>CM062931.1:36788892-46788892 GCA_031878705.1 Tapirus indicus
GCAAAGAGAAGAGATGCGGGGGCTGGGAAGGGAAGCTCAGGTAACCATTAATATCATCCTGGCCTTGTGAGGCAGGCAGAGTAAGTATTTTTCACCCCTTTTACAGATGAGGCTCAAAGAAACTGAGCATCTTGCCCGAGGTCAACAGTGAGAGCTGAGGGAATAAAATGTGCTGGGCCTTAGAGCAGTGTCCACACATTAGAATCCCCAGGGAGCTTTTCAAAAAAACTGATTGTCAAATCCCACCCCAGGCAATGAGAAAGCAGTCTCTGGGGATGGAATGCTATCAGTGTTTTCTCAAAGCTCCCCAGGGCATCCTGATGTGTAGCCAGGGTTGAAAGCCACTGCTTTGGGGCCACATGACTCCAGACCAAATCCCCACTGTGCCACTCACAAGCTATGCCATCTTGAGCAGATCTCTACCCCTTTAGGAGCCTCAGTTTATGTATCTGCAAAATGGAATTAGCAATATCTGCCTCAAGTGTTCGATCTTTCCCTGCAGTATTTTTATGTCGTGAACATCATTGATCCGAAGGTCCTCTGTCACCTACAAACCCCCTGATTCTCAGGACGCCCCTCTCACCCTCTGTCTATCTGATCCAAGAGAGGCCATCAGATTCATCCCTTTTGGGGTCCTTCTCACTCACACCCCACCTTCCGTCACAGTGCTTTGCCTTCTCCTCTTATAGCCATATTTTTCCAGACCTTTGCAAATGTCTCCTCCTCCAAGAAGCCCTCCTGAATTGCCTGAGGCATCACTATCTCCACCTCCTGAGCAACATTTTTTTAAACTATTTTATTGTGGTAAAAGATGGGTACCACAAAATTTGCCCTTTTAACCATTTTTAAGTATACAATTCAGTGCCATTAATTACATTCACAATGTTGTACAACTATCACCACTATCACTAAAATTTTTCATCTTCCCAAACAGAAACTGTGGACCCATTAGACAATAACTCCCATTCCCCGGGGTAACCTCTAATCTACTTTCTGTCTCTGTGGAATCATACAGTATTTGTCCTTTTGTGTCTGGCTTCTTTTGCTTAGCACGTCTTCAAGCTTCACTCATGTGTTAGCGTGTGTCGGAAATTCGTTCCTTTTTATGGCTGAATGATATTCCATTGCACTGCTATACCTCATTTTGCTTATCCGTTCATCTGTTGATGGACACACGGGTTGTGCAGGGGTGTTGTGAATAGTCCCTGCTTTGGGCTGTGCTTTTAATATAAAGTCGTAAATTGAATTGTTCTTTTTTAGGTCATTTTTTGTGTAAATTTTATCTCCTCTGAGGTCACAGGTTGTATCTTAAACTTCTCCCATGCCCCTCAACACTGTCTGGCAGGACCCTGTGGTTCAGTCAATGCTTGTTGACTGACCGAGTATGACATTTGGGCAGCAGAGAGGGTGACGTGTTGGTTACAAGTCGTGTCTGGGGCCAGTCTCTGAAAACCAGGTGGATCCCAGGCCGGTCTCTGGGTTGAGGGAGGTTGGAGAAGGGGGAGCAAGGCGATCTGAAGCCCCAGGACTGGCACCTCCTTCCCCTAATCGTGCTTTGGCTTCTCAGTAAAAGAGACGTATGCTTCTAGGTTTTCATCAAGGCCTCTCCCCTGGAGCATGAACTCCATTCAGTCCGGTCTTAGAGCGGCTGTCTTCTCAATGTCCCTGCAGGTTCCCACCTGTCAGGCTGGGTCACACCTCGGGGCCTTTGCTGCTACAGTTCTCCCTCCCCAGAATTCCCTTTCTCCCCTCTGGCTGCCTGCTACTCATACTTCAAGGCTGAAACATGTGCCACCACCTCCAGGAAGCCTTCCTAGACCCTGGATCTTCTTCAGTTGCCCTTCTATATACCTATAGCATTCTGTACTTATCGCATTTTCAGCATTAATGGCATGAGTTGTAATTGCTGATTCACTTCCAGTCTTCCCCAGTCCTCACCTACCACCCTGTATAGGGCATTACTGAGACCTTTCTGCTTCGTGCTTCTAGTCACAGCACTCAGCAGGCCCTTGATAAAGATCTGTGAATGAATAGATTTGACTGTGCAAGATCTCTGCATTTGATGCCTAACTGTTGTTTTTATTTTATTTATTTTTTGTAAAAGTGACGCATTCACAGCCAGCCCTGGTGGTCTGGTGGTTAAGTTTCGGCACAGCTCTCGCCGCTGTGGTCTGGGGCTTGTTTCCCGGTCAGGAAACCACACCCCCCGTCTGTTGGTTGTCATACTGTGGTGGCTGCATGTTGCTGTGATGCTGAAAGCTATGCCACTGGTATTTCAGATACCAGCAGGGTCACCCACGGTGGACAGGTTTCAGAGGAGCTTCCAGACTAGACAGACTAGGAAGGACCTGGAGTTCATGCTCCAAGGGAGAGGCCTTGATGAAAACACACTTCCAAAAATCTGGCCATGAAAACCCTGTGAATGGCAGCAGAGCATTGTCTGATAGAGTGCTGGAAGGTAAGAGGATGGTGCGAAAAGATGGGGCAGGGTCCCGCTCTGCTGTACACAGGGTCGTTAGGAGTCAGAATTGACTCAACGGCACTAACAACAAAATGCATTCACACAATCCAAAAGTCAGTAAGTCTCTCTCTCACTCTGTTAGCAACCCACTTCCCCTCTCCATTTCACCTTGTTCTTCTCCCTTTTTTCCCATTTCACAATATACCTTGAAGACAGTTCTCTCATTGCATAAAGATTGTCTCCATTCTTTTACACAACTGTGTAACGTTCCCTTATTTGGATACACCATCATTTCTTGAAGCAGTAGCCTATTTATGGACATTCAGGTTGCTCCCAACAATTTCTTAAGACTAGCAAGGCTTCCATAAATAACTGTATGCATATATCATTTAGTGCATATTTGATCTATGGGATAAAATTCTCTCAGTGATATTTCTGGGTCAAAAAGGATTTGAATTTGTAAATTTGAAGGTGATGGGTAATTGCTGTGCACAGAGGTTGTTAACTGCTGTTAAAGATCTGGTTATTTGGATAGTTTGCCCATTGGATACTCATCTAGAGACAGATGAGAGATTCCCAAGGAAGACTTTTGGTCCAGGTTATCTGTAAGCAGCTCACAGGATTGTCAGCAGTATTAGTGTCAGCATTACCATCATCATCATAGTCACTGTCATCATCATCATCTAAAAGCCCTTAAAAGTTTATTCAGCAGCTGACAATCTGCCAGGCTCTACAATAAATAGACACCATCCCTGTCAAGGAGCTTCTGCTTCCAGAATCCACCAACATAGTCCATCCTGGGTCCGTAGGGCTCACCAATGCCAGGCGGGAAACAGGAACGTGTGTCAGACATCACGTCAGGACTGCGCAGAGCAAGGTGGTAAAGGCAGAGTCATTGTTTAGGGTCCCTCCCCTGAATCAGAATCCGAGATGCAGATTTGGGCATGCAGTTTATTTGAGAGGTGGTCCCAGGAGCGAGGGAATGGAGAGAGTGAGACAGGGAAGAGGAAGAGCCCTATGTAAGTTTCAGTATCAAGGTCGCCGCTGTAGGCGGGACGTCCTGAGAAGCATACAGGCTGCCTCCCGGTGTAGTCCATCCGAATGACTGGAGGCTGGAGCATCTATCCACAGGGTCCCATCTCCCACTGACTGAAGGTGGCCCCCTTCACTTCCAGGCTGTGTGCTGGACCAAGCAGGCTCCTGAGATGTCGGAGGTGGTCCTGGGGCAGGAAGCAGCCACCTTGAGGAGGCATGAGTCTGGGTTTACATGGGATTGTCCACTGCAGCTGTGGCCGACACCAACACGTGCCAAGGAGACGTGATGCAGGGAACCAGATGGATGTCAGAGAATGGCGATAATGGGAGGACTGCCAGCTCTTCATTGATCAGCCCAGAAGGCTTCTGGAAGGGTGAGTAAGGAGGGGAGGAGCCGAGATTTATGGATCTGGGATTGGAAGTCAACCTTGGCTCCAAGGCTTTTTGTTCCGTTCCTGATGACACAGTGACGAGGCCTCGCCCCCTTCGTTAGTGACGTCTTGATGGTAGACGGAGTCTCAGGTCTGAGTACGTCACTCACATTCTGCACTGCTCCCACCTCAAGCCCCTCCCACCCGCTGCCCAAAGACAATGATGTGTGATGTCATCCCCTCATGGCTGAGCTCTTCAGGGGTGGAACCCTGTGTTGGCTCGGAGGAAATTTGGGGGCAACTCAATGTTTCAGTTAGGAATTGCATTTGGTTGCCAGTAAGAGAGATTCAAAATGATGTAGTTTAATAAGATAGAGCTTTGTTTTCTCTCGAATAAAAGAAGTCCATAGATAAGCCAGTCCAGAGTTTCTGTGACAGCTCCATGATGTCATGATGTCCCAGGCTCCTTCCAGCTTTCTGTCTCTCCATCCTTTGCATGGGTTTTTATCTTTCGAATTACCTCATAGTCCAAGATGGCAGCTGGAGCTCCAGCCAGCACATCCCAGTTTGAGGAAGGAAGGAGTATGGGAGATAGGGCAAAAGGTACCTGTCAGCTCAATCAAGATCCTTCAATGAATTTCCCCTGAAACCCCACCCCCACCCGCAACAATGTATCCTAAGCCAACTCGCTCTGAAAAGGAGTCTGGAAAATATTTGTTTGTTTTAAGCTGGGTACCTTGCCACCTCCAACAATACAACAGTATAATAAGGATGAAGGGGAGGGTGGATACGAGATGGCGACCAGCAGACTCAACATAGGGCTAAAAGCTCTTCTTGTCCTCAAAGGAACTGGTTCAGATCCAGGGTGGACAGAGTACATGGAATAAGATTCTGCCTGTGCAATACCCTGCCCAGCCTTCAAATGGTGGTGGTGATGAAGCTGATGGTGATGAAAGGGGTGCTGGTGGTTCAAGACCAGTTCTTCTAGTAGACAGCAACCCCATTTGGGAAGCCCAATGGCCTCTGCCAAGACGAGAGCAGGCCTTAAAAATTAGTCCTGCTTGAATGCCCTCTTCCATGACTCAGCCAGGCTGACTCTTACTATTTTCCACTTGCGTGGGCCGGGGGACATTTGGACTTTCTGGGTTCAGTGGTTCCATGCCTGGGAGGAATCTGAGGTGGGCTGGGAAGGCAGAGGCCCATGGAGTGGCCCTGTTAGGAGGCAGCAAAGGGATGGGGAGGGATAAAGGTCAGACAGCTGCTTACCCAGCAGAGTTTGACCCTCAAAAATGTTTCATTCAAGCCCTACTCAATGCCCAGTCCTGACTTAACTGACCTCTCTTAGGATGAGGGAGGGGAGAGGGGCTCCTGGACTCGAATCTCTTGCCTCTCCTCCTTGCTTGGAATGGCTCAGAGCGGGACTCTTGAGAGGAGGCCTTGCCAGCCTGACCCAGCAGCCTGTTCCTGGCCTCTGCGGAACACGATAGAGGTGGGAACGATTACCCACTGCTGGAGTTAAAGTCTCCATTTCCACGCTTCTTGCACCCGAACACTCCCCACCCCAAGATTTACCCATACCATCACCCCCAGTGCTTAAACATTTACCAGAGCTCAGTCAGGCACTGATGACCCCTGAGGGTCACTTAGCGGTCCTCGGAGCAGAATTGCTGACCTTGGCTCCAGTGCCCTCTGCCCAGGCTCTCGGCCCCAGGCCCCCCACAAAGGCCACCACCGCCAACAATACTTCAGCCTTGGCCTACCTCGCAGACCCTACCCACCATTGCTCTGAGCTACTTTTATTACAAAAGCACCACGTTTGTCCTCAGAATACAAGACGGGTGGGGGGAAGCTGGGAGTTGTGGCAGCCACCTCTGAGTGGCAGGTCACCCAGAGCTGTAGACCTGGGTTTGACGCCCGTGGGACCTTAGGCAAGTGAAGTAATCCTCTCTGGGCCTCAGTGTTCCCATCTGTAATGTGAGAGTAACTAGATGGATAGGTAGGTTGGTAGGTAGATAGATATATAGGTCCTAGAAGTTTTGCAAGTCTCAGTAAGATCCAGAGTATTTATAAATTGCTGAAGATAGGGACCATCTACAAGAAAATGTTTAACTTCTGCCTGACTTCTTTTATCAGCTTTTGGGCAGCCCCAGATGCTAAGGGACAGCATGTCTTGGAAGCCAAGAATGTCATAGCTTATGTGGTAGCTTAGACAGCACTTCCCAATTATTCAAAAGTTTCTGACAATTTTAACACTAATATATAATATTTGGCATTGCCTAAAATATTTTAAAAAGGTCATTTGGCTCTTTTTTTGTATGACAAGTGTTTTTCAGGTAAAAAAGATATATCTTAGAAATTAAATTAAATCTTTAATCTTATTAAAGATTATATTATAGAGTTCATTTTAATTAAACATTTATAATGTATAATGACTAATTTTGAGTTTTTCCAATGTAACTGCCTCTTACTATTTAAGGAAAAGCATGATTTGTTGGACAAACTCAAAATGACAAGTTATATCCTGTTTAGATTAGGGATTGAATGTATTTAAAAGTGGAGTGACATATTTTTTTCCTTTTTTGTCCCCAAATCCCGAGTAGATAGTTGTCACAGTTGTGCATTTTTCTAGTTGTTCTATGTGGGACACCGCCTCAGCATGGTTTGATGAGTGGTGTGTTGGTCTGCGCCCAGGATCGGAACCTGTGAAACCCCCCCGCCGCCCAAGCGGAGCGCGCAAACTTAACCGCTACGCCACCGGGCCGGCCCCTGGAGTGGTACTATCATACATTAGAGCATCAACAATTGTCAAAAACTGTTTCAGAATGTGACATGTGGAATTCTTGCATTTTGCGTCGTGAAACGTCAATGGGGTCCTTGTCACACATTTCAGGCTCGGTTTCTACATGGTGGGGGAGAAACTTTCAAGCTGGTTTTTCTAAGCATGTCTCCATACCTAACACATTGCAGCGACACATAGACTCCATTGCCAATAAAAGCAAAGCCAAACTGGAAGGAATCAGCCCTTTCTTGTTTCATTTCACCATTATTTTTGAAGAACCCAAGATGTCTTGTGCTTTAAAATAATTTTGATCAGATGAATGCAAACTGTGGACCTGGTGATGAGAACTTTGAGGCAAATTGCAAAACTCCTCGTTGGGTTGTTATGCTTTCCTAGTTTGCCTTATTAACCAACCAGCCACTGTGGATAGACATAAAACAATAAATGACAGTATCGAAAAACTATTTAAAGTTGTTTAATGGTAAAAGAAAAAAATACACATCAACTAGCGTGTGTAACTGGTTAAGAAGCTGCACCCCCCCCACACCCCCCAGAGACTGAGTTACAAGAACTGCTTGCTCACTCAATAAGCACTCACATTGCTCTAGGGAGAAGCTTTTTAATTTGTTTTAATTTACTTTTGAATAGCTAATATGGTTAGGTGGTTTTAAATGCAAAAACTACAAGAGCTAAGTGGAGTTGCTGGGTCAAAGTGAATGTGCATTTATAATTTCAACTGTTGCCAAATTGTTCTCCAGAGGGTTTATTCCAATCTACATGCTCAGCAGAAATACCTGAGCAGTGTTTCTACACATCTTTGCCAACTTGGTGTACTAACAAACGTTTGATCTTTGACAATCTGATGGGTGGCAATAGTATGTCAGTGCTAGTTTACATATGCAATTCTCTTATTGCAGGTGAGATTGGGCATCTTTTCAAATGTTTAAGGGTCATTTGAGGGGTTTTTTTGTGTGTGTGGATTGTCTGTTGATGTCCTATGCTCACTTCTTTCTATGGAGGAGTGTAGCATATTTCTTATTGATTTGTAGGAGCTCTTTATATGTTAGGGAAATTAGGTATATGTTTATGACATTAGCCAAAAATACTTTTCCAAGTTTGTTGTTTGTCCTTTGGTTTTGTTTATGATAGCTTCTGCCATGCAGAAGTTAAAAAAAAATTTTTTTTCCTTTGGAGTTGAATTTATCAAGCTTCTGTTTTACAGCTTCTAGATTTTGTGTCATCATTAGAAAGGTTTTCAGGGTGAGAAAAGCAATTACTTAATTTATTAAAATTGTAAGGAACTAACATGGAAATAGACACCATCATCTCCTTTTGCTAAAAGTCCTTGGCTAGGAAGATCTTGGAGACCCTGGGCTTTCACAAGACTTTGGTTGGCATAAGCTGAGTTACCTCAACCACTGCATTGAATCAGAGTGAAGACTGAGATCCAGAGAAGGAAAGTCCACACAGGGTTGGTGTAGAACCAACCCACCTACCTTCTTTCTGGGGGCATTGCTCTCTCTTCTCAAGGTGCCCCCCAGGTGGAGGGGAAGCTCAAAGTGGGCCATATTTCTGCATCCTGCATCCCCACCCTGACTTTGCTGGGAAGGAGAGGAGAGAGGCTCCCATTGGCTGCAAGGAGGGAGGCAGATTCTCCATAAGGAGCAGAGACTATGCTCTGAGCCCACAGGGGGAAGGAGGTCAGCCAGATCGGGGAGGAGCCTTGGCCACCTCCCCTTCCCACCATCTTCTCTGGGCCTCACCCCCTCTGGGACCCCCTCCTTTCCTGTCAGAATGCTGGACCTTGGTGCCCAGCATCCTTTGCACGAGCCTTACCCTGAGGACTGGTTCCTTTCATTAAAATCTGCACTTCTGAGAAGCAGTGCTTAGTCTATAGAGAGCTGGGTTTACCGAGAAGCTCCAGAAACACAAGCTTCAGGGTCTGTCTTACTTGCATGGTCCTTCCCAGGCTGTGATGGGCTCCAGCAACATGTACCCATGGTTATATGTTTTTGTAAGAATTGCCGTTTGGAACTCTTTTTCTAAGAGTACCCCCTCCCAAATTGTTTGAGCTTCAGGCCCCACAATCTACCACTAATCTACAGTTAAGAAACTACAATGGGATTTCAGGCAACTTAGGAAAAAAGCTTCATTTCAGAGGGGGGAATCTTCCTGCCATCTCTAAAGTCACATCAAGCCAGGGAAGCCATCCAGTGGTAGGCTCAGCAGTGCGATGTCCGTCTTCTGTCACCAGCACCTTACACAGAGCCTGGCCCACAGTCCAAGCTCTGCTGAAAGGATGAATGAGTGAGTGAGTGAGTGACACGCCCCAACTCTGCCAGGTGTTACAGGGGCACTTTGCTCCTGCCTTTCCCCTTCTCGGCCCCTCTCTGAGGACTTGGGGTTGAGAAGCAGATGCAGCCAGAAGGTGCCGGCTCCCTCCTCCGGGCCCAGCTCAGCAGCCACTTCCTCTTGGCTGCAGTTGGAGGTTCAAGTGCCCCTGGTCACGGGGTGGGGGTGGGGGTGGGTGTGGTGGGAGGTGGGCCAGAGACCCTCTGTTTATTGCCCTAGGCCTGAGTGAGCACGTGTGGGAGTGTCCTTGAATGAGAAGTGTCCAACATTCTTGGGTGCGGTGGGGTGTAAGGGGTGTGGGGGGCGGTGGCAGTTTCTGAGAGGGAAGGAGAAGGGAACCAGCACCCCCTAGTCCACATACGCCTCCCCCCCACACTTTCGGGTGGTGTTCCCCTTCTCGCCCTTCCTTATGGCCTTCTTGCCCTTCAAACCCTTTCTAACAACACGTCTTTCCAGATAACCTCCAGTGTGTCTGGACCACACCTTCATTCTCTGTTTCTTTGGAATTTCTGGATGTGATCAGCTCTGTGTTCATCCACTCCTATTCTGTCTCCTCTGTTCTCGCCAAGGCTCTGTAATTCCTGATCCCCACATCATGCTGGAGCTCCTTCCCAGTGGGGCCGGTGGCTTCCTCCCCAAGCTAGGAGCGCTCTGGTCCCTGAGACTGTTGGCATGCAGGTGACAGTCAAGAACGGAGGGTGAGGTGGGAGCTATCGCTCTTCGACAGGGATCTGGAGGTGAGTGGAAACACAGGGCTGTTACAAAGGCCCGGAGAAGGTGTCTGAATAACACCTGGGCTTTTCTCCCCCTTCGTCTTTTTTAATTAAAAAAAAAATGCTACTAGGTTGTTCTTTCACATGCTTCAAAGTTCCAAAAGTATAAGGAGTGCTGAGTGAAATTCGTCTCCCCCAGCCCTGTTCTCAAACACCCAGTTCCCGTCCTTCCCCTCAAACACTATTACCAGCAGCCCCCCACCACTGTGCACAAAATGGGGGGAATATGTATGTTGATGGAGGCTTAGACTTTTTCATTTATTTTAAAAAAAAAAGGTGTGCAACCACTTCAGAAAACTGTTTGGCAATATCTTGGAAGTTGACAACTTGCAGACCTTATGACTCAGCAATTTCTTTTCCAGGTTTCTTTCCAACAGGAATGCGCGTGTCTGCTCACCATAACACTGTTCAAAAATGTTCGTAATGGCATCCTGTGTAAGAGTCAAACATTGGAAACATCCAAAATACCTATCGAAGGTAGAATAGATAAATAAGTTCTAGAATATTCTTATCATGGGATTCCATACAGTGATGAAAATGAACACGTGGCTGCTATGTGGGACGACATGAGCATGTCTCACAAACGTGTTGTTGAGTGAAAGAAGCCGGATTCAAAAGGGGGCATATGTGTGATTCCACTTATGTGAAGTTTTAACGCAGCAACAATGACTCTCTGGTGTCAGGTGTCAGGCTAGTGGTTACCTTTTTGGGGAGAGGGTAGGGATGGGGGCAGCCAGGAGATAGGTTTCTGAAGTGCTGTTGGTCCCCTTTTGGGCTCAGGACTCTGAAGTCCAGCGCCTACAGTGCACTAGAGTTGAGGACCCACAAGAAAATGGGGATGGAGGGTGACATCATGGCAGAGGGAAACCACCACGTCTGGGAAGCGTGGTGAGCCCCACGGGGGCCGAGCAGGCTGGACCGTCAGCCCTCCACTCAGCCTTTGCAGCACGCTGGCCTTAGCAGGGCCGGGGAGACTCACATGGTGAATAAAGCACAGGATTTGAGTCAAAAGCCTTTCTGTTCAGCTCAGTAGACACCAAAGTGCCTGTCCTGAGCCAGGCACAGGTCTAGGTCCTCTAGGGAGCCAAGAGGAACAAGGCTCCATCTCTGCTCTTACGGAGCCCACAGTGTGGGGGGAGCAAGATGTGGCATAGAGATGAACGGTTAGCATGTGACATAACAAACACCACCAGGGAGGTGGTGCCCGTGCCATGGGATCCCTGAGGCGGAAGCATCTATGTGAGCTGGGGAGGCGACACACGAGAGCTGAGTCCTGAGGGGCAGCCAGGAACCACAAGGCCAGCAAGGGCGTTCCAGGCAGGAGGCACAGCCTGCTCCAAGGCGCAGAGGTAGGAAAGAGCATGGTGCTGTGGGGAATCGCATTTTCTCTGGGACATGAAGTTTGTGCAGGAAAGCGAAAAGAAATGAGTCAAAAGACTTGGACAGGGCAGGGCCCCGACTTGTGAAGAGCTTGGTTTACCTCAGTCAGGAGTTTGGACAGGAACAGGACAGAACAGATTCTCTCTTTCTTTCTTTCTTTCTCTTTTTCTGTCTTTCCTTCCTCCCCTCACTCCCTTCTTTCTTTTTCTTTTCCCATTATAAAACCGATACTTGCTCCCTACAATAACTTAGGAATATGCAAAAACCACTATAAGCTCAGTGAAAACAGACACTTCACTAATTCCCCATTGTTTCCCCAGGGGCTACTGTGGTACCAGACGTTGAGCAGATGCTCAAAAATATTTGTTGATGACATGGGGACCGTGCTGCACCCTGCGGGTACAACGTGGGCAAGACGGGGGATTGTGCCTCTTGGAGTCGCTATAATTAACCAGGAACAGTAACCTGGCAAATGCCATGGCTGGGAATTGGGCAGAAACACCTAAATTTGGGGAAGGAGAATCTAGGGAAGGCTTCCCAGAGGGAGCAGTACAGAAGCTGAGACCTAAAGGTCACTGCAGGAATTCGTCTCGTGAGGGTGTTCCAGGCAGAGGAAACAGCCCTGGGGAGGCCCTGGGGTGTGTGTGTTGGGAGGTGAGTTTAGGATGAAGGAGCTGCAGGGTGTCACTGCAGGAGGGGGGCAGAGGTGGCTACAAAACAGAGTAAGGGTCATATCTTAAGGCCAAAGTAAGAATATGGGGCTTCATCTTGAAGACAATGGGGTTTAGGCAAGAAAGTGCTGTGATAATTTTGGTAGCAAAGAAAATGGATCTGAGGGGGCCAGGAGATGGGAGACATGCGGGTGAGAGACTGTCAACACCAGAGGACAGAGGTGAGGGTGGCCCAGGTGAGGTCAAAGGGGACGAGGCCAAGAGCTCAATTTGTGGAGCTCTTGACAGGTAGGCTGGTCTTGGGGACTGATGGGCTGAAGGGGTGAAGGAGAGAGAAGAGTCTAGCGTGACTCCCAGGTTTCTGGCCTGGGCAAGGGACTCAATTAGGGGACAGGAGTCCTGGGGCCATTATATAAAGGCCATACAAATGTCACCACCACTTCTTATTACTCAGATACACCGTTTGCACGGGGCTCACATCAGTGAAGACTGACAGAAGTGACAGGTGGCCTACCTTGGCTCTCAGCCCCCTGCCAGCCTGCTCCTGCCCGTCTGAACCAGCCCTGGCTCTTGGTCTTTGGACTTCCTTCAAGGTCCCTTCTCCTCCCTCCACTCCCTTGTTCTTAAGGAAGTAGAAATTTTTCCTTCCTGGCGCCTAGCCCAGCTGCCAGCCCAGAATTGCATGAGCCCTCTTCCCTATCACCTGCTTCTTACTTAATCCTGCAAGGAAATGCCCCAGCAGACATGACCTCAGCCACCCTGCCTCTCCTTCCTTTCTCCCACTTGGGGTTTTCCGCCCGCCTGTCAGGCCACCTGCCTGGCAGCCCCTTCCTTCCTCTTTGGTTTGCTCATCTTTCTGCTGAAGATGCAGCTTCTTTGAAACTCTTCAAGGGCCCCCTTCATTCTGTGTGTGCCTCTAGAGTGTCATGCGCACAGGCGGACACATCCAGAGCCACAGGTCTGCTCTGACCCAGGCAAGTGGTCACCTTGACCCTGACCTGCAGACAGTGAGGCGCTGATCCAGGTCTGTGCAGGGAGATGCGCGGATGGGAAGGGCCCTGGGCAGAGCCTGATCTGATTTGTTCATCTCACATCCCAAAGCTGGCACCCAGGAGGAGCTCGCTGAATACTTGCGGAACGGAAGAATGTGGCAGACACAGGGATATGCTGTGCAGACCTCCCTTCCAGTTGCAAGGAGTGTTAGCCTCTTCAGGGACCCAGGGCTGGGACGAGGGTGAGGGGACCGAGGCACCGAAGACATAAAATGTAAGGAGGTGCTGGCTCTCAGGTCATGCAAGCACCTCCTCTCGTTTTGTGCTCCAGGCACCTCACTCACTTCTCTCTGGTCTTGGCCTTGAGGGCGAAGGTGGAGCACAGCAGCGGGTCTAGGGCCTGGCCATTTCCACCCAGGTCAGGCGGGGCTCCTGTAAGGGCCACTCTTTACTCAGGAGTTCCCTGTTGGGCGGGTGAGACCTGTCAGATCTGCCCAATTCTGCTTCTGCCTGTTTCCTTTCACAAAAGTCACTCCCTGGTGACACTTTCCCATACCCAATACTGCTTCCTAGAGAGCCCGACCTGATGGACAGGTACATCCAGGTGACGAGAAATAAACACACACCCCTGTGAGCACTTCATGCTTGGTCTTGACCCCAGTGCCTGGCATACACTCTAGATGCTCAATAAGTCACCAACCAATGACTGGGGAGCAGATCCCCAAGCTATGCTGAACACCTAGTGGGAGGCCAGTGACTAGACATGTTGATCTTACTGGATGTCCCAAGGCGCCCTTGAAAGCAATAATGGAGATGAAGAGCTGTGTCCACAGTTTAAATAATCTCATGGAATTTATGCTTTTAGCTGGGAGAAGGCCACTCAGGTTAACTAAAAGGCCCAATCTTTTGCTTTGGCAGAAATGATATCAGAGCAATGTGGTAACACAGGATTATCTTGGGGTGAGCAATATGGTATCTACCTGTAAATCTGTTTTTCACTGGGCGTGAAGGAGGCAGAGGAGAAGAGTGGGCAGGTCAATGGTTTTGGACTATCATGCTAGATATCCTCAGGCAAATCACCCTACATCTCTGAGCCTCAGTTTCCCCATCTGTAGAGTGGGATCTAGGAATGTCCTGTTATGGGAGCTGCGAGGATTAGATGAAACAATGATGCAAAGAGCCCACTATGGTGCCTAGCCCTGAGTAGAGTGGCAGCTACTGTTATCATCAATGAATGCCCATAGTTTGCCCATCAAAACATTTTGAAACATGGAGTCGATGGGCATAAGGACCATGAGGTGTGCTTGGTGGTGACTGGCCGAACTGCCTTGATTGGGCCAGGTGTGGACAGAGATGGTTCATTCGGAGAGTGAGAGAGGACTCTAACTCTGAGACCACAGCAAAGACGCACATGAGCTTGACCAAGCTCCTTGGGAGACAGGGACAAGCTGGAAGAATGGCGTGCATGGAGAGTCCTGAAGTCCCCAGACCCAGGCAGAGCTCGTTGGGGCGTGTGGGCAATGGAAAGGCCTCGGGACAACGGGATTAGGGTTTGGTCAGTGTCCTAGGAACGTGCATGTCAATCAGCTTGAAGGATCAAGACATGCAAATAGTTTGGTACCTGGATCCACCAGGAAGATCCACAGGCCTGCCTTTCTGTGGGCGCCCCAAGGGCATTTTAGGAAAAATACCGTTCCCTTCTCCTCCTAGCAGGTGAGAGGTTGTATATAAAGCCTTTACACTGTCTGGTGTTCCATGAAATACACACCTGTATGTATGCAATAAAGATCGGAAGGAAATACACCAAAGTGTTAACCACCGTTCTTTCACTTAGGGAGTAGGATAATGAGCAATTTTTATTTTCTTCTTTGTATTTTTTTGGTTTTCTCCAAATTTGTTCTCCATGGCTTGATGATGTAGGTGGATGGAGGGTGAAGGAAGTCAACAAAGATAAAAAAATATGTATTACCCCCAGAGTCTGTTTAACTTGGGAATGAGGTTCTAGACCCAGCATTTTCACTTCATGAACAAGAACCCACTGCCAGTTTATGATTTCTAGTAAACAGTGGAAGAAACTCAGTGAGGCTCCTTGACTCCGTTCAGGATGGCAGTAAGGATGGCCCAGGAAGCCTGAACCATCTTCTCAGATTCTCGTTTATTCTTCCTTCCCTTCTGCACAAGGAGGGGAAAATAGAGGTGGAGGTCCTGTTTGCCCCCAGGGCGGCACTTGGGTGACTTGAAGGCTCAGAGAGGGTTTACGGAGAGAGGACTCTGCAATCTAACACCAGGCCCAGCTTCTCATCCTGGGGAGGAAGGGTCTGGGCACTGAGCCTTTTGATAATCTGGTAAAGTTTGTTTTTGGCCCTGTCATCTCTCTTTTCTGAGCTTTCTCTCTGTTTCCAGACAAACTTCCTTGTCCCTCATTGTCTAGGTACTTTAATAACCGTCCTGTTTGCATATTCCCAAACTGCCCCTTTTCATCCCCAACCTCCCTCCCCACTTGTACATTTCCCTCATTGCCCTGTTTTTTGCTGTCTCTTTGCAAGCATGCTGACCACTAATTTATACTATAGTGTAAAGGACCCCCACTGTGTGTTACCATTCATAAAACAAGATACTTAGAAAAGCAGTTTTACCATAGAGTTCATTCTCTGGAGAAGTCAATGTGGAGAAGCCAGAACCCAGTGCTGGAATCTGAAGGTCTGGGTTCAAGAACTGTGTTTGCCTCTAAATCACTGGCTGACCTTGGGCAAATCATGCTCTCTCTCTGAGCCTCAGTTTCCTTACCTGTGGAAGTATAACAGCCCCTTGAAATTGTCTGGTTTTGTTGTTTGTTAGTCGGGTCACAAGATACTTTCCCCCTCCATTATCTCATTTGGTTTTCACATTAATCCAGTGGTTACCTGGGCAGGAAGCCCTGTTATTCTGATTTGCCTTTCAAACTCAGCTCAGATAAGCCCTTCTCCAGCAAACCCTTTCTCCGCCTCCCCGCCCCCACCCCCCCCCAGGTTAATCATTCCATCCTGGGGGCTGGGCAGCCTCTGACTCTGGTACTGGCTCCTGCGGTTCCACTCAGCCTCTCCGCTTGCATCAAGGGCAGTGACCCCTCATGGTCCCTTTGTTTTCTCAGGGCCTGGCATGCAGTAGCGACTCAACGGCGATTCTAGGAACATCGGATCATTCATGGGGCAGACTGCCATCTGGATTCCGTCTTCCACAATGTTCGTTAGCCCACCCTGCCCGGCCTGCTCTAGAAACTCAGTAGGTGGGCGGTTGTGTCCTCATCAGGTCTCTAGTGGCAGCACTGGGCAGGAAAGATCTTAGGGCAGAGCCCTGGGCCCCAGCTACAGAGGCTGTCACCCTCAGGGCACCAGTCCTACAAACACAGCTGGTTCAAACACGAAAGAACTCTGAAATGACCCGCCCTGTCAGGGGCCAGATATCATCTTACAAGTGCCCGGCCCAGGGCTGGCACCCAGTAGGTGCTTCTCTGGTGTCAAATGCTGATTGCTGCCCCCTCCCTTCCCTAGCAGGGGAAATAGGCAAAGGGGAGACTCCAGTACACACCTCTATCCTGGCCGAGCAAAGGGGTCCCTCCACCACGCCACCCCCAGCTCCTGCGGCCACTCTGTAATCTATCCAGAGAGGCTGTTTCCTGCTCTCGGGGTTATGGGTGCCCCTCTCCTTGGGAGGACTTGGAGAGGTGTGAGTGGTGCAGCTGCAGCTGGGTCGCTGGCAGTGTGGGGATAAAGAGCAAGGGTCTGGAGCTGGCCAGTCCTAGCTCCACCACTTACCAGATGTGCCACCTGAGCAAGTTGCTGTGCCTCTCGGGGCCTCAGTGTCCTCCTCCTGTCAAATGGTGGTAATAACAGTACTCCTCACTGGGTTGGAAGAGGCTTACGTGAGGAAATATTTGTGAAGTGAAAGGCAGAGTACGTTAGAGTAGTAATTTTTATGATCATCTCCAAACACTGCCGCCATTGGGGGGCAGGAGGAACTCTAGGCTGGACCCCTCCAGAGCAGCCTAGGCCAGGACCCCCAGTTGGAGTGAGTCAGGAGCTGCTCCAGCAGGTGGAGGGCACCCAAGCAGCCCTACCCTCGCTGCTGGGGCTGCAATGTCCCGGGTGCTTGCATAAAATTTGGGATGGGGATCCAGGTGGCTCAGTATTTGCAAAGCCTGGCTTTCCCTGGGCCACAGAAGCTGCAAGCCCTGGTGAGGCTTTCTTGGTGATGAAATGTGCCCACCCTGGGTGGAGCCGGTCAGCCACGGCCGTGGCCATGCCATGCCACCCTATCTTGCTGGAGTGAGAACAGAATACTGTATCTCCCTCTAGGAGTCAACCTGGCCCAGAGTCCCCTACTGGTCCAGGTACAAGGGTGGAAGGTCAGGGAGAGGGAGGGAGGCAATGAACCCTGGTGCGAGCCCTGGCTCTGCTCCTGGCCAACTGTATGAACTTGGGCAGGCCCCTTCCCCTTGCTGGGCCTCAGTTTCTGGAAATTTCTAAGGTTGCTCTCAGCTCAGAGAGGTGTCTCCTTCCCACCCTCCTAGGAAAAGACAGTGGGATTGGGCGTCCCCCGAATCTCTTGCTTCTGCCAAGAAAACTGAGTTTGCCTTCTAGATTCATTCATTCTTTCATTCATTCATGTTTTCCTAAGGACTGAGCCCTTTCTGCTGCAGTTAGAACACCTATTCTTGAGGCTTGAGGGTCTAGATGAGAAGAAAGACACAGCCCCCACATACCCCAAATCAGTCAGGTGACAGCAAGTGCCCAGAGGGGCTCAGACAGAGGGTGTGATGGCAGCTCTGAGGGGCCGGATAGGACTGAAGGAGAGCAGGACGTGGCGCACTGGAGGGAGAGGGAGGGCATTCCAGCTGTGGGGACGTGAGGTGTGTCTGAAGGGGCAGGAGTCAGAAGCCCTGGACAGCAGAATGACCTCCCTCAGATGGCCCAGGCTTTCACTTCTGTGCACTGGCCCCTGCCGGAATCTGGGGCCCAGCTCTGCTGAGGGGGCTCCCGGGGGCTGGGCGTCCTCCTAGTCATCCTCCCCCCCTCCGCCATTGGCTCTGTCAGTGGCTGCTGGTGACCACTTGAGAGCAGCCACTTGTGTGAACGAGCCGGGCCAGCTGTAGAGGCCGTGTCAATAGCCGCCTCTCTCTCATCACTCTCCCTTTCGGTTCTCATTCCGGCTCACTCAGGAGCTGTGATTTTCCTGCCTCTGAGTCACCCCGGGAGGGCTATAAAGGAGAGTGATTAAAAGTGTTACAGTTCCTGGGATTCCCCGTTTCTGTTTACAAGGAATTCAAAGCAAAGCCACAGAAATACCTGTGGGGAGCCTGGCAGGAGCCTCTGCAGGGCCCTAATGAGACGCCCCTCAGACTGGGGGCTCTCTTAGGGCATGGTCAGGGTCTCCCTGCTAGACCCAGGGCTTCCTGGGGACAGGGCCTGTGTCTCCCTCAGACTGGGGCTCCCTGAGGGCAGGGCTGTGTCCCCCTCGGACTGGGGCTCCCTGAGGGCAGGGCCGTGTCCCCCTCAGACTGGGGTCCCTGAGGACAGGGCCGTGTCCCCCTCAGACTGGGGTCCCTGAGGACAGGGCCGTGTCTCCCCTCAGACTGGGGCTCCCTGAGGGCAGGGCCGTGTCTCCCCTCAGACTGGGGCCCCTGAGGGCAGGGCCGTGTCTCCCCTCAGACTGGGGTCCCTGAGGGCAGGGCCGTGTCTCCCCTCAGACTGGGGTCCCTGAGGCAGGGCTGTGTCTCCCCTTCCTATCAGGGGCTTCCTGAGCAGTGTGTCCAGCTCTCATTTTTCTGTATCAAGCCCCCTATAGCCAAGGGCCGCAGGGTGCCTCTTCATAGGTACTGTTGGACCTTGTCTGGAGCACAATAGGTGGCCTGGTGTCTGCTCCTGGGGTTCCTCTCCCATCAGAGGAAGATGCCAGGACATGAACTCTCTCATGTCTCTCCTGAGCTCCTTCCTTCTCTTTCCTCTCCCGTGTCCCAGTCGGATCACAGAGGGCTACCCCCTTCCTCATCTCCCCCCACCCATCCCACACGTCCATCCCTCCCCAGCCCTTTGCCCCCCTGTTCTAACCACGAGACTCTGGTACTCATTGACCAGGGAGCAAAGGTGGCAGAACTGGGCACTGCCGGTGAAACCGGAGACCAAACAGACAGTGCAAGGGCTGGCCACCTTCCCTCTTGCCTCCTCCTGACAGCTGACTAAAGTCCAGCTGGGCTTGCTGTGGCTCATTCCTCAGGGCGAGCCGAGGCCCCGAGCGAACTGGCTTGTGCTGCACCAGGAGGGAGAGAGAACAGGAAGGCCTTGCTGCTAACCGGCCGGGGCCAGGAGAGGTCCACATCGGCCAGTGAGAGATTCTGCCCGCATTTCCACCATCCCTCACATTGGTGGTGACTCTGAGGTCACAGCCGTAGGATCAACTCATCAAGGTGACTCCTGTGTGACTGAGCAGCCCCTTCCACACACAGCCGTTCCTGGCAGCAGCAGCTACTGTTTGCAGAGCCTGCCCTTGGGACCGCGGGTGTCAAAGAATGCTGATCTTTCTCAAACTTTTCCACCAAAGTGGCGCCCAAAGGGGCAGACCACGTTCTCCCAAGGGCCTTGGCTGGAAATAGCCAACTCATAACCCCACGAGGATCTCAAGTCTTCTGTTTGTCTAAAACCCACACAAAAAGTTTGCATTCTATTCCATCATATCTGTGTTTCACACAAAAATAGTATTTTCCTCACATTCTTTGAGTCAAATGACTGTTGCAGGAAGATGGGGTGTATTTATCCTTTGGCTTTGCTGCCCTGGGTACAACAGCGCCAGTGGCGGGAGCCCGGAGCAGGTGGCACAGGGGCCCAGGTGGCCTCGGATTTAGTCCTAGTGCGGCCTCACCACCCAGCCTCGGCTGGGCAAGAAGCTCTCCGTCCTTCCTGTCCTCCCTTACCCAGGAATTCCAGTTTGAAGGTCAGTGGTCACTCTGCCACCTGAGGGTGTGGATAGGGGCAGGTGAAGGGTCCGGGATGTGCTCCCTTGTGTGCAGGGCGATGTGGGTCTTCCTCTCCCTGGAAGAGACCAGAGAGGGATCTTATTCATGGACAGTTGGGAGTGTTCTCCGCAACCCATCCCAGGAGGCCTTGTCATGCCCACGGGACCGGCCACTTGACAGGCAAGCATATGGGACATGGTGGCTCCTGGCAGAGGCTGTGAGGATACCACCCTGCCGGAATCTGAGCAAACCCTGAGGAGGAGGTGCTCTGAGGCCCCTTCCCGCTCCCCTATGCCCAGCCAGCTCCAAGGCCCAATGTTTCAGTCTCCCAAACGCTTCTCAAATCCATTTCATTTTATTCTTTTCCAGTTTTATTGAGATATAATCGACATACAGCACTGTGTAAGTTTCAGTTGTACAGCATAATGACTTGACTTACATATGTTGTGAAATGATTACCACAATAGGTTTGGTTAACATCCAACATCTTATATAGATACCAAAAAAAAAAAGCTTTTTCCCTTGTGGTGGGAACTCTTAGGATCTACTCTCAAGAATTTTCATATGTGCCGTATAGCAGAGCGGTGTTAACTATAGTCATCATGAAACATCCCCAGTGCTTATTTATCTCGTAACTGGAAGTTTGTACCTTTTGAACAAACTTCCCCCTCCCCCGCCACCCTCCTCCTCTGGTAACCACAGATCTTATCTCTTTTTCATGAGTTTGGTGTTTTTTCTTTTTTTTTTTTTGAGATTCCACATATAAGTGAGATCATACAGTGTTTGCCTTTCTGCCCGACTTATCACACTTAGGATAATGCCCTCCAGTTTCATCTATGTTGTCACAAATGACAGAATTTCCTTCTTTTTTTTATGGCTGAATGATATGACATTATATATATATATGCCACATCTTCTTTATCCATTCATCTGTTGATGGACACTTGGGTTTTTTCCATGTCTGGGCTATTGTAAATAATGCTACTGTGAACATAGGGGTGCAGATATCCCTTCAACATAGTGTTTTTGTTTCCTTCGAATGTATTCCCAGAAGTGAAATTGCTGGATCATATGGTAACTTAATTTTAATTTTTTTTTTTGCTGACCAAGATATATGCTGTGTCAATCTTCCTCTACTTTATATGTGGGACGCCACCACAGCATGGATGGTGAGTGGAGTAGGTTGGCACCTGGGATCCAAACCCACGAACTCAGGCCACTGAAGTGGAGCGCACAGAACTTTAACCACTTGGCCATGGGGCCAGGCCCTATTTTTAATTTTTTGAGGAACCTCCGTACTGTTTTCCATAGTGGCTACACAAATTTATATTCCTACCAACGGTGTATGAGGATTCCCTTTTCTCATGAGGATTCCCTTTTCTCCACGTCCTCACCAGCACTTGTTATTTCTTGTCTTTGGTGATAGCTGTTCTAACAGGTGTGAGGTGATATCTCATTGTGGTTTTGATTTGCATTTCCCTGATGATTAGTGATGTTGAGCACCTTTTCATGTACCTGTTGGCCATTTGTGTGTCTTCTTTGCAAAAGTGTCTATCCAGGTCCTTTGTCCATTTTTAATTGGATTATTTGGTTTTTTGCTATTGAGTTGTATGAGTTCTTGATATATTTTGGATATTAACCCCTTATCAGATATATGGTCTACAAATACGTTTTCCCTTTCTGTAGGTTGTTTTTAATTTTGTTGACACTTTCTTCAAAGTAATCTTTGAATCTCATCTCAAAATCTTATCTCATTCTTTTGCTTAAAACCCTTCAAAGACTTCTCACTAGATTCCGGATAAAGTCCAACTCGTCTGCCTATCTCTCCATCCTCATCTCTTTCCTCTCTCTTTCAACTCGGACATCTCTTCTCTCTCTTCCTGCAGAGGCTTTGCACATGCTGTTCCCTCTCAGTGTAGAACACTTATCCCCCCCCAGCCCCGTGGCCCACACTCCCTCCCAGTGTGGACCGATGCACTGCTTGTTAAGCCATGTTGTGGCGGCGGCCCATGTAAAGTAGAGGAAGATGGGCACAGATGTTAGCCCAGGGCCAATCTTCCTCAGTAAAAAGAGGAGGATTGGCAACAGATGTTACCTCAGGGCTAATCTTCCTCACCAAAAAAAAAAAAAAGAGTTATCATGTGATCTAGCAATTCCACTTCTGGGTGTATATGTAAAAGAATTGAAAGCAGGTCTTGAAGAGACGTTTGTATACCCATGTTCATGGCAGCATTATTCACAACAGCTAAAACACAGAAGCAATCCAAGCATCCATTGACAGATGAATGGATAAGCAAAATGTAGTATATATTTACAATGGAATATTGTTTAGCCTTAAAAAGGAAGGAAATTCTGCAATAAGCTACAGCATAGATGAACCTTGAGAACATTATGCTAAGTGAAATAAGCCAGCCACAAAAAGATAAATATTGTATGATTCCACTTATACGAGATACTTACAGTAGTCGAATCATAGAGACAGAAAGTAGAATGGTGGTTGCCAGGGGCTGGTGAGGGGGAGGAGAATGGGGAGGTATTGTTTAAAGGGTATAGAGTTTCAGATTTACAAGATGAAAAGAGTTATGGGGATGCATGGTGGTGATGGTTGCACAATACGAATGTATTTAATACCACTGAGCTGTATACTTAAAAATGGAGAAGATGGTAAATTTCATGTTATGTGTGTTTTACCACGGTAAAAAAAAGGGGGGGGGGAGTAAACAAGACCCCTTTCCAGTGGTAGATTGTATTTTCCAAAAATGGTCACAGCCATATTTCTTTCCCATGTGCTCTTCCAGAAAAGGTGGAGTCTATTTTCTCATCTCATTGAAACTGGGTGGGATTTTGTGACTGCCTGGAGGGACAGAATATGGTGCAAGTGTCACTGTGACTTCCTAGGCTAGGTTGTACAGGATAGTACAGCTTCTCTCCCTCTCTCAGTGCTCACTCTTGACAATCAGTCAGCATGTTGTGAGAAAGCCTAGGGCACATGTGGATATGCTAGGTCTCGGCCAACAGCCAACATCATATACCACACATGAGTGAGCGACTCTGCAGATGATCCTCTCAGCCTTCAAGCCACCCCAGCTCATGCTGGGTGGAGCAGAGTCGCCCCCACTGAGCCCTGCCTGAATTGTAGCTTCGTGAGCAAAATCAATGTGATCATTTTAAGCCACTAAGTTTTGGGGTATTCTGTTATACAACCATAGGAACTAGACTCTCCCAGCCCCCATCCCTTCCTTGACTTGAAAAATACTTTCCCTGGGCTAGAAGAAAAGAGAGATTGAAAGGACGTGATGGAAGAAGAGAAGTTGGGAGCAATAGGTAATGAACACATTATCCTTTCACCCCACTTGAGGAGGCACTTGAAGAGGAGATTGAGTCATAAAGAAATAAAGAACATTGTATTTCTCACTGATACAAGATTGTAGGCGGAAACCTCTCCTTCCACACAGAACTGGGATTGCCTGTTGACATGTTTGTCTCTTTGACCCCATGTCTGTCATCGTCTGGGTCCCCTGTGACTCCTCAGCCCCAGGACCATGCTGTTACAGAGAAGAATGCTTAATAAATATGTGTCAATGAATCAATGAGTGAGAGTGAATGAGTGAAACCCAAAGCCCACCATGGGGTTTTCATAAAGGTCTTGGTCATTTATTTGGAGAATATTGATCCTAAGTCAAGCTGAGAGACTTACCTTTTTTAAAAATGAGGACACTGAAGTCCAGAGGGCGGTAGTGACTGGCCGAGGCCTTGTGTCCAGTGGGTGGCAGAGCTGATCAAAAACTCAAGGTCCAAATGCCCAACCCACTCCACTGGCCCTGACCACCTCCAGGCCAGTGAGACCCTGGAAAGGATAGACTGGAAGTGAGTCTTCACTATCCCAGTCACCATCTGCCAGAGAGTCTACTGGCTAGGCTGGTCCTGGCCCCTTAAGGGCAAATGGCAGGTGCAGAGGGACCATCAGGAAGGGAGCCCTTGTGGGCTGGTGACCAAGAGGAGCAGGAGGAGGTGCTGTGGAAGAGTATCTGACACATAGTAAGTACACCATAAATATTTGTTGAGTTGAATTGAATTGAGTTGAAATAAACACCCAAATGAATATATAATTACAAACTTGTACAGTAAGTGCCATGAAAGAAGGTTTCAGGGAGATGTGAGGGCATCTGAAGGGGATCATGCCTTCCTTCTGGTAAGGCCTCTGCAGAGATGGCATTTGAGCTGAGCACTGACGGGGACGAGGAATTGAGTGTGTGGGCTGGAGTGAGGGGAGAGCCTGCACAGTGTTCCAGGCAGAGGAGACGGTCTATACAAAAGCCTCAAGGTAGCAGAGAACCAGGCTTGTTTGAGGAACCAAGAGAAGGTCAATATGACTATTGCAGAGAGGAATGCAGAGTACGACAGTCAGTCACAGAGAAGACACGGCTGTTGAGGTAGGCAGGGGCCAGACCAGTGGGGCCCTGGGCATTTTGTCACTGAGCTAAAAGACTACACTTCCCAGCTTCCCTTGAAGTGAGATGTGATCATGTGATTAACTTCTAGCCAATGAAATGTAAGCAAATGTGCTGCCTGGCTCTTTAAGAAGTTTCCTTAAAAGGGTGGGGCGTGTGGAGCATCTCTTCTACCCTTCTTCCTTCCCTACTGAATGTAGACAACATGGCGGGAGCTCAACTGGCCATCTTGAACCATGAGATGATTGGAAGGTGTTGGTCCCGACTGCTTAGCTTCAGGAGCTCAAAGGAGAAATCTGGTTTAGGGATAAGAATTTGAGAGAGGTCAAGCTGTAGTTGGTTGTTGAAATCTTGGCAGGCACTTGATGGCCTAAGGTGAAAATGTGTAATGAGAAAAGAAGATGGCCTAAGGATGAACCTTGGGAAAAACCAACATTACAGAAAATGAGCTGGCCAGGGGGTCTAGGGTGGCAGATATGACTGCAAGTAGAGGCTCCAGTCTCCACCAGCCTGCCTTTCTACAGCAGCTACAGATCTCCCTCTGGGACAACCTTATTTGCAACTGACAAGACTCCCAGGGGTTTACTCAGTCCCAAAGGGCTAAATCCTGAGGCTAAGCATGGGCTGAGAGAGAGCTGGAGTCTTTCAGTCCAATCTGCCCACAAATCTCAGAGCCACGGGTCACTATTGCAAACTGGTACAGCATGTACCTCTCCCTGAATATCTCTATGGATTTGTACAAATTGACCCACCCCCTGCCCTAAGCTCAGAACAATGGATGCTCAGTCGCCCTACATTTGAGTAACTAAATGTTCCCCAGAGTGACCCTTTGCCTGACAGAGAAGGTCAGTTGTCCTCCATTTCAGAAAGGAAGGAAGAAAGAAGGGAAGTAAAGAAGAAAGAAAAGGAAGGACAGAAGGAAGGAGGAAGGAAGGAAAACAGGAAAGCATGAAAGACAGAAAAAAATACAGACAGACTATCCTGCTACACTGGAAAGGTGTGGCCGGGTGGGCAGGACGAAATCCAGGAGAGGGCAGCCACACAGGCGCCAAGCTGCTGAGAGGGGCAATGAGGTGAGGCTGGAAAGCGTAGCTGGTGCTGTGGTCTGAATGTTGGTGTCCCCTCAGAATTCATATGCTGAAATCTTAACCCCAAGGTGATGGGATTTGGAGGTGAGGGCTGTGGGAGGTGCTTAGGCCATGAGGGTAGAGCCCACACGAACGGGATTAGTGCCCTTATAAAAGTGGCTCCAGAAAGCTCCCTCTCCCCTTCCATCCTGTGAGGACACAGTGAGAAGATGGCCGTCTATGAGCCAGGAAGTGGACACTCACCAGACACCAGCACCTTGATCTCAGACTTCCCAGCCTCCAGAAGTGTGAGAAATAAATTTCTGTTGTTTGTGAGTCACCCAGTCTATGGTATTTTGTTAGTCGGCAGCCCAAGCTGACTAAGACACCTGGACTTGACAACATGGAGGTCTGTCCTCACAGAGAGACACTTTGGGGTTAGATTCCACACTGGCATGGATGACGGATGTGGCCAGGTGAGGAAGCAGGGTCAGGTCTGTCTCTGGAGGCTCTGTGGGCTGGCCCGAACACCCAGGGCTCCAAAGTCAGGCTGGAGGCTGGTTTGAACCCTGACCCCAGCATGACCGCCTCGCTGAAATGAATGAACACGTCCAGGCACATAGCAGGTGTGGACGAAGCTGTAGTTTCATTTCTTTCCCCATTTTCTACGAAGGGTGCAGTTCATGTTCTCCGAGCCTTGGTTATTGTTTATGAAATGCAATGCCCGGCTCCATGTGTGTCTCTCTTCCTCCAACAGCTTAGTCTAGAACTGTTCTCATGGCTATGGCGGAGAGAGACAGAGACAGGGACAGGGACTTGAGAGAGAGAGAGGGAGAGGACAAGCCCGGACTCACCAGCACTTTGTGAGCCTTTGTTAGCATCTCATTTGCTAACACCCCATTGGCCAAAGCGAGTCACGTGACCATGCCCGTAGAGTCAGAGTGGAAAGCGTTGCAAAGTCATGGGACACAGGGCAGGGATGCAGGGAGGGATGAAGAATTGGGGCTATTTTCATCAGCAAGCAGCGCAGGGCCAGGGGCACACAGCTGAAAGCTCGGTAAGATATTAGAACTTCCCATGATTCCCCCCTTCCCTCTTATTTCCCCAAACATGTGGGAACTGACACCTTGGGGACTCTGAGCTGAGGTGTTGGGGACAGGAGTAGCTCAATCAGCTGGGAAGAAGACTGCCAGTTAAGATTAGGTTTAGCTGCCGGGGACAGAAAATCCCAGATAACAGTGGGCTAAATGAGGTAAACACTTATTTCTCTCTCATGTAAACGAAGTCCAGAGGGAAGCCGCTCAGGGCTGGTATGGCAGTGCCACATTGTTAGGGACACAGGCCCTGTGATATAGTCTATCTACTTCCTTAAAGCAGGTTCCACCTCATCGTCCAAGAGGGCTGTTTAAGTTTCAACCATCACATCTACATCCCAAAGAAGGAAGAAAGAAGGGCTGAAAAAAGGAATAGTCCCTTTCTTTAAGGACGATTCCCAGAGGTTGTGCACACAACTTCTGACTCTATCCTGTTGCAAACACTGTGGCCATTCTCCCCTTCTTACATAGTAATAGCATTTTTAACTGGTCGTCTAGGTGCTCAGCCGAAGACTACATTTCCCAGCGCTCTATGCAGCTAGATGTAGTCATGTGACTAAATTCTGGCCAGTAGAAGGTGAGTAGGAACAATATTTACAGCTACTAGTTGTGTCCTTAAAGGGAAGAAGTATGACCTTCCTTTCCCCTTTCTTCCCTTCCCACTGGCTGGGATGTGGATGTGATGGCAGGAGCTGGAACAGCCATCCTACATGATGAGATGAAGATCTTATATTAAGAACTATGGAGCAACAAGACAGAAGGGCCATAGACCAGGCTTTTATATTTCAGAAATAAATACATTTCTCCATTACTTAGGTCACTAGTATTTTGCATCCCTCTGGTTCAGCAGCAAACCAATATCGTATCTAATACACAACCCATTAGTCAGTACTTATTAAAAGGCCACACTGCCTCAAGGGAGCCTAGGAAATGTAGTCTTTATTCTGGGCAGCCATGTGCCCATCTAATGACTGGGGTGCATTACTGAGGGAGAGCAGATGCTGGAGGAAAACCACCAGTTCCAGCCACTGGAGGAATAATAGCCGTAGCCCCAGTGACTACTTACTGGGGGCCAGGCATTGCTGGCCACTTTGCTCCCATGTCCTTATGGAGTCCTCACAGCCATCCGAGGACAGGTATTAGAGTCCCATTTTTAGAAGTGGGAAGACTGAGGCCCACAAGGTTAAGTGACCTGACCAAGGTCACACATCTCCTAGGAGTAGAATTGGGATTTGGACAAGGGTCTGTCTACGCTTGAGCTCCTAAACCGGTGGTCCTCGAAGTGTGTTTCCTGGGCCAGCAGCTTCAGCATAAGGACTTGCTAGGAAAGCAAATTGTCCCAGAAATCACACACTCTGGGGGTGGGGCCCCCCACCTGTGTTTGAACAAGCCCTCCAGGGGACACTGATGCACACACAAGTGTGAAAGCTACTGTCCCAAACCAACCCTTAAAATGGTGCACACTGGCCCTCACCTCCTCTCTCCAAGACAAACCAACCACGAAGAGATTTAACCCTGACCAGATCCCAGCTTCAGTTCACAGCCCAGCCCCACCCTGGGACCGAGCTTAACTGGTGCAGGCAGTCTCCTCATTGTCCCAGGGCACTACTGTCCAAGGCCTCGTTGGTTTTGAGCAGTTAGGGGTGGGGATGGGAGTCTATGGCACAGGCTGCGAGGAGTTTGGTCGTTTCTGGTTCCCTCCATGGGTGGGAGGTGATGGCGGTGATGATAAAGACTATAACATCTATTGTCTGTAACATCTAGTCTGAGCCAGACCAGAGTCTAAGCTTTTTATATGCATTAACTCATTTAATCCTCACAGCCCTGTGAGGGAGGTACTATTATTATCCCTGTGTTAGATGGAGAAACTGAGGCACAGAGAGGTTAAGCAAGTTGCCGACTGTCACACAGCCAGTAAGCAGTGGAGCTGAGTTTTGAACCCAGATGATGAGGCTGCAGTGTCCAAGCTCCTTGCTGCTGAGCTATTCAGCCTCCAAACCATAGTCAAGACATTTATGGGGCTTTTCATATTCCAGGCACTGTTGTAAGTGCTTCCCATATTAAAAAGTGGGATGTTCTTACTATTGCAACAAGAGAGATATTTCCAGCAGAACCTTGACATTGGTGGATTAAGCATTTGTGGTTTGGGTTATTTTTTATGACTGTATGTGTGTGTGCGCATGCGCGTGTGTCTCACCAGGAGAAGTGGGAAAGGCGAGGCCAGAGACTGTTGCTCTTCCCATGGTGTCATGTTCTAAAATGAACCTGCACATCACACTTGTGGTTCCGGGGAAAAATAAACCCATCCCCACTCCCAGTCAAAACAACAATATTTGTGCAGCTCCGGTAATAACCGCGGGAACCCGCCCGCCCTCCTGGCTTGCTGGCAGCTCCTTGCCCTCAGCTCACTCTCCCTCTCGGGGCCCCTGCAGCCTTCTTTCCAGGAAGCTCGTGTTCTTGGGCTCACAGTAGCTCCTGGCTGGGTCAGGGCTCGCCTCCTCTGGGAAGCCTTCCCGGATGGCTCATGCCTCCCCTCTGGGCAGACTCAGCACTTGAGAACTCAAGGCCACTATGTTATTGCTCTCTTCCTTTGACCTCTGTGATGCGGAACTCCATGGTTCTCCCTCTGCTCCTGTGATTGAACTTTCTGTGTCTCTTTTCCTCCTCTCCCAAATTCAATTCCTCCCTTCTCTTTCGTCCTTCCTTTCCCTTCTTTTTTTCTTTCTTTCCCTTCCCTTTCCTTCCTCTCCCTTCCCTTTCTTTGCCACTTCTTTCTACCCCTGCCCATTCCTGTTTCTCTGCCTTAGCACTCAGTGTTCTTTCCCCTGATATACCTTCCTTCCTCTTTACCTGTTGACCAGGGACCAACTCAGGTCGTCACACCTTGATCCAGCCTTTCCTGATACCCACAGGCCTGACTGCATCACCTCCTCCTCTGACTGCCCACAGCTCTTTAGCATCTAGTCAGCCCCACTAGCTCAAGCATTTGAATCACTCTCCTCTTATTTAGCATTCATTTAAATATTTATTGTGTACCCACCATGTGCAAGGCCTGCCTCTTCCTTTGCCTGGAAAACTCCTACTCATGCTTCGCAGCTCACCCAGACAGTATCTCCTCCTGCCTTGACCCCCTTTCCCACAGCTGGGCAGGTGTCCCCCCACTCCCTCACCTCCTGCACATTATAAGTGTGGCTAACACGTAGGTGGCAGATGCTGACAGTGCCCTGCCCGCTCTGCACTCCCTATTCCCATGTACTCTGTAGGCTTCTGGGCCACGTTGCTGGGGAGTTAGCACCTCCCTACTCAGGGAGCAGCCTGTCAGGCAGTGAGAAATGGGATTTGGGGATTATAAACTTCCTTGCCACTGGGTGGGGGCAACTCTGGGGCAAGCTCCCCCCAGCCTCCCCAGCTCTGCAATGGGGAGGAGCCCCGACCGCCCACAGCAGTCACCTGCTGGTGAACTCTGCATTGGGCTCCGTTTCCTCCCTTGCTTAACTTCCTTACTGGTGCTTTTTGGAGCCACTTCCCCCAAAACCTACTTGCAGCCAAATCCTGTCCCGTGCTCTGCTTCTGGGGAACTCAAACAAGGACGGCAAATCATACAGCACTCACTCCGTGCCAGCTGCTCTCTAAGTTCTGGATCCGCAGGAACTCATGTCGTCTACACAACTGCCGTCCTCATGAAGCAGATGTTGTTGTTATCATCTCATTTCACATATGAGGAAACTGAGGCACAGGGAGGGTAAGCAGAGTGGACAACTGGCCCACTCTTCTGGGAGTAAGGGGTTTCCTCAGACGTGGGACTTTCCCAGGACAGTCATGGGAAAACTGGGACCAGTTGGTCACCCCAAGGTGAAGGGACTTGCCCCAGGTCACACAGGAACGAGTGGGAAGATGGCATTGAGGCCAGGCAGGGGCTCCAGGGACATGTTCTGGGCCCACATGGCACAAGCCGCACTGCTCTGTGGGCCCTTTGCCAGACCCGCTTCCCTACCCGATGGCAGGGGTCACATGTTTACATCTCTGTGTCTCTAAGTTTTGCACTGAGGAGAAGTTTATTGGTGACAGAGCTAGATGCCGGGGATAATAAGAAAACAGACGAGGGCCGCCCGGTGGCGCAGCGGTTTAGTCCGCACTTGGCAGCCCGGGGTTCGCGAGTTCGGATCCCGGGCGCCCGCCGATGCACTGCCTGTCAGCCATGCCGTGGCGGCCTCCCATATAAAGTGGAGGAAGATGGGCACGATGTTAGCCCAGGGCCAGTCTTCCTCAGCAAAAAGGGGAGGATTGGCGATGGATGTTAGCTCAGGGCTGGTCTTCCCCACACACACAAAAAAGAAAACAGACGAGTGGGACTCAGCCCCTGTGCTCAAGGGCACCCATTGGGACGGGGTGACGTGGCTTCTGATGACGTGGAGCTCCAGTCTGATGGAGGAGTTTCCTGTTGGAGACAGGGTCTGTCCCTTCCTCCTCACTACTCTGCAGGGCCCAGAATGTGGTTTAGGGGAGCCTTTCTCCTTCCCTCGTGCTGCTGTCCCCAGCCAGGTGGAGGCAGGTGAGGGGGCGGGGTCTGCCTGGCACCTGGTCTGGCCTCCACGACATTGTTACCCACAGCAAGAGCTGGAAGCTCTCCTGATGGGGCTGCTGGATTGATCCCTCCACGGTTTCAGTCAACGCTTCCAGCCTCCAGCCCCTGCCAGGCTGCGGTTTGGCTCAGGGAGGGGGCGGGAGATTGAAAAACTGGGGGCCTGGACCCGTCGGGTCCCTGCAGGGAGTGGACGGCATTTTCCAAGGGTTCATTGCAGAGAATGTCACCCTGGGACTGTGTCCAGAGTGTGGCAGGTCTGAGTGATGGTGCGGCTCCAGGGACTGGCGGTACCACCCCCAGGCCTACGGGCCAAGGGAGGGCGCTCTTCCTAGAACGCAGCCGATGCCGCTGCCCTGGGGAAAGGGCCGCGGGGACAGGCACTGTGCCCTAGACGAGGGACACAGCCACCACCGAAACCAGGGCCTGCGGCGAGAGGGGGCCAATACCCTGACCTGTCTCCCCTCCTGCTCTCCCATCACTTCCCCTCTCGGGTCTATTCAAGCCAGAAGCCAAAGACCACAGGAGCCTGGGTGACTCAGTCCGTGGGGTCAGCCTCTGTCCCCCACCCACGTCAGAGAGTGGACAGGGAGAGGGAGCCAAGAGATTAACACCCGGGCGCTAAGGCGCCGGCCCACCTCTCTCTGTCCCCACCCCGGGGCAGTGGCCTGACCGGCCTGGCCGGTGGGTGGATCGGGAGCTGCTCCTCCAAGACACACACTTACCCTCTCACTTTTCAGCCCGTCTCCTCGCCTCCCAGATCTTTGGCAAACGTATCCCCTCCATCCCCACCTCATTTCCTGCCTCTCCCAAGTTCACTGGCAGCCAAAGGGCAGGCGGGTCCTGGAGGTCATCTCAGAGGAAGGGGCCCAGAAAGGCTCCATGGCTGCCTGATAAAACAGGGTGGAGGGGGGTAAAGCTTCAGTCCAAGAAGAAGAGAAAGGAAGGGGAAGAAATATTTCTGAGCCCTATTATGTGCCAGATACAACATGGGTGCTTTCTCATCCATTACTCACTCCCCCCAACTCATCAAAACATTCCTGAGCGTGGTATCAGGATTTCCGTTTTAGGGATGGGGAGACTGAGGCTCAGAGAGGTTATGTCACTTCTCAAATGTTGCACAGCAGGTAAGTGATAGAGTCAGGATATAGACTCACGTCTGCCTGAGTCCAGGGAAGAATAAACGAGGTAAAAGGTGATCTGAAAAGACGTGGGAAGGTTGGAATGTGGGCAAAGGCTCAAGAGGATCCCAACCCCAGGGCCAGGCAGGGGCAGACGGCTCCATCAGTGGCTGGTGGGGAGTGAGTCTGCACGGTTTTGCTTTCACACTTCTAGAGAATACGCTTGCTGGGGGGAGGCATCTCCCACTCCCCACCAGAGCCCTAACCGGGGTGGGGGGTACCCACCTCCGGTTGCCTCTCCTCCCTCCAGGCCTTGAGCTGCTGTGGGTCCTTGGTGGGTTGGGAGAGGTTTTGTGATTGGAGTGGGGGTGGGCTGGGAATCTTGGGCAAAGACCCTAGGGATGGGCTGAGAAGGCCTTGGGGGAGGAGGGCTGCTGTCTCCTTGGCCCCAAGGAACAATTTTAACTGGAGACGAGTTTCAGCCAGCGAAGAGCAGCGGAGGGCAGGAGACACAGAACCAGCACTGTGTGTGCATGGGGGTGGAGGAGGGAGCTCAGTGGGGCCGACTTCGGGGCAGTGCTCTCTGGGCTGGAGCCCAGGGGTGGGGACCCGGTGAGGGAAGGGTGGAGGGGAATTGGAGATGGGGGAGTCTCCGCACAGCTGTTGCCTGAGACTGAGGAATCCTCCGGCTACCGCTGAGTCAAGTCCTTCTCCGGCCTGGCTCCTGAAATGAAAGAAAGAGAGAGAGGGAGCGGGAGACCTGCTTGGATCCAGATGCTTCAGAAGGCCGCAGGAGATGGGTGGGGCCGGGAACTGCCCTCCCTGAAATGTGGTCAGTTAGAACCATCCAGACAAACGCTGAGGGAATAGAAGTGGTAAGATTCGGACTCCCTGAAGCCAGCCTGATCTCTTACAGGTGAGGAAACTGAGGCATAGAAAGGGGTGTGGCTGGTCAAGATCTTACAGGGCTTAAAGCCAGCATCTCCTCTCTGCCCCCCGGCCAGGCACTCATCTCCCCGCCAGGGCCAGCAGCAACCCTCATGACTGCCCGGGGGACAGGTGGCTACCTTTGGTCTTAACATCTGCCAAACATCTAATTTCCCCCATCTTAGAACAGCATTAAAAATAATAGCTCCTTTCTCACAGAGTTGACAGGAGAAGAAAGTGACTTAGTACAAGTAAAGAGCTTAGAACGGTGCCTGACACGCACACAACGCCCAATAAATGTTGGGAAATGATAATAATGATGATGCTGCTGATGATAAAAGATGCCACTGTGTTAAAGGGAACCACCACGTGACACCGAGTCTGCTCTTGCTCTGGCTGCGCTGAAGACACAGAGCTGGGCAGCCGGCCCAGGAGGGACGCAGAGGCAGCTGCGGGTGTGAGGGTCCGCCTGTCCCTCGGCATTGTGGGAGCAGCAGCGGTCGGTCCCCTGGAGGCTCCCCTGTGACTCATGCGTGTCCAGACCCTTCATGCTGGCTGGCGGCCTGCTGGTGTCATCCTGGGAGCCCCCATGGGCAGGTTCAGTCCTGCGTCACGGCTTGCTCAGCCCAGGCTGTCCGGCCAGCCCCAGGCCCCCAGAGGGGTCAGCAGAGGCTCTGCCCGCCACGTAGCCACCGGCCTGCACAGCGTCTGCCTCCTGCCGGGTCGCCAGCAGCTGAAATGCACATCGTGCCTCCTCTGGGCTGACGCAAGCTCTTCTGCTCCTTTACGAGGTTGCTCACTGAATCCCCGGAGATCAGCTCTGCTCTTATCTCCGTTTTACAGAGGAGAAAACTGATGCAAAGAGACCTTAAGTGATTTGCCCAGGGTCACAGACAGGGCGAGCCAGGCAGGCTGGCTCCCCACTCGGCACCCTTAACAGCCACACCGTTGTGCTCTGGGGGCCCCTCCCCTCCTCCTCAAGGCCTTGGTGGCCTAGCCAAAGCTGTGTGAGGGAACGAGTGACCTGGTCCTTGCCTGCACTCTGCGGGACAGCTTTCTCGGGCTGCCCCATCCTGTCATCCTCATTCTACTTCCCCTCCCTCTCGTCTGTGAGGGAGCGACCTCACTGCCTGTTCTGTTCTGTGACTTCTGCCCCGAGGTCTGATTCTCTGTTCCTGTGCCTTTCCCAGATCCAGACCTCTCCAGGGGGCTCCCAGCACGGCTTCTCGCTCTTCTCCCCCAGTCCACGAGCCCTCACCTGTGTTCCCTCCCCACTACTCCTCTCCACTTTCTGGGTTTGTCCTTTGAGTTCCAGCAACATCTGTAAGGAACTGGCTGAACAGAGAGGCTTCCTCTGAGTCACTGTCCCCAGCACCTCAGGCTGCTTCCTCCTGAGGCGGGCATTCTGAGCAGAGCAGTGGGGGGCAGGGGCGAACGGCTTGATGGGGGAGAGCCGGACTCTGTCAGAGAGGCCAGGCTGGGGGAGACGGGCCCGAGATGAGTCAGAGTCGGGACCACAGCGGCAACCCAGCCCTCCGGCCTCTCCCGCTGCTTTGAATGCCAGGTCCTCCTTCTGGAGGGTGTTAAGTACAAAGGACGCCACCTCCAGACCTCCAGGAATCTCTTCCTCACACCCACTTTCCTCTGCCCAGTCTGTGGCCTTAGGAAGTGGGCACGAGCCCTGTGTTTACTAGCTGGTGTTTGCTCCTGGGTCTGGCCTTGGTCCACTCAGGGCCAGGCCAGATGGCATAAGCCGCATGGTATAATGGCCTTCCTTCTTCCCTGGCCAAAAGGCTGGCCCTGGCCCAGTTCCAGGAGGGCCGTGAGGCTGAGGGGTTTGTCCACAGGGAGGGGCCACATGGAGCCCCCAGGTCCCTGCGACGCTACCTGTAGGATGGTGGAGGGGAGCAGAGTCACAGGTACCCACAGAAGCCAAGAACCCTGCTGTCCCAAGTGACCCTCAGGTGCTGGCTGGTCCTGCCGGGGGCTCCTGCTGGGTTTGGGGACCTGGGTGTGGTGGCCACACTGTTATGTGCTGTCTTAGTAGCAACACTGAGAGACAGAAATGCTCAGGGCGAGACGCTCTGCAAACAGATGTGACCTCTGCAAACCCCACCGGACTTTGCAAACCGAGGTTGGAGCCTTCAAATGCAGTGGGGCCGGGAGAGGCAGGAGGCGCCCACTGGTCTGCCCCTGGCTTTTCTGTGGTGTGAGCAAGCAATGGAGCCAGGACTCAGCAGCCAAACTGGGGCCAGCTGCCTGCCAGCTGCAACAGTCCCGAGGGTTATCAGCAAATCTTGAGTGACTTTACCTGGAGGCTCTCTGCAGGCATAGGGGGCCTGCACTCCAGCCCGCAGTCCATTCTCTCCACCAGTCCTGGGCAAACTCAGCTGGGGAGGGGGTGGTTTCACTCTCCGTATGCTCCAGTCTCAGATGCTGCCTTGGTCTCTGGGTGTGTGTGTCAGTTAGAATTAGTTTTGTTGTGAGTGACCGAGAAACCCAAATAATAGTGTTTTAAATAAGATCAACATTTATTTCTCTCTCACATAAATGAAGTCTGGTGGTATTCAGCCTAGGTTTGCTGTGATGACTCTGCAATAATCAGGGATCCAGGCTCTTGCCATCTTATTGTGTCACCAATCTCAAATGTGACCTCTACCCCAGGGTACAACGTGGCTGCCAGAGGTCCAGCCATCATATCAGCATTGAAGCCAGCTAGAGGAAGGAAGTGAGGAAGAGGAGGGCTCACTGCCTGCCTCCCCCCCAGCGCCCCACTGAAAGTCACATCCATTAGGTACACAGGATACTTCTGTGTATCCTATTGGGCAGAATTTAATCATATAGCTGCACCTAGCCTCAAGGGAAGATGAAAAATATAGTCTTTAGTCTGGGTTGTTAGGTGCCAAGCTTCAGATCAGGGTCTTGTTACTGGAAGATGGAACAAATCCTGGAGTATAACTAGCTGTCTCTTCCACAGCGTGAGACCTGAGCAGAGGGTTCTGGATGCTGAAAGGTTTCCATAAGTCCCTCCGGAGAGCAGCCTGGCTGTGCGGAGTGGGGCTCCGCCTTCCCATCTGGGCCCTGCCTCCAGCTTCCAGGCTTGAAGTTCCCCTTGGAGCTCTGGCGGTAGCAGGAATACGATCCCCTCGGGGTCTCCAGCAGGGAGAGGATCAGTTTGATGATCAAGGCCAGCCATGCCATCCCAAAGAGGATCCAGAGGGACACTGTGTTCTTGTACCACAGCGGGTACCTGCGGGAGGGGTCCATACCTGGGGGAGAGGCAAGGTCAGAGGATTGGGCCTGGGGAAGTCAGGGCCAGGTTCCCAAAGAAGTAACAGGCACGCACGGCTTGATGCACACAATCAGAATATGGGAAGTCCAAACTGGTCTGAGGCTGCTGGCCTTGTGGCCCCCTCCCTAGGGTTTCAGGAAGCCTCCCTGGATTGGCACCCTGGTTTGGAAGCTAAATTTCCTCCTTGTCTTTCTGAGGGACCCTGCTTGAGCTCTATCCCAGTGGTTCTCAAAGTGGGGTCCCTGGACCAGCAGCATCAGTATCATCTGCGAGTTTGTTAGAAATGCAAATGGTCGGGCCCGCTCCAGACCTCCTGAATCAGAAACCCTGCGGGTGGGCAGTCTGGGCTTTAACAAGCCCCCCCAGGGATCCTGATGCCTGCTCTGCTGATTGCGTCTCTGTGTTTGGTTTTCTCATATCTGAAGGGAGACAGCTTGCCAGGAGCTTTAGGAAGAACAGATGGAGAGGCTGGAGTTTCTATCCTGCCTCAGTTCTTACCAGCTGTGTGACTGTCACCTGTCTGAATGTCCTTCCCCTGTGAAACAGGGAAAATAATTTCTCCTCTTTGGGTCTTAGGATGAAGTCCTAAATTCTTATCCCAAGGCCCCTATCTCCGTCCCCAGACTTGATTTGCACATCTCTCCCCTTTGACTGTTGTGCTCCGGTCACTCTGGTCTTTTCCTCTCTTCTCCATGATCCTCCTTCCTGCCCCAGGGCCTTTGTACTTGCTGTCCTCCCAACTCAGAAGGATCTTCATTTCCAATTCCTCTTGGCCTGGTTAACTTCCCCGCATCCTTCAGATCTCAGCTCAGACTTCACTCCCCAGAGACTAGCCTGGGCCCCTCTGTTACACTCTCTCCCAGCACATGTGCTTTAGCTGGGTAGGTTGCTTATTCTCTGGGCCTCAGCTTCCTCATCTATAAAATGGGGGCAATTAGGGTGTCTCCCTCCTAGGACTGGTGTGACCATCATACGGGTCAGTGCATCTGAAGTGCTCAGACCGGTGCCTGGCACGCTGTCTGGGGTATTGGTCACTGTAGTGGGGCGATTGTTTTACCCACCCTTGCATCCCTGGATGGGTGCCCTTAACACAGTCAGGACTGGATGAGTACCGGCTGAGGGAGGGGACGGATGGGGGTTGCTGTCATGACAAGGGCCTGCTCTGTAACTTCGTTCTCTGCTCTGTCCATTTCCTGGGGGTCTCTCTTACTTCCCTCATCAGACTGGGATCGTTCAAAGGGCAGAGAACCGTCCTCCTATTTCCTTGACCCCCTTTTCTGTCTCACTCTCTGTACCAGCCCTCTCTCCAGCCCCCAACCTGTCCTACTGGCCACAAGACAACTTCTCTGCCCTGTCCTCCCAAAGCCGGGCTCTTCTCCTGGGCCCTCGCTCGGGGACAAGCCCACAGCCCTGGACCCAACTTCGCCACCTGGCGGGAGCCGGGATTGGATTAGGCTGATTGGGTTACGGGGCCACGATTCCGCTGGCGGTCCCAAATGAGATCAGCGGTGAGCCGGCTCTCTGCTCCTGCCACCCACCAGCGTGGCCTACCCCGGGAACGGAGGGAGGAGGTGTTCTTCTCCCCTTTTATTTCATTTTTTTTAGCCAAAATCAAAAGTGGCAGGAGACTTGGCAGCTGGCAAGGCGCTCAACTGAGTCGCAAATGCAATTGGGAGAAGCGGGGGCTCCGGGGCCGGGGAGGAGCAGGCTGCTGGGGCCCGGGGGCTGCTCCGGCCACAGCCTTTGGGCAAAGAAGAGTGGCTATGAAGACAACGGCCCTTGTGGCTGCTGACACAGGGACAATGGACACCCATAGTCCAGGTGGGGGACCTTAGCATTCCCATCCAAGAAAAGGGTTTGCCCCTGTTCCTGGAGGACAAGGGAGCTGAGAGATAGGGGGAAGAGGTGAGGGTGGAGTTTGTCCCCTCTCGGCTGTGGAAGATTCTGGAACTCACGTGTATGAGGAGTCCTGGCTTGGGAGTCTATCCTAGACCTGCCCTTGGATCACCTGCTCTACGACCTTCATCAACTTACTTCCCCTCTCTGGGCCTCAGTTTCCCCTTGGCATTAGGAAGATCCCTGGCAGAGGAGGTGGTCAAGGGCTCTCAGTGTGGTCACTTGCCACGAGGCCCTGAAATGGCTGCGCAGGGAACCAGAGCAAGTGGAGGATCTCTGGGGATGAGGTGAAGGGCACTGCCCGCTGCCCCTCGGCAGGAGGGGTCTGCCCGGTGGCAACTCTGGACTTAAAGGGCCCGCATGGGTTTGGGTCAGGCCTCCTCCAGGGTGTTTGGTGGAGGGGCTCTGGGAGGCCCATGCCCCACAGGTCAGCCTCCCTGCTCTGCCGCTCCCCCAGGGGGGGGCTCACAGGGCCGCCAGGACCCTGATCAGCTCTCCTGACTCCTGCGGAGACGACCATGCAGATGTCATTGCCCATCCCTCGATGGTGGTGGAGGTCTGTCCTCCAATTTCCAGGGTGCCAGTGTCTAGAGGGGGCTGTCCCCTCCTCCCCGTGCCCTGCCCTGCCTCAGGGGACTGTGGGGCTTCAGGACATCCTCACTGAGATCCCCCATCCACCTCATAAAGTCTTCTCCGGGCCAGCTTCCTGGTGAGCCTGCCATCAGCTATTCCCACCCAGGACAAAACTTTGGGAGCCCTGGTGGTCAGTGGGCACCGAGAGGCCGTAGCTGGAGGGCCTGCTCCCACTTCTCCTCCCCTCTCTCGCACTAGGTGCCCCCAGAGAACCAGGCCTTCTGGGTTTAGGACTATCACTGGGGGCAAATCCTGAGATTCATCCTCTGAGCCCTGGCTGGGGGAGGCTGCTGCAGGACGTGTCGGGTCACACAGCCCTGGGCTGGTCAGAAGAGTATTTCATGGCGGCCCGAGTGCAGCATGGAAGGGGAGAGCTCAGAGTGGGTGGGGAGACACGGCCCAGTCACAGGGAGGGCTCCTCGCAGGCCTGGTCGTGGATTTTGGACTCCATCCTAAGACTATGGGAAAAACTGAGGGCTTTCAGAGGGGCTGGAAGTCACATGATAGCACTTGTCATTTTTAAAGGTCATAAGAGCCAAGGGGGGATGAGGACAGAGGCTGCACAACTCCATGGGTGCCATCCTCAGTGTGCTCTGTGTGCGTGGCAACTCCTTAGGGTTGTGCAGTGCACAACCTGCACAACCAGCTGTACGCAACAGCCCTGCCCAGCCTAGGGAAATGGCGGTGGGAAGAGAGGAGAGGACAGATCCAAGAATCAACCTCTGAGCTGTGAGGGGGGCAGAGGTGGCCCTTGGGGCTGTTGGGCTTTGCTCTCTTCAGACACGTCTCCACTCTGAATGGAGGGGTGGGAGCATGGCCCAGCTGGAAGAAACCTTCCCAAGGATTTCCTTCCAGAGCAACAGCGTTCGTCCTAGGACGGAGGATACTGGGCAGGGGCAGCATGAGGCCCCTGACAGCAGGCCCTTCTTCCTGGGGAAGGAGAGGTTCAGGGAAGGGGACCTTGCACACAGGTCAGAAGGCACTGAGAGTGTCTTAGCAAGCACCTAGCCCAGGCCACTCATTTGACAGACAGGAACACTGACGCCCAGAGAGGGATATGTGAGGTGGTCTGGAAAGAGTATGAGTTTTGGGCCAAACAGATCAGAATTCATATTTTGTTAGCTGTGCAATCTCAGGCAAATGGCTTGGCCTCTCTGCTTCAGCTTCCTTCTCAGTGAAATGGGGTGACGCTGGTCCTCTAGGTTGCCTGATGAATCAGCTGTTTGTTACTCTGGTAAAACCTCAGTTCAATATTCCAGGCTGGGTTCCGTCTCTGAAGGACTAAGAAGGGCAGGGCCTGCTCCCCAGTTTAGGGCCCAGGATCTGAGAGTGGGCGCAGAGCCCAGCGCGGAGGTGGTGCCAGCCGCCACTGCTCCTACGGTCAACCTTCAGGGGTGGGAGCCCAGGGGGATGATGAGGCTGAAATGGGGGCCCAGCCACCCCTGCCGCCCCACAGAATGCCCTCCACTGCCACCTGCTGGGCACCTGCCTCAGCTTTATTATGCAAGGCCAGCGGTGTCTGGGGCCCTTGTCGTGCCCACATTGGGTGGTGACCACTGACTAAACCCCACCCTGGGCGCTCTGGACCACGCCACCCTTCCTTGCTGGCATTCAGAGTTGGGCGGCCAGTTGCTTTCCAAGAGGGGTTGGTTGGGGTAGGTGGGGGTCTCCAGAGTCTCTTGGACTCCCTGCCTGACCCCCGTGGGCTGTGGCGTGGATACATGGCCCCAGCCCTGGGGCAGTGGGAGCTTGGCGTTTCACGGGGCAGGGTGCAGTGGGGAGGAGAGACCCTGGGACAAGAACGGACGGGGGTGGAGGGGGAGGTCAGGGACTCCCCATATCCATGGGCTCTAAGAACAACAGTTGAGCCTGAGGACAGGTCAGCCTCCCAGCCTTGTCACGATGGCCCGGAGTTGTGACTCAGCCCGAAGAGCTGGGTCCAAACGCCAGTCGTCCCTTTTCAGCTGGGCGACCTTCGCCCTGTCACACAACAAAGGCAGGTTGAACCCGCCGAGGACAGTGTCCTCTGGACTCTGGGTGCCCGCCACGGCGCCCGGCTACAGAGGAGCCTCCGGGCTGCCCCTCCCGCCGCCCGCTGGGGGTCTCACCAATCACGTAGTCGCCGAAGCCCACGGTGCTGAGGGTGACGAAGGCGAAGTAGAAGCCCTCCACGTAGCTCCAGCCCTCCATGTGGGAGAAGAGCAGTGGAGGCAGCAGCAGGAAGAGCAGGAGGCCGGAGAGGAGGGCGCTGGAGCCCGCCAGCCACCGGGCCTTGGCCGGGTCCTGTGGTGCACACGGCGTCCAGCCCCTATGTGGCCTCTGCCCAGGGCGCGGGGCCCGGGGAGCAGGCCGCCCGGGGTACTGGGCTGGAGGCAGGGCGAGCACCCTCCCCCGTAAGAAGGGGGCTGCCCTCGGGCCTCTCCACCTGGTTTGTGTCCTCCAGGTTCCCGGCCGAGACCGTGGCTGCCTCGTGCCCTTCCTGTCCACCAGGTCCCACCAGGTCTCCTCCCCTGATGCCCCTTTATTACTAAAGACCCCCACTCTGGGCAGTGACCCCCAACCCCACCACATCCCCACCAATAACCCCGAAGCAATCCCTGCTCCCACCAGTGACCCACTCTCCTGGACCCCCATTCCCACCAGAGCCGTCTTTTTCTCACTCTGGGCAGTGACTGCCCTCAATGTCAGTGACCCCGAGTTCCACAAGCCCCCTCACTCTAGACGTGACCCATCCCTGCCCCCACTCCACAACCCCCTCACCTGCCAGGTGCCCCCTAGCCTGCGGGCGCAGTGTTGCACCCCCTGCTGCATGAGGTGCCCCAGGCGGTTGAGCACCACGAGGTTGAGTGGGATCCCCACAAGAGCAAAGAAGATGCAGAAGAGGCGGGCAGCCATTGTGCGGGGGCTCAGGTTGCCGTAGCCTGTGGCAAGACAGGGGCCCTTCAGGGGACCTTTCCGTCCCCAGAGGCCCTCATTCCTAACCCACTCCGGATGTGGCAGCTGGTATTTATCGAGGCCTCCCTTTCCTGTGCCAGGCACTGCGCAGAGGGCCCCACACATGCATTCCCTCGGTCCACTCTCTCAAGCACCCTTCCAAGTGGGGATTAGTCCCCATATTTTACAGATTGGAAACCAAAGCTCTAGGAGGCTTAGCAGTGTGTGTGAGCTCAAACCCGCAAAGGGCAAGAATCCCATCTTTCTTCATTGCCTCCCTCTCTCGGTGGGCACAGGGATGTGGGAGAGTCTCCAGCCACTGCCCCTCCGGGATCTACTGCACCATTCCAGCCGAGGCCACACTGTGGCGGGGGCACCAAAGCTGGGCCATCACTGCTCGCTGCCTGATGCAGCGTTCCTCCAACTGGCAGTCCTGGTCGGCGGCTCCCACCACCTGGCCGAGACTTTCTGAGCCCGCAGCTTACCCCACTGCAGGCCCCTTGCTTCCGTCTCTCTTTTCTCAAGTGCCGGACCTGCTTTGCAGTCTGAGGCTCTCACCATCTCTCCTGCTCCTTCTCCTTTATCCTTCAAAGGCTTCTTCACGCCCCCGCCAATAAATCTCTTGCATGTCTGATTCTGTCTTGATATCTGATTTCCAGAGGACCCTAATGAACACACCTGGGTTCCCTCCCAAAGCCCTCCAGGAGCAAGGGGCAGACGATGGACCATCAGTTGATCTGGGGGAAGTGGAGGTTGGGGCCTCTGGTCATGAAGATGAGGGCAGGGGGAGGCTGGAGGGGATGAGGTGTTCCTAAGAGGACTCTAGCCCCCTGGCCATCGTCCCGTGTTCTCCTTCCTTCCTCTCCACCTCTGTCTCCCCTTCTTGGTCACCATCACTGTCTGATCTTTCTATTACCCCCCAGGTGAGTACCCTTTATTACTCCTCGTGTCTGCTGGGGAAAGTCCGAACTCTTGCCCAGCCCATTCAAGCTCATCCGGTCCCCCCATTTTCCCAGTTTGGGCCACACCCCTGCCCCACTGAACCCCCAGACCATCCCATGCCTCTGTGCCTTTGAACACGTCACTCCCTCTCCCAGGAGGGTGTTTCCCATCCTTGCCCACCTATAAACGGCCCTTCAAGTCCTGACCTCCTGTGGAACGGCTCCCCCAGCACCCTTCAGGCTTTGAGGATAACCCACTGTGTAAGAATGATTTGTTTCTATGTCTGCTTCCCCTGGGGGGCATGAGTGCCTCAAGAGCGGGGCTGGGTCTTAACCATCTTTATGTTCTCAGCTTCTGGCACAGGACCCGACACTCAGTGAGTGCTCACCATATGGGTGTTGAGTAAGTACAAGAATGAATGAACGAATGAATGAATGTGGAAATACAGGAATGAATGTGTAAATAGATGAACGGATGACTTGCACCCTGCCTGACACCCCTGCCCCTCCAGACTGGGTCAGCTCTCCCCCACACTCCACCACTCCATACTCACTCGTACTGTATTGAAACTGGTGGCTTACACCCACCCCTGCTGTCCTGAGGGGTCTCAGAGGGCTGAGTCCTGAGAGAGGACAAAGCATGGACAAGTCCAGAGCACGGGCTTTGGAGTCAGAGGCACTTCCTGGGTTTGAATTGCAGCTCTGCTCCTTGCAGGCTGTGGGACCTTGGGCAAGTGGCTTGACCTTTCTGAGCCTCTGTTTCCTCATCTGTAAAATGGGGATGTTGACATCTACCTCACAGTGTGGTGTAGGATGAAAGAAGGCAATGGAGGTGTAGATGGGAATGTGAAACCTTAGGCATCTAGTATACAGAAGGTGCTAATTAAATGTTTCTTGCATGAATGAATGGATGAATGATTGAACTCCACTGGACCAGCTTCTGGTCTAAGGACATCAGAGGCCTCCTCTCAAGTCCCATCCATCTTCCCCTCTTGGCTATTACAGCTTCCCTCCTCTAAAGGAGAGAACTCTCCTTTCTGTTGGCATCCACGGAGAGAAAACCTCTTCGTTTCTACCCACCTCTCTGCCTGACCTCATTTCCAACCCTCTCTAGCCACCCAGACCTCCTTACTGTTCTCCAACCCACCAGCCATACTCCTACCCCAGGGCCTTTGCACTTGCTGGGGGAAGGTTCTTTCCACCCATATTTGCATGGCTGGCTCCCTTATTCTGTTCATGTCCCTGCTTCGGTGTTACCATATCAGCAAGGCCTGCAATGACCACCCCATCTACAATAGGCTCCCCATCACTATCAAACCCCTTTACAGGCTTTATTTTTCTCTAAGTACCTCCCATTGCCTGAATATTGTCTATATGTCTGTTTGTTTATAGTGTGTCCCCTTGGACTAGGATGTCAGCTTCCCGGGGGCAGGGACTTGCAAGTTTGCTCACCATTGTGTCCCCAGTACCTAGAACCTGCCCCACCCAGGTACTCGGTCTGATTATTGAATGAATGGGTGGATAGACAAATGAACAAATGGGGGGGATGCAGTTTATGCACAATGAGCGATTCCTGGGCTCAGGCCTCTCCTGCTGGTCCAGAAGTGCTTGTGTGCCTGTCAGGCCCTGTTTCATTTTGGGGCTTGGAAAGTACAGCCCTTGGTCCCAGGGTAAGAGGGGTGCCAAGGAGGCAGCCCTCTGCTGTGGCCCTCAGAACACTCCTTTCTTCCCTTGGGGAGGGTCCCACATCTCCCACACCCCCCCCTCCTCCTCTCTCTGCATTGCCTCCCTGCGTGTGTGTGTGTGTGTGTGTATGGTCAGAATCAGAGACGTGAGCCTCCCTGTTCTTCACCTGGAATGGCTCTCTCTTTCTTCCTGTTGCTTAGAATTCCCAGGCTATCTTGTGAAGCCCCAAGGGCAGGCACTATCTGAAAGGGAGATGCAGTCCCCCAGCTGGGTCTCAGATTCCAGCTCTGCTGCTTACTTACTATGTGACCTTGAGGAAATTGTGCAACTTCCCTGTGCCTCAGTTTCTTATCTGTGACATGAAAACAACAAGCTGTATCCTTGGAGTCGGACCGTGTGGACAAAATGAGATCTCAGATGTAAAAGTGCCCCTCACGGGGCCTGGGACGAGTAGACCCTGGCTGTATCCTAACATATTGTGCATGTGGGATGAGGCCGGGTCTCCCATGCTCTGCCCTCTGCCCCCTCAGAGTCGGCTCAGAGAGCTTTAGGAAAGAACCAGGTGGAGAGGAAGGGACAGGGAAATAGTCCAGGCTAGGAATGGTCGAGCTGGAAAGACACAGGCTGTGAAACTGAATTCGGTGGGCCAAAGTCACTATCCTGGGGCAGAGGGTGTCGGAGGTGTGGGGTTCAGAGACTAAAGACCCCCACCCATCTGGGAGGCCTGGCCCATGGTGGCTGCAGCAACATCTCCTGCTGCCCTGGCCCTCAATAAATGCTGGTGGAGTGGGTGGTTTTGGAATTCATTTAAGTGTCGGTGTTTGTTGAGCGCCCACTATTTGCTGGGCCTTGTTCTAGACCCCGTGGTGCAAAGATGAATAAATGTCGGCCTGGCTGTCCTTCTGGGGCGCAGGGTCCACGGACTCTGAGGGGCCCCCAAGCACACTTGTCTCAAGGTGGAGGACTGTTCGAGCTCCCGCATGGCCCTGGGACCTGTTTCCAAGAAGTACTAGCTGATTTAAAACTAGATGGAGTGTCCTCTGGGAGCTCCTGCCTGGTCCCATTCAGGAGGACAGAGGATGGGACACTGGTTTCAGCGGGAGAGGATTCTCGCTGGCCAAGAGCTGGTGGAGGAGGTAGTGTGAGCCACTGGTGGTGTCAGCCTGCCACCTGGTGGTGAGTCCAGTGTCATGCAGGGGAGGGGCGCTGGGGGCAGGAGGATGGGGCCACCTGACCAGTTATTTCCTGGGTTTCAGAGTTGGAGGGATCTAGGCTGCTCTCCTCCTTCCCCCACTGCAGCCCCCAGGTGGCCTCCCGGGACAAGTCCCACCTCAGCTGTCTGCAGGTCAGGGCTAGAGACACGGGAGGGAGATCTGGCCCAGGTGTCCCTGTGTGAGGGAGGAAGGGGACCTGGAGAGGATGGTGATGGGGGGTGACGGGGTGCCTTTGTGAGCTGAGGTGAGGCATCCAGGAATGGCCACCTCTCCCCAAGGCTGGGAACAGGGGGTCGAAAGGCTCTTTTTGGATTTCTACCCCTCCTTTCTTCCCAACTTCCCCTCGCCTGCCTCCTGAGAGGTTGTAAGTGGAGGCAGAAGGCCCCTAAGCCCTGCACACAAGCCTCCTGGGGACCTTGGTGAAATGCAGGAAGTGATTCAGCAGATCTTCTGCCAGGCCCGCAAGGCCCGAGATTCTGCTCCCAGGGGGTGCCCACACTGCTGGGCCCGACCACATTTGGAGTCTCGAGGCCCTAGGAACCCCTCCAAAAAGCAACTGGTTCCCTGTCCCTCCAGGGGAGACCACCCTGCCCAGTCCCACCCACCTGGCCCCATGCTGCTCTTACCAATGGTGGTGATGGTGGACACGGAAAAGAAGAAGGAGCCCACGAGCTCCCAGCGCCCCATGCTGGTGGTGTTGCTGAGGACGAGGTCCCCACTCCGGTACGCTTGGACGATGCCCTGTGGGAGAGGCTGCAGTGACCACTGGGCTCTGTGGGGGCGACTGGGCCCCTGCACCCACACCCACACACGTGCATGCACGCACACACACACACACACACACACACACACCCATGGACAATCGTCACAACCACTCTAATCCCAGCCATTCCACGGAACAGAGGCTCTCCCCATTCAACCAGGGGCTTCCCAGGGGCAGGGACCACGGGGACGGCTCCTTCCCCTCCCTCCTCCTTCCTCCTTCCCTTTACCCCAGAGCTCTAGTCAGCCCGGGATATCTCACTGGCTGGAAGAACATCTTCCTTTTCTCCTCGGCTTCCTCCCATTCCTGCAACAACTGGCCAGGCCCGCTGTGAGGTGCCTTTAGGGAACCCGAAGATGAAAGAGATGTGACCTCAGTCCTCAGTGGGACGGAGCCGAATCATCTAACTCTAACCCGGTGCAGTCTGTGCAGCTCTAGGCACAAAGGCAGTGCAGCTGCATGATCCTGGGGAAGGTGCTCAGCTTCTCTGTGCCTCAGTTTTCTTATCTATAAAATGGGAATCCTGATGGCACCGACTTCATAGAGCTGTTGTAAGGGTTAAATGAGGTTTTGAGTGTGAAGATTTAGAAGGGTCCCCAGAACGTGGTCCATGTTAGTGGTTGCCACCATCATCATTAGCACGAGTCTCATGCTCTAGGAGAACAGAGAGGAGAGGTGTTCATTTAGATGGGGGTGGGGGCAGAAGGCTTCATGGAGGGGGTGGTGTTTTAGCTGGGCCTTCCTTGGGGGTCAGACAGGATTGCCCCCAGTGAGGGACATTTAGGTAGGTGCAAAGGCTGTGAGGTGAGACTGTGCCTGGGATCTAGAATAGAGAGACTCAAAGATGGCTGGGGGCCAGGCCGTGCTTGGCTCTGCCCTGCCAAGGAGCCAGTGGCAGGCCTCATCCGGGGTCACTGAGCAAAGGGGAGGGGGGATCGGGTTTGTGTGCTCTGTGGCAGCTGGCAGCATAGGAGATGTTGGCAGCCCGGAAGTGGAGAGGCTTCTGCAGGGGTGGGTGATGGAAGGGCCTGGCCTGCATCCTGGCACAGAGTGGTCCAGGATGGAGAGAGAGGAGATGTTCAGAAGCCCAGGCCTCCGGCCCTGTTTGGTACGTGTAGCAAGGGAAGCATCTGAGACCACTGTGAAGGTGTATGGCTGTGGGCCCGTGACAGAGATTTAGAACAGGCGGAGGAGCGGGGCTGGGAGGAGGAGGGCCGCTTGCTCTTGACCTTGGGGGAATTTGAGGGCTGCTAGAAAGTTGCATGCACTTGCCTGGTACTCAGGGGAGAAGATCTGGGTCGGAGACACCACACCCTTATTCCTGGGGATGGTTGAAGCCGCAGGAGAGCTGAGGAAGGGGGTGAGTGGGGGTGGAGCTGGAGGGGTTGGAGGGGAAGTGTACAGAGATGAAAGCCCAGCCGGGAACCTCGGGAAACACCCACGTCCACGGATGCACACTGAGGCAGTGCTCATGGCAGTTGACAGCTGTGTACCCATGTATTTCTGTTGAACTTCTCTGAGCCTCAGTTTTTCCATCTCTAAAATGGGGATGAGTGTAATGGGACCCACCTGTGAGGTAGGTGAGGCTGAAACAAGTTAACACAGGTAAGACACTAGGAACAGTGCTGGACACACAGTGAGTGCTACACAGAAGTGTTTCCTGTTATTATAGTCTCCCCGGGCCCAGGCTGCCTGTAGTTAAGTTCACCTCCTTTGCAAGAGGAGCTACAAAGCCTCCAGGACCAGGCGGTCAGGCTGTATTTGTGGAAGTTTAGAGGTGGGGGTGGAGGCACTACACTAGGTCCTTAGCAGAGGTGCCTCTTGCTCTGCCCAACTCCAGACACTGCCGAATTGGCCCAGTCCGAGGGCTCAGGACACCACCTCCGCTCAGGTGCCCAGGACGCAGGCTCTGCCCCCTCCTCACCAGGACTGCAGGGCGGAGATTTCGGGCTAGGGGAGCAACTGTCTGGGCCTGGGGACCAAGCCTGGACCCCGGACGTTAACGCATTCGCCAAATCCCAGCAGCTCCCAGTCCGGTGTCGCCCGCCCAGAGTCGGAGAAGGTGGCCTCCATCGTCCTCGATGCCCCGCCCCAAGGAACCTTCCCTTGCTTCCCCTCCTCCCCACGCCCCGCTGGGTCCCCACCCTTTCAGCTGTCTCAGTCCTCAGAGACCTTTGCATCCTTCCAGGGCTGGGTGGGCGCGCCCAGCCCCTGGCGTCCGAAGACCCGGAGTAACGGGGACAGCCCAAGAGCGCCCCTGCATCCGCCCCTCCTCTCGGACCCGGGTCTGCGCACTTCGAGCCCCCGGACCCTGGCATGCGTGCCTCAGCCCCATTCCACCCACGGCTGGGGCAAGCGCGCCGTGCGCCCCTTTCCCCCGTGACCCCGAGAGTTGTGCCCTCGGTCTTGCTCATCCTTAGACACGTCCAGCGCCTCCTGCCGTTCTCGCTCCCAATTCACTTATTTGCACCTGGGGTCTCTCTGTGGAAGGGACCAGGTGTGACCTTTCGTTCTTCACCCGCGGTCTGACTCCGACACAGCGCCGCGCGGTCCCTGTTGGACCCCCGTCCCGCCACCTCCCAAGTCGGCCAAGCGCGCCCTGCCCCTGTTCTGACCCAACGGATCGGGCCCGTCAGCTCTCGACCTGGGTAAGCGCGCCCCCTGTCGTCCTCAACCTCAAATTCGGATGTTGGAGCCACGAATCAAGGGAGGACTAGAGCGCCGCGCTGCGCATTCCTCTCACCGGAGCGGGGGGCCTTTCCACCGCGGTCCAGCCCACCCCTCTCGTCCCCCACCCAGCAGTGCGCGCCCGCAGTCGTCCCCGAGTCTATAGCCTCCACTTCTTTTGTTCAAGTGCCCTCTCGCCCTCTGACCGCGCACCGTGCGCTCCCCTGCCCCATCCCCTCGTGCCCGGGACGGCCCCGCTCGCCCCTGACCCGGATTATTGAGTCCAGCGCCGGGCCATCCAGACACGTGAAATTCCGCAGGAGTGCCCACTTGTCGCGCTGGAATCTCTCGCTGGAATCGTGCGCCGCGGGGCTCTCCAGCACCCAGAACACGCCGGTGCCCAGCGCCAGGTAAACCAGGTAGGCGAACAGCAGGAGCACGGTGCCAGGCACCGCGCAGCCCCGCACCCTGCCCTCGGACGCCGTCCGGGCTCGCGGTCTGCACATCGTGGGACAGGCAGGCGGGCCTGAGCCGGGAGCCATGGACCAGGACTGAGGCGGAAAGGAAGGGCTAGGCGCTCGGCTGGTCCCTTCTCGAGCCAACGGCTGCCTGTGCCCAGTTTTCTCAGCAGAAGGGGCCTGCTGGGGAATGGGTCTGCCTTGCCCCACCCGGCACCGGGATCTAATCCCAGGGACAAAAGGAGGCCCAGCTGTCGAGCTATGGGCATCTGGCCCCGCCTCGAATGTGTGTGGAGCGCCCACCCCCCAGGCCTAGCTCAGGGAGAAGGGGAGGGCTGCTGGGTGACCGCAGGCGCTGAGAGGAGAGGGGCCCAGAGCCCCCGGCATGCCCTGGAGCAAGCAGCGGGAGGGACTCCAGGAGACAGCACTGGCGTTGGGGGGAAGGGAAAGTAGAAGCCAAGTTTATTGTCTTAGGGTCCCCGCCTAAGTCCTTGGACTCTGGGACTATCGCCAGGGACTTGCTGCCTGTCAAGTCCTCCCTGGGTCTCTCACACCACCGTCCTTTCCTTTGTGTACCCAAAGAGGAGGGACACCGGCTGATCACCACTTGTCCGTGAGCTTGGGAAGCAGAGGAGCCTTGACCAGTGAGCTTGTCCATTCCCTGCTTCTGAAGAGGCCCCCTAACTCCCTCCTCCACCCAGAATGGAGGGAGGGTCCAGGGTATGTAAGGAGTCCACGGGGGTCCTCAGTTTCCCAGGCCTCTCCTCCATATCGGGAAGTCCTGGGGTGTAACCTGGATCCCTCTTGGGCTGTAGATCTTTCCTGGAGCCTCCTCTGCTTCACAGCCTTGCCTCAGTCCTCCAGAGGTCCCTGGCCATTTATGGCCTCCCTTGCTGGGAGAGGTAGGGGCCAAGATTTGCAGTTCCTGGTGAGGTTGGGCCCTGGGATGGACTGGTTTAAGTCTCTCCTCTCCTTCTGGCCAGAGACGTTGCAGTCTGGCAGGAGAAAGGCCAGGACTGCAGAACACATTCCCAAGGGAGGCTGCACCTCCATGACGCTCATTTCCTAGAAGTCTCCCTGGGATCTTCTGGCTCTCCGTTTTCCCAGCGGGTGTTTGGAAAGGCTCTTCAGAAGACAGGAGCCCAGAGCAGTGATGAGGTCAAGGGGTGCCCTGAGGGGGTCACGGGAGGCCCAGGAGAGTGGGTGGGACACCCAAGAGCGCCTAAGCCTTGTTCACTAACAGCCCCAGGCCTCTAGGTGAGGGAACTGGCAGGCGTGGCCAGGCTGCGAGCTTCCTAGGGTCCATAGCCTATTTGCCAGAAGATGCTCCAAAGTCCTTGCCTGGCTCTCCCCTCTTAACCCTTCCTGCCAGCCACTCCCAGGGTTCTGGCCCTTCCCTGGTCTGCCCCCGACATAACATTTTGGGCACTGGGTCGGGTGGGCTCTCTACTTGGTTAGTCCTTCTGCTTGACTAAATGCACACGGAGGGCAGGAACTTTCACTGTCATACCCCAGAGCCTGGCACGGCGCCTGACACACAGTAGGGGTCTAACAAATGCACTCTGTGCATGGAGAGAATGAGGCAAAAATAAAGTCACACTTGGTCTGCTGTCCTGTATCAGGCCTCCTGGGAGGGAGGTGCGTGGACGGCAATGGAGATTTGGCCACAATGATCCATGTCTGGATTCCACTTTTCCAGGTCACTTTTGAGGGGAAAAGGGCAGGGGCTCAGGGACAATGGCACACGTCTGTCTTCGATCCTGTCTCTACATCTCCTTCCTGTTACTTTCTTGGACACTCCTGTCTCTTTTCTCTCTCCGGAGAGCTCCTGAGACCAGCCCTGGCTGGGGGGTGAGTGGGTTGGGAGAGGAGGAGGTGGGACAGGAAATCTAGAGGGCAGATGGGAGCTGGGAGGGGCTCCTGGGGCCACTGGGAGCCTCATGCAGAGATGGGGATCTTCTGAAGTCTGGGGAGCCCATTGGCCTCAGGGTCTCCCCCTTCCTTGAGGTTGAGGCTCCTGCTGGGCATCCAGAGCTGGAAGCACCTGTGCAGAAGCAGGGGGCCTAGTGGAAGGACCACTGCCAGCCACGCCAGGCCCAGGAGGATCCAGATGGCCGCCAGGCTCCGGTACACTGAGATGTAATGCTTGCTGGGGTCTGTGCCTGGCAGGGAAGGGGGACATGATAAATACGAGAGGTCTGAGGGTGCAGCACCCCCCCAGGTTCCACCGGGGACCCTGCCAGTCCCCCCATAACAAGGAACAGCAATGGAGGTCCCTGGGGGAACACGTGACAGGTCCCAGACCAGCCACTTCTGAGGATCTTGTGAGAATCCACAGCAGCCTTAGAAATCAGTTTCCTGAATAACCGGGGGCTATCAGATCCTCAGTGGTTCCCTCCCCTGCCCACTGACATCTCCTCTGACCCCGAATCCCTGGTGGACCCCACCCTGAGCTCGTGACTGCCTTATTCTCACCGACGACATAGTCCCCAAAGCCGATGGTGCTGAGAGTGACGAAGGCGAAGTAGAAGCCCTCGCTGAAGCTCCAGCCCTCCACGTGGCTGAAGACCAGGGGCGGGAAGATGAGGATGAGCACCGTCCCCAGGATCAGGAACAGAGCCAGGGCCAGGATCTGCAGGATCTGGGAGGGAGCGAGTCTGTCTCTGAGTCCACTGGGAAGGCCCAGGATTGTAGGGTGGGGGGTCTGGGGCAAACTGGGGAGTGGGGCTGGGTCAGAGCTGGGTCCCTCCCCTGCCCTGCAGACCTTTGGGGTGGGGGTTGTATCTATGCGTGTGTGATCTTGCCCAGCTCAGGGAAAGACTGGGTCAGAGGGATGGCGTTAGTGGGTCAAGTTGGAATTTGGAGACTCCTTTGGGCTTGGGAATCCACTTGGACAGGCCCCTCAGGGACTCAGATCTGGGATGGAGGACTGTCATTAAACCATCCCAGATTTCTCTGCACCCCTGCCCTCCTAGCATGCCTGCCTTTGCAAGGGACAGGCCAATGAGATGGGACCTGCAGGCATGCTGGGCGGCCTGGAGTTTGTTTTCAACCACAGGAAAGGATGTTGGAGTTCCGTCCTGACGATGGACATGCTCCATGTTGACCAGCTGTCAGCAGGTGGCCTCCAGCTGTCAGCTCCTTCAGGGGTACTTCAGCTACAGAGACGTGCCTGGCCCAAGGACACACCCTTCCCAGGAAGGCCACCCTGGTGCCTGATTGAGGCAGGGGTACAAAGTCCAGGTGTTTCAGCCCACTGTGGGCCAACTCTGATGGCCTGCACACTGCAGAGCTCCTTGAGGGGCTGGCCAAGTCTTTGTCCAGCCTGCAGCCCAATTCAACTTCTCCCTCTGCCCCATCCTTTTCTTCCTCAGGTGTCTGCCCCTAATACCCTGCTTGCCAAACTTCGTTTCAGTGTTGGCTTCTGGAGGACTCAGTCTGCAATAGATTCTGTCACAGTAGGGCTCTAGGGAGGGAGGGGCCCTACCTGGGAGCGCCTGGACTGGTCCTCCCACCCCTCGAGGGCGGACAGGTGGGCAGGCAGTCCTTTGCCCAGGTGGTTGAGGAAGACCGCGTTGAGTGGGATGCCCACCAGGGCGTAGAAGACACAGAAGGTCTGGCCTGCCTCCGTGCTGGGTGCCAGGTTCCCGTAACCTGCAGGGGGAGGAAGAGAGTGCAAACTGGGAAAGAGAGTTCGGAACTCCCTCCCCACCAGACTCTAGCAGAGGTTGGTCTTCCACCACCTCTGGGGGAGGAGGGGAAGTCCCCCTGTTCCGTGAATACTCTTCCCACCCTCTGCTATAATGGTCTCTATTTATAAGACTCCTGCTTGTCTTTGAAGGCCCATTTCCAATGACACTGCCTCCAGGAAGTCCTCCTGACTGCCATCCTCCTCCTCCCAACTAGGTGTGATGCCCCATAGTGCTTTGTGTCATTCTTATCTACTTATCTACTTTGCCTTGTATTATTGTTTTTGGTATGCTTATCTTATCCCTCTTCATTGGCTTGGAAGCTCCTTGAGGGCTGAGCCTGGATATGATCCAAGTTCATACCCTCTTACCCCAACTCCATCACTCTGCCTCATATGTCACCTGAAGTCAAGGAAGGTGTGTGGAATTGCACTTAATTGAATAGCTGGAGAGACCAGCGTTAGCAGGGGTCTGGGGATTTCCTTGCAGGAGGTGGAGTGGGTTTTCTGGCTGAGGGGGTGTAGCAGACACTGTCAGTGCCCAGTTCCCTCGGAACACCCAGGATATCACCTGTAGCTTGGGTGGACAGTTCCTGTGTACCCAGATGACTTCCCACCCCAAGTCCCTGCATCTCTCTCTACCTGAGAGATTTTTCTGGCTGTGGGTGTGCACTTGGTTTGTGGGCAGGTCTATAATGCTGGGGAGTTAATATTTCCAGGATCAGCCCTCAACCAGCCAGGGCAGGTGTTGGTAGATAAATACTCCTGCTTTCTCGCCTCTCACAGGGCCTGTTCCGAGGATGGGCTCTACCAGCCTCTCCACGGGGCCCCAGCGGCAGTGAGCCCAGGTGCCCTACCCAGTGGCCTGCTCATTAATGCACACTTTATTGCCTTTTATCACCCTCCTGTTTCACTTTCCCACTTGTCTACTCGTGCTTCCTGGAACCATCTCCTAGGTCAACCATGTCCTTGTTTCATCATCTGCTTGTGGCTTTGGGGGAGCCCTTCCCCGCCTGATCTTTTACCTATGGTGGTGATGGCCGTGCCAGCAAAGAAGAAACTGCTGCCGAAGTCCCAGTTGCTGGGGTTGGTGGAGTTGCCTTTGGGGTTCACGCCCTTCACCCAGGCTTCCATGATGACCTGTGAGGGGATGGCAAGGGGTGGGGGGAAGAGGGAGCTGATGACACTGGCTGTTGGCCAAGCTCTCGGCAGGGTGCTTTCATGTCATCTCACTCAAAGACCTTCCTAGATAGTTTCATAGGAAACTAAGGCTCCGAGTGGCCAAGGGACCTGCCCAAGAGCACTGGAGTCCAAATCCACTGCCTAGTCCCCTGGCCAGTGTGGGCTGTAAGTGTGGGCTGGGGGAGGGGAAGTGGCCTGAGGAGGTGAGGTGGAGGATGCTCAAGGAGTGGTCCAGGTGGGAGATGGCTGCCCACGGCCAAGAGGGTGAGACGCAAATGGGTTGTCAGGACAATGTGAAGATTTCAGGTTGGATGTTCCCAGAAGAGTTTACTTGGGAACATGGGGTTTGGGGGCCACGGGGAAGCCATGGGGCTGCCCTCCCACAGGGCTGATGGTGAGGGTCAGAGAACCCTGTGTCTTCTGTGCTTCCAGAGGAGTGGGCAGCCTTGCTCTTTGCTGCCCTCTAGTTCCCAGCCCAAGTCTACAGGAGAAATTCCATCAGAGGCCAGGGCAAAGGGGTGTGTGTGTGTGTGTGTAGTGGTGGTGTATATGGGCGGCGTGTTGTATACATGTGATGTGTGCATGGGTGCTGTATGTTACATGCGTGCATGCTTTGTGTGTATGAGTGTGTTGAGTGTGTGTTTAAAGAACCTGAACCCTTGCAGCCTGAGCTCCTCTGTCCCTGAGCCAGCCCTCTCCGAGATGGGCAGGGCTCCCTCCCCATCTACTGTGGATTGCCCCAGGGCAGCAGCACAGCCTTGCCCCTTGTATAGCCCCAAAGGCAGCAGGAGGCGGTGGAGGAGGGACAGCTCCAGCCTCTAGTTCCTGTGGGAACCAGTCCCCGCTGGCTGGGTGAGCGTGTTCTGGCCAGGGTGGGGGTGGCCCCTATGGGCCAGGGCTGCTCGGGCGTCCTGACGTAGGCTGTCTGCTTCTCCTCACTTTTGGCCTCTTCACATGTAAACTTTAGCCTCTCTCTCTTTCCCACACATCCAGAGAGGCCAGGACTGAACATTCTGGAACACACTGCTCCCTGGAGACCCTTACACTTGGGAGCAGCACTTGCCTTGGACCTGGACTGTCCCCCACAGGCAACCTGAGGTCCTCCATCCCGCTGAGGAGGGGCCTTGATGTCAGCGAGGGTACCCAGTGTTGGGAGCCAAATGCCGACCTTCCATCCTTCTCCAAGAATCCACATGTGGTGGAGAAAGTGAGGCACGAGTCCCGTGAACCCGGGCAAGGCCTTGTTTCCTTAAGGAGTCAATCTTCAATAATGCTTTTATAGCTTTTTATAGCACTGTTTACAGCTTTTCTTTTTCCTTGTGATTTTAATAGTAATGTGTGTTCTTCCGGAATCTCATCCCAGCATTCTTCTGCCTCTCAGCTGGACTCCTCTGGCAAGTAATGGTCCCTCCCAAGGAGGCTGAGGACTTCGAGGGAAAGGGATGTCCTACTCCCCTGGGGAGGCCCCGGGGAGGTATTGGTGGCACCACCCTGGGGCTGCAGTCAACCTGTTGCCTCCTTCCTCCACTTACAGAGCGAGGTAGAGCCCAACTACCAATCCTCCCCACACCCTCTGGCTCCTGGGTTTCACCTCTAACCCCGGGTTGGGGGAGGAGGAGTTCCAGGGCCTCCAGGGCCTCTGCCTTACTTCCCGGGGTCTTGGGAGGCCCCTGAATCCTTCTCAGCCCTGTCCTACAGGGGAGCAAGAAAGTGTCTCACAGCTCCAGAAAGTTCTCTCTGACCACCCAGGCCACCCATCACCTTCTAGGCCAGCTGTTCTCCATTGTGAGGGGGCATCAGCATCGCCTGGAGCTCCCAGGTGATGCTGATGTGGCTGGTCCAGGGGCCACACTTTGAGAGCTGCTACTCTAGGCTGCATCCTGCCCCCCGCACTTCTGCTCATTTATGTGGTGAAGAGCGGACAGCCCGGGTGCGGGTTCTCTATCTACCACTACCTGCAGCCTTGGCCAACATACTCCACCTCTCTGTGCCTCAGTTCCCGTCTACAAACTGGAGACAGTGATAGTAGCAGGTAATTACGAGGAAACACACGAAAAAGGCTTGGCCCCAGGGGCTGGATGGTGGCTGGTTTGGCCCCACCATGATGACCCTGAGCCCCACGGTTTAGGCACAGTTTAAGTGCTCTATAAATGCCAGTGATCATCGCGATGAGTCTGCACCTGTTGATCCTCTGTGCTGGGTGTTGTCATTCACTGGATCCCTAGTCTTGAATGCATTCACCTTCTCCCCCAACACCCGGTTTTGCCTTGCTTTTGGGAGAGAGGGTATCAGGCCCCAGGGTTCGTGCAGGGAGGCAGAAGGGGCCCAGGCAGGGGGTGATCCACCCTGTCACCATAGGGAGCCCCCATGGACACAGTGCTGGCGAAGCCCGGTTGCCCTGGCCACTGGTCATCCAGCCCAGCTCCAGGTAGAACCCGGATGAGGAGGGCCGGCACGGCGGTGGCTCCTGACCTTTCTCTGTGTTTCCCACCCGCAGCCCTTGAGTGTGGTCAGCACAAGGCTGTGATCTAGGAATGAAACAGGAGCAGCAGTCCTGGTAGGGGAAGTGCAGAGTGTGGGAGAAGGAAATTGGCACAGCATTGATAACACTGACGCACAGTTCATGTTTATACAGCAAGCGGCAGCTTAGCAAGTGCTTTCAATCTGCTGTCAAATGGCTGCAGCCCAGATATGATTATTCTTCTCATCTTATAGATGAGGACATTTGAGTCCAGAGAGGTTAAGTGACTTGCCTGATGTCACACAGCCATCTAGTTGTAGACCTGGGGCCAGAATCCAGTGCTAGGTCTCACCTGGCTCTCTGTTCCCACCACACTGTCCTTCCAAACAGGGCATCAGCCCTGGACCTGCCATGAGAACCCCTATGCTGCCCACTGTCCCACGCCAGCGTCTCCCCTTCACCTGCACAAACTCCTCCAGGGCCCACTGGTCCAGGCAGGTGTAGTTCTCCAGGAAGCGCAGCTTCTTGAACTGAAACTGGTCCCTGGACTGAGCCTCGGCCTGCTTCTCCAGCACCTGGAAGATGGCGGCACCAAGCAGCAGGTAGCAGATGTAGGCCAGCAGCAGGGGCAGGAGCCTGCCACCCCAGCAGCTGCAGAGCCAAGCGCAGGGCATGGTGTAGCTAGGACTCGGCCAGGGTTGTGGGGCCGGCTATGGGAGGAGAGGCGAGAAGCAGGTGAGGAGTCAGCGCCCAGGGACCTGCGCCCAGCCTCCTGCCTGCCTCGCCCTCCTCAGCACAGGTGTCTGGAGGCCCGGCAGTCTGTTTGAACAGTGCGGCTCAGCTTGGCTGCACTAAGTGTCACTGAATGCAAACAGGGCTGCCACCCCCCACCTACCCTGCTTTTTTTTCCATGGACAGCAGCAAGTCAGAGGCATGGACCCCTCAAAGAGACCTACCAGGTCTTCCTGAGGTCATTGTGTCTCCCCCTCTGCCTCCAAGCTGGGTGGGTGTTTCTGGGCCACATCTGATGCTCCCCCTTGCTCTGCCCAGGCCGGCATGGGCCCCCTTGACACCTCCAGCTTTTCACTCATGAAGGCTTCAAGCCCCCCAGCTTAGGAGCTGGGAAGAAACCAGAACGGTGTGAATAAACCTTGTACTCAGTTGCCTTGGCTACGAAATGGGGCCAGGAGAATTGACCTGCCTACTGGGGGAACCCGAGGATGAGTAAACTGGGTGACAAACGAGGGCAAAGCAAATAGAGAAACGAGTCTCCATCAGAGGCAGTACCACCTGATGCTCCTAATGAATTGGGCGCATTCGCTTCATAGCTTTTGCTGATAATTTTCTTTGCTTGAAGTCTTTTAGCAGGTTCCCCTCAAAGGATGATACGTTGGCGAGATGTGCGTGTGAATGAAGATTGGCTAACAGTATATCTTGGCTCCAGGTGTTAACAGTGGCTCTGTGGGTGGAATTGAGGGTTTTTCCTGTCCTTCTTTGCTTGTGTGTGTATGTGTTTACAATTGCTTTATTGAGCTATAATTCACATACTTAAAGTGTACAATGGAATGGTTTTAGTATACTCATAGAGTCGTGCAACCAGCCCCACCATCAATTTTAGAATATTTTCATCACCTCAAAGAGAAACCCTGCATCCCCCACCCCCCAGCCCACCTCCTCAGCCTCTGGCAACCGTTAATCTGCTCTCTGTCTCTGTGGATTTCCCAATTCTGGACATTTCATATAAATGGAATCATACAATATGTGGCCTTTTGTGTCTGGTGTCTCCAATTAGCATGTTTTCAAGGTTCATCCATATTGTAGCATGGATCAGTACTTCATTCCTCTTTATGGCTGATCATATTTCATTGTATGGATGTACCACATTTTATTTACTCATTTATCAGTTGATAGACATTTGGGCTGTTTCCACTTTCTGGCTATTATGAATAATGCTGCCATGAATATTTGTGTACGAGGTTTTGTGGGACGTAGGTTTTCATTTCTCTCGGGGACATACCTACGAGTGGAATTGCTGGGTAATCTGGTCACTATATGTTTAACTTTTTGAGGAATTGCCAGACTGTTTCACAAAGTAGCTGTGCCATTTTACAGTCCCACCAGCAGTGTGCGAGCGTCCCGGTTCTCTGCTTGTGTGGGCCAACGTTTCCTGTAGTGGGCTGTGGCAGCAGACGCCAGGAGTTGCCTGCAACCCCACTTTGTACTTGTTAACTGCAGGCAGTGGGGCGTGACTGGTCTCCCCTGTCTGACACCCTGTTCCGCGCTGCCTTAGGCCGGGCTCCCCGGGTGCAGCTGTGAGAGGGGGCTCGTGTGTGAGCAGTGGAGTACCTGCAGACCCATAACGCGTGGGGCAAGTCGGCCAAACGGGGCACCCCAGCCCCAGCTCAGCCTGGTTCCTGGGGGCCCTGGTGGGTAAAGCACACCGGCTAGTCCCAAGTGGAGGCAGGGGAGCTGGGCTTTCATAGGCCCACACCAGCCAGTCATTCGGGTATCTCTGGCTCTGTGCACCTGCAGGCAAAGCGGCTCCAGTAGCCGGTGGACAGTCCCCTGAAGAGCCCCAGGTGTGGGCCAGGCCACTGGGAGCATTAACACATGATGGGGGGAGAGGGGCACAGAAATGGGGAGGGGATCAGTGGATTGACAGTGTCCCTTGTACCCACCTTCCAAGCTCCCTTGCAACTGGGGCGGCCAGGTGACCCCGTTCTGGCCAATTTTTGCTGGGCAGTGGGCTGTGGTGGTGTCACAGCATTGTTCTATCCTGACAAATAGGGTTCAGTGCAGCAGCCCCACCTTCCCCCTCTGTCTGCCCTGAATGCACGGGTGACGGGACGCACTGAGCCATCTCCTGTCTGGGAGGGAAAGGTCAAGAGGGTCACAGAGATGCTCAGCCAGTTCCTGCACACACCTATCTCTAGATTTCAAAAATGTTAGAAACATAAACCCTATTTGTTTAAGTCGCAGTTAGGTATTCTGTTACTTCCCAATGGTTACATAAGTTTTGTTTTGTTTTCAATTGTTCAAGGCTTATTTGAGTTGGAAGGAAGAAGAACACACTCCAGTTGTCTCAAGTCATTGAAATCATTGGTGATAGGAAGCCGGAGGCAGCCAGGTGCTGGTACCTCTGGGCCTGTGTCCTCACTCCTAACTCCCCATCATCAGCGTGCCTGCCCACTCTCCTCAAGGGGTCCCTCTGCTCTGCCCCGTCTCTCTGCCTCCGAGTTCTGCTCCAGGCCAACCCCTGACATCGGGTCAGCGCCAGCTCCCATTGCCCTCTGCTTCTCTCTTTGGGTATTTCTTGGCTCAAATCCCTTCAGAGGCTGAGTATCCAAGGCCCCCTTTCACGTGGCCACCACACAACTGAGGATGGGCTGTCCTTGGGTCGAGCACCACCCTCAGCTGATTGGCCCCAGCTGGGGGGGGGGGCATCGCAGGTACAGGTGTCACTTGGAAGGGGCTATGGGGAGGCAGACACTGTGGGCGGGATGTCCAGGACAAGCAATGATGGTTTCTGTAGTGAGAGAGAGAGGTCTGACAGATATATAAAAGAGGGGCTCAAGGGAGTGGTGGTGACATAAGGTTCTTCATATGCTCTTAGGCCCCAACCAGAACCCCAACAAATGATGAAGTGCAGGCTATACCTTAGGGACCTCCTGATGCTGTGATCAGGGCCAAAGGCAGGCGAGGGGTCCTCCACAGCACCCCATCCATCCTGGGGTTTAGGTGGGACCCTGTCTGGGGGTGACAGCTGCCTTCCCTGCAATCCTGCTGGTTCTGGGGCCCCTGAGGCCACCTGGGGATCCAAAGCCATCCTGTAGAGGGCCCTCCTCACACCCAGAGCCTTTCCAGACAGCACGGTGCTGGGATGTGGGCTCGTCTTGGAGGGAGAAGAAAGCGTCTGGAGTCACAAAACCCGCCCTTGACTGGTCTTTCCTCGTGCTTCGGTGAGACCGGGCAGGAGTGCTAGCCGTCGTCTCGTCCCTGCAGACCCGTTAATTCCTGGCTTTAAGCGAGGGTTGCCATACCTGCTAATCAAATCCGATCTTATTGCCCTGGAGAAGCTCGATATGTGAAGAGTTCTCTTGTGTACCCTTTAGAAAGCTCATCCGTCGATGTCTGGGGGATCTCAGGCAGGTATTAGCAACCCGTTAGCCCAAGTATCCTCGACGGGTCTGGACTCCATCCACAGGTAATGGTGGTTGAAGGTGGAAAGAAAAGAGGGAGCGAGAATGGACTATCTGCATGGGAGAATGCGGTGGGGCAGGGGGACGTCTGCCACACGTCGGGGTGGAGGGAGGGCTGCATCAGCCATCACTGGAGCCTCCCTCCCTCAGGTCCTGGCAGGGAGTGGTTGCAGGGTCCCTGTGGGCAAAGCACTCCATTCATTTAGGGATCAGCCACTGAGAACCTCCTGTGGGCTGGCCAAGTGGCCTGGAACTGTGGCTCCTCCACCTTTCCCGGCTGTGCTTTCTCCCCTCTTCTGCTGCTCCTTCTGCTCTGCTCTCTTCTGGGTGCACCCCTGTATCCTCCTCTCACACTCAGGTTTTTACGGACCACCCAGGGACCGGCAAGGCAGTGCCTGGCTGCAGTCTAGGGTAGAGTCTTTCTCAGGAGCACTTCCAGTTTAATGGGGGGCTTCTGAAAACCCCAAGGCCACAGAGCTAAAGAATGGTAACACGTGGTGGAATTGGGGGTGGGGGTCAACTCAGGAGGTCCTCAAAGCGCTCTGCACCTGGAGGAAACCCCTCCCCCGCCCTCCCCGCTTTGCTCATTCAGTGCAGGCTCACTGCGTGCCTCTGTGTGCTGGCACCTGCTTTAGCTACTCCTCTGGGTCGGCAGTGGCCTCACCTGGTCAGGTTCAGGAGAGGACTTGCAGGCCTGCAGGGACCTCCCGGCCCGACACCTCCCCGCGTGGGCACTGCTGTGAGCCATGGATGGACACAGTGCATGATTTATAATCCTTTTCAGGGAATTATTGCTGCTAATGGGCAGAGCCAATTTGTGCTTCCCGAGCGGGGAGGGCAAAATCAATTAATGGAGAGTCTGCCCTGGCCAGGCCTGATGGCAGAGTGTGGCCTGACATCCGGCAGTGATAAGGGACTTTCTGAGGCTGAACTAATAAGGAGATTGGAGGAAAAAGAAGAAAAACAAACCTCCCCCCAGATCAATTTCATGTACAATGGGCAGAGAATGCAGAGTAAACAGAGCAGCTGGGCACGGGCCTCTTTCCATCTGAATAAGCCCTGAGATAAGGAAAGGACAGGTCGCCCACCCCATCATCCAACATCGGTATTCGCTTATAGAGTCGCTCAATAGGCACAAGTGAGAAGGGGCACGTTCCAAACCAGAACTAAGAGGAGAAGATAAGGCTCACCTGCCCCAGGTCTGTCATCCACGGGGAAAAGGACCAGTGGAGAGATGGAGCCCTGGTTTCGGATCCTGCTGCCGCATCGAGCCCACCTAAGAGATGGCAGCACAGGGCCCGAGCGACAAGTTCTGCGTGTGGCTGCCTGGGCTCCTGGAGGTGTCCCCACAGTGGACGGTGCAGGAGAGCGTCCTGGGTGGAGGCAGGGGTGGTACAGGTCTGTAGGAGTCTGCGTCTGGCCAGGAGTATGAGATCAGGGGGCGTCCAGCCTGACCGGGTGACCAGCAGAGAGGAGGAGGAAAGCCGAGGGGTGACTCGAGGGAAAGGCTCAACACACACACAAACACACACACACACACACACACACACACACACACACACACACACACACACACCTGTTATTGATCTTGTACAGAAATTTCCATTTTGGAGCAACAGGACTTGTTTCTTGGAGCAACAGGATTCCTTTCTTACATGAAATCCTTCCCTGAGCCCCACTATGAGGCACAGTTCAGAGTGGGGCTCTGGCTAAAGTTGGGGGGCTCTCATTTTCACCAGCCCAGAGGGCTGGATTGCAGGAGCCCCCACCCACGATTCTGGAGTAGATGCCCTTGCCTGAGTTGGACTGACCTCAGAGTAGACCCTGAGGCAAAGTTTGGCTGTGAGTAGTTCACCTGGAAAGTGATCCTAGGAAATGACCCCAAGAGAGTGGGGAAGCGAGACAGGGGAGGGAAGGCGGCCCATATGGGTGTGTTACTGGTCAGGTGACTGCTGTGGGCCACGGGGGCTCGACCTGCTGGGGAAGCTGGGATGTTCTTCCATCAACTCCCATCCCTCGTTAGTTGGGGACAGCTCCAGGGGAGGTTAACTCCCACATTGCCACCTGCCCTGCACATGGCGGTGAGCGCTCCTGTGACCAAAGAGCACCTTCAGGTAGAGACGGGAAGGTGTGAGACAGGAGGCTGTTGGTGAGGATGGAGACTGTCCACTAAAGATGCACGTGACCTCCAGGTGAGCTGGGGGCAGGGGCAGGGCACTGCCAGTGTCTGTCATTCTTAGTTCTCTGCCCCTTTTTCTGAGTCACCATGGTTTGTAACTCTTGCAGGGAAATAGCTCATCTGTGGCACTTAATGAAGGGATTGGTCAGCTTGTCCTGGCATGTCAGGCAAATGCCTTTGGGAGCATGACAGGAGTGGGAGGACCATGCCCCTCTCTCTTGATGGCCCCTAAATTTCAAAAAGGCAAGAGGATTGTTAAGGGATCCACTGGACACCCCATATTAACGACGCCCCCTATGTTTCCTGAACTCTTCATACTATGGAAGAAACTCAACTGCAAGAGGCACTGGAGTCAAAGCAGCAATAAGCCTGGGAAGACAGGCCAGGATGTGGGTGAGGGATGGTGACCAAGACACACTTCATTCTGGCCCCTGGGAGGAGCAGAGCCCCCCCAGGGCCTGGGAAAAAGAATGAACTGAGGAGCTGAGCGCAAAGGCCAGGGCTGCTCCTGGGTGTGTGGGGTCCCGGGAAATAGTTTCTGTGGACCCTTGTCTATATGAGCAATTTGATTAAAAAATTCCTGAGTCCATGTGAGGTATAGTGATTTATTGGTGAAGATTTAGAGTATGGCAGAGAAGAGGTACTTATGGGTTTGCTTGTTGTCTAGTTAGTGCATGAGGAGATTCTTTGTCCTATGTCTGAATATGAGTCACTCCCATCAGCGTGTCAGCACCGTTGTGGGGGCCCAGTCTTGAGCAATGCCATCAAAGGAATGCTGCGCCATTTGCAGGAATGATCTGCTCGCCAGGCTGTTTTCCTGGAACCAGGGACTGACCAAGAGGCCCCAGGACAACCCCACAGGCATGAATCCTCAGGCACCTTGGGGCATCTGGTCAACCCCTGCATGAGTTGAAGAGCCCCTGAAGGGAGAAAAGGGAACCGAGGCCCACATGAGACCTGGTCTGGGCTAGGGGTGACCCTCATGGATGACATTGTTGGCCATGGCAGGTCCCATCACTGGAGGGAGACTTAGCAACTTTCTAGCAAGGCACTTCAAAGTGCAGGGCCCTCTGAGGCATGGGGCTGAGATCTCCTTCCCTGGGCCTAAGGGCAGAGATGGAAAAGGCAAACCCAAAAGATATTTCAGAGAAGATAACAGTATCCTACACCTGGGACCAGAGAGGGGAGGGGACTGGTCTGGGGAAGGGCTGCCTTCTTGAGACAAGGACCGGAGTGAATTGAGAGGGAGGAGTTCCCCCTCAATGTGCATAAATTTGGCTCAGCTCTGCTGGCTGGCACTAGGCCATGGAAACCAAAAATAAAGCAGAGAGCCCTAAGGAAGGTTGTTGCCTCCCTCCTTGCCATGAGAGAAACATCCAGGGCCATATAGAGGCCACTTTTCACACAGGACTCAGAGCCTGTGTGAAATAAAGGAAACATTATTTTCCCCTCCCACATCTTACACGTACATTTTCACCTTCCAATAGTCACAGCCAACCTTTTCACACCTACTCTACCTTAAAGCCCTGGCAGCCCTAGGGCACACATCATGCAATACTCTCTCCCCCGTAGTTTTACATGGCCCAAATCCCCACCAATCCCCTATCTGCTGTGCTCCAAGTTCCTGTTCAACTGCTCAGCCCCTGGCTTTCTCACAACACCGAACCCCTAACCCACCGTCCTCGTCCTGAGCCCTCCTCTTCTGCCTGCCTCTCCACACTCTCTGGCTCACACTCACCCGCCTTGACAGTCAGCCCAGGCCCATCCTATCTCACTCCCAACTCCTTCTTAGCTCAGATTCCCTTTTATTTGTTTATTGCCTGTCTCCCTAATTAGAATGGAAGTTCCAGGAGGGCTGGCACTTTCTCTGTCTTGGTCACCTCCAACTCATCAGAATTGAGCACAGTGGATGACACATCCTTGTTAACAGAATGACTGGATGTATGAGTCATGTTTATACCTAAGGAATTACAAGGGGCATCTTCCTGCCTTTATTTTAAACACACACCCATTGCATTTTTAAAAAGTCCCTGTCTACCAAATCTGTCACCTGTGCCATTCCTGGGTCTGTTTCTATTTCTATCAATTGGTTTTCTCCTATGGGCTCCCATTTCTTTCATGCCTGGCAATTTTTTTTATTGGATGCCACTTCTACATTGTTTGATGCTGGATTTTTTTTATTCTTTTACATATTTGGGAATTTTTGGGGGGACTCAGTGAAGTTAGCTGAAAAATTACTGGAAACAGTTTGACTCTTTTGAGGCTTACTTTTCACGATTTGTTAGGCAGGGCTTACTTGGCCCCACTGCCAAAGCAATACCCTTCTGTGCTTTCTATTCAATGACTCTCTTGTGAGGAGATTTCTCCACTGGGGCCATTGGGACATGAGCTTTTCCCAGCCCTGTGTTATCTCCGGAAATTGTTCGGCTTGCTCTTTTCTGGTGGTTCTTTCCTCAGCCTTGGGTGATTTCCTCACATGCATGTGTTGGTTGGCAGTTAGCTGAAGACTCGAGAGTACCCTCTGCAGGTCTCCAGAGTGCATTCTCTCTCTGCCTGCAGCTCACTCATCTCTGGTACTCTGCCTTCCAAATTTAAGCCACCTTGGCCTCCCTGGACTCCAAGCTCTAGTTCCCCAACTCAAGGAAACCACTGGGTGCCAGCTGGTTCCCCTCTCCTGAACTGTTACTCTCTGCAGGCAGGGAGTCGGGGTACTCAGAGGGCTCACCTCGTTTCTCTTCTCTTAGGCATCAATGTCCTGCACTGCCTTTTATCCACTGTCTGAAAACTATAGTTTTATACATTTTGTCTAGTTTTCAGTTGTTTAAAGCAGGAGGGTAGATCAAGTCCCTGTTGCTCCATCTTGGCCCTTTTTCATATACAGCCTACTCTCAGGTGCCTTTCAATAGGCGGCATGGAGGGACAGAATGAACTCTGAGAAATTCTGCATCTAGTCAAGTACTGCCCCTGAGTTTCAATTTCTGTGTCACTTAGCTATTGCTACAATTAGTGCTTTATAACAAACCACCCCAAGTCTCAGTGGCTTATGACAACAAGCATTTGTTCTTGTGATAATGGGTCAGCCCGGCTTCAACTGACCTGGGCTGGGCTTGACAGGGAAGCTCTGCTCCAGGCTATAGGGCTGCTGGGCTTGGCTCCAGGCTATAGGCTGGGCTCAGGTCTGCTCTCTGTATGTTCTGGGATATAGGCTGAAGGGCAGCCCCTACCCAGGGCATTTTCTTCTCAAGGCAGATCACTGGAATGCAAGAGGCAAGCCCAACCATGCAAGCACATTTCAAGCTTCTGCTTGCATCATGTCTGCCAACATTCCATTGACCACAGCAAGTCACAGGACCAAGCCAGATGTAAGGGGTAGGAGAGCATACTCTGCCCCCTGAGGCCATGACAAAGCTTTGGATGTATAATTCCGTTACAGGGGGTGAAGAATTAAGGCCAGTCATTCAACGTACCACAGTTTATCTGCTTTCTAAAAATCCCTTTTTGCAAGATCTGAGAAAGCTATAATCTAATCACCCCCACCCTCTACCTCCCCAACACTTCCTGTCAAAGGAATGGCAGAGCCAATTGAATTCTAGTAGGGACTGGGCTGGAGTCACTGGTCAGGCTGCTTTCCGGAAGATATTTTGGGAAGCTCCACATTTGGCCTGGAGTGAACTCAGATACTCTGGACCTCCGTGGCTCCACTGAGCCCAGGTGGGTTACTTGGAGAGTCTTTTCGGGAGATTCATCCATTTCTTCCATTTGCAGAGGCCAGTGAACTTTGGGGAAGGTGCATGGTAGTCAAGCATGGGTCCACATCAAAGGCCAGCTTTCACTGAGAGGGGACTTTTGGAGAGGGAGGCTACCTCTCCAGTTGCTGCACACACTTTGCATCTGACCCTCTTAGGAGGATACCAGTGTCCCACTGTTTTTCTTTTTTCTTCATTTCCTCTCCTGCCTTAGTGATTGCTCCAGGAGGCCGGTTCGCACCCTGTGTGGGGCTGTGCCACACATCTCTCAGTAAGGCCTTTGGATCCAGGAGATAATTTCTCAGCAGGAGATCCAAAGTTAACAGACTCCTACCAACTCCAGAGGGCCAAGGGCACTCAGGTGTGCCAGGTCACTGATGCCGTTTCTGAGGGACACTGGCCCACGCCATGCCATCTTCCGGACTCTTGAGAGTGTGTGTGTGTATTTACATGTGTGCCCCATGGACTCTTGGGGAACCAAGAGGACCAGGCTGTAAGGACCCCATCTGGCCTGCCCCTGGCTCTGCAGACTTTATTGAGGACTATGTGCTGTAGAACTGTGGGCCAGAGTGAACCAGAGAGACTGGGCCCTGTCCAGATGGGCCTCAGTCACAGAACCAGAGTGACGTCGTGGGAGCGACACCACCCTGAGAAGCAGCAGCTCTGAGCTCTGACTCTGCCACTCATTAGTTGAAGGAGTATTTATTGAGTACCAACTCGTGCTGGGCACACAGTGATGAGCAACACAGACAGGTCCCTGTTGTCATGGACCTTTTAGTCTGGGGGGGTGTTGGAGGCCATAAAAAAATAGAGAAAGATGATGTGTCAGGTAGTGATGAAGAAAATAAAACAGAGCAATGGGATAGAGAGTAACTGGGGATCACTTGAGAGGAAATGGTCAGGGAAATCCCCCTGAGGAGGGGACATTTGCTACTAACTAGCTGTATATAAGCAAGCCTGGGCCTCCGCTTTGTTTCAGTTTCTAATTATATAGACCAGGGCCTGTCTAGCTTTGAAATCTGTCTTCACATGATCCTTTTACCCGGTCCTGAAAAGGGGGTAATGAAAAAGAAGCCAATTATACTGCACGCTCTCTCTGCCTTCTCTCCAGGTGGGAGGTTCTATGTGCATAGGATGGTGGTGACAGGAGCAGGGGACAGTGCTTTTATTCAAGTAGCCTCATTTCCAGGTGCCATTCCTCTCCCACCCTCCATTCCCCCTCCCCCGATGGCAGCTGGCTTAGAAGCTTGCTGTCACCCCCCTGACACAGGTGGCAGTTCTTCAGAGTTTCCTGAGGCCCGGGCCGGCCCGCCTCCGCTGGATCTTGTCTCAGAGCCAGGGCCCAGGGTGCTGAGGGGCTCACTGAGACAGGACGTCAGGCAGCCGGGTTTCCCTAGCGGAGCTCCTAGGGGAGCGGGGGGTTTCAGCCCAAGTGGCTGGGCGAGGGTGTGAGGCCCCAGGAGCCCACACTGCCCCTTTCAAGCCTTCTGCAGAGCTTCTGGGAGCTGCCCACTGCTCTCCGGGTGCTGCAATGTCCGCAGACCCTGCAGGGTGGGCGGCTCCCTGGAGAGACAGCTGACTCGGCACCGCCTACAGGTCTCTGGGGCCGTGAGGGTGATGGTGGAGGGTTTGGTCTAGAAGAAGGAAATTGCCCTGCATTGCTCTGCCTTGTCTTTGGCTCTGACCTACCGCCTGGCCTGCCCCAGCCATTCCTGGGCTTCTAAACCAGGGGGTGGGGCAAGGGGGTGGGCTGGTAAATAGCTACAAATAACCCATTATTATTTCCCCCGCATTCTGTCACTGTGAGCTTCCTCTGCCACTACGTCATGAAGGTACTGCTTCACAGTCTCAGAGGTTTACAATCATCTAGGTGAGACAGCACTACAAGGGTGTCCTGAAGCCCTCATCCTGCCCCGTGCAGCCACAGCAAGGATGTCACCACAAGCCTAGGCCCCATGCTCACTGGCAGCCTCCAGGACACCATCCTTAAAGAAACACAGCCCCTCCATTGGAATCAAAGCCACTAGTTGCTCCCAGCAGCGCACAGATCACTCTGAAGCCAGGGCGAGAGAGGGGAGGTGCCTTCATCGGTACTCCGTTGTTCCCGCCACAATGCACAGCTGGACACTCACTGGAAACCTGAAAAGAACAGGACAGTCTTGATTAGGCTGTGCTGGGGGCACTGACTCCCCCTGGATTGAAGAGCCAGGGGAGGAGGCCACAGGCCACTCCTCCTGGGTCTCGGGCAGCATGCTTCTCAGTGCCCTGACTCCCAGGGCTGCAGTTACTCCCCAAGCTCTGAAGGAAGAGGCCTCCTTTGCTCTTTGCAAAAGTTTCATCTCCCTGAGCCAGGACCAGCACTCATTCTCCAACCGCACGGTTTTCACTGACACTCCTACTTAATTCTCCAGGAGGTTCTCTCCTTTTTGCTCCAGAGATTCATTACATCCCCGGCTGGCTCCTCCTGACCACATGGCCCCATCGTGTCGCCTCCCATGGCTGGGCATGGAGAAGGGTTCTCTGGACGAAGAACCAGGGCCCCTGAGTTCTGGCCAGGATGATCCCCAACCCATGGTGTGACTTTGGGCAAATCGTGTTAGTTCCCTGGTCCTCACTTCCCTCATTTCCCAGTCAGTGGGGCAGATGAGGCATCTGGAGAAAGCATGACTCCTTGCTTCTCAAAGTGTGGTCCACGGACCAGCAGCATTGGCATCCCTGGGGAGCTTGTTCAGAAATGCAGAATCTTGGGCCCCACTCAGACTTACTGGATCAGAATCTGCATTTTAACAAAACCACTAGATTCACTGGCACATTAAAGTGTGAGAAGAACAGGTATGAGTGACATATAGTTAATTTGCTTAAAGTTTGGTCATACAATAAGAGCAAAAGGAAATTTCTACAGATTCTTGGGTGGAGTAAAGAAAGCAGTGTTTAAAAAAAAGTTGGAGCAGCTTGAGGCAGTGCAGCAATCCAAGTGTGGCCTTGGGGGCCTGGCAGTGGGTGGGGAGCGTGGGCGAGGTCTGCTTGATATTACTGAGGAAGAATTGGTAATTCTCTGTGACACATTGAATGTGGGAGGTGACAGGAAGGAAGAGGTCAAAAACAATTCAGGGCTATGAGCCCTTGGTCCTTCAGATCTAATGCTGTGTGCAGGACCCCAGGCTGTCCTGGCTATTTGATTAAACAGAGATGGTCCTTATTTTTAAGACACTCCTAGCTGTCCTGAGTCCTAGGACAGGAAGGAAGGACAGCAGGCATGCCAGAGCATATGAAGGTGATGTGTTCCAGTCACTGGACCCGGGGTTCCCAGCTCTGCTGGGTGAGGGCAGGTCTGGGGGACCACCAAGCACGTGGCTGCTGATTCAGTTGTGTGTCTGAAGTTTCCTCTGCACCATTGCTAAGCAGGCTGGGCCAGGGTTAGTTAATGCTGCCAGTGGAAGGAGCACAGAGTCTGAGCCAGCTCCCACCCCAGGATTGTCACTGCCCCCCACAGACACTTGCATGCAGTGATGACTGGGGCGGGGGGGAGCTGAGAAGAAATGCCGAGGAGCAGGGCTCAGAGCACCGAATGCTCCAAGACACAGTCCCTCATGTGCACAGACCTCTACACAAAATAAAAGGTGCCGTTTCTAGTTCATTCTTTACTTTATGAACCCCGGTCACCTGGTGGAGCTGTCGTCTATACTGGGATTTTGTGACTGTGGATTCCCAGAATAGAAGGTACTGCTATAGATAGACCATTAAAAAAACCTCACACCTCACTGCGTTGAACCAGTTCTAACCATGGAGGCCAATTTCCCTGCTGACAGCTCCCTGGTGCCTGGCAGTTTACAAGGGACTTTTATGGACATTATCTCAGGAGAGGCTGACCACCTGGGCAAAGGTGGAATCTGAAGTTGACACATGTGAGAGGGAGGCTCTAGGAGGTGACCTGCTCAAGGTCACACGGGCAGAAAGAGCCCTTGCGTTTAGTTCTGGGTTCTTTCCATTTCACTGGGAGGGCTCCGGAACAAAGGAGCGAGCTGGAAGGTTTCTCAGCGTGGAGATGGTGGGCTTGGGGGTGGTGGGGGGCTTTGAGGCACTTGGGCAGAGCTGAAGAAGAGGGCATCATGGCCACGGGGGTCACACCAAGGTTCCTGTCCAGATGGAAATACTTCCAAACTCAGGGATTAAGAAAGATTTAAAAAAAAGCATTCTAGATAGGGGTTAACCTCATTTTCTCAGATTTAAAAACCATCCTTGGCAGTTAGAAACAGCGGAATTGACACCATGGATGACTAACGCCCCTTACGGGGGAAATATACCTGTCCACACGTGCCCCTGGCAGGGATTTAAACGTTCCACAGCTTTTCTGTGAATCCTAAATCAAGTAGATTCATCCTGGCCCCGAGGAAAGTCTAAGAGCCTGCGGGCGAGGCTCATGTTAAATCACCCTCTCTGGGCTCCCGCTCCCAGGCTGATAGTCACAAAGTCCCCGGAATGAGCACTGCTGAAGAAGCCCAGACAGCGCCGCTAAATTAAGGGCAGAGGGAGCCCAGGGCAGGGGAGAGAGAAGTGTTTGCTCTGGCTGGGGAAGGTGCTGGGCCCGGCCTGCTGTCAGCCTGACAGGGAGCCTGAAAAGTGGGCTGTGTAGACAGTGCTATATGCTGGGACCTGGGCCATCTGCTGCATGTCCGTCTGGACAGGCTGCACCCGACCTAGCAGGACAGGGACCCTTTGTCACCCTCTCTTCAGCTTCTTTTGCGGCCCCGGGGTCACCAAGAATCCAGGATTATTTTCCTTCTTAAGAATAAACATGGAACCCTCGGACTTTTGTTTGTTTGGATGAAGGACTTCCAGGCTGCTGTTTGTTTGGAGAACAAATCTCCCCAGGGGCAGGGAGGGTGGAGGCCAAGAGAGGAGCAGAGTGGCTTCTCAAGGCAGTGTGGCTCAGTGCAGAAAGCCTGCGTTATCCCTGTTCTGCCATTTGTTAGCTGGGCAAGTTATTCAATCTCCGTGTGCCTCAGTTTCCTCACCTGTCAAAAGGGGGATCCTACTCGGGGCTCTGCACACCTTACAGGAGTGTTGAGAGCATCAGATGACATAATATAAATGAAAAAAGTGTATAAATGGTAACGTGCCATACACATTTTCATAAAAGTGCCCCATCCTTCTGATAATGTCTTTATTATGTGTACAAAAGCCAAAGAAACATAACTTAAAACCATTAGGCTTCTTTTTGTTGGCGGGGGTGGGGCGGTGAGGAAGATTGGCCGTGAGCCAATATCTGTGCCAGTCTTCCTCTATTTTGTACCTGGGACGCCACCATAGCATGGCTTGATGAGCAGTGTGTAGGTCTGTGCCTGGGATCCAAACCCATGCATCCCGGGTCGCCGAAGCAGAGCGCTTGAACGTAACCACTATGCCACTGGGCTGGACCCTTGTAGGCTTCTTGATGGGAGAAATTACGATACCCGAACCCATAGGTCTGTGCCCAGGATCCGGGCCTGTGAACCCTGTGCCACTAAAGCAGAGGGCTCCAACTTAACCACTATGCCACCGGGCTGGCCCCTATTTTCATGAGTTTTTTTACAGGTGAGGGTGTCTCCCAGCTCCTAAGACCAACAGCTCCCCCGCTATGTCCCAGACATCATCCCCTCTCACTTCCTCAAAGAATTTTCTCCTGCAATTTGGTCTGCTTTTCCACATTGTCAATTTCCTTCTTTCTATTGGACCAGGTCTTTCAGTATAGAAACATGTGTTGGTAACCTTTTAAAACAAAACCCAAAACCCCTCCCCTTGGTCCCGACTTCCCTTTAGCTCTGCCTCATGTCTCTGTTCCTCTTCACAGCTAAACTCCTGGAAGAGTTGTCTCCACTCACTGTCTCTGCTTTCTCTCCTCAAATACTCCAATGGGGTTTGCATTCTCCCAGTCGCCTGACTAAAAGGGCGCTTGTCCAGGACCAACATGACATGCAAAATGGCCAATGGTCAGTGTCCGTCCTTGCTTACTTACTCAACCTCTCAGCAGCACTGGACTCTACTGAGCCATCTCCCCTTGGAACACATTCTCCTGCAGACCTGCCTGAGGCCACACTTACCCGCTGGCCCTTCTCTTGCCCTGGCCGAGCCTTCTCAGCGGCCTTGGTTGGATTCTACCTTCTCCCGCCGGAGGTCATAGTGCCCCAGGGATCTGCTGTCAGCAGTTGGAATAACCCTATCTGCTCTGTTCGAAGGGGGTGTTACCCAGGGCCATGGATTTACAGACCATCCAGACCTCCCTGCTGAGCTCCAGACTCACACTGAGCTGCCTACTCCGCATGTCCCTGGGATCTCCAACGGCATCTGAACTCCGAATGGGCCAGCCAGAATGCTTGATTCCTCCAGCTCCTTCCCTCTGAGGTCCACTCCCCCTGCCTTTCTCATTTCAGGAAATGACTCCACCATCCTCTTAGCTGCTCAGATGAGAAGCCCAGGAGCCCTCCTCACTCTCCTCTCTTCCTCACCTCTCACGTCCAATCTGCTGGTGAGTCCAGGCTACCCTCACCCTTTGCCTGGACCTTCCCAGGATCCTGGGAACTGTGCTACTCCCAGGCTCCTACAACCTACACCACATTCAACAGCCAAGGGAGCTCTTGACAGCACCAGCTGGATCACATCACGCCCTGGTTGAAAGTCTTCACTGAGTTCCCACTGCACCTGGAACAGAAGCCAGCCCCACCCACCCCTTGCCCACAGGCCGGTGTGATCTGGTCCCTGCCCCCTCACTCAGCCCTCCAGCCGCTCTGGCCTCCTTCTCACCCTGTGACTGAGCAAAGCTCCTTCCCCTTCAGGGCTCTTCACTCTGCTCGCTCACAGAACCCTGCCGGGCTGCCCCACTCTCACTTCTCAGCCATCAGTTAAAAGGTCTCCTCTCCAGAAGGGCCTCCTCCCCGCCCCCCAGCTAAAAGCACCTTCCCAGTTGCTCTCTACAACGCTACGTATTTCACTATTTCACAGCATTTCCTAGCGCCTCACACGATCTTATGTATCTGTTGATGTGTTCATCATCTGTCCCCTCCCTCCTTCCAGAATGTCAAGGACTCAACTCCGTGTTGTTCATGCTCGGGCCCCTATACTGGTACAGGACCTGGCATACACAAGGTGCCCAATAAATACACTGCTCATTCACTGATTGGCTGTTCAGTACTGTTCAGTGTCCAATACACATGATTAGAGTATTTTGGGGATAGATGGGGCTTTGGAAATCACCGAATCTGATTTTCTCTTTGTCTTTTTTTTTAGACAAGGAAGCTTAGGATGAGAGAAGGCGAGTTATGTGTTCACGGTGTGGCAGCAAGTAGGTGGCAGGTGTCTCAGGCCTCAGAGACCTGACAATGGTGGGGATGTGGCTGATCCTGGTGGTGAGAGAGGACAGTAAGCAGGCTGGCATCCTGGCGAGACTGCCCGCCGGCAAAGCCATCCTTCATGGGGGTGCTCCACCCACGTGCAAACCTCCTGCTGTCTGAGCTGCAGAGAGGTGGCCTTGAAGTCGAGTGGCCCCTGAGGCAGGTGTCAGTGATGATAGGATCCAGTGTGCCGTTTCATCCATCAAGGGGCCTTGCTGACATATGAAAGCAATGCTAAACCTGTCTAGTAGCCTTTGGATTCCTGGATAAGACTAAAGCGGGGCTGAGGGAATGGGCCCTGGGGCTCTTCGTGTGGATCTCTGGGGAGAGAAAGGCAGGAGAAGAGAAGGCCTGTCCACAGCAGGTGGGCAGCTGCCAAGAGGAAGAGGGGGGGTCAGTGATGAAGGCGGGAATGGCCTTCTTTCTCTCTTCCTGTGTCTGACACACCACACACATTGCTTCTGTAACTGTTACGGTGTCCTCAGGCCTGGCCTTCAAGTGGTGTTTCCGTCTACAACTCACTGGCGAGAACCCTGCTCCAACAGGAGGGTGAGATTTCCAGCCAGGGATTCAACAAGTTTCCAAACCGTCACTCAGCCCCTTCCTGTTTGGAGAGGGCTGAGCAAAGGAGAGCTGACTTTGGGCACAGACAACAAAAGGAGCTGGATATCTGGAGGAGGCAGAGAAGCTTTGCCAGGCAGGCAGGGAGCATCTGGGCCAGTCACCCTTGGGCCTGTCTTGGTGTTTCTGATGCTGCCTTCTGCGGCTTTCTCTGGGAGGAGGCAGAGGCCAGGCACATGTGAAGTGACCGCAGCAGGGCCAGTCCTGTGGCCTTGGGGACATAAGCATGCAGGAAGCTTCCCACTTCCTTCCCACCTCACTGCTCACTTCAGCCCCTCTCCTCACCTCTCCCCAAGTGTTGGTGAGCAGAGCGGGGTGACCGCTGGCCCTGGAGGAAGGTGCACTTACATTTCTTCTGCAGGATGCTCTGTCTGGCCTTGATGAATGCTAAGATGTCAGAGTCTGTCTGGCTGTCCCCAGTGAGAGGAACGGATGACGTCGGCCTCGCAGGGATGCTGGGGACAACCACACATCACACTTACTACTCCTTACGTTTAGACTCAGCGCTTACCTTCCCAAAGTGCTTCCCATTTCCAGCGGCTGCATCTCACCCAGGAAGCTTGGCCGCTGCACTCTGCCTCCTCCTCCACCTCTTCCGTGCAGCAGCCACAGCAATCCTTTTACACACAGACGCTTCCCATCCTCCCCTGGCTTAAACCCGTTAGTAGCTTCTTATTGCTCTTGGAATGAAGTTCAGACTCCATCCCTGTGTGATCCGATCCCTCTGCAATCTGGCTCCCAGTTCATGACACTTGGCCACCCTGACCTTCTTTCTGTTACTCAAATATACCAAGTTCGTTCTGGCCTCAGGCCTTTTGCTTTTGCTGTCCCCTCCCCCTGGGCTGCTCTCCTCCAGACCTTTACATGGCTGAATGTGCTTTCTTTCACCACCTCCTCCATCCCCTCACCACCACGCCTCCCCACCCCCATGCAACTGAACCAAACCAAGCCCATTCTACCTGGGGCTTAACTGTCTCCTTCAGCACCCAACTTAGATGGCATGCCCTTTAGGATGTCTCCCAGCATCCCCATCCCCCACCATGGCTTAGCTAGTGGCTCTGGAGGCAGAGATAACTATTCTTTCCTTAAAAAAAGAACCATAATATTGAGATGAATAAGTTGCCACAGCTAAAACCCTCCTACATTTGCCAGCTTCCTTTGCAGCTATGTGTGGCCAGGTGACCAAGTTCTGGCCAATGAGATTTGTAAGTGGTGGTGTGTGGGATTTCTAGGAGATCCCCTTAAAAAGGGAGGGATGTATGTGCCCTTCTCCCTCCTCTTTGTCCATCCAACTCCTGTACACATAAAATCCCCCTTAAGAAAATTTAGAGCAATGCACTCTCTTGGCTTTGCCAAGCTTCCATCCTCACACCCATCAGTCCACACAGCAGGGGACAGTCCCTGCTCCCTTAGACGGCAGTGAGGATTGTATACGATAAAGGGTTTTGTCTCGGCATCCCAGCTGCAACTCTGCGACAAGTGCTACAGCAGAGTTGCGGCGGGGAGGGTGGGGAGCTGCCTGGAGCTGTTCCTTCTGTCTGGGGTTGGGGAGGGGCAGTGGGCGGAATGTTCCCATGGACAGTCTGGGGAGAAGAGTAGGGTTGGCCGGGTGAAGAAGGGTGCACAGGTGTTCTAGTCAGAGGGCACAAAGAGCAGGTGCTGGGGGAGGCTCCATCAACTTCGTTCAGCCTGGAGTGAATGGCTCACAGGCCTGTCAACCCCATGTCCGTCCCTGCCTGGGGACTCTGTGGTTGGGCTAGTGGGCCATGTTGGAACTGCCCCTGAGCCGGCTCCTCTTTCCTTTAATGGCCCGGGGTACACCTACTCAAAGGAGTCGTGGAGCAACTTGCCCGCACAGGGCCCCAGTGGCCCTGGGAGAAAACTCTCCAGCTCTGCGAGTCGGCATCTGTGAGAGATCCCAGGGAGTTCCCGGGGTTCCAGAGTGGAGGCCAGCCTTGGGGTCTGTTTGTGCAGCCACTGGACAAGGGGCTCCGCTGGTTGTGGGGGACATGGACTGGCGATTTTGGCCAAGTCCGCCTACTATAGGGGCCATCACGGGCGTCAGAAGGAGGAGACGACCACAGACCTGTCTTCCAGGGAGGTGCTGGTGCTGCTGTGTTCCTGGCTGTGCAGGATGGGGCAAGGTGAGGGCAGGATTTTCCTGGCATTCACATCACTGCAAAAGACAAACCGACAAAAGGAAAAGGCATGGGAGGGGGTTTACAGAAGAGAAATTTAGGGTTTATATTCAGGAGCTGTTATGGAGTGAATGTTTGTGTCCCTCCACCCCAAATTCATATGTTGAAGCCCCAACCCTCCATGTGATGCTATTTGGAGGTGGGGCCTTTAATTAAGTTTCAATGAGGTCATGAGGGTGGGGCCCCCACGATGGGATTGGTGCCCTTATAAGAAGAGGAAGAGAGATGAGAGCTCTGTCTCTACCACGTGAGGACACAGCAACAAGGCAGCCACCTGCAAGCCAGGAAGAGGGTCCTCACCAGAAACTGATCCTGCTGGACCTTGATCTGGGACTTCCCAGCCTCCAGAACTGCGAGAAATAAATAAATCCCTATTCTTTAAGCCACCTACTCTATGGTATTTTGTTATGGCAGCTTAAGCTGACTGAGACAGGGGCCAAGAATCCTCTGTCATGGATGATGTCTCAGTGAGTTCAGCCTGCTATAGCAGAATACCATAGACTGGGTGGCTTAAACAACAGGAATTCATTCCTCACAGTTCTGGAGTTTGCAAGTCTGAGATCAGCATGCCAGCACGGTCAAGTTCTCACGAGGGTCCTCTTCTGGACTGCAGATTGCCGAATTCTCGTTGTGTTCTCATATGGTGGAAAGAGAGTGAGCCAGCTCCCTGACTTCTTCTTATAAAGGCACTAATCCCATTCGTGAGGGCCCCACCCTCATGACCTAAAGGCCCACCTCGGAATACCATCACATTGGGGGTGAGATTTCAGCATACGAATTTTTGGAGGATACATTCAATTCATAACATTTCGCCCCTGGCTCCCCAAAATTCACGTTCTTCTCTTGTGTAAAACACATTCATTCCATCCCACCAGCTCCAAACGTCTTAACTAGTTCCAGCATCAACTCCAAAATCTACAGTCCAAAGTCTCATCTAAATATCATCTAAATCAGAGATGGGTGAGACTCGAGGTACAATTCACCCTGAGGCAAAAATTCCTCGTCCGCTGTGAACCTGTGGAACCAGACAAGGTATGCGCTTCCAAAATACAATGAGGGGACGGGCAGGGGATAGACGTTCCCATCCCAAAGTGGAGAAATGGGAAAGAGGGAAGGGATGACGGGTCCCAAGCAAGTCCAAAAGCTAGCAATGCAAACTCCATGAGATCTCAAGGCTTGAGAATAATCTTCTTTGGCTCATGCTCTGCCCTCTGGACCCACTGGGGTGAAGGGCCCGTGTTCTGGACCCACCGAGGTGGAGATCCTGCTGGACTCTGCTGGGCAGGGGTCGTGCCCGCATGATTCTGCTGGATGGCCCTGCCCCCACACTTTGGGCAGAGGCCATCTGGCCTGTTGAAAGTAAGTCTATGCCCCCCCCTTTTGAAATGGAGGAGGCAGCTGTGATGATCTCCGAATCGCCTTTGGGGCCATTCTTCCCTTGTCTTGAAGAACAGTGCACGTTCATAGCAAATAGCTCTATAGTCCCAACCCGTAAAATCCAAGAAGTCCAACAGCCTTCCTTCACTCCTTCCCATCTCCTTCCCCTTCAGTTCAATCTGTCAGTTTGCCAGCTAAGGTAGCTGATGAAGTCAGGGGTTCACACCCACATTAATCTCCTTATCAAATGGTCACTTGGTCAAACCCCGAGTATTCTCTTCTGAAGATGTTTTCTCATTTTTTGCAATATGGATAAGCTGAGAATTTTCCAAATCTTTAAGTTATAGTTTCTTTTTGCTTAATAAGTCCATCTTCAAGTCATTTCTCTGTTCTCACATTTACTATAAGCAGTCAGGAGGAGCCAGGCCACTCATTCAGCACTTTGTTTAGAAATCTCCTCAGCTAAGTATCCAATTTCCTCACGTGCAAGTTCTACCTTCCACAAAATGCTATAACATGAACACAATTCAGCCAAGTTCTCTGCCACTTTATAACAAGGATCACCTTTTCTTCATTGTCCAATAACGTCTTCCTCATTTCTGTCTGCGACCTCATCAGAATGGCCTTTGCCATCCATATTTCTACCAACATTCTCTGTGTGATTATTCATGTATTCTCTGAGGAGATGGAAGCTTTCTCTACACTCTCCTCTTTCCTTTCTGAGCCCTCACCAGAACTGCCTTTAAAAGTCCATTCACGACAATCTCAGCTTCTTCTGGCATGCACTGCAAAACTCTCCCAGCCTCTGCTTATTTCCTGGTTCCCAAACTGCTTCTACAGTTTTAGGTATTTGTTATAACACCACCCTGCTTCCGGTACTAATTTCCGTTTTAGTCAGTTTGGGCTACTATAACAAAGTGCCATAGACCAAGCGGCTTATAAACAATGGAAATTCATTTCTCGGTTCTGGAAGCTGCGAGTCTGAGACCAGTATGCCAGCATGATCAAGTTCCGGTGAGAGCCTTCTTCTGGGTTATAGACTGCGACTTGTCAGTGTGACGTCACATGGGGAAAGAGAGTGGGCTAGCTCTCTGGCCTTCTCTTCTGTGAGCATTAATCCCATTCATGAGGGCCCCACCCTCATGACCTAATCACCCCCCAAAGGCCCCACCTCCTAACAGCATCACATCGGGGGTTAGATTTCAACACATGAATTTTGGCAGGACACAAACATTTAGTCCGTAACAGATGGCTTATACATGAATTTTCACTGTTGGAGCATTGCTTGTACTGGATGTGCAAGTTGAACAAAAGCAACACTGATCACAACTGTCACTTATAGATGCCATCTGCACACCAGGTCCTGGGAAAGCACTCAGCAAACATCATGCCATTTAATCCTCATGATAGCCTCACTATCCTCCTTATATAGATGAGAGAACTGGGGCTGAGAGAGGTTAAAGAAATTCTAAAAGTTACCCAGCTCGTAAGTCGCAGAATCTGGGTCTAATCACAACTCTGTGAGGCTTCAGAACCTGTGCTCTCAGCCACGACGCTTTATTAACGGGACCCGACTGGTGCCCTGAGGAAGCGCACGCTGGAGAAGCAGGGCTCACCCCGGCCATACCGGCCGACCAGCTCCGTGCTCCCTGAGTGAGAAGTCAGGTCCAACAGGTCACACAGGTGCAGTTTTGTCCATTTAACTAGGCTGCGTGATGCACGTGCCCTGCCTTGGACTCCTGGCTGCAGACAGTGGAACCCAGCAGTGTCCCTTGGGAGGTGAAGAGGCCAGCAGCCAAAGCTGTCCCAGGAAGCCAGTGACGTTATAGGGTCCTCTCCCTCGCTTTGGGATGGCCCTGCCTGGACACAGTGTCAGAGCTGGCAGAGGTCTAAAAAGTCACCTGGATAGAACCCTCCTTGTACAGATGGGGACGTTCAGGTTGAGAGGTGGGCTGGGGAGAGACAGGTGCGCTGGCTTTGCCTAGCCCGCGTCATCAGCCCACAGGCCTGGCAACCTGCTGTCCCACCTGTGAGGACAGCCCCTCCCAAAGCTCCAGCCTTCTGCCCTCTCCCATCTCAGCCAGTGGCAGAGCCCCGTACCCTGCACCTGCCTCCACAGGTTCAGGACTGTGAGTTAAAGAAACAGGAAAGGAAATCAGGGCCTGGGAGTTGTTTTTTTTTCTTTTTCCCCTGGACGCCTATTTCCCAGCACACCAGACTCTCCACTGAGTCTGGGAGAGTTGAGGATCTGCTGGTCTGGTGAGGGCTGCTGTAGGACCTGAGGCAGCCACAAGGTGGCAGGCTCTGCCCACTTTCCTCTGGAGAGCGGTGGCCAATTCTCAGGGCTCCTTCTGAGGGGCTCCTGGTACAGAACTCAGGAGGGGAAGGAGACAGGGCTTTCCAGCCTGTAGGTGCTTTGATTACACTGGGTCAAGGTCAGTTTGTAAGTCTTGCAAGGTCAAGTCATTCGCACACGAATGGCTCATTAACTCCACGGTTTCCCAGGGGAGCCTTCTCTAAGATTCCAGGTAGTGTTCACAGGTGCCAACTGCTGAGGGCTGGGAGAGGGTGGAAGGAGCAGAGACGGACATGCGCAGGGCAGAAGGGCGTGACCACACCATGGCAGATGGGGCATCCAGCACCCTCTGCAGAGGCCCAGCCGCCCAGCCCATTGCTTCAACCAGCTCACGCAGGAGGATGACACATGGAAAGGCTTGGGGCTCCTGAGGGAAATGACTCCCCCAGTCCCGAGGCTGCTCAAGTGGCCCTGGACACCTCAACTGGGTTTCTGAGCCCTAAGGATTATACCACGAATTACTTCTCTCCTCTTTCCTGACCAACCAGCCTTTGACAATGAATTCATTTCTCATGTAGACATTCCTTCTGCAGAGAGAACAAACCAGCCCTCAGAATTAATGATCTCTTTGTTAATAACAATTAATAAGTAATATTATTAATAATGAGGCCTCCTGGGTTGCCGATCAGCGTGTTGTGGATTTAGTGTGATCAGCCCACAGACCCGAGCTATCCTTGGGGAAGTGATGAATCAGGTTTCCTTTAGAACCTGAGGAGCAGAGGACCGGCACCTGGCTGCGGTGAGCCTGTGGAAAGCAGCGACGCTGGAGCTCAGGTGCAAACGGCCGGCTGGACTTGTGCTCTCTCGCTCCAGCAGCTCTTCAGTGACACTGGATCATTTATCTGCTCATAGAATAATAGTGTCGGAGGGACCTTGATGCATCTTACAGATGAGTCAGGGAATCCCAAAGGGGAGAGTTGACTTGCTCAGGGGCCCACTGCTTGGAAGAGCCATAACGAGGATTTGTTTGAAACAGCCTTTGTGAAGGTCTAAACCGAGGGGACTCCTTGGAGGTAACCAGTGGTGAGCTGACATGAACCTCTGAAAACCAAGGTTCTGAACTTCAGGGTTAAAGATCTCTTGGCAAGCATATCCAGGGATCATCTGAAACTGGAATACCTAAGGAATGTCCAGTGATACCAAGGCCAGAATAGGCCCTGCTTCTCAGACAAGGTGAATGCTGGGGGAGGAGCAAGATTCTAATGATGGCTTCCCAAGGAGACCCTAGGAGGCCCTGCCTGGCAGCTAGTTCTGAGACCTAAGCTGGCAGCAGGGTGGACAAAAGGAAAAGCAAAAAGAATGGCAGCCTTGGCTGATAGGGAGCATGGAAGAAGGGGCAAGAAGCACGGGGGGAAGACAAAAAAAAAACACCAAAAAACAGAGAAAGAGAATGTAGGGTGGGAATCAAGAGAGGTACAGAGAGAGAGAATGGAAGAAAGAGATGGGAGAAGAAGGGGGTGAAGAAGTAAAGCCGAGAGGGGAGAGGAGGCAGGGGGAGGGCAGAGGGGGGTGTTCTGTGCCTCATAATTGGGAAGGGAGCTTATTCTTGTGTGGCAAATGAGAAGCTCAGAATAGAGCCAGAGCAGCGACCAGGGGGAAGCTCTGTCTTCTTGGCTGGCCTGGACCAGTGTTTTTCAGACATGCTCTGTGGAGTCCTGGGGTTTAAGGGAGGGGGCCCTGGGTGGGGAGGGAGACAGATACACAGAGGTTGCAAATTCAAGTGCCCCAGAGGTTGGCAGGTACCCAAGTGAATGCACAGGGAGGGCCTGTGGGACATTCACGCTAAACTGCCTGTATTGTCATGGAGCAGTGTAGCTGTCTACTTACACTGACTTTTATTTTTTTAATTAATGGCCCATTTGTTAGAGAAGAATTAGGTTTATAGAAAATTGAGCAGATAGTACAGAGAGTTCCCATACAACCTCCCTCTCCCTGCTTACAGTCTCCCCTATTAGTAACTTCTTGCATTAGTGCTGTACATTTGTTACAACTGATGAACCAATATAGATACATTATTAGCTAAAGTCCATACCATAGATGGGGCTCACTCTTTCTGTTGTACAGTTCTGCAGATTTTGACAAATGCATCATACCATATATCCACCATTGCAGTGTCATACAGCATAGTTTCACTGCCTTAGAATCCCCTGTGTTCCCCCTATTCATCCTTTCCACCCTCCTGCTCTCTCCCTGGCAACCACCACTGATCTTTTTACTGTCTCCATAGTTTTGCCTTTTCCAGAATGTCATAGTTGGAATCATACATTATGTAGCCCTTTCAGACTGGCTTCTTTCACTTAGTAATATGCATTTAAGTTTCCTTCATGTCTTTTCATGGCTCAGTAGCTCATTTCTTTTAGCACTGAATAATATTCCATTGTCTGGATGTGCCACAGTTTGCTTACCCATTCACCTATGAAGGACATCTTGGTTGCTTCCAGTTATGGCAATTATGAATAAAGCTGCTATAAACATCCACATGCAGGTTTTTGTGTGGACATAAGTTTTCAACTCCTTTGGGTAAATACCAAGGAGTGTGATTGCTGAATCATATGGTAAGAGTATGTTTAGTTTTGTAAGAAACTGCCAAACTGTCTTCTAAAGAGGCTGTACGATTTTGCATTCCCACCAGCGATGAGTGAGAGTTCCTGTTGCTCCACATCATCACTGGCATTTGATGGTGTCATATTTTTGGATTTTAGCTGTTCTAATAGATGTGTAGTGGTATCTCATTGTTGTTTTAATTTGCAATTTCCTAATGACATAGGGGCATCTTGAGCATCTATGAGCATTACATACTGATCTTCTTGTCATACACTTGTTTGCCATCTGTATGTCTTCTTTGATCAGGTGGCTGTTCAGATCTTTTGCCCATTTAAAAATTATTGTTGGATTTTAAGAGTTCTTTGTATATTTTGGATACAAGTCCTTTATCAGATACATGTTTCGCAAAGATTTTTCTCTCAGTCTGTGGCTTTCCTTTTCATTCTCTTAACAGTGTCTTTCGCAGAGCAGCATTTTTAATTTTAATAAAGTTCAACTTATTAATTTTTCTTTCATGGATCTACACTGCCTTTTAAAACACGAGGCTAGCCAAACACAACACACCTTGCCAGCTGTTGACCCTGGGATTAGGGGCTCACATAGGAGATGTTTCCTAAGACTAGAATACAAGCTGAAGTGCTGGCACAGATGGCAGGTCAGGGGATGTGGAGAAGTCCAGGGAAAATGTCATCCAGGTGGTGGAGGGCTCACTGACTGGCCGTTTTTAAAGAATAGTTTTAGATTTACAGAAAAGTTGAAAAGACAGTACAAAGAGTACTCCATACCCAGTTTCCCTTATATAGTCTTCCATTAGTATGGTACCTTTGTCACAACTAATGAACCAATGCTGATACATTATTATTAACTAAAGCCCATACTTTATTCAGATTTTCTTAGTTGTTATCTAACGTGCTTTTTCTGACCTACGATCCCACCCAGGAGCACATTACATTTTGTTGTCGTATCTATTTAGGTTCCTCTTGTCTGTGACAGTTTCTCAGACTTTCCTTGTTTTTGATGATCTTGATAGTTTTGAGGAGTACTGGTTAAATATGTTGTAGAATGTCCCTCAATTGGGACTTGTCCAGTGTTTTCCTCATGATTCGACTGGGGTTATGGGTTTTTGAGAAGAAGATCACAGAGGCAAAGTGCCATTCTCATGACATTATATCAAGGGTACTGTCTGGTGCTCCCCCCCACCCTGTTTAAAACCTCTATTTCACATTTCCAACGTGAGAGCTCAGCTCCTGTTCAAACCCGGCCAAAGGATTGCTCCTTGGTGGTGGAGGCTGAGGCCCCACTCATGCTGCCCTGGCCTCTGCCATGATGGTACCCGGTCTGTCTGAGGGATGGAGGGTGGCCAAGGCATGTGTCACTGGCTCTACCACCTGAGTTGTGTGGCTGGAAAGAGATAATAGCGTGGATGGCACTAGAAGGAACCCATCTTCAGAAGGTGGTGTGTGGGGCAGTAGAGTCCCTGCTGGATCATGCCATCATTCAGGGAAACCGGCTCCGGGCCATCCTCATGTGGAGGCTGTCCACATGGGAGGCTGCCCACATCGCTCTTGAATCTGTGCTAGGACTGGCTTTTACCAGAGCTCCTCCGTATTCTGGCAGGCTGACCACCAACATCTTCCCACCTTCCCCCAACTCCCCCTCCCTCTCCCATGCTACTCTCCCCTCCCCCCTACTGCCAACTCCTTCTTCCTCTCAGGGGGCAGGACCAGGGCTTGTGGGTTATGCCCCTAGGCTCTTGTTGCCATGGCAGTAGGCCCACTGGCTGTCAGAGGAAGGGGGAGAGGACTGAAGGGGGGTCCTCAAAGGAGCCTGAAAGCCACTGCCTGAGTATCTACAACTAATTGAACAGTAAAAGTAGTTGATCCTCCCGCATCATGCAGCCTATGGAGACACTCAGAGCAGCAAGAACGGCTGAGGAGGCAGGGGGAGCCTTTTCTGGGCACCCTCCCCCCGTCGGCAGAGTTCTCTCCTTACCTTTTGTTAGAGGGACCCTGGGACCTTTTGTGCTGCGATTCAGGCATCTGGGGAAAGGGCTTCGTGGGATTGGGATTGAGGGCATTCACTGCTGGAGAATTTACCTGTTGGCCCAAGAAGTTTCACAGTGTTAGCTTGAATCCAACGACACGGGGAAATGTCCTTGATATAGTTCTTAAGAGAAAGAAGCCAGCTGTAGAAGTTGGTAAATACAACATATGTGGGGAAAAAAGAAATCTAAACATAGTAATGACTATAATGATAGGCATCAAAGTATTATCTTGGGACGGCAGGATTGTGGGTAATGTTTGATTGATTCTTCGTGCTTTTCTGTGCTTCCTAAGTTTTCTAAATTGAGCATGTATTACTTTCTGCAGTTAGGAAAAAAGGTTTAAAATGTGATCTGATAATTCTCCAGAAGTCCTTTCTGGTTTGCTTCCCCTTGTCCCAGAGCGATGCTGCCAGTCTGGGGAAATCCACTGAGCACTTCATGCAGGGGAACAGCTCCTCCAGGGTGCCCTGGAAACCTTGCATGTCTCCACGCAGGGCTCCTCAGCAAGGCTTAAATTGCAGCTTATCTAGTCTTGGCAGAATGCCCTGTGATTCTCCCAGAACACGGGCGTACAGGAGGCTTATGAGTAGCTGCCACACGGCTATTTTTCCCACTTGTCTCCCTATCTCCCCGGGATACTGTCACGCGACAGTTTCTCATCGCCTCTCACTTTCTGATGAGGTTTAAGGCTTTCTGCCTTGCCCCGCTCAGGGCACATCCCCAGGCTACAAAACTGCCTACTGGCAGCAGAGAATTAGCTCCTCAGCTAACAGGGTGCCCCATCATCCCTGTTGGAGTCATCTGGTCCCTTTTGTTTCAGTGACATCCTGTGGGACAGAGGACACACGGGGTTGACACTCTTGGCCACTCTGGCTTTCACTGTCTATATGAGTAATAAACTGTCTGAATCTGTCAGCTTTGCCCGGACACTTCTGAGTCACACCGGACGACCCTCATCGACTGTTCAGCGGCTGACGGCCTCCTTCTCTGATGACCTCGCTAGGTAGGGTTCTTAACCGGCTCACAGACAGAACCCGGGGGCACTGTGAACATGCATGCAAACCAATTAACATCTTTATTTTTCCTAACCTCTACCTGAAATGGAGCATTTCTTTCAATGATAAATGTAGACAGCAAATCACAGTAATATTAGCAGTACCAGTGACTTTGTCACCAGTAGAAATCACAGATACTTTCACATCACATTACAGTTGTTGCAGAAACCTTGAAATATTGTATTCATCATTACTTTGAAATTATGGTAAATGTTAGGCCCACCCCTAGATCTTATTAATTAATGCATTTGTAAAGTGGTATGCGTATTATTATACCACAACTTTGTTTTAAAAATGTTTTGAGAACTGTATTTCAGTCTTATTGGTTTTCTTTGTCTTTCCGTGTATTTAATTTTATCCAAATATTCTTCTCTGTTGTCTGGTCACATGGCTACTTGGTAACACAGTGGTTACTGCTTGGCCACGTGTTCTCAATCTTTTCCTGGCTCTCAGTTCCCTTGTCTTTAAAATGAAGGGATCTGCCTGTCAGATCATCTCTAAGGTTCTGCCAGCCACGCGAGTGACAGGATTAGGTGTATTTTGTCACTTCCGTTGTACCACAGCTGAGGAGTCACATGAGGACAGTCGGAACTGCGGGTCTGTGGTAACACTTCTTAACAGGTTATTTTAGCCTTTATTATATTATAGAGAACTTCTAGGAATTTGTCTAGGAAATGTGCAAAAGTTTATCTACAAGTGTGTTTCCAGTGAAAAACTAGAAACAACCTAAATATTAAATAATAGGAGACTGGTTAAATAGATGAAAATAAATCCACATGATGGGACAGTGACAGCCATTAGAACACTGCTGTCGGGCAATAACACGCTATACAATTAAGTAAAAAAAAAAAAAAAAGCCATTGTGACACTTGAAGACCAATATGATTCTATTTTAATAAAAACATACGATTATATATATATATATATATATATATAATATAATCCAACATCTTAATATTGGTCATCCTTAAGTAGTGGGATTGTGGTGATTTTTACTCCTTTGTGTTTTTCTATATTTTCTAAAATTTATATATATGAAAGTAAGAAGAAAAAACAATCAATGTAGTCAATACTATATCCCTGGAGAACATCACAGAAGGCAGTGGTGGCAAACCCATTGGTTTGGGGAGCTACACCTTCCATCCCCACTTTTCTGCGTCAGGCACCAGAGCAGGGGAGCAACGAGCCCCTGACCACTCACATTCCTTGTTACTAAAATGAGCACTTGCTTCATGAGCCAGGGCTGAGAGCACGTGGGCCTGTGGGTCGAAGCCCCCACTCTTCCTCTGTCTCTGGGGCTGTGTGTCTGGCCCCTCCCCAGCTGCCCTGATGTCCCCCAGGCCACAGGAGGAGGGCGGGCTCTGGGGCAGCGAGGGACACACTGCCAATACCTGCAGGCTTGTGGCCTCCTCTGCCCACCAGGCTTCAAACTCTTTCTGCAGCTTCACCTTGGCTTTGTCCATGAGAAACTGCAGGTGCTCGATCTCCACCTTCAGGGCCTTCAGGCGCGTGAACATCGCCTTATACCTGCAGTGGAATCACAGAAGAGTCTAGAAAGTCACTGGCAGGGAGGGAGGGCTGTAAACGGACTGGCTGCAGGGCCTGTGCCTCAGAAGCCTGGCAGCCCCACGACTGGGACGCTGTAGGTGCCCCCAGAGGCCTGGACACGGCGTCAGGGTTTGAGTCCATCATAGAGAAGCAGAGAGAAGCATGAGCAGCATAGAGAGCCAGGGGTTTCTGTCAGGGCCCCACGGGGCTCTGTGCGTGGGATGAACAACCCCTTCTCCCGTCAGAGTGCACCCTGCCATCAATGAGCACTTCCTCAGGGGCAGCACTGCTCTAGACAGTCGACACAGATAAACTCACCTCACCCTCTTCACAGCCCTGTGGGGAAGGTACTGTTACCATCATCTCCGCTTTACAGATTCAGAGCCTGAGGCATCGAGAGGTGAAGCAACGTGCTCTACGGCGCACAGCTAATAAACGGAGGGGCCAGGATTTGAACCCAGGTCCTCTGGCTCTAGAACCACAGTCTTAACTGCCTCACCATTCCGTCGGTTCACCTTCATGCCGGAGACCAAAAGTTACAATACATTCGTTAGTGCGTGGATGGGTTTTGGGCTACAAGGAGCTAGAATTCCAAGAGGAAGCAGTTGAACGGCCAAGCTGCAGAGACCACTTGGCTTCTGGGATGACCCTGAGGTTGGAAATGTGGACCAAGGGGACGAGATGGGTGTGGAGTAAAGACACAAGAAGAACGGGTTGGAAAGAAACTGAGAAAAACAAATGAAGTGAGGGGAAAAGAGGACAACTGGGGAGCGGATCCGTGTGATGGAGAGCAACAGCAGCATGTCCAGGAAGCCGGCGCAAGGCACGCTGGGAGGAGGACGCTGGCGGGAGAAGACACTGTGCCCAGTTGTCAGGAGGGACCTGGAAACCAGTCGCATGGGGCTTTGTTCTCCTTAAGTCTTGGGATGGCAGGAGCGCGCGCGCGTGTGTGTGTGTGAGTGGGGGCGGTGTGATTGGGTTTGCTCAGAGTGCATGCCTAGTCGGCACAGGGGTGGCGTGTGTTGCAATGACACCATCAGCTTCTTGAGGACAAGAACCTCTCCATGGCATGGAGGGGATAGCAAACATTTGCTGAACACAGGAATGAATGCATGAACTAAGAAGTTTGCCTGGAGTGTTAGTGAGAGTCTGTGACCATGCTGTGTATCAGTGACGGCCACATGTCTATTTATGCCGGAGGTTTCTCACTCTGTCAGTGAAATCATTTTGGGACCCTAAATGCTGCAGGAGGGTATGCTGTTCTCAGGAGACCTTACAGACAAGGAGACCAGGGGAAATAGGGTCAAGCTGCAGGCATGAGGAACACCTCCGTGGTCGCACTTCGCGGTGCCCCTAGATGGCAGCAGTAGACAAGACTAACTGCTTCCAGAGCTGCAGCCTGGGACCCGGGGCTGGAGAGAGTGACAACAGCAAACCGCCCTTCCTGACTGGTGAATTCCGGCTCTGGGGTCTGCTTCAGCCTTCTGCTCCCCACTCCAGCCTCACACAGCCTAGGGTTCCTGCATTTCACACCTGCCTGCTCAAAGGCAGCACCTCCTCCAGCTGTTTTAGGACTCAGCTGCAGGACCCCTTCCCAGAGTAGCTCCAGGCCTGGGTCCGGTGTAGCCACTCTGCCCTGCCCTGGGCAGCTCCAGGTCGTCCCTGAGAGCCCTCTGAGGCTGGGGTCAAGGTGCATGCAGCAGAAAGAAAGGGCACCTTCTCTTTTCTTCCTCCAGCTGTGATCTCAGCTTCTCTTCCAGCAGGTCTGGCGTGGAGGGCACGGCTATGTTTTCCGAGATGCCTGTAAAAGGGAGATGCCAATGGGTTACTCAAATGAAGAGGAAAGGAAAAGGAGAAGTGTGATATTTAGGGCAGATGACGGGGTCAAAGTGCATCCCAAGATGAAAGGGGACCCTGTGAGTTTCTTCTGGGGCCTTTGGATGGGAACCTGCTTCAGCCCCCTCCTCCGGATGGCAACCTCTGCTCGGCTGGAAGCCCCCAGAAGAGGCTTCCACGAGTATTTCAACTGTCCCGCCCACTACCCAATATCTGTCTCTGGAAGAGGATTCTTCCTTAAGTCACCATTAATCCTTTCACTACTGAGTTCTCTCATTTCCTCTTGCATCCCTAGGCAAGATGCAAAATTGCATTTCCCCATCCTTTGATACAGAGCCCTTCACAAACCAAGAAGACATCACTAAACCGTCTCATGTCTTTCTTTGCACCAGTTGAGGCGCCGAACTCTCTAGCCTCAAATCGTGTCTCCTATTTTTGACTTCCCTCTAAAGCAGTGGTTCCCAAGCCAGATTAACGTGGGCCAAGCGAATATGCAACCAGGGCTGAGAACCATGGTCAGAGGCCCTGTCCGTAAGACAGGGTGACACCGCGCCAAGGCCTTAGGGAGGGTGGTGTCCCCATGTCCGCTGACTGCCGTTGCTGGTTGCCTGGGTGCCAGCTCTGGCTGGTGCGCTTGTTTGGAGCCCATCCTTTCCTAGCCTGGTGGGGGGGGGGGTCTGTTTATCCTCCTAGGAGTCTCTTTGTGGTTACACTGCATTTCTTAGCCTCACAGAAGGCACCTTTAGAAGTCACACAGCCCTGCTTTTTACTCCACGTTGGGGAGAATCTACTATGGGCCAGAAGCTTTCTGGACATGATCAGAGTTCATCCTTCTAGTACTCATTTGAGGTAACATTGCTCCCATTTTACAGACAGGGCATTGAGGTTCAAAGAGGTTAACCTGCCCAAGGCCACACGGCTGATTTCAGGAACCTGGTTCCATAATCCAGGTTTGTTTGGTTGCAAGGACCTTGGGTGCAGAAATTCCTTCTGTAAGATTCCTGGCAGGTGGTCATCCGCTTTCTGCCCAAATACTCCCCGAGGTGGGGAGCTCGCTACTTGGCACGATAGCACATTTCACTGCGGGCAGCTGTTTCCTCTTACTCTGAGCTGAGACCTGCCCGCTATCTTCTTTCACCTCTGCTTGGGATCTTTGGGGCAGCAGAGCAAGTCCTCCTCCTTAATCTGATGGTTCTTTATTTTAGCAACAACAGCAACAAAATACTGTGTGTCTGGAGCTCTATTCTCAGGCTGACTCTGCCCAGCTCCCTCATCTGAGGGCTCAGTGACAGGGTTACTTTCTAATTGATCTTAGGTATAGAGCCTCGATCTGGACAGAAGATTCCAGAAAAGTCTGAGAGGAACAGGGTAGAGAAGGGCCCTCCTAGCTTTTAAAAATTTACGTTCTATATTCTACAGCAGGTGAATTGCTAACGATGACCATTTACTGAGCGCCTTCTATATGCCAGGTTCTGCCACGTTCCGCTAGGCACGGGGCCAGGTGCTCTGCTCAGCTATTGCTAATTCTCAAAATAACCCAGCAGGGAAGGCATTACCAGCTCATTTCAGTTAGATTCTGACCTCAGAGAGGGCCATGAATAACCCAAGGTCACACAGCGAATAAGTGCCAGGGCTGGGATTTGAACCCAATTTTTCTGGTTCCAAAGAGCTAAATGCTTATACCAGGCAGTCAACACTGCTTTTGTTTTTCAGCAGCTTTGTCCTTGTCACGGCCATGTCAGTTTGTCATCTGACTCTATTAAGCTTGTGATCAGTTTAAACAGTTTCATATTTTTATGAGTGGTTGTCATATTACATCCTATTTCAGTATGATTGTCCTTCTGATCCCAAATGCAACACTTCCCATTTATTGGGGGTTCAGCCTGCTGACAGGTCCTCATTCTGTCATGGCTTCATTCTTCCCCTTTTGGCTGCCTGTTTGTCATTATCTAACTCATTGATAGACATGCTAAGTAGATCAGGATTCTGTCCTTTATCGTCCAGGCACCTGTTACTCTCTCCCTTGTGTCAAGTGACAACTGTCACTTGTAAACTGACTGAGCTAGTGTCTTACTCCACCATCTCCTGTCATGTTAGGTAGGGTGGTTGGGGGTCCTCTCTGAGGAGGGAACACCTGAGCAGGGACCTGAATGAAGGGAGGGAACAAGCATGCAGAACTCAGGGCAGAGAGTATAGCAGCAAGTGCAAAGGGCCTGAGGTGCATCTGCTTAGTGTGTCCGAGCAACAGGGAGAAGGCCAGTGTGTCTGGAGTGGTTGGTAGGGAAAGAGTGGTGGGAGCTGATGCCAGATCATGTAGGACCTAGTAGGCCCTGGCAAGGACTTTGGCTTTGAGAGAGACAAGAGGCTGGAGCAATTTAAGGAGAGGAATGGCTTGATCTATTCCTTTGACAGCTAAGGCAAGCGGTTTTTTTGCTGAGCAAGACAAAGCTGCTCCAAACTGAAGAACAGTTAATGTGAGGTGGCGCCAGGATGCTGTAAGCCTGTTGAAAGGATCTGGGAAAGAAAGCTGGGGCAAGGGACTGTGGGCAGCCAGAATGAGGGCAGAGCATACCCCCAAGACACAAGCTATCCACGTTGCCATGACAACCACAGGGCCCTCTTGCCAAAGGTGATGCTTGCTTAGTGAAATGCATTGTAACCCCACCGGGAGACAGCCCCTGGCAGCTTCTGATGCTTCCTGAGGCTTGGCTTATCAGTCCTCTCAGAAGAGAAATAGGGGCTGGGAACTGAAAGAACTGAACAAAAGAGACTGAGCAAGAACAGAAGCGGGAGTAAATCAAGGACATTTGGGCTTTGTAGGTCTCCATGCCCACTGGGACTGTGGCCAGGGACAGAACCTCCAGTCACCTGACAGGGGGCACAGGGGGCCCTCCTTTCAAGCACAGGAGTCTGACTGAGACAGGGCACAGGAGGTCACAGCACTGAGTGGCCTGTGAGGTCACACTGTGGGCAGCTGCTCCACAGCAATGCAAAAGCAAAAAAGAAGTGTTCCATTCCAGTGGCCATAGGTCCGAATGTCACACTCGGAGGGAGCCCTGAGCAGTCAAAGAGTAACTGAGACTTCCAGCAGGGTGCCCACAGTCCCAGGCTGACGCTGCCTCTGAAGGGTCTGGTGTTCGGGAACGCAGCACAAAGACAAGAGGGCCCTTGCTGGGGAGGCCAGCCTCCCATGGGCCCCTCCCACCTGGCATGATTTTGGGGGCACTGGAAAGATCGCTATAACTCCTCTTCCCGCTTCTCCATACCCTTCCCTCAAACACCCCCTCCACCCCAAAAAAACTTCTTCTACACAGCTTTTCTTGTCTGAAATGTGCAGAATCTCATTTCTGGGGGTGCACCGAGAATCACTTAAGGAGCTTGCAAAAGCACGGAGACAGTTGGGCCCTACTCCAGGCCTACTAGGTTAGAATCTGCAGGTGGGTTCCGCTGGTGATTCTGATGTGCACCTCTTGTTAAGAAACACCACTCAAGGCTTTGAGCCCAGTTCCAGTGCAAGTACTCCACGCAGGAGTTACTGAGAAGGCAGGAGTGGCAGCGCTTTAGACAGGATGGTATATGGGAGCTAGCATGTCCCTTTGCCCTCTGCCCACCTTCCAGACCTTTGGGAGCCACTGTAGAGGAATGGGGCTCAGGGGTTTGCAGCAAGGAAGACACATTCTCTGTGGGGCTGGAGCCGCCTGCACTCGGCCCTTGTAGCTGGTGGATGAAATCTGAATAATGATCCCACCACACGGCTGCTCCGTGGGTCAGTATTTCATGCGTCTGATCTCATATAACCTTCACAGCCCCCACTACAGACAGGGAAACTGAGTTCTGACAGGGAATTAATCTGCTGGGTCAGGATCCACCTCTATCTGACTTCAAAGCCAGTGCTTTCTCCTCTGTAAGTGATTCTAATAAGAAAGGAGGCCACGGGGCGGATCATTGAAGCCGGTATTGACTTGTCCTTGGTATTTGAAGGTGATGCTCTTGTCCATGAATGCCTTTCAGATCTGGGACTGGGGCTGAGAGATGGCCTGGTTCTCTTCCCCGAGTGCCGGCCTGTGAAGACTGCCCTTTACTAACCGAATCCACGGCTTGCACCCTGATCCCACTTGGCATTTGCAGCCCGAGGGTGTGAGGAGCTGTCGGTGCCCATTGGAGTCTGCCCCTCTCCAAGCTCGCCTTGGAATACCAGGAGGCAGCCTGCGCCGTCTCCCTGGCTGTGGGCCAGGAGTCCTAAGGAAGGCAATACTGAAATTTCCAACCAGACACCAAAGCTGAAAGGGGCCCTTTAGACTTCTGGAGGCTTCTGTAGAGCAAAGGGCACGGGGCCAACATGGCCATCACTCGACCAGTGTGCCCTGCGGGGGCAGAGGCCATGAGTTATGTGGCTGTACCATGGCAGATGAGACATCAGACGTCATGGCGTTCCAGCTGGCCGCCTCAGCCATCCAACCAGTGATTCATTTGCCGAACACCCACTCTGGCTCCGTGGGCCAAAACCGTCTCACAGAGCCATAGATCATTCCGCCTCACCTTGTTTGAGAAGTCAAAGTGTCTATTCTTCCGGAGATTGATGGTGTCAGTAGCTCAATTATCACCATGGTCAGCAGCTCAGGGGCAAAGATTCTGGCTTCCCAATCAGACCATTTCCTGTTTAATGGCTCAAATTTATTGTCAGCTGGAGTAATCGCACGCTGACGGGTACTCCGTGCCACCATCCATTTTGGTGTTGATTCTGTGTAACACCTTAGCTGCCCGTGGCATGCTCAGACTTAAGGGGGTGACGAATGCCCTGCAGACACATGGCTGTGGCTGATAATTTCTCGGGCACACTCACAGCCACAGCCACGGGCCCCGCACTCACTGCCTCTGTCTTCCCCCCAGGGAGAAGGGGGCGCTCTCCAGAGGAGGGACGGCCACGCCTTAGTACAATCAGAATCATTCCCTAGGCCTGTTTGGAGCAAAACTCAGGCGTGGAGACCCCCTAACAGAAGTCGTCTCTTTCTGCCTGAGTAACTTTCCCTGCTTCTCCTCTGGCCTCTCTGCCCAGGATCACGCCCCTGGGATGAGGCCTCTCTCCTTCTGCATTTGCTTCTTCTCCCTCACCGTGTTCGCTGTGGAGGACACGGACCAGGCAGAGGGGCCAATGTGGACGTGCAGGCGACATAAGGGAGACCCCAGGACCATACCGCATACACAGGAAAGACATTTCTAGTCTCGTTGCTCACTTCTTCTTGGCACAGGTTCCCTTCCACAGGCACCTCTGTTCAAATGGGAGCGCGCTCTCTCTCCTACGTCTCCACAGTCCTTTCTGCTGGAACCCTAGACCCATCTCTTGGTTTCCAGTCAGCATTTCTCTGGTTGCAGCCACGCAGAGCCCAGCAGTGACCCTCTTCCCGGGGCTCTCAGCACCTCTCCCCGGACCCCACCCTCCGGAGGCAGGTCTGTCCAGACGCTGCTCCTGCCTGCTTTCCAGCCCACCGAGGCCTCCTCACTCCTCAGAAGGGTGCTTGCACTTCTCAACAAAGGGTTTCTCCCACAGCCCGAGTCCCTCGGTAGTTCCACTCTCTGCCACTTCAGCCTCACCGACCTGCATGCATTAGTCTCAGTGGCTTTTCAGAGAAAGATTAGCAGGAATGTTGACATCCTGAGAACCCAGTTACATCTTTGTCACCCCGGAACCAGCCAGTCTCCAGTGTTTTCATATGACATTTCGGGGAGGGCAGCTTTTCTTGTGCCTGTGAGAGTGAGCACGGGGCCTTCCTTCTATAAAAACCTCTCACGATGAGGGTTAGTGGGGTTTGGTCGATTCTCTTGATTGGCTTATAAGAGAAGTTTCAAGACTTTTAGAAATTGAGTTGAAAATCCTTAATAAAACTGTCTCTCTTAACGTTTGGAAACTTATCTGCTACTAGCCAATTTGTAAGCCAATCTGTTCATTTGGCAAAAATTTATTATACATCAGAGTCAAAAGTGACTGAGACAGACCACACAGTAGAACTGGCACATTTTCAAAGTAAGATGGCAAGAGCTGGCTAGATGACCAAAATACCCACATCAATGTTAGAAAAGGGCCAAAAGAAATTTTTGAAGAGAATTTCCTTAGAGCGAACTAGCAGTTTGCCTTGAGCCAACCTTATCCTCTTCATTGGGGGTGATGTATGTGGGGGTCCCTCTCCCTCCCTCAAAGGTAGTGAGGGGTCTTGAAGGAGACCACTCAGAAAGCTTGATAAGACTCCGTGGGAATGTGTACGTGTGTTGTATGTGTGTGTGCATGGTGTGTGCATGTGTGTGTGTGCACAGTGGGCGGATGTCTGGTTCCCATTCAGGAACTCTAGAGGGTAGGGCATGGGCGGAGGGTGCGCAAAAGCAAAGAGTTGCTGCTGCGTTCCTGTGGAAACATGGGCTACATGGAAGAGAGTCAGGTTAGGGTCCCCTTAGATCAGTGGTGTGCTGGTAAACGTTTAACAACCAGCTCTCAAAAACAGCAACCCTGCCTTGCAGTGTTTGCCAGTTTTTGTGGTGTAAATCCTCCCACAGTGTCTGATTGCCAGCTACCAACACGACGTTCCTGAATTTGGAGCTGGGAAGAGATGCCCACAGTCACCTCTCGTGAGCCAGTATGGACTGGCTCCGGCACACCACTTAAGACTTAGACCCTTATTAACAGGGCACCTGGGGGGACAGTAGGGCCTTAGTAGAAAGAAACCTGGCAGTGGACCACAGGATGCCTGGGGGCTGTGTGCTGGACCTATTCCATTTGCTTCTCCAAATCCACCCTCCACTCTCTTCTGGAGGAGGCTGGCTGGTAGAACAACGGGCTTCCTTACCCCCTGCCTTCTGGCTGGGCTCAGCCAATGGGGAACACTGGCAAGTGACTGGAGAGTGGGAGGAGAGAGAGGCTGAGGTATTTCTTTCCCCAGACATCTCTGCAGGTGCTATGAGCTGACACATTGCTTGACTGAAGGTCACAGCTCCTGTCAGGTGGCCAGAGCCTTTCTGTACAGCCCTTTCTGTCCAGTTCCAGGAACTGCCCCTTCCTCTTGTCCCCTCAGGCCTAGGGGCAGCAATGCTTCCTCCCTTGCTGCTGCTATTACCTCTGGGGTGCTGTGGTCTCTCTTGTGGTTTTCCTACACTGCTCACACCTTTGTCAATAGGCCTTTATTCAACTCTCTTCACAATACCTATTTTAAGTACTGCCATCTGCTTCCTGTTTGGACCCTGACCCACACAGGCTCAAAGTGGGTAACCAACTATCCCAATAAGGTGCGTTCCCTCAGGTCAAGGGACCTGCTGGCAAGGGACCTTCAAGGACCCATGAAAGTATCCCAAATAAGGAAGAGTCAGCTTTGAAAATCAGCCAGGCCCAGAAAGCACAAGTCCATGTTACAACAGTGCCGGTCACCTGAGATCTTTACCAATTGCCTTTCCCCCCTTCCTTCTTCGCTTCAGCTCCCTCTTGGGGAAACTGAGCTTAGCAGGCTGAGGGAGGAAGTGAGCAAGAAAGAGAGGGAGCTGTCCATATCCCTTTCCTCCTGGCAATTGGCCTTAGCAGGAGAAAGGGAGAGAAGTCTTATCTTCGATTGAAATTTGAATTATTGTGGCTGTTGTTACAATATAAAATGACCAATGTTTTTTGTTTTGTTTGTAATTAACTGGGCTGCCTAATTTTCACTCAGGGGCAGAAGAACTATTCCTCCTGTGAGAGTTTAAGGAGACAGTGGAAGAACAACAAAAGGTAGCCTTCACAAGCAGGTCCCACAAATTGTTCAATATTGTTCCAAGGGTCAGGTCACCATCTTTAGCCATCAAGTCCCTGATGGAGAATATGATGCACCCAGAGAAGAAAATCAGAAGTGGTGAATTTTCTGTTCTCATCTTTAAGTAAAATGATCCTGACGTAAATGGTAGTGAGGAAAAGTGAGATTAATCAGAACTGAACTGAGATTTGCGTTTTACTACCGCTTCTACTATCACAATGATTCCACTAAACAGTAATTTTTGTTTGATCTCTGAATCCTTGGAATCTAATCCTTTGTAGAGTTCTGGAAATTATTATAAATGATTTCAAACACAAAAAAAGTTCAGAGAATGATATAAATAACACCCATGCACCACCTCCGTATTTTGAAAAATCTAAATAGTTAGCCACAGTTGCTTCAGTCTTTGGTGGTGTTTTTTAACTAGAACCTTCACAGAGTTGGTGGAAGCCTCCTTAGTGCCCGCCCCCCACTGTCCCCCCTCCCCAGGATGACACCATCCCAACAGTGTTGCACAGCCTTCCCTTCGTGCTTTATAGTCTCCCTCTATATCTTTAATGTCCCTTAAACAGCACTTAGCTATTTCTTGACCTAAGAGAAGGTGGTATAGGTGTGCTCTTTGTAAATACTTGTTGGACTGTACACCTGTATGTGTATATTTTATGCATCTTTCTGCATTTATGTTATCTTTCACAATAAAACAAATTATATTGAAAATTTTGGAGTTTATATGAATGGTATCATTCCATTTATACCCTTCAGCAATTTTCTTTCTTGCCATCACCATTGTGTTTTTGAGATGTATTCACATTGCTACACATAGATCTAGTTTATTCATAAATTCTCTACCATGTTCCATTGTCACAGCTATGGCTCACTTACCCACCCCCACCGGGGACCTTTGTGTCACTTCCTGTTTTTGTTGGTTTGACTGTTTGCTATGATTAGAATAATGCTGCAATGAGCACCTATGTGACACCTTCCTGGGTGTGCGATCCTAGGCACGGAATTGCTGCCTTATGGGGTTTGCATATCTTCAGCTTTACCAAATATTGCCAGAATCATCCCCAAATGGTTGTTCATAGATTTTAACTATACAATTCACGTCTCCCTGCTTCTCTTTTCCTTTTTTTTGAGCGGAAACCTCTCTGCTCTGTTCTGTGGGTGTCACCTGCCTGCAGCTCTGCTCTGACGTCCTCCCACACATGCCTATCTTGGGTGGGCCGCTGGCTCCTTACAACAGCTCTCTCGTGGTTTCCGAACAGACACCAGTGTTTGCAAAACACCACTTAAAGCTTTTTGTTAGTTTTCTGGAACACACGGCGCCCATTGTTTGTGTCTGAGCACAGACGCCCCTGGTTTCCTGTTGGTAGGTCTTCCCCAAACTCATCATTAACTTCTTTGGGAACATGGAAAGGTCTTGCCCAGCTCATTACACATGCAATAGAATTATTCCTAGGAAACACCAAGACCTTTCCTGGGCTGAGATTTGTCGAGCCCAAATGGTGATTTTTACCATGTGTAAGGGAGAGAGAGGACAGGTGGAGGGGCCAGCCACAATACATTCCAGTATAGCAGATGCAGAGGCTAGAATCTTGTCTTCTATATGTTTGATTGTTTGGACTGAATGTTTGTGTCCCTCCAAAATTCATATGTTGAAACTGAATCCCCAGTGTGATGGTGTTTGGAGGTGGGGCCTTTAGCAGGTCATTAGGTCATGAGGGTGGGGCCCTCACCAATGGGATTAGTGCCCTTATAAGAAGAGGCCAGAGAGCTAGCCCACTTCACTTCCACCATGTAAGGACACAAGGAGAAGCCAACAGTCTGCAACCCAGAGGGTTCTCACCAGAGCCTGAGCATGCTGGCACTCTGATCTCAGGCTTCCAGACTCCAGAACTGTGAGAAAACAAATTTCTGTTGTTTATCAGCCATCTAGTCTATGGTCATTTGTTATAGCAGCCCCAACTGACTAAGATATTGGTCAAATGCCTAATTCATTCCAAGTAGCACATACAGTTTCTGCACATTTGCACAATGGAAAAAAATGGCTCTGGCCACTGGTCACAGGATCATCAAAGCCATGGACCGCCCCTTCCTGGGGCTTGATTGTATTTTCCCATGGAAGAGTGATTAATAGTGCCTGTGGGCAAATGTGGGTGGACAGATGTGGTGACTGTGGGACTGTGGTGACCTCCACCGGTTATGCCAATTGGTGCAGGTGGCCCACAGCGTGGCAGGCTCTGTGGCCAGGGGCTGCCTGCTGCCTGGGCATTTGGTTCATTTAGTTCCTGGCACTCAGAGTCAGAGTCCATAATGATTCACTGAGCATCTACTCTATCCTCGCCTCTATCCCATACATCTCGCTCGACACTCAGCCCAGCCCTGTGGAGTAGATGTTCTCTCACAAACAAGAAAATGGAAATTCAAGAAGGTTAATGGACCGAGATCACCTGACTAGCAAATGGTAGAGGTGCGATTCGAGCAGGGTTCTCCTGATGCCAAGGTGAGTGCTCTTTTTACTAAACCACAGTTGCAGTTCAAGATGGCACAAGGGCTGATGCCCGGAGCCTCTCTGTTCTCTGAAAGGGCTGGCAAGGGAGTCTGGAACTACTCAAAGGGTCTGGAGCCTTGGCAATTGGGAACTGGATAGGAAAATGGGGTGGGAACTCCTCCTCACTCCCAGCCTCCATCTTGAGCCTGGAAATTTGGCCAAGGACCTTGTGTCACTGAAGCTGATCCTATATTCATAAGCACTGTGGATTAGAATCAACTCAGGTAGTGAGACTTTATCACTGGTCTTACAGAGCCACCTGAGTCCTTTTGGAACCAACTGAGATGCCATCTCAGCCTTTGGGGCAGCTGCTTTATTTACATTCTGCCTTACTCCAAGGGGTCAGCAACGTGATCCTTCATTTCTGAGAGGATGAGAATACCTCTAATCCATCCAAGCCCCCACATGTCTTCTCACCAAGGCTGTTGGTATTTCCTGCCCGTCTTAAGGAAGTCTGCATTCACAAAGAGGTAAAATCGTGGCACTTGAGATTCATTTGTTCATTCACCAAGCATCAGCAGACGTCAGTTAAGTCTCAGGGACGGTGCTGGGCACAGGATATCATTTGGTCCTACCACTCCATTTTACAGATGTTGGAATCTAGGCACAGGGCCCCTCACCTGGTGCCTGGGGCATCTTTAAGGCAAAAACTTGACCCCTTAGATATCACTGATTGATTCAACAAGCATTTATGGAGGACCTACTGTGTGCCAATCACTGTGCTTGGGGTTGGGGAAATGAAGTCACTCCATCCAGTGGGGGAGACAGATAAGAGACTACATACATAATTACCATGCGAGGTGACAAGTTCTATCACAGAGGTATGCAGAGTTCCGTGAGAGCCCAGAGGAAACTGACAGCTCTGGGAAAGGGAAGCTTGGACTATCTGCCTTTGGAAGTGTCTTAAAGAAGCCACAAGGTCAGAAAGGAGGAAGATGTGTTAAAAACTGCAGAACCCTTTCTTCAAACAAAGGCTTAATGGCAGAATGAGAAAGAGCAGTTGCTTTGGTGGCATCAGGGTGGGTGATGATCCCGAGGCCCTGCTACTTGCACACTGGCTCCCCTCACCTTCACCTTGTGGTCCCTACAGGGCCGCGCAGAGCACCTGGGTCCCACAGAGCCCATTCTGAAAACTACTGGGCTAGATGATGCTGGCAGGCCCCCTCCAGTTCTGTCTCAATCAGTGGTTCCTCTCCATGGAATTCCTAGTTTCACATTCTGTCTGGATCAGACGAGGTGCTAAGTGGACGACAGTCTGGCCTTTTGCTTTCTCTCAAATTTGTTGTCCCCAGGTGCAGAATTCCAAAAAGCATTTCAAGACTCAGTCTTAGATAATTTTACACCAAATGGGAGAAAGTGGCAACAGCAGAGGCCTCTCTTTGGAGCACGGCAGGGATGCCACAAGAGGTCACTGCAGGAATTCTGTTCAGGAGAAAAGAGCTCCTCAGAGGCCTCTGAGCTGGAACCATGCAGGAAAATAGGCGGCCTTCAGTGTTGGTGCCTCTCCCAGTCCTCCTTCGGGCCCCTGCTGGGGATCTGGAGCTGTCACTGCCGGACTGTCAGGGTCAGGGAGGGCACACCACCAGTGGCAATCCAAGAGCCCCACGTGGCACTGCAGCCACAATGGACTGTTCTTGGGGACTGCTTTTGTTCAAGGGATCTTTGTTCCTGGAGTGGTGAGAGGGATGGGGGAGGGAAGAGAATGACTAGTATTCAAGAGGCTAGTATTTTGGGGGCAATCTTTGGCGCTTTTTGGAAATTGCTATCATATTTGTGGATTTTTCTTTTTATTTATTAATCATTATTATTATTGCTATCTTCTGTAACAGTATATGAAAAACATGCCTGCAAGCACAGGCAATGGAATGTTCCAGTAGTCTTTGTTTTCACAGAAGTTGGGTCGAGGGATAAACGCAAGAAAGGTGAGGTGTCATCCAAAGCGGACTGCTTGTGTTGGGCACATCTGTGAGCTTCTCAAGGGCAGTGATCCCCCCACTTCCATCCACCACAGAACAAAATAATTGACTGAACACCGACCCCCAAGGGGCCAGGCCAGGTCCGCATGGGATATGATCAGCGTGGGACTCCCTGGGGCAGCCTCAGATCTCGCGGGGCAACATCCACAGCAGATTTACTCAGAGATGGCCAGAGTACTTGAGGCCTTCCCTGGGCTTGGGCTGGAAGTGTGTGTACCCAGAGGAACAGCCCAGCTCAGGGGCAAGGTGAAGGCCTGGGGTGGGGTGGTGTGCGGTGCTACAGATTACCAACTCATCAGTCAGTTAGCAAATGCTGAGGAACTTGAGTTACTGCCTGGGGGCTTTCTTTTCCTAAAAGGCCTCTTTGACCAGGACTTCCTTGCTCAAAAATGTTCAGTGGCTCAGCTGCCTGTGAGATAAATGCTCAGAGTCAAGGCTCTCAGCGAAATGGCCCAACTCACCATTTTAGCCTTTCCCTCGGCCATCTCAAATCAACTCTCTGAGAAAGGCACCCCTTCCCACCCCGCTCCACATATAGAAACACACACATACCACACACATCACATACACACACCACAGACACATCACACAGATATGCACACCACATACACACACACCCCACACCTCCCACACCACATACACCCCCCTACACTACACACACACACACACACACACACACACACACACACAAGCCCCACACAACTACCCTCTGACTCTCCTCTGAGGTTCCGAATCCTGCACATTCTTCAAGGCTCAGCCCAGGCCTGCGACCTCAGTGACAACCCCCAGGGGCCACTCGCTCTGGTAAGTTCCCAAAGCTCTGATGGCCTGTCCCTCTTACCTGACACATTTCACATGCTGCTTGGTAGTGTGATGTGTCTTTTAAATGTTAATCACAGGCACTTGGTAGAATTTTGATAGTGAGCTGAACGAGAGCCAGTCCCTGATCAAATATTGCTCAGAAGAGACACGAGAGAGAGAGGCCATAGCCCACATTCCTGGGGCGGGCTTCCCCTGGTTTTATTCCTGCTCTGTGTGGCCATGAGAAAGCAGAGTACCTGGAGCACGCTATCCCGGCCGCTCACACACACGCTCTCAATGAGTTATGCTTTAATGTCAGGCCTCTTGCTTTTATGGAGGGTCGATACAAGAATCATCTGGTTGAACAACATTTCGGTCTCTTTTGTAAAACTGCAGTTAAAGAACATCGTTCACTATGTCACTCAGTGTCCTTTATAAGAGGGCCCGCACGATAAATTCTGGTTTGTGTTTAGTTCCAGGAAGAAATTCTATTTCAGCCGATAAATTAGTTAGTATGCTTCCTGTTGTCAGAAAATGAAAACTGTAGCTCTGAGTGCTTCTCTTTCTGCTTAGTGGCTAGATAAGAGAGAGTCAAATTTATTGCCTGTGTGTTGTAATCTGCTCAGCTGTGGGGTCCAAAAGCATTTACTCCCTCAGTTTCTTTTAAACGGACTTATTTTATTTTATGTTCAAATGTCTCATTATACTTTTGCAAGATGTGTGAGTCTAGAAGTCATCTGGGGAGGCATTGATTTGGCCTATTTATGGCCCGTACTGGCTTCTGGGGGTACAAAGATTCATTTGACAGCACCCAGCTTTCTAGGAGCTCATATTTTAGCATGGAGAAGAGCTATGGAAATAAATAATTACAGGACAAGGTTGGTGCTCTCACAGAGGTGCACGAGCCTGGAGGACAAAGCAGACATGGGGAGAAGGGGCCAGGAAATGCTTCATGGAGGTGGTCAAGGGTGAACTGGTTTGGGGCTGCAGTGGGAAGAGGACAGTGAATGGAATAATAACTGTGTCTCATTCTGAAATCACACAGAGAGTTATCTTTTCATGTAGATGTGCCCTCTTGCTGGCTGGGGTGGAAACTCTTGGAGGGCAGGCATTGATATCTGTCCCTCTGTGGACTCCATGATGCCTGGCACCATGCTGAGGGCAGTGCAGTGTGGTGGTTACAGCACAGGCCTGGAGTCAGGCTGTCTGCATCTGCATCCTTAACTGAGTAAAGCCAGGCAGGTTCACTTGACCCCTTTGGGCCTAACTCTAAAGTGAGGACAATAGTGTCTCTACCTCATGGAGATTTTAGGAGCATCAAAGAAGAAAATACACATAAGGAGCTTAGAATCATCCTGGCATGTGGTAAAGTACTCGAGGAACAGCTACTGAGTAGTCCCACCTGCATTATCGACAACAGCGCACCATTTAGGGTAGCTAGCACGATAAAGTGGGAAAAACGCACACAACTGAATTCAGCACAGCACGCTCAACTCACCCAGCTGAATCTAGTTCAATTAGTATCACTTCCAAATGATGCCTAATTAAAAATAACCCTGTTTTATTGTTTCCTGAAAGAGTGTGAGGGAGTATGCCCTACTGTAAATCTGCCATAACCTTTGTTTGTTGATGATACTCTTAGAGCTGGTCATTGATGTTTCTCTTAAAGGACCCCCACTGGCACTGGCTGTCACATCTAGGGGGACTACTGGGCCCAAGGCCTCTCCTGTCCTGCTCTTTGTTGGTTTCCCTGTTCACTGCCTTTCAAAAGGCCCAGGGTTCATGGGTAGGTAATAAATGAAGAGAGAGCCATTATCTGGATTTTCAGCCAGGAAGGGGAGTAGAAGTGTTCATAAGAGCGCACGCGCGCGCACACACACACACACACACACACACACACATGCACAACACTGGCCTCACTACGGGCACTTGTCTGTGTGCCCATGGCGTGCTGGCAAATGTTTAACAACCAGCTCTGTGGGGGAAAAAAGCCCTCATTTACAACATTTGTCTATTTCCTTGCTGCAAATACTCCTGGCTGATTTCAAGCCACCAGTGTGATATCGCTGGACGTGGGGCTGGGATGCACGGAAGCACACCATTATCTAGAATTTCCAGTATACCAACACAGTAGATGTAAATAACCCCACGAGCACAGGTAATAGTAAAATGTAGTAAATTAATTAGGAAGTGATGAATTTTGAGTATTTGTTACCTTTGTTCTTTAATGCAATTTATTTAATTGTAAGCTCACATAGTTTAGTTTTTCCTGGAAAATTCCTGAAATGGTAACAATCGCTCCTCTGACATGGAACGAGCTGGCTCCAGCACATCGCTGGGTCTGGCTTCCCTTCATTAATCTGCAGTCTCTCCCACGTGGTGCTCTCACGTCACCACTAAATCTTCGTTCCGCTGGGGTATGAGACTGCCTTTACACAAGTTATCTGGGGTGTACATCTCCTCACACACACACAGACATATTCTTATTCAAAACAGGAGAAAAATTCTCCGCTCAGGCTTGCTCACTGCCCTCGCCCCACTCCCCCAAAACAACCAACCCCACCTACACTTTCATGGAAACTTAGGAACATGTAGGCAAAAGAAAGAAACAACACCCAAGGGAATACTTAAAATGGAGGGTGAGGGAAAGGGAAGTAGACAAGGAAACAGAACAGAAAGAAGGGAGGGAACACAAGACAAGCCATACCCAGAGAAATGGAAGGGCCAGAGCAGACACAGTCACTGCTCCACGCCTCCATGGGAAGCCCAGGAAGCCGAATACACTGCGCGCGTTGCTCTGAGTCTTAGAGGAGCCGTGGGTCCTAGCTTTCAGCCCCAGTGTTAGTCTGAAGGGCGAGCGTTAAGGCAGGAAACGGCTCTATAAACAATCTGTTGTGTTGGGAGGTTTCTCTCAATAAGAACTCCCTCTGGAAATGTGGTCACCTGGGACACACGGGCACCGGTGGTTCCAAATCTCCCTCAGACAAGCTCCCAGAGAGTCTGGACAGCAGCATGGCATTTAATCTCAAACTGGCAGCTGGGGGATGTTAACACTTCTTCTCTAATTGGGATAGTATGCTTTTAAAATAAATAGGTATTTCAAATGCTCTTAATTAGCCTTCTAGCCAAACTGTTTTCTGTTTGAAGTTGGCTGATGACTTCAGGCAGAGCTAGGCCCTGCCGAACCTGACACCCGCTGTAATTCAGAAGAAGGCTCCCCGAGAGATGAGCAGGAATTAAGAAGGCTGTGGTTGAAGACCTGCGGGAGTTTACCAAGGGCCCAGGAGGGTCAAGGACTGGGAGGCAAAGAGGGTGGAGCATCTTTTGCTCTGAAAGCCATGGAAATGGCTTCCCAGGCCCTAGATGAAAACTGCCTCTGGAGTTATTTGAGCGGTATTTTCCACGTCATTGTTTCTACTCAAGCAGCACCATGAAGACTGGAGATATTGTGGGGTCCGGTGGCAGCTCTTAAGGATGCCTCCCCATTCAGCGACTAGCCCAGTAGGCCTGAAAGGTCACCTAGGCAAACTTCCCAACAGAGGTCGTTGTGCCCTTCCCAAGCCTGGCCCTATGAGTTAGGGCCACGGAGCCCTAGGCTCCTTGTTGGAGAAGGTACTCAGCAGAGTCCGAGCTCTGAGTCCTTGCCCAGGTCTCTGGCCACAGGAGGGCAGGCCTGGCGCCTTTACCTGACCTCTTGGTCCCGGGGCAACAGTGGACAGCTCAAGTTCCTGTCAGTGTGTCTTAGGCTCCTTGTTCTCTGTTTGTGATATAATCAGTAGTTATTTGATATGATCACTATTATTATTGAAACTAAACAACCAACCTTCCTAATTATTCAAGTGGCTAGGGTTAAATGGGTCCTCCTCATGACATTGGGCCTCTCCTCCATCTCCCTCCAGAGGTCCTGGGTGCTGGTTTTCTCCAATTACAGGTCACTCCAGGGGCCTGGCCATCTCAAGGAGACCCCTTGTTTGGAATACATGAATTGCTTATTTAATCAAAGCTCTCTAAGTACTCAGTCCCAGGCTGCCTGGAGACCAAACCAGGTGCCCCTGCTCAGGACGCCTGCTCCATCAGCCTTCCTGGGAGGTGCACACTCCTCCCGGGTGACTTCCTTGGGTCACATACCAAAAGGGAGCATTTTCTGCAGATGTCCACTGCTTAAAAGGCACCAAGGCTCCCCTAGAACATCACTGTGTTGGTTTAGTGTTTGCATTATTAATGTATGGAAGTGCAACCATCATTGTTGTGGGCAGCAAATAGCTTCAGGGCTAAGAGCACCAAGTATGGACTCAGAGACCTGGGTTCAAATCCTAGTTTCAACACTTGCTAGCCGTGTGACCTTGGGCAAGTCATTGAATTGTCTTCATTGGGAAAATGCACTTACCTCTTAGAGCTGTTGTGAGGACGAAAGGAGCCTGCACATATAGTGCATAGAGATGGTTCAGCAAATGGTGGCTGTTTTCATTTGTTACTCTTAGGATTAGTTAGTGGTGGCTCTAGAAAGCTCAGAGTAGGACCCTGAGGATCTGGGACACAGGGGGTGAATATAGGTTGGGGTGTGGGGTAGAAAAGGGCAGAAGGATGAGGCAGTAACTGGGACAGTGGGGTGCCAGGGGGCCAACAGCCAGGAGCAAGCACACAGGTGGGGGAAACTGGTCCTGGGGGGAGGTGGGCAGCCAAAGAAAGCTGCACTGATAGCAAACTTTGCCTTCCTTAACCTCCCCAAGGGTTTTGGATGGGTTATCTGTTAGTGCGGTGTGGCTTTCCAAGACCAGGTCAGCTTGTATTACCTTCCTCTTCTTCCTGCAGGGTCCCCTTTGTACCCACCTATAGCCACTTGCTGCATATGCCGCTGGGTGATTTCTTCCTTCAGGCGACCTGTCGAAGACACAAAGGAAAACCATGAGTGACTTTCCTACAGGCAGGAGGAAGACTCAGCCTCAGAAGCATGTGGCAAGCTAAAACAACAGGTAGAGTAAGGGAGACAAAGCTGGCATAGCTTCTAAGAAGAGCCCTTCCATGCCCTGGATTGTGTTGGAAGAAGAGGCTACAAAGGCTGGGGCCCTGGCCCATCGATGCACATTTCATCTTTGGATTTAATCATCTTTGGGTTCAATTATCTTAGTCTGTCACTCATAACCTTTGCTAGGGCCCTAGTCTCTTAACTAGTTCTCTCTGTCTATTATTAATGAAGGGGGGGGGATGCAGGATTTGATCTTTTTATAATTTATAGGACCACTTTTAAATCCACTTCTTTCTTTTAACCTATATGAAAAAAGATGGAAGTTTTAGTTGACAATAACCTTAATATCAACCTTAATATGATCAACAACAGTTGATCATTTGGTATGAAACACATATTATTCTAGGTTGCATTAATAAAGTATAGTGTGTAGATCAGGGGGGTAATAGCTCCTCTGTTCTCTGCAATGGTCAGACCACAGTCAGTATTTGTTCTAGGAGCTATTCTTCATAAGGAGCATTAGCAAAATAGAAAATATTTAGAAGATGGTGACTAGCATGGCAAGGGGTCTGAAACCATGCCATGTGAGAAATATTTGAGGTGACCTGAGTCGTTTAGATGGAGAAGAAAAGACTTGGAGGGAGAAGGATGGAGATAATGGCTGTCTTTAAAAATTTACATGTTGTCACATGGATGAGAGAACAGATTTATTTTTGTCCTACTGCTGAGGGCAGAAGTCAAGTCAAATAAAGGCAGACTTGGGGCTCAGTATGGGGAAGAAACAGCTCACAGTCAGGACTGTCTCAACATGGATTAAGTTGTCTCAAAATGGACTAAGTCTCCTGGCAAATCAGTGAGCCCCTTCCTGAAAGTGCTCAAGCAGAAGCTGGGTGACCATCTGTTGGGTCATTAGAGCGAGAATTCCTGCCTGGGTAGGAGTTGGGACGAAATGACCTCCAGGCCTCTTGTATCTCTAAAATTCCATGATTTCATGCTTGAGGGATGGGGGAAACAGCAGCCACGGGGTTTGTTTATGTCCAAGGGCTCAGCACGCTTGTTAAAATGTCAGTGCTGTCTATCTCGCATGTCCCATTTGGGAGATGTGATCAGGCCACTGGGGGATTCTGAGAAAGCCTGGGAACTTCACTGCTTCCTTGCCTAATATATTTCTTTCCTCACATAAAGTGCATTCTACACCTCAAAGGCTACAGCTGAACTGAGTCTTCAAAGATGAGTAGACGATGGAGCAGTCACAGGAGACCTTGTCCCTCAAGGAAAGTTCTAGGGCACTCCTAGAATGTTGTGATTGCGAGGGATGGCAGAGGTCACTCAGTTTAACTTCCCACCCAATTTAGGAGTCCCTTCTACAGAATGAAATGGTCATTTTCCCCTCTGACTTTTGTGTATCCAGGCTGTTCCATTGATTAACTTGTATACAGGCAATGACTGACGTGGCATTGACACCTGCTTCCTTATAACTTTCAGATTTGGAGCTGGTCTGTTCTCTGGAACAGCATAGAAGAAGGGTCCTCTCTCATCGGCAGTAAGAGCCTTTCACATGTCTGAGGATGCTACAATTTCTCCACTTAGACTTGTCCTCTCTGGTTAAATATCACCAGTTCCTTCAGCTCCCCCTTGGAGACTGCTGTTTCCAGGGCTGTCATCATGCAAGTCTATGCCTTGCCTTCGATGTGTCCCCACTGGAGAGGACTGTGCACAGAGAAGAAGCCAATGATTGGACATAAGCAACTAAAGCACCCTAATTCCAAGTGGGGGTAGGTGGGGGAACTTGGGGAGTATTGGGGGGGGTAGTTGGGGAGGCGGAAACCTGGCCCAAGGGTGAGTACTGGACAAGCCTGGAGCCAACAGGAACGAGACCTGAAACCCGGGTCAGCCACAGCCGCAGATGGAGCTCATCCCCACTCTGAGCGACACGCCCCTTCCTGTGTATATCAGCCAAGTAAAGAAGTGAGGAGCATAGGGCTGGTGCTGGGCCGAGACTCCAGTCTGCGTCCAACATTGCTGACTTGAATTGTAAAGAAGCGTAGCGCGTGCAGTCTTCAAATAAAAGGAGACAGTGCTGTGACAAATGCAGCACACCATTTAGGCACATCTCTTGATTTAGGGGAGGTCATCAAGGGCTTTCTCATGCCCACAGTATGGAGAGCCAATGCTGCCTTGGTGCCCGGCCTGTTTCCTGAGTACCTGGCACAGGTCCTTTGTACCACGAGCCTCTTTCTTGCCTGGGTACCTCCTTCCTAATGAGACTGGATGGTGACCTGCTCCATTAGAGCACACACTGGGCTGCATTTCTGCCTGAAAAACTACCTCCCTGACATCAAGTCTCCTCAACAACTTGCCTCCCTGACTACTGGCCTCCCAACAACGTGCCTCCCAACTATGTGTGTCCCATCCTCTTGCCTTGTCCCCAGTAGGTGCTCAGCCTGGCATGTCGTGACTTGGCCTGCTCCTATTGGAATGACCAGGCTACTTTCCCAAACCCTGGGGAAGCTATTTTGGAATGACAGGGTTAAGGATTCACCACAGCCTCCAGCCTGGGAAGGGCTGCTCATGTAAATAAAGAGGGGGATTTTGCCACCAGGACTGACAGTTCTATAAACTCCACAAACATAAATACCTATTCCCAGAACAACGAGCCATCTCTAGGGGATAAAAGGTGGGTCTTTACAATGCTACATACTGATAAAGGTAGGTTTAAAATGTGTTTAGTGATGCTCAATTTTGGTGACTTGGCTAACATCTCCCACCATGTGGCAATTTTTGTTTTTGAGATCTTCCCAAACAAGCTTCTAAAAATAGCCTTATGGCTGATACCTCATTGCATTTTCCAATAGAGCCATTCTTCATGTGACGATAACAGTCTCTGTAATCTGCTGGATCTTGCAGCTCCACAGGTTTTGGCAAAAGAAAGAGTGGAGGGGGATTGAAGAATTCACTCAGCATGCAGCTTGCTGTCATTAGCATGGAGATAAATTTTGCTGGTTTTGGCCTGGGTTCCTGGACACATCCCCATCCAGAGGTATGGAAAAGAGATGCAACGGAAACAGAGAACTCCCAGCCCAAGGCGGGAGATGGTCTGGGAGGGCAGCAGGGGAGGGGAGGAGAGCTCTGCTTGTAGGAGAATGGTGGTAATTGGTAATTTTCTCTCCAGTAATTTACAACAGCATGTGGCAGAAACACCTTCTCTCCCTTTCTGATTCGTTAATTGACAGAGTGGGGGTGGCAGCAGCAGGAAGAGGGGGTACACTGAGCCTGCAATAACCCAGGGGAAGCTTCAGAGGAGACGCATGACCTTAAAAATAACCACGTGCAGGGTATGTGGAGGTGGTGCATTGCAAGGTGCATAGTTTCTCTGTACTAAGTAGATCACATGAAAAATATCATCATCATGCAGAAGCAACACTTATTTTTTATACATTGACATTCAGTCTTCTGGATAAAACAATTTTCCTTAGGCTTCACACTTTATTTTGCATGCATGTTAGTTTGAAATCATTCATCCAGTGAAAGCTGCTTAGCTGGTCCAGGGCAGAGCTCTTCACTCACAACTCCCCCAGCACAGCTGTTGCAGGCTGCTCTTGCAATTTCTGTGATGTGGTGCCTACTGAGGATGAGGATGTTGACGCTGCTATCATGCAGGAAATGTTTATCGCTCATCCACTAAATGTTAAGCCCTGTGTTCTAAGTGCTGTGGAATACACAAACTAGTAGAAGCCCCTTTAGCTGAGCTCCAGAAAGTTTGCATGATGCGAGGACGGCAAACAAGGGCCCGCGTGCTCCTCCTTTTAAAAGCTGGACCCAGGGCTGACCTCGCTCCTCCCCATGGATGGTTTGCTTTCCTGCTGAGCCTGAGTTTGGCTCTTCAACACAGCATTTGGGGCATAAAGCAAACTTCTTTGCCATTTTAGTTATACCAGAGAGTAATTACAAATTTGTAGGTAGACAGAGTTCAGTTCAAATCCTAATTCTGCTACTTCCTAGTTGGGAATGTTACTTAACATTGCTAAGCCTCAATTTTATCATTTGAAAAATGGGAATAACAAGGTAACTGTGATAATATCTGCTCTCCTATATCTCAAGATTCTTGGGAGGATCAAGGGATAACATACCAGCATATATGATGCACCACACTCGTTTTAGGTATTAAGGCACTTTCAGACATATTGAAAGGATACTGTATACAGAAGATGACGAGCCCGCTGGCCAAGTGGCTGAATGTCAAATCAATGGTAGAGATAACCCAGATGAGGGAGAGGTGGGTTAGTGGCACTAGGAAAGGCATCATTACTAAAGGTGAGACTTGAGTAGATTCTTAAAGGAGCAGGGGTGTTAAGGTGGGGTTGGGAACAGGCTTCCAGTTAAAGGGAGCTGTTGGGGCAACAGGGTGGAGAAGGTCAGGTGTACACGGTTCGGGGCAGGGGCTGGAAGGGAGGGCTTGAATGGAGAAGTAGGGCTGGGGCGAGATTGAACTCAATTTATACTAGAGTCCAGGGTCCTAGGTAATTCCTAAGGGCTCTGGACCCAGGTAAAATCTATTCTTCTGTTTGACTCTACTACCATAGCATCCCAGTAAAATCAAATTAAACTAAACATCAGTAGCAGAATTGGGGTGTGGGGAGAATACACAGAATGTTTCCTGCCCAAGGAGCCTCTTTGAGATGGAAGGCCTAGTTAGTGGTTCTGAATTTGGAGTGTCGATTTTACCTGTGAAGTGGGAAGCCAGTTTCTTTGTACTAACACAGAAGATTGTGATTACCAAAAGGTTAGATTCCCTAAAGGCTGTTTGTAAGGCTATTTGTAAAAATAATGGGTTTAGCATAAATTAAATGTGTAATCCTTAGATGAATTTCCAAGAAACAAGAGTGTGTAAATCCTTTGAAGCCTTAAAATCAGGCATATTCATCTCCTCCTTGCTAATATATATTTTGTCAGGTTTTATCTAAACTTGTATAATTTGAATATTTATTGAGACAGGAAATACCTCTGCTCACCATAGCAATGGTGGATAAAATTTAAAAAAGAGAATATCAAGAAGACTTTGCTAGGGGCTGGCCCTATGGCCTAGTGGTTTAGTTCAGTGCACTCCACTTTGGCAGCCTGGGTTCAGATCTGGGCACGGACCTACACCACTCATTGGTGGCCATGCTGGGTGGTGACCCACATAAAAAATAGAGGAAGATTGGCACAGATGTTAGCTCAGGGCTAATCTTCCTCAACAACAACAACAACAGAAAAAGAAGACGTTGCTAGATTAGACTACGAGACATATTTCTGAAGACTGGAAGTGGGGTAGAAATGCAAGATGGCGAGTGGAGCCTAAGCCTGCAGCTTGCAGGGCTCTGGGTCCAGAATCAGGAAGGTGACTAGAAGTGCACCACACAAGACAGGGACAAGAGGTGGGCTCACAGTTTGAAGCTGCAGGTGGGGGTCAGCCTCTCCACCACCCAGCCTGTGAGTGAACGGGGACTGAGAAAGAAAAAAGTGCTCCCAGATGTTGCCTGGGGCTCTGGTTCCCGTCCTGCCACAAGCCCAAGAAGGAAGAAAGGTACAAACTCAGCCTCTCTCTGGTTGCCAAGCCAAGCTGCCCACTGACTCTATGACCAGCTTGACCACCTCCCCATACTGCCGTGGAGCGTCACTCCACATTGTCTTTATTAGGGCTGCTTCCGGACTGGGGGCCTGGAGGGTCTGTCAGACAGAGAGGGATGAGCACAGAGGGACAGAGAGAAGGAGAAAGAAAGAAAACGTGTTTCATTAAAAATGGGCCTGCCCACCAAAATGCCAAAATACATAAATAAATCTAATGCTGAAAAGAGAGAGCAAAATCAATAGTTGGAACGTGAATTCATTGCAGATGAAAGTAATTTTCTGGACAGGCAGATAAAAACGTTTCTTGATGCAGACACACAAAGGGTTGAATTAGTCTAACTTTCCAGCTTACGGCACACCATCCTCGTAAGTCTGTCTGTCTATCTGTGTGCATTTTCATCACTATGCCTCATGCCCCATCCCCTATTCCCATTCCTCTCTCCTCCAATAGGCAGCCATTTGGATAAGTTTGATGCACATCCTTTATTGCATGTATTCTTACAATTTGTGTTAAGTTTTTTCGGCTATGAAAGTAATATTGTGCTACAGATCTCATCTGTTTCTACTTATTTATCAGTACTGTGTTTTTGACATCTACCCATTTTGCTGTATGTGCATGTGGTTCTCAGTTTCTAGCTGCTACATACATGGTGCACATAGTGTGTATCCCAACATTTTATTTCCCTTTCCTGAGGGTTGAACAACTAGATTGCCTCCCACGCCCGTGAAAACAAACAGTGTTGTGATGACCATCCTTGAATGTGCCGTCTTATAAGTCTGTGAAAACATGTCTCTGCTGGGTCTCAGCAGACCTGGGTCCTTACTTGAAGTGCTGCTCTCCATAATGACTGAGCCAGTCTACACCCCCAAGACGGACTTTAAAGGAAGTAGGTTGAGAATACTCAAAGAGATTAATGAAGGCATAAGTTTTCTTTAAAAGGAATAAGAAATCATGCAACAAATAGGTATAAATGAAATAAGAATAAATGAATAGGAAAGAAATTTTGAAATAAAAAAATAGAGCCATTGAAACAAAAAAACATATGGGATATAAATCACAGACTGGACCTGTTTTAAAGGTGAGCTAATGAATGGGAAGATAGCATAGAAAAACTCACCCCAACCTAGCACAGAAAGCAAAAAAGAACGGGAAAGAGCAGTTAAAAGTCACAGAGAAGAGATCGAGAGGCTTCCTCATCTGTATAGACATAGGTGAGTTCTAGAAGAAGGGACTGGGCAATGGTGAAGAGGCAATCCTGGAGGAGACAGCAGTTGAGATTTTCCAGAATTGAAGGAGGACATAAGCCCTCGGGCTGAAGTGCGCTCTGAGTGCTGAGCAGGAGAAATAAAAATAAATCCACCCTGAGACACATCCGGGTGAGGCTGCAGAGCTTCAGGGAAGAAGAACCGCTGCGCCCAGGGTCCAGGGGACCTGCAACATACAACTTAGAGGACCTGTGAAAACAGGTGCCTGGAGACGTGGAGGGAAATACCTGTTAACCTGAATTTTATACACAGTCAAACTCCTATTCACAGTGAGGGCACAGTACAGGCACTTTCTGCCATAAGGGGACTAAGAGCTTACACCCCCACCCCACCCCACCCCACCCCAGACACGCCCCCTGCTCCCAGCAAAGAGACCTCAGCTGAAGGGCAGCCAAGCACGGAGGTTAAGGGCATGGACTCTGGAGCCAGGCTCCCTGGTTTGCATACCAGCTGGGCCACTAACTTGCACGGGTAGGCAAGGTACTGAATGTTAGTATGCCTGTTCCCTCGTCTGCAAAACAGGGAAAATAACAGTATCTCTTGTGAGGACTGAATGAGGTCACATATATAAAGTGCTTAGAAGAGTGCCTGGCATATAATAAGAAGTAGGTAAGTGTAAAAAATTGTTATCAGTGAGAAGAAAAATAAACAGAGCAATGTGAAGGATAAAAGAAACAATGATGAGCATAAAAAGAATAAATATTTAGGTAAAAATATTTAACTATTGACCATAAAAACTCTGTGTATGTGTGTGTGTGAGAACTAAAACTTTAAGCAATAATAACGAGATGGAGATACGGCGAGGGGATGTTCATTGGGAGTTAGACAAGTTACAGCCCTAGATGAGGTTGGGAGGAGGATGTATTTGGAATAACTACAGACATTGTTATAGTTACTTTTTAACTCTAGAAAAATAAAAATATATACTATAGCAGCCAAATCAAAGGAGGATCAGAAAAAAGGCAGGGGGAGGGTTTTGGGGGAGGGAATGCCAAAAGCTTAATAATTCGACAGAGCAGGAAAGGAGAAAAAAGTAAGCAAAGAAGACAATGGGGGAAAAACGGGGCAAATGATCCCGTGTTTGGTCAAACAAATAGTGGCAGAGCCTTACCTATGTGTGTGTATGGAACTCTGTGGATGTGCACACGTATAGATGACCACAGGAGCATGGCTGTAATATGCACGGACGTCTACAGAGCTGTTATGATGGGGGACCTGAGGGTGGAAGGGGGTGGAGGATGAATTGGGTAGGAGAGGTGGGAGCCATGCAAGATGAAAAAAAAAAATTGTGCTTTAATAAGTGTATGATTTATGGTTTGTGTAAAAGTATAATTGCATATATTTATTAAAAGAAATTAAAATTTAAAAGTCCACTGCAACATGCTTCCTTGAGAAGGAAATTGATGTTACTATAGCATGCTGACCATTGTGTCTGGGCACCTGCCACACCCCACACCTGTGATGTCATCTGTCATGTGTGCCGACTGAAAATATTCACAACCCGAGTCTCATTGACAGGGCTGGGGCGGTGAGTGTTTCCGCTTATTCATCAGACCTCTGTGATTGCCAGGAGCCTGGTGAGGAAGGTGGGAGCGGGGAGGATGGAGCCAGAGGGAGCCCAGAACAGCAGCAGGAACCCAAGGGATTTCCATTGGCCTGGGCTGGGGGAGGCCTCTGAGAAGTCTTCAGCCCTTCTTGGCAGCAGGGGAAGACAGGTCCGTCCCTGGGTCCCCCAAAGAGAAATGTTCAGTGATGGAGTACAGAGTGGGAGAGCAGGAATGGTCGACATGCTGGGCACATGTTTCTAAGCCGTCTCATTCTAAAATGACATTTCAATTCTCCAGAATTCAAGATTCTTCTTCCATTTAGGATGCCAAATATCATATTAGGTGACCTTATGAAGTCAAAGAGAGAGGAAAAAGCAGCTCATTCTAAAAAATTATCAATAATTTCAAGAAAAACACATTGTACCTTGCCTTGATCTCCCCCATGGGGATTTTCTCAAGAGTGCCCCATCACCTTGGCCTTATTTTGTAAAGGAAGATGTGCCCCATAATTGATGAGCATTTCAGCTTGGGATGAAAACACCAGACAGCAGTCTGGGCTTCCAAGACAGCTCCTTCCTTATCACCAGGACAGTACATGATCACATTTGGGGGAATGCTCTCATTTATAAAAAATGACCAAATTATACTGTGTCTGGGAGACCTGATTTCTTTTCCTATGGGATATTCATTCTGGCTACCCAAGTAATCAGAATAACCATACAAGATTAGCAGATTCTGTCTGAAGCTGAGGCATTTGGCTATTGTATATGCGTAATTAAGCTAAGGAGCTTATTGCTATCACTATTCCAGGATGTGATAATATTCCATCAACATAATCAGAGAATTAAGTAAATAAGTGCATTTGTTAAAAGCTCAAACAAATGTGCTTGGAGGTAAGCAGAGGAGAAATTTTCAGCTCAGCAACCAGCATGAATTGTTAAATACTAAACACCTCAGGGAGCTGAGGGCTCATGATTGTGTTGGCATCCATTCCAAAGATGTTACTTTAGATGCCTGGAAGGTCTTATCTCAGCAAGGGAGGGATACAACCAGCTTCCAAGACCTGCCCTGGAGGAGTAGCTGTAGATCACAACCCTTCTTTCCTCTTGAAGACTTGGCTCTGGCTGCCAGGGATGCTATCTGGGGTGAGGGGAAATCCTGTGCAGCATGGCCTCTGACTTCCATCCCCGCACCCCCAGGGGACACTCCCAGAGGTGCCTGGGCACATTCAAGGCTGCTCTGCTCCAGTGGGGGTGGGGCAGGTAGAGTCTACTTAGTCCCAATGTCCCCTGCTCACACTGGAGGCTAGCTCGTAGGGCTCCTCATTGACTGTGGATATCGAGGGTAGGGTTCACTTAAGGGTATAAAATAACCCCCAAGGACTAAGATGTTTGATTTGGCAATGTATATACCTTTTAGGTAGATTAAAACATGAAAACAGTGAGTTTTACATTGCTCTTTGATATAAATAATAAACGCTCTCATTCCAAGATAAAGCTTGATTCTAGTCACTTAATTTAAAATCAGCTAGTGCTTTAAAAAAGTCAGTGGAAAGAAACATGCCCAGTTAAGGCTCACTGCTGGTCACACTGCCAGCTTGCTTGTGAAATAATTGCCTTACAGAGTTGGGGCTTCTTGATGTGGGAATTGTTCTCCATCTGAAGAGGATGGAGATTAGGAGAAACATGTTAGCTTGTAAATAGAAGACAAAATCAAATGGAAATAGTTTCAGTTTTCAGGTTCAAAAGTCAATTTTTTATGTGCTGCACAAACACGTTCTTCTTTCTGGTGCAATGGGCCTGGCCCTCTCTCTAATCCACGAGGGTTCCTGTGCTCTGTCTCTGCGGTCACCTACTGTGGGGGTGGGGGCAGGGGACTCGGATATATTAGTGCAACTCAGGAGAATCATCCAAGGGAGTCAGAGAGGGCTGAGCCCAAGGGGAGGACCAGTGGGAACACTGGGAAATCATGGTGGAGGTGGGACGTCAGAGAATGGTGGCTAGCCTTCGGAGACCACTGAACATCAGTGAAGGCTCACTCAGTAGGAGGGGCAAGGGAAAATGGCAGGAGAAATAGCAGAGGGGATTCTGGGCCTGGAATAGTGGAAGGAACATGGGCCTTGGGAGCAGGTGCCACTTAACTACCTGTGACCTTGGGCCACTTAATCCCTTTGAGCTTCAGTTTCTTCATGAAAACAGGGTGATAACACCATCATGGTAAGGTTGCTGCAAGAATTAGACAAAATGTACAGAAAGCACTCAGCACAGTGCCTGGCACATTGTAGATATATAATAAGTGGGGTAGTAATGGTGGTGGTAGTAGTCAGAGTAATTATTATGGGGGGCTTAAATTACACATAATACTGCATGGAGCACAGAAGAAAGCAACCCACTGCAATTGTTTCTAAGGCCTTGGTTATGTTCAAATATGATATGACATCTGCATTTCCCCCCTTCTCTTTTCTGAAAGCAATCTTTAAGGTCTAAGTTAACATGTTATCTTGGGCCCAGTGGACTGAACTGACTCCTCCAGGAGGGGCAGTGACATGTCCTTGCAACAGTCCCAACTCAGGGCTTCAAAAAGCAGAGCTGCCGCCCTTCTGCAGTCACTGACTCCAACGCCAACTTTTTACCAGTGTAGGATCCCACGTACTAAACCTCTGCCTTACAATCAGTTACTCACCCCAAATTCACTGTTACTTTCATTAGCAATGGGGGCTTTCATATTCCTTTATATAGTCAAATATGATTGATTCCTGTAATTGGAAGTAAATGACTTTTTAATAAGCTTGCTTGTAATGCTGGTGGCAATGGTCCTGTTTTCAGAGCCTGGGATGATTCCTACTCTCATCCTTTTATTTATTTATTTCTTCCAGAAAACAGCACTAGAGCTCTTTTTCTTTTTTGCATCTGTTATGGCTAAACATTATCAAAGAGGAGAGGGGAAGAAGGAAAGAAGCAGAGACGGACTTGCCGGCCATTTTGCAGAAGACGCTTTTCAGGAATGACATATTTCAGGGAGAACATAGTTCCCCTCCCTGAACTTGAGTCCTGCCTACATGAAATGCTAGTAAACATGGCTCTATTTCTGTACAGATTTCAGTCCCAGTGGATATAAGTTGCTCATTTGGGGGATAAGTGGAGAAAAGGGGAACCCAGGGAGTTGGCACTAGGAAAAGGAGGCAAAGCAGATGGCAATCCCAGAGGGATGCTCCTGCAGTGACGCTCTGGGAGAAATGAAGGAAGTGGAAGAGGGGAGGTGCACAGCCTGAGAATACTCTTCATGCACCAAAAGGGGAGAGGAGGGCGAGAGGGGAAGTGGAACATACATAAGGAGGGCCAATGGCAAAGGTTTTGGTGCAGCATCTTGGGGAGTCAACCTCTCCAAGAGATAACATCAGCAAGGCAGTGAACACGCAGAAAGAAGAAAAGCAGACACAGAGAAGGGATTGCCATAATATGCAAAGATAATAATTTACCGGCTTCATGCTGAAACTTTGAGGGAGAGAGATCCTGAAAAATTTCCAGTCTATCAGGAATGGTAAATGGAAGTCAAATACACAGAACTCATCATGACAAATGGAAGATGAATTTGATGTTATGATATGTTCTGTAGTGTATTGCTTTCGTGTTTTGGTGAATATAAAGATATTTTAGGGCCTTAGGTTTACTTGAAAACTCAATCTTGTTTTTCATAAAAGGCTTAATCTTCAGTTGTGTCTTTTCCTATCCCAGGGATGTTCAGGACACTCGTGGCTGGGGATGGAGGATAACTATATTCCATAAATTAGAAGAGGTGACAGCGTACATCCCAGGCATAGCAGTTGTTGAGAATCCTCACTTCAGCAGAAGCTGCCCTCCTTTCAGTTCACGGAGCATATCGGTCATCAGCTGCTGCAGCGGCTGAACAGGTGCCAGGTGGAGAGCAGACCTTCACATTCTTTGAACTTGGGAAGATTAAAATTTTCATAATGAGGAGCAGCTTCTGCCTTCTATGGAAGAGTCTGGACATTATCTTGGATGCAAACACAGCTCTGTTTGAGATAATATAATCATTTTAATGGACCATTTGAGGTCTGTACATGTAAGGTTAAGCTCCACCATTCTTGGGGAAGCTTTAAAAATGAAATAACCCAAATGCAGGTGCTTCAGGGTAAGAGTTAAGTGTTCCGTGTTCGGAAACACCGTTTGGGTGTTTCTTAGTAGAACTATGTGCCCACACAGATAGAGAATTTTTTTTCTAAATCTGCATGTAGAGTGTCCTATGCCTAAAAAGTCGTGTGTGTGCTTGGGCGGTGTGACGGTTAATGTTATGGGTCAACTTGGTGGGGGTACGATGCCCAGATATTTGCGGAATCTGAACTTGGCTGCCTCCACAATCACATGAGTCAATTCTTTAAAACAAATCTCTCTGTCTCTCTCAACCTTGTATTGGCTCTGTTTCTCTGGAGAAGCTTGACCACTCCAGCTGGTGTGGGTGTGTGTTCTTGTCCAAGCACGTGATCCAGCACTTTGGGAGCAGAGGACAGATCATGGGGGGATGGACCTGCAGGCCTCCTTTGGTCCTTATCTCGCATGTGACCGAAGGCTCTCATCCACGTACTGAATAGTGACCACAGCAACGGGGGAAAGACACTGTTGGTATTTACTGAGCTGGGCCTGACCCGTACAATAAAGAGCTGCCCGTCTCAACAGGCCAATGGCATTCCCATTAAGAAACACTGCTTTCGAGGAAAGATATGACAAGGAGCTGGTGTCTGGGTGCAGCCCATTTGGACTACTGACACGCTTGTGTCATTTAAGACTGAATAGCCCAGAGTTTGGGAAAACAAAGTGCTATGAACTATTGTCAGGGCTATGAGTCCTAGGACAATGTCCTAGATGGAGTGAATATGTAAACAGGCCGTTGGGCCCCAAGTCCAAAGCAGGTTGCTGCTTGGAGCACACCCAGCTGAGGGGATGTGGAGGCTCCAGAGCCACTGGGTCAAGGCCCTCCAAGAGCCCCACTTCTACATGTAGCTTTTAGCTACTCTCCCCGGAACGTTTCCATTAGTCCCGACTTTGGGAAAGTCTTGTGAAAGTCTGCCTGGCCTAGCTGGATGCAGTAGCCCAGGAGGCAGGGTCCCTGAGGCTGGAGCAGTGGCCACCAGCAATGGTACCATCAGAGGACAGCAGGCCCAGCAGATGGCAGCCCCTATAGCATGGAGGAAGATGAGAAAGCCAGGAGGGGGAACCCTAGGCATGTACTCCAGATAAGTCAAGAGACCTGCTCAGGAATAGTCTGGGACTTGTTTTGAGATGAGTGGACTGATTTCTAGCAGTAAAACCAGTAGGGACTTCAGCCATAATAATTTGGGAATAAAAAGGAGGCACAACTCTGTTTGGCTGTCACAGGCTGGTGAGGCCAGGGATACATGAGACTCATTGGGAGAGTTTCCTCTAATGCTGTCCTCTCCCCAGGAACAAGAACGTGTGGCTTATGAGGACAGGCGAGAGGTGAGAAGGCCATGCAAGCTGGAAAAGGACAGCATTCTTTCACACACAGCCTGGATGATTATATTCCTGACTGCTGCCAGTCCGAACTCACAAACTGCTGAAGAAATGAAATCTGGTTAAATTTGTTCTTTTTCGCCCTTCTTAAAAATATCAAAAGCTAATATTTTGCAGACGGCTCTATGCTGGCCACGCTGGGCAGGCCTCGTGGGGTCCAAAACAAACACACCTGATCTAGATTTGGTCAGCATCAGGAGGCCCACGAAGCAGCCAAGGAATTAATAGAGGAATCCGAGGATTGTTGCTTATCCCGAAAGGCCTCAGCTTGAAATAGTTCTTGCTCCGGAGGACTTGAGTGAGCGTGTGGCAAGGAGGGGCAGCGGGGCTGTGGGGGAGAAGCTTGTGAATCCATTCAGGTTCATATAAAAGGATTTTGATCTGACCTGTCACTGGACACAGATGTGACTCCTTCTTCATGGTGATGAATGTTTGTAATCTTTTCTCTTCACAGTCAAGGGCACCAATGAAGAGTGACTATGTGTGACCTGCAGTTTCTGGTGAAAAACTTCACTCTGCACCTTAGGATATTGTCTGCTGGAGACAATATGCTTGAAGTAATGATTTTCTGTGCCACAGAATTGCAGAAATCTGTTTTCCACAGATTTTGTATGAGCAGACTAATGTCAACAATTCTTTGTGGGTGGTTATTTTAACAATGAGGGGGTGTTTAGTGGAATTGGTGGTTTTTACCTGAATCTTAGGAAATCACCAACTATGCTAATACAATGGATGGATGACAGGTGAGATAAGATCTTGTATATACAGCAAGAAAGAAACAACTAAGTATCTGGATGGCAAATGGAACACCCCAAATTCCTAATAGTGTGACATCATGAATATGGACAGTGACTTTAGGAAGCTGTCAAAGGGGCCAGAGGCCTTCTTGTGGTTTCTCAACCCACTTTAGTTCTCTCAGATTCTGCTCGAATAATCCAGCCCCCAGTTTCCTGTTTTCCCTTCACCATCTGAGTTATGGTGACCCCCTATCTTAGTGTGGCTTCTCCCAGAAGCAGACCCTAGTACAAGTAGTTTATTTGGGAAGTGATCCCTGGACAAACTGATAAGAAAGTGGGCAAGTGACATAGGGAGGGAAGGCAGCCAGTAAAGGGGGCAGTAGCAAGCCAGTTCCCACTGTGCCAAATGGAACTCAGTCCCACTGAGGACCTCTGAGGAACAGTGTAGGACACGAAACTCTGAGCTGTCCCTCCTGGGGGTGAGGTAAGTGGGGTATGTATACACCAACTTCCAACAGTCACTGGTTGAGGCCTCCTGGGGGGAGGTGCTCATTCCCTAGCACCAGCCTGCCCCAGCCACATCCTTGGATGGCTAGAGAATGCTTTCAGGAAGGGGTGCACACACATGGGATGTGGAGGGGATGTGGGTGGAGCTCTGATAGCACCTGCTCTATTCTTTATTTCTTGTTCTTCATCCTACTTGTCTGAAAAAGATGACTACTGCCTATTGTTAATATAGCCTCTTACAAACAGAGCCAATTCTCTGATAACCAAACCAACAAAAAAGAGAGGCAGAGGAAATTAAATATTCTATACAGTCCAGTGCCTGATTTCTTTTAGGCCTGGCTGGTATTTTGGGGCCCACATTTATTTTCTGGCCTAGCAGATAGGAATGACTGCAGCGGCCCCTAGTTTTCTACTGACCCTATTTTAATAGAAACCAGATTGCCCAGACCTTGGCTCATATTCTACATGCTGCCTCTCTCTCTCTCTTGCTGCCTCAGTTTCCCTTTTGGGGATGACTCCTTGGAAATGAAGCTCTGACATCAGAAGCTCCTTAACTCTTTTTTGTGGAGAACAGCTCTCAGTTGGTGCAGTGGAAAGGTGATGATGTGTTGCTATGATGGTAAATGCCACTTTGACCAGCCCTGGCAGAGGTGGGCACCATCTGTGGGCATGAGGGAATGGCTCAAGCCATTTCAAGTACTCATCCTTGAACAACGCAGACAATGCACCCTCTGCTGGGTCCCTCAGCCTGTTTCACTCACACTATGTTGTGCCCGGCCGAACCATGCAGCCATTTAGGAAGTCAGGAAAAGGGGTCCCTGGCTGTGAGGAACTTGATGAAACACTGCTATGTGAGAGACTGAAAAATAAACAGACCGTCTTTAAGTGGGACAGTGATCAGGAAATCTCCTGAGGCACGTTTAAGAAACCCATAGATTTTGCTGGGTTGACCATAGAAGGGGAAATTGTATCAGATGATTATCCCTGATAACATGTCCCCAAGTCTTTTACAGGACACTTATTTGGGTGACCTATTTATTTCTCCACCAACAAGGCCTGGCTGAGAAGCCCTCACTGTCTGGCTTATTAGAGGGCTCTGCAGAGTAACTGCAGGGCCAGACCTTGGGAGTCTTCTTTGTCCTCCTTCTCAACCAGCTGATAAGTATCCCGAGGCTGGGACTCTCTCCTAGGGATTTGCGTGTCCCCCACAGGGCCTTGAACTTAATAGATGCACAATAATTGCCAAATGAATAAATCACAAGACCTAGTGTTTCCACCAATATTCCTGATCATGCAAGCCCTCCATTTCCTACTTCCTCACTCCTGATGGCCCTGCCCGAACTGAGGGAAACTGTGGTAAAGGCTCCTACTGTGTTCAGCCTGAAGTAATTCACCAGATCTGTATCCTTAATCTACACACTATTGCCGAAGGCATCCTTTCCAGAGAAATTTAAAAGAATTCTGTCCTCTACATAAGATTCATTTCAAAATTATAGCTGAGGTATGTTGTTCAATATTCCCTCCTGTTTTCTTTCTTTGGTGGACTCAAACTGTTTTATTTTTTAATTCTTTTTTTTTACTTACTAAATTAATTCAGTAAAATTGACTTGGTTGTGCATGTGTGTGTGTTTGTGTGAGTGGGCAGTTCTATGAGATTTAACACATATATGGATTTGTGTAACCACCATCACAGTCAAGATTCCCAAAAGTTCTATTACGCCTAAAAATTCCCTCATCCTGCCTGGTTGGAGTCACACCCTCCTCCACCCCTGCCTGCCATCGCCATAGTTTTGTCATTTTCGGAATGTCGTATAAACGGAATCTGGTTGTATACAGACTCAGGAGACTGGCTTTTTCCACACAGCACGGTGCCTCTGAGGTTCTGCACGTTGTTGTGTGTGTCAGCAGCTTGTTCTTTTCATTGCGGAGTACTACTCTATTGTATGCACCACAGTTTATCCATTCACTTTTTGAAGAATGTTTGGGTTATTTCCATGTTTTGGTGATTATGAAGAGAACTGCTATAAACATCTGTGTACAAGTTTTCGTGTGAACAGAAGTTTTCATTTCTCTGGACTGAAGAGCTGGCTTGTATGCTGTCCCTATGTTTAACTTTGTAAGAGACTGCTGAATTGTTTTTCAAAGTGTCTGCACCATTTTGCATTCTCACTAGTAATAGGTGAGTTCCAGTTGCTCCACATCCTTGCTAGCAGTTGGTGTTGTCAATTAAAATTTTTTTTTAAGTTTTTAAGCTATTTTAATAAGGGTGTAGTTATATCTCATCACTGTTTTAATTTATATTTCTCTAATGGCTAATGATGTTGAATATATTTGCATGTACTCATCTGCCATCCACATATCCTCTCTGGTGAAGTGTCTGATTACCAGATACTGTTGCCCTCATTACTGCTTTTGTTCTCTCTAACCTGTTCCATTGCTCTACATGTCTATCCTTTGCCAATATCTACATGGTCTTGACTACAGCAGCTTATAGTAAGTCTTAAAATTGTATGGGATGAGTCCTCCAGTGTTATTGTTCTTTTATAAAATTGTTCTGGCTATTCTAATTCCATTGCCTTTTCATATAAATTTTAGAATCACCTTCTCTATAGCTACAAAAGTTCTGCTGGGATTTTGATTACTATTGTATTAAATCTAAAGATTGGTTTAAGGAGAAGTGAAGTCTTTCCCATATTGAATCTTCCAATCATTGAACACAGTATGTCTCCATTTATTCATGTCTTTTTTTGATTTCTATCATTAGAGTTTGGTAGTTTTCAGCATGAAAATCTTCCACATGTTTTACTAGTTTGTATCTAAGTATTTCTCGTTCTATTTTTTTAAGTACTGTAAATTATATATTAATACTTAACATATACAAATGTTCTATAACTATATACATAATACATTTTAAAGTATAAAATAATAAATATTTAGTTTTGGTTATCAATTGTTCATTACTCATATATAGAGGTACAGTTAATTTTTGTGTGTGGACTTTGTATCCTGCAACCTTGCTAAACTCTTTTATTGTTTAAAGGAGCTCTTTTGTAGGTTCTTGGAATTATCTAAGTAGACAAATATGTCATGTGTGAATAGGGACAGTTTTATATTTTCCTTTCAAACGTTATGCCTTCTATACATTTTTCTTGCTTAATTGCACTGGCTAGAACTTTTGGTATTGTGTTAAATAGGAGTGGTGAGAGTTGCCAACCTTGGCTTGTTGCTCATCTTAGAGAAAAAGCATTAAGTCATTTACCATTAAGTGTAATATTAGTTGTGAGTTTTTAATAAATGCCTTTCATCAGGTTGAAGAAGTTCCATTATATTTCTAGTTTGCTGAGAGTTCTTATTGTGGATGCATGTTAAATTTTATCAAATATTTTCTGCATCAAATAATATAATCATGTTTTTTTCTTCCTTAGTTTGTTAATATGGTGATTTATATTGATTGATTTTTGGACAATGACCTACAATTGTTTTCCTGAGATAAACTTCACTTAATCGTGTTGTATTATTCTTTTTATATATTGCTGGATACAAAATGCTATTATTATTATTTTTTTTTTGGTGAGGAAGACCAGCCCTGAGCTAACATCCGTTGCTAATCCTCCTCTTTTTGCTGAGGAAGACTGGCCCTGGGCTAACATCTTCCTCCACTTTATATGGGACGCCGCCATGGCATGGCTGACAGGCAGTGCGTCGGCGGGAGCCCGGGATCCGAACCAGCGAACCCTGGGCTGCCAAGCGTGGACTAAACCGCTGCGCCACCGGGCTGGCCCCTGAATGCTATTATTTTTGAGTGTATGTTTATGGGGGATTGTAGTCTACAGTTTTCTTGTGATGTCTTTGTTTGGTTTGGGATCAGGATAACACTGGCCTCACAAAATGTGTTGGGAAGTGTTCCCTCTTCTATTTTCTGGAAGAGAGTGTATGAAATTGGTGTTATTTATTTTTAAAATGTTTGGTAGAATTCCACAGTGAAACTATTTGGGCCTGCAAATTTCTTTGTCAGAAGATTTTAACTATGAATTTGATTACTTTAATAGATATAGAAGCATTTAGGTTATCTATTTCTCCTTGAGTGAGTTTTGGTAGTTTGTGGCTTTCAAGGAATTTCTCCATTTTATCTAAATTGTCAAATTTATAGATTGTTTGCAATAATTCCTTATCCTTTCAATGTCTGTAATGATATCCCTCTTTCATTCTTGTTATTGTTATTTGCATTTTCTCTTTATTTCTTTGGCAATCTAGCTAGATGTTGGTCAATGTTATCCTTTCAAAGAACCAGTTTTGGTTTCATTGATTTTCTTTATTGCTTTTCTCTTTTCAATTTCATTAGTTTTTGCTCTTATCTTTATTATTTCCTTCCTTCTGCTTGCATTTGAATTATTTTGCTCTTCTTTTTCTAGTTTCTTAAGGTGGAAGCTAAAGTTGTTGATTTTAGACTTTTTTTTTTTGCCTATATAAATGTTTAATACTGTAAATTTCCTTCTAAGCACTGCTTCAATTGCAGCCTGCAAATTTTGATGTGTTTTATTTTCATTTTCCTTCAATTGAAAATATTTCTAATTTCCCTGAGACTTTCTTTTTGACTCATAGGTTACTTGGAAATGTGTTTCAAAACTTTCCATTATCTTTACCTTATTATTTCTAGTTTAATTCCATTATTGTTAGGGAACATACTCCAGATTATTTCAATTCTTTTAAATTTGTAAATGTTTGTTTTATAACCTAGAATATGATCTGTCTTGGTGAATGCTTCATGTGCACCTGAAGACAATGTATATTCTGCTATTTTTGGGTAGAGTGTTCTATAAATGTCAATTAGATCCAGTTGGTTGATTGTACTGCTCAATTCTTCTATATCCCCATTAATTTCACATCTACTGTTCTACTGATTACTGAGAGAGGAGTATTGAAGTCTCTAACTATAATTGTGAATTTGTCTAATTCTCCTTTCAGTTGTGTCAGTTTTTGCTTCATGTATTTTGAAGTCCTGTTATTAACTGCATATACATTTAGGATCACTAGGAATTCTTGGTGAAATACCCCTTTTATCATAATGTCGTGTTCCTCTTTATCCTTAGTAATTTCCTTGCTCTGTAGTCTACTTTGTCTGAATTTAATACAGCTCTTTGAGATTTTCTTTGATTAGTGTTTGCATGGTATATACTTTTCCATCCTTGTACTTTAACCTATCTATACCATTATATTTAAAGTAGGGTTTTTGTAGACAGAAAATGGTTCACTCTTTAAAAAAAAAAATTCGTTCTGCAATCTTTGCCTTTTACTTGATATATTTAGACAGTTTATATTTAATATAATTACTGGTATGTTTAGATTTAGGTCTACCATTTTCTTACTTGTTTTCTCTGTTTTTCATTCTACTGTTTTCCCTTTCCTGCCTTCTTTTAAATTATTTGAGTGTTTTTAGAATTCCGTTTTAGTTTATTGATTCAATTTTTTTGATTATATTTCTGTAGTTTTTTAAGTGGTTGCTTTAGGGATTACAATATATGTATATTCTTAACTTTTCAAAGTGTCCTTAGAATGAATATTTTACCATTTCAAGTGGAATGTAGAAATCTTACCAACAAATAGGTTCCTTTACCCTCTCCTCTCATGTTGTAGTTGTCATATATATTACATGTCTGTACATTGAAAAATCCTATCAGAAAATGTTATAATTTTTATTTTAACAATCATACGTTTTTTAAGAACATAAGAGGGGAATAAGGGACTATTAATTCATTTAGATATATACCATTTTGGTTGGTCTTCCTTTATTCCTGATGATCCATGTTTCCTTCTGATATCATTCTTCCATCTGAAGAATTTTCCTTAGCATTTGTTTTAGAGCAGGTCTGCTGACAGCTGGCAACAAATTATCTTAATTTTCTTTCCTCTGAGAATGTCTTTATTTCAGCTTCATTAATGAAGGATATTTTTGCTGGATATAGAATTCCAGGTTGATAGCTCTTTACTTTCAGCATTTTAAAAATGTTGTTCCACTTCCTTCTGGTCTCCATGGTTTCTGATGTGTTATCCACAGTCATTTGAATAGTTGTTACCCTGGCAACTTTCAAAACTTTTCCTTTGTCTTAAGTTTTTAGCAGTTTTATTATGATGTATCTGGATGTGAATTTCTTTGAATAAGGTGGTGTCTTTCATCAATTTAGGAAGTTTTCATTCTTTATTTATTCAAATACTTTTTACTGCACTGTGCTCTTTCTTTCCTTTTGGGACTCTGATGAAACAAATGTTAAACCTTTTGCTGTTTTTCCATAGGTCCCTGTGGCTCTGTTCTTTTTTTAAAAACAGATTTATTGAGATATAATTCACATGGCATAAAATTCACCCATCTATAGTATACACATCAATGGTGTTTGGTATATTCACAGGGTTTACCATATACTTTTAGAATATTTTCATCATCCCCAAAAGAAATCCCATACCATTAACAGCTACTCCCCATTCACCCTCCCGAGCCAGGTAATCATTAATCTACTTTCTGTCTCTATAGTTTTGCCTATTTTGGACATGTCATATAGAATCATATGTGGTCTTTTGTGACTGACATCTTTCACTGAGCTCAATGTTCTCCAGGTTGATCCATGTTGTAACATGTATCAGTACTTCATTCCTTTTTGAGGTTGAATAATATTCCGTTATATGGATATACCACAACTTGTTTATACATTCATCAATTGATGGACATTTAGGTTATTTCCACCTTTTAGCTATTGTGAACATTAGCTAAATGTGCTATGAATGTGATATGAACATTCATGTATAAGTTTTTGCAGGAACATATGTTTTCAATTCCTTTGGGTATATATCTAGGAGTGGAATTTCTGGGTCATATGGTAACTTTATGTTTAACTTTTTGAGGAACTGCCACACTGTTTTTCAAGGTGACTGTACCATTTTACATTCTTACCAGCAGTGTATGAGTGTTCCAATTCCTCTACATACTCTCCAACACTTGACTTTGTGATCTAGCTGTTGTAGTGGGTATGAAGTGGTATCTCATTGTGGTTTTGATTTGCTTTTTCCTGATGACTAATGAGGTTGAGTGTCTTTTCATCTACCTATTGGTCATTTGTATATCTTCTTTGGAGAAATATCTATTCAAATCCATTGCCTTGTTTAAAAATTGAGATATAATTGACATATAACATTATATTAGTTTCAGGCATACAATATAATGATTCAATATTTGTATATGTTGAAAAATGATCACCACAATAAGTCTAGTTAATATCCATCACCTTTACATAGTTACAGAAATGTTTGTTTCTTGTAATGAGAACTTTTAAAATCTACTCTCCTAGCAACTTTCAAATATGCAATACAGTATTATTGACTATAGCCACCATGCTGTACATTACATCTTCATGACTTATTTATAGTATAATCAGAAGTTTGTACCTTTTGATCCCCTTCACCTATTTTGCCCACTCTCCACCCCCTGCCTCTGGCAACTACCAGTCTGTTCTCTGTATGTATGTGCTCAAGTTTATATATATATATGTCATTTTCTTTATCCAATCATCCATCAATGGACACTTAGGGTGTTTCCATATCTTGGCTAATGGAAATAATGCTGCAGTGAACATAGGGGTGCATGTATCTTTTTGAGTTAGTGTTTTCGTTTTCTTTGGATAAATATCCAGAAGTGGAATTGATGGATCATATGGTAGTTCTATTTTTAATTTTTCCAGGAAATTTCATACTGTTTTCCATAGTGGCCACACTAATTTACATTCCTACCAACAGTGTACAATGGTTCCCTTTTCTCCACATCCTCAACAACACTTGTTATTTCTTGTCTTTTTGATAATAGCCATTGTAACAAATGAGAGGTAATATTTCATTGCTAGACATGCAAAAGTCTATCACAAATTAATTCTTTGATTCTTCCTTCCCTTCAAAATGCTGGCCGATTTTTCTTCTTTCCTTTAATGTTAAACCCCCAAACTGCCCGCTCTGTGTATTCAAATTCCACACAATTCAAAACACATTACTTTTTGCTTTAGTACCCACCATCTACTAAATCTACTTAGAGCCCCTTAGATTCCACTCTCACATCACAATCAACTGATATGTTTATTTAAAAACAATTTTTTTCTCTGTTGTTAGATTAGATAATTTTTATTGTTCTCTCTTTAAATTCACTAACTCTTCCCTTTGTCATCTCCATTCTTCTCTTGAGTTCATTTGCTATTTTATTTTTCAATTTTAATTTTCCGCTTTAAAAAACTATTTTCTATATTTTTACTGAGGCTTTCTTTAAGTTTGTTTCAAGAAGGTCTTTCTTAATTTTTGAAGCATGTTTTTAGGAGCTGCTTTAAGTCTTTGCCTGATAATTCCAACATTGTGTCATGTTGGGGCTGGTATCTATTGATTGTCTTTTTCCTTGTGAATTGAGATGTTTTCTTATGCCAAGTTATTTTGGATCACATCCTCAACATTTTCAGGGTCTTGTTTAAATCCTAAGAATACTACTGATTTTTGTTTGTTTGTTTGTTTCAGCAGACAATCAATCTGGTTAGGTTCAGGTCACAAATTCCAATAAACCTTCTTTGGGCTGTAGTTCCAGTAGCAGCTCTGCTTTCAAAGGCTTTGCAGTGCTTTTCAGATTTGTTCCATGTGTGTGCCACTCAGTGGCCAGTATGGGACCTGGGTGCTGGTCTACTTTATAGCAGGATTGTCAAAGGCTTTGGTATTCTCTTTAGATCCATGCATGCTCAGCTTGAAGGTAAGCCCAGGAGTTTACATAAACAACTTTATGAAATCGTTGTCTTGATTTCCTTCCGCTCTGTGATCTACCTGACACATTTTGACTCCCTGAGGCCCCACTCCTGCAATCCTGAATCCTACCATGCAATTCCCAAGACTATGTCTGCATCTGGGACCAAGTAGTGGTGGGATAGAGAGATGAAAAAGCAATGGAGAGTCTTCCCATGTTTTTGGTACCACAGCTCCTCTGGTCATCCGAGTTTTAGGCTTCTGTTTGACTGATGCTGCTGATACTGCCACCAGAAGATTTTCTGGGCTTGCCAATTTGATGGTACTTTGAATTCTGTTCTCCTTCTCTATGCTCCTGCTACCACTTACTTTTCGGAGTTCTCAGTTAGCTACTCCATGCATACTTTATAGTTGCCTTTAGTAGGAAAGAAGGATGGAGCATGATTACTCACTTTGCCAAGAACTGTTTTTTTTTTTTTTATAAGAATATATCCATTTCACTGGCCAGTTGTACAGTTAGGGCTGAAAAGTGTCATCCATAATATTTGCTTTATTTCTCTTTCTCATCACATGGGAAGACTCAATCTCTCTCACTCACCCAGATCATTAGCTGATTCTGTTTATATTGTGCTTAATTCCTTATCAAACCTCAGACATTTGTGTCTACATGATCCTCTGACCTATGTACCAGTCCAGTTTTCAAACACTGAATCTCTCCATTACCTCTTCTGCCTCTAGAGCACAGTAGATCTGCCTCATATCAAACTCACATTACAGAAATTCTAACAGCCTGGACTTGGGTGATGTATGGTAATACTTTTCACATTCCTATGATGCCTTTTGTCATTCTAAATTGTGTAATCTTAAGTCATTTTCAGTAAACTCAAGAACGAGAAAGGAGAGGCTGTTACTGTTATTAGCTAAGAGTGATTCAGAGGCTCTAATGTAATAAGACAAGAAAATAAAATACTACGTGTAAATACCGGAAAAAGATTTTTTCTTTTGTGATGAATATAATTCCATTTCTAGAAAACTCAAGAAACTACAGCAAGAAAAAGACCGCTAAAATTAAAAAGAGAATTTGGTAAGATGACTGGGTATAAGGAAAATATTTTTTTAAAATAGACCTTTTTTATCCCAGGAAATGGAAAAATATTCCATTCACAAAAGCAGCAAAAATTATAATATACTCAGGAAGAAATCCTACTCCTAGGACTCTATTCCAAGGATTGGCAAACTGCGGCTGGCAGGCCAATCTGTCCTGTGGTCTGTTTCTGTATGCCTTGGGACTGTGAGCTAATAACAGTTTTTATATTTTTCTAGGGTTGTGAAAAAAAGAATATGCAACAAAGACCATATGAAGCCCACAAAGCCTAAAATATTTACTATCAGGTCCTTTACGGGAAAAGTTTCCATAGAAGTAAAAACACCAGTATAGAAGGATATATGTGCAGGGATGTTTAGCACAGCATATTTTAAATGGCAGAAAACCGGAAATCAAGCAAACACCTGTCAACCGGAACATGTTGCAATACAATCATTCTACAGAATATTATGCAGGCATTAAAAAAGAACATGTATACATGTATACAATGTATGCATAGGAATATATAGATATGAAAATTTTAATATATATGTGAAATTTATATAAGTATGAAATTCAGGATGCAGCAAAAAGCAGGATGCAGAGAGAAGTACATAATATAACTTTTTATCTCTTTTTTTTTGTAAGACAAGCAACCCAACTCCCATATCAGCATGTGAATGTTAATATAATTATACTGACGTGGAGAAAGAATTTTGAATGTTAGGCTAAGGAGCGTGAACATTTTTGTTTGGCAATGGGTAGGCCTCAGAGGTTTTTGGGTGGGAGCAAGGAGGAGAGAGATCGACTGGAGCTATGGCTTGGCGATATTAATCTTTATAATGCAATCTTTACTACTTATTACTCTGAATTCTAATTTTAAGGTGGTCAACTTCTTATTGGTAGACTAGTGCCAAATCTGCTGTTTCCCTCATCACCAAACCCTTCTGTTCAATGGATTTCTCTCATTTGGAGTCACTGTCCTTGGATTCTTCTTCAGCATTTGAATAGCTTTGTGGCTTTGGCAGCAGTTTGAGTCAACCCTGACTCTGAACTCCTACCTCTGCAATCTATCCTCTCCCTCCAGTGACGGCAGCAAAAAAAAAAAATAATGGCAGTATTGCCATTATTGTTTTGTTGAGACTGTCTAGGGAGTCCCATCACATCCTAGTTAGTGGCTGTTAGGCCAAAGGCTTCCCCAATTCAGCTCTGCCTCCTGTGGATATGGTATCTGGCCTCCCACGTGTTGGAGCCCTTTTTGCATGTGACATCACCTCTGTTATGGGAGTTAATAAAGGTTTTCTTCTAGTTATCTCACAGGGGGTGAGGTGAAGATAAACCCTTCATGACTTCTCTCCATGACATATTTTTTCCTTTTTACAAGATTGTGGTATTTACTTCTGCAGGAACATGTCATTTCATAACCTTCAAACATAGACCTGGTCTTGCTTTCGATTGCTGGTGCAGGCAATTAATAAACTTTATGTCTTTGATGTCCCTTGTCTATTAAGTTGAGTTGGTACATTACCCATTTCTGTGGTCATTTTTTAATTACTTGCTTTTGTCTTCCAACAAAAGGGAGTACCCAAGGACCCTAGTATTTGCTAATGAGTTGCTAGGTACTGCTACATTCCAATTATTTATTAGGAGGCTTTCTAGACTTCAGCATCATCTCAAGATGTGTTAACAAGTTGTTTTGCAAAATATGATTTAAATTTTAAAAACATTCAGGCATCATTAAAGATGTTTTCAATAAAGATTAAATTAATAAAATCACTCTTTACCTCATTACAAAGCTTACATTTTCAGCAGTAAAATCACCAGACTTGGGGTCTGGTAAAAGGTTTAACCATCTGTACACTGGAGTCATTTATTCATGTAGTGGCTGGTGGCTGAAATCACCATGTCCAGTTTTGACCCATACCTGTTTAGTGAGATCTGTGCAGTGTGTTCAAGGTTACTTTGGACATCTTCCTTGGGGCGGTGTTATGGTGAGGCAGGCTTGATAACTCCCAATTATGGACAATTTTAAAAAAAGAAGAGCAGACAAACCAGTCTTATCCAAGGCAATTTTTAAAAATTAGGGAAAAGCAACTGTCCTAGGGCTCTTCCAAAAATCTTAAGAGAAAATTAAAGCCAGTGACAGACTGGAAGAAAACATCTGCTACATATTCCACAGACAAAGGCCCAATATCCAGAGGACACAAAGAGCTCCTACAAATCAAAAAGAGAAATTCAACCAACCAATGGGCAAAGGATATGAGACACATGGAAAAGCACTCAATTCCACCAGCTGTCAGGGAAATGCAAATTAGGACAATAATGAAGTACCATTTTTTTGCTCTCCAACTGGCAAAACCTAAAATGCCTGCTAAAATCACGCATAAGCAAGGATGCGGGGGAATGGTACTGTCACACACTGATGGGTATACAAACCAATGGAATCTTTTGGAAAGGCAACTGGGGAGTGCTCATGAAAATGAAAAATACATATCCACTCTTGTTCTCCCCAGTTCTACTTCTAGGCAAGCATCTCAAAGAAACACTTATATTTGTACACAAAAATGCATGCATTGTTTGTGAAAGAGAAAAATTGGGGAAAAAATGAAATGTCTGTTACAAGGGAGTAGTTAAACGGATCATGGTTGATTCATACTTCAAAGTAGCCCCACCAAAAATGATGAGCGATAGACCTACACTCACTGTTAAATGAAAAAGCAAGATGCAGAGTAATGTGCACATTACCTCCCATTTATGCAACAAAACAAGATATCTTCGTATATGTCTGCTTTCTGCCTATCTATCTATCTATCTTTCTGTCTGTCACTTATCTATCAGTAAATACACAGAAGGGGATGGAAGGACATGCATTAAGTTGTTGCAACTGGCTACTCCCCTCTGCAGAGGGGCCATAGTTGGTACCGGGGAGAGGAAATGAAGAGGGCCCCTTACGTTTTGATATGTATATTAATGTAGTGTTGGAGCATTCTACAGCAAAATGCACCCATGAATCACTTGGGCAATTAAAAAGAGACAAAAACTAACCCTCCAGTGAATTCACAACTTTCTAAACTCCAGATCAAGGCAGATACCCTAGGAAGGTAGGCTCACCCTCCCATGACTGACTTAGCCCTTCTCCACTCCCACCATGCTCTCTGCCTCCTTCCTTTATTATTTTCCTGGTGTCAAGATGGGGGAGAGCCTTCCTTCACTGTCTCCTTTTCCTTCTTTTTATCATCAACTTGGGCTCAGAGATGACATGTGACTTTCCTGGGCACCTATAAAACAGGGGCCTACTACCTCCTTCTTAGTTGGGCTGTGAATTTTCCTGTTATCTAAGGACATTGGCCACAGAGCCCAACAGAAACCGGGTTCCAGTTCTGGCTCTACCCCTTATTAGCTGTGTATTATTGGGCATGTTTGTTAATCTCCCTAGGCCTCAGTTTCTTCATCTATAGTAAGAGGATAATAATAGTACTTCTATCAAAGTTAGCTATTATTATCATTGTGGTGGCAACTCCACCTCCTTGACTGCTGGCCCAAAGTCTGTGCTTAGACACATGATAGCTGACCGGGAGTTTCTCCGTCTACTCCCAGTCCTTTCAGGCAACCCCAGCTCTATCCCAACATTGATACCAGACTTCAGGGGGTCTCTGTGGCATTCCTCCTAGTTGTCCTGCCCTGGCCATCCTTCCAGCTTTGCTCAGGAAGCTGCCCAGGGTCCTGCTGTTACAATTTTCCCCACACAAACTGCTGGGACTGGGCTTTTGTTCATGAGATGCCTGATTAGTGATGCAGCCTGGATGTGCTGGGGAGCATTTGTGGTTTTTAAATGTTGTCCAACAGCACACATTTACCTGCCGGAAGGGGAGCACAGAGCCCCAGCAGATGGACGAATGTCTCTGCATCCCCTCTTCTGAAGGTCTGTGTTTTAATTAGCACGTTTTGCCGTGGAGCTAAACATGTATATTTTTAGGCTTGCTTAAGTAAGTTGTGGTGCAGACTGTGTGTTATAGAGGAGGGCTGGTCCATGGGGTCATGTTACTACATGAAGCCAACACCAAACCAAAGCCATCTCCACCCTGAGCAGAATGGCCACTGTGGGGGAGGGATAGTCCCAGCCTTGTGTGTTCTCTGGTTTTGAAAGCTATGGGTAGTTTTCAGCAGCAGACTCATCAGTGTCTTCAGGGAGGTCGACAGTAGACACAACAAACCCTCTGCTATTTTCAGCTCTTCCCTGTTCAGCATCACTGACAAAGTCCCTACTCCTACCTCTACCTCCACTGCAATTACTCCCCTTTTTAATCAATATAAGGTAATGAAATACCTTATATTTTCCTCCTTTGAAGTGAACAACATGATACCAACTATCTTCCCCTGGCAAATGAGGAAGGTGAGCCCAGCTCATGCTGCTGTATTTCAGGACAGTCTTCTTCCCTTTAGAGCATCCTGAGAGAGCCCTCAGTCTGGAGGGACCACCCACTTACAGACATGTGCCTATTGATCCCCATCCACGAGCTTCCTGGTTTACATAAAAGTTGGCACTTTTTGGGCCAGCCTGGTGGCGTGGTGGTTGGGTTCACATGCTCTGCTTCCGTGGCCCAGGGTTCACAGGTTTGGCTCATGGGCACAGACCTACGCACCGCTTGTCAAGCCATGCTGTGGCGGCGTCCCATATAAAGTAGAGGAAGATGGGTACGGATGTTAGTCCAGGGCCGGTCTTCCTCAGCAAAAAGAGGAGGATTGGCAACAGATGTTAGTTCAAGGCTAATCTTCCTCACCAAGAAAAAAAAAAAAAGTTGGCACTTTTCTGCAGAGTTATTCTGATATCTAGATAACAGTATCTGCTGGCAAAGTTAATTTTGAAATACTTGTATGCAAATTATCATGTCAGGATGCACATTACCACTACGATGAGATTAGAATGCATCAGCTGCCTTCTGAAAATCTGAAATGACTCTCCTACAAGGGGAAGAAATCTTATTTTAAGGCATTTCATTAAACGAAATAGGTGTTGGGAAAATCGATTCTTTGAAAAAGATTTAACTTAGAGCCTCAGCTTATGCCATATTCCACAATAAATTCTAAATGAGTTGGGTGTGAAAAATAGAACAATAAAAACCTATAAGAAAATTGAGAACAGCATTAAACAAATACTGGGTAATAAACAACCCATCATCATTACTATAACAATGACCTTTTCTAGGTACAAAAGCAATGGAGGAAGTCATAGAAGAAAAGATCAACGGATTTGACTGTGTAAAAATAATAAAATAAAAGCCCTATACGTTATAATGCACTTTACGGAGACTAGTCACTGTTATTGTTGGAAAATAAAGGGGCAACGATGAGCTGCTTCCTTGAGAACCCAGAAAAAAAGGAATTGATGTCACCTTATAAGAGTTGAACTGGCAAAAATTGCTCTCCGTGAGATACAACAAGAGGATATGAGGTATCAATTATTATGCCTGCTTTACCCATCCTCTTTACAGTCTGTCACACCCTCTGCTGCCTAGGTGGCCACTTTCTGAAATATAAGATTTTCTTCCTCCCCGGCCATAGCTGCCTGGACCAGAGGTGGATTTCTGACCCAAAGACAGTACATTCTTAACCCAGCCAGCAGCTGCTGTCCTGAAGGCCTAGAAAGATAAATTGGGCGAGTCAAGTCCTCTTTCTCATAACCTTAAGCTAAGAAACGAGAAATAGCTCATTAGCCTTGGGGACAGAATGTTAAAGGGTGCTTTCAGGTACAGCTAGGGCCAGAGCAGACCAAAGCCAGGAGCCAGTGGGACTACGGTCAGCAAGGCCAGCTGGTTGCCAGAGCAGATGTGCACAGAGGTAGCAAGAGGCCCTGAGGGAGGCACGGGGAGACTGCACTGGGCTCTGGAGCCACCTGGGTTCCTGATCGCCCACTAGGCCCTGGTTCTGGCTCCCATTCCAGCTTGGAGGGGTCTCAGATGACATCGTATCTTGATGCGATTCTTGTTATTACCACACATGCATCCTAAGCCTGAGCTAGCTGTACGGGATTTCTATTTCTGAAAATGAAAGGAGCCAAACTCAAAGTGATTGTTTCTGTGACCCAAAACACTATTCAAAGTGACTTGGGGTTCACCCTTGAGAAGCAGGAGTGGGATTTAATTACAGTTTAGTAAGTAGAAACCTCATAAATGGCGTTTGTTTTCTCTTTTCTGGAGAAAGGGTATTATGCACAGGAGAGTGACGGTCAGCCTGGAGGCTGACAGTAATTGAGGCAGAGACCTTTGACCCTCTGGGCAATGGACGCCTGCGCCTGGCGGGGCTTCACCATGACTGTGAGGACCTCTCTCTCAAAACTCTTTACTTCTCTTTGTTTTGATTCATTTTGTGCTTGGGGATGCCTCTTTATCAACCTTCCAATAACTAATCTGTTTTGTTCCCTGGGAGAAGATGTCCTGGATGGAGGCAGTTTAAGAGTTCCTATCTATAAAAGAACATCTTCCATGGTAAATTTAAAAATTGCCTCTCTGGTTTACAGTGAATTTGACAGGCATGGCCTTCCTGAGTCCACCCAGCCAAGACCAGACCCTGGACCCTGGCTCATTCACTAAGGTAAGACCACCCTGTCAGGACTCTTGGGAGGCAGCCATCTGTTTTTGCTGACATTCTGACCAAATCATTGCTTCCTTCTTTATACGTGACAACTATTAGTGTTACTTCCGTCAGTTAATATACTCTACAGCCCTCCAGCTTGCTCAAATCAGTTTTTGTTTGTTTGTTTGATCTCCAAACTATGACACCAAAACATTCAATCAGTTCCATGAGGACGTCAGTCATGCCGGTCACGGGCTGTCACTCAGACAACTGTGTGTCTTGGAACTTCAATATTCTGAATTGTTACAGAAGGTCCTTAAGAAATCAGCTTTGCTTTTCTCATCTCTAGATGCCCCGAGTCATCTCAGAAAGATGCCTGTCTACCCTGCCTTTACAGACTCCTAGACTCTCTACCCATTTAATGACCTTCATTGACAAAATGTTTTTTTCACATGATCAACTATATTTTCAATACCACTGAAAATTATTTCTTCCTTTTTGAGTCTCATTAAAGATAAGTCACAATTCATCGGTGCCTCCGTGCAACGTCAAGTAAGGTACGGTCAGTTCTCTTACAACCATGTTTCTCTAACAGGAATCAGCTTGCGTGCAGTTGGTGAGCAGGGAGATAACGTCAGTGTAATACAGCCCTTTCATTCGTTCACACAGGATTTTTTTTCCTGGTAAATTAGTTTTGCACCACCAAGAAAAGGTTGCTAAATACGAAGGAAGCCAGCAGAGCAGAGCCCAGCGGCTGTGGAGAAGCACAGCACTGTACACCAGCCGCTGCTCCCTACCTTCCTCCTCTCGGGCCAGCGTGGCCGGTGCTCTCTCGTGGTAGAAAGAGCTTCTCTCTTACTGTGCGGCTCTTCCCATCTCTGTGCGTGTTTTCATGTCTCCCTAAGGCAGCGCCTCAACCCTTCCTACGCCCTCTCCCATCATGATCGCCGCATTTTGGGAGACAAAAAAAATCTGATGTTTTATATAGTGTTTCCTTATTAGGAAGTCCTTAGTATCAGGAATTTAACATGTCTTTCTGTGTATATCATTATTTTTATTAGGATTGTGATTAGTTTTGTTAGAGTTCTAGTTATAAAGTTGCATGGGTTTTGAGAGGTCTTCCCAATCTTAATTTTAATACAATCCCTGTTATGTTTTAGCATGTAATTTTGCATTTATTCCATAATAGCAGAAGCACCGGTACTTAAAATCAGTTTTTAAATTCCCCATTCACAGCTTTCTTTTTTCCCAGGATAAATTAGTCTAACCATTATTTTTTCTCATAGGAACTACTATCCATTCCTTTACAGAGGTCTCATTTCAGGCCACAGATAAATTTCTGACAGGTGTGTAGTAGACATGATTGTTGTCTGCCCAGCATTTCTTCCTTTGGAGAAAGGTACCTCTTCAGTTTCTTAAAAATCGTGTTCAGTTTATGTGGTGCAGGTAGGCTAAACCCTCCTGGAAGGGTGGGCACAGGATGCAGGCCCAGACAAGCAGAGTGTTTCATGCCCCTGCACTTAGGGATTGCTTCAGGGATGGGCATGTGACTTAAGCCTGGCCAATCATTCCTCCCTGGAGAGACTTTTGCTAATGTTGGGAAAGATCCTGTTTACTGGGACTATGAAGTCTATAGACCATGTCAACTTAGAGCTTTCAGAGGCACCCTGCCACTAAATGGGGAGAGGCTATAAGAGAACCTAGTCAAGTAGCACTGAGAGATAGAGGGAGGAGGAGGAGGAAGTAAAGGAGGAGGAAGAGGGGGCCTTTCAAGCCAGCTGTACTCCTTGGACTTCCTGGTTATATGAGACAATAAATTTTCTTTTATGCTTACAGCCAAACATCCTGGCCAATCCAAATTGAGCACAAATTAACTGAATTTATTTGACAAGTATAATTAAAAAAAATCAAACCAAATACTCTAACGCACAGGCAGAGCTTGTTATTTGAAATAAACGTGGTGAATTACTTAATATAGCAAAACATCTACTTTGTAACTTTCTTATCATCACTTTAGCTGCTTTTCTCTGAACCATCTCTCTTCTTGTGGAGAGGTAGAGTCAGCGAGGAAATGCAACATATACACAGAAATGCTGGGCAGAGTGAAAGGATGACGGCTTGACTTCTGCATTTCTTACTTTTGAGGATATAGTATTTTTTCACTTTACGGTAACACATGTTTATTTTGTGGTCCCTGATGACTTCTATGCCAGCCCTAATCAGGCTTTCTCTATCCTTATCACTGCTAGTTTGGGTACTTAAACATAAGTACTTCATTACACCTATTCCTACTCAGTCTCATAGAAATTTATGTTTTGAATTTTCTCACGTTTTCGGAAGCATCAGTAAAGCCACTCAGTTGGAATTGTACAGAACCTGAAAATATACCCCTTCTATTCTGTTTTCCAAACCATTGACAATGATAGTTGAACCCCACGTGGGACACTGAATCCTACCAGGGCTTCTGCAAGCCCATAGTGCGCCCTTCTGCAAACTAGAGAAAGGTACCCCTTCCCACGGGCGGATGCAGCCCTGGGCCGCCGCGAGTGGAATGGAGAGCAGGGGCAGGCTGGGTTTCAGACCCCACTCGCCTCCACAACTAAGCCCCATTGTGCAAAGATGACTTATTTTTAATCATGTTGCAAAGACCTTTTCAATCTTCTTGGGCTATGTGTGCATGAGCTAGGGTCTAGTCTGAACCTTCTGTTGGGCACTTTGAATAAAGGCCAAAGATTCAGGAAAACTGAGTAACGGCTTAGTGAAATTTTAAACTCAGAAGAAAATGACAAAGTCAGACAAGTCTGAATTTATGGAGACATTATACTGTATTTAAAAGTTTTGAAGTTGGACGGAAATGGATTTTAATTCCAGCTTGGCTACTTACTAGGCCACCTCACTGAAATGCGATTTTTTTTCAGTCTGCAAAATAATGATAATACTGTGTTTCATAGAATCTAGACTACATCAACTTAAGACTCATCCTCATTACTGAGATTTTTAAAATGCGAAAAAATGGCCAAATGGGATGGTGAAATATATCCTGATTTTGGAGGTGTTAAGACTATACACATTGTGTATCCTAGAATCTCTGACCGATGGTAACACCCACCTGTATTATAGGTAATGGCTCTTCCCTGTGAGGATTAATGTATGTCAAGTTCTCAGCTCAGCATGGAGGGAGTTGGTGCTTATTAAGTGGTGGAAGCTGTTGCTGGTGCGGTTGCTATTTGGAGCTGGTGACAAGTAGTAACAAAACGATGTACTTGACTCAGGTCTTCATAATCTAGCAAAATGACCTGGATGTCACCTTATCCCTCCAAGACAAGATACTAGAAGCCAAGATGCACAAGGTAGGTCCAGAAGCAAACCTCAAAGGAAAAATTAAAGTTCAGAAAATGCACAAAACTGAAAAATAATCCTATTTATTCTGCTGATAGAGACCCAGATCTAAGAAGTAATTTTTCCAAAACCCGACTGTACAAGAGAAACACTTTTTAAGAGAGTATCGTTCAAATGGTGGGTGGGAGTCCTTCTTTGAATTTGGAGCAGAAAGAAATTCGGAGGAGAAGAAAACTTTCAGAATGTTTTGTTAGCTTTTTTAGTGTTTCTTTCCTTCACCTCTCACTAACAGCTACTTTTATTACATCTCCTGTGATTTTTGAACGATCACTGATTGGCTCGCTAGTGAAAACCCTTCTGTGCAGCATCCTGTGACGTTAGTTCTCATTCAGGCCTGGAGGGGTCTGTGGAGGAGGACGAGGTGCCAAGAGGTGTCAGTCAAACTTTTTCACCTGCGTCCAAAGCAGCTGGTTCCTGGACTGGTCTAGCAGTGGGCCTTATGCCAAAGAACAGCCATTCATTGTCCTTTGTTGCCAAAGACAATGCTGCCAGCGGTAGAACACTGACGTGGAAAACCTAATGCCAGAATTCTAATAAGTGAAAAATGACCTGGTTTATGCCACTGCGTCTAAAGCAGTCTATTTCTTCTTCCACAGTTTGGGCTCAGTGGCATTTTTAGAGATGCGATGAATGGAAACAGGGTGCATATGAATATGTTCAAAACACAGCCGAAGTGATGAAAAGTAGCCTAATGTTCTTGGGTATGGGACAGGTAAATACAATGAAAATGGCTCTCCTACCGAAACAAAGACTATATTCTTCAGGGAGATTCTAAATTGGTTATTTCTTTCATTTCTGATTTCAACTGTTTCAACATCAGGATCGATGTAAATGGTGTACAGAGGAGGACAAAAAAGGAGTTTGTGGCAAGAGTTCATCTACCGAGTTTGGGTTGGCTTGTTAGAAGAAAAGGAAATAATATGGAAATTTTGGTTGACTGATTATGCCATGTAAAAATTAGATATTATGAGGTCACTACTGAATTCATAGCCTTGAGGGATTTTTTGAGAATGAAACTCAAGTGACAGCTCTAGATCACAATGTCAGAGAAAAACTAAATTACCTGAGAAGGCAGTGGCAACCTGAACTTTACACGTGTAGGCTGACTGATCTGTAGTTCAAAATACAGCTTCCATTTCCTCTCTGCAGGCCAATTACATGTGCACGCCACAGCATCCCACTTCTGCCTCAGGGTCCAGAGGCAGGATGTGGCAGTTTGGGAGCGGATCTGAGTCACCATCCCACACATGTGATGGTACATCTGTGCCATGTTCCCACCTCCTGACTCTTAAATTCACTAAAGGACTTGTTGGGCACTGAAAATTCCACTTGATTTAATTTCTTCCTTGGAAAAACACACTCAGAAATGTCATAAATCTCCTGAAACCAGTTTCCTTCAAAGTTGCCTTAGAAATTTTAAATATGTGTACAAGTGTCACCTTATACCTCCTTAATCTTAATCTCGTGCCTGAGACGCAGTGATGGTGGGCTACTGTGGTCAAGCACCAGGAGGGCTTGCTCAGCAATGATGCGAAGTCTCAGAGATCCATTCACCTAGGCCCCCTTGGGGGGTCAAGAGCACATATGAAAGATAGGTGGCCAGGAGATGGGTCTTAGTCTGCTATTTGCATAAAGTGAAGTAAAAGTGATGTTGACTTTATTAGCACCACTGAACTAGCCGCTTTCTTGGTAGCAATGAATGCCTGAATCTCAACATTGGTATGAACTCTACTTGTTATTATCCAGAAAAAACAAAGTTCTATTGCCCAAGGCTGCTGCTAGCATATCTGGACCTTTTGTGTGTGAGTTACAGCCATGCTCTCTGAGAGATCAATTACGGCCCTTATAACCCTCGGGCCCTGGCTCTGGGGCAGGGTACAACCTGTACACTGCATGCAGGGCAGCCTCTGACTTGCCTCACCTCGAGAACATGGCAAACTGAATCTGTTGACACACGTTATTACACCAAAATTATGGAGAATTTAGAATTATTTGTGACAGCCCGTCATACTCAGAGTGAAAACCTAAGTATATTAGCACAGGCCATTGGTGCCTTCCATCACGAGTCTATTTCATTATTGTTGGAACAGTTTTACTTTGGTTTAGAGAGTTAGATATTTTTCAAGAGCAAAACTTTATATTACTTTTTGGAGAGAAGCAGTTTATAAAAGGTCTTCCCCTCTTATCCTCCCAGCGATGAAAACAGACCACTGGGTCCTTTGAGTCAGAAGATGCTGACAAGTCAGCCTGGATGGACTAAAGCCTGTTTCTCCCCCCAACCCCGCCCCGCCTCCCCTCCCTTCCAGGCCACCCAGCCAGGTAGGCCAGCACCGTCCTGCTGCTGGGACTGGGCTGCCCCTCAGCAGGGTCTGCTTTCCTGCCCCAAGCCCTGTCACTATCAATGGGGCATTGGTCTAGAATCAACCTTCTTATTGGTTTGGGTCACTGACCCCTTCAGAATCAGATAAACTACGGACAGTATCTCCAGACAAATGCACATGTACACTCCTAGTCCCCAGTTTTTTTCATGCAGTTTTAGCGGGTTAGGGAATCCAGGCCAAGAAAGGAGTTTTTTTATGTGTGTGTGTGAGGAAGACCAGCCCTGAGCTAACATCCGTCGTCAATCCTCCTCTTTTTGCTGAGGAAGACTGGCCCTGGGCTAACATCCGTGTCCATCTTCCTCTACTTTATATGGGACGCCGCCACAGCATGGCTGACAAGCAGTGCATTGGTGGGCGCCCGGGATCCGAACCCACGAACCCCAGGCTGCCAAGGGCGGACTAAACCGCTGTGCTACCAGGAGGCCCCCCAAGAAAGGAGTGTGTAATCTTCGTTTTGCTGGGGATCTTTCTGGCAGCCTGATGAAGTTATGGACTCCCTCTCAGAATGATGATTTTAGGTGAACAAAATAAAAAACATAGGAATTTAAGAGAAACCAATTATACTGAAATAGTTATGAAAATTTTAAAACTTTCTGTGATATAGAAATATCTATGTGCTTTTATACAAATGCATTAAATGTGATCTAATGGTGAGTCTAATAGCTACTGTAATTTTGAAGTACTGATGAGTATGAAAGATACTTTATGATGTCTGCCACGCTGCGCTATGAAATGAAAATGTGTGTGATTTCCTGTGGTGACAGGTGCTGCTAGTTCTATGGAGGTCTGCTGTCTGCAGTCCTATTGAAGGTAGTGCGAAATGGCAGTCCAAGGTTGGGGAAAATAAAGGGGCATTTTCCCCCAGCTAAGTTCCCAGACCTTAGGTTAAGAACCTCTGAGACTCTAGAGATTCTCAGTGTGGTGCTGGGCATGGCTCAGGGCCTGGCTGCCTCAGCCCTTTCCATTCAGGCCACAGAGGAGAATGCAGGGCTCCTGTTCAGAGACTGAAATGACCGAGGCTACCATGATTTCCCACATTCTGTAGGAAAAGCCAAAAGGGACACTCATAATGGTTTCTGTCCTGTCCTCACTTATGAGGGGAGTCAGCTGTGAACAGGAGGTAACTGCTGACTTCCTAGCAAGAGGTGAAGGCGCAAGGGACCCCTCTGCGAAGCTGCTCCAGCCTGGGAGGTGGGTCCCTGTGTGTCTTCTACCTTGGGATGAAAGAAATATTTTCCTCTCATTTTGACAAAGATATGAGGCACACTTCTATTGAGTTTGCCTCTTGTCTTAACCTCACCTTTCCAGGGGTGTTCACCTAAGTAGGGGAGCCCTGCTTGGCAGCCTGTGCCCTGGGAAGACACAATGGCTCATTTTTTGTTTCTTTGTTTTGGTGAGGAAGATTAGCCTTGAGCTAATATCCATTGCCAATCTTCCTCAGGAAAATGAGGAAGATTGGCCCTGAGCTAACAGCTATGCCCATCTCCCTCTATTTCATATGTGGGACACTGCCACAGCACGACTTGATAAGCAGTGCACAGGTCTGTGCCTGGGATCCGAACCTTTGAACCCCAGGCTGCTGAAGCGGAGAGCGTAAACTTAACCACTATGCCACCGGGCTGGTCCCCACAATGGCTCGTTTTTCCTCTCATCCTCCCACTGGCTTACTGAATGGTGCTGAAAAATGTGCACCTGTGCCAAAAATGCTAAGTGTTAGCTTTGGGAGGTGTAAAAGTGTTTCACAGTGCTTGAAAGTGCAAAATGTCACTGTAATTGTGCGGTTATGACTTGTTGAGCTACTGTTGAAAAACACCAGGGAAAAGCAAAACTTTCTCATTGGGATGCTAGAGCTTAGGCCTGCATGAGGATGAAGTTCAAGTTCTAGACAAAAGAAAGTACTTTTCCTGATGGATGGTAGGAGAGATGACAAACTCTCTCAAAGCAACTTTTGGCAGGGCTATCCTGAAACTAGGCTTCGTGGCTGTTTGGAGGCACATCATGACCTGATTTTCACCAGGAAAATGGTCTGTGAAAGAGGCTCACAGAGTATCATCCACTCACCAATTTTACTTCTTGCTTCATTTATACTTTCTCCCAGGGCCTTTGCTTCAGAAAATCTGGAGGAAAAAAGAAAGAGAAACGAGAGTTTAATTTTTTCTGTTCATCCTAAATTAGGTTTTAAAAATAACAGATTTCTGAGAGCTCTCTAAAGTATTATAAAACTTTATTGAAAGACACAAAAGAAAATCTAAATGAATGAAATATATTAGGCTTAAAAATAGAGATAAAATTTGTATTAATTACTGATATTGTGAGTTTTCACTCCTCTGTCCAGCAAAGAATTTTTGTTCTCAGATTCTCTAACTTATGACTTTCGACTTCTACTGTTTTATGATGCACAGGGACCAGAATAAAGCACACTGTAAGCCTTCTGTACTGTGCTGGGCTCTATTAATCATAGTACCAAGATCCAGTAGTCAAAGAATACATTCTTACTATAACTTAGATAACACTTTTATTTCTGATTATAAAGTAATATATCAGAGGCCAGCAAACTATGGCTTGTCATGAGACACATCCAGCCCCCACCAGTTTCTGTAAATAAAGTCATGTTGGAACACAGCCACGCCCATTCAGTTGCATATTGTCTATGGCTGCCTTCACGCTACAGAGGCAGAGCTGAGTATGTGACAGAGACTGAATGGCCTGCAAAGCCAAAAATATTTACTCTCTGGCCCTTTAAAGAGAAAGTGTGCTGACTCCTGTTATGTATGTTAACCACATTTTGAAAACACAGAAACAAGAAAACAAATCCCTAATAATCCCCTACCCAGAAATAAGCACATTTTGAGATCCATCCAGTCTTTTTTCTAGCCAGTTTTTATAGAGTTAAGATCACATCATATATATATGATTTTGTGCTTTGATTTTTTATGACTTAGCATTATAACATAAGTCCTTCCCTATGTCATTAGAAACTTCTCCATTATCTTTGATGGCTGCGTACTAGTCCACCAGATGGTTGCACTGATGTTTACTTAATGATTCCTCTGTATTTTCCAACGAATATTTATGAGACACCCACCGAGAGCACAGCCTTGTGTTGGAGAAGCGGATATGGAATGGAAGTAGGATATGGCCTGTATGAGAAACATGCAGTCCAGTCCTGTACACACCGTGGGCTCTTAAGAAATGTTAATTGCTTTCCCTTCTTCTTTCTGCCATGAAATTTAGGAGGCAACTGAAAATCTCTGAAACAAATACATAACATATGGCTGTAGTAACTCGTTGTGCTCCCATGGATAACACTGGCCCGGCCATTAGTTTGACTAGGGAGGGGCCTATCCACGAGTGGGGAGTAGTTAGGAAAGTGTCATGTACAACGTATGATTGACCTGGGTTTTATGGATGCACAAGAGTTTTTAGAAATCTTTTTATTACGGAAATTTTCAAATATACACAAAATAGAATAATAGACGAAACCCTCACATAACCACCAATTTCATTATAATTGTCAACACTTGGCCAATTTGATTTTAACTATCTCTTTTCTCCCCATCCTCTCCCACCCCCCAAATCTTTCTGGGTTGCAGTAAATCCTAGATATCATATTGTTTCATCCATAAAAGCCTTTGTTGTGTGGGATTTTTCTAGAGGAAGTCAGGAGACGAGGGCATTTCAGGCCGGGAAACAACGTAAGCAAAGGCCAGCGTGCCACGACTGCTCTGTGCTTGATGGAAAAGAAGCGTGAATTATGTCACTGTTATTTTCCGAATCTGTCTGCTTGGCCTGTGGCTGCAGACAGGAAGTTGCCAGGGAAGGGGACTAAATTTTTTCTCACTGTTAGGTTTCTTGGGACTTCACTCCTGGCTCCCTTATCATAGATTATGCATTTCCCCTCTTCAGCTAGGGCCTGTCACCTTCTGGGAGAAGTGCAGTTCCATTTGATGCCACTCAGACTGAATTCAGTTCAGCAAACGTTCACACGATGTGAGGTTACATGCTGGGCCCTGTGGGCTCACACTGGCCTTTGTCTGCTGGGCAGCTATAATCTGAGGTTTGGTCCAGGCCACCCAGAAGATGAGGACTATCTTCATACTTTCAGTTCTGCCAAGTGGGGGGACTGTAACTGTTTGATGGCTGCTGTGTCCATCCCCAGTTCCTAGGATTTCACAGGATTTGATAGCTCTTCATTGTTCAATGAGTGATTCCTCTTATTACCTGTTCTGTAGAGTTCTGGAAGCTTTAGATGCTGGGGAGTAAGGAAAATACAAAAGCAGGGCTGCAAAGCTGCTGAAATTCATGTCAGTGCTGGAGGAAACCAGAGCAGAGATGGAAAGGGGAAGATACTGCAGGCAGAACAGGCGATTTCCCCAGCAGCACTGTTCGGGGAAGCTGTGACAGGCCTGGGAGCCCCCCGGCCTCGGCAGTGCCCCGATATGTCCAGGCAGGCAAGGCGGAGGGAGCACCTTAGTGCTGTGGTCAACCCTCCCCAGAGAGCCGCCCGCGCCAGGGCTGGCAGACACTCGGGGGGAAGCCACGAGCCGTCCCAGCCTCTCCTCTGCAGCCCGGTGCCAAGCTAAAAAGGGCTTTCCCACTGAAGAGGTGTGGGCTGAGGACTGTCCCGTCTCCACGAGCCCATTTCCCTTCACTCTGCAGCTGTCACCACTCCAGGCCACCCCACCCACATGTGCTCCTGATCCTCGGTTGTCACGACAAACTCTTGCCTAAGGAAGCCCAGCCCTGAGGGGGAAGGGGGGGAACGCATAAAGGAGGCGGGAGAGGTGAGAAGGAAAAGGAGGAGGCCCCCAAAGAGATGGACAAGAAATAAGGTGACCCCCCAGTTCTGCCCTGTGTTTCTTGGCGCACCCTGCCTCCCCACACCTCCTCAGCCCAAGACTCCCTCAGTCCCACTTCCCCTCCTCCTGCTCCAGCCCAAGTTCTGCTCATCGGACTTTGCCGGGGGGAGCCTCCTGACTCCTGACCTTCTAAAAGGGGCACGTTCCCATTAATGATGTGGCTCAGGAAGCCAACCTGTGTCCAAGGTGGTGAACCTGCGCCGACTCCTTCCTGCAGGGCACGTTGCACCCCTGGACAATACCCTAAGCTGCCGCTCACCGTTGAGGTGGTGTGGCCTATGCTGGGGGGGCTGCACCTTGAGGAGGGGCAGGGAGATGGCTCTGTGACTCAGCCAGGACCACCTGTGAGCCTCAAGTGTTTCCTCCTACTGGTGCCACAGCGTTCCTATCTGGGAGTCGCTGGCTGTGAGCTCATTTTGGAGGGCGCGGCATTGCCAGGGGCAGTTCCAGTGCGGGGGACTGTTATATTGGGGCAAGGCCTGGATTTGGAAGGGAGAAGGAATGTACTGCTCTGGCTATTCTTTCACAGCCTGGCTTCCTGTGACATTCAGCCTTCACAGATCCAACTGCGCTCACCATGCGCCCGGCACTGTGACGGACGCTGGCCCCAGAGCAAAAACATTCTCTTTCGTTGGCTTCCTGTCACAACACTCGTCTCTCTGGTTTTCTCTCCCTCTCTCCCTGGCTGCTCCTTCTCAGTCTCCTTTGCAGCCTCTTCTTCTGCAGCCTGTTCCTTAAGTTGGTAATCATTAGGGTTTTGTCCTAGGCCCTCTCCTCACATTACCCATACTCTCCAGGCATCCCATTACAGGCTTGTCTCTAGGACATCCCCCAAATCTCCATCTCTGCCCTGCTTGACTTGCGGACCCAGTATCCTATTTCCTGACTCAACTGCCTATTTGATGCCTCGCAGATAACTAAAATTTGTTGCATCCAAGGCAGAAGTGATTACCTTCCCTGAAGACTTCCCCTTCCTACCCTCTTTCCTCACCTCACTGCAGGGCACCAGCACTCACTCATGTGCTCATGCCAGGAACCTGCCCAGCACCCTCTGCCCCTCTCTCCATTAGCCCCTTCACTCAACCCTGTGGTCTCGTCCATTCTACATCCTCAGTATCCATCATAAAACTCCAGTCAGCTTGATTCCCTTTCTGCCTTAGAGAAGAAGCTGTCATCTCTCTCCCAGATTACTTCAACAACTGTTTGCTTGGCTGCTTGTGTTCATGTTACCTGCCTTCGGGCTATTTCCCATATCTTAGCCTGACAGAGCCTTCTTAAATGCAAACCTGATCTTGTTATTCTTCTTAAAACTCTTCAAGAGCTCCTCAGTGACCTCAGGACAAAGTCCAAATTCTTTAAGTTGGCTAACTAGACTCTTGATGCTCTGGATCCTGCTGACTTCTCTAGATTCTTCTCTCACATCCCCCTGCCTTTCCAGGCTGGCCTGAATCGCTTTCAGTTCCATCAAGTGTCACACTCTCTCTCTCTGGGGCTGTTCCCTTTGGTTGGAATCTCTCTCTTCATCTGGCTAATTTCTACCTCACCCCTCACCTTCAGCTGAGATATCTCTTCCTCTGGACAGCTCCCCAGGACCAATGGGTGTCACCCCACTTGCTCCTTGGCACCTTGAACTTCTGTCATCATACAGTGTTGGGATTGCCCTTTTACTTGTTTGTTTCCCTTCGATACTGTGAATGCCATGAGGATAGTGACCACATCTGTTTAATTCACTCTCGTATTCCTGGAGCTTAGAACAGGGGCTTGTACTTAGTAAGCATTCCATACAAACCTGTAGAATAAAAGAAGCAGCACATGCATGAGCGCACGTACAAGGCAATGTCTGCCATGCGGAGAACACTGGACTGAGAGTTAGAGCCCTGGAACGTCCACTCCACCTCTTAGCAGCTGGATCTCAGAGTCCTCATTTCTAAGGTTAGGATGAGATGCCTCTCAGGGCTGGCTTGATGTGGAAAGCACATACATGCAAATGTGCTTTGTGAATGTGAGTCTTGACCACCGCCTACTGGCGGTGTAGGAACCCTGTGGAGGTGTGATGAACTGGGAGGTGCGATTCCAGGTTGGAAGCAGTAACCACAGACCATAATGGATGAGTATCATTCTCTCAGCAAACCAGAGGGTCAGAGGGCTCCTTGCAAGCCAATGGTCAAGGACACCCATGACAGTTGCAAAGTTTCTCATCTTCCGTGGGAATAAAAGGGATGGGGGAATTGAGATAGAATCTCATGTAACTTCCAAGACCAGCTCATGGGAGAATCCCATCCTGCCCTTGGTGTGTGTTAGGCAGAGATATAAGTCATCACTGGGGGAGCAGCTGAGGAAGCCCCACACCTGGCTCTGCCCTGGGGCAGTGAGAACCACAGCCAATTTACTGAGTCCATGGGCAGCGGCTGCTTTAACCTACAGGCCACAGAAAGGAGCTAGTGTTCATAAGCCACTCAGTTTCCAAGAGCCTCTGCAGTCATATTCCCTGTCATGTCAGCTGGGATGGTTTCTTCAGGCGGGTGGGGCAAATATGTCACTGCAGGGCAAGGGGCTCCTACGACATCTTTCCTAGCCTTCTTGTCTAGGGTGATCAACTTAATATGTTAATTATTCATAGAGTCAATATCCAATACTCTTCCCCTTCAGAGAGGAAGAGAGAAGCCTGGGCCTGTATCTAGGCCATTTCCTTCTCTGCAGACCTGTCCCTGACATGGTACCTTGGCTGCCTCTGTTATATTGCGATGAAGACCCACATTTCATTTCCCTTATCCTTTTTTTTTAATATTGCAGATTTTTTTTTTTGAGGAAGATTGGCCCTGTGCTAACATCTGTTGCCAATCTTCCTCTTTTTTCTCCCCAAAGCCCCAGTGCATAGTTGTGTATCATAGTTGTAGAGTTGTAGCTCTTCTATAAGGGATGCTGCCTCCCATGGCTTGATGAGCGGTGAGTAGGTCCATGCCCAGGATCCGAACCAGTTAACCCTGGGCCACCAAAGCGGAACCCGCAAACTTAACCACTACACCAAAGGGCCGGCCCCTCCCTTATACTTTTTGTTTAATACCAATATTCCTTTTCTATTTCATCTCATTTCCCCATCAAGATGGCTTCCTACTCTTGTCTCCTGTTGAGCAGTTCCTTCCTTGACTCTTAAGAAGCGCCTGCTGCATTCTCCTACTTTTAGGAAGCTACAAGCATTCTCAAGCAGTTTTCTTGACTAAGATTTCTCACAGCCAATTTCAAATTGTCATTATCAAGCAAGAAAGTGCTCAAAAACTCCCTCAAACGTACCAATTTTGTGGCTAGCACTTTAAAAACTGTGGGGAGGCTGAAATGATTCTAATCTAATCTCTGCTCTCAGAGTTTATAATTCTAGTTCAGGAGACAAGGTGTAAATACAAAAAGCAAGTGAAAAAATAATAAAGGTTAAAATTGAACTCTAATTGGAACCAGGGAACTCCTATTTGTCATGGACGTTATTTCCAGATGGTGCCATGAGATTTCTCTCCACTTCAGTCCAGTTTTCCTGTTGGTTTTAGATTGCTGTTCTCTTCTCCGTCTGAAGGATCCCACTGAGTGAAGGGGCACTTTGCTTGGTTTAGTCCACATTATCAATGCCTTCAATTTCCAATTGCAGTTAACCTCCCCGTTTATTTCTCCTTTTGTTATTTAATGGGACTGTGTGACTGAGGGACTCAGTCTGTATGAAAGACCTACCTTGAAAGAAAGATGGCTGTGCAGTGCCTGGGTACTGGTATTGGCCAAGCACGGGGTTTCCAGTCTCTCTTTGTATTATTATATACTGTGAGGACGAGTCAGGCCTGAAGAATGTAGTGATTTTGAATTGCAATTGTCCTCTATTAAAAAATCTGGCTTACGAATTGGCTCACACGCTCTAGTTCAGTGAAGGGCAAACATGCTATTAATGTGCCAACGTCTTGCTTCTGTTATCATAGACAGGCAGCACAACTTTCCCTAGACTGGGGGCCAGAGCTGAGAGACACCAGAAATCCCCAGTGAGGGTGGCAAAGGATACAGGTAAGAAAGGGAAGAAAACTCTTCTATTAAGTAACATGGACAGAGGTATGGGCCATCCATCGTCCCCTCTGGCAACTCTAAATCAACTCTCATGCTCTTGGGGAGCTGGGGGAGTCAGAAGGGATCCTGGGCCACCAATAGTCCCTATATTTGGGCTTAGAACCTACTTGCCACGGGCTAGAGTGGCTGAGCTGACCCAAGGTTCATGTGTGGGGTGAATTAGTCCCAAGCCCCTCTTGTGTAGACTTTGCCAATATGATGTCACAACACTAGAACCATCAGATGACAGAGTTACTTGCTGTGAGAAGTAGGGAATGAAATGGCAGGCCAGGCTGGTCCTGGTTGCTGAGGGCTATTAGAAAGGTGAGATTTCTAAGAGGAAGTCTATTAGAAGTAGAGTTGGGAAGTAGTAATTTAATGGCGCCCCGAGTAAAACCCCTCTGGTGCATGTCTGTATTCCTAGGACTGGCCGGTCCCCCCACAAATGGTCCACATGGTTCTCTTGGTCACAAGATGGAATGGGCGCCAATGTGGAGGGGGTCAGGGATACTGTAGACCATTTCCTAAAGTAAGGGCAGCACGGAAGTCACCCCTATAGGCATCTGTGGGGCCTTATTTTGATGTCTGCTGTAGGAACACTGGTTTGCAGGCATTTGTTTTCATATACAAACATTTTCTCTTAGTCCTCTGCCTTCAGCAGTTATGATCATGTAACATCTGATAATTGAATACTCTCCATGAATGCAAACAAAAGCTCCAATCCTGAGAAAGGGGTAGGTCTGGGTTACACCCCCTGGTACCAAATATTCCTTTAATGATTGTTATTATAGTAACATTAAACAGATGAAGACTTTTTAAAATATGTGGGCTGGTCTCCTGACTTTTCATTTGATTTAAAAAGACTGATTTACTGCTGGGAAAACCTCTTTTCAGAGGAAACTTTTGTGCGAGTTTCATTAACTCCCTTGCTCTATGGCCACAGGGAAGATGGGACCACCAGTATCACCAGCCCATCTTATGTGATTTAGATGGGTTTAAACCCAAAAGCACATTTGTCACACAGGTTGTCAGAACTCTGCTGTACTAGAGGTAAGTGAGCCCTGTATTAGGAAGCTTTGAAAGACCACAGCATCCTCATCCCTGCTTCCCCCCGACCCACCCGCCTAGCTGGGAACAGACCTAAACTCAAGGGTACAAACCAGAATCAGGAACCATGCCAGTTGCAGAATAAGAAAGATGAGGTATTACATTCTTCCTAAGCCAGTGGTTCTTCAACTTTAGTGTGCAAAAGAATCACTTGGTAATTAGTTTAACCTGTAGAGTTTTGGGAATCCTACCTCAGAGGTTCTAGATCTCAAGGTCTCTGAACACTGTCTAGCCAGGGGTTTTCAAACCTGATTGCACGTTGGAATCTAAAAAAGTGAATGCTCAGTGTCTACCTAATTTAATTAGAATATCTGGGGAGTCAGGTCCAGGCATTGGTAACTTTTATAAACTCCATGGGTCATTTTAACACAGAGCCAGGGTTATGCAGCGCTGGTGTAAGCTATGAAGCCTCGGGTATAGACACAGCTGAGGGCTCTTGGGAATCTGCTATTGGATGAGGCAGCTGTCATCTAGTTTGACATGCTTATCTTCAGACAGACAAGGCAGCCTCATATGATATGTCTAACTGACTATACTAAAAATACATGGCCTACAGCATGAAGAAGCAGCAGCAGGTTTGTGGAAACTCCTGGATTCATATGCAAAAATTTGTGTGGATGTACACATGTCCATTTTCCTAGGGAGAGAGAAATCAGCTGTCACTAAATTCACTGTATTTTCTCCCCCACTGCCTTGTTTTATTCATTTATTCATTCATTCCTTTTTATCCCCATGTCTTGCTCCCATCTGCTCCCCCACAGAGATAAACATTCTTATGGTTAAAGAATGCTAAAGTATGTCTTTTTGTTTTGTGTGAATGTATTTATAACTTACATAACTTGTGTGTTCTTAGTGCTATGCTTTGAAGATCTATCCTTGTTGGTGTGTGTACATTAATCCATTGCTCCCACCTGCTGCACGCACTCCATGGACGGCTTCCCTGATACTTTACCTCTCCATGGCCCCAGTGATGGACACCCAGGGGGATTCCAACTCTCCTTGGCCACAGACAGAGCTGCCATGAACATCTGCATTTGTGTCCCCTTCCGAACTCTTGTGAGAATTTCTTGGGAGATACAAGAAATTGGAATTGCTGGGTCACAAGGGCACATATACTTCTCTGGACTAAGAAGGGCCGGACTGGGCTACACAATGTCTGCTTCCGCTACCCTCCTATCACCTTCACTTTTTCCTAAAATGATCTAAGACCCACCCCCCCAAGTGTAGAAACCATTGGTTAATAGTCTAAGCGAGACCCTCAATGCTGCTTGCCTTTTCTTTTTCCAGCTCTACCCTCTTTCCCATTCCCTGTGGCTGTTGTATTAAACCTTCACCACCATCCTCAAGTCTCTCCTTCCACCTCAATTTTACAGAGAAAATAGGTCATCTTTAATTTTCTCCCTCCTACTAGATGTATCTAAGTCAGCCCCCTCTTGCTTTGCTTTTCTTTTCAGGCCTCCTTCCAGGCTCACCTCCCGCTGAGCTTTTGCTTCCCTGAAGCCTTGCCGGGTCACTCTTTTCCCTTGTCTTGCTGTCTCTCTCTTGCCACTCGTTTGCTTCTGTGGCCTACCATCTTGGCTAATTCTCCCCCATCCTGAAACAAACTTCCCTTCTCCCTCAGCTCCCTGTCTTTTTTTCTTAAATGTTTTTCATCTATCACAACCTTTTTGAACACATTGTCCGCTCTCTCTGTTTGCTCAGTTCCTTCTCACTTGCTCCTTCACTCCCAGAACTCCAACCCATGGTCTTCTCGTTGCCAACTCCATGTACACTTTCCAGCTCCCCCTGCTTATTTCCTTGTAGCATCTGACACCACTGACAACACGCTTCTTCTTGGAGCCATCTGCCCTCTTGGCTTCAGGACAATATACTCCCCTGTTCTCCCTCCTCTCTCTCAAGCCTCCATCATGGCCGCCTTCCCCTCCCTTTCCTTTAAAGCTTTCCCCTGTGGTTCTACCCTCTGGGCTCTGCACTCCCACATGTTTTCCTGAGAGAGCTCGTCCACTTCTCTGGCTTCCTTGAATTGTCATTTATAAGCACTCTTAATCCTGGATCTCATCTTAAATCAATGAAGAGCTTTTGAAAAGTTACTGTGTGTTAAAAGTCAGAGTCACATGTGACATGTAAGAGTTCACAGTCTAGAACTCTCTCTCCTGGACTCTAGACCCATACATCTGGCAGTCTTGCTGTTTGCTACGGTTTGAGGATATGCATCTAATTCACAGATTAGCTGAAACAAATTATATACCTCTGAGTTTCTTCTAAAGGGTCTAGAACCCAGCCTTGCTTGACAACATGTCAGCAGATGATCCTGTTGGCTCTGCTTCTGGCCTGGAGAACACACCAAAGGCCTCTGGGTCACAAGAAGTGTGTATGTCTACTTCCTTTGACTAAGAAGTGCAGGACCTCTCTCCAGAACAGCTGGAGGGCTTGGAGTTCTAAAACTATAATCTAGTCCATAAATTCTTTTCCTGCCTTTGGAGTAGTAAGATATCGATAGGGTCACATGCTGATGAGAATTAACGTATGATGTGAGAACTGTACACAGAGGTAGTGCTGTCAGTAACAGACCCTGTGCTGATATTGCTTACCCAACAGTGCTGGGAGGACGAAGCTTACACGTATGAAAGAGGCTGGATGTAATTCAAAGTGAGACTGAATAAATGTTAAGCCTTTCTTTTAGAAGTTAGGTTGGGCAGATGAGGGAGGATGGAGCAGCACGTTTCCTTTAGGCTGGCCCGGCTAAGCCTTGGAGGACCAGCTGCTCTCGGAGCCAGCCTTACCTCTGTTTCAGAATCTGCTTGTTGTCTTCGATGGTAACACTGTCAGCATGGTCCCTCTTGAAGATTTCAAAAGCCTCCTGGCGTCCTAATGACATTTCCCCTCTCATCCCTGTTTGGAGACACAAGGAAAGGGCCTCAGTCACGGTGTCAGGATCTCATTAATTTCATTGTCACTTTAGTCAGACCACAAAGCCAGCCCTGGCTCTGAGAGGCCCACAGCAGAGAAGCTCCTGACCAGACAGGTGGCCCCAGGCTCTTCCAGCTGGCCGCTGACCTGCCGTGGAGGCCCTTCCAGTGACACCCACTGCACCCTGCAGGACTGTGCCTGCGCATCCATGTGACTTTTGAGGGGTGGAGTTTGGAATGTCTGGTCAGAGGAAATGAAAACCAGAGCACCAAGCCCTGGACTGCCGAGAACATCTGCAAAGGCACTTTCTGCCATCATTCAGTGCCACGTTTCTCCCTGCTCCCCTGTTATGCCCCGTTTTGGTTTTCTGTTAAATTTCACCCTAAATTTCCAGGTATTTAGTTAAAAGAAGTATAATCCAGACTGAAAGATTTAGAATCTAGAAGAGTCTGCTCTTAATCTCCATAGAACGACTCCCCCTTGTTTCCTGTGGCTTGTGAGGGGCTTCAGTTCTACTCAGGAGTTAGGTTCTCAATTGCAAGACCCATGAGTGGACCATGATGAAGGTCCCTAGTTGACATCTAACTTCAACTTCCTGTATCACTAGCGCCACCACAGGCCAACCCTCACTGCTGGGCCCTGCTCAGGTGTCAAGTTCTAAAACCCAGAGTCAGATCAGCCAGGGTCCTCGGAGTCAGCAGACGGCATTTCTGCATCAAGGCTCTCTTTGCAGCCTCCCAGGGTGGGGGGTCAATGCAGGTGTGTGCCTGGGACTCCCCCAGTGACAGCTAATTCACAGCTGGATTTTGGATGAATCTATGCGGTCATTTTTTATGCCTCTGCCCTTAGTTACTTTTCCTATGTTTTCATCCAGTTAACTCTACTTTGAAGGCCTGGATGAGTGTTACCACCTCCATGAAGCTTTCCCCAAGGCCCAGACAGAGCAAGTTCTCCCTCCACCATGTACCTATCCATGCATCTGTAACATGCACAGCCCAGTAGACACTGTCACTTCACATGACAATTCTTTCTGGTGAAATACAAGTTTCTAGGAGGTAGAGATAAATTTTTTGCAAATTCCTAGTGTCATGTTCAACGTCTGGCATTTAGAAGGTGCTCAACATATGTCTGTTAAATGGATCAGGTGAGGAATGAACCAGGAGTTATGATGAGACTTACTCTAATTGTCATAGGAGCATGGTCCAGGGCTAGAGGAGTTCACTATGAGGCCTAGGGTTCCAGAGATGCATTCATATGGGCCACATACCACATCTCCTCTCTCCTGGAAAAAACCCGCCCAGTCCCATCACCTAGCCTCAGGGTGAGGAACTGGCCAGCCCATCTGACACCAATTTAATGATTACTGTTGATAAAAATAGCACCGTGAACAATGTCTGAATGGCAAGGCACACAAAGACACCCCACCCTTTTCCAATCAGAAGCAAATGGGCACAGCTCCGTTCTGTCTCCACATCTGCCCTGCACACTCCAGAACTGGGTGGGCCTGGGAACGTGTTTGTGCGAGACTCGGAAAGATGAGCCCTGATGCATGAGAGACATTAACCAGGGGGCACTTTTCATCCAGCAGAGCCCACCAGGAGGCAAGGGACTCACTCCATACCTCTCCCCACCCAGGTCTGTGCCCACTTCTAACAATGCATGCCTTTTACTGAATAATAAAGTAACAGAGGGTAGAGGGATCGAGTCTCTCTGGAATAGAGCTGGGGAAGAGAGAAGCTCCACAGAGACCACATTGGAGTCTGCCTGTGGGATCCACAAACTGCCTCCCACAGAGGAGGTGATGAGAAGGCTTCCACCAACCAGTAGCAGCAGGGATGGGGGAAACAGGATGGAGGTTGCTCAAAAAGCTACAGTGAAGGAGAAGCATTCATGGCCTCTTCTCTCCTAGGCTCTGCTTTCTTTTAGAGCTAACAGCCTGAATTGACAGCTGGGTGGAAAGGCCGTGCTGAGGTTTTCCAGTACCTGTGGCGATGCCAGCAATATGTCCTGGAAGAACTTACAATCAGCTGAATCCCCACCCCCACCCCAGGGGTTCCCCAAAGTGTGGAGGGGCCTGGGCAGTGGCAGCAGGAAGGACATGAGGTTCACAGAGGAGATAAACCTGGGAAGGTAGTTTGGGATCATTTTGCAGAGAATCTTGAAGGTCTTGCTAAGAAATTTGGGGCCAGCACCATATCATATACACGAACCACCAATTTTCAAAGACTTAAAATTTAGTAAAGTACACCTCCTGGGAAAGTTACACTGGGAGTATTTAACACTTCTGGTGACTTAAAAGCCAATTGAGGTCCTGCAGTGCCATGGGCTTATCGTTGGGAACATGGTATCAATTTTCCTCCTGCGATAATGGAGAAAGTATTCTGGAATTGGAGTTCTTTGACGGTGGTGACTTGGGTGAATGGACATTAGTGTGATGGCTACAGTCCTGGCAGCTAGCATCCTAAGTGTCTGCTCAGGGAGGCCAAGGGGAGTAGCTGATGATGCCCCTAGTGTGAGGCAAAGAGGCAAAGCAAGACCGGGAAGACTGCTTCACGGCAGCACATGGAGGCTGAGAGTCTGCAGAGAGGGGCACAAGGAAAGGGCTCCACGGGTGGCTGTGGTGTGTGACCCCCGGCTCCATCGCAGTCCTACTCTTGGCCATCTTCATTCTGCTTCTTCAGAGCCCATACCCAGCTCCTTTTAAATTGCACTAAGATACCAGTTCTCACTCCAATTTGGGGACAACCATAAAGTTAATGAACATCTTTTTATTTACTGAAGCGATATCTTCACTTCCTTTTCCCTCTCAGGATTTAGAAAACAGCTTTCTCTTATGGCAAGCTCTTGCCCCGAAGTACACGTTGTAGGCATTAGAAGGAGCGAGACCAGTGAAACACAAGAGGGACCAAAAGCTCACTTTGCAAATGGAGATAATCATCTATTAATTTTCTCTCAACAAGTATTTATTTATCTTAGGCACTGTGCTAGGCATGTGGCAGAGATATAAACTTGAACAAGAGGATTAAAGTGTTGATCCTAGACCATAAAGAATTCAAAGTCTAATAAGGGAGAAAGAAAAGTGAACCAACAGTTACAATGGCAGTTACTGCTCGCTGTCAGGGAGGCACGTTTCTGGGGCTGGGCAACAGGGAGGTGGGGGGTCGGCTCTGTCAGGAGAGTGGGAAGGATTCTGAAGGTGGAAGCAGCATTTGGCAGGTGGAGAAGAAGTGGAAGAAGATCCCAGGTGGAGGGGGCAGAGGAGGAACGTGGATTAAAAGGGCAACTTGATGAATATGGGTGGTTCTGCCACCCAACAGGAATGACCTTTGGGTGACTAAAAATAAATTTTTACCGACTCTATGCTAAGCACTGAACCAAGTGCTTTCTTACATACTGTTCAGTTAAACTTTTCCCTGGTCCCTGGTCATAATTTCATTTTATGGAAACTGAGGCTCAGTTAAAGAGGAAACAATCACCCAGTGTTTAGAGGACTTCAGTTCTGCTCCGAGACCAGTTGTCCCAGGGCTAGTTTGCCTAACAGAGGGGCAGGCAGTGGGCCTCAGACAGATTTACCCACCAGACTGCATTCTCATTAGTGCCTATCTCGTCCAAAACTTGGAGGTATTTTTTTTTTTTACAGTATCACAGAAAAAACAGAACCATGAATTTTGTTTACTATTTGCATAGTTGACTTCATCTGTTAATATGTTCCGCTTTTATTTTTAGAATTTGTAAGCTCCATGAAGGCAGGGATTTATTTGCTGCAATATTTCTAGCACCTGGATAGTACCTGGCACAAAGGAGGAACTCAACCAAATGTCTTCTGCATGAATGAATGAATGTTTTAGATGCTTAATGCTTTTCCTTTTGGTAGAGCATACTGTGACACTATGGGGGAAGTGAGGCTCACATCCATTGCTCTCCCTCCACCACCATGCTTCTGGGCAGGTTCCTCCCCTGTCTGGTGTGATTTCAGAAATTCAACACCATCTTCTCCCTACTACATGTCACTATGCTTCCCAGCCCACCAATAAAGATGAATTCAACTCCAAGAAGCTCTTACAAAAATGCAAATACCCTTGAAGGCATCACTATGTTAAGGCTAGCAGAGAAAAATTCCATGATTTGTTGACAATTAGCTAACAGGTCCCGCAAAGATGAGGCATAAGATGGCATCTCAGGCTGATGCTAGACTTAGGGAGATCTGAGCTTGAAAGGGAAGGCATGATGGCAAAAGAGATAAGCTGTGCCTTCTTCCCCACTTTGTTCAGTCCATCAGACTCAGCCTAGGCTCTCAGGAATTCTGAGAGGGCCATGCCCACTTCTAGCTCTGAGTTGTTTCCTTTTAGAGAATTTCAATCATAGGTCCCAGCGTTGAATCCCAGAAAATATGGATGACTCAGAGAAGCCTCCTGGCTGGTTGAATCACAGGACTGTTTAAAATCTAAAGGACAGCAAACAAAGTATCACGGGACAGTATAAAATTTCAAACAAAACAGGCGAAAAACAAAACAACCCCCAAAAACCCTAAAGGAGAGGAATTGCTCAATCTCAGTCCCTAAAATACGACATTGCAATTCCGAGTTTTAAGTTGGATGGAAAACATTTACAGGTCCTAAAGGTGCAACCTCTTCTGGATTTCCACACCCATTAAACAGCACGTAGGTAGAAGTGGCAGTCAAGACGGTCCTCTCAAAATTGGCCTTGGAGCTGGGTTTCTGCAAATGTTGGGCATCCAATTCTCAGGCACTGGTCCCTCACCTGTTTCTCAGTGCTCTCCTCTTTGCCATCCTGAAATTTGGTACCTTCTTTTGCTAAAGATTACAAATTAGTACTTTTGGAAGCTCTCCCCGCCCCCAACACACGATCCGAGGGAAACCAAATGGAAACCAAATGGAAAGGACAAACATCGGTAGTGGAGAGTTTACGCTCCTGCCTTTGGGCCCGCTGTCTGATTTCCTTTGGTCTGGGACACGTGGGCCAGAGCCCATTTTCCTGGCTGCTCCCAAACAACCTACTGCTGCTTAAGCTATTGCTTAAAAGTTGACAAAAGTAAAATGATGGAGAGTTGTGTTATTCATGCTGAAAAATGATTTCCTAGTCAGAGCCAAAAATATATTTTCCTTGGGAGAGACATTTATTCATGTGGTGCCTCGGTCCCTCTCACTGAAGAGGGAAGTGGAGAAAAGAAGACCAGCGGGAAATGAGGAAAAGTGAGAGACGAGGTGGATTCCAGGGGGAGAAGGGGCTTGGAACTCAATGTCTGGGACTAAAAGCATGAGAAGGCTCAGAGCTGTAGGGCATGATTACACTGTCTGTGGCTTGGCAGCAGATACTTTTGAAACTGAAGGTTAGGGACTGGCTTTGATATAGTGATATTATGAATACTTACAACATGTCGAACATGGATGTGCACACAGTAATAAGAAGCAATAGGCAGGGATAGGTGTGTTTTTGTATGGTATCTGATATAAGGTTCTATATGGACTAAAATTTCTCAGTAAATGTTGACTTAGGTGAAATATACAAAAATATCCTCACATAAATAATTAGAAGAGAATTCCGTCGTTTAGTGTGTGGAGGAGTTAGAATGAATGGACCAATGGGAGGGAGAGGAATGAAGAATTTAGATGAGAAGAAGGGATCATCTATCAAGGCAGCATGAAACATAACGGTCAGGAGGGTCAGGAGGGATATGAAGACCAAGGGAAAGGTCAGTTGTCCAGCACTCTTGGGAATGGTGCCTGGAACAAGGATGTCCCAGAGGAAATGATGGCTATAGCCAGAAATTCTGGGGTGAAGGATAAGTCAGCAGCTTCTAGCACATAGAGCAAAAGGTCCATTGATGGTGGGCTGAATAAATTCATGAGATGGGAAGGTGCTAAAGGACGGAATAAAGAGAAATGGACCATCTCCTAGAAAGATGAGAAGAGACATCTGCGATATTGTCTACCATCCTCCCCTCATTGTGGGGAGGACATTGTCATTTAGGAAGGAGGCTTTTGGAAGTTGCATGAAAAACAGGGATGGCACATATGTAGCCCCTGTGTTCCCACCTTCCTTCCTCACACCCATGGAAGACATTGCTAATTAATCACAGCATCCTTTGCTGGGGAAACTAATTATAGCACTGGAGTTTTCAGCACAGTTCTTCAGGCAGCCTCTCCCAGTCAATCATCCCTGCATACATGCTCTTCCTCTAATAGATGGCTTCCAGATAACCACCCAATTAAATGACGACTGCTGTTACTTTCATCATTCCTGTGCTTTCAGGGAAAAACAGTTGCCTTTGTCCATTACCTTAGGAACTGACACGCAGGTGGTTTTCCCCAGGGAGCAGTGTCACATCCTAGAGCGCCTGAATCATTGAGAGTGGCTGTCTGGGAGTAGATGCTGCGGAGGCCTCTGTCCATGTTTCTCCACTGCCAGGGTGATGGAGGTCACCACAGGAAGCAGTGCCATGTGCCATGGCTCTGTTTACTTTAAGAACTAGGAGCAGCTCAGCTACAATTTGAGGGGTTCTGGGTGGGTACAGCAGGGTATGGAATCTGAGGATGAGGGGAGGACAAAACCACTTAGCCACAGCCAAAGTGACTGCAGATGTGAAGACCAAAGAGTAGATCTTTTGGGGTGACCAAGGACACTTGCCCAACCTACTTCCTGCTTTTGATTGACAACTTCTGGAATGCACTGGTGCTCTAAGGCCTTGGGGTCAAAGGCCTACGTTCAAACCAGATGATACCACCACCTGGGCTAAAGTCCTCAGATTAGGGCTTGCCTTGGAGTTTCCTAAATTGCCACATGAAAGATGTCAAAGGAGAATCTTTAATTAGTAGATTCTTAGGGCTGGCTTGGACCAGGCTGAAGCATGGCAGGCTTGGCAGGGGTTCCTAGGGAGTGGAGTGAAGGGAAAAATCTGAAGTGGAAAGCCACAGAAACCTTAGGAGACCCACCCAATGGTGGCACCACATCTAAATAAATCAAATGGGTTCCTGACTCCTGGTGCCAGAAATCACACGTCCCACTGGCAACCCTCCCCGGCCCAGCAGTGCAGAACACGCTGGTAGAATTAAGGGCAGCATGTGAGGCAGCTTGTGTTTCCCTTTTGTCTTGGTAACCATGTCTGATTCACTCTCCTGCTGCAGCTGTGTCCTCAGCCTGTGTCCTGAGCAGGTGAAGAAAGGCCTGGTGTGCCAACTGAGTGGACGGGCCTGGAGACCCTGAAAGAAAGGCAGGTGCTTGAGGGGAATCACCCGTTTCCAGCAGTGACATAAAACCTTCAAACAATCGTCCCGGAGATCATCTGCAGAAAACCTTCATTTTCCTAACCCGGCATCTCCGGGGTTTTGATTTTGTGAGGGTTCTTATTCAGGATGAAGTGCCCACGTGGGTTGCTTAGAGGAACCCGTGGACAGACGCAGGCATGGAGCTTGGAGAGCAGCCTGGGTCATGCTGGCATTTCTGTGTTTTGGAGTTAACTCAGGAATCTGGAGGCCAGCAATATTTCCATTAAATAAGGCAGCATGCTGTGGCTCCCGCTGCCAGGCTGCACTGGATCTCTGGAGTCATTTCATCACTTTCAGTCCCTAGATGTGGCAGCCCTGAAAGAGCCTTGGTGTCTAATTCCGTACGGCCCGATATTTGGACCAACCCTGGGCATTTACGTGGAAGGACATGTGTGTTCCAGTCCTTTGTGGGTTAAAGGGCAGTTGCCCTAGAGGCCCACCAAACAGAAAGGCAGCATTCCTCTTCAGTTTGGAAAGAAGCTACACATTCTGTGGAATCTGAAAAGCGCAGGATTCCCTGAGCTTGAGGTGTTTTGACCATTTCCAAAGGCCATGGTTAACAGGGTTCTGTTGACTGGTTTGGTTTCCACCCCGATGAGTTCAGTTCTCGTGTCAGCCTGTGCTTTGTGGCAGTGGCTAGAGCAGTGTTTACATGTCCTGCTGTCTGAAAAATGAGGCAAGTTTTCTGTCTGCCCGAATTAGGAATGAATTCCACTCTAGTCTCAAATTTATTTTGATACATTCTAAAAAGAGAATTAAAGAATTACATTCTAGCCTAGTAGCAAAAATGCCCCTTCCCTGAAATTCAGGTGGATTTAAATAAAATTGTTTCCCTGGCTTGGAAGTAAGCATAAGGCAAAATGGAGTTTGGATATGCTAGTGTTCATTCTTTGGGGAAAAAAAAGGAAGGAGAAGGTTTTGTGTGTGTGTGCCTTCTACGTGACAGGCACTGTTTCATATTTCACAAATACTAACTCACAAATATTAACTCAATTAATCTTCACAACAACTCTATTGGTGGTAGTGGGGAGCTAATGCTTATTGAGAACTTTGCATGTTGTCTCATTTAATTCTCACAGTGACCCTCACGACCCTGTCAACTAGGTATTATTGGGCCAATTCTATAGGTAATTTGAGGTTGAAAGAGGTTAAAAGTGACCCTGAGACAAGTTACTAAAATGGCAAAGCCAGAACTTGATCCCAGGTTTGTCTGACTCCAAAACCCTCCTTTCGCATACTGTGTTGCTAAGTGAAAATCATTTGCCAAGTAGAAATGATCTCAGAAATACCAGCAAACCTATGGGGTCAGGAGGTCAGAGACGGTAAGGAGAAAAAGGCAGTTTTTGGAGGGTTGTAAGTTGGCATGTGGACTGAAAACCATAAATGCATATGGCAGCTCAGAAGAGGGGAGATGTGTGGATGGGGAACTGGGGAGGCATCAGACAGCAGGGAGGCGCTGCTTCACTGGGAACCTGAGGCGGGTGGGGTAAGGATCAGAGGTAAAGGGGAGTTGCCTGGCTCATAAGGAAGCCTTGACTCTCTGCCATTAGGGCTTCATTAGTTCGCCAACCACGTTAGGTCCAGTTAAGTAATTACCTTTCCTTAATCTACACGGAGAGGAGCTTGGGCTTGGAAGAGTCGCCACAATAAAGCAGTTTATGCACTTAAAACGGTGCTGTTGGACTGAAGCAGGGGAGATGCTACAGAGAAGAAGGGGCAGGGTCCAGGTTCTGAGAATGCGCTCTTTAGCAGTTAATAATCTCCCACCCGCAATGAGCAATAATGGTGAAAAAGAGGTGAAAAGGATCCAGGGAGCCATCATGTTCCTGTTGACCTCTCTGTATCCTAACTGCTGCTTCTCTGGAAAGCACTTCACTGTTTAAATGAAACATTTGTTTATTCACTTAGGCAGTGAGTCAACTGGTGAAGCAGACCATCTGTCAAAAGTACTGAGGATCTACTCTCATGACAACCCTCTTCCATGGCTAGTTACAGATAAATAAAAGAAACATTGCCCTTGACCTTATGATATAAAGCACTGGGGCTATGGGAAGGTCAAAGCTTACATTCTAAAGTGGGAGAATACTCATAGACAGTGCATTGATGGTAATATGGTACAGATGGTGTGGATGATGGCGAGGAGCAAAAGAAAGGGCAGGATCAGATTGCAGAGGGACTTTTCAAGGAACATTCCTCCTGAGGCAGGTTTTACAGGAACTGAGGAGTGGGAGCTGGAGGAAGGGAGGTTGGTGTCATCCTGTCATAAAGAACAGAAAGGCAAAGCCATAGGGGTGGGGAGGAGCCCACCATGCGCAGGGCCTGGCACAGAGATTGACTGGAAGGACCTCGGGGGTTTCCTTTGGCTGCAGGGGAATCTGGCCCCAAGTGACCTCTAGGTCCAGACACACACTCTTCACTAGTTCCCTGATTGCCCAGGGCATGCCCAGGCAGAGGGCCACTGGAGTTTTCCACAGGCTTGTCGGGCAATTCTCTCTCCCTAAATGACTGAAGAAGAACATCTGCCTTAGAGCATAACCTCAGGCTACTCTTCCACATTCTTGCCCAGTGCTTGGGAGAGGACCTAGGGTTTGGGGTCAGAAGACACGGATTCGAGTGCTGGTCTCACTAGCTGTATGACCTCGGGTCTGCCATTTAAATTGCTCCGTCTCAGGCTCCTCATCTACAAAATGAAGCTAATAAGAACTCCTGTCTCTTAATGTTGTTGTGAAGGGTTACGAAGAGGAGGTAGCACTCTGGGCATATCTCCATTTTGGAACTACTGAACACATTTGCAATGATGCATTTCCATGACTGCTTCCCCTGCCCTCCTCCCCGACCCCTCAGGCCGTGTGAATTTGCCTTATATGTCTGTAGCCCCAGCTCCAAGCTCAGTGCCTGGAACATAGTAGAAACTCCAAACAAGTTTTGTTAACTGAATGAATTAGCAAAGATGAGATATCTCTAGTTAACTTGTTTTCCTTAAAAGCATTATTTGTTAAACTATACATATATCTCTAATGCAGTTTTCTGTGCATATATTTTACAATAAAAATAAACAGAATATGCCTGCTATGAATCATTTATTTAAAAGTCTGACAGAATGAATGAATAAATATGGAATACACTATAAAAAGTGAAAGTGTAAAAATGAGTTATTAGCATCATAAATAATAATGAGTCATCTAAAAACCCACTCACAGCAGGCTGTTTAGAGTGAAGAACTACTTTAACACAGTGGGAGAATTCTTAAGGTAGTACAAATTATGTGTTAGCAATGGAGGGAGAGAGTGGTTTAAACTGTCAGGCTGGCTCTGCTGCTTCTGTGTTCTCTGCTTTCCGACCACACCAGCCAGGCTCATTCCACAGTAACCACCTCATCTCATTGAGAAAATAAATGCAACAAGACAGGGGCTTCCTCATCTTCCCGACACCATGTCTACACGTGGCTTTACCTGCGCTCCCAGATTTCCTTCTGGTTACAATGGAATGAGCATCCACCATCTTATCAAAGGCCCAACCCCTCCACCTGGGCTGTGGTTCCCAAATTCCTCTCCTGGCCTTCTTCTCTTATCCCTTCTCTCTTGCCTGAGCAATTTCCCCCTCTTCCTTGTATTATTTCCATCAGCAAAAAAACCATATTTTAAAATCCATGTTGAATTGATTATAGTTAGACGTAGATATATTTGAATTTGTAGGTATAAAATGGAAGGTTAAAACATTCATGTTCACTGGCCTTGATTTCATTGGTGAAATGGGAAACAAGATCATCTATTTATAGTGGGATGGCAGAGAAGGAGACTTAAGGACATTTAGATACTCAGGGAAGAAAAAAATACTGTCTTAACAATATCCTCCCTTCATCCCATTAACCTGCCAGTTATCTTTCTGTTTCTCTGGTCCCTTTTCATAGAAAATGCCTCAAAAGAGTTGTCTGTATTCACCATCTCTATTCCTTCACTGCGCATTCTCTGCTCAGTCTAGTCCAATGGAGTTTTATCCCCTCTACTCCACTGAAATTGTCCTTTCAGCCTTCCCAGTGATCTCAGCATTGCCAAAACCAGTGGTCAGTTTTCTATTCTTATTTTAGTTGACTTCTCAGTAAATGGTAGAGGAGTAAAGTCACCAACTATTCCACATGCCCCCATCCATTTCCTAGGTCCCCTGTAGTGGAACTACGTGACTGGTTCCACCCAGCAGGCTGTGAGCAGCAGTGACAGGTGTCACCTCCTGGCTAAAGCATTGAAGAGCCGCCATGCAATTCTCCATGCTCTCTCTTCTCTCACCCTGGTGCTTGGTGTCATCTCAGATATAGAGTCTACATCTGCCTGGGTCCCTGGTGATTGTGGACCAGAGCTTCCACTCCTCTGACCCACATTGTTCACTCAGTGTGAATGAGAAAGAAGTTTTGTGATAAGCTACTGAGATTAATGTTAATTTATTACCGGAGTACGACCTAGTCTATCCTGACTGACACACACCAGTGTTCAACACAGCTGAGACCTCCCTTTTATTGAAGCACTTCCTTCCTTGGGGACATCACTCCCTCCTGACTTTTCGCCTACCTTCCTGGCTTCTTCTTTCAGCCTCTAGATGTTGCAGTGCAGTAGCGCTCAGTTCTGGACACTCTTGTCTTTCCACATGTCATTTCATTTCATCTCATGGTTTCATATGTATTATACACCAATGGCTCCAACATCTATATCTTCCGCTCTGACCTCTCCATTGAGGGCCAGACTGGGATTCAGTCCACTTGAATCTCCAGTTGGCTCCTCAGGCTTAACATGCCTCAAACAGAACTCAACTTCATACTCTATTCTAAACTCTACCCCAAGCTGTTTCCCCTAATTGTTTCCGTGTCAGTAAATGGCACCATTTGCTTGAGCAAAAAAATCCTGGGACTTTTCCATGATCCCTCAATTCCCATATCAGCTCCACCAGCAGGTTCTGTCAGCAATCCTTTAAAAATATGCCTTATACCTCTCCGCTTCTCTTTGTCTCTTTTTTACCCCAACCTAAGTCTCCACCATTGCTCACCTGGACTGCCTCCTAACTGCTTTGCCAGCTTCCGTCTTGGTCTCCGATAGCATACTCTCCACATAGCAACCCGGGTGGTTTTGTAAGAACACAATCATGTCACTTTTCTGCTTTAAACTCTTCAATGGCTTCCCATGACACCCTAACAAACCCCGGACTCCTTGGCCTGGCAGCCTCACATCGTCTGGGCTCTGCCTACGTGTCTTCCTCCCCATGCCCTGTCCACAGCTCCTCTGCTCACGTCTTCTTGGCTCACTGGCCTTCTTTCAGCTCCTCAAATATGTCACTAGTATTCTTACCTCTGGGCCTTTACATTTGCTGTTTGTTCCTTCTGTCTGGAATGTTCTTTCCCTGAATCTTTATGGCTATCAATTCATTATTCAGTTCTCAGCTCACGTGTCACCTCCTTTGGTCCCCAACCCACCCTGATTGTTTCCTACTCTATTATATCCTTCCTAGCATTTGCCACCATCTGAATCGACATGTACGAATATATCGTGTAGAATGAAAATGTCACAAATGCGCATCTGTCTTGTTCATTGCTCCTTCTCCAGTGCTGGGAAGGAAGGAAGGAAGAGGGAGGGAGGCGGGGGGCGGGGTGGGGAGGAAGAGAGGGGTCACAGTCCTATTCTAAATAGGTCCCCCTAATAGTTACCAGATTTGTACCCTCACCCCTGCCTTACCCATCAAGCCCAACCTACCTCCTGTGAAGACCCTGACTCCCGGGTTCAAGCTCTCTCCTCTTTGCATCCACAATCAGAATGTTTAAAATGTCCCTTCTTTCCCAGGGACCTGGCCTGGGTGAACTTCCACAGGCCCTTGCTAACCCATTCCCTGATTAACATAACCTCATTCTTCTGCTCTCTCCCTCTCTCTCACTTGGTTTTTACTTTTGTGGTTGGTTGTTTTGTTTTGTTTTATTTTCTGCATATTAAACCTATAAATAATGATTTCTAAAGGGAGCCAAACTAAACTCCACATATAAGTGGTGAGGGGATTTGTAAGAACAGCTCCCCTTCCTTTTCCTGGCAAGAGCTTCCATTTCTGAGACAGAAGAATGAGAATCTTTGGGGATCTCTACCATCATTTCAGAATGCTATGGGGTCAGCTGAGTTAATTTCTGTGCCTGGCATTTATAATCCTCACCAGAGAGAAGTAATTTACCATTACAAACTATTTATATCAAGCCATTCAGGAAGGTTTCTGAGGAATTTTTCTTTCACAGATGCATTATCCTATAGGAATTCAGAGAGGAATATAGCTGATGCAGAAGGCAAGTCCTAAAGATATAAACCGCCATCTCTTTGCCTGATGAGGTAAGAACATGTAAAAGGTATTACTTCACTTTTCCTAATTATCAAGATATAGCTTGTCCATTGCAGAAAATTTGGGAAATAAAGAATGGTGTAAAGAAGCAGGAAAAATATCACTCATAATCCCTCCACCTTCCAGTTTTGCCTATGCTTGTTTTACTATATAGTTAAGTGATACTATATGTATAATTTTGTAGCCTGTTTACTTCACTTAACATTATCTCGTAATCCTTTTTTCTAAGTCATTAAATTCTTCCTAAATATTATCTTTTATGGCTGTGTAATATTTCATTATTATAGTCCATTCCCTAATATTGGACTTCTACATGATTTTACATATATATGCTACATAAATAATGCTGCAGTGAGCATCTTGGTGTATAATTTTTATTCTACATTTAATTACTCAATGAGTTAATTAATTAATCAATGTAACAAATATTTACTGAGTGCCCACTACATCCCAGTTACTGTTCTTGGAGCTGGTGAACAAAGTCCTATTTCCTTGGAGAGCTTACATTCTACTGAGGGTGACAGACAAGAGGAGCAAATAAATACATACTATTAATTAGCTCTATGAAGAGAGAGAATGCAAATTAAAGGGAGAGAGATATGAATGATGAGGGAGGCTATTTTCCTTAGGGGGATTAGAGGAAGTTCTCTCTGAGGAAGTGGTGTTTGCACAAAGGCATTTTGGATGATTTCTGTAGGCTAGATTCCTAGAGGGAGTTTCTGAATGAAAGTTCTTACTTTCTAGGAAGCCAGTTTATTCCCTGACAATAGTTCTTAGAAGTGCCCGGAAGAAACAACAGTTCTGAAAATGCACCCTACTGGAGTATGATCTTGAGCAAGTTACTTAATTCCTCTATGCTTTAGTTTTCCTGTGTGAAGTGGAAATAATTACACCTGTATATGTGCATGTGTGTATGTGTGTGTCTGTGGTGGAGGTGGGAGGGTCGGAGGTGGCTGTGGGGATGGGATGTTAAGGTTCTTGCGTCCCAGAAGAACTGGGTCAGGGAGCAAATATGTCTGTGAAAAGAGAATGATCAGGCTGTGAAATGTGTGCAGGGCATTCTAGTTGACGAAACTTAACTAAAAGAGGGTTCTGGAAGGTGTGGCATGGATACTTACCGTGTCTGGTACGTATCACGTGGTCAACAATGTATACAGAATGAAAGGAAGAACCAACCTCTCGGGAAGAACTTATTCACAGTGGGTAGCTGAGAAGGAAAGTTGTAGATGAGTGGTCACATAGTGGGGCAGTACGGCTCAAGATTTGTCAGTCAGACACACAAAGAACGCTCCTTTTCATTCACGAGCCTGCAGAGAGGTGGTATCCTCAGTTTCCTCATTCATAAAATGGGGCTAACAATGTTTACTTCATAGGGCTGTTTTGAGGTTAAAAGGAATTGAAATATGGAAAGGACACAACACTGTGACTCATTTACAGTAAACTCTTGACAAATGCTTGTTTCTCTCCCTCATCTTGTATAGTTTGGTAGGAAAGGATCTGGGATAGTAAGAGATAGGACGGTGGCGTAAAGCACTGAGAGGGCGCTAAGTAAACTGTATCTCCCCAAACACCAGAACCAGATGGTGTATCTGTTTATGCACCATCATTTGGGTTATACTCTTTCGAGTTCTCAGATCTATAGTAATAAAAACATTTTGTTGAATATAAGATAATTAACGTGTGCTGATGTTGAAAAAACTCCAAGGAAGGAGTTTCTAGACCGGTTGACGGCTGATGGTAAAAGTTATCAAAGGCATCCATTTAGCATCCTACCTAAATGCTCTCCTCAATTAAAATGATTAACCTGATTAGGAAAACTCAGCTTAAGTCATATCCCATTATTTCCTTCGGGTCTTTCCAGCAGAGTTTCTCCTTCAAACCAAGGTCCCTCCACCTCCACAGACCCTGCTCTAATCTCCCTGCTATGTTGGACTTCCCTCCATCATATCCTTCTGATGCAGGCAGAGGCTCTTTGTAAGGTGTGCCCAACTGGAGACTGGGCACACCCTGTTTGGTTAGTGCATATTTGTATGGGGTAGGACACATACATTAGACATATCCACCAGTATCATCCTTCCCTTTCCCAAATTCCGGTGATGTCTGGGGGTTCCTTACTCTTGAGGCATCCAGTGGAAGCCACAGATTTGTTCCATTTACTGCTGACCTCGTAGCTCCTGCTTGTGTTTATCTTCCACTCTCTTTGCTGCATCTCTTCATGTGGTAGCAGCACATGAGCAAATTTTCTCTCAGTGTCTTGCAGTAATAGCTTTTGTCTGACTTCTTCCCTCACTGTTTAGATTTTTTTCTTTTTAGCCTGTCTTTTCATAAAGCCAGAAGCAGAACTGGATTGTGGAAAACAATGCCAAGGGCATGGGGCCCTGATTGCTGCCATCTGCTACAATGACAGAAAGAGGAGGAGGAAGGAAAGGATGCTATAAGTGAAGTAGCATGATGAAGAAGAATCTAAATTTGATTTGTTTAAAGCCTTCTCAGATTGGCATTCATCTGCGGTAGAAAACGTTCACTGGCAGATGCTCTAGGACCTGGTTAACTGTTTGTAGTCTGCATAGCCGGGTAGAAAGACTGTCCTCTCTTGTTCAAAGCCAAGAAGCTGCCTTTCACTTCACTGGGCTCACTAATGAGCTTTGGGCTGCCCTGGGCAGTAATTTGCTCTCTGAACATAAAGAACGCAAAGAGTGAACAGGCTGAAAGCCCCTCTGGCTGGGCTTCCTCTTGTTACAAACAGCCAGTCTTTGAACTTGTAATTATGAGTCATGGGGCTCCCAGTCTGGCTCGAAAGTGACTCATTTTAAGCAAATTATCAGTTTTTGCCCTGTTACCAAATGCTGTGATCAGCCATTCTGCGTGAAAAAGGGAACAGTTTTATTAAAAGAGCAGGATGTGTGAAAGGAGAACGAATCGCACTATGCTTTCCAGACGTATGGACCAGAGTCAAGCTCAGGCCCAGGGTAAGCCAAGCAACAAAATATAAAAATGGCACAGAAAGCAAATGATCAGGAAAATTCATTTCAGAACAGATGCAGAACTAACTTTTGCAGCCAACAGCATACAATTCTTATAATGCTATGATTCCTGGACATTCTCCCTGTCCCCCTTCCAATTCACTTGGACCTACTGAAATTGGGGTCAAGGAAGAAATATCTTTCTTTGGGTTGATGTAACCCAGAACTTTGTTAAAGAGTCAGTGATGATAGATGCCTCTGAGTTGCCCAAAGCTATTACTTAGACAGATGGACTGATAGACACAACAATCATAGTAAATAAATGTCATTTAGTGATGAGTCTGGTGGAAAGAGAATTTCAGGGCCTTCTGTTATAGAGTCCTCTCCTGAGAACACCTGCTACATTAATGGTCTTTGGCTGAGGAAACATTTGAAATGATCATTACCACTTTGTCAGTTGCAAGAATAGCAACTGATGTGAAAAGACAATTTTTCTTTTCTGATGACTTGGGTATGATGAATACCTCCCAGGACCACAATAAGGGGAAATGGGACCAGAGTGAACTGGACGGCTATGTGGTCCAAGTATGTGTTTTTTGGAAGGATGGTTTGAAATTTCTAATTAATCCCTTTAAATAGCTGTCCATTCATCTACACCACTCTAGAAGATTCCATAAGCTACAAGGGGAACTTGGCTCTGGGTTAAATTGTCTGACTTACAGATTTTTACATCCTTTCAAAATTACTTTCAATTTAAAACCACCTTTCTTGTTTCTTGAATCCATTACTTCTTGTCCCTTCCATGGGACAAGGAAACCATGGTTGCTATAGGGCTATTTTTGTATGTACCCAAACCCCCAAAATAAAATCCATTAATCAATCACTCAAATTTTTTGAATATTCATCTTCTATGCTTCCTGATAATCACTGTAATTGATAAAGAATCAGTAAAAGACATGAAAAGTAAAAGCGGACTATAACAGCTAGCAGTCATCTCCTAATTGGCAATTCCAGGGCACATTTTTCAATTCTCATACCTCTCAGCCTCTCAATGGTACTTGAATATTCCTTAATTATTAAGATTTTCTTCTCTGGTATCTTGGCATAGTTCTCTCCTTATTCTTCCATGTCTATGACTATTCATTCTGAGGCTCCCTTACTGGCTGCTGTATTGCCTGCCCGTCTAAGTGGTATAACTGACAATGGGGGGTCAGTGGGGATAGAAAGGAAGTGTTGAATTCAGTCGACATTTCTGATGGAACATGATGACTGACTAGCTGTGTGAGTATATATTAAAACTCTTCTATTGCAAATAACAGAAACCTAAACATTAAGGTGGCTTAAAAATATGGAATGTATTAGTTCAGGTAATTGAAAAGTGCAAAGGCAATGCTGGCTTCAGGCACTCTTTGATACAAAGATTCAAAAACAAAAGAAAAAGAAAAGGCTGATCTGAGGAAATCACTCAAAACACAGCACAGATATCTGAAGGGATGGAAAATATGAAAGAGAGGTTGAGATGTTAAGACAGAGTAATAAGGTCCAACACATGTCTAATAGGAGCTTCCAAAGAAGAGAATAGAGAGAATGGGGAAGAGGCAACATAAAAGAGATAATGGCTCTGCATTTTCTAGAAATAATAAATATGTGAATCCTGGCATTCAGGAAGCACAATAAATCCTGGGCAAGAAAAAAAAATTCATTCCCTAGATGTAATATGGATACTGAGAGCACCAAAGACAAGAGATCTTAATAGGAGCCAGGGGTTTTAAAAGGCATATTGCTTACTAAGGAATGACAATTAGATTGTCAGCATACTTCCTAATGATAACAATAGAAACAAAAAGACAACAGGATAATATCTTTAAAGCTTTGAGGGAAAATATGTATCAACCTAGAATTCTATACTCAGCTAAATTGCCATTCAAATGTCAGGGACAAAATGCTTATTCCCCACTCCATCTTTATAGAAAGTCCAAACTCTAGCCTTAATTCCAAGGAAACTTCACTCCAGCTACACAAAATTTTCACCGGTATCCAAACACACTGTCTTCTCATGCCTTTGGGCTTTTCCAATACTGCCTCCTTGATTTGAAATGCCCTTTTCCACATGGCAGACTCCAAATCATTCTTCTGTTTTACTACAGGAAGAAGAATCTTGAATCCAAAAGAAAGAAAGGAGATGTAAAAAGAAATAGTAAAATGAATAAATAAATAAATTACAGGGTTAAGCTAAATAAGCAGTACCTGTATATAATAATATTAATACTATTTATTAATTTGGGGAAAAGGAAGAATAAAAATAAATCTGGTCATATATTGGACAACGATAATGTTTAAGATGGAGAGAGTTTTGAATTAAAATGTTCTAAGGCTCTTGTATTGTATAGGAAGAGTACTTTATACTTCATAAAGTAAAAATTGCTTGTTAAAATTTAAGAATAATAGAAATGGCACATAAAATGTCCAAGCCAACATAGAAAAATGGAAGAAAAAACCCTCAATAAATCTATTGGAAGTAGAAAGTAAAGGAGCAAAGACAAATTATAGTGAATAGAAAGGATAAATTAAATAAAGCAATGAAATTCAAGATATTAGTAATCACAATAAATGGACATAGATCAAATTCACCAGTACAACAATGAAGGTTGTAAGATTGGACTTTTAAAATCCAAATATATGCTGTTTATAAGAGACACATGTAAAATATGGAGCTAGAAAGGTTGAAAGTAACAGGATTGAAAAAGGTATTCAAAGCAAATGCTAACCAAAAGAAAACTCATGTAGCAATATTAATATCAGGCAAAATAGATTTTTAACAAAGTGCATTGTTAGGGGCTAATAGGCTTACTACATATTTACAAAAAAAAAAGAATCAAAAAGGAGATAGAATAATTTATAAATTGAAAGTACTAATAGTATAGCATCAAATGTATACAACCAAAGTAAACAAATTACCAAAAAAAAGGGCCAAATCCATTACCATAATGGGACATTTTAATATACCTTCTCAATAATTGAAAGATCAACTAGACAAATGAGTAAAAATTTGATCTATATTTACATTTTATAAAATTTACAATTGTTCTAGCATACTTAAAGGTTTTTCAATAACCAAAGTGAGTGCTAAAAAAGCACTGTCCTTTAATATTTTCATCCATATTGAAAAAATTGGTCAATGAAATGTTTGTAGTACTAGGAACAATGCATCTGCTGTTGATGTGTGTACTACAATACAATAATAATACCTGGTGCCATGCAGTGATTAAAGTGAAATGTAGTCCTACCAAAACAATAAAACTGTATCTAATGGAGAAATGTTTTTTACTGCTTCTGTTTTTATATTTAAATTAAATAAATCAAAACTAAATAAAATTAGAAATTCACTAAGCACATTTTAAGCACTCAGTAGGTAGCTAGTGGCTACCACATTGGACAGTGCAGCTCTGGAGATGAGAAAAGCCATATATCCATGTTCCCAGTCTTCCTTGCACCTTAGGGTTGCTGTGTGATAGATACATTTTTGGCCAAAGAAAAATGTATGAGAAAGTCTGGAGTAGCCTTCTGGGAATGCTTCTGCCTTCCTGATAAAAGGAGAAACTCAAGAAGAGAATTTGCTAGCACCATTCCTTTCTCCTTTTTGCTTTGAATATGAACATAATGTGATACCTGGAGCTATAGCAGACATCTTGTCACCATGAAGCTACTCAGATAAAGATGAAAAATCAATACATTAAGAATGATGAAATAATAACCCAAGATCCTAATGACAATCACTGAGCTGGTGGATCAACTCTGAGATTGCTTACCTTTGAACTTCTTGATAAGAAAACAGTGTCTGTCCTTATAACTTAAGACATTAATAGATAATACTTGCAGCTGAAAGCATTTTCTAATCAATACAATAAACATGGTGCACTGGGAAGAGAGACTATAGGCAACCTGAGTAGGGTAGAGGTATATGTTGAAGAATAATGGTGCATGTTGAAGAATACTAAGTTTGCAGAGATGGGTGGAGCCAAATCTCAATTGAGAAGCCTGGAGTAATGTAGCTGTCCCATATTCTGCCTTTTCTACAGTAGTTTGTATATACGCCATTTTTGTGGTTACTAGATTAAAAGGGCTGGGAACTTCTACAGAGAAAGTATTCAGTAAATATTCATTAGTTGAATGATTACATATAGAGCTGGAGGTATCAACAGTGGGTCCTCAGCATAGATCAAATGTTTAACATTAAAGAAAATCCAGAAAACTAAAGTCCTCAGTGAGAAAACCTATTAAGGTTTCTTGTATTAATATGTCAAATGGAAAGTCCTTGGCCTGACTTTTATATCCTATAAACACCTACAACAAAAAGGACTACACTGAACTGAATTTTGCCTAACCGTCTCCACTTTCAACTTCATTACTAGGTAGCACCTATCTGTCCTCTGACATTGGGCTTGTTTTCATCTCTTTGAACATGCAACACCTAACCTCATGACATCCTTTCTGTCATTCCTCAGAACTAAGGTGCCCTATTTTCTCGCCTTTATCTCACTCTCCTAGTATGAGACCAGGCCTCCAACACACAGCATGAATACTGTGCAAACCACCACGTCCCATCTGACTCCAGCCTCTTTAAGCCCAACCTACAATCCAATAAAATTCCTCTGATACTATTTCTTAAATAACATGTGACTTTTTTAGATGTTAAAATAATATAGTCTTTTTAGAATATTTGGAATAAACTTTTAAAAATAAAAGAAAATCTCTAAACTGTCTACCAAGAGACAATAACTATAATATTTTTGTGTATTTTCTTCCAGATCTTTTTCTATGCATGTTTAAATCTATGTAACATAATTGAAATTATATTATAAACAAAACTTTGCATTCATCTTTTTCATTTCTCATCACACCATGAAACATTTCCTGTGTAATTAAAAGTTCTTCAAAAGCATTAAAAAAAATAACTGCACGAAATCCCATCAGATGGCCATTCTTTAACTTATTTAACCATATTTTTATATCATCACTTCTCTTTTCTGATTTCCCACAGTGACTGCCAATTGTCTTTTGTATTAAATAAAAATTCCAACTCCTGGACCCTGTCAGGTGCTGTCATCTGCCTCTACCCTCCAGCTGGTGTTACAGGTTCTAACCAAATCAACTGGCTCACTCCTTCCCATACACGACTATGGCCCCTACCTCTGAGCCATCACTCATTGTCTTCCTCTTACATCTCTGTCAAATCACTGCTCTCCTTAAAATGGGCTTCAGGTGTCATTCCAATAATCACTCACTGTCCCTTTCTTTATATTTCACATATCCCGGTTTATCTAGTGTACATGTTATGACTTCGACAGTTTGCTTGTTGTATTTGTGTTTCTACCCTGAGAGTTATGGTCTGATAGGATGGCAGGGGCCAGCATGGCGGGCCAAGAGCAGCAGGACAGAGCTGGCAGGTTGGGGGTGGTTTCTTCTTGACCCCTCGTTGCACTTTATGAGGTTGGTTGGCTTTGGAAGGGAGGAATGAGGTAGGACTCTTCTCACGCTCAGTGCGGAGCAGCGGGGAGTGGTCAGTGTTGGCCCGGCTCTGATGAACAAGATAGGGAATCGGGCATTTGGAGACCACCTGCATCTCCAGGCTAAATGAAATATTTATTTTGGCTGCCGAGTGTCTGGAGGACGAGGGAACCTCTGTGCATATGGAGGCTTACCCTCCTTTTGGAAAAAATGATCTCAATTAAATCCCATATCTGCTTTAGATTAGCCAGTGTGTTAAGTATAAACTTGTGCACCAACTTAAGGATCCCAGTGAAGTATCCCTACTTTTGCATCTAACGTTCCTTTATCTCACGCAGCTATTCTTTTATAACTGAAAATCATGACAATCTGGTTAAAAGTTGGATATGGAATACAAAAAAGTCGCTGGCCACCTCCTCCGCAGACTAGTCAGGCCATCAATTGGCAGCTCACTTTGACACAGACTGGATGCCAGCAGGCTGCGGTGGCCAGGCCAGGTCAGGTGGAATGTTTACAAGTACCACTCATCGAGCAGGACTGGTGCTAACAAGACTCTGAAGGAGCTCACTCGTCTCCTGACTGTGGGAGATCATCACAGCTTACTGAATTCAGTGTAGTGATATGCCTACAATGGAGTAAAGGCCTTTCAAGAACTGCCTTTTTAAATTGATCATTTGTCACCCATGTTAACATACAATGAACTTTGGGTTCCTGAAAACATGACTGCCCCAGCTTATGGCAAAAGAAAGCTATGTGTAAACCAGGTTTTGTGCTTGTCAGCCGCTTGGGCAAAAGGTTAGATGGGAGTTAGCAGCTTTAATTTTAATTGATCAGGACTTCTTTCCTGGTAGCCCACTTTTCCAGATATTTCTGGCATCACCAGATGGCAGTGTATTTCTCATTTCCAGAACAGGCCATGGACTAACTCTGCTGCTTCTGTAGGTGGACGAGAACGTCACATCCCAGATATGCATAAGCCTTGAAGGAGGCAGCCCAGCCTCTGGGTGGTAGCATCCCTGGCCATGAAGTCACCAAGGGAGGTCAAGGAGGAAGGTCAGATGTTACCATATAGCATGACACAGACACATCTTTGGCAAATGAAGAATTTTGGACAAGTAACTGCCATCTCTTCAAAAATCAAAGCATTGATCTTGTCAAGAGGCAACAGTAGGTAACAGAAACGGTTGCCAAATGTGAAACCTGTGAATCATCCTTGACTTCTTTTTCCCTTATCACTGGCGTTTCACTGGTCAGAAAGACCTTTTGATTTCCTCTCAAATGGCTCTCTCCTACTCATCTTTTCTCCATCCCCAATACCACTGCCTTGGTTCAATACCACTGCCTTGGTTCAAACTCTCATCATCTCATGTCTAAACAATTGGATCTCATACCTTCCTAATTTGTCTCTCTGAGTCCATTGTAATCCTCTCATTATACTTGTCAGGAGTGTCCTTCTAAAATATATCTGATAGTTTCTCTCCGATGCTTAAACACTTTCCAAAGTTCCCTAGTGTTTATGTTTACAGTATCATTTCCAAACCTTATGGATTTAACACTTGGGCCCCAACCTAAGTCTTTTCTTCTGCCAGTCTCCACCATACAGTGCATCTTGTGTTCTAACTACACCTAACCACTTGAAGTCCTCTAAACATTTCACACACCGTGCTTTTATATGCCTCTGTTCTTTCTGACCATGTTATTCCGTATTCCTCAAACATTCTTCTCCTTCACATCTGCACAATGGATTTATTTCAAGAGGCAGCTGACCCTGAAGCCCACCCTAAGTCCTCCAGCCAGAATGTCACTGCCTCCTCTCCATGCACAGCGCTCTGCACATGCCTCCCTCATCCTCTGCCACATCACACGGTAAGGGCTACTTTTGTCCATCTCTTTGACTTCTCTGTGAGCTCCTTGAATTTAGGACTTTGTACTCCAGGAATTAGCACAGAGCTTCACACATGTGTGGTGCTCATTCATGTTTGCTGAACACATAAATATGGTGGTGGAGGAAGTTATTGTGATAAATGGTTTTGCGTGATAAGAACTTTCCTTTCTTCTCCCCTTCCCCTTCCCCTTGTCCGTGCCTTTCTCCTCCCTCCCTCCCTCCTTCCCTCCCTCCCTTCCATCCATCCTTCCTTCCATCTTTCCTTCCTTCCTCCCTCCCTTCCTTCCTTCCTTCCAACACTGGCTGTCAGACTCTTCTGGAATTTCTGGAGGAACAGAGAACAATGATTCCTTAGTTAAAAATCAAAGATAAGGGAGTTGGTATCTCCAAAATGGTGGTGTGAGGAGTTCAGAGGACCCTCTCACCAGCAAATCAACCAGAGCTAGTGAAAATTATTAAAAAACAAAAACAACAATTTAAAGTCTCTGGAAATTATTCTAAGGGCACACCAAATGGAGAAATATTAATTCAAGAAAATCTACTAAATATTGGTAAGAAAGACAAGAGTCTGTGGCATTTGAGCCATGACTCACTCCCTTCCCACCCCCCACCCCAGGGTGATGGAGGCTCTGATTTGGGTGAGTGCAGATTAGAGCACAAAGCTCCCTCTCCTTGTTCCCAGTCTAGGGTTATAGTATCTCCCTAGGAGGGGCAGACTGCCATCATTCATCATGACCCCCAGCTCTGTGTTGCAGAAGTTTTACTCCAGGTAAGAGCAGACGAGAAGTCTGGGACTCTCTTCCTTCGCCCATCCCCGACTTGTAAGGCAGAGGCTCCATCTCGGGTGCAGGACACAAAGAGTACTGGGTCCTGATTGCTTTTGCCCCAGTTTTCTCACAAAGTGATGGCTACATATTGGAAAAGGCAAAGTGTGAAGGCAAAAGGCTACTGCCCTTGGGTAGCACCTCACTCACAAAGCATGAGTGTCACTTCAAGAGAAGAGGACCACTGTCCCCACCCTCAGCTCCAGAGCAGTGGCTCAGAGGTTTGGCTCAGGGGAGGAGGCAAACATAACAACAGAGAGCTTCATGCCTCTCCTCAAGGTCACTGACTTGACTGGAACAGAGCGATGGAGAAGTACAAGTCTAAGGGTGTTTTTGAAACAATGGAGATTTTGATGGTAAGAAATTAAGAGACTAAAAAATAAATAGTAAAAAAAATCATTAAAGGAATAAAAATGCTACACTAAAAATATTCACTTAATGCAAAATAAAGCAGTAAAGGAGGAAGAGAGGTACAAAAAAGACATAATAGATAGAAAAAAATAAAATGGCAGACATAAATCCAACTATAGCAATAATAACATTAAATGTGAATGGATTAAACAAAACAATCAAAAAGCAGAGATTATCAGATGGGAAAAAAATAACAAGATCCAACCATCTGCTACAGGAGACACATTATACATTCAAAGATACAAATAGGTCAAAAGTAAAAGGATGGAAAAGATATACCAGGCAAACTACAACCATAAGAAAGCTAAAGGGACTATATTAATATGAGACAAAACAGACTTTAACACAAAAAATGCTATTAGAGATAAAGAAGAACGTTTTATAATGATAAAAGGGTTAATCCATCAGGAAGATATAACAATTATATGTATACAACTAACAACAGAGCCCCAAGAAAGATGAAGCAAACTCTGGACTGAACGGAGTAATGGACAATTCAACAATAATATTTGGCACATTCAATAATGGACAGAACAACTAAGGAGAAGATCAACAAGAAAATAGAAGACTTGAACTACACTCTAAACCAACTAGACCTAACAGACATCCATAAAACACTCTATCCAACAACAGCAAAATACACATTCTTCTCAAGTGCAACATTCTCCAGCTATTCTGATGGCAGGGAAGACCAAAGGGGATCATGGAGCAGAGGGTAGGGAAGGGCCAGGAGTTGGGATATCAGGGACAAGGGAGGAGCAGGTAAAGAAGAAGAGGAGGGAACTTCAAGGTTTGAGGTTCAACGTTCAGAGGTCTAAGAGCAGTTTTATATGGATGAAGGATCAATGCAGTAACAGCAACTCACAGTCTGACAGCTGGCTGAGCTGTACAATGTGGCTGAGCTGTACAATGTGGCTAAGTACAATCCGAATGCCTGCCTGATAGCTCCTGCCAATGACACAGGAAGTCACAGACTTCTCTGTAGGAGCATCTGCATTGGTCATAGCAGAACATGCGATGGTGTATCCTAATGAACTTGTCTCTAAGCACTTCAAACTGGAACCCACAGGAGGACTGTCCTGGAGATTATCTAAGGGTGACACCTGTGACACCAAGTAGTATGATTAGGAGGGATCTCTTTTCATGCTCCCTAGGTGATGTGAAAGACGTTGCACATTCACAGGGACAGGTTTAGAAAACAACATATTTTGGGGAGGGAAGGAGGAGTAATATGTCATTTTTTTACTTACATGGCCAACCATCTATTGACAGATGTTCCCACTATTCCTTGTAAGTGAATCATTGGAGAGAAGCCTTAACTCTGCCTGTGAATACCCTGCCCAGCAGGCACATGTGCTTCCAAGAGAGTAACAGGCATTCACTGTCCATATTCCTTTACCCGCTGCCCTTTTTAATGTGAGCTCCTTTAAAATCATATTGCTTTAAGATGATCAGATTTTTCCTTTAATGGAACACCACAGAGCTCTTCTTCCCCTTGACCTTTTAATTCATGTTGAATAATAAAACTTAACATTCAACTGTGGTTTGATATTACAACATCGAAGGATGCCAAAGCTAAGGGTTTGCGTTTGCCAGAAGTTTGTAATTCTTGGTCCAGTAAGATTTCAGGATGCAATCTGGAAGTGTTTTAAACGCCAAAAGAAACGTGACACCCCTTTCTTCTGTTTTCATTTCCTTTTCCCCTGTTCTTCTTTTCCCCTGGCATCTTTTATAGTCTCCATGTTTCCTCCTTGAGGCAGTGTCTTCAGCACGTGGACCCACCTCTTCTCAGCGAAGGCTGAGTGCTGTGTGCAGGACGGCTGCATCTGCTGCCATCTATTTTTGCTTCCTCCTCTCTGACTCCCTGACCTTTCTTTCCATTACGCCTCTGGGGCCCACACCAAGCCTGCTTACTGCCTTCTCGTCTGGCCATGAGACTGAGCACTCCCTGCCCTCTGTGCCAGCTGTGCACGTGGGTCTGCCATACTCTTTCGGGGCAAGGACATTGGTCACATGGCCAGGGCTGGGCACTCCACGTTTGGGGTTTTACTTATCTGTGGTCATTTTATAGGTCCTCCATTCACAAAGCCACACGTGTTCAGCAAATGTGTACTTGTGATAGCTACAGGCTATTCAGAGGCCCCCGGGTGTCCTGACCCTGAGTGTCAACAGGATAGGGTGAGAGAGTAGTAAAAATCCTTTCCCAACACATCTGGGGGACCAGCTCAAGGTAGAAAAGGTCTAAGTAATTTAAGTCCTTGTATTCCTCCCAGTGGAACTACTTCAGCTCTAGGAAAGGGAGGCTCTCCCTATATGCGTACCTTGTTCTTGGGAGGGCTTCTTGCTGAGCATCTAAATTGATGGGATACACGTATGGCCTTTTGCGTATGAATGAATAAACATCAAAGGCATCGTAGACAGTGGAGTAAATTATAAATACATGGCCTTCTACTTCTTTCATTTGGTTTTTTTTTGGGGGGGGGTCAGGAAGATAGTCCCTGAGCTAACATTTGTGCCAATCTTCCTCTACTCTGTAGACATGGGACACCGCCCACGTCATGGGCGGTGTGTATGTCCACGCCTGGCTTGCAGACTTAACCACTACACCACAGGGCTGGCCCCTACTTCTTTCATTTTCAAATGAAGCCACTGATATTCCTGACACACCAAGGTAGCCTAATGCTGAGGAATCTGAGCACACGTGGCACTTCCAATCTATGTCTGAGAGCACTGTATCCTAATACAAGCAGCAATAAATCCCTCCCTGTACCGTACCTTCCCATCCTCTACTAATTTGCATCTTCTTCCCCTTTACAAGCAAACTCCTGGAAATGCTGTCGGTGCTCCCTGGCTCCATTTCCTCAACAACTCTTCACACCTTATGTCACTGTCGTCTGGTTTCTATGCTCACTGAAACCGCTCTTCCGAGGTCACCCACCACCTCCTATTGGCACACTCAATTGTCATTTTTTAATAGACTTTATTTTTTAGAGCATTTTTAGGTTCACAGCAAAATTGAGGGGAAGGGAGACAGATTTCCCATTTACACCACACTCCTACACATGCATAGCCTCCCCCATTATCAACATCCCCCACCAGACGGGTACATTTGTTACAACTGATGAAACTACATTGACACATCATTATCACCCAGAGTTCATAGTTTACCCTATGGTGCACTCTTGGTGCTGTACATTCTGTGGGTTTAGACAACTGTATAATGACATGAATCCATCATTATAGTATCACAGAGAGTAGATTCACTGCCCTAAAAATCCTCTGTGCTCTGCCTATTCATCTGTCCCTCCCCCCAACTGCTGGTAATCACCGATCTTTTTATTGTTTCCATAGTTTTGCCTTTTCCAGAATGTCATAGAGTTAGAATTATACAGTATGTAACCTTTTCAGATTGGCTTCTTTCACTTAGTGATATGCATTTAAGTTCCTTCCATGTCTTTTCATGGCTTTATAGTTCATTTCTTTTTAGCATTGAATAATATTCCATTGTCTGGATGTGCCACAGTTTATTTATCCACTCACTTACTGCAGGACATCTTGGTTCCTTCCAAGTTTTGGCAATTATGAATAAGCTGCTATAAACATCCATGTGCAGGTTTTTGTGTGGGCATAAGTTTTCATCTCCTTGGAGTAAATACGAGGAGTGTGATTGCTGGATTCTATGGTACGAGTATGTTTAGTTTTGTAAGAAATTGCCAAACTGTCTTCTGAAGTAGCTGGACCATTTTGCATTCCCACCAGCAATGAATGAGAGTTCCTGCTGCCCCACATCTTTCCTGGCATTTAGTGTTGGCAGTGTTCTGGATTTTGGCCATTCTGATAGGTGTGTAGTGGTATCTCATTGTTTTAATTTGCATTTCCCTGATGACCTATGAGGTTGAGCATCTTTTCAGATGCTTATTTGCCATCTGCAAATCTTCTTTGGTGAGGTGTTTATTAAAGTTTTTGGTTCATTTTTATATTGGGTTGTTTTCTTACTGTTGAGTTTTAAGAGTTCTTTGCATGTTTTGGACAACAGTCCTCTATCAAATGTGTCTTTTACAAATATTTTCTCCTCATCTGTGGCTTTTCTTTTTATTCTCTTGACAGTGTCTTCCAGAAAGCAGACATTTATTTCTAATTTTAGAATTCCACTTTACCAATCCTTTTCTCCATAGACTGTGCCTTTGGTGTTGTATCTAAAAAGTCATCACTAAACTCTAGCCCATCTAGATTTTCTCCTACGTTATCTCCTTGGAGTTATAGTTTTGTGTTTTACATTTAGGTCTGTGATCCATTTTGAGTTATTTTTTTGCGAAAGATGTAAGATCTGTGTTTGGATTCATTTCTTCATGCATGCATGTCCAGTTGTTCTAGCACCATTTGTTGAAAAGACTATCTTTTTTTCCATTGTATTGCCTTTGCTCCTTTGTCAAAGTTCAGTTGACTGTATTTATGTGGCTTTATTTCTGGGTTCCGTATTGTTTTCTATTGATCTATTTGTCTATTCTTTCATCAATACCACATTGTCTTGATTACTGTAGCTTTATAAGAAGTCTTTAAGTTGGGAAGCATCAGTCTTCCAACTTTGTTCTTCTCCTTCAATATTGTGTTGGCTGTTCTGGGTCTTTTGCCTCTCCATACTAACTTTAGAATTAGTTTATCCATATCCACAAAATCAATTTTTGGGATTTGGATCGGGATTGCATTGAATCTATAGATCAATTTTAGGGGAAGAATTGACATCTGGACAATACTGAGTCTTCCTATCCATGAACATACCATATCTTTCTGTTTATTTAGTTCTTCTTTGGTTTCTTTCATCAGAGTTTTGTAATTTTCCCCTATAGATCACGTATATACCTTGTTAGATTGTAAGTATGTATTTTATTTTTTTTTGATGCTAATGTAAATGGTATTGTGTTTTTAATTTCAAATTCCACTTGCTCATTGCTGGTATATAGGAAAGTGATTGACTTTCGTATGTTAATGTTGTATCCTGCAGCATTGTTACAATCACTTATTAGTTCCAACTAATTATAATCATTTACTAGTTCCAGGAGGTTTTTTTGTTGATTCTTTTTTATTTTCTACACAGACAATCAAGTCATCTGTGAACAAAGTTTTATTTCTTCCTTCCCATTCTGTATACCTTTTATTTCCTTTTCTTGTCTTATTGTATAAGCTAGGAGTTTCAGTATGATGTTGAAAAGCAGTGATGAGAGGGAATACCCACCTTGTACTTGATCTTAGTGGGAAAGCTTCAAGTTTCTTACCATTAAATATGATGTTAGCTGAAAGTTTTTTGTAGATAGTTGTCATCAAGTTGAGGAACTTCCCTCTCCTCCTAGTCTGCTGAGAGTTTTTACTGTGAATGGGTGGGTGTTGGATTCTGTCAAATGCTTTTTCTTCATCTATTGATATGATAATACAATTTTACTTTTTTAACACGTTGATGTGATGGATTAAATTAGTTTATTTTTGAATGTTGAACCAGCCTTGCATAGCTGGGATAAATCCCACTTGGTCATGGTGTATTATTCTTCTTTTACATTGTTGGATTCAATTTGCCAATATTTTGCTGAGGATTTTTTAAAATTTTCAGCTTTATTGAGGTACACTTACTACACAAAATATTGTACATATTTAATGTATATATTTTGATGAGTTTGGACATGTGCGCACATCCGTAATACCATCACAACAATCAAGGTAATAAACATATCCATCACTTTCAAAAGATTTCTTGTGTCTCCTTAGTTTTTTTTTTGTGGTAAGAACACTTGGCATGAAATCTACCCTCTTAACAAGTTTCTCAGTGCACAACACTGTGTTGTTAGGTATAGGCACTATTTTTTACAGTAGATCTCCAGAATTTATCCATCTTGTATTAATGTAACTTTATACCCATTGAATAACTCTCCATTTCCCCCTCCCCTCATCCCCTAGAAGCCATCATTCTAGTCTCTGCTTCTGTGAGTTTGATTATTTTAGATACCTCATATAAGTGGAATCATCCAATGTTTGTCCTTCTGTGACTGACTTATTTCATTTAGTATAATGTCTTCCAAGTCCATCCACATTGTTGAAAATTGTAGGATTTCCTTCTTTTTAAAGGCTGAATGATATTCTATTGCATGTATATACCATACTTTCTTTATCCATTTGTCTGTCAATAGACACTTGGGTTGTTTCCATATCTTGTCTATTGTGATTAATGCTGCAATAAACATGGGAGTGAGGATATCTCTTTGAGATTCTGATTTCAATTCTTTTGGATTTATACCCAAGAGTGAGATTACTGGATCATATGGTAGTCCTATTTATAATTTTTTGAGAAACCTCCATACTGGTTTTTTTTGTGTGTGTGTGTGAGGAAGACCAGCCCTGAGCTAATATCCATTGCCAATCCTCCTCTTTTTGCTGAGGAAGACTGGCCCTGGGCTAACATCGTGACCATCTTCCTCCACTTTATATGGGACGCCGCCACAGCATGGCTGATGAGCAGTGCGTCGGCAGGGGCCCAGGATCCGAACCTGCGGACACCGGGCTACCTAAGCACGAACCAAACCGCTGCGCCACTGGGCTGACCCCCGTACTGTTTTCTGTAGTGGCTGCGCCACTTCACCTTCCCACCAACAATGTACAAGGGTTCCAATTTCTCACATTCTTGCCAACACTTGCCATCCTTTTTTTTTAAATAATAGCCAACCTAACAGGTGGAAGTGATATTTCATGGTGTTTTGATTAGCATTTTTATGATGATTAGTGAAGTTGAGTACCTTTTAATATACCTGTTGGCCATTTGTATGTCTTCCTTGGAGAAATGTCTATTCAAGTTCTCTGCCCATTTTTAAATCAGGTTATTTATTTGCTTATTTATTACTATTGGGCTGCAGGAGCTCCTTATATATTTTGGAAATTAATCCCCTATCATATACGCAGTTGCAAATATTTCCTCTCATTCCATAGATTGGCTTTTCATTCTGTTGATTTTTTTTTTGTTGGGCAGATGTTTGATAAAAGGACAAAAGGGAACACTTCCAAACTCATTTTATGGGCGAGCATTACCCTGATTTCAAAGCCAGACAAAGACACTACAAGAAAAGAAAGTTGAAGGCCAATATCCCTGGTGAACAGATGCAAAAGCCTCAATAAAATTCTGGCAAATCAAATTCAACAGCACATTAAAAGGATCATACATCATAATCAAGTAAGATTTATTTGTGAGATGCAAGGATGGTTCAACATATGCAAATAAGTAAATGTGATATACACCACATTAACAGAATGAAGGATAAAAATCATACGATCATTTCAATCAAGGAAAAGCATTTAACAAAATTCAACACCATTTTATGTTATTAATGCTCAACAAGGTAGGTATAGAAGGAATAGACCTCAGCATAATAAAGGCCATATATGACAAAACCACAGCTAACAACAAACTCAGTGGTGAAAAACTGAATCTTTTCCTCTAAAAAAAGAAAGCTAGGAATAAAACAAGTATGGAAGAAAACAAGTATGCCCACTCTTGCCACTTCTATTCAACATAGTACTGGAAGTCATAGCCAGAGCAATTAGGCAATAAAGAGAAATAAAAGGAATCTAAATCAGAAAGGAAGAAGTAAAATTTTCTTTATTTGCAGATGACATGATGTAGAAAACCCTAAAGAGGCAACATAAAATCTGTTAGAACTAAGAAACAAACTCAGTAAATTTACAGGATACAAATTCAACCTACAAAAATCAATTGCATTTCTATACACTTTCAACAAACTATCCAAAAAGGAAATTTAGAAAACAACCCCATTTCAAAAAGAATAAAGTACTTAGGAATAAACTTAACCAAGGAGCTGAAATAGTTTTACACTGAAAACTACAATACATTGATGAAAGAAAACGAAGAAGACATAAATAAATGGAAAAACATCTGGTGTTCATGAATTAGAAGACTTAACACTGTTAAAATGTCCATGTTACCCAAAGCGATCTACAGATTTCTTGCAATCCTTCTCAAAATTCTAATGGCATTTTTTTACAGAAATAGAAAAAACTCCTAGAAGAAAACATGGGAAAAGCTTCACGACATTGGTCTTGGCAATGATTTTATGGACATGAAAAGCACAGGCAACAAAAGCAAAATTAGATATGTGTTGAGGATTTTTACATCTATGTTCATAAGAGATATTGGTCTGTAGTTTTCTTCTCTTATAATGTCTTCATCTGGTTTTGGTATTAGGGTCATGCTGGCCTCCTAGAATGAGTTAGGAAGTATTCTCTCTATTTTTACCTTCTGAAAGAGATTATAGAGAATTAGTATAATTTCTTCTTTAAATGTCTGATGGAATTCACCAGTGAGCCCATCTGAGGCTTGCTTTCTATTTTGGAAGGTTATAATTATTGATTAAAATTTTTAAATAGATATAAGCCTATTCAGATTCTCTGTTTTCTTGTGTGAGCTTCGGCAAATTGTGTCTTCCAAGGAATTGGTCCACTTCACCTGGGTTATCAAATTCGTGGGCACAGAATTGTTCATGGTATTATTTTATTATCCTTTTAATGTCTAGGGTCTATAGCGAGGTCCCCTCTTTCATTCCTGATATTAATAATTTATTAACTAATTTCCTCTCTCTTTTTTTCTTAGCTGGGCTAGAAGCTTATTGATTTTACTGATCTTTTCAAAGAATCAGATTATGATTTCATTGATTTTCTCTATTGATTTCCTATGTTCAATTTCACTGATTTCTGATCTAATGTCTGTAATTTCTTTTTTTCTGATTACTTTGGATTTAATTTGCTCTTGTTTTTCTTGTTTCCTAAGGTAGAAGCTCAGACGATTGATTTTAGATTTTTCTCCTTTTCTAATATATGCATTCAATGCTATATATTTCCTTCTAAGCTCTGCTTTCTCTGTGTCCCACAAATTTTGATGTCATGTTTTAATTTTCATTTAGTTCAAAGTGTTTTTAAATTTGTTTGGAGATTTCTTCTTTGACCCATGTGTTATTTAAAAATGTGCTGGTTAATTTCCAAGTATTTGGTATTTTCCACTTATCTTTCTGCTATTGATTTCTAGTTTAATTCCATTGTGGCCTTAGAGCAGACATTCTGTGTTCTTTTAAATTTGTTGAGGTGTGCTTTATGGCTTTATGGCCCAGAATGTATCTATCTTGGTGAATGCTCCATGTGAGCTTGAGAAGAACGTGTGTTCTGCTGTTTTTGGAAAAAGTAGTGTATAGATGTGTATTATATCCAGTTGAATGATGGTATTACTGAGTTCCTCTATGTCCTTACTGATTTTCTGCCTGCTGGATCTGTTCATTTCTGACAGAGACATATTGAAGTCTCCAACTATAATAGTGGGTTCATCTATTTCTCCTTGTGGTTTTATTAATTTTTGCCTCATGTAGTTTGACACTCTGTTGTTATGTGCATTCTTATTAAGGACTGTTGTGTCTTCTTGGAGAATTGATCTTTTATCATTATGATGCCCTTCTTTATGCCTGATAATTTTCCTTATTGCAAACTCTGCTCTGTCTGAAATTAATACAGCTATTCCTACTTTCTTTAGTCAGTATTGGCATGGTATATCTTTCTCCACCCTTTTACTTTTAGTCTATATGTGTCTTTATACTTGGAATGGGTTTCTTGTGGACAGCACATGGTTGGGTCTTGTTTGCTGATCCGCTCTGACAACCTCTGTCTTTTAATTGGTGCATTCAGACCACTAACATTCATTTAATGATATAATTGGATTAATATCTATCATGTTTGTTACTTTTGTCTATTTGTTGCCCTTGTTCTTTGTTCCTATTTTTGTCTTCCACTCTCTTTTGGTTTTTCATGGTTTTCCTGAACATTTTATGATTCCATTTTCTCACCTTCCTTGGTATATCAGTTGTACTTCTTTTTTTAGTGGTTGCCCTAGAGTTTGCCATATACATTTACAACAAATTCAAATCCACTTTCAAAAAACACTATCCCATTTCATTGGTAGTGTAATTTGTAATAACAAAATAATCCTAATTCTTTCCTCCCATTCCTTGTATCATTGCTATCATTCTTTTTACTTACACATACTCGTGTGTGTGTGTATATATATATAAATGCTTATATGTACACATAAGCATACGTAATTAAATGCATTGTTGCTATTATTTTCACACTGCTGTTAGATCAATCAAAAATAAGAAAAATACAAGTTTTTATTTTACCTTCACTAATTCCTTATCCAATGCTCTTCCTTTCTTTATGTACATCTGAATTTCTGACCTATATAATTTTCCTTCTAGATAGATTCTTTTAACGTTTCTTGCAAGGCACATCTACTGACAACAAATTCCCTCAATTTTTGTTTATCTGAGAAAGTCTTTATTTCTCTGTCAGTTTTGAAAAATAATTTTGCAGGGCACAGAATTCTAAGTTGGTGGTTTTTCTCTAAACACTTTAAATATTTCACTCCACTCTCTTCGTGTTTCCATGGGTTCTGAAGAGAAATTGGATGTAATTCTTATCTTTGTTCCTCTTTAGGTAAGGTGTTGTTTTCCTCTGGCTTCTTTCAGGATTTTTTTCTCTACCTTTGATTTCTTGTAGTTTCGTTTAAAAATGACATGCCTCGCTTTTACAGCATTTATCCCACTTGGTATTCTTTGAGCTCCTGGATCTGTGGTTTGGTGTTTGACATTAATTTTGGGGGAAATTCTCAGTCACTCTTGTTTCAAATATTTCTTCTGTTCCTTTCTCTTTTCCTTCTGGTGTTCTCATTACATATGTTATACCTTTTGTAGTTGTCCCACAGTTCTTGGATATTCTGTTCTACTTTTTTTTCAGTCTTTTTCTTTTTTCTTTTCAATTTTAAAGGTTTCTATTAAGACATCCACAAGCTCAGAAATTCCTCAGCCATATCCAGTCTACCAAAAAGCCCATGAAGGGCATTCTTCATTTCTGTTGCAGTTTTGATCCCTAGCATTTCTTTTTGGTTCTTTCTTAGAATTTCCATCTATCTGCTTACATGACCCATCTGTTCTTGTATGTTGTCTACTTTATCCATTAGAGCCCTTAGGATATTAATCACAGTTATTTTAAATTCCTGGTTTGATAATTCCAACATCCCTGCCCATATGTGAGTCTAGTTTTGATGCTTGCTCTGTCTTTTCAAACTAGGGTTTGGGGCTGGTTTTTTTTTTTTTTGCCTTTTAGTATGTCTTGTAGTTTTTTCTTGATAGCCAGACATGATGTACTGGGTAAAAGGAACTGCTATAAATAGGCCTTTAGTAAGGTTGTGGAAAGGGGTGAAGGAGGGGAAGTGTTCTATACTACTATGATTAGGTCACAGTCTTAGTGAGCCTGTGCCTCTGGGCTGTGAACTTCACACCTGCTTCTCAGTCCCCACCTCCCCTCACCCCCCCTTAGGTGAGACAGGATGGCTAGGGTGGGCTGGAGTTGGATATTTCCCTCTTCCCACATGGAAGGCTAGAGGGGGCTGGGGTTGGATATTAACCTTCCTCCACATGGAAAACTAGCGTCAGCTGCAGTCGCGTATTTCCCTTCCCTCACGTCAGTTAGGCTTTCACAAAACCCTAGCAGGTTAGGCACCTGTTAATGAGCATCTCCTGAGGGCAGACCACGTTAAGAAGAACGGAGTGCTCTGGCATATTTCGAAACGTTTCTTTTTCCCTCCCTCTGCTGGCAGCATGAAGGGATTTTTCTCTGACATTCACTGTGAGGATGTGGTAGAGCTCTTGGGGATAAAACTCACCAAAGTGAGGGAGCCCCCCTGTGATTGGGTCCCCGAGAGTTTTAACTCTCAAGAGTTGTCCACACTGAGCCTCCTGCAATTTGTCAGTCACAGTTCAGGTTCCTCTACCTCAGCACTGGTTCCTGTGGAGGTTTCTGCTCCAGTAAGTTACGTTTCTCTGTATTTGCCTGTTGGTTTCTCCAATTTTGGAGGCAGTGGTTTGCCCTGTGACCTTACTTCTCTTATGGATCTAAGAAGAGTGGTCAATTTTTCGGTTTGTTCAGCTTTTTACTTGCTGTTAGGACAGAGTGGTGACTTCCAAGCTTCTTATATGATGGACCAGAAACCTACCAATAGTCTCTTTGCAGTCTTTGTCTTATTTGATACCATCAATTAACCTTGATTCCGTTCTCTGTGTTCCCAGGACTCCACATTGCTGTTGTCCTCCCATCTCCCTGTCTATTCCTGCTCAGGTTTCATGGCAGGCTCCTTCTCTGCTTAAATCCTGGAATTTTTTTCTTTCTTCTCCTCTAGCTACAAACTTTCATGTCCCTGGGTGAAAATATAATTCAAAAATTCTTACCCTTAAAATGGAAAATGATGAATGACCCCAAAAGATTAACTGTTGATATTTTTGCCTTTTGTATTATTGGGGAAATAAACATAGCTCCATGTTATCAACAAAATCTATGGTTGGTCCCAATTGCAGAAGGAAATCAAACAGATTTGTAGGGCTTTTCCATGATGCAAAGTAAAAAGTAAAAATAAAAACAGGTAATAACAATACCACCACACACACACACACACACACACACACACACACACACACATTCTGATGTGACACTCTAGTTTTTTAAAAGTAGCTGCCTGGGCTTTCTTGACCTTACTGAGAAATCAAACACTCCAGATTTTCTGCTTCTACAGATGAGTCTTGGCCAAGTAGGTCAGTGCAATTCATGCTGTCTCTGATAAATCCATCACACTCCCTTTGTTTTGATGCAACTTTAGTGCCAGTGCCACCAGAGTCTCCAATCATAAAAATGTTGCACATTTTCCAATAACCTACTGAGCATAAAAAATTCTACTTTCTAGGCATTCACACACACACACACACACACACGCAAAAGAAAGAAAAGGATACAAAATCTGCTTATGGAGAAAAGTAAGATTTTGCTAACTTTTCTGCATGTGTGACAAAACAATTTAAGCACAGTGAAGTTCACCGTCCTCCCACCCACACACATTCTCCGGTGTAACAGATGACCGGGAAGGCTTGCTCCATGTTTATTTAGTTGCTTTGAGTCCTCTAGACCTACTGCTGCTTACCTGTAGATACTGAGTTTAAGAAGCAGGGCCCTACGTATCAGGAAGACACTAAAGGTTGTAAATATCATATTCTCCTTACACTGACAGAACAGTATGCAACTGATTTTGAGGATAATGTTTATCAAAATTGGTTAAAATGAAAAAGAAAGAGATAAGCTTCAAGTATTTTGCAGATTTTCCTTATCTGAAAAACAACATTCCCCGCCAGTAGAGGATAAACGACTCTTGTGTATGGGTCAAAAATGGAATAGAAATCAGGGTTAGAACACTAGGTATATTTATCTCTAACTTGACTTCTAGCTTTATTTTCCCCTCGCTGAAGAGCCTGACTGATTAATCTGGTAACCTGAGTATGGTACAAAACTCAGGACACATCCTTTTCAATCAATAATTATCTTTGTGGAAAATTCATTTGAGTTTTGATCCAGGACCATGAAAATACCACCCACTTATGTTCTCTATTTGGCCTTTGGAAAATCCAATCCTTGGAAATAAAATAGATGTGTACTTCCTAAGAGGTTTCATATTATTTCTGTGTAACTCGGTGGAAAAGCTAATATCTGAAATAGGTAACAACTCGGGTAGGGGATCTTCAACAAGGGAATGTTTAAAGAGACTTATTTTTACTATTATTTTTGTGTGTGTGAGGAAGATTATCCCTGAGCTAACATCCATTGCCAATCCTCCTCTTTTTGCTGAGGAAGACTGGCCCTGGGCTAACATCTGTGCCCATCTTCCTCTACCTTATCTGGGATGCCGCCACAGCATGGCTTGACAAGCGGTGCATCTGTCTGCACCAGGATCCGAACCTGCGAACCCTGGGTCATGAAAGCGGAGAGTGCAAACTTAACCACTATGCCACCGGATCAGCCCCAAGAGACTTATTTTGAAGAGTGTGAAATACTTAAAAATCTTTGCTTATATGTAAGCCATGGTATGTGACTAAATGCTAAGTAGGTAAAATAATTAATAAAGATATTACTTATTTAGAGGTTAACATATTCATTCTTAAAGCAAATTTCTTTCTTAGTTAAGAGGTCTCTTTAATTGCAGGTATCTAGTAACTAAGGTGACTAGCATGTAGTAAGTGCTCAAGAAATTTTCCCTCTGTGCTTGCGTGAAAGAAGTATATCTTACAAACCTTGTATTGCATGTCAGAAAGCCAGACTTGACTATTTCCATGGGGATAATAACTGATTATAAAAATGTAATAATAAGTAGGCTGGACTGTCAGTTCCTCCTGTGAAGGGGCTGTGGTCTGAAGCTTCTCCATTTCTTTCCCACTGTTCCTCTGGGAACTGTGGGCACCTGGTAGGGCTAAATAAATACCTGGTGAGAACTGTGTGTTGTCATGTTGTGGTTTGTGAATTGTGACAGAGCAAGCTCATTTCTGGATAAGCAGCAAATCTTAAAGAGTGGTTCCAATTCTAACTGGCAGTTGCATTGCCTTGCAGTGGACCCATTGCCCTGTGGCATAATTACCAGGTCATCACCCAGAGGTATTGATTACTCATTTATCCCTGTGTTTGCATCCAGAACAATTGACATGACTCCAGGTTATGAGGAAACAATTTTACAATGCTTCTGTTGCTGAAAGTGAGGATAATGCTTCTTCTCTTGCACTTCTCAGGGCCGGATTCCTTCACTTAAACTAATCTTGCAATGAGTTAAGAATCGAATCCTGGAAAAAGCCCCAGTATGGGGTTCAGAACATGAGAGTCAAAGTTCTGGCTCCTCTTAATGAATTGTGTGACCTTGGGCAAGTCACTCAACCTCTCCTGGCTCCTCCTTGTCTACAAAATGGGTGGGTGGTGGAGATGGAAATAACACACAGGGTGTTCTGGAGAGGAAATGACACATGAACACAGATGTATGAAACAGACTGTTAAATGCTGAACGTAGTTAAAGTTGTTTCTTCTTGACCTGCCATTTAAGCACACACACACATACACCAAAAGTAACAACAGAAAGGAAAAGAACCAGTGATGAAAAGTTTGCAGGTATCCTAATTTTCCAAGTATCCTTATTTTAAACAGCTAATCTCCATCAACAGAACTATCTGAAATATCAAATAGAGTCCCCTTCACATTGTTTTCCTAGGTCCCTGACAATCTTTGTTAGGATTATTTTCAGTTGTAGAGGGTCTGGAATCAGGGTTCTGACCTGGATTTCAGGTCTGCCTTCTCATGCTTCCTTTCCTGTCCCCTTTCTGCTCCCAGCTCCTCAGTGTGGCTGTCACTCCTGATCAGTCCCTGGCTTGATGGATCTTATATCCTTGGCTGGGCTCAACTTTAAGAGCCTCCCTGTGACCGTGGAGGCAGCTCTCACTCTCTGAGGAGGAAGGGGGCACTTCAGAAGCAGGTGGAGGGCTTCATGCTTCTTCTGGGGCAGGCCTTCCTTTTGGGGCTACAGTTCAGCTAGAGTGCAGCTGTTAGAAAAGTCATGTCAGGCAACAGTGCACCATGGAAAATTCTGCTGTGGTCTTGCTGACAATTGCTCTCGCCCTCCGCCCATCTAGCAGTGGCTTCTCTTTGACTGGAGATAGCATAAAACAAACAGCCGGCAAATGTGCTGCTGGAGAATGGAATTCCATAAAATTCGTGAAACTAACAGATAGACAGTCAAACATGCATTGCTTGTGGCTTATGGTATTTTGATGTGGGAACACATAGAAAAACAGAGAAATAAAGAAACTCTGACTTGAAACTCCAGCTAATGACAGTCTGCACTGCCGCAGGGAGCTGAGTTCTGGGTGGATTCTGAGGAGAAATGAAGCTGGAAGGAGCCTGAGGAACCCACAAGCTGAGGCCTTATTTTGTCTCTCCTGATTTACTAGTTAGTTCTATGAAAAGCACTTAATCATACCATCTCCAAACCACTCTTTAAATGAATAAGAAGCCATGGAAAAGAGCTGTGGGGTTCCTTCTTCCCCCAATCCCTCACCTTTCTGGGGAGGAACAAGGTATTTCACGTCAGATTCTCCACTTTGCAGCCTAAGGCAAATAATTCTTCCCTCTTAGAATACTGCATGTAATCTTCGAACCATACGTGTTGCTTTTACGTGCTTTGTGAGCTTATCATATCTCATGCTGCTTGAGGAAAGAATCATATCTAATTGAAGATTTGTAACTTGAGTAGCATGAACACTTACTCAATCATGTATTCATTCACACAAACACTTACTGGATTTATGAAAACCTACTTTGTAGCAAGGCATTTGGGAAGACTCTGGGAGGGATACAGAAATGATGAAGTCAGCCCCCTAAGAAGGAGCTTAAAATCCATCGGGTCCATAAATATATGAAAAGACACTCAACCTCACTCACAATAAGAGAAAAGCAAATTAGAGCTGCATGAAGATTTCACCTAATAGACTGGAAAATCCCCCAAGTGATATCCCACTGTGTTGGTAAAGCCATGGGGAAGCACGCAATCCCAGATATTGCTGGCAAGAATGCAGATTAGTGCAACTCCCCGAAGAGGGCAATTTGCAAATCTCTATTAAAATTATAAATGCATGCAGGCTTTGATGCAGTGAGTCCATCTGTGGAAATTTAGTCTATGGATATACACACACACATACAAAATGATATAAAGGCAAGTTCTTTTTTGCAGCACCATCTATACTAGCAACAAAACTATTAAAAAACACATCCATCAATAAGGGTCTGGTTCTCTGTATAATGGAATACTACACAGCTGACGAGAAGAATGATGTAGAAAAATCTTCAAGATCGATTTTTAAGTGAGAAAAGCAAAATCCAGAGAAGCCTATATTGCATGTTTTTTTTTTTGTAAAAAAGAAAGTTAGAATATACATTAATCTTTGCTTGAGTTTTCAAAAAGAAACTCTGGAAGCACACACAAGGAAATCGTGAAGATGGTTCAAAGCGGTGGTGTTGGGTGGTGGGGGGCAGACAGAGTGGCAGGTTACACAGATAGGGACAGAGGTAGGAGCAAACCCTTCACTGTACACCTCTTTATATTGTTTGGATTTCAGAGCCATGTGGATGTATTACCTCTTCAAAAAATGAAACAAGTATGTTTTTAAAAATTTTTAGGGAAGGCACACACATGTTCGAATAACATGTACAATACATATCGCTGCCTTATTTTCTAATTAAATTTAAAACTCCTTGAGGGGTGAATCACATAAGAGCCTTTTAAACTAATCTTTCGGACAGTTTCTCCCTCTCCAATTTCTCTTATAAACCCTTGCCAGATTAATCTTCCCCACTACCCCTTTAGACAGATTGCTAGAAACATTTCCTTATGGTGTCTGCACCAAATTCAAACATCTCTGTTTGACTTTTAGGGCTCTGCACAAACTCACCCCACCCAACTGATGCCTCTAATGTCCACTCCTGAGATTCCCAACGAGCATCCTGTGCTCCCCTCAGGCTGGTTCATCATTGTTCTTGAATGTTTCCATCCCCATGCCTTTGCTTGGGTCTGTGGGGATGCCTTCTACTCTGCCCTATGTCTGTCCTGAGCCTCGCTGTCTTCTAAGGGCCCTCTCTTCCCCAAAGGCTGCACTTTGAGCCAATACTGATCTATGCCACATGTGACGTCTGTCATATATACCATCAGTACTCCAGGCTTAACTCTGATTCCAAGGTGAGATTTTTTAGGTCGTTAGGGGTAAAGTCAATGGAACCTACACACACACACACACACACACACCCACACCCACTGGGACCCTCGGCAGCAACATCAACCACACACATCTCTAGCTTTCTGGGTCCTTCTGAGAAGATGTTATTCAGCTCACAGCTGTAAGGACTGGCTAGACCCCAACCCATCCCCCACTTACTGCTTAAATGGGGGTTTAGGGACACTGAGCCAAATTCTCCAGATTCCTTAATTGTTACTTGCATAAAAGCACCCTACCTTGAGACCAAACTGAAATCCAAACATTAGTGGTCATGTCTGGTGAATTGGACCATGGTCCCATGTGGAGCCAATCTGCACATGAGTGCCTGCCACCACTATCACCATCACCGCCGGATGAGGGAAGAAGTGGGAGGACATTTGAGGTAAGAGAGAAGAGGGTACAGCGTTCGTTTCCAATCCCTTTAAGCCTGTGTCTGAGCAACATGGAGCAAGAGACTGCCAGTCAAGCCTAAGGACCCATTTCCATGAGGAATGCCAGGAACCACAAAGGACAACTCCTTTGTGAATTTGTGAGGGAGCCATCTATTCATGCCCATGTGGCTCTGGGACAGTGAGAAATGGAGAGAATGCAAGGCAGCTTTGATATTTTTGTTTTGCAGCTTTGAGGGACACTAGAAGTCAGATCCTGACTTCTGAGCCAGAGCCTAGCATGGCGAGGGCAGGACAAGTGACTTCTCAAGCCATGGACACCAGGGAGGGGACCATTACGGAACTACTAGAAATACCAGTTCTAGAGCAATGTAAGACACCCACAGGGCCTGTCAGAAATCCCTGGGTGGTGAGGGGATTCTGCAGGAGGCTGAGGATGGAAGTGGGTAGTGGCAGGAGCCAGAAACATTCAGATTATTTCTGTTGGTGTAACCTCCTCCACACCTGCGAATGGATGATGCCTTGAGAGATTCAGCTTACACTTGACACCCATCAACTAGCTCCTCCCGCAGTGTGGGGCCCATGATCTCACTGATCATGAACACAGTTTGAGTGACAGAATTTTAGAGCCAGTGTTAGGAAGGGCCAGCAGGTTTCATCCTGAGTGTTAACTCCCTCTCATCAACCATAGTGGCTCCTTGGAGTCCTGTTGAGAAGGATTTTGAACCCCAGTCTGGCTCACTGGGAGAGAGTACTATAATCCATTACAGATGTTGGCCATGGGCTCAGAATGAGAGGGCACATTTTTTGTGGATTTGTCATCCTTGATCCTATATTACACACAGGGAAACTGAGCCCTAGAGAAGGGACATGGCTTGTTCAAGGTCTCCTTACCAACCTAGAACCAGAGTCCAGATCCATTCTCTCCCTAGCTTGGCTTTTCCATTACTTTGTAAGGTTTTTGTTTTGTTTTGTTTTTTAGATAAATGGAAATGTAAGGATAATCCAAATAACAAATGATCCAAACCCTTGATTTTAGTTAATAGTTTTATTCTTCTGTCCCTTCCCTCCACTCCTCTACAAAAGAAACTGAGTTTCTTATAAAATAGTCAACAGATTTGAGATATTTTTCTCCGTTCTCTCTGGCTCCCTGCCTACCCTCGGGGGAAAAGCTAAAGGGAATTGAATAGACAAAATATAGGCAGTTTGAAGGAGGAGCAAGGAGGAGAGTATTTGGCGAGTGCACAAACTGAGTGAATAATCCAGAATCGATGGTGCCCGCAAACCTTGCTTTTGAGCACCAAGACCCTTTCCCCTCCACAACTGCTGTTTTCCTGAAGCTCCTTCCTTCATCTCTGCCACACACCACCCCCCCCCCCCCAGCTCTGGATCCCATCTGATTTCTGCAGCTGGGTTTATGAGGAAATAGTGATTTTTTAAGATTTCCCACCTGCCACATCACATTATGAGTCATCACACTGGGGTGTACCTTTGTCTGACATGCCAAGTTTTCTCTTCTAGCATTTTAAAAGGCAGTCTTTCACTCATGATCACAATTTGAAATCCACTGAGATGGAGCAGGTTTTAAACTAGTGTATTTTGATCATCTGAAAGAGATCTGAGTTTGACCCTAACATTCAGGGCTCAGGCACTTAAATGTTTTGCTGCTCTTCCAGGCCTTTATCCAGGATTCAAAGGAAAAACTCAAGGATTGTTACTGTAATATCCAGGACATTAGCCTGAAGAGAAAAGGGAAATGGAAAAAGGCCTACCAGCACTTCAGGATCAATAAATGAAACGACACGGGCTCTGACGGAAGACAAGCTATCTAAAAGTGGCATTTCTCAGGGACCAGCTGCTCTGTTCATTCCAAAAACATTTATTGAATTCTGACCAAGGGCCAGGAACCAGGGATAAAGAAATGAATCAGTCACATTCCACGCACTTCAGCTGACCATGTGGAGGAGGCCTGCACACATGTAAACAGGTGACTTCTGTGTGATACATGACAATGAAGAAGAGGGCAGAGCTATGGGAACACTTTCAGGAGTGACCTAAAAGGACTTACTGCTGTTAACATTTATTTTGTGCTTATTATACACCACCCTATATGTGCACATGTGCACTTCTACCTCATCTTCCCTATATGTTGTAGGAGTCACGTTTTCAACGTATTCCTTTTGTTTACAGGGTCTGCTCTATAGCAGATGTTTAATAAATAATTAGATCCACAAATATTTACTGAGCAGCTGGTAGCCACGTAAGACGAAAAGTCAAGGAGGCTGACTATGATGGAAAAATTCATTCCCAATTCCAGAGTATAGTTCAGTGAAAACAAAAGGCAGAACATGATGAAGTGTCCTAAAAACAACACTGACAAAGTGCTGTGGGAACGCGGGGCCTGAGTGATCAGTTCTGCTTGGATGAACAGGCAGGCGTGAGGTAGAGGAAAGAGCATGGAGCAGGATGCGCGAGAACCACGGGAAAGAAAATGGCAGCAGGAGGAGCGGCAGAAGAGGCAGGAAACATAGACAGGCCAACACCATGTTGAGGACCTTGAACTTTATTTTCCAGGCAACAAAAAGTCTATTGTTGACTGATTAATGGAAGTGACTAATTTCAGAAGTCCCTGGTGTGTGCAGATGTGGCAATATACCGGAGTTAAGCAATTACTGAGAGCCACCCGGACTGCAAACCTTGGTACAGTTTTTCTCTCCATTAAGCTACATCCCTATGCCAAGGACTGGGTCTTTGTATATAAAGGTATCACTATTTCCTCGTTTACAGGCCAGGCCACAGGGCAATTGAGTCGCTTAGGTGGTCAGCCTGCATTTGTGACTGCCATCATCTCTGCCCCTCCGCAACCTGGTGTTTGTTTGCTTCCCCCAGGAAGTCACTCTCACCAAGCCTACACGATGTGCCCTCTGGGCCCCTTTCTCTGGCCTCTTCTCTCCACTCTGACCACCCCCTTTATCAGCTTCCCTCTTCCCAGCAATTCACTGTCACCCCACCCTCAGAGCTCTACCCTTGGCCAGATTTCTCCATTTTACACATGAGAAATTTTAACCTTAGTGAGGTCAAGCAACTTGCCCACGTCACACTGTTAGTAAGTGTAAGTTAGTAGAATGGGACTTGCAGTGGTGTCCCCAGGGCTGGGACCCTGGGTTACTTTCTAATAGTGACACTAATACAATCCATAGATTGTGGATGAGATTAACCACCTGCCAAGCTATTTCACAGATAGGATGTCTCACAAAATTAAGGAAGAAAGGAAAGCTCTAGAAATTATTTAATCAAGATATGATAAAATGTGAAAATGCTCATGTATCCTTATCAAAGAGATCACCCCTGATGCTTTATCTAAAATCATACCCCCGACCCCTGCCTGCCTCAACTCCTAATCCTCTTACTATGCTTCATTTTCCTCAGAGCACTTATGATATCTTTGCTTGCCTGATTGCTAACTGTCCCACTCAGTTGAATATGAGTCCCTTGAAGGCTGGGGCCTTGTGTCTTAACCGAACTCTGATCCCCAGCACTGAGAACAGGCCTTAACACATAGTAAGCAACGGATGAACACAACCTACAGTTTAGTGATTCTCAAGTGAAGAGCTTGAAAAAGCACTATCCACACTCCCACCTCCCAGTGGGAGATTCTGATCCCCCATCTCTCATTAATAATCAATGAGCAGAGAGCCACTGTCACAAAAGGAGTGTTAGCCTCTCAGGTATGTTGGAGCAGAACAAAGGGGCAAGTCACTGATATCCAGCCTGAACAAGGGGATTAACACATTTTTATCAAGAACACGCCAACATAAGAAGGAATGGTAAAAGAAAGAGCTGACACTTATACAGCACTTACTCCAGGCCCAGCCAAGTTCTAAGTGCTTTATATTTTGCAAGTCATTGAATCCTCACAACTATCTTATTAGGGAGATGGTATGTATTATCCCGATTTTGTAGATGGGAAAACTGATGCACAGAGAAATTAAACGACTTGCACCAAGGTTGCAAGCTAGGAAGTGGGATTTGAATCCAAACAGTCAGGCTCCAGAGTCCATGCCAGGCAAAGAACAATGCTTGTGGCAGATTCAAGATGGCCGTGAATATGTTGACATTCCTCCCATCAAGAGGTGGACTCTATATACCTTCCCCTTGAACCCAAGTCGGTCTGCAGCCGATTTGACCAATAAGGTAGGACAGAAGTAACACTACGCCAATTCTAGCTTTTAAGAAGACTTGCAATTTCCATTTCTTTCCTTTGGGAGCCTTGAGCCTCCACGTAATTAGTTTAACCACCCTGCAGGACAGGCAAAGTGGAGAGGCCCAGAGGCTACATGGAGAGAGAGAGGGGATCAGCAGGACCCAGCTTTCCAGCTGTCTCTTCTAGCGTACCAGGCATGTGGATGAGCTATCTTGAACCCTCAGCCCCGCCCAGCTGACTACCGCTGGGCAACTCTATTCAATATCATGTGGAGCAGAATGATCACCCAGCTGACTCCTGTCTAAATTCCCGATTCACAAAAGCATGAACTATGATAAAATGGCTGTTGCTTTACACCACTGAGTTTGGGGATAGCTTGTTATGCGGTTATGTTGTGTTAACCAGAATACTGTTCTTTAAACTTTTTGACCATGACACACAGAAAGAAATACATTTTCCAGAAAATACACATACATACACACTAGGGAAACCCTGAAGTTTAGCTTTGGCTCCAAGCTTTGAAAGTCCAAGTGGCCGAATGCCTAATTCAATTCATTTCTGGAATTTCTGAACTTGTGAATGATCAGCTGTAAGGTGGTCACATAGGTTGCATGAACGTAGCAACGTTAGTAATAAAACAGAGAATGTTGTTCAGATTTATTGTTAGTATCCATCTGTCCATCCATCCATCCTTCTGAAATAAAATCTCACAAAACAACACTTGTCCTTACTTTCTGTAAAGCACTCTGATAGTTTCTATTCTATTTTTAAAAAAATTTCTCACTATGACCCACCAAGTTACTTTCCTGACCCACCAAGAAGACACAATTGCAGTTTGAGAAAGGATAAGCACTAAGGAAGAGCTTGTCAAAGAATGGGCAGCACTGTCTGGGAGAGGCAATGCTCCAAATCAGCCCCTCCTGACATTCAGTTTACTGGGCAGACAGAGTGAGGGTGGAGGCCCCCACTGTCCCAGCTTCAGGACGCCAGAAGATCACCCGTCTGATTGCTGCGCTCTGATTCCACACTCAATAATCAGCTTACAGAGTTTGCCCTGTGGTTTCTGCACATGCTGCTCCCTCTGCCAGGGACTTGCTCCTTTCGCCCTGTCCCACCATTGCCTGATGAACAACTGCTATTCACCCTTCAGGACTCGGCAGAGGTGCCCCCTTCTCCGAGAAGCCTTCCTTGACTCTCCGAGGCTGTTGGGTCTCCCCTCTGTGTATTGGAAGCTGACTGTATTACTCGTGCTGTTTACTAGTGGCAGTCTCTAAGAGCTTAGGGACTGTATCTTACTTACTTTGACTCCCTAGAAGGGGACATGGTGCTTGGCACTGAGTAGGTACTTGGTAAATATCTATTGAATAAGCAAATATCTGTTTAATTATGTATATATTCCTACTAGAGAGAGATTGTCCTGACCAGCCATTCCCTAACCACACATTAGAAGTCTAGCTTGCTTGGCAAACATAAACAATATTGTAAATTCTTGTCAATTGACATTTTGTGATTTACAACACTGTCTCTTGTGAGTTTTGTTTGCATAAGTCAGTCCCCATGAATTTCATTAACTCTGGGAGCAATCACAAGATTAAGTTTCCAGAATGGCAGAGCTGACTACCAGACCATTATGATTTCACCAAATTAATGTCAACTTCTAAAGTCTTGACAGCAGCCATCTCATGTCTGATCCAATAGCCCTACCTTTCTCCTTGACAGCTATTTTACGTGCAGGGCCAATATCTGAAATCTGAGGCTCTTAAATGTAGCTATCTTCCATATCTTCATCTGAATTAAAGGATGACAGTCTTAGAAATAGGTTAAGGTATTTTCCACTTTTAAAAATTTCACATAAAATCTTTGGTTTCTAAATTGCCTTTGACTATCTGGATTTCTTTTGTGGGATTTCCTTTTTCCTTTTTGAGGCTCAATCTTTTTCTAAGGAAGGCTATTAACTATTTTCTAAATTGTTTTTATCTCAAATCACATAAATTAGTGCTCATCGAATACATCTGTTAATTTAAAAAGCAGGGATGGTCAGGACAGTGGACTTGAGAGACATCTCAGGTGGAACTGAGGTTTGCACCAACCTAAGTAATTAAAGTTATCATTACAAAGAACCTTAGAGTATTTATTTCTTGCCTGTTGCCAGGATAGAAAATGGAGAATATTAGCACTTGAGCAAAAGATTTCAAACAGGAAATCTGAGGAACAGAAAGGGATGAGAACCACGCTACGAGCAGCGCTATTTCAGTGCCTTCCAGGGGCAACACTGCCCTGGGATGGACTATTTCCCCCAGTGGCTGGCTTAGCAGAACCAAGGAAATAGCTGCTCCGAAGAGCCATGAGGAAGGGGACGGGAGGATAGAGGTCTTATGAATGAGCAAACCAAACCTCACAAAACTACTTAATACAAACCTAGAGGCGTTATGACTTTATGTTGTTATCAGTCATTTCAAAAAGAAAAATTGTCTTCTTTAGAGCAGTGCACAGAGCCCAGGGAACAGCGCAGAAATCAGACGGTGGAAAACACATTCAGAAATGAACTACTGGAGTATTTGACCAGTGACATTTTTGTTCTTCTACCCTCTGGCCAAATTTCACCCTTGGATATACGTAAAAGTTGTTACTAAATTAAATGGGAGTTAAATGTACATGCTCAAAGGACAAATTTGGCCCGTAGTGTCTTTCCAAAGATATTAATAAAGCAACAGAAGCGAAAATGATAGTTGGGCCATCAGAGTTCTTGTTTCAGATGAGAAATGCTGGGAGAGAGAGGAAGCATTGCATTATTTTCCCCTTTGGAGGGCCTCCATCTTCGCGTTCCCCAACGTCAGTGCAGACTCACTAACACTTAAATGTTTCCAAAGAAGCATTGTCTGTTCCAAGCAAGTGTTCTGATCCCCCACAGCAGCAGGCTCCTAGACAATGTGAAAGCAGAGTGAATTGTGAAGACTTCAAACAAGGGAAGTACAAACTTTTATTCCAAAGAAGACAAAGTGAGTTATCACACCTTTCTTGATGAGAGAAGTGGGAATGCTACAGCGGGAAAAGTACTAGTTTGGGAATCCAAACAAGTGGTTTTTGAGTCTGATGTCTGTTACCAATAAGTTGCCTGACTTTGTGCGCAGCAAATGACTCTGCCGCAGTAAGCTTTGGGTTTGTCATCTATATAATAAAATTGTTGGTTGACAGGATAAATAAGGTGCCTTTAGCTCTAATATTCTATGATTTTTTGAGATATAAAGTTATCTATAAAAGTGTTCTATTAGCAATTAAAGGCAATGATAAAAAAGATATAAAGCAGGAAGAAAGGAAGTTAAAACAATACTTCATCTGAGAAGATTCTGACAGACTCAGGAAAAAACCACACTGAATAATAAGAGTAATAACGACATGAGTAGTAATAACAACACTTGATGTAGCAGCTACTACACAAATGTCAGGCTGTGTGCCGGGCACTTTACAGTCACCATCCCTAACCCTCACCACTAGATGTGGTAGATTGTATGTTCCAAAGATGCCACAATGATATCTCCCATACTACAACCTCTTCTAGAATTTCGTCCCTTCATTTTCAAGAGGTGGAGTCTAATTCCCTTCTTCTTGAGTCAGGGTGGACTTGTGACTCATTTGTAACCAACAGAACGTGGCAGAAGTAATTCTGGATGGCTCCTGGGGCTAGATCATAACAGGCGATGTGGCTTCTGGCCTGTTAGCTGGAATACTCCCTCTTGAAGAGTAGTTGCTAAATAAGCAATCTGGCTGCTTATATGGTGGAGGCTGCCATGTTGTGAGAAAGCCCACACAGAGACCACACAGAGAGGTCCTGGGACAGTGCGAAAAGAGATGCCCAGACAGCTCCCAACTTCCCCAGCATCCCTCTCTCCACTGTTCCAGCTCCAGCCACCATCTGACTACAACCACATGAGAAGCCCTAAACCAGAACTACCCAGCCAAGCCCTTCCCAAAGTCCCAATCCAGAGAAACAGTGAGAGACAATAAAATGATGGCTGTTTTAAGTCACTAGGTTTGGAGTGATTTGTTACTTAGCAATAGCTAACCAGCAGATTTTGGTACCTTTGGTACCTGGAATTGGGGTATTGCTGCAAACAAAAACCTACAGCATGTGGCCTTGGCTTTGGGCCTAGACAGCAGTAGGAAGCCAGAAGGGACTTGAGGAGGCTGTTGGTGAGGGCTTAATGGAAAGTGAGGGAAATATTATTTGAGCTGGAGGAAAGGAGACTCTTGTTATGTAATAAGGAGAAGTTTAGCAAAACTGTCACCAGCAATAATGTGGAAAATAGAGATTGCCCCTTATGGACTCCAAGATTTAGCTAGGGAGGTGTCAAAGAAGAGTGTTAAGGGTGCTGCTTGGTTTCTTCTAGCTGCCTATATTAAAAGGAGAGGAGAGAAATGAATTAAGGAACAAGCTATTCAGTTTTTGAGTAGAAGACGGAAGAATTTTAAAGGGTCCAGAAGAATCTTTTCAGTCAGCAAGGGGTTCTTGAATTAAGGAATGGCTTCCTTGAAGAGATGACAGCCAGGGTGGGACAGTAAGATCCTTTGTTAAAACCTCATAGAGATCTAGAGTGGTATCTCTTTGACCCTTTCAGACAGACAAAAGTTCTCCTAAGAATCTTAAGGGCATGCTTCACAGATCCTTATAGTAAAATAACAGGGCTTCTAATGATTTTAAGGGCATTGTCCCATAACAGCCTCACAGGGAGCCCAAGGTAGAGAAGACTTATCTTGAAGATTTTCATGGCTGTGGGTTTTGACTAACAGAGTGGATTATAAATTAATATGCAGACAGCCCATAAAGTTTTGAAGGAAACTGTATCAATTTGGGCTGAAGGGGACAAGAGATAGCATAAAATATAAAGAAGCCTTTGGACTCCAACCCTTTGTGGGTAAAAAGTAAGCTGAGAAGTTGTAGAGAAAAGGATGACCCAGAGACTGGAACCAAGGGCAGAGCCACAAGCCGTGGAAAACAACTCCCAGGAAGTCAGATTGGGTTCTAATGAAGGAGTTGGAACTATGGGCTTGGACAGATTTTATAATTGTTATGACCCAGTGCCTGTTGTGTGCCTCCCATTCTCCCCCTTTTGGAATGGGAGCATCTACTGCAGTTATCTAAGATTGGCACTAAGTCCAGCATTTCCACTGTATGTCACATGTGTGGGGCAGGTAACTGACCTCTACTGGTCTTCAGTTCGTGAAGAGTGGTACTCACGGAGAAGTACCCAAGGAAGCACACTGTCTGTGGTAAGGACTTGATTTAGAGCCTAGACCTTGAGTCTAATGTTTTCTTCAGGCTCTTGATTTTTATAGGAATAATTATAGCTCAAAGTGCAGAAACTGTCATATTTAATCTCTTGATTTTCTTTTCTCCTTGAAATCTAAACCATTAACTTAGGTCTTACGTCCTCCATGAAGCTGACTGCTTCATGTCTGAAAATAAGTCCCCTTGGAGCAGGAATGAAGCTTAAATTTGCTTAGTGTGCAGCTCAGGGTCTTACATTTATTAGGCATACATTAAATATTTGATGATAATAAAAGTGGTGATGAAAACCTCGTGCCTTTCCTTCTCCTTCTACAGAACCTAGGGGGTATACTTCTCCTTGTTGCAGAATTCTTAGTTCCAACACCATCACTCCAGAATGACTCAGAAACTATTTATGCAAGATAAATATTGTATATTCTGGAATTTCAGAGCTGGAAGAGACCTTAGAGGTCCAATAGTTCAACACCTTCATTTTACAGACGAGGACATTGAGGTTTTATTGATCAGTGGGATGATTTACCATAAAGTAGTTGAGTGACCTGCCCAAGGTCATGTAATTAGTGACAGAGCCAAGACTAGAAATTTCTCCTGTCATTCCATTCCTGCATTCAACAAACTTTTCTGAGAGCCTGCTATTTGTAAGGCATGTGCTAGATTCTTTCCTTCTCTGTTTCCCTTTGATACTCACTAGATGATGTTAACCAGAATCAGGAAGCAGAGAGGCATTCAAGCCACTCCACTGACTCCCTTTTTAGTTCTAGAAAAAGTTTGATGGGTGGAGATGTTAAAACTATTGCCTCTGACATGGTTTTGCCTATGATTTTGGATTATTTATGCCAGATGGCTTGTGTACCACCTTACCACAGAGAATCGGGAACTAAATAAATTGGCTATTTTCCAAATAGAACATTTTTCTTGCTCATGTGGCCACCTTCAAATTGTACAAACTCCATTTAATTCAAAATTTTACAGCAATCCTTCTTACCAGCTGCTTTGGACTATTCCCTAGCCTTTCCCCAAACCCATCACTGCCTCTCAGCAACATGGAGCTCAACTTGGAGCCCCTCCTGGCTTGCAGAATCTTCTTTTGGTCTCTTTCTACATGTAGCTTGGTGAGGTCTTGGCATCTTCCGTCAATGTTTTCCCTACTCCTGGCACTAAACCTCTTGTTGCACAACTCCCTACATGAGGAATATTCTCTGTTTCCAAGAACATTAAGAACTTTGTTGATATTCTTGGGAAAATCTCACTAAAGAACTCACTTCCTCTTTACTCTTTCAGTGACTGTAAGCGTGGAATGTGGATTCTCTCACCCTTACCACTTTCTTTCTTGTCCAGAGTTTATTATTGCCTTGATACATAGCTTAGAAGGTAATGGTGATATCTATTGAGTGGCTCTGGGTAGTCCCTAGTATATCATTATGTACCCAAGAGAACTGAATATTACCTTTTGAGTAAAAGATTGCACATTCATTCAATTGACTAAGTCCTGGGAACATTGCTTGGTTTTACCACTTGGATATTTACGTATTAAGAAGTAGATAACAGCCTCTTCCTTAAGAAGTTTCTAAAATAAAGGGTTATAGTGAAATAAGTGGCAAATTAACAGAAATTAATACTCAATACCAAATAAGAAAAAAATATACATATATTTTGTGTGAGGAAGATTAGCCCCCCTCTTTTTGCTGAGGAAGATTGACCCTGAGCTAACATCTGTGCCCATCCTCCTCTACTTTATGTAGGATGCCTGCCACAGCATGGCTTGATAAGCAGTGCATAGGTCTGCACCCGGGATCTGAATCTGTGAACCCCAGGCCGCCTCAGTGGAGCATACAAACTTAACCACTATGCCACCGAGTCAGCCCCAAGAAAATATTTCTTTGAAGGTTAAATAATCGTAGGCATTTTTGGAGCGCTAGAGAAGGGGCAGAAACTTGAAATAGTATTTTTGTAAAAGAAATATGGACAGCTACATCATTCAAACAAAAACATCTGTTAAATTTGATAAATAAATCTATGCTTTTAGAATTCTGAATTTTTGAAAGACAGTGTAATACTCACATGTAATAGAATGGGGTATTTTATTTATGGAGAGAAAAAATATTGTGATATTTTCTTGTTCTCAATCCTTGGTCCTTTTTGTAGGAAAAAAATCAGGATGAATGAATGGTGAGGTATATACCCAATGGCAAATAGTTAAAACCTACAAGAAATGCCTCTTATGACTCTACTTACAAAAAAACGGTAAGAAAAATTACATGAACATGGTGAATCCACAGAAACTTTCTAAACAGGCAGGGGAGTTGCCAGGACGATCTTTCACCAGCTTCTAAATATTCTTTTCGCATCAGGGGAGTTTCTCAGGGGAAGTGGAGATGGGGACATCTGAGGCCTCAGAACTGCTCAACTTATTTAGGGAAAGGAAATCAAGGTGGAAAAAATCTGCATCTGCAGCTCCCACACCCCACATTGGTGGTCACTTCAAACTAACTAGTCACCAGCAACATTTTCTGCAGATGAGATAACTGCATTCCCAAACAGCCACAAAATGGACAAATTACTGTAATTAAAACTGTTTCCACAGAGTCCTTGTTCTTTTAAGGCACCAGTGAAGGCTAACTGAGAGGACTCGGTCTGGGCTCTGCTCTGCATATAGAGTGGAAGAGGAGGTACTTGGTACAAACAGGGAAGCAGGAGCAGGCTCACTGGGTGCTAAGCACTCAGCAGCACCCTGTTCTCCCAGCCCCACCCTAGACCTAGGTGCAAGCTTCTTGAGGGCAGGCAAAGTGGCCATCATCTTTATACTCTGTGCCTCTTTCCTCAGTGGCCCCTTGGTGCCTGATACAGCATTCCCTGCAGTACGCTGCTGGGAGCGTGAATCTCTGCCATGTTAGAGGTTTCATGCATACAAAGGGGTGGGCCAGTGCAGTGGTCAGAGAAGCCAGGAGAACGATGGCTTAAACAAAACAAACCGTTGTATGGGGGGAGTTCCTAGACCTTTAGTAAATTAATGCACAGTATGACTCTTTAATTTCTTTCAACAATGATTTATAGTCTTCAGAGCATAAGTTTTATACTTCCTTTATAAATTTATTCCTAAATATTTTATTCTTTTTGATACTGTTTTAAATGGAATTGTTTTCTTAATTTTATTTTCAGATTGTTCATTGCAAAATGTATAGAAATACAACAGATTTTTACACTTGTACCTTGCTGAACTCTTCTATTAGTTCTAATGGTTTGTCTTTTTAGTGGATTCCTTAGAACTCTCTGTATATGACATCATGTCATCTATGAATAGAGATAGTTTTACTTCTTTGTTTCCAATCTGGATGCCTTTTATGATGTTGACATTTTAATACTAAGAGCAGAACTTTACATTTATATCCCATTGAATTTTGTTTGTTTTAATCCACAGCTCAGTTCTTTTAATTTGGATAGTCTTCCAGTGCATTCTGTTCATAATTCATCTCTTTATTCCCAGCAGTTGGCACAGTATCTGGTGTTTTGCATTCAATAAATGTTTGTATAATTAAGATTGTGGTATGAATCTGCAATTTCGGTAAGTTAGTTATGTTCTGTGTCTTTCACTGATATAAATGTTAAACAACATGGGTGCCATTAAAATATGTAGGGCCCCAGGATATCATCAGCAGTGGCAGTGGCTCCCAGAACCTGCCCTCTCACAGTACCAAGAGGACACACCAGAGGCAAGGGAGGGCAGCCTCAAGAAGCAATGAAGGCACGGCCATTATGAAATAGAGTACGGAGGTTCTTCAAAAATTAAAAATAGAACCATAAATAATCTAGCAATCCTACTTTTGGGTATATATCCAAAGGAAATGAAATCAATATTTCGAAGAGATATCTGCACTCCCACATTCATTGCAGCAGTATTCACAATAGCTAAGATATGTAAACCACCCTAATGGTGTCCATCAATGGAAGAATGGATAAAGAAAATGTGACACACACATATATATAAATACACACACATACACAATGGAATATTATTCAGCCTTAAAAAGACGGAAATCCTGTCATTTGCCACAATGTTGATGAACCTGGAGGACATCATGCTAAGTGAAATAATGCAGGCACAGAAAGACAAATATATCATGATCTCACTTATATGAGCAAGCTAAACAAGTCAAACTCACAGAAGCAGAGAGTAGAATAGTGGTTGCCAGGGGCTAGGGGGTGGGGGAGATGTTGGTCAAGGGGTTCAAAATTTCAATTACGCAGAATGGACAAGTTCTGGAGATCTAATGCACAGCATGGTAACTACAGTTAATAATATTGCATTGCCTTCTTGAAATTTGCTAAGAGAGTAGATCTTAAATGTTCTCACCACACACACACAAAAAGGCAACTATGTGAGGTGATAAATATGTTAACTAGTTTGATGGTGATCATCATTTCAAAATGTATATATATACATATATCAAAACATCACATCGTATACTTTAAATACATACAATTTTTATCTGCCAATTATACCTCAATAAAGCTGGGAAAAAATTAAAAATAAAAATTAAATTTAAAAAAAAGGAAGCAATGGAGACACCACTGGCACCGACATTGGCACTAGCCTTGTGGACACTGACACCTGAGGATGAAGGTGAGGCACCCTCACCTGGCTTGGACAGCAGATGGCACCAAAGAGGCCAGAGCAAGGAGGAGGAAAACAGCTGCCATGATGTGGGGGGAGAGACATGGGTCACCTGCACATGTGAAGTGCTCTCTGTGGACTCTTACAATTAATGGAGAGGGATACTCTCAGGGGACTGGGGACCCCCAAATAAGAGGCAGGGGTGAGAGCCAAATGTGAGAGCTATTTCATTTCAGGCTGCAGTGGTCTGGGAAAACTTGAGCTAGACGTGCCAAAGTCTCTGTATCACAAATTATTCCTTCAGTTCTACCCTCCCCTCAAGACGTCAGTCCATTTTTCTTCTTTCCCTTACTATTAAGCCCCTAAGCTGCCTGTTCTGTTTCTTCAAATCCCACAGAACCCACAACCCATTACATTTTGGCTTCAATATCTACCACCTACCAAAGGAGATCTACCTAAAGTCCCTCAGATTTTGCTGTCACATCACACTTCATTTGCCACATGACCACAGGATAGATGGAAGTCAAAGGGGGAGACAGAGTCTTCCACATCTAGACTGTGTGCTCAAATGGCTTAATTGTTTCCCATAATAATAGTGATCTGATAGTATTGCTAACATTCCTTGAGTACTCACTCTGCTCAGCCATGATTTTAAGTACTTTCTCTATATATTAACATATTTAAGACTCACAGTAACCCTCTGAGGGTTAAGAAACTTCCTCTTTCCTTGTAAATGGCAAGAGTCCAGGACCCTACACCATTCTTCTTCCTGCTTACACTCACTGGAGGGAATAAAGTTTAGATAAGAGTGAGCCCCTCATTTTCAAGCCTGAGATGGTCATAGGGTGAGTTAATCTATTTATGTGAAAATCTTGTTTACGGAGAAACTACCCATTACGTTCAATGTCTAAAGTCAACAGAAGCCACTTAACAATGGTAAATTATTAACATTCTCACATTGAGCCCAGAATGATGAGTATAAATTTAGTTAAATTCTTACATGACTAAAATGAGTCAAAGCCTGGGTTAATATAGGTTGATGCTTCAGGAACTCAACTCTACCTTTTTGAGATCCTTCAGAAAATTAGCAAATTTGAGAATTCTACTTTGATTTATCATGCTTAATCAAATTACTTACAAAGTCTAACTCTTGTACCAGATTTACAGAACTGTCACCATGCTAAAATAATGGCTAGGGTCACAAAATAAAGATTGCAAACTGGAGTTTTAAGTGCCTTGCCTGCTTAATGTGAGCAGACTTGAATGCAGAGGCCATGTGGCCATGTCCGCTCCTCCTCATGGCAGCAGCTGGACTACACTAAAAATGGAAAACTGCTCATTCTACATAGACTCCCTTTTGCAATCTCAGTAAGTTCCTCAGTGACAGGAGCCAGCCTGCCAACATGTCAGCATCAGGATCAGGTCCAACACAAACACCCAGCATTGTGTGGCTGATGCACTGAATTAGAGTTACACTGCCACCCGCCATTCCTTCCTCAAAGACAACTTTCCAGATCCAAGAAAAACAGATCTGTCAGCATGAAAATTGGTATAGTTGTCAAATAGAGAAGTCAATGCTGTTCAAGTCCATTGTCATTAGCCAAGTCTGAGGAAGACCTTAAGAATTGCAGGCTTCTGACAGATCCCTTGCTTGGGCTCACCAAACCTTATTTTTAACCTTCCAATATCTGAGGCAGATGGAGAGGAAGGGATTATTTGATCCGTTTACCAGTCAGTCAATTCTAGCACAAAGCACAGTGTTCAGGGTTCTGGCAGGTTCAGGCAGGCTCAGAACAAAACTTGTTCCACACATTAAAACGTGAGAAATTTCAATCACAGTGACAGCTTCCATGTGGCCCTATGGGGCCGGACCTCCAGACAAAGCCATACTGAAGTCACTTTTGGCAATCCTTCACTCTCCTGTCACGCCCCGTTCCTCCCTACCCCAAACTCATGTTTCCTAACTTTGCCATAATGTTCTTACAGATTCCCTCTCCCTGTCCACTTTACCATGCAGCCCATCCCTGTTCCGTTCCTTTCCACATCCCTGTAAGTGAACATCTAACAGATTATAAGTGATCTGGGATTAGAGAGTCAATTTAGTTACTTTAGAAACGCCTTCTTGGTTGTTCATCATTAAAGGAAGGTTCTATCCTATAAACTAGGAACCTAGGATGTCTTACAGAGAGGAGGAGAATTCTGTGATTCTCAAAGTTTAGGGTGCATCAGAATCCTATAAGGAACTTGTAAAAATGCAGTTTGCCTGCAGCGGGGCCCATGTTCACCAACTCCCCGCATGGATCTCAGGATTTGGCACTTTGAGAAACACCGGCCTAGACAGAGACCAAGACCTTCCCTCCCTCCCGATTCCTGGGCCCTGCACAGTCTACATTTTCAAAATGTACAGTTTCAAAAACTCCTCAGATGATTCTGATGCAGCTGAGCCACAGACCTCACTTAAAAAACACTGGCCCACACAGTTCCCTCATCTCCCTCCAAGAATCTCCCTAATTGGCTGTTGATAATTCCAAAGCCAATCAGGGCAGAGAATCTTCTCCCTTAGAGGATGCAAAATTGAGGGTGGGGAGAGACAGCCATTTAGAAGGAGAAGAGAGGGACAGGATAATGAATACTAGAGCAATTGAGGCTACGACAGAAAAGACTAGGTTGGATAGCCAGAGACAAATTTTGACTGCTCCACAATTTCTTCTAGAGTAGGGGTCAGGATGTGTGCTTTTTCTATAAAGGTGGTAAATATTTTTTCCTTTGTGGGTCATAAGGTCTCTGTTGCATCTACTCAATTTGTTGTTGCTGTGTGAAAGGAGCCATAGACAACATGTAAGCAAATAAACGTGACTGTGTTCTAGTAAAACTTTATTTATAAAAATGGGGGACTGGCCATGGGCTCTGGGCTGTAGTATGCTGATGCCTGTTTTAGAGTCAATATTATAATAAATATCTTTAAACAAAATTATAGAGGAGAGGAGATGGTAGGGTATTGGGTTCTAACTGCATTTAAAAAATATTTTAAAAACAGCTGGTAGGGGAAAAATTGACTAGCACACTTGCTGAAAGTGGACTTCCCCTGCAGGGAAGGGACACTGGCACATTCAAGCCCTCTGGCTTTTCCTGTGAGCACACAGAAGGGGAAATCAAGAGAGAAAGAAAAAAAGAAACATTAATTCAAAAAAAAAAACAGTTCATAAATGCTCTGGATATAATGAATAATCACTTATCACCACGGAGATTGTGATACAGAGAAGTTGTAGAAAGAACAAAGGATTTGAAGCCAAAAGACCTTTATTCAATTCAACCAAGTGTGTTGGGCACTGACTGTGGCTGAGACCCTGCCCTTGGGGAGACTGAAGTCCCAGAGGGGACAGGTCTCTAACCAGATGGCTGGAATTGCATATGTGAGGGTAGTGGAGACCCAGGGGATGACAACCTGTCTCAGCCTGGAGGCCAAGGAGGACTTTCTGGAGGTGGTGACACAATAGAACCTTGAAGGATAAAGAGCAGTGGGCCAGATTTTTTTTTTAAATAAAAGAGAAGGAGAAAGGGCATTACAAGAAGAGGCAAAAACATGAGCAAAAGCATGCAGATGAGAAATAGAAAATGGTGAGCCCAAGGCTGGGAGGGGAGTAGGCTCAGGTCACCAGGGGGTGTGTCCCCCTGCAGGAGCCTGGCATATATGGTTTAGTGCCAAGTGGGACACAGTTCCCCGACAGCCCCTGTTGGTTCCCCTAACTCTTGCACACACTTCTGTAAATAGTTCCTCTGTTTAGAAAATTCTTCAGCTATCCCAGCTGAGCATGCCATCTCTGTCTGTTTCCTGCTGGGAAAAAAAGTTTGGATTGAAAAGATGAATAAGCACCTCCTACTCTCCCCTGTGGGCAGCAGTAAGAAAGTCCGTTTCTGTCAAAAGAAACCCCCACTTCTAGCCTCTTCAACATCCCTTAGATAGCCTCAGAGTGGGTGGTGATGAGTTGCAGGTAGCAAAATCGGTTTCAGCTTTTCCTGAAAGAGCTTATAATTTAGTTCGGGAACTAGATATGTAAATTACCTCTTGCCAGAAAGGATGAAGGAACTGCCCACTAGAGGTATAGGCAAGGCACTGTGGGTCCATGGGGGAGAAGGTGGTGAATAGTGGCTGGTGATGTCCTGACCCCACCTAGAGAGAGGCGTGGTGATATGTGGATGCATGTTTGGGATGGGCATGACATCTGAGATGGCTTTAGTCAGGGAAAGGCAGAGTGAGATGCACGTGGAAGGTGAGGCTAGAAGGCGAGCTCAAGGCTGTACTATGCTCCAAGTATGAACTCTAAGGTGTCAGGGGCAGGAGACTGTAAAGGTAGCTGAGCAGGCGAGGGATATCCAGGCAGTCCTAGGGGAGATTCACCTGGCAGTGGCATGAAAGTGATTGGAGAGGGTAAGAATGGAGACAAAGGAACCAGCTGCAATAATAAAGGGGAGAGATGATTAAATGGAAAAGAAAGTCTCCAGAGTTCAGAGGGAGAATTGGCCAGAATAAATAACCAATTCAATTGTGGGGAAATAGGGGATGAAGAAATTTGAAATCAGATGAAGTTCCTGCCAGGACAACTGCTGATATCATTAACTGAGGTAGGAAAACACAGGAGGAGGAGCTAGGAATTATAGTGAGTTAAACTGGGGGCACATTTCCCTAAGGGTGTTAACTGAGGCTCCCTGGGGGTTTTGGCTCTGGTACTTACCAATGTTATCATTTACTCAGTTACTCAACCTTTCTCCTCTTTGGTTCTCTCATCTATAAAATGGGGACAACAATGCTTCTTACCTCATAGGGTTCTATGAGGATTAAGAGATTATGGAAGTGAAGAGTTAGCACAGAACCTGGCACACAGAAGTGCTTGACAAATGTTGTCATTGTTGTTGTCACAGAGTCATCTCAATACAGATGGCAGTTTGGGGTTGAAGAGAGAGCACAGCCAGAGATAGAGATTTGGAAGTCATCCCCACAGAGGAGGTAGTCAGGCTCGGAGAAGGACTGAAATCCTTTAGGGAGAAGGGGTAGAAGGATGACCAAGGATCTGGGAGCCAAGGATTTATGGATTTGCTATAAGCAGATCCAGAAGGTCCTGACCTTCCCGATAGGCCTCATCTGGTTATTTTTCCAGGGGCCTTTGGTGGGCTGTTCTTCTATCAGTCCAGGAGTGTGCAAGCAGGGGGCTGGAGATATACGTATTTATTTATTTTCCCACGAGGCCACATTCTACCACTTGACACTTCTATTTCTTTATAAAACTTTTTCTTCTTTTTTTGCTGTGCAGCCAAGTGCCATGAAAATCCTCATGTTTTTGACAAAAGTATTTAGTCACCTTCTCTGGATATGACACACCTTTTGTCTAATACCTTATTCCCTAGCAGCCTGGACTTGGAGACAATCAGAAATAACCTTTCTTGAAGAAAGGTGAGGATCGAGGTTGGGAGAGTTCTAGTACAAACTGGAGCAGAGTCTTGCAAAGTTTGGGCTATGTGTTAGCCATGCAGGTTCCCAGGGCCCAACCACAAAGATCCTAACAAGTGATTCCTACATGCATTAAAGGTGGCTAACCAATGGACTAGAGGGATGGGTTCCAGAGGCTACCACCACTAACAAAGAAGCCAGTAAAAAGAATCAGAAATAAAGAGAAGAACTTTTCATCTCTACAGAGACTAAAGTGTTGGTTGTGGTTAGAAACAGTATTATTTTTCAAATTATATTCTTTTCTTTCGTCCTATGATTCTTTTCTGTCGCCTAACATAGGATTTTGTGTATGTTTTAATTGCTATCCTTTGTTCATCTGCTTGTGATGCTGGTGGACCATGAAGAAGGGAGGTGGTTCCAGGTTTTCTGGAAGTTGCAAATTCACTCTTTTCATCCCTGTGGGATCTGGGGTTGCCATGGCCTCCCAGCTGCGGCCTATTCCTGTCTTGACTGTGGCAGGTTGCACATTAGCAACTTCGGCCACTGAGCTCTGGGGTGAGTCTCACTACCCCGTGTCAGTGTTCTAATGTTCCTAATGGTGAGCCTAGGCTCTCTTGTATCGATCCGTCACAGTCTCCCTTCTTTCCTCCACGTGGGCACAGATTATGTGAAAGTATTTTGCCCCAGCTTCTCTCCCTACTACTTCAGTTCCCCTATGCAATGCAGGCCCATCCTGAGCTTCCTTCACCTTGGTTGGGACCCTGACATCTATCTTGGCGCCAGCAGATCCTTTCAAGCAGAGGACTAGCTTCTATTTCTTGGACCACTAACCACAGGCTGCGATCTTACTAAAAACTGACTGACTATGAAGATCTACAGGTATGTTTCCATCCTTTGAATTTTGCTTGCCTCCTGGAAGGAAGTCCACTAAAATTTGGTGCTATAAACCAGGCACACTTATATGTTTTTGTTTCCCAATTAGTTCCTCACAACCCAAAGAAGTAGGTATCTTTTATATAGCTAAAGGAAATGGGGCTCACAGAGATTAAGTAAATTGCCCAAAGTCACACAATTACCAAGGGCACACAGATGAAGATTCTGGTCCAGATCTTCATGACCCCAGAACTCATGTTCTTCCATCCACACCGCAGTGGCTGGCCTGCCGCTATCCCCATCTGAGTTTACCATGACGCTTGAGAACCTACAGCAAGTGGCCTGGCTGCCTTTTCTGGGGTCAGTCAACCTGCAGCTAGGTTTGTTTCTCCCAGTGCCTGTGGTACCTGCATCAGGCTCCCTTTTCTTCCTCCCTATCAGATTCCCATGTGCCTGAACCTGCCCAAGTGACGCAAGTAGCAGGTACTGGCAGGCTGATTACTTCTACACTCTCAATCCCTACTCACTATGATCCACAATATGTTGAGGCATTGTTACCATGAAGCTAATGAAGCTCAAGCTTTAGGGCCCCTCCCTTGCATGGGTCCCTGAGAGGATCTTAGTAGTATGGGCACATGGTCACGAGGTGTTGTAAAATTTTCAAAAGTAAGATATTTTAATCACCGTCAGTCAAGACCACCTGATCTTCTCACTTGGCCTTCCCCTCCATTACACTTCCCATCCAGTTTGGAAGTGTGGAGTGCCGGAGTGACCATGGGCATTTTAGGATCTGACTAAGGGGGACATTTAATTTGGTTTTAGAGTAATATAGTTACATGGTTCTTAGTTGCTTCTGTTTATAAGTTATTGCTAGTGGTCCTGGTGTAGGAATAGTCTCCAGCAACACATTTTCCACTCACAGTGTCATCTCACCCGGCACTGTGGCATGCAAGTACAGGTCTAGGGGTTATACTATGATATGAACATGCCCTGTGGCACCCAGCACTGGAAGACTTGGGTACTGGAACAGAAACAAGGTTTGAATGTATGAACACAGAGATGGGTCTGTGGAGGTGGAAAATTCCTCCAAAACTGATAGCTCACATATGAAAGAAACATGATGGAGTTTGCCCAAATTTGACAGCAATTCTAACAATTTACATGACATTAACAATAAGTTGAGCACAGCTGAAAGAATCTTTTCTAGACTACCAATAATATAAACAAGTTTCAGCCAACTATGCTTAGAAGAAAAATTGAGTAATCTTACGGAAAATAATATTCTCTATGGAAAATAATATTACAAAATGGTTATATGAAGTGGCAAAGATGATGCAGCGAAAAATGTAAAGAAAAAGTATCAAAGAGGTCTGTCAGCAAGTTAATTAATTAAAATATTGTCTTTTTCTGGATTTTATTAGCTTTTAAAAATTTGTAATGTGCTGTGATTAAGTTCTTTTCTCATTATTTCATAAATATTCAATTTCATCACTACTTTTGAATTAATAATTTTGCATTATTTTTCTTAAAGAGGATCCCCAAAACTGCATAAGTTTCAGACCCCACAAAACCTGGATCTTCCCGACAGTGGCATTTACAAAAGGGCTGTCTAGATCTAGGGGCACAATATATAAAAACTTGGCAGCTTCTTTCTATTTTAAAATTCTGTTGTTATTGTTGTTTTTCTCTTTTCTTCTGGGAAGTTAAGTGGTTCAAATGAGGAGCAAATCCCTGTCCTTTACCTTCGTGGTACCAGCTGTAAACTGGCATCTCCATCTGGGCATTACCATTTAAGCAGAGAACGACATGAGAGATTGAGAGAGTCAGGAAAACCTCTTTCATGTAGGGCACCAAGTTGGAAAAGAATACAAATGTGTTCTCTAAATGTCTATTAGTTACATGTACTCATAAACATAAAATGTGTAAGATTTAATTTTTGCATTCCTTAGAAAAACCCTGGAATATGAAGAAATGAAATCATTACAACTTCAGTGAAGTCCACCAATGTTTTCCTTGTTAATAAACACACACAGAAGTCATGTGTAATATTCACATAGGAAAAAAAAAGATGTAATGAAACACATTTGATTATCTCACTTATGAAACTACTTGGATGAAGTTTCCAAAAATAGGCTTTTATCTCTGGAGATGATTTCTCCTATTCCTTGGTTTAAACATTTTCAGCTTAAATGAATGGATGGACAAATGGAAAATAACGTTAACACTAATTTGAACATCAAAACATGATTAATGATGGAAAAATCATCATTGTTTTCACTGATGATTAAAGCGAACAAACCAAAGACAAGCTTAAGTAACATCTTTATGTTAAATTGTGATGAAGCAGATCCATAATAAAATAGATGCTCTGAAACCTCAACTGGAAAGAGAAAACCCACTAATTTTTTTAGCTAAATGAAAAAAAACTTTTATATATGATGCATATCAAATTCATGTGGATGGAATGAGGTAAGGAAAATATTTCAACTATGAGGACGGGATTGCATTCTATACTTGAGGCTCTTCTTGTAAGCCTCATTCTGTTTGTTCAGACACAAGGGCTTTTTCACATCTTTATCAAACCCGAATGTCTAGAAACAGGAATGCAGGCTTTCATAGTTCAGGAGGATTTAAAAAGAGAACTAGATGACATCATGAATAGGAACCATACTGGAAGATGAAAAATAGGAGTTTAACACCAAAAGAGACCTCCCCCACAGTTTGATGTGGATGCAGATAAAACTGGCCTACTCTCCTCTCTTTGGGGTGGTCACGTTCACTTGCCGACGTGGTCCAGGTGTATTCCTCCCAGCTTTCTCCGCCTTGCCCACGATCCTTCCATTTCTACTCTCCTGGTCACCACTCTGATTTTTACTCTTATCCTTAAACCTTTGATGCATTATCCTAAGTAGAAAGCGAAATTTCTCCTTACCAGCCGTCTCAAATACTTCTCTTGCATCGTACCTCTGGTCTGACAACCCAGAACGCACCTGACTAAATCATCACAAAGTGATGTAGGAGATGCGGGTACTTCCTCTCTCCCACCAAGAGAGGGAAGGGAAAGCTGCAAGGGGCCCTCTCCACTGCCAACTAACTGTCAAGAAACATCCAGCAGACCAGATTGCTACGTCAAAATGTCACGACAATAATTCCCTCAGGATGGGAATGTCTAAGTCACCTGTGACGTAACCACATTTGTGCATCATTTAAAATGACTGAGGTGGATCTATACATATGAAAATGGATAAACATCCAAGACATTATTGAGTGAAAAAAGAAGTTTCAGAATGATAAGATTTACTACAATGTAAGTTTCATGAAGGCAAGGATCTTTGTTTTGTTCAGAATTCAACTGCCAGCACCTACGACAGTTCCAATACAGACCAGGCACATAAACATTTGCTGAATATTGAATGAATGAATTCATGGGGAAGCATACAAATATATTCACATTAAATAATGCTATATATTTTCTATGGATTTATTATATAAAGAAAATATGTATTTATGTAAAATAAATATAAAATACAAATATACAAATTATATAAAACATCTTGTATATTACAAATATAAAAATATTTATATGATTTATATATTTGAATTATTTATATATAAATATATATACACATATACACATATGTAAGTGTGCTTGTGTGCGTGTGTGTGTGTATTTAAAGAAAAAGTAAAGGAAATTATCTCAGACACACAGTTCTGACTGGCAGGGGTGGAGAATGGGAGATTGGTGTGGGTTGTCAAAGGAAACTTAATACTATTTGTAGGGTTTTGATTTTTAAAAGGAAAACATGTGCAAATATTATTTGTAAAATTTAAAGTTTTATGGTATCCTTCTTGCTAAGCTATGCGGATATGTGGCCACATGTGACACAGAATAATCTTACAAAATCCTTCTACAGGCTGCGCACAGCAAATTTCGGGTCTGTCTTGATAATACACTCCCCAGCTTTCTGCATCAGGTACCAGGAAGTCAGCAGACTGGTTGGTTCCCTGACCCGACCCCTTTCCTGCTCTTTCCTGACTTCTATAAACCCAGGAGTTAACTCCTAGTTAAATGACAGCTGTACCTGATTTGGAGTGAGCCCTGCGAGGAGAGGAACGTAAGAGTAGCAACACTTCCAAGCAGCAAACTTCATTCTCCTTGCTCCCTCACTGTGCCCCTGTCCTTCTCCCATTGGCTGGTGCACCTGCTCCCCAGGCCTCTAAAAAACAGGCCTCCATCACTGGAGGACCCCACCCACACGTGTTGTTTCCTCAGATTACCTCTGTTTGTCTTAGCTAAGAAAGGAGTTGAAAAGTGAAATGCACTAAGGTACAGTTTCTAGCTTAATCTTTCTAACATTGTTATTTCATTTGCCCAAATGAAACTTTGGGGCAATTTCAAGCTTAGGGGAGAAGGAAGATATTTTGGGCAGAGAATCCCTAATTTCCACCAGAGGTCTTTATGTTAGGGATCAGGAGAGGATGGACAGGACAGGGAGTTATATTGAGAATCCAGGCTGCAGCAGTGATCAGCTGAATATCTTGCACGTACCCTTTGGCAGCTTTGGCATGTGACAGTGAATGACACAGACTGAAGGGAGCTCCTCACTCTGGACACATTAGACACCATCTATGGCACTGTTACCTGCCTGCACTTGGTGAAAAATGGGATTTTAAACCCCGGGGTCAATCTTCCATCAAATAAAACTATTTCACCAAAGTGGTTAATTGAACACCGAAGCAATGAGTCTGTGGATAATGAGGTCCTGTGGGTTCTGTTTGCTAGTGGCACAAATTGATTATGTCACACAGCATATGTAATTAAAATGGAAGGGATAATGGGCAATGAAGTTATGAAATGAGTAAGATAACCAATTAGGTTTTTAATTCTGCTTGAAAAAAAATTTTAAGGAGCCTATCTATTGTATATTTGAGCTAACATAATCAGTTTAACAGACCTTGACGAGTTCTGAGAGAGCAATAGACCACTAAACCCTATCTCCTTGTAGAACACTATCAAAAAACTATCTTGGGCCTTGGTGAGAAAAATCACAAAAAAACCCACACTAGGCAGAGCATCACTTTTCCATTATCTCATACATACCAAATGCTATTCTGATCCTGCCTGTGTTTACAGAATAAAGTGGGTCAAGGGAATTCATTGAGATCATAAAGGGCAAGAGAAATGCTAGCGGATAGCAACCCAGTAGCTGCTAGACTTAATGGAATGGAAAAAAAATTGAAATTTAACCGATGAGTCAGTAAATCAACCATTTAGATAGTTCTGGACCAGTAAGTATGGCAGGACATTTGTTTAATTTAGCACAGATTAAGAGGACTAGGATAGGAGGTACTAGAAAAGCATGAAAGATGAAAGAGTTGGTGTGCATGCACATACATGGTGTGTAGTGCGTGCATGCGTGTGGCGTGTGTATGCTGTGTGTACAGTGTATCTGTGGAGTGTGTGTGTATGAAAGTATATGTACGCGTGATATATTTGCACAGCTGGGATTGATGGAAATGATCTAGAGTCACTCTGTGCTATCTGAGTTAAGTGATGAGCATTGCAGACTAATGGTTAAAAAAGGCTCAGTTGCTCTTTCTCATGTCATATCAGTGGACTATAAAATTGTGGGGTGACATATCTCACTGAGAGTTTTACTATAATATGAGAGAATGACTGAGCAACATAGAACTTGAAATATGAAGTACCATACTCTAGTCTTGTAGAAAGAATATACCAGGCATTACCAGGTGATCACTAATATAAATTTCTACTGGAAGAAAAAGAAAAAGATACCATGCACACATTCAAAGTCCGGATGGTGCTTACACCTCCATTAGATCACTGTTTGGTAATGAGACCTGAAGGGTGAACCAATTGCTACATGGCACTTCTTGGAAGGACCATTGTCTGACACCCATTAAGCTCGTGGATGAGGTCACTCATATGCTGCAAAATGTCACTCAAACCATCCAAATGATAAATGTTGAGCTTTTAGAGAAATAAAACTTCTAAAAAGAGATATGAAAACACATCTCAACAGCACAGCCAGACGGGGGAACTTGATCATCTAAAAACTCAGGGTAGCCTTGAGTCAATTTTAACATGCAGTGAAGATGGGAAAACTACAGTGTTAAATGTTAATTATTTCTTTACTATATCTGTAAACTTCGCAAAGGCGTATGACATCATGCAGAGAACTGAGCTCTGGAAGCTTCTAAGTTTGGATGACTTGAGAAGTTCATAAACATCCATAAGCTATCCTGACTGTATGGTGGGTCAAGTTAGAGTAGAGTACTTCAGTGGAAGAAAGGAGTATATATAATAGTTCTATTTTGGTTTGTCAGCTTGAGGAAACTAGGTTCAGAGTATTTCCGGGCATCTGAAGAACTTCCAATGAAATAAGCCACATTATTAATGAAAGTAGTGGTTACAAAACTTATTTCTGAAAATAACCACATACAAATGACTGGGCTCTAGGAACACAGTCATGACAAGATATGGAGTTTATCATGCCATGGTTTGAGCCAGTACTAGGCACTGACAATAAATCTGAAGAATAAATAGCTGGATATGTACCACATGGACTCTACATGTAGCAAAAAAATGTTCATGGGTAATACTGCAAATGGTGTTCTACAGAGCACAAGCAACCTATGAGATGTTGAGAGGCATTCAGAGGCAAAAGTTTGAGAAACACTATGTACCCCTGTACTCCTCCTAGGTTCAAAACCTGGAATTCTCCCAGTCTAGGAAGAAAGAGATGAGGGACAAAGTATAGAAAGCTGCCGTGTTTGGTGCTAGTATGACATGCAGATTGGCTCTACCTCCTCCCACACCCCCAAAAACCCCAGCCCTGCAGCCGTCCAGCATGCTAATGAACCCACACAGACCTCCCTGTTCCTCTTCTGGAGCGGGTCCTTAAAGGCTCCTATAATTCCCTATTCCACGGAAACAGCACAACAGAGAAAAGGCCAGGGATGATGTCGTCAGATAAGGTATACGATTTCCCAGTTAAATTTGAATTTCAGATAAATAATAAATAGCTTTTTGGTATAAGTATGTCCCAAATATTGAATGGGACCCACTTATACTAAAAATAAAATTTGTTGTTCATCTTAAATTCAAATTTACCTAAGTGTCCTCTATTTTTATTTTCTAAATCTGGTAGCCCCGGCCAGAAGGTACACGTACCTCTTCTATCAGTTACAGACAGTGCTCAACACAACACAACTTCATGAGGCTCAAGTGGTTCAGAAAATGGATTGCTGCAGGATTCCCGAGAAATCTCTGTTTACCAAGATGAAGTAGAATAACCAAAGCAAAGAACTTAACAGATTCCTGGGAGCACAGCTTCAGCCAACGTAGCATAACTAGAAATTAGGGGACCAGAAGATGAGGAGACAAATCAGCCTGAGATGCAGCCGGAAGGCGTGGAGTAGCATTTCTGAGCAAAGCTTTCTGGCTGAGGGAGGTTAAGAGGCAGAGTAACAGGTGACAAAGGGCTTTTCAAACAATGACTGAAGCTTTAATCAAAAGACAAACTTCACATGTGTACAGTGGAGACAGGCTTACTGTTTCAAGGTGGCCTTTTCAGCCACCCCCACCCCCCTCAACACATACTGACTGCAGTAAATATTAATAACACAATCATAAACAGGAAAACCAGCTAAACCTAACTGTAGCAGGAGCAGAGTGGTAAATTCTGGCTTGGGTTGATAGATGCTTTATGAAGATCATGTCTTATGCTCCAAATAAAGTCAGGGTTCATCTACCATGTTTCCAAAATACACTCCCTACTGAACACACTGACAGAAACCATTTTCATCTTTGTTGGTATAAATCCCAGAAAATCATATTTGAAAAAGGAAGCGCTGATGAAATCCTTGAACTCCAGGATGAAGGCAAATGCTCAGTGCGTTCATCATCTCTCATCACGTTGCGACTCAGTGCAAATGCTCACATAGCTCAGGGCAGTTATTGTCTCTCATTGCAGGATGAAGTCTGATTATATTATGGCCATAGGGAAGTAACAGAGTTACAATGGTCAGATAGGAGGTTTAAGGATTCTCAGCTCTGTGCTTGGCCCAAGTCAAACTGACCAGAAAAAGTCTTGATTCAACTCTTTTTCTCTTGCTTTAGTGTCTCCATGTTAACTCCAGGGGGCGCTCTGAGGAGGCCTCTGAACAGTGAAGACATATTTAGGAGCTTACAATTTAGGAAATACAATACCAAATTTATAAATATCTGACTTAGTAAAGACCCATATCTACAAAGCCACAAAACTACTACCACTGATGCAGGAACAGCCCCTGGGTCAGTGTCTCCATCCCTAGGAGAGCTGCTGCTGCTGCTGAAATCCACCAGGACTCCATCAATAGGTGAGCATGTGGGGGCCACACCAACTGCCTCCTCAGAATGTGGGGAAAACTCTACCTGAGAATTTCCAACTCCTTTCCAAGCTTTTCCATACTGTGGGTCCTGTGATTTCACTGGAGTGGAACATTCCAGAAGCCAGCTGATCTTTTCTCCCACCCTCATTCCAACACATCAGCCAGGGAGGGTTCATTTCAAAGGGAATTCTCAGAAGCATATCATTTAAAAACTAATAAGAGACTAAGTCTGCCATACTTACCAGGCCTGTAGCCTCAGGATGGTCAATCTTACCATGACTTTTATCCCTGCCATCTTCGGCCACCCACAAAATGCAAGCCCTACAGGCAACTGTCATCTCACATATTGTTCTTTACTTCTTTGTCCTACCTCTGTCTCATCCCATGCATTCCTCCTTCCACTACTGGCCTCCCTGAGAACTTGTCCTACTCCGCTGTCTGGACCCCACATTCCATTGGTAAACTCTCCCACATGCTCAACATTTTCATGGAACACCCTCTTCAGTTCCTTTTCTTCACTGAAATCTGACTTTCTCCTCAAGGATACTGCCTTCTCCGGAGCCCTCTCAAGTGGGGGATGTTCATTCTCCTACAGTGTAAATACCAGAAGGGCCAGAGACAGTGTTGGCCTTCTGGCCCCCTGATACCATTTCAAAATCACTGTTTTTTTTTCTTTAAAAACCACAGCCAAAACTTTTCCTCCTTTGAGATCTGTACCATTTGGTCCTAGTACCCACTCTCTCTGATGCTGTAACTTAAGGTTACTTGGTATATATTGGTCCCATGAGTGAACAAACCACCCAAGTACCCCAAGCAGACTTGGGCTCCTGGCTCACAGTTTTCCTTTCCACCCCCTTTCCTGCCAATAATCTTAATGACTTCAACACCCACAAAGAAACTCTACTTAAAAAACTCTAGCCTCAGAATTCCTTAACCTCCAATGATCTGTGTGACCACTTCTATCTCGCTTCCTCACTTCCTACTCTTCAATCTGGTACAGTGAGCTTTCTGTCTCCACATTCTTTGAAATTGCTTTGGCAAAGGTCACTGATCACTTCCCATTCGGTCCAATAGAATCTTTGTAGTTCTCATCTTACTTGACCACTTTGCAACATCCAGTACTGTTAACCACATCGGCCTCCTTGAAACTCAATCTCTAGCCTGGCTTCTGAGCTCTCACTCTCTCTGGCTGTCTCTTGCCTTTCACAGTTCTCCCTTGCCAATTCTTCTGCCTCAGCCTATGCCATCAAGATCGGGGCTTCTAAGTGTTCTGCTTTTGGTCCTTTTTTCCTTGCTACCCATCTCATTGGACCACCTTACCCACTGTCATGGCTACAAGTCAATGACATATCCATATCTCTAATTAACTCCTTGCCTTGAGCACTAAAGCTATGTATTTACCAGCTTAGACTCTCCCACCTCATACTAATTCTCAACACATCCATAATTTAACAAACTCTCCCTCCAAACCTCCTTCTCTTCATGTATTCACTGCCTTGGTAAATGGCACCAGGTCTACTCGAAAACCTGGCAGAAATCCCAGATCTTTCATCTCACCCCTGTTCTAATCAGTCACAAATCAGTTCTCCTTCTTATGTACCTCTAACATTTTTCTCATCTTTTCAATCCCTACTGTGGCTGGCTTGGTTCAGGCCCTTCTTACCTTGACGGCTACTACAACATCCTATCCACCTTCCCTTCCAGTTTCCAGTTTCCTCGGCACATTGCTATCAGTGATCTTTCTTTAACAGAAATCTGACCATGGTACTCTCCTGTTAAAAAGCTGTAGTGGCTCCCCACTGACAACAAAATAAAGTGCTAAATTCAGAAGCATGGCTTGTAAGCTTCTCATGAGCTGGTCCCTCTTTAGCTTTATTTCTTGCTATATACTATCCTATCCACACAAACCCTACAATCCACCCAAACCAAATGCTTGCAACATCACATACATACCATGTGTTCCACACCTCCATGCTTTTGCTTGAGAAGTTTCCTAGGCACTCCCCTCTCCTCCTCACTCACATCAGCAGACCTCTCTTCTAATCATTTCACTGAGTACTTGAGTACCAGGTTCATGACCTTTCTCTACCAGAATATCCAAGTCAGCAATTTTTTTTTTTAAGGAAGATTAGCCCTGAGCTAACACCTGTTGCCAATCTTCTTCTTTTTGCTGAGGAAGACTGGCCCTGGGCTAACATCCGTGCCCATCTTCCTCTAATTTATATGTGGGATGCCTGCCACAGCATGGCTTGATAAGTGGTGCGTAGGTCCACGCCTGGGATCCAAACCCATGAACCCTGGGCTGCTGAAGTGGAGTGTGCAAACTTCACCACTATGCCACCAGGCCAGGCCTCAACTCAGCAATTTTAATAAGCAACTTTAATGTCCACATGAAATAGGTATCCATTTTACCAAACTACTTTTTGCTTCTTTGATACCTCTAGTTCTTTGAATCCTTCCCATATTTGGAATCTGTGTTCCCCTTCCTGAGCATACTGCCTTCCCCAAACAGTCTGGAATTGATAGCTGACTGGACTACGGTTTTGCAGTAACCCTCAACTATCCAGGCTCTTTTCTTGAGCATTCATCATACTGAGAGATGCTCTATCTATCTATTTATCTCCTCCACTAGATTAAAGAGGTGCTCATAGATGGTGACTTCCAAAATAGATAGATAAGGCACATGGGTGCTCATAGATGTCTTCTGAATCCAACCAAATGTCAGAAGTTGAGTCCCATCTAAGACCATGTTGCTTTCCTTTAGAAACATTGACTTTTGTTTGTTCACTTTTTAAGTTCAAAGACCTAAACTGGGATAACAACGACTATCAGATAAAACAAACATTTGGAAATGGGTGAGAGCCTTGATTTTGGACCTAAAGCAGAGATTTATTGTTTCTCTATTTCTCTCTCCTTCTCTCTCTTCTCTTTATCAAGTGTCATTTATTCATCTAATCTATAGACCCTTCAAATAGGAGGAATGCAAAGATGCATTTCTCAGAGGTAGCACTTGGAGTAAACCTTGGCCAATTGGTCAATACTGTTCTCTGCAGAAGTGAGATTGACCACAGAGCTACAGAGAAGGCAATGATCCACTTACCCACGATTTCTTTAACTGCATTTATGGGGAAATGCAAAGAAGAAAGTGTGGTCATTTTCAAAAGGGAGGGGGAGATGGATCGTGAGAGATTTGAAAAGAAGAGCTGGGCATTCGTGCCTGAGGTCTGCAACAAAGCAAGATGGAAAGGATCTTAGAAAATCTAGTCTCTGTTCTTTTTCTCTGGTTGTTTTGTGGGTGAGTTTTGTCTGCTTTGACTTCTCTTTGAGCTTTTCTTTTCAACTTAGTGGAGGGTTGGGTATATTAAACCTTTGTAACAGTAGCTTTTGGTCTAGAGAGCAATCCTTTGAGCCACAGTAAAGCAAACTCAAGGAACTGACTCAAGGTTTGAAGCAGCATCCCAGGGAAGCGCCAGCTCCCCTGTTCTCCTGTGTGTGCCTGTAGCTGCACCATCAGTGCCAGGAGAACTGAGAAAGCCGAGAAGAGTGAGAAGAAACAGAGTTGTCCTTTATGCCGTGAAGAATTACTGTGAGTTCCCTCCATAATATCTCTCCATGTTCCCTGGCTCTTCTCTGTTTCCATTGCCCCTACCTCAGACTACTATGCTATTTCCTAAACCATTGACTCAAGTCTCCAAGAGCCTCATCTCCAATATACCCTAAAGATTTCTTCCAGAAATAACTCCCCAGGGCACAACTATCACCGTGCCCCCTCTGTTTGGTGGTTCCCTTGCAACTAAATGAAGAAAATTCCCTGGCTTGGCATTCAAGTGTTTTCATAACATGGCCCTACTTATTCAATAAAGAAATGTAAGAAAGTAAAACAATATGAGAGCATATAAAGTTAAAAGGGGGAGTTCCCATCTATCCCTCTACTCCTTCTCCCTGAAGCAACCATTCTAACAATTTCCCAGTCATTTTTCTAACCTGATTTCTTCTGACTTCCTGTACATCTTGTTAAAAACAGGACAACAGGCCGCAAATGGAGTCAGTTATGCTAAGCCCCACATCACCAAACCAAGACTTAACTTAATTACAGTTTTGGTTCTCCCAGAAATGGAATCTTAAACCGGTCAATCAGGAATCACCTGGTCAGCACCAGTGAAGTCATCTGCCTGACACACCTCTGCCACTCCCTAAAGGAAAGTAACTTGGCCACAACCCATCTGCTTTTTGCTAGAATCACTCCCTTGTCCCCCCTCCCTTCTGCCTATGAAAGTCTTTCATTTTGTACAGCTCCTTGGAGCTCCTTTCTATCGGCTAGCTTGGATGCTGCCCGATTCATGAATTGTTGAAAAAAGTCATTAAGATCTTTAAAATTTACTCACTGAATACTTTTTTAAAAAAAACCCAGCTAAACAAATACCCCTGCCAATTCTACATATTTTTTCCTTGCTTTCCTGTTCCCATGCCTTTGCTCGTATTATTCTTTAAACCTGGAATGTTATAGAATGTTCTTCCCTCCATCTTTGAATATCTAAATTCTACCAACCCTTTGAGACCTAATTTCCATGTCACTTGCTCCATAATGCTTTTCCTGATCGACTTATTCTTCGCTTCTCCAGCAGCTGGCCCAGTGGCGCAGTGGTTAAGTTTGGTGCACTCTGCTTTGGTGGCATGGGGTTCGCAGGTTTGGATCCTGGGCACGGACCTACACCACTCATCAAGCCATGCTATGGCAGTGTCCCACATACAAAATAGAGGAAGATGGACATAGATGTTAGCTCAGGGCCACTCTTCCTTAAGCAAAAAGAGGAAGATTGGCAGCAGGTGTTAGCTCAGGGCCAATCTTCCTCAACAAAAAAAGAAAAACTCTTCCCTTCTCCTTTGAATTCCCATAGCATTTCTTCTAGCTCCTGCTTACAGCACTTGTTATTTTATTCTCTGCTCTTTGGGTACCAAGCCAGCCTCCAATATTTAAGTGTAAGATCCCAGAGCCAAAGAGCATTTCTCAGTTCACCTCAGTGCCCCCTACAACATGGACCCTAGACTGAAGATTCCACAAATCTTCCATGTACAGACTGAAGATTCAATAAATTCTCACCAAGTGAGTCAGAGAAAAGAGCCTGGAGCCTCCAGGCAGTGACTTTGGCTTTCAATTCACCTTTTAAAATGCCAATGACATCACCTGTGATGAGAGGATTCTGTTAGCATCTCAAACAGTTAAAGGATGTGGTGAGTCATCGGGGCTTTTGGAATACTGACTGGTTCCAGGTGACTATTTGGAACGTGCAGTTGGAGAACTAAAACAGAAAAAGACCAAAAACCCCAAACTATAAAACTCCTGCTATTTTAAAGAGAACAATATGACTCTTCAAACTCTGGAGCTGAACAATCCCTCTCATTATTTCAATGAAACCAAAACAGACATTTAACCACCAAAACAACAACAAAAAGCCCCAAAGCCCCTAACCTTCCTCCGTCTTGGCAGCTGCCTGTGCAATGACTATGCTGGGCTCTCTTGTGAACCATGAATTTGGGTTTCATTTTCTTTTAACACAAGAAATTTGAAAGGAGTCATTTTCAGCATAAAGTGGGGTGAATGGAAGAAGGGGGAGTCATCAATGGGGAGACATTTCACAACAGTTTGAGTTGCAGATAGTCAAATTTACTTGCTTTCTGCGTTAAAAACAGCCCCAGGGATGGTTAATAGAAACTGACAACACCTACATATAGCAGTGATACTTTCAAAGCAACATGCTTATTAATTTTTGTATTTGGTTTAGTTTGCACAAGCCTCTTGTCTATAAAATAATGCAATACTAAAGGCTTAATCAGTTCCTAGGATCTTAAACATTGTAACAAACTATCCCATTACCTGTTGCTTTGCAGCGTTGATTCATCCACAGCAATTTTCATCCTATCTGTAGTTTTGCCAAAAAATAAAATCAATTCCCCCTCAGTCCCTCCTCCAAATGGCTAGATCATTATCAATCCATGTGCGAGCCTACTCCATTTAAAGTTATTGCTAGAACTATATCCAATGACAGTTAAAACAACTCAAAAACCCTTTCAACTATAAGGCTTTTCTCCAAAACTCTTTTACCTCATTTGTACTTGGACTTTGCAAACAATTTCCATTATTTGTTCAGTGATTTTTCATTCAAGTGAACTTAATTCATCCTCCAAACAAAACCATAGTGTCTTGATAGCAATATCAAGGGAGGAAAAGAGTTACTGAAAAAGCTGCCTATAATTATGCGTTAGGAGAGAGATTATGAGATGCTGTGGGGAAGAAGAATTATGAGAAGGGAGGTCGTGTGGGCAAGGAAAAATAGAACCAGAAAAGGTCTGGCACACAGCAAGGGGCTGGGCAGTGATATCTGAGGCCATTTCCACAAGGGCACAATGGTACGTCTTTGGGAAAGGCCAGTACACAGAGCTCCTTCCATCATGAATGTGAGTTTCTAACATGGGTACTGATTGTGACCTCTCATTTCAGCAGAGATGCCAATGCTGTGTTCTCTACAGCCAACAACGCCAACTGTTGCAGGGCCAGGGGAGGCATGGTCTCTTACCTCCATGAAGAGCTTCACCAGCCTCCCAGAGACCTGGAGACCAACCCTCACCCTTACCCCCCATATCCAATTAGTTACCAAGCCCAGTTCACTCTAAGAGTGCTTCTGATGCCCCCACCTCTATCTCATCATCCCCATCCTTTGGCCTGGACTACTGGACTACAATGGCCTCCTAACTGGTCATTCAGGCTCTGTGTCCTCTGCCAATCTGTTCTGTACATGTCACTTAACCCATCTTCCCAGTCTCTCACTCCCCAGATCCCAACCATATCTGGCATTTTCACTTCCTAAAAGGCTCGTTTCCACAACAAAGGCCTTGAAAGTGATTCCTTCTGCTTGCAATATCCCTTCCAGGCACACTCCCACTCCCATACCCCTTTTTTGGATCTTTCTGGTCTTAATTTGAGATAGGGTTCCCTGGTATGTGCTCCCTCAGTCACACAGAGGTATACTTTTTAAATTAATTGTTCAAGGCTCTCTTCTCTGTCTGTCTGTAACTGCTCTGAGGCCAGAGGCTGTGCTTGTCCATGCATGGCCTCATCTGTAATTCTAGGAGTAACACAAGAACCTATAGGATAAGGATTATATGGGTTAATTCAAGCAACAGACTCTGAATAATACCTGGTACATATAAAGGCTAGGTAAGCTTTAGGTATAATAGTAATAATTAGCACAGTACCTAGAACAAAGTGTGTACTCAATAAACATATATTGAATGAATAAAGGATGAAAAAATTGATGGTTGAACTAGTGAATTCACTAACCCAGAGGGCCTCTTTTTCCAATCAGTGGTCACCCATAACAGAGTGTAGGAATGCTTTATGGAAAACAATCACAGAGAGGAATGATTGCTTTTCCCTGTCTACTGCCACCATGATAAACGGTAAAAATAGCATTTTTGGTTTCCTGGGATTTTGAATTTTTCCTTCCGTGCTGTGTTGCTAAAGAAATGTTCAAAGCAGGGAGATTTGGAATTAGGAGATAAAGGGATATAACACCACAAAATATATTTCCAGGCTTCTCAATCTTTTCTTTATTAACTAAAAAGTGTCCTTCTTAATGAGCACCCTACTCTTTAATTATTCCCAAGCTAAATCCTTTAGAAAACCATGCACGTCAGGTTGTCCATTCCAATGTATGTTTATACAGAAGATTTCAACCTAGCTCTTTACCCCTTTGTTCTAGTACATTCCATACTTCAGATTCCTCAATGTCTTCAAGAGAAAGGCACCAGTCATATAACTACACATCATCGTCTGCTGGTCTAATAGAGAAACGTACACAAACCAACCTGGGCTTCTAGCGTGGCTCTGTAGTTGTGATACTGACACACTTATCAAAAGCTACCAAAGAGGATGGTGCCTCTGAGTCCATCTGACCCTGTCAAATCCTATTTTCTGACAAAATTTTGTTTATTGTCCCTTAAAGCAGACTGTGATAATATTTTTAAGTCATTTTGCTGCAGATAGCTCATTTAGATTTAGAAATAAACCCTGTGTCATCATGTCAGTAATGCAACATCTGTCCTTACTCTTTCCCTCCTGTATATACCTCCTATATTGTTCCTTTCTCTGAAGTTAACTTTTCTACTGTTGCCGTGGACCCGTCTATTTCTGTCTCTGAACTCTGTGACAATTCATACTTGTTTTACCAGTTCAGTCTTCAATTTTGAAAACTGTTTAATTTAAGGGATTTGATAGTTATAAAAAATAATTCTAAGAAATAAATTGTTGGAGCCTTTATCCTGGCACATTTTAAACTAAAGGATGCTACACTGAATGCTATAATTCCATCATGGAGAATAAGGAATACTGGAACTTTTTTTTTTGAGGATGGATAAACTTTACTTGGGGCTTTTTGTTATTGCTGCTGCTGCTACAACTACAAAACCTCAAGAAATATTAGTAATAATAAAAACAATAAGAATTCCAATGATGAATATAATGATAAAATTATAATTATGTCTGTTTACTTTTTATGTAGATGTATAATTTGTGATAGTCTATTATATAATTTATATTTATAAATAAATATAACTGACCTGCTTTTCTGTGGAGCAAACTGGATCTGTACCCCACAGTGCTGACATCCTGGGCCTGTGTGGGAGCTGAGGAGAGAAACGTCCTTGGACCTTCTGGGTTTCCGGGTGGGAAGGGTGAGTTCTGTGAGTACCTAAATTCACTTCCATCCATGCTAGACAAATGGAGAGCATCTTGAGCTTTCTTCTTTTCCTTCTTTAACATATTGACCAGAATATCTGAAACTTGACTTAAGGATTTAGTGACACATGATAGATTATAATGACCAAAATGCTAATGTCTTAAATGAGATTAATATTCCCAATGATATTTGCTATTTGTCACGTGGTAAAGACTGACTAAAGGAGGACTTCAACCTCCTGAAGTCATTGATATAGTTATGGACAGTTTAGGAGGCTATTGGTCTTTCAATATGGCGCCATTATGTGAAAAATTAGCCAACCCAAAGGTCTTTAAAATGTTCTGAGTTTTAACCAGTTAAGACTTAAATTTTTTGTGAAAGGTTTATAAAAAGTAAAATGAACACTGAGTGGTAGTAGACAAAGGAGCTGTATCTGTGTGTAAATAAGACTTTAATCCAGGAAGCTCTCAGGAGGCAGCAGGAGTGGAGAGGGAGAACACTAGAACTCTCCCAGCTGGCAGATGAGCCAAACCAATCTGGTGGCCAAAGCACACCCATGTCCAACACACACTTATTTAGTGTACATTTGAATGGAATTTAAAGTCACTTTTTAAAAAAAAGTTTCTAATTTTTGGCCCCAAATGGAACTGAAAAGAGGTGAATTATTAGTATAGATATATCACTTTAAAATGCCTTTTTGGCAGGCCATTTAGGGATGCTAGAAACACTGATGATGAGTAATAAAATCACTCCATTCTACCCTATTTCACATTCTTCTGGGCTCGAGTTGCCGAGAACTCTAAGGGATTTTGCCATCACTAAGAGAAAAGACTATTACCCCTCTTGAGAATCTCAGAATTCTAACTGCATATGCAGTGAAATGAATTCAAGGCCTTCACCATGCCTAGAAATGGCTTCATTAAAATAGGAATCTGAGGAAATCTGAAGATGGTGTGGGAGAGAAGACTGCCACTCAGAAAGGAGGGGAGGCATCCAGTTACACTTTTTCTTGGGCAAGTAACATGGAAATCATTTGACCTCCATCTTCCCCCTCAGCTTTGATTGCAACTTTTTGGTGATTTCTGGAAGCACAATCAGTTTTTCTCTCACAATCCCTGATGTGGTTTCTGTTCTTTGCCTCAAAAAATCTTGAACTTACCAAAGGTGTTCACAACTTTTGTAGTGTCTAGGCATTGGCCTGACAGAAAAATAGGACTCTGCCCAGATCTTCACTCCTCCTTGTACTAAGGTGATTATCAACATCATCATACACCTTCATTGGTTCATACACTACAATGGCAACATCCTTCTATTCACTCATTCAGTGGGGTTTACTGGAGCTTAGACTATGTGCAGGCACTATTCTAGGCACAGGGACAGAACAGTGAACAGTCAGATCAGTTTCTTACTCTCATAAGCAGATGTCCTCCTGGAGAAAGACAAATCTCTTCCTCTATACAAACACAAAAAACATTAGAGTAAAAGTACCAGATAGCTTATTTTAAAAAGGTTAAGAGTGACTGAGTGGCAACTCTACATTGGGTGCTCAAGAAAGGCTCAAGCCTTGAGACAGACTTTTCTAAGAGTGACATTTAAGCTGGGATCTGAATGACAAGAAGAACCAACAGAGGAAGAGCATCTAAGCCGAGGAAATGGCTAGTGCTAAAACCCTAAGGAGAAATGGGCTCAGCAGCGGTTCCCAAACAGGGGCTCTTTTACCACCCACAGGACATTTGACCATGTCTAGAGATATTTTTGGTTGTCAAACTGAGGGGTAGGTGCCATTACTCGCATCTAGTAGGTAGAGGCCAGAGATGCCGCTAAACATCCTACAATGCACAGGGCAGCCCCCACGACAAAGAATTATACAGCCCCAAATGTCAGCGGTGCTGAGGTTGAGAAACCCTGTGTTAGAAGAACAACAAAAAGGTCACCGTGACTGAAGCCAATACAGGAGGCAGTGATGTAAGAAATGAAGTCAGACGGCTGGGCAGGGGCAAGATCAAGTGGGGACTCATAATCCAGAGTAAGGAGTTTGAATTTTATTCTAAGTATAATGGGAAGGACCTGGAAGACTTTAATCAGAGAAATGACATGTTCTGATTTACATTTCATAAAGATCACAACACAAATTTATCTTCTCTGCTGCCTTCCTTCTCACTTTTCTTTTGTCTTCTTCCCCTTCCCATTCCTTTTAACTTGGGCCTTTGCTGTGTGGGGTACTAAATGACACTCTGTTATATATTTTGTGAAGGGGTATCTGAACTTTATTTAAAACGATAATGTCACTGAAACGACACCATTTTCACTCCCTTTCCAAGAAGAACATTCAGTCTTGTTCACTGTCATTTTGGTTGCATTACTGTTTTTTGTTGAGCTCAAGTATTATCACTTTTTCCCCTACAAGCCATATCTTTCTCATTCCTCCTGTCACAATCTTAGCCTTCTGGGTTATATCAAAAAAGATATGAAACTATCCAAGCCAACTGAGAAACTATGAAATTTCAGGAGCCTTTCTTGGTCATTAGCCCTTATTAAGTGTAAGCTTTGTGATGAGTAAATCTTAGCTGCTATTTTTCCTTCTCCTGAGTTTCCCCACTGTCTACAGGGTTCCAAATTGTATTATTTAACACTCTATAGTGTTCAAAGCACTTTCCAGTCAATTATCTTACTGTCTTTGCTCAGCACCATGAGGTGGGCAGGGCAGGTCTTATACTCCTCCTCCTGAAGAGTAGAAAACAGCTTCATTGAGTAGTTGTAGAGCTAATGAATGAAGAGCTAGGATTCCAAGCCAGGTGTGAACTTGAAGTTCAGTGTTCTTTTCACCATGCCTCCTACACACCATCAGTTTGAATATGAGTCTCCGGAGGAGGAGACCCTGCGCATTTACCAGTGAAGAAGGGAGATGATGTATGTCTCACTCTCTCTTTTTAAATAAACATATATGAACAAGCCTAGACTGTTCCCTCTCTGTCATGTCTCCTTTCATCCCTCCTATATGCACCGACATTCATAAGCCCAGAAGGGGATTAAGAAGTTGGTAGGAGTATTTAGGGGAGAAAATCCTAAACTAGGATGAAGGCCAGGAAAAGAAGCAGAACTCAGACTGGGGATGGAGCCAGGACTGAGGTCTAGGCTGGGACCATCCCTGCAGATGGATAGGGTAAGAGAGAGGAAAAGGAATGCGAGGGTGACAACACTTGTGGGCAGCTCTCAGAGACAAGGGCTGGTGTGGGAGTATAATTCACAGTTGAACCTACTGTTACTGGCTGGATAATAAAGCAGCTAAACTCACTCGGATCAGACATATGGGGTCTGCTAATCCTCAACTCAAATTAGAGACTGAAGTTAATCAGGCGGCGTACCTACCTCGTATTTGGTTTACGTCTTTATACTGGATTTCCTTCATGTAGCTATTTTTATGCTTTTGCACAATAGCTGAAGTTAAAATGCCTTTTAGTAATTTTTAAAAAATGAACAAAAATATCTGCTCATAAAGAACTGACCAAAATAATTTCTTGTGAGTGTTTATAGTCTGCAAATGTAATAAAAATGTCAAATCTTTTATAAGAAGCTTGAAAGATAAAATAAGAACCAATACTAAAGAAATATTGGGGAGACCTGACGTCCAACCCACCCAACAGGGGCTCTAAGAAGTAACCACCTAGTCTGTCGGGGGGGGGGGAACCTCCCACGAGCTGCCACTGCTTTCAGGCCCAAAACACACCGCCTTACACTGCCTTCTAGAGCCAATAAGAACTCTATCTCGAACACGTATCTGTGCTCACTTCCAAATTTGGGAACATTTGTGTGTGGAACCCAAAGCGGTAGATCTGGCTTCTAAATAAGAAGTTACATTTAAATCAACCTCTGCTCTTCATAAGCTAAATACCGTTTGTCATTTTTCAGCCATCATTTGAGCTTCACCCACACACCAACCACAAATTCTGGGCCGTGGTGAGGCTGTGGTCAGCCCGGTGTCCGGTCAGCTAGCTAAAGATAACCAGCTAACCTACTGGCTCAGGACTAAAACAGAAAGAGCACTGCAGAGTAGTAAAAAAAAAAAAAAAAATTAATTTAACGTTAAGAGACGGTGTCAAAAAGCCTATACTTTTCAATGAACTGAAATATTCCTTGCAATAGTAACTATATCTGGCTAAAAACAAGGTAAATTTTTTTCTTTTATAGCACTCTGCTTTTTACTAGTTGCTCCATTTTGTTTGCTGAAGGGACATTTTCCTTCTAATTGAAAGAAGCAATGTGAACTGGAAGCAGGGTGGGGAGGTGGGGGATGTGGCTAGGAGAGGACATCTAAGTTCCCGCTCTCTGGTCCAAGCAGCAGAGGGAGAATTTCCAATCACTTCAGAAAGGATACTGATTTCATTATCTCTCTGCTGGAGAATATCTCGCAGCTTTTTATATTCTTCCTCTTTCAATGGTTCTTGGCAGTCTGGATCTTTGATTTCAGAACAGACCGCGCTCTTTCCATGGATCTTCTTGTCATTCAATAGTTTCTGTAAGATGAAATCAGAGCTTAGCATCCATACCTCTATTCCAAATTTCTCTGTTTCTCTGACTCTTTTCAACTTCAACAATTCCTTGCACAGACCAGGCGTGCATGTCCTCTCCTGCCTCCTGGTCTTTGCAACGTAGTTGCCTTTGCTTGTTGTGTCTTCCCCTCCTACCTGTCTTCTTTCCGTCCTCCTTGTTCTCCTCTCTGCTATCTGATCTCTTCTTCCTCAAACTGGGAAATTCCTGCTCAAGCATTGATCTCCTCTTGAACTTCTTTCCCTTTCTCCATAACCCCATACCATTTAGTTCACACTTTTAAAAATAGCACTTATCATATATTATAAGTATTCTTTACATATCTATCTTCTCCATGACTTACTTATGCAACTTTGCCTTCCCTATGCCTGGCCCATGGCAGACTCACAACAAATGTGTATTATCTTAAAGAAGTATGCCAAATTACAAATGAGGTAGACATAAAGGTTAGTGATATTTCCACTGCATTATCATAAAAGGAAAAACCTAAGGCAGAGAAAAATTGAGGATTCATATGGATAAATCAAATCTGAACTTCTATAAAAAATGAAGGACACAGTTCTCTTGATAGATCTTGAAAATAAACGGTTTTTGAACATGGAACTTTACTATGTAGAAGGTAGAGATTCCTGGCAAGAGAATTAGAAGTCCATGGTCTGAGCTTATTCACTGGCAAGTAAAATACAACATCTGAAGACATTTGGTGATAATCACAGCCTTCATTCGAAGGTCATACCAGTAATCCTGGACATGTGAAGCTGGGTCCTAATTTTCTTTTTTTGTGTGTGTGAGGAAGACCAGCCCTGAGCTAACAACCGTTGCCAATCCTCCTCTTTTTGCTGAGGAAGACTGGCCCTGGGCTAATATCCGTGCCCATCTTCCTCTACTTTGTATGGGACGCCTCCACAGCATGGCTGACAAGCAGTGCATCAGTGGGTGCCTGGGATCCGAACTCGCGAACCCCAGGCTGCCAAAGCACGAACTAAACCGCTGTGCCACTGTGCTGGCCCAAGGTCCTAACTTTCAAGAGCTGGTCAACTAGGAAAGCTTTATTGCAGTTTGAACATGACAGACAATGGCTTCTGCTAGAGGAAATGCTTAAATTTACCTTTAAATGATGGAAACAGTGATGAATTTTACGCATATCGGCGCCAACCTCTAGTCTACTTTCTGGATCCTGGTCTTCCAAAAAGGATGTTATTAGTTTTTCCAGGCTAAAAATACATAATGTACAAGAAGCAACTATGAGCTAGAAACTTTAGAAATTTGAATGGCATTACTTGCTTGGTTAACATTTGAAGTGTAGGATATTGTTCCCACTTCTTTATGGAAATACAATTATCTGATTTGACTATAAAAATTAAGGGAGAGAAATTGACAAAGTGAAATCTGAAATGATACGATTATTTGATTAATTTCCAATGAATTTTCATATGCAGCTTTCAATATAATAATCATTTGATTTTTACAAAACATACATTCTAGCCAAGCTGAATTTCTACGCCCCTGTGCCTAGCTGCAACATTGCTAGAGAAAGTAAAGAAATATCAGTTTTGTTAAAGTTCATCCCACTCAGCCTCAGCTGGGACCTCAGTGATGCTCCACAACCCTTTTAATTATTCCCGGTTGATTCATGTTCTTCACAGTGGTTATTCTAAATCTCTCCACTCCCCAAGCCCACCACCACTCTTTCACTCCCTGTCAATGACATAGCTTCTCACTAGACTGAGGAAGTCAGAGCCGTGACAAGTGGGCTCCTTCAGCTTCCCTTTCCTTCGCCTCGGAGTGTCTCTGCCCCACCTCCTTCTTTTATACGTTTTGGATAATATCCTTCCTCCTATTCATGGCCAACCTGTCTCCCTGGGCTCTCTTCAGGATTCTACCACAGTTACCTGATTAATTACCTCCATATCACCTCTCCATACTGACTCTTTCCCCTCTGCTTACAATGATTTTTCTGTTTTTTTTTCCTATTCTAAAACAAAACAAAATAGAAAACAAAACACCTCCCTTTGGAGGGACCATCCAACCACTCTATTCTGAAGTCCTGGTTTAGTTGGTAGCATGATGTGTGTTTACTACAGTCCGTGCTGCATTCTAGAGTTCATGTACCACCTTAGCTCCCCCATTAGTTTATAAGCATCATGAGGCAAGGCTTGGCTCTTATTCGTCTTTGTCTTCCCTCCCCTCCACCCTGTAGCTAGAACAGTGCACCCATCAGGTTCTCAATACAAACACATTCATTAGTTCATGGATTCATCTCCATGGAAATTATTTCCCTCTATGTTGAGATGGAACTCTTGATAAGGAAAGTGTAAGGGTGGCATTCAGTATCTATAATGCTAAGTATCATAATACACAGCAGCACATTTTTCTCATATTGTTATGAAAATATCTGCATACTTCCAGCATCCATTTAAACTGTACCCATTTCCTTTCCATTGTTACTATCAGCCCACTCAAGCAAGATGTAGGGATTCCCATCACATAGCAGCTTTGGATTTCATTTTTATCTCTTCTTACAATCTGTGACATGTGACAGCAGATGGTGTGAGACATTTTATAAACTGTAATTTTTAAGGAGTTTCTTCAGGTGGAGGGATACTTGCCATCTGTGCTAGCTGATTGACACCATGTTTCTTTGTAGAATAGAGCTTCAAAGCATCAGACACACAGAGAGATTCATTTCTGATACAAAGATCTTTTAATACGTTTTTATAAAAATATATGTTTATGAAAAGAATTCCAAACAATACAGTTGTGAATAAATTAAAAAGTAATCACTCTTCTTTCCCCCTTCCCCCACTACTATTCCCATCTTCTTTATTCACTCTCTATACCTTGAGGAATCCACTGGTAACAGCTGAAATACGTTCTTCCAGTTCTTAATGAAGCAGATCCTATATCCATATGTTTGTTTGTAGATTTGGTTTGTTTATAGAGAAATGAAATCACACTCGGAGTAGTATTCTGCACCATTATTTTTCTAAACAATTTATCACAGACAATCTTCCATGCCAGTACGTATATAGTAGAGCTAGTTCATTTTTAATGGCTATATAACATTCCACAGTACTGGGGTATTGATCCTCTCATGATGGACATTGAGGCGACATAGTCATAGTGGCTATTTTCCTCTGTAACCCATGAAGAGGCCTGGATCTACAATTCCCACTTAGTGAGGCTTCAGAAAGTAGTAATGTTTATCTACTTGTATTTTCCCTGAATACTCAGTAGAAATTCTGGAACTCTGAAAATCACCATCAGTTCTAGGATATACCCATTCTCTAGAGCAAAAGCATTTTGTGGTTTCCAGTGTCCAAAATATTTCTAACAGACAATATTAGGTTAGAAGCAATGGTTAATCAATTCTTCCTTCTTGCTTTTTCTTTAGAAAATAATTTCTTCTGTATAGTTTGATCATAAAGTACATATTCTAGGAACCATTCCATGAAGGAGGGCTGCAATGGAATCCTAGTTCACCAGAAAGCACCGTAAGTCTCGAGCCTGCTGACCAGCCGAGTGACCACTTGCAGATCACTCAGTCTCACTGGGCTTTGGCTATTCCATCAGGACTCTTATCCCACACAATAATAGCACAGGATACAAGGAGGACCAGGGACATGATCCAAAGAAATGGTGAAGAACTTCTGCCTAAATGAAAGAACTGAATTGCTTTACTCTTTCTGGGACTCTTAGTCTGGTACAAAACCAAGAGTGAAGATGAAGCCTTTTGACATGCAATTTTTTTCTCAATGCTTGAGCCCACAGGCCTCTTTAGATAAGAAAAATGCCTGGTCATTCCTTCATACACTTGATTTATTGTGGAGTTTATTTTCTTATCAACCAAAGACTTGGTCTAATAATTAAAATACAGAAAAATGCTTAATTCAGATGTTCCTGATGTACTCCTCTAGTAGTTAAGAGTGAACGATTGACCCCAAATTCCCTGCATTTTCCTATCTCCCAAAATAGTTCCCAAGTTCATACCTAGTCACTGCTCCCACTGAGGGGTCTCCCTGCTGCCAGAACCCTGCTGGACAGTGAAGGACTGTTGGCAGATAAGGCTCTTGAAGGAGGGCAAGTGAGTACAATAAAGTCTGTTCTTTGTTCCAAGTAAATAAGAAACTTTTTTTTCTACTTTCACTAGGAGAAAAGAAGGAAGAGAAAAGAATCCTAGGGAAGGAGTAAAAATAAATGTATGCCACTCAGTTCTAATTCATATGGACAGGGGATATCATAGATAACCTATTTGTGTCTGAACACCTAACCTGGTGATGGTGGGTGACTGGTGGATGTTTGGTGACTACACCTAACCTGGTGATGGTAGGCGACTGATGGATGTTTGGTGACTACATCTAACCTGGTGAGGGTAGGTGGCTGGTGGATGTCTGGTGACTATACCTACCTCCACCAACATGATGCTTATGAGAGACCCCTGATAGCCCATAGTCTAGTCTAGCAACTCTGTCATATTATACATTTTGATACCTGGCCACAAAATAAGAATTGACCATATTTCCTAATATATGTTTTATCCCCTTGAGACCACTGTATGCCTCTCTTTCTATTCCCAATATTTCTTGCCAAAAATATGAAGTTTTGTCTGTAGCCATATTTTTATGGAAATTTAGGTTTAATAATGTGAATAAAAAGGCAAAGCAAGTTTCTTATCATTAACAATAACTAATATTAACTGAGCATGCACTAAATGCTAGATACTCTTCCTTGCCCTTTGAATGCATCATTTTCTTAATCCCCACAATGACTCAATGAGATAAGTACTATTATCATCCCCATATCATAGGTGAAGGAACTGAAGTACAGAAAGGTTAAATATCTTGCCCAAGGTCACACAGCTAGCAAACCGCAGAGGTGGGATTCAAACTCAGATAGGCTCACTTCAGAATTCAAGTTTTTAAGCACTATACTCACCATACTAGAGCAAAGTTAGTAATAATTTTATTAAAATACTATGCTGAACAATGTGCTTCTAAAAGGGAATACCATGCCTACTAGAATTCTCTGAGGAGGTAAACAGGTGAATAGGCCAGCAGGGAATAGCTGAGTAGCAGTTGCTTAGATCTTAACAAGGCCACTGACCAGCATGAGTTATAACAGCAAAAGTTGGGAAAAAATCAGAATGTCCCACATTAGGAAATTAATTGAATAAATTATGGCATAGTTATGTACATAGTTAGCAGCTATTTAAAATGATGGTGGAGAGGTATACTTATTGACATTAAAAATACAATATATTATAATAGGTTGACAATGAATCCCTTTACAGGGATTCTGCAAGTACTACCTGTAATACATCCAAAAAGACAGAAGATAAGACAAAAGAAGGAAGGAAGGAAGAAAGGAAGGAAGATGAGCAATCCTGAGACTTTCGCCCAGTTGCCTGGGGCTCAAGAACATTTATCTTCCTGTGAAAAGAGAGACTAGTGATCCAAGCTGAACTCACTCTTCTGCAATATTTTTATGATTATGTTACATTTAACTATTTACTAAATTAAGTTCATTGTTTATACATTGAGTGTGATTATGATGTTCTCATTATTCTGAAATAATCTTTGTTTGTGAAAAAAATTTTATGACCATGTTCCCATCAGCATTAGCTTCTGAAAATGGGCTAGAAACCAAATCTCTATGGTACTGGTTATGGGAAAGTTGGGAGAAAAGAGGAACGGGGAATTAGTAAGAAGAGCAAACCCAAGCCGGGGCATGGAACCCATGGCTGGTTCTAAATCACCGGGACAACTATGGGAAGTGTGCCCCAGGGAGAGGAGGGAGCACAGCTTTGTAATTGGGGGAGAAACACAAGTGTCCTACAGCACAGTATCATTCCAGAGAATTTGCTAAAAAACAAAGCTGAGGAGTGCAAAGCAAAGAGACCTGGTCCTCTGACACGGAGCTGGAAAAAGAGACATCAATAAAAATATCCCAGTTGTTGGGTCAGGGCTGCTTTGTGGTAGAACCATGGAAATGCCCAGTATCCCTGAGCTGATGGTTCTTAGCTCATCTGGCTTCTCACTATTTCTGGAAGAGAAGTAGGCAGCTCATTCCAAAGAACAAGGAAGGAGTTCTGACTTAAGAACCTAACTGATATTCATTATACTGAAAAGTATCAAAATCTGCCTGACTTCTACCAATGATTTTTGCCACTAAAGATGGTGCCATCAACGATGGGCTGTCTCTGACAGGTTAAGCAATGGGGATGCTCGCAAACTATAGTTACATATTAACATGAGCAAAGAGCCGGAAAATAGTGATAAAGATATAAAAGGAAACTTGATAACTTTTAACTTCTAGGAATATGATAACTAAAAAGGAAGAATGGCAGAATAGTTACAATTAAGAAAAATTGATCATGGTAAATAAGAAATGTGGCTGAATTATGAGGTTGAATGATCTTAACTATTAACTAATTTCCCAGTCTCTGTGGGTCACAAATTTCTCATCTGTAAAATGTGCAAAATAATATCATCTCTAAACTCTTTAAGCTCTATGAAATAAGATAATGCAAAGAACAAAGAGAGTATTTACTGCTGGGCCCATTAATGCCTTGCTATTCAAAGAGTGAACAGTGGGCCAACCTATAGGTATCACCTGGGAGCCTCTTAGAACTGAAAAATCGCAGGCCCCATCCCAGACCTACTGAATCTGCATTTAACAACATTCCTGGGTGATCTGTGCACACCGTTCTGTCTAAGAAGCATTGTAACAAGGCAACCTGTGTTGAGTGTTGACAAGAATATATGCACATCTTTTCAGCCCTGGAAACCAAACAAATGAGTACCTTAAAATGAAAAATGACAGAGGAACTAACATCCTTTGATGATCAACTCTGTACTGGCCACTGTGCCAGTGACTTTACACATGTTTTCTTATTTCAGTGGAAAAAGAATTCAAGAGAATATCATAGTCTGGTTCTCTTTATAACTGCCTTCTCCTAATTATTTTATTATTATTTTTATTGAATATCCATTATGCATCAGGTACTTTCACATACATTTTGTTATTCATCTGTACCATAAAACTATAAATTATTTTCCCTCTTCATAGATGAGGACAGGAAAGCTCAGAGAAGTTAAGTAACTTGCATATGATTACAAAGTTAGGAAACTGAAATGCTGGGATTTGAAACAGGTTTTTTGATTCAGAAAGCCACTTCTACACATATCACAAACCCTTTCAATCAACTCAGAAAAGTGTCTTCCACTTGCCATAACCCCTGGTATACTAAATTTACATTCAATTCAGAACTTTCCTGAGGACCTTTATTTTAATCAGTAAAGATGCAAACATCAAGGTCAATGAGATCATCAAATAAACTTTGTGTCTGGCATCTCAAAGAAGAGAATTTTTAACAGGATACAACTGTGGGAGTTCCTGAGACCCAATGGTGGGGGGCAGAGGAAGGCTGTATTTTGACTTTGCTAACATGATGGGCTTCTTTTACGGGGTATGACCCTTTAAAACATACTGTGTTGGGACAGCGTGTAATTTACAAAAGGGAAGTTCAGATAAGAGCAATAAATTCACAATTTATGATTAACTACAATCCACAGGACATGAAAAACTTAAGGCTGAGATTGTGCCAACAGGACTATAACCAAAGGAAACTATACAAATATTTTTCAGGGTCATTAGTTTTCATGTTTGTTTTTTGTTAGATTTTGCTGAAAGAACTACTCCCAACTGGCTGAAAAGTGGTTACTTCAAGATTTTTTTCTTTTAGAATTCTCTGGTCTGTGACAAGTATTATATACATTATATGCTCCCATAGCCTTAACGAGTAAGTGAAAGACATGGACCCTCACGTGCAAGGAATTAAATTCAGTGTCAGCTACTTTGTTGGAATGAGCTCTTTTAATAACAGGAGGGGGCCAGAAAGTTCATGGTTTTGGTGATGCAGAGGAAATTCCTAAGCAGAGTTTTCCTTCAAGATTTATCTTAGTAATGCATATTTCCTTTACCTCCACAAATGCACAGATATATGGCGCCTCAAATGCAGAGTTGCACAACTGCTTGATACTTTCAGTGTTTTGAAATAGCAAATGCAAAAAGTCTAAATCAAAATCCAGACTGGCTTTCCTCTTTAACGGTGACGATATGGCCTACTTATAGGAAAATGCTTTTGTGGCCACGTACTTCAGTTTATGTAATTTTTAAAAACTATTTTGAAATAATTTTTAAATAAACTAAAACAACATTAAAGATACTAAAGACATATGTTAAAAGCTCTTTTATAATGCAATGATGAAGGCTTTTGAAAAGTTATAAAAATTAATTTTGATTTTGTCAATCCAGATATTCATGTATCTAATTTACTTAAAGGCATATCTAACTTGATATGAGCAAACATTTTAATTTCAGTAGACATAGAAAGGTTCAGTGGTTTAGATAAGGGATGAAAATAAAGTAAATTAATCAATCCATAGATATTAATAACTCCCTCTTTAAATTCAACGTGTATCTTTTGAACCCCTTGTTTGCTGTAGGCAAACACTATGTTATTTGTGTTTAATGTAAACATAAGTACCCGTCTACATAAATCCATAATAAACAAGAAATTGACTTACAGGACAAAGAATAGTGGCGCAGTAGGAGGAGGGCACAGAAGCTAGTCAGTGAGCAGGAGAGCTGGTGGCAGGAAAATATAAAAGACAAGACACATTCAGGAAGGCGGCAATGATGGTCAACAGAAACAAGGTAGAAAAGGTTTCCTATCATTATGGCAGAGGCTGAAAGACCCATGAGAGAGAAGTTAAACTGGGCTAAAGCTTAGAGAAGAATGTAGTAGAGAGATTGATACTTAGGGAAAGGACTGGAAAAAAAGATGAATCGGATTAGAACGTGGAGAAGCTACCAAGAGAGAGCCCCTCTGAGGAGAATGCTGGGGACAGCGAGATCAAGTCTGGGGAGCAAGGGATGGGAGGCAAGAGGGGATAGGAGAAGGGGGAGGTGGGAGAACAAGAATTGGAAGGTGGGGAAAGGAGAGGATGGGGTGGAGAGAAAGAGAGAGGAGAGGAAGACAGATCTCAGATGGATAAAACCAGAGCATACCAATGGAACAAAAGTTTATTGGGAAATTTAGAGGAATAGGGCCAGTTGTAAATGGACTGGGCTCTATCATAGCTGCATAGCTCCGTGTTTAAAGCTTCCCAAGTATAGATTTTCCTGACAGTTCATTAATTTGAAGGAGTAGTGAAAGCTTTATCCACCCTTTACTCCAACTCTCTGAACTCTTTTTCTGTAATTCTGTCTTGTATGAAATTATATTTGTAGACAACATTAAAGTTTAGAGATAAATGTTTACCTCAGCTGGTTCCTTTAGCAAAAATTTTAAATAGCAGCCTTGGTTTATATACAAAAATGCAGAACATACGTATTTTTTTAAATTAGACAGTAAACTTGTAAAAGTTTTAAAAGACAGATTTAAGGGGGCCAGCCCGGTGGTGTAGTGGTTAAGTTCGCGTGCTCTGCTTCAGCGACCCGGGGTTCGCTGGTTTGGATCCTGGGCACGGACCGATGCACTGCTTATGAAGCCATGCTGTGGTGGCGTCCCATATAGAGGAAGATGGGCATGGATCTTAGCCCAGGGCCAATCTTCCTCAGCAAAAAGAGGAGGGTTGGCAATGGATGTTAGCTCAGGGCTAATCTTCCTCACACAGACACACAAAAAAGACATTTAAAAAGATTTCATTATGTAAAAGTACAAAGCAAATTCTTGTGGGTATGTTCCCATTTAATAACAGATAATTTATTTTATTCTATCATGGAAAATAGTATATAGGTGTTTGGAAACATGTGTTCATGTAATATTAAGTCTAAAGCACATTTATGTAAATTGAATCATACATTATCATTGAGTTCTATATTAAATTGAAGGTGGGTTTACAAGGTAAATACAGAGACCCTAAGATGCAATAAAATCACAATAAGGAATATTGAAACCTTAATAAGTTAAATGTTTAAAAGGAAATGACTACTAAATTGTTAAAACAATGATGCAGGACCTATATAAAGAAAAGTACAAAAAAACCCCCGACTAGTGAAAGCAATCTTGAGAAAGAAGAACAAACTTGGAGGCATCACACTCCCTGATTTCAAACTATATTGCAAAGCTATTGTAATCAAAACAGTGTGGTATTGGCATAAAATCAGACACATAGATCAACAGAACAGAATAGAGAGAATAGAAATAAACCCACACATATATGGTCAACTAATTTACAACAAAGGAGCCAAGAACATACAATGTGGAGAGGATAGTCTCTCCAATAAATAGTGTTGGGATATCTGGACAGCAACAGGCAAAAGAATGAAATTGGACCACTATGTTACACCATATACAAAAATTAACTCAAAATGGATTAAAGACTTGAATGTAAGACCTGAGACCATAAAACTCCTAGAAGAAAACACAGGCGGTAAGCTCCTTGACATTGGACTTGGAGATGATTTTTTGAATTTGACACCAAGAGGAAAGGCAACAGAAGCAAAAATAAACAAATACAACTACATCAAACTAAAAAACTTCTACACGGCAAAGGAAACCATCAACAAAATGAAAAGGCAATCTACTGAATGGGAGAAAATATTTGCAGATCATATATCTGAAAAGGGGTTAATATCCAAAATATATAAAGAACTCATATAACTCAATAGCAAACAAATAATCCAATTAAAAAATGGGGAGAGGATCTGAATAGACATTATTCCAAAGAAGACATACAGATGGCCAATGGGTACATGAAAAGGCACTCAACATACTAACCACCAGGGAAATGCAAATCAAAACCACAATGAGAGATCACCTCATACCTGTTAGAATGGTTGTTATCAAAAAGACAAGAAATAACAAGTGTTGGAGGGGATGTGGAGAAAAGGGAACCCTTATGTGCTGTTGGTGGGGATGTAAATTGCACAGCCACTATGCAAAACAGTATGGAGGTTCCTCAAAAAATTAAAAATAGAACTACAATATGATCCAGTTATTCCACTTCTGAGTATTAATCCAAAGAAAATGAAAACACTAATTCAAAAAGATATATGCACCCTTACATTTACTGCAGCATTATTTACAATACACAAGGTATGGAAACCAATCTAAGGGTCCATTGATGGATGAATGGATAAAGAAAATGTGGTATACATATACAAAGGAATATTATTGAGCCATAAGAAAGAATAAATCTTGCCATCTGCAACAACATGGATGGACCTTGAGGGCATTATGCTAAATGAAATAAGTCAGACAGAGACAAATACCATATGATCTCACCTGTATGTGTAATCTAAAAACAAAAGCAAAACAACAAGCTCATGGATAGGTGGTTGCCAGAGCCGGTGGGTGGGAGTTGGGCAAAATGGGTGAAGAGGGTCAAAAGGTACAAACTTCCAGTTATAAAATAAATGTCATGAGGATGTGAGGTACAGCATGGTGACTATAGTTAATAATACTGTATTGCATATTTCAAAGTTGCTAAGAGCGTAAATCTTAAAAGTTTTCACCACAAGAAAAAAAACCTCTGTAACTATGCATGGTGACGGATGTTAACTAGGCTTACTGTGGTGACAATTTCACAATATATATAAATATCGAATCACTACGTTGTACACCTGAAACCAATAAAATGTATGTCAATCATACCTCAAAAAAAAGAAAAAGAAAATTATATATTTAGAGTGGGAACAAAGAGGACAATAACACACTGGGAGCCTAATTATGCTCTTGAGTAAGAAGATGCAGGACTGTAATCTCTCCCTAAATCTACAAATAAAAGTCAAAGTAAATCCAATAAAAGTCCCAATGCATTTTTTTCCAGAAGAAATACATGTATACACATAACCCACAAAATTTTGTACACATTTTTGGGGGTGAAGGGTCCACAAATCCCCAAAAATCTATGCACGGACCCCACAGAACTTTGTCGGAAATGTACATATATATTGGTGGGAGAAGACATCACAATCGAATGAAAAACACAGGTTAAAAAACAGTAAATAAACTATGAGTTCATTTTTATTAAAATACATATTTATATGTATTCACTGAAAACTTTGAAGGATTGCAAGCAAATAACAACAGTTGTTATCTTTGAGTGGTAGAATTACAAATGATTTCTATCTTTTTTCTTTTTCTTCATCTTTCCATTATCACTTTTCCACAATGAACACGAATTGTTTGTAAAATAAAAAAATTATAAAACCCCTACAATTCTCAAAGCAAACTTTAAAAAAACAGTAGATAAAATTCTAAACCTTAATTTACAACCTTTCAAGTTACTTTACTTGAGGACAATGCAATGGGAGAGAGGTGCACCTTATTTGCTATTAGGTCCTTGAAGTGAAATCCACAGTTAAAACCCAAAGCTGTTCCTCTGTTGCTTCCAGACGGGTTTGATTTGTTGATATGATCTAATTACTTATTTTATGGCCTGATTACAGTGGTTGGAGGCTATTTCTGTATCTGTGTATCCATACTTTGAGCAAGTTATCAGGAACCAGGTGTACACAGTCCCGTAATTTATTATTTCCATCAGTGCACACTTTCACACTGTGGGTTTTCTTTAAGTGGCATAAGCCATATAAAACTGTAATTAGAACAAACATTTGTTTCAGGAAGTCTTTAAAAATATCCAGCTCTATGTATATGCAAACTTTCCCTGTGAAAAGGTTATTGGGGAAAGCAAGAAAGAAAAACAAATATTCCTGGTTATGACGAAGGGTTTCATTCCTTCTTTTAAAGGAATTCCCTGGAGCTCACCAAAACCCACAAGCAAAAAGCAGTAACACTGAGAAAGCATGAAATGTCTGGAAGAATGAAACAGTGTGTTCCTGCTTTCACATTCAAGACCTTCTAATTTAGAATCAAGCACTTGGACTTCTGACGAAAGAGCTGTTTTAGGCCAATAGAATCCAACGTGTCAACCGTGGTCCAATAAACGGAATTGCTATTCACGCCTCGTCCTTTTTTATCCGCTTTCGATATTCATTCATTTGGCCTATTAGAACCCAAAGCATTTAAACTCTAGGAGAAAATAACCATTAAAGTACAGAAACAGTCCTGAGATGGAGACATGCCTTTTTAATCATATTAGATAACTATGTCTTAAGAACTCAAATGCTTCCATAAGCTACCCAAGGATAATTAACACAAGCTGTAGACCACGCTTTTAGTTTTGGTTTTAATATCTTCAAAATGTAGTGTCAGGACCAAAAACACTTTGTACCAAAGTAGAGAAACCTCATCTGTAGTGAATTAAATCTCATGAATGATTTCAGAGATCTGATTTCTTAGGAGAAAGGATATTAGCCATTAATGACCTCTGGGATATTTAATCCACAAAGCTTAGGTTATTGCTGTATAGCCAGCCATGATTAGAAGCTGGGGTAAGGATGCCTCCGATCTAAGAGATGGGAATTCAGGACCACGTTAGCAGATAATCTGTCAATTTTTTTTTTCTGGTGAGGAAGATTGGCCCTGAGCTAACATCTGTGCCTATCTTCCCCTACTTTATATGGGATGCCACCACAGCATGGCTTGATGAGCTGTGCATAGCACCACAACTGGGACCCAAACCTGCAAACCCCAAGCCACCAAAGCAAAGCACCCAAACTTAACCACTACGCCACCGGGCCGGACCCGTCTGTCAACTTTTTTAAAATATTGCCTGATTACTTGGGCCTCTCCTCTTCAGGTGGTGTGAATTGACCATTTGGTAAATACTGACCATGGTACCAGATGTTTCTCAATTCTCTACCCACTGCAACATTTTAGAAAAGAACTACATTTAGGGCTTAAATTTGTCATTGCATAAAGGGAGGTTCTAAGAAGACGAGAAATAAAAATCAAGAAAGTGCTAACTCCTTGATTCTTACATTTATTCAGAGAGCATTTACTGACTGCCTGCCATGAGCCAGGTGTTGGGCATATAAAGATGAATAGGCACATCCAAGTCTATTCACCTTGGCTTCCCCTGGATCTCGATCTCTAAAAATCTTTGGGGCGGTGTTCACTGGTACTTAAAAAAAGGGTACAAGCACAAATATTAATTAGTTGTTTTTAAGGCAAAACTATTCATGGAAATTATGCAAATAAAAATAAAAACTCTGATGATACAAAACAAAACTGAAATAGCGTTACAAATATTGCATCGGACACAGAGGCAAATTATTTGTTGTTTATACGGAATTCAGATTTAACTGGATGTCCTGCATTTTTGTTTGCTAAACCTGGCCACCTTACGCTGAAAGCCAGAAAGCCTGCAGGCTTTCTAGCTTTGAGCTGGCCTGTGGGTGCACGATGCTGGGTACATGGACCCAGGCTCATAGGAGTGTGCTAACAGCTGCTGATGGTTAATAACCCATTCACTAGTAATAAAGACAGAGTAGCCCAGTGCCACTGTTCTTTTCTGAGAGAATAAAAAGTACTGCAAGCATTGCCTATAGCATCTACATGTTTTCCAACTAATAATAATAATACACTACATTTTAAATTGATTTTAAAGCTACAAATTCAGAGAGCTATAAAACTGTTTGGAGCCCTTAGGGAGCCAGAATTTATGAAGGCTGATTTTCTCAGGAAAAAATCCAACTTGGTAGAAACCTTTTGTAAGTCACATCACTTCTCTGGATCTGTTTACGAATCTATAAAATAAGGAAACCAGACTACGGTTTGCTCGTATCGATCCCTCCTCTATTTGAAATGTTCTCCCTGTCCAACTTTGCTGTTCCAAATCTTGTCTTAATTCATGGGTCTGCTAAAAGTCATCCCTGTTCTTCCCACTCAGAAGTAATTTCTGCCCCTCCAATTACCCCAGCACTTCTCTCGTGTCAGGTATCACTTTGTTACCTCATATAATCGTTATTGATGTGCTTGTCTTGTCTCTCTCACAAGACTGAAGCTCCCTAAAGCCAGAATCTGTCACTAATTCATCTTTGTAATCCCCACCCTGCCATCCCAGCACAAGCACCTCATTTTGTTTAATGCCCTTGCTGTGGGCTGAGGGAACAGCTTTTTCTATGTGCCTCTGAGGAAGCAGCCTCTTTAGGGGCACTTTGCAGAAGTCATTGCCTGAGCATTTTCCGATTCAAGTCAGACCCTCTAAAATGTCCTGCCTTTGTATAGATCTGAGCAGTAGCAAACAGGAATAGAAAGAGTGAAAGCAATGAAAATACTGTTGCATGCATTCCTGGGGTTCTGTAATTGTGGTAGGAAGTCTCTGCATTTTAAAAGGCTTACTGGGGACACTTACGGACTGAGCAGATAAGTTACCTTGACAACAAAAATATGGATCAGCGTTCGAACCAGAAAGCATGGCCAGTGCGGGTGCAGAGAGGCAGCTCACTGAGTCAGAAGACAAGGGAGAAGCAGAACCATGAAAAAAGGGTACCTAAGCCTGAATCAGAAGAAACTCTACCCTAGGAGAAGGTCGACAGCTAAGACTAGACCTACATAATAAGTTATTACAAACCTATATATCATCCGCAAAGAATATTTATGAAAGTGACTTTAAGTCATAAAGTGTTTTTTAAGAAAAGAACACTGAGAATGCTAAAACATAAATAAAACTCAAACCTTTTAGAAACAAATACTGTGCAACCTTTGCTTTCCTAACTCAGGGAGGAAACGTGATGCTTTGTAGGTTCAAAGCCCACCTCAGACAAGGAAGAAGGTTCTGCTCGGCACCTGCAGAGGTGCCCGGGAAGCCACGGGCAGGACAGGGTCACCCACGGAGTCCCCAGAGAGTAAGTTACATCCTGTGTTTATGAGGTTAGGCAGGAGGCGATCCTAGGGTTTTTCCCAGCCATCTGAGCGTCTAGTCGTGTGACATATTCAATAGAACCCACGTGAGAACATGTTTCTGTGAAATCAGTGACACTGACTGAAACAACCAAAACATCCCATACATTTCTGTGATTCCTCTTTGGCTGATAACAATGAAGAATGAAGGCATGAACTTTGGAAAAGTTAGTCATTTGACCCAAATGGTGGCTAATAAGAATAATTAGGATCTGTCCCTGTGTTTCTTAGTAACTACCTCATAGGTTAGTGGCCCCATGATTACTTGAACTGTGAGGAATTTCATTATTGGCATGAACTCTTGAGTTTTATCAGCTGTGGTTGCTTCTACATAAACTGTCTCATACTAAAACAAGCACTGGTTAATATACTTCTAACACACCAAAAATGAGCCAACGGCAGTGGATGGATATTTACTTTATGGCCCTGTTCTCTGTCTGAGCTCAGAAGCCAACCCTTAGGATGGAAAGGGGGATATATTTCTCCACCAGGGGAAACATATAAGTTCTTTCCTTGTCTCTTATCTGACCTTCCAGATAAGACCATTTCTATGTGGCATAGCAAGAGCGAATGAACAACAGTGAAGAAAATCCAGAATTCCAGATAGACTTTAGTTTCTGGTAATGAACAATACAAAAAAATCAAGCCAATTCTAGAATATTGCTTGCATTCTGCCCTGTAAACTACTTAGAACCAGGATTCAGGTTAAAATCATCACTATAAACCTCACATCTTTGTGGCTCAAGGGCCACAAAAGAGCAGCTCTGGAGACAGACAAAACAATATTCAAATTCTGACTCTGTATCTCATCTAGCTAGCTGAATATTGTTTGCCTCATGAACTTATTGTGGAATTTTTATTAGACTATGTATATAAAAAATGTAATGCAATGCCTATTGGCAAATGCTCAATAAATGGCATTTATTTTTATTATAATTATTACTATATGTTTGCTGAGTGATTTGATTATAACTTAAGGAAAATGTTATGAGTTAGAGAATATTTCACTTTTGTATCTTTAACATATTTATAAACACCTTTATTTTGTCTGATCATAAAGTGATGCATACCCAATGTAAAAAGTTTAGAAAATAGAGAATAAAAAAGATTACTCCAATTTTGGAACCCAGATATTATACTGTGAAATTTTGGTGTTTATCCTTTCAGACTTGTTTGTAAGCCTATATACATATATGTGTATAAGTGAATACATATAAATGCATTTTGGGGCTATAAAAGTAACAAAATATACAGTTTGGAAGTGTTCCCAGGTTAATATATACACACACATATATATATATATGTATATATAAATACCATATATATATGTCTCCATTTACATTGATAATTGCTGCATTATAGTCCATGAAATGAATGTATCATAACCCAATTTCCTATTATAAATGGTGTTGTGATAAATATCTTTATACACACATCTTTGTACATTTGCCCTTAAGGATAAATTTCTAGAAGTTAAATTGCTGAGCCAAAAAGCATACCCATTTAAAAAGTTTGTACAAATGCTCTTCAGGGCTGTCCAGCAATGGGAAACAAGCTACAAATTTAGATGGGATTTGCCCCAGGCCTCAGGACCAAGCTCCCCTGCCCGCCACCCCCACTGGCCTTGTCTACTCTACCTGGAATATTAAAGCTCATCCATGCCCTCACCATAGAGGGTATCATCGTCTTTCCATTCTTACCAATAAGATTGGCAAAAAATTGCCTCTCGTTTTAATTTGCAATTTTCTCCAATAATTAGCAACTTCTTTGTTTCTTGATGGTTGCTTTCTTTCTCTAAACTTATAGGAAAAGTTATGACTATCAGACAGGGAACATAAGAAAAAGTGAGATGCAGAAAGAAGAGGAAATGTGGCTGCAAATTTCAATTACGGGCTTGAGATTAAATAGAGAAGTAAATATACAGTACTATACTCTGCCCAGCACATGCTCATTGACTGATCTGGAAAGCACATTGATGAAGAGAGCAATTGAAAAGCACTAAGAGTAGGAGGTGGGCTTATGAACAAGAAGAGGGAATCTGATTTCTCCAGTAAATTGAAGAAATTATACACCAGGCAGTAGTTACCTTGACATTAACAGTGACAAATTTTTGAGACTGTGGCAAAAGTCATCAGTATGCTCAGTTAATGACAAACACAGAGGAAACCACTAGAGAAATGGGGCTGGGAGGATGGGAGTGAGAATGAAGAATACTCTAAGGAATAGAGTACAAAAATACCGTGTTTTTTTTAGTGTATGTGAGGAGGACTAGCTCTGAGCTAACATCCGTTGCCAATCCTCCTCTTTTTGCTGAGGAAGACTGGCCCTGGGCTAACATCTGTGCCCATCTTCCTCTTCTTTATATGGGACGCCGCCACAGTATGGCCGAGTGTCGGCCCATGCCCAGGATCTGAACCTGCAAACCCTGGGCTGCCAAAGCATGAACTTAACCACTATGCCACCAGGCTGGCCCCCAAAATACCCAGTCTGGAGTCATCAGTGAGCTTAGCTCCTTAGTGTTAGGTCGCTAGAACTAGGACAGGTTGTTTGCTGGGTCAACCAGGGCAGGCTAAAAGCCAGTCCTTGGGTTGTCTTGGGGGATGTTTGTCTTTTGCCGGTAAGTATGTAAAGGAAGGCAATAAAGCAGAGCTTCTGAAAAAGAGCCTGTGAACGCCAGAAGAGAAGCTCTCTGGATGCTTGGACTACGGTCAGCTGGAGGAGAAAACAGGAGATACGTGCATGAGGCATCTTACATCTTATTTTGGTGTGTCTTTGTTGGGAGTTGGAATATATACAGTGAACTCAGATTTACATGTTATTTGGAGATAATTCTCCATTATGTTGTGTCAAACTAGAAGGGTCTGTCAAACTACCGTTTTTTTTGGTGAGGAATATTCAACCTGAGCTAATATCTGTTGCTAATCTTCCTCTTTTTTGCTTGAGGAAGATTAGTTCTGAGCTAACATCTGTGCCAATCTTCCTCTATTTTGTATGTGGGTCACTGCCACAGCATGGCTGACAAGTGGTGTAGGTCCACGCCTGGGATCCAAACCCACAAACCTGGGCCACCCAAGTGGGGCACGTGGAAATTAATCATTATGCCATGGGACTGGCCCCCAAACTACCATTTTTTGATAGGTGTAAAATTAAAAAGAAGTAGGATTTATCCCAGTGTTTAGCTGAATACTAAGATAATTACCATCTCATGGCCCAGTGAATGGCACAAATCATCCCTGTTCCATTTTTGGGCATTGTTAACTTTATTGGCCCTGGGATGTCTTGCACTGAGGTCTTCCAACATAAAAAAAAATCTTTGGATTTTCTCACAAGCTCTCAGATCTTTACCAGAATGTCAGGGTTATGGGCATCCATATTGTACAGAGAGGACAAGTGAAAAATAAAAGCAAAGTGCCTAATTCTTGATCCCATGCAACTCGATAGCAGTTCTGAGAGCCCTTAAGTTGGCTTTGATACTGTGTATGGATAATTCTTTGAAGCAGGTCACTTTTTTGCATTTTATTTAAAAAGCTTGATCTATATAAACAGTTATCTGGGTAATTAATTAATCTTTCTTTCATTAAGTCCTTTACAATCCTGGTCTTTATTGCCCATTTTGTACATGATCATTTACTTGTCTTAATCTTCAATCTTTTTTTTCAAAAGCAGATGTCACACGTCCTCACATAGTTCCTTCTGGCCAGGCACCATGCTTTATGCTGCTGCTTCTCTGAAAGCTCCTAGCACAGTGCTATGATGTGCTTAATAATACTCAGGGACTGATAATTAAGGCCCTGCGACAGATCTGAATCTCCAGTTTTCGGCAGCAAGGCCAAGGAATGAAATAGGAGAAATCTCAACACCTCCTCTCCCAAGCCTCAGGAGATGAAGATGAGACAAACTGTTCTCTGTGAACTCTCTTTAGCCCATAGATTTGTAAGCAAATGAGATAAATTAGAAGATATACCCAAAGGTTAGTTCCTAAGGTCATACAAAACGTTAGGCCTCCCTCAAAACAAATAATCAGACAAAATTCTTCTCAGTAATAACAACAACAAAATCTCAACCCAATTTATCTTGCCTATTTGTAAGATTTTAGGATGTTTACTAACAATTTTATGTTTGTGTATTTTTAGTACAACTACTATACAGATGTTGAAATGCTAAATTCAGAAAATGGAAAGCAGGAAGTTTTGTTGATATGTCCAGCATTTGAAAGAAAGAACAGAGAGTTCAAAATAAACAAAAAATGGGAAGTACCTAGAAGAAGTACTAAGATATTAAAGCATTCATGTCGAACTTCCACAAAGAGGATCTGCCGAGCGACGCAGAGAATTGCAACTCGCAGGAACCCTGAAGAACAGGGTGGGAGAGAGCACAGGGGCTTGGAGGCCACATGGTGATGTTGGGTATAACACGTATAAGTCTCTTTCAAAGTCATCTAGGGCAAACAGTCTTAACCAACATCATTCAAGCAAAAAGTATCTGCCCTGTACTTCTGGCCTGTTTCTCATGCACTCAGATGTGGGCCTGTACATACACATACTGTTTTCTTGTAATGTCTGTATTTTTTAGAACTTCTATGAGTACACATTACTTATATATATATTACTTCATGTAAACATACACATATTTACAAAGATTTTGTTTACATTTATAATTTTATTTTAAATACAAATATACACTTATTGCATCAGTTTTCTTCATGATTCAGGATGCTACTTTGTCTTTAAATTTCCAAATATCTTAAAAGTTTCAGCAAATTTTTCCCACTTCGGGAATATGTGGAACTCTGTTATGGTTAAGGAAGTGGACAGTAAGAAGCAAAGCAAACAACTCCAATTTGGAAGCATTTTATGAACATTCCATTCTGGCAATTTATAGTTTTTGTTTGATTTAGCCATTTAGATATACAGTCTTCTATCAACTGTATAAGAAAAGCACCATTCTGAAGTGACTGACTAATAATACACAATTTTATAGCCCAAATATACAAAAATAATACAAATATTAACTATAAAAATAATTTGAAGTTAAAATTCCAGAAGCAGATGTAATTTAGATCTCAGAACCAACTATGTGTGTTGTGCAATAATTTGCTATATGCCAAGAGCAAACATTTGTTTTTAATTCAGTTGTGAAATTTAGTGTAAAAGCAGAGTTAACAAAGAAGGGCATTTTTTTCTGCTGTTCATTAATTAAGTGAAACAATTTTATTTTGCCACTTGGAGGTGTAAAATCGGCAACTGACATTAATTCTTTCAAAAATAACCTTTAATTTTCTGTAAAAATTTTAGGAAGTACAGCTAGGAAAAAAAATTTAAAAAATCCATAAAACACAAACACTTGTAATTCCAATAACATTTTCATGGTTTTTCCTTCCGGTACTCTTTATGCATGAATGTGTGATTGTGTGTATATTCTAAAAAGAGACATTAAAATATGGTTTGCTCCTTCGTTTCTAGTAGAGAAGCCTGACAAAATATCTACATAAGTAAATAGATTCCTCAGCAACAATAAAAACTATATCAAGGAATCACAGGGAAATAATAATAATAATAACATTAATAATAATGTTTAGTGCATAGCATGAATTACTTTATCAGTCCTCATAACAGCACTGTGAGTAGGTACCGTTATTACCCTGACACAACAGATGAATAACTGAAGCACATAGAGATGATATAATTTGCCCAAGGTCATATAGTTAAGATTAGAAGATTGAGGTGGAGTGATCTTTTTAAGATAATGCATCTCCTTAGAATAGAAGGAGAGTCAAGGCGAGAATTAAGTCTCTTGACTCTCAGTCCATTCAACTAAATGTTCTCTGCCTGATCTCAGTAAATCTGGATAAAATTAAGAAAATAGTTGTGAGCAAAATTCTGAATATTTCAGATAATTCCTCAGTCATTCACACTCATAAGATGAAATCCATAAGGTCTAGCACACCTTTTAGATACCAAGCCAGTGCACATTGACTAAATGTCAGGAAGTGCTTCCTGTCCACAGAGACTTGTTCTGAGGACCCTTGTTTATATCTAACACCCCGGGGCAGCTCTGAGCAGAGGTCCCAGGGATGTGAAATGAATGGCTCATGAAAGAAGCCAGAGAGGGAATGAAGACCCTGACAGAGTGTTCAATTCATTCGACAAATGTTTATTGAGGGTCTACCATGGGCTAGGTACTGCTTTAGGTGACAGGGACATAATGCAAAACAACACAGATAAAGTGCTGGTCCTCATGAGGCGCCCTCATGTAGGGAGAGATACACAGTGGACAATTAAATATTAAGTATGATGTTGCTGTTATGAAGAAAAATAACTCAGCATAAACGGGATAAAGAGTGATAGGGGAAGGTATATTTTAGATTAAGTCGCCTGGGACGGTCTTTCTGATAATGTAACATTTGAGTAATGAAGCGATGGAGGAGTCTTTCAGGGGAAGGACGGTGAGGAGACCAGGTGAGGGAGGGGAAGCTTGGGAGGGAATGAGGCCCCAGAGGTTGCCAGGGGCCAGGCAAGTGGGGCCATTGCAGGTCCTGGGAAGAGCTTCTGGATAGTCAGAGGTAGTCAATATCATTGTCATTGGGACAATTTCATCCATAACAACAAGAAACTAGATACAAACTTTCTTGAGATTTTTTCATTTTTAATGAGCAATCTGATATAGGACAGAGTTCAGTCATATTTCAAATAAGTTTTGAGTTGTTTAGACTCTTGCATGGGCTTCTCTCTCTTCAACCTCCTCTCTCTCTCTCTCTCTCTCTCTCTGCATCTCTTATCCTTGAAGAGCATGGTTTCCTGAAACCCACTCCTCCCTGCCTCCACAGTGGAAGATACTTTTGCAGAAGATAATCAGGAGAGCTCAACATGTCACAGAACTTATACAGCATAAGTCATGATTCCGAAACACATTTTGAATAGTGGTTTGACTAATAAAACCACTTTGGAGGCCAGCGACAATAAATTGAAGATAAAAAGAATAAAGTATTGAATCAGAGTTAAGTGCTGACAAGAGACTCTGCCTAAAAGGCTAGTTTGGTATCTAATTCTTACCAGGACTATGTTAACTCAAATACTGTAAGGTATTTATTTATTTGTTTGTTTTCTTCATTTCATTTCTAAAATAGTCTGAGGGTCACATTGCAAGACTTATAACCACGGCAATAGTATATCTCAAATTATATGGGATAGTCTTGATTTTAATTATTCTGTCCCATACTTTTGGGAACAAGTTATCAAATTTTAGGTTCAAGAGAGCTACTATACCTGAAGTTGAAATCTGATTTATTGTTTTAATCCAGTTCAAACATACTGAGTAATGGAATCCAATTAAACTTTTATTAGACCAGTCCAATAAAAAGAATTTTAACTACACATTAAATATGGCAGAAATGACTTCTCCTGAAGTCATCTTTAAATGCTTACTTTCAAAGGATGAACGCACTGGTGGGTTTTCTCTATGTCACTTCCTCTATAAAGTCTTTTCTCCCTGCTCCCCTGTCTTTTGCAAAACACTCCCCCTCCCCATCTTGGGCCCAGGTGTCTATTATAGCAGCTCAGCCCCATCAATAAGCACGTATGTCTGGTCTTCTGCCCCTCTCTCCCCAACTGCTAGCCTCCTGTGGGATCCTTTGGTTTGTCTCTGAGCTCCCCAGCTCTTAGCACAGTGCCTGACATGGTATCATCAGTAGCCAATCAGTGTGTGTTCACTAGAAAGAATGTATAAAGGTATAAGTTAGTTTTATTCCAAAGTGAGATTTATTTGGGGAGAAAATGAGGATTTAAGACTCTTTCCTTAGGTATAGTTATTTGCATTTAAATAGATGTTTGGACATCAGTGAAGCTTTTAACAGTACAGATATGTCCTTTTGAAACAAACTTTGTGTTTCTGGGTTTGATAACACAGTGTGTTTGGTTTTAAACTATATTTAAACTACACTTCATCTTAAATTATTTAATTTTATAAAGAATGAAAAAAAGTCCCATCAGATAACAATTTCCAAATAAGTCCAAACACAGAGCAAAGCCTAAGGATGCAAAGTGGAGGCCTACCCTCTATTTTGCACATGGTGTAAGGCCGTGAGGTCAACTCCAGCACAGCCCCCAGCTTTACCAGCTGTTTCAGCTGGAAGGATGGGGTTATTCCCCAATAGAAGCAGGAGGTATAGCGAGAGGGATCTGGGGACTCCTAAAGGGCAGGAGAAGAGGCTGCCCTGGTCAGTGCCCCAGGTCACTGCAGGAACCATTTCCCATTTGGTAAAATGTATACCAAATTAGGGCCTCATTTGCTTAATGTAACACTTGCCTATATGGATGGATTTCAATAGCTCGATACCTTAAATTGTGTGATTACATGCTCATGAGCCAGTCCGACACCTCTCAAGCTTTTCCCTCTGGGGTTTTAATGTAGCTTATATATAATCTTTGCTGTATTAATATTCACTGCATATTCTTTGATTATGTGCCACAAATCGACAAATGAAGGTGCTGTGTGCATTCATTTAAAGCAGACATGGCTCCTGCCCTCAAAGGCCTTTCAGTGTGGTGGAGGACACAGACAACAATCAAACAATACCACAAGTACATGACTATAAACAGAGAGAAGTGCTCTGAAGGAAAAGTAGAGAGAACATGAAAACGTGTACCATAGTCATGATTTAGTTGGGGCTATGGCTCAGAGAAGATGTTTTTGAGGAAGAACAATTGAAACTGAGGCTTGAAGGATGAGTAGAACAAACAAACAAGATGTGAGTGTATGTATGCGTGCATCCATGCACGCACACGTCATCCCAGTCAGATGTTAGAAGCCATTGCATGTGCAAAGGCCCCAGGGTGAGAGGCAGCATGAAATGTTTAAGGAACTGAAAGGCCAGTTGTTGAAGTAAAGGGGCAAAGAGGAGAGGAATGTGAAATGTGGCTGAAAACACACAAGAGGGTCAGGTCAGGCAGACATTTATAAGCCATATGATTTTGGTCTTTTCCCAAAAACAAGGGGAAGTGAGAAATCACTGAAGAGTTTTAAGAAGAAGAGTGAAATGATAAGAATTGCATATTTAAAAAGGAATATTCTGGCTGCACAGAAAAAGACTTAGAGGGGAGCAAAGTGGATTCAGGGAAACCTATCATGACACCATTTTAGTAGTGGACAAAAGGTGACAGAGGTTAGACAAGGGTAGCAACAGCAGAGGTGGTATGAATTGTCCAATTCAGGGCATGTTTTGAAGGTAGAGTCAACAGGACTTCCAAATGGACTGGATTTGGAGGATGAGCAAAAGGATAGAATCACAGGTAACTTCTAAGTTTCCGGCCTAGGCAACTCTAGGGATTGTAGAGATACTGACTGATGAGGATACAGTGGTGGAGACCAGGACCGGAGAAAGATGGAAAAGAATTCAGTTTGGGGCATGTTGAGTTCAGGGCCAGCTGTGAGGTGGGCAATGCTATCAATGAGTGTGGCATTCAGAGGAGAATAAATATGGGCAAGTAAAATAAATATAAGTCATCAGCATTTGGATGACAACTGAAGTGCGGGTGTTCATGAGATCATCGAGGAAAAAGCATATGGCAAAAAGAGGAGAGGAGGTCCCAGCACAGTGCTTTGAGGAATGCCAACAGGAAAGGAGGATAATCTGGCGCAGGAAGACCAGGAGCAGTCAGGAATGGGAAGAAAACAAGAGGAGAATGTTTCAATGAGAGGGTGATTAATAATGTTGAATGCTGCTCAGAGGTCAAGAAAAATGAGGACTGAAATAGACTCATTAAATTTATCTACACTGAGATCATCAATAACCATAGCAACACTTCAGTGTGATGGGGCAAGAAGCCAGATAGGAGTGTGTTGAAGAGTGAGTGGGAGGGAAGGGAATGGAGACCATGAGTGAAAGCAACTTCTTGGAGTAGTTTAGCTTGAAGGCGAGGAAAGTGAGCAATAGGTAGAGGGGGACGTTGGGTCAAGGGGGAGTAATTTGGTTTTAAATATGGGAAAAAGTTGAGCCCATTCAAATACTAATATGAAGAGTCCAGTAAGAGGGAGAATTTGAAAATAAAGAAAAAATAGAAGGATAGTTGAGGTTCCTGAAATGGCAGAAGAGACTAGGATTGGGATACAGCTGGTGAGGTCAGCTGTAAACAGGAGACGGGACACATTCTCTAACATAACAGGAGGAAGGAGAGGGTGGGTATGGATGCAGGTTGGTATGTAGGTTTGCCAGCAGAGCAGGAAATTGAGGAGGTTCTCTTCAGCTTGTGTATGTAATAATTAATTGTAAAAAGATATGTTTGTGTGCTCTGAGGGGCTTGTAGTCAAAGATAAGTTGCTATTACTAAACTAACTACAGCAAAATTTTACCTAAAGGGAAATTCTGTACAGGTTTTGATTTATTTTGCTTTGGTTTGTTTACTGACTGGTCTTTTAATCTTTATGTTATATTTCATCATACAGATTTTTCCAATTTTTTAAAAGTCAGGTTAGTTGAGGTTAAATTTACAGATAGTAAAATTTTTAATTCACCTTTTCTAGACATGTAGTACTGTGAGTTTTGACAAATGTGTACAGTTATGCAACCACCACTAAAATCAAGATATAGAATATTTCAATCACCCTAAACAATTCCCTCCTGCTCCTTTGTAATCAATTCCCTCCCCCACCAGACACCTTGGCAACCACTAATCTGATTCCTATTCCTATAATTTTGCCTTTTGCAAAATGTCACATAAATGCAATCATATAGTATGTAGCCTTCTGTATCTGGCTTCTGTTACTTAGCATAATGCTTTTGAGATTCATCCAAGTTGTCATGTGTATCAATAGTTCATTCCATTTTTATTGCTGAGTAGGATTCAATTGCATGGCTGCTTTACAACTTGCTTAGCCACTCACTGATTTAGGTTGTTTCCACTTCCGGGAGATTATGAGGAAAGCTGCTATAAATATTCATGTAGAAGTCTTCATGTGGGCATATGTTTTCACTTCTCATGGATAAATACCTAGTAATGGAATTGCTGGGTATATGGTAAGTGATATGTTTAATGTTATCAGAAATTGTAAATCTGTTTTTCCAAAGTGGATGTACCATATTACAACCCCACTAGCAATGTATGAGAGTTTCTCATCCTCACCAGCACTTGTTACTGTTAGTTTTTAAAAACTATTCTAATAATTATATAGTATTATCACATTAAGGTTTTAATTTGATTTCCCTAATGACTAATGATGTTGAACTTTCATGTCCTTATTTGCTGTCTTTATATCTTTTGATATAATGTCTATTTAAATATTTTGTTCATATTATTGTTTGCTTTCTTATTATTGAATTGTGATGATTTTTTAAGTATTCTGGATACAGGTTCTTTGTCAGATATGTGTTTTGAAAATGTTTTCTCCCAGCCTGTGTTTTTAAAATTTTCTTAACAGTGTCTTTCAAAGAGTAGACACTTTAAATTTTGATGAAGTCCAATTTATCATTCTTTTCTTTTATGGTTTGTGCTTTTAAGGTCCTATAAAGTTTTGTCTAACTCAAGGTCACAAAGGTTTTCTATCTTTTCTTTTAAAAGTTTTATATTTTAGGTTTTACATTTAGGTCTATGATTCATCTCAAAAAAAAATTTGTGTATGGTATAAGGTATGGGTTGTTCCTCTTTTAAAAAGTTGTTTTATCTCTTCTAGGTCCTTGCCATTTCTGTGAATTTCAGAAGCAGCTTGTCAATTTCCACACAAAAAACCCTGCTGGAATATTGATTGGGATTGCATTAAATCTCTAGATCAATTTTGGGACAAGTGATACCTTAACATTGAAGAGCCCAATCCATGAACATGGTATATCTCCGAATTTATTTAAGTTTTCTTTAATTTTAATTTTGTAAATTTTTAAATTTACAATGTTTTATAGTTTTCAGCATACAAATCTTGCACATATTTTGTTAGGTTTATCCCTAAGTATTTTATGTTTTTTGATCCTATTATAAATGATGCTGGCTTTTTATTTCAATTTCTAATTGTTCATTGTTAGCATACAGAAATACAACTGAGATTTTATATTGACCTTGTACCCTACAACCTTGCTAACCTCATTTATCAATTCTAGTAGCCTTTTTTTTTTTTTTTGTAGATTCTTTGGGTTTTCTACATAGACAATCATGTTGTCTGTGAATGAAGACAGTTTTATTATTTCCTTTCCAATTCTTTATGTGTTTTACTTATTTTTTCTTGCCTTATTGCACTGATTAAATCCCTTAGTATGATGTTGAATAGAAGTGGTAAAAAAGGACATCTTTGCCTTGTTTCCAATTTTAGGGAGAAAGAATTCTTTCTTTCACTGTTAGTTATTATATTAGCTATATGTTTTTTGTAGATACACTTTATCAGGTTGTGGAAGTTCCCTTCTATTCCTATTTTACTGAGTGTTTTGACCATATGTAGATGTTGAATTTTGTCAAATCCTTTGTCTGCATCTATTGATATGAGCAAACGGTTTTTTCATTAGTTTGTTGATATGGTGAATTACACTGATTGATTTTTGAATGTTAAACCAGTCTTGCATTCCTTGGATAATTCCCACTTGGTCATGATTTATTATCATTTTTATATATTCTTGGACTCAATTTGTGAATATTTTATTAAATATTTTTATTCACAAGGGATGTTGGTCTGTAGTTTTCCCTTCTTGTAATATATTTGTCTGCTTTGATATTAGGGCAACACTGACCTTGTAAAATGAATTGGGAATTGTTCCCTCCTTTTCTGTTTTCTGAAAAATTTTGCATAGAATTGGTATTATTTATTCCTTAAATGTTTGGCAGAATTTGCAGTGATGCGATCTGGGCCTAGAGTTTTCTTTGTTGGAAGGTTTTTACTATGAATTCATTTTCTTATATAGATATAGGATTATTCAGTTCTCTATTTTCTTGAGCGAGCTTTGGCAGTCTGTGCCTTTTAAAATTTGTCAAATTTATCTAAGTTAGCAAATATATTGTCATAGGTTGTTCATAATATTCACTTGTTATCCTTTTAATGTCTCATCTTTCTACAGTGTTTACTAATAATACTCTGAGTCATAAAGGAAGGGAAACTTTTTTCCCCATTGGAAAATATCTAATGAATGGAATATTTAATTATATATAAATAGACATAAAGGGAGGGAATGGGGGTGATATGGCTAAGTAAAAAGATAAATTCAGTTGTTAAGCGACCTACGGTAAGTTTGAATGTAGGGAGATGTCGTCCTGTGGATTCCGATTATTAGTTACTTCAAATTAGATCAGAGAATTTCTGAGCTGACTTTTGGTCTTGACTTGAGTATTATATCAACTCAATACCAGTCACTCCAAAATTTAAATCTTCAGCCTCAACCTCCCTCTAAAGTTCCAGAATTCAACCTGTACATCATACATTCCTTCATCACGCTAAGAACTGAAAATTTCTTATCTCAACCAACTTCTTTTCCCAATTTTTCCATCCCTTGATAACCTGTTTTGGTCTTGAGCTTTTACTATTCTCCCTTCTTTATCTCTTTTATATTTGCAGCCATCACTTCTATCGATTCTTCCTCAACGAAGTCTCTCACCTTTGTCTCTTCCTCTGTTTTCACTGTCATTACTCGATTCGTTTCCCTCATCATCACTCAAACCTGAATATCTTCCTGATTTCTCACTCCTGTTAATTCTATTCATTGCTATCAGAGTTGTAGCCATAAAAAAAAACTTTATCATGTAAATCTTATTAAAATTGCAAATCCTGTTTCATTTTTCTTTTTGCACTTTCTGCTCTCTGAAATGCTCTGTATTTTAGTTATTTATTTTGTGTCTTATCTCTCTCCCCACTGGAATGTGAGCTCCACGAGGGCAAGGACTTTGCTCTGTTTATTCCTTTATCTCTGGCACCTAGAACAGTGCCTAGCAGGAAGAAAGAGCACAATAAACATTATTGAATGAATGAATGAATTGCAATACTTTCAAATCACAATGTTTCCTAGTCACCGTTAAATAAAATAGTAGCTCCTCTACATATGGTATTCATAACCCATCATGAGGTCACCATTTATCCGTCTAATCCTATTCTTCAATTCTTCCATGAGAACCCCAGGTTCCTGCCAGGCCAATTTCAAAGCAGATCCTTGCTAGTTAGTCCCTCTTATATGCAAGCCCCATACTGGTCTCTTGCTATTTTGCCCCCTCCTCCTCACACCACGCTCATTCCCTCTCAGCACCTTTGTTTATGTGGTCTCCTTCATCTTAGAATGGTACCTTCTTCCTCTTGACATCCTTTAAAGCTAATTTAGCTTGCTCAGTGGGTGATAACTGCAATGACTTCCCTCATTTCTGAATTTCTACATGATTTAGCTTTTCATTATCATAGATAATGAGTAAATAATGTATTAAACCATGTGTAATAAATTGATAATTAGATTTAAAAACCTGGGGCTGAAGGAGTGCAAAGGTAGCATTTAGTCCAATTATCTCACTTTACATATAAGCAAACAAGTCTAGAGAGCCATTAAAAAACTAATATGGGGTAGAATTAGAACTATAATTAAGGTTTTACAATTCTCAGTGTCCACTTACTCTTTCCACTAATATATTCTCTTATTGTTTTTTATATATGTGTGTGTGTGTGTGTGTGTGTGGTGAGAACATTTAAGATCTACTTTCTTAGCAACTTTCAAGAATAAAATACAGTATTGTTAATTATAGTCACCATGCTGTACATTAGATCCTCAGAATTTATTCATCTTATAACTGGAAGTTTGTACCCTTGACCAATATCAGGTCAAGGTGATACATATGTTAACTAACCTCATTGTGGTAATCATTTCACAGTATATATGTATATTAAATCATCACATTGTACACCTTAAACTTACACAATATTTTATGTCAATTATATCTTGATAAAGCTGGTGGGGCGGGGGAGAAAAGAAAAGGATCCAGATGTTTACTTTGGGCAAAGGCGAGCCCATGAGATCCAATTCAATTCCACCTCAGAAGTAAAATGTCGCTATGCAGAAAATATTCTACTTTTAAACTTGGGCCAGGATAGAATGCTTCCATCCTAGCCAGAGATCTACAGGCTTATTTATTTATTTATTTTTTTACCAGAGGAAAAAAGAGGTATGTGTTTACAGAACCAATCGGAATCAAATCTTCACCCAAGAAGTTCTGTATAAACATTAACTTGGCTATACAGCCTTCATCCAGCTGTCTCCTTTCAAATTTACACAGGCAAAAAAAAGATGTAAACTAAAAATATCACAGTAACTAGAGGCTGACATCTGAAATCCTCTTCAGTTGAAGCATCCAAGTCAATGTGACAAATATTTACATTAAGAACTGAAATGATGGGAAATAGTTCAAAAAATTTGATAGGGCTAGATATTAAGAGGCATCTTCAAACTGTCCAATGTATACTATATAGAATATTATCTATTAGATATTGCTTTCTGACATCCTTCACAGAATCCCTGACAGGAATGTTCTTACGCCATGCCAGTGAGCAGAAGCCCAGGAATCAGCAGGACAGAGAAGTAGACCCAAGCTAGAACATTTCTGCTACTCTGTCCTGCCAAGCTATGGGACTCTTCCTCTCTCCAACACCACTATCCCCCTCCCACCCTCGCCACCCAGGGAGTCTGGGCACAATGAGAGGACTGCAGGTGATTCACATTCCTGAGTAAATGTCCAGGAGCCCTAGAAGGCAAAGAAGCATAGACTAATGAAATTAAATAGCAGTGCCACATTAGGCACAAATTTTGATTTATCTCTTTTACCTTAAGGTGATAAAGAACTCTTAAACCTGATAAATTTTAAGTTGTACCAATATTCAATCTAGCTAATTATGGCAAAACGTAACTGCAACAACAATAACAAGAAAACACATCTGAATAACCCTCACTGTCAGTCTGAACAAGCAACAAAGTTACTGGACTGTTGTGAAACCCACAGCTTTGCTTTGGCAGGGTGGATGTCATTTGCAACATCTTTATTCCCTAACTGTTGATCAGAAATCATTAACGAGATGTCATGCTATATAGGACATTTATCTTGACAACAGAGAAGTAATTTCACTGAAAATTGTTGAAGTTTACTTATTAGCACATGAACTAATTTTACATGATTCCTGACCTCAAAATTCATCATTACTATCTCTGCAATTTCATGTTTTATTTATATCTTCTCATAATACTTATATATTGCATCATAATTACTTGTGCTGATGTCTGTCACTGCCCCTAAATCGTAAACCCCTTGAGAGCTGGATCTAGGTTTTGTTCATCTTTGGATTCCTGAGTTTTGTGAACACTAGATGAATAATAAATGTTGAATGAATGAATGAATGAACAATTACCTAGAAAAACTAGTGGCAACCCTACATACTGTCTAAGTAGAATCTCTTCCAACTGACATTTGTATATTTGTTATCTGTGGATCAAAGGAAGTCAATCTATATCTAAGAGTCCTTCAATATTTTAAATCCGTTGTCACAATTTTATTTCTCTCCATTCTATCCCCCAAGCTCCTGTGAATGGCAAATTTGATTGTTTTTAATAACTTTTAAACAGAAACATCTATTCATGTAATAAATGGTAAGTTAGTAAAAGATATAATAAAAATAGAAAACAATATTGAGTATCATAGGAAAGATATAAAACAATATGCTCATTATTGTTTCTTATACTTTATAGCATTTTTCCTTTTGTGAAAGTATAGTCTGTGGAAGTCTCTTTAAGAAAGCATTTAGGGTGGTAAACCTTCCGTCTGAAAGTTTGTAGCTCTGAAAAATGCCTTTATTTTACCTTCACATTTGAATACTAATTTGGCTAGGTACAGAAATCTCCATTAAAGTCCTTTTTTGTTGTGCCTTCTTCTCAGCACTTGAAGTCCTTGTTTGCAGAGTTGTTGATAAGAAGTCTGCTCTAAATCAGACTTCTTTTTTTCCTGAGGAAGATTCACCCTGAGCTAACATCTGTAGCCAATCTTCCTCTTTTTTCTTGAGGAAGATTTGCCCTGAGCTAACATCTGTGCCAATCTTCCTCTTTTTCATATGTGGGTCACTGCCACAGCATGGCTGATGAGTGGTGTGGGTCTGCGCCAGGGATCTGAACCTGTGAACCTGGGCCACCAAAGCAGAGTGCACCAAACCCAAACACTAGGCCAGGGGGCCAGCCCCCTCAGATTCTTGATTGTTAACAATTTTCTCCTCTGATAACTTCTGGGATTCTTTTCTGTATTTTGAGGTTGTAAAAATTTTCTACAATATCATTATACTGCTTAGCACATGGTAACTCTTTCATTCTGAAATCTTATGTCCTTTATTTTTAAGTTCTAAGAAATTCTTAGATATTATTTCTTTAACTATTGGCTCCCCTGCATTATCTCTATTTTTCCTCCGTAAACTCCTATTTGTTAGATATTGGTAAATCTAGGGCTATTCTTGATGATTCTTTTCTTTTAAACTTTCTTTCTCTTTATTCTTTTATCTTATATTCTGGAAGAATTCCTTAGCCCTGATCTTCCTAGCTCACTAATTTGCCCCTCTGTTTTTTCATTCTGCTACTGAGCCATCTATTAAGCTCTTAATGGCAACAATTACGTTTTTTCATTTTTAAGATCTTCTCTTGATTCTGTTTTATAAAAATCAAGATGCTGTTGTTTCATGGAGGTAAACCTATCTTTTATATCTCTAAAGATATTAATTACTCTTCTTGTAAAGTTTAGTTCTGAAGCCTTCCAAGCTGTAAATGCTTCTTGTTCTTGTCTTTCTCGATGTTGGCAGTCCTCATATTTCTAGTCATTGCTGACTGTGAGCTCATCCTTTCTAGACTCAGCTTGGACTCAGCTTGGACAGCCAGTCCTGGATGAAGGGCTGAAGCAGCTATGGGTGCTCATGCTCTTCCTGTTTTCAGCGAGACTAGGGGGAGGGCAGAGCTGAAGACAGCAGCTGGTCTTCACAGCTTATCTGGTCCCTCTTTATCCTGGACATCACCAGCTCCCTGGGGCTCTTCTCTATTTCTCCATCCTAAACACTGGGTGTAGAAGGGAAGAAGGAGCGCACCGAGCTTCATAGGACAAACTGCTCCTACTACAACAGCTCTACCAAACCCTCGTTGACTGTTCCTAGCCTTCTCCTGCTCCAAGGTGCCACCACTCCTAGACCTGGAGTCTTCATGGTGCTGCACCCATGTCTTGGTCTATTCTTTTCTCTTGCCCATATCAACGTCACATTTCATTCTCCCAGGAATTCCTTGAAGCCTCTAGTCCCTTGAGAAGTTTACTTCTTGTTCTTGGGTGTGGCTAGAGATTCAGATGTTTCTTTGTATCAGTTCTATAATTCCCCAGATCTGGTGCAGTGGAGCATATACTTACTCAGTTTGACATCTTGAAACCACCACATTCAGACTCTTACCCTTAAACTGAGCCTTCTGAGCAACATACAGGATATACAGAAATTAGAAAAAACACGTATTTATTTGATATGGTGGTTATTTCCCTGTTTGTTCTTAGATCCAATTTCCACCTTTCCTGTGTTTCACTGCATCACTGGAAACTACATTCCCTGGCTCTTTCAACAACTGGCTTCTGGGTAAGTTCAGCCAATGGGAGGCACTGGTGGAAGACTGGACGGGGAGATGAGGGAGAAGCTAGGGCTCCCTGCTGAGATGATGTCTCTAACAGCACCTGTGGCTCTTCAGTGGCCCTGGCCTACACCAGGCAGCACTCATCATGGTCTAGCTCCTTCTGGTCAGCACCAGTCTTAGGCTCTGGTAACACAACCTTCTACCAGTGTCTCTCCAGTCCTGACAGTGTAGGAGCTCCTGGTGTCCCTGATCTCTGGGGTGCTGCATCATTCCTGCAGTACCATCTCCTGTACAATTAATTTCCTATATTAAATTCATTTTGTTGAGAGGCCTAAAGTGGTTTTGTTTTCCCGGCTGGACCGACCCTGAATTGACGATCAATATTCTGAAGAGACATCTTCAAAGATAATAATTGGTAATTCCTTTCTTTGAGGGGATGGGAGCACCATGGTGAAGGAATTCTCAACTTGGGTTTCTCAATATCTAAGATATCCCAAGTTATTTCAGGGAGTGACAGGAATTCTCTGAAATGTGAATTTTGGCAATATATTTCACCTTCATTGCATATATGCCACAAAGCGGTTTTGTAAGGAAAGCCTTAGGGGTCTATTATATTATTAAACACAGTGTTCTAGAATCAGGAAATGCTATTCTAGAGAAGTGAAAGCTTCGAGTATAACAGAAACCTTGCTTAAGGCTTCTCAAGCTGTAGACCTACCTCCAGGGGTAGCCATGAAATAGTTTAAAGAAAACACTTTTATCGTCTCTATTATCTACCATTTTCTCTGTTGAGAGAGGGTTAGGTGAAATGACAGTATACCTTTAGAAAAATCTTGTATGGCTGTTTCTTATTTGGAAATAGAGAATACCAATGCCTTCGAAGTCTAGTCCATTATTATCACTTCATAAATGCTTAATAAGCAGCACAGAAACAAGAAAGCCCACCACTGTGGCTCATGATCAGAGAGAGAATGAGAGCCACATTGTGCCACTGATATGTCATATGGCTGCAAATCTAAAAGCTCTCAAAGATGCCGCAGTTGTATAAAGCCCTGAATACCTGCTTTCATTCCCATTTTGAGTGTGTGAACTGTAATATATGGGCCATCTATTTATTAAAGGAGAGAGCTTACTTTGGCATGGGATAAACTGGTGCTTGCAGCAAGATGCTGTTTAATACAAAGGACGTTTCTTGAATTCATTTCAGATCTGAGACCCACAGCTCAAGAGTGTTTGCTGTATATGTTTTAAAATTGCATGACTATTATACAATCCCTTTTCTTCAGCTGGCATGAGAAGGATATTCCCATCGTCTCTATGCTCTGTTCTTTACTTCCTCAAAGCCGAGGCGGCAAAAACACTGCCAGCCTTATCCAGCTTTTCATGGAAAGCCGCCACTCTTAACTGGCGCCTAAATGCAATTTCAGACTGTCCCAGGAGACCTTCATGCTTTGAGGTGAATTCATAACATTAGGGCCAACAAAGAAGTTAACACAAACTTTCACTATTAAAGGAGAAGAAAAAAAGTCTGCAGGCTTACTGAAGGCGCTCTGCTTCTGTGAGCGCCTCTGTCCTCTGCTCCCCAGTGACAATGGCCAGTTCATCCTTCAGTTCCTGGATTTCCTTTTGTAGGCGTATAATCATCTACAAATGGTAAGGCAGGAGAGCAAATGTCAGCTCCTCATTAAGGGAAGCTTGGTGACAGAGAACATACATCTTTGGAAATTATGAACTATTTTAAGGATGCAAAAATGTATAGAGAATGATATAAGAGGCACCCCTGTACCTACCACCTAGCTTTGTGAAATCTTATTATTTTGTCAAAATAGTTCTAGAATTTTTTTAACAAGTGAAACAATACTGATATAACTGGGGCCCCTTATTCCTATTCCCCTCTGTCTTCCTGGGGTGAACACAATGCTGCATTTGGTGGGCAGCATTTCTCCACGTGTTTTCATACATTCACTCCATACATATGGATGTAACGTGTAAGTATTGTACGGTATCATTTTGCATGCCTTAAACTTTATGTAAATGTTACCATACTGCATGTAATTGCAACTTGGTTTTTTTCCCCCACATTATGTTTTTGAGATTATTTATATTGCTTCATGTGGCTCTCCATTAATTTTCATGGATATATAGTATTTCCATAAAGGAATATATCACAGGTTTGTTTATGTCTCCTGTTGAAGGAGATTTAGGATTTTTACTTTTGCTATTACAAACAGTGTTGCTATGGACATTACAAATCTCTGGGCATATGTGTGAGAGTTTCTTTACAGTGTGCACTTAGAAAAGAATTGCATGGTTGTAGAGTAAGTGCATCTTCCCTTGATTATTTATTGCTAAATTGCTCTTTAGAGTAGTTGCATAAATTTACATTCTTGTCAGCTATATGCATAAGTTCCTGTTTCCCCACATTTTTGTCACTGTGTATGTAGTATTGACAGGCACTTTAATTTTGCCAATCTGGTAGGTGTAAAATGGTATCCCATTTCATTCCAATCTACATTTTCAGGATTATTGGTGAGGTTGATCATCTCTGTATATGTATATTGGCTGTTTGGGTTTCCTCTTCTGTGAATTATTTCTTCACATTCTTGCCCATGTTTCAGTTGAGTTGTTTTTCTTTTCGTTATTGATTTGCAGGCTTCTTTATATATTCTGGCAGTAAATTCTTTGTTAGTTATATGCAACGCACATATTTTCTCCCAAAATATGTCATGTTTTTCACTTTGTGGTATTCTTTTTGTTAAATGAAAGTTTTAAATTTCAATATAATTTCATTATCAACTTCTGTTATGAGTTGTATTTTTGTGTCTTCTTCTTCTTCTTTTTTTTTTTCAGGAAGATTGGCCCTGAGCTAACATCTGTTGCCAATCTTCTTCCTTTTTTATTTTCCTCCCCAAAGCCCCAGTAGATAGTTGTATGTCATAGTTGTGCATCCTTCCAGTTGCTCTATGTGGGACGCCTCCTCAGCATGGCTTGATGAGTGGTGGGTCTGTGTGCGCCCAGGATCCAAACCAGTGAATCCCAGGCCGCCGAAGCAGAGTACACGAACTTAACTGCTATGCCACCAGGCCAGCCCCTGTGTCTTCTTAAAAGAAATCTATTTTACCTAAAACCATAGGAATATTTTTCTATATGTTCTCATAAAAGTTTTAAAGCTTTGCTTTTCACATTTAGGTTGATTTTATTTTGTATAAACTATGAGATATAGGTCTAATTTTAATTTATTTTTTATACAGCTAACCTTGCAAGATTTGCTATGATAGTTCTGTTATATAATATGTTTCCACATATAAGTTTGCCTATTTCTGGACTATTAGTTTAAAATATTTGTCTACTTGACTATATGTATGGCAATACTACACTGTTTTAATTACTATATTTTAAGAAATTTTGGCATCTAGACAGAACAAGCCCCTTCCATCTGGTTCTTTTCCAAAATAGACTTGGCTATTCTTGGTCATTTGCTCTTTCAGATAAATTTTAGACCCAGCTTGTAAAATTCTACCAAAGGCCCTTCTCAAATTTTAACTGGAAATAAATTTGATTAAAAGGTTAATTTGGTAAGACTTGTCAAATTAATTGATGTTGAATCATCACATCCATGAACATGGTATGGCTTTCCACTGACTCCTTTCAATAAAGATTTATAATTTCCTCTATAAATATCTTGTGTCATTAATTAGATCTTACTCCTAGAATTTTGAAGTTTTTGTTGCTATTGTAAATGGAATTTTTGTAAAATTGCATTTTCTAATTGTTGGCTTTTGACATATAGGAAGGCAATTCATTTTTATGTATGGATTATGTACCAAATAATTTTCTGAACATTGTTTTGGTTCTGTTTATCATTAAATACTCTTGGATGTGCTATATAAGTAATCAAGTTGTCTAAAGTAATGACAGATGTTTTTCTTCTTTTCAAATCCTCATACATTCAAAAAACAGTTGACTTTGTCCTGGCGAGGACTTCCAAGTGCAGTGCTTAAGGCATTTTTGTCTTATTCCTTCTAGGATTTCCCCTTTAAAATGTTTGCTGTAGCTTTTGGTTGATACCCTTAATCACTTTAAGGATGTTTACTTATATTCACAGTTTGATGAGTCTTTTCAAACTATGGACGAAAGCTTAATGTTATCAAGCAGTTTTTCTGCATCTAGTGATGTAATCATATAATTTTTCTCTTTTAAACTGTGATTGTAATGAATCATCTTAATTCATGTGATTTTTTTTTTTTTAGTATGAACTACTTCACATATACAAAAAAGTATGAAGAATACTTTGTACCCACTACTTAGCTTAAGTGAACACCAATGTACCTACTATGTAGGCTAAGAAATAAAACATTACAGTCTCTTTGGAAGCCTCACCCCTGTACAGCCTTCCCTAAATGAATTCCCCACTACCATTACTCTAAATTTGGTGTTTATTTTTCCTGTGGCTTTTTTCTTTTATTATACATTAGTATATTTTCTAATGATAGATTATCCTTAAATTCCTGAAATAAACCCAACTAGGTCATGATAACACATATCATATTAATGATCATATGATCATAATGCAAAATTCCTAAAACAAAAATTAGCAGGCTGAATCCAATTTTTATTCTTCCTTCAGTATTTGGTAAACTTAAAAAAAAATTGAGTCTAGACAGTCCCTTCATTGTTCCTTTCATCCTTCCATCCATCCTTCCTTCCTTCTCCCTCTCCCTTCTCTCCCTCTCTCCTTTCCTCCCTCTCTCCTTCCTTCCTTGTTTCCTTCCTTTCTTCTTCCTTCCTTCCATTCTTCCCTCCCTCCCTCTTTCTCTCTCTCCTTTTGGTAGCTTTGCTATTATTGAGTCAATTTATTTATTGGCTGTAGATCAATTAACGTTTTAAAATTCTTCTTTGCATTAGTTTCAGTGTTATGTTTTTCTTGGAAACTGTCCATTTGTTTAAGTTTTCAAATTTATTGCCATGAAGTCATTCAAAGTACTTTATTATTATTTTAAGATATCTACTGTACCTATGGTTAAGTGCTCCTTTCATTCCAAATATTATTGTATCGACTTGTGCCTTCTTTATTCTTTTCTTCATTAATCTTTCCAGAGATTTTTTCCTTTTATTAATCTATTAAAAATCAACTTCAGGTTTTGTTGTTCCTCTCCACTGGCTTTTGTTTTCACTCATTTTTACACGTTTTAATTTCTGTCTTCCTACTTTTTAAGATGTACTTTGTTGTTCATTTTCTAACTTTTTGGCTTAGGGGTTACCAGACCAAGGGAGTTATGTAAATTTGAACTTCAAACCCATATGAGGCAGAGCCTTAGGATTTCAAGTTTTCAGAGAAACAACATTTTGTTCTACCTAGAGTCCACTAGGCAACAAGCTTTCCTAGCATCTCCCTGTGCCACCGAACAGATTTATTTTTTCCTTTCTGGTTCACCCTTTTACTGGTTTTATATTGGGAAGGGGAGAGGATATCTGGGGTTCATCATCCACCTTTCAAGGTCCCAGAGCTTTGCTTCTATGCCTTTGTTACAAGTCCCTTCACGCCTCGACTCCAGGACAACTGCAGCCTCAGCTTTGTTTCTGGGCCCTGGAGACTTCCCTTACTTCCTTCAGCCTCAGACATATATTTCAAAAGGTGCTTGTTAAATTTTATATAGGTGGGCTTCAGATTATCTGCACCATATCACAGGACCAGAAGTTCCAGAGAACACAACACTGAGTGTTTTCAACATGTCAGTGCTCCCAGAATTTCATTTAAATGCACAGGATTGAGTCGGGTTTGCTTGTTTACTTCTTTTCAAAAGCATTCGTAGAATCATCAAGCTTTGCAGAATGATAATCCTTAGACAGAAACTATGTGAGTCATTCATTTGTATCTTCCTTTTAAGGATGATAAATTAATATTGATGCCACATTTTCTACTTCTGCTAAGGCTTTCAAAGTCGAATCTAACAACCAAATTATCTTCCATCTTACTGAACAGAAATCTCAAAACTAAGCCAACTTTTCATGGTTTTGAGATTATTACAGTAACATCTCCCATCAAATTACTGCAGAAACTTTGGGATAAGAGTCATCCTTAGAAGATTTTGGCCCATGCCCAGTCACCATAGACTGGCCTGTTCACAGTTCTGTTATCACCTTGTCTCTGTGAGGTACCAATACTTGTAAAGAAAGCAAGTCACATCCTTTGTGATCCTGATCTTACGGGGCTGGCTCCACATTTGCCATGAAATTTTGAGAGTAAGATAGCAAATCCCATCCAAGTTGTGTTTTGGGAACAAATTTTCAATTGTCACTTGTGCTTCAGAAAAGCTCTGTACATAAAATAATGAACAGTAATGTCAGTTTTTAGAAGCAATTATAAAAGAGACCAGGAAGCAACACTTGTCAATTACCAGCTGATTCCGCACCAGAAAGACTTCAACATTTGTTCAATTATCAGCTATGAGCTTTTGACTCCCGATTCTCTTTTCTTTAAATCTCTCACTGACCTACATCAAACACATAATAATGTTCACCTTTCTTCAAATTTCTCAAATTCTTTCAAAGAAAAGTGTCTTTAGCCAAATTTAAAGGAAAAGCCTCCAATGTCTAATATGTCTATTTTCCTTCAACTATGAACTAATTTTTGTCTTCAAGCTAACTCTGTTACTGTCTTTCTCATTCTACGCAGTAACGGTACAGGGCTGCTGGCAGAGTAGGGACAGCAGAAGAATTAATCCTAGGGCTTCAGTTCCTCTTGACTCATGCCTTTGAATTCTGTTTCCTTTTTCCAGTGGCGGCACCGTGTGATACTGGTTTCTGACCAAGGCTTGTTCTGGAAATAGATCTGCCTCACCCATTGGTTTCTCCAGGACAGAATTCCATCAGGGGAGCTCAAACTCCTTGACACAAGCAGGACAAAACAGCCCCATTATTCTTTTTTCCTCCTTTTCCTCTACTCTTCAATGGAAAGATTTCAGGGGAGGATGGGCCAACAATCAAGAGGAAGTAATTAATATGGGTAACAGTGAATTTGAGAATTTTTTTTTGGAATTTGAGAAATTTGTAAGCGAAGCACTGCTGGTAAGATTTCATATCTTTTTTATAATGCATACTACTAAGTATACACCAGTTTATTTTCTAGATAGATAAAAAAAAGCTGAGTGATTTGAAAAGTAATATAATCTTAATTTTAGAATTTTAAAATATTGAAATATTTTATTTCAATATTTTCAGTATTGGCATGAGATGATTCCAAATCACATTTCATTTATAGAAGACTAACAAAATAAAGAGAAAATATCTGCATTTTAATGAGTAGCTAAATCATATAACCCGCAAATATTTATGCTTTAAAAACCACTTTGACAAAGCAGAATTCATTGTTATAAAACCAGAAGCTTGGTCATTTTTCCATCAATCACACCAATTATTATTTTTTAAAAATCTCTAGAATAAGTAACAGGACAGGTATGTAAAATATGGTTCTATTTAATAACCTGACTTTTTCTCTATAAGCTTTTATAAAAGATGGTGTATTATTATTGTCTATAGAAAGTTAAACTGATGTTTTTTGAAAGTTTATGACCTGCACATAGGTATAACAGTGTTGGATTCTGTCTTATGCATCCCCAGGACTCACTGCACATCTCAGCAATGAGGTAATGGGGAACTGTAGGTGGAGCACAGGCCCTGAGTCAGACTGTCTATGTCTGAATCCTGGCTCTGCTATTTATTAGCACTGTGACTCTGAGCAAGTTATTTAACATTTCTGTGCCTCAGTTTTGTCATCTATAAAATGGAGATAGAGATGGCATTTACTCATAAGGTTTTTGTGAGTATTCAATGAGTTAATACGTTTCCAGCACTTAGAACATTGCCTGAAATGAGTAAGTGCCCCCCAAATTTTAGCTAATATTTGATATACTTTGATTTTTTTTAAACATAGTCAGTTAAAAGTTGCTTACCAATCTGGGATCAATTTCTTCATTAAGAACAGCTTCATTCTTTATGAGTGCCACTCGCTGTGCAAATCTGCAGGTAGATATAGACTCCTAAGAAAGCAAGATAACTCCTTAAAAATGTTATGGCATAGAGAGATAAAACTTAATTTTTGTTCACAGTAAAAAGATGCACACCTAAAGAGTGATGTGTGTAAAACATGCCTCCAAATGAGGAAGCTTTGCCCTAGAACATTATTTTTTATGAGGATTTTGTTTGGGCTTAATAAAATGACCAAAGCCAAAAGTATGGGAGATCCTGAGGTCCTAAGTGGCAACTGGTGTATGTTTTCAACTATTGATCTGTTAAACCAGAACCACCCATACAAATCATAATCATGGCAGGTACCAAAACCCACAAACACGAAGGACTACAAAATAAATATTTATAACAGACCAAAAAGAGAGCCTTTTCAAGGCATCTTACAGTGCACTTGGGGCTTGGCCTTATTTTGAGAGGCACCATGCCACTTCCTATTTTCCTCTTTTGGAGAAAGTCTGGATGTCAAACATTAAACCAAAATGCATGAAACGTCAGCTGGCTCTAAAGGAACCCACGAAAGCTATCGGGCAGCCACTCCTGCCAAAACCCTCTGGGTGCTGCGCCCAGCAACATGTCTAGGGACACGTCTTGGAGATGTCTCCAAGGTATCCTAGATCAGGAGCAAAACCGAGCAGGAGAAGCCAAGGAAACCCATCAGCAGGCCCTCTAAAGTTTGTATAGGAGGCTTCTTCAAACCATCCTGTGTTATATGAAGCCAATTCTCCAATGAGGTCATTATAATTCTAGTAAATAACTCAAAGCTGTGAACTCTGTAGAGTATCTACCTCTAAAGGCAGACCCTAACCGAGCTGAGAAGATGGAAACCCACCCAGGACCCTCAACTCCATCTCACAGACTAGCAATAAAAACTCAAACTGAGATCTCCAGAAAGAAGAACCAACATACATCGATATTCCTTTTCTCTAAAGAGAGTGTTGCAATCATGGTCGTCATGCAGTTCCCTCCCAAACTGTCCCTTAGGACACTGGTCATCATGGAGTTCCTATAGGGAATGTGCGAACGGTGTTTTTCTGAAAGGGCAATGATAACCTGTGGTAAAGTAGAAAAATAATGGCATTAGCCCAGCAGAAAATGCACGTCTGACAAACTGAGCTGCAGCTGTAATAAAAATACAAAAGGAAATAATAGCTAAATGAGGGTGATACCCAAAACTTGAGCTCAGAATAAATATCTTAACAATATTCAGTACAATAATGGTGAAGATGGAATGAAGTAAATGTTGCAAAAACATCCCATGATGAACCCTTTAAGTTTGGACAGATGATATAACTTGTACAGAATTGGATACATTACTATTCTGTTTTCAGCCACTGGAAAATTCAGATAAAAATTCAAAGAGTAAATCATGCCAGGTTTTTTAAATCCTACCAAAATTAGTCCATATGCCCCATCTTCAAGGTAGAAGAGGCAGAACAGTAAATAATAACAAGGAAAGGCAGTATAGGGGTTAGTGGTGGAGACCCCAGATTCTGGTGCCACATCGTCCAGGTCCAAATTCTAGCCTTACTAGGGCATGTCACTCAACATCTTTGCTTCAGTCTCCTCATCTGTAAAATAGGAAAAAATAGTACCTACCTCATAGGTAGTTGGGGTGATTAAAAGAGCTAAAATGTGCAAATTACTTTGAGTTGTAGTACCTAGCCCATAATAAGTGCTGTATACATGTTTTCTATGATTGCAAATGATAGGGGAAGTTTACTTTGGTTCAACTAAGCCTTGCTCATCTTACTCCTCATGAGTGTCTTAGGTACTTAAGGAAGGTACTAGATGGATGGATGGTAGATGGATGAAAGGCTGCTGTGGGGTTGTCCCCAAAGGGAGCCACCAGGGGTTCAGGGTTTTCCTGGGAAGATTAATCTAGTGCTAGGATGTCCATTGCAAAGCATCAGGAATAAGTCACTCACGGATGTGACTTTAGGGGCATCACAAGACCCTGGTTCCTGAAAATACCTCTGCCAACACCCGCCATGTTCTAGTTTTCCCTCCAACAAGGTGTGTAATTCCCATCATCAGAACTTCTTCTACTCCTTTAGTTTATAAAACAAGATGGGAGCATTGTTTTTTGAAGGCCTTTTTGAGCAAAAGCATACAACTATACCACTGGTCTCGCTTTAAATTCATAACCACAGATTTTACTAAAAACCAGAAATCCTGTGATATTTCTTTCAAATATCAATATTCCACACTCCAAAATGAGGCCTTTATAACTTATCCTTTTGTTTAAAACCTCTATTCAGTCTCCTCTCCCTGCCTTCAGTCTGAGCTGAAGGCCACACACCCTTCTACTAGACGTAAGCAGCCTGACCAGAACTATCTCACGCCCCATCACTAAATCCCTTGAACACTGTACTCTTCCTTCTGTTACTGTCCTGCTCCTAAGGCCAACACTCCATCCTCTCCCTCTTCTCCTCTCATCTACTTTGCTCCTACAATTAATCCCTCTCTCTTCTCATCCATTTCTCTCTCCCACCTGGATCATTCTCATCCTGCATGACCACTACAGTACTAAACTAAGAAGGCTCTTGCCAAGATCATCAGCAACCTCCATTGACCCAAAAGCATGGATTTCCATCTTACTAGATTTTTGAGTCAAGTAAGCATTCAACACAGGTACCCATTGCCTCCTTTAGGAAACACTTTACTCACTTGGTAATCAGGATACCACACTTTGCTGGTTTTCATCTTTCTTCAAAAACTAGTTAATGAATGCTTCCTTTTCTTCTTCCCAAATTATAAATATTGGAGTGCTCCAGGGCTCAGTTCTTGATCCTCTTCTCTGTCTTATTTACATTCTGACCCTATGTAATCTCATCCAACTCCTTGGTTTTCAATACATCTGTGTACTGATGTCTCCCCAATTTATATCATTAGCCTCAGCCTCTTCCCTGAGCTACTACTGTTCCTGTGGCAACTTTACAACTCCACCTGGATGTCTGTCCTTGATCTCCTCTCCCCTCCACCCCCAAACCTGATTCTTTCCTAGGCTTTACCCATCATTATTAACAGCACCACCATCCACCTAGTGGCTCAGCCCCAAACCCTAGGCATCATTCTTGATTTTCACTCACCCCCAACATCCAATCCATCAGCAATTTCTCTTAGTTTTACCTACCAAACATACCCAGAATGGACCACTTTTTCCCACCTCTTCTGCCACCACTCCAGTTCAAGCCTCCATTGTCCCTACCTTGGACAACTGTGTAAGGCTTTGAATCATTCTCCTTGCTTCTCCTTTTGCCCTCCCATGGTCTATTCTCCACACAGCAGCCAGAGGAAGCTTTTTAAAATGAAAGTTACATCAAGTCACTCCCCTGCTTACAACTTTTCAGTAGTTTCCCAAAACATTTAGTATAATGACCCAATTCCTGTGTGATCTGGTCCCTGTCTGCCTATCTGACCTCATCTGTCATGCTTTCAATTGCTCACACTGGCCTTGCCATTGCTCCACCATACCTACCTTATCCCCACATCACAGTCTTTACATTTATTGTTCTTTTTGCCTGAAATGCTCTTGCCCCAGCTTCCTGCTTCTCATCATTGAAATCTTTGCTCAAATTTTATCTCCTCACAAGGGCTTTCCCTCAACCCCCTATCAAAAGTAACACATCTATCTCCAGCCTGTTATTCCATTTTATTTTTCTTCTGGAATTTATCACTATTTGAAATTTTATTCATTTACTCACTTATCTGCTTCCCCACTAGACTTTCTGCTCCACAAGGCCAGGGACTTTGTTTCTCTCATTCATAACTCTATCCCCACTGCCTAGAACAGTGCCCCAAACCCAGTACATGTGGCAGAAACTAGGTTGTCTCACTCAGCTCTCATGAAAACCCCCATTCTAGTGTCACTTCTTCTAAAACTACACTTCCTAGTCTCTCTCACAACTCACATTTTGCATGAGACCTAGCTCCATCAACCAGACACCCCTGTATGGGATTTGGAGGTGAGTAGTGAGAGGTGATGGCCATAAGGAAGACTAGATTTGCAGGCAAATGTGGTGGCAAAGGCATCTGGTACTTTTGAGGCAGCCGCCAGGGAAGTTTCTAGAATCTAGGACTTAATGTCCTAAGTGCCAAGTAGGGATAACAGTAGTGTTTTGCAGAGCAGTTCAGTGGTGTGATTAGATGTGTTTCCTGGTTGCTCTGTTCCCAGCTGGGTAGTATCAAAGCCCAATTTTCTAACTTTTCTTGATATTCTTTATGTTTAATAAACTCTATGCTGCTTAAATTAGCTAGAGTGGATTTTCCAGTCTGCAACTAAGAAATCTGACTAATACAACATGTGCTCAACACATTTTTGTTAAACGAATGAACAAATAAAGGAGTAGATTAATTAGTTTCACCTAGGAAGGCAGTGTAATGGCAGTTAGTATGGAATGAGATTTGAGGGAATTAAGTTTTAATGAAGTTTCCAATTAAGTAATTGGGAAAAGTTGGGCAATATGGCAGACCCAAGTCTGAGTGGCCAGGTTGTAGTACGGGGTGCTGAGCAGAGCTCCAGACCCTAAGAGCCACAAGGACAAATGAAGTATCTGAAATAGGCAAGGTAGGCCCAAATACCAAATACCAGACCAAACTGGGGTTGGTTTGACAAATGTGCAGAGAGAGTGGCATTATTGCTTATGAATCATCAGTTAAATATCTAACAATTTTCTAAGTATTTTGAAGTTCTTTCATAAAACAAATGTCACTATTTCTTTTCCTGCTCTAGGAAACAATATTGACATCTCTTCCATTCAACAGCTTTATTGACAACTAAGATAACATAAAGGAGAATATGTTTATTAAACTTCCTGTTGATATGAAATTAAATGGTATGCTAGTTAACTTGCTTTTGGTTGCAGTAACAGAAAACATAACCCAAACTGGCTTTAATCATCAGGAAATTTATTGGCTCATGTAACTGTAACAGGAAAGGCTTTCAGTTCAAAATGATGCAAAAGGTCAGTGCTACCACCAAGGACTTAGTTTTTGCCCATATCTTCCATGTGGTAGAAGTTTGGCTCTCCTCAAGGCCATGGGATGGCTGCCAAATGCCCCGATGTTACATGCTTCCTTATTCATAACTGAGATGAGGAAGGGCCTTTCATCTCTAATCATTAAACAAAAGTCCTGAGCTTTGCCAGGGACCAACTTGGGTCAGGGGCTCATCTCTGAACCAATCACTGTAGCCAAGAGAAAGACAGGCTCCAACTGGCTTAGACCAGTCAGGGTCTACTCCTGGAGCTGCCATGGGCTCCTGGCTGCTGTCCCTTGGAATGAATGTTGTGGAGGCAATCCCAATGCCCTTTCCAGAAAGGGTTCTAAAATTGTTAAATAATTAAAATTCAAATGAGATTATGGATTAGAAAATACTGTCTTTAAAAATGGGGAAAGTGAAGGCAGTGCATGATAGAAGAAAGAACCCAGGACAGAGAGTCAGAATCCAGCTTCCTCACTTGTGTGATCTTAGGCCAATCTCTTAAATTTATTAGCCTCACTTTCCTCACCTGTAAAAGTGGGATTTGAATGCTTGTCTATCTCATAGAAATGTTTTAAAGATCAATAGAGACTGTTTCTGGGATAGTTTTCAGTAAAACAAAGAGCACTCAGTGTTGTCAAAGGGTCTTTAGGCTACATTCTTTATGATCCCTTGGAGACTTGTTTTAGCCACATTTCCTTATAAGAGGACCCTGAGCAGGTATCTTCTCAGCTCTAAATGAGTTTAGAATATGACAACAAGCCCAGACCCCTTGGAGCAGATACAAATCTTTAGAGTGATCCAGAAATGGCTGGCATTTGGGAGAGAGGCAGAGGTAGATTATTCTTCGTGGGCTGCTTTGGGCTCTCTAAACTGGGCAGGAACCAAATGGTCTGAATGGCACAAGGTAAGGAGGTGGTCCTACAATCTGGATTTTTTTTTTAATGTTTACTTCCATTTTGGATTTCATATATAAATACAATAATGTTCCTGAAAGCATTCTTTAAGCAACAAACAGTGGAACCTCACATTATACTTAATATCTCCAAGTACCTAGAAACTATGCCTGAAATCAATAATCTGGCTTACTATATAATGAATTAAAGAGATTTTCTTTTAAAGAGCTCAGAAGTGCATGGAAAATTGAACTCTGAAAACTGACAAGGACTTGGAGTGGTTACAACTGACAGTGGCACCACCAGTTTTTTCTCCTGAACACAACTACTCAGTGGAAGCCAAGTGGAAACTGAAACTCTGAAAGTCCCACTCGTGTTGGATCACTGGCTGAAGGTGACCCTGATTCTAATGTCTGTAGAAGCAGAGAGCAAACACTCCATTCCCTGGGGTTTCTCACTTGTTTGGGCTGATAGCAACTGCCAGGAACACCAGGAGCACTTGGTGAGGCGAACTGTTAGAACAAATATGCATGTCCCATTCCCTTTCCTCCATGGACTCAATTTCTAGGGTGGAGATGTTCCCTGTTATTGTGGCTTAAAATGTTTCTGAGGAGACTTTTTGGAAAAGTACTACACATACAAGGAGAACTCCAAAACCAACAAAACTCTGGCAAACAGAAAGTTATTTACTCGTGAGCACAATAAGGTGCATTCAACTCACAAAGGCTGTTCACTGAGCAGGTGTAAGGTCTCACAATTATGGCCAGAAGGGCAGGTACAATTCTACATGGAATTTCTGTAACCAATGTGGGATAATTAACATAAGAAAGGTTACCAAACTATTTCCTAGTTCATCTCCATCTTATATGTTGAAACTGAGAGAGAATGTAATTACTGACACTTACATGAATTTCTATTACGTACAGCATTTATCTTACTGTATTGGAAGTACTTGTTTAAATGGTTTGCTCTTTCACTGGATAACATGAAGTACAGACTCTTAATCATAAGATTTATCCCCATTGCCTAACATAATTCATAGCACCCAGTGGACACTCAATCACAATTTGTTGAATGAATGAAGCTAATTAAACTAAATTGTGTTACATTTCCAGTTTCATTAGCCCCAGAATAAAGTACTACCTGAAGAAAATTTGTTTATAAAAGTCCTTGAATTCTGTTATTTCATTAACAGTATCTGCCCACACTTTTTATTCTTCTCATTCCTAGGTATTCTTTGGTTCTCTCACACTTATCTTTTTCAGTGTGAAATTCCCAAATTTCTCTACTACTCTCCTACTTTCTCTGTAGCAGCTACTCCTAGACTTACTCAACCCTAGACATCCATGCTCACATACTACAGTTTCCATATTCATATTCTTCTTTCCTCTCATGCTAATCTCCTTCTCCTCTCCTCCTCTCTCCATTATCTTATGCTGTAACCTCCGTGAAGACACTTGTATATCAGTGTAAATAGATAACAACTGGAGTGATGCAGCGGGTGAATAGGAAACACATAAATTACATTCAGAGAGCCAAAGGTCAACGACATGTGAATGTCACTGTAACCCTGGGTGAATAGATCCCCCTGGCTGGAGCTAAGGGCTGACAGACTCACAGTTCCCTCCGCCTGGCATGCTCTAACCCCATCCTTGCCTGGCTCACTCCTACTCATTCTTCAGGTCTCTGCTTAATATCAGCCCTGAGAGAATCCTCATTAACTCTCCCCTCCTCAGTCTAAATCTGACACCCATTACCAGCTCTCCTCACCCCTTGGACTTTCTCTGCACAGCTCTCACCTGGATTACAGCCAGGTACTGAGAGATTACTTATTCAGTACACGTCTCCCTACACCGGACCATGCGACCTTTGGAGCGAGGACTGTTTCCATTCTGCTCAGCACCATGCTCCAGTGCCTAGCAGAGTCCTCAGCACACTATAGTACCTTATAAATACTTGTTAAATAAATAAACTAGTCATATAGAAAATCAAATGCCACAGAGCCACCAAGACTACTCACATGAGGCTGATAGAAGGATTTTGAAGAGAAACAGAGGGGAGAGGAACAGTTTTAATGACAAGTAGCAGCTTGCAAAGGTTGTGTAGAATGAAGAAAAAGAAAGGATTGGAGGCAGGATATTTATCTTGAGTGATTACAACTGGTGGAGATTTTGATTCAAGTGATGAATATAATTTTGTATGAACATGGACATAATGGGAATTAAAGAAAACTGCTACTATCTGACACAAGTAGGCATATTTCTTGAAAGTAAAGCACTTTGAATATAGTCCATTATGTTTTCATATCAATGTTTTATAAGTATCCTATTAGGTAAATGTCTCTCTTAACTAAAAATGGTATGTAATATTTGAGCAAGAAAGAGCTCAGGAATGCTGACTCTTGTCAGAAACACTCAGATGACCTGAACAGCCTCAGGCCTTCATCACTGGGTGCTGTGTTGCTGGGATTCGTTTGGTCAGGGCCTAATTGTGCATGCCTTGTTCAGAGACAGCTCCTTAAAATCTGCTTTTTCAGCCAACTTGACCATTACAAAGCATTTAACATCAGGACGGCATCAGTCTCAAAAGGGTTCATTAGGCAGTTAGAAAAAGGTTTTTTTTTTTTCCCTCAAATCTTTTAGCCTCCAACATTCATTAGCAGGTCCTTCTGGCTTGCCAATATTCTCTGTACTTCTCCACTTCAGTTTTTGATCATGTTTTTAGGATCTGGAAGTAGTTGCCATCTTTAACATTCAACTCACAGCATTCATACTCACAGTGCTGAAAGGAACTTGAGAAATCACCTAATTCAATGCACTCATTTTAAGGTTGAGAATTTTTTCTGGAAGATTTACTTAGCTAAATTCAGATGAGTTTTCTCTGCCCTTGAAGTCAAATTCAGAAATTAAAAACAGAGCACATACTGGGGTGGGTAGTAGGAAACTCAGGGTTGGGTAGGGAGGGGAAGCTAAGGCAAAGCAAAACATTGCAGGATCAAAATTACCAACTAGATGAAGTCACCAGAAGCTGAAAAGATATTGGTCATCTCTAAATAATGTTCCCATAGCCAATCTACTAGCCTGAAAAAATAGGCCCCAGAAAGCCATTTATAATCTATATTCACACCCACTACAAATTTTTCAATAAAATAATAAGGCATAGTGAAAAAAAGCATAGACTTTGGTGTCAAGCAATTCTAGATTCAAATCCTCATCTCACCACTAACTGGTAATCTTGGGAAGGCCTCAGCAAGACCTGAGTTTTAAAATCTGTAAGATGAGGATAATAACGAACACCTATAGTGTAGGGCTGCTGTGAAGTTTAAATTCAATGGTGTATACAACACGCTAGTAGCTACACCCATGTTCACCACATCACTATTCAGAAGAGCCAAAAGGTAGAAACAACCCAAGTATCCACTGACAGATGAATGGACAAACAAAATATGGTATATACATACAATAGAATATTATTCAGCCTTAAAAGGAAATGAAATTCTGACACATGCTACAACATGGATGGACCTTGAAAACATTATGCTAAATAAAACAAACTAGAGAGAAAAGGACGAATATTGTATGATTCCACTTACGTGAGTATCTGGGAAAGGCAAATTCATAGAGATAGAAAGTAGAATAGAGGTTTCCAGGTGATGGAAGCATAAGGAAATGGGGAGTTATTGTTTAATTGGTACAGAATTTCTGTTTGGGATTCTGAAAGAGTTCTGGAAATGGATGGTGGTGATGATGGTTGCACAACGTTGAGAATGCACTTAATGCCACAGAATTGTACACTTAAGAATGATTAAAATGGTAAAGTTTCTTATGTGTATTTTACCACAATAAAAGAAGAAAAGAAACACAACAAAACAAAAATGCTAGTAGAATGCCTGATGTAGAATACGTGGTCAACAAATGGTAGGGACAGCTACCCCCCATTCTGTCCATTTTACCTGTTCTAAGTAATGTAGTGACAGGTTGATATACTTGGCCTCTGTTAGAAGTTGGCCCCCCACTCCAGTCTTTGCAACGCGCTCTGAACCAGCCAGGTCAACCAAATGAAGTTTGGCATGCTGGACAGTTGCAGATCCTGGTTCTTTGCTTGATAAGTGAATAGTGAAGATGCAGTGGGAACGAGTTGAAGCTTGGTTCATAGGAGTCTATAAAAAAGAAAATCACAAAACAAAAATTATGTGAAAAATGAAAAATTTTAAAGAATATCAACAAATTTAAATTTGTTTCTAAGAAGACATTTCCCATGAAGCCAACTCTGTCAAATGGAGCAAAAACACTTGTAGCTGAGATCCTTAAAGTGAGTTATTTTTAATGTATTACCTCTTAAATGACTGGTAGATGTGAATGGGTTGATTCAGAAAGTGAGAAAAGAGTTCACCTGAGGTAAAGCTTGGGTCCTCTTACCAATATGATAACTGTATTTCATCATGTAACCACAATCCATAACTTAACCTTGGCTAGCCATACGGAAAATGCTTAATGTGAATGTCATGGGAAAAGATGTGAGAATGGGTGCATTGAGAGAATTCATTACACAGTTGTAAACACAACCCACAGACAAGGATGCTCACCATCACTGCTACTACCCAACACTGAACCAGAGGTTCCAGCCAATGTAATAAACAAGAAAAAGAAAAACAAGGCATATTGATAGGAAAAAGAGAGATTAAAATGTCACTACATACAGAAAATACAGTGGTCTACACAGAAAATGAAAGAACATCTACAAACAAACTATTAAAAACTAAAAAGTTTAGCAAGGTTGCGGGATGCAAGAACAACACGCCAAATCAAGGCAGTTCTAATAACCCAGCAACAATTAATCAGGAAATATAATATTATTCATAATGGCAAAAAAGATAATGAGACAATAAGGAATTAATCTAATAAAAGATGTGTAATTTGTAGGGAAAGTGACAGAATAATATTAAAGGATACAAAAAGAAAACCTGAATAAATGGTGTCCTAGATACTAATAAACCATTTCAGGGATGGGAAATCTCAAAATTAATCTATACATTAACCTATATATTCAATGCAATTGAAATAAAATTGCCACAGGTTTTGTTTGTGGAACAGAACAAACAAATTGATTCTAAAAAACAGATGGAAGAGAAAATATTGAAAAATAAAAAACAATTCTGTGAAAGAAGAACAAGGAAGGAGGACTTGTCCTGCTATATATCAAAGTATATCACGATGCCATAGTAATTAAAACAGGGTGATATTGGTGCAGAAACAGATAACTAGATTAGTAAAACATGCTGCACTCATTTAGGAATTCTGAACAGGATATTCGTTCATGGTGCTACAACTTAGGTCATTAAAAGTATAAAAATAAGGACTGGAAAGATACAGCAAATTGATGACAGTGGTTGCCTTTGTGAGGGCTGCAAAGCAAAGGGCCAACAAGGGACTTCAACTTTATCTGTAATATCCTGTATCTTTTACTTAAAAATTAGAGGCAAATTCTGATATCTAAAAATATCTAAAAATAAAAGCTATCTAAAAATATTCCAAATGAATGTTCATATGAGTAAATGTTTTCAGATCTCCACCTTTGCAAAATGGGATTCCAAGAAAGAATTTCCATATGGATGCACATGTATTCAGACAGGGTAACATATTTGGATGCTATTTCAACCAGAAATACTTTCTATAAATACAAACCCTTGATATACACCATTGTTGATTTACACCAACTACCAAAATACACAGATGTCAAAATACTGGCATAGTTTTGGTGATGATGATGTAGCTAGTGAGTTAAATAGGCTGAAAATTTGACCCATTACTTGTTGCCACAATAACTATACCCAGACCTAGCCAGTGTGTGATTTTGCATGCTAAAGTGGATCAGCAAATAACTGTGCATGTAAAACCGCAAGCTCAAATTTAGAACCTAAGTTGAGGTGTTTTGGAAGTGACTGTAAGTTATTTGCAGAACTTAAACATGGGTTTCATTTCACTGTTATATTCGCACAACAATAAATCCTACAGTACTATAATGAAAGTCAAATTGACAATTGATATAAACAAATAACATAGAGACTATTCCCAACAGCTGTCTTCAGCTTCTAAATTGATATACTGAAATCACAGTAAAATGCGTACCATTAGCGAGTATTGGAAAAGTGTACCCATTTCAAAGGAACGTGAGATTTATGCCAAATTAAACTGTATTTCTGGAGTCTGTAATTAAAATGGAGTCATGTGCTGCAGGAGCCCATGACTACAATTTTGTAACGTCTCATAAATATTTTCTGCATGAAGTAGTAGTTGGTGTCCTCTTAGCTAAAATTTCCTTAAACCTCAGAAAACATTCTTTATGTGTAGCTGCTTAAGTGTGATTGAATGTGCCCCTGTCTGCTCAGTGTTTATTTAAGGACGTCTTTTTGTCTCACAGCATGCCCCTACATTTGTCCTTTCAAAGGTAAAACTGTATTAAAACATTTCTGAAACTGCCTAAGAACAGATGGCACCATTTAGGCAGATTCATTCAAATTTAAGTGCACATTTTAAACAAATGTGCTCTTGGCACTAGAGACTGTGTCTTTGGAAAAATTCTAGTGATGATTAATCATTCGCGTGCAAAGAGCTGTCACATTTCCTATCAGTCTGTGTGTAGGGCTCTGCGTTGGGCAGTACAGAGGCTAGGAGGAAAATAAGACACGGACCTTGCCCTCAAGAATTTATAGTCCAGTTCAGGAGCTAAAGACAAAACATGTGAAATGATAGAGAATGATGAGAAAAGGCAAGTGTGCAGTAAAGAAAGGGATCTGTTCTCAGCACGGAGCATCCTGATGCTCTAGGTAACACCTAAGAATGCTAACAATGCTAACCATTCCCTCATCAGGGAAGCCACCCCCCCACCCCCCACCCCCGACTGAGAGGGAGAGCCCCACCCTCTCCTGGTACTTTCTCTCTCTCTAACTGCTCTGTCTCCTTTTCCTTTATTGGACCCTTTTCTCTCCAGTCACTAAAATAGGCATGTCCCAAGCTATGGCCATCATATTTCTTCCCCTTGGGGAACTCTTCCATAGCTCTGATTCTCATTGCATAGGCACTGTAATGTAGTTAAAAATCACACATCAAACATCTTAGCATTTGGTATCGGATGACCTGGTTTCAAGTCCCGGTTCCATCATTTACTAGTGTTGAAATCTTAAGCAAATTTACATAAAGTAATTTTGGTTTTCATGTCTTTAAAACGCTGTAAAAAGACTTGCTTTGCTGCAAAGAGTTATCCTAAATACCAGTTGAGTTACTGAGTGTTGAAGTGGTCCCTGATCCGTAAAAGGTCATATGAATGTCCATCACTGTTTGATATTCACTCTATTCAGATTCCCCTCCCACATCCTTATTTCCAACCACAATTTCTCTGTACACCAGGTGAGAGTGTCCAAGAGCTTGACTGATAATTGTCACTAAAATGCCTTGCCAGCATCTTGGACCTAATGTTCCCCCATACAACCTCATCCCTTTCCCTCACTCTGTGTCCCATGGATGGATATCCAATCTGTCCTATTCCTGTTGAATTTGCCTCCACTTCTTGCATCTCCAAATATCCTTTACCTCTCACCTGGGTTACCACATTCTCTCCTTACTAGTCTCCCCATATTTACTCTTGTCTCTTCCAATTACTCTCCACCTTGCAGACAGTAATAACTTTAAAAGACATATTTGATTATGTCAATCCTGCATATATCCCTGAATTAAACTAGCATGCTCCCTAAGACTAAATAAATATCTCTAGTTCCTTCAACTGTGTCTTATGCAACTGTTTATCAAACTCTTGTTTAAATATGGCACTCTGACGCTCTGATTGAATATATTCTTTCAAATGTAGCCTAATCACAGCAGAGGACACTGGAATCTGGGCAATCTAAATCTAGTGGTGCCAGCAAATGGTACATGAAGGGTTATACCATATTTCCTCCAGCCTTTTACCCATACTATGAAATTTCCTTGGGAAACATACACACACACACACACACACAGATTTATTTGATGACTGCATTTGATTAGTTTTTACCCCAACACTACAGTCTGTCGAGATAATTCTGGATCTTGATTTTTTTGCAATTTTGTGCTATCTATGAATGAAAATATTTCATATATCCTCATCCAAAAAATTTGTAAGATACTGAATAAGGCAGAACAACAACATTCCTTGAAGACACTGCTATTCTCTGCCCCATGAGGTAATAGTTATGAGTATTTTCCAGTTGGCTTCAATCCAAGTACTTCCATATATCTTCAATTTTTCTTTATATCCTCAAGGATATTTTGAGAGACTTTATTAAATAAATTGGACTCACTTGATCTATGAATTTTTATAACCCTATCAGAAAAGCAAATGGAAGTAATGTAAAGTGAATCAATATTGACTCTTTACTAATTGCTTATTGACCATTATTTAACAAACTTTATCAGATTCTTTTCTTTGGGTTTGTGATCAAAAATATTAACTTGTCATTTTCCAAGTATATTTTCTTTTTTGGAAAGTTGAGAATAGATGGCTTTCTTTTGTGGGATAAAAGTCTAAAAACCCAGGCTCATTGGGTCCCTTACAGATTCATCATATATGTAGTCTGTGGTCAATGAAAGTTAGTTTTCCTCTTTCTCCAGCATAGGAAAATCTTACTTCTCACTAAAAGTCCATCTGGAAAGGTTGCCTCCTCTATAAAGGCTCTCCACTTCCTCCTCCCACCTAGATTCTGAGTTTCTTAATGGCAGGGACTGTGTCTTATTTATCATTGTAACCCTAGAATAACATAACATAATAGTGTTCAAAAATAGTTGTTAAATTTTTGACTCTTGCTCATTTCTACTTTTCTGGGACCTCTATGGCATATTCTGTCATTTCTAAAAATCTCCAAATAATTCAGACTACATCTGCAAACTCTTTAAATCCATGGAATATAATTCATTTAAGTCTAAAAATCAGAATTATTTCAAACAGTAAGATTGACTCAAATCTCTCTACCTATCTTGGGCCTCAGTTATTCTTTGTGCCCAATTTCAGAGCTATCAAAATCACTACCTTCTCCATCTTCAACTGGCCTTTCTCTTGCCTAGAATGTCCTCTTGCTGGTCAAGTATTGTCTAGTATTTCTTACCGGAAAAGTATGCTCTTTTCCTCCTCCAAAAAAAGCCTACTCAAAATTCATTTATTTTCATGAATTCCCCTTGGACTATTCACAATTGGCATTAGCCATTGTGTTCTGAAAGGACATTGAACATTTGTGCATATAGTAGATCATTAATATCCAAACTCGGAAAAACCAAATGATGGATTGTTCCAAATAGATATTTAAATGTTCAGCATTTAAAAAATTATGACATTGTAATGAACGACTTGCTACAGTGGTCATTGAGGGGTGATGGTGTGATCCATCAGGCTGCAAATGAGTGTCTGGGGGCCAGCCCATTTTGTGTGGTGGGAAGAGCGATGTGGATTACAAGAGGTGACTCAAAAACGATCCTGTTAGACAATGGTGGCTTCAAACTATCTATATAGAAGGGGATGGGAGCAGCAATGTGGTTTAGGGTGGTACTGGAAGCTGCTTTTGCAGAGCGCTTTACACACTATAGAACTAAATGGAGAACACATCACGTGCCTATGCTGAAGGCTAAAACTCCTCCTACAGCCCCTCAAGCCATTTGCTGGCACTGGCTGGGCTACCACTCTCAGGAGCTATTTCCTATGTTAAAAACTCTCAAATTTCATCAAACAAGAATAATTTTCTACAGAGTAGGAGATACAGTCATCCCTTGGTATATGTGGGGGATTGGTTTCAGGACCCCCACAGATACCAAAATCCACAGATGCTCAAGTCCCTTATATAAAATGACGAGGTATTTGCATATAACCTATGCACATCCTCTTGTAAACTTTAAATCATCTCTAGATTACTTATAATACCCAATAGAATGTAAATACTATGTAAATAGTTGTTATATTGTATTGTTTAGGGAATAATGACAGGAAAAAAAAGGCTGTACATGTTCAGTACAGACACAACCATCATAGACCTTTTGATTGGCAGTGGGTTGAATAGTACAAAGGGCTGATTGTACTCCTAAGCTGAAAGAGAAATTTGAAAAGAAATGGTATAACAAGAATTGAGTAACACTGATAAACATTTCAAAAGGCTATTTAATCATCTTCCCCTTTGGGTTCTGCAGATGTACAACAACCAATCCTGATGCTTTATGATTTTGTTATGCATATTCTTATGGGCAGATTAAGGATTCCCCGTAAATTAAAATTTTCACTTCTTTTTCATTATTTCATGATGCTGTGTGTGGTATGTGCGTGTGGCCATTTTCAAGATTGAAAATTTTGATTTTAGGGGCAAGATTTGATAAGTGAAATATGTTTTTTGTGTTTACATAATATACTGTTAATTTTTTGTAACTTTTTTTTCTACTTTTAACCTTATATGTTTTCAATCACTTCAAAAATGATTATCGATAGCTAATATAGCCTTCAATGATTCAAATAATCTGTTTATGTGACATATAAGGCTTTCTAGGATCCTTTGAATACTTGTTTCTTTCTTGCTATATCTTATAACTATATTCTATTCTTACATACCAAAATGTTTTTTTCAATCACTCTGCTGTTTGGGTTTGCAATATATCGACAAGAATTTCAACAAAACTAAAATAAGTCAGGTGAAGAAAATCTCTCTTAGACTGAACAGGAGTATATAATGTATACGCTTGAGATTTTTCAAGGCAAACCAACTAAAAATAACAACTGCTGCCACAGAATCCAGAATTCAGTTTTCCACTCTGATTCTTGTTTGATGATGCTCTCTAAGCAGATATCCTAACTGATCTGTTCCTCTGCTCATTTGCTCTGTCTGAAATGAGGGCTGAAACATACTAACCTCCGTGTGTTTTCTAGGCTGATAACTCAGACTTTCAGGTTAAAACTCACCCTTAACCAGGGATTACCTAACCCTCCCCACACTGGTCAATGATTCCTTATCTAATTCCTCCCATGGAAAATGGGGTGGATTAGGAGGCTCACCATGTCCCCAGCTTCTAACTCAGCCTGGAAAAGTCAGGCCTGGCTAAACCTAGTAGTTTAGCACGTGACCCTATAAACACCTGCCTTGATCTTTTCTGAGGTTGTTTCAGAACATACTGCCCAGCAACAAAATATCCCCAATTAGATAACCCTCTATGGGAATTAGTGATCCTAAACTGCTCATTTTCCTGTCTGACTTTTCTCTTTATCAGATACCTGGCTTTTAGAAAAGTAACCAAAATCATTTTCCCTAGTTGCAGGATTTCTAGGTCCTGCATATTTGTAAAAGAGAAAAATGGACTAGGCACACCAATTTTGTTTAAAATTTAAAAGAAAGCTTTGGAGAAATCTGGAACATATAATAAGAATGTTCTAGCAATTACGATTCACCTTTCTGATAAGAATAGCCTACTATGTTTTATTATATATCTCTCCTAACAAGTCTGGAATCAATTTGATGGGGTTTTGATTTGCACGTCCTCGAAGATCTATTAGCTGACCTAATAATTTTAGGAAAACTGAACGTCAGAATTAGTGATGGGTCTTCTGTTGGATGTCAGGATTCAGAAGATTGCTTCCCTATGGGTCATTTCTCCAGGATTTGGCAAATCAAAGTCAAACACATTTATATAAAAATCGAAGTATGCAAAAATCGGCACATATGGCAAATTGAGAAGGAATTTTACCTATATCTTATATCATTGCTACATTCAGTCATCATCCCTGTTCGTCATCCTGGAGCTGGATGTCATCACAGTATCACCAGGGTACAGGTTTTCTCTGAACATGGAGACTATAAACCCCAAATGTTCTCCACCCGTTTTTTTTTCACTCGACTACAAGAAGAATTATAGCTAAATTTAGTCCTCAGTGGGAATAAGTAACAGTCCTGTTGTCTAGCATATCCATTTTTCATCTTTTAAATTGAGTTTAACTTTTTTCTCTTTTCTCTTCCTTTTAAAATTCAGTCTGGCTTAACAATTTCCAAGTCTGACCACACATAACTGGAACAATAATATTATCGTGCTAAAAAGTCTAAAGATGTTCTCAAGAATTTATAGCAGTTTATTTAAACTGTCTTTAGGGAAAACCTTTTTTTATACATACTACATACCTCAAGATTATAGGTAAGCTGAAAATACCCTTTACTATCCTGTGTATAGACAACTATACTGATAACACACCAAGCAGAACTCAGAAACACTGTGTATAATGTTATTCTTATGAAAGAAGTTCATCCTGTCAAATTGGCTGTAATAGTTCTCAATGCAATCTTTGAGTCTGGACATCAAGATCAGTCACAGACAGGGATTTGAGGGCACCGTCACTCACATTAGAGATGCTGAAGAAAGAACTCTGGAAGCACAGATGTCTAGTATTAGGTATACCATTTCACTCCATTTTACAGTCCACTAATATTTTCTCCATATTTTGAAGATTCCACAGTTCTCTCTATGGCCATGAAGATCTTTTGCTGTTAGAACTGGCAAGACTCCAAATGGCAAACCCAAAGCATGATCAAATTACTTGTTGAAGGTTTTTGGTGGCTGATAAGACCCCTGTCGCCTCCCTCCTAGCTTGAAACCAATACAAGGAATAGATACAAAAGTCAGCCTGCCAAAAAATGAAAATATTTATCAGCAAGGAACGCTAGAAGAATAGCTTCTGTGCTTAAAACTACAGCCACAAATTGACTTCCTGCCAGTTTCCCCCACGTGTATTCCTATTTGTAAGATAAGCCAAAAGCAATCTATCTGAGTTATTATCCCAGTTTCTTATAGAAATGGTTTTACTCAGAGGCTAATCCTAGGCCTCTTTGCTCTCTGATCCATTCCTTCCCTTTCCTCTATTTTGCTTGACATAGACATGCTGAGTCCTAAAGGGAGCATTTTCCTAAGATTCCTTTTAGCTGGCATCCAACTGGGAAGACAGGAAGCGGAAGAAATGCTCTGGCTTTTCCCTTCCTCATGCCCCTCCGATCCCCTCCTACTAGCTGAGACCTGCCTACAGATCGCAGTAGCCTCCTGTTGTGGATAATCCCTGCGATGCATCACCATCCCCTGCTTGGCTTCTCAGATTCTTCCATCACCCATGAAACGAAACTACCTGCATTGATTTTCCTCTGTTTTAAATACAGAGTGGTGTGTTTTCCCGGCTGGATCCTGACTGATATACTCAATTAAATACACTATAATTCAATATAATGCTTTCAGATATTATACAAGATTGATGATAGAAGTATAAAGTTTTTGTATTTCCTTCAAAGTTACAGGCAAGACATTGCCCATTTTGTCACCTGAGATTCTTTAAACAAGTATACATATATTTTACCTGCAATTCAATACCTGTAAGCTTGCTCTCTGAACAATGAAAACTATATAACCCAAAAGGCTAAAGTGTTTCCCTTGTTTTTACTTGTCTACCCAAACAATCATAGCTAAATGTTGTCCTTATTGGCAATAATTAATTCATTCCAGTTGTCTATCATATCCATCTTCTTTCAAATCGAGAGAAACTTTTAAAACATTTTTTCTCTTTGATATTTTTTGTCCAGATTTATATGTGTTTTAATATTGTATTGCTTCAAACCCATTTGAAAAATAGATGAAATATCTATAGCACTAACATAAACTTTGCCTTACTAAAAAAGCCATGCTACATTTGAATTTTATGAAGGAATAATGAGTTATTATTTTGTAAAAATGACATATATTCATCAAGACAGACCAAGCTATACCGTGGGAGCAAATTAACAAATAGCACCATAATCTCAGAGGCTTAAAATCACAAAGGTTTCTTTCTTGCCAACATTATTTGTCCATTATGGTTTAATGATGGCTCTGCCCCATATACTTGACATCAGTAAGACTGGTGGAGGTGCCACCATCTTGTAAGGCCACCATCTCAACATAAAGCTTCAGCGTTTGCCACAAAAGGGAAGGAGATTAAGGAGAACTTCACACTAGTTCTTAAAGGCTTCAACCCAAAAGTAACGCATCACTTTCACTCACATTTCATTGACTAGAGCAAGTCACATGAACTCTCTTCACTTCAAGGAAGCAAGTGCCAGAAGTTTTGGTGAGAACTGTAATCTCTACCACACTCATTATTTTTTAAAATCCAAACAACACAAAAAGGAGCAAAGATGAAAGTGAAAATCTTCCTATCAAAAATAACAATGTTAATGTTTGATAAAATTTTTTAGACATTTCTTTATACATATATACAAATAGAAGAGCAGATAGAAGTACTTTTACCAAAACAAAAGCATACCACACATAATACTGTTAATTGAAAATTATTAAATTAAATAGAAGAAAAAAGAAACAAACAAAACTGAAGGAATTGGTGAGCGTCAGATAAATGTTTTTTGATGGTAAGAGGTATATATCTTTTTTCTAAAAGTACCTCTTTAGAATTAAGAAAAACTCATGGAAAACACTAAGGGACTTGGTACATTATGTTTTTTAACTATATGGTTGACAGACATTCATTTCTTTCTTGAAATATAAGAAAATTAGCTCACTTATAACAGCACTACCTCCTCTCCCATTTAAGTCCAAATTTTTGTTCTATTATTACTTCAATATTTTTGAAGTTTATAATATTTACTTTACAAAGTTGTTTAATTTTATGTCTACATTTAAATAAATTCAACGTTTCTCATCAGTCCTTTCGTAATGCTTCTCAGTTCCCGAGTTCTTTATTTTGATTTACCTGTTGGTTAGACTTCCTTATTGAGCAATTTACAAAAAGAATCCCTGGGTTCATTTTCTCCCTGAATTCACACATGCTTAAAAATAAGTTTGTTTTTTTTTTTTTTAAAAGAAAGTCTGATGCTTTTGCTTTTTAAGGACAGTTTTACAATTTGGCTGGGTATAAAATTATTGGAATCCTTGCTTCCAAACTTGTTCCACTGTCTTCTGGCACTTAACGTTGCTGTGGAAAATTCTGAGAACAAAGTATTTTATTTTCACTCATAATTGGCTTGCATTTTCTGATAGGATGCCCATAAGCCTCTTTCTTTAGCTTTGGAAATTAGTAACTTCAAGAGATTTTATCTTGGAGTTGAGCTCTTGCAATTTTTTCTTGGACACAGCATGTCCTTTTCATCTATAGATTCAAGTAATTCCAAATTTCAGGAAACTTTTTTCTCTTTCTTTCTCTCTATCCTTGTTTTTTCTGTTGCCTTTGTTCCTTTCTTTTCTTCAGGATTTCTAATTATTTATAATTGGGTTCTCCTTTGTCTCTCTTTTCAGGGATCACTTTCTTTCATGATTTTTTATATCCTTAGTTATTTTTCAGCCACATTTCTTCCTGTTCTCCTCCTCCTCTTCTTTCTCTTCCTCCTCTTCTTCCTTGTCCTCCTTCTCCACTTCCTCTTCTTCTTCCTTCCTTTTTGCTTCTCTATAATGGCTTTCCTCTTCCATTTCTTTTCTGAGTACTTCAAGTTTGCTTTTGTCTTCTTCTCTTGTCTTGTAATCTTTTCTTTGAGCCTCCTATAATTTTGAGCTATTTTTTTTAAACACAAATTGCATTTAAGTAGCATATATAAGATTATGAAGAACACTGCCTCTACTTCTTGATGTAATTGGCCTTCCAATGTATGTTCCTTAGCCCCCACTCCCCTACTCCATATATATGGAAGGTCTTCAGCTGTTTTCTTTCTGATAATTTTATCTTTGGACATGTCTATCTTTTTCCTAAAGAATAGTCGAGGGTATAGGTAAAGAAATAGTCAAATTAAGTTTGTGTCCTGAATACCTTTACTGTACATCTGTTTTGTCCTTAACCTGAAAAGCATATACTTTCCTCAATTTCCTACACTAAGAGGTCTGGGATGGTAAAACCCCTTAAGTAACAAACTCCCTAAACCCCACTCACCAAAGGCCACCTTTCCTGGCAATGAGCCTAGACCACTGACCATAAAAATAGCCTGTCTTTAAGGTTTCTTCTTTCGACTCACCTTCTATAGTGTAGAATGAATATCTGTATAATATTCCCTACCCTCCTATACTTGCCTATGTTCTTATATCTCATCACCCTAACCAAAAGATCATTGGATTTGCATTTGAGAATTGCGACCCTTTCTTTAAGGGAAAACCGTATCCTGCCTGAGGTTGGAGGATATATGTGTTGGCTATCTGCACCCTCCCTCGCCATAATTCAAATTTCATTGTATTTGGCAGATTTTCTCATGGTTTGAGGTTATAACTATTTCCTTATTTCACTGAAGATGGCTTTTTTCCCCTCTATTTTTCATTTTTGGTTGCTGTTGGTGGTGAATTTCAATAACATGGAGTAGAGTAAAAATCACTTTCTTCTGCTCTGTTTAATCAGAAATGAGAATTTTAAAGATCAGAAGAAACTCTGGAGCTAAATTTTTACAGCCAAAAAGATTGTGTTTCTCTAATTACGTATATGAAGTATGTACATTTTAACATTCTAGTAATGGCTGCATCATACCACTTTATTTTAATAAATGTTTTAGACTCAAAACTCATGGTTCATGCAATATCACTAATCAAGTGAGAGCAGAGCAGAATGCAAACTATGTTATAAGGCAGAATCACTATTTTTTAAAAATTGTATGTTTCACTTATATCTCATATATAAAATATAAGAAAGAGAGAGAAATGCCTGGCATATAGTAAGTGCTCAAAGTTTAAGTTTCCTTCCTCTGTACCTAGTAATGTATATACAGTAGATAAGAGAAGAGGTTAGAATTGTCGACACATCTTTTGCTAAGGCTTCCAGCTGCCCATGGGACCTAATAATAAAAGAATGCTATTGTAATAAGATCAAGGCTAAAATGTATTTTGTCTGCCATGTATTTTGCTCTTCCCAGGCTGACAAATCTTGGAATAAACCTGCTAATTATATACAACTAATATACCTTTCAAACAAAAATCTGTGAGGATGTGTTAGTCAGTGTCCCTCTAATGGTCTGGTAGAATGCTTCTGGAACACTAATTGCGACCCAAATCCTCTTGTTTCCCATACACACCACACAAGGAGATCAAGGCTTAGAGTGTTAACGAACACAATCACACAGGAAAGCTGTTCTTGCCTTCCTGTGCTATCCCCATGTTGTTAGACAACCTGTCCAATGACAGCTGTTCCAATACCTGGCATAAACCCACTAACTCCACTCATACCCTGTCTCCCTACTGTCTTTGCACTGCCACAAGGTCACACAACTCACTCTAAAATTCTGATAATCTGCAAAGTCTGAGAGCTTACAAAACACATCAGTACAACTCAGATAAATCTAGTATGTTTTTTACTTCAAGCAAAGAGTAAGGTAGAAAGACCTCTAAAAGCTCCTGAGAAAATAATTTATAAATCCCATAAACACTGTTGGTAGGCTAATGGAAAGTAACCTCTTCCAAAAGGTCTGGAGTATCACAAGTTAAATTACAAAACGTCAAAGTCATCTGTGATGTACTCTGTCCTCACCACAGGCACAGGTTACGTAAAATCACTTTCGGTTCTGAGATTGCAGGTCTCATCTCCCGAAATCACTGGGTTTTCCTCTCCCCATCAATTCAACAAAACAATTAATTAATGACTGATCAACTAGTTGCCAGGAGCTGAGAGAATAGAGTTGAACAAGACAACAGTCTTGTCTTTAAACAGTTGCTAGCTGGGAATCATAGGGTCTTTCCAAATGTCATTTAATTTAATTCTTACTATAACCCTAGAGGTAGGTATTATTATGCCCATTTTACAGGTTAGAAAGTGCAGTTCAGACAGGTTAAGTGACTTGCCCAAGGACATACACCCGGCAAGGGGCGGAGCCAGAAGTAGAACAGGAGGTCATCTCCAAAGTTCATGCTCTTCACCACTACCTGACAGGAATGTGTAGTGATGGTGAAGAAGCCACAGAATGGACATTAACACTGAATGGAGGAACTCACCTGAAACCAGGTGGGAAGAAAATAAGCCACTTACCAATGGAACCCTGGATTTTCCCAGTGTTGGCACAGAGGGTTCTTTTCTCACCAAATGTCCCCTTCAAACAGTTTCATAGCAAATGTTGTATACTAGATACAGCATATTATTGCTCCTGAATTCATCAAGGTCAAGAGCTACACCAGGTACCAATCATATAAGAAATTATATCCTAGGTATTTGGGACACTGCATTAGCTTCCTAGGGCTGCTATAACAAAGCACAACAAACTGGGTGGCTTAACAACAGAAATTTATTATCTCACAGTTCTGAAGGCTAGAAGTTCAAAATGGAGATGCTGGCAGGGTTGTTTCCTCCTTGTGAGGGTTGTGAGAAAGGAATCTGTTCCAGGCCTCTCTCCTTGGCTTGTAGATGACTGTTTTCAGGTTCATATTGTATTCTCCCTGTATATGTGTCTGCCTCCAAATTTCCCCATTTTATAAGAACACCAGTCATACTGGATTAGGGTCCACCCTAAAGAACTCATTTTAACCTGATTACCTCTGTAAAGACCCTATCTCTCAACAAGGTCAAATTCTGAGGTACTGGGGCTTAGGACTTCAACATATGAATGGGGAGGGGATACAATTTAACTCATAACAGACACTGCTGTGAAGTTTTGGTAGAAAGGATTCTAGATACTATTCTCGTCTCCAAATTGGCTTGTAAAAGAGGCCCATGTTAGTCTAATGATTCAATTTGAGCAGCATTATGCCTCCTTAAAATGAATATTTAAATGACACTTTTATCAGTGGAGGCTACTTCTAGCGAGAGGATTCAAATGAACCCTGATTTTGTTAAGCCAGGATAGCTTTTTTCAAGATTCAGGTAAAAATTCTATGCTCCAGAAACCTCTGATAAGACCCACTGCAACCTGATGATGATCATCCCAGGCCAAATGGGAACAATGGGGTGGACGTGACTGGGCATCAAATTTCAATTCAAAACAACAAAACACTTCCTAATAAGTAGAATTATTCATCAGTGAACTACCACATTTCTAAGCATGGCATCCAAAGCAGAAACCATAAAATAAAAAGACTGATTTGACTATATTAAAAAAAGAAAAAGAAAACTAGAAGAAAATTTATAAAATGGGGAACAAATTTGCTAAATATATGACAAAAAGTTAAAAAGGCAAAAAGTTATTATCTGTAATGCTCATTCATTCCATAATTATTTACTGAGCACCTACTATTTATCAGGTCTGTTTCTAGGTGTGGCAGATATGAACAAAACCAAGTCTCAGCCCTCATGGAGCCAACAAATCAATGAGACCTACCCTAACATTCAAGAGAAAAACAAATAGAAGACATAAACAAAAACAGAAATGCAAATGATAAAGATATAAAAGAATTTGGTAATAAAAAATGCAAATTAAAGCAAGATGTTTTTTGTCTCCCAAATTGGCAGAACTTTCAAATTTTGTGGTGTTCCTAAGGGTGTAGCATATGGACCTGCTCAGTACTTTGGGGGATCAGAATTGGCCACTTCAAAATGTGTTTCTTTGCCTTGATTATTTTTAAGAACAAAGGACTCTGAAAGAAACTTTGACCCTCCCCCTAACTGCCTACAAGAATTTAAGATAGAAAGACCCTTCCGGGAAGGAGCTAATACTACAAGACAACTGTAGTGTAATGTAAAATGTGTCTCTTGAGTCACATTGTCTATAGAGGGCCCAGCAAACATTTGTTTATCAAACATTTGCTTTTCCATCTCTACGCAAATTGTCTTCCTACCATTTGAAACCCCAAACTACTACCCCCAGCATCCTCCTTTGTTTTTAGCTGAAGATGGTATTCTCTAAGGTGGTGGCTTTGGCCATTCTGGTGAGTTGCTCAGTTTTCCTGGGTTTCTCCCATGTATATGTTATTAAACTTTTTTTGATTTTCTCCTGTTATTCTGTCTCATGTCAATTTAATTCTTAGACCAGCCAGAAGGACCTAGAGGGCAGAGGAATTGTCTTCCTCCCCTACAGTACTTCTCTGGGAGGGGGTTTCAACCAGCTTCGTAATAGTTACACCCAAACCAACCGCCCCCGAGTTTAGCCTGAGCACTTTTAAAATGCTAAAATACATATTCCTGGGTTCCACTGTAGAGATTCTGAATCCATGGATCAGAGAAACTGCGTCTTTTGACTACCGCGGAATATTCTAATGCAAGTTACCCTCAGGCCATACTTGGGGACAGAGTGCTCTAGAACACGGGCAGGGTTTTGCAAATGGTCCCAGCAATGGGACTATGCAGGGCCTGACAATCAAATGCAGAATGTCTTGTCCAATTAGATTTGATTCGTTGACAGAAACATTTCAATGATAAGACAAAAAGTATCAAGTCATACTTGCTACTGGCGGGCCTTGAGCCTGGGTCACACACAGTTCAGCCTTGACAATATTTATTCTCTTTGGCACAGCAATTCAGCTTTTTAAAAAAATTTGCCCTAAGGATATAATCAGGTTTTATTCAAAACACTGGTAGGATTACAGAAATTATTTGAGTTCTGAATAAATAAGAAGAGGATGAAGCTACTCTTAATAACTTTTCCTTAAAATGCTGGCTATGGGTAGAGAACATGAAAGGAAAGAGCACTTCACTTTGTGTCCCACATATTCAGACTTTGTTTTGCAAATGTTTTCTGGTTACCATGGCAACTTCTGGATCTCTCCATGTAAATGGGAAATTGGGAACTTCGTTTTTTTTTAAAAAAATGGTTAGTGTGTTCTTTTTATCCTGGTAAGCTCATTCTGTGCTGACAAATTACATTCTGACAGCTAGGTTGTAATCTAAAACATGCTTTTTCAGAGGCTGTGAATAATAACGTATTTCCAGGGATTGACAGTGATTCTTCATTTATACTTCTACGTATTTGCTTTCAACGAATTCAAGAGATAAACTGAAGTGCTAAATACTTGCCATACTTTTTAAATAATTCAGAAATATATCCTCACGTGAGATATGTGACATATGTCAGTTGTGATTCTTGTACTTGTGAAATGTGGTATAAGGAAAGAACATAAGCCCTGAATCAATCAGACTTGGGGCTAAACCCTGGCTCTGCCACCTACTAGTTGTGTGACCTTGGGCAAGTAGTCCAACTCTCTGAGCTTCAGTTTTCATCTACAAAGTGAGAATCAGAAATATATCTACATATATAAAGCTTCTACAAAAATGCCAAGTATATTGAGCAGGTTCTTGACATAACAGGGTAGCTATTATCACCAAAGAAAAAATAAAAGCAAGCACAGAAACATCCAAAACCTACTAGATTTGGTTTAAAAGAAATTAGGCTTCACACAGGAAAAAAAATGAATAAATTAAATAAATAATGCACAACCAGCATTCTTAGACTCGGGCTTCTTCGGGTTTCAGCTATTTATGGTACTATTATTAGATACTCATCGGTAAGTAATAGGAAAAGACTGTTGGAATTTTGTAAGATGGTAGGGCATGAGAGATAAGCTTGTACAAAGGAAGTGTAAGGTCCTCAGGACTATAGAAAACAGTCTGAAAAGAGGCAGTCAGCTAAAGTTAATGCATAACTTGGAAGTAGCAAATGGCCAAGCTTTTAAGCTGAGGGAGGTGATGGTGAACCAGGGCCAGGAGCCCTCCATAACCCATTCAAGATGAGGGAATATAATTGTGAGGACAAGGCCTAGACTTTTCTGGGGATGAGTCCCCTCTGGAGGAGGGACAGCACTGAGGCAGGGACAGGGTTCTTCACTCATTTTTGAATAGCATTTATGGATCTACCTTTTCTCTTTTTCATATTCCAATGGTGGGCAGGACCCATCTATATTCTATATCTCTTGGTTTGCTGTTTATTAAACTGTGTATGAAGGAGGAGGATTTTTAGTGGGGCATGCTAATCCTTCATCATTATACTCCCCGACTCTTAATCTGCCTTCATTCCTAATCTTTAATTATTGTGACAAATAAGAGCATCGTGGATAACCACATTGGCAAAATGTAGAAGCAAAACACAAATGCAAAACATCGTAAAGCAAAACAAGATATTCTGAAATTAAAAACTGTGTAAAACTTTCTTTAAATGAAAATAATAATATAAGGGTCCTTAAATCCATATTACATATGGGACATATAATATGGCTTATGTGGCATATACGCTGAATCTGTGTAAATTACTCTATATTGATGCAGAACTAATAAAAAACGATAACAACAAAACTAAGGGCCTAACACAATAACAGATGTCAACATCATGCTTTCACTATTTGAACTTGGCTTCAGTTTATCTATCCTATACCTAAGGCGGTGCGTTCCAGAGGGTGCAAAAGGGGCAGAAAAAAGGTCACTTGATGGAGACTTTCACAGACTACTAATCCTCCCAGTTTACTATCCTCACTATTTGTTATCAGAGACAAAATAAAATACACAACTCTGGGAGCATGGTTTCAAAAGGCAAGTGCCAGTGAAAGCAGTAAGCCGTTCATTTGAGGAACTGTCCCCACACCACCACTACTCCATTCCTTTCACTGCAGTGTCGTTGGATGAGAACTTTGTGACCCTCCATCTCCAATCAGTAACTAGTTGGGGTTAGGGCCCCTGACCAAGCTGGGTCAATCCTGGCTCCTGCCTAGGGTTCCCAGGTAAAATACAGGTCCCCAGTTAGGTTTGAATGTCAGATTAACAACAGTTTTTAGTATCAGTACATCCCAAGTATTGCACTGAGACATAATTATACTACACACCACAGCCATGTTCCCAGATCTGCCAACAATGGCTGCAAATGCACAGAGCACTTCATATGTTCCATGCATTGTTCTAAATGCTTTCTAAATATTAATTCATTAAATATGTGAAAACATATGGATATGTAAACATATGCCAATATATGGATTTAAGTTAGGAAGAATGAACTGTGTATTTTTAAATTGCAAAAATTCCTACAGTTAAGATGTTTGATGAGTTGCCATTGATTAGCTGCAAACCAATTTGTATAAAATTGAAAAATACAAAAATTAAAGGAATCTAGATTTCAGTCCTTGGCCATTAACTAGCTAGATGACTTCGGGAAGGTCTCAATTCTCTGGATCTCATGTTTCTTATCCGTAACATGAAGTGTGGAAGAGATTATTTTTAAGGTCATTTCCACCCTAAAAATTCTATTATATCTTACAATATGGAAAAACAACTTGCAGAGAAGCTGATTACCTCTGCAATCATTCTGTTGGTGTCTCCCAAGAAAAGCAGATTCAGAGCTTCTTCCTCTGTGGTTGCCTGATGAAGAGACAGGTTTTTCAGGTGAATGTTCTGATCAGGGTCCTCCAATATTGTCACTTTCCTAGGGAAGTGGGAAGCAACAAAAACAAGGTACTTTGAGAATGAAAAGAACTTGAAGTCTTTCTTACAGTTTTATTTTTCAAAAGCTGTACAGTGTGATGTTTGAACTTATAAAATCAAATAATACACAAGACACCAGACAATACTGGATTAGCATCAAACACTGACAGTCCCTTGACAGTCCTGTCCAATAGCTTTGGGGCTGAAAGGTATATTATAGGCTCCTGCTTAAAGCCATCTGTCTTTGTAATCCTCAGATCACTAAGTCATCTTCAAATGCATATTCTTACTGAATTAAAAATGCAAATAGATAACCTTCTACTTACATATCAGGAAACTGGCCATATCATTTTTTTCTGTGTCATAATTCAGTTTCTTACATAGGTAATGCACTAATTCTTCTCCTTCTGCCTTTGTTCAATTTCATATCACTTTCAATTTATATGACATTTCAAACTGGTTAGCTCATCAATTGAAACATGATGAAAATCGAGGCATCTGTCATCCCTCGAGGAGTTATTCCCTTGTCTAGTTTTCAATCTCAAGGTGAGTAAAAAGATTCTCAAGAAGTGTATAATAAAGTTTTAGTTTGTCATTATTATTTTTATGCCCATCAAATGTGTTTCTTGATCCTTTTTCTTTCACAACATATCTTTTCCTCCCATTACATCCCTACAATCAGAGCCCTCAGTCTGGAATTATGTTCATCTATTACATCTGCCTTAATGGGCATCCTGGTGCCAATACCATTTCCTCCCAGGTGAGTCCTAACCCTGTTTCCAGAGTTCGCTTGTCAATACTCCCCCTAAAGTCCTTTTAGGGCTTTTTGCAACTGAATACAATTTGGCTAGACTCCTCATACTCTGCTTCAAAGGCCTACAGATTTGAGCAATAAAGTTACTAGAGAGAATACTCTTCTGCCTCTTGAGTATTGACCTCCTGACTTTCTTAAGAATTGTGAAGGAAAGGGAATCTTATAATTCACAAGTATTGCCAAAGAGTATCTCCAGGTGTCTGCACTTGCTTAAAACATCTGGAACTGATGATAATAAGTAAAGGTTGGCATCATCTAGCACTACTCCTTTAAAACTATAACTAGCAAGTGGACATGGGTCACTTGCCTATTTATAAAAACACATTTAGAATACATTAAAAATGAAGACTTCGCAAATACCATTGTCATCTTTCCCTTTTGTAAGGAGGTTATCTGGACTTTCATATGTAATTTGTGGGCCCTTAAAATATTAATTGTAGGAAGAAAATGTAGTTCTACCAGCACATCTGTGACCAATATGTCACTAATATTGTACTCCTTTGCCAAGTTTTGAACTCCTTTTTGTCTCTTTCAACAATACTAAGATGGAAAAAGATCTCTTCCCTTAATGAAAACAAGTGTATTTTATTTATTTTCAACAAGACTCATAAGTGAGCTTATTAAAAATGCTTAAGAGTTCAAAAATGCTTGGAAAGTATGAAGGCGTTTTTAACTGAAATGGATAAATTATGTTCTATTTTAGGAACACCCTTTACTTTATTTCTATCCTGGTCCTTCTGAAGTGCTCAAGAAGGTCTGACTACATTCAATCTCTAGGGACAGAGAAATCAGAATTCTTCCTAAATCCAGAGTCTGGGGCTTACAGGTGAAAGAAGTTAGGTAATATTGGAAGGAAGATAAAAGCAGGAGATAAGTGATGAGAAGGTACATTAAAAGTGAGAAAAGAGGAGAGTTCTGTCATTTTCAATGTGAAGATAAAAACAAATTCTCCACTTCTGAGGCAAAGTCACCTGTGATAAAGTCACCAAAGTCACTTGGTCGTAAGACCAAGTCAGATACAATACATCCTGTGCAAGTTCAGAAAAGGGAGGAGTCAGGTAGCAGGACACAACTGAAAGAGGAGGATTTTCACACTCGTTGAGCACCACAAGTACACGAGGCACCTGTGTCGTTTTCATTTCATCCAGGTGCTCTCTCCCAGGCTGCACACAGGAACAACCTGGAGAACCGACAAAACAAATGCTGGTGCCTGGCCCCATCCTAAGAGATTCTGATTTGATTGTTCTGGGGTGTGGTCTGGGTATCAGAATTTGTTTCAGCTCCAGGTGGTTCTAGTGTGCAGCCAAGGTTGAGAGCCTCTGACTTCATCTTTAACAACCCTACAGGTAGACGTAAGGGGAGGAGGTTGCTGGTTTCTTTATCTTTACTTTCCACCCAGCTCCACCCCATGCCCAAAGGGGAAAGTTACTCATCGTCTTGGTTGTAGGTGAAGTCACTCTTGAACCACATCTACTAATAGGCAAGGTCACTGTGAATTTTAAAAGCCTGTCCTTCATGGGAAGTTTCTTTTCTACCTCCCTGCCCATGCAGCTGATGGGTAAACTAAGCCACCCAGTAACCACAATAACTAAAGCTCAACTGGGGGTTATAAATCTACCTAAATATCCATAGGGTTTCTATCATTACAGAATCAAAAACCCTAAGTGATGGTAAAGAGACATCATATATACATATCTCACCATTACTTCAATGAAATAAAAAATGCAGAAAACAAGTAAGTATGGAATTCTAAAAGTGTTCATTATTAGAGAACCTAAATGAGTCACTGATTTAGGATTATACTTACATAGAATAATTAGAAGCATAAGGTAGAAAGTGCGAAATGTCATCAGTGGCATTTGGCTAAGCTACTTTTTTCCTCTAAATCATTCAGAGCTTTTGATCTCCAATATGGCTACTTCAGAACTATTATACTTCTATATTTACTTCCAGGTGCTTGTCCAGCTTTGTCACTTTGATCAAAATACAATTTGCACATGCTCCCAGTTTTTCTGTATAAAACTTTGAGCTGTCTTTTGTAACCCATCACTACTCATTTCTCTGACTCTTTTCTGATATTATGGTTCCCTCACTATTTTCTGAGTTCTTGCCTGTGGAGGTTTTGCAAAGCAAATAAAAAGGCAGGTTGGTGTCCAAATTAGTTTGGCTTCTTTCATGGCTCTCTTCCTGCTTAGGACTCCTCTGTGGGCACCCTATAAAAGGTTTCATCCCTGGCATCCTTCTGGAATCTTCTATGGTGCAACTGTCTCTCTCCAATCAGGATCTCCCTTGCCAGTTCTCCTCAGATTCTTTCCTGGTTTCTGCCCAATCCCTTGGGCACGAGGCTTTGAACTTTCCCTTATTGTCCTGCCTGCTTTCATTGAAAATTCCTTTTGCGCTAAGCTTTGCAGTCAATGTGTCAGCCCCACCCACTCTCATGCCTTTGCTAGGAAATGCCCAGCCTGAGCCACACACTGGGTGCTACCCCCTAGGTGTGCTAATCTGGAAATGAGAATGTTTTAAACTCTACTGTTGGTGGAATGCTTTTTCAAAGTTGGAGGAATTAAGAGCCATTAGCAAAAGTTTCTCAACAAGTTGCTTCCTTCTCTGGCACTTTCTTTCCCTCTCTCTCTCACAAATCAATAGCTATTTCCTGAATCCTTAGTCTGCCACTCATTCTGACTATAATTTTCATGGGCTTGAAAGAGAGCTTTATTAGAGTTTCTTAAATAAACATCCTAATTCCAAGATGGAAACCCCCCAAACTATTTATTTGATTCTTTTTGAAAGGGGCTGTGAATAGTTTTCCCTACAAAATGTTTCTAAAATGTTTAGATTTCAAGCAAAAGTCACTGATAGCCTTAACTTGGACACCTAAGTGGAAAAGTTCTGCTAAGTATACTCGGCCTGCTTAATGATGGGGAAGAAGCAAGCTTTGTGTTTTCTCTGTAAACAGAGAATCTTTTCCATTTGGCTAAGTAGTTGGAATTTGTAAGCTCCTTCTAACTGACTGGAAGACATATAAAGAGCAATAGCCAAGCTCTTGTTCTCAATAATGGAAGCCATCAATGAAATAACCCTCCCCACCCCACACCCTATCTCCCTGTATTCCAACACCACCAACTTGCTGAACAGAAACTTTCCAGAAGTTACTGCAATGAATCTGATTTCTCATTTTCATGTTATAGACAAGTGTTGCTATGGTGATTTCTATTTTTTATCTACTTGCAAGTGCCCCATGTATGCAAGCCATGCACCTCAAGGGGGTGCAATTCGCATCATGAGTTTGCATATTGATTATAACAAATGTGTATCAGAGGGTAGTAAAGTGTCTTCTAACAAAATCAGCATATTACAACAATTTTCCAACAGATGGCAGGGGTGCCTTTTAATAATTCACATGAAGGTGCCATACAGCCTGGAGGTAGCCCTGTCTAGTTACCGTGACTTAGAGCAGTATCAACAGTGGGCAGACCTCATGAAAATGGGAAGGAGTCAACCAGACTCTTCTAAATAACTGGATATGTTTCCCATGTTGTAAACACAGCCCTACTATTCATTTCAATAAAGAGAATATTCTCTGGTTCAGTGGTTTTCAATCTCCTTTTTTTTTCTCCCACCCCAACACACATTCTCAGAGCTCTCTATGGTGAAGATTTAAGGAAAAGGGAAGATGTAAATTTTTAGGAAAAGTATGTAAGGGGAGCCCTCCTTGCTTCATGTAAACAATTTCAAAGGTAAATTTTCTTTAGATTGATTAAAAATCTAAAAGATTTCCTCTGTTATAAGTAATAAATAGTTGAAACATATCACCTGAGAAAGTTTTATGAACTTGCAATACATTTTTGTGCTGGTCTTAACCTAGACAGAAAGGGCTGAAAGTAATGGATAGTTTTTCTATTTAAACCACTATTGAGATATTGTGAAAACTCTTTCTAGTGGCTTAAAAAATATATCTTTTCTTTCTAGTTTTATCTAACATTATATCTTTTTACTGATAAAGAATATAGCCAATCACATGACATTTTAGAAACTAAGTTATTTAATTTAACCTACTAAAAACACCAGGTTCTCTAGTAAATATTTAAGGAAGAAATTATACCAATTCTCTACAGTCTCTTTCAGAGGATAGAGGCAAGAGGAACACTTCCTAATTCCTTCCATGAGGGCAGCATTACTCTAACATCAAAACCAGACAAAGATATTATAAGAAGAGAAAACTGGACTTTCCACTCAATTTTGTTGTGAACCTAAAACTGCTGTAAAAAAAATTGTCTTTAAAAAAACACTAGGTTTAAATTTTTTAAAAAGCGAGATATACCAATAAATGAAAAACTTCATCAGAAAAAGAACAAGTCCAAATTCAAAGCTACAAAATATTCTGAGGGATTGTTGTGATGAATTCTTTTGTTATCCATAGTAATTTCTTTCATTTCTTTCGATAAATATCCTCTCCTAAATATTATCATTATTACTTCTAATTTACTATGTTGCTAAATTATAATACTATTAGACTTGAACTCTGATCCATTTGATTTCCCAAAGAACTTAGCCAACACCCTAAGGTCATTCTACTACCACAAGTCAGCCACTTCAGAGGTGCTGGCAACCTGTACATGATTTATTCCCTGTCTGAAAGGAAACAAAATTGAAATGAGCAAAAGCCATTGAGTCATTTAATGAACTGTATCCTTAAGACTCAAGGATGCCTGGTGTCAACGTGGAAACATCTTCATACTTTCAAGAGGCTTCTGCTTCTTGCTGTGCTTATGTTTCTATATGCTATGAAAACAAACATCACCAAAAGAACTCAAGACAGGGAACGGGAAGGTGTTGGCCACTGCTATGGAAAAGCAAAAACAAAATGAGAATCATCCACGATAGGCAAAGACAGAACCATACTAGGTACAATTAATGTGCAGGAGAACCAACGCTCTTCTCACAGATTGTTACATTTATTTATTGGTTACTGTCATTTAATTATTTCACTAAGATTTAGCATACATGTGAAACAGTCTTTCATTTCTACTTTCTTTTTTTTTTCAGTTATACCCAAATATGATAAAATCTTAAATTGCTAGTAACTTGAAGCTACCACCTTACTGTATTATATTAATTGAACCAAACTTTTCCCATCCCTAAACAATATCACTTTGCAACCATCAATATACAAATGGCTCCCAAATCTAGTGTATGTGACCATGGCTTATCATACACTTAGCTACTGCCTGCAGGCAATCACAATTTGCATGACTTCCCGAAAGTGAATTATTTTGGACATCACAAACTATTATTGCTATCCTCCCTATTTACACTAGTACCCTTTGCTAATTTCCAATTACATTCGGCCATATCACATTCCTTCAGGTGCTCCAGGCTCACAAATAATCTATCATTTAACAGAATGTCTTGTTTGGCCTAATTCCACATAGGAATTATAGAGCCATACACTAAAATTTATCTTCTTCAGAGCTACTAACTTTTTTTTCAGAGAAAATATTTGTCCTCCCATTTTCACTAATACTTGCTTTCTCATTCAGATTTTTAAATTGTAGTATCATAAAGTATGTGCTCAAGTTTTCCACATTTGGGGAAATTGTAGGAATAGATAGATCTAGAGGCAGGCAATGGATTTGTAATTTTGGAAAACCATAGCATTTCCTCTGCCAGGTAAGTAGCTTTATACACCTCTAAGTTTATGCTGTTGCATTTGGTTCTGAGTTTATTTACTTTTATTAAATTTCATTTAAACATAAAGTTTATTAGTTAGTTTCCAACTATAAAAGTAATGTTTTCTGTGAAAAAGTTGTAAATTTTAAAATGTATAAAGAATTAAAAAAAACAGTCCCATGACACAATGATAATATGTTGATACATTTCCTTAAAGTAATTTTCCTATGCATATTTTGCAGATTTGTGGTAAAATTATAAATGTATGCATGTTATTATATCTTTTAATATTAATGACAATATGTTTTCTTCTAATATTTTGGGGTCTGGCTACAGAGAAGGATTTGAGGGATATACATGGATTTTTCCCCTAAATAACTAATTGTGGCTTACCTATGTGCAGCTTGCCTATATGAAATCTGTCCTCCCCTCCTCCCTAACTGTTAGGCTCTGATTTTGTTCAGGAAATTATTTAAAAAGACTTCCCTAGACTCTCTTGCAACTAGGGCTGGCCATGTGACATAATTCTGGTTGGTGATAAGTAAGTGAAAGTCAATGGATAGAGATTCTGGAAAAGACTGTTAAAGGGGCCACCTCAGCCAGCACCTGCCTTTCTCCTTCCTCTTCTTTCTTCCAGGAATGTGGATGTGATGCTGAAGGTAGGGCGCCATTTTGCCACCTGCTAAGAATGGCTGAAAAGGATAGAAGGAAGCCCTACTGGCATCCTCAGCTTCCACAGCAGATAGGCTACCTATCTCCAGAATCCTTACTACATGTGTAGGGCTGTGGTGGGGAAGGAAGGCACTATTTGGTTAAGCTGCTGTCTAAGTTGGTCTCCTGTTACACACAGCTGTTAGTTAATTCACTAACAAAAATACTCAATACCATGGGCTGAATAACTCTTCTCTCTATCTACATTAAATAATGGCTATAAAATAAGAATAGCTAAATGCTATAGGATGTGATTATGGTTTATCTGTTCTCTCTTCTTCATCTAATTGTGAAGTGGTATAACATGATTTCATTTAGAGGTTTTTTTTTTTCTTTTTTTTTTTTTGTGAGGAAGACCAGCCCTGAGCTAACATCCGTTGCTAATCCTCCTCCTTTTGCTGAGGAAGACTGGCCCTGGGCTAACATCCGTGCCCATCTTCCTCCACTTTATATGGGACGCCGCCACAGCATGGCTGACAAGCAGTGCGTCGGCGGGCGCCTGGGATCCGAACCGGCGAACCCCAGGCTGCCAAGCGCGGACGAAACTGCTGCGCCACCGGGCGGCCCCTCATTTAGAGTTTTTACCTAATTTGAATATATGGTGTCACTAGTCCTCTGTCATTTCTCTATCTTTTCAAACATTTCTTTTCTCAGTTGTTTATCCTTTCAGATAAACTTTGGAATCATATCTATGTTTTTTAAAGTCTTTAAGATTTTGCTTGGAATTTCATTGAACCTCTACATTACTGTGGGAAGAACTGACCTCTTCAAAGTGTTCATACTTCTCATTCAGAGCCAGATTAATAGCTCTCCATTTATCTTCAAGTCTTTTATTTCTCACTAAAAAATGTACCATTATTTTCACAAAGTCCCTGAACGTCTCCTGAATATTTAACCTTCCTTTGCTATTGTAAAAGAGATCTATTTTGCCAGTATTTCTTCTAACTGGGTTATTCCTAGGGCTTGCTTCTTAGATTGAGTTAGATATGTACTGAAAGATGATAGGTGGTCAGCCAGCCTGAATAGCATCAGTCTGATCTCTGGCTCCTAAGAACAAACTTTCCTTTTGTAGAATGTCTTCTACTATCCTAGAACTCAATCTGAAAACACAAGGTCAATTATAATTGGCTAAACTATACACAGGCTAACCGGAAGTTGCAGAGCGGGGAGATTAATAAGTGATCTGTGACCCTTACCGCCTAGTCTAGATGATCCTCTCGCCACCTGATGGAATCTCTTCCCCTCACTCACCTAGATTTCATTCTAAGGGCTTTTCTCCATGTGTCCTCTCTCTAGGCTGGCTCAGCATTGCTCCCACCTCGGCAGCACTGCCAGCTCTTGGCTCAGTCAGAACTTTGGTCTTGGCATATGCCAGTAAAATTAGGAAATAATTGAGGGTCATGGGAGCAGAGACAGTGGTGTGAAGGGACTGGAGTGGGCTATGACAGGAAATTATTGGTTGATGTGGGCTCCATTCATGAAACTACTGCAGCTCTAAATCATTTGTATGCCTTTTCTGCTGTATATATATTATTAGCTGCATAGTCCAGAGCAGTTGTGTTTCGCAGAAGTCTCTTGAGATGTTTCACTGTGCATGTTACATTTTCCAACTTAACAGTAAATTAATTGAAGATAAGAATTCAGTTTAAATTCTTTTTAATGCTCCCCAAAGAGCTAACTGAGATTCTTGCAACATAGTAAACTCTTGGTATGCGCAATGACACTCTCAAAGGTTGTAATGAGTTTTATCTCTGTTGGTTGAGCTTTAATAGTTAGATGCGTTGCCAAGCCCTGTGTATTTTTCTAAAGGACAGGATAGTGACCAAGCAAGCCTAAATTATCCAAAACTTTTTAAGGTAATCCTATGGTTTTGCTTTATACACTCAAAATTTAAAACAGATTGTGAAAAGTGATGTAGTATCAAAATAAGTCAAACAATTCATAAAGCAATTATGAGGATTAACTGGACAATGAGTCACAGAAGAGCAAATCCATATCAATACATAATCTAAAAAGTGTGTTTCACCTCTAAATCTCAGGAAAAGAAGTTGTATGCATTTGTTTATATACACAGCCAAGGAAAATGGAACAGACTGAGGTGACAATGTTTTCCTGTCATTAATTAATCTCATGTGACTAAAACCCTAAATGTCACAGATATATTTTTACACTCCAGATGTAAGAGTGAGAATACCACAGTTATTTCTTCCCATCCGTCCACACATCATGTATTAGGCAGTTGTTGGTGAAAGCCAACACCTGTTATGGACTGAACGTTTGTGTCCCTCCCCCCATTCATATGTTGAAGCCCCAATCCCTAATGTGTTGCTATTTGGAGGTGAGGCCTTTGAGAGGTCATTTGGTTTAGATAAAGTCATGAGGGTAGGGCCCCCACGATGTGATTAGTGTCCTTATAAGAAGAGGAAGAGAAAGAGAGACTATGTCTCTCCACCATGTGAGGACACAGGGAGAAGGCAGCCATCTGCAAACCAGGAAGAGAGCTCTCACCAGGAACCAAATCTGCCAGCACCTTGATCTTGGACTTCTCAGTCTCCAGAACTGTGAGAAATAAATATCTGTTGTTTAAGCCACCCAGGCTATGGTATTTTGTTCTGGGAACCGAGCTAACTAAGACAACCTCCTAAGACATTGCTAATAGTGAGAATGATCTCTTTCAATTGGCCATTCACAGTAGGGGAAGCCAGCTTCCCCCTTGTTATTACTCTAGTGGGACAGGCTTTGAGTGGAAGTATGTCATTTTCAGGCTCATTGGCAATATCCCATTTTTCCAGGAACATAGATCCTGGCCAATCCATGATGGACACAGAGTGTGACTGACCATCACTGGTCACTTGTTCAGATCATCCTGCAGGACAGCACCCCCAGCTTCTCAAGAGGTTCCCTCCCAGATGTGTCAGTAATTGTCTCAGTCAAAGAAAAGACTGTGGTTAGTTGTAACTTTAAGACCTATGCTTAGAGGCCCAGGAATCTTCTTAAACGCTCAATGGGGACAGAAAAATAACACAGGTGAAAAGTGTAATACAATAGGTGGGAATAAGAACTGAAGGATGCATGCTTTATCTAAAGGCATTCACTTCAAAAATTTTAAACATAAAATGTGTAGGCCAAACAAAGCAGGATTAGGGCTGATGCATGGAGGGTCCAGAGCATTAGTGGAAGGATTGGCTTTCAAAAGGACAGTTTCCTGAGACTAGAGGAAAGTAGGTGAATGGGAAGAGGGGTGGGAGGAAGGAAGTTGAGGGAATTCATGTTTGACAGCTTCCATGTTCTCTCTGAGGTAAGCATACAATTGGCTCCAAAGAGAACTGGGGCAGGTAGTAGTTGACTAAAGAGACAGACATTTGACATAATTATTGTGAGCAATGGGAGAAAAAGCACTGGGCACGTAAAGATATTGCTTAGCAGGCTGAGGGCCCAGCTGAGGTTGGAGACCGCACTGCAGCAGAGTTTTTCTCCAGCCTTTTCTGAACTTAGGTTCAGAAATTAGCGTCCTTCCTTATGGCCCCAGAGAACCCAAGGCATCTCAACACTTAGCATGCAAGATTGAAATGATCCATTTATGAGTATGTTCTACGGGACTGGAGCCCTTTGAGGTGAGGAATGAGTACTCTCAGAGCCTTGCAGACTGTCTGACCCACAAAGACAGAGCTGAACTGGACTCAAAGCTTTGGCTCACACAAGAGGTTCCAGATGCCTGAAGAAGCCCAGAAACCACAGTCTGCTCAGAACTCAGGTGGAATGCCAGGATGCAACTTGGATCTCCTGGGCAAGAGCACCAGCACCTCCAGCACTGATGTTTGGTGGACTGAGGTTGATATCTTGGTCTATCTCTTGGCAGACATGGAATCTTGGGGAAATATCACACAATCTGTGTGAACCTCAGTTTAATCATCCATAAAACATGGATTATGATACCTACTTCCTTAAATGAGATAACGTACATAAAGTCTGTAGCATAAGGACTAGCACACAATAGGTGCCCATCTCCCTCTTTGGAGAAATTTTCCTTGTAGTTCTAAAAAGAACTTTGTCTCAGTGGATAATTGAAGAGATTAAGACAGACCACATGCATTAGAATCACCTGGAATGCCTATTCAAACACATTTGAATTTTCTGGAGGTGGAGGCCAGGAATCTGCATTTTTAACAACCATTCTAGGTGATCCTTATACATAAATTTCAAGCCACTGAATTATGGTGTCTTCCAATTTTCTCCCTCTTTTTTACTCCCATTGCCACCTAAATGGCCCTAATAACTTCCCACAATGCTGGCGTCTCTCTGACTCCTGTTCATCTCATTTCAGTCTACACACCACTGACTGATTTTTCTTCCTAAAGGCAGTTCCAATCATGCCCTTGAATAAAAATCTCCATGGGCTGTACCTTGCCTGCTCAATCCTTGCATTCATACTTTTCCAGTCTTAATGTTCTCACCTACTCCCTTACTGGGTTCCAGTCACGTACGTCTATTGACAGAACAAGCTCTATGCTTTTCACCTTTCCTACCTGTGTTTCCACATGAATATAACACTCCACTGCCCCAAGTGCTACCCCTTCCCTCAAAGACTATTTCATGTGCCACCTTCTCTATGAATCTTTTCCTGATCACTTGACCTATGTGATTTATTTCTCCTTTAAGCCTTTGTCATTCTCTGTGTCTCTCCTATGATGTTTTTCATATTCCACCTTATGCGATTTTGTACTAGTTTCACCCACTGTGCTATGAGTTCCAGGAAAGCAAAGACTATGTTAGTAAACTCAGTGCCTAGCACAGTGTGCCGAACAGAGTTGGATCTCAATAAATGGTTGATGAATAAATGAATGATTCCACTGACTAGACTGTAAGCCACGAGGGCAGAAACTGTGCATTCATCTTTTTTGTAAGTCCTGCAGTGTTTTATATCAAGTAGGTATTAGAAATGTGGTGAATTAAATTTAACATCTGTCAACGTTTTTTTCCTTTGATGACAAATTATTTCAAAACACAACACAGCCAGGATTTCAATACTGGATGCTGGAGTTTACTGACTTTTTTAACAGTAATAACCATGACCATCTTTGGAACCTGAAATGGAATATGCATCCCTATTTAGGAACACTAAAATTACACTAAAGTAAGGTGACTATTTTCCCTACGGTTAAGACTAGCAGTTACACTATTTCACTTCATGAGACATACTTAGATTCTAACTACATTCCCTTTATAGCATATGACATAAGGAGCTTTCAAAAACAGAAGTTCTATTTTCATTTAAATTACTAAATACAGAACAGATTTAATACATACGTGTGTGTATGCACATACATGTCTATATAAAAATATATAGCCAATTACTTTTAATTAAACTTTTTATTTTGTGATAATTGTAGATTCACATGCAGCTGTAAGAAATCATGCAGAGAAATCCCAAGTACCCATTACTCAGTTTTTCCCAATGGTAACATCTTGTAAAACTGTATTAAAATATCACAATTAGGACACTGGCATTGATACAATCCACTGATCTTATTCAGATGTCCCAGTTTTGCTTGTACTCATGTGTGTGGGTGTGGGTGTATGTGTATTTAGTTCTATGCAATTTAATCACATGGGTAGTTTTGTGTATCCACAGCCACAGTCAAGATACAGAATAGTCCATCACCACAAGGATCCCTCACCGGCCTTGTATAACCATTCCCACTTCCCTCCCTAACTCCTGTCAAACACTAATCTGTTATCTATAATTTTGCCATTTAAAGAATATTACATAAATGAAATCATATAGCATATAACCTTTTGGGAATGGCTTTTTTTACTCAGCATAACACCCTGTAGATTCATTCAAGTTTTTAAACGTATCAATAGTTCATTACTTTTGTTATTGCTGTTTTATTAACTAAAGGTGCATAGTTTACATTAGAGTTTACTCTCTGTGTTGTCAATTCTATGGGTTTTGACAAACGCATATTGTCATATATTCACCATTACAGTATCATATAGAATAGTTTCACTGCCCAAAAAATCCTCTGTGCTATTCACCTATTCATCCCTCTACCCTTCCCCTCCTCAATCACTGGGACCACTGATCTTTTTACTGTATCTATAGTTCTGCCTTTTCCAGAATGTCATAGAATTGGAATCATACAGTATGCAGCCTTTTCATACTGGCTTTTACACTTAGCAATATGCATTTAAGGTTATTCCATAACTTTTTGTGGCTTAATACCTAATTTCTTTTTATCACTAAATAATATTCCACTGCATGGATATACCACAGTTTTTCTATCTGCCTATCTAGGGGCATCTTGGTTGTTTCCAGTTTGGGGCCATTATGAATAAGGCTGCTATATCCATTCATGGGCAGGTTTTGTGCTGACATAAGTTTTCAACCATTTGGTTAAATACCTAGGAGTGTGATTGCTGGATCATGTGATAAAACTATGCCTAGTTTTGTGAGAAACTAGAAATTGTCTTCCAAAGTGGCTGTACCATTTTGTATTCCCACCAGCAATGAATGGGAGATTCTGTTTCTCTACATTCTTGCCAGCATTTGGTATTGCCAGTTTTTTGGATTTTAGCCATTCTAATAGTTGTGTTGTTGTATCTTGTAGTTTTAATTAGCAATTCCCTAATGACAGATGATGTTGAGCATCTTTTCATATGCTTATTTGCCACCTGTACATCTTCTTCAGTGAGGAATCTGTTCAGATCTTTTGCTCATTTCTTAATTGGTTTATTCGTTTTCTTATTGTTGAGTTTTAAGAGTTGTTTGTATATCTTAGATACAAGTCCTTTATCGGATATGTGTTTGGTAAATATTTTCTCTTGGTCTCTGGCTTGTCTTTTTAATCTCTTGACAGTGTCTTTCAGAGAGCAAGAGCTTTAATTTTAATGAAGTTCAACTTATCTTTTTTTCTTTCACAGATCATGCTTTGGTGTTGTATCTAAAAACTCATTGCCAAATGACTATAACAACATTTGTAAAAAGCAACTGACTTTAGTCTGGTGCCCTGACATCATATATGTATATATATACACAAGGCACAGGTAGTCCACAGGCAAATGCTTTTGCAACAGCAGAGAGGTGGAACTCGTTAGAATATAAGAGAAAAAGAAACAGAAAAGGCAAAGTGCATGTGAGAAGAGCATCTAGCAGGTGATTTTCAGAGAGCTGTGTTGCTTAGTGTTAAGAAAATTTTACTGATGGCTTTTATTGTGCAATATAAAAATGACCTTGAATTTGATTTTACATGAGTAAGCCAAGTATAAGAATATGGAAGGGATCAAATGTATATATTGCCATTGTCCCTTAAATGGATGACTGCAAGAGAGAACCAAGGTCAACAGACATTTGCCTACTATTTCTGGATGGCATTCAGAATGTTTGGGACATTCCAGCTCACAAAAATTAAACCAGTCAACTAGACAGACAGGATTTCAGAGTTAGAGCTTGTCCCAGTTCAAGAGTATGTGAAACCAGATTAACAGTGCATACTGTTAATCCAATCCAGCTAGAGCAAAAGTCACATTCCATTATAAAGAATTACTTTATAATCTTAGTAAAAGTCAAACCCTCCAAAATCCCCAGAAAACTAGCACACTCAATACCAGCCAAATCTCATCCCCACACCAAAAGACTATGTAATTCTTGAGTTGTTTTGTTATAGAATTGAATATATTTGAAGTAAATAGGCTATAGTCCTGGGATATGGGAATATTCTTTTTTTTTTTTTGGCAGGGAAGATTGGCCCTGAGCTAACATCTGTTCCCAATCTTCCTCTATTTTGTATGTGGAATGCCACCACAGCATTGCTTAATGAGCAATGTGTAGGTCCACACCCAGGATCCAAACCTGCAAACTCCAGGCTGCTGGAGCGGAGCGCACAAACCTAACCACTACACCACTGGGCTGGCCCCGGGAATATTCTTTCTTAATGAGAACCTTCTCATTTTTATTTTAATGATATTTTTTGTCATGCAACTATAGTCTAAATGTAAGATAAGAGCATCTTTCAGATTGCTATTGTGTGTGTGTGTGTGTGTGTGTGTGTGTGTGTGTGTGGTAGTTCATTGAAAACATCTGTTTTGTAACTGACGTCACTTCTGACTTGAGTCAGTGAACTCATTCTCCAACAAGAGGGCAAAGCTACTAAAGAAGAGGCAGTAGTTTAAGATAGAAAACTAGCAACACCCACAGAGACAATCTGACCAACATTGAGAACCATTACTAAATGGCAGGCATGCTGGGAAATGCAGAGACATAGAGTGAATTAAGGCACTGTCTCTGCTCTCAAGAGGCTTAACGCTGTTTTCTAGGAGGACAGTAGAAAATATCTAAATAACTTTTTATTCGTTTGTGAAAGAGAGAAGAGTCACCAAATAAGTCCTATCTTGTGAGGTCACCAATCTTTGAACTCTAGACATTGGAGGTTGGAAGGTTGTTAAATATTATATAAGCCAATGCCCAGATTTTATAGACAAAGAGAAACCCAGAAAAGTAGAAAAGTTTATCTAAGATTGTAGGGTTGGGAATAGAACTCAAATTTCCTGACTTCTAATCCAATGCTCTTTCCTCTATATTACACAACCTCTCTTAGAGTTCAATGGATTTTTCTCATTCCTAGTTCTTCCCATAGTTAGGCTGCACCTAATTATGTCAATTAGACTCAGATTCATGGAGTTCATGTTGTTTTCCCTTTACGTTGTCATCTTCAAAAAGTCTACTTCACAGTTTCAATTTAACAGATGATTTTTTTAAATATTAAGGACTTACTTTGGCCTAGGTGCTAGAGAGACTACCAACTCAAGTAGGGTATACTTCCTAGCTCTGAGGAATTTACTATAAACGTAAACATCTAGTACAGTTTCTTCCACACCAAAGTTATACATGTGAAACTCATCATCACCACCCAATCAGGTTTTCTAATAGAAATCTCCTTTTTAGGTCAATGAATCCTTAATTCTCTTGGTCCATGGTAAAATCTTGAATCCATTTTTGTTATTCTTGTGTGAAAGTGAGAGTATCTGGTTTTTAATCCTTGCTCTACCATTAACCAATTAGTTTTGAAACCCTGGGCAAGTTGTACCTCTCTGGGCTTACCCTCCTCAAGCAGTAAAACGAGGCGAGCACCAACCTGCTGTGATTCACCTTCTTTTCAAATCCAAACAAATCCAAGGTGCTAGGCACAATCAATTTATTTTATTTCTTTTTTTTATTTTGCATATCTCTCGGATTTATCTCTCTTCCTTCATGTTCATCATAACCAAGCCCTTCATTCCTGGATTATTGCTAAGCAGGCTTCAAGCTCTTTTGTGCAGATGTGACTTTTTAAAAGCAATTTTAAGCAAGATTTAGCCTAGAGGTATATAGGTTAGATGGAGGTTAGAAAACTAATTAAGAAGCCTATTAAAATAAAGATCAGTCTCACACCTGTCATTCAAGTCCGTCAAAACCTGGCTTCAGTCGGCCTTCCTGCTTTTATCTCATGAGTCCTCAACACGTGCCTTTCTGACCACATTTTAATGTTATCGTTGTTCCCTTCCTTCCTATGAGGAAAGTTTTCCCTTTTTGTAAACTTAATTCCAATAGTTTCTTTAACACCAGTTTCTTACATGGAGTCAGTAATCTTTCCTTTCTCTTAATTCTGATACAAATATTTAGAGAACCAACAATAATCCTCTTTCGTAACTCCCTCTAATGAATATCGTTAGCATAAAAGAGATGATACATAAAAACTCTCAATCAGCATTAATGGAAGAATGCATATAAAGGTGATATAAAGAGTATAACTTATTTTCTTTATTATTTCTTCTTTTTTCCTTTGCAAATTAAAATAAGCAACTGGTTGTTGATCGTTTTGGTAGAGGATTGATAAGTATTTTTACATTGTTTTAGAATATTTAATAAGAAGAATATTAAGACACATTTTCCTGGCTCTAGCAACTTCTGATATATGAAGATGTCTGGACAAAAGTATATGAGTTGTTACCAATTAATATATGTTTAATTTAGGCAGACATTCAAACAAGCAGTAAGGTTATATAAATGCTGTCAGGGTAACTTACTTCACTAACAGATAAGCTCTGAAGACTCTATTTGTATTTCAGTCATGAAACAATCAGTGTCAACCTGACCAAATGATTGTTCATTTAGTCTTAACAATCCTAGAGAAACATTTGGGGAAAACTTGAAGTTTTATTTTCTCTTTCAGATTCTCTTATTGCCGCTTGAACCCTAATTTGAATACCTTCTTCAGAGAAAGGCCACAATTAGAGGAGTAAAAGCGTTTTATGTGGCGGGAGTAAAGTAGTGCTGTCACAACCCATCAACCCTCTCAGCACCCACTCTCCAAGAGTATTCACTGCATTCTCCTGTACCAACTCCAGAAAAGATTTTCCCAAGAAATGAGTTTTAAGCAATTTTAGTTCCCATCACTACTGTCTGTTTGTCATAACTGAAAAAATATCCATTATATTACAAAAAGATTCTGTTATCCAGTATTTGTTAATTATGATTGAGACCAGAAACATACAACATTTCAAAGAAAACAATTGAAGAGAACATCTGAAAGTAATTTTCCCCCATTCTTTGTTGTTCTGCTACTCACGGCAAGTCTTCCAAACTGGAGGCTTCATGTCTTGGATCCAATAGATCGTAACCACATTCATTGTAGATTTCCAAATAGGAAATGTGTGTTGTATATATTTTGCTGCTGTCCTGATTGGAAAAGGGAAAGACATTATTTAATGGCTATAAATAATTCAGCTTAGAGGAAGATGAACACATTTATCACTGAAGTTTCCTCTCAGTTTCTCTCCTTTTCTCTCTCACTTTGTATGGTTTACATTTTCAGTTCGTGACACTTTTAAGTTGCCAGTTACCATATGCATGAAGCTTTTTTTTAATGGCCAACACCCATGATTACAAGCAACTTCAGTCTGTTATTTTTTTATTGTTCCACGTTACACATAAAAACTCATTATACACTTAAATGAGCCAACTTGGTTGCAGAACTGTATAATACACCATTTTTTACTTTCCAGATCAAAAAAAAAGGTTACTAAGAAAAAAATAAACCTACATTCTGTGAACAGTCTATTCATAAAAGAACAAAGAATTGTTACTTCAGTTTAAAAACTCCAGTAGCAAAAAAGTTTCCATCTTTAATCATAATTTTTTTCACTTTTCTAATATTCACATTTTCTGATGACATAAAAATAGATAACGGACATTAAATAGATAATGGAAAGTAAATTCCAGGGGACAAAATAGTTTAGATCAATCAGGTAACAGTAAGAGTGGACATTAGCAGTTCACTGCCTACTCCTCATCTGTTGGGTTCATTTTCTTGGGGCCCCTGTCAAACCAGGTATAGTCAGCCAACGATGAGAGGAAGGCATTTTCTGTGGGTCACTGCTGAAATGCAATGACACAGGCACCAACGTAATTAGGATAAAAGTCAAGGTTGGTCCTAGTCTCAGTTCTGCCAACAGACAAAAAGGACCCACTCCCTCTGGGATGAAATAAAACAGAATTTTTTCAGTGCCTGAGAAAATTCCAAGTTCAGTTTCAATACAAAATATCAAATAATAGCACCTTCTTGTTTCTCCCAAAACACAAATGCTTCAATTTCTGCAAATATTGTCCCGCTTTTCATGACAGGAGAATATATTTGTGTCTTGTGGCAAGGTCAGCAGGTGGTCAGAGTGGATACTCACAGATAGTATTGCTTAGGATGAGCTTCCTAATTGATTCTCACCCATATCTAAGACAGTCCATTTAACAAGTGTTATTCAGAGGGAGACAGAACCAAGTCATAGAGATGAGGGAGAGAACGGAGACCTGCAAATCCAAAGCTGGAATTCTAGTCCTACTAGCTATGAGCCCCTACCATGTGAGGCCTCAGTTCCCACACCCAGTCAAGTGGGGAGTTGGATAATGAATCCCTATGTGTTCTTCAGACTAAAATTAATATGATTCTCTGGTCCTAAAATGGCTCACACTATTCAAATAAAGATATTACCATTTCATAAAAACAAAACAGTACATGAAAAATTAAGGTAACTCTCAGTCAGCACACAACTATAGTAAAACACTCAGGCCACAGCTGAAATTCCATGTTCTGATATTCTGTGGTAACAGCATGGACTGAACCTCTACTAAGCGAATGTCTCCCAACCAAATTCTGGGAATCCTGCTGATGTGAGTGACGCTGGCTGCTCATCATGACAAGTGGTCATCAGTTACATTGGTATCCTCATTTAGTAAAGGCATCATTTCAATATAATTCTCTGGGTTGTAGCTTGGCTTACTGCAGGTGTCAGAGACTATAAACAGTAGACACACTCCATGTGGCCTTTAGTCTAATCCAGTGTTTCCTAAAATATTCCATGAAGTACTCATGGGGAAAAAGTATTCCATGGTCAACATATATACTGTTCTTATCTGGAAGATTCTCAGAGCACATTAAAGGCTATGAGGGATCATTCAGCAATACCCTGAGATCCTGTTTAAAACAACATATTTCTAAAACTTATCTGAACATATCTGAAACATCCCATAGATTATGGTTTGGGATTTTAGCTTACAGTTCTGAGCTCATCTTAGCATCAGACAGAACTGGGTTTGAATACTGGATCTGCCATTTAAACTGAGGGATCCTGCACCCTTATCCTCAGTTGTTTAACTATGAAAATGGGAATAGTTACCCTTATTTTGCAGAACTGTCATGACAGAGAAATAAGGTTTTGTATTTAAAATCCTACCAAGAATGTATGACCCGTAACAGACAGCAATAAATCACTGCTGCTGCTGTTATTATTGCTGTTGTTATTGCTTTTATTATTATTTCTAAAATCCTCCAAATGGAGAATTCAGTATATGAATACAAAAGGAAAGGAAAAGGAAGGGAAAAAGAACATTCAACTTGTATATTCGTCTGCAGTGGGGAAACTCTCTTCTTTCAGAAATTAGAAGAAATCATAAAAAGTCAGGAAAATGGCAGGTCCACTGCCCTGAGATGATAGGGATAATGCCTTTGGCTCCTCTAGCTTCTGCATTTTCTTGGCTTTTATTGGAATACACACTTAAAATTCACTGAGTTATGTGGCAAGCTACCTTTCCTTATTACTCCTTTTTTAGTGTTTAGGATTGCCAGACTATAATGTAACACACATGTTTCCTGCAGACAGCCTTTTCTCCTGCCTCAAAACAAGTTTGAACCTCACAATACTCAAAAATAATGAGCAGTGATTTCTAAAATAAATGGAATCAATTTTCTTCTTTTAAAATCATTGAAAAATGTGCTCCTATCACAATCACAGGCATTTTAAGACCCAGTATGCACTGGGCTCTTAGTTTATCTTGAAATAGATACTTTGCATAAGTCAAATGTTTCCTTTAAGAATTCTAGAGAGCTCCATGTGGCCCTTTAAAGCAATCATCTGGGAGCATCTGAGTACCTGTCTGCATTTTTCAGCTATACCACGTGGACAAACTTTATGACAAACCTCAAGTTGCCTCTGACTTATTTCATAGCAGTTCAGTTTGAATCTAATGAGTGCATTGTGCCCCATCGTAGAAATCTGTCCATTTTCAAAGAGTTGTCCTAACTATAAATTGGTCCTATGGGCTCTCTCCAAGTCAGGAAATTATTTAGGACCATTCAGAATGAAACAGGGTTTAGAGTAACGTCAATGACAAACAGATATAAAGCAATGAACCCAACAGATCGTAGGTACTTGGGAGACATTTAGACTTGTAGAATTGTATTTTGGTAACTGTATTTGGTGACTAAAATTTAGATAAAATTTTAAAAGGGACAAATATATTTTCTATCAGGAAAGGATTTGTTTATCCTGTTTAATTTAATCAGGAGAATTGGGTTCACTTGTTCCCAGTTTCAAAGAATTCTTTGAAATTGGTCACAAATTGTTTGGTCATGTGCATATATATAGATGGATATCAATGGCTGTAGTAATAACTATCATGTATTGAGCATCTACTATGTGCCAGGAACTGGACAATATCTCTGAATACAGAATGTTCAGCCCTCACAGGAATGCCACAAGCCTGAGACATTAAGTAACCACCCCAAGGCCACATGCTGGAGGTAGTACACTGTCTCAGAAGCAGGTTGGCCTGCACCAACCTCAATGATCTTTCCAAGACAACAAGCTTCCACATTAGGCCACAGCAACAAAAACTATTAGAAATTATATTCCCAGTTTGTGAAATCTGGGAACAAACAAAACAACTAAAGTCAGAAATAAATGCATATATGAAAAGAAGGGATTTGGATCCAACATGTACACTATACTCAACACTTTCTCATCCAAATTTTCTGGCATGCAGAGATGGCATGCTTGAGCTAAAGAGAGATGAGCTGAACTAATGGGTAATTGCTCCTTTATGGATGGAAATGAGAATTATGCAGATCTCAGCTATTTCTTCTCATCTTTGCAACTCAAAATGCAAACAGCATACAGTCGAGAAATTTTGGAATGACTGGTACACTGACCTAGTTAGCACATTTGTTATACAGAATTAATACGACCAAGGAATTGCTGGAACTCGTAGGGATGCTGGAGATCCTCTGGTACAATTCAATCCCTACCTTCACAGAGGGGAGAACAGAAATCCAGAGAAGGTAAGTGATTCATTGCAGAGAATTTGTTTAAATACCACCAACAAAATAAAGCCAGTGTGAGGTACTGAGGCAGAATACATAGTGGCCAAAAGCACAGAATTTGGCATCACACAGACCTGGGATGGACCTCCAGATCAGCTACTTATAAGCACCCAGAGAAAAATATTTAACCCAAGACTCAGTTTTCTCAACTATAAAATGGGGATAACGATCCCTACCTTGTTAGTTGTATCACATGTTGTATTAACTACTGATAAATCAACAGGCACTTAGAGCCACACAATACATGATGCATATAATATAGATAGGGAACTCTTCTTTATAGTAATATTAATTGCAATAGGATTTTTACTCTGGTAAATTCCTCTGGGCTTCTATTAAAAGGGTGAAAAAGGTACAGTCACATTATTCCATTCAGTACTTTAATAGTTAAAATAAAGGTCCGTTTTGGCAAAAGGACATTCTTCTGTTTCTTAATGAGAAATATAAGATATTAGTTGGCAAAATGTGCTATCCGTTCTTTTAACTTCCATGGGTGTGTTAGAAGGACTCCCTTTGAGCCTTTGCTGAAACAGCATCCCTTTAATGAGAAGCACCTTCTTAACGTCCACTTCTTCAGCAGAATCGCAAACTTCCCTTAAATGTAAAGGCCAGAGGTATTACACAATAGTACTTCCTCATTTAGATACAATATAATAAAATGTCCCAATAAATTTTCCACCCGCAGTAAATTTCTGCTGAATATATCAAATAAAAAATGAACTTGAAGTTTCAAACCTTTTGTAGTTGCTCGAAAATGTACGACAGCGTCCTTGGGATAATGCCTCTGTCACTGTAGCGCTCTGCCCCACCTGTGATGGTGAATGTCTTACCACTGCCTGTTTGCCCATATGCAAAGATGGTGCCATTGTAACCTGCCAGGACACTACACAAACAAAAGGGACACTTTCAGTATCAAAATGGCTGATTGCATTTGTATTAAGTGGCTCATATTCTAATAGCAATCTGATTCAATACTATGGAAAAGGTGTTTATAGAAATAGCTACAGAAATATTTATATATGTGAGTATCTAGCTAGAAATTACTTTCTCACCCAGGAGTATCAGCATGTTGATCCTTTACACTAAGAAAGGACCTGTAACTCACATGGGGTCCAGTCGTCTTAAACATTTTTTTATTTGAATAAAATCTTTACTTTAGCATAGTTTTGTATCTACAGAAAAGTTGTAAAAATAGTACGGAGAGTTCACAGATACCCCACACCTACTCTCCCCTATTGTTAATATCTTACATTAGCATTGTACATTTGTCACAACTAATGAACCAATACTGATGAACTATTACCAACTTTATTCAAATTTCCTTGGTTTTTGCCTAATGTCTTTTTCTTTCTTTTTTCCCAGCTTTACTGAGATATAATTAACATATAACATTCATAAGTTTAAGGTGTACAATGTGATGATTTGATACATGTATATATTGTGAAATGATTACCACAATAGGGTTAGTAGACACATCCATCACCTTACATAATTACCTTTTTTGGGGTGATAATATTTAAGATTTACTCTCTTAACAACTTTCAAATATATAATACAGCATTGTTAACTACAGTCACCATGTTGTACATTAAATCCTCAGAACTTATTCATCTTATAACTGGAAGTTTATACCCTCTGACCCACATCTCCCCATTTCCCCCACACTCCAGCCCCAGGCAACCACCATTCTACTCTATTTCTACAAGTTTGTTTTCTTCGATTCCACATGTAAGTAAGATTATACAATATTCGTCTTTCTCTGTCTGACTTCAGTTAGCATAATGCTCTCAAGGTCCATCCAGGTTGTTGCAGAAGGCAAGATCCCCTTCTCTTTTACGGCTGAATGATATCCCATTGTGTATATATATCACCTCTTTACCATTCATCCTTCAATGGACACTTAGGTTTTTCCTTGCCTTGGCAATTGTAAACAGTACTGCAATGACCATAGGGATGCACATATCTCTTTGAGACAGTGACTTCATTTCCTTCAGATGTGTATACCCAGAAGTGGGATTGCTTGATCATATGGTACTTCTATTTTTAATTTTTTGAGGTACCTCCATAATGTTTTCCAGAGTAACTGCACCAATTTACATTCCCACCAACAGTGCACAAGGGTTCCCTTTTCTTCATGTTTTTGTCGACAATTGTTTTGTCTTTTTTGACAATAGCCATCCTAACAGGAATGAGGAGATACCTGATTGTGGTTTTGATTTACATTTCCCTGATGATTAGAGATGTTGAACACTTTTTCACATACCTGTTGGCCAATGTATGTTTTCTTCAGAAAAATTTCTATTCAAGACATCTGCCCATTTTCTAATTGAATTGTTTATTTTTTTGGTATTGAGTTGTCTGAGTTCCTTATATACTTCAGATATTAACCCTTTATCAGATAGATAGATTGCAAATATTTTCTCCCATTCCACAGACTGTCTTTTCATTTTGTTGATTGCTTCTTTTGTTGTACGGAGGATTTTTAGTTTAATGTAGTCCCACTTGTTGATTTTTTTATTTTGTTGCTTGTGCTTTTGGTGTCAGCTCCAAAAAATCATTGCCAAGACCAATGTCAAGGAGCTTTTCCCCTATGTTTTCTTCTAGGAGTTTTACAGTTTCAAGTCTTAAATTTAAGTTTTTAATCCATTTCAAGTTAATTTTTACCCGTGGTGTAACACATGGGTCCAAACTCACTCTTTTGCAACATCAATATCCAGTTTCCCCAACATCATTTATTGAAGAGACTATCCTTTCTTCACTGAGTATTCTTGGCTCACTTGTCAAGTATTAGTTGACCGTATATGTGTGGATTTATTTCTGGGCTTTCCATTCTGTTCCATTAGTCTATGTGTCTGTTTTTGTGCAGGACCATGCTGTTTTGATTACTATAGCTTTGTAGTATATTTTGAAGTCAGGGATTGTGATGCCTCCAGCTTTGGTCTTTTTCTCAGGATTGCTTTGGCTATTTGGGGTCTTTTGTTGTTCCATATAAATTTTAGGATTCTTTGTTCTATTTCTGTAAAGACTATCATTGAGATTCTGATTGGGATTCCATTGAATCTGTAGATTGCTTTAGGTAATATGGACATTTTAACTATGTTTATTCTTCCAATCCATGAGGATGGAATATCTTTCCATTTCTTTATGTCTTCTTTGATTTCTTTCAATAATGTCTGATCGTTTTCAGTGTACAGGTATTTCACCTCCTTGGTTAAATTTATTCCTAGATATTTTATTCTTTTGGTAGTGACAATAAGTGGGATTGTATTCTTGACCTCTCCTTCTGCTAGTTCGTTTCAGTGTATAGAAATGCAACTGAATTTTGTAAGTTGATTTTGTACCCTGCAACTTTGCTGTAGTTGCTGATTATTTCTAATAGTTTTCTGGTGGATTCTTTAGGGTTTTCTATATATAGAATCATGTCATCTGCAAACAGCAAGAGTTTTACTTCTTCCTTTCCAATTCGGATCCCTTTTATTTCTTTTTCTTGCCTAATTGCTCTGGCCAAAACCTCCAGCACTATGTTGAATGGGAGTGGTGAGAGTGGGCATACTTGTCTTGTTCCTGTTCTCAGAGGAATGGCTTTCAGTTTTTCACCGTTAAGTATGATATTGGCTGTGGGTTTGTCATATATGGGCTTTATTATGTTGAGGTACTTTCCTTCTATACCCTTTTATTGAGTTTTTATCATTAATATATATTGGTTCTTGTCAAATGCTTTCTCTGCATCTATTGAGATGATTATGTGATTTTTGTTCCTCATTTTGTTAATGTGGTGTTTCACATTGATTGATTTGTGGATGTTGAACCATCCCTGTGTCCCTGGTATAAATGCCACTTGATCATGGTGTATGATCCTTTTAATGTATCGCTGTATGTGATTTGCCAATATTTTGTTGAGGATTTTTGCACCTATGTTCATCAGCAATATTGGCCTGTAATTTTCCTTCTTTGTGTTGTCCTTGTCTGCTTTTAGTATCAGGGTAATGTTGGCCTCATAGAGTGAATTAGGAAGTGTTCGGTCTTCTTCAATTTCTTGGATTAGTTTGAGAAAGATAGGTATTAAATCTTCTTTGAAGATTTGGTAGAATTCTCCAGAGAAGCCATCTGGTCTTGGACTTTTGTTTTTGGGAAATTTTTGATTTCTGTTTCAATCTCTCTACTTGAGATTGGTCTATGCCTTGGGGAAGGTCTTTTTGCATTGACGTAATTAGGAGTTCCCTTGACTTCATGTACTTGTAAGTCCAGTTCCTTCCCCAGGTTTGGGAAGCTCTCAGCTATTATTTCTTTGAACAAGTTCTCTGTTCCTTTCTCTCTCCCTTCTCCCTCTGAAATACCTATAATCCTTATGTTGCTTTTCCTAATTGAGTCAGATATTTCTCAAAGAATTTCATAACTTAAAAAAAATCTTAGTTCTCTCTTTCTCCACCTGAAACATTTCTATATTTCTATCCTCTAAATCACTAATTCTGTCCTCCATAACCTCAGCTCTGTTTTTCATGGTTTCTAGATTATTTTTTATGTCATTGTGTTCTTTATCTCCAGAATTTCTGTTTGTTTTTTTCTTAGAGCTTCCATCTCTTTGGTAAGTATTCCTTCTGCTCATTAATTTTATTCCTGAGCTCATTGAACTGTCTGAGTTTTCTTGTAACTCATTAAGTCTCTTTATGACAACTATTTTGAATTGTTTGTCATTTAGTTTGTAAATTTCTGTGACTTCAGGTTTGGTTTCTGGACACTTGTCATTTTCTTTCTGGTCTGAAGTTTCACTGTAGATCTTCCTGGTATTTGATGAATTGATCCTTTGCCAGCACCTTTATGGTAGTATCAAGTCACACATTCCACCAGCCACTGCTAGGGGATGGTGGACAGGAGCTGTGTTTTCTGATCGCGCCCCATCTGCTGGAAGTTGTGTCAGTAGGGCTGCTCTCTGTTTGTGCAGCCTAGCCACAGCTCCTTGGCAGGTCACACACATATGCATACGCAGGGCCTCTGTGCTCCATCGGCGGGTTGCTCTCATGCAGGCAGGACCGCTGTGCCTGGCAGGGGACCAGCTGAGCTGCTGTGCTAGGCAGGAGGGAAGGGACACTTTCTTTCATGCATAGGCGGCTCTGCACTCACAGGCAGCTGGGCTGAGCCACTGTGCTTGGTGGGCGAGGCTCCTTTGCTGGGGCTGAGCCACCACCACTAGATGGGGAGTGCCCCTGTGGGCAGGGCCACCACTCCGAAAGCATTTGTGTGCAGGCCAGGCTGCCCCCACCTCCTCTTATGCCAGCCGCTGTGTGAGGACCTGTGACTTGGATCACTGCTGCTGGGGAGGGCAAGGGGTCCACTCACCCAGTTCCACTGCTTCCCAGGAGTCCAGTCCACCCACCTTCAGATGTATGGCTGCGTGGATCTCTCAGGCATCCTGTTGTGCTGTGTAGGGAATCCTCTGTTGGTTAATGGATGTCTTTTTAGTTGTAGCTTAGAGGGGAGAGACAAAGGGAACAGCTCACTCCACCATGATGCTGACGTCACTCCTCAAGATTTCATTTTTTATGGCTGAGTAGTATTCCATTGTATATATACATATAATCATACCAAATCTTCTTTATCTATTAATCTATTGATGGACACTTAGGTTGTTTCCGTATCTTGGCTACTGTATAATGCTATGATGAACATAGGGGTGCATATATCTTTTTAAATTAGTGTTTTTGTTTTCTTCAGGTAAATACTGAGGAGTGGAATTGCTGGGTCACATGGTAGTTTTATTTTTAGTTTTTTTGAGGAATCTTCGTACTGTTTTCCGTAGTAGCTGTACTAGTTTACATTCCCACCAACAGTGCACGAGGGTCCCCTTTTTTCACATCCTCACTAATGCTCATTATTTCTTGTTTTTGATGATAGTCATTCTAACAGGTGTGAGGTGATATCTCATTGTGGTTTTGATTTGCATTTCCCTGATGATTAGTGATGTTGAGCATTTTTCCATGTGCCTGTTGGCCCTCTGTATGTCTTCTCTGGAAAAATGTCTATTCAGATCCTCTGCCCATTTTTCAATCGGATTGTTTGCTTTTTTGCTATTGAGTTTTATTGAGTTTCTCCTTCCAATAGTTCATTATTAGTGTATAGAAATGCAAATGATTTTTGTATATTGATTTTGTACCCTGCAACTTTCCTTACATATTTTGAGTATTAACCCTTTATCAAATACAGGATTTGCAAATATTTTCTCCCATTCAGTAGGTTGTTTTTTCATTATGTTAATGGTTTCCATTGCTGTGCAGAAGCCTTTAGTTTGATGTAGTCCCACTTGTTTATTTTTGCTTTTGGAGTCAGATCCAAAAATTTATCACTAAGTCTGATGTCAAGTACCTTACCACCGATGTTTTCTTCTAGAAGTTTTATGATTTCAGGTCTTACATTCAAGTCTTTAACCCATTTTGAGTTAACTTTTGTGTATAGTATAAAATAGTGGTCTAGTTTCATTCTTTAGCAGGTGGCTGCTCAGTTAATCCAACACCATTTATTGAAAAGACTGTCCTTTCCCCATTGTATATTCTTGCCTCCTTTGTCATAAATTAATTGACATATATGTGTGGGTTTATTTCTGGATTCTCTATTCTGTTTCATTGTTCTGTGTGTCTGTTTTTATGCCAATACCATACTGTTTTGATTACTACAGCTTTGTAATATAATTTGAAATCAGGGAGCATGATGCTTCCAGATTTGTTCTTCTTTCTCAATATTGCTTTGGCTATCTGGGGTCTTTTGTGGTTCCACATAAATTTTAGGATTATTTGTTCTTTTTTTGTGAAACATGTCATTGGAATTTTGATAGGGATTGCACTGAATCTGTAGATTGCTTTGGGTAATATAGACATTTTAACAATATTAATTCTGCCAATCCATGAGCACTGGATATCTTTCCATTTCTTTGTTTTCTTCAATTTCTTTCCTCAATGACTGACAGTTTTCAGTGTACAGGTCTCTCAGCTCTTTGGTTAAATTTATTGCTAGGTATTTTTTTCTTTTTGATGTAATTATAAATGGGACTGTTTTCTTAATTTCTCTTTCCAATAGTTCATTGTTAGTGTATAGAAATGCAACCGAGTTTGGTATATTGATTTTGTACCCTGCAACTTTACTGAATTCATTCATTAGTTCTAATAGTTTTTTTGGTGGAGTCTTTAGGGTTTTCTATATGTAAAATCATGTCGTCTGCAAATCGTGACAGTTTTACTTCCTCCTTCCCAATTTGGAGGCCTTTTATTTCTTTTCTTGTGTAATTGCCCTGACAAAAAGTTCCAATACCATGCTGAGTAAACGTGAGCAGAGTAGGCTTCCTTGTCTTGCTCCTGATCTTAGAGGAAGAGTTTTCAGCTTTTCACCAGTGAGTATGATGTTAGCTGTGGGCTTGTCATCTATGGCCTTCATTATGTTAAGGTACGTGCCCTCTAAACCCACTTACTTTAGAGTTTTTATCATAAATGGATATTGAATTTTGTCAAATGCTTTTTCTGCATCTATTGAGATGATCACATGATTTTTACCCTTCATTTTGTTAATGTGGTATATCACGTTGATTGATTTGCAGATGGTAAACTATCCTTGCATCACTGGAACAAATCCCACTTGATCACAGTGTATGATTTTTTGTATTGTTGAATTTGGTTTGCTAATATTTTGTTCAGGATTTTTGCATCTATGATCATCAGGGATATTGGATTGTAATTTTCTTTTTTTGTGATGTCCTTGTCTGGTTTTGGTATCAAGGTAATGATGGCCTCATAAAATGAGTTTGGAAGCATTCCCTCCTCTTCAATCTTTTGGAAGAGTTTGAGAAAGATAGGTATTAAATTTTCTTTGAATATTTGGTAGAATTCACCAGTGAAGCTGTCTGGTCCTGGACTTTTATTTTTTGGGAAGTTTTTGATTACTGATTCAATTTCCTTACTAATAATTGGTCTATTCAGATTTTTCTATTTCTTCATGATTCAGTCTTGGAAGGTTGTATAATTCTAAGAATTTATCCATTTCTTCTAGATTGTCTAACTTGGCATATAATTGTTCATAGTAGTCTCTTATGATCCTTTTTATTTGTTTCAGTTGTAATTTCTCCTCTTTCATTTCTGATTTTACTTATTTGAGCTCTCTCTTTTTTCCTTTGTGAGTCTAGCTAAAGATTTGTCAATTTTGTTTATCTTTTCAAAGAACCAGCTCTTAGTTTCACTGATCTTTTGTATTTTCTTTTTAGCTCTATTTCATTTATTTCCACTCTGATCTTTATTGTTTCCTTCCTTCTGCTAACTTTGGGCTTCATTTTTTCTTTTTTTTTTTTCTAGTTCCTTTAGTTGTAAAGTTAGATTATTTATTTGAGATTTTTTTGTTGCTTGAATTAGGCCCATATTACTATGAACTTCCCTCTTAGAACTGCATTTGCTACATTCCACAGATTTTTGTATGTTTATTTTCATTTGTCTCAAGGTATTTTTTGACTTATTCATTGACTCAATGGTTGTTCAGTGGCACGTTGTTTACTCTCCACATATTTGTGATTTTTTTCAGTTTTCTTCTTGTAATTGATTTCTCGTTTCATACCATTGTGGTCGGAAAAGATGCTTGAGATGATTTCATCCTTCTTAAATTTATTGAGACTGGTTTTCTGGCCTAACATTGATCTATCCTGGAGAATGTTCCATGCGCACTTGAGAAGAATGTGTATTCTGCTGCTTTTACAGGAAATGTTCGTATATATCTATTAAGTCCATCTGGTCTAATGTGTTGATTAAGGTTGATGCTTCCTCATTAATTTTCTGTCTGGATTATCTATTCATTAATGTAAATGGGGTGTTAAAGTCCTCTACTGTTATTGTATTCCTGCCAATTTCTCCCTTTAGGTCTGTTAATATTTGTTTTATATATTTTGATGCTCCTGTGTTGGGTGCATGTATATTTACAATATTATAGCTTCTTGTTGGATTGACCCCTTTATCATTGTGTAATGCTCTTTCTTGTCTTTTATTACAGTCTTTGTTTTAAAGTTTATTTTTTATGATATGCCTACACCAATTTCTTTTCTATTCCATTTGCATGGGATATCTTTTTCCATCCCTTCACTTTCAATCTGTCTATGTACTTACATCTGAAGTGAGTCTCCTGTAGGCAACAAATAGATGAGTCTTGCTTTTTTATACATTCAGCCACTCTATGTCTTTTGATTGGAGAATTTAGTCCATTTACTTTTAAAGTAATTGTTGATAGGTATGTACTTATTTATTTTGCTAATTGTTTTCCGCCTGTTTTTGTAGCTCCTGTCTTTTCTTTTCTTCTTCTCTTGCTCTATTCCCTTGTGGTTTGATGACTTTCTTTAGTGTTATGTTTGATTCCTTTCTCATTTTCTTTTGTTTATCTACTATAGGTTTTTGTTTTATGGTTACCATGAGGTTCACATGTAACATCCTATGTATATAACTGTCTATTTTAAGTTGATAGCAATTTAAATTTGAATTCATTCTAAAATTCTATACTTTTGCTCTCCCATCCACATTTTGTTTTTGATGTCATGTTTTACATCTTTTTATTTTATGTATCCCTCAACTAATGTAGTTTTAGTTAATTTTACTACTTTTGTCTTTTAACCTTCATACTAGCTTTATAAGTGATTAATTCACTACCTTTACTATATATTCACCTTTACCAGTGAGAGTTTTACTTTCATATGTTTTCTTGTTATTAATTAGTGCCATTTCTTTTCAGCTTAAAGAAGTCCCTTTAACATTTCTTGTAAGGCCAGTTTAGTGGTGATGAACTCCTTTAGCTTTCGCTTGTCTGGAACACTATTTCTCCTTCAATTCTGAATGATAACCTTTCAGAGTAGAGTAGTCTTGGTTGGAACTTTTTCCTGTCAGCATTTTGAATATATCATGCCACTCCCTTCTGGCTTGCAAACTTTCTGCTAAAAGATCTGCTGGTTGTCTTATGGGGGTGTCTTGTATGTAACAAGTTGTTTTTCTCTTGCTGCTTTTAAGATTCTCTCTTTATTTTTAAACTTTGACATTTTAATTATAATGTGTCTTGGTGTGGATCTCTTTGGGTTCATATTATTTGGAACTTTCTGGGCTTTCTGGACCTGGATGTCTGTTTCCTTCCCCAAGTTAGGAAGTTTTCAGCCCTGATTTCTTCAAATAAGTTTCCGCCCCTTTGTCTCTCTCTCTTCTGCTTCTGGGACCCCTATAATGCAAATGTTATTCTGCTTGATGTCCTACAGGTCCCTTAAGTTATCTTCACTCTTTTTAATTCTTTTTTTCTTTTTGCTGCTCCATTTATGTGAGTTCCATTGCTCTGTCTTCCAGATCACTGATGTGTTCTGCTGCTCCATCTATTCTGCTGTTGAACCCCTCTAGTGTATTTTTCAGTTCAGTTATTGTTTTCTTCTGTGACTTCTGTTTGGTACTTTCTTATATTCTTTCTTTGTTGAAGTTTTCAGTGGTTTATCCACTCTTCTCCCAAGTTTGGTGAACACCTTTATGACCATTACTTTGAATTCTTTATCAGGTAGATTACTTATCTCTGTTTCATTAAGGTCTTTTTCTGAGGTTTTATCTTAGTCTTTCATTTAAAACATGTTCCTTTGTTTCTTTATTTTGCTTGACTCTCTGTGTTTGTTTCTATGTTTTAGGCAAAACAGCTACCTCTCCCACTCTTGAAGGAGTAGCCTTGTGTAGGTGATGAACCTTATCATTCAACCTTGCCCTAGCTCTTGGTTGTCTCTAGAACCTCTGTGATTGTGTAACCAGTCTGATTTATTCTTGATAGGCCCCCATTGTTGAGGGTGTGCCAAGACCTGTCAGTGTTCCAGGGGAGGGATCTCATTTGGCACTTTGTTTCAGACTGACTGGAAGCCAGACCCTTAGGCAGCTGCTTTTAAAGTATGCAAATAGATACAGTCCTGTGGGGTTGCAGTCATAAACCCAGCTGGCCTCCAGACCAGCCAATCTGGAGGTGTCCTCTGGGCAACAGTTGCAAAAATCAGGACTCCAGATGTGTGTATAAGTTCCTTTCTGGGAGGTACCAGTGAGCTGCAGCGAGGCCAAGGGAGTGTGCAAGGATGGCGTCTCCTTGCTTACATTCCCTGAGAGTGCCTCTGTAGCCTCTAGATGTGTATCAAATCTGAAGCCTGTCCTTCAGACTGAAACTCCAGGACAAGTAAATAGGCCTTTTTCACAGGAAGACTAAGGGTGTGTTTCAGTCAGCTGTCTGTGCAGTGCCCTGGGGGTGGTAGTCTGCCAAGACCTGTCTTTCCAATTGTTACAGTCCCATGGAGGCCAGGAACACAAGCCCCCTTGGCCACCAGAGCCAGGCAATCAAGTGGTGTCCCCTGTGTGGACTGTGGATTGCATGCACCCGCCAGCTTTAGCAAGGTAGCTGGAAAGTGTAGGGAGAGGGGCACAGCTACTGGCTTCAGCAAAGCAGTGGGAAAGTGCCTTGACTGTGCACACCTGCTGGCTTCAGCAATGCATCAGGAGAGTGCCTTGTCTGCACACACCTGCCAGCTTTAGCAAGGGAGCGAGAGAATGCCATGACTGCTCACACCTGCCAGCCTCAGCCAGGGAGCAAGGGAGCGCTGCACCCGCACACACCTGCCGGCCTCAGCGAAGCAGTGGAATAGTGCCACGACTGCTCACCTCCGCCAGCCTTAGCAAGACAGGGGTAGAGTGCTACATTCGTACGTGCCCACCTGGGCTAACTGGGTAGAAGGAGAGTGCAAAAAAGGCATCCTCTAGTGCCTCTGTCTCTGGAGAGAGTTGCAACTGTCCCCTACCCCTCCAGCAGATGCTTTAAGATTAGCAAATGGATCTCCTTCACATATAGTCTAGGCATTTTTCAAACTGCTCCTTATGCATTGGGTTCTGGGGTGAGTGAGGCTGCACATGAGCCCCTTAAAAGGAGAATCTCAGTTCCCTACAGCCCTTTGGGTCTTTTGGATGTGAGCCCTGTTGGTTTTCTAACCAGACATTTTGGAGGCTTGTCTCTCCGGTGCAGGTCCCAAGGATTGGTGTGCTTGATGTGGGGCACAACCCCTCACTCCTCTGGGAGAAGCTCCAGACTTGTGTGATCTCTGCCTATTGTGGGTCACCACACGGATAGGGTGTTTGGCAAGACCACATCTCTGCCTCTCCTATCCCTCTTGATGTGGTCCTTTTATCCTTTCTCGTAGAGGAGCAGTTCCACTAGTTTTCAGTTCTTTTCTAGAGGGATTTTTTTCCATATGTAGCTATAGATTTGGTGTGTTCATGGGAGAAGGTGAGTTCAGGCATAGCTTTATGGGGGTTCCCTTATTGTGAGGGTATTTTTTCTTGCTGCTTTTAAAAGTCTCTCTGTCTTTGATTTTAGACAGTTTTATTTTAATGTTTGAAATTTTGAGGTGATCATTAGCTTCATGAACATAGATGTCCAACTATCTCCCTAGATTTGAGAAATCTCAGCCATTGTTTCTTTAAATAAGTTTTCTGCCCCTTTTTCCCTCTCTTCTCCATCTGAGACTGTAAGTATGAGTAGATTGTTTCTTTTAATGGTATCCTATAATTCATGCAGGTTTCCTTCACTCTTTTTCATTCTTTTTTTCTTTTTGCTCCTCTAACTGAATGATTTCAAATGACTTTTCTAGTTAAATAATTCTTTCTTCTGCTTGGTTGAGTCTGCGAGTGAAGCTTTCTAAGGAATCTTCAATTCAGTCATTGTATTCCTTGACTCTAGGATTTCTGTTTGGTTTTTTAAAAATGGTTTCTATTTCTTTGTTGAACTCATTTTGTTTCATGCATTGTTTTCCTAATTTCATTTAGTTGTCTATCTTTGTTTTCTTGTAGTTCACTGAATTTCTTTAGGAGGATTATTCTGAATGCTTTATCAGACAGATCTCCAATTCTTTAGGATCAGTCATTGGAGCGCTCTTAGCTTCCTCTGGTGGTGTCACACCTGCATGAATGGACCTGGATCCTGGGTCTACAGAGGCCGACCAGGTGCTGGGGATCACTGGGGTGGGCCTGGCATCTGGGTCCACAGGGGCCAGTCTGGTGCTGGGATGGGCTGGGAGCCTGGTTTCACAAGAGCTGGCCTGGAGGCTGGGGCCACAGGGGCCAGCCTGGTACCTTGGGCCATGAGAGTTAGCTTATAATCTAGGACCTTGGGGGCCAGCCTGGAGGTTAGGTTTACAGGGGCCGGTGAGGCACTGGGGCAGGCCAAAAGCCTGGGTCCACAAGAGCTGGCCTCAAGGCTAGGGCCACAGGAACTGGCCTAGCATTGGGGTGGGCTGGCATTGTGGGTGTGTGGGAGCCCACTGGGAGCCTGAGGCCACGGGAGCTGCCCTGGGCCATGGGAGGTGGAGAATGCTGGGTTGGGCTGGGAGCCTTGGTTTGCTTGAGTCCACCAGGAGCCTAGTATCAAGAGAGCCACCTGGGGCCATGGGAGCAGGTGGGTGCTGGGGTGGTCCAGGTACCTGGATTCTTGGCAATGTGCCAGAAGCCCGGTACTGTGAAGCTGCCTGGTGCCATGGAAGCCACCTTGGGCCATGGAAACTGCCTGGGGCTACTGGAGCCAGCTGGTGCCAGGGTGGTCCAATGCTGGAGTCCATAGTAGAGCCAGGTGCTCACTTCATTCTCCTCCCATGATGACGGTGTCTTTCTCCACTCTGGGCTGCCCAGGCTTAGGGGAGGGAAGATGGAGTAACACGAATCTATCTTTCCTACCCTCTTCAATATGCCTTCACCCAGGTGTAATTCCTCACCTGGAATATTTAGCTCCTGTGAAGGTATTTTTGTGCATGGACGGTTATTCAAATTGATGTTTTTGGGAAGAGACAGGGGATAGAAATTTCTATACCACCATTTTGCTGATGTCATTCTCCTAATTAAATATTTTCTTTATCTTTAGTATTTTGGACTTGAAGCAGACAATATGTTGAAGAAAAAAATTCCTGGGGAAACACCTGTATTTTGGCAAACTGCAGACCTGACACCTGGTACCTCCTGTGGGGAATACTCACAACAGTAGTCACCTTCTAGAACACCAGGTACACAGTGTTTGCCACTATGCACCTTGTAATGTAATTCCCTAATTTAATATCCAGCAGCAACCGTAAATTCTCTAGGAATTCCCTTCCTCACTTTTCTTGGAATGAATTTTTGGTAGAAGATGCTGGTCCATATGTGCTCTTCAGCTCTGCAAAGCTGCTTTGACTTGGTGGTGATCTTAAGAACCCTGGGTCTTCTCAGCCTTTGTAGACCACCACCCGTAACACGGGGTTTTAACAACATGCATGGCATGATTCAGACTTTCACAAGTGGGTCTTTTCTCTACACTATTCAGAAGAGCAAACTATTGCAGATTTCTTTTTCATTACAAGTGACTTCTTGATCTCTGAGATGTTTTCATCCAACCAGCTATGAAGATGTCAGCTCATGGTGCCCACATTGTGAATGGAGTTTTGATAGATGGCTCCTCTGAGAATCACCCCTCACTGTTCGTGCTGGGATTCCTGCTCCAATACTTCTGCTGAGATACTGTCCAAGTTCTTTCTATGCTTCATTATGCTTTTCTGCCCACTTGTTGAGGGATCTATCATCACCACCCCCCTCAACACACACAGGTTTTGTCTAGAGCTTATTGTGAAGTGATCAGTTAAATCCTAAGCACCTTATGCAACTACTAAACCAAGAATATCTTCAGCAACAACTCAATGCATCTTCTGTTATGAAGATAGAAGGTGTTATTGGAGCTTACAAACTTAAAGGACTTAGAACAGGAAGTGAACAAAAAGCAGTTATTGCTGTGTGGTTTAACTTTCCACTTTTGAAAGGCTTAATAATTTTTTCCACGTGTTTTCACATGGATTTGCTGTATTTAGCTGGATGATTATAGAATCTTTCTGCTCAACAGAATTTGTCATCAGTGATATAGCAACATCCCATTAGCAATATCATTCAGATATAGGCTATTTCTTGGCCATAAATCCTCTAAGTAAATGAAGTCTGTGACTTTATCAAATATTAAACATTTTTTTGATTTTTCATAGAAAACTTTCTAAAATATATTAGGCATTCCCTGTCTTGAAAAGCAAAGTATACAGAGCACAAATGAGTATTATCATTTGAACTTAGCTACGGCCAATGAAAAGTGAGTACTGTAGGGTGCCATAATGGTATCTGCTGATCATTATGTCTACCTTTTTTTTAACCTAAATCTTCTATCTTGCTTCCAGGTGCACTAGTATCCCTTCCTCTAATATGCACTCCCTCTCCCTCCATCTGCAGTCGGATAGAAAACCAGATGGCAAAGCTTCATAGAATGCTGTGTGAAATATAAAAGGATATAGGCTCCACCTATATATATTCTATGGCTATTTATTTACTACATTGCTACAATAAAAAATTAAATCAAGGGATGGGCAAAGTTTGGCCAGTTCCTTTCTGTAGAGCCTCCTCATCCCAAGTTGATCTTATGCCCCCTCTCCTTTGGGCACTGGACAATTTCATATGCTTCTAGTCTCATCTGTCCTAAGGGAAAATACTAATTAAAAATAAAGAAAAAGAAATGGTGGAGTAAATCCACTTCTCCACAAGAACAGTGGTAAAAATAGTCAAAATCAAATTTTTTAGAATCCTGAAAGTTATCCAAAGGCTCACAACAATCCAAGGAGTGCTTGCTCAAAAAAAAAAAAAAAAAAAATGGCTGAATCTCAGTAAAACCAGTGAGCTTTTGGCATTTTAACTTGATTATTCCCACTCCCTTCTCCCCAGCTCCATGGTAGCCTTGAAAAATAACAGTCTTGCAACCTCAGTAACTGTCAAAACCAGGAGACTGGCAACCACTGGAGGGGGCAATGCAAGTTTGGAGCTCCCTAGAAAGCCCAAAGAATTGTACCTTTCTAACCTGTCTGGCAGCTTCCTGGAAATGCCCTCTCACAGTATTTGTCTTTGTTTGACCTGACTCAGAGTTCACTCAGTGCAAACAGCCCTCTCTCCATTATGTTTGTTGATAAAAGTCAGTGGCAAGTGCTTAACATCACAGTTGCCTTAGGCTGCAATACCTGTGAGGCAAATAAGAGGGTGAACAAAAGCTTACAATAAAAACCTGTGGGATGAGATGTCTATACGGGTCTTGGAAAAGTTATGACATATTCCTGGGACTCTAGAAGGCCACATGCATCTGCAGGGCTATGTGCATGCCCAGGAAAAACCTAAGGTCCTTATACCTCACTCTGGCCGACCTTGAGTCTCTGTACAAGCACAAAGTGAAGGCTAAGTTACAAACTTCCAGAGCATTGAAGGGGTGCCCCAACACACACAGAGAGCCCTTCATCAAAGGCTTGGAGACTGACTGGTTCAAAGCATTTAAGGAAATCTGTGTTTAACTGGCAACTAATCACTAAGCTAACTGAGCAGGGTTTTCAGAGGCTGCATGCAACTTTACAGAAAAGAAAGATAAAAATTATAAAAAAAAATTAGAAATTCTGGAGTTGAAAAGTAAGATAACCAAAATTTTAAAATTCACTACAACAGCAACTTTGAGCTGGTAGAAGAAAGAATCAATGAACTTCAAAATAGGTCAATTAAGATTAGCCAGTCTGAAGGACAGAAATGAAAAAGAATGAAGAAAAATGAACAGAGACCTCAGAGATCAACATATGCGCAATGGGAGTCCCAGATGGAGAAATATTTAAAGAAATAATGACCCAAAACTTCCCCAATTTGATGAAAAACATTAATCTACATATCCAAGAATCTCCATATACTCCAAGTAGGACAATCTCAAAAGATATCCACACCTAGACACATCAAAATCAAACTGTCTAGAGACAATGAAAATCTTAAAAGCAGCAAGAGAGAAGTGACTGATCACATACAAGGAATCGTCAATAAGATTAACAGTGAATTTTCCTATCAGGAATGATGGAGGCCAGAAGGCAATGGAATTGCATAGTCAAAATGCTGAAAGAAAGATTAATTTGGATATCTTTCTTTGCAAAAATTGCAAGCTTCCCTTAAAATTTACAATTTAATTTTGTTTTTGGATTGTTCATTGCTGCTGTGTAGAAATACAATTAATTTTTGTATATTGATCTTGTACTCTGCAACCTTGCTGAACTTGTTTATTACTTCTAATCATTTTATAGTGGATTCCTTGGGATTTTCTATATACACAATCATGTCATCTGCAAATAGAGATACTTTTACTTCTTCCTTTCCAATCTAGATGTCTTTTATTTCATTTTCTTGCTTAAATTTTCTCAGTTTTTGTTTATCGGAAATGTCTTAATTTCTCTTTAATTTTTGAAGGATGATTTCTGCAGCCATAGAATTTTCTATTTGCAGATGACATGATTTTGTATATAAAAAATCCCAAGGAATCCACTATAGAACTATTAGAAGTAATAAACAAGTTTAGCAAGGTTGCAGAGTACAAGACTTAATGTTGTAAAAATGACAGTACTCCCCAAACTGATCTACAGATTCATGCAGTCTCTATCAAAATTCAAGCTGGCTTCTTTGCAGAAACTGACCAGCTTATCCTAAAATTTATATGGGAATTCAAGGGACCTGGAATAGCCAAAGCAATCTGGAAAAAGAACAAAGGTGGAGGACACACTTCTCAATTCAAAACTTACTACAAAGTTACAATAATCAAGACAGTGGGATACTGACAGAAGGATAAACATATGGATCAAAGAAATAGAACTGAGAGTCCAGAAATAGACCCTTACATTTATTGTCAGTTGATTTTCGACAAGGGTGCCAAGACCATTCAATGGAGGAAAAAATAGTCTTTTCAACAACTGATGTTTAGACAACTGGATATTCACATGCAAAAGAATGAAACAGGACCTCTACCTCATACCATGTATAAAAATTAACTCAAAATGGATCACAGACCTAATTGTAAAAGACTCAGAAGAAAATATTGGAGTAAATCTTCATGACCTTGGATTAGGCAATGGTTTCTTAGATATGACATCAAAAGCACAGCAGCCAAAGGAAAAAAAAATAGATAAACTGAACTTAATTGAAAGTAAAACCTTTTGTGTTTCAAAGCACACCATCAAGAAAGTGAAAAGACAACCCACAAAATGGAAAAAAGAATGTTTCAAAATCATATATCTGACAAGAGACTTGTCATAATATCCATAACCCATAAAATATGATGAACTCTTATAACTCAAATAATAAAATGACAAACAACTCAGTTTAAAAGTGGGCAAAGGATTTGAATGACATTTCTCTCAAGAAAATATACAAATAGACAATAAGCACATGAAATGACACTTAATCTCAGTAGCTATTAGGGAAATGCAAATCAAAACCACAATGAGATATCACTTCATACTCAGTAGGATGGCTAAAATAAAAAGACAGACAATTACAAGCATTGGTGAGGATGTGAAAAATTAGAAGCCTCATACATTGCTCGTGGGAATGTAAAATGGTGCAGCTGCCTTGAAAAGTTTTGCAGTTCTTCAGAATGTAAACATAGAGTTACTATATGATCCAGCAATTTCACTCCTAGGTATATGCCCAGAAGAATGGAAAACATGTCCACACAAAAATTTGTAATAAATGTTCACAGTAGCATTATTCATAATGCCCCCAAAGTGAAAACAACACAAATGTCCACCAACTGATGAGTGGATAAACAAAATGTGCTATATCCATACCATGGGATATTATTTGGCAATGGAAAGGAATAAAATACTGATATATGCTACAATATGGATAAACCTTGAACACTTTATGTTAAGAGAAAGAAGCCAGTCACAGAAGGTCATATATTGTATGATCCCATGTATACGAAATGTCAAGTATGAGCAAATCCACAGAGACAGAAAGTAGATCAGTAGTGGCCAGAGGCTGGGAGTAAGGGGAAATACTAATGGGTACAGCAGGAGGCTTCTTTTCGGGGTGATGAAAATGTCCTAAAATTAGGTAATGATGACTGATGATTGCACATTTGTACTAAAACTACTAAATTTTATACTTTAAAGTGAATTTGGGGGTATGTGAATAATATCTCAACAAAGCTGCTGTAACAATAAAATAGAGAAGAATCTATTCTAAGTTGTTAGTAATTAGATGTTTTTTAACACCTGAGCAGCAATATTTTTAAAAGACAGAAAGAAGCAATGGTGATTAATAAAAGGAATGAAAAGCCAAGGATGAATCAGCAATGAATAATGGGATGGACATTTTTGGTTAGAAATATTTCTGAACTTCCTAAAATCAACAGTGCAGGCTACTGCCTAATTCATTCCAGCTAGAGACAGCCCTGATATGTAAATAAATCAACACTTTATAAACCCAGAGTTTAATGATCAGATGAAATCTCCAGTGTAGAAATTCTCTCCTTCCTTTTGCAAAATGCATTTTCCCTAGAAATTTAAATTGTAAAGCTATTTTGTCATTTCCAATCTTTTAATATTTGCATGAATAAAACAACAGCAAAAAAGCTTCTATCCTCTTGGAGATTATAACATGAAGTATTACTCCATAGACATCACATATATATGCTAGAAAAAATACAAACCATGTAAGTTTTGTTTTTCATTTTTATTACTCTTTATTTATTTAACTAGACTCCGAGTAGAAGAAAGCCGTCTAGAACATCTGTATAAAGTGAGACTTCATTTCTTTTACCCCAGATGAGAAGGCTTTAAGAATCTCCTTATACAATGTCTAAATCAAAATAACCAGCAAAAAATTATTGTGATGATAATTTTGTTTACTGAACCAAACAAATGATATCATAGTCCCTCAAATTTGAAGACACAAGCATAGTTGAAAGACACAAAGTAACAGGATCACGGATATTATAATTGGTGTCATGAGAGGTCTTCTAACTACTTTTGGTCCAACAGAAGAGTCCTCTGTAAGATAATTCTGAAAAATAGATATCTGAACTATGCTTAAACAGCTGTCAGATTTAGGAGCAGGATGGAATCAGAGAATCCAGGTAGGGCTGTCTTCCTTTTTGAGGGAAGAGGGGCAGATGAAGTGGTACCTTAAAAGATCATGCAGTTTAGCCTTAGATAAAATTCAGAATCCCAGGAAAATACATATTTATCTTTTTAAAAACTGTTTATTGGAACAAAACAAATTAGTTCACTCAGAAAACACAAATAAACTAAACAATTAGTACTAAGAGTTTTTTAAGCTAATAAGAATTATACTATATGTTTAACTTGACTAAAATTCTTTGCTTAAGTCAATGAGACTAATCTGGAACAGAATTTTCAAAATTAAGGCCCCTATTTTAAATGTACCGTTACTCTATTACTCCATCTTGCCTTTCACATGGTTCTAAGAGTCCAAGTAGCTGAAATTCACTTATTTTGATTTGTTTTTGATTCTCAGAAAAGCTCATTTCTGTCCACTGCAGCCCTCTTCCTGGAATAAAACCCCACGTAAGCGGCCTCAAGCAGCTCTTTGGTGCAGCCCATCGTCTTTTATACAGAATACGGTAAGTAGACTCTTAATTATTTCACTTTCAGAATATTTCTGAGTGCATAATTCAGCAGCCTGAATTATTAAGAGGAATTTGAACCAAAAACGATAGCAACCCATAATTAACACAATTGACACAACTCAGTTTTGCCATATATAAAAATAGTCTTTCCTTCTGTTAACCCAAATGAGTATGCAACTTGTAAAATTTCCAGGAAATTTTGGTCACAGGGCATTCCCTTTGCTATAAAGCTGAAGGAAGGAGAAAAAAAGTTGGGGGACTGACCCTCTAGAGAACTTGAGAGGGCAGTGGACTTGGAGAGCTCTATTTTTCTGCCCAGCAGGCTTTCCTAGGCCCTCTTCTCCTGGTAATAGCCCCCCTTCCACACATCCTATTCTTCAAGCTCATGAGGAGCAGGCAGGTGTGTGGCCAGTCACACCACTCCACTCCATCGCACTCCCTCCACCCCTTGCCCCATCTGTGATGGCCACTATTCCAAGAGGTTGAGAATGTGCCTCAAGTAGAGCAAATAAGATTCCCTCCTGTATACCGTCTGAGACAAAAAAAACACTCTCTTTTGCTGGGCAACTTGAACCACGGCTGCCAGAGGCCACGTCCCCTGCCCTTCTGCACAAGGAAGCAGGGCCAAGCAAAGGTCAGATGAGCAAAGGAGGAATCTTGGCTGTGTCAGGTACTAGTTCAAGTAGCGAAGACCCTGATTTTTACAGCACTCCCTTCTGTTAACTGAACCAACCCAGTTATGTAAGCAGAGAAATCCTCTCTTTTCTTTGAGTTGGGATTCTATTATATGTAACCAAAAGAGTTTTAACTAACACAAAGTTTCTAGAGTGATCTGAAAACCATCTTTGTACCTTGGTTTAGACCAGAGGTCTCAAGCTGGCAGTGAACGTGCCTACGGGAATGTTTAAACTTGTCTAAATGTGAATGACTTCATGTGGGACACGTGTTCTCCAGTTTGCCACAGTCCCCAACACTCTCTATTGTCTTAGACTCAGCTGGTTCCCAAATGTGTGTTACCTACCTAGACTTGAAGGCAGGGCTGCATTACTGCACAATAACGGAGTGCGCATCACAGGGCAGTCCATGAGAATGCCACCGTGCCCCAGAGCAGCACATGCTCAGTCGTTCATGTAGATTACTGGGAATCACGCCCCCCGGAGGTGTGTAACACAGCAGTCCTGCTTAAAGGCATCTGAGTTTAGTTCCCCTAGTTTAGACATCGTCCCTTCTAAAAGCATGTTCTGGCAAGATCATTCTAAGATCTTTTTCAGCTTCACTTGTATGATATATTGATCTAGTTATAAATCCCGATAGAGAAATAAAGTGGGTTACATGGCTAACCTTAGTTGATCTAAATCAAATCATTAGCTGTTTTTTGGAAAGGAGTATCCAAGGCAAGGATATCTGGATTAGAAACAATTAACCTACACATCCAAAATGTGTTTTCATCAGAAAAATAAAACTGCAAATGTGGTAACTGATACACTTGGGATCATCATTTGAAGCTTTTTATAAGTGCCTGTGGGCATATTGTTTATTGGATTTGGGTCACAAACAAGAGGCCCAAAGGATAAATACAGCCAGCAGAGCATTTTGTTTGGCCAGCACTGTCTTTTGTTTGTTTGTTTTTTTAAATTGAATCTGAATGTTCTTAGCCCCCAGGACCTGTGCTTTCCAATTCAGGCAAGACACCACCACTCCCTATTGCCCTCATTGGCTTATTACAGATTAGCTGCCTGCCCTCCATGGAATTTTAAATTTTGCAATCCCTGGTATAAAGTAACTCAGATAAATGCTAAGAGAGTAACACTATGATTTAAAAAAAAACAAAATGAAACTAAACTAAATATAAGAATTATATGGACATAGAAAAGTCTTCCAGATTTTGAAATGTCACAGGCAACCCCTCACACCATCAACCACCCAGGAAACAGACTGGCTGTCTCTCCCAGTCACTCCTCACATTTCTTAAGTCTTACACTGTGACAGGAGAACAAGGATGTTGGGCACTTCCTTCCCAAACACTCACTTTGGCACACCATCAGGACTCCCACTTCTGGATGTGTCACAAAAACAGATCAGCAACTGCCTGTCTTGAATGATTTGCACATTCTCCTTCTCCGATACAGGGGCTAAGAAAGAGGACCTTTTGCGGTTCTTTCCAGCTCTATGATTCTCAGGGATTTGTTCACAATCTTGTCCCAACTACTTCAAACCAAACTTTGCAAGAGGCAAACACATCACAGGGTACATAATCCAAACAGTCTCCCTTGAAAGAATCCTCGAGATCTTAAGCACACTAAACGGCTTCATGTCCATGAGTTCATGGACCAAATCCAGGCCAAAGTGCTCTCTAAATGAGGCTGTTTATTATTTCCCAAGTTCCTGAAGAAACCATTTTGTCTTAGTATTAATAATAAGCAGCTTAAATCTGGAAACATAACAGAAATGCATGAAACTTCAATAGAAGAAAATGACCCCTTCTGAACACAATCCAGTTCTGAAATATGTTTCAGTTTGAAGTCCAGTATACTGTATTAAAAAGTGAAGGCTACATTTTTATCTTATTTACATTATGAAAAATGCATTTACTGTAGCATTTCTGACAGATATTTTTTCCATGACCCTTGAGAATAAACAGATTCATTAAATACATAATCATTTTCAGATGACCATCTAAGGAGGCAACTGAAATGAAACAACAAAAGTTTGATACAATAATATGGAAAAATCCATTGTCTATAGAAATTTATTTAGGCAGAATCTTGCATAAAGTCTGAACTGGTTACTTTGTGTTGCTTTTGTAGGGATGCAAAAGAAAATAGAAAATACTTTTCCCTAAAATTGTAACATTGAGTTCTCTGTCAGTAAATTGATCAACCACATTTTTAAAGCAACCTTATATTATATTAGAAGCCTGGTACTGTGTGCTATGTGAATTTACAAGAAAAAACAAAATAAAAAACCTTACAATGCAAAGTAAAACAAAATAACAGGCAAGATAGGGGCCAGTCCAGCAGCATAGTGGTTGAGTTTGCATGCTCTGCTTCAGTGGCCTGGGGTTCATGGGTTTGGATCCTGGGCACAGACCTACACACCGCTCATCAAGCCATGTTGTGGCAGCATCCCACATACAAAATAGAGGAAGATTAGCACAGATGTTAGCTCAGGGCCAATCTTCCTCACCAAAACATAATAATAATAATTAAGTATTTTTAAATATATGAGCATGTGTATATACTATGCCTATATAATCTTCCAATTTACACATCAATCTAAAATAATAAAAAAACAGGTGGCTTATTTATAAATGTGCCTTGTAGAGAGATGGAGAATTTATGGAAAGTCATCTGCAAAGATTTCTCATTAGAAAGGCAAAGTGTGAAAACTGTATTTTCCTGTGGATTCCATCCTTTTGCTCACAAAGCTGAATGGAGCTTCTGGGCCCTCTAGCCATCTGAGTAGATAGAAACAGAAATCCAGGAATTCAGGCTAAGAAGTGGGGAAGAAAGGCACAGAAAAGAAGGGACAAGAGGGCCTACATTATAGGGAGGAAGAGTTCTGAAAGAGAGTGGAGAGTGGGAAATAGAGCACTGCAGGGTGGCAGGGGAGGGCAGCAGATAGATGCCACTGGTGTAGAGGATGCTGAGAAGAAGCAACAATGGAGAAAGGATATTTAAGATGGTTGCAACACATTAAAAATGCACTCCTCTACCCCTTGCATTTCCTTGAGAGCCTGAATACAACCTGACCTCTGTGCATCTTCCAAAGTAACACTGTACACAGACTGGACCACATGGAGTTCTAGTTTTATATTTGAGCTATAAGCTTTTTTCACTACACTTCCAGTCTCAAGATTGCTTGCTAAATAAGGCCTTCTAACTTGACAATTTTGTGTGAAATGGAAGTCATTTTTCACATTCTTGGGAAAATTCAAATACATTTTGATTTCAATGGACAATAATATAGGGGGGAAATTGCCCTTTGGAACAGAAATGTAAAAAATACATCTCATGAAGTTGCTTATCACTCTTCACTGTGGTTTTAGTTATATCACGATTACAGAATGATCTAATGAGAGTTAAGAGCTGAAAGGCTCAAGCAGAAAGATGTGACCTGATTGGGATCACTCATAAACAAATGAGGAGAAAGGAGCAGAAAATGAGGCAGAACGTATGGGCCAGATCATTATTTAGCTGAGAAATGTCAGCTTATCCTGAAAGCCGTGGAGAGCCACTGAAGGGCTTATACAAGTGGGTGGTGGCCAAGTGGTGACTAGTGGTCACTGGAGAGTCATGAGGCAGAGGAGAAGAGGCCAGTCTGGGCCGGGAAAACCTCATATGAGGGGCCTTCTAGGAGTACACTGTGAGAAGGGACATGAGGAGGGCAGGAGGGAACAGTGTTCACAACATTTTATGAGAAACATACCCTACTATTAGTTTATGGGTAGTATAGTTGAAACACCCCCTTATCAAATACAATTTACAATATGATCTCAATAAACTAAAAAGTCTCTAGTCTTAAAGCAGTCAATCAAAATTTATATATAGAAATTTTCTGCGGTGCTTCACACTCAGATCAAAATTAAACTCATTATTTTTCCTCTCAAACATATTCCTCCTTCATTCTCTAGGAAATTTCTCCTGAAATTTCTCTCCATTATCTCCACTTGAAGATGAGAAAACGAGCCTTAGAGAAGTCAACTAGATGAAGGTCACACTTAGAAAGAGAGAAGACTAAAATTAAGGTCTATCTGATTCCAAATATAACATTCTCTCTACTACCTAATTAAGTTATAACATGAAACTGACCATCTTTTTTTAAACTTAATAATCTAGTATGTCCATCAGAATCATATCCAGTTAAATATTCATCTCAAAGTTGCTCTCCTCAGAAATTCAGGAAAAAAATAACACAAAATTCTTAGGGATTAAGTTTACTGGCTTCATTTAAAAAAAAAAAAAAGTAAGGAGGGGCCAGCCCTGTGGCGTAGTGGTTAGGTTCATGCGCTCCGCTTTGGCGGCCGCGGGTTCATGGGTTCGGATCCCAGGCGTGGACCTACAGACCGCTCATCCAGCCATGCTGTGGTGGCGTCCCACATACAAAATAGAGGAAGAGTGGTACAGATGTTAGCTCTGGGACAATCTTCCTCACCAAAAAAAAAAAAAAAAAAAGTATGGACTAATGGGAATAAAAAGATTAATATAACAAATTAAGTTATACAATTAAATCACCCATTTGTACTCTCCCTTTGTTCTCATCTTAAAACCACACCTATGCTGCTTACCCTGCATGTAGTGAGCATCTTCCAGGTATGAACGTACTGTACTGCAGACTCACAATCCTTTCATCTGGACTATCTTGATTTTCATTAATTATATGGTAAAGTTCTGCAAAGCAGTGTTTTATAACACTTACCACTGACTAGGATGGTTAAAGGTAGGACAGAAAATTAACAACAAAAAAATCTGTATCAGCCACTGAGAGAGTGGCAAAAGATGGGCCTTGAACATCAGCATGCTAGTAATAGGAATAAAGCATAGAAAACAAAAAGAATGGCTGATCTTTTTAGGGTTTTTCTCCTGAAGGCAGCTGTCAAAGGGAGGAAGAACCAGGGACTTGGGGGACAGCCTCTGAGAAAGTCAGCAGTTTTAGAGCAGAGGAATAAAGGACTCAGATATTTTCCTTAATTTCCTTTGATGCCTTATATCTGAAAACTCTTTTCAATTTCCTATCTGGAACCCAAGCATGGCAAAGGGATTGCATGTTAACAGGTAAGGCAGGCTGCTGAAAGGCTCTTAAAATCTAAAGGAGAGGGAAGGGCAGACCCACTTCTCCCCAACTTCACAGTTAGCTGACTGTTAAAGAGGAACAAAAGAGGGCTTTGTGAGGCTGCAAAAACAGAAATTCCAGAGAATGCCAGTGGGGGGTGGCTTCACAGACTTCTCTGGGGAGAAAACTCGGAACATGGTCCTCTGAACGCACAGGAAACAGAAAAACTCTTGAGCACAAAATGGGATACACTAGAATCACAGCAAGCCATTTGAAAGCAATTCCCCAGATTCTTTCACACAGTAGGAATTGGTTCATTGATACAGCCCATTATTATGACCTTGTTATTTTCAGGGGAGCACTGCAGGACTTGCGGGAGCACGTGCAACAGCAGTAACAAGCTACTCTGTACAAAGGTGACAAGAGGATAGAGCCCAATAGTAATGAGACGTTAATAACACTACACGTGATTGAGGTGAACAGGTGGAGAAGCCAGTCAGCCACATTAACTGATATCCACAGCAAGGATAACAGGACATGAGGCGGATGGGGGACAAGTTGTTACTTCAAAGAGAAAATAGAGGTCGTCATACAGGAAATTCCTCAGCTCCTCTCTCCCTCCCAACCTCCCCCCACATATATAAATTTATCTCCATTAGCCCCATCACTTCCTCCTCCTCTCTGGTCCTAGAGGATTGGTCCTCCTCCTATCCAAAGCCAATCTCTTCCAACTAAATTCTAGATTGTATTCTCTCTTACGTCCCTAGGGACCTTTCCCACCAATTAATTCCTCTCCTGTATTTTTGACTCCTTCCTTTCTATTAATTGATTCCACCTTAGAAAATAAGCAGGCTCAAGTTTCTCCCATCACTAAAAATATTTTTATTTATTTATTTATTTTTTAAATTTTCATTTGTATTGATGTCTTAACTGTTTATAACATTGTGGGGTTTTAGCTGTACATTATTTTTTGTCCATCACCATGTGGATGCATCCCTTCATCCCTTGTGCCCACACTGCACCCCCCTTCCCCTTGGTAACCACCAACCAGTTCTCTCTGTCCATGTGTTCATTTATATTCCACATATTTTTATTTATTTTTAATTATACAAGTAATTCATAAATGCATGAATACATGCTTGTCAAAATTTTTAAATTACATGTAAATTAATTACATGTAAGTCCCCCTTGAACATAATTCCCTCCCCATCTTCAAACTTTCACTACAGTTAATCACTGTTATCCCTTTTGCAAGCATACTTCCAGATTTCTTTTACATACAGCATTGTTTTGTGTCTTTTTCTCTTTTTAAATAACTGGTTTAATACTCTGTGCCTTGCTGGGTGATTTGTTTTATTCCCTCAACAGTACGTCTTATCACATCAGAAGATCCATGTCATTCTTCTGTACTCTAAGTCTGTGTGGTATTTCACAGTATAAGTGTACAGCTTATTTAACCTGTCCTCTACTGACAAACAGTTGGATTCTTTCCAATTTCTTGCCATTGCAACAATACGAGAAGGGAAAACAGCCTTTACCATTTCTCTACAGGAGATGCTTCAAAGTGAAATTTCTGGATCATGGAGCAGGATTACTTTCAGTTTTGATAGACAGTGACAACGATGTCCTCTAAAATGCTGTACCAATGTATATTCACATTTATAATGTAAGAGCTCCTGTTTCCCAGACTCACTTACTCTTGATATTACCAAATTTTTATTTTGCCAATTTAGTAAGGGAAAGAGGTCTCTTATATTTCTAATTTTCATTTATCTGATTGTAATGTGATTAAGCATATTTTCACATTCGTATTAAGCGTACTTTCATATGTTTATTAACTAATTATACTTTCCCTTCAGGAACTGCCTATTCATGTCCTTTGACTAATTTTGTAATGGATCATTGGTCTCTTTCTTATTAATTGGGAGGAATTATTTCCATGTTATAGATAAAATCCTGTTATATGTTGCATATTTTCTCCCAGAGAGTAGCTTACCTTTTAATATTGCTTATGGTGGCTTTTGTTGTCCAAATGTTTTTTGCTCAAGTCAAATTTGCTTTTTGCATTATATGTAATTGAGAGGGGCTTCTATTCTCCAACATCACAAACTTGTTTTTTCCAATTCTCTCAATTTATTGCTTTTATTTTTACAATTAGTTGTCATCTTAAGTTTATTTTTTGTTAATGCCATGAGTTAGAATCTAACTTTATTTTTGCCCAGTCGATAGTTAATTTTCTCAGCACCATTTATTAAACGATCCATCATTCCCTTACTCCTTTGAAATGCCACCTTTATCATAAACTAAATTTTCATACATACATGAGACTTTTCTAAAATATCCATTCTATCCTATTAATTTATTTGTCCATTCCTCTGCCAACACCACACTATTTGAATTATCATAGATTGAAAACATGGTTTGATATCTGGTAGGGTAAGTCTCCTCATCTTTGTTCTTCTACAAAATTCTCTTGGCTGTTCTTGCACATTTTCTTTTCCTTGTGAATTTTAAAACCAGTTTTGTCAAGTTCCAGTTGCTTCTAATTTGTTTGACTGCAGAACTCATTTTTCAAAGATCAATGTTCAAAAGAACACACTTCAGTAATACATTGGCGTAGGTTGTATCTGGCCCAAAGATTTATTTTGTTTGGTCAGTATAGTGTTGACCGGTTCATGTTTTTAAAAACGTTTGACACCCGCCTGAGAGCCAAAAGTAAATAATAAATGTGCAACAGGGTGTGTGTGCGTGTGTGGTGGTGTGTCTTTGCTTTCCCAAATGGCAACAACTGGCTGGAGCCAAGTGGTGACCGCTCCTTTTATTTACACAGGCCCCAAGGCCAAGTTCTCCAGTTTCTGAACTTGGCCCATTTCACTTATTTGTGCTATCTGCCTAGACCCTAGACAGCCTTTGCCTCTGAGAACTCTGTATTACAGTAATACCGTCCTAAATAGCCTCGTGTCCCACCAATTCATCCTCTCTCTGCATTGCTACCAGAATAATTTTTGTATAACTATAATACATATAACTGGGCCACCACTCTGATTTAAATTATTTGGCAACTTCTGATTACTTTTAGGATAAGATCCAGTTTTCTCTGTAGGCATACGAGGCTATTCATAACCTGGAATACTTTTCATGTGTCATTTCTCATTATTTCCACATTATCCTTTCTCTAGCCATTTGACTTGTCTGTAGTTCCCAGTAGACCTCCCACATACTCATCCATACGTGAACTTAAGTTGTTCTGTGTGGAAGGCCAAGCCCCTCACTATCCATAAATCTAACCCTCCAACTCTCTGCCCCAAACAAATTTCTTCTTTCTTCACATGTATTTGCTTATAAAACACCGATATCTCCAAGTCTCAGACACAATTCCACTGCTACCTGCTCTTTACAGCTCTTTCTGGCTACTTCTCCACATCACTCTCACTTTCCCACCACCATCTCAAGAAAGAACTGAGGCTCTTCCTCTGTATCCCTTTTCCACTCATTACACCTTCCAGTGAATCAGTCAGTGACTGATTTTCTTGTCTATTGTTCTCCTTGTGAACACAAATTCTATCTTAATCAATTCAGTATTTCCTAAGCCTAGGGCAGGGTAACTAGAAATCTATAGGCATTCAATAAAACCTGTGGAATGAGGGAAGAGTAGAGAAGTCTGAAGAGAGGGACAAAGGGAGGGTTTGATCAATCTATCAGTACCTCTATTCTTGGGAAGCTTTGAGCCATATAGAATTCTGCTCATTATTTAAAATAGTAGCATAGTCAGCATGACCAAACAACTAAATCCTCAAGGAGAGGGTGGAATTAACTTCGTCCTATATTTTAACAGATAGTGTGAACACAATTACATAATTGTTTCTCTGACAATTATAAGAGTTGTGTAATACCACAAATTCTCTCTAAAGTTAAAGTTTTTAAGATTATTTTGTCTCACAGCCAATATATTTTTAAATTTTCACTTCTAAAATAATAAAGGAATTTGATGGTAATAAGTGATTAATTATATAAGTATTGCTTTGCACAGTTAGTTATTCAGCAGTCTGTAAAGTCAAGACAACCTGTATTCAAATAAGACTGAAGGATGTTCTTTGGCACATATGAACATTCTTCTTACATATTAAAGACCAATCGGCTATGCTGACTTTGTCAAAAAACAAAAAAGTAATCTCAACACGATGCCTAAATCCTACAATCAAATGTGTAGAATATTTTTAGTTGTATTCTTAGTTGTCTTAGTCCCATTTTGGCATTTTTAGCATCTGTCTGGCAGACATGTGCACGTACGTATAAAACACAAAATTCCATTAATGTGGCATTAAGTTTTCAAGTTTAAACATACAGGAAACTGAGAAGTTATGGCCCTCATAACAACTTTAACTTACCCACTTTATATATTCTACACGTGTTAAGTTCAGATCCTAAAAGGTCAAGCGTTCAACTGGAACACAAAAAGGACACATATATAAACAGTCCAAATTCTCACCCTGCTTAGGATGTCTACTTTTATTTTCAAAGAACTACACACTAATATGATCTGTTTTCCAAATACATAATGGATACATGCAGAGGGGAGTTGGAACAGAGCCTATTTCATTTAAAAATTCAGGTGGTTTACCGTTGAATATTTACACTGCATTAAAAACATCTCTACCTTGCATTAAAAAATTGCTAGGCATTTTCAGTACATTCTTGGTTCAAAAAGTTAAAATAGGGGTCAGCCGGTAGTGTAGTGGTTAAGTTTGCATGCTCTGGTTTGGTGGCTCGGGGTTCGCAGGTTCAGATCCTGGGCGCGGACCTACGCACCGCTTATCAAGCCATGCTGTGGTGGTGTCCTACATATAAAGTAGAGGAAGATGGGCATGGATGTTAGCTCAGGGCTAATCTTCATCAGGAAAAAGAGAAGGATTGGCAACAGATGTTAGCTGAGAGCTAATCTTCCTCACCAAAAGAAAAAAATTAAAATTAAAATATAGAAAGCACCTACTTCCAAAATAAGAGAAGTACATGAGCCTATTAGGTGTCTTGAAAATTCTGTAATGGTTGAAAGAGAAAAAAAATTGTACCTAACAACCTTGCAACATCTTTTCAATTTTATTTATTATTTTATTTTCTCCCTAAACTCTTTCAATGCAGAAATTTTAGAAGAATTCTGTCAGCTTGGAAATAAGCACCCACCTCTCTTGAAGAGCATAATTTCTTTCACAAATGGGGGAAAAAAAGAGCTTATTTTGTTCTACCACTACTTAACTCAGCATATCAAGTTCGGAGTTATACATTAAATAATTTCCCTATGAGCTGAGACCAAGCACACACATTTCCATCCAAGGGAAAAAGTTTAGAGTGAACGAAAACAAAACTCAATAATGAAGGTCTTCACACAGGGGCAGCTAGCCAAGCTACAGTGTAAAAGTCCAACGTGGTGTGTGGTTCTTATTTGAATACACAAAGAAGAACTACTAAAGTTTAAGTACAGGGCCTCCTTTTGGGTTATAATGAATCACAAAAACTTAGGGCTAGAAGGACCTGTCTGATTTGTCCTGCTCTCAGGTAGGCCCACCCAAACCATCATGGACAGAGGAGAAATTGAACTATATTTTAGAGCCTGTCAAGAGAATCCACAATTGCTCCTAATAACTCATTGTAGAATTAAATAGCTCTGTCAAGAAATCTTCCCAATATCTCCAGTAAATCCTTTGTGCTGAAATTTAAACCGGAAAACTGGCCCCAATGTGACTTTAACATGTGGTCCCCTAACCTGGAGGTTATATTGAACCATAAAGGCTCATACAATAGGACCAATTCTCTATGTATTTTACAGCAATTTCCCAACAGTTACTTAAGAGTATCTGGGCCAAGAAAGTGCTACACATAGAAAATATATGTCCTATTTTGTTTCAGTATTTGGAATATCATCTCATTAATCTGGGTTTCTTTCCTTAAATGTGGCCACAAATCTAATGCCAGCAAAGCAGCAGATTACAGAAGAAGACTAGTTCTATATATTACTGCTGCATTGGTCAGTCAGCAGTCAAACTGGCTTTTTCACCATGTTCATGGATGATCAGCTCAACTATCAATGATCTGAGTCAGTAAAGCTGTATTTTGTATGATTTACTTAGCCTCAAAGAAATGGCTTAAATTTGGCCATGCTAAAAACTGGCCAACCTAGCCATATCATATTTACCCATAAGTTCATGTACATAGTATAAAAGTTTCATCAAAATAACCAATCATAAACTTGTTGAAAGCCTGTTATTTATCCCTTCATTCACCCACTTCTTCATGCATTCATTCCAGCTAAACATTTATGATTCCCCTTCTTCCACAGCACTGTTCTAGGTACACTATAATATAAATAAGTAAAAGTCATGTGCTGCAGTGTACAACCTAGTCTGTACTTGGATGGGAAGTCCTAACCACAACGTCTTGCTCAATTACATGAGCGTATCGTCAAACTGGATGGGGACATTGTGTGAGGAGCCACCTATGAGGGTATAAGCTGCCTAGATGTGTTGTCAACATCTCTTTGGAGGTTTTGAAATGCAGGTTGCTAAGTTCAGATATATAAAATGCTCACACAATTTTGTCAATGAAGCTTTGCTTCAACAGCAGAAATCTTGTGCATTTTCTTCCCAGGCCATCTAAAACAGGCTTTAAAGATCCAAATTTTGTTGAGCTGAGGAGCCCCAATATTCATTTATTCTACTCAGTGATATGAATGTCATCAGTCTAAACATACTCAGCACTGTGCTCCTTGTAAAAGGACTTTACAGCAACTAAAAATACTAACAGTTAGGATGAGATAATAACATTGACTCAATAGACTAATATGATCCAGAAGCTTCCATTTTCCTTCCAAATAAGTAAAAAATTAAAATACAATTATTCTGGTCAACAAAGCCATTATGCACGATTCCATAATTACATCAAGTTTTTCTAAGGCAACTGATAGTTTCCTTTTCACTCCCTGAAAATCCCATGAAAGCATCTTGTAGTGCTTCATACAAAAAGCTGGTGCTTACACACTTGTTTACTGTACTGCTGCTCTCTCAGCGAGAGCTGCAAAATCTAAATCGGTCTTACTTTCACTGCAATTATTATATGATGAAATCAATCACCCTAGAAAAGCTGATATACACAGTGACTATCATTCACGGTCAGTCTGAAAAGACACATCAAAGTCTGCTATTTCAAAAGCTACTCCTACTCTACAATTATGTATTGATAGAAGATTTAATGATGATAATTTTTTTAAATAGATAGGCTCAATTCTTCATCAACATCCACCTCTACCATCTTCATAAGGCCTTTTCTGATTCAATTGCCACACTAATCCCCTTGATTTGCATTTTTTATTTCTTTTTTTAAATTTCTCTGATTATAAAACTAGTATATGTTTCTTGTCAAAAAGACAGAGTAGATTAGAGTAGAAAGTCAACGTCCTCCATAACCTTACTGTACAAAGACAACACAGGTTAACAGATGCTGTGTGTACCTCTAGATTTTTGTCTATGCCTATGTGTCAAGAATGTTTTGGGATTTTTTTCCTCTATTAAATCTAACCCCCATCCCATTCTCTTCCTGGGACCGAATTTTCCTCTACTCCTGGAATCTAAAGCATCCCACCACACCTCCAGTAGTAGAATTGGGAGGAAATTTAAATCAAAAGACCACAAAATGAGTTAAAAAGGCATGCAGCCAGGGAAAGAATAGAAGAGGAGGGTCCAAGAGGCAGCAGAGTCTCGGGAGCTTATAAGGAGTACCCCGAGATAACCAAATAAAGTCCCCTCCCATGAAGAAGCTGATGGAGAGCTAAACAAACCAAGGAGTCACTACCAGATTGATATCCTCTGATCCCCCTCAATCCTTCACCATCCAACAACCAGGAGCCATCTTTGAAAAACACAAATCAGGCCAATCTCTGAGCAATAATTCACCATAGGGATATTTTGATTTTTCAACCTAGTAACCTCAGCCATGCAAAGACAGTACAACTACTTACCTTAATTGTGTTGGTGACTTTGCTGCCCCAGGAAAGTTTAAATAAATAAGAATAGAAATAACAAAGTAAATCAAACCCATATTCTTTATACTTTTATGGAATATGTATAAGAGCAATTGTCATATCACTGAGCTATTCTAGATATGTTTATTTAAAGAGTTTGAAATACTTAAGAGATTATGATTTCAATTTGAAACATGTAATTGATTTTAGACTTGTGATTTTAAATTGGAAGGTGTAAGAACATTTGACTTAATTTTAGAAATAGTGTGGAAATGTTTAAGAGAGGTTGATTTACTACATGTATATGTTTATTATGACTTTTGAAGTTGCTTATGAGCTTAGAATGATTTGCTTGTTAGGTTTGTAAGTCTGTCCCACCAGGCAGTTGAGATGCTTAAGAACTCAGATATATTAAACGTGTAAATTATTTAAAATGTTTTAGGGAATTGAATTACCTAAATTGGGATCAGAACTAACTGTTTAGAGAAATTTCAACTGTTAAACTTGAATTAACCAAATGTTAATAAAATAATAAACAAAAGAGACTGTTCTTATTTTTATATAATAATGACTAGATTTAAAAATAGAATCATAAGATTTACAGGTTGAAGTAGGTTTCTGGACACACAGCTTTAGTAGATTAAATATTAACTTAAAACCCAATTGAGTGTAAGAAGTCCTCTTAAAAATTCCCCTGGGACAATAAAGTACTCAAACTTTCTTGGAGTAAGCTCCAAGAAATCAGGAACTTTCTCTGCCACATTTACCCTCGTGTCCTCAGAGCCTAAAACAATGTCTGCACATAGCAGGCAGACAGAAATACTTGTCCAATGAGTACATGCATGTAGGCTTTGAGCTGGGAGGCCGTTTAGAGCAGTTTCTTCAACTTCAACTTGGCATCATTCAGAAGATTAAGTCAGAGCAACCAGTCACACCAACACTAATGGAAAAACCTGTGATCTAGAATATTTGTAAATTTAAGGAAATTCAAATTTTGGAACAAGATTGCCAAGGAACACTGAAGTAACAACAACTGGAAGTATGGGACTATAGCATTTGTTCCTTGGCTGGTGGTTGTAGATGGATTATAGAAAGAAAAGAAGTAGGGAGTTAGGCGGTACACTGCAGAGTCAGAAATAAAACTAACCAGCCTCGGGGTTTCCTCAGGAAGATGCCCCGTGTGCTACTGAAACCAAGCAGAAGCATGGCCAGTTGCATGGCGTTGGACATGTGGAAAAGGTCAGAAGGAGCGTAACATAGACACTTTTAGATTTGGCTATGAGAAGCTCTAGGAAAAAAGTATGTTGATGAGAGGAATTTATGAAACATAAATACAGCACAAATCAAGCTGCAGAGGATTTTGGAGGGAATGGGGCTGAGGCAGCAGAGTAGATCATCATTTCCAAGATGAGCTGGGAAGGAAAGTAATTACAAGGAGTAGTAAGTAAAAAGAGACAAGTCTAAGGAAGTAATTGCCTTTGTTTATTTTTTAAGTTGTGAGCTTTGGCTTCTCTTAAAGGTGTAAAATGAGGAGGTTTCATAATGATAGCAAAAGAGAGGATAAGGGGGGAGGCAAGGCATCAAATCAGACAAGAAAGTGGAGTTTTAAGGAGAAATCTAAATCATTTCAATGAACACAACTAGAAACTTGAGTAGACAAATGAGCCAATAAAAATGCTGAAAGATTTATTCCTAGAACCTAGTATGTGCTAGGTACTACTGTGAGCTCTACAGCAGTGACCAAGACAGACAGGCTCCTTGCCCACATGGGGTTGACATTCTAGTGGAAATAATCAGAACTAATGCCAATTTTAAAAGTAAAATAAATGCTCTATCTAATGTAATTTCATGTAGTGATAACTGCTATAAAGAAAAATAATAAAGCTGGGAAAGGAGACAGAGAATGAAAAGATTTTATAGGATTGCCGGGAGAAGGAGGAGTAGATCAGAGTTCAAGTTTGGCATTTTGAAGGTGGGAGATAGCAAGAGATAGAAAGATGGAGATGAAGAGATAGAAAGTTGGGTATTCTGAGAATCACCATCTCTGGAAATACCACTTAGCCTTAGACAATGGCATGACAATTACCTCTAATTTCCCCACATGATGGCAGCCTTGATTCTGAGACTGAAAACTATTAAACTTCTTTTTTACCCCTTAACATCTCACTGACAGATGGTTGCATGTGGAAGGAGCTCTCATTACAGGTCCTCTCATGGTATTTCTAAATAAATCAGGTCCTCTGAACCCAAAACACACCGTGCTTTTCATGACAGTTGACTTAACATAAAAGTACGTGAAACGCATTTGGTAGTGAACAAGATATGTAAACAAGGAACATGACCTGGCTGAGAGCAAGATTCGATTACAAGCACAAGAGATCTAGAGGGAAAAAAATAGCTAAAACATGCTTTTTTTCTCTTCTCTAGCCTGAGTTAAAGTTGTGAGCGTAACCAGTTAGAGAGACCTTTTTGAATGCCTTTCAAAACCTGAGTAAATCCTTTGCCCTCTATGTGATTTATTTTAGGCTTAGAAAATTAGAAAAGCTAAGTGTTCAACTGCATCTTAAATAACTAAGAGTAATTTCTTTTACTGATTCTGCTTTCAGAAGAAGAGTGATCATAGGATAAGTTCAAACATTGACTCATTCAACAAAAAGTATATGATTATGACAAACTAAACTGCTTAGAACTTTTGTCCTAGAAGCCAAAACGCCCTCAGAAATCCGAACTGAACACCTCCCCGCAGAATGCAGAGACCAGTACATTCCAGGATCCCTGATATATAAGGTCATTCAACCTTTGCTTGAATACTTCCTGTGATGAGAAGCTCATTTCCTCACAAAACAGCTATTTCACTTTGGGTCAAGTTTAATTGCTGCTCAGGCCTTCTGTACCCAGAACTCTGGGGCACCTCATGTTAACTTTTCCTGATTGCTTCTGTTCTGCTCATTAGAACCTCCAAATTAAATTAATTATTCTTTAAATCTCTCAAATAAGAAACAAATGCAATTCAAACCCTCCTCCATTATAATTTTAAGTAATATTCAATATTAATTTCAAAGTAGCAAAACAATTATGTGAATCCATATTATTGAAGACCCTTTTCAGTAATGAAAAGTGGAATCTACTAAAAATGAAATTTCTCCGGAAAACTACCTAAAATTATAAAAAATCATTGAAACATTTATTCCTAAAATTAAATATTGAGCACTTTTGGGTAGAAATGTAATGGCTAGAAAGTAACTTGAACATTTACTTTTCAAAGTAATTTATTTATTTTTACCTAACACCTATACATTTGATTCATGAAATGAAAGATAAAATATATTCTCTTAAAGCATTCCCTTAGATGTTATGAGAAGTTGCAAAAACAGACCTGAGGAAAAAAAAATAAATGAGAAAATCTAACAAAACAAACCAAGTTAAATGTTTCAAAGGTCACTTTTTAATTACCTCACAAAGCATCCATTATGTAAACAAAGCTCTACCCCACAAGTCGTGCTATCCCCCCAACCACTCTGATTCTTAAGAGGAAATGGCTAGAATCATTCAAAGGGGTTCCTTTCTTTCTGAATACTAATACTAAATAATCTTCTGTGAGTATTATGCAAAGCATACACATATGGATTTATCCAAGACATAGAAGCTCTCCACAGAAGTTAAGAACTGACCTGTATAATTCATCAAAGTGCCACGTCTTTGAGGTGGTGAATCATTTCCCTTGCTTTAAAATATTTTCCACATCTCACACAAGTCCATTCTCAGTTTATTTTCTTTTGAAAATGTTACTGTTCATTCATAGCCAGCCACTTTAAAAGCTTTAATTGTAACAATAAACTCTCAGGTTTTTTCTGTAGCCTGACTGGTGTCTGTCACGTGGGGTACTTAGGCTTTGTACCTCAGACAAGATGTGAAGAGGTACAGTTCCCAGGAATAGAACAGATGTGTTTAGAGGTGTGCTGGCACCTTTGGTGACAGAGCATGGAGCCTGCTGTTGCAGCTGGCGACCAGGCCAGGGCAGAGGTGGCAGGTGCCAGCTAAGTGGGCTCCTGGGTTTCTGGGCCTGGACTCCAGCACACTCAGATCTGTGGAAACGTTGCCAGTGATGGCAAGCCACTGCGTCTTGTTTGTTCTCTTCCTTCAAAACTGCCTTTCTGAGTAGGCTACACAGGAGTGAGTGAAAAGCAGATGGCCTACTCTCCTGGAAATCATTGGGAAAGGGTCCTTGAGTGGGAAAAGCTACCCCAGGCCTCAGCTCAGATAGGTGAGGAAGTCCCCACTCCATGGTGACACTCTGAGAAGTCCATGGGGCTATGCCTCCCTCTTCCCGTGAAAGTATTGCTGCTCCCTACTTCTCTGTACCAAAACCTGTATTTGTCAGCTCTGGCTGCCATAACAAAATACCACAGACTTGGTGGCTTAAACAACAAAAATTTATTTCTCACAGTTCTGGAGGCTGGAAAGTCTAAGATCAAGGTCCAGCAGGGTTCAGTTTCAGGTGAGAGATCTCTTCCTGCCTGTAGATCTCTCTGCCTTCACCCTGTGTCCTCAGATGGCTGAGAGAGAAAGTTCCTCCTTTCTTCCTCTTCTTATAAGGCCATAGTCCTATCAGATTAGGGTCCCACTCTTATGACCTCATTTAACCTTAATTACCTCCTAAAGACCCTATCTCCCGATACAGTCACATTGGGGGTTAGGGCTTCAACATATAAATTTGAGGGGGGGTGTCCTTGCTAAGGACAATTCAGTCCTTAGCAAGTAGAAAAGAAATTGATTGAATGAAAATGGAGTAGCTCATAAAATCTCCATGAAATTTAGAGTACCAGACTCAGAAAATAGGCAGGCGCAAAAGGAAGCTAGACAGCCAGAAACATTCCCAAACTATGCCCAGAACCATTCTGATGAGGACCCAATTGCTACCATTGGGTGCCACAGCTGTGGCTGTCAGCCTCTGCTGCCTACAAAGCCAAATGCCAGTGTCATGGCCACTGCCATCACCATCAGCCAAGGTACTCACTTTTCCTGCTTGTGTCAGTCCAAATTCAAAATCCCAGATATCTGATTAAACAAGCCTAGGTCACAAGCCAGTATCCTAGCTGCAAGGGATGCTGGGAAAGCAAGACCTAAGCTGTTTTTTAGCTTCTGTAATGCAAGGCAGGCCCTACATCCTACCAAGACTTATATGGTATATAGTTCTCTAATCACAGGAAAAAGATTCAAATGGTGGGTAGATACTCCTCCAAATGACAAACACTCATATAATTATTATCTCCTATTACAGATGGTAACTTAACAATTGGCATATATATAAATATATGTATATATATATAAAATTAAAAATAAAAGGTTCATGAAAAAACACCCTTATTATAGCCATAGACTCTAATATTGTCTATCTCTTCTATTTTGTATCATTAAAAAATTCCAATCATTAACAAGTAAACTGATTTTATAACCTACTAGATCATGAATTGCAATATGAAAAACACAAGACTAAGATTAAAGTCAGGAGAAATGGAAAATATTTAGGAAGTTACACAATTATCAGGTAAGAAAGAATAAGGATGTCGGCTATGGCACTAAATGTGGGAATAAAACACCAGGAGCGGATATGAAATGCTTTGAAGAGGAAATAGTGACAGGACTTCCTGATTAATGAATGTTGGTTGGGGTTACAGAGAGAAAAAGAGTAAAAATCAAATCCAAAATTTCTAGTCCAGATAAAAACTTATTTCTTAACTAAATTAAGCTCCTTCACTGAAAATGTGGTTACATCATTAGTTTGTCTAACAAAATTCTTAAAGACCAACAATAAAAAGTGAACTGAAGTCTTGAACCAAGTAGGAAACCCTGGGTGAAAAAGTCAGCACAAGGGACCATGACAAAAAAGATTTGATATCAGACATCTATATTGTACTGCCTTTTGGGGAAAAAGGAAGTTTGGAGAAGAGAGAATTTTGAGAAAATTTTTAACCAAAGGGAAAAATAGTTATCATAAAAATAAAAAGAAAAGAAAAAGAAAACCAAATATTAACAGACATAAAAGGAGAAATTGATAGTGACACAATAATAGTAGGGGACTTTAACACTTCACTTACATCAATGGATAGATCATCCAGACAGAAGATCAATAAGGAAACACTGGCCTGAAATGACACGTTAGACTGGACAGACTTAATAGATATATACAGAACATTCCACCCAAAAACTGCAGAATACATTGTTTTCAAATGCACATGGAACATTCTCCAGGATAGATCACAAATTAGGCCACAAAACAGGCCTCAATAAATATAATAAGACTGAAATAATATCAAACATCTTTTTTTTTTTTTTTTTTTTTTTGTGAGGAAGACCAGCCCTGAGCTAACATCCGTAGCTAATCCTCCTCTTTTTGCTGAGGAAGACTGGCCCTGGGCTAACATCCGTGCCCATCTTCCTCTACTTTATATGGGACGCCGCCACAGCATGGCTGCCAAGCGGTGCGTCGGCGGGCACCCGGGATCTGAACCGGCGAACCTCGGGCTGCCAAGCACGGACTAAACCGCTGCGCCACTGGGCCGGCCCCTCAAACATCTTTTCTGATCACAACAGTATGAAACTAGAAATCAACTATAAGAAAAAAACTGGAAAAGTCACAAATATGTGGAGATTAAACAAAATGCTACTGAACAACTATTGAGTCAATGAAGAAATCAAAGGAAAAATTTAAAAAATACCTGGAGACAAATGAAAATGAAATTACAACATACCAAAATGTATGGGATACAGGAAAAGCAGTCCTAAGAGTGAAGTTTATAATAATACAGGCCTATATCAAGAAATAAGAAAAATCTCAAATAAATAATCTAACAACACAGCCAAAGGAACTAGAAAAGGAAGAACAAACAAAGCCTAAAATCAGTAGATGGAAGGAAATAATTAAAATCAGAGTGGAAATAAATGGAATAGAGACTAAAAAGACAATAGAAAAGATCAATGAAACTAAGAGCTGGAAAAGATAGACAAAACTGACAAACCTTTAGCTAGTCTAACCAAGAAAAAAAAAGAAAGAAGTCTCAAATAAAATCAGAAACAAAAGAGGAGAAATTATAATAGACACCACAGAAATACAAAGGATTATAAAAGCTATATGTCAACAAATTGGATAATCTAGAATAAATGGATAAATTCTTAGAATTATACAACCTTCCAAACTGAATCAAGAAGAAATAAAGAATCTGAATAGACTGATCACTAGTAAGGATATTGAAACAGTAATCAAAAACCTCCCAAAAAACAAAAGTCCAGGACCAGACAGCTTCCTTGGTGAACTCTACCAAACTTTCAAAGAAGATTTAATATCTGTCCTTCTCAAACTCTTATAAAATAGGATGCTTCCTAAGTCATTTTGTGAGGCCAGCATTACCCTGATACCAAAACCAGACAGAAGCAACACAAAAAAGGAAAATACAGGCCAATATTGCCAATGAACATAGATGCAAAAATCCTCAACAAAATATTAGCAAATCGAATACAACAATACATTAAAAGCATCATACACCATGATCAAGTGGGATTTATTCCAGGGATGCAGGGATGGTTCAACATCTACAAATCAATCAATGTGACATACCACATCAACAAAGTGAAGAATAAAAATCACATGATCATCTCAATAGATGCAGAGAAAGCATTCAACAAGACACAGCACCCATTTATGATAAAAACTCTCAATAAAATGGGTATGGAAGGAAAGTACCTCAACATAATAAAGGCCATATATAACAAACCCACAGCTAACATCATAATCGACAGTGAAAAATTGAAAGCTATCCTTCTAAGAACAGGAACAAGACAAGGATGCCACTTTTGCCACTCTTATTTAACACAGTATTGAAAGTCTTAGCCAGAGCAATCAGGCAAGAAAAAGAAATAAAAGGGATCCAGCCCAGAAAGGAAGAAGTAAAACTGTCACTATTTGGAGGTGACATGATTTTATATCTAGAAAACCCTAAAGAATCCACCAAAAAACTATTAGAAATAATAAATGATTATGGCAAAGTTGCAGGATACAAAATCAACATACAAAAATCAGTTGCATTTCTATACACTAATAACAAAATAGCAGAAAGAGAACTCAAGACAATCTCATTTATAATCACAACAAACAGAATAAAATTCCTACAAATAAATTTAACCAAAGAGGTGCAAGACTTGTACACTGAAAACCATAAAACATTGTTGAAAGAAATTGAAGACACAAAGAAATGGAAAGATATTCTGTGCTCATGGATTGGAAGAATTAACATAGTTAAAATGTCCATACTTCCTAAAGCAACCTATAGATTCAATGCAATCCCTATCAAAATCTATTTTTTCATGGAAATAGAACAAAGAATCCTAAAATTTATATGGAGCAACAAAAGACCCCAAATAGCCAAAGCAATCCTGAGAAAAAAGAACAAAGCTGGAGGTATCCAACCCCTTGATTTCAAAATATACTACAAAGCTATAGTAATCAAAATAGCATGGCACTGGTACAAAAACAGACACACAGATCAATGGAACAGAATCAGGAGCCCAGAAACAAACCCACATATCTATGGACAGCTAATTTTTGACAAAGGAGCCAAGAACATACAATGGAGACAGGCAAGTCTCTTCAATAAGTGCTGGGAAACCTGAACAGCCACATGCAAAAGAATGGAAGTAGACCATAATCTTATATCATACACAAAAATTAACTCAAATGTATTAAAGATTTGAATGTAGGAATTGAAATTATAAAACTCCTAGAAGAAACCATAGGCAGTACGCTCTTTGACATTGGTTTCAGCAGTATCTTTTGGGATATCTTGTCTCCTCAGGTAAGGGAAACAAAAGAAAAAAAATAAGCAAATGGGACTACACCAAACTAAATAGCTTCTGCACAGCAAAGAAACAACAACAAAATGAAAAGACACCCTAACAATTGGGAGAAGATGTTCCCAAGTCATATGTCAGATAAGGGGTTAATGTCCAAAATATATAAAGAACTCGTACAACTCAACAACAAAAAAACAAACAACCCAATTAAAAAATGGGCAGATGCTCTGAACAGACAATTTTCCAAAGAAGATATACAGATGGCCAACAGGCACATGAAAAGATGTTCAACATCACTAATTATTAGGGAAATGGAAACCAAAACCACAACGAGACATCACCTCACACCCATCAGAATGGCTATTAAAAAAACAAGAAATAATAAGTGTTAGAGAGGATATGGAGAAAGGAAACCCGCATATACTGCTGGTGGGAACATAAACTGGTGCAGCCACTAGAGAAATCCTCAAAAAATTACAAATCAAACTACCATATGGTCTAGCTATTCCACTTCTGGGTATTTACGCAAAGAATGCAAAAACACCAACTTGAAAAGATATATGCACCCCTATGTTCACTGCAGCATTATTCACAATAGCCAAGACTTGGAAACAACTAAGTGCCCATGAATGGATGAATGGATAAAGAAGATGTGGTACATACATATACAATGGAATATTACTCAGCCATATAAAAGATGAAATCTTGCCATTTGCGACAACATGGATGGACCTTGAGGGCATTGTGCTAAGCGAAATAAGTCATATGGAGAAAGCCAAATACCATATGATTTTACTTATATGTGGAAGATAAAAACAACAACTACCAACAAACACATACATACAGAGAATAGATTGGTGGTTACCAGAAAGTAAGGTGGGAGAGGGGAAGGCAAAAGGGGTAAAAGGGCACATGTACAGAGAAAAAAAAAAAAAAGAAAAGAAATCTGAAAGTAACCTAACGTGTGTCCGATATTTTTTATTGATATAAAATACTCTAAAAATTTAGGAACATAAAATATCAAAATGAATTTATTCACAAGAGATTCTAGAAAGAAGAGACATGGAAATTAACCTTTTGAAACTTTTCCCACAAATCAACTGCCTAAACTCAACTGATGTGTCTGACATAACGAAAAAGAAGAAAGAGGGTGGATGCCATAAACTAGAAATTAGTCAGATAGAAGTTGATCTTGAGCAAAATGCAGGAAGAGATTAGCACATAGATGGCTTATTTGCTTACTTGAATTTCTCCTCTACCAGACTATGAGCATCAGGAAGGAAGGAGCTGTGGCTTATTCTTCTTTATATCTCGGGTGCACACAGTACACACAATGGTACATTGGGCGTACTTAAGAAACATTGGTGGAAATGAACTGGACTGAGCCAAGCAAGTTCACTAAGAACAGGCCTTGTGAGCCAAATATTGAAATGTAAGCTGAAATGAATACAGAGTTGGACATATTTTTAAGTAGTTTCAAAGAGTTCTGATCAATGTCATTGGCAGAGAGATCTTTTGTGGCATATCCCTGGGCTTTATGTACATGAACTGCTCTGGTTTAATATTTTTACCATATGCATATGGAAAATCAAGATGGTATGTACATCAAACACACAAATGACTTGGGTGTGGAAGGTAAAACTAACATACTAGATAACTGAGTCAGGATTTAAAAAAAAAAAAGCTAGAATGAGGTACCAAACAACGACAACAACTATAAAAACGTAACAGAGATCATAGAAAGTCCTGCAGCTCAATAATAACAGCAAACAAGCCAGTTGCATTAGTACAGGATAGGGAAATGTAAAATGACTGAGACTTCCAATTCTCCCACTGTCGCTGACCAGAAAGCTTGAAATCACTCCTTCTAAAATCTACTTAGAAATTCTGGATAAAACAATGCAAGAAAAGATATTGCCAGTAAAAGACCAATTAGACTAAAGCAGACTTCTCAAGAACAAATTTAAAATATGGTGTAATGATATCTTCAAAGTACTGAGAAAACATAACTGTCAACCAAGAATGCCGTACTGAGCTATTATGTCAATCAAATGAAGTAAATACTGAAAGAGTTAACCATTAATAGACCTTCTCTGAAGGGGCTATCGAAGTATGTACTTCAGGAAGAAGAAAATGGAAACTAGAAAGAAGTGAACAAAGATCACACTGAGCAAACAAACTGAGAAAATATGAGGCAAATCTAAACATTCACTGGTCTTTTATAAAATAACAATAATGATGACTAATTTGAGTCATATAAAAACAAGGTGGAATTGAAACATTTAACAATAAGATAAAATGAGAGAAATATGATTAAAGTTAATCATATAGATGAGGAGATTAGAAATATTAATTAATTTTAGACTTTATGAAGTCATATATGCTTATAAATTTTTAATGATAACCACTAAAAGAAAAGAAAGATAATATAAAATTTCGAGATAAGAAGTGGAGAAATTCATGAGGAAAAGTTGGTCAGCAAAACAAAAGGTAGAAAAAGAGGAGGAAAAAGAAAAAGGCACAGAAAAAAGAGGATAAATAGAATGCAAATATGATAGAAATAATCGCTATTATCAGTAATCACTAAACTGACTAAAACTTGGATAAAAAAGTAAACGTCATCCATATGTCATTTCAAAGAGACACAATTAAGACATAAGAACATGGAAAGTCTGAAAGTAAAAAGATGAAAAATATATTTTTATATATCCCACTTAGTGTGGATATTTGCACATTTTGTTGCGATTATATTAACGTGTTTGATAACGTCATGCTGGCTCAGACCCTTTGGTGCTGTTATGTAATGTTCTGTTCGTGTACTGCGGGGTTTAGATATGGGCCTAGATAAGTTTTTTTAAATAGACTTTAAGATACAAAGAAGTGTTCGAGATAAACTCAGTCACAACATAGGATAAAAGGAAATATCCTCAGGAAGATGAAGCAATTCTAAACAAATAACATAGCCTCCAAATACATAAGGCATAAATTGAAAGAATTACAAGTAGAAATACATACATCTGGAAGTTTTTACACACCTCCCTTGGTTCTTGATAGATCAAAAAGAAAAAAAAATCATACAGATATAGCAAACTTGGACCACAAAGTCAACAAGCTTGAACCAAAGGATAAAAATGGAATCCTGCATGGGAGTTAATTAGCTATTAAAAGACTGTAAACAATCTGAAATCAATCCTTGGAATCATGCATCAGGTGGAGAGTCTGGTCAAAGGACCTCTAAGATCCCAAACTAACTCTGTGATTGTTTAGTCTAGTTTCAGTAAATATTTCACTCAAAGATTTAAAATCGAGCCTTTTTCTTTTTTTCAAAACTGGGTGAAGCTCTAGGATGAGTTATAGCTTGAGGTATAAACCTCAACATTCCCACTGTGTTCCACTTTCAGTATGGTGTGGGGTGGGGATCACCAAGCTAAACCCAAAGAAAGTTTCATGGGTGTAGTCCAAAGGGAACCAAATCAAACGAACCAATAATTTTGCACAAATTCCCATGAGCCAAAACCACCGAATTGCACTCAGCAACAAAGACCTATATTAGACCCCCCTCATCAACTGGAGCCAAATTTTCCTAAACCTCAGACATGTCAAGGCACTGTTCAGTTTGAAAGATGAGCAAAAGGCTAGAGTTTAAAAGAATTAACTTAAAATTGTTCAAGTTTCTATAATATTTTGGAGTCTTCACAATGAAATATAATTAGAAGAAATAAATCATACAAGGCTCCAGTACCCTCTGCCAGGCAGCAATATTTCCTTCTAGACAGTCATGATGGGGGAAAAAAAGAATTTGTGTACTAATATTCAACAAACAAATGACAGCAGCATTCTAGGAGGAAAAATAAATAAAAGCACATGTTGAAATAATATAATGGGCTGAATTTACAACTAACATCTTTGTAAAGACAGACTTGGCCCAAACTTCAGTCTGTATATACAATTACAGTTCTACTGTTATAAAAACAGATAAGGACAAAAGGGAGCCATCATTTAATTGGTTCACACAGTACCTACTTGTGTGGAAAACAGTGCTGTGTGTACTGATGTATGAATTTACATTTGTAAATTTATGATATCTCGGTGTCCCTTCTAAGAGAATTCAATTAATTTGTTGACTTCATATCATTTATAAGGGAAGCATTAGGTAGGTATTATCTTCACTGATGCTTACCTTACCACCAGGGGTGGCGTGCCTAGGAAGGGCAATGGTGCGGAGAGGGCAAGCAGGATGGAAGAAAAGTTAACAGAAGAATCATCTGTCCTATGAGCATCTAGATCCTTTGGCTTTTTCTTAAATTCCTTTAGGCTTTTGTACATGTCATTCCACCTCCCTGGAATGCCCTCCAGAATACCCATGTTTCTGAATTTCAGATCAGTCTCACAATCAGTACATAGATACCACATGGCAGGGTTTCTTTTCTTACATGAAAGCTATTAATAACTTAATGGTGTATCTTGCAAGTTCTGGCATCTCAAATAAGTTACTTTTAATTTCTCAAGGAACTATCAGTTCCTTGAGAGCTGACATGGCACCTTAACACTCATCAGTACTTCCCACTGTACCTATCACAGCGTTTCCAGTGAGTATGCACTGACTGGTTTAGATTAGACTTCAAATAATTTATAGTTTAATAAGACAAATAACCGGGGGAAAAAAGATAGTAAGACAACACCATCACAAAATGCACTGAAGTATATATAAAACCAGAAACAGGAAATGGGTCAGATGTCTTTTAGTGGACAGATTGTGCTTATTGGTAGAGGAGGACAAAATGGGCTTATCGAAGAAGGCCTTAATCTAAGAACTAAAAGAGGGAGAATACAGTGTAACAGGCTGGGGACAAGCTAATATCTCATCCTACTCTGACAACTTGACAAAGACTAGAAATAACTGGCCATTAAGCAAGCAGCTTTGTTAACAAGGGCAGGATAAGATGTAGTGGATGATATAAGTAACAGAGTAAGGTAGCTATAGAAATAGACACTACCATTCCATAAACACGTATTTAAGACCTTTTTTTTCCAAGCACCATTATATTAGGTAAGATGGAGAGTGGAAGGGGGAGCACAGGTAGGTAATGCAAAAATGAATAAAAGACAGACCTGTCCTTAGTATGTTCACTGTACGGGATACAGACAGACAGATAAGTACAACCACAATATGATAAGGCCATGCGTCAAGTGTCATGTGCACAGGGAGAGTGTACAAATACTTCTGTCTGAGAGAGCCAGAAAAAATTCTTAATAAATGACCTTAAAAAGTAACTCAAGACATTTTTTATATGAGCCATTTATATGGCTCATAACATTTGAGCCACTAAAACAAAAATCTGATGATCTGATTTGGACACACTGTAATTACAATTACAATGAAAGAAAGATCTTCATAATATAATAAAGCTGTTTCCACATTTCAGAAGAATATACAATTTAAAAAGAAAAAACCCTTCATTGCTCTGTTTACAACAAACTGTCAGCATCAAAGACTTCATAATAGGAACTGTGTTCTGTTTGGTCTTGTTTCATTTTCTGGTCCTTGTTTATGTATATTCTCGTACATAAAAACAGCACCTGATGATGTACCTTTTCATGCTGCAAAAAGTAGGAGAGAACACTGTTTAGCTCAACTTGTAAAAGAGAACTCTAGAATCTTTTGCCACCAAATAGTATTGACTTTTCCTTTTTCTTCTTTCCTCAACTACTCCTTCTTCTTCCAATACTCAAATCATTCAGCAAGAAACAAAAAACTCAAAGCCAACATTCCATGTAGAATCTCAGGGAGCCTGGAGGAGGGAGACAGGAGATGTGCTAGATCCCACTCACTTCCCATTTCGGAGTCATAGATTTTCCCTTCCCAATTCTGCAGAGAAATGGAGAATCAGCTGTTCCATCCCCAGTTTCTGTAGACTGGAAATGCATTTTCTGGCTTTGTGACAAATTCCACTGTAACAAAGCCAAGAGCGTGCCCCATGGAATTCACTATAATGGGATTTTAACTGTATTGGCATAATGTATAAATTCAAGGAAAAGTACATCTTGGGGAATGATGACTATAACAAGAGCTACATGTTCAGAAGTGTAGGGATGGGAAAATTCACTACTTTTTTCTTTCAGAGAAAAAAAATATGTTCACGGAGGTGAAAAAATGAAGTTCTGTCAATTCACTCATTCCACAGATAAGTATGAATGCTTACTACGTACCAGGTACTGATTGAGGTACTGGGACTGCAGCAACGAACATGACAGAAAAGGACTCTGTTCTCATGGAGCTTCCGTTCTAGTTGAGGGGAGACAGATAATAAGTTAAAGAAAAAAAAGATCAGAAAATGTAGGTGCTATGAAGAGAATGAAAATAGGGTGATGTGCTAGAAAGTAACTAGATACACTACTTTTGATTGGGAGGTCAGAGAAAGCCTCTCTGAGGAGGTAACATTTAAGCTGAGATCTGAGTGGCAAGGAGGAAGAACACCTACAGATGAGATAAAAGGCCCAAAGGCAAGAATAACTTTGGCTTATTCTAGGAACAGAAAGAAACCCACTGTGGTTGGGGCAAGAGGAAGGAAGATGTAGGTCTGAGGGACCAGTAGAGGCCATTCATGTAGGGTTTTATAAACAATGTAAGGGAATCTGGGTTTTATTCAAAGTTCAACAGCCTTTGTAGTACTGTAAACAGGGGAATGATTGGATTTTATCTTCATTTTTAAAAGCTCATTTAGGCTACTGAGTGGTGAATGAGCTATGAATGGACAAGAGAACAATGTATTGGAGGGTTGCTGAGACACTGACGAGGGTGGAAATAGCGAAGATGAAGAAAAATAGATTGATTTGGGAGATATTTTATAGATCAGTTGATAGGACTTGCTGATGGGAGATGCGGAAAAGAGCAATCAAAAATGACTTTAGCCGTTTACTGAGATGAGGGCAAATGAAGGAGGACACAGTTGAATGAAGATCAAGAGTTCCTTAAAATATCTTGCCTTTTAGATGACTATTAAATATCCAAGTGGAAATGTCAAGATCTTGATTAGATATAGAAGCCTGAAGTTCCGGGGGGAAATCAGAGCTAGAGATGCAGATTTGAGTGTCAATGACGCAAAGATTATATTTTAGGAAGCTTCAGATCACAGCTTGGCTCTAAGAAGGACTTGGTCTGGCCAATGGGGACTTCTTGATCCAACATGTCTGTTAGAGGAATCTCATGCAGTGAAAGAATGTCCCAGTTCTAGTAACCCCATCATGCTCAGTTATTGGCTGGGAACACTCTGAGGAAGCCTGGACTGTGCTTCCACTATGTTGGATCTAAGGGTATGGTAGCTGAAGGCTGCCAGTCAGCTATCACCCTGTAGAAGATTCTCACATAGGGAGACTTGAGTGGGACACCTCCATAGCCACCACAGTGTGATGTTATAAAAACCAATAGTAGAAGAGTGTTTCCAAGAGGAAGAGGAAGATAGCCCTACCAAATGCTGCTTAAAGATCAAGTAACACAAGATAGATGTGTGTCCATTGTTTTTGACAACATGGAAGTCACTAATGACCTTAACAAGAGCAGTCTCAGGAGGGCAGAGAAGACAGAAGCCCAACTGGAGAGGGTTAAGGAATGAACAGAAAGTGAAGAAGTGTAGACAAGAGGACAGACAGCTCTTTTCAGGCAGTCTTGCTGGGAAAAGGAAGCAGACAAATGGGAAATCACTGGAAGGGATATGGGTAAATGAAGGGCATTTTTCTATTTTAAGATAGGAGATACTAGAATGTACTGATGAGAATGACCCCATAGATTTGAAAAATCAATGATGCTACAGAAAGAAGAGAATAATTGCAAGTGCAATATACTTGAGAAGGCAGGAGAAGAAGGCTCAGGAAACAAATGGAGGACTGGCCTTTGACTGGGACAGGGGAGATCGGATCACTGTAACAGGAAGGAAGCCACAGAGTTAGGTACAAATGCAGACTGGTAGATTTGGAGGTGGGAGAATGAGGTAGTACCTGTATGATTGGGTCTATCTTCTCAGTGAAGAATGAAACAGACAAGAGTAAGGGGAAGGGACAGGAATATAGGAAGTTTGAGACAAATTAAATTGGGAAATAGTAATCTCTGAAAGTGAGAAAGGAAACATACTAGGAAAATGTATCAGGACTGTAAGGCTATGCTAAGTGCCTATTTAAGATATCTGGGCATGAGTTTATAGTGAGACCAATCAACACGATTAATGTTTTTATCCAGCAATATTCAGTGACCTAAGTGTAGGCATGGAATAGGTGGATGATTAGGTTTAACAAGAAAAAAAGTTTTGTCGAGTATATGGCAGGGAAAGAGGTGGAGGGATTACTGGTGTTTCTTGGCCATGGATCCAACCCCATGTGGGGCACAGCAGTTGTGAACAGATAAAACTGATGGTAGTTACAGTGGTTGAATGGTTAAAGCTCCTTCAACTTTTTAAAACCCCAGAAAAACTCCTACTCCTATTCTCCTCCTCTGTTTGGGCAATCTCTGTGCTTACTCTTCCTTCGTTGCTAATTAAACTCACAAATATCGAAGTTTATAATGAATACAAGGTAAAAACCTGCTGCGTAGTTTATTTTTGTTTTAATTGATTTTAATGACTATTTTTTGAAATTTTGTTCTTTTATAAGGAGGGTTGGATTTTAAAATGCCACTGAACTTAAATATCCTTTACTTGGATGGCAGACAAGAGTCTTTTGATGAAAATAAACAAAACAACTCAACATAATATCTTCCTAAATCTTTGCCAGGACAATGGAATAAATCATATTTGGTAAGGTGTTTAGCTTAATAGATCTGTCTAGATCTCAAACATACACGAAATGGTAATTTTTTTAAACAGAAGATACCACCATATCGATCTTTTTTTTAGCAACTTCCCTTAAAAAGTAGGTGCAACCAGAATTTCCCCGTTTATTTGAGCAAATCTTTGAGAATGCACTTAAAATATACTCTCTTCATGCAAAAACATTTGACCCAAAAGATGCTATTTATACCAACCACATGGTAAAACTGAAACTTTTTAACAAGCCGCTTTCCCTTACAGTCTTAAAGCTACAGTTTATTTCAGAATAAATCTTAAATACAACATCAAGGTAAGTAGTTTGAGAAAATATAAATGATTGCTTCTGCTCACAGATTTGAAATTTCTGGTCAAATTCCCTAGTTTGGCAGTTTAAGCCCATGGTAATATCATCGAGTGGGGTTCTAGCCAACAAGAAGAGGGAACTGCCAAAAAACTCTGGCCATCTCCTATGACCCAACTGCCCACGTCAGAAAAGTGACTGGGAAGCAAATCTGTTAAGGACAGGACCTTCACTACAGAATAACCACCCAAAACCCAAACTATAAACAGCCACTCATGCAAACGTACTATTTTTAACAAGTACACCTGAGTCATAAATGTATGTTTTTCTTCTTCGAGCTCCTAAAAATCAACTGCATTTTTCAAGTTTGTGTATACCTGAGACCAGTATAATTATGGGCTATCATTCTACGAAGTTTTAATGATCCAAGGATCCCAAAGGGACTGTAACAGGGCTGTTTCTTTATTTCACTATTTTAGCATGAAGAAATGAAGCTACAATTTGGGAAACTGCTGTGTTGGAAAAAATTTTAACTGCCAAATAAGTCATCCAGAAGCAGCACACTGTAGCAACCAAGGGTACCAAGAGTCCAGAATCAACATACTGCAGCTGCATTCAATAGCAGCACCACAACACAAGGCCCAGAGGACGGAAAATGTGACAGGTTGCACCACAGAAGAATATGGAGGACAATGAACAATGAATAATGAGGGGTGAATGCAGGGGTCAGGGCAGAAGAAGACACAACCCCCAGCATAGAGCAGACAACAAAATGAGGACTACGTCAGTTCTGGGAGTGAACTGACAGGACCAAAACTATGTAAAAACTAGGTCATTGTGAGAAAAGAGTACTAACTCCTAATGTCAGGCTCTTAAGAAAAGAAAGAAGCTAAATTTGAGCCTTTGATGAGTTCATATTTTAAAGAGAATACTTAGCTGTTGGCAAAGAAATTTTTTCTAATAGGGCTGAGGATAATAAGCAAAATTTGAACTTCTACTTCCTTAACATCAAAGAATATCATTCTTTCAATCTTTCCTGGGTAACAGAAAAAAAAAGATCACTATCTTTTGAAGTATTCAGATGAAAGTGCTAGGTGGGGAGAGAGCCGTGGTGATAATTTGGTTGATCAGCCGTTATCTGTCATCAACATGATTAATGTTAATATATTGTGTTATTGTGAATAGTCCCCAAATCACTATGTCACTCATATTACCATACTTGGGTATAGCATGATGGTTAAGATCATGTGGCCTGGAGCCAGGCTGGAATCCTGGTTCTATCACATTTTAGCCCTGCGATCTCTGTAGGTCACTGAGTGTTTCTGTGCTTCACGTTCCTTCCCCCTAGAATGAGGATACTATTTGTACTTACTTCACAGTATAGTTGAAGGGATTAAATTAGTTACTCCACATAAAGCACTGTATCAATGAGGATCCCAACCGGAAATAGAGGGTACCCTCCATTCACTGAGGGCCTTTTCACAAAGATGCGGGACATAGAGGGGTAACACAAAGAATAGTGCTGAAACCTGGGCAAGTAGTAGTGGACCTGATATCACTCTTAGGCCTTAAAGCACAAGGGGAAAGAAAGGTTACTGGAATCCAGAAGGAGACAGGGTTATAGAGAGTAGGCTACCCTTCAGAAGTAACTAATCTTCGGTCTGAAGAAAACAGCCAATCCAAGGTGACCTTGCAGGGAGAAAGCTAGGGGAAGAAATGTTTGACGTCACTGTCCCTTCCACTCTGACCTCCTGCTGGGGCTTTCCATTGGCTGAAACCACTCAGAAGCCAAAGGGCAGGAAGCAGGTGGAAGAGCCCACCAACCAGACCAGAGACCAGGCAGAAAAGGGAAAACAGGAGCCCTGGAGGGGAAAATGAAGAGATACAGCTCAAGCACTTCGATGTACTGACACCACCTGATGATTTTCAGTCTCTTAACTTCTACAAACACACATTAACTGTAATTAATGACATCACACCAATCAGTACCAAACGTGAGGATTAACTCAGCTGCACTGCAGTTCGAGATTCATATAACCCTGTTTTCACTGTGGCTGATACAGACCAGGGACCAGGAACTCATTCTTATTCAATTGATTATGACCCAAGAGAGAAGAATGAGTCAGGAAGTATCACAGGGACTAGCTGTAGCCTGTCGCAGATTGCCCCACAAGAAGCTGCCGCAGTGTTTTGTGACCAAGCAAAACCCATAGAGAGTTGTGGAAGGGACATGTCTGAGATGTATTCTCCGGAGCCTTGAGCTCCCACAACAGAACAAACAGAGAGTCATGAGGGAGGAGCAGAGGACTGGACACTACCTGGCTTTGTACTTATTCTGAACAAAGACTCTCTAATTCTGAAACATATTCACTGTAGAAAATGCTTGAAAATAGCAACCTGAAACTTACTTTCTTATCTCATCACTTACAAATATACTGTAAAAAGTATGAAAATTTTCAAATTGTGAAAAAGTTGATTTTTAAGTGCAAAAGTAAGAATTAAGCATTGGGTCATGAAACACTGGTGTCTCTTAGTTTAATAATAATGCACATTTCCATAAACATACATTTGGTCAGAAAGCCAAACATAAAGCAAGGTGTCATTTTAAATTTTGTTAATAAATCACATTTTTATTATCTAGTTAATTCAAAGTACAAGAAAGTGTGTGTCATTTGGTAAATGAGGAAAAGTCAAAACATTTCTTTGTATTTATATAATTAGAATACTATAAATTTTTATTACAAATAAAATTTATAATGTAACATTTACTAATATAGTGATATAAACGAAGATAATACTTCCTTTTAATCTATATGTCAACTGGTTACATAGTTTAAAACATCTCGGAGGAGATTTTCACTATTATATTATTGTGAAAGAGGCAAGTGACTCTAAAAGGGTGATAAACACTGACATAAAGTAATGATGTAACTGAGACCAGAAAAGTGGGTAGAGGCCAATTCTGGAAAGTCTAGCATGTGAGGCCTCAAATAAGGAGCTTAAACTTCATTCTGCAGATAACATTAAGACACTGAAAGTTTTCGGCTGGGAAGGAATAAAACTGGTGCAATAGTTTAGAATGATGAACCGGGACTGCAAAATGACTTGGGGTAGGGAGAGCCTAGAGCAGGAGGCCAGCTGGAAAAGCAGGTGGGCAGGGACCACCTGTGGGCAAGCCCTAAACCGAGGACAATGTGGAGAATGGATAGACAGGAGCAGACAGGAAAGAGAGAGACAAGTGAGGGAGAGGGAAAGAGAAGGAGAGAGAGAGGGAAAAACGGACTGTGAAGGAAGAATAGTCCGGACTTGTTATGGACTAAATGCAGAGGACAAGGGTGAAGGAGGACTCAAAGTTTCAAGCATAAACAACCCCATGCCACCAACAGGAGAGAGATCAGAAGTGGCAGATGGGTCACTGCATTAAGCTGATAAACAAGAAAGGGAGAAGAGAACACCATCCAGATGGAAATGACCACAGGCAGAGGAAAATGCAGGGACAGAAGAAGGCCTTCTGCATAGTTCAATCCAGAGAAGTGAACATCAACCAAGAAAATATACAGACAATGTCACAGCGGCAAGGGCTAGAAGTAGGGTTGCCAGATAAAATACAGGATGCCCAGTTAAATTTGAATTTCAGATAAACAACAAATCATTTTTTAGTACAAGTATGATCCATGCAACATTTGGGACATATTTATACTAAAAATTGATCGTTTATCTGAAATTCAAATTTAACTAGGTGTCCTATGTTTTCTGTTGCTAAATCTGGCAACCCTAGCTGGAAGTGAATTAGGAGATGAACTCCTGAAAGAGGCAGACTGAACCGAAGACAAAAGCCTAAGTGGTAAATTCAGTAAAGAGTAATCCCAACTTTAAAGAAAATGAGTCTTCTATGCTCAATTTTTTTAAACCACCTAACTTGCCCAAAGTAGCTGTTGTCATTCTTTTCATAACATGACAGCGATATGGAGACATGATGCACTGTGGTCTGGTTTAAGGTCACAGTAATAGATCATTCAGAATCGTGCTCAAGAAGAATTTTATTGAGGAAGTTTCACATTCGCTTTTTCATCCATACTTCTAATCTTCGAGAGGTTGAAAACATCAGGTAAATTGCCAAACAACTTTTTCAGTATACTAAAATTGTGATATATGACTCATCACAGTGAGGCCTTAAACACATTTCAATGTGTTCACAGTTCAAATAAAATATGTTATGGAGTTTTACACGTCTAACAAAGAAGAATGATGGTTATATCACTGAGATATTTCCGAACTGCTGTTCATTACTTATTTTGTCAAGTAATCTCTAAGGGGAAATATTTTTACCACACCTACACTTTAACAAATTTACTCGAGGCTACTTGATATACAACCCTATTGTACTCTTACTGCTCCTTAAAGGATTTGCAATAGGTGAGGTGAAACAGAAGAGTTATACTCAAATTTTTCTGTGTGTGAGAGAAGAGTGTACTTCATATATATAAGCCTCACTTTTAAAAATGACACAACAATGTACCAGCTAGTTAGGACAGAAATTAAGTAGCCTGTGAGCATCAAAAGGATAACTATCATAAACAACTCTCATCTGTCAATTCACTTAGGGAAGTATGGCACCAGTAACAAAATGGCATATGAGAAAGCAGTGGTCACACATGGTATTAGTGCAGAGCCACGCTGCTCAGATCAACACACACATATGCCCTGAGAAAGTTAGCACATGCCTGGACTCTGAGAAGATCCACCAGGAGCCACTTTATAGCATGTCTGAGGCCTCAGGCAAGAGAAGGGAGGGAGCTCTTAAGGGTACCAAACTAGCACCAATCCAGAGATATTAAGACTTTCTTAACTTGGGTCACAAGGTCTTCCAGCTCCATGACCAATGCTTGGTGTATGTCTTAGGAGATAAAGTATGAGGCAGAGACTCCTGCTTGTTTCCCAGTAGTCATTCTCCCCTTTCTTCCTTAGTAACCAAACCCCAGATTTCAGCTGGGCACAGGGCCACCCAACTAAAAGAATTACATTTCCCTGCCTCATTTACTGCTTGGTGTGGCCATGTGACTAAGTTAAGGCTAATGAGATCTAAGTGGAAACGCTGTGTAGGACTGCCAATAATTCTCTTTACAAAGGAGCAGCTGCAACTTCTCTTACTCTCTCCTTCCCGCTGCCTGGAGGGTGCATCTTTGGGCTGGACTTCAAGCAGCTATCTGTACCACAAGGTGATATGATAAGGATGGTGGAACTGGGTCCCTGGTGGTCATAGAGCTGCCAATGTAGCCTAGGACTGCTTACTTCCAGGTTTCTTTTACGTGACGTAATAAACGCTCATATCTTTAAGCCACTATTAAGTTTTTCTGTTACTCACAGATGAATCAGCGCCGCACTGATGGAACTAGAATGTATGTATCTGTATGTAAAATGTCTCAAAGTGTTTATAGCCTAACACATAGTAGAAACCTAATGTATTTTAGTTCTTTAGTATGACACAACTACAATCAACCCAAAATACAGACATCTATAAACCTCCCATTATTAGATGAATTAATTGTTAGATACCATACAAGGACACAGCCAGAATGTGAACAAGCCCTGCTCTTGTCCTTCATTTTCCATAGTCATCCTTGAAAGTCCTCAAGCCTTAAATATCTCCTATGTATCTTCAAATGGATTTGGCTTTGTTTACTTTGCCTATTTATTCAAGGCAGAGGTTTATCTGCCAGCTTGTTTTCTTATCCCTCTTCTTCTGGCATTACCAGCGTCCTGCCCTTTGGCAGAACCTCTCCCCATCTCCAAGTGGTCCAGGTAGGGCCATCAATAAGGTTGGGGAGATCTAGGTAAAGAGAGTACCCTATCCTCTAGTGATAGTGATTTGTTTGGGGATGGGCATGTGACTCCAGCATCTTCACATGGACATTCTACTGAAGCTAGTAGGAAAGATAAATGTCCTGTTTTGAGGGTCATGGCTCTGTGAGCCTGTAAACTTGGAGCTGGCAGCCACAGGGAGGAAACTGAGACTGAAGCCAACACATTTCTAGACTTCTTAGCAATGTAAGCCAATAAATTCCTTTTTCTTTGATTTGAGGTAGGTTTCTCTCTCTCATCATTGAGAAGTTCAGGAAAACTAACATTAGACTGGTCATTTTTCCATGGTTCAATGACATATGAAGGATAAAATAGATTGGGAAACTACAGAATCAACAACTTTTTAGTATCTTAGTATCTACTTAGCACTGTAAAATTTTGATTCATATTACTCATAATATTAGTCATATAACATTATTAATATCACATGGAAATTGGGAAATCTTTGGAGTCATGCCTTCATCTAATATAGATAGGAAACTATTGCCATGATTTTCATCCTTCTAATTATATTTAAAGAAGCTAACCAAGCTTTTGCATCATATCAACACTTAGAAAATAGTTTTGGTATGCTACTTAAGTGTTCATTATTTTGGTGGCTTTCTTGGAAATCCAAATTTTATCATCCTGATATAAACATTTCCTCTACCAGAAACATACAGATATATTTCAATAACAATTTCAGTAACTTTCAGTAACAATTTCTCCCATTAAAGAAGCAACTCCATTTTTTAAAGTGGCACGCAGCACAAGTTTGTTATTTAAAAAAAGGATACTTGCTACTTTTAACAATAATCCTGATTTTGTCTCAGTGAGAAGAAAAGTTCATGTTCTCATGATAAACTAAACAAAATTAAATCAGAAGTAAAAGGAATATTGATTTTCAAAAATCTTAGTGCTTGAGAATGAACACAAGTTAGTAAATATACATTTGAATTTCTACAGAGCTATGGATGAAGAATATTTTATCTACGAATAAGAATAATTCTTAACACAATTGGCTATGCACCTAAATTAAGAGTGAAAATACAGACACTCCTAAGTAAAAAACACACTATACTTCTATTATCATTTAGATTGAGGCAAAACAGGGTCTCATAGGAGATAAATATTCTTAACAAGCAAATAAAGAATTCAGCCACTGGGGTTTTCTTTTTATTTCAACTGTTTAAGGTCTTATAACAAAGTTTTTAGTGTTCTGAAAGCCTTTTATGGCTACAATTATAAGAGCAACACGGTTTAATTAGCATGTATTGAGGGTATGGCTCTATAATGGGAATTTTCATTAATTAAAATAGATGGAAATACAAAAGCATTAGCTGTAAACAGTTTGAGGAATCAAGAATCTAATTTGCCTATGGCACAACAAAGAAAAACACATTGCAGTGATGTGAATAATTTTGGCTTGCATAGCAACTGCGTGTTTATCTAATAGTTTCAGACTTCATTCATTCCACAAATATTCACGGGGTATCTACTATGGGCTGGCACTCTTATAGGGGCTTGAAAGTCATCAGTGAACAGACCAGAAAAAGATCCCTGTCCCCTGAAGCTGACATTCTAGCAGAAGAGACAGATAATGTCCAACAGAGATAACACACAGGTAAATTATGTATGTCACAAGGTGATAGGTGCTATGGAAAAAAAAGAAAATGTAGGGTAAGGGGGGGTCAGTGGTAGTGGGGGAGAGGGATGGGCTGCAGTTTTAACTAGGTTGGTCAGGGTGTGCCTCATTAAGAAGGTGACATTTGAGCAAAGACTTTACAGAGGTGACAGTGTGAGCTATGTTGGTATCTGGGGGAAGAGCATTCCAGGCAGAGAGAGCAGACAGGGCAAAAGCCCTAAGGCTGAAGATTTTCTGGAGTATTGAAAACTAAGCACAGCAAGCAAAGAGAAGAATAGTAGAGGGGGAAAAAACAGCTGTAAGGTAAGGGCCCCCTTGTTTACAAAGGGAAGCAGGTCTTGGATGGCCTTCTTGGTAGGGATAGTTACATTATTTGTGAGGCTCACTGCACAACGAAAATGCACGGCCCCCTGTTCAAAAAAGCAACATGTGTTGTCAAAGGTATTAAAATATAAAGCTTTTTCCCTTAAAAGTATTTTAGTACTTATAGGGATTACTTATAATTAGAAGGACAATAGTATTACATGAATAATGATAAACTTTCAAATTGCAAAAAAATAATGTTGGTGTTATAATTTTATACAACAAAAAAATACTTTATTAATACGATATCTTGATTGATCATACAATTTTCCTGGCTTGCTTTCATATATATCCATCTATCAGATCATCAAACTTATATTTTTAGCAACTTCATTGTCAATTGATATAACTGAAACCTCTTAGTAAATGCAAGATCACAAACAATTTTTTTTTCAAATTTTTTTTCTTGTGATGAGAACTTTTAGGATCTACTCTCTTAGCAACTTTCAAATATACAATACAGTATTATTAACTATGATCACCACGGTGGGCAGATGTGGTCGAAAGGTACAAACTTCCAGTTATAAAATAAGTCAGTCATGGGGATGTACTGTACAAATAATTTTTAATTTTGAGAAAGATCTTTCTGCTCATGCCACTGTTACTGGAGCTAAGAGTATTTTATAGGCTATGACAACATTGAGATAAATTTCTTATAAATTATTTCAAAATATAAATTTTAGCATATCTAAGCAGATGAATCTTACAAAACAATTTCTCTAAAAAAATTTAACTCTTCATACAAATCAGTTTCATGAAAGTTTGAATTTAATTTTAAATGCAAATATATGCAATGCATTTTAATGTCTCCTCTGACATCTGTAACTTGCAGAGGTTGAAGAAGTAACTGAAAGTGGCTTCATAATTTGTACATAATTCAAAACACCTGTTTATCCATTCTATCGCTGTATCTATGATTACAAGGAAAAATTTAATTTTAAAATTGTCTTCATTAATCGGTTCATCTGAAGCTTCATATGCAAATAGTGTCCTTTTCTGTTGAATGTGATCATCTTTAAATTTAACTTCTATTTCTAAGCCTGGAGATATTTACTTTACAATGTTGCAGCAATTTTTAAAACTGAAAAGTCTAACCTCTGAAGAATTCTAACAACTTTCTGATAGGCTTTATTGCAATGTCCATTTGTCCACTTTTATTCTCTAATAACTTACTGATAAAGTTTGCTGCCTGAGCACCAGCAGTTTCTGTCCGGGTGCTGAGGCCAGAGAGTTAATATCAGCTGTTGCCAGGCCCTGCTCTGGGGACCTGCAGGACAGCCAGCCTCCACACCTGTCCTGGTGCTGCCCTCTTGGGAAGCCCCTACTGTCTCATGTGGCCATACTGCCCATCTGCTGAGGCTGCCGTGGTCGCTACCGGCCAACTGGGTCCAGGTCCCAGCATGCCTGCCCCTCAGGGGCCCACGGCACCCTGGACTGTCCTCGGATGTGCAGTGCGCAGCTGACCACATGTGATGGCACGAGCGCTGCCTGCTGCGCCTGAGCCCGCACGTGTGCAAACTGCTGCTGGACCACAACCACACGTGCACGCCGCTGTTCCAGGGATCTTCCCCTTAGCCACACGCCCCTTTGTCCCATTGGACTTCGCTTACAAAACGCAAGTTCAAAGATAATATTATTAAGAAGTACCAGACAGCAACCACAGAGGATTAAACCACGCATGGGGCCCTTTTCAGTGCAGGGCCCTACGCAACTGCAGAGCCCAGGTCCATGAAGCTGGAGATACTTCTCGGCCATCACAAAGAGCTGGGCTTTTTCTCTGCATAAAGCAGGGAGCCAGTGAAGGGTTTTGAGCAGAGAAGTGACATGATATGTGTCACCTGCAGTCACCAGTGGAAAACATAGGTTTTGCATTTCACATTAGAGAACTAGACTCAATAAATTCCTCTGAGTCAAGCATTAAACTTGATTTACACAACTCTCATTGTGCTTTTTGGACATTCCATATACTCAAAAGTAATTTTTTTAAAAACATGTACAACCTAAATATATATACTTTTTATTTTGTCAATCACACCTCAACAAAATTGGGGTGGAAAGTAATTTCTAAATCTTTATTCAGGCCAACATTAAGCATAAACAAAGTACATCAAGTCCACTTATAAAATGTGATCCTGATTTAATTAGATACACTCAGTTGTAATGAACAAAAAACGAGAGAAGGAAAGTAATTGTAAGAATATGAGGGCATATAGAAACAGGAATTTCTACCAGGACTCTAGGTCTCCTAGGGCCTTCTCCTCGTGTACCTCTGTGTAGGTCACAGCCTCTGCTGACTCATAACTGTCCTTCCCTTGTAGTCCCCAGTGACCCCTCCAGACTCTCACTCTCCACCTGAAGGTCTTTCAGTGTCTGCTCGTGCTGCCAGCAGTCTGCTGTGTGCAGACCTTCCCAGGTCACGCGGCCGAGTGACACTCCAATGGCCCCAGCTCATTTCTATTTGGGCAACACTTTTAACCCCAGACCACCTCCTAAGCCATGGGCAGCCTTTGCTTTGCTGCCCTTGACTCAGAGTCCTTCTGACCCCATCAGCCATGGCTGCTGGGGACAATGTCACAGGGTCACAATGTAGATCCCTATGGTCACTCCCACCCCAACTGGAAACTGTGGGTGGGACAGTTTTCCTTTATCAGAATCTGTGAGGATTACAGGCATGGAAATGACATAACTGAACCCTTGCTCAAATGTCTTCTGACACACAGCTTAATATCTTTCATTTCAGTGTATTGTTGTGCCTAAAACTCCATCAGTCTTGGCCTAATTTTGGTAAACAAGCTTCTTTCTGAATAACAAAAATTCCTCTAAGAAAGTTGACTGACTTGGAGTGCCTGATATATAGCTAGCACTCAATAAATGTTAGCTGAATGAGTGATGAATAAAGTTCAATTTATCTAATCTAATTGTTTTCCTCTGAGAATACCTACATTGAATGAAGGGGTTTTATGGACAAAAGGAAGAAATGTCATTTGGAGCACGTGAAAATTTGACAGAGCATGGGGAAAGGGTGTGTGTGGTAAAGGACCATATAGAGATCATGGATATCTGGAGCACAGGAGGAAAAAATCCAGGACGTGGGAAGTGAAAGGGAAGTTGCCTGTCACCTCCTACCCCCCAACCCCAATCACTAACGGAGACAAAACAACATCTCAATTTTGCCTATTTATAATGGCCAGGAGGAAAGAGTTAATGCTGTCGAATACTGCTGAAAGGTCAAACAGGATGAGGATTGAAAGATGTCCACTGATTTAGTGACATGGAGATCACTGGTGAATTTACCAAGGGCAATTTCAGTGAAACGGAATGAAATATGTAAATGCAGCTGTGTGATACAGCAATTTAAGGATCAAAGGACTATGAAAGGAAGATCTATTCTAGTCTCAGCTACACAACCTAATTACTGTGTGACCCTTCAGAAGTCAATTAAATGCTTAGAGCCCCAGTTCTCATCTAAAATGGGAATAATATTACCTATCTACCCATCGGGTTATTGCAAAAATTAAGTGAGATAATACATGTGAAAGTGCTATAAGATTGGCAAAGTTTGATATAAAATGAAATGTATTCTCACTGTTATCAAATAACAATAAGTAAATTTGTTCATGTTATTTAGCAAGAAATACATTAAAACTCTGACCAAAAACACATGGCCAAGCAATCAAAGGAAAAGCCAAATTCACTGAGAATGACAGAAACTCTGCTAAAAGAACTCTGCTCCAAGTAAAGCAACTTTCAAATGAGGAAGATATTTAGATTGACAAGTGATAAAGCACTAGATAAATTTACTGCTATATTTTCCCCAACAATTTAAACAATATATTTTAAGTATGGTTATTCTTTTTGCCACAATTATAAATTCAAATAACTATGTAACCAATCTCACCAGTTTTAATCAATCACGACACATTTGCGTAGGAAGTATTTTCCAGAAGGCTTTGCATTCTATTTGCTTTCTTTGTATATCATTGTTTTGGAGGATATTAAAGTGAATAATAATAACTAGGGATATCTTTGGATTAACTGTGAATGCATTCTCAAGTCCTGAAATAAAGATCTACAATAAAATTGCAAACTTGTGCCTCAGGAGAAACCAAACCGAAAAACAATCAAGGAAAAAAAAATCCATAAAGAAAAACATTCATAACTTGGCAAAATCCTGAATTGGAATGAAAAATCTTTTTCTGTAAAAACGTTGTTGGGGAGGAAAAATGGATGATAGCTAATACTTGTACATGTACTATGTACTGAGGCATGTGTTATTTTCATGTACAGTTCATTTGATGATCATCTTGACAAATTAAGTAAATATTACATTATTGTTTTCCTCATTACAGATAAAAATCTGAGACACAGAGACACAGAGTAACTTGCTCAAAGCCACACAGCTATTAAATATTAAAGCTAGGAGCTGAACCATGCTTGTATGGCTCCAAGGTCCACGGTCTTAATCAATGTGTTATACGGTCTCCCACAACTAGCTTTTTATAGAAAATGTTTAAATTCCTGAAAAATAATAATAATCAGTTAAGCATCTAATAGTTTCTGATTTGTGTTACTTTTTAATTGTCCTACAAATATTAACAACAGAGTACTAAACCAAGAGGGGTGCCCTTCTGAGCATGGGGACCTGTGCCACGGCTGCTTCAAGCCCGTGAAGCCTGCCCAGGTTTCAGGATAAGGTGCTTTAATGTATTTTAGAAAGAAGTGGGATGTAAATTACAAACAAACGTCAATTTCAGAACTGTAAACTTGCTCAGAGTACATCTTGGATCTCTAGGAAATATCATTAAAGACAAATACCGTGAGTACTCACTGCCCCCCCCCACCCCCCCAACCGGTGTTAAGCTTTATGCCTAGGCCAGTGAATCTCAAACTTTCGTGTGCATCAGAATCACTTGGAGGGCTAGTTAAAACAAAGATTGCTCTGATTCAGTAGAGGCCTGTGAATCTGCATTTCTACCAAGTTCCCGGGTGATGTTGATGTAGCTGATCCAGGGACCGCACTTTGAGAATCACTACACTAGACAAAAGAGCCGCTATCTATCGCATTATTTTAGAGTCACTGAAAAGGCCTCTGTCCAAAAAATACTTTAGGAAGGAGCCAAAAGTAAAACTCCTTTTATAAGAAATAAAGCCCATCACGATGCATTCAGCAAGAAAGGGAAGGCTACACTTCCTAAAGGATAATCCTCCACCCCTAATTCTCTCCCTCAGCAAACATTCATTGAGTGTCCAATATACACCCGACAGTGTTCTAGAAGCTGGGGATACAGCAGTGAACACACAGAGTCCTTGCCCTCATGAGGTTTACATCTGAGTGGGCAGAGGCAGACGATCCACAAATTTGACAAGTACATACTCATATAGTATGGTAGGTGGTGATACACGCTATAGAGAAAAATAGAGCACAGTTTAAGGGGTGAGGGCTGTTATTTTACACAGCGTGGTCAGGGAAGGTCTCACTAGGACATCTGGACAGAGACATGAAAGACAGGAAGGCATCAGCCAGGAGCAAATCTGGGAGAAGAGAGTTCTGGGTGGAGGGGACAGCAAGTGCAAAGGCCCTGAGTTGGGAACACACTTGGTGTGTTAGAGGAAGAGCAATATAAAAGTAATGTTTTTCACTATTTATGAACAAGGGGAGTTTCCTACTATCCTCAAGGATTAATGAGTATGTGAACTTCAGAATGTTGGGAAGAAATGAAGACAGCGCTCACCCAAACTCAATGTGCGGATCATTTCTCTTCTCCATTCTGGTATCACAATGTTTTAAGAACCCAATCTCTCATAAAATGCGAATACAAATAACATTGTTTTTTTCCTTTGGATTTCATTTTAATCTGCTTATCTGTCAGGGTAATTGCTGAGGAGAGAAGCCCAGAAATTTTCAGGCTACAAGTGGGAGAAATGTGGGTATACTGTAGCAGAAGTTAGCAGTGCTCCCACCCCATCTACTCAAGCTTCCTGCTCCCATTCACGCTGACGGCTTCTTACTGCAGGCACCTGGGGCTCTCTGCCCACACACCCAGCCTGCCTAAGGTGCTTGTTTAATTCATAGACAGGTGAAGCTGGAAGTACCAAAGTGTTAACAGCCCTCAACCAGTGATGGACAGGGGTGGTTCCATACAAAGGTGCTTCTTTGCGCCTTGGGTGGGACAACTCTGAGGCATCTTCCTCGCAGTCTCCCAGAGAACACCAGTGGGACTGAGGCCCAGCTGCCCACAGTGGTAACCTGCTCTTTAATGTGCCTAATAGTGGCTTCCTTCCCTTCCCTTTCTCACTTCCCTTCTCCCCTGCTGGTGCTTCCTGGGCTCACCTCCCAAACAAACTCCTTTCACTCAAATCCTAAACTCGGGATCTGTTTGTGGGGGGCACCAGCATAAGACAAGTTATCTTCTAGCTAAGGAGTCACATCACTGTGTGAGGGCACCTCTGACCCACTGGTCAGTCCCTTTTCCTGTCTTCAAGCAATGCTTTTTACTTTACCACTGACCCAGTGATTTTCATCACATGTATATGCTCTATTGGAACTCATAGTCCCCACAATCAAATCGCTTCATACAACTCTCAGGCCATTCTTCTGGAAGTATTTTATGAAATGAATTACAAATAGCTTTAACTTGTAGTTATCATTGCAAAAATGATGGTATCATGCAATTTCTTGATTGGTCATTCTTAAGAAGAGACATCCAGATTTAGACTCATTTGTTCACCTACCATAATAACATCCATATTTTAAACATGCATCCTTACTACAATCTATGCCTGTTAGATGGACTCCCAGTGCTTTCCCCAAGTTCACTAGCTGTAGGTGGGACGGCACTATTATCCCTTCCTTGTTAAGATCTTTGTGGAGCACCTCAAGGTCATCATCTTATATAATTTCATGGTTTTAAGCTGATAAGTGTTCTTGCCTTTAACCAAAAAGCCATGTTTTCCATTGAAAATATAATTTAAAAGTGTTACACTTAAAAGTTTAAATTTAAGAATAACAGTAAAATCACAAGAGCCAGGAATGTAATGTTATCAGGAACTTCAGCGTAGCAGGAAGCAGAGCCAAGCACAGGTACGTGTTTATAAACAACGCACCTGGTGAAGTGAAATTGTGGCTGGAAGTTGAACAGATCTGGGGGAGCCGATGGGTATTTGTATAAATCAGTAGTGACCACTATTTTCTACTTGAAAGCCGATTTTGAGAAAAATAAAGTGTTTACTGGCAGGCATGTTTGGTGAATGTCAACTGGAATTAGCCTTACTGAATCCCATGGGGGAGAGGTTCTAGTCTAATCATTTAGATTACTCTTTACTGAATAGAAAACAGAACAAATGGCACTCAAATTTTCATATCTGGGAATTCTGATGTTTTATTTGGAAATAATTATAAATTTAAAGGAAGTTGCAAAGAGAGTGCAGAATGGTTCTGTGTACCCTTCACCCAGTTTCCCCCAATGGTTACATCTTGCACAACTATAGCATATTATCAAAATCAAGACACTGACATTGGTACAATACAGGTGTAGAGTTCTGTGCCATTTGTTACATGTGCAGATTTGAGTAAACATCACTGCAATCAAGATACAGAACTACTCCACCACCAGAGATTTACTGATGCTGACATTTACCAGTTTGAATGAGGTGTGGAAAGCTTACTTATTTTTAAGTCCCTTTCCCTTCCCCTGTGTATAATTGTCATCAGACAATGCTTTATTTTTTGCTTTGTCATACATAACTTTTTATACTCAAAAGGAGAAGGAAAGCTTATTAATGCATATTTTTGCTTTCTTCCTTTCTAATATTTCAAGATTCATTCTTTTTTCATTTCCCTTCTTTTCACGAACTTCCATCATCCTTTCTTTTAGGGTAGGTATGCTGGTAACTAGTTCTCTTAGTTTTCCTTTGTCTGAAAATGTCTTTATTTACCCTTTATTCCTGAAGGGTAATTATATTAGATAGGATTCTGGGCAGACAGTTCTCTTCTTTCAGCACTTGAGAATATTCTGCTTCTTTCCTCTAGACTCTATGATTTCTGATGAGAAAGCTACTATAATTCAAATTATTTTTTCCCTCTACGTAAGGAATCACTTCTCTCTCATTACTTTCAGGCTTTCCTTTGTCTTTAGTTTTCTGAAATTTGACTATGACTTGTCTTGGGGTGGATTTCTTTGAGTTTATCCTGTTTGGGATTTGCTCAGCTTCTTGAAGCTCTAGGTTTATGCCTTTTGCCAAATTTGGAGAATTTTCAGCTATGATTTCTTTGAATACTTTTCAACCCTACTTTCTTTCTCCTCTTCTCTGGGACTCTGATGACATGAATGTTAGATCTTTCGCTAAAGTTCTCACAGTTCCCTGAGGGTCTGTTCATTTTTTTTCAGTCTATTTTCTTTCTGTTGTCCATATTGAATAACTTCTATTGCTATATCTTCAAATTCATTGATTCTTTCCTCTGATCTCTCCATTCTGCTGTTGAACCCATTCACCAAATTTTTGATTTCAGTTATTGTACTTTTCAGTTCTAAAATTCCCATTTGGTTCTTTTTTTATATCTTCTACTTTTTTTTTTTTTTGCCAAGACTTTATATCTTTTCATTTGTTTCAAGCATGTCCATAATTGCTTGCTGAAGCATTTTTATGATGGCTGTTTTAAAACCCTGTCAGATCATTCCAAGACCTGTGTTATCTACATATTGGCTTTTGTTGATTGTTTGTTCTTATGCAAATTATTTTCCTGGTTCTTGATATTTCATGTCTGATACATGATTTTCAGTTGTATCCTGGATAGTTTAGGGATTATGTTATGAGATTCTAGATCATACTTATATATTCTATTTTAGCAGGCCTCCCATGACACCATGCTAGTGGGGCAAGGGAAGTGCCACCTCACTACTGCCAGGTGGGGGTGACGGTCCAGGTTCCCCACCCTACCTCTCTTGACACATGTGGAGGGGCCTCATTCCCACGGGCAGAGGTGAGATTTCAGGCTCCTTTCTAGGCCTCAACTGACACCTCCCTGGATAGGAGAGGCAGGGACACCTCGTTGCTGCTCACTGACACCACAGCAGGGTGGGGGAGGCCTTGTTACTGCTGGATGGTGGTGAACTCCAGGATCCCCACGTGACTTCCACTGACAACTTGGTGGAGGGGGTGGAGCTGGTACCTCCAAGTGGGGATGAAAGTCCTCCCACTCCTTCTCTGATACCACCTGGCAGTGCGGGTGGGGGTGCCTTGTCACAGCCAGGCCTTTGCTGTCAGGGTGGGGGTGGGGCCGTGGGCTTTTCCATGGTATTTGGAAGGAGTAGGGCAACTAGGATCTAAAAGTTTCTGTCTCACTAGGCTGCCCCTTTCCTGGTCCTCTGGCTCTAGAGAGAAGACTTTTCTTGGTACTTTTGTCTGAGCCCTTTGGTGTTTCTGGGTTGCCAGCTTCTCCAGCATCCAGTCTGGGACACATGAGGCAGAAAACCAGGGGACTCTGCCATGTCACTCCTCAGGTCCTGGGGTCCCCCAGTCGTTCTACTTTCTTTTCTCCACCTTTCAGAGTTTTCTCTTGTTTCTCTTTTTTTGTGTGTGAGGAAGACCAGCCGTGAGCTGACATCTGTTGCCAATCCTCCTCTTTTTTTTTTGCTGAGGAAGATTGGCCCTGGGCTAACATCTGTGCCCATCTTCCTCTATTTTATACAGGACGCTGCCACAGCATGGCTGACAAGCAGTGCGTCAGCCGGCGCCCGAGATCCGAACCCACGAACCCCAGGCTGCCAAAGCACAAGCTAAACCACTGCGCCACCGGGCCAGCCCCCTCTCTTGTTTCTTTTATATAAAATGCCCAGAGTTTTCAGCTCTACTTAGTAAGAGGAATAGACAGAAGTGTCTACTTCATCTTGGTCTGGAGCCAGAAGTCATTGGGCATATTTTAAAAGTGGCAAAGAGAATAAAGAGTTCTAATTTTTCAACCCTTAGATGGAACGGGGCATTGAAGGTCACAAAGTACATTCATAGGCATTGTTCCTTTTCCTCCTCAAACCAACCTAGTAAACTTGGTATTATTAGTATCTCCCTTTCTCAGAGGGGAAAACTGATTCAGAAGTGATAGGTCTGACCCAGAGTCACCCAATGAGTTAGTCACAGGCCTGGGGCTGGAATTAGATTATTCCGCTTGACGTCAAATTTTTTGAGCCAGATGATGTAGAAGCACAAGTACATAGAAGTGAATGACTGACCAAGAAGCTTTGATTATATATTTTTAATACTCTTCTGCGGCCCTCCTCCTCCCCCACTCTGGTCTCCTGTCTTGAAGGTGCAGCATCTCCTCTCTGTTTGTGCAGCAGGCCTGGTAAGCTATGCAACCCACAGCATCGTCAGCACAGCCCGCTTCCAACAGCCACAGGTGACAGCCCTGCTGGGCCTGGGCCCTGGCCCCCTGGGAGTGTGGACTACCCCTCCCATGAGAAAACTCCACCAAGCCCTGGGCTCCCACCCAGCCAGAGCACAGGACCACAAGTATTCTAACACATCCTTCTCCAAGTCTGAGGTGGGAGCCCTGGGAGCTTTCTTTTTCCCTTCATCCTCTTAGCACACATTGAAAGGCTGCACTTGGTGCCGTTCATCATCGGTGAAATCAGAGGTTCAAAAGCAATGGTTCACAAGGTGACTAACAGCGTTTCAAAACCCAATCTGGTGGTCTTGCTGTAATGCAGATGCCTTAGCTGTCTGGAGCCAGCTATGGGGACCTCTGTCCTTGGCACAACCAGTCCTCCTGGCAGTGTGCACCCTATTCATGTTGGTCAAACCATGTTCCTCTAAAACACTAAATTTCTAAACTTTTCCAAAATCACTCACTGCACATAAGATAAATTTCCTACACCCCAAGCTTTTAGGTAAAACATAAGATTGGCTGGAAGACTCGGATTCTACAAATTTACAAGTCCATGTGACAGGACCTCAGATAAGTCTAGGCTTCAGAGTTTTCTCCCTAAATCTTTAAGTAGAATTCATACTCCAGGATGAAATGTGCCATGTTTAGCTTGTGGCTTCAGGTTTCCTCTGAGAGACCACCACATCCTCCCAAGATCGAAGCACTCCTGCTTGAGAAGGAGACCATGTGGAATATCAAATAAAACTACACACTCTTCCATGTGATGTAATACCATACACTATGCACATTTGTGGACCTACTAAATTTCATCTTTATACAAAACCAGTCCAAAATCAATGAGCAAAATTAGTATGATAGAAGGCAGTTTTTATATAGGATATATTTCAGAAAAATCAAAGTTCAGAAGAGGGAGAATGATGAAGTACTTCCTAGTGGAGATGTTCTAAATAATAAATAACCACAAAGGTTCTTTTACTTAATTTCCAATGGTACGAATTTAAAGCTTTACAAATTCTCACCACTAGTCATGCAGCTCTGCAGTCATATCACAGATTTGTATTAAGTAGGAAAAGATGAGTCTAAATTAGTAAGATTCCCGAATTACAGAATTTTGGAAAGAAATATGATTAATTTTATTTAGCTTTAATTGTGTACAGAAACCAGAATTAAGCTACAATGTGTTAACACAATAGAACAGCTTTGTGGAGCCCGTGTAGCATGGCTGGATTAACGCTGGGAGTGTGTTCTTGAAGGCCAATCTCCACGGGGAATAGCAGGCATTTCTGTTTAACATCTAAAGTGGCACAGTTTCCATTCACCGGGCCTGCCAAATTATATAATCTTTAAAAAAATAGTTTTCAATTTTTGGGGATAAATACTACTTTAAATATTGCATATAAACGAGACTTTATTGATATTTCATGTTTTACCATTTCAAAGTCACACAATTCAAGTTGGCATAAAGTGTGAACATACTGTATATGACATATTTAAAGGCAATAAAAATAGTGATCCCCTAGGCTTTTAATTTCATAAGTTAATTTGTTTAATAACCCTCTCCTTCAGAGATGAATCAAAGGAATCTGTGACTCTGCCTCCATCTGTCTATCCACTGTCTATTGTAGCATACATTTCTGCAGAGTAGGAGCTTGGATTAGTGACAGTGACCAGAGCCCTTGGTGGTAAGAAATACCCAGGAGGAGAGAACATTCTCACACTCATCACACGAGCTCAGGGCCTACCCTGCCCACAGCACACACCATTCCTTCCCCGCAGACACTAGGATGGGCCATAGTGAACAGAAACAGCATTGTCAACCAGACAACAGAACTCTGAAATGACTTCAATGAGCCCACCACTAAGAGTCACCAAATATCTGGCAAAAATCTGTACCAGGAGAGCAAGGCACCAAACTCAACAGTAGAAAGAAAAAGTGTATAGAAAAAAAGCCAACGTTTCAAGAGAAGACAATAATTGTCTTCAGAGGGAAAAGGGAGAATATCATGTAAATAAATAAGAATAGATGTTTTTCATTTCCTAGAAATGAAAAATTAAATGGTAAAAATTAAATTTAACAGGTAGGTGACAGAGAATGCATATGGCCTGAAAAGCAAATTACCATGCTGGAAGATTGAGCTAACAAATTCTTCCAGAATTCAGAACCAAAAGACAAAGATATGGGAATTGTGAATGGAAAATTACAATATCTGAAGAATAGAACTGGTAGTTCTAGAACTAGAAGTTCCAGAAAGAAAAAATAGACATGTTGGAGGAAAGGAAATCATTTTTTTAGTTATCAAAGAAATGATCAATGGGAAGACCCTTGAGCTTGAATACAAAGGTCTGCAGATTGAAATGGCTGAATGAGAGACAAGAATACATGAACACATGAAAAAATAGCCAAACCCAGACTATCAATAGACTCATTGATATGAAATTTTATAAAAATAAAGAAAAAGAAAAAAATCCTAAAAATATTTACAAAGGAAATAAAGGTATTCCCTAAGAAGAAATAAGATCCAGATTGACACTGACATCTATTCAGCAACACTACAGGCAAAGAGACTAGAGCAACATCCTCACAGTTATGAGAGAAAAGAGTGTTTAACCTAGAACTCTATACCCAGTCAAACTGCCACTTAACTGTGAAGGTAAATGAAAGGCTTCAGAAAGCTCCCCCATCTTGAACTCTCTCTAAAAAATTATTAGAGGATGATTACCAGCAAAACTATAAAGGAATCCAAGAAATAGATGTGAGTATAAGAAACAGTGATGAGCAAAGAAACGAATACAACTTGGAGATAAGTTTAAATAAATGCTGATAATAAAAATGATTCACAACAATCCAGAATGAAATTACCAGCTGATCTCAACACTTGAAGTGGTAGGGGGTAGGAAAGGCAAAGTCAAAGTGTGCTAGGGTCCCTGCCTGGGAGAAGGGAGAGAGGAGAGACAGACAGAGGGAGATAGATGGACAGGGATTAGATATTGAGAAAAATACAAAGAAGTTTAAAAATCTGAATTTAAACTACACTAGAGGTGTTGAAGTACAATGTACACCTTGAGAAAGAAAATGGAAAGCAGCAGCAACAACAACAAAGAGCACAGTCAAACCAACAAACAGCAAAAAAGGAAAAAAAAATAGAAAGTATGATAAATGACAAAAATAAATTAAGATAGGAGGAATAGCTCCAAAGACTATTACAGTAATCATAATAAATATAAACGGGTGAAAGTAACCAGTGAAAGATCAGGGACTCTGAGTTTGGCTAAAAAGGCAAAAGCCAGCTATATTTTATTTACCAGACTCATTCTTAAAAACAAACTGACACAGGCCAGCTGAATTAAGAGATCGAGAAAGATACACCAGATAAAGCTAACAGAAAAAAAAAAATTAGTAAAAATAGTTTCAGGAAAAATGAGATATAAGGAGAAAAGCATTAAAAAGGACAAAGAGGTGGGGCTGGCCCAGTAGTGTAGCGGTTGAGTTCATGCACTCCACTTTGGCGGCCCAGCGTTCACAGGTTCGGATCCCGGGCACAAACAGAGGTACTGCTCATCAGCCATGCTGTGGTGGCGTCCCATATAAAGTAGAGGAAGATGGGCACAGATGTTAGCCCAGGGCCAGTCTTCCTCAGCAAAAAGAGGAGGATTGGCAGATTGGCAACAGATGTTAGCTCAGAGCTAGTCTTCCTCACACACACAAAAAAAAAGGACAAAGAGGACTGTTTCCTATTGATGAAAGGTATGATCCACTAGGACCAGCTTGAGCCTCCTGGATAAAATGCTCTTGCCGGTCATTTCTGAAATCTTGTCACGATCAGGCTGGGTGTCTCAGTCAAGCCAGTGAACAAGACAAATCCCCAGCCTTCATGGAAGTTTTGTTCGAGCGGAATACAGACAGATGAAAACACTAATAAACAATCAAACTGTATAGTATGTCAGGTGGTGATAAGTGCTAAAAAATAAAATAAAATAAGTAGGTAAGGGTGACCGGGAGTGCAATTTCAAATGGGCTAGTAAAAGAAGGCCTTACTAGAAGTTGATATAAGAGCAAAGAATTCAAAGAACTGAGGAAACAACTATGCAGATTTCTAAAGGAAGAGAATTCCAGGCAGAGAGCACAGCAAGAGCTGGAGGGGCAAGAGGGCTCAAGATGTGAGAGGTAAGCAGTGATGGACAAAAAACCAGACATTCATGGAACAGAAACTAAGGTTCCCTCCCTGAACAATTTTAGAAAGTTTCAAAATAAAACACATGAGATCAGCTTTGTGAAAATTGACATAACCCAAAAGATTACTAAAAGGAAGAGAATTTTAGAAATGTGTGACATCTGTTCAAGGAGACCTGAATTCATTCTGAAGAGATGTTACTGGATTGTGACTATAACGAAAACATCTTAAGCCTATTGACTGTATTTTACCCACTATGAAGGAAGACTGTATTAAAAGAGAAAGGCTTAGATTGAGTAGGATTCATAAAACAGGAGTCCGAAAGACAAAAGGTGGCAATGCGTTTCCAGCAATGTCCATGGGAAAGGGCATACTGATTAGGGGACTTGAAAAATCGGTCTAGTTAGCAGATATATTTTTCATTTTAATCATAAAGATAGATATATCTGGGGATTATTAGGTCCTTAAAATCATCCAAATGATTTCAGAATCAGAAAGCAACCTTCTTAGTAGTAGTTTCCCATATGGATTCCCTACAAGAGGAGAGTGTCCTTATCAAAGGGAATGAGTGTCTAGGCCCACGGAGATTTTGCCAATATACATTAACAACATGGCATTCTGATTTATTCACATTCTCATGTGAGTTTGGGTCTAGTCGTCAGCAGCCTGGAACTATCTGGATATATCGAAACAAAAGGGACCTAGAAGCAAAGGGCCAAGCTTTGAAATGTAGTTATTACACTGCGGTCGAGCTGGGTCAACCATTATTAGGCCTCCCAGGTGTTACGCGTACCTCATCCTTCATCCATCTAAACTTATGTTTGAAATACTCTACTGAGAAAAGAGCACTGGATTTAACAGTTAGAAAACCATCCAGGGCTCTCCCATCACTAGCCATGCAACCCTGAGCAGTGTCACTTAATCTCTCTGATCCTCAGATTTACGTATCTTTTAAAATGGGAGTAATAATAGCTATTCTGTCTGTCTCACTGGTTTGTTTTGAGGTTCAGAATCTAAATCTAAAACAAACGGCTTACTGAATAGAAGGTATTAATGCTCTCATCGTTACATGCCCTGAAGCCTGAGTATATAATTGATACACTGAAGCACATTACCACAATTATCTGAGAATTGAGGACAAGATGAAAAACCACTAACCCACTGAACAAAATATAGGAAATCCTACCTCTCAGCAACTGGTTTGGCAATGTTTTCAAAAATGGTCTCTTGGTTTGCATCCTGATCAAAAATCCTTTGAAATCTGCAAACGTGAAACAGTAATTATTTAAAAGCTGAGCCTTCAAACACTATTGGATTAACAATTTTTTCTCCTGAAAGCTTTGTAAATTACCCCATATTGACATCACTGGGCTTACCTAACCTAACACAATGTTTGCCCTGTAGTCCCAACCACACTGTGCTGTTGTACCCCTGTACACAAATGGTGGGTAAACAGTATTGCTTTGACAAGATCTGTACAATAAATCCCTCTGAAAAACTGCAGCAGCTTTGAACCAAATAATAAACTGTGTGTTTTTCAGCTCTCAAGAGGAACAGTGTCTGCAATTGGCATCAAATTCAAATCTAGATAAGTGCATGAAATGGAAACCCAAGAACAGGATGTAAACAGCCAAAGAACTTCTGATGTCTGACCTGTAAGAAAAGAACGCAGCTGTGAAATGTATGATTATTGAACTTCGTTTAAATTTTCAGTTTAAAATTTTGAACTGAAGTTTATTTTCCATTAATTAGGGTCTGCATCCTAGTATCAGCCACTTAATTCTCAGGACGGTTTTGTTTCATTTTGTTCATCATGAGTCAAAAGTCAAAGAGTAAATTAAGATAGACCTGTTCTGCAAAGAGAAGCCTTTATCAGATTGGCAAGGCTAGGAGTGTGGGGAGGTGGAATGGAGTCAATTTCACTCTTTTTGCAATGGCACTCAGACTTCGCTTAGTACAGGATCACAAGCACAGTGGAACACCTGGGGGAGGAGACACACAACCTATTTACAGTGTGGTAAGTTGCTAAGAGCAAATGTGGCCCCCATTAAAACATCATGAAGAAAGAGAGAGAGAGAAAGGGAACAGGGGGAGGGAAAGGAGGAGAGGAGGAGAGGGGAAGGAGAAGAGGGAGAAAAAGAGAGAGAGGAAGCATAAGCATACAGGGCAAAATACTAACAATTGTGAATCTCCCACAAAAGGGATAGGAAAGTTGATTATATTATTCTTCCACCTTTTTTGTACATTTAAAATTTTTCACAATAAAAAGGGGGGCACTTTAAAGCTAAAACTCTAAAACAAACACTTTGAGGGCATCCTAAGCAACTTTCAGAGTAGCTTAGGAACCTTTGGTCTATGTGTCTGCCTGCACAAGGGAACGGGCACATGTTCAGTTAAAGTAGAGACTACACGAAATGCAGGACTGCCATCACTACAGAGGAGTTCGGAAGGATGTCTGGAGCTGGGCTGGAAATATAAAATGGAATGGAATTCATTGTCTTCAATAAACATCAACTTCAAAAGATCCCTATAGCTTATGAACCTCCCTTTTGAAGAAGAAAATAATGAAACTGTCTACAAAAGGACATTGGAAGGCACTCTGGCTACTACCTCATTTAGCAGGCAAGGTTATATTTTAGACAGCAGTATTTGCCGAGTGTGCCCAGAACACTTCTCAGAACCCTCTAGGTGTATCACAGCTTCAGATGTAACACATGGCTGCTCAAGTGCTCTTCATGGCACTGCCTACTGTGACATCTGAGCACAGACCCAGCGGTGCTTTCGGGGAGGATGATTATAAGGCTGATTTGCTTCTTTGACCAAATCGGTGATGACTGAGGGAATCAATTAGCCATTCCCGACTCCACTTCCTTAAGTAACAGGAATTACATTTATCACCATATAAACCAAAAAGATGGTAGGCGTTTCAATAAATTAAGCAAGGTTCCTTAAACATTAAATATCATCCCCAAATATTTTATTTTATATAATGTAGTTGCATAGTAAACTGAAAAGGCATTATGATCAGCTAGCTTCTGAAAACCACTGAAGAACAAAATAAAATCATATAGTTTAACAAGTTCAGTCTAATCTTTTACACAGGAAGAAGTTGAGGCCCAGGGATATAAAGCAATTTACTTACGGCCCTGAAACTAACCAATAACATGCCTTGAGACATAACTTAGGTTTCCTGATTCCTATGAGGCCCTTTCATTCATTAGGAAGTTGTGTAGGCTTTTTCAAAACTTCATTTCAAACTTGGCATATTTCTTCCCATCCCAAAGCTGTTCTTCCTGGTCTTCCTCATCCCAGTATGAGGGATGACAACTCCATCCTTCTAAAAGTTCAGTCCAAAACCCTTAGGGCATCCTTGACTCCTCTCTTTCCATTACACTCTATATCCAACCCATCAGCAAACTCTATCAACTCTGACCTTCAATATACATCCAGAATCCAACTATATCTCAGCATTTCCACTCGCTACTAACCCAGCCCACGCTACCATAATTTCTTGCCCAGTCTTCCTTGCAATAGCATAACTGGTCTCCCTTACCCCCTTACAGTCTATTTTCCACATGTTAGCAAGAATGATTCTGCTACAACACAAGTGAGATTATTTCATTCTTCTGCTCAAAACCCTTCATGACCTTCCCATGACACTTTGGGAAAAGCTACATATGATCTGGCCACTCTGCTGCCCCTGTAAACTTCTTCTCCCCCTCTCCCCGCTGCTGACTCTCCTCCAGCCACACAGATCCCTTTACTTTTCTTCAAACATGCCAGGCACTCTCCCATCTCAGGGACTTCACTCTTGCTATATCCTTTGCCTAGAATCCCCATCCCTCAGATATCTGACTGTCTGGCTTCCTGACCTCCTGCAAGTCTCTGTTCAAACGTCACCTTCCTGTACACCTTCCCTGTGAAATACTGCAACCATCCCTGCCCTTGCTGCCCCTCCTCTCAGCACTCCCTATCCCACTTCCCTGCCTTAGTTTTCTCCAGGGCACGTAACACTTTCTGACACACATTGCACTTACTCATGCGCTCTTCCATCTCCTCCCACTAAATGTAAGCACCATAAGAGCAGGGGCCTTATTGGATTCCCTGCTGTATTCCTAGCCATTAAAACAGCACACAGTGGATGGTCAATAAATATTTACCAATGAAATGAATTTTCTTGGGAGAAAACAGCCTTTAAAATGCTTAAATATTTATCTCTGAATATGCGTATAAGTTAAATACTTTATTAATTTCTTTAAAATACTAAAATGAATATTTTTAATTCAGAGATTTAGAAAGAATGATTAAGAAATTTAAAGCAGATAGCACTCTTTCAATAAGCACATGTTTAATGCACTCTATTTGTAGCTACATAATATAAATACTTTGGAAAGGACTGGTAGATAGAGACGTGGTCAATTGTTTTTTAACAATCAAACAGAATCATGCTGAATAAAATGTTTTAGCAAACTGTGGCTTTATAGAGACTGGCCTAGGCCAGCTGTCGCAAAGTCATAGCTACTAAGGTATGTAGCATGCTTATATCAGTGGGAGAATGCCCCCTTTAGAAAAAGGAAGTCATGTATTAATGGATAGAATGAAAGGCAATGGGGAGTCACAAAGACAAGGTGAGGACCACCTCACTAGGCAACCATGTGCTACCCGTCCTGCTTGTGCTTATTGTAGAAGGAGACACAAGAAGGAGATGGGATCGAGGTGGAGGGAGAAATATATACATGAGAGACAAACGGCAGATTTGTGGAGACCAAAGAGAATCTTTATGAGACAAAAAATAAGCGTAATAACAATTAGAGAGAGAGAGACGGAGACACAGAGAAAACCATAAAACATATCTGGGATGGTTTTATCCGAATGGCAGGGACAGGAATGGTCTCAGAATAAGGCCCATGTAAAACAGCCTAGAGAGAGATGCAAGAGAGCACTAGGATTCCTTCAGCAGGACCCAGAAATCCACCACCTAAGTTTGGGCCAGAAATCAAATATGGGTTTAACTTGGGCTCAAACTTCTCCAAAATTCAAAAGTGGGGATTAAAGGAAATGGCATAATCTGAAATTGGAGAATAAAGACAGTATGAAACAGCCATAATCCTACAGTTCGAGGCCTGGATACTAGAAGGGTATTCAGACCAAAGGCACTGATGACAGACAATCCAGGGGCGGCTGTTTGGTACTTTTCCCCTGAACTACACAGCTCAGCACCGTCCCAGATAAATACATGGCAATCCATAAATGTGAGTAAATATGTAATTTTAAATTTTCTATTAGCCACATTTTTTAAAAAAGAAACAGGTGAAAGTATTTTGATAATATATTTTAACCCAATATATCCAAAATTTTACCATTTTAATATGTAATCAATATGAAAAAATTCTTGACATATTTTACATTCTTTTTTTTCATACTAAACCTTCAAAAATCCTTGATATATTTTACACTTACAGCACATTTCAATTAGGACCAGCTACATTTCAAGTGCTTAAGAGCTACATGTGGCTGGTGGCTGCTAGACTGGACAGTACAGATATAGAATGTATGTATGTGCATATGAGATCTGTATATCATTTACGCTATAAAGAAGGCTTACCTATACAGCACACAGATTGTACCTTAAGTTCCTACGTTTAATAAAGTTTAGTCACGCACTGAACTTCCCATAAGTGCTAAACCACAGTGGGGCAAGTAGGAAAATGGTAACACTGGAAGAACAGATGCAATAAAGAAAGGCTGGGATCTTGGGATATCATGTTGGATACAGAAATACACTCTCTTCTCAACTTTAGACACAGCAAGGAAAAGACAACTTGAATTCTATCTACTAAATGAGAGAGAGAACTGCTCTACATCCTCCCCAAGAAGTGGTGCTAATGACTTCACAGTGGATATTAATGTAGTACAAGAGTTAGTTCAACAGGAAAACAGAGAAGGAGAAAGAAAAACTTACTTAAATTTGTAGTTTTCTCGCTTATTATTCACAAACCCATCTGCCAAATCACGAGGTAAGATAATTTCCAAGCTAGGTGTTAATTTTTCTTCTTCATCTATAGAATAAATCTGCAAATACGAAGACAAGAAATGAATACACAATGGTAAAATCACAGCTTCAACTATGACCATGTTATTATGACATGCATTGTAATGGTATAAAAAATTGGACTTTTAAGACAAAAAGTCATAATATAGTACATTTTGGAAAATTTTCCTCTTTGAACTGTGTGCCTACTCAAACAAATATATGGAACTGAACAAGAGGTATAAAACCTAAATCAGTGCTCTATCAAAGCTCAGATCCTCTTTCAATGATCTAATGTTCAAATTTGAGTATTTGAGTGTCTCTGTTGTGGAGAAACTAATAGGCCTGAAAGCAACATATTATCTAAGTATTGCTTTAGAACTATGTACCAGAAATTAACATTTTACTGCAACCAATGAGGATTTCTGAGCATTTACAGAATGTAAGACACAGAGATAAAAGGATTAGGTCTGAGACTTCTCAGAGAGTTCACAAGAATGCTCTAATTCAAGTTATGTTCAAAGAAGCCCAAGTTTCCATGAGACACATTCAGGCATTTGATAAAAGACATGTGGTTTCAAAAGACACATGTAATTCATGTCTTTGATGTCATTTTCAAGGTTCTCCTCCCAGCTCAGCCACTAATTGGCAAATGACCTCAGAGAAATCACTTAACCTCTCTAAGCTGATATGGAAATGAAGGGTCTTAACCAACCCCTTTACAACTGTAATATTCTCTGATTCTCTTCTTGGCTACTTACTCCTTTACTTATTGGCCAGAAAAATCAAGAGTCAAGCCTATAAATAGGTCATGATGAATAAAGAAAAGTATAAAATGTGGTGTCCAAAGACCTGGGTCCAACACTGATCTCAATTTACCAGCAGTGTGACCAGTTACCACTTTCCTTATACATAAAATGAAGAAAACAGAATTGCCTCCCTTACAAGATTGCTGTGGGGATCAAATGATGTCATGGAAATGGAAGCATTTTGTAACGCACCATAAAAAATGTTAGTCATTAGATTTAGAGGTTTTTAAAAAAGACTTCTTGTCTTTCACCAGGAAATAAAAGTCTTTCTAACAGGCAATACTTCCTGTTTAAGACCCATTTAGATGCTTGATTATGGGGAAAAAAGTCATATTCTTAAATAAGTAAAAGCCTACCTAAATCTCCAGAAGGTCTGAATAATTTTCCTAAGCAGACTTTTATTGAACCCTCTCATTTAAAATGTGAAGAATTCCTGTAGAAAAGTCATTCTGTAAAATAAAATTATTTGTATAAAGTAATGGCATGAGGTCCAAGGTTTTCTGACTAGGTTTTCTCAAGAGACATTTAAAAATTATATCCTGTAGGGCACTACATTAAAAAGAAAAAAGGGTTAATGGCTAGACAAGTGAGTGAAAGGGTGTGTAAGACATGAAACATACAGGAATGAGGGGTGCCACACACTAAAAAATAAAAATCTAACATTCAGTGCTCAGAAGACAAAAAGGACCATCGACTAGAGAAGGAACGGTGACCCTCCACCACTCTCATTAAGCCATTCTTTGAGGCATTAAGAAAAGTCCCTTAATAACCAGGAAACTTGTTTAGTCTAATAGATTGGCTTTCTACCCTTTGTCATAAAAATATTTGAGACAGAGTAGCTTTTTAGAATAGAAGATAATTAGATCAAATGCAAGGATGAATATGAAAATGTTTTGAAATATACAAAGCACTATACAAATGAAAAGGATTGCCATTGTTAAAATTAGCACAGAGGTTCATCTTATGCATCTTCTAACTTATTAATCTACAAATTATTATAAGTTAATTTATAGTGCCTTAGGGAATAAGATTAATGAAGTAATGCAGCCACAAAAGGAAGAGGAAAGAAAGAAAAATATCTTTGAATCACTCTTGGTTTAAAGCTACAAGCAGCATTTCCAGTCAGAGAAACAACCATACAACCTTTAGGGAGCAAAAAGATAGGGTGCTAAAAGTGGGATTTCTAAGAGAGAGCAGGGCTACACTAACTCAAAAACGGTTCATCTGTGTTCTCTTATTTTTGTGGATGTGGCATAATGTTGCATCTCGGTAAGAATCTGACATTTTTAAATACAGTATGACACCTAAAAATACTTCCTGGAGTATTAAACAATCCACTCCACAGAATCTCAAAAAAGAAATGCAAAAGGAGGCACATTAAAATATCCAAACATCACATTTTAAGAAAAAAGAAAGTTCAACACTAAGTCCAAGATTTTTCTATCAGCCAACAGCCCCCCTCCACACACACCCATTCTACTCATCCTCTCACATCACCATATCCAAGCACCTGCTTCTGACTGACTGCTGAGTTTATTTAGAGAAATTCAACAATTTTAGCCAAGAATCTGGGCGGGGGGTGGGGGTAGGAGTGTTACATATACTTTTTACATATCATGCACTTTTAAAAACCTTCTTGTAAGCGAATTTAAGAGGAGAGAAAATGGGAGGATACTCATGGTTCCTTTCTACACTGCTATATTCTTAAAAAAAAAAAAAAGAAAAAACAATACTTTCTTCGGAGTCTTCTCATGCATCTTCTAAATGCACTCCATGAGCAAAAAGACTGATGATGATAATGACAAAGACACTATATTCTCCTTGTTTTAAATACATAAATTACATGAAATAAATGCTAAATTATGAGATGCTATGATGCTACATATATACACACACACAATGTAGATATAGGATAGAGATTAAATATGATTAACAATATACCCATTCCAGGCATTCATGAATATGACCCAGATTGCCCTTGCCTAAATCTTCACTTCATGGGGCAAAAAGGTTTTGCCTCAAGAGCCAAGAGCTTTGGAATAAAAAATCCTTAATCAAAATCAGGGTTCTGCCACTCACCAGATGGATGGCTTGGCCACATTATTTAACCCGAGACTCAGTTTCTTCTCTATAAAACGAGGAAAATGACCCAACCTTACAGGGTTCTCATGAGAGTCAGGGATAATGCAGACAGGGGACCTACGTGGTAACAATGACTAAGCTCCTTTCTAGGGAGAGGAAAGAAAGTTTTGAAATATTTAAGAAGCATTCAAAACAACTCTGCTTAGAGCAAGGGCGATGTCTTAATCTTCTTTGTCTACTGATTTAGCACAGTAGAGGAAGCACCTAGTAAATGCTCAGTTAATGTTTTCTGAAATACAGTATATGTGTATTCTTCGTGTCAGGCTGCATAAATATCTATATCTGCAATGAGTGCATGTCAACGTACATGCTTCTGTTGCAGAATGACAGTATGGTTAGTCAACAAAGGGTTTCTAAGGGCCCAGTGCGTGCAGAACTACATGTATGCTTTGTGTATTTATTATCTGTATCACCTCAGACAAGTGGACACACTCATCTCTTGCTTGCACGTTTTGCCTGAGTTCGAGCATAAGTTTGAGTGTATCTGTGGTTGTAGAGCCGCGTGGCCATTTCCCAGACAGGAGCAATAAAGGTGCGCAGTAGAGGCGCAGTCTATGTGAGTGTACAAACACACATGCACGCCTCTGCCCCTGCGTGCACACGTGTGCCCGGACGCACACCTGTGGCTCTGTGCAGGTACATCTGTGCCCGCAGGGTTGTACTGGGTGAGAGTGGCCCGGGTGTCCTTCTGTCCGCGTCCCTGACAGCGGCGCGCTGGCCTCTGCGTGGCTGCTGGGGCGCCTCGGACACGGTGTGCTGGACTCCCGGCGGCATCCCGACCCCTCAACCCGGCCCAGGCCTCTCGCGTGCCACCCCTCCCCCGGCCTGGGAGGCCCCGCCGCGCCGGCGCCCTTGCTGCTCCGACCCGTACCCCTTGTTGCTGCTTCCGGACAGTGGGCTTCACCCTGGCGAAAATCTGGATCGTCTGCTTCACCATCTCTTCCCTGGCTCTGCACTGACCCTTGACCTCTCTCAGGCCCTGGCTGCCCAAACTTCTGACTCCCACCACCTCCGGCGAGCCGCAGCCTTAGCAACAGTAACTAGGGACACTACCCAAGGAGCACCGCGCCAACCAGGACCTCCTTCTTTCCCTAATTGGTGGCTGATGGGGAGGGGCGGCCCGAGGGGAGGGACTGGGGGCGGGGTTGGGGGGGGAAAGCCGAGCGGAAAGTGCTGCGCATGCGCGTGGTCAAAGTCTGGTCTCCAGGCTTGACTCCTGAGCCGGGCTAGAGAGTGGTTAATGGGGTGAAGACCGCCATGCCTTGCCGTGTTCTTTAATCCATTCTCTCTGTGCCAACACCTCTTTTTAGCACTGAAGTAGTTCTTTTTTTAAATTATTTGTTCATTGAAGAGATGGCACTGATTTGTGACAGCAATATGCTGGCTGGGGATCCCGAGCTGAGCAAAACTGCAGTCTGCTCACTTGGAGAGGAGGGTCTGATGAAGGAGACAGATTTCCTGTAGGAAATTACAGATTATGTTGGGATAAGCATGGGGTTCTGTGGAAGGCACCTCATCTAGCTCTGCTTTGGAAGAGACCAAGACTGGAGGAAGGGGGACTGTTTCCCATGTCAAGAAAGGGTGGGCTCCCTCGTGCACTGTTGGTGGGAATGTAAGTTGGTGCAGCCGCTATGGAAAAGAGTATGGAGGTTCCTCAAAAGTTAAAAATAGTACTGCCATATGATCCAGCAATCCCACTCCTGGGTATACATCCAAAAGAATTGAAATCAAGATGCCAAAGACATATTTGCACTTCCATATTCACTGCAGCATTAGCCAAGATATGGAACCAACCTAAGTGTCCTCTGATGGATGAATGGATGAAGAAAATGTGAGAGAGAGAGATATATATAATGGAATATAATTTTTATATATTGTATATTGTTTTATACCTATAATGGAGTTATAGATATATAAATATAAAATATTGTTTTGCCATAAAAAGAAGGAAATCCTGTCATTTGCAGCAACATGGGTGAAACTGAAGGGCATTATGCTAAGTGAAATAAGTTAGAGAAAGACAAATACTGTATGATCTCACTTATATGTAGAATTTTAAAGAGTTGAACTCATAGAAACATAATAGAATGGAGGTTGCCAGCAGGGCTGGGGGAAATGGGGAGATATTGGTCAAAGGGTACAAACTTCCACTTAAAAGAGGAGTAAGTTCTGGGGATCTAATGTACAGTATGGTGACGATAGTTAACAATATTGTATTGTATACTTGAAAGTTGCTAAGAGAATAAGCCTTAAATGTTCTCATCACACAAAAAAAGGTAATTATGTGAGGTGATGGAGGTATTAACTAATCTTATTGTGATAATCATTTCACAATATATATGTATCAAATTATCACCTTAAACTTATACAGTATGTCAATTATATCTCAATAAATCTGGAAAATTAAATAAACAAAAGAAAGGATGGGCTCCTCAAAAGACACCTCTAGCACATAAAAAGATGTTCAGCATCATTATCCACCAGAGAAATAGACATTAAAGCCACAATGAGATATCTACACACCTATCAGAATGGCTAGAATAAAAAATAGCGACAAAATGAGATGCTGACAAAGTTACAGAGAAACTGAATCACTCATACATTACTGGTGGGAATGTATGATATAAAATATATCGTGGATAATGGTATAGCCACCCTAGAAAAGAGTTTGGCAGTTTCTTACAAAACTAAAGATGCAACCACCATAAGATCCAGCAATTAAGCTCATGGGCATTTATCTCAGAGAAATGACAACTTGTGTTCACACAAAAACCCGTGCATGAGTGTTCATAGCAGCTTTGTTTATAATGGCTCCAAATGGGAAAGAACTCAGATGTCCCTCAACCAACGAATAGTTAAACAAACTGTGGAAGACTATTCAGCAATAAAAATGAGGGAACTGCTGATACGTATAACAACTTGGATGAATTTCCAGGAAATTACACTGAGCAAAAGAAGCTAGACTCAAAAGTTAAATACTGTATGATTCCACTTATATAACATTCTTGAAATGACAAAATTATAGAGATGGGGAGCAGATTAGTGGTTGCCAGGGGTTAGGGAGGCAGGGAGGGGGTGAGATCACTATGGCCATAAAAGGATCCTTGTGATGGACTATTCTGTGTCTTGACTGTGGTGGTGGTCACAGAAATCTACCAATGTGATAGAATTGCACAGAACAAAATACACACACACAAATGAGTGCATATAAAACTGGCGAAAGTTGAATAACGTTGAATAAGATGGATGGATTGTATCAATGTCCATTCCCTGGTTGTGATATTGTACTTGTGTTATGCAAGATGTTACCACTGGGAGAAACTGAGGGAAGGGGAAGCAAGATCTCTCCGTGTTATTTCTTACAACAGCATGTGAAGCTACAATTATCTCAAAATAAAAAGTTTTTGAAAAGAAATTCTTAGCGAATAAAAAGACAAGACACAAACTGGGAGAACACTTTTGTGAAACATATATCTGATAAAGGATTTGTATCCAGAATAGCTAAAAATTCTTAAAATTCCATAATAAATAGGAAAACAAGCAATCCGATTTAGTTTTTAAAAAAGAGGAGGGTCAAAGATTTGAACAGACACTTCCCACTATATGGATGGCAAGTAAGCACATGCAAAGATGTTCAACATAATTAATCATTAATGAAAATGCAAATTAAAACCACAATGAGATACCACTACACAGCTCTTAGAATGGCTAAAAATAAGAAAATAAAATGGGCATTACCAAAAGCCTGCATGGATGTAAAGCATCTGGAATTCCCAAACATGGCTGGAAAGAATGCAAGATGGACCAGTCACTTTGAAAAGCAGTTTCCTAGATTTTTATACTTAAAGTTATACATATACTTACCATATGACCCAGGATTTCCACTCCAAGGTGTTTACCCAAGTGAAATGAAAGCTGATGTTTACACAGAAACATAAACACGAGTGATTATTGTGGCTTTATTCACAATTGCCAAAAATTGGAAACAAAGTAAATGTTCTTCAACTGGTGGATGGATAAACTGGTACATCCTCACAATAAAAGGAATGGACTGCTGATGCCTGCAACAACATGGTTGAATCTCAAATTTATTATGCTGAGTGAAAGAAGCTAGACTCAAAGTCACACACTTTATAATTCCATTTATATGACATTCTAGAAAAAGCAAAACTATAAGGAAAAAGAGATCAGTGGTTGACAGGCACTGGGTGTAGGAAAAGAGGCTGACTACAAATGGGTGTGGGAGAGTTTTTTGCGGAGTGATGAAACTGTTTCATATCTTGATTGTAGTTGTGGTTACATGACATATACATTTGTCAAAACATAGAATTATCTATATACTTAAAAGTTTGAATTATACTCTATGTATATTGTACTGTTATAAGAAAAACACAAAAGATAGAGGATGGGTATGAACAGGTGCAACAGTATCAGGGATGGAAAAGAGGAAAGAACCAGGTATTTATGAAATAGACTTTAAGGGCTTTTTCACCTGGCGCTGGATGGTAAGGAAGAGATGACTCAAGATTGGGCAGTTGGGTATTTCCATGTCTTGGGTATTGTGAATAATGCTGCAATGAAAATGGGAGTGCAGATATCACTTCAAGATACTGGCCCCATTTCCTTCAGATATATACCCAGAAGTGGGACAACCTACATGTCTGCCTATGGATGAATGGATAAAGAAAATGTGATATATATATACACACACATATACACACAATGGAATATTATTCAGCCATAAAAAAGGGAAATCCTGCAATTTGGGGCAAGATAGATGAAACTGGAAGGCATTATACTAAATAAAATAAGCCATACAGAGAAGGACAAATACTGTATGGTATTAATTATGTGTGAAATCTAAGCAAGAAAAAAAAAAAGCCAAACTCATAGAAACAGAGAGTAGAATCATGGCTGCCAGGGACTAGGGTATGAGGGAAATGGGGAGATGTTGGTGAAAGGGTACAAACTTTCAGTTATAACATGAATAAGTTCTTGGGATCTAATGTACAACATGATGCCTATAGTTGATAATACTGTGTTGTATACTTGAAATTTGCTAAGTAGACCTTAAGTGTTCTTACCGCTAAAAACGGTAACTATGTGAAGTGAGGGATGTGCCATTTGACTTGATTGTAGTAAATATTTCACAATGTATATGTATATTAAATCATCACATTGTACATTTTAAATATATACAATTTTATTTGTCAATTAACCTTCAAATAAATAAATAACTAAATCCTCAATAAAATAAAGCTGAAAAAAAAAAGACTGGGCAATTGGGTGTATGGTGCAGGTATTCACCTGGACAGGTAAAATATTTTGTTTATTTATTTATTGAGATTAATTGACATATAACATTATGTTAGTTTCAGGTTACAATAATGAGTCAATATTCGTATATATTGTGAAATGATCACAAGTCTAGTTAACATCCATCACCATACATAGCTACAATTTTTTTTTCTTGTGATGAGAACTTGTAAGATCTACTCTGTTAGCAACTTTCAAATATACAAAATAGTATTATTAACTATAGTCACCATTCTGTGCATTACATCCCCAGGAATTATTTATTTTCCAACTAGAAGTTTGTACCTTTTGACCACCTTCACCCATTTTGCTCACCTCCTTACTCCCCGCCTCTGGCAACTGCCAATCTGTTCTCTGTATCCATGAATTCCATGTTTTTGTTTGTTTGTTTTTAGATTCTTCATATAAGTGAGATCATACAGTATTTGTCTTTGTCTGTCTAACTTATTTTACTTAGCATAACACCTTCAAGTTCCATCCATGTTGTTGCAAATGGCAAGATTTCCTTCTTTTTAATGGATGAATAATACTTCATTTTATATATATATAAATGGTGGTATTTTATATTTCATTATATATATATAAGTGGTATTATATATAATATATATATTATATATATATATACCACTTTTCTTTATCCTTTCATCCATCAACGGACACTTAGGTTGCTTCCATGTCTGGTAAAACTGATTACAGTGGGAAAGGGGGAAATAAGGAGTTGGGGATATGTTAACTTTCAAGTGCCTGCAGGACTTCAATGGGTAGTTGGATAACATTTAGGAAAAATCTATGACTGAAAGTACAGATATGGGAGTCATCACAGAGTTCTTCCAGGAAGTGATCAAGTCACTCGTGAGGACTGAGACTGCAATGCCAGCATTGATGGGTGGAGGTGGAAGAGAGGCTGCCAGGGAGACTGAAGAGGGCCGCTGGAGAGGTCTGAGGGAGAAAAGGAATTTTGTATTATGGAAGCCAAGGGAAGAGAACATTTTGAGAAAAAGAAAGTGTTCAACAGTATTGGAGATTAAAGAGGATACACTGAAAGATGTCCATCCAATTTAATAACTAGGAAGTCATTAGTAACCTTGACCATGGTTCCAGTGGAGTGATTGCATCAGAAGTCAGATGGCTGGAGGCCAAGGAGTGAATAGGGGCTTAGGAAGTGGAGGCAGCCTAGGGAGGCTACTTTTCCAGAAGCTTCGTGGTGAAGGGTTGTGAAAAAGCAAAACACAGGGTAAAAGTTCGAGGAACCTGGGGAAAGAAAGGGTCTTCTGTTCATATCTAAGGGAGTAAAGCCATTAAAGAAGGGGAGGATGAGGGTACAGGAAAGAGAGAAGGTAATGTATGTTTGCCCCAGATGAATAATTGGCATTATACCAAGAGGGTACAACGTAAGAGGCAAGGGAGCTGAGGGTATTCGCAAAAGTTCATTTTCAGTGCTGAATCATGAGGTCAAGGTGCTTAAAGATGCTAGTGGCCTTTGACACGGAGGAGTGCTGTGAGGTTCGGAGGGAAATCTATGGGTCCAGGATGTGGGAACTTGACACTTCCTCTTGAGCTCCAGGTCATGGGATCAAATGCGTTGATGAGAATGAAATGCAGGTTCAAATCCTGCTTCTATCACACCTAAGAACGTAACATTGGGCAAATAATTTGTTCTTAAATCTCAGTTGTCTCATATGATAAATAGGGATGGATAATAATAGCTACCTCATGGAGTTGTCATGAAGATTATGTGTGGACATGCATGTAAAAGCGTTACTGAGGTGTCTGGTGGATTGAAAATGCTCACTACCCCAACGCTTCTGACCTCTGGACTGGATTCCTTTTATTGTAAAGCCCTCCTAAGGAGCAGAATCTATGACATATGCATATGTGTGTGTGTGTGTGTGTATACATATATATATATATATATATATATGTATATATATATATATATATATGACATATACTGGGGATTGCAAACCCAAATATCTTGGGGGGCCAGACTGATGGTGTAAATATGTCAAGCAGATGGGTATATGACAATAGGAAGCAGTCATGGTGAACTGAAGAGTACGTGCCCCCAACTAAAAACATGCACATTCAAAATGTTTGAAGCACTAGGCTGCCTAAATAAAGCACGTTTGTAGGCCCCCAGTTTACAACCTCTATTTCTGTTCCTGGTATAGCCCACTTCAGTAACCCTCAGGCCCAATGCCTCTGACAGGTTTACCTAAATCTCAAACAGATGGCTCTAATGGGTATTAAATAAATTTTGAGATTAAATCTCCGAGATGTAGTGTCTTTCCCACAACTGGATTTATATTCAGTATTATTGTTTGCACCTTACCTACTTGCTTATATGTGGGAATTAAGATGTCTTTAAATTGTTTAGAAGATTCTTGAGCTCTGCATTTGCCAAAATAACATACAATTGCACCAGGCGAATTAGCCAGGACTTATAGGCCTCAAATCTGAAAGAAATTAAGCTGGTCCTGAAACAAATTAGTCTATAGGCAAGTTAGTTGAGTTTTGTTTGTACGTTTTTTAAGAAAAAATTGAAACTGTGCTCCAGTACTAGTTTTCAACTACCTTTTTAGCTGTTGGTGCTGCAACTGTAAAATGCATCATTTTTCTTTGTAAGTCTGAAGAGGGACCAGTTAAAATTTTATGGGCTGATAATTTTGATATTGTAGAATATGTACATAAAATTACCTAGCTGCAGTACATTTCCCCTTCCCCTTTTTATCCATGGCTTTGGGTGATTTTTGATCGTTTGTTCTAAAATCTTTTATTGCCACAGCATGACACGCACCCCTTCTTATCAAAGGAGCAAGCCTGTTCAGACAGGAGTGGTGGGTCCTTCACAAATAGGACAGAAAGCATTTGATTGATTGATCTTCCACTATTAACTTACTCCAAGAAGCAAGACCAATAACCAGCATTTTGTTGCTTTTTAATAAATAGCAATATTCATAGAATAAAAGTCAACTGATGTAAACTGTCCCTGTACTCTCGTGAAAGCTGCTCCTATCATAGTAAGAACTCAAGAATAGGTTTGGGGATAATGGATAGGATATCAGACATGATTCTTTCATGATTCCTGAGTGTTCCTGATTGAGGATTCCACGGAAAGAAATTGAAAACTGAGAAAGAAAGAGCAGATTTTCTGTGGAGGATACTTTCCTTAGAAATCCGCTTCTCAGCTGAGCTCCTGTTGATCAGTTTTATGACTGGTCAGGACCAGAGGGAACCCCTTATACCTGAAGTATAAAAAAGTCACTCATTCCATTGTTTCTGAATCAAGTGGAGAATACACACAGCATTTTCTGGTACTCATTAAATGCTAAATAATAACAACATGCTCTTAAATTGCAGAACAAGGGTACCACAAAATCTGTAATATATAATTTCAGCAAAGAATTTTCTTTTGAGAATATGTTCAGCTAATTTAAAGCATAATTTCATTAACATAACCATCTTTGCACATACAGCAGAGTGGAATTTATAAAACTTTCCCAGCACTTGGGTTTAAAGGATCACAGGGGGAATCGTTGGGTCCGATAAACTTGCACTACCTCCCTTTTCCTCTCAGACGGTGGATGCAGATTTTCGACATCATATAGGGTCCTCTCTCCTTACGGGTACATCCCCTCTCTGGCTGAGAGGCAGAGGCCCCTTTCCTCCTGCTTTGTCTGATCCTCTTCCTGCAGCCCTCCTGGGGCTCCCCCTGAACAGCAACATCAAAGTCATTTATGGCTAAAAGCTGGTGGCCAGCCATATGGAATTACAGCCCAGGCTCTCGCCGGATTACAGAGTGTGGCATATGAACCAAATGACAGTGCCATGGCACAGAGGAAAGGCTGGTAAAACCTCCAGTTTCAAATGGAAAATATGACTGTGTATTTATACACAGGCTTCCCATAAACAACCTGAATGTTTCACCAACATCCCAATGAAGCAAGGGATGGGCTGAGTTAAAAATAGCTCCAGAATGCCTCTCTTCTAAGTAAATTACCCGCATTGTCTATCGACTCGGGTGTTTAATGTGTTTCTCTGCATATTTCAGGATTACAAGAAATGCTTACCAGCAAATAGCATAACTTAAGACATAAAAGAAAATGGCTTGCATAACAGAATTCCCTTATCTAACACATTCTTATTGCTGCAAAATCCAACCACATCTTACCCATCCTGAATTGAGCTATTTCACAATCTACTCTATCCAGATCTCTACTTCCTCATCTCCCATTCACTTCTCAACCTCCTGAAGTCTGACTTTGTCTCCCAGACTCCATGGAATCTGTTTAAACTTTGCATCTCCAAGTGATACCTTTGGTCTGTACATCCTGGAATAACATCGTGATAGACCCAGTTGCCCGGGCCTGAACTCTGAGTTGTCCCTTGTGCTTCCTGCCTCTGGGATAGCTATATCCAGTCTCCAAGTCTTGATGATCCTGCCTCCTAAATATCTTTTGTCTCTATCCTGTCAACTCCATGCTCGCTACTTATTGCCTTAGTTTGGTGCTTAGTCTCTTTGCCAGAACTAGTAAAGAGCTCTCAATTGCTTTTCTTGCCTTTAATCTTGTCCTCCCTTTATTCCATCTTCTACACCTGCTACCAGATTATCTTTATATAATGCAAATCAGTTCCTGTCACTCCTTGTTTGAAAACCTCGAATCCTTCCCTGTTACAAATAGAATAGAGTCCAAAGAGCCTTCATGACCTGGACCCAAACTGTGTGTATATCAATTTCTCAGCCCGTATCATGTCCTCCACCCCTACTTCCCTGTCCCTGTACTCCAGCTACTGATTTTCTGCAGTTCCCAAACATGCTACTCCTTTGCATGTCTCCACGCCTTTGTGCTGTTCCTTCTGTCTCCGGGGCTATTTCCCACCTTGTCCATTAGGAAAACTCAGTCCACCTTTCAAGATCCAGCTCAAATGTCATCTGCTCTCTAAAGACCATCACCTCCATCTCCCCTAGGCAAATTTAGTGACCCTCTGTGCAGCTACATCATATATATCCCTTTGTAATAGCATGTATTGTCCTGTCAATGTTGCCTGTACTATCTGTCCCCCCCGTCATGTCTGGGATTCTTTAACGGCTTTGACTGTTTGCTTTTTATCTCTCTGTATTTCCAGCGACTAACAAGGTTTTAGGCACATACCAGAGATTTCTACATGCCTGATGAATGAATAAGTGGATGCATAACTCATTGCAAGGAATCAATAAAATAAACCCCCTACCATTTAAAATTTTGATCTGAGGTTCATATTTCCATGGTGAAAATTCCTTTCTCCTCCTCTCTCACCCAACAGAACAAAGATAACTTACAGACAGAGTAGACACTGAACAAGAGAAAGCGATAGAAACAAATATAGCATCACCGTTTCAATTTCTGAAACCCTTTTCTTCAGGCACAAAAAGATGGTTACAAATTTCCCAGGGTGATAAAGGGAGCACATTAACATTTGTGTCAATGGAAGGAAACAGAATCAGAGGGACAAGCATAGAAGCAAAGCGACCCTTTGTTCCAGTAGTGAGTTTCACCCAGGATGTCTGGGAAGCATTTAATGAATCTAGGAATAAATTTGTTTCTAATTTAAAAAGAATGCACCATTTACAAATTAAATGGTTATTCACCTTCTTTTGTTTCACATTAAAAAGGGTTTGTCTGGAAGTTTGACAAAGGCAGACCCTGCTCTTCCTCCTCCTCCCTGATTGTTCTTCTCCCAGACTCTAGAGGAATGTCTCCTGAATCACAAAGCCGGTCGCACTTTTCTCCCTCCTCTTTCCCCAGCCTTTGCTCATTGTTGAGGCCCCAGGTGAAACATCACTTTCTCTGCGACACCTGTCCTGATCCTCTCAGACGACACACAGAGCTTTAACTATGGGTGCCCTGGCACCCTGTGCCTCCCGATTGTTCACTTACCCCACTTTGTCGTTATTACTTATAAGAGACTCTACTTACTCACCATCAGATTCTCGGTCTATTTACATAGTAAGTGCTTAATAAGTACATATTTAATGAAAAGTGATATATTTGTTAAATTGATGAAAAGATGCCTGTGGGGAGGAGGATCAACATTGTATTAGATTGCATTCCCCCCAAACAGACGCCGAGACAAAGTTTTGGGTAAAAGGAGTTTATTTGGGAGGTGATTCCAAGAAGACAAGGAAGGGAGGAAACCCAATGGCGGGTGCATTTATGGGTGGATTATCGTGGTGGGAAACTAGGGCATGATCTGGTTGAGAACCTTCCGGAAGACTGTGCTTAACACAACTCAGCCTTGTTCCCCTGAGGAGAGAGGAAGCTGGAGTATTTATCCAACAGCTCTTGCTCCTCATTATTTGGGGGCTGCTCCTGGAGCTGTAAATGTCCCCCTCCCCAGCACTTCCAGCCTACCTGATGTACCAGTGCCCTGACATTCAGAGAAAGCCGTTGGGTAGAGAGAAGCACAGGTACCTGAGGTAGGATGCTGTTGGCATGCATAGGTATGCCCATCAGAGTTGCAGTGGCATCTGGAGTGGACGGAGATGGGGACAGGTCACCAACAACGTCTTCTACAGTAAGCACTATTAATGTTTTTCTTCTAAACTGCACTTTTTAAAAAATGTATGTTGGAAAATTACCAAACACATTTGTATGGTTCTAAGTCTTACAAAGTTATCTACCTCTAAGTAATAGGATCTACCTCTAAATAATAGTATAATGGCTTGTACAGTCACAGGAAACCACACGAGATTCATCTGATATGGGAACAAGTGACATCCAATCTTCGAATGGATGCTTACGCCACCTCTACCAACCAACCATCCCCTTGCTATTACTCATCTACTTGATGATCCCCGGTCTATGTCTGCATGTGTTTTATAATGTCAATGTAGAGTTTTGATAATATTCAGTGTTTTTGATATACTAAACATCTATACTATACAACATTTTTTCTGTGGATCAGTTGCTAAATCAAGGGTGTTTTAACAAAAAGCTAGCATTAACTCTCCCAAGCAACATGTTGGTATTCCACCTATACATTATATATTTTTAAGTGCCTCATAGTCAAATGAGTTTGGAAAATTCTGTCCTAAAGTCAAGCCCTACTGAAAAGGTTGTGATGGCTTCCCACTGTCTGTTGAATTAACAACATCTTACCAGCCATTCAAGACACTCCACAAATTAGCTCCAACACTTTCCACTTTTTCTCCAAACTGAGTCACCTGCCTCTCCCTCCACACAGCCTGCTTATGCACCTGCATCCACGCTCTCTGTGCTTCCTTCTGACCTGACCACTCTCCTCTCTCATCTCCAATACCTGCCTACTCAATCATGCTTTTTTTTTTTTCTGGTGAGGAAGATTGTCCCTGAGCTAACATCTGTGCCAGTCTTCGTCTACTTTTTGTATATAGGATGCTGCCACAGCATGGCTTGATGAGCAGTGTGTAGGTCCATGCCCCAGATCCAAAACTGAGAACCCCGGGCCGCTGAAGTGGAGCATGCAAACTTAACTACTACGCCACCGGGCTGGCCCCTAAATCATGCTTATCTTTTAGGGTCCATCTTAAATTCCCTATGTTTTCTATTCTTGTCACGTTTACAAAGTGATATCTCCACTCTCCTGCCTTTAAACCCCTTGCCCCTGTGGGTACTTCTCTTGAAGCTCTTTATATAGATTGCTCTCTAGTACAGTTTTCAGTGAAAATATGTTATTCTCTACCCTAGCCTAAAGTCTTTCTACTAGATGTTTACATTCTCTTGAGGACAGGAACTCTGACTTTCTCCTTTTTGTATATTGTATGACCTTAGCAAAGTACCTGGCACATAATACTCAAACATTAAATGTTTGTTGAATTGAATTTTAAAAATTTAGCTTACATACTGTAAAATTTGCTTTTTTAAATGTACAGTTCTGTGAGTTTTGACAAAAGTATAGAATTATATAGCCATCACCACAGTTGGGATGTAGAATAATTCTGTTACCTTCCAAAAATTCCCTCATGCTGCCCATTTGTCCTCAAGCCCTCTCCTTACTTCAGGCCCTTGACAACCACTGATCTATTTTCTATCCCTATAGTTTTGCCTTTTCCAGAATGTCTTGAATGGAATCATACAGTATGTAGCCATTGATTCTGGCTTCTTTCACTCAGTATAATGCATTTGAAGTTCATCTATTTTGTTGCATGTATCAATAGTTTGTTCTTTTGTATTGCTGAGTAGTAGTCCATGGATTAGATGTGCCACAGTTTGTTTATTCATTCACCCATTGGAGGACTTAAGTTTTCATTTGTCAAGGGTTAATGCCTAGTAGTAGGATTGCTGGGTCATATGGTCTGTGTAAGATTAAATTTATAATAACCCACAAAAACTGTTTTCCAGAATGACTGTACCATTTTGCATTCCAACCAGCAATATTTGAGAATTTCAGCAGCTCTGCATCCTCATCAACACTTAGTATTAACACTTTAAAGACATTTTTAAACTTCTTTTTTGTGTGTGTGAGGAGGACCAGCCCTGAGCTAACATCCGTTGCTAATCCTCCTCTTTTTGCTGAGGAAGACTGGCCCTGGGCTCACATCCGTGCCCATCTTCCTCTACTTTATATGTGGGACGCCGCCACGGCATGGCTGACAAGCAGTGCGTCGGCAGGCGCCCGGGATCCGAACCCGCGAACCCCGGGCTGCCAAGCGCGGACGAAACCGCTGCGCCACTGGGCCGGCCCCAACATTTTTAAACATTTAATAAGTGCTGATATGTCATGTGGTTATAATTTTCGTTCTCCTAGTGACAAATGATCTTGAGCTTCTCTTCGTGGGTTTATTTGCCATCTAGATATCTTCTTTGGTGAAGTGCAAACCTATTGGCCACTTTTTAATTAGGTTGTTTATTTGCTTTTTATTGAGTCTACACATACATAAATATAGACATACATACATATATATATGATTTACAAATATTGTCTCCAAGTCTGTAGCTTATCTTTTCATTTTCTGAACAGTCTTTCATACAGCAAAAGTTTTGAAAATGTTAATGAAGTCTAATTTATCATTTTTTCTGTTATGACTCATCTTTTTAGTGTTATATCTAAGAATTCTGTCTAATTCATGGTCATGAATATTTTTCTCCTATTTTTTCCTAATAGTTCTATATTTTTACATCAATAATCTTGTATTTAGGGCTATGATGCATTCTGACACATTTAAAATTAATTTTTGTATAAGGTGAGGTACACTGAATTGAATTGAATGTCTCTGGAGACATTTTGCCTTTTCTTTAGAACACCCTGCTTCAGCCTTAAGATGCTCCATTTTCTTACATCAAGGTTATAACTCTAGTGAGAGTCTTTGAGGCTGACCAAATTTAAACTGAAGAAAGGCTTATTTTAATCAGACAAGCTGACTGTAATGAATGTTAACAAAGATAAAGAGCACAGATAGTGAAATATCTAGTTCTTGCTTTGACAATAACTATTGGTTGGCAAAATCAATATACAGTATGTGTGCTCATCTGTATGTATGCATCCATTCATTTATACACACACAGACACACACACGCACATCTATAGACTCTGAAATATTTCTGAGTTATAGCCTCTCCCTAGAGTTTTAAGCCATAATTTTACTTATTCCGAAATTCCAGCTACCCTTTCCCCAGAGGCAGGAGATTTTGGTTAGTGGCTTTACAGTTTGTCACAAACTGTCACATTATTCAGTTTATAAAATGTCCTTGACTTGGGTAGACCAAAGATGGATTTTCCATTACGTTACTTAGAAATGGATAGGTCTTTCCATAAACACACTTAGACACTTTATCCCAACTTTCACTTTTTTTATATTTCATTTCCATTTTTTAATGTCACTTTTGCTGGCAACCAGCACAACCCTTTTAGCGCTGCTGGCAATGTCAAGAAGTTTGAGTGCATTTGCCTTGCTCTGAATCAGCCAGAATGGTAGTGTGGCTTCTCTGCCAAGCCCACTGAGTCTGAGGCCTGAGACATCCCCATCGCTACTGTGCACTGCGAGCCCTTCACAGAGCTGGGAGCATGTTAAATTTCTTGGATTTAAGATTAATGACTTTCTCACTGTTGTCAATTCTTTAGTGTTTATAGGTTCACTTTATAGGTTCACACTGTTGGGCATTAGCCTAAAGTATTATCTTTGAATAATAATGACAAAAAAGCAGTTATCAAGGCCAGCCTTTACAAAAAAAAAAACAAACTCAGAATACTTAACTCTGCAAGACTGAATTATTTGTTCCAACTCTCCACTCTCGTACAATAGGATTATACATCTACACCCATCCCCTTGCAACTCAGCACTGTCCCCCCACAGGATAATAGAGTGGGAGTAGCTTACTTCCCCCTAAACTCCACTTTATTGGCAATTGGCTTGACCAATGGAATGTAGTGGAAATGACAAGAACAGAGGCTTTGTGTATACTGACATGGTTTGGCTTGCCCTCTTGCACTCCTGGGATTACCATAAGAAAAGCATGGCCTAGCTAGCTTCTATCCCTTCAGTCTGGGCCCAGAACGAAACACATGATGCTGACCCAAACCTGATTTGCAGCCTGGACCTAAACTAGCCAACTTGCAGCCTCAAGCAGAGCTGCCCTGGCCAATCCACAGACCTGTGTAAGAAAAATAAAATGCTTGTTGCTTATAAGCCACTGAGATTTGCTACATAGCATTATTACAGAAATAGCTGACTAATATACTCACCCATCTGCCAGTCATCTTTCCCATGGACAGTAGACTAGGTATGAAACCCAGAACACATTATTTGCTAAGATGAACAAACAAGTGAATATTTGCAGCCATGAATCAGACAGGTTACCATCTTCTCATGGATTTTTCTCCAGCCTGGCTCATTCTTCAAGAATCTGCTATGTAGATTTTCTGAGTATCCTTTCAGTAGGATCAGTCTGTATATAATTATAGAATGTAAAGGTTATTATTTCTTAGTTGTCCTCACAGGTGCTAGATCTCAACAACTGAAGCTTCTATCATTAGACAGAAGTTATGTTTTATACAGACTGATGGCACAGGTTCCAAGCTGTAGGAGCCAAATTTCCTGGCAGTAGGAGGACCCATTAAAATTCTGTCTTTTCCCAAGAATATTAACAAACTCTCATCATCAACAGCTGTTAAAGTGTCCACTGCAATGCTCAGTGAGTATCAGCATGAAATGACGGGTTGTCCCTTGTTTTACCTATATCCCCACTGAACGTATATTCTGGCATTCCTTGCTCCATGAATTTGGGCGCATTTTGCAGTTACATTACTGGAGTTGGCCAGACCTCACAATTGTATTTCCTTCCACCTAGATCTTTTAGCTAGATAATTTAAATTGGAATCTTTTATTACAGTGTGCTGTTTCAAAATCTAAGGACGTAGATTGATCTTCCCTTTACCAAGCAAATCTCAGAATAAGATGCCATCATCTTACCAGCAGAAAGTTCCTAGGCCACCTTGAGCCCCAGATTTATATCTCTACAACATGGTCAAATAGCCTTCCTACTTTTAACACATTATACAAGTCCTGAATTTTTAAAAATAATCACCAAGTACCTAAAAGTCATACTTAACCTTATAAAACACGAGTTAGCTCAGTTCATTTTCTCAAAGCTCGCCTCCCCTTCTCTGCCTTGACTTTTTTCATGTCTCATCCCACCATTCCCTTCTTCCTTCAGTCAGATTGTTTCTCTTCTCACTGGCCAAACACAGGCAGATTGGGCAAGGCTTAATTGCATGAGAGATGTTTAGCCTACAAGAGCAGACACTAAAGGGGGACATTATAGTTGTCTTTTAACATTCAGTGGTCTGTCATGTAGAAGGAGTATGCTCATCCTGTGTTGCCATGGAAAGAGCAGAGCTAGACAAATAAGAACCTGTTGATCAAAGGAACGATACTTTTCTCATTTATAAGATGAGGATATTCTTGCCTCTTGGAGTAGCTGTCTGGCTCACAATGATTAATCTTCTCACAGAGTAGACCCTAAGTAATTATTTCTGCCCTCCTATATCTTTGTAATGATTATGACTTTAAAAGGAATGTTTGTGTATAGATAGGGTCTTGAAGAAAACATGGAAAAACAAAATAAGTTGGTAGGGTATTGGGATTGTGTGTGTTTAAATTTTCTATTATTTATATTGAAATATGTTTGTGCAGTAAACACAAATCATAAAAAATGAAATGAAATTCCTTATAGCTAAAGTGGCAATAGCTAATATTTTAATGAACACTTACTATGTACCATATTCAGGCCGTATTCTAAGCCTTTCACATGTATTAGCTCATTTAGTCATCCCAGTAACTGTCTTTGATAGATTCTATTTTTATGCCTATTTTACAAATGAGAAAGTTGAGGCACAAAAGGGTTAAATAATTAGTCTATGGTCACACAATTAGTAAGTGCAAGCCATGATTTTAACCCAGGCAGTCTGGCTCCAGAATCTACTTTCTTAACTATTGCTTTATGGAAAAAAAAAGGAAGCAGGAAAAAAAATAATAAAACAGGGGTATCAATAAGTACACCTCCACTGGGCTTATTATCACATTTTCTTTGACATCCCCAGCGCCATTCTGTACCAACCGTAGAGGACTAGGAAAGGAAAGATGGGCAGAGAAAAGGAAGGTGTTCTAGGTGCTATGGATGTGTAACAAGTTACCCTAAGACTTAGTGACATACAACCACCATTTATTTTGCTCATGGATTCTGTGCGTCAGGAATTCAGAAAGGGCGGAGTGGGCAAGTCTTGTCTCTGTTTCACAATGTCTGGAGCCTCAGTGGGAAGACTTGAAGCCGGGCATAGGAATCATGTAAGCATCCGAAGGCTCCTTCCCTCACACGTCTGGCTCTCCATGACGACCATTAGCTGAGAGTCACAGCAGCTCTCCAGGGTGAGTTTCTTCACAGGCTAGTTTGAGCTTCCTCACAGCCCAGGAATGGCTTCCTCAGGAGTTAGCTCTTTCAGAGAGAGAACGAAAAAAAGAGAGGGAGAGAGAATAAGGCTGAAACTCTTACGACACAGCTGGGAAGTCACATAGCGTCCTTTCCATCATACTCTGTTGGTTGAAGCAGTATGAGCCCCCACCCGGGCTCAAGGGAGCAACAGGAACATTGTACGAAAACAGTATGAGATAGGATATATATTGGAAAATATACTATGCCTCAGAAGGAATATACAAAAGGTCATCTTTGTGTTGCACTGAAGCCAAGAGAAAGAAAAGTGGTGATTTCGACATTCTATAAAATGTGAACAATATTCTTTTTTTAAAAATACAGTTAACAGAAAAATAGGCACCTTCACCCAGAGTAATAGCAAGCTAACAGATATATTAATTTATATAAATGCAGATGAATATAAAACTGACAATTTTTATAAATCTACCTTGAATAATTTGTAAATCGTATTCAATATTTTACAGTAGGACACACATTTTGAAGGAAGAAAAATCTGATTTCATACACAATGACTGATCTTTACATCCAAGGACGAAACAGAGAGTCCAGCTGTGGGACAATGCTTTCCATCAAGCGGACAGATTCTTTGGTAGCAAGGGCTTATCTGGGGTGGCAATTTGGTTCTTAAGTGTAAATTGTGACACAGACAGACACTTTGGAGAACATACAATGGGTCACTGAAAAACAATGAAAACAAAAGATGAATTTTAAGAGAAACAAATACCTTTCAACAAAAGTGGTCAATGAGACCAGATTGGGCATTCTATTTATGAGCTGAAACTTAACACCTATAACTAACCAACAGATTATGACATACTGTGTCTTTTTGATGTGGCATCTAAAAAGCCTGAAATATCAGAGAATTTTCTGTGTTCACCAGTTTTACCCAAGACTCCGGTTTTAAGGTCAAAAGTAAAGCCTGAATGGTTAGAAGAAGCTGTCTGTGAATCTCCACTGTGTCTCAGAAGACGATGACACCACTTTTAGATCATCCCTATGCATCAGATGAGGAGGGACAAATTTCAAACCAAATAGGCTCAATAAAATCCTGTTCAGGAAGGAGATCAATATGCATTAAAATAAAATGCAAGTCTTCAACATGTGCAAAAACACGAGTTACTAGCAAGATTTTTCTTAAAGAAATGATCATAATCACAGAATTCAGAGACATTAAAGCCAGACATAGGCGCAAAAATGCACAGTCCTATCTAGGTCAGATGGGTATGTGGGTTGGGCCAAATGCTTTATGGGAACCTCAGCAGGTGTGTGACTCAGACAGTGGGAGGGAGGACCAGGAAGAATTGGAACCTCTTGCTGGACTATTTCTCATGCCCACCCAAGCCTTTGGGAATGTGTGAGCTCCTTCACCTCATGCCAAGTTTTTGGACCCCTTTATCCTGGTAGCTATACCTTTAAGAACAACAACGAAAAAGACAATTCTGAAGCAAGATGTGATGATTATAATAACTACACAGGAATTTCTTTGCATGCCTGTTATTTATTCTAACAATTGGCATTTGGCAAGGTTATATAGAGATTGTCTGCCTATTTTTTGAAGTCATGAAGGTTTTCTTTTAAGGTGGCAGGAATCCATTTAATGTTTGTAAGCGGTAAAGAAATACTATGAACATAATTTAATAGAGCTTGTGTAAATCAGAAGTAAATCCAAATTAACATGTGGGTAAAAAAAAAAAAAACTACAGAGAGTGACTATACAGAATTCTTCCTCTTGAACTAAGTGATTTTTTTTTTCCAGTGAGGAAGATTAGCCCTGAGGTAACATCTGTGCCCATCTTCCTCTATTTTGTATGTGGGTCATCACCTCAGTGTGGCTGATGAGTGGTGTAGGTCTGTGCCTGGGATTTGAACCCATGAACCCGGGCCGCCTAAGCAGAGCTCACCAAACTTAACCACTGTGCCACAGGCTGGCCCCATGAACTCAGTGATTTTTTCAATAACTTTAAAATATACTCTTGAGCTGAAAAACTTGGATTTTGGGAAACCCATTTTGCATGCAAAAGGAAAAAAGAATTTCCAAATGATACTTCCACATTTTGCTGTTTTGTAGTTATATTCAATTTCCAGAGACAGTTCTGAAAGTGACTTTGGAGACATATCTAGCTTAGTGGGGCATCAGATCTGGATCCCACTGCAGTGGACACTATGGATGCTGATGTGGTGACATCCTCCTTCCTCCAGGTCATTGTGGAGCTCCTGGCTGACACTCTATTGGAGGACAGCAGGCGCTTGCCATTCTTTGGGGAGCAAACTTGAAGAATGACCTTTCATTTCAAGCATACCCATAGTCAACACAGACCTAACACATTATGTGGATTCCTTCCCTTCTCTGACAGTGGAACAATGGCCCACTCCAGCCCTCTCTCACCTAGCCATATTGGGTCATTTGGAGCATGACTGCAGCTGTCCACACAGTAGCCTCCTTAATGCACTACAGGGGGATGCCACCCACTGCCCAATATCATCAGAACATGTTGTCTCAGCGTGTTCCCACTTCTTAATGGCTGCTCTTTTTTCTCCTCCTCAGAAGCTTTCAAGGGCCTCATTATCCATTTGTCAGTCTCAGTCAATAAGCTCCTTCCCTCTGGCCACAGAGTTTTATAGAGCTGCCTTTCTCCCTCTTTCATAATTCAACTCACTTGTCACACCCAACTCGAGCTCCTGCATCCGTATTTCCACGTAAGGAGGTTGTTTATGAAAGGGCCAAGGGGCCTGCTCATTTCTCCGTTGTCTGGAACACACCCATCTTTGCAAGGAATTACACAACATATTAATGGCTTCTGAAAGTAATGCTTACCATGCCTTTTGGAAAATCAGGATAAAATTCACTTCAAATAAAATGACCAATGTGAGCTTAAAAAAGAAGCCCACAAAAACTAACTTTTTTGAAATGAAACAGAAGCCCATTTGGCCTGAGCAACTTCCTCAAATTTACTTCCCGTCAAGGCTTGTTATAGAGACACACAACCCAACAGATCCTTGTAGACATTTCCTTATCCTAGAGGGGCAACGGATCCTCTATTCCCTTTTCCGCCATTCCCTGCCCACCCCAGAATCCATGTGCTGAACAAGGACAGAATCTACAGGACTAGATTGTAAACTGCTTAAAATCAGCTTCTGAAACTGAAATCCCCTTGAACTCTTAAGAGTGTTTAGCACATTGTCATGCAGGTAGTTGGTCCTCAGATATTGTTAATTTGGGTATAGTTCAGCTTCCAATTATGTGACATAAGATAAATATTTGACAATACAGGCTGGATTAAATTACCTCTGCATAATAGTTCTGACGTTCAGAAGCAGAATTTCTAAGATTTTGAGCTGCTGGAAAAATATGTGAAATACAGGGAAATTCCCTCCTTTCACCACACAAATAGTAAAATACTCTCTAGGGAAACTGACCTTCATTAGGCTACTCAAAGTTAGTTGAAAATGTATTTCAGCTGAACTAGGATCCCTCACACTGAACATCCTCCCTGGATGGTCTCAGCCATTCTTACAGCTTCAGCTACCTCCTAAAAGTGGAAGATTCTCAAATCACTTTCCAACTCCTATCCGTTTCATGACCTCTGGACAACTCATTCCAACTCTTTATTGGGTATCTCCACTTGAGGTGCCACAGCCAGCTCAGAATTCATATGTCTAAAGCTAAACTCCTAATCTGCTCTTCATCATATTCCAAATATTATTTTATGACATTAGCTTCCCTACTGGACCCAGCCAGACATCTTGACATCGTTCTTGACATTTCCTTTAACTCTACTCTCCAGAGATACTATTCATTGCTATATCCCATCTTGTTTGCCTTCTTTGCTCTTTTTATTTTTAACAGTTTTTTTTGAGATTTAATTCACATTTCAAAAAATTCACTCCCTTTACATATGTGTATAGTTGTGCAACCATGATCACAATCCAGTTTTAAAACACTCCCATTACACCACAAACTTCCCTTTGCCTCTCTGCACTCCCACTTTGCCTCAAACAACCACTTACCTCTTTTTACAGTTTTGCCTTTTCTAGCAACTTTGTATAAATGAAATCACACAATATGAACTCTTTTGTGTCTGGCTTCCTTCACTTACCGTGATGTTTTTGAGATTCATCCATGTTGTTGCATGTATCGATAGTTTGATCCTTTTTATAGTTGATAGTATTCCATTGTATGGGTATACCACATTTTGCTTGTATACGGACATTTGCTTCTCCAGTTTTTAGCTATTACAACTAATACTGCTGTGAACTTTCTCATGTATGTCTTGGTGCAGATATAGGTTTTCATTTCTGGTGGGTAGATACCTAGGACTGGAATTGCTGGTTTATACAGTAAGTGTATGTTTAACTTTTTAAGAAACTGCCAAATTGTTTTACAAACTGGAGGTTCTATTTTACGTTCCCACCAGCAGTGTGCTTAGTTTCCAGTATTTCCTCAGTCTCATCAACATTTGTCATTGTCTATCTTTTAATAGTAGCCGCTCCAATAGGAGTAGCAGGCATTTCATTATCATTTAATTTGCATTTTCCTAATGACTAGTGATGTTGAGTATCTTTTCATGAAATGTGCCATCCATTTATCTTCTTTGGTGAGATATCTATTAATATCTTTTGCTGTTTTTTATTGATTTGTTTGTCTCTTATTATAGAGTGCTAAAAGTTCTTTGTATTTTCTGGATACCAACCCTTACTCAGGTATATGTTTTGCCAGTATTTTCTCACAGTCTGTGACTTGCCTTTTCATTTTCTTAATGGTGTCTTTTGAAGAGCCAACAGTTTTAAGTTCTTAGCCTTTTCGAATCTGGGTTATGCCTCCCTTCCCACTTCCTTAAGTTCAGTTCTTTTCTATCCTTGGCTGAATTTTTGCAGTAGCCTAACCGATTAGTCTCTTTTTCTCCACATTGCATTTTCTAAAATGCCTTTTAGATTAGATACAAATTTCTTAGCACACATATGTGACAGCTGTGGCAGGGTGCCTCAGATCTCTTCCCAAAGAAAGAGCTGCAGAGAGCATAGATGACTGAGAGGCTCCAGCTACTACAGCTGTGGATCCACCACAGCACTCACTCCAAGGCCACACTTGCTGCAGACTGCACCTAGACAATCACTGAGCATGGCGGTGGTAATAGAGCTGAGTCATCCTGCACAATGCAAGGCTCTCCTAACGGGAACCTTTCCTTGGGAACTCCTAATCAGGTTTGCCAAGGCTTTCTCAGAACTTGGCTGCAGTTGGAAGCTTTTCCAATCCAATCCCTCCTTCCCCCTTTCCTTTCACAGATGTCAAACCTACATCACAGTCTGAAGGCTTTCCTAGCCTTCTGCTGTTTCATTTCCGTTTATCCTTACAGGTGTTACCCAATAAATCTCTTGCACATCTAATCCTATCTTGGCGTTTGCTTCTCAGAGGATAGAAACTGATACAACAGGTAAGGCTATTCTTGATCCAGTCCCTATTACAATCTTGCTGACTCCTTAGTTGTCAGTGAGCCTGTGTCTTCCCTTTCCAAATATCATAACTATGGAGGGAACAGAGGCTTCCTTTTCCTCATCCAAGATTCCTCCCTTTTGCTCAAGCTCCTGAAGGAGCAGAAGGAAAATTGATCTGTAATATTGGAAAGGCTTTAGTAATGTGCTGAGAAGTCCTTATATGTGTAGGAAAAGCAGGAACTTCAAGGAAAACTCATCTCTTGCTACCATCTACCCCTCTAACACCTTTTTTTGAGTTATGAGTGTGGAAGGAGGAAGAACAAAAAAATGACCTTTTATCCATGGGGAGTTATTCTCCCTGTACTCATAAATTAGTTTACTCTTCCTTTGCAAAAATGATGCTTCTGACAGTGCTCAAATGTGCTGCTGGAGGGGTTTCTTCACTAGTGAGAGATGCAGAGGGAAGTGAAGTGTTTGTCTTCAAAAGAATCTCATGGGGCTCTTAGAAAAAGTTACAGGGCTCTGGGTCCCAACCCGAACCTTCTAGACTAGACTCCAGAGAAAGAAGAGTATTTTTAAAAAATGGATGTTTGAGAAATACTGATAGAGTGGTTAAGAACACGGGTACTAAAGCCAGCCTGATTCAATTTGATTTTTGATTCTGAGCCAACTCGCTGTGTAACCTTGGACAAGTTCCTTAATGTTTGCATGCCTTAGTTTTCTCATCTGTAAAATGTTGTGATGACTAGTACCTCCCCCCTAGTTTGCTATGAGCACCCAAAGAGTTCATGGTTATACAGTGTGGAGGACAGTGTCTAGCATTTAGTAAATTACTCATTAAATTTTAACTCTTTAAAACTTTTTTAACTCTTTTTGATTGTTATCATCATCATCTTTTGTGTGTGTGTGTGTGACAGATTGAATTCAGCAAAGACCATGAGCACCTTCCAGGGATGACGCTAGTGTCCATTATGGAGAGAGTGTTTGTGAGGTATAGGGTTAGGATATAGAAGGGAGCAAGATCTACCATCTGCTCATAGCTAGGTTTTTCCTTACCCATCCGTGTTCTCCTATCTAATCTCCATCACCCAGGACATGCATTTGGCAGCTATTCACCAGGATTAGGAGTGGAGTCTGTGGTTGGTACAGAGACGAGCAAACAGTCTTTGATCTTGGCTTCAGAGAGGCTCTGATGTGTACAGGAAAGAGTCTCTGAGTCATCAGATCAGAGTTCAAATCGCAGGGTATCTCACTAGAGTAGTGAACGAACTTGTGCAAATTATTTAACCTCTCTGAGCCTTTGCTTCCTTGATTCTGAATGTTTTTGACCCTTCTGGGCTATTGTGAGGGTTAACTGAGATGATGTATGTTAACTGGCACGTGGTAGGGGCTGAAGAAATGGGTGTCCCACCTTGTTTCATTGGTACTGTTGTAACTCACTAAACTACCCCCCCACAGAGCCTGGACAAGCCCAGCCATATCCCTGTGAGGGCGGAGTTGCATGGCTCCAAAGGCTCCCCAAACTGCCAGATCTACAACTCAAATAGTCCCTCTTCACCTTGAATGACACTGGGCTGCCTGGGACTTTTCACTCCTTCCCCTTGCATGCCTCTTTGTTTACTCCTGCAGCCTGGGAGTGGTATCGCAGTTCCCTGGCCATTTTAAAATACAGATAGAAACACATCTCAGCTCAACCAACCCAATTCTTTCCCCAAACTTTGGCTTTGGTTTCATCAACATGATTTCGAATTCTTGCCCTCTGCCTCAATATTGAGCACACATGGCCTCTATAAACATGTCCTCAAAGTGTTTTCAAAGTCTCCCAAGTGAACTTTGGAACAGGACAGTAAGTAATATCACCAAAGTAGAATTCATTGGTAAAAAAACCTTTTTAAACAGGCTAATATGTTTTGGACTTTGAAGTGTCCAAATTTCAGAGGAATGTATAAACTAGTTGGTATAAATTTTATTTTTTTTTAAATTAGAACATGCCTTAAAGTAGTTGCCAAAATGGTGCCTAATTTAGAATTGTTCTTTTCATCACGGTTTGCAAGGGATTTGCTCTGGGGTAGGCTTATGTAAACCTACCCCAGGTTTGATTGCAAATCAAAATTTACTTCTTACAGATTTCTAAGCTTAAGGAGAAAGTTAGTCCCCGAAAATGGATTGGAAAGGACTTGAAAGCTTTGTGAGGTGAAGGGCAGGATTATGCAAAGATAGTAACAGGCAGTTCATAACCTTCTTGCTATTTTTCAAGTGTGATGGTGCACTCCTGCAAGTTAACAAAACATAGAAATAGAGATGTAACAAAAACTTTTTGGCACTGAGAATGAAAAGACTGGGATATTCTAAAAATTTGCTAGATAAGCAACTCGTGTTCAAAGGTGAAATAAATCATACAAATTATATGATTGATTTATTTAAACATGAGTCTATACTCCAGAGAGAAATAACTTCTGGAGGAATAGAATGGAATTCTGGATGTGGTTGCCAAGACATCCCTTGAAGAAAAATTGCATCTACTAGATAAAACTAGGATGGAGTAATACCCACAAGAGTGGAACGCCAATTCGTAGGAAGCTTAGCCACCGCTAATCCTGGTGTCCTTTGTCCAAAAAGAAGAAGTTATACCTGAGGTGGCAGGAAGGACCTCCTTTCTTTGACAAAGTGCAGCAAGTAGGTGGAGTCCTACCAAAAAGAGCTTTCAGAAAGGCCAGTGGATAAGGGCTACTGCCACAGCTAGAGCGGCAGCAGGCAAGGCCTCTCTTCCTTTCCCGGTGTAAGCTGGCAGGATGTTTAAGACAGTCCTGCCCAAATTAAGAGATTTAAAGCACAGCCCCAAATGCACCCTGGGAGAGAGAGATTTTTTTCACCACAGCCCTTGGCCTGTGTTTTAGACTTTTTTGTGTGTGTTTGTGAGGAAGACCAGCCCTGAACTAACATCCGTTGCCAATCCTCGTCTTTTTGCTGAGGAAGACTGGCCCTGGGCTAACATCCATGCACATCCTCCTCTACTTTATATGGGACGCCACTACAGCATGGCTGACAAGCAGTGCATCGGCAGGCGCCCGGGACCCAAACCCGCGAACCCTGGGCTGCCAAGGGCAAACTAAACCACTGCGCCACTGGGCCGGCCCCTGTGTTTTAGACATTTATTGCTGCATAACAAATTGTCCCCAAACTTAGCAGCTTCAAACAACAACAATTTATTATTTTCATAATTCTGGACTCATTTGAGCAGTTTTCTTCTCCACGTGGTGTTGGCTGGGGACTCTTGGCAGCATTCAGCTGGTGGCTGGGCTGGCAGGTCCAGGAAGGCGATGCTCCCAGGTCTGTCGACTCTATGCTCCTTCATGTTGCCTCTCCGTGTGGTTAGCTAGGGCTTCCGTACAGCATGGTGGTTTCAGGGTAGTCTGGCTTCTTTCATGGCAGCTGGTTTCCCCATGTCTCCCAAGTTACTACTCATCACTTCTGTCACATTCTATTGGTCAAAGCAAGATATAAGGCCAGCCCAGATTCAAAGGGAAGAGAAATAGATCCCTCATCTTGATGGAGGAGCATGCACAGACCAGGAGGAAAAGAATTGATGGCAGCCCTCTTTGGAGAGTCTCTACCACAGTCTGAGAAGGTGGGACTGGCAGTGGGTGGCTTTGGGAAAGAGAGTGAAATCAGGCTAAGCAGGGGAGAGCCCTATCTGGAGCAAAGCTGCTGTGTGAAGCTTGTTAAAGCCTAGGCAGTTTGGCACCAAACTTCAGATAGCAGTTCAGAGATAGTGCAACAGGAAGTTGATCCTGAGGAATCCCAGGGGATAGGAGGAAAGGGAGCTGGGAAAATTATACTAACATGAATCAGACTTCCCATGATACCATGGATTTTTTTTAAGAAGTTAAATGTCTATACAAAAACAAGGCTTTTTAGCATCATTGTATCACTGATGACTCTGTAAGCTTGTGGCTTTGGGTCAAGAGCAGGAAGATGAGTGGCCCAGAAAAGATAGGGCTGGAAAAGCACAATCTATTGCCTGGCCCTGTCCTGGTTGCAGCTGGCTTCTCCATTGCTGCTTTGAAGCCTTCACATGAAGTGGTTAGTGGTTCTCATCGGGGAGATAGTGCCCTCCTAGCAAGTGCTTGTAATGTCGTCCTAAAGACTTTTGGTGGTGGTGGGAGTGCTACTGGCATTTAGTGGATAGGGACCAGAGATGCTCAACATCCAAATGCTCCATACACTTGGGGAGAATTTTTCCAGCCCAAGTGCCAGCAGCACCCAAGTTGAGAAACACCAACATAGACAACTGGGGGTGATGTAGGGAATCTGGGGAGAAAATATGAAATTTGGAAGATGCAAGGACTACGAGATTCCATGCTAGGCTATTGTCTGTTGGTAAGACCAGAGTCAGGTGTGATGCTAAACTGCAGGAGGTATGGTGCCTGTAGAAAATACAGTCTAGATGACATCCCAAAAAAGACCACAACTGGAAACATGCATTTTCTCATTTATCTCAGCTCTTCTGAAATGTTAAATAGAGAATCAAAAGAGATTATAATTTTTTATAGAACTAGGACTGGAAGTTGGGGGAGTGGAGGTTGGCGAGTGGGAGGGCAACTGTGCCATAACCTTTTGGAAGCTTCCTGCTAGGGATTGGGGTATCTCCACCTGGGGAAGTCATGGCATCCTGTTTCTGTTGTTCTCGTTTAAAATCAAATATGTTCAGTTTCTCTATGAAAAGATGTTGCTACTAACTAGGTACAGAATCATATTTTATTCTTCCTTAATCCAACTGGTTTTTCCCCACATGCCAATCAACACAAAAGTTATACGTTATCTGTCAAATCCAGCCCTTGATGATGGTTGAACCTGACTTATCTCTCAATCTTACATGGTTGAGTTGGTTTTCCTCCAGAATGAAGATTGCCTTGTGTTGCGGAAACATACTCTTCAACCTAAATGGCGCTCCATTTAAGAAGCGAGCTTGAGCTCAGGAGTCCTGCTCAGTCTGGTCCTAAAATTGCCCCTCCCAGCTTCAATCTCTTTCTTCTCCTCCTCTTCCTTCTTTGTTTCTTTTTATGGTTTTATTCTTTGATGTGGCTGTGACCAATAAAGACATTTTCTCACAGGGAAGGGAGCATTCCATGTGAAGCTTGGTCTTGTCCATCCCAAGGCCTGGAAATGGCCTAGGAGTTTGCTGCTGTGTGGTCTGCAGATGGGAATCATAATGTGGTAGCGACCTAAGGGAGAGAGTGTATCTCACCCGCTCCTAAGCTCAGAAAGTTTCAAATTTTAAAAGCTTTTTAACTACTTCTATTTTGTCAACGGATAATCCAAAGTAGGTACAAACAAGCAGGGATTTCGTTGGGTACATTGACATCTGCTTGTACAGCCGTGTACTTTTGAAAGTCACGCACAAGTACTTTGGTTGAGTCCACGTTGACTGTCAAGAGTCACTGAGAGGGGGAAGCTCGAACAGATGTAATGTAGACTTTTATTATCCACGCAGTGAATTACCTGTGGCAAATCTGAAATCTCCACTTTATTTCTTCTTCTACCTAGCACTTATCTGGACTCCTGCCCTCTGTGGTTGGTTGATATGTGCTCTGGGAATGCAAACTCATTTTAGTGCATTCTCTTTGATGGCTCGGAAGGCATTTGAGACCACGCAGAGCCCCAGGGTCATGATTATGAACAACAATTATTGTGCTGGAGATTTACAGATGTGCTGGTTACTAGAGGGTTGTGGTTAATAGAATGCTGAATAACAAAGAGTTTATTGTATAACTGAGGAGGAAAAAGCTCCCCGACAGCAAAATACATAATTTCAGAAAGTCAGGGGATCTGGAGAAAAACACACAAAGTTGAGTTTTTACTTTATAAAAAAGAAATTTTCTTCCCCAAAATTAAATGGTCAGAGTTTTAAAAAGTCATCTTGTGGGAAATATTTTGCTTCAAAGGAGAAAGAGATCAAATGTAGATGGAACAAACCAGCATCTTCCATATGTAAACTCTTTTCCACGTTGTGGTTAAGCATTTGGTGAAATCCGATTAACTCAGGTCACTAGGGAACTGTTTAGTGGCTTTTTACTTCATTGCACTGATTTGGGTCCCATGGACCTCCTACTGCACATGGAACATCAGACCTGATCTTTCTGTGGCAAATTCAAGCACAGTTCTGGAACTACCATGACCCTTTCCACTCAATGCATTCACCTGACTCCACCTTGTAACACTCTCACTTAGGCTGGACTCTGGTAACCAGATATCTAAATTGGGCCATTTTTAAAAGTTCACCAAAACCTAAGAAAACTCCATGGTGGTAATGCTAATTGTATCAGAGTGGATGGGGTTGCTTCTGACCCGTTTCCCAAGACCAGTGGAGTGAGCTGTGTGACAGATGAAATCCTATTGAGTTCATCCCATGCATTAGATGGGCTATGTACAGAGCACCAGGCAGCTGGTGCTAGAATATATTTCTGTCCAGCGACTGCTCTGGATATCTTCTACTTGTCCCTCTGGATCCATTCCCCAGCCCCTTCCATCCTTCTCTGTGCCCAGGGAGTCTGACCTCTGTGGACTGCCTTTGATTTGCCCAGTAGGGGGTTGGAGCACCAGCACTGGGAGACTTGAAGAAAGGGATATAGGAGATTTATCCCCTCCCACCCCCAGTTCTTAACCTTAGGCATGCCCCTCCCCTGATATCTGCAGCTCCTATGGGGCATCCAACTCTGCCTCTGGGTTCTGGTAACTGTTCTCTTCCTTCATCCCTCAGGCCTAGGAACTGCAGTAGCTCCCTGCTGCGGCCAGCCCCAGGTTGTAGCACCACCTTTTGTGGATTCTCTCTCCTGCCCACACCTTTGGAGGTAGCCACTTTGTTAAGCTGGCCTTAAGCAACCCAGGTTGAGTGTGATGGCCTGTTTCCTCCTGGAAACCTGATGAACACACACACTTAGCCCCACTCCTCTTAGTATCTAACAGGCTGCAGGTAGGAATGGGATAATAACAACAGACACAAAAGAGTACTTCTCTGGCTCCCTGCCCATGCTCCCTGCAGAAGTTCCAGTTCCTTGGTGCCCTTGGTTTGACCCTTTGGATGCACATAGCCTTCCTCCCTTCCTGCCCCAGCTCACTACGCTGACGACTCAGCCATCTCAAAAGGCAGTGGCGCCAGCTTCGCCCGGATGGCTTCCCTAGTTCAGCTGCTGCAGTGTCTGGGCCACGGTCCCTGTGTGGACACTAAAAGCACCTCTACAGTTAATACCATGGTTTCTAGACCACAGCTCCCAATCCTGGCTGTCCCTGCCATGCTCTGCTCCTGACACTCTCAGTGTTCCGTGCAGATGGTACCCTTTATCTTCGCTTGCTCTTTACCAGGACCCTCTTGGCCAAGACTTGGGCATGAGCCCGGTGGAAAGGGTCAGAGTTTAGTCTGAGTGACAGATAGTGCACTGATCTTAAATCAGGTCTCCATTCAGTTTACTAGCCCCTTGTCCTTAAACCAACTTCCCCACCTCCATTTATCCTTCCCTTGGGAAGTGTTCTTTCTCAGGAGTCAAGTTTCTCATGTAAACAGTGCCCTGCTGGGCTGCCCTGTTGTTTATTCTTCCAGGGCTGGTTGGAAATGTCTGGATCCTAAAGGGAATACAGCTTAGAGTCACTTGATATCCTCGTAGAGTGGCTATTCTACTTTTGCTCCTAGAGACCCACCCTCAATGCTTATCTGCCCCAATCTGTGCCCAGGGAGGCTGAACTCCCTCAACTCCATCACCTGGGCTCCCTTGACCACTCAATACCAGTTGGGCTCAGCTGATGGAAGGCAGTGGCAGGACATGAGAGGGTGAGCAGAGAGAGAGATCTCAGCATGTTTACACCCCTCCCTCTCCCTGCCAGGGCACAGTTTCGCAGTAGGTGTTTACATATGGCCTCAGCTCCTACCAGGTCACCCTCTACCAGGGCTACAGTTTTTGCTGCATTCTGGTAAGATTGCTTCCCCTTAGTCTTTTTAGTTTTAGGAGTGGTGTGGTAGGCAGAATGATCCCCTAAAGACAACCACACCTTAATCCCTGGAACTTGCGAATATGTCACATTACATGGCAAAAGGGACTTTGCAGATGTGATTAAGATTATAGCCCTCTTCAAATAGAGAGGTTATCCTAGATTATCCAGATGGGCCCAATCTAATCACATGAGCCCTTAAAAGCAGAGAACTTTCTCTGGCTGGAGTAAGATAGACGCCACAGTAGAATAAATCAAAGAAAGTTCAAGTGTGAGAAGGATTCAATGCTGGTTCTGAGATGTAGGGGCCAGAGAGGAGGCTCTCAGAGCTCAGGGCAGCCCCCAGCTGACAGCCAGTAAGGAAACAGATCTTAGTCCTAAACATAGGACTAAGGTGTAGGAACTAGATTCTACCAACGACCTGCATGAGTTTGGAAGTGGATTCATCCTCAGTGCTGTCAGAAAGGAACATAGGCCTGCTGATACCTTGATTGCAGCCTTGTGAGACCGAGCAGAGGACCCAGCTGAATCCCACTGTAACCAGATTTCTGACGTAGACAACTGTGTGGTAATACGTGGGTGTCATTTTAAGCTACTAAATTTGTAGTAACTTGTTATGGCAGCAACAGAAAACGAATACAGGTGGTAATGGCTTTCCACTGTTTATCATCTCTGGGTGCTGCACCATCCCTGTTGATCCCCTAACTCTGCCCACACGGGGTCAATGGTCCCTTCATTACGCTCTTTTCAATTACTCCTTTGAACAGCTGCCTCTTTCCTGCTGGGACCCTGACCAATATATCCTGCTCTATTTAAAAGCCCTAAAGATTCTCATCCAGATGTTTGCTAAGTGGCCATGACATGTTCCTGAAATACAAAATGTAGTCAGTTTTATCAGTGTATATAAGCCCTGTGTCTCGTATCACCCAGCACATATTAACTAATGGGGGGAATTTTAACACCAATTGGAGATTCTATACGCGTGGTCTGTAATCTAAGAGAATTTTGCTGCCTTTGTCTCCAGGATTCCTGAGGTCCTTCTAGAATAGAATGAGAACAAAAACCAGAAAGACATGACATTTAGTGCCTCAAAGTTGTTCCCAAGAACTCAGCTACTCAGAAACCTACGTACCAAGGTCGGCTAGGCAGGTCGCTGTGCCAAGGAAAAGACGGAAGGATCTGGGTCCTGCGGAGACCGCTCATTCCTGTCTGCTCATGCGCACGAAGGACACCAGCCCTGCCAGCCGTCTCACACACAGAGTTCCTGCGATGGTCCAGATGAGAGGGTGTAAATGGATCCATGCTGCTTGTGAAAAGCCTGCAAGTGGTGGGTCTTTTTCATTTGCCAGATACACTTAATCACGAGATACCGTCCTGCTGTCCTTGCTCCCGAGGTCACAAGTATGACACAACGTCGTTGCCTTGGCTTTTGAGATGTTCTCAACATAGAGAGTTTAAAAATCTGCCTCTCGTGCAAGAGAGGGAATTGAGGCTGGGCTTTAGAAAAGCATTATGGTAAGCATTGGAGACTTGATGAAAAGACCAAGGATTGGCATTAAGTTTACTTTGAAGTGAAATTCCCCCTCATTTCCATTCCCCAGGGGTCGTTTGGGTACTTGGCATTTTCCCTGGGACCTGAACCACACTTCCATTACAATAAGCCTTGGATGTTGGTGTCATAAAAACTCTGCCACTTAAACCAGAGCACAAACTAGACACTTCACAGGGCCTTTGTTTCCCTCCCTAGTCACAGCCAGTCCTAGGCGTCATGGGTGATATGTCACTAATCATAAACAAGCAGACAATGGAGTTTGTTTTTCGCTCTGAGAATCTGCACTTGCTCCCAGTCAGATCTAAATGCATTTTCAGCTGTAATGGAAACCAGAGCTAAGTGCTTTGAGGCTTTATTATATGCACAGAAAAACAGAAGTAAACGGAAAACCCAATCCAAGTTTTATAAAACTGAGTACCCACTGTGTGTGGATTGCTTTACAGACATTTTCTCTAGTAGGTAAAATAATCCTGCAGGTTCTCTTATGACCTCTATTATCCCCAGCTTATAGATGAGAAGACGGGGCTCAGTGTGGTTATTTTCACTTGGGCAGGGCCACCCAGTTAACAAGTGTTGAAGTTGGGATGAAATATTGTGTCCATCTGGCTCCAAAGCCCAGGCATCAGCCATTTCACCATGCTGCCACACCAACTAATTTTTCCCCAGAATTTAGGGATATTTAACTTTTTTCTCTGGTAGGCATTACTGGGGCTGGAAGGAAACTCTTGCCTCATCCATTCTTTTGCCTTCTAATAAGACTACATTCAAACTACTCCAAATAAACTATATTTCTAGAACTTTCTCCTAATGGTTCTCACTGCCTCGAAGTTCTTTCTTATGTCTGACCCAAATATTTCTTGCTGTATTTTGAAGACTTCTTTCTTGCTATGCTCTTGCTGTAGAGGGAGGGCAGCTTAACATAAAACCACCTCACAGATCCATCGATTGTGAAGTAGCTGCTCACTGGCCCCTCCCCTTTGTGGAGGGGGCACTCATCCTCTCAGATCAGACAACTGAGCAGCCAGAGAAAATCAGTCTCCTCTGTTGGAACTCAGTATAGGTTTTAACCTTTCCTGACCTCTCCCAACTAAAGTTCAACTTGGAATAAATCTTCAGTGTTCTTAACAATCCTCTCCTTAACACCTCTACTTGTCCCCCACTCACTTCTGGTTTGTTCCCCACCATTCTTGAGTTAAAAGATAGGTAAAGAGACAGAAACTGGAGATGAGGGGAATTGGGATGGCTATAAACATCAATTGTTGTAGTACATTTCTTTACTGAAAAACATCCTCGTGGAGATCAAGCGGATAGGAACACAGAAGGCCGGGAGAGCTAAGGAGGACACCTCTCCCGCCTGGCACTTCAGATACCATTTGACACACCTGGCTGAGTATGTGAGCAACTCGATGGAGCCTCCTGTGTGGTTGGAAGATCAAAGCAAAGTTTCCCCCCACAGTCTAGCCTCTTCTGAAGGAGCCTCAGGCTCCATCCGGGAATGAGAACTCAGCCAAGGGAGGCCTCCTGCATGGATGGAGATCAGAAGGAGGGCTGGGCAGCGTGGTCAGTGGTTGGTGACGGTATTCCAGTCCAGGACTAGCAAGGCTTTGAAAGGGAGACAAGGCACTAGACGCCAGGCCCCCGGCTTGGTTCAGGGGTTGCCACAGAGGGTACCAGGACATTGTGAAGATCTGGGAGCCAACTTACTTTCAGTGTTGGTGTCCAACGCTTTGGATGTTCTGGGAGAAGAGCAGAGCCCCGCGTAAGCTGGGTTCTCGCCATGCTGTCTTCTCCTGGTCCGCGAGACCTCCGTGAGCTGTTCCATCCGCTCCCAGGGCCTCAGTCCCCACCTGACTAGATTGCTCTCCATCTGCCCCCACTTCTATATCCAGCCTGGAATGCTCTCCTAAGCAACAGACTCCTATTTTAGCAACCACTGAACATATCTCCCTGTGGGACCCATAGGCATCTCAAATTTAATATCCCAAACTGAGCTGACCATTTTCTCCTCTTCAGAAACGCTTCTTTTTGTTTCCCACGTTGGTCATTGGCATGACTCTTCCCAATTCTCCCAAGCGGGAGAATGAGAATCCTCTGAATGAGGATTCTCTAATCCTGAATTCAGAATCCCCTGATGCCCAGACCCCACCCTCATCCACATCCTCTCTGCTGCTGTCTTAGCTCGGGTCTCCCTCGTCTCAGTGGAGGATTATAACATCTTACCACCAGCTTCCCCACCACAGCCTTTGCCCACCATTGAACCCATCCTCCACCCTCTCCCAGAGTGCCTTCTACACCCTCTAACCCAGCCACATTCCTGCTCTCCAGCTCCAGAAGTGTCCTTGCTGTCTGCAGGACACAGACCAGACTTGTTCGTCCTTCTCACTTCAACCTACGACTAACCTTCCTAATCTCATATTCCATCAACCCTCCTCGCATCCCTGCAGTCTCGGCTCTGAAATCAGTTTGCTAAGTTTTGAATGCTGGCATCTTGGGCAAGTGTTTTGTTTTCATTTTTCCTAAGGGTGAAAGGCTATTGGGATGCATCTGGCAGTCTCTGCCATGCTCACTGATGGACCTTCCGACCCCACTGGAGTGATATATGTGTATATGTATACATACACATCTAAATGCACAGATATCTACTTTTACAAAAGTATCTACTGAGCACTTCCTATGTGAGTAGGTACAGTTCTAAACACCTTATGCACATTATTTATTCCTCCCCCAAGCCCTCTAAGGTAGGTATTATTATTAGCCTAATTTACAGATGAAAAAATAGAGGCACAGAGAAGTTAAGAACTGGTTCAAAGTTGCACAGCTAAGAAGTAGCAGAGCCTGGATTTGAACCTCTGCTGTGGAACTCCAGAACCCACCCTGTTAATGTCAACACCATACCACCTGCTGCCACATTACTCCCTCACAATACACCTTCTGAGTCCGGGAGAGCCCCTCTGCCTGGCCACCCTGGGAATCTTTTTCACCATTGACCCTTCTGTTTTTTGGAACCCTGGAAAATCAAAATTGGGAAGGCTCTCGGCTCTGGTCCAAATTTTCCACTCTTCAGAGAAGGAAAGGGACTTATTCAGAATCACAAAGGAGACTGGGCAAATCCCAGCATATAACTTCCACACTGCTTTTGTTTTCCATTTCTGGACATAATTTCCCACTCATTAGCCCCTTGTTATCACACTTCTGATTTGGAATTCCTGCAAGATCTGCGGTATTTCAGAAAGAAAGGGAAAAATGTGTGTATGTGTTTACTCACACACACACTTACACAAATGAAGATGTCTCTTCAGCTTCTCTGTAGGGAGTTCTTTATCCCCTGTCAAACTCTGCTCTCCTCTCCCTGGGCTCTGAGCCATCTAGCATCCTTCCCCAGTTCTTGTTGATTCTATCGAGGCTAGAAATGTGGAAGCAACTACAGTCCCTCAAAGGGCTAAATACCTTACTCTGACTGTGCTCATCTGTTACTAATGCCCAGTGAATGCAAATAAGGACTAACAAAGGCAGAGGGATAAACACATTTAAGCCAGACCGATTTCCAGAGAAATAATTTCAAGACGGTTCAAGCAAGCGCTTCAAACACACAAGAATAATGATTTCCCCATGGATACATCGTGTCCTGGCTGGCACTCCAACTTTGGCCTTACACGCAGAATCCCATAAAAAGTTAGGGGCAAGATAAAAAGAAACAAGTAGTGCACCACGGAGGGAAGCTGCATATCCCTGCCCCAAATTACCCAGCCGGAGTCTGCTGTCTGGGGATTCTAGACGCCTGGAATGCTGCAAACTCGCCGGAAGTGCCATGGATGGATGCTGGGACACACGAGGAGAGGACTCTGACCTGTTGCTTCCCTGTGACTTTCGTTGGAGTGAGCGTCTGAGCCTGCCCACAAGGTAGGTGTGCTTATGTTTATTTGTCTCCTTTTTGCAGAGAAAAGTGCCAAAGCAGACATACAATTGGGCAGTAGGGGAGTGGCTCAGTCCCACTGGGTGAGGCCAGAGTCACAGGGGAGTCTGAGTTATTTCTGATGCTGGTGCAGTCTGCCCTTCTGCCCCTCTGAACCACTGGAAACCACCAAGAGGCTTTAGCTAGCTTGAAAGGGTTGTCTGACCGTGATCCCTAAAGACAACCTTTAAGCATCCCCATCACCCTCACAGTAGCCCCATATTTTGGCAGGGGAGATTCAAGGGAAATCAGCATAGCCGACTCTATCCATTTTGACCTGCTCCTAAACCCTCCACTGGGAACATTACTGATGATGGCAACAACCTTGAAGGGGTGAGCCCCAGTGCTTCCTTGCCTTGGCCTTCCCGTCTCTAGGGGTCCATCAAAAGTGATGAGCTGTTTACCGTATTTCAAGGAAGCTTGAAAAAAAAGCCTATTTCTTCGGTAATAAGACTGAACGTGTTGGCTAAAGAATCGGTTTCTTTGCTTAGGGCTAGAATTATATTAACTCAGAATGTCACCATGCTGTTACGTCCTGCTCACAAGTGTTAATTGGCTATTGATGGCACCTAAGACTTGCTGGGACTTTTTTAGGGCATGAGATCTTGTTGTCAGAGCCACGTGCTAAGTTTTCCTCTTCTTTCCTTTGTGTACCCTACCCAGTGCCTCCCTGCTTGCTTAGGTTTCCGAGAGGTAAACCTGCTTCACTCATGAATTTGGAGCCCCTGAGTGCTCGGGTTCCCAGTTTATCACCCTACACAAGGATGAGAGACTAGAGAGAGCACAGGATGAGAACTTTCCTGGTCTCCTCACTTGTCTTCTCCGAAGGTCTCATCAGCAAGGGGGTTTGGTGGGGAACTCAACAGGGCTTTATCCTCCAGGGGCCTCAGTGTGGGTCCTGGATACAGACTGAGTCTCCTTGCTGAGGAGTTTAGAGTGAGGGGACAAGTTGTGGGGCTAATCAGGAACCCCAGTGCGCAAAGGGATCTCATCCATTGTTGGATCAGGTTAACATATAGATGCAGAATGACAGCCAAGGTTGAACTACTCATCACAGAAATAATGCTAAAAGGGGACTTGGGGAGGTGGGAGACCACTGTCTCCCCCTGCAAAGACTCCACCCACTGCCCTGGAATCAGGGAATTTGTCTGACTCCTTGGGCGGCTCTCTCAGCCCCAGGACCTCGTGTGCCACTCTTATGTGCTGTGGGTTTGAAGATGGTGAAGAGTCAGAACCAAGTATTAGAATGCTGCAAACTCAAGAAAGAGTCTTGGTTCAGCTGAGAGGGATCAAATCCCAAAAGACAAAGTAGAGAGTGAAATGCAGGTTCTGTATCTGGCTGGAAGGAGGGAATTTTAGGGGAGAGGGCATCAGCTTTCCAGACTCTAGGCTCTTGCCTTGATGTGTGGCTTAGATGGGATGCCCCAGGAGCAGACCTGAGACAATGACTCATATATGAGTGTTTTATCAAGAAGTTGCTCCTGGGGATGCCCAGAAGGAGTAGGAAGGCTGGACAAGGAAGGAGAGGAAGACCAGCAAGGAGCTGGGGGAAGCGTCCAGCCTGATTCTGCAGGGAACCTCTGGACTGGAAGTTCTGCCTCTGAGTGGCCAGAACCCAAGGCAAATGACCTGGACTTTTATGCTCTCCACCCCATAGTCATGGGTTAAAGGAGAGGGTCATAAGCAGCCCTCCCAGCTCTCTTGTGAGGAGCAAAGAGGCTCAAGCAGACAGAAGACAGGCCTCCAAAGATGAGTTGCAGGTGCAGGCGATTGAAATCACACCAAAACAAAGTAGAGGGTGAGCAGAGAAACAGTAAAAAGATATCCCAGGGGACCATCTGCAAACATCAACATTATTTGCCACAACCCAGCTTCCCTTCACGGAATCTTCTCTCTGACCTGGCTTCTCTGGCCCGGCCAGCCCTGAGACTCTGGTTTGGAACCAGCCACTCAGACTCTGACTTGAAGATCCCATCCTTCCCCCCTCTCAGTCAGGGGCCCGAGGGCCAATGGTCTGTCCTGCACTCTCCCGAGGCAGAAGGCAAAAGGCTGGCATGGAGCCCAGCCGATATTCATGATTGCCCTGCCATTTGGATCCACACTCTTAATCCTACTGTAGAGACCAGCAAGGAATGCCCTGGGTCTGTCTACATAGCAGGTCTTGCACATGCCCAACAAGCGAGTACTGATTATCTGCCAGTTAGGATTGTTCACACCACTGCTCCCTTCCATTGTCCTGTTATAGGGGTTTTCATCTACGTACATGAGTTTACTTGTTATCTAGATTTATCAGACAAAGAGGTAGAAAATAATATGTCAGTGATTTATGTGTGTGTGACTTTGTCAAGCGAAGAAATTCATTTTCCTTGAAGAGCATACATCAGTGCTGTCCATTCTCAGTTTGTTTATGTTGTAATAATAATAATAATGATCATGATAATTATTACTATAGCAACAGTAGTCAGTGCTTCCTGTGCCATGCTCTGTGCCTCACATGTATTATGTTGTCATTATTTCTATCATTTCCATTTGGCAGAGGAGAAAATCAAAGCACAGAGAGATTAGGTAACTTGATCATAACCACACAGCTACTAAGACACAGTGAACAGATTCAAACCCAGGGCTGGTGGTCTCCTGAGTTCACTTTCTACTCGTTGACATTGGTGTCTGGTGTCGGTTATTGTTGCAGACATGTGGAAATGCCGAGAAGTTTGATAAAACAAAACCAGCAGAATTATGGACTCACCACTTCAGGAACAAAGTGAGAAGGTGCCCAAAGGACACTTAAGAAGAACAATAAGGTGGAGAGAGCCCTGGCCTTCGAGAGACTATGATCTGGCCTCATCATAAGACTGATGAGAGTTGCACGCCCACCCTAACAGAAGCACAGACCAAGGAGCGATTGATGAAATCTCCATGAGTAGATAAATATGATACTAGCTTAGCTTCAACCCATATTCTTATTTACTCTCCCCCAGTTTTATCTGATATGTATGCATTTTTCCTTGGCTTCAAAGGGAAGTTGGAAAAAAAAATGAGAGGAACAAAGAGATCTGGGAAGCCCGCTGACAACGCCTTCTCTCTCTCTCACACACACACCCTGAGTGCACACTTACATAAGAATGATAAGAATTCTCGCAGTGACATCTCTACACATAGGGTCACAGCTTTCATGAAATGTGGCGTTCTGGTTATACATAAAAGGGCACGGCTTAGAAATGGATGAAGATGATACTCTGAAGAACAAGGGAAGACCACTTTGTGAAGTTCAGGTTTTAGTTTTTAAAGTGACGACACAAAGATCATCTGACTTGTTTGAAAAGGCTCATTTTTAATCTAAAAATAACTACTTTCTACTAAAAAGGGGGATTTGGGGGAAATAGAGAGAAATAGCTTTCTGTGGGTGATTTATAAAGCAAACTATTTCTGGGGATTAAGACTGTCTACCTGGGTTTGAGTTATTTGATTACTTAAAAACTTGAATGAGCATAAGGCAGTTAATTCGTCGGCTTTCTGGTTGACCTGTGTGTCATCATGTCATCTCCAGATGAGTTCTGGCGAGATTTATCTGGGGTGGCCCCCCAGTTGTGCTGGAGCCTGCAATAGCACTTAGTTCTTCTTCCTCCTGACAGGCCCCTCCCTGGGGTCTTTCACAATGGTTGCCTTTGAGCCCAGAGATCCTCAGTCTTGCAGGCCTCTGTCTAATGTCTCTGAGGAAAATGCTGGAATCCCTCGGAACAGAGCAGAACTGGAAGGGGAGACATCATAACCCAGAGCTGACTGTAAATTGTGCTGTTTAGTCTGTAAAGCAATTAGGTCTGGAGAGTGTAATGTGATGCTTTAGGCTGGCTGGCCTTTGTGGCCCTTGTTGGTCTGTCAGTTCTCCATGGGCACCAGCATGAGCTTTTTGGGCCAGCATCCTGCTCTCCCTAATTCAAATGGGTGCTCTGAAATAAATCCATTTCCTCTCATGAGTTGAGTAGCTGTGTGTGCAAAGGACCTGGACTTGAAACTTGAGGATCTGAGTTCAAATTCCAGCTTTGCTTCTTTCTGGCTGTTGAATGTGAAGTGGGGCCAGTCACTGCAGCTGCCCTCAGTAAGCCTCATTGCCTTAACTGGGCCTCACCTCTACCATGCAGATTTCACAGAATTGTGCGGGGCTGGCACGCTGTAGAGTGCAGTGTGCGTTCTACTAAGTCCATCTCAGTCCCTGTACAGGGTGGTCAGCTGCGATTTGCTTGGTAGCAGCCATGTTCAAAAGATCTGCCATCATTTAGATCTGCTTCTTGCGAATCCTGGCTGGCCTGAAGACCTTCTCCATGGGTGTCTCTCCCTGCCATTTCTGTAGAATTCTAGCTATGCCCCATACCACCCTGTACGAAGTACGTCCCCCCTGATAGTCTCTGTCACAGTACCCTGGCTGTTTCCTACATACCACTTAGCCACAGTTTTCAGTTTATTTCCTTACTTTTTCTCTGTCTTCCTCCCTTGATTGTGAGCTCCATGACAGTGTGGATGTAGTTGCTCTAGTCCCCCTATGCCCCAGCCCCTAGCATAGGACCTGGCATAAAGTGACTGCTCAGTAAATGTTTTGTAGGATGAATGAATGAAAAATAATACATTTCCAACAGGCAGACAATAGGCAGGTTGGAGCAGATGCCCTCCTCCTTGCTGGCCTGATAAAACACTCAAGGTCAGAGTTATGTCCTTGGAAGGTCCAACAGGGCAGCTTCATTCCTGGCTCCCCCTGGGTACATTCTCACATCCTCTATGCCACACACAGCATTGGACTCCCTACCTCTGGACTCCTTTTACATGAACAAGAAATAAACTTCTATTTCATTGACGCTACTGTTATTTTGGATTTTCCGCTATATGCAGCCAAAACTTATTTAGCTGGTATGCCGGGAAATTTATGATCAAGGGCAGCTCCACCAGGCTAGAGGCTGCTTTGGAACTGCAAATGAAGTAGTGAGGGGCCTGTGTGTGTTGGTGTGTGGGAGGGAAGGTTTCTTCAGAATCCTGGGTGTGTTTGGTGCTGGAAGAAGTCTCTTTTCCTTAGTGAAGGATAAAGCACTAAGAAGACTCTTGCTACACTGCACATTAAGCCAAGCCTCCTTTGCTCTGTGTGGACTCCAGTACACATTTGTTTTAAATTATTCTCTAATTGCTTAAGTGTTTGTGGTGTCTTTGCTTTTAACTTGGGGGCCTGAAGAGAGGAAGGAGGGAATCTCTCTGTCCCCACCCTTTCACCCCCAGGATGGAGACCCTCATGGAAGCTCCCCTTACTAGGCCTAGTGAGAGGACAGTTGGTCAGAAAGCCAAGACCCCTGGGTGTGAGAAATGAAACCACCATTGGGCTTCCCTTCTAACCCTCCAAATTCCAATCCCAACTTTGTGTTGGGCTGGGAAATCTGACTGTTTTGCTTTTGTGGCAATGCTAACATATACCTAATTAGTCTGTTTGTCTTAAAATCCACCCACTCTTCAAAAGAAAAAGAAAATAGCTGGGGCTTAAAATAGTTCAGTTGTATATGTGGGAGACATTGCCAGAGCTTTAATAAATACTGAAAACCTCTTTTTGGTCTTTGCCGGACCTGCTTCTGGGGCAAAAAGCTGCAGGGACCTGGCTGATGCTGTCTTTGCTGGGACCATGGGTGGGCTCTCAAGGCTGCAGGAAGGGAGGGACATGCATTTCACAGCAGGAAGGAGTCACCATACAGTCACAGACTGTCAGAGGTGGGAGAGACCAGGAAATCATGGAGATCAGCCCTACTGTTTTATACCTGAGATAACAGAGGCCTAGAGGTGGGGCACGACTTGCCCGAGGTCTCAGAGCTTGGAACGGCAGAGTGGAAGCTTGAACATGTCCTAGGTTCACTCCTCTTCCTTTATACCTCAAGTCAGAAGCATATAGAGTCCAACCTCCATATTTAATTGGCAGTCCTCCCATGAGCCTCTCCCACAACCTCTTCTTACCTAAAGCCAGTGACTTCTAAATTCTGTTCATCTGTAGGACAAACTAATCATTTGTTGAATCTTTATTCTGTGCCTCGGCTCTTGCTTCATACATGTAGCTCATGTGATCCTTATAAAGTTGCAATAACTATTAGATAACTATCATAACTATTAATAATAGTAACTGATAGATAACAATTATTATCCCCCCTGAGGCTTGGAGAGGGTAAGTTATAAGTGACTTGCCCAAACTCAAATAGTTTGAAATTGATGGGGCTTAGATTTGGGCCCAGGTATTCTTGCAGTCTGACTCCAGAGACTCCAGTCTTAACCACTGTATTATATGCCTTTTACACTTTTAACATCTTAACTTTTCTGTTCAAGGAATCTAGTAGTACTCACAAACGTCAATAGACTATGTCCCTGGAGTGATTTTTCTTTGGTGATGATGGAGCCACATGGATCCACTCACAGTTTCTGGTCTGTTCTACTTTGTGGCTACACTTGTGGCCCATGTTTAACGGATGTAGCTTGTGTAATTTCTGAACTCATGCTTGCATAGTTTTGAATGGGACCCAGAACAAGAGAGGGTATCTCAACAAATCCAGGCTGCTGTGCAAGTTGGTTTGCCACTTGGGCTGTAGGACCCAGAAACTCCAGTGGTGCTTGAAGTGTCTGTGGAAGATTGGAATGCTTATATGAAGCCTTTGGCAGGCCTTCCTGGTGAATCACAGCAAGGACCGTCAGCATTTTGAGCAGATATGCCATCCTATGTGGATAACTATTCTCCTTTGAGAAAGAGCTTTGGCTTGCTCCTGGGCTCTCGTAGAGACTGAACACACTTGACTATGGGCCACTAAGTTACCATGTGATTGAGCGGCCCCTCATGAACTGGGTGTAAGGTGTCTGACATGTTAAACCATAAAGTTGGGCATGCATGCATGACTCCATCATCATTTGGAAGTGGTATACATGAAATTGGGCTCAAATAGGGCCTAAAGCACAAGTAAGTTACATGTTGCATGAACAAGTAGCACGGATGCCATGGCCCGTACTCCTGCTGAAGGTAAGCTTCATGGGCATGTGACCTGGGCATTCTCACAGGGCCCATGTTTAGAAGGGTCCCACATTTGGTTTAATGCTCTGCTGTCACTGTCTTGAAACTTTGATAATTTTTGAACAGGGGCCTTTTATTTTCATTTTGCTCTGGGTTCCACTAATTATGTAGCCAATCCTGTTCCTGCCATATTGTCTCCTCCCTCTTAACCTGCATCTATGGCTGCATAGGGAGTTTTCTATGACCAGTTGACTGAAGAAAAGAAAATTGGGCTTGTTTTACATACGGCTCTCTGCAGGATGCTGAAACATTACCTGAAGATGGATGGCTACAAAACATAGCGCCACTCCAGGGTGTCCCTGAAGGACAATGGTGAATGAGTATCCTTCCAGTGGACAAAGTGGTTCATTTTGTCTAGAAGAAGGGATGGCCAAAAGTTGGGATCTACACTGATCCATGCATGGTGAATAATAGTTTGGCTGGATGGTCAGGGACTTGGAAAATTGGTGACAAGGAGGCTTAGGGAAGAGGCATATGGATAGACTTCTCTGAATGGGCACATAATGTAAAGATGTTTATACCTTTGCTCACCAAACAACAACCCCAGGAGAGGAGGAGCTTAATAATCTGGTAGACAAGATGACTGATTCTGGAGACAAGACAGCATCTTTCCCTAGCTACCTTTCCTTGACCAATTGGCTTGTGAACAAAGCAGCCATGATGACAGGATTGGAGGTTATTCATGGGCTCAGCAACATGGACTTCCACTCACCAAGGCTGATTTGGCTATAGCCACTGCTGAGTGCCCGATATGCCAATATGAGCCCTTGATAGTACACCATTCCTTGGGGGTAATCAGCCAGCCACTTGGTGGCAGGTCAAGTATGGTAGACTGCATCCATCAGGGAAGGGGCAGCACTTTACTCTTACTGGAGTAGATACTTTCTTTGGATATAGGTTTGCCTTTCCTGCTCACAATGCTTCTGCCAAAACCACTTTACGTGGACTTACAGAATGCATTATCCACTGTCGTGGTATTCAATACTTGCTTCTGACCAAGGAATAATCATTTTACAGCTAATGAAGTATAGTGATGGGTTGATGCTCATGGAATTCCCTGATCTTACCATGATCTCCATCACCTGAAGCAGCCGACCTGATAGAATGGTGGAATGGCCTTTTGAAGACATAGTTACAGCACCAGCTGGGTAGAAAGACCTTGCAGAGCTCAGGCAATATCTTACAAGATGAGGCATATGCTGTGAATCAGTGACCAGTATATAGCACTCTTTCTCCCATAGGCAGGATTCATTGGTTCTTGAATCAAGGGGTGGAAATGGGAGTGGGTTCTCTCACTATTACCACTAGTGATTCTACTAGTGAAGCTTTTGCTTTTTTCCCTGCATCTTTGGGCTCTTCTTGTCTAGAGGGCAAAAGAGAAATACATCCACCCCAGCAATGATTCCATTTAACTGGAAGTTGGGACTGCCTCCTGACCAGTTTGGGCTCTTCATGCTAGGGAATCAACAAGCAAAGGACTACTGTACCAGCGTAGGTGATTGATCTTATCAAGGGGAAACTGGTTGCTACTATACAATGGGGGTAAGGAGGAATATGCTAGTATGTCTGGAATGCAAGAGATCCCCTGGGGCATCTCTTGGTTCTCCAAAGTCCTGTGATAAAAATCAATGGTAAACTATAGCAACCTGGACTGCTAATAGTCCAGACCCTTTAAGGATAAAGCTTGGGTCAACCCCATCAGTAAGGAAACTTGACCACCTGAAAATGCTTATTGAGGGGAAAGGGAATATTTAATGGGTAGTAGAAGAAGGTAGTTATAAATACCAGCTACGACCATATGACCAATTGCAGAAATGAGGACTATAATAGTTACGAGTATTTCTTCCTTATTTTACTATGAATATATTAACTTATTTTTCTCCTTTTCTTCACCTCTCTGATTTCTTTACCATCTAACTTAAGATGAGTTCATGGTAATTAACTTGATTTCTTAGTATTTAAGTTACAAAATAGCACCAGATGAGTATGACTCATCTGGAAGAGGAATGAACATCACCCAAAGATGGATAAAAGAACTTTGTATCCTCTTTTACAAAGAAAGTTATTGTGTTTTTGGTGGTACATGAGATAGTTGCATCGTGTGAGACAAGGCGTGATCTTGCTATTGTCTTTATTTGGGCGTTAAATATGATTAAAAGAAATATGTATGGATGCCAAGTTGTCGTGGGGTGGACTGTGGTAGCACTGTTATTATGTCGACTTAGCTAAGCTGAAACTATGTTTCCCAGAATTCTCTTCTCTGCGTGGTTCCAGGTTAAGGTTGGCCACAAGAGAAATTTGCATAAGACATGAAAGGCAGAGGTGAAGCTATAGTCATTTTGTTATACTCTGAAGGTTGTTAGAGAACAGGCGCTGTTGCAATCATTGTGATTGATCTGCTGGCTCATCTTGTTGGTGAGGGATAGAAGCTGGCACACAGCTCTATGGGCTCCCACCTGATATCCTCCTTCCCTCTCTGAATCCTGGGCCAGGTATGTGTGAAGCTGTGTGGTAAAGGTGCCAGCTTATCCTGCAGGCCATTTGGGTCATGGAGAGCAGATGTGGTGAAATACAGACATGGTTCCAGTCTACCCTTCCAGGTTGCATCTGAACCTTAGTCTCCCACTTCACCTCCATCTGCCCTTCACAACTTCCAGCCCCGCTGACTTTGGGCCCAACACAAGATACAGAAGAGACAGTCGTAAATAGACTACTTTAACACCCCCCCCCATGCTAGGTCTCATCCCTATAATAAATCCCTTATTCTACATCATTCATAGTGTTTCATCTTCCCTGAGCAAATCCTGACTGATACACCTAGATTGATAAGCCCTCTCTCAGAATCCTTTCATAGTCATCATCCCACTTAATCCTTATAGTAAACCTTTGAGGTAGATCTTGCTATTGTCATTTTGAAGATAAGGAATTTGAAATCAGAGAAGTTAAGTGACATTCCCAAAGTCACGTAGCTATTAAATAGCCAACCCAGGACTCAAAGCCAGTTTTAACAGATTCTGAGTTCAAAATTCTTCTGTTCCCAAAACTTTGAATCTACACTTTGTTATAGTGCTGAATTTGTGTCTTTGTTGCTCTGTTTCTGATCCACCAGAGGCTAAAATATTAGTTTTCATGGGAGGTGATCATGAACTCAACTTTACCTTTGTCTTCTGCTACCCTTCCACACCTGCAACATGGAGGGGTGTCTTTTTCCTGCTACTAAATAAAATCCCAGGCCCAGTGACTTTTCTGCTCATTAGTAGGCAATAGAAAGTTCTACAAACATGTTAAGGGGTAAAATATAGACTTGGTTTAAAACACCAAATCTTGCATATTATTTGGCACTTCAGTTTATATTTAGAGTAAGACTCCCTTCTTCTCCGACCCCCCACACCCACCTCCTCCCAGCTATAATTGGCTGCAGTCTAACTGCCTTCCTTTGGAGAAAGGATGTGGTTAGCATCTTTCTCTCTTTCTGGCCTGACTTTTCCTTCACTCAGCCTCCCCCAAGGATTGGAGTTGGGAGGAAGGAGGAGAGGCAGGAGTTATTTTGCTCTTTTAAACAGTTTGCATGCCATAATTTATATACCATAAAATTCTTCCATCGTAAGTGTATAATTCAATGATTTTTAGTAGATTTCTAGAGTTGTGTAACCATCTTAATTTTAACTCTGTTAGAACATTTCCATTACCCCAAAAAGTTCTCTTGAGCCATTTGCAGTTAACCCCCTTTCCTTATTCCAGTCCAAGGCAACCACTGATCTGCTTTCTGTCTTTATAAATTTGCCTTTTTCTGGATATTTCCTATAAATGGAATCATACACTATGTACTATTTTGTGACTGGATTCTTTCACTTAGCATAAAGTTTTGGATGTTCATCCATATTGTGGCATGAATCAGAAACCTATTCCTTTTTATTGTTCAATAGCATTCTATTGTATGGATATATCATGTTTTATTTATCCATTCACCAGCTGATGGACATTTGGATTGTTTCCAGTTTTTGGCTATTATGAACAATGCTGTTATGAACATTCACATACTGTCTTTGTGTGGATGTATCTTTTTATTTCTCTTGAGTTTGTTCTGAGTCTAATGGTAAGTTTATATTTAGGTTTTTAAGAAACATCCAACTGTTTTCCAAAGGGGCTGCCCCATTTTACATTCCCGTCAGCAATGTACAAAGATTTCAATTTCTCCACATCCTCACCAACACTTACTGTTGTTTGTCTTTTTGATTCTCGCCCCTCTAGTTGATGTATAGAGGTATCTCATTGTGGTTTTAATTCTCATTTCCCTAATTACTAATGATGTTGAGTATCTCTTTGTGTACTTATTAGCCATCTGTGTGTCTCTTCTAGGAAAACCTCTATTCAAATCTTTTGCCCATTTTTAAATTGGATTGTTTGTCTTCTTCTTGTTGAGTTGTAAGAGTTCTTTATATTTTTGGATATAAGTTCTTTATCAGATATATGATTTGCAAATATTTTCTCCATATATGGCTTGTCTTCTCATTTCCATAGTGTTTTTTAAAATGCAAAACTTTTAAATTTTGATGAGGTCCAGTTTATCACTTTTCTCTTTCATGGATTAGGCTTTTAGTGTCATATTTAAGCATTCTTTGCTAAATCCAAAGTCACAAAGGTTTTCTCCTATTTTATTCTAAGAAGTTCTATAGTTTTAGTTCTTTCATTTAAGTCTATTTATGATTGAGTTAATTTTTCTATGTGGATTTCCAATTGCTCAGCATCATTTGTTGAAAAATTATCCTTTGCCATTGAATTGTTGAAAATTAATTGTACAGAAATATAAGACTTTATTTCTGGACTTACTATTCTGTCCCATTGATCTATAATATAGATCATATGTAGATTCTATATACCCATTCTTATGTCAACACCACACTGTCTTGATTATTGTAGATTCATAGTAAGTTTTGAAATTCGGTAATGTAAATCCTCCAACTTTGTTCTTCATTTTCAAATTTGTTTTGGTTATTCTAGTTCCTTTGCATTTCTATATCAATTTTAAGACTAGCTTGCCAATTTCTTTCTTTGCCAAATACAAACAAACAAACCCTGCTGAGATTTTGATAGGAGTGCATTGAATCTATACATTAATTTGGGGAGAAATGCCATCTTAACAATATTGAGTTTTCCAATCCACGAACATTTAGATGCTGTTTACTTTCCAAATATTTGGGAATTTCCAAGATTTCTTTTTGTTGTTTTGTAATTTAATTTCTTTGTGATCAGATGCCATACTTCGTATGATTTCAATCCTTTTAAATTTATTGAAAATTGTTTTATTGCCCAGTATATGGTCTTTTCTGGAGAATGTTCCAGGTATGCTAGACTAGAAATATTATTAGAGACAAGGAAGATATTTTCTAATGATAAAATGGTCACTCAAAGGCTGCAGATTGTTAAGCACACTTGAAACATTTTCCAGGAATGACCAGATAGTAGGCCATAAAACAAGTCTCAATACATTTAAAGATTGAAATCATACAAAGTATGGCATTCGACTACAAAGGAATTAAATTATAGTATCAGACAAAATAAACTGTAAGACGCATGCACACACACAAAATGTTAGTTGTGTCAAGTTGGTTGATCAGAGTTGTTCAAGTCTTCTATATCCTTGCTGATTTACTGTCTAGTGATTTAATCAGTTCCTGAGAGTGGGATATTGAAATCTCCAACTATTATTATTGGATTTTCTATTTCTCCTTTCAATTCCGTCACTTTTTACTTTATGAATTTTGAAGTTCTGTTGTTGTTATATCTTCTTGACATATTGACCATTTTATCATCATGGAATATCCTTCTTTTCCTCTAATACTATTTCTGGTTTTGAAGTCTATGTTGTCTGGTATTAATATGGCCACTCCAGATCTTTTGCGGATGCGGTGTGCATGGTATATTGTTTTTCCAACCTTCTACTTTCAACCTGTTTGTGTCTTTGAATCTAATGTGTTTTTCTTGCAGATAGCATATAGTTGATTCTATCTGTTCATTCACATTCAATGTACTTATTTTTATGGTTGGATTATATTTACCATTTTGCTATTTTTTTTTTTCTGTATGTTTCCTGTTTTTCCTTGACTGTTTTTTGAGTGTGAAATAAGTTTTTAAGGAGCATCATTTCATTTCTGTTTATTTTAACTATGCTTTTGGTGTTATTTTGCCTAAAATTTTGAAGAATAGTTTTGCTGGATTTAGAATTTGTTGGTTAAGAATATTTTTCTTTCAGCACTTTGAATATGTCATTCCACTGTCTTCTGGCCTCCACTGTTTCAGATGAGAAGTCAGCTATTATCATATTGATACTCCCTGTATGGTGAGTATTTTTTTTTTTTTTTTGCTTCTTTCAAGATTTTCTCTTTGTCTTGGCTTTTAAGGGTTTGAGTCTGATACATCTAGGTGTGCATTTCTTTGTGTTTATTCCACTTAGAGTTTTTGAGCTTCTTAGAGCAGTAGATTAAGTAAAACAGTAGGTTTTCATCACATTTTAGAAATTTTATGCCAGTATATCTTTAAATGTTTTGTCTGCCCATTTCTATCTCTTCTCTCCTGGAACTCCCATTATATGACTATTGCCACAGTTGATGTTGTTCCACAGGCCTCCATTCATTTTTCTTCATTTTTTCCTCTCTGTTCTTCAGATTGGTAATTTCTGTTGATCTATCCTCAAGTTCATTGATTCTTCCCTCTGCCATCTTGGATCTGCTACTGAGCCCTACAGTGAATTTTTCATTTCAGTTGTATTTTTCAACTCCAGAATTTTCATTTGTTTTTTTAAAAAATATATAATATCTGCATCCTAATTGAGAATCTATTTGTTCATTCATTGTTGTCACTCTTTCCTTTAATTCTTTAAACATTGCTTTCTTCAGTTCCTTACATGTATTTATAGCAGCTGCTTTTAAGTCGTCGTTTCCTAAATCCATCATCTGAAGGCACTCAAACAGTTTCTATTGACTGCTTTTTTTCTTACATATGGGTTACACTTTACTGTTTCTTTGTCTGTCTTGTAATTTTTATTGAAAACTGGACATTTTAGATAATCTTGTAGCAACTTTGGATTCTGATTTCCTCCCAAGAAAGTTGTTGTTGCTGATCCATTTGTTTGTTTTGTAACTTGCCTTGGCTAAATCTTTGAAACCTGCATTATATGGCCACTGATGTCTCTGCTCAGTTTTGTTTTGAATATTCTTACTTTTATTTGTAAGCTTGGCTTCCTAAAGGTCACCCTTGTGTCTTCCTAGTATAGTGGTCTATCAATGATTTCACACAGCCTCATGTCAGAATACCAAAGATTCCCATTATGTTTACCCAAAGTTCATCAATTTTTAAGGTATAAACACTTCTCAGATTGTCATATGCCTTTGGTTGATTTCCAGAGTGCTAAAATGCTTGTTTTTGTCAATTTAATCCAGATTTATAGTTGCTCTGGGGGGATAAAGTTTGCTCATCTCCTTACCCAACCAGAGCTGGAAGTCCCTCCTTCCACAGAGAAGCTTCTACTTGACTGGTATAGTTGTAAAATGGCTTTGCATATATCAGACTCTTTTTCCTGTGAACCCTTTGGTTGGTTCTTCAGAGACTATTCAGTTGGGCCCCTCCAACTGCAAATCCTATGATACTCTTCCTTCAGTGACTTCTCCTCCACTTAGTTTGATTTTCCAGTGGCCCATTCCACACCACCTCTTGATAGTGTGGTCCCATAATTCTTCCAGGTAGTCCTCTTTGATAAGATCTAAAAATGGCTCCTGGTTCACTTTCTCTCCCATGTGGCCCACGTATGGTCCTCAGGAAACATGTATTAATCTTTGTCCTAGCAAGCTCAGGGAGTGCCAGCCTTCCCAACCATGGAACTACATTGCTTTATTTGCTTCCTTTGATCCACCGCCAAATCAATTCACCATCTGCCTCTTGCCCTCCAGATTTCCAGACTGGAGTCTGACACTGTCCACAATTCCCGACTTCAGGATGCACTTAGTGAGGTTCTTGATTCATCAGCCTCAAGGTGTTCTCACTATGGAGGTAAAGAGAAGGAATTCTGGTGTTGATCTCTCAAAGAAATCCTCCTCATAACATTCTTTCTCAACTTCCACACTTCCAGTTCTTTTTACAGGAAGGGACTTTTAGAGGCCTGAAACCAGTTCCCAGATATTTCCTTTTGAAAATCTGCTTCTCACTCTAAAACATTATTTTAGAATTTCTTATCTACTTTATCTTGCTGCCTGATTAAAAATTCCAATTCAGCATCCCGTTACACTTGTGTTTATTTTTAGAGACTTCTTCTGGTCCCCTTCAGACTAAACAATGTTTCTTAAAGTTATGGGATGTTCGTGGATGTTATGTGAAAAACGGATCCTATGAGGAAAAACTTTAGGGAATACTGTGCTAAGCAAAGTTAGGCAGATCTCTTTTGCTGTGAGCCTTCTCAGAATCTTCAATATGCTAATATGCACTGTGAAAATCCGATGGGGGAGACATAGAATATATAGTTTTTATCAAACTTATTTGACCATGAGGAACCCACCCCCTACCTTTTTGGAAAATCATTTAAAGGAATTTGCATTCTATAGAACACGTTTTGGAAATAGTGGTCTAGAAGGTACCAGTGGAAAAGGAAGGAATTTTCTTCCTCATCTGGAGAACTCCCCCCAGGCAAGCAACATGTTACTGCCCTTCACTTCCTCCTAACCATGGCAATTCTGAAAGTTTCACGTGCATTTTTTTTTTAACATGAATGCAGTAGAGCTTGATTGCATGGTCCCTCCCCTAGACTGAATTCCTTATTGACAGGAATCCTACCTTATTCATCTGTGCATCCCCAGGGCTTACCATAGTGCCCAGACTTAGCGGAAATGAGTGAACAAATAGCATTAGAGGAGGGTTCCTTTGCTGCTGCTTCTTTTTTATAAAGAAAGAACAAGTCTCTACATTAGAGTCCCAAACCACATATATGCAGCAATCCAACAAGCCTATTGGGTGTTTATGAAACTCCCCAGTGTATGAAAACCTGTGCTCATGAATACCTACAGGAGGATTCCTTAAGTGTGCAAATGTTCTGTACTCTTTCCAAGGGCAACCGGGGGGATTTTCTCTTTACATCTGTATATGCGATTGTGTACACACAGCTAAAGAGACGAGTCGCTGAGAACTTTCCAAAAGAAATGAATGGGATAAAACAGATTGCCAAGTTACTGAGTGGTAATTAAGAACAGATTCCTAACATCATCACTTTACCATTTTTAAGATATTTTCCTTTAAAAGACAAAACCACTGAATGATGAAACGTGTCGTGCTTCTCCAGTCCCTTAGCCTTACACAAGTCCCTGCTCAGTTGCACACCCATATATATGCCAGCCCACAGTCACACATACCTGAAAATTGTAAGCAGTCTCAAATTATTTTTCAGTGGAGGAAAATGTGTGTGTGTGTGCATGTTTTACCCATTCTCATCTCCAGTATGATCAGTTGGGAAGATTACTTTCTCTAATTTCAAAATATAATTTTACCCTGAAGCTGACTTGAACACTTGGCCCTGAGCATATTTTTCGAAGGGTTTTGAGCTACTGAAAATGGGACTATAATGGGAGTTTGTATGCAATCATGACTGTGCAATTAATCTGACTCCAGAAATAACATAAGCAGCTGTGGCTACTAGTGGGCACAGCCTTCCCAGCCTGGGGACCCTGGGCTCTGATCACACAATGTCTGGGGGGTCAGGAAGGAATTCCACCCCCTTTCCCACCCACTCAAGCACTCTGCGTGCTGCGTGGTATTCCATCCCACATCTGGCCAGGTGTGGTGCCTCACTGGCCTCTGCCGAGGGGCCACATACTGGATTAGACACACGCGTGGCCTGCCTCGCTGTGGGGGTGGAGGGCCGCCGCCACGATGTCCCAGGATTGTGTGTCTTGTGGTTAAACACTTAGGGTTTTGACGTAGACAAGGCAGCAGAGCCGACCCTCAAAGCCACTGCAAACAACCTGAGAAAGCTTCTCAAAAATGCAGTCCTGCGCCTCGGAAGGAGACAGGCTTTGTGGGGGCAATTTTCCAATCGCTGCCTATTTGGTGTGGTCATGTCTGAGCCAGGGGAGGTTTCTTAACTCCGGGCAAAGATGTTTGCAGAGAGCTGGAAGCCAGGAACCTGGTGAATTGAACATTAATGTTAAGTGCATTCTTGGTATTAACTAACAGAGGAGCCATGTTTGGGGGTAGGGGGTGGAGAAGGGAAAAGACAGAGAGAGAAAAAGGCATGTAAAAATAATGGCCACCTGTAAGGTACAAACATTCTGTAATTGACTCCTCACTCTGGCACCATGGGTGGTGTTCCTGTTCACCTGTACTTTTCAGAGAAGCTAAATGATGCTCTTACTTAGCTGCAAGAGCCAGAGCTGGGATTAGAAACCAGGCTTTTCTGATGCCACATTCTGAGGCCTTTCTGCTATATCACACCACCACAAGAGCCTAACACGTCTTCAAGCAGTTCATGTCCTATTGATAGGTCCTTTCCAGGAAGAAATTGTGGTAGCTCTGGACTTCCCTCTTTAGTCCTATCCTTGGAAGTTACTGTCCAATAATGGAAGTCCAGGAGGCCCGTTCTAAACAACGGAGATTACGTCCTTTATTACAAGCGAGAGAAGCAGAATTGGACCCATGATCAAAACACCTGATGTGTGACGTGCCTGTCCTGAACTGGGTCCAGTTTAGAACAAGCTTCTTCTGCCTTCTCCGAGTTAACAGTGCGCTGGATGCAGAGCTTGGCACTTCCCCGAGTGGAGCCTGGGTGCCAGCAGGTTCATTCTGACAGCTTAAGTGGTGGGACAAGAGAGACCTCACAGTTCTGAGTGTTCTTGTCCCTCTCCTGTCTCAGAAGAACTCATTGAGGTAGGGATTTTCAATCCGTTTTGCCTCTCTTGACCTATTAAACAATCCTTTGGGATGGAATGATCTTCATCCCATGTTATTGAGGAGGAACACTGTATTAGTCAGGGTTCTCCAGAGAAACAGAACCAACAGGATGTTTGTGTGTGCGTGTGTGTGTATAGATAGATAGATAGATAGACAGACAGACAGATTTATTTTAAGGGATTGGTTCATGCAACTGTGAAGGTTTGGTGAGTCCAAAATCTGATGGGGTAGGCTGACAGGCTGGAGACCCAAGGAAGAGCTGCAGTTTGAGTCTGAAGGCAGTCTACTGGCAGAATCCTGGAGGTCAGTCTTTCTTCTATTAAGGCCTTCAACTGATTGGATGAGGCCCACCTACATTATGGAGGATTACCAATTTAAATATTAATCTCATCCAAAAAACATCCTCATAGAAACATCCAGAATAATGTTTGACCAAATATCTGGGCACCATGGCCCAGCCATGTTGACACATAAAATTAACTATCACCAAGACACAAAGCTTCAGAAAGCTACCTGCCATGCTGAGGTCACACAGCAGTGAGAGGAAAGGCTGGGGATTTAACCAAGGTCTCTGATTCTGACACCTGAGTTCTCGTCACAATCTTTTATAGCTCGTGTCAGTAAATCAAGGAAAGGGGTATATTATTCATGGAGTGCCTCACGGTGATTAGACGGCATACTCATGGGATTCTCATTCATTATTTAAAAGGTCTTTACTGAGTGCTCCCAAGGTCCTGCAGTATAGACCAGAGTTCTGCCCCCAGGAAGTGGACGAGGAGGGATCTTTGAAACCTACTTCTCCCCATGAATAGGCTGGGCCTTGGAAGTACATGGTCAGCTTTGGAAGCTGGGACAAGCTTAGTGAATTATTTGAGAATCCCTCAGTGAGCAGATAGAATTTTCCAGATGAGCAGTGTGCCACACAGAGCTTCATTGTATGTTCAGGGAACATTACCGGAATGTGCAGGTGACTGATGGGTGAAGAAAGATGGAGCCCCCTCCCTGGCGGCCTTGAGAATAGGAGATACCCCCCACACATACATTAGGGCTCTGCCTGTGACAGTGTTGGGGGTAGGGGGTCAATCAGACGACCTTGGAAAAGGCCCTCCCATTTCATGGACTCCTCAGAGCTCACTAGCATCAAAAACGGCCCTTAGCCTGAGCCACACATTTTATGAGCTTCACCTGCTCCTCTTCCCAACAGAGCCCGACTCAGCTCACCTGGCCAGGGACAAAGACTCCCCTCTCCTAGACCTGGAATATTCTTCTGCACAGCTTCACTTCCCCTGTTCCTGTCCTCCTCATGCTCCCCACCCAACGCCTCTAAGTCGCTGGCCCTATCCCACCTCATCTTTAATTCCTTCCTTTCTCTCACTTCGTCTGGAATGCAGTTACTCAGTGTCAGGCTCATAGACAGGTTCTGACAGACACTGCGTGTAAAAAAGAGTTAATGAGGATATTCTATTTCTCATTAGGTCTGCCACTTCACTTCTATTTGGTCTGCTGCTGCTAATTCTATTAAGTCCTCTACATCTTCTTATGACTGTGGACAGTTAGATTGGCCTGTGGTGTGATTGCCAAGGGAGGATGGCCACACCAGAACTCCTGATACTAGAAATAAGTCCATCATAAGACTCTCTTTTGTTTTAGTAATTTTCCTGCCTCCTTATTTTTTATAATAATTAAAAATAGATACCATTTATTTATCACTTGTTATATGCTGGGCAACATACACAATAAACCACTGGAAAAGCAGGATTAATACTGAGGAAAGTATGGTGGTTGGAATATAGATTTGGGTGTAGAGACAATGGTTGACTTTCCCAGACAGTTATTGAGCCTGTGGTGGGATTCATGAGAAAGGACGAAATTACAAGAGGAAAGTCTGTGATGCTCAGGAGAAGAATGGCAACTTAGAGATCCCTGGGGAACACCAACATTCAGGTGGAAGAGGAGGAACCCTGAAGAGAAGGGAACAGGGACATCACAATGATGGGAAGACGTCCCCGAAAGAGGGGGGTGTTTCAAGAAAGAGGTGGTCTAAGCATTTCAAAGGATGTGAGAATGAAGAGTGACAAGACTGAATTCATCTAAAAAGCCATGTGACCTTAGAAAGGGCAACTGCAGGGGTTCAGGGCAGGATGCCAGAGGGTAGCTGCAAGGTGACGGGGATTTGAGGAGACAGTGGACTAACTTAATTTCCAAGTGGACTGTGGCACTTTCCAGTTCCAGAATTTACTTGCAATCTGCTTCATCTTGGTTGGATTAAATAGAATTCATACTGACTTGGTAGGAATAAGGATTCTTCATCAGACTTTTTTTGCTCTGTTACTAAAGATGTTGCTGAAAATCCACAGAATTTGAGTCAAAGGAACTAGGTTAGGATCCAAGATCCCTTATTTGCTGACTGTGTGATCTGAGGCATTTATCAGATCTGGCTTCTTTTCTTGCATTAAAAAAATGGAGGTTATAGTGATACCTCCCAAAATTGTGAGGTTCAGAGGAGATATATATTAATAGGCTTTGAAAACTATAAAGAATTATACCAGTGCAAGGTATCACGTTAAAAATCATTGTCATACCTGTAAGCTAATGTTCAGGAATTGTCCCAATATTATATTTTGGCGGATCTATGGGAGTGTATCAGGTAAGACTATATTTGGCTATAAACAATGGAAGAGTCAACTTTAATAACTTGAACACATAGGAATTTATTTTTCTCACCTAATAAGAAGTCAGAGGAAGGTGAAGCCACTTATGGATATCATCCAGGGCCTTGGCTCCTTCTACCATACTGCTCCACCATCTTTAAGTGAGTGGCTTTCGTTCTTAAGGTTGCAAGATGGCTGCTGTATCTCCAGGCATCATGTCCATGATCTAAGAGAGAAGAAATGGGGGAAGGAGGAGTAGAAAATGTCAAAGGGTTGAAGGGGCATGCCATCTAAATCTGACCTTTTCTTAAAGAGTTTTTGTGGAAGCTGACCGCTACATGCCAACCTCTTGGGCCAGAATTGGGTTTCATAGCTATTCTTAGTTACAAGGGAGTCCGGGATGGTGAATATTGTAGACTTCCAGTTTCTTCAGTTGAGGAAGGCAAGGCAGAAGGGGTTTGTCAATGGCTTTTGGAAGCTAATTTTCAGTGTTTATTACCGAGCAGAGCTCACCTTGCTGATGGAGCCTTGACGTGAGGAAGGGGACGGAGGGACATGGCAGTGGGATATGATGCTCAGGAGGGCAACCTAACAGTGAGCAAACAGCAGGGCTCTGGGCCCTCATGGCTTGGACCAAAACATCTTGGCTGTCCCCAGCTAAGAAGCCCAGCCCCAAGACTTGGCTCCTCTGACAATCAGCCCTAACCGGCTGCTGCCAAAGGGGTAAACACATTCCAAGTCCTTGAGTCCCCGCTGACTGTAACTGTGGTTAAGGCACACACACCCCCACCCCCACTTCTACTCCATCTGGTCTCACGGAAAGTTCACTAGAGTTGTGTTGTTTTAGTGATGACTTGCGGTTATCCGTGCTCCTTCTCATTGGCGGGGAGTTGAATACTTACACACTAATGTTATCTAACTGTACAAGGAATTTGTATCACATTTGTATCGTTTTTAAGTTCATTCTCCAATCCTTGGGATCCATGAAGGATAAAGCATTATACTCTTTTTCTCCACTCTGGAAGGATGGCCCTTAAACCAAGCCATTTCCCTAGGCCTCTTCAGCTAGGTGGAGAAACAGGCGACCACCAGAATCCAGACCCGAACACCTAGAAAACTCTACATGGGTCATCATCCTGTGAGGGCACCATCTGCTTGCAGGCTCCTGGGATGTGAGGGAAACAGAGATCAAACACTCACGCTGAGGGTGGATGGTGCCAATTAACGGAGAAGACAGTTGTTCTTGACTAAGGCAATTTCCAGTCCAGTCCAGGAGATGGATCACAATCACGTTTAAGAAAAAAAAAATTAAAACCAATTTTTAAAAGTATGAATAAGACCTATTGCAGACAGCTCAACCCCTGTATATAAGCAATGAAGTAAGATGAATTGATTGGCACTGAGTTGGAAAAGTTATACAGAGGCAGGGAGTGTGGAACATAATTTAATAAAAATAAACTTTTTTTTTTTTGCATACACACTCCCAAAGAAGAAACGGAAAAGTTGTTAGGGCGTGGACCAGGGCTTCTAATGAGCTGTTCTGGTCTGCCTGATTTGTCTCCTTTCTTGCCCTGGCACCTTCGGGGGGAGGGGGTGGTGCTTCTTGTCCCATGAAGGGACACTTTGGGGAAGGAGAGGGCATTCCCCGGCACCTGACCCCCAGCCGGCTCAGCCCAGGCCTTTTGCTCCTTGCTCAGGGGAGGAGCGAGGAGAAACCCAGTGCCCAGGTCGCCACTTTGGCCCCCTTGACCCTTACATGTTTCCAAAACAGAGGGAGCCCTGAGAAGGCTCCTTGCCAAAGCTGGAAACAGCTACCCTCATTGTCCGCCTCGCGCTGCCGGCTGCGCTCTCCCTTCCTCCCTCCCCTCCTTTCTGTCTGAAAGTGTGAAAATTGCAAATCCCAAGGAGCTGCAATCAGAACTCTACCTAGGGAAAATGCAGAGTATCCTTGCCATAAATATCCCGCTCCAAGACGCCTGACGTCAGAGCCGGGAGGGCGGGCGGGAGCGAGGCCGGGCCGGAGGGAGGGGAGGCGGCGGCTCCCTGGATTACAGCGGAGGACGGAGCCGAGCGGGGAGCGCGGCCCGCGCCGCGCAGCCGGGGGTCTGGGCTGCAGCGACGGCGGACGCGCCATGGGGGCCTCACAGTAAGTGCGCCCGCCCTGCCTCCTCTGCGCCCCGGGCCGTGGGGTGGGCGCCGGCCGCGGGACGCGCTCTACCGGCACTTCCACGCTTTTCTCCCCCTCTGCTCTTTTGACAACGCTGAAGGGGACCGGGAAGGCAGCGACTCCGCGGGCTGGCTGTTTTGTTTCTCCAAAGTGTTTGCAGGAGCCGCGGATCCTCGAGCGGGCTCCCGGGGCCTGTGTGCGTGTCTTTGTGCATGGGTGTGATTTGCGTGTGCGTGCCTGTCTGTTTTGGCCCATCTGGACACAGGAAGTGTCTTTGGAAAACTTTGAAAAAATGTTTTTGTGTGGCTTTGAAATCTGATTCCTTGTTGTCGCAAGTGGACAAACTTAGCCGGTACCCCCCAAACGGACAACTTTGTGGTGGTGGCTTTTCCCGGTTCAGCTTGTGCCTTCATTCGGCGATTTAACTCTTCACAAGCTGCCAGCTCCCACTTGCAGGCCTGGCCTCTGGCCAGCTGGCAGGGCAGTTGGGAGCCAGAGGTTCTTGCTCTCAGTGGCTGTGGGACCTTGGGCGAGGGAAGGAGCATCCCAGGAAAGGGGTCCTGACTCTGGGGACCTCAGCACCTGCGGCGGCTGCCCAGCCTCCTGCTGCGGCCCTGACACCGCCAGGCGATGGGACTTTGACTTAACCAAGGAAGGAAGGATCTGGTCTGGAGGCAGGTAATTGTAAGGAAGATGAGGACGAGGAGGAGGTGGTGGCCAGGGCGCTGTGGCTCTGTGTCCAGCCCTGCCCTGGGGGTGGGATGGATGTGTCTGCCACATGTGCCCACCGTGGAGGCCGGGCCCGGTTCTCTGGGAGCACCATGGTGCCCCAAACAAGATGCAAGCTCGCAACATAAAGAGACATGTCTGAGCTGTGGGGTGGAGGAAGGGGGGCGGTGGGGGAGAGGGAGAGAGATTTTTATCAAAATTGAACACAGATTGCTGAGGTCTGGGCTTGATTTAACTCCTCTCTCTCTGCCTCGGCCACTCTTCCACAGTTCCGTGGTGGATTTGCAAAGTTCCTGGGAAGGTGGGAAGGAAAATCACACCTCTCTAGGAAAAGGTCTCTGGAGGTTCTCCTTGAAGTCTTACATGGGAATGAAGACAACTTCCCATCTTTAAATAGCTTAAAACTTTGTGTGTCCTTTCTTCTGAGTTTGGCGTCAGTTTCTTGGATTTCTCTGAAAAGTTGGCTGATGGAGGGAATGGATTTTCCCTAGGACGCAGAGGGGGATTGTGCTCATGGAGTGTGGGAGGGAAGGGGGTGCAGGGCTCCCTGCACCCATCAGCCCTGGATTGCCCAATGCACAGGGCTGGATGTCAATACTTGGGGTCAACTATTGAGTGACGACAAAGGAGCTCTTTCAGCCGTGCCCTCACCCGGTCTCTGCTTTTGCACTTTGTAATAGAGCCAACCTACAACCTTTGGGTGGGAGGAAGAGTGCTGGATTCTCCCTGTGTCCTAGAAAAATGAGCGAATGAAGGCACAGGGAGGAAATGTGGATATAAAAACGGACCCACAGGAAGTTCGAGATTTGGGAAGGATTTTAGAAATTATACAAATTGACCCCTGGGGAAGTGCTATAAAAGATGGAGCAGACAGCACTGTCAGAAATAGACTCGTTTAACTTCAGGAGTCTGTCTTCAAGTTGAGTGTAATAAAGATGAAGGAAATCACCCCGACGGCAGTGTAAACAAAAGTGCGTGTAAACAGGGGTAGCTGCGTACCGTGAGATGTGCATGCAGGCACGTGTTTATGCCTTCGTGACTGTGTGGGGATGGTCGTGGCCTCAGGCGTGGAAACATACACGGTCCATTTCTCATCTGTGCTGGGTGCTGCATCCGACCCCCGTTTCTTCCTTAAAAAAAAAAACAACTGCTATTCTCGTCTTGCTGCCTGGTAGTTGCAGGCTCTGGCTCACAACTCCTAGGCGAGTTTTCGGAGCTTCTCTTCCAGATGCTGGGATGCTGAGGGAATACTCGTGCCCCCATCAGGACAGAAAGAGGAGAGAAAATTCTCCCGGGCGTTAGAAGAGAGTCAGGAGTTCAGGAAAGGGGAGGCTGTGGGGGCAGGACGAGTAGGAAGGCCTGTGAATATTTTTTTTTTTGGCGAGTGTGGGGGGAGGTTGAAAGATTCCTGCTTTCTGTGGGAACATGTTCTCTCCCCAGTCTTCTTTGCCAACCCCTGACCCCAAAGTTTTTGACACCAAACAGGTTAAACTCTCCCCCTTACTGAAGAGCCTTGGATCCAGGGGTAGAGAAGAGGACAAGTCTAAATACAGGTGGTTGGGAAGGTGCACAGATAATCCCCAAGGCTGAGGCTTGCTGCTTTGATTCCAGCGGAGCCAATGGAAGTAGCAATTTTAAATGTTTCCGCTCAGTCCCACAGTTTACACATAGAAGGCTGAATACGTGGGGACAGAGGGAAGCCGTCGCCGGTAGACCCCAGAAATACTCTTGTCCCAGTACAGGACTCTCAGGGAGAGCTGAGGACAAGGACTGTGCTTTCAGTTCCTTCAGCCTCTGGGGTTTCTCCGGAGGGTCAGTGGAATCCTGACCCTTCTGGGTTTGCACTGGGAGACCTGTCACCAACTTCAGCCCTGGGACGAATTCCCGGGCCGCTGACGCTTGGGCTGATATTGAAGCCTTCTCATCGCCCCTTCTATCAGCTCAGGCTTCTGGCCAGCTCTTCGCTTGTCTCTGAGATCAGAATACTTGGAGAGGAGGCATTCTCAGGCTCTCCTGACGGTCCAGGGGGCAAATGCACTTGGCAGAAAGAACGATGTGGAGGGTGTCCTTGGCTTTGAGAGCAGATGACCCTCTAGATCTCCACAGCCAGCGTCTCTGTGCTCAGGGATCCTGTGTCCTTCAGCCTGGCACAACAGAGAGAGGGCAGACTTCAGAGCAGACTGCCCTGGGCGAGAAATCGTAACCTGGAGCTTTAGCTTCCTCGTGTGTACAGTGAGGACAGTATTCTCCTCCCAAGGTTATCACAGAAATGATATTTATGCAAAAGGACTAAAACAGAGCTGGGAGTGTTGTAGACCCTGAATAAAGGGACTATCATAATTTCATTTTTCAGTGTTTCAGCCATCAGGAGACCATGTTGTTTGGAAAGGCCCTCTCCCCAAATCTGGCTATGTGTTTTCCATTACTGACGGCCAATGGCTGGAGTCTCTAGGATCCAGGTCACCCTTACTTCCTCCCTCTAGAAAAGGTGGCCAGTGCGGATTATCCATGAGCAAGCCTGGTCCACTACCAGGAGGGGTGGGAGGAGGCACCGGCATCCTGGATATCTGGCCTGGAAACCACTCCTCTGTTTGAGCTCTCTCTCGGGAGGGAGAAGGGCGGCAGAGCAGGTTGTATGGTGGGGGTGGGGCAGGGAGGCTGCCCCCTGACTGATACGCTGTCTAGGGGAGGGGCTGTTCCATCTGATGCTGGAGAGAGCAGCTGCAGGTTCTCTTGGCCCATCTCAGAGTTCTAAGTTATCCTTCAAGTTGACATTTAAGACTTTGAAGATCACATTTGTTTCTGTTTTGTTCAGGCTCTCTCTTTAACCATGGCCTGGGATGACTTTTCAGCTTTTAAGAGGCTCAGCCAGTGGCCAGCTTCTCCGAGATGGCCCAGACTGGGGGTCAGTGAATTCCTCACTCCTGCCAGTATCTATTTCTCCAACTCTCGCTTCACGTTTTTCAGTTTGTTTGTTTTTTGTTTCATCATGAGGTTATAAAACTGTACAGCCGAGGTACTGTGCAGGGGGGAAGTGCCTGTTCTTTGGACCTCTGTATGATTATGCTAGTACGTGCAAGGCTTATCAGACTATGGGCATTAGCAGGTGTTGTGGGGTTCTTTCTGGGTCTCCCCCTCCAAAAAAATACATAAAAGAAAAAAAACCTGGGAAAAATAAACTTTAGGCAGTTTGGTATCTCTTCGAATCCTGGCCAAGGAGGAGCTGAATTATTTGCAGTGCCCCATGGTTCCGTGCGGAGAGCTTCAGAATCAAGTAGATCCAGGTTTAAGTTCTAGCACCACCAGGTCACAGGCTGTTCAACCTCTCTGAGCCTCTTCATCTGTTAAATGAGGACATTAACTACTCCCACTTCCCAGGCTTGTTGAAATAGTCCATGGGAAGGACCTAGCCAACTGCTCAGTCCTCAGCAAAATGTGAATGCCTTTGCTCCCTCTAGGTCTAAGCTCATGGAAGAACGTGGTTTTGAACATTTGTCCATGAGTCAAAGCAAATAAGCCACTTATTCAAGGCTTAACAACAGTGACCCCGGGTCAGCTCTCTCAGCCTGGAGATGGAGCGAGGCGCGAATCAGTGCTCCCCATGCCAAGCCAATGGCAGCCCCATATGATGCCCTCCTCCAGTAAAGGAAAGGCCACCAGCCCTCTCATCCATCAACTCTCCGTAGAGTTTATTACTGAGCTCTCCGTAGAGCTTAGTTTAGAAATCCCAATGCTGTCTTGATCCAAAGAATCAAAGTCAAAACTGGGGAGATAAATCACTGAGGCTGTACCTAAAACTAACATCTAATAATGGCACAATGACAACCATACCTTACGTTCGTATAAGCTCCAACTCTGAGGGCTTAAGAGACTTACCCTATGTCACACAGTAGGTAAACGGAAGAAACGGGAAGCGAACAGCTATCCATGCAGTGGGTGGCAACCCTGGCTGCACATTCGAATCAGCGGGAGAGCTTGTAAAAGGGTCAATACTGGCCCCACCCTAGCCAACTAAATGAGAACCTCTGGGGAGTGGGACCCAGGCACTGACGGTGCTACAAGCTCCCGGGTGATCTGAAGTCTAAGTTGAAAGTCTAAGGGAAGAGCGAAGAGTACCAAGGTTAGGGCCCGGGGTATCAGGCCTGGGTAACACAGCCAGGATTGCTAGGATTTAAGCTTCATGAGAGCAGGGACTCGCGTGGTTCTCCCTGTCTCCCCAGCACCTAGAACAGGGCCAGGCACCAGGTAGACACTCAGTAAATGCTGACTAAATGAATGAATGAACAAACTACTATGGATTAGGAGCCGGCAATTTCAACAGCCAAATCCAACCTGTCGCCTTATGAATAAAGTTTTATTGGAACACAGCCATGCCAATTGTTTCTATATTGTCTATGGCTGCTTGCGTGCCAAAGAGGCAGAGCTGAGTGTTGCAGTAGAGACTGTATGGCTCGCAGACTGAAGATATTTACTCTCTGGCCCTTTAACAGAAAAAGTTTGATGGCTCCTGCTCTGAATGTCAGACAAGAACAGAGCAAGTACAGCTTGGGGAGGGTCATTACTGCGTAGTGGTTAAGAATATGGATTCAAGAATCAGACAAACCTGTGTTTGAATTCTGGCTCCACCACTTCCCTGTTGTAAGACCTTGCATATTACTTCACTTCTCTGAGCCTTAGTTTTTTCACCTGAAAAATGGGGATGATAATAAATAACACCTCCTTCGAAGGATGGTTGAGAGGATTGTCAGCCCCTGGCCTAGAGTAAGCACTCAACAAGCGTGAGCTATTGCTGTGATTGTTGGTGTTGTATCTACTGGCAATTAACTAGATAGAAGGAGAACTAACTAGATTAAAGTCAAAAATCTAAATCCGGTATCATGGATAGAATAAGTAATGTGGTAGGAAAAAATAATCAGTTGGTAAGCTGGTGTGATGAAGAAAAACTGATGTGAGGTCTCTAAGGGGAAGGGTATCCTTTTAAGACAACACAGGTCAGGCTGGGATGTGTAATGAGGTGCTCCTGTGTGGCTGAGTGCTGTGTTGACCAGCAGTCCCCATCATTCATCAAGGGTTAATTTAGGTTTTATTGCACTGAATCTAGTCACAAGCATATCCCGCCTCTATACCCTTGTTCATAGTTCTTTCTACCCTTCCCCAGTCCTTATCGTCCTTCTACTTGTCCTGACAGGCTTGCCCAGGTATCCCCTTCTCTCTCAAACTCCCTTTGCAAGGCTGTTCGTAATCACGCCTTCCTCTGCATGCCCATGAACTTGGCACACAGCTCTGTCATAACCTTTAACACACTGCACTTTGGTCAAGGAAGGACTGAGTCTCCTTCGTGCCTTCTACATGTTTGGAGCTCATAAAAGTCAAATTGCACTGTAGAATCCACACCTGGTAGGCAAAGCGGGTCAATTAGATGCTTGATTGAACTCAATGATATCTGAGTTAACTCTTGAGGAATGAGCAGCCCTCACCTACGTGCTGACGGGATTGCAAGAGCAAATCCCCACAGCCTACCAGATAGAGAAGAGCCACCCATTTCATAGGCTATGTGGACCCTTTGTGTCCTTATCCCTCTGCTCTGTGGTAGCTCCTGCCCTCTGGAACACCTCTTCTAAGGGGGTAACCAGGGACAGGGAAAGATGGAAGAAATGTAAAACCAGCTCTTTGACTTCTTGTCAGCAGATGTGGTGAAAAGTTGGGTTTTGGCTTCTCTGGGCTTTTCACGTATACGTGCCAAGATAATTGGGAGTTGGCTTGGTATAGTCAGCTTTCATTAGCACGGTAATAGAAGCATGGTCGTGGATAATAGCAAACAGCAGATCATTCATAGCATTGCATTGGACTACAGAATGTGTTGCATAATTTTTATGAATTTTAGTAGCAGATACATATCGTGTGTGGAATAATATTAACATAAAGTTCTCTTCTAATGATTAAAAGGAGGGCACAGAAAACTCTTGGCCTTGAATTAAATATTCCTTTTCAACCCCAAATGGACAACTAGGAGCTGCCTCCTAAGAGGAGAGGGAGGAGAGGGGTTGAAATATTTTTATATCGGTCCCCACTATGCACGTGGTGCAACACTGATAATTTTTTAAAACATATTCTTTATTTGATTTTTCCCAATTATGAGAGTAATTCTTTGCTTGAACAAGTGAATCAGTGTCATGCAGAAATACGAAAAGACAAATGGAAAACGGATAACATCTCTACCCACCCTCCACACCCTGGTAATTAATGTTAATAGCCTAGATTTATATCCTTCCTTATCTTTTCCTTTGTTCATACACTACAGGTGTGTCCACAGGTAGAGTGGGGTCTTGTTTGAGTGTTTTTCACTGAAATGGAATCTAACTGTGCACGTTACTCTGCAGCATAGTTTTCTTCCCTTTGACCATAAATCAAGGTCATCCCTGCAATGGATCAAGCTCTTTTTTTATCTTTTCTGATTTCTTTATGCCTACACACACACAGCTCTATATATCTGAGATCATGCCTTGCTTGTGGGGGTGTTTATTTTTATTAACAGCTAAATTTCTTTTTTTTTTTAAAGAAGATTGGCCCTGAGCTAACATCTGTTACCAATCTTCCTCTTTTTTTCCTTTTTTCTCCCCAAAGCCCCAGTACCTAGCTATATATCCTAGTTGGTTGTTGTTCTGGTTCTTCTATGTGGGAGGCCGCCTCAGCATGGCTTGAAGAGTTGTGCGTAGGTCTGCGCCCAGGATCCAAATCAGCGAACCCCGGGTCGCCGAAGCGGAGTGTGTGAACTTAACTGCTATGCCACTGGGCCGGCCCCTGTAGGGGTGTTTATTTTTCCATCAGTCAGTTATTAAATGTGGTTTCATCCTGGATGCTCACCAGTTGGGTTCCTGATCTGAGACACCAAGCATCCACCACCTGGGAAAGCTTTGCTTTGGCGTTAGCCTGGTGACCATCCTGGGTATGACAACATGTTATGTGGTCCTAGAGAAGCTGTTGAGCATCAGGCCCTGTGGCTGTCCCCACCCCCTTCTCATCAGATTTAGCCTTCCCTCCTTGGATCTCCTCAATCACTGAATATGCAGGAAACACAGCAGGAAATATCGAAGACTGATAGATTGGAGAACAGTCCCGATGGAGCAAATCGGGCAGTGTAGGATGACGGTCAGCTGTGTGGACTCTACACTCAGATTGCCTGGCTGGGTCCAAATCCCCGTGTAGTGGACACTGGGCGTGCCACCCAGACCTCCATTCTGGACTGACTCCCAGCGGCAGGCAGTGCTGGTGGCGGTCCGCCCTCTTTGGAATGGCTTTGGCTGAAGAGAGTTGCCCTGCCCACAGTCACTCCTGCCCACGCTCCCCTCCTGGGCCACCTCCATCCAATGACATGAGAGCAGTGGAGGCCTGGCCCCTCTGTGCCAATGTGGGGAAATTCTAAAAGGCATCCCAGCATCAGGGCTCCCCATGGGGTTGTCTGAAGCCTTCACTGAGGCTGCACGGCTGTTCCTCTTCTCCCTGTGCCCAGTACCGCCTCCTGTCTGTCCCTTCCTCCCCCTGGTGGTGGATTCCAAGAGCCCTTCCTAATAACCCCTGCCTGCTCCAGAAATGTTGACTGTTTTATATGAAATTGTTTTGGAGGAGTCCATTGTTTTCTGGGTAATTGTTGGTGGCCATGTTGGAATATGACAAAGTGCACTTTTTTCTTGTGCTCTATTTTGTGTGTTTTCTAGGTTAGATCCAACCGATTTCTCTACAGAGTTTATCATAACTGGGAAGACCAAGCAAATGTTTTGATTTTTATTGCCAAATTTGCATTCGCCCCTGCCCACCCCCCCCAACCCCAGTGCTAGGCGGAGGGGTGTGGGTGTGTCTGAGTAGAAGCGTGACCAGATGGCTTTGCTGCCGTCCTGCCTGGAGACAGGGGGCTGGACAAGTTGACCTTTGGGAATTTCTCTTCATCTTACCGGTGCTTCTGTATGACAAAGGAAGTGGTCTCAGAGGACCCTGCTGGCCCACTGGCAGCCGCCTTCCTGCCTGCATAGGTGTTCACGTTGTGCCCATACCGGTCTCTGCCAGATCTGAGTTGTCCTGATGGGGGGTGTTTCTTACCGCTTTGTCCCGAGCACGGGTGGTCTTTGGCGCCTGTTGAACATTCTGCTTTTCAGGTTATGTACACTGATCACCTGCCCAGTTGCCAAAGCAAAGCTTTCCTGTGTGATGGATGCTTGAAGTGCCAGACTCAGGGGCCCAGACTCACAGTTCTACGTCTGACCACAGTCCTGGGGGTTAGTGTCCTCACTCCCTCCCTCACTGCCTCCCAGGCACCACAGCCCCCGGCTTCAAGATCCCCTGAGCAGGCAGCAAGGGGAGGGGGTCAGTCAGTATTTCCGCAGGGCCAGAGGCAGCTTTGAAGTCAGTTTGAAGCAAATTCAGAGTTTCTGTGGACTTTGGGCAGTAGAAGAGCCAAGCCGTTTTAACTCTTTCAATCTCTGTCAATATATTTATCAGTCTGTTCCCTGTCGTTTGGCATTGGGCTGGCAGCTCCCAGAGAGAGAGTTAGCAACTGCCCCAGCCTTTCTGAGACACACAGTTGATGATTTGCCATCACCGCTGCCCTGAACAGAGGTAGGGTTATTGAGGTTTGTGGCTGCCTGCATGGAGGCTGGGGCTACCAGAGCTGATCAACAGACCAGACTTCTGAGTATAAGGCTTTGGCTCAGAGGACAGGAGATTCTGGCTCTGCTTCTTGCCAGCTTTGTGGCCTTGCACGAGTTACTTCATCTCTCTGTGCCTTGATTTCCTCATCTGTAAAATGGGGTGTTATGAAGGTAAAGTTAATGCATGATTTGGTAAGAAGAAAAAATAAGTACTTGAAACCATGGCTGACACATAGTAAACACTAGGAAGTGTTAGGAATGATGATGATGATGGTGATGGAGATGCTGATGGAGAGCAGGAACCAAGTCTCTGCGTCCTGCATAGTGCTTGGCACAGAGCTGGGGCTCAGCAAACATTTATTAAATGTAAAATAAAATATCCCACTGCCTTTTGCAAAGTGTCTACTGCCTACTTAGTCTGCTCAACTCAACTCTCTACCAAAAATAGAAATGTTTTACATTTAAAAATTTTATTTTGACTTTTCACTGAAGTTCAACATGATTCAGAAAAATACAGTTTATAAATATATAGCTCAATGGATTTTCACAAATGGAACACACGCATGTAACCAGCATCCAGATCAAGAAACAGAACATTCCAAAGCCCCTGCCTCCCTCACCCTGAGAAGCCCCTCGTGCCCCCTTCTGGCCCCCCCCTTCCGTAATCCGACTTCTGACACCACAGATTAGTTTTGCCTGTTCTTGAACTTCATATAAATGGAATCATGCAGTGTTTACTCGTTTGTGTCTGGCTTCTTTTGCTCAGCATGATGTTGTTACTCAGGTGATTCATTCTCGTCGCTGTGTAGTATTCCATTATGTGACTATACACACTTTATTATCCGCTCTTCTGTTGATGGGCATTTCGGTGGTTTCCAAGTTTGATGCTGTTGTGAATAGTCTTGCTATGAACATTTGTGCACTTGTCCTTGGGTGAACATAGGAATGCATTTCTGTTGGTGTGTCCCAGCGGGGGAATCGCTGGGTCACAGGGAAGCATGTGTCCAGCTGTAGGAGATACTGCCAACCAGTTTTATGAAGTGGTTGTATCATGTTTTCCATTTTCTGTAAAGATGAAGAAGCAGTTCCAACTTGGTGGTGCAGGGATGTGAGGCTTAATAATGTACTGGGGTTCCTGGGACGTTTATATCCTCCACGTGCTTTATATGTAGCTGAGAGCTCACATTTCTAGAAAGCCTGTGGGGATTAGGCGGGTCCTCTGTACCAGGCACTGTGCTAGGTGTTTTCACTTATGCTACCTCACGAAGTCCTTGCAGCAGTTCCGTGAGGTGAGATGGGTGTTATCACCCCATTTTACAGATGAGGAAACTGAGGCTCAGAGGCGTTGGGTGACTTGCCTAAGATCACTGTCAGAGAAAGAGAAACTGTCAGAGTCAAGATATGAAGCAGATATGCCTAAATCTAAAGCTCGTGCACTTTGGGATCTGATGGTGAATAGTTTTGGCTCCAGTGTTAACGCTGGAGAGAAACACAGACACAGATGTGCGAGTTGTCCCCCTAGAATCTGTGCCAGCTGTGGGGTGGTGGCTGTGAGGAGACGCTCTGTAAAAAGGAGTAGAAATAAAGCAACACAACAACTTTGGGAAGCCAGATTGCTTTCCTGCCCAGGGGCTGTTGGAGAAAGTCATAAATTTCCTGGAAGGCAAGGGCGAGCATATAATTTACTGTCTAAACCAGGACTCTTTCAAGAGTGAACGGGGCACTAACTGATGGGACAGTGGGGAAACAGGCATCAATTGGGACTGCCCCGGGGAAACTGCTCACCCTCTGGGAGTCTGAGTGGGCCTCACTCTCCTGGTCAGTGGGGCTGTACAGGTTCTTTTTAACTCTCAGAACTCTGTCTGTCTGGAGTTTGCCCTGATGCGATGTGCTGCTAGTCTCTTCTGTTTATGCTAAAACAGGGTCTGGCTTTCTTCTTCCCTTCTCCACACCATTCCCTGCCCACATGGGGCTCTGACAAGGTGAGCTTCCGTGGACAGATCCAGTTACCACTGAGATGCATGCGCCAATGGACTAGAAGCTTCTAGAAGGCTAGGGCCATGCCTTAGTCCCTGTGGTATTTACGGCTCCTAGCCTAGTGACAGACACAGAGTTAGCACTCAGGGAGTACTTGTTGACTGTAGACATCACTTATCCATGTGCTCATTCGTTTATTCATAGTTCATAGAACAAGAGCTCAGTGTAGATACTTTCTTCTTCTTCTTTTTTTTTTTTTTTTTTTTTGTGGGGAAGACCAGCCCTGAGCTAACATCCGTCGCCAATCCTCCCCTTTTTGCTGAGGAAGACTGGCCCTGGGCTAACATCGTGCCCATCTTCCTCCACTTTATATGGGACGCCGCCACGGCATGGCTGACAGGCAGTGCGTCGGCGGGCGCCCGGGATCCGAGCTCGCGAACCCCGGGCTGCCAAGCGCGGACTAAACCGCTGCGCCACCGGGCGGCCCCACTTTCTTCTTCTTTTGATCTGACTCTAGTTCCACTGGTCCAGAGAGAGAAGTCAGTTGTGTATGTGTGCATGTCTGCATACACACAAAGGACAAAGAATAAGAGGGATCAACTTCATGAGAAGCAAAAGATGGTGTATCATGGGATTTGGTGGCATGATCTAGGTTTGAATTTCAACCATCCACCAACTGCCTTTGATAAGCGATTTAGCATTTCTGAGCCTCGGTTTTCGTCCTGTGTAAAATGGAAATGACAGTAATACCTGTAGACTAGGACTGCAGGGGGCCTTTTATGTAGGGTATGTGAAAAGTGCTCAGTTACACTGCTGTATCATTCTGAATTGTTAATGGTTGTGGCGGTTCACCCACTGTTTGAGAAGCCCCGGTATGTAACGCATTGTGTGCAGAGGCAGGTCCTGTGGAATGAATCCTGGTGAGCAAAATTCACTCCCCTCTGGGGCCCCTAGTCTCTGAAAGTGAGGGAGATAGTGATGTGCGGCAAGCCCAAGTGACTGGGAGCTTTTATTAATAAAGAAGAATCAGCAAATTCTTCAAGGCCATAGGGATTGGATATGGGTATCAAAGATAAGGATGCAAAGGATAATGAATTTCTCATTAAGCCCACAGCTGCATTTTCACTAGAAAAACAGCAGGAAGCATTTAAGGCTTATGTGTGTCCAGCAGTCGCTTTGGTGTAGCACAGAGGCTTCTATAGATTCTGGGGTCAAACTGCTGGGGTCCAAATTCAGATTCTACCACTTACTAGAAGTGTAGCTTTGGGCAAGTATTTATCCTCCTGAGACTCAGTTTTCTTCTCTGTAAAATGGTGTAAAATAGCCCCAAATGAAGACAATATGTGTAAAGTACTCAGAACGGTGCCTGGAACATAGTGTGTATTCCGTAAGTCTTTATTATTCTTATTTGCCAAATACTTTGCTTTCCATTGGAATACTAGGTCCTATGTAGTGCTGATGCAGTACAGTTAGAGGAGGAGAGGTCGTTTTGAGATGGGGGAAGTTGGGGAAGACTTCATGGAAAAGAAGCACTCAGGCTTCCTTTACACCTTGAGCAAGAGGGTTTATTTGTTTCCATGATTATTCTGTCCTTAAAGCTCAGAAGATTTCATGTGGAAGAAATCCCTTCCCTTAAGAAACATAAGTCGAATGCCTCCTGGAAACTTTGAAGGTGAATAAGATGTGGTCCCTGCCCTCATGCATTTCCAAACTAGTTCATCCATCTTTGTGCCAAGGGCAGGGGATATTAAGATGAGTCCTCTAAGTACTCACTGTGTCATTGGGGAAGGACCTAGAAGTGAAGAATACTATTCCATGTCGTCAGTGCTATGAGAAGGAGATGCTCAAAGTTGAGAAACTTAGATGCCATTCAAGAGTGTTTGGGAATGCAAGGAAGTTATGGAACCTCCTTCCAGGTTTCTGTCATTAGAGGAGCGATTTCATCTGTTGGGAGGGTAAATACATGGTGTTTCTTGCAGTAGGAAGATGGACAAATGGTTGCTATGGTTCCTTTAGCCCACTTGTGCTGTCTGTATAGTTGTGTGTCTTACGGGCAAAGGGCACAATGAAAACTTTTTGTACTGTTCCTAGACAGTGTTGACAGGGTCTTAAGAAATGTATTCCCCACATTGCCCAAGGACTGTTGGAATTTCTGCTTCACGTGCTTCCTCTCTAATGGTATGACTCATTTTACAAACCCCATCTCAAAGCCGGTGCGCGAAAGGAAGTCTTCTCTTTGCCTCCATCCGCAGCTCTTCTTCCCTTTCCAAGTTTCCCAGTGAAGGCCTGATGAAACACTCAACCTGTTCAAATTCTTACAAATTAAAAGAAAAAGTCTTCTGTTTTCTCAAAGCTTGTGAATGTCATTCTAACACTAAGATGATGCTATGGAATAATAAATATATGAAAAGATGTTCCACCTTACTTGGAATCAGAGAAACACATAAATTGAAATCACAGGGAGACATCATTTCACACTCATCAGATTGGCAAAAAAAAATTTGTACTCGTCAGAGTGGATGTAGAGCCAATGATAACTCTCATTCACTAATGGTGGGAATTAAGTTACTATGGACACTTTGGAGAGCAAATTGGTACTATCTAGTGAAACTGAAGATGCACTTACCCTATGACCCAGAAATTTCCCTCCTATGTCAGTCTGGAGGAACTCAAATGTGTGTGAAAGGGAGATATGTTCAGGAAATTCATTATAGCATGGTTTTTAAGAGCTAGAAGCAAGCCAAGTGCCTATCATCAGCCAGAAAATTGGTTAAATAATTTGATATGTACATGCAATGGAATACTATAGAACACAGCGGGGGAAAATGAAGGAACTGGATAGATTGTAATAGCGAGGTATAATCTCAGAAACAATTTTAACTGGAAAAAGCAAGTTGCGGAAGGATGCCATTGATAATAAGTTTAAAATCATACAAAATAATACTCTTTTATTTACAGGTACTTACATTTTTAATTAAAGTGTAAAAACAAGTTTGAAGTAACCACTAAATTCAGAGAGGCGGCTGTCACTAGGGAGGCAGGAAGGAAGCCCAGGGAGGGGTAGGCAGGGGCTCCATTTATATCTGTGATACTTTCTTATATAGAGTTATGGGTACACATATGCTTATTTTAATATTATCTACATTTCATAGATAGCTAAAATACTTTTTGGTTTAAAAAGAGTTAACTTTTAAAATGGGCATAAGTTCCTAATCCGTTTCCTCTGCCCATTGGCAAATGGACATGCCAAAGAGTAGGTGTGAAGCTGCTCCCCGTTTGCTCCAGGTCCATAGGGGAAATTTTAGGTAGATGTGACCATCTTCAAGTGGGCTGTTCTCCAGACATCTATACTGGACCCCATATGCACATGGCAGTCACCATTTTTAAACTAAAAATCTTCACCTGTTTTTTTCTGATTTGTGGATTTGTTGAGATCATATTTGATATATTGGCAGAGATGCAAAATAGGGTCATAGTCGTAGAAACCACACAGCAAACTCTCTGGCTCATTCTCCATATAGCATGTTGCTGGAGCCTTGTCTCGGCCCGTCCCTTCCTTGGAAGTTACTGGGATTTCTTCCTAGTGCTGGCAAGTGACCACAGCCATCATCCTTTGGATAAGGACAGGGGACCGACATCTCGAGTATTTCTCATTGCCCAAGGGTGAAAGAATCTCCGTCTTCCCACTGTAACTGCCTGGTTCCAGTGAAGTTCTCCCTCCCTTCTGTCTTCCACTAATACACCCCCGCTCTGTTCCTCTGTGAACAACTTGCCGCGGAGCGGGAAAGTACCCACCACTGGGAATTGCTTCACTTTCTTTTTCTTGACAGTGGAGCCATGCTGACTTCTTCTCGGGGCGTCTTATTGAAATCAATTCAGCTCTTTTATGGGTCTTATTCTTTATGATGGCCCCCTGTCCCTTGGAACCTGGTCCGAGCCCAATCCGCGTGACACACACTGTGTTGGCCCTGAGTGCCCTGTGGTCTATTGGGCAGCCTCTGTCCTTGACCGAGCCCATGAACCTACCTCGATGCTCGGTTCCCAAACAGGGAACGGCTGTTCTTCTCTGGCGGGCGTGGTGCTTGCACTGGGGACTAGAGCTAGATTGGCTTTCCCCCTGCCTCCTGCTCATTTATATATTATATAATTCACTTTAATTAGAAGGAAGAAAAATTACATGAAATTGGGACTTTTGGGAGCAAACTCTGGCAAATGGTTACCCTGAGAATGTACTCTGTAGTCTATATCAGTCAGGCTCTGGGCACGAAACAGATGGCACTCCCAAAGGGGTTCGACTGATGAGAATGTAATGAGGGGACTATTTGCAGAGAGAGAAGGGACTAGAGGAGATGTTGAGGCACCCAGGGACGAGCAACAGCAGGAAGCTGTTAACACGCCTGCCCCTGGAGGGCTGAGGGGGTCAGAGCCCTGTGCCAGCTGGAGCTGAAGAGGGAGGACCACTCTGCAGGGGTTGTGGCCCTAGAGGAACACAGCCACTGCCAGACCCTTGGCTTAGCAGAGAGACAAGGGGGGAATAAACACCCTGAGGTCTCTCTGCTTCCACCCTCCCATCACCGCTGTTGCTTCCCACTGGTCGAATCCCACTGGGCATCAGAAGCCCAGGAATCTGGGTGTTGCATTCTGGAGAGGTCAGCGCCCTGGGCAGGAGGGTGGCAGAGAAGGGGAAGGAATGGAGGTAGGGGGCAACAGAGAATAGTCAGCACCTGTTATATTCCTACATGTGTTCATCGTGGAACTAGAAAGACCAGGTGTCATGAGGAGTCCTCATTGATTCAACCTATAAGGGCTTTTGGACAGTTTGGGCTATGTTTTTGGGCTGGTAGACTCCAGGAGGCTTAGAGGGGCAAGCCAGGAAGTGGTCTGGGAGGGAAGGGGACTGACATATATGGTTATGGGTCAGATACTTTGTTCTATGCTTTGAAAAGGAAGATGTTTTGAATGAGACTTGGGGATTAGCTATTTGTCATGCGCTCAGCTATTTGTCATTTGCAGTCCAGAGAATGGATGTGTCTACCTTAAAGCGATTGAGCCTGGTGGTCTCAGGTGGCAAGATGAGGACCTGAGACCTGGACTGAGCCCAATCCAAGTGACGCAAATGATGTTGGTCTTGAGTGCCCTGGTGGATAAGCGTGTGAAGCTGAGGATGACCTTAGCCGGAGCTAATCTTGCCAGAGTTTTCCTCCTGACTCCACCTTCATCCACATCCCTCATCACCCCCACCTTAAGGCTCACCTGAGCACGTCTCGCCTCCTGTGAAGGCTGTGATCAATGTCAGGGAGGCAGCCTCGACTGAGTGGCCCTGCGCTGTGGAGATGTGGTCTCTGAACACTGTGGTGAAGTACAGAGAAAGGAGAAGATGACATATCTGAACTCAGGGGGGCACAGGGCCTGCCCTTGAGAATTCCCAGTCCAGTATTTGAATGGGGATGCACACGCCAAAGGTAAAGGACACCTGGAAAACATTTCAAGAGAAAGTTCACAATAGACAAAATGTGTACTTGGTAAAGGAGGGTGGTGGAATGGAACCCTTTAAGTTGGGGGCTCTGGGGGCAGAGTGGCCATGGGACCTTGGATAAACGTTTGACATCTCTCGATAGGCCTCAGGTTCCTCATCTGTAAAATGGGCGAACTAAAGGTATATTTCACACTAGGCAGTTGCAAGGATTGCAGGGGATCATCCCTGTGACGCACGGTGCCGAGCACCTCATCAATGCTCAATACGTATTGGCGGTTGTCAACAGCATTATTATTCCTGGGTTGAATGCCAAGCACTGCTAGGAAAGAGGAGTGAGCACCCCAAAATTCCAGAAGACTTGGCACCTCCTGGAGTCTTTTACTTTATCTAGTTCGTTGCCCTTTTCTAACCAACCTCACAGGCCCCAGTTCTTTGACTCACACTCACGTCCCATGAAGGGTGAATGCTGAGGCTGCTGGGGACCTGGCTACCTGCTTGGTGCCCTCCAGGTGGGGAATCATGAAATGTTCTGGAAGAGGTCTGCTAGTCTAGCGTTTCCCAAATTGCATTTGATAAAACACCAGGTTCTCACAATGACCCTCTAGGAAGAAAAGTTCTGTGGCTAAAGAAATGTAAGCAACGGTTCCACCTCCCCTATATTTACCCTCACAGAGCCACAGTGCTCAGAGAAGCATGCAGTAAGAAACTGGGTTCTCAGTGTTTGAACTAGTATTCTATCAATTTATCTAAAGAGGACTTTTCCCCTGGGACATCCCACAGAGCTAGTGTTTTGAGGTGAGTATCAGAATTTGTCTTCAGTGACATAGTCAGAAACCCAACTAGAGTGGTTCTGTCGACTAGGCCAGCAGACACAGTCCTGAGTTGGCAGAGTGGCACTACAGTGCCATCAGGGACCCAGACTCCCCCTATCTTTCTATTTCAGCCTTCCTTAGGATGAGACTTTTGTCTTTGTGCTCATTGCCTCACGGTTACAAGATGGCTGCATCACCTCTAGCTTCACATCTGCATTCCAGGCAGGACAAAAGAGAAGAGCAAAGCACAAAAAGTGCATGCCACCTAATTCCGTCTTTAACAAGCTTTTCTGAAGGCCTCCTCCAGAAACTGGCCAAAACTGTGTTAAGGAGAGACCTCAGAGTGCCACGGAGTCTAGGGGGAGCTGAAAACATCTTAAAGGGGCATGTTGCTGCCTCGAACGAAAGCAGGAACATGTTAGTTTGGAAGGAGGAGAGGAGATATTAGGAGGCGATTCGCATTGTGTGCTGTGTTGATCAAACCTTTGCTTCTCTCTTCAGCAAGTCAATTATAAAAGCATTCCATGCAAGAGAAGATAAACACAAACCAACTGACAAACCAACCTTTGTGATCAGTGGAAAATACGCACTCGAAGCGACAAGGCCCTCGGGCTGCAGACCCGTATAGAAGCTGCCGTTGGAACCCTGCACGGGTCCCCGGCTGCTGGGGGTGCTGCAGCCAAAAGCTGGCCCCTGTGTGCACTGCCCTTGGGTTCTTGAACCCCCTCGCCCAGAGGTGCCTGGAGTTACATCATCCTGCCCTGCCCTCCCCCTGCATCCTGTGACCAATGACTCACTGGGAGAAGGAATAGAAGCCCCACTCCCCTGCCCTAAGGGGGCCAGTGTGGCCATGCACTTCTCCCCAGAGCTCCCCCCAGGATCAGACTGAAGCTAGACCTCCCCTGAAACCACAGTCTTACCAGATCCTTCCCCTGTCCTCTCTGGTTTCTCCTGAGAGCAGAGCATCAATAAATGACACATGGGCTCTGTTTGTAGGGAACCCAATCGAAGGTGTCCTGGGTCAAGCAGGGTGCTCTTTCTCTCCTTCTAAGGAAGTTGGTCCAAAACCCTTCCCCTCGGTCCTGTTTGCGGCCCCTGGTGGGCTTCAACTTGGCCTGGGTACTGTGGGGACAGCTCCGCATCCAATGATGACAGCTTCTTCCCCAGTCCCGTCAGAATGTTTGAGGAGGCCCCAGCACGAGACACTTAACAAGGGGAGTCCAACACTGCATCTTCTCAAGGCAGATAGATATTCTTAGAAACGTTGATTTGCATTCTTAAGCCCACGAACTGTTCGAAGGGACTTGTCGAGTGTGTGTGTATCTGTGTGTGTGCGCGCGGAGTGTGTGTGATTTTCCAGCTTGTGGCAATGGCAGCTGGGTATTTATAGCTGGATCTACAGGGCCGTTCTCACGTGGCTAAAGAAAATGAAAACCTCATGTGGACTCTGTTTTGTTTTCCCCCTGCTTTTGCCTTTGCAAACTCTCCGGTTCTAAAACCCTTGTTGTAACCAGAGCCGCACGGAGCATCACTAAGATTGCAAGGTTATGTAAATTTACTATTTCAGGCAAAAGTGCCTATTCTCCTTCCATCAGGCCACAGGGGCTGAGAGGGGACTTTGGGGGAGAGCTTGTGGGTGACACGAAGGGGCAACCCACCCGTCACCACTGTCTAGAAAGTCTCCCCGGATTAACCCTGTGGAATGTGGGTTCCTCAGATCACCTCGTGATCTCTTTGCATATATGAGCTCCTTTGAAAGAAAACGATTTTCTTTCCGCCTTGTTTTTTCTGTGTCTGTGTTTTGCCTGCCCAGTTAGACTGAGAACACCCCGGGGGCCTGGTCTGTTCGCCCAGGTTACTATAGCTCTTGGCAGGAGGGCATGTGGGGAGGTGGGAGCTGGGGGTGGCAGACCCTCAGGCCCCTACTTTCTCCAGGATGGACTCATGGCCTCCTCTAGACAGCGAGGTTGGGTGGTTTGCCTGATCTTGATAAGAGGCCAGTCTGCTTCCTGACTGTTCTGAGCTGAGGAGACGGAGGGACCCAGGACCCCTGTAGACCCTCTACCATTTCATTCCGGTGATCTGGAACCCACACGTTCTCACTCTGGATTTACACAGCTGACGCTGCAGAGGGTCTGCAGCTGGGCCATAGGCCCCAACCTGCCAGGACACACAAAGGCCCGTGAGGAGCATATGGAGGAGAGAGCTTAAGCTTAGCTGCCGTTTCCCCAGGGAGCTCACTGCCTTGGCTGTCCCCAGTGCTGTCTGACTTTCTGCAGTTGGCTCACTACACAGAGGCTTTATAAACTCCTACTCTTCAAACTTGCCAAACAGTACCTGCCATCTGTTGAAGGCCTACTATGTGCCAGGGCTGGGCCAAGCACTGGCACAGTTCAGCGCATCTCATTCTCACAACAGACCTGCAAAGTGAGTGTTATCCCATCTGACAGAAGAGAACACCGAGGTTCAGAGTTCAGGCACCTTGCCTGAGTCTCATAGTGAGTCAGAGGCACAGAGGGCATTCCGGAGAAGATGTGCCTGGCTCCAAGACACATGCTTTCTGAGCTGCACCCTCAGAGGTCACAACCGTCTCCCTTTGCGATCAGCTCAACAGCGAATTTCCTGATGTCCACTGAGTTACAACTCTAGTCTCAACAAGCATTGATCAGTATCCCCACCTCCCCACGCTGCCTGTGTCAGCCTTCTCATCACAGAGTGGAAGGTGACTTCTGATGTGGGGGTCTGTGAGTAGCTGTAGCTTGAACACTGTGATTCTGCATCTCAGTCCTGCGCCCTCCTCCCCGCCGTGAACACACCCGTGCCCTCTCCTCCTGCCTCCCTCCTCCCCAAACTCCTGTGAGTTCTAGAGCGTTTCCAATCCTAGGGTAGAGCCAGCAATTCATTAGTCATTGTCCTGTTTCCAAGAATCCCAAAGATACAAGAATTCCTCCCTGAAAAGTCAAGCATTCTTGGGGAAAGTGTATGTCACCAAGAGAGAGCGAGATGCCTCACATTGAGAAATGGGATCCGGGTCCAGTCCAGGAAATTAAGTGTGGATTTCAGAGCCAGATGGAAGTGGATTGGCTGTCCCTGACACCCCCCCCCCCTCCGCAGCTACTCACCCCCTCACAAACCACAACTGGGGAGTTTGCCTTCCCAGTTCATCTGAGGGCACTACCCGGATGACATTTTCCTCTGGATACAGAAGGAACGAAGAGGCAGACTGGGGTGCATGAGTGTGTGTGTATGTGTGTGTGTGTACACAGTTCTCCCCACCTGTGGTCTCTTTCTGTGCAGTTTCTCTTGGCATGAACCACTCAGTTTATGAAGAACCTTCTAGGGAGTCTTTTGGGGGTGGGCGTGGATCCCAGATCAGGGAACGGTAGGCAGTGAGTGTGGCCACTCTTCTGTGGGAGGAAACATCTCACACTTTGGGGAGCTCCACTTAGCAGAGGGTCTCAGGTATGTGCACAGGACACCTGCTGAAGGATATTGAGAAAGCAGCCTCTCATGGTCACATAGGCAAACTCACTGGCTAGAAATAGATGACAAGATCCAAGAGGCAGCGTGTGGGCTGAGAGGGTGTGGACTGGGTTGTAATCAAGAAAAGCTCTGGAAGGATATGAAGGTGTAAAAAGAAACCAACCAACCTTACTTCCTTGATTACAAGAGAAATGCAGGTTTATTATAGAAAAATGTAGAAAATACACAGAAGTGGAAAGGCAAAAATACAATTAGCCTATAAGCCCATCACTGGGGGACTGAAAGGAGCTTGGATCTTTCTGTCCCTCCACCCTTGCCCCCCAACTTCCCACCTGGCCACAAACCACACTTGGGAAACTTGCCTTCCCTGTTCAGTTAACTTCTGGTAATTCACATTCCAGTCTTTTCTCTCTGCATACATTTTTAAAGCAGGGTTGAGTACATGTTGCATGTGCAGATGTTAGACAGTTTTGTATTCTGATTTTGTCCCCTCCCTTAGTGTCACCAACTTTGTAAATGAGAGGGGTCCTGAGTGAGGTGTGGTAAGGGGTCATCGGGCATGGTTTGCTGGAGAGCAAGCTCAGAACTAGGGGAGGGCTCTAAAGCACTGGAGGGCGCCCATCGCGCTGTCTGAAGATCCGGTAAATGACCTTGGGGAGGAGGATCTGAAGTTCGTCCTCCGGCTCCGCATGGGCTGTGAGCAGTGACAAAGCAAGTCCCTGACTTTCCCTGGCCGCAGCTAGAGCTCCAGGGCTGTTATTGAGACTCAGGATAGGGTGGGCGCTGTGATGAGCTCTTCACTACGACTCATTTGTACAACTCGGAGATTTAGGTTGTTAGTTGCCCCATTTTACAGATTTGGAAACTAAGGCTTAGAGCAGTTAAGAGCCTTGAGCAAGGTCCACACGACACAGCAGTAGAGCTGTGATTTGAACTCGTTCATCTTTCCTCTAACCACTGTCCTGCACTGCTTCCCATTCCGTGAAAGAGGGTGTCTCCTGGGTACACGTTTCTTGCTCAGACTTTCTGGATGGACTTATCAAGAACAAGGGGGCACCCTCCCAGCAGTTCCAGAGAGGATAGGTAACCTGAATTAATTGCATTTCCCCTAGGGAAGGATCCAATGCCTGATCCCTGCTATCTGGGGTGTGCATCAAATCAGTAATCTCAGCGTCGCTTCTTCTCACCACTTGGCTCTTCCTCCAGGAAGTCTTCCAGGTTGGATTCCCCTTGACACTATTCCCCCCTCCTTCATTCTCTTCTGTATTAGCCTTCTCCAATTCCCAGCTACTCAGTAGTTGATCTTGTGCCCAGATGTCACCTGAGGAGCCCCTGTCTTTGAGATTCAGAATAAAGTAGCTGAATCCAGCCCCCACACACAGGAAGCCCCACATCCCTCCAAAGGAGCGGAGGTTCTCAAAGAGTGGTCCTCAGACCAGCAGAATCAGCATCACCTGGGACTTGATAAAAATGCAAATCCCTGGGCCCTATCCCAGACTCAATAAATCAAACTCTGGGGGGTGCAGCCCAGCTGTTTGTGTTTTATCAAGCCCGCCAGGTGATCCTGGTCACACTCAAGTCGGAGAACCACTGGCCTAGAGATTCCGAAGTAAGAGGTGGTGGCTTCTAGTTTTCCTGTCACCTTCAGCTCTGAGTTCCTATTTCCATCCAATTAGTCAGGATTATTAATTACTGCTGGTCACAAGCAGAGTGGCCCAGAAGTTAAGAATGTGGACTCTGGAGCTAGACCACTTGGATGTGAATTCTGCCTCTACCACTCGCTCACTGTGTGTCCCTGAGTAAGTGCTTAAATTCCCTCTGCCTCAAACCTCTTATCCCTAATATGGAATGACAATGGTATCCCCCATAGGGCAGCTGTGAGCATCCAGTGAGACTGCATTTCACGTACTTACACAGGGCCTGGCACACAGTAGGCCTGCAGTAAACGTTACCTATTACTGGTTTCAGGCCAGCGGACTCTCTTTTGCACTTTGTTGACACAGATGTGGGACTGAGTCCCCATACCGTGATTTATACACACAGCATGGACACAGGGGCTTCGTGATCATGGTAAACTTAATGAGGTTCGGGGAGACCAATGGTGTTTACATCACAACAATGCAGATAATTTGAAATTGAGTGTTGGACAACCTTGTTCTAAAAGAGATTGATTGCTGGGTTCAAAGTCATGTTTGGCCTTCCTCCTCTCTTCCTTCTTGGTGCTCACCAGCACCTCAGAAAAGAAATTCCCCTCTTTATTGTGCTGAGTGCTTCAGCTCTCTTTATTCTCTTTATTCTCCAGCCCCACTCCTAAACTTTGCTCTTTGCCTCGCATTGCAAATCTAAAGACAAGTTCTGAATAATGGACCTTCTCTGATTCTCATGCTGGCTTCCTCCCTCACCAGGGAGGAGAGAATAGCAATGAAATTTATCTCCCTGCCCATGTGAACTAGGCTACCTCTCAGAATGCTGTAGTGGTACAGTCAGTTTGGTTTATCTATGTACGTATGTGAATATTTATATGGATGTGCGTATCTGTATCTTTTTTCCCACTGGAGCATGTTGCTCCATAAATGTCCTTCCTACTCTTTGTTCTAAAGCTTCACACCCTCATAACTAAGGATTTAGTCTCAACCAGGGTTTCTCAGCCTTGGTTTTAGCCTGAATAATTCTCTGTTGGGGAGGGAGGGTGCTGCCCTGTGTATTGTAGGATGTTTAGCAGCATCCCTGGCTTCCACCTGTTAGATGGCGGTAGCATCCCCTAGTCTTGACAACCAAAAATGTCTCCAGACATGGGCATATGTCCTGGGGAACTGCCCCCAGTTGAGAGCCACTGGTCTAAGCTAAGTTCTTTCTATAATATAGTTTAAATTCATTACATCGTAGTCCATCCCAGAGTTTATCTCTGTAGTGTATTTCAGGTCAAGAGGATTGGATTTACCCACTGAGAAGAAAGATGCAGAGACCCACCAGCCTCTGGGTCACTGTTGATTCCTAAGGAGAATCATCAACACTTTGTAATTGCATTTCCTCAAAGTCTCCACACTTAACCCATCTGCATTTGAGCCAAGGACATCCTGCTCCCTTTCCAGTACCCTCTCTAATCTGCTTGACTCTCCCCATACCACAGGAAACCTCACAGGAACCAGGGAATGGCCTTTGGGTTTTGGCTTATAAATACTCATGGTCTCATTTTTCTTACTGAGAAAAATTTTTTATCATGTTTAACATTCTTGTTGCCGTAGTGGAAACTTTTGTCCTTTGGAGAGGTTCCCATTCCAGGCCCAGGGTCAGATTCCTCAGCAGAACTCTGAACATTTTCTAGGGAAGTTTCTTTCACTAGTGAGATTGTACCTTTGATGCGTTTACGCAACTGTGGTTGGAATCTGCGTTAAGATGTCCCAGGAGCCCACGATGGACAAGGAGGGAAGCTGTGCAGCTGGAGGAAGAGCCGTGTGTCTGGGACTCAATGGTCAGCCAGGATCAGAATCCTTTTATGGTTCCGTTACTTTTTTGAATTTCTTTCCTCACACTTGAGCATCTCAGATCTAAGGCGAACAGCTGGTGCTTCAGTCCCTCCGAGTTAGATTTTGCTGTGGTAACACACAATCCCCAAATTTCAGTGACTTACAACAAGAGAGGTTTACATCTTACTCACACTGCCTATTCGTAGTGGGTCAGCACAGGACCTCTGCTCATTACAGCCACTCAGGAACCCAGGCTGGCAGAACAGGCACCTCCTGAAATGTTGATAATTGCTATGCCAAAGGAAAGGGGGTCTGGTCCTGCCAATTAAATGCCCTAGACCACTAGTGACACTTTTATGAGTCAGGGTTCTCCAGAGAAACAGAACCAATAGGATGTATCTCTGTTTCTTTCTTTCTTTCCTCCCTTCATCACCTATCATCTAGATTTATTTTAATGAACTGGCTCACTTGATTGTGGACACTGGCAAATCCAAAATCTGCAGGGCAGCCCTGCAGGCTGAAAACCCAGGAAAGAGCTGATGTTGCGACTCAAATCCAAAGGTGGTCTGGAGGCAGAATTCTCTCTTCCTCTAGGGACATCAGTCTTTTCTTTAGGACCTTCAGATGATTAGGTGAGGCCCACCCACATTATGGAGGGTAATCTGCTTTGCTCAAAGTCTAGTAATTTAAATGTTTATCTCATCTAAAAAATACCTTCACTGTAACATCTAGTTTGACCAAATATCTGGTACCATGGCTTCACCAAGTTGACACATAAAATTAACCGTCGCAGCACTCAGCTTCTACTCTCAGCTCATGGGCCAGAATTAGTCACATGGCCCCACTCCAACACCAGTGGCCAGGAAGTGCAATCTGCTGTGTGCCTGGAGTGAGAGGTGGGGACCGATGATATTTGACTAAGCACCATTAACTGTCACAACTGTCAATAATGTTACCTGAAGATGAAAGAAAGTATCAATCTGTGGTCACCCCATTTCAATGCGTTCTGCTAAGTCAATGCAGAAATAGTTTTAGACTGAGACCCACATGCCCCCTTTGCTCATAGGAGAGGATATGGGGTGGGAGGGGGTTATGACATGGCCTGGCCTCCAGGGGTACTAGATTTGAAGACTGTTACCCTCCTCTGTTTTTTCTTTACTGTTTTCTTTGAGTGTTTTCTGTGTGTGGTGTTGCAGTCAAGAATCATTTGTATGTTGTGTATTTGAAAATTGCCCTGCAGGATAACTTGGCCTTTGTGACTTCCTTTTAGTAAAAACCCTTCAAGTTGCATTTTTCTTGCTTGGATCAGAAAGGGCACAGGTGTCAGGCCTCACTTTACCACCATCTCATCTGTGCTTCTGACATGTCCCTCCGCAGTCTGGGTCCACTTTTCCTGGCTGGCAAGAGGGCGGTTGAGCAATGTGATCTCTGTTTCCTTCCGGCTCTAACGTGCTGTACACCTTCGGTCCACGCCCTCTCCCAGTGACCCCTAACGCAGGCTGCCTGGTTCGGGACGGCCGGGGCTGCATGACAGAGTTTTCCTCCGTGAAACTGGCAGGATTATTCTGGGTTCTCACTTGAAGCTCTGGCCTCATTCTTGCCCTGGCCATGCTGTGTTCACTAGCCCAGAGAGAAAGCGTGCTACACGTCAGCTGGGAAGTGTCGTCTTTGTACCCACTGACCCTCTGACATCCCCGAGCCTGGCTGGTGGGGGAGCCTAGGGCAAGCGTATGTTGAAACGGAGAACTGGGAAGCATGCAGAGGTCAGGGGCAGGAGATGGGAACAGTCTAGCCTAGCTGAAAGTGAGGTCAGGGAGTCAGGCCAGCCCTTCAAGGGCATCTGGGCAAACCTAGCTTCCAAAGGCCAGAGTTTCAAGGACCTCAAGTACTATAGCTTCCTCCAGTGTCCACATTTGACACTTCTAATACCCACCCCTACCGGGTGTTTTAAAACTCAAATGAGATATTGTTGGAGGAAGTAGCTGGAAAACTATACATGCTCTTCAAACAATAATATTATTATCATGTGCTGCCTTATTCCACAGATATTTTTGTGCTAGGTGTTAGGGAAAGAAAAGTAAGCAAAGACACTGAGTTAATTAGAATACAGTGTGATGTCAGCCCCAAAGCATGTTCTGGATGGGAAAAGCTTGTGGGAGCTTGGAGAAGGGGGCAGTCAATCCTGCTTGTGGGGATAGAAGGCTCCATAAGAGCAGTGACAATTAAGCCGAGTCTTGAGAGATGTCAAGGACTTTATAGGAAGAAGGAAAGGGCATCCTGGGCAGAAAGTACTGCAGGAGCAAATGCCAGAGTGCTGGGTAGGCTTAGGGAAACCTCTGGAAGTCTGGCCTGGCTGCCAGGTGGGACGGGACACAGTGAGGGGAAGCGGCAGGGGGGTTGGTGATCAAATTATGAAGGGCCTGGAATAACATTGGACAAGTTGGGTCTTAACTGAGTTTTTTTAATTACCAGGTTAGAAAAACTTTTTGTTTCAGTTTTGGCTGAAAGAAAAAGCTATTCCTTTAATTTTATTGAAAATGTGCCTATAGATTTATAATGGGCAAAACCTAACTCGCATAGATTTAACCAACAGTATTGCTGCACTCTCCTATTAATTTTGCTCTCCTTCATCTTAGAACTTCCACATGGAATACATACATCTTCCTGCTCTAGTCTTGGCCATGTGAAATACTTGAGTGGGAGATAGGAGGTAGAATCTTTATTTTTTTCTCTTTATAAAAGGAATAACCACTTATTTTAGAAAGTGTGGAAAATAAAGAAAACTGTAAAGATGACAAAACAAGCACAGGTAATTCCACCCTTCAGACAAGTTTGGTGTTCCCACTTGGATAATTCCTTCCAGTGAGCATTTTGAGGGCACACACCTTGTCTTCGTGTTGCCTTTTCCATGGCATGAACCTGACCCTGGGAGAGGCTCCATCTGCAATTGTTGATTGACATAGTGAGGCTCTTCTAGAACCTTCTAGGGAATGCTTAACGGTTGTGCTCCAGTAGAACCACTTATGTTCAACTCCTGTTTCCATTCATTACCGGTGAGACCTTGGCAATTTACTCTCTCTAGGCTTCAGTTTCCTCATTTGTAAGATGGAAACAACAATAACAACAGTACCTAAATCCTAAAGTGTGGGGACCGAATCAGTTCTCCTGTGCAAAGCTCTTAGAAAAGGGCCTTGCACACAGTAAGTGACTAATATTTGTTATTGGTTATTGTACTGTCCTCTGGGTAAGTCTAGCCTTGAGGGCAGAGCTGCATTTCTACCTCAGTGTCTCACACATCAGGAGAGGGGACAAGCCTGTCAAGTCCTCAGGATTAGGCAAGCCCCATGCCAGGGTCCTGGGGCTGGTTCACAGCTTTTCCCTGGAGTAGGCTGGCTCATCCTCGCTAGCTCCTTCCTGTCGAGCTTTTCCGCAGGGGCTCTCTGGGCAGGCTGTCCGTTTAAGAAAGGCAGCCACACAGTGTGCTACTCCACTGGGGCCCTGCCTGCCCTGCTGGGTGCCTGCTGGGCTGCAGCTGGGACCCTCCTGGGCTGGATTTGAGTGCTGGACCCTCCCAGAGGAGGGAGGCTGCTTCGAATCAAGTGCACATCCCCCAGGAATCCCTGCCCGAGGAAGGACTCCGTGTCCACAGGCCCCCACTGCGGCCTCGGCTCCCAGCCCCCAGCCCTGGCTCTGGGACGTACTAGGATCATTCTTAAGGACTGAGTTCAGGATCCCTAAAAAGAAAGTTGGACAATAGCTGGATAAACTTGGTAAGTGAAAGAAACCCGCGTTGCATCCTCCTTGGATTGTGGATTACAGATTTTGGGTTGAGTTTAGTAATTCCTGCCTGATGGAATCTGATGGGCAAATGTGGGAAGGAGGAGACAGAGGTGGGGCTGGGATTCCCGGTGTGTAGTGTCTTGGACTTGGGGATAGGCCCCCAACCCCTCCTCCCAGTGGTTGTCACCCTTGGGGCAGGGAGCTGAGGGTTGATGTCTGGAAATATCTGGAGCCTCGCCCAAGGGGCAAAGATCTGGGAGAGGCAGATGTCAGATTTCTCTCTCATTCAGGGAAAACAAAGTGTGGCCAGTGAGGTCTGTTTATGAAGATGCCGAAATGACATTTGCAGCCTGAGGGTGAAGTGGGAGACCTTCTGGTCCCTTGATGGGGGACTCGGGCCATTTCTCCTTCCTCCTGGGGTGAGGGGATGGACCAGGCCCTGGGCTTCTTCTTCAGGCCCCAGAGGGGTCTGCATTGGCCCCTTGGACCGGGGAAGCTGCCCATGAGCAACAGTGGGCAGGGCTGCAGTGGGAGGAGGCTGCTCTGCCAAGGGCGGGGAAGAATGGAGAGCCTGTTGTTCCAAAGCCTGGGAACGCCGTCTTGGGGGGAGACCCACGCTGCCTGAGCTCAGTGTGAGAAGGAATGGAGGGAGAGTCTGTGCAGCAGGCAGAAGGGGGCTGAGCTGGCAGCCCCACCCTCTGCAGAGCAAATGGTCCCCAAACCCTGTTTCCCATAGGATGGGCACAGGTGAGCCCCCTGGCCTTGAATTCCCGGGTGCGGTTTGCAGGGCTGGGGTCTGTGTGAGGAGTAGCCTCCCATGGAGGAGGCGGGGTATTGTAGCAGCCTCAGCCCCTGCACTTACCCGCGGCCGTGAGTTCTGGGTCAGAGAAGCTCTCTGCTAAATTCTGCTCCAACAGCTCTTTCCTGTGCGCCCACTTGTGCCAGGCTCTGGCTTGGTTTATGGAAACAAAAATGCCATGATGGAATAGGGAGGGTGTGAAGACCTGGAGAGATGTTTTGGATATGGCCTTAAAGCTGTCTTTGAAAAGCAACAATAATAGTTACCATTTATTCTGTACCTTGAATGTGCCAATCACTGTGCCAAGGGCTTTATGGATACTGTCTCATTTAATTCTCTCAGTAATTCTTTGAGTCACAAGTAATTTTTGAGATTTTATGGATGAAGAAACCAAGGTTCAGAGAGGTGAAGGACCTTGCCTGAGGACACAGAGCTGGTGAATTGCAGAACCAGGACTCGAACTTAATCATTCATTCAATCACTCATTCATGCACTTGTTTAACAAAGTTGAGCTAATGGCCTACTATGTGCCAGCCATTCTGGTGGGGCACTGAAGACAGGACTGGGCATAGGACTGGGGAAGGCCCCGGCCAACCTAACTCCACAGCCTGGGTCCTCAGCCCCTTGCAGAGTCTTTCAGGTAGGCCCAGAGACCCTTGTGGGAGAACTCTGTGTGTGTTGAGGACTCTGCTGGAGAATGTTCTTTTCCTTAAGAAATGTTTTGTATTGTTTTCATTTTAATAATAATCTAAAAATTGAATGCATTCATTCTGAATCATCTGAACGGCCATCATATGACCTGCTACTGGCATGAGATTTTCATCCCTGAGTTTATGTTTCTGTGCAAGTTGGCACCAAGTGGTTTCCTAAAATGACAGTGTTTAACTTTTAATGCTTTGTTTCTTAAACTGGGTTCTACTTGTATGCTTGGAAGGCACAAAGTACCAAAGATTAAGAAAGGCTATACTGATTCTACTGCAGGAAGGGAGAGGTGCAGTAAGGGTGTCACAAGAGCAGATGGTTCCACATCCCTCTTTCCTCGGAGCAGAGTGACCTGGACTCAGCTGGGGCAAGGCAGCCTGGGGGTTCTGAGCTTCCAGCCTCTGGGTCTCCAGGATTAGGGTGGACCCAGTCCAGAGACTCAGAAAGGAACGTGCAAGTCAGAAAAGAGGAAAGCTCCCAAGTTAGGTCCTCGGAGCCTCATTTCCAACACAGCATCTCTGACCCCCAGCAGATGGATGCTCCTCTCTGGATCTTTGCATATGGGACCACTCGTGCAGAGGCTGGGAAGGGGGAGTGGCGGGGCCTCCCGGGAGCACGGTGTCGCTTCCTCTCAGAAAAGTGTGTTCTCTGGTCATTCCAGAACTTCCAGCCTCTCCTGGGATCCAGCTATTAGGGGAGAAGGCCGTAGCGGGGTCCCTGCTGTAGGGAACTGTGGGTGAAACTTAGGCCTCACCCCTGAGAGCTCGCACCACATCTTGCTGACCTGGAGCCTAGGCCCTTGGACGGGGCTGGGTGACTGGCAGCCTGTGTGGATCAGATAATCCACCAGTGCAGGCGGCTGGAGACCAGAGACCCAGGCCCCAGACCTCCTCCTCTTCCTCTTCCATCTCCTTTTCCTCCTCCTCCTGCTGAGGTTTTGAGTCTGGCCATGAGGCGACTTGTGTTCACACCTACTTTAGAGTAATGCTCCAGTGTATCTTCACTCTCTGCTTGTCGTCCCTCCCCCGGATCCTGGACAATCACCCTGGTCTTCCTTTCTCCAGACCCCTCTCTGCCCTCGTCCATCTTCTATGTTAGGAGTTGGCGAGTGTTTTCTGTAAAGGTCCTGAGAGTAAACATTTTGGCTTTGGGGGCCACAGGGTCTCTGTTGTAATCATTCCACTCCAGCACCAAAGGAGCCCTAGACCATGCGTAAATGAATGGGCGTGGCTGTGTTCTAACGACGCGGTATTTACAAAAACCTGCAGTGGGCCAGATTTGGCAACCCTTGACCCAGATGGATGGAGTTAGCCTCTGCTGACAAACATATGCTAGTTCCCCATGGCCTGCTTGACTCCTGGACATGATGGGCCCCACCCCCTTCTACATCTCCAGGTGCATCTTCTGCACCAAATCCTTCTCATGCCCATTGAGCCCCACTCTTCAGCCACATCACCCTGCCTGCCCTTCCTTGAACATACCTCTTCTCTTTCATGCCTCCTAGCCTTTGCCTATGAGGTTCCCTCCGCCTGGAATGCTCCCCCCACCCCATGCATCCTATCTACTCGTAAGACTTTGCCTCCTTGTTCAGGTCAGATGTTCCCTCTTCGTGTCCTGCCATGACCCTCCACCCCACAAACCCTCTCCAACACAGTGAGTTCTTCCTCTCCTCTGTGACCCCGTCACTTTGTACACATCTTGGGAGTGACCCTTCATATGCTACACTTTAGTAATTTGTTCCTAACTTTATCTCCTCAAGGGCAGCAATGAATAGGACTTGGCTGTCTCTGCCACCTCCCCCACCCCAGCTCTGTGCCTGCCAGGCAGTAGGCACTCAGGAAACAGTGTTGGCATAAACACCCATGACCTCTCCCTTCCCCCAGAGCCCCTACCACAGCAGGTGGCTCTTTGGGGTCTAACTGAGCCATTTTGGGAAATCAAGATCTCATCACATGTTGGTCACCGAAGCATCCTGTAGCTAAATCCATCACTGCCCTGTAACCTGAGCCTGCCCGTTCCCTGGGCTCCGTGATCTGGTATCCCTGTTTATTTTGACATCCCGTGCGGGGCATGAGGAGGGCATGAGAGATCCAGATTTCAAAGCAAGAATTTTCTCTAGCAGCCGCTGAAGGCCAGGCCCCTGCCAGCTCTCGGGCTCCCATGTTAGCCTTTTCAGTTAATTAAGAAAACAAGCCCCAAATCCCTGACAGAGATGGTTCTGCGGAATCAGGAGAGAGGATTCACGTCTGTGTGCAGGAGCAGGCAGGATGAGCTGGAAGAGGGGAATGTGTGAGCCAGAGAGGATCCACTGGTACCTTCTCAGCAAGGGAAGGTACCGTGGAAGTCGGACCATGGGGAGCCAGCTCCAGGCAGGCCCCGGAGCACGAATTTCTGTCCCTCCTTCCTCTTCCAGGGCATTTTCTGAATGGGTGGAATGTGGAGCAAGTCCAGCTCGGGGAGAGGAGGAGAAGAGGATACAGGAGACTGGGATTTGCCAGTCTTTTGCTCCAGATCCCGGTTATTCCAACTGCCTGGCTACTGGAGGACAGTGGTGAGAGGCGAGCTGGGAATGGCTTCAGGTGGGGTCAGGTAGCTGACCTGCTAGGGGGAGCCCCGGTCAGGGATGCTGTTCATCCAGGCACAGCCTTGGTGTGACTTTAAAAAGGGTACTATTCCTTAAGGGAAAAGTAGTTAACCATATTGCTGTAGAAGCAGCCCAGTCCACCCTCTCCCCTGCCCACACACTCTCTGTGGTGCCCGGGAGAAGACGCTGGGCCTCCACCAGCACCACTCCCTGACATCAGTGTCATGTGGCAGGTGGGAATTGACACTGGACCTCTGGGAGGTGCAGAAGCACAGCTGGGCCTGGCCCCGCAGCACAGGTGTCAGTGCTGAGTATCTGGCGTGCGCATTCTCTCCCAGGTGTGTGTGCCCTGTGGGCACAGTGGGTTCACGCATCCCCTTGCACGTGGAATTCTCTTGCAGTTCACAGCCTGAGCACCACACGCAGTGGTCCTGGCGCCTCAGCCAGAATGCAGCAGGAGGGAGACTCAGTCCTGCTCTACCACTACTGAATGGCCCAGGGCAAATTATTTGGTCTTTGTGAATCTCCAGTTTCCAATGGGAAATGGGAATGAAGCTCACTTTTTATGTATTACCCGAAGGTGCAGGTGTGTTGGTAAATATCGGATAAGACATATACCATGCGTGGCTCGACAAACCTGGTTTCCTTCCCCACTGGACATCTATCTTGGTCCAGCTTCTGCCTGCTGGCTCGATATCTGGCTGCCTTAAAAGATACTGGGGAGAAATAACAGAGAAGTGATTAGCATCTGCTCAGCTTGGGGAGGAGAGGCCTGGGCCGGAAGTGGTTGTAGGGCCAGCTCTTGGTATCCGGTGTAACTAGTCCAAATAGCTGACAGTTGGTGGCAGATATTTTTTGCCTTTTGAGGCCTTTGCCTTATCCCCCTGGGGATCTCAGAGCTCCCTGCCTTCCATCAGTCGTGGCTTCATCACTCACAGGACAAGGCCACATTCAGCAAGCAGTTGGGGCCATTTCAGGAAAGCAAGTCTCTCAAAAGGTGAGCATCTTTGTGGGCCTCTAAGGCTGGAGAGAAGTGGGGTTTTTGGGAGTCTCAAATCTTTTTTTTTTTTTTTGCATTTCCGACAGAATCCTCAAGTTGTATAGCTGATTTGACCAATAGCTCTTACTTCCTGGAATCATAGCCAAAATGCCACCTGATCCTCCTAAAATTTCCAGATTCCTGGTCACCAGGCTGATTTGTTTGCTTTCTGCTTCTGCTGCTGATTTTTCTCACTTCATCTTAGGACCATTTGCACACCAAAGTTAAGGAAAATATACACAAAAATCAGGTGTGGAATATGAAAAGTATACTAATGGTAGGCGAATAATGATAATCATACGCACAGTCACAGGTTTCTGTAACTTCTACTTGGCACATCAGAACCTTTTGGCTTGACTGTTGGGGGCACTTTCCCTTTTTAAAAAAAGGATTTCTAGGGGCCGCCCGGTGGTGCAGCAGTTTAGTCCGCGCTTGGCAGCCCGGGGTTTGCGGGTTCGGATCCCGGGCGCCCGCCGACGCACTGCCTGTCAGCCACGCCGTGGCGGCGTCCCATATAAAGTGGAGGAAGGTGGGCACGGATGTTAGCCCAGGGCCAGTCTTCTTAAGCAAAAAGAGGAGGATTGGAACAGATGTTAGCTCAGGGCTGGTCTTCCTCACAAAAAAAAAAATTAAAAGAAAAGAGGATTTCTAAGTATTCTCCAGGCTTCGGAGAGAAAATTTGAGGTAAAAACCAGGAGAAGTGATGAATTTGTTTCTGGAATATTAGGGAACATCATCCAAAGCGAGAGCCCTGGGCACTGGCAGGACTCACAACATTTAGAGAAATATTCACTAACGAATCTTGGCTAAGATTTTTGGAGGGTTTTTTTTGTATAACATTTTTGTAGTTATTGTTTTTGCTGTACTCTATCTTCAGTAGAAACCATTTAAGAGGAAACCAAGAACCAAACCGGGCTTGTCTGCCACTGTTCTGGAGGGAAAGAAGAATTCTGTGCTGAGAATTTGAGGATGGGGTTCTAGACATGATCTGTCATGAGTGTGCTGTGGGTCCTCGGGCAAGAGGCCTTGCTTCTTGGTCCTCAGCTTCTCCCCTGTAAAATGGTCTTGATAATGATGGTCACCTCTGTTCTCAACAGCCTGTGCCTCCCAACAGCTGTGTAGGGACCCCCTGCAGGGCAGTCAGAGAGAGGAGTTGAGTTCATTCACACACAGGCAGGGAGAGTGACGTCCCAAGGGAGGAGGGGTAGCCATCCAGGAGCAGAATGGGGTAGTCTTTTCCAGAGTCAGATTTTTGCATCTGAGCTCATGGGCTGGTGCTTGGTCACTCCAAAGAACAGCAGCCCCCATGCCTTGGCTCTCCCTGTGGGGGTCCATTGAGGTGTCCCCGTGCCTGGTAGGATATGGGCCTTGGGCCTGGCCTGCTGTTCAGGGCCTCTGTCTCTGTGTGAAGTGTGCTTCCCCTTGACCTTCCTGGTCTGAGAACACATTCTCTGAATGGACGGAAGGGGAATTTGGAAAATCCCAAACCCAGTTTCAGAATCCAAGGAGGGTGGTTCCCTTCATGAGCAAGCCCTGGACAACTTCTCATGTCTGACCTCCTGCACTGGCCAAGCCCAGCCCTGCGTGCCCACCTCCCACAGTCTGTGTCTTAACTCTTGCCCTTCCCTCTGCCTGCAGGGCGGTATCTGGTGAATACCCGGCCGTCCTTCGAGACTCAGTTCAACCACCACCACTTCTGGAAGGTTTCCCCAATGCCCCTCCCCCCAGTTTCAGGGCGGTGAGGTTCTCCCTCATCTCTGCCCCACACCCTACCTCTGACGTAGCACTTAGCACAGCACGTGCCTGGCTCTCACTAGACTGTGAGCTTCCAGAACACGGGCTTCTGAGGGTCCACTTGTGGATTCCTAGTCCCAGTGGCGGGTCTAGCATATAGTAGGTCCTCACTCAATATTGGCTGAATGAAAAGCGAGGGGAACCTGTGCTCTTTGCAGTTTTCCACCGGGAAGGAAGCAAGAGTGGCTGGTGCTCGGGGCCGGCTTCATGGCGGTGCCCAACCAGAGTGCTCTGATGGACGCGTCCTCCTCGTGTACCTTACGTGGCGGGGGCCGGGGAGCGGCGTGTGGATGGGCCTGCAGTGAGCTTGGACTGGTTGTGAGTGGCAGCACCCTGCTGTCTTCTGTACAGACCGAGGTACGGACATTGGCGCCAACTGCCTACTCTTTCTGACCTTTGTCCACAGCGGTATGTGATTCTTGCAGCTGTGCCCAGGGCTTACAGCAGGACTGTGACTGTGTGGGGATGCTGGTGGCACTTTGGGAGATGGACAGAATCCCACTGTTTGTGTCCATGAAGGATGCCCGTGTTGGATACCTTATGTGGCACCAGTTAGAGAGTTACAGCGTGTGGAGCCTTTTATGCTCACCAAGAGGAAATCGGGCAATAGAAAATGTTCGTGAATGCCAGTGGGATAAGAGGGGAGCAAGGGTTCCCCAGGGTCACTGATGATCTTACCTTCAGGGGTTTATTTATTCACCAGTGTATTCAGGCACATTTGCTGAGTGCCTCCCACGTGTGTGTCCAGCACTGGTCTAAGCACTGAGGATGCAGACTGACCATGACCCTGCCCTCAGAGGGCTTACATTCCAGGGCAAGTCCCTGAAGACTGAGAGGATGGGAGGTGAGGCCAGCGTCTCTCCTGGAACGATTCTGAGCCAGCCCCTTGGGGAGGGGTGTCATTTCTCCATTCATGAGCTCCCATGTTCTCCCCAAGATATTGCCTGCAGAAGCACCTTGGTCTCCCCCTTCCCTGATTCCTGGCTCTCCCTCCTTCCCCAGGCTGAGTTAGAGACTCTTCACCTATACTCCCATCATGCCCTGTGTAGCTCTACCCCACACGCTGCCCCTCCCCACCCTGCTCGCCAGTTGACCCCTTGCCTGACTGAGAGTGTTTTTGATGACCAGGTCTGTTTGATTCCCCGCCACATCCCTACAGTGTGCAGTGCCTGGCACAGAGTGGAGGTTCCATACACGATTGTAGAATGAATGAATCCACGGGATAAACGCTGGGTTTCATTTATTCATCTTCACCATCCACGCTAAGCTTGTATGTCTATCTCTTTTCATCTCCTTCTGGGTCACCAGTCCTGGAAAGAATTGTGAGAAATGGGAGAAGACCCTGGTTGGAGTCAGTTCCTCCATGTGTCCTCTCTGTGACTTGGCCACACGAAGCTCATTTGAACATACTCCCGCCCCAAGGCTGGGAAGGCAGGTGGGCTTCAGGGCTGAGCTCTGAATCCAGACCCTCTTGTGCTGAGGCCTGTGTCTTCCTCCTCATGGATGGGGACAAGGGGACAGTCCTGCCCCTACAGCCCTTTGGCTCAGTCAGTCCAGCTGGCCGGCAGGAGAGCAGGCCGCCTGGGAATGGCTGGGAAGCAAGTCCAGGCCTTGGGCCCACCTCCCCCAAGGCCAGTATGTGGCGTGGGACCCAGGCGGGCGGAGGTTCCCACCACTCAGCTCCTGTACTCACTCCCAAATGCTCCAGGCCCAGGCAGTGTCTCAGCAGGAGGGGCGGGGAGAGACTCCAGCTGCCTGGGTCAAGACTCTGCATCAGGACCAAGGAAACTCTGCAGGCACCCACCTCTGACATTTATCCTCCACCTGGACAGCGGCCAGTGGCACTGCAGCCCAGCCTTGCCTTGCTGGGGAAAGAGATTCAGGGATTAACCCTTGCAGGCCCTGCCTGAGTCAGCCCGAGACTGGTCCTCCCAGATCAGCCAGCATCCATCCCTCATGTACCAAGGGCTGGAGTGGGTGTATTCGCAAATGTTATCTCATTTAATCCTCACATTAATTTGAGGATATAGGCACGAACTCCATTTTCCAGATGAGTAAACTGAGGCATGTGGAATTATATAATCTGCCTAAGGTTATACAGTTAGTAAAGTTTCCTATATTCATTCTTTATTACAAGGGCCTACTATGTGCTAGGCAGTCATTCTAGGCACTGCGGATAGAGCAATGAATGATAGACAAAAATGTCTCAGGGAGAGAGAGGGAATAAATAAGTAAAGTATAGAGCATCTCAAATGGTGACGAGTCTATGTGGAAAATGGGGAGGGAGAAGGGAGGTGGACAGTGCTGGGAGAGGCATTATTTTAAATAGTCATGGAAAACCTCACTGAGAAGGTGTGCAATTATTGACACTCTCACAGTGCTTGTTAGGGGCCAGGCACTACGCTGATCACTGTACACAAGCCTGCTAATTTACCCTCCACAATTACCTTATGAGGCAGACTACTGTTATTCTTTTTCAGATGGGGAAACTGAGGCACAGGGAGGTAGAGTAACTTGCCAGAGATGACACAGCAGATGAGAAGTGGTGCTGGGATCTGCTCTCAGGCAGTCTGACTCTGGAGTTCTGGCCCCTAACCACTGGGCTACACGGCCAAGCCACGAAGACAGCAGTGGGTGGGGAGGCGAGGAGCCCTCAGGACCCTACAGAACGGGCCAGGCAGGTGCTTAGTGGGCAGGTGCCCTGGCGCTCCTGCCTCTGCAGCCCCCTCGGTGAGGACAGGGCAGAGGAATCAACAGACTGGTTAGGGGGAAACCAGGGTGAAAGGGGAGCGCTTGACTGGGTGTGTGGAGAATAAGAATAGGGGAGGGCAGAAACTCGGGGTGAGGGGGCGAGTCCCAAAGGCTGCATATCCCCTGCCCTCCCCCCCTCAGCCTCCCTCAGCCCCCCTAGGACTCAGACCTGAAACAAGCAGGACTCTTTATTGCTCTGTCCTCCTTTTCCCTCCTTTCGTGTCAATCTGAGAATAACCTACTCAGCGATGATGGTGATGGTGATGATGGTGGCAGCTAGTATTTATTGAAGACTTAACTGAAATGGGTGCTGAAAATATATACATTGCAACTCACAAGTGCAGGGAAAAGTAATTATTTCCTATCATTGATAACTTGTAGTAAAAATCTTAGCTTGATAAACGTGGGTACTTTAGTCTCTTCTGATGTGAGTCAGTGGCCCACAGTGGCTCACGGTCCAGTGAAGTCACAATTCAGACTCCCCGGGAGGGGTCTCCCCTGCCCTCCTCCCCGGGTGGTCTGGTGGCAGGGACTCTCCAGTGTTCTCACGGCTGCTGGGAGGGCGTTGGGGCCGCACAGCCCCTGCTCATTTCCACTGACTTCTTCTGTGTTCCCTCTGCTTTTTGGGCCCCTGCGCTGAAATCCACTGAAAGAGCCAGGTCTCGTCTTGTCCTTGGGGCTTTTGAAGGGGGACCTGGCACCCATGGCTGAAGTTTGTGGCTTCCTCAGGTCCCCTGGCTCTCCCAAGACACCCACCTGCCCCTGGAGGGCCCGAGTGTCCAGCTGTTGCCTGGATGTGAGGGCTCTAGATGGGTGGGCCCCAGGGCAGCCCCCAGTCCTTGCTAACCTGCCCCTGGCAGAGCCCTTTTGCTCTGAGCCCAGCTGAAGGCAGAGCTTCTCCAAGGGGCTTGGTATTCCCAAGTGCGTGTCTCTGTTCTGGGATTCCCCAAGTCATCAGGTCATTTCTAATGATGTCCCTCCTCCACCCCAGGTCGGGAAGGGAGTGGAATCCTGGCCATTTACTTCCTTTCCCTCCTAGTCCTGGAAAGGTATTTTATTCCCTCTTCCTGTCTGGAGAAAACATTACCTCTTAGCAACCATTCCCCACTCGATGGAACTTTTTATTCTGGGGGCCATCAGTCTTCTCTTCCCTGGGGAAAATAAGGTCATGGCTTACCTCTAACATTAGGAGGGTACAAGAGAAAGAAAAGGAAAAAGAATGAAATACCTGGCAATATATTTTACCCAGAGGCAAAATATATTTGGAAACATTTTCAATATTTTTCTTGTAGAATACTCTGTATCACACATGCAGCATTATTCCTGAACTGTCAGTTTCTCCTCATGACTACATTATGAGGTATGTTCTGTCATTTTCTCTTTTTACAGATGAAGAAGGTAAGACTTCAGGAAGTTAACTTTCCCAAAGTTTGACAGCTAGTTAGTGGCAGAGCCAAGTTTAGAAGCTAAAATTCTAGAAAGGGGGATTGGCTTCAGTTGACTCGACCCAGGGTAAGATCAGGGCATTCCCCTCATGTCCTAGGAAATCTCATTCCACGTTAGAGGGCTATGGGTCTTCAAATTCTCTCCCATGCGTATGTGTGTGAAAACTTCCATCTTTCCGTTCTCATTCCGTCGTGACACGAACAGTGATTTTCACGACCTGTGTGAATGACTGTGCTTGACAAAAAGTGTGACGCCCTCCTCCCCACTCTGCTTCATTAAAGGGGCCTTTGACTCACAGCTGTGGCCCCTTTTTGCAGAGCCTGGTACAGCCCTGACGCTCAGCCCTCAAGTTGGCCAAAGCCCTGCCCTTTTCTGTCTGCCAGTGGATGTTTTCCAGCTATTAAGGACTGTGGTGCAACATTTGAAAACTCAGCTCTGGCCTTCGGTTGCACCAGAGTTGAAAAGCCAAGGCGGATATGTGGGCACCACCTAAAAATAGCCAGGGGAAATAACCTCTTGCTTTATATATTTAGCTTATATTACATGATTAGTTACTGGTGTTATAACATTAACTCTAAGTAAAAGGAGGCGGAAAAATCCACCCACAATCACACCACATGCACATGGATTCATTTTCCCAAAAGCCCCAGGGCCTTGGGCATTCTGAGATGGAGGGGTGAGGAAGGGAAGAGAGTGAAGTCAGTGAGAAGTGATACAGACAACCTGAAATGGCAGGAGCCAAGCCAGTGCAGAGGCTCGATTTTAGATTTACTGCTTCTCTTCATTGCCTCCTCCAGGAAGCCTCCCCTGGTGTCCTCCTTGTCAACAACCAGGCTATATAAGATGCCTCTCTCTACTCACATCACAATTCCTTACCTGCGTACATCTCATATTGTGTTATGACTGTCTGTTTATGTGCATGGCTCTCCCACTCGACTGTGATCTCTAGGGGCTCAGGAATATATCTTATTCATCTCTGTATCCCCATGTCTGGCACATCCAAGCAGATCAATACATGTTGGTTGAGATGGTCATTAAGTTAAGATGCCAGACATGGAGGTCGAGGCGGTTACTGAAGATGACATGCACTGAGGCTCAGACAAGTTTCTCGGCTCTCCAGGATGGAAAGCAACATGGAAACATGGGGTGTGTCATCTGTGTTTGATACAGGTGTGCTTTCTTTGGTGTGTTTTGTGTGTGTGCAAGAGAGAGAGGAGGAGGATCTGGTGCATCCCACCAGTGGCTGGACGGTCTCGTCTCATGTTAGAAAAGAGGTTTGAAGCACGTGAGGGTGAACTTGAAGAGCATGACAAGGCAGCCCCGTTTTCTCCTTTGGACTGTGTGAGCTCCACGTCTAGTGCTCTCTTCCTTAGCCTGCAGAAGGGCAAGCACTGTGTATTTTTCATATTGGAATCCCTGCCGCCCTGCATGGTGCCTGGTCACAGAATAGATGCTCAGTGGACGTCTGTGGAGTGAGTGGGCCGGTGGGTGAAGGCACATGTGGAGGGAGGAACTCTTGCAGGCGAGTGATGTTCATCAGGGAGACTTCAGGGAGATAAGCATTGAGTCTCGCTATGAAAGAGGGAAGGGGCAGGGATGCAGAGATGGCAGAGATGGCAGAGAGCACTGTGTGGCTGGGTGGTGCCCCTGTTGATGTGGCTGCGTCTAACCAGATGCTGACATAATGGCCATCTCTTGGGGAGAGGTAGATGGGGGGCTTTGGGAAGTCACACAAGACACAGGCCTAGAGAGTATATTTCCCCTTTTATTTTGCTTCTTTTCCTTTAGCACTTGGAATTGGACACATTGCTAAGATTCCTTGAGTCCCTAGGGCAGGGGTGGGGGTGCAGTGGGGGAGCAGTTCTAACAAATGAGTCTGGACAGAGGCATGTGGAGTGTGGCCCAGAGAGATGGGGGGCAGGGAGTAGATTGTGAGCTTGGAGAGAAAGAAGTTCTATTTTGGGTGACTTTGAATCCCAGCCCCTCCCCCAGCCAGATCTGCAGCAGACCCCCGCCCTCTGCACACGAGTTGCTTGTCCCTGCATCCTTTAAGACTTGGCTCATTCTCCCCATGGTATTCTTGCCTGCATCCAAACCTCCTGCCACTCTTTTCAAAGACACCATCCCTAAATAACAACAACATCTACAAATAGTAATCACCATCTACCATTTATCCCCATTCCTACTATGTGCCATGCACACACTAGGTGCTTCTTGTGTCCTCGTTCAACTCACGCGTGAGGTCATTATTCCTGAGATCTCTATTTGGCAAATGAGCCTTAGAGAGGTTGAGTGTGCCGGGCAGTGGCAGAGCCATGACTAGAACCCAGACGTGTCTAACTCAAAAGCCTGTGCTCTTCTCACAGCTACACAGCCCTCTCTGAATCAGAAACTCTGGAGGTGGACCCAGGGAGCTGCATTTTAACAAGCCCTCCAGGAGATTCTAGAACTGCTGGGTTAGCTGATCTGACTCCAACCTGGCCTCCAAGTCTACCTGAGATTTGGAGAAAGCCGATCCGTTCACTGCCATTACTCATCCTTGCGATTCTGTTTACTAGTTTTGGGCATAGGGCAGGATGCTCAAGGTTGCTGAGCTCTCATTTCCCTGGTTGTGAAATAGGCACAACCCCAACCCTTAGAGAGGGACGTGCCGGCTTCTTGTTTCCAGGAGAGGATCTCCCAAGAGTGGTTACTCAATACTGATGGCATCTTGGCGTCACTTGGGGGCACTTTTATAAATTATCAATACCCAGCTCCCTCCCCAGACCAGGTCAGCATCTCTGGGGTGTGGGACCAGGGCATGACAGGCTCTAATATGCAGCGGGGTGGAGAACCTTGGCTGCCACTCTCGGGCCTTCTCCCTCACCATCACTTCCTCAAGGGAAGAGGCGAGGCATCTCTGACCAGTGACTCTGGGAGGAGTTGTGAGCTGGACCTGCCAACTCTCCCTCCCTCTCTGGGATCTGCCACGTGCAGGGTGGGTGCATCTGGGCAGCTCTGAGTGGTAAGGTCAGGAGCCTGCTCCTATGGAGAGGTCCATGGTCACCCTCCTATGCAAACGACTGGACATGTGAGCTGGCCTCACTCGTGAGTAGAATATTAGGATGCCCATTTGACCAGAGATATAAAGCCATACACTCCCACAGCTTTATCAGGAACATGGCTGACATTGTGACTTCCATCTGTCTGCTTCATGTGTCTATTTCTCAACTGGTCCTGAACTCGAGCAAGAAGAGGAAAGCTTTATGTATGGACCCCACAAAACCCCAACACTTGACAGAGTTAGCGTTGAATTTAATGAGATGGTATAAACAAACCAGCTAGTTAGTGGTCAGTAACCATTTGTTGCATCTGAATCAAAAGCAAGCCCCCTCTGATCACCTCTACGCCTCCCTGGGGACTGACCTTCCAGCCTCAAACCACCTCCACCACCAAGCTCGTGCCTGAGAGTTATCTCCTTCATCCCCACTTCCCTCAAATCAGTAAATGTCCATGGCTCTTGATAGGAATTTACAAAGGACCTGTCTGCAGCTGAGAGAAGAGGAAATTTTTTGGAATTGCCTCCACCATTTTTTAACAAGTTCTCAGGTGATGCTGATGCTGCTGGTCTAGGGACAAATTTTGAGATCACTTGAGCTAAATGAAAACAAAAGGCAGATGAGCTCTGGCTTTAGGGAATGCTGGGCTGATTGCAAGAGGTATCTCTTGACCAGTGTTTTGCAAGCTTGGCTGCATATTAGAATCACCTGGAGAGATTTATACGTTCCAGAGCCCAGTGAGGTCAACTGTTCTGGTTCCCCAGGATTGAGAAGTTCACTGGGATGTGAACAGTACTAAAACTGGGACAGTCCTGGGCAAACCAGGATGAGATGCTCACCCATGCCCACCCAGAGATCCTCTTTTAGTTGGTTCTGGTTGGGGTCCAGGCATCACTGGTTTTCACAGTGCCCCATGATTCTACTATGCAGCCGTGCGTTAGAACCCGGGGGTTTGATCACAGCTCTGGAAGGAAGGGACGCATTGTGAAAAAGGCTGGTACAGATGCTGGTGAAAGAGGAGGGAAGAGAACCGAGGGTGAATTAAACTACCTGCATCCCAGTCACTTGGGGAACTTGATAAAGGTAGATTCCTGGGTCCTCACCCGAGATCTGCTGACCCAGAAGCTCTGAGGGCAGGGCCCTGAAATCTGCATCGTTGATAAGCCCCTTAGGATGCAGAGTCATTAGAGATCTGCTCAAAGTGGGAAAATGAAGAGCTCAACTGAGGGAAGAGAGACAGGGACCCAGGATACGGTCCAGGCAGGTAGCTTGTTGAGGGGTTTGGGCCTGAGGCCAAGAGGAGGAGTGAGAGGGGGTCTGATGGAGCCCAGAAGAAAGGGGTCATTCCCAGCCTGGGCTGGAGGTCACCCAAGGCGGTAAGCAGGGATGGTGCCTTGAAGAAGTGGTTCCAAGCTTCAAGCACGTACCAGCCCACCGAGTGCACGTGAGGCGAGGTCAACACTGCCAGCCAGACACGCAGGACTCGCACACCCGGCCCCTCACTCTGTGCCCATACAGCCATGCCCTGTGTGTCCGAGGGGGGCCTGATGGTCCACATAGGAGAGCAAAGGGCTCGTACAGGAAGCATTTGAGTAGAATTGACTGGGCGTGGAGACTGGATAATTTATAAAGGAGAGAAGAGTGTGCACACGTGTGTACGGGAGCACTGGGACAGGTGGCCAGCTTTCTCATCTTCTGAAGCACCATGAAGAGGGAGCACAAGGAAGGAGCCTCTGGATGGATGACAGGACAGAAGGAGGTGTTATCCAGGAGTACCGTTTCCAGGGTGAGGAGGGTCGTGGGCCTCAGTGCCTGGGCATGGAGGAGGCAGATGACGGGGAGAAAATGAGTTGCCCTGCTGGGTGGATCAAGCCCCTTCAGTGCAGAGAATCGGGAAGGGCTGAGGATGCCAGGGTCAAAGAAAGTTGATTTAGAACTGGGGAAGGCCATGCCAGCACTGCTCCCAGGGCTTGGAACTGTTGGGACGGACGACCTGGGTCCTGAGAGGAAACCCAGCTCCTGCAGCCTGAAGTCCTGGAACCAGAGTCTTGCTTCCCTCGGAGGAAACATCCCATCCCTCGAAGCCCAGAGAGGAAAAATCTCTCTCCTGCCTTTTATGTGCGAGATGCCTTTTGTATGTGGGGAGGAGGGGAAAAGTAGAAACAGACAGAAATGAAAATGCCCTGCACTTTATCTGGGAATGCCAAGATCTGATTTAACCGTGCAGGTTTATAAAAGGGCACGCCTTTGCCTCTTGCTGAGGGTCACCTGAGACACTCCTTGAGGGTGTCTGGCCAAGGTCTGGATGCCTTTGACCTCTAGCGGGCTCTGACGAGGAGAAAAGGTTGAAGGACCTGAGTTCACTGGGTTTGCCATGGAGATTTATCTCTCTTCTACGTCTCTTTGTACCTCCACCCCACCCACCACTATTAAGATGCCTTTCATTAAGAAGAGGGCTGCTGCCTGTGTGGCCCTGTGCCAGGAACTGTTCTCATGGGGCCCAGCGTTTAGGTGGGGGAAAAGCCCATTGGTATAAAAAAAAATAAATTAATCAAGAAATCAAATAACATGATGTGCCATGAAGTAGTATATAATGAAGTGTCCATAAACAGAGCAGACAAAAAGTGCTCTGAGTTTCTGTGAGGTAGGTGTTCATTCGTGTAGAGGGGAGTGGTCAGGAGGGCTGCTTGAAGAAGATGGGATCTGCATACGGGGTGGACAGGAGGAGGAGGAAGCAGAGCTGGGCACGGGGAGGCAGTGGGGGATAATATTGTGAACCCGAATGTAGAACGAGCAGACCATTCTGAGCATTCTTCACTATATTTCAAAGCTAACACATTCTCCTGCCTTTAATACGTATCCAGTCGCAGAAGGACATGCAGTCTTTGTGTATGAGTAATGCAATGTCATCACGTTGATGATATGTCTTATAACTGATAGGGCCAAGAATTCAGGAAATACTGCAATTTATTTAATCCATCCGTTCTTACCAAGTTCCTGCTGCGTGTGCAGAAAGAACCAAAGTGGCCGTGCCCTCCAGGAATTTCAATCCCTTGAGCAATGGTGCATCGAGGGAGGAGTGAGTAGGACAACATGGTCAGAAGCCAGGGAGCATGGAGTGGAGGGGTTGGGTGGGATAAGGAGGAGAGACCAGGGTGGGGAGCAGCCCAGCAGTTACTGAGTTGGCCATCAAGGCCATTTGGGCAGGAAGCCACCCCAGATTAAAGTAACTCGTCTCTGTTCCGTCCCGACCATTCAGAGACTGTGGGTAACATTTTTGGAAACACACAGGGAGTGGCTGGCTGGGCTGCTCTTCCTGGGACAGACGGCCTGCGCTGGCTGCCATAGAAGATGGGCAGGACCAGCTGCATGGTTTGCAGGGCCCAGTGCAAAATGGAAATGCAGGGCTCCTTGTTCAAAAGTCATTAAAAATTTCACGACAGTAGAGCCTTAAACCAAGCAGGGGGCCTTTCCGAGAGTGCCCAGCTCGCACACCCAAGAGGCTGACCCAGAAGATGGCACAACCTGGACCTTTCTGTGGCTCAGTGTGTGCAGTAAGATGATGGGGCTGGGTTGCCATCTGTGGCTGGGGGCCAGGCTGTACTAGTGCTGAGTTCTTCCCTGAGAGTTGCGGTGGGGTGGTGGGGAAGGGATGGGGCACCACAGGAGGCTGCCATGGCTGTGGGGGTGCCGACTGTTTACCATGATGCTGTTGTCTACACGCTGCCATCTCTGTGCAGTGCGAAGGCTGTATCTGAGCTTTGGAGTCACTCAGGCCGAGGTTCACACGTTTTATGAACTTGACTAACTTGGGCAAGTTGCTTACCTTCTCTAAGTCTTAATTTCCCTATATGTAAAAATGCAGATCGTAATACCATCTTCTCAGGATGTTGGGATAATTAAGTGAAATAACAAATGTGAAGGTTTGAGCCCAGCCTAGCTCTTAGTAAATGTTAGTATCCTTCTTTCTAGAAATGTATTGAGTATCTATCTTCTAAAGTGTGGAGTGTGGAATAGTTTGGGGATACATTATCGTCAGCAATTTGTTTTTGTCCATCTCAGTCTTGTTGGGGAAGCAGTAAAATACACCACCACAATTTCAAATAGCAGAGGCAGAGGGAGTGTATGCCCCATTACAATCTACACCCAAGGGAAGCCCAGTTATATCTGCTGGGCTCACACATACACACAGGCACATGTGCGTGTGTGCACACACACCCTGGAGCTGAATCAGAACTGGGTTGGAATGAGATGTGTGTTACAGGAAAGAGCCCTAGTTTGGGTGTCATCTCCTGGTTTTGAACCTCAGTGTCCTCATCAGTCAGAAATCCTGACCTCACTGGGTTGTCTTGAGATGAAATTAGATGACAGTGTGAATACTCAGCCCCTGGTCCATGGCAGGTGCGAGCATCTTTTGAATGCGTCTCTGCTCCTAGGCCATAGTGTGGTTCATGGGCAACTGAAGACAAAACATTGCATTCCCCTCAGTAACATTTCCTAAATATTATGCTTGGGAAGCTCCTTATAAACTAAGGGTGGGCTGATTTGAGATTGGCATAGGGGCTGGTTTTCAGTGATATTACTGTTTCTTCTGCTCATATACTTTGGGGAACTAGCTGGGTCTTCTTTCTGCTGAGACTTGAAAGTCAGTAGCATCTTGTGTGTTTGTTTCCTGGGGATGAGCATGCATATACACACACCATCCATACACACACCACCTACACATATATGACATACCACGTACACTCATAAACACACTACACACAGCACACTGTAAATATACACATACACCGCCCCGTATATACACCTCTGCATCGTAGAATCAAACCCTCTCACAGGCTAACACGCATTAATTTCTTCCCTCCTTTCCTCCCTCCCTTTCTTCTTCGGTCATTTTTGAGCATCTCCTACAGTTGCTTGTCCAGTGTGCAAGGGTCAGACATCTCCCCCACCCCAGCCCACTCAGTCACATCCCTCCTGATGCCTCGTCCTGAAAACTCCATCATGGCCACTGTTTTCAATCCCCTATGCCATCTCATCAGCCTCTAACAAATTCCGGGACTGTAACCCAGTCTATGAGCCCCCTATTTTTACCCACCCAGAAGCCCTGGGCTGCTAATTCAGCCCTGTCCCCAGAGTCCCAGATGGGACCAGGTTTGTGCTTCACTGGGCTTCTCACCTCCTCTTCACTCGGCTCCTGGGGGCCCTCAGCTTCTCTCATGCTTTCATGGACTGAGCCCTGAGCCCTGAGCCTTAGCCACCACTAGGAGGAGCCTGCACTAGGATAGGGGAGGGGAACTTAGTTTGAGGGCCTGTGATGTGCCTGGTACTGTGCTGGCTGCTTAGTACTGCTCTTCATTTGGTGCTCATGGTAGCCCTGGGAGGTGGGCTTTGTCATCATGTGCACATGAGGAAAACGAGGCTCCCAGGTACTAAGTCACTTAGCTGAGGCTTGGGCCTGGGAGGGATTCCTTATTCCCCATCCCCCCACTTCTTGACTAGGGGGTCTTTCCTAGAATCTGTCGAGTAGTTTATAATATTAGTAATCTTCTAGAGGGTAGCCAGCGGCAGTGGCCAGAGACTTTGGGGGTTTGATATTGTGAGGCTATGAATAGACCTGTTTTGTTTGTTTTTAACAACTTTATTCAGGGATAATTGACATACAATAAACTTTATGTAATTAAAGTACATAATTTGATACATTTTAACATATGTATACACCCCTGAAATGATAACCACAATCGAGGTCTTGAACATGTCCATCATCCCCAACAGTTCCCTTGTGCCCTTTCGTAATCTACTCCCTCCCTGCCCACCCTCCACACCTCCATAGGCAACTCCCCACCTGGTTTTAGTCACTCTGGATTAGTTTGCGTTTTCTCAAATTTTAGATAAACGGAATCATACAATATGCACCCTTTTCCCCTCTGGTTTCTTTTACTTAACATAATTATTTTGAGCTCTAGCCACATGTGGCATGTATCAATAGTTCATCCCTTTTTATTGCTGAGTAGTATTCCATCACGTGGATACACTGTACAGTTTGTTTATTGATTCACCTGTTGATGGGCGTTGGGTTGCTTCCAGTTTGGAGCTCTTACAAATAAAGCTGCTGTGAACATTCACGAATAAGACTGTATGGACGTGTGCTTTCGTGTCTCTTGGATAAATACCTAGGAGTGGAAGCACCAGCTCACACACAGGTGTGTGTCTGACTTGTTAAGAAATGGTCAAACCGTTTTCCATGATAGCTGTGCCATCTTCCATTCCCGCCGGCAGTGAGGAGACTTCCAGTTCTTCCGTGTCCTCGCCGGCATGTAGCAGGGAGATTTGACTTCAAGACTTGGTCGGTATGGAATTTGTGAGCTTCACCAAATGGCCAAACCTAAAAATTAAAGCAGGGGGCTTTCCGTTGGGACTGGGAATGCTGAGGGATGCTGAGGCGAGGAAGGCAGAATCAGGTGCTCCTGGAAACATTATTCTAAGAGCTGTTTGCAGAATGCTGGGAAAGGGGAGAAACGAGAGGTCAGCACTGGTTCCAGCATGAGAGCCTGTGGGGCTGGACTAGGTCTGGAGCTGGGGCGTTGGGAATGAAACAAATGCGCTTGAGACATTTTGGAAAAAAGGTGGCAAGAATCATTAACAGGATGGGGCATTAGGGATGGAAGAAAAAGAGCAGGGAAAGGGGACCCCGAGTTGGGAGACTGTAGCTCTGTGAGGGCAGGAGCTGTGTCTGTTTAGTTTGCCCTGTATCTCAGCGCCAAGAGCAGTGCCAGGCGTAGAGTGAGTGCTAGAACAATGGAGGCTGAATGAATGGACAAATGAATGAATGATGAACTAATGGGAGCTCAGTGGATATGGTTCCAATCAACCAGCGTCACTCAGCACCTCATGTATTCTGGGGCACAGAGGCTGGTGTCAGGGGTGGAAGAAACTCCAGAAAGTTTGTGGTTTGACCTGCTCATTTACAGACACGGTGCGAAGAAATCATGCTGTCTCAGGGTCATTCCTTTCTTGTCCAGGTAGCTTGCGAGGGCAGGGATGGGGCTCCATCCTGAATCTCCTCAATTTTAGTCTAGGGTTTATCTTCTTTTAAAGATAACATTATCTCTTCTGATGAAAATAATAAATGCTGATAGTAGGAAATTTGGAAAAATCCAGAAAAATATAAGAAAAATAACCCTAAACTCCAGCAACCCAGGGGTAATTTGTTCAGGCTGTCATATGTGTGTGTGTGTGTATAGATATGTCTCTATGTCTGTCTATCTATCTAACCAGTCCCTACTAACCAATCCTTATGTTTTAGTATTTTGGGTGTTTTCAGCCTTTTATAGTATTAGTAGCCCTGGGATGGATGTCTGATCCTGAATCTTTTGGTGGCATCTCTGATTAGTTCCCAGCATTCATCCCACTATACAGTCCCCCTCTAAACCCTGTGTATGAACAGAGTGCTCAGGGCAGAGTGGAACCCCCACTGGGAGGGTGTCCCACAAACATTCGTCAGACTCAAACATTGTACCTCTCTAATCATAACCATATCTATGCTTTATTATGTTTACTTGCTTAATTGTCCTCCTTCCACACCAAACTGAACTCTTGTTTACCACTGTATTTTTCCAGATCTTAGCACAGTACTTAGGTGCTCAACAAATATTTGTTAGAATGAATGAATGAACAGATGAAATTCTATGAACAAGAGTGAGGAGCAGATGAGGGGTCACCCTGGGTCTGCATCTTCAATCACATTTGCCGTCCACGAGTCAGCTCAGCTCCCTTCCCCCCGCCCCCAGTTCCTGCCCTCCCCCACTCTGTCCACCCTGGAGAGATGGAATGTGCCTGCTGTCCAGGATTTATGTCCAGCCAGGCCTTGAAGCACACGCAGAGCCTTTTCTGGTGTGAATGCAGGACGCTGAGAGGACCTAGCAGGACTGTAAGAAGGGCTCCAAGTCTGGGGAAGACTCAATGCAGGGTCCAGAGTGTGACCATGTGCACAGGCCCAGCTGGGGTTCCAGGGCCAGCTTGCCCTAACAGGACCTCGGGGTCCTGCCCTCATGAGTGACCGAGTGCCTTTGTCTTGGGACCCCAGGAGAAGAGGACCAGGAAGAGTGGTCAGTAGGGAGCTTTTTCCCAGCCCTGGGCTGCCTGGAATGGTGTGAGTTCTCAGCACACTGGGGCGCTGTGGTGGGAGATCTGGCAGGAGCTCAGAGGAGGAAGCTGTAGGCTGCCCCACCCCCTTCCCATCTGATGAACTGGGGGAGGGGCTTGGCTTCCCTAAGCAGGCGGGGGTGAGGCACCGCGCTGTCACAGTAGGGTGTTTCCCCTTGGCTGGGAGCCCCAGACCTCTGGCTCTAATGGGTAGCAGAGACTTGGGTGTTGAAATTCCTTCTCCTCTTTTACTTCACAGCTGTTGCCCAAAGAGCTCCCCACCACTCCCTCTCATTTGCAGCCCAAGTCCTTGTTTTCTGTGCCCAGGACACGTCTTGCTAAAGCCCCCTCATCCGCTCACACATGTGCTGGCACGCACACCCCTCTGGGACATCCCTGACATCCATCCCCTTCCCTCTCTCCATTCTCAGCAGTTCAGGGCCTTGGTAACTCTTGCTCAGGGAGATGGAGCCGCCTCCTAATTCTTCCCTCTTCCGTCTCTCTGCTGTAATCCACCCCATACGGTGCCACCAGGATTGTCCCCCCAGATCCCAGCTCTGACCAGGTCTCAAACTCTTTCCAACCAACTAATTAGCCAGTAAACCAACCACCCGTCCTTCAGCGGCTTCCTCCTCCTTGCCTGGCATTCAAGGCCTTTCTTTAGCTGGCCCCAACTGCACCTCTCTGAGCTCTACGTTCCAGCCTGGTAAAACCACTTCCTTTTGCCTCTCACTCATGTTGGGCTTTTCTTGACGCCATATCCTCACTCTGGCACACCTTTGCTGTCAGTGCTTTCTTGGACCCACCCTGGCATGTGCCAACATCCTTCCAATGAAACCCAGCTTCAAGGCCACTTCCTCTGGGGAATGTTCCAGATCACCCCCTGCCAGAAGTCCCTCTTCCCTCCCTGCAGTCCCAGGGCCTGGAGCTGCAGCTCCTCGCCTCCCTGAGCCCTGGTTGGTTGTGCATGTTTGTGCACATGCCTCCCCAGGAAGACTGTAAACCCCGTAAGGATAGGATTTGGTGTTCGCTTCATCTCAAACACTCAGAAAATTGCTTTGTGTGTGGTAGTCACTCAGGGGATGAATGGAGGGGTGAATGAATGCTTGACCCTGGCCTTGGAGGGCTATTATCTGCTTGTTTTCTGCCCTAGTGAGACAAAGAAGCCTATATTCTCTTTATCATTTCTCAAAATGAGAAAACCAATTGGAAAATCCACAACTTCCACACTCAACCCCAAGTCAGAGAAATGTCCCTTTGGGGAATTTTCAATTTCACTTTCCCAGCAAGACACCCCTTTCTCTCCTTCCCCTTCTGCCTGTCTCTGGGTCTCCCACCCCCCAGCCTGCACTGAGGGGACTCTGGGACTGAGAGCGTTTACTTTTGCTTTCTCTGTCTTTCCCAGAGCAGAGGGGGAAACCATAATTTAGGCGGCTGCTAAAAATAGCTCCCCCAGTCCTGGAAAGAGAGCTTGCTTCTTTCTGAAAGTGCTCCCCACCCCCTCCCCAGGCCTGCCTGAGGCTCACACTACAAGACAGATTGTTCTGAGCCCTGCCCTGAGGCCGACAGGGAAGTCACAGCACTGGGCCCCTTCTGGGAGATAAACCTGCAGAGAAGCCAGGAGATGGGTGGTCTCCATGCTCTCCATTTCTTGTCCTGATCAGAGATGAATCTCACCCCCTCAACCTCTTAGACAGCAGCGAGTGGGGACAGCGCAGCAGATGTGGGGTCTGGAGACCTAGTTTGAATCCTAGGCTCACACTTCGCATCTGATTTCCTCACCTGTAAAAGGGCAAGGTAGTGATCATATTTATCTTGCGGCGGTGTGGTGAAAGTCTGAGATAAACCTTGAATCTAGTAGGTGCTCACAAAATGATAATTATAAATTTATTTTGATTAGAATCACTGGATTTAGAGCACCGCACTCCCATTTTAATGGGTAAGACAGGACACATGATGAGCTGGTATGCTATGCTAAGTTGAACCGTATGAAATTGATGATTTTCTAGATTAAACATAATTGAATACTGTCAGTTACATACAATTCAACCTAATGACACAGCGATAGGCAAACTTTCTGTAAAGGGCCAGGTAGTAAATATTCTTTGCTTTGTGGGCCATGGGGTCTCTGCATGAAAGCAGCCATAGACGATACTCGAACGAATGGGTGTGGCTGTGTTCCAATAAGACTGTATTTACAAAAACAGGCTGCGGGCTGGGTTTGGCCCCTGTAATATTTGCCGACCCCTGTACTAATATGCCAGATTCATTCATATGTGGAGAGAACTTTCTGTAATACATACATCAACATTCATGTATCTTCATGATTATAACAGTAGCTTATCTAGATAGCTATTCATGGTGTTAACTATTACTAGGCACTGTTCTAAGTGCTTTATAAATATTAACTGATTTAATCCTTGTGACAACCCTATGGAGCATGTACTATTGTTATTATTTCCTCATTTTACAGATGAAGACACTGAGACTCAGAGAGGCTAAGTCACTTGTCTGAAGTCACATCGAGTTGATGGCAGTTGAATAGAACCCAACTGAGTTTGTGGGGTAGAGTTGGGTGTTAGTAATTCAGTCAGCTTCAGGGTGGAAGCGAATGTAGATAGGGTTGTGGGGGACCCCCAAGCCAGTCTGCTGCCCACAAAGCATGAGGGGATGGTCTTCAGAGGCTCAAAGTGGGAGCAGGCGTGGTGTAGGTGGGCAGAGGGGAGATGGGCAGGCAGAGGCCCGGGTAGGTTAGCCTGGGATGGAAAAGCATAGGCTCTTTCTTCCTTGGAAGCCAGGTCCCAGGTGAGCTCAGCCTGGGGCCATTTCCTAGGGCTCATGAAGGGTCAGTGTATAGGGAGGAATCTCCAGACTGTGGAGCAGGAAATTGTTTACATTCCTTCTGTCCCAGGCCCCATTCCCAGCCCTGGGCCCCAGGAGACCTGGGGGGAGAGGAGGGCAAAGGAGCAGGCTCCCCAGGTTGCCTGAGCTCTGCTGTCAAGCCAAGGTACTTGTGTGCCCTGTCTATTCCCTTTGCCCGTTAATTTAGCCACAAATTAATAGGTCACTGGTCAGGACTCTGGCCTCATGCACACCCTGCTGTCTCTCTCCATGCCTTTGCTGATGCTGTTCCCTTTGCTTGGAAGGCCTTTTCCCACCTTTTGTACCCTTAATTCCATCTCTTTTAAGACTGGCTCAGTGTCACCTTCTCCGGGAAGCATTCCCTGACTTCCTCTCCCCCGGCCAGGCTCGACCAGGTCCCCTTTCTCGGTGCTGCCAAAGCACCTGTCTCTCTAACCCTTCTGTGTTGCCACTGCCTCAACTCCCCTCACTCCCCCACTGGAAGGGGACCTCCTTGAGGAAAGGGACTGTGCCTTGTTTGCTTCTGTGTCCCTATCACCTAGGCCGGTGTCCAGCCCATGGACTAGAAGCTGGTTATAAGCATGTGTGTTTGAGTGCAACAACGCTCTCCTGAAAACCTGATCCCTCACCTATAGGACATGGTCCCTGGGCAAGTTGCCTGACCTTTGGGAGTCTTACGTCATCATCCATAAGAATGGATAGTGATGCTCTTGGAGGGTTGGGGGGAATAAATGAGATAAAGCAGAAAGCTGTCAGCACAGTGCCTGGCTCCCAGTAGGCACTTTGGAAGTGGCCAAAGAGAGACACAATAGCATATCCTTGCCCTGTTACTCCCATGTATGGAGGTGGGGAAGGAGATGGGAGAAGGCAATTTGTGTGTGTGTGTGTGTGTGTGTGTGTGTGTGTGTGTGTGTGTGTGTGTGAGGAAGACCAGCCCTGAGCTAACATCTGTTGCCAATCCTCCTCCTTTTGCTGAGGAAGACTGGCCCTGGGCTAACATCCGTGCCCATTTTCCCCTACTTTATATGGGACACCGCCATGGCATGACTTGACAAGCGGTGTGTCCATCCATGCCCAGGATCCGAACCCTAGGCCGCCAGAAGCCGAGCCACTGGGCTGGCCCAGAGAAGGCAATTTGAATACCCCAAAGCCACAACATTGGCCCCAAGAGCTAAAGGACGTGTTTATCAATCAGCTTTGTTTCTGTGACGGGAGCACTAGACCTGAAGTCAGAACATCTGTTTGTGAGTTCCAGCTCCGTCTCCCAGCAGCTGGGTGTCGTTGACAAGCCATGAGATATCTGCTGAAGCCTCAATATCAAAATCTGTAAGGAGGGATAATAGTCACAACCACCTTACAAGGTCAATGTGTAGCTGAAATGAGATTGCAGAGCTGTGAAAACACTTGGCCCAGCTCAGGGAAATGCTCAATCATGAATTATTGAGTCTGTAGAACTCTTGAGAAAGCTCTGAGCAGGGGGCTCAGCTTAGGGTGTTCCTTGGACATGAGCCCTGTGGCTTACGGGTTTAGATCCAGACAGTCATGGGTTTGAATCCTAGCTATGCCACTAACTGGCTATGTGTCCTTATGTGTTACTTAACCTCTCTGAACTACGGTTGTTATTTTTTTAATAACTTCTTTAAAATGATGCCACCTCTCTTAGAGTTGTTATGGAGATGAAATGTAGATATAGCCCCGTGTCTGGCACAAAACAAATCTCACGTATTAATAATATTCTGCTTTTACTTAAGACTTAGGAATAAGCGCTAATGATATGGGGCTTTTGAAGTTCTAATTAATGCAAAAATTGATGTGTACAGGGGCCAGGGGCCAGGGTTTGGGGGTAAGGGTTAGGATTTTCATCTTTACAGACCAAATGGGAAAACTGAACTCAAGCACTATTAAGTACTTCTTGGCTCGGCGGGGAATGTGGGAGGAGAGCTCAGTGCAGGCGGAGAGCCCCCAGGGGATCTTTGGGAATGGGATTGAACCAGACAGTATGGAAGATCAGGGCTGGCGGGGCCCTGGGAGGGCTTCTGCCATTGCACAGAGAGGAACCCGAGGCCCAGAGAGGCTAACACCAGGGCCCCTGGCCCACAGCTGGCTAGTGACAGAGCTGGGAGTAGCCCTGGTCTCCTGAGCTAAGGAAATCTGTTCTCTCCACACGTGGAAGGACGTGACAGTAAGGGGGTGAGGTCTGCCAGGAGGCGGAGGACTGGAAGAGACCCCTTCGAGGAGCTTTATTGGCCCAGGAGGGCTAACTGGCAGCGACCTGATTGTTTGGTGTCTTCAACCCACTCTGTATTTAGTGACTGACAGTCCTTGGACCTTGTCCCCACAGGGAGACAGGATGTGGAGGGCATGGAACTGTTGGTGCTAGGGCAGTTTCCACAGAGAGAAAGGTGTGTGTTTGGGGGTGGGAGGCAGGTTATATCCCTCTGGCCCAAGTTCAAGTCCACTGGGTTTTGCTCGGCCCATGCTTCCCATTTTTCCATCCTGCTTCTCAAGTCTCCTCTGAGGTGAGAACCTCTGTTGCTCCTCTTTCCAAAGGGATTGTGCAGCAATGAATCGCTCTGGCCACTTCCATCTTTCCCGCTCCCTGCCCAGGGTTTACCCTTCCAACTAGAGATGGCTCAGAGTCCAAGGAAAAGCCCGGCTCCTCTGGTCCAGACTTCCCAGTTACCGAAGGCAAAGCTGAGCAGCTTCTTCAGTCTGGCTGGGCAAACCCCTACAATGCCAGGCCTTGGTGGCCCCATCCGTGCCTGGAGCAGGGCTTGTGGTTGCAGGCCCTGGACAGGGCAGGTCTCCTTGCTGGTGATCATGATAATGAAGGCCCAGCAGCAGCGTGCTCCAGGCATCTTATATTACTTCACTCTTCACTGAAACTCACTGAGGAGGATGCTGTTATTATCTTGGTGTCACAGATGAGGAACCTGGGGCTCTGAGAGGTTAAGACTTCATGCAACACGCTCAGGGTCCCCCAGCTGGGAAGGCAAAGCCCAGACTCAAATCCCAGTCCATCTGACTTGGAAGACTCTGCTGGAGGGAAGGGGGTTAGAGCAGGGGGTGGGTAAGAACTTGGGGTGGTGGGAGGTGGACGCAGCTCCTCCTGATGGAGGAGAAGCAGGGGCCTTTGGGATCTCCATAACCCTCCCCTGGTCTAGAGGGGACCTCTGAGACTGGAGCTATTTCTAAACTAAGCTGTGAGACTGGTCTTCTCCAGTGGAGGGAAGCTACTGGGGAGCTGGGGCAACATGGGGAAAAGGGCTGTTGATGTGGGAAGATGAGCTCTGTGGCCTAGTGACCAGACCACAGCCTGAACACTGCAGTTTTGGGGTTCAGTCCCAGCTCTGTCCCTAGCTGTGTGGCGTCAGATAAGACATTTCCTCTTTAGACCTCAGTTTTCTGATCTCTTCCATGAAGCGAGAAGTTTCCCAGCTGAGAGCCTGTGGTTTTCGTCTTGGATGTTCAGATGGGGCCCTAATAGACCTAAGAGGGGGTTATGGGGAGGAGGGTGTCCTTGGAAACATAAACACACTGGGGAGCTGTCAAACAGGCCTCCCCTTAAAAGGGCAAATATGCAGAACTCCCCCAGGGCTCAGGCCCTTCTCCATGGGGACGGACTTCCCATTTTGAGGGCCTGTATCTCCTTCTTCCCTCCTCCCGAGGCCACTGCACCTCATTCCTCATACTCAGGGGAGAGAGACATTAAAAATATTTAATGACAGGTGTGGCATGGCACCGACCAATCAGAGCAGTCAGATTGCACACACCTTGTATAGGACGAATGGGGTGCCAGCTGTAGGCCAGCCCTGTCCCTATCCCTGATTCCCTCTGGTAAAGCCTGGCTCAGGAGCTGAAGGGCAAAGACAGACAAGGAGGGAGTCTGGGGAGCAAGAAGAAGTTGAGGAGGTGAAAGCAGGAAGAGTTCACGGGTCCTCCTAAGCGTTGACCATCCCTCCCTCAAACCCCATCATGCAGTCTACCAGCCTCACCATGGCCTCTGGGAGTCTCGTTCCCGTGCTTTGTCCCTGAACAAGGCAGTCTTGCCCACCAGGTGCAGCTGCATTTCAGAGGCTGATGAGACAAAGGGGACTTGGTCTGTATTTTACATCATCATCCCAAACTTGACAATGGGCAGAGACCCCCAGGGTAGTTCACCCCTATCTTCCTGCAGAATTGGTGCTTTACTAGGCCTCACAATCAGAGACCAGGGCTTTGTCTTACCCACTGTTGCCACTGGCTGTCGAGTCCCTTGGAAGACCCAAAGCCTCCCTTCCTCTCTTGTTTTTCTCAGCCGCCATCCTATTTCAGGTCTTCGCCACCATGTATCAGGAATACCTGCGTTAGCCCACTGGTTACATCTGCCCCAGCCTCAGAACTATCCCCTTGTTGTTCCCTGCAGAGGTTTCTGATTGCTTGTCAACTGCTAGGAGCCAGAGATTTCAATCTTTCTCTCCTCCTCTTCTGTGAGCACGGGTCATTTCCCAATTGACCAAGAAATATTTATTGAGCACCCACTAAGCACAAGGCATTTTATTAGCCTTAGAAATAGGGGAGGGGGTATCAAAGAAGCAGGAGACATGGCCCCTGCCTTCAAGGAGCCTTCAATATTGCTGTGGAGAGCTAATATATAAACACAGAAAGGATAACTCATAACACAAGCCAACCTTGGATTATGTGTTATTTGAGGCTCTCCTGGGTCTGTTAAAAAAATCTGTCACAAAGTTTATGAAGAAAGATAAAATGGAGCCAGTGAAAGCTCTAGCATGACAATTAAGATGCATAATGACTTATATGAGAGGCCAGATCAGACTAGACTGTTATTGGCTAGATTATGAGGGTTTAGGAAATAAAGCAGTATTCTCCAGAAGTTACGTTGGGTTCACTAGGAACAAGTTATGCCACAATTATCTTTTTTGATAAGGTTCTAGAGCTTGGTTCAAGGAAATGCCTTAAATTTGGCATATCTCGAGTTCCACAAGGCTTTAGGAAAACTCTCATGTGGTGTCACTGTAGAAAAGAGGGCGAGATAAGAGCATGGGTTCATGGAATCAGAGATGGTTGAAGGACTGTCCCCTGAGAGTGCTGATGACTAGTTCTTTGGCATTCCCAGAAGAGGTAGCTATGTCATCTGGTCTGTGTACATCTTTGTTTGGTCAACATTTTTAGCAATGATGTAGGTAAAGACCATGGAGACATTCTGATAATTCTGTTAATGACCCAAATCTAGGAGAAACAGCTAAGAATCAAGACTTAAACATATCTTGGAGCCAGCCCTGATGGCCTAGCAGTTAAAGTTTGGTGCACTCTGTTTAGATGGCCCGGGTTCAGTTCCTGGGCATGGAACCACACCACTCGTCTGTCAGTAGCCATGCGGTGGCGGTGGCTCACATAGAACTAGAAGGACTTACAACTACAATATACAACTATGTACTGAGGCTTTGGGAAGGAAAAAAAAAAGAGAGAGAGGAAGATTGGCAACAGATCTTAGCTCAGAGCAAATCTTTCCCGGAAAAAAACACAAAAAACTTGATCCCCTCCTCTGGGTATATACACAAAAGAATTAAAAGCAGGGACGTAAACAGATATTTGTACACCCGTGTTCATAAGCACCATTATTCATTTCAGCCGAAAGGAGGAAGCAACCCAAGCGTTCATCAACAGATGAATGAATAAACCAAATGTGGTATATACATGTAATGCAATATTTTTCAGCCTTAAAAAGAAAGGGAATTCTGACACATCCTACGTCATGTTTGAATCCTGAGGACATTATGCTAAGTGAAATAAGCCAGTCACAAAAGGACAAATACTGTATGATTCTATTCATATGAAATACTTGGAGTAGTCAAATTCACAGAAACAGAAAGTAGAATGGTAGTTGAGGGGGCTGGTAGGGAGGAGGGAATGGGGAATTATTGTTTAATGAGTACAGAGTTTCTGTTTTGCAAGACGAAATTTCTGGAGATGGATGGTGGTGATGGTTGCACAACAATGTGAATGTATTTAATGCCACTAAACTGTACACATAAAAATGGTTAAAATGATATATTTTATGTTATGTATATTTCACCACAATTAAAAATCTTGACCTCAAACCTGTGATATAATATTCAACAGGGATAAAGGCAGAATCTTATTTATGTCTAAAAGTTTAAGATATATAAGTATGAGGAGAATATGGCTGGGCAGCAGTGTGGTGGGTGAGCTATGGTCTCTCTACTGAACCCACCTGGAGTATCTGACAGCCTGTTTAGAAATCAGTGGTCAAGGAGAGTTTTACCCTTTCGGGAAGTGTATATGCAAATAGTTGGGCTTAATCTATCTAGAAGCTATGTGGCATCAATAGCTAGGGCCAGTGTTCCTCCTCAAGCTGGGCACCATTGAACGAGGCTCTCCCAGTGGCAAGCCAAAGACTTAACCCTTTCTGCTCCACTGACCACCCAACTGTTGGATGTCCATCATTGCTGGTCTCTGGCCAGAGTGGTATCCTCCGTTCTTGGTTGGTATGGATAGGAGAGTTGACCAGATTTCCTTCAATATTGGTTGAATACCATTCCAATGATCAACCCCATTTCTTTACCCAGAGTTCACTCTAATGACTTCTCCAGATCACCCCTCCTTCTAGATAGATGGATGAACCTGTGCCCTGTTGATATTTCCTATCCGTACAAATATGCCTGGGCACAACAGACTGGGCAGGAAACTGTGCAAGCCTTCCATCCTCTACTCCCCTGGAGGCTCCTGCTCCAGGAGCCATGCCATGTAATTAGCTCAGTGTCTCTCCCACCAGCCTGCTTCAACCCTTCCTTCCTCTTTGGATGAAACCTTTAAACCAGGCATCCGCATACCCCAAAAGCAATCAAATGTGTGAGTGAGTGCTGCTGGAAACGGGTCCGCCAGAGGACAGGGAATAGGATTCTCATTTGCACAGTCATGGAGAGGGTAAGATGAGTGCCAGCTCTGACCTCCTGGAACTCACATTCTATGACTACGGCCTTCCTGTCTTCTTCGGGGGCACGGAGCGAGAATCTGAAAGTGTTTGTGGCAAGAAACACTAAGAAGGCATGGTGCGGAGGACATGTAAATACCTCCTAGTGGAAGGTGCTGGAGGGATCAGAGAGAAATTTGGGGTAAAGGGAGGGGGCCTTGGCTATTGGGTTGAGGGCTCCTGGCAATTGGGCAAAGTAGTTATGGTGGCAGAGTGACCACTGCCCCTGCCTACCTGGCTACCATGCCTGACCACTCTGTGCTCTCTGTTTTCCTGCCTAGTTCATGATGAGGACATAGGGCATCTGCCTGCTGACTGTCCCCCTGGCCTTCAGTGACCATGGCCCCCCGCAAGAGGAGCCGCCATGGCCTGGGTTTCCTGTGCTGCTTCGGGGGCAGCGACCTCCCTGAGATCAACCTCCGGGACAACCACCCTCTGCAGTACATGGAGTTCTCCAGTCCTATCCCGAACCCAGAGGAGCTTAACGTCCGCTTCGCAGAGCTGGTGGTGAGTGAGGGGCAGGGAAGGGAGGGTGGTGACAATGATGAGGCACATGGCTGGAGCAGGCAGAGCAGGACAGAGAGCAGGGACCCAGGGGCTGGGATCTCCACCTCTGGAAACTCTGCTTGGGGCTGAGGTGGGCCCCCCAGGATACATCGGCTGTGTGGGAGAAAGAGAGTCACTGCGGTGGACACCATGAAATCTGTCTGCAGAAGAATGGACCTGCTTCATGTCTCCATTGGATTCTTGACCTTATGGGGCAGTAGTGAGGTCACTGCAAAAGGAGCAGAACCAGGCTTTTGTGAAATAAGGCAGTGAGGAGCCTCAAAGGACATCAGAGCACTTGACACCTTTCTCTCCTCTACCCCCTGGAATTTCCCTGGGATCATTTTATCTCAGACACAGGAAGAAGGGACAGAGTGGGATTCTATAGGCAGACACCAGGTATCTCAGAACAGGGGATAATTAGCTAGAAATATGGAGGTAGAGATGCCTATATTACACCTGGAGCACACTCAGAACCTGGCTCCGGGATGATTATATCCTGTGTCTAGCCTGGGGCCTGTCATTCACACTGGTAGCAGCTCTTCCTGACTCTTTGTCATGCCCATCCAGACCAGAGCAGCTCTATGCCTTTCTGAGAACCCATGTATCACAAACAGACAGGACAGGAAAGAAGCATGATTCCTCTTTTTGGAGGTCTGATGGTGAGACAAAGCCAAGAAAAGTTCAGATTAGGGATGCAAGACTTGTGCCCAGGACTCAAGCCTGAACCCTGGCATAGAGCAATAAGCACAAGTCCATCTACCACTAGCTCTTGGTCACTCATTCTTATAGTTAGCCAATAGTCATGCCAGTAGAGAAACAATGCTGTGTGAGTTGAAATTCATATTCAATTCATATTCAAATTTGATAATGGATGTATCTGATTAAGGCGATCTAGCCCTTCAAATAACAAGACCCACTTGAAGATGAGACCGTGCAGGTTATGTGAAAGAGTTGTCCACCTTCATGACAATAGGTTCGGGAAAATTCACTGTTGTCCTGATTTATACCTTTCCTCAGGACGGCGCACGGGGTGGGAGAGAACAAAGTGTTTACTAGTGTAGAATAACATTTGGAGCCTGATCAGTGTTAGTCAGTATTACTGAGATCTGTCTTATACTCAGAATACTGCTAACGCCAAACGTGTGGGTTTTCACCCCAAGCAATTCTCCAATTCTCTGTGGACACCAACTGGATGTCCTACAATTTAACTCAGTTCTGAGACTAACTACCCAGAGTTAGTACAGAACCCATGGGTTCAGGGCTCAGTCCTACAAGACTGCCCCCCCACTTCAGGCACAGATCACAAGTCCCTAGGTTACCCACACTTCTGTCCGACTTGGCTACAAATCAGGGGTTCCCAGGGTCCCCTCCTCAGGTTTGATAATTTGCTAGAATGGCTCACAGAACTTAGGGAAACACTCCACTTCCTATTACCAGTTTATTATAAAGGTTATTGTAAAGAATATAAATGAAGAGCCAGATAAGAGGTCCATAGGGTAAGGCCCAGAGGGTCCCTAGTGCAGGAGTTGTGTCCCTGTGGAGTTTGGGGTAACCACCCCTCTCAGCATGTGAGTGTGTCACCGACCCGGAAGCTCTCTGAGCCTTGCCATTTAGGGGCTTTTGTGCAGGTTCCACCATGTAGGCAAGATGGATTTTTAACTCAATCTCCAGCTCCTCTTCTCTTGCTGGAGTTTGGGAAGTGGGGCTGGAAGTTCTAGACTTCTACTCGGGGCTTGATCTTTCTGGTGACCAGACTCCATCTGGAAGTTATCGAGGGCCCCACCAAGAGCTGCTGCACCGGAATAAAGAGGCTCCTACCACCCAGGAAATTCCAAGGGGTGTAGGAGCTCTGTGTCTGGCACAAAAGATGTTCCTTTCACTCCTATCACTCATGAAATTCCAAGGGATTTAGGAGATTTATGCTAGGAACTGGGAACAAAGATCAAAAATATATTTCTTACGTTATCACAGTCGGAGATGTTTTCTTGAACAGAGTGCATGAGTTTTAAAAAAAGGACGTGGCAAGAGGTGTTCTTTCATTGGCTCTTGTATTCAATAAGTATATATTGAGCATCTTCAGTGGGCAGGGCTCCTGGAAGGTACTTTGACAAAGGCAAGGACGAGTCAGACAAGTCTTGTCTGCGAGGAGACTAGCATCGGGTATTGATCAAACAAATGAAAACTATTTCTTGAGAGATTGCTGTGTACTGGGCCCTACGGGGGTCCCAGGGATTTAATGAGGAACCCACAGGCATGGTCCTTGCCTCCAAGAATGTGAAGTCTAACAGGGAGACTGATCTTGAATGATAATGACAAGTGTGGAGAGTGTTTGGAAAGGGGACATTCAGGGGGCTGTGGGAGTGTCTAACAGGGGGCTTTATTCTAGACTGTGGGTCACGATGGCCTCCCTGAACCAGTGACATTACCACTGAGATCTGAAGTAGAGTGATGGTTAGGTAAGTGAATGGGGGTACAGAACGAAGGCAGAGGGTCCCATGCAGAAGAAGCGTATGTGAGAGTTTCAAGTCAGAAAAGAGCCAGGTCTTTTTGAAGGACACCGTGAAGGCAAGAATAAATAAGGATTTAGGATTCAATCCTAAGGGAGATAGAAAGGCACTGACAGCTTTACGCAGGACTTTGAGATGATCCAGTCTGCTTTTCTGAAAGACCATTCATGGCACTCTGTTGAAGAAGGATCCTGCGTAGACCATTAGGAGGCTGTTGGTGCAATCCAAGCTAGGAAGAGTGGTGGGTTGGACTGAAGTATTAGCAGTAGGATGGAGAAAAGTGGACAGATTCAAGAGCTATTTAGGAGGAAAAATAATAGGACTTGTTGCGGTTGGTGAGTAATTAAGAATCAAGGAATGCCCAGGTTTCTGACATGATGAACTGGGTGGATGTTGGGCCCCTGTACAGGCCAGAGGAGACTCGAGTTAAAGGGGCTTGGATGATGAACTCAATTTGCGTATTCTCTCTGTGCATCAGCTTCCTCATCTGTAAGATGGGTTGTTGCAAGTTTTAAATAAATGAGTGAACATTAAGGACTTAGAACAGTGCCTGGCACATAGTAGCACTACATAGGTGTGTGAGGGGCCCGAGGGACATCAAAGTGGGTAGGTACAAGAGGCAGTTGGGTCCCAGTGTCTGGAGCTCAGAAAACCGGTGGACTGGAGGTACAGGTTTGCGAGAGTTTGGGATGATAGCTGAGTCCTGGGGAATGGCTGCGAAGGCTTCACCTAGGAAAGCTTGGGGAGGAGAGAAAAGGACCCAGAATGGTGCCCTGAGGGGCTTCAACATTTGAGAGTGGGAGAGAAGAGGAGTCATCAGTGGAGCCCAAGAAGAACATAGAGTGACCACTCCCTGCCCGAAAGTGTGGTTGTCAAAGAAACCAGAGAGGAGAGAGTCAGTAAGGAGTGAATGGTCAGCAGAGTCGTAGGTGACCTGGGCTGAGCAAAATCACCAAGAAATGTCCATTGATTTAGTGACAGAGGCCACTGGCGAGAAAAGACAAGTGCATGAATAACCAGGACACAAGGTTGAATGTAACTGCTCTGGAATTCAGGAAGTGGAGAGGTGTTCTTACCTGGGAAGGTCTATGGAAACCTGGCTGGAGGAGGCCAACTTTGAGCTTGGGAATTAGACCAGCGTGCACAAGGTGGGTGGGAGGGCAGTCCAGGTGGAACTGACTGTAAGCAAAAGCAGAAGAGATGCAGAGTTTGTGCTGGGAAAAGTAAGGTGCACATAACTCTACTTTTTCTTTTATTTCTGAATCTGATCATGGAAAAAGAAATACTGCAGGAACCTCAAGCAGAGCTCTGGGAATTTTGATTATGGACATTCCTGAGCTATGTGGAGTGGTTCTGGGGAAGAACCTTTGATTAGCATCAGATCTGCAGAAGTCTTTATTTCCAAAAGCAGGTGAACTAATGGGCATTATTTCCAACTACCTTTGTGTGTGCTGTCCAAGATAGCAGCCACTGGTCACATGGGGATGCTAGACGCTTGAAATGCGGCTGGTCTGAACTGAGATAAGCTGTAAGGGTAAAATACACACTAGAATTTGATGTAAAAGATCTCACTGATAATATTTTACATGGGTTGCATGTTGAAATGATCATATTTTAGATATTTCAGGTTAAATAAAATGTAGTACTAAAATTGACTTCCCCTATTTCTTAAGTTTTTAATATGACTGGAAAATTCTTAAAATCCGTGTGGATCACATGATACTCCTAGTGGGCAGTTCTGGTCTAGGTGAAGGAAAGTCTTAAACGTTCTCCCTTGAATAAAAGTATAGGGACAAGTGTACAAATATTGATATTTAAGACCCTTATACTTTCTTAGATAGTACTTTCATTATCACTTTTAAAAATAAAAAGGTTAGTAATATTATGCTTTATTGTCTTAATGTGAGTTCTGCTTTTGATTTAAAAACCCCTCACAATAACTGAGTTGAAAGCACACTATATTCCCCACGGCCCAGCAACTATTTCCTTACTGAGTCTGAGCATCCCTCATGAATCACAGGAGAAGAACCTTCAAGAAGAGAGCTTTTTAGGGGCCATCCAGCACAGCCAACCTATAGAGTCACCCCAAGCTGCATATAGAGATACTCTAAATTTGATGATATTAGAAACTTCCCAGTTCTACTCCTTGGGAAGTGTGGGCTAGCCTGGTGGGGCCCCGAGCCTCGTGCATGCAGGGACACCTCCATGAGAAGCAGATCAATACCTCCCTTGGCATGGCATGCCCTTCTTGCCAGGAGAGTTGCTCAGCTCCTCATCCTCACCAGCTCTCCCCAGCTGCTGCTGGTACCCCTGCTAAGGTTGGGGGAGCAAGAGAATTTCTGGGGGAGAGACTCAAAGGGCAGGGAGACTTGAAGGATGGGGGCAAGGACTGGATCCGTAGACTGAGTCCTTTCTTTGTCAGGCCTTGACTTACGGTGTTGACAAGCTTAAGAACAACAATGGAAGGAAGACAAGAAACCCCAGGCAAGAGGATTAGGGGCTAGCAGAGCAATGCAGGAGATGGGCAGGAAACAGGGGCCCGGAGGAGGCAGGTGGACTTGTGAAGACAAGGTGGAGTAGACAGGAAGCCAGGGAAGCAGAGTAGAAGCAGCACAGGCTTGGGTTGAAGCAGGAGCTGAGGGTGTATTTCTAGCAGACAAAGAATTTTCCTGCGATATCTTTGATGCTCTTTGGAGGAAGATAGCAGGCTGAGAGATAGGTTTGGGGGAGTTTTAATTTCCTGTAGGGCTGAATATCCTAATGTCAACCGTCTCTGGGTTTCAGACATATTTCTTGTCTTTGCAGGATGAATTGGATCTCACGGACAGGAACCGGGAGGCTGTGTTTGCACTGCCCCCCGAGAAGAAATGGCAGATCTACTGCAGCAAGAAGAAGGTGCCCTCTCTGACCCCTTCCACTGCCACCTCAGGGTCCACGGCATGGGGCAGCTCTTGCCTCCATGCTGGCTCATTCATTCACCATATTTATTATACACAAGCACTGTTCTAGGATTGGAGGAGCAACAGTGAAAAAATCAGGAAAAAAAAAATCCCTGCTCTCGTGGAGCTTACACTCAGGGAAATAGGATTCTGTTTTTCAAAAACCTTTTAATCAGGGACCCCCTGGGTTCCAGGAGTGGTGCTGGGTCCGGGAGATACACAGATGACAAGTCGAGACTCTCTTGTGCCTGTGCCCGTGCCTGGAGGGCGTGCTGCCCTGGGCCACTCCTGGGGCAGCTTTGTTGTAAGGACTCAGTTTAGGAGTTGGGAGGGGTGGTCTGTTCGGGATCTTTAGCCCCCACCATGCCCCAGGCATGGCCTCACAGGGCAGCCTGCACATCAGGGTCACAAGTCAGTCCCATTCTCCCCACCCTTTCCTCCCTCTCCTCCTCTTGTCCATTAAAAGATGTCATCAGCCTCCTGACTCTGGTCCTCCCTAGAAAGGGAGGTACCGGGCTCCACTCAGGGCTTAATTGGATTTTCTCTCCTCCCCTCTGCTTTCCCAGTGGCTGTGCTTTCTTCTCTCTTCCTCCATCTCTGTGTCTCTTTTGCTCATTGCTTACTGGGTCTCTCTTGCCCCCTTTCTATTTTAGCCTGTTTCTTTTACTCTATTTTTCTTTTCTCTGCCCACCTTCCTCTTCTCCCCTCCACTCTCTGACTTTTCAGACTTGCAGCTTGTTCCTTTGACCTCAGAGACAGGTGTTTGGAGGTAGGACCTGGTTATTCCTGTGCCTGGAGCTCAGACCATCTCCCTCCTGGGAGAAGACAGGCAGGTCTGGGGCAGTTCTGAGCTGATTCTCCTTCATGCTCCCCGAAGCCCAGTCGTGGCTCTTTCCCTACTCTTCTCACTCAGGATATTTGTCCCATCCAGGGCTCCATACTGAACCAGACCGACCTTATAAAATTGGAGGATTAGAATCATACATATTCTAGAGTTGGAGGGAGCTGAGATGCAATCCAATCTAGTCCTTTATTCCACGTATGAGGCAAGGAAAGCCTAGAGAGGCAATGGACTCACCCAAAGTCACCGCCAGTTATGGCAAGTGACTGCACGGTTGCTAGAACCCAGGCCTGCTCGAGTCCAAGAACCTGTGGCGAGATGCCTGGGCTGCACACATTGCAAGCCATTGTCTAGTATACTCAGTGCACATTTATTAAGCACCCACAGAATACTATGCTCGGTGTCCAGTAATCTCACTGTGAGAAAAGCAGGTTTTAAAAAAGCTCAAGTGATGGAAGAGAGGAGGGGAGGAAAGAGAAAATAAATTTCAGGAGTAATTAATCATATCTCATTATTTTCCACTTTCCAACTGATTTACTATGGAGTTCCCTTAAGTTGATCTCTTATGCAGCTAAAATAAAAAAGTTATTAAAATGCAAGGACATCTCTATCTGATTTCCAAAACGAATTGTGTGCAATTTCCCCATATACTTTCACACCCTCTTCTCTTCCCACATGGTACTTCTCTGTTTGTGATACCCTCCCACCTGTCTTGGCGTTACTAATCTTTAATAACTCAGCCCAGTCCTTTCAGACACCCTCCCCGCCCCCCTCATAAGCTTTCTGTGTTAGATCCCTACCTCCTGGCTCTCTGTGGTCCACTCTGGATAGTTCTGCCACAGAGCATTTATCACCCTGCCTCTGGCACTAGACTGTTCATGGGAGGCAGAGACTCGCACTCTGTGCTCCGTGTTTTCAGGGCTCAGTACAGTGACTGGCATTGAGCAGGTGCTCATTAAATGCATGTGGACTGAATAAGTGATGGGCCAGCGAAGGAGGAAAGGATGTGTTGGCTGATGCATTTGTCTTTGGTGCCGCGATCCCCCCCAAGCTAGAAGATAGAATTTGGGGGCTTCAGTCACGGAGATGTAACACATACAGCCACAAAGACCAAATCAAGACAGCCTTCCCACTGGTCTCAAATTTAAATTTTACAAAACAAAATCATGAAGCCCAAGTGGACAGAGCTGAGGGATGCAGGTCAGAATCCAGGCCGGCTGGCAGACAGGCAGTTGGTTAGGGAGGTTCTGGAGGAGGTAAGTTTTCACGCCGATTTGGAAGCCGGAGATCGGCAGAAAGCAGACGAAGGGGCACAAGCCAATGAGACAGGGACAGGAACGGGCAGGGTGTGTGTGATGCCCAGAAGCAGATCCATTGGCTGGAGGAGAGGACTGGATTTCCAATCAGCATTAGTATTTATCCATTTCCCATCATTCTTGCCCACACTTGGGGAGGAGTTGAGGCTTTCTCTTGGGACCTGAACCCTGGGTCATGTAGCTGCACAGACCCTTTGGAGGGCCCCTGAGTCTTTCCAAAATCCAGTGTCTTGGGAGTTTCTATTCCCCTCTTTTTGTAAAGTTTACTATTTATTGAGCACCTACTCTGTGCCAGGCATTGCACCAAATGCTTTATATCAGTGCTTCTCAAACTCTGAAAGACCAAGTTTTAAAATTTCCAAACCATCATAAGCCAATACTTTTGTAAAATACAGTGAGAATATTATCAGAAAAATAAAATTTGAAAAAAACAGGTACAAAATAGAAGCACAAATTTTTATTAGATTCAACAGATATAAAATTATATTTTATTAAATAGAGTCAGAACAAATATAACAGGGAAAAATATATTTTTAATTCTACGTATTGTTCACTGAAAGTGTATACACCTGCCTGGTTTCTGCCCAGATCATTGGCGGGTCATGAGATTCAGTGTTCATTGTCTGCATTTTACCGGGGAAGAAAGGGAAGCCTGGGGGGATTTTGTAACTTCCTGGAAGTCACCCCATCCAGGAGGGAAAATGAATCTCTCTGCTGACATTGAATGAAGCTTGACATCTAAGGCCATGGGCCTTTCTTGCCCCTTGGTCCATACAGTCTTTCTTCTTGTTCCAGGAGCAGGAGGACCCCAACAAGCTGGCGACCAGCTGGCCTGACTATTACATTGACCGCATCAACTCCATGGCTGCGGTGAGCGACGCTCCTCTCGTGCCCTGCTCCCTCACCTGGAAAGGCTGTGGGGAGAGTGATCCTCGTCATCTTCCCCTGCACGGCACATCCCACTCATGGGAGCTCAGCAGCTTTCCAGTTACTCCCGAGATTTTATCATAATCCCTCCCTCCTCTGTGCGGCTCTAGAGTCCCCCAACCATTTAAATATTTATTAACCATGTGAATATCACTCAAACTTGGGAAAGAGGCTGGGTCACTCATTTTCCCATTTTACAGATGAGGAAAATGAAGTCTGGGCCCAGAACCTGGGTCTTCTCAGAGTCTGACACTCTGTCTTAACAAACCATCCCCTGAGGCCTCACCCTTCCTGAGGTGAAGGTGGCCCCTGGGTCACACCTGGGCTCGGGGTGCAGGGGGCTGGGAGACAGACTGTCCAGCGTGACCTCCACCCCCTTCTACTTACCTCAGATGCAGAGTCTTTATGCATTTGACGAGGAGGAGACGGAGATGAGGAACCAAATAGTAGAAGACCTGAAGACAGCTCTTCGGACACAGCCCATGAGGTGACTCACTGTTTCCCCTTCCCTCACTTCCTTCTATGTCCCTTCACCCAGTTGGTTCCTCTCCACTTCTTAAAGCTTCACGCAGGGCTCTGCTCCCGTCCTGTCCCCTTGGCCAACACCACTCCCCAGCGTTCCCTAGAATTCACTTCACTTCCCAACTCCCACTCCCCCTCTGAGGAGCTGGGAGGCTGCCAAGGATGGGCATGTAGGGGAGGAGGAGAGATGAACAAGGAAAATGGAATAAAATGCAGGTCCTGAAGAGCTATCTGAAGAGAAATTGAGGACAGGTACTTGTTTCTCATGGGAGAATAGAACAGGAGGGAGGGCGGCCAAACAGACAAGGTGTATGAGAAGAGCTTTCTAAGAATGAGGGGCCCCTGAACCCCCAGCCAGGAGGAGGGGAGTGTGGGTGAGAAATCGCCAACCACTAGGGGGAGATGTGGTGTCTGTGGATGAGTTTTCCTCATCTAGAGTGGGATCAGTGCAGCTGAGGAGAAGGGGAAGATGTCTCCAGGTCCGAGAAGGGCCCCTCCCCCCTTCCCAGGCCACACGGTGCAAAGGTCCAAAGAGGGGACCAGAGCACAGGCTCTTCTTGTGTTTAGGAACCAGCTTGTAAGAGCCAACTGTTAAATTTTTGGCAGTTTGCAAGTTGGTTGTTCAACATAGCTATGATTAAAACATAAATTGTATAAACTTTGGATTAAATAAATTATATCAAAGGTAATAAATACCTGAAACTTATCACTCCCTAATTACCTAATGATTTTACTGCATCTTATGGTTATGTATGGTCTTCACTGTTATGTATGCTCTTAAGTTTACACCTCTTGTATACACATGGTGGAAATGCTATAAATGGTGCCTCTCTTCCCAACTCCACGTTCAATGCTGTCACATTGATAGCTGGAAATTGGCTGTGCTGGGAGTATTTATACTGTGGAAATTGGCAAACAATACATCAAGCCTTTTTTCTTTCTCCAGAGAGCCAGTTGTTAAACATTTACACACATTACAAACATTTACACACTAGTCTGCCTGCATGTGTGTGTGTGTGTGTGTGTGTGTGTGTGTGTGTGTGTGCGCGCGCGCGCGTGTTGTCTGGGCTGAGCTCTGTGCCCCAGGAGCCTGGAAACAGAGTGTCAAGGAGAATGAGAGCCCCCGCATCCCCCTTTGTTGCTCAGGGTCAGGGTGGAGGTCTGGTGTAGGAAGGGGATGCAGGAAGGAAGAAGAAGTAGAGGGGTTGAGGGGAGGTTTGTCTCCCACCTCAATTTATTTTCCTTCCCCTTAACAAAATTCTGATTACAAAAGTTACACACAGTCATGGTGGAAATTTTGTGGAATACAGAAAAGCATATAATAGAAAAAAGTAAATAATATCTATTTTTAATAACTTGAGAGTATATCCTATTTTTCTAGTCATATGTGTATAATAGTATAGAAATACTCACAAAGGCACTTGGGATCAAATGTATTAATTATATGTATTGGTTCTCTGAGCTCTATTTATGACATTTCCTCAGATCATGAATTATTCTAAGACTGTGTGTGTGCACGTGTGCCGTGGATGACTCTGGCTCCCAGATCAAACCTGTTGACTACTTATCAGAGCGATGTTTTTAAATAATAAAATAAAATAGATAAAAATAGATAGGATTAAAAATAAACCAATTAAATTGAAATACAGTTACCAAATATTAAAAATTTGTGAGGTAGCAATAAATATGCTTCCCTATGCCTTAAATAGCAGGAACTAGCAACCGCCATCATTTTGAACCGCTGATGAGTGTAAACAATATTTTGACATACCTGCAACAACTGTAATGTGATATGAAAATAGCTGGGATTTCTTTGGGTGACAAAGTCACAGATTCTGCTCATGACACTGTCACTTATTGCTTACAATCATCATCAGAGGAAACGCTAAATTTCAGTCAGAGGTTACCAAAAATAAAAGTGTAATTTTCTTTTCATGGATCCCTAAATGTTAGGCGTAGACCTTTAGGGGAACACAGGCTCCAGGTTAAGAACCCGTGAACTCAGTGGTTTTTAATGTTTTCTGCTAACATTCAAGATAACTCAGTTGTTTTCTTAAGGATCCCTTGAAGAGTACCATCCCCACTCTTGGTCCCTTGAGTAAGTGACTCTGATGGCCCTCCTGTCTGGAAGTTCTCCTTGTCTTCTGACTGTAATTCTCTTAATTTTATCCTCAATGGGGATGAGTCTTCAGGTTTAACAGCTGTAATAATTATCGTAATAATTATTATGATCACCCCCTTCACAGACACACCTTCAAAGCTATGCAACTGACAGTGACATGCAAATGATGGTATTTAAGATGCAAATAAGATGCAAGTCTCCCATAAGGGTGACAGGATTTCAGTGCTTTAGATAAACCTTATAAATGAACCAAGCCGCTACTGTAGACGGGACAAGTGGTACACAGGTAATGGGCTAACTATTTGCAGAATGTATAATATGCTAATACAGGATACCTGCTTTGCTAATGGCTCTGGTCTGGATAGGTTTGTGACCCGCTTCATCGAGCTGGAGGGCTTGACTTGTCTGCTGAATTTCCTCCGGAGCATGGACCACGCCACCTGTGAGAGCCGCATCCACACCTCTCTCATCGGCTGCATCAAGGCCCTGATGAACAACTCGCAGGGGCGGGCGCATGTGCTGGCACAGCCTGAGGCCATCAGCACCATCGCGCAGAGCCTGCGAACTGAAAACAGCAAGACCAAGGTGGCTGTGCTGGAGATCCTGGGCGCCGTGTGCCTCGTGCCCGGCGGCCACAAGAAGGTGCTGCAGGCCATGCTACACTACCAGGTGTATGCAGCTGAGCGGACACGCTTCCAGGTGAGGGGCCTGTGGAGGGTGGGGCCCCAGCTGGGGACAGGGCAGGGGCCTCATATACTGGGGGTGAGGGACTGAGGATTCTTTGTAGCAGAAACTAGGAGGAGAGGGGAGGTAATGCACGCTGCGTGCCCTCTCATGGAAGGTAATAAGCAGACAACACTAAGACCCAGAGAGTTTATCTAAAAAGACATTGCGGGGGGGGGCATTAAGTCATAGGAGTTTGGCTGGGAAAACAGACTCCTCAGTAGACCGTGGGTTCTTTGAGGCTGGAATATTGCTCAGCTTCATTTTCATAGTTCTACATCTCTGAGCCTGGCTTATTATAGGGGCTCAGTCAAGAATCATTGAATTGAATGCAATTTCTGGGGTCAAAGTTTTTGGCCCTATGCCTGCTCCAGTGCCTACTGTGTGGACACTGGGACAACTCCTGGGAGCTCAGGCCATGCTAATCTCTTTTCTTCTCCCTGAGCTGCTTCAGAAAAGTACCGAGATAGACAATAAGGATGAAGTGTCTTGGTACAGAATAAGTCTCAAAAGATGTGGACTGTCATTGCAAACTCTGTGGTTTATCCACCTGTATAGGCTATTCGTTTATGCTGTCATCAAACACTTTTAAGCTTCTACCCTGTGCAGAAAGTGGCACCCGACCCTTTGCAGAAGATGCAAAGGGATAAAAGGCAGTGTCTGTACTGTCAAGGAGCTAGGCAGGGATATGTATGAGCTGTAAACAGCCGTGAAGGGCTGGGCAGCACTTCAGCACTGCCCAACAATATAAACCAAGCCCGGAAGGCTGAGTGGGGAGGAAATAAGGCAGGACTGAGACTGGAAGGGGTGAGCTTTAGGGGAGGTCCACAATAAGTCGGATAGATTGGGTAGACAGAATAATAGATGGGACATTCTGGGTGGTTGGAGCAGCAGGAGCAGAGGCACAGAGGCTGGCCTTGCAGGATGCTGAGCCCGCCTCTACTTATCTGTCCTGCCTTTCTGTCCAGACGCTGCTGAATGAGCTAGACCGAAGTCTGGGCCGATACCGGGATGAAGTGAATCTGAAAACAGCCATCATGTCCTTTATCAATGCTGTCCTCAACGCTGGAGCTGGGGAGGTGAGCCACCTGCACTTGCTCTTGCTGTGCTCTGACTTTCTAGGCCTGGGGTAGAGTGTATGAGCACGTCCTCGGGAAGTGGCAGAGGGAAGGCGCCAGGACCTCTGGTTGGTGTGGCTGCCACCACCATCATCATCTTGAGATGATCTTTATCACCTCTTGCCTCCTTGACTTGAGGCCAAGAAAGACTAGCTTGTCATGAACCTCGCTGTCACAAGGGCAAGACCACGTCAGCCAGAGCAGTGTCACGTGTAACCCACATCTGTCTTATCTGTGGCTCTTCAAAGTTGTGGTGAGGACTAATGCTGGCTTTGCTTCTCCACAAAATTCTTCTGGATTTTATCTAAATCTGGGAGGTCTCTTAGAGAGTTTCTCACGTAAGTGGCATCATATGTTATGTGTGTCATGGACAAACCCCAAGCTTGCATGCCGATGATGGCTCAGGGTGATGGGAGCCGTATATGGGAGGAGGGCAAGTGTTAGCCCTTCTTTCTACAGCTTTCTAAGACCTGCTTCCAGACTGGTTTCTGGGTTGGCTGGTCATGCTCTTCTAGCACCTTCCATTAGGAGGTGTGGCTTCTGATTTCCATTCCTTTTGGGTGAAAATGGGATTCGCAGACCATAAAAATAGCAATGATTGAAGAAGAACTTCAAGAGCAGGTGAACTCCCCAAATTCTAAGGCAATCAGATGGCCTGGTCAAGGTCAGCTGGCTGAAGAACAAAAGGGGCAATCTAATGATCTCTACTTTTCCCTGTTTTCTGCCAGCATACTTTTTTTTTTTTTTTGCATCTAGTCTTGATGACCTTGAGTTAGGTGAGGTGGATTGTGGGAATAATCTGTCCCTAAGATGCTGACAACAACTTTGTCAGTGCTAGCTATTTATGGCTGACATTGGTTCTGATAAGTTGGTAGCCATACCTCATCAGGAAGTTTTTGTAAATATCATTCCTATAAATCCTGTCAGATCATGCCCATTTTACAGATGAGAAAATTAAGGCTTTTCCAAAGTCACAAATCTAGTCAGTGGCAGAGCAGGGATTTGAACCAAGATCTGTCTGATTCTAAAGCTTGTGCTCTATATCACTGTACACCACTGCTGTTTGATGCCAAAAGCTAAGAGAAAACTGGTAAGGGACTTAAAGGAAGTGAGGCAGGAGACCCAAAAGGAGTAAATAACAAGGTCAAAGGATGTCTCCTCTTGTCCGTTCTGGGAACTCTGGGACCTAAAGAAGCTCCAGATGAGTTTGCTGCAGGAGATGTGGTAGGGCAATGACTAGAGTGGTGATGAGGGGTCCACTGGGGACTCTTGTGGGAATTGAGACCAGCCAATGAGTCTGGTCCTCCCTTGGTGACCCCCAGGATAATCTGGAGTTCCGCCTACATCTACGGTACGAATTCCTGATGCTGGGGATACAGCCTGTGATTGACAAACTCCGGCAGCACGAGAATGCCATCCTGGACAAGTAAGGCCCAAGCCACCCATCCCCACTGCAAACCTCTGCCTCAGTTGAGGATTATCAGGACCTCCGTGGAGGCCGCCCTTCCCACTGGAGACCACCTGCCATAACCAGCATCGATTCAGGATCAGCTGTGGGGGGAGGTGGACCGCTCTCCCACCTCCTTCTCCCACATCTTACCTATGCCCATGCCTGTCCTCTTTGCTGACCTGCCATCTCATCTCTGATCTTATAGACAGGTGGGCCCAGTAGTCTTCAACCATGGCAGTACTGCCCCCTAGGGGGCATTTGGAAACATGTGGGGGTGTTATTTGGTTTTCACATTGGCTGGTGGGGGGCACTACTGGTATTGTTTGTTGGGAGCCAGGAATGCTGAATGTAACTTTCAGATTTAGTCAGTGGGGGGCTCGAAGGGGCTGTAACCCTCAACCAGGGATGTCCTGGCTATAATGTTTATGCTCGCTCTACCCCATCCTATCTAGGCATTTAGACTTCTTCGAGATGGTCCGGAATGAGGATGACCTGGAGCTAGCCAGGAGGTTCGACATGGTGAGGAGCCTGCAGGGTTGGGGTGACTGCAGTGGGGTCCCAGCTGGCCACTTGCCCCGATCCTGTGCTGGGGTAGGTCCAGTGTTGGCTGGGTTCCCTGGTGGGTGCCCCCATGGCCAGGTCCTGCTTCAGAGCCCTGACAGTATGTTGACTCTGGTGGGCCTCATCTGGTGGGGCATCTACCCCTAGGAGGCTGCAACCCCCAAAGGAAAGAGAGCCAGTTCTCATACATGCCTCTCCTGGGCTACTTCCCCCTGCCTCCCAGCAAATCCCTGAGTCACCTCTTCCCATCACTAACCAGATCTTGCTTAGCAAACAAAATCGTATTTTTATTTTAGCCTTAGTAATCCTGAAAATACACAGCTCTGCTGCTTAAATATTATATGATAGAATCCCTATCCAAATCGAAACCTACTTTTGGGCAGTGCTTCAATCACCAAGTGCCATCACGTTGCATTCTCACAAAAGCCCCGGGTTTATCGATAAAGCTAGCCAGGATAAAGAGCTTGCCCATTGTCACACAACTAGATGTAGATATGGGATTTGAACCCAGGTTGTGGACCTATGCCACGTTCTCCTTGAATCATCTATTCCCCTGCTTCCTTCCTTTTGTTTGGATCAGTAGTTCTCAACCAGGGGTGATTTTGCGCCCCTCCTTGTCCCCGGGGACATTTACAATGTCTGGAGACATTTTTAGTTGTCACAAGAGATGTGAGGAAGATGCCACTGGCATCTGATAGGTGGAGGCCAGGGATGCTGCTCAACACCCTTCAGTGAACAGGACAGCCCCCCACGACAAAGAATTATCCAGTCCAAGATGCCAGTACTGCCGAGTATGGGAAACTCTAGGTTATATAATTAGCACATCTCCCTCCTCCTTTTCTCTCTCCCTTTTTAAGCCTGGGCCGGAGGCAGGGGATGGAGCGCTCTCCTAGGGGATGGGGCTCAGTGGATGGAAACAGGGCCTCCTCTCCCCTGTTCTCCTCCTCCGCCACCTTGTCCCTCCCCATTCACTGCGCCCTCCACTCCCTCAGGTCCACATTGACACCAAGAGTGCTTCCCAGATGTTCGACCTGATCCACAAGAAGCTGAAGCACACGGAGGCCTACCCCTGCCTGCTGTCTGTCCTGCACCACTGCCTGCAGATGCCCTGTGAGTAGCCCGCATTTGCTGCTTCCCTCAGCTGGCCTGAGCCCCCACCCGGGGCAGGTTGAGACAAGGCGTCAGGACCTCCCTGGGTTGGTGAGTCTGACCAAGTCTCCCTCTGCACACGCTCCCGGGAGGCTGGGCCAAAGGACTCAGGCCCCTGCTCTTTGCAGATGTGACCTTCCACCGTGTAGGCCTTATGGTTTGACTTTGAGGTCAGGATAGATCGTACTGGGTTGACCTCTCTTGATGGTTGGTAGAGATGAAGTACTTGGGATCAAGAACCAAGGAAGAGGAGCTTGTGGCTATCACAGGAAAAGAGAGTCCGTGTCCAGCGAGACTCTGATTGAAGGGGTGAGAGGGGGGCCCTGTGAGATCAGGTACAACACAGCCTTTGCCTTCATAGTTTAGGGTCACCTTCACCATGAAATCTGCCTGGATTCCATTACACTTGGCCAACCCCTTCAGTTCCCTCCAGTGTGTATCTGTAATTAGTTTCCATTCATCTTTCTCTGTAGAACAATAGCATAGATAATCCTAAAACCTTTTCTTTTTTTTAAATTTCCCTGGAGATTTCATTATTCAGCATGTAATATTTTGGAGCAGATTTACTTTCTTCAAGGTGATTTTTTTAGATAATGTAAAAATACAGTTTGCATTCCCAAGGCATAGGATGCTCACAGTACCAACCGGGAAGACAGGCAGCCAGGAAGCATTTCAGGGAGTAGAGAAGTGTGTCGAAAGGGTCGAACCATTCATAGAAGGTCAGTTGCAGATAATCAAGAAATGACTGGATTTGTGATTCTCCATCATCAGTGACTGCATTGCCTCTCCCGTCAGACTGGGAGCTTGCCAAGGGGAGGAAGGGTGTGCCTCACCAGCCTGGGCCCGGACAGTGACTCTAGCACGGGACCCCAGGGCTCCAGGGCCGAGTAACAGTGTGATATCTGTTGTCCCTCAGACAAGCGGAACGGTGGCTACTTCCAGCAGTGGCAGCTCCTGGACCGCATCCTCCAGCAGATAGTCCTCCAGGACGAGAGGGGCGTGGACCCTGACATGGCTCCCCTGGAGAATTTCAATGTCAAGAACGTTGTCAACATGTGAGCAGTGGCCAGCCCTCACCCGTCTTCCTCCTCCTGCCCCATCTCTCTCCTACTTGTGGTCTCACCAGAGAAACCTCAGCTCCCTCTCTCAAACCAGATGCCTCCAAATGGGTCTGAGCGGCGATGTCCAATAGAACTCTACGATCGTGGACGTCTTCCACATCTGCACTGTCCAAATGTGGCTACTGAGCGCTTGACATTGGCTGATGTGACTGAGGAACTGAATTCTAAATTTTATTTCACTTTAATTAAATTCAAATAGCCACATGACGTATGGCTAGTGACTGCCACATTGGACAGCACAGATTCTAGTGGGTATGTTCAACTCTCAAGGATCCACTGCATGGGGTGGATAGGGAAGGAATTTAAACACATTACCATAGACGAGGGGTCAGCAAGCTATGGCCTGTGGGCTAACTGCAGTCCTCCAGCCTGTTTTTGTGTGGACCATGAGGTAAGAATCGTTTTCACATTTTAAAAGAATTGTTAAAAACACACAAACACAAGAATATGCGACAGAGACTGTACATAGTATGTAAAATCTCAAATGTTTCTTCTGTCCCTTTATGGAAAGTTTGCCAACTGTGATGGTCCTGTAACCGTGAGGCTGTTGGACAGGATGCCAGAGTCTAGGGTCTTCTGGCTTATCATCTTTGACTGACCCCAGAGAACCAAATTTCAAGTCAGTTAATAATCAGACCTTAAATTAACACACTGGTTTTTAATTTTAAACTTTTACTTAACTTTCAGTATGAATCTGAGCCAGTTGCCCTTAAAGAGGTAAATTGGCTCTCAGTGATCCATTGTATGTGTTCCAAAGCCAAGTGGAAAATGATTGTTGAACTATTCGGGCTACTGTTTTCATTTGCACAAGTAGTTGGGTGTTGATGTAGTTAAAATCCTAGTTGGTGTATGATCCTCTTATACATGGAATCTAAAAAAGTCAAACTCATAGAACCAGCACGTAGAATGGTGGTTGCCAAGGGCTAGGGGTGGGGAAAATGGGGAGATGTTGATCAAAGGGTACAAACTTCCAGTTAGAAAATAAATAAGTTCTGAGAATCAAAAAAAAAAAAAAAAATCCTAGTTGCACAAGTACAACTAGTAAAGTAATCAAAATGCAGCTGTATTTTATTTTTAATTTTATTTTCTACTAATTATTTACACTATTTAGTGGGGAAGCTTTTCCTCTTTTCCGGATGAAAAGTCCTCAGGTGCAGTGAAGTTGCTGCTTCTTGGGCAATAGATGTCCTAAAATAGCTTTTAGCCAGCAACATAATCTCAGATTTGCTACTAGAAGCGCTAGTCCCAGATGTGAATGGTCATCCTCGATTTGATCTAACCTAAATCTCTCTCCTCCCTGGGCTGGGACTGGGAAGGTGCAGTGGGAAGGGTGTGTGTCTGTCTGTCTGTGTATTTGATGGTTGGCTTCTTTTCTCTGTTCTGTTTCTCTTCTAACCCCTTCTACCGCCTTTCCACTAGTAACCACTTTCTGAGCCCGCCAGAGGCAGCATGGGGGCAGGAAGGAGGAAGGGAAAAGGTCTTACTTGATCAGGTAACTTAGTAAACAGGCCTCCTGCTCTCTGGGCTTGGCATATGAGTAAAGTCATGAAATGTCTTCCTGGGATCTGCAGATGTTCCTTGCTGGATGCCTCTCACTATAAAATCCTGGTCACTGGCCATGTAAGGTTTTTGTGTTTTGGTTTTTGTTTGTTTTTCTGGGGCTGGCTAGTACCATATTTTCCATCAGCTCCTGATTCACTGGCAATCCAGTGCACACAGACTTAAATACTGTTGAAGTGTCCAGTTTTCTCCCATGTGGACTTCTTGGACAGGACTTGACATGGCTTCAGCCCACTTCCTCCACGATGCTTACATCTGGCCCATGAGAGACCCTCATGCAGTCTCTGTACCAGCAACTCTAGGAGTGCCGGCAGGTCCGGCATAGCACCACTGACTTCGTTAATGCTTCTTCACTCTCTGGAGCTGCCTGGCCCCAAGTAAGACCCCAGTTCATCCTGCCTCCCTCCCAGTGTCAGGGAACATGGGTCAAAACCCTCTGAGAGGGCGCAAAGAAGCCACTTCACTGGATGGTGGAGGAGGTAGCACCCCTTGGAGAGGACGGCAATGGCTCTCTGCAAAGAAATCACTTCACAAAATATTTCCCCTCCATACTCTGCCCCCTTTATATCCTTGATCTGGTTGAAGAGACCAAGGGTCATGGATCTAGCTCTTCCACATTTCCAGATTTACAAAAGAAATGATTTTTGGGATCTTACTTTGGGATTTCATCTCTCTATACCTTGATGTCCAGGTAAAAGCTTAATTTTGACCCCTGTTCCAAGAATTTGACATGAATGAAGACTTCCTATAGTTTAGACATATCCCTCTTCACCCTCAACACACTCATTCCGTGTTGTTGGGGTGGGTGATTTCTCTTGCTCCTACACATCGGTCTTTGGAACACTGGACCATGGTAGGGCCAGTATTTTGATCTCTCTTGGAGGCAAAGATCTATTTTTACAAAGGGATACAAGTCATTGTACAACTAAGGGAAGTCTGAGATTTAGTCCGAGTTCTACCATTAGTTAGCTGTTGTCTCCATCTTTGGTCTCAGGAGCTTCCCCTGTATCACCAGGAGCTGGATTATAAGGTATCCAAGGGTCCTTTCGGCTCTCACAGTCCATGAGAGATACATAATGAGAGCTGGACAGGGATGGGGACCTGAAGAGACATCTGGAGAGTCAAAATCCTAGCCTCCTTGATGTGGCTGGATGGACTCGAGATATGGGCACCACTGTGGGGAATAAGAAGATGACGTCTTCTGGGAGGCTGTGAGCCAGCAGTCAACAGTCACATTGCCCCTTCCCTCTGCTCCCCACCAGGCTCATCAATGAGAATGAAGTGAAACAGTGGCGAGACCAGGCAGAGAAGTTCCGGAAAGGTGAGGGGCTCTGCCTGAATCTGCTGCATGCTCCACACACCGCCTCCCCTACCCAGCCCAGGACCCATCTCCTCTTTTGGAGAGGGACACACACCTTCACCTTCTCTTTTCTCATTCCCTCTCCTGTCCCACCCCCATTCCAGAACACACAGAGCTGGTGAGCAGGCTGGAGAGGAAAGAGCGAGAATGTGAGACAAAGACGTTGGAGAAGGAAGAGATGATGCGGACGCTGAACAAGATGAAGGACAAGCTGGCCCGAGAGTCCCAGGAGCTGCGCCAGGCTCGGGGACAAGTGGCAGAGCTGGTAGCACAACTCAGTGAAATCTCAGTACGTGGGCATCCTCCTGTCCTTTTACATAGTTGAGCCGTAACCTTCAGGATAGGATGGAAAGAGCAGGTGTGGGGAGGGGCCGAGGACCCCAGGACGAGGGAGAAGAGAAAGGGGATCTCAGGCTAGGATGGGGGGACCCCTGAGACTGTTTGTGTTAATTAGAAAAAATAATGCTCCTTCCTCGGGGTGACACTATCCTGGAAAGCACACCGTGGAAGCAGAGCGCAGGTGGGGTTTTGGCTCCCCTGCCTCTCTCGGCTGGCTGCCCTTGTGCACGCAGTAGCCTACGCGACTGTGTGTACCAGTCCTGCTCTTGCAGCTCTTGTGATGATGATGACTTTGTCCAGTGTCTGTGTATGGGTGTTTGACTTATGTGTGTCTGTCTGTGGTTGTGTCTGTGTGTGTGTTGGATGTTTATAATATGGAGAGAGAAAGTGGGGGGCTAACTGTGTTGGAGGTGAGAATAGGATTTGGGGTCTAATATAGTGGAGAATGAGTAAGGAGTGGGGGTGGGGTGGACCTGGAAGGCATCATTGCTGATGGCTTTGTCATTTTGATTTTCTGGTCTCTCCACAGACAGGACCTGTATCTCCCCCTCCTCCCCCTGGGGGCCCGCTTACCTTGTCTTCCTCCATGACAACCAACGACCTGCCTCCACCCCCTCCCCCTCTACCATTTGCCTGCTGCCCTCCACCGCCACCACCACCCCTTCCACCTGGGGGCCCTCCCACTCCCCCCGGTGCCCCACCTTGCTTCAGCATGGGCCTGCCTCTCCCTCCAGACCCCTTCCCCAGCAGTGATATCCCACTCAGGAAGAAGTGTGTCCCCCAGCCTTCCCACCCACTGAAGTCCTTCAACTGGGTCAAGCTGAATGAGGTGAGTGACAAGGAGGAGGTCAATGGATCCATTCTCCTATAGCCAGTGGCAGCCAACCCCATGGATTGACTGCCCATTGTCTGCAGATCTCCACCTCGAGTTCTTTCTTTGGTGGGGGTAGGGTGGACACAGTGGTTGCAGAAGATGGGGTTGCTGACACCAGGCAGCTCTCTGTCCACTGGGAAGAGCATCTACATGGGGAGGAGGTGGCTTGGCATGTGGTAATGCTTATATTGGCAAAACCGCCTACAAATGGATATGCGTGTGCTGAGGGTTAATGGAGTGATAGAGATATCAGGGCATGGGCCAAGCAGGAGTGCTTTCTAGAAAAGACAAGGGCTTAGCTAGAATTTTAAGAACATAGTCGATTTGAGGAAAAGGATGGAAGACGTAGGTAGAGATCTTGGGTTACGGTCTAGAGATGGTCAAGATCAGGGAAATGTGTACAAAGGACTGAAACGAAGAGGCCACCAAAAGGGTTAACAAGGTGAGGGTGCTGAGGCACCCTTACAATGAAGAGTTTGAGGTCAAAATGTAGCCATTTTGGCATCCTCCCAGGCGTAAGGTGCACACACTGGCTACTTTTCTAGACTGCTCAGCAGTGAGAGGCCCTCATGAATATTATCCACTGATAATCACCAATCCCAGGCCCACGTGTGGATGTTGATTCCTCTATTGGACTCTCATGAGCATAGAGTAGAGATGCTCTGGGTCACATTGGACCCCTAGTAGCTGAAGGCCAGGTCCAGCCTGGGTCAAGCCCTGCCTCTGGTTCTGTACTATGTCCTATTAAGAGGACCAGTGGCTTTGTTCTTGAGGTAAACACATACCACATAACTGAGGTCAGTTAGCCTGACCCATACTCACACTCAACAACAGTTTGGAGCTGGGACTAAGGGATCCCTCCGACCTTGTTGTATGGACCTATGGACTAACTCTTGGGGAATTCATAACTGTACCATTCTATGTGAGCTTGAATTCGCTCGTGGAGGCTTAAGTGGGAAGAGACATGGATTGCTAAGTAGGTGGTCAGCTATTTGTTAGGTGCCTTCTTCTCGTGGTAGACCCTAGCCCGTTGGTCTGAGGTCTGCTTGTGTAAAGCTTTTTGCGGAGGCTGTGACAGATGATAATAAAAGGTGAGACATAACATTGCCCTGTAAGAGCTTTGGATCTGGCAAATTAGGAAGTGTGTTCAAGGAAACACCTAGAGATCCTGGGGATGGATTGAAGGAGATTTGGCTGTCACTGTGTGACTTAACTGTGTGACCTGTGGAAATCACTCATTTTGTCTCAGTTTGCTCATCTGTGAGATGATCTCGAAGATTCCTTCTACCTCTGGTTTCATAATCTAGGTGGAAAGACGAAGTATGAATATAGCCCATTCATAGTCTCCTGGGCCTCTGATAACCTTGCAATCTGAGTTGTTAAAACTTTAGAGCCACTTGTTAATAGCATTTTGAAGCAACATTGCTTATGTTTGTGACAACTGCACAGTTGTGCCCTGTGGATGCTTCTCCATGGTCACGAGGCGAGCCAGAAAGGCCAACTGCATATGAGCAGGCAAACAGCTCTGCAGAACCAAAGCCATAGGCTGCGAGGAAATGTTCATTGTTCATGATCAGAAATAATATTTTTTATCGAAATAAAAAATATTTTTTGTCTCATGTACTTATAATTTATCTTTAAGATTTTAAAAAATGTAATGAAAAGTTGATTAGGCACCTCAACATTAAGGAAGACAGACAAGGCCACTAATATTTTTGCAACATTTTCATCATATAGAGCTTTGTGCTTAGGATTTTCTCTGGGGTCCAGTAATAATAAAGTCTATATAAATTCCTCTGCGGCCCAGAGCAGGGCAGTTTCATTTCTAGACTGGCAAGTATAGATTTGGTGGAATACACAATGGGGATGTTTTGTAGGAATTGCAGACATTTCTCATCAGGGTGGAATAGTGGGGCATCAAGTAATATTTGAGAACCTGTTACCCAGACCTAAGCTTTTAATTGTGTGGCTAGGGGCAGGTTATTCCTGATCTGTAACATGGGGGAAATTATGATATCTGTATAAAGGATTGTTGTGAGGATTAATTGACTTAATACATCTAAGGTCCTTGGAACAGTGACTGACACATAGAAAACCTTAATAATATTAGATTAATTATTAGTGGCACTGCCACATGTACTTTAAGTATGTTATCTCACTCAATCCTCACTTCAACTCAGTAAGCATCACTGAGACTCCATTTCCTTTTATGTGACATGGGAAAAGAATAGCACCCATCCATTGGCCAACAGTCCCAATTGTGATGAGGCTGGGAGAGCAAGCTGGCTAGGTCCGTCTGACCCCAAATGCCCTCTGAAGGAAACATAATGAAATTTCTGAGGTGATGAGGTCTTAGCCAGAGAGGTGTAACAAATTTGAGAATTATTATACAAGGCGGGCACATCAGGGGGACTTGGTGACATTTAGGATGTGGAGAGTACTAGGAATGATGTACCTCTCTCTGGCCTCAGACCTCAGCTACACCTCCATGAAGAGCCCCAAGTTCTTCTGGCAAGGACGGGAGAGGGAGTGTAGGAAGAAGTGAGGGGAGCCTGGATGCAGTCTCTTGTCTCATGGGAAATTCTTCCTGGTGTTGACCATCCAGCTCTCTCATTCCAGCCCTTTCTTCTTGTGCTGGCCTCCCCAGGAGTGAAGAGCAGTGGGAAGCTCTGCCTCTATGGGTCTTCCCACTGCACCCACCTCCATTCCAGGCTTAGATTTAGATGGGGAATGAATTAGAAGTTTCCCCTCCCTGTCTTCCCCAATTCAATTCCCCTTCCCATCTTCTTTCTGCCTAGCTCCTCTCCCCAGTCTCCTTCGCCTACCCCACGCGTGTGCCTGTGTACACACACACACACACATACACACAGTGGTTATTTCTGCCATGAAAAGAATGCGTCTGTGTTGGGTTTGGCCAATTGCCTGTATCCCTTGCTACTCTGAGCTTCCCAGCCCGGCATTCCACAAGAGGGTCCCTGGCCTTAGAAAGGCCACAGGAATGTCCCCACCCCCTGCTCTGGCCTAGCCTCCCCTTTCCAGAGTTTAAGAAAATAAGAGTGAGTGAAAGGTATGTTTCTCTCCCCAAGCCTTGCCGAGGGGGAGATGGAGGGAGGAGGAGGCAGCATTAGGAAGGTTCCCTGGCTGCCCTCCAGGCAGAGGAAGGTGGGAAGATTCTGTTTTAGAGGACAGCAAAGCCTGGGAGGAGAGGGGTGGAGCATCGGGGAGGGGAGCTCTGCTCTTTATCCTCTAAGTCATTATCAAGGTGTTACAAGACCACTGGGGGATTCTGGGCGTGGCTAACAGCTCCTCCCCAGATCTCTGGGGTGAGGCTTCAATGCAAGGGTCCTTCACAGAGGTGGGGCAATGCCTAAGTTGAGAGACCTGAGAATATAAACCTCTGGGCCCATCCAAATCATAAGGGATGGGACACCTTCCCCGGGTCTGACCAACAGGAAATTGTGGCAGAAGCCTACTAGCCGCAGCAGTCACTACAGGGACCAGCATGTTCCAGCCTTTGGCATTTGTCCACTTTCTGGGAATCTGGAAAAGTGGGAGGAAGACCCCTGGGAGAGAAAATGACCATCTCAGATACAGGAAATGGAGTCAGCCCTGAGGCTTTGACGATCCCAAGTATGTGTGGGCACTGTTCCTTCTAAAGATTCCAGCCAAGCCTGCCCTCTGTGGAGAGTGCCCTGAGAGCATTGGTTTTGTTTTTGTTTTTCTGGAAGGAGTGTAGTGCCGCCCCCCTTTCATACTTGCCCACCCATCACTCCTGCACTCCCACTGATTTCTGGAACATGCTTATGTGTGACCCCATGCTAAAGGGAGGAGAAGGAGGTTGTCTCTGGCCTCTACTCTGGAGCAGAGTGTTGAAGAGCGGAGGAGGTTGAGGGGAGAAATTGACCCCCTTCTGAAGCCCAGAAAGCCTGGCTGACATGTATATGTCGTATATGTCAGTTGAGGGCAGATGGGGTTAGGGAGGCATTGGACATCTCCATAATGAAGGATTTGAGTCAACCATGGGACCTTCTCCTGCCCTCAATCTTAGGAACGTGTCCCTGGCACCATATGGAATGAGATTGATGACATGCAGGTATTTCGGATCCTGGACCTAGAGGACTTTGAAAAAATGTTTTCAGCCTATCAGAGGCACCAGGTAAGACCCTGCCACCTCTAGCGTCTTGGGTCTTGACTTCACATACACCCCTTGAACCCAATCGTCAGCCCCTCTCTGCCCCCCTCCCTCTGGCAGATGTATACTGAATGATTTCATTCTTTGTCAGGTACCACCTGCTTGCAGGGGACGTAGATGTGAATTAGAGGTGTGCAGTGCAGTAGGGGAAACATCCCATTGGATTACAGTTTATAGTCACATGTCAAGTGATGAAATAGTATCCATTTCTCTCCTTCATCCTTCTCCTTGTCCATTTCTGTCTTTCATCCTGGAGCACTGGAGGTGGAGTCGTAGGGCCTGGCCGTTGTTGACCCTGATCTTTCCTTGGCCCCAGGATTTAGGGACTATACCTAGAAGGCATGATAAGTCCTCAAACCACTTTCTCCACCATACTTTCATCTCCCAACACCCCCACAAGTCAGTTGAACAGAGGATGTTAACGTTTCAAGGAAGGTGGAGCTGCCCCACATCACATTAGGGGGTTGAGGCTGGGGCTCTGCCTGGGCAGGTAGGGAGAGTCCCTGGGCTTTGCTCTACAGACACTTTGTACAGACGGCTGACCAGTAAGCCTGATCTCCCAGCAGCAGTGCGGGGAGTGGGGTTGATGGCAGGACGCAGGGCACTCCCGAGGCAGCACCACGGGGATTGCCAAAAACGCTGATTCTCAGACCTCATCCTCAAATGAACGTGAGTCAGGAGATGAGTTGGGGCGCAGGAATCTGCCTGTAGCTCGCACATCTGGGGGCCTTCCCCCAAGTCTAATTTGGCATTACCAGCCTAGAGGCCTTAGAGCGTTTGTTTTCTCTCTGGCCTGCCTCTGAGGGGTTTTCTCCTCTCTGGGTTGTGCCATTTTCTTCTGTGTTTTCTCTGCTGAGCCCAGAGTCCGGCCCTGAGAACTTTCCCAGGAGCCAGAGAATGGGGTCTGCGCCCTCCTGGGCCCTGGGCAGTGGCTGGGTATTATGGCCAGGCTCCCTGCTGCTTTTTGCCAAGTCCAGACCTGTGGATGACCCTTCCTGAGGGCAGACAGGACTGAGGGCACATGTGACTGCTCCTGGGGGCTAGCCAAAGGGGGTGAGGGGGTGGAGCTCTGACCCTGTTTTGGGGTTCTAGAAAAACCAGATTGGTTGTTTATTTAAATCTAGGTTCTCAAGGCATCTGAATCTCTACCCCTAATTCTAGGAAACATTTTTAGCCCCATCCCCATGTCAGGCTGGCATGGCCACAGGCAGCAGCTGTGGCCTGGCTGGAACTGCTGGAAGTTCTAAGCTCTTGGGGCTCCTGTGCATCAGTGCTGGGGATTGGGTGCTGGGATGGAGGGAATGTGTGCAAGGGGTGGATCAGGGGTGGCCAATCACCTCTCTCCCCCTGGTTGAGAGTCTTCTTCTGGGCCAGGAGTCCAGCCCAGCCCACCCAGTCTCCAGGGCCCTGAGGTGGGACTGGGATGGTGGCCAGTGGGGAAAGAGGGGCTATGGGGTTTAGGACAAGCTGGGCCTGGTGAGGGGAGAAGAGTTAAGATGGAAACTATTCTGTCCCCTCTCTCCTCTCTGAGCCCACTCAGTCCAGCCCCGTTTGGGGGTTGGGCCCGCCCACACTACTGTCACTCAGCTGGTGTCCAGACTCTGGGCTAAATTCACAGCAGAGCTGGAGATCCCGGAGGCCATGTTGCTTTGGTCCCCTCCTCTCCCTGTCTCGGGGCCCTGGGTGCGTGGGCCAGGGGAGGTCCTATGAGCTGTGGTCCTCCCTCTGTGCCCTATGCAGCTCCTGAGTTAGTGACTTCAACCCCATCAGGGTCAGGAAGGGAGAACCAGGTGTGGGCTCTGCCTCTCAGCTCCCTTAGGGATCAAAGGACAGGCAAGGGGGGAGGGGCGAAATTCGGGGACACTTGCCCTCCTCTGCCTCAGTGAACGCGACTTTCACATGCTTCTAGCTCCAGTTCATTTGGGTCTCCTCCCCTGTCGAGAGAGGAACTCATCCAGGGCAGAGTCCCAGCCCAGGAGTGGGAAGAGCACAGCCAAAGTCTGGGGTGGGGGAGCTCAGGGGCCTGGTCTGCCCCAGCTGGGGAGTGGCGGTGCCCCTGGACCCAGGGCAGGTGGGAGAGGCTGCCTGCTCTCTGCTTTGTTTGGCTTCTCTATGAGTGCATGTCTGCTAGAAGCAGCTCCTGGTCAGGGCTACTTTGCAGGTGTCCATCTCCAACCATGGGGGTCTCACTGGGACGGGCAGACAGAGTAGATGCTGAGGGTCCCCATGTCTCTCCTACTGTTCCTGGGTTCCCAAAACTCTTGGCTAATGTTGTGCATGTTTAATTCTCTGTTGGCTGTGGCTGCTACCTGCCTAGGAGCTGATAACTAATCCTTCTCAGCAGGTGAGTCACTCCTGGGACTCTGCACACTCCAATTTTTAACTACTGTCCTGGGCTGCTACCCTGTCCTGGGCCCAAAAGAGAGGGCTTGTCCATCCTTCCTTCTACCTTATTACCCATCCATACAGGGAGGCACAGGGGTGGGTCCCCAAAGAGAAAGAAGAAATCTAGGAGAGGGAGATAATGTAAGCAGACCCCTGCCAGCAATGGGGGTGAATATTGGAGGGAGGAGAAAGGTCTAGTCTAGATCTTACCCACTGAGCCCAAGGCAAGGCTGTCTTGTAAGACTGCACAGGCTGGGCACTGCACAATTCCAGGGCACAGCTCACAAAGATAATGATGTGGGTGCCAGCCTCTGGAGTTGTGTAATGTGGAGCATGTGCTTGGTGGGGCCTCCTAGCATAAGAACTAGCCTCCTGTCTACCTCACCACGCGCCTAAGAGAAGCAGGGGGGAATCTTTGATTTTTGGGGAAGCTACCTGCTGGGACCCCAGAGGAGAGAATTCTGCATGGAATTCTACCTCGGTTTCCCCACCTCTGAACTTGTGGATGCCCTATACCCTGGGCCCACTGGACTGTGCCTGAAGTCCCAGGGGTCCAGGAACTATGGCCTTGTGGGGACTTGGAACCAGTTTCTCATCATCAACTTAGGAAGACTCTCTGGGGAGAGCTGTGGGAGTGGAGGTTGATTCTCTGGGGATGTGGTACATCATATCACAATCCCCGAAGTCACAGGGATTGGTCACTCCCTCCATCAGGATAGTTCCTTCTCTAGTTTGCCCAGAGAGGGCAATCTCTAAAAAAAGGGGATTCCTCATTGCTCCCCTAACCCATTCTATCCCATGGTAAAGTCCCAGATGCCTTCCATTATAGTTGGTTATTAACTGTCCTCCTCTCTCTCTCCTTTTTCTTTTGCTTTCTTTCTTCCTCTCACACCAGGAGCATTCCTGGTTGGTAGTGGGGTGGCTCCGGGGGGATGGGCAAGAAGAGGATTGGGGAAGACACACACCTCACCCCTTCCACTTGGCCTATCGGTTGCAGAAGGAGTTGGGCTCCACCGAGGACATCTACCTGGCTTCCCGCAAGGTCAAAGAGCTGTCAGTCATTGATGGCCGGAGGGCCCAGAACTGCATCATCCTTCTCTCCAAGTATGTGCTCGCCCTGCCTCTTCGGCCCCTGCCCCAATATAGGTTCCTGGGGGGAGGGAATGGGCCCCCCAGGAAGCAGGGGCCCAAGATGGGGCTAGAGCAAAGACGACGGTTTACCTGAATGCCCGAGGGAGAGAGGTGGTAGAGGCATGGGAGATAGCAGCCTCTGGTCTCCTCCTCTCTGCTGTCCTTTGGGAATGAGAGGGCATTGGTCTAGAACCCTGTCCCGGGAGCCCACGTTGAGCAGCAGTGCAGGGCTCTGCAGACAGGAAATGCCCCGATCACAGGCCCTGACCAGCCTGGTCAGCATCTAGCAGCGGAGTTGCTCTAAGCCCGTGGAGGGCCCCGCTTGGCTTAGGCCGCAGAGCAGCATGATCTCAGCCCCCAAGCATTTCCCGCGGCTGCAGAACAAACAGGGCAGTATCTGTGCTAACAGCACAGCTTCTGTGCGGGCCTCCCGCCTCAGCCAGGGTCAGAGGGCACTGCCTCCCATGCTATTCTTAGTGCTGCCTTGGCCACCTCTGGGACATCTGCCCCCCTTTCCTCCCACAAGGCCCCAGCCTCAGTTTCTCCTCCTTGATGATGGGGAGCGTTTTGCATCCCCAGGGCTCCCAATGGGTGTGCATCTGGAGGGGATGGGGAAGGACTGTGTGTGTGCGCATGTGCACGTGTGTGTGTGTGCATGTGTGGGGGGTGGCTTCTCCCTCTCCCAGACAGGAAGACGGACTGGAACAGCTGTGTGGGAGCTGAGGCGCCGTCAGATGACTGCGAGCTATTCTGTCTTCTGAGAATGAAGGAAGCAGGAAACTGCCCCCTGCGTGGCCTGCCCATACTCCCATCCTCCCATGGAGATGCTGTAGATACTGCAGGCATGAGGAGAAGGAGAAGGGGCAGAAACCCTTCCCCTGTCTCTGTCTACACTGAAGCTGGCCCTTTTACTCCCAAATGTCCCTGTCAGCTCTGACGGAGACTCAAGCAGGAGACCAGAGACTCAAGATTCAGGTCTCCATTTAGAAACAAAAATAGCTCATTATGGAGTTTATGGAGTGAACCACATTAGTGTAGTCTGAGGAGGTGAGGAGGGGGACTGTCAACTGTACCCCCATGTTCACGTAAGGGAGAGAGAAGGCGGGTGTTCCGTCTTCTGGGGGAGAAGGTCTGGGTCTGTCCTGAGCGGAGGGGCCAGGCCAGGCTGCTCAAGGGGTGGGGTTTTGCCATAGGTTGAAGCTTTCTAATGAGGAGATCCGGCAGGCCATCCTGAAGATGGATGAGCAGGAGGACCTCGCCAAGGACATGCTGGAGCAGGTGAGGCCCCCAGCAGGGAGGGGAGCTGGAACTAGGGGGCAGCCATACTCCTTCCCGACAGTCCCCAGAGAGGCGGAGACTCTTAGGTCAAGGAGAAATCAGGCTATAGGCTGGAGGAGTGAGGTGGAAGGTTTATAGAAAACTTCCCTGGGCCAGCCTCTTTTCCAGGGGATTGAGGTCCCTGAAAGGAAATATGAGGTATGATACCCCACGGGTCTTAAGGCAAAGTCAGAGTGACCCATAGCCATATCTTCCCCAAATTTCTTCCACCTCAATTTGTAGTGTCCTTCAAGAGAAACCTAGAAAACACCAAGCAAAACCACCATCAATTGAACTTCATTGAAATTAAGACCTCTGTTCATCAAAAGGCACTATTACTAGAGTGAAAAGACAAGCCAAACCTTAGAAGATATTGGCCTTACATATGTCTAGCAAAGATCTCATTCAGAGTACAGAACTCTACAAATCAGTAAGAAAATGACAAACAGCTCAACCTAAAAGTGAGCAAAAGACTTGGACAAGTACTTCATGAAAGAATATTTCCAAATAGCTCCATATGATTAGTCATCAGAGAATTACAGTAAAAGATGCTCGGTACTATTAGTCATCAGAGAAATATGGTAAAGCACAGTGAGGCAGCACCACACACCTACTAGAACAGCTAAAATTAAGACGACTGACAATGCCAAGTGTTGGCAAGGATGTGAAGCGACTGGAGTTCTCAATTGGTACAGTAGTTTTGGAAAATGATTTGGCAGGCAGTGCGCACCAAGGCCAAATAGGCACCTTCCCTATTGTCCAGCAATCCCAGCAATACACACTCAGGAGAAAGGATTACATACTCTGACTAAAAGAAATACATGAGAATATAACAATTGTATTTATAAACCCCCATGCTGGAAACAACTCAACTGTCCATCAGTAGGAAAGTGAATCAACTACGGTATATTCCTACAATAGAATATTACTCAGCAATGAATAAAAACAAACTACCAATACTTACAACACGAATGAATCTCAGATGTTATTTTGAGTGAAAGAAGCCGGACACCAAGAGAATACACAGCATGAGTCCATTTACATGAAGTTCGAGAACAGGCAAATCGAATCCAAGGTGCTAGAATTCAGTTGAGAGGCTATATTGGGGGAAGGGGTGGGTTGGCTTATTGAAGTGGTGCAAGAGAACTTTCTGGGGGGGATGGAAATCTTCTGTATCTTAACCCGGATGGTGCTTCAATGGGTGGGTAGTTTTGTCAAAACTCATTGAACTGCACAATTAAAATGGATGCATTTTATTTTATGTAGATTATACCTCAATAAAGTTGGTATAAGAATAGTGTACTTTATGTAAGTGGTAACTTAATTTAAGAAAGAGGGAGTCTAGAGCTGGGTGCCCCGTCATCTCCTTCAGGCAGATGACATGTAAACCATCCACGTGAGGATGCCTCTTTTTTAAGGGGACCCCTCCCTATCTTGAGCCTGGTCAGTGTATGGGCTTCCATGCGCTGTACCCCCATATTAGCTTCTCACCAGTTTCCCTTCTGACCTTCACCTGTTCTTTGCAGCTCCTCAAGTTCATCCCGGAGAAGAGCGACATTGACCTCCTCGAGGAGCACAAGCATGAGATCGAGCGGATGGCCCGCGCTGACCGCTTCCTCTATGACATGAGCAGGTCGGGGCAGTGGGCATGGCAGGAGGGCTTGTGGGGGGAAGGCCAAGGAGAAGGCTGGAGCTGGTGGCTGGGGCTGGGGGCCAACTTATGATGCAGCTCGCCCTGTCCACAGGATTGACCACTACCAGCAGCGACTGCAGGCCCTCTTCTTCAAGAAGAAGTTCCAGGAGCGGCTGGCTGAGGCCAAGCCCAAAGTGGAAGGTATGGCTGAGGGTGTGGAGGAGGCCTGGATGGGAGAGGCATCTGGGGAGGCCCGGGGGTGGGAGTCAATGAACATGGGCAGAGGAAAACTTCTTCCTTATTTTTGATCCCCCCAAAAAACCAAAGTCAAGGACAAAGTTTAAAACTGATTTTTGTAGATATATGTACTTGTTTATATTAGCACGTGTGCCCACCATGCAACACATTCCCTATGCCTCAGCACGCCAGCTCTCCAAGGTGGGGATCTGTTGACATCTGCCCCAGCATGGGACAGAAATGCTGAAAAATGATAATAGCAAACACCTAGAATGGTGCCTGACATGCAGTGAGCTCATCCGTCTTTACCCTGCTCAACAGGTGCTGAGCTCATAGAGAACCTGTGGGCACTAAGTGCGAGCTCTTCAGAAAGTAGGAAATTGAGCATCTGATTTTCTGGGTTGGGGAACCCCTCCTACACAGGCCTTTTCCAGATAAGAACTTTGTAATTAAATGAGAACCATGTGCCAAGAACTGTGTGGAACACTCCACATGGGTGGTCGTAGTGGGTCCTCACAACCCTATGGGCTCACCATTTTCTGATCTCTAAATGAGGATGATAGCTGCTCGGGGCCCTGTTAACTCATGGGTGGCGGAGCCAGGATTGGCATACAGATATCGTTCTTCATTATCCATCCCTTCTCTCTCATCCTGTAGCACTTCCCAGAGGGCATCTCCCTGGAATTGTGTGTGGGATGGCAGAGGATGGAGGGGCAGGGAGCTGGGGGAAAAGGCAGGTGGTCAGGATGGTGGGCAGCCATGCGGACCCAGGAGAGGAGAAGCAGGAGAGGTGGTGAGGACAGGATCAGCAGGGTGGAGCAGGACAGCCTGTGTGCAGGACGCTGGGGGACAGGCTGGGGGCGGAAGAGAGCATGGGCCCCCTCTGCTGGACACCAGGGCTGGCCAGCACTCCCTGGGATGCCCAGTCCAGAGAATGGCCCTTCCCGGAGTTTGACGGGCTGCTTTTGGGAGGATTCCAGGGGTAGGGTGGGGCGTGACCGAGCAGGAGGCAGACGTTTTCTGTAATCTGGATCTGGACACACACAACAAGGGAACTGCAGACTTCCAGCTGGCTGTGATCATAATCGGTCTGAGGGAGAAGGAAAGAGACCAGCAGGGACTCTGCAGGTCTGAGGTCTGGCGGCACCTCCTGCCCTGGTGATGGGTGAATCCTCACCTTCACACAACTTTCTTTGTCCTGCTGCTGACTGCCTTTGGGGCGTGAGGCACCGATAGGCGGTTCAGCCCAAGACATGTGCTCAACTACGTGTGTGTCTTGGGTCAGTGGAGCAAATGTGAGCAATTGCCACTTGGAGCTATGGAACCAGAGTAGTTTAGCCACCGGTAGGTTTAATCTCACATAATTTCCTGCTCCTAGGAGCCCACGCATAAGCTTTTCCTAAGAGTTAGTCAGTGGGTGCTCGGGAAAGAGTCTCCCTTTAATATCCAGCTAAGCAGAGTGAGACGTGTTTGGGATGGCAAACCCTGCTGAGGAAAATAATAATTGCCCTGCTATGGCAATGGCTCCTGTTCTAGAATGGTCTGGAGGTCTCTTCCCTCCAAGAGTTGGGAAGAGGTGGCTGAAGTTGTATCTTATGGAATCAGGTCCAGGGGCTTGACTGGGCGTGGAGACAAGAGACTTGTCCAGGAGTTGGGGTGCATATTCCTCCCTCCAGTTCTCCCAGGAAATATTCCTGGAAGAGCTGAATGGCCCATCCCAACTGGTTGGTAAGCTGTTGACACTGCCCCCATCCCCTAGCAGGGCCCCTGGGTCAATTTGCCAAAAGCCAATTCATCAAATTTGACAAATTTACCAATTCTTCTGTGAATATATTCATGAACATATTCTTATGAATATGTGCATTGCTGAATTTACCAAATTTACTGATTCTCATTATGAATGCACTCCCTGAATGTAGTCAAGAGGAATAGGGTTTCAAACGTAAACATATTCTTATGAATATATTCATGAATATATTATTCTTATGAATATATCTAAAATGTCTGCATTGCATATGGGAGTCTTCCAATTTACACTGATTTCCTTTGAACTCTTGTCATTTTCTGTTTTGCCAACATTTTTGGAGGATTCCTTTGCAAATTTTTCAAGCAGCTTATCAACCTTAGAAAAACTATCCCAGCCAGCATAAATTGCCGGAAACTTTTATAAGTAGTTTTTTTAAAGTAAACTTTTTATTGAAATATGCACATAGAAAAGCTCACAGATCATAAGAGTCCTACTGGATGAACCATCCTAAAGTGAACTCACCTGTGCCATTAACACCCAGATCAAGACATGGAATGTTCCCAGCCTTCAGAGCCCTCTGCCATGTCCCCCTCCAACTGTTAACCCCCCTCAAGGTTCTGTCTGTCTTAAACTTTATATAAATGGATAATATAGTACAAATAATTGTATGCTGGTTTCTTTGGCTCAGCATTATGGTTGTAAGTCTTTCCTATTATTACATGTAGCAGTGGTTATTCATTTTCAGTGCTGCATTTTATTCTATCATGTGAATATACTATAATTTATTTAACCAGTCTATTTGTAATTCTTTTAAAAAGCAAACTAGAAACCACTCAAATACCAACCAAGAGTGACACCACTGTTAGGTCACAGAATATGCATATGTTCAACTTTAGAAGCTACTGACAAACCTTACTTAATCATTTTTAACAGCTTTTTTACAATTATTTTTAATTACTTTTGGAGATTTTTGCAAACTGTGTCCTCACAGCAGCATCTTAAAGAATGTTCAGTTTGGCAGAAGGCAAAGATCACAGGATGGTTTGGTCTTCTTATCACTGCATTTAACAATCAAAAATTATATTCTATAATCAATAGGCAAATTTTGGTGTAGGATTTGTATTCCAATTCTGCACATTCACCATAAATAGATAATAGCTGAGGAAGGGCCCGAGCATCCACATCAGAATGAAATACTCAAGTTTTGATTACTGTTAGCCTTAATTTGTATTTTTAACAAAGTTATCAGTTAAGGCATTGGGGTGAAATGGTTAAAATGCCTAAAGCTTAGAAGAATTTTTTAAATGATTTAAAAATTGTTTGTCAAGTAACCTATTTAATCAAATTGAAGGCAGCATCAACTGTAAAGCACACCATTATCTTATAGAACAAAAATAGGGAAATATTACAACTGATGACATGTTATAATTTGACGGATTTTTTTCTTTCCAAAAAATCAATAAAATTCAGCATTTCAAAAGAGAAACAGTCTCATAATCTGTAAAATGCTGAAATTTAAATTTTTAATCACTAGGTTTAGAAAAGTAAAAGTATTATATTCTTGCATACATTCACAGAAAGACTATACTAATCTTTACATACATGTGTGGAAAGATTTTGGAAGAGTTGGCACATTCTGAGAGTGGGTTATTTGGCAAATTGGTCTCTGGCGAGTTGTTCTGCTTCCCCAGGAGGAGGAGATGTGGAGCTGTGGGTACCGTCTCTGCCCCTGAGGGTTGAAGACACTTGACAGCCCCCTTTCTGGACTTCGTAGTGGTGTCATTCTGGGGTGCAAGGGGACCGGCTGCCCTGGCCCAGTCTATGCAGAGCTCTGACCTGTCCCTCCTCTCCCAGCCATCCTGCTGGCCTCCCGGGAGCTGATCCGCAGCAAGCGTCTAACGCAGATGCTAGAGATCGTCCTGGCTATCGGCAACTTCATGAACAAGGGGCAGCGTGGGGGCGCCTACGGGTTCCGGGTGGCCAGCCTCAACAAGATCGCTGACACCAAGTCCAGCATTGACAGGTGGACCCGGCCTGCTTCCTTAGCCCTCCATCTCACCCCATTCTGGCCTCTCCCCTCCTCCCCCTTCAACCCTTCCTCCATCACCAACCCTATCTGGTCACCTCTTTCCCCCAACACCTCACCCAGTTTCCTCCTGACCTTCATCCGCAAATTCCCCAATCCCTTACCGCCGACCTGACTTTCATTTACAGAAACATCTCTCTGCTCCATTACCTGATCATGATCCTGGAGAAGCATTTCCCCGACATCCTGAACATGCCCTCAGAGCTGCAGCATCTTCCAGAAGCCGCCAAAGTCAAGTGAGGAGTCCCTCTGAGGCTTCCTTCTCCCTATGATGATACACACTCTTGTCTAAATTACGTCCTTCAGGGCTACTCTGGGCCAGCTAGGAAGGGGCAGTGTCTCAGGGTCAGCTCTGGGAGAAGCAAATGAAGACATATTTGCTCTCAAATCCTTATTTCAGAGACGGTCCCAGGAAGCATAGTAGGGAGTGGGGAAGTGAGCCAGGGCTGGGAAGAATGCCTGACAGGAGCGTTATTAAGCCAGTGACCACTGTGGGCAGTCGGAGCTTAATCCCTCCAGGGAAATCTGGGAGACAGTGTAGGATGCTTGTTCCACTTATCCTACCCAAGGGGCAAGGAAGCTGGGACATTATACACCATCTCCTCTCAGTCACTGGCTGAGAGGTTCTGAGGGGCCATAACCCTCTGGCCGTGGGTACAGGCTTTGACCTGTGCTCACACAGCTAGAAGTCAGGGCTGTGACTACAATGGATGGTCCAAGGAGATATGTGTGGGGCACCTGCAGTATCTGCTACAGGCAGGAAGTCAGACATAAACAGAAATAGGCTGATAGAAGCATCTCCAATAGAAGCAGAAATGCGGTGGTAAGTGGTTAATATGTGTCAAATGCTTACTGTATGCAAGATACCATGTTAACAGCTTATAAACATCTGATGGTGATAAAAATAGATAAACCCAAGCCAGAGGCCGTGTGTTGGAAGTCTTCTAAGACACAGCGTCATATTTCTGATCTGCAGCGGTCTATAGAACATAAGTTTCACCTCATTGTTTTATAGAAGCACAGACAGAGCACAGGGGGGAGGTGATTTGCCAGGGCCACATGTTAGTGGCCAAAGCAGGGCTGGAGCCCAGGTCCAGTGACTTGCAGGCCATTGTGTTTTGCACTGCCTTCTCCCTGAACCACCCTGAGCTCCTCTCCCTCCCTCCGTGTCCCCCAACAGCCTGGCAGAGCTGGAGAAGGAGGTGGGCAACCTCAGGAGGGGCCTCAGAGCAGTCGAGGTGGTGAGTACATCGTCTACGCCTGCCTGGGTTTGAGGGGCTGCTGCCTGCAACCGGGTCAGATGGTGGACCCCCAGACACAGACCCCGTCTGAGGCATTTCTGTGACCCGAAGCTCCTGGCTGGGGTGGTAGAACAACTAGCACAGTGGGTACAGCCTCTGGCACAGAGTCAGCCCTCAGGAAAGGATGACCAGATTATCTAGGGCTTAACTTTAGGCTCTCGAAGAAGGGACATCTGAGACCAGCCAGGTCACTGTCCAACATGTCTATTGGGCAGTGGAGTGGAATGAACCATAAATTGGCCGCATGCTTAAGTTTGACACAAGTGGACAGGAAAGAGGATCCACATCCCTGGGAAGCTGGCTGGGGGCAGGTAGCACATAGCATGACACTGGGGACCACTGTCCCCAGAGTCCCTGTCTTATGTCTCTTCACCTCCTCCTTGGGCCAGTAGAGGACCCAGGGGCTGCCTTCCTTCCTGGAGACCCAGGTCTCTGGTCAGCACCATGCCTGCTCTGATAGGATCATCTGAGAAGCCATCTCTGGCCCTGGGCTAGGCTGGCCCAGTATGGGGATCTCCCCCAATCCTTTGTCCCCCACACCCAGGAACTAGAGGCCCTTCCCATCTTCACCGGGGTGGGTGGGGAGAGCTAGGTGGGTAAGAGGATAATGGACTTAGAGAAGAAGTCTGAGAAAGAACCTTTCATTGCCACTATGGAGGGGGCGGGGTTGGTTTCAATTTATAGCCCTTTGAAGTGCCACCCAAAGCATAGTCCAGGGACCAGCAGCATCTGCACCAGCTGGGAGATTTAGAAATGCATCTCACACTTCAGTCTGCACACAAATCACCCGAGGGTCTTGTTAAAATGCCGATTCTGATTCTTCAGGTCTGAAGTGGGGCCTGAGAGTCTGTGTTTCTTCAGATTTCCCAGATGATGAGGGTGCTGCTGGTCCCAGACCACACCTTGGGTAGCAAGGATCTTGAGAAAGAAAGATGGCAGTGGTGGGCGAGGGAGGGATAGAGGCAGGGTGGACTGGCTGACAACTCGCAGTCTTTGCCACCCTTAGAACCCTGAGACCCGGGGTGTTCCCTCTGCCAAGGAAGGCTCGATCTCCGGCGACTGGCGAGAAGGGCGGGAGATGTGGTGATGCCCAGGATTCCTGACTTGAATCCTGGCACCGGGCTCACCAGGGCTTCCCTCTCCCTCCTCAGGAGCTGGAGTATCAGAAACACCAGGCGCGGGAACCGAATGACAAGTTTATCCCCGTCATGAGTGACTTCATCACCGTCTCCAGCTTTAGCTTCTCAGAGCTGGAGGACCAGCTCAGTGAGGCCAGGGACAAGGTAGGGTGCCCCCACCCGGCCCCCACTCCTCTCTAGCTCAGCCCCTTCACCCATCCCTACCACAGACAGCCCAGAAGGGACAAACCCGGAGTCACAGAGCTTTGGGGACAAACCATTTCCTCACTCCTACAAGAAAAGCAATAGCAATCTTGCAAAGATCATATCTATTCATCAGGTGCCAGGCACCACGTTAAGTGTTTTACGTGATTTGTCTCATTACCTACCTTATGGGTTTGCTGGAGTTATGAGCCCATTCAACAGATATGTGCACCGGGATCCAGAGAGGTTAAGTAACTTGCCTGAGGTTGTCCAGCTGTGATAGACAGAGCTGGGCTAGAATCCTGACTCGAGAGCTTGGCTTTGGTCTCAGTTGCTATGCCTCTTCCTGCTTCTCACACTAACATGCACATGGACCCTATCTGTGGGGGTCTTATTAAAAAGTGAGTCACCATTCAGGAGGTCTGGGGTGGGGTCTGAGAGCCAGCATTTCTAACAAGCTCCCAGGAGATGCTGTGCTGCTGGTCCATGGAGCACACCTTGAGTAGTGAAGTCTTTCTGAGGGGATTTTGAGTGGGTTGAATTAGAGATGGCAGCTCTCAGAAAAAGTCAGAACAGTGCCTGGCACACATAATACATCTATCAACCCATTTAACCCCCACAACACCACTACAAAGAAGTTCTATTATTGTCCCCATTTTACAGATGAGGAAACTGAGGCACCGAGGGGTTAAATAATTGGCCCAATAACTATATGATCTCTGAGGTCCTTTTGAGTTCGGACCAGGCAGTTCCTGACCTTAGGAAGTGCTTCCCAAGGTCTGTAGCTCCTGATCCCATACCTACACCCTAACAGACCAAGGTGGCTCTGGGCAGCCTCTGCCAGCCAGCTTGGAGCCCTAACCTCCCCAGGGTCTCAGTCTCAAGCCTTTCCTTCAACCTTGTCCCTATGCTGCTGATAATGAGGTCCCCCTCCTCCAGCCCTGTCCCCCATACCAAAGGTCCCCAGCCTTGGACTGGGCTCTGCTCTGGCTGGAACCCAGTCAACTCCGTGGACTGAGCCCACCATGCTCTGGGGTGACTTTCCACCATTCCTTCTCCCCTGAACAGTTCTCCAAGGCCCTGATGCACTTTGGGGAGCATGACAGCAAGATGCAGCCAGATGAATTCTTTGGCATCTTTGACACCTTCCTGCAGGCCTTCTCGGAGGCCCGGCAGGACCTGGAGGCCACGAGGAGGAAGAAGGAGGAGGAGGAGCGGCGGGCGCGCGTGGAGGCCATGGTGAGGTGCTGGGCAGGGTGTAAGGGGAGAGGCTGGCGGGAGTGGGGTGCTGCTAGGGGAGAGAACGGGTGGGGTGTGCGAGGAGGGCAGGGACTGTGCAACACTGCAGGGGCTGATGTCAGCCCCACAGGGAGAGAGCAGGGAGTGGGGGAGGCACAGGCACCCTGCGAAGGAGGAATGCGGGGCCAGTGGGTAAACAGGAGCATTGAGGCGCACAGCCTGGGAGTCAGTCTGCCCCTGGTGGGGAGGGCGTGTTTGTAAACTGGACTGTGGGTGGTTGCTCTGGCCTCGGCCTATCTCTGGGTGCCAGCCTCTCCCCCTCCTTACCCCTCTAGCTGAAGGAGCAGAGGGAGCGGGAGCGGTGGCAGCGGCAGCGGAAGGTCCACGCAGGCAGCACGCTGGAGGAGGGAGGCGAGTTCGACGACCTGGTGTCGGCCCTGCGCTCAGGGGAGGTTTTTGACAAGGACTTATGCAAGCTGAAGCGCAGCCGCAAGCGATCGGGGAGCCAGGCCCTGGAGGTCACCCGGGAGCGGGCAATCAACAGGCTGAATCATTGACCTGGGGCCTGGCCACAGCAGGAGGTGGGGAGGCAGGGATGGACCGAGAGGGGCTGAGTGGAGGAGGCCATGAAGTTTAAACAACTTGGTGCTCGGTTCAGGGCCCTGGGCTGGGTCCTGGGGGGGGGGGGGTGGTGGTGCTGTGTGTGGCAGGACCAGGTCTCCACACACTTACCTGAAGGGGCTCCTCTCCTTCCTCTTCCCATTGTTCTTTCTGCATCCTGGCCCCCAGGGGTTACTCTGAGGCTGACTTGGACATCCCTGGCCAGCCCAGCTGAAGGGGCCCTGCTCCCCGTCCCCAAGCATGGGCTCCCACGTTGGCACAGAACTGTTACAGATCTAGACTGGACTGGTCCATGGATCTTGTCCAGATTTCATATGCAGTGGGAGTAACAGTGGGGTGGGCCACCCGAGAGCCAGGGCAAGAATCCAGGCTCCCGTCCCACAAGAGGCGGCTTCATGGAACATGGATCTGGGGGTGAATTTTCCTCCAGGAAAAGGATGGAAAAGGTAGAGGCATTATGTATTCTAGCTAGGAATGTCCCAGAAAAATGAAAAAAATGTTGGGAGGATGATGCAGGGACCAAGTCATCAGGACAGAGGATCAGTGCCCATTTCCTTCATCCCAAGTCCTTTGGCCGCACCTCTTGCATGTCCTAGGTCTCTCTCCCTTCCTTTCCTACTACCACCTCCATCCTATCTACTAATCTAGAATCCCAGAAAACTCACCTCTGGGTTCCCACAACTATGGCTCACCATCAGGTACTTGATGAATCTGGTAAGGGAAGGGGTTCAAGAAAACCCCCACTCACCACACCTCGTACCTTGGGCATAGGGACCCTGAAACAAAACTCTCCCCGCCTCCCTTGTACAGCCAGACCATTGTCTTGAAGTGAGACCGTGACCTTGTGCGTTGCCTAGGAGTTCCCGAGAGCCCCTCAGCAGAGGGAAGCACTTGAATGCCTAGCTCCACCCTGTAGCTTTCTGGTCTACCACTTCATGTTACTCAGACCCCAAACTCTTTAATATCTGCCTCAGAACAGAAGCCACAGTGACCTCCCACTCTGTCCAGCCTGCAGGAGACCACTTTAAACCATGTGTATCTGGCTGCCCTGGGGCATCAGGTCCTGAGAGGGTCCCAAGGGCCAGAGCTGCCCTCTGCATTTACATGCCATCTCTGAGGGTGTCTCCTCCTCTGAGGCATTCAGACTGGGGGCCAGTGCAGGCAGGGGAAGCTGGGGAATGCACTGCCTGAAGGAGCTAAAGGGGGGGCTGTACCCCCCAATCTCTGGTACCCGATTTGGTTCTTCAACCTGACTTCCAAGGGGCCCATTCTGGTCCTCCTGTCCATTCCCACCTTCCATTCTGTCTACCTTGAGCTGTCCTTGGGGGGTGGGGCAATGGCTGTGTCTAAAAGCTTTCTGTCTTCTAAAGGGAGGGAGGTGAGGTCAACTCCATCAAGGCTTATTTTCAAAACATTTCTTCCCCCTAGAGTTGACCTCCCATCCTCTGTGTCTGTGAGACTGGCCTCAACCTTGCTCTTTGCCCTTCCATCCTCCTGCCCTTCCCTTTATGCTTCTCACCTTCCAACCTACTCCTCCAGCTCAGGGTTACTGCCAGTGGACAGACTGGTGGGCTGGGCCTACTCTTCAGCTGCCTTTTTCCTGCATCAGATTCCTAGGGGTGGGACCATAGTAGCTGCAGGGGAAGAAACACAGGGTTTGTGAGCCCAGCATGTGTGTTGGTTTGAGGGGCAGGGATCTGAGCAAATGCAGGCCTGGCCAGGACAGCTGTGAAGAGGCCATCCTGGAGTCCAGGTGAGGGCAAGACGAAGGCTTCCAGGAAGGGAAACTGCAGAGAGCTTTGTTATGCCCATTAATCGCCCAAGAGCCCCCGCCAGGAAGCTGGCATTGGGATGATGGAAAGGTTGTGGGTGGGGTCTCTGAAGGTCCTCTCCCAAACTGGTCGGGCTGAGGTCATCCTAACCCATGGGGGCAGGGAACAGCGGAGGGCTCCACTTCTACCCAACGGGCATGTCCAAATCCTGGCATTCCCACCCACCATGGAAGACTGGATACGCACCAGGAAGGAAAGAATACAGAAGCTGTTCAAGACACATTGGATCTGCAGAAAAGCACAGTTTGGTTTAACTGTTTACAGGGGACACATACATTGTTCCAGGGTTCAGGCTTCTCACCCCCACAAAGAGTTTTCCTTTTCTATTTATTGTTTTCTAGATCTGGCCAGTGGCTCTGGCACCAGATGCCATTGTAGCCAGATCTCCAACAGTGCCTTGGACCGTGGACCATCAAGGCTGACTCGGCAACGGCTGAGTTGGTCCTTGATTAGCTAAATGTTTACGCCTATTATGTTTGTTCCTTGGTCTTTCCCCAGTGCCCTTCTCACCCCGTCTGCCACCTTCGGGTAAATTTCTCCAGCTGTCTAATTTTGTGTCCAATGTAAAATTCAGTTAACTAGTGAGACCCATCCCCTTCTCAGCAGCAGCACCCACTCCTCCTCCCGTGTGATGGAAGTAAGGTGTGTTTAGGGCAGTGGTAGGAGAAAATTCTCCAGGTAGATGGGGAAGGGTCTGGTCCAGGCTCTCCCCATCCCGTTTCCACCCACAGGGGAGCCGTGACCATCTCCCCTCACCTCTACCAGGGACACCTTCCTGCCAAGGCTGCTGTCACCAGCTGTCTCAGACCACAAATGAGGCTAATGTACAAAATCTGCAGCGTCCTTTTTACCTGCACCTTTTTTATAAGGATATATTGTAATACTAAAAAATATTAAATCCATACCATCCCCATCCAGCCTGCCTTGGAATGGTGCCTTCTTCCCATGGGGGGACCTGAGGTGTGCTGGGGAGCAGGCACTGCTTGTACCAGCTGGGAGCACCAACTGTTCCATTTTCAGGAATTTTGCAAGCCAGTTCATATCATACAGTAGCTTGAAATAGGCCATGGAATTTGGCTTTTTCTTTTCCCAAGAGCTGGTTGGTAAACATCTGCCAGCATACCTAGGTGTAGGGCAGAAGGGAGGCAGGCAGGGGTGCCACTGAGGATAGACCGGAGCAGCCTATCCACACTCAAGAACCCAGCAAACCAGTCCAGTGTTTGAGGATGTGCACACAGCAGCCTCTAGCTGCACCCTCCTGCTCTCCGACACGGGCGACGAGCTTCAGACACCCCCCCCACAGGACAGTTTTACTGTAGGTGGTGCCTCCACTCCACTCGTACCTTCTCCCACAGGGAGGACGGAGAATACACGTCTCTCCTGTCCTCTTCCCCCAAGGGAGTGGGCCTTGGGATGGGGCTGAGGGGTGGGCATGAAATCGTAGCACCTCGTGCTCTCTGCACAGACACGATCCTCATTCTTGCATCTCCAAAGTTGGCATCGTGGCTTTATTTGTGTGCTGTGAGGTGAAGGCAATCTTCAACTCTTTTTTCCCTGATATGTTCCAGAATAAAGGGGTGTGGGTGGCGGGTAGGACGGCAGTGCGCGGGGCCAGGTGTAGGGCGTGTGGTTGGCCGGGAGTCCTCAGGGCTGAGGCCTACGTCTATGCCCTGTTTCAGAGGAGGGAGCCGGCAAGACGGTGCAACTGTTAGGCAAAAGCCTGCAAGTTCAGCGGGACAGGGGCTCAGGCAAGAGGAGGGGATAACTGGCTCTATTCAAAGGAGGGACAGGGAGAGGAAGGGGAAGGGCAGGCTGTGACTCCAGACTCAGGAAGGTAAGCTGCTGAGAAGGCATGACACATTCTAATGCAAGCTGTGCTTTTCCCTCCTCAAAGTGAGTTCCTCTGCTTAATGAGCCCTTAGTGTCTCCCCAGGGAAGTAGGAGAAGAGAAAACCCACAATGAGAAGTGAAAGTTATGGGCTGGACCATCTGAAACGGGTTGTCTGAAATAGTCCACAGATGATAACACAGTGTGGCTTTTTGGTTATCTAGCATTGCTTGCTGCAACCCCCTCCCATGACCTCAGTTCCAGGAAGGCTAAGGGCTGCTGGTTTCCTCTGAATAAAGGGAACCTCAGAGGGCATTAGAGATTGTCCAGCAGAGGGAGTGGTCTGACCTTGGGTTCCTACTGGTGAAGGTAAACAGTGACGGCATAAAAGGAACTTGACATCTCTCCCTTGGCCCAAATTGCATCCCATCGCGTGATCTGGCTGGGCCATGGGTGAGAGGGCGCGGGAGTTCTAAGTCCGATGGAAGTCCCCCCGCTGACCCCCAGTCTTGCTAATAAGCTTGATCTCCCCCAACACAATGTCCCTGCTGACGGCCTTGCACATGTCGTACAGGGTGAGGGCGGCCACAGCAGCTGAGGTCAGGGCCTCCATCTCCACCCCAGTGGGGCCCCGAGCCCGGCAAGACGCCTGGATCACCACGGCATGGCGTGTGCTGTCCAGCTCCAGCTGCACCTGGACGTGGCTCAGGGCCACATGGTGGCACAGAGGAATCAGTTGACTGGTCAGCTTGGCTCCCTGGATGCCAGCCAGCTGGGCCACCACCAAGGCATCTCCCTTCTTTAGCTGGTTCTCTTGGACAAGTTTGAAGGCCATGGGTCCCAGGAGGACCACGGCTGAGGCTACAGCCACGCGCTCTGTGTCTGGCTTCCAGCCCACATCCACCATAGCTGCCCGTCCTTTGGTGTCCACATGGGTTAGCTGCTCCGAGGTTGTCAGGGGTCCTGAGTGGGTGGCAGGAGCTGGGGACACTGGGCTAAGGCACTTTGGGTTGGTCTCTGAGTCTGGGTGGGAACTGTAGTGTCTCTGAGGGAAGCCAGACTCCAGGCACCACTGGACAAAGGGAGAGGTCTGGGGGACCCAGCATCCTTTCCACAAAGTTGCCACCTGGTTGGAGAAACTCATTCTGTGTCTCAGACCCGGAACACAGAGGTGGTTCCAGGAAGAAAAGCTTAGAGTGGCTGGCGGGGAATCTTGGAACATCAAAAATAACTCTGGAAGGAAAGAGAAAAAAGACTAAGTCTAAAGAATAAGTCTTTCTCCCACCTCTTCCCCCAACCCCTTCCCTACCCCACACTCAAGCTCTCTCTCACACTGGGGAAAGAGGAATGAAGAGCAAAAAGCATAGCAAGAAGAGAGGAAACAGAAGATACACAGACAGAGGGTCCCCAGAATACAGGTTTGCAGCCCTTCTCACCAGGTGTGACACCAGTTTCCAACTGTCCTGCAGAGCTGGTGTGGGGGTACCCCTGGGATCCCCTCCTCACAAAAACTTTCTTGTTGCCCAAGTTCTCTTATGAAAGACCTAAGGTCTGAAGACTGAAGCCTGGCTAAGATGACCTCTCATGGCCCTTCTTTTCTTAAAACTACAGCGAGCTTCCACCTGAATTACCACTTAGTTACTTTCATCTTGATGAAGAGTTAATAGTAATCATATAGTTTATAGACGATAATACTAAGGGAAATATTTAACCTATTTAAACAATGTCTTTCAAGCCCCCTCAAGCACGTGAGAATGCACGCAAAGTGACAGGCTGATTCAAATGGTCCCAAGGGCCTTGGCAACCTTGCAGGCTCTTGTTACGCAAAGGGTGGTCCAGGGACCAGCAGCACTAGAACCATCTGGGAACTGTGAGAGATGCAGAATCCCACCCCAGACCTCCCGAATCTGAATCTGAAATAACAAGATCCCCAAGTGATTCATATGCACATGGGAAGTCTGTGAGCCCTGATCTGGGCAACTCTTGGTTTTATAGAAACCAGACTAGTTTCGTTACTCTATATCCTCAAGAGTAAAAATATTCCCTATGAAGCAAACAGGTCTCCCAACTTGCAGCTTCCCATCATGTTCTGGGCCCCCTGCCGTGTCAATGTCAGAGGTACAACCTCCCTTCTAGGGGGACCATAGAGGCATCCCCCACTCCTTGCCATCAAGGTGTTTCAGCATGGACCAAGGCCCAGCAAGAGGACTATGATGCTGGGGAAGAGAGATGATCAAGTTTTCTTCCCAGTGGAGCGCTTTGGGGAGCTGCCTTTCCTTCTGGCTGGCTGGTGTGCAAGGCTGGTCCTTGGGCTGTCTCTGGCCCACTCCAGCCTGCTTTCCTCTGGGCCACTGGGCTCACTCAGCTCCAACCTCTGGAGAAAAGAATCCCTTCCCTTAGTTTTTCTCACTGCTTTCTCTTGTCTAGTGGTACAATTCAGAGGCCCAGATCTGGCTGTGGCCAGGTGGGCAAGGCGTCACCTCTAGTCTGGGCATTGTGCCAGATGGGTAACAGCATCCCTAAATCTCATGGACCAGCCCAGGTCCCCAGGGTCGAGACCACATGACTTTATTAAAAAGGTGTTTTTGTTTGAAACATCCAACGCACAGAGCAGATGTCCTGTGTACATAAGTTCCCAGGAGTTAAGCAATTAGAAAGCTGAGATCTTGGCTGCCTCCTCCCTGAAAGGATGAGTAAGATTCTTAGCTTGCTGCCTCAAGTTCTACCCAGCACAGACGTGGAACAACACATTACAGGTGGTAATGGTCCAGAGACACGCATGGACTCGCCCACACTACACAGGAAAAGGGATGCCTGTGATTTTATCTAAGCTGGCAGGTTCTAGAGCTGAGGACAAGCTCTCTGTCTTAACCAGGAGCTCCACTCTCAGGGAACAACTAACTTAGTGATCATTAATCCGGAGGACTTCTGTCCTGACTTCTGGTGAGACATGACGATTTCTGTGGCATGCATAGTGAGGGCGAGCGTGAATGGGGAAGAGAAGCAGCACTAAATGCTTGAAGGGGTAAGAAAAGATGAAAGAGGTATAGAAGAAAAATACGGATGAGAACATCAGGATGAAATGCAGGATCTGGGGTGCCTTATGGCAGGGGGCTCACCCCACGGGAACCTCCAGTGACAAGGGTGAGTGGTTACGTACTGGTGGGTCACCCACCGATGAGGATCATGGGCCGGTTCTTCATCTGGGAAATACTGAACATGCCTGGGGTGAGGGAAAGATGGGAAGGGAGAGGAGAGAAAGAGGGTGGGGAAAGGAGAGTTCACTGAAACCAGTGATGGACAAAGTGGTGTGACCACCCCAGGGACATGCACTCACCCATGTGCACCCACACAAAGAGCCCCCTGTGCCCTGCGTGGTCCTGGGCCCAGGACAGTGCCCAGAACAGTCTGTGGACATCCAAGACCCTGCCCTCCCTGACAGAGGCAATGTGCAGGATGGGAGAGAGGTAATGACACCCCTCTTTCCTCAAACCAAGAGAATCCGGGGTCTCACCTCCTGTGCAGTCTCTGCTATGCCAACTTCCCGTGGGAAGGAGAACCATCACTGCATCCCAGTCTAGAGGTCCAACCAGAGGGACTGGGAACGAGGACAATACCAGCCCCACTGGCTCCATGCCAGGCTTTCCTTTGTCCTCTCACCCCTGACAATGGGGTAACTATGGCCCTCCCTCCTGACAGTGGCTCACCCACCACCCAGCCTGGCCTTCCCCACTCCTGCCCCTTACCTGCATGCTGCCGCTTCTTCCTGCCCACAGCAGCCCCAATGATTCTCAGCAACTCCTCTTCGGAGGCCCCCGCCCGCAGGTAATCCCGTAGAGAGACTTCCGAGTTCCCAAAGAGGCAGACCTGCAGGGGGTCACCGTGGCGGGTGAGGACGACACGCCTCCCGAGTCCCTGAGCCTTGGCCCCCCCACCCCTATAGTCCCCCCATGTGCTGAGTGCCAGTGCCCAGGCCTCCCATGACTGGGTCACACTCAAGGCAGGGCTTCCAGCAATGAGCAGCAAAAGGTGCCGGATGGAGGAGTCAGAGAGGCTGGAAGGGCAGGAAGCAAAATCAGACACCCCAAAGGCCTGTCTGTGACTCATGACCACATTTCCTTCACCTTGTAGAGTGTACTTTAAAAAGTTTAATAGTTGCCAATAGAGACAGCACATAAAAATCCAGATCCACACCTCCTGAGACATTCCATGGAACAGCCTCTTTATTGCCTTGAGAATGGACCCCAGTCAGTTGGAGCTGAGTCCTGGCAGTCCCATCCAGACGTGGCACGCACATCCCATTTCACCTCAGTCCCCTCCTGGTCCCTCCACTCATGGACATTACCTGCCTGCCCTGCACCTACTCCAGTTTGTGATCCCCGATGGGTGGCGGGACAGCAGAGGCTGGTAGGGATGGTATCCTGAGCTCACTCAAACGTGACGCAATGCTCCCCAGCTTCTGCTCTGGGGAACTCAGGGACGGGTGAGGCAGTCCCCGAAAGCAGATACCTCCCATCCTCCCACAAAACCTTATAAAGCACCTACTATGTGCCAGCTCTGTGGACACAGAGACAGAATGTTTGAGAAGCCCCAGAGGGCAGAGACCACTAGAGAAGAAATCTAAGCAGAAGGTATACCTACTTCACTGTGCTGGGTAGTGCCCTTTCCTCACTCCGCCACCAGGCCCCAGGGTCCACTGTCTGCCACCAGGAGGCCTCCCTATGGAAGCCACCCTCTGGGCTCCCCTCTAGCTGGCTTCTACCTGGGTTTGGCTTGACGACAGATGAGAGGGTGGGAAGAAAGGAAGGTCAGGCATCTCCCCGCCGGCTTTCTCCCTGCTCTGACGTCTCCGGCTGCTTCCCTCCACAACTCCAGCACCAACCAGGTGACCACTCCACCAGGCTCCAGTGACACCCCTCCCCTCCCCCAGGGGTGGGGACAGCTGTTTGCTGCTGCTCATTGAGTGCCTCAAAGCCCCTTATAGGTCCCCTTAACCTGCACTGTACAAAGCCTCTTCATCACACTCTTCAGAACCCCGCCCTCCATCTCCCCCAGGGATCCTGACGCATACCACCCATTCTCTAGGTCAACTCTGCATCTGCAGCCTAGAAAAAATCCCCTAGCTTTCAAAACTGCTGAATGGTTCCTTTTGGATGTCAAACTTAATGTATGTAAACCCAACCCACCATCCCCACCCTCCCCAATCCTAAACAGCCCCAAAGCTGACCAGCCACCTGGACGCCTTTCTTTGCACCCCACCTGCCTTACCACATGCTCTCATCCCTCCTCCTCATCTCACACTCACACGTGTTTGGAACCTCTCTCAATGGCCATCCAATCAGTCTTTCTATTTCCAAATTCAACCTGTGGGTTATCCTTCCTAAAACATGAATGGGGAATTCTGTCTCCCACTTGTCCAGAAACTTCGCACAGCGCCCTGTCCACAGACACACTCTGCACCTTTTCTGTGGGCATTCAAGCCCTCTATGATGGGGTCTCCCACATCGGACTTTAATCTGCCCTAGCCAAATCGCATGAACCCCGGATATGCATCCTCCCCCCACTTTTCCTCCTCCACCCCTTCTCAAGGCTCACCAAGATCCACAATGCGCTCCCTCAAGGTCCGCCACCCTATGGCCTGTCCAGTCACTCATTTGACAAAGAATCAGGTGCTGCCACACATTAGCTCTTTGTCTGGTCTTACCATGGGCCTTCATGCCCCCACATGGAACGGGCATGTCTACGCCTCCCTCACATCCCCCACAGGCCTAGACGCACAGTGTGTGCTGATTAGATATGCGTAACGGACGCTGCTTTCAGAGTGGAGCCCCTGGCCTGGTGGACGGGGCCAACTAGGGTGGAGGCGGGGCCAGTGCACACTGATCCTGCACCCCACCCTCTCCCCTCCGGTAGCAACAAGTGCTGGAAAGTGGCTCCCAATCAACTGGAAGCTATTTCAGGGACCCAAGGAAGGAAGGAATCAGGTGACAGTTCCATGGGGACCATGAGTTCACCCTCAGCTGCTGCTCCCATGATCCCCCCAAATCTGACGCTATTTCACCAACCACCCCATGTGCCCCACTGGTCGCCCCTCCAATCAGGGGGTGCAGATGGGAGGAGATATTCAGAAGACAGAGTTGGCAGGGGCCTCGGGGTGAAGGGGACACTCACCTTGAGGTTGCCATCAGCTGTGATTCGCAGCCGGTTGCAGGTCCCACAGAAATGCTCAGACATGGATGTAATGAAGCTGACCTGGCCTCGGAAGCCAGGGATTTTAAAGGCCTGAGGGTGGGAGGAAGGACAGTGGAGGGGACGGGGATGCACGGCTGCGCCCCAGCTCTCACTCCGACGTCAGGGCCTCACCCACAGCCCTCTCCCGAGGAGCCCTGTGGAAGGCAGTGCCCAAGGCCCTGAGACAACAGAAGACTCCAGTAGGACGGATGACCCCTGAGCTCTCTGCCTGCACCTGGCCTGTCCAAGAGGAAACCTACTCAGGATACAGGGACCTGAGGGCAGCACATCCAGAGAAGCTCTGTGGGAGAAGTGGGAGAAGCTCTCCCACTCCATGTGGGACAGCGGCGAGCGCCCTCCAGCACTTACTGGAGTGTGTCCTACAACAAGTTACTTAGCCCTCACCCCACACTGCTCCTTCATCCATGAGGCGGGAAGACTTGTGATGGTGCCATAATGCTTCCTGCTTAAACGGTACCGTCCTGCATTGCTGCATTCTGATCTCAACGCAGCCCCTGCCAGCTCTCCCATCCTAGGGTGGAGACACGACCTTCCTCCTGGCCCCACCCTCATGCCCCAAACCTTGGCTGTGCTGGATTCTTCTTCAGGCAGCTTCTCCAGCTCCGGCCACTGCTGCCGGAGGGTGTCCAGCATCTCCTTGTAGCTGACCATCTTCTTGAAGTTCCACTTGTTGCCTGTGTTGGGTTGGGAGCTATTGAGTCACAGAGCTGCAGGTGCCCAGGGCCTTCAAGTCCATCCTCCCACACAGCCCAGGAATCAGTTCCCCTGCCTCTCGGAGGGGAAGTCAAGAGACCCTGCCTAAATGAGGGGATCAAATCACACCCACACTCGATCCTGAGAAGCCTCAGAGAGGCCCCATCACAGCCCTAGCCGGCTTCCTGCCCGGGCCCCTCCCCACCTTGCCCATCCCATTCAACCCTTCCCAGGGTCCTCAGCAGTCCCCAGCCATGCTCTCAGCGTGGTCCTGGTCAAGCTCTGCTGACAGGCCCTGCTTGCTCTTCCCTCCCTCCACCTCGTCACTGACCATCAAAGGGCATATACTCTATGAAGCGCACGTCCAGGGGGAGTCCCTCGGTCAACGCCACAAAGTCCAGGAGCTCATCCTCGTTCAGGCCTCGCATCACCACACAGTTCACCTGGCCAGGGAACAAAGGGCCATGAGGGCCATCCCCCTCCATTCTTTTGCAGGGGTGACCTTCGGGGGTCTGGCACCTGCTGAGGCTCTCCACTGGGGGTCTCATTCCTTGCCTCTCCTCCTAATTCTCCTCCAGTTGGGGGATCCCATGGGGTCACTGATTTTCTCCTCTCCCTTGTGGGGGTGGGGGCAAGGCTGGATGCAGCTGGCAAGGAAGAGGTGAGAGGTGCCCTGCAGCTGCACTGGCCCAGGCTGGGAGCTGTCATGGCACCAGGAGCAGGCAGCAGAAGGCCAAGCCAGGGTGGAGGGCAAGGGAAGTCAGGGGTCAGCAGCAGTGGCACGTCCTCACCTTCACAGGATTGTAGCCGAGCTCGATGGCCTTGTGGATGCCCTCCATGACCTTGTGGAAGCCTGTGGGGAGGGAGAGAAAGAAGGTTCCAGGCACTTTCCCCCTCTCCCCTGCCCCCTCACACCCACAGGAAACCACCAGAGCTAGAGGGAGCCTTGGAGACCACTGGGTCCAGGGACCGGGTAGTAAATATTTCAGGCTTCACAGGCCAAGAGGCAAAATTGAGGGTATTATGTAGGTATATGTCATAAAGATTTTATTGACTAAGTTCAGAATATGATAGTAATTGAGCATAATTTTTTGTAACATAGCTCTACAAAGAGAATGGAAGAATAGAATTCTTTTTGCAGGGATAATACTTTGCTTAATGGGAGTTCATAGTTAATGTTGCCTATCATTGAATTGATTGCAGATGTTATCTGCAAAATCCACTCTTGGCTCGCAGGCGGTGAAAAAACAGGCAGGGGCCAGATTTGGCTGGCAGGCTGTAGTGTGCCGACCCAGACCTAGGTGAACCTTCTCACAGTCTAGACGGGGACACTGAGGCCCAGAGAGAGGCAGCGCTGCTACAGGCCTCGCACTCCATCCTTTAGAATGCAGGTCTCCTGACTCCCTTGTCAGTGCTGCTCCTCGATGGCCCGTCCATTCACGCACTGTGGGTATTCTACTGAGCGCCTGCTGGGTCGGGGAGCGATGACTATGCATGTGGTTCTCACTGATCTCTGTGGTTAACCCAGAGTAAACGTGACCCCGTGCTGGCTTCTCACCCCCACACTCACTCTCAGCTCACTTGCGCATCCAAACATTTGAGCGCCTACTGCATGCCGGCCTCTCCCCGCCCAAGCCCACGCAGCCTGGTGATCACACGTGATCCACAGCTGGGATGTCACCTTGAGGGAGGATGGCCCAGTGAGAGAGTGCAAAGGGAGGAAAGTGCAGCTTTGAACAAAAGCTGTTAAGATGATATAGAAGTTTCTCCTCTATAGAGGACTCCCTCCAAAAGGAGGCAGTGGACACAGGAGTATGAATGGGAAGGCAGATCTGACGTTAGGATAAACTGTCTGCAATCTTCACTTCAGGAAAGGAGACAAGCAGGCAGGGGGCGTGTGTGTGTGTGTGTGTGTGTGTGTGTGTGTGTGTGTGTGTGTGTGTGTGTGTGTGTGTAACGCCTGCAAACACACCTTCCACTTTCCAACCTCAGAGGGGGTCTCGACTGACATTCCAACTCAGAATAAGTTCCCTTGATCTAAATCCCGCCCCCCAAACCTGGTTCCTCAAGGCCCAGCATACACGCTTCCTCCTTGAAGCCCTCCTGGTCCTCCCCTGCTAGGAGTTCTCTCCCTCTCTGTAGGGCTTTGATCAACACCACAAGACAAGCAAAGGTGGTCCAGTGGCATCACACCTTTTGGCCCTTAGTAGCCTGTAAGGCAGGGCCATGTCCTGTGTGTCTCTGTCCCGTCCATAGTACCTGGAGCGCCCTTTACAGAGGGCAAGGACTCCATGAGCACTTCCTCAGCACACGGATGGCTGTAAACAGGGAGTCACACCCTGGGGTGAGAACCTCTAGGCCCACATGAGGCCCATGGCCTGAGAGACATTGGGAGGGCGTCGGGGGTTGGTCTAATGAGACCTGGGGCCCAGGGCTGCTCTACCTCCCCACCTCCACCCTCCCTGATGAAGCTCAGCGGGAGGCCGCTGTGGGTGTGCTTGCTGCAGCAGGTGAAAGAAGAGGTTCATATCCAGGATGGACACAGAGCACCACTGGGGGTGCAGGGGGCCCCACCTGGCAGGGCTGGCCCTGACTCTGGCATCTCAGGGCAGCTGCTTCCACCCTGGGCTCCCCACATTTCCTCAGAGCTCATTATAAGGTAACCAACTCATCCCAGTTTGCCAGGGACTGTCTTGGTTTTAAAACTGAAAGTCCTGTGTTCTGGAAACCCTCTCAGTCCTGTGTTCTAGAAACCCTCTCAGTCCTGGGCAAACTAGACGCAGGGTAGGGGGAGTTGGACACCCTAGCTCTTAGCATCTGATCCCAAAAAGTCCCCAAGGGTGTGGCTACAGAGACGAGGGACATTTGGGGAGGGTGAAGGGTGAGGAATAAATGCCTGGGCTTATCTATAGCCCAGACAGCAAGAGGGAGGGACCAGGCCCCTCGCCTAGCACCAGTCACACACTCCCCGCTATGCTGGGCCTGGGAGGGTCACCCTCTTCTGTGTGCCACATCTGATCACCTTTCCTGCGGACGATGAACTCAAACTTGGCCGGCACCAGCGTGTCCAGGCTGATGTTTATGGCACTGAGACCAGCTTTCTGCAGCCGGGGCAGCAGCCGGGCTAGGTTGATGCCGTTGGTGGTGACACCGATGGTCCTCAGCCCTTCCAGCTGGTGGAGCTGGGCTGCAGAGAGAACAAGAGGGGGCGTCAGCCTGCTTGTTCTTGGTGAAGCTGGGAGAAGGGCTGGAAGGCTATTCTGAGTCCAAATGAGATGGACGAAAAAAGGGCTCTCTGCAGACCCCTATTAATCAGGCTTAGCTTAATAAGAAACATAAGAATAAAAACAACGATAAAAATAACCAAAAGATTAAACACTGAGTGGTCACCCTACTAGAGGCTCTGCTGAGGGCTTGTCTGCCTCAGCTCACTAAAACCTCACAACACTGATTATCCCCATTTAATAGAAAAGGAAAGGGAGGCTTGGAGAGATTAAGAAAAGTGCTTAAGTTCATAGAGCGAGTAAGAAGAACAGCGGAGATTCAAATCCACGTGCACTTGACTCTAGGACTATACTCATTTTAATAACAACTCATGGCTCCTGATATCTGTATAATAGAAACAAAAAGTGTTTGAATTACATGCTAAACTGATTCCTCTATTCCACCAAAAACGCTCAGAAATAACTAATGATTAAGAAGGAATCAACAATAGCATTAGAAGACAAGAAAGAATGCCTTCAATGGCCCAGAAAGGTGGAGAAATACTGAAAGAGAGAAAGCAGATGAAGAGCAGATAGATTGAGGAGACCACAGCCCAAACCACACACAGGAGAAGGGAGGGTAACTAGGATGCACCAAGCTTAGCAGTCACGTAGACAAGGAGTAGAAGGGTCCTTGGTTATGTTAAGGAGGTTGCCTGTCTGGGGAGTTGTACTTGGATGAGCTGGGTAAGTTGGCCTCCCTCCTATCCCTATGAGCAGGGAGAAGGCAGTAGCTTTTACCCCAAGGCTAGCACTTAAGCTAGCTGAAGGGGGTGAGGGCAGCCCAGAGTTGCTGCTGACACTCAGGAGACATGGGAGCCCTGAAGCCCAGCAGGACCTCACACTCCTTCTCCACAACCTCAGGGGCAACCAGTATAAAGAGAAATAGCATTGACAGCCAGGCCAACAGAAGCCTTGAGCACTGAGATGAGTACACAGCCAAGAATCAGCAAAATTTAAGGAGAATTCTGAGAAAGAAAGATACATTCCACAAATAGAGGAATGAAAGGGGAAGGAGAAGTGACAGAGATAACAGAAGACAATTCTTTGAAAAATCAGAGTTAGATGAACATAGATGCAAAAATCCTCAACAAAATATTAGCAAGCCCAATTCAACAATACATTAAAAGGATCATATGCTCTGATCAAGGGGGATTTATTCTAGGGATGCAAGGATGGTTCAACATCCACCAAATCAATGTGATACACCACATTAACAAAATAAAGGATAAAAATCACACGATCATCTCAATAGATGAAGAAAAAGCATTTCTTTTTCTAAGAAAATTTTTCTAAGAAAAATTCAACATCCATTCATGATAAAAACTATCAACAAAGTGGGCATAGAAGGAATGTTACTCAATATAATAAAAGCCATATACAACAAGCCCACAGCTAACAGCATACTCAATGGTGAAGAGCTGAAAGCTTTTCCTCTAAGATCAGGAACAAGATAAAGATGCCCACTCTCCTCACTGTTATTCAACAAAGTATTAGAAATTTTTGCCAGAGAAATTACACAAGAAAAATAAATAAAAGGTATCCAAATCGGAAAGGAAGAAGTAAAACTGTCACTATTTGCAGATGACATATTATATACAGAAAACACTAAAGACTCCACCAAAAAACTGTTAGAACTGATAAACAAATTCTGTAAAGTTATAGGACACAAAATCAATACACAAAAATATGTTGCATTTATTTACACTAATAACAAACTACCAGAAAGAGAAATTAAGAAAACAATCCCATTTACAACTGTGTCAAAAAGAATAAAATATGTATGAATCAATTTAACTAAGCAGGTGAAAGATTTGTACACTGAAAACTATAAGACATTGCTGAAAGAAATTGAAGAAGGCACAAATAAATAGAAAGATATTCTGTGCTCATGGATTGAAGAATATTGTTAAAATGTCCATACTACCCAAAGTAATCTACAGATTCAATGCAATCCCTATCAAAATTCCAATGGCATTTTTCACAGAAATAGCATAATCCTAAAATTTGTATGGAACCACAAAAGATCCCGAATACCCAAAGCAATCTTGCGAAAGAAGAACAAAGCTGAAGGTATCATGCTCCTTGATTTCAAATTATGTTACTAAGCTATAGTAATCAAAACATTATGGTACTGGCATAAAAATAGACATATAGATCAATAGAACAGAATAGAAAGCCCAGAAATAAACCCACGCCTATATGGTCAATTAATTTATGACAAAGGAGCCAAGAATATACAATAGGGAAAGGACAGTCTCTTCAATAAATGGTGTTGGGAACACTGGACAGCCACACGCAAAAGAATGAAACTGGACCACTATATTACACCATACACAAAAATTAATTCAAAATGGATTAAAGACTTGATTTGAAACCATAAAACTCCTAGAAGAAAACACAGATGGTAAGCTCCATGACATTGGTCTTGGCAATGATTTTTTGGATTTGACACCAAAAGCAAAGGCAACAAAAGCAAAAATAAACAAATGCAACTACATCAAACTAAAAAGCTTCTGCACAACAAAGGAAGCCATCAACAAAATGAAAAGGCAACTACTGAATGGGAGAAAATATTTGCAAATCATATATCTGATAAGGGGTTAATATCCAAAATATATAAAGAACTCACAATTGCAAAAAAATTAATAATCCGATTAAAAAATGCGCAGAGGATCTGAATAGACATTTTCCTAAAGAAGACATACAGATGGCCAACAGGTACATAAAAAGATGCTCAATATCACTAATCATTAGGGAAATGCAAATCAAAATCACAATGAGTTATCACCTCACACCTGTTAGAATGGCTATCGTCAAAAAGATAAGAAATAACAAGTGTTGGCAAGGACGTGGAGAAAAGGGAATCCTTGTGCACCGTTGGTGGGAATGTAAATTGATGCAGACACTATGAAAAACAGTATGGAGGTTCCCCGAAAATTTCAAAATAGAACTATCATGAGATCCAGCAATTCCATTCACTTCTAGGTATTTATCCAAAGAAAACAAAAGCACTAACTCAAAAATATCTATGCACCCCCATGTTCACTGCAGCATTATTTACAATAGCCAAGACCAGGAAGCAACCTAAATGTCCACTGACGGATGAATGGATAAAGAAAATGATATATATACACAATGGAATATTATTCAGCCATAAAAAAGAAGGAAATCTTGCCATTTGAGACAGTATGAATGGACCTTGAGGGCATTATACTAAGTGAGGTAAGTCAGACAGAGAAGAAATACTATATGACCTCACTTATACGCAGAATCTAAAAATAACAAAACCCAGAAAAACAAAACAAAAGTGAACTCATACAGAGAACAGACTGGTGGTTGCCAGAGGTGAGGGGTATGGGGTGGGCAAAATGTGTGAAGGGGGTCAAAAGGTATAAATGTTCAGTTATAAAATAAATAAGTCATGGGGATGTATGTACAGCATGGTGACTACAGTTAATAATACTGTATTGTATATTTGGAAGTTTCTAAGAGTATATTTTAAAAGTTCTCGTCACAAGAAAAATTATTATAACTACGTGTGGGGATGGATGTTAACTAGACTTATTGTGGTGATCATTTTGCAATATATACAAATATCGAATCATTATGTTGTACATCTGAAACTGATATAATGTTATATGCAAATTATACCTCAATAAAAAAAATCAGAGTTAATATCCTCAGGAGGATAAATGTGACATCCTGAAAACAAGAAAAAGAACTAATTAGAACTCTTGAAAATAAAAAATATATAGTTATAGAAAAAAACTCAACGGAAAAGCAGAATGGACACATATGAACAGTAAATGAGCAAGCTGGAATACTGAACAAAGGCATTCTCCCAGAACTATATACAAAAGAACAAAGGAATGAGACTGAAAAAAAAAAACCCCACCTGCTCACATTTAAATCCAATAAAATCTAGAGAAAAGATAATGTGTCAGAACATCCACAGTGGTTATCTTTGATCAGTAGGATTATAGGTGATTTTTATATTTACTTATCTAGAGTTAAAATTTATTTCAAACTACTTGAATGCATGAATCTTGGCAAAGAATCAGCTCAGCTGTGCATGAGAGCAGAAATCAGAGTAAAATGCCCAAGTGAAGCAGGATGGAGAAAAAGCCAGAAGATCACAAAATTAACACCCAGTTTAAGTAGGGGTATGCGGAAATGCACATGTTCATGGTGTAAGGCTAACATCACATAACCTTTCTGGAGAAAAGTTCTGTATCTGGGGAGAAGTTATACAGTTGTTCCTCAATAACCATAGGGCACTGGTTCCAGGACCCCGTGCAGATACTAAAATCCACAGATGCTCAAGTCCCTTGTATAAAATGGCATAGTATTTGCATATAACCTATGCACATCCTCCCGTATACTTTAAATCATCTCTAGATTACTTATAATACCTAATACAGTGTAAATATGAATAAATAGTTGCTATACTGTATTTTTTAGGGAATAATGACAAGAAAAAAGAGTCTGTACATGTTCAGTACAGACGCAACCATCATAGGCCTTTCAATCTGGAGTTGGTTGAATTCGCACATGTAGAACCTGCGGATATGCAGGGCTGACTGTATGTGGAACTTTACAAAGCCTTTGACCTGAAATGTGACTTCTAGAATTTAACCTAAGGAAACAATCATGGATGCGAACAATATTTACATACAAGATGTTGACTGGAGAGCAACACATAAAAAAAGGAAGAGAGAAATCATCCAGATAGCCAATAATTAAAATCTGGCTGCATTATGCTTTCTCTGGATGATAGAATATAACGCAACAAAAAATGACTCTGTAAAATGCCAGGATGTTGGGAAAGACACATGCTATTTTAAGTCGAAAGGGCAGGTTAAAAACAGTAGTTAAAAACTAGATGCAAAGAAAACAGACGGGTCACCAAGCCGAGATGCTGACAGTGGTCACAATTGGGCAGTGGTGACATCCTTTTTGCTTATCTGAAATAAACATGTATTACTTTTGTAATAAGAAAATGAAAGTTCAAAAATAAATGTTGTTGTTTTAAAAGGGAAGACAAGAGCTTCACTCTGGGCCTCTGCCAACATGGAAAATTACCAGTAGTTGTTGGCTCCCTCTGCCAAATCAACCCTGGAGAAACACAGAATCCAGGAACCTTAAAAAAAGAAAACCTTGAGAAACTCATAGGAACATGGACTCTGAACTCCTATGGGGGAGGGGGTTTGCAGCCCGGGGTGGAAGGCAACTGGCAGAGGATGCAGCAGTTCAAGGAACGCAAAGCAGTTCAAGCTCTATTCTTGCTGTCACCCACTGTCACCCTCAGAACAATCATTACTTGTGCCCTTACTGAAGAAATGGGTGGCGCTGGCCCCAGAGCACTAGCTAAGGAATCCGCCAGAGGAAAACTCAGGGAAGCTGCCAAAGCCCTGCTGGAAGAGGAGCTGAAGGGAACAGGTGGGGCTGCCCAGCCTCAGGCATTCATTTCTCAACTTTCCTCAAGACTGGTGGATTAAAATCAAGGGTGACTGCCTCTTTCCAAATCTGCTTCTCCCTGAGGGTTTGAAGGTGAAAACCCAGCACAGCCGCGTTACATAACTCCAGGAGGCACCAGTCTCACCGTGAGTGTCTCCATGAGTATCTGGAGGTACCAGATGCTCATCAAGAGGATCTACTGGAGTTGTACAGTGTACAACCTGTACAGTCTTGCATGGCAAGGCCGGTCATTTGGTAGGGAGACTACAAACATGAGTGAATAACTGATATTCTGGGATCTTGAGCTCCCTGGGCCCATCAAAGACTAAGATCTGGCCTTAAACCTTTTCCATTAAGCAATGCCATAGAATAGTTAATATCCTCAAAGGAACAAACTTACCAGCTAAAAACTAAGGAGACAATTGAGAAAGAAGTACAACTAATGCCCTCCTGCCTCCATCAAAAAAACCCAAAATCTGCTGGGGAAATATATACCAATAGAAGAAAAATTATTAAAACAGATAGACCAGATTTAAAATTATTAGAAGACAGAATGTAAGATAAACATGATAAATACAGTAAAAGAAACAACAAAGGATATTAACAATATAAAAAAGAAATTTTCATGTAAAAAAAGAGCAAGGAGAAATAGTAGGTAAAAATAATTGTGAAATAAAGAACACAAGAAATAAGATAAATAGTAATATGGACACAGAAGGAGAAATTGGTGAGTTAGAAGAAAAGATTACAGGGCTCTCCCAGGAAAAAGAAGAGGACAGTAAGAAATCAAAATATAAGTTAAGAACTGTGGAGGCTATAAGTAGAAGGGCCAACATCCAGATAATAGAGGTCCCAGGAAAAAAATTAAAATGGAGAGAAGGAAATATCTGAAAAATAATGGAGAAAATTTTTCCCAAATTTAAAACAAACGGCTTAGCACTGAAAGAAAAATTGCACTGAATGTCAACAGGACAGATGAGGAAAAGCCTATTTTAGACATATTATAGTAAAATTTAACAAAATCAGATTCAAAGAAAACAATCTAATAACTTCCAGAGAAAAACAACTCCCAAGAGCAAGACCCAGACTGACATCAGACTCTTCCCAGCAGCAATGCTGGCTATCAGAAGACAGCGCAGTGATATTCTTCCCTTAACGAAGGAACGAACCTTGAACCTAAAATTTTATATGCATTCAAGTAACATTATAAAACTACTACTCTACTACGTTAAAACACTATAAAAACTACCTGGCATGCCAGAGTTAATTAGATTCAACATCAAAATTAGATTCATCATTAGATCCATATTAAAAAACTGTTAGAGGAAATACTCAAATAAGAAACAAATTCAGGAGATGCTGCAAGAATTATGAGAATGATGGGTTATCAAATACCTTGATAAAGTTTGTTATTATCTTAAAAGACAAAGAGTGTGCTTACAAGAAACAGAGAGGGGCAGACTATTCATAATAACCCAGAAGTAAAATTCTAGAAAATATCAATAAGGGTGAGGGGTGGGTTGGCAGATCAAGGGCCTGAGAGGGTGTTCAAGTTCTTGTCTTGTTAGGGAGAAGAAGGAGGGATCATTTATTTAAAAGCCAAAAAGGAGGAAAAAGAACCATAGAAAAAGTATGACATTAAAAGACTGTAGAAACAAGTCCCAATATTTCAATAATTACAGTAAAGATATCTAGAATAAACTCACTAGTTAAATGTCAGAGATTGTCAAATTTGATAAAAGAAACAAAAGTAACAGCTATGTGTTGTTATAAGAGGCATATCTAAAGTATAAGAACACAAAGAGGTTTAAAGGAAAAAGATAAAAATGGATAAACAGGGGCCGGCCCAGTGGTGTACTGGTTAAGTTCGTGCATTTTGCTTCAGGGACCCAGCGTTCGCCGGTTCGGATCCTGGGCGTGGACTTACTCACCACTCATCAAGACATGCTGAGGTGGCATCCCATATAGAAGAGTTACAACTATGATACACAACTATGTACTGGGGCTTTGGGGAGAAAAAAGAAAAAAGAGGAAGATTGGCAACAAACTTTAGTTCAGGGCCAATCTTCCTGAAGGAAAAAAAAATGTTCTAAAAAAAAAGAACAGGATAGAAACACACACACAAAAATAAAATCAGATAAACAAGTCTTACTAAAGCCAAAGGCAAGCTGACATACCTTTAGTAAAATAAAATACAGAGGCCTTAAGATCAAAAGTATTATTATAGAGAGAGACCCACTACATAGTGATAAAGGATCCAATTTATGAAGAAGACATAACAATTCTAATCACATACGAATGTAATAAAATCACCTTAACTACATATGAAATAAAAAGCAATAGGACCTCTGGGAGAAATTAAAAAATCCACCCACTTATTTATTATTGGAAGGCCAAGCAGATAGAAAGCCAGCAAAGAGAGATAACCAGAGGTTTGAACAAGAAAATTAACCAGCTAGATCCAATGAACAAATATAGAAGTCTCCACATAATTATTGAAGAATTAACATTCTCCTCCAGCACACAAGAACATTTATAAAAACTGCCAATATACTAGGTCATAAAGCAAGCCTCAATAAATTTTAAAGAATAAGTAGCATGCACGTAAGATTCTCTGACTACCATATAATTAAATTATAATTTAATAAAAATGAAAAATCCTCACATATTTGGAAATTAAAAACACTACTTCTAAATAGCTTATGGATCAAAGAACAAATCAGAATAAAAATTAATAAAACTAAGTGTTCTGGAAGAAATAGGCTACACCAAGATAGAAGCAGAAATAATGAAACAGAACACAAATATATATTAAGAGGTTCAACAAATCCAAAAGTTGGTTTGTTGAAGACCAGCACAATAGATAAGCCTCTGGCAAAACCTAAAATAAAAACAGGTAAGGAACAAATAAACCACATTAAGAATTAAAAAAGACAAACTTGCTAGTAAAACTGAGATTTAAAAAATAAAATATTACCAACAAGGTCATCACTTCTTTGAAAGTTTGGTAGATCTCACCTATAAAATTGTCTGTGCCTGGTATTTTATTTGCAGGGAGATTTTTAACTGCCGTTTCAATTTCTTTAAAAGTCATTGCACAATTCAGATTCTCTATTTCTTTTGGAGTCAGTTTTATTAATTTTTTAGAGATTTATTCTATTTCAAGTTTATTTTAAATTTATTTCTAACTTCAAATTGTTCCACTTACAACTGCATCAAAAAGAATAAAAAAAACCTAATCATTACTTGTGCCCTTACTGAAGAAATGGGTGGCATCAGCCCCAGAGAACTAGCTAAGGAATCCGCCAGAGGAAAACTCAGGGAAGCTGCCAAAGCCCTGCTGGAAGAGGAGCTGAAGGGAACAGGTGGGGCTGCCCAGCCTCAGGCATTCATTTCTCAACTTTCCCTTCCAAAGCTCAGGACTGGTGGATTATACAAAGTCTTGCAGATAAAGAATAAGAGAGAATACTATCTGCCATGTCTGAATGCCACCCCCTGCCCCACTCCACCCTCTAAATTTACATGTTGAATCCTAATGCCCAATGTGATGGTGTTAGAATGGGGGGCCTTTGGGAGGTGATTAGCTCATGAGGATGGAGGGATTAGTGCTCTTATAAAAGAGAACCCACAGGGCTCCCTAGCTCCTCCTGCCATGTGAGGTTACATTGAGAAGTCTGGGACCCAGAAAACAGCCCTCACCTGGCCATGCTGGCACCTTGGTCTTGGATTTCCTGACTCCAGAATTGTGAGAAATAAATGTTTATTATTTATAAGCTCTCCAATCTGCGATATTTTGTTATAGCAGCCAGAATGGACTAATACACTACCTAACTCATTCTTCAAAACTTAATACTAAAATCAGTTAAGGCAGGCATGCCCATTTCACTCATGGATATAAATGTAAAAACTTAAACAAAATATTAACAAACCAAACCTGAGAGTAGATAAAAACATAGTATACCATGACTAGGCTGGGTGTATTCCAGGTTTAATATAAGAAAAGCTATAAATGTCATTCAGAGTAATAAGAGTAAAGAAAAAAATCATAGGTAATCCTAACACACATAAAAAAGCATACAATTAAAAAAAAAGCTTAGTAAAATAGGAAGGGAACTTCACTACCTGATAAAAGTTATTTGTGAAAAAAACATAAGAAACATCATTCTAAATGGAGAAACATTAAGAGCACTCTTCTATTACCACGACTATTCAACACTGCATGTGAGATCCTAGATATTGCAATAGGACAAGAAAAGAAAATTAAAAGCATAAAGATAGGAAAGAAAAAAATAAAATTGTCTTTACTTGCAGATGATACAGTTACTAGCATAGAAAACTCCAAAGAATCTAAACAGACATATTATAGCAGGACAGGAGAGTTAGGAGAATATATCAACAATAAAATTAGAAAATGTAATTTAAAAAATGATATTGTATCTGTCAGGATCCTAGCATTAAGTAGAACTCATCCCAGATGGTTAAAACAAAGAAACTTTAATGAAATGACTACTTACAGAGGTGTGAGCAGAATTAAGGGTCTCAGTGATGAATAGTATAGCACTCAGACTAGCAATATTGGGGATCCATTGCCATGCCTAGGGCCAAAGGGACACTGGGAGGAAATCAAGTTAGGAGTACAACGAAGTCACCTTGGAGGAGAAGCTGCCCTGTGGGAGTTTTAGTCACAGAGGGAATTCAGCTGTGGTCAAAAACCTAATGTAGAAACAGAGCAGGGAACAATTTAAAATAACCTGATCTCATGGGCCTAACCCTTTAGGAACCCAACAGGGCAAGGGACCCTGAGTGATGTAGTCCTTAGGAGTCAGCCACCTAGAGCAAAGGGCAGGGCAAAGGAGGGAGATGACTGTGGGAAGATAGGAGTGTGAAAGAAAAAGATGTCAATTCTTCCCAATTTGATACACAGATTTAATACAATTAAAATCCCAACAGATACACCAATAATGAACAATCTGAAAAGGGAATTATAAAAACAATTCCACTTACAACTGCATCAAAAAGAATAAAATGCTTAGGATTTAACTTAACCAAGGAGGTGAAAGACTTGTATAATGACAACTACAAAACCTTGCTGAAAGAAATTAAAGAAGACATAAATAAGTGGAAATACATGCCATATACATGGATTGGAAGACTTAATATTGTTAAAATGTCACTATCACCCAAAGCAATCTACTGATTCTAACTATTCTAACACAATCGCTATTAAAATCCCAATGATATTTTTTTGTAGAAATAGAAAACCCATCCTAAAATTCATATGGAATCTCAAGGGACCCCAAATAGCCAAAAGAATCTTAGAAGAACAAAACTGGAGGACTCACACTTCCTGATTTCAAAACCTGCTACAAAGCTACAGTAATCAAAACACTGTGGTACTGGCACAAAGACAGGCATATAGACCAATGGAATAGAACAGAGAGCGCAGAAATAAACCTTCACATATTTGGTTGAATGATTTTTTGACAAGGGTGCCAGGACCATTCAGTGGAGAAAGGATGGTCTTTTCAACAATTGGTGCTGGGGACACTGGATATCCACATGCAAGAGAATGAAGTTGAACCCTTACCTAATACCATACACAAAAATTAACTCAAAATTGATCAAGGACCTAAGTGTAAGCCCTAAAACAATAAAACTCTTGGAAGAAATCGTAGGACAAAAGCTTCACGACACTGGATTTAGCAATGATTTCTTGGATATGACACCAAAGGCACAGACAAGAAAAGAAAAAACAGACCAATTGGACTCAATGAAAATCAAAAAATTTTGTGCATCAAAAGACACTATCCAGAGAGTAAAAAGACAACCTACAGAATCGGAAAAAATACTTGCAAATCATATGTCTGATTAGGGATTAATACCCAGAATAATAAAGAACTCCTAAAACTCAATAACAACAAAAAAACACAATTCAAAAATAAGCAAAGGACTCAAAAGACACTTTCCAAAGAAGACATGCAAATGGCCAACAGGCACATGAAAGATGCTCAACATCACTAATCATTAGGGAAATGCAAATCAGACCACAAGGAGATACCACCTCACACCTATTAGAATGGCTACTATCAAAAAAACAGAAAACAAGTGTTGACGAGGATGTGGAGAAAATGGAACCCTCATGCTCTGTTGGTGTGAACGTAAAATGGTACGGCTGCTGTAAAAAACAGTATGGAGGTTCCTCAAAAAATGAAAAATAGAATTACTATATGACTCAGCAATTCCACATCTGGGTATAAACCCCAAAGAATTGAAAGCAAGTCTCTAAGAGATATTTGTACATTCATGTTCTTATCAGCTTTATTCCCAATAGCTAAAATACGGAAGCAAGTCATGGATGAACCTTGAGGACATTATGCTAAATGAAATGAGCCAGTCACAAAAAGACAAATACCATCTGATTACACTTATATGAGGTTCTTAGAGGAGCCAAAATCATAAAGATAGAAAGTAGAATGGTGGTTGCCAGGTGCTGGGTGGGAGAAGAATGGAGAGTTATTGTTCAATAGGTACAGAGTTTCAGATTCACAAGATGAAAAGAGTTATGGCGATGGATGGTGGTGGTGGCTGCACAACAATGTGAATGTATTTAATACCACTGAACTGTACACTTAAAATGGAGAAGATGGTAAATTTATGTGTATTTTAACACAATGAAAAAAAGAAAAAAAATCCCAGCAGAATTTTCCAGGGAACTTGATAAGCTAAAACATACATGGACAAAGCTTAGTATAGCTAAAGCACTGTTGAAAAAGAACAAAAAGGACTTGCTCTACCAGATAACAGACTTATTCTGAAGCAACAGTGATTAAGACTATATGATATTGGCATAAAGATAAACAAACTGACCAGCAGAACAGAACAGATCCCAAAACAGACCAATGTACATGTGGTAGATTTATGGAGGAAGTGGGGACTATTCAATAAAATGAACTAGAAAAAAATGACTCTCTATATGGAAAAAAATGAAATTGGATTCCCCCAAATCACGCACAGATTAACTAAGGACTTAAATGCAAAAAGTAAAACTTTAAATTTTTTAATAGAAACATAGGTAGGTGTTCTGACCTTGGGTGAGATGTTTCATTAACAAGCTATCAAAAGCGCTAACCATAAAAAGACAAAACTGATAAATTTAAGAACTACTATTGGTCAAAAGAATTGTTACACAAAACATGCCTTGTTTTTTCAAAATGGGAGAAGACATTTGCAACATACATAAAGAACTTTTACCAAACCCATATGAAAGGACAAATAACCAAATAGAATAACAGGCAAATGACATGATCTGGTATCACATGGAAAAAGAACTACATACGGCTAATAAACATGTGATGAGATGCCTGACCTCATTCTCAAACCGGGAAATACAAATCAAGGCCACAATAAAATACCATTTTACACCCGTTCCACTGGCAAAAATCCAGAATGATAATGCTGAGCGTTGAGGGGTATGTGGTTCAAAAGGCTCTGTACTGCTGGTGAAAGTGTAAACCGGCATAATCACTTAAAGATAATGCTAAATTGTTTTCCAAAGTTAAACATTTACATATTCTATAACCCAGCAATTCCACGCCTACAGAAACTGTACACCAGGTTACATGAATGAGAATAAAAATGTTTAAAGTAGCACTGTTTATGATATCCAAAAACTGGAAACAACCCAAATGCTCACTAATAGGAGAAAGTCTGGTATATTCATATAATGGAACAGTAGATCGCAGAGGAAAGGAATAAATTACAACTCAGGACGATGTGTATGAATTTCAGTTGCATCAAATGAGTAAGCCCTGAATGACTACACACAGCATGATACTTACAAAGTTCAAAAACACTATATCTCAGTTTTAAAAAGCAAGGGAATGATAAACACAAAATTTAGGAGGGTTTCCCTCAGAGGTAGAGGTACAGGGTAGGGAAGTGCACAGAGGTGGTTAAAAGTTATTGCCCATGTTCTTATTCTTCCAAAAAAAATTGACAGGGTAGAGGGTTTACTTAGGAATTCATAACATTATTAAAACATATAAATAAATTGCTATGAATATAGTAAAACAGGCCATGCATGGACCAATGATGAGACAATCTCATGAACCAAGGATTATGATTTAATCTAATTCTATGTAAGTAGAGTCCATCAAAAATAAAACAAAAAAAAACTTTCTCCCATTTTCAAAAGCCCTCAATGGCTCCCCACTGCATTAAGCCTCTCCTGGGCTTTAAGCTGTGAGATCTAGATGCTCCCTATTTCTTCATTTCTTCAGCATAATGAGAGGAAGGGAGGAAGAAAACAACAAAAAAGGAAAAGGCCGCAGGACTGAGGGATTCTTAAGCTAAGTGAGGCTTGTCTGACAGGAACAAGTCATCCTTGACGTCAGGATCCAAAACAAGCGCTCCGCAAACTCCTCCAACCGTCATATGGTTTGTGGATTTAGTTCCCTTTATTCATATTTCTTTTGGAAAGTCTCAAACTTTCACTATCCAACATGGCAGCTGCTAGCCATATATGGCTATTTAAATTTGTTAAAATGTAATAAAACTACAAATTCAGTTCCTCGGTCACACTAGCCACATGTCAAGAGATCAAGGCTACTCATGGCTGCTGGCGACTGTCTCAGACAACACAGAGACCTCCAACTGGGCAAGTTCTCTCAGAGAGCACCTCTTTACCCCATCTCAGTGGAAGAGAAGGGGCAGAGGATGTTGTGCACACACGGCCCGGTGGAGGAGTGCTGCAGAGCCCAGGGGTCAGCAGAGGGGACCATAGATGACGCAGACAGAGAGAACTGAGCAGCACCAGGCCAAAGGCTGACAGCGCATCAGGCAGGGGCCCAAAGTGATCAGGACACAGGCTCAGAGAAACCTGCACCCTTTCTCTCTGCTTCCTGGGTGGGGTCCCTCGAAACCCTCACTGGGAGGGTGGGCACACGTGTCTGTGAACAGCCCAGCTCTGACTGCTGTTCCCTCCCCTGCTCCTCACTACCACCATCTGCCCTTGCCCTTCAGGGTGGTTTTGCTCTGAAGTACGTCTGGGGAAATCAACGGAGCCAGTCTGAGATGTCGGTGTCAGCAAGCACGGCACCACAGGAATCGAAGGCACTGCAGCTGCCATTCGTTTTGGAGCACTGGGGGGAGGGGGGGCATCTTTTTCCCCACCCACCCACACCCGTGGAGGCAGGAGGTAAATCACACCCCAGCACACCCTGCAGCCGGGGCCTTGTCTTAACCAGCATCTATGTACTGACCAACCCTTGCCCACCCCATGCCATCAGCCAGGACCAATCACCATGGACTGTCACAGCAGGAAAGGCCCTTGAAGTGGCCTATGAACAGATGAGGAAACTGAGGCCCAGGGTGGGGAAGGCACCTGCACAGGCTCACACGGCCAGGCAGGGCAGAGCCGGAACAGGGCTGCCAACATGGCTCACATTCTTCCCGCTACGCAAGCTGGCGGCTTCCATGGAGAGCTGTGTCCTCACGTCTGCTCGGTCATCCCTCTCTGACCAGCAGTGGTCCCCACCCCTTCTGCTCTCCCACAGACCCTGGCACAGAGGATAGGGATTTAAGGTGGAACCTGTGCCAGGAGGCAGAGGAAGTGGCCTGAACAAGGGGGCCGGGCCTGGCGGCCAGCTGAGTTCAGCAGATTCAGCCCTTTCCTGGAACTCAGTCTGCCTTTCAGCTCGGAGAAGCCGCCTGGAACAAGGGGTCAGCTCCCCTGGGCCAGCTTGTCCAGCCCAGGAATCACGGCAGGCAGGATTCCAAGTCAAGTGACCAGTTGGGGCTGGAGGGAGCTGGCCATGGGGAAGGAGGGAGGAGAGGGCTGTCAGGGTCCCTGAGCCCCTCCTTAGGGCTCCCACAGCACCCGGGCTCCCTAGATGGCTACCTCTAGTGGCTGCTTCCACCAACAGGCTGTGGGTCCTCGACTGCAGGGCCTGCAGCTCATTCACCTTTGTGCCCCCAGCACAGTACAGGCACAACAGGCTGCACTCCGGAGAACAGTCACCGAACCGGCAAACGAGCCAGCGAGCTGAGGGTTGGGAGAGCCCAACCAGAGCAGCGGGGATGGGGCTGGGGCTCAGCAGTCAAGAACATAGAATCTAATTTTCCTCTGATTTCATCATTTATAATTACATGAGCAAAGGTCTCTCTCTGCCTGACCTTGAGGCTTAGAATCAGTGCACGGCAAGAGGCTCACAGGGCCGCCCCTTAACAGCGCACTTGCCACATGCTGGGCATTCCCTTCTCATCTCCTAGCCAGGTCAACCCTATAAAATAAGTACCATCTCTGCCCACAGGATTAGGATGATTTTAAAAGTTGCCCAAAAGTATGCTGCTAGTAAGTGGCACAGCTGAGACTCACAGGCAGGTATGTCATACTTCAGGATGGTACTTTGGGCCACTCTTCATTCATCCAACAAGTATCAGTGAGCACCAACTATGTGTCAGGTACATTCCCAGATGCTAGGAACACAGCTGTGAACAAAACCTGGCCAGCTCCCTGTGCACTTTCACGCTAGTTAATGGAGGAGACAAACAATACAAAGAAAAAATAAACATACAACCCAACAACATAACGTAGATATGAGACAAAGGCTATGAAGAAAAATAAGGTAGGAAAAGGGGATAGAGTAGGAGTTGCCACACTTTTTCTGCAAAAGGCCAGATAGTAAATATTTTTGGCTTTGCCAGTGGCCATATGGTCTCTGGTGCCACTATTCAGCCATGGAAATATGTAAATGAGTGGGTGTGGCTATGTTCCAATAAAACTTTATTAATGGACAGTGAATTTAGGGTTTCATTTAATTTTCATGTGTCACAAACTGTTATTCTTTTGATTTTTTTTCAACCATTTAGAAATATAAAACTATTCTAGCTTGTAGGCCACACAGAAACAGGTGATGGCCCAGATTAGGTCTGTTGGCTATAGCTTGCAAACTCCTGCGACAGAGAGTGGCCGGGGTGTGTATGTGGGGATGTACTTTAGATGGAGTGGTCAAGGAGGCCTCCCCAAGGAGACGATACTGAGCAGAGACCTGAATGAGGTAGGCAGTGGGCCCTGTGCTCCCAGCAAAGGGCCCGGCAGTATGACTGGAGCAGGGGGAGGGAGGGAGGGAGGCAGAGGGGCAGGCGAGAGGTTGAGGAGGTCAACAGGTGCTAGATCACATGAACCTCCAGGCCCTGGTGAGGACTTTGGTCTAAACATGATGGCAAGCCACTGGGCTCTGGCACTTACTAGCTTTGTGACCTTGGGCAAGTTATTGAACTTCTCTGTGCCTCGTTTCTTAACCAAATGGGAATAATAATGGCACCTGTGTCAGGGTGGTAGGACTGAGTGAGTGTAACGCTCTAGGTGAACGTTAGCTGCGATCTTAACCCTGGAGTCCAGCTGGATGAGGCAGGAGCTGGGAGAAGTGGTGACAACTTCCCTCAAACTCACCCACAATGTCCACCACATCCGGCCGGATGAGCGGCTCTCCACCCGTGAGCCGAATCTTGTCTACGCCTTCTTTCACAAAGAGCCGTGCAAGGGTCAGAATCTCCTCTGTGGTCAGGAGGTCAGCCTTGGGGGTCAGTGGGACACCTTCCTCAGGCATGCAGTATTGACCTGAGGGGGAGGGAGGGGATGTGAAGGCAGGGAATGACTACAGCAGTCAGGCCTGTGATGTCTCCAGTCCCCAATTCCCCCACTAGGCTAGAAGTTTCTCCTGAACCCCATTCGGACAGTGAGGAGAGCCCTCACCAAATCTGAGGTGGAACAAACCCTGGGCCAGATTCTCTCTGGGCCTCACCTTTCTTATCTACAAAATGTTAACATCCCCTCCTCACCTGACCTTAATATCCCTCAGTGGGGAAACTGAGGGCACCAGTCAAAGATGATAAACTAGGCTGAGAGCAGAGCCTAGCTTGAGGTAGGGGCATACAGGTCACTGACTCCCTCAGCACAAGGGATAGCTGAATGGGCCCATTTCTCCCAGCATCGTTGATCCTCCTTCATTTCATCTGGTTTTGGCTCACAGTTACCCCTCTGTGTGTGTCATGAGGTGAAAGAGGCTGGGAAGTACTCTTTGGCCTGGTAAGGCCGCTCTCCTCTGGAGCTACAAGTGTTCCCATATCCAGGCTATCTATTTCAGGTTATCAAAAGTCCCATTTTATAGGCTTGGAAAACCGAGGTTCTACTTGTTCAGGGTGAAGTAGCAGAATGGGGTAAATGAGGTGAGCCCTGGCAGGTGAGGGGGCACCAGCCCCAACCACCAGTTCCTATGGTACAGTTTTATCAAGGATTGGGTCAAGGTCTGTTAGAGGGCCATTTAGTCAAATTAGTGAAGGGTCCAAAATTGGTCTTTTAAGATAGAATAGGTAAAAATATCAGAACATCAGTACCACATGTAGTAAGTATTATTTGGTCAAACATTTCCTACACACAAACACATGTATTTATTGGACCACGAAGTAAACGAATGTCTTATTGTGAGCTACAGTGGACGGAAGGGAGACGGGGGAAGGAAGGAAGGAGCAGGGAGGAGCAAAGACACTCGGGAAGTCCCACAGCAGTGGATCCACCCCGGGGCCCTCCACATGGGATTATGAAATGACCACTCTATGTCAGCCTGGCCCCAGACAACTTCTGTCATGAGACTGGGGTGTGGGCCATGGGCACTGCTGGGTACCTCACATGTTTAGAGTGTCCAGCACCCCCATGCCCACCTGGGCCATGTCCGGAACTGTGGGAACTGCAGGGACACAGGTGGGAGAAAGAGCCCTGAAGAGTGAGAGATCCAGGGCCAATCTTAAACCTAAATCCAACAGCAATTCTGCTTTTAAATCTAATCCCAAGTAGAACCCAGCTTCCAGGATCATAAAATTCAACCTTTACCCCTGTCTTGCCCCTGAACCCCTTCTGGCAAGCAAGGAAGAAGGGTGGGTGGAAACGTTTGAGAGAGGAATTGGGGGGATTGTGAAGGATTCCTGGGTGTGGGGAGGTTTCAGAAGTCACTTCAGCGCAGGGACAGGAGCCCAGGAAGGCGACTCACATCGAAGGTTGCACCTCTCTGTGAGGGAGATCCGCAGGTAGCTGTGTTGCCGGCCGAAGCTGTCTGTGAGGAAGGCGGAGAAGGGGGCCATGTGCTCTCTTAGGAACTGCCTCCGCCTGGAGAGCTCCTGCAATGACAGGGAGGAAACGTGGGCCTCTGCTCCCAGGCTGGGGGACAGGAGCGAGGAGAGCCCATCTGGGGAGACAGTCCCCCCAGTCAACCGCCCCTCCCTCATCTCCGACATCTGTACAGCACTTTCAACCTTTCCATCCCTGTGGGCTCCACAGTCCTGGGGGAGCTGGGATTCTCCCTCTCATTCGCAGATTGGGAAACAGGCCTGAAGGGAAGGACTGCCCTCAAAACCCCAATACTCAGCGGGGGTTCAGGACCTCTGTAGGTATGTAGCTGCCTGCCGGCTAGCTGAGCAGCAAAGCAGAGGGAAGGGCATTAACCCCTCCCAGCCCCCACCTCCCCTCCCTCAAAGGAGGCCCGTCCAGGAACAAACATCTCTAATATTTCTTGGACGGGTCACAGCGAGAGAATGTGCCACTCTGCACCTGGCAACCATGCCAACTGACAACCACATCCAGAAAGGAGGAGGGAGGCAGTGGGTAACTGAGAGGGATGGTGGCCTGGGCCATCACAGCTGTACTGCCTGGGACATGGTGAGTCACTTCTCCAACTCAGGCCTCCCATTCCTTACCTTTGCAACGGGAGACAGAACAAGCTCAAAGCAAAATCACTAACTATGGAGGCTGGGTGTCAACAAGCTGCCTCCCCCTTAACTACCCCGCTGTGGGTTGGGCTCCCTGGAGCCGCCCCACTGCCCAGGAGGACTGAACAGGCCAAGTCATCAGGAACAGCTGAGAGCCACACCTGGCTGGGGAGGGTATACCCATGGGGAAGGCCCCCCTTGTGCAGAAGGCCTCTGGGGCAAGGACAGCACAGCCAGGGAGACCTGCTGAAGGAATAAGGCCACCAGCCCCAGGAAGGCAGAATGGAGGGACCAGGATGGCCACCCCACTAACCCAATCTAGAGATTACTCCAGTCTTTATCCTTCACCCTACCCATTGCCAGAGGAAGGATTATGTACCCATTGTCTGGGGCCAAAGGGGGAGGAGATTGCTGGAGGCTCCCTGCAAGGCCCAAACTCATCCTGGGGAGAGAGATGAGGCAGCCAACCTCACCCTTATCAAGTCTGATCTCTCTCCCCCTTGAGAGCCAACCCTGGGTCATGACAGATGCTGATGAGAAGTAACATTTGCAAAGCATCTTAATGGTTCCAAAGAATGTTCTCTGTTTAATTCCCACACCCACCCTGTAAGGGATTATTATAACTAAGGCTTGGATGGGGTCCAAGAACACCCTTGGCAGAACCAGGATTCAAATTCAGATCTTCTAAGTTCTAAATTCTTTCCTCTATTTGCACAGGGTGAGCCCAAGAAGGTACACAAGACGACACACAGGGTGGGGAGAAGTCATTTCTCTAGAATCTTTAGAACAAAGAAACCATGACCATGGAGGTCTACAGACAGGGCTCTGGATTGAGGGCAAGAACTCCTCGTTCCTTGGCCCGGTGTGACCTGACATACTGGGAAAGTCCCCTTACTCCTCCTGGACAGTTTTCTCAGGTAAGAACATAATTATGGACAAGGCTGTGGCTACGGGTAAGCGATAGGGGGCAGTCAGGAAGCTGGTAGGTCAACATCCAGGATTATCATGATCTTGTCATCTCTTAGATGACAAGCCTTAGATGAAGGCCTCAGGCCCTCCTGAGGTCCAGGGTAACTGTCACCTGGACTCAGGAGAAACATTTACTTCAGTGAGCTCCTCAGCCCTAGCGGTGCCTTAGAACCATCTGGGAAGCTTAAGACAAAGATTCCACTGGAGACCAACTGAATTCAGATCTCTGGGCACTTGTGTTTTTAATCTCTCCAGGTGATTCTAATATACAGCCAGCATCAAGGGCCATTGATTGACTGAGGAGATAAAAGGGATATGAGTGCGTGTGTGGGGGTGCTTCCATGATTTTTCTTGGGTCCATAAAACTGATCTCATCCTGCCCACCGCAAGACTAGTTTCCCACATCCCAGGAGAAACCCTGCTCACAGTCCCATGAGAAGAAAGCAGCAGTTACTTCTCTGACCTGATTATAGCAGACTATAATCATAATAGTAACTTCCTCCCTCCCTACTCACCCACTGCCTTTCCATTGGTACCCTTGGGTGTGAGGCAGGGGACACTCCAGAGTCAAAAGCCCCATCGACCACCGGAGTCCAGGAAATCAGATGCCTGGGAATCCGGATTTATGGCAGAGTTGCACCCTCTTCTCCAACAACAGCCATTTGCAATTCAGTAATTTGTCAGTCACCCTAGACACCACCTCCTCACTTGCCAAGATGCCCCCCTCACCCTAATCTTAACATATTGCGGGAGCTGGTGAGGAAGGAGCCAAAACAAATCCAGGAATTGGGAGCCAGTGAGAGGAACAAGGAGTATGACTCAGCAGAAATCCAAGAGTGAGCAGTGTGATGGGGCAATCAAGAGTGGAATTAGGCATGGGAGGGGGAGAGGCAGGCCAGATTTCACTTTTAAAACCTGGAGCAATCTTATCCAGCTTCATTCACACTGTACTGCTGGCCAGTACCTGGCACAGCCACAGCCACACACACACACACACTCTCTCTCTCTCTCTGTGCTAGGATTGCAAACTCCTCCCTTGGGTATTAACAAGCCTCATCCCTACCTCTTCTCTCTTCTAACACTGCATCTCCTACTTTCTTTAATTTTTCCCCCTTTCCTTTAAAACCCCTGAAGGAAAATACACCAGCACCAGTTCAAGGAGCCTGGCACCCAGAGAGAATTACTGGGCAGGGCAGACAGCGATGCCTCTCACCCAGGAAGGGATGGGACACGTCAGAAGCGACAGAACGCCCTTAGCTGCTCATATTCGCAGGGCGCCAGCCTGGACCAGGCTATCCCCCCCGTGTGGAAGCCCTCCTGCCTCACTCAGTATTCCAGGGTCTACACAGTATGTCGTAGCAAGTGTCGAACCACTGTGTCAATGAACAAATAGGCTGGTTCCTAATCCAAAGAGAAAAGCAGTGTGTGCAAAACCCAGTTACACCAGGGTCATCCTGCATCTCCAGGCTGGTCTCTACTGTCAAAATGGTTTGGCCTACGGCAGGGGTTCTCAACTCTGGCTGCACTTCTCAATCACCCAAAGGGCTTCTAAGAAGCACTGATAACAGAGCCCCTCCCTGAAGATTCTGACTCAACTGCTCTGCAATAGGGCCCTAGCCTTGCTTTTGGTTTGGGGTTTTTTTTAAGTGCCTCAGGTTTTCACGCTTCAGCACAGGATGAGAACCACTGGCCCAGCCCCACCAGGATCAGGGGCTATTTTAATCCAGGGAGAGGTGCTGCAGTTCTGAGCAGAGGCTTTAGGAGCAGGTAAACCTGAATTACAAGCCTGGTTCTGTTACTAACTAGCTGTAGAGAAAGTCACCAAAATTCTTTAAGCCTGTTTCCTGATCCATAGAGGATGGATAATAATTCCACCTAACTCAACTGGAGGAGTTCCTGGCACGTAGGAGGTATTCAATAGAGATGGCTGCTATTTTCTTCATATAATTCCTACTTACATATATTCATTCATTAAACAAATATTCATGGAGGAGCACTAGCTGTGTGTGCTGTGACTAGTTTTCCCACTCATGTCAGCTTCCCCAGTCCTGCAAGGTCTTCCAAACGCACTTAATGGCAGATGGCCCAAGGCTGGGGTTTCAGACCTGCTGTCACACCACCCAAAGCAGGACAAGTAGAGTCTGGGTTACCCCAGGACCGTGGATACTAGTGCTAGTAACCAGGCACTAGGCAGCCTACCATATGCAACTGGTTATATCCTGTCTACCTACCCCATGCAGATTGGGACGGGGTGGGGGCAGGGGTGGTGGTACAAAGGAGTTAGTTAAGGGAGGGATGCTGCCCTCAAAGAACCTTCCCGAGTAGTTAGTCCCTAACCCTGGGCATTTGATTTCAATGATAAGGGCCAGCCCCCAAATAGCTCTAGAGTGTAGACAGAGTAGCAGGGTTTTTCAGGGGTAAAAGAGCACATTTCAAACTCAAATATCAGTAGCCCCAATCTACTTGGAATTTGGGGAGATATATACCAGCGGTGCCTCGAAATTAATCTCTGTCAAATGAGAGGACCTAGTGAAGTCCCAGCCCCAGGCCAAGATCTCCCCTCTCCCTCCATCCCCACCCTAAGGGTGAGGTCTTTACACCTCTGGCTCCTGGCTCAGATAGCCACACTTCACTGAAGCAAAGATTTTGAGGAGCTGGGCAGGATGGGATTCAAGACAATCTCCTGAAAGGTCTCCTTTCCCACCATGTGTCACTGCCCCAGGCCAGGCCCTGCTGTCCACCTCCTACCTTCTCCTACACCCAGTTCCTTCCTGCATGACCCCCTCTTCAACATGTATTCTTTCTGGCCCCCTGAACAGCTGGGTGCCTCTGCCTTACAAAGTCACCCTCTCCCCTGCCTCTGCCCCAAGGCAGCACACCCCAACAAAGCCTGCATGGAGCCTGAGAGGAAGAAAGAGGGGTGTAGTGCTTCTCGACTAGAGTAAGCCCTGCAAAGAAGACTGTCCAGGCGGCCCCCATCAGGAAGGCAGGTGTCTCCCACACCCACCTCCTCACTTACCTACACACCATCATCTCCCCTTTCCACCTATAGAAGCTGCTCAACCTGTCCTTGGACCAAGCCCAAGTCCCCTCCTTTCCACTGTCCTCAGAGCAGCTCCCATTCCACCCTCGTATCTCTTACACTTGACACACAGGTAACAGCCAGTGGCTCTTCCCTCTCTCTCCAAGCACCTCCCATCTCAAACCAGATGGCAAGGGCCCTGTGGGGGCTGTGGTGATAGGCACCCTGCAGGAAGAGAGGGGAGACAGAGGTTCCAGATGCCCCCAGCCCTGTTCCTGCCAACTGGCAAGCTCTGTGGAAGGTTGAATATGCATAACTCTGGACTTGTCTCACCTCTGAGATTCTCTTAAAGACACGCTGTGCCCTCCTTCACTGCGTAAAGATGGGCTGGTCCCTCTGGTTTTAATGACATGAAGAGAGAGGAAGTCACAGCCCGGAAGCCAGGTAAAATTGGAGGCAGAGCAAGGGTGAAAACTTGGGGCTCCCAGTCCAGTGCTCTACTATTCCCACCTCACTAGCTGGGGTTCAAGTAGCCAAAAATATCCGCTGACTCCACTGCCTGCAGAGCGCCGTGTTAACCACTGTGGAGAAACACCTAGAAGATGATGAGCACCCAGCACTCGAGGAGCAACCTGTCTGCTAAGGGTAATCCTAGGGGGGACGTCCAGGATGGGAGTCTGTGACCAGATGGCTGAATGACTACCTGAGTGTCCAGGTGGGAGAGGACTAATGGGACGCAGCAAGTGCCAATGGCAGCAAGGATAATAAAAATTACAACCAACGTATACATAACCCAGCACTTACGCATGCCAGGCTTTGTTCTCAGTGTATACATCAATATGTGTTAACTCTTGATCCCTATAACCACCCCATAAAGTAGACAGTATTATTCCCATTTTACAGATGAGAAGACTGAGGCACTGAGAGATGAAGGGACTTGCTGAAGTTCACACACCGAATAAGTGGTAGGGTGGATTCAAACCCAGGCATTCTGCTCCAGACTCCATGTTCTTACCTGCTAAGTGTACCTCCCCTCACAGCTTAAATGAAAGGGTCACAGGGATGAAGCAGGAACACAGGCACTAGAGTTTGAGTGGCTGCTCCCTTTCCTCACAGCTCTGTGACTCTGGGGAAGTTAACTTCAATGAGTTCCCTCCCCTGAAATATAGACTCTGCTTACTGCACACGGTTTACTGTGAGAACTAAAGTGCTTAGCACAGTCCACCCGTGAAAGGTACAAAATAAATTAGGAGCAGGAGGGAGAAGAAACTTCCCTTTTCCTGAATTCTTTAAAGATCTCAGCAATCTCTGCTTTCCTATTTTTCCCTCAATGAAGTCCAGAGTTCAAGGATACTGAAAAACTTCTCCACCTCCCAGCAGTGGGGCCTGCTTATCCGAGGATCCCAGAGGGGGTCAAATTTGGGGAGAGCATGTTAGGCTGAGGCCCTCCCCCTCACTGTGCAATAGTCGGGGGGATGGAAGGAGGGAGCATGATCTGATGAATCCCAGGACATGAAGCCTTGTGCTAAGAGGTGGGAAAAGAATAACCAGATCAATCTAGAAAAGAGGTTTCACCAAATGAAAAAAGATGCTTCTCCCAAGATTATTCTCTGACCACATGGGCAAAACAACAAACCTAAAACCTGTTATCATATGAATCACTCTGAGGGGTGCTGTCAAAGTCTGAGGGGGCCTACCCCAACCCTAAAGAGATACCAGAATCCCCAACCTGGAAGAGCCCCGGTCCTGCCCTGTTCTTCTCTAAAATGAGGCTGAACCCTCCCCTAAGGGAAATGAAGATGAAACAGAAAGTCAGCAAAGCACAGGTCACAGAGCCGTGTGAAAACTACTGGTGGCACCAAGGTGACATTTTTGGTTAGGGTCACACTGGGAAGCAGGGTGTCAGAATAACACCTGATCACACACAGGCAATCTCCCCTGGGGGACAGGGAAGAAAATGTTTAAGAAAAAGGTTGGATGTGAGACAGGGCTGGGAGAGGTACTAATAACATCTCACTGGACCCAAAGTCCTACCTGCCTGCTCCCCCATCTCTGGTGGTCACTCAGACCCGGAAGGGCTTGGCGAGGCTGGGTGGGCAGAGAGGTTTTTAAGCCAGACCCCAGAGGCACCCCCCCCCCCGCCCCCGGCATCTGGTGAGACTGGGCAGCCTATCCAGAGGACATCATCCCACTGCTCTCCCCACCCCCAATTAAGCGCCCAGAGGTCCCTCCCAGAAGCACCAGACGGGCCAGGGTGCTGCTTGGTGTAAGGGGCAGCTTGCCGACCACCCTCTCCCAGGGAAGGTGTGGATGCCGGCAGGCTCACCTCCGAGGCAGGCTGGGAGGGCTCCCCGGGGCGGGGCTGTGTCACCGGAGCCCCCGAGCTGCAGCTCCGGAAGGGGGACCTCAGGACTCCCCGCAGAATCCGGGACACCGGTCGCGCCGCCATGAAGCCTGCTCGCCCGGCGAGACTCCACAGGGTAGCCGGCTCGGAAAGCACTAGCCGGACTCGCTGCCCCGGGTCATCGCGGCAGGGGCGGGGCTGGGGAGGGCAGGACGCAGCCAATCGGCGGGGGTGCCGCGCGGCCTTCTGGGAGTTGTAGTCTCCTCCCTCTGCTCCTTTCCTGCGCCGATAACCTTACGGCGTGGAAAACGCAAGTCTAAACTCAGCAGGAGATCTGGGGTCTGACCCTCCAGATTTCTCCAGCTGCTCGGGTCCCAGACTTAGGTCGTGGTGTGAGTGGCACAAACTGCTGTAGGCAGGTGAATGACGCATTGCCTTGGGCGCAAAATATAAGGGAGTGCCGAAAAGGTAGGTTATTAAATATTTTGAAGCAATATTTTAAAAAGTCAGAATCAATGCCAAAAAATCCCATGATGAACAAAATGGCAACATTTTATATAAAAACAAGATCCGACCCTGCATGTTTAGGACTCATTTCACTTCGTTCCTGGTAGTCTAGGCCCTGATTGTAGAATGGTCGGCTCCCTCTTTCAAGATACACTTCTCCCACTTGTGCCCCAAAACGACCTTAACAATCTTGGCTTCTCTGTTTAAAAAAGGAGTATATGGGAAGAAGTCATAGAATGAGTGGATATCACTTCTGGAATGCTTCCTACACACTGAGCACCAGGCTAGGCATCCTTCAATACTTGCAATAATCCTGCAATTAATAGAATGTCAATTTTGCAACTGAGGAAACTGAGGCTTAGAGAAGTTAAGTAATTTCCCCAAAGACACACAGTTGATAGGTGGCAAAACTGGGGTTTAAGCTCAGGACAATCTGATTCTTAAAGTCAGGATTCAGTGTGTATCGGGAATCGGGGGGAGGGTGTCTCTTTCTCACTCTCAAAAATAAAGAGCTATAGTCTTCTAAGATTTTGGATGGTAATGAACACTCAATAATGAACCTATGTACTAACAACCATTATCCTCAAACCAGCCTATCTGTTGTATCCAAAACTCTTTTGCCCTGGAATTGTGAGAATCAAACATTGACCAGAACATACTAGCTGCCAAGTGTATATATTAGGAAATGGGGATACAGTTCCTGGTCTTGAAGAATTGACAGACTAGTAGAGAGGAGGGGATGACTGACTATATATAACTGATTTGTACAAATGCAGTGAGACTGTGAGAAAAGCTGGGGTGATTTTAGCCTTAGATGCAAGGTGAGTTTCTTATACTGTTATTCAGAGTTCAGACAATACACTGCAGGGGGTGAGGGTGTGTCTGGTATGTTTGAAACTGGTGGGACAGGCCTGACAAGTCTATTTGCAAAGGGCCCAAGGACCCACTGAGGTTCAAGCTCTGTCCACTGCTAAGTTTGATGTCTGGATTTGTCAGGGGAACTGGGCGAGGGGATGAGAAGGACAAAAAGCACGTTTTTTTGCAGCTATGAGGCCTGAAGAGCTTCCAGGCGAGGACCTAACCTCAAGGAAGGAGCCATCTGACATAATGAACTGGATCCAGTCGCAAGTCCTTAGAATTTGGAGGAAGCAGAGATTCTGAGTCTGTGTGTTTGTTCTTAATCAGCTCTGTCCCCAGCGATAGTAGTTTCTTATGACTACTGTAACAAATTACCACAAACTTGGTGGCTTAAAGCAAAATTTATTCTCTCACAGTTCTAGAGGCCAGAGTCTGAAATGAGTTGTACGGGGCAAAAATCAAGATATTGACAGGCACCTTCCCTCCAGAGGCTCTAGGGGAGACTGTTTCCTTTGCCTTTTCCAGCATCCACAGCTGCATTCCTTGGCTCATGACCCCTTCATCTTCAAAGTCATCAGTGTAGCATCTTCTTTCTGTGACTCTGCTTCCATCCCATGGCCTGCTTCCCTTCTGTCTTAAATCTCCCTCTGCCTCCTTATAAGAACACTCGTCATTGCATTTAGAGACCACCTGGATAACCCAGATGAGTGTTTCGGTGCGGACCCTTCTTGGGGGGTGAGGGACAGAAGACAGAGAGAGAAGGGCGGTAGGATAGGGAGAGAAGTATCTACCAGTTGGCCAGAAACCAGATCACCAGAGGTAATTAGATTGTAGGGTGCTGAATCTTGTAAATGAGCCCCTCAAGATGATCTTGTGCCCTCACTCAGTGGCCCCTCTTTGAGCCCATCTAAAATGCCACTAGACGCATGAGGCCTTTCTAGATTTCACCTTCTTCATCCAAACTGCATGTGATTGTTCCTGCACTCGAGCCTTACTGTCACTTTTTATAGAACCTTGGAACTCCAGGGCTGAGCAAGACCTTACAGCTTATTCAGTTTAGCTTGTAAGCTGAACTCTCTATGTGATCGTGAATCTACGTGGACACGTCTAGTGCTGGGAAACTTTCTGATTTCCTGACATTGACTGTCCCACTTAAATGCCTCTTTGCCTATTAAAATGCTTACTTGTACTGAGCAGAAATGTGGCTCTTTCTTTCAACATATGGTGATTAAGTGTCATCCAGGCCTCACACTCTGCTAATGGCTGTGGATAAGGAAATACCTTCAGGAGCTCACAGCCTAGGGTAGGGCTCTGATCTGGAGGGTCCATGGATGGACTGAGGGGAACCTGTAGACCCTTGAAATTGGATGTATGATATTATATATTTGAATTTTTTCTGGGGAGATGTGGCTTTCTTCACATGCTTAAAGAGGCCCATGACACAAGAAAGATAGAAAATACTGGTCTAGAAATTACCCTTCTGTGATATCCTCCTATTGGCCGTATTTTTAGCCCCTGGGGCTATTGCATCTATCTTTTCATTTGAGAGCCTTAACACAAGTTCTTTCCTCTTCAAGGTAAACAACAGCAATTATTGCCAACCCTTGTATACAACATCATGTAAGTCACTGCACCGTTTTAGTCCATCTTCCCAAAAACACTTTGGTTTGTCTAAGTCCCAGGAGCAGACTGTATTTTTTAAAGATGGCTGCAACACTATCTCCTGTCTCACATGTTCTTTTAGAGCAGTGCTGTCCAACAGAACCTTCTGCAATGATGAAAATATTCTAAATCCTCATGTGGCTATTGAGCACTTGAAATGTGGCTAGTGTGAATGAGGAACTGAATTTCTAATTTTGTGAAATTTTAATTAATTTAAGAGTAAACAGTCATGTGTAGCTATTGGCTACTATATTGCTCAGCATTGTTCTAGAACCTTGTTTTCCCCATCAGGATGTGGAATTAAGTCTCCTCTGCTTGCATCTGGGTGGGTTTGTAACTGGCTTGTAGCCAATAGAATATGGCAGAAGTGATGCCGCATGACTTCTGAAGCTAGATTAGAAGAATATGATGTAATTTCCACCTTACAATTTACCTCTCGATCTGGACTCTGGCTGGCTGGAAGATACTTCTCGCCTTATTCTCCTTCCCATTCTCTCTCCACCTGTCTTCCATCCCCCAACCCCCCAAAAAGATCCAGGACAAAACTTGGAAGCAACCAAGATGTCCTTCAGTAGGTGCATGGATTAAGAAACTGTGGTACATCTAGACAATGGAATATTATTTCAGTGCTTAAAAGAAATGAGCTAATTGAGCCGTGAAAAGACATGGAGGAACCTCAAATGTATATTACTAAGTGAAAGAAGCTAATCTGAAAAGGCTACATACTATAGTTGATTCCAACTATATGACATTCTAGAAAAGACAAAACTATGGAGACAATAAAAAGATCAGTGGTTGCCAGGGCTCAGGAGGGAGGGATGAATAGGTAGAGCATAGAGAATTTTTAGGGCAGTGAAACTATTCTGTATGATACCATAGTGATGGGTACATGTCCTTATATATTTGTCCAAATCCATAGAATATACAACACTAAGAATGAACCCTATTATAAACTATAGACTCGGGGTGATTATGTTGTGTCAATGTAGGTTCATCACTTATAACAAACGTACCACTCTGGTGGGGGACGTTGATAGTGCAGAAGGCTGTGCATGTGTGGGGGCAGGGGGTACATGGGAAATCTCTGTACCTCCCCCTTAATTTTTCTGTGAACCTAAAACTGCTGTAAAAAAGTAGTCTTAATTTAAAAAAGAAAATCCCAGATGCAATTTCTAGCCACATGTCTATTGCCTCTCTCTCATAATAGGAGCCTCAAATATCCAGCCCTCTATGCTCATTGAAACCCCTCCCCTATTCCATCCATAGCTGTGGACTCTCTTCACAAATTTAGGCATTTTAATTAAGCAATGAAATTAAAATTTTTAGAAAATATTGTTCCAATTCCTATAATTTCTCCCTTTTTGGGCCTTGTTCAGGATATTCTCCACTTGCCTCTCCAGAGCCACTCCTTGACCCTCCCCACCCTGCTCTGAGGACTGGGAGCTTGACCTCTATCAACTGCTTTGATGACATCACCCAGGCACCCTTGTCTCTGGTTTCCAGATGGATGTGGCCAGTAGGAGGCACTGGCAGATCAGAGAGTGAAAGGAGAGAGAAGTCAGAGTATTTATTCCTCCTGCTCCCTGTTTTGCTGTGGTTCTGGCAATGACTGTGCCCTTCAACAACCATAGCTGGTGTTATGCAGCCCCTCTGCCAGGAGTCCAGCTCTCACTAGGTCCAGTGACACCATTTCTAACACTTGTCCCTTCAGACTGGGGTGGGGCTGGCTTTTCTCTGTTGATGGTCACAGATGCTTCAACATCTCCATTGGCCACTTTAACCCTGCCCACACCTCAAAAATGGTCCCTTCAGTAAAATGTTCCTTCAAAACTCCCAGCTAAGTATTCTGTCTGTTTCTTGCTGGTCTCTTGACTGATACAAGATTCAGGGACTTCTCCCTCCCACGGTACCCTAGATACACCTTTGATAATAGTGGCAATTACAACAGAGTGACAGTTTATTTATTTATATGCCTTCTGCACTATAAGCCCTTTGAGGGCTGGGGCTAAATCCAAGTTATCTGGTATCATAGCATCTAGCATGATGTTTAATGCACAGTAAGTTCCCAATAAATGTGCATTAAATGGTGCATTCCATATCTCTGACTTGCCTTTCCAGTGAGGTGGTTGTATCAGTCAGGATAGGCTAGATTGTGCTGTCATAACAAACAACCTCAATATCTCAATGGCTGAAACCACAAATGTTTGTTTCTCATTTGTGACACATGTCCAGCATGTTAGCTGGGGATTGTTTCCCATCAATGTTGTCCTCACCCTAAGCCCCAGGCTGATGGGGCAGCTAATATCCACATAGAACATTGGTGATTACCAAGAGGGAAAGAGTGTGGCAAACTGGCTCTTAGAGCTTCTTCCTGGAAATGCCACACATCACTCTGCTCCAAGCAAGTCACGTGGCCACATCTCTTTTCAAAGGGAAGAGAAGCTTAGCCCTCCTGCAGAGCGAAAGCAGATACTGGTCAATAGTAAAAATCTTACCATAGGAACAAAATTCCCCTTGTGCTCTAATGTATCACCCAGGCTTTTCCATTTCCCTGGGCAATTCTTTCCTTTATTCATCCTTGTCACTTCCATTGCATGCTGAAACAGCCATGGTGGCCTTATGTGTCTGCACATGTCAGCCATAGTTCCTGAGCCATTAAGTACTGACTTCAGCACTTTCTTGTTTAGAGTCTGCTATCAGCAAAATTAAGAGGAAGAGAGTTTGAAATGTCTCTTTAATGCAGCGGTTCTCAAAGTGTGGGTTTCCAAGGTCAACTATTTTCCCGATACTACTAAGATATTATTTGCCTTTTCTGTTCTCATAATCCTAAGACTGTAAAGAGGAATCTTCCAGAGGCTATTCAGTTGTGATTTCACAACAGATTAAATGCAAAAGCAGAAATGAGAATCCAGCTGCCTCATACTAAGCCCAACATTAAACAGACTTGCAAAAATGCAGCACAATACCACTTTTCTCCCTAATTTTTTTGTGATTAGTTATTTTAAAAGTGTTAACATGTAATGGGTATTATTGACTTTGTTATTTTTAAATGAGTTAAATATTTTAAAAATTTGTCTGTTTTAATTTGTAATATGGTAAATGTAAACTAAATAAACTGATATATTAAATCGATATAACATATAAACAAACACTGTTTGGAGTCTTTGATACTTTTTTTTTTTTGAGGAAGACCAGCCCTGAGCTAACATCATTGCTAATCCTCCTCTTTTTTGCTGAGGAAGACTGGCCCTGGGCTAACATCCGTGCCCATCTTCCTCTACTTTATATGGGACGCCGCCATAGCATGGCTGACAAGCGGTGGGTCGGTAGGCGCCCGGGATCCGAACCCGTGAACCCCAGGCTGCCAAGCGCGAACTAAACCACTGCGCCACCAGGCCAGCCTCGTCTTTGATACTTTTTAAGAGCATAAAGGGTTCCTGACAAAAAGTTTGAGACTTGCTGCCTTAATATATACTCCCTCATGTTCTACAGACCCAGAGGCATCCTAATAGTGCTTCATAATTGCTCTGTGTCCACATCCTCCCCAAATCATTGAAAATAAAATAAACTCATGCCAACTCCCTTATTTCCCTGGGCTCCCAGAGTGGACCACCTGTTTTGCTAAGGGGATTGTGGTGGGCTGATGGCTTCAGGGGTCCTCTATAGCAGACCAGCTTCAACGCAGGAGCCCCAAGCTGGGAATCAACCTCTCGCTTTCTGTCTAACCTCTGCCATTTAGTCACTTTCTCTCTAGTGGTTGAGGTTCCTCATCAATTAGAAATCAAACTGGTCTTCAGTTTTGCTGGGATAATTAAATCACATAATGCACAAGGAAGGGCTCTGTTTTTTGTTTGTTTGGTTTTTTTTATGATATTGTTTGAGAGCAAGGAGCACCTTGCTAGTGTCACTGAAACCATCCTTTCCCCACATGAAAGAGATGATACAGATTAATTCCTTTGGGTCTATTAAGCCTCCAGGAGAGCTTTTATTAGAATTAGGTAACTCCCATAAGGGACTTGTGGGTCCTTTATAAACCATGAATGCCTTAGATCAAATTAGTTTGTTTTCCAAGAATAGGTAGCCAAGAGCAATAAAGGGAAATGGGTAGGTGTAATAACCAGTTGGGAAGATTGAGAAGCAGCAGGGATTGCCAAGAAGGACAGCTTCTGACCACCAGGAATTCCCGAGACCCTTGATACGTGGGCAAAAGGAGGGCGTGGGAAGGCACTGAAAACCTTTTTCTGAGATCTTCCCAGATCTTTTGCAGACTGGCCCTTCGTCCCTATTATGAAATCACCCTGAACTACTTCTCCCCTTAATTTCCTCCTGAGTGTATGGTGGTTTTAAATAGGTCCATAAATTCTTAAATACTCACTTCAAAAGGCAGAGCCTAGTTCACCTCCCCTTAAATGTGGGCTGAACTTAGGAACCCTAACAAATGGAATATGGCAAAAGTGATGGTATCAGGCTTCTGAGGGTAGTTAATGAAAGACACAGTGGCCTCCTCTTGCTTTCTCTCAAATCACTCACTCTGGGAGAAGCCAGTTGCCGTGTTGTGAGCAGCTCTTTGGAGAGACCCACAATCCAGGAACAGGACCTTCCCGCTGAGCCAGTGAGGAACCGAGCGCTCCAGCCAGCAGCCGTGCCATTGAGCCATCTTAGATGTGGATCTTCCAACCCCAGTCGAAGCTTCAAATGACTGCAGCCCCTGTGGATATCTTGACTGCAATGTCATAGGATACCCGAGCCAGGACCACCAGCTGGCCACTGCCAGATTCCTGACATTCAGAAACTGTGAGATAATGAATGTTTGTTGTTTTAAACCACTACATTTGGGGTAACTTGTCACACAGCAATGCATAATTAATACAGTGTGTGAATTCCTCCTGTGAATTACTATTTCTTTAAACATATTGTCTGTCCCCATGACAAGAAAGGGATGCCCTTTGATATCTGTATTGGTGGAATTCTGGCTTGTTGTTCTCCATCTGCCCCACCCTTACCTGTGATCCATTTTCCACCTCTCTTTCCCCTGCTCTCTGCTTTAGGAGGTCAATTCCATAGACTCCCTTGCCCTCAGGCTTCTGTTTGGTTTCTATCCATGGAAAGCACTGGTAGGGGAGAAGAGGGCAGGGCATCTACCCTCTGACTCTGCTTTCCTTCCCACCAGATGATATTACGTGACCTTATTTTACTCATACCTACAGAGCTGGAATTCACCGTGTTAATGCCCATGCATTTAGAAGAAAAGCAATTTACTCTTGGTTCTCCCTTTGAACTTGAAAATAACCTCTAATTCCCCTAAGACAATCAAATCCACTTACTCAGGCCTGATTCCTCTGCAAGCAAAATCAAGTTGTACCATGTGGATTATGTGATTGCTGTTTGTTATATCCAGTTGGGATAATTATCAGGGTGGAGATAAGAAACAAGGACTATCAAAGGCTGACATTTCTGGAAACACCTCAGAAGTTCTTCCTGCTTGTTTGATTGGCTGGGCCAAGAACATTATGTTGCGTTCCCCTCCTGGATCAGTCAGGGAGGGGCAAGCATCTGTGAATAGCCAGGTGATGAACTGAAAAGAGCCCCGGCTTGGCAGCTGGGAGATCTGCCAGTTCTCACTTGCCACAAGTACACTGCCTAACCTTGGGCAAATTACTCAACTTCTCTGGTTTCCTCATATGTCAAAGGGAAACTTGCCTCTCTTATCTACCTCAAAGGATGGTGGTTGTGGAAAAATTAAATAAGATTCTGCTATGCTTTTAAAATATAAGATGAAGCACAAAGAGGTTAAGTAACTAGCCCAAGAACACATAACTAGTAAGTGGTGAAGCTGGGATTTGAACCCAGGAAGTCTGGCTCTAGAATCCATGCTCTTAAGCACTGTCCTTTGTTAGTGGCCCTTGACCATGACCACACTCCTCAAATAGTCCCTTCAGTAAATTCTCTGAATATCCCTTCAGCTCTCTCATCTGTGTCCTGCTATAATTCTGTGCCACAGTCTATTGTCTTTCATAATCTTACATAATATTCAAAAGAGGCAGGGAACTACTTAAAAACTAACTTTGAATTAAAAGAACTTTATATTTGGGGCCGCCCGGTGGCGCAGCGGTTTAGTCCACGCTTGGCAGCCCCAGGGTTCGCCGGTTCGGATCCCGGGCGCCCGCCAATGCACTGCTTGTCAGCTATGCTGTGGTGGCGTCCCATATAAAGTAGAGGAAGATGGGCACGGATGTTAGCCCAGGGCCAGTCTTCCTCAGCAGAAAGAGGAAGATTGCCGACGGATGTTAGCTCAGGGCTGGTCTTCCTCACAAAAAAAAAAAAAAGAACTTTATATTTTATATCAAAGTCAAATTCCATGTAAAGAAAGTCTATTAATTATAAATGAAAAACATTCCCTATCTCTTTTCTAAAGAATACTATGGAGCTAAAGTGAATGAGAACACAAGTCCAAAAATCTCTTATCTGAAAGCCTAGGAGCCAGATAGATTTTGGAATTTAGAAGCATTTTGGAGTTTTGAAAGTCATGTACTGTATATTATATGCACTGTATGTGTATGTACAAGTGTATGAATATATTATATAACACAGGGTCCAGGGAAGCCTTCAGTAATCAAACAATTTTTCTGTAAGAAAACAGACATATTCACCTCCATTTCCTCATAATTAGAAGGGGACAATAGTACAGACTTCTTAGGGGTATGTGAAGGTCAGATGAGTCAGTCTAGAGTGCTTGGGCTTAGAGCTGTGCCTGGCACTTTGGACCACTCAGAACTGTTACCTACCTTTATTGGAGTCAGTTGCTGACCTCTCTGTGGTGTGTCTTGGCTGCTGACTTCTATCTATAGTCTCTAAGTAAGTGCATTTGGGTGTGGCCTTTCGGCCACTCCAACCTACCTCTGACGTCCATCTGTCTATCTGCTGTCTATCTTTTGGGGCTTCATCACATCCCTGTCAGGAACCACCAGACGCCCCCCCATCGACATCTGTGCAAACAGCTGGCACCTAGGCAGGGCTAGTCGGCCTCTAGGGGGAGAGCCCTGCAATTTCACTCCTGTAGTCATAAAAATGGGCATTTCCTGCGTGAGATGCACAAACTAGAGAGAATATGAAAAAGCCATAGAGGGACCTCAAATGAGCTCCTAGGGTGGGTAAACTCTATTCTCCAGTTCTGATGAGTCAATGAGTGGGGATAAGTGACGATGAATTTGCTCTTTTCCAAACACATTTTCCTCGCCCCGTCCCATTTTGCTAGTGAACCAGGGCAAATTTCATACAGCTGTGGTTTAAGTTTCTTCGTGAAGGAAGGCAGAGAGCTTGGAAAGCTGGGAGGAGCAGACCGTGTAAGCCGAGAGTGAGCCTGGAAGGAGCTACAACGGCAACACCTGAGCAAATGGGGCACAGTCGCTTCCTGTAGAAAGAAAGGCGAACAGGAAGGTGGCTTCTGCTAGAGGGTTAAGGAAGGGGAAGAGCACCCCCTTGAGCGGTGAGTGGTATCATCTCTGTCATGGGGGTGAGAGTTTGACCATAAGAAAAATGTTAGACTCAGAAGCAGTCCAAGTGCCCATCAATGGATAATGAAAATATGAGATATATATGTGTGTGTGTGTATACATATATATACACAAACAGAATACTACTCAGCCATAAAAAAAAGACAAAATCCTGCCATTAGAGGCAACACGGATGGAACTTAAGGGTATTATGCTAAGAAAAATAAGTCAGACAGAGAAAGACAAATACCATATGATTTCACTCATATGTGGAACATAAACAAAGGAGAACAGATTGGTGATTACCAGAGGGGAAGGGGTGCGGGAGGGTGAAAGGGGTAAAGGAGTACATGTGCAGTGACGGATGGAAACTCAATTTGGGTGGTGAACACGATGCAGTCTATACAGAAGCTGAAATATAATATACACCTGAAATTTACACAGTGTTATAAACCAATGTGACCTCAGTAAAGTAAAAAAAAAAATTAAAGAAAAATGTTCATCTCCAACTCTAACCCCAGTCCTTAGGCTTGGCATAATCTTCCCCTCCACTTCTAAAACAAGTCACAATGAAGTCTTCCTAAATGCTTATGAGTCCCCTTTCCCAACATTTGAAACTTCATAAATATGCATGCTTCTTCCCTGTGTGTTGTTATCCATGTGACCTTCTTTCCAGACACAAGAAGGGCTGGCTCCTAGAAATGTGTGAGGGGGCTGGTGCTCAGACAAAGATATCAAAGGTGAGGTATCCAGGGCAGACCCAAGATCGTGGGCGTCCAGTTGTTCAGCTCCCTTCCCACGACCGCCACAGGGATCACTCTTCCCAAGAGTCTACTCCTAGGTGGCCTGGCTCTGCCATTCTTTGGTTGTTTCCCCCTCCCACAGGGTGGTATTCAGAAGTCATGGTGTGCCCTCACAATACTGCCTCCACAATACAATAGAAGCAAGACAACTCTGTGCCACTGGAGATTATTCGTGGGACTCACAACTCGACCAAGCTTTAGCTCAGCTTTAAGCACTGCCAGCCTCTTCCAGCCCTCTGTTTTATTCTTTCCCTAATCGCACCTTGTTTTTCTTCTACTATTGACCTTTGGGGAAAGGGATGAGAGTGGGGAGGGAGGAAAGAGTGGTCATTGCTGCTGGTCCATCTTACTTCCATCCTCACTTCAACACTGTGCTGTCATAGTCTCATAGCCAGCCATTTCTTGTCTGGGTGAGTCATTGCTCACCTTTAGGAAAAACATTTCCCCAGCTCCTAGTGCATGGTGCACGAACAGTAAATGTTGAAAAACAATGATGGTACAGGTGCATGCAAGAAAAGAAAGGTCAAGTCATTGTGCTCTCTATTTTAATATAGAGTACATAGAGCTCAGTCAGAGAGAGGAAAATGTAATAAGATGACCTAACAAGGGGTTGGCCTTGCCCCTCCCAGGCTTCTGCAATAAAGGGTCAAAGGGTGAGTCCCGTGATAACATCTGCACCTCTCCCCACTCCCGCCCCTCACCTGGCCCCCATTTCAAGAAGAGAATGTGGGGCTGAGAAAAGTTTTCATTTACAATTCATTAGGACCTTCCCAACATCTGCAAGGATCAATCTCCTGCTGGCACCCCACGTTTCTCATTTACTCTATTATGGTAGAAATCTCCATCTCATGCCTGCCTTGAGTTACACCTCAAAAGGCCCCCTTCTACTCCCCTAGCCGTGTGACTTGGTGAAGGAGTAAAGGGGTCATGGGCGGGATTGGTGTAGCCGACTCTAGGCTGATGCCCCACCCCACACTCCCTGGGCCCTCCAGTGTTCACGGAGCTGTGGTTTTCAGCCCCAGCACGGTGAATTCTTCCCACCTAGAGCCTGAGGGTTTTCTCAGATGCAACAGAAGCTCGCTTGGCAAGTGCGAGGGGGTGAGTGTTGGTGGGCAGGATACCTCCAGAGGCAACCCTCAGCTGAAAGGGCACGGGAGTCAGTGGGCACACCTCCAGGGGAAACATTCTGTGGCCTGGTTTGCACAGTGCCCCCTTTGTGCATGGCAATCTTGCCCCTTAGTGCCTCCTTCACTGCCTTTACTCCCTTCCCTGCCTCCCTCACCCTACTTCACATGCGCTTCCAGGGTTCACCCCCCAAATAGACTGCCTGGACCCAGTACTCATCCAGGGTAGGTTTTGAAAAATCTAAACTAAGATAGCTGAAAAGGGAAAAAAAAAAAAAAATCTCTGGTTGCTGTTTCCTCCTCTTTCTTACCTCTCTTTCACTCTCCCACCCCACTGAAAACTGGTTTCTGTCCCTGCCACTCTGAAAGTCCAGATACTGCCAAAACCAGTGATTCTGTCCTCTCATACTTGACCTCTCGGGAGCAGTTGACTGATGATTTCCCCCTTGGAGCACACTCCTCCCTTGGCTTCTGGGACAGCCTTCTCTCTTATTTTCCTCTTACCACTGAGCTTTCTGTCATGGTCTCATTCAAAGATGACCTTTATTTTGCACTTCCTTCTTAAGTATCTACATCCCCCAAAGGTCCACATTAGGCTTCTTCTATTCTCACTCCTCACACTTACTCACTGGGAGGTCCCCAAGCTTCAGGGGCTTCCATTATAACAAATACCAGTGATGTCCCAATCTATGTCTCCCACCCAGGCCTCTGTGTCAAGCCTCCCTCCTATGCAAACCTGCCTACTGGGTGGAAACCCTTGAATGTTCCATGAATGCTCATTTAAGCATGCCCCCAAATGAAGTCTTCGTGGCAGGACATTTTTTCCCCAAAAAAAGTTTAACAGAGAAGGATAAAGAGAGGCAGGAACGTGAGGAGGTGGAGTTGAGAAAGGTTATGACTGTTTTTACATTGGGAAGCACTCCAACTGGAATGGAAAGAACTAGAGGACAGAAAGAGGCAAAGAGACACGAGAAGCTGAGTTTCTGAGAAGGTGGAGGGGAAAGACTAGAAGGAAGGAGGAAGATACGTTCAGATTCAGGAAAACTTGTGGTTGCCAGGAAAATAAGTGGATGGTGTTCATGCTGGCTGGCCTCTGTTTCCTCCTTGAACCAGGAGGCAAGATCATTAGCTGGGGGTGGAGTGAAATGGGGGATTTGAGGGCAGAGGTAAAATTTGGGAATGGGGCGTGAGTTAGAATGCAAGCAATGGAAAGCTCACCACAAACTGGCTGTAAAAAAACTAGGAGATTCAGTGACTGATATATCTTGACGGTATAAAGGCAGACCTGGATGCAGGCATAGTGTGACCCGGAGGCTCAGGTTTCCATCTGGCTTCCGTGCTTCTCTTGTCCTTGTGTTTCAGCAGTTATAGACACCACATCCACACTGCAACGCCTGAAGGGAGAAGGGAGAGGAAGCTTGTCTCTCAGAAACCCCTACCATTGTCTCCTTGTGTCTTATTGACCCAAATTGGGTGGTGTGCTTATCTGTGAGGAACCAGTCACTGTGGTCAGAGAACCCAGAGAGCTGATTACCTTAAGCCAGGCCCACCCCTGGAGATGAGAATGAGGTCAAACTCACCCAAACAGCATCAAGGAGAATGGGCGAGTGACACTTCTTTAAAGGAAAAGCTGGGTCCCTTTGGGGGGAAAAGGGGGAATGGACGCTGGAACATCAACCAACAATGTCCACCACAGTTTGTTTCTGAGGAATACATGAGAAGCAACTACTGAAAGATTGGTTAAGGTGTACTTGTGCTGAGGTGGGGTTCTCACGAGTGTTAGAAATGTGTGGCCAGGGGCCGGCCCGGTGGCGCAGCAGTTTAGTTCGCGCTTGGCAGCCCGGGGTTCGCGAGTTCGGATCCCAGGCGCCCGCCGATGCACTGCTTGTCAGCCATGCCGTGGCGGCGTCCCATATAAAGTGGAGGAAGATGGGCACGATGTTAGCCCAGGGCCAGTCTTCCTCAGCAAAAAGGGGAGGATTGGTGACGGATGTTAGCTCAGGGCTGGTCTTCCTCACCAAAAAAAAAAAAAAAAAAAGAAATGTGTGGCGAATGTATTAGAAATGTGGAGCAGAGAAACGTGTGGCGGCTTCATGCCTCATGGTTTTACGATTGTCACAGCAGCCCAGAGGAGGCAGGTAGTGGGAGGGGAGAAAGTGAAGTTTGCCAGGTACATGTAAGGACAACTGGGCAAGATTCCAGCTGAGGGTAATAGAGAGCTTGAAGTGATAGATAGAGGAAGAAGGGAATTTGGAAGGGAGCTGATAGATTAGGATAGAATGGAGTGGTTCAGGGACTGAATGTTCAGATGAACTAGAGAAGCTTGGCTTGGGGGGAGCGGGGCAGTGTGAGTGCACATAGGAGACAGCAAGCGAGATCAGTGTGCTAGAGAGAGAGCCAACGAGAAAGGGTGAGGGGAAGGCATTGGCATTTAACATTCAGAGGGAGACAGTGATGGCAAGGGGCTTCTTGGGTCCTATTTTCTAAATGAAGACAAGATACATGTGTGACAGTTATAGTGGCCTTGATAGCAACACAATAAACATCTAAAAGCCCACACCAGCCTCAGAAATCTGAGACATGTCCCCAGGGTTTCATCTGCCTTGGTGTCATGTCCCCCAAATGTCAGTCCAGCTGGGTTCTTTGGGCAGAAGAGCCACTGGGGGCCTCTGGCCATCCCCCTGCTTTCAAAATTGAGTCCACATAACTCAGACCACCACAAAGTTTTCCCTCAGCCAGGGGCAATGAAAAAGGGTTTTTGTTGTTATTATTTTGTCTTTTTCTTCCAAGGATGGGTCAGGGCCCCTTGGTTCTTGGGGCAGAAAAGAATGGAAAGGATGGATGCTAGGAATAGGACACACTGTATGTTCTAAGTTTTTTAAAAAATCAAACATTCACTCTGGGCTAAGGAGATACACACAGTAGAATTTCTACAGCGTGAGCAGGCAGAAGGGGACTTAGATGGAATATAAAGTCCCAGTGAACTGACTGGCTTGACCCATGACATGCTCTGTGAATTAAATCCTATTATTTAAATACACAAATCTTCAGTTTCTACATGTATACGACGGGTGATTATGGGATTTATACCAGGGATCAGCAAACTTTCTGTAAAGGGCCAAAGAGCAAATATTTTTGGTTTTCGTGGGTCACACAGTCTCTGTTGCCACTACTAACATTGCTGCTGTGGCAGGAAAGCAGACATAGACAATATGTCAGTGAATAAGTGTGGCTGGGTTCCAATACAACTTTATTGACAAAGACAGGTAGTCACAGACCTAAATGTAAGATGCAAAACCGTAGAACTCTAGAAGATAACATAGAAGAAAATCTAGATAACCTTGGGTGTGGTGATGACTTTTTAGATACAACACCAAAGGCATGATCTGTGAAAGAAATAATCAATAAGCTGCACTTCATCAAAATTAAATCTTCTGCTGTTAAAAACAATGTCAAGAGAATGAGAAGACAAGCCACAGACTGGGAGAAAATATTTGCAAAAGGTATCTGATAAAGGACCATTATCCAATATATACAAAGAACCCTTAAAACTCAGTAAGAAAACACACAACCGGATTTAAAAATGGGCCAAAGGCCTTAACAAACACTTCACCAAAGAAGATAAACACATGGCAAATAAGCATGTGAAAAGATGCTCCAAGTCACATGTCATCAGGGAAATGCGAATGAAAGAAATTGAGCTTATAAGAATGCCTATTAGAATGGCTAAAATCCAAAACACTGACAACACCAAATGCTGGTGAGGGTGTGGAGCAACAGGAACTCTCCTTCATTGCCAGTGGGAATGCAAAATGGTACAGCTGCTTTGGAAGACAGTTTGGCAGTTTCTTACAAAACTAAAAATACTCTTATACTATCCAGTAATCACTCTCCTTGGTATTTACCCAAAGGAATTGAAAACTGATGTCCACACAAAAACTTACACATGAATATTTATAGCAGCTTTATTCATAATTGCCAAAACTTGGAAGCAACCAAGATGTCCTTCAGTAGGTGGATGGATAAATAAACTGTGTGTGTACATTCACACGATGGAATATTATTCAGTGCTAAAAAGAACTGAGCTATCAAGCCATGAATAGACATGGAGAAAACTTAAATGCATATTACTAAGTGAAAGAAGCCAATCTGAGAAGGCTCCCTACCATACGATTCCAACTATATGACATTCTGGAAAAGGCAAAACTATAGCGATAGTAAAAAAACAAAAAAAAACAAAAAAAATCAGTTGTTGCCAAGGAGTGTGGGGGAGGTGGGGAAGGATGAATAGTCAGAGCGCAGAAGACCTTTAGGACAGGAAAAATACCCTGTACGATGCCATAATGATGGATACATGTCTTTACCCATTTGTCCAAATTCATAGAATGTACAACACCGAGAGTGAACCATAATGTAAACTATGGACTTTGGGTGTTATTATGTGTCACTGTAGGTTCATCAATTGTAAGAAATGTACCACTCTGGTGAGGGATGTCGATAATGCAGGAGGCTGTGTATGTGTGGGATCAGGGGGTATATGAGAAATCTCTGTACCTTCCCCTTAATTTTTCTGTGAATCTAAAACTGTTCTAAAAAATAGTCTTAACAAAACAGGACGCAGGCAGGATTTGACCCCCTGAGGTATTAAAAGGTTGGAGAGAAGTGTGTAACCTGTGTTCCTTGAGTCCCTTGGACCTAGTTTGGCCACTAATGGGGACTCATCCCCTCATGTGCTAAACCAACCTCTCCCTTAGATGTTTCCAGGAGGCCCAGTGGATATCTCAAAGACACTAATGAAAACAATTTTCCCCTGTTCATCTCCCATCTTCACTTGATGTTAGTAACCAAAGCCTGCTCTGCCAAGTCAAAGACCCTCAGCTCTGCTTTTGCCTTCTAGAGTCAGTCAGATGGTCTTCCCCCTGCCCACCCATCCACCCAGTACAACCCTGCACCACTGGATGGTGGCACTGTGTGCTGCCCAAAATTACTCGAATTACACTGTGTTCATAGCAAATAGGTTTGAAAGCTTCTCTCTTTTCTCATAGTGCTGTTAACATCTCATAGAGGGCTATTAAAAAAACAACAGATACACTCGTGTCCATGTCGGCCTGATGTAATGGGGAGAGAGGTTAAGTTGGGAGTGGCAAGAGGGTAACGCTGATGTAATCAGAGGATCAATTATAGTAGCTAGCAATACACAAACTTTTATTATCAAGCCACTAAAAATTTATCAGCTTATTTTTTATTGACATAACAGTTTGATGCATACTGAGGCAGGAAGGAAAGAATCTGCTCCACACTATCATTCAAGGACCCAATCTTCTTCCATCATATGACTTCACTGTCTTCTGGGACTTTGCCTTTCTCTGCATTCAACCGGAGTTGAAAAAGGGTGGGAAAAGAGGAGGCACAGAGGACTGTGTAGGGAGACTTTATGGACCATGCCTGGAGATGGCAACATCACTTCCATCTAGCTTCCTTGGCCAACTCTTTCATATGGCCATACTTAACTGCAAAGGAACTTAGCTCTAGTCAAACTGTGGGTCTAGACAAAGAAGAAACAGGTTTGTTGTACAAATAGGCAGACTATGACAGCTGGGGACAACTGGGTGACAGACATTACTCTCTACTCAATTTGTTTTTCCAGTTGACTGTTGAGAATGTTTTTCCATCGGGATACAATTCCCTATGGGTTTCCTCTTCTGAGCAGAGGCACGGACAGCAGTCTGGGCTATCTTTTCATGGATGTCCTACAAACATCCTTGGAAGATAGGAATCGTGTCTTTCTCCAGAGCAGAGGCCACATTTATTTGATGTTATGGATAATAATGTCTCCTCTGGGGCAAAGGTTAGACAGATTTGCTTGCAACTCCTTTAAAGATTGAGGCTTCCTAAGTCTGGGGCTTCTCGGGTGTGACACATATCTTATGTGCTCAGCATCCACCTGGGCCCAGCCCTGCGTTGCCCCACAGCACTTGGTGGGCAAGGAGAACCACTGCAGACACGAAGCTCCTGCTGCCTGCTGTGCTACAAGTGATGGAGTCCTTTGTCCCTACCCAGGCATTCCGCATCCTCTGAAAGAATCATGAATTTGTGCCAGGCTAACTTGTTAGCTTTCAAATAAGGTAAAACATCTTAGAACGTTCAGTTTTTGAGAGTTACCTGATCAAATGTACCATGATCAATACCTAGTAGATGCCTGTGACTCATCAACCCTCTCTAGCTCTATGGGACCCCAAGTAGCAGACCTGGCTCAGACTTAAGTTGAACCCCTCATGCTTCAAGTAAGTGAAATAATATCAGTGACAACAGTATAAACTATGAAGTCCCTGAGCACATGGAACCTAATACCAGGACCTCCACATTGCACACCCCAGGACATTATTCAGGTCATAGTCTATGACTATGCAAGATGGCTGCTCCAACTATTGCAATGTCTCATTGTATCTAACACCATCAGTGATAAGATTCACGATTATTTTAGGTGCCACTGCTAAAGAAGATAAAAAGTTGCCAATTAGACCATGAGCATTAAAAATGCTCTCGTTAATTTGACTTTTTTACTGTATATTTATTGAAAGAGCTCTTTTATACTTATTGAAACTGATTTGTCATATATCAATCTTGTATACACACAAGGAGGAAAATTTTCCTACAACATTATACTGGAGGGTCTAGCCAGTGCAATAAGGCAAGAAAAAAGAAAGAAAACTGTCTCTGTTTGCAGACAACATGATAGTCTACATAGAAAATCCCAAAGAATTCTAAAATAAAAGCTGCTAGTGAGTTTATCCTGGTTGGAAGATATAGAATGAACATACAAACATTTTTATTTCCATATATTACCAATGAAGAAATGTAAATTTAAAAAGAAATGCCATTCTTAATAGCACCAAAAAAGCCCATGGAATGTTTAGAGATAAATCAAACATACATGCAAGGTTTATGGTGAAAATTATAAAACATTGCTGAAAGAAATAAAAGAAGACCTAAATAAATGGAGAGAGATACTGTGTTCATGGATTAGAAGACCCAATATTGTTAAAATATAAGTTCTCAAATTGATCTCTAAGTTCAATACAATCCTCAAATCCCAAAATTCTAGCAGGTTTTTTTTTTTTTTTTGAAGAAATGGAAAAGCTGATTCTAAAGTTTCTAAGGAAAAGCAAAGTGACTAAAGAACAGCCAAAACAATTTTGAAAAATAAGAACAGAGTCTGAGAACTTACAAGTACTTGATTTTATGGTCTACTATAAAGCTACAGCAATCAAGAGTATGGAATTGGCAAAAGGACAAAGAGATCAGTGGAACAGTACAGAAAATAGACACATTTATACATTCAGTTGATTATCAATGAAGGTTGAAAGGCAATTAAATGGAGAAAGGAGAGTTTTTCAATAAATAGTAATGAAACAATTGAACATTAACCCATACCTTGCACTATATCCAAAAGTTAACTTGAAATGGGTTATAGAACTAATTGTAAAAACCTAAAACCCATAAAACTTCTACAGGAAAGCAGGGGAAAATCTTTGTGATCTTGGGTTTGGCAAAGATTTCTTAGATAGGACGCAAAACACCTGAGCCATAAAAGAAAAAAACTTGACAAATTGGACTTCATAAAAATTAAATATTCTGTTCTTTGAAAGTCATTGTCAAGAAAATGAAAAGACAGGCCACAGACTGAGATAATATTTGCAAAACAGATGTCTGAAAAAGGACACCTAGACTATATAAAAAACTCTCATAACTCAATAAGAATATAATCCAATTAAAAATGATTTGAACAGACATTTCAAAGGGGATATATAGATAGCAAATAAGCCCATGAAAAGATGCCCAACGTCAATAAGGAAATACACATTAAAACCACAGGGAGATGGGGCCAGCTCAGTGCCATAGCGATTAACGTCATGCGCTCTGCTTCAGCGGCCACGGGTTTGCAGCTTTAGATCCCAGGCAAAGACCTACACACCGCTCATCAAGCCATGCTGTGGCGGCATCCCACATACAAAATAGAGGTAGACTGGCACAGATGTTAGCTCAGGGCCAATCTTCCTCACCAAAAAAAAAAAAAAAACCAAAAAACAAATGGTGAGATACCACTACAAACTAATACAATGACTATAATTTTAAAAAGCTTGACATACCAAGCACTGGTGAGGTTGCAGAGTAACTAGAACTGTCATTCATTGCTGATGGGAATGTAAAATGCTGCAGACACTTTGGAAAACAGTTCAGCAGTTTGTCATAAAGTTAAATACACAATTACCATATGACCCAGCAGCCCTACTCCTAAGTGTTTACCCCTGAGAAGTGAAACTGTATATCCATACAAAAACCTGAACTTTTATAGCTTTATTCATAAGTGCCATCAACTAGAAACAGTCCAGATGTTCTTCTACTGTGGATGCATAAACAAATTACGGTATAATCACACAATGGAATACTACTCAACAATAAAAAGGAATGAACTACTGATAAATGTGAAAACATTATGCTAAGTGAAAGAAGCCAGACTCGAAATGCTGCATGACATTATAGAAAAGGCAAAATAAGAGAGACAGAAAACAGATCAGCAGTTCCCAAGGGCTGGGAGTATGGGTTGGGGATTGACTATAAAGGGACATGAGGAAACTTTTAAAGTATTCTCTCTTGATTTCAGTGGTGGATATACAACATTAGACATTTTTATCAATTCATAGAACTGCATATCTAAAAAGGGTGAATTTTACTATATTTAAATTATACCTCAATAAATCTGACTCAAATTTTTTTTAAATTGGTTAAGGTATCATTAAAATTTTTCCCATAGAATCCAAGTCCTCTGAATCACTTTCGATGGAGAGTTGATATCAGAGTTTTTCATGCTCTGTCATCTGGGTAATCAGGAGCTTTTGTAATATTCTTGAGAGTGCTCCAATATTTTCTCTGGGATTTGCTTCCAAGCAGCTGATGTTCATTCTATAAGTTTTGATGCTGGCACTTTTTTGATCTTAATGAAAGATGTCAACAAAAGGTTTACAGACAGCAACCAGGACTCGTATGTTGGACACCTGCAAATTTTCTACATTTCAGACAACAAACCGTTTAAAGACAATTTAAATGAGGGCTAACATCTAAGTTTGTGCAAAAACAGCTACACCCTGGCTGCCACCTGGATAACAGCAGCTGTAAGATTCTGTCAACTTCAGAGGTATTCAAGTGTGAAAAATGCTCATCTTCAAATTGATAAGATATTATTACTGGAAGAAGTCTACGTGGGGAAGCTGGACTCCAAATGCCCTTTTGAAAATCCTGTGGAAGACAGTGACATGGTGGAATATTTTTAATTTTTTCAGAGGACTACATTTTCAATTAATTTAGTTAACATGTATACGTGGTACAAAATCCAAAATGTGAAACAGAGAATACAGTCAAAAGTCAGTCTCCCTCCAACACCTGAGCCTCAGACACCAAGTTCCTTCCTGGAGAGAGAACCACTGTTGGGGATCCCTTATGTCAGAACTATTTGAGAAAGATTATTCTGGTAACAAGGCAGAGGAAGAAGCAGGAGGAACAAAGGGCCATTTGTCAACTAAGAAGAATGACAATAGTCCAGGGGAGGAATAATGAAGACAAGTTTGGATAGTGGGGATGTATATCATTAAGAATTGCATTTAGCTGCAAATATATGCAATCTGAAAAACAGTGACTAAGATTTATATTTTTCTCATATAAAAGAAGTCTGCAGTGGGCATTTCAGGGCTGATGTAGTTGTTCTAGTATGTTAATAATGCTCAAGCCTCTTCTATATTTCTGCTCTATCCTCCTTAGAAGGTTGCTTCCATCTTCAGTGTTGCCTCAAGGTTGCAAAATGGCCAGTGCTGCTCCAGCCATCACGTCCATCTACCAAAGGAGAAGGAAAAAGACAGAAGGGAAGGCAAAAGTGCATGTACTTGCTATCTCTCACATATTCTAATTCATCTCAACTCTCTGCCCTTCTCCTTCTCCATCTGCTCTGTTTCAGCAAGCTGGCCTGGATGGGCTACATCAGTGGCCTTCTTGCCCTTGGCTTTCTTATGAGTTCAGCCAACAGGGATCCGTGACAGGAGATTAGAGTGACAGAAGAGAATGAGCTCATGGTATTTTTTTTCCCCTGACACCCTTCCTACCGAGTCACATCTGGTTGGTACATCTCTACCTGAAGGTCACCGTTCTCAAGGCAGTCTGCTCTGCCTGACTCTTCTTACCAGTTCACATATAGAGACGCTAACAGCTCAGCTGATTCTAATCTCATACTCGTAGGCTATTCTCCATGATTTCCATACATTCTGCCCACACCTTTATCAATGGTCCCATTATATATAAAACCTCCCCAAGTTACCCTAATTTCAGCGTGCCATCTGTTTCCTTGCTGGAACCCCGAATAATACAAGTCACAGGCCAGCTGAGTCAGCCACTTTTATGAAGATTTCCTGAAAGGTTCATCCAACAATTTTCACTTGTAGTTAGAAGTTAGATGGCCATCCTGAGGAAGGGAGATAGGGATATACAGAGGGCTTATTGTTGGCATTGGTTTTGGGGGGACTGTTATGAGTAATAAAGAAGGAAGACTGGATACTAAGCAGGCAGCTAGATGTCTCTGTCATAGGAAGGAAGACAAAGAAAAATAAATGCCCTGTGAGAAACAATATTAATTTGTAACCCATCAGATTGAGGAAAGAGGGACAATGCATCAATAATGACTGAATTTCCAGTACCAGTCACATTTTAAAGGTTGCTGTCAACTTTTTTTTTTTTTTTTTTGGTGAGGAAGACCAGTCCTGAGCTAACATCCGTTGCCAATCCTCTTCTTTTTGCTGAGAAGACTGGCCCTGGGCTAACATCTGTGCCCATCTTCCTCCACTTTATATGGAACCCCGCCACACCATGGCTTGACAAGTGGTGCATCTGTCCCCGCTCGGGATCCGAACCTGGGGATCCTGGGCTGCGCAAGCAGAGTGCGCAAACTTAACTGCTACACCACCGGGCTGGCCCCAAGGTTGCTGTCAATTTATAGGCCTCTGCCCTTAAAGGTCCCAAACTTTGAAGGTCTTCTCAAGTATGCATATGTATGTGTTTTTCCCTTTTATAGAGCCTCTTTAGAATCTGATTAAAAATAGAATTTTCACTCTGGAAAAATACACACAAATTGTATGCACAATTGTTTAACTTAATATTCTTTCTACACAAAGATCCAATGCAATAAAATCTTATTTTAAAAAAAGCATCGAGTTTTTAAGAAGTTGTGTCCTGGAGCTAAACTACCTCAGTTTGAATCCCAGTTCCACTACATACCAGCCGTGCGTCCGTGAGCAAGTGGGCTCGCTTCTTTGTATTTGTTTCCTCCTCCGTAAAGTGGATGCGCTGACCGTAAGAATGCACCTGGCAGACCTTCTAGTCCAGGGAGCATCACTGACTGAGGGCCCAGCTGCTGCATTTCAAATCCATCCTGGCATTTGTGACAGGGTCCCATCCCTCATGGGCTTCTCCCCGCCGATGACTGACTGTGGCAGGGATGTAAGGCAGACCCATTTCTGGGAGACATGGGACTCCTTTGTCAGCCAATTTTGGCTCAAAGACCTCCCTTAACAGCTTTGCTGAACTTAACTAAGACTGCTCTGCAGTCTAAGACACTTCTACCGATCTTCCCCCTTTTCTTCTTCACTCGGGGCTATATTTGAGTGATGGTCTAATGACTTCCCCAGCCTTTACCGACTCCCTCCATCTCCTTTTTCACAGGCATTTTCCTGAATAAAATCCATGCACATTTATTCTGCTCTTGGCATCTGCTTCTCAGAGGACCCAGACTAATGGTGGGGATAACAACAGTGCCCACCTCACTGAGGTGTCGAGAGGATAAAGGAGTTCATTCATTTAATGTGCTCACAGTAGTGCTTAGTAACAGCTCAATCCATTCCAGTTATTCTATTAAAGACAGACCACATCTTACACTTCTAGTGTTATAGCAGGTTAAATAATCCAAAAAAAAACCTTCCATAAAATACCATAAAAGTATGATGAAATATAGAAAATTGTCTTCTAAATGCATAGCTGAGTTTATGAGAAAATAATATAAATGCTAGGGGCAAAGACGGAGAGGGACCTACGACCCAGAGCCGTAGTCCTGAGTTCACGCTGCAGCTGTCCCCAGGGAACGTGGTGAAGCCGTTGCACATGAAGCTGAGGACTGTCAAAGGGCTACTAGACCTTCAGAAAAAGGGTAGGAACTGAAGACAAAGTCAAACCATCAGCAGAGAGGGATATCAAGGAAGCTTGTCTATCTTCACTTGTGTCTGGATAAAAGGAAAAGATCTCCCAAGACACCTGTGTTTGCTGAAGGCAGAGTTTGGCATTTATACCACTCTTGTGGCCGAGAACGCCCAAACTGATAACATCTGTGATAAAGTGAATACAAGTCCTCTCTGGAGGGACAAACCCTCGGCTAAGGATTCTCAGGGTTCACTTCAATATAGCGTTGCTGAAGATGCACTCACAACTCGAAACCACAGAACAAACAAGGAAATAATCCACAGTGAGAGTTACAATATGAAGGGCAGGATTCAATTCCCAATAATTCAAGATAGTTATTTTAAACATATTTTATAATCTCTGGCTGGTAGATATATTAATAACATCAAAGAACAGAATTTTTAAAAACATGAGGAAAGATGGAGATTCTCAAACAAGAACCAAACAAAAATGTTAAAGACTCTCTTAGCTGACGCTCTCTAGAAAGCAGAGCCTGAGGCAAGGATTAGGATACTGATCCTTTATTCAGGAGATGAAGCCTACTGAGATGAAGGCAAGGAAGAAAAGGGGAAGTGGGGCAAGGAAAGATGTGAAGTGATGTGATATGATGTGATGCATTACAGCACTGGCCATTCTTTCTTGAGAAGCCATGAAGGGACATAGCTGGTCACTTAGCAGGCACTTCCCTTAGCACGTACGAAAGATTTCAAAAAGAAATGCCACCTCTGATTGGAAGGGAGAAAGAAAGGAGAATTTATCTGCCCACTCCCTCCTTTTCTCATTGCTCAAATTCCTCTCCCTGGAGAGTTAACCCACAAGCGGTGCATTATTGATCCTTTGATGCCACTCAGGAAACCAGACCCCTGTCCAGAAGTAGAGGAGCAACTTGGTGCAGACAGGCCTGGCGTGTGGGACGTGAAGCCCTGCAATCCCCAACCTCCAGTCAGCCTGCGGAGCTCAGGAAAGGCAGCACAGTGCCCGCACACTCCAGTGAGTTACTGGGAGTTGGAAAAATTTTGAGAACAAGGGAGGTTTGACTCTCAGGAGGGGAACAGGTTTGTGTCCGATGAGAAATGAGAAACAGAGTCATTGAAGTGAGGAAACAATTCCCAGTGGATAGATTCAACAGCATATGACTTCCAGACGAAGATAAAATTGTGAATTGGAAGAGATAACTTAAGAAGTTATACCTCTGTGCTGTATTCTGGATAAAGAAACAGAAAATGAGAGGCATGGAAGAGTGAAAAGGTCCGATTTATACCCAATAGGAATTTCAGCAGGTGAGATTAGAGAGAATGAGCAAGAGATTACATTGATAAAGGACATGAATCCTTGGATTCAGTTTCTGCAAGATTTTTGATGTCCAAGGGCAGCTTTTGTGCACAGAGATTATTTTCATTTATTTGGGTTTGATTTTTAATTTTTATTTATTAAAATTATAAATTTAAAAGCCTACTTTTTCTTAAACCCCTAAATTCATTTTTATAAATTTTACTATACTATTTTAAATCCAGTAAATCTTATATAAAATAGAAATAATTTTCAGAGAACCTTTAATATAAATTGAACTGATTACTTAAGGGAATTTGATTTTGATTAATGTTAAGTAAACTTGAGTTGAACAGACTAATTACCTTTAAATACTTTAAATATTTATAAACTTAATATATTCAATTTTCTTTAAGAATTTAAGATGTCTAAACTCAACAAACTTACGACCCAGTGAGCTAATCCTTTCCACATTAAGCAACTCTTTAATACAAGTTCTCTTAACCACTCTGACACTGTTTATAAACTAAGTCACTTCCTCTTATACCGTTCACTTCAAATCAAGCATTTAATTAGGACTCACAGGCTAATTTGTCATATACTTGTACTATATAATTGAATTTGACATATTAAAGTATTTTAAATACCAAACACACAGAGATTATCTTGAGTGTAACACAAAATGATTAATGCCATAGGTTTGATATACTTCATAATTTCTGTATTTCTGGGGTTAAGAGACACAACTCCCTTAGCTTTACTGTGACTTTAGATTATTGAGCTGATAATGCATGATGACAATATGATTGTCACCTGAGGCAAGTTGGAGTTGCTTATTGGACAGACACATTTGATACAAGGATGCCAGACCTGGAGCTGCCTATGTCCAGTGTAATTCTTCCTGCATCACAGACTGACGTACTGAGTCCTATACTCCCACAATCTTAAAATTATAGGAGACCCCAAGTCTACACCCTTCAGGTGGGGTTGATACCTCCTGTTTCTATTTACAATCACAGAATACTTTTTGTAACCTCTTTCTGTTTTTATTACCTAATTTTATCATCTGGATTGTACAACCTCCAACCAGATCATAGCTGATTTTGTTCACTAATCTCACTACCACCTGACTGAACTCTGTATTTTCATTTTTTCCCTATGTCTTTGTGCCATGGAGTTTTGGCAAAATCCAGGCCAACTCTGTTGATCTCTTTTCTTTGACTGGCTCTATGATCACAATAATCCTGAATGGCATAAATAGACATAGATACACATTTAGACACATTGAAATGCAGAAAAACAAAGACAAAGAGAACATCTTAAACCAGCCAGAGCTTTCTGTGCCAGTAGTGCTTCCACAAACATGGTGAATGTTTCTAAAACCCGCCTGACTTTCTGTCAGAAGTGTGGCAAGCACCAACCTCACAAAGTGACACTGTATAAGAAGGGCAGGGATTCTCTGTATGCCCAGGGAAAGTGGTGTTATGACAGGAAGCAGAGTGGCTAGGGTGGACAGACTAAGCCAATTTTCCAGTAAAAAGCTAAAACTACAAAGAAGACTGTGCTGAGGCTTGAATGCATCAAGCCCACTTCATATCTCAGAGAATTCTGGATATTAAGAGATGCAAACATTTTGAACTTGGAGGATTTAAGAAGAGAAAGGACAAGGGATTCAGTCCTAAACTCATCTTTTCCTGTATTATAAAGATAAAATCTTGAGCTTATATTAAAAAATAGAAAAATGACATATTACCAAAGTAGAATAATGGACAGATAACAGACTTCTAATCAACAATTCTTGAATAATATCTTTAAAATACTGAGAGAAAGTAATATTGAACTTACAATTTTATACCCAGTTGAGCTATCATTCAAGAATGGAGAAACAAAAGTCATTTTCAGAAAGACAAAGACTAAATTCACAACAAAAATAAACTACATAGATCCTTCTCTATGAAAACTCTTCCTCTTTGTTATCTGAAACTCAGGAATGAAATAGATTTGCATTATGTGGCATGCTTTTCAGTATCAATATCCAAACTCATTATTTGAACCTAGGAACCAAAAAATTCAGATGTGAAGAAAACTTAATACTAAAGAAAGAAACTAATCCACAAAGAAAGAAGTGAGGCTCAAGAAGGAATGATGAGCAAGGAAATTAATAAACATATGGGTAAATCTAAGTGATCCTTGTTTAAAATAATAAAAAAATAATTACTATTTTGGAGGTGTACAAAAAGATATAAATAAAATATATACTAATGAACATGTGAAGTGGGATAGGTGATGGAATGAAAATGTTCAAGGTTTTGGCAAAGAGCAGGAGGAGATTAGGAATACTGATTGTAGTTGACATTGCTGATATCCCACCCACATCCTCTCTGCCCACCCAAGTTCACTTATAACTGTGGTAGACAGTTTTCAACAGGCTGCCAGCTGCTGCTCAAGCACATGTGTCTCTTTTCTACGCTTCTTGTCTTTCTCCTGCACCATAGAAGTTTCTGATTTAAGCAGGTGTAATCTGGAAGTGCAGGAGAGTTACTTCCAGGGATAACTTTCAATCAATTGGGGCATCAGTAGATAAATGCCCCAACCTCCTCATCACCGGGTGGGACAATTCTGAGGCAAGCTCCACTTGGTTGTTCAGAGGGTTTGAGCCCCTCTTACCCATACAACAGTAACCTGCTCATGAGTGTTCTCCATATTGGCCTCTTTTCCCATCCCCTTGTTTCTGCCTCCTGATGTCACTTCCCAAATGCCTGTACCCAAGTTCTGGTCTCAAGGGCAGTTTTGGAAGAATCCAACCTAATCCACTGATTAGTTCTAGAATTTAATTCAAGGATATTTGTTACAATTTTAAGAGTAATGACTAAAATGATACAGGTAGACTGTGTAACTTCTAAACAAGTAGAGATAAAAAAATTAAAAATTGTTATTTTTAAGTCAATCAAGATATGAAAGAGGTGGGAAGGGAGAGAAACTTAAGAAAAAAGAGTAGATATATTTCATAGAATCTAAGATGACGTTACTTGTAAAATACACCTAAATTTTACATATTCCTAAGAAATAAAAAACTGCTAATTACAACAATTATAAGAAGTATTCTAATTTCAAAGATGTTAAAATGTGGGGAAAAATGTCTTATAATTGATGAAATTTGGTAATGCAAAGTAGGGAATAGAAATAAATATATGTATTCAATAATCAGCTAATATAAAGGGGCTAAAATCATTTACAAGATTATGTCTAATTAGATTACATTTTAAAAATTAGCTGTAGGCTGTTCATAAGAGACATATTTCAAACATAGAAAGATCGCACATAAAAGAACAGAGAAAGGTAACACCAGGTAAATACTAACCAAAACAAAGCTGATTCAGCTGTCTCAAAATGAGACAAAGAATTCTTCTCTAGAGATGCTTTTTGCTTTAAGGAGGATCACTCCATAATGATAAAATTTCAATTCACTAGGAAGATATGATGTTTCTAAATATTATACACCTAATGTAGCCTCAAAATATACAAAACAAAAAATTGAGAGAACTACAAGGAAAAATGTCAAATCTACAATAGAAAGGGAATTTTTTTAACATAGCTTTGTTTTGATAGATCAAGCAAATGAAAAGTGTTTAGAAGATGTTAACAATTATGATGTAATGAGTATATACCAAGCCCTATACCCCAAATTAAGAAATATAAATTTTACTCAAACATAAATGGAACATGTATGAAAATTAGCTACATATTAGGCCACAAAACAAATCTCTGCAAATACTAAAAGAATCAATGTCATACAGAATATATTATCTGACTATGGTACAATTAAGTTAGAAAACAATAACAAAAAGACAATACAAAAATATATTTGGAAACTTAAGTAGTTTGGGGGTCAAAAGTGATATTGTAAGGGATACTAGGAAATATTTCAGCTGAATAATGAAAATCTACATATCAAAACTCATGGGGTGCAGCTAAAACAGTACCTTTAGAGAAATTTACAGCCTTATATGCTCAAAGAAGTCTGAAAATTTATGAGTTAATCATCCAACTCAAGAAAGTAGAAAGAGAACAGAGTCCAAAGTAATTAAATGGAGGATAGTAAAGATAAGATCAGTAATTAATTGTGGTAGATGATATTATTGGCCTCAGTTCTTCACTCTTCTGTAAGAGGATTATACATCCATACCCCTTACCCACAATGGGAGGATACTGCAAAGCTATCAGGCAGAATATACTTCCTTGCCCCATTGAAAAGGGGCTTCACCATCAACTTGCTTTAGCGAATGCAATGTTAGTAAATTTTATAAAAGTGAGGGACTTGAACATGTTTATGCAATTAAGTTTGGTTTCCTGTATGCCTGCCATTCACTATGGGAAGAACATGCCTCAGACAGCTGCTGGTCCTAGGAGGATCTGAACACAATCTGCAAGTTGGAATCTGGAGCCTGGATTTCAGCCTAGCCCAGCTGAGTGCAGCTGACTCACATATCCTTTAGTAAGAAATGCTTGTTGTTTAAATGCTGAGTTTTGGTTTGTTATGCAGTGCTATCCTGATAATAGCTAATTCACTGATGAAATAGAAAAAATATAGGAGTGCATCACCAAATCTAAAATCTGATCTGAAAAGAAACTACCACAAAACTTTGCCAAGCATAATGGAGGGTTGAGGGAGAGGGGGAGGGAGGAAGGGAGGAACAAATGACCAAAATGATGACTAGAAAAGGAAATGCAACTACAGATCTATGAGAAAACTTTAAAATGAAAGAGTGCTATGAACAATTTTATGCCAATAAATTTGAAGACAAAGTAGATGATGTCCTAGAAAACCAATTTATTGAAATCAATTTTATTGAAAGAAAAAATAGAAAATCTGGATAAGCTTATAACTATTTTTAAAATGAATCAGTAATTGAGACTTCTGATGGAATAGATGGAGTAAATATACTTTTCCCTACTCCTTAATCAAAGTATAACTGAACAGGGTTTAGTATAAATTAAACCCTGAACATTAAATATAAAACAAACATAAGACAACTATGAGAGGTGGAGAGAAGAAAAATCAACTAGGGAACACAGGACCCAAAGAAGGACAAGGTAGTGTGTGCCCCAGGTTTTCTTTTTGCCTCATAGATCCCAGATTTGAAACTGAAGATCCCAGAAACCAAAAACCCAATGGGTGCAGACAAAAAAATCCCAACAATACCATGCCTTCTCTAGCACAGGACCAGGAAAGGGGCAGCCTAGTAAGAAGGAAAAGTTTTAGACAATAATTGCTCTACTCCAGTCAAAACCACAGAAAAAACTGTGGCTCCACTCCACCCATGCCAGCAGAGGCTGAGTGGGCAGCCTTGCCAGGTTATAAGGAGGCACCAAAATTTCCCCTCCCCCATGCTGGCCTTAGAGGAGGCCTAGTGGAGTGTTGGGATTTCATCACCATGGTGTCAATGGACAACATTTAGGGAGCACTCATGAGGCACTGCTACCCCTCCCAACTAGGGAGGGCTAATGGGGAGCCAGAACTCCCACCCCCTGCTCAGCAGTAACATGGAGCCCTCCCTCTCAGCTATTAATGGAGGACCAAGGGGAAATTTGGACTTCTATCTCCACCTGACAGTAACAAGGTAGCACTCCTCCTCCCCTATCAGACCAGTGTCAGAGGAAACCAGCTAGGACAGAAGGTTTAAATAAGATCCAGATTCTCATGACATAATACCCTAAATGTCCAAGTTTCAATCAAAAATCACTCCATCATATAAAGATCTCAAACTGAATTAAAAAAGACAATAGATGTGTTATCAATATGACAGAGAAGTTAGAATTATCTGACAAAGAGTTTAAAGTGTTATCATAAGAAAGAATCAACAAAAAACAATGACCCAATTCAAAAATGGGCAGAGAACTTGAATAGACATTTCTCCAAAGAAGATATATGAATGGCCAATAAGCACATGAAAAGATGCTCAACATCACTAATCATTAAGTAAATACAAATCAAAACTACAATGAGATACCACTTCACATGCACTAGGATGGCTACTAGCAAAAAAATAGGAAACAACAAATGTTGGTGAGGGTGTGGAAAAGTTAAAATTCTTGTATGCTGTTGGTGGGAACAAATGGTACAGCCACTGTGGAAAACATTATGGTAGTTCTTCAAAAAGTTAAAGGCAGAATTACTGGGTGATCCAGCAATTCCACTTCTGGGTATATACCCAAAAGAATTGAAAGCAGGGTCTCAAAGAGATATTTATACACCCATGTTCATAGCAGCATTATTTACAACAGCCAAGAGGTGGAAGCAACTCAAGTGTCTACTGAGGATGAATGGATAAGCAAAATGTGGTGTATACACACAATGGAATATTATTCAGCCTTAAAAAGGAAGGCAATTCTGACACGTTATAGCATGGATGAACCTTAAGGACATTATGCTATGTGAAATAAGCCAGTCACAAAAAAACAAATACAAAAACAAAAAATATGTCAAAATTATAGAGACAGAAAGTAGAACTGTGGTTACCAAGGGCTGGGGAATTGTTATTTAATGGGCATAGAGTTTCAGTTTTGTAAGATAAAAAGAATTCTGAAGATGAATGGTAGTGATGGTTGCATAACAATATAAGTGTACTTAAAACTACTGAACTGGAAACTTAAAAATGGTTAAGATGGTAAATTTATATTTATGTATATTACAATAAAACAGAAAAAGCTTAAAAAAAGAATCGATGTGCAATTACAAACATGTCTGAAACAAATGAAAAATAGTCTCAAAGAAATAGAATATGCACAGAAAAATCAAATGCAAATTTTAGAATAAAAATAAGTTAAATAAAAAACTTAAGGAATGGGCTCAACAGCAAAATGGAGGAGACAGAGGGAAAAAATAGTGAACTTTAAGGTAGAATATTAGAAATAATGCAATCTGAACAACAGACCAAACATAGATTGAAAATAATGAACAGATCCTCAGGGACTTGTGGGACTATGAAAAAAGATCTAACATTCATATCATTGGTGTCCCAAAGAGGGAGGAGGAGGAGGGTGACACTGAAAACATACCTGAAGAAATAATGGCTAAAAACTTCCCAAATTTGTCAAGAGACATAAAACTACAGATTCAAGAAGCTGAGCAAACTCTAACTAGGATAAATCCTAAGAAATCCACACCAAGCCATGTATAGTCAAGCTTTTGAAAATGAAACACAAAGAAAAAAACCTTGAAAGCAGCAAGAGAGAAATGATACCTTACCTATGGGGGAAGAACAATTTGAATGATAGTGGTTTCTCATCAGAAACCATGGTGGCCAGCAGGAAGTGACACAATAATTTAAGTATGGAAGAAAAGAACTGTCAATCAAGAATTCTACATCCAGCAAAAATATTTTTCAGGAATGTAAGAGAAATCAAGGCATTCTTAGATGAAGGAAAATTAAGAATTTGCCATCAACATATCTACCCTAAAAGAATGGCTAAAGGAAGCTGTCTAAATGGAAATGATAAAAGAAGGAATCTTGGAACATCAGGAAGAAAGAACAATGGAAAGAGTAAAAATATGGGTAGATAAAATACATTTCCCCTTTCTTGCACTTTCAAAGTTATTTGAAGTAAAAATTATAATACAGTCTGATGGGGTTCTAAATTTATGTAGAGGAAATATTTAAGATAATTTATTACAAATGGGGAAGGTGAAGGGATATAGAGGAAGATTTTTATACTTCATGATAAAACCTCTCAGGAAAATAGGAACTGAAAGAACTTCCTTGACTTGACAAAGAGTATCTACAAAAAATCCTATAGCTAAGATTATAGTTAGTGGTGGAAGATTGAGTGCTTTCCCCTTGAGACCAAACCAAGGCAAGAAAGTCCTCTCTCACCACTCCTATTCAAAAAAGTGTTGAAACTTCTAGTCAGTGCAATAAAGCAAGAAAAGGAAATAGAATGCATCCAGAAAAGGAAGAAGTAAAAATGTCCCTGTTTGCAGATGACGAGTGGTCTATGCAGAAAATACGGAGGAATCTAAAACAAAAACTCCTAGAACTAATAAGTGAGTTTAGCAATGTCATAGGATATAAGATACACATACAAAACTCAACTGCATTTCTATGTAATAGCGATGAACATGCAAACACGAAAATTAAAAATATAATACCCTTACAATTGCTCCCCAAAGTGAAATAGCTATTATTCTAACAAACCATGTACAGGACTTATACACTGAAAACTATAAAACATTGATGAAAGAAATCAAAGATCTAAAAAAATGGAGAGATATACCATGTTCATAGATTGGAAGTAAAGATGTCAATAGTAAACAGAAAGATGGCCTTTCATCTCTCTATTCCTCTCCATCTTTTATGCCCTTAGATGACTGACAGCAATATCCACTCCACAGAGTTTGGTCATGCCCCTATCCCATAGACAAAGCCACTAAAATATTGGAAACTTCCTCCTCTAAAGTTTTCTTTTCTTTCTTGAATAACATTGGACTTGGGGCCTTAGTCCACAGATGATCTTTGGTTTTCTCTTGTGATTATTTTTAGGATTTGCTACCTGCACGAGATAAAGATATGCCTTCTGATCCTTTCTATTTTCTATTTGCATGTTCCAGGAATTACCTACAGGAAATAATAAGTAAGCCTTTCAAGAACATACAATTCAGAGGCAGACAAACATTCATAAACAGCATTTAAATTGTACTAAGGACAAAGACTAGCTAAAGTTAAACCCAACTAGCAATACTGAACAGACCCTTACCATCTCTATCTGACTGAGCCTAAAATGTCTGCACTCAGGTTAAGAGTGACCTCAATTTTTTTTTCTAAGAATAACAGATAGGTTGTTGTTTCATGGTTGAATAAACTAAAGGTGCTATTCTTACACTTTTTCTAAAATAAGATTATTTTTTAATATCTAGAGGGCCTTTTAAATACTTAAAATAATAAAAATTACTCCATGTACATAGCCCAAATAATGCAGACTAGCATAAAATAAATTAAAATCTCCCTCCCCAGCCTTATTTCCTAAAGAGAACCACTTATATTTCTGACTTTACTTCTGGCAGTTATCTACATATCACTTTAAGGAATAAATATTCTTCACTGCTCACACTTAGACATACCTATGTTATGAAAGGTGAGAAAATCAGTGAGCTCACATTTCTTCCGACCTCCTTTCCCCCCGCCCCCTTCTGACTTGCTGTGTTATCCTTTTCACTTTGTCAAGGTTTACAACATTTTTCTTCTGTCCTTTAACCAAATAATTTCTTCTCTACTCTTCTTGCAGATTGATTCTGAAAACTGAAACTCTACTTATAAGATAATGATTTTTATTTGTAGCTTTTATTTGTAGCAGAATCCCAAGCAGTATGATTGAACCCTTCGTAGAAGGATGTGCAATGCTTTATCATCTGTGCCAGGTGCTGAGATTATGTGGGCTTTCCTTTCATGATTATTCAGTTTTCTATGCTGGTTCTGGGATGTATTCAGCTCCTGCTATTTCTCTTATTTCACTCCATCTTCTTTTTGTAAAACACATCCCTCATTTTAAACACAGAGAGCAAGTGAGTGGCAAACTTTCTGAATCCTCGCACATCAGAACACATTTGTGGCAGCCGTGAGCGTGCACCCCTCTGATCTCCCACTGCAGAATGTAATTGACCCACAGCTGCACTGCTGCCTCTGGGATCCATCAGCAAGTTCATGCTGAGACTGCCTCCAGCCAACGATGTGCAGGGAGACCCCCGACTCCACTTCTGCTTGAGGACTTCCTGAAAGCCTTTTAAAACTCTCCTAAAATTGCACTGCAGTCTAAGACACGCCACCCAGCCTTTGTTTCTTTCCTCTCTCCTTTACCTGGAGTCTGATTAGCCTCGTGGTCTGACAGCTCACCCAACCTCTGAGACTCCCTTGTCTCTTACAGGCGTTTGCCCTAATACATTTCTGGCACACATAATCCCTTCTTGGCATGTTTCTCATGGGACCTGGACTTGCACAATATCTTTATTTCTCATCACATTCGCTTTGCTATTTTGCCCCTAGAATTCTATACTCAGCCATTTTCTCTCCAATTTTTCAGGGCGTTGCTCTTTTGTCCTTTAGCATCCAGAATTGCTGATGAGTTCTTATGTCTTTTTTATTCTTGCTCCTTTGTAAAAAATATATATATTTTTTCATCCTGGAAAGCTCTTGAAATTTTCTTTTTATCCTTGAGATACAGAAATGTCACTAGAATATGCCCAGGTGTGTGTATTTTTAGGATTTTTTTCTGCTTAATACTTGATGGGCTCTTTCAATTTAAAGACATATTCTTTGCTATTGTTTTCTTAATTATTTCCTTTCCTCTTGTCCTACCCTCAGTTTCTCCATTCTCTTCTTCTGAGATTTCTATTAAAACTCCTACTTCAGTTTTAAACTCCTGAGAACTGTGTGTTTTGAAGAAAGAGCTGGGTCTTGTTTTTTGCGGTAGTCGGTTGTAGGAACACGAGAAGCCCAGGGCAGGTTGTAGAACCAGAACAGGATTTGCCTGGGGGAGAAGACCTGAAAGAGCCACAGGAAAGCAGATCCCAGGCCAGGTGTGTGTGGCTTTGGATTCTCCCCAGGTAAGGCTATAGGCTTAAAAACATGCTAACGCCCTTTGTGGTCATGGGTAATTTGTTTCAGTACAAATTGTCTTTATTTTCTAAATTTATGGAGATGAGAATATATAATTGTGTAATTGGGAAAATTCACTGCATTTGAAAGCTACCATGCCCACCCCTTTCCAGGACCTAGTGAGTCTGAGCTTTTTGGTGGAGAATATGCTCTAGAAAACATCAAAGGTAATGATGATTGAGCTGGCATCTTGAAGCCTTCTTGGTAAAATCCAGGCGTAGGGATTAACTTGGCCTGTGGTCAAGAAAGTACATGGTAGTTTTGGGGAGGGTTCTGTTCCCCTTACGTAATGGGGCATTCATGTACAGCAGGAGATGAGGCTGGGACAGGATACTAGGGAGTCAGACTGCAGCAGGGCCTTACCTGAATGCTGTGTATATGTGGACTTTCTTCTGAAGGAGCCTCTGAAAGTTTTTGAACAGAGGAAGACTATGACTGCCAGATCTGAGTTTTATAAGGATGCTGCTGGTGGAAGGTAAATTTCGAGTGAGGGAGATAGACTGTCCACATTAGGGGTAAGCCACCATTTGTTCCCAAGCCTGGGACTGGGCAGCCGATTGAGGGCAAGGTGATCTGTCCAGGATTTTAGTAACTGGAAGACTGGGATACTGAAAATCAAGGTGGCAAATGTGGGAAGGCCCAGAGAAGGAAACCAGGAAAGCACCACTTTGCTCCTCTGACACAGACAGCAAGAAGTGAAGGAAAGTGGGTTATCTTCCCCTTTTCCAATGAAGAGGCTGTTTGTGGGATGTAAAGGGACTGAGGATGGAGAATGTGGAACAAATACTGTGGGACCTGGTCAAGAAAACTACTCAGTGAAGACTGAGAGGAGAACACAGGAGCGCCTTATAGCCCACTTGGGGCAGGAAAACACGAGCATCTGGGATGAGCAAGCTTCCTGGCTCTGTAAGTGGCTTTAGTGGTTGCCAGATGGGTGTAGAGAAGATCACAGGCCTCCCTTCTGATATGCTTCTCCTTCAATTCCAGGACATAATGTTCATCTGGTTTTCTTCTACCCCCCTGACTACCTGGTCTCAGACTCCTTGGTTGGTTCTCCCACTCTCTAGACTTCCAAATGTCAGGGTATCCCCAGGGCTCAGTCCTTGGACCTTTTCTCTTTTTACTCCCACTCCTGAGATGATCTCACCCAGCATCTTGGCTTTAAACATCATTGGTAATCTGATGATCTCATATTTATGTTGTCTATCAAAATGCCTACTTAATCTCTTCTTGGATATCTAATAGACATCTCAAACATGTGAAAGGAACAACTTTGGATCCCCTCTTCACCTTCTGCCAACCTACTCCTTCCCGCATAATTCCCCATCTCATAAAATGACAACTCTCCTCACCTTGAGGGACCTGTCTGAGCTGGCCCCTGGCTTCCATTTCTCATGACCTCCTCTCTGTTAGCTCCCCCAGCCACATGGCTCTTGCTGTTCCTAGAACATATCAACCACGTATCCCACCTCAGGGTCTACTTTCTGGAATGCTCTTCTGGCTCACTCGTACTTCATTCAGGTCAAAGAGTCTTTCCCTGACCACTCTTACACTCTATTATTTTTCATAGGCCTCGTCTCTACACGAAATTATATTACACAGAGTTTTTTTTAATAGACATTTATTCCTTATATGAAAATTGTTTACTACCACTAGAACATAATCTCCAGGAGGAATTTTGTTCCTCACTGATATATCCTCAGCATCTGGGAAAATGTCTGATCCATGGTAGATACTTAATGAGTAATTATTCAAAGAATGGAAGAAAACATGGGTTGGATCAAAACTAGAAACTGGCAGGGTAGAGAGATCTAACGTCAAGGGGATTGGGGATTTAAGGGAGTTGGTGAGAATGGATTCCAAGGAAGACGTAGAGGAGAGAAGTCAGGAGGCTGGGTAAACTGGGAGATGGGTGGTGGGCATGGTCAGGGGATCAGAGAGTGGGTGCAGTAGGAAGAGTGGAAGAAAGGAGCTCTAGTCACAAAAAGAATGCTGGAGTTGGATATTCCGGAGAAAAGGTAGTATGTGTACATTGAGTAATTACTAATTTTCTTAGAACAGGAGCTGCATTTTACTCATCTTTATCTTCTGGGATCAGTATAGAGTTTAGCACATAGCAGACACTCAACCCATTGGTGAACGAGGAGACCCACTTTCCAGGCTCCCAGGTACACACTTTTATTCTGGCTTCTTGTATTTTCCAAGTGCTACAACAAGAACATATTATTCTTATGTTGTATTCATGTCTTATAATCAATGATTCCTTCCATTCATTGCCACATGGGCTCCTCCCTTCTTACAGGAACTTGAGGGAATGCAAATCAGGCCACTGGGCTCGAAGCTAGAAAAACTTGCCTGACGTTGCCCAGAGATTGGTGGCAGAATCAAAACCCAGCCACCTCATTGGCACGATGAATAGATTCCACTAGATGTTGCCCAAATTATCCTCAATTTCTGACGCTAAGATTTCAGACTCACAGTAGTTCTAAATGCCTCTGCAGGACTTCCTCTTTTTGAATTTGCCCTTCCAATTTCTGCTGTCCCGGTCCACCTCTCCCTCAACGACCGAGTAGTTTCTGCCTTCATTGCTCCTACGGTCTTGCATATTGCATCCAGATCAATCTTCTAGGTATTTCCCTGTAACCATGATACTTTCTGCTAAGTTGTAGATTTCTTGCACCCAACACAGGCCCTGGCACACAGTAGGCATGCAATGAGAGCTCGCTGAATGGAACTGAACAATGGTCAACACAGGCAGGGTGATGCAAGAAAAAAGGTAAAAGCCAGGCCTTCTGCCTGGGCCATTTGCCATCTTTCAGGCCAGTGCAAGTTCTACTTAGGGAAAGCCTTCCAACTCTCTTCTCCCTCGATGCTCTTTCCCAGACGATGGTTGAGGAACACAAGCCCAGCTTCTCAGAAAAGCAGGGTGAGTCTTGAGCTGACAGGAGAGAACAAACATAATCCTTGGGATTTATACTGACAACAGCAACCTTGTAAAATGCAGTACCAAAAGTATACACAAAACAAAGCAAAACGAAAACATCACTTCTCTATTTCCCTGCCAGCAGAATCGAACAGAGACCAAGTCAGTCAATTTCAATTCCACATTACGTGCAAGAAGTCAGGGAGTCATGTTAAGAGACCACCAAATGACTTGAAAATGTGGACTTTTTTTCATGGAATTTTGACTGTATCATTTTTCCCTTCTCTCTTTCTCCCTTCTGCCAACTGTTCTCCCCTCCTCCTTCAGTTGGGGTCCAGGCTGAAGTGAGTGATGTTCAAGGAATTTCCTCGTTCTAGAAAGCCATCAAGAGTGATGCCAGGAGCCCAGACCAGTGAGGAACAGACCACTAAGGCACGGCTCTCCGGCTGCTCTTCTCCTACCCAGTCCCAGACCTGGCCACACTCCAGATTTACGTTTTGGGGAATGGAAGAATCGCAACTTGCCTTGGTGGATCTGTGCCCAGGGTTGATTATAGAGGTATTGCTATCCTAGCCCCACGGTTGAAAAGAGCAGTGAGTAGAAGTTGGGGTATAGAAATAAACAAGTAGAATTCGAAATAGGAGTAATTTTCTCCATTAGGAATATTTTGCTGAAATGTGGATGGTAGAGCAGAAACCTTGTCTTCTGATGTTTTCATAGGACACTGGGTTTGTAAGAGTGTCGTTGATGACAACAGCTGATGGTGAGGAGACATAGGGCAGGAATAGCAACTTTGGCATAGCCAGTATCCTTGGCAATGGCACCAGTAACTCAGACAGAGGACATCTGTGATGGTGGCCCAGTCAGCATAGATACTGGTGCCCCTAATATCTCGCATGGGCTTGGATATCTCAGTCAAGCATGGTGGGGGACAGCTGTGATATTCAGGAATGAACTGCAAAAGGACAAAACAGCCCAGTGAGTTAGAATACAGTTTTGCGTTTTTTTAAAAAAACAAACATGGCAGACATTACAGTCACCAAGATGACTGGAGTTGTCAACTGGCATTGACAATTCTCAAAATCATTAAGGAGAAATATGAGGGAGCTGGAAGCCATTCAAAATAGACAGTGAGGGATCCAGAGAAATGCCATGTTCTGACAGTATCACCATCCCAAGTTTATGGCTGCTGTTTCTGAGGAGGGCTACAGAGGCTGGTAAGTGAGCATAACTTGCATGTTGTAGAGCCCTATTCCATGTAGGGAGTTGTGTTCATGTGCATGGCAGTGGGAAGACAAGGGGCACAGAGACTGAATTTATAAGAGACAATCACCGAGGGACCAGGCAGAGAGGATGGGGTGTCCCTGCCTCCTAAGTTGATGGGGCACAGAAGCAGCAGGGGTGATCCTGCAAGATGATTTCCAAAGGTTCCCACTAGATGGCGGTGTCGGTCAGCACATGAATCTGCAAAGGTTTCTCTGAGACCAGAGAACGGGCTCAATGGGAAATGTCATTTCACAGATGAGGAGATGGGGGATTAGTGAGGCAGAACAACCTGGTCCAAGATCACCAATGACTAGCACTGTCCCATTCTCCTAGCCTTAGACTTCTAGGGACAATCATCTCAGGTCCTGCTTCCAGAACTGTTGAAGTTATTTTTTAACACCTAATCCCTGCTCTTTATCTACCACCTAAAACAAGAAGTGCTCACCTGAGGCAGATCAGTTGCTTTGACTTGAATAGAGAGGTCAGGGATCTTGGACGGCAGCTACATTGTGGCTCCCCTTGGCCCATGGCATAAGGTTCAAATGCTATAGCATGGCTTGTCAGATATTCCCCATGCTGCAGAAACTCCTTACTTTTCCTACGGTCTCTACAGAGATGTCTACACATCCTCCCCTAACAAACCTCTACTAAACCAGTCAAGACTCTCTTGTTGTGACAGAAATCCAATTAAGTCTACCTTTGACCTAAAGGAAATGTTATTGACTTCAGGAAGGGTGCAGGTGTAGCTGGAGAAGATTAGAAGCAGGGATTACATACTCTCTCTGGAACTTTCTTGCTAATTTTCTCTGTGGCTTTAAATGTCAAATTCAGTCTCTCCTATGGAAGACTGACTTTCTCCTGCTGGGCTGGTGGAGGACATGGACCCTAACTGCTTTGTGCTCATCTCTTGCCAACTTCACTACCAGAAAGGAAAAAATTCTCAATCAAGATTCAGTTCAACAACAACAACAACAGGGAATCACACTGCAAAAGTTGGGCATATGATCAAAGCAGGACCAATCATGACTGTTGTCAAGGGATCCGGTGCCCTGATTGGTCTATCTTGGGTCATGTGCCACCCATAGCCTATAGTTGACAGCCTCTCACTCAAACTGCAAGATTGGAGTAGGGGAGGGGAATTTTTCAAAAGGAAAGTGTTCTTAGCAAAGGAACACTAGCAAAGGAAAATAATAGTTGGAAGGGGGAAAGGATGCTGGGCAAGCAACAATGAATGCCTACTCCCCAGCACCCCTGGTACCCAAAGGACACACTTCCAAAAATGAAAGCAGAATTAAACTCAAAGTGTCTTTATTACTAGCTAGGTCAATGGCATGTAGCCCTCTACGCAGAGCTCTGAATTATGCACAAGCCTTGGGTTTAAGGTTTGGATCTGAGGCTTAAGCAGGGCTTGCTACCTATCACTTAAACTCAAAAGTCATAGATCAGTAACCAACATGCTTAGGAAAAGAGAGGAGAGCTTCAAACTGCAAGGAAGAAAGAATTTGGTGAAGTCACCCATACGATAAAGACTGTGAAGCTTCCTGGAGTGCTCTGTCACTCCAGCAGAATCAGTGCACTGAGTCAGAAACCCCTAGGTGGCCTATTACTATTTGGTGGCCCCAAATAGTAGATGAGACCCAGTCAACATCTTGGCAATCTGGCTAGATGACAGGTCCTCCCTGAACGGTGAGGAGTTAGGAATGGGTGGGGAGATTGGTGGAAATGTTCCCTCCTCTACATTTGCCCACTTTGGGTTCTGTTGGCCCAGTGAGCTCAAGGTTATGGTCCTCGCTCAAATCTATGGTCAACCAGGAATGAGACAACCCCTTCAGTGGGGGAGTCAAGCAGTCATCAGGAGAAACCCTTGAGGCTGCCCCCTTATATTTACCACTAATTTTTATAAATCTCTGGGACCAGGGAAATGGGCAGTTCTACTGTTGACTCTAGAAACTTCTGGAATAGACAGAATAAGATATTTGGCCCAAGGCCATAGACTCACCAACCACTGACTCCCTATTTTATTTCTCAAGCCAAATAATCCCTAGCCTATAGAAAAATCTGGTTCACTGAAGCAATAAACACTTGAGTAGCACACATACGATGCCCATGATGTAAAAAATGCCCAAATTGAACCAGATGAATCCCCTTCCCCTTATTAAATTCCCTCAGAGATATTTAAGTTCCAGTAACAAACTCTCCCTTCCTTTGTTGCCATGGAGAAAATAAAATCTCTCTTCCCTTGGGGAAATTAAAGCCCCAGAGAAATTAGAAAGAAGTCTCATTGTAATTTTTTCCTTTTGCCCAATCCCAGCTAGAGACAGCCTCAGTGTGTTGATTCTTTTACTCCTCTACATGCTCCCTCCTCCAACACCTCACCTTTCTCAGATCCTTTCCTGCCCGTCTCTCTGCTCGAGGAGGCTGGTCCCCGGGAACTGCATCATTAGAGTTCCCTTGCTAGCTGGCTTCTCATCAGGTTCAGCCTATGAGAGCTGTTGACAGGAGATTGGCAGATGGGAAGAAAGAGATTGGAATATTTCTTCTAGCTTCCTCTCTGCTTTGGGACACATTTCTGGCAGTTGCGGTGAATGTGAACTACAGACTCTGACCAGTAGCTCCTTGCCCCTAGTTCTGCCTCTCACTGGGCTAAGATAACACTTTTTCCTTTCTTTTCTTATTATTTAAGAGTATTACCAGGTTCCTGCCATTGCTAAACTTGGATGCTTCAACAACACTGTTGATTCCCTTAATTCTGTCCACACCTCTGACAGTCCTTTAATTAAGTCCTCTTCCTGTGGACCATTGGAGTTGCATCCTGTTTCCTGCTGTGACCTTGACTGGGATATACCTGGCACCAGGCATCCTTGGTAGATTGGGCCCTTCTGTAACAGCAGTATACTAGGATGTCTTCCACAAGAATAGATTGTTGAAATAATTCCAGCTTCAAGTTTCATCTATGTTTCCAGAGTTCCAAAGGGTAAGAGGACATACAGGTGTCATAGCACCAATCCTAGACTCACACCATTTAGTTACAACAGCAGCATTTCCTAAACAAGAGTGATGTTTCCAGAACAGTACTTATTATATTCTCTAGACCCACATTGCTATTAGGTCTATGGACAAGACTGTGGACAGAAACACAGACACAGTGCTATCTAGGGGAATTAAGGTAGACAAGAGCGAAAGAGAAGAGAAAATCTGGGTTTCAGTTTCACTGGGATGCCAATTGTGGTTGTCAATTATGCTGTTCACCAAATTCTCACCCACCTTCCTTGTTCCAGGCACAGAAAAGGACTATATTTCCTGATCCCTTGTGATAGGGTGAGGTCTTATGACTAATTCAACAGATGAATCACGAGTAGAAATGACTGGAAATGATGTGTGTCTATTTGTGGCTGAGCACTAATAGTTGGTGAGAGACTCTCCAGAATGTTCTTTCCTTCTGGCATTATGACCTGGCAAGTTCAAAATGGCAGATGCTTCACAAGCCTGGGTCCCTGAGGGACTAGGGTGAGCAGAGCACCCAAGTCAATCCATTATGAACATGAAGTATCAGACAAAAATCAATCTTGGAGCCACCAAAATTTGGAGATTGTATGTTACCACAGTGCAATCTAGCTTATCCTGCTACAAAATATTTTTTAACATAGTAGAAGCCTAATGAACTCAATGACTTTTACCACTTGCTTCTTTCCTAAGCCTTGCAGAAGCCCAACTTGAACAACTACAGAACCCGTCCCCAGCTTATACTTCAAAAACCCGATGAAATACTTCAGGACCTCTGTCCCACACTCTCTAAAATCTTGTCTTACTTTAGCCTTCGGATCCCCCAGGTCTTGGCTGATCTTACTACCCTAAGGGCAGCACCCAAATCTCTTTCCTCTACCAGTTTTCCTGCAGCGTCAGTTCCCCTAGAGAAGAAAACAACTTCCTGAGCAGCCTCTGAGAATGAGTCTTTTGAGATGAGGGAGGAGGAGTTGTGATAGCAAAAGCCATTCTACCCACAGATTAAAGGCCTTGTTGTGAATTGCATTTGCTCTGGTCCAGGCGAGAGCCCTGCCCTCTCCATCTGGAGTGAAGTTGGCCAGCAGACACTCATATGTGCAGGCACTTCCACAATCTAATGTCCCAGAGTGAGTCTCCCCTGACCCTAGGAAAGACATTTCTAATGCAGGCCAAGAAAAGATCCCAACTCATTTATTTTATGATCCTGAACTAGCTATACACCAGAGACTTCAACCTTCTAATACAGTGCTTGGTTCCAAAACTCTGTGAATGTACTCACTTGATCTGCCATGATTACCCAGTGTTAGAAATAGAGGGGGAGGAGTTTAATAGCATTAGATGGTATTTTCATGAGACTCCAGGACATCAGCCATCCCTCCAGTTTACAATGTTCCTCAGAGAAGCACAGGAACTGAATTGAAAAGCAATTACTGCTTGATTGTTGGCTGGAACAGGATCCTCCTCCTTCCCAAATTTACTCTTTGAAAAAGCTAGGTAGGTCTGAGAGGGCATGGTAGCCAGCTTCCAATGTGGCCTGCAATGACCCCCACCATGTGGTATCCACACTGTTGTGTAGTCCCCTCCCACTTTGTATCAGGATTGGTCTGTGTGACTAATAGCATGCAGCAGAAGTGATAGCATGCCACTTCTAAAATTACATTATAAAAGACACTGCAGTTTCTCTTTTGGGCTCCTTCTCCCTCTTGGCTCTGGGAGAAGCCAGTTGCCATGTGTTTTGAATGCTCGGGGAGCCCTGTGGACAGGCCCGTGTTCCAACAGCCTGGGAGGAACCAAAGCCTGCCAACACACGTGTGAGTGAGCTTGGGAGCAGATCCTCCAGCCCCAGATGCCTAGTGCCCAGTCAACAGCTTGACCGCAAACTCCTGAGCCAGAACCACCAAACTAAGCCACTCCTGAATTCCTATCTCTTAGAAACTATGTGAGATAATGTCTATTCTTTTAATGTGCTAAACTTCGGAGTATTGTTACAAAACAATAGATAATATAAGGCCAACAGCTCTCTGAATCATGGGACCTTCCCAAACTTCTGGTGGCCTACACTGTACTGGAACTTGAAGCAACATTCAGTCTCTTGATTGTGCATTCTGGGGTAGAGGGGCATGGCCCTGGGCACTAGTAAACATGGCCTCCTATCAACTCTATTCTTTTGGGAACAGAGGGGCAAGGGAATAGGAAGAGAAGGAGTATACAAACAGATCTGTGATGGAGAAAGGGGCTTTGAGATTTATTTTCACTTTTACACATACCTGTACTAATACTTCTGTTAATTGTCTTAATTTTTTGTTGTTGGCAGAGCTGAACCTTGCTCATTGCACAGGTAATGCCCCCACTCCCTCTTTCCCAAACGTACCTGTCTGTGGGCATAGACACAGGATGAGAGGTTTTTGCTTTGTAATTTGAGGGGGAAGTTTTGGTCGGGGAGGAAAGTCTAAGAAATGCATGTAAACAAAGGTAGTGAGAGGTCTGAATCCTGACTAGCCCCAACAGTTGGAGTGCGAGAGGCTAGACCTGCTCTTCAGGATACACAGAGGGAGGTTCTGGGCCAAGGAGAACCACTATGGAGTTGGGGAGGAAGCTTTTCTCCCTCTTCCTGCTGTAACCTAGGAAGTCAGGCATCTCCAGGATGGAAAACCCAGGATGCATGCCCTGCATGCATGCTCTAGGAGGTGGAGTGCCCCCTGTCCCTCACAGACAGAGACAGGGCCAGGCTGGATTAAATCACCAGAAGCAGAGCATCTGAGAGTCACCTTAAGTTAAATCCCCCTTTTGAAATACCTAGAGTGGTTTCTGTTTTCCTAACTGGATCTTTATTAACACAGGCCCCATCACCTAGGAAATCAGAAGAGGAGGAAGATGAAGGAGAGAATAAACATGGGTGTTTCATTTTTCAGCCGATTCTCTGACACTAGCTGGGTGTCTAATAATTCAATTCAATTCAATTCTGACACTAACTGCCAAATGGAAGCGATGCAAAGGGCAAGGTATGGGGCCAGGTGTGGCCCAGAGCTTCCATGCTTTCTCTAAGTGTGCCATCCTTTCAGCACCTCAACATGTTCATCACCCAGGAAGTTCCTTGAACCTCATCATTTCGAGGTTTTAATGGAGGGTTCATTACTTAGGCATGATTGACTAAATCGTTGGCCATTGGTGATTGAGCTCAATCTCCAGCCCTTCTCCCCTTCATGGAGGTTGAGGGATTCGGCTGAAATTTTCAACCTTGGTTGGTTGGTTTTTGTGACAAGCAGTTCCATCCTGAAGCCATCTAGTGTCACCTCCCTCCCACCCATGAGTCATCTCAGCAGCATACAAAAGACAATACGTTCCAAGGGTTTTAGGAGTTCTGTGCCAGGAACCTGGGACAAAGATCAAATATGTATTTATTATACCACAACATGAGACTCTAGAATAAAGTGGCAACGAGTTGGAGCAACTTTTGAATCTCACCAGGAATACACAGAGGCCCTAGTGCTGGGGCTCCAGCTCCTGCCCGGAGTCTGTGAAATGGGCCACTCCGGGTTGTAGGCCTGTATCTGACAGATCAGCTCTCTCATTGCATGGAAGAGTGAGGGAGCCGGAAACAGGAGACATTTTCAGAAAGGAGTCACTTCAGGCAGAACTGAACACTTTTGAAAGTGCCTTGCACTGCCTGCTTAGGGATTACTTCCAGCACTGTCCCAAGTGACAGTTTCCTTTGGGCTAGGCCAAACCTAAGGTGTGGAAGGAACACAGACTCTATTACCTTGCATATTTAATATTTTTCACTAGGAGTTTTGAAGCATAAAGGAAAAATGAGAATGTGCAACACGTGAAGCAAACAATTCTTGGCTCCAGGAAAAATCAGACTAAGCCTACCCCTATTTCAGTGCAATTGAATCAGCTTTATAGTTTAGCAAACATCCCCATAGGAAACCTGTAATTTTCCTTTTAAAAGGTGGTTTTATTTTTTTCCCCTGCACATTAATTTTTTAAAATCTGAAGTTGAAATTTCTGTTACCAATATCAAAACCTGTTTATGGTTCTTTGGTACATTTGATGGGATGAAACTGATGGCTGGGGTTTCTCATGTGGCCATGTTGCACATCTAGAGAACCAAGTTTGTGTTGGCTGTAGGGAGGAGTTGGCCTCATCCTTCCCTGGGAATGGGATTGTCTTCATCTGAAGATAAGGTGGGCACACAGAAGTGAAGGGAAATAACTGAACTTATTTCACTTCCTTCAGCAATTTTCTGCAAAGCAAGATATCCTAGAAGCAACAGTTGCGACTTGCCCTATGGTGTTCCACTGCACACAAGCTTCTCCAAAAAATGAATCAAACACTGGAGTTACTTTTTTATGTCCACTGGGGGAAAATGTACAAAGCTATGGTAATATATCCACAAGTTCCAAAATGAGTGTATTACAGTTGGTAATGTTTTTAGACACTTGCAAATGTTAAAAGTCAGAAGTACTTCAGTTGTGAACTATTTGTACATATGCAAAGTTTTGTATGTGATCATTTTACTCATTATTAAAAGCCCATGGTTTTTAATATGTGGTGTTGAGGACTTATTTCTTGTTTGGGGATTATATATATTTACATTTTTGGCCCCCAAATCTTGATTTTATTGTTTTTAAGGAGGCTGCTCAGGACACTGAAACATTGAAATGTTTTTGGAAATAAAAGAAAAAAGAAGTACAGAGTAAGGTCATATAAAAAACTCTCTAAGCCAGGTGACAGGGATGCCTGGTACATTTGGGTCCCACACATCTGATTCCTTATAAGATAATGACTTATTAAATACTGAGTAGGTATTGGCACTGGATAGTCAACAATGTTTATTGTATTGAATAAAGAGAAAGATCTAAAGTCAATCAGCTGTTTGGCCACTGACTTTTTACCTTTCAGGACTTAGTTTCCTAAGGCCAGGGGGCCTGTTTTTAAAACTAAAGTTTACAGCCTCCAAGTTCTCAGCCAACCACTTAGTTTTATCTCTACTAGCTATAGGTCAGGACCCTGGTTTTCAAAGTTGGCTGCATACTGGAATCACCTGCAGAGTTTTAAATCATCTTGATGCCCAGATCTCACTCCTAGATTCTGATTAATTGGTCTTGGGTGTGGCCTGAGCATTGGGAGTGCTGGAAGTTGGGAGTGGGGAGGAAGGTGATGGTTAAATGCTCCCCAGGTGATTTTACTGTGTAGCAGAATCTGAGAACCACAGGTCTAGGTCATGAGTTAGAATCACCTAGGTTGCTTCTTAAATGTACATATAGCCTGCTTTCAGGCTCAGAGATTTAGTGGGTATAGGATGGAATCCAGAGAGCTACCTTTCCAACAAGTTCCTCCAGTGGTTGGTGCAGGGGTTCTCAGAGCCACACTTTGAGAAGCACTGCTTTAGGTAATAATTCTTGGATGCTCACTTATGATTTAGATAAGTAGGAACAGCCTTAAGGAACAGCTCCTCTAAACTGGGTTTGGGGACTTGGGAGAAGGTGAAGAGTATTGGAGTAAAAGGTCATTCTTTGTAATTATTATAGATTGAGATTTACTTGAGAAAAATTAGAGACACTATTAAGGCAATAGGCTGAGAGTGGGAAAATCCCTCCAACCACATGAAATCCCTTGTAAAACCAGAGACCCAGATCTGAACTGTTTGGACATGGCCACAGGAGACCACACCATAGGCCAGAGTGTCTGGGGCTCAAGCCACCTGTTTCTTCTTCATGAAGAAAGAGCCACCTACTTCTGGGTTCTCACACTTTTGGATGGAAGTGAAATGCTCAGTGACACCCTGCAGTAAACTCCATGGCTCGGTGTCACAGTCCTCGGGTGGACTGACGTCCTTGGTGGATTCATCATATCAAGATACTCAACAGGCTGTGCTTTCTTACTGGCCTGGTCCAATATAATCACCAGTGCCCTCCTCTGTCATCCAGGACACTCATTCCAGCCAGGGTCTCTAATGGTGGAGAGGACAAAAGTGTCTGGTTGGGTGTAGCAGACCCTGTTGGTGCCCTACTGAGACTCTTTCAGCCCTTTCCATTTCGGTGCATGTTGGCCCGACTTTCGTCTCCCAGCACCTGCTTCTCTGCCTGACGACTTCCTCTTGTGCTATCCTCAGACACAGTAATACACACACAGAGCCCTCAACTAATGACTGATGGGAGTCGGTGTTAGCTCCCTTGCCTCTTGGCTGGGACAATTCTGAGGCATGATTCCTACAATGGGTCCTAGAATTTCTCAATGGGATTAAGCTTCAGGGCCCGCAGGGGCAAGTAACACCCCTTTATAGGCTGCTTCCCTTACTTGTCTCCCTTCCCCATTCCCCAACCAGTGTTTCCCGGGATCACATCCAAAATAAACTACTTGCACTTGAATCTTCTTTTGGGTTCCTCCACAAATAGAGGCTGAGACAAAGACGTTGGGATTGCCACTTCTTGTAGCTAATCCCCCATATTTATAGCTCAGCTACTTCTGCATATTTAAATGTGATGCTCTCAGCTAGAAATAAGGATTATCTTTAGCTACAGAGAAGGTTTTGGTGCTCAGTATCTGAACTAAACACCTGTAGTTGTCTATAATACTCAAAGGGGTTCTTGAACTTTAGACTTTATATAAAGACAAGAGGATGGTTTTACAAATTGCAAATATTTTATGATATACATAGTCAAGCAATTTTGGAACAAGTGGGCATGAATAAATTTAAAGTGGCTGGTAAGCTATTAGATTAAGCTTAGTTTACAAACATTATTTCAAGCTATAGTTGTATGGAATGAACCTAGTATTGCCGATACTTTGCACTAGGAAATGGATGAATCCTGTCCAGGTCCTCTCCTTTCTCACCCTGGTCTGCGTTATTTGCTGATCTCCTCTGGGCCCGTGCTGCTCCATACACCATACAGGTCTGTGTTAGATCCTCTCTGTTGCAGTGCAGGAGACAGGCCCAAGGTGAACTCTGCACATACAACTGATTATTTACACACATGCACACATAAAAAATAACGGCTCAGAGTTTCATCGGCTATGTTTTCATAGTTTTACTTATCCATAATTTGCTACCACAAACCCCTGGGATTTGGAATACAATTTCCTTCTCTTCAACATACTTTGTGAAATGAGTGAGAGCCACCAGTGATGATGTCTCTATACTGTAATTCTCCTTTTTGGGCAAAAAAGACCACTTCTTGACTGACTACTATCTAAAAAGTCCTCTCTGCTGTGCAGGACATTAGTGGACATTTGCTGGTTGAATAATGAACTTCTGGCAGGTTCACTAGGAAGCCCATGTGACTGGTATCATGACAGCACATGTGGACCACCCACAGCAAACACTGTGGGCTTCGGGGGGTGTCATTCATTTTTTAAATTCTCAGAACCAACTGGAAGGCGAACACCAGGGACAGCCCAGTAGAGATCAAGCTCTAAACTTTATTGCTGGTAGTAGTGGATTGGAGAATACAACTTACAAATAAACCCTGATCAGCTTTCCTAAGATCTCCCCTCCTCCAACCCTGCATGTCTAGACGTTACGCCCCTAGGGGAGAGATTGGGCCTGTAGGGCCCATAACACATGCCCAGAATCACTAGGTGGAATATATGACCTGGTCATAGGAGGGGACCTGGCTCAGCTGACCAATTCCACCCATGGACAAGGCTGGTCAGCCTGTCTTAGGAGGCTGCTGGCTGTGAAAAAGTGAGGGAAAACCATATCACGTAAGAGCATTGACGCAGTGACCCTGCCGGCTAGTGAAGCATGGCCCTGTGAATGTCAGATTCTGAACTATTGCATTAGTCATTACCCTCCTAGGGAGGAGCAAGGTGGTGTGCTAAAGGGCAGTGACATTCCTGTGTCCTCATGCTCCCACGTGGAGTGGGAAAGGAGGTCCCTTCTTCTGTGATCCATGTCTGTAGTGCCTCTATGCCCATCCCTCCATTGATCACAAGTCTACTAATTGGATAGACTTATTAAGTCTCTCTCAAGTCTTCCCGTTTCTCTATCTCCTGGGCCACACCCCTAGCTCAGGCCACCGTAATGCTGGGATCACCAATGGTGCCTCATTGCAAACTTTTCTTCACTTGCCCCTGCACATCCTCCTCTGTGCCCCAAGAGACTGACCTCCCCAGACTGCATCACCCAGGTTCCCATACTGTGTCTTCTGGTTAGGCTAGGCTAACAGGGAACATGGGCTGAGGTCATGGGTTGGGTCTCCTCTTCCTACCTGCTGGGCATGATTTTGGCACTGGTTGCATTTCTTTACAGCCACAGCTTCTTTTAGGTGGCCCCACTCTCATGGTTCCAGCTCCGTCCCCTGGACCCTATGGGCTTGGTGTGGGAAAGGCTCCTTTCTGTTGCTACTTCTCGACTGCTGCACCCTCCTTTCTGGGTTGCCTTAATCTGCCTGCTCATCTGCAAATAGCCCTTCAGTAAACCTTCTTCAGTCAAACCCTGTGAGTGTGCCATGTTTCCTGTAACCCTGATACACCCTCTAAATGATCTCCCTGCACTAAACCCTGTAATCCATTCTGCACACAGCCACACAGAACCACTCTTCTAAGATGCAGACCTGCCTGCTCTCACTCCCCTGACGAACACACTCCAGTGTGGCTAATTGCCCTCAGGCTCAAGTCCAAATCCCTACAAGGCCCCGCATGATCTGTTTATTCTCACTTTTCCTCTTGTCATCCTCCCTGTTGCTCTTTTAAGTCCAGCCAGGCAGAACTTTATAGTTACTCAAAAACTTCCCTTGATTGAATATTTACACTTACTACTTTCTGCCTGATAACACGTTCTTCCTCCTTTATCTTCCACCCCCAGTCTCCACAATCCCAACCCTTCGTCTGGAGAGATCCTACCGGTACTTTAAGTCTTGGCTTGGATGTCTCCTCTTCTCCCATCAACAGTCTGGATTAGGGACTTTAACTTCCATCAGCTCCCATTTATTTGCCTACATGTCCAAACGAACTATGATTTCTCTGCCTTCCAGGGGTCTCCTGTGCACCGTCCTGTCTTCAGTCCCAGGAACAATGCCTGGTAAAGATATAGGAGCAAAGGAGTAGGATGATCCACAGGTCAATAACCACTACATTTGTTCATTGTTCCTGATTCATGCAGAATCTCTCAGGCTGATTGGGATCTTATCAAAAAGAAAAAAAAATGATACTTTCGCCCTAGGTCACCCCACTTTCAGGGCTTAATGCTGGTGGATAGTGCACATCCATATTTTAACTCGATCCCTGGATGACTGAGAATCCCTCCACGTATAAGAGGGATATAGCCCTCTTTTCACAAAGATAATGACAATAGGACCATTTCCATCATCATGGTTTAAAATCTCAGATGTCTAGAATTGGATTATGGATTAGTGATAATCTTGGTTTACAAAGCATTCTTTATCAATCTGTGAACAACCTGCCATTTAGCTATTTTAAATAGTATAATACTTATACTCTCCACCCCACCCCCCCAATTAAGATTCTGACAATGACCTACACCTAACGATACCGTTTCAGCCATCCCATGTCCTTGTTCTTCCTGCCTCAGGTAACCACCGTCCTGGATCCTGTGGTTATCACTTTTCTGCTTTCCTTTTCAGATGATTTTATTACACCTACGTGTATTTTTAAAGAGTTTCTGTTTGCATTTTAGTGTTTTTATTTTATAAAGGTCATCGTGATATAATTTTATATAATCTTGTGAATTTATTTTCACTTTATTTACATTGCTAAAGCTCATACATCTTGTTATATGTCACTGTAGTTATTTTACTCTTGCTGCTGAATAACCTCCACCTAGTAAATATACCACAATTTATTCATTCTCCTTCAGGGGACAGGCATTTGGGTTCTTTCCAAGGCCACTGTGCATAACGTGCTATGAACAGTCGTTTACACGTCTCCTATTGCATATGTGTCAGTCAGAATAGGCTAGAACATGCTGCGGTGATAAACAACTCTCAAAATCTCTACAGCTTAAAACTACAAAGGCTTGTTTCTCACTCATGCTCTATGTCCTTGGCAGTCAACGGGGAAGGCGCTGCTTACTATAGTCACTTAAGGACCTAGGCTGACAAAATAGTCACCACCTCAAATGTTGATAATAGCTGTGCCAGAGGGGAAAAAGAAGAGCCCTGAAGGATATGGCATCAGCATTTCAGTGCTCTGACATGGAAGTAACATACCACTTCCACTCACAACTAATTGGCCAAAACTAGACCTCTGGCCTCACCCAACCACAAGGGGCCAGGATGGACATTTTCACAGAAGAGAGGAGAACCAGATACGTTTGAAAAAGAGTTTGAATGTTCAGTTTTAGGAGATAATGCCAAACGCTTTGTAACCCACCAATTCCTCTCCTGCATATACATGCAAAGAACTTTGCACAATGTGGTATTTATTAATGCTATCTTCCAAAGTAGTTGAACCGATTTACACTTCCACCTGCAAGACAAGAAATCTTGTGGATACACAGCTTTTCCAACTCTTGGTACCATCAGACTTTAAAAATCTTTGCCAATGAATGGGTATTAAGTGGTATATCATTGTGATCTAGATTGGTATTTTTATGATCACTAATGAACACCTCTTCATATTTTAGTGGTTATATGTTTCATCTTCTGTGAAATACCCATTTATGTCTTTTGCCCATTTATTGCTTATTTTATTTACTTGTAGGACTTCTATATTCTGAATACTAATCTTTTATAATTATATATAGTGTTGTATATATATTGCAGATCTCCATTTGTAACTTGTCTTTGCACTTTATGGATGAGCAAAATTCTAAAGTTTAACATAGTCAAGTTTGTCAATTTTCTTTTATGTTTAATGCTTTTTGTGTCTTAAGAAATTTTTCCCAACTCCAAGGTTCAAAAAATAAAACTTTAAAACTCTCAGTAAAAAATGAGTGAATTCTTTAATTCATGTGAAGTTATTGGTGTGTGTATGTGTGTGTGTGTGAGTTGTGAGAGGTAGGATCCAATTTAATTTTACTCCATATGGTTAAAATTTTCTATCTTTATTTGTTGAAAAATCCTTCCTTCAACCCATGACATGACATCCCACTTCATGGTCTGGTTCTGGGACTCCCTATTCTACTCCATTTGTCAAAGTGTCTATTCTGTCAATACCACCCAATTCAAATTTATAAAAAATCATATTTGGTAACTATATCTGATATAGAACAACTACCTCTCTCCCTTTCTTTTTTTTGGAGAATATTTTTGGCCATTTACTGTTGCATATAAAATTGACAATCATCTTATTGACTTCTATAAAAACCCCAGCATTAAACTGTCAAATATACTATAATCCTCCATTTGTTTAGATCTTTAAAAATATGTCTTAAGGTTTATTTTCCCTATAGAGGTCTCACATATTTTTTGTTGGATTTATTCTTAAAACCTTTCTCTCTCTGTGAGTGTTGTAAATAGTGTCTTCTCTTCAACTACATTTTCCAATCATTTGCTGCTGTTATACAGAAATACAGCCAAATTTGAATATACTATTCTTATACCCAGACTTCTTTATACTATTTCTAACAAACTTAAAGGAATCTACAGACAAGTTATCTTCTGTTGACAATGACTGTTATATTTCCTCCTTTCCATTCCTTCTGGCTGTATTTTTCTTGTCTTATCACACTGGAGAGGACATTCAATACAATGCTGAATAAATTAGTTATAGAGAAAATTCTTATTTCTAATTTTAAAATGAAGACTTTTAATGTTTCCTTAAGAATTTTTGTCATAAATGGTCTCAGAATATTATCACATGCTTTGTCATGACAGTTCCAGATAATTGCCATGAACTATGAAGGATCTGAGATTTTACCCTCCTTGCAAGCTAGTAAGTTAGGCTCTCCTAGTTTTATAGATGCTAGCAGAAGACATGAGATGCCTGGATAAGGGAGAAAGGACGATTACACATGGTGCAGCAGGAAGCAAGAGCTTCATGTTCACATTTCCCCTTGCCCCTCAAACCCCTGGGAGCAACACAGGGCAGCAGCCCAAGTAGATGCTGCACACACAGATTTGCATCACAGCTGAAAAATCCTGAACCTTCTAAAATGGGCTACAAGCAAATCTGTCCAACATTGCCTCTGAAAAGAGACATTACCTATATTATAGTGGCCAGTAAAAAACTACCATCTGCTTCAGAAAGAGACAGTATATCTTTCAAGGCTATTTTCTATACATTAATCTTTGAAAAGATAGTCTGGAACAAAGGTTATGGGAGCTTCTGCTCACAAGATGTGCAGAAACATAAGATCCATGGAGAACTTTCTCAACAATATTTGTTTTTGCTGTTAATCTGTCGATATGGCAGATTTGAGTTTTCTAATACTAAATCATCATTGTACATATCCAGCTTGAATATGCTATCTTTTTTTATACCCTGTTGGATTTAATATACTAATATTTTATTTAGTATTTTTGCATCTATGTTTACAAGGGTAATGTGCTTGTAATTTTCTTTTTTCATAATGTTTTCACTAGGTTTGGCATAAAGGCTTGCCTCTTAGAATGAGTTGGGGAATACTACCTTTAATATGAAATAGAATGAACTGACCCTTGAAAATTTGATAGAATTCATCGTAAACCACCTAGGCCTGGTCTTTTCTTTAGAAAAAGATTTTCAGCCATTGTTTCAATTGCCTGAATAGGACCATTTGAGCCTTTTATTTCTTCTTGGGTCAGTTCTGGTCAGTTGTCTGTTTCTAAGAACTGACTCATTTTGTCTAAGTTTTCAAAATTGTTGGCATATAGTTGATGGTATTTTCTTATCTTTTGAATCTCTACTTTATCTGTAGCTATGTCCCCCCTTTTATGTATATGAATGTGTCTTGTTTCCTGTCATATCAGAGGTGTCTAGTGTTACTCATTTCCATAAGATCACTTTGGCTTTGTTGGCTTCTCCTATTGAAGATTTGTTTTCCATTTTATTGATTTTTGTTCTTATTTAAGTCATATTTTTAATTGCTTTAGGTTTATTCTCTTGTTCATTTTCTAACTTCTGAACTCATTACTTTTAAAAATCCCTCCTCTTAAAAAGTATTTAAAGCTATTAGCTTTACTCCATAGGTTGTAATAATTTTATCACCATTCATTTATAGATATTTTTACATTTCTATTATATCTTATTTAATCTAAGTTTTTAAATAGTCTGTTTTTAAACTTCAAATATGCAGAAATATTTTAAATTAACCTTTAATTTGTTATTTATAGTCAGAGACCATAATCTTTATAAAACCTATTCTTTCAGTGCTGAATTTTATGTCCTAGTGCATATTCTTTCTTTTGAAAATTTCCCTGTATGGTTGGAAAAAAATGAGTATCATCTAATTATTGGAAGTTGATCTAATTATTGACCACTAGATCAACCTTATTAACTGAGTTGTTCACTTATATCCTTATATTTTTTTCTATTTGACTTATCTCAAAAATTGAAACAGGTGTATGGAAATCTTCCACCATGGTATTTGATTAATTAGCTTTTCTCTCAAAATCTATTAATTTTTGCTTCTGTATTATGAAGCTATTTTAATACATGTATAGGAATTTAAAATTACTATTTCCTTATGAATTTAATCTTTTAAGGTTATATAGTATCTTCTCTATCCCCAATTATACATTTTATCTTAGTCTATTTTATCTGCTATCAATGTAGCCATACCAGTTTTCTTTCGCTTCAGTTTTGCCTGATATTTCTTCATGGTTTTACTTTAAGTCTTTATCCTTATGAATTAGGTGCTTCTCTTGTAAATAGCTTTTATCTGGATTGTTACTGTTTAATCCTGTTTGTCAATATCTCTCTTAGCCAGTGAATTTTGAACATTTATTGTATTTGACACTTATTCTGGTTTCTACCACCTTCAATTGTTCTTTCAATCTGTCCCACTTATTTTTGTCTTTTGCAGAAGAAATTCTGTAAAATTTCTTATTTTTATGTAATTAATATCTATGTCTTCATTGCATGACAAGATCTTTATCATGATCCTACATCCCTCATTTCTCCCCCTGCACACATAACCTGTAGTATTTTAATATCATATAGACTGTTAGTTCTGGGTTATTTAAAATATTTTTTCCTTTTTATTTGTAAGGCTATTGTTATCTTAAAAAATAACTAAGACAAAAAGGCAGCTGATTATTTTTATTTCATGTCTCTCTTGCAATATCTCCTAGATTCATCTCTTTTTAATGTAAGTGCTTTGTCCAAAATTATTTTCAATGTGGGTTTTTTTTATGGCAAGCTTCTAAGACCTTGATTGCCTGGGAATATTTGCATATCCTTGACTGGATATGCATTTCTAGAATATCCTTATTTTCCTTTAATACTTTGGCATCAAATTTTTCCACAGAAACACTAAATGCAAGAAGACAGTGAGTCTCTTTCTATAAGCTTTAGAACTTTTTATTGCCTTTTAAAATCTTGTATTTCATTATAACACGTCTGGATATGAGATTTTCCTTCTGTCTTCTCTTCAGCACTCTATAGATCCTTTCAATTTGAGGTATCTCATTTTATCAGTTCTGAGAAATTTATGCCTACCATTTCTTCAAGTATTTTCCCACTATCCTTTTCATTGAGCTTTCTGGAATGTTAGCACTTCTGTTTCTATCCTCCATATATTATAATTAAAAAAATATATTTTTCTATTTCTTCATCACGTTTTCCTAATCTGATCTTACAACTTGCTAATTTCTCAATTGTAGCCATAATGTTCTTTATTTCACCTATTGTTTGTTATATAATGTGTTTATTATCTTAGTTATTCTAGTTTTCATAACTAATATTACTGCTTTTGGTATTTTCTTGTTCTCGTTTCAAATTGTGAAACCTCTCCTTATCTTTTTTACTATGTTTGTCAGGCTAACTTTAAATTCTTGGTCTACTTTTTCTAATATTTCTGCTTTTCATAGAACTTGTAATCCTATAATAGTTGGCTCCCCAAACTTCTTATTTTGACCTATGAGCTCATTTTCCCCTGGGGTTTTCATCCCTAATGTTAGTCAATGCTTATGGGAAAGACCAAACGCTGGTCCAGATCAGCCCCAAAGAGCTCAGGCAGTTTGGAAGGGTTCCTCTCATGTGGAGTGCTCCAGGAACCAGAAAACCCCAGTCAACCTTTGCCCTTTGCTCCTTAGGGAAATTCAGCAGAATGAGGAGATACTCTTTATATTATAATTCTCCAGTCCAAGTAGATAGGACAATGAAGTTTACCAGAAGCAGTGGCCCAAGGTTGGTTGATCTCTTCCTAGTTTTCTGCAGCTTCTCAAAAGCACAGGGCTTCTGCACTGCCCCGGTTTTAGTCACGAGGACACTGCACATTCAGCACAGGGCAGATATTCTTTGCTCCAAGGCAATAGAAAGAAAATGCAAGAACAGGACTGTAATAGTTTTTTCCCATTTGTGTTCTCCTACTCCCTCATGACACAAACACACACACTCTCTCTCTCTCAAAAAAAGCACCTACCTTCTACCCTGGAGGGTTTCCTTACACTTTCCTCCTTTGTTGGTGTTTCCTGCTTTAGGATGGTGGCTTTTCCTCCTTCAGCACAGCTGCAAAGGCTGTCTGTACCTACTAAACCTCGTGTGAGAGGGTCAAGTATTCCTCACCCAACGTCAGATGGGGAAATTAAGGCTCACAGGTTTCAGTGACCAGCCCAAAGGCCAGGATGACCTCTTCACTCAAACTATCCCATTTGAAGTCTGGGCCAGTCCTTTCTGACATTCCAGCTGCAAAGGTCTTGAGCACCTCCTTTCTATTTTCCTACCCACCCCCAAGGTAAAGAAATACATGGCTTGGCAGGGAAACACATTCCTGTCAACTCTCTCCATGTTCCATCCATGGCTGTCAAGATGATGCCTCTTCTTGTGCAGTTTAAATTTCCCAAGCAGGCTAAATGGAGTATAGGAAAACTGTCATGGAGCTCTGCCCCAGACGGGTTTCCAAATGAGGTACACATACCAGACCCAGCCTAATAAGAATGAAAGCAAGACATGAATACGCAAGTAACTATTTGATGAATGCAAGCCTATCAATCTCCACTGCATGATCCTTCCTATCTATCCTAGAACCCTCAAGCTGCGAAACCCTTCCTAATTCAGCATCCCATAGCCAAACTTTTTTTTACCTGCTTCTCCCTCCCCTTTTCAAAACTTGTCAATCCCTGATTCCAGCTTCAAAATAATTTAAAGAACCATTTGTACAACTAGGAATAATAGATGCTGGTAGGTTAATGACCTTCTCCTTTAATATAGGTATTTTATCAGGTGTTATCTTGTTAAAAGACGCTCATAATTTCATACGAGTGGTGAAACTATTTGGAAATAGATAAATACCTTGGAGAGGTATATATTAGGAATTGGTATTTTTCTTGCCTAGAATTGATTCTTAGATGCTATAAACTGCTGGCATGGGAACTAGAGTCAGCAGGAAAGGCATTTGGGGTCTTGAGTTTACCTGCAGGGACCAGGGGTGGGAGCTCATGAGTCTGAGCACAGGTAAGAACTGCAGACAGGTTGTGGTCTCCCATCTCTAGACCCCCAAGGCTGCTCATTCTCATCTTGCACAAACCTTCAGTCTTTTCATATCTGACTATCCTCCTGGCTTGAGAGACCCTGGGAAGGAAGTGGGAAGAGGGCTAGTGATATTTAAACTGCAGCCTGGAGCAGTTAACTCAAACTTCTTGGGTTTGCCATCAGCCGCATGGGTGTGCAACCACACAACAGCTTTATCAGTAACTCTCCTTGCCAAACACCCCATTTCTCATTAAAATAGGTAAGGGGGGGTCAATTTTGGATGGGTATCATTGAATGGGGCATCTTCTGTTTTCATAAAATCTTTGCAGCCATGTCAAAACTCCAGCCATTCCCAAAATATGCTATGTAACCAAACACCACCAGGTGTATACAGACACTGCTGCTCTAAAATTCCCTTCCCCACCTGATCTAGGTAACGCTTTTCTCCTTCTAAATTCAATTCAGCTGTCATATCTGTGAAGCTTGCCAGAATTGAACTTTCTCACCCCTTTCCCATGAATGAGATCTGACCACCCTCTTTGCTGTTTACTAGAGACTTCTACAAAGTATAAGATGTAGAGTACCATCATACCTTCGGTACTCTACATCGGCTGCCTCCCTTTCTAAGCAGACTTTCTTGAAAGCAGGGAATCTCTTCATTTCTCTGTGCCTGGGGCCCAGCTCGGAGGCTTTCTCTAAGTTTGTTCACAGAACACTTCCCCAGGCAGCCTGTAGGACATGTCTCTCTTGTTTATGGTTCCTCGCCTCATTCCATGAGGTCTAGGGGTGGTAACATCTCCACTGTTACTAACCATAGCACATCGCACTGTCCTTTGTGGGTCCCTCATTCCTCGCCCTCTTTGTAGAGAGGCCCCTTACAAATAAACCTTCCTCCAGTTCTCCTGAGTGAGCCATGTTTCAGATGGAACCTTGACTGATTTTTATAACTTTATAAAATATGTTTATAAAATAGTTTATATAATGTCATTACAAATATACTTCTTACATTTTATATAGTTTAATATTTTATTACTGCATTGATAAAATTTTTCTCCTGAAAAGACGTATTAGGGGGCCTGTAATCAGGCATGGTATATTGGAGAAAGAGAAGATGAAAAACCACTCGGGCTTTTAGGGGGTGCTAACCCCCACCCCAGGGCACAAGCAGCCCTGTGTCTTGGGTGGTGAGCAGCAGTGTTGGCATCTTGCCCCAGAACCCACTAAGCACAGGGCCAAGCTGCGTGCAGTCTCCGGGTTTGATGGAGGAGCTGGGCACCTTCTGGGATCTGGCTCAGCTTTCTGCCAGCTGAGGCAGCAGCCCCACTCAGGCTCTGTGAGGCAAGGTAGCTGAGCAGCCGTCTCATCCCAGGTCACAAGCTCCAAGTGCCTGGTCACCTGGGGCACACAAAGGAGGGGAACAGGCCTGTCCTGAGTGAGTCATGGACTATGCAGGCCCCTAAGCAGTTTCTTTCCCTCTGAGGTCACATCTGTGGGGGACCCATGGGCACCCAAATGGTGCCGACATCCTTGTAAAATATTTAAACTTCATTTGCTGGAGCAGCAGGGAAGATGCAATTAGATTTTACAGGACAAGATGCTTCTGAGGAGAGCTAGTTCTTTCTGTATCTGGGGACACTACTCTCCCTTCCACTTCCCTCCACAGTACAGCATCTTCCAGGGGCCTTTAATTCCCCCTCAGGCTGGGCCTACAGCTAGCCTGGGACAGGAGACTGGCTGGAGGAGATGCTGTAAGACCTGATGGGGATGGGAAAGGGGCTTGAGAAGGGGGAGGGCTGTGTGCTAGAGATGAAGAGAGCAGAGAAAGGGTGTGGCAGGTGCAGGGCAGAGGCTGAGACTGGCAAAATAGGCTCTTGCGTTGGGGTAGATCATATACAATTGTGGAAATACTGGCTGATATTTACAGTGTTTTACAGTTTACAAAACACTTTCACATTCATTAGCAAATCCTCAATAGTCTTGAGGTCAGATTATCAGTTATAAGTCAAATGAGCTTAGAGTTTTGAGAGCATTTCCCCAGAGTCTCAGAGCTGGGACTCCAAGTCTGACGACACTTCTATGTCTGATATGGGACCCTCTGCCTCATATCCTCTCAGCCCACATCTTACTCCAGCCACTATTATGTTCTGTCCAGAGGTTTCTCACTCCTGAATCCTGCATGCACAGCTGGAATCATGGGCACTGAGCAGTTAATGTCCAAAGGGACAACTGTTGACTAATGGAGGAAGGGAGCCAGGAAATAAAATGCTCCCTTATTTTGTCCTTTAGGTGGAAAATTCTGAGGGCCCCTGCTACAGTTCCTCAGAGTCCCAGTGAGAACACACCTCCATTGCCCGTGGTGGTGACCAGCTTGATAGATAAGGCACGCTTGTTTTGGTGCCCCCTCCTTTCCTGATTCACTGAATCTGTTTCCTCACTTGATTTCTTGGCCTCATTTCTCAGACAGAATTGCCTACACATAAGCCCTTGCTTTAGGCTTTGTCTTTCAAGCTACGATTCCTTCTTCCACCCAGTCAGGTGGTAGGGGTGGGAGAAAGACTTGATACAGACGGTTGGCTAATTACTACCTGTGTTTGTTTCCTGGGGCTGTTGTAACAAATCACCTCAAACTTGGTAGCTTAAAACAACAAATTTATTCTCTCACAGTTCTGGAGGCCAGAAGTCCAAAATCAAGGTGTCAGCATTCCCTCTGAAGGCTCCAGGGAAAATGCTCCCCTCGCCTCTTCCAGCTCCTGGTGGCTCCAGGTGTTCTGTAGCTTGTGGCAGCATCACTCCAAGCTTTGCCTCCACCTTCACATGGACTTCTCCTCTCTGTGTCATGTCTCCCTCTTGTTTCTGTTACAAAGACGCCTGCCATTGGATTTAGGGCCCACCCTAAATTCAGGGTGATCTCATCTAAAGATACGTAATTACACCTGCAAAGACCCTATTCTCAAATAAGGTCACATTCACAGGTTCCAGGCGTTATGACTTTGACATATCTTTTTGGGGGTCACAGTCAACCTACTATAAAACCTCTTTGCACAAAATGTGGCAAGACATAGGCAACCTTGAACTGAGAATCTCAGAATCTGAAAACCCAGAAGAGAAGGCGGGTGAAGAGATTGTGTGAGCCCAGAGAAAATGCTGGAGGGAGAGGATCCAGGTGGTGCAGTGTGCAGATGTGGCTAAAATCAGAGGCTGGGTAAAAGCCGGACGTGACCAGTGTGTGGGCACCTCACGTGGAACCTGCTACAGGGAGCAAGGTCCCAACAAACTGGCCCTTAGAACAAGTTTCTAGGGTAAATAGATCTCATCCAGGTCGTTTGTCACCTTCATGGAAAATGGAATGCACAGGCCCAGGAGTGTGGGCTGGACAGCTGTGGGAGGGAGCAGACTAGAACTGGTAGGAGGCTCAAAGTTCAAGCCTGAAAGAAAGTACAAAAGCATCCTCTTCTGGACTAAATGGTGGCAGAGTGTTAATGAGATGGAAATACCAGGCTCCCGGGTTTGGTCCAGAGAGAAAGGAAGAGTGCAAGATCGACAGCCTAGGTGGAAGGAAAAGGAACGGAGAAAGAATAGGCGACGAGCGTTGGCAGTCTAGGCCCTAGGCCTTGTCGTGGATGCCATCTCAAGTCTAATTAAAAATGCATAACAAAACTAGGTATTTTGAAAGTAATAAACACTGATTGTAGACATATTCTGCTATATACTCTACATAACTCAGAAAATCATGTTACCTGTAATAAAACCAACCAAAAAATTTGTTGTTATATTTAACATTTGCAAAATGAGATTACACTCTAATGTTTTAAATTCACCACATTTTGGGTTTTCACATGTCTAGGTACATTTTGACGTTACTCTTTCATGGCTGGAGAACATTCTACCGTATAGAGCTACGATAATTTAATCACATTGCTGAGCATTTAAATTGTTTTCCTTTTTTTTCCTATTATAAACACTGCAATGACTGCTTTTATATACTTGTCTAATGACAAATTCTCAGAGTGGAATTTTCTAAAGGGGGTGTGTGTATTTTTTCCCTTCAAGCCTAATTTTCTTTTATTGGAGTGAGATTTACAACTAGATCTCACATGTACAAATCAATGAATTTTGACAAAGGTATATACCTATTTAACTAACATCCACTCAAAATAGAAACCATTTCCATCACCTAAGAAAGTCCCCTCATGCCACCTTTTAATAGTCAATCCTGTCCCAACCCTTCATAGGGAAACCCTTTCTGATTTCTTTCGCCATTGGTTAGTTTTGCCTGTCCTTGAACTTCATAAATATGGAATCATACAGTTTTTGTGTCTGGCTTCTTTCACCAGAACAGTTTTTCAGATTCATCCATATTGTCACATGTATCCCCAGTTCATTCTTTATTACTTTATATTAATTTGTTCGTTATTTTTATTATGCATTGTTTTTATTCCATTGTAGAAAAAAATACCACAATTTGCCTTTTTCTGTTGATTTTATATTATTGTCACTGACTAGGTGCCTTGAGAAACTCAGCAGTGGGCTCGGAAGCAGTTAACTGTTTTTCCAAGTTCTTTCTTTTCCTTTTGTACGTTAAGGAGATGTAACCACCACCATCCTGAAACTGACCAAGTGAGAAACTCAAAGGAGATGTAACCATCAAACATCCTGAAACTGACCAAGCCTCACCACAAGAGCTGCACCCATGATCTTTGCCTACTTTTAAGCAAAGATCTCTCCAGGAGGAGCTTAGGCCTCCTTATGTGGAAACACATTCTCCAACAGAGCCTGTGCAGGCAAATACCCACATTTCCCTTTTGAATGTTCATTCCCATCTGAAATAAAAGTCACTGCTTCTCTTTGTTCAGAGGCGCCATGACTTTGGAAATGATTCCTCATGGCCTCCTATTTGCTGCAAATACACTTTACTTTGAAAGACAACTTCCACTGGTTGTCTTATTTAACTCACCAGCAGGTGAGACCACTTGGTTCAGTAACATTATCAGTTATTTTTATTATGCTATTTGAATATACCACAATTTGTACCACTGCCCCGCAATCCTGACTTACAGAGAGGGCACAGGAAAATGTTTAAGCCCTGGAATGTCAGGGTCTAGAGAACTATTCTTTGGCCTGAAGATAAGAAGTTGGAGAAAATCTAATACCCAAGGGAATGGCAATTTGCCGGTGACCACATCGTGCTACAGGGTCTCTGAGAGTCTCCAGAAGCTTTGGGTCAGAGATCACTCATTTACAACTTTCTTCAGAGGAAGACCAGGAAGGAGTGGAGGAGAGAACTGGGAATACGTAAGGGTTGGGCTTCCGGATGATAGAATTTCCCCCCCCCCCGCCTAGTAATTTAACAACTCCAATGCTCCAGGGAGCAGTAACTCTGGAGGAGGTCAGTTAATTACTGCCAGGCTGCAGAATGAAATTTCCCCAAGACCCCTGTTTTCTGGGCTGCATTTCATACCAATTAAAAGTCTAACCCACTGGGACTCTTTCCCGGCAAATTAACATCACGGACTTTGATGAACTGATGCTTTTAAAAGACTGGTATTTTGGTGGACTTAGTCACAGTGTAACTCCTCCTCCTCAGTGAGGTCAGCAAGACTAGATGCGGGGGATTCGGGCCAGTGGCACGAAGTGGGCCAGAGCAGTGAGGGCAAAGAAAAGTGGGAGGTTCGGTGAGAAAAAGCACTTTCAGTGGGCTCAGTCATTTTTCAACTAACTCTATTTATGATCAGAAGCAACTGACAGGGAATCAGTTATGCTGTAAGGGTTCATTCAATCATTTGAGTTCTTATATGCCAGGCACTGGGGACAGAAAGATAGATATGACTGTTCCTACCCCATAGGAGCTAGAAGTCCATAGGGAAAAAGACCTCCAACACCCTTCTGCCCCCACATACACTCAATTCACTCCCCGGATCATGCCCCACTTCCTGACTTTATAGTTGTTCCTAAGAACTAAAGCTTTATATCTAGAATGTTCTGGTTAGTAACCTACCCCTTCCAAGGAACATTTCTATCTTAAGTTATGATCCAGCCAGAGAATCTATATAGGTGTGCAGGAGAAGTGGAGACAAAGAATGGGACAAATGGAGACAGGGACAATCAGAAAATGTCAGGAGTCATGTGGTATTTAAGAAATGGCTTGGGTGATGCCCTAATTAGTATGATTTGACTCTCACTCCCCAACAAAAACAAAAATATTTTAATGACAAAAATGCTACAGTGGACAAATCCTAAGGGCTCACTATTTTCTTGCCTTTTGATTTCTAAACAGAGTTTTAACAAGTATTTATTGTATGCCTGCTCTACCAGCACTGTGGGGTGAAGGGAATACAGAAGCAAGGGAAACATTAAAAGAATCACCATCTCTTTAGTCTAGAGGATGGTCTTATAAAATCTAGAATATTTGATTGCCCTAATTTCAGATGGAGCCCCGCCTATAAATTATTTCAGGGCCCCTCTTGGTACGATCATACTTCAGGAGATCAGGTTGATAATAATATTGGGAAAGCTCATGGAATTCTAGCTGTCAGAATTTAAACCATTTGAACATTGCCCCCTATTTTCTGAACCCAAATCAGAGACCTAGGGTCTAAAGTATTGTTTCCTTCTGCTACAACTTCAGCCCATGCCTTCCTGTTATAAAACTGGCTCAGGCAAGAAAAAAGAGCTATGGACACTACCTACGTCACTGGTGATAAGGTCACAGTGGAGACCTCTATCTAGCTGTCCCTCATTGAGAGGGTGTTGAGGGTTTTAAATAAGTCCTTAGAGGGGTCCAGTCAACTCAGGGTACTAGTAATTTCTCTAAAAAGATCTTGGAGGAAAATATTGGGGAATCCTCACCTTTGCCAATAGAAAAATCTGGCGTTTGATTGCTCTGGACTTTCTCAGGCTGGGCTCTCCATCTCTTTGCTGTAGCAGGTGCTAACATGGAACCACATGACAGGTTGGACAAAGTGTGGAACAAATGACTATAAGTACCCTTCATTCCCAAACCCTCACCTTGGGTATAAACTCCACCAGAAGCTTAAATTTAAGCTTTGCCTTGAAATGTCTTGCATAGTTGTTCAAATGTGAAGTGAATATTACTATTCTATCCTAGACTGCCTTCCCCACCTACACGGAATGTCTCGTTCCTTGAATTCACGTGGAACTTTACATGTTCCTTTTTACAGAGAACACGCTTCCCTCTTCCTCCCACCCTTCCTTCCTTGGCCAATTGCTACTCATTCTTTAAGTCTTAAGTCTTCCAGACTTCTGGGAAGTCTAATACCTTCCAAGGTTTTGGAAGCTTCTATAACAGGGAATGTAGATACTGGTAGATACTACACTATTCACTGATATCCTTAAGGGCAAAGGGGGATTGTACTTCCCCAACCCTTTGAAGTTAGGTGTGACCATGTGACATGATTTGGCCAATGAAACGTGATGCATGGCACTTCTGGGTAGAAGCATTTAAGTGCCCATGACTGACTCGCAACCTCTCTGTTTCCCTGTACCTCAGTAATAGTGGAAGTGTCAATGTGGAGGTACAACATCATACGGAAGAGAGCTACTCTGTGGAGGCACTGAGCCCCAAAGTGGATTTTATGTTAGTGAAAAAATTTACCTCAAGACCCTGAGATTTTGGAGATGTTTGTTACTACAGCATAATCTAGCATACCCTGCCTACTACATGGTATTAGACTCCAAATATTCTAATTAGCGATCAATAACTCAAAGTCTTACTTCCTGTGGCTGCCATTGTCTCTACCTTGAATTGTCCATGCACGTTCTTTTATTTCCCAGAGCACCACAAGTCTATTGTGTTAGCCACCTCAGAAAACCCTGAAACCTCAGTCACTTAATATGTTAAAATTTCAACTTGCTAACATAAAGTGCAATGTGAATCGGGTCACCTCTCTAAATCTTGCAGCTATGGCATCTGAAACTCTTGACCTTCAAAATTACCATGGTAGGAGAAGAGACTGATGGAGGAAAAACATATCTTAACTACCTCACTCCAAAAGTTACACGTTATGTCCACTCATATTCCATTGGCCAGATAGTTCCAACCTCGTTCTGAGGGAGGCTGGGAATGTTGGAGAGCACACTGAATATTTGGTGGAAACCGGCTGTCCCTGACTCATCGATTATCCATCCTTTACTGAAAAGTTAGGGTTTCAGGATGAGGGGTTACATCCATGTAGAGCTGGAAACAAAATGAATGTTAGGTCCTTCTTGAAATCCTCAGCAAGCCCCATCCCAGGAAGTTCTTCACTAGATATCTGTCCATTGGAACCCATCTGCTCCCATCCCCTGCAAGTCTCCTCCTCTCTTTCTCCTTTTAAATGAAGGTCAATAGATACTCATCCTTCACCCCACTCTATGCTCTGGGGTGCATATTTTGCATTTCCAAAAGGAGAGACATACTGATGCTCTTGCCTAAATGGAGCTGTCTGCCACAATCTCCACTCTTAACTAGATTAATGATCCATGAAGCTTTAAAATTCATTTTTCCGAACTTGGATTAGATAAAATTCTCCAGCAGAGTTCTTCTCCTAGTGGTTTCTAAATAGAAGGGGATTGATAGAGCATTTATTTTTCCTCTGTTTAAGGCAGGATTTGACAAACTATGCCCCCCCATCTAAATGCAGTCATCAATGATATCCATTTTTGTAAAGTTCTATTAGAACATGGCCACAGCCATTGTTTTTTGTATTGTCCATGGCTGCATTTGGGCTGCAGAGGTGAGGGTGAATATTTGTGACAGAGACCAATTTGGCTCTTTAAGAAAAAAATTTGTTGACCTCTGGCTTAGAACAAACTCAAGGGAGGGTGTCCTCTTCTGTATACACATGACTTTCTCTTGAAGCTCTTTAAACCCCACCTTCATGCCTGTGCAACCCCCTTGCAAGCTCCTTTCACTGTGTTTCACATTATGCTGTGACTGCCTTGTTTACTTGCTGTGAGGACCAGGAGTATTCCATCTTCTTCACTGGTTAATCTCCAGTCCCTTCATAGTGCCTTGCTCATTAAAGGTGCCCAATACATTCATTGAATGAACTTTGAAGTTATCTCATCAAGGTCTGGCCTGGGGAAGTAGTTGCCTTTCCTTTATTTTTTTCCATGGAAATGGGGGAGTTGTGGGAACCACTGGAGATGAAGACTACTTAGAGGGAAGCTTTCCAGTGGAGGCCTGGAATGGGTTACCAGGGAGCTGAGTCGAGATTCCCTCAGCCCTTGGGACAGTTGGGTGGGGCCTGAGCAGCCAGAGACCCCAGGGTAGTGGCCTTCAGTGACCTCTGCAATGATCATTTTCTGTTATGTGTTCCTTGACGTGAAAAAGGATGGGAAGCACTGACTGAGAACTGAGCACAAGGGCCAGGGATGCGCCAGTAACCAGATCTGACTAGGGTACCTTGAGGACCCCAAAGGCATTCTGAGCTGAAAACTCCTTTCACAAATGAGGCAGGTCTGGACTGATGAGAACCAAGGGTGTGGACACCTATGAGTGGAAAGGCTGGGAAGCAAAGCATAAACAGGGAGATGAAAGAGACCCATCCTCCCTTCACATGAAACTTGGCTGTCCACTCCACTCGGTAGCTCCCAAAATAGTTCACTGAGCGAGGCACTTTCATGAGCTCAGCCTAATGTTCCAAATGCCAGGACTGTATTTACTTCTCCCCTCCAAGGACTCTGATATTTACAGAGCCCAGTTCTCCAAGCTTGCCTCTAATGGCCCAGACAGCTTCCAGGAGCTCCTTTCCCCTGTTCAAACATGCATTTTCTGAGCACAAACATGTATCACATTTATCAAAACATCCTGCTTGTCACCAGGGGATAAAGATGGATAAGACAATCCCACCTTCCTTGAGGCAGCTTAGTCTTACTCTGAAGTTTGCAACCTGGCCCAGCTCTCTGGTGCTGCTTTGGTGATTTGGTCATCCCTAGCTAAGCTCCACAGAGCTTCACCTCAGCCTCCTCAAATGGACCACATGAGGGCACGGATGCTAAAGACCCACCTTGTGACCCTAGTCGCATATACTTGTCCATATACCTCTCTGGGGACAAATGGTCAACTCCTTGTCATCCTGTACAATTTACTCCTAGGTCCCAAGAGGTGTGCCTTCAGCAAAGCTGATCTTTCCCTCCTTCCCTCTCACAACAACACTTGCTCTGAAGTTTTTTAAATTAGGAAGGAATTTTTTAAAAAAAACCTCAAAACCAAAAAAAAAACAAAAAAACACACAGAAGTTACAAAAGCCTGGTTATCCAGGTGGGGAAATCAGAAATTAAACCAAAGACTCTAAGCTTACAGCATCTTATTATACTCTCAGCATCCTCTCTACGCCATGCACCTCTACTTGGTTCCCTTCCTCTCTACGATGCCACCGGAAGTACAACCTCCTATTAGAAGTCCCCTAGATGCCAAGCAGAGACAGTGAATGGGCACTTCCCTGTGCCCCTGTGAAAGCAGACAACAAAACCAAAGGGAATTGATGGGTATACCTGATGCCGCTGCATATAACTTGACACACTGGTAGCAAATTATTTATAAATGATATTTACTTACACAGGACTGGATACCTTTTCCAAAGGAACAATTCAGAGTCTCCCTTGTGAAGATCACTTGATTCTCTGCTCTTCCTGACCAGCTCAGTATCCCTAAAGCACTGTAAGCACCACACCTACAGAGGGGGAGAAGGAGCCCGCAAAACAGGTTTGTTACACGACCTAGGAGACCACCACTTTTTCCTCCTCAAGAAGATGAAATTCTAAGTGCTCTGGGTGATCTGCAGTGTATCCATGGACGGGAGTGCGAGGGGCAACAGAAGGAGAGAGAATCCATCAACACTGTGTGAGACCGCAACCAGGCCCAGGTCCCAGCCTGAGAGCAGGGAGACATCCCAGGCCCTTCCACCTGAACCTCAGCCCCGCCCCCACCCAGAAGAAACTGACTTTGCTACTGACCGAGTTTTACTTCTGTTGACACGGGGGCAGCCTATGTGCCTCCAGGGTTTCGACCAAGAGGCTTAATTACTCACTTTGTTGACAGCAATAACCACAATGAGCAGAATCAATATTAACGATAGAAGGAAGTAGGCTCAAGAAGTGGACAACTTATATATGAAAAGGTCAGTAGAAATAAAATATTTTGATAACTTTCATGTAAGGATGCAACTGCCTAAGTTTCCCTCAGCTCTTCCCATTAGGCGGCGACTCCCCTTGGGAGAAACAATGCATTAAAAACTAGGCATAATTTTGCCAACCCTTCAATCAACAAGAGCCCTCCCCACCCTGCCCCCCGTGGGCATTGGGAGAGGCAGGACTGTCTAGAAACCAGGAGAAAATTCTCATGGAGAAGGCAGTTGCAGACACCCACACACCAGCCCCCTCAAATGGACTACACAAGAATGCAGATGCTAAAGACTTATCTTCAGAACTTAGAGTAATCCTCATAACCTTTCTGGGACTGATGAACAGGTATTTTTCAGGGTAAGATGACAAAGAATTAAGACCTCGTCCCCCTGCACCAATCTCTGCCCTGGTTTTGAGAGGAGCAAAACCAGCAAATAGCAAGCAGACCCTTGACTGCTTCCCTGAGCACAGCTGTCCCCGATCCTCAGACCCTCTGGCCTGATCCAACCTTCATGACTCCACCATGTGCAGTTTGAGGGCGGGGTGTGAGAGCAGCCCTGCTGCACTACTCCTTCTCGAGAACTTTGGAGACAGAGAAAGTGTGTGTGTGTTCATGCATACACACACGGAGGCTGATACTCTGTAATCCAGTATATATTGCTAGTAAGGAGTTTATAAAGCTGGTGTCTTAGTTTATATTCCCCTAGAAATAGGCCCTAAGCCAAGGATTCAGTGGTAAGTAGTTTATTTGAGAGGTGCAGAGGAACAGGTAGGGGCATGGGGAGGTGATATAGGGAAAGGAGAAAGGCCAATAAAGCCACAAAGGGCAACTGGAACTTAATTCCACTTGGATCCTGGGTAATGGTGCAAAAAAATGCCTCGGAATTTCCCACTCAGGTGGAAGGGGTGTGTGTGTGTGTGTGTGCGTGTGTGTGTGTATGGGGGAGTGGGGTATTTATACTCCTGTCAGTCAGCCACTGGTTGAGGGCAGCTCTTAGGGAATGTTAATTGCCCTGCAATTTCAGAAAAAGCCATCAGGCACAGAGATGCTGGTTCTGGAAGTTGGAAGTCAGCCCCGATAACTCTAAAGGTCCAAAGGAAATGGGAGGCACACTAACAGATTCTGCCTCAACTGGTAACACGTCAGGTATACATAACCAGATGACACCTAAAGGGGGAGCTAGTGAGGGCACAGGCCAGACCTATGGCAAAGCCAGGATCTACAAGGCTTGGTGTGTCTCCCACCCTTGGCCAATGATCGGAGAAATCCCCCTGCAAGAACATAACTCCTGTTTCATAAAAGAAGTAATTCCAAAAATGGCTTTCACTAGTCACTTTAAATCTAATACATACAAATCCACCTATCTTATTATGAATCCTTTTCCACGAGAACCATCTTCCAATGTGAATTAAACAGGAAGCTGTCTCCTGGTGCGTTCACAATGATTTAATTTGCACAGGTTCAAGAACATGTCTAGGGTAGGAATGTCTCCACACAGAATCTCAATTTGTAATAAATTTGCTGGAATGTAATTTCGTTTTTTCATAGATTTAAAGGAGGAGGTCAAAATATTTTTCATACCTGTTATCTACCTTACTTCTTCTAATGAAAATCCCTGATCAGGCAATGAGATACAACAAGATTTAGCCAGGAAAGATTTAGAAACAAAATTGTTTTCAGAGCTTTTGGTCAGGAGAGGGCTCCTCTGAAGTCAAGCAAGTCTGAAAAACAAGATTAGCACACATCATTCAGAGTTTGAAGTGACTTCAGAGTCTTCTCATTTCACCACCCATCGAAGACCTTCTCAAAACCATTTCCAGAAGTCTAGCTAAGGAGTGAGCCTGCAGCAGCTGCTGCTCAAATAACAGAGGAGGGTCCCCCAACTTCCAGGGGATCCACTCTATTATTCCAACAGCCCTAAGAGCCAGGGTGCTCCTCCTAAAGCCAAACAAGTCTGTCTCCTTATAACTTCTACTGTAAGGGACATACAGAAAAATTGTTGCCCCTCTTCCACAGGCCAGCCTTCAAACATGGAATGATAATGGCAGTGATCACCACTTGTTGACCCTTTACTGTTTGCCAGGCTCCAGGCTGGACAGTCTACCCATGTTGGCTGCTATAATCCTCCTAACATTCCTACAACATAGTTATCAATTCACATTTTGTATATTAAAAAAACTGGTTAGAGTGGAAATCATGAAAATTGCCCAAGCTCTCTCAGATTGTAAGTGGTTGGGCCAGATTCAAACCCAAGACTAATTTGAAAGCCATGTGCCTTACATGACCATCTAATCTTCTCTTCCGAAGTCTTCCTGAGGTTCTTAAAGTCTCCCTCATAAGCCCTTTGGCCATACTCCTATTCCCACCAGCCTATCTTTCTCCCTTAGTCCCATCCCTCCTTATTTCAGCCTTGCTCAATATTCCTCACCTCCAGAAATCTTTCCTGGACCATATCCTATCCAGAATTCTTATCTGGACTCTTACTTTATCTATCCACCTTTGAAGGTATGATCCTGCCTCCCTAATTAGCTCTGACATTCCCTACCATGAAAAACCATTATCCCCAACACCCCTTTTTCCTGTGGCCCTCACCCTAGCCCCTGGGATGGGATGTTAATCTCAGTGTCAAAATGACATTTTGTGGTTGTACCCATCAGACTTCAAGTAATGGAGCAATGTTAGTTCAGCGTCTATCAGAGTAAATTTAGTATGTGTTGCAGATTGGCTGATATAGTGAAATTAAGATCCCCATAATTCAATAATTCATCAAGGTACATTATATTCCAGACATACCAGATACTTTGTGTACCACTGGCTTCCAGATCTCTCTCTATTGTCTTCTAAAATTCCCTGGAATGCCCCTCCTTGTTCCTCCCTCTTCCTGTGAGAACCCCAGTTCTCTTAGGCATCACCATAAACGGAACTAGTGATAGATTTGGCAAGTGGAGTTGCCCCAAGGCTTGGACACCCAAAGAACCTCACTGGACCCCATTAATATCTTGAATCCAAAAGGAGTACTGTATGCACTGCTGGTTCCAGCTACTTGCCCCACTAGAGGTGAGGTAAGCCTAGGGTTCAGGCTCCTCTGGAAGGAGGAAACACTCAGGTGCTATTTTCTCATCATTGTCCTCTCTCACCTGATCTACTTAATCATCCACAGGGCAGCACTGTGTACCACAGCACTGATGGAAGGCAAAGGGGTGGTGGTAATTTTTCCCAGAGCGGGGGCAAATGCAGAGGACTCCTTGTCATGGTCCAGACTCAGGGGATTCTTGTCAGAAGAACTCTTGAGTATTGCTGACTAGTCTCATTCAGTCAGGATTTCAAGATATGGCATTCCCATTTTATAGAAGAAAATTGGGCAAAATCATTCTGCTTCCAAACCAAAGGCACACAGCAACTAAGTGGCAAAGTCAGTCATTGGAATCAGCCATCTGGGCCAAGGCTAAGACTTTTTCAGGCCACCTCAAGTTGAACTGCCCAGTGTCTTAGGTTGGGTTCTAACAGAAGGAGCTCTAAGATAAAGATTTGAGAGGAAGTTCTTTACTTGGGAACTGAGACCAAGAAAACACCAAAATGGGAGTGAAGAGAGACAAAGAAGGGAAGGAAGTCAATGAATGGTATGTTACCAAGCTTATTACCATGGTAGGGAATTCAGAGGACCAGTATAGCACATGTATCTAAGGGAACTGGGGTGTTCATACATCAACTCCCTGTGGTCTTAATTCCCCGCCCCTTAGAGACTGCCGTGGCAGAGATTTCAACAGCCAGAGAAAGCCCTTGGGTGAAGCAGAGGTGCAGTTGGAAGTCAAGCTTGAGTGTACTGAAGTGGTAAGAGCCAGGGGATGTGGGCAGGCCACTAACGCCATCTGAAACATGGGTTTCTCACATACAATGCCAAGTTTGGTAGCACCTATTTAAAGTGCACTGTAGCGTGTATTTCAGACATCCAGACTGCAGAGCCTTGGAATCCCAGCCACAGTCTGCCTCAAATGTGGAGGGTGAAAGATTTCATGTCACCTCTGGAATTGCTTTTCACCATAGGCCTGTGTCAAGGGTTGACTAATTCTGTAAAGTGCCAGATCCTAAGTATTTTAGGATTTGAGGGCCATCTGGTCCCTGATCTATTCAACTCTTCCATCGTAGAATGCCACAGCAGCCATGGCCAATACATCAACATTCAAACAGGGAAGAGTTGGTCACCCTAGCCAGGAGTGTATGTCAGCCAACCTCAGGAGCAGATCCTCCAGCCCTGTCAAGCCTTCAGATGACTGCAACCTCCTGAGATACCCCGAGCCAAAACCACCCAGCTTAGCTGCCCCAGATTCCTGGCCCACAGACACTATGATACAATGTTAAGCTGCTAACTTTTCGGGTGATTTGTAGCACAGCAATAGATAACGAATACAAGCACGTGATAAAGAACCAGCCTTTCCACCAACTCTTGGGAATGAGCTTTGATAGAGGCACGTACTTACTAAACGAAGAGGAAATTAGGAGAACTCTGTCCTAGATGTGTTCCACTTGTTCGCAATACCCTCTCCACCATCCCTACCCTCTCTGCCCTGGGAGGCTAGCTGAATGGACAGACTCCACCACTGCTCTCTGGTCATGGTTGAGTTCAGTCCATATGGAGGTCGGGCAGGATACCAGAGTAGGGAAGGGAGGTCACCTCCAGGTGGCTGTGCCCTTGACCAAAGGTCACTGCTCCTCTCAAAACTACCTTCTCTTCAGGACTCACTCTGAGTTCTGGTAACCTCTCCCTCTTGCCCACTCCCCACCTTGGGGCCGATGAGTGGTCAAAGCTTTGCTGCTTATTACTGACCACTCCTGTGGTTCCCTATACCTCATCCAGCTTTGAAATGAGCTCTTTTGGAAATAAGCCTTCACTGAAGGATCCAAGTTTGAGGGAGCCACCTGCTCCTTATTGGGACCCCACTGGCACAGATCCAGAGATGTGAGATGCTGTGGAGCTCTGCTGGCCTCAGCATCAGCAGTTTCACCTGGCAGGCAGCCCCCACACTCTGACAGACGCAGGGGGATTTGGCAGTTGGTCACAACTCTCCTGACAGGCGCCTCCAGGAGTGAAACAGGAACATTGTAGTGTTTGCCAGCATCTGTTGCACCACCCTATTCTGATAAGCAGTATTTTAGGCCATGCAAGGAGCCCCACAGTGGGACATACCCTGAGAGGGGTGTATGGCACTGACAACTGCAGGTCCTGGGAAAGGGTGGCTCTTGGGGGCAGAGCTGGGCCATGTCCAGACCACAAAGATCCCCAGCCGGGGGGATCATGAGACTCAGAGGAGTTTGGCCCCAGAGCCCATGGGGATGGGCTTAGCTCAGTCCCAAGGGGCGTTTGGGGTGTCTAGTCATTCAGGCACTCCTCCACTTGCCTTCCCAACAGGAGTTGGGCAGAAGGAGGCAGTACAGACCTCACCTGTCCAGACTGCATCTCAAGGGGGCAGGTGTCAGAGCAGTCAAGTGGCTGCAATTGGGGCTGGGTTGGGGGGACAGAAGCAAACAGGCCCTGAAGTCTAGCCCTGCCAAACAGTACAACCTCCAATCAAGCGCCCACAAGTAGAGAAAGTCAGGGTATGTCTATGGGAATCCTGAGGTGATGGCAGCTGCTCCTGAGCTCAGTTTGGCCATTCCTCAGCCTCTGGGCCAGACAGCAGGGTAAACATGGTTCTCCTGCTCCTGACACTCTTAAAAGCAATGGTATGAGAGCAGCGCCTGTCAGAAGCATCCGTGGGTGAAGGACAGATAACGGGCTCCAGCTCCCCCAGAACTGCAGAACCGCTGTTCTAGATGATCATAGAGGGAAACGTAACAGAGAGGGAAAGCGTTCTCCCCTCCAGGAAAGGCTGCCGTTTTGCTCTCAATTAATTACTGGTGTTTATCTAATTATCTAGTTCTTAATGTGTTTACTACTGTAATCACTGGCTCTGCCCAAGGAGGGTTCCCATGGGCCTCTGTCCTACTATCTCAGTCTCTGAGTCTGGCTGTTTCGGGAAGCGGGAGGAGGTATAGGTGGGGGTGGAGACTGCGAGTTTGGTTTCAGCCCATCTTTTCAAGACCAGTTCAAGTCGCACCTCGACCCAGACCACACGGAACCTATGCCTAGTTGGAACTACCGTGATCCATCACAGGACCCCATTAGCTCACGTGGGAGCAGTGGGGCCTTATCCGCTCCCTCCTCAGGGATTTAGGGGTTCTCATCCTCCCCCTCCATGGCCTCAGGTCAGGACAGAATTGGCAACGCAATGACTCTCCTCATGCAAGAGAGTCTTAGTCATGGAGATGCACCACCCAGATTCCCCCATCGAGGAGAGACTTGACATCATGCCTTTTTGGGGATGTTTGTGCCCAGTGACCAAGGGGTGTGAGCATAAAGGCCTGATCATTTTGGCCCAAAACAGATGGGCTCCAGTGGCCGCAGAGCTCTCTGCAGGGCTGCTCTGGGCTTTGTCAAGTCTGGATCACAGTTCTTTCTCTGCCTCATCCTGCTTCTTCCTTTCACAGGTATTGATCCCTAATCAACACCTTGCACCCCCAATTTTGTCTTTGCAACAGGGAGAAACTTGATGTACAGAGGAAATATAGTCCCATCCTTAAAGGAGCTCCCTGTGCAATGGAGATGGGATCCAGAGTAGAATAAAAAAAAAAAAGCTGTTTAAATGCAAGAAAATCTGGATGAAATATAGATTTCATTTGGATCTCATTCCTCCCACCCTCTGACCTCCTGTGGGTGCCTTCCATTGGCTGAGTCTACTAAAAGTCAAAGGGCAAGTGTGGAAGACACAGATGTGTCCCTTTCAGGGACAGGCTTGCTGCCCAGGTGTGGAGAGCCATTCACTCAAGGTCACACCTGACCTGAAGCAGCCCATATGCAGTGACTGAGCAAGGTGGGGCTGTAAACGCCCAGCTTTGTCACCACAGAGGATGCTCAAATGGACAAGACTTCAGAAGTTCCCATCAGGCTGGCCAACATTTGTTGGGCCTGCATTACAGTTTGATTTCTCTCTTAGTTCCACTTCCTCACCTCCTTTCACAGGTGTTGATACCTTGTAAGCATCTTGCATCCCAAACTCCACTGGAGTGTCGTCTTCTAGAGAAATCAACCCATGATGCCAAGGGAGATGGGTGCTGCAATCTACACAGGTCAGCCTCCTGGGTGCAGAGGAAGACAGAATAGCTCTGGAGGGATAAACACTGAGTCACCAACAAGTCACAACTAACCTCCCACTCCTGTGCTCTCAACTGTTCAATCCCTTCCCTTAAAGTGTTGAGTTAAAGGGAACCCAGTGCCCTTTGACCTAGGCAGTTTGGGGACATGGTAGGGATCCTGGAGCTGTAAGGATAGGGGTGCATACCCATACATCCCATCCCCATCACATACTCCCCACCAGGTGTGTGAGAATCAGTCTTTGCACCTGTCTCCAGTGGCCTGTGTGCATGTCAGCCCTGTGAGCAACTCCCCCCGTGTGCTGTCAAGGAAAACTCCATGACGATGCTAAATGGTGCAGCTCTAAGTGAGGTGATTACGCAGTTCAGTGACAGCATTCTCCCAGGGAGAGGAGGCGGCTTCTGAGGACATGCCTGAGTGAGTTGGAATGGGGTTCTAGAGAAAGGAGCTGGCTGACGGCCCACGGAGGTGACATGCTCCCTTGTCCTGGGAGCATGGCAGCCGTGCCCACTCCTGGGGGCACAGGCTGTGCTCAAGACCTGGGCATGTTGGGGAGCCCCTGTGGGCCTCGGGCTAGAGATGGAAGCTGTGGATTGAAGCAAGCTTAACGTGTAGTCACGGTTCTCACTGCTTTGACCTTTGTTCTGATCCCCTCTGGCTCATTTCAAGGCCACAGGGGGTCAGAGAGAGAGGAACAGAGGTTGGAGTGTTTATTCCCCATGCTTCCTTCCTGACAGGCCATCTTTGACAGCAGCTGTGTTTCTCTACCTAGAGCCACAACTCCTGCTGGGTGACCTCTCTCCCATGGCTACAGCTTGTGCTGGGTTCCAGTAACAGCTTCCTCCCCGCACCCCTCCAGGTCCTGGTGGTGGTAATGGCTCCTTTCTGTTGATCGTCCCTTGGTGCTTCATTATTCTTTGTTGGTTCCCTTAATCCTACCTCTGCCTCCTTAAGCAGTCCCTTTATTAACCTCCCTTTAGTGAAATTCATGAAATATGCCATCTCTTTCTTCCCAGGACCAGTAATCAAGGGATTTTCTTCTCCATGTTGGTTCTCTCTTGTCCCCCATTCCTGTACGTTACCCTAAGATCCTCTGCAAGTTAGACAGGGGTTTAAGAAAAACCTACTTTTAAAAATTATAATATGAAGAGTTTAATGTAGAGTAGCATGCAGTTTGGTTTTGTTTTTTAATCTCAAGCTACCAGATGCTGTTTGTAGAGGGAGAAATGCAATGTATACTTTGGATGTTAGTTATGTTTCCTAGAAGTGGATGCTGAGATGTGGATATGTACAAGTGATTTATTAAGGAAGGGTTGAAAGGAGAACAGTAAGAGTCTGGGAAGAAGGAGAGGGAAGGGGAAGAAATCAAAGCAGGCGTATGTATGATTCAGATAAGTTCCCACAGACAGTAGCCACAGCCTGATCCCACAAGGGAACTCTGGAGTGGAAGCTATGCCTCCAAGTTCGATGGGTGTTGAGATATGAAAACCCAGCTCCTTTGCCTCAGGTGGGGACAGTCATTGGCTAAGGACTGTCCTAAGGAGACCAACTCCTGGACTCTTCAGGCTCTGTGCCTACAGATGGGGTTGTTCCAAGCTTGAGGGCAATCCTTCAAAGAGGAGGTACAGGTGCAGGCTATTGGAGCCAAAAGTTCAAAGCTGGGGAGAGATGCACAGAAATGCTAAAAAGGAAGTGCAGAGTGACATCAAGATAGAAGCATAGGAAGCACCTGTTTCATTTTCCCTGGAAACACTGAATAAATAATATATAGGCCAACGTAGCTTTGCAAGAGCTCTAGAACCCAGTTAAGAAGCTACAACAACCAAGCTAACACCTAACCAGTGAAAGGCTACACTCAAAATGAAGCCCAATACCTTAGGGTTACTGTAAATATTCAATAAGAACATGGTTACCCTTTGACCTTGTTCCCAGCACAGACAGATGTGCTGGGAACATCTTGTAGACACCCTCTATGAATTGTGGATGGCTTGCCCATGGCAACCTCTGTCCCCCACTCCCATATGGGGCAGGTCATGGGAACCACACAACCCCCAATACTTGAGGCAAGCCAGGATATGATCTCTCCTTCATGTACCCAGCAGGGTACACAATTTGGCCAGGGAGAAGGGGCTCTTCAAGCAGGGCAGTTTCTGCTCCACCAGTTCCCAATCAAAGGACTGAATGGTAATGGCCAACTGGCAGGCATGATATGGGTCCATCCCCCCCCCTTCTACTTTGGATCTTTTTAATTGGAAGAATAATCCATTCTATAGGGAAGACACCAATTGTATGACTGAGTTATTCTCCATTTCTTGACATGCCATCCCACTTGGGCTGACATCCAAGTCTTAATGAGTATTTTGCTCATGGCTATGGAATGCCGTATGGTTATTGAAAAGGCACAGGAGGAAGCCCATTGGCTCCATTTGGAGGATAGGAACAATCAGCCTGATTCAGCCAAGGCCATCCCCACAGTTGAACCAAACTGGGATATAAATGAGGGTGGAATGCCATGCCTAGAACGCTACAGGAATTGTATTCTTGAAGGATTAAGAAAAGGAGTCCTACAACTTAAAAGTTTAACCAAAGTTCCGGAAGTTCAACAAAAACCACAGGAGGATCCTTCCCAGTTTTTAGAACAGGTATATCAGGCATATACGAAGTACACAAACACCAATCCTGAGGCCCCAGAGAATCAAAAAATGATCAACAAGACCATCAGTCAGAGTGCCCTGGGCATCAGGAGGAAGTTACAGAAGGTAGATGGGGCTGCCCGTGTCCCACTTGGTTGAGCTTGCTTTTAAGGTTTACAACAGTAGAGATCAGTTCCAGGATGCAAAGGAACAGTGGAAAATGAAGCAGCAGGCCTCTCTACTGGTGGTGGTGCTTGATTGATGAGCCAAAGGGAAGACCCAGGGAGGACCAAAAGAGGGAGAGAGAAAGATAAGTGGAGAACATCCACCCATGGGGAAATATCAGTGCACATATTGCAAGGAAGAAGGGAAGAAGGATTGTCCCAAGTTGCAGAATACAGTGAAAGAAGGTAAGACCCCCTCAAAGCAGATGGTGGAAATAGAGGGGAGAGATACAATAAAGAATGAAGGGGCCCAGGGGCTCCACTTAGACTGAGCAACCTATCGTCATGTCCCCAACAGGAGCTCCCAGGTTCAAATGACAGTGGGGAAAAAGTTAATTGACTTTCTCATCAATAAGAGGGCTACCTACTCTGTTAACACGTTTCAAAGAGAAAGGTCCAAATTTGTGAAAAGACTGTTAAATACTTGGGGTTTGAACCGTCAGAAGGATAGAGAAGACTGCTCCCTTCTCTGAGAGAGGGAAGCAACTGCTCGAAAAGCAACTCCCACTACCTGCCGACAATTGCGGGGGTTTTTAGGAATGGCAGGCTTCTGAGGAATTTAGCTACCCAACTTTGGACTAATTGTAAGACCTTTATATGAGGCCTTAAAAGGAGGAGAATTTGAGCCTCTGGGAATGTCAAATACCTCCTAGTATTCATAGATACCTTCATAGGATGGATTGAAGCTTTCCCTTTCAGAACTGAGAAGGTCACCGAAGTGACCAAAACTTTGCTAAAGGAGATCATTCTAGGGTACGGAGTCCCACTGTCAATCCAGAGTGACAACAGGGCTGCATTTCTCTCCCAGATAGCCAAGGAAGGATCAAGTACCTTGGGGATCACTTGGAAACTCCTCGCCTCATGGCAGCCCCAGTCGACAGGAAAGACTGAAAAAATGAACCACACATTAAAGACAACAGTTGCCAAAATTTGTCAGGAAACTAATTTACCCCGGGACAAGGTGTTGCCCTCTGCTCTGTTGAGGATCCCTATAGCCCCCTGAAGTAGGCTTCAATTGAGCCCCTTTGAAATGATGTATGGGAGACTATTCTTGGCTTCAACAGGAGGAGATTATGTACAACAGAAGGAAATAGCAATCAGGCAGCATTTAAAAATTTTAAATGAAATTCTAACTTCTGTTCATGAGTTTGCCTCTTACAGGTCCCCATTCCTGTTGGATGTTCCACTCCGCCACATCAAGGCAGGTGACTAGTTTCTCCTTAAGTCTTGGAAGGAGTGTGGACCAGAGGATCGACTAACCCCCAAGTGGATCGGGCCTTATGAAGTCCTCCTGACCACCCATTCATTGGTCCAATTGGCCAGACTCAAGCTGTGGATACATCACACCTGAGTAAGGGTCACTCCACAATGACCAGAGCACCCAGGAGCTGAAAAGGGAAAAACCTGGTCTTGTGAGCCACTGAAAGACCTTAGGCTGCTGTTCTGGGTTAAGACAGCTGACACCAAACAGTCAGATAAGTAAAATGAATCAGGTTCTTACATTTTAGGTTCTGACCACACTGTGAACACTCTCTCCTGCCTGGAAGGATAATTCATTAGTGCAAATTTTAGGAATTATGGCTAATGAAACTGCTTCTGCTACTGCAGTCTAATAAAGGGTCTTAGATTCCCTGGCTAGAGTGGTTTTGGATAATCGTATGGCACTTGACTATTTGTTGGTGGAACAGAGTGAGGCATATGTGGTTGCTAATTCTCCATGCTGTGCTTACATCAACACCTCGGGAGAAGTGGAAAAATGCTTAGATAAAATCTGAGAACAAGCTTCCTTGTTACAAGTCCAGGTTGATAGGCTAGAGATAGGTGACTGGTTTTCTGGGTTATTCTCTTGGACTCCACAAGGAGTTCACTCTATATTTTTTAGTGTCTTTAAATTTGTGTTATCCATCTTGCTGATTATCATTATAGGTTATATTCTGATTAATATTATCAAATGTGGGATAAAGTACTGTTCTAAGACTATAGATGAAGGCACTCAATGATAACGCAAAATGTAAACCCAGTGCCAGCAAGCATTTTCAGTCTCAGGTTGAAAAATTTCATTCCTCAGTTTTCCCATCTTCACCCCCCTTTAGCAGCAAGTAGCCAGAACAATCAATGCCCCACTTCCTCAATAATGAAGGGAAAAAAGACAGTGAAGGTTGAAGCCAGGTACCTGAGGGTTACTCTATTCAGTAAGAACATGGTTACCCTTCAACCTTGTTCCCAACACAGACACAGATGAAAAGGGCTTAATCCATGCATTATCATAAGCTTGTTAATTTGCTGTTTTCTTGTTTCAACTTAATCGACACATCATTATAAGCTTGTTAGTTTGCTGTTTTCTTGTTTAACCTAAGGGGTGACTCAAGGGTAACAAGGATTTATGAGCTTCTTTTGCAGAAGAAAAAGAATGCCTTCAAGGAAGTAATGAGCATGAGAGGACCAGCCCCCAGCTGCCACTAACATCCAGAAGTCTGGTTGCCCAAGAGCTTATCTGGAGTGAAAGAAACAGACTTTCCCTTTGTTTCTTTAAAACTCCTCCTCCCAAGCACTTTAGCTCTGCCTTTTCCTTTTGTAAAGGAAAATTTGAGAGAACCTATCCTCCTGCCTTCTCACTTTGGCCAATTTGAATAAAACTTTCTCCATCTCCAAGCACTGGTGTCTCAGTGATTGGCTTACTGCACAGCAGGCACACAAACTTGAGGTTAAGAGATTCAGTATCAAAAACAAGAAAACTGCCTGGCGTGTGTGTGTGTGTGTGTGTGTGTGTGTGTGTGAAGAAGATTAGCCCTGAGCTAACATCTGTTGCCAATCCTCTCTTTTTGCTCTACTTTATATGGGACGCTGCCACAGCATGGCTTGATAAACAGTGTGTCACACCATGCCTGGGATCCAAACCTGTGGACCTTGGGCCACCAAAGCAGAGCACAGGAACTTAAGCACTACACCACTGGGCCGGCCCTACCTGGCACTTTTGTTTGCCTTGACCCACACACCCTCTATGGGAAGTTGAGAGGAAGCTGCCCAATACCTGGCTCTTCCCTTAGGGAGGGAAGGAGAAGAATGGAACTTTGCAACATTGTGGTTTGTCTAGGGGCTGTCTGAAGGATTCAATTCTGTCTCACTTGACTTGGAACACTGACAGGAAGGGCAGCATAGTTTGGATGTCAGATTGGAGGTCCCTGAAAGCAGTGGCAGGCACCAGAGTGCAAGAGCTGCAGACACATGGGCTCCTGGGGGGTTGAGAGATTATGGGCAAAGGAATACACTAGAACATCAAAACCCCTGCTAAGAAGCAGGGGTGAGACTCTTAGGGAAGTTAAGACATTTAGAAGCAACCATGAATATAGGGACTTGGAATACGAACACACATAGACCCAGGGAGGATGCATCGAAAAAGGTTTGAGGGGGCCCTAACCCTTTATGCTGGGCTGATTAGTGAAGTTCCTCCCTCTGCACTGAAGTCTGCAAGGACTAGGAGGTGACTTTTTTCAAATGCCCAATTTTCAACAAGAGATCATAACACATTTGAAGAAGCAGGGAAATGTGGCCCATTTAAAGGAACAAAATAAATCTCTAGAAACCGACCCTAAAGAAATACAGTCATATGACTTACATGAGGACTTCAAAACCACCACCTTAAGTATGCTCACAAACTAAAGGAGAACAGACAACTAAACTAAATTAGAAAAATGATGTATGAACAAAATGAGAATACCAGAGATAGAAATTATAAAACAAGCAAACAAGTTATGGAACTGAAGATACAATAACTAAGGGGAAAAATTCACTAGAGAGATTTAACATCAGACTGAACAGGCAGAAGAATCAGTAAACTTGAACAAAAGTGATTTGAAATCTTTTTGCTCCTCAGCTTTGATGAAAAGTGAACAGAACCTGAGGGACTTATGGAGCAATATCAAATGGACCGATATATGCATTATAGGAGTCCCAGAAGAAAAGAAAGAGAAAGGGACAGCGTTTATTTGTAGTAATAATGGCCTAAAACTTCCAAAATTTGAGGCAAGAAATGGATGTACAAATACAAGAAACTCAAACTCCAAGTAGGATAAAACCAAAGAGACCCACACTGAGACACTATAATCAAACTGCCAAAAGTCTAAAAAAGAATCTTGAAAGCAGCAAAAGTGACTCATCACATATAAAAGAGTCTCTATAATATTATCAGCAGATTTCTCAGAAAATTTATAGGCCAGAAAGCAACAGGATGATATATTCAAAGTCCTGAGAGGAAAAAAAATTGTCAGAGTATATTATATCTGGCAAATCTGTCCTCAAAAAAGAGAAATATACATTTTCAGACAAACGAAAGCTGAGGAAGCTCACGACCACTAAACTTGCCCTATGGAAATGCTAAAGGGAATCCTTCAGGTAGAAAGGAAAGGAAGCTGGACAGTAACTCAAAGTCATATGAAAATATAAAGTTCTCTGGTAAATATATGGACAAATATAAAAGCCTGTACTATTGTAAAATTGGTAACTCTTATTTTATAAGATTTAAAAGACAAAAGCTGAAAAAATTAAGTCTATATTAATTGGTATACAATATATTAAGATGTCATTGTAACATAAGATCAAGTGTGGGAGGTGGAACTCTGAAGTAGTTTTTGCATCCAACTGAAGTTATCAGTTTAAAACAGATTGTTATAGTTTAAGATGCTTTATGCAACCCCCAAAATATCTATTGAATATACACAAAAAGAAATGAGAAGGGAATCCGACTACATCACTACAGAAAAATCAACTAGACCCAAAGGCAGGGAGTAAGAAAGGAAATGGGGGACAAAAAATGGGTATAAGACATATAGAAAATAAAATGACAGTAGTAAATCCTTCCTTGTAAATAATTTAAATGTAAATGGATTAAACTATTTGACCCGAAGGCAGATTGGCAGAATGAATAAAAACACAGGATCCAGCTATGTGCTGTCTACAAGAGACTCACTTTAGTGTAGACACTTATTCCTTCTTTGATGTTCTTCCCTTCTTATGTAGATTTAAGTTTCTCACCTACATTTTTCTTCTCTCAAGAACTTTTTAAAAAAAAGTCTTGCATTTTTGTATTTCAATTATACTTCAATAAAGCTGAAAAAAATAAACCTTAGGAACCCTATATAGTCTAAGTTAAGGAGAAAAAAATTCAAAATGATGGCAGTGCTTCCAATCTGCCAGGGCTTATTCCTCTCCCAGAGAGGTCTTTTTAGGGGAATCCTTCCCAGTGACCCCTATCCCGTCCCTGTCATTTTCACAGCTGAGTGGTCTACAGGAAGCAACTTGGCAACTCTCCTAGCTGGCCTTTCTCAGGCCAGCCTCACAGAACCAGTGGTAGGGCCTCTGGAAGAGATCATTCCACTTGCCATCAGGGTCAAAGTGGGCACAGTCCTCGCCTCTGCCCAGCCATGCCCATGCCAGTCACCTGGCTGGCCTGGCTTCCAGTTCTTGTAGTTGGTCTCAGTCTGTCCAGTCCACCTATTTCTGAACTTGAGCTCTTCACTAGATCAGTTGAGGAGCTTTGGGATTTAAATTCTATTAGCATTTTTTTGCAAGGCAGGTCTACTGGAAACAAATTCCCTTCATTTTTGTCTGAGAATCTTTCCTTATTCACTTTTGAAAGCTATTTTGCAGGGTACATAATTCTAGGTTGGTGTGTTTCTCTCTCAACACTTGAAATATTTCACTCCGCTCTCTTCTTGCTTGCATGGTTTCTGAGGAGAAGCCAAGTGTAATTCTCATCTCTGTTCCTCTATAAGTAAGGTGTTTTTATCCTTTGGCTTCTTTTAGGTTTTTCTTCTTTGAATTTCTGTAGTTTGTAAATTATATGCCTAAGTATAGTTTTTGTTTGGGGGATTTTTTTTGGCATTTATCCTGCTTGGTGTGCTGAGCTTCCCAGATCTGTGGTTGGATATCTGATGTTAGTTTGGGGGAAACTCTCATTATTTCAAATACTTCTTCTGCTCCTTTCTCTTCTCTGATATTCCCATTATACGTGCTACAAGTTGTCTTGTATGCTGTCTACTTTATCCATTAGAACCCTTAGCATAATCAGTTTTTAAATTTCCAGTCTAATATTTTCAACATACCTGCCATGTCTCATTCCAATCCTTGCCCTATCTCTTTAAATTGTGGGTTTTTTTTTTTTTTTTTTTTTTTTTTTTGCTTTTGGAATGCCTTGTAATTTTTTTTAATTGAGGTATAATTGACATATTAGTTTTGGGTGTACAACATGATTCAATACTAGTATATATTGTGAATTGATCACTATAATTTTTTCTTGATAGCCAGACAATGTACCAGGTAAAAGGAACTACTGTAAATAGGCCTTTAGTAATGTGGTGGTGAGGTATGAAGGGAGAGAGGGGGAGCATTCTATAGTCCTGTGATTAGGTCTCAGTTTTTTAGTGAGCCTCTTTTAAAGAGGCTCTGGACAGAATTTCACAAATGTTTCTCAGTTTTTCTACACTGTTAGGTAGGACAGGTTGACTGGAATGGGCTGGAGTTGGGAATTTCCCTTCCCCAGATCAGTTAGGCTCAGATAATACTCCAGCAGGCTAAGCTCTAATTAACTAGTTTCCCCTGGGGGCAGGCCTTAAGAATAGAGTACTCTGGCATGTTTCAAAATGGTTTTTCTTCCTCCTCCCCTTGCGGGAAGCCTGAGGAAATTTTTTTCCAATATTTACTGTGGGAATCTGGTTGAGCTGTAGAGGTGAATCTCACAACACTGGGCCCCTCTGGAGTTTTCGGCTCTGAGTTGTCCACACTAAGCCTCCAGCAATTTGTCAATACACAGGTTTTCCTACCCAGCTCTGGTTCCCAGTTTCTGCTTGTGAGTCTTGGCCCTGGTAAAGTGTGACTACCTCTATTCTGTCTCTCCAATCTCGGGGGCAACAGTTTGTCTGTGTTCTCCCTTCTCTTATGGATCCAAGAAGAGTTGTTAATTTCAGTTCATTCAGCTTTTTACTTGTTAGGACAGAGGGATGATTTTCAAACTCCTGACATGTAGACCCTGAGACTCACTTTAGATCTAAGGATATGCGTGGGGTGAAAGTGAAAGGATGGGAAAAGATATTCCATGAAAGTAGTAACAAAAGAGCAGGGATAGCTATAGTAATATCAGACAAGATAGACTAAGTCAAAAACTTGTTAAAGAAACAAAGAAGGACATTATTTAAAAGGGTCAATTCACTAAGAAAATATAACAATTATAAACATATGCACCAAACATCAGAGCTCCTAAATATATGGAGCAAACATTGACAGAATTGAAGGGAGAAAGATGGTTCTACAATAATAGTAGGAGACTTTAATACTCACTTTTAATAATGGATAGAATAAGACAACCAATAAGGAAATAGAAGATTTGAACACTATAGACCAATTGTCCCTAACAGACATATGGGAAGAACACTCCATTCAACTGAAGAACACATTTTTCTCAAGTCCACAGGAAACACTCTCCATGATAAACCACATATTAGCCACAAAACAAGGTTTAATACATTTAAAAGGATTGAAGTTATACAATGTATCTTTCCTTATCACAATGGAATGAAACCAGAAAACAGAAGGAAAACCTGAAAATCCACAAATGTGGAAATTAGACAATACAATCTTAATGTATCAGAGAAGAAACCACAAGGGAAGTTAGAAAATTGAGACAAATGAAAACAAAAATATACCAAAATTAATGAGATGCAGTGAAAGGAGTGTTAAGAGGGAAACTTATAGCTGTAAACACTTAAAGATTTCAAATCAACAACCTAACTTTACACCTTAAAGAACTATAAAAAAAGCAGTACAAACTAAACCTAAAGCTAGCACAAGGAAGGAAATAAAGATTAGAGCACAGAGATAAATGAAATAGAAAATAGAAAAATAAAGAAATCAATGACACCAGAGTCGGTTCTTTGCAACAATCAACAAAATTGACACACTCTTAACTAGATTGACTAAAAAAATGAGAAGACTGAAATAACTTAGATACAAAAGAGAGATTATCATCTTTTTTATTCCTGTAAAAATTGGTTGTAAGAATACTATGAACAATTATATATCAAAAAATTGGATAATCTAGATGAAATGGATAAATTCTTAGAAATACAACCATCAAAACTGAATCATGAAGAAATAGAAAACCTGAACAGACCTGTGGCTTACAAGGAGATTGAGTCAAAAACCTCCCAAAGAAAAGCCGAGCACCAGGTGACTTCAGTGGTGAATTCTACCCAACATATTATTTGTATACAGAAGTATTAACACCAATACTCCTCAAACTCTTCCAAAAAATTGAAGAGGGGAAACATATTCAAATGTATTCTATGAGGCCAGCATTACTCTGATACAAAACCATATAAAGACACCACAAGAAGAGAAAATTGTAAACCAATATTAATGAAATATTGATGCAAAATCCTTAAAGTGCTAGCAAACAATTCAACAGCACATTAAAAGGATTATAAACCATGACCAAGTGGGATTTAATCCTAGAGGTCAAGAATGGTTCAGCATATGAAAAATTAATATATTACATTAACAGAATGAAGAGGGGGGAAAAAATCACATCATTTCAATTGATGCTGAAAAAGTTGACAAAATTCAATACCCTTTTATGATAAAAACATTCAACAAACCAGAAATAAAAGGAAACTATCTCAACATAAAAGGCCATATATGAAAGCTTACAGCCAGCATCATACTCAATTGTGAAAGACTGAAAGCTTTTCTTTAAGTCCAGGAATAACAAGGATGCCTGATTTTGCCACTTCCATTTAACATTGTGCTGGAAATCTTAGAGCAATTAGGGAAGAAATACAAGGCATTCAAACTGGAAGAAACAAAATTCTGTTAACAAACATGATCTTACATGTAGACAACCCACAAGATTGCACACAAAAATCTGTTAGAATAAATGAGTTCAGTAAAGTTGCAAGATACAAAAACCACCAAAGTCTGTTGTATTTCTATACACTAACAATGAACAATTTTGTGTGTGTGTGAGGAAGACTAGCCCTGAGCTAACATCCGTTGCCAATCCTCCTCTTTTTATGCTGAGGAAGAATGGCCCTGGGCTAACATCCATGCCCATCTTCCTCTACTTTATATGGGATGCCGCCACAGCATGACTTGACAAGTGGTGCATCAGCCAGTGCCCAGGATCTGAACCCATGAACCCCAGGCTGCCAAAGCATGAACTAAACCGCTACGCCACCAGACCGGCCCCACAATGAACAATTTGGAGGAAGTTAAGAAAGCAATTCTGTTTACAATAGCATCAAAAATAAAATATAGTAATAAACTTAACCAAAGAAGCAAGAGAAATGTTTACTGAAAACCAAATGCTACTGAAAGAAACTAAAGACATAAATAAGCAGAAAGACATCCCATGTTCATGGATTGGCAGATTAATATTGTGAAGACATTAATACCACCCAAATTGATGTACATATTTCATGCAATTCCTATCAATGGTGTTTTTTGTAGAAATGGAAAAATATCCATAACATTCATATGGGGAGACCTTACATAGCCAAAACAAATTTGAAAAAGAACAAAGTTGGAGGTCTCACTTCCTGATTTCAAAACTTACTACAAAGCCACAGTAATCAAAACAGTGAGATACTGGCATATCTTCAATAGAATATAAAGACATATATTCTATAGAACATGTAGAATAGACATATAGACCAATAGAATTGAGAGTCCAGAAATAAACTTTCACATATGTGGTCAAATGAGTTTTGATAAGGATGTCAAAACCACTCAATAGGGAAAGAACAGTGTCTTCAACAAACTGTGCTGGGAAAATTGAATATCCACCTGCAAATAAATTAAGTTGGAACCTTACCTCACATCACAAGCAAATAACTCAAAATGGATCAAAGACCTAAATATCCTAAGAGCTAAAACTGTAAAATTCTTAGAAGAAAAAAGGGGAAATTTCATAACATTGGATTTGGTAATGATTTCTTGGCTATGACAAAGGGAAAAATAGATAAATTGAACTACACCAAAATTTAAGATTTCTGTGCAAAGGACACAATGAACAGAGTGAAGAGATGACCCATGGGATGGGAGAAAATATTTGCAAATCATCTGATAGGGGGTTGATATCCAGAATATATAAAGAACTCCAACTCAACAAAAACAGCCAACCCAATTAAGAAATGGGCAAAAGACTTGGATATTTCTCCAAAGGTGATATACAAATGGCTAAAAACCCTCAATGAGATACCACCTCACACCCATTAGGATGGCTACTATCAAAAAAACAGAAAACAAGCAATGATAAAGATGTGGAGAAATTGGAACCCTTCTGCATTGTTGGTGGGACTGTACAATGATGCAGTCACTATGGAACACAGTATGGGGAATCCTCAAAAAAATTAAAGATAGAATTACCTCATGATCCAGCAATTCACTTCTGGGTACATAGCCAAAAGAGATGAAAACAGGATCTTGAAGAGATATTTGTATGCCCATGTTCATAGCAGCATTATTCACAATAGCCAAAAGGTGGAAGCAGCCCAAGTGTCCATCAATAGATGAATGAATAAGAGTAATGTGGAGTAGATATATACAATGGAATGTTGTTCAGCCTTACAAGAAATTCTGACACAGGACAAATTCATAAGCTGCAACGTGGTTGAACCTTGAGGAAATTACGTTAAGTGAAATAAGCCAGTCACAAGAAAGACAAATACTGCATGGTTCTACTTATGAGGTACCTAGAATAGACAAATTCATAGAGACAGAAAGAACAGTGGTTGTCAGGGGGAGGGGAAGGGGGAAAAAGGGAATGCAAAGTTGTTTAATGGCTATAAAGTTTCAGTTTTGCAAAATGAAGAGTTCTGGAGATTGTTGTGCAACCAAGGTAAATATACTTAATGAACTATACACTTAAAATAGCTAAGTTTTATGTTATGTATATTTTGCCACAATTAGCAAGAAGAATCAAGAGTCTGGATGGAGCACTGAGTGTCCACTATACTCATTTTTTCCTGTGAAAGGAATTTTGTAATTAAGAGCTTAGGATAGTCAACTCTTGCCCTGAGGTTCACTTATAACCTGACCTTCTGCAACACAACTTAAAGGGTCACTACCTTTTACCTTGGTGGGCAGAGCTGGGAGATAAAGGTGAAGAGATCTCTTTGGAAGTCCCTGGGCTCCTCACATGATGTCACCTCTGCTTCTCTCCTGGATTAAATAAGAGTTTTGGACAAGTACAATGAGGTTCCTGAAATAGAATTTCCTTGAGAAAGAGGAAATTTCAGGCTGATAGCCTGGGATCAAACTAACATTTGACTGATGCTGGATGCTCCCTTGACACGTGAATGTCATGTTTTGGAGACAAAGACTGAACACAGGAATGTGAAATTTGAAAAGCTGTAACTTGGGTACAACAACATAGAACCGCATTGCAGTTTTGGCTGGACCTGGATCAGCAGAGTAGAAAGGTATCCAGGATTGTCTTCAGGAGCTGCACTCTATGGAATAAGAACACGCAGGAGTGGATAGGACTGACCTTCCTTCACAGGGCCAAACATATCCCCAGGGCTCTCATAATTTGAGGCCAGCCTCAAGAGGTAGATACTGGTTTTTCTGAACAAAACTGATTATTAGAAGAGGCTATTGATAAGAACTGCCTTACATTCATTTTTTTTAGTCCCTTAAGCAGACAAATACAGGATAAAGCTATTTTTAGTGATTAGTATTCCAACTGTTCCACCACAGGCTGGTCAGGTAACCTGACCTCCAGCACTGAAGGACACTAGGCCCCTTCTTAGTAGAGTCCAGGCACCACTCCTGGCACCTCGATGAAAACATTTGTCACAACTCCATGACACCAAGCTCCAGGACACCACGTTCCCCTGGATTCTGTCCATTAATCCCCCAAATACTTAACTAGCCTCTTTCCCCTTCTTGAGTTCCCGAAGAGCCTCCATAGTTAAACCTTGCCTCTTCAAGATCTCATACCTGGCCAGGCCTCAGCCAAGGAGAGCTCTGGTATCTATTCCTTCTTGCTCTAAGCAATTTTTAACCTCTGCCCCACCTCCAACATTTACACTTTGAGTTGTCATTATTTTCCTGAAATGGTGCTATGCCAATCCGGTTCTCAATCTTAAGACATAAAAAGGCAGAATTGGATAATGGTTAAAAGAAGAGCCTTTGGATAAATACCCAGAAGTGAACAGCTGGATCATATGGTATTTCTATTTTTAAGTTTTTTGAGAAATCTCCATACTGTTTTCCATAGTGGGTGCACCAGTTGGCATTCCCACCAGCAGTGTATGAGTGTTCCCTTTTCTCCACATCCTCTCCGACACTTATTTCTTGTCTTTTTAATAATAAACATTCTGACAGGTGTGAGGTGATCTCATTGTAGTTTTGATGTGCTTTTCCCTAACTGTGGATGAATAAAGAGGATTTAGTGAGTACATATATATGATGCAATACTACTCAGCCATAGAAAAGGATGAAATTGTGCCATTTGAGACAACACGGATGAACTTTGAGAGTATTATGCTAAGCAAAATAAATCAGACAGAAAGACAAATACCACATGACTTCACTCATATGTGGAAGATAAACAGACACATAGATTCAGAGAACAGATTAGTGATGACCAGAGGGGAAGGGGTGGAAGGAGGACAAAAGGGGTAAAGGGGCACATATGTACAGTGATGGATGGAAACTAGACTTTTGGTGGTGAACATGATTCAGTCTATACAAAAGCTGAAATGTAGTGATGTACATCTGAAATTTATACAATGTTATAAACCAACGTGACCTCGATAAAAAATAAACAGCCTTTGACTTGAGACAACTGAAAGGGATCAGAGTATGTCACCCCTAAAACATGCCATTTGGCATATTGATTATTTTGAGCTGCAGGTACTTGAGAAAAAGCAGATACAGGAAAGGCTCTCTGGCCTCCCCTTTCTACCTAGAAGCAGGGCATAAAATTTCCTGTGAGAACGTTACCTTCCCTGTGCCAGGAAGAGGAGAACATTCTTATCACTGGAGACAGGGAGTCAACATGAAGATGAATCTATAAACAAACCTACTAAAATAACCTTTGTCTTCCATTAGTTTATCTTCCATTAGATTCCCGCATGCATTGGTAATCACTTTCTCACAATTCACGGCCCCTAGAGCAAGTCCCTTTATCTTTTGTCTTATCTCTACAATTTGCCTTTGTTTGTTAAAATGGTACATAAGTCTAGGTCCTATTCGCTCCTTGGTCTTCATTTCTTATGTATGACGGCCTCCATGTACATGTAAAAATATTATCAAATAAAGTTTGCATGCTTTTTTCCTGTTGATCCGTCTTTTGCCAGTTTAATTCTCAGGCCCAGTCACAGAACTTAAGGTAGAGACGTCTTTCCTCCTCTTCACAACCCTGCTGCTACTTATAGCAAGGAGTTGGAACAAGTCAACTGCTGCACTTCAGACTTCTCATCTGAAAACCTGCCTCAGAGCTGTAGAGGATGGAAAGGATCCGTGTCAAGCATGTAGTGCTACCAGGCAATTGTAGTGCAGCCCCAAAGACCCTGGGTCCTGGAGTCTATTCAAAGGAACCGAGTCTAACCTAGTCAGGGCATGTACTTTGTTTTCTTGAAACTGAGTAAAATCTCAAAGTGTAAACTGAAGTCTTTTGTTCAGTGAGACATCTTAAACATTCTCCCCACTGATGCCCTTCACCATCCCCCACAGGAGGCAGCTCCTCCTTCAACTCTGTTCAGCCTCTCAGACTCACTCCCAGTATACTCATCCCAGTATTTTTTCCTTTTTAACTTCTGCAAAAATTTCTCTCTCCCAGCAGTAAAGTCACTCTATTACAAACACATATTCCTAAATTCTCATGTTTTCCTCTAACCGATTTCCTGAATCTGAATGAGGCCCAGGAGCTTGGGGGATGGCAGAGATGAGGGAGAAAAAGGAAAAGGCAGAGAACACTCATGCATTCATCATTTGACCCTATTACACTAGTGACTATTTGCGAAAAGTTAGCCACATGTCATGCAGTATGCTGCCAGGACTGTGGGTAATGAAGAACATATGGCATATACCTGGATATCAGAGTTTTCCCTTGAAAACTCATTCCTCAGAAAAGATGGAGTCAAATTATGAGACTTTACAATGACTTTGAGCTTTAAAGACTGAGTTTACAATGACTCACGTTTTGGTGCAGTCTCTCAGTTGTTTTATTTTGAATACAAAGTGCTGCGTGGGGAAGACACTTTAACCAGAAGACTCCAATCAATGCTGATTCAGGACTGTGCTAGAGGTCTTCTAACAGAATTGGCAAAGGCAGTGAGCAGTTGTACACACAAACGTACATGAGCATGCACACACAGTAACACCAGTTCATTACTCACTCCTCAGGTATGCCCTATGTCCTCACGAGCAAATTTTAGATGTTACTATAAGCGAGTCTTTTAGAGATCACTTAAAAGCAACCGAGTAAGTTCCACTGTAGAAAACATATCTGATCATCAGAAGAATAAGGGTAAAGACTGATATTACATGATGTAAATGGGACCTCATGGCTTGGGAGCAAGTTTCCCGCAGTCAGGTCTGATTCAAATATTATCGTCTATGTGACTAAGCACATGAGCTCTGGAAAATTTAGATGACTCAGTATGTTGCTAGTGATGATGACACCAACCTTAAAGCTACATGTGAAGAGTGAAGTAAGTGTTACATAACGTGACTAGAAAAATATTTCAAAAATGCCTGATTTTAAATCTAGCCCAATTGGTAGACATTTGACAGTTTTTCTTCAGCTCTAAAAGTTTGTATATTCAAAGTGTCCAGAAAATGTTTGCATCTTCTCATTGGAAGATGGAAGTGCCTTGTATTATCATTCTTTATTTGGGGCATTAGGCACTCGCTTGCCTGTATGGGGCCCAGAGCCTTACCCTGCCATTCTCTTTTGGTTGCAGGATCTTCAGCTGCTCCAACTGTGGCTTTTGTTTTCCTAAACCAGTTCTTAGAGGAAGGACAAGGTGAACATCCTGTAATTGAGTAGAAACTAACTTGCATCTGTTAACTCCCTCATTACATAGAGCAGCTGTTGCAATTTTTTCTCTCCAAAAAACTTCTATTGCCTCTTTCATGTCTCTGCCTCCAGCTTCTGAACTCCTTCAGCTCTCTGTCCTCATCCCCAAGGTTACTTGGATCTTCTACTGCCGCCCCCCCCCCCAACTTCTTTACTTATTGGGATATGGCCTCTGAGGTAGAAGGCCAATCCTTCCCTACGTTTTCTAAATCCCAGGCCTTCTCTTCTTTCTCTTCGACATACTCTATTGATCATCCCTTCTCCTGCACCTTCCACTTCTCTTCCAGTGGCTCCTTCCCCTTAGCTTAACACTCCTGTCTCATCCATCTAATTAAAAAAACACACAAAACTTTCCTCAATTTCTTCTCCTAATTATCACTGATTTCCTCACAGATTACCTCATTGAAGTGTTTGTTCATTATACCAGTGGACTCTAAATTGAGGGGGATGTACCCTCTAACTATGCCAATAAAAATTATTAGGGTGTACAGAGACACATTAATATTGGTAAATTCTGACAAGGACACTGGACACACAGGTTGACAGCTGATCGTCTGTCCAATGCATGGTCAGGGGGCACCTGGGACACATGACACGTGGGCAGAGAGGGAATTCTCCAGCCTGGTTGGAGACCAAGTTTCCCTCAGGGACAGTTTTGCCTTTACTCCTCAATGTGTTGCCCTAAGTGGATTGATGGATAGTTTTAACTAAACTAACCCTCACAACATGGGCAGTGTGTGATTCAGACTGCTACAGTGAAACAACAGATTGAAGACACTAATGCAAGCACCTGAAAATAGTTGAAAAATGGATAATTTCTACTCCTAGTATGATTCTTCAATAGCCATGTCATGAGGTACAACATAATCAACTCAAGAAATCTGCCAAAAGATTTTAACTGAAATTATCAAGACTATTCATGTTCATTAATAGCAGAAAAATCCCTTTTTGTCAGTATATACAGTGACTTGACATGTTAAATTTTTTTAAGTATAACCCCAATAAATTCATACTAAGCATGCAGAACATAGAGAAACATCTACGATTCTGTCAGTGCTCTGTAGAGTTATGCAATTCTTACACCAATTCTCCACAAGACTTCACTAAATATAGCAATAAATGTGGAGTGAAAGATAAAAATTCATTTACCACTGGGGAAACACTTGGCTCTTCCTATCATGATAGAAATGGCTAGATACACCAGAAACAATAGGACAAACCAAATGTATTCCTTTATCACCAAATACCTTTGACAGATGCACAGAAAATACTGAAGATTTGAAGAACAAGGTTTAGAACAAATTACATAGTGTGGGAGGTTGCTATACGGTTGGATGAAAGTATAAATATTTTGAACATGTCTCCGATTGTGCTATCTGCCAGATTCTATTTAAAAAATGATGTATACCTAAAATTACTCTTGTGAGCCACATTCAACATTAAATGACCCCTTCTTGGAAAATATAAGTAACTACCATCGATACCAGAGTAAGCTTACAAATCACATCACATGCGCAATTCATCCATCACACCATTCACCGACATAGAGTTGCCAGGAGGAAGTTGAAAACAGTGTACATAGTACTAAAAGACTAATTTCATGAAAATGAGACTTTTAAGCCATAGTTGACTCTTTATGATACTTTGCAATCGGAACTGTGAAACTAAAGGAAACCACATTTAAAATGGAGTCAGGAAGCCCTAAGGGGGGAGCTCTCATGGACTACCACTCAGACCCCAAACAGGAGGAAGCTTACTTTACTACCCCAGTAGGAGAAAGAATGAATCTCTCCCAGCCCAGCAACAGTTCATTGAGAAGCCACCACACTCCGCCAATGAGAAACTGTCACCCCCCTGAACTCTTCAGAGCAGCCCCTCCTCCCAACGTCCTCTTTTTCCTCTATGAAAGCAAGCTCCTCTCCTGTTCTCCAGACTTGCTTATGGTTTGCCATCATTTGCTTGTCCTGAATTTCAATTCTCTGCTAGTCCCAAATAAACTCATTTTGCTTGTAACATAACTGGCTCTTTGGTTTTTTAAGGCCAACAGAACCCAATGTTTCTGTGGTATGAAAAAAATCCATCATCACTCCTTATTTCATAAAGGAGAAAAGTATTTATATATGAGTCATGCATTTGTCTTTTCAAAATTTCAAATGTTTCACATTTGCTGACCTTGACAGTAGGATGCTCTCTTGGAGAGGTGAAAGTGAAGTTGTAGCAATGATAAATGGACAAATTTCTTTTGAAGAAATTCAAAAGACATGGACAGAGTATTATGAAAGCACATCTTTGGACACATTTTCAACGCTGAGATATCATTCTGGAAAAAAGTGTCTAAAATCTGTAGTCTGCATACTAAAATATGAAAGAGTTTAAACAGATTAGAAGATTGTTTTCAAACAATTTCAGCAGGTTTGGGCTAATTGGTTAGAAATGTAGAAATGCAACACCTTCCAATTATTTTGCAACAATTGACATCAGAGAAGATGGGAGTTTTCCAGAAGTGTCTCAAAACTAAGTTTTGCATAATTGGTAGGTGAAACTAAACAGCGAGTTTCACAATTGAATAACAGCCAAGAGTGTAGTTCCTTCATTTGGAGCTACCAATCTTTCTAAAATATCTTTCTCAGCTCTGCCAACCCTTAAATCCAAAAATCAAAACCAACTAAACTTAGGTCTTCAAAATTCTGTATCACAGAGTGTTAAAAATAAACTTTAGAAAATAGAGCACTTTAGTCACATCACTTACCAGTTAATGTTCTCATTTTTAGTGAAGAAAAGGTTTTCTATTAAGAAAATGTTAAGTATTTTGTGACTATTTTTTGATAATGTTTGAAGATGCGTACTACCATCAATACAGTAGTTTGTACATATGATAGAAGTATATAGACCTACCAATGTCACTGGTTTAGCCAGATCACAATCCATTTACTGCGTAGTATGTTGTGGCTTTGAATTTTTTCATTCCAGGATTGGATACCCCTCCTTCTTAAAAACTCCTCTCCCTTGGGTTTTGTGGCAACTTTTCCTCTACTATTAATCCCTGAAGACTTCCTCCAGATACCTTGTTCCACCTGTCCCTTAAAAATTGGTGTTCCTCAGAGGCTCAACTGTACTTCTCTATACACTCCCCTGAAGTGGATTGCAAACGTTTGTGCTCCACTTCAAACTCTTTGACTCCACCTCTTCTTTAAGCCATTGCTACAGGGACCCATTTCACCCAAGAGCAGCCCAACATCTCACCCACCTGGCATCCTGTCCTGGAGCTTCTGATACCCACAGAGATGCCTGTGGGAATCTGAGTGGTGTTTATGTTTATGCACATGTAACCCAGAGAGCCACAGAGTTACATTTTGTGATACTTGATCAACAGGGGTGATGAAACCTCCTGGATAAATGCTTTCCTCTTTCTTCCCTTGGCAGACAGTTTTGAGACCTTTCCTGAAGTTCCCATGGGATGGAGCAATCAGTCACCTATAGTGATGCCCAACTCAGCGCATGCTTGTATCTTGTTTTCCTATACCTCTTACTTCTATGTTCCGAATAAACTACCTGCACATCAGCTTCAGCTTTGGTTCTTCCCAAAGCAGGATCTGAAACAAAGACATGGGGTAAGCTTCATCATGAACCACCTTGCAGTCTGCATCTGCAGGTCCCCTTCTCTAGACTTCTGTCCAGCCTCTTATTGCCAATGTCCATGTCTACCTGAATCACCTGCAGGAATCTCAAGCTACAACACAATAAAACTTATTTGCCTTACTTTAGTGAGAGGCAAAGTCATCTGAGTTGAGCACTTCTGAGGACCTTGAAGTCATTCTTGAGATCTCCATTTCCTCAAACCTTCAACAGGTCACAGTTCTGAATACTATACGTCTTATCAGTTCTATTTATTCCCCCAGCCACTGAAGCCTTAGTTTGAATCCTCTTCCTAAAAACCCATTGCTATCCTATCTGATTTTTCACCCCCATTTTTGACCTTCTCTATTTCTTTTATGAAATGCAATATTTATGACAATTTTGAAGACTAATTAAGTAACGTCTATGTGTATAAACAATTCATCTCAAGAAATGGAGTTTTACCAATACCTTTGAAGCCTCTATTTTCAGTTAGGATCCAAATCTAAACTCATTCAGTTTCTTTTAATAGTTCATTGAAACTGGATCATCTGCTCTGTAAATGATTCCAGAATCTAGATTTTGCAGATTTTATTCCTACAGTGTCATTTATCACGATCTATAAATTGAGAGTTAGACGTAGACACTTTACATTCAAATTGTATTTAGGCAAGAACAGTTAAAAGGGGACTATTTTAGGCCAGGCGTTCTGGGACAGAGCCTGAGGCAAAAATATTTGCTGATACTTTATTGCAATAAGGTACGAACCCAAGAGAAACAGGAAGGGAGAAGGCAGGGAAGGAGGGATGGCAAATGACAAAGTACATTTGAATTGGCCATAGCTTCCTGACATGCTGATTTCTCAGTCTACCCAAAAGTCTTTGTTGAGGCCAAGGAAGTTATTTCTTCCAAAATCCCTCTGAGTGAGGAAGAGAGAATAGTTTTTTCACCAGCTCCTTTCTCCTGCTGTCGAAACTGCCCCAGAGACCGTTAACTCTCCCACACTTCTGATGTGTGTTCAGAGGGTCTCCAATGGCCTCACATTCCCAGAATGAGACACCATAAGGCAAGGCCATGAGAAACCTGAAGACTCACAGTGCAGCCCTTACAAATTCCTTGTTCTGTGGCAGCAGTTGAGGCAGCAGCAACCTTTCCTCCCAGACTGCAGGAAGAACACTACCAGTGTTAGAGCCACTGGAACTGGACTCAAGGCAGATGAATGAGTCCAGAATTGTACATATCTGAATCCAGAATTGTTGTGCTGTGAACTTCTACCAGAAGGCACATAGTGTCTGGTTGTGTCTCTTTTTCTGACAAGACACAGATGATCATTTTTGAGAACTATCGTTTTATTTGTGGTACAAGATTCTGGTAAATCCTTCATTGTAAGTTTTATCCATGTTGTTGACTATGCTTGCAGTTAATTTTCAATGGTTCTCAGCCTTCCCAGACACCGGGTTGATAGCTGCTCCTCGACTTTGGGTGCTCCCATCAGGAGCTGGGTACCCTAGTTCCTACTATTAGAAGCCATCCAGGCCACCTAAAATCTCATCTCACTCCAATGATCAGGATGGCCCAATGTAGTCAGGCTAAAGAATTCTAACACTGGGCCCTGGAATGAACCCATACTGGGGTAAGAAAAGGACTACCACTACCAGGTGAGGAGAATGATCCAAGGTCATACCAAAGAGAAGGGTGGATCAGAGAAATGAGAACACAAATATGCTAACTTTAATGAGAGGCAGATGGCAGCCTCATACTTACCAGGCCACAAAAGAAAAAGATGGCAATAAGTGGACAGCCTTGGTAGCCTAGGGGAGAGCAGGCCACACTATGTAGGAAGGTAGGCAGTTGAGAAGTACAAGCACAAGGTCAAGGCTACTGACATTATCTCCATCCATCCCTGGCTCTTCACGTGACTTCGGCTCCCCTCTGCCTGCTACTATGGAGACCTAGCCTGGCTGACAAAGCTGTTTCCATGTGTCACCCAGCCTGGAACTGGAATCTGCAAGTTCGCCAGCTCCTTCAAGGATCTGAACCAGTCATAGGGCCTCCTGCTCAATGTGAAGTTCTTCCTGGGGCAGCACACTGAGTGAAGAAGGGGGTAGGGTCATGGTCATTTAAGACACGATAAGGGATGCTGATGGACAACTCTCATACCAGAGCACTTCAATGGGTTGGTTGAAGCTTTCTCTAGTGTGCCTCACAGTTGGACTTCATTTGCTCCTCTGCTTCCTCCTGTTCCTGTCACAGGTGTTAATCCTTGATAAACATCTTACACTTCAAACTATATAAGCACCTGTATTGGGAGGTCCCAGCCTGCAATAGATCAGACAATATTATGTTACACCCATTCTAGATTTCTCTCACCCTCAGGCTTCACTTGTATGGTCTAGGCCACTTGCAGAGTAGAGTTACCCAGTTTTCATTCCTGAGTCTAATCCTTTCCACCAAGCTCTTGGTTACTGAAATTCATGTTTGTCAACAGTCATGGAAGCACCAAGAGGTGCCCAGTGATTCCTAGATGATAACGGGGAGGCAGGAGCATTTCTGACAGCAGGCTTAGGTCACCACCACAACCAAACTAAGTTATATAGTAATTTCCTTCATGTGTCCTTGGGGGAAAAAAGTTATCTTTCCTTCTACTGCAAAATATCAAACTCTCTTCCAACAGAAGATCAAGTTGTGACAAGGGGAAGCACAAGTTCGCCAAGCAGGTCCCAAGTAATGAGGACCAAGAAATAAGAGTGGCAACTCCTAAATCCACCCCTTAGTGATGTGTAGAAGGTGAGGTAATTCTACTGGTGGCATCAAGTAGTGGCTGTGGCACAGAATATGCATCCATTTTTCAAGACAGTGTCAAAGATATCAAAGCTGATGTACCAGCTCTGGACAAGAGGCCATACTTAGTCTGCCAGACTGGCAGCCTCTGGACTATATGGCATACCATAGTAATCTGTTCTTTTGGTGCCTATTGTTGGGCTTAGCCACCATCCACCATGAGTCCCTCTGATTATTGCAGGTGCCCTATACATGCACCAAATGGGGATATGATTGATGGGGACCACAACTCCCACATTCTTGAAAACTTCGAGGGAACAGTAGTATCTAGTCTTCCACCCATATACGGTGTTAATTCTGTTTTTCAATCTTTCAGGGAGTGGTTTCCCCTTTGAAAGGTAGGTCTTTCCCACCTTTATAACTTAGTCCACATATCAGGAAGCAACATGAGGGCTTTACCAACTGCAAGTAGGTCTAACCCTCTCAGGTCTTCAGTGTAATGAGAAATGATCCAGAGACTCACTGGACTGATAGCAAGACCACCTTGGGAGGGGACTGTATTATAGCCCATAATAGGAAAGTCATGACAGTGTTTTGGGTCCTTCATATCAGTAACGTATCTAACCCTGTATCCAACAACTCCAGAAAGATCTGAGTAGTTTCCTTTCCACAGGGTGGAGTTCCTCTAAGGTGACCTTAGACACCTTTGGGGAAGGACTTGGAATTGCTACTCTGTGTACTTGTCATGGTATTGTGGGGTCCTTCCTCAAGGGGATCTTAGTACTGGTGCAGGTCTGAGAACTGAGCAAGTGATAGAGACTTTCCATTGGGGTCGTTGGTCTCCATATTCTTCTCATTCACTCTTGAGCCCTTTTGGTTAGTTAAGTCAAGTGGTACTTTTGTTGGCCACCCATCTGTCTCACAACTCTATGGATCATGGTCTAGTTGCCCTATGGATCAGGGTTTCTGCTTGCCACTCTGGCTTTGTGGCTCTTTATGGCAACCCTCAGAGGCAAAGTGAAGTGCTTAAGTGCTGATACCAGGCCTCTGGTTTTCTGAATTCTACCATCCCTATGGACACCAGGGATCCCAGCTCCACATATCCTCTACCTTAAACCTTGGCCTACAAAGGACCTCCCAAACCAGCTTCTTACAGAGGCTGGTATCCTCTTCACTAGTGCTCTCCTTTAGTTCTGGAGAAAGGAGTGACCCCTGGGGCATCCCTGGGGGAACCTAGTGAGTGGCTCCTCTGGCCAAATATTGAAGCCATACAGGCACCTACACAAACTACCCATGTCCAATCCATCAGGATTACCCAATGTAGTTGAGTCCAGAAATTCTGCTAAGACTGGGTGCTACAGGGGACCCATGGTAGAATAGGAACAGGGCTATGCCTACCAGATGAAGACACAGCAATGGGAGGCCACAGGTCGTACCAAAGAATGGGATGAGCTGGAGAAATGAGTACCACCACCCAGAATTCAAGGAGAGGCAGTAGTTGGCCTCATACTTAACAGGACACAGTTCCTGCAAGGGTCTGGTTTAAGACAGCCAAACCAAAATAAATAAAAGACAGCAACAGCTGAACCACCTTGGTAACCCAGGAGAGAACACATCACACCAGGCAAGCAGGAGGGGGCCATGGGGCCATGCACAGACAGTGCCGAGTTTGCTCCTGCCATATATATTGCCCTCATTCTACCCTTACACTTTATTCCCTCTCTGTCCAGCCATTCTTGCACACCCGGCCCAGTGGACATGGATATTTGTCACCTAGCCTGCAACTGGAATTTGCAAGTTTACCAGCTTCTTCAGTGTCGGGACAAGTCAGACTCCCTGCTCAAGGTGAAGTTCTTCCAGGGGCAGTCCACACACTGTGACTTAGTGAAGAGGAGGGTAAACCACAGCTGTTTCCATCGAATGTGGGACATTGATGAGGCGGCTCTGATGTGAGTAAGCCCATCAGGTTGGTTGAAGCTTTCTCCGGCCTGCTTCACAGTTTGACTTCTCCATCTGCCTAATCTGTTCCTCTCACAGATGTTGACCCCTGATAAACATCTTATACCCCAAATTACACAGGTCCTTGCTTTGGGTGGATCCAACCTGCAGCAGGTCACTGCTGATATAATGTTCCTCCCCTACTACCCAGTCTAGATTTCTCACTCTCAGACCTCACTTGTATGGTCTAGGTTACTTGCGCAGAGGGGTAACGCAGACGTTCATCCCTAAGGAGTCTAAGACATGGCTTACCAATCTCTTGCCAGGTCATGGTTTCTGAAATTCCTGTTATCCTAGGCATGGAAGCTGTGAGAGGTATCAGCGAACCCCACACATGCTCCGTCATGCTCTCATTATGTATCAGCAGCCCTAGTTCCTTACAACAGCGAGAGTCAATCACATCATCATTAACTTCTTTGCCAGTTGTACAGTTTCTGGCAGTATCCGTACTCACGTTTAGCATAACTCACGTGTCCCTTGGTAGGAACATTATCCACTTTCCTTCCCTATTAGGAACTAGTACCTCTAAGACTGTGGCAAGGTGAAGCACAAGTTCCTAAGTGGATCCGGAGAAGAGATGGTAAGAGTGGTCACACCTACCTTCCACCCTCATGTAGAATACCCTTGGATGCTACTTATTGGTGGCATCAAGTAGTGGCTATTGGTTCAATGTATGCCTGCACTTTAAAGACAGTAATGTGTCAAAGGCACCAGCACTGATGCACCGGCTCTGGACAGGAGGCCATACTTAGGTATGTCAGGGTGGCAGCCTCTGGGCCATAAGGTATACCACAGTAACCTGTTCTTTTAGTGCCTGTGGTTGAACTCAGTCACCGTCCACCATGAGTCCATCTGATTATTGCAGGTGCCATACACATGCACTGAAGGGGGATATGATTGATGTGGATCATGACTCCCACATCCTTGAAGACTTCAAGGGAACAGTAGTGTCTACTCTTCTACCCATATATAGTATTAATTTTAGTTTTCTGTCTTCAACAGTGGGTAGTTTCATGAGCTTCTTCCTCGAAAGGTAGGTCCCTTCCTATCTTTATAACTTAGTCCATATATCAGGAAGCAACATGAGGGCTTTACCAACTGCCAAGTAGGTCCAATCCTCTCAGGCCTTCAGTGTAATGAGAATTAACACAGGGTTCATACAGAGACTTACTGCACCGTTAGCAAAACCAACTTGGGAGGCGACTTTAAGTATCCCCACATACCCCATTCTAATAGGAAAGTCATGAAAGTTTTTGGTCCTTCATATCAGTAACATATCTAACCCTGTATCCAACAACTCCTGAAAGATCTGAGTAGTTTCCTTTCCACGGGGTGGAGTTCCTCTAAGGTGACCTTAGACACCTTTGGGGAAGGACTTGGGGAATGACTACTCTGTGTATTTGTCATGGTTTTGTGGGGTCCTTCCTCAAGGGGTCTTAGCCAGTACCAGCAGTGAGAACTGAGCAAGGGATAGTGACTTTCCACTGGGGCCACTGGTCTCCATATTCTGCTCATTCGTTCTTGATCCCATTTGGTTAAGTCAAGTGGTACTCTTTTGTTGGTCACCTATCTTTCTCGATACTCCACAAATCATGGTGTAGTAGCCCTGTGGATCAGACTGTCTCTGCTTGGTGCTCTGATTTTGTGGCTGTTTAGGGCAACCCTCAGAGGCAATGTGAATGTGAGCAAGTGCTGGTGCCAGGCCTCTACTTTTCTGAATCCTACCATCCCCTTGGACACCAGGGAGCCCAGCTCCATGTATCTTCTACCATCACACTTGGCCTACAGGGGACCTCCCCTACCAGCTTCCCACAGAGGCTGGTGTCCTTCTCAGCAGTGGTCTCCATTAGTTCTATAGAAAGGAGTGACCACTGGGGCATCCTGGGGAACATAGACAGCATGTGTCTTCCCTGGCCAAATATTCAAGTCATGCAGGCCACCTACTTCATGTCTTTACAACTTAGTCGCCAAAATAGAAAAAGAAAATTAGGGCTTTTCTAAGTATACCTTCAGATTTAGGCATCAAGGATTAGGGAAATAATCAGAGTGGTACCAGAGATTCATTGGACTAACGGAGAATCCTCCTTATTGGAGGACTTTATTAACTGACCCCATACATCCTTAGTCTAAGTGGAAATTCATGAGCATTTTTTCCATCCTCCACATCACTAACATGTCCAATCCTTGATTTAACAACTCCTGAAAGATCTTAGTATTTTCTTTTCCCCAGTATATAGTTCCTCAGATAAGTGACCACAGGTTCCTTTTGGGATGGCCTTTGGGGAATCGCTACTGTACTTGCTTAGTATTACAGATTCTTTCCTCAGTGGGAGCTAGCTAGTATTGGCTCAGGTGTGAGAACTGAGTAAGGGATAGTGGCTTCCCACTGGGGCAGCTGGTATGTCTTCACACTCACTCTTGATCTCGTTATACAGGTCAAGCAATACCTTTGTGGCCGCCAACCTTCCACACTACTAGGTGCGCCATGGTCTAATTGCCTTGTGGATCAAGGCCTTCTGTTTGCTATTCTGGGTTTATAGCAATGCAGATGTCATTAAGTGCTGTTGCCTGGCCTCTGCTTTTTCTGATTGCTACCATCCCCACGGACACCAGTGAGTCCAGTTCAATGTTAACCTCTACTGCCATCAATCCTGGCCTAGAAATGACAGCCACCCCTGATTCTCAGTGAGGCTCATGCCTTCTATAAGTAGTGTTTTCCTTGTTCAGGGAAAGAACTGACCTTTAGGGTATCTGAGGAACATCTTGTCCTCTCTAGTTTTGTATAGTGAAGCTCTTTCAGCAGGCCCAACTCTGAGCCCTTTCTCAAAACTTTGCAGAGGTAACTCTGCCATCTCCTCATTTGCTGTATGTCAGTGGCTCTCTAACTTGGCTGCAGTGAAAATCACCTGGGTAGTTCTAAAAATACTGATACTTGGGCCTTATCTCCTCAAATTCTGATTTGCAAGAGCCTGGGAAGTTTAAGGTCAAGATTTTTAAAGAAATCTCCCCATATGATTTGAGTATACAACAATTTTTGAGGATTGCTGCTATAGGCCATCTTTCCATACCCGCTCCGTTGCCTGAAGCTTCTGATAGTTATACCAGCAGCATGTGAAGACTGGCTCCATACGTCTTTGTCAGGACATTAGTTAGTTCTGTGAGGGTTCCCTATATCAATAAACTCTCCATTGTCCAGCCTTACATTCTGCACCCCTTGCTCCAGCACTTTCAAGATTCATTTCTAAGTTTGTTCTCTCAGTTCCAACTGACACAGAGTAGCCCAGTCCTATAGATCCTTTGGTGAATAATCCTTTCACTTTGTTGCAAGGACAGACTGCCCTACTTGGACCCTGAGGGATTTGACACCAATAATCGGCCTAGAAGCTGTAAGGGATATGGGGCATATCTTACAAGGAGCAAATACCAGTTTGAGAGATGTGCCTCAGGTGAGGTGTCTGCATTACCTTTAAGCAAAGGGAGAGGCCCAGAGGATTGTGGGGAAGTAGGTGCTTCAATGATCTGAAGTACAGCTGTCCAGATGTCCCTATGCCAGTACCCTACGCCTTCTTTATCCAGACCCAACTTTAACGTACAAGGCTTGCCAGGGGTGACAGTTCGACATCCCTTCTAACTCTGCCATTGTCCTGATCGTATATACGTAGCCTGATTCCTCAGCTACATGTGCTCTTTGGCTGTAGGAGATGAGAATTCCTTTAAATGATGCCATAGCTTGTAGTTAGCTGAACTGAGCTTCCATTTTCTTTCTTCAGTGCTACTCTGGCCATTAACAACAAACTTCTTAATCCTGTCATCACTATTGCCTCCCTGTCTTTCAAATGCTAGAGAAATTGTATAAGCCAGTATATCCCCTTTGACCTCTATGTCTTAGTAATTACAATGCTATAATACAGAGGTTCTCAAACTGATTATCAGAATCCCATGGAATACTAGTAAAGCTTAAAGGTCCAGGCTCATGGAAGCAGGCAAGTGTCTCACCTGTGTAGGTTCACTCATTTCCCCAGGTGATTCTGAGCCCCACCAAAATGTGGCATTCTGAGCCCCACCAAATTGTGGCAGTCATTGGTAGAGTATGCTGGAGGTTATTACTAATCCACTAACACCTACAATGTTGTCTTGTTTACAAAGTACATGAGAATGATTTAATTTCAGAAGCCTAACTACAGGTAGAGGCTTCCACTGGCTGAAGATAGAATAATCTGGACATCAGTAACTATACCCTTAATAGATTGAAACACCTTAAGTGTATCAAGTTGTCTAGGTAGAGAGCTAAGGTACTGATCACTAGCCTTTAGTTGATGCATATTGTAATTTTTAGCATGACCACTAAAATCACAGGAAAACACCACCTCACTAACAGAAGGAAATAATGGGACAAAAGCATTGTCAGTTCAAATGAAGGAAAGCAAGGAGTGAAAAAGAATCAGACCATGTGGAATAAATCTTAAATCCAAATAATAACAAACATAAAGGTCTAAATGCTTCAGTTAAGATGTTGACAATCCTCATAGGAAATACAAGAGATCCAAAACTTAAGGATGCAGAAAAGTTGAAGGTAAGAGGTAAAAGATACCAATTACACAAAACCAAAAGGTATATTAACATGTCAGACAAAATAGACTGAGATCAAGTAATTTTGTGTACCCAAACTGACATTGTCATTTGAAGTGACAGTCTAATTCTTTTTTTGACCCAAAATATATCAACCAAAATTTGTAGTTCTAGTAAGGTGAAACAGATTGAAATATTAATATACTTTCCTCAGTAGTGGGTAGAGAAGTAGAGAAATCAGTAAGGGTAAAGATCTGATCATCACGATGAATGAACCAGAACACATGTATACAACAGTGCATCCAGTAAATGCAGAACACATTCAAGCCCATGCAGAACGTTTGCAAAAATAATAATAATAATAAACCAAACCAAATTTCAAAAGGCAACTTATACTGAGTGGGCTCCAATTAAACACAAATAGACTAGAAATCACTGACAAAATTGACTGAAAAAATCCTATATTTGGGAATTAAGGATCTCACTTGTAAAATAATCCATAGGTCAAAGAAAAACTCATGGCACAAATTAGAAATTTGGGGATGAGGTACTGCTTCTATTTGAAATGTAGAAAACTTCACAAGAACACTCTTCCCTTAAGTAAATGCCAGATGACCTACAGAATTTTAACTTTTCTTGAGCCCAGGATGCTGAAGGTGCAAAGCAACCAAGTGAATTAAATTCCAGAGTCCTGAGCCCCTTCTGAGGAGAGGACCCTGCACAGTCTCACATTTGGCAGAGCACAGGAGGAAGGGATGGCAGCCCCCTCACAGAGGTGGGTAAGGAGACATCAGGGAGAATGTTAAGGAATTCTCAAAGGCCAAGGGTGGGCAAAAGTTTGGAATCGATAGGGGCCCGAAACACAAGAGAAGTCCTCCCTCACTCAACAAGCTCTTTGCCAAGGGCCTCCTCTGGCCCTCCATGAGAAAGACAGGCAGAGAGCCCTGCTTGGTGGTGCAGGCATGCAGGATAGGATTGGCTGCTGCTGGAGGCCAGGTACAAACACCTCTTCATTCACTGAACCTTCTCTCTGAAGGAACTAAAGCCTATGCCAGTGAGGGAGGAGTGGGAAAGAGCCTGGCAAAGACCCAAAGTTTCTAGAGGCAGTGAAGCAAAACCCATCTGGTCTTTGTAGGAGGGAAGATATTCCCTTCTCTCCCATTGCTAGGACTAAAGGTAAGAGCCACATCTTCTGGGAGAGAAGAGGAACAGAAAACCCCATAGCCTGCCCCCATTCCTATACCAGGTATGCTGTAGGTATGCTGCTACAGGGGGAAGGGTAGGATGTGCTTTCCTGCTAAGACCACGAAGAGTGTGGCTGCCATGTGGATGGGGCAGATTTGCTCAGAAACCACCACCCCAGAAGCCCAGGCACACAGGGCCTGCCTGAGACTAAGGCTGGTGAAGGAGAACAGAGGACACCTCTGCCACCACAAGCATGGCACTGGTCACAAGCACTGCAGTCTACTGCTGGGGCAGGGCAAGGTCATGGAGCGAGACCCTTTCTGTGGCACAGGTATGGAGTGACAGCTGAAAGCTGAGGCTAGGCAGGAACTGTGAGAAACCTCTGGCACCATCAACACAAGGAAAAGCGGACTCCACTGGAGAAACTGGAAGCAATGCAGGTAACAGCAGCAACAAAACACAAACCCAACTCAACATCTGAGGAGACTGACTCACTACCCCACCCGCTCCGCGTATACTACTAACAGCCTAATAGTCCATTTCCAGTGTAAATTTCGTTTGTACCCTTCACAACAGCCGGCACTCAAGTTTTGAGAATGGAAGAGAAACAACCTATTGTAAGGGGATGAAACAGTCAACAGAACCAACTCAAGGATGCCTGGGATGCTAGAATATCAGAGACTTTAAACTAACTATGATTAGATAATAGATTTAGTGGAAAGGGTAGACAACACACATGAATAGATGAAGGATTTCAGCAGAGAAAGAAACTAAGACAAATGGAAAAGTTAGCAAGAAACGTAATATTAGAAAAGATTGCCTTCAAACGTCTCATCAGAAGACTGGACCCAGCTGAAGATAGGATCAGTGAACTTGACAGTTCAACAGAAATGATCCAAACTGAAACACAAAGAAAACGACCCAGAATCCAAGAGCTATAGAACAATATCTCATGATTTAACATTATGGAAGTCCCAGGGAGGGAAGAGGGTGAAGAGGGCAGAAGAAATATTAAATACAGAAAAGTGGGGGTAAGGGGTATAATGGGAACACCTGTACTTTCTACTCAATTCTGTGAACCTAAAACTGCTCTAAAAAGTCTATATTTTAAAAAGGAGGGAAAAGAGAGAGGCTGTGAACTTTAAAATATGATGGAAAACCAGAAATCCTGGAAGGTCTAAGAACACAAGCAGAATGCCAAAATAAATACATCCATAATCAGATTTAACATAATCCCAGACTCCAGAAGTTTTGTTTTCCATAGTAATAGATAAGTTGGTTATAAACTTATATGGAAAAGCAAAGAGACAGAAATAGCTAATACACTGCTGAAGAAAAACAGGTAGAGGCATGTTCTGCTAGATTCATAAAATGTAGTGATGAAGACTAATGGAAAAGAACCCAGAATAGACAAATATGCGGAAGTCTAAAATGACAGCTACCTCAGGGCAGGGAAGGGGTGGGACGGGGACGAATGCTTCAATAAATGAGTCTAGGACAGGAAGTTATTCAAATGGGAAAAGGAGTATGGACCCTACCTCTCACCATGTGCAAAAAGTATATCAATTCCAGATATGTCAAAGGTGTGCGTGAAAAACCAGCTCATTCTATGTTGTCTTCTAAAATTTTATGATTAGGGTAAGGTAGAAGTCCTTTGATATGCAAAAGGAACATTAAAGTATAGATTACTTTTTGCTATATTAAAAGAATTAAGAAGGCACCATAGAGGGAAAAAATTGTAAATTAGGAAAAAATATTTATACCATATAAACCAAAAAAGACTAGTGTTTGCATCATATATCCTATAGGTTAAGAAGATAAACAATCCAATAGGCAATTTGTGAACAGAGCTCAAATAAACAGAAATAACCAGTAAACATGAAGATGGTCAACAACATTAACAATCCAGAAATGGATGTTACAAGATTACAGGAGCGCCAGGTTGGCAAATATTAAGAAGGTCAATACCTGGCTTTGTCAGTTTGAGTCCCAACATAAAACAAATGGCTCACTCAGATCTGATGATCAGGAGGGTTTATTTGCAAAGGAATTCTTCACAATGATGTCGGCAGGGTGTAGGGGAAGCACACTGGATAGCGTCGTAACCAAGGGGACAAGATGTTATCTATCCCAGATGGACCAGGGTAATGAGTAGTCACTTTCCTTCAGATCTCTTGCCTGTGTTACCCACTGGTGGGACCAAACCAGAGAGCAGAAGGCCTGGGAGCCTGGGTGATGAAGTCAACCTGAGGGGCACAGACGAGGATGGAATAAGGGAAAGAAAATAGAAGATCCCTGAAACTCTGGCATGGTTAGGGACCAGGAGCAATGAGAACTTTAATATGTAGCTGGGAATGGAAAACACACAAGTGCTTTGGAAAACAGTTTGGTGGTTTCCAATAAAACGTAAGGTCCATGTGTCCAACAACTCTTGGATTTATACCATCAAGACTCTCTTAAACCTGTATACTAGGAGACACATTCAAGAATGCTCACGTCAGCATTGTTCAGATAATGAAAATCTGGAATGAACCCCAATGTCTGACGTTTGCTCCCAGTTTCAGTCTTTGCACTTCTGTTCTACTCAAAGTACCACAGAGGGCAGACCCCTGTACATACTTGCGGGCTGCATTGCCCAGGCTCTTCAGTTGGCTCTCAGGTGCTTTCGGCCAGCTAAAGGCCTGGTGAGGGGTTGGAGGGTGGGGGAGAGTCCATGCTATTCCCTCCTCTTCCTCTTTGTCTCAGGCAGCTACTTGGATTCAGGTAGGCCCACCTTTGTTTCTGCTTCTTCAGATGCACCCCCTGGGCTTCCCAACACTGCTTTCCCCTTCTGTCTCCAACCCATGGTGGTAGTTGGTCCCTGCAGCTGTTAATTTCTTGTTTTCCTCCCATCCCCTGTTCGGCTCCCAGTACCTCCGTCTTCAGATTAAATTCCCTTTGCAGTAAATACTTTAAATGCTTTGTTTTCCAGGTTTAGACCCTGATTGATGAAAGTTAGAGGATACATTGTGTAAAGGAAGAAAATGCCAAAATAAAGATGAAGATCGCCTAATTCATTTTATGAAGCTAGCATGATTTTGGTACCACAGACAGAATGAGAAAAGCAAGCCATATGTCAACTTCATTAACAGAGATGCAAGGAGTCTAAAAATATTGGAAAAATCAAATACAGCAGTGTATTAAAAGAATATATAAGGATCAAGTAGAATGTCTCAGAACTACAAAGATCAATATTGGGGGGAATAACTAACTTACTGCATTAATAGCTTAAAGGAGAAAAACCACATCTCGAGTTTCAAAAAATCATTTGTGAATTTGTTTATGAATAAGTGAATTTCATCATGCAAGGAATAAAAAGAAACGCCTGTAATTTGATACAGGGACTCCTCCAAAAGCTTAGAGCAAACAACACATTTAACGATGAACTATTAGAAGCTTCCAATTTAGTTTAAAATTGGCACTGCTACTATTACTGATACTTCTCACCATTGTAATATTGTCCTAGCAAATTAAATAATAATGCTAATATTAGGAGAGAAAAATATTTGTACCTATGATATTTCAAGTTTAAGGTGGTAAACTGAGTATATACTGAGAACATTCCTGTTATTCACCTTATCCGTCAATATTTTAGAAAGAGTTCATACACTATGGTGTAGCCATGCTTAAAATGGGGAGGTCAAAGGGGCTAGGTTTGAGTCAGTGCTCTGTGTAGGACTCCTGGAACATGAACTTTAATTGTGATGGGTGACGTTACTATCTTCTGCCCATGGACACCTGCTAGCTACCTCCATTGCCCTGGGGAAGAGTACAAAGATAACTTCCTGTGGTCCATGCTTAAAGGTGAGGAGTGGGGGAGGGACCTGTACCAAACAAGACAGATTCAGTTGTTCAGGCCTCTTGACATCCATGAGCTCAGATACACTGGCTCATTAGTTTCAAAGTCAAAATTAGTGCTAGTATTTACTTAAAGTTCATGTAGTCAAACCCCACTCCCCTCTTTTCCCCCAGTCTCATTTTAGCTTAGAGATAGTAAGCTTAAACTGGGAGCAGGGAAACTGTCCAAAGCTAAATGACCAGTTAACGGGCCAGATCTCCTGATCTAAGTCCTATTCTCTTCATTTATTATCCAACACATGTCTACTCCATAAGCAAATAGAAGGCTAGTGGAAGAGTATTCCCCTCCCAACCCAGCACCTAGAAGGGCCAGCTCTTACATTTGTCAGCTTTGTGTTTTAATGTTTTTTGGGTTTTTTTTGTGAGGAAGACCAGCCCTGAGCGAACATCTGTTGCCATTCCTCCTCTTTTTTTGCTGAGGAAAACTGGCCCTGGGCTGACATCTGTGCCCATCTTCCTCTACTGTATATGGGACGCCACCACAGTATGGCTGACAAGCAGTGCATTGGCAGGCCCCTGGGATCTGAAACTGTGAACCCTGGGCCGCCAAATCATGAACTAAACCACTGTGCCACTGGGATGGCCCAATGAGTTAATTTCTTTTACTTTTCTTATTCTTCAGTGATCTTAAAAAAAGTTGCTTATGGAATTTGGCTAAATCTATAGTTACAGTTGAATGTTTTGTAATGTTTTTAAAACACATGTGTTTTTAACAAACATTTAAGGTTATGAGTTTACTTCTGGGTATTTATTCTTTGATCCAGTAGTTAGGGAGCAGAGCATTTTAAATTGGAAGGGTGTGGGAATGTGGTTTTATTCCCATTGTGTAAGTTATATTTTCTTATGACAATGTAATTTCTGCTTTTTGAAATTTAAGCTTCTCTGGCCTAGAATAGAATTGATTTTTCAGTTTTTCACGGATGCTTAGAAAATGTATACTCTGTTAACAGGGTATAAAGTTCTATGTGTAATTATTAATTTAGCATAGAGCTCCTCTACTCTAAAAAAAAAAAAATCAGATGAAGAAATGTAACCTAAGAGTCACATTTCTGGATATATCCCAGAGTATTCCCAGAGATTCATAAATATTCTAGAACATTCATTTTGGTGTTAAGGAAAGTTGGCAAAGAACCTAGATGTTCATTACAGGAAATGAAAAATAAAATTATAGAGGTTAGAAACCATGAACTGTATTGTCATATAACCACCACCAATCTTGGAATGTTAAATGAAAGTGAAAGATCTACAGGACAATATTATTTATGTAAATGAAAAATACATGTAACATTTTGTTTTACCCAAGGATAAATGCATATTTTCAGACACTTCACACACATTACAGTGATTAGCTATAGGAGAGGTTAGAATGGGAGTGAAAAATCAAGGATAAGGAGAGAAAAGCAAATAGGAAAGGCTAAGATAGTTCTAGTTTATATCATTTGATGTTTGGTACTTAAAAGATAAAACTTACACATCAGTTGTTTTGTTCTCAGATCCTTTACCTCCCTTCCCCTGCAAACTCTACTTTCCAGGTTCTTCTGCTGTGATGGACAACCTCTAAGATGGCCCTCATAATCCCTGCCCCCTGATATTCATATCATTTCATAATACATTCCCCTTGAGTGTGGGTGGGGCCTATCACTTACTTCTAACCAATAAGACAGCAAAAGTGATAAGCATGAAAGTGACATGCTTATCTTACATAAGATAGTGTCTGCACAAGATGAAGCTCACAATTTCCCTTTTGGCTTTACCGAAACAGACATCTGTGTTGGGGGAAACCTCTAGAAACTGAGGATGGCCTCCAGCCAAAAGCCAGCAAAAAGCCAAGGCCCTCAGTCCAAAACTCCAAGGAAATAAGTTTTACTAACAACCATCTGAGTTTGGAAGTCAATTCTTCCCCAGGTGAGCCTCCAGATAAGAATGCAGCCCAGCCAACACCTTGATTGCAGCTTTATGAAACCCTGAAGCAGAGGCTTCAGGCACAGCTTAACTGGTCCCTTGATCCAGAGGAACTGAGATAATAAATGCATTGATTTAGGCTACCAAGTTCACAGTAATGTTTTTAGGTAGCAATAGATAACAAATATGTCAACAAGCTTCTGGCTAGGTTCAGCAAATGGCACACGCTACCAGGATATTGGACAGCAGAGACACAGCTCAAGTATTTCCCTTTTCTCTCAGCTTTGAGCACCATCTCATAGTGACTTCATGCAGCCTGGTTCCTGGGCTCTGGGGACACCACACCCTTTGTTTCATTAGCCTGTGGCACTAGTGGCTGCCTACTGTTCTCAACCTCTGGGTTACCACAATGATCCCTTTTTGCTTTTCTGTTTTCATGGTACCTGTGAAACTAGGTCTTTTGAAGTCTCTCTCTTGAACTACTTAAGGCCCAGTAAGGAAAAATGAGTAAACATTAACTGACATAAGGCCTTATCTTGACTGAATTTGTTCTTGATTTCTTAATGAAGAATCAGAAAAGTATGTATTTAAAATACTGTTGAGAAGAAGAATCTAAGAGTGATGTCATTTATGGATTGGATAATTCATATTGTCCCTCATTGATCTGTATAATCAACACAACACCAAACAAAACACCAGAATTTTTCTATAGTAATTGACATTCTAAAATTCATACGGAAATGGAAATAGCCAAAGTAATTTTAATATAGAAGAACAAAGTTAGAGGACATTTACTACCTGATTTCAAGTCTTAATAAAGCTATAATAATCAAGACAGTGTGGTACTGGCTTAAGATAGACATGTAGATCACTTATCTTGTTAGGCTTTCCGGGAAGCAGATGCTGAGAAAGATTTAGAAATGTAAATGTTTTGAGGAAGTGATACCTGTGAAAGGACAGAGGGAGGAAAGATAGGACAGGAGAATCTGGCAGCTTGCAATGTGGACCTGCAATGAAGACATGACAGTCTCTACAGTGGAGAAAATTTGCTCCAGAGAGGAGGTCCCTAATGGATAGAAATAGCTAAGTCTTTGACCAGGTAGTCACTGGGCTGGGGACAGCCCTGAAAAGAGTATGACCTCACTTCAAAAGCCAAGGCAGACCCTGAAGAGCTAACAGCTGGAGGATCAGATAAACTACATTCTTTGTACCTGGGCACTGAATCCTTTCCTGAGTACAGGAATAGAATAGGGAGGCCAGAAGGAGGTCCATATATATTCAGTCTTTGACAAAGGCACCAACATGATTCAATGGGTAAAGAATTTTATGATGACTAAAACCACTAGATTCATATGAAAAAGAGTTAGCCACAAATCCTACCTCATATTTCAATCTGTATGTAAAGGTTAATTTGAAATGGACCACAGACCTAATTTAAGAGCTAAAGTTATAAAAATTTGTGAACTTATATAGGACTGCTGCTGACCTGTTTTATCTTCTGTTCTGGAGTGGTCTATGGCTGCTTTTGCATTAAAATGGTAGAGCTGAACATTTGCAAAGAGACTATATGGCCCACAAAGCCCAATATAGTTAGTACCTTGACCTTTTCAGAAAAGGTTTGCTCAGCTATGCTGCGGGGTTTTCTAGGTTATCTGGCCCAAGCAGCATAGGCTGGACCTACTGCAGAGCCTGTTTTTCCTCGGGGCCCCACTTGGAATTTGCAGGCTTTCTTACCACTCAGTATATTGGTCAGAGCAGTAATTTCAGGTATAGAAAAAGCTGCCTCCAAACCTAGATAGCCCTACCAGGTATTATGCTTTCTTCATGGTGGAAGGTGCACTAATTCATCTTTTACTTTGCATGGACTAGCCTAACACACGCTTGACTATTGGGCTTGTAAGAATTTTACTGATGTGGCAGGCCCTTGAATCTCTGAATGGCTTGTCTTTCACCCCGTGAAGCACTGTGCCTTACCAATACCTCTAATAGATTAGCCCCTTCCCGCTCATCTAGTCCAACTAGAATGCCATCAACAGAGTAGGTCAATATGACATCATTCAGTACATTCAGATGGTCCTGATCTCAAATTATATTATGACGGAATATGGAAGAGCTTATATAGCTCTGAGGCAAAAGTGAGTTTATAATGTCTCTTCTATGTAAGTGTGAGCCAATTCTGATTCTTAGACAGAAAAGGACATATTCACCATATTAATGACTACATACCATGTATCTAAGGCCAAGTTGATCAATTCTAGCAAAGATATCATTGCAGCTGCAGTGGGGGCTACTACTTAGCAGACCTAGAAAACTCATTCCAGACTCCGGTTTTTGCAACCAGACTGGGGAATTAACTGGAGATATGTTGGACACCATTATTCCAGTCTCCTTTAGATGTCTGAGTGGCATTAATCTTCACCACTTCCTCCTGGGATGCGCTATTGTTTTGATTGACTACTTTGGCTGGGAAGGGGCAGTTTTAGAGGCTTTCATTTGCTTGTTGAGCTGTGATAGTTAAGGTAGGCCAAGGGCTCAATGTGAAAGTGTGCCAACTAATAAATCAATCTATTCTGATTATACAAGCTGTCAATTTTATAAAGGTATTAAAGTATGGTATTGGGCAGGGATGGGCAAATAGACCAATACAACATAACAGAATTTACACACAAACCTATGCATATATGGCAACTTAACATTGACTTAGCTTTATTGCTGGCTGGGCGGAAGGGATATACTATTTAATAGGTTATCCATAAGGAAAAAAGAATTGGATATTTAATTCATCCTATTGATTTGTGAATCGTGTAAGGCTAATAGTTAAGTGTGAGGCAGAGCTTTATGATTTTTAGAAGAACATTTAGGATATCATTATGACTTCAGTAACAATGGGTTTCTTAAATGTATAAGGTATTACCCATAAGAGAAGAATTTAATATTGAGAACTTCTGTTCAAAGGACATAAGGGAATGAAAAGCAAAACTACAATTAGGGAAGAGATTTGAGATATAACTAACACAGGATTAGCACCCAAAATATGAAAAACGCCTAGAAATCAGAATCTAAAAATAAAATGGTTAAAATACCATGAATGAAACTTTGCCAGAAAAAAAAAAATTGAGTGAAGTTGAACACATTTTTATGTATGTAATCAAGGAAATAATAATGCTTGTACTATGCCATTGTAGATTTCTCTGATTAAAAGTTTTTGCCAATACCAAGAGTTGGCAAGGACATGGAATGAAGGGAAATCTTTATATTCCACTGGTAAGAATGTATAATTTGGCACTGTAACCTCAGAAAATATTTACCAAAAATATGCATACTCTGAAATCCATTCCCAGGTATATATCCTAGAGGAATATTGTATACCTGTACAAGAAGTGGCCAAAAATTTTCAAAACATTGGTCATAAAAAGTATCTGAACCCAAATAAATTCCAAGAGAAAAATGTATGAAACTATTCCAATGGATCAATTGTGATAATTTGGTAACGAAAAATGAGTAAACTGTAGCAACATACGTGGATAGGTCTCACAAACAATGAGTAAGTTACAGAAGGATTATAGTAGTCCATTTATACAAAAGACCGCAAAACTACCACAAATACATGGATCCATAACAACATATTGTTCAAAGATATGAAAACAAGGAATTGGTGAGCAATTCCAAAGAGGTTACCAGGGGTACTGGATTTGCAATGAAATGAATTGGTGAGTCCATTTGAGCCGATTCTTTTTTACCTCATTCAACAAAAGATTTGTTATTTTACTTTTTAAAAAAACCTTCCTTGAGATATAAGGTATATATAGTAAAATGCATGCATTTTAAGTGTATAATTCAATGAGTTGTGACAGGTTTACACCTACCGAATCACCACCCCAGGCAAGACATAGAAATGTTCTATCACCTGAGAAAGTTCCCTCCTACCCCAGGAAACAATTGATCTGATTTCTCTCATAGATTAGTTTGACTGTTGTAGAACTCCGTGTAAACAGAATCATAAAATATGTACCCTTGTTTTTAATCTCTGGGTTGCTTCACCTTCCCTGTTTAGCTTCCCCGGTCTTCCATCACCCATGTAAAGATCGGTTATATTAGAAACCACTCGATTTTTCAAGCAAAATGCATTTTCCTGATTGGACCTCGACTTATATACCAACTTTTAACCAAACTTAAGTTCCTGGAAAAGTCAGTTTTATAGTTTTCTTTTTTTTTTATGTCTGTATGTATTGTTAGGTCAGATTAGCTAGTTTTATTTAAGATTGTTTATGAATACCAGCTTCAAAATTTTCTTTACTGTTTTTTAGTTTCACAAATAAAGTTGTTTGGGCTTTGAAATGAGTTGAGAAGTGTCTTTTCTCTGGTAGACTTTGCAAGATTGGAGTTAACTGTTTGAGAGCACTTAATTAAACAGTCTGGGCCTCATTTTATTTCTCATGGTTATAGAGCTTTTCAGGTGAGTCACTTCTTGATTTCACTATAGTAAGTTCTATTTTTCTATAAATGTGTTCATGTCATCCAAGTTTTCAAAATGATTAGCATAAAGTGGCTCACAATTTTTTTTCCTGTATCTGTAATTACATTCTATTTTGTAAGTCCAAGTATTGTTTACTCGTGGCACCTTTTTTATCATCTTAGTTTAAGTTTTCTCAAAAGCAGACCATAAGACAAGAAGCAGAATCAAGTCGATTTGGGAAACACCAGTAGGCAGAGTGGGAGGTGAGACAAGACAAGGAAGCCAATATACAATGTGTTATTAAGCCTCTTACCACTGGAAATGACTGGAGCCTAACCTAATGGGGAAATCCTAAAGGTAACCCATCTGAGGGGCAAGAACACTGGGGCGTGTATATACTAATTCCAATCAGTCATTGATTAAGCCCTGCTCCAAGATGTGTTAATTCCCCAGCACTCAGGACCTGCCCTATGCAGAGACAAAGGGGTCCTTTTCTGGCTTTGGGGAGAGCCCTCAGGCAGAGATGTGACACTGGCAGCTGGAGATCAGTCTGTGTTCACTGATGTGTTAAGACCCAAGGGATGGGTGTGCACCAACAGCCCATCACACCAGTCTCACCAGGTTTGTCCATCTCCTTGGCCTTTTCCAAGAATCAATGTTTGGTCTTGTCCCTGTTGAGTCATTGCTTTTTACTTCATCGGGTTCTGCTACTGTGTACATATTTTATGTAATTTTATACATACACAGAATCCAAAAAGGTGGAAGAACTTAAGTTCGCTTGTTCACCTACACATAGAAAACGCTACAACGTGGTTTAAGTTTCTCTTTGAATTCAACTTTCTGTATCCTACAAGTTTTGATTCATGGTATTTATCATTAATTTCTAGTATCTTCTAACTTACGTTGTGATTTTTTCTTAGACCAAGAATTTATCAGTGTTTCCTCAACCCCAAACACGTGATTTCAAGCTGAAATCAACAAAGATAACAAAATCATATTTTGGTTAGAGAAGTCGATCTATGTAGCAGATCGTTTGGTGGCCCAATTCCATCCCCTTGACACATCTGACCTCAGTGCAGCTGTGAAGGACAGTCTGTGCATCTAACTGTGTCCCATTCTCAAGGGCTTACCACCTTTTCCACTTTCTTCCTCTGGACTTTCTCTGGAACCCAGGAGCTCGTTCTACCTGCATGCAGGGTAGCTCAAAAGTGGGGAATACTCCTGGGGGTCCCACCTCAATCAACAGGGGATGGGAGGTAATGAATATATGGCCTGGCCCCCCATCTTGCAGCACATTTCCCAGGGCTCCTCAGAGGTCCCCGGGGCAGGGGCATGTGGGGAGTGTGGTGTCAAGCCCCAGTTGCCCACAGCAGTTACCAGCTAATTCTGCTCCCTTTGCTTCTTGTCTCTTTCCACTCCTCACTCCTCGTCCCAGGGGTCATTTCCCAAATAAATCACCTGCACCTGAGTTGTTCTCAGGCTCTAATTTCTGGGAAAACCAGTTCAAGACAGGATGATAGCAATGTCCTGAAGTTTGTTGAAACTTGCTTTGTGGCTTAGGGTCTAGTCATTTTGTAAGTGTTTCATGAGTACTTGAAACTGTATATAGTCTAAATTATTGGGCTCAGAGATCTGTGTATCCCTCAGGTCGTGTCTTATGTGTTTATTTTCTCAATCTTCAACATTTTTACCTTTATTTGCCTACTTGATGTGTCATGTACACAGCATGTATGGGACACCTGTTACATACCACTTCAGATCCCTTCAGTCACCTATCCCTTCCAGAAATTGGTTTCTCATTCGTATCACATTCATGCCAACACCTCAACTCCTGCCCCTGGGTTTCTCTATTCAGATGGAGGCATAGGATGCCCCAGATCCCTGCTCAGTGCCCATGCATATACAGATTGGATGTATGAGAAAGATGATGCTACATGGAGTCAGCCTCTGACTCATGGGAGATGGGAACTAGCAGATCAATTCTTCCCTTCTCTCCCTGAAGGGTCTGTCAGGGACATAGGATTAAGGGGAGTCTCAGAGGGTACGACAATAGAGAAATCAGTTGCATTGTTACTTCTTCCCCTTTCCCTAATAGGCACTTTTGTTCTGAGTCACATCCCCCTGGCTCTCCCTTAACTTCAGCTACAGATGCTTTGGACAGTTCTAAATGAGCTTGAACTCATGTTGACAGCATCCGGCCTCAAGTGAACTGTGTGTTTGTGCTTTCCATTTCAGGATCCTCTCTGAAGTCGCTGAGGTTAGCTCAGTGCATGGGCAAGCACAGGCTGGAAGTGAAGGGGTGTTAATGCCTTCAGGGCATATCTCCCATTTACCATGGTGAATGGGGGTCATGGATAAACACTTGAGATGCCCATTCTTTGTAGAGATGATTTTGGAAGAGATCCATTTGTTTCTCAGAGATCCCAGTAGAAGCAATACCCTGTGGCATCACCATTTCAGACTCACCTTTCCTGGGTTGAGGTACATTTAGAAGGAAAGCATTGGGTAATGGAGTGCTCTAGCACCTGAACGGCACTGGGTAATGGAAACTATAAGGATTATAGGAGAGAGTGGCTTCAAAAAAAAAAAAAAACATTTAGAAATATTGAAGAATGAAAGGCTCAGATCAGCCAACTACAAACTCAGGGCTAGCTGTGAAAGCCAGAAAATTTCAGTGACTTGATTTAAAGAGATCAACACCTGTAGCTGGATGATAGACAACATTGTCAAATCAGGCTAAGGATTTGACTGCAGGTGGCCGAGATACAAAGGACATTGAATGTGAAGACTTGACAAGTCTCCTTTGCTAGATTCAGAGCCTTGATAGGGACACAGTGGGATCCTGAGACTCAGGATGGATCCATTTGGGTGGAAGCCCCTGAGAATCTTGAACTCTGATATCCCCTAAACCCTCCAGGCTTGGAGAAGTGATCTCCCCTCTCCCCTATGCTAGAAAGCAGAAGCTTCCCATCACCTGGAGATCATGAAAAGATCATACCTGAGACACATACCTTGAAAGATGTTACATGATTTCCTAAAAGCCCACCCATTTCTTCCAGTTTTCTCAAGGAAAACAACTTGGGTCAGTCCCCCAAGCCAGGAATTCAGTCTCCTCCCTGAAAGGAAGACGCTGCCTCACTATTGCAAGGCCTGATAAGTACATACTGTGGTACTTGTGAGAACATGCATGGGAGTTTTATCTTGAGGACGTTGGGACCATGGGGTTAAGAAGAATAAATCTGGATAAGGGAGAGTTCGATATGAGAGCACTTCCCTATGACTCAGGACCTGATGTCCTGGGCTGGGACATCTGGAGATGGTCCTAATCAGATGCTGTTGGGATGGCTCTTTTGAAGCTTGGAAATTATGATGATCTATAGTAAATGAGATGAAGATGCTTGAACTGGTTCAGCAGAGTATTGAGAAAGGGATCAGAAGATGCAGGAAGGATGTTACAATGAATTTTTTCTTAGAAGAGAGATCCCATCAACTAAGGAGGTGGTGTCTTCTGGGTCCTTCTAAAAGACAAAGGCAAAGAATTCATTAGGGCAGCAACAACATCATTGATAAACTGTCCTTTATAGTCAAAGGTTGACAGTAGGAGATGCTGCCGTGGAGTTAGGCTTCCAGCATCAATCAGGATAGGATTCTATACAGAAGTCAGGTGGTAGCATTTCACTTCCTCACCTATGTCTGATAATTACTATAAGCAGCAATTTCTGAGTAGCCATCAGGGTATCTTGACATTCAGAGATCTGTGGCATTGGCTAATACATCATGGTGTTCTAGGGGATGAGATAGATGGGCAACTAATAAGGATATTTCTTCTTGTACAACTAGAAAAAAATTCAATGGCCAGAAAACAGAAGTCTGACGTCAGCCATTGTAGTGAAAAGAAAAAAAAATCACTCTCTCTATACAATTTCCAGGTCTGAACCAGTTGCCTTATTGAAGGAGAATGGGTCTCCTTGAGGAAAGGTCTACAATATCACCAAAAGTAAATATTTCCCCAATCCTTCCCCAGGAGGCTAGAGAGCCATTTTAGGATAACTATACACTAGGAACACTCAGGCTTTCCAAGTATACCGGATATAGAGATCTGAAGTGACATCTACACAAGACAACCCAAAACACCCATGGACCTCATGTTAGCATTGGGTTTACAGAGACCAGGTGATAGAGTCCTGATTCATGGTCTTGCCAATGGGATCAGTGTCTCTATCTTCTGTTTTTCCCCTAATCCCTTGAGTGAAGAATTTTTGACCGACTACTTAGCCGCTTGTTAACTCACATTAGCTCATTGACTTGGTAGAATGAAAGATATTAAGATATAGAAGACCAAGTAGAATCCCCTGAAACTGCATCACCATCCTAATCCATCCTAACCTCCAACTGTTCATCAAAAGCAATACAGCTTCCCTGGAGGAATCACAGGGCTTAGCACCAAACGCCTAAAGGATGCAGGGGTGGTGGTCTGTCATTGCCCCATTAACTCACTTGTCTGACCCTTACAAAAACCAGATAAACGTGGCTGATGACAATGGACCATTTTAAACTCAGGTGGTAGCCCTCATCACAGTTGCTGTGCCAGATTTTTCTTTACAGGAAAATATCAACATAGCCCTGACACTTGTGTGTAGCTGTTAATCTGGAAGATGCATTTTTCAGAATCCTGTCAATAAAGACAACCAAAATTTTCATCTTGTCACAAGACAATGTCTTTTTTCCTGTTACAACAGTCTGGAGAGACAGAAGTCACCTTGACATTCTCTAGATCATCACCGTGGTACACTATCTTGGTGACATCATGCTAACTGGACCCAGTGAACAGGAGTGGCCTATTTTCTGAATGTCTGAGTAAGACGTGCATGCCAGAGGGTAGGTGATAAACCCCACAAAAATGTAGATTACCACATCAGTGAATCTTTAGGGGTCCAGTAGTCTGGAGTCAGGCCACAACATCCCTTCTAAGATAAAAGACCAATATTCTATTTTGACCACCTACTACTAAGAAAGCACAGCACTTGGATTTGGAAGACAGCATACACTCTTCTTGGCTTCCTCCCCCACCATTCCTGTGAGTGAAGAATTGCATATACTACACCCTTAAGAATATTGCTTTAACCCACCTCTTGGGTCCTTGAAGGTGCCAGTTTTGAGTGGGGTTTGGAGAAATACAGAGTACTATAGTAGGTCCAGGCTATAGTAGAAACTTGGGCCATAATATCAAGCAACCGCAATGGTGTTAGAGGTCTCAGGGGCAGATAAGCATGCAGTGTGTGGCCTTTAGCAAGCCCCATCAACAGAATTGCAGCACAGATCCCTTGAGTTCTAAGCAAGATTAGGCCACCAACAACAGAAAAGCAGATCCTGGGGTCCTCTCAGAACCTGAATACTGACCATGGAACATTGAGAGACTAACTGGAGCTGCCAATAAAGAGTTTGGTCATACCCACTAAGTCGGAAGTTGGGTGGGTGCGGCATTCTCTCTCATGATGGAAATTGGCCATTTGAGATAGGGCCCAAGCAGGTCTTGTCTTCCTTCACTCACCAAGGTGGAGAGGGGTGGGAAAGAGCCGACAGTGTCTGTTCTCCCAGGACATGGCTCTCAGCAAGATTTGATAGCTATATGGGGTTTAGTGAGTTTTAAATACTGGTAAGTGGAATGAAAAATATCTAGTTGATTTCCAAAGAGGCAGACTCTGAGAAATCTTTGGTAATCTCTGAATACCTGTGTGTCTTTAGTCAAGATCACTTGACTCACTGGGCTACAGTCCTCCCATCTGTAAAGCTATCAGGGACTACTACTTCAGAAATTTTATTGAGTGGTTAACAGGTGAGATTCTACACTATAGTGAAAAATGGTGGGGAGACAATAAGGGACAGACAAGTCTTGTGAGCTGAGCATGAGTCATGGTTATGCATGGTGTTTTGGTTGACACCAGTCCCCGATTCACAGCAGCAATGGGATTCTGTCAGGTGATAGGCAGAAAGAACAAAGGGGATCTACAGCCTCATCTCACTGGGTTGAGCCTGGACATCAGTCTGTTTCAGGCACGGACGCAGGAGAGTGGCAGGAACCTCACTCTACTATACACACCCAGAGAAAGCCATCGTGAGGCTTCATCTCCAGGGATCAGTGAACAGCTCACTTCTCTGGTGTCTAACCCCATACTAGCCAGGGGCTGGAGGAGACTGGGATACTAGACAGCCCAGTTTAATTGTACTTCCTTCATGAATGATAAAGTCCACATGGGGCAGGGGATGTTAGAATCTGGGAGGAAATATAATCAAAGACAAAAGCAGGACTTTGCAAGGCCTGTGTCCATCCTAATGGGAAGCTTGTTTTTTGGATAAAGAGTACAGATCCATTCCTGTGCTTCTCTGCCTTGCTCTGTACAGCAGGATTCACACTTACTGCTGGGCTACATTTCCTAGCTTCCCTGGCAACCTGGCTAGAAGCCAGGTTTGAAAAAAGAAGCTAAAGTTTGGCCAATGGGAGTCACTAGGGGAGATGGGAAAGAGAAAGAAACCAGCATATTTCTCCACCTCTACATCTGATTTGGGTGGCATCTGCCGGCCTGCCCCTGTCCCTTTGGTTCCAGCTCCCACTGAACAGTTGTGCCTCTTGGGCTCTGATAATACCACCTCTACCCTTTGCCCCTCCAGCCATCGAGGTAGTACAGGCTTCTTCTACTGCTAACCTCTGGGGGTGCCTCATAATTTCCCATTTGGCCTTTCAGCCCTTCTAATACCTTTACTACGATGAACTAGATACAATTCTCTTATTATAACTTTGTGAACTAAGTATGATCACTGGGCTGTTTTCCTGACTGATACCAAGGGTCAGAGGACACAGAATCCTCTGAGACTGAAACCAGTAGGTTGTCTGACACTGTCTACGCCAATCTATAGCTCCTGCACTTTGCATGTTCTTGAGTCTTTTTGGAAGCTCAGGGTTCTACTTACTCTTTCCACCTTAGTCTCCAGACTCAAACTCCTGGGCTTTGATTAATATAACTCCTTGGTCATAGGCCACTTCCTGCACTTAATCTGATTTGGTTACCAAAATTTGCTTACTTATGAATCCTCAGACTAACCCTTGCCCAGCCCATTTGTGTATTATATTCTCCTCGTTCCAGTGATTTCTCAAACTTCAGCATGCCGATAAGTATACAACAATACTTGATACAGTGATGATCTTGGAGCTTGGCTCAAATTTTGCTCCCCAGGCTGACCTGTGTGTGTGTGTTACCTGGGGAGAATGCCTTTCCCATTCCACTCACCTAGGAGCTGGAGACCACCCCTCTGAGGCCCCCAAATAGGAAACTGTTGACTTCCTGAGTAGTGGGGGAAAGGGGGGAATCCCCAAAGACAAACCTAAACTGAAGAACATTTAAACATACCAGCCTATGAGTCTCCTTCATCCACCTGTTTGATCCAAAGAGAGAAGGTGGCACCCATCCAAGAACACCAGAATAAGTAAAAGGCTATGAAAAATATCAGTTCATTGTCATCTTTGGGTCTACATGCCAAAGACCAAGTTTCTAGGGCATTGATCTCTACCTACAGCAAATCTAGGTAGCATTCTTAAAATGTCAGGCTCATCCTCCTATAGAAAGTCCCTCCCATAGCCAACCTCCCTGTGCTGAAAGAACGCCAACTCCTGAGGGGCAGGATGCACTTCCACTATTTCAAATCCGGGGGAAAGACTTTAGAATTTGGTGGCTTGAGATGCAATTCTCTCTGAAATGGTAAATCTAGGATATATGAGCTCAATATTTACTTAGGGACAACATCTCCCAATGATCTTGAAAGCATAAATGCAATTCCACATGAAGTATGTAACAGGTTAGACAGGGGTCTCGGGGAAGAAGGAGTTGGGGGAAAAAAACCACACAAATATCTATTGTATGCCAGTGAGCCAATTTTTCAAATAGTCCTATCCCCAAATGAGTCTTTTAGCCACTGAAGTCTAGAAAGTTGGTATTTATAGCTATCTTTAAAGATGGTGACACTAGACCGTAGATTCCCCCATAGAAGACCCTTTAACACAAGACAGCCTGATTCAAAGGCAAGTGTGACCAACTATTTGCCTCCCATTTGGACTTCCATCCAGGACTCAGACTTGAACAAATGCATGGAAGTCCAAGCATATTACCTCCCCAGGACATCTGCTTCAGGGGTTCCAACAAAAGTCCTTGACCATCTTGTTGATGAAATTTGTAATGGGATCTCATCTTGCTGCAGCTTCCATGTTAGTCCTTTCCCAATTTGCAGGGCAAGCTGCAGATGCTGGACTCCAGATGCCTCCTAACTCTGAGTGCCCTCATCCAATTGATTTTGGTGGTGCCTGCTCCACTACAATGGGGAACGATTTTGCCATCTGTGAAAGCTGCCTTTGTAAGGCCTTTTCACAAAAACTGTCCAAAGAATCACAGCATTTTGAGTTTACTGCCTAATCATTCTAGAACAAGCATGGCTTTCCTGAGGAAGTCTTGGATCCATGTAAGAAGAGAATACATAAGTCAGGATCCTCCAGGACCTTTTAATATTTCATGTATAACAATTTAGAGAGCGAACAGTCAGCTTGATGGTAGCAAAATAAGTTGCATTGTTAGTAATAGACCATGACTATATTATTATGCTAAATCCCTGGTTTTATTTCAAAGTCTAAGTACTTTCATGAAAAATGAGAAGTTAGAAGTTACACTACCTTTTTATTATAGTTAGAATAGAATACAGATACTAAGTTCAATTATAATTGGTATATATAGCTCTATATTATGGTTTTCAACCAAGCATTTTTCTATAGTTACTTAGACTGGACAATAGTCTACCTAGCAGCTGTACTATGATTTGTTTAATAAAAGCATGGTTAAATATTTAGTATCTTAGTATTTTTCCAAGCTACATGTACATTTTTAACAGATTACCATATTTGCTTTTTAGATTTAACTGCTAGTGGTAAAATTATTGAACTAAGTGAGAACAAACCTGATGATTGACTGCCCAGCTGCCTCTCAGAAGTATCAACTTGGACCAATACCCACGTGTGCTGAGGCCAATTACAGCATATCTCACCAACATGAAGTATAAGAGTTCAACTAGGATACCCATACCTGCTTTAGTTTTCACACCTCTTCTCTTCATGAAGTCGAGGATTTCTATTTACCGATAGTACTTTGTGAGATAGGTGGTCCCTAGCCCATTATAGCTTTTTTCATTGAGATAACTGACATACAATAAAATTCACCCCTTTTAAACTATACAATTCAGTAGTTTTTAGTCTATTCACAAGATTGTGTAACCACAACCCCTATCTAATTCTAGGACATTTTGACCTTAAGTTAATTGATCTGTCCTCAAGTTCACTGATTCTTTCTTCTGTCTGTTCAGAGGGGTTCAAGAGCAGATCTAAAGTTATTTCAGTTACTCAGCTTTAAGAAATTCTGTTTGGTTCTTTTAAAAATATTTTTCTTAAAAATGCTGTATTTGGTGAGATCTCTCTCATACTTTCCTGTAGGTCTTTAGACATGGTTACCTTTATTTCTTTGAAAATATTTAAAGTAGCTGACTTAAAATCCATCTAGTAAGTCCAATATCTGGGCTTGCTCAGGACAGTTTCTGTTGACTGCCATTTTGTGGATGGGCCATTTTGTTTGTGTTTCAACTCGAAAACTGGACATTATGTGGCATCCTCTGGAGATCATATTATCCTCAGGGTTTATTGTTGTTTACTATTTGCTTATCTAGTAACTTTACTGAATTCTAAGGTCAGTAGTATTCTTTGTCATATGTAACCACTGATGTCTATTCAGTTACCCAGGTAATTAGCTACGTACTGGACAGATTTCCTTAAATACCTGGAACCTGAAGTCTCCCAGTCTTTGCTGAGAGGCTCTGTGCCTGTGTTAGGATATGCCTTCAGAACTCAGCCAGGCAGTTAAACTGCATTAGCCTGTGTTTCCTCATGCAGGGCTTCAAGGTCAGTGAGGGGTGAGAGCTTAGGGCCTTCTCAGGTCTTTCTTGGCCTGTGCACAGCCCTAGGTATGTATGTGACCTTCTAGATTCTTAGGAACATTGGAAATTTTCAAAGCACCTCTAGGTATCGGACTTCCAATTTTTTTTTAAAGCTTTTTGGTTAGCCTAGTGTTTCCCTCAGCAATTATCCATCTGAGGCAGCTGCAATGTTAATACCTCTAATCATTTTTGACAAATTACCTCAGGGAAAAGCTTTTTGTGCTAGGTGATCACTGGGTCACGTCTAATAAAGACAGCCTTGTGAATAGGGTCTTCCAGTGAACCACTGGACAGGTCAAATAGTGACAATTCAGAAGTGGGGCTTTGAAGGAGTTCTAATCCCATTCTGCTCCCTCTAGTGACTTCCAGGATGCTAGTTTCCAAGGTTACCACAGAGCTGGAGGTAAGGGTGGTGGAGGAAGGGAATAGACGTTTTAAGACACCACAAAGCTTACTGTTGTTGAGATTGTTGTTTTCCCCTGAATTGCAAGATTTGTTTCCTAGTTCTGAAAGTTGATTTTGACAGTTTTCCATTATTCTTGTTGCTTTTCATGGAGGACAGTGTTGTTTCTTTCATGGAGGGCCTTACTCTGCCTTTGTCACTGATGTCACCCTTCTGTTGCTTTTCAGATAAGTAGTTAAATATATCGGCCCTTTGTACTCTTCTTTGTGTCCATAGAGGGGAAAACCAAGTGTGATTTGGGAGAACATAGCGCTGTGACACAATTATGTTTTCTGGGTTGTCATAGTAAAGTAGGAGCATGACTAGATTCTGGCCCCATTGTGGGAAAAGTGATGTACACAGCTGCTACTAAGTCTAATCCACGCACCAGTGGCTGTCTACAAACTATGTATTATCAGTCCACCATGAGTTAGTGAGCTTGTATCAGAATATGCATTTTCCTCCACTGAGAAGACTTGCTGTGGAAATACCCCCAACTGAACTAAACAGTGTGCTTATTGATGTAGTTGATTTACATTCTGGTACAAGCTCTTTATCACTGACAAGTAAGACAGTTTGTGGTCCAACCTTTTCAGTAGCACTGATACGCACTACCTCTGGGTCTGGCCATGAACCCTCTAGAGATCATTCTTTCATATCCATGGAGACCTTGGAAGACACACATTCCAGATAGAGTAACTGAGATGGAAGGAGCTTGAATTCCTAGGTCATTGCTCAGAGATGAGCCACTCAATCCTCATTACTCCAATATGAGTGAGCAAGACATTTGTGTTAAGCTACTGAGATTTGGGGAATATTTATAACAACATCATGCCCTGGCCTACTACACCACAGTATATTTCCTGTACAAATTTCCTACTGTCTTCAGTATATATAAATTAGTGTCTTCTATATCTTGTCTTTGTTAAAGTTCATAAAAGCTGCTTTCACCTCTTTAACTATAAGCATTCCTGTTCATTTTAGTTTCTCCAGTCTGTTTTTACACATCATTCTGCTCTATGGTTTTAGAATATGAAATAAGAGCTGCTAAACCCATTTTCCAAGTTACTCACCAATTGTAATTGTATCACTAATTGTATAATCCTTGTTTGGCAATTGATTTGTGATATCTGATATCAGGAATTAGTTTAGATCACAAGGGTGGTTTTTGGCCTACTCTGTTCTATTGTGTGTGTGTGTGTGTGTGTGTGTGTGTGTGTGAAATTGAAACCACTACACTAGTGGTTACCAGGATAGGACTTGTCCTTTTGACTCATTTTCACCACACTACTTGGTTACCTTTATTTTTAAGTTAGTTAATCCATAAAATTCCAATGTGATTTTTATATTCATCACTAGTCTTCCTAGGATTTTAGAAATTTTAATACCATTTGAAGATAATGTGTTCATTCTGAGTTGAACCTTTATCTACAAAAGTATTGGAGATAAGAGACTCAGAGATTAAGAAACTTAAAGGTCACATGGTAAGAAGCTGAGATGGGAGTCAAACCTGGGCCTGATTTCAAAGCCTTACCTTATTCCAACACAACATGCTACTTGCCAGTTTAAAAACTTCCTCTAGAGAAAGACTTCAGCTGAACTGACCCAATGAACTTCTCTCCTTGATCTTAGAAGGCTTACAGCATCTGCCAAGATTTAACAGGATTCCAGACTGCTATGCTCATCTCCCAAGAATAGTGTAACAAGAACTCCCCATCCTACAGAAAGGACATCTCATAACCAGAGAATAGGATTCTAGCAACCTAGGCCTGTGTTTGAACTGCCACTTATCCCAGTCCTAACCCCACTTACTATTTCAGTAGCCCCCACGAAATTGGACAGGGACAAGAATACATCTGCTAGAATTCTAGGATTCCTCCTCTAACACCATTAGTCAGGGAACTTTGGTGTGGATGGAGTGTTCTTATGAGACCACTTTGCCAATTCAAAGGTACTGAATTCTGAAAATACCATTTCTCTCAATACTAAAAGGAAAACTCCTTGGAAGGAGTCTGGTTGGCAGTTAGGGGCCCTGTCAACAAGAGGACAGTACCTGCAATGGGACTGGATTACCGAGGCTCTAAACGAGTGAATATGCATACGATGTGGATCAGGACAAAGACACAATGTTGGCTGAATCTGTTATGCCTTGGGACCTTGACCATTTCCTGATTCTCATGCTACAACATCATGACAGACGTCATAAGGGTTGATAGGGCTGGTAGAAGACCAGCTGCAGCATCTACCCATGCTCTGGGAATCCTAGCGGGAGGTGTTGAGTACTATGGTTTGAAATCATACCCTCTCTCCATCCCATTTCCCAGAATGCTATGATCTCTGGGAGAAGGATGTCAAAGTGGCAAGATGCTGTATACTACGATCCTTGTGTGTAACAAGCTATGTCTATGTAGCTCAAACCAGCTTTCCATTAGGAATCCTTTTGTTGAAAATATTGGCAAGTCCAGGAGGCATCATTATTCTGGAGGCTAAGAAAACATGTCCTGAAGCAACCACCAGCACACCTTCTCCGGCACCTGGGCACAGATTCTAACCTTATGTTTTTCCACTGACTCTTGGGGCCGGCACCTCTGCCTAGCAAACGTGGCCAGGGAGAGTATTTTGAACACTGGACAATTTTCTGAAAAGCCCTGGATGCTACCCTTGTGTTTTTGACACTTTTGGCCTCAAATGCACTTTATAGAGGTAGCCACCCCCCTCCCACACACACACGCTCTTATCCTCCCCTTCTGTTTGGGGATGAACAGCAACAGAAAGTGACCAGGTATCTTGGATCACAGTAGGTGAATTTATCAAATCAGATGCCAGTATCTTGAAGGGGACCCTCTGATTCCCTGAACCACCCTTTGCAGCAAATCATTTTTCTTTTTGCATACTTTTGCATGCAGCCAGCTGTGGGTTAGGAGGCAGCTCTGCCGATTCAGGCTGGGCTCTCACGTTTGGAGGTCAGCTCACCTAAGGCTGGTCTAGAATGGCCTTGGCTGGGACAACAGGACTGTCATCCACATGGTCTGGTCTCCGGAAGGCTCATTCTAGTCCAGGCTCATTCTCATGACAGTGGCCGGAAGGAGGGATGAAAATGCCAGGCCCAAAGCCTAGGCTTGAACTGACAATTTCTGCCACATTTTCCAAAGCAAGTCACAAGGTCAACTCGGATTCCAAGGGTGAGAAATCAGGTCACAAGGTGTCTCAGATCAGCCACTACACCCATGGGGACCATATGGGTCAACTTACCCATGCAGTTCCAGTATGCCTTTTCCCCTCTTTTTACTCTCAACTGTCTTGTTTGGACAAACAAGACATGGGCATTGTGGCAACCACAGAAATGCACCACTCAAATCTCCCTCTGAGGGAGAATCTGCCTTGAGTAGTCAGCCTCCAGCCACAGCTCCTTTAGGATCTGCTGCACAGTCGGAACCAAGGACACTCTTCACCCAGGTAGCTCCCAGCCAGTGACGGGGCAGGGCACACTAGAGCCCGGCTCGTTCTGCCCAACGTGGGACTCCTCTCCTGGCGGTCTTTGTGCCAGAGGTCCCGTTAGGCTGGCTGAGGCTTTCTTAGAGCTCCACTGAGTTCTTAGTGTCTTCCTGCCAGGCCTGAACTGACCTCGTCATCTTACCTATACTACCCCACATCAGATCAAGAACCCCTCCCCCTTTCAATCTGCCGAGGAGCCTCTCATAGTCATTCCTCAATTACCATGTTTGCTTCTACCGTTTCTCTAGGGTTGATGGCTGAGGAAGGAGGCAGCAGCCAGTGATGATGTTTCATCTTAGCAAAAAATCTCAGGCTGGGGGTAGGAGGCAGGAGGCAGTAGCGTTTCCAGTGCCCACAGTCTCAGCCCCATTTAAGTGGTAGCTGTGCAAACTCTTGTCAAAATGTTAGGTTTGTATTTTACCTTTTATTCCTCCAGTAGTTGCTAGAACTACCCTTTTGAGAATATTGTCCCAATGCCACAGGTTACTAGATCACATAAGAGTGCTCGTTTCTAGAGCTGTGGTTCTAAGGGCTTCTAAGAACCCTCTCAAAAGGCTTACCTCTCAACTGGGTTACTCAGCCTCCCCAGACAGCTAAAGCCAATTGGATCATAGTACTCTGCTACTGGATCTGCTAATATAAACTGAGTTGTGAGAATCCAGAAATCCTAGTTATATGACCCTGTTGGTTATCATGTTTGTTTTAAAAAGCTCCTTCCTAGTGTTTTCAATACCAACTTTATCACATCATGACAAAATCTTAAACTGATATTGAACACATGTCAAGTACATTATTCACTGGTGAGGGAATCAGGGGAACCAGAAGGTAGAGTATGCTCATCCGATAAACATGGGAGAGGCACATCCCAGACATAAGTGACTTAGATATTGTGCTAACCTTTAACCTTTGCTGTATAACAGTCCATAGCAAGGGAAGACAGTTTTGCTACTCTGAGAATAAACCCCATTTCCTAGCCTCTTTTGCCATCTGGCTTCGGCCAGTGTGAATCACTGGAAGGCAGGCGGAAGAGAGATGCCAGGGTATTCTTCCTTCTCCCTGCTTCAGCAGGATCTCTAACAATGGCTATTTCACTTCCAGTGTTCGAGTCAGCCCCTCTCTTCTCCCAATTTCTTTTACGCATCCCTTCCATAGCTCTAGCCTCTTCTGTGCAGTCTCTACTATTGTAGTAGTAGCACCACTTCTTCGCCTTGACCCTTCAGCCCTAAGGGTAGAATTGGGTTCTTCCTTTAGTCTGCATTTCTTCACTATTCCCTGTGTGGCTTCCAGCTCTTAAAACCTTTGTAGCTTGTTTCCCACATTAAATTCTCCCTATTGAACTAATTAGCTTTGGCTCTCGTTTCCTAAGAGGACCCAGACTATTAACAGCTGCTGATTTATTTCAAGAATAAGCCACTAAATTGCCATCTCTTTCAGTTGGCGTGGGTTAATGTTTAGGGCATGGGATATTTAGAGGCATCTTAATACATGAGCCATTAATCATAAATAGCAAGTAGTATATCTAGAAGCCAACTTTGGAGCAAATTGATCTGTAACTACTAGTTAGACGTGCCAAGCAACAAGAGTTTATCCCCTAAATAAAGGCACCACTTAGCACAGAGGTATCAAACACGCCAAACTTGGCTTGCAGAAGCACAAGGTCCTTATATTTCAAGCAGATAACTGTAACTCTAACAACCTTTAAAAAATACTGAACACTAATTCCCATTCTGGGGACAGCTTTGGGGTCAAGCTCTGAATCTTCTAGATTGATCCTCAGACCACCCTCCAGGAGTTCGGGCTCTACAATCGGCCAGAAGGCCTCCAGGGAAGCCCTGCTCCAGTCATAACTCTGTAAACTCCGTGTCCATTCTAGCTGTCCCTCCAAGAAGTCAGATGAAATATTTGATGTTTATCATTCTGAGGACCAATGCCACTAACCCTCAACCTTAACTTAAAGCGTTTAATTTACCCATTCCACTGACTGGCCTTACATGCTGGATAACTCAACTGTACCCTCCACCTAGGTACACAATAGTGGACAGGAGGTCAAGTAGAATTCTGGTCATGGGGGTTTCCAGGATGTTCTGGTGGTTGTCTTCGCTATAGACCAGAAGTGAAGTGTTTGAAATATTGATGCTTACCTTAAAGGACATAGCCTCTTATCATCCTCACCACAACCACCAAGTCACATGTAGCCATACCACCTGCTATACAAGTAGAAAAGGTGTCATTGGAGAGGTGGGTCTTCGACGTGGCATTTTTTATAGGGAAACAGAAAAGTCTCCAGAGGAAAATCTGATTTCTCCTATCTTACAAATCATGGCACCTTCTCCCAGTCTAGCCCCGTGGGCCATTTCTTGAGCCTCTGCTTTTTTATCTGTCACTCAGAGTAGTTCTTCCTTGAAGGAATATTCCTAGGCTATCCATATTTGGACACCTGTGCCACTCTGTTCATTAAACCAGTAAGAAACTTCATACTGGGCTTGTTAAAGCCCTGAAGTCTAACTCTCAACGCATCATGAAGGAAACAGTTGATGACCCAGCTAGTTTACACCAGTCTCTTGGTTCTGTCACCCCAAGTCAAACACCAAATTTAGAGGGTACAGTGGGAACTAGGGCACTCACCTTAGTATGGTCATCTTGACACTATGTTCTCTGGGGGTTTGTGTGCTCCTTCAGCCCTGAGCATTCTCTCTTACCTCCCCATGAGGCCTTCCCTGTCACTGCCTCAAGTTAATAAAGCAATCCCAGATCTTTAGTTAGCGACTGGCAGTGCGAGTTTTTCCTCTCCAAAATACAAATTGATTGTAACCACATAACTACCACCAGGCCAATCTCCTGAAGATTTGGAGTAAAGCTGCAGCTCTAAGACAGCTCCCCCACAAAACCATAGAGAATATTAAACACGGCTCCCAAGTTTACTCCTTGCTTTGAATAATTCTCTAAGCTCTTGACTCACATCCAAGCATCTACATGACTTTTCCATGTGGGTCCCATAATAGGCAGCTCAAGTTTAATGTGAAAAAAACTTGGATTTGCCCAAAACTTTCGTCTTTTCCATCCTATTGTTGGCACCAAAACCCACCCATCATATCAGAAAGCCAGGAATCATTCTAGATTCTTCCTTACCCTTCATTCTCCATGTCAACAAGACCTATTCATTTCTAAAATATATCAAACTATTCAACTTTTCCATTTCTACTGCTTCATCTTAGTCCCAGCAATACTTCATCTGCATCTCTATGAGCCAATTACAGGGGCCAATAGTGCAGGCAGAGTGATTTAAGATTTAAAAAGGGAATCATTCATGTTGCTCCACTGATTAAAAAACTTTCCCAGTGGCTATCTATTAGCTATAGGAACGAAACCTACCTACCTTCCTTATTCATAGTCTTTGGGATTCTTCATGATATAGCTCCTGCTTCTCACTGCCTATCCCCTTCACTCACTACATGTTAGCCACACTGCTTCCATTCAGATCCTCAAGCATGCCAAGGTGCTTCTGTCATGCCCTCCATCTTAAATGATCTATGCTAGTGCCCTCACACGTCTAAAACCCAAGTTTAAAAATGGAGCAAATGTTAATATCACCTCAGAAAAATTCCTGACTGCCTTATTCACTGCCTCCACAATTCCTGCCAAAGCATGTCTTTAATAACTATTTCCTTCATAGAATTTATCACTAACCAAAAATAGCTAGTTTGATTCTTATCATACTCCCAAATAAGATCCTGTTCCTGCGGACCTCGTCTGACTACACTGATATTCAGGCAGAGCTATGCTGCCAGATCTTCAGGAAAGAACTTGCTGTTGAGCTGAACAGGGTGCATTAACCAACAGCCTCCATCTGCAGCACCTCCAGGATCCACCACAGCATTTGAACTAAGGCCACACTCAAGTATGGAGCAGAGTGGGGGTACCAGGACATTTCTGAGGGACTCCTCTGTAGGCATCCTTTTCACCAGAGCTTCCTTTTGGGATTGCCAAGGCTCTCTCAGATCTGTTTAGTCTGAGTTGTTCCTACCCACTCTTCCATTCTGCCCTTCTCCTTTCACAGGTGTCAAATCAGCCTTGTCATCTGAAGGCTTGCCTCACCTATCCCTGCCCCTTCTCTCTTTCATAGGTATTATCCTTCATAAGGCTCATACTTCCAACTCTGCTTGGCATCCACTTTTCAGAGGACCCAATATAGTTGATAAAAGTATGAGATATCAAGTGGTTTGGGGACTGAATCTTACTGTCCAGATAGCCAAGGAGGACACAACCTCAATTGATGTGTGATATGGATAGTTCCTGACACAATATGGCAAACCAATTGCTAAAAATGTCATCAATAGTGACTCAAGAGAATGTTCCTGTTGAGAATTCTCTGGCCAGTGAAATGATTCAGGTCTTTAAGTACAGGGGAGATGGAATTGGTTAACCACTATATTGTAGTGATACCTTACTGCAGAAGGATGAGGAATTGAGTTTTCATTGTTAGGGCCAAGTGAGAGAGCCAGAAAGTCTCTTTGGTAGCTAGCTTATAAGAACCCCTTATCTTCTGCAATAGAGTGGACACAGCTGAGGAGCAAATTTGAGACCTGAAAGTCACCAAGCTGAAGATGGTTGAGGAGTTCACCAATATGTACGTGACAGCCATCCCAGGTTAAGCCGTGACAGGCATTTAGGGATCAGATAACTGAGCCACAGATCTGTTTTGACAAAACCTGGAATACTCCATATAAAACATGCTCCCCTGTCATGGAAGCACTCACTTCCTCTGAACAAGTTCAGTCATGTCTGCACGACTCCTAGAACTGAGAAAAATTTACCAGGTTGGCCCATGATCTACCTGACTTCTGGTGGTAGTTATTTCTAGGCTGGTGAACGTGGAAGCTGCAATCTGGGTCTGATCTATGAAAACGGCCTTCTGATCACCAGTTTTGCTTTATTAGGCATCTTATCTTCTCTTTTAGAAAAGAGCAGAAAATGATGAAGTCCCAGGGGCTAGTATCATTTAAGGATGTGGCTGTGGATTCCACCCAGGAGGAGTGGCAGCAGCTGGACCCTGCTCAGAGGACTGTGTACAGGGATATGATGCTAGAGAACTACAGCCACCTGGTTTCAATGGGACATCTAGTTTCTAAACCAGATGTCATCTCCAAGTTGGAACAAAGAGAAGATCCATAGATCATAAAGAGAGAGATCACATTGGATCTATCCAGATGAAAATCAGACAGATGGGAACAAGGAAGAGTAACCTTGACAACCCCCAATCATGTATTTTGGGGTCTGTTTCCTTCCATGATAAGATACTTAAAAGGAGTCACAAAGAATGGTTCGTTGTACTCTGCTTTACAATTCTGTCAAGGTAATGGCCAGCTGCAAAGATATCAGGAAAACCAAGACAAACTTTTCAGGCAAGTAACAGTCATCAACAACAACAACAACAAAAAAAAACAGTGACCATGGAGTCAGAAAATGAACATAATGCATTGGGAAAAATATTTCAAGAGTGTCTAGAACCAGATACTTAAAGACAAATATCATGAATTAAAAAAACCTTGAAATCTAATTTGACCCACCTAGTTGTAATAAGGGCAATTCAAGAAAAAGCCCTGATGAGAGTTTTGGATATGAAAAATCATCTAGCCACAGTGTGCCCAATTATAATAGAGATAATTCACAATGGAGTAATATCCTGTGATAATCAATGTGGGAACATTTTCAGCAAAAAACAATTCCTTATTCAATATCAGAATGTTGAAACTAAGGAGAAAACCTGCATATGTATTACATGTGGAAAAGCTTTTGCTAAGAAGTCACAGCTCATTGTACATCAACAAATTCATACTGGAAAGAAACCATATGATTGTGGTGCATGTGGAAAAGCCTTAAGTGAGAAATTTCATCTCATTGTACATCAGAGAACTCATACTGGGGAGAAACCTTATGAATGTTCTGAATGTAGAAAAGCCTTCTCTCAAAAGTCATCCCTCATTATACATCAGTGAGTTCACACTGGGGAAAAACCATATGAATGTAGTGATTTCTCCCAGAAATCACCCCTATTATACAGAGAATTCACACAGAAGAGAAACCTAATGAATGTAGAGAGCGTGGGAAGGTCTTCTCCCAGAAGTCACAGCTCATTATACATCAGAGATCACATACTGGAGAGAAACTCTATAAATGCAGTGAGTGTGGAAAAGCCTCCTGTCAGAATTCACATCTCATTGGACAGAGAATTAACACAGGAGAAAAACCTTATATGTGTACTGAATGTGGGAAAGCCTTCTCTCAGAAGTCCCACCTCCCAGGACATCAGCGAATTCATACAGGAGGGAAACTTTACATATGTGCTGAATGTGGAAAACCTTTTCCCAGAAGTCTGACCTTGTTTTAGATCAGATAATTCACACTGGGGAAAGATCCTATAGGTGTGCTGTATGTGGGAAAGCCTTCATCCGGAAGTCACAACTCACTATACACCAGAGAATTCATAACAGCGTAAAATCATAATGAACTGAATACAGGAAAGCCTTCAGTATTATCTCAAGCCTTAATGAATATTAGAAACCTAATTAATTTGATAAGTTTTTGGCAGACACCTTTATAGTTAATTTTACCAGAGAATTCATATCTGTAGTGTGGTGACACCTAATTCTTTCAATAAATATGATGGAAAATTATTATAAGTGAAGGACACTTTCAACATGGCACGTAAAGCTTTTAAAGTTATGAGCTGAATGGTCAGTAGAAGATATATATAGAATATATATATTGTTATATACTCATACCACATAATAACCAAGCATTATGAAATTGCTAACGTTAGTTTGGCATAATTTTGACCATACAGTAGTTCCCTATAAAGGACATGAAGAAAGCCTAAGTTAAAAATCGGTTCCTAGAAACTGCATTATAAGGAGGGGCTTAGCAGGACCCCTAAATATGCATGTAAAATTCTTGTACAAAGATGGAAAGATAGGTTGATCCGATTCAATAAAAGTGATGTTTGTGTATTTTCCCATGCAAAAAAAAAAAAAAGTGATGGTTGAATGCTCGGTCAAGGCAGATCTGCTACAATGTCCGAGACCTCTGAAGAAACCCGGAGACTGAAATATGAGATCAGGACATCTGGGTAGATGCTCCTAAGGATTAGTGATTCTTCAGAAAGCCCTGAATCAACACCCTCATTGCCTATAGAGGTGACCTACCTCTGTTAGGAGCTAGCCTTCCCCAATGCAGGAAGACAGTGCAAAGATTTCTACCCCACAAGGTCACAGATTCTTCCATAAGGAGGCATCCTTTCCTGCATGTAAAGGCTGGTCACTAGGACTAAGTTCCAGGGTACCCCAGCATAATTGAGCTCAGGGTATGCTAGCCCTTAATAAAGGAGGAAAGTGATTATACCCCCAAGAGCTGCAAGAACTAGCTAGCAAGTACCAGCAGGAGCCCAGGGAGTATCTCTAGGATTGGATTTTGAGGTTGCTTGTTCAAAGGGTTGGAATGTAAAACTTAGGAGCACTCTCTCAGGACACTTTAAATCCTGGCAAGGACCCCAAGGATGGGGCAAATTCACTGTTCTTAGGTGACTTAGGCACTTTAGTTGTGCTTAGAATTGACCATCTCTTTTTCTAGCCTTCTGAGTTGACATGGCAAAGAAGAGGCACTAGAAGTCTCAGGGAGGTGGACACATTAAAATGGATAGATTGTGCAAGGCCATAAAATCCACCAGGTATCATGTTCCACGAGAGGATGCAGATACACCATTAATCAAGGCCATCAGCAATGTACTGGTGAAAGGGGCTTCACATCAGCAAGTTCAGTGGTGTCTTCTGCAGGCCAAGGATGTTGATAAGGGAGGCAGTTCCAAAGCTGAGTTCATTCATAGCATTGAAGATGGTAGAGCCTCAAAGCAACCAATGCCAGGTGGTAGCACTTAACCACAAGAAGCCAGAGTGCTACAATTACTATATCAGCTAGAAAGGTTGGAAAGGTAGTCAAAGGGGCCTGTCCCACTGGGAGTCAGAGATGATTAACCGAACATGGCATCCCTGGGGCAAAATAGATTGGCAGCTAATTTATACAAAGGAAAGCAAAAATGGATGAGCAGGAGGCTGAGAGCAGGTGCCTCATAGTTATAGTGTCTTAGACCCTTCCTATGTCTGAACCAATTTTAAACCTGTAACCCATTGACTAAAGAGGTTGCCAGGTCCCCCAGTGTGTAGTTGGCATGGGCACACTAAAAAATTGAAGTAGCCCATACATTGGCTTCTTGGACTGAATGACTGCCATCAGAGTGGGAATGCCAAGCCAGAGGCTCTGAAACTATCCATCCCCTGGCCAAGATAGGGAATCAAAGTGTCACATTTTGGAGTAGGAGGGATGGCATGTGTTAGAACCAACCTTAAGGATTTTAAGGTTTCAGGGCTGGTGCTTTCTATCACAGCATCATTTAATTCATCAGTCTGGCCTGTGTAGAATTCGCGTGCATTGGTTGAATTATCAACACTTCCACCCTCAAACTAGTAGTTCCAGTTGCTTATGTCATGCCAGATGAGATATCTTTGCTAGAACAGATTAATAAGACTTCAAATGTAGGGTATGTGGTCAATAAAATAACATGAATATATAATTCACTTTATTTTCACTCATTCACAATAAAGTGAATGACTTCTTTTCTATCTCAATTATAAAAAGATCAGAGACAGTTTGAAGTCATGTAAAATTGTTAATATACATTTAGAGATTTGCCCCAGGGCTATACCAACATTCAGGCTCTGTCAAATACTCAGAAGACTTGGGCCATTTAGACATCTCAAAACATATTGATCTATTATGGAGGGAGTCACACTGGTTGCAAAGGACAAGCAAGAGATGGCTAGTACACTGGAAGCCTTGGTAAGATATGTGCACTTTAGAGGATGGAAGATATACCCTATGGAGGTTCAGGAACTTGCCACTTCAGCAAAGATTGTAGAGGTCCAGGGTAAAGGACAATAGTGTGACAACCCCTCTAGAATAAGACAAGTTGTGGTAGGATGTAAGATGTGCTTTCTTCTTTGCTACAATGCCTGGTAGGCTTCTTTAGGTTCTAGAAACCCAGGAATATTACTGTAACCCATACAACAGGCTCTGAGATGTCTGTCTGTATGCTCTGAGATGAACCCAGAACACGAAGACTCCACAGTAGATGTAAGCTGTGATACAATCACTCCTGCCCCCTGGGCTCTACAACCCAGTGAGGTGATGGATATATCTATCACCACGATTGTGGTGATGGTTTCACAGGTGTTTGCTTATGTCCAAACTCAAGCCATACCAATAACTACACGTCTGTACATATTACATCAATGAAGTTGTTAATAAGGTGGATTACAGAAGAATTGTCAGTAGTGGGGAAAGGTACAATAAAAAATGTCAAGCCCCAGTGGGAGAATCACAACGCAGGCCCTTGGGGCTGAGAAGCCAAGTCATGCCATCTGCAGCAGATAATTATATGCTTTTCAAGAAATGGTTGATGTGCTAACAGGCCTTGGTAGAGATGGAACCTTAACCATATGGTACCAAGTAAGCACACATCTGAAACTTCCCATCATGTTCTGGGGTCAGTTAGACCTACTAGATCACAAATTTGGCCAGGCTCATCAACAATCAAGATATAAAAATGGCATGCCCAGGATTGAATCTGGACTGCACAAGTTGCATAAGCAGATGGCCCAGACCCTCATGTCACCCATATCAGTTGCCACAGGATCCCTCGAGTTCACACCTATGGATGAATGGGGGTCCATTATAATCAACTGAAGGAAGATGTACAAGTTTGATTTGTGGATGGGTTGATCCAGTGTGTATGCAAGCTGAAGTAGACAGCAACTGTATTATGGACATATTCGGGGCTTTGAATATGCAGTTGTACACAAGAGACCCTGAATAACCAAAGCAATCCTGAGAAAGAACAAAGCAGGAGGCATTACACTTCCTGACTTCGAGCTATATTATAAAGCTATAGTAATCAAAACAGTATGGTACTAGCATAAGACACCTAGACCAATGTTAACAGAATTGTGCCCAGAAATAAATCCATGCATATATGGTCAACGTAATATTTGACAAAGGCATCAAGAATACTCAGTGGAGTAAAGTCTCTTCAATAATGATGCTGGGAAAATTGGAAATTCACATATAAAAATGAAAGACCTCTTACACCATTCACAAAAATTAATTCAAAATGGATTAGATTTAAATATAAAAACAGAAACCATAAAATTCAAGAAAACATGGGGGGAAAGCTCCTTGACATGGGTCTTGGCAATGATTTTTTTGAATATGAAATCTAAAGCACAAGCAACAAAATAAACTGGGACTACAAACAAAAAAGCTTCTGCACAGCAAAAGGAAAAATAGGAACCTATGGCATGGGGGAAAAATATTTGCAAGTCATATCTGTTAAGAGGTTAATATCCAAATTATACCAAGAACTCATACAACTCAATATAAAATATAATCCAATTTAAAAATGGGCAAAGGACCTAAGCAGACATTTTTCTAAAGAAGATACACAAATGGCCAACACGTACATGACAAGGTGCTCAACACCAATAATCATTAGGGAAATGCAAGTCAAAAACTACAGTGAGATCTCATGCCTGTTAGAATGTCTATCATCAAAAAGAGATAACAAATGCTGGCAAGGATGTGGAGAAAAGGGAACCCTTGTGTAATGTTGGTGGGAGAGTAAGTTGGTTCATCCACTATGGAAAATAGTATGTGGGTTCCTCAAATTTAGAATAAAAATGCAGTGGTGAGGGAAAATCTTTTCAATAGGTAAAACTGAGCAGTATACCATAGAAGGAGAAGTAACCTGAAGAAAGAATATATATCGACTTCTGGGCAGTGGCAGATAGCCTGGTCTGTTGGTCAGGGGTTTAGAAGGAAGAGGACTAGAGGAGCAAAGGCAAGGAGGTCTGCGGTAGATGCACGTGGAAGAACATTTGGGGGTAGACAAAATGCATAAGGACTTATGGCATATATTAATGCCTAAGGCACTTAACCAAGTAGACAAAATAATTTGACAAGTTGGCCTAAGCCTGGTTCATCACTGGTCACCTAAGAACTGTCCTGATGCTCAGATACACAAATTAGGCACAGCAGCAGAGACAGCAGCTATGCAAGGGCCCAAAAGCATGGGTTCCAACTTACCAAGGCCAATTAAGATACCACCACCTATGAATGTCTAACTGCCAGCAATAGAGACCAACAGGGAGCCTCTGATACAACCTCAAGGAGACCTAACACCCACTTGGTGGAAAGTTAACTCCATTAGGTCTCTTCGATCCCAGAAGGGCCAGCAATGAATTCTTACAGCAGTAAACACCAATTTCAAATATGGATTTGCCTGTCTTGCTCAGAGCCTCAGCCAGCATTCTTCCTCTAGGGCCTTATGTAGTGCCTGATCCACAGCCATGGAATCCCATACAACATGGCATCTGACCAGAGGATCTCCAATATTGTGAAGGTGTGGGATAGAGCCCATGACAACATGACCCACTGGTTGTATCACTAACACACCATCCAGAGGCTGCCTGCTTGATAGAGCATTGGGATGGCATGCTGCAGGCACAGTCAATGAGTCAAGTCAGAGACATTACTCTGCAAGGATGGGAAGGCATCACCAAGGATGCATTTATATGCATAAGTCAGAGACCTCCGTATAACTTTGTATCCCAATAGGAAAATTTTATGGGCCAGGGAATCAAGGTGCCAAGGAGAAATAATTTCACTTACCTTCACTACCAGTGACCCACTGGGGGAACTTTGTATCTTCACAAGTCTGGGCTCTGCAATGTTAGAGGTCCCAGTCCCCAAAGGGGATACTTTTGCCAGGGAATATAGCAAGGGTCCCAATGAAATGCAAGCTACAGCTGCTTCTAGAACACTTTGGACTCCATGCATCTAGGGACCAGCAAGTGAAAAGAGAAGACACTCGGCTCATCAGGAGGTGGTATGGCCCTGGTTACATAGTGGAGGAAGGGAGGAAAGCATGTAGAACTCATGTGATTTGAGTACCTCTTGGTGCTGCTTTGACCAACTGACTGAATAAGAAAGTACAGCCACCTAGTCCAAGAAGTACATAATTATCAAGGGCTCAGACTCCTCAGAAATTAAGGAGTAAACTATTCAGTAAACTATGAAGAACAGCAGGGGGGATATCTGAGGGCAGAGAGAATTCAAGTATATCAAGAAGTGAGGTAACGAGCACTAGTTGTAGCTCTGAGGACAACTGCAGCAATGGGCTATAATTCATCCCACTAATATTTCTAAGATTTCCTTCAGTATGAGGCCCACTGAAACCCTAGAGGACCTGCTCCTTGAACATGCATGGAGAACTAGATCCACATGGCACAAGAGGTGGACACTAACAGCCATAAAGGCAACCCATCCACATTTTCCTTCAAGAAACAACTTGATAGCTGTGAGAAGTGAAATTATCTGACAGCCTCCAGCTGCAACACTTTTGGGATCCACTGCGGCATTTGAGCTGAGGCCACCCTTTCCAAGAAATCCCCAGCAGAAGATGGCAGAGGTCCCAGCCATCTCCGCTCAAAGGGGGAACTCCTCCATGGAAAATACTTGACCTGCTGCTCCCCACTAGGCTGAACTATAGTCTGAGCCTATACAATCCTCCTTCCTTTCTCTTCTGTTTAACAAATGTCAGACTTGAATTTGTAGTCTGAAGCCTTTCCCTGTATACTTCTGTCTCCCTCCCGCTTTAACTTTCACCAACATTAACCCAGTAAATCTCTTGTACTTCCAATTCCAGAGGATTCCAACACCACGTTTGGTGTATACCCAGTAACTTGGACAGTGCCTGACAAGAAGTAGGTATTCAAATATTTGATTAAGGGCTCAGACTCCTCAGGAATTAAGGTTTGGGTCATTTGTGCTAAGATAGAAAGGCAGAAGATTTCTCTAGCTCTCACTTTGTAAGGTCTTTTGGCAAGGGTGGGAAGAAGGCTACTCAGGTTGTCAAGGCTGGATGCAAATATTGGCAGTAAAGGGTATGTGTTGTGCTGGATATTGCAGAAAGTAGAAGATGAGCTGGACTTGCAGGAGTATTATTGGAAATTGTCATTTTGCCTTGATAAGATCAGATCCTTAAAAGGGGGAAATAAAGGACATATAAATAACAGATTCTCGATGACCATGAGACCATCTCCAATCCCTGGAATCTTAAAGGGGTGTTGGCCAGAAAAACAATCCCAAAATTCTGCATCCTAACTCAAGGATGCCCATTCTTGCCATAATCTAAACCCAGGGAAAACCTAGCTATAGGAGCAAGGTGTCTACTCTATCACTGGCCTCTTATCCAGACTACTTATTCAGTAGGTACCTGCCAAGGCACAGACATGAAGTTAGGATAATATTGACATGAAGGCACCTTTTAAGTTCCACTTCTAATCCCTCTGGACACGGAGTCCCCAGTCAACTGCAGCAGTTGAACTGTACTTTACCCTATGGTCCCTACTTGTCTCTGTGGCTCTCAGACCTCCTATTTCCTCTAGGGGTCCCTCCCTGCCTTGGCTCCCCTGAAACAAGTCACTGTCATTTAAATCAGGACCTGGCTAAACTAGTTCTGGCCCCTAAGGGAAACAGAGATGTAATTCTAGGGGGGCCATGAGAAACAGGCAAGTTGTGGGTACATCACCTAAAATACTGAAATATTGCTGTGTAAATGCAGGTTAGACAGTGCCTCATCTTCCTTGTTTCAAGTTCTCTCTGGAATCTGAACACTTGCCTAGTCCCATTAGTTTGAGTCTACACCAAGTAGGGGATTTCAGCAAAGCCAAAGTGTATTTTCTCTAGGAGTTCTTGCTCTCACTAAAAATTTTTTTTCCTTTAAGGCAGAAGAGATCCAGAACATTTCATCTCTTAGGGTAGAATATCTTGACAGTCCTGAAGAATTCTTTTGCCTGTAACTTGTTTCTACCACTAGTTTAGAGGTAGAGAGGTTGAAACAGCTGTTGTCAGTGTCCACCTAGAGAAGAGTGGAGTGCTGAGCAATGTATATAGATGTACCAGCCAAGTTGGCTTGCTTGGAAGCTAGAAGGCACCCTCCAACTTGAGATTCATCGATAATATCATCTTAGTCATTCTCAAACCAAATTAATTCCTATTGCTATTGTACCAGGTTTCTGGTTACTTGGGATTTTCCCTAGCAGTCTTTGTTTTGAAAGGTAGAAACAATAGGCCAGCATGAAAGTTTAGACAGTCCGTGGGATAGGGAAGACAGGATTTTCAGTCCCTGATACGTAGTGATGTATGAAGGTTTTGTATGCCTGTAGACACAAAGAAGTGGTCCCGAGTGCTGAGCGAGTGGCTAAACCTGCAGACCCTAGCTCCAGGCTCACCCTCTTCATTCAGAAGCTTGCTAGGTTCTTGAAGTCCTGGATAGTTCTAGGGTCAGGCCAAGAATCTCTCCCGTCACTCCCTCCACCACAGGTAATCAGGATAAAATGTGCTACGTCTTTCCAAGTCTGACATCTTAGAGCTCTGGGTCATGCAGGGCTGTGCCATCAATCACAGCAACTTCAAGACAAAGGTAGCCCACAAGCAGGAAGCTCAGTGCAATCATCTCAGAGGCCCCTGAGTTCAGTCACCCTTTTCAAGCTTGACCTGCCCTGAGATGCCACCAATAAATCCATCCACTTTGGCTAGATATACCAATGGGATCAGGTTTCAGCTATGAATACGCTTCTCTAAACTGGCTGGCACAAGTTTTACCCTCATCACTATTAAGTGATCTGAGAGCCCAGAGGGCTCTAACCTATGGGGTTCACCAAACTAAGTCCTGAGTCCAAGTAACTTTGAGAACAAGCATAGCACTTGGGACCAGGACTACATCCTTTCCACCAGCAAAGGCCAGACGAAAAAGGCACTTTCTCCCTAGTGTACCCTGGAGGTGACAGACTTTCTTCAAGACATGAAGCAGAGTCTGCTGTCCACCAGTCTCAGCTACAAGAGTCAAAGTTTAGCTGCATGGCCTTGGAGAGTAGCTGCTTTGTTACTAGGACCCTGAACCAATTCTTGTACTTAGAATGTGTTATTTGTGCACTGCCAAGTGCTTCTCAGTTACCTTCCACTACCTGATCAAGAAGGTCGAGTCAGGGCACGTGGTACGATAGTCCTGCATCTCACACCAATAGTTGGCTAGATACACAAGGAAACTCAGAAGATGTTTTAACATCAGGCATAGTTTTCTTTGGCATGCCTTCTCCTACAAGATCTGTGTGGACCAATGCCTGAAGTGGGATGAAGGATAAGTCAGATCACTGGATCTGACAACTATTATGGGGGATTCTACCTATCTTTCAAGGTAGGAAGCTACAAGCTAAGCCAACTCCTTGAGAGTTGTGGCAAGCATTTCACTGTTTTAGTCCAACATCAGCAAGCAGAGCTGGCAAAAGGCCTTGGGTGGCCTATGCCAGAGGTGCCACAGGGTCATGCCAGAGAAAGCCAGAGAACAAGGCAAGAACAGCTCTTCATTCCCTGATACACTGCAACCATGATAAATGCAACCAGAACAGCCCCCCAGTCAGGATGGTAAAGGCTGCCTGCAAGAACTGTGGCTGCTCTACTTCTGTACCATGCAGGGCTCGTTGTGCATCTCAAGCTGCATCATGAACCAGACCCACCATCATCTCAACTGAGGATTGAATCTGTCTGTAGTTCATGCTCCTCAAGAGCAGAATGATAAGTTGGCTTCAAGCTGTGAGAGCTTGTGTGTTGGAGGAGCTGTAGCAGATGACTACCAATGCTAAGTACAAGCAGGCACCACAGCCTGGGCTTCCCCACCAATGCCAACATTGCTCAGGCCTACCTACCCAGCACCAAGGCTCCGGCAATGTTGTAGGACTGCCACCACTACCCCTACCCTTCTTTATTCCTGCCAACCAGGACAAACACCCAGCCCTGATTGTGTGAATCACACCAACTACCTAGAACCTCAAAGACCTGGTATGCTAAGGGCTGTGGTATCAACAAGTTGGTGCTAAAGAACAGGCTAAGCTCACTCAATTCTCTCTCACTTCTGAAGCATCTGCTCCATCTCAGTGGTGGGGGGCTGGAAGAGATGATGTAGAGCAGTAGTGGTGTACCACTGAATGTTCTGCCCTTCAACTCCGAGGTGGAGACAAGTATGACACGTGTAGTAGAGAGTCTTGTGACAACCATGAGAAGACATCTCAGATCTGACCACAGGGAGCATAACTGACGATGGATTTTAGAGCACAGCAGTGAAGGACTATCATTGCATTGTACCAAGGCCACATTTCTCATGGCTGCTCCCATCCACTGACTGATCATGGTAGGGATACTAACACAGGTCTGTTCCCGGGAGATGTGGGACCTCTGACAAGCAGCTGTGGCCTGACTCTGAGTTGCATTGCAGGCTAAGATAATTCCACCCAACCTGCATTCCTTCTTCCTCCATTCCTTTACTTGAGGTCAGACCTACATTGCAGTCTCACAGCTCTCCAGCCTCTTTGTCCCTCTCCCCATTTTCTCACAGGTATTTCCCCTAATAAGTTTTGTGCATATTTAATCCAGTCTTGACATCTTTCTCGTAGGGCCTGGACTATCATGTTCTCAATTTATAGAATTAATCATATATTAGAAACTTACAGAAGAAAGTGATCCCACATAAACTAATACTTTTCAGCTTGTTTTGAGGCCAGAATAGCCCTGATATCATTAACTGAAAATAGAAACAAACTATAGGTCAATATGCCTCAAATATTGCAAAGATCCTTAAACTTTTAGCAAATCAAATCCAGCAAATATAATATCATGGCCATGTGAAACCTATTCCAGGAATGCCAAGTTAGTTTAACAAAAAAGAAAAGTCAGTAGTTTACCACACTAATAGGAGAGAAATAACCTCAATACATGCATAGAAAGCATGTCAAAATTTAATACCCATTCATTACAACAATTCAGCAAACTGGGAATAGAAGACAATTTTCTCAACCTGAAAGGATGTTTATAAAAGACCTATGGATTGCATAATTCTTGATTGTGAAATATTAAACATTTTCCCAAGATTGGAAAGCAACAATATCTACTTCTAACCAACTCCATTTTAGAGGCTATAGCCAGTGTAATAAGGCAAGAAGTTCATAATATTTATGTCTACATGTTTTAAAATGTTCATTTACCCTATTGAAGTGGGCAAAGAGGCAGTGGGGTAGATCAGTTCTGGCACCCACATCCTCTGTCCCAGTAGATTAGGAGGAAGGAAAGCAGTTGGAGGTTCCCAAGGCCCTTCACTGCACTTCGCACCCCAGAGCATGGCACAGGGGTGCCTCGATTGCAGTGCCTTTCCATAAGCTTCTGAGAATCTCAAGTTATTGACAGAGCAAGCAGCAAATGCTGAGGGAAAAAGCATGACCAAGATAAGCCTGGTCATTGGCCAGTTAAATAGCAATTTTTCTTCTAGGGCAGCCATTCCACTGAACTCCCAGCCACCCTGCTTGTGAGTGAACAAGGCTCAGATTAGGTGGGCAGAGCTTGGAGCAGAAAGCTGTGACTAGGTGAGAACCAGAGGATCTTCCCATTTCTAGCTTCTCCTCACACTGCTGCCCCCCTTCCACCCTGGATCAGCCCCACTCACAGCTTGAGGGGCCAAGGAAGCAAAGCAGAGGACCTCTGCCCTGGCTCCAGGACCCTCTTCACACCTATTTCCTCTTCCATCTTCCCAAGGCACTGAGCAGGGGCTCTGGGAGGGGCCACATTGGGACTCAAGGGACCTTGGCTATTTTCCCCTCACCTCCCTACATTGTAAAGCATCTTTCTACTGCAACCCTAAACTAGACAAATCATTTTGATGCGGCCATAAGAGCAGAACTGGGGAAACTTCAAGTCTCATAGTCTCTCCCCTCCTCTGATAAGTCTCTGCGGAGCCAACCAATCAGCCCACCTAATCTGTTAATAGGTAATACACCCCCATCCCCAAAGAAGGGGACTCTCCACCTTGGAAGGACTCTGGGCCAATATCTATTCCCTAAGTTGTCTAAATAGGTTCCTTCTACTCTTGGTACAGACAGGGTGAGCTGTCTAGTTTCAATGTATTTAAAACATCTTTACATATACACTTCAGTTAAATGTAAAGATAGAGCTTGGACACATTCTAATGGTGCTGAATTTATTAATCATTCTCTTTAGTAGGGCTGCCCTGTCTCCTAGATCACAATTTTGGTGGTCTTTTATGATTCCACTTAACACTAAAACTGAAGTCCTTGATTTTAAATACTTCCCCTTGTAATGTTTACTGCATTCCAATAAACTCATTGATTACTTCCATGACTAGCTTACATATTGCTCGTGGCCAAGCAAACACTTTCTTATTTAAGGCCACCCTGACAAAGATCATGCAAGAGTAACAAGGGTAAAACTTGGAGGTAGTCCATAATTTATTCAAATGTTTATTAAAACACTTTAAGTCGCTGTAGACTCATCTAGTGTCTTGTCATATATCCTCTGCCCATTGCTGATTATAGCTGTAGGTTTCGCAGAAGCTGAGATTGATCCACAGGAAACATGATTGAGGTGCAACACTCTACTTCCTGCCCCGGATGTGCTTCCGGTGAGAACAGCCCAGGAGATCTCAGGCTAACACCCGAGAGCAACCATCTACCAGTGGAATGCAAAAATCCATTAGATAAGTGTCCTTGCTTCCCAAGCTTCTGGCTGACGATGCTGCAAGGCATCCTATATATATATGTCACTCAGGAGGTTTCAGTGGAATCAAGTTTCCATTGATTCTTGAAATGCTTTCCTTCCTTTTCATTCTTCTGGTTCCCTCACTCCAGTTCTTTGGGGTTAATTCCCAAATAGACCACTTACACCAAAGTCTTTGTCTTGGGCTCTGCTTTTAAGGAAGCTGAGCTATGACAGTTTAGAAGAGGCCTTAGAAAGCAGACTCAGGAAAAAAATCTGGAGCTAGAATAGTTTGAGAGTAATAAGTATTGCAATGCTGTTGGTAAGTGGGGTGATGATAACCCCCAGCTTGAAACAGTAGCACAACTACCGAGACTCCTCTATGGTGCATTTGGATGAGGCACAGAATGAAGGGGAAACATTTGAGTTATGCAACAGTTCTCACACTCGAACAGTGAGTACAATGGCAATTATAAGTTATGGAGTTGGCTGGCACTTGCTCACTGCTTTGGAAGCCTGAAAAGATGACAGACTCAGAGCAGCCAGTTAATCAACTCAGAGCATGTGGTGATAGCCAGGTGGCCTCCATGACAACCTTGAAAGACACCAGCATATCCTACAACTAGAGGGCAGTAGTAATCAGATTCTGGACTTGAAGAGAGGCAGAGCTGCACACGAGACTAAATGCATATTAGTAGCAGATCTCCCATGCTAAAGCCAAGGACCCAATAGGGAAGGAGTAGGACTCTGAGACATGGGTCAAGGTTATCCTAGGGAGATGAGCCCAAGAATATTGGGCCCGATTCCTTTGAAACCTCCAGGATGGCAGAAGCAGGCCCCTACCATTTACAAGTGGAGAGCCACTGCCCATTGCCTGAAGACCATGATAAAACTTCACTTAAGGTAGATACCTTACAAGATAATGCTTGTCATCAAAGTCATTCCTCCCTTTCTCATTGCATCAAGGCAAATAACTCGAGCCAGCTCTCAGCATAGCCTGAAAAGGGAAATATAATGCTTGCTTCAGAAGAAAGTAAATACATTCACGAAGTAGTTGCATGACCTAATATATATCAATAGGAATGAGGAAATAGATCTTGAGGGTGTTAGAAAGAGGGAGGGCTAAATAGGATGATACTCTCCCATGATTCAGGATGTAACATCCTGGAAATGACACCTGAAACTGGTCTTACACTGCTGAGATTTTTTCCTTAAAACTTGAACATTATGACCTTTAGCAAGTGAGGTAAAAGTTCCAGAACTATATCAGCAGAATACAGTGGTAAGGCTCACACGCTCAGTAGCATAAGAATAGCGTCATGTATTAGGCACATTCTAATAGAGAACTCACCGGCTGACCACATACCCTCTAGGGGGCTCAGAGGATACACCCTTCACTAGGACAATACAAAATGCATTTGAGAGGACCAGGCATCATTATAAGCTCAGTGTGGGCTGTCTGCCCTCTGTAGGCCAAGAATGACAATAAGGGAGGCTGCCCTGAAATGGGACTCCCCAATACAGATGGGGATGATAGTGACCAGATTTGGCACTTAGCCTTTACAGGCAAAGTGAATGTGATTATAATGGGCAGCAAGTCTGATGTAGCCACAAGAGTATCTTGACCTGCAGGGATCGCTGACCATGCCGAATACACAATCACATTCCTAGTGGGTAAGGAAGATGGGCAGCTGACTGAAGTGTTTGACTTGTAGCCTGGGGGATAAAAACCCCAAGAGCTGGTAAAAATGGTGTTAACAGCAATTAGAAATCATGACCCTTCATCCAGTATCCAGATCTAAAACATTCCTTAGACCCAGACCATATTGCTTGAAGATAAACTTGATCCCTTCAAAGGATAACCCTGGAATGCCACTACAAACATATTCTATAACTAGTCCAGCCCTTTGCCAAGGCCATTTACCATAGCTGTAGATGGGGGAGTCACAAGGCCTAATTAAGTTCTGAGCTAAAACTCATACCAAGAGACAAAGTGCCATCTTGGTCCCTCAGAAGAGGGACCAGATAAGAGTTGTAGCTCAAGGCAGTCTCAGTGAGTCCAATGGGTTCACAGACATCCTCCACCCTGTGAAGTATTGTTTCCTGAGTCTTCAAATGTATGCTTAGGACGAATAGACTTGAATCTGAAAGAACTCTCAGTCGATTCCTTGGACATATGGGAGGAACAACTGGGCGTAGGGAGGAACAATTTCAAGAGCTTAGATTTAGTCCTTCCTAGCATACTGGTTCTAAGTAATACTGAATCCTGGGAGGAAGCTACAGAGAAATAGCACCAAAGGCTCAAGATGGGGACTACTAGCACTGCATCCTTTATCACATTTATGGTCTCTGTAGGAACACAATGCATCATGGCAAATGTTGATAAAGATTATAGTTCTCCATGAGAACCCCAATTGCAGCTGCTTTGCTAGATGTGCTGTCTTTATTAACACCACATGACACTTGATATGCTCTATGAACATGGCAAGCATGTTCTTTTCAATCCCCATTGAGAGGATTTGAAACAGTTTACACTTATGTGGGAAAGTCAACGATACAACTTCACGGCCTTACAAGTCTATTAACACTCCTGCTCTTTTGCTATATAGACCACAGATCTTGATCACCTTGACATACCACAAAATACCATATTGGTCCTCTATGTTGATGTCATGCTAGTTAGACCTGGCGAAAAGGAGTAGCAAGTTCTCTGGCTTCTCTAGACAAACATACACCAGATAGTAAGAGAAACCCTCCAGAGATCGACTGTTCCCATATTTGTGGATTTTAAAATTCTGATCATCCAATATATGCCTGACATCTACAGTAAAGGACACATTGTTGCACCTTGTACCCCCTACAACCAAAAAAGAACACAAAACTTAGCGGGCTTTTTTGGATGGAAGCAGCACATAATACTTGGGAACATTGCTCCAACACATTTGCCAGGTTATGCTGAAGGCTTCTAGTTTCAAATGGGGCCTGAAAACAGGCAACTCTGTATGAGATTCAGGTTGTTGTGCCAGCTGTTGACACTTTGTCTATATAATCCAACCAATTCCAATGAAACCAGAGATATCCTTGGTACAAAAGCCACAATGTGAGCCCTAAAGTGTCTAGAACAAAGTCATGTTAACTGCAGCACACAACTATTCAGTCATAAAACAGCTGACATACCACTGGGCCCTCATAGAGACTGAGGGTCTACTTTGGGACAAATGACTATGACTGGAACTGGCCGTGATGAGCCAGTATAGAGACCCCCACCAAATTATAAGGTTGGGTGGGCACAGAAGTCATTTTAAAAATGAATTTAGTACATTCAGGTGAAGTATGAGGTCTTGAAGGCACTAGTTATAGAAGCAGGTTGTCCAGACCTGACATCACCTACCTCATTCCCTAAGTTCACTCCTATTGCCTCCTGGGGAGTAGTTTCTTACAATCAACCAACAGGAGGAAAAAAAAACCCAGCTCTAGTCCAAGGCTCAGTGAAGGTGCTAGCACAATGCCCACTGTTGCTGCATTCCAGCCCTACTAGGGCACAGCCCCAAACAACAAGAACAAACCTCTTCTGGACAGAGCTTCAAAGAGTCTATCTAATCATGTGTTGAAAGGGAAGTGACCCAAGGAGATGTAGGGACTTCTAGGCAAATGGACTTACTGTTTGGTCAGGTGCCTGGAAGAGACGAGAATGGATACAAAGGTCTGGGGAAGGAGTGTCATTTGATCTATAGCAGGGGTCAATGTGCCTCGTATCAATGCTCAGAAGACATGCAAAAGAGATACTGAACAACACGATGAACGGATTGACTAGTCTATTTGAAGTCAGCCGGTCTCTGTCCTTGGTCACTCGAGTGCTTCCTCAAGTGACCTGTGAATGAAGTACTCATGGTGGCAGGAAGGGAGCCTACTGCATGAGCCCAACAGCATGAATTTCCTCTCACCAAGACTTGTCTAGCTACTGCTGCTGCTGAATATCTAACTTGTAAGCAGCATAGGTGTTAAATCTTGATAGTGGCCTTTTCTATATAGTACCATCCTTCAAAGGAAATTGAGCAACCACCTAGGACATTTTGAATATTGGGTCCCTTCTGTCCTGGAAGGAGCAGTGATTCATCCTCATTAGAAATGTCTTCTGGATATGGGCTTGCCTCTCCTGCTCAGTGTTTTGGCTAGCAGCACTACCCAAGGGCTCACTAGGTATCATGTATGTAACACTGTCTCAGACTAAGGAATGCATCCTATAGTGAATAGATACAGAATGACCAAGAGAGCTACTGGTCCCACCAGACGGCCTGAAACTTGCAAGTCCAGTAGAATGTGTGACAAGGGAACCACACAAAGAAAGGGTTACTGAGGATTTGATCCAAAGCCAACATGGTCTGTCAAATGTTTTGCAGAACAAGAAACCATATGTTCTGTTTTGCAGAAACTGATAGTATTTTGCAGATATTGCTATCTTGCAGAGAAACTCACATTTGCAGCAAGACCCCTGTAAATTGTTCCAGCTCCAAGTTTCCCAAAGTTAAACTCATTAGCATCTTAAATTCTCTGAGGGTCCAGGCAGCCATTTTCAGATCATGCAATGTATGTAATAGCATGTTTATCTGCTACACATGTGACCTGAATGAACATGGTTGTCACAAACCTCTTATCCTCTGCTCTCTTGCGTATCAAGTCTCCACTGGCACTGAGCTTGGGGAGACACTGCTTTTGGGAAATCACAGATGTTCTCCATTGCTTGTGCAAGCAATAAACCTGTTTCTTCACCTACTTCTGCCTTGGTTGTGCTTTTCAGCTCTGCCCTCACCAAGAGGCAAACCCAGTGAGTTCAGTTACAAATGGTCTCTTAACGGTACAACTAAGGCACCAAGAAACCAACCTGGATACAGAATCCTTCAGTACTTGGGCACAGACTTTAAGAATGAGGTATATGCTTTAAACCAGTAGCTATTATATGGTATCCTCTCTCCAAAACTAGAGAACATGGGTCTTGGAGGCAAGGGGTAGAAGAAGTATCCCCTTTATCATATCTTAGACCCACTTGAGGAATGTGCATTTCTCTTCCATATACATTTATGTGCCATTGGCCTTGAGGTTCTAGTTATCTGGGAGGGGAAGAGGAAAAAGAATTCCTCTACCAGGACACAGTAAAGAGTCTACTAAATCTGAACTCATGGTAGTAGACTAGCAAAGGAAGGAGTTTATTGGCAGGAACAGCTAACTGCTATTATGTTGAGATAAGGTTGTTGCTACGTGATGGGGATGTGTCTGGAACACTTGTAATGCTTCTTGGTAATTCCATGTTTTAGATAACTGTATAGGTAATTGCAGCAATTGCATGACAGTGACTTATTAAGTAGGGCCTCAATCCCCTCGGAACAATGGTCTTGGTGACACCAATAGGCAAGCAACCCAAACCAGCAGACGTGTAGGCAGAAGATGACAGGAATGTAGAACAGGTGGTAGAGGGAGACGAGTATCAATTATCACCTCAGGACAAATTTTAGAAAAAGGAACTGCAACACATCACACCAGCTATCCTGAGGTAATATGTGTTTATAAAAGCTTTGCTCCTTCTCAGTATACCAGATTCAGGGATGTAAGTGACAGGGTAGTCAGTCTAATCTCAGAAAAGGTATCATAGTATGGTCAGAAGCAAACTCAAATGAAGTCCATGGATTTAGTTTCATGGATGCCTGTGGCCACTTTTCAAAAGTATTAAAATCATGGCATCTTATTAGATCTGTTGAGCTACAAATTACTACATATGAAGAATGAGGAAAAATGCGAAGCATATGTAGTTTTGTGACCTGATTTTTCAATCAAGTTCTTTATATAGAGAGCTGTGTCATTCTCTAGAGGCCACTACCATGGTTCAACAGGATTGTGATTGTGCTAGGTTTTGCTCTATGGGGGAAGGCTATTGCTGTTAGAGCTGTGCTTTTGTGTGTGTGTGTGTGTGTGTGTGTGTGTGTAGACGACCAGCCCTGAGCTAACATCTGTTGCCAATCCTCTTTTTGCAGAGGAAGACTGGCCCTGGGCTAACATTGTCACCCATCTTCCTCTACTTTATATGGGACGCCGCCACAGCATGGCTGACAAGCAGTGCGTCGGCCAGCACCTGGGATCTGAACCCACGAACCCCGGCTGCCAAAGCGCAAACTAAACCGCTGCGCCAGCGGGCTGGCCCCAGAGCAGTGCTTTCTTTATACAAGACTTTCCCATTTTTTTCTTAAGATGGGTTTCTAGATATGCAATTGTTCAAAGGATGCCAAGTGTCACAGTTCTTATCACAGTGTCATCTCTAGAGATCTAGCCCTTTCACGTCTTAGATCATGAACAGTTTTACTGTGCCCTCATCAGCATGAATTAGTGACGAGACAGTCACTAGCAATATTTGACCTTTTCCCCCGTGCTTGCAGAACTCAAAACCTGGCAGATACTAAGAACCCAGTGGACAAATGGGCCAATGATAGACCCAAATTCACAAGTAGAGCCAGCAAGCAAGAAGACGTTGCTCCATCTTTGGCATCCTTGTCAGGCTGAAGAGTATTTTAAGCAAATCAGATCAAAATAAATAAGTCCTTGCTCTCAGTCTCAGACTCAGGTCAGTGGCCATTTACTGATGTCTGGGTAAATCTCTGATGTTGAATTCACTCCTTGTTTCCACCCCTTGCATCTCAGGCTAAATCATACATCCACCAGATGAGTTTGAGCAGATCAGTACTCCACCCTCTCCCAAAGGGCAAGACACTAGGTCGGGGTCAAACTGTGCAACAATGTTCTTTCCCTTCTATGGTGACCAATTTGCTCCAGGCACATGGACACAGCTGGAGACTACTTTTCCAAGGCTTTCTTGAAGCTAGCTATGGACATATGACTAGACACTGGTTAATAAGATTGAGGTGGGGTATGTAAGTTTTAGGACATTTCCTTGAAAGTATCTCTTCCCCATTTTCTTCCCTCCTAGTTTGATAGACTTTAAGTATTTTGAACTCACTGAGAAGCCCAATGTGGCGTTGCTCAAGTGTCATTATGGAACCAGCTTGACGCTGTTAAGCAGCACTTAGTCCTGTGATTGAGTCACCCTATCCCCCAATCCCAGAACTCTTCCATGAATATGCTTTACCCCTTCACTCAGTCCACCTTTCTCACACCATGTCCTGAAATTAATACCTGAAGATCTACCTAGTAGCTATTAAGATATAGAATTAGGATAGACTTAGATATAACCATGGAGAATGGAAAAGTAATCTTAGAAGAATAGAAAAAGTGAAACCTTCAAGTTAACAAGTAGAAGGGGACTGGAGAGAAAGTTGATCAAGTCACTGTCTCAGATTCTGCTTACAGGGAAACCAGCAGAAGCTTCTGTACCAGTAGTTTACTTGGGGACATGATCGTAGGGAAGAATGAAGGGTGGGGACAGAGGGAGGCCAGTAGAAGGCTGCATTAAGTTGGCCACTGATACCAGCAACTGGTTGCTCCTTCAGCAGAAACACCCAAGTCTTATGAAATCTGTCTCAGGTCTTAGGGGAAGATAGAGGCATTTATCCATTGGCCCCCAGCTCCCACCTGTCAAGGTTTGCCTCTAACTGCTAATTAGACCATACTACTAGGTTGCTTGGCAGGAATGCCCAGTGGCTTCAAGAGCACTCCATACCTACAAGTTAGAGAAAAGCCCTGGGGCAAAGATTGGGAGGTAGGTTGTATGAGACTGAGTTGAGGTGCTGTCAGTTTACACCAGCAGCCAGGAATAAAGAGGTGAGGCAGAGGGGATTTGAAATGACACAAAAGGAGTCAATACACCAACTAACATGAGAAGAAGGATTAAGCATGAGATGCAAGTCAAATCAGGTTTAAGGACCAGAATGACAACATTTCCTACGTCACAGGTTTCACAGGGGTTTGTTCATGTCTAGGAGTTGCAAAGGATTGGAAATAACAGGAGTGGACAAAACACACCAAGTACTAATAAAATAATAATAAAACCTTAGTAAAGCAAGATAAGACCAAAAGCATTAAGCTGTGACAATGAATGATACTTTTAAACATCAGGTATCCAGGGGCTGGCCTGGTAGCGTAATGGTTAAGTTCACATGCTCCGCTTTAGTGGCCCAGGGTTTGCAGATTTGGATCCTGGGCACAGACCCACACACCGCTTATCAAGCCATGCTGTGGTGGCATCCCACATATAAAGTGGAGAAAGATGGGCACGGATGTTAGCCCAGGGCCAGTCTTCCTCAGCAAAAAGAGGAGGATTGGCAACAGATGTTAGCTCAGGGCTAGTCTTTCTCACCCCCCCCCCCAAAACAGGTATCTTGTGGATTATAGGTCTGACTATGTTTGAAGTGAGAATTCCTAGAAACAACTCCTTGAAAGATCAAGGAGTAAAACAAGACACAGGAGACAAATTATGATTCAATGTGGTAGATACAAGTACTTCACACCTTACAAAGATGCATTCTCGTCTAAACATGACGTTGATGAAGCCCTTGAGTGCGAGCCTTTGAACAATTCCTTTGAGTACAGTGGGACCACTAGAATTAAGCTGAATGGCATTCTGTCTTATTCTCTTCTGCAGATTTTTGATCTTCACTTCTTATACAAGGCCTGAAATGCTTACATCCTGCATCTCATAGTCAACATTGGTTTTGCCCTTCGATGTCAGCCTTGCTTCGGACTGCATTATTTTGACCCACCGCCTCTTCAACTGGTCCCCAGCACCTGCCCAGCTTTGGTGATGATGCTCTTGGCTCCCAATATGGTTACTAGAGCTTGATAGAGCCTGAATGCCTTTTGAGTCCGACTTCCTAGTAACAGAACATTCAGTTGTGGAGGCCATAGGGACTTCCAACAGTGGACTGATGAGACTGAGCTTCACATAAGTCATTACCTTGTACTCCCCAGATAAATTGTCTTAGGAGTAGGATGAATGCTGCCCTAATGGTAGTGAGTTTAAGTCCCCACAGGAGATACAGGCTTCAAAAACCAGGTTTTCATCCCTCCCCAGTGATAGAGATTATGGTAGGCTATGTGGACAATGGAATGCAGAAGGTGGTACGACCTTCTATTCAGGGAAAGAACCTTGGGATAATCCCCTAGACCAACTCCAAATAATTTTGGAAGGAGACTTGTGCTTTGTTGAGTTCATCTCACCCCAAGATTAGGCCTATTCTCATGGCAGTGGGAATTTATTAAGATGGAGGCCACACAAAACAGGTTCAGAGAGATGAACATCTGCTGACCCTCTCTCTCACCGCCTTTGGGCACAAGTCTTTATAGATGATCAGGTGATAGGACTATATTATGCTATATGTGTAGATCACTATATTATGTGATCTATAATATTTCAGACCAGGAAACGTTCGTGGGACTTTTGCTTACCATGAAGCCTGTAGCAGAAGCTGTTAGTACTCTACTCATACCCTCTCAGATCTCTTTACCATTTGCTTGCTTGTTGGGGAGCTGCCTTTAGACTGTAGAAACTTGCTTTGCTGATGTGCTAAGAAAGCCCCAAGTACCTGGGAACCTTACACATTCTCCTGTGACATTCCTGAGACTGACATACTGAGATTTCCATTCCTACCACCTAGATCCCTCATCCTACATTAAACTAGCTAGACACACCCACTACAACCCTCCTAGCCCATGGAAGCTTTAAACCAGTTGTATTAAGTCAGTTAGACATCTACTTGTATCTCTTATCTTTATCATCTAAATCCTCCAAGTTCTGCCACCCCAATAAGTCATCTCTGGCCTTTCCAGAATTTGCTCTCTTATCTGAGCTCATGGGCTCTGATTTTCTCTGGCTTTTAACTTTGGCTTTTCAAGTCTGCTTACTAAGGAACTCCTTGTCGTGCCCTAGGCCTCAAACTCAGTCCTGGCCACCTGTGGAGACACTTAAACACTATATGTCACCCCCAATTTACGCGAGCTATGTTTATTCACAAGACTTCTTCCAGTCCATTAGGAGCCAACACCAGTCCCAGGTACCAGTCGGTATCTGGAGGGGCTCAAGATACCCGATACCAAGAATCAGTTCAAAGGACTTACTAGTTGGCCATGTATGCCAAGGATGAAGCCTAGCAGGCAGTGCCGACATTTGGCAATTCGTACCATGTGTCTTTGTTGAATCCTAACAGCTCACGTGTATAGGTCAAGTTGGGGAGACCTTCAAGCAAGTGATACCTGCCTTCAAGAAACACGCCTCATCTATAGCTGCCTTTTATGTAGGGTGCCCAACTAGTCCCTGTTTGCCTGAGATGTTCATTTAGCAGTGAAAGCACCTTATTCCCAGGCAAAATGGGGCACTTAGTTACTATTTTTATGGCAAGCTCATGAAATCACTCCCTCTGCCTCCACCCCATTCATTTCTTCACCCAGGGTTAACAATCAAGACTAGCACCTAAAGTATATATAAGAGACAGAAGCATAGGGGCATACTGCTCTTCAACATGCTCTTGCCAGGGAGATCAGGAATACCTAAATCTCGCCCCAGGCACCCTACCCAGGGGATTTTGTGCTGGACTGTTATAATCCAGATTCTCTCAGGGCCTACTGCACACACAATAACCCTCCAGTCAAAAAAAGAGCTAGGTATAAGCCTAAAGACAGAACCTGTGAGCAGAGCATTATGAGAGGTCAAGCATAAGACCCTGCTCAGGACCCTGGCCCAGAGAGTCTCAAGACTTTAACTGCCATATGAAGATGAGTTAATAGCCACAACTCACAAGTAATTTGGACCTACACACCAAGGTATAGGTATGCCGGGAGTGAGGGTTAGACCTCCAAGCCGGCGCAAGGAAGGATGTGGTGAAACCTGAAGGGAGCAGATGCTGAAGTTGACAAGGAACCCCAACTAGACTAGTGACTACTTGTTGATGTTTTGGCCTGGCAGTGGAATCCATCTGCTATCTCACAGCAAGCAGTGGTTTTCTTGAACAAATCTCAGACCTGTGCGAGATGAGAGCCATTCATACCCTGTGTTCTCAGGGCCATTAGTATCAGCTTAGACGACAGTACTGTCAGCAATCCTCAAGTTAGCCCAAATCCTAGAAGCCCAAATCCTAGAATTCCTCAATTTTGTTGTAAAGAAACTACATCACAGAATCAAGAAATGGGCTCTAATTCCAGTTACAGTGCAATTATTGTCAGTATTTTTGCTTGTTTCATTTGGTTCTCCCCCCACTACCAAGCACACATGTGTCCCTATCACCACTGGCGAGTTTTCATTAGGTAAGTCTAATAAATGCCATGTTCAGTCTGGCCATCTGTTATTATCGCAAGCACACATCATAGCTTTACCTCTTTCCCAACCCCACTACTTCCACTTAGGTGGGATTAAGATGGGCCAAAAGATTGTGTTTATAGTTACCATAACCTCCAAGAAGTAATTTGGTGACTAATACCACCACTGATGTTTGAAAGGGCCAAGTTAAATTCTGTGCACAGATAACCTTTATATCTTTCATTAGGCATAAAATTAATGCCCCCCCCCTCCATTTTGCTTAAACTATTTGCTTAAACTCCTTACTGTTAAGCTTGAGGCATTTCCCAATGAGACTGCCAGCTATACTGGCAAGTTCGTCACAATTCTTAACTGCGTGGCCACTGGATTATGCTTATTCAATCCTGAGAAAGTTTCCAGATACTGCCACAATTTTTAGTGTACAGAAATTGTTAAATGTGAAATTTTGCTTCCTAATCAAAAATCAATGGAAGTGAAAAAGACCATGCGTCCAAGATTTTGGTAGGTATTCTGGTCCAAGAGTTTAAGGATTTAAGTTTTCAGTTTGACAGGCAAATAGAAAAACTACTTTGAAGGTTGCAAACAGTCTGCCATGCTACTATTTAATCCTTACTCATTTGCTAAGTGCTCCTTTCACAGTAGAGTAGTTTACATGTGTAGGGATAGTTTCTGGCTTCATGTTTTAAAACAAGACTAGATCACTAGGTCAAAATTATATTGAGTGTGTGAGTAGACTAGCCACGAAAGTATTAATGGTCTGTCATCTTACTATTCTAGTAGGAGCAATAGGTCAAGTTCACACTTGTCAATGGGCTGAGGTTCCCTGTTTAAATGTTTATCCTTTAGAGGTAAGCCTGAGCTGATCAACTGGTTCCCAAGTCTTCCGAGCCAGCAGGGTCTCAAAAATGAGATCTTCAGAGTTTGCCTTCTACATGTCACTCACCGTTCTGGTTTCTTCCCTTCTGACATGCAGTAATTGATCTTGGCTTCATGCCTGACTCTGCTGTTTGATTTTGACTGGATTGATGATCCAGCTCTCATTTCTGAAACTGACACTCCGGTTTGCTTCTGGGATAGTCAGGGTACAATATTATTCCAGCTGACCACAACCATCTTTGGGAAATCAAGGATGTGGCAATCCCTCATGCCCATAGGGGAACCTCCTTTCCTAGAGTCCTTCAAAGTGCTACTCCATGATTAAACCACCTTTTAACCACAGTCATCCATATAATTCGATTCTCAGCAGCTCCTAGGCTTATGTATCCCAAGAGGTCCCCAGGAACCCCATGAATCCAGGACTCAGTACCCACTTCCCATGGAATAGGTGGGCATTATCAGGCACCTGAATTGGAAGAGTGATCCTACATCAGGCCATTCAGGGATTATTTTTGAAGAAATTGTCCTATTCAAAATCCAGTTGGATCTGGGGGCTCTTAAGAAAACTACACCGACATACACAACCTGTTCATCAAGAAAACTAGAGTCTGAGTCACTTGCCCTACCAGTTAGAAAGGTCAGAACTTACATGAGAATACTTTTTGGGAAGGGTTACCTGAATCCATTCAGGAGAAATTGGCATATACACCTTTGGGCAACCTAAAAATGGTAGATCCATTGCCTTGAGTCTGATGTAAAAGGAGATCTTTAGCTAAGATATGCTTCTTCAGTGAGGAGAGTTCCTCTGATCTCTCATCTCTAAGATCCTATTCCAGTGCTCTCTGCCTGAAAGGGGAGGAGATCAGATAAGGGATGAGCCACAGGTTAGTCAAGCAGATTCAACTTGATGCAAGAATCACACTAGAAGCCACCTGGGCCCATCAAGTTAGGTCAAGGTTCCATCCCAGCAGATATCATGAACGAGCACTTGGCCTAAGAGAGGGGCCACAGGACTCATCCGTGTAGTTGAATACAGCAAAACAGTTCAATACAGCAAGCAATCAGAAGTCAATAGAAGGATGGATCAAGCATGGTGAGAGTATGTCAATGCTGGATGGCAAAATGAGTTGTGTCACACTGGTCCATGTAGGGATGACAAGACCGATGCTCATATTCTGCTGATAACATCTGTCAAGAGGCTCTTTCAATCCTGTCATAAGGACATTCTGGAGTGACAATATGCATGTGCCCCACTTAGGGCTACTTATGCTCATATTTCCCCACTTACACATGGAATATTTAGTCCATAACTTTCTTTTCCTACATATATATGCCATACCAAAACAGGAATCAGGGCCCCTTTGACTGTGAGCCTTGGCCTGCTAACCAAGTCCACTGAATCTTCAAGGCTGCTTCTCATTGCAATAGAGACAGACCTTATCCAAGAGTCTGGGAGCAAAAGTTCTATTTCCTTACCTACCAGGCCCATGGAGCTGATATCCTGGATCATCCAGGCTTTGAGGTTGTTAAGGACATGGTATGATACAGGCCTGGAAGATCTGAGGGTCTAACTTGTATCTAATACCCTGACAATGTTTTATCATCCCACTCGAACTTAATACTTATGTACTTCCCTAGCTCAGGTTGAAGGAGGGCACATTTGGAAGTGACCAAGAGGAGTTGGGTGGCATTTTTCTTCATTCCTTTACTGTTTCCAACTGCCAACCCTTAGCCTTCTTCCATTCTAATCCCAGTAAACTGCCTCAACATTTCCTCCTTTAAAGGTTGGCCATTTCCTTGAGCTAGACCCAATTTCACTGGCTACCTCGAGACATTTGCCCCCTTGGATCGTGCTTTGAAGAGTTCTTGCCTTGCACCATTCTTCAACTAAAGCTACTCCAGTTCAGTAGATAGGTTGGATGGTTCTCTGCTCCAGTAAAAGTTCATCTAGTAGATCTCCTTCATCCCTTAACTTTTAGGAGTTGGCTTTCAATTGTTTAAGCCAACAGATGTATAGGATAAGTCATTCTGTGCTTCACCTCATATTGAGCTAATATCAAGTTACTTGACCTCCATAAAAGACAAATGCCTAAACTTGGAATTGGCAACTAAATAACTGCGGGGAGATCGATGCAGATAAGAAGTTCCATTCAGAAAACTTTCATGTTGGAGAAGCTTGTATGGTCATGCAAGGAATGCATGTCCCTGAAGGCTCAGTTCTAATGAATGATGGCAATGGTCTCAATACATCCAAGCCTTTGTGAATGTCTAGGAGACAGCCAATAGCCAGCTCATCAGGATATGTCACACCGTGTGCTTCCTGAACACTCGTCAGGTAGAGGCTCCAGTTAGCAGGGTTAGGTCACAACACGGAGTGGACAGTAATGTCTCCACAATGGGAGAAAGTGGGTTATTCCCCGGAAGAACACATACAAGCAGGAACTAGGACATTTCTAAGGGCAGAATATAGGCTATACAGAAGAGAGTATCTTCTTGTGAGTCAGCATTTAACATCTACAGCAAGAGTGCCTGGTACCAGTCCTAACATGCTGCTGGGATGGCTCCCTGATGCTTGGACATGGTGGCCTGTAGTAAACGAGAGGTCAAGACTCAGAAATGGTAATGGTAGCATGGATAATGTGACCAGAGAACCCACCACCTGACCATGTTCCCTGGAAGAGCCCATTCTTCACTAGAGGGATAATGAATGCACGAGTAAGAGTCACTGACACACCAAGAAGCCCAAGAGGGCTTTCCTCTGTGGGTCAGAGCTAAAAGATGCTGTCTGGTGTCAGTTGGCATAATAGCAGTCTAGAACAGGGGCCATGTGGCTGCACTTAACTGCTGAAGCATGATGGCCATAGTAGCTATAAACAAGTAGCAAGCTCAGGGTAGTCTTGACCTGCAAGAATCTGCAGCAATAGCTTATCAGACTATGTTATGCCTAGGGGTGAGAGGTAGGCAGCCAACAAAAGTACTTGATCTGTATAATCAAAGAGATCTAGAACAGGTGAGAAGGCAAATATCAGCCATTTTAAGGAAAGTCATGACCCTTGTGATGGCTCTTTTGGTGTCAGCTTGACTAGGCTTCAGTCCTCATTAAGTCAAATACTAATCTAGGTGTTGTGAAGGTTATTTGAAGTGTGATTAAAGCCCTTCATCATCTGACTTCAAATAAGGAAGATTATCCTGGATAATTTGGTCAGGCCTGATTCTATCAGTTGAAAATTCAGTCTTGTTCATGAGCCTCCTTTCCTAACTGCCTGTGGAGGACAGCTCTGGGCCACGCCTGAGAGTTCCAGCCTGCCTGTGGTCTGTCCATCTTGACTGCCAGCCCTATTGATTTCAGACCTGCTTCACCAGCCCCAATAGCATAGGCCAATTCCCTATAATAAATCCGGCCTATTGATATATCCCATCCTACGAGTTCTGCTTTTCTGGCTGAACTCTGATGCGATTCCCTCACCCAGTTCCCATATTTAAGTTGCTAGACTCAAAGTCCATGGATTGAAGGGAATGGATCTCTCTCTTAAAGCCGCCCCTGCAATATCACAGCCAATAACACAGTAAATACTCCCCCCACCCTTCCCCACAAGGAACCTATGCCTATTTACCTGGGTAACTAATGGAGAAAGAGGAATACTCAGACCTGTCATAGGCTGTTGGATAGAGGGTCTGAACTGACACTGACATCAAGGAACCTCAAGTCTGATCACAGCCCCTTGGTAGAATAGGGAAGGGTATATGTTCTCTGGTCACATTATCCATGCTACCATTGCCAGCTTTCCGCGGCTTTTGACCCCTCATCTACTACAGGCAACTAGGTGACAAAGTGAGACCAAAGGAATCTTGCAGTGGCTCTAATGAGTCTGGAGACCTACTTGGGTCATTTTCCTGATCCCTGAATATCTAAATCAGAGGGAAGCACACAGCAACTGACAGAACCCTCACACTAGTTCCCCAGCCCATGGTGGGAAAGGCCAAGCAAAATCCCCTAGAACTACTGCCCACTCACAGCCAAGAGTAATTCAGAAGCTATACCATACCCTAAATTGAAGATGATTCAGGAGCCTCCACCCCTGGCACTATCATCTGCTTGAATCACCAGGATGGGTCCTAGAAAAATGAGATCATGGCATGATGCTGGACTATATAAACTCAACAAAATGGTAGTTCAGCCGTTTTAGTTGCTGTGCCAGATGTAGCATCTCTACTACTGGATCAGCCCCCTTGGGCATTTAGTTGAGGCTACTGGTGTGACAATCTCATTCCTCTCAACTCCTGTAGGGCAATTGAAGACACCCTTATTCACTTGGGAAGAGCAATAGTACCCTATCTTGCCCCAGAGTTCTATAGGTTTTTCCTCCTCTGCCACAATAGTCTAAGTGATTTTTCTAGTCTTGAGATTCTGAAGACCACTGCACTGGTCCACTATATTAATGGCAAGTGTTCAACCTGATGGGCAAGAAATGGTCGATTCCCTTCATAGGGCACATGCATGCCAAAGGGTGGAAGATAGACCCCTTCAGCTATTAAGAGGCCTGCCATATTTGACTTAGAGGGCCAGTGGTTTGAGGTATACCAGGCTAGCCACTGCAAGATAAAGGACCAGTTATTCTATTAGTACCTTATTCCTCCTACCCCATGGTATGCCTCTTTGAATTTGAGAGACAGCATAAACATATGTATTATGGGAATAGTACTATTTCTTTTGAGTAGGGCCTAGAATGAGAGGGCTCTGCAGCAGGTCCAGGATTCAATATAATCTTCCCTGCAGTTTGAGCCCTATAACCCTGCATGCTAGTGGTGCCAAAAGTACACATGGTAGATAAAGACATACCACATAGGGTTCTGGAACAGACAGGTTCTGCAGCACAGAACTATTCACTGTTCATAAAAGCAGCTCCTGATCTGCTCCCAGGCTCTAAGAGGGGCAGAGTGTCTGACTGTAAGACATCAAGTGACTATGGAACTAGAGCTGCCATATTGTGCACAGTATTTCAGACTCAAGTCTGGGCATCAGAAACTCACTGCACAATAGAAGTGATAGAGGGTGCAATACATGGGGGCCCCAGAGCCCACTGTCACCTATAAATCACATCTAGGCCCTATTGGGGGTTTCTTGTGATTGGTTGAAAGACTCAGGTCTTGTTCAAGACGGTCAGCTATATATTGGTGAGCCAAAAAAAGATGCTGCACTGCAGTCTCACTCATGGCCCTGGAAAGTAGTGGGGAGAGAAGTCCTCCAGCAGTCAGAGACTCAAGCACTATATCTGGTCATCTGCTTGGTGAGGAGGGATATGTACACAAGGGTAAGGATACAGACTCCTGGGTAGTGACTCATGGCTTGGCTGGGTGATCAGGGGCCTGGAAGAGACAAGATTACAAAGTGAGACACAAGGAGCCCTGGGAGAAAAGATGTGGGTTAACCTACAGGAGCTGACAAAGCATGCAGATCTTGTTCTTTCATACCTCTATGACTCAGAATCTTACCAAAGGCTGTTAACATTGTGCTCGGCCCCTGTAGTCCCTTTGGAGTAGCGAATATGCATTGGAAGATACTGAGACAGATACCCAGGTTGGGCAGGTGGAGCTGAAGCTTCACCACAAGTCTCAACAGGAGCAAACTTAGTAGGGTGTGCCCTTTCCAGAAATAACTGACCCTCAGGCTGCAGCTTTGAAGGTTAGCTTAATGTTCAAAGATAGACATGCGTCTGTGTGCACTGACATGTAGATCCTGTATGTCAGCTAGTTTATGACCTCTAGTATATTCCTCTCTCCAACTATCATGTCAGGAGTTGGGGGTCTTCTGAACTATTTACCTGGGAACACCAGGTGGTGACTCTCCCCTCTCCCCCTATCCTGAGGCTGCCAGGCACATCTAAGAAGCCAAGATTTAGTATATACTAGATAAGAGGAAGCCCACTTCTCTCAGGTATGGAGGATGTTAGGGGATCCTGCTCCCCTCCAAGCTAAAAAGATAAAAGTTTCTCCATGTGTCAATCACAGTCCCAACAGGAAACTGAGTTCAACTCAAATGGTTTGAATGAAGAAAGAAAACCTTAGTGGAATGTGAAGGATCAAAAGAACCAAGGATGAGGCACCAGGGGCTAAGCAATGATGGGAGGCTACTACCAACCACAGGGCCAAAAAGGAAAGAGTTACCTGAGCCCAGTGAGAGCTAGACTATGGAAGAGGGTCCCACCTGGCAGGAGCAGCAGGCCAGAGGGCCATACCTGAGATGTGGTTGTAGAGAGAATTGGGAAGGACCCAAACCTCTTATCTAAGGCAGCGCCCTTCAGTGGCCAAACCCACCCGGATGTCAGCCTTCAGAAGAGACCAAGCAATACAGTCCATAAGAATCCACCCCTACCAGGGCACAGAGCCAACTGGAGAATGGGTCCCCACTAAGGAGGGTTGGAGAATAGCCAACTCACTTGGGAACCAACGGGGAGGGGAGACGGTCACAAGGGAATAGCCTTACGACACTTAGGGAGAGGACGAAGTACGGGACTCTGCACCTAGTCTTTACACAGGTTGCACCTGCCAGGGACTGAACAGGCTGGAGTGAGCCTTGACTGGAGCCCAGAGGACCCTCTTACAAGGAACAAACTGGATTCCCCAACAGCTAGTTGTGGATTCAGATCGGAGTCATTTTGACTTGGAGAACTGCAACATTTCATTCACCCCAAAATATGGAGTTAAATCCCTGGTTGAGCTAGCAGAGGTGGAGACTTTTCCAGCTGTGGAATTCACCACCCACCAGCCTCAGCCTGTGGATTTTCCTCACCCGTGGCTTCCAGGCTTGGTGCAGTTCCCATACACCCTTGCTCCCTAAACAAGATTAGTTTCATTTTCTTAGAGGTCAGCTACCTCTATTTTCTTATGGAGTTAGATGATAAATCAATCCTGATTAAGGAGGCATTATCCTCCTGTTAGAGGAAGTGCCAGCATCTCAGCTTGGGAAAGCTGTGTTGGGGATTATTACGGGGAAGGAATGGGGAATCACCACTCTAGGGATTGTTCTCTAAATATGCCTTTCTTCAATTGGCTTTTAGTTTAGCATAGCACTGATTGCCATTTGAAAACTTTGTTAATGCTACAAATGTAATTTTAGTCAATGTCAGAAAGATCTCCGGCAATAAGGAAAAGGAATGCGTCTCGAAGAGGGCAATGCATTGTGTAATAAGTTTGATTTCAACTGCATACTGTGATTAACCCATTCCAGAAATATTTTGCACAAGAATGACAAAAAAATAATCCCTTGGGTTGCTTTCACCATAAGCTCCCGTCCAGGCCACATTTCCTGGCACTCTCAGTCTCACATACCTAAACAAACAAGTGTTCTTTGAAGCTGTAGCTGCCATACCTGGTGCCACAACTCACAAGCTCAGCCCTACTGCCAATTGCAGCCATGGCCTGAATCTGAAGCCTCACTTCCAACTTCAGACAGCTCTACACAGGCATCCACTCACTTCGAGCTCACAGCACGTTGCCCGAGGTGAGCCCCTCCTGCATTCACTTTCTGCTCCAGGGCTCCCCCAGTTCTGTGGATGCAGACAAGTGCTTGCTAGGCTTTAAAGTCAGTAGTGCAGAAGCTGATAATCTTGACTCCCTTATCCCTTAAGTAAATAATTCCTAGAGGTGTTCTGAATGGATCTGGGAGGTCTCAGCAGAATTAAGTCCCTGATTCTAACAGCAGGGACACTAACACCCTTTCTTCCTTCCGTCTCCTCCTCCTTTGGACCACACCCCAAATAAGCTACCTATACACAAGTCATGTCAGGCCATTGTCAAGGGAATCCAGGCTAAGACAGGATCCCTACATACCCAGCCAGATCAGGCACAAGCCCATCACCTCAGCATGCAGTTAAATATGTTTCACAAGTCAAGTGAACTATGGAGTTAGATTAGTTGAGAAAGTTCTAAATATTAAGTGGTTGGCTCAAGCAAGAAAGTCACTCGATCTCCACCTCAAGGTCATTTCCATCAGCTTATGGTTGCCTTCCACTTCTCAGGCACCTGTCACATTGTAGATAACTTCAGGTTTATAAGGAGAAAGTTCTAGGTGATGACTAAGTTTGAAGCTCAAAAATCAGAACAGACAAGAGAGTTAATTCCAGCACTCCTCCCCCTACTCAAGAGGACCTGAGTCTTTCCAAGCCTCTCTAGCTTCTCCTGTGTTCTCCATTATTTGGTTACTGACCACTGAATAGTTTCCCACATCTCATCTTTCACAGGCCTGTGACGCTCTCAAGGGCTATTTGGAAGGCCTTCCTGAAATTTAAGAGGAATGGGATGGGGGAAGGGAAGGATTCTAACCTCTTTTCAAGAGATAGGCATTTGACAAAAGCACACCCCACACATACTTCAGAGGTATGTCTTGAAGCAGATGGAGTTGGTGGTAGTTGGCAAGTAGAAGAGATGGACTAAGCCTGTCTAGTTAGGCATTTCGAGGAAGGCTCAAGAGAAAGGTATCATATACACGTACACGCATTAAGGGATTCTTCAAGCAAGTCCACTGTGACATTTCCTGATGGAGCTACTAACTCAAGTGCCATCACTCAATTGTATTTTCATTTCAGCATGAAATATCCTTCAGTTCTCTGAACTCTGACTCACATATTGACATTCCATTAGTACCCTACACTTCAGAATTTCACTACCAGACATAAGCATTCTAGAATCTTGCATGACTAGGTAGCCAATGAATATTCTGTTTAATCACATAAGAATTCTTTTTACCTAGTTCTGTGCAGAAAGCTGTCTAAAAGCATGAGTAGGCATTAATAGCCTCAAGTTACCCAACTCCCATGAAATTCAAGTCTGAATAGACAGTGGCAATATTCAATCCTTCCCCTCAAAGTTAATTTCACATGAAAGTTAGAGCTTTACCAGTCATAACACCTTTATCTAGATCTGTTAGATTACTAGTCTTGAAGCTGAGGGCTGGTGAGCATCCATTAGGCATACACATGTGCCTCTTTTAGAACACTGAGTGCCCTCAGGATCAGAATACAGATGTTCCTAGAAGGATTCTCAGAGGATTGAGCTTCTTGGGGTTTCAAGCACTTTAAGGAAGCTAATGGTAAGTCTATGGTATATGCAGTTTGAGGGAGCTCATAAGAAAGATGGCCATCTTAAGATATATTCCAGATAAAGCTAGTTTCAAGGAATCTATTTCTCCTAGAAAAAGCTCCAATTGTCTTCAAATAGTGTTACTGAAAATGTTACTTTCTAGTTCTGACAGTCACCTTTCTAGTCTTGGAATTTCACTAAGTTTGAAGTGATAGTTTTCCCTTTGTTTGACCTGCTAATTAACAGAAGTGGTCAGATAGAGGAAGACCAGAAATGCTGGGCAGAGGCTAAAATGTAAGTAAAGGCTCAAGTTAGCAGGGACCGTATGCAAACACTGGAGGGGGTGGTAGGAGTCTGGGTAATTCCTGCCCAAACCCAACTTCTCAGCAGCCCCAGGCCGTCCAGAGGAGGTAACGAGAAGTCCTCAGGTTTCCCTGAAAAAACAGTAGGTCTGGGCCTCACCTCAAAACATCTGTAACAAAATATACATCTTGATCTAAAGGTTTCTCACTAGTGCATTTCTCATGTTTTCTCCTTTAGTAAAGTCTTTAATCCATCATCCCACTGCACAACCAGTACCATGGTGGGGGTGGGGAGAAGGGGGGCTCAGAGTTGTTGTAGCATCTGTTGAAGTATTTATCCTAGTATTTCAACTACATTCTGATCTGTCCAGTTGCTTGGCTTCTGATCTGGTTCACTCTCCCACTTTCAGCTTTATCTTGCCACCAGCATCTGATGCCATTCCTTTGGAGAGGACATTCCTTTGACTAGTACAGTTTCTGTTCTCCCTATAATCCTCTGTGCCTACATGGCTACTTTCCCTCCTGGTTGTTCAACCCCACAGGTGGCACCTAGTTACTTGTATGGAAGTCGGAGCCGGACAATTCCAATGCTGACCAATTCTAAGCATGACCTTCATTCTGAGAGTTTAGCAACCAAGATGGAAGACCCTTTAGTTCCTCTCCCTACTGTGCTTCCAGCTTTACTAACACTTCAAGTGAGGAGCTGAGTCTCCAGCAACTAAGGTCTCCCACTCCTTTGATAAATCAGGGCAGTTTCTACCCACATGTTGCCCCTAAGGAGGGGCATATGGCACTGCTTTCAACCATGCCAGGAGGGCTCCTGTTGCAGGTAGTGCTGCTAATTTGCCCACTTAAGCAGTTACCCCAGCAGGTGGGTTTATCATACTTCTGCTAGTTGGCATGAATGTTTGCCTCTTAATTAGATCTTCATACATAATGTAAATGTTATGTGGTTATGTAAAAAGGTGTAGGTAGCCTAATTAAGCCAGAGGAAGAGATTGCTAGAACTAGCTAATTTTTCTAGCTGAGTATTAAAAACATACAGCACAGATAACAGGATTCCCATCTCTGGCTTGGAAGATATCCCAAGGTAGTTTACTCTGAAGTCCTCACAAGATTCTCACGTCCAATATCATGTCTAATGCCTGATGAATGAGGGTAAGTCAGTCTTACCCTTTTAATGTGTGCATATGAGGTCCTTAAGCAACAGAGATGGTCAAGAGACTGAAGTTTGGAACTAAGCTGACTCCAGGAGTAATGAGAAAAGCTAGGACCCTCCATAAGGATACTATGATTGCCTGAGAAAGGAAGTCTTCCCATTCAAATTTGTTATAGCATTAGCCGGGTCAGTGGGGAGCCAACCTAGTCATCCATCACCAAGGAAGCATAAGTAGCGAGGTGTGCAAAACTAACCAAATAAGGTCTAACATAATTCCACTTATGTAACTAAACTTACATCCATTATATTTTACGAGATTATTCAAACGAGTGCAGTAGTTCCCCCTCACCGGTGGGAGATATGTTCCAAGACCCCCAGGGGATGCCTGAAGCCAGCGAGTATATAGAGCTAAGTGCTACGTTTTTTTCCTATATGCATACCTATGCTAGTGTAAGCTAGGCACAGTAAGAGATTAACAATTATAACTATACTGTAATAGATTGCCAGCATCACTACTTTTGTGTTTTGGGGCTGTTAAATAAGTACTTGAACACAGGTACTGTAATACCACAATAGTCGATCTGATAACTGAGATGGCTACTAAGGGACTAATGGGGGGGGGGGGGTAACATCCACAGCATGAACATGCTCGACAAAGGGATGATTCATGTCCAGGGGAGGATAGTGAGATATCACGATACTCAGAATGAAGCACAATTTGTTATTTCTGGAATTTTCCATTTAATACTTTTGGACCACAGTTGACTGCAGGTAAACTGGAAAATGAAACCATGGATAAGGTGGGACTACTGTATTTGCCTATGGTGAGGAATATGGAGGTAAAAAGATAGCCACGCAGAGGTCTTGCATGGACCAAGTGTGCTGTGAACTAAGGAATACAGCCACCATCTACTCCTGATCGAAAAGACTCCTCTCTGGAGGAAGGCAATTATGTCAATGAACTCTAAGAGGAAAGTTAAAGGTCCAGGAGACCTGTGTCAGATTCTGAGGATCATAAGTCAAGCTTTCTACCACCCCCTGGCTCCAGTCAAACCCCAAGCATGAGCCACCACAGAACCTTTAAAAGACAAACTTACCCCGGAAGATAGGCCAAAATTGTCCCCCTTTTAAAAAGGATTTTAAAAGCTTACAAATACGGACCATAGATAGGGTACCTCTTCTGCAACTCCATGCCATAGGATCACAAAACCATCACTTTATTGAAAGCTCAAAGAGGATGGGTTTGGCATCTGGCCCATTTTGCCTTTAGCATCATGCCCCCTAAAATTGAGTTCTATTGTTATGAAGCGGAGCCGTCATATCACCTTTAGGACCCTTTGCTTTAGTCTCACGTCTTCAATTCCTCCTTGAGTCACAAGGAATGTGTGACACCATTGTCGGCCATTTAGAATAGAGCCGCTAGACAGAGGAAGAATCCTTCCTTTTGGCTCCTTGGTTCATCTTAGTATGAGGCATTACTGCCTGGAAGAGGGAAAAGGAGCCATCAGGTGTCATATGGAGGCCTGAAGATCCTGTTGAAGGGGGAGGCTTGAGGTGGCAGCGTAACAGTAGACGTGGATGGTCAAAGGTTAGGCACAAGCTCATTATAGAGTAGTGGGCTTGTCAACATCCCCACCCATACCCGCCTATTAAGCAAATGGCACCCAAAGGCATTTGACTTGGGTAAATTGGGCAGGTGGGGCATCTTGCCCTTGGCTGAAATCCTTCCCAGTAAAAGTCCCTTTGTGGTGAACTGTCTGAACAAGCAGCTTACATAGAGCACTTAAGACAGCCAAAGTTTGTCCTAAAAAATGCATGAGTCAGAACAAGAGTTTACCTATGGCAAGGTACTAATGGATTGGTTTTAAGGGGACCCTGTCCCCTCACTGGAGGGCTCAAGTCCATATAACTGACCAGGTTAGGCAATATAGCTTCCAGTGGACTTAAAGCATTTGTAAGTTGTGAGCCAGAGGAAGAATTTGGCTCTGAAGGGCTTTCTTTTATAATTCCTCTGAAGATTGATGCCCTACATACCATCTACCCAAATGCAAGCAACTGAGAGATTACTCTAGCAACAAAAGACAACTGTCGTTATGAAGATCTGAAGCGTCAGCTCTGCTTTCCACATGAAGCAAGGCAGGATAGAGCATGGAAACCCACTGGCTGGGGACTAGTAGAATCAGGACTGACTGCCCAACAAAGCACCAGAGGGAAAGCCCTACTGCTAGAAGGGCACTGAGTTCCGAGCTTTGAGAATAGATTCCTTTAGTGTCCCTCACAGATCCTATTCCCCACCCCACTCCAGCCATATGCAATGCTGGCCTAGAACAAGGCCAGGTGGGACCCATGGATCCTCAAGCTGACACAGACTTTCCTACCCTTCCTTCCTCCTCTAGGAGAAAGCTTGGGTTTGCCTTCCTAGCTAGATAAGGTAGATCTCCAGAAGGTTGTTCTTTGGACTGGCTACTTGAAGACCCTGGACCCTTTCTCTCCATGCCCAATGCCCCATCCAGGAGGTAACACACATGGAAGTGTGGGGAGTACCATAAAACTGGGTCCAGAGTTTTTAACCCAAGCTGGTACACAGTGAGGCTCCAGCAATTTGTCAATTATTCTTTAAGTGTTCCCAATGATTGGTTGGTTCCAGCTGTGGCTTTTGCTCCTGGCAGCCTGTGATTTTCTGTAGCTGTCTTTAGTTTCCAGGGCAGAAGTTTGTCCAGTGGCCTTAATTCTGATTTATTTAAGAGTTGTTGATTCAGTTAATTCATCACTCCTTATAGCAAGAAAGCTGACTTCCAAGTTCTTTATATGTTGAGTCAGAAAGTGGAAGTCCAGTTAGGTTAAGTTAAAAGCTTCTCAAGTCTAAGGTTGACAACCCAATGTCACTGAAATATTTTATAATACAGAGGAACTATAACTTGTTCTAAAAGGGATGGAAGCCTAAAGTCGTCCTATGTCTTCTGTTAAGCAAGGAAAGCCTTTCTAAGCAAAAGATTCTAGCAGCCCTGAAGAAAGCCACTGGCAGTCTGTATAGGACTCTCATTTACAAGGTAGTCATGAAGTTAAGATGGGCAGAAAGTCTGCAACATCACCAATACCAAACGCTCCTTTCCAAACAAAAGGACTGGGAGAGACATGTTGACATTTAAAGAGTTACGATAGGAAAGTGAACTAGTTTGTTCTGAAGTTATGAATGGACAGGTCTGCAGGATCTCAAGCTTCTCTAGGATTCTTATCTTGAGATGAGAAGGTAAGAGCAGTGTTACTGCACCAGGTCTTTTTTGCCCACCACCCAAAAAGCCAAATATGGAGATGACAAGATTGCAGCAGAGTGAGGGTTTAATAATCAGAAGGCAGCCAAGTGAGGAAATGGGAGAATGCATCTCAACTCTGCTTCCCCAAAAACAGGGACTCAGGGATATTTATGGGGTAGAGGGCAAGGTGGTCTGAAGTGATTGCAGGTGAGAAGAGATGAGGGTAATTGATGACCTGCACAAGCGTAGTCAGGCTTCATGCCTCCTCATAGGATGCGTGTCCACAGAATGGCAGCATCACCATGCCCTGAGGGTGGAGTCAACCTTCTGACATCAAAATGTTGCTTATCAGACATATGTCTGCACGGGCCCAGTTGATGGGTTGGTGGTCTCAACTAGCATGAAGTGGGCAAGGGGTTCCAACTCCTGAAAAGACAGCTCAGAAAACCCATTACCATGGTGACCCAGGCCCTGGGGAGATGTCTATAGGAACCTAGTGGGAGTCAGATAGCATATTGCCTGAACACCACAATTAACAATGGGTAAGTTTATCTTGCAGATTTAAGTCCTTGCCTTCTGTTCTGACAAGTTTCCAGGTAAGGTCTTCCCCTGCCCCTTCTTCCTGGTACAAGGAAGAAAATACCTTTGTAATGGAAATCTCCATTTGTAAAGGTAAGTGTCTCTTACAAAGAGTAACCAGAACTAAGAATGAGCTTAGCAAGGACCCTCCCAGATACCTGGAGATGTCTATGGTGATGGCATATTCTAGTGGCAGGCCTCCCATCCCACTCTTTTGGTCATATAGTGGGGGTGGGGGTCAAATTGTCCCTTCAGGTAGAGACACAGTGAGATGGCCAATTCCAATCCCCCCCAGTCACTAGCCACTCAATCAATGGCCAACTGTTCCCCAGTTTCAGCAGGAACCACTTGTTCAAAGGTTTTTTTTCCTCCTCTACCAATTATGGTTTCATCCATAGAGAACACAGAATCAAGATAATGACCGTCAAGTTAAAATGTACATGGGATTGCAGTGACTTGAAAAAAGCCAGCTCTAGAAGAGTCTGTCTAGTGGTAGAAAACTTGGTCTCTGGGAAGTGGTTGAGACAAGCGAACATCAATCCTCTCAGCCCTGCCTTGACCCTAGAGTTGCCACAAAGAAAGGTCATTCTGGAGCATCCCAGAAGGGTAGATGAAACTAGGGAGTGATGCTGAAACAAGAGTACGAAGTGTCAGAGTTTGCCTTCACCTCAAGTTTCCTGATGAAAGAACTTTCCAAACAAAAAGGATGACAGAAGAGGCCAATTTCTTTCCACCCAGAGGGCTACCTTCTTAATTAGTCTCTATAGGAGCCCATGGGCTATGACAAGTGGAGTTAGGCTGAGGGGTGGGAGCCCCGACAGCCCGAGCTGCCCTTGAGGGCCCCCTCCCCAGGGCACAAGAAGGGAGGCTCCCTTATTCCTCAATGAGTGGCTTCTGTTCTTCCTGCCCGGAAGCTTCTGCTTGAAGAGGATCCAGCCACATAAACCCCCTTTCTCCACTGCCCCTCACCCACCACTGGTTCCAGGATAAGTCTAAGTTACCCAACCGAAGTCTATGCAGCTTAGTGATGAAGAGGGGATACCAGGAGCCAACCTGGAAGAGGGAGGTGCTGCTTAGGTAAGGTTTGAGGGTAGCTTGCACTAAGGGGAAGGAGCTATACAGAGGATAGGAGCCTCTAGAATGCCACACATGGAACAGACCAGGTGACTCAGACAAGCGGGGGAGTACAGAGCTGTCAGTTATAGGACTGGCAGTAAGCCAAGCTCCCTATGATCACCACCGAAGCCTCACGGCTCAGTTAGCCTTTCATTTACCCATTTTAACAGGTCAAATGCTCAGACAGCTTAAGCAACTCACTCAAGTCATGAGAAATAAATGGCAGAATCCAGACTTAAGCTATACCTAGCCCTTAAGCCTGTGACCTAGACCTTTTGGCTCTATGGCCCACGACATTTTTCTGCCATTGAGGGCCTATTAGGGAGAGTCTGGGAGCCAAATTTTGTCACAAGTAGCTTCCCTATAGGTAATTCTAGATTCTGCTACTTCTGGATCCTTGTCTCCACTTGCACAGGAGGAGTTCTGCTGGTATAAGTAGGAAACAAAAAGCCCAGACAAGCAATTGGATTTACCAGCCCATTATCAGCAACACCTGCCATCCCCGAGTTGGCCCTCATCACTTAGCATGCTCCTACCTGGCTACCAGCTGAGTAAGGCTGGGACCCCTTCGGGACTGTAACGCCCAAACACATAAACCTCATACTTGTGACTTGGCATAGAGCCCAATATCACCCAAATGAAGTTGGCTCCAAGTGGCAGCCCAACTCTAACTCCTGGGCCCTTTCAGGCCCAGGCACATGCTGGAGCTGGATTTAAGTCACTGCCTCAAATCCACCACCTCACCACCCTTTTGCCTGCCCCCAGGGACTTGCTGCTAAACCGAGTGCTAAACGTGCGTGTCTGAGCTCCTGGATAACTTCATGGCCCTTAACCATGGGATCAGTTACAGCTGTGGCTATACAACCCTGAGGTCAAGAATTCAGTGGTTGCAGTAAATGGCACCTGTAGACTAGGAGAAACTGGCCAACAGATCCTTTAACCTACAAGACTCAAGATTCTATTAATCCCCCTGGTTTACAGTCTTTCATTAAGGCAGCTAATGCAGTTTTAAGTGAACCTTCCCGATTATTGGCCTAGCTCTGACCTTGTAAAATCCATCATGAAGCATACCTTGGACCCTGAGAAATTAACAAGCAACTCATTCTATGCCTTAAGGTATGCCATTTGAAGCAGTTGCTCAGGACAAGAACAGGCTTATACAGTCCCAGGTGCAGAGTCTGCCTGAGCAAGAGCAAGCTGAACAAGCATGAGGTACCGAGCTAGGTTTGGGGAGCCTGCCAGGCTACAGGGAAGTTATGAGGCACTTAAGTTCAAATGACACTTATGACTGAACAGCAGAGGTTCCATGCTGAGAAGTGCAGGTGCCAAGTAAGACCCCCGTGAGCCCTGTACTGAATGGGGATTCTCGACCAGCCAGCCTCTGAGCACATGCTATGATAGGACCTGGTCTACAACTAGTCGCATCTAATCACAAAGTCTCCGTTCAAGCCCATTTCCCACAGCGACTTGCCCAAGTTCTCAGAGCTAGTAAGTGACAGAGCCAGGACAGAACCCAGATGAGCTCACGCACACATTGTTACACCACACTGCCGTGAAGGTGTTTCTGCAGAGGATCAGAGATTGAGGCTCTGATCAGCAGCGACTCCACTGCAGGAGATCAGCTCCTGCCAGTCCTGTATCCAGACCCCAGCACTCCCACCGCCAATCCAAACAGAAGCAACAGCTCCTGAAGCACCTAAAGTGGCCTTCAGAGAAGATGCCTTAGGAATTTGTATTTAAGCCCTCAGCAAGTTCGGCCCAGAGCTGGCTCAGCTAAGCCAACTCCACACTAACTGGCCTTGCCTGATTTTCGAGTACAGTCAACAACTTCCCACTCAGTTTCCCAGGTCAGCAGGTTGAACCACCTCCAGGCCTCAGTTTCTCCTGCTTCTCAGGCCACCACACCACGTGCTCAGTTGTCTGCCAACTCCCCTTGTGCGCACTTAGACTTCATCAGCTTCTCTAGAGCCTTCCTCAGTCTGAGTTTGGTTTAACATTAGGCCTTTCCAGAGAGGCCAGGCTCATCACCATGATGCTGTGGGTGTAGCAGTCATCACAGCTGTGGTGTGAGCTCTACAAGCCACTCCCTCCCAGGTGAGGCAGGAGTGTGTGGTGTGATAGCTCAAACCTCAGCCAGCAGTGAGCTTCCAGGAGCCGTGGAGCTATGATTCTATTAGAGAAACTCCAGTCACTCCAATTCCTACTTGGGCACTCCCCTAGAATGGATCCTGAGGAAGGTTTGAATAGCACAATCCATTGGAAGAAATCCTCATCTTCAAGGGCTGAGGCCATAACTACCACCTGCTGTCCCAGTTCAACCCACATTCATATCCTTTTTGACTGGAAAAGAGACACATGCGGGTCTCCAGAGTTATTTTTCGGTTTTGCCAGATTTAAGTTCATACACACCCTGGCTTTTCCAATAGTACACCTATTCTGTATTAGCTTGTTCCCAGAGCTTTAGAAAGAAAGGAACAGGAGAGAAGCAAGTAGGGCCACCATTTCCAAGACCTAGCCACAGAAGCCAGGCCATAGTTTGCTTGAAACAAGGACTTTGACTAGTAAAAGCAGAAAAATCTCAAGTTTATCCCTCTATCAGAAGAGGAGCTAAGGACCCGGAGTCACCGCCTGCCAGAACTTTCGAACTTTTGGCCTTTACAAGCCAGAGACAGTACGTCATCCCCTAAAGTCCATATACTCCAATTCGGGCTCCAATACAGATCAAGTTCTTATCATGTATAGAAGAGTTTAACAGCTGTAGGGTTTAGCAGAGCTTAACATTCCTCCACCCCCAACCCACACCAATAGGGTCATCAGTTCCTGGAACAACCTCACTCCCAGAGATAGGTCACTCCCGCGAGAAAGGATAGAAAGGATAAGCTTTCCCCAACAAGGAAGAGACTAACTTTGCTTTAGCTACTATGAGAGGTTTTACACGACATTTTTCTCCAGTTGAGAGAACAAAACCCATGAAGAAAGAGCTTTTCATACTCAGAAGGAAACGAGAAAAAAAAAAAGTCCCCTGGGGAGAGAGGTACAGGAGGCTGTATTCTTATAACCCCAAGACTTCTATGAGGACAGAAGAAAAAACCCAGGCAGTAGAGTACCAAGAGAGAGACTGGCTTTTAGAGACAGCCCCCACATCCCCTCTCCTAGAACTCTTTCTCCTTTGGAAAAAATAAAAGGTTTATACTTCACCCCCCTGGTTTTTCCTACTCCAACCCAGACAGCCTCAACAGAGACAACTACCCTCCTAGCTTCTACAGCCCACAACCGCCTCCCACTAAACAGCTAAAGCTCTTCCTACCTTTGAGCGCGGATTTTATAGGCTGTGGAGACTTAGTCCCCGCCCCTGCCCTGAAGCACTCTGGGTAGGCAGCTGCTCCTCTGTTTCTCATTGGCTCCCTCCCTCTCAGTCAGCAGCTAGCTCCCACCTCCTCTGCTGTTTCCTACTCTGTAAGTCACCAATAGCAGCAAAAGGAAGGGGAGGTTTTAATGGCAGACTGCACCCAATCCCTGCAAAAGAAAGCAGCTTCCAATGCCACGGCGACCTTGATTGGAAAATGAGGGCTAACCTCTTCACACGCAGAGTATATATCTTTTAGTGTTAGCCCAATTTCCCTGTTAAGAATCACCCAAAGTGCTCATATAATCCTTGGGTTACCAGGGCTTGTCTCTAGAAATTATGATTCAGAAGGTCTTGGGTGATGGCCTGGGAGTCTGTGGTTTTCATAAACATTCCCAGGATTTGTGTCTTTAGGGAAGTTGGTGTAATACTTGAAAGGTGGTATCCAAAAATTTTCTTCTAAGAAATTGCTTCTGTTAACCTGTTATGGTTAACCCAATATTCCCTATTAGTTCCTCCTTTGGAGTTGCATTTCTCCAGCAGCTGCCCCAAATAAGCATTGTTTCTGGGTAAGAAAGAAAAAAGCAGACTTTAAGAGGGGGCTGCCTAGTCTTGGTTTTTACAGCCCCTATGCCCTCCCCACCCCTTCGAGGAATGAGCCACAGGTGGGAGGCATCCTTTACAAGCCAGTTCGCTTGCTTCCTGTCCGCCTACAAAAACAGAAGCCAGTTAAAGAGGCAAAGCGTTTATTTGGGATCAAAAAATTGCAATTCGAGGAGCATAGATTCAGGGGGAAACCCAAATAGTGTCCTTATTACAGGACAGGGGCTCAGGGTTTTTATGGGGGAAAGGGAGGAAGATGAGGAAAGTTGTATTAAAGAAGAGTTCACTGGTGCTAGGTGAGGTAAGGTTGGGTTTGTACTTCAGAGATTGGCTTGAGATTCGGTCATCAGGCAAAAGGCTAGACTTGTATTTCATTGATTAGTTAGCTATTCAGTCATCAGCAAAGTCTAATTTCCTAAGTCCTTACAGACAGGATATTCTTGTCCTTACTGACTTCTTGGAATGTTGGCGGTTCGATCCGGTTTGAAAGATAGCACAAGACAGGCCAGGCAATTCCTCTGAAATAGCTGGTGGCTCTGTTTTAAAATGGCTCCACTCACGTCATCTTTCACAATCCCTCCATGAGCTTAGCTGCGGGTCCCCCTCTGGACCTCAGGTGATAGAGTAGGGCAGAAGCCTTTTAATGAGAAGAGCTGGGGTGTGGAATGAGAAAGTTTCAGGGCCACAGAGGCAGGCCGGGGCAGCCAGAAGACGGTGGGGACACATGCAATTTTTGGCAAGAAGGTGGTTTTCTTTGCACCATGCCTGTGGTGAGTGAACTTGATATGACACCCCCCCCCCCGCCCTGGGGTAAGAAAAACTCCTAGAAAGGAAAAATGTTAAACTCAGTGGTCAATTCTTATAGCACATTTGAAAGCTGATTCTGGAAACTATCACGTTTCCTAATCAAAATATCTGTCAATTCCCTCCTTCTCTCAATAGGTCCTTCATTTTCCTGACTTCCTGTCTTTACTCTTGCTGTTCCCCCAGCCAGGAATGTCCTTTCCCTCATTTTCTGCCACAAATTGAAATTCTATCCATTATTTGAGACCCAGCTGAGATGCTAAATCTTTGTGGAGCCTTCTCTGATCTCCCAGTTTGATTCCACCTGCTCACCAAATGTTTGTCAAGCACTTTCTGAGGTGCCGGTGGTTAGGGAATTGAGAGCCAAGATCTGGTCTTCTCCCTAGAGGATCTTACACCGTGGTTAATAAATTGCTCTTTGCTTTGCTCTATCCTAGCGTCACTTGCACCTTCATAAAATACACACTCTATTTACCTTGTATTCAGTTGCTATCACACTTGTCTATCAGTCCGTTGTAAGCTCCTGGAAGGATGTAGAATGACCTTTTCAACTCTGTGCCAAGAATGTGGTCCAAGTGTAACATAGGTTTCTTGAATGGATGGGTAGAGAAGGAAAAGGAGGAGGAGATGGCTGCAAAGAAATCAAAGTCTGCCTCCTTCAGTGTTTTCTCTGTAGTCTCAGAGTTGGGTCTGAGGGTGACATGAGAGAAAGTTCTGGACTTCCTTGGGCTCTAGAAATGGCTCCACCTCCATAAAGCTGGGCTGAAAGATCAGGAAGAGCAAATATTACCAGACTTATAGAGGGAAAAGAGACTTCAGGGCAAGAACTAGGTCTCCTCTCCCTCACCCATAGTTCATGTGTTCAAGTCCTACCTGGCACAGCTCTGAATAAACTCTGAGAACTTGGGAGTGGTATAGTGTAGTGGTTAAACATGCAGATTCTGGGTTCATATCCTGGCTCTGTGGCTTACTAGCCATGTGACCTTGTGCAAGTTATGTTATCTTTCTAGGCTTCGGTTTCTTTAAAGTGGAGGTGATTATGATTACAATAGTACTCACCTCTCAGGATTATTGTGAGGTTTAAATGAGTTAATACATAGAAAACACTTAGAATAGTGACTGGCACATGGTAAGTACTAAGTTATTATTACCATCACCTGCCGTATGATAGTCTTGGCTAAATAATATACAGCTCAATGAGGTTAAGCTGTTGTCATACACGTGCTCTAACTGAAAAGTAATTCAACACAGGTGTAGACCAAAGCCTAGGCAACAGAGGTGTATTGAGAATTGCTGGGAAGTTAAAGGGATGTTGATAAATGTCCCTAACCCATTAGAGGGCACCTATGCCTTCCCCACTTAATCCACATGCTCCTGTTAGAGTCAGAGCCCTGAACACAAGGGGGCCTCCTGTGGCTCAGGGTGGAGAGGCTGACTGATGTGTTCATGTTCCTGTTATTGGAGAAGGCGACTTCTCATCCCTTTGCAGAGAAATAACAAATTATAAATGATTAATTCTATCTGTGATGCATAATGACTTTGCATGAGGGCTGTCATTGTATAATGACAATGAGACAAAACAATCTTATTGGTATCTAATTAGTTTCTGGGAGAAGATTCTGGAAGCAAAAGGGGGCATAATGGCTGCCTGCCTCACTCTCCTAAAAGGAACTGACAAGCAATTATGAGCCTGGGACAGCTGTAGCAGATGAGTATGTGTGGGGAATCAGAGGTGCTACCAGTAAGCCTAAAACCAGCAGGCAGACCCTTCTCCCTTAGGGCAACTCCCTAGGAAAATATTCTATCCCCAGCTGGGGACTTGTGGGAGATGGGCAATTAGTTAATTCTCATTGGTTGTAACTGTAGGGGGTGTGAATGCGTGTGAGAAAAGAGGGGCGGAGGCTGTTCTGAAGACACTGGTTTCCTGGTGATGTCCCTGGCAGGATGGGGACAGTTGTTTTTCCTCCACCTACTCCCAACTCCACGCTTACTTGGAACCTCGAGAGCATTTCTCTAAACCAGTGCTTCTCACACGTTGCTGTGTACGTGAGTCTCCTGGGGGTCTTGTTAAAATGCAGATTCTGATTCAGTAGGGCAGGGTTGGGGTCTGAGATTCTGCATTTCCAAATGTTTCCAGGTGATACTCATGCTGCTGGTTCTGGGAACATACTTTGAATGACAAAGTCAAAGACCACGTATCCAACAGCATCATCACCACCAGATAACCTTTTATTTCTGTGTGTGAGGAAGATTAGCCCTGAGCTAACATCTGTTGCCAATCCTCTTGCTGAGGAAGACTGGCCCTGGGCTAACATCCGTGCCCATCTTCCTCTACTTTATGTGGGACGCCGCCACAGCATGGCTTCACAGGTGGTGCGTCTGTCTGCGCCTGGGATCCGAACATGTGAACCCCAGGCTGCAGAAGCGGAGCGCATGAACTTAACTGCTACACCACTGGGCGGCCCCAGAGAACTTTTTAGAAATGCAAATTCTTGGGCCCCACCTCAGAATCAGAAACTTGTTTTAACAAGCCCTCCAGGAGATGTTGGTGCATGCTCAAGTTTGAGAACCATTGTTATAGACTATACATGAGCTATTCTCATTGGAAGGACAGAAGAGGTTTTAGAAAAATGGTATTCAACTAGCGTAGAACCCCAGGGTGGGGAGATATGCCCATGAGGTTACCCAGCCAAGTCCTCTTCCCCGCGGGCCCTTGAAAAAGTTCTTTGCCCGTTGGACAGCTGGCAGAGGGTGCTGGCATCCACACCTTTCTTGGAACCTTCCATAGAATGAGCATTTGGATCATTCATTCTGATAACAGGGCATTCCTGCAATACTAGGAAGCAGCATCCCTGAAGGCAAGCCTTCTATGGAAGGGGGAGAGAAGAGAAGGGTTTCTTGAGGTTATCAGAGAGAAAGTAGATGCAGAGAAAGGGGAGTTCTCTGACTTTGCCACTAACACAGAACAACACGCACCAACATACACAGCCCCATGCTGGTGAACAGAACTGACCTCTACATTGGGGTGGAGACAAGCTAAGTTTTCAAGGCCCAGGTAGGGTCCTCTAGCCCAGAGGAGAGAGAGAAAGGACAAGGGAACTCTTTTCACAAAATTCACCAGCTATTTTTGCATCCAGTTAATTAACTAGGAAAACTACATTAAACCCTAAAGTCTTACTCATTTTGGAGGGGACTTTTGATGGTTCTGAGCACTGAGACCAGGGAGGTGGGCAGTGCTGGGCTGGGACTGTCTCCCATGGATAGCCAAGCGGCATTCTGTTAATCGTGGCTATTAAACTGCTTTTCTGGGAGTTGCTTTTGATTCATGTGGAATAGATTAAGAGTCTGTTTTGAATCTCCCAGGGTTTCCTGTGGAGCATAATTACAGATGCATTGAAATAGGGATTCAGGTCAACAATTACTTTAATGAGATGTCTGAGGAGCATGGCCCAGCATGGGGGAGGGCAGAGGAAGAGAGGGGAGAGAGGGTATGTTGGGGGAGGAGACAGGAGAAATCAGGAGGTGAGGGCAGGCTGAGGGGGCAAAGAAATGAAGATGTTTGTGAGGAGGGAGGTGAGCAGAAGAGGGAGAGGAGGAATGGAGAGTCAGCGAGCCAGACAAGCAAGCAAATGAGAGGTGAGCAGCCTTCACCATGTCCCTACCATGTGCCTGGCGCATTTTAAAAGGTGAAGACAAAACAGTTCAATAAACAAAAGAATGATATTTGGTATCCACAGAGAGGTTCACGGTCTTAAATTCTTACGTTCCTCTCAAATCTATCTGGAGACAGTGGGGCAACATGGAGAATGGACTTTGTCATCAAACAGGGTTGGTTTGAGTCCTGATCCCACCCCTTTTGAGCTGTGTGACTTTGGGCCAGTCACCTAACCTCTCTGAGCTTATTCATCTGTAAAATAAGGGTTAACTGTATAAGGTGTATGTCTTAAACCGTTTGGGCTGCTATAACAAAATACATAGACTGGGTAGCTTATAAACTATAGAAATTTATTTCTCATACTTCTGGAGGCTAGGAAGTCCAAAATCAAAGCAGATTCAGTGTCTGGTGAGAGCCTACTTTCTGGTTCATAGAGAGCCATATTTTCACTGTGTCCTCATATGGCAGAAAGAGTGAGGGATCCATCTGGAGCCTTTTTAATAAGGGCACTAATCCCATTCATGAGGGCTCCACCCTCATGACCTAATCACCTCCCAAAGGCCCCACCGCCAAACACCATCACATTGGGGATTAGGTTTCAACATATGAACTTGGGTGGGACAAAAATATTTAGCCAATGGCAGTGTATAAGACCCCTGGAATGAACTATTCTGACATATAGTAGATGCCCAATAAATTATTGTTATAATGAGGAATCTGAGTGTGAGACGTTAGTTTTGCCCAAGGGCTCATAGCTAGTCAGTAGCAGAATTGAAATTCAAACCCAGGTTTGTCTGATCTTCACTGCCACCAAGGAAACTATACAACTGTCCTTCTGTAGGGGAAGACAAGGTCTGCTCTCCAGGGGCTGATCCTCTGCCCATGAGGACAGTCCTAATGAGCTGGTGTTAGGTCTCAGGGCAGAACTAAACCAGCTCCAACCAGCTTCAATCTAGTCACAGCAGGGTGTTAAAATGAAACACAGGTTTGAACGTACCACTTCAACAGGCTGGTTTTTCCAGGACGTGCCCTTGCTTACATCCCCCCAATTCCTGAGTTCATTCCAGGGCTTACTGAGTTCCCATGATATGCCCGGTACTATTTCAGGCCCCCAAGGAGCATATGGTCTAGTCAGAGAACTGTGGCAGTCTTGGTGGTGTACTACAAGTTCTAGAATGTGCTGCAAGAATCTGCCTTTGGAATCCATGAGAGGGTTCACACTGCAGCCACGGTCTTTCCCAGGCTGCTCCCAGCAAATGACAAAGTATAACAGAATTATTAGAGCTGGTCCATTCCTGCCCAGTGTGGGACTTCTCTAGGGTTCCTCATCACCTGACCAAGACTTTCTCAGAGCTGCACTCCGGGCTGGGGCTCCTCCTACTCAAGCCTCTGTCCTTCCCTCCCTCCTTTCTCAGGGGTCAGACCGCCATCACTGTCTGAAGACTCCTTGCCTACTCTTGCTTCCTCCCACTTTATCTTTCACAAGAGTTTCTCCCAAGGAATCTTTTGTGCCTCTGTCTTGGTGTCTGCTTCCTAGAGGACCCAAACTGACAAAAGAACCAAGATCCATTGTTTATTTAAAAAAAAAATTAGGTGACAGTATAAACCAATTGAATAGAAGTCACAAGCTCCTCCTGAATAGCTCTTGAATCCATCCACTTCTCTACACAGTTACCACCTTAGCTCAAGTCACCATCACTGTCAGGATCCTGGCAGGATGCAGATGGCGTGCTCACATTGGGTAATTTGTTGAGAGTTTAACAAAGGGAAAATTTACAAAGTTATGGTCCTGAGATGTTCCCTTAACCTTCCCTTAGGTTAAGGGAACAAAGGACACAGCCTCCCTGGATCAACTGGGGTGAGGGATAAATACCCCAGTGTTACTCTCCTCCCTCCCACCTATCCTGCCAGTGCTCCTCAGCCAAACTCAAATGGAAGCCAGAGGGGACCACAGCCCATTGATGAAAGTCCAGGTCTCCCCCAGGACCCAGGGCAGGGCCAAGAGTGAACTAGGAGAGGCAAAAAGATATCTGGCACAATTGTGTCTTGCCCAAAGTTTTGCAAAATCTTGTACCTCACTGACCCTTTTTAATCTTTCTCCTTGTTCAAACCAGGGTGACATTTTGAAAGCAGTGCTAGCCCTCCCAGGCACTTAAACCCACTCAATGGTTTCCCACACACTTAGGATCAAGGATCTGTCCTCTGCTCATGCCCTCACTCCAAATCCACCTCACGTAGAGATGACCACCTGCCCTCACTCTGCTCTCCCGGAATGCTCTCCCTCTTCCCACCCCACAGCCCTCCACCTGGTGTCTCCAACTCACCCTTCAGGTCTCAGCCCCCATGTCACTTCCTCTAAACAGCCCCCCTTTACACCAGATCAGGTCCCTCTAGGTCCCCTTCCATGGCTCTTGAATTTTTCCTTCATAACACTCATTAGTTTGCAATTATTTATTTACATATGGGGCTATTTGATGAATGATACCTCCCAAGAGGACTAATTTCTGCAAGCTTAGGAACTTTGACTGGCTCAAGGTTGCATTACCTGAGCCTAGACCAGCATGGCACCCCACAGATACTTGTTTGGTGAGTAAATAAAATTCTATGGGCAGGGGCCGCCCGGTGGCGCAGCGGTTTAGTCCGCGCTTGGCAGCCCGGGGTTCGCGAGTTCGGATCCCAGGCGCCCGCGGACGCGCACTGCCTGTCAGCCATGCCGTGGCGGCATCCCATATAAAGTGGAGGAAGATGGGCACGATGTTAGCCCAGGGCCAGTCTTCCTCAGCAAAAAGGGGAAGATTGGCAACAGATGTTAGCTCAGGGCTGGTCTTCCCCACCAAAAAAAAAAAAAAAAATTCTATGGGCAAACCATATATTTTGGAGTCTGGGATGGTGCTGACTTCAAACATTTCTTCTTACTCCCAAATAAATATTGAAAAGTCCTGGAGCTTTCAATATTTGTATCCAAAGCCCACCTCTCTTGTACCACTAACTGAGCACTTGCTATGGGCCAGCCACTCAGGAAAATGATTTTGCTGGTTCACAAAGGGGGCGCATACACAGAGGGCAGAGAGAAATCAAAGAAAGAAGGAGATTGGTAGGTGGCAGGTTTAATAAGCAAGGGAACTTACAAATGAGGCTTGTCTTGGGCAGCCGCAAGATGAGTAGATCTCCTCAGCCACCTGCTAGACTCTTAAAATTTATATAGATGCCTTAACTGGGTTCAGTCACATACTCTCCAGATGGTCTCACCATCTTACTCTCTCAAGGCTGCATCCTTGAAAACGGCTCCCACTGCGGGAACAGTAGGCAGGACATACATTCCAAGGACAGGGAGAGATGAGGGGCCTCCGACTGCCCAGGTCCAGCTCCAGGGTCAACCAGTGGTCATGTCCTCTTGATGACCCCCTCCAACAGTTTTTCTGAATAGATTACAAATGTGCACAACTAGTGCACCTTTCTGTATTTTGTACATTAGGAAATAGACCCAGAGGTCAGAAACAAGTTGCCCACTGACCATCTGTTGTCCCAATCAAAGACAGCATCCAATTCTTTCATTCTTCCATGCTGTCCTCCCCATAGGCACACCTTCTCCCAGATGTATCTTCCCCATGGAATTGCAGTGAGGATTAAATAAATTAACTCATGTAAAGGGCGTATAACAGTGCCTGGACCATAGTAAATGTGCAATCATTGTTAGCTCTTATTAACATGTCATCCTCTTCCCAAGCTTTTGTATGGAACATTATTCCCACCGAGTGGACCCTCCCCCACCACTTTGCACATTATATTGATGTAATTTCATATAATGATCTGTTTAAGACTTACGGTCTATTGAACACTGTCCAAGGCTTACACCTTCTGATTTTATTGGCTCCAGGAACTGCAAAGAATTTATGTCAATAGTTCTAAAGTAAGAATGAGAACATGGGTCCAACCCCTTTAAGATGAGAAAGCTAAGCCCCAGAAAGGTGTCCTTATGTTAGGAAACCCTACATGTTCACCCACTTCCCAGACCTCATACTGGCATTTAACTCTAGTGCTGCCTCCTCTACCCCCTTGGGGCTCCCCTGCTCTCTGGCATGTGCCCAGAAGGAGCATAATATCCCCCTCCAAGCATTTCTCCCTTCCTATCCCTGCAGTCACACACTGCAGCCTCCTCAGTGGAGATATTTTATTGTAAACCATGGAGGGGAGACAGCACATCACCTGGGCATCCCCCCTCCCCTCTCCTCTTCCCTCTCCTTTCTCCCCTTCCCTCTTTTCCTGCTCCCACTATCTGCACAAGCTGAATTACTTCCCCGGTCAATGGATACTTCAGATGCCCTTACTTCAGAATCCCTCTGGCTTCTTGATTGGGACATCTCTTGGGCACCACTTCCTATCCTGTTGGGCCCCTCCCTCCTCCAGCCCCAACTGTGGTGACTGGTTCCACACAGGCTTAGAGCAGCTTTGTGCACGTGTTCTCTGAGGCACCTCTGACCCCACCTTAGCCTGCATTGCACACCTTGGGTTGCTGCCCTGAGACTTGTCTGATGCCGAGGTGTGGGACACCTGCAGGGACCCCCAGGGCACTCTCAGAGTCATAACTGCAGTTCTGGGGGAGTTAACACCCTTGACTGGTGGGGGTGGGGGCCCAACGCGTCCCGGTTGTGTAGTCCACAGCACCGGTCTGCAGTGCACTGCATGAGGCCACAGTGGGAAGGGGGACTTTCAGCAGCGCACCTTTAGCTGGTTCCTCCCTGATTCACTCCCCTGGTCCCTTGCTCTTGCTCTCTAAGGTCACTTCCCATGTAAACTACTTGTACACAAATCCTTTCTCAATGTGCTTTTGGGGAATCCAAGCTAAGATCCCATTGTCTCCTGGAGCTACGATATACCTTCCTGCTCATGAGTCTTTCCCTGGAATTCCTCATGTGCTCCTTCCCACCTTTCAAAATCTTACCCATCCTTCAAGGACCATCTGGAATTCCATTCCCCTAATCACATCAACCCACAAGGCTCTCTTCTCTTCCTGGGTAGCTATAGCCCTTTCTAAGCACTTGGAACGGTTCTCTGTTCTTATTTTCCCCTCAACAATAGTAATGAATAATAATAGGTAGCAATTATTGATGTGTACAATTGTCAGTTGCCATTCTAAACCCAAAGGAGATTCTAAACACCTTGAGGCCAGGGCCTGTGCCTAAGTCTGCACAGAGCCTAGCACAGGGTGTAGCCTTAATTCTGTGATTTTCCCAAACTCCTTCAGTAGGCGACAGCTTTCCCCTGGGCACCAGAGCCAGGTGGGGAGGCCCCTCTTTCGTTTCCCTGCTGTGCCTGGTTTTTCAATGACAGGTAAGACATGAGCTCCTTGCAGCCTTCTCAAAAGCTCTATTAAGAAAAGTGAAGCATCACCCACCCTAGAGTATCAGTCTGCTATCATAGTTGACCTCCAAGGCCCAGCTCAAACACCACTTCCTCCATGAAGTCTCCCCCTTCCTTCCAGAAAGAACTCGCCATGCTCTGAACTCTGCAGCTATTTATCTGCACCCTTTTAATGAAGCTTCTCATTTTCAAACAAGTATTGCAATGAGTTATGTCCATAACTTCTCTCTCCTTTTAACAATGAGTAAGTTAATTTGCCCCCACCACTGAGTAGCTGCTCAGTACATTTTGAATTAATGAGACACCGAAGGCAGTAAGAAAGGCTGAGAGGCTGCAGGCAGATTATCAGGTGTCCTGATAAGCCCAGGCAGGCCCACAGTTGCACATTTATAAAGATTATGGCAGAGTTTACTACTTGTCTCCCCAAACCTATTCTGCCTTTCTTACATAAAATGTACAGTTGGGCACACATGGCCACCAGAATACATTTCCCAGCTTCCAGTGCACCTTATGACTAAGTGCTGATGTCTGTGAGCAGAAGTGATGTGGATAAATTACAAATTATGTCCTTAATGGCCCTGCGTTCCCTGGGATGGCAGGAGCTGGGGCAGCCATCTTGGGCCATGAGATGGGAGCTGCGTGTTGAGGCTGGCAGAGCAAGAAGGTAAAAGGAGTCTGGGTTCCTAATAATTACAGAGCCACCCTTCCCGTATCAGACCACTCACCGAGACTTCTGTGTGAGAGAAAAATAAAATTCTATGGTGTTTAAGCCATCAATATTTGGTCTTTCAGTTAAAACAACTGGTATTTAAACTAAAACCAGAACCACTCTGTAAATCTGATCAGTTCTGAAGGAGCAGAAGGAAGTTGTATGCCAGAGACATGTCAGGGCAAGGATTTGTGATAGGTATAGGGTCACGGTGAGGTGTAGTCTCAGACCACAATGTATGTGTGTGTTTAGACATACTGTGGTGTGGATCTATTGTCTCCTCAAATTGGACAGAGCTGACTGTGCTAACTGGTGGGCTCAAGCTAGCGATGGGGCGCAAGTGGAGAGGGCCTGGAGAAGGTGTGCCGCACAAGGAAGCCGAGGCCAGGAAGATGGTGTAGGGAGCCCTGGTGGGAGTCACTGAAGGCACCCATGAGTGCCTGGACCAGAGAACCTGATGCAGGCACCGAGTCCACAGGGACCAGAGTGAGATGCTAAATCAAAGCCAGACCCAAGAGTCAGGAACTGGGGTGGGGGCCAAGTGAGCAGAATCTGGGATGATTTCCATGAATACAGGTGAGCAATATGGTGGATGGTAGTACATGGAGTATTCTACTGGATTAAAGTGTAGAGGGGCAACCAGGGGCTATTTCACACCTCTGCACCCTGGCTCATGATATGTTCTATGCTTGGAATACCCGCCCCTGCCCATTTCTTCATTTCTTAGCTTCACGTATCCTAAAAGACTCGGCCTGGGTGTCACCTTCTTCAGGAAGACCTCAGTGACACCACAGGCTGAGTCAGGTGCCCCTCCTCTGAGCCTCCCATAGACCATATTCTTCTATTGTATTTATTGTCAATCCTACAACAATTATGGTAGGATTGCAATTATGGCAACAGTTTATGACCGAGTTGACAGGATTTCCCAAGAGTAGTGATCTTTGCCTTCATCCCCTTAATGCACCCCATGATTCCTGACATACGGTGGGAGCCACTAAACCTGGATCTAAACCACAGGGAGAGTGGACGGATGATTGGGTGGTGTGGAGGCGCAGTGTGTGGGTCTCAGACATCCCAGGGGGTGGGTGGCAAAGGGAATCTCTAAAAGCCCATTGAGATTCTGGAAGGGCGATGGGAGGTGTGAGCAGGCTATGAGTAAAGGGCATGGTCAGGACTGAGCTGATTTTAGCAAGGCCCTAGTGCTGCTCAGAACTGCATAACTCGTGTCACTCTACGTTGCCAAATCCGGTACCCACAAGGGACAATTATCAACATAAACATTCCAGGGTTGAACACTGCATATCCTGATTATGCCACTACCCATATTTCTACGCTGTGCCTCTAGGAGAGGAGATGCTGCAGGAAATTCACCGTCTCCCCCTCATATACACACCCACATCCTGACATGTGTTTTCTTTGGGGAGGAAGGTCAAAAGACCACATTTAAAGCTAGGGAGAGGACCCAGTGAGAGGAATCATGATCCGATGGCTTCTATTCCTATTTAATCACTTCATTACTAATTAATAGGGTCATTACCGCATTTCAAAGGGAAAGAACTATGATTAAAGGTTAATGCCGTTGCTGCACGCATCACACCTCAAATTACATTATAAAAATGTCCAGAGTATTTAATTGAACCTATAAGTAACAACATAATTACACTTAATAATGTATGTTCCTCCGTATTTATTTGTTCCTCTCTGAGGTGCACAGAGCCCCACGTGGGTGGGTTAGGGAAGATCATGGTGACTCGCTGCAATGATTTGTTCTCCATCTCCCTGGTCCTGTCAGCTCTCCCCCTGCCACGGGCAGGAATAATAGGTGACCTGGTCACAAGAAATTCACATCCTCCTGCTCCCGCGCTTCTCAGTGGAACAAGGTCTAAGGTCAATGTGTCCAACAAGGGAGGTGAGGAGAGGAGAGGGGCAGAGAAAACAGCAGTTGCCTGAGCCCTTGGTACTTTACAGTCTTGCCAAGGGGCCATGACTCTTCAAACCTATGTGTCTTAGTCCCTCAGGCCTGCTATGACAAAAATACCATAGACTGGGTGACTTATAAACAACAAACATTTGTTTCTCATAGTTCTGGAGGCTGGGAAGTCCAAAATCAAAATGCTGGCAGATTCAGTGTCCAGTGAGAGCCTGCTTTCTGGTTCATAGAGAGCCATCTTCTTGTTGTAACCTCCCACAGTGGAAGGGATGAGGGAGCTCTCTGGGGTCTCTTTTATACGGCACTAATCCCATTTGTGGGGGCTCCGCCCTCAAGATCTAATCAACTCCCAAAGGCCCCGCTTCTAAATACCATCACATAGGGGTTAGGTTTCAATATGTGAATTTTGGGGGGGACACACATTCAATCTGCAGCACTATGATCCTCTTTTTGTAGCCTGATCCTTTGAAAATGGCTTTTTCTCCTCTTGGAATGTCCCCTCCTTTATTTTACAAAGTATTGTCATAGACTAGGTGCCCCGAGAAACTCAAAGGTGGGTTTGGAAGCATTTAAGTGTCTTTCCAAGTCGTTTTTCCCTTTTGTTATGTTAAGGAGATACAACCACCAACTACCCCTGAAACTGACCAACTTCACCACAAGAGCTGCACCCATGCCCTTGCCTCACCTTTAATGCTAAGATCTCTCCAGGAGGAGCTTAGCCCTCATTACCATAACCTGCGGTGTATGTGGAAGCATGTTTTCCAACTGAGCCTGAGCAAGGGAATACACACTTCTCCCTTTTGAATATTCATTCCCCACGTGAAATAAAGTTCCTGCTTCCCTTTGTTCTGGGGCGCCATGACTTTGGAAATGATTCCTCATGGCCTCCTATTTGCTGCAGATACACATTACTTTGTGAGACAACTTCCACTGGTGTAGAGTCTTATTTAACTTGCCAAGAGGTGAACCCACTTTGTTCAGTAACAGAATGGTCCATATAGGTAATTGGCCTGCAGCATTCATTCTCAACTTCTAATATTTTCCTTTACTGCAAAGGCTGGAAAGCTTAAAACTACTTTTCCCAGACTCTTTTGCAACTAGGATTCTGGATGCAAATCTACCCCAGTGCGCACGCACACACACACACACACACACTAGAGATTTGGAAGATGGCAATGAGATAGAGGCATTTTCTTGCTGCTTTGGCTGTTGCAGACGGCAAGCAGGTTTATGGAGATGTGAGTATTCCTCACCCTAGGGGATGGTGGGGCAGAAAGCTAAGAAGCCTAAGGACTTCATGGAGCAGAGCCACCATATCAGTCCTAGGATGCTCACCTCCATGCTTATATGAAAGACAACTAAGATTCTATCTGGTTTAAGCCAGTTATTTATGGTTGCTCAGTGACTTTCAATTGAACCTAACCCTAACAGATACACCCACACTAAAGTTTTCTGTCCATTTTCTCTCCATCCAGACAGCTGCACACATCCCACAGAGTACCCCTGTCTGCTTAGCACTTAACTCTCACCAATAGCTTAGAGTCAGTTATGAACTCAGAGACGATACTGGAACTGACTTCTGTAGTTGACTGCCATAACAGCCCTGAGTCTTCCCCCTCTCCCATGTAACGTTGCAGTGACACCCCCCCACCCCACTCCATGGGCAGGATAACCTGACCCACCCCTTGATTCTGGGATTGACCATGTAGCATGCTTTGGCCAGGAGAATGAGGCGGAAGCAGCCTAGGCCCCAAGAAGCTTTGTGTATTTCCACGTATGTTCTTGTGCCTTTGAGAACATGCCCAGGTTAGTCTGCTGGTTCTAGGAGGAAGATGAGAGACACATGGCATAGAGAAGAACTGAATCAACTGTCCCTGGCCTAGAGGAGTTGGCCTCTAGCTGACTCCCAGACATGTAAGCAAATCAGCCCACCCACAGCTGACCCCACTAATTACACAAGCAATAAATGCCTGCTGTTGTAGGCCACTAAATTTTTGAGGTTGTTACATAGAATTATTGTAGCAATGGATAACTGATACATCTGCTTCCTCATGATAAATAAAAATATTTAATCGTCTGTAGGTATCAAGCTCTTAAATGTCTTATTTAAAAGAAAATACATAATTGGGAGTTAGGAAACCAACATTCTGGTTTGAAGACCTTCTACCTATTGACTGTATGACTTGGGCAATTCATTTATTTTCTCAGCGTTGCTTCTCAAATGACAACTAAAAAAAATTTCTACGAATTTCACACGGTTGTTGTAAAGATCAACTTTTCAAGAGTATCTTTGAGAAGTTGAAACAACCTCTGAGATTATAAATTATTAGTCCCATACAGTTTCCTATCTTAAATGAGAATTTCTTCTAAGACAGCTGATCTTGGATGATCAGTTGTTCGCTTCTTACAGATTTTAGTGTATAATTCCGAGAGCCTATAGTCTTTTCCTCCACTAGCTCCCCTTTGCCACTGTCCATATGTGTCTGTACACATAATTCTAGAAGATGTAGCCAGGAATGATTTCCCCTTCCAGAACCAAGTAGGCTTCCTTGCTGGCATACTCTTTATTCTAAACTTGGGTAACCTGCCTGGTTTCACAGCCAGTCTCACTGTTCAACAGCTCCCAGGGTCCTCTGTGAAGGCACAGCCGCCCTCTCGAGCTCTCTGGCCCCACATCCCTTTGTAATGAGCACTTACATGTTTTGGCCAACAATTCCTCAATTTCACCCTTGAGCTCCTTCACTGCTCTCGGGCGGGTGCCATCTGCTCCTAGTGATTTATCCACATTTAGTTTGTCAATTAGGTATAAAATCACTTGCACATTTACTGCTATTTGAGTTGGTATCTCTGTTTTGTCAGTCCCAAAAGACAGTCTGGAAGTGGGAATCTTACAGAATCACAGAATCATGGAGCCTCAGAGCTGAGAGGGTCCTTGGAGAGCATTTTAGAGGAAACATAATCTGTTCATTAATTCAGATATTTATTCATTCTAGAAACAATGATTAAGTGCCTATTATGTGCCAGGCTGGGTGCTGGGATAAAGCAGGAAACAAGACAGACTAAAATTGCCCCTGGTGACTTTGTCAGCATCTGGTTGCAAATTAGAGGCTAAGCTGGGGCAAGAATTGAAGTCCTCTGTCCCCTGCCATTCTCATGCCCATGAATCATCCCCAGTATAGATAGGGAAGGGGACACAGGGAGGGAAAAATGGAGATGGTTGAAGGGAATTATGGGGGATAGAACAAAGAACTGGTAGAATGAGCGGTGAGGATAAGGAGGTCAAGATGAAGATCAAGGGAACAGGAAGGAAGACCCGTGTTGAATGGAGGAGAAAGAAGCTGAGAGGAGGAATATAATGATTCCTGACTGGGGTCAGCACTGGAGGGAATAGTTGAGAAACAGCTGGCGGGGTCTCTGACCCCTCTGTGGGCTTTATTCCTTCCCATTCTCACTCTGGTTGGCAGGAAGGGAGATGGAGATGATGCACTCATTGCTGTAGGTCGAGCTTATTATGTTGTGCTAGATCATCATTACCAAGCAAGAGGTTTAACATTCTGACGGATGCTCCCCTCTGAAATGTCTGATAGCCCAGAGTCTGCTCCCAAGGGGGACTGTAAGAACCACTGTGACCCTTACCCTCACTGGGATCCAAGATGAAGAAAGAACTGATGGGATTTTCCCAGCCTTGATTATGCAGGGCCCTGGCAGAATGGAGCCAGGAATTCGAGGGCAGAGGAGAAGGACATTGAGGTATCATGTAGGAAGGTGCTGGGAATTGTAGAGAAACATTTTGCTCTGTTATTGGGATTTCAGGCATTCATAATGGGCTAGTCCCCAAGCCCTTCCAGAGAGCATTCCAATAAGACAGAAGGAATTTGATGCCCAGAAGCAGTGCTCGGGAGTCCAGGGGCAGGATGGTGATGACTTCACTCAAGGCCGAAAGCAAAGATGCAAAGTGGAGGGGTATATGGTAGGGTCCATTATTGTTCAAAATGTTTGCTGCCCCTCCTGGTGGGAACATTATGCTCCCCACAACCCCACTGACAGACTTGGTTATGTGGCTTTGGCTGCCCCTCCCTGCAGAATAGAAATCCCCACTCTATTGAATGCTGGGGTTGCCACAGGATTTGCATTAGCCATAAAATGTGAGCCAGAGGCTCATACGCTACTTCTAAGTAGGGTCTTTAAGAACTAGCTCTTGTTCTGCCATTTCTCTTTTCCCTTTATCATGAGTTGATAACGTTGGGCTTCTGTGTCAACATGGGTCCTGGAGTGAAGACAGCATGGAGCAGAGCCACAAGTGGACAGTTGGGAGTCCAGGAAACAGGGCAAAACATTTGTTTACAATTCCCACACTGGACATGGAACACGAGTGAGAAATAGACCTCTGTTGTTGTAAGCCAGTAGATTTAGGGGCTGTTACAGCATAATCTAGCCCATCCTGACCGATACAGGGAGGCTGGTGAAGCCGGATGTTACCGGTATTGGCAACAAATCAGAGAAGGTCAAAGCCAAGAATTCAGCCATACAAAGGGCTGTGCCGGGGAGGGATAAATAGTGACAATGGGATGGAAGGGCTGGGGTGTCTGGAGGACTGGCGCATGTAGACTCTTTGAGCTAAAAGAGAAGTTAGAAGTGATGATGAGAGATCATAGGCCTTACCTGATGCTGGGATGGGCTCTGGAGCCGAATCCCTTTTCCTCTACTTCTTGGACAAGTTACTCTGTGTTTCAGTTTCCTCTTCTATAAAATGGAGGTAATAGAAACAGCCCCTAATTGTAGAGTGTTGTTGGGACTAAATGAGTTACCCACATGTAAGTTATCCACGTGTACTTATGAGTTGAGTATCCAACTTGTAGTAGATGCTCAATACTCTTAGCTGCTAGTACTATTCTTTCCAATGCTCCCATTTTGCAGATAATAAAACTGAGTTCTGGTAGGGTACGTGACTTCATGGAGATCACATAGCCAGCTGACAGCAGAGAAGTTTTCACTGCAGCCAGCCAGGAAGTGGGCTGGATCTGCAGGTAACGGGTGTGGAAGGCCAATGACAAGCATTTAATTTGCTCTTAAGCCAAAACAGTTGTCAGTAAATTAAACATTGATTGTAAAAGGGCCTCCAATTAAGATTCACTAATTACATCACCAGCTCAATTGTCACGCAATTTATATACAATTACACCAGAACAAATATTTAATTACTTTCCTCTTAATACATTGAACTAATATTATTCTTCAAGCTGTGGGAGAGGAATATGGAAACACTTAATTGACATGGAGATGTGAAATCAGAGAATTAATGAGACAGCAGCCACATTGTCCTGTCTGTGGTGTGACATAGCCTTGGGTTAATGAGAAGGAAGGGGATGGGCAGAGGGAGGCCCCTGGTGTCTGTCTTCCTTTCTGTGACTGTGGAGGTGGAAGTGGCTGGGGGGATGATACAGAAATGTGGAACTTCCCTAAAGGGAGCTGTCCAGAATTCTCATGGGGGTGGCTGAAACTGTCTTTGGCAGAACGTACATTGCAGCCTTATTTCTCCCTCCACTCAATCTTGCTTCTTTCCTTCCCCAAAGACGTCAATCCTGAAGGTACTCGCTCATGCACATCCTGCATGCTAAATTGCTTTGTATAGTCTGTTCCAGAAAACTCCATATACAGTAGGAAGCCATGGGATTTTTCTGAGCAGAGAAGTGGCATGATCTGACTTAGACATTAACAGTCTGTGGCTGCAGGGAGGCAGAGGTGAAGAGGAGACACCTGTCAGGAGGCTTTTGCTGGGAGTTTGAGTCTAGATGCTCTGCTTTAATGGGTGGAGGGAAGGTCACAGCCAGGGGCCCTGGGGGAGGAGGACTCGGTGAGTCCGGCATGGGGAAGAGGGGAAAGGGCTGGGATGGGGGCTGCAATCATTGTAGGCAACTGTCCCTGCTTTGCCCTTTGCCCTTGTGGGCTCTGAGTGAAGGACAGGAGCCATGTTCCTTGGCACCTGGCACAGAGTTGCCCCTGGGACTGCCCCTGTGTATCCTGGGGCACTGAAACCCGGGGCAGCCGGCATCCCTGGGATCTCGTGGGTTTGGTTTGGAGAAGGAGCTATGAAATTTACAAGATAAAGACAGTTATTTCGCAGGCTGATATCGCTGTAATAGATTACTAATCTGCAATATAAAACTTATTACTTAAACTTGTCTGTTCAAGAAAAGCTGAGCTTGATTTATAGACTTCTAGAAGCACAGAAAGAGAGCAATAAACTCTGACCTTAAGGAGAGAGGTGGGTCTTGGATGAAAATCTTTTCTCAAAGTCTTCTGAAACATGGGATTCTGTTCAATACTGGCTCTGCCGCTAACTAACAATGTGACTTTAGTCAAGTTATTCCGTCTCTCTGAACCTCTTTCCTCTTCTGTAAAATGGGAATGATTACAATACTGGAGACGTGAGATGTGAGTAGCAAATGGGATACTGGGGTGATCACAGTGATTTTCTCTGGGATAAGGGCTGCCAAGGGAAAGAGGCAGGGTTTGAGGTGACTAGATCCCTTCCAGCAAGACCAGCCAGATGTGAAAATTCTCCCCTCTGAACCCCAGGGCTCTTGTTACACATTTCTCGAGCAGCATTTGCTTTGAAGAAAACCTCTCCCTGTGATTTAATCAGAATGAAAGACAAGGACGCGAATTTCCGGATATTGAGCGCCCACGACGTGCCAAGAACTGTGCTGTTTTCAATCTATTACCTCAGATAATATCCCCGTATTTCTGTTAGGAAACTTTGTGAAAGACTTTGAAATGGGGAAAAATAAAAACTGTTGGATGTTCTCTCTATTTCAACTTGCCAGGTTATCTGATTCTGTTGGGGGGCTGTGCATTTCATTGTCTTTGAGCTATAGACAACTCTGCAAGTTCTAGAAAACTGATAGTCATGCAGATGATTCCACTCCTTAGAAATGCAAATGAAGTTTGGTGGCGATGCAGCTGATTATGATCCAGTGGTTGTTGACTAGTTTTGCAGATATTTGTCAATTTATTTCAATATTCCTGATTGCCTTTATATCTGTGTTCTTTGAATTCTCCCCTCAACTGGTCACATCTTACTGGTTCTCTCACTAAATAATGAGTTCAATAAAATCTTTGACATGTAGTCATTTTATGTCCATATAAGAGTCAGGATTTTAACTTAAAAAATTCTTTAATATTACATATCGGAAAATTGAGAGAAGTCTTGCCCAAGTTCACAGAGGTAGAGATCTCAGAGCTGAGATTTGACCTTGGGTCTGTCTGGTTCTTTCCACTTTATGGAGCGACCTCAACATGTCATGTCTTACAGATTCATATACGTGCCTTTTCTCTCCCGCTTTTTGTGAGTCCTGGAGGATTGAAGGGCCTGGGCTTCACACTCGGGAGCAATTACTTTTTGAGGGAATGAAGGAGCAGGGTCAGACTGGGTCTGGGCACTATAGTTCATGTGACAGACTGATGGGTTGGATGGACACGTGGTAGGATCAGAGGCACTCTGGAGAAGGGCTTGGGTGTGAGTACAGAAAGGGAAAGGATAGACATGAGAAATGTCCCTCCTTGTCTTTTCTACAAAACACCTCTTCCCACTTGCCATATCCAGAATTCTCCCTGTAATTATGATATGGAGTGGGAATGAGGACAGTTGCCATCTCCACTCTGAAGGACCTTGGATGTAGTCCCCAGATTTTCCCATGAAATACAACCTCATCAAGTCCCTTCTCTGGGTCCACATCTGCATCCCTGGATCAGCCCAGGTGTCTGGGTGAGCCTCCTACCTTCTGTGTTCTCCAAATTCAGTTTCTCCCTCACTGACCCACCACACACAACTACTACTACCAGATTAATCCTGGAAGAACACTTTGAACGTGGATGGCCCTCCCTGGCTGGTGTTAGAAATGTCCAGAAAGTACTTGCCAAGGAAGGATGAAGGGCATGCTTCCTTCTTCCCTCATTCTTTTCATCCAACTAGTATTTTTATTAAGTGCTTACCCCACTGGCTAACTTTCTAAAGTATCACATGCAGACTCCTAAGAGTTAAAAGAAGCACCTTTCAGATTCAGATGGAAAGAACTTTGTTTTTTGGTGAGGAAGACCAGCCCTGAGCTAACATCTGTTGCCAATCCTCCTCTTTTTGCTGAGGAAGACTGGCCCTGGGCTAACATCCGTGCCCATCTTCCTCTACTTTATATGGGACGCCGCCACAGCATGGCTTGACAAGCGGTGCATCTGTCAACACCCGGGAGCTGAACCCACGAAACCAGAGGTAGCTGAAGTGGAGTTCACGAACCCAACCACTACACGACCGGGCCGGCCCCAGAAAGAACTTTTAAGTAACTTACCTTCTAATAATATTGCAATCCCTACCCCTTCCCTGATGTATCAGTCTCCAAACACCTCTGCCTTCTAAGTACTATATCTGTCTTGTTTATTGTCTATCCCCTCAATAAGAAAGTCAGCCCCATGAGGGCAGGAAGTTGGTTTTGGTTTTAGTTTCTTGTGTTTTTGTCTCATTTACGGCCTGGCACATAATGAACAATCAATAAATGTTTGAGTGATTGCATGTGCATCTATCAGGGTCCCAGGTTGATGCTGGGTGTTTTCATATATTATTTCATCATCATATCAGCCAGGGAAGCGCATTTTATCACACGCATTTTGTGGATGAGGAAACTGGAGTACAGGCACTGATTTGCCTAAGGGTGACCCACCTGGAAAATGGTGGAGCCCTATTCTGCTGCCAGACTCCTCAGACACGGCACCTGCACGCACTAGCCAGGCGAGAGACGCCCAATAAAGTCACACAGCAGGACAGGAAGTGAGGGTCACTGAGCCACACTGACCCTGGGGTGCAAAGGACATGAGTGTGGGCAGGAGCTGCCTCTGCAGGAGAAGGGGCTAGAGTCCAAAAGGGAGTGGACAGGACAAGATGAGCTTAGAGCTGGAAACTGAGGTGAGTTAGGGCCCACGAGGCCAGACAAAGTGTGTATATGGGGAGAAGGAACAAGATGGGGGGTTAGGGGTTGGTTTTTCATTCTTTCATTCGTTCAACGTGTATTGAGTATCTACTATATTCCAGACACAACATTTGTTCTCCAGGGTCTTATAGTCTAAAGACGAAAAAACACACATACAAGCAGAAGGTGTGGGTAATATTTGTAAGAGTTCAGCGGGGCACAAAAATAGGAGCATTGACTGCATGAGGAGGGAGGTACAGGAGAGTGGGTTGTGGTGCAGAGATGGCATCATTAAAGAGTCTTGCCTTGAGCTGAATTCTGGATGACTGGTTGGCATTTGCCGGAAGCTGGGAAGTGCGGAAGAGAACTCCAGCAGAGGGAACGCGTGACTAGCAGTAGAGAGGCATGAAACAGCGGGCTAAGGGGGCTGTCCATTTATGGCAGTCGCTACATGGGGCTGCAGAGCATGTATCCAGAGGCAGGCGGGAAAGGCTGGTGGAGGCCGAGTCATACAGAGTCCTGTGTGCCAGGCTGGGGGACCCAGATTTTATTCCACACAACAGGGGTCAGCAAAGTTTGTCTGTACAGGACCAGATGATAAATATTTGAGGCTTTGACCTCTGCCATTGTATTGTAAAAGCAGCTATAGACAGTGTGTAAATAAATGTTCATGGCTGTGTTCCAGTAAAACTTTATTTACAAAAACAGCCTGCAGGCTGAGTTTGCACCCACTCCCCACCCCCACCCCCCCCCCCCCGGGTAGTTTGCCTTCCCCTGTAGTCGATAACGGGAAGCCATGAGCTGTGTTTGCACAGAGGACAGTATCCAAAGAAGATTTATGAAGCTAGAATGTGCCAGAAAGATTGAAACAGGAGACTTGGGAGTCAAATGTAACAGCCCAACTGTGAATTTACTAGTTGGAGTAGGATGGCAGCAATAGGAAATGAAAAGAGATGCAAAAACCACTTTGTGCAACGAGTGAAGGGACCTGGGAGCTGAACTAATATAGGAGATAAAGAGGACGAAAGAGTTAAAGGCGGATCAGATCAGAGATCAGAGCACGGGTAGGAGGGAGAAAAGCAGTGACTTTGTGATTTAATTTTAGGCAGTACCCTGCCGCTCCATAACAGAGATGTAGATACAGATATTTGTCAGGAATTGCAAAACAAATCAGAAAAATTGCTTCCACGTTACTGTCAAGGCAGAGCTTCTGTTTAGAAGCAAACATCGCCTGCAGGTGGCGGGGAAGGGGTTGGGGCGGTGGGGAGGGGAAGAGGCGATACCTTCCAAATAAGCTTTTTGCTAACTTGAAGGGAAATGGATACATCTGGAAAATTCAGAACTGTTTGCATAAGCGATGCACGGCTGTTCAGGCCCGGTTTCTCAAACCCCAGGTGTTACAAAAGATAATGTTGCTAAAATGTTTGGGACTTAGGGAGAGAGATTGTATAAACATGTGGTTTTACTGTAGCTCATAAAAGATGATTGTGTGGAAACCTCAAAAATTGAAACTCTGTGCAGTATAAACGAATGGCTTCCCTTCTCCTTTTATGGCTGTGCCTTGCTCAAGGCTTGAATATGTGATTAGAAATGGGTATCTAGAGGCCTGGCCAAGATGCTAGGATTTAGCAGGTCACCTCCGTTTGTCTACTGTGTTCTGGGGACTCTGGTGTGTGGGTAAAACAGAGATCGTGTGTGGAAGTGTGTGGGCACTCGTTCATGTTGCTCTGGGCCGGCTGTGGGGAGGAAGATGAGTGGCTGAGGAGTAATCAGCAGGAGCACCGGGAGTTGGTAGTCTCAGGTAGCTGAGACTCTGTGCAAGAATTTCGGGGGAACTTGACCTCAACGCATCTCCTCAGCATTTCCCATTTTCTCAAGTAAAATGAAATGTGAAATGGGCTTGTTTGTTGGCAGCAGCATTTCGTTTTTATTTGCCCACAGGAAACAGAACAACGGTGCCTTTGAAGAGCCAGCCGTGTGTGCAGCCCGCGGTCTGCTCTCCCGAGGAGCGGGAGCCATGAGAACTTGTGTGCGTCCACAATAGCAGAAAACCTGGGAGGAGGGAGGGAGGATAGTAAAGCCTTCATTTGCTGGGATTCTGCAGAATTCCTTCCTGGGGTTTGTTTCCTCCCTGGCACTTTTCTGTGACTTCTCCAATAAGACTCAGCCCACTGGAGTCCACTGGGTATAGGAACAACAGGGTGGGTGGATGGGGTGGGCAGGGTGGCTGGTGGGAGAGATGAAGGGAGGATTTCCATGTGACCCATTATAATCCTTTCTAATCTCAATGGAAGAGTCCTACTACCATCAGGGGGTGGCCAGGTAGCATGGAAAGAGCCAAGGCCTGAGAAACAGGTCAGGGGTTCACGTCCTGGGTCTGCCACTTGCAAGATGCCAGGCTTCAAGCTAGTTGCTTAATCTCTTGGAACTTCCTTTCCTCATCTGTAGAAAGAGCATGGAAAGATCTCTAGACTTTTTAAAGACTTTGTAAACCACCAAGCCAAGGGCCTTGCCCATTCAGTTCATACTAGGTTATAAATGATCACATATGATCATTGCCAAGTCTTATTGCCAACAAGAACCAGGGAGTTCTGACTTCATGTGCCAAGTTCAACAATGGTTTTCACCGAGTGGTCTCAGAAGGACTCAGAGCTGTTCCAGGCCTCACTGCTGAACTCTTCTTTCAGTCCACGTGTACTGACAGACTCTGTGCTGTGTTCTGGGCATGGTGGGGCACACAAGCAAGTCAGTCACTCTGCCTGCGGGTTGAGAGGTGAAGTGTGAGCACAGATCGCTAACATGTAAGGTAGAAAGTGAGGCGGGCTCTACCAGTGGCAGATATGGGGCTGAGACAATGAAGAAGACAGTGTTCTTTGGCTTTGGAGATTCTTCTGCTTATTAGCTGTGCAATCATGAGCAAGACACACAACCCCTTTGCACTGTGTCCTCTTCGTCTGCAGGATGATGGAAATGGAGAGTGTGAGGTCACTGGGAAGAGTAAATGTGATAACATATGGAAAAGGAGGCAGCAAAGTGCTGATCTGGGTTTGATGGTTATGATCAGCAGGTTTGAGCCCATGGGTTAATTTTCCCTTCTACTCCTCATTTGGCAAATCTGGCAGCTGGAGCCCTATGACAGGAGGAAAATAGGTCTGTGCTCCAGGAGAGCAGGATTGGTGTCTTATCTCCATGCACCGAGGTCTACCGCAGGGGTTGGCCGGCAGGGGTGGTTCTGCCACAGTCAGCACACTAAAAAGAATGCATTAAATGGACTGGTCAGAGAGAACACCCTACATCCCAGTGTCCAGAAACTAGGAGAGGATGGGGAGAAATAAATCTGCCCTGACTCTTCCCTTATGTGTCCAGGCCCACTCTCCCCCGCTCTGCACCCAGCTTTGCCCCTGGAGAGGCTGACCCACAGGGACTGCATCAGTGCGTGCCCTGCCCCCGGGCTTCTAATCGGGTTCAGTCAGTGGGAAGTACCAGCAGGAGATCAGGGAACAGGGGAAAGTGAGCCGAGATATTTATTACCTGGGATCCCTCTTTGCCAGGTCACTGTGGTTGGCGGTTTAAGTCTACGAAAGGCCACAGCTCCTGCTAATGGCCCTTTCCCTACAGCTACTGTCTGCAGTTCTGGTGGTAACTGTCCCCTCGTCCATCAGGCCCAGGGGAGGTAGCAGCATCCTGCCGTTGCTAGCACAGGATACTGCGATGTACCTTAACCCTGCTCATAGCTTTGTAAGTGGTCCCTTCATTAATCTCCCCATTTGACTTTACCGTCAGTGAACAGCCAGGGACTCTGACTTTTACAAAACTTGTAAGAGAAATTAGGAAACAATGAAAAGTGATGTGAACCAGAAACGCTGTTGAGAGCATCATAACTTAAAGAGCTGGAGTAAGATGGTGCCTGAGAAGAAGTCATAGCAAGGAGTTTTCTCAGGGTGGGCAGGGAGTGGGCATGCTCCATTCGGGGTGTCAGGAGTGAGGTCTGACAGAACGTGAGGGCAGGACCTAGAGAGCAGAGTCCCAAATAAATCTGCTTCTTCAGGAGCCAGGGGAGCAGGAAAGGAGATGCTGGCGTAGATGTGGGAGAGAAGAGGGAGCTGAGACGGTCTCCAAAGCTTGAATAAGGGAGTGAAGCCACATTCGAGGGCCCCTCTCCTCCCACAGCTTCCTCACAGCTGACATGCACCCTGCCAGTCCCTCCTGACAAGGACAGTTTGTGCTCTGAAGGACAGGTGACCCACTGTGGGGAGGGCATGTGCCAGGGAAATAAAGGGAAAGACCCCAAGGTCATTGGAAGAAAATCTCAGTTTATATAAGAGATGTCTGAGTGGAGACGGAGCCCCAATCTGAGGGGAGACACAGCCCTGCCCTCAGGGAGCCCCAGTCTGAGGGGAGACACAGCTGCACCTTTAAGAAGTCCTAATCTGATGGAGGAGACGCAGTCCTCTTCTCAAAGACCACTTAAATTAAAAGTCGACGGTAGAGAGACAGCCCTTGGAGACCCTCATTCAAAGCGGGGAAGACCCAGCTCCTCCCCTCAAGTAGCGCCAAGTAGTTGGAGATGGAGACTGCCCTTGGAGACCTCTCATCTGAAAAGCAGGAAAGATCCAGGCCCTGCCCTCAGGGAGCCCCAGTCTGATAAGGTGCTCCTGCCCTCTGGAGCACCCCTGTCTGATGAGGGAGATGGGACTTGCACCACAGGTCTCATAAAAGGAGCAGACTGCAATCGTCCTAGAGGCCAAGTGCAGAAGTGTTGAGAAAGGGATTCATCAATGCCCCATGTCTTCATTTGTGCATTGTAGAGTCAAAGGCTGCCGGGAGCCCCCTGAGGCCCACAGAGAGGCCAGTCTCTGCTCTCAGGCGGTCCTGCCAAGGCCCAGTGCCTGTCAGCCCAAGTCTCTCACAGATGTTCTGCTCACAGGCCCAGCATTTTGCATGGACATTCTGCAATATGGGCTTTTGTGATATTGACAACCATGTCTAATTCGCTAATCTATTTGTCATGTTCAAGTAGTGAAAAAACAAGCCAAGGGCTACAGGTCATGTGGCCAGTGCCCAGCTGGCCCTGGAGGGAAGGAGGAGTGGGAGAGGGATCATGGGTCCTTAATGGGACAGGGAAGGTAGGGACCAGCATGGGGGGCAATGTGAGGGACTTGGTGCCAAGAAGCAGGGCAATCCTGCTTCTGCAGGCTGCTGGAAATGTCTGTGGGCTGGAGCAATTTGGCCTCTGTGTGAAGGCCACCCCAGAGGAGGGCATGGCGAGGGTGGGGAGGAGATCCGCTGCCTGGCATTTGAAGTCTCGTCACCACATGTATCCATACCTGTATCCCGCACTCCAGGGTATAAATAATCCGTACATTACATAGAGCAGCATCCTGCCTCTCCCAGGTACCCAGCACCTTCATCTTGTCAGATAGGGCAAAGGATGACAGCAGGCTTGGGGGCAACTGCGGGGCAGTGCACTTCTGACACAACCCTCTTGGTGAATGAAATGCCAAGCCGGAGGAAGTTGCTGGAAGAATGAAGTTCTCCCAATCTGGGGAAGAGCTCCTGTAGGGGAAAGTGAAAAGGGGGTGGGGGCAAATCTCGGAGAATGATTTCTGAGCTCTCAGCTTGGGCCCAGGAGGCGGTTGGTCTCTCGAGAAGTCCTGGGGGCCATGCCCAAATCCCTGTATGAGGTCAGGATTGGCGGGAGATCCTAGAAAGTGGAAGTTGTGTGTTCCAGTGACAGTTCTTGCACGAGTTCCTTAAGGCCAAGTGATCTCAGAACTTGTTGACCATTGAGATGATCTAGTCTAAACCCTCCTCTTGGTACAGATGGGGAAACTGAGGTCCGGACAGGCCTAACGGCTTCTCCGAGGTCACACAGCCTGTTAGTGGCAAAACAGGATTCAGAAGAGAGGACTCCCAACGCTCCATCTGGTCCTTCTGTTACCTCAGATGGCACCTCCCTGGACCTCCTGGGCCTTGGGGGTGGGGTGGGTTCCTGGGGAGCAGACTGGAGGTTAGAGGTTTATCAGGGGGTGCTCTGGGGAAGGGAAGGGGTGGAAGCAGGAGTGGGCAGAGGGAGAAGTTGGACTGTAGTGCAGTCTCCATAGAGGCCTTGGCCAGCCCCGTGAGGGGAATGAAGATAGGACTGGTCCTCACTGGTCTGTCCCCGCATCAGTCTGTCCCCAGCTGTGGCTGCTCTGGGAGAGGTGTGACAGTGGGTGAGGAGCTCTTTTCAACTGAGGCAACCCTCAAGAGGCAGGCAGGTAGGGAAATGAATCCTTCCCTCCTGAAGGGACCCCGGGGGCTCATCACAGAACCAGCACACTGGGGAAAAGGGAAGCATCCCACCTGCCTTGCATAACTCAAGTAGGTGCTGTGAGAATTAAATCCAGTATCATACACACGTGCACTTTGAAATAGGAAGTAGAAATGTGAGCAGGTCTTACTCTCTGCAGCTGGCCTGCTGTGTGCAGCTCCGGTTTGGGTACTGACGAAAGCAGGAGCTCCTGAGAGGAGCTACATCTGCCCTGTGTGTGTCTGGGGGGTGGGGGGGGCCCTTGGAATGGAGGCATGTAGCATGCAGGCCCCGTGTTTCTCCCCGGCACTGTTGTGTGTCCCTCATAGAACATCCCTTTCTGGTATTCGGGCCTCTAAGCCAGCAGGATGCAGCACCCTGGGAAAGGAAGAACGCATTTTGGGAGTGGGTCTGTGGGAGAGCTAGCGAGAGGGCCCCTCCCCTTCTCCTTCTAGGCTTCCCAGACCCATGTCATCTGGCAGTGAGAGAAACAGCCCCCTAGACTTTGGGGTGAGGTTCTACAAATGTGCATAATAAACCTCCACTCACTTGATCAGTGAAGTGGGAAAACTGCAGGCTTTGGCCTCAGGCAGGCACTGTCTTGAATCCTGTGCCAACACTTCCTAGCTGTGTGGCCCTGGGTGACTTCAGTTTCCTCACTGCAAAAAAGAGAATAATAATAGAGAAGATGAAATGACCTAACACACATAAAATACCTATTACCATGCTAGGCATGTGGAAAATTCTAGATTGCTTCCCTCCTTCTTTGCTTCTGTCCTTTGGGGAGGTAGCAGGGACAACCACCAAGGGAGTAGGACTGGGGGAGTCATCTCTCCTCCTTCGAGTGCTTCTTCAGGAGAGCACAACCCCCTCCCCACAGACCTGTCATCCTCCCATTGTGTTAGATCCTTGGAGGCAAAGCTTGTGGATTTCTCATTTTCTTTCTCCCAAAGTTCCTAGCCCATTGCTGGGCATATAACAGAGGTAGAAAACTGAGTGGGGTGGTCCAGGGAGCGAGATATGAGAGAGAAAGGGGTGTTCTCTGAGGAAGACTGGGAGAAGTGGGGGTGCTTCGAGACCGTCGATGCCTTTGGGGAAGGCTCTGGGGTAGCAGCTGGGCTGTGTGAAATGAATGATTCACTTGAGGAAATATGATTTTTCTCTGGTCTGCAGAGCTAGTCAGGTAAGGGCTGGCTGATTGAAACCTTGAGAGATTAGATAGACGGAAAGGAGCTTTGAGATTGAATCTGTGTCTCCTTCCGGGAACTCCCAGCCCCAGCCCACCTCATCCCCCAGCTCCAGGAATGTTCAGAAGCACTAGTGTGGGGAGGGTCAGGGGCCTAGGTTCAGCAGGGACAATTAAAGAAGAACTCCATTTTCTCTACTAGATTCCCGGCAACCACTGCAACACGGGCTTTAAGTAGGATCTAAAATGTGAACCTTATTAAGGACTGGTTCAGGGTGGCTCACAGCCAGACAGGAAATTGGAATTGAAGACTGACAGGGAAAATCTATTACTTTGTTGCTTGGGGAGTGCTACCGTTGCACGCCACACAGGGCAGAGGCAGGGAGAGGGCGTGGGGGAGGCTGCTCATGGTTCCCTCTCAGCAGAGGAATGGAGGCCTGGGTCCCAGCTGACTGACCACGCAGCCCCTGCCTCACTTCCAGGGGAGAACTCTTGGCCCGTGTTGTGGGGTATATAGGACACAGCAGGTAGGTATATGGGTCCTGAAAGAGATGAGCATGTCCAGCTATGACAGGGACCTTAGCATAGAATGGCTAAGGAGAGGACACTGACAGCAACCTCAAAAGCACATAAGAACAACCTAGTATTTTAAAGATAAAAAAATTAAATTAGAACAAATAAAAAAACACTATGCCGGCCCAATGCCTGATTTTCCAACATTTGGAGCAAGAGTGTAGCGTGTGGGGGTGGCGGAAGGGCGGCACTCATTCCTGGTGACAGAATCTCTAAGAGCGGTCCAGCCCCACGGAATCTAAGGTAAAGTCCTTCAAGATGACGTTCTAGTACCAGCTGGAATACTGCTTCCTTATCAAGCCTCAAAGGGTCATCATTCCCCAGTTGGAAATCCTCTACCATCTGGTCAACTTCCCACAGCAGTTTGCTTTCACCTTTATGCAGTGTTCCCTTGATAATTGTTACCTTGATAATTGCTTTTTCCTGTCTGGTTCCCTCCCTGGACTGTAAGCTCCTTGAGTGCAGGGATCAGACCTATCCGGCTCCTTTCTTCTTAGGCTACCTGGCAGACTCCACTGACACGAGTGTGAAGTGAAAAGTAACCCAGAAAAGGAAGTACCAAGCTTGTCATACTCCAGAAGACCTGTAGAGGGCATTGCTGGTGTCTCTCTCCTGGCCAGCTGCTGCAGGTGTCTGGATTCAGAATTGAAAATTGTCTCCTGAATAGAGAGTTGTCTCCAATTCAGGAGAATTGCCCAAGGCCAAAGGGAGCCTTCACTGGGAGGTTGACCTGGAGAGTGACTAAGAGGGAAGGCCTTGGCTGGAAGAGGATGTGTCGCCTACCTACCTCTCCAGACCTCAGCCAACGACCAAGTGGCACAGGGGACACAAATGACTGGCCTCCTGGTCTCAGAGTGGGACCAACTCTGGTGCAATTTGTGCTCCAGAGCTCCCTGTGGGATCAGGCTGCGGTGAGTGACTACCTGAGACCACATCCTTGCTTAGCGTTTTAGCCCCTGCTTTCTTTCTCCTGCTCGCCCCATTCCTCTTCTCCTGAGAGCGCTGCCCCCGTACATCATGAGCAAGAACCCCCATCTCAGGCTGTGCTGCTCAGGAACTGGTCTGAGGAAGGACTAACGTGTCTGGGTACCGTCAAAAGCTCACCTGATGTGGCAGCCCTCAGATAAGGATTTGAGAGCAAGTGGGCCATTGGAAAGTGATCCCAGGAAGCTCCATGAGGAGTGGAGACGTGAGCTAGGGAAGGGAGAAAGCCAACGGGGAGCTCATTGATGAGCGGGTGGCCCTGTGGACAACTGGCACTTATCCTGCTGGGGACCCTGTGAGACACTGTGAGGAATACACCCAAGAATTGTCCACTTGGAGGGGCAAGAAGTTTGGTATTTATCCACCAGCTCCTGTCCATTACTGGCTAAGGGTTGCTCCTGAGACACTCTTCCTAACACTTCCTACCTGCCTGGCTCCAGCAAGGAGAACACACTCTAGGGCAGAGAGATGCAGGAAGGGGCAACTCTTACAGGTGACCTCCTGGGTAGGCCAAGAGAATACAGTTGGAGGCACCAACAGCACAAGGAAGCCAAAACTAAACCACAGAAATCTTGTTATGTTGTCACCTGGTATTTTCAGGCACCTCACACTTAACGGGGCCCCAAAGTGAACTCACGATTTTCCTCACTGTCACCCAACCCCCAAAAGCTGCTTTTTCTTCTCCTGCTTCATTTCCTTTTGCATAACCATCCAATCAATTGACCCAAGCCACTGGTCTAACTTGCTAACCCATCTCTCATTCCCCCAGGTCATGAGGCACCAAGTCCTTTGTTCACCCTTACCTCTGAGCATGCCTGGGAAGTCTCACGTCTTCCAGGTCTGCTTGGCTATGGTTCCTCCTCCTTAAGTGCCTCCCTGCTGTTTATCATTACTATTTGTTTTGTTTTGTTTCTAGGAAGGCATCTACCGCTTCCTTGACAAGACAGATACTTGCCAATCAGACAGCCTGGCCTATTGGCTGCCTGCCAGGCCCCACACAGAGGGGAAAGATGGTGACTAAGCCCCATCTTTCAGTCTGAATTCTTGAATCCCCACCCAGATTCACTCTTGGAGAAACAAGATCCCCTCACTCTGTGATGCTGAGGCTTTTATTTGACATATATCAACATTTTTCCTCTTTCTAAGGCTCCGTGGGAGAAATTTCTGTTTTCAGAACCAACACTCCCCATGGTCCTCCCAAGAAGCTGGAGTGCTTTTATATTATGGGCTTTGTGAATCAAGTGACGGACTGAGCCTCCCTTTTCACTGATTTTTAGAAAATCAGCCAAGTTCACCTTGGGGAAACGTAAGGGCTTAAATGCCCCAGTGTGAACTTCTTTCAGGGCCTCATCTTATCCTTCCTATTTTGTTTTCTATTTGTCCTGCTTCCTTCCACATTTATTTAAGATTTTATTTAAGTTTTATGCATTTATCTAAGCTGCCTTAAATCCTTTCAAGATAAGGCAGATTACAAATACATACATACATGCACATCAGCATGCAAACTTATCTACTTTTTTTATTGTCTTCCCTTCCCATCCCTGCTGCAACTACCCCAGACAGGTATTCATGTATGGCTGTTACTCAAATACTCTCTCTGCTGGTAAATTCCAGCCTCTGGGCATGATCTCCAGTCCATCCTCCACACAGCTGCCAAGATAATCTTTATAACATGCAAATCTCATTGGGTCACTCTTCTCAAAATTCTTCAATAGTCCCCTCAACATCTCTGAGATAAATCTAACTCTCCTTCTCCACAATACCTGGCCCCTGCCTGCCTGTCTGTTCAGCCTCATTGCACATTCCTCCCTCCCCCTGTAACCCCCAAAACACCCCATTTGACATTCCAGAAATCATGAAAACTCACCAGACTGCTCCCTCCACTCTCTCTTCTGTTGTTCACCTGCCATACTCTTATTCATCCCTTGAGGCTGAGTTCAAAGCCACCTCCTCTGTGAAGCCTTCCCTGATTTCCCAGGTGGACTGTGATGGTCCAGCTATATGACTAACAGAATGAAAGAGCTTTGGCCACAATGTCAGACAAAAGGTGAGGAAATTTAGGACCCTACAGACTTGCATTCAAATATCTTCCAAGCTAGAGCAGAAGACACTAAAATGTCTTAAGAAAGCTAAAATATGGGATAGTCCAAGCAGGCAGTGAAGGAAGCTAGCTGGGTAAAGGAAGGTATCTACCCGTTCCCTCGAATCTTCTCAGAAGATATAATTAGTTAAGGCTGTGATTTGAACATGGGGACAAGGATTGCAAAAACCCAAATAAAAAGGAGGACTCCCCCATTGTTATAGCAGTCAAAACAAGGACCAAGCACGTCCATGTGCTTGGTCACATACTGCCACAATTTCTATGACCACCCAGGAGTCAGGACAGTAAGCAACTTCCGTCCACATGAGATAGTTTCAGTGGAACGGACCTGAGCTGGTGACCTCATAACTTCCACTCTCTTGAGGTAGTAAATCCACTTGCTTGGCAACAGTGGTTCTCAAACTGGGGCGTCTGAGCCAGCAGCATGAGTATGACCTGGAACTTGTGAGAAATGCAAACTCTCAGGCCTCCGCCAGACCCATGGGTCGGAACAGGGCCCAGCATCCTGTGTGCCAACAAGCCCCCAGGAGATTCTCATGTACGTGTTAGTACAGCTCTTCTCAACCTTGGCCGCACATTAGAATCACCCGGGGGCTTTAAAACAATGCTGACTCCCAGGGTTGAGCCCTACACTCTAGTGGATGTCTTTTCAACCCTAAATAGCTTTAGAGGAGATGGTGAGATAAATCAAATCCATGGCATTCATGTTTTTGGATTAGTTAAAATATAGTTTGCTGGGGCTGGCCCAGTGGCTTAGTGGTTAAGTTCATACACTCTGCTTCGGTGGCCCAGGTTTCACAGGGTCAGATCCCAGGTGCAGACCTCCACACCGTTCATCAAGCCATGCTCTGGCAGCGTCCCACATGCAAAGTGGAGGAGGATTGGCACAGATGTTAGCTCAGGAACAATCTTCCTCACCCCCCCCAAAAAATACATATGGTTTGCAAACACAGGGACAGCCTGTGAATTTGTCACTTGACGGGTTTTTATTGAAAATATGATAGCTTAAGGAATCTCAGAAATTGGTGTTAAAATTCCAATTTTTAAAAATTGTTTACCATTCAGAATTTCAAACATGCAAACAAACATTTATGACATAGTCCAGTGAGCGCCCATGAACCCATCACCCAGCTTCAACCATGACCAACACAAGGACAGACCTTCCCCTTCCACATCCACCTCTCCCCTCCTGTTTAATGTGGAAGCAAATCCCAGATTTCATAGCATGTTATATATAGAGAAAAAGTAATAATTCCTTAATAACATCAACTGTTCAGTCAGTGTTCATATTTCTGTCTCATGAATGCCATAAACTTTCTTGTTAAGATTTTTTTTTAATTGAAAGCTAATAAGATCCACACAAAATGATTGGTTCTTTCTTTTGCTTTTATTTTTTTCTTTTTTGGTGAGGAAGAGTGGCCCTGAGCTTACATCTGTGCCAGTCTTCCTCTATTTTGTATGTGGGATGCCACCACAGCACAGCTTGATGAGCAATATGTAGGTCCACACCTGGGATCTGAACCTATGAACCCCTGGCCACCAAAGAAGAGATCGAGAACTTAACCACTATGCCACTGGGCTGGCCCCCTTTCTTTCATTTTTTGATTCATGGTGTACCACTTCATATTTTAAAAATTCTCTTGCAATGTATTTGTTACAGGAACCAATTCTGTAAAAAAAATTTTACAACTTTTGAAAGTTCTAAAATCATTTGAGTAACTTTAGTGAAAATGTCAGTATTAGCCTGATATTTATAAATTAAAATCAATTTACTACAGTTATTTAAATACTTGGGAGGGTTTTCTTGTTCGGGTTATAAGTTTCCCCTACTAGGCACTTGAAGGCCTTAAAGAGAAAACAAAATATATTAATACAGTTTAAAATATTTAGTAAATTGAGCTATGTGCATAAATTAGACTGTTTAGAGAGAATTAGATGTGTTCATCTTGAATCGATGGAACATTATCCAAAAGTCTCCTGGAAAATGATCATTTCACTTTTATTTAAAATTTACTAGATTTGTAAATTGAATAACAAGTTGTAGTTGAGTGTAGTCTTACGAAAAGCAGATTTCAAAATATTTTCTTTCAAAAGTTATTTTGAAATCCATGTGATTATAAATAATCCTTTCTGCACACTTATATACAAGCCCATGCTGACATTTTAAGGATACTTCAATTACAGTAATTACTGGATTATGTAATGGTTTGTGTCCTCCCCTGTCTCCCTGCCACACCGTGAAGGCTGAGTGCTTTACAAGCAGAGACTGCCACCTGGTGATTTCAGACCCGGGGCCAGGGCCTCTGATGAGCACTGGGAGGTGCTGCCTATCCGCCTCGTTGATGCCCCAGCTGCTGGGGTGCTGGCAGCTGGTGGCCCACAGCTGTCACCCTTCCCTTTGGGGATTGCTGCAGCTGCAGAGAACCACCTGCCTAGGGTAATGGGCCTCTTGGGGCTGCCCTTACTGCGTGTCTTATGGATGGGCAGTGAAGAAACAGCTCTGAAGTTCCAGAGCTCCCAGGGGTCAGCCAGGCTGTCCTTGGCCAGCGTCACCGCCCAGCAACTTCCTCCCTGCACAGGTGTTCACTCCCGGGGCCAGCCTTAATAAGCATCCTGCATTGCACGCTGTGCTCCACCCCAGAGCCTGCCTCTTGGGACCCCAGCCTGCAACAGCAGCTGACCCAAAGATAGGAAAAGCAGGAGAATTATTTTCCTATCAAAAAGGAAACCCTGATAAAAGTGTAAGAGATTCAGGGGCCCAACATGAACACGCTGGTCACATCCTACTCACCTGAGTTCCCAGTGGCTGCGCACACTGGTTCAGGAATTGTGGTTCACAGCTGGTCTGGCAGCTAGCGCTACAGGAGGAGGGAAGGCAAATTTTGTGGCTCTTGGCAGCTTTGTTTTGCATAGAGTTTCTATTGCTTTCTTGCCCATCTCTTCAGAGAAAGGTCCAACTTCCCTGGCCTCTGTATGGCCTGATTTCAACAACTGAAGGACCGGTTCTCAACATGTAATGTGCATTCCTTTAAACACAGATTGAGTCTAAGTCTAATGAATTCCAGGGATACCCCTCCCTAACTCTGGGCCTCAGAGTCCTTTCTCCAGGCTCTTTGTGACATCAGTTTGAGGCATTCTCGATGGCCAGTGTTTACCACCCCCTCAACTCTCCTATGCCTCAACTCCTCCCTCCCTCCTCCCTAAATCCCATCCTCCAAAGAACAGACTTGGAAATGCACAGTGTGCCAGATCCAACTTCTACACGTGTCTCCATTACAGGGTCTGGCTTCCATCAGAAATCAGTACAACGACACGTATCCATACATTTTCGCCAAAAGGATAAATGAGGAGAAACTTAGGAAGCTTGAAAATAGATCAAGAGAATTTCTTTGTGAATGTATGGGTTGCCAGAAGAAGCAGAGAATGCCCAACACATAAGACACATTTTAAAAGAAATCATTAAACAAAATTTTCGTGAAAGGAAAAACAATCTCAGTGGGTATGTCAAGTGGGTGCATTTCTCAAAGAAATTTCCTCCCCTCCCCCAATGACCAATCCACCTCGTTGATTTTTTAAAACTTTACAGACAAATACAGGATTTTTCAAACAGCCAAAGAGAAAAGGAAGATCTTAAAGTTGGAAGAATTCAATCAAATCTAGGCCTCTTTTGCAGAGGGCAGGACAAGTGCTTTGCTCATGAAGAAAGCGTGGTAGGCATAGGGAACAAGGTCTGGCCCCCACCCGGCCAGGTACAGCAGGAGGAAACCTCCAGGTGGGAAGACCATCATAGAAGCAGTGGGGAGTCAGGAGCACTTCACTCAACAAAGAGGGAAAGTTCCGATACTTTAGAAGAGACAAGTAGATCTCTGAAACACATCAGGAAATTAAACCCACACTGTGTGAGACCACAGGTGTAAAGATGAAATTTTACCATATTATTGCAAACATCGAACACTTCCCAAAGCTTACCATGTCTATTTTCCAACACTTAACAGTTTTTATTATCTTTAAAATTATAATATTTTTATACCCTTTAATGTTTCCATTCACCTTTTTGGACTAGGCAAGATATGAGTCATTAAAAAATATATTACTTCATAAAGTAGTTCAGACTCCCAAGATATAAAGATGAAGCATAAATTGGAAATAAAATAGAAGAGGGACAACTTTGAAAACTACACTTATATCCCATGGGGAAAATAGCTCCCCCTTTATTTCACCTGTTCCATACACGTCTACTTAATGCCTACAGTGAGTTTGAGGTTGCACTTGGCTGTGTAGAAAAATAGGTGAACCAGGCAGAGTCCCAGCCCCAGTGAGATTATTAATAGAATCAGTAAATGAGAAAGGAAATATATTTTTCTTTTGTATTTGTTATAATTTTGTAGAAGAATTATTCTCAGTTACATGGTAATAAAGTTGACATCCAACTGGAAGTGCATCATCCCTCATACATGTTTTTTAAATTCCAAGAACTAATGTGAAAAGGAGAACACGACCAGACGAATAACAGAAGAAGAAATAGTGAGAGTGGTTATTAAAAATTTATCCCCCACAAAAAACCTGCTCCAAATGGATTCCCTCAATGATTTTTTTTTAACTTTCAGAATATCGAGGATAGTTAGGTTTTATGTAGTCTTTAAGAATATACAAAAAAAGATGGAACGTTAGCTAACTTTTGTTGAGGCAAATATGGACTAATTCTCATATCTGACAGATATCAATCATGTAAGCAAACTAGAACAATTCACTCTGGAAGAATAGATACAAAAATTCCAAATAAAAACTTAGGAAAGAAACAGAGCCTTAAGAGAATTATTCACTAAACCCAAACCGGGTTTCATCATGGAGTTCAAAACCATCATGCAGAAATCAAAAGCCTTAACATAATTAACTATATCAGTACAAAACCAACAGAGCAAGTATCATTCTATTATCTTAATATGTGCCAGAAACAACATTGGCATGTTTAAAAATTCATTTTGTATACAATTCTTTAAGATTAAATGGGTAGCGTCTTTCTGTAATTTACTTAATTATTTTAAATGAATTATCTCATTTCAACCTAGATATATTGAGTGTCAGTTAGATGCAAGGCACATTATACATGCTGGAGAAACATTAGAGTCATTTAAAAAACAAAAACAAAAGGAACCAAACAAAGATACCTTCTTCATTGTATCTATTTAATATAGTACTAGAAGAGCCTGTAATAACTACTGGAGAGGGAATTGCATAAAGACATAAATATGTGAAAGAAAGGAATAAAAATGTTGCTTTTTACCAGTGACCTAGAAAATCAAAAGAAATCAACCAAAAAAAATTTAGAGGTAATAAATGAATTCTGTAGAGTTATGAGATATAAGATGCAGCCTCAAAAATCAATTTTGTTATACCAGTAGCACACTGAAAAGAAAATGAAAACAGAGCCCATTTATGGTCATAAAAAATTTGAATATCAACCTGCACCATGAGAGATTTATTCCAATAACATTATAAATATTTAGTGGTAAAAAGAAGACATCAATGGCTGGAGAAATAGAACTACCTCGTGGTTAGGAATACCAAATGCAGTAAGGTAACGGTACACCTATATTTTCCTGGTGCTCCTCAGCCACATTACCGCTCTCTGCCTGTCTACCGAGGTGTGCCAAAATCACTGTGAAAGGAGCACCTTGTTGATACCCAGTATTGTGGACACAAGCACCAATTTTGCCAGCTTACTGTCTGCTTTGTTCGTTTCTTCATCACCGCCCCTGTCTAACATTTCCAGCTCTCAGTTCCAATCATTGAATTTCAGGTCCCAATTTTTGGCTCATTTTTCTGCTTATTCATTTTGAAACAGCCCCTCTTGGTGAGCTATCCCCATGGTCAGATCAACCAGTGGTGGCTGTCTTAATTGGTCAGCTTCCAAACACCCCTTCTTGGGTGTTACTTTAGCCAGCTGTGCTCCCAGTGCCCTTGGACAATAGAAATGTGAGTTTTAATGCAATTCAAATTCAAATGTCCATGAGGTACCTTAGAGTGGAATCCGATTGGGAGAATGAATGATGAAGAAATAATTTAGGAGAGATAACAAGGTATGCATGTATCTTTTATGAACTTCTTCTGTGTTATATTTCACTATTAAAAATATTTAAGAAAGAAAAGGTAATTATGGTGAACTAATCTGAGAAAATGGCTTCAGAGAAGACAAATGATGTTTTCCAAGGTCACATGGAAGATAAGGAGAAAAGACAGAATTTGAACTCGTATCTTTTTGACACCAAAGGCCAGGCTCTTAAATACTGCTCTCTATAGACTCCAGATAGGTCAGAGATAAATTTAAAAAATTCAATCCATAAAAAATTATCTAGAAGAAAATATTATAGAATCTTTATCTCAGTTCTGGGGGAAATAAATTTATAAATATTAAAAATGGAAGATACTGTCAGGAACAAGATGGATGTGTTGAAATCCATAAAACCAAGGACTTTTGTACAATGAAAAGCAATAAACTAAATATCAAAAGAAAAGCAACAGAAAAGGGAAATAAACATATGTGAATATAATCAGAAAAACTTACTGTCCAAAATATATGAAGACTCGATAAAATATATAAGGTCAATACCCAGATTCCACAAAATAAGAGATCAAAAGAGATGGGAAGGAAATGCTAACTCAAGGAAATTTAGATGATAAATCATCTTGGGGAAAAGGCATTCACACTATCAATTAAAGAAATGCAAATGAAAACAACTTTAAGGTGTAATTATACACATTTAATGAGCAAAACCAAACAAACCATTTCTAGGGAGGTGGAGTTAGGCTATTTTCACATTAGGTCTCCAACTGCTATAGGATGTTCTTAACCATAACTCACATAGGCGTCTATTATTCACAGGCCCCCCCTACACAGCTTGGGAGGAGCATGATTCATTGTGACTAGTCCACACTTAGCACAGATAAAGAAATTTAAAAATCACAAGATACTAGACAATTTACCATCAGTGGCATCATCATTGTTATTACTCATTTGCATGCCTCATTTACTTACTTTCCATCATCCCCCTCTTTGTTGGGGCTGGTGAACAACAGGCCTGTTTGTGTGGAGCCCATGAAGCTCTAACAACTGGGCATCTATTAGGTCCTACAGGGAAGCAGGAGGTCAGAACTAGGAGAGCAAGGCCAGAGGCAGACGGTGGGCCCAAGAGCAGGTCACCAATCTAATGGGCTTGCTCCAGAGGCAGAATATAGAGATTAGACCTGGGGTAGTGAAAACCAGCAAAGTGAAGGTCCAGACAGAGTGGCTGATCAGCTTAGGATGTATTATCCTGTGGCAGTTTTCCCACAGTCCCAATGTGCACAGGAAGGGTTCATTTAAAGCGGGAATTTGAGACAGACGTACATATCCATCAACTTCTTGGAAGACCATGCTGTTTCTCATACCTGTCCATTTGCACATGTATTTCTAGCTGCCTGGGATACTGTGGTGGCTCTATAATATGTGGGCTTATCAAAGCTGAACTGCATTTCCCAGAATTCCCTTTGCTGTGTGTGTCTTGTTAGAGACACAGGAGCAATCTGCAGGAGGTTGGAAAGGTAGAAGTTGCCCTGCTACTCCCTGAAGGGTGAAATGCAGGCCGTGTTTTAGCTCACACACATTTTGCAGACCTGCTAACTCCCCTTGCTGGTGTGGGCAGTAGCAGGGCCCGCAGCTCCTCCAGCTCCCGTGAGATCCCTTCCTTCAGCTTCCCCAGATCCCGGGCCAGGTGTGATGTGGCCCTGCAGCCAGAGCACTAGCTTCTCTGGCGGGTCATCCGGGGAGAGAGGTTGGGGATGGGAGACACAGTCACAGGTTTCAGCTTATTCCTTGTGGGGTCCAGCTGTCTCTGCTCTCTCCCACTTCACAACATTTTCCCTTCCCAACTCCTGCCCTGTGAGTCCAGGGTCAGCACCAGACAGAAAAAAACAGCCAAAGTGAGACTTGTACCAGCTCCCACATAATGTCAAACCCCTCAAATAATCCCATATTCTATGTCATGCCTATTGTATCTCTGGTAGGGAATTTGGTACCAGATGTGATTCCAGAGAACAGAATTGTAAGGATGCATTCTCGGAATTGGTTCTGAGTTAGTTCTGATTAGTCCTCTGGTTTGATTACATTTAAAGGCATTAACAGCCATGTTTCCAGGGGCAAAGAGGATATTGGGACCGCATGGTAAGCAGTGGTAAAACAACCACTTATATTCTCACCTGTAGACGCCTGTACCAAGCATCTGTAGAAAGCAAGGCTTTGGGTGACCAAGTGGTAGCTGCCATAGAATGTTTTAGTGAAAATAAGGAATATAGTGGGGTTGGCTTGTTTCTCCCAACTGTGTTTGAGGACTTGGAGAAAGAAAATGATATGCATAAGGCTTTAAATTCCCACTCAAGGTTTGCTAAGGGTACCTGAACACTTCTATGACGGACCGAAAAGAAACCTTTAGCACTTGTAGCCACCAAGATTTCTGAAAACTAAACCCGAAGTCTAGTCTTGCAGGTGACTGAATTACAATGCAAATTGAATTTCAACCTCTCAGTCTCGTAAGTTAAACTTATGGCTCTTCTTGGGAAAGAGTGGTACACTGAAAATCGAATGGGGATGTATGGAGAGATTCTGATGAAGCTGGAGACTTTGAACCCCTAAATCCTGTCAAGTCTTCTTTTCTGAAAGAGGCAGCCCCTTTCACTCCTGCCTGAGGACGTTGGTCTCCCCTTGCATGAGGAACTGTGACAGCCTCCCCTCAGGTAGTTGACTTGCAAGGGACTACTGACTCTCCTCGGACCTACCCCACCTCTCACTGCTTAGACCTATAACCAGATGCAAGTTCAAACAGGCCCCAGAGGGTGAGGTGTGAATTGTTACCTGTAAGGAGGCACCACAGGTGCCAAAAGAACTGCATGATTTTTTTCCAGTATATATATCCAGGAATCTGAAGAATATATGTGTGAATGAAACATAAAGATCAGAATGGGAGAAATATAATATTGGATTAAAATTTATTGAAATAGGCTCACTAGGCAGAGATCCTGGATTTGTGTGTTAGCTCTAGTGTCTGGGAGCAACTCCAGAAGTCTGCTTGGTTGATTGACTAATACCTGAACCCCAGGATGGCCTCCACTAAATCAAGCTGAAATGCTAGTCGTTCTTAGGTATACTGTAGAGGAAGCTATCCAAAAGCTTGGAGAGACTAGAAATGCTAGAATGAATTTTTATAGAAGACCTTCCCTCCATCCCCTAAATATATCACCTAGAGGATGCTCCCTTCACTACAGATGTAAGAAATATATTCACAAGAGGAGACCTAGCATCACTGAAGAGTTCTGTAGTAACTATACTCTAAAGCCAGGAATGGCCATGGGAAATACTACCTTCAATCTGGGCTCCCTGAATCCAGTGGGGATGATGGATCCCTGGGTGACAGGAGATAAGAGGTGGCACCTAACCACCAGTGAAAAGATGGGCATGGTTACTTTGTGGACAACAGGGCTGAAGCAGTAGTCAGAATGGTTTGACCTGCAGAGATCTTTGGTGTTGGCTAGTTGATCATGGTGGTCCTGAAACAGAAATAGAAGGGCAGCCTACTATATTTTCACCTGATTTATGTAAGTGGAAAAGCTTTTAGCATGGTAACAGAAGTCTAACTTAAATTACTAGGATGGAGAGTTCCAGCCCCTCAACCAATTCTCAGAGCCAGATTCCCTTGAGCCATTTCACAGACCTAGAAACTCTGGAATGAAGAAGAGGCCAGGTCCCCTTGAGGAAGAATCCTATTACAACACCAAAAATTTGTGCTCTAAATCTTCCTCCTGATCTTCTCTAAAGAGGCCAATGGCCATTTGCCAGGGTCACCATGCAATAGGAAAGAGAAGTAATCAGAGATTTCAGGGATTAGTGCACACTGACACTAGTTCCTGCAGACTCCAAATGTCCCTGTGGTTCGTGAGGCAGAGTAGGGGCTCATGGAGGTGAGGTGGTCACAGTGGGCCCAGTGGGTCCCCAAGCCTACTGTGTTTCAAGAGTGTATGATTGGAATACACATAGTTAGAAGCTGGAAGAATCCCCCACACTGGTTTCTGATCTGGGGAGTGAGGGCTATCCTAGTAGGAAAAACCAAGTGGAACAGTCATTTGAAGATTTGGTTACTTCTCCAGTTGGGTGGCAACACCTTGCAGGGCTGAGGCAATGCTCTCCAGGATGTAGTATATACTTTAAATCAGTAACTAATACATTTTTACCCATAGCAAGATTTATGGGGACAGGAACAAAGGGATAGGAATGAGAGTGACTTGTCTCACTTACCCCTAGTGAGTCACTAGCAAGATTTTTGCTTCCAGTCCCCACCACTTTGAGCTCTGTTGCAAAAAGAGGAATGTTTCTGCTAGAGGACACAACTCTGGTTCCATTAAAGTGGAAGTTGAGACTACCACCTGGCCACTCTGGGCTCTTCATGCCAGTGAACCGACATACAAGGAAGGGGGGGTCAACTGGGGTGATTAATCCTGCCTAACAAGGGGAAACTCGGTATCACCCAAGGGGGGAAAGGAGGAGTACATGAGGAATGCAGGCCATCTCCTGGAGTGCCTCTTGATACTCCCATGTCCTGTGATGACATGGAAAACTGCAACAACCCAATGACCCAGAATCATGAGGAATAAAGGTTTGGGTCACCCCACCAGGCAAGGAACCATGGCCTGTTGAGGCACTTGCTAAGGGCAAAGGGAATGTAAAATGAATAGTGGAAGAAGGTAAATTATAAATACCAGCTACAACCACATAACCAGATTCAGAAATGAGGAGGCAAGTAGTTATGAGTATTTTTCCTTATTTTGATATGAATAGATTTTGTATATATTAACCCATTTTCCTCCCCCGTTCTCCTAATGTGTAAGTTAAGATGTATTAATAGTAGTTAACTTTATACCAGTGTTTAAGTTACACAATATTAAAGGGAAGATATGACACAGCAAGAAGGGAATTAACATAACCCAAAGATGGATAAGAGAACATTGTCCGCTCCTCTGAGGAGAGGGTTGGGGAGCTTGGTTGTATGACGGGCAGGGCCGTATCATGTAGGGTAGGAGTGTGACTTGCTATTGTCTATATTTGGAGTGAGGTATTTTAAAGAGCTGTGTAACACCTGAGCCCCAATTTCCTTATCCGAAAATGGTGAAAAACCATACATACTTGTTAGACTTGTTGTAAATGTTAAAATGGCATTGCCTAAGATATGTAAGAGCCACTCAATTAATGGCATCTTATTTTTATTAGTAATAGAATGTTGGAGTACACACGAGCAATGATGTGTAGAAAAATCCTTTAACTGTTAGATATTATAAATAAAATGTGATGTGTTTATGATTAAAAAAAAGAGAGATGTATAAAGTGGCTTTGGACTGTGTTAACTTAGCTATGTTGGAAGTGCATTTCCTAGAATGCATGGTTTCAGGCTGCAGGTGGCCCCAAGAGAAATGCGAGTAAGGTCTGGAAGGCAGGAGTGAAACAGTGGTCCTGCTCTCTCTGAAGGTCAGTGTAGGTGGATCTGCTTCTCTGATTGAACCCGGACTGATACAGCGCCTCGCTTTTACATCAACATTTCTCACTGTGGACAAGGCAGGGGGCTGAGTCTCCCTCTTGGTTTCCATAAAGGGATTCTCACTGTGTTCTCCAAGATGGCGGAACATGGGAAAGACTACCATTGGCCTTTCTTCCTTTCATCTTATTTCATCCTCCCCATGTAGAGGAGCAGCCAATCTGATTGGTAAGTGTCAGACATCCTTTGACACAGTCCTACTGCTGAGTGAGGTCGCTGTCAAAGGACACTGCTCATATGGGGCACATTCTCCTACCCTGTCAGACAAGCACATACCTTCTTCCTGTTGCCATTTGGTGTCGACAGGTGTCATCTGTTCCAGGTGTAATTCCATGATGAAGGGTAAGAGATTCTGCCACCTTCTCCAATATCACAGCTATTAGGAAGTCCTTGAGAGAGAGAGAGAGGGTATGTGTGAATAGACACTGGTTTGGCCATTAATATAAAAGATAATCAACAAAGTTAAAAAGTATTCTGTTGCGTTTAGGTTTCAGAACAGCCAGATATCAGTTTATTTTTTTAAAAAATCTGCTGTAGCACGAAGAGAACAGTGAAGCTGTTCATCTTAGCTATTTGGAGTTTTCACCGAGCTTTTTATAGTATTGAAAATAATCCTCCTTTAGAAAGAAGCTTAGTAAGCATGACTGTTGGTTTATTTATATCAAATGATATGGATTTTTAAAATTGTGAAATGTAGCATTCACACAGAAGAGTATTAAAAACACAGTTACAGTTTAAAGGATGTTTATGAGGTTATTTAATGTTTAGAAATACCAGTACCTTAGAAGCCCCTGGTGTTACTCCCTAATTGCATAATCCCTCACCCACAGAAGTAACCGTTATACTGTTTTGTTTGAATCATTCTTTATTTTTACTTTTCACCACCTACACATGAACCCCTAAACGGAATGTCAGGCACAAACCTAGCTGTGTAAGGACAGGGCAACATGGCCCCAGTTAGATGAGAGCTCCCAAGGGAAACTGAGCTGAACGAAGTCTTTTGGTCATAGTCTGGGAACAGGGCACATAGTTAACACAAGCCTAAAGCAGATGAGAAGCTGGACCAAGCTCACCAGAAAATCCCATTCGTATATTTAAAAAAAGATAGGCACCTAGAGTCCTCATCAGTTTTCAACATATCGTGAGTCACACATATCTGGACCAATTGCCGTCTCTGCCTGTTGTACAGCTGTCGTCATGGGATCCTCATATGTCATATTTGCCTCTCTCCTATGGTGGATCTCATCCTCCTTGTATTTCATATCTTCCCGTTTCTTGGTCTAGTCTGTCATTTTAGTGAAGCACATCCCCCAAGCATATTGTTGGGAAAGTGTGCAAGAGAAGTACATTTTTTAAGACTCTGCATATCTGAAAATGTCTTGTTCTGCCCTTATTCATGTGTGATAGTTTGGCTGGGTATAGTCTACATCAAAGATAATTTTCCTTCAGAATTTTTAAGACCCTGCGTCATTGCTTTCTCACTTCCAGTTGCTGTTGAGAAGTCAAAAGCCATTCTGATTCCTGATCCTTTATAAGTAACTTGTATTTTCTTGGAAAGATTTTGGAATCTTCTCCTTGATGCTAGTGTTCTGAAATTACACAATAATATACCTCACCCTCAGTCTATTTTGAGCCATTATGATAGGCATCTAGTTGGTTTTTTCAATCTTGAAACACAAATGCTTTAACTGATCATTTTGAATCATCAACTGAGAATAGAAATGAAGCCTCTGGACACCCAGAAAAACACTGATTTTATAGAACCAGTTTTAAACCTGTTCGGTCAAAGACAACTTGCCTCAGTCTAGATCAACGGTAATTTGTTTCACTGAACAAACTTCTGAAAAACTAATCGGTCAATGACAGCTGTTGAAGGTTAGTCAATCAGCAGCCAACTTACTCTAGTGAAGTCTTGCCTAAGTAAGCATGCTTCCAGGGCTAACACTAGCCCACTCCCATCCCTAAAACCATGACAATCCCCAAAGAATCCCTGACTCCAGAACTCTATGTAAATCCAGCAGTCTGCTTTGATGGAGAGATTGCTCCAGGCCAGCATATTTCCTCATTACTTATGCTAATAATGAAGCAGGCCCCCACTGCATACTCCCTTACCTCCAGATGTAACTATTATACAGTTTTTGTTTCCATCTTTTTTTTTTTACTTTTTACCACCTATGCTTGTATCCCTAAACTGAGTTTCAGGCACAAACCTAGCTATGGAAAGAAAAAGCAGCATGGCCTCTGTTATGTGCAGGCTCCCTGGAGAGGCTGAGTTGAGTGGAATCTCTTGGCCCATAGCCTTTTGTCTCAAATATTGAGGGGCAGCCTTTATCTTTTGCATAACTACAGGTTTGAAAACCAATGACCTAGTGCTCACTCACACCATCACTCTCGCACCAGAAGCCAACAGGGGTATGACGTGTTATAATTTACAACGTATGTTTCACATTTAAGGTCCCATTTGTGGCTCTACTCCAGAGTCCCTGGATGGCTTGCCCCAGTCTGTCTCCCCTCAGTCTAAGAGTCCCCTCCCAACTCCACACCAGATCTAATAACTCCTTCTGGAAGTCTTCCAACTCTTCGTGGGAATAGAACAATCAATTATCCAAAGAAAAAGAGGACTGAGTGGGTAATCAGGACACTTGGGTTCAAGTCCCAGTTCAGCAAATAATCAGTTAAGTGACCTTAAGCCCAGGTCCTCGTGTTCCTCACTGTGGTTCAGTGTTCCCGTCTGTGAGATAAAGCTTGGACCAAATCAATAGTGCCCAGTCTTGCCTGCACATAGGAATCGCCCGGCATGTAAAAATATTGACTCCTGGACCCTACCCTAACCAATCAAATCAGAATCTCTGGGGTGGGGCCCGGGCATCAGTATTAAATCTTCCATATGATTCTAATGTACAAACAGGAGTGAGAATCTGGACGAGGTGATCTCTGGCTCCATTCAGTGCTCACACTTGGAATTCTAGGAAGTACTGTGATACCTCATTGAATACATTGGACACTGCGTTGGTAGGACTCTGTTCTTTGGGTTTCTAAGGGAATGAGAAGCATGCAAAGGCACAACACAAGAACATTAGTGATGCAATTTATCTACATGATAGATATTGATGAACAGTATGTATAATGGAAGCTTGTAAAATCAATGAGCACAAAGTGTAGATTGCAATCTTTTCTCAACCATGCCTGTAACTGGTGACGGGAGTTGCCAGTAATAAACAGGGGGGTAACATCCATTAATCATCCTCTAGCCTACTGAGGCTGTATGTGTTGGGAGGAAAGGGTAGCTCCAGCTTGTCAGAACATCACTTACAGCAGCTGAAACTCACATCGTCCACATCTCTAGGGTCCAGGGTCCCTTCAGAAGCCAAGGTTGAGCCCAGACCTGGATATCATTAAAGATATCGTCCTTGTAGTGGACACTAACTGAGGTGGCAGTCTGGCTTCCAAGGACTCCCCAGGGTCTGGCTCTGATACCCAGGAGGGGGCAGGCCTCCAGGGGTCATGTCTGAACTTTACCATTTTGCCCTCTGGGAATCTTTGGAACTGACTTTTTCCAAAAGCAGCTTCTTGGGAGAAAGTCCACTCCTCCTGCTTCTTAGATCCCTGAAGTAATCCTGTTATCTTCCCATCCTGTATCCTGGTTGTTTGTCTATTCCTTTGATTTTTGTGAGCTGTCCCAGTATCCTTCCAACAAAGTTCCTTTTTCTTTTAACTTAGCCAGTCAGTTTCTGTTGCTTGCAACCTAAAGAATCTTAACTATTATGGCCCCTATCCCCAATAATAATAGCTTCCAGTCATCTGCTTGTCACCAGGTACTTAAATATATTATTGCTAATCCTAAAAATAGCTCTATGAGCCCATTGTTCAAGTAAGAAAATTGAGGTTTTGAGTAATTTGCTCAAAAACATGAAGTTAGTAAGCAGCAGAGCCAGGATTTGAACTTACTTCTCTCTAACTGCAAATCCTATTTTTTTCTGCTATTCTACGCCAGCTCTCACCAATATTTTATTATCTAATAACTAGTCCTTTCTACTCTCAACTTCTACCCATACCTGAACTCACACATACTGTGCTCTGACTAAGTCTCACAGAGGATGGGAAAGGGCATGGGAGGCTAATCTGGGCCCCACATGCGCCTGTCTTTTCTCCTGACGGCAACAGCTTGCAGGGGCAGAGTCCGGCTCTCAGCACAGAGTGCTTGTGGGGACTTCCTCAGTACTGATCAGTGGGGTGAGAGGGACAAAAATCCATGCCCCCAAACTTCAGCAAACGAAGGTCCAGCCTCGAAACTTGTAGCTGGGATGGACAACCCAGGAAAGATGTAGCTGAAGATTATGCGATTGAAGAAGAATATTGCTAGAAAGGACCACAGGAGTCATCTCCTTTCAACTCCTGCCTTTTCCATTGGGAGAACTGAGGTCCAGAATGGGGAAGGAGTGTGCCCAGATTGCACAGCAATGTGGTGGCTGAGGCAGTCAGACTTCTATGTTTTTTTCCACTAGTGCATGCCCAGGAGATGGTTTATCCCATCATTTCTGTCACCTTAATATCCCTATTTGTGATGGTAATGCTGCTTTCCAAAGTGAGTTAGATTTAGAAAGTGGCCTATCTGTGTTCCCCACGACTCTAGTGTGGACACTTGTAGTGAGTTTTGTCCTCAAGCATCCTGGCTCTGGAAGGGAAGTCCTTATCTTCCACATGGAAACCCTGTAACCATCTCTTTACTTTCTAGGAAGACATCTCTCTGGGGATCCTTATTTTCTCATTGGATTTCTGAGATTCAGGTGTTCAGAAGTGAAAGAAAACTGATATAGTGGCACCTGAGAGACAAGAACCTCAGATGGAGCTGGATTTCAGATGGACGCCGTGTATGTCACAGGTGATGTCACCCTGATGACCACAAGCTGGTGGTGTTGCTCAGGAAACCCTGGGTAGGTTCACCGATGAGCCAGCCCATCCGTCTAGCTGTCCCCGATGCTGGCAGACATGGAAGCCCCCAGTCGTCTTCTCGAGATCTGAGAATGTAGAGATTTCTCACTGCCGAAACCACCCCCTGCTTCCTTCCAAAGGGCACTGCAGATTGAAGGGGGTTCCCAGACTCGGGGGGGATGAGATGCAGCCAAAGTTCTCGTGCCTCACCTCACTGAGTTCAGCATATCTGGGGTAGACAGAGTCCTGCTCAGCGTACAGAGGAAGGCTCTGCTTCTTTGCTTCTGAGCTTTCTCTGGAGCTGCGCGACTTAGTGCACGCCTAGGCAGGAAATGCAAGAGAGTTAACAATCCCAAGGGCAACTTTAACCACTGGCGGACAGAAGTCAGTGGGCAAATATCCCAGCCTTCCATCCTTCAATGGGACAATTCTGGGCATATTCTATGTGGTTCCCTAGGATGGCCCTGGAAGGATTGAACCCCAGTTTCCCATAGTCGTTGTAGCTCTTATATTTAGGTCATTGATCCATTTTGAGTTAATTTCTGTATACAGTGTAAGGTAGGGGTCAAACTTCATTCTTGTGTGTTTGGAAATCCAGTTGTCCCACAACCATTTGTTGAATTGACTATTTTTTCTCCTTGAATGGACTTGGCACCCTTGTTGAAAATCAAATTTTTTCTTCTGGACTCTCAATTCTATTCCACTGGTCTCTTTATCTGTCCTATACCAATACCACCCTGTTTTAATTACTGTAGCTTTGTAATAAGTTTTGAAATTGGGAAGTGTGAGTCTTCCCACTTTGTTCTTCTTTTTTAAGATCGTTTTGGCTATTTAGGGCCCATTGCAATTCTATATGAATTTGAAGATCAGCTTTTCCATTTCTACAAAAAAAGACTTGGAATTTTGATAGGGATTAAGTTGACTCTTTAGATTTCTTTGCCATCTTAACACTATTAAATCTTCAAATCCATGAACAAGGGATATCTTTTCATTGATTTAGGTCTTAACTTCCTTCAGCAAAGTTTTGTAGCTTTCAGTGTTCAAGTCTTTCACTTCCTTGGTTAAATTTACTCCTAGCTATTTTATCTTTTTAGATACTATTGAAATGGAATTGCTTTCTTAATTCCTTTTCAGATGTTCATTGCTGGCATATAAAAACACAACTGATTTCTGTGTGTTGATTTATACCCTTCAACTTTGATGAATTTGTTTCTTGGTTCTAGTCAATTTCTTATGGTTTCTTTGGGTTTTTCTATATATAGGAGACATCATCTGTGAATAGAGATAGTTTTACTTCTTCCTTACCAATTTTGATATATTTTATTTCTTTTTCTTATTTAATTTCTTTGGCTAGACTTTCCAATACAATGTCGAATAACAGTGGTAAAAGCAGGCATTCTTGTCTTCTTCCTGATCTTAGAGAGAAAGCTTTTAGCCTTTCATCAGTGAGTATGATGTTAGCTGTGGGTTTTTCATAAATGCTCTTTATTGTGTTAAGGAAGTTCCTTTCTATTCCTAGTTTTCTGAGTGTTTTTTTAATCATAAAAGGATATTGGGTTTTGTCAAATGTATTTTCTGCATCAATTCAGATGATCATGTGGGGTTTTCTTTCCTTTCTTCTATTAGTGTGTTGTATTACATTGATTGATTATCTTATGTTGAACCACTGCTGCATTCCTGGGATAAATCACACTTGGTCATGGTGTATAATCCTTCTGATATACTGTTGGATTGAGATTGCTAGTATTTTGTTGAGGATTCCTGCATCTATATTCATAGGGGACATTGGTCTATAATTTTTGTGTGTGATGTCTTTATGGGTCTTTGTTTTCAGGGTACTGCTGGCTCCATAAAATGAGTTGACGTGTTCCCTCCTTTTCTATAGTTTGGAAGAGTTGGAGAAGAATTGGTGTTAATCCTTCTCTAAATGTTTGGCAGAACTTAGCAGTGAAGCCACCAGGTCCTAGGTTAATAATGCACTCTTGATTAGCTTTCCCTCACTCCTACTCTTTCTCTCCCTGGTCCCTCACTGCTGCATCCTGGGACCACCTTCCAAACAAACTATCTGCACCCAAGTTTTGCCTCAAGCCCTGCTTTCAGGGGAACCCAAACCAAAGATATAATGGAAATGAGAGGTTTTGTATGAAAATGTTGTGTGAAGAAACAATAAATTGTAGACAATCTAGGGAGGTGGGAAGAAGGGGGAGAGGTTTTCTGCCCTGTACTGGTGAATGAGGTATCATTTTGATAGACTGGAAATTCCAGAGAAAATACTGAGACTTCCAGAAAAAACTGGATCCAACAAGATGAGAGAGAGCTGGAGGAGCTAGTGAAGAGTGGAAGAGCTGGTGAAGTGGTAAGAGCACATTGAAAAGAAAAAAAGATGACACGAGTGGAAGAAAGTTGAGAGAAACAAAGAACACATTGGTCAAGATGGAAGACTTAGTCCCCAGCCACTGAACAAGGCAGGAAGTAAAGGCTAGGGGAGGATTTTCTATGGGCAGAGAACAGGGGAGCTATTGGACATGGTGGGGGGCTGTGGCAGCACTGAGAATGTGCCTTGCAGGCCTCCAACTGAAGGGAGCTTAGTTGTCCAAGGGCCCAGCTGTTGTGCTTTGAAATCCTTTTGCACCAAAGCCACACTTTCAACAGGCTGCTCTCAACCAAAGACTGAGTGCAGCAAGAATATTAAGATAAGCGTGTCCCTGAGACACTTGGACTTCTCTGATGGGAATTTGGCTTGAGGACACCCTAACAGCTTTGTCAACCCTTCTTTAGATGGCATGGGAGTCTAAGGTGTTTCCACCCAACCTTCCTTCTCTCTCTCTTTCATTCAGGGTCCATCTTACTTTAGTCTGATGGCTCTCCCAGCCTCTCCTGGCTCCCTCTTCATTTCCTCTCACAGGTTTTCCCCCTATTAAAATCTTTTCACATTTAATTGCAACTTGGCATCTGCTTTTTTGAAGAACCCAGACTACATATTGTCTGTGACATGTCCATTTTGACCCAAGGTTGAGGGGATGGACCGGGTACCAAGACAGAAAGGGGTCATGCTTCATCAGGCACCTTGGGGAGAAAGGAGGCTGTGCCTAGCCTGGGACCAGAGGGAACTGATCCAGCAAAAGAGAGCAGTGGGAGGACAGTCCCAAGACAGAGGGGGATAAAGAGTCAGCAACTGAGAGGACCCCAGAAATAGGCACAGTTGAGACAAGCCCACTTAATGCATGAATTGGTGTTAAGTCTTCTGGGTGAGATGCTTCGTACTTGTTAACTTATTTCTATTTTGCATGGTTGGTGCCCTGAAATCTCCCACACTGTATTAAAAATAGCTGTGTACACTCTGGCAGCTGACAACACTCCTGTCCATCTTTCTAATTCTTTAGATGATAGCCACAGGCATTTACAAAGAGCAGGAATGCCAGGCACCTGGCCTAAAGGATGCTTCCAAACCCCAATCCAACTGCTTCAGGGATGCTCCAGGACTGTCGCTCTGCATCTCAGACCACTTCCCCCTCCCTGAAGAGAGTTTTAGACCAGTCCTGTCTCTACATACCTCTTTCTTTAGGTATATTAGGCAGAGGATCACCCCTCCATGGATACATATTCTTTAGATTCCCCAAGAAACATGAAGTTGGTGAAAGAAGCTTTACAGATGCCCTTGAAGCCATTCCTTTCAACCTCTCTGAGGGTCATGCTAGGCCAAGCATCCCTCGGAAGGATGTCTGCACAGGGGAACCGGGCTCCCACTCAGGCAGGGGAGGGTTGGTTCTCAGAACCCACTGCCCACGCTCCCCCACTCCAGATACCCAGATGATCTGGGGAGGTGGTTCTCTCTCTGTCCCCAAGGCCAAGCATGCCCTCAGGCTAGATAAAAACTTGCTTTCCAGATCCAGGCCCCATGCCGCTTATGCCCAAGAGGCTCCCCTGTGCTGTATTGGTGGGCCCTGTCTCCTGATTTCTGGTTGGGCTCAGCCAGTGGGAGGCACTGGCAGGGAGCCAGAGAGCAGGAAGAGAGAGAGAAGTCAGAGTATTTATCCTCCTGGCTCCCTCTTGGTGGTATTGCTGTAGACTGGCCATGTCCCTTAAACAAAGGTCACAGCTCCTGTCACCTGGGGTCCCCACACAGCTTTCTGGGTTCCAAGTACCATCCCTCCCCTTGGCCTTCCAGACCTAGATTGGGAATGGAACCCCCGCTCCCCCGGTCCTGTGCCATCCTTGATCGGAGCCCCATTCCCTGACCGCAGCTTTGTAAATGTCCCTTTATTTGAGGAGAGGAACTCCTCAAATGATCCAGTTTGATGTGCCATCTGTTTATTGTCAGGACCCTGACGGATGCACCTGATCTCCTGAAAGGGGGGTAGGGACAATTCAGCAGCTAACTCACACACCAGCTTTTCCTGGTGACGGCCATGTCCCCACCCCACCCTCCAGGAGAGATACCTGTCTCCTGGGCCCTGTGAAGAAAGGGGTGGTTGGTGTGCTGGGTAGGAAGAGCACTGAGCTGGGGGTCAGGAGTTCTGGGCTGCCGTCACTGTCCTCCCGCTGACTCGCAGTGTGACCTGGGACCAGTCCCTTCCTCTCTTTGGGCTCTACTTTGCTCATCTGTACGATGGGGTCAGTTGCCATGCCTGGTGGCTCTGCCCACGATTGCAGCCCAGGATTCCCCTGGTAGATGCCCCCTCCTCATGCCAGCCAGTCACATCAATGCAGGACCGCTCCTAGGCAGGGGAATCCAACCACTCAGACGCCACTGCTCCGCCATAACTTGGGAACAAACGAGGTCTTCCCCAGGTGACACACAAACACCCCACTTCTCCTTACTCTTAGGAATTCGAGGGAATAGAAGATACGATCTGTCCTCAGCTTCTGAGGGCTCAGATGGGAGAGGTGACACCCTGCTAATTTCCAGTGCTGGAAAGCAGGATATGGGACTTCCTCTGTAACTTTCTGCCTCCACAGAAAGCCTTCTGATCTCAGAAAATCTGAAGGAGAAGGAATACCTGACTCAGTGTCTGAGGCTTACCCGGGGCTGAACAGGGAGAACTGACTCACAAAACCAACCGATGTATCCAGGGGACAGGACATTGTTTGTGAACAATAGATGCAGATGACTTCACAGAAATCACTGAGCCAAAGTGAAAATTGAGTAGGGTTCTGAAGCAAGCCTCAGCCTCTGATGTAGAATGGGCATCCTTGCTTGAAAGGGAGAGTCTCCTCACTGGACATGTTTGGAAGGCAGTTGGATGCTCAAGGAGGTGAAGCAAAATGTATCAGCTAGATTCTGTGCAAGAAATGGAAATCATCTCTAGGCATTTCAAATGGAAAGGGATCGAAGATATGGATTAAGTGCCTAAAAATCTTGGGAAGGGCTAGAACCTTATGGTCTTCAGGCTGGGTCCAGGAATGCCTCTTAGAACCATAGAGCTGACTCAACAATGGAGCTGCTCCCAAGGCCACCACTGGAGCTGTTGAGTTCAAGATCATGCCCACAGCCATGATGCAGGGTCCAGGGATCCAGACTCTGGAAACCAGCCCTGCAGCTGTGTCCTGTGCCCATCTGTCTTGAACATCTCTCAATGCTTGTGGTCAGGTCTGAAATGTGCTTTTCAGCGCTTATGTCCACCACAGCTGCTTCTCAACACCCAAGAAGCTGAAGAATGAGCCTTAGAATGCTGCTGCATCCCTACAACCTCCCTCTCTGGTAGGAAAAGAGCACAAAGATGCAGCAAAGCAGCCTCCACCTCACCTTTGTCTCCCAAGTCTTGTGCAAGAACATTTAATTGGAAAACTTAATTCACATGCAGAATAATAGCTTCAAAGAGCCTGAGGAATGTAGTTCTTAGCTTTCCAGACTTTGCAGCACAGGAAGACACCCTAGAAGTATGGCAGAATGAAGGGTGAACAGGCCGAATCACAGTGCCCACCACAACAGGCTCGCTACCTTAGAAGGGGCCACTGGCATGTGTAAAATCCCCCTTGGAGACTGCTGATTCCCTCACACTGTCCCCATCTTCCTCTCAGAAGGGGTACATGGAGACCCAATGTGGCTGGATCCAATATGCCTCATACCCATGTCAAGACCAGTTGGGCAATAAATCATACACCCATTTGACTTAGTAATTATATGGTGTGTGTGTGTGTGTGTGTGACAGAGAAAGAGAGGGGACACGACACTGCCATTTTTGTTCTCTGAAGTAATGTTGATGTTCGACTGTTTGAATAATTTCATGTTCCCAAGATAATAGAGATTTTGGATGTACACAGACCTGGATTTAAATCCCTGCTCAGCCACTGTGGGACCCTAGACTAGGCGCTTGTCTGAGCTCAGTTTTTTCATCTGTAAAATGGGACTGATGATGTTGACCTTGTAGGGTTGTAGTGAAGAGTAAATGAGATAAACCCGGAAAGTTCCCAGTGCTGTGCTTGGCCCACACACCAGGGGCTCTAATGACTGTCCCCATCGTCCTGATTAATACATTTTGCAGGAACAGCCAACTCCTGTCAGGAAATTGACAGTTGGGGTGAATATCAATTGCATCGTTGTGTTTGAGGAGCAGTGGTGAGATTTTTTTCCCTGGTGCTTCAGGGAAACTTCCACAGACCCTCACCTGGTGTTCTATGCAGCACACATTACCAGAGATCGCATCTTCCAAACAGAAGGGGTCACACAGGCAGCATAGTAAGAAGGAAGGGCAGCAAGAGGTTTTCATACAATTCATCAGCATCAGCGTTTTTTAAACTGTAGGTCGAGACCCATTAGTAAGGAGCAACATCAATTTAGTGGGTTGTGACCAGCATTTTTCCCAATGAAAGAGGATGGAAGGGGAGAAACGAGATGAGGCAAGAGGAGATAAGAAGCGAGAACGTGAGAATGCGTCTTAAGAGAACTGGTCTGAGAAACTTGTTTCAGTTCATAGATGAGTGTGTGTGTGCGCGTATAGTGGGTCAATACTAAATACACATTATTTGGATCTGGATCGTTGCTAAAAATGCTTGCAAAATAGTAATCAAGATAACCAGCCCCCTACTTTGGAGTCGGGGGGACATTGATGACCAACCTGCTATACGACTTGTAACAAAAAGGGATTTGACAGAATAATTTAATTGCCCAGGAGATGAATGTATACCCGGAAGTTTCTCAACAGCCCCACTGCTCACCTCCCAGTTCCTGTGGCTTCACCACCCCATGGCCTTTCCTTGGTGCTGCTCAGGGCAGCCCATCTAAAAACTGTGGTTTCCTCTGTGTGGTGGTCCTACATGTTAAGAAACTCCCTCATTTGGGGAGGAAAGAACCAGCAGAGGACAACTCTCATGTCCTGGAAGCCCAGCACCACCTCATTTTTGGTGATCTCTGGTTTCCTGACTCTGAAATCGCCCCAAGACAAGGGGCCCTCCACTTCAACTTACAATTGGATCAGTTGACTGTAAGACCGTGGAAGAGCTTCTGACTTTCAATGTCCTGTGATATGCGGGTTACTCTTGTTGGAATATAAATGGCTTGAGTCCTGGATGGATGAACAAGGTCACCTCATTCCCTCTTCTGATTTTGGACAATCATGTGTCAACCCCCATCACAGGCAGAGCCGAGCTGGGTGTTACAGGTGATGTAGGGCCCAGGGGACCAGGAAGACTCTCCTGGGAATCAAACCAGGAATAAGATGCCAAAGACACAGAAATACCTTACAATGGCACTGCCCAACAGCACTTTCTGTGATAATGGGAATGTTCTATTCATGCTAATACAATAGCCACGAACCACGTGTGGCCATTGAACACTAGTGTGAACGCTGGTATGACTAAGGAACTGAATTTTTAATTGTATTAAATTTTAATTAATGTAAATGTAAATAACCACGTGTGGCTAGTGGCTATCAGTTGGACAGCAGAGCCTGAGACTTTCTGGTTCCTCCTCCCTGACTTCCCTGTGGGAATCCAGCCTCTGAATCATTGCTTCCCACAGGGGACCCTGAGTCTGAGAAGGGTGAGCAGGAAGGTCTCCACGAGCCTCTGGGCCCCAGCCTCCTGCAGCCCTCCGTCCCCACAGCATCCCCTCCTCCAGCATTCAATAGCCCTGGAATCTGAGATGCAGCTACAATGACAACAAAAACAGCAGCCCAGAAAAGGGAAAAGACAGGAGGGTAAATATACATTAAGGAAACCAACACGAAGATTAAGTGATTAAGGGAACAGGGCTCCTGCAGAGACAATCCTGCCTAATGGGGCATCCCAGCCGTCAATCTTTGGACCATGACACTCTGTGCCTGGGCCCAGCTCCCTCCCAGCCAGGGAACCACCACTTCCTCTTCACTAGCTTCAGGTCATCTGCAGCCAGTGACCCCTTACATCTCAATAACCCATCTCCTGGGTGAGCTGGGAAGATGACAACTAATTTTTCCATGAGCCTTTTCAAAATACACAGAGGGAATCCAGGCTGGATACAACCACGATCATGCCTGAAAGCAAAGAGCCGGCCTGGGAGACAAAGCAAGCACCAGGACAAAGGAGCCCTGAGTCTAGATCCACCTCCACTGTGAAATCCCTCCCCCTGGGAGGTCACCTGCTGGGACTCAGTTCTCACATTTGTTATGTGGAGTTGATGATTAAATTAATAGGTAGGACAAAGGCCCATCTGTAATGCTCAGCACAATGGCTGGCACATAGTAGGTACCCACTGGTGTGCCCCATCTTCATAGCTTCATTAATCCAGCCATCCAAATGGTAATTATCAGAAGTGGTCAGCACTCTGACCAAGCATGGTGTATGGCCCTGTAGAGAATCCCATACAATGGAGGACCTGCTTCTGGAACTAAAAGGGATAACTGTTTGGAGTCAGGGGTGGAAGGAATCTCGTTTCTCCTGCTACTCACTTCAGGGAAGACTGATCTCCCGGCCTTCCTGCTGGCATGGGGCCCTCAGTATTCTGGTTTGTAGCTACAGCCTGGCTCCCAACTCCCTTTGTAACTTCGGGCCTCAGTTGCTTCATCTGTAAAACGGGGGTAGATTCCCCTCCAGGTTTGGAGCTCAAAGATCCCACAGCCTCCCTGTCGAGGGAGATATGAGTGCACATGGGGGCTCTGCGCCACAGAGATTTTCCATGTCATCAAACTTCCCCTTCCCTGTCTCTGGTATGAAGATTCTGATTAGACTTGGGGGGGGGGGTAAAAAGAACACTGCATCCTCCTCTCCTTTCTTGCTCCTTCCCTCCTCACACCCCTCTCTTCCCTGCTGTCCCCAACTAGCCTCCTTCATCCCTCAGCTCTGAGGGGGAATTTGCATATTAATTTGAAAATGAGATCAGTTATTAGCCATAACCTGTCATGTATCATCCAATGCATCTGGACCTGGATTAGATTCATTATTGCCACAGATTAAAGACGGGGTGGGGGGGAAGCTAAATAATTTAAACTCATTATTCTACTAATCCTCCTGCTTGGCTGGGCTCCCTGGAGGTGAGTTAGGAGGTAATTGAAAACATGGAGATTTGCTGAGAAGACATTTGCGACAAACATTGACAAGCCGTGAAAAAGCAGGGGAGTCGATGGTTTTTTCCTCTTGTTTACCTACGAGGAAGGAGAGAGAGTGGTGAGGTGGGGAGACACTCCAGGAACATGGGGGCCGGGGGTAGTGTTTTAGGACACAGGGCATAACCACAACGGGCCAGCGAGGCACAGCTTCAAGCAGAGTACCGGGGAGTCTCTGGTCCCCTACAAGGTTCCCAGGAGTGGGGAGAGGAAGGACATCGTGAACCCCTCTCTGCAGACCTTGCCGGCCCCGCCCCTTTCAGGGGTCTTTTCAGCCTTATGCCTAAGAAAGTGCTAAAGTCACAGTTTGCCCTCGGGCAGCCCAGACTTGTATTTGTTTGATCTGAACACACAATCTCTTTTTTAAAAATGAATTTAATGCCAACACTGTCAAATCAGGAAATTTCACATAGAAATTCAGATTTCTGCTTCCCTTGCCAAAGCAAAGTTCTGGCAGCGCTGGGTCCACAGTTTCCTGAAACCAGCGTGGGCTGGAGCTGAGCGAAGCTGCCCAGCCCAGCGGAGCCTGAGGGTCACTAGAGGCCCACGAGGTGGGCTTCACTCCTTCAGGGTACCTGCCTCGGCCCCCATGCGTCTGCCTTTATAATCTCCTGTTTCAGAGATAAAAGTCCTTCCACCGCAGGTCCCAGGAAATCAGAGAACCTCAGAGCATCTTCATCTGCATATTACAAAGGTCAGCACACAAAGGCAGGGGAAGGGAGCCAGTTTGCAGAACACACACTCAGCCAGGCTCTGTGCCAGGCACCCGAGCTAACAAGAGGGGAAAGACACTGTCCTTAGTGCTGGGAGTCTTGGAGGGGAGATGGGCTATGTCTATATAAAGAAAACAGCTAAAGGAGCTATAAGAAAGAACTTTGTAACAGAGGGCTTCAAAGATAGATTGTGCTGGGTTTCCCTGTACTGGTGGAGTTCAATAGAGGTGAGTTGGTCATGTGGCGGAGATGACCACACACAGCCCCGTTGTGGGAAGATGGCAGCCCTGACCTGCATATTCCAGGAGCAGAGCCTCCATGGGACTGGGGAGAGAGCCCAGGGTGGGCAGAAAAAAATACAGTTGTCTAGGATCCAGGTCAGGCTCTGCCAGCAATTTGCTCAGCAAAATGCTCCTGGGCAAATCACTGAACATGTCTGAATGCCAATCTCCTCAACCATAAAATGAAACGGATGGTGCCTCCTGCCCTCCCTCTTCCCAGGAGCAGAGAGCACAGTGTGGGAGAGCAGGTGCCTCCACTGCAGGGAACTTAGAGGGACAGCAAGGTACGCGCAGGGCTGCAGGGGAGGAGACCCAGAGTCCCATCATTCCAAGTGCAACCCCTTTTAAGCTACCCAGCCACCCTGCCCCCGAATGTGGAACACCTGGCACAGCCACAAGGGACCCCCATCTCCTGCCACACACCAAATGCTTGGTTATTAGCTGTCTTTATCACTGCTATAGGGATTAGCTGCTGCTTAATTAATTTTTTAAGGAAGAAAGCTGTGCATGTCCCTGCACAACTAGAGAAGTGGGGGCAGACATTGCCCCCCCCTCATTTCTCCCCCACCGTGGACCCAGACTATGTTTGCTTTTAAGTTCTCTTTCAAAGCTGGTGTCCTGAACAAGTTGATTGTCCTCTCTGGGCCTCAGTTTGTTCATCTATAAAATGGGGAGTCAGACCATTGTTCACAAGCATATTATTTTCTCTCTGTTTGTTCTCTGAAAGTTTCCCCTACCCCTGCTCTAAATCTCAAAACAAAAAAGAGAGTGGCCAGTAAAAACCGTACTCTGGTTTTTTCATCAGTTCAGTCATCTGATTATGTGGGAATCATTTCATTCATTTCCACCTGACCGAGCCTCGGTTATAACAACGGGGTTAGAAAGCCCCTTGACTGCTAATGTGACGAAAGAACATGAAGCTAAGAAAATTCCCAGCCCGTATCTCACCACTAAGACTCTGGCAGGCTTGTTAGTGAACCTGGAAAACGACCTGCGGTTGACAAGATCTCTCTGGGGTTGAGAATGAATCTTGCAGGTGGGTTCTGTCCCTGCAGATCGGGTCCAATGAGTCACTGCTCAGCCGGCTCCCCGGGCGCTCTGCACGCTTCTCATCACCGGCAGGAGAGCTCCTTTGTTTATGAGCCTGTCTTCCCTGCCTGGCAGAGCATGTCATCCCACTGGCCTCTCCAGAGCAGGCCCTCCGAGAATGATTGCAATCAAATGAATGAATGACGTGCAGCGTTCTAGAACCATTCACTCACTGGGGATTAGGGCTGGGAGGCTGTGTCTAGTTTATCTTCTGTACATTCTTGCTGAGCAGTCCCTGCAATACCAGGAGTTCTGGGCCTTCAGGTTCAGTCTTGGTTGCTCCCTTTGCCATGCTTCGCACCCCCACGCCTGCTGATCTGCATTGTAAAACCTTGGTGATCGGGGCCAGGACTAGGGTGAGGAGAGTGAGACACTTGCTAGGGTGCAACGTTTCAGAGGAACACCAAAAAACTCAGTAACCAAATAACATTTTAATGCAATATTTCTAAAAAATCAAAATTGCAGTCATGTCGTATAAGGATGAGGATAGGTCTGAGAAATGCGTCATTCGGCAATCCTGTCGCTGTGTTGTGCAAACATCATAGAGTGTACTTATGCAGACCTAGATGGTACAGCCTACTACACAGCTAGGCAGGATGGTGCTAGTCTGATGGGACTACCATTGTGTGTGTGGTCCGTCGTTGACTGAAACATCGTTATGCGGTGCATGACTGTAATGCAAAACAAAATCCACAACGAACAAAACACCAAAATTTTAAATAAAAGACAGGATCCAACCCTGCACTTGTAAGACCCTGTCTTTCTTGCTTCATCCTAAAAGGGTCTTTCTGGACATAATGCCTCAAAAATAGCTCGGACTGGGAATCTGGTAGTAACATTTCCGTCTATTGGTTATGACTTTGGGTCCTTGGTTTCCTGAGAAAGTGTGGCCTGGGGTACTGGCTTTCAAATGAGAGGGGGGATCCCTATGTGTGACATTGGTGCCCCCACTCTCACCAGCCCAGTTAGAGTTTGAAATCCCCAGGCTACATGGTCACTGAAGATGCTGCCAGCTGGTCTGGAAGGCAAGCATTTTAAAGAAAGCCAATTAGGGCCAGGCTGGCCTTGTGGTGGCCTACAGTGCATGTGACCTGGGGGCCACATCCTCTGTCGCTTGTAGTCAGGCCCTGCCATAATTCTGCTGCCCCCAGTGCCATGGGGGTGGCATTTGTGCCATCTGATAGAACCTGGGGTGTTGGTGCTGAGAAGGATGTTATAGATCCTCTGGGCCTCGTGGTACAGGTAGAGTCCCCTCCCCCACCAGGGGACATTTTTCGTTGTCACAGTTAGGGAGGAGGAGGCTGTCAATATTTAGAGGATAGAGGCCAGGGCTGCTGCTGAACATCCTACAGTGCACAGGACAGCCCCTTCAACAAAGAATTATTCAGTCCAAAATGTCAATAGTCTCAAGGCTGAGAAACCCTAAGGTAGAAAAATTAGGAAAAATGAGTTCATATCCACATGGCTGGTGAGTGAGGGACAACCCCTGCTCCTCTGACTTCATCGAAAGGCAGCCACCTCTCAGTCAATCCCCTGAGTCCTGAAGGTCTTGTGGTCAGTGCCTCTGCCCACACCTGCGACCAACCCCAATGCAGCATTTGTGAGAGAGGATTTCACAATTTCCTTAGGTCTCTATCATTTCCCTTGGCTTTTGGAAAGTCCTTCCTGAGGTCTAACTTTAACCTCTCCTGCTGCTGCAGTTAAAAAATGTTTGATTTGTCAGTAAGGGAGATCAGATGTCTCTCCTGCTCCATCACTTCTGATCCTGAAAATAATCCATCATAGTATTGCTGATTGAGGTTCCCCAGTCAAAGAAGAGAAAAGCAGCCCAGGCATCATGGGAAAAGGTAAGGGTAGTTCTATTTCTCTAATATCTTCTACATACCAAGGTACGCAAGCACGCAGGCAGCCTGCATTGGATTAATTATCATGACCCTTGGGCTCTCAAGCTGGGGCTCACAGACTGGAAGAGAAATGTCTCTTTGGCTCAAAGTGACAAATCCTCAGCACAGGGACAGATCCTATTTGAGAAAGAGCCCAGGGAGAGCCTGTTTCTGTAGACTGGATGGGGAGGATCCACCCCAAAGGAGTCATTCATTCTCCCAGCAAACACTTGAGCACTTCCTACGTGCCAGGGCAGTGACTCTAAACCTTGAGTACCTCGGAATCCTCTGGAGCGCTCGTTAACACACAGATACCTGGGCTCACCCCAGAGCATCTGATTCAGGGGGTTAGGGGGGTGGGAGCCCAAGAATCTGCATTTCTAATGAGCTCCCAGGAAACACTGCTGCTGGTGGTCCAGGGACCCCACTTTGAGAACCCCTGTGCTCAGTTGTTCTAAATACTAGGGATGCAGCAGGAAATACTCTAAGCAATAAACATAATATATAAGTAAACTATGCAGTTGGTGAGAGGTGATAAGTGCCATGAAAGGAAAGAAATATAGAAGCAGAATAAGTGGGAATCAGGGATGTGAAGGGAGGGAATGGGAAGGATTGAAATTTTAAATAGAAGAGTCAGGTCTCGTTGACATGGGGTGACTGACCAACTCAGTTTGCCTGGGTCTGTCCTAATTTTAGCACTGAAAGTCCCACATTCAGGGGAGCCTGAGAGTCCCAGGAAAACCAGGACAGTTGGTCACCCTCCCCTGAGATAATGTTGGAGGGAAGACTGGAAAGAATGATACAGGTGTCTACACAGACATCTGGCAGAAGAACATTCTAGGCAGAGGGAAGAGCCACCACAAAACCCTGAGTTAAGAGCTTGCCTATGTCTTCGAGGATCAGCAAAGAGGCTGCAGCGGCTGGAAGGGGGTAGGTGAGAGGAAGAGTGGTTGAGCACGAGGTCAGAGAGTAATGGGGGGGTCAGATCATGCCAGGCCTCCTAGGAGAGGAGTTGCTATACCTATGGGGGTGATTGGCCCTGATTACGGTAAGGGGCTGGGGTGGCTGCTACAACATGGGGACACGGGGGAGTATGTCTAGAACTCCAGGTTTTGAGCAGAGGATTCATGATCTAACTCACCTACAGATCACTCTAGCTTCTGTGTTGCAAATAGACGGTAGGGGGAGTGTCTTAGACTGCTTTTTCCTCCAGTGCAGAATCCAAGACAAAGGCTTGCGTGCAGATGGTTTATTTGATATGTGATTCCGCGGAGCAGGAATGAAGGACAGGAGAGTGAAGCTGGACAAGGAGGAGAAGCCAAAGGAGAATGCGTTAAGGAGTTGGCCACCAGCGTGGGCCACTGGGGTTTGATTTTGACAGGATCCTGGGAGAAATACATCTCAGAACTCTCTGCTTAGAGAATGAAAGGGGGAAGTACCATTCTGCTGTCTTCCTTCCCCCATTGGTCAAGTGTGGCCTCTCAGGCCTTAACTAAAAAACACTTCTGGGTTGCTCGTGTGGACATGCTGTGTGGTCTCCTGCCGGTATCGTGCCTCAGTGTCTGAGAAGCCCCAGCATAGGAAGCAAGAGGTATATGGCATGGACTTATGTAAGGTGCTGTTAAATTGTCCCTTGCGTTGTAAGCTGATTGTAACCTGCACAGGACTGATTGCTATAGCAGTGGCTGCAGTGAGAAGTGGGGACAAGAGGGCATGAAGTAGTATAGAAGAGGTGTTTTGTACAATCCACCCCTTGACACTCAAACTTTCTTGGGCTTTCCACTATGTGCAGTCCATCATTGGGTTTCTTTCACAGTGGCAGCTGCCTACAATCTCTGTCCAAACTTAATACCAGAAGGTAAGTGGAGCTAGCTTTAGTCCCTGTGATTGCAACTGGTCCTGAGACCATAACTGATATTCATCTTTTCCCTCCTCCAACACACATCCTAGATTTTCCTCTCCCTCAGCCAGCTGGTCTGGGTTGCTTGCCTAGTGAGGTACTGTTGAGACTTATCTCAAAGGGTCTAAGCTCTTATCTGCCTTGCTGTGGTCAGGCTGTGATGGCAGCAGCTGTCTTTCCAATGACCAGGCGTGGAAGCTCAAGAAATAGCTCAGTGAGTTCTTGAGTTCCAGACCTGCTCCTCTCTGCCCCCAATGTGTAACACAACCCCAGCTCCTCGTGGTGGTCAGGGCCAACTACTTCCACCTGTCTAGTAACTCCTGTCTGTGTTTGCCGGTCTACTGGCAGGAGGAGCCCAAAGTGACCACGTTGTGGTCATAGCTTCGAGTTCAGTGTCCCCTAGTGGAAGTGTATCCCCTCCCTGGGAATCTGGCAGAGCCCAAGGTTATGAGAACTGGAAGTAAAAATGCTTTAGTGTGTCATTAGGAGTGATGGTGAGAGGGGCACCATTTATCAGCCATTGGTTCAGCTTGTATCCTAGTGGATGGCACCCCAAATCTGGAGAGTCTTGTCAACTTAGCCTTTTTCCCCTTTCACCTTCACACATGTTCACATGTGTGTATGCAGGCACAAATACATGTGTGTCTGCAGAGACACACACACACACACACACACACGCAAGACCATGGACAGAGGCCTCCCTCAACTCTGACATTCCATTTCCTACAAGATGTCCCCACTCACCCTCCCCATTCTTTCCATTCTCTGGCTCTCCCAGACCTTCACCTCCAGCCTCTTTAGAGCACATAGCTGTTCTTGGTGGCAGAGCTACTACTGTCCTTGTCCTCCCTGAGGAACATCCACCAGACCTGAGACTAGGGCTCAACTTCTAATCCAAGGCTCTTTCTGCTTCATCATCCAGTCCTTTCTTTTTCCATTTTCTCAGACACCCCCTCACGCACACACACAAGAGCATTCTAGGACATATCTAATGGACACAGAAGCCAGGCCTCAGCTAAGGCATGTGCATTTAAACCATATGTTGTATAATAAAGAATTTGGCAGGTCTTTGTTCCTGGGTCCTGGGAGGGAACCTGTTAGCCTTGGAACTTCCCATGTCATTCATGGTGGGCCCTTCGACACCCCCAAGTTTATGCTAACAAGGTGACTCAGGATGGGGCTGGTCATGCCCCAAACATGTGGTTAGATGGCTGGGGCTTTGATTTACAAGATATCAGCCTGACCTCCTGGGGGGGACGAGAGACTAGACATTGAGTTCAGTCTTGTGGCCAATGTTTCAATCGTGGCTCCACGATGAAAGCCCAGTGAAAATTCCGGACACCGTGGCTCGGCGAGCTTCTCTGGTTGGTGGTGCACATCAGTGTGCTGCGAGGTGCTGTGTCTTGAGGACAGAGAACCTTCGCATCTGAGACCCTCCCAGAACTTGCTTGTGTTTCTCCTTTTGGCTCCTCCTGATTTGTAGCCTTGAAAGTAAAACTGTAATTGTATGTGGAGTGCTTTCCCTAGTTTGGGGAGCTGTTCTAGTGAATTATCAAACTTGAGGGGGTAGTGGGTACCCCTGAATTTGTAGCCAGTTGGTCTGAAGTACAGGTGGCTCTGGGGACCCACAAACTTGCAGCTAGTGTCTAAGTGAGGGCAGTCTTGTTGGGAACTATGCCCTTAATGTATAGAGTTTGACCTAACTCTGGGGGGACAGCATCAGAATTGCATGCACCACAGCTGTGTGAGCTGGGGTGGGGATGACAGATAGATTAGGGACAGTCCAAGGAGAGTAAGGTTAGAGGGAAGAGAACAGAAATGACCCACGAAAGGCAGATCAGAGCCACCTCCCATCCCCCAGTGTTCAGAGCACGTAGAAGCAGACTTGAGAGTCAGGCATCTGCACTGTTGAAATATTAAAATGCTTTTGTCCCAATTTCTAAAGAGCGATGCCCGGAGCCCTGCAGTGCCCGCCCGGCCTCGCTTCCAGGATCCCCCCCACACTGACCCCCCTAAGATCCAGAAACCAGAGCTAACGCTGCACAGCAGGGGCCTGCAGGCCATCTCCATGCTGACTGTCAGTACTGTGCCCTCCATTCTGTTAGATATTTTAAATTTCAGCCGTGTGTACAAGGGGTCTCAGTAGGGGGACCTGTCAGAACAAATCATACTTTCCTGTCTTGAGCTCTGTAAAGAATTTTGCAAGAAAGAGCAGTCCATATCAGGGCTTTAGGTGTGTAAAGACTATGCCCAGAAGATACAAAAGAAGTGACTGAAAAGTGAAGAATTCAGTCCATTTGGTTATTTGGAAGCAATCCATTTGTCAGATTGAATTCAATGTTTTTTTTTTTTTTTTCCTTTCCCTATGTTCAGCCAAAATAAGAGTTAGCCAGCTTAGACAGTCTCAAAATCTCTGCATAAAAAGAAATTCTAATTGCTCTGTTCCTTCATTCAGAAATTTGGCCAGTTCCAAGCCACATAAACAAGCCTGTTATCCAGGCACAGGGGAGAGGGGGATTTATTAACTTAAGTGAGCTGACGTGGAGGCCTCTGAGGAAAGCAGCCTGCATTATTCACTTGCTAGTCCCAGGGTGTAATTTACAGTGAGTTTTCCCTTTAGGTTTTGAACCTAGTTGAAGCTAGGGCATAAATTTCTCCAAGTTATTATTATTATAATTCATTATTCATTGAATGTTGACTGAGTATAACACAAGCAGCGGCAGCAGAAAGACTCCTTCCCCCCAAAGGGCCTGAAAGCCGTGTCTGACAACTCCGGAGGGAGACATAAGAGTTTCTGGGATCAGAAGACAGGGCTGTCTGCCCGGGGCTCTCGAGCTTTTTGGGGTCCACCAAAATCTCCCTGGGAGAAACAGGCTTTGGCGGGGAGAGTATGAATGCAGGCCTAGCGGTGCGTTGGCCACAAATTGGGCTATTGGTTGATTTTAATTCAGACAAAGACTCCAATGGGGTGGGAAAGGGTCACAGGAGAGGACAGGGACAGAAGCAAGGCCCTGGGGTGGGGGTGGGGGTAGGAGAAGTTTCCATTTGGGGGCCATTCGCTCACGCTTACCTCCAGGCGCAGGTATGGGCATCCATTCCCCACCCCCACTGTAGTTCACTTCTCCCCCTCCTCCCCTCCCACCCAGGCTGTGCTCCCCCTGGAAACAGAAGTTTATCTCTTCACTCGTCAGTCATGCCAAACAATTGTGCAGCTTGCAGGCGCAGGCCCGAGCGACAGAACGTTTTAGACCTAGCAACAGAAAGCAATTAAGTGCCTTTTGGCACAGCCTGTAAGTGCAATAGGAATTAAAGGGAAGACAAAAATGATTTCAGAATGGCAAGACGGGGCAACTGGTGACGATGTATGACATGCCTTGCTCTCTCTCCCCCTCCCTCATTTACTGAGCATCAGCTGTATGCCAGATTCTGTGCTGTATTCTCAAGGCGTTCACCATTGGGGGTGGGGGTGGGGGTGGGGGGAGGACGCACAAACCAGTATGTTCTGCCAAAAAGGGATCTGGGGGTGCAGGGAAGTTACTTAACCTCACAAAGCATCAGCTGTCCCATCTGTAAAGGTGGGGTGCCACCTCTCTCACAGGATGTCTGTGAGGGAATTACATGTAGTAGTTAGCAGAGCAGATAATGCAGATTAACTCTTTATTTCTGTCATTAACAATAAGTGTTACTTACACACTTGGTGTACTGAAAAGCTAAGCTTCTACCAAGCAACCACTTTTATTTGAAATTTTCAATGAAACATACATACACACATATCATAAATGCATAGCTTGATGAATTCTTACCAGCTGAATACACTTGTGTCATCCGTACCCAGATCAAGAAATACGATATTATCAGGACTCCTGGGACCCTCCCCTGCCATCTTCCTAGTCATTGTCCCAGGCCCCAAAATAACAATTATCTTGACTTTTCACAGCATGGATTGGTTTTGCCTGTTTTTGTACTTTATATAAATGGAATCGCACAGCATGTACTCTTTTGCATCTGACTTCTTTCATTCAACCTTCTGTTTGAGGCAGCTTCATCCACTTTGCATCTGACTTGCATCTGTCAATGAATTTTGCGACTGATCAAGTTTTTATGGAGCCCAGAGCCAAAACAGTGACCCACCTCCAGAGACTCCACGGGACCACGCGAGACATTCTGGACACTTACCTCGACCTATGCTCCCCTCACCCAAATTCTCCCATGCACCTTGTTTGGTCTACTTTGGTGACATGTAAGGATGTTTACCACTTGTCTCAAGTCCCATTTGGAATAATGTATTTGAAAAAATAATAAATGAATGAATCTTAGTTCTTCTTCCTTCCCTAGTCCAGGGCTCCTCTCACTATACAACTCTTCCAGGGAGATGATGATGATGAAGAAGAAGAAAAAAAAAAAGACGATGATGCAGTTGAAGCTGATGATGACAGCTAACATGTCCGGAGCACTTGCTTCCTGCATACCGGGCCTTATTCTAGCCTCCTGACCTGTATTGCCTCATGAAATCTCCATCACCACACGCGTCTATCCCCATTTTCAGTTAAAGAAACCAGGGCACAGAGAGGCTAAGCGTCTTGCCCAAGGCCACCCAGCTGGAAAGTGAAGCTTGGAGTAGAGCTCAGCCTCAGCAGTCTGGTTCTGGAACCCTGCTCTCGGCCAGCATCCGGTACTGTCACGAAGATGTCCTCTGAGACACCGTATTGTCATCCCTTTCAAGGCAGTGCGTCTGGCTTGCTCCCCTGATCCTCTTCAATCTGTTACCAAAGCACCAGCAACAAGCCTGATCTGCAGCGTGTGTGGCTGCAGTGTGAGTGGGGCCCCCGATTTTAATGCGGATGAGTGCAGGCTGAAGGCTCCAGCAGAGCAGCGTTCTTCCACACCTCCTCCCGGGATCGGGCGTGATCATCAGTGTCTTTCAGCAGAGCCATAGGCAGCCTTCAGTGGCGTCAACAGCTTTTAATCACAGGGAGAATCCCTGCACATCAGGCTGACCTGCTGACGGAGGAAGAACCACGCCTGCATGGGGAGGATGGCCAGAGCTGTTCTCTGCAGAAGACGTGAACCCAGGGCTGGCCAGACCAGAAGTTTCCATTCACTGACTTGGCCCAGGCCCTTTACATGTATTATTTCTATCCTTCACAGCCATCCCTCAAGGCAGGAGTTATCATTTCCATTTTCCAGATGAGGAAACAAGGCTCCAGTGAGATGCTGTCAACTAATGGAAGCCTGAGGAGTCTGGTCTGACCTGTCATGAAAAGGGAACCTCAGCGTTTGTTAAGGAGAGAAATAAAGTAACTTTTTGCTGCCAAATCAAAGGGCCAGGGTCCCCAGAGCAGGGGCAAGGGGGGACCACAGGTTCAACCCGCTCCGTGGCTGCAGGTGCAGAGGAAGCTGCCTGCCTGTCGTCCCTCTCAGCTGGGACAGGCCTCTTGCCTCTGGGAGCCGCCGCTGCACACAGGACTTACACAGAACACACGCACTGTCCTCAGGCTCCCCAGAAAAGCCACTCCCACTCTGGTTCCTTCCTTGGACTTCAATCCTTCTTACCACTTAATTTCTCAGTAAATTCTGTTGACAACTAGCATCTGCTTTCTCCAGGAGCAATAAACACCTTGTAATTTATAAATCATTTTATCATAATTGCCTGCCAAAGAAACAAAGTAACCAAAGGCTGGGTGGAGAGGATGGGGAAGAAAGAAGGCCCATCAAACTCAAGGGTGATGTGCAAGAAACAGAGACGGGCCAAACCCCTCCCCAAACCCCAGGGCTCTGAAGGGGCTGCCTGTCCTCAGTGAATAACTCCTGCTGTCACACTTAGAACGCAGGATTGCAGCTGACACTACTGAGCACCCCGCGCGCCTGGCATTTCTCAGTTGTTACCCCACAATAAACCTACACAATCGGCATCATTCTCCCCCTTCTCACGTGTATGGGAGCAAAGGTTCAGATGGGTTAAGTAGTTTGTCCAAGGTCACACAGCTTGCAAGTGGCAGAGCCAGGATTCAAGCCTCTTCTGGCCGACTCTAAACCCACACAGGCTCCCAGTGCCACCTTGGTCTCTTATGGACAATGGCTTTGAGGCGTTTTTGACTGCAATCCATGGTAAGAAATAGATTTACATCTCCCTGTGTCAGAAATTGTCCCTTTGCCCCATGGGCTCCACCACCCTCTGCCCTGGGAGCGGTAAGGCACTGTGCCCAAGGCTGTCCTGCCCTCTGACTTCTGGGGACTCCACCAACAGGTAGCTCCAGAGGGACATGGAAGGGAGGAGAGTGAGGTTGGGGTGTTTTCTCCCCTAGCTTCCTCTCTGCTCTGTCGCAGAAGGCTGGCTGTCCCTCAACTAAAGGCCACTGCTCCTCTCAAGGTAGCGTTTTTATACGATTCTCCTATTGGATTCTGGAAGGTACCCCCTCCCCACGCTCCTTCTGCCCGAGGGTGCCCCTGGGTCCTGCATTGAGGGTTTCCTATTCCTCAGCTTTATAAATAGTCTCTATTAAACCCTGCTCAAATGATTCTAATGTCAGGGTGTCTTCTGTTTCCTCTTGGAACCCTGACTAGAACAGTGACCTAACACACACACACACCCCTGAAACAAAAGTTTCAAGAAAATTTTCCATTCTGCCATGGTCTACCCTGCTTTGCCAAATAATTAAATTTTACTTCAGGACCTCATTTTGAAAAAACCCATTTTAGACTACCCCCACAGCAGGGTCCACAGTGATCGCCCAGGCCAAGCCTGTCTTTCTGGAAAAAGAAATTGAGGTTAAGAGAAGAAATAACTGCTCAAAGGAACTTGCTCCGGGCAAAGTCTGGACTAGAGCCCCGACCGGGTGACTGCAGATGCTGCTCACGGCGCCGAGGCCAGCCGTCTCCTGCCCTCACTGTGGGCCCCCGGCTCTCCCGTGCCTCACTGTCCCCGAGAACTGGCTGAAAGGTGGTTATCACCTTATAACGAGCTTCCCCCACTTTCCCGGTCTTTCCCAAGTGCCACTTGTCCACTCACGAGTGGCCCTGCCGGGGTTGACAGAAGCTCGCCGGTCAGAGCTGGAAGGGGCCACAGAGATCACCTCATCCAACCCTCTCATTTTACAGGCGAGGGAGCATGTCACCAGAAACCCAACACACCACTAAATCAGCACAGCCTGAGTCACAGCTCGGCTGCGGCCGAACATTACAGAGAGAAACATCCAACACTCCTACAGCAACAGGCAGAACTAGGGCACGTGGTCTGCAGCACGTGAAGTCAGGGAGCACCCCGAAAGTCAGGGGGTGCCCAGCCACAGCCTGCCATAGCTCCCCTCCCCCTCCAAAGGAAATGAAATCAGGAGTTCACGGTGGAGGGAAGGGAGGCCTGAGGTTTCACCCTGGTCCTAAGGGGCTGGGTTCCCTCCTGAGAATCAGCATTGCTGATTGGGGTGAGGAAGGCCGAGGGTAGGACTGGGTGAGGAGAAGGGCCTGCATGGGTGACCACTCACTGAAACTGTCCCCCCCACACACAAGGTTAAAGTAAGAAACAAATTAACCAACGTTTCTGAGCTGTCTTGCAGAATCACGAGGACGCTGCAGATGAGGAAAAAACTTGCTGACAACCTCCTTCGACCAAACATTGTGCAGATACATTGAGGGACCAGAATGCCCGATCAGTGACTTTGGATGTCACAGGCCAAAAATCCACCACATGTCACACATGGAACCTCCCTGGATACACATGCGACCCATGAGGAGACATGAAGGACACTTGGCCTGCACAGAAGACTCCTGAAACTTCCTGTTGCCCTTTCTCAGCCCCCAATGCCCTCCTACTCCCTGATATATATCCCACACGAAAGCTGCTCGAGGAGACAGATTTGAGAGTTTTGCCTCCTATCTCCTTGCTTGGCTGCCCTGCAATAAAGTCCTTTCTTTCTGCAAAAGACCTTTGCCTTGGCATCTGGTTCTTCCACAGTGCATCAGGTAAATGAACCCACCTGTGGTCAGTAACATCATGTTCTCAGTGGCTAAAGCTCCTCTTCTAGTCTCTGGGGCCATGGCCTCCAAAGTGGGGAGCATTTTAACCCTGAGAGTTAAAAAACAGAATTTGGATGAGGGGGGGCAAGAAGAATATATTACAGTTTCCATTTATATCTATTTTTATCTTTAATAATTTTTTCCTTCTATTACTTAATATTTTGGCTTTCAGTACTACATGTATAAACTTATAGGTAAACACTTATTTTTGGGTTGAAAGCTAAAAGGCGTTCATTCTTGGGATAACGATCTGAAAAGGTTCTAGGCCACTGCTCTGCAGAGCCAGGAATTCTCAAAGTGTGGTCCACATCAGAATCACCTGGGGAGCTTGATTCCAGGGCCCCAGGCCAAACCTGCTGCAGCAGACTCCCCGGTGGCGGGGCCGGGAGTCTGCCGTTACACAAGCTCCCCATGGAAGTTGATCACTGTCACTCTGGGCTCTGCCTCTAAGGCAGCGACAGTGGCAGCGGGAAAAACCTGCTTAGCCCACAGTGGTCCCCTCCATCCCCGTCCCCAGAGCTGTGTCTTGCAGAGGAATAGGTCCTGGCAGCCCTGTCTTCCACGCACTGTACACACAGGTGCCTGGCCAAGGGGGAGCACAGGGCTCAGTCCTCCGGGATGTACGCCCTGACATGAGAGCTGCGTCTGCCTCGAAGAAGGGGCCCCTTCTTTCTAGTTTGCACAGAGCTGCCTTGTGGGCTGGCAGTGGCTGAGCCTTCTGGGGGGCCCAACCATTCCCTAGGACCAGATAGGGACCACCAGTGCGAGGATAGCACCCGTGAGGGGAAAAGGGGCTGAGACACCCCAAGGCTGGCGAGGGTTTAGGAAGAACTTCCTGATGTGAAGGTGTTGAAGCGGAAAGTCAGGGAGGACCCACCTCAGGAAAGGGAGGAGAGAGCGAGAGAGGAAGGAGAAAGGGGGATAGAAGAAAGAGCAGATGAGGGAGGAGAACACAGGCAGAAACCGAGAGAAGAATAGACACAAACAGCTCTCGAGAGAGGGGGCACAGTGAGGGGGCAGCAGGCACTGCAGGCAAAGCTGGGAGAGGGTGCGGGTGGGACCTGGCTAGTTTTAGGAACTTTCCTAGCTGCACCCCCCAAGTACATTCCTTACACTGTCCCAAAATGCCTGGATAGGAGAGAGGAAGACTACAGGCCAGGAACGCTCAGAGTTTCTGAGTCTTTCGCTGGCTAAGGCGAGGAAAAGGATTTTCCACTGTCAGTGCTTTTCCACCAGCCACTGGAGCCCGATTACATTCGTGTTTTAGCATCTGAGCCATAAACCAGCAAATTACCTGTTGGGTTGCTTGAATCGGGATGCCTGCTGCTGACATTTCCCGATGATACGCACCGATTGGAATTCTCCAGGGTGACTGCTATTATCACGTCATCAGGAGTTGTTCTTGGGAGCGTTTGGGTTTTGCTGATTTAATAGGCAAGTCCTAGAGCCTGTGCTGCAGAGGAAGATGTTTAGTCTGATGAGAACTGGTGAGTCCAGCATCTTCTCCCACAGGTCAGGCCGGAGCTTATTTAAGAGAGAGAAAGTAAAAGGTTCAAAAGGAACATTTGCTTGTTTAATTGGCCATAGATTTTCCTGGCAATAATTTGCAGCAAGATGAGGGACCTCTTCAAGGTCATGTGACTGGGCCTGGCTGGGCCAGGAAAAGGACTCAGGAAATTCTGGGTGGTTGGCTCTTTAAATAGGTTTGCTGATTTCTCTAGGACTCATCCATAAGCCGATGAATGTCTATTGTTTAACTGATGGTTCCTGCCCAGCTTGACTGGCTCTCAGCCTGGACCAGCTACTTCTGGATAAAGGCAAAGAGAGAGGACCTGCCCTGAGGTCTGGAGTGCTAAAGACATTGTATCCAGACCTCAAGGGCATGTACCCCCACCCCAATGTCAAGGATCCACTGCGCAGCTCAGAGATAGAATGGGCCACCTCTGTGGGAAGCGGGCTGGGCAGCAGGCTGATTCTCTGGCTGGGCCTATACTCTGGTTCCAGACTCGTGATCTGCCAGAGCAGACCCTATGATTCCCCAACTTTGACCAAGGCTGATTTTATAGAGTGGACAGGGGCCTTAGAGACCCTTGAATCCGTGGAGAACTCCATGAGGCTGTGGCCTGCATTTTATTCCTGGGGTTTAGTACAGGACTTGACACTCAGCAAATGCTCAGGAAGTGTTGGAATGAATGAATGGAGTGACTCACCCAAGGACACGTCGTTGGTGGCGGCAGAGCCAGGGCACCCAGGGATAGCACTGGCTCAGTGCTCCTTATACCCCCTTCCACACCGCCTACCATGGGTGGAGCAGAGGGGTCAGCTCCAGGCGGCTGGAGTTTGGGTCCTGGTTTTTCTCCAGCTGCGAGATGGCCGTGGAGCATGCCTCTCAGATCGCCCCTCAAGGAGGGATTTGCTGTTCAGCGACAAGGAGGGTAGTTAGCCTCCAGCCTCCAGATACAGCACCTTCAGGGCCCATCTCAGCTCCGGAGCCCGGGCCGGTTCCTCCTGGTCAGCCCCAGCCAATGAGGAGCATGGCGGGGTGTTAGGGCCTGGCCATTTCTGCCCAGAGCCGGACTCCTCCAAGGGGCAGTCTGTTCTGGTGCTCCCAACTGGGCTGGCTGAGGCCCTGCCTCGGCGCATCGCGGTCTGACACGCTCCCTGCCCCCTTTCCCTTTCCAGATTTTGGGTCTGCATTATGGTCTGAAGGCTCTCTCTGCCCAAGCCCCCCTCTCTCTCTTTTATAGTTTTCACAGGCATTACTTCTAATGAACTCCAATAAAACTTAGTGTCTACTTCCCAGGGGACCCAACTGGCACAAGCTGTGTGACCTGAAACAAGTTATACCACCTCTCTAGCCTTCATTTTTCTCATCTGTAAGTTGGGCCTGCGGCCGTACCTGCCTCGCGGAGTCGTCGTGAGGAATAAGTGAGCCACGCACAGGGCTAGAACAGCACCCGCACAGGGAAGCACTCCACACACATTAGCCAGTGTTATTACCGAGCATCCTGCTTTGCCCGTGATTTTGGGGCACAGCATCCTGCATCCTGGAAAGGAACCACACACACTGCTGGATGCATCTGAAGTAAGGTCACAGAAACACGAACTATGGTCCCCTTTCCTGGGCAGCCACTGTCGGGGAGCTCACGGAGGGCAGGGGCTGGGGGCCAGGGCCGAGCAGAGGCTGTCTCTCTCCTGGGGAGTCAGGTCCTGAAGGTCCGGAATGTCCTCCACCTGCCCAGCCTCAGAGGCTGAGCCTGGACGCCCCCAGCTCCTGCTCAAGGCCCAGTTCCCTCTGGAAAAGGTTGCGAAGGAGGTGGGAGCAGCCCTTGGTGCCTCCTGAAGCCCCACTCTCCTCTCCCGGCCATCCTTGACCGATCTACAGCAATCTAAGACCTCAACTGTTCTAGGTGGCCCTTGTAGCTGAGACGTTATGAAAGAACCAGAGAGTTCTAACCCCAATCCCGCCTCAGCAGCAAGCCACGCGCTCTGTCTGGGAGCAGGCTCTGGGTCTCTGGGGTCAGCTTCTGCCTGTGTACAGAAAGGCGGGAGGATAAATGATGCCTGATTTCCCTTCTGGCTCTGACAGTCTATGTCGAGGGTCTGCAAATTCTTTCTCTAAAAGTCTAGGTGGTAAATATTTTATGTTTTGCAGGTTGTAAGTTTTCTGTCTCAACTACTCAACAATGCCATCGTAGCATGAAAGCAGACAATATGCAAAAAAATGAGCATGGCTGTTCTCCAATAACATTAGCTAGAAACACATGTCCTTTGGCCCAAGGACTGTAGTCTGCTGACTCCCGTTCTGTGTAATAAATATGATGATGCTGTCTGGGGGTAACTGATTCCATCACCTGGACCCTAGTCATTATTGGGAGAGGGACGTGGAAGGAACACATAACCCCGTTTGGGTCAACAAGTTCTGAGACATTTGCTGGGGGCTTCTCCAAAGCTCCTTCCTCTTCTTTTGCAGGAACCTCTCAGAGAGGAACTGAGTGTCTCCAGATGGTGCTGTAGCCACTATTGTGGTGGGTTGAGGGGTGGTGGCCAGACTAGAAAACTGACTCAGGAGTAGAGCAGAGCCAAGGGAATCACAGAGAAATGGGCCAGAGTCTCACTGGCAATGGGAACCCCTGCATCAAACCATGCCTGAAGCCAGAAGACTCTGAACTTTTCAATAATTAATTCATTCAATTTTGTTACCTAAGACCAAGCTAAGTGTTCTATCACTTACAATAAAAAGAATCCTAACTGATGCAATTAAGGATTCAGAAAAAGAGGGACGCACCCTCCCACCCCGTCTGCTGCCAATGAATCTCCAATGGTAGAATTTCAGGCATGTGAATGGCAAGGAAATCTCAGGAAGAGATTTGGGGACAGAGGATTCAGCTGATGGTCCCCAACCCAGATTTCATAGGGACCAGATGCTCCAGGACCCACCTATGACCTGATAAAGCTAGATAGAGGCCAGGTTTCCAGTGGTGATATTCTCACCTAGTGGGAAACAAACCAACCCCCTGGGGCAAGAAGAGAAGGGGGCCAGTCCACCTCCTCACACACCCAGAATGAAAGGAGGGCAGGAGAGTGCACAGCTGACCTGTACTGGGAGCCAGAAGAAACCCTGCGGTGCTCTGTCGGGCGTCCAGGGTGAATCAAGGGTTAAATAGACCTATTCCAACACACTGTCCTGGACCCAGACGCCTGATCTTTGCCCCTCTGCCCCATCTCTAAAGGCCCTGCTCCCCCACCCTTTGCTCAGCTTCCTCTCCCCAAGCGTCATGCAAATTGCCCTGCAGCAGTCTCTGGCAGGTCCTGCTGAGTTAACTGCAGCTGGCCACAGAACAGCCTAGAACACAGATTGTCCCAATCAAAACGAGAAAGGTTCAACAGCCAATTAGGCCCTGCGTTATTTGAATAATGTGCCAGATTAATGGAAATTATTAATTACGGGGTACAAAGGGCAGAAATGTAACTATCGACACGTGCTCTTTGTGGGAGGTGGCTGTGGGCGATGGAAAACTGAGAGTCCAACCAAAGATAACCGAGTTCATCTTTCCAGTCAGGGCTGGGTGAGGGGGTCATTCCTTAGGCTGGGCAGTGGGGAATCACAGGGCCATCCCCAGTGGCTTTGGAGGGGACACACCAACCCAGCACTACCAGCTAGCCTGGCCCTCACGGCAGTTCAAATTCTGACGTGGGCTCCGCGTGGTGAAGGTGTTGGTGGTCGAGGTGAGACGCACCTCTGGTCCCAGCTCTGCCCTGATGCTCCAGGTGAGCCTGGACCAGTCCCCTTCTCTGGGACCCAGTCCCTCATCTGTCAATGAGGGCTTGTTCTGGGATTATTCCTTCTCAAAACAGGGGTGCTATTGGCACCTGGGGCTGGTCAGTTCTTCCTGTGGAGGACTATTCCACACATTGCCCAGGGGGCACATTCATAGGCGCCCCCTGCCCCCCCCAGGTGGCGCCAGCCACAGTGACAACCCCCAAACCACACCTCCATATCTCAACATGTCCCCTAGGGAGACAGTACCACCCCCGGCTGAGAACCATTATCTGGTAGCCTTCCTGGAGAGCTGTGTGGCCTCGCTGTACCTCATTTGAGAAATGGGATTATAACCAGCTTCCTCTTCGGGCTGTAGGGATTAAACGAGATATCTCTTATAAAGATGAAGCACAGCACCTGGCACATTGTAAGCATAATAACCGTTACGCATTAAGATGAATGGAGCCCCCTCCCGTTAGATAAATTAGATAAATTTATTATCTAATTTCAACCCTGAAATACCTGCCATTATTCCCATTTCACAGATGGGGAAACTGAGGACCTGAGAGGTTACATAACTTGCCAGATTTCAACAAAGGGTCAGGGTGACTTCCCAGCCTGGCCTCTTACCGACCCGTTTTGGGGGACATGACAAGGCCAGGCACCTTCTGACCTCTGTTATAGGTTGTCCCTGATGTGGGGGTGGAGAAAAGGCAGGACAGTGGCCAGAGTCTGGGTGACCACTGTCAGCTGGGAGACAGGCAGGAGGTGAGGGCCTTCCGGAGTCGGCCCAGCCGCACGCTTCTCAGGCACCCTCTTCGCAAATCCAGACTTGGGGTCCAGGAGGTCTTCGCCTTGCCCACTTGATGGAGATGGGCTGAGGAGCAGGAGGGCGGGCTGCACCCCCGGGACCAGGTCTGTAACCGCAGGGCTGCGAGTTCGGGGAGCGCTGTCCCGGGGCTGCCCGAGGGGCGGCTGCAGGAAGGGCCTCGCACTGGCAGGATCCTTCCTCCTTTATGGCTTAGGGCTGGCGGAGGAAGGGAGACGGGACGGAGTTCTCAGATGTTCAGAGCCCACGGAGTATCACGCGGTATCACGGAGACCGCATGAGATAGGAGTCAGCCCCTTCCCTGGGAGCTCCCACTCCTCACATTGGTCTATGAGGCCCTGTGACATCTCCATAGTGCCCTCCCCAGCCTCTCTGACCTCATCTTTGTGCCACTATGTCCAGACACACTGACGCTTCCGTTCCTCCCTCCCACCTCAGGGCCTTTGCACTTGCAGTCAGTTCTGCCTGGAGGGCTTTGCACCCGACCGTCCCATGGCTGGCTCCTCACTGGGATCTCAGCTCAGATGCCCCTGCTCAGAGAGGCCTCCCCAAACCACCCCGGCTGAAATAGTCATACAACCCTGCCCGACAACATCTGTCACCCTGTTTTATTTGCTTCTTAGCGCTTACCATTGCTCAACGCTGTTTGCTGTTGATCCACGTATGTTTCTGAGTACCTAGAACAGTGCCTGCAAATTAATAGATCCTCAGGACATATCAGAGGAATGAAGGATGGAGACACAGCCCTGCCCTCAGGGAGCCCCGTAGCTGTAATTAACCTGTTAAATACTAGTTGTTTCTCTTGAGGCAATAGTTATCAGCAGGTATAAACTGAATCCATAAGCCCTGAAGGTGGCGTGTGGCTGAGGAGCCTTAGGCTTACAGGACTCAGTCATGGAAGACGTCCCATAGGAAGCTGCCTCTGAAAACTGGTGGCTCAAACCCTCCTGGTGGACCAGCTCTGTCACTCTAAATCAGAGCCAATCAAAGTGGTCATGATCAGATGTGAGCGGGGAGTGCCATTCGTAACAAACCCCACGGGTCTCCCTCCACAGGTCCCGACACACCTACCTGACCACTCCTTTGTGCAGTATAAGGACTTGTCTACCTTCTGATTGGAGAAAAGAGCGGTCACAAGCCATTTCTTCCCTCTGCTTGGAAGCCCTCCCCTCTCCACTGCCCTCTTAAGTCCTTTCTTCCGTCCTTTCTATCCACATCCCCCTTTGTAGAATCTAGGACCACTGCAGTGTACAACTCACATTGCAGTCTGTGAATGGCACGTACCTGAAGTTGTGCAGTGCATAACCTGTACAGCTGTATGTAGCAGCCCTGACAAACTCCTAGAGTCTCAGAAGTAAAAGTGACCTCAGCCTAGAGCACAGCCTCTCAACAGTCAAGTGAAGAAACAGAGTTTCCTGGTGGAGACACGACTTTTCCAAGGTCATGCCGTGGTGTCTTAATGAAGTGGCTGGAATGTGAACCCACAGCTCTTGGCTTTCTGAGCAGCACCATGATCTGCCCACTGCATCTCTCGCTCCCTCTCTCTAAGGCTCTGTCAAAATGTCCCCCTTCCCTGCCCCTTCAGCACACCCTGTGCTCTCCGCCCTGGGTCTGTGCTCTTATTCAGACTCAGTACATGCCATGTTTGGGGTCTTCCTAAGTCAGCCGCATAACCAAGCTGTGCCACCAGTCATCAGTCCACTCCAGAGTGGAGACCCTGAGGTAAGAGGTTCTTGTCTGCACAAGAGTTAGTCATGGGGTGAAGGGCAATGATGGGGAGGTGGGGAAGACCCCCACACTTCCTGGCAGAGTAAAAATATAGATGTCAGACACACTTGGATAGAAATTGCAGGCCTGCCCCACCCACGGTACGACCTTGAGCAGTTTACTCAGCCATTCCGGGCTCCAGATTTCTCAGCTATAAAAGGGGGTAAAAATAATGCTCATTCCCTCTCCCACTCCTCACCGCAGTGAGGATTACATGAGGTAAGGTATGGAAAGGGTCACGCTTGGCACCAGGGCTGCACCTGCCCCTCCAAAAGGCTCCCTCTTCCCTCTCAAAGCCTCTCTCAGCCTGTGTTCTGCCTGTGCGTTATGGCTCTTCCCCGTGGAAGCCGTTTAAAGGCAGGAAGTGTTACCGGGAAGAGAGAAAATCCTTGGCCCAGCTCAGCCATTACCAGAGATGTTTAACCAGCCCGCGTGCTCAGGCAGGGGACACGCATGAAAGCGTTTTATCTTCCTCCCACAGAGGGAGAGTGGAGCCGCGTGCCGAGCTGAGATGAAGGCTTGATTTTTCTAAGTAGACATTTAGGATTCTACTGATGCTTTGCTAACTCCCAGTCAAATCACGACATCAAGGAAAGAAAAACTCCATTTTCTGCTAAGATGTTGAAATGGCCCTTTCCAATTAGGCAGGAGGCTCTGGGAGGGGAGCCCAGGCAGGCAGCCCAGAGCCACGTCTGCTCATCTGCGTGTCCTGGGGTCTGTGAGCCCCTTGGAGCTGAGCCTGCATGTCCTGGGGGAGGGGGTGGTCTCCAAGCGACATCCTGCCCTCCCTGTCGCCCACCAGGCTGGGTCCCAGGATGTCCCTGGGAGGGATGTGAGATCCATTGCTTACTAGTAGTTACAGGTTTGGCATCAATTGGTTGGTATGAGCATCTAGTTTGAATGAACAAAGACCAAGACTCTCATAAAATCGCCCACAAGTTGCAAGGACGTGCAAACAACACCATCTATCTGGAACCTGCCACTCCCTAGCTCCCTGTAGCTCCTTGTTGACCGAGAGAGCAGATTCCCCTTTTCAGACTCAGCTCAAGGGCGATAATGATAGCAACAACAACAAACACCTGTTTGGCCCTTGTACTGCCGGTCACCACCCTGCTTTCCATGTATTAACTCGTTTCATCTTTGTGTAACTGCAGTGGCTGAGAGGGTGGCCACAAACCCTTCCCCTCCTTCTACTGGAAAGGTGGGGTCCCAGCTCTCTACCTCGAATCTGGGCAGGCCCTGGGTCTGCTTTGACACTAGAACGTGGTGACAGTGAGGCTCTGACAGTTTCTAGACCAGGCCTGAAGACACTGGCAGCTTCCACTTCCATCTCTCCGCACAGTCTCTTTGGGAGCCCCGGGCTGCCATGTGAGAAGTCTGACTAGACCAAGACGACCATGCTGCGGAAGCCACCTCCAAGTGCTCTAGTTGACAGGCCCAGCTGGACCCAGCCATCCCAGCTGAGGCGAGGACATGTGAGTGAAGCCATCTGGGACCCTCCAGGCCAGCTGAATAACCTTCGAGTGGCCTCAGCTGACGCCGTGTGAAGCAAAAGCAGCAAGCTGCCTAGCCCTGCCTAAGTAGCCACCCCTCCAAATCACAAGGCAGGATAACACAGCCAGGGCACTTTGTTACACAGCCGTAGATAACCAGCACAACGACCTTCTGAGGTGGTGCAGTGGGATACCATCTGACAGATGAGAAGACTGAGACACAGAGAAGATCAGTAGTTTGCCTAAGGTCACACAGCTATTGAGTGGTAGAGCCAGGATTCAACACCCAGACAGCCTGGCCCCAAAGCCCGTGCTCCCTCCTTTTCTCTGAACCCTGTATTGACTCCTACGGTCCTAACATCTCTTGAACTTACCCATGGGCAAATCTTCTCCCTGACTGGATGCAAAGGCTGCTGGAAGGCTGATAGCAATTCCTAGTCAATGTTATAGCCCTGTCCTGTCACAAAAAGAGTGCTCAATGTTTGCTGAAAGAGTGGGGGTGGGGTGGATGGATGGATGGATGGACAGATGCATTGACTTGGATGGAATAGAGCCTGAAAAATGTGGAGGAGCTAGAACTGCTTGGGAAATGGGCTTGTTAGAGGTACCACATGGGGATCAGTGTGAGGGGGGCAAAGGACCCTGCGGTGGGGAGAGCCACCCGCCATGTGGAGAGAAGGCCCCTTTACTAACCACATGGTTCTTCGCCAGCGCCTTTTCTTCTCCACGGCCTCACGCAGAGTCACTCTTTGAGGCTAAGGACTGATATGAAAAACACTTCTATTTTAGTATAGTATGCTCCCTCCATTCTCTTTTTTTTTTCAGCACAATCTTAACAAGAACCAAAAACAGAGCCACTGAGAAATCGACATGTCAGGAACCTGGAATGTCTAGTCACTAGCTGAACACTAATTTTACCTCTGAGTGTCCTGGTAGGCCAGGCAAAAAGGAAAATGCATTGTGGTTAAGAGTTCTGATTTGGGGTACGGGAGGTTGGCTGGTCTCTTAGATCCAGAGCCAGCAACCCCCAATAACTGAATGTGCAAAAGGGTCACCTCCAACCCTCAAGCAGGGAGCACGCCATACCCAGCCTCCAGACACATCCACCCCATATTTTCACCATCAGCCCACCTTGGATGCAATGGTACTCATTCCTATCATTTCTTCTGCTCTTCTCAAATGGGCACTGACTGGAGTTCATTTGTCTCTCAACCAGGAATCCTCAGTTCTAGAGACCTTGTGCTTCTCGCCAGAGTGGTCCTCTCAGGATCTTCCAAACCTCTGGAATTTTCTTGAGAAATAGGAGTCCCTGGACTCCTTCTACCAGCACTCTGCTCTTTAAGATTCCAGCAAACAAAAGGATTTCTATTATCTTATCCAAGAGTATTTTTCCAGGAAGAATGGTCACGCCAAACCTCAATGGAAATTTCCATTGCAGATTTTCTGTTTTCTGTAACCCGTTACACAGAGCAGCAGGATGCGGTCCCTTAGATGCCAATGGTGTGGTTATATAGCCCACAGTGGCAGATAAAAAGAGGCCAACAGGCTTATCTGAAGAGATGAAATTTCTCCTGCAAAGAGGGTGGTCCCTGCTCAGAGTTCAGAAAGAGCGATTAGTCATCCTGGAGGGGTTTACTGCACAGATGCTCTTACAAAGGGTGTTGGGGAACATAACAGTTGACCCAGAGATGTCCACTGTCTCACTGACCCCGTGAGAGTGATAAGGACAACAGATTCTGAGCTGGAGAGAGTAGCAGGGATGTTCAGGCACTGTCATCCCCTCCCCTGTCCCCCTCCTACAGCCTCTACCACCTCACCTTGCCCAAGGCAGATGACCAACTGAACGGAGGAGAATGCTCAATCCCAGGCCAAATTCACTCTACCAGGTCCCCCTGCCACCTCCCACCCCAATATGCCTGCACACACACAGACACACGCACCCACACACTCAATTTCCCCGGTCCCAGTGTGCAAGGCACTAATTCACTTCACTACCACCCTGAGTAAAATGTGAATCATTGAGCAAAGAGCCATCAGACACAGAAAAAGCTGAAGATAAATTACTTTTGGAAAGTTCTCATTTTGAGGCACCCAAAGGCAAGCTTCTCTGGGGTTGGTAAGGTTGTGGAAGACGACAGCGAAATGGGGCCATTGGCTGTTCCCTGAACACCTCCCATTCTCTCCCACCCTCTGGACCTTTGCACTTGCTGTTCCCTCCACCTGGAACACCCTCCTCTGACCACCATCTCTCACTGGCAAAATGCCACCTACCCTTCAAGGCCCAGACATCCCTGATCTCCCCACCTGGCACAAGCTCCCTGAGGCCAGGGCCCTCACTTCTGATCTCATAGTGTCACTTTGTGGTTGAGCCCATAGTGGCCTGGGCTCAACTGAAGACTGCCACTTACTAGCTGTGCAACTTTGCACAAGTTACTAAATCTCTCTGTGCTTTAGATTCCCCTTCCGTGAGATGAGGATGATAACCAAGTCTACTTGACGCAGTTGTTGTGAGAATTTTTAAAAGCGATGAACATTAATTGTCATTGTCATTTTCCCTCCAGGGACTTCAGGCACAGAGCTGGGCACGCAAGTTGCTCAGACTGGCTCCTGAACTGAACTGTGGGAATAAGGAATTGGCTGCAGTCCGCTGGGGACATAAAGAGACAGTAATGCAGTAGGGGCAGCTCCAGGAGAACTACGGGGGCCCAGGGATGGAGGTGGGGTGGGAGGTCCTACCCAGCACACCGACTGCCTCTACCAGGCCCTCTGGACTCAGGGACCATCTGAGAACGGACTTGAAAGGAAGCACCTGCCTCAGATCCGCTCTGCAGGGGGCTGCGGACAGTGGTGGGCTGGAAAAGGTTGTCAACTACCTCTCCAGAAGGGGGGAGGAGCAACCGCGATTAGCAGTGTTGGCCGATTTCCATTCTGTAAATAGTCCCTCCATGGCTGATTTCAAGCTACCAACATGATGTCACCGAATGCAGAGTTGACAAGAGACACGCAGTGGAGCTCCCTTCTACAGTGTTTCCACTACATGCCTACAACAGCTGTAAATAACCTGAAGAGCACCGCTCAGAGGAAAAGGTAGCTAAATAATTAGGAAGTAATGGGTTTTGAGTATTTATCTTTCTTTTTGATAAAATATTAATTATGTGTGTATAATATAATTTTGAATAATGATTGGGTTTAAAAAGTGGCTATCAAAATTCCTGAAACTTTAACAGTTGGCCCTCCCCTTATTAGTCACCCTAATGCTTTTTGCAGCATACACCCACCTCGGGGCCTTTGCACTGGCAGTGCCCCCCCTTGCCTGGTACGCTCTTTTCCAGATAACCATGTAATTCTCTCAGCTGTTGCTCAAGTATCGACTTTGTCACTTATTAAAAGACCTTCTCGGGGCTGGCCCCGTGGTGCAGTGGTTTAGTTCGTGCTTTGGCAGCCTGGGCTTTGTGGGTTCAGATCCCGGGCACCTGCCGATGCACTGCTTGTCAGCCGTGGCGTGGCGGCGTCCCATATAAAGTAGAGGAGTCCCATATAAAGTAGAGGAAGATGGGCATGGATGTTAGCCCAGGGCCAGTCTTCCTCAGCAAAAAGAGGAGGATTGGCAACGGATGTTAGCTCAGGGCTGCTATTCCTCACACACACACACAAAAAGATCTTCTCTGGACATTCTATATAAAATACCAGCACCCCCTTCCCTTAGTACTTCCTAACCCCTGACCTCTGCTTTACTTTCCTCCAGAGCCCTTGACACTGTTTGTTTACTCATCACCCATCTTCCTCCACTGGAAGCTCCATGTGGACAGGGATTTCTGTCCGTCATGTTCGCGGATCCCCAGCTGATGGTGTCTGGCAGATAGTAGATGCTAATTGGTAGAATGACTAAGTATTTACAGCTCTCCACAGTCTGCAAGGTGCAGCCACACAGCAGGCCAGTTGTGACAACTCCCATTTTACAGAGAGCCCCTTCCCCAACCACAGAATATATGAGGCAGAGACATAAAGTGACTTCCCCAAGATCACAAGTGGCCGGAGGTCTTGCCAGACTATTGTTCAGTTCTTTTGACTGCAAACCAGGCTCTGCCCCAATACTGCGATGCCTCTCAGAAAACGTAGAAAGAACTCCCCTGGTGATACACCCCTGGGGGCCCGGAATCTGCAGGTCACACTACGTGTTGCCTCTCTTGAGCCCCTGGTGAAGTTCCTGGAACATATTACCTGCTCAATAAACGTGTTTCTACGTTGAATTGAAACCAGACAAGTTTTTTTCCAGTGCCCTCTCACACTCTGCCCCCACTCTCCCAAAGTCCCACCACTTCTACCTACAAGAGCGCCTCATCAGTTGCTGGGAAGCTCTAAGGAACTACTATGGTCAAGCTTCGTCTGCCAAGGCTTAAGATATTTTCTCAGGTTGTGTGCAGTCGCAAGCGTCCAGCACATTACCTGGTACAAGCACATGTTCAATGAGTAAATCCTGAATGAATGGATGGATGCATAAATGTGTGTGTGTGTGTGGAGGTGAGAGGATGGAAGGAATGCCACACTGATGGTGGCATTTCAGGCACCCTGTGACAAAGGGAAAGGAGAGAGGGTCTTCTGGAGCCACAGTACTGGGAGCACAGGGCTGGGAGCACACACCGAGGCGCCGGGAACCTCCCTTCCCTGTCGCGGCCCTGAGATAATGGGCTGCCCCAGAGTTCAACAATGTGTTGAAGGGAGCAGAGGGAGGGGTTCCTTTTTCTGATGCCTGGTGGGCCCAGAGCCTGCTCCAATCTCCTTGCTATTCTTAGAGGGCTGCTCTTGCCTGGCGGGGAGGAAGGAAGGGTGAGCTGGTGAGGAAGGGGTGGGGGAGCCAGGCTCCAGGGGTCGCCTTCCAGAAAATGAGATGTCAGCTAGTGGGAATGAATTAATAAAAGAAAGTGGACCCTGCTGACCCAGCCCCATTCTTGGCAAATCTTGGGTTCGGGAAGCTTCTCCATGGCCTCCACTTCTCAGGGGAGCAGCGGAGGCCAGGTGTGGAGGAGTGGATGTGGGTGCACATTGTGAGGTGGGGGGTTGTAGCTACCTGGCCCCCAGCTCTTCCCAATATTCCTTGTTTACAAAGGAAATACTGGCTGTTTCCTGGACACCTTTTCCCAGGGAGGCCCAGAGGCAAACTGGGGAGAATCCAGGCCTTCCAGGAACCTTGGGCACCAGGATCTGGGAGTGTCCTTGTCCTTGATGATTGCAAAGTTTTCCACCCTTTCCCATGCCAAGAGTCACCTGCCATAATTGTTAAACAATACAGTCTCTAGGCCAGTGGCTGTCTTACTTTAGCAGGCAACAGACTCCCAGGATAGTTTAAACAAATGCAGGGCCCTGTCCCCAGAGTTTCTGATTCAGTAGCTCTAGTGTGGGGCCTGACAATGTGCATGTATAACAAATCTCCGGTTGCTGCTGCTCCTGGGACCACTTTGAGAATCACTGCCCTAGGCTGGCTCCCTGGGCCAGAATCTCCAGGGGAAGAGTCTGGAATCTGTGTTTTTCACAACTTCCCAGGTGATTCTTACCATCAAGACAGTTTAGGAAGCTACTACAATGGGAAAGCCACCTGCAGCAGAAGCACCTGGGACCCTTGTTAAATGCTGATTCCCGGCCTGAGGGCTCAGAACCTCTGGAAGTAGGGCCTAGGAATCAGCATTTAACCAGCTCTCCAGGGAATTTTAAGCTAATTGTAGTTTGAAACTCATGACCTTGTATAGCCTCCTATTTTACAGAGGAGTAAACTGAGGCCCAGAGAGGTGAACTCACTGGGCAAAGCCCTCCCCACTATTTAGTGACCAAACTGACCCCCAAACAGGGCTGTTTTCCAAGGAGGGAAGAACAGCACAAGGTTAAGGCAAGCTCGCATGGCCCTGCGAATCCCAAACCTCCCGGGCACTTTGGCTGGAGCCCTCTGAACCCCAGAGCTCTCTCTTTAGGGTCAGGAGCCCCGGGGCACCACTCCCCAGACACACCGCCCTCCCGTACATCGTGGCACCTTTGTGCCTTTGCACGACCTAAGGCCTCAGTGAGGAACCCCCTCTCCCCCTCCTGCTGTCCTTTGCATCTCAGCCCTCACATGTCCTTCTGTCAAGCTCCGGTGACCCCCAGCGGGCAGGGCACTCTCCTCTGGGCAATTTGTCCACTTCTGCTCTCACTGCTGTGACTGGACTAACACACTAAAGGATCACAGCTGTCCCCACCTTCCAAGGGTGTCTGTGCTACTTGGTGACACCTCTGTTGTACTGGCCGTGGGGAACAGGTGGGGGAAGAACACTGAGACAACGCTGCTGACGGAAGCGCTGGGGAGGCGCGACACAGATGGGCTGGAGTTCTGGAAAAGGCAGAGATATCTGGAGAGCGTTTTCCAGAAGGAAGAGGAGGATAAAGAAGATTTTAAGGAGTTCGGGGTCTCTGCTGTGAGATGTAATTCCTACCTCGTTCCTCCCCCTTCTAGAGTATCTTGAGAAAACTGCCCATTATTTTCAAACGCTTTTGGATTCAGGTTTTTCTGTATTTTTACTGTGATGCTGGGCTGACATGTGCCTCAGATGGAATCAAGAAGGCTAATCTTCAATGGGGTCCAAAAACTTTGTACTGTCTTTGTACTAGTTATTGCTGCTTAATAAATTACCTTAAAACTTGGTGGCTTAAAACAACAATGAACCTTCTCTCTTGTGGTTTCGGGGTCAGAAATTTGAGTGCAGCTTTGCTGGGTGGTGTTGGTTCAGGATCTCTCATGAGGCTGCATTAAGATGCTGGTCAGGGCTGTGGTCATCTGAAGGCTTGACTGGGGCTGGCAGAGCCCAGGAGGAGATGGCTTCCAGCATGGCTCCCTCACATGGCTGCAGAGGTGATGCTGGGCTGGGGGAGGCTGCTGCTCCCCTCAGGATGGCCCCTTCTGGGCCGCACAGGTGCCTCACTTTGGGATTCCCAGCATAAGCAATTCAAGAGAGAGGAAGTGGCAATGTCTTTTATGACCTGCCTTTGCAAGTCACACATTGTCACTTCACCACATTCTTTTGAGTAGGGGGAAAAAAAAATCACTAAATTCAGCCCTAATTCAAGGGAATTAGGCTCCACCTTTTGAAGGGAGGCATGCCAATGATTCTGTGGGCACATTTTAAATTATCCCATCATAGTGTATGGGACACTGGGTTCCAGTGTCTGGTGCAGAGGAGATGCTTACTAAATGTCTGGTGAACTGGGCTGACAGTCCCTCCTTCCCTAAGGTGACTCTGAAGCTGAGATGGGACAGGGGACAGCAGTCACTGCCCTGAGGGAGCACTGTCCTTGGGCATCTCTAGCTGCACAGTGCCGCTCTTGGGCTCTGGCCTCTCTGGGACACATGTCAGCCTTCCCTGGCCTGGGTCCCTGACCAGCAGTGTCCTTCCTGCCCTGTGCTCACCTCTGGCTCCCAGCTTCCTGAATGTTGCCTCTCCAGTGTCTGGCTGTTGGCCTTTCAGGCCTCCTGCACAGCTCCTGTTGACTCTAACAGGCCTGGATGGGCAGCCACTTCCACCTGGGGTTTGCTTCCAGGCCTGGATTCCTTCTAGAGGGAGACTATTTTATTCCACTGTGCCATGGAAGGGGCAGATCAAGTGGGTGGGAACCACTTGCCTCCAGCACTACCACAGTATGGATAGTAATCCAGCAGCTCCCTTCCTCGTAGTCTTGACACACCCATTTCAGCCCCCAGGACTTTGCTCGCGCTGTTCCCCCGCACAGAATGCCCTTCCTTCTTCTCTCTGCCCTGCTGGATCCTACTCCCTGGGAGACAGTGTGGCGTAGTGGGAAGAACACAGGCCCCGGAATCAAGGCGCGGCTTCACCACGCGGCGCGTGACCATCTTGGGCAGGTCAGCCCTATGACCTTTCTGAGCCTCAATTTTTCTCATTTGTAAAATGGGGATGTTATCGCACCTCAGGGTCTTATCTCACGGCTTACACGAGAAAATAGACTGGAGTGTTTTTCATAAAGTAGAAAGCACTACATCTAAGAAGTCATTATTTTTCCTTTCCATTCTCCTGAGCCCCGAGTCTAACTCTCCCGGGAGATGCTCTTCACGTTTAGGAACGCCTCCAGCAACTACGTCTCAACCACACACCTCTGTGTTCAGTCTGGACGCCCTCGAAGTTTTCCTTTCATTCGTGTTAGACCAGCTTCTGACACCGAGTTTAAATCCTGCAGGATTTGCGTTTCTCCACCACAGCACAGCACACACCGCAGGGTCCGCGCCCGCGCTTAGAGCATCTGGCTGACAGACCGCACCGCGGGCTGCCGACCTCTGGGGGCCTGGCGCAGATCTGCTCTCCAATTTGAATTCCGCCATCTGTGATCCCGTCAAGCCCCATTCGGTGGAGACTGCGGCTCTGTGCAGCCAGCCTCCAGCTTCTGCTTTGTTTCTAAGGGCCCACGTCTGCTATTTTCATCAAAGAACTGCTCTTGGGAACTGCTTGGTCCACACTCGCGGTCAGCAGGCAAGTGCCCAGGAGTTTACACCCGCTCTGGCCGCCAGCAGTCCTTAGCCAATGGCTGACAGGAGCAGGAGTCTGAAACCCAGCCCCGCTGCCTTAGAGACGCGGAGGTGTAACTTAGGCTGCAGAGCTCCCTGCAGGATCAGGCTGAGGCTGGGACGTTGCCGGAAATCGCTCCTTGCCTCGCCGTCGTTGTGCTGCTTTCCTCACTCCTTTCCAGCTTCCTAAGTGCATCCTTTGCACGTGAATCCTCAGCTCAGCATCTGCTTCTGGGGAACCCACCGAGAATGTCTCCAGCCAGCCTCCCATCAGAAGGAGCAAGGTGGCGTTGATGAGCCACGTGGACCAAGAGTCTGCAGAAAGGAAAGGCGGGGAAGAAAACCACGTGTTGTTTTTTTCTTTTGGCTGCTTCCTGATCACCACCAACGCCATTATTGGGGAAAAAAGTAGTGATTAATTTTCAGTTTACCTTTTCTTGAACGTAACAAACTTCCGCTTTTTGAGGCTTAATTGGATCTATTCTTGGACAGGACAAAAAGTTAGTGGGAGATGAAAGGGGCATATCAAGGAAAAAAAAAATTCCAAGTGAATAATTTAAGATCACATCCATAATTAATGGCATTTGGCGTGCTTCCCCTGGAAGCCTAATCACAGGGAGGAATGTGCTAATTAGAGAGGTTTGGTGCAAATCAGGCCGTGCAGGTGTGGAGAAGCTGCCTCCGTTCTTTTCAGCATGGGTAGGGATGCTGAGCGGGATCCTCAGGTCGGGCTGGGCTTGAATAACTGATGGAGCTCCGTTTTGAAAGGCCTTATGGTGTGAAATGAGTCTCTCTTCTCGCTGAAGAGGGGGACACGGATGTGTTTGATGGTGGGGCACAGTGGGTTGCAGCTGGGGAGACACTTTAGGTGAGTTCTCTCTCTCTCTTGTTGGGGAAGACGTGCTCACATAGGACCAGAGCTGGGAGGAGGGGAGTGAGGAGAGAGGCTCACTCCCCCAGCCCTGCACCCAACGCGCAGTGTGATGGGCAAGATGACCTGTCGCAGGGCCAGGTGCACCTTGGGAAAGGAAGGCACCAGAGGGTCTTTGATTTCCTCTTCCGTGTCCACCGCCTACCCCTTCCACCCCAGGAGGCTGAAAACGTGCACTCAGCCCCTGGGCTCCTGATGTCTGACTTCTGGTTGGATTTAGCACTGGGGGGGCCCCTGTAAGAGATTGGAGGGAGGGAGGAAGAGAGAGAGAGCTTAGGTTACTTACTGTCCCATCTCCCTCCCTCCTTCTTGCTGAGTCTGCCTGTCTCCTCAGAGCTAAGATTCCAGCTCTTGTTGGGCAGCCTCTCCCCACAGCCTTCCTGTCTCAGGGTCTCGGTGGGTGAGCTGGGCTGTAGGCCGAGGGGTGTAACACCCCACCCTCGCCAGCCTGGCCTACAGCCCTTCCTCTGTGGTTTCCCTACTGCCCACACCTTGTGAACAGCCCCTTTATTAAACTCTCCTCAAATGGTCCTAATTTGAGTGTGATGTTTTCCTAATATCAGGACCTTAAAAAAGAGCTATTTCACAAGAGTGACATTCTTTCTAAATGGAGCTCTCTCCCTTAAAAGCCAACATGTTATCAAATATTCTTTTCCTTTTGAAGGGAATTTTTTAAAAAATGCATCCCTTCTTTCCCTACTGCCTGAAAGAGAAGCAACTACACGTGATTTACAAGCTGTTCTTGATAACTCTTCACGAATGTCAATTGTTGTACTGTGCTGGGCACCGCAGACTTTGAGGACTGTTATGGACTGAATGGTGTCCCCCCGAAATTCAGGTCATATTCAGGTCAAATTCAAGCCATAAACTCCTAATGTGACTGAACTTAGAAATAGGGCTTTTAAGGGGGGTAATTAAGGTTAAATAATGTCATAAGAGTATAATTAGGTTAATAATTAATTAGGAGGTAATTAAGGTTAAATGATGTCATAAGAGACCTACCTAATCTGTAGGACTGGTGTCTTTATAAGACAGGGAAGAGACACCAGAGCTCTCTCTCTCTCCCCCCACGTGCACACAGAGGAAAGGCCACGTGAGGACACAGTGAGAAGACAGCAGTCTGCAAGCCAGGAAGAGAGGCCTCACCAGGAACCAACCCTGCTGGCACCCTGATCTTGGACCTCTAGCTTCCAGAACTATGATAAAAGGAAGGTCTGTTTAAGTCACCCAGCCCATGGTCTTTTGTGTTGGCAGCCTGAGCACAGGCTAGTATAGAGACTTAAGAGTGTAGGACTGTTTGTCTTTGCCCTGAATGGTTCCAAATTTCAGTGCCCACTCCCCTCTGGTTTTATGGTCTCTTTGCCTTAGCTCTTCCCGCCAGCTATTACCTCTTGCTGTTACTAGGGTTCCTACCTTTAGCAGAGCCATCCCTTACCTGTTTAAATCTTATTTGTTGTCTACTAGTACTAAAATGTCACGTGAGACCAGAAAAATCAAGTTCGTTAGAATTGTGTATAAAGCAAGAGTTAATAGGTTCTGAGCGAGTATGTGAGTTGCTTTTCCTTGAATCGTGCACGTATTTTAATGCAGAGACTTTGTCATGAGGACTTTTTAAATGCCCAGGCGCCATTGTTTCCTTACTCTGGAATCCGTGTCACATTCTTGTACAGCTGAGGTTGCCAAATCAGTGGCATCAGGATAAACACGGTGTCACAGTAACTTCCCTCTTCGCTTTTGTGAACCGACTGGTTAGAACACAATGAAACGTCAAGGCTTGTAAGATTGGGTCTTACCTCACACCGGAGGATCCTCTGGCTTGAAATTATTAGAAACTTGGCTTCTGGCCCCTGTTACATGCCCCCTGGTAGGGGAGAGGACTCTGGATTCATTTGTCCCCATGGGTTCCCAGGGAATTTGATTAGCTTCCAGTCCTGGCATTAGCCATCCTTTGTCCCGGCCTGGACAGCACAGCAGCCAGTCGATACGATATGTGCCGACTTTCTGAGGCGCCGCCCATGGAACTGCGCACATGACTCCCCTCCAGCCTCCTTGCTTGTAATGCTCATTGGCAGAGACAGCTAATCGATGGCTGCTCCTCACCAGCCCGATAGATATCGACTCAGGGCTCAGGAAGACTTTATAAGGAGTCATTGGGGGGATTCTTTCAGTTCAAATTGAATTGTGGGCCATTAAATCTCTTTAGTAAAAGACCGCACCTCATATCATATGGCAATGCTCTTTCTGAATTTTTAACCAGCGCAGGAGAAGACTGCCTTTGCTACAGCCGTCTCAGCAGGTCCCAGGGCTTTTTTCCCTCTGGCAGATCTGGTTAATTGTTATGGATTTTGCAGTAGGTAAAATCATTTGGAGTTTGGAAAGAGCAGGCTTTGTTTTCTTTTCAAAAGAAAACCAATTCAGGTGTTTCTGCTGAGAGACACAAGAAGGAGGGAGTAAGGAAAGGAGAGGGGACAGTAAAAGGAGAGAATGGGACGTGGGGCACCTGCCTTCCAGGGCATCTCAGAGGAACCTGGACGTCCATCAGATGCCACGTGTGCCCCCACACACGTGCAGCTCAACACACACAAGCAGACCCACATGCGCATACACACAAACACGTGTACTCACCAACAGGCACAAACATGTAAAGGGGCATACACACAAACACATGTTCATGTGCACACATGCACACAAACACGTGTGGCCGTGCATGTGTATGCAAACATACACACATGCGCACACACACACCAGCTCCATCATTGTGAACTCAGGATGTCAGGGGAGTTATGTGGCTTCTCCCATCCTGGATGACCTCATCTATAAGCCAGGAGGGAATCCTTCTATAACAGGGTCATTGTGCAGAATAAATTAGTTCCTGGGTGAAAATCCTCAGCCACATCATAAGCATTAAATGTCTAGCACCCTGCTTGCAATCCTTGGTGAGGTTTGCCTCGGAATCAGAGATGGGAGAAGCCTTTAAAACCCTCGTTTTATCCATGAGAACTCCAAGGCCCCAAAAAAGACAAGCTTTGTCCAAGGTCTCCGAGCAAGTTAGTAACAGGTGAGGCTAGACTCCTGGTCTGCTTCCTTCTAGTACTGTTTCCTATCGCGCTGCGTCCAAGGAGAAGGGCGAGGCCCCACTGGCCACATGCCCAACCCTGACAAGATTAATCGATTTTATTAACAACTCACATTTTGTAGCATTTTACTCTTTTCAAAGAGCAGAGGATAATTAGAAACTGCAGTCCTAAGAGAGGCTGCCCTGGGCCTCTCGTTGGCACCCCTGCCCAGGGTGAAGGGAAGGGAAGCCAGAGAGTCGGCCTCATTTAATATGAAGATGTCACCCCCAGGCCTGACCTCCTTGGTCTGTACGTGTGCCTCGAGAGGGTGGGGTCACCCGGGACTGTCTCAGGCCCCCCTGTCTAGCAACAGCCATTGATTTCAGCAAAGGAAGCGAGCACTGTGGGGACAAGGGCCAGGCCGGGCTGGGAACCAGAGCCCAGACTCACCACAGAACGTGTAGTTGGGAGTGGAGGAGGAGCCAAGGTCAGGAGCACCTGGGTCAGAGTCAGGACAAGAATTCATTTCAGTAAATGTTGCCAAGCACCCTGCCCTGTCCAGAAGCAGTTAATGACACACAGGGTGTACGCGGCAGAAAACACCCTGACCTTGTGGGGCTCATGGTTAAACATTTGAGCATTCACCACATGTGGGGGCTATTGTCAGGCTGTCCATGTAATCACCTCTGATCTTCAGAACAACTCGATGAGGTCGGGTCTGTCATTGTGCCCAGTTACACGTGAGGAAACTGAGGCAGAGTGCTTGTCTCTGGCCCAAGGTCTAAGTGATGGAAATAGGATCTGAATCTACACACTGCATGATGCCACTGTTTGTGTGGGTTTCCCCCACACAGGCCTGAGTCAAGCACTTGAGTACAAGCAGCTTATTTAGGAGCTGATCCCGGGAAACTCGGGAAGTGGAGTGGGGAGGTAGTGGGGGAGGGAAGGAAGCCAGAGCAGTGTGCACTGAAGAGCAGATCCCAGCTGGAGCTTAATCCTGCTAGGAGCTCTAGGAGCTGGTGCCGACGTGTGCCTCGGACTTATGTGCCCCTGGGGGTGAGGGAGCTGGGGCATTTATACACCTACTCCCGTCAATCATGGGTTGAGCTGCTCCTGGGCTGTCCATTCCCCAGCTCTTCTAGCCTGCCATGAACATGAGAAAGGGCTCCAGAGGCCAAGGAAAGCCCTCAGCCAAAAATAATAAAAGCACGTGCAGGCATTTGGCAGTTGGCTGGTGTGCACAGAGGGGATGTGGGTGGGGCACTGACAGTGTTCAGTATGGCCACCCCAACCTTCTAGATGGCAGAAGAGGACAGGGCTCCTCACCTCCAGCTCAGAAATTGAAACGGGTAGACCCAGAGGGGTGAGCGGTTAAAGAGCTGAAATACATGATACATGTGTAACCATGGGTCCATTTAGAGCCAGTTCGAACAGAGCCCATCTCTTATCAACAGAGTGATTGAGAGTTGTCTTTCAGAAAATTTGCAAAGTCACATAGCCAGAGCACGCACAGAAGAGGAAATCTTGACCTGAAATGACCAAGAACCAAAGAGTCTCCTCCCCACAGAACCAAAGGATCAGGACGTGACCAGAGCCTAAAAAGTCGGACTCTTATCAGAAGAGAGGGGTCTGTCATTCGGGAAGATCTGGTGTTAAAATTCCTTCCCCACCTTACCATAAATGTTTAAAATCTTACCATAAATGTTTAGAACCTTACCATAAATGTTTGAAGCCCACCAATCAAAATCTGTCACGCCAGTGCTTCTGTGTGCGAGCCTGTTCTCCCTTACCTCTTAAATTTTGCCCCAAATCCTGAATTGATGAGACAGATCTGAGGGCACATGCCCCCTGTCTCCCTGCAAATCCATCTCACAGAATAAAGCTGATTTCTTTTCCTGAAAGCTGATGCCATGATAATTAGGGTTTCTTTAATGCACATCACGGAAGAGAACCCCAGTTTTGTGTGGTAACACACGGCCCTGATGTCTCCTCTTCCCCTTGTCCCAGGCTTACAGATGGGCCCCTGAAGCGTCATTCACGCACTTCCCCAGGTCCTAACCCAGACGCACGCATGTTGTCAGGCCTGACCCCGGGTAATTTCAGTTCAAGGATGAGACAAAGACCTCAGCTGACGCCACAGCTTCACCTGTCCCGCCCCCGCCGCCACCCTTGGCCTTGAGCAACACGGTGAGCTGAGTCAGGTGTGTGTGCTCTCCTCCCACCCTGACCGGGCAACCACCTCAAAGTGAGGCGTGCAGGCAGGAGAAGGAAGTGACCGCATGTCCCACCTGCAAAGCGATGATGCTTGCCCGCAAGGTTGAGCCCTGAGGGACTGCAGCAGCATCCTGCCGGGGAGCAGAGAGCCGGTGGCGATGAATCTGAATGTGCTCCTTTGCTTGGAGTTGGTGTAACTGGGCTGTTCTCTCAACTAAGTATTGGAAAATGGCAATGGAATGTGGAGAAAAGTCAATAGACATATGTAAGAAGAAATCGTTACATTTAAAATGATTTTCCCCTGAAGGCTTCAGGAAACTGTCCCTATCAAGGAAAGAAGTGGGCCTCTGCTGAGCCCAGAAATGCAAGCGGGCCTGGGCAGCTGTGAGGTTCTGCAGACCAGACCGTCCTCCGACATCCGCTCAGCAGTGATTTGTCAGGTGCCACCTGAGGTGACAGTGTTGCTGGGAAGGTGGACCATGAACCAGTGTGTTCACAGCGACTCCCTGCACGGGGAACGGTCAGACTTCTTGACCTGCTGGCATGTATGCTTTCTTTATTGCAAGCACTCTGAGCAGCACTGAGATTCAAAAGACAGTCTGCAGCCTCACGGAGACCACACTTTTCTCTCCTGCAGATTGGGAATAATTGTTTCTGTACAAAGGGCACGGTCTGCTCGCAGTGTGACAAAAGCCAGTCATCAAGAGGCAAGATGGTGGAAAACAAAGGGCATTTATGACAACTTGCTAGCAAGAGGAAAGATGGCTAATGTCTCAAAGAACCATCTTACAGAGCAAGGACTACAGGCCAGTTATACACGGGGCTGGTCTCCGGGTGGGGGAGGCATCTGGTCCCAGGGTGGGGCCATCCATCTGGTCTTAGTTCCCGGCAGTCTTTTGTTTTACTGGATATGCGTCAGAGACTGGAGCAACGCCCTGTACCCTGATCTTTCAGTTGTCGCTGATGATGGCTGTCAGCATCCATTCTCTCCCCAGGGGTCATCACATTCCTAAGGAACTCAAGAGAACGACGTTATCAACTTAGAGCAGCTGGGAGGGGCCACAAAACCCACAGAGCGTGTCTGGGCCAGTTAATCAGAGGTCACTCAAAGTTACAATATGGTTTCCTTTCTACAATATGGCTTCCCTTATGTCAACCTTGTGTTGAGTCGCTATCATAATAATGTCTCCGAGAACGTTATAAGGAAAAGTCTATAAAGTATCTAAAACACAGCACAGGGTCTGGCTGGGTGTTATGGTAACTGACTGTGTTCCTTGTCTGTCTCCCACCTGGAAAGTGAGCTCCGTGAGCAGAGAGGGGTGCTGTTGGCTTCCGTCCACCCAGGCTGCAGGGCTTGGCAAATTGTGGGTGCTCAGTAAAGAGTGAATAAATGCATGAATGAATGAATGAGTGCTTGAATTGTGACAACTGCTGACGCAGAGTGACTGGGAGCTTTATTGTGAGAGTTTAACCCTAGATTAGGTAAGCCGCCCTGCGCTTCTCTCTCGTAACATCCATCACAGTCACACTAACTCATATTTTCTATAAAAATTAGCTTGTTGTCTGTCTCATCTATTGGAATAAAAGCTCCATGGGTAGGGATCCTGTCTCCCTCATTCACTGTGTGTCCCCAGGGCTGAGCACTGTCGCAAAGTTGGTGCTCAATGATTGATGGAAGGGAGGAGAAGAGAGAAGGGAGGGAAGGAGGGAGCAAATGAATATAAGAAGTGGACCTGTGTCCTGGGAAGCTGCAGGCCCCACATTGACTACCAGAGGCTCTTGTTTCATTGTAATGGAAAGGTGGGGGTCCTTGTGGACTGTGGGGGGCGGAGCAGAGTTGCGGGAATGAGTCACCTCTCTGCGCTGCAGCCCTGGTTGTGATCTGTGAGCCTCTCAGCTGCTCTGTCCCCAGCCTGGCGTGCTGTTCCCGCAGCGGCCTCGGTGTTTTCCGAGGGAAGAGAGTTGTGGTTCTGGGTCACCGATGCCTGTTAAGGAACCTGGCCTGTGGAGGGATCTCATTTCCTCCACGCAAACGTCGGTCTCTTCCCCTCTAAGGGGAGTGGGCGAACCAGAGGGGACCAGGCAGCTTCTCAGGGGAGCCCCACTGCCCAGCTCCCTAGGAGCCTCTGCCAGCTTTGCAAAAGGCCTGGAATGTCCCTGTTTGTCTCTTGGTAAAAAGCACTGGTTTCCACCTTGTAATTAGGATTTCTCTGCCTGCAGCGAGTCGTTCCCTTTAATCACTGAAAGGTAAGCTCGCAGTCAGCATCATGTAACATGTTCACCCTCGTACACGCGGGCAGGGGGAGGAGGACAGCGGAGAAGGCAGGGATAAGCAGGGGACAGATTCAACCACAGCAGCAGAGGCAGAGCCTGGGAGAGAGCACGCTTGCCTGGAAGACAACAGCTGCCTTCTGGAGCTGAAACAGCCCCCTTCTGGGGGGTGGTGGGGGTGTGGGGGCAGGGAGTGGAACAGCTGGTGAGTCTAGGAAGGAATAGAGAAGATCCCAACACCAGCCCTCAGGGGCCCCAGTCTGAGGGGGACACAGCCCTGCTCTCAGCAAGCTCTCAGTCTGATGAGGAAGGCAGATCCCTTGACCTCAGGGGATCCCCAGACTATGGCAGAAGGAAGGGAAATAAAGTCCATTAAGTTCCTACCTTGTGCCAAGCACATGCCAGAGGCATCCATCTACTCACTTTACCCTGTGGTGTAAGCAGGGCCACACGATGGACAACATGGAACTATTCACATAGAATAATTCCTGAGACACAATAATGGTTCACGTGGACCACGAGGGAGGTGCCCTGAAGGTGAGCCATGCAGCGGCCTGGGTGTGGCATGCCTACCGCCCACTAATAGACGAAATAACGTGAGCACAGAGGGGCTAAGCCCAAGGACCCACAGTTGAAGGCAACAGAACCAGGATTAGAACCCGGGTTTCTGAATTCGGGCCAAGTACTCCTTGGGCAGTTCCTGATCTGTGGGGGGAAGTGGAACAGAGAGAGCAAGGCCTCCCTGCACACCCTGTGTCTTGGCCCAGTTGCCCTGTGAGCAGTTGGAGACAAAGACTTGCCTGTGGGCAGTTTCCTTGGGACGTGGTCCCTGGGAGCGGAGAAGGGGAGGGAGAAGGGGGAAATGGAACCGGGAAGAGGACAGGGAATCCAGGTTTGCATAGTCAGACTGGCCACCCCAGCGGGCAGCTGGTGCTTGGTCCCACTGGGATGGGACGTCTTGGGAGCCTTACAGAACGCATCTCAGCCCTGAACTGTGCACCAGGGAGATGAAAGGGAGAGCAATTATCTGTCACTGCCACCCCCTCTTGTCCAAGGGTGGCCCGCCCTTCCTGGTTGCAGGTGGCTGAGCACCAAGCAGTGCCCACAGAGACGCCTTCTGTGGCATTAGAGAAGCCCCGGGCAAGCAGGGAGAGACTACAGCACAGGAGAGGCGAGGGCCGCAGGGCTGCACCTGCGCGAAGCCGTGCAAGCCCATCTGAGAGCCCGAGCAGTGGCTGGAGGAAGGGGCGGCACCAAGGAGATTCAAGTGACGCGCAGACAGTGTGTGCTGCGCCCCCGGCTGGTGGAACTCTGGGAAGCGGAGGCTGAGAAGGAGTTAGCAATGCAGAAGGTTTACTGGGAAGTAACACTAAAGAAGGAAAAAGGGAGAAAGCCGATTGCAGCCGAGTCCGCTGTGGGATGGAGAGCCTACAAGGATGCCGTCTTCTAGTCCCCAACAACAATCTGTGATGGAGGTCACACATCAGTCACGTTGGCACAAAACAGATGCACTGCTGGAAATTCCTACCTCAGAATTCTGCCGTCCTTGGCCAAGAAGGATTCAGATTTGTGGCAGAGACTGCTAGATGCCCTCAACATCTCTAGGCTCCATCCTCCCTAATGATGGGATCCCTAAGTTTTTGCTGGGCACACAGACACCTGGAATAAAGTCTATATTCCCATCCTATCTTGCAAGTAGGTGTGGCCCATTTGGCTAAATGCTAGCCAATAGGACATAAGCTGAAGCAGTGTAGACAATTCCTTGGAAGTTCCCCTAAAGGGAAGCTTGCCCTTCTCCACCTCATCTCCTCCACTCTGCTGGCTGGAATGTGGAGGAGATGTTTGGAGCGACAGCAGCCACACTGGATCACACAGTGGAAGCTATGTGCTGAGGAAGTGAAGGGACAAGATAAAAGGATGGGTCTTGGGTGAGTGCAGAGCCACGATACCAAACCTGGGCTACATACTTCTCTAATGGATTAATGGGAGGCAGAAATAAATTTCTATCTTGCTGAGATGACTGTTTTAGTGGGGTTTCTGTAATTGTTTGTGTAAATATCTCCCTACTGCTGGGGACTCAGGGAGGGCAGGGACCTGTCAAGATTTGGTTATCAGCATGGAGACTATCACAGAGGAGGCATTTAGTGTTTGTTGAATGAATAAATGAATGACACACCTTCATTCCCACCCGATCCCTGGAGAGGTGACCTAACACCCTCCCTTCTGGTCCCATCTTGAGAGGGCAGAATGAAACCCCAAGCTGGAGGCCGTGGTCCCAGCTCCCAGCTTAGGCCACACCCTGTGCCACTCAGTTCTATTCCTGAGGCCCAGTGGAAAAGACGGAAGCTGTGACCAGGGGTGGGGAGACCTCCAGAGGTACACACCCTGGCGAGCAGTGGCTTGCTGCAACTGACCGAGGGAGCGTCGTCCAGAATGACCTGTGGCTCTTGAACCTACCAGGCTCTCTGTTGCCTCCTGGCCTTTGCACACGCAGTTAGGCTCTCTGTTGCCTCCTGGCCTTTGCACACGCAGTTCCCTCGGCCAGGCATGCTTTCCCCTCCCCGCAGCCACCCCCTTTTGCTTGCCTGGGTCACTTCTCCCAGATTTCAGCAAAGAAGACACTTCCTCCTGGAAACGTTTCTTGAAGCTTCACCCACTGGTGAGTGTTCCCTCACTTGTGCTTGCCCCATCTAGAATCTCTGCACTGGATTATGACCTCTGTGAGGTCAGGGACAGTGTCCCCTCCATTGTGGAGCCTGGTGCAGGTGGGCACTCAGGGAGGGCTTGTTGAATTGCCTCTGAGCAGCCCCCAGGAGCAGAGCTGGGGAGTCAGGGCAGCTTTCAAAGGATGGGACAGCTCCGTGCCAGCCATGAGCCCCAGCCCTGCGCCTCCCACCAGTCTATCAGCCCTTCAGCTGTCTTCTGCCCTCCCTCCCCACCTCGTCCCAGCTCCCGCAGCAATGCCCTAGCAGGACTGAGTGTTTTATGCTCTCGGTGACTGTGACCAAAGCCACTGAAGCTAATTAGCACCAGGCTGTGTGGTTGCCCCCTGCCCCCAGCTGGCGCACACATTCCCGCTCATTCTCATTTAATGGGCTCAGCGCCAGCCTGCCAACCTCCATCCTCTCCCTTCACATAATTTAGCTTTGAGCCTGAGGGTTCTTTCCTTCTTTCTTTCGGCTTTGCGTCACTTTGTAATTAACACTTTCTTCCAGCTGTTCTCTTCCTCCTCCACTGACTGTGTGTGTGATGCTGAGCTGGGTCTCCCACAGACAGGCCGAGGCAGTTGTGGACCCTGCCCCAGGGGAACCTACAGTCGGGGCTGACACACCGACATGGAGGGGCAAGGACAGGGCACATGGATGCACAGAGGGAGGGACCCCAGACAGCATGTGGTCCAATGTCTACCCACTGTGCAGAGGGGTAGGCTGAGGTCCAGAGAGGGTGAGCAAGCTGTCCAAGATCACCCAGTAGATCTAAAATGTCTTAGCCTTGGTTCCCCTCCCCCCAAAGCAAAGTCTGAGCAGGGTCTTGGTTGTGGGTGGTGTATTTTGGAAAGGAACAGAAATAGGGGGCTGGGAAGAATGAAATAGGAAGGAGAGCGAGCCGATGCAAGTGTGTCTTACCATGACACCAGGGGCCCTCTGAATGCTTCAGAAAGGTCTGCTCAAGGTGGGGTGGGGTAAGGGGTGCTATTTATCCTTTAACTTCTGGTCATTGGCAACGGCTGCCTCGTGCCACAGCCGTGTTGACATCCTTGCACTTCCAAGGCCATGCCTATGTCTGCACAGCTGGGCAGGTTCAGTAGGCAGCCACTGCAAGGGTGGGGAAAGAGGTGGAACAGCCCCAACGAGGTGCTGTCAGAGGATGCTGTGAGTAGCTGATTCCCACAACAATGGCTGTGATGAAAAGTTGGGCTGAGAGGCTGGGCACACGAGGAATCTGACACACGACTGAGTTGTGAAAGGGCAAGAAAGCACGGCCAACTGTATCAGTTAGGAATGTGTTGGGCAGCAGTTATCAGAAAATCCAACTTCAGTGTCTAAAAATGAAAGAGGTTTATTTTTCTCTCATAATAAGAAATCCAGAGGTAGGTAGATACTGGTACAAGTTCAAGGATGTCAGCACTGAAGTCTGAGACTTTCTTAGTCTTTCCCATAGGAGCACAAGATGGCTGCTCTAGTTCCAGCCATCATATTTGCATTTCCAGCAGGTAGAAGGTAGAAGCATGGTGGAGGGGAGAGGGCCAGTATCTTTATCAGGTCAGCAAAAGCTGTCCCTAGGAACCCTCCAGCACACAGCTACCTCAACTCATTGGCTAGAAGGGTCGTCATTTAGTACCTTTGAGTGGAAGGGAAGGGGGTTAGAATGAGAGCTGGGGCAGCCAACCAGCACCACCGGCCACACAGATGTGGCCCATTTTCTTTTTCTTTGTGGAGAAACAGGCTTCTTCCCCTGCCCCCACTACACTCTTCCTTTGTTGCTCCTAACTCCTGGCTGGCCCTGAGTGGCCCTGGTCTTTGGGACCATTTAGGCTGAATATTGGGCTTTTTCACTGAGACCAGACAGATGAGGAGAGATGGAAAATAACCATGAATTGCTCCATTTTTTTCCCTCCACTTTTATCTCCCTGGTGCTGGTGAAGAGAGCATCATCCGATCTCATCAATAACTGAGCTCTGGCCCCAATGAGAAGGGTGTATTTTGATGTATTTCTTCCCCTTTTCTGGCCAGTGGGTGACACACCCAGTGATGGGCCTAGAGAGGGGTGCTGATGAGAGAAATGGAATCCAGGTCTCCCGCAGCTGTCCCTGTGTCTGCTCGGGACACCGGGATGCTGGGCAGCGTGGGGTCCCTGCCCTCTGCACCTCCTGGCCCAGCCGCCATCCATCCCAGGGGTCTAGTTAAGTTCCAAGCCCCTGGCGGTTACTCCGGCTCTCTCCAACCTCCAGGTGGGGCTGAATCAACCCCTCCCACTCACCCCCCAGCCTCTCTGGACTGCTCGGCAGGAAAATCTCATGGTTCAATCTTAGCCTGGGCTTCCTGAAAAGCCGACCCTGAGACACGGATTTGAGCGAAGATAAGGGAGCTGGGAAAATGAGACGAGGAAGGGAAGGAAGCCCATGGGCTGTGATACCATCCTAAGTCCCACTGTGGGCAACTGAGGCTAACCCCACAGAGTCACCCACCCCAGGGATGGGGAGCTGGGATATGTACACACCAACTCTCCTCAGTTACTGGTGAGAGCTGCTTCCAGGGCCTGTTAATTCCCCAGCATTCTGGCTGCCACAGCAGCAGGCAGAACAGAATCCAGCTGCCAGACAAAGTCCTCAGGTGTTGCTAGCTGAGGGTTAATCTGGGAGTGGCTAAAACGGTCAGGACTAGGGGTTTGTGGGGGGACCCCCAACAGTGGGTATCACAGGCCAGTGGGGTGTCCCAGCTGGAGGGGTCAGAAGCAGCCATCTCAGTGGGGTGCTGCCCGCATGTTGGTGGAAAGATTTTTCTTGGGTGGGACAACCACTCTTTGCAGGATGTGGGCATCCCTGGCCCCACCCACTCATGCCCATCATCCCCCCTTGTCACTGTGACAACCAAGAGCGTCCCCCCCATTTCTAAATATCCTCCCTCTGTCCAGTTAAGAACCACGGATCCAGTCCAACCCCTTCATTTTCCAGAGGAAGGAAGTGACTTGTCCCACAACACACAGCTGCTTCCGAGGGGCCGAGCCAGGCCCGGAAGTCAGGTTCCCTGGGCTGTTACACTTGCTTGTTCCAAAAAGAGACCTCGAAGGTTCAGGCCATATTCATTCATTAATCAGAGATTATTTAAATGTCCTCTCTGAGCTCTAGGCCCCAGTGTGTCCTCACTAACATCTAACCTGTCACCCTCCTGCTGGGGCCCAGGCCTCTCCGGCATGTTCCGGGCCCCGGGAGCGGGCAGTGGTGCCCTGTTGCTGACGTGCTCTGTGTGAGGGGAGGGCTGGTGGCTGCTGGATGGGAACTTCACTCTCAACAATGCTTCCCCGACGCCCTTTCCTGCAGCTGACAAGGGCCCCGCAGCTGCAGGGATGGTAACAAAGCCCTGAAGTTGGGAACATAACGCTCTGGGGACGCTGCCCGGCAGCCCTCCCGCTGCATCCACACCGCCCATCTGCTGCCCACCCGCAGCCCCGCAGCCAGGTTCCGGCCACCCGCCATCCCCCAGGCCCCTGGCTCCTCTGTGGCTGGTGCCCCGCTCAGGCCTGGCACGGAGTCCTGGCACACAGTGCCGTGCCAACCTCGGAAGTGATGAAGTGTCCCTGGCGGCTGCACCGAGGGGCTTGGTTACCCTGCCCACCTCCAGCCGGGGTCCGCCTGACCTGGCCCCCTCTGCTCTCTGCTAAGGGCCAGGACCAGGTGGTGAACTATCGGGGCCGGTTTACAGCGACAACTAAGTCGGATGAGGATGACACGTGGATGCCAAAGGGCACTGTCTGAGGGAGGGTCCTGCCGGGGCTGGGCAGGAATGGGGGACACAAGGAGGGAGAGAGAGGACGAGCCCCAAGGAGAGAAAGTGGGACTAAGGGCAAAGGAAAAGCACAGGGCCATGAGAGGAGAGGGCAGTGGAGAGTAGAGGCTGGGAGAAGAGGGAGGGAACAAGCATAACCGATGTTTGCTGAGCACTTGCCATCTGCTGGGCGTGCATTTCTCAGGGGCGTTTGCTTTCGAGAGGTGCTGTCCAGTATGGTAGCCCCTACCCCATGTGGCACTTTCAATTAAAATTGAAATTCATTATCATTAACTATAATTGAAAATTCAGTTCCTTAGTCACCCTAGCCACATGTCAAAGCTCCATCGTCACACGTGACTGGCAGATACAGAACATTTCCATCATTGCAGGAAGTCCTGTTGGACAGGCTGGTAGAGGGAAGGCCAATACTGAACAATAACTGACACTTGCATGTTGCCGACACACCTCTCCCTCCATATCTACATGTATACACAAGGCACTGGTCTAAGAACTCTATACACAGTAAGTTATTTACATCAACCCCAGATGGTAGGTATTTATGTCAGAAGTCAATAAATATTTTCTGTAAAATACCAGATAGTAAATATTTTAGGCTTTGTGGGCCATACAGTTTCTGTCACAACAGCTCAACCCTGCCTTAGTAGTACAGAGGTAGCCATAGGCCATATGTAAATGAATGGGCATCACTGTGTTCCAATGAAACTTTATTTACGGACATTGAAATTTTTAATTTCATATAATTTTCAAGGGTCACAAAATATTCTTCTTTTGATTTTTTCAATCATTTAAAAATGTGAAACTGTTCTTAATTTGGGGGCCCATCAACAACAGGCAATGGGTTGGATTTGGCTCATAGGCCTGATTAATATCATCCCCCATTTCACAGATGTGGAAACTGAGGCCCAGAGACCCCATATAGATTGTCTGAGGTCACACAGCTAGAAATGGCAGAGCTGAGATTTGCACCCAGGTAGTCGGGCTCTAGACCCAGGCTCTTAACCTCCTGACGCGTTAATGAACAATGTGATTTCAGGTAGTGATAACTGCCCTGAAGAAACTCTGAGTGTGGTACGGTAGCAACTGGGGACGCGGTCATCTGGATCTGATGGACAAGGAAGACTTTCCTGAGGAGATGCCTTCTGGCCCGAGACAGGAATGACAGGAGGGACCCAGCCCCACGATGAGCTGGAAGAAGAGCACCCCAGGCAGTGGGAGAGAGGGGAGAGCAGTGCCCTGCAGCAGAACCATAGGCCACGGGAGCAGAGAGTGACGGCAGAGAGATGGGCGTGGCCGCGGGGCTCAGGGACCACGAGAAGGAGTGTGCAAGATTCTAAACGCAAGGGCTAGTCGTGGCCGCATTTGAGCAGAACGATTGATACGCTTCACACATAAAACCAAAAATCACCCTCGGTGCACAAGAGGAGGGGCAGGAAGCTGGCTGGGCGGCTGCCACGACCATCGCTCACACAGCAATGAGGGTGGCTTAGAGTGGGCAGGGCTGTGGAGACGCAGGTATAAGGGTGGATTTGGGTTACGTTTTGAATGGGAACCAACAGAATTTATTGTTCACGTAGATGTGAGGGGGACGGAGAGGGAAAAACCTGGAATGTCACCTAGTTTTGGGGGTTCGAGTGATGGTTGGAAGGTAACCCATGTAGAGGTTGGAAGGACAGGGAGAGGAACCGGTCTGGGGTGGGGACATCAAGATTTCTGCTTTGGGACAGGCTGAGTTTAAGACACCAGTGGACATCCAAGCAGTGCTGTCAAGTTGCCGGTTCTGTACTGGAGTCTGGAATCCCGTGGAGAAGTCAGGGCAGGAGATAGAAATCTGGGAAGCAGCAGCACAGAGGTGGCATTTAAAGCCACAGGACCAAAGGGGATACAGGCAACAAAGAATAGGGGGTCCCAGAACCGCACTCAGCATCCGAGGGAGGGCTGGGATGGGGGCTCCGGCAAGGGAGAGAGAAAGGAGCAGGAAGCAGAGGGAGAACCACGCGTGTGAGGTCACGGAGGCGAGAAGAAGAGTGAGTTTTAAAAGATTTGAGAGAACTTAAGAATTTGTCAAAGGATGTGGAATGGTCCAGTAGGATGAGGATAGGTGACTAACCAATGGGATTCAGCCCCATGGATGTCCACAGTGACCTTGAAAAGAGAAGCCTCCATGGGTGGTAGGACTAGAAGTTTCCAAGGCATTACCGCATGGTTAAGTTGGCGCCAGTGCAGGGCAGAGGTGAAGGAGGAGGCATGGGTAGAGTCCCATGGACAGCTGAGGGTGGCAGGACCAGAGACAGGCCAATCTTGTGATGCTCTGACCCCTAAGGGAGTGGCATTCCAGAAGCTTCAGGAATAATCTCCAAGTCCCCAGAGTTGCCTGCGATGCTACAGACCTTCCTGAAACCTCCACTGCCCCTGCCATCTCTCCCTCCACACCCATCCCCTGCCCAAGGCCTGTGTGCCTGGGCTGCCAGGCACCAAGGCATGTCTGGGAGATACTGTTCTAGAACAGACCTTGTGTGTTTTCCCCACTCACCAGTGCTGCCTCCAGGTGAACTTTCTCACCTCCTAAGGGTGAGGTGGGGTCACACCTTCATCTGACTGACTGCCTGGCTGTGTGTAGTCCTCCAGCAGTGGGGCGGACGCCCTGCCCAGAGGCCAGACCACGATAGAGCATGTGCAAGACTTCAGGTCACTGCAACCAGCAGGGGGAGGGGACAAGAGTCACCCCTTCCTCCTCCTGGAGGAGCCATTGACCACCTCACAAGGTCAAGGGCAGGAGGTCACAAACGACTTTTCCCTTCTGAATACTTGAGAGCAGAGCAGCATGCCCAGAGCGGAGGTCAGCGAACCTCGTCTGTGAAGGGCCATACAGTAAACGTTTCAGGTCTTGTGGGCTCTATGGCCTCTGTCGCAACTACTCAACTCTGCCTTAACTCTTGAAAGCAGCCACAGACACGACATAAAACTTAATTTACCAAATCCAGCAGTGGGCTGAGTCTGCCAACCAGTCAAGGACTGGGGCAGGAGGAGTCTCGGCAGGGGAGGGACAGGTGCCGGCCTCCAGCAGAGAGGATGAGAGGGTCTGGGAAGGACCCCAAACTGAGCACTAGTGACAGGGAACTCACAATGCCAGCCAGACACCGGCCAGGGCCCTCTGAAGGAGGTGACAGTGTAGACAGTCTGATACTGACTCCTGAGCTTAGCTACTTTTTGGTAGGAGGGAGAGGGTCCAATGGGCAGGTATAGGAGAGACGGAGAGCAGTCAGGGTGGGCATGTGGGGAGGGGCCAGCGGGAAGGGCTAGAGGTCAAGGATGGAGGAGACATGGGCTGCCCCATCGAGCCACCTGCCCCACAAGCTGCAACAATTCTGTGTTTCGTGTACTTCAGGCCACTGTAGGCTTCCTGCTTAGACTAAGCATATCCCACTGAGAGGGCAGGAAAGAAGTTCTAAAGGGAGTTATCGACAATCTGCCGAGGACAGGAGGGAGCCATCGGTGGAGCAGAGGGACTGATGGAGTCAGATCAGGGGAGAACCCAGAGCAGAGGGGCCACCTGAAACTCACCAGGTCTCTGGGGGACGGCGGGGAGCGAGAGACTCCTGCTTCCCTTGCAGCCTACAAATGTGGGGGTCAGAAGTGGAAGGCGGGTCAAAGTCAAGGGGATTAACTGGGAGACTGCCCATAGAACAGCTGTACCCATCACCAGCTCCCAGGCCGTGCCTGGGGAGTGACTGCAGGGGTGCTGTTACCCCTGGGCTGAAACCAGAAAGTGCTCTCTACATAGACGGAATGACTTCCTACAGCCACCTGGGATGTGGGTGAGTGTCGTCCTCACAGTCACACCTCCCGTCACTTGTCAATATGGCCCCCTTCCATCCGGTGCGTGTTCCCAGAGCTGACAGGGGGGCCTCCCATTCTGGGCACATCTGGTTCTCATTTTATCAGTTTATACCCTTCTGTAATGTTGGAATTTTTTTTTTTTTTTACTACAAGCATGCATTATGTTTTAAAAAGTTTAAAGATAAGCTAAGACTAAGATAAAATATCTATATCATATTTAACATAATATTAATATTTATACTATATAAAGAGTTTTTATAAATAATCCTAAAGGCAATGCTATTGAAAATAGTCAAAGAATATGAACAGACAATTTATAACACACAAAAAGCTAGTGTGTCTGTCGGGGCCCAGGCAGAACACAGAGTTCACCCAGGGTGGTTCAAATGATGGCAGTCCCGTAAAGGATCAGCTTACAGGGGGTGAGCAGGGTTAAGGGAATAAGGTGGGGATGGTGAGGCCCCCACAGGCCAGCCCCAGCAGGAGGCTCTCACCGCCCACAGGGTGAAGAGGCCACGGGAGGAGAGCGTTCCTCGAGTCCCACAAGAGCTGGAGTCTGTGGGCTGCCCTGTGGGGGCTGCGGTCGTAGAACAACACCAAGGCCAAGAAACGGGGCTGCACCGGGGAAGAAATACCCCGACCTCTCCTCCCACCCCCAAACTCCTCAACCCCCATTCCAGAAATCTAATCCACAGACAAACTCACATATGCACGCAAAATATGAGTAGAAGAATCTTCATTGTAGCATTGTTTATAATACAAAAACCGGAAACAACATTAATGTCCATCGGTAATAGTGATGATGTTGGTAAAGATTATGATAGCTAATAGTTGTGTGTGTGTGCGCTTGTGCATGCACTTATTATGTGCCAGAGCTGATTCTAAGCAATTTAAATGTATTATCTTATTTACTCCCACAATCATCCTATGTGGCAGGTACTATTATTATCTCCATTTACAGATGAGTAAACTGAATATCAATAGGGGAATAGTGAAATTATGACATAGCCATATGGTGGAACACTGGACAGCCATTTAAAAAAGGAAATAGGCTCAAATATATGAATCTGGAAAGAAACACATTGTTAAGACAAAAAGGTCACCAAAATATTTGCATAGTGTAATCTCTTATATTTTTAAAATAGCAAGTGTGTGTGCATATGTGTATGTGTGTGTATAAAAAGGTCTGGAAGGACACACTTGACAAAGTGGCAATCACCGTGGGGAGTGAGTGAGACTACCCTGAAAAAGCTTCATTTCTGTGTACTCACACATTACTTGTGTACAACAAAAAATGAAAGAATAACAAGTGAAAGAGAACAGAAGCTAAGAACAAGCCCCCTGCTGAGGCTGGGATCACGGAGCGGGCTCCAGGCCCAGCGCTGCCGCTGTGAGCTGGGTGTTCTCGGTGCGCTGCTTCTCCAGGCTGTCCCCGCGTCTACAAAAGGGGAATGAACACTAACTGTTATACCAGCTCCTAAGCTGTCATGAGGAGCGGGTGAGAGAATGGACACGGAGTGGGCACCCAGTGAACACCCTGCAGACCCTCAACAAGTGCCAGCTCGGAAAGTGCTGGGTGTCCAGCCCCCGGGCCGGCATCGTGGGCCTGGGGGTAGTGGGTGGGTAGGGGACTAGATGGCCCACTTCTGGCCTTCAGGGCTCCCTAGAGTCCATGGGACACTGTCCTCCTGCCCAAACACAGCTCAAAACCCAGAACTGAGGTTCAAGGTCACCTCTGTGCAGCCAGGCGTGTCCTCTGTGATTAGCTCCTGGTTTGGGCAGAAAATGGCCTGAAGCATCATGTCCCTGAGATCAGCAGCCACATCCCCTGACTGGAGCTTGGAACAGAGGCCACGGTCACTTAGCAGAAAAGTGAGTTAGAGAATCACATGCATACTCCTCTATGACTTTCTAAACCTTAATAGTAATTACTCACCGAGTGTTGCCAAACCCCTTGCTGAAGGTCTGTTTTAGCAAAGCTCATCTGCGATTAGTACATTGAGTGGTGACAGGCATCTAAATGCCACCCCAGAGAAACAGTGGGGTCTACACACTCTCCAGCAAGCTCATTCAAAGGGCAAACTTCACCTAACGCTCTCTGACCTGGAACTGAATTTTATAGCTCCAAGGACTGTAGTGGTAAAACAAAGGTATATATTTTTAAAGTCTGGAAAGATAAATATCGACTTCCCGGTGGTTACCTCTAGGGAGTCTGTTGTGTGTGGGGGTGGGGTAGGGTGTATATTGAGGAGTGACCAGAAAAGACACTTGTATTTTACTCCAAATACTGATGCAGAGCTTGACTCTCTTACAAGAATTTTTTCAGATTTTTCTTGTGGGAAAAAAATGCAATAAAATAAGAATAAAAGGAGGAATGCACCAAACAGGGTTGTTCTGTGGAGAAATAAGATCATAGACATGAATGTACACCTGGCCCCGATTAGACACTAAAGTAGTTACTATTCGTTGAACCCTAATGAGGTGCAGGTGCTATTAGACATATTATCTTACTGAGTTGACCAGATGACCCAAAGGTAGGATTATTTTGCCCCATTGGCAGATGAGGAAAGTCAGGCACAGATGGAACTACCCCCTAAGTCTTCAGCCCATGCATTTGCGGGTTAGTGAATTCACAGCGCAGCGTGAAATGGGTTTTCTCCTCCCAGCAAAAAGCAAAGAACCACACCGAGGAGACTCTGCCCTCCCTATCTGGGAATCCTCGGAGAGAACTGTGCAACATCTGTTCACATGTTATTGGAGAGCAAAATGCCAGGAAAATTGGAAATCTTGCAATTCCGCCTCACTGGAATAAGTCTGGGGGCTGTGTAATCAATCCTCCCTCCCCATGAGGAGAAACAGGGAGGTCCTGGCCACCAACAGTGGGCACTCAGGAAGACCCCAAACAGGGGGTCTTGGCAGCTTTGCCACCAGGGACTGTCTTGCAGCTACTGCCCAGGGGATACCGGGATAGTCGTCTGTGCAGGTCCCCTTCTCCCCAGAATCCGGGGCTGGCAGCCAGCAAGCTCACAGTCATCCTCTCCCAACGCTAAGATGAATTTATAGGAGCAGTTAGTGGGGCATAAACCGCACACAGAGAGGTGATTCCTCGCTCCAGCCTGGCCGATTGAACGCAGGGCTCGGCTTTTACAGGCAATTCTCCATTTCCTGCTTCCTCGTCTGCCTTCACCACAGCTAGAGGCAGAGTCATGTCTAACCCCCCACCCCCACGCCCCATCATGAAGAGAACTTTCCTGGCTGGAACCGCTCTCCTGGTGGCCATGCCAACCCCAGGCCTGGGACCCCCCTGGATCCTGTGCTGGGGGCCTGTCTGCCCTCCCTCACTCAGCTTCCCTGGAAGTTCCTTGGCGCTCTTCCTCTTCCTCCCTCACCCCCAAGCCTCCCAGTCACAGGGTGGCAGATAGCTAAAGACCCCCACCACACCGTGGGGCGAGTTTACAATCTTATGGGATTCCTGTTGCTGCAGACAGCCGGAAATTACTCTCAATTTTGATAGGATTCTGGGGGTCGGGGCTTTGGATTCAAGAGTCTCCTGGATTCACCCACAAACTCTCAGCCCCTGGACCGGGTTAGAGTCGCTGCTCCACCTTGTGGCCATTCCTGGAACTGCATCCTGGGAAAGGATCCTGAGAGGCGCTTAGTCCAGCGGATAGAGAGATGGGTGGGGACTTAGAGATGGTGATGTGATTGATAACGACGATGAGTCAGGCTGAAATCTTCTGCCTCTTGCCTCTTTCTGCTCACATCACCTCCTCAGAGAGGCTCTCCCTGACCACCGTACTTAAAATAACATCCACTGCCACTTGCTATCCCTTTACTCTGCTTTATTTTTGCAGCACATATCATCAGCCAACATACTATGAATTTGCTGATTTGTTGATAAGTGTAAGCTTCATGAGGCCAGGGGCTTTGTTCTGTTCACTGGCTGATCCTCTGTGGCTAAGCGTGCCTGGCATGCAGTAGGTGCTCAATAAATATCTGGGGACTGAATTTAACAAATGACTCCCTTACCTGCCCCGGTGCCCAGCAGTCCTCCCGGCCTCCAGCAAGGCCACATATCCCTCTCCCGCAGGCCCAGCTCTGCCCCCAGTGCTGGGAACAATCCCCACGTTGGTCCCAGAGATGTCAGGACCCTTAGGCTCCGTCTCAGCCAGCCTGTGCTGGTCTCGCTCTTTGTGGTCAAGCCCCTGCCTCGGATCTCAGCTTGAGTATCTGCATCCCTCGGAGTCATTCCTGTGTCTGTGTCCCTGCCTAAGTCACAATACTGCCCACCCATTGTGTGCCAGGTCCTGGGCTACACTATCTCCGATTTTCACAGCAACCTGCAAGGGGGGTGTTAATTCCCTTCATGTTTCAGATGAGAAACGAGTTCAGAGAGATTAAGCAATTTTGCACATGTGATGTCTGCCACCCCAGTGTTTCCCAGAGACTGTCCCCCATGATGCTAACGGGTGAAACAAATAAAGAAAAATTCATGTGAAACAAGGAAAGACGAGTTTCCATGGTGAGACATTTTAGAAAACACTGAGTTAATCATACCAGGACTTCTCAGAACCTTTAAAATACCCATGTGCATTGCAACCCTGCAAGTGGGGAGGAGCATATGGAGAGCACAGGGTTTCCCAAACTTATTTGACTTTGGAACCCCCTTTTCAAGGAGCCCCTTACAGGACATGGCTTGGAAGACAATGCCCTCAACCCTCAAGGCATCAAGATGGGTCTCAGTGGTTCTGACCGGCAGTGCTCAAGGGGTGGGAGGGGACGAGTGTCAGGCACCTCTAGTATGTATCCCATTTGATCTAACAACCCAGTGAAGGAGGGCTCATTATCTTCATTTTCCAGATGGGGAAACAGGCTCAGAGAGGTCAAGTAATTGCCCTATGCTGCCCCACAGATATCTGAGGCAGGTGGCGTATGACTCTTCACCATGAGGACCAGCGTGAAAATGATCATGAGGGTTCCCGGGAAAGGGGGGGGCGGCCGTGTGGCCCGCAAGAAGGAACCGGGGGTAGCAGCTGTGGCTGTGCCCAGCCCCTGAGGGACGACCCCACTGGCCCTGACAAGCAAATGCCTACGCCCGCAGCCCTCCGCCCTCCTTCGGTCCACGTTCCCCCGATGCTCCTGCGGTTTTCATGAAACGCTGTGCGTGGCGGCTCATTAAGGAGAAGACACTTTTCTAAGTGGCCCCAGGACTCGTCACTGTCTTTATTGCTGCAGCAACACTGCAGAGAACTTTACAGGGTTTGAACGTGGTGTTGCCCCAGAGCCCGGCGGCCCTCCCGCTCCGAGGACTCCTCCCTGCCGCGCCCGGGATCCGCCTCGGGCCCGCCCCCAGGAGCTTCCTTCTCATCTTGGTGAGGTGGGCCTCACCTCTGGGCTCCCAGGCGCCCCACTGGGCAGGTTGGGTCCCTGTTTCTCTCCAGTGCTGTCCTGTGAAACAGTCTATTAACAGCATCAGCTTCTTACATCGCCCTTGCCCTGAGCCAGGGTCTACTGACTGGCCGACCCCTCACAACTCTATGACGTAGGTACTGTGGTTATCACACGTAAAGGATGGGGAAACTGAGGCAAAGACGTGTGAAGTTTCTTACCCAAGATCATAAACTACTAATTGGTGAAACCAGGATTCAAACACAGGCAATCTAACTCTAGAATCTCTGCTCTTTTTTTTTATTGAGGTCCATTGGTTTATAACATTGTGTAAACTTCAGGTGTACATCCTGATATTTTGATTTCTGTGTAGCTGCATTGTGTTCACACCCAGAGTCTAACTGCCATCCTTCACTGTACACACGTGCCCTATCACCCGTTTCGCTCCACCCCTCCCTCCTTCCCCTCTGGTAACCATCAATCTGTTCTCTGTATCTGTGTGTGTGTTTGTTGTGTTGTTGTCTTTATCTTCCACATATGAGTAAAATCATACAGCATTTGACTTTCTCTGTCAGACTTATTTCACTTAGCATAATGCTGTCAAGGTACATCCACCTGGTCGCAAATGGCAAGATCTCATCGTTTTTATGGCTGAGTAGTATTCCATTGTGTATATATACCACATCATCTTTATCCATCCATCTGTTGATGGCTCTTAGGTTGTTCCCAAGAATCTCTGCCTTTAACCACTATGTTATGCCATCTGCTAACAAACTCCCAGGCTTAGCCTTGCTCTTGTCAACTGCCCCCCTCGTGGGCTGTAATTCTGTCATCAAATCCCAGCCCAGTGATGACAGCTTGGTTGGCTGCCTGGCTAGGTCTCCAGCCATCACCTGGGCCTGGATTGCTATCACCTGGACTGGCATCACTTGTGGCAGATTGTATTTTCCAAAGACAGTGCAACAGTATCTCTCATCCCACATGCTCTTCTAGAACTTTCCTATTCCCCCTCCTCTTTGAACTGGGCAGATCTTTGTGACTGCCTCAGCCAATAGAGTATAAGTGAAGTGACACCATCAGAAGCTGGGTGATAAAATGTCATGCACTTCTACCTTTCTCTTTGGGGATTCAGCCACCATGTTGTGAGGAGAGACCCACGTGGAGGGGAGATGAGGCCCCAGCAAGCCCCTAGCTGGCAGCCAGCACCAACTCGCCAGCCCTGCAGGCCACTTAGAAAGCTGGGGTTGAGTCACCCCAGCTAATGCTATGTGGAACAGAGTCAAGCTGTCTCAACCAAGCCCTGCCCAAATGGCAGATTACTGAGCAAAATAAATGATTACTGTTGCATTAAGCCCCTAAGTTTTGGGGCAGCTTGTTACATAGCAACAGATAACTAGAACACCTGCTGTGCTGTCTTTGGGGGCATTTTGTGACTCTGGGTGGTCCTCCCTGATGCAGCTTGCTTTATTGTTTGGTTCTGTCTGCTGGACCAGACCTCCCCCCACTTCTCTGCCCCCACAACTTCTGCCCTCTGTAATAGAGAAAGTAGAATGGCCAGTGCTTTTCCATGTGCCCATGTCCCTGCAGGGAATAGGGCTGGGTCCGGCTGCCATCCCAGCAACTGAGATCCAGTCTCTTCATGCCAAAGACCCAGTTTCTTAGGCCATGGGGTCAATTCCAGTCTCTTTTCTAGTTCACGAATTCTCATTTCAGCAATGCCTGAATCTGCTATTTGCCTCTTATATTGAGTTTTTTATTTCAATTATTTTTTCCATTTGTGGAAGTTATATTTAGTTCTTTTACAAACTGTCTGATCAATTTTGATAACTCTTCATTGCTTCACCATACTTTCAATCCCTTTTAATCCTTTAAACATATTAAACATACTACTTTTGTACGGGTGTCTGATGATTACAATAGTTCCAATTTTTGGTGATCTGCTCCTTCAATTTGTTGTTTCTTATAACTCTTGCTCATGGTGGCTTGTTTCCTTGTGTGTTTGGTGATTTTAAACTGTGAGCTCATGCTCTTCCTGATTTTATTGGTGGGAATTCTTTGAGATCTGTATTTAAAGTATGTTCCTCAGAAAAGTTTGTGTTTGCTTCTGCAAGGCTCCTGGGGCACCACCAATCCAGAATCACTGCAAATGTCACATGGATTTATAAGAATAAACGGGCATCCTCAAGGAGATGCCACCATGGCCACATTTGGCTCTTTCCAGGTCCCCTGAGGCCTGCTTTTCCTCTCTTAGTAGAAGTATTTTGGAAGAAAAGTTTGCTTCAAGTTCTACGTCCATTCCTATGCCCCAGTGGGTAAAAATTCACTGCATTTTAACCTGAGTTAGCTTTCCTAACTTTCAGTTCTCACCAGAAGTACCCAAGGCAGCCTTAGGGCACTGGGTACCTGTGGAGGAGAAGCGGCCTCTAGAAATGAAGGAGTAAGAGTTAAAAGAACTAAGGAAAAGAAAAGGTAAAGATTTTTACAAAAAAGAAAAATTGTGAGTTTGTACCCATTGCAAGAAAAATATATCGTGTGACTAGCAACTAAAATTGTGTTCTAAATGATTTAACAGCTAAGTTCATTACAACTGAATTTTATCTTTTCCTTAAAGTATATTCCTCAATCTGACAACAATTGGTTAACATTTACTTTAGTTACTATAGGCCCTAAGAAGCAATTCTCAAAAAACTCTTTGCTTCACATATCTTAAGTAACTCAGATCTTTTGGTGGTTCAGCATTCTTTTCTACCTGGTTAATCCACACATGTGTGGTTTGAGAATCTCTGCATTATGACTGGTGTGTTAGTTATCTGTTGTCACAATTAAAGCTACCTAACAAACCACAAACATTTAAATGACTTTAAACCATAAACATTTAAATAGTGGGTCCATGACTTAGCCTGGGCTCAGCTGTGTGGTTCTTCTGGCCTCAGGCAGATTTACTCACATGTCTGGAGGTGGGCTGGCTATTGGTTGATCCAGGCTGGCCCGGGCTGGGAGGACTAGGGTGACTTGGTTCTGCTCCACATGTCTCTCATCCTCCCACAGACTGGCCTGGCATGTTCTGATGGCGAGGACAGGGGTTCAAGAGAGCGCTTTTCAAGCCTCAGTTGTGTCTCACCCAGCAATATTTCATTGGGCAAAACAGTCATGTGACAAGCTGAGAGTCAAGGGATGGGCATCACTCACCCAGGGGAGGACACACCACAAAGTTCCATGGCAAAGGATGTAAATACAGGGAGAGGTAAAGAATTGGGCCAAATGATGCAATCCATCCAGCTTCTGCCCAGGCATCTCTCTCACAGGGGGCATGTCGGGCAGCTGGTTTACTGGACCATCAGCACATCCCTTAGGCACTGGGCAGGGATGGACGGAACTCTCCTCCCTCCTTCCTCAGTCCTATTCGGTCTTTGCTTCAGAGTTGAGATGTCTTGTTCTCTCCCTACCCACCTGTCCCTGGTGAAAACTGCTTGTTCACCATTTTAGAGTTTTCAGAGACCACCTAGGAAGGCAGCAGTCAAGCTGGGCCGATGGTCCTGGGGCCAGTGAGTCTACTCCCCAACTCAGGCCAGGGCAGCTACTCGGGTCTCTGGGCGTGTTGCTGAAAGTAAAATGTGGCTGGAGTTCAATCACTTAAAAACTGAATGTCGTTTCTTTCCTTCATTAACCGAGGATACCTTAAATAGATGACCTGGAGAGAATCTATCAAATCTTCCGTTTGTCAATACCACGCCAAGGAAAGGAGCATAAATCAGAGAGCAATTAGGGGAAATTGTGCAAGGAGGCTGCAGAGCTCAAGGTCAGGGGGCCAGGCCATCGACTTGGCTTCTGTGTATCCAGAACCCACACCAGGGCTGGGCACACAGGCGTGTGCTTAATAAGTGACCACGGGCCTTGGCTTCACAAGCAAAGAGCAATGCTTGTGAAGATTTGGTGCAGAGAAGGGCCAGGTGGAAGCAGCCTGAGGAAACCCTCAAGGGCCTTTGGTGTGAACCCTTCATATAGGGTCTGTTTGTCAGAACTATCGTGGGAGCGGGGGTAGAAACCTAACGCGAGGTAGTTTAAAAAGAATGGGAGATTTATTGTCTCATGTAACCAAATAGCTTAGGAGGCTGGCAAGGAAGCTGCCTCAGGAATTCTTGGAACCAAAGATGACTGTCAGCAACTCTGTGTCTTCCCCTCTCTCTCCTCTGCTTCCCAGCTTTTCTCTCTGTAAACTCTAATCTCACCAAATTTTTTCCTTCACGTTGTAGGTGGAGGGTGGGGAGTTGTTGAGGAATTGACCGATGACCAGCTCTGAACTTACCTCCCTCTGGAAACTTTGTGACCAGAGAGGAAAAGGCCCTCTCTTCTGAGATCTTGTTTGAAAATCCTAGGGAAGGATTCCAATTGGTCAGGCCTGCATCATGTGATCAACCCTAGGCTGATGGCTGGAGCTGGTGTTGGGGGTGTGGGGCAGGAATGGGGTACCACGATTAGCAGCACTCACCAGAACCACATGGTTCACAGGAGCATTCCCAGAAGATGGGGATACTGTTCTGGGCAGAACGAATGATATGTGGCTACCACAGAGGGCAGATTATTCTAGTATAAACAATAGCTTTGAAGACAGGGCCTTAACCTATCTGCCTCACCTAGCTTATGGGTGATGAGCACAGGTATGGATTTTAAGCCACATTTTTCCTGAAGGGAGCCTGGGCTGAGGTTAGTGAAACATGAATGAGGGAGGGAAAGAGACAGGAAAAATCATTTTCTTAAGTGTGCTAGGCACAGTACAAAGTGCTTAACAAGTGTTACCTCTTTTAAGTCTTGACCACCTGAGGGATGTATTCTCAGCTCCATTTTACACATAAAGAATGCTGAGGCCCAGAAAGGGCAAGTGGGTTACCCAAGGTCACACAGTGGTGGAGTGGGCACTTGAAACAGGTCTCTCTGACCCGCTGCCCAAATAATCTAACCATATTGTGAAACCCTCCCTGAGTCCCAGCAATTCCACCACTCGGTATTGACCCTAGAGAAATAGGAGGGCTTATGTCCATCAAACGGCACACATGAGAATGTTCCCAGCAACTTGATTCAGAATGGCCCCAAACTAGAAGCAAGCCAATGTCTATCAACAACATGGAATATGACCCAGAACAGAAAATGAACAAACTATTTTTATACACAACGTGATGACTCCCACAGACATTTTGTTGAGTGAAAGATGCCAGACACAAAAGAGAACATACTGTCAGAGTCCATTTACATGAAGTTCAAGAACAGGCAAAGCCACTCTTGGCGACAGGGGTCAGAATAGCAGTGATCTCTGGGGTGGGATAGAAACTGGGAAGGGGTACCAGGAGGCCTGGGGGGTGCTGGAAAAGTGTGTGGTTACACAGGTGTGTCCATAGATAAGAATTCATCAAGATCTGTGTACTTTATTGTACATATACCTGACCTCATTTAAAACCACAACTATTCATTCACTGGTTTGATTGACCGAAGTTTCAAGCCCTTCAGTGGGCATTGTTCTTTATTTTATTAATTAATTATTTCAAAAGAGAACCTGAGGATTCCCCACCCAGGTTCGGGGTAGAGGTTCCTGTTCATTTCTCGGTGTATCTCCCTACAGGTGCCTTAGCGAGACCTCGCTTGGGGGACCACCCTGGGGCTCCACCCTCCCTCACCCCAGCTCCCAAATTCCAGCAAAGCAAACCCTGCAGTTCCTAAGGGTCTTCCTCCTTCCCTGGGCTCAAGCACCAGGGTAAGCTGAGGTTGGGGATGCCAGCTCTCAGCGCACCACCCTTCCGAGCCAGATGGCTCTTGTGTGGCCAGGAGGAGCTGAAACTCCCTGGGGTGCTGAGGAGGGGATTTCTGGCAGAGGGAGGACGTGGAGTGATCAGTCCTTCCACAGCTTCTCCTGAAGGGGACCATCAAGAGAAATGTCTTCATAGAAGGTGGTGGAACCAGACACAGGACCGTGTCTACAGGGGACAGAATGCAGTGGGAAGGTGGCTCTGTCTTGGGTGTACATCCCAGGTTGGCAGGTTCCTTACCTACCCACCGGATGACTTTGATCCTGCCCATTTCAACTTCCTCACTGATAAAATGGACCCAAACACCTACTCATAGGGTTATCTTGAGTTAGACATCAAGAGGAGACTTTGCAGAAGGCTAATCTAGTTTATATAGTACCTTTTGTGTGGATAACAAAAAAGGAAACCTTCCTCAAGATATTTTATTGCTGTACATTGGAAATTTATCATAATATACTGATTTTTTAAGATACATCACAGCCATCTGTCATAAAAATAGTCATACTAGTTTTCAAATCTACAAGTTTCCTAATATGACTGGTAACCACTAGGGTTGTGCTGTGGATAACCTGAGCAACCATATATGTATCCCTGCTTGCAGGATATGAGGCACTATGAAAATATAGGAGGTTTGCTTTATTTTTCTGGCCAAGAGGCTTAGGTTAGCTTCTTCGTTCTTGCACAGCATTATTCTTGGTATGGACTAAATTGTGTATGTCTCCCCCACTGTACAAATTCGTATGTTGAAGCCCTATTTGGAGATGAGGCCTTTGAGATGAGGTTATTAGGGTGGGGCCCTCATGATGGGATTAGCGCCCTTATAAGAAGAGGAGGGGATGCCAGAGCTCCCTCTGTCTCTGCCTTGTGAGGACACAGCAAGAAGACAGCCTTCTGCAAGCCAGGAAGAGGCCCCTCGCCAGGAACCAACACTGCTAACACTTTGACCTCAGACTTCCAGCCTCCTGTGAGAAATAAATCTCTGGGGTTTAAGCCACTCAGTCTGTGGCGTTTTGTTACTGCAGCCCAAGTTGAGTAAGACAGGTTTTGGTAGCAAGAAGTGGGGGTGTTGCTCTAGCAAATACCTAAAAATGTGGAAGTGACTTTAGAACTGGGGAATGGGTAGAGACGGGAAGAGTTTTAAGTGCATTCTAGAAATATGGACTTTAAGGGTGATTCTGGCGAGGCCTCAGAGGGAAATGACAAACATGCTGTTGGAAACTAGGGGAAAGGGATGACCCTTGTTATAAACTGGCAAAGAACTTGGCTGAACTGTCCTCAGGTGTTTTGTGGAAGGTAGAACTTGCGAGTGATGAAACTGGATACTCAGCTGAGATTTCTAAGCAAAGCATTGAACGAGTGGTTTGGTTCCTCCTGAATGCTTATAGTAAAATGCGAAAGAAGAGGGATGAATTGAAGAAGTAATTGTTAAGCAAAAAGGAACCAGAACCTGAAGATTTGGAAAATTCTTGGCCCATCCATATTGCAAAAAATGAGAACTCTTGCTCTGAAACAAACACTGACGGTGCGGCTGAACAACCATTTGATGAGGAGGTCATGGTGCGACTAGGGGACTTAGCCATTTCAGCAGAAGCCAGGAATAGAGGTGGGATTGCACCACAGTGACTGCCAGCTTGAACTAAAGGGGACAGAAAAGACAAGTTAAATGAAGGAAATGTTGGACTTAGATGATCCTGCAGGACTGGGTCATAGAATTAGTTGTCTGTGAACATGCGCTGTTCTTCAAGAAAAGGGAAGATGCACCTGAGAGTGATTCAGGGGTCATCAGAGACGTTGCCTGGGTTTCAACAGGCCAGACGGCCCCTGACGGAAGCCTAGGGGCCAGGACACCTTTCAGAGATGTGAAACCTTGGGGGCAGGGCCATCAGAGCCTTGGAGACACGGCCCTCTACTCAGTACAGCTGCAGAGGTGGGCCCCCTGACCCAATGAGTCCAGAAGGCAGAGCACTGAACCAAAGAGGATTATTCTCAAGACTTATGATCTAGTGGAATTTGCCTTGCTAAGTTTTGACTTCCTTGGAACCATTACCGCCATTTTGGAATGGGAATGTCTATCCTATACCTGGAAGCACATAACTTGTCTGGATTCACAGGTTCACAGCTAAGAGGAATTTTGCCTCAGGATGAATCATACCTCAAGTCTCACCCATATCTGATTTAGACATTTAGAAGAGACTTTGGACTTCAGACTTAGAGTTGATGCTGGAATGAGTTAAGACTCTTTGGGCTGGTGTGATGGAAGGAATGTATTTTTGCATGAGGGAAGGACATGAGTTCTAGGGGGCCAGCATGGAATGCTATGGACTGAATATCTGTGTCTCCCCCAGACTCAAATGTTGAAGACCTAATGTGATGTATTTGTAGGTGGGGCCTTTGAGAGAGAATTAGGTCATGAGGGTGGGGCCCCTTGATGGGATTAGTCTTTATAAGAGGAAGAGACACCAGAGCTCTCTCTCTGCCAGGTGAGGACAGAGCAAGAAGTAGGCTGTCTGCCAGCTAGGAAGAGGGCCTCCACCAGAACCCCACCATGCTGGCCCCCTGATCTTGGACTTCCAGCTTCCAGAACTGTGAGAAATGAATTCCTGTTGTTTAAGCCGCCCAGTCTGTGGTATTTTGTTATGGCAGCCCGAGCTGACAAGATGGCTCTGATTATCTGTTAAAGTAACTTTCCCTGAAGAATTTACTGAGAATTGCTTTCAGTTATTGTCCCTCAGGGACATTTGAATTCTAGAGTCTAGATCCGGGCCCCCGAGAGTGAAGTGCTCACGACGGGCCTTTGAGCAGTGTTATAGTCGGCGGACAGGGATGTGTTTGTGGGAGATGGGGGTGCGGCGACCCCCTGAGACAGCCTCCCTTCCTCCCTCACCATACCACACAGCCAACATTCTCTTCTGCCCATGCCTGAAGAGGGTCTTGGCTCTGGGTTCTGAGGCCCTGCTCTCTGGGAAGGAGCCGGATCCTGCAAAGATGCAAGGGTGTTCAAGGCCCTGAAGCAGGAGTGGTCCTTCCTCGGAGCCTCCCTCTGGCTATAAAATTGGATCTCCCTGTTTCCAAGGAGTCGCCTGGTGGGTGGGAGGAGCAGAGAGTGGGCTCTGACCCCTCCGGGACGCCTGGCTCAGAGACAACAAGGAAAGTCAGCTGGTGAGCTTCCACACGTTTCCTTCTCCTGCAGTTTCTGCTTGAGCATTTTGGGAGAAAAAAGGCATTCTGGTGATGACAGCGGGTCCTACTAGGAGAAGAACACAGCTGCCCTCGTAGGGGCTGGATCCCTGGGGAATCCACAGTCTCTTGAGCTCCATGGGGCACCCTGGCCTGGCTCAGACTGAGCCTCTCCAGTCCCTCGTTCATTTGGCATCTCCCGTGTGTCCCCCAGGGTGTAGGCTTTTGGGGGACAAAGATGTTCAGGAAAACACTCCCACCTCTGCCAGGAGCCCACAGCTGGCTGTGGGAGTCAAGCTCATAAACAAACAATTCCAAAGGATGTGAGATGTGCTAGGGAGAAACGGCAGAACTATGGGAGCTGGGGGTGCAGAATAGCGCAGGTAATTCCTGCTGGACACTCAGGGAGGGCTCCCGGAGGTGGTCACGCTTGCGTGGGATAGGTCAGAGTTCACAAGGCAGAGGGTGGTGTAGGTCCAGCCAAGGGGCATCAGGGTGGGTTTGGCAGTGGAGAGACTGGACACCCAGGCAGGGGCGAGGGCCTCGAGGGCGGCGCTGAGCTGTTTGCATTTTATCCAGAGTAGGTGTTGGGAGCCATAAGCAGATTTGCAGCCCAGGCAGGTGTGACTTCCCCAGTGAGGAACAGCACGTACTCACCTGAAACCTGGGCTCTCCCGGGAAGGAGCAGCAGGGGTCTGAGCCCTTGGACCCTCCTCCTTGAGGCCCAGCCTCCTGGGATGTGGGGGCCTGGCTGATGCTGGTGGCTGAGGCCTTGCAAGTCCACCCCAACACTGGACCGTGTTCTGTGTGGGTTTAGGCCCATATGTGCTACAGATTCTTATTCCTTTAAGTCTTTCTGGAAACCTTCAGTGCAGCTTCTCCAATCACAGCTCAGGTATGAGGAGGTTAACCTCAGCGGGGGAAGGAGACTGGGAACCCCAGGATGGTGAACAAAACCTGTCCACTGAGAGGGGATGATGGAGGGTAGGGATGTGGGAGGGCAGAACCAGGGGCAGTTTGGGGCGTGAGGCCAATGCCAGAAGCATACAGCAGCTTGGTAAGGCCAGTGTTGGCCATCAGGGACCAAGCAGGGGTATGGACATGTCTCAGGGTAATGGCCCTGGTTCTCTGTTTATTTATATTTGGGATTGGTTTAGGCTTACTGTGTTGGGACCAAAACCCAACCTTGGCACCTGTTGGGACCACACCTTGGTGGGGAAGGGATAGGATCTCCCCGAAAGATAGTGTCCTTACATTCCTTTTTAGTCCTACCTAGAAGAATAGAGTCCTCAGTCAGAGGCCGGGAACTCTGAAAGCAGTTCCTAGACAGCCAGAGGGAACATCGTGCTCTCTGGCTCATCCTCCTGGATCTCCACCATAAAGGGGAGGCAGGTGCTTTTGGCAGTGGGAACCAAGATGGCGCCCAGTACAACAAGGCTGGCACAGACGGGGAGGGAAAGAGCTAGGTCAGCTGGAGAGGAGAGCCCCTGTGAGCCAGACTGGCCAGTTGCATGTGAGGCTCTGTATATTTTTTTCTTATTGAACCCCTGAGCTTCTAGTAAAGCCTTGTTTCCCTGTCCCAGCCTAGGCAGGAATGAAAGAAAATGTAGCCTAATTGGGGTACAGCCTTAAAGGAACCACAGTGCTCCCAGGCCAGCCAAAGTGGTGGCAGCAGTAATTACAGGAAGAGCCCAAGGGAGGGTGACTCTGGGGACAGCCGGGAGAGCTTCAGGTCTCACTGCCTTTCTTCCCTTGCTAATTCACCCTCTCTCAGACGGGTTCCTCGGAGGATCCAAGCTGGTTTAATGGGAGGTGATGGTTCTTTTGTGATCTTAACACATGAGAATCCAGGAACAGGTGAAAGGGTAAGAAGAAACCATTAGTTCACACTGAGAAAGTCACAGAGCTTCCCACCCCACCCCCCCACCAGGGTGGGAGGAAGGGCCAGAACTGGTCCTGGGTGGGGCAGGGGTGGAAAGCAAGAGGCCAAAGGGTCCCAGCCAGGACTGTACCAAGTCAGGGTCTCTGGTTCTGGAACAACGCATTCATATTCATCTTTCTTTCCTAAAAATGTGTGCACGGAAATACACATACACACCCATAAAGGAACCCAGGCACGCACACATGTAGCACATTCTCAATGAGGGACCATCCCGCGCCTTCCCAGCTCCGCTCCCCACAGGCAGAGCTGCATGGGGGAGGGGACTCTGACTTCTCAATGATCTTGCAAACAAATGAGCTTGACTTGAACTCCATTACCAGGGCTAATCTGTGGGACTCCCGGCTGATCTGCACAGGAAACGGGCTCATTCATTATAGATGGTGTGTGCGCTGTGCCGAGTCCGCCGGAGGAGTCGGTTACGCAGTGAAAGGCAACACTTTCCTCGAGCAAGGGAAGGGGCTGGGACGTGTCTCCCATGGAAAGGTCAGGCCAGAAAGGGAAATGGCTGAAATGATTGCTCCCCACCCCGACCCCCACCCGGAGGGCAGCTGCGCACCCTTCTCCACTCGCGGTCCCCGCAGATGAGCTCGCGTCTGCGGCTCCGTCTCCTCCGGCAGCTCCGCAGCCGTTTCCCTCGCAGCCCTTCTTGGTTCACAGGCAGGAGAAGGGGAGCCTCGGGGGGGGTACTTTACAGGGATTAGTCCTCCTAGGGCAGGGGTTCGCAACCTTCGGGGTACATCAGCATCCCCTGGAGGGCTTGTCAAGACAGACTGCTTGGGCCCCAGCCCCGGAGCTTCTGATTCACAGTCCCAGTGGGCCTGAGAGTTGCATTTCTAACAAGCTCCTGGGTGATGTCCATGCTGACACTGCGGGTCTGAGGACCACTGGTCCAGCTCCTCGCCTGACACAGAACCCCTCCGTGACCTTCCTCACAGGGAATGCTGGGAAACTACACGTGCTCCCTCCTCTTAGATGCCTCCTTCCAGTCACCACTCACTCCCTGTGTTTTACCTTCGTGTCTGTCTGCCCTCCCAGACTGCCAGCCCCTGGAGAACAGGATCTTAGTTACTTGTGATTCCCAGGAAAAGACTGAGCAGGACTCACACCACTTGGACAGTAGTGACTTTCTCCAGGAAGAAGTGGCATTGCGGTGGGGTGGCTCCTAAAGAGGGGCTGTTCCTTTTAAATTCTATTTATTGCTATATCGTTGGGGTTTTTAAAAGGCGAATGATTCGTGTGCTATTTTGTGATTAAAAAATTATGTCAAGAGAATGAGAAGACAAGCCACAGACTGGGAGAACATACTTGTAAAAGACACATCTGGTAAAGGGCTGTTATCCAGATAGACAAGAAACTCTTAAAACTCAAAAATAAGCAAACAAATAACCCAATTTAAAAATGGGCCAAAGACCCTAGCAGACATCTCACCAAAGAAGATGTAGGTGCCAAATAAGTATATGAAAAGATGCTTCACCTCACGTGTCACCAGGGAAATGCAAATTAAAACAACCATGAAATACCACAACACGCCCGTCAAAATCCACAACACCGACAACTCTAAATGCCAGGGAGGATGTGGCACAAAGGAACTCTCATTCATTGCTGGTGGACATGCAAAATGGTTCAGCTACTTTGGAAGACAGTTTGACAGTTTCTTATAAAACTAAACATACTCTGACCATACGATCCAGCAATTGTGCTCCTTGGTATTTACCCAAGGGAGGTGAAAACTTATATCCACACAAAAACCTGCATAGGGATGTTTCTAGCAGCTTTATTCATAATTGCCAAAATTTGGAAGGCACCAAGATGTCCTTCAATAGGTGAATGGATAAATAAACTATGGTGCATCCAGACAATGGAATATTATTCAGTGCTAACAATAAATGAGCTATCAAGTCATGAAAAGACATGGAAGAACCTTAAATGCATATTACTATGTGAAAGAGCCCTATCTGAAGAGGCTGCATACTGTATGACTCCAACCATATGACATTCTGGAAAGGGCAAAACCAAGGACAATAAAAAGATCAGTGGTTGCTTGTGGGGGAGGGAGGGGTAAACAGGTAGAGCACAGAGTAATTTTAGGGCAGTGAAAATACTGTAGATGATACTATAAAAATGGACACGTGTCATTGCACATTTGTCCAAACCCACAGAATGTACAACACCAAGAGTGAGCCATGATGTAAACTATGGACTCTGGGGGATTATGATGTGTCAGTGTAGCTTCATCAGTTGTAACAAATGTACTCCTCTGGTGGGGACGTTGATAATGGGGGTGGGGGCTGTGCATGTGTGGGGACAGGAGGTATATGGGAAATGTCTATACCTTCCTTTAAATTTTGCTGTGAACCTAAAACTGCTGTAAAAAAATTGTTTTTTTAAAAACTAATGGAAAACTGACTATTCCTTTGACTAAAGCATCCTCTTTAAAGATACTACCTCTGCTCTCCCACACCCACTAAGTCCTCAGATGTGTTTAGCTGATGGCATTGCTAAGAGCCAGGTGCTGCTGAAAGAGCTTTAAATACACAGACTTATTTAGTCAGAACAACCACGTGAGGTGGCTACTATTTATTACCCCTCTTCCCCATGTGGGGAAATTAAAGCCCAGGGAGGTTAATTGCCTTATTCAAGGTCACATGCCTAATCAGCAGCAGGGTTGACCTTCACCCCTAGCTCTGGGATTTGTGGTCCTGACCTCCGGGGGGCTGTCCCAACTGGGTTGTGGACACCTTGAGGACCATGTAAAGATGGAGTCTTATTTATTGCACCTAAACCAGCTGTTCTAAAGAAGACTTAAGGGAGCTGCTCTCTGGTTTTGTTCTCCAGGACTTCAATCACCTGGAAATGCTATCTTTAATTAAATTTGTGCTAGAAACACAGTACACAAACATAAGCTCACGCACGCGGGCTTACCGAAAATAAATAAATAGTCGTCAAAGTCGACATGATCAGCGGCTTCTGAGATTTCCCGTTCATGTGGGTTTCTCACCCGTTACTGGCAGACAGACAACAGCAGGTGTCTAAAGGAGAGGAAAAATTTATGAAGGGAAAACTTTAAATACAGACACTCTGTTCATTAACTTGATTTCTTCTGTGCGCTGGGAAATGAGCTGCAGGATTCGGTTTTAGTGGAGGGACCCCTTGGCCTAGCTTTCAGCAACCCCCTCTGCCTCTGAGTTCCTCAGCAGGGGAGCCTGAAGCTTCCGGCCTGGTCGGGTTTCAGAATCACCTGAGTTGCTCAGGCCTCATCCGACCTCTGGGGTCAGCATCTTCAGGGGCTGGGGAGGGGAGGGCTCTGGCCTGGCTAGTTTTTAAAAAAGCACTGCAGGGGATCCCAATATGCAGTCAGGGTTGCATAGGAAGCCACCAGGAAGGTCCCTCACAATTGTAAAGTTCTGATTCTCACTCTGGAATCCCTTGGTATTCTAAAATTTGTGATCTCCCTCTCCTGCAGCCCCCAGTCCTGGCTCCGCCTTTCCCGGACAGTGCTGGGTTGGTTTGGAATTTAATCACCTCCGTGGAAGCAGATCCCAGCTCCCCAGGGGGCTGCTTGTTCACCCGTGTGAGGCCCACGGGTTTATTTATGGCTTCTGATTTTATTTATTTCCCGGCCTCAGAGCTGTGCTCCAGCATACAGAGAACGCCGGCTGTCTCCGCCTGCACGGCCAGGCCGCTGTGAGCCAGGCAGGATGGATGGCAGAGTTAGCCCGTTGTGTGGCTGAGAAGCTGGTCACCTTCCTGGCGGTGATCTATGTGATGTGGCCAGGCGAGGCCCTGCCTGCACCAGAATGTCTCCCCGTGAGCTTTCCCAGCGCAGGGCTTCGGATGGATGGGGCAACCCAGGCCTGGCCTGCAGGAAGCCCCTGAAAAATTCTGTTCTGACTTGGAGGGCCCAGCTCTGCTTATTTTTCCCTTTGCCTCAGGACCAACCCAGGGGGGCATCAGCCAAGCTGGCTCTGGTGCATGTTCATACCCACCCCCCCTTCTATTGCCAAAGACCAACCTGGAGGACACAGCCCGGGGAGGTGAGTGTCTGTGTTGGAGATCACAAAGAGGGGGTAGAAGGGAGACCATCCTTTGTACCTGATTTCTATTTTTCATATTTTTCTATCTCACTTAACACCCACTCACCTCCCCCTGTTCTTCCTCCTCCCTCACCAGGGTCCTGCCAAGTAGATGGTGTGTCAGGTCAGATCTAAACAGGAAAACAGAAATCGGTTCAAGCACACACGGAAGGAATGTCACGCAGGGGCCTGGTTACGCAGATGTTGGAGGAGCCAAGAGCCAAATGGGGCAGTGAAGGAACTTAGAAATTAGCAATGATGGAAGCCAGCTCTCGGGCTGGAGAGAGAGAGAGAGAGGAGGGAGTGTTGACAGAACCTGGGAGCTGGGCCATCTGTGAAGTCTGGGACCACAGTGGCTTCAAGAGCAGGACCAGCAGGAGAGAGGGGCCCATACCCTGCTGCTTCTTCCCTGACCCTGCACTCCCCGCCAGGGAGATGGAACCCAGCTGACACGGAGTCTGGGGAAGGCAGCCGGCCGTGACCAGTCACCTGAGATGCAGAGCCAGGGAAGGGTAGGGCAGGGATTTGAGGACAACAGGTTCAAGGCCAACACAATGGGATCGTCAGACCAGCCTGTACTGAGCCTGTGAGGCCACTTTGCCAAGATCCCACCACTAGGTAAGGATTGAGCCAAGGCCTACCCTGATTGCCCCACGGATGGGACCCCATCATGGGCGTTCCCTGGGTGGGATAGATCAGGTCTTTTGGCCCTGGCCCTCTTTTTAGGATCAAGAACCACTTTGGAGACAGGTGGCTGAAGAGAGAAGGTTGACTATGGTGATGGTGACTCACCAACCTTTACTTTCTGGGCTCCAGCCATGTGAGTCGCTGTGGGAGAGACAATGCAATGTGTTCACCAGCCTACCTCCTCGATCTGAGCAGGTGGCAAGGTTGTATCTCCCAGCCTCCCTTGCAGCTAAGTTGGGACCATGTGACCCATCTCAGCCAATGGCATGCAGGCAGGAGTGATGTGGGTCCCTTCCAGTCCAAGGCACTTAACAGCACATGTGAGTTCCCCAAGTTCTCCTTCCTTGACACAGGAAACTGGAAACTGACATGTGTTGACATGATGCCACAAGATAGAAACAGCCAGGATCCCCGCAGAGAGGATGGCTGCCCTGGAGAGTCATACAACCTACACTGGAATTCACATGTGTGAGAAAAAAAAATCATTGCATTAAGATGCTGAGATGTGGAGGGGTGTGTGTATGGGGTGTGTGTGTGTGTGTGTTTACCACAACATACCTGGCATTACCAAAATAAAGTTGCTGTAGGCTCTGATGAGTTCTCCCATTACATTAGCCCCCTCCAATATTCTTCCATAGGCCCCTGGGCAGCCCTTGCCCATTGCAATGTTCCTTGCTAAGACTGTGATCACCATGGAGCCCCAAGCTGCCTTCGGCCTGGCAGCTTCCCCCAGCGAACCCAGTGGCTGACACAAAGGAGAAACTCAGTAAAGAGTTGTTGACTAAATGGATGAGGGGATGAACAAATGGATAAACCAAGGCCAGGGAAATCATCTTTGAAGTAGATCTTGGCTAATGCTGGGGCACCAGAAGTAAAACCCTCAGTCCAAGGGAGCTGGCATGTAATACAGCAGAAGCTTGATGGATTAGAAAAGTGATCCATTCTGGATGTGTGAAACAAGAGGAGAGGCTTCTAGAAGTTCAAACCACACCAGTCCAGGAGGAGGTGAGGAGGAAACCCGAGGGGACCCAGGATCGTCAGGGACCATGAGCCTGAGAACATCCCCAGTGAAGGGCCAGCCTACCCCACGCTGGGACAGGACCCAGGAAGGAGGAAGCAGCACATGGAATACAGGCTGCAATCGTCCCACTGCACGTGGCCTTCTCCCAGCCTCTTATTTTAGCTGTCACATTTAAGAAGGATTTGGAGGTTCTGGACAGGAGCCAGAGTCAATAGGAGAAATGCTGAAAAGTTGGAGGAAAAAATAGAACTTGTAGGAAAAGCCTAGGGGAGGCGGGAGTTAAATGGGGCTGAGGGAGGCAGGTGGATGCTAATGAGCACCTCTCTAGTTCAGGGAAGGGGGACAGAACTAGGGGACATGGGTTCATATAGCAGCAAAAAGGTTTAAGTGAGACTCCAGGCAGTGAACCTTGGTTGAAAAGGAGCAATATATTGGGGAGGTAGTCTGGCTTTGGGTGAACTCAGCCCCTCCCTTGGCTGTCCTTCTTCCCAGGAGGCCTTGGTGGGCCCCTCTCTGGTCCCGTAAAGGGCCAGGCACAAAGGGCGACTGGGGAATGTGAGGTCCTAGAGATGTCTAAAGGAGAGAGATGTCTGATAATGTCACTGGCGTCACGTGACAAGAAAGGGGAGGAGCCTGACCTGCATCTGCCTAGTCTATTTTATGGGTCTGAGGCAGGGGTCTGGACCAGATGACTTCTGTGGGTTTGAGAATTCCTCACATGGCCTGGAGAGAGAGTGGTGTTTCGGGAATTTGATATTTTACCCTTTCCCCTCGGTTATTTCCTGTATGGCTATGTCCCTAGGAAATGTCTTATGTTGATTAGAGCGGTTGACGTGTTCTAATGATGGCCCTGGGACAGCTTCACAGAAGGGTCCCGGAGGAGTAAGAAAGCCTCATGGATCCCAGGATGTCAGGAGTGGAAGGAGGCTGCCAGCAAGCAAGAGGCTTTCGATTATGACTTCCTTGTAAGAGAAAACTGGTCCGTCCCCCTAGCTGAATGGCCTCTCTGTTTTCAGGCCTAGTCAACACCTGAGCAGGACACGCACCTCCACGTGGCTAACTCCTTCTCTCTACAAGGGGGCAGTTTCTGGGCTTCCTCCTGTTTTCTGCTTTTAAGCCAAGCCACAGCCCCATATGGGTCCACGGAGGAAGACCGCTCCTGCTGCGCTGGGGAAACCGCCACTACAGCGGTCCAGGCTCATTTACTTGCTCCTAGAGCGCCCCAGTCCCACCTGGCTTCATACCCTCTTTCCCCTGCCAGGATGCTGCAGCCGCCCCTGCACCTGGCCACTAGAGGGCGCCATGCGCCCACCACCACCCCTTTCCTCTTTCCCCCTTCCTGGGAGACCAGGCAGATTTGCCTGGGCAGAAAGGAACCAGCTAGGAAATCCCAGGATAATCTAAGGGGCTCAACTCCAAAGGTGTACAAAAGCTAAAAGATGGATAAAAAATACGTACCCGGCACTGTGCCGGATGCTGGGCATTAAAAGGTGAATAGGACCCATACCTGCCCACTTCTCAGTCTTAACTGGGAAAGGGACGAGGAAACAGGTCATTTCTATGCAGAGGGTGAGCCCAGGAAGTTAGAGAAATGTAGCCTGCTGAGGGAACACCCAAGAGGGGCCCCTGACCCCGACTGTGGCAGGAGGCTCAGAGAAGATTCCTGGGGGAGCCAAGCCTTGAAGGGTGAGCAGGAAGTAGCCAGGTGAAGGAGGGAAGGGCATCCTAGGGAGTGGGAACAGCATGAGCAGAGGCTCAGAGGCATGAAAGTTTTGGGACTGTGGTCTGTGCTGGGTAGGAGAAGGGACCGAGTCAGATGCTCTCTTTCCACAATAAGGCTGGCACTAGCCATTTTGAAGCAGATTTTTTTTAATGAAGATTTTCTGTTTGCAGAAGTAATGAATGTTCATTATTTTTAAAAGCAAACCATATAGAAATTCACAATACTGATAGTAAAAGTCCCTTATAATCCCAGCTCTCCCTCCCCAAGATAACAACTACTGACAGTTTGGTATATATTCTTCTAGACTTTCCCATGAGTTTGCAAATTTACATTATTGTACATTTTTAAAAAGGAAATTAAGAGCCAGCCCTGATGGCCTAGTGGTTAAAGTTTGGCTTTCTTACCGCTTCGGTGGCCTGGGTTCGTTTCCTGATTGTGGAACCACGTCACCCGTCTGTCAGTTGCCATATTGTGGTGGTGGCTCACATAGAAGAACTAGAAGGATTTACAACTAGGATATATAACTATGTACTGGGGCTTTGGAGAGAAAAAAAAAAGAGGAAGATTGGCAACAGATGTTAGCTCAGGGTGAATCTTTGCCTTTAAAAAAAAGAAATTAAGTTTTTCTGCAATTTGCTTTCTTCAGTTAACAGTCAATCTTGGACAACTTTTCATACCTTTACATTCTGCTCTATAAAGTGGGGTCTCTTGCGATCCCCATTTATCTCTGAGGAAGCCAGGCTCATGGAAGGCAAGTTGCCCCGGGCACACAGCCCACGAGGGACAGGCTTGTCAGCTGCACAGAATCTGGGGCGTCCAGTGGGGAGCTGCCCACAGCGACACCCGCCCACTCACCACTTTTCTCCCGGCAGCGTTGGCATCATCATCAGCTGCTGGGAATTTTTAGGAATGGATTTCTGTGTCGTTTGTAATAGATCAGGAATATCCCAGCAAGACAGATTGCCTGAGCTATTGGGCGGTTCTCTGTGAGCTGATGAAGTCCTGTCGGTTGGAAATCAAGGCTCATCCCTTTTGAATGTCGATGATTCCTTCTTCCAGGAAGGCGGCTTCGGGGAGCAGCTCCTTTCTGGTGGGAGGTGGGGGCGGAGCGCAGCCACGCAGACCTGCTGACCCAGCAGTCTCCTGAAATAGCCAAGCATCTGGCCTGGAGGAGGGAGGCACCGTCAGGATTCAACCAGGAGCAACCTGTTGCCTCTCGCTACTCAACGAGGTGGTCCCAGCATCACCTGGGAGCTGGTTAGAAATGGCAGAATCCCAGACCCCAGCCCAGACCTGCTGAATGAGAATCTGCATTTTCACAAGCTCCCCAGGGGATTCCTGTGCAGCACAGAATATGAGGAGCTAGGCTTCGGCGGTATTCCAGATCCTACGGAGGCAGCCCATGGCTTCTTCACTAGACGTTAATTGATGTACTCAGTATTCGAAACTTAATAAGAGCTGGCAATTACAGGGACGTTTCTACATGCCAGGCAACTCTGCAAATGTTTTACTTGTATTAACTCATTTAATCCTACAAGGACACTCTGGGATGAGGTACCATTACTACACTGATTTTAGGGGAAGGAAGTGAGGTGCAGAGAAGTTACGTAACTTGCCTGAGGTCACGTGCTATCACGCAGGTGAGCTAGGACTCCAAGTCAGGCCCCAGGGTCTTAACCACTACACCACACTGCCTGCAGGAAGCCCGTCTGACACGGAGTTTTCTGACAGGCATCTCCAGAGCGGCATTTCCAAGTGCTTGCCAATACATCTTGTGTTATTCCCCCGCCGCCTTCTGCCTCCCCAGAGACTGATCACCTCAGAGAAGCCACGAGTGCTCAGCATCGGCACCGCTGCTGGTTTCTCGGTGATGCTGAGACCAAGAAGTAACAGCAGCATGTTACATCTGCAAAACCCTGTGTCATCCGTTCTCTGCCTTTATCCTCCCAAGAACCACGTGAGATGAGGCTGGTGTTATCATCCCTACCAGACGAATGGGAAAAGGAGGCCAGAGATGCCTAGTGACTTAGCCAAAGTCACACAGAGCTAAGACTAGCAGCTGGGCCTCCTGGCTGCCTGAGCACTTTCCTTTCATCTCCCCAGGCTGCCCCCTTTTCTAGAAGACTCCATCCCAGTCTCCCCACCCTGAAGGCGGCCCACATCTCTCAGTACTTCCGCAGCCCTGTGGGGAGACTGGGTCCCTGATGGAGCCCGAGCCTCTCGCCCAGGCCGCCTCCTGCCTGAAGCAATTATAAATCACGGCATTTTCCCTTCATTCAGACCTGATGTTTAATTCATTGCGATTCTGGCTGCTTTAATGCAGAACATTTATTCAGCGGAATAGCTTTGTTTTGCCTCCCAAGCTTTCTTCTGTTTAGAATGCCATTTACACTGCAGAGGGGGCTTGCTATTAGCCAGCTTCCAGGACTCCCCGCTCCCGTCCCCCAAGAGTGGCCCCGCTCTGCCTTCTGTGGGGACTGCCCCTCCCCCCGCCAGGGATGGGAGTCGGCTTCAGCTCCTGATGAGGAGTCCAGACTTTTCTGTCCTTGAGCCAAGCACTTGACATCTCCCATTTGCTCGCCTTCCCTCTCTCCTAGGCCGCATGCCTGGTGTAATGAGCCACCTGGCGCTGTCCCCACAGCTGGAAAACTCAGCCTCCCTCCAGGTGGGGCCTGCCTCAGGCCCCCACCCCAGATGGGGCGGATCCTGCCTAGACACAGGGAGCTGGACACCCTGGGCAGTAGCACAGCTGTTGTCCGCACCCGTGGAGCTTCTGCCTCATGCCTTTAACTACATCTTCAACTCCCCTCAGTGTAGACAGTTCTAGAACCTTGGACTCCTGTCCCTGAATGCTCATGCCAGGGCCCCACCTTCTGCAATAGAACTCCTGGGTGAGAATTTCCATTGTCCTGGATATCAGCATATTTAAAGTCAAGAGAAAATGGCAAAGACTGCCAAGTATCTACAAAATACCCATTCTCCCTGTCTTTTGTAGCAACAAAACCCTTAGCTGAGCACCGGGCTTGAAACTCAGCTAACATATAAAACTATATTGCCCATCTTCTCTTTTTATCACTATGTTCTGGCCAATGAGATCTAAGTGGAAGTGTTGTGTGGGAAACTTCTGTGAAGCCTTCCTAAAAGGAAGAAGGCACAACTTTCTTAATCTCTTTTCTCTTACTTGCTAGTTGGAATGTGGATGCAAAGCCTGGATCTCTAGCAGGCGTTTTGGACCATGAGGTGGAAGCCACATGCTAAGTACAGGGAAAACACAAAACAGAAGGAACCCAGGTCCCTGACATTGAAGGTACACCGTGTTTGCATGGTTGGCTCATCTCTGCATTTCTTTCACAATAGCAATATGCTTCTATCTTGTTTTAGCTACTACTATTTTGTATCCTTCAAATATGGGTAGTTGACTTGATTCCTAATTGATGAAGACACAGCTATTTACCTGTTTCTTGATCCACCTGGTGGAAACTGCTTGCCTGCCAAGCCCGCTGCCTGAATCAGTTTCTGATACGACATTTGTGGATGTGACTCCTGATGGGAATGAAGTACACATTTACAGCGAAGGGAAATAGGGGTCTGGGACACAGAATTAAGAGTGTGTGCATGTAATGCAGTTTTCTCACTTTACAGATGAGAAGACTGAGTTTCAGAGAGAATCAATCATTTGTCCACAGTCATAGACATCCCCACCGCCCCCCGCCGCCACCACCACTTAGAGAGAGCTTGGAAGACGTCGGAGAAAACCCGACAGGCTTTCCGACCTCGCCATGGGCCAGTCCCGACTGGCAGCACCAGAGCTTGCTCGGCAAAGCCCTCTGCCTTTCTTCTTCTCTTTATGTAAAGCACCAGACTTCTCCTTATCATACAAAGCAGATGCAGGGAAAAGAATCCATCCTCTTTGGGGCGAAGCTGTCTGGTAGGAGGTGAGCTGCTTCCACCCCGCCTGGGGCTGGGGGAGGGCAGTCTCCATTTTTCCACGCTCAGCTTGCCTGTCTGTCCATAGAGGGTGATGGTTAAGCGCAGGCTCGGAGACCAGGCTGCTGTGGTTCTAATCCTGGCTCCAGCGCTTGCTGACTGCATGACCTCGGAAAATGGCTTCACCTCTCCACGCCTTGTTTCCTCACCTATAAAAGGGATCAAAATTTATGCCTACCTCGTGAGGTTACTGTGAAGATGAAGTTAGTTAGCAAGAACCTAGAGTAAGCATCAGCTGTGGCTATTTTCCATGGATTCCAGATTAAGATCTCCTTACAACAGAGACTCTGACATGGCTGACATTGTCATCGTGCTCACTTTTCACATTATCATATGGTCATTTGTTCCTTGATGGCAGGGAGCGACTGTTTTATTGGGCTTTGCTCCCCAGTGCTTAGAATGGTGCCTGCCGTGTGGTAGATACTCCAGCAAGTACTTGCTGACTAGAGCTGAGTAGAACTGAATTATTTCTTCTTTCTTCAGATGAGCATCCTCTCCCATTCTCTCTCCCCCTCCCTCCCATCCTCTCTCCTCCCTCCCTCCAGGTCTTTCTTTGGCTCTCTGTCTCTCTCTGTCTCTGTCTGTCTCTCTCTCTCTGTTGTTCCTTCCACCATCTCTCTCTTTCTTTCTGTTTCACACACTCTCTCTTGCTCTTTATTTCTTTCAACCACTTTCCCGCTCCAGCCTTCAGACTGGCACACACACCCTTTTCCCCGCCTGCCCACCCCAAAGCACACCCGCGTTCTGCTTGAAACTCCTGGAAAGGCTCCGTCCTGTGAGGAGGCCTCCCATCTCAACCTTGAGGACACTCGGGTGTCAGGGCTGGATGGGACCCTTGCTACCCCGCTCTATTCCAACCTCCCTTTTCAGATGAGGAGACCAAGGCCCAGAGAACAGAGGACATTGTGTCAAGGCCACAGTCCGTTTTTCCAGAGCTGGGATTAGAACCTGAGCTTCCCAACACTCAGCCCAGTGTTCTTTTTGCTACAGCATTCCCTGAGGCAAACCGGTAGAAACAGTGGGAGAGCAGGGAATGCTGGTTGAATGAATGAATGAATGAGCCGTATCAGGAGGGAAGAGTTGCTCCAACAACACCACGTCTCTTTTTCTGGAGCCACTCGTGGCCTTCTGGCCCCTGTCTCACCAACATAAGAACAGATGGCAGCGGGAGAAGGGCATCTCGTCTTCATTGCTCACATCTGTTGGCAAGGTCAGTCTGACTTGTGACCTCTCCGCCACGCGCATCCTCTCCGTCCACTCACGCCTGTGTGTGTAAAGGCCATTTTCATTGTTCTCCGTGGAGTGATCTTTAGCAGTCTGAACCCATTCTCTGAGATTAAGCCTCTTCCCTGGGCTTAAGTGGCCCGGGCCCTTGTCCCTGTGGTTCACTGTCTGCTCAGTCACATGTTCTGGCCTCTGCATGGCCCATGGGAACGATGTGACTCCTGTTGGAACCTGATAGCTTGTTGCTGCCCTGCCTGTTTTTCACTGCAAAGGTGGCGCCCTCCTCTCCACTCAAGGAAAGGGAGGATGTATTGACAGGACGCCCCCTCCCCCAAAGCCCAGGCTGTGGCTCTCCTTGCAGGCCCAGCCCCCTCCTGTCCTCCTCCCCTCCCCCTGCATTTCTCGAATGCTACCTGGCCCTGCAGTCCCTCCTTTAACTGTTCTTGTCTTAATTCCATGCCCCGCAATTGGAGCCTGAATAATGAGTTGTTTCACAGGAAGATTGATCTGGGTATTAGGGCATCGTTTAGTTTGCCATTACAACAGCCAATTTTGGTTACATGCTCAGCTGTGAAGGGGAAATGGGCCAGGCTGCTGGAGCTTTCTGAGATGTGGAGCAGGTGGGTGGCAGGAAGAGGTACTGGGCCGAGGGGGCAGAGGCGGTGGGAGGGCAGAGAGGAGCGGGGTCTGGCTGGCTTTAGTCCACATGTCTTTATTCTTAGAATAGGACACTAGGAAAGAAATTGTAAGGACTGAAAAGGGATGTAACCCTTTTTGAAGGGGAGGGGAAGATCAGGGTTTTGAGGCTGGAGATGCCAGTAGTGGGAAAGCCTTGTTAAACAACTGAGTGATCGACCCCCAAATTAAAGAACGTTTCAGACTCGTCAGTATTTTAAGATGATGGAATTGCTGAGCATCCCTACCTTCCATGTCACATACTAGACCCAGCTGGAGGACTTACGGGGCCTTCCCTTCCAGACCTCCAAGTCTGATGGGGGAGACACGGCATCTGCCCTCAAGGAGATCACAGTCTGATGGAGGAGGGAGATTTCTTACATGTCACCTGCACAGGGGGACCTTCCCCACCTCCCCCATCTCTCTGTGTCCCATCATCCTGTGTATTTTCTTCATATCACAACAAACATCTCCCTTTTCATTTATTCTATTTTAACTCACTTGCCTGTCTCCTCCTCAGCTAGAATGAAAGCTACATGAGAGCAGGGACCTTGTCCACCCCGCCCATCTGTTTCCCTAGTGCCCAAAACAGTGCCCGTGCCTCACGGCACTGCACCAGCACTTGCTCAATGAACGAATGAGCACGGGAGGAGCCCTGGTTTTGTGGGGCCGGCTGTGGGAGACAAGGCATGGCCGAACATCTCTGCAGCCTTGTGAGCAGCTCGTGAGGGCCCTGGACGCTCGCCCCAGGAGGAGCTGTGCACGCACCCTCCGAGCAGCGTTCTGCAGATAACTTCAGGGCATTCACGGAAAGTCCTGCAGGAGCTGAAGTCCCCTTCGGACCCAGGTTAAGAACCCCCAGTGCAGAGGCAGAATGATGACTGTGGAGTGAGCTGACTTGGGGTCTGCCCTTTGGAGAAGTCACCGCACGTCTCCAAAGTCCGTTTTCCTTGCCTGTTTCATGAAGGTCCAGTGCAGTGATGTTTGTGAAAATGCTCCGTCACCTGCAGGGTTGTATGAATGCCACTTGTTATTAGTAGCACCGTTAATCGCCATTGTGCCAATTCCAAAACCTGTCTATGACAAAATGAGTCCATGTGCATGGAGGGGACACTAAGGAAGGCCATCCTGTCAGGAGGCACAGCTTGGCCATCTCTGAACAAAAGCAATCACTTTTGACTCTGGTCACAGAGGGGCCATCCCCTGGCCTCCGAGAACCTCAAATATCCCAATAACCCGTGCTTTTCCAGTCTGGCCTGTAGGGAGATAACCCGAGACCCAGTAATTCTTTGTCTGAAGCATTTGGGTACCAGGAACAACAGAAGTTGAACAGGCTTTAGCTACATTACTGAAGCTATTAAAGTTAAAAACCACTAAACAACCGCAGCTTGCTTCCCATCATCCACCCCGCAGGCATCCAAAACAAATCCAACAGGAACGTGTTGGAATAAGGCGGACACTGAGATTTGTTAATACCTGTGTTTGCCCAGAGCTTTAAAAGCAAACCCTGGGGCACTGAGACCACCGCCCCCCCCCCCCCACAGGCACTGCTGAGCAGCACAGGGGCTCTCCCAGAGCACCCTCACCGCCATACCAGAAACCTCAGTGTCTGAAGCTAATTTTCAGGACCCATTATCTGATAACATTTCTGAGCACAGCTGAGACATAGGGGCTAGTGGGTGGGGGATACCTTTGACATGGGTGGTCCACGTGCAGAGTTGAAGACCTTGGGCAGGAAGAGCAGCCAGAGGAGGGGGAGCACAGTGGAATTTGGGGATAAGGGAGATGCTCTGCGTGGGAGCAAAGGTGTTGACTGTGAATCCCAGGGGCAGAAGTAGCCAACAGCATCAGTCTGCAGACAGCCCTCATTCTGGCAGGCTCTACAAACAGAGGGAGGTTCTGCAAACAGCCCAAGTGTGTTAAACAGCTTCAGACTCTAAACAGCAGCTTGTTCTATACACAGAGAACCGCGCAGTCATCAGGGATCTGGTGAGCAGACGGCCACAGGATTCATACCCCAGGATTAAAGCCACAAGCCAAAAGACCATCTGCTGGTGCACATCAGAGAGAAAGCGGGGGTCAGGGTCAGTGCTTCAGTGATGTTGTCATTGGCACGGTGGTTTGCCCAGGAGACCTGAGCCATCGACACCTCTCTGTGGGGCCCTCACTGCCCTCGCCCTCAGAGAACCCGTGGGGTGGGGGGTCAAGTTCCCAATTCTTCCGCCACAGCTGCACTTCGGTGCAGAGCATGACAAGGCTCCTCACTGGGAATCCCTGGGCACCTGGCGTGGAGGGCTCGGACCATGTATTATTAACAGGGAGGCTGGGCTCCTTGCAGAAGGCGGAAGCTGGTGGCAATTGCATCGTGTGGTGGTGTTCAGTCCTTCTGGCTTCCAGTCCATTCGGGCGTCCATTATTTATGGCAGCTGAGTAGCTGTGAACAAGCTGGGACTCAGTTAAGATAACGTTCTCCTGCACAGAAGTGGTGGTCACTGCCGGGAAGTTATTCCAACTCACCCTTTACACCACTCAGAGCTAGAGGCACACAGAGACCAAGGGGCGGAGTTAGAGAAACTCGGAGATGGACACGCAGAGGCAGAGGACAGACAGATGGAAAGAGGAGGAGGGAGGTGGACACACCCTGAGCCGAGAGTGAGAGGATTCTCCTCAAAGGCCATCTCTGCCCTCGTCCCCCAGCCTCGCACTAGAATTCCCTGCTCCTTATCCTGGAGGAGCTGAGCCCTGTCTCCTTGAGTTGAATCTCCCAGTCTCCATTGTTCCCCTCCCTTCCTTCCCTTGTCTGGTCCGTCCCGCATTGTCCTGTTCCTGGTACATGGGAGAGATTAGATATGGCCCCTGCGGGCTGTGGATGTGCCTGTGAGGGGAAGTGGATGGCAGTCAACCTGCTGTGCTGTCCAGCTCCAAGTTCACGGGGCCAGACACAGGAGAGGGAGGTGAGAAGTGTGGCCGGGCAGGGGCTCCCAGGAAAAATGCCCGGGGAGGGAAGACGAGGAGGGGTTTGGGGCCAAGGTGCAGTGGAAAGTAGGGGGCAGAGAATGGGTAAGACAGGTGGGGGAGGGTTAAGGGAGAGAAGCAAGAAGAGGGGAGAGGGGGCTGATGTGGGATAAATGCAGGGGACGTGGGAGAGAGGGAGGTGAAGTGAGAGAGAAAGGGAGACAGTGGAGGTGGGGTGGGGTGGAAGGGAGAGGAGAGGGTGGAGAGAGGCAGAGAGGCCTTGCCCCCATGTGTCCTGCGTGTGTTCAGAGCCAGGAGAGCCCATGAGGGCAAATATGGTGCTTAAGTGAGAGGCCCTGGAGGGGACTGTCCTGCAGCAACCACCGCAGCCGTCACTGAGTTGAGCATCAGAAGGGGAATGGCAGCCTGGTTCCCCGAGGGTCCTGAGCCCTACAGCCCGTGGCCCCTTGGCTCCCTGCTCAGTCCCCTGCTGAGGAGGAAGGCCTGGCTGGAGCGCCCGGGAGAGCAGCTCTGTGGCAGCAGGGGCAGCTGGGTCAGCCAGAGGGTCCAGACCTGGGAGCTGCACAAGGAGTTTGCTGGTGGGACCACATCTGGCTCAAGCCTGATGCCCCATCTTCTGCCCGTCTCACTGCTGCGTCTCTGTCATACTCATTTCTCCTCCCTTCCACTTCCCGATGGCAGCCCTCCAGTTTGCCTGGGCACTGTCCTGCGGAGTCCCGGGAAGCCACGGTCATCCCCCTCCTCCTGCTCTGACCACACTTCCCTCACTCAGTTTCCCTGCCACCAGCATCAGTGTTACCTTTAGCAGCTCATAAGCTTGAGGGCAGGAGTTGCATCTCATTCATCTCTGTGCACATGGGTGTGTCCATGTACACGCGTGTGCATGCATACACACACGCACACACTCCATTGACACAGACCCCAGACCTACTCCAGGGAGTGCTGTATCAGTCAGGGTGTTTGCAAACCTACTCTGGTTAGTTTAAGCAGCTAAAGGATATATTAAATCCTCAGGGGAGCCAGACTAGGACTTTGGGGAGGGCCATACAGTCAGGAATAATGCCCAACCACCCCTCATCTCTGCTGCCACCAAGACCCCACGGCTGCGCTTTGGGCACACGATCACGGCTCCTGATGCTGACTCCATGTTCCAGGTCTCGGAACCTCCACCACTGCAGCCCCCTAAGCCAGACGCTGCTGCCCCGGCTCTGAGCAGGAAACAGACCCTGGCACCTGCTCCTGTGTGCTTGTCTCAAGCCGAAGCCTCCGAGAAGGGGGGCCCATTGGCAGAGTCCATGTCTGTGCCTGTGTCCCGGCGATCAGGGAGGCTGGGAAGGAAGTCTGGTTTCTCACTCCAAGAGGCCAGACTCACAGAGTAGGAAGTTCCCAAACAGGGGAGGGGTGTTCAAGAGATGTGAGTGGCCAGAAAGCTTGGTGATTGTCCTCTAGAGGCACCGAGGGTGGCCAAGTGCAGGAGGGGACGGGGGCAGCACTGAGCAAAGGAGTCACTCACTGAACTGGCCCCCACATTTATTCCCACGCTTGGTGCAGCGAGGGCTAGAGAGCCCTAGCAAACATGCCTTCTGCACTCAGAAAAGTGCTGCCCTGGGGAATGGATGTGGAGGTGGCCCATCATTGGTGGCTCCGGTGGAAGGCATGGGCAGGGGGGCACCTGTGATCAAACAGGACAGGGGTAGCCAGTAAGGATGAGGTGGGCTGAATTCAGGCACAGACAAGTCCTGCTGGAAACAGGTGAGATGTACCCTTGGCGTCTTTCCTCCCGGAGCTCACCTTCTGCCTGGGAGCCGTCCGACGTCCAGTCGTGCTGGAGAAGGGCTAAAGGATGGGAGTGTCAGGGGTGCCCCTTTCCCGGTGGGTTTGCTGGCTAAAAAGGAACCCACAGTGAGGCATGAAGCAGGGCAGGCTGGCTCTGCACTGTCACCAACCTGCTCTCCAGAGACACAGGGATTCTTCTGCTCATGGGCTGCCTGTGTTCCCTCCCACCAGCTTGAGAGCAGGGCCATAAAGATAAGGACACTCCCCACCGCACTCTACTGAGGCAGAAGATAATCATGCTGGGATTTCAAGCACCTGCTGGGACTGGGGGGGTGGGAGACACAGGGCCCCCTTGCCTTGCGAGGGGCGGTTGCTCATTCACTCCACTCCAGCATCACCTGGGTGGTGGGTGGTATCCTTCTGCCCACTCCCCCAGTCTCTCCTCTAGCCCTTCACAACATGTCACCAGGCAACTTCCCGGCATGAAACCTCCCGATTTCCATTCATCTTTGAGGCTTTCAGCTGAAGGGACCCGCGGGCAGCAGGCGGGTTGGCGGGCCTCCTCGGGCTGTTGCATCTCTAACTAGACAGGGAGCGGGCGTCCGGGTCTGTCGCCCGACAGGTACCGATGTCGGAGGCTCTCATCCGTGAGACGGAATCACTCCCGGGGATTGAGAGGCGTGGATGGCGTCAGTCAGAGCCGGCCGCACATTTCAGGTGGGGACGAGGCTGCTGGCAGAGCCCCTCCTAACAGACCAGGGTCAGCGGGCCCAGCACGTCATAAACTGAATTGTGGAAGCCTTCTGCCTCAGAGCGGAGAATTTCGAAGGATGCCTCTTTTTGTAGCATTTCACATCACCTCCTCTGTGTCAGCTAAGGGGTCCTTCCCTGCCAGTGCAGGTAAAGGGATGAACAAGTCTCAGAGACACCTGGGTTGAAAACCCAGCCCCGCCATCTACCAGCCGAGGCCGCTGGACCGCTGACCCGCTCCAGGTCGCGGTGAACTTGCACACGGGCCTCTAGTAAGCAGCGGGAGGGATTCTCCGTGTGGTTGTCCATCTTCTGTGCTTCTGCAGCCCTGTGTTCCTACCTCTGTTAGGTAATACTGTGGTTAAGAACCCCTGGCCCTGTGCTTGTTAGCTATGTGGCACTGGGCAAGTTACTTAACCTCGCTGAGACCCAGTGAGCTCCTGTCTAAAATGGAGCTGGTGACAGTACCGACTTGGTCAGGCTGTGAGAGGATTAATACCTGCAAAGCTCTAGCACAGCCAGTGCACCGTGAGCCTTCACCTTTGGTCTTAGATGTGAGGTCTGGTGTCCTGGGAAAGAAAGCCAGGAACTGTTTAAATGCTCTAACTTTATGGTCGTGGACACTGGTGAGTTAGGGCAATCATCTGATGAACGGGCTCAGTTAGTACCAGTAGCACTAAGAGCAGCTCAGTTACCAGGCATTTACTACGGGCTGTGCTGTTCTCAGCACTTAACCTCTAACCCTGAGGTTTCATCCCCATGACAACCCAGTGCATGGGTATTACTGTACCCCCGCTGTGCAGACAGGGAGCAGGCCCAGAGGGAGGGTAAGCAAACTCAGAACTGGGGCTCAGGGGATGGGACCAGGTGGCTGCATGGGGAGATTGCGTGCCCGGTGTGGAGGGAGGGCTACGTGCAAGGGCATCTCGACCAGTGGATGTGTCAGGAGCCAAGAGCCAGGACCAGCACAGCTCATGCCCGCTCCATGACCCTGAGTCCTTTCAGCCTCCCACAGTCTCTTTGATTTTGGTTCTACTGTAGGGGAGTGTGTGGCTCAGATGCGGGTCTGGCAGGGACTTGGCCCCTCTGGGGGCAGCCTCAGCCTCACCGTCCCCTGAGTGCAGGCCTCAGGCAAGCGGGAGAGCCTGAACCCTCGCCTCTGAGCCACCCGAGGCACTGCAGCTCCTCCTCCTTCCAGGCTGACCTGCATCTGAGCTTCCTGGAGGCAGCGAGACTGTGGAGATGAGTCCTGGGGGCCAAGGCAGCCCCAGCAAGTTCCCCAGGAAATGTTCTTGACCGTCTGTGCGGTTTTCCAGCCAGCCTTCTTGAAAGGAGCCTTTACATCCTCCCCTGGATGTACTAGAATTGTCTCTAGAGCCGAGCCCAGCTCAGCCCCCAGGCTCGGGGTGAGCTGTGCCTGGATTTGCTTTCCCATTCCCCTCCACTCTCAGAGGAGGGAGGAGCCTTCGGTCTCTGACCAAGAGTAGCGCTAGGTTGTCTTTGAAAGGGTCTGCTAGGATTTCTGCCATCTCTCCTCCAGCGTCCACATCAACGGGGGCACTGGGGAACACTTGGAGGTCCCTCCTGGCACCTAGGGGGCCTCTGACACTGGCTTTCCAAACACCTGCAGCTTGCAGTTCTTCACCACATCACATCCTCAGCACAGTCGCCAGGCTCAGCATCCACCTTGGCCTCTGAATCGGGCCCTAGTCCAGCCCTCCTTCCGTTCAGCCCAGCATCTGCCCATCCCAGCCGTGGCCCTGTGTCAATCAGCATTCCACATAGAAAACAGAAACACCTGAGGTATCTCACACAGAAAGGGATTTAATAAGGGAGAGAGGGACCTACAAAGTCATCGGAGGGACTAGACAAATGGAAGTCAAGGACCACTGCTAGGCTTTTGGCTTAAGTCCCATCTGCACAGCTCTGGGCCTGAGACCAGGGGACAGTTGCTACCACTGCTAGGACCACTGATGCTGCCATAGCTTTCCCACACCCAGGAGACCAGTGACAAAACTATGGAGATGCCAGTCACTGCAAATCATCACGTTAGCCAGAGCCCACTCACCTTGCATCACCACTGCCGAGGAAACGGCCTCTGCCTCCCTGCCACCTTCCAGATCTCATGAGGCTGCCTCTTGTTGGCAAAACTTAAATTGCAGCCAGAATCCCAGCAGCATAGGATCCTGGGAAATGTCATTTCATCTTTCTAGCCCCTGTGATACAGAGGGAATATAGAAGGGGGCAGACATGGAGGCCAAGTGCCGACAGATGATGTCTAGCGCCCCCAGAACTCATATGGACTTCAGCTGGGCCTGAGTCCCAGCCTGGTTTTAGCCCCACCTAAGCCTGTGGTCATTGCCCACACTCCTGCCCCAAACCTCAGCCTCTGCTGTGTCATCCCTGGGGACCATCCACCCCTCAACCCAAGTGGAGGACTGGCCCCATCCCCATCAATCACCCACCCCACATCCAGCTCCTTAAGCTGAGGTCCTCTTTACCCCAACCAAGGTCCCTGGGCCTTGCTGGGGCTCCTTTGACATGGCACCAAATCCAAAGGCAGGCTGTCACTGGAGAGCACTGGGCTGGGGGTCACAAAGCTCAGCCTGGGCTTTAGCCTGTACACATCACGTCCCCTCCCTGAGCCTCATTCTCAGGTAAATTCATCCCTTAGGTCCTGCCTGGCTGTGAGACTTGGAGATTTCTAAATATATTTTTTATATGCAGAGTGGACATGGTGACACACACATACACATGCAAGGTTCCCAGGGAGCTGGGCATAGCTTTGCTGGGTCAACTCAAAGTCACTGGACAACTCCATTCAAGAAGAGTAGGGGAAGAGAGGAGCTGGGGGAGGAGGTGTGGCTGAAGCAGAAGTTGGACAGGCGGGGAACTGCACCCACCTGACAACCCCTCCCCCACCTGACGACCCCTCCCCCACCTGACGACCCCTCCCCCGACCAAGGCCTTGTGACTTGCATACCTTTGGGTCCAGGCTGGGCTGAGAAAACCTGCTGAGGGCAGGCTGGGAGGCCAGACAAAGCTGGGAGTGGGGCCAGTTTTAGAGAGAAACTGAGCAGGTGAGAGTGGGATTGCAGATTCGGACCACAGGAGGAAAGTCTGAGCTGGGCTGGACCTGGGGGCTCAGGCCCCTGCTCCCCTGCTATCGCCTCCTCAGCAGTCCCCTCCACTAGACCCTCCCAGAGCAGTGGGTGCCGCAGCCACGCCAATGACCTTGAGGCTGCACATCCAGCTTCATCCACATCCGCGTCAGAGTGAAGGCCTCGCTGTCACTCAGGGATATTTATAACCTGTCTGCCAGGCCCCAGAACCAGGTGCGCCTGGAAACTAGGCCACAGGAGCCATGGAGGAGGCAGGCCCTGTCCCCTGCCCCCACCTCAGAAGGCTCCCAGGGAGTGGGGCTCAAGTTAGGGGACAGGGGAGAGGGAGCCCCTCTGCCCCCGTCAGAAAGCTCACCCCAGCCCCTGGGTGAGCGGGGTTTCCAGAAAGGGCTTCATGTGCCCTTAAGCTTGTCTCTGGGCTGCTTCTTCCACCCACTCATGAGAAGTGGCCCCTTGGCCCACACCCCAGCTGCGTGCGTCTTCCCTGTGTCTCTGCTCCCTCTCAGCGATCAAACCGCACAAGAGTGCCCAGTGCCCGGGGGGCAAGTCCACAAGCCCAAGTCCCATGTCCGAGGCCTTCTCCTGCACCATCTCCTGACCTGCTGCACATGGCAGTGTGGTGTGGTCACCAAGGATTCATGTGGCCTGGCGTCCAGTGTGGGCTCCAGGGCTCTCTGTGTGCCCTTGTGTAATCTCGTGTGACCTGTGTCTCAGTTTTCTCATCTGTACGATGGGCTGAACAATGAGGACTCCATGAAAAAAGGGCTCAGAGTGGTGCCCAGCACATAGGAAGCGCTCAGTGTGTGCCAGCTGGTATAGAAAGGTTTACTGGTTAGTAGAGGTCCCAGAGCTAGGCTGCCTGGGTCACTGGCTGAGTGACCTTGTGCCCACTACTTAACCTCTCTGGGCCTCAGTTTCTTCCTCCCTAAAATGGGAAATAATAATAGTACTACCTCTCGAGGTCGTCGTGAGGATTAGATACATTAATATGTGAAGCTCTCAGAACGGCACCTGTCACATATAGACATTCAGGTAGTATTCGCTCTGCTGCTGCTGCTGATTATTATTATTCTGGCAAGATTTTCTTCCAGTCAGGCCTCCCTCTCTCCTTCCTGCCTCCACTCTTAGCTGGCACATTTGCTCTCCCTATGCACTCCATCTTTCCTCTTCTTCCTCCCAATTCAAGTGTTGCTCTGCTTTCAAGCCCCACCTCCTCCATGCAGCCTTCCCTGACCACTGGGTGGACTTTGCACGGCCTCCCCTCTCCTGTCCCCTAGGCCTGACCCGCAACACGATTCCTCTGTGTAAATCTAGTCTCTGGACCCTGAAAGCAGGGCTCTGCCTAGCCCGTGTCTCCGAGCCCCTCGGGTGTGCAGAGCCCTACCTCGGGCGGGTGAACAGCAGTGAAGCCAAAGCTTCCCTCCGTCAGACCTGTCCTTGCTGAGTGTTGACCCCTTCTGCTCCAGACAGTCATTTGCATTCCTGGGATGGGGGACAGTGTGACCTGGCCCCCAACAGACACACACACACATGCACACACACTGCAACGTAGAAGCTAGTTGTTTTCCCAGAATAGTCCCACATTCCCACTAATGACCACCAAATGTGTTCTTCCCAAGCCCAGTCATTTTCTGGATTTTTCAGTCCAAAAGAGGACCAGGCCAGCGTGCCTCCCCACTGCCCACGAGGTGGCTGTCGGGGGCGGGGAAAATCCCCCTTCTTCCCTTCTCGTGTTCTTGTGGCTGGACTAGCAGTAAAATTGACACAAGACCAGATTAACAGGAGAAAAACCCAGTTTAATATGTACGTATTGGAGACCATAGAGAAATGATGTTCAGAGAGTGAATAAAACAGGCAGTCTATATATCTTTTTACACAAAAAACATAAATTTGTGAAAAACTGACCAGACAAAGAAACTTAGGTTTGGGGTACGTGATTAGTCAGGAGTTTAAGCAGAGTTTAGGCTTGAGGTAGTAAATTAGCAAGGTTTGTTTATTCAGATTTCTCAGTCTTGAATCCCCCTGCTCTGGCGACAAGGATGCAGGGAGAGCACCCTCACAGGGGAGGTTTATTCCTGCCTTCAGGGGAACAGAGACAGGAGGGTCAGAAAGCCCTTTTTGCTTTTTTAAGTAACTTTAACTCAAAATAGTCAATACGCCATCACGGAACACCTTGAGGCGGCCTGTCTTGGGCCCCCACATGGCACACACCCAGGAGGCCAGGTGGGGCTGGGGCAGGGTGTCCTAGGGCTCCTCTCCCAGAAAAGGGCAAGCTAGATGACATCCCGAGGGGGCACCAAGGCACAATGTCCCAGGGACAAGGGCCCATCATGGGGGGAGGGAGGCGGTGATCCTGCTGAAGCACCGCAGCCCATTTCTGGAGGTGGAAAAGACTTATTATTTTCTTTCCCTTGCAGGCCTGACAGACAGCCGGCCAGCCTTTCCGACCCTGGCGCTGTTAACACTGCTGTCCCCAGACCATATTCAGCCCCAGGCTCATCAGAGGGCTCCACCGACATTGCCTCCCCTCCCCCCCTCCTCCCCTCCCCTCCCCTCCCCTCCTCCACCACAGGCCGGGCTGGGCTCCCAGGAACTGCCTGTCTGTCTCCCCAGTACCTGTCACAACAGAGGGCTCCCCTCCCAGCCTCCACCACTGCCTCCCCCGGGGATCACTGCTCCATCTGGGGTACGCTCTGGACAGAGGCAACATCACTCATCCCACAGGAACCACCTTTGGTGGGGTCCGCCTTTTTCCTGTGATCTGGGGCACGAGGTAGAGAAACGGGGGGTTCATGTGTGCAGGGAGGGAGGGCTTCCTTTGAACTCGTTGTCCTCTCTGTGTGACAGAGGGCTGTCACCAGCCTAGTAGTCAGAATTTCTAGCCTCAAAGTCAGCCCACCTCCAAATGGATGAGGATGGAAAGAGGCCCATCCTGTAGTCCCCTCTGTGGAACCACGAGCCCATCCGCTGGCCCTCAGCCCTCTCCCCTGCTCTAGTCTAAGATGGCCTGGAAAGGGTCCTCACATGTGCATTCATGACTGAGAGTCAAAAATTAACCCCTCTCCGGGCCCGCCCAGTGGCTCAGCGGTTTAGTTCGCACTTGGCAGCCCGGGGTTCACGGGTTCAGATCCCGGGCACTGGCCGACGCACTGCTTGTCAGCCATGCTGTGGCAGTGTCCCATATAAAGTAGAGGAAGATGGGCACGGATGTTAGCCCAGGGCCAGTCTCCCTCAGCAAAAAGAGGAGGATTGGCAATGGATGTTAGCTCAGGGCTGGTCTTCCTTACCAAAAAAAAAAAAAAAATTACCCTCTCCATTTGTTTGTCAATTATCCCCGAGGATAACACCTTACCAAAGGAATATTTGTCTAATGGAGGGAGCCCAGGCCAGGGGGGAGGGGGATTCGAGAAGCCCTATAAATCCAGCCAAGCGCTGGCCCGTGCACTCCAGGCACATGCGAAGTGAATGCCGGCCCCTCCTCACTGGACAGCAGGGGCTCAGTGCAGTAATAGCGGGTGTTTATACAGCACATTACAGCTAACGGGTGCCCTGCACGCCCAGTTTGTGCCCCTCTGCACTATAAGAGAGCAGTGGAAGGCTGTTGAATCCTCTTCCACGTGGGAGGGACCTGGCTTCGAAGCAGCTGGATGTCTGGTTGTCTCACCTGGAAGGAAGTATCAGGAGCTCCTGGGGCCCCACCCCTATCTCCTGCACCAGCTGGGCGCCCACCCCAAGCTGCTGTAGTGTTGGCTGCTAATGGCTCACACCCGTACCTTCTCCAGCGGAATGGCCTTAGCCCACAGGAGCCCCTTCCCTGGGAGATACCCAGGAGGTTAAGCCCTCAGTCACATGCCCCCTCCCTGGGAATGGCCCCTGGCTAGTGACACTGGTGTAGGGATATAAAAGCCAGCCCTCTTGTCTTAAGGTGGGACAAACCCCACAGGGCCAGGCACGCTCCAGAGCTCCCCGTGGGATCAGGCCGAGGTGAGACCTCACCTGTGGTGGCACCTTGGCCTAGAATCTTCTTCTCTTGCCCGCTTACTCCCTCACGAGCACTCCCTCAACAAGTCACCCACCCAGAGGAATCCCCATCTCAGACTCCACTTCTAGGGAGCTGGAAGGGCTACAACTCAGGCTTCTGATCCCAAATCTGCATGCTCTTGAGGAAGTTCCCGGGCATCCTGTGGGCGTCTGTTGTGTGAGAACCTATGTTTCTACCAGGATCTCCTCTCTCTCTCCTCCCAGAAGAGAGGCAGGTTCTTAACACCTTTCCTGTGAACGTGAGCCCTGGGACCTCCCACATCCCACTGACGGCTCCCTCCCTCCCCTCCCTGCCTCCATGCTGTGGCAGCCAACACCATGACTCACATCCCATCGACCATCCTCCACCATCGTCCGTGGGCCTCCAGATCGCTACCCAGTGCCCTGACTTGTTAAGCAGTGCAGATGGCAATTAACTGCAGGATATGAAAATATCCCAACCTTAATTATTTCAGGGACGAGGCCAGGGACCATGAATAAATGATGAAGGAGAGTCTTTCCAGAGGCTCCCTGGCTGGCCCCCGTGCCAGCTTGCAGAGGGAAGGCTGGGGAGTGAAGGGACCCTTCCCCACGCAGAGTTCAGAGGCGTGGGGTGGTGAGACAAGAGGTAATGCCCGGGGAGGTGCCACACATTTACCAGTGGAGATCAGGCCACTCTTCAGAGCATGGAAATGCACAACGGACAGGGCCACCATCCTCGTCCTGCAGACAAACAACGGTGGTCCCCTGGATGCTCTCTGATGAATAATTGATTATAGAATGCAATCTCATGAATGAATTCCGGGACAATTCCCAGTCACCCCCTTCTACACTCCCACGTCTGCCTCCCTTCCCATCCCATTCCAGGCAGCAGGCAGATTTTCCATATTATTAAGTTTCCTCTATGCCTTGCCCTGAGGGGGCCCCCTGGGGATATACCCGTGGGGAGCAGCAGTCAGACGCCAGGAAAGAGGGGCAGCTCACTCAGATCAAGATCTGAGCGAGCCAGGGTCTGCCCTTTGCTCGAACAGTGTGTCTTTTTCCAGCAACATATCACAACAAAGCCTGGGAGAGAAAGAAAACATTTTTATTCATGGATCCTTTAATATGCCAGAGTGAATGCAAATGCGCGCGCGCGCGCACACACACACACACACACACACACACACACACACACACACACACACACACTTGAACCGACAGGAGCTCCTACACTTTGCAAGCCTACATGTGAACATTGATATTTATGGGGGGAGAGAGACTTGCTTCACAAAAGGATTTGTAACAGGGTTTCTTTAAATAGTAAGCAACCAAGTGCATTGAACAGAATTCGATTTACAAAAATTTGATTTACCTATAAATTTTCAGAGGCCCACGCATTGTATGGTGTGGATGTGGGTTTGTAAATATACAGAACTTGTCAGTGCCTCTCCTCATCTAGCTAGGGACAGGGGCAGGCATTTCTGATGGAAGTCCTCCCCGGGGCTGGCTGGGTACACATCTGAGAGGACTGGTCACAGGACTGGCCTCGAGCCAGGACTGCAAACACCAGCTCCTTCTCCACCTCCAGCTAGGGAAGGGGAAAGCAAACACTCCATCCCAAGACTCTCAGACCCAAGGCTCATTATCCTCAAAGAGGCCCCCATCTCCGGATGCTCTCCTTACCCCCAGACCCCCAGTGGTTCAGCCAACCACGGACATTTTGAGGGGAGGAGCCAGAAAAGAGTTTATTAATTATCTCAACCAACTCCCTCATTTGATAGATGAAAAAAATGAGGTGGTGGCCTGCCCCCAGCCCCTCGCTAGCTGACCTTGAACCTCTAACGCTGTTATCCCAGCCAACCCATAGGGCACGGGGAGGCTGAAATCAGTCAAGAAGACTTCTGGGAAGCCAGCCTTGTCCAGGCTCCCCCAGCCCCTGCCTGCTCCCTCTCACTTCTTTGCCCTGCCTCCTTTCCCTGCTCCAAGGGACAGATGTGTCCTTTGAGCTTTAGCTTGCCTATGACACCCTCTTGGATGAGATTTGAACTCACTCCCTGGGTAATAACCTTATCTTTTTATTAAGACCTCACCCTTCAGAGCCAACTCCTACGTCAACTACTTACCTGGGGCCCCACAGGACTATCCTGGGACCCCCTTAGGGGGACTGGACACCCAGGGACTTGAAGACAGAACAAGGAGGAAGATTCAGGGCTCTCCTAATTTCCAGTCCAGAACTTATCCTAGCAGACAGATGCATACCTCTTAAATCTAAGTTCCTTTTTTGTAATAACAATAAGGCTGATCATAATAGCAAACACTTATTAAAAAGAACAGCTGACAGATATACCACCTACTATGTGCCAGGCAGTGTTCTAAGCCCTTTACATATGTTCACACATTTGATTAACCCAAGATTCTCTAAAGGAGGTAGTCATTACCCCCAAGACTCAGAGAGGTTAAGTACCTTACTCAAGGTCACACAGCCAGTAAGTGGCACAGTAGAGAACTGGGTCCAGGAAATGCAAATGCAGAGTCCAAGGTCTGATTCCTTGAACCCTTCAGGACAGGCCCCTGCTGACCTCTCTGACCTCAGATCCTAGCAGTCCCTGCTGCCACCCAGCCCCCGCACCTGCTCTCCAGCTCCCAACACACCACAGGCACCCCCTCGTCAGGCTTCTGTCTTTGCTGTTCCCTCTGCCTGGAATGCTTGGCCTCCAGACCTCCTGCCTCCTCGGAGAGGCCTTGCCTGCTGACCCTGTGGAAAGCAGCTCACCCTTCATTCACTGCGCGTGGATCTGCTCTAGTTCCTTCAGCATTCCTCACTCCCGGAAATGATCTTACTTCCTGGTTTACCGTTTCTGCCACTAACACGTGGACTCCACGGGCACAGCACCCTCGCCCTCCACCTCACTGCGGTGCTCCTTCACCTGGGCAGCCTCGGCCTGGCACAGGGTGGGCCCTCCAACAGACTTATTGACCAATGAGCGCTCTGTTCACATAGCAATCCACGCACACACACACACACACACACTGTCCGCGCACTGCAGCCTGCACACTCATGCGTTCACGCCCGGCACAGAGGCCCTGTGTCTGTGGTGCAGTACTCTGCAGTGTAACACAGGTAGAAGTGGTGAGACCAGCTTAACACAAACGGACTTGCTCACAGCCAATGCTAAGAAACAGAATGCCTCTGAGGACAGATCCTTAATTACCCGGCCCAAAAGAATGCAGAACAGAAAACAGAACCTCTGTGTAGGAGCCAGAGCACCTCTGACACCTGGTCCAGGCCTTTTGTGTCCGTTGCCTAGAGAAATGGAAGACTTGATTAAAACATGTGAGAAACCGGCCCCTCCAGAGTCCTGAGAAGGGAGGGGGCTGGGGTGGCCCAGCTGCTCTACTTATTGAGGTGAGCTTGCTAAACACAGCTGGGCCGGGCCAGGGGCGCTGCGGAGACAGGTCTGAGACCAGACAGGGTGGAGGGGCTCCCTGGCCCCTGCCTTCCACTCCCAGCCCAGCACCAATCTGGGGGAGGGGATGCCATCTCTGCCCTGACAAGGACATGGAGGAAGACGGGCAGCAGGGACCTAAGCTTAAGCATGTTCTGACTCACTGGCTTGCCCGAGCTGGGCAGTCTGTTCTGGACAACAGGTGTTAGGGAAATGCAGGATCACGCCCTACGTGTGGTCTATGGTGGCCGAGGTACAGCCAATGCTGGCAGATGTGACCCTTGTTCTGTGGCACGCTCTGATAGCTCATCTGTGTGTGTATGTGTGTGTGTGTGTGTGTGTGTGTGTGCGTGCTTGTGTGTGTGAGGAGTGGTGATTCATACAGCAGGAGGAGCAGAATACCCAACCCCCGGCAAGGTTCAAGACCAAGTTAAATCTGATGTCTTCCCAGAGTGGAGGCATGGACGTGTGGATGGGAGCATACTCCAGAACTGCCACTAGCGGCATGGGACAGGATGAGTCCTCATTGGCCTGAAGGATCCTCAAAGCCTCTGCTTCCACGTGAGAAGATCCCCAGAGTCATGTATAATGGAAAGGGCTAGGCAAAGCTCTCCATGGCAGAGGGCACGCTGGGCCCAGGCCCCCAAGATGTTCACCAAGCCCAGCAAGCTCTGAGATCCTCTCTGCCAGAGGTGCCAACGTGCCCCATGCGCTTGTCCTCTTGGTCAGTCCAGCTTCTGGAGCCCCTGGTGTCCCTACCCCTAGTGATGTTCTCCTGGACTCTTGGGAAGCCGTGAGGCCTTGGCTGGAAGTAGGAAGCTGGACGAAGGGATAGTCAGGAAGGCACTTGCTCTTGTGGCCTGAGATTCTCCTTATCAGAGCGTCATCCATAATCACCCTGTCCCCGCCCCCACCAGCTCAGGGACCTCTTCTGTAAAATGGGACAATAATGTCCTCTTCAGAGTCGCTGTGAGGATGAAATGAGAAACTACAGAAAGCACTCAGCACAGTGTATCAACCAAAACAACAAAGAAAGTATATGAACATTTGCCATCCGTCCTCTCTCTCTTCTCCTGACTCTATTCAGAAAACGTAAGTTGGCATTTCCTATGGCAAGTAAGGCGGCCAAAATCTGTTGTTATTGCTTCCTACCTGCTTGAGTCACCCAAGGCTGCCTTCTCCACTCCTGCCTTTGGCAGAACCCCCGCCACCCCCGGGCCACCCCCACATGCTGGCACAGCTGCCCTCACGGGCCAGGCTCAGTGCATCCATGGCCATTAGAACTGGGGTGCTCTCCCCTCACCCCCAGTGGCTCCCCAGGGAGGGGTCTGGCAAGGAGCCTCCTCCAGGGCCCGCTCTGAGGTCTCCCCCGGGCAGCGGGGGGCGGTGGTGGAAGCTGCCTCAGAACCCGTCTCGAGCCCCCTTGCCCTTCCTCGGGCCTCACCCTCGCATTTCTCCCCTTTTCTCCCTTTACCACTAAATTTTCTCTCTCATGGAAGAAGGATCCCACCCCCGTCCCCAGGAGGCGAGTCCCCTGAGTGCCGTAGAAGAGCCCGGGACCCCGAGAACCAGCACTGCCTGGAGGAGCTGCCCTCCCAGCCCGTCCGTCCCCAGAGGCCCACCCGCCAGGCTGTGTGTCCTGCAGCCTCTCCCAGGCTGACTCTCCTCAGGATGTGCTGGAATGTTCCTCATTGGCTCCTTTCTCAATGTCAAATCTCACCTCCTTTCCCGTGGCCCCGACTGGTGAAGGGTTGGGGTGGACAGAACTGCAGACCTGGGTCAGAAGACCTGGTTTCCATCTAAGGTCTTCTGTCTAAGCTCTGGGTGACCTGAGCAAAATACCCAAAACCTTCTAGGCTGCGGTTCCCTCTCCTTAAAGATATCAAAGTAGCAATGCCATGTTCCCCTCACCCCTGTGTTTCTGTGTGGGAGCACTAGTCTGTGTGATGGCCTAGCTGGGGACAGGAAGATGGGCTGTGCGTGTCACTGAGACTGCATCCGGGGCCTCTCCCTGCTGCTGCTGTCCTTCCAGGCATCTCCTGATTGTCTTTTTCTTTCACAGGAATCAAAGCCCATGATTAGCAGTCCAGCGAGAACACAGGCGGAACAGCAGGAACTCAAGGCGGGAGAACCCCCCACCCCAAAGAGAAAAATGTGAAAGAGCCACTTATTCCAATCCTGGAAGCCACAACCCGACCCTTCCCAGACTCCTTCCTGCCCTGCACCCTCTGAGCTCCAGTTTCTTGGAAAAGGACCTGCTCGTGGGACCTGGAGCCTCCACCCCAGAGTGTCTGGTCCTCAACTTGATCAAGAAAGGAGAATGAGGCCAGCCAGAGAAACGCTCTGGCTCCTGCTCCTGTCTCGGGTGAAGGTTCCAGGATTGCTCAGAAGTGGGACTGGGATGTGAGCTGGAATCCTGGCATGAGGAGGAAGTGGACCTCCTCCCGTCATTTCTGCTCCCCTTCTCCCCTTCCCTGCCCCACAGCCAGCGTGCCCCTACTCACATCGACATGAAGTCTGCACACGGGGGCAAGTCCCTGCTCCCCAGCAGTGTCCCGGCTGCCTCGAAGCTGACCCCAGAACATCTGCTTCAGCCCTGGTTGAGGGGCTGGGCCAGCATCCAGGCTCCAACAGAACCCCTCATGCATCGGGCTGGGTGAACAGATTCTTTAAGAGTTTTGTATCTTCTTCCTCAGTGCCTGGAGTTGTACGTGGGGTGATGAAGTGAAGACAAGACTCTATTTTCCTCTCCACCCCAACAGGCGGACTGGGTTTGTGAAAGAAGATGGATGAGAATTAAAGGGAAGGGGGACTGGTCTGTGCTGCATGGGGACCCCCTCCTCCCCCTCAAGTAGCAACCATCTCCTGTAGCCTCAATGCCCCTAGAGCTGAGTGACACCCACCTGAAGGACTGGGATCACCTTCTGGGTGTCATTACATTTTGTGGAGGGGGTTCTGTTAACACGAAGCGGGGGCTCTCCATCCGTGCCGGGGACTGGGCAAGGCGGGGGTGGGGCGGGGCGGGGCAGTGTTCTTCGCTGGTGTGGTTTCTTGGTGATTGTGCCAAGAACAGCCGTGTGAAAGGAAGCCTCCTCGGTAACAGACGCATGTGGCAGCAGTTCTGTGTCCTCATCTGGGTGGGGACGCGATTCACAGGGAATCGGGACCCTGCGCTGTGATGTGCGTCTCTGGAGTGACATCAGGAGCTCTTTGGGGCCATTTAATGGATACTGGGACCCTCAGGCTTGTTTCCTGCCCCCATGCCCTCTGCCACCTGCCCTTCTTTCCTCCCTTCAGTGCTGAGAGGACAGTAGGAACCACAGAAAGTTTTCCAGTCCAAGCTTCACCCAGAGCTGGTTTTCCTATTCAGATGGTGACCACTGCCCACCCTGGATGCCGAATCTGCCTGTGCTCAGGGATCCAGGAGGGCAGGATGGATGTGGTCAGCCGGGGCTGCCTGGAGGTGGGTGGGCATGGGAACCCTCTCTTCCAGTCCCTGGATGAATTCTGGAGTTCAACATGCCCATTACTCCTCCGGATAATATCAGTGTTCCTTGTCACAAATATCGACCAGAGAATTCTAATATCAGCTAAGGGAGACCAGGCTGGACGGCCTCTGCGGTACCTACCATGCCAGCCCGGTGCTCCTAGAGCCCAGTATATGCAATATGATCGTGACTGTGATGTACCTGATTACAATGTGCTCAACGGTACACATAATTACTACAATGGAGACTGTTCGCACTTCCACTTATCTCGTTCTATGTGTTATGTGTTTAATTACTTAGTACTTCTCGGTTTATAAATACACAGCCCCCTGAGCTAGATCTTTCTCCATCGCCATTTTACAAATTAAAAAACTGAGGCCACGAAACAAAGCCCCACACCCCTCACTCATGAAGAGGCAGGCAGCCCCCCTCGATTTGGGTGCTGAACGAACCTCCTGCTCTCCCGGCCCACCGCCCTTTGGCCCACTCTGTTGCTCTCCCCACCAGCCCCCAGACTCCACAGCTGAAGTGTGCTCCTCAGGCCCCCTCTTCCTCAGAAACAACAGTCAGTCTTAACTAATTCCTCCTGGGACTCAAAGCACATCTCTTCCCCCTTTGAAGGCCTTAGTCGCTCTCTCTGATAAGTGAGGCATGCAGGTCTGGGAACCTCGAAGAGTGCCATGAGTTCCCCCAGCTGTGAGAGCCCCCTTGGACAGGGCGGACCTCTGGCCAATCCATCCTCGGCCGGGCAGTGCGTTCCTCAGAGACAAAGGGAGCAGGGGAGATGCGTGAAAAACACACCCGTCTTTGCCAACCAGAGACGGTTCCGCAGGGAGACCTGAGGAAGCCTCAAGCCCGTTCCGGTTTCCATGACACGGGACAGAGCATCTTGTATTCAGCAAGTCTCTACATATGAGTGGTTTTGATTTCTTCTCCCTCACACTGCTGCTGGCCTCTCTGCCTTCTAAAGTTCATGACTCATGTGTTAGGACTTTAGGAATTAAGGAATTTTCTGGGTTTCATATCAATTCCCATGCAGGCAAATGTGTTTATTGAAGGCTTACTCCGCCCTGCCACTTACCAGGACAGTGACGTTCAACACAGAGGTTTGTTTAATTTCTCTGTGCCTCAGCTTGCTCATCTGGAAAATGGGTGTCCTACCCCATGTCATGTGCTTAGTGGGGATTAATTGAATTAGCAGGAGCTGTATGAAAAGCACAAGCTTCTCCCTGTCCTACTCATAAAGCCTTCTCTACAGTGCTAAGAACCTTCCTCTTCATGGAACCTCAGAACAGTCAAGTAAGATTAGCAGGGGCCCCACCTCCTGGACCCCAATCTTTCATCACAGGTGCCATGGTTTAGCCCTTCCAGTGCCCTTGGAACATTCCAGAAGGTCAGATCTCAGAGCTCCTCCTCTGCTCCCCTCCCCCTGAGCTCCAGCTTTACCCCACTCCCCATTCTCAGGGTGTCTTGATTGACCCAGAGACCATGACAGCTTTTAGAAGGCCCGGGGCTCACCGTCTCCTCCCTGGGCACTTTGGTCCAGCGGGCTGGGCTCAGCTCCTCATTTACAGAGGAAGCCAGGGCCTGGCCACAGGATATTTACAGGGGGCCTGGAGCCAGGCTTCTTGACTTGTCCCAGTTGCGACAGCCGCTGTGTCCTCAAGAGCTTGTGTACTCCCACACCCAGTGATCTGAGTTAAAAAGTGACAGGTCAGAGTGACAGGTATCTGGAGCCCTGAGGTGCCCAACTGTGGGTTATGGCCCCCAAAGCAGGAAGAAAGAGCCCCCAAGGCCAGAATACAGGCTTCCTTTCTCAGAGGGCCAGCCCCGCCTTTTCATGTGGACAGCACATTTGCTGCCACTGCCACTCCTGCCAGGAATGCCCTGGTGGCTGGCACACAAGAGAGGAGAAAAACGAAAGGAAAAAAATCAGAGGATACTCCTCCTGCTCTGAATTTGAGGAGTCCCCTATGTCACTGCTCTAACCAGGACCAGAGGGTCCTTCTGTCTCTCTCTGTCTACACCAAGCGCTCACTCCCAGGTTACAGGCTGTGCTGAATTCTGCTCAGGGGAGACCCAAGGAAACAATATGGTCAACCCACCAGCACTTTGGTGTATCTGGACTCCTGGTTCCCCCAGCCCTCAACCCACCTGCTGGTACCGACTGTTCAGAGACTTCCAACAGCTGCACCACGCACCCTGTCCAGGCCTTCTAGTCAGGGGGAGAGAGGCCGCCATGTGTTTCCTTCATCTCACCTGGAACCAGAACACAGTAGGATTTTAAAGCCCTAACAAGTTCTAAAACTCTTGGTCCTTCTCCTCCCTTCAGGAGGAAGGAGACAAGCCCTGACTGATTGTCACATTGTCCTGTATCCCTGTGAAAACACAATCACACATATTCATTTATATAACAAATATTTCTTGAGCATTGGTTCTGTGCGACGCCCTTCCAGACACTGAGAATTCAGCAATGAAAGACAGACAAAGCCGCTGTCAGGCAAGGCAATCAGAACATAAACAAGAATTAAATATATAATATGTAGGCAATAAGTACTATTATGAAAAATAAAAGAAGGTAAAAGAATGGGAGTGCTTTTTTACAAAGGGTGGGAAAGCAGAGCTTCTTTGAATAGGTACTGTAATCTGAGGAGAAAGTAGAAAAAAGTAAGCTCTCTACATGTCTGAGGCGGAAGCATTCCAGGAAGGAGAAGTTGCTGAGGCCATCTGAGGGCAGAGAGAGCGTGACTAGCATGTCTGAGGCACAGCCAGGAGGCCTGGGTAAGCAGGGAGCACAGGGCAAAGAGGAGTGCGGGGGAGGAGAAGTCAGAGGTTGGCGGGGGAGGGGCAGATCACATGTGACCACTTAGGCCATTGTTAGGACTTTGGAGAATCGATGGGAATCAATGTGGAGTTTGACACAGAGGAGTGGCATTATCGGACCTAAAATTTAACCGAATCAATCTGTTGTTTCCAGAATAGGTAGGGGAGTAAGGGCCAAGAAGGAATCAGAGAAGTCATCTAGAAGGCTATTGAAGTAATTCAGGAGAGAGAAAACCATGTTGGTCGAGGGCAATTCAGATGGAGGAAGTTAGAAATGGTTGAGTTCTGAATATATGTTGAAGACAGAGTGGACAAGAGTTGTTGACAGAGGGGGTTTGGACAGAGAGAGAAGGTAAATGGTCAACTTAGAGTTGCTATGGAGACCATGTGTCAATCACCCTGCTCACCCAGGAATCTCTGACCCAACACCCCTGACGTGATATTCAGCCATTTAATGAAATCTCACCTGGGAGAGAGGATTCACTAACTCACACAACAGCTTTGTCCAGTCCTTTAAAGTTCTTTCTTATACTCACTCAAAACCCATGTCCCTCTGTCTTGCTCTCACTGCTCCCAAAGCAATACAGGGCAGGTCAGCACCTCCCACAGACAATCCTCCAGATTCCTGGCAGAGATGCGCCCGGCCTCTCCCTCAGTTCATATCCCCCATCAATGCTTTTCTCAGTCCCTCTGGACATGAACAAATCCCAGGAGGAAACAGCTTGGGATCTTCTACTGGGTAGACGGACCAAGGACTGATTGTCCTCTGAGCGCCGTCTAGAACATCATTCACAGATTCTGGTAAATGATTCACATTCAGACCACAAATCTAAACTTGACAAATGCACTTATCCCTGTTCTTTTTTAGAGAATTAGAGAGTTAGCTTAGATCTTGCTTCCTTACCACCGAGAAGGCCAAGGCAATGAGAAGAGTGCCTCCTGAGACACCACCTCCACATCCCCACCTACCAGCATCCATGTCCACATTCTCTGCTTTCCTGCCCACTCTAATAAATGAACTATCTGTGCTCCTATCTAAAACCAGTCCCTCTTTTCTATATAGAGTCCACTCCTTCTCACATGTTCAAGAACACTGGTGCCCCTGAAAATGGGAGGGAACAATGGAATAGAACTAATATTTTTTGAACAGAATTCAAGAACACTTTATAGAAATAAGAGAAAAACTAAATTTATGTAAGGGACAACCACGTGTGTGGGAAAATTGAGAATGATCAACTCAGAGACATGCTTACACAATTATTAGACTTTAAAGCCAAAGAAACAATACCTAAGGCTTCTAGGCACAATACCCATAATACCGACAAGAATTTAAAAATTATATTGGGATCAGAATATTCAATAGCAACCTGCAAAGCAAGGCAAAAGTGGAGTACTATTTTCAAGGAACCAAAAGAAATAAATTATGAGCCAAGGACTTTCTATGCAGCCAAGCCATCATGTAATTATCAATGCTATAGAAAAACAAATTACATATGTGAACAGTGAGAGAATTCTGTATGCATGAGCCCTTCTTGGGTAACCTGCGAAAGGATGAATTCTATCCAATCAAGAGATGACTGGGGAAACTTTGGCAAAAGAATGATGGTGAGCATGGAGTGTATTTAAGTGTAGACATAAAATTTAAACAAGGATCAGGGACAAGGGTGGAAAATAATTTGTAAATGTCATATGTTCTGACAAAGTAGAAAGAATGCAAATTAAAATTTGAGCTGAGTAGGAAGATGAAAGAGGAAAATAGAAAAAGGTCATTGTTACAGAAGGAACAGGAAAGAATCAAATGATACCATTCAGAATTGAGAATCCAGATAGTAAAAGGTTAAGCAGGAAAAAAGACAAATAAGGATATTATAAAATATACTGATGCAAAGGAAACTACCAAGGCAAAAATATACATTGCTATAAATATCCAAGCATTTTTAAAAAAAAAAAAAGAGCAAAGGAGAAACAAAGAAACAAAGTAAACACAACATAATACATAGACTAATTATAATATAAAATGACGTGAGGAGTTGGCACCCAATATATTAGTCATATCAATAAATGTGAATGAGATTAACTTGTCTAGTAAAAGAAATAGATTTTCAAAACATCTTATAAAGCAAAACTCTGGTTTCTTCCATTTGCAGGAGAAACATTTAAAACAAAGTGATTCAAAGGCTAAAAAATAAAAGTGGATGGGAAAAGTTATTCCAGTTAAATAGAACTCTAAAACCGGGCTAGCAAGCCTAATATTAGACAATGTGGAATTTAGGCCAAAAAAACATCAAACAAAACAAATAAAAACATATTACAATGCAAAAGCCACGATCTACAATAGAATATATCAACTGTTAATATCTATGCACCAGATTACACGGAAGCCACCTATATATAAAATAGAGTTACAGCAACGCAGGAGAAATAAGATAGAAACAATAGTGGTAAGAGAATTTTACACGCCACTCTCAGAACAAGAATGAACAAAAAATAAGTATGGATAGAAAAGACCTAACCAACATCAACAATAAGTTAAGCTTCATAAGTATATATCAAATGCTGCAGCCTGTAAAAAAGAATATACTTTCTGCTCAAGCAGACATGACACATTCATTGAAATTTATCATATATCACAAAGGAAACACAAGTACGTTCCATAATAGGAATATTACAAATAGAATTCTCTGATCACAATGAAATAAAAGTAGAAATTATAAGCAAAATTTTAAGATGCTTTTCCAATGATGGAGAAAAAGGGACTAACTTCACTCTCACCTAAAACAACAAAAAAATCTGAACAAAATATATGAAACAATGATTTTCAAGATACCAGACACAGTGTCTTTTCAAGGAATCATTTTCAAAGCACAAAAGACAGTAACCCTGAGGAGCTGGGAAATGAGTGAGAGAAGTTCTACAATTTCACCAGTTTAATGCCTGGAGAAGTTTCCAGGCCCCAGTTCAGGGAGGGGAAGCCAGGCAGAGCCCAGTGGACTGAGAGTCTGAGGAGATCAAGGTGGCTAGAGTTCCTAGAACAGAGGACTGGAGAGATGAAAGCTGCAGAGGGTCTCCCTCAAGTATTCAGCAGAATGCTGATCAGCATATACATGTGAGGAAACTACCTGCGTTAGTCCATTTGGGCTGCTATAACAAAATATCACAGATTGGGTAGCTTACAAAAAATAAAAATTTGTTTCTTACAGTTCTGGAGACTGGAAGTCTAAGATCTGGGTGCCAGCATGGTCAGGTGAGGGCCTCCTCTGGGTGGCAGACTTCTCATTGTATCCTCATATGGTGGAAGGGGCTAGGGAGCTCTCCAGAGCCTCCTTTATAAGGCACTAATCCCACTTATGAGAGTTCCACCCTCATGACCTAAGCACCTCCCAATTACCTACTAATACCATTACCTTTAGGGGTTAGGATTTCAACATAGGAGTCTGAAACGTTCACAAACATTCAGATCATAGATCTAAAGCCAAAGAAAAAAACCTCTTGAAAGAATAATAGGAAACACTGCCAGATATTCTCACAGAGCCAAGAAAGGTGTCTGCTCCAACTAGCTGAACTGGAAAACCTCATAATTCGTGTAGAATGTGTAGAGTATTCAGAAGGATCTTTCCTCAGAAGTGGGGAAAAATAGGCCTAGACTAAACACTGCTATGGCTCTATCTGACAAATCTTTAAAGCAAGACCTGAAAGGATTTAATTGTTTCCAAGTAACTTAACTTCATCCCAGAATGAAGCTTAGGAATATTATACGAATACAAAAATATCAAACACCCAGTAAGTTAAAATTCATAATGTCTAGCATCCAAAAAAAAAAAAAATTACCTGGCATGCAAAGAAGCAGGAAAATATAACCCATAATGAGGAGAAAAATCAATTAACTAAAACCAACCAGAACTGGACACAAATGTTAGAATTAGCAGACAAAAACATTAGAACAGTTATTATAATTATAATCTATATGTTCAAAAAGTTAGTATAGAGACATAGTACATACAAAAAAGACCCAAACTGAACATCTTGAGAGGAAAACAACAATGCTTGATATAAAAAATACAGTGGATGGGATTAACAGATTAGATTTTGAAGAATAAAAGATTAGTGAATTTAAGACATAGCAATGGAAACAATCTAAAATAAAATACACAGAGAAAATGTAAAAAAACAAATAAAATGAAAAGAGCATCAGTGACCTCTAGGACAACTTCATGTTACCTCTTATACCCATAACTGGAGTCCCCAGAGAAGAGGACGGAAAGGAAGAAACTGAAAAAATATCTGAAGAAATATTGGCTTAAAATACTCAAAATATGATAAAAATTATTAACTCACAGACCCAAGAAGGTCAACAAACCCCAAGCACAGGAAACACAAAGAAAACTACACCAAGCCAAATCATAATAAAATTACTCAAAACTAGTGATAAAGAGAAAACCTTAAAAGCAACCAGAGAAAAAGGCACCTTACATAAAGAGGAACGAAAACAAGGATGTTAGCAGATTTCTAATCAGAAACAATGCAAGCAAGAGGGCTGTGAGGCAACATCTTTAAAGTACCAAAAGAAATAAACTGTCAACCTAGAATTCAGTACCCAGGGAAAGTATCTTTCAAAAACTAATGCAAATAAAGAATTCTTTAGACGTGCAAAAGCTGAACGAATTCATGCCCTACAGAACCACACTATAAGATTTGTTTAAAGAAGTCTTTAGACAGAGAAAAATGATAGCAGATTGGAGAGAAAAAAAAAAAAACTACACATAGGAATGAAGAACACTGAAAATGGTAGCTATATGGATAAGAATATAAGATTTTTTCTAAAATCCTTAAATCTCTTTAAAAGATAATTACATTTAGAGAAAAACATTGTAGTGTGGAGTTTATAATATATGTAAAAATGAAATATATGACAGAGATAGCATAAAGGCTGCGAGGAGATAAAGGGAAATATGTTAGTGTAAGGTTCTTATACTATACTAAGTAGTAGTATAAAATCATTTAAATGTAGCTTGTGATAAGTTAATGACAAGTTAACTATAAATCCTAAAGCAACCATAAAATAATCAAACAAAGAGTTATGGAACCTCAGCCAACAAGGGAGAGAAAATGGAGTAAAAAAATTCAATTAATTAAAAAGAAAGCAAAGAGGAAAATAAAAGTCAAGAACATATAACACAAATAAAAAAAGAGACTGCAACATGATATACTTAAACCTAATCATATTAATAATCACATTACATATTACAATAAATGGTCTTAACACCCAAATAAAAAGGCAGAGATTGTTAAGATGGATAAAAAAGTAAGCATCACTATTGCTTCCTATGTGAAGCTCACTTTAAATATAAAGATACAAATAAATTAGGGTAAAGGAATGGGAAAAGATATACTGTGCTAAGACTAATCAAAAGATAGCTGGAGTGGCTATATTAATATGAAACAAAGACTTCAGAACAAAGACTATTACCAGGACTAAAGAATGTAATTTTATAATGATAAATGATAATCCATCAGTTGAGAGGACATAATAATCCCAAATGTCTATGTACCTAATAACAGAGTTTCAAAATATATAAAGTAGAAACTGATAAACAAATCCACAGTTATGGTTGAAAGTTTTAATACCCCTCTCTCAATAACTGATACAACAAATAGACAGAAAATCAGTAAAGATATAGGATATTTGAACACTATCAACCAATTTGAACTGACATTTATAAAATATGTTATCCAACAACAGCAGAATATGTATTCTTCTCAAGTGCACATGAAAAATTTGCCAAGATATTCTGGGCCATAAAACAAGTCTCAATACATGTAAAGGGACTTATGTCCTACAGAGTATGTTTTCAGAACACAATGGAATTAAATTAGAAATCAGAAACAGAAAAAATAAATCACTGAAAATTCCCTCATATCTGGAAACTAACATATTTCTAAATAAGTCATGGATCAAAGAAGAAATCAAAAAGGAAACTGGAAAGTATTTTGAACTGAGTGAAAATGAGAGCAAAAGATTGTAAAACTTTGTGAGATACTGCTCAAAGCATTATCCAAAGGGAAATTTATAGCACTAGACACTCAAATTGGAGAAAAATAGTTGCAAATCAATAAACTCCTAGCTAGACTAATCAGGAAAAAAATAGAGAAAACACAAATTATCAATATCAAAAATAACAGAGGTGACATCATTACAGAATCTGTGGATATTCAAAGGATAATAAGAGAATATTTTAAACAATTTTGTGCTAAATAAATTTAACAACTTAGATAAAATGGGCAAATCTATTGAAAGACACAAACTTCCAAAACTTATGCAAGAAGAAATGGATAACCTGAATAGTCCTATGTCTATTTAAAAATTTTAACTGATAATTAGAAATCTTCAAACAAAGAAAACTTTAGACCCAAGTGGCTTCACTGGTCAATTCTATCAAACATTTAGGGATGAAATAATACCAATTCAACACCAACTTTTCCAGAAAATTAAATATGAGGGAGTACTCCCCAACTCATTTTATGAGGCCAGCATTACTTTGATAAAAGCAGGCAAGGACATTACAAGAAAAGAAAACTAAAGACTAATATCCATCATGAGCATAGATGCAAAAGTTCTTAATAAAATTTTAGCAAACGAAATATTAAAAGGATATGTCATGACCAAGTGGGATTTATCCAGGAATTCAAGGTTGGTTCAACATTTAAAATAATCAATGTAATTATTATTACATATTAAGAAACCAAAAGTAAAAACCACATGATCATCTCTATGGATTCAGAAAAATAATTTGAAAAATCCAATATCCATTCCTCATAAAAACACTCTCAGGAAAGTAGGAATGGAAGGAAACTTCCTCAGCGTGATAAAAGGCTGTCTTTGGAAAACCTACAAATATCATCATTCTTAATGGTGATGACTAAATACTTTCCCTGGAAGAGGAGGAACGAGATAAGGAGGTTTGCTCTTGCCATTCCTATTCAATATTCATTGAATATTCTAGTCAGAGCAATAAAGCAAGGAAAAGTTTAAAAAGTGTCCATATTATAAAGGAAAAATAAAAATGTTTTTATTTGCAGAAGACATGATTGTCTATGTAGAAAATTCCATGAAATCCACAAAAAAATACCAAAACTAATAAGCGAATTTAGCAACTTTGCATGATACAAGAGAGTAGACAAAAAAATAATTTCACTTCTATATATCAGCAATGAATAATAGGAAACTGAGATTAAATAAATACCATTTAAAATAGCATCACAAATGTGAAAGACATAAGAATAAATTTAACAAAGGATGTTCAAGACCTGTACACTGAAGCCTATAAATCATTGCTCAGAGAAATTAAAATAGACGAAAATAAACAAAGAGATATACCATATTTAGAAGACTCAAATATTGTTAAGATATTTGAATTCTCAAATATGAATTCTCAAATTTACCATTAGATTCAATGCAATACAAACCAAAATGTCAGCAGGATTTTTTGTAAAAATTAACAGAAGACCTTAAAATTTATATGGGGATCAAATGACCTAGAATAGCCAAAACAACTTTGAAAAAGAAGAACAAGTTTGGAAGACTAGTGCTACCTGATTTCAAGACTTATTATAAAGTTACAGTAATCAAGACAGTGCAACATTGCATAAATATAGGCAAATACATCAATGCAAGAGAATAGAGAGTCTAGAAATAAGCTCACATACAGATGGGCAATTTACTTTTGACAAAGCTGCAATGACAATTCAGTGGAGAAAAACGAGTCTTTTCAACAAATGGTCCTGGAACAACTGGACATCCATATGCTAAACAGTAACAATTTTCCATCATACCTTGCACAATATACAAAAATTAAAATAGATTGCATACCTAAACGTAAAATCTAAAAGCATAAAACTTCTAAAGAAAACATAGGAGAAAGCATTTGCAACTTTGAGTCAGGCAAAGATTTTTCAGATATGATTCTGAAGCTTGACCCACACAAGAACAGACTGATAAACTGGACTTCATCAAAATTAAAAACTTCTGCTCTTCTTCATACTCGTAAGGGAATGAAAAGATAAGCTACAGGCTGAGATGAAATATTTGTGAATTACATTTCTGACAAAAGACATATCCAGAATATACAAAAACTCTGAAAACCTGATAATAATTAACTATACAAATCTATAAGAAAATGGGGAAAAGATTTGAATGGACACTTCACCAAAGAAGACATATGGATGGCAAATAAACACAGAAAAAGATACTAAATATCAGTAGTCATTAGGGAAATACAAATTAAAACCACAGTAAGATACTACTACACACTTACTAGAATGGCTAAAATTTTAAAAACTGATAATGTCAAATGTTGGTGAGGATGTGGAGGAACTGAAACTTTCATACTGCTCTTGGGAATGGAAAAGCCACAATCACTTTGAAAAGTAGTTTGGCAGTGTCTTAAAACATACATATACCATATGACCCAGTCATTCTACTCCTAGGTATTTATCCAAGAGAATGAAAGCATATGTCCATGCAAATGCACACTAATCATAGCAGCTTTATTTGTATTTGTTAAAAACCGGAAACAACACAAACGTTCATCAGCTGATAAATATTGATAAACAAATTGTTGTACGTATATATGATGGAATTCTATTCCACAATAAGAAGAAATTAACACTAAAACATGGATGAATCTCATAACAACTATGCTGAGTGAAAGAAGCCAGACAATAAAAATACTGTATGATTCCATTCCTATAAATTTCTATGAAACGCAAACTAACCTACAGTGATCAAGCAGGTCAATGGTTGCTTAAGGGGAATACAGAGCGAGAGAGAAAGATTACAAAAGGACACAAAGAAACTTGGGTTTCATTGATATTTTTGCTAACTTGATGGTGATGATGGCGATGATTTCCCTGATGTTTATAAATGTCAGAATTTATCAAACTGTACGCTTTAAATATGTGCAGCTCAAGCTGCCAAGAATGCATTAACTGAATTTAATCCACAGGAGACACCAGGCCAATCCAAACTGTGAGCATTCTAAAAAATATCTGTTCTGTAGTCTTTAAAAATGTCAGTGTTACACAAGAAAAAGGAAGAGTGAGGACACTGTTTCAGATTAAAGAGACGTGACAACTAAATGCAAAGGGCAATGCTGGATTGAATCCTGGACTGGAAAACATAAGTGGACTAAAGGACACTATTTGAACAACAGAAGAAATTAGAACATAAACTGTTGATTAGATAATAGTATTGTATAGATGTTAACTTTCCTGATTGATAACTATCTTGTGCTTATGTAAAAGAATTTCCTTATTCTTAGGAAGTAATTAATTATGAAGGAGTAAAGAGGTACAATGTATGCAACCTCCTATCAAATCAGAAAGAGACAGAGAGAATGATAAAGCAAATGTGGCAAAATGTTAACCACGAGTAGATCTGAATAAGCACATATATAGGAATTCATATACTAGTCTTGCAAATTTTCTATAAATTCGCAACTAAGGCAAAACAAATGTTAAAAAAACACCTTCATAACACTCCTTATACCCAATATGTATCCCAATTTCTTTATTCCATAGCACTTTTTAAGTTCTAATATCAAATACTTATTATATTTATTATGAATTTCCCTCATAAAAATATAAGCTTTAAAAGACAGGAATCTGTGTTTTGTATAATGAAGTAACCCTGAATTTCTAGAACTAGTAGAACTAGTAGATGTAAAATAAGCTTGAATGAATGAGTAAATGTTATAATTGGATAAAGTAGGCTCAAGAGTCAGATGACCTGTGTCCAAATCCTTGCTCTTAGTGTTACTAGATGCAACATGGGCAAGTTTCTAAACTTCTCTGGAACTTAGCACCTAATAAATACTTACTTCAAAGAGATATAGGGAGGGTGATGTCAGAAAAAATGGTGGATTAAGAAATCCACCAGACAAAAGTCTGTTCCTCCACAAAAGCAATGAATGAACTGGCAAAAACTGTGAGAACCAACTTTTTCAGAACTCTCAAATCTAATCAAAATCTTACAGCAAGCAGGAGAATGATTAATAAAGAAAAAACAGATTGAGTCTTGATAAAAGAGCACTGTAACGTTTGAACTTGCCCTGGTACCATCTCCCACTCCCCAGCCTGGCAGTGGCCTGAGGATAATAACTGGCATTCCTAGGACATACCTGGTGCCAGAAGGAGCAGACCAGACCTTAGTCTCAAACAATTGTGGTTTTTGTTTTGACCTGTCTGGTGGCTCCTTGAAGAACTGTCTCAAAGGGCTTGCCTTATTTCAACTAACTTAGAACATTCCCAAGGTTGAGGCAGCTACTTAGGGAGAATTTGTGGGAAACGTTTAAAGGCAAATGTGTTAGCTGTTGCTTCCAGACTCAAGGAATAACTGTTGGGGAAAATAACAGACTAACCTAAAAGTCTGAGAGGAAAGGATGGGGAAAGATTTTGGGGGGAATAAGGATTTTGAAAAGCTGCCATGTATTTCTGGGAATCTAGAAGGCCATGCACTGCCCAGGACTGGCACATGCTTAGAAAAGACCTTAGAAGGCCCTTAGCTCTTACCTCTCCCTGATCTTTAGGCTCTTCGCAAGCAGGAAGTGAAGGCTAAGGCAGAGTTGTAAACCATTTGGCTGAGTGTTGAATTGATGTCCCAACATGCACAGAGGCCATCTGCAAAGACTGGGAGATTTTTCCTTTGTTAGTTCCAAGTGTTTAAGGAAATTTCCGTCAGTTGAATCACTAACTGACCATTAATCTAACAGAACAGACTTTAATGACCACACAAAGGAAGCAAACTTTTCAAAACTAGTTCAAAAAAGTCACAAAACAAACACGAGAAATGCAAATTAAAACCACAATGAGATACTACTACACACCTACAAGGATGCCTATAAATTTTTTTAAAAATTGAAAATAACAAGTGTTGATGAGGATGTGGAGAAACCAGAACTCTCATATACTGCTGGTGGAAATGCAAAAAGGTATGTGAAACATGGAGAGCATTTGCCAGTTCCTCAAAAAGTTAAAAATAGAGTGACCATAGGACCCAGCAATTCCACTCCTAGGTATATATCCAAGATAATTGGAAACATATGTTCAAACAAAAACACATGTACACAAATATTTATGGCACAATTATCCATAATAACCAAAAAGTGGAAACAACCCAAATGTTCATCAACATGAATGAATAAACAAAATGTAGTGGATACTACATGCAGTGGAATATTATTTAGCCCTAAAAAGAATGAAGTACCCATACATGCTACAACATGACTAAACCTGGAAAATATTATGCTAAGTAAAAGAAGCCAGACACAAAAGGTTGTGTATTGTGTGACCCACTTACATGAAATGTCCAGAATAGACAAATCCATCCAAACAGAAAGCTGATTAGTGCTTGCCAGGGGCTAAGGGGAGGGAAGAATGGGGAGTGATGGCTTAATGTGTATGGGACTTCTTTTGGGGGTGATAAAATGTTCTGGAATTAGATACTGGTAATGGTCGCATAACATCGTGAATGTACTAAAAGCCACCAAATTGTACACTTTAAAATGGTTAAAATGATGAACTTTATGTTATGTGAATTCTATGTCAAGTTTTAAAAAAGGAATATGGGATGCTCAAACACAATGAAGCATTTTGAACTTTTCAGGACCAAGTCTCTCAAAGCAAGTGCCCAATAAAATCATATCTCATGGGTCTCCTCCAACTAGCCTCTAAAACATTCTCCTCTTCTCATTGGCCAGGGGTATTCTCATCTGTTCAGCAACCTTCTCCCATTGGCTGGATCCTTGATGCTTAAGGCTCTGAGCAAGAACCTGGGTGCCCTAGGAAAGAGGAAGCAGAGAATAACGGCAAACTTCCTTTAGGGGTCTGGGTCCCCACGAGCTGGCTGAGCCTAGTCAAACTTTTCTCTCTAGTGAGAAGCCTTTGGTTGGTGGGAAAAATGTCAGAAGTTGGCCTTAGGAGGGTCTGAGCTGCAGCCCTGCCCCTAATTCTTATGAGGTTTCAGGCCAACTGCCTTCTGGAAGGCACTTTCCTCTGAGGTAAAATGGAAGTGAGGACTCCAGTATCACAGGTATCCTGTGATTCGATGGCCTGGTAAATATAAAGCTAGGTGCACTGTCCTCAGAGGCCAGGCGGTGGCTGACCTATTCTGGAAGGCCAGGCTCACATCCCCTCCTACCCCCACCAACCTTCCCAACACGTGGTGCTCGACCCATCAACCCCCCCCCCGTGGCCCCTCCCCCCACTCCTGCCCCGGAAGGCTGGTCTAGGACCAGTCAGAGGCTATGGAACTTTCTGGAAGGCCGAGGGCTCCTCCCCTGCCAGAGGGGAGCTGGGGAGGGGAGGAGCCAGAGGGAGGAGCTGGCCTCTGATTGGAGGAGGCCTGCCGCGAGGCTGGGGGGGTGGGGCGCGGCCAACGGCAGGAGGAGAAGTCGTTGAGAGGCGGTTAATTTCCCGAGGCCGTTTGCTCCGTTGGCTCATTTTCTCCATTTCATGGAGGTGATGGCTCTAGGCGGACTCCCTAGTTGACAGACCGGCTGGTGAGGATCAGAACTGCCATGAAGATACAGGAAAACCCCCGGGGCCAGGATGAGCAGAGCCCCCTCCCTTACCTCAGGTTGGTTCTGGAAGCTGCGGCGGGAGCAGCCGCAGGGCCCGTCCTGTCCGCGGGGTGGCGCTCCCGTCCCGCCAGGTGAGGGCGGTGGGCGGGGCCGCTGGAAGCCCCTCCCCTGCCTGGGCCTCGCCCGGTCGGCCCTCTCCACGGCTGCCTCCGGGGGACCCCCCGCCGCCCCCGGGCCCCCCCACACCCCGGCCTCCCGGATCGGCCCGCGGATCCATGGCCGTTGGGGCCGGGGTGCCCTCCCCTCACGCGCAGTGGCTCCCCCGGGAGGGGTCTGGCGAGGAGCCTCCCCCAGGGCCCGCCCTGAGGTCTCCCCGGGCAGCGGGGGGCGGTGGCCGAAGCCCCTCGCCCTTCCTCGGGCCTCACCCTCGCGTGTCTCCCGTCTTCTCCCTTCGCTGTCTCGTCTCTCGTGGAAGGATCCAATCCCCGTCTCCAGGAGGCGAGTCCCCTGAGTGACTCCGTGGAGGGGGCCGTGGAAGAGCCCGGGACCCCGAGGACTAGCGCTGTCCGGCGGAGCTGCCCTCCCAGCCCGTCCCCAGACGCCCGCCCGCCCGCCCGGCCGCGTGCCCTGCGGCCTCTCCCAGGTTGACCCTCCCTCCGGGGGTGGGGAATTTTCCTCGTTGGCCTCGCTCTCTGTGTCATTGTTCACCTCCTTCCCTTGGCGGTGATTGGCGAAGGGTTGGGTGGACAAAGTCTAGACCTGGGTCAGAAGATGTCATTTCCAAGGCCTAGCTCTGCCATCTAAGCTCTGGGTGATTGTGGGATGTACACTGACCCTTTGTGAGCATGTCCTGTACCCTGAAAGGGGACACAATAATAACACCTAATACAGAATATTTGTGAGGATGGGAGTGGTCATGTGAATGTCTTTTGAAAGCAGATGTGCTATAAATTACTGTGATTTTAACTTGTTGGCTTTCTATGTGTCAAGTTTCTTCTGATTTCCTTTTACTGTCAAAGGCTTCATCGCTGCCCATGACCATCAGTCAAGCCTTAACGACGAGCATGGAAGCAGTCCATTTGTCCACACCGCCAATTTCTAGGAATCAGGAAGCCATCCTTCAGGAGTCCCCACCCCAGGGGGACCTTCCCCAGGCTCCCTTCTTCCCAGCTGTTGCTGAGGAATTAGCTGTCTGGGAAAGAATCTACTAACAGGACCTGGGAGTTTTGTTCCCTGCACCCTCGGTACCCCTTTTCCCCCCTCAAGATGTCCAGAACTCTCTCTTCAAGAAGGAGATTTGAGCTTCAGGCAGCAGGAGAAAAGCCTAGCCCTCACAGGTCACACTTCCCTCAAAGGTCAAGGTTCATGTGATTTGTCAGTAGAGAGGGCTGGGCTGTGAGCTGGACTCCCACTGTAGGCTTTCTAATCAGCAGAGAGGATGGGTTCCTTCCCTGCATCACTCTTCCTTTCCCTTTTTGTCCTAGAGCTTAGTTCTGACCCAAAGGCTTTTCCATTTACCATCAACATGGAAACTTGGCTCTTCACGTGGGTATATTCTCCCTCTTTTGTGCATTGTTCCTTAAAACTGCCCTTTCATGAAGGAGGCCTTTGGGGCTCCAGGGGCCTGGTCAGTCACCCAGGCCCCAGTAAAGCCCCTCAGACCTCAGGTCAAGTGGAAAACTTTAATAAAGGCTTCATGTCCTTCTTGACTGCTGGGACTTGTGGTTGGTGTGCTGATTCAGACTTGGATAGAACCTTTTTTTCCCCTTCGTACCCAAACCGGTGATGGTGTTTGTGCCACAGGGAAATGGGGGTCTCTGGCCCTCCCACCTCCCCCTTTGAATAGCGCTCATCACTGTTTCTGGTAGAGACCTGACGCGAGTTGGTTTACTGGACACCTGGCAGGGTTTTCCCTGAGCATTTACACTGTAACAGAGCAAGAATTAAAGGAACAAATTTATCCACCAGAATGGCAGGTCATTAGGAAGGATGTGGGAGGGAGGAATAGTGATTCATATTGAGATCCTGAAATTTTATTAGTTACTATTTTTATAACTTTGTTCTTCTAGCTCTTGAATGAGGATAAAGGGAGAATTATTAAGGAACAAATTGCTGGTGGGAGGGGGTCGTAGTCCTCATTAGAGTGTGAATCAGAAGCACAAATTCCCATCATTGGCCTGTGCAGTGCACCTGGGAGGTGGTGGGCAACTTTCCTGGATCTCACAATTGGTAGTGAAGGTTCTAGCAGAATACAAAACATCCACTTACTGGGGCCTTCAAGGTTGCCCAGTGCCTCTGCTCCCTCCCTTTGTTTTCCCTGTGTGCCACCGAGACCAGAGCTATTTGGAAAGAGAACAGATATCTCTAAGAGTCCCTAGTTGGGGCCCTGGCTCTCTTGTTTTCTACGCCAATGGCGACTACAGCGTATTCTGGGAGTTGTCTTCTGTAATGGCTCTGGGCTCTTCGAAGTGGGAATGGTAGAGTCTGTACATACCTGGAGCCACAAACACTAAGCACCGAGCTCACTGGAGCACAGGGTATGAGTTCTTCACGTGTTCTCTTCCTTGGAGGACTTAGGAATTAAAAGTGTGGTATCACTTGTAATCAGAATAATATCACTTGACAGGGATATTGATAAGCAGAGGAGGGCTTATTTGGAGACCTCTGATCTTTCCAGCCCTGAGACTCTGGGCCTAATATGCATAATCATTAACGTCCTGCAGTTTATAACAGTGTTATCATTGATCCATGTCATTAATCATCATGAATTGGTGACTTCTCAAATCCTATGGGTTATTTGTAGCTATCTAGAGCTCTGTAATTTGCAAACACAATAATCCTCGGAGAGAGATGATACGATGTCCATTTAGGGATGAGGATAGTGAAACGGGGAAAAAGACTCAGCTCCCCTGAAGGAGGGGCGTGCAGGGCACTTCTCTGTTGGGCCTGCAGTCATACTCTTCTCCTCCTTCCAACCCCCACCCTTCAGAAAGCAAAAACAAAAAAGCAAACAGGGACCAGGGAATTATTTAATGCTCAGTTTGTCAGGACAGTGTTTAAGGACCTTAGGAGCTGCCTTTTATTTCTCACTATGAGGCACTAAGACAGGCACAGAGGAGTCACTGCCTGGTGCATTCTCCCTGCTTCCACCTTTTAATATTTCATTCACTCTTTTACCCCTCTTTGCTCATGTGTTACGATTCCTCCCAGAAAATTCACTGAAATTCTAATGTCCTTTGCAGCTCCTTAGGTGACTTTGGGGCAACTCCAGTTGTTGAGCACTGAGCCCTTCCCCTAACTAGTTACATGAACTGCAGCAAGTTCTTTAACCTTGTCTCAGTTTTCTCAGTGGTGAAGTATATGGTCAAACCCCAGGGTCACAGGGATGGTTGAGGATTATAAGAAATGATGTGAAGTATGTGAGATGCTTACCACGCTGTGAGGAAGTAACACCGGTTCCCTCTTCCCTGCTTGGACAGTCCTTTGTATTCTGCAAGGAGCTTTCCTGTGCATGGTGCCTTACAACCTAAAAGGGAGTCCTGAGCCCTCCCTTCCCTAGCTGGTTTAAGGCCAACCCAGTTTCCATAAAACTTTCTGAAATGCTTCCACCCTTCTGTGCAACAGCCCTCCTCCCAAAGAGACTGGAAATGGCAGATTAATGCACCCTGCAACAACCTGGGACGCCTGGAGCTCATCACCTTCAATCGTTTTCCACTCATTTAGTCTCCAGTCACCCTCTCAGGGAGACAGACGGATCTTTTGGTGGGGCTGTGCCCTGAAGCCTCCCGTATTCATGGAGAAGCCTTTCTTCCTTCATTTGACCTTGAAATGCATGGTAGACACAGCCGTGAACTTACAACATGCCTTTCTTCCTACATGGGGTCGGGAGTCTGCCTTCCCATAGGGAAGAACTAAAGCTTCAAAGCATGCAGGACAAACACTCGCGTCCTGAAAATGACCTCAGCTCCTGGGTGGGCCCCGCTTACCTCTTGGCTTCACTAGGCAGAGGGCCCCCAAGCACACTCCAGGTGGAGCCCTCCCCCAGGCCTCTGCTCCTTCCCCTCTTCTAGAGGTGGACACAGCTGTGTCCTCCCAACCACCCTTCTGATTCCGCCCCTCACCCTTTCCCTACTTGTCCTTGCCTGGTCCCCTCTCACTGCCCTTCTTTTTTGCTTAGCCTGCAGTGGACGATGATCTCTGACCCCTGTCCAGCTGGCCTGGCACTGAGGGCTGAGAGACCCTCATGCCCACAGAGAATTCCCAGCAGAGCTGTCCTTCTCAGCCCCATCTCTCAACTCTCCAGGGTCCTATATCCTTTTTCACCTCTCCCAGGCCTGACTCTCCTCCTGCTTGTGTGGATATTTCTTTCCTACCTCTGGCTGCCTTCTCAGCCTCACTTCTCGCCTACTTCCTGCTGTGGCAGCCAGCCATCGCTGTAATGGCTGAGTGTTCGGGGTTGGTGTGAAGGGAACTCCAGTTCTGGGGTCAGAAGATCTAAAGTTTGAGATCCACGTCTGCTCCGTAAGTTCTATAAGAACTTGGAAAAAAAACAAACTTTCATCCTCAGCTTGGAAAATCCATAAAATGGGGAAAGCAGAAATGCATAAATTGGAGTTTTTAGGTAAGGAATGGAAGGAATGGTCATCTATATGGAAGAATTTATTTGGAACAGTGAGATGCTGTACAGTCTCTCTAACTCTGCTGCCAACTTTGTGTATCTCAAATGTCTCCAGCTTTGTTTCTTCCCCACCATTCTGCAAACAAGGCTGGATGTAGGGAAGGAACCCCAGTTGACCCCTCTTGGAATGAGATACTCTTGCCTGAGCCCCTTCCATCTTGTTTTCTATCCCAAACCAAAGATGGAGGGGGCTCAGGCGAGAGGATCTTGTTTTCTGATGCCTGGCATAGGCCTCCATTTTCCATAACTTCAGGGAGGATGGAGGGCCCTAGGGCTCAAGAGAAAAGTCCCAGCCTCTGCTTCCCTAACAGTTCAAGGCTGAACTAACCGAAAGCTGTTTGCAGGATTCCTCAGAAGGTGGAATCTGGTCAGAACTCCTGGAAGTGTGAAGATCAAGGAAGAATTGGGCCCCTTTACTTGATTGCTGTTGAGGTCCTCTCTGCCTCCTCCCAGGCCTCTGGGGTGACCCACAGTCGTCTCCGTTTACCTTTAACATGGAAGCCAAGCTCTTCATGTGCGTGGGTCACCCTATCCCCAGCAACATGTCCTGTCACACCCCAGCTGTGCAGGTGAAGCAACTGTGAAATGTCAGCTCTGCTCAGGGGCCTGTCCAGCCGTGCACACTCCAGCCAACCCCCTCTGCCCTCCAGATTGGGTGAAGTCATTCTATCATATTCTTTCCTCATTCAAGCTGGGACTGATGTGATGAGTCAGAAGTAAAGACCAAATTGGGAGCCAATTTTCATCTTCCCACCTCAAGCAGGTGGATGGTGTTTGTGCTGGAGGGAACCTGGATATTAAGGAGAGATAGATGGGGCTGGTCAATGGGCTGCTCAGGCCCAACCCACCCCCTTGGGAAGTTCTCACCTCCTAACTCAAGTGGAGACCCTCTGGCTCACTCTTAGCCCTCTGGACAGAGCCAGCCTCTCACTGGGTGATTTACCTGGCACCTGGCAGAGCCTCCCATAAGTATTTACATCCTAGAAGGGAAAGAGTCTGTTAACCCAAAGGAATAAAGGAAAACCAGGAGAAGCTTTTGGTGGCAGCATTTGTGTCATTCCAGAGCCCTGGTTGTTAGATTTTGACCATTATGCCAGACCCGGAACAAAGGTGAAGGGTGAGCAGGGACTGGGTTACCAATGAGTGAGGAAACCCGGGGATGAAGTCTGGAATTTTCCAGGTCCTTCTAGCTGCTATTGGGACTGTAGATCTCAGAACATAAAGGAGCATCAGGGGCTACAGAGGCTAATGTGTGCTTTCTGCCCCTTTCCTGCCTCCTTCCTTCTCTCAATGTCATGGAGACCAGGGCTGATTCAGCAAGGGAGCAGCGCTGCCCCTCCCCTACCCTGAGATGTTCCCAACCGGGGCCTTGGCTCTGCACCTAGTTTCCTACCACTATTTTGGCCACAGCAGTCTCTGAGAGCTGCTTTCTGTCTGGGCTCTGGATTTCTGTAGAGGCAGGAATGATGGCTCTGCAAGGGCCCACCAGGATATGGTGCCATAACCATCAGGCCTTGGTCTGACTGGAGTACAGGGAGCGCTCCCCACCTGGGCTGAATTCTGAAATTCATCATGCACGATCTTGCTTGTAATAAGATTAATAACAGTTTGCATGGAGATTGAACAGGGGATTCTAATACCCCTCAAGGGAGGCTAGAGTGGATGATCTCTGATGGCTTTGCCAGCCCTGAGATTCTATGAGCCTGAGATACCTAATGTTATCACTAATATGCTACAATTTATCATAATGTTTTCAATGATGCATATCATTAATAATAATGACTGTTATCACTCTGCCTTTTCCAATCTGGTGTGCAATCTATATAACTACATGATACTTCTCAGGCGTACTTACCAAAGTCGATACTTGTCATCAATAGTTTACCGGAAAGGGAACCGAGACCAAAACACAGGTTCTGAAACCAGCTCCCCTCACTGAACGGCGCCTCACCCCCGGGAGCAACTGCGTCTGCCTTGGATTGCTCAGGAGCCCCAGTTCTCTATGACTACCCCTCTTCCAGGCCTGCTTTGTTCTCTCCATCCCACCTCCCACCCCACCTCCAAGCTCCTGGTGCAGCTAGAGTTGTCTCCTTCCATCCCTGCTCCTCCAGGTACAGGATTCCAGTTCTGACAGAGCCCATGTTTGACCCAAAGCCAGTCACTTGGCCATGCCAGGTCCCTTTGGAACTTAAAATCTTGTGAATTCTTCCAGCCAGAGGTACCACCTGGGGCTTGCCACCCTGGCCAATCCACCCATCCATCTCCTCCTGGATAATAGTTTCCCCAAAGCTATACATTATCTTGAAATGAGTGAAAACAGACCCATCTTTGTAAAACCAGAGATCTAGAAACCAGCGTATGTCCCTGCCCCTCAGGGAATGGGTAAGGCCCTCAAGGGCTATGCACAGTGTCCTTCACTTTTATTTTGATTTCCCTCCATACAGGGCACAGTGCAGGGCACACAGTAGGTCAGCAAATGCGTGCTAAATGCGTGCAGCACTGATTTCTCCACCTCTCTTACTTTTTCTGCTGGACTCCATCTTCTAAAATTCAAAGTTCACATACCAGGATTCAGGCCTTTGACGTGAAACCCAGAAAACTCTGCATTTCTAATTGCTTCTGCAGCTCCATAGGTAACTTCAGTGCAAATCAATCTATTGAGTGTTTATCCAACTCTGCCACTCACTAGCTGTGTGACCTTGGGCAAGTTATTTAACCTCTCTCTACCTTATCTTCCCCAATGGGGATGATAATCATAATACCTACTTCATTGTGTTGTTTTGACAATAAATTGAGATAATCTATACAAGCTTTTAGGACAGTGTCTGGCACATAGTGAACTCTCAATGAATGTCAGCTGTTATTATCAATTTAATTTTGCAGTTCAATATCCACTTGGAAAATGCCAACCTTGTGTCAACCTAATGAAGGGATAAGAACTTTCTCATAATTAGTCTGGGTAGGTAAGATAACGAGCCCATCCTCAGCAGACAGGCAGAATTGTATCCTCGAGAGATTCCCCAAAGGAATGAGTAGAAAGAGTGTGACAAGGAACCCAGGAGGGGAACATTCCAGATTACTGGAATTAATTAATTAACTGAGGACTTAAATCCCTTCTTCTTAGCAACATTCCTTCTCAAATGGTGAACAAGATACTTGCTTGTTACCAGGACATGCTGAGTCGGTGATGGAGGGGACAGGTGTGGGGCTCTGAGGGTTGTCTTCATGAGAGAGTGGGAACAGTGTCAGGAAGCTAAAAGAGGTAACCATGGTTTGGGGAACGGGGGACATCTTGGATAAAGCATGGGGAATTCAAAGGAAAGAAAACTCACCTCACCGTTGCAAAGTATGTAAATGTTAGAGTTGCTGCTGGGTGTGCTAGGGAGCACCGATGAACACATGTTACAGAGGAGGTGACAAAAGAAGAGGGGGTGTGCTCATCACCAACCAGATGGGCAGCTGGATGGAGGGAACCAGGGCCGTGGGAGGCTGGTCAGTGGGCTTACTGGCTGTGGACCAGATGGGTTTGGGAATCCCATGGAAATGGGTGAAATTCCAGATTCACCCCCTCATCAGTAGGGAACCAAGCGGGTAACTGCAGGATGCATTGACATCTCAGAAAGGGACTAGATAATGAGATCTTTCTTGCCCCAGCCCCAGAGAGACTCCAGCACAAGATGGTGGAGGAGGATATTGGCTCTGATATGCCAGGAGCACATTCAGCTGTTTGATGAAAGGGACCAGAAGATCAGTTATCCCAACAGGAACAGAAAAATAACCAGGCAAGAGCCTGCAATCTGGGCCCATTTCCCCAGAGTCAGTGAGCAGAAGAAAGATGCCAAACGTCCCAAATGAGGACATGGGGTGAGATTGTTGCACCTGTCAGAAGATGCTAAGTGGGCTACGATAGGGACCACAGGGTAGCTTGCGAGGGAAAGGCCAGCTCCCCTCCTTGGTCTGTTGGGAAGCATATCAGTTTCCCTCTGCTAGAGGCTGTAGGGAAGGGAAACTCATGAGTCTTGTGAACGTCAACGGGCTGTGAAGGGGGGACCTTAAATGAGATCATGGAAGCTGAGAAACTAAGATCTTTGGTTTAAAGGCTGAAAGCACAAATAGATGTTTTTAAACTCTGAAGGAGGCAGTGTTCCTTTTAGATGATGGGAGAGCAACCTGGAGGGGTCTGATTCTATTATGAAAGGCAGGGACTCCAGGTATTTACGTGAGATGCCCTTTTGTCACAACCAATTTTTCCTGCTGCCAAGCACGTCACATAGAACGTTGCTGGGTTTGGGAATCTAGGTGTGATATTTAAAACCGTGTGTTCAGGTTTTGGCTGCTGCCTGACAACAGTCCTTTTTTTTTTTAAATGTGTCTATCTTACCAGCAGCAGTTTGCAGAAACCCCAATGGTTGCAAGAACAAAGGAAGCCCCGTGTAGCTTGCTGAAGCCCTGGGACCTTCCCTGCAGACACTCTGAGAACAGATGACAGAAGACACAGAAGCACTCAGGCTGTACTTATGAGGAATCAACACCCACAGCCTTTGGGAGAAAAGTTACCCCTCAGCTTGGAAGGGGGACATCTGAGACAGTGATTTTTCTCTTACCTGGCTGGAAATTATATCCCTTAAAAAATGTGTTTAAGTTCTTTTGGACTTTCCACGCGGTAATGATGGCAAAATGAAAACCCTCTCCTTCGAGGGGAACCTGAGGGATGTGTCATTATCAAGAACTCGGGGGAAGGAGGTTGAACTCTGCCAGAAAGCTTAACAGTTCAGCTGGGCTCGGAGTGTATCAGCTTCCTCTCTTCTGCAGAAGATCAGAGAGCTGAAGACTTCTCTCTGTCACGAAAGAGGATCTGGGTGGGCAGAGCCTCTCCTGTTAGGGACAAGAGTTTTTGAATAGGAAGAGGTGGGAAGGTGAGTTTGGTCATTGGAGTCAGCTGGTGTGAGGCTTTCTGTCTTAAGAGGAAGAAGTTACAGGCTTTCAGGGCACAGGGGACCAGACCAGGCTGGAGCTGGAAGGCTATTATACAAAGGATCTCCTAGAGGTCACCGGGCCAGGAGAAGGGTAATCACGAGGGCAGTCTGGGCAGGAATGTCTGAAACCTGGGAGAATCTTCCTGGCCAGGCGAGGGAATGTGTTACAAGCCAAGAAGGGCCAGAAAGGCCAGTGTGAGGTCAGAAGAAACTGCTTAACCAAGGGGCCCTGAACTAGAGTCAACACTCTTGAGAATTTTACCAGACCTTGAGGCCAAACCAAGGGCTTCCAGATCAGGCTATAAATTTAAGTACTTCAGTCAGTGTAAAATACAATCTATAACCCGTTGAAGGGAGGAAGAAAGGATAGGAATGGCAGTGTGATGTTATAGAAAGAGCTAAGGCTTTGCAGCCAGACTTACTGTGTGACCTTGGGCAAGTTACTTAACCCCTCTGAGCCTCAGTCCCTTCATTTGTAAAATCAGCATAATAATATCTACCTTGAGAGGCTGCAGTGAGGATTCAGTGAAGAGCAAGCACATGTGAAGCACCAATACAGTACCTGGAAGCTGTATGTGCTCGATAACTGTCAGTTTCCTTCTCCTTCCAAACGCTGCACTCGTACAGTCAATCATTGCGTGTCTGGAGCTGCACCGTCCCACACAGCGGCCAGTACTAGCCACGCGCAGCTCTTAGCACTTTAAAGGTGACTGGTCTGAATTGAGATGGACCGTGAATGTAAAACACACACTAGATTTCCAAACCTTTGTACAAAAATAAGAGTTAAATGTCTTATCAATGATTTTATAGTGATTACCCGGTGAAATATAATATTTTGGATATATCAGGTTAGATTTAAAATGACAGCATGGCTCACACTTTATTTCTATTGAAAAGTGCTGATCTAGACATTAGGTCAAGATAGGTTTGCAAAGCTGTATTCCAGAAGCTCATTTGTTTCTATACTTTGGGTTTGTGCTTTGGCTTGTTGTCATGGTTCCCCAGTAAAAGATCCTTTTGAAAAAGTGCCATTCAAGGCTCAAACAAAATGAGTGGAAGGTACCCGTGCACCCCTAGTGGCTAAGTGTGGTGGTGGCCACAGTCCAGGAGAAAAGAGGCAGGGCTGGTAGATGAGAGAATTGAAGTACAGGTGGGACATCAGGATCACTGGGAATGAACTATTCCTTCTCAGCCTGGAGTTTCATTCTAGATCCCTCCACTGATCTTTACTCTGGGAGAATGGCCCCGTTCTCTCTTATTTCAGAAGGCTCCCATCTTACGCATGAACTTGGCAGGAAACAGGCTCCTATTAGGCAGTAGCGAACACAGATGCACGGGAAAATGCCACCTTCAGAAAACCACAGAGTTTCCAGAGAAACGAACAGCAGACATTCACAGACACAAGAATGTTCTTTTTTTCTCTCCCAAGAAGTGTGGTTGGTTGTCGTTTTTAAAACTGTACATTTTACTGTACATTTGTTTTTTTGCAAGGAGAAGATTGGCATTTATATTCTCACCACAGGGATGTTGTTTTCCAAAACTCCAAGTCAGAAACATGACAAACACAGGTGCAAGTACATATCATGTCATGACAGAGCTCGGGGCCACTGACTAGAACAGGCAGTTGGTTCCCCCCCTTCCGATGTCCACCACTTTCCCTCTGGGTGTCCGAACCCAAAGGCGAAAAGAAAGGTGGTATTTGGGGGTCGCTTCCTTAATGGCTACATTTAGAAAGGCTGAGGGAGAAAGGTGCAGAGAGACAATGGAGAGGAGGGAAACGGAGGCCGGAAAGACAAGAGTGGGAGAGACTTGTTTTCCAGTCACCCAGTTCTGTGGGTGCCGCCATGACTGGGGAAGGCATGTGCTCTGGTGCTGGGACTGGCCTGGAAAATTAACTTGTGGCCTCAGGGAGAGACTGGCCTGGTCAGTCAATGACCTTGTCAAGACCAGAAAGGGACCGGGGAAGGCAGAGAGTCACAGGAAGAAAAGGAAGAATGAAGACAGGAGGGTGGAGGGAAGGTGGGGAGAGGGTGAAGGAAGGGAGGAGGGGAGGAAGGACGAAGGCATGGGATTTGGAGGCTCCTGGGCTGGATCCAGAAGGCAATCCTGCATAGACAGATTCCCCACCCTCTCTTGTGTGTTCTGGGTGGGGTTGGGGGCCACCAGCTCAGCTCCAGGTCTGAGCACGTTGCAACTTTCAGCCCAAAGTGGACTCACCTGTATGCTTTGTATGCTGTGTGGTGGCAAGTGGAAGGAGGGAGAAGAACGAGAGAGAGAGGTTAGAGATATATGGAGGAACTTGGGAGAGGAAAGAATGAGCTGGGGAGACCGAGGGAGAGGTAGTGTGTTGGCAATGAGGAGAGACCTGGAACAGATGGAGACCAGGAGAGACAGAGATGCAGGGGAAAGTCCTTCAGACGCTTCTAAAGCAGCTTCTTCCTCCCGCATCCCCTTTGCCCCATCTCAACACTGTCTGGGAGTGCGGGGGTTAATCCCCAGATGGAAAGGAGCCCATGTGCCCCTCCCATCGCCATCTTGTCATTTCCATGGATGGATCCTCCTCACTAATGGCATTCATGGAAGTCAGCTCCCATGTCCCACCCTGAGCCACCTTCTTCAGGAACAAACAAGGGACAGACTTTGGATCCAGAAATGCCCTAGTCAGGGTGAAGACAGGGTAACGGATCCCAACCACCACCCCCAGGAGGTGGGCGGCCTTGACACCTGCCCTGACTTGGTCACTAACTCACTGTGTGACCTCGGGCAAGTCCCTTATACTCTGGGGGTAAGGGGAGAGAGGGTTAAGGATGAGATGATGGCAAACACCTCTTCAAACTCTACAATTCTAGAAAGATTCAGTGTTCCTCCTCCAAAGCCTCTAGAATTCTCCCTCTGTATCCAGTAGGAAGGACAGGGACTGCACAACAGCTTGTGTTCCTGGTACTGCTGAGCTGGAAACCATAACATTTAGAGTCATGGAGAGTTCACTAGTCCTTGGAACTGGAAGGGAATCGGAGACCTGGTACAACAATCCCAGGATTTTGCAAATTAGGAGACTGAGGTCTAAAGACAGAAAGGGTCTTGCCTGGTGTGTTCAGGTAGTTATTTGGTGATGGCTCTGGAACCCAAACCCAGAGCTTTGTACTCCAAGTCTAGTGCTCCTTCGGCTCACCCCACTCTGCTTTCCTTAAGAGAGGCTCTCTTGACCCACCACATGCTCACGGTGACTTTCTGTCCCAGCTTCCCAGTAAAACAGGGGAAAATCCCAAAGCAACTCCAGAAGTTAACATCCCTCATGCCCTTATGCCTCATAAAGCCCTTCTCCCCCTCCCACACATAAGGAGTCCTGGAAGCTACCCTTCTGGTTTAAGCGGATGTGATGGGTATGTATGGGGTGTCATGTCTGAGAAGCAAAGGAAGCAGGGTCACTCATCTCTCCCAAGTGTGAGGACGGTTGGGAATACTGAGGGGTCTGGGCAGGGGACTCCACAGTCTCCCCCAAACAAGTGTGGAGACAAAATAATTCCCTTCTCTTGTCAATTGACACAGTCGCCCACTTCCAGGGCAGCTGAGAACCTGCTTTCATATGCAGAGTAAACTCTCCATTATCTGTGTGAGTGAAGGGAGGGGTCTGGAAAGTGGAAAAAATAAATTGAGAAATAGAAACAACACTGGAACCATATGCAATCCAAAGCCGCTGGCTTATACGCTACATTTGTGATCAGAAAGGCGGGAGAGCCGCCCTTCCAAACACTCGGGGCTCAGTCGACGTTTGAGCTATGGAGTCCGCTTTCCCTGAGCACACCCCGCTGGGTGGTGGGGGACAGGCCTGGGGAGGTGGAACGGATGGTGGGCGAGGGGGGGGGAGGGGGGCGTTGACAGGGAGAAGAAACTGCCCTAGATGTAAACATCACCATGGAAACTCCACAAAGACTCCCAAGAAAGATTCTTTCCCCTTCTTCCACCCTGCACATGGGGAGGGAGGATGCCCACCCCCAGGCCTACACCGTGCTCTCCATCACCCACTCAGAGCTGCCAAAAGTCCCCCGGGCCCCCACCAGGTCACTCTCCTCAAAGGGCAAGAGCATGCCGTTGACCGAGAGGCTGCGCTTTGTCCAGATGTTCGAGACCCTCCGAGGGGGGCTGTAGCCACCTGGGGCGACCCCTCCCGCTGCTGCAGCAGCAAAGTCCCCCATGTCAAAGGAGTGGCTGCGTTTGGCCTTGCCCTCCAGGGGCAAGGGGAGCAGGCTCCTGGCCCGGACGGTGGGGGGCCCCAGTAGTGGCTCTCGGTCCGAGTGGTGGCCCCTGGCCGATGTCCCAGACCCTTTCCCGCCTGGAGTCCTGGAGTCCAGCAGCTCCTCCTTTCTCTGACTCTTGAGGTCCAGGGAGGCAAAGGCCCCCATCAGGCGGTCAAGGTTGGGCTTGGGGCGGGGGGCGGGGGGCGGGAGCCTCCAGGGGCCATGTCCCAGCCCTGCAGCCTCCCCACTGCCCAGGGAGCTGGAGGAAGAGGAGTCACTGCCCCGGGCCAGGCTGGCACTGAACTGGACCAGCTCGTTGCGCACCACCACCTTGGGCGGCCCCTGCACGGGGGCCCCGCTGGGTGCGCTGCCCAGAGTGGGCAGCTGGGCCCCGTTGGTCTGTGAGTGCACGTTGCTGACCGCAGTGGTGGCCGCCATCTTGCCAGGGGCCTCCTGGTTGCAGACCTTGTAGCGCACCATGAGGATGACGATGAAGACCAGCAGCGTGGCCACGATGATGCCGCCGATGACCAGGATCATGGTGCCCCCCAGAAGCTGGCTGTGCATCGACTGGCACTGCGGGTAGTCAGCCTTGGTGAAGAACTGGGCACAGCCCACGATGTTGGTGGCCGTGAGCGTTGTGGCAGTGTCGTCCCACATGGCCAGCACGCATAGGTCGTAGCCAGTCCCTGACACCAGGTTGTTGACCACGAAGGCCTTGTTGGAAGCTGGGATCATCCTGGGGTGGGTGGGGGTAGATGTAGAGGAGGAGGGACGGTGAAGGACAACAAGGTGATGGGGGGACAGAGGCAGAAATAGAAAGAGAGAGAGTAACAGAGACAGGAGAGATGGCGAGGTGGAGGAGGAGAGAGACGGACAGACACAGGGACACAGAGAGAATGAGGCAGAGCAGAGAGAGAGTGAGAGAAGAGACAGGATAAGGGAGAGATGGAGAGCCGGAGAGTAGGGGAGGGACAGACAGGCACAGGGCATAGGAAATAGTGAAGGAGTCAGAGAGATGTGAGGACAGGGACCCAGGTAAGAGAACAGAGACAGGTTGGGGTGAAAAGGGAGGTGAGAAAGAGTCAGGGGTAGAAGCGTTGTCAGAGAGGCGCACACAGAGAGGCACAGCAGCGATCACATGCGGGAAGCCACCCAGAAGACATGGAAATAAATGGAGGATGAGGATGCAGGTGAAAAGCATGAGAAAGGCGACAGTTGGAAGTGGAGACAGTGGAAAGTGGTTTGGAGAGAGAGGTACAGAGAAGAGAGGGGAGGGACTCAGGCGGAGATGAGAGAGGAGACACAGGAGGAGCCAGGGGAGGGTCAGGAGAGACAGACAGGTTAAGGCCTGAAGAAGCAGAGATTAAACAAGGGGACACGCCCACCCCCCTTCTGCCACACCCACCACAAATATTCCCTCGGGCTCTGGGAGGTGGGGGTGAGAGTCAGGTCAGCCTGGCCCCGCTCCAGCACCCCCCAAGCTCTGTCCACCCACTGTGTGTCCTCAGAGATTTGTCAACATTGACCGAGCCCCCTGGCTGGGCCTGGCGCTGTGCTGAGTCACAAGGTCCTGTCCTTCCTGTTCTCAGGAGCCCAGGCCATCCTCCAGCTTTCTCATGCCCGGGGAGGGGGAGGGAGGATGTCTGCTGTTGCACTCTCGGGGAGGGGTGCGTCTAAGTGGAGGAGAACTGGAGGCGGGAGGGGGTGTTGCTCAGAGGCCGAGGGGACAGTGTAGTGTTGACAACTGGAGGGCAGTTCTGCTCCCCAGAGGGAAGGGCCGATTTCTCCTCACAGCCACAGCAGGCCAGGGCATCCGAAGACCTGCAGAAAGAGTTCCTCTCGTTGGGGGGCCTGACGGTCCCTCTACCTTAGGGGAGGGTCTGAGGGGCAGCAGTGTCTCCACCCTGGGGCCCATCCACTGTAGCCTGGGCCTCTCCTGCCTGACCTTCAGGCAGTCTGACGCAAACCCTGATCCCTAAGGCCCTCATCCGGTACCATGCCTTCCGGGGTCTCCAGAGGCCATGCCCGTGTCACCCACAAACACTCCCTCAGAACATGCACCTGGGCCTGAAGGTGCCACACCCTCTCTGCAGCCTTTCCCCTCGCCCCCAACTCCCAAAGAGCTGTCTGTCCTCCTGTCCCCTACCTCTCAAGGGCTCCATCAGCGCCCATCAACCCCTCAAACCCAGAGTGAGGCAGTTAATTGAGATCTCAAATACAAAATACTGGAGCCTGGAAACTTCCACGTGGCAGCTGCGCACAGACCATCGGAGCTGACAAGACATATTGATGTCCCGTCAGGGGGCACCCCTGGAGGCTGCTGCCTCCCCACCTCTGCCCGCTCTGAGGATGGGGAAGCCACAGTGGGGGAAACTTCGTCCCCTGTCCCATCCCTACCCCACAGCTACAGTGCTTGGGGCAGAAGAGGTGGGTAGAGGCCAGGGAGCGGGGTGGGGAGGGGTCATGGATCCAGCAAGACCCTGCAGGCTGGCCCCTCAGGTCTCTCCATTTCACCTGGGCATCAGGGCAATCCTGTGAGGACAGGGATTAGTGCCCTCATGTCACAGAGCAGGAACAGCCAAGACTCAGAAAGGCTGAGTGATTCGCCTGAAGTCACACAGCTAGAACTGTTATGAGGGGCAGTTGAGACCTAACACCAGCTTCTAGGTCCACAGTCTGGGCTAGTTTCTTACCACAAACACAGGATGTTTTTCCTCATCTTGGTTTTTCCTCACCCTGGCCTGTGGCAGGTCGGCCACCCTTTCCCCGGAGCAAGTTCAGAGCCTGCTACGGCTCTCACTCCTCCACCAGCAGGGTCTCTGGCCCGTGGCAGAGCACAAGAGCCCCGTGTGGCCAATGCTACCAAGGCCACTTCCTTCCCCTCAGGGCTAATGACGTACATTGGAGCGGGCAAGAGCTGTGCACACCCAGAACGGTGACAATAGTAAACACCAGGTGCCAACTCTGTGCCAGGCTGTTTTAAGTGCTCTCTGTCTGTCAACTCACTCCGTCCTGCAGCAACTCCCTGTGGTAGCCACTCGCAGGATCCTCCCTCTGCAGGTGGGGAAACAGGTGCAGAGGTAGTAAGTGAGCAGACACAGCGTGGCAGAGCTGGGGTTCAAACCCGGCGTCCAGCTCCCGTCCACTCTGGGCCGCTGTCCCCCAGCACCCTGCTGGTCCTGAGCGTGTGAGAGCATATCCACTGAGACGGGGACAGGCCGGCTGTTTACTGAACACCTGTTATGTGACAAGGTTTCCACATTCAATATTGCATTTAACCTTCACAACAATCCCAGGACACAGGAGATGCACTGCGAGCCCAGAGAGTACCTCAGTGTTTCCCATCTTACCCTGGGAAGCAGACCCTGCTCTCACAACCACTACTACTAATGACAATGATAAGGAAGAGGAGTAGCTAAGATGGAGCTTATTCTGTGCCAGGCACTGTTCTGAGATCTTTAAGGGGGTTAATACTCATAACAATTGTTGGGAGGTTGTTACCACTACTGTCATCTCCACTTTACAGATGAGAACCTGAGGCACAGAGAGGTTGAGCTCTTGCCCAAGAGTGCCCAGCTAGTAAGTGGCAGAGCTGGGATCCAAACCAGGCAGTCTGGTCCGAGCCTCCACTCCTGACTACTGGGCCACACTGCCTCTCAGCCACTGCTCTGTATTCCTGCCCCTTGGGGTGACTTTGTGGGGGAACTGCCTGTCCTCCCTCCCTCTCCGTTGCTTCCCAAGTCAGGGAAAATCATGATGTGACAAAGCCGCAATTGGGCTGTGCTGCTCACGGAGGTACGGGGGGCGAGGCTGATCTTTGGCAGACCGCTGGCTCCGGGGAGGAAGGGTCAGGCTTGGAAAAGCTTCACACCAAAACCGGCCCATCAGAAACAAGGCCGGAAGAAAGGGCCTGCTTCTCAGAGCAGGAAAGCAGCTCCTGGTTCCTCTGCCATGGTGTGTGTGTGTGCGGGTGTGTGCACGCGTGTGGTTGAAGGGACGTTACAGGAGAGCTAGAGCCAGCTGGCTCAGAACAGCCTTGGCAGTCAAGTTTGCTGTCGCCAATAACAATAACAACCAGTGTTCACCGAGCGCTAACCTTGCGCAGGGAAGTTTACGTGCATTACCTCATTTAACCTCCTGACAGCTTCCGGAGGAAGTGATGATCATTCCCATTTAGGAAAGGAGGAAACTACGCGGTTTTCACTTTCCCTTGGGGGAGTGGTGGAGCGGAGACCAGATCCGGATCTGCTGGGATTCAGAGCCCACACGCTCACCCAGAAGAAAGACTGCGCCCCGATCCAGGCAGCCGAAAGGACGAACTGCCTGAGAACGTCACGTGAAATGGGCACTATTCAAACTCTAGTGACAGAACCACTCTCATCTCAGGCCTGTGTGGCCCTGTCCACCCCCTTGTGCTCCCCAACGCAACCAACCACAGGTCCTCCAGGCTCGATGTGGGGGGCCTGGATCCCTCCCTCCTTCCTACTCACATCCCACTGGCACTCTGGCTGGTAGATTCCACCTTCTGGACTCCTCCCTGCCTTCCATCTCCACACTCATGCTTTGGCTTAGGCCTCACCCTCTCTGGTCTCCAAACAGGCCTCCCTGCCTCCATGGAAGTCCATGCTCAGCACCACCATCTCCAGAGTGCTCCTCCTAAAGCACAACTGTCACCCACTGAAAGGCTCCTCAGAGATCAGCCATGACCTGCAACGGACAGTCCAAGCTCCTGAGCTGGGCTCCCGAACCAGGCTGCCCACCACATTCTTGTCCTTCCACCCACTCACCCTCTAACTTCACCCAGATTCTTTAGGAAAACACCTCGGAATGAGTTGGGCTCCTCAGTGGCAGAAGGCACACTCTCAGGGGCAATTAAAGGGTCATTAAAGGGGTAATTAAAGACTTTACTTACAAAGGGACTCATTACGAAGGTGTGGATAGGGGATGGGGGACCACAAGGGAATGTGCAATAACCCAGGGTTGATAGCAGCCAAGCTGTTACCGTCTCTAGGCCCGAGCACACCAGGGGAGGTCACGAGACCCAGGGAGGAGAGGGTGTCATGCAGGTCAGCCCTACTTAGAGTGTGGCCCACAGGTGGGTGCTGGTCCATGAGCTGTTCCTGGTCCAGAATCAGACAGTACAGAAATTGAGAGTAAGCATTCAGAAAGTTGTATAGCAGTTTGGCATTGGTTGTGACATCCAAGCGCATGATAATTTATTTCCATTATATTCTTACAAAAGCATTGGTGTGCGGCAGATTGGGGGAAAACAGCGCTAGTCCCTCACTCGGAATAGCTTGAGAAGCACTGACCTAGAGCGGTTTTCTCGGCCTTGGCACTGTGGATACTTTGGGTGGATCCTTCTTTGCTGTGGGAGGCTGTCCTGTGCACTGTAGGAGGTTTAGCTGCATCCCTGGCCTCTACCCACTGGATGCCAGTAGCATCTCCAGTCGTGACAACCAAAGATGTCTCCAGACATTGCCAGACGTCCTCTGGGGGCAAAATCACCCCCTGCTGAGACACACTGGTCTAGAAAATTTGGTTGAGGGACAGGGGCAGCCAGAGGCAGTGGGAACCAGACAAATAAGTATCCTGACCTCACTCTCTTCTCTCTGCCCAGTCTTCTGTCACCTCCCATGGCTGAACCCAACCAAAAGCCGGAGTTCGTGGGTGCACACTGGGCAGCCTGCCAGGGCCCACAGCAGGGTGGAAGAGGGGAGAGTGGATCTGGAGACACCAAAGACGATATATGGCACAAGCATCGGGGTCACAGCCCTCTTTGGGAAAGACACATCCTAAAATCCTGATAGATTTCTTTCCATCACATAAACTAGTGATATCTCTGCTAGCAGAAACCACGAACTGCTATTTTAAGTTAAGTTTCTACAACATGTTAAATTTAATTAAGCTCATACGCTCTAAAACACAATTTAAAACTGCAACCCCAAGCACTTACCCAGGAAAAACAAAACAAGCATAAGTGGCTGCTTCTGAGTTTTCTTTCTTTTTTTTTCCTCTTAATATTCATTTGGCATTTGTTCATTCACTTCAATGCCAGCAAACAAATCTACAGCTGACACCAGAGATTTAAGAAGAAATCACACGAGCATACTGGTTATTCTACTATTTGCTCTCAGATCTGTCTTTCCTTTCACCTGCCCCAGCTCTGCATGATGAGGAACTACGTTTCCCAGACTCCCTTGCCTGTTTCCAGGCTCCTTTGCCCTCAGGTTTCCAGGTGGAATTGGCCAATGGATGCACTGGAGGAAGACTGAAGGGCAGGACGAGGGGAGAAGCCAGGTATTTCTTCTTCATTTTCTGCTTCAAGTGGTGTCTCCTGTCAGCTCCTGAGCCTCCTCTGTGATCTCAGCTCCTGGGGTTCTAGCTTCTGCCAGATAGATTTGGATCATATGCTGTGGTCATACCTTCTCCTCCATGTTCCTCCATCCTTGAAAGGGGATGGCTTCCTGCTGTAGCTAATCTCCGTGATGCCTCACTGTCTCCTGTTTGACTCCTTGGCAATTCCATCACCCACAGAACCCAACCCCTGTACTGAATGCCCTCTTAGATCTAGGGTGTTCTTTTTTTTTCATGACTGAATCCTGAGTGACACAAGGAGATAACCTTTACAGGAGGAGACCACTCTACCTATTAACTTATCTTTTCCTTGCACTTTGGGAAAAGCCTATCATTACTTCACGTCAGCAACAGCACATCTCGGCCTTACCTGGTGGAACTCCAGCTTTAGGACTTTAGCACTTGACCACCTTCTGTGAATCACTAATCACTCTCCAAATTAGCTACCTGGACCCTTGTACATAGAGCAGCCCCTCTTCCTAGAACTACCTGGCAACCTCATCCTTTAAGGCCTGACTCCAATGTCATCTCTGACCCCACCCGGAACTGCTCCTGCTCTCTTCTCCCTACATTCCTCTGTTAGAGACCCCTGTTTGTGCGGGGCCTCCCTTGAGAACTCGGGCTGTGTCTTATTCATCTTTGTGTCTCCACTGCAAATCATGGTATGGGGCCTGGAGTCAGTGCTGAGTAAATATTTACCCTACGGTTGAGCAGTGAATGAAAGAGTGCTTCATTAAGTGTTAAGGCCTATACACATGTGAGGGATTCTTATTTAATTACGACGGCTGGCTAATGTGACTCTTGGACACCAGCTGGTCCCGGGGAGATCTTTCCGAGAGGCGTTTTACTATGTCCTTGAGGCCACCGCATGGACTCCTCATGACCTTTCATGGATGCACATGTAGATATGTGTTTGGGGTGTGTGGGTGTGTAGGTGAGCGTATGTGTGTGTGTGTGTGTGGTGCATGTCTGTGTGTCTAAGTATCATTTGAGAGTTGAGTGTGTAGGTATTTGTGAGCGTGTGTGTGCGCACATGTGTGAGAGAGAGGATAGGTGTTCATGTATTTATGGTACATAAAGGTGGTCCCAAGCGACATTAGTCACTGCTCTGCTCCTCTTCCACCCAACCCCCCAACCCCCCCAGAGGCTCCCACATGGCCCCTGACACTTCTGAGGTGACTTCCTGTATGACCTCTCCCAGAGACACTTGCAGGTCAAGCTGCTCTTTCCTAATTGCTACCATTCAAGGCATTCGGGGCCTCTGGGAATGGCAATGGGAGGGATTCTAAGAGTCTCCACCTGGACCTCGGCAAAGCCCGTGAGCCGACCACCAAACTCCCCTCTGTCCTTTTCTGGGCTCACTCCAGCCCACATTCCCAGTCTCCCTTGCAGTTAGGGGTGTCCAAATGGTAAGTTCTGGCAAATGGAATGTGGCTGCCGCAATGTGTGCCACCTCAGAGCCAGGCCTTAAAAGAGCGGGAGTGCCTGCCCCACACTCTCCTTCCCTTCTGCTGGCCAGCCCTGGGTGTGGTGACTCGCCTGGACCCTGCAGATGACAACAGGGCCCGAGGGGTGGTGGGAAGCGGGTGCCTGAGTCTCCCCGTGAAGGAGGCATCCTGACTCACCCAGGTACCACCCTGGACTCCTAGGAGAGTGAGAAATCAGATTCCATTGTGTTGGAGCCCTTGTGCATTTGCCACCATTTGCAATGGTAGCTAGCGCTCCTGACTAATGGAGCCCTGCAGATAGGAGGAGTGAACCTGAGGAGTTTGTTCTGTGACATGTGTGACAGAGAGGGGGTGAGAGTGTGTGGGGGCGACTGAAGGGCTGTGTGTATTTGTGTAAGAGGAAGAAATTACCAGAAATGCAGTTCTTGCTTTTCTGGACTTGTCAGCAGACACGGCCTCCTTCATCTCCAGCCTGCAGCCCCCTCAGCGCCCCGAGCCCTTTCTGGGTGCCCGCCCATCAGTGATGCACCACGGCTGCCTGCTGAGCCCCGGCACTAATTTGGAGAAGGCCGTCAGGCTTCCCCACTCCCCTTCCTGGCTCTGCACCCTCATTACTGGCTCTTCACAGAACCACCGGCCTGCCAACCTCTCCAGCCGCCTGAGACCCCAGGGCACATGAAAGGGCCTCATTAAACCCAGGCAGGCAGCCCTGGCTCCCCGGCCCCTCCCTCTTCCTGCAGCCCCAAAGGGGCCTGTTTGCTTCTCCGCACAAACCTCAAGGGAGCAGAGGAGATGTGGCTGGTTCTATCCCGTATCCAGTTTGTGTGCTCACCACGAGCCGGGTGCCTGACGGGCGGGGGCTCTTTGATTCTGCACACTGACTCCGCGAGGTAGGAGTGTTATCCCCACGTGACAGATGAAGAAACCCAGGCTCAGGCAGATCGGTCACCTGCTCAAGTTCGCAGAGCTGGAAAGTGGCTGAGCCAGTGTTGTAAGCCAGGTCTGCCGGGCCACAGAGCACGCTCTTCCCTATGCTGTGCTACCTTGAACTGAGTTGAGCAGAATCAGTTTTTAGCAGGAAGCAAGCCTTAAGAGTCAAGCTAACTGTTTGACAGCAATTACAAAATATATATATACTACTATAATGACAGCTAACGTTTATTGAATACTTCCTGAATGTCCAACACTGTTCTGAGTATTCTACGTGTATTAACTAATTTAATCCTCAGAGCAACTCTATGACGAAGGTGCTATTATTATCCCCATTTTACAGATGAAGAAATTGAGGCTTAGAGAGGTTAAGTGACTTGCCTAAGGTCTCATAAACAGAATGTTTGTGCCCAGCCAAGATGTGAACCCAGCACTCTCACACTACCTTAATCAATGCTCACCATAACCCTGGGAAGTACCTTTCATAATTGTGCTCCCCATTTTAGAAACAGTGATTAACTGAATTGCCCTGAGTAAAGCTAACTAGAGTCAGAAACGGGCTTCCAATGAGTGATGAGGGTGTCGTGCTACCTCAGAATGCTCATGGGGGCTCTGAAGGAAGTGAGGGAGCCACATGGATATCTGTGGCAGTTTCCCAGCAGAGGGAGCTGTCAGTGCAAAGGCCCTGAGGCAGAAACAGTGAGGAGGCTGGTGTGGCTGGAACAGAGAGACAGAAAGGGAGAGTGTTAGGAAAGGAGGTCCCCAAGGTAGTAGCCAGGAGCCAGGTTCTGGAGGACTTGCAAAGATGTTCAGTCTCGTGTTCCAACTCTGAGGATTTGCTGGGTGCCAGTGTTGACAAGGATTCTGAGGCTGTGTTCACACTCAGTGGGGCCAGAGTGCTGTGGGTCTGGGAGAACCTGTGTCTCATATTTGTTGTTTCCGGTCTAGGGATCAGAGAGCAGTTGGAGAGATTCCCAGGATGACCAGTACACATTGTGGAATGCCCTCTTGTGGGGTCTGGTGCTGAAGGCTGGACTTCCCTGTACGCACTGCCCTGAGTGGTAATGGGGAGGCACCCAGCTGCTGTTTGGAGCAGGATTGTCACAGAGCTGGCGTGACTCAGTGAGGGCTCCGAGGATCAGAAGCCTCTGGTCAACTTCTGAGGAGGGCCAGGGGCCGGGGGCCAGGCTTTCTCTCTCCCTCCTCTGCCCCTCCTGAGGATGTGGGGCTCCCGGGGCCCTCAGGCTCCCTGTGTGATTGGAATGACTTCTCCCTGTCAAGTACAGGAGACATATTCCTTTCAATGTGATGGAGATGCTGAGGCAGAGCACCCCAACGTCCATTCCCACCACCCTCAGGAAGGCAGGCAGGTCGGGGATCAGAGCCCCCCATTGAATTGGCATCTGGGTGTCTTCCCTTGCTTCTCCCCCCCAGCCTCTCCTGTAAGCAGCCAGAGGAACCCTGTTAAAATCCAGGTCACTGGGGCCGGCCCGGTGGCGGAGTGGTTCAGTTCGCATGTTCTGCTTCAGTGGCCCAGGGTTCACCGGTTCAGATCCTGGGCGCGGACCTGCTCACCGCTCATCAAGCCATGCTGAGGCGGCATCCCACATAGGAGAACTAGAAGGACCTACAATTAGGATATCCAACTATGTACTGGGGCTTTGGGGAGGAAAAAGAAAAAAGAAAAAGAGGAAGATTGGCAACAGATGTTAGCTCAGGGCCAATCTTCCTCAAAAAAAGAAAATAAACAAAGAAAACCAAGGTTCCCCTTAAAAAAAAAAATCCAGGTCAGATCCAGTCCTTCCTCTGCTCACCCCCCAGTGAGACCAGTCTCATGTAGTCAAGGTCCTCACGTGGCCCACAGGACCCCCCGTGATCTGCCCCTTACCTCTCCGATTTCCTCTCCTCCTACTCATCCCGCTCACTCTGCACAGTCACCTGGCCCCCTGCTGTTCCTCAAAGCAGCCAAGGGTGCTCCTGTCTCAGGGCCTTTGCACCAACTGTCGCCCTGGCCTGGAAGCCCCTCCTCCAGACGTCCACAGCTTCACTGCCTCACCTCCTTCAAGTTTCTGCTGCGATGCTACCTTCCTGGGGAGGCCATTCCCGACCCCACCCTATTTAACATTGTGGCCTCCCCTCATCTGTGCCCTGGCCCCCCAAGCCCCTTACTCTGCTTCACTTTCCCCCATTGCACTTTACTTGCCTGACAGATGATGTCATTTGCTTATTTGCCATGCTTGCTGTTAATCATCTATCTTTCTCTCTTTCCACTAGAATGTCAGCTCCCTGAGATGAGGGTTTTGATCTGTCTTGTTCACTGACATTTCCTCAACTTCTAGAATAGCACCTGGCACACAGTAGGCCCTCAAAAACATTTGTTGGGTGGTAAATAAAATGAATGTTCTATATTCACACTACCTCATACAGGAGCTACATGTGGATATTTAAACTTAACCTCAAATGAAATAAAATTAAAAAGCCCGTTCCTCAGTCACCAGGCACAGGTCAAGGGCTCGGCAGTCATGCGTGGCCCGTGCCGTCCCACTGGACCGCACAGCTGCGGAGCCCCCCGACCCCAGCACAGAGTTCCACGGACGGTGTTCCCCTCGTGTGTGCCGAGCAGCCTTGTCCTGCACTCCAGCAGGTGGTGGGAAGACTCTCATTTCCGGTGTGAGCCCTGACACACCAAGCGGGTGGGCAGTCCAGGGAACATCGTCCAGCCTGAGGACAGCTCCCGCCCGGGGACAACTTGGTCGTGGAGGTTTCAGTCCAGGCTTCTGCTCTCTGTCTCCCTGGGTGTTCTCTCCGTGACTCTGCACAGCATCACCCCTTCTTTCTGGTTCCTCCAGCTTCCCTGGGCTCCTGAGACCTCTGGGTTCAGTGGGCTCTCTGGGGTCCCCCAGGCCTGGTTCAAGCTCGTCTGCCCTTGGGAGTGCTCTGAGTCTCCGCCTCACATGCAGCTGCGGTCCAGCCCCTTCCCAAGTGCTGCCTCCCTTTCCCCACGGTCCTCAGACGGGGCCAGCCCTGGGGGCCCCCTCGGTCTTCTGTTTCCGTATCCTCGTTCCTGCTTTTCCATTTCTCATCTCTCAGTTACCCGTGACACATCTGACGCGTATGTCTCTATTAGGAAAAACCCCTGCTACAGCCAGTCACAGTGACGTGCGGCATCCTCTCAGGACGCCCACCGTTGGAGGGAGGAGCTGCAGGGGCCGCAGGGTGCAGTGGCGATGGGACAGACTCTGGAGCCGGTGGCTGGGGTCAAGGGCTGATTCTGCCACCAACTAGCTGCAATATCTCACCTTGGGCAATTCCTTAACCACCCGGGGCCTTAGTTTCTTAGAAATAGCCTATTTCTGTAAAATGGGGCATTCATGGTCTCTGCCTCATAGGGTTGTGATGAGGTTTAAATGAGTCATGATTCCTAAGGACCTGGATCCGTGTCTGGCACAGAGTAAACTCCACTGGAGGGTTTGTTATATAAAGGAGTGGGTGGTGCTGAACCAAAAGAAACCCATCTCTGATATCGGAAATCCAGGCCTCGGGATTTGCGGCTGGTAAACCTCATGCAAGCTAGAAACCGGGAAGCTCGGGCAGGGAAACGTCATGAATTCAATACTCACAGCAGGACGCGTTTCACCCCCGTGTGACTCTGACTTCTTTTTCAGAAGACACGTGGAGACAGTGTTAGTTAAGCCCTGGCCGAGTGATTGCAGAGATTACTGGAAATTAGGCCAAAGTGAGCCGAGCCCCAGCAGGCTGCCTCTGTGCTCATCTCCCCGGAGAAAGGGCTTACCTGGCCACAGGCGAGGACACCCCTGGGGAGGCCCCGCCTTTGCTCCCTGACTCAGAAGCAAGGCAGATCTGCCTGGCAAGGCTCTGGGAAAGTGGCCTGCCCCTGTGTTGGGCAGAAAGGACAGTGGTGGGGAGGGAGCTTCCCCCTGCTCCATGGTGCTCCTGCATGGAGGGGACAAAGCCAGGAGGTCAGAGTATGAGCACAGGACCACCACGGTTCAAAGGCCAGCGCCTTCACTACCAGCTGTGTGACCTAGGGCAAGCCACTTAACCTCTGTAACGGGGGGCAGATGATAGGGGCCCCCTCCCAGGATTGCTATGAGGACTAAATGAGTCAGTGCCTGTAATCTGAACCAGGACTGCTCCATAGTGAGCACTCAGTTTATGCTAGTGACTGTGCCTGAGGGAGTCGTCCCAGTGAGGACAGAGAGATGGACCCAGCAGGTGTGAGGTTAGACATGGGCTCGTGAGGCAGGTCCATAGGTCTACAGCCCAGCTCAGGGGCTGGCTGGCTGAGACCTGGCAGTCTGTCTCGGCCACTGGCCCAGCCTGTCCTTGGCCCAGGTGCCGGCTCAGCGAGACATCTGCCCACTCTTTCTAGTTCTCCCTCTGCTGTCTCCATTCCCAGCCAGGGGAACTCCTGACTGAGAGGGGCTCCAAAGGTCACCTGGTTCATCACCTCTGTAGCCCACCCCCTGGCTGTCAGCACTCCACTCACACACTCCCAGGGACGTGCCAGGCAGCCCATCCCAGCTTCGCGCAACTCCACACGGCTCCACAGCATCTCACATCAGCCCGTGGTCGACAGCCTGCTGCTTCCTCCCACCGGCCCGACTCAACCCCACGGGGCCTCCCAGAACAAGGTGTTTCTTTCTCGAACACATGTCGGTGCTTCCCAGAGTGTGCGCCGCTCTCTCATCCCGCCGCGAGCTTTCACTTCAGAATTAACATTTCCATTCCTTCCAACCATTTCCTCGGGACGCGGGTTCCAGCTTGCGTCCTGGCTGCTCCCCTCTGATCACACACCAGTTTTTCATTGGCCCTCCTGTCTGGGGGGTCTGAGCACAGAGAGCAGTCAGACCCCACATTCCCCCAACCAGACATCACATTTCTCATGAGGACCAAGATGTGCCGGACTTTCTGGAAGCTGCATCCCACTGGCGGCTCACACAGAGCAGGTGCCAATGAAGAAGCCCTGTGATGTCCCCAGGTTTGCTACAAAGCCACGTTGCTCTCCTTCTGTTCTCCTAAAGTGATGTTCCACGATTGCAGGCTGAGCCGACCCAGGCGAGACCCCCAGCCCACGTCAGGCCTCTCTCCCTCTGTCTCTCTGTATGTCTTTATCTCTCCCTCTGTCTCTCTTCATCCAAGTCTCTACAGGTGTAGGACTTTTCTCTGTATTTAACTGTCCTTGGCTCTCAGCTCCCAGGGACTGGGTCGGCAAGTCTCAGAGGAAAAAGCATGGGCTTCGGAATCAAAGAACTCTCTCTTCGAAGGCCAGCTCTGCCCCCGACCAGCTGTGTGACTCTGGATCATTTTCTCCTGTCTCTGAGCCTCAGTTTGCTCACGTGTGAGATGGGACAGCAGCACCAACCTCCCATGGTGAGTGTGAGAAGTTAAGTGTGATGAGATAAACATGGCTGCCCCTTCCGCTCCCTTCCCAGGGCCACTTGGTTCCCCAATGACGATGATGACAATGATGATAGTTGCCATTTATCTCCTTCAGGAGCTGAGAAATGCTGGCTCAATAACAATTCATCACTTACAGAAAAAACACAGAAGGTGTCAGACCAATTATAGCTCGTTGTAAACACAGGCGCGTGCAAAATGAAGATTCCCCACCAGTCAGGTCCAGAACGCACTAGAACAATCGGCAGATGCCACGTCAATGCCACCCAGCAATGAACCCGACCAGACAGTTCCCCGCAGTCAGCCAATGCATGGGGCACCACCCAGGTGCAAAGTCACCTGCAGCACCAACCTCCTTAAAAACACAGCGACAGCGCTCGCTTCGGCTGCACATACTGAAATTGGAATGAAAATTAGCACTGCCCCTGCACAAGGGTGACACACAAATTTGTGAGGCATTACTGCATTTTTATGAAATTCTGATATGTGTTACAACATGGATGAACCTCAAGGACATTACGCTAAATGAAATAAGCCAGACGCAAAAGGACAAATACCATATGTTTCCACTTACATGGGGTTCCTAGAGAGGTAAATTCAGAGACAGAAAGTGGAGCGGTGGGTGCCAGGGGCTGGGGGGAGGGGCTGGGGGCTGGGGAGTTAGTGTTCACCGGGTACAGAGCTTCAGTTTGGGACAGTGAAAAAGTTGAGGAGACGGATGGATAGTGGTGACTTAATGCCACTGAACTGTACCTTTAAAAATGGTTAAAATAGTAGTTTATGTTATGTATATTTTAGCACAATAAAAAAGGGCCAAAAAATGCTATCTTAAAGCAAACTCTGCCAGGTGGGCAGGAGGAGGAGAGGTGGTGGGAAGCATACTTGTCACTTCGGCACGGCTGGCGCACACCCGGGGGGCAGTCACCATCAGCAGGGGCCTCCTGGTTGTTGTCCACAGGCGTGGTCGGCCCTGTCAGAACTGGGGAGGTAGGCAGCATCTGGGGAGGGCTCGGGGCGGGTAGGGTGGCCCCCTGGCCATCTGCTTGTTCTTCTACATCTGTCCTGATGGCTGAAGAACAGGGCGGTCCAGAGCAGAACGTGGCATGAGTCAAATGCATGCGGGAAAGTCCCTGAAGGCGAAGTGCAGTGGCTCACAGCATCCATGGTGGTGTCGGCCGGGCCTGGGTTCGAATCCCGCTCTGCCACTGACTAGCTGTGCGACTCAAAGCAGATTATCTAACCCTCTCTGCCTTAGTTAAATACGAATGCTGGTACCTAATTTGTAAGAACGTTGTCAAGATTAAATGAGGTAAAGTGTGTCATAAACGCTTGGCATGATGCCCGGCAGCAATAAGCGGAGAGTAAACACTAGGTTTTGTTTCAATGACAATGGCGAAGTCAACGATGACCCTTGACAGAAGAAATCAAGAGGAAATGAAGTCCTCAGTCATTTTGTAGATGGGTTTGGGGGCCTGCCTTTTCCCCCAATTATAATCCCCTCCCTCTGTCAGATCAGAAGCTCCTTGAAGCAGGGAACTGTATCAACCCCCAGGTCGAACGTGTGCTCTGGCCAAGAGAGGTCCCTGACCGTGCAACGTAGGGAAGTCGCTGCGCATCTCTGAGCCTCGCTCAGTTTTCCTGCCTGCAAAATGGGTTAATAATATTGATCATGTGGTGGTGGTGTAAAAATCAAATATAATGCTATTTGTTCAGTGTGGTGCTTAGCATGTGTTTGTGCCATAAAGAGCAGCCAGGTTGATGTCTGATTTGGTGTGTGAAGATCAGGTTCAAATCCTGGCCCACCGTCTGCTAGCTGAGCAATCTTGAACAGGAGATATTGCTCCTCCGAATCTCAGCTTCCTCACCTGTCAAGGGGGACGCTAATACCGCTAGCTGTCCCAGAGGATCGTTGGGAAAAACAACAAGACGTGAGTGGACGCAGCGTGTCGGTGGTAAAGCATCCACAGACGTGAGGGGTCATTCATTCTAAGGGGGACACTCAGGACCTGAGCGCTTCCTTGAGGGCTGCTCCAAGCTGTGTCCCTGGAGGCTGGACACCGCGACCAGGTGGCCTGCTGGACATCTGGCTGGCTGAGCTGCAGCGTCATTCTGCCCACTGCCTCACCTGGCAGAGAGATGCCCTTCCCAGCCGGTGGTCAGGAGGAGCCCGCTCAGCACTTCTCCGGCTGCATTTCTGCTGATCCTCCCCAGACACGTCTGCCTCTAGCAAGCAGGCCGGCCAGGAAGGGATTAATTAGGGGAGGGGAGAGAAACGACCTCTGGAGTTAGACCTCAGTGGGCAGTGGGGGGGGCATTCTGTCCAGCCAAGTGGGAGTGAGGATGAAGGAGCAGAGCTGTCGATACCTCCCAGCCAGCTTCAGGTCCAGGCTGGATGGACAAGGCTCTAACTCTGGCTCTGTCACAGACTTGCTGTGTGGCCTTGGGCAAGTCACTTTCCTGCTCTGTGCTTCAATGTCCAATTCTGACATTCTAGAATTCCATAAGGATATCATCAGAAGGGAGGTGACAGGAGCAAGGGGGAGGCAGCAGTAGGGCAGGCAAGGCACAGCCACCAAAGGGCTGTGGGAGTTCAGGCATCAGGTCCCTAACTCTGAAAGCACACGGGATTTGGCACCAGAGTGACCTGGGCTCTGGGCTCAAATCCTGACTCACAACTTACTGGGTGCATACTCTGCCCTGTTACTTAACCTCCCAGACCTTCAGTCTTTGTCTGTAAAAGCAGTTTGCAAACTGAATTTGCAGAGTCATACGAGGATTAGAAATGATATATGCAAAGCACTGGTGTACAATATATACTCAACAGAGCATATATGTCTACAGTAAATGCCTACCTACTTCATCAGCTGCCCACCATCTACCTGTCACCAGTGTTCTCTATAAGAACACTGACATCAGCCCACTCGCCCATCCCCCAGCAGGACCTCTGGCAGTGGCAGAGAGAGAGCTATCTGGGGTGCTGGTGGGTTGCCTTGAGGCTTGGGGTCTCTGTGCCGGGTGGGAAGGTGAGACTATTATGGGGCTCACTCATTAGACAGGAGCTTTCAGGAAGGCCGGCCTGGCCTGGGGGTGCACTGCCTTCATTTTAACTGGGAATAGCTGAAAGTAGCAGTATTGTTACCCTCCCCTCCCCAAGCCCATCCCCAAGCCTGGGGACAGCCAGCTCCTGTGGGGACAGTGAGCACAGATAGAGCCTCTAAGTGCACTGGCGTGTCCCTGGAGGATGGCCGTGTGGGGCTGTGGTCTTAGTATAGAAGGAATCACGTGAGCAAACCACAGATTTACTCATGTGTGTACTTTTCTGGGAGTCTCCCCAGCACTGTTTATTGGGGTGTATGGCTGAGGCCCCAGGAAGTGGCCTGCTCCCTTCCCTCTCTGGTCTGGCTGGGGAGAGGTGATGCTGGGCTGCAGATGGAGCAAGGCTGATGAGTGGCCGCCCCGCCCCTCTCCCACACACAGAGGTGGGATGGAAGGTGACTCTCCCGAGGGGAGCTGTGTTCATTGGCCAGTGTGTGTGTGTGTGTGTGTGTGTGAGAGAGAGAGAGAGAGAGAGAGCGTGTGTGTGTGTGTGTGTTGTGAGCATGTGAGCGTGTGTGTGTGTGTGTGTGTGTGAGTGTGTGTCTCCTGGCTGGTATAGAAGCCTCCTTGGTGTGTGAGCAGAGGAGGCTGTTGGCTTAGGCTGTGAGCATACGTGAGTGTCTAATTGAGGTGCGCATTTGAATAAGTCAGAGCAGTTGAGAAATCATCTTAGCCTCTGAGTGATCCAGCCCCGCTACCTCCCGCCTGTTGCCTGGACTCTGTCCCTCGCTCTCTCTGCTGCAGCCACTCTGGCCCCTTGTTGCTCCTTGGATGTGCTCTAGCCTTGTGGCCTCGCCCTTGCTGTTCCCTCTGCCTGGAATGCCCTTCCTGCAGACCTCCTTCAAGTCTCTGCCAGGTCTCACCCTCTCAGCGAGGCCTGCCTGGCCCCACTATTTCATATTGCCCACCAACCCCAGCCCCTTCCCCTGCGCGGCTGTTTCTCTGTTGCAGGACAGGACCGCCTCCTGCACCGTATCATTTACCCATTTACCGTGCTTGTTGCCCGACTCCCCCACGAGGACTAGGATCTCCGGTTGTTTTGTGCACTGATGCATCCCAAGCACCCAGAACGGGAGCATTTATTTTATGGCATATTAGCCTCCGGTTTCTCGTTTGTAACACGGGGACGATAATGGAAGCTCTCACTTCACAGAGTTGTTGGGCACATTAAATGAATGGGCACCTAAAAGCACTGAGAATCGGGCCTGGCGCAGAGTTCAACAAACGTTAGCTCTTACTCTTCCACTCCAGCACAGTTTGGGAGCGAGGGTTACATGAGTGATGCACGTGAAGGAATGGGCGGTCACACAGCTGTCAAGATGCTCAACACGCCCCTGTGCTCCCAGCCCACCGCTGAAAAATTCCCTGACCTTCCCCAGTCATGGGAACCCGTATTTTTGGATCCCCTTTGGGTTAGGAAGTTAGTTATCTTATATTTATTGCCTTTTTTTTTAATCAAGAGAGGAAGCAAGCCAGCCCCCAACCTGCCCTCCCCTGGGCTGCACAGCTCCCAGGGACCCCTAGGTAGGTAACAGAATGTGGCCAGCAAGTCCATCCTCTGATGGGTGTGACTGCAGCTCAGGCCATGCAGGACCCCGGCTCTGGCCTGGGAGTTGAGCACCTGGAATCTTCTCCCACTCTGCCACCCCTAACATGACCTGGAGCAAGCCCCACCCCTTGTCTGGGTCTCTGCTCCCTGGCTCAGTGAGGGGTGGGATTAGACCATTGCTAAGGTGCTTCCAGCCTCGTCCATTCATCCAGGAAATTTTCATGGAGCACCTGTTGTGTGCCAGCATTGCTCTGGGCACTGGGGATACAGCAGTGACCACAAGACACAAGTCCCTGTCCCGGGGACTTGACATTCTGGGCAGGGAGAGGGCAGAACAGTAAATTATAAACATGACCGGTAAATTATTTAGTAGGTTAGAAAGTGGAGCGTGCTATGGAAAAAAGGAAAAGCAGAGCAGGTTAAAAGAAGGTGACAGTGTTGGGGCAGGGAGGGTAGGCTCAGCTGTAAGTGGGGTGTCAGGGATAACCTCCTTAGGAAGGTGACATTTGAGGTGAGGGACAGCTTACATTCTAGGCACCTGTGAATCTCAGTGATTCTCGGCACTGCTGTATTCCAGAGAGAGCACTGTTTGGGGTCCCCTGGAGTCCCCCCCTCTTCTTTTCCTCCACCTCCAAGCACACTGATCCCCAGCTTGCCCAAGGGGTGACAGGTCTGAAAGATAGATCAGGCATGTTGCCAAGAGTGGTGCGTGATTTACCACTGTCTTTCTTCACACTGCAATATTTCATAGCTCCCGTGGCTCTGATGGAATAAATATGACCTTTTATTCTTCACTTTGCTTAAGACTCAAGGTCAACAGCCCAGCTGTGATCCATCAGCTCCTCCCTCCACTGGACGTCCACGAGCCAGGGAGCCCCAACACTGTCAGAGATTCATGGCGCCATCCTCCAGCTCTGCACACCCGCCTGCCCCTCAGCACCGGGCCTGGGCTTTGCTTGGCCGGGGCGGCAGCAGACACAGTGGCTCTGGGGGATGATGGCTCATTGAGGGCAGAGACAAAGCCATAAATCTCCCTCTCCCCTGAGCACACCCCATCACTAGGGTTGAACCCATGACCCAGGTTTCATTTCAGTCCTGGGAGGAGGCAGCCACGGGGAGGCAGAGCAGCCGTGGTTCAAATAGCAAGTTAAAAATTAGAACACCCCAGGGCATGCCCATCAGTTTTCTCAGCATGGAGAAGGGGCAAAAGGCATACATCAGCCCACCCGCCTCAGATGGAACCCTCCAGGCCCTGCAGGCAGCCGGGGCCCCTTCTGTTTCAAGGAGGCTGTGGCTTTGCGTGTCCGACATCACCAGCACTGCCTGGAAGTTCTTCCACTTGTCTAACTGAGAGCCTTCCTGGCAGAACCCATCTGTTTCCTCTTGTTTCCTCCTTATGTGTCATGGGTGGGAGGGTTGGGCTGGTTCACACTTCCCGTTTCTCAGGATGACTCTGAGTGACAATGGGCTGATGGTGCTGGGTGTGTTAATGGATTAAGGTACTGGGAAGGGGGTGGTCTAGAAGGAAATGAGGTCACTGGCCTCTATTTTGAATATACCACCTGCAACCCCAAGGCCCCCATCTCACTCTTCTCCATCCTAACTCATCTCATGTCGAGAGGAAGAAGAGTGGTCCAGAACTCTCTGGAGCATGGCGGGCCTGGGTTTGTATTCTGGTTCTGACACTTCCTAGCTGGGAGACCTTGGGGAGCTCACCTACCCTCTCTGATCCTGGAGATTCGGACCCTGTAACATGGGCCTAATAGACACCGCTGCCTCCCAGGGGGGTTGCGCGCATGTGCCGCGCAGTGGGGCGCACGCGGCAAGCATTCAAATGCCAGCTGCGGATTATCAGCGCATGGAGGTGCAGACCTGGAGCCAGCCCACCTGGCTTCAAATCCCGGGCAGGACACCCCGGGCGGCTTCTCCAGCTCTTTTTGCCTCAGTTTTCTCGTCTGTAAAATCAAGATAACAACAGCGCCTTCTTCGTGGGGATGCGGAAAGAATTCAATGAGCTAATAACGGAAACCACTCAGGACAGTCCCTGGCACGTGATAATTTCTCAGAAAGGCTGCCTCTTATTAACATCATCATTCCTGGAGAAGAGGCCACCTGCATTCACTTGGCACTTTCGACCTAATTTCCATCAGTTGGTTTTGTGATTTATAACCCACTGACTTCCAACCGAAGATAGGAGGGGACTTGCAACATAAAAACACATGTACAATGAGACAAGGAAATTTTACAAAATGTTTTATGGCAGATCAAAAATGAGTAAGAAGGCTTGAACTAGAGGCCCTGGACCCCAGCTGGTTTGCTTTGACCTCCAAGCACTAACGCCAGTTATAACGCCCACGTGCCCACAAAGCTGCCACACAGCCTGGGCCACTTCATCTCGGAAATAGCCTAGGGAGGAGGGGGCATGATGGCCTCGGAACAATGTGAGGGGAGCAGCTTCCTTAGGGGCACCCCGTCTGTGGGGACTTGCACCACAGGGGACAGAGCGAGCCGAGGCTGCCTTCAGATGAGGAGCACTCCAGCCCAGGAGGGGCTGCCGTAGTCCCTTGCTCTGGTCAGGCCACATCCAGCACACTGCCCACTGGTCCCCACACGTCCAGAGGGATGGCACAACCTGGCACATGTCTGAGGCAAGGAACCAGGTGACACAGCAGAGGACACACCCCAGGTCCCTTCCTGCTCCAGAGACAAACACGGCAGCCTTTTACCCACAGTGCCTCCTGTGTCTCTTCACTAACTGAGCTCCTACGTGACCTTCTCGGTCACCTCCTCCAGGAAGCCTTCCCTGACCACCCCCCAGACCTGCTCTCACAGATGCTCGCACAGCACTTATCACAGCTGTAGTAACTGAATCAGTTATTACTCGAGTACGTAGTCCTTTAATGTCTGTCTCCCTGGGAAACATGAGCTGCAGGAGGGCAGGAGTGTCCTGTTCATGGCCATCTTCTCCGGGAGTGGACCAGGCCTGATATTATACGCCTAAAATCAATACCACTTGAATGACTAAAGGTGAAAGGCAAGAATGGAGGAAGGCAGGGAGGGAGGGTGTTGAATCTGAAAAAAATAGCATTAGGCGAGCCATGAGGATGATCTGCAAAATTAGATGGACATGTCATGGAAGAAGAATTCGTTTTCTTCCTGATGAGGATGAAGGCAGAATCTAGGGGGAGGGAGTGAAGGATGACAGATTTGGGGGCCTGTAACAGGGAGAATCCTTTAGCTAGAGGCACCTAGTGGTGGAGTGGGCTCTTGAAGAAAAAGGAGGGGGAGTTTCTTGTGTCTGGAAGTTATCCCCAGTGGGGCCAGGCAACATCCCAGGGGGTGTAGGATGGGGTGATGGGCGGGAGGGTGGTGGCATCACAAAGATTCTCAAGGAAAGAAGAGGACTGGCCTGGACGACCTTGAACTGTCCCTTTCTCACTCTGGACCTTTTCCAATGTCTAAGAGGAGCAAGAACTAGGCCCATTTTAAAGACAGAAGCACAGAGTCCAAGACAGTTGTGATAAATAAATAGCTGGACTGGTCCCAAGACCTTGGCTTTCCCTCCCTCTCCCTGAGCTCTTTCAAGCCCTTGGCAATATGTCTGCACAGGGGAACTGGGCTTTGAGGTTGCCTTATGACCCCTCCCTGACCCCTCTCTCCACCTTCTGCCGGGACCTCCACTGTGCCCTCCATCACGTGCACATCCCCTGTGGACATGGGAAGAAACTGCTTTAGAATCTCCCAGGTTTCTGCCCCCAATAGATGTAAAGAAATGCATCTCTAACGGTGGAATTTCGGGCCCTCTGATCTGTGAAGGAGGTAGTTTTGGACGGGGTCCTGTTCCTTGGCCCACTCTGGGTAGGATGGGGGAGAGTGGGGTTTGGCTCTGAACCTGGGCACTCGTGCTTTCTCGGCCTCGGGGAGGCTGCCCCCCCCCCCAACTCACTTTGCTGCAGGACAGAACTTCCTTCCAGCCCCTGCCCGAGGGATAGGACGGCTGAGCACCAGCCTAGCCAGTCTAGGAATTGTCAAAGCCTCTCTGTTCCACTCAGACCTTCTTTGAGCGACAATCAAAGCTTGGGGGAGGCGAGCAAAGCAGCGAGCAAAGCCTTGGGAAGCAGCCCCTGGCACTGGCTCATGCACGGTGGCATTTTGACGGGTGGTAAAAATATCTCTCAGTGCTCAGTGCCGGCTGCCGCCACCATCTCAGCTTCCAAGATCCTGTCTCCAGGCCCGGGGCCTCGGCAGCCTCCCCATCTGTCCACATCCCGGGAGACAGAACACAGGTCCCCAAGCCCCTGACCACCGGCCACCCTCACACCCACCACTGCCGCAGCCATCGCCGCGGCCGGGCACCAGCAAAAACACACTTCAGAGCCACTAGAGGAGATTTATTATCAGAAATACTGCAGTACATGCCTAATGAGCTAATTAAACAAGAACATAAATAATTACTCCCCATCAGAGTAAAAGGACTCGGGGCAGGGAGGGTGGGGGTGCTGACGTGGGAGCTGGGACGGTGATGGTGGAGATGCTCTGCGCAGGAGGGGGAGATCTGGAACCCCTCTCTGCCCAGACTGTGCACCGGGCCTTGGGGAGGTGCCCAGGCCAGGTCAATGCAGGCCTGAGAATTCTGCCAGAACAATCGATACAAAATGCTGCTTCACTCCTTCCCTGAGGATTTCCTGCCCACTCACAGGCCCACACCCTGATCTCCTTCTGCCCCATAGTGAGCCTGAGGTGAAGAGATGGAAGGGGTCCTTCTCCCGTTTTATCAATGTGGACATTAAGGAGCAGGAGGTCTCAAGACATAGCTGTGACCCCTGCAAGCATCCTGTAACACCCCTGCAGTCTATTCTCCACCCAGCAGCCAGAATCTTCTTTCTTAATCACATCATGCCACTCTCCTGAGTTCAACCCCCCAATGGCTCCATCTCATTCTGGATAAAATCCAAGATATGGCCATGGCCTATGAGGACCTACATGACCCAGCCCTGTCCAGTCCTCTAACCTCCTTTATTGTCACTCTTCCTCCAGATGCACTGAAGTCCCTGCTGCTTCTCCAACAAGACAAGCTTGTTCCTACCCCAGGGCCTTTGCACAAGTTGTTTCCCCATCCTGGCTCTTTGTGTCACTCCATTCAGATCTCTGTTCCAATGTCACTCCTTAGAGGGGCCATCCCTGACCACAAATAAAACAGTAGCCCCCCCAGTCTCTGTCTCTTTACACTCACGATTTTTTCTCCTAGTGTACATTTTAAATTTGTTGTCCCTCTCCCCCATAAGAATGTAAGCTCCTTGAAGGCAAGGACTTTGCCTATCTTGTTCTAACCCTAGGGTCTTGACCAGAGTCTACCCCAAAGCAGACACTCAACAAATATTTGTTGATTGAATAAATGAAATCTAGCTACCAAAAGTCAGAGTGTGGTTTGTGCCTAGACCATTCAGTTCCAAACCCAGAGTCTTCTCCACCACAGGTCGTTCTTCCCCTCAGAACTTGACCCTGGCTCCCCACTGCCAATAGGAGACAGCCTGAAGTCAGGACAGAGCCCTGGCCACAAGCTCCAGCTGGGGGACCTTGTGAGTCACGTCACCCCCTATGGCTCAGAGTCCCCATGTGTCAAATGGCAAAATCACACCTGACAGGGTGAATGTACCAACGAAGAGAACGCACGGAATGTTTCAGAACAATAACTGGAATGTAGGAAGGACTCAGGAAACAGCTATTTTGTGTGACATTCAAGGTCACCCACAGGCCGTTCTCTTCCATCCTCTGTGAACAAACCTTCTATTATTCCCCTAGACCAGAGTTTCTCAGAGCACGGTCCCCCTGGGAGAATGAATTAGAACTGCAGATTCGCAGACCCGGCTCCAGAGGGACTGAGTCAGAAACTCAGGGGTGGGTCCTGCATCTTGTGCCAACAAGTCTGCCAGGCGATGGATGTGTGCTCAGGTGTGAGAACCATCGTCCTAGAGCTGGCCGTTCCACCAGGTAAGCCAGGGGTGGAAGACTGGGCTCTTGGTCCTGTGTCTTCACTCCCCATAATACAACGATCCCTCCACAGCCTTGCCATGGCCTGATGGCGGGTGGGGTGTGTGCCCTGCCCCCAGACTTCAGGTTTGGCCGTGTAACTTGCTCTGGCCAATTGGTTGTAATAGATGTGATGCCAGCAGAAGCTTGGCATTTGCTTCTTCAGTTGGGCTGGCCCTCCTGCACTTCTGCCATCACCACCAGAAGAACATACTCTGGACAGCCACTGCCCCCTACCTGGGCTCCAGAACGCAATAGACAGAGAAGATCTAAACTGGACCTGGAGCCTGGAGCCCAGCCCAGCCCAGCCCAGCCCGGCCCAGCCAAGACCAGCTGAACTCCAACCAACCTGCAGACCCATGAGTAAAAGAATGAAACATTCGTGGTTGTCAGCCACCTCGATTTTGAGGTTGTTTGTCACACAGCATTACTGTGGCAGCAGCTGACTAATACACCAGCAGCCCTCACAGGTCCTTGACCAGGCCGGATCTTTCCTGCCTCTTTCTTCATAGGAACCACCTATAACAGCTACCCCTCCCCTCCTCCTTCCAAATCCCACCTCTTCTCAGGGACAGAGCTTATACTCCACTCCACCTGCTTCCAGAAGCCCCTCAGAATACACCCCTCCCGACCCAGACACGTGCCTTCACCTCTGTGAGCTCATGAGACAGCTCAAGTGGGTAAAGTTCACCGAGCAACCCATTTACATTTTAACCTTTTAGGTGGCTAATTACTAGACTGAAAAGCCCTTTAACTTAGTACCATCACTAACGAATTACCCAGTTAGAAGTTGAAGTGTTTAATAGTTCCCCGTGATGTCTAATTTCCAAACACTTATCTTCTTTACGATGCCCTGGAAGTTAGTTCCCACATCCGGATCATTACTCCCACGCAGCATCAGCCCCACGGCCACAGGGCCCGTCGGAGCCCATCTTCTGGGCCCACCCTGCCTAGAAACAGCTCTGCTCCGTAAACAGTGAATGAGCTCGTCCGGCCATACCGCACGTCCCCTGGGCCCTGCTCTCACATCGCAGGCACATCGCAGTCTGTGTTTTCGTGTGATCCTGCCTGCTCACCACCCCCCACCTCTGAGACTCTGAAGATGATGGGCATTAATTTGACTTCACATCCTGAACCCTCCTGTCGCCCACAGGGTGCCCAGTCCCGTCACACGCACACATGCTGGACCACAGGCCTGATTGACAGGAACGAAGACATCCCTCAGCTTCTCTCTGCGTCTCCGTCTCCAGAGATGAGAAAGCAGCCGGATCATCTTCCCTCCCCGGCGGGCCTCAGCGACACGCTGGCCCCTGGTTTCCGGGATGGCATGGGCAGGTGCCGAGAAGCGTGAAAGACACCGACGCTCTCCCGACCGCTCCATGGCGGTTGTACAACCCCCCCAACACCCACCCACCTCTCCGACCTTCCCGGCAAAGCCCTGGTTTTATGTGGAGAGGCAATGCGCCTGAACAAATGAACACCTTTCTCAGCCTCCAGCTCAGGCTGGAGGAGATGCAATGAGGTGGAAGAAGAAGTCATTGGTGGAAACTCTGGGGGACTCTTCAAGGGGCCGCCTCATGCGGGAGGTTGGTCCCTGGTTTAGAGTTCCCTGGAAACAGACCCCGAGACAAGGATTCGAGCACCAGTAGTTTATTCGGGAGGTGGGCCCAGGATGCTCTGGTAAGGAAACGAGGATGGATGTCCCTATAGAGTGTTTCACAGCAAGTTACCACTGCAGGCCACTGGGGCTCAGTCTGCCTGGGACCCTCTGGGAGACAGCACAGAATACGCCTCAGTGGTCCCCCTCCTTCTTCCTCCAAGGGGGAGGAAGCTGGGGTATTAATCCTCCAACTTCCTCTGTCACAGGCTGCCGCTGCTCCTGGGCATGTCAACCCCCTGCAATTCAGCCTGCCCCTGCCAGGGCATGTCAGAGACGGTCCCCAGGCAGAAGTGTCAGAGAGCACAGGAGCACTGAGCCCCATGTGAATGACTGTGCAATTGACCTGCAGAAGGAGCCACAGTCCCTGGAGCCCACGGAGCTCGCACACCAGCCCTGAGCTACCTCCCTCTGGAATTCTGTGACATGACAGAACAAACACCAAATCTGTGAGTCAGAGCTCTGCTACCAGCAGCACTTTGCACTTTACGAAGATGCAGAGGAGAGGTAACGAGAGAGGTGTCTGAGGCCCCCGATTCCGTCCTCCTCATCTCAATCCCTCAGGCTCCACTGGGGGGTAAGAAAAATGACGCCAGCAACTACGATGCAGGTGATCTGTTTCCCAAGTGTTCCACATACTTTATCTCTTTGGAGATAACCCCATTGGAAGGGATTTTTACTCAATGTCATAGATAAAGCAAAGTCTCGGGGAAGTCAAGACGGTGGTGCACGGGACAGCAGGATCGGGACCTGGGTCTCCTGGCTTCTCCCTCACCAAACGCTCATAGACCAAATGCCCCGAAGTGGAATTTACGCTGCCTCTGCCCACCGGTGCTGCCCACACCCCTGGTTTCACTGGCACATGGCATGATGCTGACTGCACACCAGAGTCACAGGGGGCTTTATAAACACTGACGCCCGGGCGCCACCCCAAGCTGACTCAGGGTCTCTCGGAGGGAGGCTGCAAGTCCCCGAGGGATTCCAGTGCAGCCAGGGCTGGGGAGCACTGGGCTCCTGGGAACCTCGGGCTTGGGGTCAGAAGGCCTAGGTTTCACACCTTCCCCAGCCCCACCCTCCTGGGCTGTGACAAGGCGGGGAGGAGCTGGCTACTGTGAACATGCTTGGAAAGTCTAGTCGTTTTGATGGCCACCACCAGTGCTGACCCCCAAGTCCCAGCCACTCCTCCCAGCCTAACCCCCGTCTCTGGGAACTTTCTTTGGTTTCACACCAATTCCTGGGGTGAAATAAACAATATCCCCACCCCCACCCCCAAACAAATCAAACAGTATAAAACCAACAAGAGATTTGTTCTCTGGTTCTCCCTTACTAGAGGGGGAAAAGCCACATTTCAGAAGCGAGGCAGACCAGATGCACACTATAATCCCTTTACTCATGCTAATTATTTCTATCTTCGAGGATGTCTCCAGCCAGAGTTTTTTGAGAATAAAGAAGCAATGACAAGTGGAGAAATCCTCTGAACAGATGCCCTGAAGGTTTTTGAATCTGAGTGTCATCTTCTCACACAGGGCAAGAGGGAGAGGATGAGAAGGCAGTGATATGATTTGAGATACTCTCAGAAGACATCCCTGAAAGATGTCTCCCCTCTGCACAAGACTGCTGTGGTTTTGAAATTCCACCATTAGAGATTCATTCCTTTGGGTCTTTCAGAATTCCCAACTGAATTGCTAAAGTTTCTGAAAAGGGTTACACCTTGTACCTTGATATCTTAAAACCCTATTAGATCATTTTGCAAGTTTACAGCTCTCTTGGAGTAAGGTTTTGAAGACTGGAGCCATAAGAGGCTTCCTGGAGATCAAGGACAAGAAGAGGGGCCCAAGAAGGGAAAGTGGACAGGCTCCTAATAACAATAAGTACTTACGTGTGTCCAGTATTTCATAGTTGACTATGAAAGATGCACTTTCAAACACATGATCTCATTCAGTCTGCCCCACAATCCTATGAAATATGCAGAAAGGAAACCCTGTTCCCATTTTACAGATGAGAAAATGGAGACTGAGAGCAATGAAGTGATTTGCTTGTGGTCCCAGGACTAGTAAATGGTGGAGGTGGGGTGCAAACTGAGGTTCTGCAAGTGCTAGCTACCTCCCTATCTTCTCTATATTAATGGGAGTGCATTGTGCCTACCTTTTAAAAAGACTACATTTCCCAGCTTCCCTCGCAGACAGGTGTGATCAATAAGATGTAAGCAGAAGTTATTGGCTGGGGCTTTGGAGAACCCCCTCCCCTTTGCCCTCTTGCCCTTCTGCATTTCATTTTTCCTGCTGTGTAGAAGGGACATGTGATAGCTAGAGCTCCAGCAGCCATTTTGTACCATGAGGTGACCATAAGAGCAGAAACTTTGTGCCGAAAACGGCAGAACAGAAAACTAGAAGGAGCTGGGCCCCTGGTGGCCATGCTGCCCAGAAAACCAGACCTCAACTCTCTTCCACTGGACTTCCTTACATGAGAGACATATAAACCCTTGTGAGTTTAAGTCATGTTAGGCTGAGTCTTCTGTCCATCCTAATGGCCACTCTAGAGTTCTGACTCCAGATTCACTTTCTCTGTGATGCCTTTAGCAACTTTGTCACTTCACAGTGGCTCACCTGGTGAGGCCTAGAATCCTGAAATCCTCATCTTGCCCATATTGTCTGCTAGCTGGTTCCAGGTGGCATTCCTAAGTGGGACCCGATGTTCTCACTGGAACCTCCATTCCCCTTGGCCTCAACATCACTAGACCTTAGAAACATGGAGGAAGAGACTAAAGCCAGAAAAGAAAATTCCAGCAGACTCCCAGTGGATACCTTCTCCTTCCCAGAAAGAGGAGTTACAGTCGGTACCCCTCAGCCCAGGTCTCCAGCCTTAACAAAACCTCTGGGGTGTTAGTGAGATGTGCCCCACAGCGTGGTACCCGGTACATGGGAGAACACATTTCTAGGCTTTATTCTTTGGAACCTTGGGAAATCTATTCAGTTCGTTTGAGACTTAGTTTCACCATCTATAAAATGGGTGCAATATATGTCCTGTCGATCCCCTCCCCTTGTGGATGCCAGGTTTCAATAGTCAAACAGTGTGAAAGAAATTTAGAAAAATGTAAAATCTAAGGCAGGCTGCTTTTGATTTTGGCTCTGATCAGGGAGCTGTGGGGGAGCTTTCCCCACATCCACCCCAGCTTCCTCCTTCACACCTCTTCCTTCCTCTGCCTGGGGGGGCTCAGTCCCTGTTTCAGTAGACACCGGGATGTCTGGGGAAGCAGCTGAGTGGAAGAGCCTTCCCCCTGCATAGGCGGCAGGTCCTGTACCTGGCCTGCCCCCTCCCTTTAGGAAACACCTCTTCCTACCAGTTTCTCCCCAGATCCACAAGATTCCAGGTTCACTAGGAAATTTCCTTCAACTCCGTGGTGGAGATAACTGTATTTTCATGGGGAGGGGGCAGATCTCCTCTTAAGTGCTGATTGATGGGATCCTCGTGGGGGTAGGAACTGGCTGACTCTACCCTCTTATCCTTTCCCCACATGGGAGACAGAGCAACAGTAAAAGATACCCCTCTAGCCCTGCGACACTCAGTAGGGTGGTCCAGTCTCCAGGGTGGGGGTACGTCTGACAATCGTGGAAGAACATGGCGTGGAAAGGGGGCCTACGGGTACAGCAGGGGGCGTGGAACAGCTGCTATCTTCCCCACCTTCGGGTCTCCACACATGCCTCACTTTCCCAGCCTGGAGATGATGCAGCAGAGCCAACCACCTGAAGGAGGGGAGGGCCCCCTCCACACTGCTGTTCCTCTGGCCCTCTGGGGGACCGCTCCAGCAGCACGCCTGGTGACAGATGTTCTGGATGGCTCTTGGAGACAAGTGTTTGTCAATGTCACTTGGGCTGATAATGACATGCAAGGCACTTAGCTTTCCTTGTCACACCAGGCTTGAGGCCGAGCCAGGGTGGGCTGCTGCTTTCTCTGGTGGGGAGGGGAGGCCCCCCTCCTTCTGACTCCCCTCTCGCCACCCTTCCTCTTCCTCTGGTTGACCCTCCCCACTTGGACACTGTCCCCATTAATGCTAGCCCGTTCCTGAAAGGGCAGGCCCTGGGCTGACAGACGGGAGTCGCCCTCCCCAGTCACAGGGGAACAGCCCAGGCCCCACTGTGGACTGTCTGTGTCCAGTGTGTCCCAGGGCCTGCCTGCGGGGCTCAGCCCTGTGTGCTCAGGGAAGGCAGACGCCTTGGGAAGTCAACAAGAACCATCAGATGATTAGGGAGCCAATTATCTGACAAAAGAGCAAGATAAGGCAATTCCAGTCCTGAGCTGTCCATGATTTGGGATTACTCATGCCTCTGCTCCCCCTTCCTGGACAGAACCTGATGCTTTCAGACACTTCCCCCAGCTCCCCAGAGCTCCTGTGTGCCCTTGGCAGGAGTCAGTGGTGACCTCTCAGTGACTTGTTTCCAGTTCTGGTTGGACAATCTGAGCCCCTGCCGAAGTCCCTGTGGGTGACCTCAGGCGCTGGGGCTCAACGCCTACAAGACAGGGCACCCTAGCCCTGGGAGGTAAGATGCCATAGTGGTCCCAACTGGTAAAAGCAACAGTGATAACCACTGTCTTGATCACGGGATTATAAAAGTCTTAAGCAGGATCACAGACTATCAGGGCTGGGATTGTTTAAGTCACATGTTTCCACACCTGCCTGAAGTCAGACTGCCTGCTTACTGTCCCCAGCACAGGGTCAGCCAGGTTCTGCTTGAACCCCCCTGATTCAGGCAGTTCTTACTTGTCCTGCTGCTGGGCAGCTCAGCCGCTCACTTCTATTTGGTTCAGTTCATCGAATGTTGACTCAGTAGGTGTTGTGGGCTAGGACATACGAGGAGCGGAGAGCAGAGATGAGTATGCATGAACAGCGCATGCTAGGGAGGAAGAAAGACACAAACCCAAATCATTTCACAGCCAGATTGAGAGCAAGGAGAGGTTTGTAAAGCTGTTGCTATTGGAATTTTTTCTTGTAATGGGCCAATGCCTACTTTCATGTGCATGTGTGTGTGTTTTCCTCTCGTCTACTCATAAGTTCTTTGTATAAGTTAAGGGAGCTATGACTTCTTTTCTAAGTTCTCATCTCCAAGGTAACCTTCATCCATCCCACAGGAGCTTCCAGAATTCCATTCTCATCAATTGATCTCTGGACACATTGCAGTTGGCAAAAATGACTCTTAAGACTGTGCCATCTTGTATTAAACATATTATAGCTCTGCTCTGACCAGCTTGAATCATTCAATGATTAGAATCATAACCTCCCACGATCTGAGCACTCTACTTCTGTTAATGCAACTGAAAACTAAAGGAGTCTTTCAGCAGTTTCATCACTTGGTGGCCACGATGTCCTTGAGATCAACTAACACTCTGAGCCTATGCCACACAAAATTCCAGGCAAGTCAGATTTTCCTCACCTTGCACTCGTGCCATTGAATCCTTGAACCACAAGGAATGCATATTTTCTGTGTCGTTATCCATGTCAGTATGAAGACGTATTGAGCAGCACAGAAATGGAGGCAGACGCTGAGGCACCAGGCAGAGGCTTTCTTTCATGTTCACATCAATTCATTAACCAATCTGGTTATTTGACCAATGACAAGTCTACCTCACCAGTTCACATTTCTCCATTCTGTCCCAACCACAGTGTGAGATTTGGTCAAACGTCCTATACAATCGTGATGCACTGTTTACGCGAGTCACAGCCAGTGGAAACTCCTAGGACCTATCAAGGTCCAAGAGTACCTATCACCCCAGAGATCTCGGTCCACCTCCCCCGTAGAGACGTATGGGGGCGGGCCTAGCGGAGAACTGGCGAATCGCTGTACGAGGAGGTATGTCGCCGAGGACTGTTGCCTTCCCGATGATGAGGAGGCAGCTTAGGTTGAGAACTGCTGGCCCGCAGTGTCTCCTGAAGCAGCGCAATAATTTGGCAGGATTTGCCCCTTGTGAACCTATACTGGGTCCTGGCAATCACCATTCTTTCCCAAGGGCTTACATCCATCTGTTGAGAAATTCTTTCTAGAATTTGGCAGGGACTCCACGCCCAGCCTAGCACCCTGTGCTTTACCAGGTGTATTCTCTGAAAAGCAGAATATCGGCTCTTTTCCCATCTTAGGCACTTCTCTTTCCGTCCACGCTGTCTCAGGACCACTCCACCGGCCTGGGACCCTCACCTAGTGCTCCTTTAGTCCTGGATGTGACCCTTGGGGACTGGGAACCAGAACTCACGCACAGCAGTGTGACATGTCTCTGCTGGGCTTCGGTTCCCTCGCATGGTGTTGGTCTTGTCCTTCCCAGGTGGCCTGGATTCAAATTCTGTCTCTGTTCTTCCCGCGTGTAACACCTCGGGCAACCTTACACGGAAAGTGGAATAATCGTAGCGCTCGCCTCCTGGGGTTTTGTGCAACTAAGTGGGTTAGTATACACGGCCCTTAGAACAGTGCCCGGCACAAGTGAGCGCTCGAGGCGGATGTGCAGGTGCCGTTACCGCTGCTGTCGTCCTGCTGGGGACAGCGGAGGCGAATGGGAGATGGCGCGGCTTCGCCCTGCCGACTCTTGTCTACTCTCTCCGCAACCAGCAGACTTTTGTCATTTTTTCATCTTGCTACAAACATGGATTAAAAGCCCTTTTTGGCTGCCTTTAGCTCTGTCTGTACTTCTTTTTAATATTCAACATTGGATACAGGCCTTTCTTCCCTTCGTTTGTACACTTGCCTGTTCAGGTCTGAGCGCGTCAGAGAGCCACGGTACAGCCGCTGGGGTCTTTTCTTTCTCGTGGGGACAATTCATTTTCTAAAAATCTGGTTTCTTTCTTTGAGTCTCCTGTTGCTCTTGGGACACTGGGCAGCACGGCCACGGTGCTTGGGTCTGGGCGCCGAAGCCGGACGGCCTGCGATCAAATCAGCCCTGTGACTTGGTGTCTTTCTGACTGAACGACTGTGGGAGGGTTGGTTAATTCTCTCGGCCTCTGTACTTCTTGGTGTGTCCAGGAGAATTAAATGTGTAGCCTGTAAAGCTACGTGCCAGACACACAGTAGGCTGGCAGCAATGTTGGCCAGCGATTGCTGTTACTATTACCTGGCTACAGACACCCCCGGCCTTTTTCTCTAAAATTTTGGAAATCTGTCTTCTTAAAGACTAAACCCTGTAACTAACCTTCCCCTCCGTCTCCTTCCCCAGGATGGCAGACAAGATAGTGGTCTCGCTCTGACCGTACTACGACTGTGACTCTTACTGACAATAGTCATAATGTGTGTTCCTTGAACACTACGTGCCCGCGCTATTTGGTCCTCTCCATGGCCCTAAGAGGAGGTCAGCATCGTTACCTGCGTTTGTCTGTATCCACGGTTCCTGATGCTTCCATTTCATTTCTATTTATAAACCGAGTGTCTCCAGGTCCTCAATCACCAAAGAAAAGCAGTTTGAATCCCTGTCTTGAGTGACTTTAGGAGCAGAGTCCCAGCCCCTCCTGGGTCCTCCCGCGGTTTCCGAGACCCCAGGGAGGGCGCCTGTGTGTCCTGCGGCTTCACGCCGATGTCTCCCTCCGCCCACCAGCTGCATTTCCCTTCACCCTGCGCCTGTGCGAGCCTTGCCGCTGGGAGCGTTCCGCCTTTACACTTTTTATCCGAGTCAAGGCCATATAATAAATTCACAAGTGAAGAAATATACATACTTTCAAAAGGTCAACCTCACAAGCTATCAAAGAAATGCAAATTAAAAACAGGCTCCATTTTTCACCTCTAAAACTGGCAAAGGTGAAAGTAATTATATATTTCAATAATTGGTAAAAGCTTGGTCAAAAGGGCACTGTCACCCTCCACTGGTGAGAGGGTAAATAAATATTTATATGCAATGTATAAAGATTATCGTTTACGCCTTAAACCAGTAATTCAACCCCTAGGAAAATATGCTAAAGAAATCATTGGAGTTGTGCAAATATATTTATATACAAAATATCCATCGCTGCATTATTTTAATATTGAAATGGGAAACAACCTAAATGTCCAACAACAGAAAATTGGTTAAATAAATTATGGTACAGCCAAATGAAAAATATTTTACTACCATGGGAACTAAGCAAGCTTTAATGTTGAGTGGAAAGAATGAAGAAATAAAAGCATACAGTAGATTGATCATAAATATTGTTTAGAATTGAAATAAAACCGAGAGGCCAAATGTGTCTGGTTAGCTTTGGGATTACAGGTAATTTTTATTTCCCTCTTTCTCATTTTCTCTATTTTCCAAATTTTCTGTTACTTTTATAATTAGAAAAATAGACACATGTATTAAATTTAACATATCTATTTCTCTCTATGTACGTACATGTGCATATGTTTAAGCTCAGTTCTAACACTGCTTAGAGGAAGCTGTTCTCCAGACAAGGCAAGCATACGCCAGGTAAGGGAGGTTCCCTGGCTCCACCCTCAGTCTCATGGACGCCATCCGTGAATGAACACCTTCCTTACCTGTTCTTCTCCCTGCACCTGCCCATCCAGAGACTCATCAGCTCAGGTCAGAGCTGGAAAAACCTTGAAAAATCTCAACGATGCATCAAGGTTCGTGGCCTCTCCTGCACTACGAGCCCTTCAGCTGTCTGGTGAAGCCTATGGGATCCCTTCTCAGAATAACCATTTTAAATGCATAAAATAAAACACACAGGATTTCGAAAGAAACCATGCACTCTTTGAGTGGTAATATTCTAGGCCATGTCCCTCATGTTTAACACAAAGTGATGCTGGCTTTAGAAGGGAACTCATGGATCAGACCTCCCAGCCCTCTGGCCTCTGACTCCAAGCTCCGAGCTCCCTCTGAAGGACGTATGCAATTCTACTGCAGCTTTTCAGTCTTAACCTCCCTTTCTCCCAAGACTACGAATTGGCCGCTTGATCCTCGGGGCAAGTTTACCAGGTCAACATCATTGTCTCCATTTCCAGATGAGGAGACCGACGCCCCGAGGTCAGTACAGGTGGGCAGGATGACCCCACCTCTAGGATCCAGGGGGCTCACATGACCTGCTCTGGCTAATCAGCTCATCCAGGACTCCTGGGGGACCAACTGGGAAACGGACAAAGGGACACTCTTCTCCCTCTAGGGCTGCTCAGAGGAAAGAGGCTGCCTGGGGGTGAAGCCAAACGAGAAGAAAACAGAATTTAGGGAAGGTAAGAAACCGAGAAAACAGGAATGTTTGTGGGGCCTTTGATCTAACTGAGCCTGAAGCAGCCTCCTGACTTTTCAACTACATGAGCTAACACGTTACCTCTCCCTTTTTTATTTTTAAGCCAGTTTGAATTGGGTTCAACTACCTGCGACCAAGTGCCCAGATTAAGTCAGGTATGTATTACCCCCATTTTACAGATGAGAAAAACAAGGCAGGCCAGGAGAATTAAATGACTAGGAAGTGGCAGAGCCATGATCTGAATTCTACTCTTTCTGACCTCAAAGCCTTAACCACGACTGCATAGGAGTCCAGGTGGAGGCCAGATTCATTCCTCCGTGGAGGAGTCAGATCTTTCAGCCACGAGATTGGCCAAGAACAACAGTTCTTGCATGTCCTCCAGCTGGGGTTCAAAACAGAAGGGTAGGAGGCTCATGGCCACATGACCACCTACCATGGCCACACCACTGGGGGGTGTGGTCTCCCACTCACATGTCTCTTCGGGTTGCCCATGTGGGTTCCTTTCTTCTTAAACTTGTAGTTGATGTTCTTTCTGTCTCCTCCTACCCACACAAATGGCCCAGTTTGCCCCAGGATCCCCACAGGCACCTCTGGGGAGGAGGGGCATAGTTGGGAACAGCTCAGAGCCCTCCCCGTCCCATCCTCCTTCCCCAGCCTGACACCTCCTGCCTTTACCACAGCCCCGGCTCACCTGTAAATCAGTACCTCATCGTCGGAGCAGTTGTACTGCAGCTGGTACATCTTCACCCGCGGTGCTGACTTGCTGACTGACCATTTGACCAGGGCGGAGGTGGTGGTCACATCAGACACCAGCACAGCCCGTTCCGGGGGGCTTTTTGGAGGCTCCCCACCCCCACTGCCTCCACCGCCCCGGCTGGTCTTGCTGGAGCCAGTGATGTCCGAGAGGCGGGACTTGGGGGGCGCGGTGCGGCTGGTGCTGTTGCTGAGATGTGGCAGCTGGACAATGGAGACCTCCACCGTGGCCGTGGCCTCCCCGGCGGCGTTGGCGGCGATGCAGGTGAAGGCGCCGCTGTCCTGAGACGTGGTGATGAGGATGTCCAGGGTGCCGTTGTCATACACGGCGGTCCTTGAGGAGTTCCCCACCAGGCGGTCATCGGGGGCCACCCAGTGGATGAGGGGGCTTGGGTCCCCGATGGCCTTGCACTTGAGTGTAGCCGCCTGGCCCTCCAGAACGAGCAGCTTGTGCGTGTGCTGGGTGATGAGGGGCGGCTCGCACACAAACTCCTCCTCACGCACGTGCCAGAAGTAGCGGCCCTTGAGGCCCCCCGGGGAGCCACAGGTCTCTAGGTCATCGTCCCGCTCGAGCCTCCGCAGCCAGAGAAGCTCGCAGTTGCAGTGCAGCGGGTTCCCCCCAAAACTGAAGGACAAGGGTGGAGCAAAGGGCGTGGCGGTCAGAGCAGAGGCCTGGGAGCGGGCAAAGATGGGGTCCGGGGGCAGCTTCTGCAGCCGGTTGGAGGTGAGGTCCAGGCGGGCCAGTTTTTGCAGGTCAGCAAAGGTGCCCTCGGCGATGTGGTCCAGCAGGTTGTGGTCCAGGCTCAGCTGGTGGAGGTTGACCATGCGCTTCACGGAGCCCCAGGGCAGGCCATGGAGGTTGTTGTAGGAGAGGTCCAGGTCCTCCAGCGTCAGCAGAAAGTCCTCGAAGGCCTCGTCGGCAATGCCGCCCAGCTGGTTGTTATTCACGATGAGGTGCTGCAGGTTGACGAGGCCCCGCAGGGTGTCCTCCCCCAGGCTGGGCAGCCGGTTGCTGTCGAGGTGCAGGGAGCGGAGGCTCTCGAGGTCCAGGAAGGAGAAGGGCTGGATGTGGCTGATGGTGTTCCTGGACAGCGTCAGGTCCACCAGCCCCGTCATGTTGGCGAAGTCCTGGCGGCCGATGTGGATGATGAAGTTGCCCCCCAGACGCAGCTCCACCGTCCTCCGGTCAATGTCGGGGGGCACAAAGAGCAGCCCCTTGGAGGGGCACAGTGTCCCCAGTGACTCAGACAGGTTCTGGCAGACACAGTACTTGGGGCAGGCGTCGACCACGGCAAACGCCATGCCAAACGCCAGCAAGCCACCAAGCAGGGTCTCCATGGTCTGGTCACGCAGGCCGTGGTGCCTGGAAGGGAGGGACACAATGTCAGGGTCAGGAGACAACTTCCTAATGCCCTCGCCCAGAGCTTCCTCCCTCACAGTAACCCCCTGCCTTGGGGAGCAGCAGAGTTGCATCTGCTGGTGCAGGGTGTAATCCCTTCTACCAATCCCTCTAACACAGTTCTGCTTTTCTTTTTGCCTTAGCTTTTACCACCTTCCGAAAGACTACTGAATTTACATATGAAGTATGTTCTGGAATATTTCCTACCTCCTCACCAGAATGTCAGCCCCGGGAGGACAGGTCCTTTCGGCTGTTTTGTTAATTTCTCTATCCCACACATCTAGCACAGTGCCCGGAAGATAGTAGATGCCCAATAAGTGTTTGTTGGATGGATGAATGGGTAGAGGGATGGATGGATAACACCACACGTGGTTCAGCTAATAATCGTTGGATTTGAAAAGCGTGTTATGCCTGTATTTTGAAGCAGTTTTACCGTCTTCACTGGTTGAGGCTCAGCATGAAGTTCAACTGGACCAGTACTCCTTAAGAACAAAGGTGTGGGCCAGGACAGAGCTGGCCCTGAGAGACACCAGGCTTGGTGGGGAACTGGCTTTGGCCCAGTTCTTCACCATGGAGAATCCACATAGTGGGATGAATCTTTGGGAGTTCAGGAAAGTGAAGAAGGGGGTGGGGACAGAAGCAAAGGCATGAACTTCTGAGCATGTGCAGGGTCGTCTGCCTGGCCCTTCATACCCATTGTCTCACCCGGCCTTCAGGAGCACCCTTCACAAGGAAGGGCTTATCCATGTGCACAGAGGAGGACTTGTCCATACCTAATAGCCTCCTTCACATCTTTACTCAAAAGTCACCTTCTCACCGGGGCCCCACCTGGCTATGCAGAGCCCTCTTCCCTGCTTTGTGTTTCCTCCTTGAACTTTATCACTAACTCACTATCTGTTTTACCTACTTGTCTTGTTTATCGTTTGTCTTCTGCACTGGCAATGAGGTTGAGACTTGTTTTTACCCACCGCTATATACTCAAGGCCTAAAGCACACCTGGCACATAGTAGGTGCTTTTGCATGAATGAATATCTGGGGGAGAAAGGAACAGGACATTGGCTCAGGTCTTTCTGCTTCCAAATCCTACTGTTTTTCACTATTCCATGTCATACTAACAGTGGCTTTATTTATGCAGTGCTAAAAACATCAATTGAGCTGGACTTTTGGAAAATCATGCACACTGGTTGTGTAGCATCATGCAGACCAGCAGTTCTCAAATTGCCTGTTAGGAGTGTTAATTAGGGTTCTGCAAGAAGGACTTCCAAGGCCAATGAGTTGAGGGAGCGCTGCCTACTCTTGCTCGCTCTTGCAAAAGCTCTATACCCATTTGCAAGTTCAGAAGGTTGAGAAATTCTGCTGCAGTAAAGAAACCGGATTAATGTTAAATTCTGTATCGCTCCCTTTTTTTCTTTAAACTAAAGACACTCCTTTTTTTGAGCAACAGCTATTAATATCTTGAGGAAGGAGAGCTCCGTAATTCCCAGTTTGAGGAGCACAGATGCAGACAAAATAAATAACTGATTAAGAAAAGATATATAGTAAATTTAAAAACTATTCCAATCAGATATTACTTTATTGTGAAGATTTCAATTCCATTATTGTGTCTCTTTAATGATAAATCTCCTGCCCAAGGCCATTCAGGGCTGGAGACTTACCCTATATTTCATCTGGAAAGTGTTGATCTTGAGCAGCGTTGTCCAGCAGAAATATAATACTAGCCATGAAGCTAATTTTAAATTTTTTAGTGGCCATATTTTTTTAAAAGTAAAAATAAACAGGTGAAATCAATTTTGATAATATATTTTATTTAACCCATTATATCCAAAATATTATTTCAACATGTAATCAATACAATTATTGAGATGTTTAACATTATTTTATTTATACTAAATCTTCAAAATTGGTGTATATTGAACACTGAGAGCACATTTCAAGTGCTCACTAGCCAATAGCCTATATATTGGACAGTGCTGTTAGGGCGGGCATTGGCTAACTATAGCTCAAGGGCCAAATTCAGCCAGCTCCCTGTTTTTATAAATAAAGTTTTATTAGCACACGGCCATGCTCATTTGTTTACGTATTATCCACGGCTTTTTTCATGCTAGAGTGACAGCGGAGAGTAGTTGCAGCAGATATAATGTGGCCAGCAAAGCCTAAAATATTTACAGTCTTGCCCTTTACAGAAAAAGTTTGCTGACCTCTGTTGTAGAGAATTTTTTCCTTTTCATCTTCTTCATTATGGTCACCCTCATTGAAAGCCTTTGTCAATGTGCCTAATGCCACACTCTGCTCTGGCTCCCATGAGCAACTGCCCACCCTGCCAGTCCCTGCTTTCACTGACCTCCTCCTGAAGGGTCCCAGCCCACCCTGACCCAGATCCCACCAGGCACATCTGCCCCAGAGGTGTCCACATGTGGAAGCTTTCCACCTGCCAACTTCTCCACGCTCAAACGTGTTCTGGCCCTCTAGGTCCATGCTTAGCTGGGGCCTGATAAAATAAACAGGAATCTTCTCCATCTGCACTGACCTTCTTATTTTTTAGCACAAGAACAAGTCTTTGCAAGAGCTGGTCCTGCCCACTACCCCACTTTCTCTCTTACCACCCTCTCTTCCTTTCCTCTTCATGTCCCAGCTACACTCAGTCTCTCTCATAAATGCCATGCTGGATCTTCCTTCCAGGACTTCCTACACGCTCTGGTCTCTTCTGGGCTTCTCCCCCACCTCCACTCCTGCCTGGCTGAGCTCCCATTCTACCTCCAGGTCTCAGCTTAAACACCACCTACCAGGAAGCCTCTCCAAAAACTAGACCAAATTAGGCCCTTCAGCTACTTGCCACTTAGCGCCGTGTACTTGCCCTACGTATTGCTCTTCACACTTTAATTATAATTCCTTAATTACTTACCTGTCTGCCTTCCTAGACTGTAAACTCCAAAAGGCAGGGAGCTTACCTGTCTTGTCCACCTATCACTGTATCCCCAGCACCCAGCACCACACCTGACTCATAGTAAGTGCCCAATAAATATCAATTGAATGAAGGAATGAATGAAATACAGTGCTGAGCAAAGTGAGTTTCTGGCATTGGCACTGAGGTTCTGAGTTCTGTGTCAACCCTGTCCAGGGTTCATTTAGCTAGTCAGCTGAGAAAACCATCCTTATGGAGTGGCCTGGTCACAGCAGAAGCTTCAGAAGCATCTTCTGCCAACCATCAGCTGTGCTTTCCGGCATGACTCCCCGTGGTCCTAGAGTCAGGGAGGCCATATTTCTCTGGCCCCTGCGTCTGCTCAAGTAGAGGTGAGTGGTACCCCTGTACCCACTGAGGACCCAGGGACAGCCAGACCCAAGGATGACCCTTGCTAGTTAAGCTGGAGGTGGCTGCTGCGTGCACATGGGTGTATGTGCACGTGTGTGCGGGTATAGAGGGTAGTGTTCTGAAAGCCTGTGGCCCCATGAGAAAGGCATCCTCCTTATGAGCTCTTGTCAGTAGACACTGCAGCGTTCTAGGCTGAGCAGCACTTCCTGACGTCTCCCATCATGGCACACATGGGAAATGATACCGTTTGTCAGGAGCATCTGAGTCCAGGGCCAAGGCGGTTGGTGCCCTGTCCTGGGTATCTCCCGCTCGTCCCTCCAGACTCTCCACCCTCCCCCGCCCTGCTCTGTGTCCTTGGAGGCTGCCTGGGATGGGCATCAGTGCAAGATGGATGGACTGCCCCATCCAACCATATCCTTTGGGCCTTTCCATCCTCGGCTCTGTCACCTGCCCCGTGGTAAACAGTGGCAGAGGTGGCAGCAAGCAGAGGGGACACTGTAGGACGCACACCCTAAACAGGGCCCATTGTTTCAAGCAAGTTTTGTCCTTGTAAATTATGCCAAACAAACCACATTTTTAAAAAGTTTGTTGAGGATTAACAAAAGTCTAATGAATTCAAATCTGTGACATAATAGAGCTGGGTAAATATATTTTAAGTAATCAGCATGGAAGATTACTGACAGAGAAGTGACTACTGAATCTTAATTAAAGTTGTATTCGAAGAACTGTCACTTAATATATTACTCTCACAGCCAAACATAAAGCAGCTTAAGCCCCAAATTGGGAGGGAGGCGAGGGGACCTGGCGGATACGCACGCGTCATTAGTGCGCACCCGGGGTGGGGGCTCTCTCTTCTGAGCAGGTATTTGAACAAATGGTGGAAGGAGCAATCGAGGTCCCTCTAAGCATCCCGGGACGGTGTAGGTGGTAGAGGCGAGCCAGGAGAGGTGGAGATTAGGAGGAGAGGGCTTGTATCAGGAACAAAGAAACGGATGAAAGCAGGCAGGAGGGGCCCCGGGACTATTTGTGGGCAAAGCTGAGAGGAGCATGGTGATCAGAAGCGAGGCTGTGAAATGAATGCTGGTATCAAATGTCAGAATCAGCGTGCATGGGAGGAATCCATCCGCAGAGGAGCAAGGGCTTGTCTGCTCAGAATGTCTATGAGCCTGGACTGGGGGAGGGGGAGGAGGAAGTCGCCGGGAGAGGCAGAAACAGAGGAGCTGGGAGAGAAAGAGAAACGCTCTCCGCTGGACCTGCCCTGCAGGGAGTTTACCCAGGGTAGGAACTGCGTCTCCTCCTTCCCTTGGTTTGGTTTCTTCGTGCGGTCTTCACAACTCTGCAAGGTCAGTGCTGCCACTAGTACAAAAGGTGCTCTTGTGCAAGCAGAAAGAGGTGCCCCCCGCCCCCTGGGCATTTGTAGGGCCCCTTAGCTGAACAGCCTTGTGCAGTGAGCAACCTGCCCTACCATACCTCGTGGCCCTGGGTATTGCCACCCCCATTTTAACTACTGAAAAGTGAAGTTGGGAGACATTTGGGCCTGCGCATACTCTCCCAGCTCCCCTGAGAAGAACCATGATTTGAACTGAGGATTGTCTGGCTCCAGACCGTCCTCGGAGTAGAGAAGGCCTCTCCGGAGGCTTCCGTGTGCCTGATGTACACAGAAAAACCAGCTGACTCCACTACGCGATTGCTTAGGAACCTGTGATGGCCCGGCTGTTCCACTAAATTTGGGCTCTTGTGTTTCCTGCTTGGGGATGTGTCTGGAAGGAATGCTAGTGCTCTCTTTTGATTGGCTCAGAAAGACCCACCTGTCAGGCCCGATGGTGGTGAGTCTCACACACACACACACACACACGTACGTGCACACACACTTAAATATACTGGCAGCAAATATCGAGTTGTGGAACTAGGCTGATGGTTTGTAATCAGAATCTCCAGATGGAATTTATATTTAAAACAAAAGGAATAAAGAAAGATGAGGACAGAGAGGGGAAAACTAAGGGACATGGAGGCAGAAAAGGAAATTCCTGTTCTTCCCTTGACAAGGAGACCACAGACTTTCCTCCCCCCCTCCAGCCCCTGGGCCCTGCCTCCCTGTCAGAACCACCCAGAGCTGTTCCAGACAGAAGAGGCAGCATTTAGCAGATGGCTGGCAGGATATATGTGATATCTCTCCACCCTGATTTCCATTTAAAAGATACCTTAGCAACCAGCCCAGGAGCCACCCGCCCCTGGAGCTTGTAAATCAAGTAAGAAGCCTGTCTCCGCTTCAGGTAGAAAGAAATGGCTCCTTCAGGGTGCTCCGGGGCGGGAAAGTGTGAATTAATAAGAGTGGGAGGGGTTCAGATCTGCCAGGAGAGGCAGCCGCCTGCGCCTTCTTTCCAGACATGCCTTCCCAGAGCACTTGCTGCTCCCCATAAATCACACCACTCAAGGACAGCCCTGGAGGGGCCAGCCCAGGAGCAAGGGGATGGGAGAGGAAACTTGCTTCCAGACAGAGGCTGATGGGGCTGCTTCTCTGGTCCAGGGGTTGCCAGCTGGTGGCACTGTCCCCAGCCCCCTGTGTGGCTCCAGTGAGAGGCTTCCAGCCCTGCCCTAACTCCAGCACCTCCACCTCCCAGACCCTCAGGAAGTAACAGTCTGGGGCTTCTTCTAAGCGTAAGAAAAATGAGTTAGCATCAGACAGCCGGTTTCCCAAAAGCCCTCTCTGATGCTTCCCTGTACAGCCATGCGTCGCTTAATGACAGGGATACATTCCGGGAAATGCGTCATTAGACGATTTCGTCATTGTGTGAATATCATAGAGTATACTTACACAAACCTAGATGGTGTAACTTACCACACACCTAGGCTATATGGTTCTAATCTTGTGGGACCACTGTCAATATGTGTCTGTAATTGATAGAAATGTCAGTATGTGGTGCGTGACTATACAGGGATCCCCTGAGAAAGAGGGGAGGGGGCAAGCTCAATGAGTGTGTGTTGGAGAGAGAGAGCGCCCTTGACCTCAAACAGCTCCCAATCCAGTTTGATGGGAGAGGCATAGCCTTTGACCTCAGGCAGCAAATATGTTGATGTTGGAGTCATAACTCTTATTTTGAAGGGAGAGAGAGAGAGACAGAGACGGCCAAATCCCCAAGGGAGCCCCCTTCCCCCAGAAGATCCTAACTTCTCAGCTGCAGAAAGACACCCACACAGGAAGGGCAAAAACATTCCCTGTGCTCTCCCCAAACAAAACCATGGAGACAGGAGCCACATCCCGAATCCTCAAACTTCTTCATGAACTAGCTGAAAATAGTGATCTTAGATAGCATAGGCAACAGGAAAGAAAAGGGAAAATAATGTCTAAAACATCAAAAGGGCAGAATGAGCCCATTTAGGCTCTGTTTAAACTTCTATTGTGCAAGATAAGCAGTTGCTATCGTAAGTAAGTTATTAAGCTCAAAACTGCTTCCTCTCTGTTCTCAGTGACAGCATTATGCCTCCATGTTAACGCATCCATGATAGCTTTCATTGTGTTCCAGTGTAATTATATGTTTCCTTGTCTTCTATCCCATTCACCTGGGAACCCCTTCTGGGCAGGGACTGTATTTTGCTCAGCTCTGATTCCCCGGGAGAAGCCCAGTATCTGGCACAGAGTAGGTACCTAGGACATGTTGGATGAGAGAATGAGTGAATGAATGAATGAGTGCTCTAGCATGAACAGTCATACCCCTTGCCACCTTTGACCCCCTGCACGTGTTGACTTGCTGCAAGACTGTGCTTGCCCCAGTCTGGGGCAGACCAGGCATGCTGGAGAAGTAGTGCCGCAGAGAGCAGCCCCCCAACCAAAGCTAGTGAGGGGGACGGAAGATAGATACCTCAACTTTCTCTGTGCTTGGGTGGAACAACTCGGAGGCACATTCTACACAGTCTCCCAGAGGTCCCAGTGCACTGAGCTCCAGTTGCCCTTCGCAGTCACCTGCCCCAACACACCCTTATTGGCTGCCTTCCGACCTCCCACTCCTCTTCCCGTGTGTCCTACCATCAGCAGCCAAATAAACCGTTTACACTCAAATCCTTGTTTCAGGTCCATTTCTGGGGAATCCAGCCCAAGGCACACTTCTTAATTATAACTCTCATTATATAAGGTACCCAATGAGCTTAGGCCACTGTGGAAATGTCAGATACATGGAAATAAAAAATGATACAAAAACCATGCACATTCTTGTCAATGACTAAAACTAGCAACTTTGTGAAGGAAGGAGACCTTAGTTCCCACACAGATGATTGGCATTAATAGTTGAAGGGAAAATATCTTCTACCCAATGTATTCACCACCAGGGCTGTGGAGCACTAGCCCTCTTTTGTCTTGAGACGTGTGTGAGCCAGTGCATGAATGCGTGTGTGTGAATGAGGGGCCCATGTATGGATGGGTGTGGAGTGTGAATGTGGGGGTTGGAAGTGAGTGAGGAGGTGTGTGTGAGGAAGCGGGCGTGTCTGACTGAACGCGCCTGGAGGCGCCTCCGTGTGTGAGTGAGGGGGTGTCGCATGAATGGAGGTGAGTGAGTGAACGGGTGTGTCCCCGTGAATGGAGGGCTGGGTGGGTGGAGGAGGGCCTGGATGTGAATGAGGCTGTCTGTGAGCTGAGGGTGTGTGAGGAAGGGAGAGGGAGCAAGCTTGTTTGTTCAGCTTTGATGGAAACAAATGCTGTTTTGCTGCCGTGCTGTCAACTACAAATGCATTAATCTCCATGGTTGCCTGTGATCTGTCCCTGCTTAGGGGACACAGACAGCCCACGGGGCTGGCAGCTCTCAGTATCAGTTTAGGCCTGGGCCTTCCTCCTTGTTACCACCTGTCAGCCTTCACTCCAGCCTCACATGTGACTGTCTGGGGGCTCTGGTTTCACACAAAGAGATTTTTGCTTTGATTCAGTCATGACTTTCAAGATTTTTTCTCAAAAATCCCCCTGTCTGCATTTCAAGCATCTTTTAGATTCCATCACCTGAAGCCTCAAGCAAGGATCCAGCTCTTGGAATCTGGGTGGACCATGCCCTTCTTACCTCAGAGGGAAAACATGGAAATGTGGATATAGAGGGATGCATTTCCAGTCACCAGGGGCTTTCTGGTCCTTTCTCCCTTGCCCAAGAACTTCCCCCAGATTCATACCCAAGGACCAGTCCTTGCTATCTTAATTAACCCTTTCATCCTTCCCTGCTCTAAATCTCAGAGCACGCCCAGGTTCACTGACTTACCAGCAAGCCCCCTCCTTGCCACAAGTGTCCCTGGCCTTTCTCTAGTCCCCACACTCAAGGGAGCAACCTCAGTGTGTGGTCCTCTCTAGGACTGGGCTAATGAAGGGAGCAGTGGGGTGGATAATTCAAAGTGGCAGATAATCCAAAACTCATTTCCATTTGGCCGGAGAATGTTCACTCTATGATTTACTCTCCTCATTATGTTTGGCTCAGGCTAAAGTTAAAATTGGCTTTTCTTCTTCAAGCCACCCAGGCTACAGGGTAGGCAATGGCTGGGTAGCATTAAAGTTCACTCCAGCTGGAGGACGTAATTATGGGTCGACATCTGACTGGGATGTCAGACTTGAAGGTCACTAGAGGTAGGGGTTAGATCTCCCTCAGCAGACTGGGGTCCCTGAGGGCAGGGCCGTGTCTCCCCCTCAGACTGGGGCCCCTGAGGCAGGGCTGTGTCCCCCCTCAGACTGGGGTCCCTGAGGACGGGGCTGTGTCCCCCTCAGACTGGGGTCCCTGAGGCAGGGCCGTGTCTCCCCTCAGACTGGCTCCCTGAGGCAGGGCCGTGTCTAGTCTCTATATCCCAAGCATCTGCCCACAGTTCCGCCTCCAGGATCTGAGGCTGACACTAGCAGTGGCCTCCTGCTCCCTTCACAGCCCCTCTCCTCACCCCGTCTTGGGGGCCCAGGTGAGAGCCAGGCCTCCCTGAGGCAGCCCTTCCCTGTGAGTCCACAGCTGGGCCCCAGCAGGCGCGGCCCCGGGAGGGGACCACAGAAGCTCCCGGCTGCTCTGAGAAGGACGAGGGCTCATGGCGCGGGCCTGTGGCTGTTACCTGCCCTGTTATTATGAGTTTGGAACGACAGCAAGCATGGCATATTTAATCTTGGGCTCCTAATAACACTTCTGATTATTAAAACAAAAAGAATTTAGACAATCAAATTGGCTTCTTGATGGGAGTTTATTTGCTCGTTTCATCTCGCCTGTTCGTGGGCGGCGGGGAGGGGCTGCTGCAGTGGGAACACAGTGTAGACAATCCCGCGCTGCCCTCCAACGTCTGGTCTTTCCTTGGCCATGGAACAGAATCCTCACCTGTTGGCCAACCTAGACTTACAAGGTGACACATGAAAGAAAGAGGACTTCTCAGTCGGGGCCACCTTTGCTGTCATACGGCCCCCAGATTCCCTCAGCAGACAGAGGTCATGGAAAAGGCCAGACTAGGGGAAGGCCTGTCATGGGGTCCTGTGACAGGCTGTCCCCTCTCACATGCCTCAGCTGAGCAGCCACTAAAGGGGCAGGAGGGGAGGTGGGGCAGGATGGCCCGTCCCTTTGGGGGTAGGAGGTGCTGGGCCGGTAGCCATCTCTGTCCCCACACACATACAAACACTGCCCCATAGACCAGGCCCAGCTTCAGCCCCTGCAGCTTCCTCCCACTTTGTACAAAGCGAATGGAACAGAATCCCCCTGGCTGCTCCTTCATTATGTTGCTCTCCTGTGTCCTCCCAGTTCTGGGAAGAAAAGGCAGAGACACATTATCAATCAGGGTCCTGGGAGGAAACAGAGGACAGAATCAAAGGGGTACCTGAAGGAAGGTTAATGAAGTGACAGGTGTGGGCAGGGTTAGGGGAACCTAGGCAGGTGGTGTAGCCCCCCGGGGCTGGCAACAGAGGGGAGGTTTTATTCTTTCACCCCTAGGCCTGAGGGACAAAGGCAGAGGGCAGTTTCAGGACTCAGGCAGGGTGACAGCCACGGGAGAAGAGCGGCCTGACAGGAGCTGTGGCCTTGGTAGATGGATGGATAGAAACCCACTTGACAGACTACAGCTGGAAGCCGGCCAGGGGGATAGGTACCTCTCTCTCATCCTGTCCTCTCACCTCCTGCTGGGGCCTCCCTGTGGCCAAACCCAGGAAGCCAGAGGGCAAGGGAGCCTGCAGGGAGCCGTCCATACAGGCCAGCCTCCCAGGGACAGGGCAGGGCCAACACAGGTGGAGAGTTTACTTGGAGGAGCAAGTGGAAAATAATCTGCGCAGAGGGAGAGAGAATGCCCTTCTCTCTTGTCAACTTTCCTAATGAGTTGTTGGGTAATAAAGCCACTTGGAAGTGTAAGAACAAGAAGGAGGAAGAGGAGGGGGAGAAGGAAAAAGGAGGAAGAGGGAGAGTAATCCACTGGAAACAATAAACCCCACAGACTCAAGGGCAGTAAATATGAATTCAATTTGGTTTTGCCATTTACAGAATCCAGTCTTCCTAAGCACTGACAGGCTGATCAGATAAAAGCCACTGTTGCCACCAGGACGGCACATTTAAATTTTTATTGCAAACACCAGGCTCCATTACCCTGGGATTTGCTCTCTGCATTCCTAATATTTTCTTTCTTCATGTTGGGATGTGAGCATCCTGACTCCCACCTACAGCCTGACACAACAGGAAGAGCATGGTGTAGGGGTTCTGTGACCCGGGTCCCCATCCTGGCCCTGCCCTGGACCTCAGCAGGCCACTTCTCCTCTTTGTGCCTCAGTTTCCCCCCACCCTGGGCAACTTGGGATGTGTGTGGGTGGGGGTGGGGTGGGGGGATGGTTCAACCTATTCAAGCCCATTTCCAGCCCCAGTTTGATGAGATTTGGGTGGGAAGCAATGAAGATTCAGCCCACTGGAGCACCCTAGTCCACCCCACTCCACTACTCCAGTGTGGGAAATGGAAGACCTTGACAGTTTCCCTCTCTGTCCTCAAGTCTGGAAACCTCATAGGGCTTCTCTTTTTCCTTTTTTTCAGTTTGCAGACTCATCTCTCCCTTCCCTTCATCTCCTTCTTTTTCCTCCTGTCCCCTTTCTCTCCATAATCTCCCATCCTTCCCCATTTCCCTCTGTCTCTGCTTGTCTTTTTCATCATCTCCTTCTTTTCTCCTTTGGCCTCCTCCCTGGAGACCCTGGAGTGGAGACCTGGAACATTGCAGACAACCACTCCCTCTTACGACCCCCCAGCCCCACCCCCCTGACATGGGGACATGCTTGACTCAGCAGCAAGAACTCAATCATTCAATCCGGCTTCTGCCAAGCACCTGCTCCCCATGGATATGCAGGGCATGGGGGTGGGAGTGGATGGAGCCAAATGGAACATCTCCCCCCTTCTCAGGAGGAGCTTACAAACAGGTGCCTGGATAACTGCAATCCAACAGAGGAGGGGTGCATCCACAGCGTGTCAGGCACTTACACACATGACCTCACTTAAATCATTTGCTAATGCAACACTTCTTGCCCATCTTACAGGTGGAGAAGTTGAGACTCAGGAAGCTTATGTGACTTGCTCAACGACTTAAGACAAAAAGCAGAGCTGGAATCCCAGTCTAGGTATGCCCTACCCCACCGTGGATGACACTCTTCTCAAGGTAGAGAGAAAAGAAAGTGGCAAAATGATATGGGAATTCTTCAGAGGACATCCCTCCTAACTAGGGCAATGGAACGCTTATTGGAGGAGGTGCTGCTAATTGTGGCCTTGAATGGTAGGTGGTAGAATTTCAGCAGCCAGGGCTGCTTGTCTTAAGGAAGACATTCTAGAAGAACAAAGATTCAGGGTGTCGTGATAGACAGGGGAGGATCTCACAAAGGTGGGTAATTCCAGAAACCGGAGCGATAACTGAGCCTTCTTCCAACCCGCTGCTCCCCATTCCAGGGTTAGCTTGGGGAAGTTTGGGGGTAGGATGCCTCAGAGCCCAGGAGAGAGGTGGCCAGAGGTGGTGAGAGAATTTTTTTAGTGAAGAAAGGAGGCTTTGAAGGTCAAAGTGCCTAGGGTCTGTGAAAGTCATAATGAAGCCCGGTTCAGGGTACTTTCTGGCCACCCACTATGGGGACCACAGAGGAGAAGGGGTCTCCCGCTCATCCCCTTTGATCACTCCAGGCTTTTTAGTAACTCCTTCCTCAGTCTGTTCCTCCCCACCAGTGGTCCTGCCAGCACAGCTGCTATGTGCTCTGTTCATTAGGCTTCTGTCACTTAGGTTATGTGCATTTATTGTGCTAAATCATTAGCAGATATGTAATTATTTGTTGAGCACCTGCTGTGCCGGGCTCTGTACAGAGTCTGAATAAATAGTTCCCTTCTGTCCTCTGGGAGACTGCAATCTATTAAAGGCCAGGCAGAGAGCACCAGCACAGAGGGAAGAGGAAGAGGTGTGCAGGGCAGGGGACAGATGACAGAAGCAAAATCTGCCCCGGGGCTCCCCCCTCAAACTGGAACTCACAGAGAAGCAAGAGCTGTGTCTCCCCTCAGACTGGGGCTCCCTGAGGACAGGGCTGTGTCTCCCCTCAGAGTGGGGCTCCCTGAGGGCAGGGCTGTGTCTCCCCTCAGGCTGGGGTCCCTGAGGGCAGGGCTGTGTCTCCTCTCAGACTGGGGCTCCCTGGTAACAAAGTCCTATATTTCCCACCACGATAGTATTTCTTCATGAACACTATATTTATACTTCTTCTGTGCAAGGGGTAAATACCCTACTGACCTTCTCATTAACCTCAGGCTAAGCATGTCCCCACCCTGTGCCTCAGTTTCCCCGATGTAAATGTGGGCATGAATTAGCTCTCACGTTGCTGTGATGTATGGTGTTAACCACAGACTCAGGAGTAAGCCTCACCCTGTCTCTTCTTTCCCCAAATTCGGTCACCATTTAGCATCACCATAGGCACAGCTGTCACTGTCTGGTGATATCTTCTTCCCCCTGAACTAACTGGAGACCTGGGATTAGAGAATCTTTAAAAAGTTTGTCCCCAAACCTCTATTTTTCTATGACCTTTTCAAAAGGCAGAAGACTTGCGTTTGGCTTAAATAATTCTTGCTCTCCATCACTTCAGCTGTAGATGACGTCACCATCCTTATCGTCGAACGGTAACACTTGCTGAGTGTTAACTACGTGCTGACCATTTTATGCTTTAACCCTTTCCTCCTCCCACCCAGCCTACGCGGGCGTGTGGTAATTATCCCTACTTGACAGATGAAGCAAGTGAGGCTCAGAGGTGTCCAGGTGACTTGCCCAGAGTCCCTCCCCTAGTGAGTGACCACTCGTCCCTCCCAGCTCTCAGAGAGCTTTGTAGATACCGTCAGTCTTGGGACCCTAGGACTCACCTATGTTCTCTGAGAGAGCCAACCAACAAAACGTACAGAAGGCTCGAGCCAAACAGTAGTCAGTCAATTTATTATCAAGCACTTATCTGAGAAAGCAGGGGAGCTCACCTCAGAGTTTTGGGGGGGAGGCCCCATCCTGGTGTGTCAAAGGTCAGAGTGCTCCCAGTGTTGGAGCACTGACAGATGAGAGGTCAGGGGGCTGGGTGCTCCTGAGCAGTGTCCTTCACACCGGCCCCTGTGGGGAGAAGTGTGAATCCCTGCTGCCTCACACTTCCCTTGGCCTCAGGGTTCAGGGGCTTGCTGATAGCGGAAGGAGCTCACAGCTCCTGGCCATGAATGGGAGAAATGGGATCAGCGAGGTTTGTGTTTCTCCTGCAACCCTCGGGGTTTAATACTCACCAAGCAAGTGATTCACTCCAGACTCCACCTCAACTAGCCTCAGGTAGGGTGAAAAATCATTTTCTGATAATCAGGAGATCAGAGAGAGCTGGAAGCCAAAAGAGAGCCACCCCCACCACGGTGTGACCACAGCCGTCCATGTCACTCCTACTACCATCGATTTCCTCAAATGTACAAAGGGAAGGGTGTTTGGGGGCAGTGAGATCTCTGAATCCTCTTCCAGCCCTAACCTTTCAGGATCCTTATCTTGCTGCAACACTCCAGAAGATCAAATAAATCAGTGGTTAAAATAGTAATGGCTGATTGGGCTAAATGAGAATTCTGCACTGCCTTAAGCAAGAGATTGAGTCCCTGATGAAATCGTAGGCACTATCCCTGACTTGTGGGGGCCGTGTCGGGAGAGACTGCAAGGCTGGGGAGAGTCTAATTGTTTCTGCTAGTTCACATCACATGAGTGCCTCCTGTTTTCCCGCATGAAGCAGACCTGGGGAAGATGAATGCCGCTGGCTTAAGTTCCCATGCAGAGCCCCGGAGACTGGATGGAGGCTTCTAGACCAGGGAAGGAGGACTGAGTCTGTTTTGCTAAAGGAAGGAAACAAGAGCAACTTCCTGCTGGAGTTGGGAGGAGTAATGGGGAAGTCAGGTTGGAGAGCTGGGAGGGCAATCAAATCAACCAGCTCTTCCTTGACCCCCAGCGCTGTGCTCTTCCTCCGAGGGGTGACTGTGCAGATCCTCCTGGTCGTCCCCTAATCTCCATTCTCCTCCAGTAAGAATCCCCAAATGTTATGTGGCCACAAGGCCATGCAGAATAAAGACTACATTTCCCAGCCTCCCTTGTACCTAGGTGTGGTCATATGACTAAGTTCTAGCCAGTGGCTGTAAGTAAATCTATAGTGTGTGATACCTTAGCGGTGTCCTTAAAGAAAGGGCACGCCATTGTTTGCCCCTCCCTCTTTCCTCATGACTGGAATGCAGGTGGATGGATAGAGCTTGAGCATCTATCTTGGTCCACGAGTTGGTGGCCATGTGTTGAGGCTGCAAAACAACAAAATAGAAGGCATCCCGGTACCCAGTGATCAGGGCACCACCACATAGGCCTGGATCCCCTGCAGTTGATGTTTTTTTAATTATAACTTTTTATTTTGAAATAGTTTAAGATGCATAAGAAGTTGATAAAATAGTAAGAGTTCCCATATACTGTTCACCCAACTTTCCTCAGATAACATCTTACATACTCATAGTATGTTGTCAAAATGGGAAATTGACATTGATAGAATGCTGTTCACTCAGATGTAGACCTCACTCCCTGCACTTTCTAAGTGAGAGAGAAATAAAATTCTATCTTACTTAAGCCACTTTTATTTGTTCTGTTTTTTGTCACTCACAATGAAATCTATTTCTAACTGATGTTATTTCCAGAAAGTATAAAGTGGCATCCCAGCTCCATCCCTGAGAAATGTACATGGTAGGTAGAAGGAGCTGCCCCAGACACAGGGAACCACCAGACAGTCCCCAGGGCAGTGTGGACAAGTCCTTTAGAACATCAAGAAGCATTGCACTATCAAGTCATCTTCCCCTTTGGTGGTACTGGTGGAAGGACTGTCCTCTCCTCCTCCTCGTCCCACCACCAACCTCAGCAGGCATCCTTGCCCTCTCCCAAACTCTGTGCTCACCCTTCTCTTGCTAGAACCACCTCCGCACCCACCTCTTATCTACCCAGAGTTCTGCCTAGGAAGAACTGCTAATTTATGGAGACCTGAGATGCTCATTAGTGTTATCGGCTCCTGGCCCATCAAAGTCACATGTGGGGAGACAGCAGCAAAGGCGGGTGACATTTGTTGGTATTTTCAACTTGAGTGAAAACAAACAAATTGCACTGGAGTTAAATGTCAAAGGCCTCTGAGCGTACTGCAAGGGAGGGAGGGAGGAGCATCTCCTCTCAGGGACAGCCTTCTCCATGTCCCTGAGTGGTTGAGTGTGGGAGATGCAACTGTGCCAGAAGCCTGCAAGGAAGGCCAAGTGGGTGGTGTTTGTCAATGTCCCGCTTCACCCCAGTGTGCAGACGGGTTGTACATGGGCGGTCCCCACGTGAGGACACTCATTCATCCTCCATCCATTCATCCAGAGAACGTTCACTGAGCACGCCCTATATACAAGACTCTGCAATAGGTGCTGAGGGGCAACCAATGATGAAACAAATATGGCTGGACCTACCTCCTGGGAATGAGTCTCCTTCAAGAGGACAGAAGGCATATAAACATATAATGTAAGAAGAAAATGACCATCATCATTACGGGTGAGAGTTCTTTGGGTCCTCAAACAAAGGGGTGGGGGGGGGGAAGACCAGGGACGAATTTCAGAGGCTTTGCCATGAGGCCTGGAGGATGGACAGCATTTAGACGTACACAGATGTGGGTTGTAGGTGCCATTTATCTCCAAGATAGCATCCAGCTCTCTCCACTCACCTTGCTATTAGCTTTACTATCATTGCTCCCCCAAAACGGAGGGAAGTGCACCTAAGGGAGCTAGCTATACGTGACAAAATCTAGCAGAGGAAGGGTTCTGGGGTTTATGAACTTACTGAAATTGTGTGTCAAATTTTGTGTGATCATGCATTTTTCTGGGGAGAATGTCCACAACCTTCATCAGATTCTCCAAGTGGAGGTGATTTTCCCCTAAGTTGAACCCCTATTCTAGAAGCTGGCAAGAAATACGGTCTTGCTGGATCTTGGACCATTACTTGTCAGACTGAATCCACTCCGTGAAGAGAGGCTGGGGATTTCTAGATGTGCTCTTCCCGCACAAGCTCTAATTCCTGAGACCTGCATTACATGCCTGATCTGGGGAGACTAAACCAGCCCCAGCTCGAGGGGGTGGGACAGGAGGTACAGAACTTGGGGGAGGGGCAAAATGAGCTCTTCCCCCAGGAAGGCAGCACCTTTGGCTTATGTCTGGCTCTGCGGTGATTGAATTATCCGCCCTTTCACTTAATGAGCATCTCTCTGGACTGGCCACGAGGCCTGTGTCAGAGAGAGCAGACATTTCATTACTAGAATTCATTGGTGCTGTGTTGATCCATCTCCTGACAATTATGAGAAGGAGACAGAGCATCAAGAAGCATACTTGCATGAACCTCACCTTGTTCAAAACATACAGGCCCTCTTCCACTCCCTAGTCGCACGTGTAGCTCTGTGTGACCAGGGGAGGCAAAAGGCCCCCTGTAGGAGATCCCAAAGTACCAGAGGAAGGCCTGTTGGGATGTGCCCTTGGGCCTGGACCATCTGGCTGCAGTGAGTTGACGAGAAGACACATCACTGCTCCCTTCCAGATTAGCAATGAGCAAGAACCCCACAGGTGGCTGGGGGACAATCTTCCGGGAACCATCACTCCTTCATCTTGTCACTTCCAAGGGTACCTCTCCCAATTAAAACAACACCATGGACACCCCGGGTCACTATGAAGATCACCATTCTTCCCTCCTACACGAGGAGAAACAGAGGCATAGGGAAGAGGCTAGGGGCATTAATAGAAGACTCCTGGAGGATGTCCAAAGTGTCCCATCTTACCTCCCCAGTAAAAGTCTTCTGGGAACCAAGGGTGAAGCACAGACTAAAATTACTGTGTAACGTGACAATGCATGTCAGAGTTTCTGTGTCAGCCTGCTTAACATCCATGGCATCAGCTGGCCTCAGGGCCAGAGTCATGGCTGATCAACTTGTATGAAGTTGACCACAAGGCCAACCACATCCTGGGTCAACCATGCCATTGGTTTGCTCCCATGACACTGTTGATATCCCAAGCTAACAATGATCCAGAGTTAACCCCATCAGCTGTCAAAACCATAATAGCCGATGGTGTCACTAGTCAGGATTATAATGTCACTGTCTGCATTGGTGAGTTCCAAGTTCGGCTGGATTCTTATCCCAGGGCATCCTGATGCCAGGGAGAGAGAAGCACATTTTGATCTGTGGTGTATGAGTGCAGCCCTCCCTAAATTCTCCACATCAGAAGCTAGAACTGAGGGATTAGACCTACCTGGTTGTTCTGTCAGGTCCAGGAAACCTTACAGATGGGTGACAGGGCCCTGAGAGGAGCCACACAGACCACAAATAGGAGAGAAATGACCAACTGACAACATTAGGGAGGTTCCCTGAAGCCAACTGCGTGAACATTATAGAATTATCCTTCTCCCCCAACACCTCCTTATGATAAGGAGAGGAAAACACAGAAGGGTGGGGGAGAGAAGAAGAGAGGGAAGACAGAGAGAAATGGCAGGAAGGAGGGAGGGAGAAGAGGATGGGAGAGGGAGAATAGGAAAGAATAATGAATGCACAGAACTCTAGAAACAGAGGTTCTAGCATTTCACACCACCCCCTAGAGCAAGACACTTGGTGTAGCCTTGAGTTTACATAAAAGAAGACTGACCCCTTGCCGAGTGTAGCAGATGAAGCAGTAGGTGATTTCTCCCCCATGGGGAATGTTCTAGGGCCCTGCTTCACTGTATCCCCACTGCAGGTGGAGTGCCCTGTAAAGAACGGTCACCTTGGAAATGTCATTGGTTGTGTCAGCAGGGTGGAAGGAAAAGGCCAGAGGGGAAAAGGAGAGTTGGAGAATAAGGATGTGCTACACCATTGAGGGGAAGGAGAACTGATTGGCTGGCATTGATATTCTCATCTACATCCCACTAGGGGAATGGATGAAGAACCACTCAACTCTCTCAAGCTTTAAGGATCTAAGAGGAAAGCATCACCATAAGGAGCATTGCGCCATCGCATCCAGGCCACCACCCTTAGCAATGCCACTCCCGCCACACCTCCCCATACAGGGGAAGGCCCTCCCTTCCCCCACCAGGACAGACACAGACACACACAACTCTCTTTGAGCTGGCTTTCATGACCAGATGTTTCTTCCCTTTGGGTTCAAAACCCCGCTTTTTTTCCCAAAGGCATTTCCCCGAGGGAAGCATGGGTAGGGCTGGGTGTCTGGCAGGAGTTTCATTCACAGATCGCTCACAGGGTCTCTGATCAGCTGGGGGCATGTTTCACCCCCAGGAGCAGAAAGTCACTCATACTGACCATTCTCTGCAGCAAACTAATTCCGAGGTTCTCCTGGATGCACCAAAGCTCAAAGCAAACGTGCCTGTAACTGGCCAGCCCCGTCCATCGTCCATCAGGGTCAAAACACCTCCCAGCCCCTCCTGCTTCGGGTTAGCCCTCAGCCCCGGTGCTTTTTGTGCTGGGCTGCCTCTCTGTTCCACCTCATCCTGTTAGGAGTGACCTTGGGGTCCCTGAAGTGGGTGCCCTGCCCAGCTGGGATGCCCCAGACCAAGAGGACAGACCACCAGTCCAGTGGACAGGTAAAAAGCCAGAACTTAATTATTTTAAAACTCCCTCAATGTCTAATATGCTCCATTTCATTCATAATTAAGGAAATGCAAGTGAAAACATTTCAATATTGGGGCCAGCCTGGTGGCGCAGTGGTTAAGTTTGCGCACTCTGCTTTGGCAGCCCGGGATTCACGGGTTCGGATCCCAGGTGTGGACCTACATACTCATCAAGCCATGCTGTAGCGGCATCCCATATACAAAATAGAGGGAGATGAGCACAGATGTTAGCTCGGGGACCATCTTCCTCACCAAAAACAAAAACATAAACAAAAAACATGTCGATATCATTTTTCATTGAGAGGTTGGTAAAGACTGGTAATAGTCAGTGCTGGGGGGACTATAGGCAAACAAACACAACCAAACACTGTTGGGGTAGGGGACAGGGGGGTTCAAATTAGGACAGACTTGTTGGAAGACAATTTGGCATTGTCTATGGAAGTTTAAATGACATCCACTACTCCACATCTAGGAATTTATTCTACACAGATACTTGCACATATGCACAAAGGAGTAGGTACAAGGATTTCATTACAGCATTGTTTATAAAAGCCAAAGATGGTATATGGCTTAAATGTTCACCCATAGCACACCCTGTATATATATATATATGCGCATATATATATAAAATGCTGACTTGCACAAACCTAATCTATAGTGAGATCCTATCTGTACCTTCAAAAAGGCACACACACACACACATACACACTAGTTATCATCATCTATCTTTGTATAAGCCAGAAAATATTTGAAAAGTAAATACCTGAAATAATTGATTACCTCTTGTTTCTCCCTGCTCCTCTGTGTCCCCACTGTCCCTGCCTTTGAGCCATTTCCCCCTTGGTCTATGGGAGGAGCTCTCTGTTGCTCCTTTCAACCATTCCTCTGTGTGAGGTTGCCTTTCCCTCACCAGGAGGTGAGTTCACATCATTCTACCAAACACGCCGTGATCTCCCGGCCTCGCCTGCCTCCCAGACCATCAGCCTCTTGCTCCGCCTCAGCTGCCACCATGGCAGAACACTTCCATGCAGACAGCATGGACTGGGACAAGACCCCACACCCCGGGGCATGGGATCTGGCTTCTAGAGCAGCTCCTCAAAGGGGCCAGTGACACAACCTGGAAGTGCAGGGGAGTTAACTCCCTATGGAGCGAACTTTGGCAATGGAAAATAGGAGAGAAGGGGAAGCCAGGCAGATGACTTCATCTCCTCCCCACAAGGCATGGATTCTCCATACAACCTGTCCAGAGAGGTTTTGCTTGGCTGACCAGGTGCATCTGATAAATGATCAGCTCTGCCTCCTTGTGGCTGTGGTGAAGCAGTAGCCATCACAATGAGCAGCGACACATCCCCATGCAGTGCTCCCCATCTTTCCCTGCCTTTCTCCCCTTTGGCCTCACTCTCACTGCCCTGGGACCGTACCTCCCAAATAAGCATCAGCATTTAATCCCTGCCCCAGGCTCCAATTGCTACGAATCCCAGGCTAAGACAACCACTCTGGCAATTACTTGTTTCTAGGCCTCTTTGTGTCTTCTGAGTTTTGGGTACCAGAGGAGACTCAGCCTTTGTAGGACTGGAGCTCAGCTTGATCTGAGAGAAGAAGTGAAGACCAGAAATAGAGCCCTTTTGGACACTGGTAGGAAGATTTCCAAAACGGTCTCTGAGAGTCCCAGCCCTGGGGACTTGTGAATGTGATGGGGTGTCACTCCTGTGATTTTGTCACATAATATGGCAGAAGGGTTTTGCAGATTTTAAGGAAGGTCCCTAATCAACTGACTTTTAGTTAATCGAAAGGGAGATTATTCTGCATGAGCCTGACTTAATCAGGTAAGCCTTAAAGGGGACTCAACCTCTCCTAAAATCAGAGGGAGATTTCTCCTGCTGGACTTGAAGGAGCAAACTACCATGTTGTGGAGAGGGCTATGGGGCAGGGAAGAGAGGGCAGCCTCTAGGAGCTAAGGGAGGTCCCCAGCTGACAATCAAAGAGAGAGTGGGGGCCTCAGTCCTACACCCACAAGGAACTGAATTCTGCCAACAATCTGAGAGCTTGGGAGTGGATATTTGCCTAGCTGAGCCTGCAGATAAGAATGCCGTGGTTTCAGCCATGGAAGACCCCGAGCAGAGGGTCTACAGAAACAGTGAGGCAATACATCTGTGTTGCTTTAAGCCCCAATGTCCTTGGTAATTTGTTATGCAGCAGTATAAACCCAATGCAGATATCCAGAAGTGTGAATTCACTTCAGACTAAAAGGAGGAGGCAGCTAATGGCTCAGAAAGCCAGAGAAGAATGACACTGAGCTATGGGGAAGTGGATCTAGGAAAGAGAGACTGAGAGAAACTAGACTTAGGTATGCCAATGAGATTCTTTTCCTAAGCCAGAAATAGCCAGACTCTGTAGCCACTCTGGATACTTATAACTGTTGCTATCTTTGCATCTTCTTCTCCCAGGTGTGGAGTAAAATAACAATGATGGTGATGATGATGGTGATGACGGCAGTGATACAATGGTAACCCCTAAGTTTGCACAGCACTTTATAGTTAACAAAACTGGTATATTTGTTGGCGTGTTTGATTCTGCAAGAACTCCAAGAGAAAATATTTTTATCTCTATTTTAACAATGAAAACAGATTATTGAAGCCTCTCCATAGTGACACAGTTACTAAGTGGCTGTCCAGGACCCAGACCTAAGTAAGGCTCTTGGCTCGCTCCAAGGAGGGACAGAAAAGAGAAGGATGAAAAAGGAGTCGCTGTGCTCCTTGGGTCAAGGGCAGCCTTATTCATACTTACTTACAGTAATTTTGGCACCTGGGGAAAAAGGCATTTCAGAATCCCCCTCACCCTATGCGTCCTTTTCTCTAACCAGTAACAGGTCAACCATACTCTTCAGCTTTTTACTCAGTGAAGGACAGGTGGTCATCATCCCCCCATCTTCCCCAGCCACCCCACACTCTCCCCACTGCACCTCCTCCCCACCACCCTTTCCTCTTTTTCTTCCTCCTCCTCTTCTCCTACTGAAACACACCTGTTCTAATTCGCAGTCTCTGCCCGCTGAGAATACCATTGCCATACAGAGGTATGAATGGATAATGATGGCTGTCCGTTCCTGTCTCCAAGCCAAGAGAAAGTGCATTTCAAGAGGGTTTTCTCTCAGCCCTAATCCAATGGAGGGATTCTAATTATGTGGATTTGGGGCCTTGAAATATAGGTAAGCTGTGGTACTCTGGAAGAAAGACCAGCATCTCACAAGAAAGTTCTAGGTGTGGAATAGGCCTTTTCTCCCCAAAACGACTAACTGATCAGTCACATATGTAACTATTTGTTGTTATTTTGGGGTAAAAGTTGGTGGAGCTTGCCTTATTGTCTGCCTATGGTTATATCAAAAATGAGAAAACTCTTAAAAAAAGCTTAAGTTGCCATGATTGCCATGGGATCTTGGGCAAAATATTTGTGGTAGACATGACTGGGTTCACCAACCTCCAGCTCTCCCTCCAGATGACACTTCTCAGCCCCTTGCAGGTTCGTGAGCTCTGTGACTACGTCTGGCCAATGAAATGTGAGCATAAGCAATATGTGTCATTGTCAGACATGATCATCCAGTCTCTCTCTTGCCCAGTCATGAGCACCAAAGAGGCTGCATGTTCTAGATGGTGAAGCTACAGGATGATGGAGCCATCACCAGCCTGGATCTTTGAGGACCACTTGGAGGATATTGCCTGAAGAGTCACTCAGGCCCCCAGTGGATTTTGTGTGGGTGAGAAGTAAACCTTTGTTGAGTTGTGGTACTGAGATTGGGGGCTGCTTGTTATGAAAGCATAACTAGCTTATTCTAATAAATACATCACTTAACTTTACTAAGCCTGTCTTCTCTTCTGTAACATGTGGAGAAAATCTGCCCAGCCTTCATCCTAGGGTGGCCATGAGGAACAGATGAAACCACAGACGATGCTTTGTAAACACGAAGAAACAAATTATGTCAGATTAGATCAGAGAATGGGCAGTTCGCCAGAATAGAGACTTTGTTGTCACTTGGTGCTGATCCTCCATGCAAGCCGGGATGGCCCTCGTGCAGGAGGGGCAGGGACGGCTGGGCAGTGGATATTTTTGTGAAAAGAGGTACTAGTTAGGAGCAGGAAAAGCCCAAAGGGCTCAGAAAACAGCAACACATGTTCCCGTGAGTGCTCAGCCCAGAGCTGTCCACTGTAATCTGTTCTAAGTCCTGGCTCCATTGGCAGGTGATGGTCCAGGGCAACATGAAAGAACTCTCAGCTTCCTCTATTCCCCCAGGAGTCAGAGCAGAAACACTGAGCATGCTGCTTCCTTATGCTAACAGACCCCACCCCTCCCCCAGGGCTTCATTGGGTACATGGTACTGTGCCCACGGTACTGACCAGAGACTCTATTTCCCAGCACCTCATAGGGTACCATATGACAGTGTGACCTTGTGTTCTCCAACGGAAAGGATGCAGAAGTGATGAGGGCAATTTCTGCATCCCTTGCTGTAAAGAAAGCCCTTATGCTCCTCTTTCCAGTTCCCATGTGTTGGAAAACAAATGCTCCAGCCACACAGCTCCAACCATGCAGATGAGCACAATGCCTAAGGGGAGAGTTGAGCCACAAGATAGAAGGAACCTGGGTCTGAATGACTGTCAATCACAGCTGCCCCACCAGCCTGAACCAGCTAGCCTGTTATGTGAGAGTAAAATACACTTCCATCCTATTTAAGCCACTCTCTTTTGGAACTCTCTGTTACAACAATTTCACCTTTATCCTAACTAATACACTGGATAAAAAGATGCTGCAGCAAATGTTTTAGTGTATTTCACACATGCTTTCCAAGAACCCATAGGATGAACAGCAATGAAAACAATCTTTCTTGTTTGTGAACCTGGCTAAAGATCTCTACCTTCCTTAAGAAGAAAGTCAGATCCTGGAAGGCAGATTGGGGGCCCTAGGATCTAGCAATCTGTGGGCCCCACCATCTAACTCTCCTCACTTTCCCCAATAATCCAATGAAATTGTCTCTCCACCTTGACCACCACGTTCTCAACAAAGTGGACAAAGTCTATGATGGAGTTGTCGCAGGAGTAAAGTCTTGGACAAGAGGAGCTGCCATTGACAGGATGACAGGTTCCCCTGGTCTCCCTGCATGGGGGGGGGGTGCTGAAATAGAGTAAGAGGCTCAGGGAGGCCATATGTGATGTATAATTCCTTTGTAAATGGCAGTTAAATTGTAAACACTGTCTTTTTATGTAAACAGAGATATTTCAGGTACAGATACAAACCTGTGCCCTTTGCTGTGAACTTCTCTTCATGCACATCCCACCCCTTCCTGCTTCCTAATGGCCTCCATCTCATCTCTGCAGATCTTATCCTAGTCTTTCAGGGCCCAGAACAAATGCCACCTCTTCCCCTGGAAAAACCTGCATGTCCCCCACAACCAGATCAATTACTCCCTTCTCCAAACTTCTAAAGCACTTTTATCTGGCTTCTTTGGGGACACTTGGCACTCTGTACCTTGTAGATGGGTTGGTGAAAATGAATAGCGAAGGCTCGTGGAGTGGCTGGAGTGAGGACCATTTAATGACAATATCTGACATTTGTCTCCAGCATTCTGCTAGGGGACTCACACACATTATCTCACTTGTTTCTTATGTCAACCCTATGAGTCAGGTACTATTATTATCTCCACTTCATTGATGAGGAAACTGCAGCAAAAGAGGTTAAGTAACTTGCTCCTGGGCACCCAGCTAACAGCTGGTGGAGAAGAGATTCCAACCCAGGAAGCTACAGTCGGGAGCTGAGTTATAACCATGTGCAACGCTGCCCTCATTCCCGAGAGGGACAAGCGGGTGCCCATGAAGCTGCTCACAAGGGAAGTGTCCATACCAGAGAAGATGGCCGCAGACAGAAGCAGGTGCCAGTTCAGAAGCTGTGGGTTCACGTGTGGAGTTTCATCATAGGACCATCCTTGCTGAGGTTCCTACCAACAGCAGGCCTAAGCTTTGAGTTACTCAGCTGAGACAGTGAAATAATTCTGTCAGTTAAGTCAAACATCTGGTCAATGCAGCAAAAAATCAGTCACCAGGGGTCTGGCCACAGACCAGGGCTCCTTCCAGGCGGTAGATTCCTCCCCAGGCCCCGGATGATGGAAGAGATGCATCCCTAATTCCCAGACCCTAATTCGCATGCTCCCCTCTGATTGGTTAGACTCGCACCTAATGCAACCCTAAGGACCTCCCATGAGCAAAGCGGGGTGGTGGTGGGGGCAAATCCTTTGGGCTCTAAAACATGCTTTAGAATGGAGAGCTGAATTCAGCCCAGCTCCAAAAAGCACATTCCCAAGCCGGGTGGTAAGTTCTGTGCTGCCTGCTGTAGAACTGCAAATTGCCATAATAAATGCCGATTATCCCAATTACCTCTAATTGTCTGGCTTGTGTAGCAAGAGCATTACCATAGGAGAGGCCGATAAGGGAGAGGGTGTATTTAGTAGAATACCCTATCCAGGGAGCGGGGTTACAGATGAAATAGGTGAGCCAGCCCTGGAAGCCCCCTCTGTGTCCCTGGGACTGATCACCACAGAAAGACAAGGGGGCTTCACAGTCTCCCAGCTGCTTGGGGACAGTGCTGACGCAGTGACATCTTTATGCAATGGTCATTAAATGCTATTTTAAATATTGGCCGTGTGCTGGAGAGATAAGGGCAGGGAATATATGCTCGTTCTCCATGCCTCCTTCTTTCTGGCCAGCTGGGTCTGCGGAACAGCAGGGGAGAGGGGAGGCTATTGGATGGAACAATGACATTATTTTCCATCATTGTAATGTAACATTTGATTCCTCCATGTATTTAATCAACCGGCCAGGCATTCACGAAACACACACTACATAGCCAGCATCTGGAAACACAAAATTTTAGAGCCAAAAGTGACATTAGAAATTACACACACTGCATGTTCAACAATTGTACAGGTGATTTCATTCCTTCCTGTAGCAAATAATTTATTGAGCTTCTACCACTAATTCTACCAATGCCAGGCACTGTTCTAGGCCCTGGGGAAACAGCAGTGAATAAACAAGACCAAAAAGGATTTAAAAAAATCCCTGCCTTTACACAGCCCGCATTCCAGTTTGGAGAAACAGAGAATAAATGAGATAAACAAATAAAAAAACAACATAATGGAAGGTAGTAATTGCTGAGGAGAAAAATAAAACAGGAGAGGGCATGTAGATTACTGATTACCAGGTTTGGGGCTGAAGTTTAACGGATTTTCAGTGATGTGAAAGGAGACGACATAAAATCTTAAAATTGTAGTAGCAGCGATGTCTTTGCCTCTGAAAAAAACACACTCTTTTAGTCAATACCTGAGTAAACTAGAGAAAATTTGATACATGACAGAAAAATGTGGTCACCAGCTATCAACAAGTGCATTAGCTAAGGTCTTGTTTGTAGTTATGTAGGCTCATTTTTTATTAGCTTAGGTAAGATCACAAGACTCGCTGGGACCTCTTAATTCTGTTACAGTATTGATTAAGGCTGAGCAAATGCACAACGCACAATTTGCACACACCCCTGTGAAATTAATACTTTTCCGTTTCCTGGTAGAGCAATAATTACTATAAAGAACTAAGGGCACCTCGCCTGAAACCAAGAAAGGATTTCATTTGCCAGTGAAGAGAGAAACAGGGCCCAGGCAATGAATCTTAACCCTGTTTGGTCCAAGGACAGACGCGTAGGTGGGCTCCGACGATGGAGGAGAGCCCCAGAGGGTGGCTGGCAGAAGCGCGTGGATTACAGAGGAAGCTATGGAAGTTCCTCGGTACTCTCTTGCAGGATTCCAGGTGCAACCTCTGGTTTTGGCTGATGGTGTCCCCTACAGAGACACGTGGACCCCATTCCAGGACACGTCGCAGCTGCCCGCAGGACTTGATTCACAGCCTCTTCGCCCTAAGCTCTCTGTCTGCCACTGCCACCACCTTACTCTTTTCCCTCTTCCATCCCAAGCATTTTTACTAACATCCAGCGTCTCTAGACCTGTATCTCTCGTTTAGTCCCAGTAAAGCAATATGGACTCGTCAATGGGGCCACAAAGAACACAACCACAGTAAAGACACCTCACAAATGACAGTACTTTACAGTTTCCCAAGTATTTTGTGTCCATTATCTCACTGACTTCTCAGAAGAAGCCTACATCTGTTTATGGATGAGGGAGGGCAGGCACCAAGGCTCAGAGGAGGTGCCCAACGTAACCAAGAGTGGAAGCCAGGCTGGTCGGGCCACAATGCACGTGTCCACCATTACCACATCACAACCAGTTGCCTCCAGTGTCCACTGTGCCCTTCTTTTATAGTAAAGGAATTGTGGCTGGGCATATGGTTTCCAGAAAAAAGATATCTGCCAGCCTCTCTTGCAACTAGGTGTGGCCATGTGACTACGTTCTGGCCAACGACTATAAGTGGCAGGGACGTGGCAACTTCTGGAAGTGTCTTTAAAGGAAGAGTTGGGCCCTTCCCTCTTCTCATTCTTGCTGGCTGGAATGTGAATATGATGGCTGGAGCTGCACCAGCCATCTTGAACAGTGAGATGAGTTTGAGAATGGAGGCCATACATGGCAGGGCAATAGGTGGAAGGAGCCTGGACTGCCTAGCTGGGGTTTTATGTAAGATGAAAATAAACTTCTGTTATCCAATTTGGATTTCCTATCACTCAAAGTCATACTTTGTCCTAAGTAATATAATAGTATTTTATCTACAAGCAGAGCTGGCCTTAGAATACAGACATATGCCTTTCTACCTCTGCAGCCAGAATCCCAATTCAGTGGCTCTTCTCTCCCCTGGATTACTGCAATAGCTCCTGGTTAATCTCCCCTGCTTCTAGCCTTGCTGCCTCATACCCATTCTCCACACTGGGCACAGAGGGCCCTATCAAGCATGCTAATCTGGCTACATCCCTTCCCAGCTCAAAACCTTCAATGCCTTCCCATTTGCTGCAAGCTGGTGTTCGAACCTCCTCCTGTGGGTGCTAGTGCCCCACACCCATGCCCCTGCCTGGCTCTCCAGAGGCATCCCCACCTTTCTCTGTTTGGTGTTTGAAGCTAGGCTGCTTACTCCACTCCGTGCTCCCTGCACACGTCATGCTCAGGTGTATTTGCTTATGCCATCTCCTCCACATGGGACAATGACCTGCCCTTGTGGTCTGGCCAGCTCCCAAATGGCCTTCAGTGTTAACTCAGGCATTAGCCAAGCAGGTGCCTTCTGTGACATACCCCTTATCCCCACTCCACACCACATAGGTTCCCCGTTCAGTTCTCTATCTCTATACTTATCACACTTATTATAATTATCTCCTATGTGTCTATCCCCCCTACTAGACTGTGAAGCCCTCCAGAGCAAGGACTGGTCAATTTCATCATTCTCTCACCAGGACCTGGTAAAGACTCAGCCTAACCAGACATTCAAACTTTTTTGTGTTTTTTGGTGAGGAAGGTTAGCCCTGAGCTAGCATCTGTTGCCAATCCTCCTCTTTTTTGCTGAGGAAGATTGGCCCTGGGCTAACATCCATACCCATCTTCCTCTACTTGATATGTGGGACGCTGCCACAGCATGGGTTGATAAGCGGTGCATCAGTCCACACCTGGGATCTGAACCTGTGAACCCTGGGCTGCCAAAGCAGAGCATGTGAACCCAACCTCTATGCCACCGGGCCGGCCCCCAGACATTCAAACTTTTGATGAATGAATAGATTGATTAATTGTAGCGTATTCCCTCAGTGCTCACCAATCCCATGCATACTGATGGCTTCCTTCTCCAGGCGTCTATGACTCTGTCTAAAGGCTTTCTCTGGTCACAGGAGCTCACTGAGCTAGGGTGCACAGGCCAGAAATACTGAGAAATTACCTCCCCCCTGCAACCAGACTTGGATGGGAGCTGGTGGATAAATACTCAGCCTTTCTCACCCCTTGGGTAGGATAACTCTGAGGTGTGATCTATACAATTCCCTGTTGTAGGTGGAACAATGGTCCCTCAAAGATGTCCACATGCTAACTCCCTGTGAATATGTTAGGTTACAGAGCAAAGGGGAATTCAGATTGCAGATGTAATTAAGATCGCTAATCAGCTGACCTTAAAATAGTGATTATCCTTGATTATCCTGGTGGGCACAATGCAATCAAAAGGGTCTTTAGATGTGGAAGAGGGAGGCAGAAGAGGAGGTCAGAGTGATGCAGTGTGAAAAGAACTGGACCCGCTGTGGCTGGCTTTGAAGGATGGGGCCGTAAGCCAATGAAGGTGGACAGCCTCTAGAAGCTGGGGAGGGCAAAAGAATGGATTCTGCCCCATAGATTCCAGAAAGGAAGGCAGCCAAGATACCTTGACTTTAGCCCAGTGAGACCCATTTTGGACTCTGACCTCAGAACTGTAAGATAATAAATTTGTTGTTTTAAAGCTACTAAGTTTATGGTAATTTGTTACAGCGACGATAGGAAACTAATACACTCCTGGAGGTCCCCAGTGGGAGTTAGTCCCAGTTATTCAAATCAGTAATTTGCTCATTAACACACCCATATTGGCTTCCTGTCCTCCTGTTCTCACTTCCCTACTTCTCTACCAATGCTTCCTGAGGTCACTCCCAAATGAACTACGTACCCTCAAATTCTTTCCTTGGTTTGCTTCTGGGGGAACCCAACATAAGAGATTAATTAGTTGGAGGGACTAGAGAGATGCTTGACCAAAAAGATCTGGGCTCTCCTGACCCATTTAGGATTTGACCCAGATCTGATACCTGACTGCTTCAGGATCTTTGGGGTGATTAAGTTCCCAAGATGATCAAATTTATGGAAATTTGGAGACTCAAGGGATATCCCCCAGCTACCAGGAGTGAAGGGAAGCCCAGTAATGGCCCAGAGGGAGAGGTGAGCTAGATGGGGTGGAACAGAGTAGAGGCAGGTCAGGTGGAGCAGCAGTGGGCTCAGGCTGGCCACCCAGAGAAGGATGGAAGTGACCTCCAACCCAGCCCCTGCTTCCCTCAGAAAGGTGCCCCTAGGGAATGGGAGGCTATCCCGGAGAAGGAAAGGTTGGGGAAGGACACAGGGTGGTGGTGGTGAAGAGCAATGCTCTTAAGGCCCTACAGTCCAGCAGGGGCTCTTACTCAGAACATGGAAAGAAAGAGAAAGTGGTGCAGCAAGAGAAGTCAGCTTCAGGCTGTTAGCCATGGAGTGTGTCTCTTGAGCCACCACGCACTTCTTTCGGGGTATGGGATAGTGGGATATTCTCTGCAGAGGACCCAGGAGATAGAACAAATGGGATGACCTTTGCAGACCCATTCATATCTGAAGTTTGGAGATTTTATGACCTTAAGACAAGATGACCAGACCACCCCAGGGAGTAGGCAGCAGGGCCAACGAGAGAGAAGAGCTGGAGAAGCTATAAATGCGCTAAGCAAAGGTCTTCCCGGTGTAGTCAGGCATCTTCTACAATGAATGCCTCCTCTAGGGCAGGGCCCAGGTCAGGGAGACAGAGCTCTACCCTGGGGAGCTTCCAGTCTGAGGGGAGAGTCTCATCCGTGTCTTTAAGGAGCCCTTGATACAATGGGACGGGGGGGCAGGACATCCACCTGACAGACACCTGTTGGCCACACATCCAACACAACCCTGTATGAGCAGGTGTCTCCACCGTCAGGTGACGTGGACGGACAGGACAGGACCCCGCTCAAGACTCTACCAGCCTCGCTCCTTCTGGAGGGCAAAGCCATGCCATGAGTTCTCGGGCTGGACAGAGCATGAGATTCACAAGTAGAATGTACTCTGACCCACTTCTGCTTCTCCACCCTACGCATATCCCCCCAGTAAGCCACTGCTCTCTCCACCTTAATTTTTTCTTGTCTGCAAAATGAAGACAATGTGTATTTTACTTATCTCAATATTTGGAAATTTGAATGAGATGATGATGATGATGGTGGGGTGTGGGATGTGTGGTCCAAAAATGAGGCCCTCTCCCCTTCCCATCTGCCCCCTGCCTAGGTCCCTGATGTTCTTTCTTTGGTATGACTTGGTGAGCCGAGGGAATGAGCTTCCTCCAGATCGCATCCGGGGGCAGGCCCAGCTGCCTGTGTCCCCAGAGGTTGGACTCAGCCCACGGATCCTGGAGCAGGCTCTGAGGTAGAACCAAGGCCTGGATTAGAGGACATGACATCTCCTCCTGTGACCACACTCCCCTGCAGCTGGGCCACACTCATGTCTCAGCTGCTTAGACCTGGAGACACAGTGTCTGGGGGACACGGTAAGGGACTCCTGGCAAAATCCAGACTGATGCAACAGGGATTTTGCAGGTGAGCTGTCTCCAGGCTGGGTGGTAAGAAGAGAAAACAAGGATGTCTCAGAGAGGTCTGGCACTGATCCAGGACATCGCCAGGGCAGGAGGCAGGGGGCCATCTCCTCTTTCTGGAAGCACGTGGGGATAAGTGTTCTCTCTCTATGCAACGGCAAGGAGATGGCTCTGACCGCAGGAGGTTCCGATGGGAGAAAAACCACCCCAGCCTCATGGATTTCCCCTTCTGACAGAGGAGGTCCAGCCTGTCTTCAGGGGACTCCAAGTCAAAGGAGGGAGACAGCCACTGATTGCAGGAAGATCTATCAGGTGAAGGACACCTGAACCTTGGGATGCCCCAGTGTGATGAGGAAGGCAGATCTGACTGTGGTATCTCCCACTATGGTGGAGGAGACCTAGTCCCCGCCACAGGCAGCCCCGATCTAACAGGAGTGGACAGCCTCTGCCTCAGGAATCTCCAAATCTGATGCAGGACACTCAGCCCCTGACCTCGGATCCCCACACCCTGGCCTCAGGGACCTCCTAGTGAGAGGATTAGAATGCACTTGCAGAGTATCTGTCACAAGCCAGTGCAACACGTCACGATGTGGAAAAGGGATACACTGGGCTTGTTAGGGAATGATTCCCCTGAATCGGACATGGGGTAGGTGCTGCCTTACAAACTCTTCCACCCATCTAACCCCAGGCCCTACTTACGACTTTCCTTAGTGGACTGCAGGCCCTGTTGACTAGAATAGGAGGCTTACTGTCTATCCAAACACTCTTCTGTCATTAATTCTGTAAATGTTTACTGAACACCTGCTGTCTGCCAGGCAGCAGGGGCACAGAGATGAACCTCTTTAAATCTGGCCTCTGCCTTCTAGAGATTCCCAGTCCAGTGTCAGGAGCAGATAAGTGAACAGGTCCTCGCCCCCCTGCCTTTCCCCCCACCCCAAGCACCCGAGGTCCCATAATGCCCTATTTACGTGTTCCAACCTCGCTGGCTACGGGGCTTGCCTTGGCCATCTCTGTGACCTGTGCCCAGCGGAGTTCAGCCCCAAAGCTCGTGCTCAAAAATTATTTGCTGCATTTACGACTCAGTGAAACAGGTATCAATACAGTATTTTCTACACTTTTCTGTATGCCTGAAATATTCATAATTTAAGAAAAGAAATACGATGAGAAAGGCATGCAATAAGACCACACAGAAAGGAAAGGTGTATGACCAGGATTCAGAGGATGAGGGGTCCGACTGCGGGTAGGGGCGTGGGATGGGGTGGGACTGAACTCAGATGGAGATACGGTCAGGCTGTTTTTGGGTGGTGAATTTGTGCATACTGATTCCATCACTAAAGAAAACTAAATATTCAAATAAAAGTGGGTCATATAAGACCAATGTGACATGAGACTAGACTAGGTCCGGGCACCTGAAGTCCAAAGAGGAAAAAAATATGCAGTGAAAACAATACTATTGGAGGAATGGACAAAGTGCTGAGCGCAAAGGCTTAGCTGTGCCTGTGGAAGAGGGGACACAGGGACACAGCACAGGACAGCTACACTCCCCTGTTCCCATTCCATCTCTGCTTCTTACTCCCATCCACCGAGGCGCATCTCTTCTCCTCTCTGGTATCATCTGTGAAATGTAAAGGATATCAGCCCCATCTTCCCTCCTGGCCAGTTGTGAAGTGCGCTGGAGTGACAGGAGTAGGGGACATGGAAAAGGGACAGGAGTTCACCTGAGAGAACCATTGTGGTGGGTGAAATGGTGGCCCCCCCCAAAAGATAAGTCCACCTGCTAACCCCAGAACTTGTCAATGTGACCTTATTTGGAAAAGGGTCTTTGAAGATGTAATCCAGTTAAGGTGATGACATCATCCAGGATTACCCAGGTGGGCCTGGAATCCAGTGATGAGTGTCCTTGTAGGAGACAGAAGAGGAGAAGATAGGAAGACACGGTGGAGAAGGCCATGTGAAGACAGAGGCAGAGACTGGAGTTTCACAGCCACGAGCCAAGGAATGCCCGGAACCCCCAGATGCCGGAGGGGCAGGGGTGATTGTCCCCAGAGTCCTCGGAGGAAGCGCCATGCCAGAGCCTTCATTTCAGACTTCTGGCCTCCAGGACTGTGAGAGAACAAATTTCTGTTGTTCTAAGCCACGTGGTTTGTGGTAGTTTGTGACAGCAGCCCCAGGAAACGAACACAACCATTACCTTTGGGGTCGCGCTGTTCATTCTCCGTGAGTCCACCTGTGTCCAATCCATTCTCTGCCCTGCTCTGACCCCTGTGGGGCTGGCCTCTACTAAATGCATTTCTCAGACTCCCCTGCCCTCTGGCTTTCCTGGGTTTGGTCACTGAGGGGCACCCCCAAGAGACTGAAGAACTGGGGGCGGGGGAGTGAGGTCGGGGTATTTCTTCCACCGCCCTGCCCTCACCCCGGCTTCATGGTGGCTGTTTTCTGTGGCTGGGGCTCTTGTGGGATGGCCCCCCTCGTTGGCCTGGCTGCAGCTCTCACTGGCACCTCTGCTCCCTCCCCTTGCTCTGCCCGGCCCCAGGGATAGTAACTGTGTCCTGCCTTGTAGTGCCCGGGAGCACACAGCCCTGTCGGGTCCCCCTCCACTGTCCACACCTCTATAAACAGTCCCTTCACTCATCTCTTCAGTTAACGCTGGGAGTTAGTCACCCACTTGCAGCTGGGTCCCTGCCAGCCCCAGTGTCCTCCTGCCTGGGGCAGAGGACAGGCTTGTAACCCCAGGGCCAGCCCCTTCCTTTTGAATTCTCTGGCAGAGTGTTCTTTCTAGACAAATTGGGTGGTCAAGGGCCCCTTGGTACCTGAAGCCCATCTCTGGGCCTCAGTTTCCTCATCTGTCACACATCCCCCCATCTTCTCTACAGAACCCCACTCAGGACTTCCCTGCCCCACCCAGCTTTGTCTCCTGAGGCATGTAGGCTTGGGAAAGGGGCAATCATGGAGGCATCTAAGAAAACACAGTGCCCCTCCCTCCCCACCTTCCCGTGCAACAGAAACCAATGGTGAAATGATGCCAAGTGTCTTCCATTTAATGAACAGTTTAAGAGGCTGTTTCTTGCCTGTGCTCAGAGGAACTCCCTGAGGCAGGGAGAGAGAAATTCAGAAGGCCGAGCAGCCAGCAGCTTCCGGCCTATGGTGACCCCTCAACCCCATCCCAACTCTCCCAGTCTCAGCACGTGCAGCTTCCTCCTGCCTCGGCTCCTGCATCATCTGCCGTTGCTCTCACTGTTCGGCTCTGACGTAGGCAGCTGCCAAGCCTGGGCCCACTCCAGGGCTCACCAGGGGTGGGGGTGGAGCAAGAGGGCCAGAGGACAGGACACAGGGTGGGGGATGCACCTCAAATACCACCTGGAGTGGCAGAGCTGGAGAAACATCAGAGCCACCTGAGCCAGCCCCTTACCCTACACATAGAGCCGAGGACTAGGAGTGGCAGAGTCACACCGGAGTGTCCCTAGGCCTGGGGACAGAGGGCTGAGAAGGAGGTTGGCAAACCAGAGCATGTCCAGGAGGTCTGGGCCTGACAGGTGAGGGGTGTGGGAGCTGATGGCTAAGAAAGGAAGAGCTGAGGGGCTAGGGGAACCCAGTTGTGCAATCCAAGTCTGCAGGCACAGGTATGGGCCTGGCCTACAAGGATCTGAGGGGTACCAGGCGGGAGGGCGGACTTCTCAGTGGCTCTAGAACTGGAGCCAGGGCAGGAGGGGACAGGGAGGCAAGTTTGGGGATCAACATCCCAATGACTTTTCCAAAAATCCAAACTGTTGGAAGATGGGTCTGGTCCCCCAGCAAAGTAATGAGCAGCCCGTCACTGGATATGTTCAAGTGAAGGCTGGACTGCCGTGATTCCAGGATGCTGTCACGGGGAGCTCTGTAAAGGATGGTTTACTCTGACTGCTAAAATCTCTCCCTAATACACCTGAGCTGCCCTGTGTGGTGTGGAGTCAAGGGCACAGACCCTGGAGGCAGCCGGCCTGGGTTCAAATCCCTGCTCTGTTATTGACCAGCAGTGTGACCAGGGTTGCTCACTGACGCCCCCTGCTGTAAAATGGGGAAGAAAATAACAGTACCCACTTCAGAGGGCTGCTGTTCCATCTCATATCACGCTAAGACGGATGCCTCTGCGAGAGGGTTTGTCACAGACCTGCAGCCAGAAGACACTTGCCGGAAGGAAGAAGGTGAATGGCGGACCCCTCCCTGCAAGGCCCGCCCACAAGAGGGTGCCCAAGTGCCCAGAAGCAGTGAGGCCCACTTAGTCACACTTATTTAGTGAACTTACGTCCCCAAATATCCCACGTGCTGGTTGGCACGGTCACAGGGACCCAATACCCACATGTGGAGTCTTGCAGATAAGCATCCCTCTGCGCACAGAGGATGGACATGAGGATGTGGTTATAGAAACTCAGATCTTCCCCATCTCTTGCCTGTCCCCTCCTTGTCTCCCCCCATCTTCCCTGCCTTCCCTCCAGGCCCCTCTCTTTCTCGTTTCCTTTCCCCCCAGGGCTGGATGGGCATCTCCAGGTCAAAACAACTGGTTGATTCCCCCAATTCAGGGGCCCCGCAGGCAGGTCTTTGTGAAAACCAGGAATCTGGGGCTTCACTCTTGCGACGTGAGAACGACCCCTGGTCTGCCTGAATTTTTCACTTCTCTGCCAGCTGCGTTGGCATCTGGAGACCCCGACCTGCACACCACAGCGGGGACTCAACAGAAATGGGAAGACTTGAGGGCACAGGGGGCAGGGGGCCAAGGTTCCCGGGGTTCTGCCAAATAATCTTTGCAAATGTCTGCTCAGTACCCCTCTGTCCCCATACAGCTTCCAGATTCACCTGCTATGAACCCACAGCCTCCTTCCTGCGAGAACCCGGCAGCACATATGCACTTCCCTCCATGCACATATGCACTTCCCTCCTCCTGGTGATGCTGGTGCTGATACAAATCACTTAGGAAACTGCATCCTCTGGTTCCAGGGAGATCCTACGGGGAGCCCTGGATGTGTCATGACTCTGAGCGTCATTTGAGACAACGTTGTGGTTTTCCCCCCTTAGCCTCTCCCCTGCCTGTGGCTGCTACCCCACCCTCAGGCACCTTGGCAGGCTGATACGCGTCATTGCCCAAACCTCATTTTCACCGGCTCTCAACTCTCCATGACTGACTCTCCTTGGCCTGGAATCGCCCGTCTCTCCCCACCCCGGCGTTCACACCTGCGTTCATTCTGGGCTGCATCCCCCAGCGGGTGCCTAAGCACATGTTTCTCAGGCTGTGACAGAAACGGGTCTCGTTGGGTGAGATGCTGGGACAGAGGCCCTCCTTGTGCCACTAGGGGACCACACACACACCTGGCCACCCCGCTCTTCCTCCCAAGGCCAGCTCACGTCTCATCTTCCCGGTTCCATTCCTCCTGGTCCCTCCTCTACCTTCTTTCTGGCCCTAGCCCAGCTCCACGGCTCCGCTCTCTGCCCGGTGGTAGCCAGGAGTGACGGTTACAAACTCACAAGCAGCCACCAGCTGCCACTCCTTGGCAAGAAGACCTGTTAAGCATCTCAGGTAACATCATGCCTCCTCTCAGTTAAATGTCAAGTCTCCAGGAAGCTCCTGGAAAGGAGACAGTGTGTGTCAGACTAGAAAGCGCATCTGCTTCCACGTCAGAAAATCCTGGGGGTAAACTCCAGCCCAGCCGTCTGCTAGCTGTGTTGGGAAGGTGACGTAACCCACCTGGGCATACATTTCCTCACCTGAGCCCTGGGGAGGTGACAATGGCCAACACTGCAGAGTGCCAGGCATGGTCCCAAGAGGGTCATATTCATCTAACCCTCACAACAACCCGGAAAGTGGGCATTCCTATTACTACCCCCATTTTGCTGTTGAGGAAACTGAGGCCCGAGTGGTTAAATCACCTGCCCAGGGATCTAGGACCAGAAAGTAGCCGTCCAGACCCGCCACGCCCTCATCACCAGCACACAGTGCCTCTCACACGTGCCCTTCTCGCTCATGGGGATGCAAACACCCAGATACCCTCTGGCACACAGCAGGTGCTCGACAGATGCAAGACGGTCTTATCGTTGTTGCTAATTCAGACGTGGGGTCTGCAGGCAGGACTGCAGTAGTGAGGGAAACTTAAACCAGAAAAGAGTGGGCCGGGCACTTCCAGGTAAATCACGATGCTTCTGTGGCACTTTCCTGGGGTTGCCCTAACAATTGCCACAAACCGGGTGACTTAAAACGATGGCTATTTATTCTCGCACAGTTCTGGAGGCCAGAGTCTGAAATCAAGGTGTGGCAGCGCCTTGCTCCCTCTGAAGCCTCCAGAGAAGAATCCTTCTACGCCTCTTCCACTTCTAGTGGCTCCTTGCAGTCCTGTGGCCCCATCCCTCCAGTCTCTGCCTCCGTCCTTGTCCGTGCCTCTCTGTGTCTCCTCCCTCTTATCTCTTATGAGGACACCTGTCTTGAGATTAGTTAGGCCCACCTTAGAATCCAGGATGATTTCATCGCGAGTTCCTTGTTCCAAATATGGCCACGTTCTGAGGTTCCAGGTGAACTGCTGTTTGGGGGCCACTATTCAACCCACAAGACACTCTTTGGCCCCTGCTGCTGCTTCTTAAAAAGAGGGGACGATGCCAGAAGACCCTGCGCTCTTCTGGGTCTTCAAAGGGGATGAGTATTGCACCCCATCAACCACAGGGAAACAGGCCGGTGGCAGTGGAGACACTCCAGCTGCCCTCTCTCTCATGGTGGCTGGAGACTGGAGACTCGTGAATAAACAACCACGCGCACACCATGCACGGAGGAGGAGCCCTCGGGGGTTGGCGTGGCCCCCAGCGTGTGTGGGAAGCCGGCGTCTGGGCTGGGCTGCCTTTCACTGACTGGAGCACGACAGGGGCTGCTGGCTGTAACTGTGCTTCCCAGAGACGGGAGCAGGATCCAGACAGCATCTCGGGGAGCAGAGACCAGGACGTGAGCCCAGCAGGGTCCCCGGAGGGGAATCGGAGAAGAAAGGATTTGGGTATTCCGCTCAGTCCCACAGACAGGCACGGGCTGGCTCCCACCGGTGCTGGCTCCTGCATGAGGCTGAGCCCTGCACACCCACGGGCTGAGGGGTGGGGACGGACAAGGCGGGGTCCTGGGCCTCCGGGGCTGGCAGGAGTGTGCACAGACACAACCCGTGCCTACAAAGGGTTTTATCAACACTGGCAACTGAGACGTTGTGTGTTGGGGGGAAGATTTGATGGGCGGTGTCGGGAATGGAGGCAGCAAGGCTGATCCCTTAAGATCAAGTCTCTCCTCACTGCTGCTGTTTAAAAAGGCGGTTTCCTGCCTCTGACTGTGTGGACTCCTCACTCTCAAGGGCTGTTCCGCCCTGTTGCACACCCCAGGGGCACCTTCTCATGCACCACGGTCAACGGCGCACCCTGGAGCGTGCCGCCTATGAGATGGGTCTACTGCTCCCAGGTCACGGAAGAGGAAACTGAGGCTCAAAGAGGGTTGATGATTTGTCCAAAAACACACAGCTAATCAAAGGTGGGGCTGGAGGAGCATCCGGGAATCAGAATTCCAGCCAAGCAGCTGCCCCAGGGCGGCACTGTGACTTTCCTGGACCCTGGACATGTTTGCCTTCCCGGGCTCCTGCCTCCATAAAAAGATATTAAAAATTATATTTTATGGTTGTATTGGTATAAAGATGAATATAATCCAGACTGGATTAAAAATTAAAATGTTTTCTTAAACCCCCAAATTCAGAATGGGTCCAACCGGCCCAATGTAGCTTTGGGGGCCCCTTTCTACCTGGCCCCGGCCTGGCCTGGTGCTGCTCCACCCAGGCTACCTCCCTGTACCTCAGTCACACGGGCCCTCCCTGCCCTGCACACACCCCAGGCTGTGCCCAGAGCTGGATCATCAAATACGCAGACCTTTTCCCTCCTCAAATTTACTGCAGTCCCCGAGATATCGCCTGCCTCCCATCTGCCTGTACATTTCTCCACTCACCTCCTCCAGGCAGCCTTCCTTGATAACACAGGCCTACTAGGAACCCCGACTAGGAGTTCCCTTTGTATGGAACCATCTTGACACTGAACCTCGTGTCTCTCAGCCTCACTGTAAATTTTAAAGGTGGGGCACATGCTTTCCCGTGGGTACCACCTCCCACTCACACCAGCAAATCCTGGCACAGAGCTGGGCACACAGGGAGCCCCATGAGTGCTGAGTTACCAGGGGCAGCCCCTGGGCCAGACACACCGAAGTACTTGCTGTTTCTCATTCCCTGCTTGGGAATCTTGCTACCTCCCCTGCTTTCCACCTGGCGAACTTGTATACATCCCTCAAAGCCTCAGCTCAAGTCTCCTGACTCTAGACACCCTTCTTTACCTTTCCAGGCAGAATCTATCTCTCCCCTTACCCATTTCCCCCAATTCCCAGTGCACGCCCCAGTAGAGGACAGATCACACCACCTTTTGTCATACTTTACTTGGCTGTTTTCCCACCACACTGGGCTCTCCTGACAGCAGGGCCCAGCCCAGGTCTGGAGAGTGGTTGGTGGCCCCATGGCCACCCTGGCCCCAGCCCACACTCAGTGGGAAGTGGAGTCAGGGGCAGCCTCCTGTTTCCTGTCTGCCAGGGCTGGACCTCAAGGATCATCTCAGGTCTGCCTGCCGAAAGGCCCAGAAGTCTGGTTCCCCAGAGTCTCTTCCATCTTCTTCATTAACTGCAATCCCATCCAACCCCTGATTACTGGGGAGTGCATTCCCCGGGTCACTGGGCCTCAACCCTGGCTGCACATCAGACCTAAGGGGAGCTTTTACAAACTCCAGTGCCCGGGATCTCAGCAGATCAACCGCGTCAGAAATTCTGGGAATGGGACCTGGCCTTGGTATTTTTGATATTTTCAAAAAGGCTCTCCAGGTGATTCTAACTCTCGGTGGGGCGGGAAAGCACTCGTCCAGGTGGTGGGTTTTCATATCGGAGGTTCTCCCTTTGCTTCTCATGATGTCTTTGTTTGGGCTCGTTTCTTGAGCCAAGAGATCTGGCTGGGAAGAGGCTCACGGCTCTCTGAGCTGATGGGGATCTCCAGGGACAGTGGGATCCGGCTGCCTGCCTTCAACAAGGTTATCTCCATTGTCTGCGGTCCCATGAGGAAAACAAAGCCCTAGGAGGTTAGGCGTCTTTCACAAGTCACACGGCTAGTGGATGGCACAGCTGAGTTGATAAGTCGGGCTCTTTCAACAAGCGATTTGGCGGTGAGCCGGGGCAGAGGGCTCGCACAAGGGACAAATGCGTCTTGGGGATGGTGTGGAGCACGCATTTCCCCAGCACCACGTTGGCCTCCCCACCTGGGGCTGCAGAGGTCCGTCCCCCTCAGTAAAGACTCCCCAGCCTCATCTGAGTGGGCAGCTTTGGGCACGTCCTGTCATCTCTTCTCAGTAAACAGAGCCTGAGCCGGAGGCACACTCTCCACTCACTGTCCCTTCCAGACCATTTTGCTCCAAGAGCTGCACGCGAAGCTCTTTAGGGACCGAGGCGGTGAGTCACCTGTGCCCCACTTTGGGGACCCGACGCTCCTCTCCGAGCCCAGGAAGGAGGGATGTTTAATTCATCAGACAATGCCACAAGATGTTGTTTACATGCGCGCGGGAGGTAACACAGACGCAGCAAACCGTGAATACCGTAAACCGTTCGCAGCTTCTCCTCCTCCGTGTGATAATTAAAGAGACAGTTTGGGTCACACGTACAAAGTGGCAGCGTCAGGGTGGGAAGCCACAGAGATAAGCTGGCACAAGGGGACGAAATGTCCTGTCCCCTGCCAGGCTCTAGTCCAGGGCCCACCTTGCCAGCCTCCTCTTCCTCCCAGGTGGAATTGGCAGGGTGTCCCAGCACCCTGCACACCCCCCTTCTCCTGTCCCTGACTGTGACGTGAGTTGGGGGCTGAGCTCATACTCTGTGCTATTATCTTATGTGGTCCTCAGAATACCTCTAGGAGGTAAATGCTCTTATTGACCCATTTTACAGACAAAAAGCAGTAGTCATATTGTAATCATTATCACCACCATCATGGTTAATATTTATGCATATTTACTCTGTGTCAGGCTCTAAGCCCTTTACACATAGCAATTCATTTAATCCTTGCAACAGCCCTATGAGTAGGTATAATTATTATCCTTATTTTACAGGTGGGATAAACTGAGGAACAGAGAGGTTGAGTAATTTGCCCATGGTCACACAGCTAGAAAGCAGAAGTAAGGAGATAATCCATTCATTCACTGAGTGAGAACAACTGGAAATTCAGGGGCAAAATGGTGTAGACACAGTCCCCTGCCTCACAGAGCAGGCAAATCAACCTGCCGAGCATCGAGCATCTCTTGGCTGGATAGCAGCGGGGCCAGGACTTGAACTGGGAGCTCTCGTTCTCTGAATTCAGTATACTTTCTCCCTGACCAGGCTGCCAGCCCTTTCTAATGTACACGTGCATGTATGTGTGCGCATGCACATGTGTAGTGTGTGAGAGGCCAATTCTGGCATTTATTTTATATTGATACATTCAATTTGGGATCAGCCACCATTTTTGGCTATCCAGCTGATCCTGTAGTAGGACTCAACAAATATGCTAATAGAGTTAAGCTGAATCGAATCCAGTACTGTCCCCGTCCTGGGGCTTCCACAGACTGGAAGTGTAGAAAAATTACACTCCAAGGAGTCAGTATAGACAGAGTCGAAGGGCAGGCTCTTGAATTTTGTCTGGCTCAAGACCAAGTTCCTACACATACCAGCTGGGCAACCCTGGTCAAACTGCTTAACCTCTCTGTGCCTCAGTTTTCCCATTGTCGAGGGAGACGAGAATGGTCCCCACCTCCCAGGATTCCGTGAATGTAAAGCAGTAAGAATAATGTGCAGAGCGCTCAGTGAGGACAGCCAGCAGCAGCATCGTCACAGTTAATAGGACACGCGTCTCTCAGTCTCCGTGCCAAGGAAGCACACTTGGGAAGATGCGCTTTCCTCGGGCCGACAGGTGGAGAAACCTGGAGGAGGGCAGTCAGACTTCACACTCCCGCTGACAGTGACCCCAGGGTCAAGGGCACTGGGCCCACAAGACAAGACACATGGGTTCTAGTCCTGGCTTCAGCATCATCATCCAAGGCCCCTCCTTCTGACTGGGGTATCAGTTTTCTCATCTGTAAAATGGGTTGTGTACTCAGTGACTTTCTAAGATCTCCTCTACCTCTCACTTTCTAGAGTTTCTAGGAGTCTCTTTCCTGTCTTCTTCCTGCTGTGAGCATCTCGTGCTGCCACCCAGGATTCTGAGGGAGAGTGCTCTGGGGGGCCATCAACCTGAGTCTGTGTTGCTAAAACCTTGTGGAGCCAAGTCCTCGATTTACAGGTAAGGAAGCTAAGACCCAGAGCGGGAAGCCAGTCAAGGTAGTGGCAGGACTGGCCTGGGGGCGGGGTGGAGGCAGCTGGCTCTCTGTCCTCACCCCAGGGCCCAGCTAGGATGGGGCTCCAGGGGGATGGAAGAATGTGCCAGGGTCACGCTTTCATGAAGCGTGGGGCCTGAATTGTAATGTGAGTCCATCTGTCTCCACATCCCTCCTTCTCTCTACCATGCAAGGCCCTGCCAGCCCTAAAAATCTGTGCTTCTGTGAAACAAGTCGGGGAAAATAGTTTTGGCTTAAAATCTGCGATTTTTTTTTTAAAGCCCTGCTTCTAGGAAATTTTAAGGACTCTGGAGAATTGAGGTTTGGGTGGAGACACGTATCTACTCTCCTCTTCCAGGCCCATATATGGAAGCCTCATGGCTACTAGAAAGGATAAAATCAACACTAATTTAGCGCTTGCTGTGTACCAGGCTTTGTTCTAAGAGCTTTGCATATATTAACACATTTACTCTTTTTTTCAACAGCACCACGTTAGTGGTATTATCCTTGTTTTTCACATGAAGACAGGAAGGCTGAAAGGCGATTTCACATAGCTAGATACTGGTAAGGCTGGGATTCAGTCCCACATGCCTGGTCCAGAGTTTAAGCTCTTAATCACCAGAAAGGCCTGCCCCATAAGTCAGGGATCACGTCTTAGAGCTGGGTGGTCTTAGATTTGAAGCCTGGTTCCTTCACCAGCTCACTGTGTGGTCTTGAATGCGTCTGTGACTTCTCTGGGCCTCATATTCCTCCCCTGGAAATAAGGATAAGACAGTCTACCCTGCAGAGTTGTCATTGGGAATTATCGACAATGTATATCACCAAGTCACCCAGGGCCTGGTGGGACACAAGCATTGGCTAAGTGGTAGTTATTATTTGTGATTTAAAGGACTATCAGACTCCTAACAGGGCACTTATGCAAAACCTGATTACTCTGAAATTCATAGTAACTAAGATGGAGCCTAAAATAATATCACCTATATATCTAGAGGGAAAATTTTTAAAAAGGTTCTATGCAAAACAGGCATAGAGGGCCTTTCTAGAGCACCTATATGTCATTTGCAACTGCCGTGCTAATTTGAGTGAGTCTCCGGTTGCTGATGAGCCCTGACAGGGCCGGGTCTGTTCGGGAAGGCAGGCCCTCTGAGGGCTGGGGTTGGGAAGGCAGGAAACTGCTTATTGAGAAGCAGCCTCTGGTTCAGACTCTCATCAATGCAGACAGGTCCTCCCCAGAGGGTCGAAATCAGTATACTTTAGATTTGCTTATTTTTCTTGCTCAGAATCTTGGAAATGCCAGGGATGGAAAGTTCCCTGGAGAAACTGAGGCCCGGGGAGTGAGTGTGCACCCAGGCCCGGGGAAGCCTGGAAAGACAGACCTAAGGAGGGGGGCTCTCCTCTTCTCTCCTCCAGACACCGGTGAATGTACTGGGGGCTCGCTGGGCGGGGTTAGGGTGGCAGTGCCCGGGTCTGACAGGTCCCTGTGCATGGGGGCAGGAGATGGGGTGGCTGGGAACCCAGTCCCAGGGCGCAGCTCTCCAAAGCCTCAGTGCCACAGCCCCAGGGTTGACGACTGCAGAAGCCTGCAGCACAGGCCAGAGCAGCAATGACGCTGTTCTAAGTGTTACTTACACCAACTCATTTCCTCCTTTCAACATCTCAGTGAGATAGACATTATTGTTGTTCTTGTTTCAGAGTGGGGAAACTGAGGCACAGAGTAGTTAACCAGCTTGCCCAAGTAGCTAGAGGGCACACTGGAATTGTGAAGCCAGGCAGTGTGACTCAGGGGTCTGAACTTTTATTTCCTGTGTCTCTTGGACGCTTGTCAAGTGCCACATAGATGGAGGGGTACTTTTTAGGCGGGGGTGGAGGATGGGACATGGAAAATCTTCTTGACCTCTGAAATTCCCTCCTCCTGGTGGGCCCACATCTGAAGAGGGTGTCTCTGCTGGTCACTTGGCAGGACTTGCACCTGAAGACAAGCCCCCTGGAGGCCCCCGGTTCTCAAAACAGGTTCCGGAAGGCGGAGTGTCACTGGGCTGGCATCAGGAGAGGATGCCAAGGCCTGAGGTTCTGAGGCCCACATGGAGAAGCCTCCACCACCTTCCTCAGGGGTAGAACCACATCCTCTTCTTGGGGGGTCCTGCCTCTGACACCCACCCCCTGCCTGCCAGCCATCTCCAGCATTCCCCAAGAAACCCACTTCTCCTCCTGGCACAGGGTGCAGAGACAGCAAATAAAATCTCCAAACTTGTTGTCTTTTTTCTTTTTCAAAGCCAGCGCAGGTCTGCGGTTGCCATGGCGACACCTGCCAGCTTCTCTGAAGTCAGCGCTCAGCTCCCTCCAGCGGCCTTGGCAGCCTCCCCCTCTGCGCCCTCCTCCTGCCCACCTCGGCGCACCCTCCCCCCACCCCGGCTCTCACAGGTCCCCGGGCCCAGCCCCCTGTTCCTCCCGGCCAGGCTGGCTCAGGTGCCACAGGTGGAGTGGGAGTCGGCACAGGCTGGACTGGGGGCAGGACTTCAGATGCCCAGGCGGGAAAGTGATAATAATAAGCTCCCCGGTGGCAGGGGCCTGCCGGGGACACCAGACATGACTGAGCTGCCGAAAAGGTCGTGCCTGCTCCACCACCGGCCGCCTGTCCCTGCTGCAGCCTCTGTCCCTCTGTTCCCCTGGCCTCTCCTGTGTCCTTTGGAGAGCTCTCTTCTTCCACCAAAGCCCAGAATGCTCCAGGGTGGTTGAGAACGAGTCTGTGAAAACTGATTAGCCTGCCTAGGGAAGTTATTTCACCTCTGAGCCTCACTTTCCTCCTCCTCGAAATGGGTGACTAAGACTGACCTTCAGGGTTGACATGGGGCAGAGACGAGAAAATATGTATAAGTACCAGACACACAGTAGGTGCTAGATGGATGCTCCTTCCCTTCTCTTTGCTTCCCATCGTTTCCATCCCTCCTTCTCCTGCCATCTTCTCTCTCCATGAACCCACTTTGCTTTCTCTCTTCTCCACTGCCCTGCCTGCTCTGTCTCCCCTCTGCTCCTTCCTCCCCGGGCTTTCCTGCTTTTGCACCTGGCAGAGTCGCCAGCATCCTCACGGCCTCCACCCTGGAGCTCACCCCTTCTTCCCGGGGTCACAGGGCTTCTTGGGGAAGGTGGGGGTGGAACATGCTCAGTCTCCAGAAAAGACAGCCTTGACTTCTGATGGGAAGCCAGTGAGAGGACAAGAACAATATCCATGGCAATGGACACCATTTATTGATCACTTACTGTGTGCCACACTCTATTTGAAGAGTTTTCCACCAATCAGCTCATTTAATCCTCACATCACCCCATGTGGCACTTACTATTCCAACCCCATGTTATATCTAGAGAAACCAAGAAGTGGCAGGAAATGAGGAGCAGCAAATTCGTGATATGGGACACCAGAGGGCGAAGGAAGAGGAGACGGGGCAGCTCAGAAGCACAGCGGGGTCTTCCTTCCCTTCCTTTTCTCAGGTCTCAGTAGCCTGGAGACAGGTTCTGCTGTGATATCCCACATGCCCCTGAGGAGCATCTGAATCCCTGAAAGCAGCCCTGGTCCAAGTTCAAGGTCACCTACAAAGGCTCCCCCACCGCCCTCCTCCCAAGCCTGTCAGCGTGCCGGCTCACAGAGGATGGCCGTCTCTGTCCTCTGTCCCTGCCAGGAGTGGGGCCGTCTCCACACGCACAGTGGGCAGAATTCTCAATCTCCTTTGGCCAAACCTTTACCAAGGGGTTAAGCGAGCTCCCTGCCGCCCGTGCTGGCTCCGGAGGGCCAGGGGCTGGCTACCCCCTCTCACCACTTCTTCCCAGCAGCAAGGCTGTACTAACTGCCTCCCCACTGTCAAGGAAACCATCTCAGTCCAGGAGCAAGGATTTAGTTACCAGCAGGCAGACGGTGGGACTGGCAGGGACAGGGTGTGGTGACAGGTCGGGGGACAGGGCTGGCTGACAGCTCTCATTCCCCGAGGCCTCTGCCCATTACTGCTCATCAGTTTTCCTCTGCTCCCCGGCTACTGGCCCCTCTCTGATTCTCACCTGCTCAGCTGCAGGCCCAGACTGAGGAGGGAGGCACCCCTCGCTGGATCCTGCCCCACCTTCCGAGTCCCAAAGCAGCCTCTGCCGGCAGCTTCCCTGGATGGCTGGGCTGCTCCCTTTAATGCCCCCAAGAGCCCCCTGCAGGACTCCAGGAAAGAGCAGGTCCCGATTCAGGAGGTCCGGGTGCGGCCCGAGATATTGCATTTCCAGCTGTCTGGACATTACTTGGGAGTAGTGAGGGCCTAGATGACCAAGGACCGCCTCCTGAGGGAGACTTTGAGAGTCCAGGGTCTAGGGCCCCCTAGGCCTCCTTACGGGATCTCTCCTTGGGGGCCTGGACACAGACAGTTGTCCTCAGCCGCTGCTTCCCACCATACAGGCCTGCCCCTGAGCACACTCCACCTAAGACCAGAAGCTTCGAGCTTCCAGCCACGAAATACATCTGGTCCCTCCCCGGAGGGATACAGGGCTTGCAGACCCTCTAGCCCTCACATATGGAAAAAGCATGCCCAGGGGAGAGTTGCCCAGATGGGCTCTGCCATCCACTCTCACTCCTCAGCCTGATCACACAGAAATTGACAGAGTTCAGGAGAAATGAGAGAGCTCAGGGAAGACACACGAGAGTCCAAACATAGCCTTAGCTACTGTAAAAGCCCCCAGGTGAAGAGCTGAGGGTCACAGTGAATCACTAGCAGAAGAGGCTAAGAATAAGTAAAACCTCGCATTGCTCTCTTCACCGCATTCCAATATTGCGCAGGAAAGGCCATCAACCTACTTCCTTTTGAGTTTCCCCTTCTATCTACAAAAGGGGTATTTCTCAATCAGGTCATGTCTGGAAAAGGTTTCAACCATCAGGCCCAGAGGATCTGTGTGCACCCGGACATAGGGGGATGGACCAGATGACATCTCAAGGTCACTCCCAGGTCGGAGGAATCTATGACTTCCCTACTATCTCCTGGGCATCACAGAGAGAAAAATCCCCTCCTCGACTGCAGTTCGTGGTTTTGGCTTTGATTAAACCTCGAGATTAATTTTTCCCAGTGACAGAGTGCCCGGCCTGGAAGCCATAATCCCTTCAGTAGTTCAACATGTTTATGAGGGTGAGAGGATGCTTAATGCTGCAGTTAAAATGCTAAGCTGAGCAATCAGTTCATTAGGAATTGACTCAATATGTTTGCTGTCTGCAGCTGGGCCCTACTCCCCTGGACAGAGATAAATCAGCTGACAAGGCAGCAAGTGACAAGAGAAACTCCTCTGACATCCACAGCAACGCTCGGAGAAGCTCTGACCCAGAGGAGAAGTCTCTGGCCCAGCACCCCACGAGGTCTCGGACCAAGCCAGGCTGCTGACCAGAGCTGGGGAGAACTCTCGATGTGGGGTATGCCCAGGGGCTGGACTTTGAGCCTCCAAAAGAATGGAGGGTGAATCAGGCCAGCTGCAGCCCAAGGACACTTGGGTATCATGGGCCGATGAACTGGAGGGTATTGGTTTAAGTTCCTCTAGAAGGAGACCCTGAGTCAAGGATTGGAGGACACAGAGTTTATTTGGGAGCTGGTCCCTGAAAACACTGGGAGGGGCATAGGGGAAGTGAGATGGGGAAGAGAAGGCAGCCAATAAAAGGTGTGTTATTACAGGAATTACAAGGGTGGGCAACTGGAGCTCAGTCCTGCTGGGACCTCTGGGCGACTGTGTAGACTCATCAGAGTCGAGGGGCGAGGGTGCTCGATGGGTGTGTCCATCAGCCTCCCTTTGAGGGTCTGCTCCAGCAGGGAAATTCCCCAGCACTTCCGGCCTATGTACTTGCTTGGGCAGAATGTGCTCCTATGGCCAGAGAAGGCCCTCAAGCCAAAGATGCAGGTGGAGGTGGTGGGAGCTGGTGTGAACTGAAATGGTGGGGTCAAGGGGAGAGAGTGTCTGCTCCGTGGAGGGGGAGCAGAACCCAGTCGGACTACAACCCTCACAAGAGTAATCTTGAAAGAGACTTGGGATCCATGGACTAATGAGTTTCACTTTCTGACCCTGCAAGAGCTGGAAACATCTCTAAAATGGGTAAGCCCCTAAGCCCCACAGCCCAAGGACGCCTTGGGGAACTCAGCGGGTGGTGAGGCCTTGTGGTGGATTCATTCAGGCCTACAGAGGGCCTCTGGGATGGCAGGAGGGCACCGCAGCAGCACTGTCCCTGGGTTAGATGTGGGCAGGAGTTTGGAGAACTTGCTGGGCACTTCTCTGGGTGGAGAATGGCCAAAAGAGGCACCCCGTGGTTAGGATGGGCGTCTCATTTGAAATTTTAATAAATCATCTGGAAGAAGGAGTACACAGTGAGAGCTGAAAATCTGCAAATGGCACTAAGTTTTTTGGGGGAAGTGAAATGTCAAGCCAATGAGGATACACTACAGAATCCCACAAGGATGTGTGCGAGTGGGCAGAAAAGTGACAGATGAGATTCGGTGTGGGCAAGTGTAAGATAATGTATTTAAAGACAAATATCTCAAACTCGACAGGACTTCCTTCTGAGATGATGCACGCCACGGCAGGTTTATTTTAGGAAGAGTAAGGAGGGGAAGAGGAATTGACATTTAGGAGCGGCTACTAGGTGCCAGGTGTTTCATGGGTCTTATGGAATCTTCTGCATGCAGAATGCGGAGGTGCAGTTCAGAGGGAGAAAGTGAGTTCTTCAAGGCCACAGAGCTGGGATGGGCTGGGGCTGGGCTTCTGATTCAATATGTGTTCTTCCTGGTCTGTTCCCTGAGGACCTGAGCCCAATGTGTGAAGCGGCCCGAGGACCACCACGGACCAGCCACATTAGGAAGACCCTGGAAACGCAGTCACCACGTGCCCCTGGTTTCCCCTCCTCTCTGGCCTGTCCTGCTCGGTCTCTTTTGCTGGTTCTTTCAGCAAAACGTTGAAGTGCTCCAGGCCCCTCTTGGCCCTTTCTTTTCTTTGTCTCTTTCCCTTGGGGAAAGACCATCCTACACTGATGAGTCCCTAGTCCGTGTTCCCAGCCTTGGCTTCCCCCTGAGCTCCAGACCCGCAATTCGATATTCAGGATGTCTTCACTGGGCTAACAGGCACCCCAGACCTAACAGAGCCATAACAAGCCCTTGCTGTTTCCCCTGGAGCCTGCTGCTCCTGCAGTCCTCCTCGTCTCAGGAAATGGCAACCCCGTGGAATCTGTCCTTCCGTCTCTGCACAATGAACAGGTCCCGAGAAAGTCAATGGAAGGGAGAGGAGGTAGGCAGATGGCTGTGAAAGGTGCGCGACCTCTACTTTTGGAAACACGAAGGTGAGAAGGGATGGGTGGAAGCCCAAGGAGCCATGACATAGATGGGGAGGAGTCAGCGGGTTTCATCAGCAAATCCAAGTGTGGTGGGACGAGGGAATGGCTAGGATTAGGGATCACCCTCAGAAGCATGGAAAGATACATGACAGGAGCGAACCAGAGGAAGCCCCCGGACCCACCATCCACGGCCATCCAATGGGACCACCCTTACCCCCCATTCCCTGCTTCTCTCTACCTCAGGCCCTCTCTGCCAACCTCCCTTCTTCTCTATGGCCCCCAGGCTGCGAGGCAGTGAGAGCGGAATCAGTCGGACCGCCCACCCTCTGCCCCTCCTTCCCCACAGCAGCAGCTCTGCTGCGAGCTCCGCCCCAGCCTGGGATGGCCTGGAGTGGAGAGCGGGGGCCCAGACCCACCTGGCTGCTGCCCAAGGTAAGGGCTCAGCATAGCAGCCCCAGGCCCCCCAGCCCCAGCAGCGGCCCCCATTTCCCCCCCACCAGGGGTCGAGAAGGAGAGGGACAGGTTCCTCCTGTTATTGGGAGGATAAAGCCAAAGGAAAAAAGCCATAAAGTCACTGGATTGGAAAATGAGAAAGCAGAATAAATAGGCTCTTGGGAGGGAAATAGGTCTTCCCCGCTCTTTGAACAGGAATAAACGGGGAGAGCGCCTGTCAGGAGGGACTTACGCCAGGAAATAGGTAGCTCGTCAGTTAGGGGCCCACGAGGAGAGGGTGCCAGAGAGCCCGAATCTTCTCTCCAGCCCAGACCTTCCTTTTTCCAGACCACCAGGCAGGGCCACTCTGCTGGCCACCTGCCTGTCCCCTCCCCATCCACGCCCTGTCCTCCATTCTGTCTGTCCTGCTCCTTCCTGACCCCAGCACCCCTCTGCCATCCTCCCTTCCACTGAAACAAACCCACCTCTCTTCTAAGCCTCACTTCCTATGAGAAGCCTTCCTGCATCTCTCTCGTCTCAGACCCGACTGAATCACAGCCATACAACAGACCAACTCTGCATCTGCCCCACACACCCTGGACACCCGCCTGCCACTCTATCCCTTGACTGAACCATCTGCCCAGCCTCCCGTGGTCTCCAGAGTGTAATCTATCTATGCTTCAATGTCTCCTCCTCCAGGAAGCCCTCCCTGATCCCTACAACCCTCAGGGGGAATTAAGGCTTCCTCCCTGTACCCATGGCGGATTGGGGGTAATTCCAGTTATGGCACAAGCCCCCTGGTCCGGCTGAAGGTGACTCATCCCTGGTATGAAGGAGTCTCGCCTCCTCTGCCTCCTTGAGGGCAGGTCCACTTCTGTGTCCCCCAAGGCTTCAGGGTGGCGCATTAGGGGACGACCAGGATTAGGGACACCCTGGGAAGCATGAAACGTTAGGAGCAAACCCAGGAGGGGAGCTGACTCTGCCACACGAAAAGCACCTGCTGGTGGAGAGTTGCATTGATTATGTCCCATTTTACTTTTCACACAGCGCGGAGCTCGCAGCCTGATGTCAACTCCGTTCTTTCTACAGATATTTACCAAGTGTATGCCCCACACACACATATGCCATAGGCACACACACCTCACAGCACAGCCAGGGACAGATGGACAGACACCTCCACGCAGCCTGCCTGCCTCTGGCTGCCCTCTCTGTGTCCCTGCTTCATTGTACTCGAAAACTACTGATGATCTCCCACCAAAATACAACCACGACCCCTCAAAACAACAGAGCGCCCCTTCCTCCAAGCTCCACTCAAATCCTCTCCACACTGCAGAGGCTGGAGTGTGTCCGTCCTCTTAACTTCACAGATGAGGAGACTGAGGCCCAGAGTGGGGCAGTGCCTGTCTGAGGCGTGCAGCTAAGGAGGGGCAGTTGGGGACACAATGCAGACCTGCTGACGCCACCCCAGCTTAGCCTGGTGGAGGGAGGCTGTACCAAGAAGAGGAGGCTGGGCCTCCAGGGGACAGGTGAGGAGGGGCGGGGGGAGGGTGGGATGGTGGGGAGACGGGTGAGGGTGCCTCGGGAGGGGACAAGAGGAGCAGGTCACACTTCGAGCTCCCGAGGAAACACCTTCCCCTTTCTCCTGGCCTCCTGTTGAGGTAAACGCCTTCCCCCAGGGTCTGTCCCCCCCACTTCCTCTGCCTCATTTAGGGGAAAATAACAATGAGAAGGCGGAAAGGAGAGACCAGAGAGAGAGCCTCCCCACCAGCTCCTGGCTCCTCCCTCACGTCTGTCTGTCCATCTGTCTCCACTCACTTCCCCTCTGATTTACCCGCCCTGCCCACTCCACAGTCCACCTGGGGCCCCAGCTCCTGTCTTCCCTCTTGTACCACCTCGTCCCCACCCGCTTCTCCTGTACACTGTCCTCCAAGTCCACTTCCTATCTCTCCCAGCCCCTTCCTGTCACGTCTGCCCCTCTGTCCCTCTGTCCCTGTCCCGTCTGTCCCTCCATCTACCAGGAGTTCCCAGGCGAGCTGTGAATCCACCTGCTGGCTTTGTGGGCCCCCGTGGTCTGGGATGGCATGGGCAGTCCAGTGAGGACCCAGCTCGCCCTGAGCCTGGAGCAGGAGGTCAGGCCGCTCCGGGAGGAATGAGGCCCAGCGTCTGCGGAGTCTGGTGAGCCGGTGGGAGAAGTCAGGCCTGGGAAGCAAATGCTTCATCAGGGTTCCGTGGAGGCTGGGAGGAAATGGGACCAATTGATCCACATTTGCCTCCCCAGATTGGAGTACAAGCGGGGAGATGGAAGAATTAACCTTTTCAAAAATGTAATTTCATAAAATCACCTCTCTTGGAACAGACTTTCTCATTATTACTATTATTTATGGCCACGTCCATGCCGCAGGCCACCACCCGTGTGGAGAGACGGAGGAGGGGCAGGGGGTGCAGCTGCCCATGGAGAGAGGAAGGGCTGACCCCACCGCAACCCTGGTCTCAGAGTTCAATCACAGACACCCTCAGAGTCCCCATGGCCCCCACAGGTCACCTGCAGCTCTTCTGGAGAAGTGCCTCTCCCTGGGACTGAATCTCAAGTCACTTTCAAGACTGTCACATGGAAAATCACTGCTTCTGTACCTCCTCAGCCCCGTCAACCTCTCTCCACACCACTGATTCCCTGCCCCCTCTTTAGAGCTCACCGTGGCTGGTGCTGGCCACAGCAGCCACCCCTCAGGTCCAGGACTGCTGGGACAGGGACACCAGAGGACCCTGCTGTCAGAGACCTGTTACTGGGCTCAGAGAGTGGGCATTAGGCTCCTTCTGCTGCCACCTGCTCAGGGTGGGGTGGCTCCTTGCCCTCCATTGCCTGCCTGTCCCAGCATCCTGCTTGACCTTCCAGCTTCCCCGGTCCACCCTACTGAGCCTTGAGTAACACCTCAGGTCCTTGACTCTGTGGTCCTGAGTTCATGGCTCTGGCCTGTAAAATGGGGGAGCACGCATGGCATGCAGGAGGAACAGCAAGGAGACCCATGTGGCCGAAGGGGGTGAGAGGGAAGAGGGGTAGCGACGAGTCAGAGTGGGATCACGTAGGGCCTCGTGGGCCATTAGAGGTCTTTGGGTTTTGCTCTGAGTGCACTGGGGAGCCACTGCAGGGTCTGGAGCAGAGGAAGGGTGTGATCTGCCCTGTGTTTTCAAAGATTGCTGCTCACCCATTCTCTGGGGCCTTGTCTGCTCAAGCAGCTCCATTCTCTCCCCCACAATATCTCCTCTCCTTCTCTGGGGCCCCCTGGACCCCTCTCTTCACTCATTTAACAATGTTCACTGGATGCCCGTTTCAGAGTGTGCCTGGAGGGCAGGGAAGGAGAAGGACGTACCTCTGCCCTTGTCAAGGCCACTGCCTCGTGGAAGAGACAAAATTTCCTCCCCAGCAGCGCTTGAAAAATGGACCAGGTAGGCTTCTGGTGTCCCAGGCCCCACTCTGGCACTATATTGCTGTGCGACTTTGGATAAGCAGATTACCCTCTCCGAGTCCCTGTTTTCCTCTCTGGAAAATCAAGGGTTTTGACCCTGCGGTCTAAGGTCCCTTCCGGCCAGCGCACTAATGCTTTCAGATCAGTGGAGGAGGAGGAAGATTAGGGCAGGGGAGAGGAGCCCTCACCAGAGTCCCAAAGGTGGTGAAGCTGGGAGGTGAGGTTCCCTCTCCCTTGTCTGCTCCAGACCCTCCTCTCCTTCCTCCTCCGCTGCCCCTTCCGCCCCGCAGGGCCCCCCTGCTCCATGCCCTCACCCGGCTCCCCTCCCAGCTCCCTCTCTGGCACTGAGCAGGAAGCACAGTGAACCTGCCAGGTTGAATCAGATCTGCACGTGCAACAATTTAACAAAAGATGGATCTGGTGTATGTGTGCGGTTTTTAAATGGAGCTTCCTTGGAGCCCGTTGTTTCACTCAGAATGAAAACAATTGATTATCTTTAGAGCCACTTACTGAGGCTCATTGGCCTTGATACAACCGGCCTGGGGTTTCCAGGGGCCCAGCGCCGCTCACCCACCCTCGGGCCTGCAACAGCCCAGTTCTCAGGGAAGGGTAAGCATCACAGCATTACGGCAGTGCAGTGTGGCAGCCAGGACGCCCTCCGCTGCAGGAGGCAGGGGGCAGTGTGAACGGGACCTCTGGGCAGGAGGGGCTGACGGGCCTGGACAGCGGGGGACCGCCTCCCTGCAGACCCAGACCCAGACCCAGCTACAGAGGGCTGAAGCATTTAGAGCAGGAACGCCCTTGGGATGGAGAAGCTGGAGAGGAGGGGGCCACAGAGGCACCCTCCCAACTCACTGCCAAGCTGGCCCCGGCCCCAGGATCTGGACAGACACAGACGGGAGACCAGATTCCCCCGCCCAGTGCAAGAGCCTCCAGCCTTGGGCTGGTGTGGAAGGTGGACAGGAGCAAGGAAACACACATATCCTAAGATGTCAGGCAGTAATAACTGCTTTGAGGAAACCTAAAGCTTGAAGGGAACGAGGAACGAGGCAGGCAGCTCTTTAGACAGGGGAGCCCTCTCCGAGGAGGGGACACAGGAGGGAGCTGAGCACCGCTGACATCGGGGGAAGGCTTCAGGGCAGAGGGGCCGTCCTGGGGTCCTCTGTGCACTGGGGCCCCAACTGAGGCCGGGGGTCAGGGATGGGAAGTGTGTCCCTGTATAGATGCCTCCTGTCCCTGTCAGCCCATCCTAGCCTTCTGCCTCAGTTTCCCTGGCAGGCACTCTGCTGTACTTGGAGCCCTGACTTGTACCCTGACTCCTTCGGCTGAGGTAATGACACCTGTTTGATGCTTGCCAGCCCCTTCCCAGGGGCACAGACACTATTTTCTATGTCCCAGGCTGAGTGGGGGTCCACTCTGCATGGACAGAAGGCTCAAAATCATAAAGGGTTGGCCAGCTGGCTTTGAATACCACCCTGTGCCTCCATGTCCCCCATTATGGGGCTGGACGTGCTCCCCCACACAGAGTCCTGTCAGCACCTTGCTTACCCATGGGTGAGCCCAGTGGGACCTACAGAAAGCCCTGTACTCTCCAGCACATCTGGAAGCCCTCCGGCTCTGCCTCCTCCCCTCCTCCTGACTCCCCATCTCTTGGAGCCTGGTTTCTGTCCCACTGTCTTGCAGCTGGCTGCTGTCTCTTGGCCACACTGATGTCTTGCTTGGACAGTGCACTTAGCTGGGTGCCAGCCTCACCCCTGGGCGCTGACTTTGAGCCTGTGGGTCAATCCTGCCTCACCTGCGTCCAGCCAAGGCTCTAGGAGCCCACTCACGGCCAAGTCCCAGGTTGCAGTTCATCTCTGGACCCTGATCAGGCCCCCCAAGGGCAGGCCCTGGAGCTGGGTGAGCCCCTCGGCCATCCCGGCATGGCTCTCAGCTGAGCCTCCTGTTATGACAGGACAGTGTTGTTCTGGAAAAGGCCAGATAAAGTGAAATGGACCTCCCTAGGGATGGACTGGAGAGGAGCTTCATGCTAACGCTGTGGTCAGTCTTGTGTTACAACCCAGCCATCAGGAACCTCAGGGAGAGCAACACAGAATGGGAAATAGGTCTGGAGTGGTTAGGGGCCCCAGGTCCAGGGGAGACAGGAAACCTGGGTTCCACTCCTGCCTCTGTTCCTAGCAACTGGGGTGACCTTGGTATGTAGCACTCTTGTTCCTCACGTGTAAAATAAGGGGCATTGGATTAAATCGGTGGTTTTCTCACTGCCATGGAAGGTTCCACGGAGTTCTCTCAAAGGCCCCTTAGGGAGGAGGTGAGGGTAAGGGGCCCTCCCCATTTCCCACAGGAGATACGCTTTCCCCTCAGCCGTTTGTTCAAGCTGCCTCAAAATGCTTCCTGTAAACAAGAGTGGAGAGTCTTACAAATCGTTTTAAAACCACTTCACTAGATGACTTTGAAATTCCAAGAATTAAAGATTACTCACCAACGGATGACCTCAGCCCCTGGCCCCCTGTCTCTCTCTCTGTCTCCCCACCACCATTCCTGCCATCCTCCTCAACATCTTTAGCATCCCTGCAGATGACCTGTCCCACACCCCGGCCTCCCAGTTCACTGATGCCCCTTAGCACCAAAGTCTTTTCCCACCTTCTTCTCCACCTTCCCCGCACACGCCATACCCTGGACCTCATCATCATCGTAACCACTTCTCTTCTGAGTTCTTGACTTCAAGGACCCTCTCGTCTGACTTCCGTCCCCTACAGCACCCTAGTACTCCTGTGCTAACAACTCTCCCACCCCTGAGACCCCCTGGTCCACTGACCTCGTTCACTCTGGATGGAACGCTGTTCTCATTTTCCTTCATGACTCAGCCCAGATTTCACAGACCAGCCCCCAAACCACCCTCCTCCTAACGGCACTCTTGACGTTCTTGGCCTCCTCTCCCTCCTTCATACTCATCTGGAAAACCCCAAGCCTGGTTAAAGCCGACCGTCCACTTACTCGGCACCTGTGCCCCCTCAGCTGACCGCTGTCTAGGACCCTCTGGGGACAAGCACACCACCGTGCTGACTGGTTTGTATGTACGACTGGGCTCACCTTTGAACTCTGACACGTAATGTTTCTGTACTCTCCTAGGGAATCCACTTTCCAATTCTCCAAGGAAATTATTTCAAAACTTTCCCTCATTTCTGAAATTATCATTTTCTCTGCTTGGCGCCCCCTCACCAGGTGACAGCTTTGAGGCATACTTCATAGAGAGATCGATGAAATCAGAGACCCGTCTCTTCCTACCCGTAGTTCACCAGCCTACCTGCATCTGCTCTTACACTCTCTGTCTTCCTTTCTGTTAAAATGGAGGGAAAAAAGGCCCTGTCGATGTCTAGGACCAAGCCCTCCGCCTGTGAACAGTTTCCTCTCTGGGCTCATCTTCTCAAAGACTTTCTCCTGCAGTGACTCCCCCTGTCGCCTGCATCTCCACTGTTTCTCTTTGGATCATTCCCGTTAACAAACCCATCTTACTAGTTTACATCTCCAAGGAAAAAAATCTTTCCCTTGACCCCACATTGCCTTCCAGCCCTTCTATCTCCTTGTCCTGCCCGCGCCCCCACAAAAAAAGATTTACCGGTTAGTACTAGCACTACTGCTTCACCTCCCACCGCCTCTCAGCTGGAGCTTCCACCCCCGCTCCCCATAAAAAAGGCTGTGGTCAAGGTCACCAATGACTTCCCAACATCTCAAAGCTAAATGCCAATTCTGTTTTCTCCTTTTGCGATCTCTCCACGGCATTGGACACAGGTGACCCTGCCTCCTTCCTGAGACACTTTTCTGGTCTCACCCTCCCTTGATTTACCCCCAACCTCACATGTGGCTCCTTCTCGGCCTCCTTTGCCAGCTCCCGAGCCTACAGTGGTCATCCTGGCCCGGGCTCTGTCCTTCGGCCCTCTTCTCTCCCGTGTCTACACTCTCCTCCCAGGTGACCATATCCAGTCCTACAACCTCCAACACCTTCCCTTTGATGAAGACTCTTGAAATTTTACCTCCAGCCCAGACCTTTCTGCTGAACACCAAAATTGCACATCCTGCTACCAATTTGCCACCACCACTTGGAGGTCTATTTGGTGTCTCGAACTAAAACAGAATAATAAATTCCCTCTTCCCATTCCAACTCAGCCCCCCTTGGAGCCTTTCCCATCTCTGAAACGCCCCACTGGACACCCACCCATCTGCTCTTGATTCATCTTTCCCTCACACCAAATATCCCACCCATCACTAAGTCTTGTTGGCTCTACCTCCAAAATGTATCCTGAATCTGATCCCTTTCTCACCACCTCCACTGCTACTGCCTGGCCCGAGTCACTGTCATCTCCTACCTGGACCACTACGTTTATCCTCTAATTTGTCTCCTTCCTGTCATTCTGGCGCTCCTCCAATCTGTCCTCCATGGAGCAGCTGCAGGGATCTATCTAAACCAGAATCGGGTCAGTTCAGTCCACTGTTGTAAAGCCTTTCAGGGGCTCCAGCAGCACTGGGGATAAGAGCCACAGTCCTCACTGCAACCTGCAGGCCCTGCGTGATGCAGCTCCTGGCTACGCCTCCAGCCACACCTTCCCGCAGCCCTGCCCTCGGTCAGGAAGCTCCAGACGCCCTGGCTGCAGCTCCTTCCAGTCTCGGGATCCTTGCACTTATCATTCCTTCTGCTCGGACCCTTCCTCCCCCTGCCCCAGTCTTCACATGCCCACCACCCTCATCCTTCCGACCTCATTTCATGTGTCCCTCCTCTGAGAGGCAGCCCCTGACCACCCTGGTCAAAGAGCCCCATCCCCAAGCCCACCATCCTGCCGCCCACCCTGACACTAACCTATTTCATCCTCTTCATAGGTACTTAAAAGCATCTTACTAGGGGCCAGCCTGGTGGCGTAGCAGTTAAGTTCACATGATCTGCTTCAGTGGCCCAGGGTTCACAGGTTCAGATCCTGGGCATGGACCTACACACCGCTTGTCAGCCATGCTGTGGTGGCGTCCCGTATAAAGTAGAGGAAGATGGGCAGGGATGTTAGCCCAGGGCCAGTCTTCCTCAGCAAAAAGAGGAGGATTGGCGATGGATGTTAGCTCAGGGCTGGTCTTCCTCACAAAAAGAAAAAGCATCTCACTGATGGGTTTGTGTGTGATTCTCTGCTTCCTCCCCCTAGAATATAAGATCCTTGAGGGCAGGGATTCCATCTGTGTGGCTCCTGACTCTAATCCAAGCACCTTAAAAGCACCTGGCACACAGTAGGTACTTATTAAGTAGACCTGACTCATACTCCTAGATCTCCAGTTCCTTGCTGTCTGGCCTCGAAAAGCCAGTTAATGACTCTGTGCCTTCCCAATCTATAGTGTAAGGGTTCTGACACCTGACGTGCCTCCAGGGGCTACTATGCAGTTATTGGATGTGAGGGAGCTTTGCAATCTGTAAAGCACCGTGCAAAGGAGTCCGCCCCTACCTGGCTCTGCAGAAAGGGGCCTGCAACGGAGAGGAGGGGAGTTTATAGCACCCCCAAGTGAGACCCTTCTGGTCCCATTCACACCTGCCCATCTTGTTCAGAAGTCTGTTCTTTCCTTTTCACCTCTGCCCCTCCTCCCTGTCCCAGCCTTAAAGCCCCCTCAGCAGTCCCCCTGCATGTCCCAACCCTGACCCTCACCAGCAGACCACCACCCAGGACCCCAGCACCCCTGTCTTCCAGCATCTCCTCCAGGCCCGCTGGGCCCAACCTGCTGCCCTCGTCAACCCCTGCTCCTCCCAGAGACTCTCCTGGTCTTTTCTGCTCCACCCTCAGTCTCTGTTTTCTGAGCTTCCCCTCCACCTGCCCCCATCCGGACACCTGCCCCCAAACCTGTCTGGTGGCGTTGTTTACCAGCGGGAGTTGTCTGAGCACTCTATTTCCTCCTTCTCTGGGAGTCACCCATTACCACATTAGCATCTAATAAGTCCCTTGTGCTCCACAGAGTGCAGAGTGACGTCACGTCTGTGGGAAACAGAAAAGGAAGCACTTACAATAGGACGAGGATGGGGAGAGGAGAGGAAGCTGGGTGCCTGACAAGTCCTCAGTTTCCACATCTGCATGGAGAAGGCTCTGCAGCACAGATGCCCTAGATTTTCCACAACAACTCCCCCCCCACCCCCACCTTGCTGTCTTCCCCAGGACTGATGCATGGCCTTTGCAGAGACGGCCTTGAGCTCCCCAGGAAGCAAGAAGGATCGAAAAAACAAGATCAGGACAACAACAGCAGGCACACAGGGGATTCTTGGAAGGCTAGAGAAATGTCACCTCCCCAGTCTCAGGCCACAACAGCCATTTATCATCTTTACTGTTGGGGAGCAGTCCTGAGACAGAACTGACCTTAAGGAAGGAGAGAATCAGTTATGGGGGTGCCCGCTGGGGTGCCGAGGGATCAGGGGCATGGGAGGGTGGGGAGGAGACTGGGGGAGCAGGGCAAAGGGGGACAAGGTCCAGGCTGTCTGCAGGGGACACTGACCGGACGACAGTGTGCCTATAGATCTGTGTGCACACTAAAGGTTCCATCACCATCAGGCAAGCCTGGGGTGAAGGAAAATGGCACTGAAAGTGTAAATGGGAGAGGCGAGACAGCTAGAAGGTTCTGTCCCCACTAGAGAAGTCAGTCATGAGTGTCTGTGCCAAAAAAGTCCAGTCTCCTGACCTCAGGTCCTTCCTAATAATCGAATCTAAGCTGCATTCGTGGCTGAAGGGTCTAAAATCAAGACCCGAATCCAGACACACCAGAGCCATGGGCAGAGAGGCCGGAGCCTGCAGGAGAGGATCCTGATATACTTATGAAGATATTTCTAGATATTTCTCTGATGTTCCTGCTTCTAGTCGCTGATTCTGTTGCTGTCTGCACATACATCTTTTCCCATTTCTTAACAAACAAGCTTGTACACTGGCTCCCAAATGCAGATACATCCAACCCCCCAATATTCCTGGGCAAAAGGTATCCAAAGGCACTCATTCTCATGCACAATCTCTCCCACACACTGTGCACGCTCATCTCGGGCCGGCTCTGCGGCCACCACGTGAACACGCAGCCGCACACAGGCACTGCATCAGGCGCCCGGTATATGTTAGTGGATGAGGCCAACCAAGATCCCCGCCCTCGGAGAGGCCACATTCTGGTGTGCCATCCACAGGGATGCACAGACACGTCCTCTCCGACCCTCACACCCAGACTATTCACACACGTGCGGAAGCTCAGAGACTCGGAACGAACACTTACTGAGCTCCTGCTTCATTCCAGGAAGCATGCTCGGGGCTGGGGATATCCAGGTGAGCGAGACCCCCCAGGCCCTGCCCTCAGGACCCACCCAGAAAGCCCACAGGCCCCCCAACTTCACCCACGCCACGCATGGATGCAGGTGCACACACGCATGCTCTTGGTGATTTTAAAGACAAACGCAAAGTCAAGGCATGTTGACGATGCCCCAGGAAGCAGCTCACTCAGAATGAGGAGTGGAGCCCTTCCAAGTTCAAAGTCAGATCTGTAAATCGTCCACTCCTCTCCCGGGTTGTGCATTCCTCTCCCTTCACCATCACCTCTTCTCCACTCCTCTCCATAGGTTCCTGGAATAATTAAAGTGCCAGGGCCGCCTGCAGCCTTGAGCTCCCCCCACACTGCTCAAGACGTCTCCCAGCATCCCGCCTTCAGGACGGGAGCCGCACACAAGACCAGTGGCCGGGGTTTTTGCTGAGACATTACATTACAACAGAGCCAGCTCCTTCCAGACATTTTTTTTCTTCTGCTGCTTTTGCTTTTAAAGAATCAGAAATAACTTGGCTGTAAAAATGTGCTTTGGGCAGAAAGCTGACTCCCAGGGTCAGAGCCCAGGAGAAGATTTCTCATACACAGTTTCAGGGAAAATAGCCGGCGCTCAGCAATTTTTATTTTCAAGGGATAGAGAGAAAACACAACTGGAGTGGATTTAGGGCTTTGCGGGGCTCCTCTTCGGCTGCGGTGCGTGTGGTTTCTCTCACGTCTGCTGCTGGAGAGAGCGGCTGCAGAAGGAGCGGGTGGAGGGGCAGTTGGAATGCTGGGTCTGCGGCCCGGCCTCTCGTGAGATGCGTGACCTGCTGACCCCATCCTGTGGTCCAGGGCGGTGGGTTTGGGGACACTGACCTGGGTTTAGATACCAGCGCTGCCTCTACTAGCTGTGGGAGCAAGATTTTTTAAAATCTTTCCATACCTCAGTCTCCTCATCTGTAAAATGGGAAAAACAATAGCACTTATCTCACAGGACTATTGTGAGGACTGAACAAGTCTATATATTACACATGAGACCACTGGATGTATTTCATTCAGAGGAGGCCCTGGGAAGCCCTCAGATGTTGGCTCTTGTCAGCCTTGATCCTTATCCCTGGCAGGGCTCTCCAGACGCGCGGCATCCAGCCCCCTCCCTGTGGGATGGATGGACGTGGAGCCCTCCTGGCCCTACAGTTGCCCCCATAGGGGACTAGGGACCACCGCTGTGCTATTTCACTCGCCCCTCCAGATCCTCTCTCCAGCCTTCCTCACCCAGCTCTGTGCTTCAGGAGGCTGGCCTCTGTGGACTGCATCCCCCAGGCTCCCTTGCCTTCTCATTTCCAGTTGGGTTTGGCCAACGGGATACACCAGCAGGAGGTCAGAGGGCAGGAGGAGAGTGAGGCTGGATATGTCTGTTCACACTCCCTCTGGCTTCAGCCCCTCACTTCCCTTTCCTCTCCTCATCACTTCAGGCCGGGGCTAGGGAGCTAATGGCTTCCCAGCATTGCTAGTCTTGGGTGCCTCGACATCCTTGTTGATTCTGTCAACTCTGCCCATGCCTTTGTAGGTAGTCCCTCGCTTCAGTGTTCTGGAAGGGAGTGGAGGTAGCAATATACAAATAATCATGGCTGTACACAACGGTTTTCATACAAGGATGTTCGTCATGGTGCTGTTTACAATGACAAAAAGTCCAAGGAACCTAGAGGTCCAACCATCAGGGCTCAGGTGAGTGATCCAGAGTGTGCACTGGGCTGCAGCTATCAAAAACAAGAATGAGCACAGGAATATTCACCAATTCTGGGGAATATTCACTACACACCTCTAAGGAAAACAGCAGGACAGCCTGACACCCTCAAAAATAATGTCTGCAAGTTTGGAAAGAGACTGTATGGGAAGGATGTACACCAAAATGTCAACTGTGTTATCCTTGAGTATGTGAATTATGGGTGGTGGTTGCTTTTTTCTTTGTACATTTCTGTGCTGTTTTTGCATTTTCTGCTTTGAGCAAAAATTACCCTATTCATTAGAAAAGAAGTTATTGATAACACAACTATTAAAAATGATACTTTTAAAGAAGATTTAATGTCACAGGAAAATAAACAGCATAAAATGTTAAGTGAAAAAAGCAGTCTCTCTCTCTCTGTCTATATATATATATATTTAAATACATATAACATAATCTAAATATTTTTACTATTATATATAATATTTTCATTAAAAAAGACTGGAAGGAAGCACAAAATGTTGACAGAGTTTATCTAGGATGATATGATTATGGGTAATTTTTTGCATTTACCTGCATTTTCTAAATTTTCTACATACACATTGGTTTTTAAATAGATTAAAATTTTAAATTGGGAGAATCTAGGACAAAATATTCCAGGGTGTTGACTCAGCCCTGTACAATGTGGCCCTCTCTGCCCCCAGTACTTGGCTTGGGGTCCCCTGGGCCAGGACCACGGAAAGACGAGGCCAGGCATCCTTGTGAGTGTGGCCAGGTGAGGGCAGAGGCCCTGATGGAATCAGGCAGCTGGGTCCAAGGGGAGTGGAGTTAGAGAAACGGGGACCAAGAGGACCCACCAGCATCATCTGAATTTTCCACCTCGTTTAAGCGTGTTTTATCATCAGTTCCCTCACCGAGCGCACCCTGAGTCTACACGTCCCGCCCTGGGCTGAGCCTAGTGGACATCCAGGGAGGGTGTGACCTGCTCGGGAGAACATATCCTGTGCAAAGGGAAGCAGCCTCAGAGTGCTAAGTGACAATACAGTAAAAATAATAACACTTCCAGCTGCACAGGGCCTTACAGGGCTCAGAGCACCCTCGCGTACAGGGCTTCATTTAATTCCCACAGCAGCCCTCTCGGGGAGCATCATCATCTCCATTTTCCTGAGGAAGAAGCCGAAGCCCAGGGAGCTTGTGCAAGTTGCGTGGGGACCAGCCTGCAATGGGAGAGGCCACAGGGCATTCACACAGCACGGACACAGCCAGCACCGGGAGCTGTGGGGTGTGGGTCACCCGAAGGCCTCAGGGAGGACTTGAAGGAGGGAAGGAATTTCAGAGGCAGAGTGGACATCCTCTGGGCAAGAAAAGCTGTCAGGACAAGTCAGAAAAGAAAGGGCCGCAGTTACAAGCCCTTGGAAAAGACTTACCCATGTCCAGGGGAGGAGGCAGGCCGCCCACCCCTCCATGCTGAGGCTCGCAGCCCGGCACTGGCTCGCTACTCCTGCCCTTCCCGGAGGGATGGGGCGAGGGAACTGGGAGGTAAAGCACAAAGGGGGACATTTGCTCACACCTGATGAGTGTTCTTTGAGTACAACTACATGAGCCCAGAGCCCCGAACGGTGACTAGAACCTGATAGGCCCTCAGTAAGTATCTGTGGAATGAATGAAGGACGACACGCACTGTGGTAGGTACCAGGATGGGGGGAGGAGCCCCAGACGTGGTGCCTGCTTCCATGGAGCTGAGAGTCCAGTAAGGATGACAGAAAGAGTCAACAGACACACTAATGGGCAGGGCTTACAAACAGGAAGTGTTCTGAAGGTGGGTCCATGGTTCCATCAGAGAAAATGACAAAAGAAGCTAACATTCGGGGTGGGGGGAGCAAGCAGTGAGAGAACTTTCTGGACAGAGAGAGCAGCCTGATCCATGACTACAGAGGGAGGGAGCATGGTGAGCTCTGGGGACTGAGAGGCATGGGGCCGTGTGGCTGGAGCCCAGAGAGCAAGGAGAGGGAAGAGGGTGGGCGATGGGTCTGGAGGGTGGATGTGGGCAGCCACACAGGCCTCGAGGGCCATGTCACGGATTTGGGAAATGGTCTCAAAAGCAACAGAAAACCAACAGAGCATTTTCAGTGGGGTGAAGGATGTGTGTGTGTGAGAGGTCACTAGAGTTGTGGTGTGGGAAATGGATTGAGCAGGAAGACAGCAAGACCAGTTGGGAGGCTGTGGTGGAGGAGCAGGAGAGAGATGCACATGAATCCAATAGCTAACTGGGAGGTGAACTGACCTGTTGCAGGGACGGATTGACTGTACAGCAGGAGTGGAGGGAACTGTCCACAATGACCCTTAGCGTCTTGCTTGTGCAGCTGGAGGGACGGTGGTGCCATTGGCTAGGAGAGAATGCTGGAAGAGCACTGTTGTAGGAGAAGGCCACAAGTTCCATGTGGACAGGAGGAGTTTGAGGTGCCTTTGAGACACTCAAGAGGAGATGTTGGGCAGGCAGTGTGGCACTCAACAGAGCAGTCTTGGTAGGAGATTCTCGTTTGTAGATAATCCACACGTGGATAGGAGATGAAGGCCGAGGAGGATGAGATCACCTAGGGAGAGGGCAGAGGACCTGGCCTGCGAAGCCCGAACACCAATGAGTCTGTAAAGGTGCGGTCAAAGATTCAGGAGGAGGGGCCGGCCCAGTGGTGCAGTGGTTAAGTTCACGCACTCCGCTTCGGTGACCTGGGGTTCGCAGGTTTGGAAGCTGGGTGTGGACCTATGCATCACTTATCGAGCCACGCTGTGGCAGGCGTCCCACATATAAAATAGAGGAAGATGGGCACGGATGTTAGCTCAGGGCTAATCTTCCTCAGCAAAAAGAGGAAGATTGACAACAGATGTTACCCCGGGGTTAATCTTCCTCACCAAGGAAAAAAAAAAGATTCAGGAGGAAAACCTGGACAGGGCATGTCACTGAAGGTAAGGGAAGAAGGTGAGCCAGGAAGGATGGAGTGGGCAGTAGAATCAACGCTTCTGAGAAGTCAGATAGGAAGAGGACTTTAGAATGTCCATTGGACTTAGAGACATGGAGGCCCGTGGTGACCTTAGAAAGAGCCATTATGTTGGAAAGGTAGAGTGAAAGGCAATTCAGAACGGGTCGAGGAACTAAGGGATGGAGGCAGAAAAGAGCCAACTCTAAGATGTCTGTGCAAGGATGGAGACAGGTAGGGCAGTCGCTAGAGGGAAGGTGGGATTAGGTAGGGAAGAAGTAGTTCAGACAAGAATGAATGTGCTCAGGCCTCAGGTCAGGGCCTTCCCCAGAAAAGACAGGATGCACGTGGCAGGAGAGACCTGCAAAGAACCATACTCCAAATCCGGCTGTGGCATCTGACCCCTGTGAGAGAGCCTATAACTTCAAAGGTTAAAAGGTGGAATTTTGAGATAGGTTCTGGATATGGTCACTTACTTGTGTGACCTTGGGCAAGTTACTTAACTTCTCTGGACTTTAGTTTCTTCATCTGTAAACTGGAATATAGTAAATGAGACCCAAGATGCAGCAAGAGCTTAGCACGGTGCCTGCCACACTAAGAGCTCAGTCAAATGTGTCTCTAACCAGTCCTCCAGGCTCAATGAACTGTCATACTAGAGAAGTGGGCTTTGCGAGGAAATCAGGATGGTGACACCCATTATGAGAGTGGGAATAAGAATTAGGTAAGAAGAACATTCTGGAACTGAGAGCCTCCTTCCCATAGAAATCCACTTGAGCTAAGGACAGTGACAGTAGGAAGGAAAGAGGCCAGAAGTGTTTATGGACGGCCACCTTGCAGGGTTGAACCTGGACCCCAGCCAGAAAGCACCCGTCTTCACCAAGACCAAGAAACAGCCATGGAGGGAGTCATGACAAGCCTCATTCCTCTGCCCTCTACAACTTTCAAAGCTCTTTTATCTACGGAATCACATTTGATGTTAGTGTCTGTCTCACGTACGTGTGAGTTACAATGACCAAAGGCACACACGTACGTGTGAGTTACAATGACCAAAGGCACACTGGCGGTATTTTAGTGGCAGCATTGGGTCTGAACCCGGGGGCTCAAACCCTACCCCAGACTAAAGTTGCTGTCCCTGCAAACTGCCCTCTCTACCTGGGTGGGAGAGCCCTGCCCCCATTCACTGCAAAGCGATTTCATCGTGAATTGTTTCCAGGGAACGTGATTTGAAGGTGGCCCGCAGTGGGGATGCAGAAAATGCGCCAGGATCTTTGGAGAGGACAGTCCCAGGTCCCTCTGGTGGCTGCAGCAAAGCGGCCCACGGGCTCCCTCTGAGAGGGGAGGAGCATGCAGATCCCCCGTCCTTCAGGCTGAGTCTGAGATTGTTTATAACCTGTCAGCGGGGCCTCCCAGGGCTCCGCGGGCGGGCGGGGCGGGGCCGGGGGCGGGGACTGGCAGGTGAGAGTCCTAACGTGAGAAAATCGCCTCCCGGTGAGTCTAATCACCGCTTTCCACGAGGAATTTCATCGCGCGTGCTCGTTTGCTCTTTAATCATCCTCTAAATATGCATTTTCACGTTATACCCTAATGGCACCCAGAGAATCATTAGGATCTGTTGGGACTGTAATCCATGGCTTCGGAAGTCTCCAAGTATGTAATTTCGCTCCATGACGCAGGTTTCTAAAAGTCCACAAATAACAATTTGCATGATAAAGTCACAACTCCAAAGTCAATTACAGCTACGGCTGGAGAGAATTTATTTCCTTTTTGAAAATTAAAATGTGGAATCAGGAAGTTGCCACACAAAAGCCTCCCCTTGCCTAGGTGGGAAGAGGGAAGAGAATCTAGCACTCTTGGCGGGGTAGGGGGGGGTCTGATGGACAGGGAGCTGTTCAGGGATCACTGGGCAGCCTGATCTAGGGTGTTGTTCAGTGGGGCTGGCTGTGGGACTTCACCTCACATGGTGATGACCCATCTTCCCCTCATGTCTTAACTTCATGCTTCCTAACAAGGATTGGGAGTCCTGGCTGTGACTCTCCAGGACCGGCCTCCTCAACGTGGCTGTCCCTGCCAGCTGGTCAGCTAGCGCCCCTAGACACGCAGACATGTGAGGGGTCCGGGGCCCAGCTGACCCAGACATTAAAGCGTGTGACCAAGTGGCCACTGGAGCAAATGGCACCAAGTTGTTTCCTGTCTCCATATCCAGGACCCTGCAGGCCTGAGCTCTGAGAGGCCCCCAATGGGGGGCCCAGATCTTTCGAGGGGCCTGGGCACTGCTTGGAGCTGTACCCATTCCTACAACACCAGGGCCAGGGGAACCATGGAGAGCATCTTATTCCAGCACCCTCACCGTGCAGATGCGGAAGAAGGCAAGATGTCTGACTCAAGGCCACACAAGTAATCAGCAGCAGACTGGTGCAGACACCAGCCCCCTCCCTCTGAGGAGGGATGTCTTCCATAGGACCTGGCAGACCACCACGGTTTTATCCAGCCAACTGCCAACCAGAATAAAAAGCATTCAGATAGATTTTTGCTCTCTTCTCATGCAGAGATGTGCATAGGAACTTGAACTGAAGGCAGAGCTCTGACCAGAATGAATCTGCTAACTCTCTGAAGCATGAATAGAATGGTTAAAAAAAAAAAGATCCCCCAAGAAACAGTGTGCACTGAAGCCAAACCTGCATTCTATATATTCTAAAATTGTAAAGCTAGGACCGGGGTGGAGCCAGAACTATTCTCCAAGCTTAACTAGTATTTCATTCAGTTGGTGTTTGGGATCGTGAGTAAGGTGTGTTTAGTCTCTAGGAAGGTGCCAGATTGCCGGCCGATCCCCAGACATGTTCCTATAGGCCTTGCAAATCAGACAGTTTGCTCCCAACTGTTGAGCTGCGCTGTCCCAGCGCTACTGGAAGATGCCTCTTCCAAGATGTCACTGTCCCCAAAGCTAGGGTCAGCAATGCCTCCCTTTGAGAAGGAGCCTAGGATGGGGCAATGAGAATTCCCTGACCAGAAGATCAGAGTTCCAGCGCCCACGCTCGCAGCAATCAGCCTTGAGAGTTTGGTCAACTCGCTTCCACTCTCTGCCCTCAGCTTTCTCAGATGCCAGATGGGACAGACTGCCCCTAAGTTGCCTAATGGGGATGGAAATCTGAAAGGAAAAGAGCACAGAATTTTTCAGTTTTCCACTGTAAGGGGGAACATTGTTTTCAAATTATAAAGCACTAAACAGATCAAGTACCACTATTCACTTAGAACGCATGGCGTTGATAAGCCAGGTGATGGCGCCTCAATGGTGATGACTCTGTATTGGCTCCTGGATTTGGAGTCAGGAGCCGGGGTTCGATGCTGACGCGGCTCTGCTAGACAGAAAGAGCCTGGACTCCCCCCACACACCGCAGGTTCTTAATAAACGCTCACCGATGCGTCCAGCTGTTCCCCGAGCCAGACTGACATTGCCGTGGTTTACTGTATGATCTAAAGAGGGATTTCTACCCCCCGCCGTCTTCAGTACCCTAACAAACACAGATGGGACTCTGATGACCACCGTTTACTGAGTGTTTGCTCTGTGTCAGACACACACTAACCCCTGAACGCACAGCTTCTCGTTTGATCTTCACAACGGCTTGCTGAGACAGGCTCCACATTCAGGAAGAGAGGCTCAGGAAACAGCAACACAGCCAGCCGGGGCGGGAGCCCTTGCTCTTAGCCTCAGTGCCAAAGGGCCTCTCTTCAGGCTGGGCAGGCTCTTGAGACCCTCTGAACCTTAGTTTTCTCATCTGAAAATTGGGCAGAATGATGCTTCTCACTTACTGGTTTTGAAGGGGAAATGAGGACATAAGGGAGAAACTTCTGAGCCCCCCCCGCCCCCCCGCCACATTGCAAGTGCCGAGAAAGGCTGGTGACATCTTGTTTTGTTTTGACTTGTCTTTTTGGTCATGCCTCTAGTGGATTCTGAATGATCTACTTATAAAATGCTCAGGCCCTGAAAAGTTTCAAATTCAATATGAATCTGATTAAACCTCAAGCCATACCTCCAAGCCAGGCCGTCTGACTTTGATGCCAGACAACAGTAAGAAGAATAATGGCAACAAATGTTGGCTGCCTTTTAGGAGCCGGGCACCTGACGGCTATCATAACAGACTTCAAGGTGGGAGCCTCTCTCCCCGTTGGAAAGGTGAGGAAAGTGAGGCATGGAGCGGGCTGCTAATCCGCAGTGCAGCGCGGGGGTGAGAGCAGAGACGTGGGGGTCAGGTCGAGTTGGCGCCCAACCTGCCTCTGTCCCTTCCCCAGCTGTCACCTTGGACTGCTTACCCGCCCTCCGAGCCCCCACTCCTAGACTTGGATCTGATAATCCACGCACAGTGCTGGCATCTAGTCCCACTCTGTAAATTTTAACCGCTCATGTTTTTCCTGCCCAAGGACATGCCACAGGGAAAGGGCAGAGCCAGGCTCCGGCCTCCTGCACGGCCACCCTGCCCTGTCCTGATTGAGGGCCCCCTCTCTGCCTGTCTTCTACCCCACAGCCTCCCACTGTTACCTGCACCATTAGCCGTGCTCTCTCTCCCTCCTCTGCTAGTGGATGCAGGAGGTATGGAAGTTTCCAGAGAGGCCTGATCTGCAGTTGGGGAGGGAGATCCACTCAAGGGGACCCGGGTATTTTCCCTGTGCCCAGAGAGCCTCTGCTCCCCCCCCACCAAGCCCCCAGCATCGTGGGCTTCAGAGCCTGCTGAGCTTCCAATCCCTGCTCCACCACAAACTTGAGCAAGCTCCTTCGCTCCTCTGCGCCTCGGTTTCCTCTCTGATGAGGGCACCTGTCTTACAGGGTTGGCATGAGGAGTAAACGACTTAATGCATGTAAGCCATTAAAGCCGCACTTGGCGTGAAGTTAGTGCTCCATAAACGCTCAAAGATTCTGCTGTAACTAATAGTAACGGTGATGGCAGAAGCATCGTGTTCCAGACCCCAAAGCCTGGACCCTCCCCACTCATCACACGGTCTCAGCACTGGTAGACCACGTGGGAGCACCAGCCCCGGCTCTGCTAGAGACCACAGCATGGTCTTGGATATGTCACCTCTCCTCCCGGGACCTGAGTTCCCACATCCGTGCAATTATGGGGTGGACAGGGCTCCTTCCATCTCAGGACCTAGAAACCCCTTCCTTCTAAGGACTGTGGCAACCAGCGTGGCATAGTCTCCCTCCACCTGCAGGGTCTGTGCTGTAGGCATGTGGGGAAGGGGGTGATGCACTCATTTGCTCACCCACTCACTCACTCAGTCAACAAACAGTTTGGGGCACCTACCACAGGCAAAGTGGGCTCTCTCCTCCTGAATGACCCAGCCAGGGCTGACACACCCACAGAACTTCCTTCCTGAGTTCTGATAGAACCTCCCACTTGCTTTCCAAGAATCCTTTAGCTCTCTGAACACACGTGAGTTTCTGTCCCTGTTCTCCCAGGTGGGGTTGCTCATTGGAAAGAGCACAGCCGTGTGTCCAGCAAGCCTGAGTTGACCGTCACCTTCCACACTCAGTGGCTCTGGGACACCGGGCTGTGTTTCCCAGAGTGGGGGTCGTGACTCATTTGTGGATTATGAACTCAGTGTCATGGGTCACGTCTGGCATTAAAACATAATGAAAGAGCAGAGAGTGGAATAAAATGGCACAGAAAATAAAGTGTGCTGCACAGGGTAAGGGGTGAGTGTTCAAGTGAGTGTGCACAAATGAACGCTGGGTTGTGATGTGAATTGCATGCATTGCTGTGGGACATGGTCGAAGAGGTCTGAAAGCCACGTACCAAGAGCGCATAAGTTGACTTCTCTGGCCCCAATCTCCTCATCTACTGTGAAGGGATTTTGTGAGGATAAAATGAGACTAGCATCAAGCCAGGCAGGGCTGGAGATGCCTGTGACACCTCCCCTGGTCGTCTGGAGCCCCTCTTTCCTGGTTGTGAGCCTCAGTTTGTGGGAAGCTGTCACCGCCCAAACCCTCTGCCCTCGGTTGGTCAACAAACCAGTCGATGAGTAAGATTAATCCCACGTGCGTATTAATCCCACGAAGAGATTGATTGAGCACCTATATCATGCCCAGCCTTGGGCTCGGTCCTGGGGCAAGGTGATGAGTCCGTCAATCAGTCCCTGCCTCAGGGAGCTTACATTCTAGCACAAGAAGCCAATAACGAGCCTACACACACAAGCCCAGAGTGACAGGCTGGGCGATATGCTGGAGGAAATGAAAGTGGGGTCAAGGGCAGACAGTGACGCTCTTTCAGATGGGGTGGCCACTTCCATGGTCTAGTCATGCCCAACCTGGGGACAGGCAGAGTGCAGGGAGTCAGTGTGTGACGACGACAGGGTATTCATCTCCAAGGAGCATCGGGAAGGTGAGGTTTACAGGGCAGAAACAGAGGAAACTGTACAAACACCTAGGTCAACGCTGGATGGGCTGGAGCCAACTACAGACCAGAGAGCGCCAGCCGGAGAGTGGCCAGGGTGCCCTTTTTGCAAGAAGGAAGGTAATAGAGGTAAGTAGGAGGCCAGGTGGCATTCCAGGGGACAGCAGGGAGGTGAGACCAGCGGGGAGAAGGCCAAAGGGGGCCTGGTGTGTAGAGTCATCATGTCCACTAGTAGCGACAGTGAGGGGAGACCTCAGGGAAACGTGATGGTCAGGCGGAGTTTCCTCTTGTGTCAGTAACACTTATAGGGCAGCTACTGTGTGCCAGGGACTGTGCTAAGAATTTTCCATGCGTTAGCTCATTTTAATCCCCACGACCCTTGACATAGTTGCTACAACATGTCATCAAATCGAAGACTCTAGATTAGAAGATGGACTGTTCGTGTTGGCATCCCCAAGAGAGAAATGCCTCTGCTAATTAAACTTTGGCATGTCATGGATCATAGGAGGCGTTCCGATTTCAGAGATGTTGAAATAAAGACTTAGAACTGATGGAATGTGGCATTGTTATCCACAGGACGTGGGGGCAGCAGGAGGGTGAGGACCTTGCCCCAAGACACACAACTAGTAATGGCGAGGGGATTCAAACCCGGTTGCCTGACTCCAGAGCGCGTGGTCCACCTGTGCCATCCCACCTTCTGTGAGACACCAGGGCACAGGAGGCACTGGAGGCTGCTGAGAGGAGGCGTGACGGGTGTTTCAGGAAGCGCGTGGGACAAGTTGGAGAGGGAGAAGCCACTGCGAGAGTGACCATGAGAACCAAGGGTGGGGTGGTGATGACACGGCCAGTTCCCGGCAGAGGGGAAGGGGGACGAGGGAGAAAAAAGGATGTACCATGATCCAAGGTTTTAATACAATAATCCTTTCCAGCCAGAGGCTGGGTTTTCCATCAAGGAGACAAGCCAGGGGTGTAGGTTTCACATAATTGTAACCGTCCTTGACAAGAAGAAAGGACAGGTGGAGACAGAGAGAAAGAAAGAGGATTGAGGGGAGGAGAAGGGAAGGGAAGGACAAGGAGGGGACTACATGCAGAGCTGGACAAAGTGGGTGGGTGAGGGGCATTTAAGAGTCATTTTGGAACTCCTAAGTCAACGGATCTCCTAAGGGAAGAGGATTCTGGCTGGGCCAGACTTTTGGTCTTTAGGACCCAGATCAGGAAGGCAGAGCACTCCCCCACCCACCCAGTGTCCTGTGCACACCAACCAGAGTCTCCAATCCCGCCTTGGGAGACCGGACCTCACACGCACGTTTCTCACAGGGAGAGTAGAACCCAAGACATCCAGGCTCCCTCCTCCTGTGCCCAGGTGGGTACTTAACCTCAGCCGCCCTCACTTCCTGTGGATAACAACGCCACCTTCTGTCAGTCCTAAGATGTTGATTTCAACATCTCTGAAGTTGGACCGCGTCTTACAATCAATGCCACGGCCAAGTGCAATCAGCAGCAATGTTACTTTCTTAGGGATACAAAGAACAACAGTCCATCTTCTCATCAAAAGAGTCTTAGATCCCATGGAATATTGTGGTATCTCCTTCAATATCTTGGACACACCCTGGGCGCAAGGACTGTCTGTCTGTCTGCGCCTGCAGGCCAGGCCCCACCCTCCTGGTTCTGGGCCCCGTTCAGCCCTGTGGGATTCTCCTCCTTGGTAGATATGGACTCAGAGGTACTGAAACAAACAGAGCAGATCCTGGACCCCTCCTGAGACCTCACCATGGCCCACAGCTTCCTGAACCCACTTTCTGAGAGATGCGGGGACAAGAAAGACCCACTGGGGGCCGGGGGGAACGCCAGGGCCCTGCCCTTTATGCAGAACCCTCAGGAAGAGAAAACCCCTACCACTTTCTGTGTAGGAAGAAATCTTTCCCATGTGGTGGGACAGCAGTCAGCCTGGGACATGAGAGAGAAATAAGGAGAGAGGCCCCTGGGCTGGATGGGGTCAGGAGCCTGCAAGATGCAGTCTCCTGTCTGCCAGCTCAGCCAGGAGAGCGGGCTTCTCAGTTTATAAAAATCAAGACTGATGCTTGTCACAGGCATTGTTCAGCATGCTGTGAGTGGCAGGGACGTGTTAACTGCTGGATGCAGATGTGGGGCCCAGAACAGCGCCCTGGAGAAGCCGGTGCACCGGAAAGGCAGTCTACAGTGCTTACTTGTTCACAAGACCAAGTGTTTGATGATAATTGTGCATGTAAGGGATTCAGGCAGAACAGCTGAGGAAGTACCTACCATATCCTGTCATTTAATAAATATTTTTGAGCACCTACTATGTGCGGGGCGGAGAAGAGCATGGACAGTGATCCCTGCCCTCGTGGAGCCAATATTCTGGAGGCAGAGACCGACCACAAACGATAAACAAAACAAATAAGGTAATGCTATGGTCTGTGCAGAGGCGCTGAGTGTGAGGAGAGAAATAAAGCGGGAAGGGGAATGGGGGCTCTGGGGCAGGGGCTGCAGTTTTAAGAGTGAGCAGGAAGACCTCATGAAGATGGCGACAAGATCAAGGAAAACTTCCCCAAAGTGATGTCTGGGCTGAGTCTTGACACATGAACAGGAGCTCACCAAGCAGAAGGGGGTTAGAGGGAAGGCCCCCCAACAGAGGGAGCAGCGTGTGCAAAGGTCCCAAGGTCTGAAAGCTCAGGGCCACCCGAGGAGCTACCAGGAGGATATGCGAGGATGTGGGAGAGGTGGGCAGTGGCCAGCAGGCCAGGCTGAAAAGTGACGCAGTCCTGTTTTCTGTTTTTAATAGGATCCAATAAGAGTTGCGTGAGAAAAAGCTCTGGAAAATGCCAAAAGGCATTCCCAAAGAATGTTCCACAGGGCACTCCCACAAGTCCTGAGAACTCTAGATGAAAGAAAGGGTTCCATGATCCAAACAGTTTGGGCAAAAAATACACACACACACACACACACACACACACACACACGCATGCATTTATATACATACGTACATACATACTATATTATATATCATATTCCTTTTTTGAAAAAAATCACAATGCTGATTTGCATAATAAAGGATCTGAGAAAGTCTGCAGTAAACTTTCAACTTTGTCGATTCCAGCATTTTCACACTAACTTGACCACACAATCTTTTTCATTTCTCTCTCTGCTCACACCCTCATAATACCTACGAGCTTCCTGGGGAAGCAGCAGATTGGGGGAAAGGCTGCCAGATAGTTCCCATTTCCCAAAGTGGGTCTCTTCTTCCTTCTGCGGCCCCCGCCCCACCCTGTCTCTGGCTAGAGGTCCCATTTCTAGAACGTCTCAGCAGCAGCCCCTCTCTAGCTGGCCATCTGGGCAGCCCCCCGCCTGCTGGGCCTGCAGCAGGTGAACGCAGCAGTCACCGTCCCTCTCCATGGGGACAGCATAATCCAACGCAGCAGATAATCCACAAGTCATTTATTTTTGGCACGCGTAAGTGAGTTTATTTTTACTTCAGCCTCACCTTCCTCATTTGGCCACACTCAGACATGTGCTAAAATGGGCTTGCTTTTTCGGAACACACCCTGAGCGAAGAGGGGGAAGCGGACCCGACAGATGCCTGGGGAAGCCGGCTGGGGAATTTCGCACACACCGTGGCTAGAGTCTCCCCCTCACCTGAGTGTGGAAAAGGCCTCCAGGTTGGAGACTGTGTGCTGGTCTGGTCCCTGCGTACAGCAGCCCCAGAAACAGACAAGCGGAATGTGTGTTCGGGGAGATTGGGTGCAAACAGCATGAGCTTGAGGGTCACACTCACTGAGGTCAGAAGCCCCGTGCAGCAGGCTGATGCTGCCTGGCCGTGTGGCCTTGCCCTGCCCCTGACAACGCCCGACTCCCAGCTGCCAGCACCTGCCTCTTGTTACCTGAGGCTTCTCTTGTGCCAAAGTCACTTTGCCAGTCCCCATGGTAGGCCCAAAGTGCCAGGGAATTAACATTCTCTGTCCCAGCGTAAGAGGTCCTCACCAGTGCCTGCCGTTGTAGGGTATAATACCCCAACCGCTGCAATTCTGAGGCTGTGTCTACACCAGACCCCGGGTTCTCCAGTGAGATTCAGCTCCACTTGCCACCAGGGTGTCACCAAGTGACTTGAAAACCCACCTCTTGTTGGCTGCATTCCCTGCCCTGTCTCACCACCCTCCACCCTCACCTCCTCAGTGTTTCCCAAATAAACTGCTCACACTCAAATCCTTGCCTCAGGCTCTGCTTCTGGGGGGACCCAAGCTGAGACACCCAGAGCGGACACTTCCTGTCTGGGCGGCCTGAGAACAAGGACTTGGCGTGTTCCGAGTCTGGTTTCCCAGGCGTTGAGAAGGCGCATGACCCTGCTCCCTCTGGTGCTTCTGAGGGTCATGGAGGCCCCCACAGATGCTGAATGAACCTTAGCCCTCCTTAGCATCTGCACCACAGTCATTTATACCAAGTCAGGCCTGCAAGGGTCACCAAGCAGACTCCACAGGGACCAAAATATCCACAAAGAAACAGGAACGAGGATGCTGGGGGACAGAAAGGGTGCAGATTTCAGCCGTCTGGGGGCAGCCGCCAGGGACGCTCGGTACACAGGCCGCTGTGGGAGGGTGAGAAGGAGCCACCTGACTTAATTGGTAGGAATCACTGGTAGGTGCCACCTGTTTTCCTAATTAGCAGATTACCTGCCAAAGGGCTTCTGTCCCTAGCATCTGCCCACAGTCTTGTTGACATGCGCCAGTCCAGGCCTCCCGACCTCTCCCCCCACAGTTGTCTCTCACACACCCTCCAGGCCGGTCCTGGTCTGTTCCCACTCAAACCTCTATGTTCCTGGAAGATTATGAGGGGCCAGAAGAGGAACAGTCACCCCCAAGTGACCAGGGATGAGTGGGTCCCCAATCCGAGCCTTACTTGCTGTCACGTTGGGAAGACACCTCCACCCTCTGGAGCTCCTCACCCGAGAAAAGGGCCCTGGGACTGGGGATGGCTCCCTCTCCCCTGCGATGAGGCCTCCACTCCTCCCACAGCTCGTGTTCCTGTGCGGCTGCCGCGGCAGGCCCTCTTCCGGGTGCTTGGGATAAACTGGCAAATAAGCCAGAAGAGGTCTCTGCTTGCCTGGAGCTTACATTCTAGCTCTAGAAAGTGGCTCTTGCTGGAAAGGACAGCCCCGCCTGTGACAAAAGGACTTGGTCACCCAGGTGTCTGATGAGAGAACTGGCCCCACTCTTCTCATCCCCAGCTGTAACACTTCCCACTCCCGCCACCCCCTAGATTAGCACGTGCCCCAAACCCCAGCCTAAAGCCATTCAATTGAACGGACACACGGTCTCCCCAAGACCTTGGTATCAAGTAGAAGGTGGGTGATCGGGAGTGAGGACCACGTCAGCCCTCCTTTGTGCTGTCGGAGGACCCAGGTGGTAAGACACGCGCGCTCGGGATGGGGAGGCGGCCCTCCTGAGATGCGCGCCTTCCCACTGGTCCAGTCTCAGACCCTTAAGACAACAGTCAGGCTGCCCCACGTGAGTGTTACTCTGGGCCGGGCCCGCCCTCTGATACGGACCCTGGGCGAGGGCAGAGAAGGTCCCGAAGCTCCTTCCCCTGCAGAGCCAGCGCTCCATGTGGGTTATCCGTGTCCCTGCTCGTCTCAGGCCCCTTCACCCCAACCAGAATCCCGCACCCGGCATGCCTCCCCCACCTGTGTGTGCACTCGCAGGAAGCAGGCTCACTTCAGCACCAGTCTGTGCAAAGCCTCATTACGGGGTCAATTAGCAGCCTCCCCTCGCACACCCACCCCCCAGCAGCCCACACACGACAGCACGGTGCGGGGGGCAGAGCTGGGGAGAAGGGTTTATGGGATTAGCCGCACTTTGGGATTATCTCTGCTCCATTAGTGCGGACAATTGGGCGATGACAACAGAAACTGAATCACACAATTAAGGTCCACATGAGCTGAGATGGGAGCAATCGTGGATCAGGCCCGTCTTCTTCCTGTTTCCCGCCCCCGTTTCTCTGACTTCTCATCTCCCAGCTGAGCCCTGTCCAAGCAGAAGTGAGTGTTGAAGTACAAAGAGCCCTGCTTAGGCATCAGGCAACCTGGTTTCTAGCTCTAGTCCCATCCCCAATTTGCTGTGTGACCTTGGGTGAATGCCTCACCCTCTCTGGGCCTCAGTTTGTTCATCTGTCAAAGGGCAGGACTGGACTAGGTGACAACAGGAACAACTGTGCACACACTGAGTGTGTGCTATGAAGTCGGCCTTGGGCTAAGCATTTTCATGTAGCACCTTATTTGATCTCACACTGATTTCATTTTGTTCCCTATTCTCTCTCCAGTGCCTGGCATATGGTGACCAATAAATATTGGTTCACTGAATTCTTCCAACACCCTTATAAAGCAAGTGCTATTACAATCCTACTTTCCAGAGGGGGAATCTGAGGCACAGAAAATTAAGTAAATTGCCAAGCTCACCCAGATTCAGATCTAGGATTCAGATCCAGGCCCTATCTGGGCAGTCTCATCTAGACCTGCACGCTCACCTCCTACGCTGCTGCCCTCCCTAGATGACCTACTGAGCATGGATGTCAGCCAGGGTCAGGGGCTCGGCCCAGTACACCCCCGAGCCCAGGCTAGAGCAAGCACTCAGTAAACGCTCAGTGCAAGGCAGCGGGCATCATTCCACTGTCCTTCCACTGACGGCCCCGCATGACCCCTCGATGCCTGCACACGTAAGACAATTCAGGATACACTCATCCATCCATTTACTCTCTCCTTCAACCAATACTTATGCTGAGCGCCTACTGTATGCCCGGCTCTGAGGACCAGAAGATGAACGGGACACGGCTTCTGTCCCGGAAAGTTTTCTGTTTTACAACACAGAGCGGTGAGTGTTTCCCGAGAGAAGTGAGGCCTGAACTGAGGCCAGGGGACAAGCAGGAATCAGTCAGGTGAGGGGGAGGGTGTTCTGGGAAGAGGGAATGGACTGGAGGACTCGGGGGCAGCAGAGAGTCTGGCGTCTTCAGGGTGGCTGCCCCGGCAGTTCCAGGGGAGCCGTGGAGAGATGGAGATCTGATACCATGGGGAACCCCGAATGCCAGTCAGGGGCCTGCTACCACTTCTGCAGGCAGGGACGGGGGCGCACTCTCTGGGCCAGACACTGAACTCGGCACTCCACACATATGGTCGGTTTTGTTCCCTGCTGTCTTTTCAGTCCTTAGAACAGTGTCTGATACAGAGCAGGTGCTCAGTCAACATGCACTGAGTGAATGAATGAATAATTCTAACTCTCAAAACAACCCTTGAAAAATACAGAGACTGAGGTTCAGAGAGGTAAAACGACTCGTCTATACTGACAAGCAGGGGGACCAGGATTCAAACACTGGTACAGGCCCAGATCTGCCCACCCAAGCCCTGCACTCACATTCTTAGCTATAGCCTTTGAAGCACCTCCTGTGAAGGGGCAGGCACACTGCCCCATCCCTTGACTGGATCTGGCCATACGACGTGCTTCACCAAGAGCATATGGTGAAGTGATGTTATGCCTGTTCCCAGCCCAGGCTTTGAGGGGCCTTACAGGGCTTCTCTTGCCTTCTTCTTGTGCTTCTGCAGTTGCCATGACTAGAATACCACCAGGCTAGCCCACTGGTCCCAGGAGTAGGATGAGAGACGTGGGAGCAGAGTTACCAGCAGAGCCTCCCCAGTGAAGCCCAGCCTAACGTTGCTGCTTCCAGCCACCGGGTTAGAGGGTGGTCTGTTACTCAGCAATAGCTGACACATACAACAGGTCTGTTTGCGTTGCAGGGTAGGAAGAGTGATACCTAAACGGTGCCCTAATAACACAGAGGAGGAATAGGTAAGTCTCGGGCAGGGAAGAAAGTCTTCCCAGAGGAGGAGACGTTTGAACTGGGGCCAGAGGATGAGGAAGATCCACCATTCACTCAGCAACTACTAATGAGCACATACATGTGCCAAGCACTGTTTTAGGCGCTGGAATTTTTCAGAGGAGAAGGGACAGGGAAGGCATTCCAGGCAGAGGGAACAGCATACACAAAGGTAGGGAGGTCCTGGGAAGAGTCTGGTGTATCTGGAGTATAATGGGTGTGTGGGTCAGAGTGGGGAGAGGGGCTACAAAGGCAGGCGGGCCAGGTGGAGGAGTCACGGCGTTATGCTGGGGTGATAGAGACCCCTTAAAGGGTTTTAAGTGGTGTGGCAGTGAGACCTGGCTTTGGTTTTAAACAGAACCCTCCGGCAGCAGTGAGAAGGACTGGTGAGCAGGAGCAGGAGGGCCAGCCGAGAGGACCTGCTGCAGCTCTGACATAGAGCGGTGATGCAGGGGTGGAGAAGCGCACAGAGGAAGAATGGAGGGCTTCTGGATCAGGACTAAAGAGGAGGGGCAGGGCAGAGGAGTCAGGGTGACGCCCTGGTCCCCAGCTTGGGCAGCTGGCTGGGAGGTTGTGGGGAAATGGGAGGAGGGTCAGTTCTGGGGGTGGGGGTGGGAGAAGAAGACACAACCTGGGATTATGCTCCCATTGCAGGAGGGGTCCCCTTCCTTGCAGCCCTGGGTCCCACCCCATCACCCGGCCATCTGTCTGACCCACCCAAAGGCTCCTTGGCATTTCTGTCCTTCCCCCAACTCCCCACCAGGAAGGTACCTCTAAGGCCACTGCTGTCCATGCACTCCAAGGAGAACAGGCAGCTGACTTTGTGCTGACACAGCATCGCCAGCAAGGAGCCGGGCCTCTGGAGGCTGGGGCGAGGTAGCAGGAGGGGGAGGGAGGGGCAGGCACACCTGCCACACCTGAGCCCGCCCCTCTGCCCATCCAGGCCTGCCTGGCCAGGTGTCTGTGGCCGATGCTTGTGGTGCATGTGGGGGGAGGCTGCCAGCCCTGTGCCCCCATTCACTCTGAGCAGCCTCAGAGGGCAACGCTCAGCAACCAGGGGCAGTAGGGCGGGGGTGGGAGGTGGGGCCGACATCCTCTCCAGTTCTGGCCAAAGCAGGTGCAGAGTTAGAAAACCAGCCTGCGACAGGCACGGAAACAGACAGAGACCAGGAGGAAGAAGCAATTAGAGAGGCAGCGAGGAGTGGAGGGAGGCAGGTACAGACACGCCGAGGCCTTCAAAGACACAGAGCCACCGTTGCCCAGAGAGACAGAACTTGAGTCAGAGAGGCCCTTGGAGCCGGAGGGAAAGGAGACAGAGAAGAGGAGGAGGCAGCGAAAGCGCAAGTGCCTGCGTGGAGTCCAGGGGAGAAGAGCAGAGGAAGGGAGAAGAATCCTGATGAGAAGGGCTGGGATTCTCACTTCCAATCTGCCAGCAGCTGAGATCCCCGTGCGCCCCGAAGGAAGGGGAATGGGGTGGGAGGTGTTTAGAAGGGCCAGGACCGAGGACACCACTAAGACACCCTTCCCAGAGGGTGCCAGGGCCCCCAATCGGGATCTGAGAGCCCAAGGCACCTGTGAGCGAGTGAGCGGAGGCTGGGGCCAGAAAGAGGGGGCTTCTTTGACAATTTGAAATAAAATGGGCACAGCGTTCTAATACTAACAGCCTGTTATTAAAATCAAGTGCTATTTTGCAAAATGCATTTGCCAGGGAATCGCTAATTACAGGCAAGGCGCATCTCCGTGTGTTGGTGCCGATTAATCCTGAACAGTTTAAGCAGTCGAATTTTATACATATAATTATCACTCGAGATTCACAAAACAGCAACAAGATGCTCTGGGGCTCTGCCCTTGAGGGACTTGGAGGATGGGGGCTGTCGTGGCAGGGAGGGCAGGGGGTGGAGTGTCTGGACAGTGACGTCCAGCTGTGCTGAATCATGAGGGCAGCTTCACCTTGACCGGCCTCCTCCTATCAATCTCTTACACCCGGGGATGGAACAGAATACAGACACTGATGGAGAGGGGCGGGGCCTCCGGGGGTGGGGGAAGCTGGAACACAGCTCATAGGAGGGCTGCTAGCAAAGCTCCCCCCCCTTCCCAAACATGGCCCCAGGATGAGACTGAACTGCTGTGGGGTTTGAGACAAAGGGGGTGCTCCCTTCTCCCACAGCCTAGATTTTTCATCTGTGAAATGGGCTGGCTGGGCAGTGACTCAGGGATGAAGGTCACACCCCCAAGACGGGAAGGCAGGGAGGGAGTCTTTATGGGGTCCTATGGTGCTGCTCAGCCAGTGGAGGTGCAGGGAAATCAAGCACCCTCCAGAGAGGAGGGGTCCTCACAGCAGAGCCAGACATGGGTGGTGCTGCCCGCTGCAAGGCATGCTGGGAGATCCTGCTGGGGAGGGGGCGGCAGGGGGCTGGGGCTAGCCCACCGGTGCAGGGAGGAACATGGAAAAACTGAATGGCTACTGAGGGCCAACTGCCCGGTCTGGGAGGAGGAACACACCCAGGTACAAGTCAGGCTGGGCCTGGAGGGCGCCCGGGAAGGTGCAGTCACGTGGGCATGGGGCAACAACCAGGGGAATCTGGTGCTCAGGGAGGGAGCCCATGGAACTAGAAGGCTGAGAGTCCAGCCAGAAGAGAAGGCCGAGGGCCCCAGGCCTCTGCCTGAGAAACAGGGCTTGCCTTGAATCTCACGAGAACTGGAGACGTGATGTGTGAGGAGTGGGGAGGTGAAAGAGGGAGGTCCTGGACTGCATAGTCCCTAAGAAGACAACTGCCCTCGCCACCTCCCCTCCTCTCCCGCTGAAGCTACAGATGCCCCGCTCCCTGCTGTTGGGGTGGAACCGAAGCAAGCGGGGTGGCAGGGGGACTATGTGAAGGTCACTGTTCTCTACCTGCATCAGAATTCCTGGGCCCTGGCCTTCACTAAGTCTGAGATCCTGGGGGTGGGGCCCAGGAATCCTATGAACATTGCAGGGTGAAAACCACTGGTTTAGAAGGACAGCAGCATCTACATGGGAACCCACAGCGCCTAAAGGACAAGGAGAGAATCGGGGATGAGAGCCTGAGATGCTGTCCCCGAGTCCTGCCGTGGGTCTGCCTCTCTGCTTTGCGTGATGGGCTACAGCTGGGCTGAGTGACAGGTCAAGGGGTCCCACTGGATGTGCACCTAGTGGTCTGGAAGGGGGAGTGTGCAAAGGGAGAGTGGGCACAGGACTGGGCTGACAAAACTGCCCTCAGAGAAGCCCAGATTGCCAAAGTGCACAAGGACGTAGATTCTACACACCTTTTACCACTTTGTCACCATGGCCCCTGTTGCTTCAGAGGCCTTTTGAAGCTGAGTGAATAAATGTGACAATGCCTGAGAAGGTGACTGGCACACAGTAGGTGCTCAACAAATGCTCAGTATCTGGGGACTTTGAACCCCTCCTCATCCCCCCTCTGAATGCCCATTGAGGACTCTGACCTCCAGTTTGCCCCTGCAGACAGCCCCTTGATGGCATCACCCACTGACCTCACCATAAGCGGGTTATACAAGCGCTCAGCCCAGGCCCTCAGCCTGCAGCTCCAAGTGGGGATGGATAATTGTACTGAGTCGTTAAACCGAGCCATTAAACCCCGCCTTTTTTTAGCGCTTTAAGACGCTGAAGCATCTTCAGGTGTCTTATTGCCAACAGCCCTCTGAAGTTGGCATAGCAAGGCTTTCTTTTACCAGAGGCAGGCTGTAGCAGAGGCTTGTGAAGAAGTACATCCTGACAGCAGCAGCCCATCCTCATCCTGAACCCCCCACTCCTAAGCCCGGCCCCAGGGAACGGAGTCAGGGCCCCACAGTTCCAGAAGCTCCAGACCCTGCTCCTTTCTTCCTGTAGGAAGAACCATAATGGCATCACAGATAAAGTACTGCCCAGGGGGTAAGGAGAACTGGGTTCTAGTCCTGGCACTGCGCCCACCTTGCTGTGTGACCTTAGGCAAGTTACTTTCCCTCCTTGGACTTCAGTTCATCATTTATAAAACACAGGGCTGGTGTAGATGGACTCAAGATTTTTTCCAGTTCTGGCCACCTGGACTGATCCCATGACACAGCAATGGCCCCGGCGAGGCTCCACTGTCCCCTCTGGGGCCATCCTGGTGACCGGGGAGGGGAGGCCGAAGATGGGAGCATTCCATAGGCCACCCACCCCGAGCTCATCCTGCCTGGAGCTGTCCTCCCCTTTCCAGTCTCAGAAGTCACTCGGAGCACAGGGGCGGGCCTGCTGCAGGCTGGCTCACAAGGCAAATTACAGCCTCTCAAGGGTGCATATGACAAATGACGACTAAATGGTTTGCTTTCCGTATGCAAATGAGGCCACCAATTTACATTCATTTGCACCTGATGGGTGTCTGAAATGGATGGATTTGATTTGTGCCTGATCTGTAAGTGTCTAATTTATTAATCAATAAAACGTCATGTACAGGCGCGAGGATCCCCAGTTCCAGCCAGCCTCCATATATATGTAAATAACGCAATCTCTCAATCTACTTGTTATGTAAATGTTAATATAAAACTGACAGAAATACGCGTCTGCAGAACTTTATGAGCGGAGGGAACTGAGATTCACAGCCTCCACGCCCACCCTTTGCCCCTGGCTCTTTTGGTGCCTCCTCCGTCTTGCCACACCTGCCTCTCACTTTTCCTTTACGCCAGTTGACCCATCTCACCTCCTCCAGGAAGCCCCCCTGCTCCCCCAGCCCCCTACACTGCGAGACCCCACCCCGGGGCCCTCACTGTTGTCTCCTGCACAATCTTGCCTTTCTCTGGCCCTGGGACTTTGCCCCCAAGACCACACCTGGCACAGTCTTCCCTGGATTCCTCCCCTCTCCATCGCCGTGTTGCAATTTCCTCCCTCCAAGGACCAGCTAAATGTCACCATCTTTAGCCAACCATGGAGCCTGGGCATGCAGGCATGGAAGCCATGCTGGGAAGAAGGAGGGTCAAAGGCCGCAGCCCTTAAGACGCTCCCGGTCTGACAGCAGCAGCGCTTCCATCCCCTGTGTGTTGGGCGCTGCGCGCCGTTTGTGGAACCACCTCAGCAGCGAGGGCGCTGCTGCCCGTTGCACGGGTGACGAAGATGTGGCTCCTTCACAGAGGTGACCTATTGGGTGCAAACTGGCAGAACCGGGCTTTGAATCCAACATGGAAATTGACCTCCTCTGCCCTGGAGAGCAGGAAGAAGCTGCCCCTCTAGGAGGGGCCTAGAGCTGCAGTCAGATTAAGCCTCCTCTTCCCGTCTCTTCTCTAACAATGCAATATTCCAGGGCAGCCAAAGGCACGAAGATGCAAGAAGGAGGAAAAGGGACAAGAAAGAGACTCACATCCATCGATGTTTATTCTAAACCAGCGGCTGGCGGGTTGTATTTTATTCAGTCGGCCCTGTCATCTATGAGGTAACATACTGTAATACCCAGGGAGATAAAGAGGCTCAGAGAGGTTAAGAGATTTATCTGAAGCCACACAGCTAGCAAGCGGCAGAGCCGGAATCTGAACTCAGGTCTGTCTAACCGCAAAGCCTGGACTCTCTCCAGTTCCCCAAGCCTCCAGTCATGGAAGGAAAAGGTCTGAAGCCACTGTAGATGATATGCCAATCTGAAACAAGAGAAGGACACTAGACTCCAGATCATCTAGAAGGAACTGATATATGCCCGGCTAAAGATACAGTGAGCATGTCAGTGATTAAGGAGAAAGGTCATGATTTGAAAATCATGACATAAATTATTCTTCCCATTAATGATGAGAAGCTCATTAATGATGGGAAGGGCTTAATGATGCTGTTAAAATAATTAAAACACCTTACGGCATGTGAAACTACATGCTTGTATTCTAGATTTGGGGCCAAGTTCAGTTTGTAGTTTGGGTCATATAAAGGAGATCAAGGAACTTCCTGCCACCAGACATAATAATATCATAACTATGATAGTTACAATATGTGCTTACTACCTGCAGGTGCTGCAAACACACAAACTCATATAATCCTATAAAGTGACGTTTTTATCCCCATTTAAAGAGGAGAAAATAGAGTCTCAGAGAGGCTAAGAAACCTGCCCAAGGTCACACAGCTGGTTTGGGCCAGAGCTGGGATTCAAATCCAGTTTTCTCTGATGCCAGAGCTCAAATAATTCCTATAGCATATTCTAGTTGCTTTTTTTTTTAAGAGTTATCTTAAAGGAAACCTTGAATTTCCTATTGCCAGCCCTCAAACTCTAATGTGCTAAAGATCAAAGGTCCCAACTCCAGCCCCATCTTCCCCCTGGGGGCCCTGAGGTGGGGCTGCAGAACGGCCTGGGGGACCAGCTCGAGGCGGGAATGCCTGGATGCACAGGCCCTCCAGATGCCCTCGTGGGCTTGCGGGCCCCGCACAGTAACCCAGTGGGAAGGCACCTTTCCCACCTCTTGAAGACGGGCCTGTTCGCAACCTGAAGAGGAAGCTGAACCAGCTGGCCCTGAAGCCCTCGCGCCCAGCTCCCGCAGCCCACGCCTCTGTCTGCGCCGCTGCTCCGCTGGGGGAGCTGACGGGGAGCCCCGTCAGAGCCAGGAGGCATGGCTTACTCGAGGCCGAGGGCCCTGGGCTCAGGCTAATACCCCTTCCTCTCCCTTCCAAGGGGGCAGAGTCTTCTGATCCTCGCCCCAGGCCCCCATGGATTCTCCAGGACGCTTTCTAGATTGGTCACTCCAACCAGTCACACTCCTGCCCCCACTCCCGCGGCCACAGGACACATTCTGGGCTCAGTTTGCTTGCCCGTCTGGGGAAGGCGCTGCATGGCCAGTCCCTGCTCCTCCAGCAGGCAGGGACCTCCCCACGGACATGCGCAGACTGGTTTGTGTCAATTTCTTCTAGCCCCCTCTTCTTTTTTCCAGGCCTCAGGGATGTTCTCAGGATGGAAAATAAAAGATGCTTGAGGTCACTGCCCTTTCTGTCTTTTTAAGAAAAAAAGCCTAAACTTGGTGAGGAAATTATTTGAGGTGTTCTGAAGGGGAAACAGAGCAGCTCTGAAGGCACTGGGAAGGGGTGGGAGGTCAGCCAGCACTTCAAAGGACCCCAGGACCTTTGCATAACCCTGGGCTGAGAATGAGTGGAAAGTTCCAACCATGACAGACACTGAAATTCCCCCCACATTAGCAGGAGGTGTGAGGTGGGGGCTCGGGGCCAGTGTTATGGTGGTGTAAATAAAATAAAGAAAGTGTGATGTTTATTTCCCACCTAAATTTGTAGACCCAGCTGTCTACTGTGCTATCCACATTGTTTCCTGCAGTCGGTCAGTGTGGCCTTAAGGGCAATGTAACTCATCTTTATATCTGCTTAAACCACGTGGAATATAGAAAGGAAATAAATCTGCTGCCAAGCCATCAAGTAGTGTATTTTAAACCCCAAATAAAGGGCCTGAGGATTGCCTATGGATTTAGATTGTACATAGTTTTCTGCCACCACTCCCTATGTTGACGTCACAGTAATATTTATTTCATGAAAGGTGGTGGAGAGTTTGAACTGTCCCGGTTGAAATCCCAGCTCTGTCACTTACCAACCGAGTGATTTGGGGCAAGGTAGTACACCTCTCTGGGCCTCAATTTCCCCAGCTGTAAAGTGGGAGTAATCACTGGACGCACCCCACAGGGTAGATGGGACAATTCAATCAGATCACAGAGGTGCCTGCTCAGCCCAGTGCCGGACACCCAGTCAGGTTCAACAAATGGTAGCTATGATTATTATTCTAATTTAAAGGATTCTTCTGGTTGTTTTTTTCCTGAACTTCCTAATTTCATACTGCAGAGACCCAAATAGAAGCATAGAGTTTCATTTTCTTGCAAAGCTCTCCCCTTTTCCCCGGTTAGAAGTTACATGTGGCCCCCGCGGGTGAATGTGTCAGGCAACACGCTTGCTGTAGGCACAGGGAAGCAGTCGATCCAGAGGGAACTGAAGCAGAGGCAGGCCATCTCTTTGGGATGTCACCTCCTGCTCCACCCAGACCCGGGCTCTGGGCCAGCCACACAACATACAAGCCTGCCCGGGGAAGCCTCCCCCTTCTCCTCCTTCCTCTGTGGCTTAGACAGACAGAAGGTGAGGTCTAACGGGGTGATGGAAAGTTCTACATCTGGGTTGGAACGATCAATTGCACAGGCAAAGGATAGGGGGACCCTGGCTCAGGAGCACTTCTGGAAATGAAGAAGGGCCCAGGTAAGGGTGGGCGGGGGCAGTGAAGTTTGGGACAGAGGAGGGTAACTGAACAGTAACGCATTACAAGAGAAAAGACCGGGAGGCGGGGAGTGGGGGTAGGGGGAGCAAGGGTGGTGGTGGTGATGGTGATGGTCACAGGATGATGCGTGGCCTCTCTGCAACGTGTGACCCTACTGACCATGCTCTCCGTGAATCCCCTGGGGTTTATCCTCTCCTCTGACCTCCCTGTCCCAGCCACCTTTGAGGATCACCCCCTCTGCTTGCTCCTGAACCCTGCTGTTCCCCCTGGACCCCACCTCTGCCGGCTGCTCTCCCCACTTCCGGCACTCCCCCGGGTGACCGCCCCTACTTCCACACCCGGTCAGACTGACAGCCCTCCCTCTCCGCTCCCAGCCTGGTGGGGCCTGAGCTCCCAGCGCACTTCTGAACAACCGGTTCGTCTTCCCCCGACTGCCCGCGGCCACCCTGAGCTCCACCCAATCCAAACCCCACTCTCTTCTGCTTCACCCCCTGCTTCACCTTTGGGTTCCTGGCCCTGCTTACTGTCTCCACTCTTTGCCTGGTTACTCCAAACCACAATCCTATTTTGAGGGGGTGGGGAAGGGGAACATTTTAAAGAAATTATTTGTTGAAATATAAGACGCGTACAGAAAAGTTCACATATTATAAGCTCAATGAATTTGCACAACGTAAACTCACACACGGAACCCGCACTCAGATCAAGAAACAGCACAAAACCAGCCCCCCAGAAACCCCTCACACCCCCTTCCCTCCCCTCTGCCACAGGGGTCACTCCATTCGGACGTCAATCACATAGATACGGCATCTGTTTTTGTAATTCATAGAAATGGCACCCTGCAGTCTATATTCTCTTATGTCTGGCTTTTTTCACACGTTCGGATTACGTGCACGAGATTCTCACATAGCGCGACGTAATTCTAGACTCTTCCTGCTTCGCTGTGTGTCCTGGAGTCAGCTCTCCATGCTCATGCGCATTTGGGTGGCGTCCAGCGGGGCTGCCGTGAACACTCAAGAACACGTGTTCCGGGGGCGCACGTGCGCATTTCTGCTGCGTGTCCATCCAGGAGGGAGTCTCCCGGTCACGGAGTACGCAGACAGCCCGCTGCAGTCAACGCTGCCGACAGGGTTCGGAGTCTCTGTCCCAACACAGCCTCGCTCCAGCAGCGCGGGAGAATCTCAGTTGCCCTTGGAGCTGTTTTTGACTCCTCCCTCCTCTCCCTCCTCTCCCTCCTCTCCAAGGAGCATTTACAGCTGTCCTATCTGTGTGCCAGTTTTTTGTTTACGAGGCTGCGTCCCATGGGCTCCAGGCCCTGATGGTTCTACTTACACTGTAGGTTTGTAACCCCTGCCCTCCTCTCCAGCCCCACTGCCACCGCCTCAGCTCTGCCCCCTCCCCTCCTGTCTGGGCTGTCACCTTCCCAGTCCTGCCTTCCCTGCCTGTCCTGGTCACCCTCCCCTCTCTGCCCTCCACATCTCAGCAGGATGCCCTAAGCCACACCCATCAGGGCCACTTTCTGCTCAGGCACCCCGCAGTCCCTAGCACCTAAAGCAAAGCGCCATGGCGGAGTCTGTGAGCCCCTTGCGGGCAGGTGCCCATGTCTGCGCACGGCACACACACATTCCTGGCACACATCCATGCTCACGATATGATGATCCAGCCCTCACTCTGGCCTCACCTACCTTTCCAGTCTCACCCCCTGAGGCTCCTCTGGTGAACCCAGACCAGGGGACAGCTGTAGGTGGTGCCTCCGTCAACACGCCAAGTTGGTAGGTGCCCCCCCCCCACCGCCTCAAATTCTTTCCCCCTGGAGGGACAGTTTTAGGCAGGCAGCAGTCCAGTCCTACTCGGGGTCACCAGATCCCAGAGATGGCTGGCGTGGATCTCCACTTCATGCAGCACCCCCATGCTCACTCAAGAATGGACTAAGACTGCCTTGTATTCTCTCCCAGTGGCTGGGAAGGATGGATGGGGCCACCAGGGCATGGCGCGTTCATGCTAATATGACTGATTTGTAGTTTGTGCCCAGCTGCTGCAGGAAAGGAGCTGACACACACCTCTCAAAACATCCCAGTGGCCACAGGTACATAAAGATCTTGGCTGCCACCAAAGGGTGGGTTTTCAAAGGGCCAGAGAGGGTCCTCACTCTGCTCAGGTGGCCACAGGCAGTTACACGCCCTTTTGTAAACCTGAGGGCCAGGAAAGCTGGACCCACTCTGGGCAAAGGCTGCTGCGTCTCCAGCTCCGCGCAGCCATCTCAACAGTCACGCCTGTATCCTTACATCAAAGGTGTGTAATGTACTCTCTGGTCACAGTCACCTTTATGACATCCAGGCCCCCAATGTTATTGTTTACATTTGTTCACAGTTTGCATTTTACAAGATAGTATCACAGGCTTTATTGCTTAATGTAATGGCTCTATGAGATATGTACTGTTATTCTCATTTAATAGATAAAGAAACAGGCACAGAGAGGTTAAGTCACCAGCCCAAAGGCACACAGCTAGGAAGTAGCACGGTTAGAGAGTAAATCCAAATCGTCTGATCTAAAATCCATCCCACCCTCACTGCCCCTGCCCTGCCCAGGGAAACCCTGCCCCTCCTCCAAGAGGCCTCGTCAGTTATTCCCTACAAAGTCATTCCGGATTTCCCAGTCAAAACTAATTAATCTCTCCTCCGTGCACTTTATCTGAACTTTTATTATAGTAATTATAGCAGCCTGACTTTTATTATAATCGTTATTTACATGTCTGCCTCTCCAGCTGGGCTGGGAGCTCATTAAGGGGGGAACCCTGTCTATTTTGTACCTTGAGCCCCCAGCAGGTGGGTACTGAGCACAACACAAGAATAATCACAGCAAGACAATAACGAAGGCCTCCAGCCTTGAGGCTGAACCACGTCCTCGGCTTAATTCACCTGGACTGCAGGTCAGGTGCCCAGAGTGCCTATGGTTGTAAAAATGCAACAGAACGTTTAAAGGTCTCCAGTGGCAGAGCCTTAAATTCCCACAGGGTGAGGGTCTCGCGGGGCTTCCGGGGGTGTCTTAGTGCCCATTTACTTTTGCCCACTGGGTCTCTATTTTGTTTTGTTCTCTCTCTGTCTTTCTCTCTCTCTCAACCTCCCTTGCTCCCAGCCCCCCTTTCTCTTTCTCTCTCCTTTGCTCCATCTCCTTGTCCTTTCCTTCTCGTTCCCTTAAGTGGACAAAATACAGAACAAAAATACATTTTCTATTACTTGTTGTACCAACGGAATTTTTTCATCTGTCCCCTGCTCTAAAAAGTGGATGAGGGGGATGTTTCCTACTTTAATGCTCTCTTGCTCAAAACACACACACAGATCAGATTTCTTTTTCCTTAAGGGACCCTCAAGTAATCTTTTCTGTCAATTACTGACCATTGATAGAATAAAAAAGTTCCAGCCCACCAAAGCAAGGTGCAACTTCCCAGACTGTCAGGTCAGCCAGCCTGCACAGAATGCCCCAGGAGCACAGGACAGAACATCTGTTCTTTGGACAAAATATAAAGGGCAGGTACAGCCCCTACATGTGGGGAGCTGGTATTCTGATTGAGGAGCACTGTACCCTCAGAAAAATGGGGTTGCTAAATCATAAGAAGCATGTTGTGGAGGAAAGAGGGGATTGGAAGCCAAGGTGTGGACCTGAGCATGGCCTGGACTGAGGAAGGAGAGAGAAGGAGAGGGGGGCAAGGCCGATGTGGGAGCCCACAGAATAACTGTACTAATTAATGTTACTATGCTAATATGACGATAGCCCAAGTCACGGGGCACTTAGAATTCGTCAGACACTGTTTTAAGGTCTTTACATGGACTCGCTCATTTAATTCTCATTATAAGTATTCTTACAACTATCATCCATTTTCCAGATGAGAAAACTGAGGCCCAGAGGGACTAAGTAGCTTGCCTGTGGTAACACAGCTGGTAAGGGGTGGGCCAGGTATCTGAACTGCATAGCCTGTGCTCTGAACTACTTTTTAAACAGTCAAGAGGGTTGGGAGCCCTAAGGCCCAGTGTTAGCTGTGTCACCTGTTCACCATGGACCCTCGGTAAGTCACCACGAGATGGGCAGGCTCTGAAGCCAACTGTGTAACTTCCCTGTGCCTTAGTTCATCCCTCCTGGAAAGTGGGTTTCATGATAATAGATACTTCATGAAAATTATATGCAAATTTACTGAGAAAATGTATGTAAAGAGCATTGACAATTGCTGCAACTGTTGTCTGGACTCATTCCGCCCGTCCTCTCCATGGTCACTCTCCTTGGGACCCGGGCACAGGCTCTCGGCCACCTTGCTGCGTCGGTCTGAGGAAGAGGAGGAGGAAGGGGTAATGGAGCTCTCAGACAAGACCAAGAGAGATGCCACTTACTGAGTACCTACCAAGAGCCAGGTGCCCTGTGCACGTCTTCTGAAATCGCTGGGCAAGAGGGACCGCTGTCCCATTTCCCGGAGGAGGTGCCTGAGGCTCAGGGAGGTGACGCGATTTGCCCAAGGCCCACAGCGGAGAATGGCAGAGCCGGCCTTTGGACCAAGGTCTGTCTGACTCCAAAGCCCAGGCTTCTATTCACCAGTCTGCTTTACCTCCGGCCGGCAGCCACGGTCAGGCCTCGGGTCTCAGAGTCACCCCAGAAAGCAAGATGGGCCGAGGGAGGAGGGCCTTGGCGCCGCTGCCTTACTGCGTGGTCAAGAGCAAACCTCTGACTGTCTCTGAGTCTCGGCCACCCTGCCGCCTGTCAAGTGAGACGAGGGAAGGGATGCCCTTTGGGAGGCCCTCTGAGCAGTTACGAGGCAGCGGCGTGATCAGTGTCGTTATCAAGATCATGGCCGCTGTGACTGATCCCCCAGAGCAAGTGGGCGGGCAGCTGCGGCCCGAATGCTTGTGGAGCGCTTAGGGCAGCCTGAAAGCCGGGCTGTGACCTGGACCCAAAGATCCCAAGGGGAGGGAGGAGCAGGGCCTGGACGGTCCCTGCCACTGCCCTGGTGGCCCTGGGGATGGCCAGGAGCCACCAGGGGTCAGGAGACATCCCCACTGCGGCCCAGCAGCCATGGGTTTTGATGTGACTCCATTAACCACCCAGACCTGTCCTCCTCCATCTGGTCACCCTCTTAGCAGGTGGCACAACTGTGAGCGAGGCGCCCTCCCCCTGCTTGCCTGCAGACCCACTCCAAGAACTGTTCTGGAGTGTTCGCCCTGCAGCCCTCACTGGCGGCAGTGCAGGCGGGGAGGGAGGGGGCAGGAAGGGGCGAAGGCTGGCACTTCGCTGATTATGCACCAAGACTCTTTTATGCCCCCTCTCGTCACCGTCCTCAGTGTTTGCAGTGAGTGTCAAGAACCCACGTCTGTCAAGGCTCCGTCTGACTTGCACAATGTGGAGGAAAAGTAATTCGATTAGGGAAAGGGAGTGAGAAAGACAAGGAGAGGGCGGGCGACCTGGTTTTGCAGCTGGCTCAGCAAAGCCGAAGCAAATGGGATGTTAGGAAGATACTGGGCAGGCCCAGGAGGGAGGAGTCAGGTGAGGAGACAGAAATAAAGGAGTTTGAGGTCAGGTGCCAGCTGCGTGGGACAAGTCACGGGAGGCAGCTCTTCAAGCAGAGGCAAGAGACCTAGAAAGGCTCACTGGGGGAGGGGAGGAGCCTGGGCAAGAGTCAAGGAGGGAGTCCGTCCTGGGAGAGCCCCGGTCTGAGGGGAGACACGGCCCCGCCCTCAGGGACCCCAGTCCGACGGGGGGAGAAATAACCTCCACTTTTATGGCATCTCTAATCTGAGAGGAGAGCCAAAGTCACTGCCTTCCCCAAAGAGATCCCGGGACTTGTATTACACACATGTTAACTATTCCCCAAGGTCAGGATGTGACCTTCTGTGTGTTCAGAACTAAACAGAATGAGGACTAATGAGTGGATGGATTTTTCCTCAGCCCCACTGAGATCTGCAAATGAAAGAAGCAGAGTGGTGAGACTGCAGGGCCTGGGTCTGCAGTGGAGACAAAGGGAGGACCAGGGAAGATGGAAAGGAGTGTGTTCTTGGCTGGGCACCACTGGGAGGTAGGTCACAGCTGGGGAAACTCAAGACCTGTCCCCCAGAGCGAGGCCTGGGGGCTCTGTCCAGGCTACGGCTCCCACTGAGGAGCCAGAAGCCATGCTCCTTGGAGTTCAGGATCCCAGGAGAAGCCCTACCAGAGTGAGTGCAGCTAAGAAGCCAGGGACTCAGCTTGGGTGGAGCCTCCGAGGCCTGAATCCCATCATCCCCAGGCAAAGAGAACCGCCTAGAGGATAACCCTACAAGAATGACTACCGTCAGTAGAAAGGCCCATTCGCTGAGTACTTACCACGTACCAGGCACTGTTTTCATGGCTTTACACGTACAAACTTTCTTAAACCTCACAACACTAGGAGGTAGTAGTACTATTATTCCTATTTCTGAGATGAGGAAACTGAGGCTCAGGGAGTTTAAGTAACTGCCAAAGATTATGAAACTAGTACATGGCAGAGCTGCGATTTGGACCCAAAGATCTGACAAAGTGGTCATCCATTCTCTGTTAAATAACTTCCAAGGACGGAGAGCTCACTACCCCAGGAGACTGCTATTGCTAGAGCACCTTCTAGCATAATCGGAAGCACACAGTAGAGTCTAATCACCCTGGATGTGTAACGTCCATGAGGGGTACAACCTGAACACTGAGAACAGTGCCGGGCACGAAGTCCTCAGGAATATTTGTGGAATGAATGTCCTTCCAGTAGAAACATCCCCTGCACACACATCCCTACACTCCTGGGGCCACAAGCAGGGCATGGTCACAGGTTCTGGGCATGCCCCCACCATGTCACAACCAAATGTGGCTTGAAAGAGCCCCCAGAATGGAAAGCCAAACAAGGAAATTCCCAACTCCCAAGGAGCAAGTACCATGGTAACTGAGGGGGCTGCTATCAGAGCTGAAAGCAAGGCTCAACTCAAGTGCCCCCTCCTCCAGGAAGCATCCCTGACCACTCCAGCCCCCCTTCGAGTCCCATCCTCTTCACCTCTCCCCTGGTCCTGAGCCATACCTGATGGGGTTAGTTCCTGTCTGTAGGGGCAGCCCACCTCCCCACTTGACCACAAACTCCACTGGGGGGCAGAGACCTGGCATGATGCTGCTACCCAGCCCCCAAAGTCTTGGCATAGAATGAGGAGCAAAGGGGGACTTCCTCTGGGTTAAAGATGGATGGACATCAGAGGTCATGGTGGAGGGGCTGGGGACATATGGAGAGGGGCTGGGGCACACAACCCTCCCAACTCCTCTAACCCTCCAGCTGCAAATATGAGACCCTAGGACCCCCCTGAGAATGATGGGGGCATGCAGGCCCATGGAGCCTCCTCTCTTGTGCTCCATCATCTTCCTTGTGGCTCCACCTTCACCTTGCTCGGGCTTGAGGATTATGGAAGGAGGAAACCCCCAGGACCAACCCCCCCCACCACCACTCTCCCTACTTTGTGCCTTGGGGTGCTAAGGGGAGGGGCTGCCTCTTCCAGTTCTTTCTTTGCTATTATGACAAATAGCAGGGTAACAAGAGAAACCATTATTTGAGCCAGTCAGTACTCTGGGAGGGGCAGGAAGTGAGGGGCTGCCATGGAAGAGGGGAAGGGAGGAAAGGGAGGAGAGCTGGGTGGGTGATGGGAGGCCCCAGGTCCTATAGGCTCGCCTACTCCCAGGCCCCTTGCCTCACTCTTGTGGCCCCCAGCCACCCATAGCCTTTCCTCTGACAGCTCATTCCAGAAGAGAAAGCCACCCCCACTCTAGCTCAGGATTCTTGCACACCAGTGTGCATTAGCATAAACACAATGGGTCCAATTAGACGGAGAGATTGGCTGGTTTAAGGAGAGAAACGCTCACATCCACAGCTCTCTTTCTCTCCTTTTCAGCAACAGGCAAAGTGGCCACTATATTCTCCTCACTGCTCACAACCTCTCCTCATAACACCCCAGTCACCACAAACCCCGGTCACCCTCCTCCCCCAAATTACAGCTGTCTATTGACACCTCCCAAGACACATCCCGTCCCATCCCCAACCACACCTGTCTCTGACCCAGGACATCTCTTCATGACAACCCCACTCCCACCCCGTCCCCCCATTCTGTGTCAGGCCCAGGACTGGGGTGAGTGGGAGGAGAGCGGGGTGAGTCACGCAGGCATAGCATCAGACCCTATCTTCCTTGTTCATCATAAATTTGTGTATTTGTTTTAGAAATATGGCATTACAAGATTATCTTGATTACCTGCCACACCCCCTTAAATTTTGCACCCGAGGCATGCACCTCACCCTGTTCCTGCCCTGTGCACACCCCTATGGTTGGAAATCTGGGGCTCTCTCCCAGCTCCTCCACCTCTAAGGACACAGGGCAGCTGACAGCCTGATACTCACCCCACCCTCTACCCCTTCGCATCCCCACACCCACCACCCATCCTGTCAAGTGAGACATCTCCCCTCTCCCTGTACCTGCACCCTGGAGCCAGACCTCAGAGGGTAAAGGCTGCCGGAAAGCTGTTGGCCACAGATTTCACAAGCCTTCCAAACAGAGCTCTGAGCTTGCCTTCTCTGTTTGGGGTCACTGACCCCCATCCTGTCAACAGTTCTCCAACTTTAATCATCTTGATGTTCCCTCCCAGTCAGCCACTGACAAGAGTTCAGTGTAAGTCAATACTAACTGTTTGGAGAACAGGGGAACGAAGACAGGGCATTCTCAGTGATGGAGGACACAGCCACTGTCAGCAGCCTGGGGACACTTCCAGTTCAGTTCATTCCTTTATTCCGTCAACACCTCTCGAGCACCCTATGTGCCAGGTGCAGTTCTAGGAGCTGTGGATACAGCAGAGAACAAAACAGAATCCCTGCCCTCAGGGGCTTCCATTTGGAGCTCCACAGGAGAGGCAGAGTCCCACACGTGCTCACCTTCATTAGCACAGGACTCACCAGCCCCTTGGCACTGGTGAGCCCGGGATACTCGGTTGCAGTGTCGTTGTGTCTTGGGCAAAGAATAAATGAAGCTCCAGACTCTGCATCAGGCAGAGAGGCTGTAGAGGGCTGTGCAAGGCTGGGGTTTTAGTCTGATGATAGCCCCTGCTCTGCTCACCGTGGGATCCTGGGCAGGTCACCGAGGCAGCAATTCCTGACTCAGTTTCCCTGACTGGGAAAGGGTACTCCTCACTCCTCCTCTCCCTTCTCCATCACCTCTCCCCGATGTGGTGAGACAGCAGGAGAGGACAGATGCTGGAATGCTTGATCTCTGGCAAACCTCCCTCAGTGGAACAGGAGCACTAGGCCTGGAAGCAGGGCCACGGTTCTGGTGGCCACAGACCGCGAAGTACAGCAACTGAGAGAACAGATGCTGGATTTGACTTGGGTCTCAACACCGGCTCTACCACGGCCTAGCTGTGTGAGCCTGGGAAACCCTCTTAAATACCCTGTGCCTCAGCTTCCTCATCTGAGGAAAATACTACCCCACACCTGACAGTGTTACTACAAATGAAACATTCAGAACTGTCCCTGGCACTTAATGCGCGCTATGTAAACGCTGACAACTTTGAGCTTGCTGTGTGACCTTGGGGGAGGCCGCCCAAGCTCCTTCTGGAGCCCAAGGTTTTGTAAAGCATCGGGGCGTCTTCCCTTTGGGCTCCCAGCACCAGACCCCCAGGGTCCACCTAATCCCTCCCCATCAGCACCGAGGCCCGGAGCATCTTCCTTCTCCAGGTGCCTTGGCCGGGAAGGAGGAGACAGCCAGAGAGGTTTGGGATTGTGTGGTTTTCTTTGCGGATCTGCTGTGACTGGCAGGGTGGGGAAGGAGGATGTTGCCCTGAGGGGCTGCCAGCTGCCTCTGCCGCGGTATTGTCGAGAGCAGAAAACATAATGGTATTTTCATTATGAAAGGGAAACGCAGACTGAGGCTGCGCCTTCTGCAGAGCATTATGCTGCTTTCCCTCCTGCTTGGAGGGCAGCTCACCCCGATGGTGGAGATAGCGTGCTGTCCTGGGGACACATACACCCCTCTACCCATAGAGGCACGAGGGGCACAGCAGGGGTCTGCAGAGCCCAGGAGGCAAACCTCTCCAGGATGGAAGAGGGCAGTCTGCAAATTAAAATCCTTCTCCAGCTCCCTCTTGGGGCCAGAAAGGGCCTGTCTGAGGCTGTAGGAGGCCACTGGGATCAGGAGGGAATGAGATTTCTCCCCCGGAAAGGAGAACAGGTGCTTGTGAGCCCTAGGCCTGGGCTGCGTCCTGGAAGCCCGCTTCCTCCCCTCCTTCTGCAGCAGCAGAATTGTCTGTGCCCAGAGCCGGCCACCCAGACACAGGGTGAGCCCTAACTCTGCCGCCAGTGTCCTGTCAGATCCTGGCCCCTTCCCTGGCCAGCCCCCAGCAGGCTCCAGGCTCCCTTCAGCATGGGATGGTTCCGCCCAGCCTGAACTCTCGCAAGTAAGGCTGCTGTGCAGACTGGCACCCCAAATATTCTCCCCCCCACAACCTGTGCCTGGTGACACCTCCCTGAGCATCCATGTGGGTGTGTCCAGTACACCTGTCCATTCATTCATTCACCTCATGTTCCCCAAGAAGACCTATCTGGGCCAGGCCCTGTCCCTGAGGAGCACACAGCTGAGCCTGGCAGAATGTGCCCCTGGTGGGTGGCTGGGAGCTCTCTGGGGTCTTTGTCCACCATGCATCCCAGTTCCACTGAGGTGTCAAGAAGAGACAGAGGCCCTAGGGGGTATTCCTGAGATCCGGGATGGAATGTGGTGGGGGAGAGCAATGATAGAAGCAGACACCGGGGTGCTGATGGCATGGGGGAACCCTCTGGAGCCTCCGCTGCCCACTCAGAGAGTGAAGATGACAGAGTGAGGGTTCAGGGTGTGGGGCAGAGCCCAGGGAGACACAGAACTCACCACCAAGATCCCAGACACGCTGACCACAGGTGTAGGTGACAGGTCTCAGCTGCCACAAGTGGGGATGTTCTCACTTGCAAAGGATGCTAGGAAACACGGTTCGGCTCAAACACGGGCCTTGACCAGGCAGCCACAGTGCCACTCCTCCACCCCGTCCTACAGCACCCCCTCCCACAGAAACATGCCCAACAGTTGGCTTCCAGCCCACAGAGAGATTCTCATTATGTTATTTAACCACGTGCACCCATCAGACACTGCAGCAGCATGCAGAGCGTCGGGCGGACACCCAGAGGCTCACCCCAGCCTGTACATGGAATCCAGAGAGGCACACGGATACCTAGAGACGCGAACATGCAGCTGGGGATGCACGCGCACAGGCAGGTGCACGCCACCACGCCCAGGATGCCCCTCCACCCTCCCAGCCACCTGCAGGGACTCTGCCCACACAGACCTGCACTCATGAACACAAGTCCAGAGACCAGGTCATTCAAACACACGTGCACACGTGTACACACACACACACACACGCTCCATTTCCAGCCGGGCTGCTGCTTTGGCCTGGATGCTCCTTGCAGGCGCACTTGCATCAATTCTAACATGAGGAGAGAGAGGGCCTTGCCAGGAGGAAGCCCTGCACTTTGTGGTGAGCTTCCTGGGCCCCTGGGTGATTGCCTTTCCTTGAGATGCAGGCTGTGAGTTTTCCAATTAGGAAAGCTGAGCCCTGAGCATCGCCCTGGCAGCAGGGGGTCATTAAGAATGCAGCCCAGACAGCGCCGCCGACTAGGAGGTTGCTAGGAGGAGGAATGAACCGGGGGCGGCAGGTGGATGGGTGGGCGGGAGGCACTGCAGCGCAACACAGCAGCCACGGAGAGACTTTCAGAGGTCTCTGGCAACGTCTGCAGAGCGCGGAGACACTGGGCACTGGGGCCCCCTGGGACAGCAGTCTCCCCACTATCCTCCCAGGAGAGCAACTACCACCCAGGCCACCAGCAGGGACCCTGCACGACTTGGCCTCTTAGCTGGGCTGGGTAGAGGGAAGTAAGATACTAAAAGACCTTTTCCTCCTCCTCTCCTCTGTCCAGCCTTGTCCCCGACTCTGACCACGCTGTGCCTCTTTGAACAGGTGAAGCTGGCCCAGACACCCTCTCTCTCTCAGCTCCAGCCAGAATGTGGGTCCCTCAGGCGCCTAAGCCAAGCCGACCCCCAGAAAGCTGGCACCCCCAGCTGCCCGCTCTGCCTAGGAGGAATCCCCTGGGTGTCTAAAGATGCAGCAGGAGCTGTTACTCCCCAAAGCCACGTATCCACATTTCCCCCCAAGGGGATCCAATGCCAGAGGCAGGGCTGTAAAGTGAACAGGTGCTGGGGATCAGGGTGCTAATTCCCAGTTCTCCATCCTGCCACTTATGTGCCTCATCTGCAAAATGGGTAGCAAACCATCCCCAATGTAAGTGACTGGGTCTGATGAGTTCCAGAGCCCCTGTCAGCTCCTAAAGCTAAGATATTCTGAACGAATCTTGACTAGCAGATCTTCAAACATGATCCGGCTCATTGAAAAGACCACATGTCTGTTCCCTCTCCCAATGCGTGGACATCTCCCCAGCTTATTTGGTCCCTGCCCATCAGCACAGAGTCCAGAGGGACAACTGTCCCTCTCATTCTTGTTTCTCTGCTTACACCAGCCCCATCAATCCTTTCTGGACGAAGCCCGGCAGCTGCACATTATACATACACACCTACGTGTGTGAACCTCTCTCATTGCCCACAGAGATGATTAGCTAGGTTTTTGGCAGGTGAGTCATATTCTTGGCTTCCATTCAGCTCTGGTCCATGCACACCCAGGTGTCTTGCACATCTGTATCCTCCATACTCTCACTTCTGACGCCCGCCATCCCAGCTCCGCTGTCCTCTCCCCTCCTCCCTCCAGCTCACCTTGGGAGACAAGCTGTGGGAAAACAGCCTGTAATTTTTCACCGTGTTTATAAATCTCTTAAGCTCTACACGGTGCTTTTTTTCAGCTCGGGGCCTAGCCGGAATGTTGCTGTTTTTGCAGAGAAAAATCAAAGGGAAGGGATTATAATTATGGGTTGAGTCCCAAGTGGGAAGCAGGTGCGGGCGTTGGGGGCTCCCCTTGCTTAGGCACCGTTTGTATCAGCAAAGATCCCGGCATCTGAGAGGCCTGCTGCTTTTACTTCTTTTTGTTCTCTCTCCATTTCTTGCCCTCGTGAAATGCCGGGCTCCCACTGAGTGCCTGCTGTCCTCGTCCTTGGTGTAGCAAATGCCCGCAGCCAGTTCTAAATGCTCAGCTTGTAAGCCACAGAGACACTCACCCTGTCCTAGTCACATCCTGGGGAGGCACCCTGCTGGCCCCCAGCTTCCTTCCAGGGACTGGACATGGAAACCCCACCCACCACCACCATCGCCACCCTGAGATGCTGGGCCATCCAGGGACTCTCATATGAGGGCACAATTATCCAGACCTACCCAAGCCTGGAAGTGCCTGTCCAATCTGGCCAGCTGGGAGGAAGAAAAGAGAAAGGAGTAGAGAGGAGAGAAAGAGAGCTTGAGCGTGTAAGAACACACCAGCCCACCCACCCCCTCATCTGAGTTCAGACCCTCCTTCCCCGCCAGCACAGCGACCCACCTGACCACGGAAGTCTGCAGCATCTCATCCTCCCCCGATAATGCCAGACCTGAAGTCCCACCTGAGCCTGACTTGTTTAGACCTGTTCTGGTTTTATTTAGCACAAACTTTCAGCACCACCTTGAAGCCACAATAAAAACCCCAGGCCCGGCATTCCTGCAGCTGAGCATTTCCACGTGGGTTTGAGTAAACAGCCATGTATAATGCTGTGTTTCCCTGCAGGGCCACACACCCTTGCCCCACAAAGGTCTGCAGCCCAGACCTCCCCTGCCACACCCCAGATTTAGAAGGTCTGAGCTGGAGAGAGCTGTGAAGTCGCTGCTCCAATGCCCTCCCGACAGATACAGAAGAAAAGCTGGAAGGTGAGCTGCAACCGCCTGCCCCCTTTCCTCCTCTTTGAAAACAAGCCTGCCAGTTTAAAGGGATGGCTCATCTCCCCACTTCCAGCAGAACTGAGGATAACGTGCATTTTCGTGGTGCGGAATAAGTGGTATTGGCCCCAGAGAGCGAGTCCCAGCACAGCGCTGGCCCCATGGGTGATCTCAAGAAAGTTCTCTTTCCTCTTTGGACCCCAAACCTGCATCTTTACAATAAGAGGATAGAGCAAATGGGCCACAGGGCCTTTGCATCTGTGACAATTTAGGCTATGTCAATTGAAAAAGTGCTGCCAAGAGGGGCAGTATGGGATAGCGGTTAGAAGTGTCCTAAATTCAAATCGTGCTCTCCCATTTACTAGCAGATTTACAAGATCTGTATTAAGAATGAGTGAGTGGTCTTACGGGGGCCACAGCACTCCAGTGCCCTGTCCTGCCCAATGACCACAACAAGCAGATGACCCAGGGTCAGTCTCCTCATCTCTAACCGTTCCTGCGTTGTAAATCACTGGTACTAACGGTACTGACTCATGGAATTGTGGGATCAAATGAGCTAATTCATGCAGAGCACTTAGCACAAAGCCTAGCACACAGTGGGTGCTTAATAAATGGTACTGTTATTTTCTCCTTTTGGAAACTGACCAGATAGCAAAGAACCTCGTCCTCTAATTCTGGAGAACTGTGCCGTGGTAGAGGCCCTGGGGGCTTGGGAGCACAGAAGAAGGTGGGGTCCCTGGACAGGGCAGCGCATGGAGTGCTGTGGCCCCTGCCAGATGGCTCACTCATTCCTCATGCAGAGCCAGCAGCTGCGGGCTCACTCGGCTGCAACAGCAATGTGTGGTTGGCAAATAAGGGGGGGAACACAGCCACCTTCATTGAAAACAAGTGGATCGAATGATTTGTATTCCCCTGTCTCTGTCTCCCACATCACAGCACTGGGGCAACCCCAGAGCATGCTAAGTGGGTTTTTGTCTGCAGTAGTGGCAGAGGTGGGGACAGGAAGGGGAAGGAGAGAAAGAGACACAGGGGAGTGGCCCTAAGAGGAGCAGGGGTAGAGGTGTTGGTCAGGAAGGTGGTAGGAAGAGGAGGGAGGGAGAGGATCCTGAGGGAGAGAGGAAGAGGGAGGACGGAGAGAGAAGATGAGAGGTAAACCAGGAGAAGGAAAGGATGGACAGGGATGGGCAGAGGGAGGAGCAGGGGACAGGGGACAGCAGTGAGGCCCCACCTGGGTTTCTTGAGCTGACAGGGGAACTAGGGCACAATTCCAAAAGGCTGCAATCACCCCGTGGCCTACCAGTGGAGGGGATTTTAAAATGTAAGCGCCAGGAAGGCAGGGACTATTTTTTACTGTTTCTTTTTTCACTTTTCTTTCAGAGTTGTATCTTTAGGTCCTAGGGAAAGCATTCAGTAACTATTTGTTGAATGAAAATATTTCAGGGCAGGCAATCAACTTACAGGTCGTAGTCAGACTGAGAGAGGGGAGGTAAAGGGAGTTGAACAGGACGGCCCACAGTGGGTGGGTGCTGGGTGGTTTTGCTGACAGGCAGCACAGGAGAGACAGCACAGAGGGCCTGGAATGCAGCTGAGGACACAGCTGTGATGTGCCTACTTGGTCTTAGAGGCATGGCACATTCCAAAGGGTTTGTGCAAACCCTGCTCATTGTAACTCATCCTTCCTTGGGACTAAGGTGGAAAAGTTAACCCCAATGACCAGCTGATACTGACCCCGGGGCTCCCTGCAGCCTCCGTAAACCCTCAACTGCTAGACTCCAATTCATTAGGGACAGAGGTGAGTAGCGGGCCCAAGTCCGTAAACCACCTCCCGGCCAACTGGTGGGGAGCCCTGGGGAGCCCCTGATGACGTGGCCAACTCTCAGGATGCAGCCCAGATGATAAGGTAGCATTCACTGGCTTTGGAGTCCGGATTCAAACCCTGGCTCTGCAGCTTCCACGCCATGCGCCTCGAGCCGCTCAGTGAGTAGTAAGAACTGATGTGTATGGAGTGTTTACTCTGTTCTATGCACTGTTCCAGGATTTTTCATATATATTCACTACCCTGTGTGGCAGGTACTACTGTCATCCACTTTTCAGATGAAGAAACTGAAGCACAGAGAGGCAAAGTGATAGGCATAGAGTCAAAGAGTGAGTAAGTGGGAGGGTCAGGATTTGAACTCAAGCAGTCGGCCCCACAGCCCTGGCTCTTAACTTCTACAAGACCTACTCACCCTCTCTGAGCCTCGGTTTCCTCATTTGTCAAATGAGGCTCCTAACGGTATCTTCTTCCTAGAGTCACTGAGAGGACTTGAAATAACATATATAAAGTACTTGGTAAAGTAGGTATTCAGTAAACTGCAGCTATTATATTTTACTGATTCAAGAGTGCATTTCTGTTGTAAAAATGGCAATAAAGCAAATCTTGATTAACGTCAGTAAATGGCCCCAAACCTTGGTGACTCTTCTGCCCCCGTAGTGCCTCTTCTATATCTCACATTATTTAGCTTATCACATCTTCGTGCCCCTGTGCTGCACATCCCTTGTTTCCCCTCCCGATCCACTGTCCAGCCTTCTCCACCGTGATCCCTGCCCGGGAGGCTGATCCCTGTGTCCCCCCACCATGCTCTCTGCCTTCTGTGTGGGTTGGGCCAATAAGGAAGACCAGCAGGAGAGGAAGGGAGAAGGGAGAGTGTAGTCAGGCGATTTATCCCCGCCCCCCAGCTCCGTCCCTGTGAGTCCGCTGTGACCTTCAAGCAAAGGTGACAGCTCCTGTGGGCAGCCTTCTCTACACCGCTCAACCCCTCCCTTCACCCCTTCATGTGTAGAGTGGGGTAACAGCCCCCCACTGCTACTAGCCCCGTGGTATTGCATTATCCCTGTGGCTTCCCGATGCGGTGCCCGCACCTTTGTGAACAGTTCCTTTTTAAATGACCCATTCGAGCGTGTCAGCTGTTCCCTGTTGGGACCCTGACCAATATACAGCTTCAACTGGAAGAAGCCAGAAAGCATCGTTTTCATTGAAGTCTGGCAGACTTTGGGTCAAATCTTGTTCTAATACTTTCCAGTCATGTGACTCGGGTAAGAACTTCAGTTTCTCATCTATTTTTACACGGGAGTAAAACTAGGGGTAAAAATAGTACCTACCTTATAAGTTATTTGATCCAATGCACCTAGCAGGACAAAAAATGATAGCCATCAGCATAACTAGCATTATATTTATATCAGGAGCGTGTATGGCTATCTTCCCCAAAGCCTTTGATTTAGGGTTGGGGAAATTGATAACCCCCCCTCCAATTGGTGCATTTAATTCCAGAGGGCTCAGTGATTGGTTATGAAAGGATCACATGGCCCAAGCAGGTCCAATCAGAGTGCGACTCAGAACTCCTCCCAGGTCTGTTGAGAGAATGTATTCTCTGTCCTTCCTGGCCGGATCTGCGGACATGCAGCCTACACCTGCTTCAGCCGTCTTCCTACCACAAGGAAGGCCAGCCTGAGGGAAAAGTCGGCTCACAGAGATTAGGGAAATGGAGCCAAACTCTGGTGAATCCATGCCTGAAGTCCACACCACTTTCTTGTTATACAAGCCAATAACATCCATTTTTAGAAGTCAGATCAAATTGGGTTTTTGTGTACTCATAATCAATTGCATCTAGTGGACTGAAACTTTGGTCCCAGCGTGGGATGTTGAAATAATTGACCCTACAGCATCAAGCAGGGCATATACGCCAAGCCAAAGAGGAATGCTGGCAAACAATAAAGATGTTGCTATGCTGGGCCACCTTGGACGGCGCCATACACAACCCTGGGGCATCTAACAATCGTAGCCATTATAGATTTTTATCTTTATAAGAACTTTCTAGCAAATGGCAGTAAAGTGACTTGAGAAAGGGGAGGCTTTTTCTAATTGGCACAATGATGTCAACTGGGCAAACAGTGGGGCTGCTGCTCCTCAGTCGGGCAAACTGGAGACACTTTTTATGCAACAGCAAGGACAGTGGCTCAACTGCTGCCTTGTTTTCCTCGGGTCGCAGACCATGTGCCCGATAAGGAGATGGCAAGTAAGAAAAATTTAGGACGTTGGAATACACTGGCTACTTCTTGTGGCCCTCAATAGAGAGTAAGGTCCTACCATACAAAGACAATGTTTGGTTCAAGACAGCCCATTGAGAGCAGAGAAAAAAGAAAATATGGCTTTGCTAAGAGAGGCTATCGCTGTCACCTGTGGTTCATAATCCAAATTTCCTGAGATTATGGTAATCTGAAGCCTGCTAGAGATGGAAAAATGATGCTGTTGTGTTTGAGCAAAGGTAGGTGGTGGGGACCAGGGTGGAACATAAGATCGGGATCAGCAGGATGTCTGAACCCCATACCACACACAGACGGCTCTTGGAATAAACTTCCTTCCTGGCAATGAGGACAGTCCCTCTGTTCTAAGGACACAGCTGAGATGTAGCCAGTGAGCAAAGGTCAGGTTGGGGTGCCTCCCCATCCCAGGGCAGCGGGCCCCCGGGATGTACAGTATGGAGGCAGAAGGTATGAAATCAAGGGCTAGGGAATAAGCAGAACAAGGAGGTCTGTTGCTAGGAGACAATGCTCAGACTCAAGGCTGACTCAGCAATATCTCTTGGATGTGGCTATTGGCACATGGTATTGACTGGGAAGTAAACAGGCAGGAAATCTAAGGTCTTCAGAGAGAGGCACATTGTCAAGTCTGGATGACCATGGCCTGTGATGGCTCAAACCCTAAGGCAATGCCCAAGTTCCCAGCCTTGTCCCGTAGGAGGCAACTGCTAAGGTGGTACAGAAGAGAGGACCTCAGCCATGTCCATCTCAGAGGGGTCCAGAGAGGACAATGGACAAGGGAAAGTGTCCCGCCCCAGACTGGCTGACCAAGGAAGGCACACACTGCCAGAAGATGCTATGACCACAGCGTGGCTTTCCAATTTTACTGTTTTTTCAAATGAGAGGGGTATGGTTTTGCTTGCTTGATTTGTTTATATTTGTAATTCTCATATTCTCTCTCTACTAGTGCACACTGGGTGTGTAGACAGCTCACCATTTAACAAATCAGAGCCTGAAACATCAGGAGTTATATCTGGATACGATGAAGAGGCCTCACAGCATCGAGAGATGCTGGCCTGGGAGCTGTAAACAGCAGATGGGTGAAACCTCACAATGGCTCTCTCTGGGCGTGGGGTGAGCGTATTGTACGTAGGTGGAGTTTTTGAGTGTACATGCAACACAGGAGTATCTTGCTGCCAGAGAGGTGGACTGTGGTGGACATGAGCAGTTGCCTTCCAAGGATCCATCATAAGTCCTTCCAATTTCCATTTAGGGCCTCCTGTGGGTCTGGGGAAGCCTGTTCAATCTGCAACTCCAGGGTGGAACATCTGCGTGACACTAGGCAAGTTTGTGATGGTCCATGACCAGAGCCACAAAGACTAGCTCCCAGGGAACTTGTGATCCAAGTCAGTGCATTTGGCGTGACTCTCAGACACAAGCACTCAGTGCTCGAGCTGTTCCTGAAGTCCGTGTTACTGTCTGACTTTCCAAATACACGAACCAACAAACGCCCTCAATTGTGTTACCTCGTGTGAGGTGGGTTCTCCATTATGTGTATTTGCAAGATACACTGTGCATGTCTCCTGAGCTTAATTCCCTTCTTTGGATTCCATCATGGCACCTGAGCCCCAGCAGGAGCATAAGAGAGTGATTGATAAATATGTGTTCAATGAATAAAAACGTGTGGATAAAAGTGGCTTATTGGAGACTGATTCCAGGACAGAACTCTCGAGGCCACGATGCTTAGACTGTGCACAAGCATAAACCTAGGGATGTAGGGTGATCGAAGAAGGAACAAAGCATTCTCAATAAGAACAGTAGAATGTCTTATAAAAGTAACTACTCTGGTTGGCTCTGACAGGCAAACATGACAGAATCAAATAGTAAGAAAAACCAGAATTGGAAGGAAGGAGTCTATCAACCAATTCTCCCATTTTACTAACAAGGAAACGAAGCCCAAAGAACAGACAAGACCCACCCAAGTCACGCGGATACAACAATCCATGTACATAGCAGGGGGGCACAGCAGTTCCCACACCGTTCCCTCACTGGGGGCCACGTCTTTTCATTCCATCCTCAACGGCAGTGGTTCTCAAAGTGTGGTCTCCAGCCTGCACCTCAGCATCACCTGGGAGGCCATTTAGAAACACACGTTCTCTTGCGTTCCACCCCAGACATACTGAATCAGAAGCTCTGACGTGGGCCAGCAATCCTGCGGTTACTAAGCCGTTCAGGTAACCCTAATGCATGCTCAGGCTTGAGAACCACTCTTCTAGAACAGTAGTTCTCAAATCTTAATGTACATACATACTACCTGGGGATCTTATTAAAATGTCAATTCAAATTTAGTAGTTCTGGGGTAAGACCCAAGAATTTTCATTTCTAGCTAGTTCTCAGGTGACACCAATGCGGCTGGTCCAGGAACCACACTTTGAATAGCAAAGCTGTCTATTTTAAAACATTGTTTTATACCTGCTTCCCCATCACCTGTGGAAATCGGAACTTCATATAGAGATAGCTGAGCAGACACAATGGGACTTGAAAAAGTAAAACCCCAGAGAAGTACCACACCATGAAAAAAGGGGATACATGTACAGCTAAAACACTAGATAATTCAAATACAAAACATGAGTCACTACAGTCTCAAACCTCTTTTTCCTTTCTTTCTCACTTAAAAAATTTTTTTTTTCATTATAAAAGCAATATCATTGAAAGATTTTTAGAAAAGGAGAGGAAGAAAAACAGACTCTAATCACCCAGCCCAGCAAGTATTTTTTTAATTTGCATAATCTTTCCAATCTTTGTCCATAAGTATCCTTAAAAAAATAAATCCAGCTCCTCTCGTGTACTATGGGTTCTTCTCGACTAGAATAATTTGGTGCTGGGGTGCTCTTATCCTATTCTTATTTGTCTTAATCAGTAAGAATCCCATATTTAATCATTCCATTAACATGCTCAGCCATTCAATAAGTTAGAGCTTCACTGTCTTGATTGCGCTGGAGGATACTTTCCTGGTTCTCAGAGCATGTGTGTGACCTCAGATCTCAGTCTTTTCTTCCAGCAGCCAGGCACCTCCCTTCTCATTCACTCTCCCGTGCCTGGTAGGGGAGGAGGATGTGTTGCTCGCCTCTGCCATTTCTAGTTCTTAATTCACCCACATCCCTAGGAGAAAGAAGCTTCTGGGTGGCTTAGCCCATTTCTGCCACCTGACTCTGTAAAGAGACCTGGCTGAGGTAAATATCAACCAATGTAGATTAAATTATTTAAAAAAGCAATTAAGAGTTCAACACAACCTATTTGTTTTTTAATCAGCAAAATCTACACAAAGGGAAAAAACAATATATGACTATGTAGTTGAGGGGCTTGAAGCAGCAATGGAAACTGAGTCACATCAAAGGAGAGATTGCTCTGTTCCAAGTCAAGGAGGCATCACACACACAGGACTTCTCAGAGAGCTGAGAAAACACCAAGTTCAGGACTTCTGGACACTCCGTTTGGAACCAGGAGAGTACTTTCCCAACTGTGTCTTTGATGGGAAGGCGAGGTCATTCCAGCTCGTGTTGGACGCACGGAGCCCAGCGCTTAGTAAATCTCACGAAAGTGAACAAACGAGGGAGCAGCTGAAGGTGGTCAAGAGAGAACTACAGTTCTTAATGAGTCAGCCTGTGTGTAATCAAACTATGCAGACGACACACTTAGACATATATGATCTCCAAATTGGTCTTACGGTGGCTAATGTTCATTTTATTTGAACTCCATAGATAGATGGGAAAACTGAAGTGATGCTTTCTGTTAGGTAGCGGGGGTCAGAGTCAGCGTAGGACCCCATGCTTCTCGCCTCTGGGTTCTTCTCAATGGATCACACTCTGGGCCAAGGAGGTCCATCTGCCCCGGATACTGTGGCCTTTGTTTCTCCTGTGGCTTCAGGGAGGCCTCTCCTCTCTCAGCTGATCTTTCAAGGTCTTCAGAGAAGAAATTACCCTCAATCCTCCTCTCATCCCACCACTTACCTGGGTCCCTCCACTGACTAGTCCCTCCATTCCCACCATCTGGAAATCAGGGCTTCCATACCGGGGACAAGCTCCTGCCCCTTATCCCTGTCCCGTCCTAAGAGGGAGAAGAACAGTCTGTGAGATATACGAAAGCAAAAGGGAGAGTTTGTCAAAGAACAGGCTGCCCAGAGGTCTGGGAGGGAGCATGTAAGTGGATCCAGAATTCGGTTTACGAAATCATCTCAGTTCTGGAGGCCTCTGTCCAACAGACTAACCTCAGACCCTCCTCAGGGTCTTCTCTCTTTGGGCCTTCCAAAACGCTGTCTTCCCTACCTTGGTTCCACCCAGGAGTAAGCTAGAATTCAAGATGGATGGTGGGATGGGTGGACTGACAGATGGATGAATGGGATAGATGGATGAGTGGGTGAATGAATGGGGCAGCAGGGGGTGTGACTAGATGGATAGATACACAGATGAATAGGTAGAGAGACAAAATAACAAGAGGCAGCTTGGATGGACAAACTGACAGGAAGCAGAAAGGTCCCAAGGAAATAGGTAGTTAGTTTTACTCCTTGTCTATTTCTCAAGAGCAACCATTAATTCCGGGTAAAGTGAAACCAATAACTGCTCAGCAATCCAGACCACAGCTTTGTAATCTGATTGTCAAATCATAATCACAATTTCATAGAACCACTGACTATTTAAGCTCAAATACAGCCCCCTTTTACAGATGAGCAAACTGAGGCCCAAGGAGACCAGGTGATTGGCCCAAAGTCTCAAACACTGCTTGTTTTTTAATCTCTCTCTCTCTCCCTCCTTGACTCCCCGCTCCCTCCTTCTCTCTGAAAAATCCCTCTTGTCCTGAGTTTCCCCTGCATATCTTTCATCTATCTTTTATCTCTGCCCCAGCCAGTTTCTTGGTCAAAAGTCACCCACAGTAAATCAACCTATGAGCACAGTGGTTTCCACAGCAAAAGCAAGGGGTGAGGTCGACATTCTGTTTCTAACAAAGCCATTTTCAATAATGTATAATTAATTATAACATACAAAAAAGGCCTTTTCCTTGATGCTGGTGGAAAGTTCCTCCTGACATCTAACATAACTCTGTCCTTCTCTTTCCAGTTGATTAAATAATCTCCCCCATTCTCTTTTCCCTGGGAATGGAAGGCATTGTCTTTACCAGCTTTAGAAAAGCCAGCACAATTAAAAGCCCTCTGCCGGGGGGGCCCCCTCTCCCGCCTGCTCCTCCACATTGTGGGAGGGCTGCAGGAGGGGGAGGCTGGGCCAGAGATGAGCTCACCCACTGGTAAGGAGAGGAGACCCTGCTCCTTCCCCACCCTCCACACATGAAACTGAGCCGGCAGGATGCAGGAAACCTTTCTCAGAGTATTGATCACAGAGGGACGGGTGGCAGCCGCGGATGGGCTGTCGGGGCCCCATCCGGGAGGTAAGAGCCAGATTCAGTGGCCACTCAGAGCCCCCTCCTCATAGGCCACTGCTCCAGGGTGCCGGGGGAGGAGTCTGTAGCTCACCGGCATTGTGAGAGAAATCCTTTCTTCTGGGCCCCACATCCTTGCACTCACCCATTTTCCCCAGCCTGTTTCTCTCCCTTCCTCCAATGGGCTTCAGAAACCTCCCGTCCTGCAGGAGCCTTCTTGCACCAAATAGATGAGACTCAGTGGTGACTCTGGTCCAGCCCTCTCTACCCTGCCTGGGAATCCCCACTACCAAGCACCCACCCCACCTATACACATCCCTGGCATGCATCTAGATTCTCATCTAGCGTTGATTGCTTTACTGTGCTACATCTTTCTTTTGTGCCTGCATCTCCATCACCTTGGCCCAGGAGGTGCCTAAGAACAAGAGACGTGATGCAAATCAGGATAACCTTAACAATCAGAATATGCTGAGAACGTACCCTATTCCAGGCTCTGTGCCAAGTATGTTCTGGGCACCGGGACTCACGCTGTCAGCGGACCTGCTCTCCTCGTGCTCCACCCACCTGCCCACCTGAGCCTCCTGGAAAGGGTACCACCAGCTGGTGGGTCCAGAATTGGCCGAGTGGCTCTACCTTGGGGTCTGGAGAGCCTGGAAGGAGCCATGGGCATCAGAAGGCCTCCCAGGTTCCCTCCCCCGTGTTGGCCCCAGCTGTGTGGCCAGCTTTCCTGTCTAGCTCCTGCATCCCGCAGGGACCCAGCCCTGTCTGAACTCAGGCCTTGTCTGGGCCCTGACTCCCAGCAGGCCCCTCTCTCCCTAGTGCCAGAGCCCTCTGCCCAAAACAATCATGTGACCTGCAGCTGTGCTGAAGGTACAGAGCATGAGGATGAGGGGAGAGGGGCTGTGGACTATTCTGAGAGGGCGGGGAGGGGGAAGGCAGAGAGACAGTGGAGTGTGACCATTCTCACAGGATGCTCTCGCCCATGCCCTGATTCCGCAGGACATCCCACCATTACAGTCGTCCAGAGGAGACCACGCTTCCAGTCCTCAGGATGGTGAGTTATTCCAGCGCAGGTGGTGGGCACAAGGTCACACAGCTGGTTAGTGGTGGAGAAGGATCTAGAACGCAGTCACGCTCTCTCTCTCTCTCTCACACGCGCGCACACAGACACACCCCTTCTCATGCCCTGCCCCCTTCTGAATGGGTGATTTCTTGGGCTCATGTCCCCTGTCTGGGTGACCCCAAGTCTGGCCCACCCCCAGAATTCCTGAGGCCACAGACACGCATGCTGGGAGCTCCTAAGACACAAACCCAGCTCAAGGCATTCTTTGATTTTGCCTAATCCATGTCACCTCAGACTGAGCTCCTTAAGACAAGAGACGTAATAATAACCAGGATCATAATCAATACTCGACTGCCAGCTTCCTCCTGGGCACCCCCTCCTCCATCAGAATGCCTCACAGCCCTTCCGCCATCCGGCGACAACCTCTCTGTGCAGGACCCCAGCCTAGCATCCCTGCAGGATTCGGGATGCGGTGGCTGTGAGCTCACGGCAGAGGGTCCTGCATCATTCCTCAGACCCTCCTTCACTCAGGGGTGAGGCCCCCAGGGGTCCAGCACACGTCTGACCTTGTGAGGGCTCCAAGGAAGCAGAGGACACAAGCCTGCCCTCAAAGCACTGACATCTGGCCAGCAGAAATGACGCCCTGGCTTTCTCACAGAAATGACACAGAAAGGCTGGGAAGCAGGGGTGCGGGTGTTCAGAGAAGGGGCAAGGATGGTGGAGGCGGTGGCGGGGCCAAGGCTGCCACGATTGGCTTTCACCCCGGAGAGCCAGAGGAGGCAAGATCCACAGACAAGGGTCAGGAAGGCTCCAGGGAGCCCTTGGGGTCGGGGACAGGCCTTGGCCTTGAGGGCCCAGTAGAACATCTACAAATAAAGATGAGAGGGCGGTGCGCCCAGGGAAAGAAACTGGGGCAGCAGAGGTGCCACGGCTGGGACCCAAACCATCGCATCGGAGATGCTCCTGCACACCCATGATTAAGTGGACAGATCCTGGCTCTGTTGTTTGACCTCAGGCAAGTTACTAGGCCTTTCTGTGCTTCATCTGTAAAATAGGAATGAGAGCAGCACCTACTTCATAAGATCCTTGCAGAGGTTTAAGTGAGTTAATATTTACAGAGTGTTCAGAACAGTGCCTGGCACACAGTAGGTGCTGTATGAGTGATGGTTATTATTGGTGTTGATGATGATGATGTTATTTCATTGCACGGAAGCCTTTTCTAACTGAATCCCCAGTGATTTTGCTGTTACCTGCTTCCTATATTTTGGGCAAGGATTGTCTTGCCCATTTGCCTGAAAGAAGTCACAAGATCCCAGTGGTGAGCGATGGAGATCCCTGATGGGGTGTCACGTGCAAAGGGGCGGAGGAGAGAAGAGGAGGTGCGTTCTGGCTGATGGCTGGTTTCTGATGCTTCCGAGCCTGAGTAAGCCAAGGTCCCCAGGGAAGCTGTTCTGAAGGCCCAGAGGGATCCTCCAACACCACGCCTCCTTCAGCCCAGCTCCTCCCTGGATCCAGGCAGGACCAGGAGGACAATCCCAGCCCACGCCCCTGGCGCTCCCAAGTAGACAGTGCACTGTCTCTGCTGGCCAGTGGAGGAGCAGCCAGCACTTCCTCCCTCTGCACTGTTGAAAGACTGGGCCACTGCACTCTGCTAAGGATCTGCCCCTCCATTCTCCAGTCCCACCACGGCCAGGGTCTGCAAGGATGGATCTGCACTGGGGATGGGAAGCTGGTGTGGCCACTTGGCTCAGTGGGGTTTAGACTGTCAGTGAGCTGAGCATGGGAGGAAGTGGGTCACAGGAAGGCAGGGAGGGGCGGATTGGGAGGAGAGGTGTTCCCTCTGATGGGGAAGAGGGTTCCTGACTTTGTGGAGTCTGGGGTCTCATTGGGGAGGGCGAAGGCTATCCTGATGTTAGAATCATTAACTTATTATTATTATCATTATCATTAGCTCCTACTCCGACTACTACAGAGCTCCTACTGTGCTCTTGCAAGCCCCTTACTTGCCTTCTGTCCTTTCATCCCCACAAAACCCAGGATGAGGTGGGTAATGTCCTTAGCATCTCTTTTCTGCAGATGAGGAAAGAGAGGCTCAGAGAAGTTATGTAACCTGCCCATGGTCCACAGCACTCGAGGCAGCTTGGAGTCCAAAGGCCGGGCTCAGCCATGACCCTGCACTGTGCTGGAAACAGAGATGCCAGCAGCACACGCTCCCATAGGTGTGCCAGCGTCAGGGTGAAGGATGACGGGAAGCCAGCTGGAAAGGCAACACGCAGGAGTGATTTTTGAAGACAACAGGATTAAAGGGGGGCATGGAAAGAAGAGTATGTTGGGGTACAGATCCAAGCAGAGAAGCCCACAGGATGGTGAGAGGTGAAGCTGCTGATGATGGTGGGTGGGGTGAGGGAGCGCTGCTCTGTGTCTCTGGCATTTGTCACGTGCAGAAAGGGAGATGCACTGGGCAGGCAGGGGTCAGCCTCTAGAACGCTCCTCCAGCAAAGGGCAGGGCCGTGAGGCTTCCCGAAGACGCTGTCAATCAGGGCTCCTAAGTAAAGCCATTACGAGTCTCAAACAGTCTATTGCCTGATGCCACTGTTTGAGACGTTACTCGAATTTAGTTTATGACTCCCGCCGCCATAAATCCTGCCTAGAGCAGATCGGGGGGCGGGTGCGACACCCCCACACCGTGGGAATCCTGGGTCTGTCCCAGGCCTGAGCATGGAAAGCCTGTCCCAGCCTGGTCGCAGGGTCTGGATGGAGGGAAGGAAAAGGGGAGAAGGCCTGAGGGGGCTACTCGGCCTCTCCTGTAACACCTCACCTTTTGACCCTGAGAAGTCATCCTGCCTCTGAGAGCCACGTGGGATCAGAGGTCCAGGAAGGACCAGGTGGGATGGGCCTCGAGCCTGCCCTTCCCTTGGGCTTGTCCTGCCCTTATACCTACTCTACCCCTGCCCAGGACCCTCCCAAAACTGAGCTGCATTGACTCTGCCCTTCCCACTCACAGACCCCAACCTCCGCATCCTGGATGGGCTCCCCAGTCTCGTTCACAAATCCTCATTTCTCCCTCTCTGCCTTTCTTCCAATCCCACTCACGTGGGAGCGGCTGATGCACAAGGGCCAGTCTCCCTCCCTCTTCTGTTTCCCAGGCCCAGTCCTGACTTTGCTGTCCCCATGCCACGGGCAGTTTCAACCATCTGTCCCCACACGCCTCCCCCAGACCGCCAGCTCCTGGAAAGCAGGATTGCATCTCCTCCATCTCTGCATTGTCTTGGTTAGCCCTAGGCCCAGCACTCAGAGCAACACAGTAAACATTTGTTGAGAAAAGAACTATTCATTTCCGTGGCCTTAATGTATTGCAGTGCGGGAAACACAGAGAGTGCTAAGTAAGTGTTTGTGGACTGAATAAAATCCAGTCTGGGACGCCCTCTCTGACTGAGTCTGGGTCAGGGCTCCAGCCAGCAGTGCCAGCCATGGCCACCACCCAGAGATCTCATACTCCAGGCTCTGCGGGCCCTTCCCGTGTCCAGGCAAGGATGCTACAAGAAATATGACGCCATCCCTGGGCAGGGGAGCCCTATGAGGCCTGGGAGCCTCACATATTCAGAAATATTGGGGCAGCACCAGGGAAGGACAGGGGCATGGATGGCTGGAGGAGGGCGTGCCTGACTCCCACAGGCAGAGGATCTGCCGTTCCCTGTCTGGGTCGGCCAGCCTGAAGATGCCCCAGGAGGGAGGCTGGTCCTCCCAGCATGCATCGCAACAGATGGAAGCTCCTCCACCTATCACCCCGAATCTGCCCAATCACTCCAGATCAGTGTTTATCAAATTGTAGTTCATGACCCACTGTGGGTGATGGAATTGCGCAGTAGGTCATGATCACTAGGCTTGGAACAGAACAGACTAGACTAGACTAAATTAGAAGAGGAGAGGGCATTGTACTTAGTAAGGCTATTGTTTCATAGTATTTTTGTTTCTATTATACATGTGTTGGGTATTTGTATGTGTCAAATGTACGTACTAGGTTGTGACATAAAATATATTTTCTACTGTGAGTTCCAGTCAAAAAGTTTGAAAGCCGCTAATACAGATGATCTAGATGGCCCCCAATCCACCGTACTCTGATTTGCGCCTCCTCCCTCCCGCTCTGCAGTTTGATTCAGCCACTATGGAGCGCCCCTCTGCACAGGGATGTTTGCAGCTGACTGTTGCCTCAGCGTGGAGCTATCCCCCACCCGCGTCATAAGCAGGGCATGTTCAACAGGACCTCGGGGACACACAGCCACCAGGCCACGAGGTGGTGCCCGGAACTCAGGCCCAGGGAAAGGACAGCTGGGACAGGAGCCCCAAGCCCCCTTGATGCTCTGCAGTCAGCTATGGGGGCTGCTCCCCTGCCTTCGGGGGAACAGAAGGTAAAGGACGGCGTTTGTGCTGCAGGAGAGCTGGCCTGGACCCAGGCTTCCCTCACAGAGTCACACAGGTCAGCACTGGAGGGGACTCCAGGGAGTTTCTGAAGAGACCCTCACTTTGTAGATGGGGAAACTGAAGCCTCCCACAGCGGGAGGCCAACAGCCGCCTTGGGACTGACCTGGGACAAGAATCCATGTCTCCTAAAACAGTCCTGGAGGGGCTGGCACACTGGGCAGCAGGCAGGCCACATGGATGTGTCCTCTCCCTGCTGGGGGCTGGCTGCTGTGACCCCGCCAGCTCAGGGGGTCCTCGGGAGAACTGGATTCACTGGTTAGCCTCTCCTTGGACTTCCATGGGAAGGCACCTTAGCTCAAGGGTTTGAGAGGAAGCTGCTCAGAGTGGAAGGGCTACAATGAGGGTGGGAGGTAGCAGACAAACAGGAGCCCCAGCTTCTCCCATACTCGCCCTGGTGGGACAGGCAGGACAGAGAGGGAATTCCAATGAGGACAAGCTCCAGAGGGGCTCTGGGAGGCCCACCTGGGCTGCTCACCTTCTCCGGGTTCCTGGTGAACCCTTCTCCCCAGTTAGGCCTCCCCACCCTGCTTCAGGGAACCCCAGCATATCCCCTCCACCTGCTGACCTGGAGTCAAGGAGCCCCCAAGCAGGAGATGTAGCCTTGTTTACCTGCATAGCCCCAGGACCTCGCCCAGGGTCTGGCTTATAGCAGACACAAGAAGTTCAAGAAGTTTCTGAAGAATGAATGAATGAATGAATGAATGGAGTTGAGACTCTAGAGCACAGAATCCACCCTCTGGAAGATGACAGTCCAGCTAGGGCCTAGGGACAGTGACACAGAGAAAGATCATTTAAAAATGAACATATGGGGCAGGCCCCATGGCATAGTGGTTCAGTCTGGCACATTCCGCTTCGGCAGCCCAGGTTCCTGGGTTGGATCTCAGGCACGGACCTGCACCACTCCTCAAGCCATGCTGTGGTGGCAACCCACATACAAAATGGAAATATTGGCACAGATGTTAGCTTAGGGCTAATCTTCCTCAAGTGAAAAAAAGAGGAAGATTGGCAACAGATGTTAGCTCAGAGAGAACCTTCCTCACCAAAAAAAAAAAAATGAACATATATGAGCAACAGATGAGGGGTACAGATGATGAATGAGGTAGGAGTTGTGAGTAAGGCTGGGGTGGAGCAATCACAGAAGGCTTCCTGGAGGTGGAGGCAAGGGGCAGGTCAGGTTTGGGCAGGCAAAAGTAGGAGCCATGACTACACAGTGTAGTGCCAAGATTAGGGAAGTACAGGACATCCAAGGGGCACGGAGGAGGGACATGGATCTAACATGCAGACCTGAGGGGTGCTGGGGGGCCTCCTGGGGTTGGATGAGCAGGAACAACTCGGAGCTGGCTAGGTGACTGTGGGGCGACAAAGGGAAGAGGAAAGAAGAGAGTGAGCAGAGACAAGATTTCCAATTCTACATCACCCCCAAGAGGAAATGGGGTCCACCTGGAGAGCGGGCATTCTGCCAGACCCTGTGGTCCAGCCAGGGTCGGAGCTTGCCGGAGTCTCCCTCTGCAGCCCCTGAAGCTTGAAGGACCTCAGCCACTGGAGCTGCAGTGGGAACGGGGCCTCCTGGTCCCGCCGACGCATACGTATCAACCAGCCAGAGAAAGCTCTGAAAAGAAACCTGGTCTATTTCTGTCACCACTTGGAGGTGACGACTTTCCTAGAAATTGACTATAAAGCCGCTGTTGTACATGCAAAGGCACGTGCATGCATGCAACATACACACACACACACACACACTCTCTCTCTCTCTCTCTCTCTCTCTCTCTCTCTCTCTCTCTCCAAGAGGAGATTTTGTTTATTATCCCCAAGAGGCCCAATTTGGGGCTTGCTCATGGCTGTGCCACTCAAGGGCTGCAGGTGAGCCTTTCGGAGGGGCTGGCCATGGCGAGTGGGAGGGTCAGTAAATGTGTGTCTGTGTGTGTCACGGATATCTCCCCAAGGCCTAAGTCCAGGTTTTGACCAAGTACTGACAGCCCACCAGCTGGCTTCTAGCCCACTGTGTCTTCCTGAGGATTGACTCTAAGCTGACAAATGGCTCAAGGGGCCCCGCATGCAGAGACCACTTCCTGCACACCTACACAGTACCCGCAGATGACCCAGGTGTGGGTGGTGCCTCTCTGTCCTGTGCTCGAGATATCCGCCTCTCTGCGCTCAGGCAATCACTCAACGTCTGTGACTTCTGTCTCCCTCTCTCCACAAGGACAGCAGCAGGCACAGCTGCTGGGCCAGTGAGCTCCCTCTGCCTCCTCCTCTGGGAGGCCCACCAGGGTCCTCGGGCTTGCTGAGTCCTCATTTTCTCATCAGAGGGAGAAAAGGCGCAGGGAGCAGCAGCTGCCGGGGCTCTGGGTCAATCCACAGTCATTTATCATGGCACAAAGGCCACTAGGGAGCGCTGGGTTTGGGGGCCTCCATCTGGATGAACAGCACCTGTTGCTATTTTTAAAACACATTTTTTTGTGACTAAGCTGGGATTAAGCAAAGGCAAAGATAGATATGGAAGCAGCTGAGTCCCCAGACGTTCTGCCTTCCCCCTCAGCACCAAGGGCTTGGCACAAGCCCAGGGGGCCATGTCACAGTCTCATCTCCTGGACTGCCGAGAAACAAGAATAGAAATCAGGGTGGAAGCGATAGAATGGTGTGGAAGGAGCATCAATCCCCCCACGATATCTCCAGCCCTGTCCCCAAAGCTTCCCTGCCTCCACTCTTCCCTGACCCCGTCACCCCACAGACACACCCTCTGTGTGCTGGCAAGGTGCTGGATGGAGACACAGGTGACGAATTTCCTAACTGACCACCAGCACACTTACCATGGTCCAGGACCGGGCCAAGTGCTTCACAGCATTATCTCCTCATATGATCTCATTTAACTGGTACAACAAGCCTGTGAAGTAAGCACTCTTTTTATCCCCATTTTACACATGAATTTATTGAGGCTCAGGGAAGTTGAGTAACTTTCCAAAATCATGCCGCCAGGAAAAGAAGGCCCTGATTCAAACTCGGGTTCATTTGAGTCTGAGGTCCAGCCCCTTAGCCATTAACCACCCGTGGGCCAGCTCCAGGACTGTCTGGTGTCTAGTGGGGGACGTGGGAACTAAAAATTGCAATACACACTTTCCATCATGATCCTGACCAAGTGTCAACAGAAATAGTCGTCTGACCAGCGTTTACTGAGGATCTACCACGTGCCAGCTGCTGCTCGAGGGCCTGGGGGTACAGGTGGACAAAACAAAGTTCCTGGCCTCATGGAGCTTAGTAATCTAATGATCCATCCAGTTGCCCAAGCCAGAAACCTACGGTCCACCTTTGACTTGTCCTTCTCTCTCCCAGCCCCCAATCTGAGCAAGTTATTATCTAATCATCACCGAGTCCTGCCGGTGTCACCACCCAAGTAGTTCCAGCATCTGCCCACTTCTCTCCATCCCCCCTCTATCACCCCAACCTGGGCCACCATTCTCTCCCCTGGACTATTCCAACGGCCTCCTAACTGGTCTACATCCCCCCACTCTTGCCATCCTCCAAGCAGTTTTCCACCTGCAATTAAAGTGAGTTTTTCAAAATGTAAATCTGGTTCCCCTGCCCTTAAATTATAGTTCTTCAGTGCCTTGCCTTTGCTCCTAGTGAAAATACTCCTTAACTGCCTCTGATGCCCTACCTGTCTCCCAGCTTTTCCCCACACCATGACCACAATAACCATGATTGCCATCATAAGCTCCATCCCCATGGTCACCCCAACCTCCTCCACCACCATCCCCACAGCCACGGCAGTCCTCACCACCACAGAAGCACGCGTCTTTACAAGCACCCCTCCACATGTGTGTCTGAGCTGGGTGCTGACCACTTCAGACATGGACTCAGAAACACAAAATCATAGCACCTGTCTGTTCACATAAAAGCCGTAAGACTGATTTGGAGTTTCTAGTCTTCCCAATCTCTAAGAAAAGTTCTCAACCCATAGTCGAAGGAAACACTGCTCTTCCTGCCCTAAGGCAGGCTGTATAACAGCCAGGACCATCTGGAAAAGGACTTGGACCCCAAGACAGATCGCTGTAGGACCCCTAATATTTATAATTCCAGCCAAACCTTGGGATGATGACCTTTGAGAGCGGTCTCAAAGAGAAACATGGAGAGTGTGTTTAAAGTAGAAAGAGACAGGCCCATTTCCTTAGAGTGCTTAAGATATTATGTCTGTAGCTCTCCCATCCCCAATTTTAAAAATGAGGAAACAGAAGAGGGTCAGAGAGGAGACCCTCTTGATCAAGGTCATACAGGAAGTCCCTAGGACAGCAGGCTCCAAGGTCAGCCTCTGACTCCATCCCTTAGCCCACCTGGCTTCCTGGAGAAAAAGGAGTAGAGAGGAGAGCCACTCAAGAAGGCAACAGTCTCCCATTACCCGGGTTCTCGCCCCCAGGTCCCAACAAAGAGAGGACGGGATACTCTTTCTCTGGGCTTCTATGTATCCTCTACAGCTGAGAGAAGAAACAAAATGGTGGACACAGCCTGCACCCAGCCAATGGATTGAGATCATGGGGGTGGGGGAGGAGCTTCTGATTGATGCTGCCTTGACTAAAAGGAGAAAAAGGAAATCCCCTTCAACCGCAGGCCCTAAAGGGTCCAAGGGGAGCAAGCTGAGCACTTTATTGCTTAAAACCAACTATTCCAAACTGTCTTGGTTCTTGGCTTACTCTCTGGGTCCCCATCTTCCTCCTCCCCTCTTCTGAATCTCAGTTCCAGAGGAGTATGGGACCCCAGGCAACACCAGCTGGAGAGGCCAACAGAGATGGAAGCCAGAGGGGGAAAGAATAATAGTAGTTACCACGTACTGAACATTTCCTGTGAACTTATTTCCATCTGATCACTTCCTCTTCACCATTTTGAGGACTTGGCATGCATTGACCCATTTAACTCCACCATGGCCCCATGCTGAGGAATTCCGATGGGGGAAAGGTGCAGACCTGGCTTAGCTAAAGTGACGGTGCTGGGCAGGTGGCACTGCCAGGCACCCCACAGAGACTTTACCCCCCAGTGAACTCCTGAGATTCTTCTGGAAAATTCCTAGAAACTGCCATTGTGTTCTTTGATGCCCTGAGGCAGCCTGCTCAAGAATGGAAATGCCCAGACTAACCGATTTGCCAGCTGCCAGCTGATCAGTTTACCCCCAAAAATGTAAAAACAAGATTCGTTGTTCCCAGATGGTCTGCAGCTCTTCCCTCTCTTATAAATCTGGTTTTTGCCTTTGTTAGTTGACAGCAGTCTACTGACTGTCCCCTCACACAAGAACCATTGTGTGCAGATAACTGAGTCCAAGCTTGACAGCAGCCTGAGCCTCCCTGGGAAAGTGACCCAAGCTGTCCTCCCACAGTACATTTAGGGGACACGGGGTCTGTGGTGTCTGCCCTGTGTCCTGTGAAACCCCTGATCCGTGGGCCCAGGAACTGTGAGCTGGCAGGCAGGTCTTGGGTCTCTAAAATGGCATAAGAAGGTGGGAAATTGAGGCTGCAGCTTCTCTGTCCCGAGGAGACTCACACGCATCTCCGCTCTTATCCACAGTAGCTGACATGCCCCCTGTGGGTGAGGGGCAAAAAAATTTGTTTATATGGGCAGCTGCTGGGCCTCCCCATGAGATGCAAATGAAGAGGCTGTGGGTGCTTTATTTCCTGTCCTGTCCCTAGTCCTTCCCTACTGCTAAGAAATATGGTGTTAAATAAAGCCTATTGTATCCTCTGAATTGGATGGCCATGACCATCACTGGTGGCACTAGACTAACTGTCTCTGAGTTTTCACCCCCATTTTACAGACAAGGAAACTAAAGCACAGGGGGGTCAAGTGACTGGCCCAAGATCACAGTCAGAGCCAGGTTGGAGCACTCATCTATACTGCCCAAGGTGTGGTAGACAGGTGGAACAGTTGGAAGGGCATGGGTCACTTTTTCAAGAGCCCTGCCATCCACAGGCAGCTCTGGGATCCACATCCACGTGTAGCAGGATAACTGAACAATTAGATGGAAATAGCTCGGCAGCCAGGGAGCTGGGAGTCAGGAAGTGTGAACCCCACCCACGAACCAGGTAAGGTGAAGATTGAGAAGATCCTCACGCTGCTGCTGGGAGAGAAGGCCCTGAGGATAGGAGTCTGTTGCTTCAAGTGTAGACCGGCCTGGAACCTGGGGAAAATTTGGTACTTTTAGATTGCATGCAGGCTGGGAGGGCATCATAGATGAGGAAGTGGCCCTGGGAGAGGTTTCCAGGTTTAAACAACCACCTCAGAGGCCAGGGGGCTGTGGAATAGAGAATTTTGCTACAACTTGAGAGTCTGGCTTAGAATCCAGACAGAAAAGCCCTTCCCAGGTCAGGACGAGACGGGGTTCACATAGGCCTGGAGGGACACAGGTTGTAATTGCAGTGGGAGGCAGGGTGGCAGGCAGGAATCCTGCACTGACCAGATTTCACTGTTCAGACACGCCAAGGAGGATTAAGTAATTAAACAGGGGACCAGCAAGGCGCCCTCCCTGTCCGAGCCTGGCCCTGAACTGCTCTCACGGTGGCAGAAGGGCTTCTGCACTCTCATGTCCGTGCCTTCAGTTGCACTCCTGGTAATCCATCCTCCACACATCCATCCAGGCCAATTTCCTTAAAGGCAAATCGGATCACCTCATTCCCAGCTTAAAAGACCTCCAGGCTCCCCACCGACTTCCCCACCAAGTCTAAGATCCTTAGCCTGGCATTCTGGACCCTTCCTGCTTGGCCCTGCCTGGCAGTGCCACCATTCGACTCCCTGCCTCCGGCCTCACCCTCTATGACCCCTCTTCAAGACTTCCTCCAGCAAGGCCTTCCCAGCTGCATGAAGTTCTTGGGCTGTGAATGCCGACCTTTCCCCATCTTTGTGGGAAATCAGAATCCCAGGAGAGCTTTAAAATCCCAATGCCAGGCCACCCCCAGAACAATTAAATCAGATTCTCCTGGGAATGGGGCCCAGGCACCACTGGTTTTTAAAGCCCCCCAGGTGACTCCACTGTGCAGCAGGGCTGAGAACCACTATTCTCTAACCAACTCCGACCTACTCCCTGAAGATTCAGCCCAGGTGTCTCATCTAATCATCAAATATTTATGGAGTCGGGCACTATTATAAGTACTGGATATAAAAATAATAATGATAGCTAATATTTATTGAGCACTTGCCGTCTGCCAGACACTGTTCAAAGTGCTTTGCGTGTATTAACTCATTAAACCGGAACACCACCTCTAGGGGGTAGGTACTATTATTTCCCACATTTTACACATGGGGAAACTGGGACACAGAGAGGGGAAGCAACTTCCCCAGGGTCACACAGCTGGTAGCACTGCAGCGGGACTTGCCGGTAGGCAGTCTGAGTCCCAGTCTGTGCCTGTAACCCCTGCACCACTCCTGCCCTCACGTGGTTCACAGGCTGCAAGAGAGAAGCAAGAAACAAGCAAATACAGAGTGGAAGAGGGATGTGGAGGGAAACAGAAGCGCCCTGAGTGAGAGCAGCAGGGGGCTGACTCTAGCCTGGGCGGTCAGGCCACCCCAGGAGCAACACTGAGGCTGACACCTGAAGGCTGAGAAGGACCCAGCCAAGCAGAGTGTGGGGAAATGGCGTTCCAGGCAGAGGGCCTGGCGAACACGGAGGCCCAGAGATGGGAGAGAGCATGCTGCGCTCTAGGAACCCTGCAAGTCCAGTGGGGGTGGGGAGGGCACAGACCAGCCAAGTAGCTGACGGGGCCAGTGCCTTGCAGCCCACCTAACGAGGTAGGGTCTTATCCTGAGAGCAATGGAGAGCCTTCAGCGAGGTGTGCAGTGTCCATCTGAGGGTAGGCCGGAGGAGCCGGGGGACGGGCCCTTCAGGAGGCAGCCACTGAGGGAGAGGCACATGCAGTGAAGCTGCAGAGAATCGCCTACTCCTGGAAGCTCTCTGGGTTCCTCACCTCCAATCATAGCTCCATCACAGTGAGTTATAATTGCCTGTTTAGCTCTCGGCCTTTCCTGCCGGACCAGGAGCACCTTGAGGGCAGTGACCTGTGACCCAGCAGCTGACCAATACTGGTGCTCAGCAAACATGTTACTGGAGGCACGGCAGGCCGGCAGCATCCTGAAGAAGTTCAAAGAAGGGAGGAAACTAGGAGAGGACCCTCTACCCACTCTCTCCTCCACAGATCTGGGGATTTCACAGACCATGGCCAGAAGAAGGGGGTGTGGCACCTCCTCTGCCCCCAGCAGAGCCCCTCACCCCATCCTCATGACCGAGCACCCACCTCTGATGGGAAAGCAGTGTCAGAACTATAGGACCTGCAGCACCCAAGCCCCACCCCTCTCCCCACCCCCCAACAAACTCCATTAGGCAGGGCAATGGTGAGGGCAGGCCACAGCCCAGAGCCCACCTGAAAGAGCAGAACCCCGAGATCCCAGGCAGTGCCAGGTGTTCTAAGTAGCCCAAGTATTTAGCTGGCAGTTTGGGCACCGGCTGCTGCTCTGGGTTTCCGACAGTAAGGGTAGGGCCAGGTCTGGCATTGGAGCTTCTGTGGTCCTCCTTCTGCTGCCATCGCCACCACCAGGTGGGCCCCCAAAACCATGTGATGCCCCACCTCTATCCAAACCAAGAAGCCAGAGGCAAAGAGTCAAGAGACTCAGAGGGGTCACCCAGGTCCCAGGGCCAGCTGGTGGCGGAGCTGAGCCAGGCATCCAGGATTCCAGACCCCCAGCCCAGGGTTTTCTCCACGGCGTTTCTCCAGCAACCTTCCTGGCCCCCGCCGGCTCTCACTGCTCCATTAGGAATGTCTTTCTGTGGCGGCATCAGAGCACAGAGCACCCGGAACAGAGGTGCCCGTCTGTCTCCTGGGAAGAGGCCACCAGCCAGGTCCCGCAGTGATGGCAGATGCTCGTCCTCACCGTCACAGGCCATTCTGCTTTCACGTTTTGTTACCAGCATGATGGTTAAGGGTGTGGGTCCAAATCCGCGCCCTGCCACTTACCAGCTGGGTGGTCCTGCGCAAGTGGCTCACACTCTCTCTGCCTCAGTTTCCTCACTATGACATAGAAAGGACAGTGACGACAGTAGTCCCACGTCCTAGGGTTGTTGTGGAGAATAAATGAGTTCACAAGTGTCAAGTGCTCAGAACAGTTCCCAGCGGGCCAAGTGCTCGATCAGTACAAATGTGAGCGAGTGCTTCCTAGGTCAGAGTCAAGGGGCCTGGGTCACTATGTGAGCCAGGGCTATTCACCAACTCACTCCATGCCTCAGCTTCCCCATCTGTTAAATGGGGATGTAATTCATCCCTATGAGTGACTTGAGGACAACCATGAAATGCCAAGAACTATGAAAAGAGTTTGGAAGGTGTAAAAGTGCCTGACAAGTGGGAGGCTTGACAGGCAGGTGACCCCAAGGCAGACAAAGGGCCCCGTGAACCACCCCCGACCCAGCAGGCTGCCTGGGTTTTATGGGCCCTGGGGCGCAGGCCACTTTCCTGAATATCATTCAGAATTTATAGACTCACTTCACTGTCCTTCCCAACTCCTTTATTTAGTTGCCTTAGTAGCAAGCCTGGCATTAATAGAGCCTTTGCTGCCCTTCCAGGAAAACGCAGCCCATTCTGTACTCAGGCCACAGCCAGGGGGAGGAGGGGAGCCATGCAGCTGGCAGGGGTGTCCACTCTGCAACCAGGTGCCTCCTCTACGTGCTGGGGGAGGATCAAATAATGATAACTCAGAGCCCAAGCAGGGGATCCAACCCAGTGCACGTGGGACCCAGTGATACCTGAGTCCTCTAGGAATTTGCACAGGACTGGGCAGGGCTGGGGCCTCCCCACAAGGAAACCACAGTGAGAAGCTCCAGCTGAGAACCCTGATGAAACCTCCTCCCGCTCTTGTCACTTACAAGCCACGTGATGTTAGCTAAGTCACCTGGCCTCTCTGAGCTTCCATTTTTTGACCTGTAAACAGGGATAAAAGTACCTGCCCTGCCTACTCCACAGGCACCTGGGGTGAAGGAATGAGACCATGCACGCATGCAGGGAACTGGGAAGAGATACAAGGGGAGCTGTAGCAGAACAGCCAGGAGTGGGGGGCACTAGCACCAAATAACCTGGGCTCAAATCCTGGCTCAGCTACTTCCTGGCTGGGTGACCCTGAGTGACCTGCTTTACTTCTCCATGTCTCAGTTTCCTCTTTGGTAAAATTTGGTAAGAATGTCTAATTCACAAGGTTTTGTGAGGATGAACTAGGATAGCGTATCTAAGGCCTGCCGGGGCTCAGCAAACGTGGGCAGCGGAGAGAAGCACCGTCCCCAAGGGAGCCTGCAGTGGTGGTTAGGGCAGGGCAATGGGAATCAGACACAACTTGGTTCAAATCCTGGCTCAGCCACACAGCATATGGCTGACCTGGGAGTCCAACTCATCCCAGTTGGCCTGGGACTTTCCTAGTTTTAAAACTGAAAGTCCTGCCTCCCAGGAATCCCCTCGGTCCCAGGCAAACCGACACAGTCACCTTAGACCCACAGCAAATCCCGCTGCTATTCTGAGCTTTAGTTCCCACATGGGCACAAAGGGAAGTAATACCTACTTTACAAAGGAAACAGGGGAATGAAATGCGGGAATGCATGTGAATCGCAGCACCAGCAAACCCCAAACTAACACACGCACGCACCAGACACTGCAGCACCTTATAGAGGCTCCCTCACTTCATACTCACGACAACCCGGGCTTAGGTCCTGGTGTTAGCCCCATTTCACAGACGAGGAAACTGAGTTTCAGAGAGGTGACCCGCCCAAGGTCGCACAGCTCATGAGTGGAATCACTGAGATTTGAACCCGGGCTGTCTGCTCTTGGGCCTCAATCACCATGCTTCCTCTCCCATAGCAAGTGCTCAAGAAATAGCAGCTATTAGTAAGGAAGAACGCACACCTCACCCCTCTAAGTGATGCTCCCACTTTGTGTCGAGCACAGGGCGTAAGTTGATTCCGAGCCCATGGAGGGATAGTAAGGGTCCCTTTACCTTACACTTTACACTTTCCTCGTTAGAGGCCCCTTAGCAAGGAGAGATGGCCTGGGAGCCCAGCCAGGGAGCCGCGGGAACCAAACCTCACTTCAGGGCAGACCCCTGGAAAAGCAGATGTGTGGGCTTCCCTTTTTTGGGCATGGCTTCTTGGGGTCATGCGGCTCACTTCTAGGAAGTCAGGTCTCGAGCAACATCCTCAGGCTCAGACCCCATTGCTCACCCCCCTCCCTGCCCCCAGTAAGGGAGATGCAGATGGCGCGGGGGGTCCCTGCTTCTCCCAGAATGTCTGCCTCCTCTTCCCCATGAGTGAGAGCTGGGTGACAGTAAAATGAGTTTCTGAGCCACAGCAAGATGTGTAATGTCACCCAGACTCAAGCTGTGACACTATCTCTTCAGGATGAGGGTAGGAGGTGGGAGTAAGAGGAACCTGGAGAAGAAGGACTCGTCTCTGTGGTCCAGATTGAACCTGGTTCCATCTTCAAACTACTGCTCAGACAGGAGTCTCAGGTTTGCAGAGGGCTATGCTCAGCAGAGGTTCCCCAGTGAGGGAGGGGACTGGACCCAGCAGAGCATGCAGGGCTCCCAGGCACCGCCAGCTCCTCCTCCGATGCCCGCTGGCCTGCTGTGTCCCAGGCCCATCTTGGAGATGGGCCTGACCCCCAAGCAGCTTTGCCCGTGATTCGAGCCTAAACCCAGAGGCAGGGGTAACTGAACAAAGGCAGTTGTGTGAGACCCCATGGTCAGGACAGCAGCCTCCTTCCATGGACACAGGAAAGGAGGGCAGATAGCGAGCCACCCAGCCGGGGCCCCCACCACTCCTACTCTGCGCCTGCCCTTCTGCCCTCCCTGGGGGCCAAAACTGCAGATGTCAGCTCCTAGAAATGTGGTCTCCCACTCTGGGGGCATTTCCAACCACTGCGAGATCCCCCAAGTCTTTCCCTTGGGGGCAGTGAAACTATTACAGAAATTGAAGGTGTGTGAGGACAAGAATGCCTCTGGTAACACTCCAACTCAGGGGTCACAACACGTGACAGCTTGAATCATGCATAAGAGTCTGGGCTCAGGAGCCACGGCTGCTTGGGTTTGAATCCAAGCTCTGCCCTCTTACCAGCTATGTGACCTTGGGCAAGCCACTTAACTTCTCTGGGCCTCTGTTTCCTCACCTGTAAAATGATCTACTAACAGTGCCCCTTAACAGAATTAACGTGGGGATAAGATGAGTACATAAAGCTTACATTAAAACAGTGCCGGGCCCACCGTGAGCATTCGGTACCCAGTAGCCGTTATTCGGATGATATAATGTAATTCAATCCAAGCATGACCTGCTTATCCCATTAGCTGCTCTGAGCCTGTTTCCTCATCTTTAAGTGGAGACAACTCTGCTTGCCCTACTTCCTCACTGTCATGGAGTCCAAAGTGGATAAACATGGCTGCGGGTTGAGCTTTGAAAACAATCAAGTGCTGTACCCGTGGAGGGACGAATACAGTGTCTGCTCTAACAAGTATAAGGTAATATAGACATAAGACTACGGGGTAACACTCTACAATCTAAGATAATACTCTGCATTAAAAACTGACGAGAGAGAGAGAGAGAGAGAGAGAGAGAGAGAGACAAGACAGATGGAGGAGGAGGAGGAGGAGAGGCAGGGAAGGACTGAGCGGGGACGGCAGGTGAGGGCTGAACTTCAAGAGCAGGGAATCAATGCTGCGCTGTAATTTAAAAACCAATATACAGTAAATACCAGCCCGGCGCCGCAGAGCAGCAGCAGGCAGGGGCCCGGCCCCAGATAACTCACACTCCAAGCCGGTCCCCACAGCGCCCCGCGGGCCCCCCTGTAGCTCAGGATCCATCGCTTTCTCTCCCCGCCCAGGTTTATCGGGGAGCTGTGGTACCTGCAGAGCCTCCCAATTAAGTGCCATATTTACATGGCCGGAGATTTATGGACCAGGCTGATGACATCGCCCTGGAAACGAGCTTAGGGCCTGGACTTCTCCCCCAAGAGAGAGGGATTGGGCTGGGGCTTGGGTTCTAGGCAGCCTGGCTTTGTGCCGGGAGTGGCTGGGAGGCCTGGGCCCCAGTCAGCTCCCATCCCAGCTCTCCTTCTGTGGCTTTGCCCCATTCTGGCCTTCACCGCCTCCCTGACTCCTGTCCCCTCCCCATGGTCACATACCCACCCCTGATCATGCCCCCATGTCCCACCCTAGACCCTGACCCCCATAATCCATTCCTGTGCCCCGACTCCCCTGGGGTTCCTGGAACCTCACCCCACAAGCATTCCCTCGGGTCTGGCGGCCTTCACTCCCTCCCTGTGTCCCGGCTCAAGGCCCAGTCTCCTGCCCCAGATGCTTCCCCAGCTCCTTCAGACCAAAAGACGCCAGAGGTCCCTCTTCCCCCGACCAGGATCAGCCCTGGGGAATGGGTGTCGGGGTGGGGCAGGAATCAGGGTCCAGGGAGATGTCTCTCTCTGGGCTTCTCTCCACATACAGACCAGGCTGAATCAGACGCCTCCTCCTGACAGAAGGTTCCCAATCCAGGTTCCACATCGCCCTTTAGGACTTCCGGCACAATCCACCCCTACCCCCATCCCAGGACACTCATGACGGTTTTGAAGGATCCAGATAAGCATGTCCTATGGCCCTGCCACTAACTCCCATCCCCTGAAGTACTGCGTTGTATGGACACAGCCTGCTTTCCCTGTGCCATGCCATGCAGACCCAGCCTGGGCACACAGACCTGGAAGTGAGGTGAACTTCCCCCACACCATGGCCTACTTCCTCGGTGATCTGAGCCCAACACGAACAAGGCCCAGCTGGGAGGTCCAGTCCTGATCCCACCAGCCATCTTCACCCAAACCCTCCCCCGCAAATTCCCTGAACCCCTCAGCTGAACACGGTGTGGTCGGGAGGTACAAGGAAAAACCCAGCTGGACCGGGAACCACTTAGGATGCTCTGTGCCTCAGTTTCCCCTCATGTAAAATGGATATAATCACAATGTCTGTCCTGCATGCCTGGTAGGATTGTCAGGAGGGTTGAGTGAGAGCACGTGGAGGGGACTATGAAATTCCCCAAGTTGCAGTACGATTTAAGGGGCGGTTGTTTGTAAGGAGCATGAGCTAAGCCGGTCCAGTGGCTCCTCTCCAGGCTGAGGAAAATGCCATGACTGTGTCTCCTATGAGTCACAGCAGCTCACGCTCGCATGGCGTCCACAAGTGCCGGGCCCTGCTCCAAGCATTTCATGGATAGTAATTCATTTATTTCTCCTAACCAACCGATGAGGTGGGTGTTATCACTATCCCCACTGGGCAGAGGAGGAAACGGAGGCACCGAGAGAGTGACCTGCTCAAGTTCACACAACCAAGCACAGAACCCAGTGAAAGCCCCGGGAATGGAGGGTCCAGGTGCACACATGTTCCCTACATAAGGAGGACGCTGCATGCACGTACTTTAGTGCCTATGCAGTGGGAAGAATGTGCCTTGTCTCTCTGCTCCGACCTCCTCTTAGACACAAACTTCCCGAGGACAAGGAGCGGGTCCTCCCCGTCAGACGAAGGCTTCTCGCGCATAAGGAGCCTGCCCGGCCCACCTGCCACCTCTCTGCTCTGTCCCTGCCAGCACCCCATGCTCCAGTTCTCGCCCATCGAAGGCCCGGGAAACGTCCTCCCCCCAGTGCAATGGCCCTCTTTTTTCATGTGCTTAGAAGCTGTGGCTGGGTGGAGGGTCTGGGATTTAAGTCTATTCCAGTTCTCCCCTCGTTTCCCCTTCTCCCCAGCTCAGCCCCTGTGACGCACGTAACCAGGCCAGGGGAAGATTAAACGGGTCCTTTAGGGCCAGCTGCCCCTACGTGGAGACCACGACCCCCAAATCTCTTCATCCAGTCAGTTTGTATTTGGGTGAGATGGTAAGATGTCAGCTTAGTGGGGGGCGGGCAGGGATCTGGGAAAGCAGCTTGAGAGTGCACTTCTTACACGGCCTTCCTCACCAACACCACCACCATCATCACCGCCGTGGTCAGCTGTGCATCAGCAGTTAATCACATGTGACTTTTAGCTGAGTCCTGAGCAAACACACACACACACACACACACACACACAAACACGTGTGCATGGGAATGCAGGTGAGGGACAGCACTAGAAACAGCCAGAACTGGGAACCCCTACTTCCCCCCACCTCCACCCAGTCCCGGAGTCCACAGGCAGGACTGGAAGAAGTTCAGAAGGATAAGTGAAATGAGGGATGAGACGGAGGGCTGTGCGCACACACAGACTGGAGAGATGGTTCATCTCTGCAGCATCTGGCCTGCTGGGTGGCACACAGTAGGCCTTCAGTAACTGCTTGTTGAATTAAACTGATTAGGCCAGGATTGCTGACCAGCCAGTCACAAGAGGGATGGATGAAGGGGTATGGACTTGATCACCAAATCCTAGACTATCAGACTCTCCTGACCTTAAAGCTTGAAGCGGGTGGAGGGGGCACCGTCGAATGAATAAAAGGAAGCATCACTCCCATGGCAGGCAGCAAAACACAGAACTTACAGCCTTGAGAGGTGGGTGGGCCGAGTCCACGAAAACAGCGCGAGCGAGGTGGGGGACGTTCATGAGGAACACACCCTGATCCCTAACAAGCGTTGTGAGAAGTGGCACGAGAGGCTTCCTCGACCCTTGAGGACAGAGATGGTCCAACCCTCCCCTGCACTCTACCTCGGTGGAAGTGAGGCAGAATGGGGGTGCTCCCGCTTGTGGCCTTTCTCAGTTGCTGGAGGGTTGACGTGAATCAAAGCTCCTGAGAGCAGACGGAGAGCCAGGAAGAAATGATCACCCAACAGCTATGGGAGCGCACAGGTGGCCTGGCAGAGAAGGACAGAGGGCTCCAGTGCCAACTCTGTCATCCAGTGTGTGACTCTCCCGGGACCCAGTTTCCCATCTTTCACACAGGGACAAAATACATCCTTCCTCTCCCCCAGGGCTGTTCCTGCAGCAAGGGTAGTAGTGGACATGAAAGGGCTGTAACAGCTCTGCTGTGATGGTGACCTCTGGGGGTCAGGAGTCTGGGTTCTCAGCCTGGATCTGCTACCCACAAGGCCTTGCTCCATCTGAACTTGGCTCCTCATCCAGACGGGGACGAGGGCAGGACCGTGCCCTGCCAAGCTCAGAGGGCGACAGGAACTACATACAGGAGAGCACATGCAGGAATGCGCTTTGTAAAGCGGATGGCAGGCACCCACATCTGTGAGGGAGGAGCTGAAGCAGCGGACAAGAGGAGTGTGTGCTAGTGTGTGTGCGCGTAACTGTGTGAATGCACGTGAGTACATGGGAGTGTGTCTGTGTGAGAGTGTGTGAATGTGTGTGTGCATGTCTGAATGGGTGAGTGTGAGTATGTGCAAGTGTATGTAAGTGCATTGTGTACAGGTGTGTGTGTGTATGTACACATGTGTAAATGTGGACGTGCGCAAGTATAGGAGTGTGTATGTGTGCATGCCTGTGTTTGTGCATGTATGTGGGAGTGTGTATATGTATGTGTGCGAGTGTTTGTGAGAGTGTGAGCATTTGGACGTGTGTGTGTGTGTACTTGTGGGTGTGGGAGTGCCAGTGTGTGAGGGTATGTGTGTAGGAGCATGGTGTGTATGCGCACATGCCTGCGTTGGAGTGGGAGAGGAAGGAGATACCCCCATTCACAATGCAGCCCTGGGATCCTGGTCATTCAAAACTGAACCCAGTGCCGGGGTTTGGGGAAGATCAACCGCAGGCAGAGGGCATGGAGCAGAGGGAAGCACCAGGTCAACGCTGTCTGGAAGGAGAAGAGTGTGAGAAGGAAGCTGGAGGACCCCAGACAAGTCCCTGCCAGGGCCTAGATGGCTTAGCACGTGTATCTTTACTCTGAGGCCGGCTCACGGACTTACAAATCAAAGGAGCAAATACCTGAACTGGAAGGGACTTGAGGGGGCATGGAGGCCCTGTTCTATAGGCAAGGACAGTAAGGGAGAGGGGCTAACCAAATTCACTTGGCAAGTTCCCAGCAGAGCTGAAAGGATTCATCCCAGCGAGTCCTCCATGACCAGCCCACAGTGCCTTGTGCTGTATGACAACCTCTAACCTTTTACCTCCATGACCCCAGGTCACCATCCACGCTCCCTCCCTTCTGCCCCAAGAGGACCTACCTGGGTATTGTAGTGGCTTCATTATGGAGAGACACTGAATCAAGGGATCAACTGTGCCCACCCAGGAATCTTCAAGATCTTTCCAGAATGACGGGGCCTCATCTATGGCCCTTGTTGGGCATTTCCAGGGGCTTCCAGGAGCTCAGAAAGTCAAATATGCCTTCACCCTCACTGCCATCATCCTGGGGACCCCCATCTCTCTCCCATCAGGCACAGAGACCCAAGGCAGACCCTGAGCCTAGATCATTCCCCAAGCTTCTCCGAGTCCTGCAAGCTGAGTGCCCATATGTTACACATTTTGGGGACCAGAGAGAGTTGTGTAACAGCAAGACACATTTTACGACTACTCTGAAGCAGGAGCCTCCACAGGCTCCCAATATTTGTTGGGAACCGTAGTAAAAACCCTCCCCCAGCGTATGTGACTAAAGCCGCCTTACCAGGGGAATCGGCAAGGAGGGGTGGCTGGGAAGGAGAGCACCAGCTTCGGGGAAAAGGTATAGGAAGTGAGTCTTAGGGAGGGGGAGAAGGGAGGACCAAATAGATTTTGCGTCCCCATGAAGTTGATTAGAGACGTGAGTGAAGGCAAGAGGGAAGACCGCTCCCTGTTGGCCTAGACCGAAGTCGGGTGGAGGAAGGGATGTGATGAGAGGAGACGGCCCAGGAGGGACGTACAGAGGGAAGAGGGGTTGAGAAAGACTTCTCATGTCGTGTGTGGGCAGACTGGCTGTGGCTTAGCTCCTGCCAGTGGGTGAATTAATGTCGGACAAGCCAATAATAAAGGCACTGAACTCTAAAGAGCCCAACTTCGGGATTCTGCAGTCTCATGTTTCAGGGCTGCCCTGTTAACACAGGACCGCCACAAGGAGACCCGGCACTACCGCAGATGATCCCAAGCAGGTTGATAAATGACAAGAGCCCAGTTTTGTTACTTAATCCAGTTTGACACAGTTTAACACCTGAGTCTTGTCTCTGCAGTTCCAGTCTGTCCCTCTGGTTGATCCGGTCTCCATTAACCTTGGCCCGTGGGGATATTCAAGAAAGTAGGCCCAGACCTGTCCAAATCAGACACCCGGGCCTTCTGTTGCTTGGAAGCAAGACCACACACAGGCTTGTGGCTCCTCTGCAGGACCCCACACCTTCTACACAACCTGCAGCTACAATGCAAGGAAATCACCCAGAAAAAAAAAAGACTGATAGACCATGACGGGTGTAGACAGCGTCATTGCTTCAACTTGCTTGGTGCATTTGGACTCAATAGTTTAACAAGCCGGTGATCCAATGCCTGGTTGTCTCTGGTCTTCAGTTTCTCACCTCTTTTCCTTTGGCCCACTATTCACAGACGAGCCTCATGTTTTAGGGCAGCGCATCTAACTCTGCACCCACCTCCCATCTTGATAAAATGGAGATACAGGAGGTCTGGGATGGGATGGGGTTTTGCTTTGCTAGGCTGCTCCCAGGCGATGCTGATGCTGCTGGTCCACGGACCACACTCAGGGTAGCAACTTGCCAGAGTGGGTCTGTCCTCACCTGGACTCTCCCTGCCTCATGAATCCACCTCTTTTTCTAATCCCAGTCTGTTACCCTAGGGCATGCATTCTCAACGGGGGCAACAGCGCCCCCAAGGGGGCAAAAATTTGTTCTTGGAAAGGGGAGAAAAAAATCAACTCTTTTTGTATATAAAGCACAGATATACATACAGTACATAAACAGATACACAATATATCTACGATATTAAAATTTCATGGAAGGGTGCAATTAGGAAAAAAAATGTCTAAAGCTCCTTGGAGAGGGCAATAATGAGAAAAAGGTTGAGAAACACTGGACGAAGGAAAATGCCCTCTGCCCACCCTAGTGCCAAAGCTTCAACGATGGCCACCTGATTACCAAAGCAAATGATGCACGTGTCAGCATGTCCCTTCCTAGCTGCCCACTACCGATCCCACCCAATTATCTGGACCACACGCCCTTCTGCTGCAGGTTCTGTGCCATCCCTTTTCCCAGAAGGCACAGTGCCTACCTGGCTGGCCTGTTATCTTTTTGGCTAATCCAGCCCCACATGAAAGCCCACCTGTAATGCCCTCATACCTGGGCATTATGACATTTGACATGTTACTTGGTCTGAATCAGGCAGCAGTCGCAAATATGACCCTGAGTGCCTAAGGGCTTGTTCAGCGAAAGGACGTCCACACACACCGCCCTGCCCTGACGTCACCCTCCGGAAGTATGCATTAGCATTCTGATTCATCAGTGAGAAAACCAGGGCTCCGGGAGTAAACGGATTTGCCTCCCACCCAAGTCACATGTGGCGGCGTTGTCCCTGACTTGCAGTCCAGTGCTCACTGTCCCATCTTCCGTCCTGTCCACAAGGACGGCGCTGACTGTTTGATGGAAGCTTTTAAAGAGGCGGGCATGAGAGAGCAGAGCAGGCAGGATGCCCACGGAGAAGGCTGGGATCCTCAGGGCTCTGTGAAGGAGGCTCTGAAGTCGCCTCCCCAGCCAGGCCAGGAGGCCAGCAGGGCTAAAGGAGGTGACAGTCCACGGTGGCTGTTCCTCACCTCAGGGCAGAGGCAGGACAGAGGAGTTCAGAGTGTGCGCTTTGAATTCAGACGGACCTGAGAGTTGAGTGACAACACTGCCATGTACTAGCTACCTGGCAGGGACCCAACTTCTCTAAACCTCAGTTTACTCCTCTATAAAGCGGAGGTAATAACAGTGGCAATTTCACAGGATTGTAAGAATTCAGTGAGATAATCATGCGAAGCTCTTAGCACTGTGCCTGGCATGTAAGAAGCAATAAAGAAATTATTTGTTTGAAGGAGCTTGTCCTGATAGCTTAAGAAATTTCTCAGAATATCCATTCTACTTGTTCAGTATCCCACGCCTGAAACTCCCCAAATTCCCAGTGACCTCTGAGAATCTAAGAGAAAACAAAATCTGCCTTCCATGGGCTTCCATGGGCTTTTGCTGTTCCTGAAATCCTCACCTCCTCCAAGAAGCCCTCCTGATTGCCCTTGCCCTGAGCAGGCTGGACATGGCTCCTCTCCCTGGTCCCTACCTCCAGACCTGACTTTCTACTCCCTGAAAATACCTTTTCTTAGGCCTGCCCATTATGGTTAGACCTCCCTCTCCAGTTGGTTTATTAGTCAGACTCTACTAAATACAGTCTGGGTCTGAGCACCCCTCCTCAACTGGTGTGCCCCCCAACTCCACAGACGGGACCCAGGTCCAATCACAGGCCTGCAGAGACCCCAGCAAGAGCTGTGTCCATTCACTTGGCCTGAGCCTGAACCATCCCTGTGAGGCCACTCTTGGGGCAGTGAGAAGCAGAGTCAGTGACAAGAAGGCAGGGGCTGGGATCTGGGGGATAGGTCATACTCGAGCCTCAGAGAGTCACAGGTGACAGATAACACCTGTAAAATGCAGAGCCCACGCACCCTGAGCAAACATGCATGGCCATAAACATACAAAGCAAACGAGAGAGGGAGGGAAGCAGGTGCCACAGCCCCAGAGGTGAAACGTGCTTCTGGAATATCAGTTCCCGAAGTTTTCTGGAGGGTTTCTTGGAGTCTTGTAAAGATCAGTTTATGTGTGATGTCAAACCCTCCTGGCAGCTCGGTGGGTGGGGGAGGCTGGGGCCACCATCCTCCATGACTCTGAGGGCCCCTTCCCCCTCCAACTGGACACTCCTGCAGATCTGAACAGCTGTTTGGGGAGCAAGACAAACAGGAGGTCAAGACACATCTGTGAGGTATGAGCTATTACTTCCTTTCTCCAGAGGAGACCACACAGGCTCCAGCGGTTAACCCACAAAGATGTGGCAGAGGCAGAATCTGAACCCAGGCCCTCCAATCAGGTTCCATTCCACTCTATGACAACTCGATCCCTTCAAATAAGTTAGACCCTAAAACTCCAACCGTACCCAAAGAAAAACCGCAAAACACCCAAATTGTTCTCGTCCAGGTCCAGCCCCACTTGGCTATCTGGTTGTTTTTCGGTCTGCGTCTCTGCTTGCAGTCCAGCGGCCTCCCACAACAGAATGGGAATGCCCCCAGATCCCAATAACGGTGCTCGTCTCCACCTTAGGACAGGGGACCTTCTGAAGGAGAGCAGACCCTGCTCCACCCCACAGACCAGAGTGACTTGACAGCTGGACCTTACAGGCCAGAACCCCTGGATCCTTTGTTTTACTTCAGAGCTGCAGCCAAGACAGGATTCCCACTGTAGCCAAACCAGGGCTTGGGCGGCTGCTGGTTCTCCCAGTGGCCCCACCTACCTCGTCTGCATTTTCCCCCCATCCATCCTCCCTCTCCTCCTCAGTCTTGCCTCCTGGAAGCTCCCTGCTCACCCTCTCTCAGGCCACACTCCCCAGCTTCTCAGATTTCTGGGCCTGGGAAAGGAACTGGCACCTCAGAGGGGCAGGGAGCCTGAGCACCAGCGGCCTGCACCCGGTCCAGCCCTATAGGAGAGGGAGCTGGGAGCCGAATCCTGACTCCCAGAGAAGCACCGCCAGAGGCTGAAACCAAAATGCCAAGTCTGCTCTTTGCATTCCCCCGGGGGAGGGCAGGAAGATAAGTAATGACATTCCTGGGCAGGAATTAGACCAGAAGCTCTAAATTGAGGGCTGGGCAGGGGGCCTGAGCACAAGCCTGTGCGGAGCCCCAGGAGAGGGACGGACGGAACTCCGCACTCCCAGCCAGAGTCAGAAGGGAAGGACGACATTCCAGCATCAGCAGAAGGGTCTGGGCGGCTGGCGTGGTCCGCAGAGGCTGAGGGCTCCTAGTGCTGGCTCTCACAAGCTTCTCAGTCCTCCCTGCACCGCCCTGACTCCCTTCAGCCTCCAACGTACCCCACAAGCAAGTCCCACAGCCGCTGGGCTCTGCTGCCTGTGGCTGTAGCTCGCAGAGGGCAGCGACCAGCCCAGGGCACAACCCCAAGACCCGGGGGCTTTGCTCTCGGTCTCCCCACAATCCCCCGCCTCGGCCTCAGCACCACGAGTTCCAAACTGGCCTTTACCCACATACAACAGCCCACCTAGAACCTCCCGCTCTGGTCCCTGGGAACTTCACAGCTCAGAGACTGGCAGTTTCCTCCCCAGCTTTGCTCCTCCCCAGCCATGGGGGCCAATTTCCTGAAGCCACCCCCTCCCGCAGCCCCACAAGGCCAATCAGCCCATTGCAGCCACAGCGGCCCCTTCCCTGACACACACACACACACACACACACACACACACACACACTCCACTGAGGCGGGGCAGAGTGGTCAGCATCTACAGCCATGCCTGTAACTCAGCTCAGAGTGCGGGCTCTGATAAGCTCCCTCTCCCTGCAAGTGTCTGTCTGTCTGTCTGTGGAAGTCCAGGTGCACTTGGTGTGGCCTGGCTCAGTCCCTCTGCGGTCTCTGCTCAGCTCCCTCCTCTTTCTCTCTCAGGCTCTGCTTTCAGGGGCTCTGTCTCCCTCGAACTCGCTGCCTATGTCCTTTGTACTGGGGTGACGAGAAGATGGGCTAAGACACCTCCCTGTCCTCGTCATCTAGGGTCTGTGCAAAGCAAGGCATTGCCCACCTTGGAGCTGTCCACCACTCTCCCTCCTCCCGCCCAGGCCAACCTCAGAACCAGGGCAGGGCTGGGTGGAAGACAGACCCACCAACCAGGCACGGCTAATGCCAGTTTCCATATTGCTTCATCATGCCACTCTGCTGCCCAAGCTGCACACACACAATCCCCCTTCTCCCTGCCTTCTGCCTGAGGCCAGGTTGAGGTCCCTGAGTCTGCCCTACTTGCCTCCCCAAACTGCAGCGAAGCCTTCCTTCCCTCCATCAGCGCTCAGTCAACCCCTCCGCATCCGAGTCCACCCCACCCCACCCAGCCCACAGAGCGCAGGGAGCCTGGTGTCCTACCCAGCCCCCAGCAACAGCTCTGCCCAGGCCTCGCATGTGGGGAGATGCAACAGAGTGGTCTGGCGGCAAAGTTCTCCTGCTGTTTCAACGTTTCCATCTACCTGCGGCTCCCGCCTCACCCTCCTGCTCTCCGGCCTCTCGCGGACCGGCTCTGCCCGCTCCTCGCCAGAGGTTCACCCCCACTATCGGGAAAAAAAGAAAGAAAGAAAAGAAAATCTCCCGCGATAAGGATGAGCGAAAAGAGAAGAGGATGTCCGCACGAGCGCCCGGGCGAGGAGAGTCCTCAAGTGAAAAAGAAAAGGATGCAAAGTTCCCGGCTCCCTCGGGTGCGTTTAGCCCGGCGCCGAGCTCCCGCAGACACACCGGATCGCAGAGACGCGGCGGCGGCGACCACTCACCTGGGCGAGGCTGCATCTACCCCCGGCTGGGAGGCACCGAGGCCGGCTCCGCGGGGCGCCCGGGCTCCCCGGCTCGGCCACGCATCCTTCCCCGCCCGAGACAGGCTCGAGCTAAGCCCTCCGGCTCCGGCTTCGGCGAACGCAGGCAGATGGTGGCCTCGGACGTCCACGCGGGGAGAACCCTGAGCGGCTTATTCAGTTATATCCACGGCATTTAGCAAGAAGAAGGGAGGAAAAAGCACAACTTGTTCTCTTCCTTCCAGATTTAAAAAAGCAAAACGCAAAAAAAGATAATTCCTCCCTAGGAACATGCCAGTCGGATTTTCCAGATCGAAGAACCCCGGGCATTCCCAGGCACCTCGGGCATCTTGGAATGTGGGGTGTCTTCAAGTTCAGACGAGCCAGCCGGGTTGTGTGTGTGTGAGTGTGTGTGTGTCTCAGCGCGAGCCAGGCACTCACACCCACACGCACACACACAAACACACTCCCCCGTACTCCCCGCATGCACACTGCTCCCCGCGCGCGCGCACACACGCGCGCCCCCGGTCACACACACGCACAGCGATCACACGCGCAGATCCGGGAGGGAGCCGGGCGGGCTGCGGAGGCAGCGCGCGGCCAGCGGTGGAGAAAGCTCAGCGGCCGGAGGCGCCCGGAGGCGCCCGGGAGGCCGGGGCCGTGCGTACGGTCCCCGCCGAGCCCTCTGGCGCGGCAGCCCCCAGTGGCGGCCGGCGGAGTTGCAGGAGCCGGGAGCCAGCCTCCGCCCCCGCCGCCGGGCCCGCCGCCCAGCGCACCCCGTTCCGCGCCGACCCACACCGCCACTGAAACAGGAGGGATCGCGGTCCTCGCAGGGGTGGCGCGGAGACGCCGAGGGCAGCGGGCTGGCCAGCGGGGCCCGCACGGAGGGGCGGGAGTGGGCTAGGGGGCCGCGGCCGGGGAGGGCGGCGGGCGGGCCGCGAGCCCCGGGAGACGGGAGGGCGGGCTCGGCGACCCAGTGGCGCGGGCAGCCCCTGCGCAAGGCCAGCCGGGCCGCCCGGGCTGTGCCGCTGCAGCCGGCGCCGGTGCTGCCGCCTCACGTGCGGAGCGCGCCGTGCAGCCCTCAGCCAGCCGCCTGCCGGAGGAGAACCCCGCCGCGCCGGCCCTGGGCGGGGGTTGGGGGCTGGGAGGATCGCGCCCACCCAGCCCTGGGCCTAGCTCTGATTCTTGCGCCCTAGCGAGAGACCTATGAAAAACTGAGCACCCGGGACGTGCTCACACACACACACTTAGACTTTTCGTGAGGATCACAGGAATCCGTTAGGTGTGCAGTGGCACCAACTGTTTGCACAGCACCTTTACAACTTCTCCCTTGTTTGACCCTCCCAGCAACCCTCATTTGACATGCAAGGAAACTGAGGCCCAGAAGAGTAAAACGACTTGTCCGAGGCACGTGGCAGGTAGCTGAGTCCCTACTCCAGGCAGACTGTGGGCTCAGCGTCAGGTCTGGGTCTGGCCAGGGGCTCATCTTTCTTTGGTTATCCTCTCTGCCCGCTGGGGTCAGCAACCAGCTCCTAGGAAGGTTGGACTGGACTGTGCCCTACTGGCCTTCCCAAGAGTTATGTGTACATGTTCCACTGAAGGAACTGAAATTTTGAGATTCCTGGAGGTAAATCCAGGGGCAGGGAGAATGTCTCAATCCATCTCTTCTCTCCTAATGGCTAGCACCTCCCGTGCACCTGTTCTGGATACCCACAGGGAGGCACATGTGGCATATGGATGTGTCTCTGCAGCCCAGGATTGGCTCAACTGGATAAATCCGTAATGTAAGACCCTGCCTCCTCTCTGTCTATGCGTAGAGGTGGATGTATGTTTGCAGAAGCCCAGGTGACTGGGCTCCACATGCTGGGCACCCTTCCCATGTGCACCCAGGGAAACTGCTGGATCAGCATACTGCAGACCCTGAAAGATAGGCCCTTCCCTGGAGGGATTCTAGAAACCCAGGGGGGAGAAGGGCATGGCCAGGATGAAACTCAAGGTATATCAGAGTGGGCTGGTACAGGAAAAGAGGAGCAGAAACTGGGGTGGGGATAGAGGAAGGGAGGAGGGGGAGGGGAAGAAGGAGGGGAGATCTTCGTGGAGAGTGTTTTCTTCCTTGCCTACCTGTGGTTTTGCATAAAGTAGATGGGGGCTCCCAGGAAGGAGGGTTAGGAGAGGGGGAGGAACTATAGCCCAGGCTCAGGCCTCTGAATTCCCCAAGGGTTGGGGGCTGCAAGCTAGATTATCTCCTTACCCCACAGTCACCTTTGAGAGGACCAGAATCTAGTGGCAGGGGTAGGACCAGGCTGGCACCAGAGCAGAAATGGAGCTGCTCTCAGAAACCAATGGATCATTGGGATGGCATGGAGAAGGGGCCAGGTAGCCAGGGGAGCTGGAGGGATGGCCCAATCCCTGCTCCAGAGTGAACCCAATACCCCACCAAGAAGTTTTCCCAGCTTAGAGAAGGGAGTGGATATTCCATGAAGATCCAGGACCTGGATCATTTCTTGCACTTTGGTAATTCTGAGGAATTATATTTGAGTGAATTATATTTGCCTCACCTGAGCACTGAGCTGGGCTATGAGTCAGGTGGACTGGATGCTTACCATGGCCTTGTACTAATGAGCAATGTGACAAGTCCCTTCCCCTCAAAGAAGTTGGACTGTATGCTTTCTAAGGGCGTGTCCACCTCTAGGAACCCCTGAGCAACCTTGGCAGATGGAGCAAGGCAGGGACCCCGATGCATCTTGGGAGGCCAAGAGAAAACCAGTCTGTAGTCACCCTTCACAGTGGAAAATCCCCAGAAGACAATCCACACTTCAGTAATGGAAGGGCAAGTGATGGTGGATTTCCCAGTTCCTTGAGCAAGCCCAGAAGGGCTGGGCAGGGGCTCAGCTGTGCTAGCTGCCTGGCTGCTTGTACTGGTTGCTGATCACAGGGGTGAGCCAGGGCTTCCCAGAGGGGTGGTCCTGTCTTTCTGTATGGGGAGGGGGAAGGGAGGGAGAAGAGAAATCTTGTAGACAAGCCATTCTAATGATGGGGGTGTGGATTCTTCTACATCTCCCATTTTCACGTTTCTAAATAACCCTGTGATAAACGTCTTTGTACCTAAGTCTTTGCCCACATTCTTATTTCTTTGCTTGGGCTAGATTCTCTGAAGTAGAATTGTTGGGGCAAAGGGTGTGAATATTTTTCAGGCTCTTTGGACACACTTCTTTGTTTCAGTCTTAGAGTCCAGGCACTGAAGTGCAGGGCAGAGAAATGATTTCCCAGACCGCCCCCAGCACGTGCCTAAGGATGTCTGCACACACCGTTTCCGGTCTCTGTGTGGCAGAGAGCGACTGGGCCTGTGCTGCATGCCGCCCATCAGGGCCGCACTGCATCCTTGAATGTAACTCCAATACCCCAGTGGGAAGAAAGCTACAGCTCCCCCTGGCCACAGTCAGGACTCATCTTCCCTGATCTCCTGGGCACTGTGACCAGCCTCACCCTGTTGTCTGCATCCCTTGGCTTTCTGGCTGGACTATAGGCACCAAGCCCCCCAGCACACTTCCGGGCACATGGCCGGCTCCCAATACCCACTTGCTCAGTGGGATCACAGTGCCTGATAAGAAGAGTTCTCCAGAGGGACTGGAGGTGGAGAGGCATTCAGCATGAGGAAGAGAAAGCTGAGTTGGCCTCAGCCTTCAAAACCGATAGAAGGACCCCCATGCAAAGGACTATGGGAAGCCTCTCTTCTCTGTGTTCACTGAGTACGAAAAAGAGAGGAAACTGGTGTAAAAAGCAGCGAGGGGTTCGGGTTAGATGGCTGGACAGAGCCAGGTGCCTGAGGCTGTGGAATCATGGGGTGGGGGGACTCTTGAGCCTGGTCCATAAAAGAGGCAATCTGTAACCCTGGGAATGCACTAGATGCTTCTCTGAATCTCCCTTGGCACATTATGGCCTGAAGAGTGACTTTGTGTGCCAGGGGAATAGGAAAGATCCCGGGGCACAGTCTCATAGGGCCTTGAGAACCGCCTCCACTGGATCTGTTGCACGGGCTGGACACTGGGAGCCACTCCTGAATTCTCAGCATCCCATTCACTTGGCGTCCCCCAGGACCAGCAGCCAGCTGACCCAGTTTATCCCACAGGCCTTGCAGAACTTGGACAAATGCATCCTCAGGGGCTGAGGCCCAGCCCTGGAGTGTACTTTCTGGAGAAGCAGGCCTGGTGTCTCTTAATTCTACAGTGACCTCCACCCCTCCTCCCTTTCCAAATGCTGGAGTAGAAACAGTCAAAATAAGTTCCTATTAGTATGCATATGTATTCCCAAATTCCTAACAGAATGACTAACACCACCTACAGCCATTAGCTCCAGTTTGTTTCCTAAATCCAGTTTACTTTCCGTCAGGAGGCCCTTTGTTTGCTTCTCCCCTCCCCCAGGCCCCATGAGCTCCCTTCACAGCCTCACCCTCTTGCCCCAGTACCAGGTCTGGGGCCAGGTTCCTGATGCATCAAAGGTCAGACAATCCTGGGAGATCATGTTCAGTCAACGGGGAAGTCTTTCTGAGTATCTTCTACGCACCACCTAGCACTCTGCTAAGTACTGGAGGGGAGGAGAGAGGGAAGGAGGAGAAAGTCTCTTCCTGGAGAGACAGCAGACCAACCAACGCTGGCACAGCACCCTGCGGTCTATAACAAGCATTCCCAAATGCTACCTCACTCGTTCGTCACCATGATTGCATGGCATAGATCACTATCCCCATTTTACAGACAAAGACAACCAAGTCCAACACAGGTAACCTGATGGCTCCAAGAGTTTGGAGCTCTTGAAGGATGGCACTGGATTTCAAATCTTCTGACACCACATCCCAGGATCCTTCCTGTGTACAAGGAAGCCTCTCTAATACCAGCCTGGATGCCACTGAGTGGCAATTACCTGCTGCAGCCTGAAGTGCCGTAGACTCTGGCAACCACAGCCAGCCTGGTGGCAGTTTCATAGCCTGAGAGAATCACCCTGGCAATGCTCAGAGTTAGGAGACCCTGGAGTGGTGGCGGAGTGTGGTAGAAAGAGCCCAGAGAGGAATATAGAGGATCTGGACTCTGGTTCTCTAGTGTGACCTGGAACAATGCTTCCTCTCTCTGGGCCTCAATGTCTCCATCTCTGAAATGGGAGACTCGAGGCCAAATGGTCTCTAGGATCCAGCGAAGAGCAATAAAGAAAACGGCCATCCAGAGAGGATGAGACGACAGATGCCATTGACTTCCCTGGCTTTCTGCCTCCTGCCAGGGAATCCCCCAAATTTAAGGGTGGTATTGAAGCAGGAAACACTGTGGGCTGTAGCGGGTGCCGGGCGAGATCTGGGAAAGATCACAGCTCTTAGCCCCTCCCGATCTCCTCTCTTGCCGTCAGGCACATAATAGTAAGAGCACTAAGGCAACACTGATGTCACACTGTGTGCCAGCCACTCTTCTCTGCCCTGGTCAATGGTTATTTTATTTAATTCTCACAAAACCCCTAAGAGGCAGGTACTGTCATTATCCTCATTTTACAGGTATGGAAACCAAGGTTCGGAGAGGCTCAGTAACTTGCTAGGTCAGAGAGTTGGCAGGTAACAGAGCCACATCTCTACCCCAGCAGTCTAACTCCAGATCCTGTGGTGGACAAGACTGGTTGTGAAGGAGACTTGTTTAAAGAGAATCAATGTCAGGAAAATCGCCGTCCCAATCTCCGAAATGGACAGCGCAGATCCCCTCCTTCCACACCAGCTCTTACTCCCTTCCTTCTCTCTCCCTGCCTTCTTTTATGTATTGTTTGGAACATATAGTCATAAGTGTGTGGTTTGTTTTATAATCCAGTCAACTGTGGAAGCACAGCTATCGTCATTTATGTCCCTGCCTTTGCATCCTTCACCCAAGAGATTTATCACCGCAGGAATTGACTGACTACGAAATTCTTTCCATTCCTTAATCAAGCCCTTGGCTTTTCTTTCAAAGGGACTTGGAGAGCAGAGCCGAAACCAACCTGTTCCTGGTCCCAAGCAGAATGATAATTCAACTTCATCTAATAAAACTGCCTTTGTTGTTTCCATGTGAAAAGTACAGAGAAGTATTAAGGGAAAGATCAGCCATGGCTCCATCCCGGAATCTGGTAGAGCTGACCAGCCGTGTATTCAAATGACTATGATATAAGAGAATAAGGCAGAAATAAAAAGTATGGGAAATTTTTGTATTTCCAGAACTGAGAGATCATTTCAAGCCAGGGAATCAGACAAGATTTCAAGGAGACGTTGACATTTGAGTGACACTTGAAGGATGAATAGCATTTGGTAGGTAAAGAGATGAGGCAAACGGGCAGTCCAGGTGTCCAGTCCGGGTGCAGGACAGTAAAGTGAGTGTGGGGCACTGGCAGTTTCCTGCTGTGACCAACGCAAGGACAGAAAGTGGCACGCTGGTTAGAAATGTGGTCTCTGGATACAGACTCTCGGCTTAAATTCAAGTCCCCCACCGTAAGGGAAATGACTTTGGGTGAGTTGTTGAGCTTGTCTGTGCTTCCGTTTCTTCACCAGTAAAGTGGGATTACTAATAGTGACAATGTCATGGACTGGATGAAAGGATTAAATGACATTACATGACTTTAGAATATTAGATAGAATGGCTCACAGTCAATTTTCAAGAAATGTTGGTTGTTGTTATACTGTTGTTATTATTCCAGAGCATAGCAGGAAATAGGAGAGCAGAATAGACTGGCACTACCTTGAACTTGAAGGTAATGGATCTAGGTCCCTTTATGCAGACAACCGGGCAACATCAAAGGGTTTTGAACAGATCTATGTAGGGATTTGCTGGTTGAACTGCTGGGTGGAAGACCTGAATGAAAGAGAAGCATTCATAAGTTTATTGAAATAATCCAGGTAAAGGGAAAAAGTCAGATCAAAGGCTATAAGTAGTGACAATAGAAGGGGGTGGATGTGACAGAAGCAGAATGGACCGGATCTCAGATTTGACTAGGTGTGGGGTCAGAGGAGTATTGTGGTCAAAGACGTCTTCACGTTATGAAGTCTACTCAACGGGAAGAATGGGTGGTGTCCGTGAGAGACACTGGGAAGATGGGAGAAAGTGGGAGGGGAGGTGGAGAATGGTGAGTTCCGCGTTGGATGTCTGGAGTTTGAGAACTTGGGGACATCCAGACCCTCTGGTCCAGGACATAATTCAATAAATAGGTCTGGAAGAATGAATCGGGGGTAGAATGGAGGTGAAAGGTCATGGGAGTGGAGGAAATCCCCAAGGGAGAAAGCTTAGAGTGAGAAGGAGGTGGGGGTTAGGAATCTACACTTATTTGGCTTTCCTCCACATGTGGTCCTGCACTAGCCATTTTACATATGTCTCCCATGATCCTCCCTGCAAAGCAGAAATCAGTTGGCCCCGTTTTATGGATAGGGAGACTGAGGCTCAACTAGATTAAGTAGCTTGTGCAAGGTCACCCGGTTAGTTAGAGAAGCAGGCAAGGAGACAGAGAAGCAGCCCACGGAGGGGGGAGAAGAACAGGCTCCTAGCCTAGGACTCAAGCAAGGGGAGGGGCTTGGGGCTTTGCTTCCCAATGTCCCCATGCCAAGGCTCACACAGGAAATGGTATTTATATGGCACATGGAGGGTAAATAAAGGGGCTGCTCCTCACTGGGGGCAGTTTGCCCTGCAGACTCCCGAGTCTATGTGGCTATTCCCAGTACTGAAGTAATCATTATCTCAGCACAGCAGGATGCAGGGTGGATAGTGAAAACATCTAACAACTGGTACACCCAGGTACCAACCAACAAGAGCAGAAGTCCCCTGTCCCACCAAACATCATTCTCTCTCATTGTCACATAACGAGGAGGTCCATCTTGTGTCCAAAACCAGGGGCTTGGGCAGCCGGGTGGTGAAAGGGGACAAAAGGAGGGCTCTGACAGTGGTTCAGAAATGTTTCTATATTTTTAATCACCCATATGGCTGAATGGTTCATCCTAGCACTGCCTGTGATCAATCCCCAGTACACCTGTGCACCATGACACGCCAGCTGGGACAACTGGCTAGAATTCGGTTAAATAGTGTATTTGACCTGGCAGAGGAGTAGATTTAGGAGGATAGTGACTGGTAAGGCAGAGCTATCAGGTTTGGCAATTCGGAGGTCATTGGTGGCCTTTAAGAGAGCAATTTCTGCAGTGTTATGGATGTGGAAACCAGATTGCTAGTGGTTGGGACTGAGTGGGAGGTGAGGAAGTAGAGGCGGTGAGCGTATAATACTTTTTCGAGAAGTTTAGCTGTGAAAGGAGGGTGGAAGGTGGGATGGAAGCTCAGGAGAAATAAGAGTGGAGGAAAGATTTTCTTGGGGGTGGGAAACACTTGGGTGTAAGCCAGAGTGGAGCAGCCAGTGCAGAGAGAAAACAAGAAGAGGTCTAGGAGGAGGGGAGGGGCAGGAAGGGTTCAGGCATGAACCCTAGAAAGAGGAAGGGGTTCTTCTTATGCAGAGGCCAGAGGAATGAACAAAGAAAAAGGGGACGGCAGATACTTTAGGTGGAGGGAAGTGACTTATGGTCCGGATCTTGTAAGTTAAGTAGTATGGAGAGAAGAAGTGGATTTGAGGGGAGAGGGAGTTGGAGTACCCCTTGGGGATGAGCCTGGGAGCCCTCCAGAGGATGACTATGGGGATTTCAGGTGGAAGTGGGGCCTCACTTCTCATTGTTCTCATTATGCTGTGGTGGAAACTCAGGGAGGTCATGGGACTTTGTCCTTCAATTTGTCAACCTGGGAACAACAGAAAGAACTAGACATATGTGCTGCAGGATCTGGGATAGTCAGCAGGGAGTGGGGACATATCAAGTGTGCAGTGAAATTTGAGTCCTTGTGAAAGATGCATCGTGGGGTCCTGGGCAGCAGGCAAGTGAAGACAGGCAGCGGTTATTGGATGAGGAGCAGGGTGGGCTTGCTCTGAAGGGGAGCTGGGGTCCAGTAGACGTAGAGAGATGGAAGGATAAGAATTTGTGGCCAAAGCAAAACGGGAATAGGAAGCCCTAGGTTTTGAGGATTGTGCTGAATGTTGTCTGTTGGCGAGAGACCTACACCCGCTCTGTTCTGCCATACTCTCCCCCGTACCATGGGGGTTTGGACACCTGAAAAACTCATTTCCAAGACTCCCTTGCCAGCTGGATTCTGCCTAGGGTCTACTGATGGGAAGCACTCACGTGAGATTAGAAGGCGGAAGCTATTTTCTGCTTCTGGTGGCAGCATTAGCAGGGGCGTGGGTTCCTGGTTTTCTGCCCAGTTTCAGCAGTGGTTCCACCTGTGTCAGGGAGTGCAGGATCCTGGGATCTGGATTCTGACTCTTTCTCCTCTTCACTCTGTCAGCTCTATGAGCAGTAATGGCTTCTTGAAGTTTCCAGTCTCTGGGTCACAGCACCTTCTCTTTTCTGCTTCTTAAAATCCAACCCAACGTTTTTGATAAACATTCCCTGTATTAAGTTTTCCCTTGTCTGAAATGCCTAGGGTGGTCCCTGCTTCCCAGATGAGAGAGTGTTACCTGATGGGAAGCCCAGGATGTGACTGGGCTTGTGAATGGCTGAAGTGAGGAGGAGATGAAGGGCTTGAGACGGGGAGTACTGAGATCAAGTAACAGAGATCAGGGAGGTGAAGGTCCAGCATTAAGAATCTATAGTTGAGGCTAAAGAGGAACTCCACACCCGCCTCCAGGGTCTGGATTCTATTGGGATATTGGGCTATTCCCCCAAACATCTTCCCCAGCTCTCACTCAACCAGAGCACTCGCCGTGCCCCCAACTCCTCCTCTGTACCCCCAGGGGTTCCACCAACTGATCAAACTGTGGTATGTTTGTTATCCACTCTCCCTGCTACTCCTTCCTGAACTATGACCCCTTCCTAGTTTTCTGACCTCTGCCAATCCCCAGGAATGTATTTTTTCCCCTGTCTTTGAAAGTCTTATTCCTTCTTAAAAGAGTTTCTTAATCTGGAGCACCTGGGTGATTCTAAGGGGGGCTATGACCCACCTAAAATCATATAGCCAATTTCTATGTGTGTGCACATGTGGCTTTTTTTTTTTTCAAGAGAGAGAGCGGCTATCATATTTATCACACTTGTTCCCTTCACCTTGGGTCTGGTTCTAGGGTAAAGAAAAGAACAATCACTGATGATTCTTAGGAACTTAATTTGCTCAAGGTCTCTAGCTTTTTCTGTGACCTTGAAAAAGTCACTTTCACCTCTGGACCTCAGTTTCTTCATCTGTCAAATGGAAACAATAATTCCTACCTTTCAGGATTATTGTAAGGAAATGGTATAAAAGCCAGCACAGTAGTTAGCATGGTTAACTTCTCATAAACGGCAGCTGTTGGCATTGAGCTACTTCAGGTTCCCCAAGAAACAGACCTTTAGATAGGGGTTTGAGTGGAGGTGTTTTATTTGAGAGGTGACCTAGAAAATGTCAGTAGGGGAGAGGGAAGTGAAAAAAGAAAGGGAAAGAATCCAATAAAGTGTGTGTTATGAAGCAAGTGTTTTCGGTTGGCACTCATTCCACTAGGATCTCTGGGATATGGTGGGAAACACACCTTGAATTGTCCCCTCTGGGGATGAGGGAGTGGAGTATGTATCCACCTACTTGCCAGCCACCATTGGCTGAGGGCTTCCAGCGACATTAACTCTCCACCATGACTGGCTCCCTTGGCCAGGAAAAACCCTCAGGCCTAAAGTCTCAGGTGTTCACAGTAGCAACTGAGTTATTTAAGGTGAATGCTCAAGAGATAATAGCAGGACAATGCCACAGTAACTAATAAGAAGTCTTTCCCTCTTCCCATAGTCAGCATTGATAGCTCCCCCACTCCCTGCCCAATTGGCCCTCGGCTTGTCCTCTTGTCTTTGGTCTGTGCTGGACTAGCATTCCAGTATTGTGTGCAAGCATATCTGTCTCTCCAAGAGGACTGGAAGCTTTTTGAAGGCAGGGGTTGTTTGTCACCTAGTTCTCTAATACCAAGATTTGACATAATGGCTGACACAAAATGAAAATATCTGGTACATGTTCATAAAGAATTAACTGCCCTCAGAGTGGCAGTTTGGAGGTTGCTGATGACCCCGCTCTGCCAAAGGGGTGGCACCATTAGGCATTCTGCACACACACGGCAGGAGATTTATGTCCCCTCCTGTTTCTGTGGCAGGTGCCTTTATCACAGCGTGTATGGTTCCTGAATCATTTGCCAAGGGATTCGTGTCTCAATATTATAATCTCCAAAGCGATGATACTAGAAATTCAATTTTAAAAAGGAACTGTTTAGGGTGTCAGCACGTTATGATAATTATCTGCGAGGATTTTTTTTCCCCCTGCTTCATCTTGAACTGCACTAGTAAGCTCTTTTTCACCTCGATACAAAGAATGGGAAGAATACGGACTATTTATGTGTGTGCCCCCCCTCCATCCTCATCTCCCATCCTCCTATTGCCAACACATGGGGAGCGGTACTCTGTTCCCCAGAGCACACGCCTGAATAAGCCTGATTGCTTTCCTGTACTTTATAAAACTTTAAATATTCATCGTGCCATCAAATTAAATGGGATTCTTTGGCTGTCATTCTTTTCAACACACTGAGTTCTTTTCTTCTGTACCTGTCCTACCACCATTTGAAGCCTCTGGAGACTCCACATTTATCTAACGTTATCCCCTATAAGCTACCCTCCAATCAAGTGAGAGGGATGCTAATGAAAACAGAGGGGTCCAGCTTGTTGCCCAGGACAGGAAATCAGTGGGGAGTTGGGGGGCAGTGGAGAAAGACCAGCGTTTCTCCTCCTAGCTCAAAGGAGGAGGTTTGAGGATGAAAGTCTAGATGGAAGAAGACACAATGGGGTGGGTCAAAGGTGAAATGGAAACCACTCAACAAGTCTATGTCAGCCTTTCTTCCTCCCTCAAGTTTAAGGGCAGAGTTCAGGCTTTCAATACTCCTGGGCCAGAAACAGGGAGCTGGGTTAGATAACATTTTGAAGGCCGTTTTAGCCCCTCAAGTCATTAAATTTCTTTGTCCGGCAGTGATAGAAGCTTAACAAGAAAGGCCCGATGGGACTCTCCAGGAGAAGTTGAGGAGGGAAACGTGAATATGCAAAGCCGGCTGAATATTATGTATAGCATTGTGTTAAATTTCAATGCAGGACATTATATTTTAATCTACTTCCTCTGCCTGTGCGGTCCCTTAATAGGGGAATCGATCAGCCAGCAGAGGACTAACGTGCCGGGACCGGGTCACCATCTCCGCGCTGTAGCCATTCATAACCGGCCTGGAGCTGGATAACGCGCCGCTGGAGAGAGCCCCGCGCTGCGGCTGCGGCGGGATCGGCGCGCGGCCGGGTTCAGGGGCGGGACGGGGGACACTGCAGGCGGGCACTGCAGCAGTCCGCACTGCGGGCGGCCCACCGTCGCTTAATTCGCCGCGGTGCCGGAGCGGGAGATCCCTGGGCTGCAGGCTGGCGTGCTTCAGGAGCACGCGGTGCTGGACAGCGCACGGCTCGCTCTGGAAAGCGTTCGGACGTCTTAGGGGAATAACGTCACCGGGACCACGAAGACTGTGTGGGCAATGGAGAAAGCCTGGGTGACATCTCCCCAACAGCAGTACCAAGTCACAGCGTGCAATTGGGTAAGGCCCATCTCCTCACCAGGCCTCAACATTTTTCATTTGTAAAGCAAGGATTTGTTTCAGATACTGTCAAAGGACCCTCAATGTCCTGGTCTCCTACGAGTCAATTGCTTGTAAATGCTATAGATGCCCTTAAAACAGCGGTTCTCAGACCTGGCTGGCCATCAGTATCACCTGTGGAGGGAGATAAAATGCGTATTCTGAGGCACAACTGTGGAGTTCTGATTCAGTAGGCCTGGGACAGGACTGGAAGAATGATTTTTGTTTGGTTTTCTTTGTGGTTTTCTGTTTGTTTGTTTGTTTGTTTTGGTGAGGAAGAGTTGCCCTGAGCTAACACCTGTTGGCAATCTCCCTCTTTTTTTTTTTGCTTGAGGAAGATTAGCCCTGTGCTAACATCAGTGCCAGTCTTCCCCTACTTTATATGTGGGTTGCTGCCACAGCACGGCTGATGAGTGGTGTAGGTCCACACCCAGGGTCCAAACCCATGAACCTGGGCCACCAAAGCAGAGCGCACCAAACTTAACCACTAGGCCATGGGGCTGGCCCGGAGAATATGTATTTTTTAGCTGCATCCTGGCAGAATCTTTGGCACTAGTTAGAGGAGTTTGAGAAATATTGCATTGGAACACCTCTCAGATTTTTTGATGTTTTGATCTCTCCACTATGACTTCTCTGCCCTCACATCTGCCACCCTCACATCTATGCAATACATGCAAACACACACACACACACACACCAGCATCCCTGTGCACAAATGACTTATTTATTCCCCAAGCTTTTTAAGCACTTATTATGTTCCAGGGAGACCTTAGTTTTCTCAGAGATAAACAATCCATGAGACTAGGCAGTTGCTTTCAAAGAATGATTGTGGTACAAAAGACAGATGGGAAAGTCTCACAGGAAAGACAGACAGGGAGACAGCTAATTGTAATAAAGAGTGATAAGGGCCCCAATTAGGGTGTGTAGCTAAGTGCAGTGGAAGCACAGATGTGTAGGGTCATGCGGTGTGCTCATGCAGTGTGGCAGATAGCTGCCACTCTTGGGCAGAGTGTCACTCTCATGGGCCTGCTTCATGGCTTTTTCATGCAGAGTTTCCTTGTCGTGGACAGCTCTCCATCTGTGTGGTACATAGCACACCATCTAAGTAGAGCAATAATTGTTCTTTTATCATGGAATCTCGGAGGACATCTGACTTGCTGAAAGAGCTTCCTCCACCTAGTCTTTTGTACCACAATCTTTCTTTTTATCTTCTTGTCTTTGTCTTCCTCTTTTCCCAGGTTTCTCCCGCTCCCCCTACTTATCCACATATCTCCACTTTGTTGGCCTCCCATCCAACAAAGAGTCTCTTTTTTCCATAACTCCATTCCTTGTCTGCAGCTGCGAGATGCCATCTATGCTGAGGGTAGTTTGCAGTTGCTGCTAGTGAGGGAGGTCTTGAAGAGATGGAGTTGGATCGTTCATCACAACACATGATGGTGAGGGTGGGATGACATTTGACTACAGCACAGTGACACTTGGGCTAGCTTGGTGCTGAGGTGGTAGGACTGGCAAAGCAGGCCTTGGGTGACAAAGTCCCTAGCAGTAACTGCAACCAAACTGGCTTAGCATTGGTCACAGCTCCCTCTTGCCCAGAGGTCTACACACAAGACTCCTTCACTCCTTGACAAATACTGAGTCTTTCCATCTTCTACCCCTATTGTTTGTCTTGCTTTCTCTACTTTACCAACCCACCATTTGTGTCCCATTACTGCTCTTCTCTCTTCTCATGGGCCTGATGCTTTGAACATCCATTCTCAGTATTGTGCCCTACAGATATATCCGTTTCTGATACTCAAACACTTCCCTTTCATCCAAGAGGTCACTCAGATGTAGACCCTCTTCTAGGTCCTTCCGTACAAGCCACCACTTTCTCAGGGTCCATACAAGTCCGTGCATGTGATTGGAAGGCAAAAGACATGAGACTTCCTTATACCTACTCTGACAATTTTCTATCAAACAAAGTGACTGTGTTACTCCCCTGCATGAACCTGATTCCTAAGTTATGCCAGTTTTCATCAATGGTGGCCATATTTTTTATGTAACACTTCCATAAAGTAAGGTTTGAAATGAATATTTCTGTGGCTGCTTTAGTTCTAAGCAAAGTTTCCGACGTGATCCCTACACACATAGCATCAGGGTTCCCCCAATTTTTTCTCCAGATCATGACTCATGTTTGGCTTTCCTGCTGGGACTGTCCTGGAACATGCTTCCCAACTTTGTTGGTTCCTTCTCCCTGAGTCTAAGCCCTATTGCCCTTATCAGCTTATCTGGTTTGATGTCTGATGCTCCAAAGCAGAAGTCTTATCCAGAACCAAGAGTATGGCCCCCACAGAACTCAGTGCACTCCCATTGCCACAAACTCCCACTGTTGTGTCCCACCATCACATTGGTGGCCTCCTAGTCCCCTTTCTATGCTGTAACATGGACTATTGGACAATTGACTGGAAGAATTAGACTTGTTCCCATCAGTTCCCTCAGCCCCAGCCCAACTTAGCCCTTTTTTAACCCACTTGCCACCACATTTAATTGTCACGAGGCAGGCATTAGTGTTCCTTCTTTGCAGGTGTGTAAGTTGATGCTCAGAGGGGTTGAAACATTTGCCCCTAGTAACTAGTGGGCCTGAGACTCTAACACAGGCTGTCAGCCTTCTTAATCCAGGAAAGATTCCCAGAACATGTGAGCTCTTAGCTTTAGAGGAAGGGAGGGTCAGACATTCAAATTAAAAGGAAAATTCTTTTCCTACTAGTCCTTCCAAAATGGATGGTTCTTCTCACTCTTAGTTTGGTCAAAGGACGTCATAAAATTTTAAGGACATTAAATATTTATGGCAGATGCTGTCAGTGCCCTGCCCATATTCCCTTCACGCTCGCTGGTTCTATGCCTGCTGAGAATCTCTTATTGCCAGCACCTGCATCTCCCTGCCTGAGGGCTTTCTCTAGCAGTGGGAACACGCTTGCCCGCCTCCCCGTCCCGAGAAACCTGTAAATGCTAGGGAGTTAGCACCCTGAGAGAAGCCCCCAATCAATGACAAATGGGAATTTGGTCATTAATTACCTTGTCACTCCTCCTGAGGGACAACTCTGGATGTGGTGGTCCCACACCATCTCCCAGAAGTTCCCAGTGGGATTGAACCTCTGTTGTCCACAGTGGTAAACTGCTCAGTTACGGACCTTGTGTTGGCTTCTTTCCTTGTCTCACTTCCTCTTTCTGCTCATTCCGCTGCTGGTCCTCCTGAGCTCACCTCCCAAATAAACTACTTGCACTTGAATCCTAGACCCAGTATCTGCTCCTGGGGAAAGCCAGGCTAAGACAATCTGCTTGGAATCTTAGAGTTCATCTGGCTCAACCATCTCACGACTAAATTAAATCCCTGAGAGGGAGGTGACCTGCACAGTATCACACCTGGCAGAGCTGGGCTAAGCCACAGAGGTCTCCTTCTCTTAGTCCAGTTCCCATTCCATCCTGGGATCCCCTCCTACAAACCCTGGAAACCACATATCACTGGGAATGCACCACCAGGAATCTGGTTGGGGAGTGGAGGAAGGAGGGTAGGGAAAGAGTGAATGAGTGCAGAAAAACCTGCAGTCCATAAATCTCATTATGATTCACCCCTGTACTTTTTCTGTCAAAAATTTCACACAACTCTGCCTATCTGGCCAGCCATGGGCAGCAGGGATCTGCAGCCCCCACCCAGGTTAATTACACAGTTCTCCTGAGACTTTGGGACCAGAAAGGTTAAAATAAGCTTTGCATCCGTGTCCTGGCAGGCTGCTGTATGCGCTGTTCAAGCAGCCGCTGGTGCTGCTGGCACTGGCCTTGGTTCTGGAACCTGGACTGGCCTGCCTGATGGGCTGGACTGGGCTGAACTAGACTAGGCTGCTGGAGGTTAGAGGCTCAGAACATCGTCAGAGCAGGACAGGAGCTTTGGAATTGCTTATTTCATCTCCCTTGTGGTACAGGTGGGGGATGTGAGACCCAGAGCTTGGAAGGGAGTGCTCCATTGGCATGATTAGACCTACTATTTAAGAAGATCAAATATAACTTGGCTTTGATTACCCATGTCAATGGAAGGGAAGAGGAAGCTCATAGAATTCCAAATAGCATGTAATACAAAATAATTTCTATTTTGAGTGTAGATTGAATTAGAAGCCATTTTGCAGGGAGGGAAGGGGTTGCAGGTGCTACTTTGTGATCATGTTGACCCCTGCTGAATGAGGCAAGAGAAGAAAAGATGGAAAAGGTAGGGGGAAAGGTCAGGAGGCAGCCAGCCTAGGATTAAGGATGCCCTAGGGACATTCTACATGTGAGTAAATTACAAACCACTCCACTTAATACAAACATAGTTCCTTCACCAGTCTTCACAACATTGCCCTACACACACACACACACACACACACACACACACACACTGCATCTAGCTCCCAAAAAGCATCATATCCACCACCTCTTTTCAGACTCTCCAGCATCCTCATCTCCTTGTCAATCTTCCACATGCATTCTGAAATCTTTCATCTTTGGTCTATCCAACACATTCCCCTACACTCCCACTGCTGAGCCCTGGGGAGAAAAGGTGCATACTGAACTGGTACCAGAGTTTAGATCTCACACCTCAGTCTAGCCCCTTATCCCCTCTTGGAACTCGGACTTGGATAATCCCCTTTTCTCACTCTCTGTGGTGGCTGTGCTAACCTTCCTCAACTTTTCTAAAGACCTTCAGACTCCCTCAGTTTCCTCTCAGTGGGCAAGAGGGCTTCCCTGTTAGCAGTGAAGAATCAGGCTATCAGACACAGATTCGCTCAACACCATTGAAAGTCCATCTGCTCTCACAATTATCTGTTCCTTCTTTCCTTCTCTCATAAAGGAGGAAGTGTTCCTTCTTCTGCTCAGGGAAAACCCTTCTATCCGCGTTGTAGGGCCTTTCTTCTTCTATCTCTGTGAGGAACTTGTCCCATCAACAATGCTCCCTGTCCTCTTCAACCTCTCCCTCCCACTGACCTACCTCTCTGTACAGAAGTAGGTTCAAGTTTCTGCCATTGTATAAAGGCTCCTTCTAGACAATCATCTCTTCTCTCACCTTCCTTTAAAAGCCATGTTTTCTAAAAGAGTAACCTACACTCCCTATTCGCACGGTCTCTTGTCCCATTTGTCCCTCAACCCTCTGCACTGTGGGTTCTAGCCTAATCACTCCACTGACACCACTTTTATTTAGGACACTGATGACCTCATAATTGCCATGTCCAGTGGAACCCTCCCTCACAATCCTTTTCTTACTTAGTTTCTTCTTACTACACGTTTTTGAGTACTTTAGAAATCGTCCTTCCTTGATATTTTGACAACAGTGGTTTTTCTCCTACCTGTTGAATCACACCTTCTCAGTCTCTTGAACACTCCTTAAAAATTTTGGTGTTCCCCAGTATCGCCCTCGACCCTCTTCTCTTCTCACTCTGTGCATTCTCCCTGGGTAGACTCGCCCGTGCTCCTGGGTTTCACTCCTGAGTTAACTGCTTCCAAATGCATGACCCAGCACAGCCCTCTCCTCTGAACCAAACAAGAATACCCAAAGGCCTTATGAACACTCCATTGGATGCCCACAAGCACCTCAAACTCATCCTATCCTCCACAGAAATCATCACCCTTTCCCCCAAAGGTGGCTTTCTTCTCCTATTTCCTAGAGCAAAGAGCTTGAGTCACCTTTGACTCCATCCCCACCTTCCTCATGCCTTCCTATACTACTCTTCCATAGTTATGGGTCGGTAGTTACCTAATATCTAGTCTCATGGACCTCCAACATACCCTTGTTTATTTTCTGGTTAAGCTTTTTCATTTGACTTTTAGGTGCTGGGGTGTGTGTGTGTTTCTGTGTGTCCTTGTTTTATTCTTAGTAAAATGTAATACTAGGCAGGGAGAGGGCAAGTTATCATCAGTCAATTACACTTTAGTGTGAACAATGAAATGGAGAACAAAGGGGCACTCCCAGGCGCGGAACCAGGCAGCCAGAGCCAAACTCTGCCACCTTCCCAATTTTCTCCCATCCTTGGCATGCAGTGCTCACTAGCTTCAAATTACAGGAAGCTTGTTATTGCTTCACATCCATCTCAGGGCTGACCCATCCGTGTCTGGCTCACATTGACTACTGCACTTGGGGAGATTTGAAGACTTAGGATAGAGTTGTCTGGTCTATAAACATAAGCTATATTTTTCCTCCCTCCCCCCTCACTTTCTTTCTTGCTTTTACTTAGCTAGAATGTAATTAAATTTGAATTGCAGCCAAAGCCGATTTGTGATACAAGCATTTGGTTAGTGATATCGGGCCAACCAGGTAAAAGAAAACTCAGCAAAACTTCAAAAAGGCCAATAATCACACTCTGATTGAAATTCAGCCCCTCTCTTCTCATCCCCTCTCCTATTAACTCGGACAAGAGCCGGAATCCCTCTTGGGACCCTCTGCTTATTGTATTTCACAGATGGGTCTAGGTGTGTATGTGCACATAGCAGAGAGGGGAGGACCACAGCAATCCCCCCAACCATAGTGGAAGGGCTCTGGTTTGACTGACAGATTCCAGGAGATTAGAAAGGGACTAGAGTTAGCAGCTTTAGGGTGTTAGGGGACTGGGATAGAGACAGTGATGGAGGGAAGATGAAGGAGCAGGGAGAAAGGATCGGATGATTGGGACATGAAATCCTGGAACCTGAGGATAGAACACAAGAAGAAAAATCAGATTAAGTCAGAGGGAAGGTCTTTGAGGATCATTTATTCATGAAACAACAGATTCTTATGGTTGAAAACGACCTCAAGTGGTATCTCTTCTAACACTCTTTCTCCATTTTACTGATGTGGAAACAGGCCCATGAAGGAAGTGGACTTACCCAAGGTCAACCAGTGTTATTCAATCAATCATCACCACATCGCGATGTGCCCTGCACTGTGCCTGATGCCCTGGGGGCTTCTCAGGAGTGTTGAGGTACAGTCCTTGCCCTCCCAGGAAGTGTCACCTGAGTGACAAAGAAGACACCTCTCCCAGCAACCTGTACCCTCAACTGTCTGCGACCTGCAGGACACCTGCTTAGGTTAGCTGTGACCCTGGCCTTTTCTTTCCCAGCTCTTCCCAGGATCATTTTTGGGGAGTTCACTGAGAGGAGCTGGGAATAGGCAGGAGTGTGTGTGTGTGTGTGTTCACAGAGCATGCTGGGCAAGGAGGAGCCCACTGGCCACCTCTCATTACTTTTCAATGCCAGAGAGAAAGGGTCTGTAGGATACTGACTACTTTGAGTTCTCCATGCCTCTGCTGCCCTTCCTTAATGTGGCCAGCTCTTCATAACTCTCCTCTGTGGGCATGTCAGGTAGTTCTTCGCTACCTACCAGTGGGCTGTATGTAGCCCTGGAAGACAGGAATGATGTTAGTGCTTCCCTGGGATCCCCAATGTCCAGAGTTGAGCATGTAGATTTTCTATATACACTTGATGGATGGATGGATGGATGGATGGATGGATGGATGGATGGATGGATGGATAGATGGATGGATGGATGGATGGATGGATGGATGGATGGATAGATGGATGGATGGATGGATAGATGGATGGTTGGATGGATGAAAAAACAATAGGAAGTTAATGAGGAAACTGAAGCCTGGAGAAGTGAAATAACTTACCAAGGTCACACAGTTAGTTTTGGGCAGAGGTGAAACTAAAATGCAGGTCTTCTGACTCCCAGCCCAGTGCTCCACATGGCCTCCGTGACACTGAAAGAAGGCCTTAAAAGGCAGAAGCAGACATAGGGATGGACAAGAGAACGACGGGCTTCTTCATTAAAGCCAGCTCAATGCCCTTGTATGTAGTTCCCTTGGAACTTAAGGACCAAGAGCATCAAGTTGAGAGTCCAATGATCTGGGTTCCAGTCTGGGCTCTGATATTGGATGTACAAGTCACATCTCCTCTTTCAGCCTCCGTTTCCTTATTTGTAGAACAGGTTATAATTGACTGTTTGGCACCCAAGGGCCTCTGAGCCCTGGTATTTTAAAACCCCGTCATTCTAGATGCCCATGGATACCCAAGTCCCATTAATTCATTTAGTCAATAAATAATAATAGCAGTAATAAAAATAATCATTATAATTGTTGTATTTTCCAGCTGGATGGGAGATGTTTGGATGGGAGGCTCTTCCTCCCTGTTGCTATTTGGGGAATTCAGAGCTAAATATAGCCCAGTGCCAGGCATTCCAAACACCATCATCTCAAATTAGGAAACACATTTGCACCTCCTATCAACAGTCCTGTGGCAGACAGGCTGACAACGCTGGCAGAGATACAAGAAGATTCTTTCCTCCCATGAAAAAATCCATGTCTGTCTCCTGGAAAAAACAGGAAGAAACTGAAGGAGGGTAAGGGGAGGCATAGGGATGTGTGTAAGGATCGACCCTGGCATCTAATCACTACTATTTATTGAGTACCTACTATGTGCCAGGATGCATGCTAAATGATTTACATATGTTACTTCTAGTCCTCATGACAACCTTGAAAAATCACTTCTCAAGGCCACATAGCTTGTCAGTAACAGAGAGAGAAGCATCTGTGGCTGTCTCAACCCAAGGTTTTTGTAGCATCCACTGCCTTGTGTAGCCTCTCTGCAGTTCCTTTCTTCTCTCCTTCCTGGAACACTACTGGGTGCTTACCATGTTTCAGACCCTGTGCTAAATATGCAAAGGTAAATAAGACTCAGTTCTTGCTCCCAAAGACCTCCTGTGTTAACTGATAACATGAACTGATAATCAAAATACAGCGTGACACCAACAATGGTAAATACAGTGTGATGTGGAAACACAGACTGAGGGTGGCATGAAAAACTGCAGAGAAGGAGCGAAGTTTGAGTGAAAACATCAAAGGTGACCAGCAGTTGACAGGCCATCCAGGCATGAGATGGCAATCGGCAAAAGAAGCAGTATGAGTAAAGGCAGAGAGCATGAGAGAGCGTGTTGGGTGTGGGGGCAGCAATCGGTACAGGGAAGAGTCTCGTGACCTCTGTGTCACACCATCTCCACCCCCAACATTAAGTTGCACTATTGTGCATTTGGGAGCCAGTTCAAGGCGCCCAAAATTAAAAACTCTCCTTCCTGTTTTGCAAAATGAAAGGAACATCAAGTCTTATCCCTGGAAGACCTCAGATCCCAGATTTACGGTTAAATAAACATGCAGGACTCTGGGTGGTGGCCTGGGGCCTGAATAACTTGAGAAAACCCCACCCCCTCCCTTGGCCTCCAAGCAGCTCTCTGCAACCCTGGCATCTGAGCGGACAGTGTCTCCAGGGAGTTGGGGCTCCTCCCACTGTAACTGACTGCTGCCTTTTGCTCATAGCACCTTCCCACTGGGAGGCGGCACTTGGGAGATGGACTCAGTGTCCTATGTGCAGCATCAAATCCTTCCTCCTCTCTCCTCCTACTCTGCCACCGTCTTCCTCTGCCCTTCTCCTCGGTGTCTCCTTGCTCCCCAGCCCCGTCATTTCTACCTTTTTCTGCCTGACCCCTCCCCTGCCTACCCTCCCCCTTCCCTCCTCCATCCCTCCTCATTCTTCCCCAGCACTTCTCTCTCCAGCCCCAGTTTCATGATGTCAGAAAATAAAAACAAGCCACTTTCTATGCTTTGTTTCTAAACCCAAGCCAATAAAATGCTCTTTTCATTTGAGGAGAAGGGAAAGCAATAACTCAGGCATTAGCAGGGAGCACAACACCCTTATTTGTAGTCTTCACGGAGCTCTGTAGGGACCGTCTCCTCCTGCATGGCAAGGCCTGCTCCCAGAGCAGCCAGTATGGGGTGTAAGACTCAGGAGGGAGCCTGAGGGGAGTGGAAGCAGCAGGCTGTGACAGGGTTGAGACCTGACACCATGTCTCCTGCCTGTCACACCTGCCCCTCCTCTTGGGATCGGGGCTGTCCCATTCCTTGGCCAGGGCCTGAGGTTGACGCCCATCATCCCTGCACAAAGAGGCTTCAGATAGCCTGAGCCCAGCTCAGAAGGAGCTTTCATGGCAGGGCCAGACCAGCCCTGCCTTCCACCCTGCCCTGTAACAAGCTGCCAGGAGCCAAGAATTCCCCTTCTGAGGGCTAGACCCACTGCTGGCCTCAGGGACTCCCCATTCTGATGGCGCAGGTACAGTTCATACTCTCAAAGAGCTTTCCATCTGATGGGATCAACACAACCCTACCCTCCAGGAGTTACCAGGTTTACAGCGACTCACCCCGCTGCTCAAGGGTGATGCAGTAGAAAGAGAAAGCGCGTGTTCTTTGGAGCTAGGGGGTCCCACTGATTACAAATAAATCCCAGCTCCAAACTTCACTGACATCCTCATCTGTAAACTGGGGCTTCTTTTCCTAGCAACCCACATGCCGCGGAAAACTTGAACTGTCACTCCCTCCAACATGCCAGTTGGCAGGACTGTGGAATGTCTGCCTGTGACTCTTGGTCTCTGTCTCAGTGGCCATTTCTGCCAGTCTCTCTTTCCTCCCTGTCCCCCACTGTGACTCTCATGTCAATCTCTGCCTCTCAGACTCTTTAGAATAACAGTGATGGCACTCACATGCCAGGCACCGGACTAGTTGCTTAATAGAATCTCAATTTCCACCTTCTGGTTTCAGATCCATTTTTCCTCCTGGGAATCCCTGTGTTGATTGCCAAAGACAAATTCCACCTCCCTGCCGTTCTCGTGCTGGCCTCGGATGGGCTGCATGCTCTGGGTGCCCCATTACTGGGGTGTCAGTTGAGTGAACACCTATAACCAAATGATGCGATTTGTAAACCCACCCAGAACAATCAGCCAACACAGTCGCTCTGGGCCTCTTACACAGCTTAACATCCCGACTCCTGCAGCCCAAAGTTCCCTTTGGTGGGTTCATTCATTGAGCCCTCTATTATTAGGCTACAAATCCATTTTCCAGATGGTGTTGCTGGCACAGGGAAAGCCTGGGATGCGGGCTGAAGGTCACCCAAAGTGCGAAGGGCGGGGGGCCCCATCCAGCCAGTCTGCAAAGTGAAGCTGCCCCTGGAGCCGTGTGTGTCAGCACATGTGCATGGCCCTCTCCTGCACCCCGGCCGCCAGGTGGGCTGGGCCTGGCAGCAGTGACCCAGGCTGCTGCAGTGGTCAGAGCAGAAGCCAGAGAGGCGGGCCCGACGCGGAGCTAACATGATTGTCGCACTCCTGCCAGGGACCTGGGGAGCAATGAGGCTGGCTGCCAAGCAGTGAGGACCCGATCTTTGAGGATGGCCAGAATGGAAGCCCCGCTTCTCTGAACGACTGTCCAGAGTGCAGAGTGACCCAGGCTCGGGTGGAACTGTGCCTTCTCAGATCCCTCCACTGCAGGGCTAGCAGAGAGGGGACACTGCCCATCACCATCCTCTCCGTCTCCAGAACAGTCTGGGGGGAGGACAGGGAAGGGGAGAGAGCAGCTCTAGCTAGAGACTTCTGGCTCCTTAAGACAGGCTCCTGGCTCCTTAAGACAGGCTCCTGACTCCCTGGGTAAAAGAACTTCGGCTCTTCCACACCTGCTTCTTCTGGGATCCCCCAGGCTGGAGCCATGTCTGCCTTGTCCCAAGGATAGGGGGTCAGTAATGTCCTAGCCCCCTGGAGGGCCCAGGAGAGCTGTAGGGTGACCAGCTATCCCTGTTTCCCTGGGACTAAGGTGGTGGAGGCAGGTTCCCAGGATGTCGGACTTTTGTGCTATAACTGGCCAAGTCCTAGGCAAACCAGGACAAGCTGGTCACCCTATAGAGCTGTCTTGTCCCACCAGTTATGGGCCCCTAGGTCCTGGTTCCCATCTTCCTTCTTGTTCTTTAAACATCTCTCTGGATTACAAGTTCCCTGTTTAGCATTTGTCCCAGCATAAAGGACAAAGGGAACATATTAGAGAAATTGGTGAATAGAGAGCATCCCCATGGCCACAGTCTACACACGCTGAAACAAGCAATGCTGGCTTGCAGGGCACCCGCAGGAGAGGTGTGTGGGAAAGGAGAGGGAGCTCCTATCTTCCAGGGAAGCAGGTGCTCTGACCAAGGGCCGGGACCTGTGGCATCGACCTGACAGCCTTACCAAGGTTGCCCCCTGCTCATCCCAGAGGACCTCAACGTGAAGACCTGGCTATGAGGAGGGATGGCCCAGGATTGGGAGCTTTCAATGAGCTGGTGTGCAGGAAGGTGAGCCATCTCCCCCATGTGCATGGTAGTCAGCGTGTGTGCATCCTTCCCCTCCACTCTTGCTCACTCACAACCTCCTGGAGCAATCTCTCCCTCCCTCCGTTGTTTCTCAAGTTTTCTTGTCATTCTCAGCTTATCTCAGAGCTCACCTCTTCCAGGAAGTCTGCCAAGAGGAGGAGCGTCAATGAGTTTCCATTAGTCTTCATTCCACTTTCAGGTGAGATGCATGGACATCTTTGACTAAGGGATCCCATTCCAGTTCCAAAGTTGGTGAAGGATATGAGTCTTCTAACCTGGACCTTTTCCATGGAGGACAGAGCTCCTGAGGACGGGGCCCGGACACAGCTGAATGGACGCATCAGATCCCCAAATGTGGTTGATCATGCCTTTCACCACCTGGAATGGCTGAAGCATGCATACTGTGATTTTTGTTATGATGTGCTTTTCAAAGCTCTGCAATGTAATTTAAACTATAATATTTGTACTAAAATAAAATGCCTCCCCTCCTCCCATTATCATGTATGTGTGTGTATGTGTACAAAAAATACCCACTGAATATTTCTTTTAATTGGGCATTTACAAACTAGGTGGGAAGTAGAAGAAAGTTCTTAGACCAATCTTCCAGGAAAGAAAAAAAGTAGCTCTGAGGTTCTATATATTTGGGGAGAAAAATAGAATAACTGGCTAATGTTCATAAGAACTAATAATTAGCAAATTAGGACTCAAGGTGTTTTCTCCCCAAAGAGTAATCATTTGTTTGTCTTGAACAAATGGGTTGATCACAATTACGAGCACGTGAAAGTGTCGGCTGAGCCTGACTGGCAGCTGTGAAACGCAAACAGACGTGGGAGACATAACCACGTTCTCATTCTCACTAATGACTTTGATGAAGGCAGGACGTCGTACTCAAAACTGAGAAGACTAGCCTTCAGGTCCTAAGTTTATATGAAAGTTCTTTAATTAATGAACGCCATCTCTGTTCTTTGGGCCAGCATTTTGCTGCAAATCTGTTGCTTAAAAGCTAAGCTTGCTGATATATATCATGATAAGAAAAATTTTATTTCCCATAAATTTGGGGGTGCATACAAATATTTTTTCCAACAATATTTCCTCATATTTTTCCCAACATTTTTCTTTTTCTTTTTTTTTTTTTTTTTTTGTGAGGAAGACCAGCCCTGAGCTAACATCCGTCGCCAATCCTCCTCTTTTTGCTGAGGAAGACTGGCCCTGGGCTAACATCCGTGCCCATCTTCTTCTACTTTATATGGGACGCCGTCACGGCATGGCTGACAGGCAGTGCGTCGGCGGGCGCCCGGGATCCGAACCCGCGAACCCCGGGCTGCCAAGCGCGGACTAAACCGCTGCACCACTGGGCCAGACCCATTTTCCAACATTTTTAAATGAAAAATTTTCAACATACTGAAAAGACAAAAGAATTTTTCAGTGAACACCCATATACGAATCATCTATACAATCAACATTTGAGAATGTGTGCTTTATCATATATCTATCCCCTCGTTTATCCCCCCATTAATAAATCTTAATTTTTGATGCATTTCAAAGCAAATTACAGATGTCAGTGCAATTCACTTTTAAATATTTCAGCATACATATCATTAACTAGAGTTTGACATCCATTTACAGTTTTTTTAGGTGAAATTTACATAGAGTGAATGCATCAGTCTTAAATATACCATTTGATGAATTTTGACAAATGCACATGTCTTCATACCCCAAACCCCTAGAACATTACCATCACCCCAGAAAGTCCCCTCACGTCTCTTCCAGTCCTCTCTGCATCACCACCCACAAGGTAAGCACTGTTCTGATCTTTTTCCCCATAGAATAGTTTGCCAGTTCTAGGATTTTATATATCCAGAAGCACAAGCATTCAGAACATACTCTCTTGCATAAGGCTTCTTTCACTTCGCACGTTTCTGAGCTTTATTGTAAATCATTAAATCATTCCTTTGAATGAATCAGTAAATCATTCCTTTTGATGGCTAAGTAGTAGTTCATTGAATGAATATATTACAGTTTGATTACTCATTCTCCTGCTGATGGTCACGGAGGCTGTTTTCAGTTTTCAGCAATTATGAATAAACCTGATACGAACATTCTATACAACACTTCTTGTGGACATATGCTCTCATTTCATTTGGGTAAATATCCAGGAATGAAATTACCGGGTCATAGTTTAGATGCATGTTTAGTTTATAAAAAGCTACCAGAACTTTCCAAAATGATTGCACCATTTTACGCTCCCATTAGCAATATACGAGAATTCCAGCTCCAGTTTCACATCCTCACCAAGGTTGGTGGTGTCAGTCTTTCAAATTTCAGCCTTCAAATGGGTGTGCAATTGTATGTCATTAGAGTTTTAAGTGACATTTTCCCGATGACTAACGACGCTGAGCATCTTTTGTCTTATGATTATTGGCCATTCATTTATCTTCCTTTGTGCAGTGTCTGTTCAAATCTTTTGCCTATTTTTATTGGATTGTTTGTCTTTTCATTGTTGAGTTGCAGGAGTGATGGATATATTCTGGACACTAGTCCTTTGTCAGATAAATGTTTTGCAGATATTTCCCTCAATCTGTGGCTTGCCGATTTGTTTTCTCAATAGTGCCTTTTGACGAGCAGAAGATTTGAATTTTTATGAAGTCTGATTTAACCATGTTTTCTTTTATGGTTATTGTTTTTCTTAATCCTGTCTAGGAAACCCTTGCTACCCCCAAGTCACAAAGATCTCCTCCCACAGTTTCTTCTAGAAGCTTTATAGTTTACGATCCATGTTGAATTAATTTTTGTGTATGTGTCAGGCAAGGGTTGAGATTCATTTTTCCATGTTAATAATATCCATTTCTTCCAGTACCATTTGCCAAAAGACTCTCCTTTTCTCCACTACATTGATTTGGTGCCTTTGGTGAAAATCCAGTGTTTATAGATCTATGAGTCTATTTCCAGACTCTCTATTCCGTCCGTGGATCTATTTGCTGATCCCTTATGTCAGTCCATACTGTTCCGATTAATGTAGCTTTTTAAAGTCTTGGAGACAAGTGGCACAAGCTCTCCGACTTTGTTCTTTTTTAAAGGATTGCTTTGGATATTCTAAATCCTTTGCATTTCCGTATAAAATTTAAAATTAGCATGTCAATTTCTTTTTTAAAAACCTGTTGGGATTATGATTGGGGTTGCAGTGAAGCTAAGGGGAGAAACTAACTTGGGGACCCTTGACATCATACAAGTTTTGAGTCTTCCAGCTCATGAACATAGGTGATCACTCCAGTTATTTAGGTCTTTACTTTCTCTCAACGTGTTTCATATTTTTCAGTCTTGCCTTTATTTTCTTAAATTTATTCCTAAGTATTTTATGACTTGGTGCTATTGTAAGCAGAATTTTAAGAATTGTTTGTTGCTGGTGTGTAGAAATCCAATTTCTCTTAGTATTTGGCCTTATATCCTGTGATCTTCCTAAATCCACTGATGAGTTCTAGTAGTTGGTTTGTAGCACAGGCCCTAATTTCTGAGCATTTTCTATGTAAACAACCGGGTCATCTACAAATACAGCTTTCCTTCTTCCTTTCCGGTTCCTATGCCTTTCTTGCAGCATCGCACTGGCCATCGCGTCCAGTCCATTGTTGACTTAAAGTGCTGAGAGGAGACATCCTTGCCTTGTTCTCCATCTTTGGAGCATTGGGAAATAACTCTCCGTGGATCTCTTGCATTTGTGCAGGAGATTTCTCTTCTATGAGGGAAATGCTCACAGGTTGAGGCACTAGCCTCTGGACTATTTTTTGTTCTGGATTATCTTTTCAAGAATGTTTATGCAGCAAACGGCCTAGGAAGGCAGAGACAGTGTCTCTGGAGAAGAGGGACAATTTGTTTGCTCTCCGGGATAGTCACTCCAGGGCAAAGGCCGGGCAGGTTTGCTTGCAGCCCCTAATAACAGATGGGGTTCCCTAAGCTTGGGGTTCCTCATCTGTGACACGAACCCACTTCATGTGGAGCATCCACTTAGGTCCAACAGGATGGACATCATCTCTCAGTGATGAGAACATGAAGCTCATGCTACCGGCTGTGCTATGAGTAATTAAGTCCTCTGTCTCTGACCCAGGAGTCTTGTGTCTCCTGTCAGCATCTGTTATGGACTGAATCGTATCCCCCAAAATTCATATGTTGAAGCACTAACCCCCAATGGGGCTGTATTTAGAAACAGAGCCTATAAGGAGATAATTAAGGTTAAATAAGATCATAAGGATGGAGCCCTGATCCAATAGGATTAGTGTCCTTATAAGAAGACACACCAGCAAACTCTCTCTCTCTGACATGCTCAAATGACAAGCCCTGTCTGTAAGTCAGGAAGAGGGCTCTCACGGAAACCAAACCCTGCTGGAACCTTAATCTTGGACTTTACAGCCTCCCAAACTGTGACAAAATAAATTTCTGTTGTTTAAGCCACACAGTCTGTGGCATTTAGTCGTGGCAGCCAGAGCTGACTACCAAGCCTCCATAAAACTGTGCTAGGCTAACTTGTCAGTGTGCAAGTAGAGTCAAATTCAGACTCTTCACATTTTTTGACAAGAGGGAACGCATTAAATCTGTAACCATTAAGTACAATGTTTGCTATAAGAGTTTTGTAGATGCTTTTAATGAAATTGAAGAAGTTCCCCTCTATTTTTAATTTGCTAAGAGTTTTTAATATAATTGGGTTCTGCATTTTGTCAAACACTTTGTCTGCATCTGCTGATGGGATCATTTTTTCTCCTTTATCCTGTTAATATAGTGAATTACATTGATTGATTTTTGAATGTTAAACCAATCTGGCATTACTGGAGCAAACCTTACTTAGTCATGATGTCATATAAATATGCATGTATTGCTGTACTCATTTTGCTGATATTTTTATTAAGGAATCTTGTCCTTTCTTTTGTTAAGGAATCTAAGTTCATAAAGGCTATTGGCCTATGGCTTCTATTTTCTTATACTGTCTTTGTACTGGTTTTGGTGTTAGGGTAACGCCGAGCTCATGAAATAAGTTAGAAAGATTTTTCACCTCGTTTATTTAATGGAAGTTTGCACTAGTCAGCTCAGGCTGCCGTAACAAAATACATTAGACTGGGTAGCTCAAATAACAGAAACTTATTTCTCACACTTCTGGAGGCTGGGAATCCAAGATCAAGGTGCCAGCAGGGACAGGTTCTGACGAGAGCCCTCTTCCCGGCTTGCAGATGGCTTCCTTCCCCCTGTGTCCTCACGTGGCAGACAGAGAGAGAGAGAGAGAGAGAGAGAGAAAGCTCTATGGTGTCTCTTGTTGTAAGGACACTAACCCCATTATGATGGCCTCACCCCCACGACCTCATCTAAATCTAATTATCTCCCAAAGGAGCCATCTCCACATGCCATCATTTGGGGGTCAGGGCTTCCATGTATGAATTTAGGGGGGACACAATTCAGTCCATAGCAGAATTTGAGTAGAATTGGTGTCATTTCATTCTGAAATGTTTGATAGAATCTACCAGGGAAACCACCTTAGCCTGGAGTCTTCTATGTGGAAATGTTTTAATTATGAATTCAATTTCTTTAATAGATACAGTGCTGTCAATACTTTATTTCTTCTTGAATCAGTTGTGGTAATTTGATTCTTTCAAAGAATTTTTCCATTTAACCTAGGTTGTCAAGTTTATTAGCATAGAGTTATTCATATTTCCTTATTATCTTAATGTCCTTAAGAGCTATACTGATGTCCTCTCTTCATTCCTGATGTTAGCAATTTGTGACTTTTCTCTTTTTTTCTTAATGAATCTAACTAGAGGTTTTGTTGTAGCTTTTGATGGGCAATCTTTTCTATTCTTTGTTTGTTTTCAACTTCATTGATTTCTGCACTTATCTTTATTCTTTCCTTCCTTCTACGTACTCTGAGTTTGCTTTCTCTTTGTTTTTTAACTTCTTAAAGTGGAACCTTAGTAATTGATTTTAAACATTTCTTCTTTTCTAATATAAACATTTAAAGGTATAAATTCTCCTCCAAGCACTGCGTTAGCTATCTCCCACAGAGTTTGATGCAGTGTATGTTTCATTATTATTCATTTAGAAGTATTTTCAGATTCCTCTTATGATTTCTTCTTTAATTCATGATTCTTTAGAAGAAATGTTTAATTGCCAAACATTTGTAGTTTTGTGGATGTTTTATTGTTGTTGATTTCTAATTTGGTTTATAGTGGTCAGAAAGCACATTCTATATACTTCTCATCCTTTTAAATTGATTGAAGACCTGTTTCGTGGCCCAGCACATGGACTCTCTGGTAGGACACACCAAGTGCACTTGAAAAGAATGTGTGTGCTACAGTTGTTGGGTGCCATACTCCACAAATACCAATTAGGTCAAGGTGGTTGATATTCTTGTCCAAATCTTGACTCTAATTTTTGCTTCTGGTTCTCTTTTCTAGACGAGGAAGGTGAAAACAAAAATAAAAATTTGAGCTGCTGTGGACATTAAATGTGTGTAAAAATACATAAAGCAATAAGTATATGTAAAGATTAAAAATACCAGTTACCTTTCTCTCCTGTGGTCCCTGTCCCCTATGCCAGCCTCTCCCTGAGGTCTGATGATCAGCCACTTAATGAATGGACAGACGGAGATCCAACGAGGGAGGCACGCTCTTCCCCGTCCCTGTTCCCTCACCTCCCTCATCAGAATCTGGCTCTGCTAGGCTTTCTAAGTGACCTATCTTATCTCTTGGCTGCCTTAGGAAATACTTTGGTAGAGTGTCAGAGGATTTGTTAGGAACTCAGGGCCAGACAGCTCAGCACTGTGCGTTACAGGTGCCACGTTCATTTCCATATCCTATTCCCATGACAGACAGCTCTTCATTCCCCTCAGAATCTGTGAGTGAGACTGCTGGTGGTCCCCAGTAGCCACTCTCCTCTCCTGCTTTTATTAATCCTTTATTAAAACGATCTCCCACAGTTTTGCTGGACACATGGCCACTCAGACAATGACTACATCGCTTCCCAACCTCTTTTGCAGGAAGGTGTGGCCATGTAACGAAGGTCTGCCCCATGGGAAGTGAAGAAAAGTGATGTGTGCAACTTTCTTGTTATGGCCTTACAGTCAAGGGGCATGCTCTCCCCTGCCCCCTCCACCAGCTGGAATGCAGATAGGGTATTGGTGAGCCATCATCTTGGAACATCAGCCATAGAAGAAGTTTGAATCCTTGGCAACCTCAGGAGAAAGAGATACAAAGCAGTCCTACCTACCCCAGAAGACCTACTGTAAGATTTTTAAGTGAGAATAAAATACACTTCAATCTAATTTAGGCCACTGTATTTTGGGGTCCCTTTGTTACAGTAGTCTAACCAGAATTCTGACTAATACTGAAGCCTTCCCAACCCACAGGTCCAGGCACCCTCAGCAGATGGATTGGTGTTTCACTTGAGACCTATTTGCCATCCTGACTGAGGTTTTAGATCCCAGCTGGTCGACTGTCATCTCTGTGAGGCCAGGAGCACTAACGCCCTCACCACCAAATGTCTGGCAGCTAGCTCAGTGCTCGGCTCTCAGCAGGGGCTTAATAAATACATGCCGAATGAATGCACGAATGGATCAACTTTGTCCTGCACAAGATGTAACATTAACCATACCACCTCCCCTTGGAATAAAAATAACTGTCCGCTACATCACCTTATGCCCACTATGAGAAAGCACAAGGAGACATTTCTTGAAGTTTCATGGCCAAAATGATCTGCATTTCTCCTAAGAAAAATCTCCTGAGATTTAAAAAATCCTAGGCCACTGTTAAAGTTAGAAATGTATTGTTCTTTGGCTGCCAGGAAATTGAGACTTGACCTTGGACTCCATTGTTGCAAACACATAGCACCTGTAGGAGACGCTGCACTGTGCCGAGCAGATCCCCCATCCGGGGCCCAGGCCCTCATTCCCCCAGCCGCTCAGGGCTGCCTGGGGAAGCTCACAGATATATCCTCTCCTGGACTTGCCCTTGGCTAGAGTTGCCAGGTAAAATACAGGATACTCAGTTAAACTGAATTTCAGATAAACAACAGATCCTCTTTTTAGTATAAGTACGCCCCATGCAATATCTAGGACATACTTATACTGAAAAAGGATTCATTGCTAATCTGAAATTGTAACTTAACTGGGCATCTTGTATATTTATTTGCTTGATCTGGCAACCCTACCCTTGGCTGAAGAGAGCTGCTTTGCCCAAGGTCACACCCCTTCCCCTGGCCATCCCCATCCAAAGATGGGTCCATGCAGGGTGGAGTGGCCTGATCTTCTTGCCCCGATTCCATTTCCAGAGCTGTTGTCATGACTGAGCCATGGCCTAGCTTTGCCTTCTGTCCAGTCCTGCTACTTTTCTTTCCTTCCACAGATGTAGACTCCAAGAGCACCCCTAATAAACTTCTTGATGTTAATGTCCTTCTCAGATTCTGCCTCCTTGGGAGCCAGGCCTGAGAGGGCACCTTTCAGCCACAACCTTTCTCCCTGGTTTTGCCTCCTTCACCCCATTTTCCCTTTATCTGTGCTTCCTAATTAATTTTATCCTCTTGCACTATACATGTATTGTAACACCCTCCAGATCATCTTTTGGAACAAGGTGCCATATGTATATGAATGTATATACTTTTTTTAACCTGGTGTTTTACACAAAAGATGACTACAAAGAGCACTGGAGAGGGAATCCCAGGTCTTTTCCTGACTCCACAAGTACAACCTATGATGGGAATAAGTCACAGGATGTCTCTAAAGCATCTACCTGAAGAGTAAGACTTGGCCTTACAGATCTTCCACACGAACGGCTGGCTGTTGGAGGGCTCTGCGCATTAGAGCTCTTTATGACTCTCATTTGTGCTGTGATGTAGACTGGGCCTGGACCCCAAGCTCACTAACTCCGCACTGACGGTCCTTAGGAGGGGGAACAGCCCCTGCATTCCCGTGTGACAGATGCCTCCTGTCAGCCAGCCACTAGCACCCCTCGCTGGTGTGATGCTGCCTTCCGTGCGTCTTTGCTACACAACTGTCTTTCTACACTAAATACTGTGCTGCCGTGCTGATGTCCAGGCAGGTCCTAAGAGGTCACTGAGAGAAGCAAGGAAGAGATCCTCAGAGCCCCCGGGAGAGCAGGAAAAGTCCTGAGCTTCTGTTTAAACCACAGAGCCAAGCACCCACCTGGAAAGCAAAGGGAGCTTAAGGACGGCAGAAATGACCTAAAGGGGTCCCGAAGGAGCCAGCTAATGAAGAATTGTGTGGAGCGGGGAGTCCTGGGGAGGGCTCCAGTGGTGGAGCCAGCAGGCTGCAGTCTGGTCAGCTCTGACCCTCTCCAACGCAGGACACAGGCAGGACTGGTGTGGTAGACGCCCAGGCTTGGACCCCGAGGTCCTTAACCTTGCCCACACACAGAACCACCTGGGCACCAATCCATCTCTTCAGGTGGAGCAGGTACAGTGTGTTTGAAAGCTCCCCTGGCGAGTCCCCTGTGCAGCCTTGGGGTCAAGTCCAGGCACCTCCACTGGCTAGCTCTACTGCCCGGGCCAAGTCACCACATCCTCAGTTTTCCTTTCCTCTTTGGTAAAAGAGGAGACTGTCCACCTGTTACGGTTGAATTAGGAGCCCCAGAAAGACATTGCGACCTCACCCCCAGTGCCTGTGAATGTGACTTTATTTAGAAATAAGGTCTTTGCTGGTGCAATCAAGTTAAGATAAGGTCAATAGGGTGGGCCCTAATCCAATATGACCGGTGTCCTTATAACAAGGTGACATTTGGGCACAGAGGGAATATCATGCGAGGACTGTGGTTCCTTAGCTGCCACAAGCTAAGGAACTGCCAAAACCTGGGAGAGTAGGAGAGAGGCCTGGACCAGATCCTTCTCTAGCACCTTCAGAGGGAGCATGGCCCTGCCGACATCTTGATTTCAGACTTCCAGCCTCCAGAACTGTGAGACAAGAAGTTTTTGTAGTTTAAGCTGCCCAGTTTGCGGTACTCCGTTGCGGCAGCTCTAGCAAACTACTGCACCACACTAAAGTGGTTTTATAAGACTCAAGAATAAAATGTGTAAAGCCTCTGACACATGTGCACTCAATCAATTATGATGATAATATTATTCTATTTTTCTGAGTCTTTATTTCTTTACAATAAATAAAATATATAGTGTGGCTGTGTGACATTAGACAAATTTCATTCTCTCTCGAGTTTTCTTACCTGCACAGGGCAGTGGAGAGAACACCTATTTCCTAGGATTGTCACGAGAATAAAATAAGCTCAAACACAGAGCACACTTAGGACAGTGCCTGTCACATAGTAAGTTCTCGGTAAATGGGATGATGATGATGATGATGATGATATTAAATGAGAGGGAAGGACCAGATAATCCATAACATTTCTGCTTAGAAAACCAGATACAACTGCTTTTAAAATGATCAAAATAAAGAAATCTTCTGACTTTTCTATAGGTTGGCTGCAGAGTGAAAGTAGGGAGAAAATGCAGATCGTTCAGGAAATCCAGGGAGAGAAGTCTGTGTTCAGGGAGCCCTTAGGTGCCTCTGACACCAGCTCTGAACCAACAACTACTGGAGTTGCCCCTTGGTAGGTGCTCGCTCTGTGGACTGTGGTGGTTACAGCACACGGGGTAATCCGGCTCCAGTGTGTCTTAGTGTGAGGGGACCTTGCGGTGCCTGGGGGTGAATAGATGGCTTTGTGAAGCTGCCACTTTGAGTAGGGCCCTCAAGCTTCTGGATGAGCCAAGGAGGACAGAGATCTGGGGGGGCACCAGACTATCCACTGTGCTGAATAACACAAGGGGGCACTGGGGACGGTGAAGGTGAGTGGCGACATCTGGGTCTTGCTGAGATTGGAGGACCAACCCAGCCCACACTAAACTCAGGAGGCTTGGAGGATAAATCTCCCCCTTTTTATTGATGCCTCCGCCTCGTCCTCCCAGAGAAATCTGATTATCTGGGCTGTGCTGGCAGACGTCAAAATGAAATGTTTGCTTCCAGGTCCCCTCTAGGGGAGTGGCTGGGGCTGGCTCCTGCCTTCCTGTCAACAAACCATCATTAATCCCCCTCTCTTACTGTCGATATCTAATGTCACTTTTTCTGGTTTATGTGGCTCGGTGACCTTCCCTTATTTTGTTCCTAATAAAGACGGCTCCGATGGGGTCGGGCCCACACTGAGCCCTTTAATGCAGAGGGCATTAAATCAGAGGGAGCCTTCCAGGACAACAGGCAGCCATGGGGTCAACTCCGCGGGGCTCCGTCCACCTGCTGCTCTGGCCGCTGTTGCAACAACTTCCCGCGGCTGCGATGTGGTGCTTTCTTCTCTCCTGGGCAGGAGTTTTTTACCTTCTCTTGACAAGTGTGCCTTCAAGAGGATGCAGCTCAGCTGCTCCCAAGGGGCACCCTGGACTACAGGATTATGGCTCCTGTAGGTGTCGTTGCTGCACCTACACACACACACACACACACACACGCACGCTTCACTCTGGCTTCACCAACCCTGTCTCCTTAAGCCCAAACCTTCCTACCATAATGGCTAAGCCACAGAAGTTCTCAACCCTGGTTATTTTTTAGTATCACCCAGGGAAAACTTGCCAAGCACTTTGCAAAAGAGGCTCCCTAAGTGGCCGGTAAAGATGCTCAGGTGCTCAGCTTCGCTAGCCATCAGGGAAATGCAGAATCAACCCCAGTGTGAGTCTACTGCGCACCCCACAGGCTGGGAAAAACAAAAAGACAGACAACACTAAGTCCTGGCTGGGGAGTGGAGCAACCAGAACTCTCCTATACTGCGGGTGGGAGGGCAGATGGCACAATCACACCAGAAAACTCCTTGGCAGTATCTAAACCGAATACACACATACCCCCGACCCAGTGCTTTCCTGGGTGTGCACCCACAGAAACGCACGCGTGTATCCACAAACAGTACGGGAACGTTCATAGCAGCATTCTTCATAGTAAGCCAAACCAGAAGCGATCGCCCGCTCACCAATCGGAGAACTGATAAATGAAGGGTGGCGTATTCATACCATGAGATCCCCGAGTGCCCTGGGAACGAACAAGACAATTACAAGCAACAATATGGATGGCTCTCACAGACAGTTCATAAATGAAGCCAGAAACACAAAAAGTACATGCATTTTTATTCCATTTGTAAAAGTTCACAAACAGGCAAAAGTCATCCAGGACGTCAGAAGGCAGGATATGGGTTAACTTCAGGGGATGACCGGGAGGGGCATGAGGGGATTCTGGGGGGCTGGCAATGCTCTGTTCCTTGATTTGGGTGCTGCTTGCATGAGTATATTCAATTTGTGAACATTCATCAGGTGTACTCTTATGATGTGCACACTTTTGTAGAAGAATGTTACATTTCAATAAATAAACTTGTTTTTAAAAATATTAGTATCCAGGGGCCGGCCTGGTGGCATAGCGGTTAAGTTCGCGTGCTCCGCTTCGGCGACCTGGGGTTCGCAGGTTAGGATCCCGGGTGCGGACAGACGCACTGCTTGTCAAGCCACGCTGTGGTGGCGTCCCATATAAAGTAGAGGAAGATGGGCATGGATGTTAGCCCAGGGCCAATCTTCCTCAGCAAAAAGAGGAGGATTGGCAACAGATGTTAGCTCAGGGCTGGTCTTCCTCACACACACAAAACCAATACCCAGACTCCATCTTCAGAGATTCTGATTCACTTAGTCTGGGCTTCAGCCCTGGTGTGGGTACTGTTAAATTCCAAAGTGCAGCCAGGGCTGAGAAGCCTGGATTTAGAGAGCTGGGATTTGGGGTCAGAGGCAGCAAGCATGGAAGACTAGTTCTCCCACAACTTACTTGTGGAAGTTACTGAGTCTTTCTGGATCTGTTTTTTTTTTTTTTTTTTTCCTTCAGGCCTCAGTTTCCCCCAGGGTAACATAAAAGAGTTGGAGAAAAGAGCCAATGTTCCCCCTGGCTCTCACATTCAGGAGAGGCCATTACAGACCTCTGAGAACCTGTTGTGGGTACGGAGACCCACCTCCTTTGGTGTCCCCTGCCCCCACCCCGTGTCCAGGACTGATGAACAGCAAAGTAGAACCATTTGGGCTGATGGAACCAGAGTAGACCCGCTGACCCCTGGAGGACTCCGTGCTACATGGAGGTCAAACACTGCCTCCAGTTAAGCTCATCTAAGAGGAGGGAGCTTCCATGAACTGTATAAGCCCAACCTCCCCACCAGTCCTTTTCCAACACTCCCACATGAGACACAGGGAAAGGAAAGGAAAGTGTGAGGGGAGTTGCCAGCTTTCCCCTTTGTCCAGGGGTCTTTCTCAGCCTTTGATGTCCCTAACTCCTTAGCACCCCGAGCTGAACCCCAAAGACCTTCGATTCTGGATTTTCTCTGCCAGCCAGGGGGAAGCATAAATTCCTGACTCTCCCACCACATCCAGGGATCAAGAACTGTCTGCAGAGACAGAGCCGGGAGCCCCACAGGTTTAACTGGAATATTCCTAGCTTGACTCAGCAAGCAGAAATGGAGCTGAAGAAAGCCAGCATGCAGATGTTGCAAGCTACTCTGCCTCGAGAAAATGTCAACCCCCTAGGAGGGAGTGGGGAAGGGGGCCAAGCTCAAAAGTTTCCTGCCCCCTCTGAATTCACTGAGAATTCCGTTCCAACATTAGTCATCTGAATGCTTAAGAATGTGACAGCTCGGCTCCCAGATGGGGAAGTGGGGGCAAATGGATGTGGGGGATGACTGGCAATTGGGCGACTGGGCAGGTGTCTGAGGAGGTGAGCTTTTTCCTCATCTGCCTCCTCCTGGGAGGCGTGGGCAGTGGCCAGAGACTGGCCCCAGACTGGGACGGGCCAGAGGAATGGAGGTGAGGTCATTCCTTTCAGTGACCATGCAATGCACAGTTTTCCAAAAGTCCTCATGCAGCCCACCAGCATATTTATCCAGTCTGTTGAAGTTAAGGGAAATGAGATTGCACAATTTCAGCTTCTGCCACAAATGAAGAGGTGCTACTCCGAAGGACAAGGGGATCTGCGTTTCGCCACGGCCAGTGGAGCAAAGTACTTCTCAGCTGTGAGGAGAAAATTTCATCTGCTTTCAAATGTCATTTGCAGCGGTTTACCACCCTGGACCTAAAATGTTTAAGAGTTTAAAAACTGAAGGAGGACGTTATGAAGACCCGGTAGAGACAAACACGTACTCCCAGAAAGTCAGCAAATATTTGCTGAGCATTCAATGTGTGTGAGAGAAAAAGAGACTAAGAGGGACAAGGTACAGAGAGAGTGACACACAGTGACAATGACAGAGAAAAATGGAAGACAGACAGATAGATACACACATGCCAAGTCAGAGGTGAAGACAGAGAAAGACAGGCACCTAGAAGCAGAGAGACAGAGTATTCTATGCCTACAGAGCAACATATAAATACCGAGAGAAGGATAAAAGATCCATTAATGCCCAGATCAACAGATGACACTTGGTCACCTCTTCTCCAGCACCGAGGATCCCCTGGCTGCATCCCCTGCAGTGTCCAGTGGTCCAGAGCTTTTCACTACTCCTCCCCCTTACTCCAGACCCCTGTCCCACAGAGACACTAGATGCATGACTCCCCAAATCCCTGTGTATTTTGCACGTAAACCCATTTGGCTGAGATGGAAGCTTCTTACTCTAAGAGCTGAGGCCTATGGTTCTAAGCTCCCCTGTGGAGGGGGATCAGAACAGCAGGGCCAACTGGTTGGTCGGTTCCCTGAGCGATGGAGGGCAGAACCATGATCCTCCCTGAAACTCTGAATCGGACAATCCTGCTGGATTTGGGAGAGGGGACTCTGCTGGAACTACAGGTCCTAATAGCGGAGATGGACATGGAAGCCAGTGTGTGAGAGAGGATGTGAGACTATTCTGCTTGGTTGGAGATGGAGATGGAGGGGGGGAGAGCCACTTAAGGACTGACTGGTAATAACAGAGAAGTATTTCTACTGTATCCACAGCTCGGCCTGTGGAGGCATGTCTCTGGACCCTGGTGGAAGGACCCCCTGGCTAAAAATCTCTTCCTGGTGTTGCATGTGACTTGAACCACCTTTGCATCCTTTAGAGTGCTTTCAGTTGTCAGTAACAGAATATCTAATTAAAACAATATTTATTATTTGCATAAGAAAAATCTAGAGCTAGACCATTTCAGAGTTGGTTATAGGCTAGTTACTGAGTTCAGTTCAGAGTCTAGGGGAGAGAACATAGACCCCACATCTTGATGGGAGGAGTGTGAAAGAATTTGAGAAGCAAAAGAATAAATGTGAAAATATATGAATGTTGTATAAGACAACTGAATTTGGGGGTGATTTCTTACACAGCATTAATGCAGCAAAGACTGACTGATGCAGCTTTCAAATCATACCCTGTAGGGAGTCAGCCACTACTGTTAGGTTGGCCTAGTCTGGAGGAAATAGAACTCCAGAAAGGACACCCAGGGTGGCCCCCTTGCTCCTGTAGTTGCCACTCTTCCCCTCCTTCCATCTTCTTTCCCTCTTCAATCACTCACTAGACTGAAGGAGCCCACAGAAGCCCCTCTGCCCTGCAGCTCCATCCCCCTTCACGTTGCCACAGTCCCTCTGCTGTATCCGCTGTTTGCAGACCCCTTATACGGTCAAGGCTGCACAGTCCCTGGCAGGGCCTCCTCATTTGTCACTTGCAAAGCCTCCTCTGTGGGTCTTCCTTTCCTCTAAATTCCTATTAATCCTTTCTTTGTATAACATGGGTTCCACGGCAGCTCTCCAGCCAGGGGCCATCTCCTTTGGAGATCCCACAGGCCAGCCAATTTGGGGAAGCAATGAGACATTATTGCCTGCCTTTTCTCCAGGTGCCTTTGACACTAGTAATCTTTATCCAACAGCCTTCTCGGGATGGCTCTCCACCACTCGCCCATCCCCAACTCCAGCCTCTGTGCTCACGGAAGGGGCTGGCTTCTGGTTTTTATTCGTCACCCAAGTTGGAGGTCTATTAAGCCCTAGATTCCAGAAATCCCCTGCATTCAGTCAACACACGCATCTCAAATTGCTTGCTGTGTGCCAGACCCTGTGCTACGTACGGGGGCTGCATGGTCCCAGGCCTGCCCCAGCGGGGTGTGCACGCGTATTGAAAGGCATAGATGAGAAGTAAAGACGTGCCATGAAATGTGGTTACAGGAGTCTTCATATTCCAAAAGATGTTTCTTGAGCACCTACTGTGTGCAGAGCAATGTGCTGGGTACTGGCCAGAACAGATGGAGTCCCTGCCTTTGAGAGCTTCAGTTAGAGTTTTTACAGGATTCTGTCCAGAGCACAGTGGGATCCAATAGGGAGAATCATATTTCCCTGAGTGGGGTGGGGTGCATGCCACAGATGGCAGGGCTCTCCCCACCCACTGTTCCAGCTCATGCCGGCGGGGCCCCACTGCAGGCACCTGTGGCTTGGCTCAGGGCTTTCTCCGGGCCTGGGCACAGGGCCGCCCCCAACTGCTAGGCAGTTAATGGGCCTGGTGGTGGTCAGTGATGTATGGGGGCTGGAGGGCGGATATCCTGGCGTCCTCACTCTCCGGTGGGACAACTGTGAGGCGTGTTCTACGTGGTGGCCAAGAAGTCCCCAGTGGGAAGGAGACCCACTTCTCCACAGTGGTAGCTGCTCATTAACATACCCGTTAGTGGCTCCCTCACCTCCCCCCAACTTCCCCACACCCCACTCACGATTCCTGGGCTCACCTCCCAGATAAACCACTTTCGTCCAAGTCCACATCTCAGGGGCTGCTTTAGAGGGAGCCCCGAATAAACGTCATAGCAGGGAGTAACAGTAGTGGCAGTTCGTCCAGAGCTTCCAGTGCGCCAGGGCCCCTTGGAATTGCTTGGTTTTCATTGTGAATTCAATTCTTGCAGCGCCGCTACGAGCAGGTATTGCAATATTCTCCACTTCAAAAAGGAGGAAACAGGCACTGGAGGGGAAACTGGCATAAGGGAAGACCTTTGACCAAAATCCAAGATCCCAGGCCCAGCTCTGGACCAAGCAGCTCAGGATATCAGGGAAGACGTGTTAGTCCTAGAGCCTCACTTTCCCCTCCTTTCATTGTGAGGATAATACCCCTGCTGCCCTCCTTACGGGGACTGTAAGACTATCATAAAGGGAGGGGTGTAAATGTCCAAGAACGTAAAGGGCACGAAAAGCCTCTGGAGAGAACGAAGCTCACGTGAACAGGAAGGATGAAGGAGGAGCTGAGTTCTGGGCTGCTGCTCCCAGCCCCGACGATCAGGACTCCATCAAGGGGGGTGAGGTCCCTGTTCACGCCTGTTTCCCTTCCTGAAGAAACTTTGGAGTTCACAGCCGTGGGAAGTTCTTCTTATCCAGGAATCCTCAATCTCTTCTCCAATGCCCAGACTGGGCTCCCTGAGGACAGGGCTGTGTCCCCCTCAGACTGGGGCTCCCTGAGGACGGGGCCGTGTCTCCCCTCAGACTGGGGCTCCCTGAGGGCAGGGCCGTGTCTCCCCTCAGACTGGGCTCCCTGAGGACGGGGCCGTGTCTCCCCTCAGACTGGGGTCCCTGAGGGCGGGGCCGTGTCTCCCTCAGACTGGGGTCCCTGAGGGCGGGGCCGTGTCTCCCTCAGACTGGGGCTCCCTGAGGGCGGGGCCGTGTCTCCCTCAGACTGGGGCTCCCTGAGGGCGGGGCCGTGTCTCCCCTCAGACTGGGGCTCCCTGAGGACAGGGCTGTGTCCCCCTCAGACTGGGCTCCCTGAGGACGGGGCCGTGTCTCCCCTCAGACTGGGGCTCCCTGAGGACGGGGCCGTGTCTCCCCTCAGACTGAGGTCCCTGAGGACGGGGCCGTGTCTCCCTCAGACTGGGGCTCCCTGAGGGCGGGGCCGTGTCTCCCTCAGACTGGGGCTCCCTGAGGACGGGGCCGTGTCTCCCTCAGACTGAGGTCCCTGAGGACGGGGCCGTGTCTCCCTCAGACTGGGGCTCCCTGAGGGCGGGGCCGTGTCTCCCCTCAGACTGGGGCTCCCTGAGGACAGGGCCGTGTCTCCCCTCAGACTGGGCTCCCTGAGGACGGGGCCGTGTCTCCCCTCAGACTGGGGCTCCCTGAGGACGGGGCCGTGTCTCCCCTCAGACTGAGGTCCCTGAGGACGGGGCCGTGTCTCCCTCAGACTGGGGCTCCCTGAGGACGGGGCTGTGCCTCCCCTCAGACTGGGCTCCCTGAGGACAGGGCTGTGTCCTCCTCAGACTGGGGCTCCCTGAGGACGGGGCCGTGTCTCCCCTCAGACTGGGGCCCCCTGAGGACGGGGCCATGTCTCCCCTTCCCACCAGTCCCTATGGTGGTCCTAAGCATGGGCAGCTGTAGCAGAAACCCTTAGTTGAGGATTCCCATTTCAGATTCAGGGACTTTTGAGCAGCTCTGGAAACTGGGAAGTGGGGAGGTTGGGATTCTGACCTGGACTGACAGGGAGCAGAGAGCCCAAGTGTTAAGTGAGGATGTCCTAATTCTGTTTGTGTAACTTTCCACTTGACTTATTTATAGGTGTCCACACAGAGTTTACTGGCAGTGGTGCTGCCACATTTAGGGATCTCTGTGCCAGAGGTGGGAGAAGGAAGAGGAGTGGGGATGAGAAGGAATAAAGAGGAGGGAACTTTGGGGCAGAGGCTAAGCAAAATATGCCCAGGACCCCAGAGTTCCCAGACTCCCAGAGGAAGCTATATGGGCCAATCTGTGCTATTTCACATAATGTTTTTGTAAAGGTTTCTGTACAGGATATATTCCTGGAGGATGAAATTCAGCTCTGCCTGGAGGCCTGTCCTGGCCCAAATCGGAAGTGGGTAAGACATGCTTTTGGCTTCAGGCCCTCCATCTCGCAGGGTCCAACCTGCAGGACCCCCTCCATGCCCTGCTTCTCTGTGTCCCCCAGTCAGGGCCCTGTTCTGTTCTTCTGTGCCACCTTATGCTTTTTCTGAGCCCTCCAGCTGACCACCACCTGGTGAGGACAATTCCTTAATCAGATCAGTCTGGGTGGGAAACCCTCACTGAGCACTTACCCTACACCAGGCCCTGTTCTGAGTGGTTCACATACATAACCCATTCCCCTCGTGACCACCTTATGAGGAGCCACTAGTGTTATAACCCCACTGTACAGATGAGGAGACTGAGGAACAGGGAAATCAACTGACTTGCCCAAGATCACTATCTTGGCTGTCATGGCAGAGATGGCTTGACCCCAGGCCATCTGCTCCAGGTAGTGAGCAGCTCCCACAGCAAGGGGATCTAGAGTCTCCCCTGCCACCTACCAGCCCCTCGGCCCACCCGCCCCCCAACCGTGCTCTCCCTTTTCCTCCTTCCAGGCAGTCGGCTGTGCCCAGCCCTTGTTTGGGAAGTTTGCCGGTGGGTGTCTGGGTTCCCTGCTAACCTGCAGGCTCCCTGCAGGCAGTGGCTTCCCAGCTCCTGGAACAGCAACTGTCATGTAGGAACCACTCTGCCCTTGCTTGTGGAATGAATGAAGAAGTGATTAGGGGGCAGGTTGTCACCCAAGTGATGGGCTTCTCTGGTTAAATAGGTTGCCCCAGTCACAAAGTGAGGCCCCAGACCCAGATCATCAGACTGTGTGTGTGTGCATGGGTGCAAGTGCATATATGTGCACACACATGCGCGTGTGCTCAAGTGTCTGTGTGTGTGTATGCACCCGTCCTGGCAGAGCTGGAAGCGGTCAGCCTGTTGGCCTGGCTGGGCCGAGAGCCGCCTGAGTCTCGCCGCAGCCTAATCATGCCTGACAGATTGATTAGGGGAGAAAGTTGCCGCGTCTCTATCACAACAGACAGAGAGAGTGTGTCTCCACTTAACCTTTCGCTTCACACGGGAAGGAAAGGGGTGCAGGCTGGGGCGGGGGAGGGGGAGCCGGGCATGGCGAGTGAGCAGAGGTCTGCGGAGAGACAGAGGGAGCGGAGCAAGCACAGTGGCATGGAGGGGGCATGGAGAGCGAGGAGCGCAGGGTGCTGGGAGGAGGCTGGAAGACAAGGGAGGCGAATGTCCAGCCAGTGTAACAAAGCTGGGGCTTGTCTCCATGATGTGATCCAGGGGCCTCAGGGCCACAGGTGTCCTCCTTGGGGCTAAGCATTGCCCTGTCTCCCTGAGGGATGGGCCGGTGGGTGGTTAGACAACCTGAAGTCCCTCTGGAGGCCCTAAAGCCTGGCTCTGCTTCAGGTGCTCAGGACGGGTGTGAAAAAAAGAGGTCAGGGGCCTTCAGAGCAGAGCCAGAGCTGGGCCATCAGCAGGGACGGTGATCTGCCTGCCTCCAGCTGGAGGCAGAGAGGAGGAGCGCTAGGTTGATGAGGCTGTGGAGGACTGAGAAAGGAAAGCGGCAGTCTGCCCCTCCTCATTCAACGGAGGAGGAAATGGTCTAGCGCAGGAATGACCCTCCCAGGTCAGTTACTCACCCACCATGGGGGGACGGGGCGCCTACTGCCTGCTAGGGCTGAGCCAGGTGCCAGGTGGGAGCCACAAGGAGACAGGGATGAGAGTGGGCTCTGTGCAGGCATTGTTGAGGGCCCTCCCAGATCTGTCCCCTGTGTCCTGGAAGGACCTATAACAACAGTCAGAGCAGACGCTGGAGAAGGAAGCTCCCGGCCTGGGGCCTTCCCCACGATCCCACCCGTCACAGGATGCAAAGGAGACTGCTGGGTTTTCATCCAGTTCACTGTGCCTGGGCAAAGAGGCCCCGTTGCTTCTAGCAATCTGAGCATTAGTGTTCTGAATCACTATACTTTTTAAATTGGGAAAGTCTAGTGGCAGATCTTATATGCCACCAAGCCACTCTTTGTATCATCGTTCTATAGAACTTGTTAATGTTACTGGTGAACCAAGGTAAAAACAATCCGTATATACAGTAGTATAATTCTCAAATATTTTACTTAGAATGCTTAGGGAGGAAAAAGTAAAACCAGATCCAACAGGATAACAACGGTTGTTACTGGGGAACTAGATCTGGCTAATTTTTATCTATATTTTTCTGCATCCCTTCAATTTTATAATTAGAACAAGAGGCATTGCTCTCCAAAAGTAGTATGCCTGGTTCTGAATACACACAGGATCCCGATTTGGTAAACAAAATGCACACAGCAAAACATCAGAAAAATAAAGCAAAAAAGTAATAGTGGCGGGGGTTTGAAGCTATGTGTGATTTTCTTATTTTCTACTTTCCCCCCAACAATCAGCTACGTTACTAAAACTGAGGGTGCAGGGTGTGTGTGGGTGTGGTGGGGAGGGGAGAACAGGATTTCAAACAAATAAGACACTCAGCCCTGCCGTTCCCCCTCACCCATCCAGAGGGAGAGAGGAAGACGACTTGCCTCACCCCATGCTCTGGGTCTGGGGCGGAGCCCCTGGAATGACACGCAGAGAAGTCAGCGCAATGGTCGCAGGCATTATTAACGGCCTTCCCAAATCTATTCCCTCTTGGTGTCTCTGGCAGAGCTCCCGTTTGGTCCCATGTTTGCCCTCCTCACAGAGGCCACGTGTGCAGCACAGGCATCCTCTGCCCTTGATTAGTACCCAGGGATTCTCAATGGGGCACTGTTGGCATTTGCCTTACAGGATGTGCAGCATTTCTGCCACCAGGGGCTGTGTGCACAGGGGGCCCCCAGATATTAGGAGTCCTAAAAACTCTTCCCCACATGGCCCAAGGCCCCCGGTGAAGCCATTACCCCTTGGTTGAGAATCGCCGGGAGCCACGGCAATGCCTTCATTCTGCTGGCCGGTGATTGAGAAGAGGCAGGTGGTATGGGTCAAATTGTGACCCCCGCAAAAAATGCTGGAGTCCTAACCCCCAGTACCTGTGAATGTGACCTTATCTAGAAATAGGGTCTCTGCAGGTGACCAAGTTAAGATGAGGTCATTAAGGTGGGTGCTAGTCCACCGTGATAGGTGTCCTTATGAAAAGGGGGACATTTGGATACAGACACAGAATACACAGGGGGAAGACAAGGTGAAGAGACGTAGGAAGGACGCCATGCCAAGACTGGAGTGACGCTGCAACAAGCCAGGGAAGGGCTGGGGCTCCCAGAAGCTGGAAGAGCAAGGACGGATCCTTCCCCTACAGGTTTCAGAGGGCACATGGCTCTGCTGAAGCCTTGATTTTGGACTTCTAGCCTGCAGAAGTGTGAGACAACAAATTTCTAAGCCACCCAGTTTGTGGTACTTTGTTACAGCAGCTCTAGGAAACTAATACAGCTTGTGACCCCATTTTGGCCAATAACATTTGAAGGAAAGGTGGCTGGGGGAAATGTTTCCCACTAATACAAAGAGACCTGAAGGAAACAATTGTTTTTCTGATGACGATATTGTTGCATCTGCACGTGACAGTGGGAACTGCTGCAGCCATCTTGTGAACATGAGAGACTAGGCTGACATAATCACCCCACAGAGAAAAAAGATGGAAAGAACCTGGGACATTGATGATGATTGTTGAGCCTCTGAAACAACCAGTTCTGCAACTTCTCAACCTTGGGACTTCTTGTTACATGAGACAATAAATTCACTTAATGGGAATCATTTTGAGTTTTATATTAATTTTTATGTTAGTACTCAGAGATACGCTTCAGTCTGTAAGGGTGTTTTTGGTAAGACCAGCCCTGAGCTAACATCCGTTGCCAATCCTCCTCTTTTTTGCTGAGGAAGACTGGCCCTGGGCTAACATCCATGCCCATCTTCCTCTCCTTTATGTGGAATGCCACCACAGCATGGCTTTGACAGGCAGTGCATCAGTCCACGCCCGGGATCCGAACCTGCACACCCGGGGCCGCCAAACCAGAGTGCACGAACTTAACTGCTATGCCACCGGGCCGGCCCCATCAATCTGTAAGTTTTTAAGATTACAGATTCTCTATTTATTCTCTATTACAAGATTTTATAATCTTATAATACAGAATATATTCTCTATTATAAGTTTATAAGATTACAGATTCTCTATTCTCTATTATAAGATTACAGATTCTCTCTATTTCTCTCTCTCTCTCTCTCTCTCTCTCACACACACACACACACAGTCTCAGCAGCTTTTGTGAAGGGAGGGGCTGGCTGAACAGGGTTAATTAAAGAACCAATATTGCCAGAGTCTCAGTCCCAGATGTTGTTCTAGGGGCCACCCCTCTTCTCTGAACCACAAACAGTCAACAGCACTTGAGATGTGACAGGCATTCGCAGGCCTCTTCTGAGCCTTTCTCTCTCAGCACAAAATTAAATAAGCACCATTTCAAGGCACTATTTTGTGAGGCAAGTAATAGAGTCAGAACCGATTATTAGATATTTACTGTAGCAAAAGCACTGCACTGAGATGTGCTCTAAAAACACTAAACAATAAACCCGTGAGGAAGGGGAGCCCCTGGAGACAGTGGCTGGGACCGACTCTGGAAGAGGCAGGCATGGTTCCAGGCCATGGCCCTTCAGGCTGCACCTTGGTGGTGTCAGCGCCCTCCCTGGCCCCTGCATTTGCAGTCAGGGGGAGAGTCTGGCCTGGGTCAGGAGACCAGAGTGCCAGCCCCCCACCCAAACTCTTAGCCAGCGTGTGTCCTTGCGTAAGCCACATCCCCTCTCTGGGTCTGTTTCCTGCACTGTGTCCTGAGGGTTGACCAGATGACCCTGATAATCCTGTGGTCCTTACAGATGAGTTCCCCTGTGGTCACATCACAGTGTGGCTGGAGGTCCAGAGCAGCAAGGATCAGGAGTGAGTGATGGGAGAAAGAGAACTCTGGGGCCGGAGCCTTTGACCGGGTGTGCTCATGCTTCTTATGAGCTTCCCAGTTCCCCAGAGAGCCTCCTAAAGTGTGTGTATAGGACCAGCTCTGGGAGGGACAAATGCCAGGAAATGGAAGCAGAGACAGAGGGAGACCCAAGAAGGGAGAAGACGAGGGCATCTCTCTGTTGCCTCACCCCTCCACGATGCTCTTGGCCCGCACCCCCTTGTGACTGCACATCTTTGCCTCTGAAGCCCCTGTACGCCTCATGCCCATCTCCCCGCACCTCCCCAGCCCCTCCCCACTCTCTTCTCTAGCCATTGGCCTGGACTCTCAGAACCCCGGAGCTGTATTCCAGCCTCCCACGGTAGCTCTCTAGTCCTAGATGCTTGGATACACCTAGTGCTCTGCTCTGACCAACTCTTGTGGCAGAAAGAATTTCTGCTTTGCAGTCAGAAGTGGCTTCCAGGCTCACCTCTGTCACTCACCAGTGCTGGACCTTCAGGCAAGCGGCTTATCCTACCTGAGCCTCAGATTCCTCATCTGCAATTCAGGGCTAACAAGGATGCCTCACAAGGTGTTTTGGTGACTGAACACGAAGACACTTTGTAAACTGATATGGCATTCACATGCTATAATTTAGCTACATTGTGCTGGATTTAATTTAATTTTGTTATCCCCCTCAAAGCCCTTTTGGAAACGGCAAGGTTTGCACACACAGGCGTGTCTTGGGAGAAAGCCTATTTACCTTCCAGGGGGCCCTTTGCTTTTACACACACACAACTGAGGCTCCAAACATGGAAGTTGGGAGAAGACAGGTGAGGGGGAAGGGTGGGATATCTCACAGGGAGGAGGGAGGAGGGGTGGAAGAGAAAGGAGAAGGGAAGGACAGGGGTGTTCTCCTGCTCCTTCCTCCGGTTTCTCACCTGAATGTCCATTACTCATCACTGGAAGATGCTCATCATTGGCTGGATTGTATGGAAAGACTCTTGGGAAGTGCCGCCCTCCACTTCCCTCCTCTTGCTCTTCCTTCCGCATGCCACCTCTCCGGAATCATGTAACCCCGAGCAGAAGAAAAAAGGAGCGAGAATGAGTGTCTGCGTCTACAGCTGGGTGAATCCCAATTCTTCCAGCTCCTCTCCCCAAGCTCACGTTTGGGGGAAGAGGGCTTTGTAATTCACAAAGATGGAGGAAAAATGTTCCTCTCTAGCCAGCCCCTTGCCACCTCATGAGACAAATGTTCACACTCTTGCTGCCTGAGTCACACACACCAGCAAATAGTATAAACATTGATCCACATATTTCATGTTTATAGCCGCTGTTCTAGAAGAGTCCTTAAGCAGCTTCTTAAGTCCATTTCTTTGTCAACAGGTGGAGCAGTCAGGGGCAGGGGCAGCACTGGGAGGCCACCCCGGGGCTATGCTCTGGGAGGCAGAGGATGCTCTGGGGACCCAGGGCCATTAGCCGATTTCAGCCAGATCTCAACACCTTGACACAATACACCAAAGTGTAGGGAGTGATAATTGTCTCTGTGGGGTCTGGGTCCCAAGGAGAACTGATGAAACCTTTTGCTTTGTTCTGTACAATATCCTGCTTTGGGCAGGAGAGAGACATCAGGAAAATCAAAGGATGCTTGGTAAGGACCTAGAGCAGGGGTTAGAACAGAACATGGATGAGGGAGAAGGAAGAGGGTAAGACTGAAATGTAAGGATGAAAAGGAAAGAAGGTCAGAGAGCAGCAAGTCCACATTGTCCTCCATCTCCTCCGTCCTAAGCTCAGGTAGAGCCACCCAAGTTAGTGAACATGTCTCCTACAAACGACCTTGGAGAACCGATGTAGGTTCCAGCAGGCAAGTCAGCTCCTGGAGGGCCCTTGAAAAATGACTCTTCTCTCTTTGGAAAGGTCATCCTGTCAGATGAGCAGAGAGGGAGGGAAGGGACAGCCAGAGGAACAGGATCCGCCCCCATGATCAGCTGCAGGACCCAGCTCATCCAGACCTCTCCCACCCCACCTGCAGTGATTCTACCCTCTCTGGCCCAGTGGGAGCAAGACTGCGTCTACACAGGGAAATCAGTGAGCATTTCCACACTTGAGTGTGAGGTGTGGAGATGGAAACAAGATGGGTTTCTCTCTCTAGGGGAGCGTTTCTCAACTTCAGCACTGTAGGCATTTGGAGTAGGATGATCCTTTGTTGTGCGGGCTGGTCCTGCATCGTAGGATGTTTAGCATCACTTGCCCCTTCCCACTAGACGCCAGTAGAACCTCCCAGTGTGACGACCAAAATGTCTCCAGACCTTGCCAAAATTGCCCCCAGTTGAGGGCCACTTGCTTCCTGGAATGAGTTTAGAAACGGTCGCTCTACCTTCCTGGGTCTCCAGAGGACCCGCGTCACAAGCTGGCCTCAACGTATATGCCCCACCCTGTTCCCGTGTCCGATGGTGCATTTCCAGAAGCACCAAGGAGGGGCCAGTTTGTACAAACATCGAAGATGGATGCTTTTCTTCTTCTACCTCTGGGGTCCACTTCCCAGATACCCCTGCAAAGTCTGGTCTAGACTAGAGATAAAAACTCTAGCACTGGTCAGCGAGGGGCAGAATCAGGGAAGAGCTTTCTGAATTGGCAAAATCCTGGCCCTGGGGACCCTTCACCCCTAGGGACGTGGGCACTTCCATCTGCTCCCTTGTGCAGGTAGAAGCAGAAGCAGCTGGGGGGAGGGGGCAGGGAGGCTGCATCTATGCATGTGCCTTTGATCAGGCCCCTAGGGCCCTCTGCGCCTGTCTTCCATCTATGCATGGAAGGGGCTGAGCCAGGGGACATCTAGAGTTTCTGCCCAACTCTGATGAACCAAGTTCTGAGATTCTCTGACTCTAAGATTATAATCAGAAAAAGCCTGATCTTGTGGCACATCAAGGATATGCAGAGCGTGCTCTGAATTCCCCCACGGTTACCTCTTAATTACCTGAACGGATATAGGCAAGCATTGCTAATTCTAAAGGAAAAGATAAATCCAAACTTAATCTGGCTGGCCATCGAATGCAACACGAATCTCTCTCTCTCTGCCACACACACACACACACACACACACACACACACACACACACACACACACACACCCCTGTAATAGAAGGGAGACTCCAGGGACCCCTAGAGCAGCTAGCTACATGTGGGAGCAATTCATCGATAATTGAGAGATGATCAAATACTTGTTTTGATTAATGTTTAGCAATGAACAAAAGCCTAATGTGACCTGAATGTGTGGTTAATTTTTGAGAGTCTCCCTGCCCCCAATGCCCTCACCAAAACCCAAGGAAGAAAACATCCCTGCCCCCCATCCTGGCTCTTCTCCTGGCTGCTCCAGTTTCTCTCTGTTCCTATTTCTCCCTCTCTCCCTGTCTCAGTACCACTGTCTCCCTGTCTCTCCACTTGCATGTATCTCTGCGTCTCTGATTCTCTGTCCCTGCTCACCTCTCTCTGTATCTCTCTCCCTCCCGCCCTCTCTTCCACCAATCACAACAAATTGACGTGGAACCGAGGCCCTGTCAGGAACATTATGTGCCTGTTCAGACCAAAGGGGTTTTCTTTGTGCATCTGGCCCTGATTCATCTTCAGAAAGGATCGATTGCTGGGTATCCATCTCTGTCTGCAGAAAAACTCTAAAGCGCCTACTGCCCCCTGCCCAGACCTCTGGCTCTCACTCGGCAGTACCGGCTCTGTGGTTTGCCTGCTTCCGCCCCTCCAGGAAAAAAATCACCCAGGGCCGGGAGAGGATGCTGACACCACTGCGGCGGAGCTAAAAGCAGCTCCTTGGAGGAAAGGGTGCCAGGACAATGGGCCCCGGGATAAGAACCCCAGCCAGTGCCCAGCCCCTCCGCCCACTCAGAGGGAGGGTGCGACTCCCATCTTGTGTGCTCAACGTCGTGACTATTTATGGAGTTGTAAAGTGTCCTTCAAGCAGCTCATTCTTCTCAACAAGCTGTAAGGCCAGCGAGGGAAGCTGTCTGTGGAAACCAGGCCTCTCAGGGAGAAGCTGGAGGGGATGGGGGTGCTGGGAGACACTCTCCATCCTCCCCCGCTCAGCTCGCCTTTCAGGCTGACCTTGAAGAGTGGAGACTGGCTCGGATTTCCTGTGCAGTGTGCATCTTGGGAGCTGTGTGCTCTCTGGGAGGGGTGATGGGCAGCAGGTCTGGGCAAAGACAGAAGGAGGTGTTAGCTGGTCTTGCCATCGCCTCCCCTCCCTGGAGCTTCTCTGCAAGGGTCGCCGCCTCTCCTACCTCAGGGAGACTCAGGAGGAGGGTTGGGCCTCAGAGCATCATCTGAACTGAGTGGCAATAACCTGTCAAAGACATCAGACCATGCTGTGACCAGACCTTCTTCAGTGTCTCTGCCACCCCCTAGTCCCCCAGGTGGAGGGGCAGGGGGTCTCCCTGCTCTGCCAGGCAGACTGGGCCCAGTTCAACATGCTCCACCCTCGGGTCTGGGTAAGCAGAGGCCACTGGTCAAGCTACTGGGATGGGACTGAAGCCCAATGGAGGCTCCTCTGTCTGAGGGCAAGGCAGGGGATGTGGGGTTCCTCCTGGGCCAAGCCAAAGGTGATGGGGAGTTCCTAAGCATTTCTGAGATAGGGCAAGGCTGGGACTTCAGGGATGGGTTTCTCAGTAGGATGGCATATTGACATCTGGGTCAGATTGATTGTATTCCTGCCATGTCTTTTATAGGAGAATACATCATTGAATGCATCCAAGATGCAATGGGAGGGGACTAGGGGTCAAGAGGTAGGCCCTGAGAGGTCTGGAATGTGAGCTGACCCATGAATAACACAACACAGAGCAGCCTGGGGAAGTGGCACCTTCGTTCCTGCATTAGGAATGAAAGGGTTGATAACAGAGAAGCAGGAGTCCCCCATGACTCGGAACAGCAGGCTCACCAGGTTTGGAGTGTTGGCCTGGGCTTGAATCCTGGCTCCAGAACCAGCAAGCTGTGCAACCATGGGCAGCCTACTTAACCTCTCTGTGCCTCAGTTTCCTCAACTGTAAAATGGGTCTATCGATAGCAACCTACCTCCTAGATTCGCTGTGAGGATTTAATGAGGTAATAGAACAGTGCCTGGCATATAGTACATAAGTGTGAATTGTTATTGTTTTTATAGCTCCTACTGGACTCAGAGGATTTGTATTTGATTTCCACCTGAGTCCCAGTCCAGCCCTTGAGCAGGTACGTAATTTCTTCAGGTTTTGGTTTCTGTGTCAACTTGTTCCTACCTCGAAGGGTTGTTGTGGGGATTCAGTGTGATGACATACATGGACACACTTACTAAAACTGTAAACGACTATGCAAATGTGAGCTCCTCCCAGGGATCACCAAGTGAGGGGACAGCACTAAGAGATGAGGAAGAAAGGGAAGAGAGCTGCAGGGACCCATGTCTAGATTGTCAGGGAGGTCTCAGGCCCACCTCGGGAGGCAATCCAGGAAGGCTTCATGCAAGAGGAGAGTTGTGTGAACTTGTCTCACAGCATTCTGAGAAGAGGGGACTCACTCTGGGAAAACTGTTTGCCAAGGGGTTCTACAAACAGTGACACTGATGACCACGGGCTCTGCAATGAGGAGCAGCAATTCCAAACCAGGGTGCTGTCCTCCTGGGTCTGCAAGAGATGGATAATATTGTCCCCATTTCCAGATGAGGAAATTAAGGCACGGAGAAGTGAAGTAACCTGCCCAGGATGACACAGCCCATTCAAACCCAGCCCACATGGCTCCACAGCCCATGCTCTTAACCACTCCAGCATACCACAAAGGTGACATACCTTCCCCGGAGTCTGGCTTCTCTGCAACGGTCCCCACCTCTCCTATCTTGGTAAGACTGGGGCATAGGGTTGGACCTCAGAGAATCATCATCTGAACAGGGAGGTTATAACACATCAAGGACATGAGAACCTGCCGTGACCAGACCCTCTTCACCCGCCCTGCCCCCAGCTCCTGTCTATCATTTCAAGACCAGCTCTTTGCTGGCTTCTTCAGAAGCAGATGTTGACTGCTTGAGGGACACCCTGCTGCTTGTGGCTCTTCTGCTTCTGACAGAACACCTATTTCGGGTGGATTTTGCCAAAAACCAGGGGATGAAACCTTTTTGGTCTAACTCGATGATGATAATCCCCCTCCCATTGGCAGTGATTGGTCTAGGACCGGGCCTGTAACCTGCTCCGGCCAATGAGATGACGAGGAAGCTGCCGGTGGGTGGGGCACCGGGAAATACTTTCCTCCCCGGGAGGAATGCCCGCCCCTCCCAGCTGCTTGGGAGCTGGGCAGCCATCTTGCAACCTTAAGGGGCAGCGTGGCCGCTTGGCCCAGTGGACAGACCGGGAAAGCCTGCCCCAAACCTGGAATTACCTTCTGTGGACCTCTGGTGATGTGACCTGAATAAACCCCGACAACTGAAACCACTTTGGTCAGATATTTGATTACCTGCCGCCTAAGAGATTTCCCCCAAACAATTCTCACTGCCTCATTTCCTCCTAAGACCCGGGAAGGCAGGGAATCCAATCGGCACTGAAGCCGCCGCCTCCCCACGCTCAGAAAGGCCGCCTTGGGAATACCCGAGGAATGAAAGCGTCCCTCCAGCCCGGTCTCAACGACCAACACAATGAACTCTGACTCATTGCACATTTCACATCAACATGTATTCACTATCTAACCCTGCGTACGATCAGATGACTTGTCCCAGGGAGACCAAATTCCAGTAATATCCTATGGAAAACTCCCCACAGCCAGGTCGATACTTTCTTTTGTTTAGCTCCAAGTGGAGGTAATAACAGAAGGGACTTTAAGAAACCTCCTCTGCAGGGCCCTGGGAGGGAGAGAACTTTACACCCGGAGGCCACCTTGAAAAAGGTGTGAGAAGCTGCGTAGCATATGAGCCAACTCCCTGGGCAGGGACAGCCCCCAAGGGCCTGACAATAGGAGCAGAGTGGCAGTGCTGTTCAGGGTTCCAAACTGACAGATACGAGTTTTGAATCTCTCATCCACGTTAGCTGTGTGACCCCGGACACTTCACTTCACCTCTCTGAGCTTCAACGTACTCAAGAGTGGAATGAGGTCGGTGATGTTGCCTAGATTTGTAGCAGAGGGCTTGGGGAAATCGCAGCAGCCGCTAGTCCTCTGGCGCCCTTCAGGCTTCCATTCAGGGATCAGGTGATCTCCGGCTGGGCTCCGCACATTCCCCGGGGACAGCTGCGGCCACTGGGGCAGCTCTGAGGGAGGTGGGTGGCTGTGTCCACCGAGGCCTCTAGGGTAAGCACTAGCGGCTCTGGATGGCACTCGCCATGGGGGAACCCCCTGTGTTTTGGGGGGCAGACTCTGGAGTGGAGTAAGTCTCAGCCGCCTTGCTGGGATCGTCAGGAGGAAGCACAGCTTTCCACGGGGTGTGATCCTAGAGGATCAGTGTGGGAATTCCTCAGAGCAGCACGGGTTAGTAAAACAGGTCGTGTTTGGGAGCCAGAAATACGAGGATTTTTATTTTAGCTCTGCCCTTGACCAGCTGTGCTGCCTCAGGAAATGTGCTTAACTGGTATATGCCTCAGTTTCCCCATTTGGAAGATGGAACTCGTAGCCCCTCCATCACAGGAGTGTGTGGGACTGGTGGAGACGCCAGCGCCCGGGGACCAGTGCCAGGGCTTCTCTCACCGACTGCTCCGGCCACCCCATGGCAGCGCCCAGCGTGTGTGGGAAGGGAGGGAATGTTCTGAGTTGAGGAGTAAGCCAAGTGGCTCGTTTTCAAGTTCATTTCCCCACTTTAATTGAGTTTTGCTAAAAAGCCCCATGCAAGCACTTTTTCCTACCATTTTGCCAGATTTGATTCTCGCTGATAACACGACTGCGAGCGGCCACCGAAGATGGATGACGGCTGTGGCTGTGGTTCCAGACGGTGCTGATGAACTGGCCCCGGGAGAGCAGGATGGGCTCCATTCTGACTGGGCCCTCTCGGTGTGCCTAACCTGCCTGGGCGCCCCCAGCTGCCGCGGTAAATATAATCCTCAACCTGGGAGTCGCCCTGGCGAGGAGGGGAGGTGACGCCCACGCGTTTGGCTGCTACACTTCCTCTGAGGCTGCAGCGGGCCTTTCTGCAGGTGTCTCACAAGGCTCCTGAGCCAGGATTGTTCAGCAGGGTACCTGGTGGAGAGCAGGACGCCGGAGCAGGACCCTGAGCTGGTGAGCTTTGATGAGGGAGGGGCATAGGAAAGAGTGGCTTCGAATAGTGGTGCCACTTGGGCCCGGTCGGGATGCTGGCTCTGCATTCTACCTGATGGAGCAAGGCTCTCAGACATGGAGAAACTTGATGGGTTCAGTTTCGAAGAGGGTCGACCCCACCTTCCTCACCAGCCGAAACGCCACAGGGAAAGGTTTCTCCCACATCACTCATCCCCATGCTCCACGCATCCCGCACCCTTCAGCAGGGCAGGAGAACACCGGCTGTTGCAGCCGTCAGAGCCAGATTAGCTACAGAGAGCCAACCGAAGACCAAACAGGAGGGAAACGAAAGATCCAGCCACCTCGCAGGCAATCACTGCCATCTCTCCCAAGAAACCCCAGTCATTTTCTCTAAATGGAAGATTCTTATCCGAAAAAAACTTACCTGCAACTTGCAGACAAATCAAATAAAGAAATAAGAGCTCCAGAATGATTTTAACTCTGACCCAGAGGAATTCTGGATAAACACACATCTTGGGCTCTCTTTTGATAGTATATCTTTTAAAGTAAAATATTAGGGGCCGGCCTGGTGGCATAGCAGTTAAGTTCACACACTCCACTTTGGTGGCCCGGGGTTCACGGGTTCAGATCCTGGGCATGGACCTACACACTGCTCATCAAGCCATGCTATGGCGGCATCCCACATACAAAATAGAGGAAGATGGCAACAGATGTTAGTTCAGGGCCAATCTTCCTCACCAAAAAAATAGACATATTTTAGACATAAGACATGTAACTAATAACACAATGAACATCATATACTCCACAACCAGTTTATGAAATTAAATATTATGGTTTCAATAGAAGTACTTATAATCCCTGCCTAGTCCCGATCCCTGCCCTGTGCCCAGGCCACCGGGCCCAGAATCTGGGGTTGTTCAGGCCCATTCCTGTGTGGTCTTGTGGCTTCTTACCACGACACATGTGTCCATAAACAATATATAGGACCGGCTGGTATGTTCTTCAGCTTTCTGCAAATAGTTTAGTAATCGTGTTCTTCTACAACTTGCTTTTCTTTATAAGACGTTACGTGTTCGAGATTTATCCATGCTGACCGGAGCAGCTCTGATTCAATTATCTTCTCTGCCACCCAGATGGACATTTTGGTTTTTCCAGTTGCTGCTGTGGCAAACAAAGCTGCGGTGAGCATCTGAGCTCACATCTCCTTGTGCACACGTGAGAGAGATCCCAGGTGCACACCTGGGAGGGGAGTGGGCAGGCAGACTACGCACCCAGTGACTTCTGCAAGGTTGAGGAGGGAGTGGTGCCACAGACACCCCCCAGTCGAGAACTTCCAGCGTCTACATGGCAGGGAACTCTTTGCCCAGGGTCAGTGGCATCCGCCACTCTGACAAGGTCAGAGTGTGGTTAAGGTATCCAGAAGCTTTATTCCCAGGAAAGGGTGGACAAAGAAGGCTAGTGTGAGTATATAGATGGGTGTATGAGTATGTGTGGTTGTATGTGTGCATGTAAACGTGTGCACGTGTGTGTGCACACCCGTGTGTGTGTCTGTGTGTGTGTATAATAATATCCATGGGAGCAGTGTCCTTGTCTGTCTTTTTGACCAACTCATCCGAGCACCTAAAACAGTGCCTGGCTGAATATACATGGTGCATGGATGTGTATGTGCACCCATGTATGTGTGCTGTGACAGGTGCACACAGGGAGGACACGAGAGCTGGGACAGTGTGGCTGGGAGCAGGGACACGGCCTGCACCCCTAGCCCCTCAGTGTAAATAGAACAGCAGACAATCAAGTCATGAAGAAAAGCCAAAAGGTCTGAAACATAAAACGAATGGTGCAGACCATCTGCATTTCTGGGAAAGGATCTAAGAAGATTCTGGGGAATTAGACAACAGGACAAAGCCGAAGGCAACTCAGAGGAAGGCAGTTGGTCATCTTCCCCCACAAGAGCAAAATTCCCTCTCAGCAAGTTTGAAGAACCAGCACAATTGAAGCCCAAGAATTAGCAAATGGAAGCAAAAAAGGAAATTAAACAGACAAGACAGAGAAAAGCCAATGCTGAAAAATGATACACAGCAGTCCAGTCTGGTGTAACCACTGCCAGGGGAGGGACTCTCAGGTGCCTGGAACTTTGTTGCCCTTGAACTTAGGCTGTAACCCTCACCTCCCCGGGCCCCAGCAGTTTGGGGAGAACCTAAGAAGTAATAGTCTCAGCTGTTTCTGGCTTCGTGTCCCCATGATAGGAATATGGCACGATTCCTCTGGGAGGGACAACGAGGTGGATAGGCAGGAAGGGAACCATCTGGGGGTCCAGGGCACACAGGTGGCTCAGGAATCCAGGTGATCAGGTGGGACAACTGTCAGTATCGGGGTCTGACTGCCAGCCCCGCAGGGGTAAGTCTCAGCGCATCGGCAGGAGGAAAGGAGTAGGATTCTGGTCTCTGAGCTGGTTCCTGGCAGAGCAGGGCAGGTGCTGGCTGAAGGAAGGACACACGCTGGGGGCAAATCCTCAGTAGGTAGGGCTGCCACCTACCACCCCTGCTTGCTCCCTGCATGCCTCAATTTCGCCATCTGTAAAATGGGAATGATAATAGTAGGTGACATTGATTTAGTGCCTCCTACAGGCCAGGCATTGTCCGAAGAGCTGTTTACACATCACACAGGCAGGTCCCCTAGCTCGACCTATTTTACAGGGAGGAAAGCAGGGCACAGAGAGATGCCTCCTGGAACTGTTGTGAAGCCCTCAAGCATATGACACATGCAAAACGCTTCCCATGGCCGGCTGTGCTTGGATTGCAGCTGCCATGGTGGGGTTGGGGTGCCAGGCGCATTGCCCCGACGGGGCTTCAGCACAGGAATGGGTCAGGGCACCTCTCATGGCTCGGGCTTGAGAAGGGCGGGCACTGGGTCTCAGCACCAAGCAGAGCCTGCTTTTGAGATTAAGAGCTCATCCGTTTATTTCTCCAGCAGCCTCTCCCCGAGGGCCTCCATGGGCCAGCCTCCGTCCTGAGCGCTGGACGTGTGTCTGCTCCTGTGCTCTTCCAGGCGGGCTACAACAGAGATACGACTCACCCGCTTAGGATCCATGACCCGCCCAGATGGCTCAGCCGCACCCTTGCCCTCCTCTCATCCCTCCGTCTCTCTCCCTGGTCCCATGTATCCCCTTCCATCTTGTCTGCCCAGGTTTACTGTTACATCAGCTTCAAGTCATATCTGCCTCCAACTCCCCCCCACCCCCTCCCTGTCCCCCTCATGCTGGGAAGCAAGCCCGGGACCCTCTCAGTAGCCATCTCGGAAGCCCCAGCCTCTGCGCTTCTCACAGCCCTAAATGTTTAGAGCAGCTAAAAGACTTGAGGTGTTTTAAACACCTTTAAAAATGAGTTAATTTGCTCCCATAAAAACCAGCCCTCTCTGCTAAAGTAAGAGGGCAGCTGCCTGGCATGCAAATTGCCCCGTTTCACCACCATCAGGCAGGTGTGACAGCCCAGAGAAGGAGCTCACACAGATAGACACGCACAGCCACACAACACACGTGAGAAAATGCACACAGAGACACGTGTGTGCAGACACGGCACACACCCCATGCACTGACTCACCAGTGCACACACACCACAGGGAAGGCTGGCTCACAGCACACACTCGGCTCTACACGTCAACACTGACTCCTCACGCGGGGACCCAGCGAGGCACCCTGCCGTCATCTCGGCCTGTTGGGATGAAAGACGTGGACTGGAGTTAGGGCAATGTCATCTCTCTGGTCTAGCAGGACTTGTCCCCTCCTGACCCATGCTGGCTGTGCTGCTGGAGGTGGGGCGGAAATGTGCGAGAGGTGAAGCATCAAAAACACAGACGTCTGAACTCCCAGCTGCAGCCCAGAGCTTTGGTTAATCTCTGACCCCGCTGACCAGATCTATTTCTTTCCAGCAGAATAAATAATCGATCGTCATTGACTTTCTAAAGAAAACACTCCTTGGTGTGCTCTGGCACAAGACGCAAGTGCTGGGGGCCGGAGTCCTGGCAAAGGAAGCTCCTGAGTCCCTGCCTCTGAGCCCGCGTCCGTGTGGCCACCCTGTCCCTCCCCAGAGACCATCGCAGGACCAGGGAATTGGAGCCATAGGACCTTCGTCTGCAAGCCCCTGCCACCCTTACTCCTTGTGGGCTGAGGGATCTAGATCAGCGTTTTGCAAACTTTTCCCTCATTATTGCCCTGGGGCAATACCACAGATACACAATACCACAGATTCACTCTGTATCTGTGGGGCCACTACCCATTGTAATAGCTGAGATGATCCCTCCCCTCTCCCTGAAGAGCCAGTTTGTGCCCCCGAGAGACCAAATTGCCCGTGTTGAAGCGTTTATGCTCTAGGTCAGTGGGTCCCGGAGGGAACCCCCCCAGCCCAGCCAAGGGGAGGCCAGAGGAGGGCCTGTTCTTTCATCAGAGGAGTTGGGGCAATGGGGAGCAGCATGGAGCTCAGCAAGAATTCTTAGGTCTCCGGAGATTTAGTAAAGGAAGGAGAATGAGCCGGCATCCTTGGTCTCCAACAAACTAAGGAAATTTCAGCAGTGGAGATGGAGGCAAGGCATCCGGAAGCACTTCCTGGTGGTCCTGATAAGCACCTTGGGGGTTTGTGGTAATTATTTGTCTATTGATTGGCCGCGAGCAGGAGGGAAGCATCCGGGGGTGGGTAAGAGCTGAGGTGTCGGGGAGGGCACAGGCAGACTGCACACCGTCCGGCGCCTGCGCTGCTCAGCTCTGCCATTGTGGACAAGACACCAAAGCCCATGTCCGAGCCTCAGTTTTCTCCCCTGTGAAATGGGGTGAAATTTATCGTAGAGCATGGTTGTGAGAATAGTGTAGAATGCCTGGTGCCACGCCTGCAGATTGTCAGCCAAAGTGAGCTCCTGCGTGGTTTTTCTTTGATTCCCTCCCCAGGTTCATTCTCCAGCCTTCTCTACCCCACTCCGTCTTCTCCCACAGCATCGTCAAGACACCGGGTGTCAGTCAGGGATCCCCGTGAGTGTGTGCACTGGGTATAAAGTTTCATTTAACACTGTTCCACCTGTCTATGGCTGTCTACTCACCACCCTGAAACAGTGGCTTGAAACAAGTTATTTACTTTTCTCATGAATCTGGGGGTTGACTGGGCTCAGCTGGGGGGCTCTCACTCAGGTCTGTCCACGGCGAGTGATAGTCAGGTGGCTTCTCACTTACACGTCTGGCGGTGGATGTGGGCTGCCATCTGACCTCAGCTGGGGCAGACGGCGGGAACACCCACGTGTGGCCTCTTCGTGTGCCTTGGCTTGCCCGCAGCATAGGATCTGGGTTCCAAGGACAAGTGACTGGGAAGACAGAGAGAGAGCACGTGCGAGAGAGAGTCAGGTGGAGGTTGTACTGATTTCTATGACGTAGCCTTGGAAGTCAGGCGGCATCACTCTGCCACATTGTTTTCACTAGAAGCAAGTCACGAAGGTCAGCCCACAGTCGGGGGAGGAGCTCAGACTTCACCTCTTGAAGAGAGGAGTGCCCCAGAATTTACAGATGAGCTTTCGAGTCACAACCAGTCATGACAGTTCTGTAAGGTACGCATTATTGTGCTCAATCTACAGAAGAGGAAATCAAGGTTCAGAGTAAGTGTACAATTTACCCAAGAAAGCTTCAGTTTGCCCATGAAGTGGAGAGAGAGCCCTGCCTTCAGGAATCTTCCATAAAATAAGAGAGACACAACCCTACCCAAGGGGGTTTCCCAAGCTGAGTGGAAAAATAGCCCTTCCTCAGGGACCCCCAGTCTGAGGGGAGACACGGCCCTGCCCTCAGGGAGCCCAGGTCTGAGGGGGAACACGGCCCCATCCTCAGGGAGCCCCAGCTTGATGGAGGACTCCAGTCACCCATCTTCAGGGATTTTCTGGTCCTACCTACGTGCATCGACAAGGCTCCTGGACTTGCTCATTACAGTGGATTAAACTTGACTTTCACACCCTGTGTTGGACTATGGAGGTTACCTCCGCCAATGTCTTTTTGGCAAATTTTTTAATGAATTATTGAAGAAAAGCTTCCGTACATCTACACACCAGGATTTCCTTCCTCGTGTGCTAGAAAGGGACTTGGATGGGGAGTCAGGCAGGGGTTTTACTCCCAGCCCTGCCAGTCAGCGAGAAGACTACCTTCCCTCTCCGGCCTCTGTCCACACCATGGCCGTGGAAATCCCGGCATGGCTGTCCCCCGGCATTATGAGAATCGGGGACGTGTCGGAGACAAATTGCACGCATGGAATACACAGCTGAGCCAGGATTAGAACCCAGGCCCCTCTAGGCCACAGCCCGGGGCTGAGTGAGGAATATCTCTGCAGGAGGGCCGGTTCAAATGGGCGGAAGGTCCAGTGGGTTTCCGGAGGTTGGGGCGAGCAGGGCGGGACCTGGTAGGGAAGGGCGGAATTCCCACCCATCCCGCAGGAACGCACCAGCGTTCCACACCTCTCCTCCTTCCACTTGGTCCCCAGGGCACCCAGGGGCCTCTGTGCCTGCTGCAGGCGGGGAGAGGTGTCGTGTGGACATGTGCACAGGGCTCTGAGGCTGGAGCCGTAAGGAGCTGGAAAGAGACCAGAGTCCCAGGTCAGTCACTTCCCTCAGAGTCCCCGTGTCCTCATCTACAAGCCAGAGATGAGTCCTGCTTCCCCAGACCCCTCACAGAGCGGTGACAGGGAAAATCAGCTTGCGCTGCTGCACACCCACCTGGAAGGAGGAAATCTTCCTGTGGTTATTTTTTTTTAAATCTTCATAGTAAAATTTGGAATATTGTTCCTACTTTGCAGAGGAGATACGGAGGGTCTGGACAATGCTGAGATACTTAGGCGGTAGCGTCGGAGTCAGCCCAGACTTTATCATTTACTCCTTCACTCAACAAATATACTTTGCTGTTCCGGGCTCTGAGAGGGCCCCGGGCAGAAAGCAGAACCACAGGCCTGGTTCTTGCTCTCCCAGGTGACAGTGTGGAGAGGAAGACAAGTGGACAGACAGATCAGGAGGGCGCTGAGTGTTCTGCACATGGAGAACTTCAGGGAGCTGCGGGAGAACACGAGACGGGAGCCCACCTGGATGGAGGGGGAGGCAGGGCCTCCTGGAGGAAGTGACGTGCACGCTGGTGTTTCCAGGAGGAACTAGAAAAAAACGACTCACTGATTTGTGGAAGTGTCAGGTGTTCCTCTGTGTCCATTAAGACCAAGAACAAGGGCCAGCTCCTCCTCTGTGGGGACTGAGGGGGATGTTGGGCTGGGGGGCCTGGGGAGCCGGACCCCTCCTCACAGAGGTTCTCTGAGCAGAGTGTAGGCCCTGAGGGTGGTAAGAGCAGCAAAGCGCTCCAAGTCATTCTGGACCAGTTGGTGGAGGTGTGCCATCGGCCCCCTTGGCCTGTTCTGGGTGGAAGGGGACTCCCCTCACTTGCCTCCCACCTGGCCCCACACAAAACAGACCAGTGCACTCACCAGAGGCCCAGACATGGTCTCAGAATTTACTTCTGTATTTTCCCTAGACTCATTCATTCTGTGCTGCTCTCTCTGGGTCTCCTTATCTTATGAGATCAGTTTCCTCGTCTGTGAAATGGGTATAATAACAGCACCTACATCGTGGGTTGCTCAAGGATTAAAAGAGCTACTATAAGTAAAGTGGTTAGAATGGTTCCTGGCATGTGGTAAATGTTTAACAAATGTTAATGTTATAATCTAATGATTACATGATTACATTAGATGACAAGTCATCCCATAGATAGAGGCTGGGTCACTCTCTCTGTTCAACCACTTTGAAAAGTGGGTGTGCAATTTTTGGTAGTAATAATGACAATAGTGGTCATGATGTAAAGAGTGGCTTTAGTAGTAATGATGGTCAGTTTCCACAGTGATGGTGATGGTGGTGATGGTGCTGATGGTGATGATGATGGTGGTGGTGATGATGGTGATGGTGCTGATGGTGATGATGGTGGTGGTGATGGTGGTGGTGGTGATGGTGATGATGATGGTGATGGTGATGATGGTGGTGGTGGTGATGATGGTGATGGTGCTGATGGTGATGATGATGGTGGTGGTGATGATGGTGGTGATGGTGATGATGGTGATGGTACTGATGGTGCTGATGGTGATGATGGTGGTGGTGATGGTGATGGTGATGATGGTGGTGGTGGTGATGATGGTGATGGTGCTGATGGTGATGATGGTGGTGGTGATGGTGATGATGACGGTGATGGTGATGATGGTGGTGGTGATTGTGATGATGATGGTGATGGTGCTGATGGTGATGATGATGGTGGTGGTGATGATGGTGGTGATGGTGATGATGGTGGTGGTGATGGTGATGGTGATGATGGTGGTGGTGGTGATGATGGTGATGGTGCTGATGGTGATGATGATGGTGGTGGTGATGGTGATGATGGTGGTGGTGGTGATGATGGTGATGGTGCTGATGGTGATGATGATGGTGGTGGTGATGATGGTGGTGGTGATGGTGATGATGATGGTGATGGTGATGATGGTGGTGGTGATTGTGATGATGATGGTGATGGTGCTGATGGTGATGGTGGTGGTGATGATGGTGATGGTGATGATGGTGATGGTACTGATGGTGCTGATGGTGATGATGATGGTGGTGGTGATGATGGTGGTGGTGATGGTGATGATGATGGTGATGGTGCTGATGGTGCTCATGGTGATGATGATGATGGTGGTGGTGATGGTGATGATGATGGTGGTGGTGATGATGATGGTGATGGTGCTGATGATGCTGATGGTAATGATGATGGTGGTGGTGATGGTGGTGGTAATGGTGATGATGATGGTGATGGTGCTGATGGTGATGATGATGGTGGTGGTGATGATGGTGGTGGTGATGGTGATGATGATGATGATGGTGCTGATGGTGATGATGGTGATGGTGGTGATGGTGATGATGGTGGTGATGGTGATGATGGTGGTGATGGTGATGATGATGGTGATGGTACTGATGGTGCTGATGGTGATGATGATGGTGGTGGTGATGATGATGTAAGCAATGATGAAGACTCTTTATGGTGATGATTGGTACCCAGCAAGGGCAGCTTTGAGGGGCATGTGCCTCCATCCCGAGTTCCACTTGTCTTGGTGAGAACCCCGAAGACACGCTTCCTCTTGGTATCCCCCCACTCCCGTGCTGAGCCTAGTAACCAGCATACAGTTGGTATACAATGCATGTTGCTGGATGCACACCAGATCTCATTCCAGACAGGTTTCTCTCAGAGCATCACTATCACAAGAAAGGAAGTGGTACCCTTTCTTCTAGTAGCCGCTTCTCTACCTCTCGTGACTCAGTTAAGAATCCTGGTTTCTGGGGCCGGCCCAGTGGCATAGTGGTTCAGTTCACGTGCTCCGCTTCGGCAGCCCGGGATTTCATAGGCTCGGATCCTTGGCGCAGACAGATGCACTGCTTGTCAGCCATGCCGTGGCGGCGTCCCATATAAAGTGGAGGAAGATGGGCATGGATGTTAGCCCAGGGCCAGTCTTCCTCAGCAAAAAGAGGAGGATTGGCAATGGATGTTAGCTCAGGGCTGGTCTTCCTCACAAAAAAAAAGAGAGAGAGAAAAAGAATCCTGGTTTCTTACCTGAATCACTCTCACTGTGGTTGAAGGTCCTTTACCCCTCATGTTCCATGGAGGGAACAAGTCGGTGGCACCCCACCTTTCTCTGCCGCCCCATGCTGGCACAAGGGCTGGATTGAGTCATCGCCTTGGCCCTAACAAGTTATGGCTGAGGGTGCTTGTGGCCTTGCCTAAGTATTGACTGTCAGTGACTGAGAGATGCTTGTGGGGAAAGGAGAATTCCTACTCCTGCAAGATATCAAGGAATAAATAGCCCCACTTCCAAGGAAGCCAAATCACTCGGCAGAGCCTGCCCCACCCGAGTCCCCACCTGAGAGCAAGCCTTTCTCCAAAGCAACCTGCCCTTTCACTGGGCAGTCTTCCACCACCCAGATCCCATGCCCTGCTCCCCATCCCCACCATGAAGAGCAGACTAGGTCAACCAGGTCTCAAACTGAAGGGAAAGTGGGGCCAAGACTGCTAGCTGTCACTTAAAATCTGCTCTCCCCTTGTCCCATTCTATTAGTACTTCTACTTTTTAATTGGGCACATGATTATCCTAAGTTTAGAATATAGACAATCTTTCCCAGCCTTCATTGCAACTAGGTATAGACTATATGACCAAATTTTGGCCAATGGGATATGAGAAGAAATAGTGTGCAACTTCCGGAAAAAAATCATTAAAAGGAAGGGAGCATGCTCTTCTCTGCCCTTCCTTTTCCCTGATGGCTGGAATGTAGACATAATGGATGGGGCTCCAGCAGCCATCTTGGACCATGAGGAAATGTTGGGAATGGCGGCTGTGAATGTTGGGGGAACAAGATGGATACCATGTAACACTTTAGCAGTCTAAGATTGACAACCTCTGGATTTCTTAGAAGTGAGAAAAATATAAACATCCATCTTATTTAAGCCAAGGCTATTTTGTTTACTTGTTTTCTGTTACTACAGGCTAAACCTAATCCTAATTGAAACATCCACGGGCTGAATCTGATCCCCAGGCATATTTTGTTTGCCCACACAGTAACATTTAATATTTTAAATTCAAGTTCAGCATTTTAAGCCAAGAGGTTTTTTCACATAAAAATTTTAATTATGACTTCTTCTGAAAAGATGGAAGATCTGACACCCCTGGGCCTGCAATTCAGCCTGATAAAATTCAGTGAAGCTAAATAACAGTCACCCTTTCAGCCGTGGCACAGGTCCTTCTGTTTAAGACAATCTCCACTGCACCCACTTCGTTCTGCACTCCTGCCTGGCCACCGCTGGCTCTGAGTTGGAGTCCCTGGGGCAGATGTCCCTGTTGTCCACACTCAGTTCCCTGAGGACCCTTCCTGCCTTGCCTTCTCCGTATGAGCCACGAGGAGCCTGGGCCCCTTACACACCTTCTGGGACAGTCCGAGTCTCACTCCCTGGCACAGCCGTGGAGTGGGAGCTTTCTCAGGGAAGGAACTATAGCTGGAGGCAAAGCAGAGGAGGACAACAGGTGTCTGGGATGGGGACAGGGGCTTGTCCTAGGCCACCAGCAGGTCTGTGTCCTGAGCCCCGGCTCAGTGTGCCAAGCTCCTGAGTCTCTGAAAGCTTTTGCCCAGAAAGAGACAGAGATTTTTGGCTCCTAAAACAGAACAAACAACAACAAAAAACCCCACTGTGTCCAAACCCAGGCAGTGGTGGGACTACGTGGACAGAAACCTGCAGGTGTGGTATCTCGGTGAGTCCGCCCGCCTCCTCCCCCTCTGGGCCCTAATCTCCGAAATGCCTGTGACAGGGACCGAGGGCCCCTCACAGCGAGACTGCTCTATGCCAGTCCCAGGCCAGGAACTTTTCCTCACTGAAGTCCTAAATTGTAATGCTTTCACTTTGGCATCCCCGCAGCTAGTGAAGAGCCTGCTACGTGGAAGAGGCTAAATAAACAGTTGTTGAATGAATGAATGAATGAAACAGCAAGAATTCAGGGCCTGTGCCAAAAGCTCCTGATGGATGGTACAGTCACAAACGCTCCCCGTCCCCTCCCAGTCCCCTGTCCTTAGGATTCATCAAACACGGGGATTCTGTGCCTGCCGGTCCCCATCCCCATCTTCCCTCCACTCTGTGGAGCCCTCTGGGTTGAGGAGAGAGTCTAGAAGTAAAGCAAAGTTCCCAAGTGGCTGTAGTAGCCTCCTCGGATGGAGCCCGGCTGCTCATGGTCTCTGCTGGCCCGGGCGGACTCAGGCACGGCGCCCCCGTCCAGCACCACAGTGACCAACAGGAAATCGCTCCCCAGTGAGGACCCCTGATTTGTTTCTACAACCAGCGAAATTAACTAGAACGGCTAATTAATCAGAGATATGTGCAGCCTCTCTGTTATTTTTAATTCCTCGCCCACATTAATGCATTACTGGTTTGCTTTAGAACTAGTTCACAGCCCGGTCTTGATACCCTTATCTCAGGGTTGCCAGCTCCAGGCTGGACACGGAGGAAGCTCCGCCGCTGATTTCCGAGCCCTTCAAATCATCTCTAAGCACATTAGAGTCACATAAACAGGACATGTAATGAGACAGCCCTACTTTGCTTTGATACTTTTAATTACCAGCCTGAGAAAGGCAGGGAAGAGGAGGGGAGGCCCAGGAGAGACGCCAGGGCCTGGTGATGCACAGTCATCGCCCACTGCAGAAAAGCAGCCCAACCAGCTGGCTCTTCCCAGAGCACCTTCCCTGCTTCATGGGCACCGGTAGTTCCCAGCAACAGAGGCACCTGGGGAACACAGAGGGGACACTTGTGACCTGTGCCAATTTAAGGCACAGAGAAAGAGGTTACTTTTTCAGAACCCAGATCTTTCTCCCCACAGAACGCTGGCAATTTGGCAAGGAAACTTCCCGGATGGGAGACGCCAAGCAGGGACTTTTTCCTTCCTCGTGCAATCATTTATTCATTTGACTAACGCTCTAGGAGCAGGTATTGTGTGCCAGGCACTGTTCCAGTTATTGATGACACATGAGTGAACAAGAGACATCGATCCTGGCCCTCGTGGAGCATCCACTCCAGCAGGAAAAGACAGACGTGACAGTCAGCTTACTAAGTAAGTGCATTATAGGGTTTGTTAATGTCAGGAGACAGTTACCCATGGGTCTTGTGTTTCTGCACATCTTGTAAGTGAGAAACTGACTGCATCTCGTTCTGGATTATCCTTTCATGGATGTTTGAGTAGCAGCCTTGGAAGCTAGAGGTCGTGCCTCCTACTGCAGCAGAGGGAGACATACTGACTATCCATTTAAGAAAACTACCGTCTCTCCTGGAGCAAAGGACAGGCATGCTTACTGTCCATTATAAAGGATGCGGGTTCCCCGAGCGCAGGCTCCTCTCCTGCAACACAACCCACGCTGTGTGGGGGTGTCATCCGGCCCTGCTCACATCACCCTGTGGGAACCGGGCTCACGAAACTGGTGTGAGAATCACACTACACAAGGCGGGGTGAAATTTGTCCCCGACTTCAGTGAAAATGACCCATAACATCACCCCTGCACTCAGAGACGCTCAGGTCAGCTTCAACCCACTGCCCAGGCTTGTTCTCCACGACAGAGTCGCCCTGGACTTTCCCCCGGCAGGCGAGGCCGGAGTCTGTGGGACTGCTACTACCTCCTGCTGTACCGGGAGGGCTCCCGGAGGAGGCAGTGTCGCAGCAGAATGCAGGGGGACAGGGCCACTGTCCGGGTGCCCCCGAGCTTTCCCTGACAGGTCTGCCCTGATGGTCACTGAGAACCCTCATCTCCCGGCATGATTAGTCCGAATCCCCCAGGGTGGTGTTGAAGGTCTTTCTCATTTTCTCTCGGATGTTGCTGTTGTCTCCCTAACTAGGTTGCAAGCCCAGGGCAGGCACCACGTGTCTGAGTGTCTCCAGTCTGTCACACACCCGGCAGAGTGCTCTGCTCATCATGAACCATCAATAAATTCTTGGGGACAATATCAACAAGCCTCCTACTCGGTGCCGAGCATGGCGTCCGCCCTCACTTCATGTAACCCGCACGTGAGTCGGGGAGGGGAGAGGAAGTGACTCTCGAGCTAGGGCCACAGTGTCCTCCTCTCTCCCCTCCAAGCTGCCCCTCCAGCTCAGCCTGCTGTGGCCGTCTGTCCACTTCCCCGGGGCACAGCCACACCCACTCCTCTTCTTCTCAGTGAATGGACAAGCCATTCCGCCCCCACTCGCAAGGTCCCAGGAGAGGAGGAGGTGGGGAAGCCTGGTTAAGTATCTTCCATGTCTGCATCCTGCTCCCCCGGCCTCCGCGGCTATTATTGGTAAGTGAACCAATTTTCTCTCCTGACATCTGTAGCTCTTAGCAGTGAATATATTTGAAAAACCCTTTATGATTACTTGAAATCTTCCCTGCAATTTGATTCCTGATATTTCTCTTTACTCACTGAATGATTCTTTTTTCACTCATTATTTCTTACACTGCAGGTCTGCCCATCTCCCAGCGCCACAACCACCTTGGATATTTATCCCCTCTCCCACTGCAGAGAAGTGGCCGAGTGAAGGGTCCACCTCCTCCCATCTCCACCCTCCCCAACCGCCTCCCCACTGCTTCCCCGGGCTGAAGACATCCTCTTCTGGAAGCCTCACACCAGTCCAAGACTTGGTGAAAATGAGGATTTCTTAGGGGATAGAGGTCTCCTCCTCCCCCACCTACCCTGAGCTGCAGACGATACCCCCTGCTTGTTCTCATAATTATTTCCAATTCCTTCCAGAACACGTAGTGTTCTAGCCTCAGCGTGTGAAGTGACTTTTCCTCCAGGGGAAAAATACAGTTAGAGGATTAGTAATAATGCTGGTGATCATAATAAAAGACAAATTGGAATGGGTCTCTGAATACTCGCTGCTGACGGCGGGGAATGTGGTGGGGGCTGGGTGTCACACTGAGCCTCGCTTGGCCCTGAAGACATTGCTGGGATGTACCTTCCCACCTTCCCACAGTGGTGGTGGAGGAGCGGGGGTGAAGGTTCTAAAGGCACCAAAATGTATCTGGATCCCAGGTTAACACTGCTGACGTCCCCTGACTCCAATGACCATGTGTCCAAACCCAGTGTTAAGAGAATGAACACACCCCCTTTCCTGCTTTGAGATCTCTGCTGTCTTCTCACTGCCAGGCATCCAGGATCCTCCTTGATCTAGACTCTAAACACCTTTTCAGTGTCATCTGTCACCATGCCTCCCACTCATTCATTAATTCATTCAATCATTTATGTAACAAATAGTTCCTAGGCATCCAGTATGTGCCAGGAAGTATGCCTGGAGCTCAAGGGGACAAAGAGGAATAAGCCAGGTTCCTGCCTCGTGGGCTCACGGTCCAGCGTGGGAGATGGACACAGAAGTAGCCATGCTAGAACACAGCCAGAACTGCAAGAGATGGAACAGCTGGGGGCTAAGAGCCCAGGTTTTGGAGTCAGGCCATCTGGGTTTGAATGCCAGCTACTACTTGCTAATTGTGGGACTTTGGGCAAGTCTCAACTTTTCTGAGCCTCAATTTCCCCATCTGTAAAATGGGGATATTCACAGTACCTACCTCATAGGATTGATATGAGTAAATATACGGAAAGCCTGGCAGATGGTAAATGCTGTGTGAAACTTAGTGATCCCTGTTCAAAGGAGGTGTTGATTCTGTCTCCTGGGACCTTGGCTTGAAAGAGGTCTTATATTGATCATCATTTTACCTTCAAGCTTTCTGTTCTCAGGACAAAGGGAGACCAAAGACTCCCCCTCCATTCCTCAAAAGGAAGAGCTGAGACCTGGAGAGTTTGGAAAGACCATTTGGGGGAAAAGAAGCTCCCCAAAGAGATAAACTGAGTCAGAGAGGGAGGGAGTGTCTTTTGCTGACTGCATAGGGGGACGGGTGCCTCTTGGTCCCAATCTACTCAAATCTAGACAGCGTGCCTCTGCTTACACCCATGGCTCAGCAATTGGGTGTGGGAGTGCATTCCCTCCAGAGGGGTCCATGGGGTGAGGGCAAAGGCCTTCCAGCTGCCCCACCCCTAAAGGCCATTTGCCCTCAACCACCCAGCAGGTGTCTCTAGGTGCTTTTTCGCTGGACCGATGTGGAGGTCTCCTGTGCCTGGCGCCTTTCCACCTGGACTGGGAGGTTCAGAGGCTGGGCCACATCCCCCCAACCAGACTGGAAGGGCCCACAGCAGGCGCAGGGTCTGCAGGTGCATGTGGCTCTTCTCTCAGTCCTCAAAAGGGGCTCTGTCTGCAGGGCAAAGGTCAGATTGTGGGGGCAGAAGTGGGGGTCAGACGCTGTGAATGATGGACACTGCTCTGAGGCTGGAGTGTGCTGTCCCCTCTGACATGCTGCTTACGCAGATTGGGTTCTCATGCTGGAACCGGGGAGCCCTGCTGTCCAGGCCCCCATCGCCACATCCACAGGACCCCCCCCACCCCAAACTCATCCACCCAGATCATGTGGGGACAGCCGGGGTGATGTACTGCTCAGAAAGGTCCACAGGGAGGAGCCAGAGGGTACCTTGTCACTATCCACCCTGCAGGGAGGGGCCTCCCATGAAGTGCGGTGAAACCTCCAGGCAGTCACTGTTTGGTACAGCACCTAAGGCCGTTCACACCTCCTGAGTAATCATCTCCAGTCCTATGTGCTAGTCGAGAATGGGCCTTATTCTCCCATTTCACAGACAAGGAAACCGAGGCTTAGAAAGGTGACGAGGCTTACCGGGGGCACACAGCAAGTAAGGGCCACACAGACCCTGCAGCCGTGGTCTCTGGCTCTGAATCCAGGGCTCTTCCTCAGGTCTCTTCCTCAGGCCTCACTGCCATATGTGTGAGATTCCTGCTTGCGTTTGGGTTCTCAAGAGGAAAGAGCTCAGAAACCTGGAGCCACAGGAGGAAGGCAGAAGGGAGGGGCACATCGGGGTGGCCCATATCCACATCTCTGGAAGTCAGGGGAATTCTGGAAGGTTGTCCCTTTCTGGGTCTGGTTTTCCTTGTCAGGCAGCCTGGGGTCCAGGGTCATAGGGTGAGTGTGCACGGGCTCTCCGGGCACTAGTGAGCAGCTGCAGGAAGACACACACGCCCAGCGTGGTGGGGCTGCTGCTCCCAGAACCATGACTGCGGTGATTAATTAGGTGCCTTCCACGCGGGGCCTCTGCGTTCCCGGGGCTGCTTGTCAAGACTGCTGGCTCAGCAAACTGCGGGGCGCCAACCAGAACCACCATCCAGACCTCCAGGCTGGGGAAGGACACAGGGAGGGGTCTCTGACATGACAAAGTCCTATGCCTGGCACAGGCCCATCCCTCCTGGGTGGGATAACTGCAAGAGTGGGTCACTTATTACTTGTCCTGAAAGGTTTAAGGACCTCACCAACTTCAACTACTGTTTACTGAAGACCTGCCATGTGTATCCCCCACCTCAGGTACCTTCATGAGTTACTGGTCATCCCCACAGCAGCCCCATTTTCCAGATGGAGAAACTGAGGCTCAGAGGAGTAAAGAAGCTGCTCAAGGTCACACAGCAAAAATGAGGAGGCAGAGTGGGATCTGTCCTACTCGCGGTACTAGGACTGCCCCCCCCCAGCTTCTTCATTAAGCCTGAGAAAGGGGAGGGGTTCCCATAGCCTCCAACCTGGGGACCCCTAAGACCAAGTCCCCTTGCCCTTGGTATCCCTCTCTCTCATTTAGGGAATTGGTTCAAGAGTCCCCACAGACTCAGTAATCTCACTCCCGCTCACATGCCCTCATCCTAGACGCACGTGCTCATCTGGTCTGGGGTGGGAGGTGGGGTGGGGGAGGTGGGAGAGGATGTACCGGCACCTTCACCCAAGCACAGACAAACGGGAGCACTCGCCTGCACATGTCCACGTGCCTCTTCTCCAGGCGCAGGCTGGATATACTTGAGTAACAGGCTATGGTCAGCTTAGCTTCTAGACTACTCCATCTCTCCATTTTCTAGCTTAATAAACGGAGGGGCGCAGTGATGTTAAGATCAGGGGTTAAAGTCAGGCTGAAAATAAAAGCGAGTGTCCACACCGAGGGAAGCATCACCACCAGTGGGATCACTAGTCCCTCTGCACGGGGTCTGGGCACGCTTCAGCATCTACCAGGCAACCCCGAGAATGTGCATTGAGTGACGGTTGCAAGGGGCTATGTATGGAGCGGGAGCCATGTGGAAGGAGGGGCTGCCTCTGTCCTCAAAGCGCTCCCCCTGGTGGAGGAGACAGGAGGTGCGTGGCCGTAGCTGCTCTCTGAATGGTGCAGACTTGACGGGTGGCAGCCGGGTGGAGATACCACAGACACCAAACACCCCAGCGTGCAACACTGGACGTGGGGAGGGAGGCAGAGGGGCTTTTAGAAGCCAAAGAACAAGGAATGAATATGAAGCTCTCACTTGAGGTGTCTGCGATGAGGACAAAAGAGTAAGAGAAAGGCAGCCGAGAGGGAGCACAGGACGGGGAGGCTGAGAACACAGTGCTGCCCTGAGAGCCATCAGGCCGGCCTGGTACAAGGTGAGAGCAGAACCCAAGTCGGTGAGGACTTCCTGTTTATTGTGCCCATGGCTGGGCTCCGTGCTGTGCCAGCATCATCTCATTCAATCCTCACAGTAACCTCATGGGATAGAGATGCTAGTATTCTCTTCCCCCAAATGTGGAAACTGAGGCTCAGAGAATCTCCTAACTTGCCCAAGCTTGCAGAATTAGAAGGTCTGGGGCCAGGGTTTGCACAGCATCTCCGGCTCTAAAGCCTGGACAGCCCAGCTCTGCCGTGCTGCTCTGGGGTCAGATTCACCGACTGGGTGGGCTGGAGGAGGGAAGAATACGAAGCCAGTGACTCTAGGTCAGCTGTGATGGGTTGCATGCAGCTGGACTGCAAGACACTCTGACCACCTGGAAAATGCTAAACTGTATGAGGTTGCCCCACCCAGGCTTCATACCTATGGTGAAGGAGCTTTCCCACGCCCAAGAATGCGCTGCAGGGATGTGACCTGGGCCCCAAATTGCTGAGGATGGACAAAGGTGGAGAGGAGTCAAAGGGGGAAGAGGGTGTATTAGTCAGCTCGGGCTACCATAACAAAATACCACAGATGGGGTGGCTTAGCTACAGAAATTTATTTTCTCGCAGTTCTGGAGGCTGGAAGTCCAAGATCAAGGTGCCAGAAGGATTGGTTTCCTCTGAGGCCTCTCTCCTTGGCTTGCAGATGACCACCCTCTTACAGCCTTTGCACACAGTCGGTCGTCCCTCTGTGCCTGCACACCTCTGGTGCCTCTCTGTGTGTCCTAGTCTCCCCTTCTTATAAGGACAGCAGTCAGACTGGATTAGGGTCCCCTAAGGGCCTCATCTTAACTCAGTGACCTCTTCAGAGGCCCCGTCTCCAAACAGCCTCATTCTAAGGTACTGGGGGTTAGGGCTTCAACATATGAATGTGGGGGGACACAATTCAAGTCATAACATTCCACCCTCTGGATCCCCCAAATCTGTGTCCTCCTTACATGCAAAATACACTTAACCCTTATCCCAACAGCCTAAAAGTCTTAATCCATCTCAGCATCAACTCGAAGCTGCAGGGGTATGACCTGGACCCCAAATTGCTGAAGATGGATAAGGGTGGACAGGAGTTAAAAAGAGGAAGGGGGTATTGCTGGGGCCGCAGACCCATAAAGTGGAGTCTAGCTTTTGGGTGGGGCTGGCAAGGATGCACCCAAAGCAAGTGGTCTGACCCCAAGGTCTCACCAGGCCAGGACCATCGTCATGGAAGAGGGTTGGGTTAGTGGGACAGGGTGGGATGAGAGACTAGGAGGGTGGGGAGGTTGTGCAAAGCTTTGAGTAAAAGAGATCTGTCTGCCTGCTCCGCCTGTGTGGGGGGACAACTCTGTGTGTGTGTGTGTGTGTGTGTGTGTGTGTGTGTGTGTGTGTGTGTGCGCGCCTGTGTTTAAACACCATTATTGGTTTGCATTCCTCGCATCTGCAGCCCAGAGACACAGGGGCCAGGATGACGGATCTATTGATTAACGTTTTCATTCACTTCAAGATATGGAACGTGAGTCCCTTTTGAGACACATTTTGCTGGAGGTTGATGCCTTTACCTTGAATGTTATTGCCCGCTTTGTGCCCTGACCTCCAGAAGAAGGCATGTGCCCGCCTAGGGAAGCAGGGAGAGACCTGATCCTGAGTGGCCTTTCCAGACTGGGAGAGAAACGCCATAGGGACCTGAGCCTAGGGACGCACGGCTTCCAGGGTGGGGGGTGTTCTTTAGTTATCTCTGGGGAAGCCTGCAGAGCCCAGCCCTGCCAGCCCCAATCTTGAGTCTTTGGGGACCTTGAAGGCCCTCAAAGTGACAGCCCCCTCAACCTGTGGTTCTCAAACTTTGTTGCCCATGAGCACCACCCGAGGAGCTTGTTATCGTGTCTTTTGTTTTGAGATCTCTAGGGGTAAGGTCCAGGATCCTGCATTTCAACAAGCAGCTCAGAGGAGTTTTATGGCCCATGGACCAGCACCTCCGAAGAAACCTGGGTCTTATTCACACCTGTTCCCTTCTCAGGGTGATCAGCTAGAGAAGCTGGGTCCCACAAAGTGGTGCTGAGGCTGCCAGAACACACCGCACCCTGGTCACCCCATGTGTCCTTTCAGGAGGGGGAGAGGTCCCTAGGGGGTGGGGGAGAGAGCACTATTAACCCTTTCAGACTCACTAGAGGCACTACACTTCCGTATCTGTGTCAGTGCCCTCCAGCCAAAGACCCCCAGGAGCACACCAGTAGTAGAACTAGCAGGCTTATTACTTCATGCAGCAAAGGATGACATACACCATGGGGACTGTGGGGCATTTCACAAGATGAGAGAGAACTTACAGGATTTGGGCTTTGGATACGTATTTTGGGAAGGGTCCAAGGAGGCAGGACTTCGCTCTGGATCGAGTGCTGTCAGAAGGTGGGGCAATCCTGTGATTGGATGTTTCAATCAATTTGATCTACAGGGAGGGCAAACTAGAGTGAGGCTAATGCTCTAACTGGTGGAAAAGCAGCACAGTAGCTGGGAGAGGGGGTGTGTGGTGTTTTGTGGTTTGGGCAACACTTATGTTTTGGGTAAGGTTACCATAGTGATGGTGGGCAGCAATAGTAATGGGGGGTGTGAAGGATGGTGGTGGGGATGGTGATGGAGGTGAAGTTGGTGATGGAGGTGATGGTGGTGCCATTGTTGGTGGTTGGGGTGGTGATAATAGAGGTCATGGCCATCACAGCAATGGGGATGGCAATAGGGATGATTATAATAAAGACTAGTTTGTAGATTGAAACCCTTGAGGTTCTTTCATAGTGTTCGTGGAATAATCTCAGAGAGTTTATTAAGTTATCCACTTCTGTCTTCAGGCAAGGAAACTCTAAATCAACTTTCTAAGGTTGCTCGTGGGCAGACAGTGATGCAGAATGAAGCTGGTCCGACAGATCTCCTGTGGAGTCTACTTCCACGTTGGCAGCCCCAGGCTTGTCCCGTTCCCAGGCCCACAGAAAGGAGATGCAGGTGGCTGCTGCATTTCTGGCAGCGTTCTCAGACAGAGGGGGCTCACTGATGGGCGCCGACAGCTGTGAGGCACGTGGGGACACTCAAGAGAGCTGTCTCTGACAAGGCCTGTCATATGCAGACAGGGACAAAGATGGATACAGGATAAAGGGCCTGGCCCCCAGAGCCAGGGCTGTCCCACAGGGCAGGGGCACACAGAGCAGACGGTCTAACCAGAGCACTCAGAAGCCAAGATGCAGGAAGGTTTGGTGAGCTGACTGTGAGTGAGCAGCCAGGAATGGAGACGGCAGGGCTGACGACCTGGGACGGAGGCTTCCAGGGAAATCACTTGTTCGGAGAATGCCTGAGGCAAGAGAGCCCTGAAACCAGGTGAAAGATTGTCTCCAACAATGGACTGTTACACCCACCCTGCCACAGGAGCGCCCAGTGACTGACGGCTCGTTACAGCCCACCCTGGCAGGTCCTGACCCACCCCACGTGGCCTCCATGACTTCATCCCTCCTCAGGATGCTCAGGGCTCAGAGGCAGAGAGGTCAGGGGGGCTGAGGTTTACAGAGATCCCCAGGGAACTTGTGAATCACATGGTGGCCTTTGAGATGCTTGCCATCTGGGGAATCAGCCATGTAAATTCCCCAGCTGGACACTGTTCTGTATCAGTCAGTGTCTGTCATGAAAACACAAACCACTCTAGATAGAAACAGAGAGATTTAGTACAGGGAATTGGTTACACACACGCTGGAAGAGCTGAGAGGCCACAAAAGGGATGAGAAGCAGCCACAAGTCAGCAAGAGCAGGAAGGCGCTATCACACTTAGGGCTGGAGAGACAAGGAGGTGTCATCACCAGAGACCAGATGCCAAGGCTGTTTGGCAGGGGCTGGAACAACGTTGGAGATTGAGCCACCCTGAAGATGCCCAATAAAGCACAATGAGAGAGGGAGAAATACCCCCAGCTTCTCACTTTTCCCTTCCTGCAATCTCCCACTATTCCTCCTATTGGCTGACCCTGGCAAGAAGCCAGTTGGCAAAGGAGGCTGGGAAATGTAGTCTGCAGAAGGACTGGCACTAGATCTGAAAGCAAATGGGCATTGACCACCCTGGGTTCCGATCTTAGGACGTTGAATCACGTTAGGGTCTTGGGGGATCAATGACTAACATCCTTTCTTCCACACCTAGTTCAGAGCTTTCTGAGAAATAGATATAGGAGTCAAGCAGATGGAGACCAAATATTACGTTTACTACGACAGTGGAGCCTGTGGATTAGGGTCTCTGAGCCAGTGGGCTTGCTAACATTTCATGCCTGAATTTAGCAGACAAACGGACTCTCAGGCAGAGCTGGACATCTGCAGTCCCACCCCCATCTCGGGGTGGGCAGAAGCAGAAAAGATGTGCTTTCTGTCAGCAGGAAGATCCCCACAGCGGAGAACACGCAGATCCTCCCCCAAACTTGCCAACAGAGCAATCGCTCCTTCCCCAGGATGGCAATGAGAGAGCTGAGGGAGGGAGGAGAGGACTGTTGCTCTAATGAAGGCCCCTCCACATGGAACGAGGGACTAGATGACATCAAATCATAGTCTCCAGTTGGGAGTGCTGAACCACCCCTACGACATCCCTGCCGAGTGGTTGTTTTCAAGCCTCTCTCGAAAATGGTCAGTCATGGGGGCTCAGTACCATCTGAAGCAGCCCATTCCATCCTCACACAGTTCTGATGGTTAAAACGTTCTTTATATTAACCTGATTTTTTTCCTGTAATGTCTATTTCTCCTTGGGGGGCTTTACATAACACCTCTGATCCTTTTTCAACAAGAAGATGTTGAAGATGTACTTGAAGAAGTCAGGTATATCATCCTGAGACATAACTTCTCCAAGCTAAATATTTCTAGCCCCTTCGATTTGCTCTTACGTGTCCATGGTTTTTCAACCATTCAGCACCCTAGTCACCTCTTTCTGGACAAATTGAGTTGACCAATGTCCCTTTTAAGGTGTAGCACAGAACCAACTACACCAAGAAACCACCCTGTCATCTCCATCATCCAAGTGGGCAGCCTGGAGCCCTCCTCTGTACAGGGGCTTTATATTTACCATCGCTAGTCCTACCCGGTGAGATGAGTACAACTGTTTCCTCATCAGAGTTGGGGAAACTGAGGTTCAGAGAAGGTGTGATTAGCCTGGGGTCACAGAGTTAGCAAGTGACTCAAGTCTGTCAGATTACAAAGACCATGTTGTTCCCCTGGGACACACTGCTCCCAACACTAAGATGCAAAGCGATGAGTAACCCACCTGCAGACCCCAAGGTTGACGAAGCACAGAGGAGAGTGAGATCCTGCGACTCTGGATCCACAGGGAGTGAGAGGAAGACGAGGGAAGGGGAGCAAGAGGGATCCTAAGCCCTGGCCCCTTCTCGGCCCCGACAGGGATACTGTGCCTTGTCAGCCCGTTGGTGACGCTGCCCTCTTGGCTGGGGGAAATGACCCTTCCTCTCCCAACACACCTGGAGAGGGAGACGCACAGAGCAGCAGCGTCTCCTGGCTCCTCACCAACACGAAACCTCAGAACACAGAGCCACAGTTTTCTCGTGTTGATTTTAATGTATTTTAGGCAAATAGCTTCGGGAGAAACGCTCATCTCTGACTAGAGCTGAATAAAGCTCTCAGTTGTTCCCAGTGCCTGAGACAGAAAGGAAATCACATGTTAATAATTCCTCAGAGGTGCGTGTGTGCGTGTGCTTGTGTAAGGCCACCTGAGAACAAGTCTCATATTTCTCATTTATAGGCCTCTGATACCATCTGACAGAAATCCGTTCTTAAGTGAAATATTGATAGGTTTACACTGCAGTCTTAAACGTGCCTCCTAAATTGCTGTAATTAAGGCTAGCAAAGACGGGTGGCAGCAGAAAGGGGAGACCAGAGATGCTGGGCCTGAGAACACACACACACGCGCACGCACGCATGCACGCACACACACACACATACAGGGCTGGTGATTAACAGTCAGCTGCCCTGAACAGAGCTGATGGTTGAATTCCCAAAAAAGACTCCTAAAAAGGCAGCTCAGAGCCCCCGCCCCGTCCAAATTCACTTGGGCTCTAAAGTGTCTAGCCTGACTCGTCACAGTGGTCAAATGGCCATTTCAAGGGCCACATCTGCTCATCACTTGTGGCTCAGCTGACCCAACACGTGGAGGGCTCTGAGAACCAAGTCTTTAAGACAAGGAGATGCCCTCCTCGGGGTAAGAGCCACGGCCCCTCTCTCGGGAAGCGCACCCAGCTGGTCTGCCTAGGTGAGCCCCGCTGCCTGGGGGGCGGGGATCTTGGTGACTGGGTGATTGGAGGCGGTCGTGAAGGGAGGTGAGGGGGTAGAAGTGGAGACTCAGGCAATGTGGGCAGGCCAGGAAAGAAGAATTAGAAGCACAGGAACACACGGCAGGGAGTGAAATGTTTGTATTCTCTGCAAAACTGGGTTCGCAGCTCCGTGGATCAGTGTGAAGAACAGGCCTGGGAGAGTGCACCCAGGTCGGGGCCTGGCTTTGCTTTGGGGGGATTTCAGAGTGGTTTCTTTCTTGCTCCTCTTCCGCTGATCTTTTCCTCGTGTGTGTGTCCCTTCCTCCTTCCTCTTTCTCTTCTTCCCTCTCTCTCACCTCCTTCCTCTTCTCCTCGCATCCTACCTTCCTCCTTTCTTTCTTTCCTAGGCAGAATCAGAAGCAATGGTAAATATTTATCAGAAAGGCTTTAATTAAAACGTTCGACAGTTAGCTGCAGCCCAGCCACTTTCCCAGTGATATATGTCCTCTCGGCAGTTAATTATTTAAAGTAAAATAGTGGCATTCCATTCTGTATATGAGAGATTAACATATTCGTGGGGAGGTAAATATGCTGTGGCCCAGGCTGTCTGTCACCCTGTCTCAGCTTCCATCTGCTGTCCCCAAGGACACTGCACCTGCTCAGGTGTCCTGTCTCCCTCTGGATCCCTGAGCGAGTGGGAGGCGGGGGAAAGCAGGGAGCAGGCGACACGGCCAGTGGCTTGGGAATGGGAGAGTGTGTACCTGTTGGTGAAAGGTTTTCAGCAGCTGACACAGGACACTCCAGAAGGGGAGGCTGTTGCCTTCCAGAAGAGGGGGTTGGGGTGGGGAATGGGGTGGGGTGGGAGGAGAAATCAGACCTGGAGTGGGGTCTTCTGGAGGGGCTGTGAGTCTTCATCACACGCATTTATTCATTTATCCATGTATTTATTCATTCACTAACTGTTTATTGTACAGGAGCAATGTTCCAGACACTGCCTCACGCACTGGGAGCCAGAGCTGCAAATCCACAGTCCCTGGCCTCAAGGAACAGCACGGCATCATATCACCTGCACGTACACCTGGTCTCTGGTTTATCTCTGAGACAGAGACCCACGTCCTCAGCACTTCCGGGTGCAAAGGTCATCAGAAGGATGACAGGCATGGGAGGCACAGAGGTGAGCAGGAAAAGGTGCCTCTTCCCCACCACACCCGCCACTCACCCAAGACGGACAGGTGCACAGAGCCCAGCATGTCACACCTGGAAGGACTTCAATGGCAGTGGAGTAGGCTAAATGTCTCCTTGTATAGCCGGGAGACTGAGCCCAGAGAGGATGTGACACTACTCGAAGTCACGCAGCTAGTCTTAACTAAAGTGGGACCAAAGCCAGGACAAGCCCCACAGACACTCCTTAAGGGGCGATATCAGACAGGAGGTATTGTCCACAAGAACGCACCTGTGTCAGACCAGGTTTGCATCACCGCCCAGTACCTGGCACAATGCCGGGCACCGAACAGGAGCTTCCCCAGAGCTATGGGCAGAGGGAGAGTGTCCCAGCCAGGCCACCTCCCCGCCAACCCAGGCTACATGTGTGGAGGTCAGGCCTGGGGCTAGAAACTGTGGCCCAGAGACTTTAAAGGAAAGTGTGTAACCTCTGTCCTGAGGAGAGCAAGTCGTGTGTGTGTGTGTGTGTGTGTGTGTGTGTGTGTGTGTAATCTTTAAAGAATATGATTACATTTTGGGGGGAAGAGTGGGGACAGGTTGACTTTCCTAATGGTGCATGGTATTTGGAAGCACAGTGTGAGAGAGAAGACTCTCTCTCTCTCTGAAGTGCCATCTCAGTGCTGAGTTCCTGTGTAATTGATACCAGCTCAACACAAGGTTGACATAAGGGAAGCCATACTCTAGAAAAGAAACACTGTAACTTTGAATGACCTCTGACTAACTAACCCAGCTGGATCTGCACCCTCCAGGAGATCTAACCGCTCTGTAGATTTTACGACCTCTGCTTGTGCAGGTACCTCCCAGCTGCGATAAGATGATAACTGTTCTTTTGAGTTCCTTAGGAATGTGATGACCCTCGAACAGCCATGATCAAGGACAACTGAAAAATCTGGTGTGGCAACTCCCAGTCTGTAGTACCCGAGGGTCAACATTCCTAACCCCCTCCCCTGTAACCCACCGGCCTGTATAACTGCTGTAACATTCCATGCCCCCTTAAGATGGTTCTTTTGGACATGAGTCAGCCATCTTCCCTCTTGCTAGCAAACTGTAATAAACTCTTTATTTTTTCCACCATCTTGCCTCTTGACGATTGGCTTTTGTCTTGCGGTGAGCAGATGGTGCCCTTTGTGCAGTAACACAATCTTGTGTGGATTAGTCAAGTTTTTGGAGTCTTGTTTGTCTAGTTGCAAAACGGGCATAATAAAGCCTATTGTCCCCAGAAGGTGTAAGGATTAGCATATATGGAGAGGTGCTGGTACAGTGCTGGCCCAGAAAGGGATCAATAAAAGGTATTATCACCTTGGGCCCCGAGGACAAGAGCCAAGCATCTTCTGAACAGGCACCGCTCAAGCTGGACCAGGTGACCCAGGAGTTTCTGGGACAACAGGGCAGTCTCTGGGTTTTTTAACATTCCACAGATAATCCACTAATACAATCATTCATATGTGGATAATTGGGAATTAACTCACATTTCCCAACATGAGGCATAAAGTGTGAAAAATGCAAAGGGAAAACATCCTGTCCTTCATGTTATGATATACAAAAGACTCCCTCAGTTATATCGTAGCCAAACTCCAGCCTCCTCGTCTCCATCCGCCAGAAGAGCCACGAAGCCACTGCTGAGTCTGTGATTCCCTGAAAGGATATGCTGTGTATCTGTTCGAGAAAAGACTTGGCAGCATTCCTCAAGACCGCCTTCCCTCAGGGAACCCTCAGCCTGAGGGGGAAGAATCATGCCCCGCCCTCAGTGAGAGGTGACACAGCCCTGCCCTCAGGGAGCCCCAGTCTGAGGGGGACACGGCCCCGCCCTAAGACAGCTCACATCTGATGGAGGGAATACAACTACTCCCAGGCACACCCCAGTGTGAGGGAAACAGGAAACACACAGGTAAGAGCGCTCACACGTGCGAAGCAGCACTGCACCCCCGAGCCCGGGTAGTGGAGGAGACGCAGCAAAGGCAGCGCCCAAGCAGAGGACTCCGGGCCGGGCTCCGCCGCGGGCCTCCTCGGCCGCCCTCCAAACTTTGAGGCTCAGGCTGAATTCAGGCAACACATGGTTACAGACCCTTCAGCGAGTAATTAGTATTCTCAACATGGAATTAATTTGTCCTACAAATATGAGAACCTAGTAATTTGTTTCACTTTTATTTTATTGTCAGATAGGATTCATTTTCTACATGATTTTATGGTTGGATAGGATTCATTAGAAATTTTTCCCCAACTGCTTCTCTCAAAAAAAAAATTCTCTGCAGCTGTGACAGTAAGCGGTTGAGCTGCCTTAGCGTTTCCTTTGAAAACTCCTGCTAAGTATCCATTCCCACCCAACACACATCGCCATAGCCCCCGGGTCTGCTCCTCAGTTTCACTTTAATTTTCACCTCTGAAGAGCCAGGTACCAAAATGGAGATAAATCTTTCTGGAAGCTTCTGCAATGGGACCTTGGATAATGGAGTGGTGAGGAGAGTGAATGGCCCCGAGCCTCCTCTGTGTTATTTACGGACACTGTGACCCTCACTCCCTCAGAATAACAGCTCCCATTTATTTAGCACCCACCCTGGGCCAGTGGCGGATGGGTCACTTAACTGTGTTATATGCTCTCGCCTCCACCTCCACCTGTGCTCTCCGTACCACGAGGCCACTGAAAACAGACCTCCAGGAGTATGCTCGGCCTGTGTCTGGACAGGACCCCTAAATGCCAACTCTAGCCTATCGAAACAAGACTTCTTCAGCCTTGACCATAGTCTCTGCTTTGCCTTGTGTTCTGCTCACCGGCCTCAGCTGTACCCTCAGAATTAGGCCCCTGCATATTTCCCCTTTTATTACACAACAGGCACTTGGGCTTCATCTCCCTGCTCAGACTGGGGGGCTCCCTGAGGACAGGGCTGTGCCTCCCCTCAGACTGGGGCTCCCTGAGGACAGGGCTGTGCCTCCCCTCAGACTGGGGCTCCCTGAGGGCAGGGCTGTGTCTCCCCTCAGCCCAAGATCACCCTGAGACGGCAGGAGCTGAGTCTCAGGGTCACTCACTCCCCAAGGTGACAGGCTAGGTCACCTTGTTCCATTTTCTCACTACACCCTCTGCTTCTCTTTATAGCACAGACCCCGACTGTAATTAATCATCTGCATAATTGTCTGTTCAATGGCTGTCTTCCCCTCTGGACTGTAAGGTTTGGGAGGTCAAGGACAAGTCTGGTCTGTTCGGTGCTCTGTCCCAGCACCTGCCACACTGCCTGGCACACAGGAGGTCCCCAATAAGTATGCTTCTACTGAATGACAGATAAAAGGATGAAGTGCTCGTGTACACGCACCGTCATAGAGGGACCAGGAGTCAGAACCCGACGTCTATCAGAACTGGGGACATTTGCTAAAGGACACGTGGTTCTCCCAGCAGCAACATGAGACGAGCACTCAAAGGCAGGACACCGGGAGTTAGGAGGCAAGACTGTCTGGTCTGCAGCCCACCTGTGCTCCTCACAGCCTGTGCTCTCGAGCTAGTTTCACTGCTCTGTAACTTAACTATCTCATCCATAAAATGGGGATAATGACAGCAGCCACCCCCAGGCATGGATCTCATAATAAATGTCAAGCACTTATAACAGTCCTGCTACCTAGTAGACACTCGAGTGTCAGTTACTATTACTGATGTTATTAGATCGCCTTTGTACAGATGAGGTAACTGAGGCTTCAAGAGGGTAACTAACTCCTCCAAGGACCCCGGGCTAATCAATGGCCAAGCAGGACCATGAATTCTAGATTTGGACTCCAAGCCTTGAACCCTCAATAAGCACCAGGCTTGTGTCCCTCCTGTGATAGAACAGTTGGGTGCTGCTGATTAAGGAGCATCAGAAGGGGTCTTAGGAGGCAACAAGCCACATCCGATGCTGCAGCCGTGGAGAAACTGACCAATGATGAGCACGTCCTGCTTCTGATGGACAAGAGGAGGAGAGACAAGAGGAAAACCAGGAGAGGGCTGAGTTCTGGCCTCCAGGACGGGCGACTGTGCTTCAGGCTAGGACCAATGTACCAAGATGGCAACAAGGTCCCATCTGATCTGGCCCCCTCATCTCTCAGAACTCATCTCCTACCACTCTTTGCCTTAATTACACAGGCCAGATACACCCCAGCCTCAGGGCCTTTGCACTTCCCAGGACAGGGCCCCACTTCAATCAAGTTATGGTCCATGATGGATGATAAACACAGTACTTTTGCCACCAGTCACTTCCCTCTTGGACAGTGCCTAGATGGCAAACATTTCTGCCTGATCCAGGGGTTGGAGCATAAGGGCCTTCATTATTCTAGGCCCCGAGAAGCAGATACCAAGATTATAAGATTACCAAGAGTACATTTTGCCTGTGAGGCAAAATGGAGACAAAGCTGGAGGAGGCTGGGAGAACTGTCAAATTGTAATGGAGGTCTGAACCCTGTAGAGGAGAGAGGGAAGGAAGGGAGGTTGGGTGGAAAAGCCTTAGACTGCAGGGCAGTTTGAAGAAAGTTAATCCAATGGGATAAGGCCAACGCAGGAGGTGGGAGCTTGACCAAAGTCTCCCCTTCTCCATCTCACAGGAACGTCCTTCACGTCCCAGCCACGCTCAGTCCCTGGCTGGGAGCAGCCCATGGGAAGTGTGGCCTTAGCACCAACGCAGTGGTGGATTCAGGACACAGTGGCTGGGGCTGTCAGTCAATACTCTGTCTGCAGAAGGAGATCTGAGGTGCATTGTCATGGCTGCCACACGTCAGACCCCTGCCTCTGAGACGTTAATCTCTGAAGCCTTTACAACCAACACCCGGCCTGTCTCTAGCGCCCTGTCAAGTAAGGCAGTCTGGGATTCCCTGCCACGAGGCACCACCAGCCTACCAATGCTGAGATGGGGTGGGCACACCGGCTGATCTGCTTCTGGCCATAACTCACCTTCCAAGGGTCTTGGTGGAGAAACCCAGTGTCACATGAGGAAACGGCCAGCGGCTTCCTCCTCCAGAGATGTGAGCTTCTAGGTCTGGTTTTCCCCTTCTCATGTCTCCTTTGGGACCCCTTTTCCCTCAGGCCTTCTGTGGCACAGCCACAACCAGCTATGGCCAGCTGGGTACAGGCCGGGTGCCAGGAACTCAGCAGGCCTCAGCACCAGTCAGCTCCAGCCTTGACCAGCCCATTCTCTCCCCACAGGAATGTTTTGGCACCTTCTCACCTGTCACTGTGAGGCTTAAAAGAGAGAAGGCAGCTGAAAACAACCCGCCCAGAGCCTGGCTCCCCACACACACTCCTGCAAAGTGGCCTTCCTTCCGCTTCTCTCACTCGTCTGCTCTTACGCTGCCTCTGATGCCACCGTAATTTGCTGGTTACATAATGTACATCCTCACCGGGTGGCAAGTCTCACACACTGGAGAGACTCCAATTTAATCATCTATTATTCACGCCATCCACAGTGTCTCTCCACAGACAATGTCAATACGAAAGAAAAGCTGTATGTCAAGGAAAAGAGAGGGAAGGGGTATCCTTGGGAGTAAGCAGGGCATGAGACCTGATGTCTTCAAAAGGCTCAGAGAGTCCACTGTCCAGAGCACGGTGAGGTCGGCTGATCTGACAGCGCCTCAGGATGTTTCTGAGGAGCTTGTTGTCTTTGCTTCCTGAAGGGCCAAGGTCATCAGCAGAAGAAAAGACAGGGAGGGAAGCAGCTCCTGGAGTTCACAATACCAGGCAGGGTCTCTAACTCCCAAATGTAGAGCCCCTTCTTAGACACTGAGGTGGGCCTGAAGGGCAAGAGAGGAAACACAGCCCCGCCCTCAGGGAGCCCCAGTCTGAGGGAGACACAGCCCTGTCCTCATGGAGCCCCAGTCTGAGGGGAGACACGGCCCTGCCCTCAGGGAGCCCCAGTCTGAGGGGGACACAGCCCTGTCCTCAGGGAGCCCAGTCTGAGGGGGACACAGCCCTGTCCTCAGGGAGCCCCAGTCTGAGGAAGAGATGAAACCTCTGCCCTCAGGGAGCTCCTAGATGAAAAAAGAAAACACAGACCCTGCTCCCCAGACTCTGAAAATATACATTATTCTATCTATGCACAACTGAGAGGAGATTTCTATTACCTTAGATAGAAACAAGAAGACAAGGGTAAAAAGGGGTAACAGACATCTAGCCTGCTCCTCCTAAAGTTTGGGGGGGGAGGGGCGGGTCTTAAGGACTCAATAGTCAATTGCACCCTTTTGCATGGTGGAACACGATGCTATAGTTTCCAGCTAAACATGGCACACAGAACACATTCATTTAGCTCTGATCCCTCCCCAAAGTCTAAAATGTGAGTAGGAATAAACAAAATAGAGCAATTATTAGCTCGAAGAAAATTAAAAACGGTCTAAGAAAGAAAATATTATCAAACATGGCTCTTTTCTAAACAGTATTTATATAATCATAAATGCTAATGTAAACATCAAATACTTATTTTTAACCAAAAATTGTGATAGAACTCTTTTGGGAGACTGGTGGGGAGTGTGATTCTGCTCCTAGGGGAGTGATAGGAGGGGCAATTATAATACAATATAATGTAAGCTCAAACTCCATAGTAGGAACTCAACAGATAATGTCTCAAAGGAAAACATCAAGAAAAAGCCAATAACAGGGAAATAAATAGCAGAGGAAAGAGCTAAAAAGTTGAAGGGTTGCCTCTGAGGAGAGGGATTCTGGGTGGGAAGGTGACAGCTGGGCACTACTCCTTTACATTAAAAACCTATTTGACTTAAATATATATAAAACTTTGATAAAAATTAAAATTAATATATTTGTTAATGGAAGGAGGATGCTGTCAAATCTTTGCTGGCTGGAGGACAATAGGTGTCAGGTTGTTAATCCAGTCAGTGGATCGAATATCACAACAGCTTCAGAGGACGGAGTCCATCCAGCTGGGAGCTGTAGCCACAGTCCAATTAGCGGTACCAAGAACCCTCCGTCCACCCTGCCCAGGAACATAGTGGGTGGGGGTACAGGGTGGTGGCCAGGGAAGCTGACTGCAGACTAAAAATGTCAGCCTCAGCCATTCTCAAAGTGAACAATCCACTGGGTCGAGTCTGAACTCCTGTCTTTTCAGGCCTTTCATATCATCAAGAATAAAATTACTTCTCTTTAGTCTAGCCCTTTATAGTTTATAAAGCCCTTTCACATACAGTATGTGAAATGTTAGCATTGGGCCCTATCTGTCCAATAATACTTTTCTCCTTTTATAGCCCAAAACACAAGGCTTGGAGAGTAAAGCAGTTTACTTAAGATTACATCAAAATGAGCAGTGAAGATGGGAACATCCATGGTTCTCTACCCTGGTGGAAATTTGAGATCACCTGGACAGCTTAGAAAACATACACCAGGCTGACCTGGTGGCATGGTGGTTGAGTTTGGCATGCTCTCCTTCGGTGGCCCAAGTTCATGGTTCAGATCCTGGGCACAGACCTACACCACTCATCAAGCCATGCTGTGGCGGTGACCCACATGCAAAATAGAGGAAGATTGGCACAGACGTTAGCTCAGGGCCAATCTTCCTCACCAAAAAAAAAAAAAAAATCAACTGTACCCAAGGCCAGGCTCCACCCAACTGAATTAGAATTTTTTGTGGTGGTTTAAAGTCTCCTCAGGTGATTCTGATGCCCCACACCAGGCTGCCTCTGGTCCCCTTAACTAATGGAACCCCATGTCCTGCTGCTCAACACACACCCTTCTATGAACATCAAGGGAGACTAGGTCATCACAAGAACAAGCACCACCAAAATTTCAGTGGCTTAATATGACAAAGATTTATTTATGACTCATGCAAATCAACTGCGGGTTCAGGCAACTCTCCAGGGCAGCTGTCCCCATATCACAGCTCAGTGTCCTCGGCTGCTCTAGTCTGGTGGCACCTCCATCTCAACACCATTGTCACCATGGTAAGAGGAGAAAGCACTGAAGACACTTTCACCGCCTATGAAATGCTCCAGCCTATAAGTGACATGCATCACTTCCACTTACAACCCATTGGTCAGACTGAGTCATATGACCCACGCATAACAGCAAGTGTGTGTGGGGGTGTAATCTTCTTATGTGCCCCCACATAGAGGAAACCCCAATGCGGGTAGGCTTTAGTGACATCTACCACACCCTTCATGGCACCCTGACCATGCTTGCTGCTCCCTGCATGGCCACCCCCATCCCTTCCGTTCTCCCTTCCCTTCCCACTCTGTAAGGCCTGGCTGGAGCCCCATCTCCTCCTAGAAGCACTCCTTGGCCACTGCTTTCAGCACTGATCCCCTCAGCCTGGCCAACACAGTTCTTATTATCTGTGGGGTGCATTTTGGCACTTAAAGTTCATTAAGCATTTTCAGAGTCTTTACATTTCCTCTGTTGTGAATTATTTAATCTCCTGGACTTAGGGCAAAGTAACGAGAGGGATTGCTGTTCTGTCCAACAGAGAGGAATTTTCAAAAAAGTGGGAGGGATGGGGAGTAGGCCCATGACTTCTGAGCATTTGTGCGTTGTGGGGAGGGGAGCCAGAGGTACAAGTGAACCCTGGGACTTGGAAAGATTGTTTGCAAAAGTCCCTCATCCTGAGAAGCTTAGGCTCAAAAAGGGAACACCAGTTAAGAGTTGGGCATCTTGGCAGGAGAATGTCAACCTTAGAACTGCTAATTATCTTAAGGAGGGAATGAAAAGTATTGAGAAAGGCCACAGGCTGCATGGGAAGCCCACCAGTGAGCCCAGTACCTAAAAGGTCATGTACAAAAGAGGGGAGGTGAAGAATATCACCCCCTCTGCGCTCACATTTCACCTTGAGCAGATGGGGTCCCTGCAATTTCCACACATTATCGTCGTTTTCTGCTCATATGGCAGCATGGCTGTTATTTATTTATTTTTATTTAACAGACATAACACTATTGGACGTGTTCTATAAATACTAACTCATTTAATCTTCTTTCAACCCTTCGTGGGTTGGTGTTCCCCTTATCCCGTTTTATAGATGAGGAAACCAAGGTTAAGTAACTTGTTCAAAGTCATCACTATTGAGGGGCAGAGCCACTGGCTCCTTCATGATGGGGGGCTCATCTTTCTAAGCCCAGCAACTAACAGCAAGTGCACAGGAGGCATTCAAGTGCCTTCTAGATGAATGAATGCTGTCTTGTTTCCCTCTGAAGCCAGACGGCCTGGATTCAAATCCCAGCTCTATCACTTACCAGCTGTGTGAAGCTGGGCAAGTTATTCACCTCTCTGCACCTCTGTTTTCTCATCTGCAAAGTGGAGCTAATAATAACTAATAAGAAAATTAAAGAAATTAATACATGTAAAGAGTAGCACAATCCTTGGCACAGAGAAAACACTTAACAAAATGTTAGTTATTGTTATTTCAGGTGCTATATCTCAGCTTATCAAACTATAAACTCCTGTATATCCACATTAACCATTTCTTTTCATTGCTGACACTGCCTAGAATGTGCTAGGTATATAACTGTAAATATATCCTAGAATAGGAAATTGTCTTAGATATCTATTACTAGATAACAAAACCTAGCAACTTAAAACAATGCACACTTGTTTTCCCACTGTTTCTGTGGGTCAGGAATCCAGGCATACCCATTAACTGGGTCTTCTGTTTCAGGGTCTGTCAAAAGTCTATAATCTAGATGTCGCCCAGGGTGGTGGTCACATCTAGAGGCTCAACTGGGGCAGGATCTGCCTCCAAGTTCACTCTGTGCTTACTGGCAGGATTCAGTTCTTCTCTGGCTGTTGGACTGAGGACTCAGGTCCTTGCTGACCATTGGTGGGTGGTGGTTCTCCACCTCTTTCCATGTGGGCCTCTCCAGCTTGCTTCAGCAGAGCAAGTTCATGAGAAGAGGAGCCAGGAAGAGAGAGAGAGCTGGTAAGATGGAAGTCACAGTCTGTTGTAACTTAACCACAGAAGTAACATGATCACTTTTGCCATATTCTATTGGTTAGAAGCAATTACTAGGTCCAGCCCGCACTCAAGGGGAGGGGATTACACAGAGGCATGAACACCAGGAGGTGAGGATCAGGGGGCCTATGTTGGAGACTGTCGACCCCAGAGCTCAAACATATTCGTTAACTGAAGTCAAGAGCCAGCTCTGCTTCAGACAAAAGTGGGCAAGGTGGAGAGGCTGACGTTTAGGACTCTGACCAGCTCTGCCTCTAGCAAAGCCTCTTTAAAGCCTCTCGGGGCCTTGGTGTCCACTTCTATAAAATGAGCAGCCTAGAGTAGGAAATGCCCCAGGTGCCTTCCATCCAGCACTCTGGAGTTCTGGGTTCTTTGAATTTAACACATCTTCATTCAATCAAGCTGACAAAATTAGATTTCTCTGCACTCTTGGAAAGCTGCCAGGTACACCATCACCATGTGAGTCCCTTCCAGGCTCCCAGACCAATCAGGTGAGGGGCAAATCACTGCCTCCCTCCCACCAACCATGCTGCCCCGTCCCACCAGTCTTGGTAGAAGGAAGGAAGGAAGCAGGTGAGCAGAGTGCTCAGGAAAGGAGAGGTCTCAGGTGTTTCCATTTGCCTTCTCCACCTCCTTGCCCCTGCCCCAAATTGCTCTGGAGGCTAAATCAGCCCAGCACCAGCGGCCGGGCAGGCCAGCATCAAACCCTTGGCGAGATGAAAGGCCTTTTTGAGGCGCATAATTCAGAGCAGCAAGCCCTGCACAGAACGTGTGATTAGAATAAATGTGCGTCCCTGGGGCTGAACACAGCTCTGCAGCATGGTGAGCTCCCACATGCTCCCCTCGGAAGCCTTCTTATCTCTTGCCCCACCATTCATTTCCTTCCTTTGAGAGCTCAGCAGCCCACCCAGCAGGCCCTCCCTTTCAGACAACATCCTCTTTTCCCTCCAGATAGAGTGACACATGAGTATAAGGAGCCTGAGAAACATGGTGGGAGATTGGGAGTTTAGAGAACCTAGTGTGGGTCCTGGCTGTGTGAGTCTCTTTCCCCACTGAGCCTCAGTTTCCTCATTTATTCAATGAAGAGGTTGGATTAGATGACTCCCAAAGTCTCTTCCAGCTCTGAAATCCCATGGTTCTTAGATTCCCCTAAATGGAGCAGGTAGATTAGGGGTCACTAGATGAGATAGGATGTGTTTGGTTATAAGTAACAGAACCCCCAGTAAGATGTGATTTCTGCACGTTTATCTCACTTAATCAGAAGAAGAGAGATAGGAGGTTTCAGGGATGGGGCAGTGGTTCAGCAATGTCATTTTCCCATCTTCCTTTCCTGCAAACCTCTGTGAGAGATCCCTTGAGGGCCTAATGTGGCCACAGCTCTCAGCATCACATCTTCCTAAGATTGGTTCAAACAGAGGAGGGAGACAGGGTAGTGGGCTCTTCTTGATGCTGCTGCTTTATCACACAGGAAAGCCTTCCCCAAAGATTTCTTCTTCTTCTTTTTGTTATTATTATTATAATACATTTTTTTGGCTGAGGAAGATTAGCCCTGAGCTAACATCTGTGCCCATCTTCCTCTACTTTATGTCTGTGTTGCTGCCACAGCGTGGCTGACGAGTGGTGTGGGTCCGCACCCGGGATTCAAACCTGAGAACCTGGGCAGCTGAAGCGGAGTGCACCAAATTTAACCACTATGCCATGGGGCTGGCCCCTCTTCTTCTTCTTCTTGTTCCTCATGTCTTATTATGGGTTAAATTACAGCCCCCCCCCCCCAAAGATACGCTGAACACCTCAGAACATGACTTTATTTGGAAATAGCATCCTTACAGATATAATGAGTTAAGATAAAGTCATCTTGGACCCCTTGGGCCACTAATCCACTATGACTAGTGTCCTTATAAGAAGAGGAGAAAGACACAGAGGAGAGATGGCCGTGTGGAGATGGAGACACCCAGGGAGAAAGCCATGTGATGATGGAGGCAGAGAATGGAGTGATGCAGCCAAGCCAAGGAATGCCCAGGATTGCCAGTGACACCAGAAGCTAAGAGAGTGGCATGGGACAGATCCTCCCCTACGGCTTTCGAGAGAGCATGGCCCGGCTGACACATCGATTTTAGATTTCTAGCCTCTAAAACTGTAAGAGAATAAATTTCTGTTATTTCGAGCCACCCAGTTGGTGGTAGTCCGTTATGGCAACCTTAGGACACTAATTCATGCCTCATTGGCCAGAACCCATTGGTAAACCACCCATTAGTGAAACACGTGTGGAAGTGCCATTGGTCCGTCTTGTGAGGCTATGCTATTTGCTTCTGGGACAAGCCCAGGCTCCTACAGATGATAAGAAGAGGGGGTGATTATTAGGCCATCAAGTCTAATACATACATTTGAAATATGAGAAAAATGTGTGTATTATTTTTCTCACATTAGAGAAACACCAGAGAGGGGAGCACCTTGCTCCAGTTCCTACCACCTCCTGTGATGGCGTGTGTCCTCCTTGCAGCAGTGTGACTGCTCCACGTGGGGGTTCTTGTTCACCCTTAGTCTATGCTGTGTGCTTCTGGCTTGTACGGATTCGAGCAAATTGCTAAGCAATGGTTGACAAGAGGCAAAGTGAGAAAGGATATGTTCAGAGCCTCTCAGCATCCCAGCTCACACAGGAGGTTAGAGCAGGGCTGCTGGCCCCGGTACAACTCAGACTGGGTGAGAAATGGGTTTGGAAGAAACAGCCTGAACCGCGGCTTCCTTAGAGGCTGGAGTCTCAGGTTGCACAGGGGGCTGAAAATGAGGAGGAGCAGAAAAAGAACATGACCTTTAGGATGGAGACAGGCTTGGTCTAGCCCCAAGAAGGTGGCTCTTGGAAACCTGGGCTGCGACGGAAGGCCTCCTCATGGAGACCCAGATAAACACAGACACATCTAGAAAACACAGTTCCACTCGGGCCACATCTATTAGAACATCTCATAAGCATCTCACACCCAAATCAACTCATATTCCCCCAAATGCTCTTCAATCTGTGCTTTCTCTCTCAGCAGAAAGTACTTCCATTTGCCCAGTTGCCCAATCCATAGTCATGGGTGTCCACCCTCAACTCCCCTCCACTCCTTAACCAGTCACTCACCAAGTCCTGTCAATTCCCTCCTCTAAATACTCCTGAAATCCATCCATTTCTCCCAGCCTCTCCCTCCACCATTCTCACTTGCCCATATTACTGTCATGTTCTCCTTACTCACCTGCCCACCTCTGATCTCCCTCCCCACTCCCCAGCCCCTCATTCCCTGCAGCCAGAATGAACTTCCAGAAACCCAGATCCCATCATGTCACTGCTCAAAGCCAGTGGTGGCTCCCCATGGTTTTGCACAAATAGCCAACCTTCCTGACTTGCTTTCAAGGCCCTTCACAACTTTCCTCCTGCTTCTTTCATGACCTTCCTCCTGCTTCTCTGAAAGCATTCTCCCTCACCATGTTTCCCCTGACCCTCAGCCCCCCATCTCCATGCTCTACAAAGCCACTCTTCTCACTCCTCCAGCCAACATGCTCTCTTGAGCCTCCAGACATTTGAATCCGCACCTGAGTCTCCCATATTATGTGACCTTCCCTTCTCTTCCTCTCCGATTAACATCTATACACACTTCAGGTCTCAATGTAGCTATCATTTCTTGTGGGAAAACCTCCTTGCTCCTCTCCCGTGAGTCTGGGTTGAGCCCCCTTTGCCCTCAGATCCCTTTTCCGCCCTCCCGTGGTCTGCTCTGTGTTGTAGGGAGCAGGCAGAGCGAGACTGACCCCTGGAGGCCTCCCCCGTCACCGGGATCCTCTGTTGGGGAAGTGGAGGGCAGGAGGAAGGGAAGAGATGGGGCATTTCTTTCCTCCCACTCTGCCTCAGGGGCACTGGCTGCAGGGCTCTGGCTCCTACCGGGACACACCCACCGTGGCTCCAGTTTCCACGTGGTGATCCTAGTGGGATCTCACCACACTGCCTTCTGCCTTCGCCCCTCTAGCGGGAGTGGTAGCTGCTTCCTGCTGCTGCTCACCTTCCATCACCTGTTAGCCAATTTCCTGCCTTAAGTCACTGCCATTATAATAGCTTACGTGATTTTGTTTTCCTGGCTCCACCCACCTCACATGGGCCTTCCCTCCAGTGCAGCTCACTGTCCTTCCCCTAACCCGCCCCACTCACCCTGAACTGGAAGGGTGTCTGTCCTTTCTAATGGGAGTGCGGGAGTGCTTCATAAGCACAGGGACGGGACATGTCTGCAGGCTTGCATTGTGCCCGATCATGCCCCTAAAACAGTGCCTGGACACAGTGAGTGTCCTATTAACACCTGGGTGAGTGAGTGAATGAATGAATGAGTAGACTTCATAGCCGAGTTTCCTGCCCATTCTTCCAACTGTCGATTAAGTCCTCTTTCTCTTTCTCCATCTCTCAAACCTCCTGTCTCTAAGAAAACACTCCTTGCTGCTTGGCCCTGACCTTTGGTTTTCCATTGGCTTTCCTTCATCCGGTAGGTAGAAGCAATATGGGGTAAACCATCCAAAGATCCCTGCACACCCAGGTGTCCCATTTCCATGGCGCATCTCCTGGGTAGGGGGCTCAGCTGGTGCTGTTGACCACAGGAGAGAGACTTAAGGGCACAAGGACTCACACGGGGCCAGGAGATGGGATTCCAGCTGGGGCTCTGGTTGTGCTTCCTGAAGGGAGCTTCCTCCTGGAGTCGTGGGGTGTGGATCTGGAGGAGCTTCATGCTAAGGAGCCTGCTTGAGTCTCTCCCCTTTCCCGGCATGGTCTGCACCCAGCTTTGCTGGAGTGAGGTGGGGGCACAGAGAGAGGAAGACGTCTGGCTTTGCTCTCAGATGTGGGCTGGGTGGAAGGGTCATGCCTGGTTTGGCAGCCTAGCATGGGAGGTGGGGGAGTGCCAGGTGGAGGGAAGGAAGCACAGGCACTGACCCAGGATGACAGCAGTGGTCTGAGCTGTTTTCCCTCCCTCCTTCCTAAGCCCACTCATCACATTTCAATCAGCTCCGAGGATCCGGGCAGCAGTGGGAGGCGGGCTGCGGAGATGCGGGGCATCCAGCCATGGCTTCTCCAGCCCCACACTGATTGGAAACAGACACAAGGGCAATGCACAGCAGTGGCTCTTTCACCATATGCAGCAGAATCTGCTTCTCAAGTCAGGCTAAGAGCTCACCTGCTGTTGCTCACCTTCCATCACCTGTTAGCCAACTTCCTGCCTAGAGGGGAGGGCAGTGAGACACATAGGTAAAGACTCAAGGTCAGGGGTCTTGGGGTCAATTTGTCCATCCCTCTGCCTCCAAGAACGTCAAAGATTCCAGCCCAGACAGAGACTCTTTTTGACTCCACCTGGATAATGTGACACCCCAGAGGGTAAAGTGCAGGTCACCACTTTTCTCAGGCAGAGGAGAGGGTTAACAGAAGAGGAATGCAGACCAGTGCAGGGAGGGCAGACACCTCTCCCTGTGCCAGCCAGAAATCCACCTTGCAGTACTGGATCTCCACACGTGTGGTGAGGAATGAGCAGGACAGAGGGAGTTCTGAACAGTGGAGGTGGGGGACGTGGAGTGAGGGGAGCATGAGGTCAGGGCTGCCCGGGATATGATAACAACCAGCACCTACCAGTTACTGAGCATGTACCAGGAGCCAGGCGCAGTGCTAGGCACTTTCATTCATTATGCATTTAATCCTAAAATAACCCTCTGAAGCAGCTACTACTGTCCTTACTTTATAAAAGGGACACCAAGGCTCAGAGAGGTAAAGAGACTTGCTAGGGTCACACAGCTAGGTGTGAGCAGCCCAGCCAGCTCTGGAAAAGATCTGCTGGCCCCCAAAATCCATCACCTTTGCAGTGACATCTGTGCCCTGTGCCACAGGCCCAGAGCCATCACCAGGGGGCTGCACAAGGCCAGGCACAGGCCACAGCTCCCCAATGGCCTACAAAGGGGCAGCTCTGGAGCCAACAATGCTGGTGGACAGATCCCAACAGTCCACCTGTGCGGGGGCCTTCACTTAGGGCACCTGGAGGCCCAACTGTCTACCTCATGCTTCTAATGTCCTTCCTGGTTATTGAGGGGAGGTCAGGGGTCCAGCTTCCCCTCTGGCCCTGCAGCCTCACAGTAACAAGTCCTTGGCACAGCCCCCGAAACGTCTTCCCCGCGATCTCCTGCGTGGCCTTAGTGCAAACCTTTGCCCTCTCTCACCTGGCCCAGCTGGGCAGCCCCCTGCCTCTGACTCATCTTCCACGCAGCTGACTCCACAATCCTCAAAGGCAAATCTGGTCATGTCACCTCTCTTAACACTAACTCTCCCAGGACCACTTTTGCCTGTGGGATAAAACCCCAAATCCTTAATTTGGCATTCCAGCCTTTCCCACTCCAGTCTTAACCTCCCCTCCCAGGGTCCTCCCTCCCCAACACCTTGCACGCTCCAGGGAGCCTGGAGGCCTGCTGTTCTCCTGGACGTGGTTTGCATCTCCACACTCCCTTGCCCTTGCTTCTGCCCCTGCCCCATCCTCCTGGGTTAACCTCCCTGTGCCTGATTTTTTCTCTTAGCAAAATGTCACCTTTTCTGCCCAACTGAAATGTCAGACGCTCTGTGAAGCCTTTCTCAACAGCTCCTCCTCTACGCAAACTCCTCCCTGGCAGACTCCTTTTGAGTCTGTGCTGAAGATGATGATAATCAAATAACAGCTAACCCTATAGGCATTGTTCAAAGCCCTTTTCAGACCTTAACTCCTTTAATCCTCACAATGACCCTAGGACGTGGATGCTGTATTATCCCCATTTTGTAGATAGAAAATAAAGGCCCAGAGCAGTTAAGTAACTTGCCCAAGGTCACAGAGCTAGTGAGTGGAGAGGAGCCAGGATCCACCCACAGCTGTGTGGTTCCGGAGCCTGTGCTCTTAAGCACCCCTCGCGGCCGCCTCCACGCCAAGAACAGCCAGGAAGTGAGTGTCTCAAGTCACCTCTAAGGAGCGGTGGCCACCTCATCACAGGGCCTGTTATTCCCCTGTCTCCCTGTGATCTGTGAGCTCCCTGAGAGCAGGGCCCATCTTCAGAGCCTCTGCATGTCTTGTGTCCAGCACAGCACCGAGGATAAGGATGAACAAGGCAGTTGCTGGAAAGAACGAATGAGTGACATATAATGATAATTACTTAGAGTGCCATCTCTCTGAGTCAGCACAGGAGAGAGATGGAGCCCCCCAAATGATGCCCCAGTTGTGAGGTGACCCACTTCTCCGCTGTCTCCCAGACAGGGGAGAAACGAGGCGGGAAAGTGTTCTCTGTAAGGGCCCTTTCTGAGGCTCTGTCCACAGGTGAGGGGGCGGGCTCAGGGCAGGGGCAGGGCACACCTCTTCCTTTCTCTGGTAATACCCCAAGGACTCTGCTATTTGTGGGCTTACCAGGTTTCATGAGGCACGCACATCTGCCCCTTCTCTGACCCACGAGGCTGGCTGTAGAGAGGGCAGCAGGGCTGGGTCCCACACAAGTTGGCAGGAGGTAACAGGTTCTATAAGCCACTCAAATTCATCATGTCCCACCTTGAGCCCATCAGCTACACACCCCCACCTGATCTCCTACAGAGTCCCTCTTAACCTTACCAACCATCTGGTTATCCAGATGAGAAAACTATTCCCCCAACACCTCCTGCCCCCTCATCCCCACACCCAACCAGTCCCCGAGTCCTGTGACCCCATTTCCTAAACATCTCTGAACCTGCCCTCTCTTCCTCCCCAGGACCCCAGCTCAGGGTACATCATGGCTGGTCTAGAATGGGAAAGCCCTGGCTGGTCTCCTTGCCCCTGGTGCACCCCCACTACTTCCCTCGAATTCCTCCTCTGCTGCCACAGGGCATCTTATAATTTATGAACAGTTCCATGCCCCTTTCCTGGTTAAAAACCTTCCATAGCTCCCCAGCCAACACTCAAGCCTGTAACCATCCTCTCCTCCTCTCCCGGGTCCTTCTACTTCCCCTGCACACATCGTGCTGCTCTCATACTTTGGGGGCTTTGTCACATGGTTCCTTCTGCCCAGAGCCCTGGAGGGCTCCCCACACACAATTCTCCACCTGGCTTGCAACTCCTCCCTGTGGGAGATAAGTCTCAACTATCAGGTCCTCCAGGAAGCCTTCCATAAGCCGCTCCCTCTCACTCTCCCCTCCCCTAAAATCTCCTTGTGCCCCATTGAGCTCCCACATACCCCTTCTGTATAACTCTGTAGTGGGATTGGCCACATTTTACTGAAATCACCCCATTGCTCATGTTGCCCTACTGAGCCATTTAAGGGCAGGAATTCTGTCTTGTTAATGTTCCATTTCCTGTCCCTAGTTCGGCACCTGGCATGGAGCTAAGTGGGGTCGTCGGTGAATGTGCCTTGAATTGAACCCAAAATAGCTTTGAATCATCCGTCTGTAATTGGCGAACGCCAGACCTACCTGTGCCTTGAGAAGTGAAGGGAGGTAACACCTGTGAAGTGTTCGCTACGTGCTCAGCGGTTGTTCACTCTCATTTTCCGCATTACTACAATCCAGGTAGTGTACTTGAAAAAGCACTAGACTAGGAATTGGGAGATGTCGATTGTAGTCCCAGACCCAACATTAACTACCAGGGTGACCTTGGGCCAGTCAATTATCCTTCCTGAATTAGTCCTCAATAACCATTATTTTCCTTTCTTGCTTCATTTCCGGTATTAAATGATCCCCATATGATCCCCACCTTTCCCTTTCTTCAGCACAGATAATTAAGAATTTGCAGATAATGAGCAGCATATCTTGACTTAGGAACACTGCATTTATGAATATCCCAAATACACAAGCAATCACTTCGAGACCCACCACAGGGGAGACCTCTTCCCCCTTCCCCACTGAGCCTTCACCCACGTCTCCACAAATTTTTACATCGAATAGTGTGAAAAATTACCAAAGCAAAGGACAATCCTTTAAATACAATTAACTTTGTACAAACAAGTTGCGTATTTCTTGTTTTCTCATTTCTTTGTGAACTGGTAAAACTTCATGGTGAACCCATAAGCAACAGCCTGGACGAATATGTAGGAACTGAGCCCTGTGGTACACCACTATAGTGGTGTCTCCACAGAAAGCACAAGCAGCCTCTTGATTATCCGATCCCACTCACCCACCCAGCCCCAGCCCCAATCCCTCCCAGTGGGGAAATCACATCTTCCGCCAGTAGAGAGGGGATGGAATCTTATCAGAAACAGCACTGCGGGTCTGTATTAAGGCAACCTGCTCTTTCGGAAAATCATGAAACTGTGCCAGGCTATAAAGAAAAATTTTTCCTGTTACTCCAGTAACACTATTACTCCCATCAGTTCTGAAGAAAGGAGAAGGGTTCCCCCTCACAGGAGCTACTTTGAGATTTGAAGCCATTTCCCCCCAGTGTGGGAAGGGAGGAGGGAAGGAACTACATTACCCAGAATCCCTGCGGCTGAACATGGGCTGGCCCATTGGCCTCCATTACTCCTGGCAGTAGCCCAGCTAATAAGCCAATCAGAGCATGAGACTGAGGGAGGTGTTCCCATCTGTCCCACCAGGAAATTCAGGGTGGGAATGAGGAAGGGATGGTGAAATTGTTGAGTTTTTCTAAGACTGTTTTTAGGAAAGAAGACGTGAGCAAAAACACAGTCTGCGGGCAACTAGCCCCTTAAACCATAGCGTGGGGAGGCAGAGCAGAGTCCAGACTGACGAGGGCACTCCTCCCACTGCAGAGGGTACTGTGTCTTTCTTCGCACCTCAGGCTGGGAGAAAAAAGATTTCTGAGGTCAGAGAACCCTTGATCTGAAGCGGGAGACACAGCCCTTGCTGTCCCCAGGGAGCTCCCAGTCTGATGGGGGAGAAGAGCTCCCAAGTGATGGGGCAGCTTGGAGTCCAGCCCCAATCCCTGCCCCTGCTAGGCTCGCTGTACTCCCTGCCGAGGTGTCCTCCACAGCCAGCTTGAGCCAGCCTTGAAACTGTGATGGACACAGCTGGCTTGATGCTTGTCCTTGTCCTCGCTCCACTGAGCCTGAGGTTGGGCTGGCTGTGGAGATGGACGGACAGCTCTCACTCCAGGGAGAAGAGCTGTGGGGTAGCAGACAGACCCAAATGCGGCAGAACTTTGCAGCTTAAGCAGGTGGCCTGCCAGGGGCAAACTTCTCCCGAACTCTTCTTGGGCAGAAATCTTTATTCTTAGCACTCCCTCCATCCCCAAAATGCTGTTGTCTATTTTCTCTCCTCTTTCAAAAACTGGCGCAACTCACCTCGTTCAGGAAGCTGCAGGGTGACCGTCCCATCTCTGTCTCCTACATTCTCTTTAGGGCAGACAGCTACACAGGGCTGCCACAGACACAATCTTTCCCCCATGTGACATTCTTTCCTCTTGGGGACTTTCTGTTCCCTTTGACCCTTTCAGAAGTCCCTGGACTCCCCCAAAGTAGGGCTTGGGGCTCCCCCATTCGGATTGCTCCTCTCCCACCTGGCCAGGTGCTCCCCAAGTCCAAGATCTCTATTTCCGCCAGAGCCTGGAGTGTCCACAAGGGGGAGCCATCACCTCCAAGGGCCTTGGAAAAGAAGACGTGTATTTGAGCCCCATCTCTGCCTTGAGAGCTGTGTGTTACTTTCACTAAAATACCTCACTTCTTGAGCCTCAGTTTCCTCAAAAATGGGGTGAATAAGAATATTGTCCCCCACTCAAATGGTGGTGGACTTGCTTATAACAAATGGTTAAGAGCCCTACAGGTGTTAGTTACCATTACTGTTTAGCTGAGAGCTCCCTGGGGGCAGCCAACCTGTAGGAAACCTCATTCCCGATACATAAAAACAGATGGAAGTGGAGCTGCTCAGTTGCTGACTGAATGGGGTTTCTGGAAGCCCCTCCTCCACAGCCTCCCCACTTCCCTCCTCTAAAGACCTCGGAGTCACCAAAGAGCTTTGTTAAGACCCCAGGCCCATCGCCAAACAACAAAGCCCTGCTCTGAAGCTCTGCTTGGCTCTGCGATTTGCCAACTTGGGTCCAGGTAAGGTCTTCACCCACAAAATGGGATTAAAAATCCTCCTTCAGAGATTGGCTGGGAAGACTTAAGTGAGTTGCTGGAAAATATGAGAAATTGTTATGGGTCATGCTCCAATTTCTCTCTCTTGAAGTTGTTGTTGATTTTGTTTTGGGGTTTTTTTCTGCACATTATATGGTGGGCTGAGTATGTGTTTAATATTTCCAGGGATGACTTGGAAAGAAGGGATGCTGAGGAGAGATGGAGGACAATGCAGAGACACCAAGGGTTGAGTCTAGGGGAATGATCTTCCCCATCCCTTTTCCATCTAGGAAACTCAACCATTGAGTCTAAGCAGTGTTGGGCAAGATGGGGTTAAGATGGCAAGAATCCAAGAATACTCAGCTTGCTGAGGGCCAGGGCCACCTCTCACTCTACAGAGAGGAAGGGACAGGGAGAGAAGTCCTATAGCCAATGAGAACCTGCTCAAACACCACGTCTTTGAAGCCCCTTCCATCCACTCCACTTAAGCAGGTGGGGAATCCCTGAAGACCCAGTGGCTCTTACAGGCTGATCTTTTGACTCACCAAGTATATCATCGGAAATGTATTCAGCTACAATTAACAGACAGTCCAACACATATCTTAAATTAAAATTAAATTAAATTAAAAGGTTATTTTTCTTAAATACCACGTCATCCAGGGATAGGTGTTGCTGGTCTTGATTTAGCAGCTCAGTCGTATCATCAGAGACCCAGTCTACTCCCCCAACCCCGACAAGCTGGCTCTCACCCTTATGCTTAGTCTCATGGATACAAGATGGCTTCTGTGGCTCCAGGCATTACAGTCTCACTTAAGGAAGCAGGGAAGGAGGCTGGAGCAGGGCAAAGCCATCTGCTGTCAGGGGAAATGCTGTCGGGACATGACACAGCTGCAGGTTGGCCCCATCCACCCAGGAGGAGCAGGTACGATTGCAAATACGTGTCCAGCCTTTGGACTTGTGGCCTCAACCTCTTGTAATTTGCTGGTCACCGGGCTCATTCATTAATGCCTAATATGGACTTACTGCCTTTTATCGCAGGGACAGGGTGCTGAAATGAGCACTGTGCAGGGAGTCCAGTCCTGGTCCTGTCACTGACCTCACTATGTGGGCTTGGGCAAGGCACTTGCCCTCTCAGTCCCTCTTCTGTAAAATGGGAATGAGGCGCTATTAAACCACTCAAAACCCATGTTAGGAATGGAGTTGAAATGGTTAATTCTGAAAGTTACTGCAAAGATTGATAGGGAAATAGGTAAATGTTACGGAATAAATTGTGTCCCTCCCCAAAAATTCATTTGTTGAAATCCTAACCCCAGTACCTGAGACTGTGACTGTGACTATATTTGGAGCTAGGATCTCATGAGAGGTAATTAAATGAGGTGATTAAACTAGTTCAAGTGAGGTCATTGGGGTGAACCCTAATCGAATCTGACTGATGACCTTAGAAGAAGAGGAGATGAGAACAGACGTGCACAGAGGGAAGACCCTGTGAGGACACAGGGAGAAGGTGGCCACCTATGAGCCAAGGGAGAGGCCTTGGAAGGAACCCACCCTGCCGACACCCTGATCTTGGACTTCCAGCCTCCGGAATTGTGAGAAAATAAATTTCTGTTGCTTAAGCCACACAGTCTGTGGTGCTTTGTTATGGCAGCCCCCGCAAACTCGTACAGTAAACATGACAGAGTTTTTAAATTCGGAGGTGCTTTCAGAAGGCAAACTGTTGCTTCCTCAACAGCACAGCACAGGGCTCTAAGTGTAGAAGCCCACATCGCCGTGCCCTGTTCGGGGCTGGGGAGAATCCATCCTGAACGGGGAATGGTGCCTTTCAGGCCCTCCTCTCGATCAGAGACTGAGCACGTGCACAGCCCCAGCGCACCACGTTGATGTCACATGAGCACCCAGCAGCATCCAGCTCATCCCCATCGCCAAGGCACGGTTAGTATCATAACTCCTAACTCATTAATAATACACTGGAAATTACAGAGCTCATGACTAACTTGCTTATTTAAAAAATCAGACACAATTTAGAGTTATGCCTGAGGTGCTGTCATTTCTCCCACCCATTTGTTCTCTCATTCAGCACACACATCCTGAGAGCCTACTGTGTGCCAGGCATTGGTCTAGGCTTTGGGAACAGAGCAGAAAACAACCCACCTCCCTGCCTTCATGGAACTCACATTCTCCTGGAGGGTAAAAGGCTTTAAGCAAGTAAACTTCCACACAAACATACACACACACACAAATAAAGCTGGATAAGGGAATAACACATGCAGGGATGTTATTTTACAGAGACTCATCAGAGAAGAAGAGGATAGCTCTCAGATAGCCATTTGATATAGACTAGAATGGAGCCAGGGAGCAACCCATGCAGATATGTGGGGAGAGAGCATCCCAGGCAGGGGGAACAGCAAGTGCAAAGGCCCTGAGGTGGGAGTGTGCTTGGTGTCTTCAAGAAACAGCAAAACCATGTGCCTGGAACAAAGGGAGCGAAGGGGAGAGTGGTAGGAGATGAGGTCAGGGAGGTAGTGGGGGCCAGCTCATGTAGGCATAATAAAGACTCAGGATTTTATTTGGGATGTGGTATGAAGCCCCTGGACAATTTTGCACAGGTGAATGACATGCTTTAAAAGGATCACTCTGGCTGCTGTATCAGCAATAGACCAGAAAGGGTAGGAGCTGAAGGGTCCAAAAAGAGACAATGGTAGATGGAGCTAGGATGGCAGCAGTAGATAGTGGGATGGGGACACATTGAGACAGATTTTGAAAGTAGAGCTGGCAAGAGTTGCTGAGGGATTGGATGTGGGATGTGAGAAAAGGAGAGTTCAGACTATGCCAACATTTTTGCCTGAACTTCTGGGCAAATGGAGGGGGACCTTCCCACCCTGATATACTTGCCGCAGGAAGGACAGATTCATAGCTATTTAGTCTTCCAAGAACTGCACATAACCCACAGTTATCTGTGCCACAGTCTGAGAGTGAGTGGGCATTGACATTATCTGTCTCCAGTAGCACAGTAGGAACCACCACCCCATTACACGTCCCCAAGAGAGACAGCCGTGTGCTCTGGTGATCCAAGGGCTAGAAGACCCCCAAAAGTAAGAGCTGGAGGGAGCCTTGGCACATTCTGTAGAACACGTGCATCAGAAGCACCTGAGATGCCTGTTACAGACGTGAGCCCAAGCCCATCTCACCCCTTCCGAATTAGAACATCAATGTCTGTGGGCTAGAAACCCATCTGTAGCAAGTTCCCTGGGGAATCTGTGCTCTCCAAAGTCTCAACTATCACTCTAATTGGAGCCCTTCAATTTGCAGGTGAAGAAACAGGTCCTCACCCACAGTTCCCACCCCCCCTGGCCAGGTCCCTTCCACTATGGTTATTCACCACATAATGATGTTTTGGTCAACAATGGACGGCATATCCGACGGTGGTCCTGTGAGATTAGTGCCATATAGCCTAGATGTGTAGTAGGCTCTACCATCTAGGTTTGTGTAAGTACCATAGGGGAGAAAGAAATCATCCTCCACCCTTCTAGGTTCTTTTGGCTTGTCTAAAAATTAAATCGACATGAGACAGATTAACAGGAAAAAACCCAAAAGTTTAATAACATGTATACATGGGAGAAACCCAGGAAGACCAAGTAACTTGCCAAAATGGCCAAAGCCCTCACCTTAAATACCAGCCTCAGCTAAAGACAAAAGATGCTGGGGGTGGGAGAGTCAGGGACTTCAAAGGAAAGGAGGGAAATTCACACGTAGGTGAAAAGGAGCAAACATTTGAGAAACAAGTGTTTGTCCACACAGAAACAGAAGAACACAGAGGGGAGCCCAACAAACGGGCTTTTCTAGGTTCCTCCCTGTCTACAGCTTAGTTCATGTTACACTAAGCGATATCTCGTGTCCTGAGACAGATTTTTCAATCCGAATTCTTTTAGACAGTTAAGGGGGAGGTGACAAGAAAAAGTATTTTGTTTCTTAAAAATAATCAGCCTAAAATAATCCTCATGTTAAAGTGACACATTTTGGGGTGGCAAATTTTGTTCCTCTTCATTACACTCTATGTATGAACTCTATGACGTTCACACAAGGATGAAATCACCAAACGACGCGTTTCTCAGAACATGTCCCCATTGTTAAGTGACACATGACTGTATATCAAGCTGTCAGCATCGTAGCCAGAGTCTCCTGTGGCCCAATTGATATCACTCTTCACCATGGTTTCCCCAGCTTTCTACTTCCCCTCAAAAATAAGACATTGATCACAAGGGGACATGTGATGCTCCATCCTTACTGCTGGGGGGACAAGTTCTCACAGGTGGCTGAGGGTCAGTGTGTCATCCCCAGGTGTAGAGGACAAAGACAGCTGGGCTAATAGGAGAAGCTGTGGCAGAAGGGCTGGGAGGGGTGTTTCAAGCCAGGTGCAGAAGGGCATATGGGAATGGGCTCCCCACACTCCTGACACTGTCCCTGCTGAGTGAGTTTCTGGGACTGGAAGTGCTGTCACCATTTCCTTCCAGAAAGCCACACCATGGCACACTCAGCATTAATCCAAGGGGAAAATACTGAGGCCAGGGTTCTGATTAAGCCATCTCACTGATCTAGGATTAGTTTTTTGATCTATAAAATATAGCCTGAATCCTTTCATGGGGATAAACTGCCAACTTGTTCATAAAGCCTTAAGTCAAACATGGTGGCCAGGGGCGAATGGCACATGGCAGTCCCAGCAGCGTGGTGCTTGGCTGACTCCCTGTCCCTAAAGCCCCCAGGCTCCAGAGAGCATTGATGGCAGAGAGTTCTGGTAAGGGCCCTGCAGTCCCATGAGCTACAAACCTCCCAGTTTGCTGATGTACAAGAATTAGAATGAGTAAAATCAGCCAGAGTCACCCCCGGCCCCTTGGATCTTCGTTAAATCACGTGAGTTTAATTATACTAACAGGTAAAACTTGCTTCTCTGCCCCGCACATTCAGGTCATCCAGTTACCCACCTGTCCTCCCTACCCAGCCCCTGGTAAAGGGGCCTCTGCAGCAATGGGAGGGCTTTTTATAGCCTCCTACGTCCGGGCGGGCTCCTCAACTGGAAGGTGTGGGTGTCACATTCTGCCTGGGAAGGAGTGAGTCCCCACTGCCAGGCAGTTCATTGTCTTTAGTTACACTGAGTTTACACGCACACCTCCATGTGGACGCCCTTATGCACGCACACACACACACTGAACACGGATGCAGATAAACACACATATCCCAAACAGGGGTCCACACAGATAGGCAGACAAAACACACGAAATAAAAGTAGCCCTCACTGTAAGTGCCTACAGTAGGTCAGGCAATGTTTGAAGGGCTCTCCAGGTGTTACCTTGTCTAATCCTCACAGGAACCCTCTAAAGTACGTCATCTTGATTTCACAGATGAGGAAACCCACTTGGGGTTCCCAGCTGTATATGGTGGCGCCAATAGTCCAATAGCCCGACTCTCCTGGCTTCCCACCAGCATACACACCCCCCTCGGCATGTGGCCCCACACACATGGCACCCCCACCCCTTGGTAACCACACACACAGACCATGCTCTCCAGGGACATGCACCAAGGCAGAGCATCCAGTATTTCTCCCGATCCCTCCCTGGCAAGGAATGGTGGCCCCTTCAGATGCCGCTCCGGGCTCATTGGTCCCCGTCCTGTCCTCAGACCCCTGAACCAGAGAAACTGCTCTTTTGTCTCATTCAAATGCAGGCCAGTTGCAGAGATGGAGTAAGTCTTTGTTCAGGCCTCCTGGGGATAGGCAGAGCAGAAACAGAGCACGAACTTTAAATCATCTAAGTCCACGACATTTTGTAAGTCTGTGGTCGGGAGCTTTTTCACTTGCTGCTGGCAGTTAAAGGAAAGGGCAGTTTTCCCGCTTAGCCCTAATATGCTGGCTCACAGAGAAATCGCTCCTCGTTCTGACTTATCAGACTCCATTATCACTCCCTTACGCAGGGACGCACTGTTTTATTCAAGTGCTGGCACCATTAGCTCAACACACGCTAGAAATATTAAAAGGATGGAGGGACTTCCCGTCTGTCTCTAAGCGAGTTCCTGTGGTTCAAGTCCCTCCAGGTGGGGTGGGAGCCGTGCAGGAAGAGGTGGGCGCTGTAGGGGAGGGGCAGCTCCCTGGGTACTGCCAAGCACTTCCCTGTAGGGGGGACATTAGCTGTCCCACCAGGCTGCAGAGAGAACACCTGAGCTCAAGGCTGGGCAGGAGCAAGGGGCAGGGCCACTGTCCACCCCCTGGGTGCTGAGCCTGGCACTGGAAGGTACCGGTAACACAGACTTTGCATGTGGAATCTGACTCAGCATCTGCTGACTGTGACCGTAGGCAAGTCCATCTCTCTAGGCCTCAGTGTCCCCATCTGTGAAGTGAGGATGATAAAAATAGCACCTGTTGCCTAGAGTTCTTGAAAGAATTAAATAGAAAATGAGTTTACTCTTAGAGTTCTTGTTCCAGAAAATATCTCATCTCAGAGGGCCAGGAGCATTTTTGGGAAACCTTAGGAGGGTCTGGTCTTATCCGTACTTCCCTTGGAGGGAGGGGCGTGGCTGCATCATAGGCAAAGAATGTCAAAACCTAGAGATGGGGTCTGGGAAGCCAGCCTCCAAGATGGTCCTCAATGATTTCACCTCCTGGTGTTCACCCCCTTGTGTGGTCCCCTCCCACGAGGAGTCAGGGTGGGCCTGTGTGACACAGAGAATGCAGTGGAGTGGCGGTGGATGACTTCCGAAGCCAGGTCTTAAAGGCATGTAGCTTCCATCTTGGTGGCTGGGATCTTTTGTTCTGGGGGAAGCCAGTCACATGCCATGGGGATGCTCAAGCAGGCCTGTGGAAAGGCCCATATGGAGAGAGAGGAGACCCCGGCCAGCAGCCAGCACCATCTCCCACCATGTGAGTGAGCCACCACAGAATGGATCCTCAGGCCCCAGTCAAACCTTCAGATGACTGTGGATGAGAGACCCTGAGGCAGGGCCATCCAGCTAGGCCACTCCCGCCTTCCTCCCCCATGGAAACCATGAGAGATGATAAACGATTACTCTTTTAGGTTTTGGGGTGATGTTGCACAGCCATGGTGACTAGAACAGGGTCAAAACCCTTCTTTTGCAGATTGGGCAAACCCATAGAAAAGTGGCTTGCCCAAGGCTGATAGGAACACACAGACTAGAACCCAGACTTCTGGGTCCTGAGTTGGCAGTTTCCATGTCCTGCCTTGAACCGAAGGCCTGGCCTGGCCTCTGGAAGCTGGATTCAGTGGGGTCAGGGAAATTTCACTCTCTACCTCTCCCTCCCTGCCAGGCTCCATTTCAATAGTTCAGGCTGTCAGTTGGAGACAAAGTTATTAAAAAAGCTGTATTTAAATTGTGTCAGGGACAGTTAGTACTCACCAGATATCCATACATTCCTCTATAGCTCCCAGCTTCCCTTAAGTTAAGTTGAGATGTGTGACCAGTTCTGGACAACGGGCTATGAAGAGAATTGATGTCACTTTCAGGACAAAGTGTTTAAGAGTTGCTGCATGACCCTCAACTTTCTCGATTCTGGTTTCAGCAACCTGAAAAATCACCTCTTCTAGAGACTGTATCTATAAGATGAAACCTGGATCCCTAGTCACTGCTTGGAAGAGAACTTCTCTGGGGAGTCAATGGACCAAAAGCAGACTTTCCATGAACCAAAAATATACCTTTATGTATTAAGCCACTGAAATTTGAGTGACAGATTGTTACTTCAACCTAGCCTAGCTTAACCTGTCTAATTTACCATGTATTCCAGATAACACAGCTACTAGTTGCGATGGGGTTACCTCACCCATATTGGACTATGATGGAGTGAGGAATACGGTTCTATTGGATTAAGTCACTGAACTTTCAGAGTTTTGGCTGTTATTGCATCAGAGCCTCCTATCCTGTCCCCACTAATAAATCAGTCACGAACGCATCCTATAAGTGAGAATCCTGTAATACCCCTTACAAACGAGAAAATAGAAAAATGAAAGATAAAAACAGGTGTAATCAGTAAGTTTCTATATGAGTACAAGTAAGAGCAAATCAAACTAATACTGACTGAAACCACACAGACACTTATTGTTTATTTGACAAGAAGTCAGAGGTCAGTGTTTCGACTATTAGCTCAGCAGTTCAACACTGTCATCAAGGACCCAGGCTCTTTTCCTCCTATTTGTCTTCCTCCTCAGCTTACTGGTTTTCATCCTTGTTGTTTGTGGTCAAAAGATGGCTGCCACAGCTCCAACCATCACATCCACATATAACCACTTTTTAATCAGGAAAACAGGGAATAAAAAAAGAGGGTTTATCCTTGAGTGGCTATATCTCATCAGAGAAGAAAATTTTTCCCAGAAACTCCCAGAAAACTTCCCCTTCTATCTCACTGGCCAGAACAGATTCATAAGTCTACCCCTAGACAAAAAAGAATGGGATTCACCCTATCAATGGGCTCAATGTCACATGGGAAAGATCACGATTCTTTTAGCAAGCAAGGAGGGTAGCAGCTATTGAATAAGTTATTAACAGCATCTGCCCCATGTATAAATAATTGTCACATTGCATAAAATCACAGGATCAAATGCAAAAAAAAAAAAAGCGGTAAGATAATGGCAAACCTACATCCCTGCTGTTCTTCAAGTTCCTTCTTTCTAATTAACTGAGTCTCCAAGAAAAGAAGGACCTGCCCAAGGTGTCCTGCTGACTGACAACTAAGTTGGATCTGCCAGCCAGGTCTTCTGACTCTTGGACCAAGTTTGGGTCCATGTCAATATTTCCCATTGTGGGTTCCAGGGAATGTTTTTCACAAGGTGCTTTACAAATCAAAGAGTTGAGTAATCAAATAAGTTAGAGAAATGCTCCCTATTTGATCCCCAGCTTGATGACTCATCATGCCCACTGGCATATTAAAGTCTCTGAGAAGTCCTGCAACAAAGAATGAATCTTATAACAGTTAACCTAGTAGTTCCCACAATATGTTTGAGCACAAAATTGTCACTTCATGGAACCAATTAAATCTCATGGGACTAGCATTCTGAAAAACACCTTTGGAAATGCTGGCTTATACAGGGCCGCTTCCTGTCTCCCCACCCATAACGTAACTACTGTGCTGAACACATCCATCTGCAGAGACAGGGGTAAATACTCCAGCATATGCTGCTGTGCTTCTACTGCATTCTGGTGCAAGTTCCACTCAGGTGGTTCATTTTTTTCCCTGGTTAATGAAGAGGTTTGTTTTTGTGTGCTCATTTAGGAATTGTAATCACTTTCAAGAAAGAACGAGAGCGTGTCATTGGAAAGAATGAGCATGAAGCCGGGAGGTGATGGAGAAACCCACAGACGTATCTCTGGCTCAGAGAACGCTGGCAGTAACCGTCCACACACCTCCACCACGCCACCGTGTATGGAGCACCTCTGCAGACATCATCCCATCGATTCTAAAAGCAGATGGCCAGGACCTCGGCTACCTCCTTGCATGCGGCCAAGCTAAGGTCACTGGCTCTGCCAGCCACTGCATATCAACTTTGGGCAATTTCCTTCTCCTCTTGGGTCTGGATTTCCTTCTCATCTACTAATGAGGACACTGAGACTTAGAATGCTGAAGAGGCCTGAGCTCAAGGTCTGGGTCTTGGATTCTGGACCGTCTTTCCCCTCCGTAGATCTGCCCCATCAGGAACAGTAGGACATACGAACCGCCTGAGATCCCATGATCACTTACATTGTTAAACTTTTTATTGAAATAATCATACAGAGAAGAACACACAGCAGAAGTGTACATCTCAACGAATTTTCACCAACTGAACCCATCCGTGTAACTAGCATTCAGATCAACATACCCTACCAGCTCCTCAGAAGCCCTCTTGTGCTGCTCTGTAGTTACTGCTCTCCCAAGGGCAACCACTTCATTGGTTTTGTCTGTTACTGAACTTCGTATAAATGGAATCAAACAGTATATGCATTTTCTCTCATGTCTGGCTTCTTTTGCTTCAGAATATGTTCATCAGATTCCTCCACGCTGCTGAGTGCAGCTGTAGGTCATTACCTCTCATTGCTGTGTAGAATTCTATTGTGTGAATACACTACACTGAGTGTATCCATTCTACTCTTGACAGACTAGTTTTGCTTGTGTAGTTTCCAGTTGGATCTATTAAAAATAGTGCTTCTATGAAAACCCCAGTACATGTCTTTCAGAAGAGCATATGGATGTATTTCTGTTGGGTATATTATATCCAGGAGTAGACATGCCAAAACATAGGGTACGCATGGTAGATACTTCCCCACAGCTGTCCAGAGTGGCTTCATCTATGTCTTCTCACACTAGCCACACGTTGGGGCTCAGATACTCCACGTCTTCCTCAGCACCCAGGATTTTCCATCTTTTTCACTCTGGTCATTCTGGTGGGTCTGTGGTGGCATCACATTGTGGTTTTAATTTACATTTCCCTACAGACCAATGATGTTGAGCACCTTTTCTTGCTTATTGGCCATTCAGCTGTCTTTTTTGAGACGTGTCCAAGGTTGTTATCCATCTGTCTTTTTCTTATTGATACATTATGATATAAACACAAGGGCCTGATAACCACCCCCCACACACACACATACCACACTTTAATTGACTGACAGAAACAACAGGGTGTGGTAACCAAGCCCGATGTAGGCAGGGATTTCCAGTGAGGGCTGAAGTCCACTCCTCAGCCCCCACGTCCCCTCCTGTTCTCAAGGCCAGACTAACAGACGAGACAGAGTGAGAGGAGAGGCGTCACATTCATCCAGTACATCATTGTCAAGTCCAGGCTGTGTCCGGAGTCCTGCTCAGGAGGCTGGAAGCTCCGCAGCGGACAAAACAGACAGACCAGTCCACGGGGACACGGCACGCTTTACTTGAGCATGAAAATGGTGCTCAGCTTTTTCTCCTCTGGAGCTGGGCTAAACCCCACCCAAGTCCCTAGGCGCGATGAATGCCCTGGCTAATAATAATAATAGTAATAATAAGCCACTAACATTTATTGAGCACTTAGTGTGTCCCATGCGTTGTTCCAAGGGCTCCACGCGTGGTAAGCCGTGGTTCTCCAACTTCGATACACATCAGCATTGCCTAGAGGGCGTGTTCAACACAGACGGTGCTGGGCCCTGCTCTGACTCAGTGCATCTACGAGGTGCCTGAGAATTTTCTTTTTTAACAAACTTCCAGGTGATGCTAATGCTGCAAACTTTTGAACCATTACCTCAGAGCAACTGTGTGGGGTAAGCACTTATTAGTATCTCTTGCCCAGTGAGGACCCTGAGGCATAGACAGGCTAAGCAATATCTATATCCGAGCCCACGCGGCTCATAATTGGTGCAATTGGTATTTGAACTGAAGCCGTGTGACTGGAGTTTGCACTCTTAACTATTAAACTACACCCCACTATGCCCAATAGCTTGCTTTTAAAGGCTCTCCTAAAAAGTCCTGCTTCTCTGCTGAAATAAGAGCCTCTGATTCCCATCAGATAAATCAGTCCTTCTTTGAGGGTTCTTGGAAGGGCTGTATGAATGAATTCTCTCCCCCTGCAGAGAGATGCCAGCTACTGTGATGGGTGGTCTGTGATGGGTGGATAATTGTGGAGGACAGGGACACGTGTGGGTTTTGCAGCTTAAAGATCTGTATTTGAATCACAACTCCAGGCTTTATTACATTTGAAACCTTGGCAAATTCATAAGGTATCTGAGATTCAATTTCTTCACTCTTATTAAAACAGAGAAATATAAAGTTATTTAAAACCCCAACTGGCTAGAGCTGCTTTATCCTAGCAGCTGGAAGAGCATAATTCCCCTGCAGGCAAATGGCTCTTATTGAAGAGATTCTCCTGATCGGGTATGAAAGGAGAGGCCCTGAGGGGGAGACAACGCCCTGTCACCAGTTTGGGCTTCTTTGGGAAGGGGAGAGGCCAAGGGCAGGGACAGGAGACAAGGTCAGGGGCAGGGGATCTGAGAGGCAAAGGTAAGCCATTCCAAAATCTGTTGGGAGGTTGGGGCTTTCTGTGGGGATGGCGGATGGTGGGACCAGGCAGAGTTATGTTGAGAAAATGGATATTTAAAATCTAATTTAAAGTAATTTGCTTTTTGATGGCAATGATGTCACCACCCCTTCCTTTCCGTTACCTCCAAATTCTGCATGTTCCTGGTATTTGGCGGAGGCGTTGGAGGAATAAGGTTGAGTGTAAAGACAATATCCCCATCCTAGGGATGCAGATGGACCCCTATGTGGATGATGCCCCATGGCAACAAGAAAGCGCACTATTTTTAAAATCAGTATTTGTGCCTCAGACTGGAGGACCCCTGAGAGCAAGGCACATGGAAAGACCCCTTCCTGTGCGGGTCCAGTCAGATAGGCTGGTGTGGAGGAGGATGGCAATTCCTGCGTTGTGAGGGGGGTAGGTGTCTGCATGACCTTGAGCCTTTTTCCGCCATGGGTTCTCTCTTACCCAGCACCTGGGCTGGAAAGCTGCGTGTGCTGGCTGAGGGAAAGCCGTGGAGGTTTCCTGTATACACTGTTCCACTGAGGCCAGAGAGTGGATCCAGGAAAGGTTCTCTCTTCAATTGCTGACTTTTATTGAGCACTGGCTAGTGTTCCGGGCATGGAGCCAGATACTTCACACCTCCTATCAGACTGGGCTCTGAGATGCAAGCAACAGAAACCAACTCGGGCTGATGTAAAGAGAGAAAGAATACACGAAAAACATCTTTGGCTGCTCATAGAATCTCTAAAGGGCCTATAAACCAGGTTTGGAGCTACACACTCAAGAATAACACCCAAAGTGATGCTGCTAAAGGGGTCCAAATATGAACTCCACTGCTGCCGGGCTGGCCTTAGACGTGGAGCTTACATCACAGGTGCCCACTGACCAATGGCCACCAAAGTTGCAGCACAGTCACTATTGTCTCCTGAAGCAGTCACAGAGACAGAGATAATGCCTCAGGGGCCCCGGAGTCTGAGGCAGCTGCCTCCTACCGGCAGAGCCAAGTGTTCTGTCATGGAAGATGGGCTCTGCCACCCACTGAGACCCCAACACACACAGGGAGAGAGTGAGGCACTGGCCCCAAAGAAAGACAAGTGTCCACTTCACAGGCATGATCTCATTTATCTCGTTTAAAACTTGCAAGAATACTGTGGAGTGAGTGAATATGTCACCTTAATTTATCACAACAGGTACTGAGGGTCAGAAATAGAGTAGCCGAGGATACAGAGCTAGTTGGCAGCAGGAGGCCCGGGAGCAGGATGTAGGGCTGTCTGACTCCAGAGAGCCCGTCTCCTAAGTATGTCGTCCCTAAGTCTCCTGTCAGCAGCACTGCCAGACAGAAGGAGGCGGTCTGCAGAGAGAGAGACAGGGAGAGAGCAAGAGAGACAGGGAGAGGGTATGTGTGTGTGTGTGTGCGTATTTGGGGGCCAGTTGAGGATCTCTCCCTGACGCAGTGCTTTTGGATATCAGCGTCTTGGCCATAACCATCTGATGGTCATGTCCTGTCTCCCCGTTCCAGGTCTTTCTGTAGACAGTACTAAAGGCCTCTCTAACTCAAGACGCAATGAAGCTGACCAAAGGCTCCGTTAGAACTGAATGCAGGGTTTGTTACTGTGCTGGTCCCTTACGCACTGTCCCACATGCTGTACTGACGCCCATTCCCTAACAGCAGCCCTGACCGTGTGCAGCTTGGGGTGGGTATCTAGAAACCACAGACTCAGAAGGAAGCCTGGAGTCTTCTGAAATCAGCCCCTCCGGACTGTGAGCTCCATGGATGTCTCGCTCCCCCAACAGCCCTGTGCTGCCCCCACCTGGCATATGGCAGGTGCTTAATAACTGTTGGTTGAATGAATGAATGAATGAATGAATGAATGAGCAGGCGAGTGAGTGAGTGAAGGAATCAGCGTTCTCACAGATGATGTCATAATGCTCTTACCCAGCATGACCAGGTGGGCTCCTCCCTGCAGCGCTGGTCTAGCTGGCCCCTCATTCTTCTGACACCCCCATGGTCCTACTGAAGCTTTGATGTTCGCCTCATGCTTCTTTCTTGTTCCATATCTTGGTCTTTGCTTCTTCATTTGCTTGAAATACACTTTCAGAGTCTGAAATCTGTCCCCATTAGTTTCTACGGGAAGACTTTGATTCCCTCCAACAAGCTCTGGAAAATCTGAGCAGGCAGAGGCAGCAGCTCTGCATGCCTCGAGGGGGGGCCCAGGGTTTGTGGGCTGGGGAGCGGGGATGAGACAGGAAGAGACTGAGTCTGCTGATGGGATGGTGCAGCCCCCCACCAACCTCTACTCGAGGGACTGCAAGCCCAAAAGATAACAGGGCTGGGTGGTACCCTACGCTGTGACTTTCCTGACTGCATGGTATTCTCGCACACAGTGGTCAAGATGCCTAAAGGGTTGATATTGTGTGTGATGCTCAGATGACCCCCTACAGACCCAGGATCTCCCCTCCAGGCCTCGAGGGGAACCCAATCTTTCAATGATGGAAGTGCCCAAATGAGGTGATCTCCTTACTGCATCCCAAAGAGTCGGCAGCATCCTCGCTGTCTGTTGCCCGGACACTGCAATCTGGGACTTTGAGACTTTGGTTTATGCATCCAGCCACATCGCGCGTCTGGAGCATCGGGATTCAGGGAGCGCAGCAGAGACTGTAGGCCGACCCAGCCTGCAAGCCCCTGCGCTGGAGGAACCCTCCTAGAAGGAAGCGGCGGGTCTCCAGCCTCAGATCCGGCCTCTCTGTGCTCAGCGCCGCCCTGCAGGCTCCCTGCACCCTGGTTTCATCACTCCTCTGCCTGTTCCTTCTCTTGTTGCTTCTCCCTTCTCTCCGGCAGCCCAGGACTTCTCAGGCGGGCGGGAAGGGAGAACTGTGTCAGGCAGGATGGCGAGCTAAAGGAGACAGGCTGGGCTAGGGGAGAGGGGGACCACCTCGGCTCACAGCAGCAGGATGTGGCTTTCTCCTGGCCAGTTTTGTCTTGTGCACCTTTCAGCCCCCATGTCTGTTCACCCGCAGGGGTCCTGAGGGGGGACAAGCAGAAGCGGTCAGGGGTGAGGCCAGGGTGTTGGTGGCTCCCTTACTGCTAGTAATGAATGAATGTCCCAAAGTCTACTGTAGGGAAAGGACACCTCACCTCCCACCTTCCACAGGACAGGCCGTGGCTGAGTCCTACGGGAAGGATCAGTGTGAGGAGCCAGCGACATCCTCCTCCTGGACTGGTTCTGATCCCCGGGGACTCCCAGCGGCACTGCCCTCTCACCTCCCACAGACCCGGCTCAGCGAGCATTTCCCGCACCGTCCTGTTTAAATTTGCAACCCACCCCGAGTTCCATGTCCCCCGGGAGCCGACATAATGGTGGGGTCAACAATGACAAATGCTGACCGCAGTAAGAGGAATAAAGCAGGGTGAGGGGGATGGGAGTCGGGAGGTCTTTTCTTAACAAGTGTGGTCAGGGAAAGTCTCTGTGGAGGTGACCTTTGAGCAGAGACCCGAGGGAGGGGAGGGAGCAAGTCAGGTGGACACCGGGAAACCTGGACAGAGGGACAGACAGCAGACATCAGGGCCCCTAAGAGAGGAGGTGAGCTGGCACATTTGAGAGAGAATAAGGGGGCAGTGTGGAACAGAGTGGAGGGACGGACGAGGGGGAGGAGGAGGACATGAGATCAGAGCAGGGCTGAGGGGCTAGAAAAACTCCTCCAGGCATTTTACATATATTAATTCTCTCTCACCCAAACAATCTGAGGTGAGTATGATTATTATCCCCATTGTCCAGATGAGGAAACCGAGGAACAGAGAGGTAAATGATTTCCCACAGGCCACAGAGCCAGGACTCAAACAGGCCTTGCCTGGAGTCTGCACACTAACCGCGTTGTTGTGTTGCCCATTAGTGACTCATCAGCTTTAGAGTCAAACAGATGCAAACTCCAGCGCTGGGCTACACGTGGGTGCTCCGTGACTCTGGCAAGTGAATTGCCCTCTCTGCGCTTCTGTTTCCTTATATCCCACTCCTCACGGGTTACCATGAAGGTGAGCCGAAAATGTGCGTCTGGGGCTTAACACGTCCTGGGTCGTCACTCCCCTCCCGTCCCTCTTCCAGGCAGACCAGCAGGTTCCACAAGCCAGGCACGGGGCAGGACAGGCTGAGCAGCAGCGGGCAGCTCAGCCACAGACACGAGGGAGGGGAGAGTGTGAGGGCCCGAGTGGAGGGCGCTACTTTCTGTGAGGAGGTCACACAGCTGAGAGGAGCGGCTTCCAGCGGATTCTAGGTCGTGGTTCTTCATCTGAGTCCTTAGCTCTGAGGGGAAGGAAACCAACAGAGAAGAGGAAGTGAGAGCCGGGTCGCGTGAAACATTTGCAAATTACAGGAGAGTTGAACCAGTGGAGAGAGCTAGGGAAGTTTGGAGAAGGTGATGGGTGCTCTCAGAGCCTGTGTCTGAAATAACCAGCTGTGACCCCCAATTTGCTGTCCACACTCCGTTTGCAGCTACACTGGCTGTTTGCAGAGCTTGGCACTCTGTGTCATTATTTGCAGGGCTTGGAGCTGTTTGCAAAGCTTGTCACTGCCTGTGTCACCATTTGGAGAGTGTGGCACTGTTTGTTGGGTTTTATTTGCAGAGTTCAGTGTTGCTGGAGAGGCTAGCACCATTTGTGTTGCTGTTTGCGGTGCTTGTCACTGTCTCTGTTGGTGCCTGGTGTCGACAGCGCCCGTTCCTCCCAGCTCCTCTGTTTGCTGGGGCGTCAGTGTTGGTGCCACTGTCTCTGTGGATGTCCAGAGTCCGTCACTGTTATAGGCATGATCTACAGTGCTCCTCACTGCTTGGGTCCCTGTTTGCAGAGCCTGTCATGGTTACAGTCACGGTGTTTGCAGAGCTTGGCCCTGTTGGTTCCACGAGACACAGTGCCCCTCACTGCCTGGGGCCCTGTTTGAGAGTCCTTCACAGTTGGAGTTATGGCATCTACCCTGTGGGTGGCACAGCTGCAGAGCCAATCACTCTGTGCCACTCTTTGCTGAAACTTATCACTGATGGTGTCACTGTCTGTGTCAAGGTTTGCAGAACCCATTGCTGTCTGTGCCTCAGTTTGCAGAGCCTCTCACTGTCTGTGACACAATAGCAGGAGCTGGTTCCAGGGGCACATATTCTCAGCAGTCATCACAAGCACACTGAAAGCCCATCTCTGACCTCTGGCAACCACCACTCCCCCTAACCCAGACATCCCATCACCTCGTGCCCCCCTCCACCCTCTGACCATTTTTAAACACTGATTTCTGGGGCCTCCTAAGACTAAACACCCTGCCTCTTCTCCCTGCCCCACCCGATGGGCCAGACAACTGGCTTCCCGGAGCTTGATTTCACTGCAGAGTCCAGGCCCATGGGATGGCTTTGGACCAGGAGCGCCAGCAGACCTGCAGAGGAGCCAGGGTTGGCAGGAAAGAAGAAAAATGATACAGAAAGAGAGGAGCCATCAGGAAAGATGAAAGGGTTTTGCTTCTGCATCTGACGGGGCTTGAGGGCTGTCATTGGGACGGAGATGGCTCCTTGCAGCAGAGGGTGTAATTAATTAAGGGTGAGGGGCAGCGAGTGCAGGCAGCTGGCGCCAGTGATAAACTGACATGGCGAAGCAAGTCCCCAGTGGTGACAGAGATTAGGGACGCCCATCACATGCACTGGGCTTGCTGCATTCGGTGCTGGGAAGGACAGGGTTCTTCTGGAGGGAAGGGCAGGGACTGGGCAGAAAGCATTTGTGGGTGAAGCTCTGCCTCCTTCAGACCCCAGCACCTTGAAGTTTAACCCCCCTAGTGGCAAAGCCAAAAATACCCGTCATGCCACTGCTCATTTCTTGTAGAGAGAAAGAAAATGAAAGTGTGTCTTAGGGGGGAAAAATCGAAAGGAACGGTTAAAGAAAATTTAAAAAACATTTTAAAAGCATAAGAAACCCATAGACTATTGAAAAAAAATAAAGAAATCCTCATTGAAAGCCAGGAAAAATGTGTCCTGAGGATCAAAACGATGAGTTTCTGGAAAGGAAAAAAAAAAACCCTCTGCATGGCTAACTAGCAGAGAAAAAGAGGTCATGCAAAGGAAAGGCACCAGTTAAATGTACATAATTTACACATATATTTACATTTTATTATGGGAAAAAGTCAGATGCAAACTTGGAGCCAAATATCCAGGAAAAGAATGTGAGAAGCCCCTTGTGAGGAATTTCAAAGCCACTGCTAAGAGTGCCTTTAAATACTTCAAAGTCAGGAAAGCAGGTGAAGGATATGTGGTATCAGTGCAAAAGGTACACGTGGGAGGAAAAGCACCCGGCAGACAGGCTCCGCCGACTCTGTGCCCGGGAAGATGCCCAGAGACCTCCCCTCCCGAACTGAGACTGAACGGAGCAGATGACATCCTCGTGATGGCCGTGACTCTTTACATCGCTTCATGGCTTACCATTTTTTTTTCACCTGCATCATCTCATTTGATCCTCACTTTAGCCTCCAGGATGGGTGGGAAAGGAATTCTCAGTAGCCCCATTTATTTCATAGATGAGTCAACTAAGATCAAAACTGGTTAAGAGGCAAGAACCCTCAGCTAAGTTACGTCAATGTTGGGACAAGAGCCCAGGGCTCCTGACTCTAAGAGCCGAAGTCTTCGCGCACCATCAGGCCATCTCAGATGGTCTCCTGCAGAAGCAGACCCTGAGGCAAGGAGCTGGGCTCCTGTCGTTTATTTGGGAGGCAAAGGAAGTTTGGTAGGGACAGAGAAGGTGAGGAACTGACATGTCACGTGTCATCAAGTTGGTTAACACTGTGGAACACGGAGCTCAGTCCCGCGGGGGATCTCGGGTACCAGTGTGGCACCGACCCTCAGAGTTGTCCTCCCTCAGGGCAAAGGAGCTGGGGTATTTATCCACCAGCTTCGGGCAGCCATGGAGGGCTGCTCCCGGGGGTCTTAACTCCAAGTACCTCCGTCCTGCCCCAGCAGACTCCAGAAAGGGCCCTCGGCTGAGTTACAGGTGCTGACCTTCGGCGCCTGGGCCCCCATGAGGCAATGCTAAGGGCTGAGGGGAGGGAGGAGGGCACTGACAGCACCCGCCACTGGGCACGCTGCCCAGATTCTGCATCTCATTCAGAAATCGATCCAAATAAGCCATCAGGACCTGCTGAAATCCACCTGGACATCCTGGATAAACCCAAAGGTGAAACTGGGAAACTGAGGTCCACACCAGCCACACTTGCTCCTAATAAGTAGATCCTTGAGACAGGCATTACCTGTAAGATATGATTATTATTATTATCCTGTAAGATATTATTAAGCCCACATTTCACACATAGGGAAACTGAGGTTCTGAGAGATTAAATAACCTCCCTAGGGGCCGGGCCAGTGGCTCAGCGGTTTAGTTCGCACTTTGGCAGCCCGGGGTTTGCAGGTTCGGATCCGGGCGCCCACCGATGCACTGCTCGTCAGCCACGCTGTGGCGGCGTCCCATATAAAGTAGAGGAAGATGGGCACGGTGTTAGCCCAGGGCCAGTCTTCCTCAGCAAAAAGAGGAGGATTGGCAATGGATGTTAGCTCAGGGTTGGACTTCCTCACACACACACAAAATAATAATAACCTGCCCAAGGAGGAGCTGGAGTTGAACTCTGGACCTCTGACTCTGAGCTCTATACCAGCTCTTCCTAGACCTCACAGGTGGTTGGTCTTCTTGACCTTGGAAGGCCCATTCCCTAGTTCTCTCCCCCTCAGAGAAGAAAAAAGGAAGGGAATGTTAATGAGTGAAAGTACAGCTCCGGTTAGTGCCTGGGAGACAGGTTCTCACTGAGATAGGCAGGGAATTTGGAGCCTGTGAGGTGGCATCCCTGACACCTGGCTATGACAGAGCTGTGGACTGTGGTGGGGTGTGGATTCTGACGATCCAGGTGTCCTAGTGGGCGTGAGCATCAACACGCCCTGAGGACCACGAAGAGAAGGTCTGGGATCTGCAGCCATGAGGAGAGAGGTGAAAATGGCCCATGGGGTGTCTTGGGGCTGAGCACATGTCCAGGGCCCTTTCACACCCACTGCTGCCTGCCTGACCTTCAGCCCCATGGTGTCACGAAGACCCCTCACCTCCCCTGCCTGAATGCCTCTTTTTTTAGAACAGGAAGCCCAGCATGGAGAGGCAGTAATTGGGAATCTTTTGTTCCACACAGTCTCTGCCACCCTCCTGGGGTCGCAAAGTTGCTTCCTACTGCCAGGCACGTGGGGTTTGGCCTTTTTCATTTATATGAACATTTGCAGTTAGAAAGGGATGGGTGGGGTGGGGCGGGGAGAGACCTAGAGGGAGACAGGGAGAGAAACTGAAAGCAAGATCAGAACGTTTGAAGAGAAAGAGGCAGGCAGACACCAAGAAGAGGAACAGGAAGTGGAAAAGAGGGTTCCAGTCAAAGCCTGAGAAGCAGCTGGAGTCCGGAAGAGCAGGAAGAAGGCACAGAGCCTGGGGCCGGAGACAGGAGAAGGGGAGGGAGAGATCAGGAGGAGAACAGACAGATGCAGAAAAGGAGCACACGTGTGAATCCACACAAACCGGGCAGAGAGAAGGAAAGAATGGGGATGCAGAGCAAGGTGATCCCCAGTTCCCAGTCCTGTGGCCCCTGCACACAACCAGCCCCGAATATTAATGACATGCTGTTCTCTGACAATCCTGAAAGCCCGCTGTTCCCTGAGAGGGGGAGCTGAGAGGCGCGGAGGGAACCCTGCGCAGGGAGGGGGAGCGGCAGAGGCCTTGGTGGCATCACAGAGAGAGGAGCCAGGTCTGCAGCGGTCCCTCAGGAGCCAGAGGAGGGGCTGGCCAGCTGGGCTGAGGAGAGTCTGGATGGAGAAACCACGGAAAGAAAGGACCCAGGGGAGAGGAAGCTCAGGAGGGGAGGGAGGGAGGGCATCAAGAGATGGGAAACCCCCTCAGGTTCCCCCACCCCACAACTTGCAGAGAATGGTCCCCTTCTGTCCTGAGATGGGGCAGCCCTCCTCCAACCCCTCATCCTTTCCAATTCATCAGCACCTTCCCTGAACCCTTAAGCAAGCCTGCCTTCCAGCCAGCTCCACGTACGGGAACCAGACTCTTCTCTTCAAAAGCCCTACAAAAACTGACAATGCACCCTCCTTCTGGATAAGGAGACTGGTCCCTTTATCGCTGGCCCTTCAGCCTGCCTCATCCCTGTGCTCTGCATCCCCAGACCCTCCAGCCAAGATTTGTCTTCAGATGCAGCCTCCAAGTGAGGTGGGGGAGGCCCGGCCTTGGGGCTGTAATCCAGGGGCTCCAACTGCCACTGTCTGCTCCCCTCTTGGGAAAGGTAGTGGGCAGACCCCCATCTTCCCCATCGTCTCCTCTGCCTAGGTACCCAGCGAGCCCCCCATATCTATACTGTCTTCCTCCCCAACCAGCCAGCCCCTGCTCAAGCGGGGAGAGGAGGCTGGCACGTGTTTACACGGTTCATGACAAGGACATAAGGGGCCATGGTGGGAAATCCTTCACCTGGATGGAGGGCAGAGGGAGGCACTGGTCTCTTGAAGTCCCCAAGACTAGTGAGGCTGGATCTCAGTAGACTTGGGCTTTTCCAACCCTCCATGTCCTGGGCCCTGGCCTTTGATAGCTTCTCTGAGATTCTGGTGTGATCTGGGCACATTGCAGGAGATGCTCCCATGCACAGGCTTTCTTTGGGCTCTCTTCTGCCCACCCCGCCTCTGCATCCCTTTCCATCTTCACATAGGCACACCACCCAGAGCCACCCACCCTGCACCACGAGGGGTGAACACAGATGCTGGAGTCCATCAGCGTGTGGACATATACAAACACGTACACGTGTGGACGTATATAAACACACACACATGCGTGCATGTCTGCCTGCAGACAGAAATGCCTCCAGAAGGAAGCATCCAAGCGCACAGGCCCCACATAGGCAGCCAGCCCAGCGCCTTGTAAATACAAATTAAATTAAGTATGCACAAGCACACCCATGGTAAGTCGTCAGGCCCTGCTCTCCCCACAGCCAGGGGCTTTGGGCTGACCAGCCTCTGCACAGCTAAAGAGCCTTTGATTTGACAAATAAATTACACTTCTTGCACCTTAAAGAAAACGCTTTGAAGATTCAAAGCCTCAGGCCAGGAAGCATTGACCACCCCGGGGACAGGGGCAATAGGCCAAGCTCTGCTCTCCCTGCTCCTGTCACTGCGGGACTGACCTCTTCCCTGAGGCCTTGAAGGGTGTTGAAAGTCGAGATGGTGGGAGGCTGAGACAGGGTCAGTGGGTCCTATAAGCCAGCCGCCTGGCAGTGGGAGGGGCCGAGTGCAAGGTCCCAGTGCAAGGGCTCTGAGTGTGGCAGCAGCTGTCTTGGGGTCCTCACATCTCTTTCAGGCACCTCCTGGTTCTTTCCTTTATAGTGGCCTCCCAAGAGTCTATGAGCCTACCCCTGTCCTGTGTTAATGATGTGCGCTTTCTCATCTTTCTGGGACATTCCTGTCGTCAAGAGAAGGAGTGCATCACGGGGACAGGAAAGACATCCAGGCAGCACCCTGCTCTGCTGATATGTAATCTAGGCTATGTAGGAGAGGCCGGAGACCCAGGAGTCAGGACAAGCCCTTCCTCCACCCAGCTAGTCACCTTCCTCTCCTGAGGGTTAGTAATGCTCCTTACAGGCCAGCACTTCGGAGAAACAAAACATGACTGCTTGGTCTCAAGTCCACTCTCCCAGCCCAGAGTGTTTCTAGGCAGGGGTGGGCGCAGAACTACCTGTTGGGTCTCCGGGACGCTTCCCAGCCCATCCTTCCGCTCCAGGATACCTGCCAATCCCTGCTTGAAAGCCTCCCACATTGATTTCAAATGCAGCTGAATCTTCTAAAATGGGTACTTTTCTGCAAAGGTCACTGCTACTCTCAGAGTGGTCTGCACTGCCTGGTGACCCCTGGAGGGCACTGGAGGCAGTCTCAGAGGGATGCAGAGGGCAGGGGGAAGACAGGAGGAGAAAGGCATTCTGGCCTCAGGACCCTCCTCTCCAGCAGCCCCTGCACACACCCGCCTGAGCCTCCCCCCTTCTGCGTCAGATGCACGCTACACACGCAAAACCATGGGTCGTCAGAGTTGGGAAGAACCTCAGAGGTCACCCAAGCCCCTTCTTTTACAGTTGAGAAAACTGAAACCCAGGGAGGTGACATAACTTGTCTGAGGATGCACAGCCAGTCAGGGGCAGAGCAGGGGCCCAAACCTCCTTGTTCCCATCCCAGTGATTTTCAGATGTTAACTTCCAAAACACAGCAAGACTCTCCCTGGAATCCTGAAAGGTGGTTATTTATAAATACTCAGCCCCTGTGTCCAGACTATCACCTCTGCTTGTAATACCCTCTCCCCTACTCTCTTTCAAATATTTATCTCTGGCAGACTTCTATTCATTCTCTGCCTTGCGGGACATTTGGTCCTGTCCAAAATGTCCCAAATGTCGAAGCCCTTTGGCATGGACCAAACGTCTTATGGATGTTTTGGACAGGACCAAATGTCTGTTAGTCCTACTCCAAAGCCCAGTTGAAATGTCCCCTGCTCCTTGATTCCTCGCTCCACCCCATCCAACCTCTACAGATTGAATCGCTCCCTTCTTGGGTCTCCGTGGCACTTCATGTGCCTCTACTGAGCACATAACAACTGGAGTTAACTCCTTACATGTCTGCTTCTTTCTCTGGACCATGGATCCCTCTGGGGTGGGGGGAATCACAGCAGAGTGTAGCACAGTGTCTGGCCCAATTGACAGTATTAATTGAGTTTCAGTTGTCCATGTCAGTGGACACGTGGAGGGAGGGATAGCTTGAGAATGGTCCTCAGGACTCAAGGTCATCTTTCTAGAAATATGGCTCAGGCTGGGGATGGTGACTCTATGCATTGCTTTCTCTCCAGATATATTCGTATCTGTGAGGACTCCAAGCCTCACTCGCTGCAGCCAGGGCAGGACGGATCCAGGGAACCAGCATATTCCAGGGGAGAGAGGTACCAGGTGACTTAAGAGGGCCACTGCTTCATCCTTCTCTGTTGGGATGGGGTTGAGACAGAAGCAGCCAGTGGCCTGAGCTCTGGGACACTGGTCTGGCCTTACCTTTGCTAGGAGATGAGCAGAACTTTCTCCTCTCCTTTCCTTCCCCTGTATGGGTCATTGATGACTTACACACCCCGAGCAGGTGTTGATAAGGCCCGTCCCCTTTGACCACAGTGCAGCCCAGCTCAATCCTGAAGCAAGAAACCTGAGCCGAACATCAGGGTCGGGGTGGGGTTCGGGATGGAATTTGAGTGAGGATGGAGGGATCAGGTCAGGGTTAGATCTGAGAGACTGCCTCCCAGTGCTCCTGGGGAGTGCCTGGCCTTGTGGAGGAGAGAGGGTCCCTGCCCTCAGGGAGCTCCCCGTGACGAGGAGACAGAGGAACATGCACAGACACGGCTATCAGGGCCCACTGGACAAGTAGGACAGATCTGTGGCTGGAGAGGATGGGCAGGGGAAGGAAGCTTCTGGAGGAGAAGCAGAGATGTGTAGAGAGAGGAGGGGCCTGGGGGATTCTCTGGCCTGCCTGCTCACCCTGGTGGTGAGCACCCCAGTGTGAATTCTCTCTCTAGCAGTTCCTGGTGGGGGGCGGCCTGGTGGCGTAGCGGTTAAGTCGATGCACTCCACTTCAGCGGCCCAGGGTTTGCAGGTTCCCATCCCAGGGGCACAGACCTACACATCGCTCATCAAGCCATGCTGTGGTGGCTTGATACATACAAAATAGAGGAAGATGGGCACAGATGTTACCTCAGGGCCAATCTTCCTCACCAAAAAAAAAAAAGAAGAAGAAAGAAGAAGAAGTTCCTGGTGGCACTCAGTTATAGTGCTCGGTACGTCTGTGTGTGAGCCTGTGTGTGTGTCTCTGTTGGGAAGAACGAGGAGAGGTGGAATGGAAAAGGAACAGGACATTCAGAGATGAGCGGCTAATTTCCTGTTAATGGCTGGTTGCTTGGCAACCCAGCTTCTTCCTGCCTGTTGCCCTCAAAATCAGACAGCCGAATTTTTAGTGTTAAAGCGCCTCCCGTGGAAACTAAGTTCTTTGAGAGACCAGTGGGTCACTGCAGGCCCTGCCCGGCTCCACCCTGCTGGGTGACAGAGCAGAGCACAGTACACAAGGAACGGAAGCCACGGTTACACACAGCCTGCTGGAGTACCTCATTCTGTCTTTCCTGCCATCTCCCTCACGAATATCGTGTCCTCATGCACATATACGTTTATATAGCACATGTGCACACACACAAATGCACTAGTCTGTGCCTCACACGTATATAATAATAATAGACTGCTACTATATGTGAGCTCCTACCATGTGCCAAGTATTTTGCTGAGAGATTTGTATTAATTTCATCCGTTACTCTTCCCTGTGGCATTATGAGCCCTATTATTATCCACATCTTATAAAAGAGGAAACAGAATAACTTGTCCAGGGACCGAAGCACTCATATGGAGATGCTACAGATATCCAAGTGTGAGGGGGGATTGCCCTAAAATGACCCCAGGAATGACCTCCACCCACATCCTTCGTTCCTAACCCCCACAAGCCCTCTGGGAGGAAGTCCATCTGGAAAGTGAGAGACCTAAGCACAGGGGTCCCTTTCTTCTACCCAAACAGCCAGGACCTTGAGGAATGATCCCTCTGCCATCCTCCACCTGAGTCAGTGGACCTGGGACAGGTACCAGAGCTGGTTCGCACCTTTCCGTAAGGGGCAGAGATTTCATACCAAATACCCAGTGCCTCCTCTACCAGAATCATGATCTATTTGGAGTGGAAATAGGCCACTTAACTAAACAAACAAGGGAGCAGGCAAATCAACATCCTCATCCTTCCTTGCAGACAAGGGTGGCCAGTGAAATACGAGCGAAGTCACTGGATGGGGCTTTTGGGAAAGCTTTGTAAAGGGGGCTTCCTCCATGTGGGGGAAAAGGGAACACTTGTGTGCTGTTGGTGGGAATGCAAACTGGCGCAGCCACCGTGGGAAACATCACAGAGGTTCCTCAAAAAATTAAAAATAGAACCAACATATTGAAGCGGGTACCTGAGGGGTACTGCAGATAGTCAATAAGAACCTGATGGCCTTTTGACCTTGTTCCCAACACAGACATAGGTGAATCTTGTCAGTTTGCTGTTTTCTTGTTTAACTTGAGGGGTGACTGGGGTCTCGAGGATCTGTGAGTTTGTTCTGCAGAAGAAAGAGAATGCGTTCGGGGAGGGTGGGATCACCGGATGGCCGGCCCCCAGGCCCCCGGCAGCCGTTGCAGACTGCCCAGGGGCTTATTGGGAGTGACCGCTTTGTTCCTCCCAAGTTCCTCCTGCCACGCGCCTTAGCTCTATGAAACCCACTGCTTTCTGCTCTGGTTAAGGCGGATGTGAGTGAACCCGTGCTCCCACCTTCTCGTCTTGGCCAGCTTGAATGGGGCCTTTCTCCATCTCCAAGCAGCGACATCTCAGTGTTTGGCTTGCTGCACGTCGGGCACACGGGCTTGCGATTAAGAGGTTCGGTATCAGTACGATCCAACCATCCTGCTGCTGAGCATGTATCCAAAGGAAATGAAATCACTTTCTTGAAGAGATAACTCTACTCCCACGTTCATTGCAGTATTATTCGCAATTGCCAAGATGTGGAAAATCCTAAGTGTCCATCTAGGGATGAATGGATAAAGAAAATGTGGATAAGGAAAATATCATGGAATATTATTCAGCCCTAAAAAGGAAGGAAATTCTGCCATTTGCAACAACATAGATGAACCTGGAGGACATCATGCTAAGTGAAATAAGCCAGACAGAGAAAGACAAAATCTGCATGGGGGAATCTAAAAAAAAAAAACTAGAAAAAGAAAAAGTTGAACTCATAAAAACAGAGATGGCAGTTAAACAGAACTTGTAGACACAGAGATGGGTGCCAGGGACGGGGGTGGGGGAAATGGGGAGATGCTGTGAAAGGGTACAAACTTTCAGGCATAGGACGGGTGAGTCCTGAGGACCTAATGTACAGCATGGGGACCATAGTCAATACTGAATTGTGGACTTGAAAGACGCTAAAGGAGCACATTTTAAGAATTCTCACTAAAAAAATTAATTTAAAAAAGGTAACTGAGGCGATGGATGTGTTAACTAGATTGTGAGAATCATTTCAGAATGTATATGTGCTTCAAATCATCACATTGCACACTTTAAATATATTACAATTTTGCCAATTATACCTCAATAAAACTGGAAAAAATAAAATAAACAAATAAAAAGAAATAGAGAATTCCAAGCTGACAGGCGCTCCTTGCCCTCCCCCAATTCCTTCTGCTTGCTCCAGGGAGCTTCTACAAGACGGCTGGGTCCTAGCGGCCCTCCTAGATTGTGAGACGAATGTGAGGAATGGAGAGACCGATGGAAGCTGAGACGTTGACAGTGCCAGGAAGCCCTTTTGACAGGCCTGGATTGCTGACCCCGGACTCCCTTCACATGAGAGAAAAGCAAACCCTAATTTTTTTAGGCCAGCAGCTTACTCAGTATTTGGGTTTTCTGTTGTGCAGTCAAACCCAGTACTAACAGATACAGCAGGTCTCCAGAAGGAGAAGGTGTCGAGCTTCCTGGTGCTCAGGGACCCCGGGAAGAAGGACTGAGCTGAGGCAGGCCGGGGGTCCCCCTTGGCACGTGAGACCCTCCATCAGGAGCCAGGGCCTGCCCATCACTCTCTTCCGGGAAAACACTCGGTTGCTCCTGGGGCCAGACTTTCCCACTATGAATACACGTCCTCTGCACCCCTCCCCCGGGTGATCCAGCGGCCCCCTCTGCCTCCCTCTCTGGTGAGACCGAAAGCTTAACTGAGTCTCCCTGTGCAGTTTGTAGAAGCAAAGAGCGTGCAAGTGCGGATGATGAACCATACCGCCATCCGTCCTTGGTCTGTGGGACACGAGGCTGTTGCCCCTCAGGTGGATCATTCTCTGGAAGGCCAGAGTTGGGGGGAAAAGGTTCAGGACATAACAGAGGGGAGCCCAGTCTTGAGTTGGGCTGAGCTGGGGGGTAAGAACCAAGATCAGTCAACAACTAAATAGGGAGCACCCCCTTTTGTTTTGTTTTTTAAGTCAAAATTCCCAGTTCTATCTCTAACTTGACCAGAAAATGAGGGGCTTAGTCTGGGTAAGCTGTGGAGGCCTCCCGTTCCTCGCTTTCTGCTTCCACGCTTCCAGGTTTAAGGAGTTCGTTGTCGGATGTACAAGATCCCTCCGCCTCTCTGTTCTCCACACGGGCCTCTTTGGTGTTCCTCAAACGCTCCGTGTAAGTTCCTGAGTCCACACCTCTGCCTGTGCTGGCCCCTCCACCTGGACCGCTGTCCCCTAGATACCCACACACCTCATTCCCCCCCTCGTTCAGGTCTCTGTCAGATGTTACCCCCTCAGACAGGCCTTTCCCGGTCACCCTACCTCAGGGAGTGCCCTGATCACCATCCACCCCCTCACCCTGCTTTGGTTTTCTTTAGTGATCAGTATTTGTGTGTTTCTTTGTTTGTGTGGATATGGGCTTTCTCTCCCATGAGAACATAAGCTCCATGAAGACAGAAATTTTGTGTTTTGGTGATTTGCAGAATCCTCAGCACCTACACAGCTCTTAGTGGGCATTTTAATAAATAAATGGCAGACCAACTAAATGAGTGCATACATGTGCACGGGTATCTACATATCTTCACCACATGCACACACGTATATGCACTTAACACATGCACACATCACACACACACACAGTATGGACACGCGTATATTAGCTTTCTGTGTGAGGGGAAGCTCCAAAACACAGCTCTAGAACCTCTCAGAATCACACAAGCTGGAAAGGCAATTCCAGAATCTCATTCTCAGCAGACGTCGGTCCGCATAACACAGCACATGGGATATGGCAATGAAATTTAATATTCAAATTGCAGAATAAAATATTTGTATTTTCATGCCCTTTGTACTCCTAATGTAATAAAAGTAACAATATTTTCACGAACGCTTTTCTTATTCGGTGCGTAGCTGCTGCCCCCACTGGCCCTTTCTCCTGCTTCTACATGAGGGTCTGCCAGCAACACTTGTGGGGAAACACCTGGAGAGGGAGGGATGGATGATTTGTTCTTGACCAGTGTATGGAGCCATGGCGCCCCGGCGGCCCTCCTGACTATTCTCCGTCTCCCCTAGTTGTGTGGAATGGAAGGGAGCCTGGGGGAGAGCAACAAAAAGAGTTGAAGAAAATGTGTTCACTGCACACAAGTGAGGTACATTTCTCCCTCCCTTCCTTATTTATGCCACATAATAAATTAGTTAGTTCCTATTTGCTAACAGTAAAGAGAACCAGGTCAAAAGAGTAGAGTTTCTTGTAGGGACAACCTTTCTGTTTCATGGTAAATATGGGTATTGTGTTATGGAGTGAAATAATTTATCTATTTTGAATGCTCATTAACAGCTGTTAAACTTTATCATTTATTAATAGGCTAATAATTCATTCGATTAAAAAAATTAAATATAGAACCACTAATGGACTAAATTTAAATAATTAAGTCTAGTATAAGTGGAGGGACTGAAGTAGAGAATTGTTTTCTGCAAAGTGTTTTGTGTGTGAAAAAAGAATGCTGTGTATGGACAGACTCCGAGGCTGCACAGGACGCACGCCTGTGTGCTCATGCGCAAGAATCAAGACAGCTACCCCCAGACAGGGAAGGCCAGGGCCGTCCACACAGACAGGAGGGGAGAGAGAAGGGTGCAAGCCACACTTGTCATGGAATCACATTCAGTCCTGCTTGTGGGCTCCAACTTTCCCACCCTGGACCCTAACCCTGGGATGTAGCACATAAACTTCTCGGAGATGACCTTCCTGAACTTGACCTTTGTGTGGTAGGCCTGTGGAGCCAGCCAACTCCACAAAGAGTTTCAGAGCAGCCTCACCCACTCTGTTTATAGTTCCTGATGCCAGTGCTTCTCACATTTGTATGTGCACACCAAGAATTACTTGGGGATGTTATTAAAATGCAGATTTGGATTAGCAAGGCATTCCAGTCTCTCAGTTGGTGCTGAGTGCCCGACCCTCTACTGGTGGCTGAGGGTGGTGCAGGGCAAGCCAGGTGTCCTCCTGCCCCATGGAGCTTGCAGGCCCTCAGGTAAGAAGCAGGGACAATCCCCATGTGATGTCTCTTGGGGAAGGAGATATGCAGGGCCTGGAGCTTATGGAAGGGGTAGTTATCCTGACCCACGGGTTCAATCAAGGCCTCCCCAAGGAAGAAAACCCTCAGTGGAGACCTGAGGAGATGAGCTGGTGTTGGCCAGAGGAAGGCGAGTGGGGCAGGAGCAGGAGAATTTTAACAGCCAGAACATGTACAAAGGACCAGAGTGGAGAGATGGCCATTTCTCTCCAGTAGCACCTGCTCCTGAAGCATCTCTGAAAACCCCCACCTCCAACCAGACGAGAGGCCGCTCCTTCCTTTGAACCCCTACTGTTTTGCCTTTCCCTTTCTTATGACATTCACCTTCCTTCCCTCTGATGTAATACCCACAGGTGACATGTTTAATCATCACTATTGTCCAAAACCTTCCTGAAGGCGGGAGTAAGAGCCGACTAGCAGTGTGACCTTCGGCAAATGCGGACAAGCCCCACGACACAGGGCTTGTGAATTCACACTTCTAAGGCACCTAACTCATGCCAGGCACCCGTCAGGGGCTCAGGAAACAGTCATAGAATACAGAACATGATGAAAACACATATCCTGGAGCCAGACCACCTGGGTTCAAACCCTCCAATTCCCACTTATGCGACCTGGGGCCACTTAACGTCTCTGGTCAGCCATCTCCTCATCTGTAAAACAGGGGAAATACCTAACTCATGCATTGTGAGATGCTCTGTAAAATATATGTGTGTGTTGAAGAGCTGCTTAGCTCATAAATTCAGTGGTAGCTATTATTACTCACTATGATTTGACTACCTGATGATGGGGATCAAACTGCCCTCACAACCAAAGTGTCCTCTATGAGCTTCACCAATCTCTGACTCTGAAATCCAACCAACACTTTCATAAAAAGATAAACTGGGACAGCACAGGAAACCTTTCCGTTACCCAGGTCTCCTTCCCTGAAGCCTTAGCTGATCACTAGCTCTGCCAACTTCTGTGCAATCAACATGTCAGCCATGGTCCTGAATTCCTGAGTGCGCCCAGTATGCTTCCTTGAATCTCTAAGGCGCGTGAAATTGCATCTGGAAGAGTTTTGACGTTCTCTAAGTTTTGCTGCATCTTATTTATTTGAAAACTCATTGTGTGATACTTAGGGTGAGTCTACCCTTGGGGAAGCAGGGCTTAGGGTCACACAGGTCCACAGCCAAATCTTGGTTTTGTCACCCCCACGAGGGTCACAGCCACAACTGATCTGGGAGTCAGAACACCTGGCTCCGGCCCCAGCTCCACTGCTAACAAAGTTCATTAACATTTCTGAGCTTCAGCTTCCTGATCCGGGAAGTTGTACTCATACCGGCATCTCCTCCTAGGGTTCTTGAGAATTCAATGAGGTGATGCCGGTGAAGCACGTGGTTAGCCAATGGCCTGATGTCCAACCTGCTGTTACACTGTATTATCAGTTTCCAGGGCTTCCTCTTCCACCCCCCACTCCAGCTCAGGACAGCACTGGTCTGGGAGACCCAGGGACTTGCAGGAGGAAGAGAAGGGCAGTGTTATGGGAATGGGTGACCGCGCAGGCCAGGACCCTCTAAAATGTTTTAAAATGTTTTAAAGCATTTGCTGCGGGCATAAAAAAGCTTAAAGAGGTAAAAAGTGCCAGCCCTTGAGAGGTGTTGATGGAAGATGACAAGGGCCCTGTTAAATAAGCCCCCCGGAGAACAGTCTTAGGAGACCCTTTAGAGCAGGAAATGTACCACCTCTAGGCCTCGCACCTTCTCATGGGAGGTTGTCTGGACTGGCAAGAGGAAGATTTATTTTGGGTAGAAAATTGCATCTCTGTCCATGGTGGTGTTTCTTTTGCCTTCCTTGAAATGTAAAGGCTAGATTCAACAAACTCTTTGGCCTCCTGAACTCAGACATCCAATTTACATATAAATGGAGACCAGGAGCTTCAGAAGGAAAAGGGTGTTGGGGACATTGTCCCTTGAGGATAAAGCCTCAGGGAAAATCCAGAGGAGAAGCATCTGAGGGAGAAGGACTGAGAGGAGGAATGTGAGGCTGGTTCTTCTGTGTCTATGCAAGGGGCCCCTTGGGTCCAAGTGGTCAGAAGCTAGGGGGCCTCCTTGTGTCTGTGGCTTCCCAGACAGATCCCCACGCCCCGAGGCGTGAATGGTAATCCTAACAGTTGACACGGAGCCTACGATATGCAGGGCACTGTACTGACGGCTTTTCACTCGCTGCCGCATTTAGTTCTCCAACATTCTGGTAGGGTTGGCTCTATTACCATCTGCATTTTACAGATGAGGAAACTGAGGCCCACAGAGGTTAAGCAATGTGCCCCAGGTCTCCCGGCCAGGAGGTGACAGTGCTCTGAAGCACTGTGCAATGCTGCTTCCTGGGACTGTCCCCACATAGCTGGTGACCTTAGGGGCTCCCCAGCCTGGACCCACAGATTTGGGGCCAGAGGAAGCCCCTCCCAGCACCGCTAGCCCGTCTCCTGTTGCTCCCGTGTGTCTGCTTCCCATTCAACCACAGTTTGCACAGACCCCTCCCCTGAAGCTTTGGAGTCACGGAATTAATAAATTCGAGAAGAGATACGGCTTTCATCTCGCCCGTACAGAATCTCAAAAAAACTTCCAAAACCCTTACTGGGAAGAGGTGTCAGTCAACAGAGATATGTTTTCTAATTAGGCAGAAATAAAGGGGAAGGTGAGACAGCCCCAGCTTTATCAACTGTATAAATCAAAGGAATCATCAATTCTTAATGGCTGAGAAGTTTGTTGAAGGAAAACTGAGCACAGGGGCTCTGGGTAAGTGCGCATGCTGTTGTTTTGCTTTTGTTTTTTAAGGACATTAATATCTTTCCTATGAACATTTTTCCTTCTTTTAATCTAGGTCTGACTGAGACCCTCTGGTTGTGATGGAGCATCTACTCGTTCCCTGTGCCTCCGCCCCTCCCTCCCCACTGCAGTCCTCCAAAGAAGAACATGCAGAAATCCTTCATAAATGCTTGCTGACTGAATGGCCAATTCTGTTAGAAAATGTGCCTCCCAGCTGTGGTCCAGCATCCATCAGGGACACAAGAAACTCGCAACACAGAATATCTGGGCTGGAAGAGACATTAGAAAACCCTTTGTCCCACAACTGTTTTATACCGAAGGGGGTACACAAGGGGGTGGGAGATCCTTTCCTGGAGGCACAGGGTTGGTGAGAGGCCAGCCAGGCCAGATGATCTCACTCCCAGGCCAGTGTGCTTCTCTCTCAGACCTTTCCCGACCGAGAGAAATCAGAAAGCCCATTAAAAACACCCTCCAAACCCAGGAAAACACACTTAGCAAACCCAGGAAAGCTCATCAGTTCTGGAAAGGAGGGCCCTGGAAAGAGTTAGTACTTGCCACTTTGTTAGCACCGTCATAATATCTCTTTTTTGTTTGTTTGTTTTGTTTTGTGAGGAAGACCAGCCCTGAGCTAACATCCGTCGCCAATCCTCCTCTTTTTGCTGAGGAAGACTGGCCCTGGGCTAACATCCGTGCCCATCTTCCTCTACTTTATATGGGACGCCGCCACAGCATGGCTGACGAGCAGTGCATCGGCGGGCACCCACGATCCGAACCTGCGAACCCCAGGCTGCCAAGCGCGGACTAAACTGCTGTAACACTGGGTGGCCACAATATCTCATTTTTAAACTAAATAATATTTACCCATTAGAGCCCTTCAAGGACAGAAGGTGCCTTGCTGAAGTCCCCTTAGGGTCAGGACAGTCTCTTGTCCCCAAGGAAGGGAAAGAAAGGAAATTGACATTGGCTGAGGGTCTCCTGAATGCCCGGTGTTTTTGCTTCCTTAAATCTTCACAGTGAATCCACGAGGTAGTGGTTTTTTTAAATCTGGTTTTATAGATGAGTAAACTGAGACTCAGAGAAGTTAAGTGACTTGCCCTCAGTCACACAGCAAGTAAGTGGCTGAGCTGGGTTTCAAAACCAGGTCATCTGATGCTCAGTTTGAGGCCCTTCCTGCTAGCTCAATAAGTGGAATCCAGAGCTGTCCTCTGAAGGAAAAGGTGACCTAGTAGGAAGGGCACTGGACATGGTAGTCAGGACACCTAGACTGTGACCCTCCAGGAGGCAGGCCCTATGCTGTCTAGTTCAGCACATTGCCTGGCATGTAGTAGAGGCTCAACAAATATTTGTTGAATAAATGATTACTGTCATACCTGGCAAAAGGACTTGTATGCAGGATATATATAAAGAACACCTAAAACTCAGTAATTAGAAGATAAACAATCCACTTTTTAAGAAATAGGCAAAGAATTCTAACAGTTCACCAAAAGTCAGTGCAAATGGCCCATAAGCATATGGAAAAAGTGATCAGCATTATTAACCATCAGAGAAATACGAATTAAAGCTATACTGAACTACCATTACACACCCGCCGATTGAAAAATTAAAAAGCGTAAGAACACAAGGAGGGGTGGGGATGTGGAGCAACTGGAACTCTCACACTGTTGGTGGGAACACAAAATGGTACAGCCACTCTGGAAACGTTCCGCAAGCTCCTTATAAAATGAAACACACATCAACCCTCTGACCCAACAATTCCACTCCTGGGTATTTACCCGAGAGAAATGGAAACACATATCCTCAAAAAGACTCGTACAAAAGCATTCACAGCACCGCTCTTCTTCACCACTCAAACCTGGAAACAACCCAAAAGTTTATTAGCAACAGATTAAATAACTAAATTTGATATATACATCCTATGCATGCTATTTAACAGTAGGAAGGAATTAACCACTGATACACGAGCAACATGGATCAATCCCAAAAGTATGCTGAGCAAAAGAAACATTGCTCAAGAAGGGATTTACTGAATGACTCCATCTATACGAAGTTCTAGAATAGGCAAAACTAATTAATGTATGGTGCAAAATAGCAGAACAGTGGTTGCCTGGGAGTTTGAAGCAAGGATTCACTGAGAAGAGAAACAAAGGAACTTTCTGGAATGATGGAATATTTTGTATCTTGGTAGAATTCGGGTTACACGGCTGTGTACACTTGTCAGTGAGATGATACACATGCTGAAGTGCTTAGGGGTGGAGTGCGCAGATGTCTGCAACTGACTTTGAAGTGCATAAAAACGAGATGGATTAAAAGATAGATAAGGGGTGCATAAATGGGAAGATATGTGAAAAAACAAATAAAGCAAAATGCTAGTTGTAGAATTGAGGTGATGGGTATATTCGTGTCCACTGTGCCTCTTTTCTGTTTGTTTAAAAGTTTTCATGATACAATTTTGGGTACTATGAAAAAAATGAGTAAGACTTGGATTCCGCTCTTGTCTGTAACACACATGGTCCCCAAGGACCCTTGTGGTCTCTCCCTGCTCACCTCCATATCCTCATTTCTCTCCACTCCTCATCCCACTCTTTACACTGTGGCCACAAGGACCTCCTTCCACTTCCTCAAACTCACCATGTACCACTTCGGGCCACAGGTCTTTGCATAGTCTATCTCCTCTGGAAGGCTCTACTTCCTTTTTTCTCCCACATCATGTCTCGGACTTCAGCTCAAGCAGCCTTTCTCCGGGTACCTTCTCTCTCCATCTCCCACCACCACTAGCTCAGGTCCACCGCTTTAGTTCTTGGAGAAAAACACTTTTTTCCATCATAGTACTAACTGTTCAACCCTTAGTGCAACTATTCTGTTCATGCCCCCACCCCACGAAACTGACAGCTCCACGACAGCAGGACATTTGGGCTCACCCAGGCACACCCACGTCCAGCACAGTGCCTGGCCAGAGCCCATCCCGTGTAGTATCTGCAGAATGAATGAATTTTTCTAAACAGCCTTGTGGCCCTGGGAAAGGCACAACACCCCCTCCCTTCCCCCAGGGTCCATTTTCTTGGCTATCAAATAAGAAGATTGGTGAGGAACAGCCTTTCTTCTTGCGCAGAGCCATTTCAGAATAAATATTCGGAAACTGCATGTTTTTAATTCAAAATGAAAACAACTTTAATGAATCCTACAGAAAATATAATGTATATTCATTCCACTAAGATTATTCACTTTGTTGAATAAAATAATTTCAATGAGAAAATTGATGCTGCTTTTTAGCTACTAAAATGTTCCCAGTTGGGCATTTTGAAAAGCAGCCACAAGGTTAAGAGGCAGCTTTCTAATCTTTCACCTCTCACTATTCAGGAGGCATTAGAATCACAAAGCTCATTCCCAGCTGTTATCTCATTCCTTCTTCTAAGTAGGTAGTGTTATCATCCCCTCTTTGTAGATAGCTAAAGTTTGGCTCAGAGAGGTAAAGTGACTTGCCCAAGGTCACACAGCAAGTTGATGACAGAGTGCACCTGAGTTAATTCATTCAATCAATGGAATACTTTCTGAGCACCCACCTGTCCTGTGTGGTATTATGCCAGATGCTGGCGTACAATGACAATAAAATAAGATGCAGCTTCTGTCTTTCCTGGTTTGGCCCCCCCACCCTGGCTTGGTTGTAGGATCTTCTCTCTACTTGGACAGAGCAGGGAGAGCCAAGCACCTCAGGTATCTTTGTCTGAGTCCTCCAGAAGCAGGAGGGCCCACGCACGCTCCAGTGGGGAAAGCCCTTGGGCAGCATTCACAGTGCTTGCAGAAAGGGGCCATCATTATGCATGGGAGTGGCATGGAAAGGCGCATGCTAGGAGGACACAGGGGAAGCACCAACAGCATCTGCTGTGCCAGGCAGTGCCAGCCGACCAGAATCCAGGAAGGGCCGGCTGCCGGCGCTTCGGCTGCTCTGCTCTGTGCTGTGGCACGGTCCTCAGCTCCTGCTGCTGCGGTCAAGACCATAGGCTCCAGCCCTGGTAGAGGGAGGGCCTTGGCCCTGGCTTCTGAAGGACCCCACCCCATTCCTAGGCAGCATCAACGCCATTCACAAAGTTTCCTCTCTGCCTCTGAGCTGGTTGCCCTGGAGGCCTTCCCTCGAATCCTGTTGTTCCATGGGAACAGAAAGGCAGCTGAAATGTTTGGGAGAAATAAAACTGTCTGCCATGGATCCTTCATCCATATCTGCCATGTGTCCTTCATCTGTGACAGAAACTGTGAATTATGCCCCAATGTCCATTCTCCTCTTCTTGTTTTAGTATCACCCAAGTTTAGCAGAGCCTACAGCTGCCCAGCTACAGACTACATTTCCCAGACTCCCTTGCAGCTAGAAGTGGCCATGTGTTAAGTTCGGGCCATGGGATATGAGTGAAAGTGGGAGCCAAAGCAACCTCCAGGGTCTATCCTTAAAAAAGGAAGAGGCCTTCTCCCCACTTCCTCCCAGCCCTTCCCACAGGCTGGAGGCTGGCCACTACTGGAGCGGCCCTCTTGGACTCAGTGACAGCAGGCCTGTGTTGAGGGTGGCAGACCTGCACCCCCAGCCTGGGACTCTGGAGGGTCCAGACCATCCACAGGCTCCCAGCCTCTCTCACAAGAGAGACAGGACCTCCCCTCATGTCAGCCACTGTGTCTTGAGCCTCTATGACAGCAGCTTGCCCTGTACCTAACCCACCTATCCCTAAGGTGCCCACAGCTCTGAAGACGGCTGTTTCTACAAGCAGCATTGTCACACTTCAGGTCTCAGAGAAGTGACCACTTCATCCTGACCCCCTCAGGACAGGCCCGTCAGGCCCTAAGGCCATCACCCCAATCCCCAAAGTGGGCTGTTGGTTTATCACCCTCCCACCCCCCCATTCTCCCGAGCGCGTGACACAGCTTTGCCCAGATCTTGATTCTGGATGCCTGGAGACCTATCATCTGGTGCTCTTCTTTAGGGCCTTTCAGTGTGCAGAAACCACGGAGACGGCTGGGCTGTGTGCTGCGAGCAAAGGCCAGGAAGGAGAGGAGGTGGGGGATGGGGGAAGAGCTCCTCCATAGCACCCCCAAATGGAAAGAGGATTCTTTTGCAGCAAGAGGGATGGAGAAAAGCTGATTAGATATAAACAGAGATCTCTGAAGAGTGGGATCAGGTAAATGCAGCAGGTGACTTCCAGGTGAGTTTTGCTCTAAAGCTCTGGAATATACCAAATGAGAACTGCTGAAAAGTCTACACGGCCATGAGCTGCTCCAGAGCAGAATTATGCCTACGCACTTCTCTAGCCCCCAAATTTTGCACAGTACTGAATCTAGATGGTCTCCAAAAATATTTATTGAGCAAATTCATAAATGAGTGAAAAACATCGTTCACAGAGGTTCAAGATAGTCTACATTCTATACTTGTTTTCCTCCCGCTCCTACCTCTTTGCAGGACCCCGCAGCAAAGTGGAGGTATGGGGAGTGTGAGCCTAGAGCAGAGGCCTGCCGGCTCCTCTGGAAGAGAGGTCAGGCTGTCTCTCCCCCAGAACTGTGGACTCGTCTGGTTACAGCACTTATTACAGCTGATTGTAGAAACATTTATGCATCCGCCTCCTAAATACGACTAGTGTTCTTTGGGGACAAGGACTGTATCTTTTCCTTTTAGGTGATCTCCCAGCATTTATCAGTGCTTGGTGTAGAAGAGCAACATGTGTTTGATAAATGTTGTTGAATGAATGAATGAATGAATTTAGTTCCCCATTGAAAAATGGAACTAGCAAACACATCTCCCCATTAGAAACCTCACTGAGGTTGAGAACAGCCTCTCCCAGATCAGAATGGAATCTCCCATCAGAAAGGAAGTCCTCTGAGAGCAGGGACTGTCTCATCCCTCAGACTGGGGCTCCCTGAGGGCAGACCTGGGTCTCCCCTACCACAGACTGGACACCCACACCCAGGCATGGGTGCATTCTGCAGTCCATCTCAGTGGTCCTTTCTCCCCTCAGTAGGCTCCTTCTGTTGATGAGCTCAAAAAGGCCCTGTCCATGTCCTCCTGATGAGCATTTTTAATGTTTCAATCCAGGTGTGTTGAGGATTCATAAACAGAGGGATGAAGAAAAGAAAAGGGGAGACAGGGAAAGAAAGGCCAAGTTGTGGCTAAGTTCGTTCCAGCAGGCGGCCCTCAGCCTCGAGGGAAAACTCTAATGCATGCACAAAAATCTCATGAATAATTATTTCTGAGCAGCTCAATATTTTAAATGCTGGATTTTTTCTTTTTTTTTTCCTCCTCAGAAGCATACAACTATTTATTGCACTGCAGAAGCTGGATGGAAGGTGATTAAGTTTGATTTCTGGGTTGGGAGATGAGCAGAGAAGAAAATGGGATAGAAGTGGTGAGCAGAGTTGGATGGGCATGGATTGGGGTTGAGCAGATGGGACCCCATAGGCCAGCATCTCGTTGGGGCAGAGAAGGGTCACCACCCAATAAACAGTCCCAACATGGATTACAATACTTTCTTCCTCAAGGAGCTTCGAGTTTGGTGCTTCTGTCCGCACCAGCCATGACATCCAGGGGCAGAGATCTATAGTGGGGGAAGGATTCAAATGCCAGTTATTTGCCCCATGGTTAATGTCAAGGCCTTGGGGAAATTAAAACTCAAGAATATAGGCCATCTTGGGGCTGGTTAAGTTCAGTGCACTCTGCTTTGGTGGCCTGGGTTCAGTTCCCGGGTGCAGACCTACACCATTCATCAGTCGCCATGCTATGGCAGCAACCCACATACAAAATAGATGAAGATGGGCACAGATGTTAGCTCAGGGCAAATCTTCCTCAAGCAAAAAGAGAAAGACTGGCAACAGATGTTAGTTAGCTCAGGGTCAATCTTCCTCAGCAAAGAAAAGAAAAAGTATAGGCCATTTCTAGGCCTGTGTGATGATATGATTGTCCCTTCCCCAAAGCAGGGGAGAAAGCACCCCAACTTTTACTTTAGAGAGTCAGACTTTTGAGTTGCCCCCCTGCAAGTGGCTCCAAGGACTGGTGGTTAAGACATTGGCTAACTCATACAAGGATTATAGCAGCCTATGCAGTCCCTCCTTATTGGTTTATTTTGCCCCGGCTACAACCCTGTGTGGCTGGAAGGATAGGTGCTATTATTCCCGTTTTATGTTTAAGGAGACTGGGGCTCAGAGTGGCAAGTGAATTGCCCAAAGTCTCCTGTTCGTTGAGAGATGAAGCAGAGACCGAGGCCCCGGGTGCCTGGGCTCCTAGGCAGCCCTTGTCTGTTACACCATCACTGGCTTAATTATTCGGTGCCTCCATGGTGAAAAACAGCGGTGAGACGCTGGGCGTGTGAAAATGGCAGAGCACACCCCGCCCAGCCCTCTGCCTGCTCTTCCTCTCCTCGTGGCGTCTGCTATGGCACATCCCCTGGGTCCTTGCTTACATTAGTGTCTCTCTTGCCCATATGCCAGCCTGAGCATGCTTGTTTCAAGGATGCACATCTGGCCTCCTCAATGAGCTCCTTGAAGCCAGGTGTCCTGCCTTGTGCTTCTCATATATCCTCCACAGGACCTAGAGCAGAGCTGGGCACAGGGATGGAAGGGAACGGTGTCCATTCGCTCATCGTCGTAATAATAATGGTTAACATTTACGGGGCACTCACTTTGTGCCAGGTGCTACTGTAAGAGGATTATATACATTAACTCATTTAATCCTCACGGCAACCCCATTCGATGGGTATCATTATCCTCCATCCCAGTGTACACATGGGGAGCTGACGTGTAGAGAGGTTAAGTAACTTTTCCATAGTTATGTAGCAAGTAAGTGAGCAAGCCAGGATTTGAACCTGGGCCATTTGGCTTAAACACTACATTATATTGCCTTTCAGCATAGGATCCATGCATGTGTGCTTATCTCTGCAAATGGCTATTTCTTCCTTCCATCCTTCCTTCTTTCCTTCCTTCCTTCCTTCTTTCCTTCCCTCCTTCCTTCCTTCATTTTTAAATTTGCTACCACTCATTGAGTCTCTACTGTGCCCAGAGAACAGTGCTGGTGTTCTATATACACCTCTAACTCACTTCCCAACTGCAAAGCTGGTGTTATTATTATCTCCATTTCATGGTCGAGAGGGGCCAGGTGGCTTCCCCAGCGTCACATGGCTGGTAAGTGGCAGGGCTCGGAATTCACTCCAGGTCTGCTCTGGGTGGTTGCAAAGCCTGAGCTGTTTCCCCGAATTATGCTGCATCTCCCTTCAACGACCCATTCACCAAACCCAGCCCAGCTCAGAACCCAGCAGAGAGGGAAGTACGAGCAGGAGGAGCCAAAGCCCTCTGGAGGCTCTGGCAGTGGAAATGGTGATAATAAAGATGATACCACCATGGCTTCTGTCATTCCAGACCATATGGCCACTCTAAGCTGACCCCCAGTGATGGCCATTTTCCAGCACATAAGGGAATCAGACAAGATAATATGTGTGTGGCAAGGTCACAGATGTTCTCAGGGTGCACTCAGATGTGTGAGAAACCATGTTTCTTCATTTTCCCTTAGCTGATTGGAGCTTTCTGTGTGCTCCTATTCCGTGGGTAATGTGGGGGGGAGGGGGCACAACGAAGTTTCAGCCCAATACGGTAAGCTAGGTCTCATTCAATGATTCAAACAGTCTTTTAAAGGAACCATTCAGTTTCTTGTGGACAATTGCTGATCTCTCAGTTTTCTGCCTCTTTCCCTCCTCTCCCCAGGATGGCACCTATGTGGATGGGCAGTGGCTTGTATGGCATTGGGATTCAAGGGTGCATTTGTCCTTAAGCCAGTCCCTGGGTGTGTGCAGGTTGGTGCCCAGCAAGATGGAGTGGTATGGTCAACCCTAAGGGTTAATCAGGCCATCCACTGCTGATGGGCCAGGCTGATAACCTTCTGGCAAGTTCTTTCTCCACTCCATCACAGCTGGGCCATCCTAGCAATCCATGCAAAATTGGTCCCATTTTGCCTCTTGATGATGCCGAGGACTCTCTGAGGTCTTGCAGCCTTCTCTGAACCCTCTGGAAAACTCCCCAACCAGATTCACCTAACTTCAGGGCAAGCAGAAACTTCTGGGCTCCACCTTAGGCACACAGGGACTGAGGGGTGCTCGGAGACAGAAACTCATGCCCTCCCTCCCCTCACCATACCACAGGCCCTGGTTGACTGCAGTGCAGCCACCCCTCACTGGGGCAGGAGCAGCCTGGGAGGTGATGACCTTCTTGAGTCCTAAATGAAAAGGGAATCAGAATGCCCTCTGCCCTCAGTGTCTCCTCCATTAGTCCAGCACACTTTCTCCTTGGGGAGTTCAGCCTGAAGAAAGATTAGATGTGAGTTTTATTGCCTACCTGCCCATCCCCAGCTCCCCACTTCCCTCTGCAACCCCCAGGACAGGAGTGAAGGGCTCCCCATTCTGTCTGATGGGCATTCCCTATGTAAAGCCCTAGGAGCAAGTCCTCCAGGCCTGCTGACATGTACAAGGCACTTACTCTGCTCCAGACCCCCGTCTCCCTCACAACCACTCTACAAAGGAGGCACCATTATAGCCCCTGGAGCAGATGAAAAGGCTGCACACAGAGAAGTGATTTGCCCAGGGTCATAGTGAGTGAGCCACCACACAAACCCACTCGATTCGCCAGAGCCCTCTAGACCTGCTCCATGGAATCTTTGTTCAAAACAGGCCCACCTTCTCCTTCGCTGGGATGACAAGCTCACGGCTCAGCCTTCGAGGAGGAAAGCTGCATGAGAATGCAATTCAGTGGGAAATTAAAACACATTGATTTCATATTTACAAAATATTATCCCCATCACAAATGAGAAAAGGACTGTAAACTGTAAAGCCCTAAACAAGGAAAGGATGATTGTCTTGATTGAGACGTCCATTTTTATTGGAAAATCAGAGGAGGCTGTTCCTGCTCAGTGTGACAAAGCGGAATCAGGAGATCTGGGTTTTAATTCCAGCTCAAAAACCTCAGAAAAGTTACCCCCTCTCTGGGCCTGTTTCCTCCTCTGCATTGTGATGGGACTGGGTCTCTCATGCCATGAGCTCTAAGTTCCACATGTCTCTGCAGGTCCCCAAGGAACTGGAGGACCCTGGCTGACACCCCCAGACTAGGGACCCCCATGGTAATGCCAGACCTGGTCCAGGAACCAGGAGGTTTGGCCACGTGATGACTTATGTCAAGCCTGGCACAGAGTCCTGCACAGCCCACACAACCCCTCCCTGCCCCTTCAGCCTGCCGAGGCCCTTGTCCTTCCAGTGGCATGCAAGCTGGATCCCACATGTGCCAACTCCAGGTGAGCTGAGGCCGCACCCACTGTCTGCCCACAGAGCCCAACACGCCTTTTGATTTATAAGCTTGTAAAGGGCACGGGGATTGTACTGGGGGTAATGAGATGACAAGGGGCATTTTCTTTTTTTTATTTTTATTGGTCTTAATAGTTTATAACACTGTGGGATGAGGTAACAAGGGGCATTTTCAATGAGAGTGCTCTACACGGGTGCTCAGGCCTGGTGTAGTTACCCACAGATGCATCCTTTCACACAGGCACACACAGCTGCCCATGGAAAAGAACATCCTCCCCGACCACACACACACGCACACACACACACACACAAATATACACAGAGATTAAACCGGGCAAGGCATAGATCACTAATAATAACACCAGTGCATTTATTGAGCACCTACCATGTGCCAGGTGGTGCTCTGCTCTGTACACATATTGACTCACATAAACCCCCACACCACCCTGTGTGGTGAGTTCTAACATCACCCCATTTACAGATCTGCATCCAGGGAGGTTATATGGCAATGGGATGGGAATCTGTCAGGCCAACCTGGTAAAGAGAAACCATCAGTATCTGAACCAGAGGGAATTTAATGCAGGGAGCTAGTTGCCCAGATGATGGGGGCTGGGAAGCCGATAGGAGAGAGGGAGAGAGCCCAGAGGTGAGCAACAGCAGGAAACCACGGCCATCCCAGGACTGAAGCTGGAGGATGGGGCGGCAGTACCAGACCCGAGGGGTGGGATCACCAGCACATCAAGAGCCTGTTGGGAGGGAGCTCGAACCCGAGGAAAGGCTGACTCTCTGGAAATACCACCCACAGGGGAGAAGGGGAGAAGCACTCTGGCTTCTCCCTCCCTCCCATTCTCCTTCCAATCTCCACCAGCGCCTCCTATTGGTGAACCCAGAAGCCAGCCAAGCTGACGAGGGAGCCCGAGAACCACAGCCTGCATGGATGAGCCCCCACAGTACAGAGCAGAGCAGGGGAGGGCGGGAAAGGGATCTGAGGGCAAAGCGGCCCTGGCCCGACCCAGGCTACAAAATGAATCCAAATTAGAGTCAGCCGTGAGAGTTCTCCCTTGAGGGGTGAGAGGGGAGAGAAGACCTGCACTTTCACCACTGCAGAGAGCAGAGTGGCTAAAGACTTCAAGGGACAGACAGATAGATGAAACCAGGGCTCACATGGGCCAGGGCTCAGGGCTGCAGGTGGAGGGCAGGAGTGGGGATGAAGGGACAGACATAATCTATAGATCTATGGACCCGCGCTCCCAGGCACTGTGCATTGCGTGGGCAAGTGGACATGAGTTGAGGACACCACGGGCGAGTCGGTGATGAGATGACAGCCAGTGGCAGCAGCAAGCCCAGGAGGAGGCCACAGTGAGGCCAGGGCCCAGGATGCTCAGCTTCGATCTGAGATGTGAGACTGGGGGAGGTGATGAAGGAGCCATGACTTTTGAGTCTAAGCTGAAGAGAAAGTTGAGGAGAGAAAATAATAACAGCCTCCCAGTCTCTGAAGATTCTTTATCCCAAGCATCTTTGATTGGGTCTTCCAGAGAAAAACCTGGAATAAGGATTTGAATGCAAGTGGTTTTTTAGGGGCATGACCCCAGGAAGCACTACAGAGCCAGGGAAGGGAGGCAGCCAATTCAGCGTGCACTGTTGAGTAAGGGCCACTGTGGGCAGCTGGGGCTCAGTCCCACCGGGGGCCTCTGGGACTCTGAGTGAACACACTTCTGGGTTGTTCCTGCCGAGGGGCAAGGAAGCTAGGGAGTTAATTCCTGAGCCCCCATGTGTCACAGGTTGGGGGTTGTCCCCAGCTCTCACCTGCCAGGACTTCCAGCCTGCCCTGCGAAGGAGCCATGGCATAGGATGAGGACATGGGTGGGGCATCAACAGCCGCTGCTACCCTGGGTATGGCAGGTGTCCTTTAGCTATCCTGTCTAAACATGCAACTACAGGGAACTAGGACTCCAGAAATGTAGGGGTCAGAGGTTGACCAGGATAGACCTAACCTGAAAATCTGAAAGAATTCCAAAGAACTTGCTCCTACCCTCTCATCCTCGCTTAAGAAGCCAGCCACCTCTGATGAGTGCCCTTCCTCTCCCAACCTGGAGGAATTCACGAGCACTGGAAGGAGATGGAGGCTGTTCGTCATTCTAAATTTTAATAAAAATTGAATTCCCTTTCCTCCCCCTGCCATCCAGCCCAGCCCCCCTCCTCACACGGGGCTGCTCGTGCCCCAAGTGTGGACTCTAGACCCACTTCCTGGGGAGATGGTCTGAGTTTAAGTCTGGCGAGAGAAGGTCCCTGGGGTAAAGTCAGGGCTCGGCTCCAGCCTCCTTTCTTTTCTGTACAAGAAAGGGTGTCATCAAGGTGTGGGACCAGGTTCCCCCGCCTCCTCCTTTTCCCTCTCCCCTCCTCCTCTCCCCACTCCCAGTTTGTTGCTTCAGAGACCCGGACACGCTGTCTTTTATCTCCACCTCGAGTATTCTGAGTTCTAATTAAGTTCATTTCAGCCCTCTGATTTGAGAAGCCTTATCAGGAATACTTAACCTGTGCAAATAATATGTGGAGCCAGCAGCGCTGGCCCGGCATGCTAATTGAACTTCACTCCGGAGCTCAGACGGAGCCAAGCGGCCAGGTCACCACAAGCTCCGGGGAGGAGGGGGGAAGGAAGACGCCATCCAAAGGCAGGAGAGGAACTGGTCTGGGCCCTTTATGACCCAAACCCTGGGTTGTCTGGCAACTGGATTGCTCAGCAATTGGGGTTTAATGAGCTGGGTAAGTCGGGAGATGCTCCCAAGGCTTGTTCTGGCCCCAGATGTCCAGCAGTGCCCACAGGCCTGGCCTGGCCTCAAGGGCTGTGCTCTGCCCTCCACAGACCTGGCTTCTTGGGGCACATCTGCTGGGCAGGGGAGAGGGCAGGCCAAGAATGCCCGAGGCAAACAAACCTGACCCTGGGGCAGTGACTCGTGGGGACTTTCACAGGAGGCCAGGAGAGACGGAGACGTCAGCCTGGGAATGCTAGTTCCTCCTTGGCCAGTAACGGGCTCAGTGAGGTGGCAGCCTCGGCCCTCTGCAGCCTCAGTGTTCACACCGGGATTGGACTAGCTGGGGGCTTTGGCCTTGTGCCACATGGAGTCCTTGGTTCAGCCCTCAGGACCAACCGAGGCTGAGTGAGCGGAGCTCCAATCCCTACACCTTTTCAATCAAAGCAGCTGCCATTTATCTGTTATCTGTTGAAATCTATGAAAGATTGCATTTGTGGGAAATAAAAGATTCTGTAGCTAAAAGTCAGTGCAAACCACGGGGCTGGGAGCTTTCTTTGCTTCTTTCCAAGTCTAACAACAGGACTCGGGCTCAGCGGTCTCTCTCCAGTCCCAGAGCCACACACCTTGAATATATTATGTTTTACTTCTCGGCAATGTTTCTCTAGGGTCTGGGCAGATGATTCCACAGAGCATCATGCCTTCCCCCAACCACACACATTCCCCAGAGACGTAGGCTGAGCTGCTGCAGGTGGTGGAGGGAGAGCTGGGGGACATTCCGAAGAGACTCTCCTTAAGGGAGACTACAGTCCAGGGGACCCAGAACCCACAATGCCAGAGCCACGTCCGGGAACAACCTGAATCTGAGAATGAAGGGCTGTAGAATAGAAGCAAATGATGGGGGTGAGGTAATCAGGGAAGGCTTCCTGAAAGGAAGGGGCAGGGAAGGACAGGAGTCCACTAAACCGTAAAAGAGTCAAGACTGAGGGGAGAGCATGTCCAGCTGGTGCCCCTCTCCAACAGATTCTCAGATCCTGGAAAAGATGAGAGGCAAGACAAGGCAGGCCTGACACATCCGAAACAGGTGGAGTCTCCCCGTCCTCCGAGGAGCTGGTCCAAACTCCTCTGAGGTCTGAAGCAGGTCTGAGAGGCTGAGTGTTGCTTCCCTCTGTGAACATGAAGGGGAAACACATTTAAACCAGGTCCAATCTGCCAGACTAGTTCCCCTTACCTAACAAGCCCTGAGAGACAAATAAGCTTTGATGAAGGTAAGGTCAGAGGAAAGGGCACAAAGACACAGCCCGCTGCGCAGGAGACAGGGAGGCCGGCTCAGACAGCAAAGACTTGAGGCTGAAGCTTGTCCCTCACCCGCCCACTCATTGCTCTTTCTCCACAGCCCACAGCCAAATGTAGAGCCGGAGAGGCCGAGAGGATGACGGTAGAGAGCTGTGCTGGGCATCTTCCGCTTGCCCCTCTGTATCTGCTCCCCCACACTCTCCCCCCTGTCTGTGCCCCAGGAGGCTGCTCTATGTGGGACCCCTCAGTGGGCTCCCTGCTCTCTGGCTTCCACCAGCAAGAGATTGGGGGAGGGAGAAGATGAGATTGGGGTGCTCATTCCCAGGTCCCACCTTGTGGGGTCACAGCTCCTGTCAGGTGGTCCTCTCCACACAGCTCACTGTGCGTCTGGGTCCAGGTGACTGTGACCTCAGGTTGGCCCTTCAGAGCAGGAGTGGGAATGTGCCCGCTGTTACTAGCCCTGGATACCGCATCATCCCTCGTGGTTTCTCTGCACCCTGCCCTCACCTTTCAATGGACGCTTGATTAAACTCTCTTCAAATTACCCAGTTTGAATGTGACGTGTTTCCTGCCTGGGCGCTGGCTGTGATGGGAGCGGTCCGGGTCTCCCAGGCCTCAGGGTGCTTTGCCCAGCCACGCTTGCATCCCGCTCCATTCCCAAGCCCATGCCCCGCTCCAACTCTCCTGAGCATTACTTCCGAGAGTCACACTCTGCTCTTCGAGATCTGTACCTGGGAGCTCAATTCTCTGTAAGCCTGTCCCTCTCATTACAGACACAGCACGATTTGATCACATTAAAGAATAAACACACCACTGCTTAACTCCTGAAAACACAGCTTTTCTCCTGAATTTCCTAGGTGCAGGCTGTGTTGAGTGAACCAGTTTGATTGAGGAATTAAATAAGGATTAAGAAGTTGGAAGGCGCCTACTAATCCAGCAATCAGACAAACCTGTGCAAAATCATCTTGCTTCCCTTCCTAAAATATGAATTAAAAATATTAAGCAGTTGGCTCTTTTGTTAATTAGAAGATCAGCAAAAAGTGGAGCAGTCAGGTCTCCACATCCACAGGGGAAGGGAGGAGAGTGGAGGCAGACAGCCCACAGAGATCCACGTCAGTGGGAGACCCATGCTCCTCAGGTCTGCCGGGATGACCTCTCACCTCCACATCCGGCCTGTACCCCTTGCCCTCTCCGGCAGCCTGGATTTCGAGCTGTCTCCAAAGCTGGTCTCTTTGATTGGCTTCCCCACGATTAGAAAGTCAGGATCAAAGGCCAATGTTATTTTTCCTCCCAAACTCACCTCCCAGGAAGACTATGCATGGGATACAAGGAAGCACACGGTTTGAGGTCAACCCAAAAGTCCCGGGATCAACTCTCAGTGCTGCCACTGAATGCCTGTGTGAGCTCAGACAAACATCCCCATGTCTCTGGAGCCTCAGTTTTCTCATCTGTGAAATGAGCCTTATAGCATGGGGCTACTGTGAAGATAAGGAAATGGTCCGGCTAACCACCTGGGACATAGTAACAATAAACGCAGTTCCCTTTCCTTTACCTCCCACCCTCCTTCAAAGAGAAAATCACTTGGGGACTATGTTTTTCCCTATCCTGATTATTGCAAGACCTTCTGTGTTAAACTTCTATTTTCCCCTTCGGTCTGTACCACATCTCTTTAGCCGTTTTCCGGCACCAGAATCCCCCAGTCCTTCACCCCTTCCTTTCGGGAGGGGCTCTTCCATCTGTTTCCTGTGGGGCTGTCAACCTCAGGACTTCTATGCCAGCGCATCTCCAAGTCACAGCAATTGGACCCTGGTGCAGGAAGGTCACCCAATCAGAGACCTTCCCCTGAATTTTCCTTTTCCTGGGTCATGAACGTGAAGACGTGACCCCAAAGCAACTGTCAGCCACGTCCCTAGGATGTGGAGGGCCCTGAGAGCATGATGAGAAGGGGGAAGGAGAGTCTTGGGGGGGCTTAAACCCAAACCAGTCACCAAGGTCCCCAGAGCCTTCTCATCAGTTCTGTGAGTCCTCTAACTAGTTCCGATCAGTCCTTTGTGCCTGAGACAATCAGGGTTGGTGTCCAGTGCTGACAGCCGAAGACTCTTAACCAGCTTCCCAGAATTCTCTTTTGACCCACTCCTATCCACTCTCCACATTTCGCAGAGTGGAATTCTAAAATCACAACTCCACGCGTGTCCCTCCCCGCTCAAAATGCTCCCATGGCTTTCTACTGCTTTTACGATAAAGACCAAAATCTTTCATATGGCCTGAGAGGCCCGTCCCCCCCCCCCCGCCTTCCCAGCCCCTTCTCTCACCCAGGCGCCCCACTCCGCGCTCTCTTTGTGTTCCAACCACCTCCACGCCTTCGTCCTCACAACTTGGGATGTCTTCCCGCTTGCTCTTCATCTAGAAAACTTCTACTCGGACTTGGCACCTCAGGGAAAACCTCACTTACTCAGAGAAGCCTTCTCTGATGCTCCTCCACCTTCTTCCCAATTCAGTCAAGCCCCTGTAGCAGGTTCTTCTCACCTTTTGTAATCTCGTATGAATCTGTATCATTGTTGTATCAACGTCCATCTCCATTACCAGACTGCAAGCTTCAAGACGGTGGGAACCACCCCTGTGTCGTCCATTCTAAATCCCCTCTGCTTGCAACAGTGCCCGGTAAATCCTTTTGAAAGTTTGTTGAATGAATGAATGAATAATGAGTGACCCATGTACAACCTACAACCTAGTCCTGGTTACTCTTCATTCATGAAATCTCTTCTTCTGGATGCTTTCCCAGACTCCCTGAAATTACATTGGCTTCTTAATTAGTCTCTCCCTTCCTCCCTCCAACTAATCCATCAATCACTTTTGTCTTCCTAAAAACACTCACTCAATAACCTCCAATGGCTCCCTAGTGCCCAGCATAGACAAAAAACATCCGCTCACTGGAGTTCCCCCAGTTTATCCCTGCTAGACAGCAGCCACAGGAACCCCCTTGCCGTCCCCCCGACACTCACACACCCACACCTTCTTCACAGGGTTGCCTATGCTGTTTCCCCTGCCTGGAGGATGTGCTCACAACCACTGCCTCTACAGAACTCCCTTAATTAAACTCTCCCCTCAGTAAGTCCTCCTGCCTGAGTTCTTGTAGCAATCCATTGATTATATTTAAGCCTAGAACTGTTTTCCAGATATTTCATAATTGGTGTAGTTCCTTCCAGGTCACTGAGCCCTTTCAAATACATTATCTGATTTGATCCTAAAAACTTTTCAGGGAAGTCAGGACAAGTATTTTAAGGAATAATTCAACAGTAAGGATCAGTAACCCACCGAGTAGCTTAAGTAGAGGGGATTTGTTATAAAGACTTTGGCGAAGAGCCTGGATCCTCATTTCAGGTAGTGCAGGCTGGTCTCAAGGGGCCTGGGAAGGCATCCAGAACCTTCTTTCTCATCTCTGGGTCTCTCTTCTCTCTGTTCATCTGCTTCACTCCCCTCTCTGCAAACCAGCCTCCTCTGAAACGCTCCCCATAAATTCAGTGCCAACGTACCTTTGAGTTGCCCTGTGCCAACTCAGCCCCAGGTCCCTTATCACTCAGGTCCCAACACCATCCAAACAGTTACAGCCTCATCCCAATGTCTCAGTTCAAATTCTCAAGAGAAACTCTGATTGGTTGCCGGCCGGCCAATCCAGTGGCCAGTTTGAGTCACTTGCCCAACTCTGGTACAAGCAGCTGTAGGAGTAGGTCACATGGCCCGCTGCCCCTTCAGCAAGACCTGGGGGAGGGCAGGGCCATGGGCTGAACAAGCACAGTGCCCATCAGTGTAATGCATACAAATGTGAGAGTCGAAGTCATGCCATCTGTGGACCTGTCCCAGGATGGTAGTCACTGGCTGGTGACCTGGGAAAACCACTCCACCTAAGTCTCAGTTTCCTCATCGTAAAATGAGAATAGTGATTGCATCATCAGTACTAGATTGTTATGACAGTGAAATGAGACAGTCCCCGGAAGCACACAGAACAGGGCCTGGCACATGGTAAGCGCTCAGTAAATATTAGCTGCTCACATCTGCTACAGCAGGTATTGTTATCCTCGTCTTATTGTTGAAGGTGGCCTGCAGTCCTCAGCCACTCCTGGAGCCCCACGCAGAACCTGCTGCATCAGAATCCCCAGGGCTGGGCCTCAGGAGTCCAAAGAGCTGCCTCTGGTGGTTCTGTGTGCACCACTGGTTAATCCAGTCCAGCTCCCCACAGTCCAGACCAAGGCCCAGGCAGGGGAAAAGGCTTTGCACATGTGAGCTGCTGTCTGGACCCAAGCTCCTGATGCCCTGTGGCACAAACTGAAGACACAGTTCCCAAGGGTGGAGTCTGCGGTCTGCACATGCTCCAGTCGCCGGGTCCTCAGGGAGCACAGGGTGCCTAGCAGGACCCGGCCCCATACGCCACCTGCAGGCAGCGCCATGCTTCCATGCAAGGGCTTTGGGATCACCACTTTTGGGTTGGCACCCAAGTTGGCCTCTCACCAGCTATGTGGCTTCCAGGAGATAGTTTTTGTGCCTCGGTTTACTCATGTGTAAAATAGGCTGACAGAACCCATCTCATTGGATTCTTATAAGGCTTAAATGACGTATGGTCTATGAAGTTTTTAGAACAGTACTTGTTACAAAGCTATAACTGTCAGCTTTTATTATTATTGGTAAACACATGCCTTCTGGGTCTCTTTTCGGCCATTAGCTGGTAGGGATAGATACTAAGAAAAGATACTCTGACAAAGTGTCTATAACATCACAAATATATAAGGATGACACACACATCCAATTAAATCTCTGGGATCCAACTTCCACACACAGTTTCCAGTGGGACCATGAATAACCACAAATACTCATACTGATGCCTTCATTCAAAATAAACTCCTGCTTCACATAGGAGGATGTGGAGACACTCACTGCACACACAGACATTTGATGAGGAACTCCCCAATGGCAGGTGTGTGTCACCCACCTCAGACTGGGGCTCCCCGAGAGCAGGGCTGTGTCTCCCCTCAGACTGGGGCTCCCCGAGAGCAGGGCTGTGTCTCCCCTCAGACTGGGGCTCCCTGAGGCAGGGCTGTGTCTCCCTCTCAGGTGGGGGATCCCTATGGTTATAGACCATCTCTCAACCTCCAACTTGGAGGAGTGGGGGCCTCTGGACAGCCACTGCCCCTTCACTTCTGACCTTCAAGGTCTGGGGCAAGGCTTTTCTGCCCAGTCACTTGGACTCTTCTGGCACTCAAACACTCAGAGCTGATGATGTTTCTTCGCGCCACTTCTTGCCTCTCTAATTGCTCCATGCCGTGTTTTATGTATTTTAATTAGGGCTTTAAATTTTGCACCTAAATCTCAAGGCACTCTAGCAAAAGGCCCTTCTTTAGAAACTGGAATAAATAAATAAAGTCTTCCCAGGCAGATGACAGGCAGGAAACTTGAAACCATTCCTATCCTCCTGACACTCTGCCACCACCATTCTGTCACCTGGGGCCGGCTGAGGGCATGTGTCTGGGGCAGCCCTCTCGGCCTTCCACTCCCGCCCCCAAGGGGCACTGCTGCTTCCGAAGGTGCGGTCCTGATGGTCTCCACACCCCCACGTTCTTTAGTCGAAGACACATGTTCCGGGTTTGCTTTGTTCAAGTGCGATCACAGCTGCTGTCGAGTGGGGGTCCTCAACCTGTGGTCAATTGCAATTCCCTGGAGAGTCTGTGAAACAAACCACTGCCCAGACTCCTACCCGAGAGGTCTGGGTTCCGTTGGTCAGGAGTGGAACCCTGGCAGTGCTAGTTTCTTTAACGTAGCAGGTGACCCTGTCTTGCAGCCAGAGTGGAGAACCAGCGCTGCAGGGAACTCATCGCTGCACAAGACCCACACCGGGTCCCCTCACGTCCCACGGAAGGCGCATGCACCTGCTCCATCACCGTGGGCTCCACGAGGGCTGGGCGCCTTCTGTCTTGTTCACCGCTGTATCCCCAGTGGCTGGTGTGCCGTTTGGTGGTAGTGCCATCCAGTTGATTCTGACTCCTAGCGACCCTCTGGACAGGGGAGCAGAACGCTGCGCGTTCTTTTTGCGCCATCCTCTCAACCTTCCAGCGCTATCTCAGACAATGCTCCGTGGCTATTCACAGGGTTTTCATGGCCAGTTTTTTCAGAATTGGGTGGTCAGGTCCTTCTTCTAGATGCCCCATGAATATTTACTGGATAAAACCTAAACCCCCCTTTCCATAGGTGCCCTCTACTCCTCACATTTCCAATGTAGGTCCTACCACTTACTAGCTGGGTGGTCTTGAGCAAGTCAATCTCTAAGTCTCAATTTCCACATCTTTAAAATGGAGAGGATGTTGGTTATCTACTCACACAGTTATCGTGTGGATTAAGAGAGAGAATTCACTTTTCCCAGTGCCTGGCACCTAGGAAGTACTCAGCGAGCCTCGATGATCAGTACTGCACACATTCACCTGTCACAGGGGAGTCCCTCTGCTCCTTCGTCCTGTTTGTGAGCTCCCTCCGCTGAAGTCACACCGCTGAAGTCACACCGAGAGAGGAAATGTGCAGAGTTCAGCAGGAGCTCTGAGGAGCAGAGGTCTGCACTGGGAACCTAGAAATGCAGATTTGGATTGCTGCTTCCTTCCGCTATTTTACTCTGTGACTTTAACCTCTCTGAGCCTCTGACCTCCACCAGCTGCCCTCCCCCCACCCCCCTGTGCATTCTGTGGCTCTCTGGGTTAGAAGGTCACTTTGCTGACCACTGCAGCTGCCCTTGAGACTTCCACGCAGTGGATGAGCGGCAGTCACCAGCCCCGTAAGTTCTTTGGTAAAAGTGGAGCACACGAACCCAGCTGCTGAGGCAAAAGTCCCTCGGTTCAGCAGCCCCTGGAGAACTCCTATTCTAACAGATACAGAAGCTCTGTCCCCCAGACACAGCTGGCCGTGCCGGTCAGACTCATGGTCTCTCTCTCTGTTCCATCAGCTCTGGGAGGGGGAAGCAGGGCACGGAGGCCACTTCTGCTCAATCACGGCATGACAATACAGCCATCAATGATGGGGTTCCCCACCTGGATGGGAAAATGGCATATCGGTTGAAGCCTCCACCCCACACGCCCCATCCTTGTCCTGGGAACTGGCTGGGTCACCTTCTCGCATCACAGAAGAAACGTGAATTCCTAAGATGGGTTCGTGGTGGAGAGGATGGAGGAGGAAACTGTGCTGATCCTGGAGGTGGAGAAATAAGGAAGCAAGCTGCCATGTTCTTTAATAAACTACCTCAAAGCAGGAGGTGCGTCCTGCCCACCCAAGCCTGCTGCAGCCTTCCTACTTAGAACCTCTAAGCATCGTATGCTGTCTGCCGTGCAGAATTACACACTCCTACATCTGATTTGGGGCTGTTCATTTCCATCCCTGGGGCTGTGCCTTTCTCAAAGGGCAGCTAATAGAGTGGGCAGCACTGCAGCTCAGAGAGGGACGGGATCAAAGCCCAGTTTTGCTCACTTCTAGCTGTGCAACCCTGGACAGTCTACTTTTACCTCTTTGAGCCTCTATTTCCTCATCGGTAAAATGGGGACAAGAATACCTACTCCCCAGCATTGTTAACAAGATGAAGTTAACCTATAATGTGCTCAGTACAATGCCTTACCCAAAGGACATGCTCAGTAAGATAATGACAATAATAATAATAATTAATAATATGCAAGTCCCAATTGTGCTCCAGCACCTTGAGGGTAGGAGCATGTCTTATAGATCTTTAAACCTCTCAGCACCCAGCGGAGGGTCAAACACAGGGAAGAAAGGAGAAGAGCAAGATTCGGAAGTTTGAGGAGCTCCGGGGAGGGGCGTGACTCACTGGCTGGAAGAAGTCACGCGTGCCCCACGTGCGTCTACATCCGTCTGCAGCTTTCTGCCCCCAAACGCCGTGAATAATACTTTGCCTCTTCCGCCCCATCCCCGGGCACCGCTTAGGCAGGGAGGGCGCAGACCGGCCTTTTGCCAAGGAAGGCACCAGAGAGGAGCCAGGGCCAAGGGGCTGCCGGCGCAGGACTGCGGGCTGCGTGCCGTTACCTTGGCAAAAAGGGGCATAATTAATCCGCAGTGCTGTCCTTTCATTAAGCCTTCACGTTTATACCTGAATTAACTTCTCACATCCAGTTAAGCTGCGTGGGAGGCTCTGTCTGCCACCGTGTGACAAGCGCAGCTGTGACTGTTGGTGGAAGTGAGGGCTGTGATGACCCATCACCCAAGAGCAGGAGGATCCCTAAGCTTCAGGGTGGATGTGGGGGAGGATCGAGTTGCCAAGCTCGGCCCTGTCCCCTAAGGGGCTGAAGGGCGCTGCCTCCCTGCGCAGGGATGGTGCACAAGGCTCCGGTGGCCACGGTGGGAGTAGTGTACTGACTTCCTCCCACCTCTCCTGCTGAAACACACTGGCGCCTTCCTCTGGCTCTGGTTTTGCCAGCCCAGGGTGAGGGCGGGGGGAAACCTGTTCCAAAGAGAGAGATGAAGTGCGCTGAGCTTTGTAAGTGTCCTGCTCAAGCTCACGTTTGGACCTAGCGCGCTGCAGAAACACCCAGGGGTGCAGGCCTGCGCGCACAGGCAGATGTTGGTGAAATCTCCCCCAGGTTCTGGTTTTCTCGGAAGGAAATCTACCTAGCTTTAACTCCCTGGACTCGGAGGTCATTTAAACTGCCGGCAGTTTCCTTGGCACTGTTCCAGGTAAACAGTTGGCTGCTGGTGCCCTCCACTCCGGGAGCTGGGCTGCGTCAGGGCATCTTTTTCCAGACGACAGGAGGAGTAAGTGCCCAGATTACCTCCTGAGCGGCCTCCCCGTGAGTCATCTGAGTGAAAGGTTTTCTAGGAACCATTCAGCCCTCAGTGTTGTGACAGAGGAGGGTGAGTTAACATCCCCACAAATGGTCCCTATAGGGTGCTCCTTCTCCTCCCCATCACCAGCCTCCTCCACTCAGTTCAAGACTTTCAGGTCTCCTCAGGAAGCAGCTCTCCCCTCCCCCAGCCTTGTGCTGGATACTTAATGGTGTTTGGTTAAAGGAGAGAAGGGGAGGTGTGCACGTTGCAAGGCGCATGCAACATCTCAATAAATTATTTGCTTCATGATCTCTGTTCTCTGGTGATTTAAAATCTAGTGAGGGTGACTTGACGGGCAACATAGACCTATGGAGCATGTGGGGGTTGGGGAACGCTCAGAAGCGGTGAGTGAGTAAACGCCCCACAATGAGTGTTTGGGACTCCATCACAGCCTCTGGAGGAGGGAAACTATTGTGGGCTGGCTGAGTCACCAGAGATTCCCCAGAGGAGGTGGGATTTGACCTAAACCTTCAGAGGAGACTCCTTGCTAGGCTGTGAGCTTGACATCCATTATCTCCTCAGTCCTTCCACAACCCCGTGATCTGAGTATTATAATTATCGTCCCCGTCTTCTAGATAAAGAAACAGCTCAGGGGCTCAGGGAACTGCCAAGGTCGCAAAGCTGGTAAGAAGATTTTGAGCTGAGCCTGTCTGACTCCTAACCCCTTGCTCTGAATTTTGGTGCTTCATGACCTCCTCCAACCTCGAAAACATGTCAGATTTCCAGGGAGGAGAACTGAAAGGAGGGCATTGCTAGAGAGGCAGAGCACCAAGAAGATGGAGGGTGTCAGGGGTCTAACTCGGCTGGAGTGAATGCCCAGGCCAGTGGTAAGAACTTGACACTGTCTTCTCCAGGAGGTGTGTGCTACTGTCCCAGCCCTCAGAGCACTTCATTGGAGGGGAGGGGCTTTGGGGTTCTTTGATTTCTTAAGACCCTCTCTGGGAACCCCAAACCACCCCCAAGAACTTCAGGGTATTGGAGCTTTTAGAGATTCTGTGGCCCAGCTGATCCAATACCTTCTATTTAATTCAGATCAATAAACATTTATGTGCCAGACCCTAAGTGCTAGAAATGATTAAGGGACAATCCTTGTCATCAGGAAGATTATAGTCTAGTGGGGATGATAGACACAAAGAAAAAAATCAATATGAATGATAAATGTGAAGATAGAATGCATGTTCCCCACACTTGGGACATCAGCCCAGGAGGAAAGGACACAGGAGCTGAGTCTTGAAGACTAAGCAGTTGATGTGAGGAAAGGGGGGAATAGCACCCGGATTAGAGGAAATCGCTCAGGCAAGTTCATGGAGGTGTGGAATAGCACAGTTTGTGTTTGGAATTATAAGCTAATCAGTTTATAAGAGCATGACCTTGGAGACAGGGGGTGGCACAAGATGAGGCTGAAGAGGTGGGCAGGGGTGAAGCCATAAAAAGCTCTGTGAGCCTGGCTAAGGAGCATGATTCAATCCTCCAGAGGGCTGAGGGCTTTCAGCAGAATCTAACATAGTCTGTTTGCATTTTAGAAGCATAACTTTGGCTACAAGGAGGACAATGGCTTTCACGGTGCAAGACCGACACTTAGGAGGCTGGGAAGGAGGGGACTGTTCTATTTCACCCAAGATACGATGAGATCTCAGATCAAGGCACTGGTAGGAATGTTGGAGAATAGTGGACTGGGTCAAGAAACACCTAAGAAGGGAAAGAGGTGGAGAAAGGTCAGGGAGGGAGAAGGAAGAGTCTGAAGGCCTTCAGACTACTGTCTTGTGTGACTGAATGGGTGGGGTTGCCTTGACTAAGATTTGGAACACAAGAACAGAAGCAGGTTAGTGAGAGGGGATGAGGAATCAGTTTACGTGTTGTTGAGTTGATGATATTCAAGATGCTTCCAATAGATACTTGGAATCAAGCTCAGGGGAAAGCCTGGAGATGTAGAATTGGGAGACATCACCAAAAAGATGGGGTTAAAACTAAGAGAGTGGGTGAGCTCAATGACAGAGATCATGTCAAGAGGAAAGAGGGAAAATCCATAAACAGAATCCCAGGGAACAGCCATGCTCAGGAGGTGGACAGAAGAGGAGATGCCCAGGAAGGAGACTAAGGAAACACAGCCAGAGAGTTGGAAGCCAAGGGAGCAGAGGGTATCAAGGAAGGAGCAGCCCCAATGTCAAATGCAGCCAAGAGGTCAGGGCAGATCTCGACTGAAGAGTGTCTACCGGCCTTGGCAAAGTGGAGGTCACCGTGGCAGTCTCATCAGGGTCCTGGCAGAGACAAGGCACTCTTAAGCTGGGTAATTTCAGGAGAGTGTAATAAAGGGTCTTGATACCAGTGGGGCGTGGTGCAGGGAGAGCGTCAGGAGAGTCCGGTGCCTTGGAAGGGTAACAGGAAGAGCGTGAGCAGTTACCACCCTGGGCCAAAGGACCAAGAAGAGGGAGGAGTTAACAAACCTGGAGACAGGGAGGGCGGAGAGGAGAGGGCTGTCTGACAGGCTAGTGAAGTTGGTGAAGGGACGCAGCCAGCCTAGCGAGACCCCACAGGTAGGTAGTTGGGGAGATAAATTCCCTGACCTCACTCTCCCTCCTCCTTCCAGTCTCCATCCAAGACTCCCTATTGGCTACACCCAACTGGAAGTCAGAAAGCAGATGAGGAGGCAACAGGAGATGCAGATCCTCCAGGTCAGCCTCTGGCGGCAGACAGCAGGATGGAAGAGAGTGGACAGTGGACATGGAGGGATGAAGAGAAGATGCCCAGCGTGGTGGTCTCCCCAGAGCACTTCAGTGGAGCAATGGAAGAGGCTAGAGACCTGGGGCAGTGGGTGCGCATGTGGTGAGACTGTGTGGTGAATGCTCGTCATGCCTGCCAGCACGCCCTGAACGCCCTTCCTATGCCTTGTAAATTTCTCACTTTGCGAGTCACTCTTCCAGAAAAAAAGAAGCCTCTTTCACAGCTGCCCTTGCAGCTGAGGCACAGCCACGTGACCTGGGCTCCACCAATCAGCCACGTCAGAGACACACTGGCTGTGGAAGAGAGCAAGGTGTGGAAACAGGTGCCACGTGGAATCTACTTTCTGGTCCAAGAGGCGTCGGCTTTGGGGTCAGCAGTTCCAGACGTTTTAGTGCCAGAATCAATGGTCAGTAGTGCCAGCCCCAGCTCAGGGTGCAGCAGCTGAGGTTAGTAGAGCCTCCAGTGTGGACCAGTGGTGGGCTGTGGGCACCACTTCTCCTGTGCAGGCTCTAGGTCTTCTCTGGCCCTCCCATAGTTTCTGGAAGATTCCTAGGATTGCTTGATTTCTCTCTCTTCTGCTTAAACCAGCTAGAGTAGGTTCTGGTCCTAGTCACCAGAACACTGGCTGATGAGGAGTGGATGAGAAGTGAGGACATGCACATTGGAAGGCAGACTAAGCTTTTAGGAGAAGGAGGAAAAGGAAAGAAAGAGAGTCGAGCATTGGGTCAAAGAAGAATCCTTTTAGGAGAGAAGAGCACTGAGCAGGTCTGTGAGCTGAGGGAGAGAACTAAGAGAGAAGAGCTATCCCCACCTCAGAGCTAAGGAAACGGGCTCAGGGAAGTTAACGATCTTCCCAAGGTCACTCCGAAGGCAAGTGGGGGTGCAGGAATTCCAACCCAGGCCTGCTAGTTTGAAAACCTCAGCCTACGGGCATCTTCTCTAACAGACAGCCCAGGCAGCCCTGCTGGGGGTAGTTTTCATTCAAAATTTAGAAGTTATACTTGAAGCCCAATTTGAAAGGACAGAATGGCCCCTAGGGACAGGGTGAAGAATGAGCTGGTCAGAGTGAAAAAGAGACCCAAGTTCATGTCAAGTGAGTCAAGCTGGCTTAAGACACAAGGCCCAGTAGTATATGGGGCTAAGTTCATCCCCCGAGACTGTCTCTCCCTGAAGGAAAATCACTGTTTCCCAAATAGCTGACTGGGCCATATGAAGCGCCATTGCAAAAGAGGTTCCTGGAGGGAAGTAGAAAGAAAGGGGATGACGGAACACACCTTCCTCCCAGTCCCTCAGGAAGTGGGCATTCCAGAACACAGAGGAAACTCCTAGGAGTGCCTGGCCTGCTTCATCAAAGCCAGATCTTGTTTATGTAGCATGTCAGTGTGCTCAAGGAGAGGAAATGCAAGAGGGCTGTGATGAATAAATGCATGGAGAGGGGCTGAATTTTCACCTAGAGCATCGACAGACTTGGCGGAGTTTGTATAGTGTGTATGTTGGAGTGCGTTTGTGTCCTTTTGCATAAAGGCCTGTTGAGGTGTCTGCAGAGGTAACTCACCCCGGCGGTCTGGGCCTCTGTACAGGGCCTGTGCATGCAAAGTTGGCCCATATACGTGAAGTCCTTGCCTTATGAGGGTGGCATCCACTCACCACGGGCCTCAGAGAGACCAGCCCTACATAGAAAGGCTGTCACTATATCACAATTAAGGGGCTAATTCCTCGGGTGCTGTTTCAATCGACCATATCAACAAAGTCTTGAAATTTGGTTATTGTAGTGACACATAAAGCTTTTTCCTTGGTTAACACATTTGAGTTTAATTTCAGTAATATTTCCATTAACAACCCATAATTAAAGCATCTAATAAAGATCAGTAATTCACTTAGCTGGATTTGCACTGAAAAAAAACAGAAAAGAGAAAAAAGTACATTCGCAGAACTCCAATTCCATTCTTCCATTAAATGAACATTACAGTTTCTCTGGGTATCTTAATTGAACCTCATTTTTAACAGGAATATTAAACAAATTAAATTAAGCAAGTAATTTCCCTTTTTAGGATAAAAAAAAAGCCTTGAGTGGAAAAGCTCCTCTAAAACCCCAATTAGTGGGATAGGGTGGGGAGGCAGTGGGGACGAATGTGCTGCTTCTGCTGAAGTGGCAGGGACTTGACTGCTGCCGTCCTGAGGGGGACTCCACAGCCCCAAAGAGCACAGGAGCCTAGAGGAGACTCAGGACTTGCTTGGCTGGATTCCTAGGCCCTGGCCCAGGGCCACTGAGACTGGAAGCAGAAACCCAAGGGGTGGAAGGAGTTGGGATCAGACAGGTCACTAGAATCCAAGGGAACCTCCCAGATCAGAGGCTCAGACAAGGCAACGAGAGACAGTTGTCATGAGCCAGGCCACTTACACCCACACATTTGATTCTCCCATCATCAGCTCCTGTGGTGGGCTTATTTGCATCAATTTCCAGATGCAGAAGCGACAGCTCTGGGAAGTCGCGATTTGAAACCGGGTCAACCTGGCTCCAAGGCAGGAGTGTTAGTCTGGGTCCTCCCAGAAGCAGACTCTAAGCTAGGAGTAGACGTGCACGAGGTTCATGAGGGGCAGTGCCTGGGAAGGAAGGCTACAGGGGAGCTGGGGGAGGCTGGAGAGCTGCCCCACCTGACCTGTGCGGGTCTGACCCCACAGTGAGCAGAGTGCGAGGGAGGAAGGCTGTGTGGGAGCATCTCAGCTACAGTACAGTGGAGACGGTTCAGCAAGCCTATCAGAGTCCTCAAGCCAAAGTGGCCCATCCGAGGGGTACCACGTCTCGGGAGCAGGCCGTCTTGGCAGCTCTGCCACACTCAGACACTGCTGGGAGCACAGTGACTTCAGAGTGCTGCAGCTGGAGCTGCGGGGCAGTCATGCTCCCCGCAGCCCAAGGTCTGGGAGGTGCACCTTCACAGCTGCCCCATCAGTGCTCTCTCTACCATGCTGCGTGGCCTCCTTGGGTTCAGATGGATTCAGGGGCTGGCGAGGACGAGGCAGGTGCGGGACGTCAATTCCAAAATCAAGTGATTTTCAGGCGGTGTTTGGGAGTTGGCCGCAAGAGGCAAATACCCTTTTGGCGAACAGAGTGCAAGGAAGTAGGACTCAGACAGGGTTGGGGAGGAGGTGGGGCAGGGTGGACTTGGTGACAGGAGCTGGAGTCCCCAGTCACTGGCTGGGATGGAAGACTTCCCTGAAAATGTGCCGGATGCTAAATAGGGCTACTTAAAACCAGGGGAAAGAAACTAAGCAGGAAGCTAGGCTTTAGAACTGGCCCATCGAGAGAGGTCAGAGGGAGGGGGAGGCCCAAGCCACATGAGGTCCACAGGCTGGTGGGAAGCATCAGGTCAATGGGGGACACCCAGGGACCGAGCAGTCATGGCTGGGCCTCCATGCCCCAGGCCTGCAGGACTCCTGCCTCACTGCACCCCACTCTCTGGCTGTGGTTTGCAAAGCCTTAGGTCTCGGGCAGGGCCAAGGGACATAGCATAATGAAGTGAGGGGGTGCTTAGTGGGGAAGGCACTCTCTCTGTCTTGGGAGAACTTCTAACGTAATGGAGAAAATATCCTTCCAGCCCTCAAAGAGTCCCTGGTCTGATGGAAAACCACAGCCCCTGTTTATTCAGTCCACAGACGTTAATTGAGCACCTACTGTACACTTGATATACATCAATGACAAAACAAAAATGATCCCTGCTCTCCTGGAGATTACATTCTGTTAGGGAGATAGACAATAATTAACGTAATGAAGATGTATTCTAGCGTGTTAGAAGCCAAAAAGTACCATGGGAAAAGAGAAAAAGCAGAGCAGCACAAGGGAGGTGGAGGTGGAGAGGAGAGGGTGTCACAATTGTAAATAAGTGGGCAGGGACAACCTCGTTGAGCACAGGAGATAGGGACAAGCCATGTCCCCCATGGCAGTGAAGTGACAGGGAACCCTGTATTCCTCTGTAAGGACCCTGGCTTTCACGCTGAGGGAGATAGGGGGCCATGGTGGGTTTCGAGCAGAAAAGAGACTGAACTTTTAACCGATCACTCTTGCTGTTGTGTTGGGAATAGGCTATGGGGTAGGGGGCGGGGGGGACGTGGGAGGCCCTATAGGAGGTCACTGCTGTAAAGCAGATGAGTGAGGAGGGTGGATCTGGCCAGAGTGGGTGGGGAGAAGGGGACCGACCGAGTCCGGGTGTAGTCTGAAGGATTTGCCAACAGATTGGTTGTGGTCTGTGAGAGGAAGTTGGCCTCCCCATGAACTGAGGAGGGTGGCTAACTCCACACTCTGCCCTGAGGTCCCCCCATGTGCACTCACACGCACACACACACACACACACACACACACACACACATACAGCAACAACACTCAAGTTACGACTCAGAGGCAACAGCATTTCAACCCTGCCCCTGCCCCCACCCCCACCCCGGCGCCCATCCCAGGAGAGGGGTCTTGGTGAGACTTCACCCCGAGTCCCACACTCACGGATGCCTCACTAGGTCAACACTGCCGTTGCACGAGCAGCCCCGGGAAAGCGCAGTAACTCAATTTAACTGCACAGCTCCATAATCTCATGTCAACCTCACAGCTGATGATTACTGTTTTATCACAGCCTCATAAAGTCCCCACGTTGCCATGAATCATGGACACTCTGCCAGCAAGAGCTTCAAAACCTGGCCAGCTCCAGAGGGTGCTGGCTTGACAAGCAGCTGCTGTGGTTCGTCTGAGGTCACCATCCACTACAGCAAGGGTCTTCTACCTGCTCATTCTGGAAATTAGGGAGCAAGTCATTCTCCTCCCTGGGGGGTGGAGTCTCCATCCCCCCTCCGCTGGAGGAATGTTAAATGCCTAGAGTTCTCTGGTGTAACAGACTAAATGGGCCAACAGCATGGTACAGAGGGAAACACCTGGGGTTTTGAGTCAAAAGACATTTAACTCTGTGTCTGCTATTTCCTAATTGTGTGATCTTGGGCAAGTCATTTAAGGCATCCTAACCTCAACATCCTCATCTGCAAAATGGGTATTGTGAAGCTTAAGTGAGATAATGTCTACAACACACTTTGAAAACAGTAAATCACTAGACACATTTAAGTTGCAATTGCTATTAAGTCAAGACCAGAACACCAAGGCCCAAACCAGGCAGATGCCTGGAACCAGGGAGAAAGCCAGAGCTGAGGCAGGCAGTGGGTTAGAGTCAGGACAAGAACACCTGGCATCACAAACTAGTGGAATTAGAAAGGACCTACGGATCTCCTAGCCTGGGAGGGTTTTGTTTTTGTTTTTGTTTTTGTTTTTGTTTTGGTGAGGAAGATTGGCCTTGAGCTGACGTCTGTGCCAATCTTCCTCCATTTTGCATGTGGGATGCTGCTACATCATGGCCTGATGAGTGATGCGTAGGTCCGTGCCCAGGATACGAACCCACGAACCGTGGGCTGCCAAAGCAGAGCACGCAAACCCAACCACTACACCACTGGGCCAGCTCCTAGCCTGGGAGTTTTTAAAGTTCTGTTGATCAGGTGAACCTTCTTCAAATGAAATCTGTATTGGTCAGGGTTCTCCAGAGAAACAGAATCAAGAAGATATGTATCTATTTATACAGTGAGAGAGAGGGAGAGAGACAGAGATTTATTTCAAGGAATTGGCTAACATGATGGTAGAGGCTGGCATGTCCAAAATCTGCAGGGTAGGCTGTCAGGCTGGAGACCCACTTCAAGTCTGAAGGCCTTCTGCTGGCTGAATTTCCTCTTGCTTGGGTGCTTGGGGGAAGTCAGTCTTTCTTCTACTAAGGCCTGTAACTGATTGGATGAGGCCCACCCATGTTATGGAGGGCAATCTGCTTTACTCAAAGTCCACCAGTTTCGATGTTAATCTCATCCAAAAAATACGCTCAAAACCATCTGGAATAATGTTTAACCAAATATCTGGGCACTGTGACCCAGCCGAGTTGACACATAAAATTAACCCTCACAAGATCTTCTGCAGAACTCAAGTATATAAAATAGATACAAGAGAACCCACCACAGCTGAAGAAGGAGAAGAAGACCAGAGCCCACTCACTGTACAGCCCCTTGTCCTCTGCAGTGGCCACAGAGGCCCCACTGGTTTGAGAAACCACTGGTCTTGTTTCCACTGGGGATAACCTTCATCCAAGAGGTAAAGTAACCATATGCTGGTCACACAGCCAGCTAGCGCTGGTTTCACCGTATCTCCTGCTCAGCTGTAAACTCCTTGAATGTTGGACCCACTTGCCTCTGCATGCCCAGCTCGTAGCAATGGGCAGACGCACAGGAGGTAGACACTCAGCATATTTGCTGAATGAATGAGTGAATGAATGAATGCAGGGAGAGACCATTCAAAAACTGGAAATCCAGACAGAAAGAGGTGCAACCCAGGAGGGCAGAACCAGAGGCATTACCTCAGAACTGAAGCCACATCTGCCCGCATCAAGCAGGACCAGGGACTGAATTCTAGGGGAGGCCCCCGAGGCCTGCCGTGTGCCACACCTGAGAGCAAATGCAAACGAAGATCCTCCGAGGCTTTGGAACACACTCTGCACTCCTCCTGCAGCAAATTCACTGTGGGCTGGTGGTAAAATGAGTCTGCCTTCTGGGAACATGTTTGGAGTGATGAGAGGAGGCAAGTCACCCCGAGAAGCTGCAGAGGGAGAAAAGGGGATGTCGCCCCAGAATGGCAGCCTAACAAATGGAGAACCGATGGATATCAGTTGAACAAATGACTAAGCGCAGAGTATACGGGATCCGTCAGAATTACAGGGATGCCCTCGGCCATCGGCTGGTCTGAGGGGTTCTGGAGCATGAGGCAGAGTGTGCTGCATGGAAAAGGAGGTTGTTTGTACACTGAGCGAGGCCTAGGAGCCACCTCTGGGTAGAGATGTGCCTCCTTATACCTGGTGATTAATCGGGAATGGAGGTTGGCGTCTGTCCTCTCTCTGTCTCAGGAGCCTCCGGAGGCTGAGAAGTTTCCCGCCAGCTGTCAGCACAGCTGCTCTCGGGCCCCAGGGTGCCGCAGGTAAAGGGAGAAGGCGGATCGCCTGCAGAGAAGGAAAATGAGCCGAGGAAAAAATCATGACAAAGAAACACCTTGGCAACTCTCTTCTTCCCTCACCTGATCTTAAAAGTCTCCCCTTTTGGGAGTCTGAGACCAGTGAGGGAGGAGAGAGAGGTGCCTCCTACAAGGCTCCAGTTCAATTTCTGAGCAAGACAAACAGACCTGTCCCCAACCAACCTCTGGAACAGTGGCGCTCAGCCCTGGCTACCCATTAGAATCACCTGGGGGCTTTTAAAAAGTACTGATGCCCAGGCCCCAGCCCGGGAAGAATCTTATTTAGTTGGTTTGGGGGAAAGCTTGAGCTGGGTATTTTGAAAAGTTACCTGGAGGTTCTAATATGCAGCCAGAATTGAGAACCTGTCTTAGAGCCTTAGATCCTCCGCCCCCGCCCCTAAACCCTGCCCCTCCACACCCCCTCCCTATCCTGCGGATGCACAGAGGCACTCTTGGCTATGCCCCTACCAGCCAGGCCTTTGCACAATGCCATGCATTTATGTTTCTTCGTTCTTCAACACCCTGGTTGCATGCTGGCTCCTCTCTGAAGACTTCCCTGATTTCTGCAGGCCAAGCTAGCCTCTGTGCTTCTGAGCCCTGCCCCCACCGCTTGTCTTGCTGTGTCTGGGAGACCCTCTGCCATGTGGTGTTCAGCTTATCTGCTAGACTGACTCCCAGCTAGACACCAAGCTTCTTGAGGACAGGAATTGTTCATGGATTAAAATATAATAATACATATTAACAAATGTCCATATTTTAACATAATTAATATAATTTTATATTAATATATGTGCATATTTTAATACAGCAGTTCCCTTTTATCCATGGTTTCACTTTCCACAGTGTCAGTTACCCGTGGTCAACCACAGTCCAAAAATATTAAATGGAAAATTCCTGAAATAAACAATTCATAAGATTTAAATTGCAGGCATTCTGAGTAGCGTGATGAAATCTCACACCGTCCTGCTCTGTCCTACCAGGGACGTGAATTATCCCTTTGTCCCACGCATCCATGCTGTACGCGCCACCCGTCCGTTAATCATTTAGTAGTCTTCTTGGTTATCAGATCAACTGTCTTGGTATCACAGTGCTTGTGTTCAAGTAACTCTTATTTTACTTAATAATGGCCCCAAAGTGCAAGGGTAGTGATACTGGCAATTTGGATACGCCAAAGAGAAGCTCTAAAGTGCTTCCTTTATGTGAAAAGGTAAAAGTTCTCGACTTAATAAAGAAAGAAAAACAATCGTATGCTGAAGTTGCTAAGATCTACGGTAAGAATGAATCTTCTATCCATGAAACTGTGAAGAAGGGAAAAGAAATTCGTGCTAGTGTTGCTGCCGCACCTCAAATGTGTATGTACAGGAAAAAACATAGTATATATAGCATTTGGTACCATCTGCAGTCTCAGGCACCTGTTGGGGGTCTTGGAACATATCTCCATGGATAAGGGGGGACCACTGCATATTTTAAAGTTCTTGACTACTTTATTTAGTGTCTCCTGTGTGCTGGATGCTCTAAGGACTGGCGGTGTGATGGGGCACAAGACAGCCACATCTTCCTTACATGTTCCCTGTGGCTCACTTGTCACAAGTTCCATAAATGTCTGTTGAATAAGTGAGCAACTTTCTGATGGAAGAAGAACAGACAAGATGGGGTATCAATTAGGAAGTGTGGCAGAGACAGTGCTGTAGGTGCCCACCGGGAGACTTCATTTCTCTGCTCCCCCATGAAATTAGATTGGCCTGGGACCATGGGATGGGGGCAGAAGTGATGTAAGCCACTTCCAGGCCTGGCCTTTAACACAGCTCATGTAATCCTACAGTTCTCTCTTGCTCTGCCCCAATGACCTTGGGGGCCGTACTGACATAGCCACAAGATGGAGTAGGGCTGCCCAACTCTCAATGGCCTTAAAGGGAATGAGTAATAAACCTTTTGTGCTTAACCTACTGAGAATTGTGAATCAACGTGTTACAGCAACAAAGTCTAGTTTATCCTGACTAATATAGAATGCTTTTGGCTATAAGTAACAGTACATGACTAAAAGTGGGGTAAAAATAGCAGTTTACTTCTTTCATAATAAAACTTGCAGAAAGAGGTGGTTTCCGGGGTTGAGCAGGAGCTCGTCCTTATTAAGAAGGACCCAGGCCCTTCCCATCCATGGCTTCTGCCATCTTCAGTGTGTCAACCACATCTCCACTCACATTCACAAGATGGCTGCCACAGTTCCTAGCATCACATTCTCACCTCACATGACAGTGTCCAAAGCAGTAAAGAAGAGTGGGGAGGCAAAAGCACACTCTCATCATCTTTCCCTTTTTAGGAGAGAGCAAAGATTTTCCCAGAAGCCCCAGCAGACTGTTCCTTATATCTCATTGGCCAGAATTGGGTCACCTGGCTAACTCTGGCTGCAAGAAGGGCTGAGAGGAAAGAATAGAGCATTTCCTTGTTTTATCTTAGGAAGTGGGCTGTGCCAGGTGGGAAGGGCTGCGTGCCTTTGTCTCGCCACCAAGTCTGGGGAGACAGGAACTGCTTGAAGTAGCCAAGCAAAGGTGGAAGGTTTGCCTGCTTAACATTAACCATGGCACTTCCTGCACGAGAACCTAATTACTAATTATAATTATACCTGAGTTTGTGATCTGGGGAGAGCACCAGGGGACTCATTGCCGCCTCTAAGAGGCAAGATACAAAGGTAAGATCATTTGTTTTATTTCTTCTCTCAAAAGATTCTTATGAGGCATGTCTTTTATGGCTGCATACTCATTATATTTCAAATGCATTCAAGTATCCTTGATGTATTGCTAAGAGTCTGGATGATCTTTTTTTTATCTCTAAAGCACTTGTAAGAAAAGTATTTATAAGGGAAACTGGGTGAGCCTGTGGAGTAATGGGCTTTGCTGTCTTACAGGAAGGCTGTGTTGTAGGGATGCTACTCAGAGGTAGGAACTCCCATGGCTGTATTAACAATGGATAGACAGGGAGGTTGGGCCATCAGCAAGAGCTAAGGAGATGGTCACCTGGAAGTTGTGATTTAGGGGGCCCCCCAGGGCCATACTGCACCCTGGAAAACCTCTCCCTGACCCTCAGATCCCTAACTCCCACATGAATTACCGCTCAGGTCAAAGCTTTGCTTCCCCAAGTCTCCTGCAATGTTTACTTAATGGAAGATGAAAGCCAGTGGGTTCCCTGGGCCTGTTGGGAGGGTAACCAGGACAGATATCCAGCTGGTTGCTAAAGTACTGACGTACTTCCCTACCAGTTGGTAAGCGGATGCCATCCTGAGCCCCTGAGTGCCTCCCCTCACTGCTGTCCCAGCCCCTCCCCTCGGGCTCCAGTCCTCCCCACAATCCAACAACTAAAGGGTTAACCTCTGATGATGCTGGGGTCCTTCAAGACCCTTCTCCAGTTCTGACTGGTTGCTGCTCATACTGGCTGTTAAATAGTTTGATGGTCACTTCCAAATGTAGCCCAAAATGGTCCATCCAAAGGCCCCTGTTTTATCTGAAAAAGGTTAGCAAATGTTGCACTGTATGCCGTAATTTACCCATATTCATTTTCATGTGAAAGTTAAGTTTTGAAATACTATCCATCAGATAAAAATGCTGCTCCAAGAAGACGCACAATGACAACCCTGTGGCTTTGGTCCTTCCAGCACATTCCTGGGTACCCCCGGGTAGCTGGGGAGCCCAGTTTGAGAATCAAAGATCTAAAGTGCTGTTGTTAGAACATCACTGCACGATTGTGCATATGGCACCTAGAAGAGAAAAAGCTAACCGCCTCAGCCTCCAGTCTGTACTCAAACTTTACTTTTGGGCAAAACTTAACCCCTGCCCAATCCCTACTGCACCAGGCTACCAGGGTCCTTTCCCATTCCTCTAATCTGCTCGTGCTTTTCTATCTCTAGGCCTTTGCTCTTGTTTCTGCCAACAGGACTTCTCTTTCCTTCAAAGTCCCTGAGCCTTCAAAGTCAAGCTCAAAGCTACGTCATCCCCCTCCAGAGCAGACCCCCAGGCTGTAATCCCTTTCTCATTGTGTTTTTTTTTTTTTTTTTACCTATCCTGTGCCTTGCGTGCCTTTCTATCCAGCGTTATGGCTATTTACATTCATCTTTTGAGCTTGACCATGAGCTGCTTGAGGGAGAGACCATAGAGCATTGATTTTTTCCTCCCCACAGTATGTAGCACTTTGCTAGACGTGGAGCAAGCAAGCAGAAAACGTTTGTTTAATAACTAAAGTACGGCACTCACCTTTTACATCTTGACATTGGTTAAGTACATTTTCATTTCATGAGGCAGGATTGACAGAGCCTGGGACAGGCCGTTTGATGGGAAGGATAGGAAAAGGCCAGCACAAGAGTGAGGACGTGAGGGGTGCGTTCCACCCATATTATTGGTTCAAGAGGCAGAACAGCCCTGAGCGTGGCTCTGGAGCCACAATGCCTGGTTCAGAACCTGGCTCTGCTACTGTATGAGCTTGAGAAAGTTCTTATTGTCCATGGTTCATTTTCTCATCTGTGAAACGGGGATAATAGTAGTGCCTACCTCATCAGTTTGTTTGAAAAGATTACTGAGTAATACACGTGAAGCATTACAACAGTGGCTAGCTCATGGTGGCCACTGGCATACGGTGGCTATCATTATATGCCCTGGGGTCAGTGCAAATCCTGGGACAGCCTAGACAAGCTGGGTTGCCCACGTTTTCATCCCTTTTTTCCTTCATGATATATATCACAGCCACCTAATCCCATTTTCTTCCACTTCCAGACCAATGTGTATGTCAACTTTAGGATGTTTTTTTAAATTCTCAGGTTAAGGATGCTGGACTTTTAGCTTCTAGAAGTCAAGTTTATCTGCTGACGGTGTAGGATATTTTTGAAGTTAAGAAAAAATAGGCATATAAAAAAGAAAGTTGAATATATGTCCCAATGCTTACAGCCTCCAAAATTTCTTGTCCCTGCTACAAAAATAGTCTCTTTGCTTTTGTTATGGTACCTAACATTTTTGACAGTTGGAGATTAATTCGATTTAGTAAATTTCTTTTTTATAAAAAGGAAAGAAAGAGAGAAAGGAACTAAGGGAGGGAGGGAGGGAGGAAATAAGGAAAGAAAGAAAAGAAAGGAAGGAAGGAAAAAAGAAAGAAAGAAAGAAAAATGTAGTTTTAGTAAAAAGCCAGCAGTCATTCAGAATTCAGTGCAAATTTGTTAAACCAGACTGCCTGTATGACACCTACCCGAGACCAATCCACTCAGTAAACAGGTGTGGGTGGATTTCAGAGGCAATTTCAGAGCATGTTTAGCAAGGACAGGCCTGGGGGAATATCCAGAGTAGAGTGGTTGGGGTGGAAATGGTGAGGGGTAGCCCAAGCATCCATAAAGCAATGTCAGGAAACTGAGTCAAGAGATAGGTAAGGGCAGGCAGATGACAGAAAGATAAGAAGGAGCTCTGAGTAGATATTTCACATCCTAAGACTTAGCCTTGTGGTTGCTTTGATATGACTGTAGAGAAAACATTTCCTCAGCCAGTCTTGGTGACACAAAGGCAGTCACTGGAATAAATTGCCCATCCCCCACCCCCAACTTTAGCCACAACCATCCCCCCATTTTTTTTTTAAGTAAACCAGCTTAATGTGTTTAGACAGACAACAATTCATCAAAGAATCAGAGAGCTGGAAGGGCCCTAAAAGAACATCTAATCCAACCTCTTCGTTTCCCAGATAATGAAGCTACGACTCAGAGAGGGGAGATGGCTTACCCATGGTCACACAGCAAGTTGAGTGTGGAGCCACATCTAGAACCCAGAACTGCTGACTCCCAGCTCCCCAATCCCACCCCTTCAATCTGCTTTTGTTGTAGGGTGGTGTGCCCTGTCTAGGGCTGGACTGGAGCATCTACTTATGCTTGTGATTTGGAAGGATCCTGAAAGTTCCTCTCTCCTCTGCTGCCACATCCTGAGTACAAGACACCATGGTCGACTCTGGGAGGAAACCCCTTCATGGCCTGTCTCCTTAAGCATCAGAGCATGCTTTGGGCTGAAAGCAACAGAAACCCTCACCTCGACTGGCTTTAACCAGGAAGGCTAATGATCTCACACCACAGGCTATCCCAGAGCAGAGGGGCTGCCAAGGTTGGTACATTCCGTGGTTCGATACAGGCCCTCTGCTCAGGCACACCTCAGGCACACTGGTTCTGTTCCAGACCACTGCAATAAATACCACAATAAAGCAAGTCGCATGAATTTTTTGGTTTCCCAGTGCATATAAAAGTTACGTTTACACTCTACTGTAGTCTATTAAACATGCAATAGCATTTTGTCTAAAAAAACTATATGCATACCTTAATTAAAAAATACTTTATTGCCAAAAAAATGCTAATCATCCTCTGAGCCTTCAGCGAGTCGTAATCTTTTTGCTGGTGGAAGGTCTTGTAAAAAACACAGTATCTGCAAAGTGCAATAAAGCAAAGCGCAACAAAACGAGGTTGCCTGTAGATTCTCTGCGTCTTTCCAATCCACCATCTTTGGCATGTTGATTTAGCTCCCTTCCGGGTTGTAAAGTGACTGGGGTCAAGGGGTAAAGTCAAGGGGTCACTTCTAGACATGATAACATCACATCATGGAAGAGAAGTCATTACCTATTGGGGATGTCTTCTTTCACTGACGAAAACCCTTTCCCCCAAAGTCCCCCAGCAGGATTCTCTTCTCTCATTGGTCAGGATTAGGTTCCATGCCCCTTTCTAAACCAATGACTGGCAAGAGCAAAGGGATTCTCATAACCGGTTTAAACTAATTGAGATTTACCCTAGAGTCTTGTGGGGAAGGCTGCGCACCCAGGCTAACAGGGCTCTGCCAGCAGAGAGGAGGTGAATGGCAGTGGGCAGGCACTCAACAGTGTCTGCCACATTTTATCATCTCCGTCCAAGCAGTGCCGTGTTCAGACTGGACTCTGGAGCTAGAAGGGCTGAGTTCAAACCCCCACTCTGCTGCTTACCAGCTGTGTGACCTCAGGCAAGTTAATTTGCCTCTTTGTGCCTCAAATTCCTTGGGGAATAAATAGAATCTACCTCGTGGTGCTACTATGAAGACTATATATGCGAATATATGTAAAATATGCGAATATCTGAAATATGTAAGAGACTGGCCCAGAGTAGATGTTATACAGGTGTAGCTGTTGCTAGTTTCCTCCTAACTCCCTCCCCACCTTACATACACACACACTCACAACCCATCTGCCTACCATCGCTGCCACGGGAGTCTCGTCATTATTCCAGAACTGACCTGCATTTTTCAAACCTGAGGACTTCACATATGCCTGCCCTTCCACTAGTAAAGATAAACTTCCCACCATCTTTCCTGCTGACATTTAAGAGCCAGCTCAACCACCTCCTCCATAAACCTTCCCTGAGCCCTCCTGGCTGGCATTCATCTCCTTCCCACCCCACCCTCGGTGTTTCCCTTCAGGTTCCTGTGCCTTCCACCTTGCTTTGTGGTTCTAAGTGGGTGTGTTCGTCTCTCCCCAAGACTGGAAGCCCCTTTAGGGCAGGAACCTACTCTTGACCTCGTCTCTGACCTCTCCTTTGGAAGCATCACAAGGCCCTGCATATAACATATCCTCAGTAAATGTATTGAATCACAGAGAACTGAATCGAAATATACGGTGTCTGCCCTCAGGGAGTTTCCAGTCTAGTTGGGGACCAGGACAGACACATATAAAGATAACTGGCCACGTAAGCATTAGACCATCAGCGCCCCATGGACCTGGTGCTCTAGCCTCATCGAGCATCCTGCCATTGCCTCAATGTGCCGTGTTCCCTCATGTCCCCTTGCATTTGCACACACTCTTCCCTTGGCCTGGAAGTCCCCTACTTGCCCCTAGAATCCTTTCGCATCTGACAAAGTTCTATCCACCCTTCAAGTCTCTACTCCAGCATCACCTCCTCTGTGAAGCCCCTCCTGGTGACATTGATGCCCCCTCTGATACTTGTCTACCACAACACTCAGTGCATACATTGCGTCTATGTCCCTCTCCAGCCTGGTGCTCCTTGAGAGCTGAGACCGTGTCTTTCTGTCTCGGCATCCCGGAGCCCAGTGCAGAGCTTGGCAAGTAGCAGACGCCCGATGCACCTTTGCTGGGTGAGTCCAAGGGCAGCCTGTGAGCACTACACAGGGATTCATGTTAGCTGTCTTTGTCTCCTTCTCAGAACAGCATCCCCGGGGCCTTGGTAACAACTTAACAACAGGCTGGGTGCTCAAGAGGGGCAGCCGGTCTGGGAAGCTGAGAGTGGGAGCCACGTTGGCTGAAGATGCCACGCCTCCTGGCCGAGGAGACAAATACATAATTAGCATCATTCCTGAGAGGAGTGTGACAACACCCGCCCGATACTTGGTCCAGGGAGGGAGGCTGCAGTGAGCAGAGGCTCAGCGGAGTGGGGATTACACTCTCCTCCGTGTCAGGTGGCCAGGCTGGGCTGCTAGGAAGGGATCCCTCTCCTAAGAAGGATCCCCTAAGGGGTGTAGCCATGCAGGCATCGCACTTCCCCCCAGGGTTCTGGGAGTTTGTTCCCATTAATCATGTCTGTGATGCGTTCTTGCAATTGTTGCTGTTGCTTTTCATGGTCACACCATACTTTATAGTTTCTGGAGCCTTCCCCATGTGTTACCTCAGCCAAGACTTATATCAACTCTGCAGGGAGGATCCTGCCCATATTCCAGGTGAGGAAACTGACTCTCAGAGGTGTCAAAAAGCTTTGCCCAATGGCACCCGGCTAGTGAGTGCAGGGGCTCTGGATCCAGCCCGGAGCCTGCACAGTCTGGTCTGGCTGGAAGGAATTCTGACAACTGAAGATTTCTGTCTTCCTGTCTTCGGATGAGACACTGTTTTGCCACCAGCATCCATGGTCTCGTGGGCCACCAGGTGCCTATCCTTTTGTCTGTCTGTGTCTGGTTGGGGCTGGGGGTGAAGAATGGGGATGTGGGATGTAGGGGGGAGGTTGCAATGTGTGTACGTGTGTGCATATGTGTGTGTACACATGTGTGTACCCTGAACCCAGCAGTAAGTGAACTGTGAGCATCCTTCATGCTTTAGGCATATTCAGCGGGGACAATGATTGTCCCTTCTGATTTCCTTTAGTGTCATAATTCCTTCCAAGTGCTTGATTAAGGGCAGTGGTATTTTTTAGACCCCCATTCCTATGTCAGCTCTGCATGTTACCTAGTTAACTCTGAAAAGGAAAGGGAGACACTGAAGTAGCATCTCTGCTGTGACTTCCTATCACCCTGTCACCCAGGTTGCCTTCTCCAGTGAAAAATGGAAGGCTCCCGCCCTCATCACCCTAGGACCACAATGTTGGCACATCTTCCCCCGACCGACCTCTGTCTCCTTCCTGTCCTTTTTCTTGTTTAGAGGGGAGGCATCAACACTCAGAGGTCCTCAGTGTCCCCCACCCAGCTTCTGAGCTGACTCAGGTGACAGTAACATGGTTTCTGTGTGGCCCCATTGGATCATTGACTCCTGCCACCTGGAGCAAGTCACTTAGCACCAAGGACCATCGTTTCCTCATCTGTAAAATCAGGATCATATGTCTCGTGAGAAAATGAAATGTGGAAATGCTTTGTAGACCGTAGAAGACCCAGCACCCCAGTTGTTATCACGGCAGCCCTTAGTGCCATCAGCACCTCCCAGAGGCCAGAGGCCAGAGGCCCCACTGCAACCCCTCTGCCTGCAGCCTGCCCTCCTTCTGGGTCTGATTCCCCTCTGGCCCAGCGGGGTCTCCTCAGTTCTGCTCCACTTCCCTGTTGGCTTTCACCACCTCTGCGCCTGCAGCCCCTCCCAAACTACCGAGTGTTGCAGCCCTTCCTGAGCCAAAAGGCCATCTTCCCTCTGAAAGCATTTGAATTCAGGAAGTGCCTCATTCTCAAAAGCATGATCCTCTGAGCCACCAGCCCCCACCCATGTGTGTGAATGTGTGTGTGTGATCCGTGGAGGTGTTGTAGTGTGTGTGTTTGTGGTATGTGGGGTGTTGGGGGTGTTAAGGTGTGTGTGTGTGTGGTGTCTGAGGGTGTTGGGAGTGTTAAGGGGTGTGTGTATGGTATGTGAGAGTGTAGGGGTGTTAAGGTGTGTGTGGTGTGTGGGGGTGTTAGGGAGTGTGAATGTGTGTATGTTATGTGGGGGTATTGTAGTGTGTGTGTAGTATGTAGGGGTGTTGGGGTGTTAATGTATGTGTGTGTGTGTGGTCTGTGGGGGTGTTGTAACATGTGTGTGCATGCAGTATGCAGTGGTCTCTCTCCCATGATGAAGACAGGGCTCCTGATTCTCCCTTGGCACAGGTTGAACAGACCTGCTCTCCATGTTTCCCTAGCTAAGGACGAATTTCCTAGAATTCCCTGAGGCATCCATGTGAATTGGGCTCAACAGATGTTCCTGGGATAGGTGTTCTAGACCCTCGCTACTCAAAATTTTGCCCCAGGACAGAAAGCATGGACATCACTTGGGGATTTGTTAGAAATGCAGAGTCTCAGAGCCTACCCCAGAGTGACTAAATCAGAGTCTCCATTTGAACAAGACACCAGGTGATTTGTGTGCACAGTACTGTGAGAAGGACTGGACTAGGATAAGAAGGAGAAGATGGAACTCAACAAGGAGGAATGTTGGCCCAGCCTGGGGAGGATGCCTGTCGGCCAAGTGGGTGAGACAGTGGGTTGGGCGACCAAGAGAGGCAAGAGGGAGGTCATAGGGGATGGTCTGCAGTCAAGACAGGGCACTCAACAAGGGACTCAGGTGACCAGAGCTAATTGTCCCAGATGCCCATCCAGCCCAGCTTCTCCATTTCATTTGTGTTGGTTCAGCTGGAAATGGTCCACTGGCGCCTCAGCAGGCTGTGGGTGTGTGCTTCCCCACCACTCAGACACCAGCTGACTCTGTCTGCCTTTGGTGTCAGGTAGTCCTGGCCTCATAGCATGAGTTAGGAAGTGTTTTTCCTCTTCAATTTTTTGGAAGAGTTTGAGAAGGATTCATGTTGATTCTTCTTTAAATGTTTGGTAGAATTCACCAGTGAAGCATCTGGTCCTGGACTTTTCTTCACTGGAAGGTTTTTATATTACCAATTCAATATTCTTTACTCATTATAGGTCTTTTCAGATTTTCTATTTCTTTTTGAGTCAGTTCTGGTCATTTGTGTTTCTAGGAATTTGTCTGCCACAAGCATTATGATCTGGAAACCAAGCTCCACCTTCCCTAAGCAGATGGTAAAGAGCAGATTCTTACCCAGGATTCCTGCTGCCAGTCTGGTCTGTTCTCAGGTCCACCTTTGCCTGGCCCTGTCCTCAGACCCCCGACCCTGGTCTCTTCATTTGACCCAAGTGCAGTGGAGGTGCCTTGTGACTGCGCTGCTCTGACCACAGGAGTTTCCTGCCGGATCCTCACCCCTGTTATCTGCTGATGGGCTTGAGCCAGCTCATAGGGAAGTGAAAATCTTAGCGGGGTCAGCTGCCGCCCTTCAGCTCCTGGTCTGCACCCTGGCTCCCAAATCCTGCCCCCGGGTGTAGACTGGTTAGCATCTCCGATCATTCTGTAAGTGAGCAAATAAGAACCTTGCCAGGCGGTCTGAACCCGAGGACACTTGCAGCAGGCTCCTGTGACCCAAGCTATCATAGTAAAGCTTTTTGGTTGAGAGTAAAAGAAACCCACCGTATGATTCAGAAGACTCTGCTACAGACACAAAGAAGCCCTGAAATCTTAGTGGCTTCACCCAAAAACCTTGATTTCTCTCACACACGAAGACCCCTGAGGGTCCAGCAGCCTTCCTTGGCAGCTCTCCTCCAGCCATGATGAGGATGGGGCTGTTTCCTCTTCAACACTGCCAACAGTGCAGGGTTGGGGAGAGGGTGCACGGAGCTCGCACACTCAGTGTTAACTGCCTAGGACTAGAAATGACACATCCCATCTGCTCATCTGCTCATCTGCTCATCTTCTCATCGGCGAGGATCCAGTCACGTGGGCCCACTCTAACAACAAGGGAGACTAGAAAGGTGGTCGTCCTGGAAGTTAAACTTCCAGGCCAGGATTGGAAGGTTAAGGGGTGGTCCAGGGGACTCAGGGCAGGAATCCCAGCCAGGCTTCTCCCAGGACTGGAAGCAGACACTGATTAGCATCAGGATTCAAGGAAGCTCCTCTGTCCCTCTGCGGGGTCACAGGTCTCTCTCCTCTACTGAGGGTGACCATTTCCTCCTGGTTTGCCTGAAACTTTCTGATTTCAGCACTGATAGTCCTGTGTCCTGGGACCCCCCCTCCATCCTGGGCAACCACACTAGCTGGTCACCCTCTCATCACTTCTCTCCACATGTTGCCTTTGGTCATTTGTTTTTCTCTCCTTATTGAATTCCTTCTCTGTGTGGGTGGCATAAAGTTGCTGCCCCCCCACCCTGGGCTCCGGACGCTCCCAGCTTTGGTATCTCCCACCACCTAACTAATGCATATCCTCAATCCTAGTTCCAAATTTTCAGGAGGAAAAAATTGATTGCTCTTTCTTAAATCTGACACCCACCCTGACTGGGTAGAATAATCATGGCCACCTGGGCCTATCCCTTTAAGTGAAGTGACAAGGCAGAAGAAGGTGGATGAGAGCCAGCAGACATCCCAAATAGTGCTATTGCTTGGCCCGTCAGGAACTTTCCACTGTAACTACATAAAAGCCAAAGATATAAGAGGGCTATATTTATCCTGCCAAAGGACAGCGCTCCTGGGATTACAGCTTTCCCCCGCCCTTCGCCTAAAGTCAGTGCACACAGAATCCATTCACAAGTTAGCTAAAGTGTGGGCAGAAATCCAAGAGTCCCACCTACCTGCTGGGCACATCTGTATAATCCCCTCCCCTTGAATGTGGGCGGGACCTGGGAACACGATGAGATAGTCGCTCTGGTGATTAGGTTGCATTGTGTGGCAAGAGTGATCACATACTCATTCCCACAATTACTGTTACTTCATATAAGGCTGTTGTAGCAGCCTGGGGAGAGAGTCTCCTGCTGCCTTTGAAGAAGTGCGCTGCCATGTTGTGACGGGCCCCCACGTGGCCAGGACCCGAGGGTGGCCTCTAGTTGCTGAGTGTGACCTCCAACAGCCAGCAAAAACACGGGGACCTCAGTCATAAGACCCCAAGGAACCAAACTCTGCCAACAACCTGAATGAGCTTGGCAGAAGAACCCAAGCTTCGGATGGGATTGCAGTCCCGGCCCACATCCTGATTTCAGCCTGGTGAGGCCCCGAACAGAGAACTACGTGGCCACACCCGGATTTCTGACCTACAGAAACTGTGAGGTAATAAAATCATGTTGTTTTAAGTTACTAAGTTTGTGGTAATTTGTTATATAGTGATAGAAAACCAATATGTCTAATTTAGGGAAAAATCATGGGGCATTAGGTATGCCCAGGAGAGTCTCAATGCTCAATCTCAAATCAAGGGTTTACATGAATAAAATATTAAATAAGTCCCCATTTGACTGCTTTACTCCAGAGTGCAGCTTTCGTGGGCCACCCACCTTCCCCACCACCCAACCCTCATGGTCTGGGGCTGGGGCCAGGAGATCTGCCCCCCAATGGGGACACTGAGTGGGAAGTGGGCAGCCATCCCACTCTAGGAATGAGAAGAACGTAATGCTGGTTTCATTTTGAGTATTTGGATTTATGTAAAGGATTAATAACAACCATTTGGCAAGGGTGATGGGAATCCAGCACTCCCATACATCATTAATACGAGTATAAATTGGATCAGCTTTACAGAGTACAATTTGGCCAGATCTATTAAATTGCAAAATACACATATCCTTTAATCCAGCACTTCCTCATTTAAGATTTTGCCCTATGGAAATTTCAACACAAGGCCCAATTATATATGTACAAGGAGGTTCATTGCAGCATTGTTTGCAATAGAAACAAATTGGCAATAACCTACATGCCTCTCAGTAAGCAATGGGTTAAATAAATTGTGGTACATTCACACTGGAATACTATTCAGCTGTTGAAAAAATGAGGTTTATTTATATGTGGTGACATTTCCATGTCATATCTATGATATACTGTTAAGGGGAAAAAGCAAGTTGCAGAACACTATGTATAGTATATCATTTTTGTTAAAAGTAATTACATATTTATATGTTAAAATATGCATAGAAAAAATGGAAAAATATAAACCAAATTTTTAGGAATAGTTATTTCTTGAATTATGGAGAAAGTTCTGTTTTATATATACTTCTGGATTATGTTGTATGATGGGGAACTTTCTCTATTCTACATTTCTGTATTGTTAGAAAAACGTACTACATGCATTTGTTAATTTTATAATAAAACAAAACAATAAATATGTTTTTAAAAATTGGATTAAATCTCCATAGATCCTTCATCCACCATGTGAGAAACTGACTCAAGCCAGCAGGGCAACGAGCTCGTGGTCTGAGCAAGGCTGCCCATAGGCCTGGAGAGCTGTCAGCAGGTTCACAGAGGTCCTCTGCGGGGCTAAGGGGTAGTGAAGAATTCACTTTACCCAAGGAGAGCTCTGGCCTTTTCCCTCAGCTACTGGGAGGTGATCTCTCGGCCCCTGGAATGTCGTGTCTGAGGGCAGTGTCTTTATTTGCTGGGGGCTTTGGACACCAGGCAGCCTAACAATGTGATTTATGACAGAGGCTCTGAGCCGTGTGGTATCAGTTCTACCTCCAGAAGGGCTGCAGACTACTGGTCAGCCTCACAGGGAGTGTGCGATTGAGCCCCGGTTAAACTCTGGACCCCAAAGTCTTAGATGCGCTTCCCTGGTTGGCAATACTCAAAGTGTGTTGTCACATGTCTATGGCAGAAAAGTAGTGCTGTCTGTGAGTCCACAGGGAGAGGAGAGTGGGAGCTCCGCATTTGGAGAGAGTGTTTACTAGAACCTGGAGAGAGTTGTGGCTATACTTAGGAGAAATAGATGCTGTGGCCTAGGGCAGAGGAATGAAGACACTGCCAGCCTACAGCCCAGCAGGGAGGGAAGCAGGGGAATGAGTGTCTCAGCCTCTATCTCCTCTCACCTCTAGTTTCCTGCCTCCCATTGGCCAAACCCAACTGGAAAGGAGAGAGCAGACAGCCCAGGGGATGCAGTCCATACAGGCCATCCTACAGGGCACAGGACAGGGTGGAGGAGGACGGAGAGTGAACCTGGAGGGACAAATTAAGATGTCCAGCACAGCGGGACCATGTCTATCTTGCTCACGCCTGAATCGCTAACATATAGCCCAGTTCCTAGCACCAAGTAGCTCTTAAGAAATATTGGTGTTGAATGAAGGAATGAGCACAGGAAGGGATGAATTCCTCCCTCATCTATATCCCAGGGACATTGTAAGATCCAATGAGATCAGGTGCATGAAAGTATTCTGTGAACCATGAAGCAATCAATAAATAGGAAAGAGTATCATTTTTATTCTGATTCCTCCTATAGTGAGGTGAGTCTCCGGAAGAGAATCACAGCTTCTGGAAGAAGCCAACTGGCTGCATTTACTTTCTTGGCTGGCCAGAGCATCGGCCACCAAGGGCCCTATTGGTCTGAGCACCTAACCCAAAGGCATCCTTGGAACATGAACTCACCCTCTGTCCAGGGGTAGCTCTTGGTGAGAGCACATCCATGCCATAAAGGCACTTTATGTTGTCTTTATTGAGTTAAAAATAAAATAATGACATTTTCTGGCAGCAAAATGCTCCATGTCCTACCTGGGGACTAAAGGTTTATTGAAACTGTATAAAAATACATTAGATAAATTACAGAGCTGTGTTCTCCAGCCAGCTGACAGAGCCACTGCCTCCCTGTAGATGTTTTGGTTTTGTATTAAGAAAGTTGTCACGAGTAATTTGGGCTGGAACGTGTAGTTATAGACTGCCAAACGTTGATTAATTAAGCCAATGTTTGGATTAGTTCTGCCTGATAGTTTCATTAGGGAAAATGACAGAAAATGTGGAACAAAGTAGGAAGGGGGAAGAGAAAACACCATCCCTAAGACAAGGAGACCACCCTACATCCGTTGGTGTGTACATGGGTGTGTGTGTCTTTTCAAGTATCCCAGCAAAGGATGGGCCCATGGCTGTAAGGATTGTAAGCAGTTAACATAAATTCTACTCCTGGTATCAGCTCCTTTTCTGATTCCACCCTTGGCCTTGACCTCTCTGTGCAACCACTTCCCTAAGTCAAATTTCCAAATGTTCACTGAGTCTTTAGCCATTGAGCCAGAGGTCCCCAGCCTCCTGGGCTGACCATCCATGGGACACTGAGGGATAGCCAGGCAAGGACTGACCGGGAAGGCTGGGGGTTCATTCACCCACCCAGAACCTGGCAGAAATACTGGCTGGAAAGCTGAATTCTCAGAGAGGCAGGAAGAAACTTCCCCGGTCTCAAGGGGAGTCAACATTGATGAAAATGTGAGTTGACCTCAAATGTCACGTGCTTTTAGGAAATTGTATTTTGGCTAATACCTAACTCCAGTAGTGAAAGATGGGCATTTTTAGAAGTTTGTATGGATGGATATGGTTTTTTGCCTTCATAAATTCATTCATGCAAACATTAGCATCCAGCATTAATGTTCAATCCTGAACTCACAAGAGGGGCAAAAGATATGGTCCTTGGCCCTAACAATTCAAAATCTATATGGGAAGGTGAGCCTCCTGCGTGTGTCTCACTGGCTCCACCTACCTCAGCCAACATGCACTGTACTTTCCAACCATGTTGCACTTTTTTCAATTCCTTAAATGCATCATGCTCTCTCTCATTGCCAGGATTTTGCTCATGCTGTTCCCTCTGCCTGGAACATTTTTCTTCCAACCTCACCATCCCATTCCCAGTTCTCCTGGATAATTCCTACTCATCCTTCAGGTTTCATATTAGCTTAAGTGTCTTTTCTTTCAGGAAGCCTTGATCACAGAACCCCAGACTGGGTGCGGAGTCCTCACGTGCTCCAGAGCGCCAGGTGCCTCCTCAATTGTAGGACTTACCACGTCACATTGCTACTGCTTATTTAACTGACCATCTTTCCCTTCACACTGTAAGCACGGCGAAGAGAGGGCATTTGTCTGGCTTGCAATATTCTCAGTGCTTAGCATAGCGTATAATAGGGGCTAACAAATGGAGGGAATGGAATGGAAAGAACATACACCAAGTATCGAGATGACTTCTACCAGGGCGAAAAGTGGGAACCTTGGCAAGCCATCTCCCTTTCTCAGTACCTATTTCCTCACCTGTAAAATGGGGATAGCAGATACAAAGTCCATCTGGCACCCACTGATTTCCCGGATTGATGCCTGAGCTGATCTAGTTGGCCAAATGGATGTTCCCTTGCCCCCTCGCTGCTCCAAGTGAAGCAGCATGCCGGGCCAGAGAGAATGACGCCCCAAGAAGAGGATCAAGGGCAGGGACTAAAAGGGAATGATACAAACTCATCCCTCCCTACATCTTAGAGCTCATGGGGACTCAAATTAGAAGGTCTCTGTTAACTGCCAAACACTACCAGAAGGGAAGTGTTAGCATGTGAGGCAACCAACCAGTGTATATGTTGGTTCCTTACAGCAATCAGCAGCCAGATGAATAAAACTGCTCTAGCCTGGAGGAGACACACTATGATATATAAGATAGATTATAGATATAGATATAGATACAGAAATAGGCTTAGTTGATCTGCAACACTTGCTAATAGGCTGTAAGAAGCTACTTGGTGGATATGGCCAGTAGGCTGTGAAACTTAGACCTCAGTCTCAAGAAACGAATCCTCTTCCCTCCCTCCTCTCTCCCATTACTTTCATTTTTCCCGTCCAAGATGACTTCAATGACGCCTCCATGGAGGCCTTCACATAAGGGAGATGGGACCTTGACCTTGATAGTGGGTCCCTTCACATCTCGTCTGTCCCCCTCACTTCCCTCCGGACTGCTCTCTCCTCTCCCAGCCTCTAACAACTGAACCCGAGTCTCCCGTGAAGTCCAGTCGGCTTATTCCTGTTCCAAAGTGTAATTTTCTACACGGTTATGTGGGGAGGACTTGGAGGAACGGGGTGATTAAGGACTGCAGCCCCTACATGGCCTCACCAGATTTAAAGCAGTCCGGAGAATCACACCGTCCCCCTCCACAGCCCCCCAGAACCCCACCTCCCTCTACAGTTTCTAACCGGAAAAAACAGACACAAAACAAAACCCCACCCCTCCAAGCCAGCTGATATAACAGCAAATTTTGATTCAAAAGAAAAATAAAGACAGGACACGAGTGGCCAACATTATAAACTGCCCTCAAGGCCTAACCGTCTCCTGGCACAAATGCTGACAAAAAGAGCTTCTGCAGAAACCCAGCCCCTGGTACTCTTCACCACCACCCACAACTCGTTCCTCGGCGAGAGCAGCAAGCCAACACCGCTCAGGCCTTTTCTCTGCATTCTTTTACTTCCATTTCCAACAAACCTAATAAAGCTGCTTAACACACCTGGCAGGTAGTGTGTCCTTCTGGGCTGTTGATAATTGAGCAACCCCAGGAGAGGAGAGGCGCTTCCTTCCCCACTCTGGAGCGAGAGTCTGGTTAGGTGAGCAGGGAGACGCAGTCAAACTCGGTTTGCTCGCGAGCATGCTACAAACCAGCATCTGGAAGGACTGCGCTGCAAGAATAGATTTGGTGTAATGCATGTCTGTCTGCAACAAGGTAAGTGTAGACGTGGGGAAGCGTAGATGGCTTCCCTCGTCACACAGCAGTGCGGGAGGATTAGGTGTGTGGGCTTCAGACAGACCTGGGTTTGAATTCTGGCTCCCTTGCTCCTCAATGGGACTGTCCCGGCTTGCGTTCTCCCAGAAGTAGAACTGGGTTCAAGGATTTGAGGATTACATGGGGGTGATCCCAGGGAGAAGCCAGAGTGGAGTGGGAACGTGAGACAAGGAAGGGTGGGGGACAACACAAGGCACTCCAGAGAGCAGGCTACCCCCGGGGACACCTGGGCCCACCCTCAGTGGGGACCTCTGGGGGATGTAGCCCCTGCCTCAGAGTTGTCTCCCAGAGAGGAGAGAAAGCTGGGACATTTACCCACCAACCCCATTCTTTACTGGTTGAGGGCTGCTCCTGGGTATGTTACCTGCACCCAGGTCAAGCAGGCTTTCTTACAAAGAGCTTGCGTAGAAAGCCATCAATGCGTAAAAGAAAGGCACAATGGCATCTGCCATACCTTTGCATAAATTAGAAAAAGCAGATAAATCATCATGCACATTCTGATTGGAATGTCTGAAGTTTAATGCAGAGAGTTTCCGTAAGACGGGACAGGCTTTAGGACCTGGTTTCCAAAATCCATAGTCCTGCCTGAGCATGTTTGGGCCTCCCCAAGCCCCTGCCTCCCATGGAGAATGAATTCTTTTAGGGAATTTCACCTCAGCGAGGCCAACATGCAAAGTCGATGCATAGGCCCTGAGCTGTAGCATCGTCCCTCCCAAGAAACCACACACACGTGCTTTGAGTGGTGGGAGAGTCAGGCAGGTCTGAAATTGAATCTACCAGATGACCCACTAGCTGTGTGGCCTCAGAAGTGCTGTTTAACCTCTCTGGGCTACAGTATCCTCCTTTCTAGTCCTGCAACAATCCACCCAGACTTCTCCAAGGTATGGTGAGAATTGAAATCAGGCGGATAATTGAGGTGGACACGCAGGGCCAGGAGGAATGAAGCTCGCCTGTTCTCCCTCCTTGGCTCACAGGCCCACCCCTCCATGACCCAGAGGACCGCCAGCCTCTTGGCCAACCTTCATCCTCCATGTCAATTTCTGAAACGCTCAAGGACGGGGAATTCCAGCCCTGTCTGGGCCAAGCGACATCACCATTGTCCAGAGCGGGTCTGTCCTTCCTCCCTGTGATGCTAAGATATGACCTAGGACAGCCAGAAGGCGCCAACTTGGTGAGCCGGGGCAGCAGTGTATCTGTGAGGCCCCACGCACTCGGCCTGGGCTTTGTTGCTTCATTCAGTGATCCTCGTTCTTTCCTGCCGAGATTTACACATGGTTTTTCTCCGCGGAAGTTGGAATCGGCTCTGCTGCATTTGTGATTCTTCAGCGGGAAACTATAGCTAAATCAAGGAGAAAAACCTCAAAAAGGAACGGTTTCCCTCTCTCTCTCTTTCACACATGTACACACACACACACACACACACACACACACACACACGTCACTCAGGGAGGAGTGGAGAGAGAGGCAGTGACAGATGGAACAGGCAGAGAAAGAAAAAATGGAGAAGAAAGGAAGAGGCACACTCTCCACAGTGTGGACGCCTGAAAAGACAGGACAGGAAGTGGGGAAGGTGAGGTGGGGGGGAGACGGGGAATGGGGAGGCAGCCAGCTGTGTGGGAGAGACAGCAGCCCTGAGGGGACTGTGTTCAGGCTGCAATTTTTAGGCGGGAAGCAGATGGCCTGGGAACAATGTGGGGGGCTGTTGAGGGAGCTTTTTCTCCCCAGTCGAGCCAGGGCCTGCTTCCCCAGAGACACTCAGTCAGTACTGGCTGGACGAAGGTCCAATGTTGCAGCCTGGTCCCTTCCCAAGAGGGCAGGCCCCAGCTGGGACGGTACACGCAGACATGGCCCTCCTACCCACTTCTCACTCTACTGCCCGCAAAACCAATCAGTAATGACAAAGTGCCGAGTTGCTAGCCTGGAGCCCTGGGGCTCAGATCCCCACTTCTCTCTTGGGGGCGCTACTTCCATCCTTTCTCTGAGTTAAAATTGGTTGTGCTCAGATCTTCACTTCTCTGCTAGACTGAAGACCCCGGAGGGCACGCCCAATCTATTATTCATCTTTCTTTCATGCATAGTGCCCAGCACAGTACCAGGTGCTCCATAAAGGTTTGTTAAATAAATGAACGTACGGTGGTACCCACCCAGCACCCCAGTGCGCAGAAGCGGGTTGCAGGGTTTCCACACTCAGCCAACAGCACGCTGTGCTTTTTCCCTTCCTATCTACCTTCTTTTCATCCTCCTTCCCTTCCCTCCTTCCTTACTCCTTCCTTCCTTCCTTCCTTCCTCCCCCCCCTCCCTTCCTTCCTTCTTTCTTTCGTCCCTCCCTCCTTTCCTTCCTTCCTTCCTTTCTCTCTTCCTTCCCTCTTCTTTCCTTCCTTCCTCTCTTGACCAGGATTTATCAAACCTCTAGGACCGTGCTAGTTGATGTCTCTGGGGCTGAAAGAGACCCATGCCCTTGGTTCCTTTGACATTCTGTGTCCAGTTCAGGACTTCACGCCTTTGGAGGACTGGGAAGAACATGGATGAATCAGAATGTGTCCAGGGATAGGTGAAGGAGGTCATATCCACTAAGATGCAGAAGGTAAGTACTGGGTAGTAAGCTTCAAGCTCTTGAGGGATCTTGGGTTAAAAATTACTGACCAGCTGTTTTCAATTTTCCCTAAAAAAAGAAAGACTGGGGGGAGGGAGAAAGAAACCGAAACCACTGAAGAGGCATCCAGGAGGAGCCCTGGGAAGAACCCCTCGAGAGAGAGGCACTTACTACCTTCCCCAGCGCTTACTAAATTCCAGACATTTTACACTCTATCCCATTTGACCTTCACAACAGCTCTATGAAGGAGGCGTTGTTATGAGGAAGCCATTTTGCCAACATACAAACAGGCTCCGGGTGGTTATAGGAGGTGCCCGCGGTGTGGAGCTGGGATCCCCACCCAGGACAGCCTGACAAAGAGGAATGGGTGCACTTGGCTGCGGCACCAGGCAATGCCTATCACCCAGTCCTGCAGGCGGTCTCAGCCCGAGTCAGCCTCCTTCGATCCCAGGAGGGAGGGAGTCCACACTAGCCTGCAGGACACAGGACAGACAGACCCTCAGAATTTCCCTTTCGCAGCTCAGGACTGACGGCCACTCCCTGTCTAGCTGTCGCCAGCCCAGCCAGCTCCCAGGTCAAACAGCCAATTCCTCTGACATCACTGTGGGCAGTCACACAGGGAGTGAGGACGGGCCTGCCTCTGGGGCGCTGGGCACTGATCTTGCAAAGTAGTGTCAGGACTCAGAACGAGTCTCAGGGACTCAGCATGAGCTCCACCCATCAGGCTCTCATTCTGCAGAGACATGGAGGGAGCTGGCGTCTGCCACCCTGTCCCCAGCCCTGTCCCCAGCAGCCTCAAACTCACTCACAGTGGCCCTCAGCTGAGCAATCTCCTGCAAACCAAACCACCTACAGGCACGTCCTCACTTTGGGGGTCCGTAATGGGCTGTCCTAAGTGTCCCAGTGGCTTGGATCTTGCACCACCGGCCCAAGCCTCAAGATCATCCTTATTCTCTCCAAATTACAGCTGCCCCTGGCCAGGCAAACTCATCTGTCCTGATTCCCAAGAGAACAGGCGCTGGTGTCCAAGGAACCCGACTCTGCCACTAATGTCTTGACACCTACCTGCTCAGTTCTTCATCTTGGAGCAGGTTCATTGTCACTGTAACTATCTCACAACGGTGGTGGTTGTAAGAATGAAATGACAGACGGCCCATAAACTGCCTACTCAGTGCCAAGCTTTGACACTGGGTAGGCTGGGTAATGGCCCCCAAGCTGTCCCCATCCTGATCGCCAGAACCTGTGAATATGTTACCTTAGATGGCAAAAGAGACTTTGCAGATGTGATTAAGTTAAGGATCTTGAGATGGAAGGAGCATCCTGGGTTGTCCGCGTGGCTTCAGTGTGATCATGAGGGTCCGTATAAGAGGGAGGCAGAGGGCCAGAGTCAGAGAAGGAGGTGTGACAATGGAAGAAGAGGCTGGGGTGATGCGAGGCAGCCAGGAGCCAAGGCTTCCTCTAGAAGCTCGAAAGGCAAGGAAGCAGATTCTCCCCAGGGCCTCCAGAAGGAACACAGCCCTGGATTTCAGACTTCTGCCCTCCAGGACTGTAAGATGATAAATTTGTGTTATTTTAAATCACCAGGTCTGTGGTAATTTGTTACAGCACCAATGAGAAACTAATACAGGGCTCATTATTTGGTTTCCTATCAATGCAGCTTCATATCATGACTGCTGGATTGTAGGGAGCGGGTCTCCAAGTTCCCCATAACTATCGCAGCATCTGGCACCATGCCCTGTGTAGAATATTCCACCAGACTCCCTGAAAGGTCCAGAGGCAGATAATTTAGATTTCAGTGCCAGGTCTCTACTTATTCAATGTGACCTTGGGTAAATCATATCAACCATTTGAGCCCCAGTTTCTTTGTTGATAAATGGGAATCATGACACCTAACATGCAAGTGATAAATATTACACCAGCTGACGAAGAAGTGTTCTCCAAAATGCATAGTATCACTGTTCATTTTCCTTTTGACTTCAGAAGGCACACACCTGTCCAGGCGTGTCTCTGGGTGTGCCTTCAATTTTCACAATAACTTGGTGGGCCTGACTCAGCACAAATATAAAAGTCCGCTTCTTCTCCCAATTGGCTGATGGGGACACTGGACCTTCATTCGACAACCTGGGACCCTATTGACTCATTTGCAAAGCAAGGGGATGGTCTAGATGGTTCCCCAGGGCTCCATCATGCATTTGTTCATTCATTCATTTAGCACTTACTGAGAGCTCACTAAGCATCGAGCTGCAGAAGGAACACAGCATAGCCCCCGCCTTCAAGTCTAGCTGGAGGGAGACAGGAGAAATCTCTGCAGTGCTGTGGGGGTCGTGATGTGACAGAGCACACCAGGTTCACAATGCACGTGGGCAGTGAACATTGTGCAAAGGAGTAAAAACAACCCGTACGTTGGGGACAGAGGGTCGGGGTGGGGAGGGCTGTCTAGACCTCAACTCGTGCATTCTCCTGCATCCTAATAACATGAAAGTTCTTTCTGTTCTGCAGACCTCCAGGGAAAAGGGTCCATGGTGGCTTCTTGAGTGGTTCTCTAATAATGGACCCCTAGAACATTCCCCTGGGTCTGACCAACATCTCCTGATGTGAAAACCCTTCTTCTGAGTCAATTCTGTTCAGAAAGCCAACTTTCCCTTTTTTGGAGGTCAGATTAAAAATTAGATGGGAGAAGGGGTGATGGGCAGTCACAGACAGGGGAACGAAGTGGGGTTCAGGGAGTAAGGGGCATCTGGATCTTTCTCTTAGGACACCTCTGAGCACATCCGGATGTGCCCCAACTGACATGTCATGGCCAGAACAGCTCCTTGGATGGCCTCCCAGAAAGGACCTTCCTTGGAACCAGTGGCCTCTGTCTCTCCTCCTGAGGCACTGGAGTCCCCAAAGAACACAGCAGAGGCTCCCTGGGGTGAGGCATCCTGGCAGGACCTAGACCTCTCCCACTCTAGCTGAGGGAGAAATTTCCCAGGGCAGAGCCAGAGATAGCCAGTAGCAGGCTTCCCTCTAATCATCTTCCATTTGCAGGCGGTGACCGTCCTAGCCAGGAAGGAGCAGGCTCATTAGAGAGGGAAGCAGTCTGGTCCCTAAACAGGAGGATGAGGTACCTGGTTTTCCATTTCTGACGGAGAACAGCACCACAAGATCAAGAAATCTCCTGAGTTAGGAGGCGGGAGACCAGAGTTCTTGGTCAGCCAGGGGGTTAACCATCCAACAAACCCTGTTGTGTACCCCACTGTGTGCCAGGCACTGGGCCAGGAACTGAGCTACACAGATCAGTAAGTCACAGTCCGTGGCCTTCATGTGCCGGCAGCATAACGCAGTCATACATTGATCTGACAGCCCCGCCAAGCTCCAGGAATGCAAAAACAAGGGAGATATGATCCCTGCCTTTGAAAAGCTTATAAGCTAGTTCATTCATTCAGAAAGTATTGTTTATGTACCTACTGTGGGAGGTGCTGGGTTAGGCCCTGGGAATCACAGCTGAACTAGACAGAGTCACTACCTTCAAGGAACTCACATCCTCCTAATGTGGCCTGAAAGGCACTTGCTGGGTTCTGGGGTGGAATCTTCGCATCCCGGACTCCTGGTGGTCACCTGGTTCACCCTTCCACTCACCGTGGGACTAAAGGTTGCCATCAACCTCTTCTGGCCAATGAAACGAAATTGGAAATTGTTGGGTGGCTCTTCTGGGGAAGCTGATGCAAAGGGATAGACTCAGTAGGCACGTCACCTGTCTGGCTTTAGGCCTTCTTCCTGCTTAGAATGCAGATGTGACATCTGGAGATGCAGCAGGCATCTTGTCACACTGAGGATGACAGTCTCAAGCTAAGGAGAGGGAAAGTAAAGACAGAAGGTTCCTGATGGCAACACTGAGACACCACTGAGTCACCGTACAAGCCCTGGGTGGCCTCTGTATTATCTATTGCTGCTTCATAAACTACACTAAAATTTAGTGGCTTAAAAAAACAAACACTTGTTATTCACAGTTTGCAAGTTCAGAGATCTGGGAGCAGCTTATCTGGGTGCCTCTGGCTCAGGGTCTCTCCTGGCTGCAGTCATCTCAAGGCTTGATGGAGCTGAAGAATCTGCTTCCAAACTCCCTTCTGTGATTTCTTTCTGGAAGCCTCAGCTTCCCATGATGAGGGCCTCTCCACAGGCTGGTTGAGCATCCTCACCACGTGGCAGCTGGTGATCTGCGATGGGGCCCGAGAGCACCAAGATGGAAGTCACAGCCCCTTTATAACCTAATCCTGGAAATGACACCGTGGCTTGAGTAAGAGGAGTGGAGATCACTGGGAGTCACCTTAGAGGCTGCCGACCGCAGCCTCCGACCCTCAAGTTTCTTGTGACATAGCACAAATAGACCTCGTAGTTTTAATTCACTACTGAGTTTTCTGTTATTTACAGTCAAATGCATTCCCGATGGTTATAATAATGGTCGTTTGCATGTACTCTGCATATCCTATGTGCTGAGCACTCTTCTAAATGCTTTATACGTATAAACTCATACAGTCCTCACAGTAATCCTGTCAGGGAGGTCCTACTGTTATCCCCATTTTACAGATGAGAAAGCAGAGGCACAGAGAGGTTACAGGGCACAGAGCCGGGAGGTGGCAAGTCCGTATGTGCAACCAGGCCCTCCGGCTCCAGGGCCCACACCCCTAATTAGCCTCCATGGTCTCATGGCAATAAGTGCTCCCCACAATCCTGACCTTCTGTGTGGGTTTCTAAAGTCACCCCCTTGGTGACACTTTCCCTGATTCTGCCAGTCCCTCGTCACCACCAGCAGAATCGTCCTCTTCACGATGGCTGCACATCTCCATGAGCGCTCTCCACATCGCACAGTAACTACTGGTGACGTGACTGTCTCTCCCACGTAAGGGAGAGGACGTGAGTGAAGGCGAGTGTGTGTGGACGAGAGTCTCCCCGTGTATGCGTGAGTGTGAGCACTCGAGAGCAACGGCCGTACATCAGCCCTCTGTGCATTCCCATCCGGCTCAAGGGTGCTCAAACAGTGTCCACTGAGTGAACGAGTGAGCGAGTGACTATATGAACAAATAACACAGAGATAGCATACCCACCCAAATGCCTTCCAGGACCTCCCTGAGTAAGCTGGGGAGAGGAGCTTTATTGTCATAATCGCCGGTCAGTAGAGCAGTGGTTCCCCAACTTTCATCAGGATCGCCTGGAGAAACTGATTGTTCAAAACACAGACCAAAATAACAACTACCACGTCTCGACCCCTCCCTGTGTACCAGGCACCTATCTGAGCACTCAATTATCTTAACACATTTTATCCTCATAACCACCCTAGGGGATGGGTATCATCGTTATCCACACTTTACAGATGCAGAAGCTGGGGCACAGAAAGGTTAAGTAACTGGCCCAAGTTCACCCAGCTGGAAAGTGGTGGAGCTGAGATTTGAACCCATGCAGTCTGGCTCCAGAGCCCACACTCATAACCAGGCATAATACTGTCTCTGTACTATTTTTTCATCCCCCCTCCCCACACACAGCTGTTGCAAAGTGGTTTCTGGGTACACTGGGTGAAGCTTGGAGAAATTTGTGAGCAAACAATACCTAGAAAAAGTGACCCCGGGCCGGGAGGAGGCTGTTAAGGCCCCAACCCACTGTGACAGAGTCAGTTAGGGAATGTGGGGAGAGGCCTGGTCCTCGCTCAGCCCCCACCACTGGCGTTCAGCCCTCCCCTAGAGCCCAGGGTGGATGAAAGGACACTGGCCACTGCCCACCGCCTGTTTTCCTGATGCGTCAGGCAGGGCGATATGGAGAAGACGCTCCAACCAGAGGCCTTTTGGAGTGAGAGGAGGGCTGGGGCAGCCTGCCCCCCACCCCTGGTGCACTGGAGTGGCCCAGGGGTCTGCTGTGTCACTGCCGTGGCTCCGGGCAGGCTGTGGAGATGATCTGTGGTTCTCTCGAGGCCCCCTGAGTGCAGAAATGTTTAAAAGCCTTAAATAAATTCCCATCTAATTTCACCTCGCTCCCATCTCCAGCGTGAGCTCTCAGCCGGAGCATGAAATGAGCAGGCGGGGTTTCTCCTGCCACCAAGTCTCCTCCATGGGCCCCGGGGGACCCACTCAGTGACCCGGCGGGTCTTTTTCATCTCAAATATCTACGGCTCCAGCTTCTCTCCCTCCCCGCTCCCCACGCTGGCCTCCTTGGACTGAGCTCTCTGTCAGGCTGTCTCCCCAGCCTTCTAGTCCATTTGAAAGTGTTGAAGAAGAGAGAGGCAGTTTTCAAAACTACGTCCTTTCCTAACGCAGCTGACCTTCCAGCAGCGGACTGGGGGCTGGCTTTTCATTCTTCTCCGTCTCGGCGGCTCTTTTCTCACTCACAGAGGGGCCTCTCTACTGCTCTTCTTCCTCCAGACCTCCTGCTGTGCCACCGGTTCTCTCTCCCCTTCTAACCACGGTTGGGCCCCGACACTTGCCAGCCTCGTGGGGTCCCTGGGGGTCCTTACACTCCACACACACCGGCCCCTGGGCCTTTGCACTTGGCATCCCCTCTGCCTGCAAGGCTCTCTCCCGGGTCCCCAGGGCCTCCGAGCCTCACTTCACTCAGTCTCTGCTCAAATATCACCTCCTCAGGGACTTCCCTGGCCACCACCATCACTCACCACCTCCTCCCGCTGCCTTATCTTTTTACTGCACTTATCACATCCTGACATACTATATTTTTTATTCAATACAGCATATATACCAGATATAACATATGTATGTATAATGTGTTTATTTTATTATTGCCTGTCTACCTTCCTAAAATATAATCCCCTGAGGGCATGAACACTTCTAGACGCTCAGCACCGGAAGCTGTGTGTAGGAGGTAATTGTTTGTTGAATGAATGCATGAATAAATGAAAGGATGGATGGACGTGTGAGCTAACCCAGGGAAATCAAGCCAGGTGCTAAGAAAAGCTGCTTAGAGATTGTCCAGTCTAGAGTTAGTTCTCTGAGCCAGACAGACTCTTGGAGGTCAGGGTGGTATAGTCCAGGTTTAGAGCCTGAACTTGGGAGGCTGATGGCTTGATTTTGAGTCCCAGCTCTGTGACCTCGGGCAAGTCACTGAACCTCTCTGTGCCTCAATTTCCTCATCTGCACAACGGGGATGAGAAAATGATTTCGTGGGTTATTATGTGGATTAAATGAGGGAATATTTGAAAGTGTTGAACCTCTAAATGTGTTCAATCCATACAATAGACGTGTCTAAAAAAGGCCGGTGAGGCCCAGGGGAACATGACTTGCCCCAAGGTCGGGTCACAGCTTGGGTAAGTCTCCAGCAGGCTTTAAGCTCTGGGGGCTTCCTCTCACAGAGCTCACTGCTGCTGGCAATGGTCAGGGAGAAGCTGGTCTTCCAGAATTCCAGGGAAGAGTCCAGCCTCCGGCTGAGAAAACAAAGCCAGGCTTCCCCAGAACCTGGGGGGTCTGAAGAGATAGAGGGAGGGACAGAGGAGGGACAGAAATTGAAAAGAAGCTGCAACAGGCAGGCTAGAGGCTCACATTGGCAATCACAGCCACCGTGCCTGTGGACAGGGGCATAACTGCGGGGGTGCGGACAATGTCCCCCCCGGCCAGAATAGGACCAGACGCTGCCTCCCGGACTCCCGCTCTCCAGGAGAGGAACCAGTGCAGGGAAGTGACCTCGGAAGGAAGTGCAGAACTGGTACTCAGAGCTAGGTGGCTGGAGACCTTGTTTGGGGTGCCTGAGGGTACCCCACTTTCCTGTGTGAAGTGTAGTGGGAAGGAGGATGCGGGCGATGATGGAGCGAAAATATTGGTGGTGCCACCCAGGAAAAACAGTGAAGTAGAAGGTCCCACCAGCTTCCACCACCTCCAGGCTGCGTCCCTCACCGATGCTGCCACCTGGACAAATGCTCCTGCCCCCAGGGCTATGCCCCTCGCTCCAACCTTCTGCCACCTACCCCCTCACACCCCAAACTTACCTGTCCCGTGCATCTCTCTCCACCGTTCCTGCTCTCTGTGGGGTGACCGGCTGCTGGCCCAGCAAAGGAAGCCACATGGGCACATCCATGGTGCTAAGGTAGCGTACTTGCATTTTCAGAAGCAATGAACACTCTAACACTCCAAGCAGACCACTGATGGTTTAACAATATAGCCAACAAATGTGCTGCTCCGTTCCTGGTTCTGCTCTGGGCGCTGGGTACAGTGAGGTGACAGGATGTTTAGGAGCCACTGAGGCTCTTGTGGAGTTGACAGGGAACAGTGGAATTCCCTTTGCACTTGGAATCAAACCAGGCAGAAGGTGCTCACTCTCCAGGTGAGAGAGAGAGGCGGCACCTGGCAGAGCAAGATGCTTATCTATGGAGTCCAGGGCTTTATGAGGCAGAGAGAGGAGGTTTGTGAACCTCTGGATTCCCAAAAGACAGAATTCCTGGGGTGGGGGTGAGGGGAAGCTCCAGCAACTTGGGTAGGGCCCAGCTGTGCCTGGATGAGTCACAGGTCAATAGCTGGGCTCTGGGAATGAGAGGAGAGGTGCCTGTGAGACAGCGGGCTGTCCAGGCGGGAGACATTTGCTCAAGAGATCAATATGTAATTCAAACCAGAGGGTCCCCTCCTTCCTCTCTCCCTCCCTCTTCCCTTCGAAGAATTTAAAGAGGGGGAAAACCAAAAAAATGTTCAATGTGAATGAGACGAAAGGTCAGGATTGTGCTGATGTCTCTCTGAAGATGATTCCCCGGCCTCCTCCTGGGAAAGGAAGCCAAGAGCAAGTTTGGGAGGCTGGAGGAGCCTGGACAGGTGAGCGGGGGGAGAAGGGGGCAGTGAGGGGAGCACCCTGCCTGGCCCTGGGTGCCCTGTGTGGAGACGGGTTAGGGACAGAAACCATCATTACGGGTATCAGGAATCCACAGAGATGTTTGCAGCGTCAATTATTGGGCAATTGATCAGCTTGGGGGCATGTCTAAAGAAGTACAGCTATGGACAAAGACAAGCTGAATCCAGATTTCTCTGGGATTAAAATAGAGGAAGAAAAACCTGGAATTGATTAAATTCTTTGCAAAGGTAGCATGAGGCTTGCTAGAATGTCTAGAAAGGCAGGAAGACTAAAAGAATGTGGAAACACCTGGATTCCCATGTCGGACGTCCTGCACGTTGGGCTGATGGCTACAGAACAAAGGGAAACAGGACATGGGTCCCTGACTGCAAGGAGCCTTCACAGTAGTGCTGCAGACAGACCCCAGAGTGGATGCTTCCAAGCCCATCGCGAGGGGGGTCTGGAGAGAAAGGCTCTGAGAAGACCGAGACCTGAGCAACTAATTTTGGGAGTCAGGAAGTTTCAAACAGAAGCTGACCAGTGACCCGAGTCTTCAAGGATGGACAGAGTGGAGTGGAAATGGTGTATTTGGGAAGTGATCCCCCCCAAAAAATATATTGGTAGGGAATGGAGAAGTGAGACAGGGAAGAGAAGAGAGACAATAAAGGGTGTGTTATCAACAACTGTAGATGAATGGACCTCAGAAGTGTCCCCTGAATCCCATGTTGGGGGCACTCATTCACCAACTCCTATCAACCCCCAGAGAGAGCAATTGCTTCCCCACAGTAGCAGTGCAGGCGCCAACAGCCAGCGAGCCCCCAGGCAGAGGTGCTGGCGCCCACAGTGGTGTGGGCTGTGTGCACAGAAAGGACGAGGGTTGGAGGGAGGTGGGCGCACTGGCAGCGTCCGCTACTGAATCCAGCATAGCAATGAAGGGCGGGCATTTAGGACAAAGAGACCAGCGTGTACAAAGACAGGGGAGATCTGAGAGGGGGCGAGGGCAGAAAAGCAGGCAAGGGACACATCCTGGAGAACATCACAGAGGGAGAATTTCCCCAAGAAGGAATACATCAAAAGGAATGATGGCAGAGACCCAGAATTAAAGGAAACCCCCATGTCCAGTTTACTTCCTAAACTGTTCAAGTCTAGATTCATAACTAGCTTGTGGACCCATAGAATATTAGGGCCTGAAGGTCCCTGAGAAATGCAGAAACTAAGACCCAGAGAAGGAAAGGGATTTGCTCAAAGCCACACAGTGGGTTAATGACCAAGCTGTCAGAACTCAGGACTTTGACTCTTTAAGATATGAGTTGCCTGGCCTGCAACCATCCAGAGAAATGTATATCAGGATTTAGCCTTCCTAGAGAGAGTAAGTTCCCTGCAGGCGACCCCTCAACAAAGGAAGTTGGCATTCCCAATGTCTGTGAAGCTTCTGTGGCTACAGAAGGAAAGGACGCGCCTTATTCCCGAGAGTGGCTCCAGGGACCCCGCCCATCAGGGACAGTGGGGGCTTCCCGCAGTTGTTCCGGGTTCCTCACAGGGGTGGCACCATTCCCTTAATGGCTGTAGACACTTTTCCTACAGCAGAAGCACAAAGTAGGGCTAAATGAGGCGCCCAGAGATTAGACAGTCAGAGACCCCCTCGGCTCCCCAAGGCTTCCTGAGATGTGGAGGGACAGGCGCAAGGGTGCAGGGGCGGGGCGGGCAGGAAGACGAGCTGGCGTCTGGCTGCAGGTACACCTGAGGACACCTGAGGTGGCTGACACGTACAGGTCACCCGTCATGCTGTGCTGATCCTGGGGGCACCAGCTCCCTCTCCGAGTGCTGGCAGGTGTTTGGAGCAGCCGCCCTGTGCAACTCTGACTTCCCAAGGTGACAGAGAGCATTCATTCATTCGTTCATTCATGCACTAGACAAAACCTCACTGAGTGCCTTCCCTGTGCTAGGCACAGCCTAGATCTGGGGACACAGCAGTAAACAAAACTGACTCAGATCCTGCCCTGCGAGCTCTCGGGGAGGTGAGGGAATGTGCAAGGAACAAATACACGGTTAAAATGTCATTGGGACTGAGGGCTGTGAAGGAACAAGGCAGAGTGAGGAGGGAGAAGTGATGGGGGAGGGCTGTGTCTCTGGGCTGGTCAGGCACCCCTCTCTGATGAGGGTGATGTTTGAGCAGAGGCCTGAGGGAGCGAGGGGCAGCCCAGCCCTAAGGATGTCTGGGAGAGGAGCGTGGCAGAGAGAGGAGAGAGCAGGGCAGAAGCCGTGGGAGGAGATGTGCTTACCGTGGGAGAGGAACAGCAAGAGGAGGCAGTGTGGCTGGAGTGAGGGGACAGGGTGCGAGGAGAGGGTCGGGAGAGAAAGGGGCAGCTGGGGCGGGAGAGCTCCTGGGGAGCCCCCTTCTCCAAGGCCTCCTGGGGGGGTCTCATGTCCAGAAAGTGCAAAGCACAAGGGTCATAATTTCGGAGTCTGCTGCCAGCGTCCCCACGCCTACACAGGGCTGGGACACTCTGATCGCAGAGAGGGACCTTAGCACGGGGATGATGGAAACACCCTCCCAGGGCCCACCCCACTGCCTCTGGGGGCCTGGCTAGGCTGGGACCCTTTGTACTTGGAAAATGGAAGGAGACCAATGTTTAGAAATGAAATCGGCTTCCAAAGTCCTCAAGTGTACATGGGGACTGAGGAAAAGGAAACGGAATGCTGAAAACCTAGGAACATTCAGATAATAAAAGAAAGGGAAAGACGGATGCAGGCCTCCCTGGTTTGTTTCTTCCAGTCTCTCTTCTAGGCTTCGCAAGTCACACCGGGAGCAGATGGCTCATTCAAACAGAGTAATTTGAGGAGTGAGTTGAGAGTGCAAAGGACTGTGTACGGTGGTGTGGGCAGGGTTTAAGGAAATGGACATGGCAGGGGGCAACACCTGGGCTGGCAACAGCGGGTACTGCTAACACCCCAGACAGGAGGGGCCGGGGGACAGTTACCAGAACCTAGAAGGAAAGGTCCGTGGGAGAGCTGCCCTGGGAGAGCAGTGACCCCACCTCATTGTCCTGCTGCCCTCTCATCCCTTGCTGGGGCTTCCCTTTGGCTGGACCATCCAGAAGCCAGAAGCCAAGGACGCAGTTCAGACAGGTCAGCCTTCTGGGCAGAGGGCAGGTGGAGGAGGGCGGAGTGTGGATCTGGAAGGGAAAAGGAAACAGCTCCTATACACTTTATGGATCTTTTTAAGTGGCACATTGCAAATGCGACTTCATGGCCTGATTTCCTTTGTGAATAAATACTAGACTGGATGAAAGGGGAATTCCTAGCTCTAAGGAGGGCTCAGCCATTGGCCAGCCCACCCTGCCACACAAGGGACGCTCTCAGGGAGCTGCTGTGGCTCATTACAGGAACAAGTTGCAGCCTCCCTATCGATCCGGGTGTCCGGGCGACTGTCCTCCCCCATCTCCTCTGGAGTAAATAGTCTGGCCCTGCGGACGGACTGCAGAGACCCGCAGGGGTCGTGAGGGGGCTGCCGTGGGCGTGGTTCTCAGGTCCAAGGGGCACTCCTGCCCCGCGCTTCTCAGACTCATGAGTGCAGGCAGGCATCCTGCTCAACTGCAAGGTCTGGCTGTGCAGGTGTGGAGAGGCCTGAGATTCTGCATCCGCTGGACGCTCCGCAATGGGTGGTGCTGATGCAGCGGCCTCCGACCGCACTCGGAGGAGCGATGTTCTGGAGAAGCCTTGAGACCTGTGTGCTCAGGCCCAGGAGAGGGGGTCTGGGGGTCCCTGCAGGCAACTGACTGTGGAGGCAAAACTTTCTCTTTCTCCCCAAACCTAACCTGTCAATGGGCCTGATATTAGAGTCACCTCTTTAGGGTTTATGTGATAATTAAATTCAAGTTCTTATTTTGGAAGGTAAATCGTACACAGTCCTGGATGCCTTGGCCCTGCCCTCTCTCTCTCCTCAGATTGATCCCTCCACAGACCGCAGGGCCCGGAAGAGCAGACCCAGGGCTGGTGTGCTCTGAAGATGCGGGTGGGGAGGGGCAGGCAGGCTTCCAGGCAGGGGCGCCCCCGGGCACACTGGCTGGGTTTCTGGGTGACCGGGCCCAGAACAGCCACATCCGGGGTGCTGAGGAGCTGAAACACGTCCACCAGCCCGTTATTTCCCTAGAGCAAGGTCCACAGGCGTTCTCTGGAGGCCCCGCCCCCACAGGCCCCTTCTTCCTACTACTACAGGTCTCCTTTTCAGTGGCTGTGAGCCTGCATCATTCTCTTTCTCTAGAACTTGGCCATTTCCACCTTCAGGAGTGAGGGGGGAAGACCCACGTCCTCTTACCTTTGCCACCAGTATGTGAGCGCCCAGGGAGGCCAGTGCGCACCTCTGTGTCGGTCTCCACTGCACCTTCAGCACCTAGAGTGGAGCCTCACATGCAGTGGGCGCCCAGAAATGTCTGTTGAATGAATCAGTGCTTGCCTGCCAACATCATTCTCCATCGGCTTGCTGCTGGTTCTTGAAGGGAAAGCAAACCGTGATGGGTGATCAATGGAATTGATTGAACACTAGGATTTGAGAATTGGGAGGAAAAGAACACCTGTCTCTAAGTCTCTAAGACACTTGATCATGGAACTAAAACACCTCATTTTAAGGATGAGGAAACTGAAGCCCAGAGAGGGGAAGAGGTTTCCCCAAGATCACACAGCATGTTTGTGGCAGAGATGCACAGACCCAAGGTCTCTGACCCCCAATTCAGGGCTTTGCCTACCATTCATATGTACATTCATTCATTTAACAGCTATTTGTTGAGCAACTACTGGATTCCAGGGCCTGTTCTAGACACTAAGGATCCAGAATTAACAAGAAAACAGAGTCCCTGCCCTCACTGAACTTACATTCCAGGGAGAAGACAGAAATAAGCAATAGCAGCTGTGAAGGAAATAAACAGGCTGATGAGGTATGAAACGAGGGGGGCACCCAAAGAAAAGATGGTTTAGCTGAAGCTTTAAACTGAGAATTCTGCCCAAGGGGATAACTAGACACACCCCTACCTCTAGTGTCTGACTCTTTGCTCCCCACATTCTGTTCTGTACCTTCCCAACATTCTCCAGTCCCTCCTCACCCTGCTCTGACATCATTAGTCAAGCCACTGTTGTCCCAGTCATCCTCTGACCACCTGTGACCCTCCCCAGCCTCCAGCCTCATAACCAGAGTCCAGACCAAGGATGACCTCAGATCCCAAGATGCCTCAGTGGTCATACCTCCCTCAGTGCCAGAAGTGGAAAAAACTGTCATATTCTGCTCTACATCCAAAACGTCCCATTCTACAGGGGAGGAGCCTGAGGCCCAGAGAGGGCAAGTAACTTGCCCAAGGTCACACAGTAATTGGCAGAATTCCCACCTTCTCATTTCCCCCTGCATTTTCTCCTTTACTCCCTGCCAACCCTCCAGGAGTCACCGGGGGTCTCAAGGAATGTTAAGCAAGCTGTCGTCCTTGGTGCCCTTCTCCCAGCCCCCAAGGAAACCAGAGAGAAGGAGCTGTGTGCAGTCCCTCTGCCATCTTGTGGCTGCTCCTAAGAATGTCGCCTGCCTTGCCCCTTTGGAAAAGCTGCTTCAGAATTCTCACTCTGATCTTGACTCCCCTCCCTTACCCGTAACTTCCGACAGAAGACCTTCACCCACGCAAATGCTCATCTCTAAGGAAGAAGCTGGGGCTCAGGGCCAGGCCCACCGCTCACCGGCTGTGGAAGGACCGTAGTTGTCACTCGTCCCTTCTGTACTCAGTGTCCTCCTCTGCAAGAGGAGGGGAAGAGCTCCCTCGCACCTGCCTCCCAGAGCGGTTGTGAGGTGGGACAGATCATGATGTGAAAGTGCCCTGAGAGGTGACGAGGGCTGTCCAGATGGTCAGTGTCACCCACCCAACGCCCCCTCTGTCATTTAGCAGAGACCCTCACCCACCCGCAGCCCACCCAGAATACGTGGGCCTGAGAGGCCGACGTCCCTGACACTGTCACCTGCACACACGCAAGACTCGTTGGCCAGGTTCAAGGCCCTCTTTGCTGCTTGCAGTGGGATTAATCCTCCCCGTGGCCACTTGTGTGGCCTCTGTCAGGATGTCTGTCTGAGGTGGGGGAAGCGACGGTATCTGGGTAATTCTTGCAGTGCTCAGTGCCAGGTTCTGTGGGGTAACAGGTGTCTCCAGGTGAACCAGGTGCTGCCTGAGCTCCGCCCATGTCACCTCACTGTACTCCATCAGTGTATCCTCCTGAGGGCCTTTTCTGCCCGCTGGAGCTCACTTTGCACCTGTCAGCCAGCCAGAAGTTCCTGGGAATAAATGCCACCCAGGAGCAGCCGTCAGCCCGTGACTAAGGGGAATTGGTGGAAAAATACCCCAGCTCCCTCACCCCTCAGCTAGGGTGACTCTGAGGCCCTGGCTCCCAGAGCACCCCGGGACTCAGCCCCTCTCACCCCTGGGGGCAGGTGACTTGCTAACAGCCCCCTTATTGGTGCTTCCCAGGAAATAAACTATTTACACTTGAATCCTCATCTCAGAGTTGGCTTTTGGGGGACCCCAAACTGAGGCACCAGGATAATCCCAACATCAGGACCCCTCCTTGTGCTGGCTCTCAATACTGTCCTTGGCCAGCTCCTCCCAGCTACCACCCGGAGGGACCAAGGCAGAGAAAGTTCTCTCCAAAGACTTCAAAGGGCTGGAATTCAAGCCTTCCCACCTCTCTCTGTTCATTGTATGTAAGCTGTCACTCCACCCCAGGGACATTATTTATGTGAATAGATTATCACATTTTTATTGAGCATTTACTGTGTTTCAACCCCTTTGCTAGAGGCTAAGAACACAGTTGTGAGTAGGATTTACTGCTGTCCTTGTGGAATTTGCAGTCTGGTGATAAAGGCAGATAGTAAATAAGTGTACACACGCATGAAAGTTACCATTCCAAATGGTGATGGGCCACAAAGTAAAGGACAGTTTGCTGTGGGAGAGACGGCGGGGCGGGGAGGCATATTTCAGTGGAAGAGAGGGCAGGGCAGGCTTCGCTGGAGGAAGAGAAGCCAGCCAAGCGAACGCTGGTGGGAACGTTCCATTCCCACAAAGGGCCTGAGGTGGGAAATAGGCACGTTTGAGGGACTAAGAAGCCAGAGTGGTGAATAGAAGAAGAAGAGAACCACTCAGGAAGTGACGGGCAAACTAGGCAGAGGCCAGGTCACACAGGGCCTCAAAGGCCTTCTGAGGGCAGGTGCATTGTACTGTAAGTGCCACGAGACGCCCAGGACAGTGTCATAACACGGTTGTTTGAAAAGGGTCTCTCTGGCTGCTGGGGGCAGCCTGGACTGCAGGGGCTCCGGGTGGATGCAAGTAGAGCTGTTCCAAGACCACTGCGATCATTCAGAGGAGGAAAAACGACGATTGAGAGTAGGGTGATGGAAATGCATGGAGACAAGAGAAGTTAAAAGAGGAATTTCACCAATAAATCAATAAACTCGTAAACAATTGCAAAATAAGCAGTAAGAAGTGGAAGTTAAAGTATTTTATAAGTGAAGCCTGAGTGACCCATTACCTAAGGATAGCAGTTGGAACAAATTCTGAACCTTCCTAGATACCAAAACATATAAAGATCTAGCTAATTCCTCACCCCCTGCAAAGGAGAGAGCAATTGAAATGGGGACACACAGGACATTCTCTCCCTTTCTTTACACACACACGCACACACATGCATGCATGCACACGCACACACAAACATATGCTCACACAACACATCTACATAGGAGAAATACAAAGAAGACAGATGCCTGTTAAACTACACCATGAGGAGATAATCAGCAAAATTCAGACTATATGAAGCTCTCCAGGACAGATGACCCAATTATTCATTAAAGAATTGGATGGAGATAAAAAGACGTATGAGACTGTATAAAGGAAAAGAGATTTAAGAGACATGTCAGCCAGTCACAACATACGGATCTTATTTGAATCCTGATCCAAACAAATAAACTATAAAAAATTTTTTTTCCCAACAGTCGTGGAAATACAAACACTGACTGGATATTTCATTATTTTTAGAAATCATTAAAAATATTAAGAGTGATAATGGTAATGTGGTTATATTTTTGTAAAGGAATCCTTATCTTTTACAGAAATATACTGAAATATTTGTAGGCAAAATTACGTGATGTCTGGGGTTTGTTTCAGAATCATCTGGAATGGGGGGTGGGCAAAATAATAAATGGAATAAGATAGGTGTGGATAGTTACTGAAGCTGTCGATGGGTACATTGGTTTTCTTATATTTTTTTCTCTACTCTTATAGATATTTGAAAAAAATCCTTAGGTCATAGAGGTCTGCACTGGAATCTTGGTTTAGCCATTGACTTTCTGAGAGGCCTTGAGTAAGTGGCAACTTGTCTGAACTTCAGTATCTCCATCTGTGAAATGGGGATTATAATATCAACCTCCCAAGGCTTTAATGAGGGTCAAAAAGTGCTTAATGGAACCAAGAGAGATGAGAAGATTTGAGAAAAGTCTTGGAGGTGGAATTGATCTCATATGGTTTGGGTGGTGTGGGACCAAGAGGGAGCTAGAAGTATCTAGAACAACACCCAGGTCGCTGGCTTGTGCAGTTCCTCACATGGTGGGTGTATTAGTCAGTTGGGCTGCCATAACAAAACACCATACACTGAGTGACTTAACAACAGTGATTTAAGTGCTCATAGCTCTGGAGGCGAGGAAGCCTCAGATCAGGTTTCTGGGAGAGCCCTCTTCCTGGTTTGCAGACCGCTACCTTCTTGCTGTGCCCTCACAGGACAGGGAGAGAGCTCGGCTTTCTCTTCCTCTTCTTATAAGGACACCAATCCTCTTGGATTAGAGCCCCACTCCTATGACCTCATCTAATTTTAGCTACCTCCTGAAGTAACTATATCCAAATATAGTCACATTGCGGGGTAGGGCTTCAACATATGAATTTGGGGGGGACACAATTCACTCCATAGTAGTGGTGCCATTTGCTGAGCTGGTTAAGACTGGGGAGAACATTGGAGAAGGGGAGATCTATCTGTGTCACATGGTGAGGACATCTGGGTTTTTATATAACACAAAGCTGTTGAAAGCTACAGGTGCCCAGTCTCATAATGAAGGTCAGAAACAAGAATAAGAAAGAGCACCATCAATTCATTGCACACCTACCTTCACCAGGAACCGTGCTCAGTGCATTTTAAGCATCATCTCATTAATCTTCTTATAATCCTGACTTTACAGATGACAAGACTGAAGCACAGAGAAGCCACTTGCTAAGGTCACGTGGCTGGCCTATAGTGGAACTGGAGCCTCTCCGATGTAAGAACCCATGCTTTGTGTTCACCCTACCGCAGTGGAAAAGCTCTGACTTTGAGGTCATAGAGGTCTGCACTGGAATCTTGGTTTTGCCATTGACTTTCTGAGAGGCCTTGAGTAAGTGGCAACTTGTCTGAACTTCAGTATCTCCATCTGTGAAATGGGGATTATAATGTCAACCTCCCAAGGCTTTAATGAGGGTCAAATAAAGTCGTGCACGGACAGCACTTGCCACAGAGACAGCACTTAAAGAAGAGAGCTGCTATTGTTATTATTACTGTTTGTGTTCTATACCTTCATTCATCCCATATGCCTTTCTCTGGAAGGTCCCAGAAGTGTTACTTCTCTAACATCACTGTTGCCTGTAAACCCCTTTGCTTATCTGTATCTTCCTTCCAACAGACCAACAGTGTGGGGTGCCCTTTGGGTAGAGAAGAGGACAGGCTGTGTAGAGCAAGATATTCATGACTCATTGCACCCTTCCTTCATCCCTGACCCCCTAGAGTTGCCGACAGGGATCAGATGACCGTGCAGCCAGAACTTCTCAGACAGGCCTGGCTTCACATGTGTGTCCCACTGTCAGACCTCACGTCCCCATTTGGGGGCTCATAACATGTTCTAAGTATTTATAATAACCTGGGTCGCTACTCTGCTGTTGCAAAGCAACTCAGTGGCTGTCCTGCCCCATGCAAACCTTCCAATCCTCACTGACCATTAGTCCAGGAAAGAGTGGGTGCTTCTCAGCCACGAGGCAGCATAAGCAGCCCTGGGCAGTCAACATCCCAGGTCAGCTTGAACCAGATTTATGTCATTGAGCTGACCATGTCCCATCTCCAGACCTTAGCCTCCTGCATGGATGGAGCTCTGAGGGCTACAACAGCCCTGGGGTCTGAGCGTCTGCGGGGCTAAGCTTAGGCTCCCAGGCTGGTGTTTGAATGAGATGAGGAGAGCATGTGGCTCAATTGCACAGTGGAAGGTCAGGTTCGTCCACCACTCCAACATCCTAGAAATGTGCCTGGGTCTCTATCGGAAAGAAATCCTGGTAAGATGAAAAGGAGCTTTATAATTCCTTATAATTCTCTCTGAGGGCTTTACAACATGGATTTTCTGTGCAATTACCTACAGGGAACATGAGATTAGAAGTGCAGGGAATTTTTTTTTTTTTTTTTTGTGGGGAAGACCAGCCCTGAGCTATCATCTGTTGCTAATCCTCCTCTTTTTGCTGAGGAAGACTGGCCCTGGGCTAACATCCGTGCCCATCTTCCTCCACTTTATATGGGACGCCGCCACGGCATGGCTAACAGGTAGTGCGTCCGCGGGCGCCCGGGATCCAAACTCGCAAACCCTGGGCTGCCAAGCACGAACTAAACCGCTGCACCACCGGGTGGCCCCAAGAAATGCAGGGAATTTTGGATGTCATATCCAAAGCCTGACATGTGAGCAATGGGGTTGAGAAGACTGCACCCCCCTCCCGCAGGAAAAGAGAGTTTAACACCCATTTACCCAGGGCCTGTTAGGGGCCTAGCACCGTGCCCCAAATTGCTGCAAAATAAGATTTTAAATATGCAAACATCGTCCGTGCCTGTCTTTGTCGGTTTGAGCTGCTATAATAAGTCACCATAGACTGGGTGGCTTAAACAAGAAACATTTCTCACAGTTCTGGAGGCTGCACATGCAAAGTCAGGGTGCCAGCGTGGACAGGTTCTGGTGAGGGCCCCCCTCCTGGTTTACAGATGGCCGCCTTCTTGCTGTGTCCTCACAGGGTGGGGAGAGCTCTGGTCTCTTTATCTTCTTATAAGGTCACTAGTGCCATCATAGGGGCTCCTCTAGTGACCTCATCTCAACCTATTACCTCACAAAGTGCCCCCCCCAAATGCCATCGCACTGGTGATTGGGGCTTCAACATACGGAATTTGGGGAGAACACAAATATTCAGTCCATAGAAATGCCCTTAAGGCCACTACAATTTACCTCAAAAGACTGAAAAATAGCATGGTCCCCAAACCTGTTTTTTCAATTACATGATGGTTTATTCACTCACAGTCAAGAGATTCTTTTGGTCTGGGGACGCTACTCCAGGGAGCAATGGGAGGGAACGACCAGAAAGGTCACAGAGGCCCAGGTGCTGTCCACGGGAAGGTCGTTGTCACCCGGTGTTTATGGGATAGGTGGGGGAGGGGAATGGGTCACGACTCCTCGCTCAGAATCACACCGTTCACTGGTCAGAGCAGGCCCCAGAAAAGGTCTCCACCCAGGGCTCAGGCCAACCTTCCACACAGACTGCCCACCACCCGCTGGCTCTGGGTTGGGAACTTGAAGTTGAAAGCCTGTTTTCTCAGCCGTAAAATGGCTCAAAGCGTTTTTGTCAGTTGCAACAATCCTGCTTTGTAAACTGCAGAACACTGTATATGTGTGACCCGTATATTTAGAAAGGACAAACAAAATCATCATTATTGATATGCGTCATTGATATTTTAAATTACATGTATTAACAATAATAACAAGATTAAGCCCATAGAATCTCAGAGCTAGGACTCTCCCATGCAGGCTTCCTCATCTGGTGTGGGCATCCCCTGGTCCCCGTCTGTGCCAAGTGGAATTAATTGCATTACAAATGATGAGCACATTTAATTTCAGAATCCTCCCAGACAAGAGAGCTGTGTAAGAGGGAATTCTCACGCCTGTACTCCAACCAGCCCAGTGCTCAATAGCTCAAGCTCCGGGCCTGTAGGATCCACGGTGGGGAGTGACAGCCCGTCACTCTGACCCTCTTGGAAAATGCAGAGCTCTAGAGATCAAGGAGAGACCAGAGCTGCTGTAGCTAGAACTGTGGCCCCAGCTGAAGTCTCCTCAATGCCCACCATCCTCTCATCAAGCTGGCCCTGTTCTTCATGGCTTTGAGAAGAAAAGGAAGGGGGAGGGACAAGGGACAGATGACATCCTCTGTGGCCCCTACTTTGTTGTAGTTTTTACCAACAGAGGATCTCAGAAAGTTCCAGACCTCCCTGTTATAGAGCCCAGTCTGGTCATGAGAAGTCTGTACTATAGCATTCAGCAACAAGCACCTATCCTCATCTTGGCCCTTTTCATCATTCTTTACCTGACTACCCTTTCCCCAGGACTGACACAACAGTCATGCATTACATCCATGGCCCCAAATCTCCCAAAGCACCAGACATTCTAGGGTGTGGGTTCACTCATTTTAGGGAAAAGATTTCTCCCCTTATTAAAACATAAAATAGTCATAGGAAGATTCTCCCACCAGAGACCACAGGTACCGGGTCACCTAGTGACAGAGCAAGGCTCTGCTTAAGAAAGCAGCCTGCTGTAGCTCCTCAGACAGAGTGAGGGGCTGGGGTGTTGTACCAGGCGCCAGAACCCTCCTTTGCTGTCTGCCCTGCACCACAGGCCCACTGATCCTGGCTGAAAGGTGATCCTAACCTGGTCTTTCAAGTTCACGACACCAAGTCCCAATGATACATACAAAGCACTGTTATTAAATGCTTTAAAGGAGCCTTGTTGACCGGCCAGACTCTTTAGGCCAAAACAAAACTTCCAAGGTCTCCTAAAGGTTACAGCCAAGGCTGAGGGAGTCTTACCACATTAAAGCGTTGGTTTCAGTGTTGATGGTAAATGGAAAAAGCTCTAGGTCACAGCTGAGATTTGGGCCGAGGAGACTCGGGGCAGGGGTGGAAGCAAAGGCATCAGGTTAGGTGGGGACGTGTGCCAGGTATGAGAAAACCAGGCCAAGGGCACCACTCTGACTTCTACTCCAAAAGTAATTATAGATGAAGTTGAAAAAGGTGTCTTGAATTTGTGGGTGGTCTTCCTCCCCCTCCTAGCACACGACTGCATCCTTGGGGGCTGTCCTTGTTCCTACAACAAAACCAGAAGACAAAAAGTGGGTACCGAAATATATGTAAAATAACCCCCCCCCAATATTTCCAGAGAACTCAAATCATCATTCTCATCCTTGCAAAAGCACAAATGGACACCCGTCTCATTTACAGGGAGGAAAACGGAGGCTAAAAGCTTATGTACCTTTTCCAGATTTGTACAGGGCTTGAAGAGCAGAGCTATGACCAAAACAGGTGCTCTCACTCCCTGCGTGGAGCTCAACCAGTGCCCACCCTCCTGTGCCCTCTCTTATTTAACACAAAGAAATGACATTTTCAAAGGGGAAACTAGAAACTAGACTGAAAAACACAGAGCAACAAAAACCACAACTAAGAGCGGGACATCAAAACAATGAAGCAGGCCGTGCAAAGGCTCGTGAGACTGACCAGCCTTTGAGCTTGGCCAGCTGGGCCTGGGGCTCACCTCTGGAGCCCACAAGGTCTTCACTGGCTCTGATGTGGTCTGTCAGGGAGCTGACTGGAATCCACTGTCAGCTGGAGGAGAAGTGAGCAGTGGGAAGAAAAGAAGGGTTCAGCCAGAAGCAAGTAGAAGCCTGCTGGGGTGGCCGGGGCCCACATGCAGCCCCCTCTGCAAGCTGACCCCCAGCCCACCATCCTTACCCAGGCACTGCAGGGGCCACATACCTGGAGACCCAGGGATACTTGGGCCACCTGTCAAGGGTATAAAGCCCTGTGAATGTAGCAGTGAGGGGGAAGAAGGGGCCAGTCCACCACAAGGAGGACAAGGGCAAGATGGCGATGACTTTCTAATGGCTTATGGAGCTTACACTGCTGTGAGGCGGGAGCTGTGGAGGCCAGCCCCCAATATACACTGAAACCTGCAGAGGTGATGCCAAGACTGGGCTCCAGTGGTCCAGGCTCCTTGCCAAGGGGCTGAGGTATTCACGTGGCCCTAGTGACATGGGGCATGTGGGCAAAGTGGAAGCCATGCATGCTAAGAACTAAGTCAATGGACCAACTACCACTGCCAAGTTCTGAGGTGTTAGTGTGAACCCAGTGAAGTGGGGTCCATCAGACCAGCCAACACACTTTAAGTAAACCAAGGCAGTGCAAAAACAAGACTCTACTAGCTTCTGGGGTAGGCCTGGAGGCTCAAGCCCTCTGTGAAGTGTCTGAGGTACCGATGCAGCCCCAGGGACCTGTGGGAAGGGGGTCTGGGCAGCCAGGACACTGAGACTTTCCAGGGCAATGCCTTGTAAGGACTTCTGTGGCTGGCGCCCGCAGTCCAAGCCACTTACTGAGGGCTGAGTCACTGGTGTAGCCCCAGAGATGAGGAGGATGTGGAGGAAATGCGGGGCCTGACTCACAGGGTTGGCAGATAAAATACAGCATGCCAAATCTGAATTTGAGATAAACAACAAATAACGATGTGGAACATACTTATAGTAAAATATTACTTGTTGCTTGTCTGAAATTCGAATTAAACTGGGCATCTTGCATCTTTAGTTGCTGAATCTGGCAACCTGAGGTCCGAACAGCCAATGTGCTCTAAGGACCAGGGCAGCCTGGAGGCCACTCCCATCGCTGTGGGGCTGGCACCAAGGCCCAGGTCCCTGCCAAGGCGGAGTCCCTAGTGTGGCCACCGTGATGTGGGGAAAGCACCAGAACAGTACGGCGACCTCCTCCACTGCAGCCCTGCCCCAGGGGGGCACGTGGGGAATTCATGCTGTCTAGTAGCTGCATTTAAAAAAGTAAAAAGAATCAGGTGAATTTCGTTTGAATATATTTTATTCAGCCCAATATATCCCAAACATTGTCCTTTCAACATGTAATAAATATAACAATGTTAACGAGATATTTTACATTCTCTTTTTAGGACTGAGTCTTTGAAACCCGCTGTGTGAATGCACAGCCCTTCTTAGTTTCAACCAGGCACCCTTCAAGTGCTTAATAGCCATTTATACTGCAATGAAGTTCTGATGGCTTCGGGGGCTGGTGGCAGGGATCTGGCCCCTTGCCAAGAGAGCCAGGCTCTGGTCTGGTTCCAGTGACATTAGGGACATGGGTGAGCCAGGGGCCAGGCAGTCAGTCACCTCCAAGAAGAACCAATGCAACATGGGGACCACTTTCTCATGACTACTGGGCCTTCAGCAGAGGCCCAGCCCCCCGCCAAGGGTCTGAGGCTTTGGGGTAACTCTGGGGATGTGGGGGACCAAGCTGTCAAAACGCTCTGAGAAGAGCCAAGGCAAAGCTTTGATTCCCCTGCAGTGACGTAGGACATGGCACCACAGGCCCAGAAATGAGGCCCTGGGCCCCGCAGTGATGTGGGGAGTGGTAGCCAGCCAACCAATATGGTCTGGGAAGAACCAGGTGACATGGTGAGTGCTGGGATTGGCACCAGAAGTGCAGACCCCTGCCACGGGTCTAAGGCACTGATGTTGCCCATGTGACACGAGGAAAGGGGCCGGTGGGCAGCCAATACTCTCTAAGAAGTAAATCCAAGGCCATGTGGTCTGGCAGGTGGGACAGGGCAGCCACTGTGGTCAGGTCCACTCTGCCCAGGGACACTTGGAACCCCGCCCACTAGAACCACCAGGCCCCCTGCTGGAACGTTCACTCCTCCTCCCGAGAACATGTCCAGCCGTCTCCAGCTGATGGCAACTGGACACAAAGCGTGCCCACCCCCGGGCTGGCCCTCCCCAGGCAGACAAGGCAGGCGAGGTAGTAATTTTCCCTTGTTATATAAGTCCCTACATAATTTCCTCATTCTGCCTCCGGCTTTCAAAGCCTGAAACATTTGCCAAGCCAGGCTCTCTCTAATGATTGTCAGGGGTTGTCCAGAGGTCAAGGCCCCCGCATGGGGTCTGAGGCCCCCGGGGGCTCCTGTGATATGCGGGGAGGGACCAGGCAGCCTACACACTAAGAAGAGCGGAGGCAGCATGGTGTCCACCCTCTAATGCACTGGAAGCCAGGTTTCCTGCCCAGATTTGATGCACAGGGTAAGGAGAGGGGCACGGTCTCAGCCTCAGGTGACAATGTAGCTCCTGATGATCTGCCACTGGAGGGCAAGCAAGGACCCCTCACGAGGGTGGCCTCCGTCTCCTGTTTGTTTCCAGAGAGGTGAGTGGAGTGAGGCAGGCAGAATTATGTCAGTCCCTAGTCAGGGGGTCTTTGGGTCAAAGGCCAGTGGTAAAACATGGATACATAATGGGCCCACGCCAACCGTAGTCACAGAGGTGTGGAATCACATTTTCACACGCGCCGCGTTTGTCTGTAAAGTCAGTGAGTGGAGGACTGCAGAGAGGCACATAGTTCCGAGACGACGGAGCCTGTGATGTGTGTTCTGAAGTAGGAGCCTGGGCCCAAAGCTGGCCCGAAGGAGGGTTCTTCTTCTTGTAGACAGGGAGGAGGGCGAGAGGAGCACAAGGTCCTTCAAGCTGGAGGTTATTAACTGGCTAACTTTGTCTTTACCCTGGAGAGATCGGAGGTTATTCGGTCCTAGCTCTGTCTGCAGAATTATTGGGATGGAGGGCAGGGTAAGGTGGGAGATTCTGGGCTTGAAGACAGTTGATGCAGGTGTGGGGAAAGAAGGCCAAGAAATTGGTTAGTAGACCAGCTATAAGTGCCCAAAGCAAATCTGTAGCTCAAAGTAATGACGGGAGCCTCGTGGCCGAGGGTTTAAAAAGGTCAGCCCAGCAGAAAGACTGGGGTCCTCAGGCTGAAAGAAGGGGCATAGGTTAATGCTCAGAAAATGTTAGATATCGTGGTCCCCCACTAGGGAGGTGTCCAGAAGGTTGATGGTTCTCCTTGATCAGGGGTCTTGTTTGGCAAACCTCTAAAAGGGTGAGAGAATCGCCGTGCTGTCAAAAGCGCAGCGGCTGATGGAGGTGGGTGGTGGGTACAAGAGGAGTAAGGACTTCTGGAAGAAGACTTTGGAAAGGGCTGAGGGCCCGGAGCTGCAGTGAGGGAAACCAGAGCTCAGGAGCAGAAGGAGAGGGAGGTAAGTTCAGAGGAGGGGCTGGGGGTGGGCAATCTCGGAGGTGTGGAAGGCATCTGAAGGTCCAAGTTGTGCCTTGGCCTGAGATAGCAGGGAAGGCAGTTGAAGAGGCATGGCACCAGGAAGTCAGGATACTGGAAAGGTCATCACCAAGGACATGGAGGTGACTACGGATATTCCCCTGGCGGGATGGAGAGACCGCAGCACAGGTTCTGAACTTTTGCACAGTGATAGAATCCTTCAAGGCACGCAGGCAGTGGTAACGAACGGTGCACGGCAAGCTTTGCAACAAGGGCTGTGAAGCGTGGTTTGGACTCACAGGATTGGATGGAGCAATTTTCTCTTCTCCCTGTGGTGGAGGCAGAGGAGGGAATGGAAGGATCAGAGAGGTTTCGGTTGTGTGATGTGGTGAAGGGTGTGATCTGGAAAAGCCTTGGTGAGCAAGGGAGTTTATGGGAGTGCAGAAGTCCTTTCGCTTAGTGCTCCCTATTCAGGCACACTCTCTTATCCTTGACTTTGGTAGTATTTATCAGAGAGATACCCTGGTTCTCATGGTGGAAGATGGGGCAGAACGATCATGGCAACATCTGTTGTTGCTGAGTAGAAATGACTGAACCACAAGTCAAAGAAGAGGGAATGGGGAATGATTACACTATGTAGATACACTTCTTTAATTATGGCAAAATCTGGTATGTCTACCTGCATCTCTAAGTATCTCTAAGTTTGGTGTAAAATGCCCTGTGGTTTCCGGTTGCTCTAGATAAATCTTTCTGTGCACTTGAACTCATTTGGAAGTCTCGAGCCCCCAAACTCTTTTATTTTTATTGCAGTAACATTGGTTTATAACACTGTATAAATTTCAGGTGTACATCTTTATACTTCTATTTCTGCATAGATTACACAATGTTCACCATCCAAATACTAATTACCATCCATCACCACACACGTGGCTAATCATCCCTTTCGCCCTCCTCCCCCTCTCCTTCCCCTCTGGTAACCACCAATCCAATCTCTGTCTCTGTGTGGTTGTTTTTTGTTGTTTTTATCTTCTGCTTATGAGTGACATCATACAGTTTTTGACCTTCTCCCTCTGACTTATTTCGCTTAGCATAACACCCTCAGTGTCCATCCATGTTGTCACAAATGGCTGGATTTCATCGTTTCTTATGGCTGAGTTACAGTATTCCATTGTGTATATACACCACATCTTCTTTACCTGTTCGTCCCTTGGTGGGCACTTAGGTTGCCTCCAAGTCTTGTCTATCATGAACAATGCTGCAACGAACAATGGGTGCATGTATCTTTACGTATTGGTGTTTTCATGTTCTTTGGATAAATACCCAGTAGTGGAATAGCTGGATCATATGGTAGTTCTAGTCTTAATTTTTTTGAGGAATCTCCATACTGTTTTCCATAGTGGCTGCACCAGTTTGCACTCCCACCAGCAGTGCATGAGAGTTCCCTTCTCTCCACATCCTCTCCAACACTTGTTTCCTGACTTGTTAGTTATAGCCACTCTGATGGGCGTAAGGTGATATCTCATTGTAGTTTTGATCTGCATTTTCCTGATAGTTAGTGATATTGAACATCTTTTCATGTGCCTGTTGGCCATCTGTACATCTTCTTTGGAGAAATGTCTGCTCAGGTTTCTTTGCCCATTTTTTAATTGGGTTGTTAGTTTTTTGTTGTTGAGATGTATTAGTTCTTTATATATTTTGCAGATTAACTCCTTATCAGATATATGGTTTGCAAATATCTTCTCCCAGTTGTTAGGTTGTCTTATCATTTTGTTGATGGTTTCCTTTGCTGTGCAGAAGCTTTTTAGTTTGATGTAGTCCCATTTGTTTATTTTTTCTATTGTTTCCCTTGCCCGGTCAGACACGGTACTTGAAAATATGTTGCTAAGACCGATGTCGAAGAGCATACTGCCTATGTTTTCTTCTAGAAGTTTCATGGTTTCAGGTCTTACATTCAAGTCTTTAATCCATTTTGAGTTGATTTTTGTGTATGGTGTAAGACAATGGTCTACTTTCATGTTTTTGCATGTGGCTGTCCAGTTTTCCCAACACCATTTGTTGAAGAGACTTTCCTTTCTCCATTGTATGTTCTTGGCTCCCTTTGTTGAAAATTAGCTGTCCATAGATGTGTGGGTTTATTTCTGGGCTCTCAATTCTATTCCTTTGACCTGTGTGTCTGTTTTTGTGCCAGTACCATGCTGTTTTGGTTACTATAGCTTTGTAGTATATTCTGAAATCAGGGAGTGTGATTCCTCTAGCTTTGTTCTTTTATCTCAGTAGTCCATTAGCTATTTGGACAAGGCCCCAAACTTAATGCTTCAAGCAACTATGAAATTCTCACAACTGATGACCACATTTACCCTTTGTCTTTTTTAAACATGAAATTTTTGGAGTCCAACATCTGCTTTCTGTATAAAACCTGCTTCATGGCTGGGCTCCCACTGCTTTTCCCTGGGCTGTTCACCCTTCACTTTGGAAGATTTGCAATCTCTAAGAATCTGTTCATGGTTGTTAAATATGCTTGATCAAAGTTTCTTTATGATTTATTGTCCAAGTCTATAAGGTTTGTTTTTATTAAAGCTCTCAGAGATGGCATAAGTTCATGCTGTGAGTAAAAACTTTGTAGTCAAATAGATCACTGGCTATTTCACATTCATGCATATGAAACCCACATCTTACAGCCATCACAAGAGGCTCCTAAGATGTTCTTGGTTCAGAGCTTCCTAGATTCTGATTCTCTGATTTTCCTTTCTGGGTTGAATCACAGAATGGTCTGGCTGGAGCAAAATGAAGAGCAAATCTCCTACAACCCATGCTAACCCAAGGAGCAATTGCCCTGGTTGTTGGTTAATAAAGTGGGCCTTTTCTTTATCATGACAGTTTTTTCTCCAGTACAGATTGATACGTCCATTTCCTTTGTGTCCCAAATACGTAACTTCAGTTATCCCAAGATAATAATCAGTGAGTTTTGAAGAGGATACCCAAGTAATCAAAGGTAGTCTAAAAGTTCTTCAAAGCCATCATCTAAAGTTGCTGTGCTGTCGATGCAGGCAGTGTAGTGACAGAATGGTTCAGCTGGTAACTGAGGATCTGCCACAAGGAATGTTCAGGTCAGGCAGTATTGAAACACTCTAGGGCATTAGTTAAAGGGAGGGGTCCAAGGCACAGGCTAGGTAGCTTGTATGATGATGCATTTAAGCTCCATGCAAACACTTATGCATCCAAGTCTTATAGCTACACATGGCAGTAGATGACCTGCAGATCCATCAAATACAATGGTTAAGTAAACAGTGTACAGAGAAATTGTGTTAAGATATAGATGCCTTTCATTCAAGATCTGTCAGGAAAGAAGACTCAGCACCAGTTTGTTTACAGAAAGAATGTAATATGAGAAGTTTGTTGACAGATATTGGAGAGCCGAAGAGGCAAAGGGGGATGGGTGCATCAATACCTGTTGGGCTGAGGAATAAAGGGGTGACACTGGGGTTATTGGGAGCCCGGCCGGCAGGGGGCTGGTACCTCAGCAGCTCTGAGGAGGGTCTGCCGCCTGGTACTGCTGTTGCTGGGTCACTTGGATGAGGGCTTTTCACGTAGGACTCAGACGTCCAAGGAAAGCTGGACTAGCTGGAGGAGCTGGCTGGGTTGGTGGCTCTGAGAGAGAATGGTGAGGCTCATTCTGGGAGTGTGGAAAGAACTGGAACCAACTGCTGCCAGCTGGAGCGAACAACAGTTGCTGGGGTGACAGTCATAGGAACCAGACTCAGTACGGGAACAAGCCCCCGGTCGCAGCTGCAGTCTCCAGCCTCCCTCTAGTGCCCCCTAGTGGCAGAACCTAAGAAGGAGCCCCCTGGCAAAGGGGAAATGCGGTTTGCAGGGTCCCAGCCCAGTATCACACAGCAGGGTACAGAAAGGTTGGTGAAGAGGTTAGAGACAAGAGCTTAATAACCCCAACGAGATGTGCGTGCACTTTATGCACCGTCTACATGAAGAGAGGGGAAGAGAAACAGTAAGTTACTGTATTCTGTTTATCGCTATTACTAAAATTTAGAATGATCCTAGGAGCTTTCTTAAACCAAACGATTAAATTTATTTTGCCCACCCAGTGTTCTAAAGCAAGATTTTTTCAATTGTTTCTTCAGTTATATACCAAAAGTCTTACTACGAATTGACGCCAGAGACTTTCTGAGCCCTAAATCAATATAGTAAAATAATCATTCTGGGTATAGGGAAGAATTATCAGACTAAGTTCCTTCTAAGATTCTACACAAAGCCTAACCCTGCCTTTTTGAATAGGTAGTTATACATTTAGGAATGACAATGAGAAAGACCCAGGTGCTGACAGGAGGCTAAATTGCCCTTTAGAATTATCTTTTCTGCCACCTCCTGGTACTTTACCACTTACCTAAAAGGAGACAAAATAATAGGCTCTTTTGTTTCCGGGACCCATAACGTGCATTTCCAGGTTTGTTTTGGAGTACAGCTGTGAAATCTTTCAGCACTGACATAATTCTCTTCCTATCCAATTGTGAAGTGTTCTTTGAGCAATATAATTGTTGCTCGCTGCCATTCTTACAGCAGTGTATCAGTGTGTCAATCATTTCTTCTTCTCCCAGTTCTGATCGTTTCCTGCTGTGTTAACACCCAGAATGAGTCCTTCCAGCTGTTGAAAGATGTCAGCATATTTATACGAACTACTTCATGTTTCCTAGGGAAATTTTCTGAGGCGAAGATGTTCGTGATTCTGTGGCGATACGACTGGGCTTGTATTTAAAATACTCTTCGGGGTCAGTAATAGTATTAAGTATTTCAAATGGCATATGTGAGTACACAGTGTCATTTTATCTTTACTGGGCTTTGGTCATCTCCATTCTAAACAGAAGAATGTATATATCATTCAAAATCTCTCCTGGAAATGAGACACTTTCCTAAGGTCGATTCCTCTAAGAGATCTGAAGATATTATTCATTGCTATGTTTCTAGCTAGCACAAATTCCCCAAACTTTTTCTGATACCTATTTTCTGACTATAACACAATTTTCCTTCACTGACAAGGGGTTTCTTCAAGAATCTTGACTGAAATTGTTAAACATCCTGTTGTGGGTTGAATTGTGTTCCCAAAAAAGATACGCTGAAGTCCTAACCCCTGGTAGCTGTGAACATGACCTTATTTGGATATAGGATCTTTGTAGACATAATTAAGATGTATGTTTAAATGAGGTCAGACAGGAGTAGCGTGGGCCCTTAATCCAGTATGACTGGTGTCCTTATAGGGAGAGGAAAAGAGACACAGAGGGAAGACAGCCATGGGAAGTCAGAGGCTGAGATTGGCCACGAGGCAAGGAATGGGAGGGGCTACCAGAAGCTGGAATTGGCAAGGAAGGACCCTTTCTCTCCTAGAGGGTTCAGAGAGACCACATCCCTGCCACACCTTGATTTTGGACTTCTAGCAGCCAGAAATGTGACAGACTACATTTGTGTTGTTTTAAGCCTCCCAGTTTGTGGCACTTTGTTACAGTAGCCCTAGGAAACGAAGACACCTCTCCAGTCTACAACTGGAATTCTAGCACGACAGGTTTCTTTTCTTTGTTTCACCATCTCTGTCTCTGTTCTCTTCTAAGTTAGCGCCTTCAGTGCCAGTGGGCTCTTCCCCGTCTTTGCCTTGGCCAGACACAGGGACAGAGGATTTTTAGATAAACTCCTTGCAGAACACTCCGGGTGGATGCTTGTGGTCCATACCTTTGCGCGCACTGGCCAACAGTTGCAAGGCATCCTGGGAGCTGATGCAGCGTCAGATTTTTCTTCACTGGTGTTGCACTAGGGACAGCATATGTACCCACTTAGTTGGTCATTGTTGTTACTAAAGAGAAAAGCCCAGAAGCAAATTATGGGGCTCCCGGCATCTTCACCCAACCCAATAAATTGGTTTCTCGGTCCCTCTGGATTTGCAATCTTGTACTTCAGTTCTCCACATGAGATGCTCTCCCATAACAAGCAGAGTCACAGTGCAGCCGTAGCACACCTCTCTCTGATGTAGGTACAGAGGATTTTTTAGCTCCCAAAGAGCACAACCCTTAGGCCCACTCCCTCTTAGGTGTGTGGCCCCTAATTTCTCCCCTAAATCAAAGTAATTATGATTACGTTGGTTATCCATCCTAGTTTTAGTGTTCTAGAGGCCTCTCACCAGATAATTCCTCATCCTTATGCCTGTATCAGCAGTTCTATCTTAGAATGTCATAATGCTGACTCTATCTGTGATTTCAAAGTTAAGTTATACCAAGGGTGACCATGTAATTTAATGTCCAAACCAGGACACTTTTTTTAGAATGAAAGGAGATGTTAAAATTCTATAACTTTGTGAAACATATATTGAACAATACTGACTTTTATTAAATTGGTGAACCTAAAATGGTTCTTTTAAAACTTTTTTAAAATGATATCTTCTCTAAGAAATAAAATCCATTTACACAAGAGCAGAATAAAAGCTTTATATTGACAGTGAAACATTTAAAAATAACAGGGAGAATAACTGTCTTTGGTATGTATTCACAGCTGTTAACCAGTTTCTTAACCATTATCTGTCACTGTATTTTTCTGAAAAATGTGTTTATTTCTATATGATATTATTTCCAATATTTAGCTTGCAATCCAAATTGCATATTATGGTAATAAACTTGCAATGGATAGGTCAATTGAGTCTTCCGTTGGCCATAATAGTTGTAATTGTGAAAATAAACTCTCTACAGGTGCTGAAGTATGAGGTAAGGTCAGAGCACATCTACCAAATGTAGAATATTCTAAATTTTATTTTTTGAAATTAAAATGCATAAATAGCAACCCAAACATTTTCAAATATGCCTTCTTTTTATCTCTATTGACTACTTTTCTTTGACAAATGTTTTTCCAAGACAAAATTGGTTAAATAAATTGTCTCTGATGCTTTTGAATGTTTCATCGAATGATTCAAAACTGTAGTCCTTCTCAATTTCAACACTTTCAGATATAGGATGTAAATGTGTCCGTTTAAAAACAGAAGTTCCACCAAATGATTCTTCAAACAAGTCAGCATATTCCCAAGCACCATTATAGAACTTTAAAATTTAAAACATTTTTAAAAGTTTTTTTAAAACATTTAAAAAATTTTTTTACAAAGAAATAAAAGACATATACATTAAAACAGAAAAAAATAAAACCATACCTATTTGCAGGTGAAATGATTGTCTATACAGACAATCCAAAGGAATTTTAAAAATTCCTAGAGTAAGTGAGTTCAGCCAGGTTGTAGGTTACAAGGAGAATACACAAAGATCAACAACATTTCTATTTACAAACAAAAAGCATATGGAAACCAAAATTAAAAACCACACAGTGCTTGTAATCACTCCAAAGAAAATGGAATGTTTAGGTAAAAATCCAACAAAACATGTGCAGGATCTGTATGCTGAAAATTACAAAATGCTGATGACAGACATCAAAGAAGACCTAAGTAAATGGAGAGATACTGTATTCATGGATTGGAAGATTCAACATAGTAAAGATGTCAATTCTCTCCAAATTGATCTATAGGTTTAACGCAGTTCCTATCAAATTCCCAGCAAGGTGTTTTGTAGACATGCACAAGCTTATTCTAAAATTTATATGGAAAGGAGAGGACCTAGGATAGCTTAAACAATTTTGAAAAAGCAAAATAAAGTGGGAGGAATCACTCTACCTGGTGTTAAGGCTTACTATACAGTGACAGCAATCAAGACAGTGTGTTGTTGGTGGAGAGCTAGACACACAGACCAATGAAACAGAACAGGGAACCCAGAAATAGATCCACACAAATGTGCCCAATTGATTTTTGACAAAGGTGCAAAAACAATTTAATGGAGAAAGGATAGCCTTTTCAACAAATGATGCTGGGGCAACTGACATCCGTAGGCAAAAATAAAATGAACTTTGATGTAAACTTTACACCTTATACAAAAATTAACTCAAAATGTATCGTGGCTTTCAATGTAAAGCATGAAACCATAAAACTTTTAGAAAAAAAAATAGAAAATCTTTGGGACTTAGGGGTAGACGAAGAGTTCTCAGACTTGATATCAAAATCATGATCCATAAAAGGAAAAACTGATAAATTGGACCTCAACAAAATTAAACACTTTTGCCCTGCCAAAGACTCTCTTTAGAGGATGAAAAAATAAGCTACAGACTGGGAGAAAATATTTGCAAACCACATGTTCAAGGAGGTTTTTGTATGTAGAATATATAATTCTCAGTACTTAACAGTAAAAGAAAAATATCAGTTCAGTTAGAAAATGGGCTAAATACACAGACATTTTACTGAGAAGGAAATACAGGTGGTAAATATGCACATGAAAAGACGTTCAACATCCTTAGCCATTAAGTGCAGGCAAATTAAAGCCACAATGAGATATCACTGCACACCTATCAGAATGATTAAAATAAGAAATAGTGAGGGGCCAGCCCTGTGGCCTAGTGGTTAAGTTTGGCACCCTCTGCTTTGGTAGCCTGGGTTCAGTTTCTGGGCACGGACCTACACCAGTCATCAGCGGCCATGCTGTGGCCGTGACCCACACACAAAATAGAGGAAGATTGGCACAGATGATAGCTCAGGGTGAATCTTCCTCAAGCAAAAAGAGGAAGATTGGCAACAGATGTTAGCTCAGAGTGAATCTTCCTCAGCAAAAAAAAAAAAAAAAAAGATAGTGATAACACCAAATGCTGGTGAGGATGAAGAGAAACTAGATTTTCCCACACTGCTGGCAGGAATGTAAAATGATACAGCCACCTGGAACTTAGTTTGACAATTTCTTTTAAAACTAAACATGTAGTTACCATATGACCCAGCCATTGTACCCTTGGGAATTTATCTCAAAGAAAATGAAAATTATGTTCATACAAAAGCCTGTTCACAAAGTTTCACAGCAGTTTTATTCACATTCGCCATTTACCCCTCAATGGGTAAAAAGTTAAACAAACTGTGGTACATTCAGCAGCAGCACTCAGTAATAAAAAGAAGTGGACTGTTGATAACATGCAAAAGCTTGAACAGATCTCAAGGGAATTATACTGAGTGAAAAAAGCCAGCTTCAAAAGATTGCACACTGTAAAATGGTTACATGACATTCTAGAATATTCTTGAAATAACAAAATTATAGCATTTGCTAGGGCTTAAGAATGGAGGTGAGAGAGCAGATGTGGCTATAGAGGGGTGGCACAAGGGAGCCTTGTGGTGATGGAATAGTTCTGTATCTTGATATGGGGGTGGTTCCATGAGCAACACATGTAATAAAATTGCATAAAACTATACACACGCACATACGAGCACATGCAACACCAGGGAAATCTGAATAAGCTCCTTGGATTGTAGCGATGTCAGTTTCCTGGTTTTGATATTGTACTATAGTTATGTAAGATGTTACCATCGAGGGAGGATGGGTGAAGGGTGCACAGAACATCTCAGCCAACGCTTCTTACAACTTCCTGTGCATCTGTAATTATTTCAAATAAAAAGGTTAAAGAAATTAAATCTTGTGCGCTGTTTGAGTTCTCATTCCCACCAGCAATGTGAGTGATTCGGTTTCTCCACATCCTTGCCAGCATTTGGTGGAGTCACTATTTTTCGTTGTAGCCACCCTGGAGGGTTCAGTTCTGCTTTTGTAGGGATAAATTTCAGTGTCTTCCTGTTTACAAGCTTTATTTTAAATAATTGGGTTTTTGCTAAAAGCTGAGGTCTTTTAACACTCTATTGAATACTTTGATTAAAGTTTCCCAATTGATTTTTTAAATACCAAAATATAGAGAGCTTGATTATAAAAATTCAGTGCTACTGTAGGACATTTAGGTTGAGCTACAAAGTACATGTGTAAAAGTTCAAACATTTTTAAAAGCCAGTTGACAGGGCAGCAAAGAGAAAGGTGGACTGACACCCTGAAATATTTTATTGTATTCCACAAAAGCTTCATGACAGATTTTAATTCAGTTAACTCTGGCTGAGTGACTATAAATTGAAAATTCTGAAAATCACAATGTCTGTCAGTTGGTAGGATGTCCCATCTTGTTTGGACCCCTGGTGTACCCCAATCTTGAGGCCCGATGGAGGAAGATCAAGGTTTACTTCTGGGTCCTCCAAATCAGTGGTTGTTTCTGAATCCACATCAGATACAAAAGGCCACTGGATGACCCTAGAATTTGTCATTAAAGAAATAGATTAGCATGATCAGACAACACTTTCCCAGGACGCCAGCCTTTGGAACATGTCAGCACATTCAACTGAAGGACCGTGTTGACTTGAGGAAAGATCCTGCATTTTTGCGTGTTTAACATGTAAATGGGTTCTGCCTACAATGATTAAAGAGAAAGGAAATGACCTAGTGTCTATCGTCAGTTCCAAATATTGTTGATAAAACTGGAACACTCAAAAATTTGGAACGTTGCCTGCCCGGTTAACTGAATATGGCAGCCATGGTCACTTTCCCCCAATCTTATTAGTGAGGTTGATGAGGGAACACAGTGTATTCATGGGGCTGATGCAAAGCACATCTTTTCAACTAAGAAGGTTAAATTTGCTGCAGAAACTGCCCCAGCTCAAGTAGCAAAATGTATGTAAAAGAACTTCTTATTTTTCCTCCTCCCTGGAACCTGACAGGTTCAATGTTCAGTGTCACCATCCTCCACATAGATGACTGTGGAGCAGTTAAGGACTGTTCTTGGGAAAGAATCTGAGGAACTTTATGATATCTGTTGTAAAGCTTGATGAAGTTGATCTCTAATAACCAGAGTTGTCATAAACCTTGATACCAGTGAGATGGAGGTGGAAGGACTATGCTGATTATTTTGAACATGACAGGCATCGACTCCTGCCCTGAAACCTCACATAAAACCACCCTCTAAAAACATCCAACTGCCTGAGAATGGAACAGTGTATGAGACTGTTGAAGGATGCTTTTTCTTATAGAAAAAGGTAGGTAAAAACTCCAGCTGTGATGCTGGGGAATTCTCTGCTGTCAAAATTCAAAACAGAAAAGAGCTAGGCATTTAAACAGATGCAATGAAGAATGGGTAGTTTATACGGATACTCACGCTTAGTTCTCAAACACTTCAGGGATGAGGAATTAGCTCAGGTAATGTTGAAGCCAAGGTTATGGAATACCTTTGGCTGGAACAGTTTGTGCTGTGCCAGCAGGATCATAATTAGGTTTCATAATTAGTATCTCTTCTGTGAATAAATATGTGTCTGGTCTTCTCACTTTGGTTCAGAGTTAGACAGTGCTTGGTACCACCAGTAAATAGTCCTGTTGGAGACACGCCATTGTTCTCTGAATCAGTAGCAAGCTCTAATTTCTGTTTTAAACCTACCCTTGAGCCACCCCACCCCCCCAAATTAAGTGGTTTAATAAGGCTCCAATGAGCACTAATGCAGAATCTGACATTTTCCAAAAAGTGGCAGATTAACCAGGGTTTGAGTCAACTGTACCTTTTCCATATCTGGAAGGAACTTTCTATGGTTGGGATCTATAAAGTTATTGTGATTCTTACAGTCTAGAGTTATTAGTGAATATGCTATTTTTAAGAAAAGGAGAGCATGTTTTTCCAGACGACCTTTCTCTGACCCTCCATGAGTCAGGCACGTCCATTTACTTCCGCTTGGACACCCGTCTTGCTGGGCCGGGACCCCTTGGCTGGGTTCCTGGTCCTGATCCCAGACCATTACTGACTTCAAAATTTCCTTTAAGAAATGCTCTCTTCAGCATGAGCCAGTGTCTTCAAGGCTTTTTCATTCTGATAAGCAGCCTTTTATTTCCTTTCAGTTATGCCCTAGAAGCTAGGACACACTTTTCTTCTCCCTAAGGTGACTACTTGTGCTTTAGATGGATCTCTAAGAGTTACCCTATCCTAGTATATTTCTTGAAACATTTGGGCCCCAGATAGAACCAATGTCCATCCCGGCATATCCCTTCCCAGGAGTAAACATAGGGAGTAACTCAATTGCACAAGTGTCTTACTTGTGAGGGCTCACTAAGTTGGCACAAACCTCTTCTGTTACAATATCCATGTGAGTGCTTCAGCACTGTGTAAGTGTATTCCAGTTTCTAGGGCTATTGTTACAACATTCTAGTTCAGGCTGGAAGACCTGCTCCTGACCCATTCTGCCCATGTAGACATTTAGCCAAACCTGCATTTCTGTATTATAGCCATAAAGTTAAGCATCACCTTTTCCTAACCTGTCTCTAGTCTACCTATAGGATCTAGGTAGCTCAAGCCTGTGTGTGTGTGTGTGTGTGTGTGTGTGTGTGCGCGCGCGCGCGCATGCTTAAATCTCTAATCTCTGTCCTGTCTCTATTCACTATTCCCTACCTCTCCTACTCGTAGTATCTCCAGTGGAAAGATTCCCAGGGACGCTTATGGGCCAGTCTCTATTTTCAGTAGTCCATTAAAAAAATCTGCAATTCCAAAGAACTCCTATATGTCTCTATGAGTTGGAAAGAGGTAGAAGCATGATTGGTGGGAGGCCTGTTGTTGCCAGGCTGTTTAGGTTGGGCAAATGGGGAAGAAGGGGACCCTCTCCAAAGTCTGTATGGAGAAAAGGACATCTCCCATGGCTGTTTGAGCTGGCTAGTTCTTGGTCCTCTGTACCCCATTCATCATTTGTAACCCCTTTGCTGGGTCCCTCTGGCTATATTTTATCTATTGAGGAAAAAAAAATTCTCAACAATAAGAACTATGGACAGCACAGGGTTATGATAGTGACTGTATTGAGAAGGGAAGACAGTTATTGTGGGCCTGGCCACAAGTAAGATTCTAGCTTTGGGGAAGATATTAATAACTTGTACCCTCTGAAATGATCTTCTTATTTATTTTTGGAAAAGTCTACCCAAGATGAATTAAGATGTGGGATTTGCTTTAAAATAGTCCAGTAAGGAATAGCAAAAACAAGATTGGATACGGGTTAGTAGTGGCTGAAACTTTCTACTTTTGTGTATGATTAAGAGTTTTCATAATAAAAATGTTTTAGGTCTCCCCAGGAGATATCCACCTAAGAGATGTTTTGCAAGTGGGTTCCTGATAATACAGGGACTGCCAAAATGCCAGGAAGGAGCTTAGGACTCCTTCCCAGAGAAAACGTATTGATTTAACATGTAGCTTTTAAAAGACATGTTATAATCTTGTTGGCTATTGCCTGTCTGCTCCAAAGGAATGTACTAATGACAGACATTTGGGGAAATTGAGAAAAGAATACGAAATTCTTTTAGTATATGTCGCATATGCTTTGGGATAGGAGTGTACTTGCCTGTAGATGCATAAAATGTTTCTGGAAGGATTCACTAAAAACTTGGTGATATTTGCTTCCAAATAGGGGAGGCAGATGTCTTGAGGAAAGAGATGGAGATTAAAAAACAAAATAAAACTTAAGTGACTAAAGAGGTAAACAAAACTATATTGTGACTGAAGGATTAGATTTGTGACTACTCTGATACTGTCCCAGGTGAAAGTGACCGGCCAGTCAACCAAAGCCAGATGGATTAAAGGCTGTGTGCCTAACCCCATTGTTCAGCAGTTGAGTAACAGACCATCTGACAGACCCAGTGATGAGTTAGTACATTAGGGCAGTGCTAAGGCAACACCATCTAGACTACTTAACCCCAGCCTTGGGAGCACCATGGAGACAATAGCTTTGCTCACATCCTTAAAATGCTGCAGGAATTTGTCCATAGCACACGAGAAAGTGCAAAATTCTCAAAGCCCATTCCCCTGTGATATTGTGATTTATAATAAGAAATATATATTTTGGTCTTCGTCCCCATTACTGGCACAGGGCTCCTAAAACCCTTGGAATTTCCTAAGCAAGCGACAAAGATGTCGTTTGTTATGTTAATGAGGTGAGTTTTGGAAAGCCCCTGGGGATGGGGACTGGTGGCCAAGACAACCACGTTTGTGGTTAGAGGTTTGGAACTTTCAGTCCCATCCCACTGATCTCAGGAGAGGGGAGAGGGGCCGCAGGTTTAACCAATCACCAATGGCCAATGATTTCATCAATCATGGCTGTGTAATGAAGCCTCCATAAAAACCCAAACAGACAGGGTTTGGAGAGCTTCTGGGTTGGTGACCACGTGGAGTTGCTGGGAGAGTGATGCACTGGGAAAGAGCATGGGATCTCCATGTCCTTTTCCCCATACGTTGCCCTATGCATCTCTTCCGTAAGTAAACATTTCTCTGAGTTCTGTGAGCTGTTCTAGCCAATTAATCCAACCCGAGGAGGAGGTCATTGGAACCTCCAATCTATAGCCAGGCAGTCAGAAGCACAGGTGACAAACTGGACTTGTGATTGGCAGCTGAAGTGGGGCAGCAGAGCAGTCTTGCAGGACTGAGCCCTTAACCTGTGGGATCTAACGCTATCTCCAGGTAGATAATGTCAGAACTGTGTTGAATTGTAGGACACTGAGCTGGTGTCCCAGGACTGTTGGTGGTGTGTTACACACACACATTGAAATTGCGTGCAGAACCTTAGTTGGTGATCAGAAGTGGGATCAGAGGCAGAATCTTAACCCCACAATCAGGCTTCTTAGAAAAATGACTTGTGAGTGATGTAGAAGATACACAAGCCACAGCAACTGAGTTTGGACCAGAGGTGTCCTTGCAGTGAAGGCAGGTACAAGCACTACAGCTCAGATGATGTCACTCCTAAAGTGAGGATGTTATGTTGTGGATTCACTAATAAGCTCTTCTTACACCTGAAAATGTGGGTTCCTCTGCAGTAGTTGGACGTGTTCTGGCATCTGTTATAGAGCTTCTGATCTTTCCACTATAAAGAGAACGGTGTTCCTCTGAAAGAACAAGCTGGCGTAGTTATTACTAGTTGTTGCCACAACATCCTTGTTTCAGAAGAAAACAAGGTGAACTGAAAGGCAGGAAAGTCTGCTTAAGATTTTTGGCCTTAAGACATGCATGTTGAAGTCCATCATTCCACATTTGGGAGCATTTTATATACCGATATGAGGATGGAACCTTTAGAACTGCTCCTGATGTTGGAGAATCCTCATAGTGACTGAGTAGTTGAGTTAAACAAGTCCATTATCTTCTGCTGCAAACAAAATAACAGTGAGGCACATTTACCTATTGAGATGAGGGAGCTGGGATCCACTGCCTTTTATGAACGGACTTTGGAAACAGCCAGAATTGAAGCAAATGTAATTTCCAGACAACGTTTAAGACTCATGCTTATACCTCTGCTTCTAAATACTAGAAGTATTTAGACCATTGAATTGAGCCAGAGACGTATAGACAATTTCTAATTAGAATATAACCTGCAATCCTTCCAGGCCTCTGTTCAAAGATGGGAGCCGCATTCTGTATTAGTTCTTTGTTTGGTAATTCTGTTCACTTTTCTGTGGACCACTCTTGAGGACACAGAGACTGTCAGATGTGTGATGAAATGTGCCACCCTGCGTTGGATTGTATGATAAACTTCATCATGGACTTCCTCCAAACCAAAGCATTCCGGGGAGCTGAGAACCAGCAAAGATTGACAGCTTAATATCAGCACACACTCAGTGAGAAAGGCAGCTTGGCAGTATCTCTCAAAATTACATACAAATGCAATTCCACTTCAGAAAATTTATCTTAAAGATATATATGTCCCAAAATGATGTATGTAAGAGGTCATTCATCACAATTTTGCTTATAACAGCAAAAAATTTAAAACAATGCCATATGTAGGGGGCTGGCTAACTTATGGTACATCCATGCAATGAAATACTATACAGTCATGAAAGGAGGAATCCTTTCAGGTACTTTGAAATCTTGAAGATTCATTAAGTGAGGGTAAAAGTTTAGAGCAGTAGTTAACCTTTTATTTGTAAAATGACTATCATTTTGTAAAAAGGGGGTGGATAAGAATATGTTTTATATTTGCTTCCACCTTTCCACATCTATACAAAAGATACTGTTAATGTCGTCTGGGGTGAGAAACAATGTCAGGAAGATTTTTCACTGTAGACTTTCAATTTTTCAACAGTGAATCATCCATTCAAAATTTTGAATTTTGAATCATGAATTATCTATTCCAAAGGAAATATTTTAAGTGAGACTTTGAAATGGCTATAGAATAGTGCCTAATACGTAATTGGCACACTTTTTATTGAATGATAATTCCCTGATATGCAATTAAACAGGAATTTGGAATTCTGCTTCTAGCTTTATGGCTACTATAGATTTTTTTCCTGCTCAAAAGTTAACAAAGGAATTGTAGAATATTTTTTTTAACCAACCTCCCCACTCCACTCCCTGACTTTTGTGACTATTCTGAAGACTGCTGAGAAGTAAATGCTGGGTGTAGGGGAGGCTTTGCATCCTTGTACTGCCCAGATTAAGCAGAAGTGCCAGGAGCACTAAGCAACTGCCTGGAGCGATTTTACTTATGTTTATCTCTGCACACCCAGCTCCAGGCTTTGTATTTAAGCATCTTTCCTCCCTAATTTCCCTAGTTTCTACTGACTCTCAAACCACAAAAAAGAAACTAGCTACTTTTGAGGCAAAAATTACTGGGCTCAATTTGATCGGTTAAAAAGTCTTACTGGTGAATTAGGTTATTTAGTGACATTTATTGAAAAGAATTAATAGGAAGTAAATCTATTTGTAAGTGATCTTCATGATTCTCTGATTAAATGAGAATGATATATAGGCAAAACTCCTTAAATTCAGGATCAATATGGACAGTTCTTGGTTTAGCATTGTGGCATACTCCCTTAAGAAACAGAGTGTTTTAATCTCGGAGGAGAGGAATGAAAAGAACTGTACTTGCTCCAAGACAATGAAGTCTGCTTTCCGCAAATGAGCATTGTTCTTATTCTCACACTCCTGTTCTGCCTACCTCACAGGGGTGGTAGAAGATCAAATGAGTGTGGTATGTGTAAGCATCTTCATAAACTCCAAAATGTGTTTCATGTACAAGTGCTGGTCCCTATATTACTGAATTTGCCCAGTTTCACAGAATTTGAGATCAAATATGTGCAGATATGCTGAAAATGCTGTAAAAGAGTTGATGCTTCGTAGTTGAGATACTTCCAAGTAATACACTGAATATTTCTGAGAGATCTCCTAGGATGCTGGTTCTTTAACCCTTTTCTTGGGAGTTGGCGTTTCATCACTGAGACTTGAAAATGCCTTGCTTCAGACTGGCTTAGGCTACTTCGTGGCTCCAATACCTTGGTGCTCTGCTGGCCGACTTCTATGTTCCATCCTCCAGGCTCGGTGCAGGCTCATTTCCCATGCCTGGAGAGAAGAGGGATCCAGCACCACAAGCTGAGTCTTAAGCTTTTGTTGAGGTGAGGAGGTGAAGAACCTAAACACCAGTCACTAAGCTGAGTCCAACTTGTAACAAGATTGTTGACAGGAGTTGACCTTCTGGTCAAAGACGATCAAGCCGTCCAGGGGTACTCAGGCATGGGTGGGCTGCTCCACCACCCAGTTTTAGCAACCAATAAAGCTGACCATATGTGTGCTTCTCCTTCCCCTGCATAGGAATGCAGTGCTAGGCTCTGAGGGTCGGAGAGTTATTGGCAACAGTATTCCAGTGCAGCGACAAGCTTTGAGGTATAAGAGTAAAAAAAAGCCCTAGACTGAATTAGGACATCAGAGACACATCTTGGCTTATGATTAGCTTGACTTCTTAAAAGCTATTTTAGTGGAAAAATGCAATGAGTGGCTCTGCTTCTTGGTCATTGTAGCACTGGGAGTGAATCAGCCTTCAGTGGAATAAAGATTCCAAAGGTCAGCCTCGTGAACCCACTATGAATTCGTTTTTCCCTTCTCTCCAAGAACACTCAGGCACGGTCAGAGTGAATGCAGTGCTCAAGGTGGGAGGAAATCTTTGTCTACACTGTCCCAAATCCTTGTGACCAGTTTCTTTGTGTGATCAGCTCTGCCTTAGTCACTTGACTCAGCTACGAACTCTACCCTGGTCACTTAGTGCACATGGTTTGGAAGACTCAAGTGTGCTCACACCTGTGCAAACATTCTGATACTGTGTACAACACACAGACATGTAAATGGTTCAATGGTGTTGGTTAGGAATAAATGAGCTTGCCCTGTAGGAGCCTGCACTTTCAGTGTTTCACTCTGTAGGGCAAGGAGGGCCCTGATAAGAAGCTCGATTCTAGAAGTAATTGTGTTCTGACCTGCACTGGTTTCCTGGTCTCCTGTCTGCCTCAGCCCCAGCTCCAGTCTCCAGCGTTGGCACTTTGGGCCCCAGTATCTACTCTCCAGCCTGCAGTGTTGGCTTTTCTTCACCTTCCAAGCTCACAGCTGAGATTCTAAACCCAGCCATCTGAACTCTGGCTTGAGATCAGGGATGCCTCTGGGAGAAGGACTAAAGACGCCCCAGCAAATAAGGCCTGAAGCTGCCAAGACAACCTCCTTCCCCATCACCTTTCTGGTTTCGACTTCCAAGATGGTGAAGCAGAGACCAAAGAGAGACAGAAGAAACATTGAGTTTAGAAGCTAAGGACCAGATAATGGCTTCATTTGGTATCTTGGTGCAGAGTTTAATTTACTAACTGGAAGGAGCAGCTGCAAATATTAAGACTTGAGCAAATCTGGGAAGTGACACTCCCTAGGACATTGAAACAGCAATGGGGTGGATGTGGGGACCTGGCGAGAGGTAGAGCAAAGCCCGGCATCATGAGCATGTTGGCTAAGATATGGACGAAGTGATTTTAAAATTCTTTATTTTGAAATAATCATAGCTCATAGGAAGTTGCAAAGACAGTACAGGACTCTTCTCCCAGTTTCCCCGAATGGTTACATCTTACGTAACTACAATACAGTGTCAAAACCAGGAAACATGCTGGTACAATGTGGGTATGTTTCATGTCATTTTATCATGTGTGTAGATTTGTGTAACCATCACCTCATTCAAGATACAGAACTATTCCACTGCCACAAAAATCTCCCCCACACTGCCCTTTTATAGTCACACCCCGACCACAGTTACCACAACCCTAACCCTTGGCAACCACTAATTTGTTCTCCATCTCTATAATTTTGTCATTCTGAAAGTGTTAGATAAATGGAATCATATAATATGTGAACTTTTGAGGTTGGCTTTTTATATATTTCTGAATTCTATTTGCTGATAATTTGTTAAGAATTTTTGCATCTATACTCATGAGGGATTCTGGTCTTTGGTTTTCTTTTTTTGCGCTGTCTTTGGTATATTTGTCCAGGTGATACTGGCTTCTTAAATGAATTGAGAAGGGTTCCCTCCTCTTCTATTTTCTGGAAGAAGTTGTGTAGAGTTTGTATTAATTCTTAAATGTTTGGTAGAATTTGCCAGTAAAATCACCTGGGCCTGAAGAGTTCTTCTTCAGGAGTATTTAACTTATAGATTCGATTTCCTTTCTACTGATAGGGCTATTCAAATTATCTCTTCTGTATTGGGTAAATTGTGGTAATTTGTGCTTTGTGAGGCATTGGTCCATTTTCCCTAACTTGTCAAATTTCCATATGTAGAGTAGTTTGTAGTATTCTCCTATTATCTTTTTTTGTGTGTGTGCAGGGAGAGTCACCCTGGACTAACATCTGTTGCCAATCGTCCATTTTTTTTTCTCCCCAAAGCCCCAGTGCATGGTTGTATATCCTAATTGTAAGTCCTTCTAGTCCTTCTGTGTGAGCCACCACCACAGCATGGCTACTGACAGTTGGGTGGTGTGGTTCTGCAATTGGGAAATGAACTCAGGCCATCGAGGTGGTGAGAGTGCCAAACTTTAACCATTAGGCCATCAGGGCTGGCTCTCATATTATCCTTTTGATGTCTGCAGGGTCTGTGGTGATATCTGCTGTTTCATTCCTGATATTAGTAATTTGTGTCTTCTCTCTTTTTTCGTTTGTTCATCTTGCTAGAGGTTTGTCAATTTTATTAATCTTTAAAAAAAAAGATTTTGTTTTGTTGGTTTTCTCTATTGCTTTTATGTTTCCAATTTCATAGATTTTTCTCCTCTTATTTTTTCTTTCCTTTGCCAGCTTTGTGTTGATTTTGTTTTTCTTTTTTCTAGGTTCTTAAGGTGGGAGCTTAGATGATTGATTTGAGACTTTTCCTCTTTGCTGATGCAAACTTTAAGTTCTGCAAATTTCCCTTTAGGTACTGCTGAAAAAATCTTTCTTTCTTTCTTCCCTTCTTTCTTCCCTTCTTCCTTCCACCTTGAGACTTCCTCTTTGAACCATGGATTACTTAGCAGTGTTTTGCTTCATTTCCAAATGTTTAGAGATTTTCGTGTTATCTTTCTGTTTTGATTTTGAGTTTAATTCTATCATGGTGGGTGAACACACTTTGTATGATTTCAATTTTTAAAAATTTGTTGAGGTCATTTTTGTGGCCCAGGATGTGGTCCTTCTGGGTCTAAGTTCCGTGGGCACTTAAGAATGTGCCCTCTGCTGTTGTTGGGTGGAGTTCTATAAATCTCTATTAGATCCTGTTGGTTGATAGTCCAATTGAATTCTTCTATATCCTTGCTGGTATAGTTTTCTGTCTGGTTGTTCCATCAGTTGTTGAGATATGGGTGCTGAAATCTCCAACTATAACTGTGGATTTGTCCATTTCTCCTTTCAGTTCTACCAGTTTTTACTTCACATATTTTTCAGCTCTGTTCTTTATACATTTAGGACTGCAACGTCTTCTTGCAGTTGGGTTGACCCTTTTATCGTCATGTAATGTCCCTCTCTATCCCTGGTAATTTTTTTTGCTCTGAAGTCTACTTTTCTGATACTAATACAGCTACTTTTGCTCTCTTTGATTAACATTTGCATGGTATATCTTTTTCAATCCTTTTAATTTCAACCTACCTATATTACTATGTTTGAAGTGAGTTTCTTGTAGACAGCATATAGTTAGGTCATGTATTTTTTTCCACTTGGCCAGTCTGTCTCTTAATTGATGTATTTAGAGCATTTATGTGTAATGCAACTATTGATATCTTAGGGCTTAAGTCTGCCATTTTATTTTTTGTGTTCTGTTTGTTGTCTGTTTTTCATTTCTCTGTTTTCTTTTTCCTGCTTTCCTGAGAGTTACTTGAACATATTTTAGAATTCATTTTGATTTATCTATAGTGCTTTTGAATGTATCTCCTTATGTAGCTGTTGTGTGTGTGTGTGTGTGTGTGTGTGTGGTTGCTCTAGGGATATACATAACTTATCACAATCTACTGGTGTTATCATTTTACCAGTTTGAGTGAAGCATAGAAACTCTCTTTCTCCTTATCCTCTCCTGAATATAATATAATTGTCTTAAATATTTTCTGTATATACATTGAGGACTACATCAAACAGTGTTATATTTTTTGCTTCAACCATCAAATGTAATATAGAAAACTCAAAAAGAGAAGGAAAGTGCATTGTATTTATCATATTTTTACTCTTTCTTTTGTTCTTTTTTCCTTCCTGATGTTCCAAGATTTCTTCTTTTATTATTCTCTTTCTGTTTCAAGAGCTTCCTTTAGCCACTCTTTTAGGGTAGGTCTGCTGGCAATAAACTTTCTTCATTTTCCTCCATTTAAGAATGTCTTTATTTCCCCTTCATTCCTGGATATTTTTACTGGAGGTAGAATTCTGGGTCGACAGTTCTTTTTCAGCACTTGAAAAATGCTGTGCCACTTTCTTATGACCCCTGATGAAAAATCTGTTGTCATTTAAATTATTTTATTCTGTAGGAAATCTCTTGGTGTTTCAAGAATTCTTCCTTGCAGGTTTTCAGAAGTTTGATTACAATGTGTCTTGGTAATGATTCTTTAGGATTATCCTGTTTGGGGCTACTCAGTTTCCTGAATCTGTATGTTTATGTCTTTTGCCAAACTTAGGAAATTTTCAGCCATTATTTCTTTGAATACTTGTCAGCCTCGTCCTCTTTCTCACCTCCTCTGGGACTCCATTGACACAGATGTTAGATCTTTTGTTATAGTCCCACAGAGCTCTGAAGTTCTGCTCATTTTTTCTTAGTCTATTCTCTCTCTATTGATCAGATTGGGTAATTTTTATTGTTCTATCTTCAAGTTCATAGATTATTTCTTCTCTCTTCTCCATTCCATTGCTGCATCCACCCATTGAGTTTTTAATTCGAGTGATTGTATTTCTCAGTTCTAAAATTTCCATTTGATTCTTCTTTATATTTTCTATTTCTCTGCTGAGACTTTCCATTTTTCATTTGTTTCAAGAATATTTGTAATTGTTCATTGAATTCTTTTTGTGGTGGTTGATGGATGATTTGTCAGATAATTTTAATATCTGTGTCATTTCAGTGTTGGTGTCTGTTGTCTTTCCTCATTCTAGTTGATATTTTCCTGGTTCTTGATATGACAAGTAACTTTTTATTAAATTTTGGAATTTTGGCTATTATGTTTTGAGACTCTGGATCTTATTTAAGTCTCCTGTTTTAGCTGACTTCTTTGACACCATGCTGGTGGGGGCAGGAGGGGACACTGTCTCATTATCTCCACTCAGCTTTCATTGGCATGGGGGTGTAGGATGGAGGGAGGCTCCTTCCTAGTTACTGCTGGGTGGAAGTAGAAGTTCAGGACCCCTCCTCAGCGTCCCCGTTGATAGTATCCTGGCTGGGAGAGGCAGGAGTGCCTCATTACTGCTCCCCATGTGGCCTCCACTTACACCGTAGGATCAAGGTGCTCGTTACTGCCCAGATGAGGAAGCAAATCCCAGCTCCCCACTTGGCCTTCTCTGACAGCACCCTGGTGGGAGTGTTGATGCCCATTATTTCTGCTGGGTGAGGATAGAAATCTAAACTTTCCACTCAACCTTTGCTGAGGCATAGTGCTGCAGGTTTCCTATTTTGTTTGGCTGAAGTTGGGTAGTTATTGTTTAAAAGATTTCTGACTTGCTAGGCTGCCCCTTTCCTGGTCCTGTGGCTAGAGAAGTCAGGGTTTTCTCAGGGCTTTTTGTTGTCTGTGCCTGCTAATATTCCCAGATTGACAGCTGTCCCAATCCAAGTCTGGGATATATGAGGCAAAAAGAAAACCCAAGGAACTCACCATTATATTGTTCCTGAGGGCCTGAGTTCCCAAGCCAGCCTATTTTATGCTCTCCTCCTATCAGAAACTTCTTATGTTTGTTTTATATATAATATCCAGGGTGTTTGGTTGTGGGAGGAATAGAGAAAAGTGTGTCTACTCCATCTTGTCCAGAAGTGGAAGTGACTAAGTGGGTTTTAATTGTGTATGTGGCATAAGAGTGTCCCCACCTTTCCATTTATTGTCTCACTTGGAATAAGAGTTAAATTTATCCCTAAATAATATGGAGCTCTTATACTAGGTTTAACCTTTGGGAGAGGGAGGAGACAGAGATGGAGCCACCAGAAAGCTATCAGGTAGAACAGCAAAAAGCAACAAGTAGACCAAATAGATGTGCTAAATAGACTTGTGTTGATGCCTGACAGTTCTTTCCTCATTGAGCTAAGTTAGTCTTTTTGGTCAATGCCTGATCATTCTTATATATCCTATACCCCAGTGGCTAAGGAAATAAAGAATACTAGGTTTGCAATCAGGAGACCTAAGTTACCGTTGACATTGTGACCTTGAGCAAGTGGCCTAACTTTCCTCAGCTCTGTTTTATTCATTCTTAAAATGTTCTCATTGGTGGATTACTTCCTAAGGTTTCTTCCATGTCTTTTGGTTTGTAATTGCTCTTTGAGGATAGTTTCTCCATCTCTGCTGTGCGTGCACACAAGCTTCTGGAGGCAACTACTCACCAGCTACTTTGCCCTACAGAAGTCTTTAAGGAGGATTTGGCAACTTGCTTCTATGAGACGTTTAAAACCTCACTCATCAGTTTTTGGAAATCTTGCTCATTTAAATTGTCACAGCCCAAGAGCCCTGGGATTTAAACCTTGGAAAGGGTAAGGCTTGTCAGCAGAATTTCTGTGTTAATTTGTAAAGAGATGAAGGATAGTAAAACTTTCCACTCTGCAGAAGGGAGCAGAGAGACTGCAGACAAGGAAGCCCAGAGGGGCAGTAGAGGGAAAGCCACAGACAAATGTCAAAAATCTTGAGGCCCTGGTTTTCCCCCTGTCCTGCCAGGGTCTTCTGCCCTACTGGGATAGAAGGGACATGAATTTGAGGGAGGGAGAAAATCGTGGCTGGTGCATGCAAGCTTGCAGGGACCATGCACAAGAACAGAATTTGAATGTAAACAGGTTAGAGACAGTCATGATTTATGAACTATCAAAGAGATATCTACCCTCCAGGTACAAATGCATTCTAGAAAAGCTTTTCCCATATTTTTTATCATTGTCCTTTATCACTTAAGCTACCAGAGATGAAACCATTGTATCATCAATATACCATTGATGATAAAGTATTTCCAGGAAATGCTTCTTCAAACATAAATTCCTCTATGTACAGTGATTGGACAAATTGTTCAAATCTGTTAGAAAGAGGCAGCTTTTTAAAATTATTTATGCTTCCCACTCATCAATTTTTAAAAAAGAATAACAGCTAAGGGAGGTGTCTTCTTCCCCAGGCAGTACTGAGAATCCCTGCAGATGATGAGAGTTATTTCTGATGGGCTTTTTGCATATGGAAACAGAAGGGACAGAGTCATTATGAGATGGGCCGTAGGAGCACAACATCCACTAGAGACGGTAGTTGGGATGACGGAAACTTGCCTCTGGAAGCTCTTCTGGCTGGAAAAGAAGGACTGAAAGGAGCCCACGGAGAGGATATAGGGGAAGGACAGACTGGTCCCAGATCTTTCGTTTCTACTACCCCCTCTCAAAATTCTTCCCAGGCAGTATTTTGAGCTGTCCTGGGTCACACAGGAGACTTTGTAACTCAAGGGATTATAGCATCTATAAAACAGACAGTGTTTTGAGTGTTTTACTAACACGTTTTGCAAGTGCGAATGAACATGATCTATTCTGGAGTGTCTTGAGGGAGAACGGAAGTCTGACCAACAGGGTCACTTACATAGATTGTTCACTTATCTCTTCTCATTTCCTTTCAGCTTCCTTCATTTCACAACTGAAGGCCCACATCTCCAGGCTCAGTGGGGAATACAGGAAAACAGCAAGCCCCCACGCCTCACGGGAAGTGGCGAACAGCAGGAGGAGATCGCACCGGCACCATTTATAGCTGCATGACGCACTGCTATAACGGGTGCTTAAAATTCTTTGAGGCCCTAAGGCCTGAGATTATGAAAGAAGAGACCACGAAGAAATAATAAAGTGTAATGATAACACGTGGTTCTGTGATGCCAGTTTGCAGAAAAGAAGAGTGGCCAACAGATCGAATGAAGCAGAGTGGACATTAGGGATGAGTAGGAGAATTTATTGAATTTTACCATTAGGAGATTATTGGTGACTTCAGCAAGAACATTTTTCGTGTAGTTATAAGGGACCGGAAGCTTGATTATGTTGAGATACGATGGAATGGAGTCTTGAGTCAAAGCTAAGAAGTGAAGATCAAGTTTGAGAATAAAAGAGTAGGTATACCTAGGGAGAGGCTCAAGGGTGGTTTTGGTGGGTGGTGAGAAAAATGGGCCAAGTTCATAGGCCAAGGACGGGAACACTTCAAGGGGATGTTGAAGCCGTCGAGGAAGCATGGTCAATGGAGCAAGATTCCAGAGGAGAAACAAGGAAGGATATACTGCAGGAAGGAGGATGAAACGCTCTGGGAGTCGTGGTGGAGCTAGGAGAGAGCTGACAGGGCTGTAACCTTGGCACCTCCGTGACAGCACAGTGCACACCGGGCTTGGAGAGCAGGAGTGTTTGGGGCAGAGCTTTCCCTGAAAGTGTAGACTGTAGGAGACTTTGACAGTGGAGTGAGGATTTGGGAAAGCAGATGGGGGAAGGAAGGATTCATTATAAAAGGAGCCAAGGCAATAAGTATCTGGGAGAAAAAAAGCATGTAGTAAAGAGAGGAACTGCTACATTGTTGTGTGAAATTGATGGTTGTAAGAATAAAATCAGAAGTCACTGACCTACAAAGTCAACTTTGGTAGGAGTCCCTCTGGTGGCAGAACTCCTAAGGTAGTAACTCTGGTGGATTTATTGAGGTGGTAATGTGGGCCTTTGTCTCACTGAGTTAAAAACAGATGTCTTGGGTGTGCAAAGCAATGGAGAGGGCTCTGATCTCTCAGTGGAGAGACATCTTGAGGAGTGTGAAGTGGTGAAGGCCCCAGTCTGGTCCCAGCAGGGACTGTCTGGCAGTGAACAGACACACTAGGTATTAAAATCGGCCCGAGAAAGGCGAGGTGAAGGTCAGGGAAGTTTAGGAGGGTGGGAGAGGAGTCAGGGTTAGACAGTATGTTGAAAGGATAAGGTAGCTTTGGAGGGAAGGCTTTGGGCATAAATGTGATGAGTGGGAAGGGACACTAGAAGAGACTGTCCTCTATAGAGGGTACTTACAGGAAAAAGGGTGTTGTAGTCCAGGACACCCCATGATTTATGACTCTCATGTCTTCTGTGTCTCCTCACGGTCAGCCACTTCCACTCCCTGCTCAGCTCCAAACTTCACCTTTCTAACTTCTGTCGACATGCCTCAGCATGGTCTCTGAGGTCTCGCACACTGTCCCTTTCCAAAATGCTCTGCCCTCCCAACAGCCTCCTTCGTGTATAAATCATACCGACATGACCTGGAATGAGTAGATAATCTCACCATCTCCTCACCCGGTTTGTACCTTTTGGCATTACGGCCACTTAGTGCAACTTCTCTTTTTCTCTCCAGCCTTCCCAGAAGAACACCACTCCAGACTCCCTGAGTCATGGGGTACTGTAATAGCTACAAAACATAGCTTCTAGGTCTGATTTGACTACTTAGTAGCTTAGTAGGATGAGTTATTTAACTCACTAATCTTTGATCACGTATCTAGTTGCGTACATAGAGTAGCATCTGACATTCATGGTAGATGCCCAGCCAGTGTCAGCTACCCTATTACTAACGTGTCTTTTATCAGAGTCCAACTCCAGGCAGAGTTAGGAAGGACTAAAAGTTAACCAGAGTTATAACTATCATACTGAGATACCAAGTTAGCCACCTATATTCTCAATAGATGGATCCCTTTTCAGTATCCATGGTATGCATTTCAGCCCTTGCATTGTCAGAGTCCTAGAACTCCAATGTTCTCTCCAGAGCTATAGGAAACTCAATGGACATCAATGGGGGAGGGGGAATGGGGCACTCCAGCCACGGCTTACACATATCCTATGTACCTTGGGGGATGAAAAAGACATTATAAATACTCATTCCTCCAGAATCCCTGCGTCTAGCTAGAATGCCAGAAAGCTACTTTCTAGAATGGCGTTATCTTAGCTTCACATGAAGATGCCTTTTCAAAACTAGTTTGTCTTATGTCCTAATCCCTTTAAAATTGAGATTAGATAAAAAGAATCAAATTTACAAATGTCTTGACATTAGTCATTTTTGTCCTCTGTAAAGAGGGCCGCAAGTGATTTTAGAGTTATTGCCCTCTCTCCAGCGCACTGGTGTGCTTTAGCCATTAGATGATGAGAGGGAAGGAGGAAGAAAATGACACTTATTGAGCCACTTAATAAATCACCTCTGAAATCCACCTTGTGATGCTTGGCATAATGTACACACTTCTTAAATAATAACTTCCTTGCTCTCCCCTTTCTCTTTTCTTCCTCCACCCCTACTTTCTCCCAGTGTATGAATCTTAGAGAGGCCGGTGTCATTATTTAAGACCATACCTACAGTGGGTGAAGATTTGGTCAGAAAAGGGATTGGGAAGAAAAAGAATTGAAGGGATTTGGATTGAGCCAAGCGCTAAGATTCTGTGGTCACCAGCCCTCTTACTTCTGATTGAGACAGGCCAGCTTGGACTGTGGGACTGAAATCGTCCCCCTACCACTTGATATTTCTTCTTTTCATTTGCACTTCACGGGTACTCTTCAAAAAGCTGGGGGTCAAATTCATGTGACAACAGCTTTCCCTGACTGTCTACTCTGTATGACACAACCTCACAAACTCTTTTAGTAAATTACCAAAAATTTTATGTAAAGCAGTGGTTCTCCAACTTGAGCGTGCATTAGAATCACCTGGAGATCTTGATGGAGCACAAATTGCTGGGCCCCACCCCCAGAGTTACTGACTCAGCAGGTCTGGGGTGAAGCCTGGGAATTTGCATTTCTAACAAGTTCCCAGGTGACACTGATGCTGCTGGTCTAGGACCCATACTGAGGACCACTGAAGAGAGCATCTCCTTTTCCAGACTCAACAGACTATGTACCTGGCTCAAGACTACACAGTTGCTAATCATAGGCTCTTAAAACTGGTTCATCTTCACTCCTAAGCCTGAGCTGACTGCTCAAGGCACCCTGCGTCTCAATACCCTGGGTGTGCACCCATCATGGTTTGCAGCCTATAACCCATCCTGAAGCCTGCATCCCATCTTGACTGCAGAACTTGCCACCTGCATTAGTTTGCTAGGGCTGCCATAGCAAAATACCACGGACTGGGTGGCTTAAACAACAGAAATGTATTGTCACAGTCTGGAGGCTGGAAGTCTAAGATCAAGGTGTCTGCAGGGTGGGTTTCTTCAGAGGCCCCTCTCCTTGGCTTGTAGGTGGTCATCTTCTCCCTGTGTCCCCACATGATCTTCCCTCTGTGTCTAGGTCCAGATTTCCTCTTCTTTTAGGGACACCAGTCATACTGGATTTAGAGCCCATCATAATGACCCATTTTAACTTAATTGCCTCCTTAAAGACCCCCCCTCTCCACATATGGTCACATTCTGAGGTATTGGGTGTTAGAGCTTCAACATACGAATTTGGGAGGATTCAATTCAGTGTGTAGCACCGTCTCATCCTCTTTCTTGAGGGGATCAGGCTGTTTTCCACACCTCTGGTCCTCCACCCCTTCCCATTCTTCTTCCTGTTTTATTCTCCCTCCGCCTGGCTTCCTGAGGGGACCGACAGCCTTGCAGGTGATGACCCAAAGGCTAATTGTGCAGCAGGGACAATGTGGCATAGGTTTGGTGATCTATTCATCAGCACCTATCTCTGTGAGGGCTCTGTGCCCAATGCCAGGGATAAACAGGGCCAGTCACACAGGAGAGGGTAACAAATGCTTGTAGAGTAAGCACTGGCTCAGTGCTGGGTCGTTCTTGTCATCTCCGCATCGCAGGAGCAGGCTGCGCTCTGCTCTGCTGGTGCCTGCCGCCCCACCTCCGCATCCCCACCTGGAAATAGTATTGGAAGAAACTAGGGAAGGAAGAGCTGAAGGACCCTTTTGGTTGAGCCCACACCCATCATTATTGTGATGCAAACAGCTCCAAAAACTGGCTAACAATCTCTGGTCTATGGAAGAGAAAATCACTTCTCCCCATTGACAGCAATCACTCCTGAAGCCTTTCCGACTTTACACGGCTTTCCTCTACATCATCCCATTTAATCAGGAAGCCGGTCCCAGGAGGTCAGCCAGCCTGGAGTAATTATCCCCATTTTACAGCTTAAGAAACAAGTTTAAATAAATGAAACAAGGACGTAGGCTGTGATTCGCCCCACTCTGAGGCCTGCTCGCTCCATTATATTCCACTTACTTCATTTCTTCTCCTTTCTCAGGGTTTTCCCAAAATGTGGTCATTCACATAGGCTCTTTGCATTTTTGGCTGCATTCGCCCACTCACGGATTAATGAGGTCTGTGCAAGTTGCGGTCCTTATTTGAGCCTAGTACTAAGTGATATACGGGATTCCCGTGGGTTTGGTATGCTAAACTTTTTTCCTAATATTCATTAAAACAATTATTAAGTCCTTGAACTAAATTATTACTTTAGAATACACTCTCTTCCCTTTGCTGTGATTTCTCTATGGGGCTACAAGGGCCTCTTGGCAGCACTGTTTTTCAAACTCTTGGCTGCAATCCACAGTGAGGACTAAATCACAGCACCACACAGTACTCACATACATGCACGTATATAAACAAAATCCAGTCTCACAAGATGACCCTTAACCTGGGTGTGACACATGCTATTTTCTATATTTTTTAATGCTTGTCGTGATCCACTAAATCGACTTTACAACCCAGCAATAAGTTGCTACCTGCAGTCGGGAAACTAATCCTTTACAGAATGTTCTGGCCAACAGAAGCCTGGCCTTCTGTTTTGTTCACACCTTCAGCGAGCAGAGACTATGGTGTCGGCTGGAGGGAGGCCCCAGCGCCCTCCCGTTCTCTGTCCCCCCGGGCAGCTCAGGGCTCGGCAGGCTGCAGCCGCTGGAAGGAGGGTGGGCTCCTGGACACTGAGAGTGCTGTGGCTCACCGTTGCTGGACTCAAGGTGAAGTCCAGGGTCTCCACCACAGCCCACCCCGGAAGAGACATGTGAAACGCACAGTTTGGGGAATATGCCAGAAACTCTCCCCCCACTCCGTAGTGGGGTGATTTGGAGATCCCATCATCCTTACTGACCCCGTCTGAACAGGAAGTGAGCCTTAGTGCCTGCTGAGTGGATGTTTGCCTGTGCGGTATTTTTACAGGGATCTTGTAGAGCCCTGCTCTGAAACATCTCTCCCAGTGTCCGAGGTGCCACCATTAGGATTGTCCTCCTTTGGTTTAAGCGTTACCGTCCTAAGAGTCTTCTTTATATATGCATGTGTGCCCCAGCTGAGTTCTAAAGGCTCTTCCCTTCCTGTCTGGCCTTACCTGTAAGTTCCAGAAGATGATTCTCCTTTTAAAGGAAAACCTAGAGCGGTGCTTGTTACCCCTCTTTATGACATGGACCCCTTCACACTGTGGTGATATCCATGGGACTCCTTCTCAGACGGTGTTTTTAAATGTACAAAGTAAAATGTGTAGCATTACAAAGGAAACTAGTTTACATATATACATAGAATCAAAATATTTTTAAAATTTGTAATATAGTAATACTTGTGTTTAACCCATTAAATAAAATCTAGAAGCAGGTCTAATAAATAATTTAGAATAGTGCTAAGTATAAACACTATTTTGAGGTATCTGCAAAAATTGTACCATGATGAAAATGGCTGATTTCCATTGGTGGAAAAATCTCTGTTTCCACTAACACTACTGTGGTTTGTCTACATTCATAACTGAAGCAAGTGCTAGATTACAGTTAGAAGTTAAGAAACTAAAGATGTGATTATTTTCCCCACCCATGTTCGTGGATCCCTTGAATTCCATGCATGGACTCTTCAAGAGTCCCTGGTCTAGACAGCTGTCCACTGACTTAGCATTTCCTTTCTGTCTCACCTTCCAGATTCTAAAGCTTGATTTGCTGAGCCCAGTTCTGTGGGGTTCATGCATCTTGCCTCCCAACCCTTGCTGTGCCCCTCACCCACCTCTCTCGCCTGGCCTTGTGGCCATCCCAGTTGGAGGGGTCCAGCAGGGGCCCACGCCCACCAGTATCTGGGGGCTGGCCTTGGTGGCAATGCTGCCCAAGTTCCTGGGGATATTATATCAGAGGGCAGCTCGACTTTGACTCCAAGCAGTCCCTGTATCGATTATTCTTCCCCCTGAATTTCTGTCAGGAGACTTGTAATTATCTCAGTGTATTAATAACATGAAGGAGAACTTGTCCCTATTTAAAGCAGACCTTTTTCATTCTCCGACCCTGCCTATGAATAATGTCCTGTGTCTAGGACCTTGGCTCCAAAAGATGGATCTTTATATGGCAAGTGGGAGTCCACCGTGCTCAGAGCGGGAGAGGATCAACAGCAGGGCTGAGGCACAGTGCCACCGACCAGAGGGTGCAAGCAAGGATGGCTTTGTGGATCAAGCAGGTCACTTAGTGACATATCAGAGTGCAAAAAGATGACATGGCACAGTGAGACAATGGCAAATAAGAGTGCGTGTGTCCTCTCTAAAAGCAATCTATTTCAAGTGGTTTTATAGCATTTCTTTGTGGGCTGCTAGATTGCAACTTTGAGCATGCAACACCAGCTCTGAAGCCACCATGCGGAGTCCTCTCGAAAGACGGCCAGCGTCATCCCCACAGGCTCTCTGAGGTGCCAGGATCTGCCTGAATAAGTCACTTTAGGGGCAAGGAAGAGAGACAGGTTTGCCTCGGTTCTGAGCAGTGTTTAGAAATTGGACTCATCACTATAATAAGGATCACAACAGTTTAAGATCCTAGTGAGAGAGTTTAAAAAAAAAGCACTCAATTTTTAGCAAGGTAACTATGACAAAATATTTACCTTGAGGGTGAAAAAAAGCAAGGTTAATATTGATAGCCCAGAGAAATCCTGGAAACCACTTAAGGAAAATTAGGGGTCTTGGGGGACTGTCCCTAACATTTAGGGATAAATAATGGTGATGACTCCTCTATCTTTGTTTTGCCCATATCTGTTGCCTCTGTGAAGAGGCAGAATCTTGGGCTGGGGGAATTGGGAGATTTGCCCAGAGAACCAGGTTTTCTGTTCTTACTTCAGGTCTTTTGACACAAGCCCCACACTGACCTCTGGGTCTGATCCAGGGGAGGGGCTGGAGGCCTCTGGGAGGATTGGCTGGGTGAAGGATGATAGTTAACATGTAGGAGGAGGCTGGGGAACATTCAGGAAGAGGAGGAATGTCTGAGGAAGTTAATCAGGGAATGTCCCACGGCATAGATGGGATAGAAAGGGCTAAGGACATAAGAAAACACTTATAGGGAAAAGCAATTCTGTTTTCTCCCACCATGCCCAAGTGGCTGAGGGACATGAAGTTGTCCAGTCTGACTGAAATGCCACCCTCCCTCCTCTCCCAAATCAAGCTGGCCCCAGGCATTTGGACAAGATGACAGGATACAATCTGCACTCAGAAATGTGCAGCAAGCAAGTTGGGTAGAGTTTCCATAGCAACAGCAAGACTTCTTGAAACCCATGAGGGCTACGTGGACGTGGAGGAGAGAAGACTTCCCCACCTGAGGGAGAGAGGGGCCTGGTATACTGAAAACTGGCACCAGGGGTGGAGGAGGAGAAAGATCCAGGCAGCCATCTCACATGTGTGTACAGAGTGGTGGCTCTCACCGTTCATTCCTGTGACAGGGGAGCCTTTTTTTGGAGGGATTATTTGACGTCTCATCACCACAAAAGGATTCTTCTAGTCGTCTGCGTGACCAGACACATCAAACCAGCACGTGAGTGAAAGGAGGAGTTAGGACAAGGGCTCTTGAAAGGGCCTCTGCAGGTCTGTTCCCCTTCTTCTGGGACACAATATGCTGAACCCAGCCAGAGGCCAGTCTTAAAAATCAAATGATCTGAGGATCGTCTGTCACCCTCCTTGGTCACTCAGCTACGAGGATTTGGGTAGGGGTGGTCATCAGATTTTTCCTTCACGTCCATCTTACTATGGAGCCAACTCATAATCTTTCACAATGGTCTATGTTCTTACTCTACAAAAATGTGGACCATGTGCTGCTTCCTGAGTAAGGGGCAGTGGCGCATGGTGAACATGGTGATCAATAAATATGGAAAGCGTCTCCCTTGTGGGCCAGGAAGAGCCTCCCAGAATGTCTGCCTTGTTGGGTCACCATGCTTGAGGGCCTGGTTCTCAGCTTCTCAGGTTCAGGAACTCAGTACAGTCACACTCTGACAGATGAATGGTAGTCACAGGCAGATAGACTGACCTGGAAACCAGAAGACAACATATGAAAATAATTTCCCAAGTGGCAACGTGTTATGATGGAAAGGTCTATTTTGAACCCAGGCACCTTGCATGGTGGGTATGAGGATCAAATAAGCTGACATATATGGAAGCACTTAGAAGAGTACAGGACACTGCAGAAGTCTCATTATATTGTGATTAAACCTGTGCAGTAGTACAAGTTGTGCACTACACAACTCCAGAAGATACCATTCACAAAGACTGCAATGTGACTGTGTCCCCAGAGTTGTACAATGCACAGTCTGCACAGCTGTACATGGCAGCCCTGAAATATTAATCCCCACCTTGCAGGATTATTGTAAAAATTATAGTTTCATGCATGTGAAGTACCTTTTCCATAGTAGGCACTGTAACTCAGAGCTGCTATTATTTATATTGAGAGAGATATCTGGCAGTTTAGTAGCAATATTTGCACAGGATGCTTCTTCCTGTTGGGCAGGTTTGCACAGAGACTAAATTTGATTAAAAAGCTATTGAGGGGGCCTGCCCGGTGACGTAGTGGTTAAGTCCACACGTTCTGCTTTGGAAGCCCAGGATTCACTGGTTCGGACTCTGGGCGCAGACCTACTCACCGTTCATCAAGCCATGCTGAGGCAGCATCCCATATAGAAGAGCTACAACTCTACAACTGTGATACACAATTATGTACTGGGGCTTTGGGGAGAAAAAAGCAAAAGAGGAAGATTGGCAACATATGTTAGCACAAGGCCAATCTTCCCCCAAAAAAACTACTGAGGAATTTTGAACAAGTGAAAGGAAGTGGAATCTCATCTCAAGGATATTTTCTTCCCAACAGTGTGGAGAGGTCTCGATGCCAAGGGCATGGGTCTTTGGACTACTGGGACCCATCCTTCCAAAAGAGATCCTTCCACCCCGAACACGGGCCACAGAAACACTGATGACTCTTTACTCCTCAGCTCTCCCCTCTCGGTCTCTTTCAGTTGCCAGGAACCTCTCTCTACATTACCTCACGGGCCTGCTACAATTAGTTAGATAACCGCATCTCTTACATTAGTTAATCTTTAAGTTGGTCTCTTCCTAATGAAATTTTAGGGAAGCCCCACAGGCTCCTTGATGAAATTTGAAAGGCCCCTCCGTCTCATCAGCCACAATTTTTAGAAATTATTAACTTAAGCAACATTCCAGCCAAAGAAAATGAGAGAATATGGAACTCCAGCACTTGACTCTCTGCTTTCCTTCTCAGGTGCTGTTAGATGCATTAACCCATGTTCCAAACAAGGTGTGCATCCTCTTTTCTGTTCTGCCTTTTTCATGCAATGTTATTTCATAAATAAAACTTCAATATTAACCACATTTTAATAGGAAGCTATTGCAACAAAATATCATCCAGCCCAGTGTGCTGAGATATGTCCCTCCAGTGGGGTGTTTGAAGCCACTTAAAATCTCAACCAGTGGATATGATGTATACAAGATGTGGAGGACATGAGGGCCCTGGGAGGGACTTGAAACAAACACAGAAGTGAAATAAATCCTATAACATTAGAGCTGGGAGTATCTTAGGGGACTGTCTGGTCCAATCCTTTCATTTTACAAGTGGGAAAACTGAGGCCATGACGTGCCTGAGGCTACGTAATTAATTCCCCTCCTCCGTTGGGTAGGGACTGGCTCCAGCAAAGGAGGTGTTTCCTCTGGCCTTTGGGGACCAGGGAAGAACGGCTCGCGCAGCAGCGGCGATGAGTTGCTGCTGTGCAGACATCCCCTAGCAGCCCACAGTGGGTTGGAACAGAGGCATCCATCCCCAGGTGCTGTGCTCAAAGCAAGGGGAAGGGAGGCGTCTCATCAGAGCCAAACACATGGCATTTGTCCACTCCCAGCCAGCACTTGGAGGTGTGGAAAGACATCCCTAAAGGGAGAGCCCAAAAGGAGCAGGCAGCTAGGCACTCCTACACGGCTCACTTCACTGCAAAACAGAGCCAACGTGGGGGAGACTAGCCCAGAAAGGAGGAGACTTGGAAAAGTCACAAACAGCAGCCGCAACATGGAGATTTGCCCCCTCCGCATGGAGTGAGGAGACTGATGTCCAACAGAACAGTGGCACTGGGGTGGACCTTTGACATCAGCTGGTCCCACTGCCTCCTTTGACGGATGCGCAGACCGAGTCCAGAGGCAGAAAGGGTCTTGCCCAGGATCACACACAGTGAAGGGCTGAGCTGGCTGTAGAATGGAGCTGCCCTGATTCCAGCCCAGCACTCCGTCGGAGTGTGCTCTTTTGCTGGGTCTAGGGAAGATGGTAGCAACTAATGAAGAGAGAGGGGTATAAAAGATGGTATCAACTTATTACTTCAGCATCATTGACTCCAGTAAACTATTCACACTTTCTTCTAGACGTCACCATTTGTTACTTGGGTGGCTCTATCGGGCTACACAGTTTTAGGCAAATTGCTTTGCCTCCATTGCTTCACCTGTAAAATGGAGCTAATAATAGGAGCTGTATCATGGGTGGCTGTGTGGGTGAAATGTGAGCACTTTGACACACTGCTACTGTGGTAAATGGTAGTGATGTTATCAGGACAGCCCGTCAAAGGGCTGCTTGTTCCACCGATGCCGACTTCCTCTCAGAGGAAAGTTTCCGTTTCTCCGATGGGCTACAGTATCCGCTATCTTCTCCTATGAGATCATGCATCTCTGCCTTCACGAATAAAGGGCAGACTCACCACAAGGTCCAGACCAGTGTTTCTGAAACTGAAATATTTTCTGAGAGTTATGAATTCTTGGAACAGTTTTTTTTCGTCTTGTTAATAATAGATTTAGGAAAATCTACCCCATCCCTTGAGGAAAGAGAGACGTCCCCAAAGCACCTGGCTCTCCCCTCTGCAGAAAGTTCCTTTCTTTCTCACTTTTGTCTGGTTTCATCTCCAGGGAAGAAAGAGGCACCAGGGACTAAATTAGAACTGGAAGGAAGGTGATGAGAAGAAGATCCAGAATGAATGACAGGCTGTGAGAAAGGGCAAACTGCAGTTCTGCCCCTGTCCTCTGGGAGCCCACTCTGTTCGGAAGGATTTAGGGAAAGCTAAGGGGCCCTTGGGGAGACAAGAGGTGGGAGGGTGGGAACAGGATTCTGCAGAAGAAAATTTAAGGTTTCCTTTTAGCTGCCAAGAAAAACAGGAGAGAAAATGGCTTCTAACCCTCTGTTTTCTTTACCCAAAATCCTTCCGGGAGGTCGGCCCTGCCCTCCTGGAGGTCAGCCTCACGCCCACACCTTCCATCACGGGGCTCCACGTGCCGCCCCGATGCCCAACGCCACTCTCGGAGACTCCTCCCTGTCAGCGCCTGCAGAGGCAGCTGGGGACCCAAGTGTGCTTCTGGTGGCCTCCGAGGGGAGAAGAGGAAGGGCAGTGGTGACGGGGTAGCGTGGACACGTGCCTTGTGTCCTCTCCCGATTGCAAAGCACTTTCCGGAGAGCTTCCAGATTGTCCAGAGGGGCAGATGGGAACACTCCTGTTCTGCACAGAAGCGGGTCACACAACCCGTGGTTGGGGGAACTGAAAACAGTTGTCCTTCACCCTAGTGTGCAAGAAATAAACAGCCTTGGAGGAAACGTCGAGAAAGCATCTCTTCCAGATAAGGTATAAGCATCCCTGTTTTATAGACAACGCACCTGAGGCCCAGGGAGATTAAGGACTTGTCCGGAGCACTGAGCTTGTCAGCAGTGGGGGGATGAATGGAACTGGGCCTCCTGCATCCACCGGGTACACCCAGCCTCAGTCGCAGGGAGTCTGGAGTCTTTTCTGGGGTGTTTTGTGACCCCAAGGCCTGCTCCCCCGGGGTTCCGTGCACTGTGCCTTTTCAAATGCCCTCCTGCTCCTGTCTTCTTTCTCATGAGTCACCGTCTCTTTCAGAAAGTGTCCTCTAACCAGCCCTGCTCTTATAATTATCGCTCGGCTAATCAACACCAGTATTTATCATTTATAGTAAAGCATGGGCCCGTTGGATATGTTTATCTTTAAGTCTTTATTAAGAATTTTCAATCCACAAAAAAATAAAGAAAAGGGAACAAATACTATTAAAACGATGACTTCAAGTTAAAAAGAAAATATTATAAATACGGTCAAAGCCCCTGTGCTCACCTCCTCGGTCACATTCCCCACTTCCCCTCCTCCAAACCCAACCAGGGACGTTGAATGGGGTATTCATCATTCCCATGCATTTTTTTATACTTGATACATTATTCTTTATTTAAGTGGTCCTCACTCTGCACACTAGTTCAAGACCATAAAAGTGACCACACAAGCTGAAACCAGGCAAAACGATCTTAAAAATCAATGGGAAAAATTATGATTGCTTTGTGATCTTTAAAAATTTTTGTTAAAACCTTAAAAACTCTTACTGGACTTATAAATGTATAGGGAAATTCTTAAAAATAGAGGGAACAATGTTTAAAATTGTAATTTTATCTAAATTATTTAATTGAAAACATTGAGAGTTAAAGTGTTCTATCTCTTTGTAAAAAAAAAAAACTTCTCAAAAGTAGTTTGAACAGTGTGTGCCTTCTTCTTTTCATCGTATAAATAAAGAGCAAACATCTTCCAACTCTAGTTTTTCCTCATCTTATGGTAAAGAGAGAATATCTTTTCCATGCTTGGCAAATTTCATTTTCCTTTCTAAGTTTGGATCAACTTCCAACATTTTATTCTTTGCACTTTCAATATCATAAAAATATCTCTAAGAGTTCCTTTAATGCGAACTTTTTGCCGGCTTCCCTTCCTCTGGGATATCTTCATTCTTTTCATCGCAACCACTTTCCTCATTAATGTTGATTAATTGTCCTTCACTGAGTTCCTCTGGCTGCATATCTGGAGTCTCCCGAGAGGCAGTGGTGGCCACATCCCCACAGTCAGCTATTTCTTCTGTAACCCCATTTACATTTGATTTGAATTTCACTCCCAGCATTTTCAACTTTTTGTTTCTTTGCTGTGCCTTCATCTTCGTTGTCTAATTTCCTCTTTGGATTATCCATTTTTGCAAAACGTCATGTGGGTTTATCACCAGGAGACATGGAAGCAACACAACTGCACCCTTTGCTGTCTGTGCGTGAACTGAATAACAGACGCATAGTGACCGTCACCACAGACGGTGAGAGAAGTAATGTGACTGGTCATTGATGACTTCCACACATCTGTTATTTACGGAGTGATTTGCGAGATGAAGAACTAGCACCAAAGTTTGTGCCTTGCACAATCACTCATAGTCAATACTACACCACAGTAACTTAAATTTAAATTGTGTTGTGGGGGGACAACTATGATGATGGAAATCCGTGTATATGGGAATTGTGCAAAGCAAAGACTGCCTGTACTTTGTGCTACATATTATATCTCCCAAGGCAATATATGGAATTGTTTTTCATGCTTTTAAATTTCATATAAATGCTAATCATACTACACGAATATTTCTTCCTCTTCCACTCTATTTGTCCTCTCTTGTTTGTTAGCATATTTGTGTGGCTCTCCTCTCAGTGAGGCCAGAAGTTACCTGAAGCCAGAAGCTCTGTCTCTCCCATCAGCTGAGGGGCTCCCCTATGACAGGTCTCATCTGCCTGAGAACCCCAAGAACCCCAAGAGGTGCTGCTAATGGCTGTGCTGAGAGAAGGATGGATGTGACTGACTGCAAAGAGTTTCCATTCAAGTCATACTCCAGTTGCTAGAGAAATCATGCAGGGACAGCCTGAAAGATCCTCGAGTGCAGGGGTCTTATCCCAAATGGCATCTTATGGCGCTCCCCCAAGCCCTCAGGGCTGCATCTGCAAGCCTTTCCCATCTCCACCGTTCATTGCCCTTTAGAGTTAAATTGATTTTAATAGCACCCAATTTTCTCAAGTGCTGGAGAGACAGACATGTTACAAAGGGAGTGTCATTACCACCTCCTTTTCCTTCTGGATTCCCAGACAGACATTAAAAAGCCATTTCATCTGACACTTGGCCCCTGGCCCCAGGAGAGGTAGCTGGAGAAATAATATTGGGCATGGAGCTGGCAGTTAAAATGATAAGCTGCACGTTTTGCTCTCCTTGTGAGGGGAAGAAGGAAAGTCTATTGCCCACTTCTGGGTGTCTGTGGGTATATGAGTGTGTGTGTGTTGTGTGTGTATGAATCTGTGGTGCAAGTGAGCGTGCATTTAAATATGCCTATGTGTGGGGGTTTGCCCTGAAGGCACATGATTATGGGGATGTGAGCTGTGTGGGTGTGCATGTGTCTTGTTTATATCTGTATTGGCACAATGCAGGTCTACAGTAAATATTGGCTGAATAGGTGTACCAATCAATCAACACTCATGAGGTTGCGCACTGTGGGCATGACCCTCCCATTCCGTTGGCACATCCCTCCACCTTCCCACTTTCCTATCAGGAGAAGCAGCTGGAGCCCACGCTGTACTAATGTGTGAGCATGGTGTGTTTGGAGATAGGTACCTACTGCCTCTAGGATGTTTGCGTCTGTGTGTATGTGTGTGTGTGTGTGTGTGTGTGTGTGTGTGTGATATGAATGGGCGTTCATGAGTGAGTGGGTGTGTATTTCCATCTGAAGTCAAAACCTACTGCCACATGTCAGCCCAACGCGCTGAGGAAACAGCCTCAGGCTGGGACCCCTCTGTACCCTCTCTGCCATGCACCTCCTGGGTTTAGCAGTGTCCCCTCTTGGGCTCAGGCTGCACCACTTTGTCCCTTTCCTCTTCTTCCTTTGCACCCATCTCAGCAGTGGGGTGGTAGCCATATCACACTCAGCCAGCCCCAGAACATACAAGAACCTTCCTCACGTCGTGGGGGCCATCTCCAAGCTTGGTCCTGGGCCCCTCTGAACAGGGAAACAGCTCAGTGGAGCTTAAAAGAAAGCAAAGACTCTCCTTTCCCCAATCTGTGTTTGCACACTCAAGTGTGCACATATGTGTGCAGGTATGTGCAAGCCCATGTGCACTGCCAATGTCTGCACTGTGTCCCAGGTCCCAAATCAGTACCTTATGATTATGCTGCAGTGTGATTAATCTAGGATTCCTTTCTGACGACTGGTTCCGCCACCCATTGGCATCCTGCCTGTCTTTGGGGTGTATCTACTGAACAAGAACACACAGCATCTCTCAGGGCTTAGAATTCAGTTGGGCGATGCCAGTCTAGTGCACATCCCAGACCCTGAGGAACTGACCAAAGGCAGGCATCAGCCAGAAGAGGGAGTTACACAGGCCAGGGGCTACCAGAGGGGGCTGCAGGAGGAAGGTGGGACTCCGCCAGGACCTGGAGAGCAAAGCAATTTGTACAAAAGAAGGTGGGCACAGACTTTTCAAATGGGGGGCCACCCGGGCTGCCAGGGCGAGGCTGGCATGATATAACCAACATCTGGAAGATAATTTAGACTTTACTGAGACGTTCCTTCAGCAAGCAGTGCAAATTCACCTAAGTCCATGAGCTACTCCAAGGAAACACACATTCATGCATCCACTCAGCATCTGTGGAGAATCAAATGTGTGCTGGGCACTGAGGGTACCGAGAAGGGAAGAAATCTTTTACAGATGGGGAAGCTGAGGCTCTGAGAAGCTGACCTGTGCAAAGTGAGGGTCTCAGTAGTCGAGACTGGAACCCAGGTCTGCCCACCCCCAGAGGCTACATCCTCTGCACGAAACTGATTGTCGTGGTGGGGGTGGGAGGGTGACTGAGAGGGCTGGGGGTGCTGGGCTGACTGGGGGGTTGTGAGGATGAGCCTGAATGGGCCAGGTGTGTGTGGGCTGAGGGGACAGAGAACATGACAACCTGGATTAGGACCTGTGGTTTCCTGAAATGTGTATCAGAGCTTCCAAGAGATTCAGAGAGTTTGGGGTCAGCACGGCAGCAGCAGGGGTGAGCCAGAGGTGAGAGTGCACGTGAGAGGGTGTGTGTGGCGCTGTGGCTGGTGTGCAGCGGCCGACTGTGTCTCCTTCTGCTGACGCCATCCCCAGGGCATCTGTAATCGGTCCGTGAAACCTGCCCTGGGTCTGAATCCACGAATACACTGACAGGTCACCACTGCTCTCCAGGTGCCCATCAATGGTCACGGCCAGCAGGGCTTCCCAACTTTAAAACTCTTTTTTATTGTAAAAACAAATTCTTAAAAATCATTTCTTGGTGAGAAACGGATGCATGCTGACATTTCCAAGGGGGGACAAATGAGGAAGGAGTTCCTGGTGTCCCCACCCATGCAGGGGCTCTGGCTGCCCCCTTCCCTCTCAGTCCCTTAGCAGGACAATGGACTTGCTCCTTCCGGTTTCTCAAGGTTGCTGTGAGGATCACTGGTTTATCTTAGTCCATCACTGAGCTCTTCCCCACCAGGCACCTGATGCTGTCACTACAGTTATTGTGATAAATCTCATGGAGCCCTCCGGCTACTTGAAGATCTAGGCCATCTCTGGGCTTTAAACACGAGTGGCTTTCATTTTCACACCCCCACCTCTCCACCCCCACCTCTCTCCAAGTCTCCATTCCCAGCAGCCCCTGGACAGCTCGACAGGATTGCCCCACAGCATCTTAAGTTTAACCAACGTGTTAACACCCCTCCAAACCCGTGACTCCTCCTTGGTCCCCTCCCCACCATTGGCATCAAATTCATCCCGCCAACATTTATTGAGCACCACCTCACACAGGCCTGTGGGGTGCTGGGGAAGGATGTAGCCACTGCCTTCATGGGATCCAATATCCTCCCATTATTGTCCTTCCAGGTCATTCTGGGAAGAAACCAAGGAATCATGTCGAATGTTCCTCGCCATAACCGCCATCCAGTTATCAAGTCCTCCCAAGTCGGCTCCACGATTGTCAAGTCTGCCCCTTCCTCTGCCCCACCCACTCCTGTTCAGACCTTCATTGTCACTGGAATGGATTCCTGAGCCCTTGCTGGTCTCCCTGCCTCCACCTGGCTTCTCCAGCCTTTGGAGGCCACTGGTATCATTCCAACTTCTGGGGTCCAGCGTCTTTAGGATCAAGCCCAGACTCCTTCCCCTGAAGTCAGAGCCCCTGCGGTCTGGACCCCACCTCTCTAGGTCTCCCTTCTCACCACACCGACACACAGAAGGCTGCACATACGTGGGCTACCCTGTCTGCTGAACCTGTCAGATCCTTTGCCTCCACCAACGCGATTTCCTCCGGGAGAAAGACCTTCATCCCTCCCCACAGCCCCCACCACACCTCACACTCACTGTCACCCCTTCTCCACCGGCGGAATCTACCCATCCTGCTCAGCTCTGCTCGATGCCACCTCCCTACAGAAGCCTCCCCTGGTCCCTGGGGAGAAACAGTCCATCTCTCTCTGTCTTCTCAAAATGCTGTATTTTCACCTTTGTGCCAGCATTGATCACACTTTATCCTATATTACACCAAGTTCTGCCCACGTCCTTTCCCCAACACTAATAATCATGGTCATAATAATAGTTAGCATTGACTGACTGTTTGTGCTAATAGTACCTCATGTAATTCTCAGAAGGACCCTATGAAGTAGGTGTGTTTTTCTCTCTGACTGGGGAGGAGACAGTTTTGAATAATGCAGTCATCTGCTCAAGGTCACACAGCCAGTGAACGGTTACACTGGGCTTTGTGCCCCAGTGCTCTGACCCTGGAGCCCACACCCTTTCCCGCCCCCACAGACGCCCTCTGGAGCCTAGGATGTCGATGAGGGGGAGTTCAGCTCTGATGTTGCTGTGTCCCCTCGGCCTCCGTCACGAAGCCAGGCACATGGAGCAGGTCGCCAACTCACGTTAATAAAGGCTTGATGGATCCACGGGGGAGGAGTTGAAGAGAGGCAGAGGAAAGACACCAGAGGAGGACATCCTGGGCAGAAGAGAAGAGATTCCAGGACTCCCTAAATAGAGTACCCTTCCTCCCCCAACCCCCAGCCTTCTCCACCTAAATGTTATACTTTTCCCTCCTGCATTCATTTCCTGGGGCCGCTGTAACAAAGTTCCACAAACTGGCAGCTTAAAACAACAGAAATTGATTCTCTCACAGTTCTGGAGGCCAGAAGTCTGGAGTCAAGGCACCGGCAGGGGTGTGCACCCTCCAGAGCCTCTGGGGGAGGATCCTTCCTTGTCTCATCTGGCTTCTGGTGGCTCCAGGGGTCCTTGGCTTGTGGCAGCTTTCCAGCCTCTGCCTCTGTCTTCACATGGCCACCTTCCCTCTGTCTCTCCGTCCTTGCCTCTTCTTATAAGGGCACCAGTCACAGTGGATTAGGGCCCACCCTAACGACCTCACCTTAACGTGATTACATCTGCAAAGACTCTATTTCCAATAAGGTCATATTCGCAGGCCCCGAGGTTAGGACTGCAACATATATTTTGGGGGACACAATTCAACCCATAGCACCACCTATTCATCAGATCGTACCACATAAGAATAGAGGTCCTTTTTTTGAGGGGAGATGAAGATTAGCCCTGAGCTAACATCAGTTGCCAATCCTCCTCTTTTTGCTGAGGAAGACTGGCCCTGGGCTAACATCTGTGCCCATCTTCCTCTACTTTATATGGGACGCCGCCACAGCATGGCTTGACAAACTGTGCATCAGTCCATGCCCGGGATCCAAACCTGTAAACCCCGGGCCACCGAAGCAGCGCGTGAGAACTTAACCGCTACGCCACCGGGCCGGCCCCAAGAATAGAGGTCCTTAATAGCACCAAAGACCCTGTAATCATCCACTATTGATATAAAAGTCCCCAGGTTTGTGACAGGCTCCAAGAAGCACTGCTTTCTGAGTTGACATTGCCACATGATGAATCCCTGGTTCTTCAAGATGTTTAACTCATGTCATTTTGAGACACACAAATTGACAGCTGGGGATGAAGACAGAGAGAGTTAGCAAGAAAAAAGGAGTGAGTGTTGGTACCTCGGGGCTGGGAGATGCAGCCGGGGTGGAGTCTCGGCTGTAACAACTGCTTCTCAGATCTACCCAGGTGTTTTGTGCAGTATGCACCACCCCCTCAAGGGAGGTTCTTGCTCCCTTGGTCTCCTGACCGTTTCCAGTTCGGGGTTGGCTGATAGTGACCCTCTCTGAGCAGGGAAACCCTGTTTCCCAAAGTAAGATTGCCCACCCTGCGTTATCTGTCCCTTCCCCACTGACTGCCTCAGTTTACCCTCCCATCAAATTAGGATACAAAGAACACATGAATTTAAAAGTGAATAGCTTTGTGCTTCCCCATTATGATCCGAGGTGTCTCTGGGTGTGTCTGCAGGGTCCTGGTGGCCTCTAACACCCCAGGCAGCTCTAGCTGCTGCAGAGGGCTCTAAGGGCTTTGCTTCTCTGTCTGCGGGTCCCAGTGCTGTGTCTCCAGTTCTGTGCAGAGTCTAGAAATCTCAGTGTCTTCTCATAGGGAATGGATGAAATGCTGGCTAGAGAGCAGGACAGTGCCAGAATAGGCTGCTAAATAACAACAAACCTGTGAGGTCGTTATCACTATTAACTCCATTTTACAGATGAGACAACTGAGGCCAGGGACATTGAAGTCCCTTGCTTACCACGACCCGGCTTGTAAACAGTGGAGATGGGTCTGTAATGCTAGGCACCTGGCCCTGGGTCCACAGTGTACTTTGAGCCTGCCGTGCCAGCCCCCATCAGCCAGCTCGAGCGTCTTACCACGTCCTGCCTCAGAAGCACTTCAGTGTCATTCAGACTCTGGGCATAGGCGACGGCAGCAGCAGCAGCAGCAAGCTCGCTTCAGCGTTCCTGTTAATGTTCGCAGTTTCTCTGCTTCTGCCACTGTGGATGAGCTGGTTTAGCCCCTGCTCAGCAGGCCGGCGGGAGATAGCTCTTGCCCATTCTCCCAGTCCAATCCTGATGCATGTATCACACAGGGGTACTGAAGCCACAGGGCTAACACTGCTCACCCACCTAACTCTCTCCTTTGCTCTCTCCTTTGTGTCTTCTTTGCTGCCCCCAACAGGGATTCTGGACCAGAGCAAACGCTGCCTTGCCTAGGCCGGTCTCTGGCTTAGGGAGATGGTGAGGGTGGGGGTTATCCCCCAGCTAGTGACTCACACCAGCCTCCTCCCCATCCACACACCTCCCCAACCCTCCATTTAACCAGAAAGAGCTTGGGGTGCAGCAAGGAAGGCCCAGCATGGACTTGAATGGAACACCTGCACCGGACTTGGCAGACGGCTGGGGGCTCCATGGATGGGCCGGCAGGTGTAGGAGGCAGGCAAAGGGAGTGCAATACCTCCAGAAAGATGCTCTGCAAGGGTGGGCTGTGGGCTCCACCTTGTCTGCTGCTCACCGCTCACCCCTCCTTACTTGCTCTTCCTCATCTCTTTCACTTCCTCCATCCCTGTGTCTGCTCTTCTCTCTTCATCTTGCACAATCTATGTTATAATGTCGTCTCTGCCAAGAGGTCTCTGTCCCTGTCTGTTCATCTCTTTCTCTATCTCTCTCCCTCACTTGCTTTCTTCCTAAACAAAACCTAGCAGCCCTCGGGGCTGGGTTGTGAGATAGAACAGCCCTCCCCCTGCCCCCAAGCAGGATCAACCCAGGGCCGGGTTATTGTAGGAGCCCCAGAGTGCACATGCACCAGGAGGTCTGGCTTCTGATCTGTTTCTGCCTCCAGCACCGGGTGTATGCTTGGGGGACTGCCTTCCCTTTCCACTTCCCATCTGCACTGAGAGAGGTGGCTGGACTAGATGATCTTACGTTGTCCCCCAGCACTGACACTAATTCTATGAAAATGGGCTTCAGTGACAGCACAAGAGTCTCGGGTTACAAGGCCACAAGCTCCTCTTCTCTCTTTCCACCACTGGGGGCTTCCCGGTAGGAGTTCTAAGAGTTCCAGGCACTGCATCCTGTAGGACACTCTCCAGAGTCTCGTGTTTGATGTCCCATTTTTGTGCTGCCATAGTCCACTGTGTTTGGGTGGACCTTCACAAGTAGGCATGCTATACATGTGTTCACGTAAGCGACAATCTGTCTAGGGTCCCCGGCAAAGCATTTATGCTATCCCCTGTCATCTGCCCCAGCACCCCCCAGGATACGAGGGGGGCCTGAGTGAGGACCTTGCTGAGGGATGTTGAGGTGGGGTGGGGCAGGACTGAGGGAGGGGGCACCCGGAGCGGGCACGTGAGATGGAAGGAGGTAGCTCATCTACAAGCTATTTCCCTCACAAGATGGACTCTTGCCTGGAGACTCGGGGTGGGCAGGAGGATTCTCAGCTTTGGGATTTCTGTGGGGAATGGAGTCCGAACCACCCGCTTAAAGGAATGAGCCCCCAGAAAGGAAAATGAAGCCCAGAGAGTCTTTTGCCAGGGACATAGTATAAATCTCAACCGGCTCCCAAGGAAGGAGGAGAAATCTCATCCACATCCTTGATGAATTGGAAACAATAAAGTCCAGGCAGCCCAGGAAGGGCTCAATTAGGGGGAGGAGAGCGCTGCTCACTGCTTTCTCTTTGGGCTGTGGGAACTGCGCAGCTCAGCCCTCCCCGCCCCTAAAGAAACTCCTGGGAAATGAGTTTGACCATTAGACTGGCTGCTTCTAATGCGGTGAAAGTCCTTGAGCAAGTCAGAGAGAAAGGAGGTGTCTTCTCTCTCTCCCTTTCTTTCTTCCTCCCTGCCTCCCTCTCTTGCTTTCCCTGTGTGTGTATTCAGATGCAGGGGCAGGGCGTTCATCCTTCTCGGATCAATCATTGCACACTCATCATCAGCCATGCAGGGCCCCTCTCCCATCCACATTCACCACCCTCTCCACCATAGGCAACCACTCTATCCTTAGTGTGTTCATGTCCTTTCAATTTGCACAAATGGCGTTGCATTATAGACCTGTACTTTGTCTTACTGTTTTACCCTTTGCACCATTTCTAAAGATCCAGCCAAGAAGCTGTGTGCACTCAGTTCATTGTTTCTGACTGCTGCCCAGAATTCACAGGACCTGCCCCCACGTGCTACCTCTCCATTCCTCCGTGATGGACACACAGGTTGCCTCCATCCCAGCTGCCACAGCATCACTGCACAGAACATCACATACATCTCCCCAGTGGGCCTTCATGAGATCAGCCCTGTGGTCCATATCCAGAGTGACATGTCTGGGTCAGAAGAGATAAACACTCTTCATTTGCCAACGTACTGTGGATTGTAGGCTCTGCTTTGGTGACCTTGGCCCATTTTGTGCCACTAGGAAAATATTTGTTTTTTCTAGTGATTCTACATAGGCACAGCCAAGCCTAAGCAAATGCCAGAACTCTATTGGTTATGCCCCACCCGTTAGTGAAAATCCTGGTTGTACCTTTCCGATTAGTGACAAAAGCCCATCCCCCCTTCAGGTGAGTGGTTCAGCTCCAAGGCCACCATTCACACTGCATTCTTCTGTGCTGTACCCCAGGGGACCCTTTCATATAGAACACAGTGTGAACAGTGCCCTGGAGTCATGCCATGTGTTGGCCCTGTCCCCTTGAAGTCAGTGCAGTGGTGCATGCCCGCTGTGTCCATGATGTCCCATGCCATCTGCAGTCATTGAATAACTAAAGTTCCTTGGGAAAGGAACAATTTGGTCTCACCTCTTTGATTCACCTCTGGAGGTGAGTACTGTGGCCTTGTCTTGACCAGGTTGCCCATTGGGGCCAGGCTGGGCAGAAGGGAGAGCTTTGACTTATAAGTCAGAGGACACCTGAGCACTTGGCCAGGTAGTGGAACTTCTGGGCATCCCTTCATGAGTGCTGCCTCCTTTACCTCCTTCCCCACCATCTGTTCCCCCTGCCTGCTCTGCCTTTGCCTTACCTCCAGTCACAGCCAAGCCCTGTGAGGTCACCACACCATCTTCAGTTCTGCCCTGGAATTGGATCACCCTCCTCAGACTGAGGACCCGTCCCAGCCTGACCACTACTAGGGCCTCAGGTGTGTCTCCACCACTAAGTTTCTGCAACCAGCCAGATCTGGGACCGAGGTGGCTAACCAGCAGTCCTGGAGAGACCAGCTGTAAGAATAGACTTTTCAAAGTGCTGAAACTTTATTTGTAATGGCCAAAAACTGAAAACAACCCAAACCAACATCGGCAGTAGAACAAGTAAACTTACTGTAGTATATTCACACAATGGAATACTACATAGTAACGAAAAGAACAAAGAAAAAGGACATCATGGATTAATTTCACATGCATTGTATTAAGTAAAAGAAATCAGACGTAAAAGAGTTCATTCCATTTCTATGAAGTTTAAAATCAGGCAAAACTAGTCAACAATTACTAACTCATGGACAATTTTGTTTGATCTATATATCCCCTCCCAACTCTGTGCACGTGCACACACACACACACAGGGTTATTTTGAAGCCAATTCTAGATATCATATCATTTCATCCATGAACATTTACCAGACAGAGACTAATAGACTAGTCTATGGTAATCGACGTCAGAATAGTAGTTACCCTTGGGGGAAACGTTTGACTGGGAAGGGGCACAAGAGAGCCTTTTAGGGTACTAGAAATGTTCTCTATCTTGATCTTGGTGATAGTTACACAGGGTTAACTTGATACATTTCAAAATTTAATAAACATTTGAATAGACATTTCTCCAAAGAAGACATATAAATGGCCAATAAAATAAGCACATGAAATGGTACTCAACACCATTAGTCATTAGGGAAATGTAAATCAAAACCACAATGAGATATCACTTCACACCCACTAGAATGGCCATAGTCTAAAAGACTGACAGTAAAAATATTGACTAAGATGTGGATAAATCAGAACCCTCCTATATTTCTGGTGGGAATGTAAAATGGTGCAGCCACTTTGGAAAACAGTTTGATTTGGCAGTCCCTCAAAATGTTAAAGATAGAGTGACCATACGACCCAACAACTCCACTCTTAGGGATATACCCAGGAGAAGTGAAAGGATGTGTCCACATAAAAACTTATACACAAATGTTCATAGTAGCTTTATTCATAATAGCTAAAAGGTGGAAACAACCATAAACTGAGGGGTGGATAAACAAAATGCAGTTTACAAACACAGTGGACTATTATTCAACAATAAAAAGAAATGAAGAGGGGACCACCCTAGCGGCGTAGTTGTTAAGTTTGCATGTTCCTCTTTGGCAGCCCAGGGTTCGCAGGTTCGGACCCCAGGCATGGACCTACACACTGTTCACCAAGCCATGCTGTGGCAGTGACCCACATACAAAAAAGGGAAGAAGATGGGCACAGATGTTAGCTCAGGGACAATCTTCCTCAAGCAAAAAAGAGGAAGATTGGCAACGGATGTTAGTTCACGGCCAATCTTCCTCACCAAAAACAAAAGAAGAAAGAAAGAAAATAAATGAAGTGTCTATGCATGCCACAACATGGCTGAACCTTGAAAAAATTATGCTAAGTGAAAGAAGCCAGACAGAAAAGGTCACATATTGTATGATTCCATTTATATGAAATGTCCAGAATAGGTAAATCCAGAGATAGAAAGTAGATTCATGGTTGCCAGGGGTGAAGGGCAGGAAGAACAAGCAGGAAGTGACTGTTAATGGGTTCAGGACCTCTTTTTGGGGGACGAAAATGTCCTGCATTAGGTAGTGGTAATGGTCGCACAACCACTGAAGATATGAAGACCACTGAAACTTTAAAACTGTGAATTTTGTGGAATGTGAATTATCTCAAAAAAGCTGTTGTAAAAAATTCATTGAGCTGTACACAAGATTTTTCATGTTACTGTATGTAAGCTGTACATCAGGAAATAAATAAATAAATTTACCTGAAAGCAAAAGTTTAAAAAATCGATGCTAAGAGTTAAAAAAGTGAAACCCAGAACAAGTCCACGATACTCTACTACGTGTGTCAACTCAAAATCCTGTGCGTACGGAGCCACATTGCCATTCTGTAAGGATTCACGCTGACTCAAGGAGACACACCAGATTGTCCCTCAAGGAATCCTAATTTCTACCTTTGACTGAGTTCTCCCCTAAGCCCTAGACATGTGCTGGTGGTGCTGGTTCTCCACCCAGACACCACCTCAACTCATCCCCCTGAGCAGAATCCCAAGGCTCCTACCCACTGTCTGTGAAGAGGGGTCTGGGTCTGACTGCTACCCCACTTGCTGTCTGACTTGAACCTCCTCCTGGAAAGCCTTTTACCAAATCCAAGTATCTTGGTACCTGTCATTGTCCTGACCTTCCATGAGATCTATATGCCTGTGGGCATGTTGATCAGGACTTCCTGGTCTCCTCCAGGGCAACCTTCTGTGATGAGTCAGTTTCCCAAGCCCACTCGCAGCCCGAGGAGAGCGTTTCCACCCTCCTGAACGGCTGAGAGATACTCAGCATCCAGTATGACTGATACCCCAGTCTGCTGGCACCCAAGCACAGATGCCCAGGAGTCCGCAGGGCTGTGTTCCTGGCCTCACCATACCGACAGGGTGCACATCTTGCCACACAGTGCATTAGACTCCGTCTGGAGCATTTGAAATGACAGACACGGGCACTTGTCTCATCAAGTGAGAGGACTGGTAATGAGCAGCCCCCTAGATGGTCGATATTGATTCATCTCGAGCAACCCTTAAGAGGCTCTTTACTGCAGTGTGGATGGACCTTGCTGAAGAGATTTATATTGGTTGAGCCTCTTAGTTGCAGATAACAGAATCCTCCCTAGGTGGGTTAAACAGAGGGCAATTTAGTAAGGATCTAGAGTGCTCACAAAATCGTCAGAACTGCTGAAGAGACAGTCTCATGCTCAGCTGCTGGAAGCAAATACTGTGACAAACCTTAAAAGTGGCCTGCTACGGAAATCTATACCCCGGTCACAGTTGGCAAGCTACCGTCACCTGGACCACAAAGCCACGTGAGCAAAACGGGTGTTCCTCCCCTCATCTAGTCTCTCATTTAACTCAGTCCCCAGTCAAAGCCTCACTTGCACCTAATTAGGAGCTAGGAATAGGGTCGCCAACCATCCCAGTTCTCCCAGGACCAGAGGTTTCTCAAAATGCAGGACTTTCAGTACTGAAATCAGAAAAGTCCCAGGCAAACCAGGATGAGTTGGTCACCCTAGGTGGGGAATGTGGTGTTTTGGGATTCTTCATCGGGAAGGTTGATTGAGAAGGTATAGAACTGTCGAAACGGGAAAAGGAAGTTAGAGGATTTGAGGCAGCCACAATGACGGATAATCTCTAAACTGCACGATACAAACAGTAAGTTACAATCGTCATTTATTGAGTACTTACCATAGGCGTGTGCTTACTAAGTGCTTTATTATTATTATCGTTATTATTTTATTATTATTATCTCATATAATCTTCCCCACAAACCTATGAAAGTCCCCTATCTGCCCAATGCTGTTGTGGGTTCTTCTCTCGTGGACCTCACGTTGCTGTGGGCAGATGGACAATAAAGAAAGAACGGTAAATGAGTGGGGGTATATGGAAGTGTCAGGAAGCAGTGCAGGACAAGACCGCAGAGAGCAACAGGGCAGGAATGGCACTTTAGCGAGGGTGGTCGGGGAAGGCATTCTGAGGAGGCGACATTTGAGCTGAGACCTGAGCAGTGAGAGGGAGCCAGACACACAGTGATCTGGGGAAAGGATGTTCTAGCCAGAGGGACCAGCAAGTGCACAAGCCTTGGGGTGGGCACAGAGCTTTGCATCCTCAGGGGACAGAAAGGAGCTCAGTGTGGCTGCAACAGAGTGCGTGAGAACAGAGAGGCGCATAAAACAAGATTTAGGTCTGGAAGGAGTATGGATTTTGTTTTAAGATCAATGGGAAGCTGGTGGAGGGTTTTAAGCAGGGGAGTGGTATGATTTGATTTTCGTTTTATGTCCAAGGTCACAAAGCTAGTGAATGAGAAATGAAATTTGAAGCCAGACATATATCACTACGGGGCCCTGTTCTCAACCACCATGCTAGCTGACTCCATCCAGGATTACTAAGCAAGTGTCCCTGTCTATTTTTGTTCACACATGCCCATTCTGTGTGTCTACACATGTGTGTGTTGATTCTACATCATTGGTTCTCAAATGGGGGTGATTTTGCCACCCAGGGACATTTGGCAATGTTTGGAGACATTTTTGGTTGTTACAACATTTGGGAGGAGGTACTGCTGGGCTCTAGTGGGTATAGGCCAAGGATGCTGGTAAACATCCCACAATGCACAAAACAGCCCCCCAACAAAGAATTATAGAGCTCAAAATGTCAATACTGCTCTGCAAATAGCACAGTCATGTTCTCACGTGAGCAATTATGGGTCAACTCAAATGCAGTCTGAGTCTCCTTCCAACTCTCTCAAATGTGTGTTCTCTGCTTGGGAAACCGTTGTTCAAAGCAGCCTGCATTGCAGGGCTGTTCATTCTACCACAAAGCCAGGCAGATCCCAGCAGTCTGAGAAAAAAGCAGATGGGCTGTTGGATGTGGAGTGGGGAAAACAACTGGCTTGTTTGCACTTGTCACCTTTCAGGGACTGCTGCTGTGTTTCCCAGTCCCCAAGCAGCCAGACAGCGGAATGATACACCAAGCAATTCCCAGCAGCAGGCGGACAGTGGAGACGGGCGTGGTTCTGACCGCGTCAGGATGAGCTCTCCTCAGGCTTCCCAACACTCCCGTCCGAGCACCGGGGCTGGAGGGGTCAGTGGATGACCAGCTGCCCCTTACACACTGCACTGTTCCATTTGCACACGCTGCATCTACTCCATAGTCTGCACTCCCCAGTGACATGTGAACACGTCACCTCTGCGGCACACTCCAGGTACACTTCCCAGTGCCTGCACATTCACGGTCCCCCCTCCTCCCAGAGGCCACGGGAGCAGACCACCAGACCACACAGTGTGTGTGGCTGTGGTGACTCCCCATTCATGCTATACTGACCGACAGAGACTTTGGAGACCATTGGTGCACGTGCATGCACGTTGTCCCCCATGTGAGTTCCCCTTACCAACGTCACAGACTGCATGTCATTGCACTGCACAAATGGCACGTCGTACCCACTAACACGGGTTGAGTTAGTGTTGAACTAGGGGGTTCCCATGTGCCACCCACTGTGTTAAACACTTTTATACATCACCTCTTTATTTGAGTTCCTTCCAAAAAAAACCTCAAAGCAAAAATTTGGGAGCAGGTAGTTTAGTTGGGAGGTGATCTGGGAATTACTATGAGGAGATGGAGAAGTAAGACAGCAAAGAAGAGAAGCCCATAAAAGGGGTTAATGAAGGAGTTACTGCTCTGAGCAACTGGGGTGGCATCACAGCAGGGGGGGGGTCTGGAAAATCATGTGTAATGAGGCTCAGGGTGTCCCCCACCCAGAAGAGAGGAAGCTGGGGTATTTAGACACCAACTTCTGTCCTCACTGAGGGCTGTTCAGGGGACATCAACTCCTTGGCATTTCCTGCCTCCCCAAAGCCCAGACACTTCCAGCCCCAAGAGAGCACTGTCAGACAGACACAGAAAGCAGGGGGCAGGTAGGGGAACCACGCACAGGTCACCTCCAGGTAGACTGAGGGGATATAGGCGGACACCAACAGCATCTGTGACATCTCCCAATCCACTAAGAAGGGTATTAGGGCGACTCCATTTTAGATGGGGCAACAGGGACTGGAAGAGGTTACATTAACTCACCCAAGGCCACACGGTAAACAGAGTGTAGAACCAGGATTTGAACTCCGGTGTGTCTGACTGCCACAGAATGCCCCATTCTTAGCCATTGTATTAGCTTCCTGGGGCTGCCGCAACAAAGCACCACAGACAGGGTGTCTTAAACAACAGAAATGAACTGTTTCAGTTCTGGAGGCTGGAAGTCTGAGATCAAGGTGTCGGCAGAGTTGGTTCCTTCTGGAAGGCTCTGAAAGAGAATCTGTTCCGTTCCTCTCTCCCAGCTTCTGGTGGCTTGCTGGCAATCTTTGGCGTACCTTGGCGTATAAACCCATCTCCCCCATCTCTGCTTTCATCTTCACATGGAGTTCTCCCTATGTGCGTGTCTCTGTGTCCAAATTTCCCCTTTTTATAAGGACACCAGCCATATTGGATTGGGGCCCCCTCTAATGACTTAACTGATTACATTGCAAAACCTTATTTCCAAATAAGGTCACATGCACAGGTGCTGAGAGTTAGGACTTTAAAAGATGAATTTTGAGGGGACACAGTTCAATGCATAACCCACCATGCTGGCTGCTTTTCCTCCATACCCCATGGTCCTTTATTCTGCCTGCCCCTTTTTATCTTTCAAGCTTGCCCATGGCGTCCTGGACAAAGTGCCTGTCAGCTTGTGCCCCCAGCTGCTTTTGGTGGCCTTACCCATCATGCAATGGGTGTGGCTGGGTCACAGCCAGAGGATAGAGGACTGTGGCGATGGAAGAAGTCAGGAGAAGGCCTCAGCAAGTGGCTTCTGCCCGAGGTCCACCACGCAGTCACTGTAATCACCGAGATTCAGTCATCAAATACAATAAAGAAAAGTGTTGTGGAAATAAACCACTGCCAAAAATCTTTCTCAAAGAGCATGCACTGAGCAGTCTGGGTATATAAAGAGCAAACTGTACTATACACACTTGATTGTGCCTTTGAGGGAACTAGAAATTAAGGGACGGGAAGGATGCGATACATCTTGATTTTAATACAGCAATTGATACATTGTCTTGTGGAATCGTCCCTGCAAAATTAACTCAAATTGGCTTGGTGAGGAGAACTGTCCCTGGGGTCGAAAACCAGTGGAAAGATAAACAAACAAATAATGATTGAAGAAGGAAAACCGCAGCCAGCAGCCCTGAGTTGTGGAGGGGAGGGAGGCTCCTGTGAGAGAGGGGAAGGCCGGGCTGTTCCATCAGACGCAGACACGCGGACGTGTGGGGACGGATCTGGGTGTCTGTCAGGGGAGGTGGGGAAGGGGCGGCGCGGAGAGGGGGTTGACCAGCAGCCCGCCAGGCAGTGGGCCCCACCAACGGCTCTGCGCCGGGTGCTCACAGCGCCCACCAGAAGGGACTGGGAGACTGGAGGCTGCACCCTGAAGAAACCCACAACCCGGACGCGGCAACCTCGTTAAAAGTAATCACCGTTGGCTTCAGCAGCAGTGTCAGGCACTACGTTTTGATCTAGATATTTGCTTTTTTAAATGCAGAACATTTGAAGGGAATATGCCCATTCTTCAGAACCACAGAAGCCTGACGGGCGCCGGGTGTCGGAGCCGGCAGGGCCTGAGTGAAGGGGCCCCTCTCTGCACAGATGGGGAGACTCAGACATAGAAATGCAGATTCCTGGGCCCAGGGCTCAGAGGTGCTGATTTTCCTAAAGCCCAGGAACCATCACTTTTTACCAGGTTTACCAGTGGTGATTCTGGTCTGTGGATTACACTGAGATACACTGGCCCACAGTCAGACCTAATTCTTCCTTCCTTCCTTCCTTCTTGCCAACCAAAGCCTTTTTGCTGTATGCCTATGACATGGAAAGCATTGTCCCAGGTTCTAAGGACACAGAAATAAAAGATGACTAACATCTTTAAGAAGTGTACAGTTAGAATACCCAGTGGGAGAGTTTATAGGAAGCACGGGGGACAGAGGTCATGTTAAAAGACACTATGCAGACACCATCCGCAAAATCTAGACAGTTGGAAACTATAGGACAAAGACCCAGTTTCCTCGATAAATACACAGCAAGGAGCAGAAAGGAGAGGGAGCATCTACAAATTAAAGGGGACTTAAGGGACATATTTATCAGTTGCAACATGAGACCTCATCTGGATCCTGATTTGAGCAAACTGACTGTTAAAAAGAGCATTTATAAGACAATCAGAAAGATTTCAACATTTGTGACTACTTGATGATTTTAAGCAATTGTAAGGTACGTTGACGGTATTGTGTGTTTTTTTTTAATAGTTCTTGTCTTTTAGACACAGGTACTAAAGTGTTTATAGATGAAGTGCTATGATGTCTAGAACTGGCTTTGAACTAACCAAGTGTGTGTGTGCACGCACACGCACACATGCGTGAGTAGGGTGGGGGAATGTCTAGTGTCTAGATCAAACAAGGTTGTCCATGAGTTAATAATTATTGAAGCTGATGATGGGTATGTGGGAGCTCGTTATACTCTTCTCTCTACTTTGGGTATATTTGAGATTTTCATAATAGATGTGAAAGAGAGAGAGGGAAGAAGGGAGGGAAGGGGGAAGGAAGGAAATGCAGGTGACAAGTAAGTGGTGGATGAGATCCTACTGATAGACAGGAGGAGTCAGAGAGGGTTTCCTGCAATGGCGGCAGGGCTCAGCTCAGAGAAGGATTAGGCATTAGCTGGGCCAGGAAGTGAGGAAGGGGAAGGTGGGAGAGCACACTCCCTGTGGAGACCACGGAAGAGAAGCAAGGAGGACCTGATCACCCAGAGCTTGCTGTGCTTAGCTGTTCTCAGGAGCTCAGGATTCTGGTGGGTGAGGGGAGTAACCAAAGGTTTTCAAACAAGGGAGGCACAGAGAGACACAAATTTTGCTCAACTCACTTGGGTTTCTTTATGGAGCTTGGACCAGGATGTGGAGACCAAATGAGGGAGAACAAGTTATGGCCATTGCAAGGGTCCAGGTGAGAGGTGAGAAGGGTCTGAACTAAAGCATGGCAGTAGGAAGGGGACTCTGGAGATACTCAGGAAGTAGAATCCACAGGGCTAAAGTTGAAGGGTGGTGTTTGGGGTGACTCCTGGGTTTCTTGTTGGATGCCTAAGGGGGTGGCAATATCATCTCTCAGCCGTGATGGGACACACAAGCAGAGGACCAGGTTGGGAGAGAGGTGGTAGATTCATCTGGACACCTTGCATTTGTGGGACAGCCGTGGGGAGATGTTTCACAAGTAGTTGGCTGTACAAGATTACAGCTCAGTCCAAACTGGAGGATGGACAAGATCGTCTTGAGGGGAAGGAGAAGGGAAAGGAAAGGAGGGGCAGGGAAGGGAAGAGAAGGGAGGTGAGGGGAGGGGTGAGGAAAGGAAAGGGAGAGAAGGGGAGGGGAGGGGTGAGGAAAGGAGAGAAGGGGAAGGAAGCCTGAGTCAGTGTCTTGGGAGAACACTGATGTCTAAGGGAGCTGAGGGCAGAAACAGCCTGCACACAATCCAGGTCTCCTGACTGTTCTCTGCCAGCTCCTCTCCTACAACTTCTGCCTAGTGATTCTCCACTAAAGTTTTGGGGTTCCCCGGGGTCTCCTGGGGCAGTACTGACTGCCAGCAGGTGCTTTCTCTCCGTCCCCTCACTCACATTCCTGCCAAGTGGTTCTTGCTCCTGTCTGTGGACCGGCTCTTGCTCAGGAAGCTGGTGGATGCCTCCATCACAAAGCCCTTCTTCCTGCTGTGAGCTCAGCCACACTCTCCTCTGTATCATTTCCTTGCTCTATCCTTCCACACCCTCTGGAGTCCACCAGACCTGGGGTGGAGTCCTGACTCAGCCATCAGGTGTTTGAATAAACTTGGACATTTATTTAACCCCTCTAAGCCCATTTCTTCATCTGTAAATTGCGATGATAACCACACTGACTTCATAAGCACCACACCTCACGAATAGCACTTAGCTGGATGCTTTACAATGTTGTTGTTATATTTTCCTTGTTCTCACAGGCCTGTCTCCTTGAGCAGCCCCTGTTCTGCCCCAGTAGCACCTGCAGAGAGCATCTGGTCCTGTTTTCCTGGGTGCCGAGCACCTGCCCGGCCCTCCCCTCCAATGCTGACGTTCCCCTATCTCTTGGCTATCCCCTGGCTCCTCATCAGCCTGGCTTCCCGGCCTAAATTCTGAATTTGGGCCCCTCTACCTCCTTGCCTTGAACCAACAATCTGAGAACCGTGGCCCAGCAGGACCTAGAGTCTCCTACAATCTCAAGGCATTTCATATACTTGTCAAAAGATTAACAGAACATGGCTATGTTTGTGACACTGATCTTCCCAACTTTTAGCTACTAAAGTGATGGAGGAATAAAGGAAGACTTTGCAGAGATACTGTCGCCCACACCCACATAAACATAGCAGTGATTCCAACTTGGGATCATTGTGACCTCCCCGGGGGTGGGGATGCTTGTCAAGTCTGGCCGGAGCAGGCAAAGCCACGCTTCCCATTCTTTTTGCACAAAATACCATAAGAAAGCCCATTTGTGCTAGTGAAAGCAGCTCCCCCCTCCTTGATATCCTAGACAGAGACAGCCACTTTCTAAAGCATTTATTCAACAGCCATTTACAGGGAGCCCACCATGAGGCAGGCACTAAGTGCTGAAATTGAATTTATTTCCTGCATTAAATCTCTGGAAAGATTGGGAAGACTTGTCAGCGAAGCCTCAGGTAGAATTTCTATGCCTTTACAGAATAAAATATATATTGTTTAGTGTGCTGCTATTTATTGTTCCTGATGCTTCCTAGGAGGGAAAAAATAAGATCCTGGCCCCGTGAGGTGTTGGTAAACAAGGGGGCTGCATTATTTTAGTGATTAGCTTGAAGAGGGTGAGTTGCATCTTTTTTTCTGAAGCCACCTTGTTTCCCTGCAGTGGTTCATTTAAGGTGGTATTCGAGGGGAGAAGGGAGAGGTGGTGGTTGTTTTTAAAGATCAGCTTGAAGTGAGGTATTGATTGGATCGTCTGGAAGATTTTTTTTTTTCGGTAGTAGAATCCACTAATTAGTCCCCAGTATCTCCTCTCCCCTCCTGCTTTCAGCAACAGAATCCTCCGTGTTTTAGCTCTGGCCTCCCATTAGCACACAATTCCCAATCTCTCTTGCAACTGGCTATGGGGCCCAGTTCTTGCCAAGGGAATTAAAGGAGAAATGATGTCCACAACTTCTGAGTCTTGCCCTTAAATTGTTTAGGTGTTCATACCACTTTATCATCTGGACATAGTGCCCATGAATCAGTAGTGACCATGTGAATGTGGGTGATGTTCTAGAAAAGGAGTCTGGGACCCGTGATGACCTCGTCGAGCTGGGCCATCTACCCAGCGTGGACCATCTGCCCATCTCTGGACAGTCACAGAAGAAGAAAGTAAACCCGTTGAGTTTTTAGGATCTCTTTGTTACAGGAGCTTAGCCTATACCCTAATACATTCTTTACTACAATGAAATTATTAAAATCCTAAATTCTTTGGGTATCTTTGATACAAATGATCACACTCTCCTTCTCCCTCTCTTCTTCTCTCCTTCTCCCTCACCCCCAAACTCACAACTGTTCAGGTTCTCTCTGCTCTGAGCAGCACACTACAGACTGCCATTACAGCCATGTGCTCAGTGTTGGCTCTTTTACATTCTAACTACTGGAGAAGCATCATTTCCCTGCAAAACCTTAAAACATATGCAGTAAACAGTAAGTGGCTCACTTCTGAAAACAGAGTTTGCCCCTGAGAAGTTCTGTTTTTCCACACGTTGATCTCTCTGTGTTGGAGAGTGTGTTTGGGAAATAGAAATTCATGTTAGAGCAGCGAGGTGGCTTCTGTTTATATTGGAACATTTTCTAGAGTGCCATGTCAAACTGGAGGACACTTGGGATCCACCCTTGCCCTTCGCAGGGACTTGAGCTCCAGCTGTGCTGGTGAAGCCTTGGCTGGGGGAGGGGGGGACAGTTACTTGACAAGGAGTAGCGGCCAAGGTGAAGTAGGGGGATTAGGCAAAGTAAAGGTATGATATTTCCTTTCATGTTAGAAGAAAGAGGAAGAAAAGAGCTGGGGAAATCACAGTAATATAATTTTTTAAAATCCTTGTCAGGCAACCCTTTAGGCAGGAGAAAGGTGTTGAGAAATCAGGCAAGCAATGACAGCACGCCACGACTCCAAAAAGGCTGGGTGTGCTGGTGTAAGCAGCCTGAGAAAGAGAAAGGATGCATTCGGGATGGAAATTAAATAAAAACCGATCAGGATGGGTGAGAAGAAGTGAAAATCCACCTTTGATCCAGGCCTCTGTGATGCCGAGGAGCTCACACATGCGCAAACCCCTTTATGGAAACAAAGATAATGGTTCTGATGGCTCCTGCCCCCTTCACCAGCCCTGCCCAGCTGGGGAAAACCAGGGTGCAGCTGGGCCCAACCAGGCCTTTTGCTAGTTCTGACTCAAGCAGCCTGCACAGCATTGGGCTCCAACCTGGCCAGCCAGGGGAGTCCATTTTGCAGCAATGACACCTAATGCTCCTGGGGAGAATCTCAAATACACCCACATCCACCAAGCAGCAGCCTCCCCTCAGCCCCTCACCAACCGACAAGTGGAAAACATTGGATATTGCTGCCATACAGACCTGGGTTCAAATCCCAGCTCTGCTACTTTGTAGTTGAATAATCTTGGACAAGTTACGTAATGGTTCTCTCTCTTTCTGTTTCCTCCTCTATTAATTCACAGGGTTGTTTAAGGATTAAAGGAAGTGATGGATATCAAATGCCTGTCCTTGTGTGAAGATTAACTCATCTCCTTCTTTCTTGGTCTTCAGATTCCTAAGGCCCCTGCCCTGCCCTGAGACCTGGGTCCTCTACCCCTTTTCCCAATAGCCCAGTTACTCCCTGTTCCAGATAGGGCTCCCTTCAAGACCACGTCTCTGCACCCACCCCAGACCTCTGTGAAGCCTGTCTCTCCCTTACCTTCCCCTTAGACCCCAATTCTGGGTCACCTTACAGCCAGGTGTCCCAGGCCACGAGCCCCATCCTGCCCTCTCGGGCCAGCCTGACCTCCCCAGAGGCTGAGATGCTGCGCTTGCCCCATGGAGGCCCAGAGGGAGGAGTCTGCTGGGAAGGGCGAGCTGAGGAAAGCTCCCCAGGCTTCCCCACTGCACACCAGGGTCACAAACCTGTTAGCAAGCTTCAACTCTTGTCTTTGCTACTTACAGCTGTGACTTGGAAGCCCACCTTTCCTCTGGACTTCTCCTATGAGATAAATACATGTCCTCATCCTTTAAGCCAGTTTAACCCAGAGTTTCTTAAACTTGCAGCCAAACAGATACACTACTTCAGATCCACCACTCCCAGGAGGGCTGCATTCAAAGTTCTTGTCACCTCAATGAGGTGTTATTTTCCTCATACGTGTTACATTGTACGTGATCTTGATTTCCTCTCCTATGCGGTTTACTCTGGCCCCTTCTTCCGCATCCCTCCCTCTTGGTTTTTGTGGCACTTGCTCCCCCATCAGCCTTTGCTATTGCGCTGTCCATTGCACTCCACCTCCTTCCCCCATCAAGGCCAAGACCAGGGTAGGCTCATCAGAGATTTGAAAATGGCTTGATAGCAGCATCAGAAGATAATGAATGCATCTTGGGCTCTAGATGAGACGGAGGACTCGTTTCCATTTGAATGAGCTGTCACTCAGACAAAGCACTGTCTACCCCTTAGCTGGGGAAGGGGTGCAGTAGGGAGGGGACACTCAAGGACTTCTTGCTAATTGCTGCTGTCAGCCTCTCCCAGGAGATACAAGAGGTGCCCTCAAGGGTCAGGGATTGAGCCAACTGCTTGCCTGTCTACAGAAGTGCCCCAAGCTCCTGGCATCCTGTCACACAGCTTCCTGCTGAAACACAATTTCAGGGTGAGGTCTGTCTGGGCTCTGGCTCTCCAGGTGGGTGGGTCAGTAGTGAGTGAGCACCCACTATGTGCCAGGCACGGTGCCAGGCTTGTCCTTGAGGGGCACTCCTGACGGCCCCACTTCAGCCTGCTTTCCTAGTCACCTGTACCACGTACTATGGACACTGCTCAGAGAAAGAAACAAGTCTTATGAGACCTGAGCCTTCTGCTTTTAAGGAAATAAAGACCATAGTTGTCAAAATTGGGAAAGAATTTGGGGACCATCTGCTCTCGAGTTTCTCAAGTGTTGGTAGGAGAAGCCCTTCTTGAAGTGACATCTTAATCACTATTCAATACAGAATATGAAATAGACGAAGGGGGCTGTGCTGGTGGAAGCGGGGAAGGGTGCTGGGCCCTGGCTGCCCTCTGCCCGACTCAGAAGCCCACGGGGGTCCAAAGACCCCAGTGAAGACCTCTCGGCCAGGTGACAGTCACGATTTTATTCCTCTCCCTGATTCCATGTAGAATCCAAATAATGCCATTTGCTTTCCCCAGGGTATTCCAAACGCAATGTAAGAGCCACCGATCTTATCCAACTCTTGGAGGGTTTATGAAGGGGAAAATTGAAATCTGCGAGGTGAAGTGACATTCCCAGGACCCCGGCCCGGGTTCCTCATTCAGCCTTTCTCCACAACGTGCTGCCACCAGCTGAAAGGCGCTCCGTGCCTCTCCAGTTTTTCCCTGAGCACAACATCCGATCTAGTTCCTTGCTAACTGTTCAGGACCCTGGAAAGCAAGCCCCTTTACATGAAACAAAGGTCCTGAGCAAGGATGTCAAGGGAAAGGTCGTGGTGCCATATTGGGAGGGTGGACCAGAACTTTGACCCCGAAAGCTGACTGTCTGGGGCAATGAAGACTCTGATGTCAGTCTAATTACAGGCCTGTCATTATTCATTAGTTCTGCGGAGGGACTGGCAGGGGTGGAAATGAAAGAAGCATGATGGGAAACTGGGAGAGCGAGCAGGAACTCATCTGGGGGCCCTGGGAGACCAGGGGTGCTGACCACGCTGACCTGGACTCCCCACACCCCTCCTCCCCACTCCTCCCCGTAACCCCAGCTCCCCCTTCAGCACCCAGAGAAAGGCCGAGCAGATGCCCAGTGCCCCAGCCCTCACCCCGCAGCAACCCTGTGCTCCTGGGTACTGCAGTCTGCTTCTCCACTCCCCCCCAGCTATCGCAATTCATTCACTCACGCATTCATTTGTTCAACAAATTATTAAATACCCACTATGTGCCCGGGATTTTTCTAGGCACTGGGCCTATAATGGTGACAGGGTCTGACTTTAGGTGGAGTGGTCAGAGAAAGTCTGAAGAGGTGACATTTGAGCAGGGACCTGAATGAAGTGGAGGGAGGGTCATCTAGAACAACAGAACTGCAGGTGCAAAAGGACTGGGGCAGGGCTGCAACATGCTGATATGCAAGGGGAGACCCACAGCGGAGCAGAAGGAGGAAGGGGAGAGTGGTGGGGAATGAGGTCAGATTCACACACAGAGGACAGGTGGGGAGGTGCAAGGATGGAACCAGGCCAGGAGGCTGGTGCAACAATCCAGATGTGTGACAGTGGTAGCTTGGATTAGGGTGGTACAGAGGGGTGGTGAGAAGCTGCCACAGTCTTTCATTTAAAGAGTTTATATTTTACATAATCTGACCTCAGGCCTCATCATCTCCCTTGGTGACGGCACCCCATCAAGATTTTGTCTGACCCAGATCACAGAGTAATGAAGGGGCTGGGAGTTTCTCTTAGGGCTCTCCTCATGGGTGAGGGTCTCTCGATATCACTCTCCCTTTGCTTTTCCAGGGGGCTTCTCCTAGGGAGGTGGGAGGCGAGCCATCTGACCCAGGATGCGCTTCCAGGAGCCAGGAGCAGGGTGGGCATGGGCAAAGGAAGGATCAAGTCAGTGTCCAGGGGCATGGTGGGCAAGCAGTGCCCACACAGATGAAACAGGATGCTCAGGACACAGAGGCACCACAGCCAGGGCAGCAAGAAGTGGGTGGGTGGGTGAAGAGAGTCAGACCATCCCACACCCTCATCTCCCACCTCAACCCCAATCAGCTGCTGAAGCCGGCATGCTCCCTTCGTTGTAGCGGGGCTTGGAAAACTTATGATCGGGAACTCCGAGCCCCAGTGGGGCGATGCTGGACCTATCATTTCACACTCTCAGGCCAGACACCTCTCTCACACACACGTGACCAGACGCCAGGATCAGGGCTGCCACAACGTTCTAAGGACAGAAGCCCGGGCTTGTAGTGAGGCAGTCTGTGTGCTCCTCTCTTCCCCTTTCTTTGCACATTTAGCCCAAATGACACTTTTAGAAAGTAACCAGAGACTTTGTCAACATATGGACTGCCATTATGGAAGAAAGACATCACAGTCTACCCGTGACAGTGAAGAGTAGGAGGTAAATTATGTGGCATTGAACTAGATAGTTGTATCAGAGCAATCACATTATTTTATTGACAATTATATATTTTTTTAAAGGAGTGAGCAAGAGATGGATGGTGGCAAGCTCCCTGAGGTGCGGGGGGCAGCCTCGGAGTGAATAAGCTCAACTTGAGGATTCAGACCCTTGTTATTGCGTGTGTGTCTGTCCCGTCACCAGATGTAAAGGTCCGAAGCTCCCACTGTGTCAGTCATTTCTCTGTCCACAGCTCCTGTCAGGGCTGGCGCTCTTTTAGTGTCTGCTAAATGGATGGAGAAATAAAGGAAAAGACAAGAGCATAGCTGCCCTGTACCCCAGGCCCAGCACAGCGCCTGGGACACACGAGAAAATAAACTGAGGATTGTCAAGACGATTACGTTTTGCCCATCCTAGACCCCATTCCCCTCAAGGGTCTACTCTCTGCCCCCCAAGCTGAGAGCTAACCAACCAATGGCTGGGCGCTGGGGGCTGAGAAGGTGTTATTATCACCCCTTCAAGGCAACATAGAAACATGCTTTCACAGGTGCCTTCTGGAGACGAGCTTTGCTGGGGTGTTGGATGAGGACAGTTGGAGGACTTTTCACATCTTAGGCTAACCGCCTGCTTGGCTTAGCACAGGCCTGGCCCCCTACAGGAGGAAGGTCCTGCCCGGACAATCAGAGCCACAGCCCTTGGACAAGGGACGAGTGAGAAGCAGGCTGTGGGGGCTCCTCTGTTCCAGTAACAATGGCGACAGTAACTACCAACATCTGAGGACCTTCCAGGGCACGAGATGCTGTCTCATACGTCCTCTCTGACCTCACTGCACCCTGGAGGAAGACGGCCAGCGTGGATTGTCATTTCACCCTCAGAGATTCAGGGAGGGTCGCATGACTTGTCCACAGTTCTGCAGGAAATAGGAGCCACGATGGGGTTTGAGCCCTGATTCTGAACCCAAATTCTCGGTGCCGCCCACCACACCACTCAGCTCCCTCCGACCGAGTGAAGTTCAGAGCAGGAGGGGACTGAATGATCATTTATTCGGAGCCCATCGTTTTATAGCTGAGGCCCAGGAAGGACGAAGCGAATGGTGTCTCCTGCGTCCGGGGTCGGCCCTATGCACAAGCCAGGCCACCTATTCCCATTCCCCCGGGGTCTTCGTCCTCTCGATGTTTGTCCCACCGCCACCATCTTCCTCTCCAGACTGTATTTCCTCTCCACCCAAGACAGCTGCGGCAGTTCACAGCTGTTTACTGGCAGTCAGATAGAGGAGGAACCTACTTGGAATATAAACTATCGAATTAAATTCCCCTCTTCGAAGGCCACCCAGATTCGCTCCACCTGAGAATTTCAGTCAATGCTGGTAACTTCTTCCAGCTCGTTAATGGGAGGCAACAGACACGTTTCTGGCCTCCACCGGAGCTGCGCTGCTGCTGTGGCGGACGCAGTTAGAAGGGAAAGGGACGTCCGTGTGGATGGGTGTGATAATAAGTCACCTCAAAGGGCAGCTTCTTGAGCTCCAGGCAATGCCATTAAGCAGGCCAGGAAGCCTCATTTCCTGGAGACTGAGTATTAGACAGAGGCATCCTTGGGGGTTGGGTGAGGCTCTCTGGGAGATAGGGGTGGGGTTCAGTCCTTCAGGATGCTTTTTAGGGACTGAAGGAAACAGCATGTTTTGGGAGGAATGATAGGGAAGGAGGATCCCAGATTCCCTCCCAGCACCAGAACATGGGTAAGGCCCATATCCAAACAAACCACCAGCAAACCACCACTAATAACAAGTCAAACGGATGGAACACGGACCGTCAATATTTCATAGCACGAAATGGCCCTGGGCTGGGAGTTCCTGGGTTCAAGTCCCAGTTCCACCACTAATTAGCCACGCCATCTTAGGCAGTCCACTTCTCTGTGGCTCCATTTCTCTTCTCTGTAAAAGAGCTTCCCTGCCTACATTATGGGATGTGAAAGCTTTCTGAGAACTGCCAAGTGCTGTACAATTGTGAGCTACACATATACTGGGGGAGGGAGGGAGGAGGAGCCCCTGGGATATTTCCCTCCAGACCCCACAGACTCTGGGATCGGCCTCGGGTCCAGGTGGGGCAAGAGGGCCAAGGCCATTTGTATCCCGGAAGGAGGGCTTGGCCGGGGCGGCCATCCCAGAAGTGCCCTCTGGGGGGCAGCAGAGGAGGTGCTATGGAGCCCTGATATTCTGGAGACTCGGCCCCTCCCAGCCCCAGGGTCCTCCGGGTGCAGGAGAGGGAGGAAGGCCAGGGGCTGTGCTGAGTTATGTCACCGTTTTTGAGATAGAGAGGTCAGGTGCCGGAGTTTCGCAGGGCCCGCTGGGCCGCTGATTGCTGGGGGTCACCCCCATTGATGGTGGAGTCCTGTTCCCCTTCCCTTCCCCCCCAGCCTGGGTCTCCTTTCAGCCCTGGGACAAAACACAAGCTCCTTCCAAGTCCTCCTTCCCTCACAGCTATTTTCCTCCTCAGAGCAGGCTTTCTTAACTGGTCAGGATACACTTTAAGTCCCTCTTCTGGAGGGCAATAGAAACTACCTTACTTAAGGCAGAAGGAAAAACAAGAAAAAATAATGACTGAGCACCGACTATGTGCCAGGCACAGTGCCAGCTGGTTTACAGACACTGATCTCATTGGCTCCACACAATAACCTGTTGAAGTGGGTTAGCCCCATTGTACAGAGGAGGAAACTGAGGCACAGGGAGGTTAAATAACTTTTATAGGATCACCCAGGTGATGAAGTGATAGAGCAGGGATTCAGACCTAGAATTCTCTGACTCCAGTGTCCGTGTTCTCTTCACCACGCCAGTGACCTAAGAGCATGCAGATATTTGAGAAGGCAAACTTCAGATAGACTGGAAATTGCAAAGATACAGAATAGTTCTAGAACCTAGACTTGGAGAGTGTTCTTACTGGTTTCTTCCCCATTCTGGAGCCCTCTGTAACAACAAACCTCCTGAGGCCAGTCTGTTCCTTGGTGAGAGTCCTCTTGCTGGCTCTCCAAGATGGCTCTGTGTGTGTCTTATATCCTGGTCCAAGCTCATTCGCTCAGCTCTTGGCAAGCTTGTGCTCCTCTGAGTTTTTTTCTACTAGCAAAATTATTTTCCCATCTTCATTCAAAACGTGACGTTTGAGCTCCAGTCATGTGCCGGGTACTCAGTAAGGACCTGGGATCGGTCCTGGTCACCACTTAGCAAGTACTCACTGTTGGACAGTCTGCACATGTGCTGAATGTTGGCACACAGTATCTTCTTTAACTCTCCCTAGATCCGTAGGGTAGGTATTAGTGTCTCCATTTCATAGACAGGGTAACTGAGGTCTGGAGTCACCCAGTAAGCTGTGCAATGTGGCACAGATAGGCAGTCCTCAACTTCAGCTCTGTTTGATTCCAGAACCTGTGAGGTTAACTCTGCCCACAGGGTACTGTCAAGATAGTAACCTACTTCCCCATCTTCTCCACTCTGGATGCCTGGGTTCTTACTGTTAATTTAATAGAGAGAAGTAAGTCTACGCCCAATACCTGTCACTGGCACTCTGCTGGGATAGAACGGAAAGATGTAACGCGCCTTCAACATGAACACAGCCTCACATTCTTCCAGTGTGTCTCCTCCAAGCTCCCCACGTTCCTTTTATCTCCGTCTCAAGCTGCTCTCTATCTCCACAGGTCCATAAATGTCCGTGTTCTGCAGGGCCCCCTCTTCAACCCGCTTCTCTCCTCACCCTACATCAGGACTTACAAGTTTGAATAACCTGGGGGGCGTGCAGAAATTTGCACAGCAGGCTGAGTGTTACACAGTCGCTGCTTGTGTGGCAATCAGGTAAAACCCCCGCCTGGCTACAGATCTCGAACCAACATCCGGCCCAACAAAGCGCCCAGACCAGGCAGGACACTGGCCATCCCCACGCTGCGCGGAGCTGCGGGTCTGCCCCTTGTGGTGTTTCTGCTTTCCCAGGATGATGCCGTCTATCTCAAGTGTTTCTCTACTTCCTCTGTGTTAACTCCTGAATCTGTCGCCTTCAGCCCAGGTCTCTCTCCTGAGCTTCAGGCTTTGTGCATTTGAGGGTCTGCTGACACCTCCAGCTGCCCCCCTGACAACATGGCCAAACTCGAATGTACTGCCCCCCTTTCCTCTGCATCCTCCTCTCACTCACACAGCCACCCACGCCACGTTCTCAGGGTCTTCCTGGGCTGTCCTTTCTCCCTCCACATCTAATGACCAAATCCTGCTGACTGACCATCCTTCCCTCCTCTCCAGCCTATAGCCGCCCTAGTTCGGGCTGTTACCCCATCCCTGGGAATATTGCCAAAGCCTCCTGCCTACATCCCACTCCCCTCCCATCCATCCTCCTTATCACAGCCTGAGCCTTTGACCAAAACTAGAAATCTAGGGCTGCTTCCACCTCACAAGCCATAGCCCTTAGGAAGGCTCAAGCTCCTTAGCTTGGCATTCGGGGCCCTCCCAGCCTGGCAGCACACCCCTCTGGAGCCACCCCAGCCCCCACTTCATTCTTTGGGCACAATAAACCATTTATACTTGTCCTGCATATACCATGGGCTATCACATTCAAGAATCTCTAGGCCTGTTATTCCCTCTGCCTGGAAGACCTTTTTCCTCCCACATCCACTTTTGCCTGAGTAACTGCTACATATGCCAAAATCCTACATCAGTGCCACCTCCTCTGAGAAGCCCTCCCTGACATCCCCCGAGTCTGGATCAAGCACCCTCCCCACCACTATCCTGTACCATGGCACCACTCACAGCCTGTTTACCATCTGTCACCCTATCTGGCAGACACTGGTGTGGTCTACCCAACATGTGTTACCCCTTTTCCTGATTTTATTCAAGCAAGGAAATGCTCAGCCCTTGGGGAGAGTGGTTATATTAATAGTTAACACTTACTTTGAGTCAAATACCATGCTAAGCACTTCCTTACACCAACCTTTAAGGTGTCATTATCTCCATTTTGCAGGAAAACTGAGGGAGAGAGAGGTTAAGCACCTTGCCCAAGGCTATGTAACTAAGAATTGGTGGCATTGGGATTTGAACTCGGGCCATCTGGCTCCAGAGTCTGTGCTCTTAGTGGAGATGCCATACTGCCTTTCCCATGAACCGTGCCTCACAATTGGCCCATGGCAGTCACTTGTAGCACGCCATCCCCATCTGCCTGTGATTGTCTAGGAATGGGCGTGTGACCTGGGTATGGCCAATGGGACATAAAAAGATGTTGGCTGGGTACTTCCAGGAAAGATATTCTTCCCTGATAAAAAGAAAGAGGTGAAGGTCCCTGATCTGCCTTCCTTCTGTCTTTGGACATTAGGATGCTGTCTGGGAGCGGGGCAGCCATCTCACCATCTGACAGGAGACATCACTGACACCAAGAATAGCAGGGCAAGAGGATGGCAAAAGCTGAATTCTTGGTGACACTGCTGAGCTGGTGAGCGGCAGCCTCTGGAGACCCCAGCCCCAGACTTCTTTCTTATTTCATGAGATAAAGAATGTCTTCATTGTTTAAGCCACTATTAAGTGAGTATTCTGTTACCTGCAGCCCAACCCGTACACAATAACGCCTAAAACAGAGCCTAGCACATACGAAGCCCTCCTTAAAGGGCTTTTAATGAGTGAAATGCAAAAAAAAAAAAAAAAGTGTGAGCATATGAGGGAAAACAGGTTAAACTTGAAGCACTGAGCAAATATGGAGAAAGATTAATTCCTCATTGAGGGGGCTGGGCTCAGTGGGTTCAGCTGGGTGCCACTCATTCCACGGAGAGTTCTAGAAAAGATGAAGTTCCAGGTGCATGGGGTTGTCAATAAACGTCGTGGGAAAGGAGACCCTGGGACCCCCTCACAACCGTTCACTGCTTCTCCTTGGCAAGCTAACAGAGCCTGTCCAAGGGCAGCGAATTCGGTGGGCATGTTCAGAGAAGCACATCTAAACAGCAGAGAGAATGGTGTGGGACTCACCCTAGGACCAGTCTCTACAATAGAGAGCTGCAAAGACTTCCTCTTTCTTGGCCTTTGATTTAAGTCAATAAAATCAGGAAGCATCTGGATGACTCTCTTGGTTCTCTGTGGAGTCCTGAGGGCCACCCACGGGCCTTTCTGTTTATCCAGCTCCAGCAGCTGGCAATAACTCAGCAGAGGGCACAAGTCTTGCTCTCGCTGTTGGATCAGTCACTCAGATGAGACCACGGTGTCACTGACCCACCGCCCGGTGTCACTCATGGGCCCCAAGGGAGTTGGGATGGTACCTAGTTGCAGGCCAGCCCTGGCCAAGTTACAAGGTCTTCTGAGATCTGTCTCTGAGCCTCTCCTGCCTGCCCCTTGCTGTCCCTGGCCATCCTCTGTGGGACCCTAGATAACACTACACTAGTTCAACATTCACTCCAATTTTCCCCATCCAAAGTCTGCACTCAGAAAAAGTTTAATGTCAGCCAGTTGCATGTAAGTGTGAATTGTAGCCTTTCTCGGGGCTATTTGCTAACTAAACCTCATCTCCCCTACGGCGCCTTTGATGTATCCGTCTTGCAAGCTTTGTGTCAGTTCCTAACCATTGTTTTGCACTGTTTACCTCTTGTATTATTTAATGTTTCCTTGTTTCCTAGTTCCCCAACTAGACTATAAGTCCCTCAGAGACAAAGCCAACATCTTCTACCCATTCTTAGGATTCAATTATTTGCTCATTCAGTTATTCAACAAACATCTATTGGATATATTTATTCTAGGTGCTAGGCTCCGTGCTATGTCGGAGGTTTCAAAAATGAATAAAGCGTAGTCCCCACTTTCAAGATCTTACAGTCAGTCCATGTGGGGGAGACAAACTGTGGAAGCAGAGTTAGGTCTCCTCGTGGACGTCCAGGAGTCCATCCTCCTTATTGCTTCGACTTTTATGCTTGCCACACACATCCCCCATCAGCCTTGATCTGAGCTAGTCTGAGTAAGTCTGTTTCTTGCAATCAAGAGACACCAATTACAACATCCTCTAGGGCAAGAAATGCTTGAACTGACTCTTTAAAGATCAGTATAAGGAAAATGAGGGTATGGGGAGGATATTCCTGGCAGAGGAAACAGCACGAGCAGCAGCGAGGAGGCCAAGAACAGCTTGTTGTGGGCAATGCCAAACACATGTGCGTTCATTTCTATTTGTGGTCCTCCAGTGTGGAACAGAAAGCTTCGTCCACGGGAAAGCAATCCCAAACATCAAAGGCTGATAGAGAAGGTATTTTGGGACATGCGTAGGGGGGGATGTCCCTTCCCTGGAGCCGGCAAAAATCACACTGGGTAGGCAGCTGTCTCCAAAGACCAATGCTGAAGGCTGATCCTGCTGATTCACAGCAGCTCATTTGGTGGCCAAGGACGCACTGGTTACAGGGGTCAGCCTACTCCAGCAGCCAGAGTCCTGAGAGGGAGAAAACATACTCCAAGAGGAAATGACCAAGCTGAAAAGGACCCTAAGAGATCTTTCCATCCAACTGAGTCCCAAAGGCTGCACACCAAGATGGGAGGAATGTGGGACCAGAACCCAGCCTTCCATCTCCTGAGAAACACCATTTCCCCAGCAACTTGGTACTTACCCATAAAAGGAATACAGACTCCCAAAGCTTGGGGGTGTAGGAGTTTGGGGAGTATTCATATGGTCAGAAGCTAGGTTTGATCCACTCTTTAGCTTCCCAGAAAAGGCTGGCTCTCGCATACAGAGCCAAGTGACACATCCTCTAAAATAATCCTGAGCATCTAAACAAGGCAATGTTATACCCTGTCCCCTGCCAATGCTCCGCGGGGCTCCAACTAGCCCTTCATCTCCCAAGCCCAGCTTCTGGGGAGCCCACATCTTAATAGAAGGCTAGTAAGAGTCCACTGAATTCCACAGAAATTAATTGAAGACCTGCCATGTAGAGCCCTGTTATTGGAGAAGTGTGAAGAGCTCAGATTTTTTTACTTGGGACCCATCCTAATCATCCAACGCCAGAGGATCAGATGTGGCTAACAAGGACACCTTTGCCCTTAAGGACATTTGCCCCAAGCTCTGGCTTCCTTTCAGCCCAAGGGATTGTCTTTCCATGACCTAAAGTGGCATCCTGCTTGCCTTTCATCTATCGGGAGCCACAGACCTAATTAGCTTTTAAAAAAGTGGTGCATCTTTTCTTACTTTCAACCTTAATGATGGCTACTTGAGGGCAAAATGTACCCACTCAAATGCAAAGTCGACGAGGGCAGAGTCTTCATCTTGTTCATTGTTTAATTATCAGCATCCAGGACAGTGCCTGGCACATAGCTGGTGTTCAATAAGTGTTTGTGGAATGAGTGAGAGAATTTGCTGACTGCCATCCCCCCAGACTGTAGCCTTGTGGTTCCTTGTGTCCTCTTTGTTTAGAGCAGTACCTGGTGCATAGAAGTCATTCGATAGACATTTGTTAAATGAGTGAATAAGCGTGCAAATTACTGATATTTTGACAAATAATTTTTCTTACAGCGTTGCCAACATTCGTTAATGAATTATAGAGCCTCCTCCACATGCCAAGGCCTGGGCCAGCCTTGGGGATCCAAAGATGCCCAAGAAAGAGCCCCTGCCTCCAGATATTCACCACCTAGTGGACGAGATAAACACGTAAACAAACAAAATAGAAGCCCTCCAATCCAGCAGGACTGGCACTCATAGTTTGTCAGAAAATTGAAAATGTCAAAGTGGAGAATCATAAAAATGATACCACGCGGGATGTCTTCCATTTGCCCCCAGATCCACGCTCCTCCATTCTCCACCTGCTGTCTACCTGGGGTTTCACCTGCACGGGCTATATCAGTGGGCTCCTTTGCCTTCTGCCTTCTTTGGGTTTGGCCAATAGGAGACACCGGCAGGAGATTGGAGGGAGAGAGAAGTGGAGGCCAGGGTATTTATCCTCAGCTCCCTCTCTCAACCCAAAGTCCAGCTGCTAACAGGAGGTGTCCTGGGCTCCCCTGCCCTGTGACCTCTCCCTTGTGGTGTCCCTAATTTCTGCTCACAGTTTTATAAACAGCCCTTTTATTAATCTCTCTTCAAAGTATCTCATTTGAGCATGCTATTTTTTTCCTGCTGAGACCAACTGACACACATCCTTTAAATATTTTTTATCTTAAAACATATAAATGTACTAATTCTCCTCTTATTTAGTGTGGGGCCAAGCCCTTTCCTCTGAGTGTGGGTCTGCTGGCTGAAATTCCCCATCCTCTTTCATACATAAGCAACATCCTCCATGTATAGACAACGATTTGCCAATTTCTTTTTCTTTAAATTTGAGGGAGGATTTAACAACACTAGCTAAAGCGATCCAAGTGCAGAATCCTTCAAAATTTGTACAAGTCATTTTCTAATCTTTTACATTTGTTTCACTCACACCTACTTTACCAGCAGTTTGTTTTCATGACTCACCTGTAGGGAGCCTTTTTTTTCTCTTTTAAAACCTCAACATTCATTTATTCATTCATTTTTTGATCAACATACATTCATCAACTCCTACTCTGTCTCAGGCCTTGGGCTGGAATGTGAGGCGCAAAGATGGGCCCACGGTGGCCTCCGCCCTTGAATTCAGTCTCGAGGAGATGCACATATGGGACCAGATATCAGCATTTTGTTGACATCAGTTCACTCAAATCCCTGCACACATCAACTTTGCTGTGCATCTTTCTGAAGCATTCAACTTAGGTTGTATAGAAACCACTCTCACTCTTTTTATACTTGTATTTCACTGGTTCATGTCACACTTAATTAACTCAGTAACTACTGGAACAAGTAGAACTAGCCTAGGCAGGTATGAGAAGAAACATAAAACTCCTGGTTAGTGTGTAACTCAATAGGTGACAGCAGAAGTGGGAACTGGAAGGTAGCCTCCCAGCCACAAGAGTTCACTAGGCCTCAGGCACTGATTTGTGAGCATTGCAGAGGGAGAAGGCGTCCCTTACTCCAGCAGAGGTGGTTAACGGAGGTGCCACTAAAGTTAATGCACAGAGTGAGAGGCACTGGAGGCAAAGACAAAGCAATAGTGTCCAGACTTGGGGAGGAAGGTCCTCAAAGAAGATGCCGTGCGAGTTGGTCTTAAGTCTGGCAGACAGGAGAAGGACAGTGAGGAGGAGATTCCAAGCATATATAAAGGCAGTGAGTGTGAAAAGGTATGTGAATGATGTGCACACCTGTGACCCACGTGCAGGCACATGTGCCCCGGGACACCTGGACAAAGTGGTCATAGTGGTCCTGTTTGAACAGAAAAAAGAAAAACTAGAAACAATAGCAGGAGAATGTCCTTAAAGATATGGTATAATTATACACTGGAATACTAGTGAAAATAAGTGAATTATAGCTATATACAATATCATGGATGAATCAGGAATATAAAGCTGATCAAGAGAAGAGCAGAAGAATAAATATACTATGACTTCACTTATAAAATGTTTAAAAATGTGCAAAACTGAATGGATCTTGCTGTTGTGGATACAAGAAAAATGGTAAACAGGGAAGAGGACAGTGTGACTGGAGCAGAGAGAAGGGCAGTGAGAGTGGGAGGAGGTGGCATTGGGAGCTGATGGGACAGGCATGAGGGGGTCAGGCCCGGGGTCACCATAAGGCCTTGGGGTTTTCCTTGGGGGGTGGGGAGGAATCGTTGCAAAGTTTTGAACAGAGAAGTGACCTGCTCCAATTTATGTTTTTAAAGTCTGTATGTATTTCTAAATTAAGTCCACATACTATGGAACAAATATACTGCCTACGTGATAAAATATATAGCAAATATTAGAAATATCACACACTAATCTTCCAAGCCATAAAATAGACTTAGGGTGAAATTCTTTGTTAATAACTGTAGGTATAAATCCACATTTCAGATCCTTCTCGATAATTTTGAAATGTAAAGGCCAGTCGTATCACCAATGTTTTCATCTCATTACACGGCTGACCAAAGCTTGTCCTGGGAGTAGAAAAATAGCAGATCGGCTATTTCTCGGTGTCACTTACGCTTGCACTACAGGTGTTATCTTCAATCTGTGATTTCTTTGTAAGGATATCTCTAAGCTGTGTGCCCTTTTGTGGAGGTAGTTTAGTTAACATTTGATAAGGAAATCTGCAAATCCTCATCAGGACACCAGTGTTATAGCAGTGCACACGGCTGACAGCAAATGCTTCAAGGTACCCTCCACCCACCTGCACCCGTGTCTCTGAGGACTCTACGGAATAAATATAATATGAAATCTCTTGGGGACTGGATGGCTCCTAAAGTGCCTACGGGCCTGTGGACATTGAGTCTGGAGGAGAAAGTTACGTGCAGACAATGCCCTGTTCAGAGCAGGGAGTGCAGCATCCTGGACTTTGAATAGGAAGGGGCAATAGCTGCTCTGTCCAATTTGAGGGCCACTAGCCACATGTGGCCATTGAAACCTTGATGTGGCTAGTCCAAACTGAGATGAGCTGTAAGTGTAAAATACACACTAGATTTCAAGGACTTAGTAAGAAAAACGTATAGATCTCATTAATAATTTTGTACACAAAGTGCATGTTGAAATGATAACATTTTTTACAATGTTGGTTTTTATAATATTGGGTTAAATTAAGTATATTATTAAAATTTATTTTACCTGTTTCTTTTTCCTTTTGTTTAACGTGGCTTTTAGAAAATTTTAGATTGCATGTGTGACTTGTAGTTGTGGCTCATTTTATATGTCTATTAAACAGCACTGGTCTGGAGGAAAAACCAGTTCCCCAAGTTATGAAAAAGTCCAAATTTGTCAGCATCACCACCACCTCTTGTTCCAGTTGGGCTCACCCACCACGTTCCCAAGAATGGCCCTGTGGAGTAGGGAAGCCTTTATGGCACAATGTGAAGGGCCCACAGGTGGTACCCTGTGATCCAGGCATGCAATGAGTGCTGGACCAGGGATTAGAAGGCCTGAGTTCAAATTCTGGCTCTGCCATCCACTTGCTAAGTGACTTCAGGCATGTCACTTTCCTCATCTGTAAAATTGTGAAGGGGATTAATTGTATAATCTCCCATCTTTCTGGCTTTGGGTGCCTCCTTCCAGAAGTATCTGCATTTTTAAAGGAGTCTCTAGAGGGCAATGCTTAACCCAAATTAAGAAATGCCAAATGGCAAAGCTTCAGGCTCCACTGAAGGAGAAGCTTGGGAGCTGAAGAGGCCCACTGTGTCCTTTCACATTATAACTGAGAGTCTATGTGACCCTGATAAATATATAGGAAACCACAGGACGTGATAGGCTGGCATCGAGGTTCCAGGTGGGTCTGGAGTTCCCTTCATTTGTACACCAAGCACATGCTGTTGATTTAAGCTGCATGGACAGGCCATTTCGTGTTCTCTTCTGGCACACACACGCATATCCCCATAAGTGCAGAAACCCGCATGCGGGTTGACCACCTATGCCAGCATTCACAGACATTTGCCCAGATTTTTCTCAGGCAGCGAGGGCAGCAGAGCACACTCAAGAAAGCAGCCTCCCACTCCAAGAGGAAAACATCACTGACCTGGAGAGAGAGAGGGACAGGAAGAGGTCCCAGGGGTCCTCAGGAAGCAGGTGGCACACAGCCAGGCCACGCACAGGGCCCTGGTCCAAGGCCAGTGAGACAGAGTAGCAGAGGCTGCAGGGAATCCAGAGACAAACCAATAATGAGCTGGCAGGCCCTGGGAGAAGTGGCAAAGCTAATTACAGACCCCAGCCAGACAATGTCAGGCAATTAGAGCAAAATAGGGAGTCCCAGGAGGGGAAAACCAGTTATCACAGAGGGCCAGAGCCACGGTCCTGGCTCTGAAGAGCAAGGGGGAAAAAGGCACTTAAGAGGAAAGGAGAGGGGCCGGCCTAGTGGCATATCAGTTAAGTTCATACGTTCTGCTTCGGCGGCCCAGGGTTCGCTGGTTTGGATCCTGGGCGTGGACCTACTCACCACTCATCAAGCCACACTGAGGCGGTGCCCCATATAGAAGAGCTACAACTCTACAGCTATGATACACACTATGCATTGGGGCTTTAGAGAGAAAAAGGGTAAAAGTAGAAGAGTGGCAACAGATGTTAGCACAGGGCCCATCTTCCTCAAAAAAAAAAGTGAGCTAAAAAAAAAAAAAGACAAAGTGCCTTCAATCACCTAGGAAGTAGAACTCTTAAAAAAAAAAAAAAGAGGAAAGGAGAGATTATCCCCAGATAGAGGAGGTAGGAGCTATGCCCGCATTTGTATGTCCCCTTCGTTTGATGCCGTGTGGATGCCAGACTACTTACAATTCTGTGAAGACAGAGAGATAAACTAAAAGGAAGCTCCCCCTTGGACCACCTTTCCATCAATCCAAGCTCTATCCAATTCCAAATTTCACCTCTTCCGGCAAGTCTTCCTTCCCCCAACAACTTCAGTCCCCAGTGATCTTGCTGTGAATTTCCAAAGTAACTTAGAGCAGATATACAGGTCCAGAATCTAGGAGAAGAAATCAAGTGAACACCTTATGCAAAAAGAAAGTTAATTTAATATTGTTTGTTTTTTAGAAAGAAAACATTCAACTCACTTGCCTTTAAATTAAGAATAGGAAGCATCAAATTTTGTGAAATTAGTGCTAGACGGCAATGTATGCCCCTTCAAGTTTGGAGAAAGAGAAAAAGTAATGGGAGTGGAGGAAAAGGAAGAGAGAAAAGAGAAGAAAGATGTGGGAAAGGGAAAGAGAGAGAAGTAGGAAGAGAGAAATAATTATATGAAGGAACAGCTAGAGAAGAAGGGAAGTTTGGGAGGAGGTGTTGTACACCAAGAATGTCACTTTTGAAAGAACGTGTATTCTTCTGTGAAGGGTTCTATAAATGTCCATCAGGTCAAGTTGGTTGCTAGAGTTGTTTAGGTCTTCTATATTCTTGCTGATTTTATGTCTACTTGTTGTACCAATCACTGAGAGAAGGGTGTTGAAGTCTCTAACTACAGTCAAGTGCCACATAATGACATTTTGGTCAACAATGGACTACACATCCAACGGTGGTCCCATAAGACTAGTACCATGTAGTCTAGGTGTGTAGTAGGCTATACCACCTAGGTTTGTGTGCGTACACTCTATGATGTTTGCATGATGACAAAATCACCTAATGACACATTTCTCAGAATGTATCTCCACCGTTAAGCAACACATGACTGTACACCATATGTTTTCCATTTCTTCCTCCAGTTCTATCATTTGTTGTTTCACATATTTTGAAGCCATGTCATTAGGTGCATACACATTTAGAATTGTTATGCTTCTGATGATTTCACCCTTTTATCATTCTGTAATGTTCTCTTCTCCCTGGTAATTTTCCCTGTTCTGAAGTCTACTTTGTCTGATATTTATCTAGCCACTTCAGTTATCTTTTTTTTTAATTGTGACAAAATACATATAACATAAAATTTACCATCCTAACCATTTTTAAGTGTTCAGTAGTAAGTATATCCACATTACTATGCAACCAATCTCCAGATCTTTTTCATCTTGCAAAACAGAAACTTTATACTCATTAAACATTTCACTCATTTCCTCCTCCCCTCAGCCCTGGACAACCACCCTTCTACTTTCTGTCTCTATGATTTAGATACTCTAGGTACCTTATATAAGTGTAATCATAGAATATTTGTCTTTTTGTGATTAGCTTATTACACTTAGCATAATGTCCTCAAAGTTCATCCATGTTGTAGCATACATCAGAATTTCCTTCCTTTTTAAGGCTGAATGATATTCCATCATATGTGTATATCACATTTTGTTTATCCATTCAGCTGTCAATGGACATCTGGGTTACTTCCACCTCTTGGCTATTGTGAATAATGCCACTATAAACATTAATGTACAAATATCTCTTCATGACCTTCCTTTCAATTCTTTTCTACATATACCTAGAAGTGGAATTGCTGGTAAGTCTACTTTTAATTTTTTTCTGAATCACTATACTGTTTTCCTTAGTGGCTGCACCATTTTACATCACTTCAGTTATCTTATGACCAATGTTTGAGTGGTATACCTTTTCTGTCATTTACTTTTAACCCATTTGTGTTTTTATATTTAAAATGTGTCTCTTGTAACAGCATATAGTTGGGATGTTGTTGTTATCCAATGTGACAATCTCTGTCTTTTAATTGATGAGTTTAGGCCATTTACATTTAATGTAATTTGGTGCAATTTACATTTAATGTAATTCAACCAACATGGTTGAATTTAGGCCTATCTTTTTATTGGGTTTTTTGTTCCCCTCTGTTTTTTGTTCTTCTGTTTCCTCTTTCCTGCTTTTGTTTGCATTATTTGATTTTTTGGTATTATATTTTAATTAACCTGTTGGCTTTTTTAGCTACATCTCTTTATATTATTTTTTTTAATGATTGCTCTAGGAAGTATAATATAAACACCTCATTTTTCACAGTCCACTTAGAGTTAAGAGTTTACCACTTCAAGCAAAATATAAAAGCCAGGAATGTCAATTTTAAAATGGTATCCAAGTGTAAAAGACAAGGTGAAGGACAGTGTGTATTGTTCACTTAATGTTTATGTGGTAAATACAGATGAGTACATGTCTGAACATGCTAATAGTATTTCTGTAAGGCTACACAAGAAATCCTTAATAATGACTGCCTTGGGGAAGGCAAGGGTAGGGGAAACAAGGATGGGAGGAGACTTACTTCTCACTGTAAATCTCTTTGTACCTTTATGTTTTAATCAAGTTCATATATTAAATTTTCAACAAATAATTCATAATAAACCTTTATCAGTTGTTATCCAAAAAGTCTCTTGAAATATTAACAGTGACATAATAATTGTTAATGGCTTTACAATTGCTCAAATTTTAAAAATTTTAGAGGTTCTACTCTCAAAAGGATAATCTAAAGCAATGGAAATTACACAAGAGTGATCAGAGCAAACTCTCTCAAAGAGCAGAGGAAGTTAAATTAAAGGTCCCAGATCCCCTTTGCAGACTCACCCCCCATCTCTCTCACTGTGGTGGGTGCCACAACATCCAACCCCCAGGGACTGGTCTTAGCCAACCAGGGCTCTCCCACTCCCTTTGCCAGTGATTGGTTTACAGGTGAGTATGAGTTCTAGGTCTGGCCAGTGAGATCTGAAAGAAGCTCCCCTGGAGCCCTTCTGAGAAAGTTACCTTGCTCTTAAGAAAAAGACCCCATAAAAGACGGCTCCTTTTCTGCCTCTAGATATCCCTGTGCCAGGATGTGAGGCCCGGAACTGCTGCAAAGATGCGGAGTCAGAATCCTACCACCTGCTGTCTTCTCATTACGTGACTAATACATTCCCTTTCTGTTTAAGAAGAGTATTCTGTTAATTGCAGCTGACAGCTTTCTCACTGATATATCATCATTCCTTCGTTATCCGTATACACTCTTCTACATGCAAGAGCTGAGCTAGTCACCAGGGATACAACAGTGAGAGAGGCACGAGCCCTCCCTGCCTTCAAGAAGACTATCTTGGAGCATCCCTGGGTCTGTCATACCCTCTGTTCGTGCTTGTTTCTCTGATCCTCACTCACTGTTATGGCTCACCTCTAGTGTCACTTCTCTGTGAATCTGCCATTGTGGACATCACTTCCTTGACGCTGTACATACCCTCTACCTTTGTTATGGCACATGCGAGACTGCGTAGCATTTGCCCCCTTATTAGCCCGTGACCCTTACTGTAAATCTAAGTCAGTCTCAGGGCCTGGAGCTTAACAATGGTTGGCCAGACAGCTGCTAGCTCACCACCCTGAGGGCAGTAAGCACTTGGAAGGCAAGTTCAAATATGAGGGAGAAGGAAGACAGTAGCTATTGTTTAGAAGCCAGAGCAGGAGAAGGAGGCAAGGCCTGAACTAAGGCTGTGGAAGGAGAGGACACCAGAAGGGGAAGGAGGGCTTAGAGGCAAAGGCCAAGAACCCCTGTCCCTCCACAGGTGGGCCCCTCCTCCAAGCCCCAAACTCCTTGATTTCTCCTTCTGAAGGACCCTGCACAACCAGGAGCCCACCCAAGAGAAATATGAAGCTTCATCTGTTTAGTTGGTTGGGCCTTCTTCCCCTTCTTTTTATAACCATGAGTCTAATTATGGAAATCCCTCTTCTGTTCCAGCCAGAGCTCAGCACCCTGCACACTGCACCCATCCTCTTTGATCTGCAAACACAGCTCACCATGTTCCTAGCCCTGCTTGTCTCCTTTGTGACCTGTCCTTCTGGGCCCGTCCATTGGTATTAGTTTCCCTGTCACTTCCTCTCACTGGGTTTTCTCAACAGCCCTTTTTAATTACATACTCCTTCTATTCTAAGTTCCAAGGTAGCTGAGCCGACATAGACCAGCCCCAGCTCAGGTGCAGCTGGAACAGGTGACTTCCCAAGTGATGTGACGAGGTATATTGGTCACAGTTCTTAATTGCAGGCCACAGAATCCACTCTAGCTAGTTTAAAGACGGGGGGTACTTATTAAAGGGTATAAACAGTAGGGAAGGCTACAGAAACAGATTTAGACCCGTAGTTATCAACTGCACATTAAAATTGCCTAGAGAGCGGAAAAAAAATAACTCATGTCTGAGCCTCACTCAAACCAATTAAATCAGTATTTATTAATATTTTTAAGGTTTCAGGCAATTCTAATATATCAACAAGATTCAGAACTATTGCTCTAGGCCAGCAGGTCACAACCTTGGCTGCATATTGGAATCACCTGGGGAGTTTTTTAAATGCTAATGCCCAGGCCCTACTGCTAGAGATTATGGTTTAATCAATCAAGGGGGTGGCTTCAGCTTCTGGAGTGTTCAAAGCTCCCCAGGTGATTTGCAGCCTTAGCTGAGCTCCACCGTAGTCCAGGCCAGTACTAATCAATCTTGAATGTGTATGTCAATCACCTGGGAACTTCTCAAATGCAGCTGATTCCTTAGGACCTGGCTGGGGCCTGACATTTTGCTCCCGATCTGTGGACCACAGTCTGAGGGCAAAGCGTAAGATGAGCTTCCAGGATCGTCTCCCGAGACTACTCCTTAGGGCCACCTGAGGAGCTGCTGCCTCCCCCAGTCAGCAAGCTTCAGTATCAGACATCTGCCCTCACAGCTCTCAGCAACCAAACCAGGCAACTCTGCCATGATGCCCACTGGCACTGTGAATATCCACACCCCATCTCTCAGCTCGGAGACTCAGATCCAGGTCAGAATCTCACTGGAGAGCAGCTGCTTGGTGGATCTTAAATCACACCCTGAATCTCCCTGCAAGGATGCCTGGAAAATGTAGTTTTGAGCTTTTCAGGCCCAGCACACTAGGGACAGGTTGAAACAATGCTGAATGAGCCAATTAGCAGTAACCACCACAGTGCCAGAAAAGTCACTCTGTCTACCTTATTGGAGCCCAAAATCCCACCATTTGAAAGTAATTTCTCAAGCTTAGGTATTGAATGCACAAGGTTATCCATGCCAGCATGGTTTGTACCAGCAAAGGACTGGAAACAATCCTACGTGACTGGTTAAGTAATCGTGGTGCATTCTTATAGCGGAACTCCATGCAGACGATGAAAAGAACGAGGCAGCTCTCAATGGACCGATATTGAAGGACCTACAAGATGTACTAAAAAGTAAAATGTAAAAAAGCAAGATGCTACAATTTATGCTAAAGGGAGAAAAAGGAATTCACGTACCTTTGTATGAGCAGAGATTCTTCTGGAAGGATACACACAAAAGAGGACTCAGCTATCAATTCCATAGAGAGGACCTGGTAGTTAGGGGATAGGGGTGGGAGGGAGACTTTTCACCATACACTTTGTTCAAACTTTAGATTCTGTATCTATTGTGTAAATAACTACAATGTGCTTTGTAAAAAAAAAAAAAAAATTAAATCTGCTGTATAAAAGCACCCTGCAAGGTGTAACACATGCATTCATTCATTCATCTATTCATTTATTCAACAGAGATTATCTACCCCCCCCATTCCTTGTCCAAGTTCTGTGGAAGGGCCAGAGTACAGTCCCTAAGGCTGTTCAGACCCCGCACCACAGTGTGACAAGTGGGTATACAGGGCCCTGAAGCACAGAGGAAGGGTCACTGTGTCAGTCTGAGGGGCCCAAGGGAAGTTTGATAGAGAAGACATCATTTGAACTGAGACTTGAGGGAGGCATAGGATTGTGTTTGGTGAAGAACATTCCAGGCAGAGAGAACACCCTGTGCAGTAAGGGGCGTGAGAAAAGACACAGTACACAGTATACTCGAATGATCAGACAAGATACAGTCTGATCTGATGCGGGATGAGCCACAAGATGGGGTGTGTGTGTGTGTGTGTGTGTGTGTGTGTGTGTGTGATCTCCCTGGGCCTCTCTGTACCTCTATGTGTGAGGATGCACAGAGAATATCTCGCAGGATGGACCCCAAGGTTGTCAAGCACTGAGTCTGAGGTTCCCAACTTGGAGCAGTTCTATCCTTCTGACCAAATCCCGCTGGAAGATGCCTATGGAACTATAGACCCTGCTGTGTTTGATTACTGGTTGACTTAGAGACACCTTGAACTGAGGAGAAGGAAAGGATAGGCAACCTCTGCTCTTAAAATACTGTTGTGATATCTGAGGGCCTTTATCTGAAGAAACAGCTTCACGCTTTGATGGAGTAATGTGTCCCCATCACCACCTCCAAGTCACCCCTGGGCTGGATGAAGGCAGAACTCTGAAACCAGAGAGGTCTTTCTCTGCCCTCTCTCCCTGTCCCCTTCTCGGGATGCCCCTCTGCTGTAGGGGCCAAACAGAGACACAAGCGATTACACGGCAGCCGTCCAGATGAAGACAAATGTATTTCAGAAAGAGTCATGGAGGACATGACGGAGGAGGACCAGTTATCCTGGGCCTGGATGGGCAAGAAGGTCTTAGGTAGAGAACAGGAGGAGGACAGCTGGGGACAGAGATGACATGACATGAGTGTTATAAAAGGAGAAGGGAAAAGAAATGGAAAGATGATGGAAAACATGGAGGACTTTATGGGAGAGAAGGCCAAGCAGATAGAACTCTGAGCCATTTCCAGAAATGGTGTATTAATTTCCTAAGGCTGCCACAACCAAGTGCCATGAACTGGGAGGCTTAAAACAGCAGAAGTTTATTCTCTCATAGTTCTGAAGGCCAGAAGTCTGAAATCAAGGTGTCGGCAGGGCCGGGCTCCCTCTGAAGACCTAGGGGAGGATACTTCCTAGCGTCTGGCAGGTGCTGGCAGTCCTTCATGCCCCTTGGCTTGTGGACACTTCAGCCTCTGACTTTGTCATCACGTGCTCATCTCCTCATGTTTCAACATTTCCCTCTTCTTATAGGGACACCAGTCATCGGATTTAGGGCCCACCCTAATCCAGTGTGACCTCATCTAAACTTGATTACAATTGCAAAGAACCTATTTCCAAATAGGGTCACATCACAGGTACTGGAGGTTAGGACTTCAACACAACTATTGGGGGACACAGTTCAACCCACAACAGGTGGTAAATAAATTTCCTCTTCTGGGAAACTGCAGAGACTTCTTTAAGGAAGAATTCTGGGGCTGCCTCCAAGCTCAGAGGGAGAAAGTGATCTTCAAGGCCCTCCGTAGTCCCTGCAGGGAGTTATGCCAAGTGTCCGCACACCTTGTTCTCCTGGACTTGGAGCACAAGCAATGGAAGCAGGTGAGTCTCATCAAAGAGTAGCTCCTGTCCCTTTGGGCATGCCTGTAGACTATTCTTATGCTGCTCCTGGCTCCAAAAATGTCCTCATCTATGCTCCAGCTCAGCCTGCCTTCCCCAGGTCCCGGTACTCCATGTCGCTTTTTCCTCCTTCTCCCTCATCCACCCTTACCTGTCCCGAGTGCTGCTCCCTCAGGCTTAATTCTCTGGTTGATAAACTAATCATTGCCAATGGCACAAATGCTTCCCAATCTCGCCTCTGCCAACTGGCAATTTGCTTCCAAATAGGAGCTTCCTGGAGACACAACTCCTTACCGCAGAGGAGAGATTGAGCGTGGTGGGTCTTTATCGTGTTCTGTCAATCACTAAGCCTCTGTGAGAAGTGAGCCCTAGTCCTTGGAATAAGCCAGTTCTTGAGGAATTGGCTCCCCAACTCGAGGTTGACTGGCTGACCTGGACAGACCTTGTGGGTGAGACAGGCAGGGCAGAAGGAAAGTTGCATAACCTGCTCATGAAAAGGGAAAAATGTGGAGGCCCAGGAATTACCAGGCCTGGGCTCTAGCCCCCTCTGCTCAGTCTGTGTGATCTAGGGTGGGCTCTCGTGGCTGCAAAACTCATTCTAATAACTATCCCTGTGACCAACAGCAGGCCCCTTCTCCTCTCTGGGCTTCAGTCTCTCCCTCCTTTTAATAGAAGACTGTGACACTTATTAGTGATTTTTACAAGATGGTTTGACTCAAATTACATTTTTAAAAATCCAGTCTGTGCTTGAACATTTCAAATATTTTATTACTAGATCTACAGTACATAACAAAGTAATTGTGTAATTAAGAGATAATGTCAATGCTGTAGAACAATGTTGACAAGATAGTACCCTTCTGAAACCACATAAGTGCCAGAGCAAGTGAATAAATTTATAGGTGAAAAAACAGGAAAACAAGTGGCAAATGGCCCAAAGACTCCTTATGGTCCAAGTTGGTCCATTTGCCTCGTAGCCTAGTTTCCATCATGACATTCCAGTGCTAGCTGACATCATGCCCCCAGGGTCCCTGTTGTGTGCCCCCCAATCATGTGGGTCAACACTGAAGAAGGCAGGGTCATCTGCAGGAGCTGGTCCTCGTTGCTCCATTTGCAGACTCTCAGAAATTAATCGCATGGCTGTCAGGCCTGGAGGGACTAGAGGTCATTGGGTTCAGACACTCCTAGTGCCCCTATTGCCAGATAAAGAGGCTGAGATGCAGAGGCAGGAAGGATTTTCTCTTGGTAACTTCTGAGCTGGTTTGTGGAAGAAGGATGGGAACACTGAGCTCTTTTCCCAGTTTGCCACTTTCCTTTCCCCTGACCAGAATGCCTTATTTAGATCCAGTTTCTCAAGGTAGTAGGAAGGAGCTGGAAGTGGAGGAGGGATGGGTCACATGACCTTGAGACCCAGAAGCTACTCCCCAGAGCAGACCGAGGGGATCAGAGACCAAGGGCATTGGACTGCAAGAAGGACGAAGGTCAGGGAGGATGGGACTGTGAAGGTGGTGTGGGGAGGAGGCTTGTCCACTACATCTTACCGTGTTGGGAAAGGCTGCACACTCTTCAAGTTGAGGAGAGCTAAGAATAGAGCAAAGAGGGAGCTGCTGGTTCATGACAGGGAGAAGGTTAGGCTGCCTTCCCCGGAAAGGGAAGCTGGTGTGCTGCAAAGAGCACTGGCTTTGGAGCCAGGAGAGCTGAGTTCAAGCCAGTCTTGTGCCTGCTGACGGAATAAAACACCGATTTCCTTCTCGGGGCTACAGTTTCCTCACTCCTGAAACGAGGCTGATGGATCTGATCAGTAATGCCCAATCGCCCTGATGGGAGCTGAGCTTCTATTTCCAACTAGCTTCCTGGGTGATTGAAATGATCAAGGGGCTAGATGCTCCGTGAAGCCTCTCCCGCCTCTAACATCCACAGATCTTCTGAAACTATCATGTGGATTCACACTGATTTTGATAAACTCCTGAATGCTGGGGCTATGATGGGATCCTAAATATAGTTATGGGGTTGAGGCACCCCTGATCCTGAGAGTAATGTCAGGTGGACATGCAGTCTCTTGACTTCCCTGTTGGACACAGAACCCACGGGTCAATGGGCCATGGGTCCAAAGAAGTGTGAGCCCCATTGTCCCACAACTCCATGCCTTTGTACATGCTGTTCCCTCCACTTGGAACCGTCTTCCTTTCCAAGGAAACATCTTCCAGTTCAACTAGTGGGTTACCAATTAGCAAAGCTTTGCTGATTCCCCTGAGCAGAGTTAACTACTTTCCTTGTCACATTGAATTATTTATATTCTGACCTGTCGAGATTGTTTTCAGATTTGTCTCTCTGGTTAGACTTCTGGAGGGCAGGAACTGTCTTTCCACCTCTCTAAATTGGGTAATGAGCATAGCGTCTGCACAGAGTAGGAGCTCAGTAAACTAGCGTGAAATGAAAGGAAGGAAAGTAAGGAGGAAAGAAAGGCGGGAGCGAGGGAGAGAGGGAAGGAGAGAAGGAAGGAGGAAGGGATGGGGAACAGCAATAAATGAAGGGGAAGGAATGCACTACTTTCCTATGTTTGTTCACAGGTGTGTAGTTTTGATTAGTTGCGATCATTGTGTGATCCAATTTTTTATCCTGTTTTTCATTTCATATTAATCTGTAAGCATTTTCCGTGTTGCTACACAATCCTCATAATCGTCACTTTAATGGCTGCTTAATATCCCATCAGGTTGATGTGCCATAATTTACTTAACCATGTCCCTCTTTAGAACATAACCTTTTAAAACATTAAATAGAAAGCTTGACAAGGTTTTAAAATAGACAGGGTTTCTTGGCAACGCAGGTGGCATTTCTGAGTTGCGCCTGCTCATGGAGGGAGGAGCCCGGCAGACCAGGGTGATGGAGAAGCAGGGATGGGGGCGGGGCCTGGGTCTGAATCTGAGGGAGCAATGTGAGGCTGGAAGAGAAGGCAAGAGGGTCCTGCTCTCTACCCCCACTCTCCCAGGCTGCCAGTTTGTGCCCTAGCTCTGCCTTTGATGAAGGAGAAACACTCACGGACCGTGCTTGGGAAACCATAATAATAAGAAACTATAATAATAATAATGGCTGCCATAGATTGAGCTCTGCACTAAAATCTTTATAAAATGTATCTCATTTAATCCTCACAATCACCCAATAAAGTGGGTCCCATTGTTTTATTCCCCTTTTTACAGGTAAAGAAACTGAGTCCCAGAGGTCACACAGCTAGTTGGGTGGTGGTCCTGACCCCAGGCAGCCTGGCTTCTGGGTCCCAGCTAGTCCCCAGCTCCTCTCCTCCCTCTTCTGTGGGATCTGTCGCTCAGTGATTCCCATCCCCCAAGGCCCCCTCTCCACATCTTGTTCAGGGATGTCCTTACCGGGGTGTACCCGGAGCCCTGGGGGACTTCAAAACTTTAGCAGTGACCTGGACAAGGGCGTAGGAGACTCACTGAACCCACCACTCTTAGTGGCTTGCAGTTGGGGGACAGGGAACACGTGTTGGTGGCAGGAACTGAACTCTGGCATCCAGAAGACAGCAAATAGAGCAGAAACATCTAGATCTGGGTTTGCATCCTGGGCTCTGGTATTTACCAGCCATGTAGCCTCGGGCCACTTATGTCTCTCCAAGACCCAATTGCCTGGTCTGTAAAATGGAGATAATAATGCCTACCTCCCAGGGCTGCTGTCAGGATGCAGGACGATGATGTGTGACACCTACGCAGTGTCAATAATGGGGAGCTGTTTCTATTATCTCAAAAGACCAGATAGGAGCCAGCTCTAAGATGACAAATTCCTTAGGGTTAGAAGCAAACCCTCCACTTCTAGCCAGTACAAGACAGGGAGGAAAAATGTAAACACCAAGGGAAAATGTAAGGGTTTCATTTCCCATCAGCTCTGAAGGTGTGACTGGTAAGATGACAATGGTGACGGTGCTGCTGCTGCTGATAATGATGATGATGATGATACTGGCATTTATTGAGCATTTATTGTGTGCCAGACACTGTGCTATGCACTTTACATCTATTAACTCATTTCTTCTCAAACATCCCTACGAGGTGGGGACTATTATTATTCCCATTTTATAGATGAGGAAATTGAGGCACAGCAAGGGTTTTGTGGCTGCCTGTGATGTCTCTACATCTTGGCTAGGTGGACACCAGCAGAGCATCTAGCACGAGCCCACTCTGCTCTGTGCTGGGCACAGCCCCTGGGAGGATCACTTTCAGTTCTGGGAGCCCTGAAGGCGGAGAGAGGAAGGGGCGGCTTCTGACGGGGGCGCGTCTGGGAAGGAACCAGCACAATGAGTCCCTCTTTGAAAAGACTCCAAAAAATGTCCAGTAAAGTCCCTGAAAGACTCAGAGTTGTCCCCTCAGAGAAGGGGTGTGGGGAGGGGCTGACTGCCCTTCTCAGACACTGGGGCTCCATCTTTGCAGCTGGTGCTGTACCTGAGTCTTATTACTCTCTAAAACCCCCACAAACTTGCCCAGCACATAACAGGCATTCAGCACAAGTTTGTTGAGTGAATGAGTGTGAAGGACAAGGGTCTGTGAGGTCCCAAGGGATAATGATGTACAATGTGTGGAAGCTACAGGGAGAGAGACCCCAACTCCTCACAAGGAGGACAGGTCTATTTGAGCATCCAAAGATGGGCTGCTTCAGTTGATTGGTAGTGAATCTACTGTCACTGGGATAATTCCAGGAGACACTGGAACAACCGCCCAATCAGGAGGCTGGCCACAAATGGAACGCTGAACCACACGACCTTCGGGGTCCCTCCCAGTTCTGGGCTCTGGGACTCATGTCTCCACCAGTCTCCTCTTAAAACTTTCCTCTTCATTTCCCGTTCCTGAGCTGGAAAGGAACTAAGAAGCTGATAAGCCACTTCCTTTGAAGGAGATAATAGAAAATTAGCTCCATGTGTTTAACAGTGAACTCTGAAAGACTGATAATGCCTGAGCTTAATCCAGAGTGATACATCCGTAAAGTTGGCATTATCCCCGGAGTACACCTCATGTTGAGTGGAGATAACTTAGGGCCACCAATGGCCTTGAATATCTTGTTAGGACCTGAAGACTTCCGCTGCAGAAACAGGTTACCTGTGGACGCCGGATCAGAGTTCAGCTTAGGATAACTGGTCAGGGAGAGACCACCACCCTCTCACAAACCCCACATGGGGGCTTTCCCTCTCTATGGACACTCCAGGGGCCTCCATCACAAACCACTCAGGAGACAAACCAGTCCTGCCCCTCAGAGCCCTCTGACTCATGTGCTGGGAGCAGGCAGCCCCATCTCAGCACAGGCAAGGCTGGGCCATTCCCAGCTGGCTTCCAGTGTGGTGCAGCCTCTGACCTCACCATGGAAGCAAGGGAGAAATCTGAGTGGTGTGTTGTCCTGTGCCAGAAGCATGTCATACCAGATAGGTGAGCAGGAAGAGGCAGGCCGGGAGAGGGGCAGGGTGCTAATCAGGAAGCAGAGACTGTGCAGGCCGGAGAGGAGCTGGTGGATCCAGGGCTGCAGGGGGACCCGCGCCCCTGGGCAGGGATCAGGAACCCAGGCTGTAACAGGGCAAAGACATCACGGTCTGGACACTGAGGAGCCACGTCCAGGTAGGGTCTGAGTGACAGGCAGGGTCAGCAGCAGCAAGAGAGAGGCTGGCAATGGGACTCACCCCCTCCAGAGGCAGGGAATGTGCAAAAACGTGCTGCCCAGGCCTGAGCCGTTGGAGAAGGAGCAGTGGCTCCTGAGATACTGTGGAGAAAGGCTAAGAAAGTCTATGGAGAGGGACCCAGAGCAAGAGCGGGAGAGGACACAGAAAAGATGAAGAGAAAACCCAGCCTGCCGACCTGGAGCCCCAGAAGGCCCATGAAGGAACGGGACCTGGACGACATTTGGGGCGACTGAATCTTAGAGGCAGAACTGAAGAGGCTGGGACTGGAAGAGAAGTCAGGAATCATCCAGTCCAGGCCCTCATCCTATGTGAGGACGTGGAGGAACTGGGGGCAGGGGTGTCAGTGGAGGGACGAAGGCTTGGTTTCCTGCTTTTGTGCAGTTCTAGCCATCTGCCTGCATTTTCTACGCTGTATAACCAATGACCCAAACCTCAGAGGCTTAAAACAACACCCGTGTATCATCTCACAGTTTCTGTAGGTCAGAAGTCTGAGAGGGCTTGGCTGGGTTCTCTGCCTAGGGTCTCACAAGACCAAAAGCAAGGTGCTGGCCAGGCTGGGCTCTTATCTGGAGCTCCGGGGAAGAGACCCTTCCAAGACCATTTACACTGCAGGCAGCACTTAGGTCCTTGCAGTGGTGGGACCGAGGACCTCGTTTCCTTGCTGTCGTCAGTCAGGGGTTATTCTCAGCCCCTAGAGCCCCTCTCAAGTCCTTTCCACATGGCCCCTTCTTCTCCAAAGCCAGCAATGGCCCCTCAGATCTTTCAAGCGCTTCAAATCTCTCTAACTCCCCTTTCTGTAACCAGCTGGAGAAAACTCTCCGATTTGAAAGGGCTCTTGTGATTAGGCCCACCCAGATAATCTCCGTGCTGAGAGTCAACTGACTGTAACGTTAATTACATCTGCAAGTCATGGGAACACCACCAGGGGGCAGAGGTCATGGGGGACATCGTAGAATTCTTCCTACCAGCTAAGTGGATGGATAATGATGTGCAGGCAGTGATGATGGGGGGAGGAGAGCAGTAGAAAGCCAGCAAGGCCAGTCTGTATGGCCTGGGGGCTCCCTGCAGCCATGGAGACAGCCAGTGCACCCCAGGAAGATTCTGCAAAGCTAGAGAGCCTATGACGAGGCCTTATTTCCCTGCCTCTGCCTCCCACGGATCCCCAAACTTGATTCATAGATGCCCCTCAAAACATACATATAAGATCCAGGCCCACCCCAGTCCCCAAGCGCAATCTGGCCAGGCTGGAATGTCAGCAGCAGATTCAGCCTGCGCTGCCAATCTCCTCAGAATCTGTGTGCCAAGGGGAAGTCCAAGGAGTCTAAGGTCACCAAGTCACCATGCACTGTGGCAACCTGTGTCACCCAGATCACCAGACACCAGGCTTCCACCTGAGGGCTCCCTCCAGAGTTCACTCAGACTCCTGTAGCCAGATCCCTGCTGCCGGAACGACTGCTGCTCACCTGGGGCCCCAAAACCCTTGCCCAGAGGCGGGACCTCCTTGTGATGTCATCACCACTGGCTGGGGCCTGACCACACAGACCCCTGGAGCGGCTCCGCCTGCGTCTGCTTGTCTCCCACCCTGAGTCCTCACCCACAGGAGGGTGCCTCTTGGTACCTGTGCTCACCAGCAGTGGTGCCGTGTGACCAGCTCACCAGTCCTTCATTGTGCCCTGCACTGACCCAATGCCATACTTTATCTTCTCCTGTAGAAACTCTGACAAGCGACCACTAAGTCTTCCCCTGCAGTGTAGGAAGGTTCCACCTACTTCACCTTTCCCATCCTAACCTCCAGGCTTCAGCAACCACAGACAGACTAAAACCCCTCCAGCGTAGACTTTGCTCCACTGTGAGCACCTTGAGGGCAGGCACAGGGTCTGTTTCATCTCTGCATCCTGGCCACTGGGGACAGTGTCCGCCATAGGGTAGGAACTCTGAGATTCTGATCCAGTGCATGAACCGTTCACCTGCAGGATGCAGGAGGGGAAACAGAGGTACCTGGAAGCCACCTCTGATTTGCTGGGCCAGGCTGCCACACCCTGGGAGATAGTCAGATTCAGTGACACTCGGGGCTGCTCCTTCCATTCCTCCATTTCTATGAAAGAGGGTAATGACAGCTGATAAGGATAAGAGCCATGATGCTAATATTTCATGTCCCTGTGCAAAGCAGTGATGAATCCACGACTTGCTTCCCTCTTTTTTTGCTAAGTCTCTATGGAGAGCCCATAGCAGGGAAATCAGTGAGACTCCTGGCAGAGGAGGTGGAAATTATAACATTTACAAGTCACAGGTTTCCAGCTAATCCCGGCCCTTGAGTTCTCTTGGGTTGGCTCAGAACCAGGAATGGGAGGCCGACAGCGGAGCCACAGCCTGGGACTCAGGAAGCTGATGTTCCTGGGCAAGGACAGAAGTGCCATGCATTATCTCATATGCCATCCTTTTAACGTTAGGAGAAGAAAACCCTTAACCCTCCCTAACTGGGTTCAATTTGTAGAGAAGATGCAGGCAAACTAGCCTGTCTTAACTGAGTTCATCGCAGCTTCGCCTCTGGGAGGAGGTGGTTTCAGCAGCTGCTGGTGGGCTCATTTCTGCCATTCACAGCTGCTTAAGCAGCAGGTTGGGAGAAAGGGGTTCTCTAGCTGGGTCTCTCTGGGTTCATCACAAAACATCTCTTGAAATGCTCCAGGAATCAGGCTGGAATTTATCACACATTTGGGGCAAATAAGTCAACCCAGTGAAAAGATTTGCTGCAACCGCTGAGAGTTGTAATAGCACTAGAAACGGCCTTTCAGATACAATGGTAAAAAACCAGAAGTGTTACAGGGAAACGACTATATGTAGGCGTGTTTACCCAGACCACGTGTGCAAGCTGGGAGCTTCGGACGCCTCAACACGAGCTTGTCCTCACCCTTCCACTCCGGTGTCTGTGTGGTTGTCTACTTCATGCCTCATGCCCCCTCCGACTCTGTGAGGGCAGGGATGGTACCTGCTACCTACCCTTTCAACACCAACCCCACCAGCGAGCTCAGTCCTTGACACAGGAGGCATTTATTAACTCACTGCTGAAGAAAGAAACAAGTGGGTAAAGTTTCTCTTGAAAGCAGAAAGAAAACCAGAGTACCACGGAGCAGTCACTGATAACGTCTGGAACGATGGAAACCATCCATTGCACAGGTATCTGTACTGCTCTAACTCTCGCTCACGGCCGTATCACTGACGTCAGTGCATAGGTGGGATTTTTAATCCAAGAGTTGATTTCTATAGAGAAGGAGGAATAGCTTATAATCATGTGCTATCAGTTCTGAGATGCTGAGAACCCCACCCATGGGCCAGGTGAGCACGACCCACCCCACAGGCAGTGCCCACCGAAAGTGGCAGCAGATGTCAAACCGACATTGTCTAGCCCTCCGGGGATGGGAAGACCCATCCAGGTTTCCGTGGCAGTGCCAACCTCAGGGCGAGCTGGCATTTGCTGAAATAGGACGCACTCCCATGGGAGGGGCCTGGTAGAGATCCCAGTCGTGGCTGACTCTGAGCACTGACCCACAACCTCGGCTGGGCTGGGGAACATCGGCGGAGAGCTGCAGCATCAAGAAGGAGGTCCTTCCCACCTGATGGAAAAGATGTCAAGGACATTTTCCTTTGCCTTCCCTAGCTTCTCTTCTAAAGGACTTTGAGGGGACCAGAGTTTTCAATAGAAGTGGGTGACAGTGGATTCCCAGCCACTTGAAAGACCCGCCATAATGATACACATTCATCTTCCTTCCTGACCCTCTTAACGGAGCCAACTGCGTTACTTAATATTCTAATATCCCAAATCCCTTGCTTAGAGAATCTCATTTGTTTATATAAAGGGAAAATTGAAACTGTACAGGAGGCTTCATGAGAAATGGCTAGAGTTCATGAGTTAGATTTGTAGCAGGACACCCACGACCAATGCTGCCTCCCCCATCAAATGAAAAACCAACACAGCCCCGTGAAAATGAGCTTCCCTGATTCTCCTCACCCAGCACAGAGTGTCAACAGCATGGCCCCTCACCGGCTTCTCCCCTGCTTCCCCACCCTGTGCCCAGGATACATTAAGCCCTCCTCAGCCTGGTTAGAAACCCCCTTTCAGGTGTCCTGTGTCACCCACCCCACAAGAAGATGGTGTAGTGTGAGGAATAAGAAGGTGCCCTCTGGAGTCAGACTGTCAGGACGGGCTTCCCAGCACCACCTCTTGCCAGCTGATTACCTGCAGCAGTTCTTTAATCTCTCTAAGCCTCAGTCTCCTCGTCTGTAAAATGGGAATACAAATAGTTGCCCCATCACCAGGTTGCTATGGTGATCAAAAGACACAATCCTTAGCAAGCCCTCAATAACTATTAGCTACTGTTAATTCCAAAATGTCCTGGCCGAAACCTAACCCTTTCTGCTTCCAAACATGCCCATATTTTTTCTGCTTCTATGCCTCTGCTCCTACCATTTTTTTCCACCAGTGTGCTCTTCTTTCTTCTCCTTCACAGAGCAGACTAAATGCTTCCTTTGCCAGGAAACCCAATCTGGTTTCCCGAGATGGAAGTCTCTCCCTGCTTGGAATCCCCTCGATACTGTGTCTCTTCTTCTCTTTCTCCAGAAGAGCCTGGCTCAGGAGCCAGCCAGCCTGCCTTGGAGGTCTGGCTCCACCTCTGCCCAGCCGTGTGGGGTTGGCAAGTTTTCACATCTGTGTAATGGGAGTAACATCAGCAACTACAGGAAGGCTTGAACGAGTCACAAAAAGGACTTAGCACAGTGCCTGGTACATAAAAAACATTCTCCAAGTGTTTGCTTTTATTGGTTTCACTGTGTCATTGTCCTGCATCTCATTGGCAGGTGTTTCGAATGCAGGACGGTATTTATGCCTGCCCTGCGTGAAGCCTTGCAGATGTTAACAAAGGTGACCATACACCCAGGTTTGCCCTTTGTCCCAGCATAGATCTTAATAGTGACCTCTTTCACCCTAAAAAGTGACGCAGTTTGGCTGATAGGTGATCCACCCTAACTATTACCCACTTGGCAAAGTGCGTTAAATAAGTGAAGGAAAGCATGAATGAGGTTTGTTGACACTGGTCCATGGCTCAGTTACTGCCTCCCTCCAAACTCAGGGCTGACACGAAGAATGTTCCTTCACATTCTCCCTGCCCATGACCTCCAGACACCCTGTGCCCTTAACCTGACCCTGATCCTTTGGATTGCTCCACTCTATCAGTATATCCTGGTTATCACCCCTTCTCCCTCTCATCATCGGCACACTTGAAAACCCATACAAACTCATTCACACCAAGATAATAATATATGATAATAGTTTAATGTGATGGGTGAAAAGAGTCTTTAACATGAAACTGTGCTTTAATCCCAAAAGATGAAAATTCTGGCATCAGACATAGGCTGTTAAAAGGATGGCCATTTGCAAGGAGAAGCCACCGTAAACCGCCATAAAACACCCTTTTAATGGATTTGCACTTATTTTCTGAGACGGGATGTGGATGTCTATCCCCATCACCCCTGTACCCCTCTCTAGCCTCACCCCTGGAGGAGATGGTGTCTTTTGGCCTAATGACGTATGACATGCGAGCAAGGGTGCCTTCTTAGTTGTTCAGGAGCCCCACTCTGGAGAGCATGATAATGACCCAGGGAAAAAGGACTTGCTGGGGCACATTCAAGGAGCAGCAACAAATGAAATCGGGACCTGGGGGACAGTGATTGAAGAGGGTGATCTCAGGGGAGTGAGGGCTTCCTGGTGCCCACCTGGTGACACGGGGGAAGAGTTTCACTGTGATCCAGACTCTTGGTATAATTCTCATCAGCCAGGAGTAAGACGAATTTCCAAACTCCAGTGGCAGAATTAAATGTATATATCCACTTCTGTAGCAAACTTCCTATTGAGTGCCTGCTATGTACAAAGTACTGGGTGAGGCTTTAAGGTAGGAGAGCGTAGTGGTCATTAGTGTGGCAGAAATATGGCCCTTTTCTCCATGGCCAAAGGGTCAGCTGGTGTTATATGTGGAATGAGTATGGAACTAGCCAGGACCAAGACTCCAAGTCACCTGGGTGAAAGACTGAAAGGGACTTCCAGTACTGTCCTAGGGTTCTCATGCCGGTGGGAAGTGGGGCCCCCTCAGTTCAGAAGGCAGGAGAGCAGGCCGGATGGATGGGCCCTTGTAGGCCTCATTCTGAAAAGAGGAACAAGTACAGATTATGGTCCAGGGTTAACTCTACACCAGCTTTCCTAGGAAATTAAGAGAAAGGCTATGAAGATTAAGTCTACCCCCACTTTCAGAGGGGGCAAGTTCTATTCCAGAACTAACAGAGCAATTAACCTGCAAAGCCATAGAAACACACATGACCTGGCAACTTTCAAAGCATGTAATTTATCCAATTAAACATTTTATGCCACTGTTAGTCATACAAGATTAGTGTATTAGTAACCCAAAAGGTCTCTACTTCCCAGGCCCTTAGGTTTTTTAACCTTTCTGCCCAGATACATCCGCCTATATAATTATATCATCCAAAGCATGACATGTGATACAATTATATGGACTTTTATTTTACTCTTTATTTTGTTCTGTGGTCCACATACTGCTCATAGTTTACATAAGGTGCTTGGAGATGTGTTCCAACTTTTAATAAAGCCTCCTTCCTTTCTTTCACTCTTTAAGACCCTGTTCAAGTCTTCTTATCGATGGAGTTTTCCTTGACCAACCCAGTCCACGATGACTCCCCGCAAGATTCTACTCCCACATCCCTCACTGGACATTTGCCCCATGTTTTGTCTTGCACCTGGTAGCGCATAAACTCTTTGAGGGGAAGGACCAAGTCTTCTATTTCTGTTTATTGCTTGTGGCTTCTGGCAGAATGCTTGGCACCAAATGGATCCTCAATCCATGATAGACAGATGCCGATCCACCAGGGCTGGAGCGGCAGCCGTGATCCTTGACAAGGGCAAAATTTTATAAACTAAGTATGCTTCTTCTGCCAGCCCACCCCAATCAAATCTGTGGACAAAGAGTGGTGTCTAGGTCTGTATCACTTAGGAGCTTTCGGGTGACAGAAAACCCAATTCAAATGGCTTAAGCAAAAGACAAAATTAATTCACTCAGATAATCACAAAACCCAGGGATAGTCTGGCTTCAGGTATATTTGGATTCAGAGCTCAAACTGTGTCATTAGAAGAAGATTTTCCAAATCTCTCAGCTCCACCTCCCCAGATTTTGGGTTATTTCTAGTCTCCTGATGACAAGATGGCAGAAGTGGCAGCTGCAGATCTAATGATGTCTCAGTCAATGAAAAGAGTACCAGTGAGATCTTGTCAGCTCTGACTTGCTCACATGCCAACCCCTAGACCAATCACTGGGGCCATGGGAATGCAGTATGCTTAATGCAGGCTTAAGCCTAGATCATATGCTCTGCTCCCACAGGACTCTGTTTTTAACAAGCTATCCAGTACACTCTAGTGTACTCTAATGTACACTCTAGTGTACATTAAAGCTTGAGAACCGTTGATATAGGATCTGGCCACATGAGTAGGTGCCCAAGAGAGTGGAGCAGAAGATCTTTGGAGGTGGGAGGCACAGCGTATTGGCTGTCTCACATCTATATAGAGATGGAGTCGCTCAAGATTTTCTCAGAGTTTGGGGATGGTGAAGGGCAGCGAAAGACTGTCAGCCAGAGGTCGTCCCTATCAAAGAGTAATTTTGATTTAACAAGCCTCGAAGATGCTCTGAGACTTTGCTCCCCAGTTAGATCTATCTGACTCAAAGTCATGGACTTACAAAATTTCAGCTTTAGAAAAGACCTTAAGGGTCATTTAACCCAAACCCAATCATTTAACCCCAACCCCCTCGGACATCATCCCTCACCAATTGGTCATCCAGCCACTGCATAAATACTTCCCCTGGTGGAGCAGTCCTCACTCCTCAAAGCAGCCAAACCATCTTCTAATGCTCCAGAAGCTTAAAATTTCTTAATCGATTAGGCACAAATCTCTCTCTTTATATCCCTTCCATCAGTCCTGGTTGTATCTCTTGGAATGATACAGGACATTTCTATTCCTTGTTCCAAAAGAAGGTATTTGAAGACAATTTTACACTCCCTCTGTTTTGTCTAGCCTCCAGGATAAATAGCCCAAGCTCTGTCTGTCAGCCCAACCTCAGGTGACACGGACTCTTACCCCCTTACTCTCCTGGCTGCCTTCCCTCCTGAAGGTACTCTAGTTGGTCTGTGTCCCTCCCTCTTAAAGTATGATGCTCAGAACACAACTCTCCAATAATGATCTGATGAGAGAAGAATAGAACTGTTCTCTCATTCTAGATACTACACTTCCATTACTGTGTCTTAGCATTGCTGTGGCTTTTATAGCAACCACCTCTCAGTGTTTACTCACGATGGGCTTCCTCCTAATCCCCCTCAACCTGGCCTTGTGCAGCTGCTAAGCTACATCCCTCCCATCATATACCCTGCGGAGTTTGTTTTGTGAACCCAAGTTTATGACCTTAGAGATAATAAGTGAATTTCAGATAGGAAGAATGAGTTAACAATTCTATTACGTCTGCCTACTCATTAGCAATTGTAATCTTTTAAATAACATCTCGGGATTTAAAAAATAAAATTCAGCAAACGTCGAGCACTTACCATGTACCAATATTGAGAACATGAAGATAAATAAGGGGGAAAAATTGCTTCCTTTTGTTGGGGCTCACATTCTAACCGAGGAAACAGAGCTTGAAAACCAATGTCGGCAGCAGGTGGCAGGTGCCATGGTAATGGTATGCACAAGCTGTCCTCCCTCTCTGCCCAGGGAGGCAGGGCCTTACCCAAGAACTGACGTCGGAGCTGGATTTGGAAAGGCATGTCTAATTTCTGCAGTCAGCAGAGGAGAAGTCAGGCATTCCAGGCAGCACGAGCAGTATGCAAAGGCCTCAAGCATGAATGTGATGCATGTTCCAGGACCTAGGGTTAATCCTGGGTGGTTGGAATCTATAGGGAGAGTGGGGAGGAAATGAGCCAGAAAGTTAGGTTCCAGCCGGATCGTGAGGGCCTGGAAGGCTATAGTGAGTCTGAATTGTATCCCGTGGTCTCTGGGAAGAGGGTAAAGATCCTTGAAGAGATATTGACAAGTGGAGACACTGGAAGCAAGGAGACCAGATAAGAGATTACTATAGTTAACCGAGGAGTGGTATCTAGAATATATACAAATTTCTTGCAGATCAATAAGAAAAAAACAGAACAGGGAAATAGGCAAAGATATGAACAGGCAATTTGTAGCATGGAAAACACGAATAGCCACTAAATAGTATGTAAAGATGTCGACCTCATTAGCAATCAGGGCGATTAAGACTAAGACCACAATGTGTTGTCATTTCACAACCATCAGATTGGCAAAATGGTAAAGTCTGACAGTACCAGGCGTTCATGAAACACGCGCACACTGACAGTGAGAGTGTGTAAATTATAAGCCTGCTTTGGAAAGCAACTCGTCAATATCTAATAAACTTGCAGCGTGCACACCTTTGCACCCAGCACTCCACTTCCCTGGATCAGCCCCAGGGAAACTCTCCCACATGTTCACAGAGACATATACGAAGATGTTCATTACAGCATTCTTCATAACAGTAAAAAAAAAAACCCCACAGAAAATGATGGCTGTTATGGGCTGAATTGTGTCCTCTCCACAGTTTACATGTTCAAGTCCTAACCGTCCAGTAGCTCAGAATGTAGCTGTGTTTGGAGACAGAGTCTTTGAAGAGGTAATTAAGTTACAATGAGGCCATTAGTGTGGGCCCTAATCCAACATGACTGGCATCCTTACAAGAAGAGGAGAGAAGGACACAGACACACACAGAGGGAAGACCATGTGAGGACACAGGGAGAAGACAGCCATCTACAAGCCAAGGAGAGAGACCTCGGAAGAAACCAACCCTGCTGACACCTGGATCTCAGACTTCTAACCTCCAGAACTGCAAGAAAATAAATTTCTACTGTTTAAGCCACCTGGTCTGTGATACCTCATGACAGCAGCCCCAGGAAACTAACACAATGGACTTCAATGGGGGCATGAAATTAAAATTAATTCAATGAAAAGAATAAACTAGATCTACATGTATCAACATGGCTACAGCTTGATAATGTGACATTGAATGAAAAAACAAGTTGCAAAAAGTATATCCAGTATGAGACCAATTATGTAACATGGCTGGGAATGGCACAGAGCAATTTCAGGATAATAGTAACTGTGGGGAGGGAAGGATGGGAATGGGACGGCGGGGAGGTGGAAAGGGGCTTAAGGGTAAGATTATATATATAATGTATTGGTATATGTATAATGTAATTATACATACATCTTGTATATAATGTAATTATACATAATGTATATATTTTATGTATGTAATGTAATTATATATGTGTCTATTCCATGTATATAATGTATGTATTGTAGGTATGTAATATAGCTTTTTATAATGTAATCATATATATTCTATGTATATAATGTAATTATATATAATGTATGTATTCTATGTAAATAATGTTTACATATAAAACATATATCATTACATGGATGTATATAGTGTATATGTATATAATGATAGAGTGTAAACATTTGTTAAATTGTGGTGGTAGGTGCATGTTGTTTTTCTTTGTATTTTATTATATTTTTAACTATTTTCATAATTTTTAAAAAATCGTTTGAAGAGGCAATTGTAAGCTTCTGGGAGAGAAGTGCCAGAGCCCTGAACTAAGGCAGCAGCTTAGGGAGAAACTCACCGATATCACACTTTAAGAGATTATTTTTTCTCTTGTCTTGTTTTACATTCCTTTTCCTCCCGGCGATAGTGTAGTTCTCTTGTTCCAAAATGGCTGTACTAGCAGCTTTCTCAGCTCTGGGAGCTGCAGTGTTCATGAGACTTGGTTCATGTTCTCCTTTTAAGTTCTTCCAGTTCAGAAACATGGAAACCTTTTCTAGGGGTACTTCTAGCTAAAGCCTTTGCCCAGATGGTCCCGCCTTTAATATCATAGCAAGTCCAGACCATGCCCTTGGTGATGAGTCTTCAGATATCTGGACATGTACACATCCATTCTGCCCAAAATGGCCATGGCACAAGGCCCAGGGATGTTCCAGAAGGGGCACAGGCATATTTCTGGTTCCACGCTGGCCTCTAACCAGATCCCTTTCCCTGGGCAAGTTGCCTTCCCCTGAGGCTGTTGCCCCTTTGGTGAAGCCAGGGGTTTGGACTAGATCTCATCCATCCTCTGCTCCTCTCATCCTCCGGGTGGTGGGATCATGGCTCCTACAGCACAGGTCTTGCTCGGGCCTGGCAGCCACCAAGTCAGGCCAGGCCTCCCTCCACAGAGTTGCCTGTAAACTCGTTAAATATTTATCTTGTCTGAAGAGGCAGGTGCGATGTTCACTTTTGAATCTTAGCATATCAATCAACACCTCCAAGAGAGGCATTGTGAGAGTCACAGCCAGGAAATCGGCCCAGCCTTCCCTGATCTAAGCTTGCTCACGGCTACCAAGGCTGTGCGATTTACCTGAAAGCAAAGTGCTCCGGCTCAGTTTGGGTCTATGTTTGGTTCCAGGTTGAAAATTATAGCTGCTAAAATCCCACATCAAGCAGACGTTTGGCACCTTGGGCCTTGTTTCTGGGGCTAAGTGGAATATGTCAGAGGTAATCAACCAACCAATCAATCAATATTTGTTGATTCCTTGTCCGGTGCCACCATCTAATGTGTGAATGGAGCAGAATTTGGCTTTGGTCCCCTGCTCTCCCGTTCTCGCAGCCTCTGCACGTCTGGGTACCTCGTTCTAGTACCTAGCACTCTCCTTCCTGCTCCTTTACCTGATCCAAACTCTGTCTCAGGAAAGACTCTGTCTCAGTCATCAAGCCCTGAGCTCGCCCTGTTCAAAGGACAGCTTTGTCCCTTCCTGGGGGACTTTCGGGCATCAGGGAATGGGCAGGTGGTGAATGTACATTCTCTAATTGGCCATCTTTCCTCCGCTCCCCCCCGCCCTGGCTCTCTGCCCATCGTGTGGCGGGAATAAAGCCAGGCACTGACACTTACTAGCTTGCAATCAGTCTTGAGGCAGCTTGCTTGACTCTCTGAGCCTCGGGGTGCTCATCCAGAAAATGGGGAAGCAGAATGTGCCTTCCTGGGCGCCCTTCAACATTGACACATTCAGAGATTTTAAGCCCTGGAACGTGGCGGATCCTCGGTAACAGTGGCCATTATTACAACCACGGGCTTAGAGGAGGTCAGGAGGCCTCCCCAGGGTCTCCAGCTGGTACCACATTGAGCACTGAGTCATGCTCTGGGAATTTCACAGGAGGAAACCCTGTTTCACGACCTGGAGGGCTTCGGTTCTAGGAGAGAGTGAATGCCACGTCAGGGAGCATCAACAGTGACTAACACACGGTGGCGCAAGAGTTAGCTCACCCTGAGGAGCACAGAGCTAGAGGCTGGGACCCCAGGTCTGTGATGATTAGCTGTAGAATCTACCCCAAACTGGGGATGTGAGATGGGGAGTTTCCAAACCCAGCTCTTCATCTAACTGCCAAGGAGCCTCTGAGTCTCCATTTCCTCATCTGTAAAATGAGACACTTGGATTAGATTCACTTCTAAGGTCTATTTCTGGTCTTACGTTCTAATTTCTTTTAATTCTCTCACTTCAGACAGCGTTCCTGCCTTTCTTCTTTCCATGAACATTTTTTCAATGCAATAAACAAAATAAAGATTCCTGCCCACGTGGAGCGGACATTTCAGAGGGGGGAGGCAATAAAGACAAGCAGAACGTACAGGATGCCGGGTAGTTAGAAGCGCCATGGAGAAACGTGAAGCGGAGGGGAGGGAACGAGGAGTAAGACAGCGTGCAGTTTTAACTGGGGAAGTCCCCCCCCCCCCCCCGAGAGGAACAAAAGAATAGAGAGCAGGAGGAGGAGGGAGAAACAGAGCAGGCAGAAGGGGCAAGGACCCGGGCGGGCCTTCCAAGTGTGGACTGTTCACATACGGTAACAGGAGGCCAGGCGGAGTGCCCTCCCTCCGGGGAGATGCAGTGGAAGCACGTGGAAGTTTTCTTCTCGTGATTTCTGTGTTCACAGTGAAATAAGAAGCAAGGTCATCAGCCGCACGTGAGGATGGGGAAGGAGACGTTGGAGGCTGGAGGAGAGGGGAAGAGCTATGAAGTAGTTACACAGGAGGGTGGGAACAAGGATGGACAAGGGAAACATAATTCCTTTCCGTGCCGTGAAAAACTGGTTCTCATGTCCTCGCTGAGCCCAATGGGGCATTTTTTATCCATTCACACATTCATTTGCCAAAATGTGAGTGAGCGCTCTGTGCTAGCACTGTGCTAGGCAGTGCCAGACCGAGAAGCCTTTAGACGGGCACATCACACATCCCTACTGGCCCAGAATTATCCCTGCAACGAAGCTTTGGATGCGAACAGCTTATTTGGGAGGTGAAGGTAGGGGGAGGGGAAATGACACAGAAAGGGAAGGAGCCAGTCCAGAGTCTTTTAATGAGCAGGTTCCCACTGTGGGCAACTGGGGACCTCTGCAGACTGTAGAACATGCCTCAGAGTTGTCCCAGCGGAGGAAGCTGGGTATCCATGCAGCACTCCTGTCCCTCACTGGCTGCAGCTGCTCCTGGATTGTGGGTTAACTCCGATCTTTCCAGCCTGCCCCAGCGAACAGAGAAAAGCTTCAGGCTTGCGGGAAGAAAATGTCAGAATGTATAAGAACAGTGAGCATCAAGAAAATATGAGCAGGCATCGGCAACATCTATACCACTCTTGGAAGTGTCTTGGTTTAGATGAAACATTATATGTCACCCTAAGTATAAGACACAGTCCTTCCTTTCGGAGAATGAATTTATTGGGGGAGGCTAAGAATAGGCTCAAACCTGACAGGAAAAAAAAAAGAAAAGAAATCATAAGAGAAGAAGCAGAGGCATAGGCGAAATGCCAAGTGAGTCTAGTCTTCAAGGGGTCAGAGGAGGAGGAGGTCTCCCGGGCTGGGAAGGAAGGCTTCACAGAGGAGGGGTGCCCAACTGGATGAGCAGAAGCAACAGAAGGCATGGGTGGGGACCCACTTTACTGGGATAGGTATATTCTGCCTCAGTGGCCACAGTTGCCAAAAGGACAGGTGGCTGCTGCTGACTTCAGGACCCCGGGGTGTGGCAGAGAAAGACCGATGCTCATTCAGAGCCCCCTTTGGCCACCTGCGCCCTGCAGGTGCAAGACTGTCTTGATTTGCAGCCGAGGCTGCTGTTTGGGAAGCAGTCATGCTTCAGAGGCTCTGCTGCAGGGAAGCGTAAAACAAAGAACATTCTCGCGGGTTGTTATAAAGCAGTCTCAAAAATATATTTCTGATTTCCAACCTTCCTGCACAGGGCACCTGCTGCAGACACAGCCGTGATTCATCACAACAAATGACCCCCGCATCTTCCTTCCTGCGACGCCACCAAAGTTTGGAAAGTTTGGTCTGTGGTTCATCCGCTCTGGTCCCCATACTCCGAGGAGAGGGGGTGGCTGAGCACTTGGATTGCTTCCTCTGATGAGGATAAATTAATTAGTGCAAAAGCACACAATCACAGACATACCACTTGGGTCTGAGTGTTCTAATGAGGACAATGATTGGATGATGCTGAGTCAGGCCAGAGTGGCCTCAAGGCCTGATTGCTGTTCACTCTTTGCCTGGAGACCAGCACCTGTGGTGCCCCCGAGATTAACCCCCTCCATTCTCGAGCCACCTCCTTCTCCCTTTTCTATGCTCTGAGTCACGAACTCTAGCCCAGATTCCACCGTCAGCCTCACAGTCCAAGACCTCTCCCTAGGATTAACAGAGGAACCAGGAACCTATGTCCCTGCTTCCAAATTTGCCTTCCTGACCCACGGCTGACAAATTAATCATCCTCAAGCACAGCTGTGTTCATTTTGTCCCGTAGGGCTCAGCAACATTCAAGAGCTCCTTATGTACGACCCAGAGAATAAAATCCACATTCGAATGGAAGGCCCTCCGTCAACCACCTCCTGCCCCCTGCTGTCCATTGTCTCAGCTCCTTACTTCCCAGCATGGCTCATCCGGATAAGCCAAATCCCTCCACTTGTTCTTCCTGCCAGCCTCGCTAGTTCTGGCTTCCAGATCACCACTTTCCATTTCCCCATCTCAAAGACGGTCCTCTCCCCAGGAAATCCATTCCTGTGGCTTGAAGCAAAAGAGGTGGCAGCTCCAAACTTTCCCAAAGACCAAACACTCGCTGCGTGATGAGTGATCAGTACGTCCTTCGGGTCAAGGTCCATGTTCTGATGATGGAATGAACTAGTGAAGAAGCCCTTCCTGGTCAGCCCCTCCCGTTCTGATAATGCCCCTCGATATGATGGAGCCTCCACAAGAACGGGTCTAAGAGCCACAGTTTGAACCATGTGCCCAAAAGGCCCCTCTCCGTGGTAATCTGCAATTTTGCTGATGCAGATTTTAATGTCTTGTGGTGAGGCTGGTGTTTTTGAATTGACTGACATCCCTAGTGAGAGGACCCAGCAGCCCATCCAGCACCCAAATTTAAACTCGGTTAAGTAAGCAGCTCCTTACTTCCTTACAAGTAAGAAAATGTTGTTTTCTCCTGAAAAGGACCAATTTCCCCCCAGGGGAAACAACACTTTAGCTATGGTGCAACAGGCAGTCTCTTTGTGGGGTTGGTGGTCGACATCCTCCTCGGTTTGACTGTAAGCTCTGTCTGTCTGGTTCACTCTTGGGTCCTCGGTGCTCAATAAGCATTTCCTCAGTGTGCGAATGCATAACCCTGTGTTCTGTGCAACTGTGCTCTGGAATCATAGTTCCAGACAGAAATGCATTTCAGGGAAAAGCCAGGAATCTGCACAAACCTTTCTGTTTTTAAAACATGGAGATTTATGATACTTTCAGAAAGATCTCTCTCATAAGCCTGCAGCCTCTCTCCTGCACTTGTTCATCTGTTCCATTAGAATTTCTCTTGCTCTTTCAGGTGTGCCTGGCTGTGTCTTCAACTTGAGAAGCCCCTTGAGGGCAGGGACCCTGTGTCACGTCTTTGTGTCCCCGGCGGGGCCTGGACAGTCTTGGCAGGATCACAGCAGGCTGAAGGTGGGCATTTGCTGACTAAATGATGGGAATGTTCCTTTGGGAAAGGGTAGATTTCCAGCCCAACTCATGGGCCCTGGGCTGAGCTGCCATTGTGATGCCCGTCCCTCCGGGGGCGGGAGCCAACCCCTCCCTGCCTGGAGTAGCCACATCAGCGCAGCTCTGAGGCTGGGGCTGCCTTCAGCGGTTCAAGAATCTCAGATTCCTGAAAATGCCAGAGCTGGAAGGGACTTGGAGGCCACCTCATTCAACCTCCTTGTTTCTCAAGTGAGGGAACTGAACCCAGAGAGGGAGTGATTCTGTCCGGGTGAGAGAGCTGGGAGGGTCCCCAGGGCTCCCAATGACCAAACCAGGGCCTTTCCACTCGTCCGTACCACACAAGGTCCTCCTCAGACCTCCTTGCTCCTCTAAGGTAAGACTGTTAGTACCCTCATCGCTCGAGTGGGCATGGGCTCACATCAACTTTGGGCACCAGGTAGTTAGTGACTATATCTGTTGAATGAATGAATGACCTCGAGAATTAGAGAATCACATTTTTGATATTTTGGAGAGGAGAGGTCACTCCACCTCTCACCTGCAGCCCTAAGCTCCCCCGAGGCTTCTAGGGGTCTGGCTGGACCAACGAGCTGGGCGTGAGTGCTATGGGGGCCTCCTCCCACACCCCAAGTCATCTATGGGCCCAGGGAGAGGTGCCACAGCGCCACGAGTCAACTGTCTTAACTTTTCTACTGTGTTCCTGCAACGTGCCAGGCCCAGGGCAGCAGGCTCGGGTCCCTTGGCAATACACAGCCCCTCTCTGAACATCCCTGTTCTGGACAAAAGAACTATTCCTGGTTCATCATTCTCTCATGTGAAATGCAAAAAAGGAAGGTCTTCAAGTTGCCACATGCAGTTTATCCACCCAAGACTCCTCCCAACCAAATCACTGTGTATCCAAGAAGTTACCACAGGGCTCCGGGTCCACACCAGCAGAGCTACCCCTAACCCTGACCCCCAGAGGGAAGAGGAAGTGTTTTGCCAGATTTTGCTGGCCTAGCTCCTTTATTCTGCTGGGAAGACCCTCACGAGACCCCCAGGCTCAGGGATATCTGCCTCCCTCTGTCACTTGGGTGTGATGGAGACTCTTCAGGTACCAAATGGGTCCCAGCTGAGAGAAAGAGCCCATTTACACAGCCCCTAGAGAGAGCCGGCCTGAGACTCTGGAGAAACCAGCATCAGCCTTCCCTGGGGTCCTGCTCGAGGAGCCACAGGCCATGGTCATGACTTCAACTTGTCCCACAACCCTCGCTTGGTAGGAGAACTTAGAGCATCACTATGTAACTCTGAAAAGCGGTTTTCCCAAGCTGCACAGACGTGTGCTCAATTTCAAATCCACTTCCCTTGTTTAATAGACTGAGGAGGTTTGAAGGATGACGCTCAGCCAGGGTGCTTTGTCACGGGCCCCAGAGGAACTCACCTCTCCAGGGTACCCAGTGGCCGGGGTGAAGGAGGAGAGGCAGATACCATCTCCTTTCTCTAGCACAATCTAGATTATACAAACTTGTACATGCTTATGCCAAGCCCATGGTGAGGGAGGAGAATTCCTGAGACCCTCTGGCTGCAAGTCCTACCTGGGAACCACGGCCACCACAGCCCCATCCTATAAGAGGACTTTTATTGAAAGCAACATGGTGAAACTATAGTAAAAAAAAAAAAAAATCTATGGTAAAGAAAAAGATGGCATCTAGACTCCTAGGCTCTGGTCTCAGTCCTTATACTAACTTGCTATCTGTGCTTGGGCAAATAGTTTCATCTTTCTGCACCTTACTTTCTTCATCTATGTAATGAGATAATTGAGCCAGATTAGAGGTTCTTGACTGGGACCTGACCTCACACTAAGGAGGTTCCAATGACTTGGGATGCTACTGGTATTTAGTGGGTAAATGAATCCTAAATGATTTACAGTGCATGGAACAGTGCCATTGATGAAAGAATTATCCCACCCGAAATGCCGGGAGCAAACACACTGAGGAACTCTGAATTACATTGTCTCCGAGGTCCTCACCAGCTTTAATAATCATGTGGTTCTCAAGTTCTAACTCTCCCTTTTCAGCCTCTCTTCCCCATTCTCCACTCAATAAATATTTACTGAGTGCCTTTTATTGCCAAGCACTGTTCGATGTGGAGGGTTATCAGAGGGAGTAAAACAAAGTTCCTGCTCTCATGGAACTGGTATTTTAGTGAAGTAGACAGGTGACAAACAGACTCAAGAGACCTGTGATCTATTGTCACGTGGTGATCAGTGCTGTGGAGGGGGGTGAAGCAGAGTGATGGGAGGATAACGATGGGAGTGGGCTGCAATTTTATGTCAGATGGTCAGACAGTCGGGGAAAGCCCTCGCCAATAAGCGGACATTTGAGCAGAGACCTGAATGACGATAGGGAGGAAGCCACGTGGACATCTGGGGAATGAATGTTCCAGATAGAGTACATGCAAAGACCCCAAGGAGTGAGTGAGCCTGGAGCATTTCAGGATCTGCAGGAAGCCAGGGCGACTGGGGAAGAGAGCGTGAGGGGAAGAGGAGAAGGAGACGAGATCAGAGTGGCCGGGAGAGCCAGATCTTAGAGCATCGCCGCTTCACGTGCAGCATCAGCATCACTTGGGAGTTGGTTAAAAGCCCTAATCTCGGGCCTCCCCCCACACCAGCTAAGTCAGAATCTGCACTGACCGAGACCCCCAGGTGATTCCTGCACACGATTAAAGTTGAAAAGTACTGTGTGGAACAGGGGTCTCAACTCTGGCTGTGTAGGAGGATCACCTGGGGGCTTTTAAAAATGCTGGTACCAGGCTCCATCCCAGACTAAGTAAGATTTTGTAGAGGTGGGGCCAAGTAAATACATTTCTTTTCAAAGCTTCTCTGGTAATTCAAATGTGCAGTCAGGGTCAGACCCCTGGATCACACACACCCATGCTTTCCTTGCTGGGGGAGGACGAGCCCCGTGACAGCACGCCGCCTCTGTGATGGAGCTGCCTGTTGGATGCTCCATCCCCCCCACTGGAGCATCAGCTTCTCAAGGCAGGGCTGGGTCTCCTTCCTTATTGTCTCCTAGCATGTAGGATCTGCCCAGGGTGTAGTTGTTGAAGGGAGGAATGAATGAATGACTGTAGAGACCTCACTGGCCTCATAGCCTCGCCTGTCACATGGGATTCCCAGCTGGGGCTCTGGAAGCTCCAGTCCCTTCTGAGGGAGGTGTTCTCGTAGTGCCCCGTCTCCTCCTTCAGACGATGGCTCTACCAACCACTATCAATTTTGACTCCATCTTCTGCCCTTGGTGATTCAGATAATAGAATTCCAGACTCTTGGAGCCTAAGGCATCTTTAGAGGTGGCCCTATATGGGCACACAGCTCTGACATAGATGAAGAAATTCTAGAGAGGGAAGTTGACTTGCCCAGGAGCACAGAGCAAAATGAGTGGAGGGCTGGGCCTCGGTGGGGGGTCTCCTGTCTCCCCGTGGAGCCCTATTCACTGTCTCCAACTTGTTTCTTCACCTTTGCTTCCCCCTCCACAGTGTCTCCAAATGCCCCCCTTATACCCCCTTAATTCCCTGCCTGCTCATGGAGTTCCCCTTCCCTCTTCATTTCCCACACCCAGGGCCAGATCTAAGTTGGATGGGCCTGAAGCTCGTACAATTTTAGGAGCCCTTTTAAGGAAAAGACCACAATATTATGAACACATAATTAGGTACAAAAGCAAATATTTCAAATAAGAAAAGAAATCGTAACAAATTACAAATTCTAAAAAGCTGACACATACTACAATGTCACACAATCCAGAAAAATAAATTTTTCTTAATTAACTGCTAGTCACACTTGTCTTAACACTAAACTTACAAAGACATAATTTCACACGTTTGATGATTGGAAGAATTTCCATAGGCTAGCTTCTGGCTGCGTATCTCAAACCTGATTTTTCTCCACTGCCCACATATGTCAGTGCTGGGTGCCTTGGGCTCTGTTCACATAGTGACACAACTTTGGCCTGCATCTTTGTGTCACATCACCAGGTGAAGGGACACAGAAGGCAGAAGCATCCCTGGAAGCCATACCTACATTGGGATGGCTGGCAAAATTTAATTATATGTGGAAGTAGCCGCAAACCATACATGTCTCCCACTGAACCCCAATTGTATACATTTTCAACTCCAATTCCCTTTATCTGGATCCAAGAATACCATGTGGCTGCTCAAAGGCCACCTATTGCATTGGAAAGTGTGCTAGAGGGAAGCCTTCAGTGAAGAGTCAGCAGTCGTAACTGATCACAGTTTAAATATCATTTGCAAATTTTACAGAAACGTATCACCTATCACCGTGTGGAGACATCGCGGGGGCCCTGCCAGGGTTTTGGAAGGGCTGGTGTGCCCGAGGGCCCTGGAGCGGAAGCTTCACCAGCTTCACAGGAAACCCGCCTCAGCCTTCACCTTCTCTGCCCTCCCCAACTCAGGAAGGAGAATTACCAACAAAGAGAGCACAGAAGCAAAACATTTTAGATGTGTGTGTATTCATTTGCTAAGGCTGCCATATCAAAGTACAACAGACTGGGAGCTTAAACAACAGAAATGTATCGGCTGACGGTTCTGGAGGCTGGAAGTCCGAGATCAAGGAGTTGGCAGGGTGGGTTCCTTCCGAGGCTGTGAGGAAGGATCTGTTCCAGGCCTCTCTTCTTGGCTGTGGATGACCATCTTCTCCATGTCTCTTCCCGTCATCTTCCCTCTATGCATATTTGTTTCTGTGTCCAAATTTTCCCCTTTGCTTGAGGGTACCAGTCATACTGGATTAGGGTCCACCATACGACCTCATTTTGACTTGATTACCTCTGTAAAGACCCTGTCTCCAAAGAAGGCTACATTCTGAGGTACAGGGGATTAGGACTCCAATACATCTTTTTGAAGGGACACAATTCAACCCATAACAGTGTAAAAATGTAAACTGGTGTGTGCATATCTGCAGAAAATTGAGGGAGAGGGAGAGAAACCCAGAGAGACTCACAGAGAGGCAGGGAGCTGTTATCTTGTTTACACTTTGCATTTAGAAAAATTACCTCATTAGCTGTCTGTCTGCATCTAGGCCCAGCTGCAACCACTAAATCAATCATTGGGGGTTGAGTGTGGATTTCTTGGACACCATAAATGGCACATTTCTTAATCTGTTTTGATTTCTGTGGCAGTCTCAAATGTCAAAAATGACAGAGGGGATAGAGAGGCTGAGGTCTGGGGACAGGCAGAGAAGATGGGGCCTCGTCAGGCTGAAGGATGAAGACTGAGAAGCAGGTTGAAGGCCCAGAAATGATGGGACAGGGAACAAGGACAGGTCCCCAGTCCTGGAATAGCCTGTGACAGTCGCCCACTTTGCACGTGAAAGAGGCAGGTAGGGACGAGCAAGCCCTATTTGCACAGAAGACACTGAATCTAGGGAACTTCTCAGTGCAAAAAGTGCCATAACATGAAAATATAAATTCAAGAGGAGGTTGCATAAATTACTGGATAACAGATGAAGGCTCCCGACACGCGGCCTGGACAGTTCTGTCCTCCAGTGCGTTTCCCAGAGGCCTCAGAGGTGCCTCGCAGGCGCTCGGAGCAGCTGGACACTGAAGAAGCTCTGTCCTTGCAGGGAGGCTCACGTGACCCTTCACAGACCCCCCGCTCTTGGACTTTGAACAGAAACTCCTGCTTCCTGAGGACTCATGGGGAAAAAGCAGAGGTTCGCCGTCACATCCCTGTACTGTCCTGCCCCGTCCCATTTCCTTCTCCTCTCAACCAAAAGCTCCTAGAGCTACTGACTCTTGCAAACTGAGCCCTGGAGGGAGCCCCAGGCCCCCCATCCAGCTACACCCTGAGCACCAGCATGGGCTCAGCTGGAGACCCAGCACTGACAAAGAGGAAGGTGGTCAGGTAAGTCCTGCATGAATGTAAGCCCTGTTAGCGCTCAAGTCAAAGGGCACACTGGAAAAAGATGGAGACCTGACTTGCAACTCCAAATGATCGTTCTTATAGCAAAACTCTGGAGAATCAGCCATGTCTACTGGATAGACACAGAGCCTGTGTTTGCCTGGGTCAGCTTTGTTATTAACTGCATAGTGTGACCCACTGGTGAATCATAAAATCAGTTTAATGAGTTACAACCAGCATCTGAAAAAATAAAACAGGATAGAAAAGTCAGAGTGCAGCATACATCAATTGTAGAGTTTGATGAAACTTCTGTTTCCATTACATATAGGTACACGAGCATGGGGGCAGAATGTAAATATATTTCTTGCTATGACTTGTGGTAAGAAAGGCTGAAATGCACTGATACAGACCATAGCCCTTAGAATAGTTGAACCTAAACACCAGTGTGCAGCAGAACTAGCTGGGGAGCTTGTTAAAAAGCAGATTTCCAGGCACCACTCTCCAGAGATTTTTTTGAGACTGTATCTCTTAGTAGGGCCTGGGAATCTGCATTTGACAACCCAGGGGTTCTGACACATTTGGTCCGTGAAACATGATGCAGGAATCACTGTATTAGAGGAAGAAATCATGTATTTGGTAGGACTGTTATAGGAAGCTTGAACGACAGGAAGATGATTGCTTCACCTTAACCCAGAGACTTGGGAAATAGAGGGGCATAAGGATGGGTATCCTCCATTTGTAGAGATGAATTCAGTGTCTGGCAGAATTGGGTACCAGTACACCATGCTTCGTTGTAAATTGTGCTTACAAGATTCAGAGCCAGGCATACAAAAGGACTAAGTACTTCCCCTGAGTAAAATCTGAGTTGAATTGTCTACCTGGAGGCCCAGATGGCTTTAGGGGCAGCCCTGTCTGAGACACAGTCCTGGACAAGATGGCGTCTTGAGATTGCCTTTCATCTCTTATATGTCACGATTCGAAGAGCAACAGGATAGAGGGAGAGGTTGGAAGACAGATGATCTCAAACACATCTGCCATTGATTAGAGCAGCATTTTTCAAACTGTGGATCATGACTCACTAGTGGATCATGAAATCAATTTAGCATTTTGAAAAATAAAATAAAATTGAATATAATAGAAAATATCATAGTGCCTTGCATATAACAAGGATGTTTGGTTATCTATTGCTGCATAACCCAACCCAAAATTTAGTGGGCTTAAAACACCAACATTTATTTGCTCGTGATTCTGAAATTTGGGCAGGGCTCAACAAAGATAGCTCATCTCTGCTCCATGGGCATCGGTTGGAGTGGCTCAACGGGGGATGAAGGACCTACTTCCAAGATGTTCCATTCACAAGGCTGGCAGGTTGGTGCTGGATATCAGCTGGGCGCTAGCTGGTCAGCTAGAGCCTTGGTGCTCCAACAGGTGGCCTCTCCATATAGCTAGTTTGGCTTCCACAGTATGACTTCTGGGTTCCCAGGGGATACATCCCAAGAGTAAGCCTTCCAAGAGGACAAGCCCCATTGAGCAAGAGCTTATCAAGCCTCCACTTCCATCACCCTTGCTAATGTCTTGCTCGCTGAAGCCGGTCACCTGGCCAAGCCCAACGTCACTGTGGGAAGAGACTACACAGGATTTGAATAGCAGTAGATGTGGTTCATTGGGGACCACAAAGGTAGGCATTAGTTCGTAAAAAAAAAAAAAAAAACTTTTTCCAGTTGTGTGTCTGTATAAGTAGTGAGTAGCAGTGGAAAATATATTCCTAATAGTTAGTGACAGTTGAAAAGCTTTGAGAAACACGGTAGTAGAGAGCCTTGGGATGGTAGTAGAAAACAAATTTACTTTTCTTGGCTTCTATTTCCCCAACACTTCTCTGTATATTTATCCCTTTCTGTCCATTTTTCTAACACCTTCCCCCACCTTTTTTTCTTTGATTCTCTCTCTTTTATTTCCCTTTCTCTCATTCTTTCTTTCCCAGTCTTAGTATCTATCGTTGTCGCTGAATCATTTTTCATACCTTATCTTTCACAGTCAAACGTCTTCTCTTTCAAACACATGCACACATAACCTTACTATAAGCTGGGGTCCCGTGTGACCCATTCTTATGTAGCATCACATATAAATGAGCACAGTTTAGTAGCCAAAAGTAATTTTACATTTATGTCCATTTTTCCTGCATCTCTTAAAGAATAATAATACAGATCCAATTTAAATTCCAAAGACAAACTCTGTGAAATTTCTCTCCCTCTCCTCCTTCAGTTCCCTCCTGCAACTGCTCTGGAGTCTCCCACTTGCCAAACCCACAAAACTTTCAACACTCAGCCCAGAAGGCATTCCCCAACCACCTCCCCTCTACTTACTCCTTCTTTCTTAATGTAACTCAGCTAACCTCTCTGGTTCCAAGGCTCTCTCCCCAGTGTCTTGATTCTGTGTCTCAAAAGATCTGAAAACTAGATTGAAAAAACTGAACTCAGAGGAGGAGTAAAGACAGAATCTGAAAGAGCAACAAAATTCTCTTTAGTTACGACTACTTGAATAGTTATAAATTTCATCCCAGTTACACGCACAAAATATGTTGTCTTAGAAAGAGTCCTGAATGGTGAGTCAGGAGACACTGATTTCAGTTCTGGCTCTGCTGCTAATTAAATGCACAACCTTTGACAATCATTCAGCTTCTCAGCCTCAAACTCCCCGATCTACATGATAAGTAGTAATACCTATTTCTGAGGGTTGTTGCGAGGACTGGGTGAGCTGCTATGTGTAATGTGGCTGGAACACAGCAGGCAAGCAGAAAGGTTAATTCCCCTTGTGGTTCCTCACCTGCAAAATGGGGCAATGATGTATGTATGCCTTGCTCATCTGCCAGAGCCTCTCTAAGGATCAAATTAGAAAATGCACGTGGAAGCCCTTTATAAACTACCAAGCACTGGGCTAACAATGTGTGGTACTCTTTGTACTTTATTGACCACTGAAGTCTCATCCTAGTCACATGTGTGCACAGTGCCTCGTTCGTTAGGGGGCTCATAAATAGCTAATATTTTTGCGAGCCAGCTATAATCATAAGAAGATGGGGAAGCTACCTGTCTCCACTTCCTCCCCCTCCCCCACCCCACACTCACTTTGCAGTCAAGGGAATCCTGCCTTCAAGTTCCTGGAAGAGGACCTGGTTACTTAACCCAAGGCAGGGGGAGCGAGAAAATTTTCTTTAGCCCAGTGGTTCTCAAAATGGGGTCCCTGGACCAGCAGCATCAGCATTACCTGGGAAGTGTAAGATGCAAATTATTGGCCCCTACCCCATACCTACAGTCCCAGAACTTCAGAGGGGTGGAGCCCAGAGATCTGTTTTAACAAGCCCTCCAGATGATTCTGGTGCACACTCAATTTTAAGCATAATAAAGTCAGAGAAATGGCAGCAGGGGGAACATGACTCTCCTGTGTAGATCTGATAGTCATTTTTGGCAAAGAAACCAGCCCTTGTGGTGCGAAATGGTCTACTTGTATTTAGACGCTTGAGGACAAGAAAATGAAATAATTCCAACTATGGCACAGTGTGAAGGATCCCCAGAAGGGTTTCCTTCCCTCTGCTATGGAACAAAAGTCTCCCAGAATTCCTACGTTGAAATCCTAACCCCCAGTGTGATGGCTTTGGGAGGTGATTAGGTTGTGAGGGTGGGACCCTCACATGTGGGATTAGTGCCCTTATAGGAAGAGACCAGAGAGCCTGCTTCCCTTCCCTCTGCTCTGCTCTCTGCCACGTGAGGATTCAGGGAGAAGACGACCATCTGCACACCAGGAAGAGACTTCTCACTAGACACCAGATCTACCAGTACCTTGATCTTGGACTTCCCGGCCTCCAGACCTGCAAGAAATGAATGCCTGTTGTTTAAGCCACCCAGTCTCTGGTATATTTGTTATAGCAACCTGAAGTGACTAGGACACCCTCTTTCCTTGGGGCTCAATGCTCTCCCCACCTTCCTTGTCTGTGGAGAAACCAGCTGTTGCCTAAAGAACAGCTTTGATTCACAAACCAGGCCAGAGGTGGTTGAAAATTTGCAAGACAGAGGCAGGGCCAGAACTAGGGTGAAGCACGGAGGGCACAGATTTTCAAAGGCCCTCATTTCAAGGTCACACACGTGCAGAGTCAGTGGAAAAGGGAGCTTCTGCTTAGCGGGTAGAGAGCCCTGAACCCTGGGAGGCTGGGTCTGGGGAAGAGAGGTACATGAGGAAAGAAGGGGCATATTTAAGGGACACTCCAGAAACCTAGGGAATATTCATCCTGGGCCACCCCAAGAGAATGGGCACTGAGGCCCTCTCTTGCATGGTGCAAGGGGACAAGTCTACTAGATCAGAGGACATGATGCCCAGTTGTCCCTCAGCCATCCCTGCATGTTTGAATTTATCACTGGAGCCCTTGAGTAAAGAGCAGAGGGTTCTTCTCTGACTGTGTGTCTGAGTGTGTTTCTTTCAGCCAAGGTAGCAGTGGGAACAGCCGTGGTTCCCATCAGTGGTGGGCAACAGACGCATCGTCCACGTGATGAAGCAATCCACACAGACGTGAGCACCGAGCTCGAGAAATGTTGTGCAAGACAGAAACCCTTGACTTCCCACCAACCCGGAGGGAAGCTACAAGCATGCCCTGCGGGTCAAGGAGAGGGAGACTAGCATTCATTATGTAATAGTAATAATGATGCTAATAAAACAACTCTAAGGACTGTCACTTAACTGAGTGCTTACTGAGTGCTCAGTTGCTAGGCACTGTCTGTTCTGGGAGCTGTCATCCTGCACAGCGGTATTACCACCCTGATGAGAGGAAACTGAGGCGGGTCACTGCATTGCTCAGTCTGGGAGCACCATCTAACGGACGGCATAGTCTGAAGTGCTGTGCAGTGCCCAACCTGAGGGACTTGTGTAGCCACCCTGAGGCTGAGACTCAGAGAGGTTAAGTGACTTGCTCAAGGTCACACAACCAGTTGGTGGCAGAGCACCAATTGCATCTGCTACAGAGCTATGCAGAAAAGAGGCCACTGGGCCCTGTGGATGGGGTGGGGCTTGAGAAGGGAGGGGAGACACCACCTATCTGAGGACAGGTGAGGAGGGAGTAAAAGGACAGGCCGTGGGTTTTGTGGTGGCCTGGGATGGAGAAGGAAGGAGCAGCAGGCAGCCTTTGGCTCTGGGGGTGGAAGCTGGAGAGGGGACTGGAGGGTCCACCTGGCCACTTCCACCCACAGCGGGCCAAAAATGGAGAGAGGGAGAGTGGGTTCATATCCTGGACCCTGTGAGCTGGGCTTCATCCATTCATTTCACACACACACACACACACACACACACCCCTCTACCATGAGCCAGGCACTATGCCAAGTGTCAAAGATTCAAAGAGTATTTAGCCCGGCCCCTGCCTTTGAGGGGCTCATGGCCCAGGGGAAGCAGGTGATTAAAAGGTAGTGTGAGTCGTGCTGTGGCAGCCCGTGAGGTGCCCCTGGTGCACAGAGGAGCAGAGGAGGGTGGCCTGATCTGTCCCCGTGTAGACAGGAGGGTGGGGGGACTAGAAGGCAGCCAGGAGCCCATCACGAAAGACGTAATGAACCAAACTGAGGCTGCAGAGAACGGAATTTGTCTTGAGAGCAGTGGGGAACGATGGAGGAGTTTCAAGCAGGACAGTGAGTGACGTTATTGAATTTTTTATTAGTCAGGGTTCTCCAGGGAAACAGAACTACTATTTATTTATTATAATAAATTTATTATAAATACATTTTTGTATAAATTTATTATAAGGAAGTGATTCTCATGGTTACAGACGTCCCACGATCCGCCATCCGCAAGCTGGAGAACTGGGAAGGCCGGCGGTGCAGCGCGAAGGCCTGAGAGCCCGAGAGCCCACGGTGTAGATTCCAGTCGGAGTCTGAAGGCCTGAGTACCAGGACACCGAGGGCAGGAGAAGATCAACCTCTCAGCTCAGCAGTCAGAGAGGGAATTCACCCCTCCTCCGCCTTTCTCTTCTATTCAGGCCCTCAGTGGATGGGATGATGCCCACCCCCAGTGGCGGGGTCATCTGCTTTACTCAGTCCAATTCAAATGCTAATCTCTTCCAGAAACACCCTCACAGACACGCCCAGAAATAATGTTTACCCAGCTCTCTGGCATCCCTTGGCCCAGTCAAGTTGATACATAAAATTAACCATCACAGGGGCCGCCCGGTGGCGCAGCGGTTTCGTCCGCGCTTGGCAGCCTGGGGTTCGCGAGTTCGGATCCCGGGCGCCCGCCGATGCACTGCCTGTCAGCCATGCCGTGGCGGCGTCCCATATAAAGTAGAGGAAGATGGGCACGGATGTTAGCCCAGGGCCAGTCTTCCTCAGCAAAAAAAAAAAAAAAAAAAAAATTAACCATCACAAATTTATTATTTGGGAATGTCACTCCAGCTGCTGCATGGAGGAAGGATTGGGGGTGAGTGGCCAGTAAGGGCTCTGGGGTGATCCAGCTCGGCAAGGTGGAGCCCTGCCAACAAGGGGAGAGGCGGCCAGCCTGGCCCCGTCCCCAAACATGCCCTGCCATAATGGGGAGACACCTCCAGTCCTACAATAACACTTCACCTCCAGCCCAGCCCCTCCACTGGTGGGCGCAGCCTCCACTCAGCCCCCAGGAGCAGCTGCGACAGGGTCAGAGGGAAAGTGGCACACGTAGGAGGGCAGGGACCCAGGTTCGGGATGGGCTCGGGGTAGCACTGTTGCCCTGGTGTCCGAGCCATGGAAAGAGGGGTGAGCCCCACTCCCAGAGAGAAGGAGCCACGCAGTTGTGGAGGCAGTGAGGGGCACAGACCCTCAGCCATGGGAGGAGTGGTCAGGATGCCTGAAATGGCTGGGGTCCGAGGTTCTAGGGGTGGCTGGGTAATTGGTGATGACTTGTGCGTTCTTATCACCATTGTTACGTTGACTCATATTCCTGAGACCTTACTCATTAGGCTGTTGGAAACTTTTACACACACACACACACACACACACACACACACACACACATACGCACACATACCTCAGTCTACGGCCTAAAGAAAGCTGTCACAGGCACTTAAAATTTCGACTCCTGGGTTAGAGCAAGTTAGACAGAGGCCAGTGGAGATAGACCTCAGCTGTCCCCAGGGGTGGATTTTGGGATCCCTGCTTCTACTGTCCATGCCTACAGATGGACAGGGAAACTATACCCCTGACCCTGTCCACTTTCTCTGTCCCACTAAATAGGCCCTCGGCTGAGAAAGCTGGAAGCTTGGTCCTGATGTGGCTGACAAATGCTGGGGACGTTCCTGGTCTTAGAGCCCGCTTCTCAGAGGGGGCCTCTTTGTGAAACCAAAGAGCAAGAGCAGGAACAAGATCTTGGAAATCACCTCGGGTGGCTTGTCCCCTGATACTGAGGTCCAGAGAGGAGAATGACTCACTCAGGATCACAGCCTGCTGTCCGTGTCTTTATCTTTCAACCAACACCTGCTGAGCACCCGCCACTTGCCAAGCCTTGTTCAAATGGCGGGAATACAATGGTGAACAAGAACGGTCCCTGCTCTCAAGGAGCTGACCTTCTAGTTAGTCACAACCAAGATCACCAGTATACGGGATGTCGGGTGGCAGTAAGTGCCTGAGAGAAAAATAAAGCAGGGGAGGGGATAGAGAGTACTTCTGGGGGGCCAGTTTTAAGTGGAAACATTTGAATAAAGACCTAAAGGAGGTGAGGGGGCCTTTTCTGGGGGAAGAATGTCCCAGGCAAAGGGGACAGTAAGTGCAGAGTCCCTAAGGCAGAGGCACCGCTGGATGTTTGAAGAAAAGCAAGGAGAGCAGTGGAGCCAGAGTGGAGCTGGCTGGAGGTGAATAGTAGGAGACAAATCAGAGAGGAGTGGAGAGGATGGGGGGCCAGTTCTTAGGAGCCTTGAGGCCATTCTAAGGACTTGGCCTTTACTCTAATGGGCTAGGAGCTGCTGGAGGGCAGAGCAGAGAGGGGACCTGGTGTTGTGAATAGACAAAAGGATGGCAAGTGTGAGATCCGGGGACCAGTGTAGATTTTGCTACTGCAAAAATCTAGGCAAGAAATCATGGTGGCTTGGACCAGGGAGGCAGCAGTGGAGGTGGGGAGACCCATCAGACAGAGTATGGAGGATTAAGGCAACAGTGTTTACTGAAAGATGGGATGTGAGGTGTGAGAGGAAGAGAGGAGTCAAGATGACCCTAAGGGTTTTGTCTCAAGCTACTAGAAGGACGGAGTTGCCATTAACCATGATGCAGGAGACTGTGGAAGAGAGGGTTTTGATTTGGACATATTGCATAAGATGCCCTTAGACATCTGGGTGACAGGGGACAGGAGGCCGTGGATACAGGAGCCAGTTCAGAGATGAGGTCACCGGGGCCAGCCAGGCCTTGAACCTGAGGATTCACAGACTACCCTGTCTGACGGAAGAGGTGCCGCGGCAGGCCCAAGAGCTCCCGAATGTTGAAAAGTCCATCACTTGAGACGGGCTGGGCTGGCAGTGAAGAAGCTCCACGCGTCTCCAGGACAACACTGCACAGAAGAAGCGCAGCCCCAGAAGAGCTACCACACTAGAGTGCTGACTTTCAGCTCAGGCCCACGCTGTGTCCCGATGCAAGATGAGGTAAATTCCTTCCCCAGGTGCGTCTGCTCTTGAAGACCCCCGGGAGCTCACTGGGGAAGCTGCTGTGCAGTGAGTGATACGGGTTTGCTAAAGCCTTCCTCGGGCGCCAGAGTGAGCACGTTTGACTAATATTCTCCAGATCCATGAACCCCAAAGGCCTGAGCTACAAAGAGGACAGACTAGTTCAAAGAAAGGAAGCTGCCTGCTGCTATTTGCAGAGCATCACCCAGTCAGTCAGCTGGTACACAGGGGCTGCTGCGCTGAGACGGGGGATGTTTAAGGATGTCTTAGTGGGGTTCCCCAGAAGCAGACCCTGAGACAAGGATTTGGTTGCAAGTAGTTTATTTGGGAAGTGAGCCCAGGAAACAGCACCAGGAGAGTGGGGAAGGAAGACAGAGAATGAGTGTGTCAATGAGCTCAGTTCCTCTGGGGACCCTCCAGGAGACTGCATAGAACATGTCACAGGGCTGTTCCACCTAAGGGGCAAGGAACTGGGATATTTATCCACTAACTCTTATCTGCCATTGGTTGACAGCTCTTCCCGTAGACTTTAACTTCCTGACACCTCTAGTCTGTCCCCTGCCTGAGCCGCCCACGCTCCTGCAGCCAGAGAAAGCCCTAGAACTAGGGGCAGCAGGTGTTTGCAGTGGGAAGCTGTTGGCGTGTGCAGAAAGCAGAGTACCAAAAGGGACTGGCAGGGCGCAGTGTCGACCACAGTGGCTTTCACAGGACCTGCCTGGCCTCCACAAGTGGGCACTTCATTCTTATTTTGGACTCCAAGAACCATCTTCATCCCAGAAAAGAGGACCGAGATGAATGACTCTTGGCATTCCTGTAAGCAGAGACAGAAATGCCAGGGCAGAGTCCTACTGGTCCCGACAGAGGGAAGGCACCCTGGGGGCTCTCAGATTGGAGACCAGGGTTGAAGCAATGCCCAGCCAGAATCAAAATTCTGCAGTGTGTTGGGAGAGGCAATCCTCCCCTGGAAATAGACTGCAATCTGGTTCTTCAGGCTCTTAGTGGGTGTAGAGTAAGTGCACAAGCAATGACTGAGGCGCAGGAAGGAGGGTTCTGGAACAAGAGGTGGATGTCCCTGCACAGAGCTGCAGGCCAGACCATGGGGTTAGCATCCTAGCCCTTCTAGTTAAGGATTAGCCTAGTTTCTTAGTGTGGGGCCCTGGAGACTGACATCACACTCTCTATATCCCTGTCAGGTTATGGTATTTGCATGTATACCATACATCTGTACACTTCCTCATGAGAATCCAGACATTCATGTCAACAAAGCATTTTGTCATCTTCTTAAAGTCTCAAGTTTAAGGCCCACCTTAGGTAGTGTCATTCATAGACCCCTGGATGCATAGACCCTACATGACTATTAGAGCTCATTTTCTCTTGCTCATGATGGGCAAAACTAGGTCAACAGTACCCATCCCTTAGTTCCCAGAATTCTGTCTGGATGAGCAGTCCCTGGTGTAACAAGTTAAAACTTGTACAGTTGACCATTTGTCAGGAAACTGTTACCTGTAAGGTGGTTACAAGATAAATGAGAGAGGATCCTGCCTTTCAAGAGCTCCCAGGTCCTTCAAATAAACACCTGCTCTTTAGCAGGATATTTGATGAAATAGTTCCATAAATAGAATGTTAGAATGGCAGTGGCTGCTCTCAGAGGCCGGAGAACTGGGGATGGGGTTTTTAGACCCTGCAGCTCTCTCCATTGGAGTCCCACTCCTCCCCTCCTGTTCAGATCAGTCTCCCACATGCTCAGTCACCATTTCTCAGTCCCCAGTGTTGCCCACCTATTCAGGTTGGGTTTGCAGCATATCTTTGCAATGGCTTTTGTGAGGTTTTTTGTTTTTCTGATCATGCTGGGAGGTGTCACAGAGACTTTGGAATCGTGTGGCCCTGGTTTGACCAAAGTACCCTCTACCAACAGCCTATGTGACCTTAGGACAGCTGCTTAACCCCTCTGAACCTGTCATCTGAAAAATGGAGATGATAACATCAGGGTGAACCATATGAAAGTGCCTTTTTGTAGGTGAAAAATGGTTGAATGTTGGCACTTTCATAGGTTCCACCTAATACTTACCTTGTAGGGCTGTATGGAAGATTTAGTGAGTATATGTGTCACTGCTTTGGGACCATACTGAACTAGCCTGGGACCACAGAGGAAGGTCCCTTGCCCCTTAGTACCCCAATCACACCTTCTCCCAAATATCTGCAGGATGGGGGCTCAAAGTCCGTTCTTCTGCAGGACTCCCAGTGATTTCTGGGAATCCTCATGGCCTCTCGTTCCCTCCACCATTTTCCCGCCATAATGAAGGCTGATGTTAATGGCACATTTACCCTCTGCCAGGTACTGTGCCCAGCACTTTGCACACATACCCTCATCTAGTCCTCCTCTCCACCCATGTGAGCTAGGTTCTGCTACTGTCATCCCCCTTCACAGATAAGGACACTGAAGGGCAGAGAAGTTGTTTTGCCAAGGTCACACAACCACAAAGGGGAAGAGCCAGGAGTCAAAACCCACCACCAGCACCACCCGCCTTCCCTCACCCGCTGGGGTCCTGCCACGGCCGCCATCTTGAACTGCTCCATGTCGGCCCCTACAGGCGCCTCTCTCCGTGAACCTATGGGTTCCAGGTGTGGGCACAGGCCTCTCTATTTCTCCAAAGTGCTGAGATCAGGCAAATATGTTAGGACCCTGACTAAAGGGAAAAGAAAGAGAACAAAATCAAGTAGAATTAAGAATGAGAAAGGAGATGTAAGTGTAGATGCACTAGGGATGGAAAGATTACAAGGAAATTCTACATCAACTGTGCAGAAACAAAATAGGAAATCTAGAAGAAGTGGGCACTTACCTAGTAAAATCTAAATTGACCCAGGGAGAAGTAGAAAATGAGAAGGCCAATTACCGCCAAAGAGACTAGAAAGGTGATTAAAGAGCTACCATTATAAAAGGCACCAGGAACAGATGGTTTCACAGCTGAGTTCTATGTAACCTTTAAAGAACAAATAATTCCAGTGTTAATTAAACTCTTCCAGATCATAGAAAAAGATGAAGCACTGCAGTTCACTTTATGAAGCCTGCATTGCCTAAGTACCCAAACCTGATACAGATTGCTTAGAAAAAGGAAACTGTAGACCAGTCACTCTTCTGAATATAAATGTGAAAATTTGAAATAAAACACTAGTAAATGAAATCTGGCAAAATGTCATTATGATCAAGTGGGATTTATCCTGGAAACACAGATTTATAACAGGAAATCAATTAACATAATTCATTACACCAACAAATTCAAGGGAAAAATGTGATCATATCAATAAATGATGAAAGGGTTTGATGAAATATAAACTCCAAGTAAAACAGAAATAGAAGAAATCCATTCATACTCGCAACAAGTGTGTATTGAGTGACTTCTATGCATCTAACTGGATTCTAAACCCCGAGGATTGTAGCCGTGACCACGTCAGATAAAAATTCCTTGGCTCAGGGAGCTCACATTCTAGTAAGAGAGACAGACACCACACAGGATGTATAAAGAAAGTGTATATTATGCTAGGGATACATGCTAAGGAGAAAAAAATTATAGCAGGGATAGGAAGTTAGAACGTTAGACAGGGTGGTCAGGTAGGGTGTTACTAGGAAAAACCACCTGAAGAGAAAGGGAGGAAGGACATTCCAGGCAGAGGGAACAGCCAGGTGAAGACCCTGGGGCAGGCACATGTGTCCTAGAGAAACAGCTCAAGAAGTCCAGCATCCCATGGGTTGATGGAGAACAAGATAAGATGTTCATTATCCAGTTGCTGCCAGATTATGGGTCTTCAGCAAAGCTTCACTGAACACCTGTGGCATAGCAGGGACAACACAGAGAGAGGTGACCTATGCTGCCACCACTGCTACTCTTGGGCTCACAGGTCCTGCCCTCAGCTCAGGGCTTCTGCCCACCCTAGGCAGGCACCAGGTGGCAGGCCGGCTGAGCACTCTTGCATCAGAATCCCCTCCCTCCCCTGAGTTCCCAATAGAACCTTCAGATCCAGTGAAGGTGAGGTGATGTCATTCTTCCAGGGAAACTCCACAGCAGAACCCACAGCGCTGGGCTGACTCCCAAGGCCAGACAAAGCCATCGCAATAGCTGATAGACACATCTCCCACAGTCCAGTCATTCAGCCTGAAACCACACTATGGTAAGGACCCCAAAAGTCTGTGTAACTAGGGAAACACATTTTCTAATTCTTCAAGGGCACAGACTGGTGAAATACACCACATTTCCATAGCTAGACTGAATACACTCTCTGTCCATTGAAAGAATGGGTTGTCAGACTTGGGTGACATCATCCTTTTCTTCAAGAACAGTGGCTGGGTGCTTGGTCTACATTTCTGCCTGCTGGTTTTCCTAAAACAAGGGAGGCGGGCTCCAAAGATGAACCCAACTTTCAGTGTCCAAAATCCCCACACAACCAGCTGCCACCATGTGACAGTTCTCCTGCTAAAATAAAATCCAACTCTAATGGGCTCCCACACCTACGAAAACACCCAGCATATGCCTGGCGTGGAGTGGGAACTTGTAAAGTCCCCGTTCCCATCCTTCCCTCTGCCTTTTCAGTTTTCCACAATGCAACTCCACAAATGTCCACTCTTCCACATGGGTGCGGGCCGGTAGAACTTAATGTTCCCATTAAGTTCTCTTCAAATAGCTGGGACAGGGGCTTCATGAAGTCAGCTATGATCCCCACCACTCTGCTGTAAGCATGAGGTTAGATTGTCCACTTCCGTATATTCTTTCTATAGACATGACAACTTAAGAAAGCAAATGTGGAGTGCTGGATGCATAGATTAGAGTTAAGGGGAAGGCACCAGTGGGGCTTCTTCCTGCTCATCAACTCCCAGTGCAGGGCCAGCAGCAAAAGCTGCATCCTTCAGACCAGATGGGTTGGAAGACTGGCCTTAGGGGCTAATGTCTGCTGTGAGTAGGGAGAGACTATGTGTGGCCACCAAAACCCCTTCGTTGACTCTGACCATGTGGACGGCATGGTCTACAGGAGACCACCATCTTAAGGCCGTCAGTGCTGTCAACGGTGAGAACCAGATGGTGCATAGTGTCTTCTCGACATATAATCCGCAGATTAGCCTTATGTCAAAGCGTCAACACTGGGTTTGGCATCAGAAGAGTCCCGGCTTCTGGACCCACCACTTACCAGCCAAAGAACGGCAGGCAAGCTCCTTAAGCTTGCGGGGCCTCAGGTTTTTGTCTGTAAATGGAAATGTTAATCTTCCACTGAGGTTATTAAGAGGATAAAATGAAACAGTGCTATCGATAGGACCCACCTTATAAGAGCTACGAGCTACATTTAAAGCATCTGATTCTCTGTAGGACTCAAGAATTGGCTTTCTATGATTCTCTACCTTCCCATCTCATCATATGACACATCTCCTCCAACTCCCTCATCCATGTTTCAACACCAATAAATACGTTGATGAAGCCCAATGCCCAAAGATCACCAGGAACACTCTCCCAGTCAAACAAAGTTCGGTTTATTAACTTGCTGCGGCCTGGAAGAGCACGCACCATCAGCAACCACGAGTGTCTCAGTCAGAGGCTGTTATAGGCTTTGGGCTTGTTTTGTGATTTGGGAGCGGGCTCAGGAAGCAAGGGCTGTTCTAGATTGGGTGCTGCCGGGGAGCAGGGACATTTTCTTGGCTGGGTATCTTTATCATTATTTTCTAGAAGGCAAGAGAAATGAAGCAGAGTTGTCAGTGGCAGAGTAAGAGGAGTCACACTTGTCAGCTAGGAGAAAAGAACATTCACACATGTTTGGGGTTTCATAATATCCTCGTGGTTATCATGTTCCATTACGGTCACAGAGAGGCCTTGACTGATGCTGATACTGCATGAAGTTGTCTAGGTTCAACAGGCAACACGAGGGTTAGTAGTCACCAGGCCAGCTGTCTGGACTGTTTTTCTTTTTCTTTCCCAATGTACAACCACAGGTACTAACTGCGAGAGAACTCAAGTGCCCCAGACTCAAGAGTGACTTGTTTACATATTCTGCATAGTGTCTGCTCCCAGCTTTTTCCAGGAAATGTAACCTCCAGTCATTCTCTAAGGGTTCAGCAGGCCAGAGGATGGAGGCCTCTTAGCAGCTAGCACAGAGACAGGATCCTGGGCTGAGAAGGAGCGAGGCTCCAGTGCCTGGATGGACAGGGGGTGTGCAAGGCTTGTGTCTGGACAAGAGGAGGCTAGCCTCAGTCTCTGCCCTTCACCCCTGTGTCTGCCAGACCCAGGCAGTGGAGAGCCATACCCTCCTGGATAACCTCCCCTGCAGGGAGACGCCTTGCATTTCACTGGGCCAGGAGAACTGGTCTGAAGGAAGGTTACTGACTTTGGGAAATAGCTTTGACTGGGGAGACTCAAAGGCTGTGTGACCTTGAGCAAGTTGCTTTCCCACTCTGGACCTCAGTGTCCTATAATGGTAAGAAGCAGGCTAGTCCCTAAGGTCCCTTCTTCTGACATCCTAGAGGGCTAGGAGCTGAACAAATGATAAAGCAGGCACCTCCCCCACTGAGGATATGGGTTGGTGGCAGGAGGAGAGAAGAAAGCCAAAACCGGGAGAGCTGAGCCAGGAGCTCCTGCCCAACCCACCATTTAAATGGGCATCAGACCCTCAGGTGCTGATGGTAATGTTCCCTGACAGGAGGTGACGTTGGCCCAGTGCCATGATGCGCTAGGCACTATTCTAAGAGCTTTATATGGTTAATCATTTAATTCTCACAACAACCCTATGGGGTAAACAGTATTATTATTCCCATTTTATAGATGGAGAAACTGAGGCATGGAGCTATTAGGTTACCTGCCCAGGGTCCCACTTCAGCTGAGGTTGGAACACAGGCGGTCTGGCTCCCAAGCTTGTGTTTTCAACCATACCCGATACCGCCTCTCTGAAGTGTAAATAGCTCTTTCCCATGACCATCTCCTTTGGTTTGGAAGCCTAGAGCAGGGGGTCAGCAAACTATGGCCCCGCGAGCCCCAAAGACAAATCCAGCTGGTGGACTGTTTTTGTAAATAAAGTTGGTATAGCCACACCCATTTCTTTAGTGTCTGACTTTCAAACAGAGTTGAGTAGTTGTAGCAGAGACCACATGGCCTGCGAAGCATAAAGCATAACTTTCTGGCCCTTTGCAGATCAAGGTTGCCAGCTCCCAGCCTAGAGCACTGCCTGGATCCTAAGACAGCTCCACCACTTGTGATGTGACTCCAGATAAGTTGCTTTTCTGAATCTCAGTTTCCCCATCTGTAAAATGGACTTGTTTGGGGAATTTGGTGAGCTAGTGTATGCATGCACAAGACGCCCGACCCAGAGGAGGGGCTTGTTAAGGATCGGTTGCTCTCATTGCTAAGGGTGTGATGCAAATTATGGCTGATTCCTGTGACACCACTGAGGACAGGGCAGGGACCTTTATCCCCACTTCACGGGTGGGGAAATCCAGGTGCAGGGAGAGGGAATGGTTTGCCCAGAGTTTCACGAAGAGTGAGGCAGAGCCCAGGTCTTCGGTTCAAGGCCCCCCTGCCCCTCCCCCTCCCCCCACAATCCGTAGCCCGGTCTCATTTGCGTTTGCCGGCGTGTGCAGCAGCCTGTCTGTGCTTGCGAGTCGTCTGTGTCCGTAAGTACCCACAACCAAGCAGAGCTCGCTGGCACAGACATTTGTCAAAGATGACACGCCAGTCATCCATGCCACCGGAGACAGTGACAGATGCGCTCTCTGGCGCCGCCATCCAGGCAGCTGAGGATGGATGGAGCCCGCTCCACCGGCCCACGCAGGACCAGGGACCAGGCAAGAGATGAATTGCAGCCTGGTCAGCGGACAGGCGAGGAGGTTCAGAGCCTCCAGTTGGCCCCGCCTCCCGACTCGCAGTCAGAAAGCTCTTCTGGGCCCTCCCGGCTCCTCCCGCACCGCTCCGGGCCTGCCCAAACCTGATGTCCATTTAGGACTTGTGTGGGGTCACAGACAAGGAGCTGGGTGCTCACGGGATTTGGGTTCTTTTCATAATAATTATAAGAATAGCTGACACTTATATATGCTGCACTGTCCTAAATCTGAGAATTTATCCTTAGCCACCCGGGGTAGAGGTACAGGAAACTGAGGCCAGAGAGGTTAGCGGAGTCCTCCAAGGTCACACAGCAAGTGGCAGAAGCAGGATTTGAATCCAGACATCTGGCTCCAGAGTCCACCGCCCTCCTCGGGACTACTATTTGAGGGTCTGGGGTGGAGAGGAAATTACTGTGGGTCCAGGACAGACAACAGGAAGAAGAAACAAAGGATCCAGCTTCCCGACCAGGCTCCCCACTCACCTGCGGAGTGACCAGGAGCAGGTCACCCTGTCTCAGTTTCTCCACCTGCAAAGTAAGCCGCGGCCGCTGCCCAGTCTCACGGGTCCCAGCCCAGCTCCAAGGCTGGGCTCTCTCGGTCCTTCTGGGAACCCCAGGCACTGGCTCCGCCAAGTAATTCCAACCCAGATCCGCCCCCCCCAGTACCATCTCATAGCTCATTAAACTGTCACCTCTGTGTCCTCGAGGCAAGTTCACAGTCCTCTGAGATTTTGTAGGGATGTTCACAGCTAGTGACAGCAAAGGGAACAGACCACATAAAATAAAAAGAAGAGACACAGGGCTCTAAAAAAGTTCCCAAAGTCTTGCTCAAAAGCTCCCCATGGGTGATTCAGAGGCTCAGGGTGACCTGCTTCCCTCTGCCTCTGGATGGGGCTTCAGAAAGACCGCAGCCCCGGGTCTGGTTCAGCCAACCACTCGCTGGGGCCCTTGCAGAAGCCCCCTCCTTTCTCCGAGCCTTAGTTTCCTCATCTGTAAAATGGGGACAATGGTGGCACCTACCCCATAAAATTATTGCAAGGATTAAAACATGAAAAACCCTTAGGACAATGCCTGACACATAGTGAGTGCTCGATAAATGCCAACTGTTGTTATTCCCTGGCTTTCAGTGTCCTCAATGGGGAAATGAGGGGCTGGGTTTCCTGCTGTGTATGGGCTTCTGGCTCGAACATTCTGTGAGGTAGTGACACTCCTGTGATGTCTCTGTATCTCCTCCCACTCACCTCTCTCCTTTGTATCTGTGAGCCCCAGCCAAGGGTGTAGGGAAGAGAGAACCATACAAATAGGAGGCTTTACCATTCTTATTCACAGTGGCGAATTGTTCCAGCTGCAACATTCCCGTTCCTGTCACGTGGAGCCACCTCCGTGGGTCGGTCGACACAGCTGGGGAACGTGAGCTATGGTGGAAGCTCCCTGCCAACCACACCCTCCGGTGACGGGCCTCAGGACCTGTCCCATAGCTTCAGCGGGAAGCAGGCCACACCATCCCTCCTGTGCAGACCCACCGCACAGCCCAGTGTTTGCAGGAATAAGTAATTACAGTTTCCCTGGGATTCGTACAGAGGACACCCACGCTGGCAGAGAATTTCTCTCGCTGTTCAAGCTCCGTAAACTCTTGAAAAGTCATTTTATTTTTCAGTCTGTGGGCAGGATGCCACCAAACCAGGAAGCATCATTAAATAGACCTTGAGGGGTTTTTTTCAGCTTTTTGGGGGATGGGGTGGGGTTTGGTGTTGGCTTTTTTTTCCCCCACCAATGCTTTTTGGATAAACACATAAATCAGCATCATCTATATTCATTAGCTAACATGCCTTGTTCAATACAAAATTACCCCTGTTTTGCATGATTTTCCCCCTTGTGATTAATATAAATGACTTAAGTTAATTATGTTTCTCTTCATGGAAAAATGTATTTGTCAAAGAGCTGAAACATCAATAAAAAAGAAACAGTGTTGTTTCAAGAAGAGCAGGACTGCAGGCAAGCAGTCAGTGTACCAGGGAGGGCGCAGGCTCGCCCGTCTGGGGGTGTCGCTCTGACTGAGCAGGCACGCTTTATATTTACTGACAGTGACAAAAGCATTTTTCTTAGTTAAGCTCTCGTGAGTTCTGATGAGGTAGATTGATGTCATCGTTATTAACAATGATGACACCTCAGGCGGAGAGAAAATGGTTTTCTCCAGGATCCCAACGAATGCTGCAGATAAGCCTCACCTCTCTTTACCAGGGACAACTAAAGCTGGACGTCTCACCAGCCAGCCCCCTAAAACTGGCCCAGCAGGCAGACTTTGAGAGAGAGACAGAGAGGCAAATGCAGACGGTTGGAGTGAGTGTGAGGGGGAGAGAAATGAAGAAAAGCCAACCGTGAGGCTGTTACGGACTCCCAGAGCAAGAAGGAAGCTTGGAGACGGGACAGCCCACACACCTCACTGGGCCAGTGATAAGACTAAGGTCCACAGACAGGAAGGGACTCACCCAAGGGCACACAGCCTGTTGGTGGCAGAGCGGAGACGGAGCCACAACTCTTGATGCCCGGACCCTCGCCTTTTCTCTACATTGTGCTGCCCCCCTCGCCACCAGGGATCAAGGGGTCCCTTTTCTCTTAAGAAGGTGAGCAATGGCATCGGTAGGGGGGACCCTCAGATTGCAAGGGAGTCAGGGCTGCAGGGAAATCTCTGGGTTACCAGCTTTTTCTATGGTATCTGAAAACACTGCCTGCCTTGGTTTGGGTTTCCTGGAAGCAGACCCTGAGACAAGATCGTGGGTGCTGGTGGTTTATTTGAGAGGTGACCCCAAGACACTGAAGTGAAGTGGAGGGGAAGTGAGACAGGGAGGGAGGAAAGCCAATACGGAGGGTGTGCTAATGGGGGGGTTACTGCTCTGGGCACCTGTGCTCACTCCCACCAGGAGAGACTCTAGAGAGCATGCCTCCTTGTTGTCCAATGCTGGCCAGGGAAGCAAGAGTATTTATTCACTCATTCCCTGGGGCTTTCATTTCCAGCCCCTCTGGGTTACCCTGCACCCAGTCTGAGCAAGCTCCCAGGGTCCTAGAAAAACCCAGAGAACCCAGGACCTTGGCGTGTGTATGGGGACAGTGTGCATGGCCACTGTCTATCACAGATGCAGGTGAAGGAGAGGAACTGAGAAGATGTGGGTGGGGCAGCCACAGAGTCAGCTATACCACCCTTGTCTAAATGCTCCCAGCCCTCCGAGACCCCTTCCCTCCGAGTAAACAAGATCCTCTTGTCCTCTGATGGTCAGAAACCATTCATCTGGCTTTCATTACAGGTCATCTTTTATTTTATTTATCTATTAGATAACCTTTCTGTCTCTCCAAATATACCGTAAGTTGTTCAAGGGCAAAATTAAGGCCATAGCCATTTCGTCATTCAACAAATATTTATTGAACACCGACTGTGTGCCAGGCCCTGTTGAAGGCGCTAGAGATAGATGGAGAAAGTCACTGTCCTTGAGGAGCTTGCATTTTAGGGGTGAAGATAGATGATAAACAAGTAAACACCATGATTTCAAGTAATGATAAGTGAGTGGTCCAAAGAAAAACAAAGCAGGATAATGGGAGGTGGGAGGTGGGGGTACTATTGGGGACATTTGAGCAAAAGCCTGAATGAAATACATGAATGAGCCTTGCAAGAATCTGAGGAGATTATTCAGTCAGAGTGAACCTCAATGCACAGGTCTGAAGAGCAAGAACAAGCTTGGCTTGTTTGAGGAATAACAAGAAGGCTGGTGTGACACTCAGCAGAGTAAATGAGAAAGTGGTAGGAGATGAGGTAAGGGAGGGCCAGATCACGTAGCATCTTATCTTTAAATAATGCCTGACACAGAAAAGGTACTCAAAGCAAGCTGACTGGCTGGATAGATGGGTTGGTGGATCGGTGGGTGGATGGATGGATGGATGGATGGATGGATAGATGGATGGATGGATGGATGGATAGGTGGGTGGGTGGGTGGATGGATGGATGGATGGATGGATAGGTGGGTGGGTGGGTGGGTGGATGGATGGATGGATGGATAGATGGATGAGTAGATGGATGAATAGGAATAATGATACACCAATGAATAAAGAACGGAAAAAATAGAGCATATTCTATGGGAAGAATAGTATGGTACCAATTGTGCATTTAAAGCCAGACTTAGCAGAAAAAGTAAATTCTGGGCCAAAAGTATCTAGTGAGTAAGCTATTTAGTAGCTTAACTTAAATAGCCAAAGAGGCTATTTAAGGAAAAATACCCCTCTCTGGGCCTCAGTCAATGAGAGTCCTAGAAGTTTGAGTGTCCTTATCTCTCTTTACATTCCCTGCCAGGGCCCATGGTGAGTATCCAATGACATTAAATGGTATTACAGGGATATTAATTAACTTTGGTGACTAGAAGCTAGTGAATTATCCCCTCCATTATATATTACCACATTTACTCATCAAGGCTCTTTTTTTTTTTTTTTGGCTTGAGGAAGATTGTCCCTGAGCTAACATCTGTGCCAGTCTTACTCTCTTTTGTATGTGGGATGCCACCACAGCACGGCTTGATGAGTGGTATGTAGATCTGCACCCAGGATCTGAACCCATGAACCCCACGCTGCCAAAGCAGAGTGCTCATATTCAACCACTGTGCCACTGGGCCGGCCCCAAGGCTCCATTTTTTTTTTTTTTTTGGTGAGGAAAATTAGCCCTGAGCTAACATCTGTTGCCAATCCTCCTCTTTTTGCTGAGGAAGATTGGCCCTGGGCTAACATCTGTGCCCATCTTCCTCTACTTTATATGGGACGCCGCCACAGCATGGCTTGACAAGCTGTGCATCAGTCCGCGCCCAGGATCTGAACCTGCGAACCCCAGGCTACTGGAGCGGAGCGCCATGTACTTAACTGCTAAGCCTCCGGGCCGGCCCCCCCAGGGGTCCATTTTTAATCCCAGTCTTTTAATTAAAGCATGCCACCACAGTCCATTAGTGAGGAATATGGAGGAGGAGATGTGGGCGTGGGTATAATTCAACCCAACAATTGTTTATTGAGCACTTACCATGCACTTGGCAAATTGCTAGGTACCATGAGAGAAGGTGTTCGTGAAGGGCCTCAGGGAATTTATGCCTCAACCAAAGCTAATTCACATAAACAACGGAGAAACAATAACATTAATTACCACTTGCCAACTAACCAGAATACTTCATTAGTAACTTTTCCCACTAGGTTTTATTGAGGAAAATCAGGCCAGTCATAAGAAAACCCTGGCACTTTTTTTAACCAGAATATACAGGGTATGCGGTGGCCTAGCTCCTGAAGCAGCTGGGTGTCTCTGGGAAACCTTCTAAACCTCCTGAGCCTCAAGCAACCTCCTCGTGGATAAAAGAAGTTGTTCTCATCCAGGAACTCTCTGGATTCCAGCTGCAACATCGTCTCCTGTGATCCTCCAGACCTAGACCGTGAGAATGGGTTTCCAGAATGATGGTTCAAAGTCACTCTAACATTATCCTTCACCAGAGAAAGATTCCATTATGTTCATGAGAATTTGTTTCCTGAGTCTTCAAAGGGGACCAACAAGATCTGCTTGCAAGTGCAAGTAGTTGTACTGCAAAGCACTATATGTGAGCTGGGATGAGAGAGAGCAAACCAAATACTACAGAATTTAGAGGAACACGGGCTATATTCATGGGGTGACCGCGTAGGAGGCATTTGATCTGGAGCCCAAAAGCTGGGTAGTCTTTTGAGACTAGGAGAAAGGGGGAAGGTAAGCACTTTGGGGAGAAATCCTCCACCCTTTCCACCTGCTCAGGACGCTACCTTACGAAGATGTGATGTAGCAGCCATACTGAGGCCGTGAGGCGTCATAGATACGAGCAGAATGGAAGAGCAGAAGGATGGAATAAACCAGGATCCTGGATGAACCAGCACTGCAATGGTCTTCCTCCAGCCTTTGCATCAAGTTAAACCTTCTGGTTTCTTCCACTCTGAGTCAGGTTTCTGTTATTTGCATCTGAAAGCATCCCAGCTCTTCCCTGCCCCTTGTGGCACTTACCCTTCATAGTACTCTCTTCCGGGCATATGTGATTGATCTGTATGCTCCTCTGTTCTTCCTTCTCTAGGCTGTAGCCCCTTCATCTCTGTATCCCAAACTCTTACACCTGAGCCTTTTCCTTCTAGCAATTCTAGAACTTTTCCTTCCCCACATAGTAGGTGCTTAAATCATGAGTGATTAATAAACGAATGAAAGAAAGTCCACCTAGAAATATTGCCTAATGCCAGTAAAAACCATTGCACCTCAAGGATTGCTTTGCAAATACATTTTTTTTCATTCAGCCAAATAACTCTGGCGGTGACCTAAAAACAAACGTTTGAAACGGGCACAGAAGACTTCCAAAAATTAAAACGCTTTGTACTGAGGGGGAAAAAAAATGTATTTAACCAAAACAGCACCTGCAGGAGTTATTAACATTTTCAAATTAAGGGCACTTTGAGCTTTCATGGCATTAACACTCCATTTAGGCATCAGAAGATACAAAGTGAGCTTTTAAAAACTTGTTTGTTTTAAGTAGATGAGATGCGCGCGCGCACACACACACACACACACACACACACACACACACACACACACACACACACACACACACACACACACACACACCCGAGAGCACTCAGCTTTCACACAGTCATCTGCCTTTGCGTTGCTGACTCCTTGCCACCATCAATCCTTTTTGGTGCCAGAAAGCCTGTGGATGCTGTTGCTGGGGCAACAGGGAAATCTTGGTACATTCTCCGTTGTTAGCCTGGCCTCAGCCTCTCCTCTTGATTAACCCCAACTGGCAGAACATGCCCTTCTTTGTTCTTCCTCAACTTACTGGATCCCAACTGTGTCTCTTCACTTTCCAGGGTCCATTACTTGCAGCCCACCTCCAGCCATTTTCCAAGTGTGGGTCCTCACTCTCCATCCGACTGTACTCCAAGCTCCCCACAGCGGGAGGGACCAGGTCTCATATTTCTTTTATCTGAGCCTCTTCCCTGAAGCTCTTCACTCCTTGAGTGAGCTCATCCAGTCCCGTGGGTTCAATCCCACCAGTGTGAAGATGGCTTCCACGTTTTTATCTCCAGCCAGAGCCTCTCCCCTGAGCTACGTGTTCACAGAGCCAGAGACCTGTTCGGCTCACCATGTGGACATGTCAAGGCATCTCAGGCTTAACATGGCCAAAATAATGCCCCTAATCCTCTGTGTCCTGCTGCATCCTTCAGGTCTTAACTCAGGCATCACTTCTCTGGAATTTACATACATTTTAAATATTATGTTTTACATATATAAAGGAAGAGTCCTTATATATTATCAAGGAAGAGTCAGGCCCTCTCTGTTCCCTCTTTTATAAATACCCTAGATTTTTCTTCACAAACCTTGCCATCCATCATCAGAGTATCTTTTCTGGGTGGATCTTCCATTAACAGTTGCCTGTCTTGCTGGATTTTAAGTCCCGCTGGGCATAGGTCAGCCCCATTTGCTCGCCACTGTCTTCTGAGAGCCTGGTACTGTACCTGAATCAGTAAAGATTTGTTGAGGCAGGGCATGGGTTCCCCCCATCCCACCCAGTGTGGGGGATCTGTCTCTGCATACAGTCGGCACACAATATACAGCATGGGGGCTGCGTGGTGACGAAAGCTTGAACACTTTCTTTGTGTCAGGTTCTGAGTTAAGCCCTTTTCTCACGTTACCTCATCTCATTCTTGCAACAACCCTGAGAGGTAGGTGTTATTGCTATTCCTTATTTATAGATGAGGAAATACGACTCAGAGAGGAGCGGAGCGCGTCTGAGGTCGCGCACATCCTGCAGTGCACAGAGCTGTAACCAGCCCTCATCTCACAGACACCACCAGTGTGCTGACCCTGAGGGGCTCTGAAAGCAGAAGGCCCTGGCCTGGGGTCAGAAGACCTGGGTTTGAGTCTCAGCTGTGCCCCTCATAAGTAGCTTTGGCCCTTGAGCCACCTCTCAATTTCTCCACGCCTCGGCTCCCTCTCCCACGTGGTTCTACCTCCATGACGAAGCGTGAGACGCTGCACACAAAAGCCCTTCACGCGCTTAGAGAAGAACAACTCTACCGATGAGGAGCAGGATCGCCGCTCCCTCTGGAGCAGCTGCTCTCAGAGTGCTCGGGGCTGCTCATCTGAACTTGAACTACCTCCCTACCTTCTGGAAGAATCAGACACTGGAGGCTGCAGCTGAACAGGGGTGCGGAGGTATTTCGTTTGACCCACAGAGTGCTTAAAGCATTTTTTCTCCTTTGGTGTGTAAGCATTAAGAGGTTTCATCTAAGGGTCCAGATTTTTACCTTCTCTTGAAAAGTTCCTGCAATGTGGTCCCACAGTTTCATGCAGCATCGACTGGCATCGACCGGTTGGAGCTGAGAGGTGGCCATGCTGTCCAGTTTGCCACTGTCCCCACCGCAGGCTGGGACTCAGGTGTCACTTATCATGGTGCCTGTTTCTTGTTCTTCTCACAGTGAGGACACAGTTTTCTGCATCGGTGTCTGTAGCAGAACTGGGAAAACCAAGCCTGGACCCCCAGGATAGCACAGTATGAGACAACATGAGTGAGTGTAATTCCTGGGGGAAGTGAAGAATGATTGCAGGGGCTTAATGTGCTAAGAGTGTGTGTTTCAAAACAATGCAGCCTGAACAGGATTCAGCAAAAACGCAAGCCCTGCCCCAGCTCCACGATTATGCTGCCTCTCTGGCCCTCATGAGATTTGGCATTTCACATGCCTGCTCTGGTTAAACAAGGAGTTTTCTGGCCGAAGGTATGCAGTGAGTCTTACAGTACTGTCACTTCCTCCTCCCTCTCAATTGACGTATGTCTTCAATACCCTGCCCAGTGACTACTAGCGCTGGGTCCCCAAGACCCTGAAGAGTCTGTTGACAGGAAGCCTCAGATCAACGAACCAGGCCCCAGGTGTCCTGTACCCTCCAGTTTCTGAGCTACCCAAGAATCCCAAGGGAAACTGGGTGATGACAACTAGTAATAAGTAACAATTCTGCCAGACTCCTGTGCTACACTTCCCAGTTTGCAGAGCACTCGCATTCATTCAACAGTTATTCAGTAGCTATGTGTCAAAGCTCTCTTATAGACCAAGCACAGGTAGTGGTGGCTGTGGTATTATACGAAGTAGTCAAGACCCCTACCTTAGGAAGCTTCCAGTCCGGCAAGGAAACATTTTTAGAGCTAAGATTTCTATAGCACCTTACCAGGAATCAGTTGCTGTTCTAGGTGCTCTCCGTAAAGTAACTCATTCACTCTTCACGGTAATTCTATGAGATAAGTACTGCTACTATCCCCATTTCACAGATGAGGAAGCTGAGGCTATAGAGGTTAAGTATCTTGCTCAAGGCTAGTGGTGGAGCCGGCTGTCTGACTCACAGCAGCACGTTGCTCATGGTAGGCTTTTGTGACCACAGACTGGGAAGCTGAGATTCTCACCAGTGGAGATTCCCAAGGCCAAGACCACAAGGCTGATCATACCGCTTCATGGCCCTGGACCCTTCTCCCTCTCCACTCCAAAACTCAGAGACACCTATTCATAGGAGAAGGAATCACCACATTGGTTGCTCTGGGCTGAGAATGCCAGAGCTGTGCTAGTAGGATTTGTGGGTCCCGAGGCAATTTGCATCTCCTGTTGGAAGTTTTCCTCATCAAAGCAATGGAAATCAATGCAGTAAATACAGTTATAAGGAAATGGCCAGCTCACACTCGCTGCCTCCTCTAAGGAAGAAGAATCTGGAGAGACACATATTGGTTCCAGCTCCATCATGTCCTTCTCCCTCACCTGGTCCTCCCACTGGGAACCCTCCTTGCTCCTGTCAACAGCATTTGAGAGGTTTTGGGTTTTTTACTGGATGCTCTTTACCACTGTGTCTGTGAAAATTCAGTGCAGCTAAGATTTAAGAAACAGAAGGAGTTTATTTTTTCCAAGCCTCCGTCATAGCTGCCCTGCCTTCTAGAGGACTGTTCATGGACCTCCAGGCCAGAAGGGACCTAGAGAACATCAGGTGATCATCTCATTTCACACATGTGGAAACTGAGGCACAGAGAGGTGAGGAGCACACAGCACAGGATCAGCACACCTCTCCAGCACTCAGGCATCCCACCTTCTTAGACTTTCCACAGAAAGGCATTGACTCCTGAGAAGCAACGCTGCACTGCTCTTAGCTTTGGCTTCAGACTGCCTGAGTCTGAGTGCCTGACCCACCATTTCCTAGCTGTGCAAGGCCTTGAGAAAGTTGATTAACCTCTCAGTGACTCAGTCTTCTCATGTGTAAAATGGGGGTGATCGTAAAAGTATCTGCTCCAGTGAGTTGTTGAAAGTTTTAATAATACAGGAAAAACATTTAAAATTATACAAACAGTAAGTGCTCAGTAAATGTTAGTGATGGGCATTATCTTGAAAGATAGTATCCCCAGGGCTCAGAGCTGCTACTCGAGGAGCTTAGCTTCCTCTGGCTCAGAACTTTGGGGCAGGACATGAACTGATGTTGTACTGAGAACCAGACTGTCTAAGACAAAAATGATCTCTCTTTGTTTCACAGCTGTCAGTCCTGTTTCCTGGGTAAATGGTAAGACTGAAAGTTCTTGAAGGCAGAAGAGAGTTCTAGATATCTTTGTGTTGCCTAACACAGTGATGAGCACAAATAGTGTACCTTAATCTTGGGTCTTTAGGTCAAACCCATCTGCTTATATCCTGTGCCTGCCAGCTCACGAAAACCAGCCTTCACACCGGGTGAGGTCTAAGGAATTGATCTAGTGGAGTCTCACTGGTTTTTGCCCTTGACTCTGAGGTTTGAGTTTTGACTCTGTTCTACCACTTCAACCTCTGCCTCTGGACTGCCCAGATTTGGTGTTCTTTCCAAGTTTTCTAGGAGTCTATGCAGAAAAATCGAGAATCCCAGAATGTGGGAGGAAAGTTAAATGTCATCCATGTTTGACATATAGACCAATGGAATAGAAATAAACCTTCACATTTATAGTCAATTGATTTTCAACAAGGGTGCTGAGATAATTCAATGGGGAAATAATAATCTTTTTACCAAATGATGCTGGGATAACTGTATATCCAAATGCAAAATATGAATTTGGAACCCTACCTCACACCATGTACAAAAATTAGCTCAAATATATCAAAGACCTAAATGTAAGAGCTAAAACCACTAAGCTCTTAAATGAAAACATAGTCATAAATCTTCATGATATTGGATTAGGCAATGTTTTCTTATATATGGCACCAAAAGCAACAAAAGAAAAAATATGTAAATTGTATATCATCAAAATTAAAAACTTTCGTACTTCAAGGGACACCATCAAGAAAACGAAAAGATAACCCACAGAATGGGAGAAAATTTTTGCAAATCATGTATCTGATAAGGGATTTGTATCCAGAATGTATAAAGGACTCTTACAACTCAATAATAAAAAAGACAAAGAACCCAATGGGAAATTGGGCAAAGGATCTGAATAGAAATTTCTTTTAAAAAAAAGGTGTACGAATGGCCAATAGGCTCATTAAAAGATGCCCAACATCATTAATCATCAGGAAATAGAAAACCACAGTGAGATGCCACTTTACACCCTCTAGGACAGCTATAATCAAAAAGACAAACGAGAACAAGTGTTGGAGAAGATGTGGAGAAATTGGAACCTCATAAAGTGCTGATGGAAATGTTAAACAATGCAGCAGCTTTGAAAAACAGTCTGGTAGTTCCTCAAGAGGTTAAACATGGAATTACCTACTCATGAGAAATTAAAACTTATGCCAATACAAAAACTTGTACATGAACGTTCATAACAACATTATCCTTAATAGCCAAAAAGCAGAAACAGCCCAAATGTCCATCAACTGATGGACTGATAAATAAAATATGGTACATCCATACTATGGAATATTATTCAGCAATAATAGGGAATGAAGTACTAATACATGCTACAAAATGGCATGGATAAACCTTGAAAAGGACACATATTGTATAATTCTATTTGTATGAAATGTCCAAAATAGACAAATCTATAGAAAAAGAAATTAGATTCATGTTGCTAGGGTGAGGGAAGGGGATGGTTTGGGGGAAGGGGATGTGACTGCTAAAGGATGGGAGGCTTCTTTTTGGGGTGATGAAAATGTTATAAAATTGATTATGGAAATGGTTGCACAACTCTGTGAATATATTTTGAAACCATTGAACTGTACACTTTGAATGATGAATTTTATGGTATGTCAATTAAATCTCAAAAAAGCTGTTTTAAAAAAAAGTCATCCTTGTCCAAAACCCAGTCCTGAGCAAAGTCTTCCCCGATGGGGTTCCCAGGAGCTAGAGCCAGTCAGGAGTTGAGGAACCCTCAAATCTAACAAGTAGAGAGAGAATAAGGACTTGATCCAAAAAGGGAGACCGAGAAGAACATGGAGACGAGTAAGCAGGTTCAGGAGGCAGGGCTGGAGGGATTCCCTACAACGAAGACACTAACCCGCTCTGCCGCAGCATCCGTGGATGACATTAGCACTCGTCACGGTATTCTGCTCTGCGGAGCCCAGAGACAGCAGTACACTACTACTCGGCCAGCCCTTTAGGCAGCCCTACCAGCCCACAGGAACCGGCACGTGGGATGAACTATGTTTGCTGTTCCTGACCTAGGACAATGGTACCAAGTGGAAATTTTGTAAAATGTTTGAAGCCACATTCATGGGCAGAGAGGAAGCCACTGGGGCATCGGAACAGTCTATTCCAGCCCCTGAGATGATGCCAGAGCTCCCCTAAGACTGGATGTCCCTACCAGGATGTCTCACTACTGCTCATTGTAGCCCCTTCCACCTTTGAGCAACTGACTCTATTAGAAAGATTATATTGATGTGAAACCTGTTTCACCAGAGCTTCCCCCTCCATCCTCATCCTATTCCAATTTAATTCCTTGGAAACACATGAATTTATTCATTCAACAAGTACCTATAGCGTATCTGTACCTGTCTCTATCTTTGTCTATCATGTGCCAGGTACTAGGTCCTGAGAGGGCTAATGTGAGAAGAGGAGGATATGCCGTTTATATTTTAGTATGAATTGATTCAGTTGATGGTTTTTCCTCAAGTAGTGGGCTGAAATCACCTTCTCGGGGTGGTTTTCGTGGTGGGGGTAGACAGCGTGAATGCATGGGGTGTCTGGGGGAACATCAAGAGTTAAGGGCATTTAAGTCATATAAAGCCTTAAATATCACTAACAAAATTGAAAATACCATAGACTCTCAAGCAAAGAGCACAAGAAAAAGATTATTGGAAGAAATGGACAATAAACAAAGGGAAAAAGTTCTGTCTCATAAGCAGTCAAAGAAATGTAAAACAAAGCAATGAAGTTTTGTTTTTCATCCATAATATTAACAATTAGTTTAAAATATAGTAGTCAACGCTCACAAGAGTGTGATAAGAGAGACACAAATATACGCTTCTTGTTGCAGTAAAAACTGGTACATCTGTGGAATGTGGTGGAACAATATGCTCTTTCATCCAGTCGTGCCACTCTTATGCTTAGAACACAGAGATTCAGTCAGGTGTTTATAAGGATGTTCATCAAAAGTGTTTCTGTATAAGCCAAAAATAGAACAACTTCAAGGTCCTGCAAGAGAGTAATGGTTACATAAATTGTAATATGTCCACATGCAAGAATAGGTTTTGAAATCGTTGAATGGCTTGGGAAAATGCTCACAATATAATATTACACTTAAAAGTCAGGGTCAAATGTCAGATGTAGTTAGTTTCTAAAAATATATAGTCTTCACCAATCCATAGAAATATGACTGGAAAGAAATACAGTCATGAATCGCTTAAGAACGGGGACACATTCTGATAAATGCGTTGTTAGGCAATTTTGTCTTTGTGCAAACATCACAGAGTGTACTTACACAAACTAGATGGTACAGCCTACTACACACCTAGGCTATATGCTTCTAATCTCACAGGAGCACCGCTGTATCAGAGGCCCGTTTTTGGCTGAAATGTCCTTATGCAGCACATGACTGTACCACAAAGGGGACAGTGGAGTGGTCTGTAATGTATATTTCCTTCTTTAGTCTTTCCTAGATTTTCCAGATTTCCTCAAATGATCAGGTGTTGTCTTTTTTCCTTTGGAGAAAAAAAAAGTAGTAGTAGTATTTTAAAAATAAATAAATAAAGCAAAAATCTTAAGTCAACCCGGCTCCTTCTATTACCAGCTGAGTCTTCAGAGGCCTTGTTCATAAAGTAAGGACAATTGTACCTAAACTGCTTCACAGACTTGCTGTGAAGATAAAATAAGAAAATGTATGTGATATGCTTTGTAAATTGTAAAGTACTGTGCAAATGTTAGCTGTCGTTAACATTATAACACAAAATTAACTCCAACAATCTGAGAGAAAAGATATCCATAAGAAGATACCTCGGGCTTTGACATAAGAACTAGGAAAATACAAGAATGAGCTAAGTACAGAAAGAAGGGAAAAGGCCACAGGAATCCTGAAAAATGTTCACTAGATCTCTCAGGAAGCCCAGGGAAAATGTTTAACAAGAAGCCAAAAAACCTTACAAGCAACCAAATATTAGCAGCACTGATTGGCTAACAAGCCACTTAAGATGTTCTGTCTTTGTTTTTAAAAATCTGAAAAGTGAGAAATATTCAAATTGGGAGAATGAGGGAATTCACTCATTGTGACAGGCAGATGAAAAGCAGAATTAACTTGGGCCGAAATGTATTGGAAAGGCATCTTGCAGGATCTGACTTGACTCCAAAAGTAAAAATAAGCACCTCAAGGGAGAAAACGTGAGTGGCAGAGGGTCAGGGGGCCAGGACTGGGCTCAGAAATGACAAGGACCCAGCAAAAGGATTCAGATTCTTTACCTTGCTAAGGAAGATGCTTGTGGCCTGCCAATCTTGGCCATTCTCTCCTGTTTGAAACTCTCCTGTTTCAGCTTCTAAGACCCTCACCTGTCCTGCTCGCCTGCAGCTTCTTCTCCAACTTCCGTTCCTCATGCTGACCCCCACGATGTGCCTGCTCCAGGGGTCCTTTGTCTCTCCCTGTTCTTTCCAAGTCCCACTTTCTCTCTGTCCCCAACTGGCACCTACAAATTTCATCTCCACAGGGGTCGTTACCTCAACTCCCATGCCATCTCTCCAACTGCCCATTGGACACACCCCCTAGAAGCTCTGCTGCCACTCACGCTAAGCTTGCCTAAAGCCAAATGCATCTTCTTAAAAATCAAACAAACAAGCAAAAACTGGTTCAATAGATCCTCATCTGCTAGTCCTGATTATAGTTCTTCTAGAAACATTGGCTTCCTTCTGTGCTTCCTCTCTTCCAAAACCAAACTCATCATGTCCCAAATCCTATCAACACATCCTTTCATATTTTTCTTATATCAGGCCTTCCCCTGTGCCCACTCAGTCCTGATCTTAGAGGCTACTGCAGCAGCCTCCTGACGGGTCTCCTCATCACTGTATCTTCTCTCCCCAATCCCTTCTAAATGCCACTGTCAAAGACAGCTTCCCAAGACGACACCTTCTCCTGACTTTGATTCTCCCAACCAAATGCCTACCACATGCCTATTAGATAAAGAACAAATGCTTTGCCTGGCATTCAAAGCTCTTGAGCCCTAGCTAAGGACTGGATGAATGGCTTGGCCAAGTCCAGTTGAAGGGCTGGGCCAAGATGGCGGCCAAGATTAGATTCCAAGCATGAAGCCTAGGGTTACCAGTTGTTAAGAGCTGATTGAGTATGAGCAGAGTTGTTAAGGATCACAAAAAGGTCAAGTCTGGGGAGGGAATGTAATTGTCAACATCTGAGCACAAAGGACAACCCCCCCAAAGTGGACAGGGCAACAGAATCATTCTAGAGATGGGAAGACGTACAGAGATGAGAAATAGGAGAGTGGGCTCCAGAAACAATGACCAGGTGGGCAGAAGCTGGACTTGGAGCCAAAGAAGCCCTTCAGTGTGTGCAGGTCAGAAGTGCGCTTGCTCAGAGCCAGGAGGCTGATGTTGGGCAACAGGACACATCTGAAGCCAACTGGGGCACTTGCTCCCCACACAGAGCTTACTCCTCTGCATGCATGGAAGGCAAGCTGCAGCTCTGACAAAGGCAAGAGCACAGCTTCTGGAAAACTCACCAAAACTAGTTCTTTGGGTACATTTCTCCTCTGCATGACCCATGCTCACTGCCCTTCAAGACAGCTAGGTATCCCCATCTCTAGTCCTTTCCATCATTTCCCCAGCCTAGAATGTCCTTGACCCAACGATGTCTAATTCTCATCCAACCTTCCTGGCACAGCTCAAGCCCCATGTCTACTCCTAGTTTGTGAGGAATTTTCTTCCTTCTGAATTCCACGTAAGAAAGAAAACAGGGGAATGAAGGATTTGCTGGGTCTGAATCTGTGCTACTCCTTTGGCATTGAAAGCACATTAGGTTGTCTGTGACATTTACATGTTTATGGCTTCCCTTCTGAGGCAGATGCTCTTGGCTGGCTAACCAAACAGCCATTCCCAGCTCTGCCTACCTCCACCAAAGAGACTGCAAAGCCTAAACACTCATGTTCCCAGCCTCTTGTACTGCTAGGGTGGCCATGTGACACAGTTGTAACCAATGATGGATGAATTCAAGTCTTGCATGGTGAGGTTGGGGGTGGGGTGCTTCTGAAAAGCACTTTTCTCAATAAAAGAGACAGAAACAGTTGGTGTCCTACCCTTCCTTTTTGTTCCTGCTTCAAACATGGGCATGATGCTTGGGGCTGCAGCAGCCATTTTGTGACCACGAGACAATAAGCACAAGGGGGAGAAGCCAGTTGCTAAAAATGGACCTACAGGGCCTTGTCCCTAAGGACGTCATTGAGCAGCTAAACCAACATCAGCATTCACCTACCTCCAAACTACTTATTATAAAAAAATAAAATAAAGTCATTTGTTTAATTCAATTTTAGTTAATTTTTCTGTTACTTGCAGCTGAAGGCATTCCTAACTCAATCATCTTCCTTACCAGACCGTGAGCTATTTGATGGCAGGGATCATATGTTCTACCTCTTTGCTTCCTCCAGCATCTAATATAAGGCCTAGCCTATAACCAACCTTAATAACCATCTTCTGGCAGATGGGAAAGGATGGGAGGAAGTTTTCTACCCCTCAAAGTATCTATTGGAGCAGACAAGACATGGGTATTCGATGAAATAGTGGTAAACAAGAGAGGTGTTCTAGACCTAATTGAAAAACTAGATGTAAATAAATCCTGCCAACCAGATGGCATCCACCCAAGGGCTCTGAAGAGCATGATTGCAGAAATGTTGGCCAAAATGTACGACCTGTAGTTATAAAGGGCCTTGGGTCCCAGAAGCCTGGGATATGGTCAAAGTCCCTCCCACCTACAAAACCGCCTGCAGAGGAGCCTGGGAACCAGAGAGCAATGGGTCTGACCTCTGTTCCAAACACATTGATAGAATCTGTAAGAGAGATCACAGGACACATGATGCACATGAACTTGGTGGACAGGTGGCATAGCTCTTCCTAAAGGAGACTCAGAAAAGGCTAATCTGTAAATTCTCTTTTAAAGGGGAGCAGAGAGGCATGATGAGAGGGAGATGGAGGGGGCCAGTGGACAGGGCATATTTAGAATTTCAAAAAATCTGTGGTGTCGAAACCACAGACTCATAAATATTTATCTGCTCTGGAACAGGCAAGGCTGTGACCTCAAATCTGGAAATAGAGAGTAGGATTAAATAGGCACATATCTTAACAGCGACTTGCTAATGGTGGGCTCCCTGGGAATCGCACTGAGACCAATAGGAAGTGAACAGTTTTGGAACTCTCTGGAAGAGGGAGTATTCACAGCAGCAACTCTTCGTCTATATCCGACCCCAGCACAAAGCTCAGAAAGTGGGGATAGGGTTGCCAGATAAAATACAGGACTACCAGTTATGTGTGAATTTCAGAGAGACAACAAATAATTGTGTAATATAAGTATATCCCAAATATAGGCATGCCCCACACAATCATTGGGACACACTTATACTATACAACTATTCTCTGGTTCTCTGAAATGCAACTGTTACTGAGCGTTCTGGTTTTGGGGTTTTTTGTATTTTTTGTTTGTTTGCTTTTTTGCTCTTTGTGTTTTGGGGTTTTTTTTGGTTTTGGTTTTTTGGTTCTTTTGCTAAATCTGGTAACCTTAGGGAGAAATGGAAGGAAGCTGGAAGAGCTGGGTGAGGAGGCATAGAGGCTGTAGAGTGGCGACAGAGGGATGTTGGCCAAGACACTGGAGGAGCAGTAATCTCAGCCATACCTCAGACCATGGGCCCTGGGTCCTCAGGACCTTGGGGGGCTGGGGGTGGGGAGGACAGTGGTTGAAAGACACAAGCAGTGTAGCCTAGGGGTTAAGAGCACAGACTCTGGAACCAAGCTGTCTAGGTTCAAACCCTTGCTCTGACATTCACCAGCTGGGTATTTGGAGTAGTTGCTTAACCACTCTGTGCCTCAGTGTCCTCATCTGCAAATTAGCATTATAAGAGTACCCACTTCATAGGTTACTGAGGATTGAATGGATCGACACATTGAAGGGGCCTAGAACAGTTCCCGGCACATGTGAATGTCAGTTATCATGTGCAGAGGTGAGCCAGAACGGGTCTGCACACTGGCATTCACCTCCATCTAGTGGTTTCCCAAAGGCCAGGCTGGCCAGAGTGACTAGGTTGGCCCCTTCTCTGTCAGTCAGTGCCCTATTGGACAGCCACACAGCACACCTGAGGGCTGAGTGGCTGGGAGTTGCAGGAATGTGGAGTGGGCTCTCTTGGGGGCAACCATCCTCCCCACAGGTCACACTTCCTGGTCCCCAGCTCCCCTCCCTCTGCCCCTGCCAGGAGCAGCAAGAGTCTTCCTTCCCAACATCTACAATCAGCTCTGCATCCCCAAGCCTAGCAGCCCACAGCCTGGCGTTAAATCGAGGAGGGCTCCAGGGCCAGCAGCCTCTGTGATGTGCTCTGCTGGGCCTGCACAGTGAGCACTGGCCTGCCCGGCCTCCCGCAGCATGGACCATGGCCTGACCTTCCTCTTTCCTGGCTCCAAGGCTCCCGGCTTGCTGCTGACCACAGGACAGCACATTCTTTGCCCCCTCCAGACACCACCTGGCCTCCAGATCTGTCCTGACTTGACCTTGGGTGATTACAAGGTCCTTGACCTTCTGCTTGCCTGTCCTTGTCCTTGGCTCCCCAGTTCACCCTCTCCTGCTCACTGGACTCACCCAGAGTTGGCTCTGTCTACCCCTGAGTAGGGAAGCAAGAGAAAGAAGCAACCAGTCACTGTCCTGGGGTCAAAAGGGAGCTTAGTACAGCTACTGGATAGATCCCACCTCCCTTTCTCTGCTTCCTAAGATCTTCCCTTCCACTCTCCAGAAGTGAGTGTGGGTGTCGTGGCCTGTAGGTAACACATTTGAAGTCTAAAATAGACATAATTTAGGAATTCTGTCCAGGTCGGCTACCAGATAAGTGGGGGCTGAGGCCTGGGGTGACTTCCAGGACCACAAGTCCACAGGCAGCAAAGTGAGAGCAAGGGAGGTGATTCTAGGAGGAGCATCTTGGAGAAAAGTCCAATTTTAAAAGCAGGAAGATGAGAAATTAGAACCCTCATACGCTGCTCGTGGGAATGTAAAATGGTGCACCTGCTGTGGAAACCATTGGGCGCCTCCTCAATAAGTTAAATATAGAATTACCATATGACTCAGCAATTCCACTCCCAGGTGTACACCCAAAGGAATTAAAAACAAGCTTTTAAACTAAAACTTGTCCATGAATGTTTATAGCAGCTCTATTCACAACAGCCAAAACATGGAAACCACCCAAATGTCATCAATGGATGAATGGATAAACAAAATGTAGTACATCCACACAATGGAGTATTATTGGCCATAAAAAGAGATGAAGTACTGATGCATGCCACAACATGATTGAACCTTGAAAACATTATGCTAAGTGAAAGAAGCCAGACACAAAAGGCCACATACTGTATGATTCCGTTTATATGAAGTGTCCAGAGTAGGCAAGTCTGGAGAGACAGATAGTAGATTAGTGGTTGCCAGGGCCTGGGGGGAGTGGGAGATTGGTGGTAACAACTGAGAGGTATGAGGTTTCCTTTTAGGGTAATGAAAATGTTCCTGAATTGATTGTGGTGTTAATGCCCAACTCCATGAATATACCAAAAGATATTGAATTGTACACTTTAAAAGGTGAAATTTGGGCTGGCCCAGTGGCATAGTGGTTGGGTCCGTACGCTCCGCTTCATCGGCCCAGGGTTCACAGGTTCGGATCCCGGGCGCAGACCTAGGTACCATTTATCAAGCCATGCTGTGGCGGTGTCCCATATAAAGTGGAGGAAGATGGGCACAGATGTTAGCCCAGGGCCAGTCTCCCTCAGCAAAAAGAGGAGGATTGGCAACAGATGTTAGCTCAGGGCTGGTCTTCCTCACACACATAGAAAAAGGTGAATTTTATGGTATGTGAATTATATCTCAATATAGCCGTTTTTAAAAAAAAAGCTGGCAGGTGGTCCAAAGTAGACTTCAATTCTGTGAGACCAGGCTAAGAGAAAGAATCAAAAAATAATCCATCAAGGAAGAAGTGAATTCTATAACACCCCATCCTGGTGGCTGTGGAAAGCCCCAAAGGTGGGTGTCAGACCCTTTGCTGTCTCGACTGCTAGATTATTTTCCTCTCTCCACCCCTTGGTGCTACCTCTGCTCCTCACACATGTCTCTATTTCTCTTTCATAGAGTGAGATTACAGTTGTTGGCCGACCTGGTGCTCCCCAACCGGACCTAAGGATCCCAGAGGGCAGAGGCCATTCTCTACTGATCTTTGTATCTCCAGCATCTGGCATCCAGTTGGTGCTCAAGAAAGTGTTGAATTGATATAAATCTTATAGTCCTGGTCTCTTTTATCTAAAGATCATACTATCTCATAAGAAACTGGTAACACTAATTGCCGTGGGGAGAAGAAACTGGTGGTTGGGGAGAGGGACGGGAGAGACTCTTTTTACATACCTTTTAGTACTTTTTGAATGTTATGCATGCCAACACATTACCTATCCAAAAAGAAATTAGTTTCATTTTTTAAATTGTTTAAAAATGCAACACCTATTGGCAAAGACACAGAATTCATGCATGTGACAAAACAGAGAAGCCTAGAATATGACAGAGGTCTCAGGAGAGCAGACTGAAGTAGCAAACCCCTTAGCGGGAGATTCAGGGGAGTGGGGCTTAAAGCCCGGGGAGAGAATAGTGGGAGATTTACGGCTCCCTTCCCGCAACCCTAAGGAGGTCATCATATCTCTTCATCCACTCTTGGTAATGCCATCAGGTCTCCCTGGGCACTGCCAGCCTCAGTGACCCGACCACTATCAGTCCCGGTGTCAACACAGATTCGTCAGGACCATGTAGCATTCACATCCTCACCATCACACCCACCTGTCCGCTCAGGAGGCCCACTGGGGCTGCGGTGGCCATAAACCAGGAGAGAAGACCTCATCGCAGAGCATCTAATCAACTGACCGGTACAGAGTGGGAGGCCCAGCCCTCATCACCCAAAGGAGAGGCAAGCCTGGAAGCTTGGGGCAGAGGCAAACCTCGTCCCCATGCCCCCCCACCCCGCCATCTCTCTTCTTCTCTCTCGGGCCCCCTCCCACACAAGGCCCCTGGACTGTCATACTGTACCCTCTTGGCCCTGGGCAGCGACCGCTGTGGCAGTGAGAAAATAGAAAGCAATAAGACTCAAATGTTCCGGAAGGACAGCAGCCCTCACAGTGAGCCAGCATCTGGTCGGGGTGTGCTTTGAAATGTCCTGTTGATGTCCCAGCCTCCCTGTCTTCCCAGGAAGTGCCCTAGAGGCAAGTGTGTGTCTCTCAGTCATCCATCACCAGCCCCAGCTCAGACCTGGCACACGGCAGGCTCTCGGCTTGTGTAGCTAATGGTGAGTGAGTGAGTACTGACCAGTGCTGGGCACTGCTCCGATTTATTGAATCCTGACATCAACCTTATGAGGCCAGTGCTATATTCCCTTTTTACGAATGAGTCACGGACAGCTTAAAGTAACTTGCCCAGGAGCCCATAGCTCCTAAGTGACGGGACCAGGACTCACACCCAGTCATCTCCATAATCTATTAGCTTAACCAAAACACTACACCATGATTCGTACAACAGACGCCGAGTGTGTGTGTCAGGGCGAGGGCGGGCTGGGGTAGAAGGAAGAAAGAAGATGAGAAAGAATAGAAGGGAGAGAAGGAAGTGGGGGGAGGGAGGGGGAGAGGGAGAGAGGGAGGACAGGAGTTCAGTAGATCCCAGGCACTTGCTCTCCACTTTGAGAGGCAGCAGCTCTATTTGGTCAGTGCCCGAGAGGTCGGAGACTGACCCAGGCTGCGCAAATCTTCAAGAGACTGATGAGTAAGCCAGAATATCAGTTCATTAGTTCCAGAAAGAACTATAACTTCCGAGAAAACCAGAGCCTCGTGTCCGTTGGTGGGAGGCCAGCGTACGTGGGACATGAATTATTCTCCTCAGAAGACTGCGTGGTAAGCAAGGACTCAGTGCCAGAGAGCAGCCAGATGATCTTAATGGCTCCTGGCGGTGCGTTATGCTTGCCTGATGCTCCTGGCTCCTCTCGGGGCCGCCTGTCAGGCACAGCGGATGTTTCTGTCAGCCAGACGGGCCCCCTTGCTCTGGACAGCACTGGAAAAACACTGACAAATCACTGCTCCCTGGGGTCCCCTTCCTCTCGATGATGCACAGACCACCCCCCTTTAGTTAACACATTTGTTCCCAGACAAGGCACACTGTGATCGATCAGATGTCACAGTTGATTAGGTTTCACCATCACAGATGCTTGACTCCATTATGCATGGATTCTTCTTACTAGTTTTTCCCTCAGGGGACAATCAAGTTCTGAAAAAGGGGAAAATAACAAACAAAACATTACTCCGACCTATGGGCGGATTATACCTTATTCTCAGGCGTGTCGCTGCTTTCGGGCCCCAGGTCAGCTGTGGCTCCCTGTCTCAGGAAAGGGTCCAGTTTTGGTCCCCACAGTGTGACTATATTGGGCACTGGTTGAAAGTAGGACAAGATGAGATGGGGGAAGCAGGCAAATGCTGACTCCAGGGCAAAGGAACTGAAATTTTTAAAAAATTATGATTCCACTTAAGTAAGTGGCTATTCATGAAGACCACTGATGGGTGGCCTAGCTCAGAGATTTTCTCTGGCATAGGACAAGGCCCCCTTACCAATAGCAGAATTTGCCGGCACCCCTGCTCAGATTAATATTTAAACTTACTGAGCACCTTCTGTGTTCTAGACGCTGTGTCAAACTGTAGCATGCATGTGTTAGTCATCCATTACTGTGTAACAAATCACCCCAAGATGCAGCAACTGAAAACAACACACATTTATTGTCACAGTTTCTGTGGGTCCTGGCACAGCTCAGCTGGGGCCTCGGGCTCAAGGCTCCACCGGAAGGACCCGCTTCCAAGCTCACTCACGTGGCTGTTGTCAGATTTACTTCCTCTTGAGCTGCTGGACTCCATCCCTCATGGAGCCCCCGTGAGCTTCTGGCCCGAGACCTCCACAGTTCCTGACCGTGAGCACCTCTCCACAGAGCATCTCCTAACACGGCTGCGTGCTTCATCAGAGCGAGCAAGTGGGAGAGCAAGAGGGGGTACCAGCGAGAGAGAGGGCCAGCAAGATGGAAGCCACGGTCTTTCGTAATCTTATCATGGAAACAACGTCCCATCACTTCGCCATATTCTATTTGTTAGAATCAAGTCCTTAGGTCCCACACACTCTCCAAGGGAGGGGATACAGGAGGTGAATACCAAGAGGTGGGATAATTGGGAACTGTGTCAGAAGCACATGATCTCCTCAAGGCACCCCTATGAGATAGATGCTACTGTTCGTCTCTGCCTTTCACAGAAGGCAGTAGCTGAAACTTAGAGAGGTTAAGTAAGTCCAAGGTCACACAGCTCATTGATGGTGGAACCAGAACTCAAACACAAATCTGTTTTATAACCATTCACTGAACTTTAGCCTGCTCGGAGAGGTTTCTGGCGTCAAGTGATGTTCCTATAGTGGTCCCAAGATCCTACCAGAAGAAAGGCCACCCATTCTGTCCTTGGGTAAGGTTGGTTCCCTCTGATTTAACATGAGATGAATCAAGACCAAGATCTGAATCTTCCCCATTCTAGACTTTTAATCTCAGACCTGCTGCAGACATGCCCCATGCTCCTCCACCGTGCCTGTGTCAGCATAAGGCAGCGCCTCACTTCTGGTCCCCACCTGGCTTCCCTGGCCTGTCATTACAGCCTGCGATTGTTTATCAATTATTCCCCTTGGCAACCTGCGCAATGATATGACCCTGTAAGTACCTGACTCAGCTCAATTATATCTCAATCATTTAGTAAACGCAAGTACGTGCCAAGCATCGAGTGACGCAGAGAAAAATCAGACACTGTGCATACCCTCAGGAAATTTCCTGAATCTAGCACTGCACCATCCAGTACAGTTGCTACTGGCTGCATGTGGCTGCTGAGCACTTGAAATGTGGCTAGTCTGAAATGAGATGTGCTATTACTGTAAAATAACAGAAGGTTTATATGAAAGACTGATATAAAAAAATAAGAATAGCTCATTAATAATTTTTATATTGATTAAATGTTGAAAGATAGTATTTAGGGTATATTAAGTTAAGTAAAATATACTATTGAAATTAATTTTGCTTCTTTTTACCTTTTTCATGTGGCTACAAGAAAATTTAAAACTGCATATGTGGCTCACTTTGGGGACTTGTGTTATATTTCTATCGGGCAGTGCTGGTCTTGAGATAGAAAGTCAGATGACACCAACTACCATTTATGCAGGTAACTACCCATGCTCCAGACACTCCACACTGGACACAAGTCGTTTCATTTAATCCTCATAATAAACTCACGCAGTGGGCATCATTATCCCTTTACAGCTAAGGTGATGACCCGCAGGGCTGGAGCAACTTGCCCAAAGTCCCACAGTAAGCGGGTAAGCAAAGTCTGTCAGAGAGATGAATACGCATCTATGCCACACAGTGACAGAGGAACAGGACCAGGTTGGGGCAGCCAAGAGAAAGCAGTGACTCCACCTTGGAGGGCCAAGCAAGCCCTCCGGATGGAGATGGTGCTCGGGCTGAGTGAACCCAGAATAAAGACGTCCAAGTAGCCAACAAGCAGCAAAGGCTCTCTGAGCAGAAGAAAAGCGGGTGTGAAGCTGCAGAAGCATGAAACTGCACGGTGCATTCAGGGAATGGCAGGTGGTGAGACGGCTTGAGCTCAGGGAGCAAGTGGAGGGAGGTAAGTCAGGCAATATAAGCAGGAGCTTTGCAGGGAGAGGCCTGCTTGGCACACCCAGGAGTTGAGACTTCATCCTGTGGGTCAGGAGTCTCAACTCTGGCTGCACACTGGAATCACTGGAAGAACATTTTTTAAACACCTATGCTCAGGCGCCATCCCAGAGCAAATAAATCAGAAAAACAGAAGAGGCAGTGTCAGACCCCAGAGTCTGTAAAGCACGCCTTCAAGTGATTCTAAAGTGCAGCCAAGGCTGAGAAGCTCTCCATAATATTGGGAATTTGTGGAAAAGCTTTAAGAAATGGAGTCAAATGATCACAGTTCTGTCTTAGGAAGATCATTCTGAAGGTTGTGGAGAAAATGGATTGTTGGAACTGAGTGAGATTGGAGGCAGGGAGTCCAGGCAGGGTTCTAAGGAAACAGCCCAGGTCAGGGATGCCGAGGCCCGAGGGCATGGAGCCGAATGTAGTGACTGATTGTGGGGGTTGGGTGAGGTACCCCAGAAAGGGACCACTGTAGGACTCTGGCCATCTTCAAGCATCACCTCTTAATCGTGAGTCTCCAGCCTCCATTACATTCAACTGCCTGCTAGACCTCTCCCGCCAGGTGTCCCTCAGGGGTCTCCAGCTCATCGCATCCTATGGAACTGTTATATTCCCTCAGAGCCTGCACCTGCGGGTTGTCCTAATTCCACTCATGGCTCCCTAGATACCCCACAGCCCTCCTGGTCCCGCATCAGCTCCTCTCTCTCCCTCTCTTTCCACATCCAATCAGCCACCCAGGATGGTTCTTCTGCCCTCAAAGGCCTTCAGAGCTGGGCCAGCCCCGGCGGCCTCGTGGTTAAGTTCAGTGCACTCTGCTTCAGCAGCCTGGGTTCAGTTCCTGGGCGCAGAGCTACACCACTCATCTGTCAGCGGCCACGCTGTGGTGGCAGCTCACATACAAAAAGAGGAAGATTGGCAGCAGATGTTAGCTCAGCATGAATCTTCCTTCACAAAAAAAAAAAAAAAGGCCTTCAGAGCTGCTCCTCCCTGTCATTCCCCAACCCCTCTCCTCCTCAGGCCCTTTCATCCAGTGCTCAAACCACTATGATATTCCCTGTGGCAACCACCACTTGCTGGCTACCCAAGCCATTTGCTTCTATTCCTTGTTCAGAGGAGCCTGACATTATCCAGGCATCAGGCAATGATGTGCCCACCCCCAGGGATGAATCAATTTTGGTTCAGGCCACCATTTGTAACCCTGGCTGCACTTTAGAATCATTCGGAAGTTTAAAAAAAATTCCCAATGCTCAGGCCCCACTGCTTGAAATTCTGATTCAATAGGTCAGATGTAGGGCTCAGACATAATATACATATGTTAGAATCACCTTGAGATTTATAGATTTTTTATATATATAAATTCTCCCAAGGCGATTCTACTATATAGCTATATAAGCAGAGTTGAGAACCATTGCTCTAAACCAGTGGTTCTGGAAGTGTGGTCCCTGGAGCAGCAGCAGCAGCCTATCTGGGAATTTGTGAGAAATGAAAATTCTTGGGTCCCACCCCAGACCCACTAAATCAGGACCTTGGAGCCCAGCAATCTGTGTTTTAACAAGCCCTCCAAGTTTTAACAAGCACACTCAAATTTGAGAACCACTGGTCTAAATTAATCATGGTAACCCCATTCCCATTTGCTACTGATTGGTTTTCAGTGGACCTGTGACTTGGTTCTGTCCAGTGAAACATGAAAGAAAGTCTTCTAAGAGGACTTCTGGGAAAAAAATTTTCCTGCCTGATGGAAAAAGGGAGTCACACAAAGAGAAAGCTCTTCCTTCAACTTGTACACTTTCTGTGGGGGAAGAGGACCTATTGTTGTGTGAGGCTGTGGTACTTAGAGCTATGGCAGCAATCTTGGGACCCTGAGGAGAAAGTGGAGAGAAAAAGGGAAGCTATCTAGAACCTGATGTTGTTGAGCTGCGAAATTGACCAATCTCGGAATTTTCCAATCTCATATTTGATGTGAGATCATTAAGTGACATTCAGCACAAGCCACTCTAAGTTGGGTATTCTCTTACTTGCAGCCAAAAGCATCCTAATGTCTATGGCCTCCTAATGTCTATGGCCTCCTAACTGTTCTCCACAGCTCAGACTCCCCTTCAAATCCATCCTACTGTCAAGAACTGTGAAGAATCTTAGATTTTACCCTACTGACAAGCTAACAACTTAGCCTGGGTGCTGGCAAATGCACAAGACCTCCTGGATCAGAGACAAAAGACTATATTACTCACGGTCCAGCAAGCAGCATATTTGCATGGGCTCCGCTTGCCTTCAAGTCCTGCAGGCACAATGCTATAGGCCCACAGGGCACCTACATACACCCTTGGTTGCATTACATGAAAAGAACCCAAAGCCAAGGGCCCAAAAACCAGCAAGCAGCAGACAAGCCAGTTCCCTCCGTCTCCTCTCAGGGAAGGGAACAGTTACACAGTGGTGACACTGTGGTCACCCTGACCTACTTAGTTTCCTAAATAACCAGCTGTAGAACAGCTCAGTATTGAGAGACAGATAAGCTTTGCAATATGGAGCGCTCAACAAGAACATGCAGGTGAGCTCAGAGCCCGTGGTGGACTTCCTCTCCCAGCACCTACATGGAGCTCCCAGCTAGAGCTCCAAATGTCCATGGCTGTGGTCACCTAAGTCCATGCCTCAGACATCAGGAGTGTCTGAGCTGGCTCGGGGCCTTTAATCACTCCCTGCCAGCTTAGGGCTGAGGTCTACTGCCCCCTCAGTGACTACGCCCCAGCAGCTCAAGGATGCTTGGCAGGTGCTTTCTCTCGCCTCTGTGTGGAACCCTCTTATTCCTGTCTGGCATCACAGCTTCTCAGACTTTCGCCTTCTACCTGAACCAACCTCCCATCTGCCTCCCTTTGAATCTATGCTTCCGTGGGTTCAGCCTTGATTCCTCTTCCCTCTGCATCCTCCAGGTCAGTCCTTATCTACTTCGTTCTCTCACAGCCAGCACACTGGACTTTCCTGGGTCCAGAAGGAGAGTTCAGACGAGTGGTTCCCTGTTGCCTCTTAATCCCATACCACTCCTCGCACTGGAATCAAGGACATACACAACCTGCCTCCGGCTTACCTGTCTATACGATCCCTGCACAGTCTACACCACATTTCCTGGCCCGTGTGGTTTTCTCCAGACCTCCATTGTTTTCACCCCTTTGTGTTTTTGCTCATGTTCCTCACTGGGCCTGAAAGGTCCTCTCGCATCCCACTCTCCCCCGGGGAAACCCTGTCCCTGCTCAGGCCCGCCTGAAATGACGTGACATGGTGGAGCTCCGTGGGATTCTCTCCCAGCCGCACAGACCCTCTGCCTCCTTACAACCCCCAGGGGCTGTGAACTTCTCTTAGGGATCTCATCCTTCTGGGCTTCTGTTGTAGTCCCGTCTTGTCCCGGCTATGAATGAAAGCTCTCAAAAGCTCCGTGATACTCCCTTTCAGGCCCGAGCACTGTTACTAGCTCTGTCACTCGCATGACAGCGCGCCCCCAGATGCATTTGAACACACACGGCTGCATTTTTCTGACTAAGGCGAACAGGCCAGTCCTGCTGTGAACCGCGTCACCACCAAGCTGCCCCCTTCTGCTGCTACCTTAGCTACCAGAGGAGGGAGGAGGCCTTCAGGTCCCTGGAACTGATGTCATTTGTCGAGTCAGCCCAAGGGCGGATAGGCAACACAGCCCTCCATAGGGAAAGCACGTTGTGACCGGGACTGTGCAAAATCCTATCGTCCTTTGCAGAGCCTCCAGAGCAGTGTGCTGAGAATGGATTTCAGCTTGCCTGCATCCCTCAGCCCATGGGGTAGCTACGTGGGGCCTGGGTTGGGCTGGAGCCCTCACCCCAATGAGCTGTACAAATATCATTTTCTGTGTATTCATGAAAAGAAAAAGGCTGAAATGCCCTCCTTTAGGGGTGTCAAATTCCTAGACCCCTAAGGTCTAGTGTCTTGAGAGTTTAATCCTACAGAAGCTTAGACTGTCATAGTGATGAGCACCAAATAAAGGGATTTGTAAACGAAATGAGAGCGGATAAAAATGAGGAGTTGAGACAGGAATGGGCTGGTTGAAAATTGTGATAAAATGTTGTGATGGATTGGGACTAGGACGGAATGGATTAGAAGGAATGAGAATGGTGGCAGGTGTATAATGAATTGTGGCAAGAACAGGAGGTGATGGATGAGGGAGGGAATGGATGGGATTGGTGTAAGCTGAGAATGAGGTGGGGGTGGCAGAGTCAGGCTCTTTCCAAAAAAAAAAATCCCAGCTGGCTTCCTCAGTGTTTCCTTTCCTCCATCCTCCCAGCATCCTAACTAGTGGCTGAGCCCAGATGAGACTTGTTCCCAGTCAACCTCCAAACAACAGGACAAAATCAGCCCTGCCCACTTCAGTCTATTTAAAGCTGTGTTTGTGATTGATCCAGCTCTGGAAAAGCCCATTTATCATGAAGATTCAACACTTCGTGACCCACCGTGTGTTTTTTTGCTTTATTCCCCAGCACTAAACGTGACTTCAGGATCTCCCCACTTTTTAAACACCCAAGAGCCAAATCTTTATACTTCCACACTGAGTCTGCCCTCTCTCTCTCAGCCTTCCCGGGCCTGTAACGAGCCGCATGGCTCTTTTACCAGTTCTTTTTTTGTTTCTGTTACCACAGGGCCCTTCTGCCCTCCCGTCTCCCGCTCTCAGCAGCTCACCATCCTTTCCAATTTAAGCTGAAATCAGACTCCTTCTGCCTTGTCTTTGCTTTTCCACCTCCCATGGTCTCTCTTGTCATTTATTATTTAACTCAATCACCTTATTATACATGCACGAGAACCATTTCTGAATATGGCTGGTATGAAAAAAAAATTAGGATCCAAACCAGAAGCAAACTCACCTCTTCTCAACCCGCTTCCCAACTCCATTGTCATTCTGCTCCAGTCCTGGGCCCAGGCCCCCAGACGGGCCAACCCATGAACACGGATCTGGCCAACAAACCCTCAAGCCCAGTTAACAACTTCTCAGGCTGGCCACAATGGAAAATTTCCAGATGGCTACTTACAGACATCTTTAAGTTTCTGTAAGAGATGTCTTCATGAAGGCAGGTGTTTGAATGAAATTCCATACGCAATTCCAAAGATAATAAGTAGAAAGCACACAGAATGATTGGTTCAGGGGCCCAAGTTCTATTTTTCAGTTCATGTCCTTCATTAACTGACTCCTGGACCATGAGCCTCTCTAGACCTCAGTTTCCTCATCTGTAATACAAGGGAGCTAGACCATGATTCCTCAAGTTTCTATCAGTGTGAAAATTCTAAAAATCATACTTACCCAATGATCCACATGATTCAACTGGAGATCCATCCCTATAGTTAAAATTTAGCTCACTCCTAATCAATAAGGGGCAATAAGGGCCACTTGCTATGCTGCTGCTCCTCATTGAAAGGGATATTAGATTAACCTGGTGAACCCCTTGCTGCATAGATGAAGAGGCTGGAGCCCAGAGAGGAGAAGCAGCTAACCTAAGGTCACACAGCAAGTGAGAGGCAGAGTCAGACTAGAACTCAGGACTCCTGGCTCCTTGTGTGCTGCTTTAACCATGACTGCAAATGTTTTGATCCTCCTTCCATTGAGAGGGGGGTCTATGTCCCCAACTCTTCATCTAGGGGGGCCCTTAACTGCTTCCACCAATAGAGTGTATGGAAGTAATGCCATGTGACTGCCGAGGCAAGGCAAAAAAGTCCATGCCACTTCTGCCTCACCCTCAGAGAACACTTCCTGAACCTTCATGGTCGACGACCACTGATCCTGAGACCTCCGCCCTGGAGAGGCCACGTGTAGACAATCTGGACGACAGTCTCAGCCAAGCTGGTGTACCAGCCAGCCCCGCCCAGCTGCCAGACGTGTGAGTAAGAAACTATATTGCATGTAGCCTCCAGCCCCCAGTAGTGGAGGCCCCCCTACCACTCAAGGCCTCCCCCGAGGCTCCAGACACCATGGAGCAAGGAATAGCCACGCCCCTGCCCTTTTTAGACTCCTGACCCACAGAATCCGAGAGCACAATAAAATGGTGGTGTTTTATGCCACTAAGTTTTGGGGTGGGTTTTTACATAGCCTTCGATAACCCCAAGACTTAGTGAACTCTCACACTGCCTAATAACTGAGCTTGGACTCCCTGCTCCTGGCACAACGCCAAAAGTTTGTGACTCACAGCACACGTGCCAAAAGTGGAGAGGTAGCCCCTGCCTCCTCATCCCTTCGCCCCCATTCTGCCTCTGGTGCTGTCACTCACACGGTTTTCACCCTGCTCCCGGGGCCAAGTTCTCCTCCCTCCCCAGCAGTCCTTTGTTTATATCATGAATGTCAGGCTTGCCTCATGGATAGGAAATGAGTTATTTATGTCTCTTCACTAGCCTGTGAGCCTACAGGGGCATGGCTGTGTGCTGTTCATTTCCCCAGGCCAGCGCCTAGCAGAGAGTGGGCACGAAATAAATGTGCGTGGAATGAACCTCACGAAGACCACGTGATCAGCCGCCTGCCCAGACCTCGCTAACAAGCAGCAGGCTCAGGACCTCCTCCTAGTCCCCCTCCAGGCAGGGCACGGCTGTCTCCTCTCCAGGCAGGCTCTGTCTGCTTCACATCAGCCCAAGAGCAGGGGCGACGTTGTGCTGCATCGAGGGACAAAGACAGCCAGAGAGAATTCAGCCAGCTGGGACCAGGAACAGGGGAGAATTGAACCATTCTGGAGAGCCAGACGTGTGTTTTGTTAGCTGCCTTTATGAACGTGCGTGTCCTGAAACCCTGGTTAATTTTCTTGTCCAAACATGAAACGAGGTTGAAAACTGTTGGCTCCAGGAGAGGTACTGTCCTTCAGCAGGTTCTCTTACAAACTTTGCAACTCCAAGGTCTAATTCAGCAGAGAGCTGGAAAAGTTCCTGGTTGCTAAGAGACCAGAGAGCAGATTACCAGCTCACAAAAGACCCAGGAAGGCCAGTAAAAAACAAAACAAAACAAGGTAGCAAATGGGCCTCCTCAAAATCAAAATAGGGTAAACAAACCGGCTAGGAAAATGTCTGATTAGAAAAGACCGCGCGGTGGCGCAGCGGTTTAGTCCGCGCTTGGCAGCCCGGGGTTCGCTGGTTCGGATCTCGGACGCCCGCGACGCACTGCCTGTCAGCCATGCCGTGACGGCGTCCCATATAAAGTAGAGGAAGATGGGCACGGATGTTAGCCCAGGGCCAGTCTTCCTCAGCAAAAAGAGGAGGATTGGCAACGGATGTTAGCTCAGGGCTGGTCTTCCTCACAAAAAAAAAAAAAGAAAAGACAACGGTAAATATTCTTCATGCTGAAATGTAACGATGCTCTGTAGGCAGCTACACTCTATCTTTGTGTTTTGTCCCTTGAAGGAAACAGCAGGGGAGCCCCTTTCCAGTCCTGAAATTCTGTATCTGTGAGTCAGAAGGGAAAATAAACTGTCCCAGTTGATAAGGAGGCAAAAAACGTAGACTAAGGCTGCCTCTTTCAACAGCTCTCCCCGCCAGGAGGGTGAATGGGCTGCCTGTGGCTGTGGCCCAGAAACATCCTTGCAAGAGGAACGAAAGCCTGCCTCCAGGAAAGGTTTCTGATCACTCCTGGTGAGGGGCCCCGGAGCCACAACTGAGGGCGCTGGCCCCCACTGGAGTAGGACAGACACCTTGGGACCCAATCTGGGCATATAACCAAGGGTGAGAATTAGCTGGGGCTTGCAAAAGGAAGGAACAATGAGAAAAGTAGCAAATGGGTCCCAGGTACTTATTTTGTTAAAGTGCTATGATTTTTAGTCATTTCTTTCCTGGCCAGATGATTTAATAAAATATTAAAATTCTTTTTAAGGCTGAAGAGGCAAAGCTTGCTAATTTCTCTTGGTGAATCACATCCATGGTGGAAATTCAGCTCCTTAGATGGAAAGATTTGCTCAGACCCCACTGCTCAGCTGGACAAATAGCAGGAAAATCCTCTACCTGGAAATGACCAGCTTCTTGAGAGAGGAGTTCGAAAATCTTTGGTGACCACAGAGGAGTCGCGGTCATTTGGGTTTTGGAGCTCAGAGAGGAAATGAAGTGGGGCAAAAAAGGGGGGCGGGGAGGATGGAGGATCAGGGAGATGGGAATTAGGAGAAAATTAAGCCACAAGTAGGTATATGTCAGGGAGCTGTGGAATGATGAGTCTAATCACTATGTGACTGAACAGTTTCTATTTATCAATACTTGTTGGACAGCAAAAGGATTTGAGAATATGAAGGATCCAACAAGCATGAAATAATCTTTAGGGGGGAAAAAAGACAATTCCTTACATGGCAGCTTCCTTCAGATCTTTTCTGACAATCCTGTTTGTCAGGCTTTAAACGGCAGGCAACTGCTGTGTTTTAGGCAGAATTGGTACCTCCCACGAAAGACTCCATTATCGTCCCTAACATTCGGTGTCCCTCCCTGTGGGAGAAATATACACCTCCACTCTATTGTGCATAGCCGTGGCCACGTGACTTGGTTTGGCCCATGAAATGTGAGCAGAAGTCACACATGTCACTTTCGGGTATAAGTTTTAAGAGCTAGCACATGGTTTCCTGGCTTTTCTTTCCCCTCCTAGCGTGATGACCATTCGTGGTCTAAATAGTGTCTTATCCAACAGCCGTGGTCCCCAAGAGGAGAAAACACGGAGCAGAGCTGAAATTGATCACAGTGGACATGTAGCATGGGTGAGACGTAAAGCTCTACTGTAAGCCACAGAGATTTGTGGTGATTTGTGCTGCTATTACAGGAAAATCTAGCATGTCTGACTAATGCATCTCACAGGACTAAAATGGGGCCCAAGTTGTCCCTTACCCAAACTTTCTCGCTACCTGGTCACAGTCTCACCATTAGGGGAAAGTCATTATGCCCCAGGTGGCCCACTTAGAATTCAGACATGTCCTGCGGATTCTCTTTCCTAGGAAATCGGGACTGGAGGCTCTGAGGCCCTGCTGCTTGGTGTGGTCCAGACACCGCACTGCGCCTAAAACCCGGCACAGTCTGGAGCTGAGCAGACAGAATGGTGAACTTCGTCTCTCAGAAACGCCAGATTGGAGCTGGCTCACCAGTTCTCATTTAAACAAAACAACAGCAACAAAATTAGACTCTCTCATTCCCGTCTTCAGGACTTTAGAGGGTCCTGACAAAAAAAAAGTTTGACTCCCAAAGCCATGGGAAATAACACAAGGATTTGCTGAAGAAATTTTGATCCTTCCTGCAAAGCCTCTTTACCCCTCCATGGCCCACAACATCCCTCTCTTCAGGGCTGCTCTCCTCACAGCTCTCTCTTTCCCCCAAACTCCAGCCTATGCCTCTTACCCCACCACTATTTTCCCAACTCTTCTCATCATTCTCTTCATGTGTTACTAGAGTCGCCTTCTTCCCACTCTCCTCCTCACTCGCCATCCCAATCAGCAGCCGAAGTCCAGGGAGCTGTGTTGGACCAACATACAACCCCCCAGAGGGGTGCAGGAGGAGAAGGCTCTGAATTCTTCTAGCATTTTGTTTCTAACAAACTTGGTGGCACAGCACAATGGAGGAGCCCAGGGAGGAAATTAACCTTAACAGCAGCAGAGAGGAAGTAATGAGAGACAGTTCCTGGGAAACTGTGGAAAGGCAGGGTCTGGAGCAACTACTAAGTCAGGGAGCGGCTATGGCCACAGCTGTTTAGCTGGTTCCTGTGAGCACCGGAGGGACCACCAGAGGAAGCCTTGGCAAGCATGTCCCGGGACGGGGGCCCAGCCAAAGAGGAATTTTGAACACTTAATGGGGTATTGAATGAGACTTTTCCTGTAGTCTCAGAACTTTTGCAAGATGCCCCAAAGTGGAGGACAGTAGGCCAAAGTGCCCCTACATTCTAAAGAGGAAGTGATCAGAACATACCTGCAGGATTTATTTAAAGGTCTGTGATCTAGTCCTGCCACCCCCACCTCCAGAACCCCAAGAGAGTACAAGAAGTTCAGAGAGAGTCCATCGAAGTCGGGGCATTTCTAAGCCTAGCGAGATAGGCTAGGATGTTTCCCCTTCCCTCCCTTCCCCATGAAGGACGGGAGGGAGATGCTTCTGCCAGCCCTTAAGCAAAGCTCAGGGCTCCAGGAGAGGAGCTCAGAGGTTGGAAGGCCTTAGAGGGGTGAGTGAGTGCAGTGCCCAGCTGGATGCTGCCTGAGCCACAGAAACCAGTAGGCTGACACGGTGTTCCCACTGGACGGGAGCTTGGGAAGCGTCCTTGTCCTTGCCTCCTGGGTTCCAGAACAGGGAGGCTGACGCCTGCTTCTTGAGAGAACTATAAAGGAACGTGGGCAGCTGCCTGGAGTGGCCTGCAGTGGCAGAGGTGCAGAGAGGACATGGTGGTGACTTCCCTCTCATCATTTGGTTGATAACTGGGCAGCGTGGCCTCTGCAGAATGTATCCCTCCTCCAGGGGTGTGATAAGACCTCCACCCAAAAGGCAAGCCCAGAAGCTACAGGCAAGGTGGGGGAGAGGGTGGTAAAAAGCAGACTATCCCCCTTCCCCAAGGCAGGTCCCCAGCTCAGGCATGAGCTGAGGTGGGGGAAGGCGTGGAGAAGCCCTGAGTTGGGTGTGAGCTTGAAGTTTTGGTTTAGCCTGGGCTGGACCTTTCAATCCCTGAAAAAGAGTTGAAGCAGCCAAAATAAGGCTAGTTATTATCATTGAAGGTGGCCAAAAAAGCCATAGGCTCTGCCTGAGACAACGTAAGGGGTGAGGAAGAGAATTGCAACAGAAAGCTTGAAAACAAGAGTTAGAGAAAAATAAAGCCACTTCCTAATTGTACTGCACTGAGTCATATTGATAAGAAAAAGAATTACACCAGGAGGGGGAATTCACCAAATAGAGAAATGCTCTCTAGAGAGTGTGCACCTTGAACAACTGTTATCGAGGAGGATTGCTGAAGGACGTGTGACCCTGCATCCCACCAGTGTATGCCTTCTCGGGGACAAGAGGGCCCCACAGGGATGAAAATTGGTTCTTAGAGAGGGGAGAGCAAAAAATTCTCAGATATTTCAAAGTTTTGTGACCCTAAAAAGTTCAACTCTACCCAGTAAAATATGATTACTTAGTATTTAATTTATGTAGGATATGGAGAATTGAAATGAAGTGAAATTGTTTCCTTCAGGGAGCAATCATGAGGAAAAGTTTAGAAACATTGAGTTAGAGAAATAGACAACATTCTACCAACCCAGATCTGGTGCTGAGACATTTTTCTCTCTCCAAGTAGAAGTGCTTTCACTGAATTTGTTTTGCTATCCTACCTTTCGAGGAGTTCATCCCCTGCCCCACAAGGTTTTCTTTTCATAAGGACCCAGAAGAGAACTTTCTTTCAGGTCTCACTATAAAGAAAAGCAGTGCTTCCACGGGATAAATGGTTTATTTATCTTTTATGTATGCTGGAAAATCTCAAGGTAGGTCAAGTTTCCCTCTTTGCTGCAGCCCCAGGGGAGCCCAGGGCACCTCTTGTAACCCCTACAGGACTGGGTAATATGCATGTCTGGGACTTTGTCTTAACTGTGCTTTTAGTATGTTTCTACTTTTAACTCTACTGCAATTCCCTCAACTAGGTCTTAACTCTTCCATTTCACTTATTTTTATAAGCCCCCCAGAATCCTTTGTGGAATAAGTGAGGTGTAAATATATGAAGAGGAATACTTCTTCCCTCTCCCTCCAAAGATTTTTCTCCAGTGTTTTCAAGTCTATTCCTATGCAGTTGCTTTTTTTTTTTAACTCAGTGTAGAACTGATGCATACTCCATTAAGTTTTATTTTCATCCTAGTTTTCCAGGATATCAAGATAATCTTGAACACTGATTCTGCAACCTGATGCTTTTCCTAGTGCTCTCCGCTTTGTGTGATCCACAGTGTCAAGGAACACGCTTTCCATGCCTTCATCCAAGTCATTGATAACAATGTTGAATGGACAGGGCTAATACAGATCCCTGCGGTATGCCACTAGAGACCTCTTTCCAGCCAGTATCCACACATTAGTCATCTTTTCCCTTTGATATGGTGATGAGTCCATCACATTTCTGCCATCTGTCCACTGGGATGGCCAAGAGACTTGGTCATATGCTTCTCTGGACTTCAAGGAACCTCGGCTCATAAAATTCCTCAGACCTGTCGCTCTTAACACCTCCCGCCAGAAGGAAGTAGATTGGCACTGGATGCCAGGAACTCAACTTTGCTGCAACTGTGCTCCTGCCACCTCTGCATTAGGAATTTGACATTATATCCCCAAAACAAGCAGCCTAGGCTTCCAGCAGCACCAGTAAAATGGATACACCTCCCAGAGTTTTGCGTTCGCTTCCAAATGGAAGTCTCATGTAGGTTTTCCTGACTGGTGTAGCCTGGGTCACATGCCTGGCCCCAGCCCCAAAGGATGCTAAAATCCCTGTTTTCTGGATCTGCCCTAAGACAGCAGTTCCCATACGTCAGGAACTCCAGCAAGCATTAGAATGGCCTCCACAAGGCACCAAGCAATCAGACAACGTGGCAAATGTCCCTGGAGCCTGAATGGTGGAGTGTGGCTGCTACACAAAGCCCGGGTTCCACCCCGCAGATCTCAGGCCCTGCTCCGAGCTCCAGGGAGAGAGAACCTGATTGGCTGACCTTGGATCAAGTCCTCTCCCCAGGCTCCGGTACCTTGGCCAGGGCTGTGGAGTGAGTCAGGCAGTGTGAAGGCTGTCAATGCCCCACCTGCATCCCCTCAGAGCCCTTGACCAGCTCCTGGTGTGTGCACACCTGAGTCAGCCAGCCCCTGAGCCTCTTTGTCAGAGGACTCTTCTCAGGCCGCCTCACCCCTGGGAATTCACATCCCCCCAGGGCAACCCTTAATCAAAGCGTGACAATGTGAGGAGTAAACACGAAACAGTACATAAAACAATGACCAGCTTAAACTGGTTTCGCTTCCTCAAAACAGATTGTTGATTAATCAAACCTGGTGCTCAGCAACAGAGACAGCACTGCGCATGAGCCAGACAGGACCCCCCCCCACCCCACCCTGTGCCGCCCCCCCCCCCCACCTGCCTGCCCCAGCCCCAGGATGACCCTGGAACTGAGAATTTTCAGAAATGTTGCCACCCGAGCCCTTCACAAAGCAAGAAGTCCTTCAATAAGGGAAATCCGGCTTCCAGCAGCCCAAGTAGCTTGATTACCATAGATGGACTGAGTTGAGACTAGGCAATTGACCTACATGGGCCCAGTTGTAGCTTAATAGCCCCTAACTCCTTAAATTTCACCCCAAACCTTGGATTGGAGAGACAGATTTGAGAGCCTTTCTTCCTGTCTCCTTGGTGATTGACCTCGCAATAAAGCTCTTTCTTTTCTCAAAAGCTGGTGCCATAATATTGGCTTCTATGTATGTCAAGTGGCGAGCCCTTGTTTGGTAACAAGCATGCTGCAGTCCCCTCCCCATTAAGACAACTCGGAAGTGAGACCTACACTAGTTGTAGAAGTCCCCTGTGGGGCTGACCCACAGTCACCCATGGCACTTTGCTTTATACTCCCTTCTCTTCCCCATCCCACTTCCCCACACCCCTACTCATCTTTCCTGGGAACACTTCCTAGTGCTTTTACACAAACCCTTATCTCAGGGTCTGCTTCTGGGGAACCCAACCCGAGACAAAAACATAGCTGCCAGAGGTCCACAGTGGTAAATGAGGTATCACTACAAAAGCAGCGATGAAAAAACCCCCGAAGTCCCATCTTCCCCCTGGTTTGACCCTTTCCAGACCGCCCTGGTCCTGAAAGTGGGGACCTAACCTCCAAATTTCTGCACTGGCCATTCCCTAGTCCAGGACCAGAGCTGGGACTCAAAACCAACTTTCCTGAAGGCGCACACACCTACCCATAATCCTGCTGGTGAGAACGGCCCAGCCCACTGCACTGTCCAGAATTCACTCTTTTTCCCTTTTTGAATGTCAAGAGCGCATATGCCCATCTCTTGTCTCTGAGCACTAACCCCTCCTCTATAATTTATCAAAGATTAATGACAGTGGCTCTGAAATCACATGTCAGGCCCCTGCAGGGCCGCAGGACATAATTCATCAGGCTCAGAGCCCTGAGTTCATTACAACTGCTGCGGTGGCTCTCCTGCCTCCTCACCTGTCCTTGACTTCAGTCCCCTCTGTGCAATGTTTCTCCGACACTTCCCAACTGGAAGACTACTTTCCTCGCTGGAGAAGAAGGAGGTAACAGAGCAACGAGGCAGCACTGCCCTCACTTTGTCTTCAGCCCCAAACATTGAATCATTTTCTCCAAGCAATGCCTGCCCTTAATCTTTGCACACTTAACCAAGGTAAACAGGATTCCTCATAGAATTCATAACTCTTAGCTCATTCAAGGCATCGGATTTCCCTCCTTGGTTCTTAGAGACGGGGGCACACTGCTGGAATCAGCCCTCACCCTGCGTCACTTTGGAGACCCCGAAGGCCCTTATACACAAACCTAAACTCCATGGCACTTCTGAATCCCAGGTCAACTGTTTTGGGACTCAGCCTGCTGCTTCTCTTGCTGACAGTTGTCATTCCTCTTTATCCCTTGTCATCTCCCTCCTTAAGAGCCTGACTGAAAAGTTCTTAGTCATAATCCTTGGCCCATACTCCCAATCCCCTTCCCTTTTATTCCCGAGGGCAGGGCTCATGAACTCACCCACTTCCATCACTTTGAGGGGGGGCCACCTGACCCATCCTCAGGCAGCACTCACTTCCTGTGAGGTTAGCCCCCAGGGAATTGTCTTTAGGGTCGTCTGCACGTCTGAGACTCTCTAGCCTGAGCGACCCCCTGGTTAACTGGCTTCTGCTGTATCTGTCCCCTCATTTCTGATTGCTATTTTTCCTTCCATTTTTGTACTTTTCTCTTTCAATCTAGACCATAAGAGAGATGCACCCAGTTTCTTTAGCTAAAGTCCCCTTTCCTCTTCAGCTGGATAATGCTATTTTAAAACAACAATAACAATGCCAGAAAGAGTAAATTAGAGCCTAATGAAAGTAGCTATCTGCAGGAGGTGGGGAGAAATGTAGGGGAAGTGTTAAGGATGACACTTTTCCATGTATATACCTTTTTCTATTTTTGATTTTTCAATCATTTAAATGTTTTACATGTTTCAAAAATAAAATTAAATCAACAACTAACTCTATATAAAATTATATAGAAAGAAAAACAGTTCAAGTAATTTCAGACACAGTACCCTGACTGTACACCCTTAGTGGTATATATTCTACAGAGAATAGAACTACAAAGAAGCCTTAAACTTGACTGAGTGGGTTTGTTGTTAGTAGTGTTTCTGGTGTAGTGATTCTAAAACTACTTTGTGTGTATTACAGGATAGAGAAAATTAGTAAATGTGTTGACATTGTTGAGAAGCAAGTTCTCACTGGGCGAGAAAGGAAACGTCAATATGGAATGTGGGAAGGGGAGGAAGAACCTGCAGGGTTGGATTTGAATTGGACATATCAAAGTGAATTCATGATTTGTTTTAAAAAATATAGGTATTTTCTAGCTCTGTCCACAGGAAAGGCCCAGAAGTAACAATACCCCAACGATAATGAGCACACTGAGTCCCCAGGTCTTGGTTTTTTAATACCATTCGCCATTAAGAGGAGCCAGGCAGGGCTCCTTGGAGAAATGATGGATTCAATTCCGCAGCAAAGAGAGAACAAGGTGAGCCCGGAACATCAGGTTATACTGAAAATCAAGGAAGTGCTTAAATTCTACTGAAGACGCGTCAGAGGGACACAGGAGCCCACCTGAAGGGGCTCCCACAGGCCAAATTTGAAACAATTTGAGCTTTAATATTTGCAATGAATTATTACATAGTAAATTTTTTTAAAAAGTCCATGAGTTCATGGTGACATTCACAAGGGTGGAGAAACTCTTCTTTACAGCAACAAGTCTGTTAATGAAGTAGAAGGAATGATAAAATTAGGAAAATTACTATTTACTGTATTGCAGTATAATAATCTACTTAGCTGAGAATCATCACCATTGGGTAAGAGGTTGGTAAGATACTCATTCAATCAAAATACAATCCACTCAGATTACTTATTGATTAAAAAGGTACAATGGAGAAATATGGTGGGCACCACCTAACCAAATGATCGACTTAGCATGACTAATAATGGGACCAATTGACATGAAATAGCTCCCTGCAGGGGGAAGTGCACCCCACCCATGCAGTGTTCTCACCAAAGCGTTTAACTTGAGTTCAATCAGGGATCCAGACTGTGAGATGCTCTGCAATAGAAATGTGTGGATTCTTCAAAGACGTCAATGTCAAAAAAAGACCCAAAATTGGAGGGAACTATTCTAGGTTAAAGAATAATAAAGAGACATGCAATGATGATCCTTGATTAGGGGGAAAAGCTACACAGGACATTCTGGAGACAATAGGGGAAATTTGAATATGGATGGTATATTAAATACTATTATATCACTATTATATTTCTTGGATATAACATGGTACTGCAGTTGTGTCGGAGAGTATCTTTAGGAGAGGCATGCAGAAGCATTTAAGGGGAAGTATTACGATATCTATAACTTATACTCAAATGATTTAGATTTTTTAAGTACATATGTAAAATACATATATATACGGGGAGAGAGAGAGATTGACGTGTGTGGCAAATATAAGTGACAGTTACTAGATGTTCATTTTACTCTTCTTTCAACTTATCTCTAGATTTGAAATTTTTCAAAATTAAAAATTGAAGTAGGGGATGTCTAGGCCCCACCTCAAACCATTTAAGTCAAAATCTCTAGTCCTCCAGAAGCATTTACTGTGTGGCCAGGGTAGAGAACCGCCGACCTACAGTACTATTCATGATGGCATCTTTCGCCCCCACCATCGGCCCCCAGCCTCCAAGCACTCTGGAAGTAAGTCTCTTAGAGGTCACAGGGGCATCTGAGTCTCCAGCCGGCCTCTGCAGCTCTGACTCAGAGGCTCAGTTGGAGAAGGAGAGAGTGAAGAGACCGTGTAGAAGTTTCTACTTAGCACAGGAACCCTGACCACTTTTAGGTCCTTCTGGCTCCCTCTAACTGGGAGGCCTCTCCCTTCAAGGAGCCAGCTCCCCAGCACCTCTGCTGTCTGCGGCACTCCCTCGTGTCGCCCCTCGGGGCTGCCTTTGCCGCCCCTGAGGCAACCTCAAGGCCAGAGGCTGTGTCTCCTCCCCCTGTGCTCTCGTGGCCTCCTGCAAGGGTCTTGCCCTGCACACTTCCAGTAAACACGTGCCAGCTGAGCTGAGGTGGGCTCTCACGCTGCGTCCCCACTGTCGCCCTCAGTGGGGGAGGCGAAAAGCACATGATCTTAAAGAAAGGACTTTACTTTGTCCAGAAAAGCCCAAGGCAGAAGGTCAAAGAAGAAAAGAGAGAAGGGTGGGAAGAGAGTCTTTATAGACAGCAGAGTCACTCTCACTCACTCTGGGCCCTTTCTAGGTACAGGCACTGCAGTAGCGCTGGACCAATGGCATCTCATGAAATCCACTCAACGCCCAGCCTCATGAAGTAGGTACCACTGTCATTCTTATATTATGCTAAGAAATATGAGGCCCAGAAAGGTTGATTAACTTGCCCAGCATCACAGAGCTTGAACCCTAGCAATCTGGGACCAAAGCCCACAGTCTTAACCACTGTGCTGTACCTCACTGCCTACATAGGAGGCTTTAAGGGAAGGGCAAGAAAGCAAGAGCTAATATTTATCAAGCTCCTACTAAGACATTATCTTGTTGAATTCTCTCTGCAGCCCCATGAAGTAGGTCTTATCTTCTTTTGATGAAGCTCAGCGAATGGACTGTGAGATAAAGGGGTTCAGTGCCTCGTGTTGCATGAGGCTAAAAAGCACCACCGTCTGCCTTGTGCTCGGTGTGCCTGGAGTCTCTCAGAGGACCAGGCGCCCCCTGGAATCAAGCAATGCAGGACCCAGAGTGACTTGCCCAGTTACACTGCCAGTAAGGGATGGTCCCAGGATTTGCAACCAGGTCTCTCGGACCTCAGCCAGTTGTCACTGCACTGCACTACCTCCTTGGGAAAACCCTCCTGCCCCCACCCCTTCAAGTGCTGTGTGTTGCCAGACATCTCTGCAGGGATCAGACCCTCCCTTTGTGCAAGGGGAGGTGACACTCATGCTGTGCGTGCCCCCCAAGGTGGTGTCAGAGGCCCAAGCTCTTCCACACAGACCTCAGCTTTTAAAAGTGTGAGAATTTTGTCTTCCTGGAGGGTGAGGAGGTACGTCTGTGGGGGGGGGGGGGGGTTGAGAGAGGAGAGGCAGAAAAGTCTGAGACACATCTCCCCCAACTCAGCACACTTGGGTAGTGGTATGCACAGCTAGGGTGACCAACTTGTCCCAGGTTTCCCAAGACTTTCCCGGCTTTAGCACTGCAGGTCCCGTCTGGCACACAGAGAGGGCTGATGTCTTAGTCAGCTCAGGCAGCCATAACAACATGCCATCGACTGGATGTCTTAAACAACAGAAGTCTATTTCTCACAATTCTGGAGACCAGGGGATTTAAGATGAAGGTGCTGGTCAATTGGTTTCTGGTGAGAACTCTTCCTGGCTTGCAGATGGTCTCCTTTTCATTGTGTGCGCTCGTGGCTTCTCCTCAGTGCAGGCACACAGTGGGGAAGGGGAGTGGAGTCCCTTCTAATAGGGCTTTAGTCCTGTCATGACCTCACCTAACCCTAATTACCTCCTAAGGCCCCATCTCCAGATACAGTCACATTGGGGGTTAGGGCTTTAACATCTGAGTTTTAGGAGGACACAGTTCAGTCCATAGCAGTCCAATACCCCACTTGAATCCAGGACCCTGTCCTTCCTCCTGGCCCCCCAGATACCCAGGAGAAAAGCTATCTATTCTACAGAAACCCGCCCAGCCACAGCCGCTGGTGAAGAGGTACCTCCACTGGAACTACTGGTCTTTGGCTTCCAGGCCTGGACAAAGCAGCTCCAGTGGCCTGTAACTGGCCGTCTTTTCTAAGGAAGGGTCTACCAAGAGTGGGCTGGGCAGAAGGGGTGGCCCTCAGAACCCCTGGGAGCTATGAAGGAGGCTCATCAATGCACAAGGGCAAACTCAAATGCTTCTCTCATAGACTTTCCTAGATGCCTCAGTCTGAATTTGAGGGTGAGGTGGGCAGACTGAGCACAGACTGGCTTAGAACCCTGGTCTACCACTCACAAGCTGTGTAAACTCTCTGTGCCTCAGTTTCCTTATCTGTAACATGAGGGTGACCATGCCTACCTCATAGAGTTGTTGTAAGGGTTAGAAAAAAAATGAATTTTGAGTGATCAGCACCTGGTAGATGTCAGTAAATGGTCGTGATCTTTATTGCTCTCCTGCCTGCCCGTAGCATTACATCCTTTCTCTCTCTCGCTCTCTTTCATTCATTCAATAAGCATTTATTGAATAACTGCTATGTTCTAAGCACTAAGGATGCAGCAGTAAATAGAACAAAGTTTCTGTCTCCAGGAAGCTCACATCGTGGTCTGAGGAAACAAACGGACAAGTAAGTACATAATAGTAGCATTAGTGTCAGAGGGTGATGGACATGGGAATGGAAACCGGAGGAGCAGCTGCATGGATGAGTCTGGAGTCCAGAGGGAGGGAGGTCAGAACATGAACCTGGGCGTCCTCAGAGTCAAGGTGGTCTTTAAAGCCAGGGGACTAGATGGGATCACGGAGGGAGAAGACGAGGAGGAGCCAACAAAAGGGACTCAGAAGGAGCTGCCAGCCAGTGAGGAGGAGGTCCGGGGAGGTGTCCCAGAAGCCCAGACTGGAGAAGATCTAAGAGGAAATGGGAAGAGAGGATTGGAGGGAGCCAGTGTAGACAACTCCCCCTAGGGTTGTCCACCTCGGTGAAGTATGCCAGCTGCAGTGAAAAGCCCCATAGGGCGTGTCTGTGCCTCTTTTTTCTCTGGGTCTCCCCAACACGTAATTGGCTCTCAATCAAAATCTGCTGAATGGAAATCAGTCAAAATGTCCTTCTGTTTATGGCTGGGGATTTTCCCTATTTCTCAGGTCCTCACTCCAGGCTCCTGGGGCTCCGGGGACGGTGAGCCCACCATTCTCCTGAGAGTCCTTCTCTCTCAGGAATGTCAGTGCCCATGTCCAACAAGGCTCTCGGTGGCCTCACATGACAGGAGGGGCTTGTGGGCATTCCTGGATCACTGGCTAACCAAAGGAAAGGAAAGAAGAAATAAATGTTTAGGAGCTGGGGGAGGACTTGGTATAATGAGGAAGGAATTGAAGTCATTGAACAAAATAACAGCAACAACCGTAAGAACCATTTATGGAGCTCTTGTTCTGTCCCAGGCACTGGGCCAAATGCAGTACACAGTGTGGACGTCGTGTCTTAGCACAGCTCAGCTCAATCCATCCTCGGTCCTCCTGTGAAGACGGCTTTATAAACCCCACCTCACAAAAAGTAACCCTTCTGCTGGAGATCACGTAGTCGGTAAGTTCCAAGGCAGGCCTTTCTCAACCACGATGTAAATCTCTTATCACTGAAGGAAGGAGAGGATGGACGTAGGAATATTAGGAGATAGAGACCAAGCCCCCCTGACATTGCCATCTCCTTCCATGTCTTCAGCTCCTTTGCCGCCAGGCTCACCTGGGCCTTCTTCTCTGTGCTCCCCAACATCACATTTGCTGGCTGGTGGGACGTTCAGGCCAATGGGTGGAGAGCTGAGTGGGTGGAAACCAGAGAACTCTCTTCCTTAGCCATCACTGCTACAGAGGCAGACGTCTCCTAACTAACTCCTGACCCCGTCAGTAGCCCCTCAGCCAACTTTCTCACAGTGGCAGCTGCTCACACAGTGTGATTTAAGAAGACAGAAAAGATACATACACACACACACAACCCATCTCAAAATATCTCCCCCACTGGCTCACCTCAGCACCTAAAATTCCACCAGGTTAAGGCCCAGTGGAGACCTATGCAGTTGTTATTGTTTATTGCTATAAACACTGCACCTCTGGAAACTGGGATTTAAAAGCTGGGGACTAGGAACAAGAAGAGACCAGTTGTGCTGGTGGAGGGAGAAGGAAGTGGGACAAGCTGAGTCTTTCCAGAGAAAAGGCAGCCCTGGGATAGTGGGGGAGAGGAGAAGGTAGAGGGTCTTTTGAAAGGCTGGAAGCCAAGCATGGAAAAGGGAAGGAGTCAGAAATGTCGTTCTCTGCTCTCCTAAGAGTTGTGGTTTGGTGTAGTGATGGAGTGTGAAATCAGACAACCAGGGCTCAAGTCCCAGCAGTGCCATTTCCCAATTATGTGGTCTTGGGAAACTAACTCAATCCCATTATCCCCATTTCTGTATCCTTAAGATGGGGATAATGACAGTAAGCATCTTGCAGGGTTACCTAAAGGATTCAACAAGGTAATCCATGTAAGGTGCTTAGCACAGTTCCCAGCGCAGAATAAATACACAGTAAATGTTTAATATTATTATTAATATTTAACTGAAGCCTGTGGCCTGCCTCCACCACCAGCATCTCCAGCGATGAGCTTCCTTTGGAGTCTGCCAAGGATCTCAGGGTTTACTGATGTTCTCGATGTGAATCACTTGTAAACACATATATTTGTATCTTCTGTTTGGGGGAAACATCCCCCCTTCTTCCAGCATAAAATATCTAGTAGCTTCCCTGGGAGAGAGAAGGGTGGAGTACAAGAAGACAGGAAGCCTAGCTGTGCCCAGGTAGCGGAGCGAGAGGAATGTGTCCCAGTAGCACATCCCACTTTCCTTGAGCTTGGCACCTGTTCTGAGATGGTGTGAAGCAGAGGAAAGAACCCTTTGAACTAAAAATTTAGCTACTATGATTTTTTTGCAAATATGCTCATATACATGCAAAATGATATAAGTAAAGGTTATTCACTGTGGGATTATTTGTTATGGCAGAGATTGGAAAACAATCTAAATATTCATTCATTTGTTCAATAAATTATGGTCTATCCATACCATAGAATATTATACAACTGTAGAAAAATATGAAGAAATATCTATAAAGTGATTATGGAAAGATGTCGAGATCCATGGTTAAGTGAAAAAAGCAGAGTACAGAAGAATGTGGGAAAGGTGAGAAAAAGTAATATACTCCCATGTGTAGTTAATATGCACAGAATAACTCTGGAAGAAAACTCGAGAAATGTTAATATTGTCTCTGAGGAAGAGAACCCAGAGGCCAAAAGACAACACAGTCACTGACTTCTCTTTTATACATTTTGAATTTTAAGATGTTGAAAACACACAGACTTTTGTTTAAGAGCACTGGACCCGGAGTCAGACAGACCTGGGTCCAAAACCCAAATCCACTGGTGGTGTGATATTTTGCAGCTCCCTTTAACTTTTTTGAGCCTTGGGTTCCCCACACGTAAAACAAGGATGAGAAGAATATCTATATCGCAAGGTTGTTGTGAGCATTCGCTGAGACAGTGTTAGAAAAATACCCCAGGTAGAAGCGGCGGCAACAAAGACGGCCTTCAATAAATGTAATCTTCGTGTATTTCCGCCTAGGTGCCTAGGAGAGCGCTGCAGGGGGAGGTTAGGGACTCGCAGTAGGTGGAATAAAAGAGAAGTAGAAATAAGAAGTCTCTATCCTACAAGTAGTGGAGAGTGTGGGTTCCTTGTACGTGCACGCTGAGGATCCGCCCAGCTCTATTTACAGAGCCAAGGTTTGCAGTGGGCAGTCTGCAGCACCGCAGACTAAGGATCACTGTGGCACGAACAAGACAGAGACTCCTAGCACCGTTTTACAGATGACACTACCCCAGGGAGCTGCATGAGGAACTCCATGTTGTGAATCAAGCAGACACAAATGGAGAGGCGGCGTGTCAAAGCGGACGGTGCCTCAGTTCTGGGGAGAAAAGAGAACAAGTCCTGGCTGGTCATTTAATCATGCTGAGCTAATCAACTGAGGTTCCTGCATCCACATTTGCAGGATGTTATTTGAATTAGAGCTTCAAGCACAGGGACAAGGACACGGTAGGAGCTCAATCAATGGAAGCTGTCATTATTTGTGTGGGATTATTATTTGGGGGGTTAGTGTGCTTGGGTCCTCAAAAAGTACCTTAACAACTCAAATGAAGAATCTTTGCCTTCAAAGAGCTCACAGTGTAATGGAAGTGGTGGGGGAATAGATGTTGATATGGGTACAGTAATCTCTCTCCAACCCGGTTCCCCTTAAATAAAATCATGTTTTGCAAGAGTGTATTTCTGTACATTATGGTCTCATTATACACGCAATGTGAGTTGCTCCCATTGGCCATGATTTAAAAAATGAAGGAAGTGGGGTAAGGAGGGGAAAATGTGGTAAGGCAGATGCAAGGCAGGGGAGAGGTTTTACAAAGATCCTTGGAAAGGTAAAGGGAGATGGGGCCTCTGAGGAACTTCCCTTCAGGGGCATCTGTGAGAAAGGGGCACAGTGGGACACACAGAGAGGCTGGTGGCAAGGACCTTGGCACAGGGCTGTCACAGGCAAGTGTTTTAGGGAGGGGAGCTGAGAAGCATAGCCTCAGTGTGCTGAATACGTCACACACAGGTTCTCCTGTTTTTTCCTTTCTAATGAACCTTAGTTATTCCAGAAGCTGAGTCAACAACCTTGAGTGCCAAAGTCAGAAGGCATTGACACCGGATACTGATAAGAGCAGAACATAGTGTACTTACTCTGCTGGGAATGATCTCATCTAATCTTCGAGACAACACAGAGAGCGGGTACTATTTCTATCACCCCATTCTACAGATGGGGAAACAGGCTCGGAAAGATTAAACCATTCCTGCCCAAGGTCACCCAGCTCACCAGTGGAGAAGCCAGGATTCGAACCCATGTTTGTCTGATGACAATGCTCGTGCTCCTCCTCACTGCACTGTAGGTTTTTAATATATTTGTTGCTGCTATGAAACAAGGATATTTAGATGTGCCTGTGGTGGTATACGGATCTATACATGTGACAAAGCATCATAGAATTATGCACAAAGACATACCAAAAAAATGAGTACTTGCCAAAATTGGTGAGATCGAAGTAAGGTCTGTGGTCTAGTTGATTGCACTGAGCCAATGTGAATTTTCTGGTTTTGACGATGCATGACATTTAGTAAGATGCCACCATTGTGGGGAGCTGGGTGATGAGTCTATTAGAGCTCTGTGCACCCTTTATGCTACTTCTTATCAGCCTATAATTTATTCAGAGAAAAAAACTTAAAAAAATACATACAGAAACATCCTGTTGAAAACTTCAGGTGGAGATGGAGGAGGTAAAGAATAGCACAAGAACATTAATAGTGGGTAGTAGCCCTCATGCCAGATGTAAGAAGTATAATTGTCATACCTGCCCCCTTCCTTAGTAGACTCTTTTACAGCTTTTTTTTGGGTAACCCAAGTTTTCCAGCCTTACCTGTCTACAGAGGGGCTCACATTTACAAATGTCACTCATGTTTCACCAACTTTTGCCCTTCTTGCTATGGCAGAGCTTCTACCCCACCTCGAATCCCACCCAGTTATTGCTGGGGACATCTGGAGTTTTCTCACATAAGCCCACGAGTCGCCCACTGTACTCGGCTGCTCACCCCACCCATCTGCAGATGCCCTCCATCCTCAGGCTCTCCAGGACACACCTCCCTGGGGCCCCTCTCCCAGGCGTGGAGGTCACCAGAAGCAGCCTCCTGATATCGACAAACTCAGCCCAAGTCCACTGGGCTTCCCCAGCCTGAAGCTCTCGGTGTTCGATGCAGTAGGAGGGCAGATGTCTGCTCCAGGCTGTGCTTGGTCTGGGTAAGGGCTATCCAATCTGACAAACTAACTTTAGTTGTGAGATGGAGCTGGATCCTTTTCAGATAAAATGTATGCTCTGCATGTTTTATTAACAAGGATCTCCTAGAGATGCAAGACTTAACCCGGAAGCATAGCTCTAACAGGGGTGGGGAATTGGGCGGACCTTTTCAAGTGGCATCATAGTCCAGGTTTTAGAATGAGGAGGCTTGGATTTGAGTCCAGGGCCTTCACTTAGGAAAATCAATGAACCACTCAGCCCTCAGTTCTCTGTAGAAGAGGATCCAGGAAGACAAAGGATGTGGCATGACTTATTAAGCTGAGAGGTGCTGTCACATGTCAGGGCTTATTTTTGGTCTGGGGGGACCTGCCCATCCTACCACCAAAGCTGCCCTTTGGGAAGGCCACAGGTGGTCCTCTCCAAAGTCTGGGCTTAAGATGAACAGGTTTCCAAAGGTGAGCCTGAAGGAGCTTGGCAGGTGTGTGTGTGTGCGTGCTGCCTTAGCCAGCTGGGCAACTAGTCATTAATCCACATGGATGACTTGATTTTTGATTGAGTTAACAAGTACTTATTGAACACAGTTTCCTGAAGGCCTGCAGTAAATTGGGTGCTATACAGGAATCCTATAAATTTTTACAACCATGCATTCTTCAAATATGGGGATAGCATAAAAATAGCTGAGGAGGAAGGAGAAGGAAGAGCAAGCACTAGAGAAGGAGGAGCCACGGGGAGGTGGGTGAGAGGAGGAGGAGGGCTGGTTGCCCTTCTTGCCTCCAAGCGCCAATGAGTGTGTTCACCAATGAGAACTAACCCACCCGGGGTGCAAATTACTAAAATACCTAATCTGTCCTAGTCTGAGCTAACATTCATTACAGCAGCTCATCCATGCTGGGTGCTTATTAAGTGCCAGGTAGTATGTTGAGTGTTTTATATATACTCTCTCATTTAACCCTAACAACCCTGAAGACTGGCTCCACTCTTGTGGCAGTATTGTTGGCCCCATTTTATACATGCAGAAACGGAGGCAGACAGATGTTATGCAATTCACTCAAGGTCACGCAGCTAGTAAATGGCAGATTCAGGTTTGAAACCCAGGCCTGCCTGATTCCTGACACTGTACCCTAACCACTGTGCCTGATTAATACTTGTTGTCCATAGGCCTCAATCTCCTCATTTGTGAAATGGGATCACTGCATTCAACTCTGCTTGTCCTGTAGGGTTATTGTGAGGATCCACTGAGATATGATTGCCAAGGAGTTCTGCAACCTTACAAAGTCTTATGAAAAAGGATTGCCCCAAGTTTTCCTAAGATGATCCTACTTTAGAGAACAAATAGGAATAGCCAAGATTAAAATAAGCCTCCTCTGCTTGGAAACAACTCCAGAGGAAGGATGTTGTTGGCTCACCTGGCAGAGAACAGTTCCAAGCCCGAGAGCTCACAGTTGTTTTTACACCTGACCACTTTTCCAGAACATCTAGGAATCAACGAGGCAGCGATCATGCTGTAAGGATTCTCAAGAAGCCCTACAGAGAGCCCCACTGGGAGAGGAACTGAGATTCCTGGCCAATAACTGGCACCAACTTGTCAGCCATGTGAATGGGTCATTGTGAAAGTGGATCCTCCAGCTCCAGTCAAACCTTCAGATGATGCGACCTCAAGAGAGACCCTGAACCACAAACTACTCCTGAATCTCTGACCCATAGAAACTGTGAGAGATAATAAATGACTACTGCTGTTTTAAGCCACTAAGTTTGGGGGGTGGAATTTGTTACACAGCAATAGGTAACTAATACATAGTCTATGCTACTTCATGGCTTAAGAATAAGGTTAAGGGGTATTAATCAGGGTTCTTGGTTCCAAGCACGAGAAACCAATTCTGGCAAGTGTAAGCCAAAAGGGAATTTTCCAGGAGGGCCCCTTGGCAAACTGGCCAACAGAACCCCAGCCTTGGTTCAGAAAGAAGAAGATCCAGATAGGCACACCTCCATGGATGTGAGGAGTGACTAACCGTCCCATACATCCTGTCTTAGTCAGTTCAGGCTGCTATAACAAAATACCATAGACGGGGTAGTTTAACAACAAACATTTCATTCTCATGGTTTTGGAGGCTGGAAGTCCAAGATCAAGGCCCTGACAACCTGGTGTCTGGTGAGAACTTTCTTCCTGGTTTCAGATGGCCATCTTATTGCACCTCACATGGCAGATAGCAGAGCAGAGATGAGGGAAGCAAGATCTCTCGTGTCTCTTATTACAAGGGCACTAAACCCATTCACGAATCCCATCATAACCTAATTATCCCCAAGGCCCCACCTCCACATACCAACACATTGGGGTTTCAGATTTCAACATATGAATTTTAGGGGGACACAAACATTCAGTCCATAGCACATCCTCAATTTACTCTCTCAGGATTCAGTGTCTGGAGGCATAGTGACATGAATCATGTCCCAGCCCGCTGGCTACACCAAGAACAGGAGAGAAAGGATCTGCCCCTTTGGTATCATCTCCCTCTGAGACTATGTCCAGTGGGAAAGATGATTCCTGAAAGGAAACTGGGGTGCTGTTGGAGAGAGGGATGCTCTGCAGCCAAAATCAATAAATGTCCAGCCCAGGGGTCACTGCATGGTGTGACAAAGAGGAAGGCCCCAAATATTGAACCAGACCACATGCAGGCTGAGTGCTTCACATTCACAGTCTCGTAAATTCTCACAGCAGTCTTTCAGGGAGGGTGGGATTATCCCCATCATCCAGACAAGGAGATGGAGCCTCAGACACATTAAGTAACTTGCCCGGGTCTTCATGAAAAGTGATGCAGCTGGTTCTTAAGTTCAAGTCTGTGCATTTCCAGAGTCCTCACTCAGTCCATATTACCAGGCTTCCAAGTGAATGGGCCTCAAGGGAATGGAACCACATTCTGCTTTGATGAAATCAAATAAATTAAAAAGTGTTCATTAAGGGAAACAGACAAAGGCTGAAATAACAAGGTCACCTGATCTGCTCCCGTGGGGAATGTACCTAAGTCAAATCTGACCAGCTTGGCCCAGAAAGAAGGCGGTAGTCATAGGCAGAAAGAATAGCACAGATACATAAAGAAGGAGTTTCCAGAAATTGAAGTTTCCCAGGGGCTCAGATCGTGTGCACTGAAAATGATCCACTTCTGCCATCTAGCCACAGGCCTCTTCAGCCACAGCTCAAGAATCCCAACTTTGGGGAAGCCCTGAGGGTGGGTATACAATGGGCACGAGGTTGTGGAGGTTTTCCCAGTAGATCTCCGAGAAGACCAATGTCCCTGTGTCCCCTTCCCTGTCACACACTCTCCTATGTTTTTCTGGGATTCCCGGGGACAGGATGGCCAGTTCCTCCCTGAATCAGGTGTTAGGCCCTTCCCCACCTCCACCTCTACTCTCTATCCCACTAACAAATTTTTCTAAAATCCCAATTTCACCCACTTCAGCATTTCCTAAATATTATTCTTAATTTTCTGATTCCATCTTTCTTTGTTTGGAAAATACAATCTATTCCCACCTGAAGGTTGATAGCTAATATAAAGCATATTCCTGTCCTCGGGCTAATGTGTGTATGACATTATGACACTCACCAGCTAGTATTGACATTAGCTTTTTGTTGGCCAGGAGCCATAACATCTCTACCAACAAGAACTAGCATAGACTAGAATAAAGCCAGCATGAGAAAGATTACCTAAAGATAAGGAGATCAATGAGGGACCCCATGATTCTAAGTACATAATAAGTAGTCAAATATGTGCCGAGTAGATGAATAAACATACCTGTGTATGGCTTTAAAAAGGATGAATAAGGATGACAGTTCTCACAAAAGAGTATTCCCAGGCTTTTGTATTTCAAAGACCAATAAATTGTTTTGTTTTTTAAATTGAGAAGAAGAAAATCAACATAGGATTTCTACCTCTTTATTTTGTCAAGTAAGGACATTTTAATAAAACTATCATTTCTATTATAATTTATAAGATAATAGACCCTTTAACACCAGCAAAGAAGAAAGGGTATGGTCATAGAATAAAGGATAGTCTTTCTAGAGAAAGAATCATTGGCACATTGAATAAAGGTCTTAATTGTACATCATAAAGTCCCTCTCTAGATAGTTCAAGCACAAAACAATAAATTACATAGTCTAGATAGTTCATGGAATCACTGGAAGGGCTAAAGGTGGATTCTCAGCTGACCTTCCAGTATTGACTCCCCAAACCATACCACAGAACCAGGCCACCGAAGAAGCCGCCTAGTCAGGAAAGTGCTGCCACAGCTGCTGCACCACTTCAGCTCCTCAAAATACACACCAGCCTCGTGCCCTGTTCAACCCCCCACATTATTTGATGCCAAGTCAAGGTTCTACATGAGTTCAGCTGATTGGCAGAACCTAAACATATTTAGATCCCCATCTGCCAAGGAGTCTGGGAAATGTGGATTCAGTTTTCAGCCTGTGCAGTACAGGAAGGCACATGCGACTGGAGACGGCATTAAGTCAGTCAGTTCACTACTGTGGGGGAGCCTTTGCTGAATACTCATGAAACATGTCAAGGTCTGATCCTGAATTGTGCAGGGATCAGAGGGACATCCTGAGGGACGTGTGCAGTCACGCTTTATTGAGAAGATTCTGAAGGTCAGTGGAATAACACCAACACCTGCCGAGGACATGACTCTTCTTGTAAAGAGAATGTAATGCCTGGGTCCACAGCGTTAATCACACCCTGGCTGTAGTGGACATCTGTCATATTTGTGGCTGTCCATCAACTTTTGAGTAGATTTCTCCATATTTGGGGATATTTGCATATAATGAGTCCCAACTCCCCAACATTAAAGTCAGAATTCAAATTTCCAGACTCTTTTGCAGCTAGGATTCAGCATGTGACCTGGGCTCTGACAATCTGATGCCCCTACTTGAGATTTGATTTAGAAATGGGTATCAAGAGGCAGCGGGCAGGGTGCTGGCCCAGTGGCGTAGTGGTTAAGTTCACACACTCCGCTTCAGTGGCCCGGGGTTTCACACGTTCAGATCCTGGGTGCAGACAGACATACCACTTGCCAGCCATGCTGTGGCGGCGTCCCATATAAAGTAGAGGAAGACGGGTACGGATGTTAGCCCAGGGCCAGTCTCCCTCAGCAAAAAAGAGGAGGATTGGCCACGGATGTTGGCTTGGGGCTAGTCTTCCTCACACACGCAAAAAGAAGCAGGCAGTGCATGGAGCTTCCATTTTTGCTGACATGGATGACGGCAGAGGCCTCAGCTTCCAGAGGTGGTGATGAAGTCTGGCTCCCAACTCCAAAGTGGCAGTGGTGGCAGAGTGGCTGTGGCCGGGTTCAGTTCCTGATACCTAGTGCTCCGTAGCAGCAGCCATAGTAACACCAGTTTCCCTTCTTGGGCTGATTCTACAGCAGTTTATAGCATCATTCCCGGAAGCTTTCCCTCAATTCTCTCAGCTCTCCAAATGATTGTTTATCCTTCAAGATAAAATCCCCTTTCTGTAAACCCCAGCCAGAGTGGATTCTGTGGTTAGCAACTGAGAACTCACCTGATGTGCTGGGTGAGCCAGGACCACCAGACCTTGAATCCACGGCCTCTCCACCAGGCTGCAGTGTGAGCCATTCCTGCAGCAGAGAGTGTCTGCCCGGACCTCGTCCCCCTTCCTTCTTGAGTCAAGTATAGAGAGGGATGAAAGGAAAGGGCCCGTCTCTCTGACCCCCCACCCAGGAGCTCCTCCAGAACGAGAATGCTCTTCTTCATTGCATTTTTATCACCAACACCTTGCGATACTCAGTGCTCAGCAAATGTTTGACGACTGAATGAGTGAATGGCTAAGGGCACCACAAAGTTATGTCCAGCTGCATCCATAATGCAGACCTGCGCTGTCCATTACCGTACCTACACTAGCCACACATAGCTACTGAGCACTTGAAATGTGGCTAGTGCAACTGAGGAACTGTATTTTCATTTTATTTCAATTGCTTTAAATTTTAAAACTGATACCTAATTTCATTTTTGGAAAACTTTTAGTTTGTGTATGTAAATGTACATTTTCAGCTGTAAATTTTAGGAAAGCTGAGTAGAGATCAAACATTTCCAACGAAAATTTAGCAAACGTTTCAATATAAATCAAGATGTGCTATAATTGTAAAATACACACCAGATTCCAAATACTTTACGAAAAAGGAATGTGAAATACGTCATTAACAACTTTTATAATGGATTACATGTGGAAATGATAATATTCTGGATCTATTAGGTTAAACAAAATATATTATTAAAATTGACTTCACTTGTTTGTTTTTACATTTTTTGATGTGACTACTAGAAAATGCAGAATTAAATACACGGCTTTCACTGTATTTTTATTGGACAGCGCAGATCTGGACATTGGCGTGAATGTCGCTCTGCAGGCAGAGGGGGTGCTGAGGACACAGGTCACCCCAAGCACTGGAGCCTCACACCCTACAGAGCTAGCCCCGACCTTTCCTGCTCATTCTCCACCCAGCTCTAAACCCGACAGGAAGAAATTTAGGCACGGGCCTCTACAACACGCAGAAGAGCCGAAGTCACAAATTTGGTGTTTTTAGGGACGAGGCAGGCAACCTACAGGGAAAGGGCTGGAGGTAAGGCCACAAGCAGTGACCAATTGTTCTATTTAAGGGCAATACACAAAGAAAAAGTCCCCAAGTGGATGCCCCCTGGGTCACCAGTGTGCCATCTCTGCAGAGGCCCATGGAATCAAAAGAAGGTCCTTGGAGAGCCTTGCACTTCATTCCAAGGGTGAAGAGACTGAAGCCAGAGAAGCGAGAGCACTAGAGCCAGGACTGAGCGCTAAGTCTCCTAACACCCCCGGAAACACGTCATCTCCGGCTTTAGGTGCCAGCAAGTACAAGCCAATTGGGTTTGATTCTCATTGAGAAAGGAAGGATCCACCCTACAGCGATCAGGCAGCCTGCCACCTACCCCAAGACTTCCAAGCTTCCCTTTCCCAACACTGCGAGCCCCTTCTGAAGAACTAGGGTGTGGGCCAGAGAGGATTCCACCCGGTAACAGAGACCCCCGTGGCTTCTACTCACAACTACAAAAGACCTGACACTCTTAAAATGATTTGTTCCAGGGTAGGGAGGAAGACAAAATAAAGATGCCTTTGGCTGGTGAGGAGGGCAAGGAAAAGACAACGGGAGAAAAAAAGAAAACTGCTAGGACTCCAGAGGAGAAAGAGGCTCTGAACAGTCCAATCCTGAGCCAAGGGAAGGGAGAAGGCCGAGGCACCAACCTGGAGTGACTGGCAGCCCCTGGTGGGTGGGAGGACTGATGAGAAGGGTGGGAGAGGATGGACAGGGCTAGGGGAAGAGGGAGGTACTGGAAGGACCCCCGCCCCCCACCCCCAAAGGCTTGCTTCTAACAGAAAGGGGAGTGAACCTCTCCGATTTGCCATGTTGGACCCAAACAATTCTCATGCTGGAAGCACAATCTACAAAATGCTTCCCTCCAACCTGCCCTCATAGGTGTGATTTTACCAAATAAAACTATTTGTACCCACAACTAAATTTATCAATCTGAGCAAAATACAGTTAGTAACAAAGAAAGGCAATTTTCATATTTTATTATACAATATTATTCATCATAGAAAAGGCTTTAACATTTTTAATTAAATACAGAAGCAAATTGTTAGGGTTGCCAGAGAGATTGTTTGCCTGCCCTTGAAAAAATTAACAGCAGCTGTTTGCAAACAAAAGCATTGCTAAAGTTGAGTCAAATCCTTTGTTCTCTTTTCAGGACCCAGCCTGTTGATCTCTTTTCCATACAATGTCTGACACACAGTGGGTGCTGAATAAATATTTGCCAACTGAATGGGGTATTCTTTAATCCCTAGCCATTATTTCTTGACCCTAAACTGGATCTTGATCCATAGGGAAAAATCCCCACCCAGCCAGTCCTAGGGTAGCCCAGGCTCTTTCAATAGCCTTTGATACATAACATTGGCTTAGAGACACTTGCCTGAGCCTTTCAGAGAGAGAAACACACAAAGGCAGACACAGCAACCAGATAGAGACAAAAAGATGCTAGGACGCAGAATAACAGAGAGACACACAGATTTAAGAACCGTGCAACTGCAGGAGACAGGGACAGCAATATGAAGTCAGAGAGACTTAAAACACACAGTCTGAGATAGAGAGTTTAAAAAGTTGGGCAAGAATAATAATCTTGAAGTTTCTTTTCGGCTTTGATGTTTTATGACAGAGACAACGGCAGAGAGAGAGGAAGACGAGGCAAGGATGGGAGGATAAAGAGACAAAGGCAGGCAGTAGAGACAGGTGGACAGCCGGGTCTGACTGCCTATCTTTAGATCTGGCCTTGAACCCTTGTGCTACCCACACCTCACACCCACCAGGCAGGGCTCCTTCATGCCTCAGCACTCCATGCCACTCTTGACTCCTTCTGTGAGTCCAGTCACCATGTCCTCCTACCCCCACCTGAAGCCCTCCAAACCACCCTGCATGTCCAGATGCTCTCTCCGACATCCTCCACAAAGCTTTCTCACTGCTCCAGCCCACGCTCATCTCCCTCCCTCTGAACTCCTGAGGCACGCATAGTTTATACCACACCCACACCCCCAACGACAGGTTTTCAAGTTCACCCTCAGCCCACACGAGCACATCTTGACTCCCACAAGAGAACTGTGGGCTTGTCAAGGCTCCAAACCCTATCCCATTTATTCCAGGACTCCCCACGATACCCAGTCCAATGCCGGTATCACTTAGTGCTCAGTGAATATGTGTGAACTGACCCGTCCCCGAGGAGGGCCAACAGGGCAACCTAACAGTCCATTGGTCTATTAAGGAGCTTCTCGGAGTCTGGCCACGCCGGGGCCATCTCCTGGGCTCCTGCTCCCCCTGCCGGCCAGGGGGGAATCTGCACGCAGGACAAAGCAGGTCGCAAGAGTGGTCCTGACCCGGGGAGGCTGGCTATGGCATTCTGGCCTCAGGTGGCCCCAGGCACCGTCTGAGGGTTCTGATGAGGCACAGCCAGGAACAGCTGCTGTGTCGGGACACACCCCATGGCCTCCCCGTGCCCAGAGTGCTGTAAAGGGCGCCCCACCCTGTCCCGTCCCAGCGGGGAGCTCAGAGCTTCTCATCCAGCTCCAGGCCCTGGTTCTCCCGGGCGCCCCCGCGGACCTGGGCTGGGCTGCTGCTCTGCGTTCCTTTCAGGTAGTTCTGGATGGCAGAGGCGCAGTCCAGCCGCTCCATGACGGTCATGAGGTAGTGCAGCTCCTGCAGGCTGCCGTTCTGCTCCTCAAACAGCTCCAGGATGGCTGCGGCGGGGCTGCGCTGGCAAGACAGGAACCTGACCGGGAGGAGCGAGGAGGGAGGGGCACTGCAGCGAGATCCACCCCTCCCCTGGATCTGGGTCTCATCCTGCTCTTGCCTGCCTTCCAGGGTACTCAGGTGGCGGGAGGGCCCTGGACTCTGAAACCTGAGATTGCCCTGGCTCAAAGGCTACTCCTCTCTAGGCCTGTTTCCTCCTCTCACACCCAGGGCTGGGATGAGAGGACCTCGAAGGTTGCTTCCAGCTCTGATGTTCTGAAATGGCCTTCTCTATCTCCCTCACCCCAGTCACGTTCTCCCCTCCTCTTCCCTCTCCCAGGCCACAACATCCTGCCCACCACTAAGGAAACAGCTGTTCTAAACCATGGCTTTAACCAAGACCTTCCCCTGCTCAAAAACCTTCCAGGGTCTCTTCCACCTACTAACCAAGCCCATGCTCCTGACTCTCCAGCTCATCTACCACTTGGCCTTGCCCTGTTTTTTTCTGGCCTTTTTCCATGCTCCCACCCAGAACCTTCCTTCCTCAGACCTATCCCTTTCCCATCTTGCCCACACCACACCCACAACCACCTCTGCCACTCCGTCCAACAGAAATGCTGACCCCACTTCCCCACCACCTCCTCCCTGAAGCCCTAATTCCTACCTCTCAAGTGGAAGGGACCATTCTGCACCCCTCAGCACAGACTTCTGGTCATAGCTCCCACAAGTCTTTATTATTCTTGCTTCAGCTATTTTGTCTCTGTTTCCAACTTGCTATGCAATATTGGAGACGTACAATAAGGCACAAGGAAACCTGCCTTTATTGTGTTAAGCTCTTTGTATCCCTGACTACAGGGGCTCCTGCCTGGGTACTGGGACCACGTCTCATTCATCTTGTACCCCAATGCTTAGCATAGTTTTCCAGGACATGCTAGGTACTTGATAAATGTTTAATAATTGAGTGATTTTAAAAACCACCTTTTTTTCAGCTGGGTCCAGCCCTACTCCCATCTCCTGAGTTAAGTCTTCCCGGACGCTGCTCTCGTAGTCTGGCTTCTGGGGCTCAGTTCAGGATTGTTCTCCTACTGATTTCTCTTGACAGAGCCCATGGCTGCATTGCCCCCACTGTTGCTAATATTTATTGAATTAACATGTGCCAGGCACTCAGCTACATGCTTTACACACATTATCTTATAGTCTGTCATTCTACCCCTCAGGGCACAGCATGTCAAGCACTCAATATGTACCCAATGACTCACATGTTAATTGATTCATTTTTAAATATTTACTGAGCACCTACTATGAGCCAGGCATCAGTCTAGGTACTGAAAATACAGTGATAAATAGAAAGAGCTGCCCTTTTATGGGAAATAGGGTGGGGAGTAGCCATTCTCTGACATTTAAGTTGCTCCCTTGTCTGTGGTCCAGTCTCCAGACTATCTTGAGAACCCCCCACCCAGGTGCAACCTCCTCTCCCATCTGCAGACCTCGCCCCTCTTACCTGATCTTCATGCCACAGAGCCCCAGGTGGGAGGCCAGTCGCCGCCAGTCATTGCCCGTGACACTGTTTGGCTCCAACAACATCTGCAGCTGCTCAAAGAGCTCTGGGGGCAGCCTGAGGCAGGGGGAAAATGGTGTTCTCGGAGGGGCAGATCAAAGAGACCCGGTCTGGTTCCACACCCCCCCCCCAAATGCTGTACCTGCCCTGTAGGCAGTGGGGCAGGAATCCCACACATCCCCCAGGCAACAGCTCAAGCAACCTCCATCTCACCTGTTGCATGGGGGCGGCTGGGAGATGGGGGGTGGTGCAGCCCAAGATTCTTCCTCTGATGCCTGGAATCTGAGGATCTCCATGTACTTTGTCTCCAAGCCCTGAGCCAACAGAGGGGCAGGGAACACACTTGGGGATCATAAGACATCCCCCGAGCAAGGAGCTGGGGAACCTAAGTCCACTCCTCATGTCTCTCCTTCAGTCTGTCACCCAGAGCCACTCTGCCAGCAGACAACCCCACCCCACCCAGGACCCCTACCCTCTGCTTCCCTAGCCCCAGAATCTTCAGCCTTGTTTGCTTACTGAGCTCTCTGGGACCTGGGACATGAAAACCAAACAGGGTGCATCCTAAGACACCAGGAGAAGTCCTGGGTGGGGGCAGGGGGAGGTCATCCAAAAACAGAGACACTGAATTCAGCATGTATCCCTTCCCTCCATTCCCCCATTCCTCCGTTCCTCCTCCCCAAGTGACACCCTGAGGGGTGGCTGCCTCCTCTCCACTAAGATGCCACCATGGTTCCCCAGAGAGACTCAACCATGACTCTTCATATCTTCCCTTGGGAGAGTGGGCTATCCAACTCCCATCCCAGCTACTCAAGACCCTGTTTCTGGGCACTCTCCACACTGAAGATACACAACATCACCGCTCAGATGTAGACAATGAGCCTAGAAAGAAACCACTTCTCTTTGATGCCCAAGTCCTTCTGGGATGGGTTAATAGGGTTTGGTTCTTCTACCCTCCTTCTGGATTCAGCCATGGCTAGACTAGAGTCAGGGAAGGAGGGTAACTTGGAGACCAGGTGGTCTAAGCCCCGGGAGGAATGCCATCTTCACCTGCTTGACTGTGAGATTAGGGTCATACTTATTGGACAACAGACTCCTCACCCACTTTGCCCAGGACTCCCCCCAGGCCTTGCCCATCCTCTGCCCCTCAACTCCAACTCACGTCCTGGAAGGTGTGCATGGTGACAATGATCTCATTGGTTAGTGCCGAGCAGTCCTCGCTCTCATTGGCTACAAAGAAGAGAGGACATGGCAGGTGAGAGAGGAAGAGGCCTGGTGTAAGAGAGCAGGAGAAGTGAAAGGGACTCTATAGTAAGACTTTGGAAAGCCGAAGAAGCTGGGCAGGACACTCCATCTTTCTCTCTGCGAAGATCTGTTGTGGCTCCTCGCCTTTACGAGAAGGTCTGCATGCATGGCCGAATGAGGAGCTGCAGAGCTCCAGGGTGACCAGGAGGGGAGAGGAGAGGACAGGAGGTGGACTCGGGGCTCCTGGACTACCTGTTTTTCTCCGGAAGCAGAAGGAGCGGAAGGGGCACTTTCCATGCCAGATATGGAGATGGGGAACCAGCTGGCAACTGCTGTCATCCACATTTTCCCAGCCTGAGGAGGGGGCAGAGAGCAGAGGGCCTCAGATAGTGGGGCCTTCCACAAATGTTTAAGGAGGCCTACTCTGTGGCAGGCACCACAAAGGGTGCTGTGGTAGGGACGAGTAGGGCGCAAAGGCAGGAGGGTGTTTCATGTGAATGGGAGTCCCCAGAGCCTAGATGGGGGACCCCGGGAGTGGTCTTCCTTCTACCACCACACGCTCCCTACACAGACACCGCCACCCAATCCAGTACTCCCAGAAGCAGCCATGCAAATGCCCTAGGCCCCATCGGCAATTCCAGCAGCCCATGCCACAAAGGAAAGAGGGCAGAGAAGACTGGGAGGACTCCTCAACACCAGCTCCATCCAGGAGGGACAAGAAAGCCCGGCCCCTCCCTCCCTCCCTACTCCTGGGGGTGCACCGCCACTCCCCCCCCCCCAGCCCGCATCACCCTGTCCTCCTGTGGAGGGACCAGGACTGAGTGGGCCACAAGGGAGGAAGTGGGCAGAGCCTCAGGGCCCCCGGAGGCAGCAGCAGAAGCCAGAGGGTCCCCTTGAAGCTGCTGCCTGCCCAGCAGTCTCGGAGAAAAACTTGAGGTTCCCAGATTGCCACCCCGGGAGGCCCGCCCCCGGCCCCGCCTCCCTCACCCTCGGAGATGTACTTGAGCTTCAGGCACTGGTCCCCTTGGGCCCCAGTGAAGTCGAAGAGCTGGCAGGGCCCGCGCAGGCGCCCGCCGTGGGGCTGCTCGTTGGTCACGGCCCACCGCAGGGCGCACGGCGTGTTGTTGAGAAAGTAGACGCGCAGCTGCAGGTGGGACTGGCCGGGCGCCAGCGGCGAGCAGAACACCGCCAGCTGCAGCCATTTGCGGGCTTCCTGGCCTGGGGGCGCCTCCGCCACGCAGGTGTAGAGGCTGCGGAGGGAGACTGTGGCAGGGGGGGCACCGGAGCGGCTGGCACGCCGGTGCGTCTGCCGCCCGGCTCCCGCCGCCCCAGGGGCCTCTGTGGGGGCCTCCAAGGAGCCGAGAAGAGCAGTCCAGGGCTTGTATAGGGCAGAACTTGGGGGGAGGGGCCGATAGAGGAATAAAAATTGAGTCACGTCGCAGTGACCATCACAAAGTGGGGAGAAGAGCCAGCAAGTGTCCTCAGGCATGAGAGAGAGCAAAGGAGGGGTCCCACACCTGGCTGGCCCTGCTCTGGTCAGAGGGTGGCCAGGAGACTGAGAGGCAAAAGGACCTAAGATCCTAGAAGGACAGCGCTAAGGACAGATGTGAGATGGGACCGAGTCTTAGAGAACTGGAGGAGACAAACTGCCCTAGACAGTTTGGGGACAGTCCTGAACAGGAGCACAGGGTAGAGAAAGACAATGTGTGTGTGTGTGTGTGTGTGTGTGTGTGTCTGTGTGTGAGGAAAACCAGCCCTAAGCTAACATCCGTTGCCAATCCTCTTTTTTGCTGAGGAAGACTGGCCCTGGGCTAACATCCCTGCCCATCATCCTCCACTTTATATGGGACGCCACATCAGTCCGCGCCTGGGATCCGAACCTGCGAACCCCAGGCCGCCAGAAGTGGAGCGTGAGGACTTAACCGCTACACCACTGGGCCAGCCCCGAGACAGACAATTTTAGAGAGACAAAGGTGGGGGTGGATCAGGTCCCCTCTAGACAGAGGGCTGGCATTGAGTCAGACCTTTCTAGACAGAGAGATCATGGAGGGATGCACCCTCCTGGACAGGGTTGGAGTGAGACAAACTGCCATGGACACTAGGACACAAGGACCAAGAAAGGACACAGGGGGATAAGGGATTTGCAGGCCCTGGGACTGATAAACGGGCAGTTCCAAACAGAGAGATGAGGATGAGGCAGACAGAAAAGGGGCAGGAAGGACAGGCCCATGGGCTCATGCCTACCTGAAGTGGGAGAGGTGGATGCGACACTCGTCCCGGGAGGTGTGTGCCCCCGGCCGCCCCAGGGGCCTCCAGTCCTTGGCATCGAGCAGGGTCGTGTCGCTGCCGTAGGTGCGGGCATGGCTGGGCTGCTGGGCACAGTGCTTGAAGGCGAGGGTGCAGGGCTTCAGAAAGGAGGCCCCATGGGGGCCACATGCCACCACCGGGCTCACCAGCCCCTGGGATCGAGACAATGACGGGGCGTCCGACAGGTCCCACACCAGGATCAGTGACACCCGTTCCTGGCGGCCCACAGCCACGGCACCTGGGGAGAAGGAGTGCGGAGATGGGCCTGGCAGGCAGGCACACCCCTGCCTCAAGAGAGGCCAGGCCAGAGTGGGAGGGGATGTGGGGAGGGAGCCCAGGAGAGAGAGGCACACGGGGAGGCAGAATGGAAGGAGAGCAAGATGACTGTGAGCTGACTTGTGGTGTCACCCCCTTCCTTCCAGGGCTGCTGCTGACCCATACAGGGCCCGTGTGGATTTGTAAAAGGTGCTCTTCCTCCAGACACTTTCCCTTCCTTTATTGTCATAACATACTGTTCATTAGAACAAGGCACTTTACTTCCACCTACCAGGAAGTTGTCATAAAAATATGTAATATATCCATCTTTGGAGTCAATAAAGTTGTACTAAAAATATAAACAATTTTCAAAAGTGTGAAGCTGTCTATGAATGATGCTCCCGGAATTGTGGTGCCCTTGTACAGTGTACAACCTGAACAACTATATGCAGAGAAGGGAGCTGGGTGCTGTTACCTGGCGGAATAAGCAGGGAGATGCCCGTATCCTGGAGTATCAGGCAGCCTCCACGGTGATCCACCTCTCGAGTCGAAAACACCAACAGTTTGTGCATCAGCTGACGGATGACGGTCTGGCCTTGGGTGGGCGTGTGCAGTTCCTGGTAGAAGGCAGCCATCTCCTGGAGTGTGGCTGGCGGCCCCTGCCTTGAGGACTCATATTCTGGTAGGGGAGTGGGATGGGACACCAGGTCCTCTGGGCTATCTGGCTTCCAACAGGCCCGCAGCAGCCAGCGAGGACAGTGCCATCGAAGGCACTGGACCAGGAGGAAGACACTCGCCACCGGGACCCCCACCAGCAGTAGGAACTGGGCAGGTTGGAAGGAACTCTCATCGGAGCACATCCGCCTGGTCACTGGATGCTGCCAGCTCCTCTGTGCCAGCCAAGGCCAAGGGCCTGGGGGAAAAGAGGGGTCAGTGCCAGGCTTTCAATGTCATGGAGGCCAAGACGGCTTCCAAGCGGCTGCAATGAGGGAACAAATTGTCTTCACTCCACAGTACGCCAGACACCCCAGCTGGATCAAGTCCTCTAACAGAACTTCACCTCTCTCTCTCACTCAAGAACCTACTATGGCTCCCCATGACCTAGGACATCATATTAAACTCCCCTGAGGCAGAAAGAGTTTGGGTTTGGAGTTAAGAGAATGTACGTTCAAATGCCATCTTGATCACTGTGGCTGAGTGACCTTGTCATATTGCTTAATGTGCCTCAGTTTCCTCACCTGTCAAAATATCTACATGTGCTGATACAGAAAATTCTTTAAGTGGAAAAGCAAATCACAGAGAGCTAGATATCCTCTGATCTCATTAATGTAAATAACAAAACTATATACCAGTATAGATATATATTTATGTGTATGTATGTCAATTATAGAGAAAGTCTGGATCAGTGTGATGCAATAGAAATATAACATGAGCCACATATGTAATTTTAAATTTTTCTAGTGGCCACATTAAAAAAGTAAAAAGAGGGGGCCAGCCCGGTGGCATAGCAGTTAAGTTCGCACGCTCCACTTCGGCGGCCCAGGGTTCGCAGGTTTGGATCCCAGGCACAGACAGACGCACCGCTTGTCAGCCATGCTGTGGCGACGTCCCATATAAAGTAGAGGAAGGTGGGCACAGATGTTAGCCCAGGGCCAGTCTTCCTCAGCAAAAAGAGGAGGATTGGCAATGGATGTTAGCTCAGGGCTAGTCTTCCTCACATAGAAAAAAAATAGTAAAAAGAAACAGGAGAAATTAATTTTAATAATATAATTTATTTAACCTAATATTTTCAAAATATCATTTTGACAGATAATCAATATAATATTAATGAGATAGTTCACATTTTTTTCCCACACTAAGTCTTTGAAATCCATGTGTATTGTACACTTACAGCACACGCAATTGGGACTTGCTCTATTTCAACTGCTCAGTAGCCACAAGTGCTGGTGATTCCTGTCTTGGACAGTGCAGGTCTGGAAGGATACACCCCAAACTATTCCTATTGGTCATTATTTGAAAGAAATGAGAAATTGAGAGGGTGGAAGGTGTGAACAAGGACTTTCCATTTTCTTAAACTCTTTTTGCTGTATTCTTCGGATTTTTCTCACCGAGTATGTATTTTATATTAACTTTGCAATTCTTTTTAAAAGCTATTAAAAGCAAAAAAAACTACTGCTCAGAGTGATTGTGAGAATGGCATGAGATCATGGGAAAAGCATTTGTAGATGATAAAACGCTATCCAAATATGTTTGTTTATTTATGCCCCTCCTTTTGCCAAAAAGGTCAGAAGGTACCTCACAGGGATATGTGAAATACAATAACAAAAGTTAAAAGTGGAAGCAAATGAGAAAGAAAAACAAAGGCAGGGGCCTCCAGTGAGGCTGGATGAGGCAGGGTGAAAGCAGACATTGGCCGCCTGCTCATCTGGTTACCCTGCCAGCAGCCTCCCTGTGCAGATGTCAGCTCTCCCCGAGGCGCTTCAGAATCCACTGCCTCCCTCCTCCTTTCCCTCTTCCTCCCTTAATTTCCAACACCCTACATTCTCCTCACACCTCATTAATTCTAGCCTCTGGCGTTGGCTCCTGCTCTTCTCTATTTTGCCCCTCACCTGCTCTCCCCACCTGCCTCATCTATCTAGGTGGACCCTCCTGCTCCATAGCGCCTCCCCCTGGCTCACCAGCCCCTGACAGTCTCCCCCCGCCCCCGACCCACCGACATCTCTCCGCTGCCATCCTACCATACCGAGTAACTCTTAATCATATGATACCATGTGTGGTTTTCCCACTCGAACATTTTCTGAGCACCAGCTGCGTACCAGGTACTGTGGGAAGTTCAGTCCTGCCAAAGATGACGTCTTATTTGGCTCTCAAGGAGCTTCTGAGGGAATGGGATTCATTCACTCCATAGCCAAGTTCTATGAAGCACAATATCCTCCTTCAAAGTCCTCGGGGTCCCCGTGGTTGAATCATTGGGGGCTGCACTACGAAAGCTTCTGGCATCCGTTCCTCCCACTTCCTTCACTCAAACCATCCACCTGGAGCTGAGCCCTTGCCCCAAGCCTTCAGCTCTTTTCTGCCCACCTTCTTCCTTCCTTCTTTGGGGCCCATGAAACCTAAACCCCCTTCCTAGCTCCTCCCAGACAGGGGAGAAACTCCTCTGTATCCTCAGGATTGAGGACTGGGGCGGGATCTGTTTCCTCCTGTCCTCATTGAAAATGTAGACAGGAGGGGAAGGTTTGGCTTTGTTCCCTTTGTCTTATAAAATCCAGCCCCACAGACCTTGCAGCAACCTGCTTCAGCCAGGCCTCTGGTGGGGCACACGAGCGAAGGAGGGGAGCTGGCAATGCCCCAAATCTGGTGGAATGGGGGTTGGAGCAGCAAGCTTTCCTTTACATCCCATCCATTCCTTTTGGTTCTTCCACATTAAAGATAATTGGAATTATAACTATAATAATAACAGCTAACATTTAGGGAGCGTTACTCTGTGCCACTGAGTCAAAGCACTCTATGTGGCTGGCCTATTTCATCTGATCCCCTCAGCAGCCCTATGAGCTGGGTGTTATTTTTATCTCCATTTCACGGATAAGGAAGGCAATGTTATTTTTATCTCCATTTCACGGATAGGGAAGGCAAGTTTTCTCCCCACAGCAAGGACGGATGGGAGATGATTAAACTATGGCTGAAGGCAGAAGGGAGGGATGGGCAGGGATGATGAGGACTTCCAGAAACACTCCCTTTCTCTCCCTGCCCCTTCCTTTTCCCCAAGTCTCTTCCTTTCCACCTCAGAGGAAATGACGTTGGAAGAGAAAGAAACAAAAATAAAGTAAGAATAAATAGAAGGAAGTAAAGGCACATCCTTGGTTCCACAGTGAGTGACGCCCCCACCTCCCACCCACCGTGGCACTAGCAGCAGGGAATGGACAAGCTACTGTGAAAGAGAGGGGACTTGCTGTTTCTACAGCAACAACCTTCCTGGGGCCTGCAAAGACCAGGGTCCAAATCCCCTCCACCCCGTTAGGTGGGGCAGCAGAGTCTCCTTGCCCAGCCCCCCAACCTGGAGCAGTTGGTATATCTGCTCCCAAAAGCCCCCCCCCCCATTCATTACCTGGCCTAGAGCAGGTTAACTCCTCCCCCCGCTCAGCTCTCCCTCTCCCAGGCTGAAAGCTCTCCAGGCTGCCTTGGCCCTCACTCCATCCCTCCCTTGCCCCAGGAGCAGGAAGGGTCCCAAATCTCCCAGCAACCAGCTCAGTGTAGACTGGAGCTTCCCAACTCCGTGCATGACTCCTTATTACCCACGCCTCCAGTCTGTCCTGCCCCAGACCCCAGATCATCCTGGGAGCAGTTCCCTAAGATGAGGGTCCTTTAGAATGCTGCCATCACCTGTCCCTAGGAAGTTGCCTCCTCCAACAGAAAGATCCAGGCTCTTACTGCAAAGCTCTGCTCATATCCTTTGAGGAAACTCTCAACCCTTCTCCCATGTCACTGGTTCTTACCATCTACTCAACCCATGATAGATCTCCAGTTATTAAGAGATATAAAAAGTACCAGAATGGACGAGTCCAAACCCAAGTCATGGGCAGTGTTCATCAGCACAGCATACATTTTCACAGTGCATAGAATCATCCCCTGGTCGTCATGCCCACTGGGCACTGGCCCTCTCCTCCTCCAGCAGATGGTCTCCACACTCTGGCAGGCCCTGCTGAGCTGACCTGGCTCCTCCCCTGAGCCCCAGGTGGCCCCTCAATAATTGCAATCATGCCTACCCTACCCCAGCTGCCCCAGGGGGTGCTTGCCTTACCGGTAGGTGCTCCCAGAGGCTGCTGGCTTGTCCAGGAACAGTAATTCCTTCTCTGAGAAACAGAGAGGTCAGCCAGACCTTGTTGCCAGGCCAGCAGACAAGTGGAGGTGGGTGGAGAATCTGGACGGAAGTGGCCTTGTGCTTCCCGACAGAGTCCTGCCTCCCAGCCACCCTAAAGAAGGGTGGGAGGGTCCGTCCCTGTCTGTTGGCGAAGTCCAGCCAAGGCGGGGGAGTAGCTGAGGATTCCAGAAGTCAGTGGACTTACCAGTCTAGGTCTGGAAGGGAGGGGACGGAGAGGGAGACAGCCTGAGTACAGGTGCAGCCCTGGGTACAGGTGAAACTCTCTACAGTGCCCTCTGCTGGTGAGTGGCCATCCCCAGCCAGAGGCAATTGAAATGGCAGAAGGTAAGAGGGAACCCTCAAACTATAACGTGTACACGAACCACCTGAGGGATCTTGTTAAAGTGCTAATCCCGTAGGTGGGGCGGTGGTTCAGGGGGAGGGCTGAGATTTTGCACCTCTAAGAAGCTCCCAGGTGATGCCAATGTGGCCGGTCCAGGGAGCTTAGATGATGTTTAGCTCCAGCCCCTTCCTGCACAGAGTTGACAGAGGAGGCACTGCGAGGGTTAAGGCGGCCTTGGGTGTACCCATATCTGCTCCCTGCTCAGTGCTCTTTCCACTGCCCACACTCAGAGTTGGCTGGGACACTCCCACTTGGGGGAGAGCTGAACTCCAGGCCCTTTGCCAGCCCAAGTCCTTCCTTAGAAACTCTGCCTAGGAAAGACGGTGGCACCAGAATGAAAGCTCCCGATGAAGAGGGATTTTTTTTTCCAGCTGTTTGCTGCTGTATCCTCAGCTCCCGGTACAGCCTGATCCCTAGGAGGTGTTCAATAAAGACTCGTTGAATGAATGAGTGGACCAGCGGAGAGAAAAGAGGATGCATTTTGGATCCAGATTGCCAACACCGAGCACTGGTGACCCACCTGTTGGCCATGTAATCTTAGGCGAATTACTTACCCCTCTGAGGTTCCCTACCCTTGTCTGTCAGATGCAGATAATGATATCTACCTGTGAGGGATAATCATTATCATTATTGAGCTAATAAATGTAAAGCGCTCACCACAACATGCGTGCTCACAAGTGGTAACTGTTGTCACGTGGTCTGGCCTCCTGCAGTTGAGGAACCGTGGTGAACTCCCTCGGCCCCCCAGTTATCATCGCCCATAGACAATCAGTAACTGCCGCTGCTTTCATCTCAGTTAATGATTCTCTAGCCTTTTGTCCCTGACTGCAACCCCCTCCCCTCTGCTGCCTCCCCTGGAGTGGAGGCTAGAGGATGGGATAAACACCTGCCAGGGGCACCCGGGTCCCCAAAGTGGAGAGACGGTGCAAAGGAATGGTAGAGAGCAGCCAAGCTGGGAAGGAGACCTCCTGCCCACAGGACGAGCAACAAAGAGGTGCTAAGAACTTTGAGAGAAACAAAGAGGGGGGAGATGTTAGTCTTCGCAGGACAAAGCTCTGAGTCACACAGAAGGCCGCCATCTCTCTGAGTCATCAGGTTCTAGGGGTTTGTGCAAGACTTATCAAGCTCCAGTTCCAAGCCAGGAAGAGCCATGCCAACTAGCAGGCTATAACCAGGGGCAGGGTCCAGGTATCATGAACTCATTTCCAAAGCTGATCCTTGCCTCCCTTGGGGACAATCCCAGTTGCAAGAAAGTTCTGGGGAAATCTGAGGATCCCCACCACCCCCGTGGGTACAAAGCTGGTTCATAGGATGCAGAGACCATGGGCATCAGTGGCCATGCAGCCTGGGGCTGAGCTGTCTCAGGAGGTCCAGGTGTCCCCATGCCAAAGCCTCAACCATTCCATCAGGGGCCCAAGGTCTATCAGACCAGGGGACCCCCCAGCCAATGTCATCACCCTTGTCATTGGAGAAAGGAAGGCCAGCTGGGAGCTCCACCCTTCCCGCTGTCCCCCACCCTCCTCTGCCTTGCACACATCATATATCATCAGGCACCCAGTCTGGGAGGTATGCTGCCTGAGGTAAGGGGACATGGGCCTGGGAGTAAGGAGCAGCAGGAGTGGTGGAGAACAGGAGAAAATAGGATGGGGGTGAGAGGAGGGGGGCCCTCCAACACTGGACAGAAAAATAGAAAACACAGAGAGAGAGACAAGAAGGCAGAAGATAGACAAATGGACAGTGAGGAGAGGAAAAAGATAAATGGAAAGTCACACAGGCAGGCAGGCTGGTCAGCCCTGTCCCCGGAACCTCCAGGACAGGGTCAGGAGCCCTTGACAGGAAAGGATGGAGTAAGCAGTCACTCCAGGACACTGAGAATAACCACATTTTTTTTTACTTCCAATCCTGTCAGTCATGGGGAGGAGGCTGGAATGTCATGTGCAAATGAGAAGAATGAGATTGGATGGGGGCTTTGCTTGGAGGACGGTCTATGTATCACCCCACATGTGAATGACATGGAAAGCACATGCAAGTGAGCATGGCAGCTTTTTCATCAAAGACCGGGCAGTTGTATCCTTGAGAAGTCAGGCCACAAGAAATCTGGGCACTTGTGTTTGAGGCCCTGACTCTCTGGAAGAGGAGATATGTAGGGGAACCTACCCCAGCCCCCGAGGGGTAAACGAGAGCTAAGCCTTCAGAAAAAGGAACCCACAGTGTCACTCGGCTGGGTTTGAATTTGGGCAGGAGCTCAGGCTGGGTGGGCCCCTGGAGTTTGCCAGTCTGGTATAGTGAGATAAGCCCCAGGCAGATGGGCTGGCCCATTCTCGACTAGAGAAGACCCCCAGGGATGTCGGGCTCCTGCCTTTAGAACGTGGTCCTTCTACGTTGGTTATATCGGCTTGGTTGAGTTCAGTCTAAGATGCTGTGCCCATCGAGGGCCTGCTATGTACCTGGCCAAGTGCTGCCCACTGTGGGAAGTAGAAAAGACCAATCATACCTAGACCTGAACTCCAGGAGTCAGATACACATTGGGGGAGGGGAGCCTTTCACTCAGAAACAGTTATCAATAGTGAACAGTATCCTCTGAGGGCCAATGAGTGGTATGGAGAAAATAAGTCCATGGAAGCCAGAAAAGGGGCAAGGCAATGTGGGCTCAGAGAAGCAGGACAGGAGCTGGCCCAGGGAGGGGGATGGCCTCTGTGACTAGATCTCCTATGAGGGGCGGGGAGGTGGGGACAGACGATGAGACACAGGGGAAGGCTCACCATTAGCGTTCTCTGCCTCCCCAGATTCTGCCCCCTCGAGGAGAATGAGGCCTCAAGGGCCCATCTTTGTGGCTCTTCCCCAGGTGGGGCTCATCGTGGTCTGGCTGCTCGCCCATCATCAGATGTCTGGTTGGTGTGACGGCCCGAGGAAGCTGCCCTGGTGCCCATCCTACAAAGTCTTGTTGCTTGTGTGGACAACTGTCTACTCCATCATGGGGTGAGCACCCGTTTCTCACACCACAGCCCTGGTGCCCACTGGGATGGGAACAAGTCCCCCTGAACTACTGCTGCACACTGGACTTAAAAGAAATGGCACCCCATCTTGCCTTTTATGGAGGGTCCCCTCTGTGCCTGCCTAGGATTCCAGCCAGCCCTCCTCTTCCACCCTCTTCAAGTCTCCCCACCCCACCACCTCACCACACCCAACTCCTCCCGCCACCTCCCCACTGACCTTCAGACGATGCCTAGACCCATTTACCCCCATTTCGGCTCACAAGGGTTCCCTTTTGGTAACAAGTCCTTGTGCCAGAGGGATTCCTCCATTTGCCATGGAATGCCCTCCCTCTGAGTGTTTCTGCCACCATATCTCCTCAGCTATGCCTCCTACCTGGTGTGGAAGGACCTGGGAGGAGGCTTCAGGAAGTCCCTGGCCCTGCCTCTTGGCCTCTATGCTGTGCAGCTTACCCTCAGTTGGATCGTCCTGATTCTGTTTTTTGTGGCCCACACCCACGGTCTGGTAAGGCGCACAGTGCTCAGCAGTGGAAGGAGTGTGGGAGAAGGTGAGACCACCAGACCCCCAGAGGCTGATAACACTGCAGATCAGTCAGGTGCAGGCAGGTAGTGGGTGGGCGGATGTCCCTGAGCTCTGTGGAATGCACAGAGCCCCAGGAGCTTGGCTCATTGGGTCCAGGGGGCTGCAGAAAGGTCGAGGGCTGGTAATCAGGGCACCCCACCCTCTGCGCAGGCTCTGCTGCACGTGCTACTGCTCTACGGGCTGGTGGTGAGCATGGCGCTGGTCTGGCATCCCATCAACAAGCTGGCCGCCCTGCTCCTGCTGCCCTACCTGGCCTGGCTCACCATGACCGCTTCCATCGCCTACCGCCTGTGGAGGGAGAGCCTTTGTCCAGAGCACCAGGTTCAACCCACAGGGGAGAAGAGCCACTGAGTGGAGGGGGGCTGGCCTCCCCCGTGGTGGGACAGAAGGGACTGCAGGCGGGCTGTGTAGCTAGGCTGGGGAGAGGGCAGGAGGGACAGGTGGCCAGGCACTGATGAGTCCCTGAAGGTGACATGCCCCAATGTGGCCACTGTCCTGGGTCCCCTGGTGCCAGTTTTCATTAGAATTCAGAGAAACCAGAAAGAGGGAGGAAACTTATTTTACATTTAATATAAATTAATAAATCCTGTATCAATAAATATTAATTTATTAATATCAATTAGGAAAATCCTGTTAGTAGCTCTGAGGGTATGATGCGAAGTGTATCCTGAGTGTGTGATGTCTAGGGCTGCAGAGTGGGAAGAGAAGTATCTGCCCGTGTGTGTACGTGTGCACACGTGAATGAATATGTGAACACGTGTGTCGGGAGGGTGGGCCCACCATCTCCACTCCACTCACATGCCCTCCCTAAACTGGCCAAAAAATTTAAGACTTAGATTTTTAATTACCTGAAAAACAAAATCTTTTTGAAAAGTTATGTAAAAGCAAAACAGAAAAGTAAAGTAAGAAAGGATACTAATTATAATGTCAAGTTTATATATTATGTACTATATCTATTAATTTATACATAATATTTATTATATATTATATAATATGGTTATATATTATACATTACATATGTCATACTGAGACCTTATGTGATTATCTCTAAGATCATAGACCATTTTTTATTTTTGTTTTCATACACTCTTATACTTTCAGTTTTTTACATCAATTAATTACTATTGTAATAAGGAAAAGTGTTGGGAAAAAAGAGAAGTAAGCCTCAGGGTGCTGACGAGTGAATTCAGTAGGAGCTCTTCGTCCAGCGTTCTCTCTTGCTTCTCTCCTTCTAAACCTACTCACGGCTTTTTTATTTTCATCTCTTCCCTCCTCTCGTTTTCTTCTCCCCTTGTTTCAAAGCCCTGGTGGTAGCAAGGAGTGGCGGCCCCTGGGGCTGCCTCCCCGAATCCGAAACAAGGCACTGGAAGACCCGACGCCCTGCACTAGGGGGGCTCCACCTGCCGTGTGATGGGATCACAGGGGGAGCTTTTAAGAGCATTGACCAGGCCCTCTAGGGATGGGCCTGGGCATCGGTGCTTTTAAAACTCCTCAGGGCCTCCTCATGTGCAGCCGCCCTGAGAACAAGTGCCACGTGTGGAGCAGAGCCATTTGGGAGCTTATTAAAAATGCATATTCCTCAGGCCCCACCAAGACCTGTGAATCAGAACCTTTGGGGCAGGCTCCAGGCATCTTTATATTTAACAAGCTGCCAGCACTTTTGTCAGCTGCTTGCTAAAATTTGAGAGCTCCAGGCATGGATGGTCTCTCGGGGTCCTTTGACAACCCATGATTCTGTGAGCTGAGTTCTGGGGCTGGAACTAACTATGCCCTCTCAGGTGGGAGCCGAGGACCGCACAGGGGGGAGAAGCCAGCAGGGCACCATAAAGGAGACCTGCTCTCTCCGGAGCTCACCAAGCAACAGCAAGCAAGGGGGGTGTGCATCCTCCCCTCCTCCACTTAGGGCGTGCTCCGCCCAGCCAGGCAGGTAGGCACCTGCGCTCCTGGAGGGCACCACCTTTGTATCCCACCCATCTTTGTGTCCCCAGCCCCAGTGCAGTGCAGGGCAGAGTTGGTGTTCATACATCTTTGCTGATTGACTGAATAAATGAACACATTGTCACATTAAAAGAAAGTGCTGACCAGCACCCCACCAACTCCTACACCCCGCTCTGGACAAATGGAAAGAGCCTCTCTTCAGGAAAAGGAAGGGCATTAATAGTTTTTGAAACTTCTCAGGTGGTTCTAACGTGCAGCCAAATTGAGAACAGCTGCCGTAGGGCATTGCTTCCCGAAGTGTGGCCCAGTGACCTCATAGGGCACTTGTTGATCACCTGGACTCCAGCCCTGCTCCAGACCCACAGAACCAGCTCCTCTGGGGGAATGAGGGCCATGGGGTGCAGCGGTTTGCAGTTCCGGCCCTGGAGACAGACCAACCTGGGCTTGGATCCTGGCTCTGTCATTTATTAACTACTAACCCAGCGCAACCTACTTCACTGTCTGTGCTTCATTTTCCTTATCTGTAAAATGGAGACCTCATAGAATTGTTGGGAAGAATAACTGAGTTAAAAGGTATCTGGTGCAGAAGAAGTGCATAATAAACGTTAGCTGTTCTAGGAGGGGAGCCCAGGAGGCCGCCTATTTGATAAGCATGCGTGGTTCCGAGTCACACTACAACTGGAGCCCGACCCTGCTCCAAGACCCCCCCAGTACTTCCCAAACTTCCCAAGAGCCAGGAGAGAGTGACCTCCCCCTCGGGTCTGTGGGGGTAGCCTGACCAGTGGCACATGCGCAAAATGACTGGCTCTTTATCTGACACATCTGTGTGGATTTTGTCTTCACCTCAATCAAATTATTTAAAGCTGCTTTTAATTGAATTTATAGCTCCATTTATAATGTAAGTGTTTTAAATGTAGAAACATAATCTATAAATACTGAGTGAAGATGGGCTGGGCAGCCACACTGCGTGGGTTCTTATCCCGGCTCCACTATCACTGTGTGACCTTGGACAAGTGAACGCTCCAGAAGTATTTGTCCTTATCATTATCATCATCATCTCATATAGGCATTATAAATATTTGTTGCCAATCTTATTCACATTATCAACTAATTCGAGAAGTTAAACTGACCTCCAAGACGATGCACCATGCCTGTCGTGTGACTTTGACCTCCCAGGGGTGAACGGATGCCCCGACCCAGGGGTCCAGATGCCTCTAGAAGGAAGCTTGATTTGGGCAGTGTCCCAAGCCCTGGAGTAGCATGACTGCCTGATATGGCCTGAGCCAAACCAAAGGGCTTCCTGGCTTTGCACAGAAACAGCCAGAAAGGACAGGATCCCAATCCCAAACTCTCACCTTCTGACCCCAAAGTCATCCTTAAAATCCCCTTCTGCACTGGCTCCCTGGTTCCCAGGCGGGATCCTCTAATACCACAGTCTCCCAACCCGCCTGGGCCTCTTGCCCTTCCTCTGCCCCCCCTCCCATTTCTGAGCCCTGAGCACACATGGCCCTCGGCCCCTCAGCTCTTGTTACCTAGAGCTGTGCCTGAACAGAGTTGGAGCTGCCTCTTGTCTTTCAGATATATCCCGGGATTCCACCATCCAAATCGTGTGTGTGTGTGTGTGCACGCGCGTGCGTGTGTGCGCTTCTCTGCCCTTGGGCAGTGTTTCTCCATGTGCCTCTGAGTGAGCACATGGTGTCTGAACATGATTCACTTGGTGGGAGGGGGAGGGACGAGATCCTCTCAGGCTGTGCTGATGTCCCCCCAGTGTCTGGAGAGGCGGGGAGTGGCACCAGGTACGCGGCAAGCCCAGAAGTCAGCCTGTGTCATTCTGCTGCATCCTGGACCCTCCTTTCCTCCCCAGAGCACTTCATTCCCTCTCCCTTTGCCAACACCTGCAGAATGGAGACATACAGGGGCCACCTGACGGGGTCAGACGGATGGGGATACGGCCAATGGACAAACACTGGTCGGCTGGGCTGGGAGGGGCAGAGTGCAGGGAGTGTTTTCTCTGTGCATCCTAGGCCCCTCCTACCAATGGGCTGGGAGGGGTGATGCCCCACTGGAAGCGTAAGTTCCCCCAAGTGTTGTCAGGACCAGGCCGGGGCTCCAAAGTCTCTCTTCCTTTGTGGGTAGCCACTATTCATCCCATCTCCGGGGTTCCCCTGCAACCCAAGCCCAGTTTCAGGGTCTTCCCAAAGTTTCTCTTTCTTGTAGTTCCAGAAAACAAGCACAAGACCCTTTTGTTTTAAGAATTTATTGCTGATTCTCATTGGTGGCACACTAGTTACCCGTTCAAACAGAGCCTGGCTCTGGTCGGAATCCCCTCGGATCTGGACCTCCTTCTTTTATCCTCAGGTAGAGTCCACCAAGGCTCCTCCCCATCCCTAGGTTTTGAGGACCTTTCACCCACTGAGGCCCTCTCTTCCAGCGTGCAAGCCCGGAGAAGCCCACTTTGTCACATCAGGAGCCCCAGTGGTGTGGATTTAGTGTCATTCGTCCCTCTAGTGTCCCTATTCAAGGTCCCCCACCCAGAAATTATCTGCTCAGGGGAGCACTAAAAAAGCCCCTAGCCTCTCCACCTGCCCCCACCCAACCCATTTCTCATTCTAAGGGCTGGAATTCTCCTCCCAAAAGTTGATTAAGTTTATCGCTTTCTCCCAGTAGGTTCTTTGGCCCTGCAAACAGCCCTTCAGAAAGGAAGACTATTAGTCACCTTAACTTGCACGATTCTTATCAGGTCATTTTCCTCAAAGACTCAAAGCACCAGCTGCGGGGGCTGGGCGGTGCTGGGAGTGGCCACTGGAACAGAGGACCGCGGCCACGAGGACTAAAGTCCGGGTGTCACCGTTTTCCCCGGGGCAGCATGTTCTGCATGGCAAGCTGAGCATTGTGTCCTGCACAGGAGGAGACTGAAACCCCTGGCCTGCCCTGTGATTCTAGTGCCTTCCCCCGTCCCAGCCTCAGACTCTGGGAGACCCTTGGCCCCCTCCCCTCCCGGCCAAGGCTCTGGACAGCCCTGTGTTTATGTCAACAGAGCGGTTGCTGGAGGGCGCAGGCTCCTGCCCGCCAGGGGGTGTCCGGCGCCCGTGGCCCGTTGTTTGTGTACCTTGTCTCGTTAGTGACCGAGGGGCGGGCACACCCATGCTGGGTCTCTGGGGCAACGGGCTGTTGGGGTCCCAGCTGTTCCTGCACATAAAGCGCGCACTCCATCAACGTGCTCCCGAGGTGTCTTCTTTCACAGAGAGAGAATTTAAACCTTCCCCTGGTGAGGCTTCTGTTTTCCAGCAGCCCCCCTCCTGGCCTCTCTACTCCTTCCCAGGGAGGGCAGCTTAGCATCTGGCCGTGGCTGACCCCGTCCCCTCTTCCTCAGCCACCTCCTACAACCTCCAAATGTTTTCTGAAATGACCATGGGAAATGGGACAGGGAGAGGCAGGCTGCAGTGAATCGTGGGCCTAACCGAGCTCCATCCAGCCACTGCCACCCGACAGAAGGGGGCTGCGGCCTGCAGAGACAGATTGGGAGAATGCCCTTTGTGGTTTCCATCCCCACTCACCAGCTGTCTGGTGCCTCTACACCTACACACACTCACCTACACACACACACACACACACACACACACACACACCCTCATATAGCAGTTAATTCCAGAGTCCAATCTCCCTGCAAGAACTTCTCCCTCGTCCCCTTCTCTCCCCTCCTCCCTCAGAGCCTGGCCTCAGGGGTCCCAGCAGCAGTAGGGACTGGATGGAGAAGAGGTTAGAGGATGACTCTGGAAGCACACAACTCTGCTCTCATTAGCTGCGTGACCTTGGGCAAGTCACTTAACCTCTCTGGTCTCAATTTCCTCACCAATAAAATGAGGATAATAATAGTACCTACCCCCACATGCTCGGGAAGAGTGAGATAATTTACATGACCTGCTTTGAGCAGTGTCAGGCCCCTGTAAGGGCTGTGCTACTGTCAGCTCTCACTGAATTCCAAGCAGCATAACACAGTGGGAAATGCATGGAGCTGGGCGGCTGACAGACCTGGGTTCAAATCCCAGCACCCCACTGACTCCTTGTGTGACCTTGAACTAGTTACTTAATTTCCTATTTTCCTCCTGTGCAGGAGGGGCATACTGACAGAAACTTACCCAGTAGTGTTAACATGGGGGGTGGGGAATGCCTGCCCTAAAAAGAGTATAGGGGCAGCTGCAGGGGGAAGAGCCAGGCTCCTGGCACCTGATCCCTCAGATTAGCTGCTGCACTCAGTCTGGCCAGGGAAACTGGTCTGACTTGGGAAGGAGAGCCAGGGACCAGCCAGGAATTCAGGCCCCCAGGAGGCACCATAAATAGCCAGAGCAGTCAGAGGGCCTCCAGGGATGGGGACAGGAGTGGGGTAGGTGGGGGGAGGTGAAGGGACTGGGGGTGCCTGGAAGGGAGCAGTGGAAAAGGAAGCTGTCAGTCATCAGTCCAGAGGAGAGTCCAGGGCACTCTCCCAAGTGTCAAAGGAAAAACTATATGAGTGTGGAGGGAGTGAGGAGTCACCTCGTCAGAGAGGACCAGCCTGGGACCACCTCTGCACCATCTCCCAGTGTCACTCAGAGTCAGAAAATTTTCACCATACTGTTCATCTCCACCCTGCAGGTCTTTGGGCGCTAGCCCTGCTGCCTCATTTTCATCCCTTTGGCCATCCTGGAACAGAAAGCAATAGCTTGGCCTTTGTCACAAGTGGGAATGCTGAGGCCCAGAGATGCTAAGTGATTTGGCCAAGATCACACAGTGAGTCGGAGGCTAAGACGGGCATATAAACATGGACTTTTTTTTCTTCCCAATTCAGGGTTATACATGACAGCCAAAATATAAGAACCTGTCCTCAAGGTGGAAGCCTTTCCCATGGGAGAACATCCAACTGAGAGACATCGAACATCGAATTTGCTTCCTCCTCCCCCCAGACATTTTACTTTTCCTCAGTTGATCCAAGCGCATCACGGTAGCTGTGACCGGAAGCCAGAGAGGGACGCACGTGGATAATGCATCAGAGATGTATTCATCAGAGCTAGCTGGGTGCAGCCCTGGAAACAAGACCAGTGCAGGCTCAAATCCTTGTGTGATCCTGTGCACATCGCTTCACCTCTCTGAGCCACAGGTCCTGAACTTGCAGAAGGAGGCCAACGTGAGATTGGTGTGAGGACTCACTGAGATAACGCACACTCGAGTGCCTGATGAATGCCCCAGATGTCATAAAGACTGGGAGTTCTGGGGCAGGCAGCACCCACTCATCTCTGTGTGCTTGCTATTTGCTACAGTGCCCGGCACATAGGAACCCTAGACAAGTTGTTGATCAAATGAAAGAATGACGTAAACTCTTCGCATTTAAGTGCTGTGCGTTTGTGTGATGTCCATTTGCTGGATCAGCCATCACTGCCTTTTCTTTGTGGGCACAGGCACCACTACCACCACCCACCCTGTGTTTACACCCCTGGAAAAATGCCTGAAAAAAATCGTCTCTGGATAAGAATACTTTTAGTAATAAGCCTACTGGATAGGGTGACCATATAGTGTATTGTCTACACTGGGACACTTTGGGGGGCACTAATAGTAACTTTGCCTGGTCAGTGGGTATAAACTATAACTGTTCCAGGCAAACCAAAATGCTTGGGCGTCTTACTCACTGGGTGCTGTGCTGCTCAGAACTCCCTGGAGGAACGAGCCCCAAACCCTCCGAACCATCCTGGCTCCTACCCTCCAGTCAGACCCAGAAAGGGCACCCACCCTCCCACCCAAGGCCATTGGGAGCTGAGTTCAGACCAGTTCCCCAGTGTTCTTAGGCTCCTCACTTTCAACCTGTAGGTGACCCTGATCCCACCCTTCCATTGCCCTGAGAATGTCCTAGAGGGTCTACACTGCCCCAAACACGAAAACTTGTGGCTCCTGCTAAGCCATCATGTGAACTGCAAAAATCATCCAGCCAACTTTTGATGCTGTTCCAGCTCAGGGATTTTTCTAGGGGCAACAGTCATCTCTCATTAGTTTCAACAGGGTTGTTGCCGGTCCTTCTGCCTCTGCTCTTTCCCACCTTTAATCTATTCTCAACAAAGCAGCCTGGGTGATCTTATAAAAATATAAGTCAGACCACATGTTTTATCTGTTCAAAGAAAATAGCTTCCAATCTCACCCAGAGTAAAAGCCAAGGTCCTGATAACAGCCCATGAGGTCCCAGCCTATTTAGCACTTTTTTATCTCTCTGGCCTCATCTCCTAGGACTCTCCACCCACACAGGTGTCCTTGCTTGTTCCTCAGACAGACCAGGAATGCTCCCACCTTAGGGCCTTTGCACCTGCTCTTCCTCTCCTTGGAACAATTTCCCCTTAGATATCCACATGATTATTTCCCTCCCCTCCTTCAGATTTTCTCTCAATTGTATCCTTTTCAAAGTCCTTCCCTGGCCACCCTATAAAAACATAATCCCATCCCTTGTCACTCTGTCCCCTTTCTCTGCCTTTTCTCCTTGGCACTCAGCACCACCAAACAGACCACATACATTACTCATCCCGTTTGTTGTCTAACCCCTCGAGCTCTGTGAGGAAGGAGTTTTCATTTGTTTTGTTATTTGCCATTTGCCTGGTACCCGCAACAGTATCTGGCATATAGTAGATGCTCAATAAATGTTTGTTGAATGACTAAAGGACCGACTGAGAGGGAACATTGCACGGTGGTTGAATGTTTGGCCTCTTGAGTAAAAAGGCCTGGGTTTTAATCCCGGCTTTGCCATTAGGGGCTTATGACCTCAAGCAAGGCCCTGAACCCTCCATAAGCCTCAGCTTCCTTACATGTTAACATGGGTAGAACACACATTGCCTCCAGGGCTGTGGAGAGCATTAAGTCCGGCTTCACACATAAACCACTGAACTCACTGCCTGGCCTATTTCCAAAACTCGAGGCTTAGTAAACGGCAGTATTGTTACTACCGGTGGCTCCCAGTCGATTGGACGTGGCATTATGTGTCCATAACAGGCAAACCAGCACCCGCTCCCTTTCGGGAACAATGCACAGTTTCTTTCCAACCCAGCATTTCTGATCCCATCCCATCCCAGGACCCTCCTTTCCTGATCCCAAGTTTCCCCAACCAAACTGGCCTGGGTCTCTTTGCTGCCACCCCCTTCATCCTGCTCAAACGTCTGAGAGAACTTCTCTCCCAAATCTCAGCATGCCCGCCCTGGCGCCTTCAACAGTCCCCCCAGTGGAGCTGGGAAAGTTGGGTGGGAAACAAAGGGAGGGATAGAAGGTGAAGGAGGAGAAGGGAGAGAATATGAATATTGTGTGAGCCAGTTAGTGGGGAGGGGAGCAGGCCGAGCCATCCCCACCTGCCAGCTTCCTGTCTTTGTCTACTGATAAATAGGGGATACCAATGGCCAGATTTTCCATTCCCCTCACCCCACACCCATCCATCACTCAATTAAAAAAAGATAGAGGGAGAGGGCCTGGGGGAGGGGCAGGAGGGCTCTGGTTATAAAGCCCGTGGCCCAGGGGTGAGCGCACTCAGCCTGGCCTGCCCCCTCCTCTTCCGTCATCCCCAGGCAGATTTAGCTGCTGACAGCTGCTTGGGACTCTGCTGCCAGGCCCTGGCCCGGACCGCCATCTCTCCTTTCTCTCGGTGACTCCGGAGCCACAGCCCCTCCATGGCCCAGAAAGAAGAGTCCGCTGAGGCCGCTGCGCCTGCCTCCCAGAATGGCGAGGATCTGGAGGACCTGGATGACCCCGAGAAGCTGAAGGAACTGATTGAGCTGCCGCCCTTTGAGATCGTCACAGGGTGAGAGCTGGGTGCGGGCCGGGGTCCTCCTCCCCGGAAGAGTACGTACGTATGTGCGCGCTGGAGGCAGGCGGGGGAACTAGGATGGTAACTGCAGGGGTCAGCGTCGCAATCCTGCAGACTTGAGAGTGCACAGGAGTGCAGGGCGTGGGCTGCAGGGGACCCAGCAGATAGCTCTTGGTTTCTCAGGGTGACAGCCCGAACCCTCTAATCAAGGGAGGTAGGAGGAGCTCCATGGAGCTTACGGCCTGAAACCAGCCCTGAGACCTCCTGTCGATCGGACATCACCTGACTCACTGGGTAGAGGCTGTTGAGTCCTCGGCAGTTTGGTAAGGACATAGGATGACACTGGCACATTTAAATATGGCCCCAGTCAAAGGACCTCCTCCCTCGACTTCTTTCCCTGCTTCTGAGTGGGCCTCTTCTGTGTCTGAATGTCTCTTCCTCTTTCTTTAGAGCTTCTCTCTGGAGTAGAAGACCCTAAGGCAGGGAAGACAGATCCATCCTTTCCCAAGGCAGAGTGAGAAGCAGCTTTTTTCTTGTTGAATCTTTTCGGAGTCTCCCCGGGGGCTGTCCACCTCCACCGCCAGGGACACAGAGAGGTTACAGCGCAGGTAACACAGGCCAGGGCCAGGAGCTTCTGGACAGAGGAGGGATTCCCACACCCTCAGCCACAGCCCAGATGAACCAGGACCAGAGCGAAGGGTCTAGAGGTTCCAAAGAGGGGACTGCATACAGGGTCCCTCTGTCTTGTCCAGATTATGTCATCTCCAGGAATAAAGCCAAGTAGTCTTCCTCCTCTTCCCTTGCTGTGCCTTTAGCAGAAGACCCTGCTAAGTTCCTGAACAAAGAATAAGAAGGGAATACGTGGGGCCACATTTCCTCCCTGAGCCCCAAAGCTTCCTTCATGGGAGTCTCCAGCCATGAGCCAGGCAGAGTAGGAGCCACACTACCAGAAACTTCAGAAAGAACAGAGGCATAATCCCCTCAGGAGGCAGAAGGAGCCCTGGGTGGCAATTTGGACTTGCTGTTTAAGCTTGGGAAGTGATTTTCCAGTCCCGGCCTCAGTTTTTTCATTTGTAACATGAGGAGTGACACTAGTTGGTTCCTAAGGTCCCTTCCAGGTCAGATATTTTCTGATTTCTAAGAGAACCTGAGGGAAAAATGCATCCTAGTTCCTGAGGCAAGAGTTCAGGTAAGAGGCCCAGGCCCAACCAGCTGATGTCACCCTCCTAGGATTAAAACAGCAGTGGGGCACAGATTAATATTGACAGAGGGAGAGCCTAGTGCCACCAGGCCAGGAGAGTCCCCAATTCCAGTGGCTCTCTATGGAGGAGATCCTTTTCCAACAGCCAAGCATGCTGGTCCATGCTGCCCTTTGTCACACGCACAGGCATGTGCACACACTCCACTCTGTGCCAGGTTGTGATCTCCCCAGCACGGGGCAGGGTAGGTCCAGGACAGAATTGGACTGTGTTTGTTGAGTTGAACATGTCTTGGGGTCTCAGAGTGGTGGATTTGAAAGATTAAATCCCCTGATGTCACTTACATTTCTCCAGGGCTTTATCATCACAGCACACTTTCACACACATGAGCTCACTCGACCCTCAGCACAATGCTACGAGAGGGAGATCCATTATTGCCACTCCTCACGTGGGGAAGCTGAGTGTCAAGGAGATTGAGTGACTTGCCGAAGACCATAGAACTAGTAAGTGGCAAGTCTTCTGACTCCAGCCCAGTGTCCCTTCCGCTGGTCTTGTATTCATTCTGGGTCCCAGGTTTCCCCAGCAGAGCTCCACCCATCTCCATCTACGAGGTAGTGAGACTCAGTGACTTCCCTGACCCAAGGCTCAGAAAATGAGGGACAGGGGACAGCGGACAGCTTCCTGGGTGCTCTGAGAGCCATTCAGGAGGGAGGCAGAGCCCTAAGTGTTTCCCAGCCACAAGTAACAGCTGTGGAGATCTGTCTCCTGGGCCCCTCTGGGTAAACAGATGGCTTAAAATAGCCCAGAGGTGCGGCTGTGTCTGTGCAGGGACAGGATGAGGGAAGAGCTTTCCTCTCCTTCTCTCTTCAGATGCCCTGGAGTCAGAGGGGTCAGCCCCTCTCCTAGCCTGGACTCCCCCAGGGGATGGGGCTAACCCTACTGCTCCTTAAATTGGGGCCGCAAACTAGCAGAAGAGCAGGTGGCTTTTCAGGAAACAGTCTGAGGTGAGGAGGGAGTACCAGGTAGGAATAAGGAGAGAGCTGCCTCACTTGTCGTGATTCTGGTTTGAATAGGGCACTCCGGATAGAAAGCAGACCTAAGAACATTAACAAAATAACATGGTGGAAAGTGCTAGAAAAAGGTCTAAAACTGCAGTGGTGTGCCCAAGCCAGCTCACAATGACTGAGAGTCGATTGTGTGCATCTCTTCCCAGCTCTGCGTTCACTGACTTCACGTTGGTTTCTTAAAATCTCCATAGTGGGAGTGTTTACAGAAATCACCACATGGTAGAAATCAGGGCCTTTTCTTTCTTCCTCTCAGAGAGCTCGGTGTTAAACCAGCACAGTGCTGAGAGAGAGAACCCTCTGGATACAAGAAGAAGAGAAGAGAAGATTTGGTAGTGCTTAAGATTGAGTTCTGAGGGGTGAGATTTGGGGCCCAGAGAAGGCACCATCCATCGATACTGTGTTTAATTTCTTGAGTGTTGACCATCGTCCAGAATCTGAGAGGCTAGACTACTCTTTCAGATGAGGAAACCAAGCCTCAGAGGGATGAGTAATTTGCCCAAAGCTAGTGGATGGAGAAGGGCATGACCCCCAGGACTGTCTGACTCCAAATCACCACACCGCATCTAAAAAAGCCATAAAGAGGAGTCTTTTTATATTCAACAAATATTTACTGCATAGGAATAGTTTATTTACTACCCATTTTCCCCACTAATATTTAACTCCCCTGAGGACAGGGACTTTGCCTTTTAACTGCTTTATCCCTAGCACGAAGAATAGTACCAGCTCCTAATAGGGACTCAGTAAATATTTGTTGAATAAATGAATGAACTAATGAATGAGTGTGTTAGGCTCTCTGCCAGGCATTCAGATAGGGAATTAATCAGGGAGGGCTTCTTGAGGAGAGAAGTTTGGGATGTATGAAGATCCAGGAGCACTAGGCTTAGAAGGAATTCCACTGGTTCCTGCACATGAACCAGCTTGCTGCAGGGACCCTCTGGGGCTCCAGAATTGGCTGTCTCTTCATTCCTTCATCCCAGTGATGAGTGACTGTGGCTCTGCCTGGCAGGGCCCCTTGCTGTGTGTTTGTCTTTGTCTCTGGTTGTGCTGTGTATGCTTGTGCATAAAGCTGAACCTGTTATCATGTTATCTCTGTCATTATGGAACAGAGATAAGTGGCACAGACAGTGATTCTCCTTTCAACCACTTCTTTAGCTATCAGTGCTTTACTCTGGCCACGTGAGGAACACAGAGAAGAGGCGGAGTCTAGAGGAGAAGGGATGGGCAAGGAGTGAGGGACCTTCGACATCACTGTTAATGCCACAACCCCCTCACCCCTTCCCCTGGACTCGGGAGCATGCTGGGAAGGAGTGGTCCATAAAGAATAGGAGACAGCCGCTGATTCTGGCCACACTGGCGTCCACTGAGGGTTGGGAGAAGTTGTAAAGATGGTCCTCCGGGGAGAAGGGGTGGGCTCAGGGCTGGCCTTGGGCAGAATCCCTTCTAGAACTGCAAATCAGGAGAAAGCACCCATCAAACCCCTTCTCAGCTCTAGGAAGTCAGGCTGTTAGACCTCTCTGCTTCTCTACACTCCTCCTTCCGGCTATGCTCACCCCTTCGCTTCCACTTTGACAGTGATCTGACAAAGGGGAAAGGAAGCTGAAACCGGCAATTCTGCCTCTTTCAAGCTGGCCATGAAAGGTCTAGTAAGGAAAGCTGGATCAGTCAACACTCAGTTACCTGTGAGTAGATTTCCCACTCCAAGATTCTTTTGGAGCAACTATTTAATCTCAGATCAGCTTCTACTGTCCCCCAGTTAGCTTCTTTCACTGTATAGATTTATGCTTAGGAAATGCAAATGTTTTTAAATGTGAACATGAGAAAAATACATGTATCACATTTATTCACATCCCTTCTCCCTCCATCAGGCAGACCATCTTCTCAACTCTTTCTAGATATTAGGATTCTCAGTTTCCTGCCTAGAGAATTGTGACACCTAGTACTTTGGGTCTAAGCAGAAGTGTGAATGGCCTTGTTTACAGAAAGTTGAGGAAGTGGTGCTTAAAGAGGCCAGGGGGAGGCAGTAGCAATAATACTGTTGGTTTCTGTGCCTGAAGAAGCAACTGAGTCCAGGTGAAGAAATCTACCATTGGCATCTCTCCCCTGACCACCACGGCAACATACGCACACACACATCCCACTTTTGCAGTAAAATACCTGCTGGGGTTGAGAGTGAAGGGCTATAATATAAGTAAATATGGTACTCAAGCGTATCATGCTACTAGAAAAAAAAAAAAAAAAAGAGGTGATTATCCAAGAAATTAGTGTATTTCCTTCCTTCCACTAGTGGGCATAATAGTGTTGACTTACTTTGAGATTCTGTAATATCGCCAGAGACGGCCATGTTGTTTAGCTCCCTAGAGAAATTTCAGACCTCTACCACCCCTGTTCTCCTGGTTTCCCTCCAGGGTCTGGCTGTTTCAGCCTGTGGGAGTCCCAAAGAACCTCATTCAACCTTTATGCTCCTTCTAGAAAACAAAGAAGCCCATTGAGAAGCCAAGCAGGCTGTCTCTGAGCAAGCCCAAAGGAAAGACTGGGAGTCAAGACCTTCCGTGACTTTCCTTTGCCCCTTGAAAGCACTTCCCTTCCTGAGGCATCTAGTCCAGAAGGTTCTGCTGAGGGACAGGGTAGACCATGGGGCTGCTAGCTGCGGGGGTTGGAAACTGATATTTATAGAGAGGTGAACTTTCTTCCTCTCCCTTGGGTTTCAGGTTTCTCTTGGTCCTCTCCTCTTGTGTAGAGAAGAAGAGGAGGGGAAAACAACAGAACTTAAGAGGGGCTGAGAGAAGCAGCAGTCTTAGACCATCCAGCCAACTTGCAATTGCATGCTGGGCCAAATTCATACTCTCGGCTGGGCTGTCCTTGGCAAAGTTGAAGCAATACTTTTGGGGGTTCCAGAAGGAAACCTGAGGGACCACACAGGCAGCTATTGCCAAACAAGCCCCTAAGCCAACCAAGCAGCCATAAATACTTCCAAGGGTTTCACTTGAGAATCATCACACAGGTGGCTCTGGATTGGATTTGGAGAGGGGGATGGTCTGGCAAAAGGCCTTGAAAAGCAAAATAGTGTTTGGGCAAGAAGGGTAAGCTCTGTGCTTCTGGGGAGGAAAAAGCTACTCCAGGAAGTGAAGGGACCATTTAGTAACCAGCAGAGTTCAGGAGTGGTCTGGTGGGGTGAGTTTAATTGGGGAGAGCTCAGTATAAGTGAATTCCCCACAGGGACTGAAAGAGGAGAGGGGAGTCATTAGGCCATCCATTCTTCCCAAATGCTAAGGAAATAATAAACACATCCAACCAGAGACAGAGGGATTTAGACAGCTAAATATAGTACCTGAAGGAATCCCAGGGCTGGGTCCCCAAACACATTCATCTCCACAGTGGAAACTTAACTTGACAGCAAGGGACATGGAAAGTTGGGTGGAGAAAATGTGGTGATGGGGTGAGGGGAGGACTGCAGGGAGGCAGCTCAAGTTTACTCGGCTCTTTGGCACCTGCTGCTTATCCCTAAGAAGCCCAGGCCCTGGGACACCAGGGATTCCCCTGCAGCCCAGGGAGTTGGGTGACCTCTCTGGGGAAAGGGAAAGGGTATAGAGAAGTGACAACAGAGTTAATGGTTGCTATAGGGTATCTTCCGGGGCAGCCACAGAGATTACATTTTTAAAAAGAAAATGCTCGGTCTCTCCAGCTGGTACACATCCCCTCCTCTCCTTCTGACATGTTCAATCTCTCCTGTCAAAAACTCCTCATTCTCCTTGTCCTTCAAACCTGCACAAATCTTCCCTATTTTAGAAAAATATGCACATCCAAATAAAGATAAAAACAATCTTCAGCTCTGATGCCTTCTCTAGCCCCTTTCCTTTTTTCTCTCCTTACTACTACCAAACTTTTCCAAAAACCTGGACTTTTTCTGCTGCTTTCATTTCCTAATCATCCACCTCCCCCTGGAAGCCACTGGACATATTCATCACCAAGTCTGGTGTCCTCAGACATGAAGGAGGCTTTCTAAATTTCAGGCTTTTCCCCAGCTTCACTCTCTCTGCCTAAAGTCACATAATACTCTTCCGGGCACATCACTTTTCTTATGCCTTTCTTTACTCAAGGACCTGTAACGATTCTCTCTTGCCTCCTGAATCAAGGCTAAACTTGCGAGAACCTTCATCATACGTCCTTCACTCTATTGCTCATTTTTAGCAGTCTTCTAATGTTCTCAGCTATCTTATTTACATGTTCTCTGTCTAGCTACAATCTAGCTGCTAGATTATAAGCATCTGGAGGGCAAAGGCCAAGTCTTTTATTATTTTGAAATGACTCAATACTATATACAAGCTAAATCATATCAAGGTGCCCTTAGGTAGTCTGGCCTGAAAGATAAAGTTTCTTGGACACTGATGTGACAACCCTTCCTTCACCTGAGGGAAAAGATAGATTTGAGAAACAGCCACTCAGAGAGCATGCTGCTGAAAGTTGTAGGCCATGCCATGCCTAAGATGCAATATACATGAGTGACAAGGAGGAGAAATGAAAGCATGAAATGCTCTGCAAAATCTTAGTCTTGCTCTGTCATAAGAAATCTTACATGCTTGCTCCTTGGTAAAATTACTATTTGAACATTGCTTTTCAAACCTGACCACATATTGGGATCATCTGGAGGTCTTTTAAAAAAATGTTGATGCCTTGGTCCCCCCTCCAGATGTCCTGATTTAATTGGTTTGGTGTTGGGTGCAGGCACTGACATGTGTAGAGTCCTCTAGGTGATTCTAATGTACAGCCAGGTTAAAGATGGACTGATTTAGAAATGTAGGAGTGTGTTGTGCGTTGGGAGTGATGGTGGAGTGTTTGGAGACCCTTCCTAATGAGTGACCAGGATACACACCTCACTCCAAATTCTCTCCTCTCCTCCACATAAACCCTTTTGGATTCTTTCATGCCTCTTTGTCGCTGATGGTAGTGTAGGCGAGGCCCGTTTTAATAGTAAGAGTGAATGTATCTCTGAGGTACTGATCTTGGAGAACTACCTACTCCAGGCTGGTCTTAGAAACAGGAACTCATCACTCTCTCTTCTTCCCTGTCCCTCTGTCTCCTTGACCCACAGGGAGAGGCTGCCTGTCAACTTCTTTAAGTTTCAGTTCCGGAACGTGGAGTACAGTTCCGGGCGGAACAAGACCTTCCTCTGCTATGTGGTTGAAGTGCAGAGCAAGGGAGGCCAAGTGCAGGCATCCCGGGGGTACCTAGAGGATGAGCACGCCGCTGCCCATGCAGAGGAAGCCTTCTTCAACACCATCATGCCAGCCTTCGACCCAGCCCTGAGGTACAATATCACCTGGTATGTGTCCTCCAGCCCTTGCGCAGCTTGTGCTGACCGCATTGTCAAAACCCTTAGCAAGACCAAGAACCTGCGCCTGCTCATTCTGGTGGGGCGACTCTTCATGTGGGAGGAGCCCGAGATCCAGGCGGCTCTGAAGAAGCTGAAGGAGGCTGGCTGCAGACTGCGCATCATGAAGCCCCAGGACTTCGAGTACGTCTGGCAGAATTTTGTGGAGCAAGAAGAGGGCGAATCCAAGGCCTTTGAGCCCTGGGAGGACATTCAGGAGAACTTCCTGTACTACGAGGAGAAGCTGGCAGACATCCTGAAGTAGGCGAGTGGGTTCAGTCTCACGTGAGTCAAAGACACCGTCACTCCGTTAACTGTCAACTTGGGTAGAAGGCTTGGGGCCAGGTGGAAGGAGTAGTATGTTTGGTTTTCCTCGGGAAGGATTTCATTCCTCTGCTTTTGGTTAGTTTAAAACATTTTAGTAGACCCCATCTCCTTTTCTCTCTCCTTTAAATCCTTCCCCTAAATCCTTTTCCCTCCTACTCTTTTTATGTCAAACTAACTTTCCCCATGACTTGGAATACTCAAGGTTGACAGGAATCTGAAAGCTCTGATGAGACAGTGACTTTCCACAGTAAGATTTAGGAGGTGCAGGACCCGTTCCTGAACAACCTCAGAGAAGACATTTCAATCCCCTAAGCATGCCCCCGTATACGTGTGTCTGAACTTATAAGCTCTGGACACCTTCTAGATGCCCTGCTCCCAACATTTGTAATCTTACCACTCCATTTTTCTTGAAAGCAGGTTTTTCATTCCTTCAGGGGCAATTTTTTTCATTTTTGGTGCTTTTGAAATTCCCCAAATGGATTTGTATTCAACTTTTTTTGGCCAGGGAAGCTTTCATGTTTTCAAACAAATGGTTCCATTTTGAGGGAGACCAATAATTGCTGTGTGCATGTATAATGCAAGAACATTTTTCTTATGTTGAGAAGATCTCAGCAGAACTCATACAAAAATGCTGAATGTAGGAAGGGGGATAATAGAGCAATAAGTTCTTCTATGCAGGAATGTTTAAAGGGTTAAAAAGATGTTTGTAAATTGGGCAGCAGCTAAGAGGTAGCTTCCTACAGACATCCGGAGGTGATAGAACTGGAAGTAAAGATTAGCTATTTAAGCAAATAATTAGGACACAATTAAGGCCAATTTGGCCTCTTGCTGAGGGTAAATTAGACTCTTACAGAAACAGGCCGATTACCCTCAGGAAAGAGGGTAAAGGATCTTTTACTATCCTTTTTTGAATTTGGTCTGATCTAGTTTGCTCCCACAGAAATGCTATGACTAAGTCCCTTTACAAGGCCTGAGTTACTGATCAAAATCCTCCAGTAACAGAGAAAGGATCTCCATCACGCTCTTATCCAACTTTAATTCTGGAACAACTCACATATTAATAAAATACGAAAGCAGCATGCTTCCATGAAGATATTCCACTGATTTTTGGTGTCTCTTACTCTTAATACTCTTAAGAGAAGGTGTCACTTCATAGACACGTTTTGGAAATATCGATGTTCCAGAGCTTAACATGGGCAGGTGTTTAGTATTAGACATGCACACAGGGCGCCTGATGATTCTCGAGCTGAGCATTCATCAATCCATGAAGTCACGATTTTCAGCCATTTCTTACAAAAAGCAGGGCTCATTCGTTTAATTCAGTGAGCCAATGGTTGGGTAATATCACCTGGAACTCCGCTCACATAAAATAAGACACCAGTCTGAGTGGTGGTGAGTAGTAATAAAAACAGATTTCTAAGGGTGACCTCTGAAAATACAGAATTAAGTTTTAAATTCTTTGAAGAGTTTATTAGCGTAGGTACTATTACTGTAATTATAAACTCTACATAGATTCTACAGGCTGATGACCACTAATTTGATTTTAACTCCAGTATACTTTCTCCTCAGGGGTGTGTGTGTGTGTGTGTGTGTGTGTGTGTGTGTGTGTGTGTGTGTGTGTGTGTGTGTGTGTGTGTGTGTGTGGCTTTTTTCTTCCATTAAGTCAAATAATTAGGCAGCTAAATTTGCTATAAAAATTTCAGGAAGGATTAAAAAGAGCTTTTAATTTTGGATAATTGAAGGTCATATCTTATACTAATCTAAACAGAAGTAAAATAGATAAATCAGTGTGAGGGGAAAAGTCCATTTCTAAGTCAAATTATTTTAAAATAAAACATTGGACATGTTCCACATTATAAGCCTCCTTCCATTAGTATACATAACTGTATTATCTAGACCCATTAACATGTTTCCCTGTACTCTGAGTTGCTCATATTCCTGAAGGGAAAGGTTAAAATGTACCAAGTTAAAAAAAAAATGTTGGCATGGAATAGAGTTGTAATCTAAAAGCCCAAAAGAACAATTCTGCTTAAAATACTCCCAAGAAATGGGCATTTGTTAAAGAAAACTTGCCTCATATTTCTTCTTCCATCTTTAAAAAATGACAGAACAGGATTTAACCATATATTTAACTCAAGAGAACAGTTAAAGCAGATCTCTTCTGGGGCTTTCTCTGTGTGAACCACACCAAAACATGGATGAAACAAATCCAATCCTGGGTAAACTAGAAAGCACAGGAGACTAAGGAGGAGAAATTTAGGGACTTGTTGAGGGAGGCACACAGAAACTCTAGCTCAAAAAGAAAACTCTTCATTGTTTGGGGCCAACAGGGCTCTCAGTAACATGCTTTCTGTTTTCTCACTAAGGTCTGCCTGCTGCCACTAAGAGACAACAGTGACATGTATGGCCATCTGGGACATGCCTGACTTCCTAATACCACTTGGAGCCAGACGACATTTGACACCAACCAATCCTACAGCACAAGACCTCCGAGGACTCAAAATACACTTCTCATGCTGTAAATCATTTAAGCTGTGCCTCTCTTTAAGGCTGCTCTTGGCAAAGAGGAAAGGGAGCTGCAAGGGGAGAAATGGCGACCATATATGGGCACCGGGCATCGTGGGGCTGAAGGTCCTAATTATGCCCCAAATGGGCTGCTGAAGGTGAAGAGCCTCAGATCGAAGGTCTGCCAGATCTTTGAAATATGTCCAGAAATACATTTTATGTTAAGTTGGTTTTTTTTTTTTTAAAGAAAGAAAAAGAGCAACATTAATAAAAGTGGTGTGGTTTTTCTGTGACTAGGTTTTTTAAGGAACTTGGGACATTTAGAGGTTACCACGGACACTGTCAAATCCCAGGAATAGGGATGTCCCAGGCTATAAACCAAACCATGACATTGTACGGTGAGGCTTAACCCAGGACTTCTCTAGGCGACACACAATACTAATGTCCCATGCAGACTTCCCACCCTTTTTTGACCTTCATAAAATATTTTCTTCTGAGATTACTTGTGAGTTCATTTTCCCTTCTTTGAAAACAAGGACTATGGCAGAGGGTGAAACAAAAGGCATGGGAAATCTGCTTATACAGTATTCATGTCCCAATTGCCAATTAATAAGCAATTAGCTTCCTGATTAAAGAGGAGATGGTGAGAAGCAGGATTGCAATGTTCAGATACACCTAATGTAAGAGTAGTCAATATGTGCTACTTGGTGATGGCAGGATGATGTCAAAAGTCTCATTTCTTGAAGGGCTTGTTTGAGTCCTATGAAGAGGCAACATTTCACACGTGAATTGCTGGGTGTTTGCAAACTCTAACTAGGTTTCCAGGAATAATGTGTTCATTATGATTATCAGGCAATGTCTCCTTTCGCCAGGCTTTCAGTGTGACAAGTCATCGGAATTTGACCCCAAGACTATCTGCAAATGACAAACCACTTTATCACATCCCTGCTGTGTCCCAGAATTCCACTTACAGCCAGTCCTCCAAGAGACCAGGTTTTGTTAAAAGAATCAAGGCTCGTACTCCATGAAAAAAATTAACCCTAATCCCTTTAAATGTAGGAGCTTAGAAAACCAATGTTCTGATCCAAGCGTTAAGATTTCTTTGCGTAGTTAAGCAGAATACTTTAATTCTAAGTTTCATCTTATCACCCCAGTCTCATTTTCAGTTTTGTGGACATTCCCTCCTTTTCTTCCCTTCAATTTTACTGTATGTGGACAGAAGCAAAGCTCCAAGAAAAGCCTTAGCCTGAAAGCTTGACAAAGGACTTGCCCCTGCACTGTCCCTTCCCCAACAACATGGAGAATTTCTGTGCCAGAGATACAAAAGAAGGGCAACTTTTTCAAACTGCTGCCTCATATCAGGCTGAAATGTGATAAGAATACAAGTTTAAAGTACAAAGATTATATTTAACCAGTGTTTTCCTGGTGTTTCAACAAGCCCCTTCTAAAATCCAGTTCTTTTACACGTGGGAAAGCAGCATGTCCTGTGACAGACCCAGATTCACTCTAAGGAGAAAAGCAATATTTTAATTATTTTAACTCAACCCCACAGTAAGGGGAAAAAAAGCTCCACTAGCTTTCCCCGTACCTCTTATATTGAACCACTGGCTAAATCCATGACCTTTATTCTGCCACCATGAAAACAAGATTGGACAAAGTGCTGCTCTTAGCTTAGGAAGAAAAGGAGAATATTTACCATTCTCGATCCCAGCTGGCTGCACATCAGAATCCTCTGGAGCTTAAAAACGAAGAAACCTGGCCATCTCCCAGCTCCCTCTACTACCAAATTAGTTTTTTTGGAGGAAGCGGACCTGTATTATTCTTAAGATTCACATGGATTTTGTCATGAACCACTGATTTATTCAGTCATTACTCTGCACTAAGCACTTTGCCAGGCATTTAACATATTACGTGTTATTTCATTTGTTTCATGATGGAATTGAGACAGGTTCCATCACAGAAACTACGTGGTGGACAGAGGGGAAGAAGAGTTCACCATGAGAAGATTTTAAAAACCTGCCTTTCCAATATGCTGACCCACAGTTCTTATCCATTCTTCTCATTTCTCACCTTGCTGTTCTTCCCACTGGACCCTCTGTCTGACTCTTCCAAATGAAGTGACAGGTGAACCCTCCATTACCAAAGTCCAGAACAACACAGAGATAGACACAGAGCCTCACTGGACCCCAAGAAAAAATATTTATTTTTCCATTTTCGTCACCACAAATTCCTTGTTAACAACATAAAACTCATTTTTGTAATTTAAACAAAACCCATAATGCTCTCCTAGGATGAATTTGAAGACATAAGGATATCACCAAGTGCACAAATGACAAAAGATGCAAAATAAATTGAAATATTCATCCTTCCTGAAATTTCTCTTAAACAGCAGAGAAGTACAGTCAATGCTGCCACCTAATGGCAAGCCAAACAAATCAGGTACCATCCTGAAGCAAAACAAGTCATAGGCCCAACATCTGGTTTCCCTGCCTATCATCAGGACATTGACTCCTTACCTTCCTGACGAAAAAAAAAAATCACAGCAACATTTTCCAAGCAATCCCTCCTCCAGGGTTCCAGAACAATCATGGGAATACAGCCACCCAAGTCTGGCCTGTGACACAGACTACCTCACATGAAACTTTCCTCTGACCATTCTAAGTTCAGTTTGCCCAGTCCTATGGCCTAGCAGGGAAGACACAGGAGAATGTGAACACATCCAAGATGCTCCCCTGTTCAGAGTGTGTACACAGTAATTCTGATGTCTGTTGCCTCAAACACCTCCTCAATCATCGCGGATACATTTTCCCACTGCAGACGATCAAGACCACACCCAATCCTGAAAAAGACAAAACATCTCCGTTGGTTGTGATGAACGTACCTAGGAAATTGCTCCTTCCCTCTTCTTGAGGCTACATCCACCCACAGCATAAAGACAAACTATCTGGTCTCACACCTACAGGCAGCCACAGTGGGAGTCTGGAAGTTCATTCCTGTTGAGTCACCCAAGGCTATTCCTAGACAGCCCTATCATCCCATAGCTGTCACTTCTCTTTTGCCTAATGAAGTACCACTTCCCAATTATTTAGCTATATTTAAAAACGTATACCTGCCGTGATGAGACTCCCTATCCTTCTGTGTCTACTGATGAAAACCAGCTGTGGGTAGATGGGAAAAGGTTGGTATTTTTCAAATACACTTATAATGGAATGTTAAGGAAGATAAAAGGAAGAAGAGGGACAAAGGACAGGATCTCTGCAAAAAGGAAGCCAAGATGGAATGTTGAGAAATGCCGAGCTGATTGCAATTCAGGTCTTCACAACGTCTTGGCGAGAAACTTCAATCAGCCCACAAAACCCTACTACCTGGCACCTTCCTTCCAAGATGTTTTCATTGACCCTCAACATCCCTAGGGAAAAAAGGCTTAAAATTGCTAATTTCATATAATCTGATAATTAAGTCCCCCAAAAAATTGTGATTAAAAAAAAGTTCCTGATACATAAGCCACGTATATATGAGAGTTCAGTGTAAGATGAGGGACCCTGTAGCCACATTCATAAGTAACTTGGGTCTTAGAATAAACCTGCATGGTCAGCACTGACTCAAAACCAGAATGAGAAGAAGAGAAGTGGTGACTCCAAGCCTATTTCCTGAAAAGAAAGTAAAGGGATACTGAACCCCCAATGTCGTTCCCTTAAGTTCCCAATAGCTAGGATCTAAGATGTTACATCAGGGACATATTCTCTGGCTACAACCCATGCTGACCACAAATAAGCATGCAATTTAAAAGGGAGTGATAATTTACAACTTTCTTTGCACAGGATTAACAGGTTTGGGACGCCTCAAGTGGCCCAGAGGGAAGTCACAACTGCTCGGTCTTGGCTCTTTAGCTTATATTGCTTTAGGAATAGAGGCTAAGCTTCAGACAGAGGATGCCCAGGATTCAACCAACGTGACTGAACAATGGTTCCTCCCTACTAAGTAGGCTGAGGCAGGTGTGTGTTTTAATTATTCCGATTCATTCAAACCAGGCTAAGAAATGGGTATGCCTTGGCCTAAGGGCCTGACAACTGGTTCACTGATGATCTTAAAACGTTTTGAAATCTGTCCACCTTTAAGTCTTTGTTTCAGGTTAAGTTAAGCTTTTCAGTCATTTGTCTTTGGGTAAGACAGTAAACCCCATCAATCAATTAAGTCTTCATTTAGGGCCCTGGACTTCCTTGCCTGGGCATGGAGAGGTCAGTGACTCCATTCTTCAGACAGTGGGACTTCATGGCCTGTAAACTCTTCCGTAAGTTTTCATAAGTTGGTTTGTGTGAAGCCCTTTTCTTTGTAATCTGAGTACAAAAAACAAATTCAAACTTCCATTAGTCCAAAATGACAGCCAAAGAAAAGCCATCACATTCTCCCAACATCCTGATAATTAAGTATATTTTTATAGAATAGCCTAGAGCAAGGATGACAAATGTCATAAGGTCCCTTCCAGTTATGGGAGGCCCTCAGGAAAATCCACTAAATAGGGCCTGAGAAACCCAGACACTGCCATGCAATAATCTTTCCTTCTCCTAAGAAGCCCAGGAGACTAGCAGGCTGTGCCTATTGTCTGTTGTTTTTAAGCAAGGCAGGTGAAAGTCTTTGTGCCATCTCCAAGAGATAAGCTGCATATTTGTAAGAACCCATACCACCTGAAAATTTCCTGTTAAGTCTATTTAGAAACTGTGCTTGCTTGCTTTTTGTTTCTCTATAAGAGAAGAGAAATTGGTAGCATTCTAACCAAGAAGTCCCGTCGGCCTTAAGGACAGCATTCAAAGGGGCTAGGACGTGTCCCCACTCAGTGTGCTATCCGCATTAAGCTTATAGTGAACTGGCTGCAAGTCACCCAGCACCAGCACCAAGAAACCACACACTTTCTGGGGCTGAAGACCATCTGAACAGTGGAAAAATCCCACACTGAGGCAACAGGCAGGAGAAGAGCCGAGTTTTACCTGGATTTGATAGGGAAGAATGAGAGAAAAACCGCTTTGGACAATCTGTCTCTGAAGACACTACTATTTCTCTCTCACCGTGACTGGAAGGAATTAAGTATGGAAAGCATCCCTAACTTTTACAAGTCTTAGAACACAGGCCTTTGGTGGATGTCACAGTACTCTTTCTCACAGAGCTGGGATGCAGCCTCATGTTCCTTTCTAACCCAGTGCTCCAAACAGCCACCACTACTGGATCGAGATCAGCTTTCTGACATCCTTGGTTGTCTAGAATAACATCATGATCAACACAATTGCAGCACAGCCCATCTGTTCACCAGAACGTACTGAGAATTGGCCCCGTCTTACCAAGTAATATATATATCGCCCATCTCTCTTCAGCACAGCCACTTCTCCAGATTTCTTTTCTAAGAAAAACAGTTATTTAATAGTAGAAAGAAAAAAGAAAACCAAAACACTGATCTCCATTCTTAGATTTTTAAAAAACATTTACAGATCTGAGTTTACCTCAGAAGAAGAAATAATTTTCAACTCTGAAAGAACTTACCGTCTCCTATGAACACTTTGCTCCTTATCAGCTTTTCTAAATACTGTATTCCTTAACTTCCAGCTTTCTTAATCATGTTTTCCTCACACCCCAGCTTTTGTCCTGCCCCTATTTTCAAATACGTTCTTTCCTGTTCACTAAAAAAACTTTGTCTTATTGCCTCCAAATGTTTTAGAGTGTACAGCATTTTTTACTTGCCAAATGTGTGTTCACTCACTAATGATCTTTTTTACATACAAAAAGCTAATGTGTTAAGCGTTATGGGGAACACAGACGTATTAAAACGTTCCTAATTGTTAAACAGTTTTCAATCAAGAGAAGGTGTCATGTTTACAAACAACTACAATACAAAGCAGTAGGAAATTGCTTTTTTAAAGGCTGGGATCAGAATCACCAGTGAAGACTCTGACCCCGCAAGCCTGGACTGTGGTCTGAGCAACTGTTTCAGAAGCTCCACAAGTGATGCAAATACACATCTCTGGTTTAAAATCATTGGTAGAAAAGCGATGGGAGGGTCTGTAGGGAAGAGAAGGTTTCTAAACTCTCTTTGAAGAGGTAGTACAATGTGGATAAGGAGAGAATCTCGAATACCAAGCTAACACCAGTGGACTTGGCTAAGCACTTCAAAGTCGTTCAAGTTTGCAGAGACGTGGAGTAATATTATCAAGAAAGCTTTATGACAGAAGAGGACGAGATTAGGAACTTTTACAAGAATCCAGATTTGGTGTGATAAGGACCCAAACTAGAGGCCATTTTTGTAGAGGAAACAATCTGAAGAGTTAAAAGTACTCAGTGGTTAGGAACCCCCTCTTTGCATGCATATCTTGTTTAATAACTGAAGTATAATAGGAGATCAAAAGATGCTCTAGCCAGGGCAAGAGGAGTTAAGCTGTTTTCAAAACTCACGTTGATTTATGAGTTCCTGCACTCCTCCGAATTTCTTCTTGAAGAGGACAGCTATCCCAGCGCCCATTCGACAATCCTCGCTGATGCAGTGCGCTAAAGAGTCTGTTTTGGGGCATGCAAAAAGGTCTCCTTTCACATAAGTGATCTAAAACGTACAAAAGGAAAGAAAATGCTTTATTTGATACAGAAAAACACTGAGCTATTTCTTTCATTTTCCTTTACTGTCTCCCACCACTACCCCTCCCCCACCCCTCCTTGATTTAAAGCCAAATCCTCAGAATTTAAGGAGTTAACTACCACGAATTAAAGCATGTGTAAAAGGAAAGAGATGGATGGTCTCTGCCTAGGATTGTATTAGCCTTTCAGAAGTAAATCAGCTAGAGAGAGAAAATAAAAAGGCAATTCAATTATTGCTTTAATTAAAAAGTGTTTATGCTTTTGACCTCAATCTTTCTGAATTTCAATTCAGCAATAAGTTAATAGTTGTTACGCACTCTGCTTCCTTCTGGATCTTCATTAGAGCTGCCGGCCATGATACTGAGTCGCTATTTCCAGAATTTAAGTGTTTCTCCAGCTATGAGAAGCGAAAAGGAAGGCAAGATGCTTAGGCAGTCTGAACATATCATATTCAGCTTGCCCTGACCACACACTTATTATTTTCCCAACGTTCATCGCTGAATGTGAGTTCGTCCGGCCTCTAGGAGGTAATGCAGAACTCTGTTGGGCAGGAAGAGGAAGGCTGGCTCGCCTTTCGCGCCGGCGGAAGAACAGGCTGTGCCGGGACACGCCTCCTCCTCCTCCTCCCGCCCGAGCGAGGCGGGTTTAGGACAGTCCCCTTTTCCCTGCACCACGCAGAAGCACTTCCACAAGGGATTTGGCCTAGAAGCAAAACGGAAGGACTTGGCCACAGTCCCCTAAAGCCGCAACGCGGGAGTGCAGGGGCCGGGGGAGTGTCCCGCCGAGCCGCTGGCAGGGGACAGGGAAGGCTCACCCCCCCCCCTTTCTTCTGGGGGAAAGGAGTCTAGAGAACCTCCCAGTCTCCGCTCCTACCCCAGGCCGGGTCAGCGAGGGCGTGGGGCCTGTCCCGGAGTCCCGCGGGAGGGAGCGGGGAGCCCCACCCAAAGCCCCAACGTCCCGGGGTTACCCTTCACCTGGAGAGGAGTCGGCCGTTGGGAGTCCCGCCCCGCGGGGAAGGGCTCCGGATCCGGCGCTGGTAGGTGGGGAGCGGCGGACGAGCCCAGACGCGGAACCAATCCCGCCACAGCCTTTAATTGCGCGCGCCTAAAATGGCCGCCCACTATCCGGGAGCGGGGCGGAAACGAGCCCCTCTAGCTAGCTAGCCGAACCTGCACTCTTTGGTGGTGGCCGCCGAACTTCCGGCGGTAAATTCCGCGGTCTCCCGCCGCCGCCCGGGCATGCGTAACGGCACAGCCGACCGCGAGCGGGGCAGAACGGCGCTTGCGCATTAGCCCCCAGCGGCCGCATAGGAGGGGGTGGGCAGTTGGCAAAGGAGCTAGTTAGCGCCTGCGTAGTACTATGTGCAGGGTGGTGTTTGAGTTGAAGGGTCTGGCGCTTCCAGAAGGCGCCTGCGTAATCCTCCGGCTGGGGGCGGTGTCAAATCAGGGAGGTGGGCGTGGCTTCAGGGGACGCCTGCGCAGTGTTCCTTCAGCGGGGGGCGGGGCGAGCCCGGAGCTGGGGCTAGGGGGCGTGGTCTCAGAGGCGCCTGCGCCGAGGCGGTTGGAGGGAGGCCCGATTCCTCTTTGTTCGGGTTCGCCATTTTGCGAGGCAGCGGCAGTGGCGGCGGCAGCGGCGGCTGGAGCCTCTGATTGGGTTTCGGGGTCCGGTACTGGAGCCAATCAGCGCGGGCAGCGAACCGGGGGAGCGAGGCACGGTGAGTGTGAGGAGCCAATATCCAGCGGCCCAGAGCCGGCCCCAGCGCCCCGATTGGCGGGTCTCGCTGACCACTCAGGAGAGGCCCAGGCGCCCGTCGAGCCCGGGGAGTCGAGCTGAGCCTCGCCGAGCGGGGCGGCCGGCGGCCCCGGCCCGGAGCCGGCGAGCGCCCCGGGGCACTCCCGGCTGAGGCCTGCAGGGGGCCGCCCCGTGCGGGGATGGTGCCCGCGGGAGCAGGCACCTCGGGGTCCGGACCCCTGCGGGGTGCCTGTGCCGCTCGGGGATGCGTCCTCGTCCCCCGACCCTTAGGCCCAGGGTCTCAGGCCCCAGGCTCCGTGCGGTTTGTTTGCCTGCCGCGAATGCCCCTACGCTCCGGCACACACACGTGCCCGGGGCCTCGGCCGCTTCTTTCTGGCCGTCCGGCCTCGCACTTAAGCGCGCCCTTGCACCTTCCACGCTCCGGCCCTCGGGCCGGGAGATAACCCCCCGCGGGGCCCGCGTCCCCAGCCCTCCGTGAGGTGGGTCTGCCGGCTGCAGCCCTCCGGGGTCGGGAGGGGGGCCCGGGCAGGCGGTGCGCGCGGCGGCTGCGGGCCCGGGGTGCGGCGGGAGAGGGGGCCGCCCCCTCGGCGCCCCGCGGGCCCCTCCCGCCGTGTCCCCTGCCGGGGAGGGGTCCGTTAATGCGCCCATTCCCCTGCCTCGCCGCCCCTCCTCCCGCACGCTCGGCCCGGGTCTCCGGCCCCGCGCCGTTACCACCCCCTTTTGGATCGTCATTTCCTCTCCTCCCCGCCCCGCTCCCGGGGCAGAACCGCACACCTCCGGCTTGGAGCCCAACCAAGCTGTCTCCGTGTCTTGCCTGGGCTGTACAGCCAGTCCATTCGGTGCCTGGAACCTCATCTTAGAAGACTGTTAGCCCTGCGCATTCCTTTTCTCGAAGGCTGCACAACCTGCTTTTCATATTGGTCTTGTCCACTGCTTGTCCTGTGAACTCTCCCGTCCGTGGGAATGTACAGTTTTTTTCTTTCACCTTTCTGTGTCGCTTTGAACATGTCAGGCTTGCCTCATTAGCTCAGTCCACAGCCATCTCTTGGTTTATTTTTTTTTAATACACTTTGTAATCCCATGTTAACGTTTTCTCAGCAGATATTTATAGAAACTTAGTGTTGTGGGGTTTTCTTTAGGGCGGAAGGAAATCTACATTGACAATCACGTCTCCAGCAGTTAGTATGGAGCAGGCATAGATCTGTGTACTGAGGAGGAAGTAGGTAGAGGTAAACAAGAACCTTTTCTGCCTGATGGAGATTGACAGGTGAACAGCTAATTAGTACCTAACTGCCTGTGCTGTAACGGGGCCAAGCACAGTTAGGTGAAGGACTGATGTGTGAGCTACCAACAGCCTCCGTGGAAGACTCAACACAGCCCCACTTTTAATTGGCCATGAAGGATGATGGTATTTTTTTCGGACAGGAAAGAATGGAAGAGCATTGCTCACACAGAAGACACCAAATTGTGCTGTGCGTTTGAGGGGGAAGATAGGATAGGGCAGTGGGCAGTGGTGAGAGTTTAGACTGGAAAGCCGAGTTGGTAAGAGCATTTGTGTATCTTGATAAGGAATTTTTCGGAAGCAGTCATTTTGTGGAGGTTCAGATAGAAGAAATCTAGAAGTATGTTTTTTTCTAAGATGGGAAAAACAAGTTTCTGACTTGTGGGGTTCTGCCCCAGAACAGCGGCTGACTTCTTTTGGGGAAGAAAGGGAGCTTTTTCTCCTAGGACTTTAGTTTTGACTCGTGTGAAGCACCTCGTGCAGTCGCTGGCACATACATTAGGTCTTCAGTATGTGTGCCTGTCTTTATAATCACATTTATTAAGGTCATACAACTGGTAGGTTTCAGAAAACTCCTAGTCCAGTGCTTTCTCTACTCCTCAAAGTTTGGAAACAGTTTTTGTTTTCACTTTGTAGAATATTTTTCATTGTTTAAATCGTTTTCTTAAGTTCATTTAATTCTTACATTATCCATATTAAAGGTGGAGAAGCATGTCTTAGATATTTTTTAGAACACTTACATTTGCTTTTGGAATAGATGTTTTAACCTTGGTATTTAAAAACAGGCATATCTAGTCACTTTAAAAACACCAAACACTTTCACTGGACTTTTTTCTAAAAGGCAGTTATAGTCTGGTCACTTTTTTTGCTCAACACCTCTACAGCTTCCACCTGTTTGCAGAACTTCTTTGCCTGGAATTTTGACAGACAGTAGTCTAGCCACTAGCTTTCTCTTGACATGGGGCCTTTTAGTCTGCTGTTCACGTGCTGAAATTTTTCTGTCCTTGTTTTTATGCTCTCTCTTTGTTTGGAGTACTCCACGCCCTCTCACATCGTCACATAGACAGTAAAACTTCTCACACTTAAGACCAGGTCAGATACCACGTTTTCCTAAAGCCTTCCTTGATTTTTCTATCCGCAGCTGGAAGAAATCTCTGTCCTCACAAATAAATCTCTGTTCTCCCAACTCCCATGTTACGTTCTTTCTCTCTCAGGTTGTAGTACATTTTTTTTTTTTTTTTTTTTACTCCTTTACTAAACTTAAAGACTCTTTGAAGTTAGAATCTTTGTCAGAGTTTTCTTTTTATTTCTAAAACATTAAGGACAGTGTCTGGCACATCATTAGTGGAGAGGAGGAGCAAACTAGGAACTCCAGTCCAGAAACCTCTTGGACAGTGGGGAAGCTGGGCATACTTTGTTCTCTAGTCTTTTATCAAACACGGATCAGGACCCATTTGTTGAATTGTGAAATCAGTTTAGTAGGCCAGTGCTGGTAATATTTTGTAGTAGAATAGAAAATATCAAAGTGCATCTTATATTACATAAAGACAAGTATTTGCAAAACTTTTGTTTGTTACTTTTTTTATATGTTACATGTGCAGTGATTTGTGATACGAAATGTGTTTCTTATTGTGAATCATGGTCAAAAAAGTTTGAAAGCTACTGTTCTAGTCTTTACCTCGTAGTGATTTTCAAATCCCGTAATTTTGAGGGGCTTTTCACATTGAGTTTCTGAAAGTTTTAGCTTTAAAATGTTTGTAGGGCCACACAGAACGGGTTCCTAGTTAGCTGCATTTCAGGTTCTGCAGCTTGAATTGGGGAGGAAGAGAATTTTCCTGCTAGCCAGAATAAACACATAATCTGTGTCTCTTTGAGGAAAAAACATTCAAAACTTTGAGTTAGGAGCAAGAGCTAGGCAGACTAAATCTGGCTGACTCAATTTTGTCAATCCTGGGCAGAGAAGCACTTGAGGAAAGAAAGTAGTGGGTTACATTGCAGTTCTACTCCCTGACGCTCACAGTGGATTCACTGACGCCTGTGGTATATGGATTCACCATCAGCAGTCTCAATATGCTCCCTACTGAACGACTCCCTCATTCACGTGAGAGGGAATGGCTATTAGATTTGAAGCTGCTTCCTTTTTTACCCTTCAAATATAGTAGATTTAATTATTTTAAAATTGGAGCATTTGTATTATGGGGATAAACTAGGTAAGAAGAAAATCTGCATGACAATGTATTTATTAGTCATTCCCATGTAAGACATATTTATTTACATTTCCAGATGTAAATTTCTGGGAATTAGTGGTCAAGGAAATAATCTCATACAGGAAGGGGTTTGGGGTAGAGGAGATGTGGAAATAATGGAGGACATGACTTCATGATCCTTATTTTTTAAATCAACTTTATTGAGATAATAGTTTAGACACAAGGGTAATAGTTCTCAGTGTACATTTTGATGAATTTTGAGAAATTTATGCACTTAGGCAACCACTACCACAATAAAAATAATAAAACATTTTCATCTCCCCAGAAAATTCCAGATGCTCTATCCCAATCAACTTCTCACTTTACACTATCCCCTCTTTTCCAGTTCCAGGGAACCACTGATCTGCTTTCTGTCTCTAAATTACTGTTGTCTTTTCCCAGTTTCACATAAATGGAATCCCATACACTTTTGTATCATGATCTTTAATTCTTTAGTTTGATTAGTTTCAAAACATAAATGTATCGTGTGTACTGCAGTTAGAGACGGAATAGAGTTTAGGGAAGACTGTTTACTTCCCTGGCAGAGCCATTTAGTCTGGCTGAAAAACCCAGTTTCTTTACTGTTTCCAGAACCTCTCAGGAGCCGACTCACTCAGCCAATTCAGAAGAGACTGGTATAAAAATCAGAAAGCCAGTTTGTCAGTATGCAGTGAGAATAACTATCAAGATTACTTGTGTTGCTGATCATATTTGCTTCCTCTTTGTTGGCTAATTTGTATGTAAATCATAGTTAGCTATTTGCTTGGTGAAAATTCCATTAGAGCAAGGGTAGTGAGCTGGAGAACCATATGGCCACAGGTCATCATGCTGTGATGGCGTAGTCATCTTGTCACTTATTTGTGGCTCTTTTACACTACGTATGTTTTGTTTATGAGTAATAGGCTCCATTAATTCTTATTATATTTTTCTCCCCAACATTTTAGTATTAAAGTTTTCAAACATGAAATTGAAAGAATTTTACAATGAATATTTGTATACCCATCACCTAGAGTCGACCACTAACTTTGCCGTACTTGCCTTATCAGATATCTATCCATCCGTTCAACCCATCTTATTTTTTGATGCATTTCAAAGTGAATTTTAGGCACCAATACACTTCTTCCTAAATAGTGGACGTGCATTTGAATATATTTTGATCTCTTTCACACCACATCGAGACACCTTACAAGTGGTGAATATCATTCACCATGTTGGATTTATGGAGAGTGGTGCAGGGTTTGCTGCTGTAATGTGCAGCTCATTTAGCTCACGTAACTTTATCATTAAAATTTTAGAATTTCTGAAGGCCTGGAGAAAAATTGGGGGCAAAGATTTATTTACATTTTGTTTATATATACCTGTACCTTCCCCTCCTTTGATAATTTATATAATATTAAATTTTTGAATCATCTTTATTAAGGTTCTCATATATCACTTCAATTTATCTAATTGTGTCATTATTTCAAAAAGTCTTCAGCTGTTAAAGTGTATGAGAAGAGTAAATTTGGACATTGAATATTTGATGATGGTAAGGACTTACTAACTTTTTAATGTTTGAAATGATATTGTAGAGACAATATTGTGATAAAATGGTAGACCAAAGAGTCTTTACTGTTTAGAGTTAGATGCTCAAGTACTTATGGATTTTTGGAATAATATGGTGACTGGGTTTTACTTCAAAATAATCCAGGGGTGGGTGGAAAGTGGATGAGATATATGTGAAACAAGATTGACCATGGATTGAAATTGTTGAAGTTGGGTGATGGCTATGGGGGGTTCATTAAAATGTTCTCACTACTTTTGTATATATTTGAAAATTGCCCTGAGAAAAAGTTAACATTATACAATAAAGGGTGGGATATTATTAGGCATTCAAATTCAAAAGTGGGAAAGACCTAAGTTCCTTTTAGAAAAATCATAGCCTTAATATGTCATGTAAAATTTTTCCTTATATCTTATCTATAAATATCATTTGTGCCATTAGTATAATTCCTTGCTCTGGATTAAAATGCAAACTCTTAAATCTTCGCCAGGGCTTGCTTTCTTAACACTTTTAATGGAGATTTTGATAAGCAAAATGTTTGACTTTAGGTCTAGGTAATTTACTTACTAAGTAATAAATCCTGAAGTTTTAAATTGCTTACTATATGTAGTGGACTAGAGTAACATGTTTGGTATGGCCAGCAGCAAATGTGTGTTACAAATTAAAGAAAAAGTTTATTCTCTGAAGTACCTGTGCAGACCTGAAAATCCTTTTAAATAGGCCTTGTAACAAAGTGATATTGTAGCTTAATGAGTATTTCTAAGGTGCACGTGTTGATAGTATTGAAAAGTTAAGATTGGTGATAAGAAATGACTAAAAGCATTTTTAAAACATGAAATAGCTGTGATATTGTTGTCATGGTTGTGCCATGTAATACTAGTTCAAAGTGATCCTGGATATAAATATTTCCTATTCTCTTATTCTGTTTTCTCATAAATAAAGTACAGCAGTAAGTTATCAAGGTTAATCATCTGGTGGGTCCTTTACTGACAATCTCACTTTAGTTTCTTTGCCACACTTTCTAATAGGGGTGCATCTCGCAATCTTCTTGGATCTCCAGGGTGAAACTCACTTTGGACAGGATTCTGCCTTGGAGGGACCATGGAGCAGTACACAGCAAACAGCAATAGTTCGACAGAGCAGATTGTTGTACAGGCTGGACAGATTCAGCAGCAGGTATGGGAATAAAACTGCTTTAAACATCCCAACAGCACCACTCAACTGGGGAATCATTTGAGAGGTACCAGATCTTATGAATAATGGGTCTGATGACTTGTGCTGAAGTGCTTTTTGAAGATTGGATTTGTTGTGATTTCTTTTTTGTTCTCTGTGTTTGGAACTCTTTATCCAGTCCATGACCACTTAGAATTTGCTCTTCATGGGAGCCTGGTTTAATAGTAAATTGTCCCTTTTATCTTATTAAAAGTCAAAATACCTACTCTATTTTCAGCTGGAAATTTGGAGTTTTTGTTTTTTCTGGATTCATTTTGGTTGTTTCTCTTCTTGATTAAGCTAGCTTGTGATCTAGTAAGGCCTGGGCCTCAAAAGACAAACCAAGTTAGCTTCCAAGAAATCCCCTGTTCCTTGGTTTGTTCCACCACAGTGCTTACTCTGAAAAGCTCTACTTTAACATGAGGATAATATTCAGACAGCCACTCTTAATGGATCAGCACATATTAGAAAGGAATTCCTTGCTGCCGGTTATTCCTAATCAAGATAGGTTGCTTTCTTGGATTCATGCACAGATTACATTTTCTGATGCTTTATACCTGGCTTTGCTTTAGTAAAACTTGACTGTTTTTCTCCCTAGAAGAAATTCATTATGCATTGATTTGACCTTAGGCCAAGACTGGGAATGTTTTGTTTCCAAAATGGAACTTACATGATAGAGAAGGATAGTTAGTAGGGAGGGCAAAGGAAGTTTTGATGGTGAGTTGTTCTTGCTAATTAATGATCAAAGGAAGGAGCTACTCTTGAGTCAAAGAGATTAATTATTTAAATTCCTTTGCTAGTTCTTCCTTCCACACAGCTGCTGTGGCTCTGGCAGCTTCCTTCAACTGCCTTCTTAGAAAAGGGGACTCCACAAAGGGCCCTCCATTCACACCAGTGTCCTGGTGGGTGAATTCTTGTTCTGTCAGAACTTACCATTAGAGGATATAAAAATTAGGTTGGATCACTGAAAATGTTGCTTCTAAGCTAGTTCAGTTGAGTGAAAGTAATCTTAGATTTGGGGCAAAAGAGCAGTGACCTCATGGAGATGATTTTGGTTCACAGTGATTGTTTGGTTCTTTCTTCTGGTGATTGCATTAAGTACCAGAAATTCTTTGTAGCTTCAAGGCTGTTGAAACCTGATAACTTTGTTCTTTTGAACTCATTTGAGGAAATAAAAAGAGCATTAAAATAACTATAAGCCAAAGGAGCAAATGCCTGTTTTTGGAGGGAAGGACTGGGCTAAAAATTTTCATGTTAATGATGACAACTATTTTGATGTTTTTTGAGTCATAGAAGTGTTTTGAGTTCCACTCTGGAGACAGAGGGCTAATTAATATCTTTAATCCTGCTGCCTTCAACAAAACAGCTTCAGTATAGGGAATCTGTACAGTTTGAAAGTCCTGTGTAGGTGGGACTGTTGAAAGAAGACTCCCTCCCTCTCTCACAAGAGGTAAGGTGATCTCATATCTTGAACTATACGTTTCCTTCCTGATACATTTCAAGCTCTTCCTGTTCCTGTTCTCAGCAGCAGGGTGGTGTCACTGCTGTCCAGTTGCAGACTGAGGCCCAGGTGGCATCCGCCTCAGGCCAGCAAGTCCAGACCCTCCAGGTAGTGGTGCCCTCTCTGATTCTCTGTAAGCCCTGCATGAACTTCTCCTTTCCTCATGTCTGGTGCTCTTTGTGGTAGGATCTCAGGGAGGAATGGCAAAGTCAGTTGCATGTCTTTGATGCTGCTAACTTGTCTTTGAGGCTTACAAGCTGCTGGTTTCCTAATGTTTCATGCCAAGTCATATAGTGACCCCAGTATCAGTTTTCTGAAAACTGCATTTGGCTCATGTGTTTCTTTGGGAATGCCTGGGAAAGAAACGGTGTCAATGACAGGAGGAAATTCTTACAAGTGGCATTAGAACCTTTTTAGAGCTCAAACTCTGTAATCAGATTGCATGGTAAAATTTCATAAATTTGTATTATGACAGTGGATAAGAAAATATATGCACATTAACTAGGCTAGACTGTGTTTTATTTTTATTAAAAAGGCAGCTCAGCTGCAAAATAATCATTGTACTTGGCAAAATTTATCTAATCTCTGAATCTTGTTGATCTCTTAATTGCTGCCTTTTCACTCTTTCCTGGGGAAATCGTGACCTGTCTTATTACTAGATCTGGAAAGATTACCCCATACCTCTTGGTGGGACAGAGGTAGGATATGCTTTCTCTAAGTCTTAGATGTTAAAGCCACCATAAGAATTCTTTTTTTTTTGTGAGGACGACCAGCGCTGAGCTAACATCCGTTGCTAATCTTCCTCTTTTTGCTGAGGAAGACTGGCCCTGGGCTGACATCTGTGCCCATCTTCCTCTACTTTATATAGGACGCCGCCACAGCAGGGCTGACAGGCAGTGCATCCGCGGGCGCCCAGGATCCGAACCCGCAAACCCCGGGCTGCCAAGCGCGAACTAAACCTCTGTGCCACTGGGCCGGCCCCACCATAAGAATTCTTACTTAACCATTGCGGTTTCCTAACATTATGTAGGTGAAGTTAAACATCCTAAATTAGGGTTGTATTTTGTCCAGTTCCTATATAAAAATAGGAGTAGGAGCATTAGTCTTTTTTCTGTCTGTAGGTTACTTTGACTAAAATGACCATATTTTTGAGAAATTGGCAAGATTGAGTGCCCATTTTTACTTCCATTGAATGGAAACGACTCAGAACAGGACCTAGAATGTATAACTGGCATCTCACTTTATTACTAGTGCTCTAGCATCCTGCAGTTAACTACACCTTGTTATAATCATTTCACTTTACCTTTTCAGCCCCACCCCCGCCACCATAGTGTTTGATGATGGTATACAGCCAATTCTGAACATAAATTAGGCTGAAAGAAGCTGAGCTTGTAGGTACTCCCAAACTATGTTCAAATCTCAGAGTTCAACAGCTTATTATTCATGTTCTTTGTGCTTGCTTCATCTTATTGATATATAAAACAGTATTGTCGTTAACCACTTGTGGAATGGGAATGTAACATGCTCTTAACTGTATGGCTTCTTGTCTGATGCATGTGTCCTTGTACTCATTCATACGTGGTAAACACAGTGGGCTCCTTAGAGTCTCAAATGGTTTATTGTGTGCACATGTAGCATGTCCATGAGGGGAGAAGTTAAAATGATGGATAGCCAGAAAATTATTAATAGTTGTGCCTTAAAACTTGGGTTTCCTACTTAGGTAGATTTTATTTAAAAGAAATGGAAATACTTTATGGAAATAATGGAAACTTCTCCTCCAGGGGTCTCATTATTTTGGAGAATTTTAAATAGTTCTTTCAGTTATTCATGCACTAAATATTCTGAAAAATCTTTCCTGATAGAGCATATGCAAGCACTGGTTTAGCAAAGGGAATTTGATTTGGGATGGGGATGTAAAGAAGGAGAAACCATGAGAGGAGATTATACAGTCCTTAAAAGTAAAGTGGAATTTCTCAATGAAAAGTTTAACAAAGCCTAGGATTTGAATGTTCCTGAAGATTCTAATTACATTGGTGTTGGTGGTGAGGGAAGGGAGTCTTAATATCTAGTCTACTCCTCTAGGACAGATTGATTTTTTATGTTGACTAATTACCATTATTTGAACATATTTTCACTGGCATTAAGAATGAATGTTTTAGCCATATAAATATTCTTTTGTTCTGTTACAAATAATTCCTCAAAACAAAGATAGAATCTGAAAATGAAAGTTTTGGACTTCTAGATATTCTGTTGAACATTCCATTTCACTTCTAACATGGCTTGTTTTTTGCTTCAGAAAGCATTCTGTTAGCTAGGTATTTTTATATTGGAACTCAAGATGTTACAGAGCACTTACAATGTCCTGGCTTCTAGAGTATTCTGTTTACTCTGTAGCTTGAAAGTTGGGAGGTTTTTGGTATGATTGAGTGCTCTGTATAATTTCCATATTTGTCATTGCTTCTGTTAAATTTAAAATAACTGTGCAGATATTGCAAGGTCCAATGTGAGGAATTCCACCACAGAGATTACAAACTGACCAGAAAATATTTCTAGGCCTTTTTTACTGGTGAGCTCTTTAAACAAGTACCAGACTAAAATTCCCAGTGTAAGGTGAAGAGAGTAAAAGGTATACATTTCATTTATGCTTGAGAGACTGTGGGGAGAAAGGGTCTTTTACATAAGCTTCCAGAGTTGTTTGCCACCCAGCCTCCTGGAGTCATTGCTGAGTGCAGTTTGATTTACTCCTTCCGGGTTATTTAGAATTTGCACTTAACTATCATCAGCTATCCCTCTCGTGTGTGCTCTCCAGCCCTCACTATAGACCATTCCTGGGTATTGATCTAAAAAGGCAAATAGCCTTGACGTTTTGATTAAATGCTTCTCATGGATTTACCCTGTATTTGATGATAAATGCCTTATATCTATTGAGACTTCTCAAAGACTCTGGATATACTCCATTATATCTGACCTTAAAGTATTCAACTTGGCATTTAGTCAAAGATATGGTAGATATTTGAAGACGATAACTGGAGGACAAGATAACTTGAGACTTATTTTTTTGGGTCTCGCCTACCTTTTCCTCTTCTAGCAAGGCAGCAGAATAGTTCCAGTGATTGTCTTTTGGTAAAAACCATTTTGTGTCTTACGTTATTTCATTGTTCTTATTTTATTTCATTCTAGGTCCAGGGGCAGCCATTAATGGTACAGGTCAGTGGAGGCCAGTTAATCACATCAACTGGCCAACCCATCATGGTCCAGGCTGTCCCTGGTGGACAAGGTCAAACCATCATGCAAGTACCTGTATCTGGGACACAGGGTTTGCAGCAGGTGAGTGGTATTAAAAAAAAAGTTTAGACAGAATAGAAGTTTTAACGAATAGTTTGTTACAAACTGTTTGACAGTTGATATTGCATTTAATTGCTTCCTACCCTCCATGTTTGCATTTAGTTAATTTTCCACCTTTGTAGTACCCGTGATATAAAGCAGAACTATACAGAAATTGGATATCTCTAATGAGGACTGAGATATTAGGCATGATCTTGAAACGATGTAAAGATTATAAAGAGATGAAAATCTCTCTTTAATAGGAGTAATTCATTGGTGTGACCTTTGTTGGCACTTCTAGGCACAGGGGAAGGGAACTTACAATCTGCTTTGGAGATTGTTGTTTTTGGTCAGAAATGTTACCCTTTTCATTTCTTTCCATGTAATTTATAATTTGAGTTATCTAGCAAGTGATGGAAAAGAAAATATTTTAGTCCAAACCATTGCACACACCTAAAGCTGTACTTAGAGTAAAACTTATAACCTTACATAGTTTATTTTAAAAGAACTGAAAATAATGAATCGTATTTCTCTGAGGAAGTTAGGAAAAGAACAAAATGAGCAAAAAAGTAGGTTAAAATTAATAAAGTAGAAAACTAACAAAAATGTAGAAAGGGTAAATAAAAGCTGATTCTTGAAACAGAACAATAAAGTAGTTAGATAAATCCACTGGAAAGACTGATTCAGAAACAGAAAACAAAGGTAAACAAGACAAAGATATAGAAGATATCAAAAGCATCTAGGAATGTTATGTACAACTCTGTGGCATCAAATTTTTAAATTAGAGGGATATTTTTATCAAATTGGCAAAAATTAATTTAAAGTGATTATATCCAGTGCTGGAATGGGTGTGGAGCAAAGGAAACACTCATTATTTTTGGTAATTTCAAATTCTGAAGTCATTTTGCAAAGGCATAATCTTTGATCTACCTGACTTGCTTCTGAGAATCTGTCCTACAGGAAGGAAAGCATCAGTACATAGTGAGAAATGTACAGACATTTATTGCAGGATTGTACTAAGAAAAAAAATATTTTGTAACCTGAATGTCCATTAATAAGAAAAGATTAAGGAAATGGTTGAATAAATTATACTATATTCATACATGGAATATTATGTCATTGATAAAAAGGATGAATGTAGACATGAGAATGATTAATATTAAAGTATTTTTAGTGAAAAATAATTTGGAGAAAAATATATAATGTGTGATTGCATCTTCATAATTAATAGCCAAACCCCTGTGGGTACATATGTTTATGAGTATGAAAATAGGGATGAGGGAGAACTATTAACTTTTTACTGTACCTGTTGTATATTTTGTTTTAACAGTTATGATGATCACATTAATGTCTTAGTTTTTCTGGAGGAATTTAATATAAGTTGAAAGAAATCAGCCATATTGCACCACTTGATAAATTTTTAATTTTTGCATATTCTCATGTGGTTTTTGTGGATACTTTTTGAGCACAATTGTACCATGCGTGTAGTTTCTTTTTGCTTTTCTTTTTTTAAAATTTAACTTATTTCCACATGATTTTCTTATTTTTAATTCCTTCATAATGGTCAGTTTGATGAGTAAGAATTTATAATTTACAAAGTGTATTTAGGGTTTTGTTGTTTTGTTTTCTTTTGCTTTTATAGATGAGATTACTATAAATGTATTTGAGCATGATAGCTCAAATAGCATGAGCATTATTTTTCAGTTGAATTAATTCTTAGGGTAATTTCTTTGGAGTAGGGTGATTGTTTGGGCAAAGGGTAAGAGCATTTTGAAGGCTATTGGCATATTTTTGCCAAGATAGAATTCTAGTTAGGATTAAAAATAGTTTCCACATTTCTCCATGCATAAATGTATGAGGCTTTAAATACATTTTCAGTGTGTGTACTTTCTTCAGTTCCACACTGCTATTTCATTTCTGTCCTTCCTCTCATTGCCTGCTCTCCAGTCCCCCTTGCCACACCTTCCTCTCCACTCTCAGTGTGATATAGTGCTAGGAACAGTGTACTGTGACTTCAGTGACTTGACTTTCATTCCCAAATCTGCCATTACACAAGCTTTCTGATCTTGGCTAAGTCATTTAATTGGCAGTTTTCTCATCTGAAAACCTGGTTTATATCAGGTGATTTTAGGATTTGTTCCAGCTCTAAATTCTATGATTTTATGGAGGGTTTTTTTTTTTTGCCTTTAAGAGACTTTGAAAAGGTTATTTATTTTATTCCCCTCCCTCCAAGTAGCACTGTAACTAATAAAACTATCCTGGAAAAATTATTTTTTCTTAACATATATAAAAGCCTCTAAATAAGATTCCATAGTGTCCCTTAGAATGCTTAAAGTTTCAACCCCTTTTTGTAAGAATTTGCTTCTCATTAGTGTTTTTTAAATAACCATTTCTTTTAGAACAGTACTTCTCAACCTTTTTTGGATTGCATTCCCTATTTTAGAATTTCAGTGAAATCTATGCCCTCTTCTTAGAAAAAAGGTGCAAATGTCCAGATATGTGCAAAATTTTGCGTACAATTTTAGGTTAAGATCCCTGGCTTAATATATACAGTGGAACTGGAGTATCGAGAGCCCAGACATAGATGCAAGAGTATTGGGAGTGGATATATAACAAAAATAATATAAAGTATCAGTGAAGAAATGGTTTAAGAATGATACAGAAAAGGAAAATTAATCTCTTCCTTTTACTGTGTACAAAAATACTTGCTAGATAGATTAAAGATCTAAATGTAAAAAAGCATACTCGGAAACTTTTAGATTCTCTTTCTGGGAGAATTTTCTTTATGCTACAGGGTAGAGGAGACATAAAAAACACAAATTGATTTGACTACTTTTTTGTATACATCCAAATGTATCATAAATGAAGGTAAAAGACAAGGTGCAGACTTGGAAAAGATATTTTTCACACGTATAACTGGGTTTGTATCCAGAATACATAAAGAACTTTTATTATTATTTTTTTTTTTTGAGGAAGATTGGCCCTGAGCTAACATCTATTGGCCATCTTCCTCCTTTTTTCTCCCCAAAGCCCCAGTAGATAGTTGTATGTCATAGTTGTACATCTTTCTGGTTGCTCTATGTGGGATGCCACCTCAGCATGACTTGATGAGCAGGGAGTAGGTCCATGCTCAGGATCCAAACCAGCAAACCCTGGGCCGCTGAAGTGGAGCACACGAACTTAACCACTATGCCACTGGGCTGGCCCCTAAGAACTTTTATATTTTGGTGTGAAAATAACAATCCAGTGGAAAAATGGGCAAAGATTGTAAATAGATGGAAGAGGAAACCCTAATGACCAATAACAGGTATTCCTGGCTATCCAGAACACAGGAAGAAAATGGATTCAAATCACTAAATAAATTTGTTTACTTCTTTCTTCATTTACCAACACTTTGAGCTTAGTGTTTGGAAAAAGTAGTTAAGACGACCTAGGCAGAGGATACTGAGATGACTGTGGAATGGGAATCACCAGGAGTCTGTCTTCCCACTTAGACAATAATTGCACTGGCAGAATCTGATGTGACTATTTTGGAACTCTAGAATCTATTGAAGACTTGCAACTTCTAGGAGAAAACTTAGATGGTAATCTGAAGTCAGTTTCAGTCAGGTTCAACTGGTAGCGCAGCAGCAGCTACCCAGCTCCCTGGCAGGCAACTGTGTGTGGTTCCTGGAGCAGCTTATAGAAACTGGGGTGGGCAAAATGGACCCTGTCCTCCAGATAGCAGAGATCATTGATTGCTGCTTCTGATCACAGAGATGCAGGCAAAGAGGTGGGCAGCCACTGTTGTTGCACCTCCCCCTATTGCTATAAGCTCCTTCACCTCCAGTTAAGGTGACTTCCAGGGCATTTAAAAGGCCAGCACCCTTCCCCCTCCCCACCTTCCATCTTTTTCTCTTTTTGGGAGCCAGATACTAAAGACTAGGATATTCAAAAGTAACTCCATATATGGGGAGAATTAGAAAGTGACCATGCATGCCCAGGGAAAGGTGCAGGCTCTGGAATGACCTGAAAAGATCTTAAGTTTACACCTCAGGCTGATTCTTGGTACAGAGACAGCCTACAACAATTAAAAAAACAATAACAAAAAACAGCAAATCCTGGGGAAGGGGGAGAATCTAATTTCCACAGTTACCCTATTATTTGATTCAAATGTCCAGTTTTCAACAAAACATCACAAGGCATACAAAGAAACAGGAAAGTATGGCCCATTGAAAGGAAAACTTAGTCAACAGAAACTGTCCTTGAAAAAGACAGATCTACTAGACAAGCACTTGAAAATAACTGTCCTAAAGAAAGATGCTCAAAGAACTAAAGGAAGTTGTTGGAAAAGTCAAGAAAGCAATGTCTAACAAAATGGACATATCCATGAAGAGATAGAAAACTGAAAAAGAAACCAAAAAGAAATTCTTTCGGAGCTGAAAAGTACGGTAATTGCCAGGAAGGATTCAAAGGCAGACAGTTTTGAGCACACAGGAAGAATCAGAAAACTTGAAGATAAGGCAATGGAAATGATTGAATCTGAGGAACAGAAAGAAAGAAGACTGAGTAAAAGTGAACAGAGCCTGATGGACCTGTGGGACACCATCTAGTGGATTGACACGCATATTTGTAGGAGTTCCAGAAGAAGAGAGAATATTTGAAGAAATAATGGCTGAAAGCTTCCCAAATTTGATGAAAGGCATTAATATAAACATCCAAGAAGCTCAGCAAACTCCAAGTAAGATGAACTCAAAGAGACCCATACCAGGATACATTATAATCAAACTTTCAGAAGTCAGATATAAAGAGAGAATCTTGAAAGCAGCAAGAGAGAAGTGACCTGTCACCTACAAGGGATCTTTAGTAAGAATGTTGGCAGATTGCTCATCAGCAACTTTGGATGCCAGAAGACAGTGGGCTGATATATTCAAGATGCTAATAGAAAATAATTGTCCACCAAGAATCCTATAGTCAGCAAAAGTATCCTTCAAGAGTGAGGGAGAAATTAGGAGATTCCGAGATAAACAAAAACTAAGAGAGTTTATTACAACTAAACATGCCCTGAAAGAAATGCTCAAGGGAGTCCTTCTGAGTGAAATGAAAGGACACTAGACAGTAACTTGAAGCCATATGAAGAAATAAAAACCTCAATAAAGATAAACACACGGGCAGTTATAAAACTAGCATTATTGTAACAATGGTTTGTAACTCCACTTTTTGTTTTATACGTGATTTAAGAGACTAAAATATTTTTTAAATTATTAGTCTAAAAGCTAATAATATTGGAACATTGACTTATAACTCCACATTTCCTATACAATATTAAAGACACTAATGCATTTGAAAGAATTATTAGTTTATGTTTGGGTGCACACAGTATATAAATGTAATTTTGTGACATCAACAACGAAAAGGAGTGGGGACGAAATTATAAAGGAACAGAGTTTTTGTATATTATTGAAGTTAAACTGGTATAAATTCATATTAGAGTATTATAGCTTTAGGATGCTAAATGTAATCTTCATGATAACCACTAAGAAGATAGCTATAGAATATACACAAAAGGAAATGGGAAAGTAATTTAAACATTTTCACTACAAAAAATCAACTAAACACAAAAGAATGTAGTAATGCAGAACATGAGGGGCAAAAGAGCTATAAGGCATATAGAAAACAAATAGCAAAATGACAGAAATAGATCCTTCCTTATCAGTAATTATTTTAATGGATTAAATGGGTTAAACTCTCCAATCAAAAGATGGACGTGGACAATATAAAAACATATGATCCAACTATTTGCTGTCTACAAAAGACTCACTTTAGATCCAAAGACACAAATGGACTGAAAGTGAAAGGATACAAAAAGATAGTCCATGCAAATAGTAACCAGAAGAGAGCAGGGGTGGCTATATTAGTATCAGACAAAAGGTTTACAAGAGACAAAGAAGGACATTATATATTAGTAAAAGTTTCAGTACAACCAGAAGCTATTACGATTATAAACTTTGCTCACCTAATAACAGACCAGCAAAATATATGAAGCAAAAACTGACAGAATTGAAGGGAGAAGTAGACAGCTCTACAACAATAGTTGGAAACTTCAATACCTCCCTCTCAATAAATGGACAGAACAACCAGAAAAAAGATAAGTGAGGAAATAGAGGACTTAAACAACACAATAGACCAACTAAATATAACATGTATACAGAATACTCAACCCAACAACAACAGCATACACCTTCTTCCCAAGTGCACATGGGACATTTTCCAGGATAAGACCCTATGTTTAGGTCACAAATTAAGTCTCAATAGATTTTAAAAGATAGATATCATATAAAGTGTCCTCCAGCCACAATGAGATGAAGTTAGAAATCAACATTAGTAAAACTGGAAAATTCACAAATTTATTGAAATTAACACATTCTTAAATAACCAGTGGATCAAAGAAGAAATCACAATAGAATTTTAACAAAGGCTATAGACAAATGAAAACGTAAACAACATACCAAAACTTATGGGATGCTGTAAAAGCAGTGTTTAGGGGGAGATTTATAGTTATGCATGCTTTTACATTAAAAAGCAAAAGAGACTGCAAATCAACAACCTAACTTTACAACTTGAAGAATTTGAAAAAGAGCAAACTAAACACAAAGCTAGCTGAAGGAAGGAAATAATAAAAATTAGAAGCAGAGGTAAAGAATAGAAAAACAATAGAGAAAATCAGTGAAACCAGAAGATCAACAAAATTGACAAACCCTTAGCTACATGGGCTAAGAAAAAACAGAAGACTCAAATTAGTAAAACCAGAAATGAAAGTTGGGACATTACTACCAATTCTACAGAAATAAAAGAGATTATAAGAGTATTATGAACAACTGTATGCCAAGAAACTGGGTAACCTAAATGAATGGACACATTCTAAGAAACACAAACCTACCAAGAAGAAATAGAAGATCTGAATAGACCTGTAACTAGTAAGTGGATGAATCAGTAATAAAATAAAAGCCGTCATGGTTTCACTGGTGAATTTTACCAAACTTAGAGAAGAACTAATACTAGTCCTCAGACTTTTCCAAAAAGTTGAAGAGGAGGGAGTACTTCCTAACTCATTCTGTGAAGCCAGTATCCCTGTAACTAAAGCCAGACAAAGATACTACAAGAAAAAGAAACTACAGATCAATATCCCTTAAGAACATTGATGCAAAAATCCTCAACAAAATAGTAGCAAACTGAATTCAGAGTATATTAAAAAGATTATATATACCATGATCAAGTGGGATTTATTCCTGGCATGCAAGGATGGTTCAACATACAAAAATCAATGTACCATGTAATACACCACATAAACAGAATGAAGGAGAAAAAAACCACATGATCATCTTAATAGATGCAGAAAAAGCATTTTACAAAATTTAACACCATTTCATGATAAAAACACTCAGCAAACTAGGAATAGAGGGAAACTACCTCAACATAATAAAAGCCGTATATGAAAAGCCCACAGTGAACATCATCCTCAATGGTGAAAGATTGAAAGTGTTTCCTCTAAGATCAGAAACAAGACAAGGATGTCTGCTTTTACCACTTTTATTCAACATAGTACTGGAACTTGTAGCCAGAGCAGTTAGGCAACAACAGGAAATAATAAGCATCCAAATTGGAAAGGAAGAAGTAAAATTATATTTGTTCACAGATGATATGGTCTTAAATGTAGAAAATCTTAAGGATGTAAGACCTAAAACTATAAAAGTCTTAGAAGAAAACATAGGGCAAAAGCTTCACGTCTTTGGATTTGCCAATAATTTCTTGGCTATGATACCACAAGGCACAGACAACAAAAGAAAAATAGGTAAATTGGACTTCATGAAAATTTAAAAATTTTGTACATCAAAAGACACTATCCACAGAGTAAAAAGGCAACCCACAGAATGGGAGAAATATTTGCTAGTCATATATCTAATACAGGGTTTAATATCCAGAATAATAGAGAACTTCTAAAACTGAGCAACAAAAAAGCAAACAACCCAATTTAAAAAAAAATGGGTAAAGGACTTGAATAGATACTTCTCCAAAGATATACAAATGGCCAATAAGCACATGTGAAAAGATGGTCAACATCACTAATTATCAGGGAAATACAAATCAAAGCTATAATGAAATACTTCTTCACACCCATTAGGATGGCTACTAATGAAAAAAACCCCAGAAAATAACAAATATTGGTGAAAATGTGGAGAAACTGGAACACTTGTGCACTGTTGGTGGGAATGTAAAATTGGGCAGACGCTGTGGAAAACAGTTATGACAGTTCTCAAAAAATTAAAATTACCATATGACCCAGCAATTCCGCTTCTGGGTATATACCCAAGAGAATTGAAAATAGGATCTCAAAGAGATATTTGTACATTTGTGTTCATAGCAGAATTATTCACAATAGCTAAAACATGGAAACAACCTGACAGATGGGTGGATAAGCAAAAGTGGTATATACATACAATGGAATATTATTCAGCCTTAAAAAGGAAGGAAATTCTGGCTGGTGCCATGGCCTAGTGGTTAAGTTCAGAGTGCTCTGCTTCAGCAGCCCAGATTTGCAGGTTCGGATCCTGGGCACGGACGTACAACACTCATCAGCCATGCTGTGTCAGGGACCCACATACAAAATAGAGGAAGATTGGGATAGATGTCAGTTCAAGGCTAGGCTAATCTTTCTCAAGTGAAAAAAAGAGGAAAATTGGCAATGGGTGTTAGCTAAAGGTGAATCTTCCTCAGGAAGAAAAGGTGGGGGGGAGGAAATTCTGATATATGCTACAACATTGATGAACCTTGAGGACATTATGCTAAATGAAATAACAGTTACAAAAAGACAAATACTATACGATTCCACTTATATAAGGTATTCAGAGTAGTCAAAATCACAGACAGTAAGTAGAATTGTGGTTGCCAGGGGCTGGGGAGGGGAGTGGAATTGGGGATTATTGTTTAAAGGGTATAGAGTTTCAGTTTTACAAGATGAAGAGAGTTATGGAGATGGATATTGGTGATGGTTGCACAACATTATGAATGTATTTAATACCACTGAACTATACACTTAAAAATGGTTAAGATGCTAAATTTTGTGCATTGTATGTTTTATCACAATTTGAAAAAAAAAAAAAAAAAAGACTTAGGCAAACTATCTCCTAACAAAGGAGGATCCATGAATGTCTCTGAGACATGGAACACACTGGCCTGGTTTCCTTCCCTTCCATCAGCAGGCCTTTTACCTACAACTGATAAGCTCTGTGACAACTTAAGGATCTCTAGGCAAGTCCTCTTCTCTCCACACCAGGGGGTTCCCAGGTTGAAGTCATGGATGGAAAAGGCAACCTGGCTCTAGAAATCCATCTTTGTGAAAGTACCCTCTCTCTACTTCCAAACTCCCTGTTCTGTTGAGACAATGCCCAGATAAAAATTTTCTGGTGATAGAATGGATGAATGATTAAAGAGCTAATGAGAAGGGAAATGAGGGAGTTGTGGGGGAAAACTTTGTTTAGTAGCTGTGTACTCTGTAGCATTTGGGAGTGTACTTGTATATAAAATAATAGAAATTTTGAACTGTGGGACATTCCTAAATGCTTTCTCTTTTGATCTTAGAGAAAAAAAAACAAATGTGTCTAATGGTTGTTATGTGAAAACAGGATTCTGTACACCCAGCAGTTAAAGTGTTGTTGCAGTTTTTTTTAATTATAAAAAATTTCTAAGAAATATTTTTCAAGTTTCTTGTCAGGTTTATGATGACCCTCCTAATAAATTAACCATAGCCATTAAAAAAGAGAGAAAAGAGGGGGGCCAGTGCTGTGGCCTAGTGGTTAAGTTCAGCTCACTCTGCTTCGGCGGCCCAGGTTCAGTTCCCGGATGTGGACTTACACCACTCATTGGCAGCCATGCTGTGGTGGTGACCCACATACGAAATAGAGAAAGATTGGCACAGATGTCAGCTCAGGGTGAATCTTCCTCAACCAAAAAAAAGAGAGAGAGAAAAGGAAGAAAATAGATTTGGATAGCACAGGATCCCTCTCTATCCAAAATTAGTATCTGAGGTTTAAGCTATCCAGACCCAGGAACCAAAAAGGAAATGCAAATTAAATCAACAAAAGACTAGAAAACATTAATGACAGTACTGTGTATTGGTGAGGATGTTGGAAAACAGGAATAGGAGGAATATAATTTGACACATGTATTAGTTGTCTATTGCTGCATAGCAAATTATCCTAAAAGTTAATGGCTTAAAACAACAAACATTTGTTATCTCATGGTTTTTGTGGGTCAGGAATCCTTGTACAGCATGGCTAGGTCCTGTGACTCAGTGTCTCCCTTGACACCCTTGTGGGCTGCAGTCAATGCAAGATTCTCTGGGGGAGAACCTACTTCCAAGCTCACTTAATGGCTCTTGGTGGGCCTCAGGTCCTTGCTGACTATTGGCCAGAGACAACAGTTCCTTGCCATGTGGGCCTCTCCATAGGGCGGCTCACAGTATGGCAGCTGTCTTCCCTCAGAGGGAGTGAGAGAGAGTGAGAAGTTGACAAGATGGAAGTTACAGTCTTTTTATAACCTAATCCCAAAAGTGACATGCCACTTGTGCCGTATTCTTTTTGTTAGAAGTGAGTCAGTAGGTCCAGCACACTCATGAGGAAGATTACATAGAGGGGTGATTACCAGAAGGCAGCTAGGAACCATTGTAGAGGCTGCCTACCACCCACACATCTCCTTTAATGTGAAAATTCTACTTTTAAATACTTCAGAAACTCATACGTTTGCATAAGGAGACATGTTGATTTTTTGTGTGTGAAGTTTTTGTAAAAATAAAATTATTGGATAAAAACTCAAATGTTAAGGGGGAATGGATGAATAAATTAGAGTATAATTATTTAATATGATACTTTAAACCAATTAAAATGAATAAACTAGTTCTATTTTAGCTGGCTGTAGCTTGAAAACAGTGTTGACTGAAAAAAGCAAATTGCAAAAAGATACAATATAGTACTATTTATATGAGATTTATAAATGTATGAAACAGTACCATATATCTTAGGGATGTATATGTGTAAAATATGCTCTGTAAGAATGGTCACCAGTTTTATTTAGTTATGATGATTACCTTTTAGATGGGAAGGGAATGTTAAAAGAAATGAAGCTAATATGGCAGAAAGTTAATTTGTTAAATCCAAATGGTGACTGCAGGAGTGTCTAATATGATAGTTTCAACTTTTCTTTATGTTTAAGGATTCTATACATACATATTTATAGAATCCCAGCTTAGAGCTAGAAAATTAGAAATAAATTTTTTTCAACATTTTATTATAGAAAAGTTCAAACAGACAAAAACAGAATGGTATGATGAATCTCCATCACTCAGCTTCAACAGTTATCAACACATAATCAGTCTTCTTTCTAGTTTCATCTGTATTCCCCTACTCTCTCGAGGATTATCTTGTATATATCATTTCATCTGTAAAAAATACTTCAGAGTGTATTTTTAAATGAACATGCTTTTAAAAATATATAACTATACCAGCACTATTGTCTTTTAAAAAGCTGACATTGATTCCTTAATATCATCCAATATCGAGATATTGTGATCAAATTATTAGTGGTCAGAATTCCCCCATTGTTTTGTAAATGGAAAACAAGTTATCTCTAATTCATAATAGAGAGAACAGAACTTCTGTCTTTTTTCCTCATCAGAGTATTTCCTGCTTTCTGGAGGAATTTGGTGACTGACGCTCCAGGACCAAAAGAGACAAGTGTCAGCAGGGTGCTAACCTTTCTCTGTGCTCTCTTCCACAGATACAACTGGTCCCACCTGGACAGATCCAGATCCAGGGTGGACAGGCTGTGCAGGTACAGGGCCAGCAGGGCCAGACCCAGCAGATCATCATCCAGCAGCCCCAGACAGCCGTCACCGCTGGCCAGACCCAGGTAATTCTACCACCTCTCAACACAGGAGCACAACTGATTTGGAAGGGTCAGACAGTTAAGCCAGATATTTCATATGTAGTAGAAATGGGGAAGAACGCCATTAAAAATGTTTTTTAAAAAAAAACATACATGGTCCTGTTCTTTGTGGTGTCTTTGGAATGAGTCTATCAAGTTGTGTCATGATCTATTTCCTACAGACGCAGCAGCAGATTGCTGTTCAAGGGCAGCAAGTGGCACAGACTGCTGAAGGGCAGACCATTGTCTATCAGCCAGTTAATGCAGACGGGACCATTCTCCAGCAAGGTAAGTGTGCCCATTTGTTTCTGTGGGTCTTTTGGGGGCATCTTTTTCATCCCTTGAGCAAATGACTCCTTCAGAAATTTTATGGTGACCTCTACACAACATATTTTTGAGCAATAAAAAAAGATTTCCTCTAAGTCTCCATTGATGGTTCCTTGTCACCAGTACGTGACCAACCTTGATTCCCTTTGTAGGAGTTCCTGCAGTGGTGGTTAAAAGACTACTAGGGATTATAAAGATTTTAATCCCTTCTGGGAAGAAACGTTTCTAAGTAGAAGATTGGAAATATAGATCAGAAGTCAAGTTGGCATTTGGAGTGTTGTTGCTCCTTATGTTTTTTTGTTCTTTTTCTGGGCCACTTTGTTATTCATTATCACTATCATTATAAAACGACTTACTGTATGCCTACCGTGTATGTAGCAGTTTGCTGAGAAAGAAGAGTTTTCTTTTCAAAGAGCCTCTAGTCTAATAAAGGAGACACACATGTGAACAAATAAATACAATGCAGAGCTCTTCTCGAGCTATGTTCTAGGAATAGATGTTGCATAAACAAGGGAGAGATGAAATCTATTTGGCTTGATAGGAGAATGGACTTCAGAGGGGAGGAGATGACTCAAACTGAACTTGAGCTTTCAGAAGCATTTGTCAGTTAAATCTAGAAGGGACATCTTAGTTAGATTCCGTAACTAAAGGTTTGACTTGTGATGAAAATTTAGCGGTATATAAGATCCAGTGAGTGCAGTGACAGTGTGCTCTCATATGACTCAGGAGAGGGCCTGAAGTGGATCGAGCTCCTGGCAGGAGCTCAAACCAAGAATGGTGAACAGATCCTCAAGTGCTGCTATTGATAGTTTGGAGACTCAGAATGATTGATTTAAGTTTTAGTCCTACAGCTGGCTGACTCATTGTCAGTTTAGGATAAACAAATTATAAATTTATAAAATCTCCATCCTGAAGCAGTTTGTTCATATGTACAAGAGCAGTGGGTATAGCTATAGTCAGACGGATCTATAGAAGGGGAGGCCTCTGAACTTTCTCACCATCCGTTGAAAACTAATATTGGAATGCCCAGGGAAGTATCCATTTCAAGGATAGATTTATTCAGAACTGGAACCCAGACAGTTAATGGAATTTCAAAGATTGTGATTACTTGGATTATATACAGCAAACCAGGCAGAGTGAGAGAGTGTTTTTTCTCCCCTTGTGCTGTTTAGTATGTTTTTCCAGGGTGAATGAGTACGTGCCAGATAGAAGAGGGACTAACTGTGTTCCCTTCTTTCTGTGTACCTGTGTTTTGTTTGTTTTGTATTTTATTTTCTTAAAGTTACAGTCCCTGTTTCAGGCATGATCACCATCCCAGCAGCCAGTTTGGCAGGAGCACAGATTGTTCAGACAGGAGCCAACACCAACACAACCAGCAGTGGGCAAGGGACTGTCACTGTGACACTACCAGTGGCAGGCAATGTGGTCAATTCAGGAGGGATGGTCATGGTAAGAAAATTGATTCTTCAGCTCACTGTTCTCATCTGTAATTTATTTTTCCGCATGTCTCTTTGTCTTTGAAAATTTCTTAAACTTGGAATTTGATGTCTCTCATAAAGTTTGTTGATAATGTTGACCTCTTGGGATTGAGATTGATCCTTAGGGTACTTAGAGAGATACACTTTTACAATAAACATTACAATGAACCATAATTCATTCTAAGCCCCTACTGTGTGCCAGGGACTGTTCTAGGTGCTAGAGAGATATAGCAGTGGATAAACAGATATAAATATGTGCTCTTATGTGACCTTGCTCAGAATTCAAATAACAAGGGGAAGGATAAATACTAATCTTTGAGAAGTGGAAAATATGTTACCCCTGGTGAGTCAAATAAGAAATAAGCTAAAAATTAGAAAGATTGTAATCATTAGAGAAACCAAAAAATGTGTGATACAAATACATTGGAAAGATAGCGAAGGAGAGCTGGATGGTGTGAGTGAAAGCTAAATCCTCGTTTGTCAAAATAGGCTGTCAGTACACAGTACCTAAAATGGATAAATGAAGCATGAGTAGTAGAAGCTTACACAGAGGTGGAGGAAGCTACCAGAAGAAACACTACAGCCATTCACAGTTCTTAGTTGGGAAGGGAGTAGGGCACAGGAACCTGTTACTGGTTTCCTTATACATTTAGTACAGTATTTTGTTTTTGTTTGTTTTGAAAAATTAGGATTGAATTATATAGTAAATTAACTATTTGATTAAATTATTTCTATTACTCTAGGCATTTGGTAGCACTTGGTCAATCTATCTACCTTCGTTTGTACTATTTTATTGTCTTATGATTACTGTTTCTGACCATTAGATGGCAGCAGACATTCCTAGAAAGTGGAGCTATAGATGGACAAGAATGTAGACATGATTGTGTCATTTCTCAGTGTAGCTCCTGGGCCCCCTATGATAGAATCATCTGGAATGTTTGTTTAAAATGCAGACCCTTAGTGTAAATGTTCTCCAGGAGCCTGCATTGAACTAAGTGCCTTATAAAAGTTAACTCTTTGTAGCATTTAAAAGAAAATAGATGACCAGAGACCGAGAAACTGATTCCTGTGTCCAGACTTCATTGCCACTATTTAATAAGCTCTGATTTTCTCTTCACACAGATGGTGCCTGGTGCTGGCTCTGTGCCAGCTATCCAAAGAATCCCTCTACCTGGGGCAGAGATGCTTGAAGAAGAGCCTCTTTATGTGAACGCCAAACAGTACCACCGCATACTTAAAAGGAGACAAGCCCGGGCTAAACTAGAGGCAGAAGGGAAAATTCCAAAGGAAAGAAGGGTATGTATAACATTGGGAAGGACATTGGAAGAGAACAGCAGGGTTCTGCTTTTGAAATTACCTTTTATGTGGTTTGTTTCCTTGAGTACCTTCCAAACAGTTGAAGTTATATAGCTGTTATCTTTTGTAAAAGTAAGCATTTGTTATTGCTGTATGCAGCTGTAACTACAATAACAAAAAAATAACAGCAGCTTAAGGAAATTCAAAGATGAATTGTCCTGGGCTGGTAGCACATTTCCACAGTCCTCAGACTCATTCTCCTCCTGTCTTACTGTCCTGATATTCCTAATGTGCTATTTATAGTCCAAATGGCTGCTTGGGCCCGGCCTAGGAACAAAGGGAAAAAGAAAGGCACCCTCTGTTTCAAGGAAACTTTCAAGACGTTCCATACATCTCATTAGCCAAAATTTAATTACACGGCCACACCTAGCTGCACGTAAGGCTAGGAGGTGCAGTCTTTTTACTGAGCAGGCCATTTGCCCAACTAAAATTTGGTCTGTTATTAAAGCAAAGGAGAGGATATATATTGGGAGGTGTAGATAGTGATCTCTGCCGTGCCTTTAGGGAATCTTTTTTTTATTATTCATTTAGCATTCACATTCTTCTGATAATTATGTATAGTTAGTTGCTATCTAGTGTTTTCTCCATAATTCAAGGTCATAATTGCCCTGGTGGCTTTCATCACAGTTGTCCTCAACTTTTGAGGATGGAATTTGTGCACTGGATAACTATCTAGTTACCTAGTAGTTTTATTTCTCTTGTGTTAGAAATACCTGCATGAGTCTCGGCACCGTCATGCCATGGCACGGAAGCGTGGTGAAGGTGGACGATTTTTCTCTCCAAAGGAAAAGGATAGTCCCCATATGCAGGTGAGAAGACGTGTACCTTTCATTCTTCTCTTTTTTGCCTGTATTGTATTTTCTTGGGTAGAAAGCTTCACAGTGTCCTCTTGCTATTTTCACACTAGGGACCAGTCACATTCTCTGAATGTGCAACATTGTGTCTCTTAGATTCCCTTTCTTCTTAAAAGCACTAAAGGTCTTTAATCCAGTGGCCTTTTTTCTTCCCATGATCTTTGCCAGTTATTCCTATTAATTCTTGGAAATTTTCACTTTTCTTGATTTTCAAAGAACAAATTCTGTTGTCTCTTAGAGTAATAGTAGCAGCAGCTAATGTTAACTGCTTATGTGCTGGCCATTATGTTAGCACTTTTATAAGTGTTTTCTTTTTCATTGAGTCTTTACAGTAACCTCAAGCCCCATGAGGTAAGAATTTTACAGCTGAATCTGAGGTTTAGAGAGGTTAAGTAGTTTGCCTAAGGTAAAATACTTAATGAAATGATGCAACTGAAATTCAAACCCAGGCAGTTTAATTCCAGAACTTACTCTACTGTATTATACTGATTCTTATACTGGTTCTTAGGATATCGAATTCCACTGATTGTGTCTTGTCGGCATTTCTGAATCAGTATATCCAAAATAAAACCTGATTTTTATTTTCTTTTTTTATACCTAAACCAGTTACTCATCTCAACAAGTGACATACCCATCCACCCATTTACTCAAGCTAGAATTTTCCCATTCCTGAAGAAGTCCTCTTGGTTTTACCTCTAAAATATAATCTGAATTAGTTTACTTTTTCTCTCCCAACTGCTGTCAGCCTGGTCTAATCCTCTCTTCTTTTGCTTCACTTAATATAACAGCTGCCTACTGGTCTCCCTTCTTTCATTCTTGTGCCCCTCTCGTCCATTCCCCACATCATAGTGTGATCTTTTTAAAATGTATATCATAGCATATCATCCTGCTTAAACTTACCCTTCCACCCCCGCCCTTTTCTCATTTGCACTTAGACTAAAATCCAAAGTGTTTATTATGGCCGAGAAGGCTCTGCATGATCTAGCTCCTGCCTCCCTCTGGCTTCATTTCCTCCTGCTCCTTGGTCTTGATGCTCTTGTTATACTGTTCATTGGTCTGTCTCCTGCCATAGGACCTTTGTCTTTAAAACAGCCAATCTGTAAAGCTTTTCACTCCATCTTTTTGCATTGCTCTCTCCTTCTTAACTTTTAGGTTTTGGTTTAAATCTGAGAGGCCATATTCAGAGTAGGTCTCTTCTACTCCATTATTTTCTCACGTCTTCCTTTTCTTTTGAGTGTAATAATAATCGAATTATTTTATTTGTGTAATTGTGCAGTAGTCATCCCCTTCACTAGATTATAAGCTGTGTAGACAGTAAAGGATTATTTTGTTCTCCATTGTATATATTAGACTTAGTGTAATGCCCAGTCCAGAACAAGCACTCAGTAAATGTATGTTGAGTTAATGGATCTCTCCCATTTACTGACACTTTATTGTGTATGACCATCACATCTCACATGTGCTGTTGCCAAATCAGTTTTAATCATGTCAGTCCCCTGCTCAAAGAGGCCTGCTAGTTCCTCATCTCTTACTTTCTAAGCAGCTGTGCCTCATCACCCCTCTCAACAGTCAGAGGAGGATTCCTGTGTCCCCACACATGAGTACTAACTTCTTCAATGCTATGAATTACTTCCTGAAATCTGAGAACCCTTCCTTTCTCATTATTCTTCCATGCAGTGTATAGATGTAGAGTGCCATCCATGGGCATTGTGCCAAGAATTCCTAATTCTGTGTGCTAACAATAGGACCTTTAACAATAGGCTCAATTACTTAGCCTCTTTTAGCCTCAATTTCTTCACCTGTAAAGTGAAGTGCTGTTGATACTTCACAACAATGATGTGCGGATTTCGTGCAGTAAGACACATTAGGTACCTACCTAGCACAGCACCTAGTGCATGGTGAGAACCCAGTAAATGCTGGTTATTGTCCTTGCTCACTGATTAAGACCCAGCTCCAGTCCTGTCACCTCCAGAAATCATTTAGCTTTTTGGGGGGATCATGCCAGTTGAGGCTTCAGAGCCTTGGTATGGAGGAACTGAAGGAGGTTATTGTGGAGTATTGTGAAAAGCTTCCAAAGACTGATCCTTATCTTAATCCTGCAGATTTTAAGTGAGAGGCAGCAGGGGAGTTTAGTGGAAAGAAGATTAAATAGCAGCCAGGAGATTTAGGAGTTAGTCCTTGCTGGGCTCCTGACTAACTTTTTTTACTCTAATCTCCAGGCAAATCGCTTTACCCAATATCCTTTTCCAGCACTGTTGAGTGCTCAGTATTTAAATATGATCAGAAAATAATGACACAAAAATACAGCATGACCTAGTTCTCTGGGTCTTTTTTTTAGCCACGTCAGGACCCTTAAACCTTAAGGGTAGAGCACAACACAGGTTCTTAGGAAAGAGATACAGTCAGCCTTGGAGTGTTCAGCAGTGGAGTGCCAGGCCAGACTTGCAATCCTTTTAAGAATAAGGTTTATTGTCTCTTCTTTCCTAATGGAGCTGCATTTCAATCCATGTATGCAGACTTTGATGCATTACAGGCCATTGGTTTATTTAGCAAAGTTCTGTGTATTTCTTTGGTGATAAGTAGTGAGAGCCATGAGTTCCCTGTTGCCTTTGCAAAGGACGTTAGTCATTATTATGCTTTCTTTGTCTCTAGGATCCAAACCAAGCAGATGAAGAAGCAATGACGCAGATCATCCGAGTGTCCTAACCCCAGGCCATGTGATGGATCTGATCAAGGTCATGTTCCTCACCACTGTTTCCCACTGTTCCAGGAAATTGATCAACTCTTCCGATGGGACACTGACGATCACATTCTGCCCTTTTCTACAGGACAGAAACCACTTAAGTTTTTAATAAGTGGCTCAGTATTATAATTGCAGCAATGTCTGGCAAAATGAAGTTGCAAGCCTTTGTCTCACCCTTTCAGTCAGAACCTATTTCAGGCTGTTGATGACAGTGACATTTCATGGGTTAGGATGATGCAAGGGAGCCATGCCAGCCCAGCAGTACCACACATAGCACTTACGTTGACTGGTGAAGCCAGCCAGCCATCTCAGCAGGGGAGAACAACCTGCTCAACCTAAACTGCAATCAGGGAAGCCGCAGCCCACTCCTTCCCATGGAATCTAAACAGCATCCATCCCTCTGATGGGAGATCTCAGGCTGACTAACTGAATGGACACTTTGTATTCAGAGACGGCTTCCAGGCAAGGAAGTTCCATCTCCCCATATGGAAACAATAAATTCTCTGAGATACATTCATCTAATTTGTGGTGATGATAAGAATCTCTGTCTACCCAGATGATACGTTGGTATTTTTGGACTCCAGTCAAGAAAAAACTAACCCTGGGTTATCATCTAAGAATGATAAAAGACTCAAGCACTAAAAATTTGAATTGTTGAACCTTTTTTTTTTTTTAGCTTGACAAGTTGTGGTCTGCTTGTCCATCTGTTGACAGGTCATCTGGACCATAGTTCTTGCCGTGGCTACTTTTAAGACAATTTAGAGGGTATTGGACTTTGAAACTGCCTTTCCTAAGTAGAGAACAAAACTATACAACAACTTCTATGCTGAAGTGCTGAGGACATTTGTAGTAACTCCTAAACAGAGAGTCAAACTAGAGATCTTCAATCATAGGCTTTATGACAGCATTTGGGGAATAGAAGCGTTCACATGTGTTTCAGTCTAGGAGAAGAGAATAGTATATATACCCGTGTGTTGTCATATAGCATGATTCTCCAGTGGATGGATGGCTGGGATGGATCATTAAGAAGAAGAGAATAATTTACATTTATACTATAACCTTTTAACAGTCATGGAAAGGGAGAAGTCTGAGATTTGGTCCTTGATAATTTCTGGAAAGCACTGTTCAATCAAGCTATTTTGGACATATTCCAAGTTACCTTCTAGAAGATGAAGAGGATGTTGGCTTCACTCCTGCAGTGCTTTGTGCTGGCCCCAGAGAGTAAACATTCTCATTCTTCCCATGGCAGCTGATTCTTTGGTGCCGGTTTCCACTTCTTTACCCTTTTCTCCATAGGCCTTGTGCAGAAAGGTTTTCACATTGCATCCACATTCTGGGGATAAACTACAGACTGGAAATAGAGATGCCTGCAGGGTCAGGAACTGGGCCACAGTTCCCAGAATGGGTTGTGCCTCAGAAATCTATTTCTTTTCTAGTTGTTGAACCCTGGGAGAACTAAGATGATATTTCAGAGGAGTCGCTGCCTTCTCTGGAAACAAAGAAGGAAAACTAATTCTTCTGAAGAACATTTGGGTTTGATTTAAATACCAAGAGTAAAGATTGGCTCTTTCTTTGACTTCATTCTAATTGTATTAAGAGGGAAAAGAAATGAAACCTTCTAAAAGAAAACATCACAAAGGGAAATCATTGTAATGTTAGAAATAGAGGTACAGAGCTATGCAAAGAAAGCAGGAAGTGAAGTATCTCCCTAGTCTCTGGAATCTAGTCATCTGTCCTGCTTCCAGATGTCAGAAGGGGCTGACTGTTTGGTAGGCTCACTAGAAACTTCTGGCTCTTTGCATGAGTTTCAGATATTAACTTTATTCAGTAAGCCCCAACTTTTTCCGATGATAGCTTACTAAAAACAATGAGGAATTTATATCCCTTGTTTTGTTTAGAAGTCTTTAAGATGCAGAGTTCAGAAAGAAATTCCTCAGAACTAATTTCTAGTACTTAAGCCCACAACAGTTCTAAAAAGCTATTTATTTGTGTCTGTAAGTTTGTACATAGTAATACCAACCTCATATCGTTGCAGATTTTTTTTTATTCGTTTGAGTTTTGTTTTGTTTGAAATGGTATGCTTCAGTTGTCAATTTTTCATTGCATTTCAGATAGCTCGTGGCTTTTTTATTGTCATTTTAGTACACCATAATAATCCACAAAGTGGGGGGTTGAGGTTTGGATTTTTTTCTTTATTTTTACTAGAAGTTCTTTTATTCATTTGTCGCTGTGACTGTGGTGATGACTTCATAGATGCAGAAAGAGTGAATGGATGAGTGAATAATTGGTTTAATGCATCATTATTTCACTTCTTGAGTGCTTTTTTTTCTGCGGGATAATTGTAAATGTATATATTTTAATTGCACTGGTACATTGAACATGTCAGTGTCTTATACCACTGGACCAACAGAGCATTTTCTGGCTATTGGGTGCCTGACAATAATGTTTTGATTTTCCTTTGGGACTCAACTATATAGAAGGTTTTTTTCCCCCAGCAGTAGGGGGAGTACAGGTGATTGATCATTGATGTCATTGCAATTGTTATTTTTTAAAATAAATTTATAAAAATACTAAAAAGTGATGTGAATTTTCAGGCATCTACATCCCCTGGGTTCTAGGTTGCGTTTATAATGTAATTGTGATCTCGGTGGACAGTGTCAGTCACATTTAGAGTGTCCACGCATCTTAGCTGTACCTCTCCCTTTGATCTCTTTTCCTTCCCTTTCGGCCCTCCCACCCTGCTGAGGAGATATTTTCTGTCATCTGCAGGCTGATCATATATTTGTTCTTACTACTGGAAGTGTTAATCAAAATGCTATGAAGTAATTCCACGAGTAAAATAACCCTTTAAAGTTTATTAGGTATTGAAGAACTAAAGACAGTAAAGACATAATTTGTAGATTTTGTTTTTATTTCTGTAGAGAAACAAAACAAAGATACTTCTCTGATTGTTAAAAATGCACAATATGCTCATCCTGTTACTGTTTTGCGTGTTCCACAAATCTGAGCAATAGACTGGCAACCTCAAGTTGTGTGCCATTATCACACAAAAAGTCAGGGAACCAGGAGCTAAGAGAAAAACAGCCCAGGGAAGCACTCCCGTAAGGGACCCAATAAACCTGCCCTGGCAGACAACTGAAATAGAAGGAACCCCCTAACAAGGAAAAGGGCTAACTGTTAAATAGCTTTAATCTAACGGTGTTAAATTTTAAAATCCTGAGTTTGCCTAAATCAGATGCCAGTGGAACTTGTCCTTAGTTCAGAGATGACCCAAGTTTCCACTCCGGTGATATGAGGAAAAGACCACCCTGTTGATACTTATCTCGGATGATCTGTGTTATCATAGAAGCATCTTCACCTCCACGTTTCAAGATTAAAGAGTGTCGGCTTTGCTCTTTTGATCTTGCAGCCCTGTCCCGCCCTCCGCCCCTCCCCCCCCGGAAGCCAGAGCAAGGGCGAAGGCGCTGGGAAGCGGGTGGGGCAGGGCCTGCGGCCTCTTTCAATTGGCGCTGCCTCGACGGGGCCCGCACTGATTGGTTGGTAGGAGGGACACTCGAGGGCCGACGTTGCGGATTGGCTGCTACGAGAGAAATGCGGTTTCCGATAGTTCGACTGGCGCCCCGCCGCCACCATGGCGACTGGTGAGCGGGTGGCGGCGCCGCCTCAGTGGCCCATAGAGGCCCGGTTGGCGGCGCTGCTTCCCGACTTGCTGGTCTTCAGGAAGCCCCAGGGATCGGAACCCGAGCTCGTCACGGCCCAGGGCGTCCTCCTTGGCGTCCACGTGACGGGTGAGGGGAGGCGCGTCGCTCTCCGGCCTGCCTGAGGGCGGCCGTTGGGCCTGAGCTGCGAAGCGGTTAGGGGCCTGACCCCGGCAAGCCAGGGCGCCGTGTAACCGCACGCCGCCGCCTCCGCGGGAGACGCGCGGGGTCGTCTTCAGAGCGGGAGGACGCCTTTCGGCGTGACCTGCTTAGCCCCTGAGTGCACTTCAGAAATGATGAATAGGAGACTCAGGGGAAAGGACTTCTCCGGGGCTACACGGCAGGTTTTGAACGCAAGTTTCCTCCCGATCCCGAGCATTTTCCAATAGGCATTCGGCCTCATCCAGTTCTTTTATTCGCTCGATTCACTGTTTGGATCTATAATTCTTTGCCCGCCATTGTTCTAGGAGTTAAAGATCCAGCAACTACCTTGAGAAACGTTCATTTAACAACTGTTTGTGTGGCATAGATATGAAGATGAGTGATACAAGGTGCCTGTCCTCAAGGAGCTCACCATACGAGTTCTCCATAGAGCTCTAATCCGTTCCCCTTGTCAGTGGTTTCTCTATCCCTCTCGTGGAGGAAATCCCATAGTTTCTCTTGGCAGGGGAGCCTTAAGAGGGTTTGGTGGGAAAGGGGTAGCTGGCTTCAGATGGAAAGAGTGCCTGTGGGTGAATCTTCACCTTTGGCAGCTTTTGGAAACATGGAGAGGGTGGCCCTCTGGATTCCCAGAGGCAGCAGCAACCTGCCTGGCCCTGAGTACTTTCTACCTACCATGGTCACCCCTTATTAGAGGGAGATAACTTCCAAGACCTGCAGTGGATGCCTGAAACTGCTGATGGTACAGACCTACACATACTATGTGTTTTCCTATACCTACATACCTGTGATAAAGTTTAATTTATAAATTAGGCACAGTAAGAGATTAACAACAATAATAATAGGACAATTATAACAATATGCTGTACTAACAGTTACCGCAGATCTTAACCTCAGCATAGGATTTTTTTTTCTTTCCTTAAGTCGAGAACTTTCACCTTTTCACTTGACTGGAAGCACTTTATGGCTTCTCTCTGCATATCTGAATTGCCAGCATGGCTACTCTTGTGCTTTGGGGCCATTATTAAGTAAAATAAGGGTTACTTGAACACAAGCACTGCAATACCACAACAGTCGCTCTCGGTTGTCCCAGATGGCTACTAAGCAACTATCAGGCAGGTGGCCTATACAGCTTGAATAGGATGGACAAAGGAATGATTTAGGTCCTGGGTGGGATGGAGCCAGCAGGCAGGAGATTTCATCACGTTACTCAGAATGGTGCCCGATTTAAAATGTGAATTGTTTATTTCTGGAATTTTGCTCTTAATATTTTTGAACTGCAGTTAAATGTGGGTAACTGAAACCGTGGAAAGAAAAACCGTGGATAAGGGGGGACTACTGTAACACCATGTTAAAGGATCATGAAATCACTCATCTCAAAAGAGATCTGCTTCCTTTACACTGGCTTGTTGTGTGGAGGAAAAAGGACCTAAAAGTTTACAATTTGCAGCTAACAGTGATTTTTGCTTTTTTGGTCAGGGTTTACAGCATTAATGGACAGGTTCAGCCTGACCTGCAAGTCGGAACGTGACATGGACAAGCTGGCCCACATCTTCAGTTATTACATTAGTGACATCGTGGAGCGTGAGTGACCATTGTAGTGGAGCAAGGCGGTGTGGTGCTGGGCTCCTGAGAGTTTGTAACAGAAGGGGGTCTGGGGTACTTTAAAGGGTATACTAAAGGGTCATTCCTTTAGTGTTACTCATCTTTCATTTCTTCACGTTGCCGCTGACAAGCTAGATCTTTGCCTGTATCTGCCATTCTACCCAGTCTCCCATCCCTTTGACTCGATGTTCAGAAAGGGGGAAAAAAGCTAATTTTAATTTTTACTTTTCATGTTGTATTTTATTTTAAAATAAAGTATTCCTCAGGTTGTCTCTTCTAACAATAATGTAATGTGCCTCATGTGTATATCAGGTATAATTGACAAAACACCCTCCCATTCTGTTATTGCATTTTGATCCTGTGAGGTGGGAATGAGTGTTTTATTTATTTTCTGCCATGTGGCTAAGCTTGTGGATATTTGCCTAATCTGGAAAAAAAAAAAAACTTCCTTATTTGTGCAGTAAACATGTTTTGAGTACCTACTCTGTGACATGCACTGTAATAAGTGCAGTGGGTGCAAAAACCTACTCTTGAGGAGCTTTCAGTCTAGTTAGGCCTGCCAACGGAAATTACTCTGGCCCCAGACCAGCCCTGGTGGCCTAGTGGTTAAATTCGGCGCATTCTGCTTCTGTGGCCCAGGTTCAGTTCCCAGCCACAGACCTACACAGCTCATCTGTCAGTGGCCATGCTGTGTCAGCAGCTCACATACAAATAGAGGAAGATTAGCGGCAGATGTTAGCTCAGGGCGAATCTTCCTCAGCAACAACAACAAAAATTACTCTGGCCCTATACCCTTTAGTACTTACGTAATATTCCCTTCCTTTACTGGCAGTGTCCCATTCAGTTATGTCCGTCATTCTGAGATTCAGCAAAATAATTACTTTGTGGCATCTCCTTAAGGTACTTGATTATTTGACCCACCCTTATCACTGAGGAACAAGTATAAAAGGTGTTTTAATTTTTCTCATCAAGTTTAGATGAAAGGGGGAGATAGAAGTTATGTATTATGTGTGTATTATAGCACCAGGAACTGCTGGGTACTAGAAGTACAGGGGGAAATAAGACATATACCTGCCCTCACGGAGTTTCCATTTTAGTGGGAGAAACAGATAATAAGTAAACAAGCTAATTATAGATTATACATTCTATAAAGGAAATAAATAGGATGTGGTAAAAAAAAAAAAAGAATTGTAGAGTAAAGGAGTTTCTGTATTGGATAGGATGGTCATAGGAGTCTCTTCTGAAGATGTTGTTTAAGCTGAGAAATAAAGGATGAGAGGAACACCTTGTGAAGAGCTAGGGGTAAAGCATTTCAGGCAGAAGAATGTCAAGTACAAAGGTTCTGAGATGGGAGAAAGCTTGGCGTATTCTAGGAACTGAGAAGGCCGGTGTGGCTAGAGCATAGCTAGCAGGGAGAGTGGCTTGAGGAGAGGTTGGGGATAGAGCATCAAGCTCTGTAGGCCATGGCAAGGAGTTTGGATTATATATTTTTGTACAAATGGAAAACTTTTGAAAGGTCTAGCACGGGAGTGATGTGATCTGATTTACAATTTTTAAAGCTCACTTTGGCTGCCTCATGGAGATTGGATTATAGGGAGCTGATGTACGTAGTAAGAATGGAAGCTGGAAGAGGCAAGTGGAGTAATTGTGGAGAGACGATGAAAATTTGGTCTAGGGTAGTGTTTCTCAACCTTGGATCCACATTAGATAGCCACTTGGGGAGCTTTTAAAAATACTGCTGTCTAGACTTCACCCCAGACCAATTAAATCAGAATATCTTGGGGTAGGCCCAGGAATAAGGATTTTTAAGTTTCACAGGCAATTCCAATGTGCAGTCAAGGTTGAAACCATTGGTCTAGAGGTACTGCAGTAGAGCTGTATGGAGATGAATTGACTTGAAATATATGGAGATGAATCCTGTTCAACAGACAGGATTTGCTGATGTTTTGGATTAAGTGGTGAGGAGACGGACTCTCAGTTTTTTGGCTTTTGTAACTGAATTGATGGTGGTGTCAGCAACATGGGAAAGACTGGGCTTTGAGAAAGAAAATCAAGAAATAAAAATCTATCAAAATAGAGTCAATATATTCTATTTTGAATATATTGAGTTTGAGATATCAATAAGTCATTCAAATGGAGAAATGAAGTTAATAACTATGATTGAGCCTGGAGCTCAGAGAATAGATCTCTGTTAGAAATATAAAAATGTGAGTTGATGGCATAAAGATGGTACTTAAAGTTAAGAACTGATTGAGTCCACGGGGGGAGAGTGTAAAAAAAGAGAAAGAGCCTAAGAGTGAGGCTTGAGGAACTCCAGGAGAGGATTATGATTAGGGAGAAAAAACTTACAAAGGAGACTGTAAAGGGGCCACTGAGGTAGGATATGTGGTATTCCTGAAGCCAAAGGGGAAGTAGTGTCTGTAGAAGAAGAGGGCCACTGCTAGGTGGGTTGAAAATGAAAGGTGTCAAGTACAATAAAGTCAGAAAAATATTGAATTTAGCAAGATGAATGTTGTTGATGATCTTGATGATGTTGGTGAAGTGGTGAAGATGGAAGTCAGATTGGAGTAAGATGAGAAGAGAATGGTAAAGAAAAAATGTGACAGTGAGAAGGTTGTATAAAGCCAACTCTTGCGAATTTTTTTGCTGTGAGTGTAGCAGTAAAATGGAGCTAATAGCTAGAGAAGAAGATAGTGTCAAGAATAGGTAGGTTAATTTTGTCTTGTTTTGTTTTTTAAGATATTGCTCAGAATGATCCAGTAGAGAGAAGATAAGGGAGGGAGTGAAGTTCCTGAGAGAGTGAGAGGGGCTAGGATCCAGAGTACAAATAGGGGGATGGCTTTGAAGAGCACAGGAGTACGTCTTTCATTTTAGAGAAGATTGGTGTAGGAACAGACAGATTTGGGGAGAAGCTAGGGGGAAGGAAGAAGCAGCCTGAGCCTTGGAGTGTACAAATAGACCAGAAAAGAGATGAGGAAAAACTCAGTAGGCCATTCTTTTAATCACGTATCATTCTGCCATGAGCTCGTATATATCTGATTTAGACTCATTTTCTTCTCTTTTCCTTACTTGATTTCAGATGTGCTCTGTTTTGGAGGGGATATCCTAAATATCACAGGTATTTTTCAGTTTTTCTGAATATTTAAAGGACTGTTAGTGAAGAAGACTATATTTAGGTGGAGTTTGGCATATTAGTTTATTCAGGATTGTTTGATTATTTAATATGTACTGGGCCCTGGGGAAACAAAGATGAGGAAGACACAGTCTCTGCCTCAAAGGACCTCCCAGTCTAATGGAAAAGCCTTGCCCATAGTAAGCTCACATGTGCTTTACATTTTGTTTAGATTGAAATGACAGGAAAATAAGTGCCTATAAAGCATTCATGAGAAAACTAATGAGACAGTTGATCATTCACAGCAGAAGCTACATGTGAGATAGGAAGGAGTCAAGAGTCTCCTGTCTGGAGAACTCGTAGGATCATTAACAGCTGTATGCCACAGAGTTAACCTATCTTTTTATTTAAACAGTCAAACCAGCCATAAAATTAGATTTGAATGTGAACCTACATTTTGTGAACCTCCTTGCTAGTCCTCCTCCCCTTCTGTTAGTATACTGGCAGAGGGAAGATTACCAAAAATATCCTTAAACCTTAGGAACATTTTAGCTTCTACCTAGTTCTTCTATTATTTGCTGAATGGTTTTGAGGATCTATGGCAGTATTTGAACCGAGCATAATGTATAGGGCCAGAAACGTGGCCTGACACTTTGCGTGATGTCTTCTGCATCATTGGGGACTTTGCCCTGGGCCAAGTGAGTCCAGGTATTTATTTGACTTCTGTTAGCCTATCTTATGTCTCTGCAGGGAATGTGCTCCTGGCACTCTGGACAGTGGAACAGAATCAACTGAGTGACATCATTACTCTGGTGGCAAAATGTAGTCTGGAGATACAGGAGAAATTTGGGATCTACCATACCAAAGAAGGCCAGGACCTGCAGCTAAAGATAGGTAGTAGCTACTAAAAGAGTGATTCAATTGAAAAAGAAGAAACACTATAAAAAATTCAAGGGGCTGCCCGGTTGTGCAGCGGTTTAGTCCGCGCTTGGCAGCCCAGGGTTCGCGGGTTTGGATCCCGGGCGCCCGCCGCCGCACTACCTGTCAGCCATGCCGTGGCGGTGTCCCATATAAAGTAGAGGAAGATGGGCACGGATGTTAGCCCAGGGCCAGTCTCCCTCAGCAAAAAGAGGAGGATTGGCGACGGATGTTAGCTCAGGGCTGGTCTTCCTCACAAAAAAAAATTCAAAAGATAAAATGACAAACTGGGAAAAAATATTTGTAACTCATATCATGTAAACATGTAGACAAAGGATGAATTTCTCTAATATAGAAAGAGCACCTAGAAATCAAGAAAAGACTAATATTCGAAGAGAAAAATGGGCAAAGGACCTGAATAAATAGTACATAGGCAAAGAAATATATCTCTTTTAACATGTGAAAAGATGGTCACCTTCATAGTAAGGAAAATGCCAATTGAAAGCACGTTAAGATCATTTCTCACCTATAGGTAGGCAAAAATTCAGATGCAGAACACACCATTGGTCAGGCTGTGAGGAATAAGCTTTCTTATACAGTGCTGGTGGGAGTCAGCAGTGGTACAGCTTCTATGGAGGGTGATTTGGTAATCTCTATCAAGATCATGAATGTGTTTATTCTTCATCCCAGGAATCCAACTTCTGGACATTTATTGTATAGGTACACCTGAGTATGTATGAAATGTCATATGTGCAAGGTTATTGATTACAATATGGTTTGTAATAAAGGATTGAAAACAATCCATTTATAGGAAACTGGTTAAAGAAACAATAATATATCTACTAAACTTTAATAGTGAACAATAATATGTCTCTGCAACTTTAAAAGAAGATGTTCTGATGTAGCAATATCTTCAAAATATGGTTGAGAAAAAGTAAGATGCAAAGCATTATGTTTAGTGTGCTACATTTTATGTAAGGAGGGAAAATAAGAATTTTTCTTATTTATTTATATTTGTATAAAGGAACAATGGAAAGATATATAAAAAACTAAAAAAAGTTACCTATTAGGGGAAAATAGTGTAGATGGGTATATAGGTGGAAGCAAGACTTTTTAATGTATATATATTTTTTTTATGTGAGGAAGACCAGCCCTGAGCTAACATCCGTTGCTAATCTTCCTCTTTTTTTTTTTTTTTTTTTTGCTTGAGGAAGACTGGCCCTGGGCTAACATCTGTGCCCATCTTCCTCTACTTTATATGGGATGCCGCCATGGCGTGGCTGATAGGCAGTGCGTCAGCGGGCGCCCGGGATCCGAACCCACGAACCCCGGGCTGCCAAGCGCAGACTAAACCGCTGTGCCACCGGCCCAGCTCCCTAATGTATATTTTTTATATCATTTGATTTTTGAACTTTGTTATTGTATTACATAATCAAAAATACAGTATAATAAAAGTTTAAAAGTTGCACACAGAGGCCAAAGTTTCACCAATGGCAAAGTCAGGATTGGAGGAGAAGCTCTACAGTAGTCCCTCCTTATCCGCAAGGAGTATGTTCCAAGACCTCCAGTGGACACCTGAAACCGTGGATAGTACCGAACCCTATGTATACTATGCTTTTTCTTATACATACATACCTATGATAAAGTTTAATTTATAAATTAGGCATAGTAAGAGATTAGCAACAATAACTAATAATAAAGTTGGCTTTGGAGCTATTATTAAGTAAAATAAGGGTTATTTGAACACAAGCACTACGACACTGCAACAGTCGATCTGACAACAGAGACAGCTACTAAGTGACTAATGGGCAGGTAATATATACAGCATGGATACACCGGACAAAGGGATGATTCATGTCCTGGATGGGACAGAGTGAGAGGGTGTGAGATTTCATCACACAACTCAGAATGTCGTGCAGTTTAAAACTTATGAATTGTTTGTTTCTGGAATTTTCTTATTTAATATTTTTGAACTGCAGTTGACCTGACCACGGGTAACTGAAACTGCAGAAAGTGAAACCATGAATAAGGGGGGACTACTGTATACGTAAAGCTCCTTCACAGGAGTCCAGAAATCTCAAAAGAGTTTCTAAACTAAGGGCAAAAGTTGGCTCTAGCTATTCATTTATATTTTGAGAAGCAGTTGTGAAGAATCATATTCTGTCTTATATGGCATCTCGCCTGTCCTACCATCCTTTTTTGTTCTTTTTTTTTTTTTGTCTTATTGAGGGATAAAATTCCTAATTGATACTGTACATAGACATATTTATACACTTTTGAAACCATCACCACAATCAAGATAATAAACATATCCATCACTCACAAAAGTTTACTTGTGCCCCTTTATAAACCCTTCCTCCCACTACTCCCCTCCCCATCCCTGAGCAAACACTGATCTCCTTTCTGTCATTAGAGATTATTTTCCTTTTTTAAGGAATGTTATGTAAGTAGAATCATACAGTATGTACTTTTTGGCTAGTTTAATTCAGCATAATTATTTTGAGATTCATCCATGTTGTAGCGTGTATCAATAGTTTGTTCCCTTTTATTACTGAGTATTCTATTGTATGGATATACTACAATTTGTTTATCCATTCATTTTTTGATGGACAATTGGATTGTTGTCAGTTTTGGCTGTTACAAATAAAGCTGCTATGAATATCTGTGTACAAGTCTTTGTATGGACATATGCATTCACTTCTCTTGAATACCTGGGAGTGGAAGGTCTGGGCCATATGGGAGATGTGTGTTTAACTTTTTAAGAAGTTACTAATCTTTTTTCCAAAATGATTGTACCAGTTTACATTCCCATCATCAATGTATGAGGGTTCCAATTTCTCCATGTCCTTGTCAACACTTATTATTGCCTGCTGGAAGAACTTCCTTTAACATTTCTCATAGTGTGGGTTTGCTGGAGATGTGTTGGTTCAGGTTTTGTATGTCTGGAAAAAATCTTTATTTCACCTCTGTTTTTGGAAGGTACTTTCACTGGATATAGGATTCTAGGTTGATAGGGATTTTTAATCTCTAACATTAAAGCTGTTCTGCTGTCTTCTAGCTTGCATTGTTTGCAACAAGAAATCTGCTTCATGTTTATCTTTGTTTCTTTGTATATAATGTCTTTTTTTTTCCTCCTCTGGCTACTTTTAAGATTTTTTTCTTTATCACTGGTTTTAGGTAATCTGATTATGATATGCCTTGGTACAGTTTTCTTCATTTTTATTGTGCTTGGGGCTTATTGAGCTTCTTGGATCTATAGATTTTTAGTTTTTATCAGATTTAGAAAATGTTCTAACATTACTTCTTCAAATAATTTTTTCTGTCCCCCTCCTCCTCTGTCCAATTATGCACAACTAGGCTGCTTGAAATTCTCCCAAAACTCACTGATGCTGTCTTCATTGTTTTTCTCTCATTTTTCTCCCTGTGTTTCATTTGAGATAGTTTCTATTGCTATGTTTTCAGTTTACAGACCTTTTCTTTTACAGTGTCTAATTTGCCTTTGATCTTATCCAGTGTATTTTTCACCACAGGCCTTGTAGTTTTCATCCTTAGAAGTTTGATTTGGGTCTTTTTTTTTTTATCTTCCATGTCTCTACTTGTTTAGTCTTTTCTCTAGGTTCTTGAATATAGGGAATACAGTTATAACTCTTTTTATGTCCTCGTCTACTAATTCTGTCATCTGTACTATTCTGGATTGGGCTTGATTGTCTCCTCATTGTGGATCATATTTTCCTTTTTCTTTGCATGCCTGGTAATTTTTGGTGGATTCCAGGCATTGTGAATTTTACCTTGTTGGGTGCTGGATTATTTTATATTTCTATAAATATTCTTGAGCTTAGTTCTGGGATGTGGTTAGCTTGATCCTTTCAGGTTTTGCTTTTAAACTTTGTTGAATGGGACCAAAGCAGTGTTTAGTCTGGGGCTAGTTTTACCCCATTCCTGAGGCAAACCCCTTCTGAGTACTATACCTAACGTCCTGTGAATTATTAATTGACCCTCTGGCTAGTGGGAACAGGAACTATTCCCAGCCCTGTGTGATCTGGGGGATCATTCCTGCTAATCTTTTCAGGTTGTTCTTTCCCTGGTCTCATGTAGTTTCCTCACTTTGATGCACCTATCAGTACTCAGCTAAAGACTTGAGAGGGACCCAGTACAGATCTCTGGAGCTCTCTCTCTGTACACTTCTCTCTTCTCCAGTACTCACAGTGCCTTGTGAACTCTAGCCACCTTTGCCTCCTTAGACTCCTAGCTCTGTCTCCTCAACTCAGGGAGTCCCTTGGACTGCCCTGGCTTTCCCCTCCCTGAGATGTGTCCTGGAAACTCTCTCTAGGCAGTAAGCTGGGGTATCAGAGGGCTTACTTTGTTTCTCATCTCTCAGGCATCACTATTCTTCATTATCTGATGTCCAATATCTTGAAAACTGTTGTTTTCTGTGTTTTTTCCAGTTCTACAGTTGTTCCAGGCATTATGGTAAATTCACTACCTGTTATTCCATCTTGGCCATTCTTTTAAAACTGTTTTTCCCTTATTTTCAGCTTGGATCAGGTGACTTAGCCAAGAGCAGACTTCTCTTGGTTATAGTCCCTTTTCCCTGGCAAGCAAACCAGTTTTTCAGCTATATTAGCAGTAAGAAAACCCCCAGGGCAAGTAAAACAGGAGGTAAAATAAAAGTGTATGGCAAAGCCCCTGTCTGGTAAAATAGTGATTGTCTACTCACTCAGCCCTGGTTACATGTGAGGAGGGATCATGTGATCACTGTGGTAGCAGTTTCTGAGCGTAACCATTTGGTCTCTGCCAGTAGGACCTAGCTGTCCATTAGAAGAGCAATTTAGAGACAAGATTCTTGGAGGCCTAGAATCTCTTGTTTCTTCCTCCATACAACCCAGACTTGTTTGAAGGTCTGTGTCTGGGTGTGTTTAAGACAAAAGGAAATCTGGGACAAGGTATTATTTTTGAAGGTGTGCTTACTTAATACTTCTCCCAACTATGGGCAATAAGAAGACTGGCATGATGCATAGAGCAATGTGAGGATTTCAGACCCCACCCTTTGCATAGTTTTCCAATTGAGTTTGGCTGTTCATCACTTGTCTTCTTTTTTCTGGATAGGTTTGTCTGCAGGTCGGATTTCCCAGGTTATTGTTGGAGATGAGCAGCGACAGTATCTCTTGGTGATTGGGCGGGATGTAGACGATGTCCAGTTAGCTCACCATTTAGCTCAAGCAAATGAGATTGTCTTGTCCTGGAACTGCTGGAAGCTCTGTGAGCAGTACATGTTTGAAGTGGAAATCATGAGGGAGGATGAAGCTGTGAAGGTAGGAGGCTGGTCCCATCCATTACAGGTCCTGAAAAGGCCTTCCTACTACACAGGGCAGTGTTCTGGTGGTATTCACATATTGCCTGACCAAACCAACAACCACTGGAACTCTATTTTGGAGGGAGGCGGGGGATATTCTCCCAGGAAGAGAGATGAGGCAGAATAGTAGGCTGGAAAGGTAAATGATAAACAGGGGAGATGACATCCTCAGGCTCTCTGTCAAGGAAGCTAATCCAGTTGGAGGGTGGGCACAGAATTGAGCAGTTTCCTTCCTGTAGTTAAGAGATATGCGGATCATGGACCCATTTGATTTTGATGAGCATTTTGACAAGTGCCTTGATTATCTGCCACATTACCGGACAAGTGCTGGTAAGTTACTTTGTCTTTTCTACCCAAGCCCAAAATTTTAAAGGTTAATTTTCCACGTGGCTGGGGACATTTTGTTTGTTTTCCTTTTCTCAGATACTCTAAGAACTGCCCTGGAGTTGGATCCAGACTCTGCACTTGAGCAAACCCTGCGGAAGCACATCATGAAAAACCTTTTGAAGAAGGTTATTTCCTAGTTCTTTAGTCATTGTGTAGACTGTGTGTTTGTGTAAACAGGCATACATTTATAGTGATACCTTTCTGTATTGATCCAGTTCATCTCCTCCTGCCCATTGTAATACCAGTAGATTTTCCCATCTGCACCAACTACTGTGATGCCATGTCTTATGAGTTTAGATTTCTCAGTCCTAGAAAGTAGAAGCCATATTTGTTTTTCAGCTTGTCCCTCAAGAAGCTAATACACTGTAAACAGGGGATAGAGTGTATGCTTGATAGATATGTGTTGATTGATTATGTATGTATGAATCTATATGAATCCCTTGGTAAGTGATATAAGGACTAATGGAATTAACTCTTACAGAGAAAATTTAAAAGCTTGACAAATCTCATCAGTGAATTAGATTTAAAGTCAAACTGTTTTAATTCCAAGTGTACTGGTTTGTATATCTTCTGTACCTCTTGAACGTGCATTCTAAGTTTTTGATATCTGTAAGTTATTTTCTCATACTCACCATGGAATATAGAATTAAAATGCCTAAACGTGATTCTGGGAGTTGAAGATACAGGCAAGGTAACTCACTGTATCTTTTTAGATTGATGAAGGCCAACCTATGGAGTATATATCTGAATTCCGTACCGTGACTATGGTTTTGGTCAGCCTAGAGTTCCACAAGACAGCATGGATGTTGCACTTGTGTCATCTTATCCAGGAGGCTGCCTTATACATCTCCACAGTCATAGAGAAAGGGGGCGGCGAGCTGAGCCGGATCTTCATGTTTGAGAAAGTAAGTACAAGGGAGCTTGACCCATCCAGCATTAAAGGTGAGTAAGGAATAAGAGTTTTGTATAACCAGTTTATCTCTCATATAACACAGATGTAAGTCAGATTTCCTGCTACTTATTTTGTAACAAGCTATATTACATTACTAATAGTAGTAGTGAATTAACTACTAGTAGTTAAAGAATTGGATGTTCTAGTTAATTTAATTTTCAGGGTAACTGAGGCTTATTCTCCATATCCTTTTTGATTCGATTCTTGCTGAAAAATCCTTGTGAAAGCATAAAGAATGTTTTTCTATTTCTATTTGTAAAGTAAATGTAATCAGATTTTAGATAATTGAGAAGCTTGAAAAAGAGCAGTATCATAATGCTATGGGTGAAGAAAATGTGGGTAGATAGACTTAGTTCAAGGTATACACTACAAATTGAATTTTTGAAAAGTTCTTGACATTAATTTTTCTTGTGTTTTAATTTTCAGTTTGAATAGTTAGTTAAATTAAGGTTTTCTTTCCTTTTTTTTTTTAATCTCCATGTTGCCCAGAGTGTCCATTTCATAAATCTTGTAGAATCCTACATTCCTAACAGAAGGCCAGTCAGGAAAGAGTCTGGCTTCATTCAGGGGAGTTGGTTCAGTTGAGGCAAGCCATATTCCTTCCCCAGGTAAACTTCTCTTTTCTTTCTTTGTCATCTGTCCCAGGGCTGCATGTTTCTCAGTGTTTTTGGACTTCCTGGGGATAAGAAGTCAGATGAGTGTGCACATGCCCTAGAGAGCTCCTCCAGCATCTTCAGCTTCTGCTGGGAGAATCTTGCTGACACCAAGTGAGGAGAGGAAGGTGGGGCAGAGAGGAGCTTCTCAGGCCTCAGGGGGATCTTTAGGCAGGGTAGGAGGCAATAAGAAGTAGCAGGGGTTGAAGGCATCCAGAATCTGCCTACAGGGGAGGGAACATGCTAAGGGAAGTCAGAAAACAAGATCCATTAAGAAGTCACTAGGTACAGAACTATGTACTAGGTACCCCCAGAGAAAATCAAGATAAGTTTCCATCCAGTGGCATAGGAGAGGGGGAGGAACAGAATACACATGGCAAGATTCAAGAACACTGCAAAGAAACAAGCAAATGTGTAAATTAATATAATACAAATAATATATCTGTATGTGGAGGGAATGCATAACAAAATCTGCCTGTCTACAGGGAGGAGAGGTGTGGGAAGAGAAGTTGTGGGGCAATTACCTAGATAGGAAGGGAGTTATGAGTGATGAATAGATTAGAAAAACAGTTACTTCTAATGTTAACATCGAGTCAAAGATTTGTTTGCTTGACATACTTAGTCAAGATGAATAAAAATCATATCACATATTTATATAGTGCTTTAACATTTATAGAATACTTTAGAATATGCTACCAGTGTGAACATTTTTATCCTTCTTTTACACATGAGGAAACAAAAGCCACAGAAGAGAATTTACTAGCATATAGCAGAGCTGGTAATGGAACCCAGATCTTCTGTCCTCAAACCTTGTGTTGTTTTCATTACCCCACAGCTGCCTCTTATAAAATGCAGATATTCCCCAAAAAGGATAATGTACATTACTAATATGATACCATTGTAGAGGTACTCATAGACTATTAATACTAAAAAGGAATTTAGAGATTATCTAGTCCAATTCCTTCTTTTACAGATAAGAAAGGTGCTACAGTTGCTTCATAGATACTCAGACTCTTCGCCCAAGGCAGAAATGTGTTGGCACTTCTTTCAGGCTTGGCAGGATCTGCAGATATTTGTACAGCCTACTTTCCAGTCTTATCTCTAGTATGGTGTGCTGGGCCATCCCTTCCAGTGCTGGTCTCTTCTTGAATTTTGCATTGACCTGTGACCTTCAAAGGTCCTGCCCTTTGCCCTTACTCATGAATGAGGTAGTCATTTCTTTGGCCTTTAGAGGCTATCTTAAGGATGCCTTTTATGACTCTTAGGCCATAACTTGGTCCTTTCATTCTTATTTACTCTAGAATATAGTAGATGTTAAGGGCTAGATAGGATCTGAGAGTTCATCTAATCTGACCTCCTTAATATAAGGAGACTAAGATCCAGAGGTTATGTTGGTAAGCCAAATAGCTTGACAATGTCAGAGACTGAAAGCTAGTTTCCAGATCAGTGTTTTTTTCCTTAAAGATAATTACTAATTCAGAAATTTCCCAAAGTATGTGTGGTAGAGCATTAGTCCATAATAAGTCATGAAAAAAAGACATTAATGGCCAAATTTGTTTGGGAAGTGATGCAAACTATATTTCCTTCTTGGAAGTTCACAATATACATTAACATCAAAGGTTCTGAGTAGTCTTACAATAAGGAAAATTGTTATATTTTGTTTTACTCAACATTTCCGAAATTTACCTGATCACCAAACACTTTCCTCCAGAAATACCTATAAACATCCAGAAGAATAAATGTTCTGAGGAGCATATTTTGGGAAATGCTGCACTAACCAGATGCTGAAGTTTGCCGCCTTCACCTGTGATTCATGTGTAGAGACGTAGTCTCAGAGGTGCCTGTGTGTCATCAGTGACAGATAATATTGTTCATGCGTCTCTGCATCACATCAGCCCCACCCAGACCCAAAACCACATCCCGTGCCGCCTTTTCCAATGACCCTCTTCACCTCGGGTCATCTTCTAAGTTCTTTCTAATCTAAGAAATACCTTCAGTTTTCAGCTCATTTACAGAAGAAAAATGATTCTCTGAGTCCAATTGATCAGGCTTTTCTGGTTTGTGACTATTTTTCCAGGATATTTTTGAGACTCAGAGAGTGCAGTCTCAGAATCTCATCATTATAATTTTTCAGGACCAGAAATACTTTATTTATGTATATTGATTAAAGAATATATTCTTCATCAATGAAGAAAAATTTTAAAAGAAGGAAGGAACGTGGACTGCCAGGAAGAGCAAGGGGAAATTATAAAGTACAATAGAAAGAATTAAGAAACAACCAAGTTGGGGGCTACCCGGTTGCGCAGCGATTTAGTTCGCGCTTGGCAGCCCGGGGTTCACGAGTTGGGATCCTGGGCGCCCACGGACGCACTGCCTGTTAGCCATGCCGTGGCGACGTCCCATATAAAGTGGAGGAAGATGGGCACGGATGTTAGCCCAGGGCCAGTCTTCCTCAGCAAAAAGGGGAGGATTGGCAACAGATGTTAGCTCAGGGCTGGTCTTCCCCACAAAAAAAAAAAAAAAGAAACAACCAAGTTGAAAAGTATTATTTGTTTTATTATCATAGTCTTGTTAATAGCTGAGTTTCTCACACGCATAAATGCACTCATTCAACCTTCATTGAACACAGCTATGAGCCAGGCACTGTGCTAGACTGCCTCCTTATCTAAGTAAACAGCTAACTTTAATACAATGAAATTTAAGTGCAGAAATAAAATTCTTGCTACCTTCTTACAACTTCAAAGTGCAATGGGAAGAAATAGTTAATTCTCCCCAGAGGTGCCAAAGAATTCTTGACTATATGTTTTGAGCCAGGTTGAGAAGGAAAGGAGTTCAGTGGGTGGAGAAAGTGAGAAAGGGCATTTTAGGCAGAGGAAGCATTGTGAAACATTGGAAGATTTTTAGTCTTGTTCTTGGTGTGGCAGCAGGACCAACTGCCTTGTTCTCGTCTTGGATGTCTCTTTTATTCATCCTGGGCAATGGGCCTGCTGAATGCATGGTGAGTCCTCAATCCTGTTGAGGAAGGCGGGAAAATTTTGATGGCCCAGGAGACAATAGTAGGGTTGTTGCCACTTTTCATGCTCTCTACGAACAACTGAAAATTGTTTGTAAATTTAACTTGAAACTAATTATGCCTTATTGCACCCTCTTTCTCTAACCACATATCTTGTTATTTGTCACATGAAATTTTCACATCAGTCAAGCAAATCTGCTTATTCTCTGTTATGGATGAACTGTTCATTGCCTCCTTTGAGCCTTTGCCTCACCTGGAACAGTATATGCCCTCTTTTTAAATAATTCGTATTTCCAGTACTTTTCCATCCCTGGCCTAGGTAAGACCACTCCTCCTTTCACCTCTCCCTGCTCCAAACAGCTTCTATGCTCTAGCCATTTTGAACTAATTAGTTTTGCACAGACACACCAGCCTTCTCAAAGTCTGTGCCTTTTCCCACTGGACAGAATACTGTTGCCCCATTTTGGCAGTACTTCAACTTTCAAGGTCAGGTCTGATCAAATGTCCTCTCCTTTATGAATGTTCTTTCTACCCTCCAGTATGAGTTAATTCATTCCTTCTGTTTGTTCTCTTAATTTGCTATACTGGGGGCCGGCCTGGTGACATAGCAGTTAAGTTCACATGCTCTGCTTTGGTGGCCTGGCATTCACAGGTTGAGATCACGGGTGCAGACAGACACACCACTTGTCAAGCTGTGCTGTGGCGGCGTCCCATATAGAGTGGAGGAAGATGGGCACAGATGTTAGCCCGGGGCCAGTCTTCCTCAGCAAAAAAGAGGAGGATTGGCAATGGATGTTAGCTCAGAGCTAGTCTTCCTCACACAAAAAAAAAAAAAAAAAAACATGTATTCTAAAGACTAATTTGCTTCAGGAAGCCTTCCATCAGCAGCCTGACATCCTAATTATTCCTTTACTCTGACATTCTAGCATTAGTTGGTCCATTAACCCTGTATTGACATCTGTTGATCTAATTTTCATTTTTGAGTTTTATCTGAGGCAGCGTGGTACAGTGGAAATAACATTGGTCTACGAGTCAGGAGGCCTGGATTCTCATTCTGACTCTACTATTGACTTTTGCTGTATAACTCTGGGAAAGTTAATTCCTTCAGTTTCTTTTGTCAAATGGGGTTAAAATATTTGCCCTACATACCTCACATGTTGGTTGTTAATTATCCCTCCAAGGATCAGATGAGGTAATCAATTTGACAGTACTTCAACAAGGCATATATGAAGTATCTGACAGATATAAGGTATTTTTAATCTTTATACTAATAATAATTCCCCAGCTAAAACTCCTGGAGTAGGGGGACCACTTTGTTCCTTTTGGTTATCTCCCTAATTTTCAGTACTTTATACCCATCATGCAATGTAGATTTACAGCAGCCTCTGGCCTTTTCCATTCTGAGCTCTAAAACTAGACTTCTGGATCTAAAGAGTGGCAGATCTAGTGCCTGACTTGGAGACTTCTGACTGTGCATTTACCCACTCTTGCTTTTCTGATCCCCAGGCTTGTTTCCATCAGTATCACCAGTGGACCAGTATTCTGTGGCATGGTTGGGGCAATAGCAAGACATGAATATACAGGTAGAATAGGACATTGAACTGTTAGCTCTGTGACTTAGTAGGTGAAGGTGGAAGAGATGGCACAGAAATTCTCCATCTTTTTGTTTACTGTCTCCCTGACACAGTTATTGGCCCAAAAGTGAGCCTTGTGGCCAGAATGATAACTGCTTATCCAGGTTTGGTGTCCTGTGATGAGGTAACATATCTAAGATCCATGCTACCTGCTTACAACTTCAAGAAGCTCCCAGAGAAAATGATGAAAAACATCTCCAACCCAGGGAAGATGTATGAATACCTTGGCCATAGAAGATGTATGTGAGTGTCATTGTATGATAGTTCATTCCCATCTCTTTTACAGAATCAGGGCATAGGAGTAATCAGTGTTTGATTGTATGTATTACAAAGAAAGATGTAATGAGAGACATAAAAGGAGGATTTAGTGTCTGAGATCTTTAGCTCTTAGCTAGTTCCTCAGTGAACTTCTTGCTATCTAACAGGAAGAGAATAGCAATAGGTCACTAATCTAGATGTTCTTTTTCTTTGTGTATTTCACAATTTATTTACTTCCCTTGGCCTGGAAAAATCAATAATACTTCTCCCCTCCCACCTCCCCCAAATTTTTAGTTTTTTTAAACTCCTTTATACAGAACTCTGGACCTCTTAAGTTACCTGAAAATACTTGCTTATGAAGATAATTTGTCCTCTATCTATTTAGAGACATATTATCTATCTATCCCAATCTATTTTTAATAGACACATTCCCTTTGGTTTTTTTCCCCAGAATGTTTGGGAAGAGACATTTGTCCAGAGAGAGAAATAAAAATCACCCTTTGTTAGGTGAGTTTTCTTTACCTTAAATCATATTTTTTTCAGCTGTAGATGGTTAAATGTGATTAAAAAAACAAAATGCAAGACTAAATGCTTCTAAGCTTCTGTAAAAAAAATAGCAGGCTTCTTAGGAATTTATATTAATTTTAAAGAGAACTTGCCATTTCTTTTCCATGTTGAATGTTCACATTTCAGGTGGAGTCCTATCACTTTAGTAAGAATCTTTGTAAGTCGGAGTTCAGCTATTGAGATCTGACTATTTTGTTGTGGATCATCTTTAGTGGGAAATTCCCCATCCTTAGATAGTGAAGATAGCATCAAGACTCTTGCACCCACACTATATATTCCCCATCTTGAAGCGTATTTTATCTATATCTATTAGTCCATTATCTTTATATAGCAGTGACAGACTTTGAAGACTAAATTGTTATGAAAATTTTTACAAAAAGCTAAAAGATATAGTAGCCCCCATGTCCATGTGGTGCCTGATTGTTCTGAATGTTATTACTTAGGCTGTGGAGCAAACCCCCAAGCCCAGCACACATTTCTGTATAGTCCAGAGTAGATTTTCTGGAAAGAGATGTGACACCTCATCAGAGAATGGGATTCTGCCAAGGGTCTGGGGGAAAAGGCCATTCTGAGACTTACCTTTACAAATTAATTCAAATAGTGTCTGCTAAAAAACACAGGAGTATTAGGTGCTCCCTGTCTCTCTACAGACCGGGAGAAAGAACTGGAAGCCTTCCAAATGGCCCAGCAGGGATGTTTGCATCAGAAGAAGGGACAAGCAGTTCTGTATAAAGGTGGAAAAGGCTATGGAAAAAGTCAGCTGTTGGCTGAAATAAACTTCCTGGCCCAGAAGGAAGGGCACAGGTAAAGACTCTTGCTTTCTGACTTAGGGGTCTACTTCTCTTGGGACTCCTTTCCCTTGTTGGTGAGACTCTTGTATCATTAGATTCAGTATCCTTTGGCTGGTGGAGTGAGTAACCTCTCTGTGGGCAGGGGACTCCCAGTGACCATAGTAACATTCAGCAGGGTGTTGCCATTGAAGCTGAAGGAAGCAGATTCCATGCAGTGCTTCTATGCCATCCAGACCCTCATGGCCATCTTCTTTGAGATTGATATACGCCCAGCCTACTACCGGCAAGAGTGCCTACACAAACAGCTCCGTGAGATGGTGGAGGAACGGCTTCACTGCCTGTTTAATGACCTCTTCTTTGTGAAGGTAATGAAGGCAGTGGGTTTCTGAAGTGAATTACTGATAGCATTTTTGGCAGATAGTTGTTCCTTGAATTGTCTTCTAATCTAATACCCTTAGGCCATATATATAGCCTAAGTACACATAGTTAGCAATGACAGGATTGAAATTTGAAATCCCTTTGACACGAAAACCCAGGCTTTCTCCTTTTTGAGGAGAGTGGATTCTAGGACTGACTTTGACACTTGCTAGTTTTATGTCCTGGCACAAATCACTTAGCCTCTCTGAGCCTCAATTTTTTCACTTGTGAAATGACAATTATAGTACTTTATATGGTTTTTGCATGAATTTTAAAGGAGATAGTATGTAAGAGATTGCCCTGTAAAAGTGAAAGTACTGAATCTATCAGCACTTTCTGAATCTGTTTCAAAAGCATCCAGTGGTCTGGGGTATATATGGTACCCAATAGCGAGCAGGCTAAGAATTCCCTGGTCCACAATTCCATTTATTCATCCTCCATCACTTTTCCTAATCTACCCAGCCTGCAGAGCATTGCATTTATTGGAAAATAGAGAAAACGAAAATCTTTCCAATCCCTCAGCACAGCCCTGTCTTAAGACAGGCCTGGCCTGCAGCACTGGCCTTTGCCAAAGTGGTTGAGGAGTAACCTCACTTTGGCTCTCAGGGCCACAGTAGCTCATTTGCCTCAGCCTAGCACGGGAAGCAATGTTAGGAAATAGCCATTGCAATTCTTTCTGATGAGTCTCAGGCACACATTCATCCTGGTATACTTGGCATAACTAGGGTACTGGAGCTGTCCAAAGTGACAACGCCAAGTCCAACCTGTCACTTTACTCCTTGGCCATGACCCTTTAAAGGTCTGCCAGAGAGTCTGGTATGGAAAGGAGCAATCTCTTAACGGTCAGTGGACTTTCAATCTCGCCCTGTGAACTATATATTGATGTTGGATTGGCCTTTGTAACCTTATGCCCAATCCTGTAGAAACTCATTCTCACTCAAAGTAGAATCATTTGCTATTTCCTTTGGAGAACCTGTGTATTTTTATTAGATTGTTAATTGTGAATGTTAATATATGAATACTTTTCCTGGTCAGTTTCCCTTATCCTTCAAAGTTTCGCACATGGATGACCTGGCCAGACAAAAGAAGGTTAAAGCATGTTTTTTTCAAGTGCTTCAGAAGGTGGGTACTTTTGCTACATACCATTAACTCTTAATATGTGGAGATGGTTTATGCTCTTTTTAATCTATTAATGTCACACCTTGACTTAGGCATTTCTTAGCCTGCCTGTTGTTGATATCTTCATTGTTTGTATCTATCTTTAACCTTGAATCCATCCTACAGCACAGCATACAACAAAAGGTCTTTGCTCTTTCCTGATCCCGTTTCTTAATGAAATTTTAGTAACTTAATTTAAAACAGTGGTCTCTAAATGCAGGTGGTTAGCTATTTTACCTACTATTTATTAAAAATACAGATACTCAGACCCCTACCCAGGATTATGGAATCAAAAATCTGTGTGAGCAGAAACTGATGTAGCCATTCTGGAAAGCAATCTAGAAATAACTAGTTAAGTTTTAATAACAGGCATCCTCTAGACCCAGCAGTCCCACGCCTGGATATCCATCCCTGGGAGGATGTTCACTGCACTGTTTGTGGATGCCAGGGAGGGGTTGGCATGAATGCATGGATGAACACGGTGAAGTATAGTGCAGAAGTTAGTCCTGGATGAAAAGAGAGAGAAGTAATGAGATCTGTAATACAGTAGCATTCACATTAAAACAATTTACTTGACAAAACAACGATGCACGTTTTATAAGAACACAATAAAACAAAAGGTTGAACGATAAACGCATTAGAATGGTTACCTGCGGCAGTGGGGAGTGGAATGGGAGTGGGAATGTGGATAAAAGTGAATACACTTTTTTCAAGTCTACATGAGTGGGGCCTGGTAACTGGTAGTTTTAGCAAGTACACCCAGGTGATTCTGATGTGCAGCCTGGTTTGGAAATCACTAGTTTAAAGTATTATGAATTCCCACACAGGTTGAAGCCTTTGCCAGAATGAAATATTTGAAAGCTTCAAGTTTGATTTGGAGAACATTTTGATGCTTATTTCATTTTTCAGTTGGAGTATTTTCTTGTCCAAAGAAACTCAGTGCATTTCTTTAGGAATTAGATATACAGGCTATATTTTGTATTTATAAAGTAAAATATTACTTGGACTTAAGAAACATTTTACTCTGAAAACCCCAGCATGTGTTGACATTTCATTTAAATTGTTGATGGGAAATACATGGTAGATTTGGAAATCAGGCGACTTCATTTCTAATCAGAGGTTGTCATTGTTTCTTTGCTCTTATTTCTAGGCAGTGAGGGAAACACCACTGGTCTTCCTCATTGACGAGGCCCAGTATATGGATGCAGCTTCCTGGGAGTTTTTGGGAACATTGCTCTCCAGCATGCCCATCATCATGGTGATGACATTGACCCCTACCTTCACCCTGTGTGGCTGGGCCCAGCACTTCCTGCAGAGCCCTCAGGCTATCCTTGTGCCCATTTCGAAGTTGGCAGCGACCTCACTGTTGAGAATGGCATGTTGGGAACTGGGTGTGGTGAGCATCCCCCAAGAGCTGCAGATGTGAGTGGCTAGGAGTAGCTGGGCACTTACTTAAGGGAGGAGCCAGTGCCATAATATAAGTGAGAAGGCTAAGGTCTCACCGAGTTCGGGGAGAGAATGGCATTAGTAACCATGATGAGGCCAAAGACTAGATTTAAGAGTAGGCAGTTTCCTAGTAAACCAATGAGGGGCCACCTCCCTGGGCTATCCACCCAGGTTTTCACAGGACAGTTAGGACTTAATGTGTCAATTATATGTGGTTAGGCCAGTTTCTGCCAGGCCCTTTAGTAAGGGGACATTAGTTTCTTTTAACATCAATACAAGCAAGATAGTTAAGAAACAAAAGTTACTGCCAAAATACGTTTCAAAGCCAATCAGAATTTTTTTTACATTTCTGTGCTGCTGCTTCCTTCTGTTAGTATATATCAACAGGAGCTGACTTTAACAAAAGAAGAAATATTCGTCAGTATGAAATACCCTTATGCTTGGCTCTCTTCAAGTCAGCTTCTTTAGTCAGTAATCCCCTACTTACCTCTCTACAGCTACCTTCTCTGCAGGTGCTTTGGAAACCCCCTCTACTGTGAGGTCCTTTGCCAGGACCTTCTCTCTAAGAACATATTGCTCTTTCATGACCTACAAAAGGAGAAGGAGGAGAACAGCAAGTGGGAGACCCTCTCAGGTAAGTTTAGCTTCCCAGGGTTTACCCTGGTCCCGCTGCCGGAGTTCATTCTTCAATGTGGCATCGCCTGGGCCTCATGAGGCACGTGCATATTCCCTGCTGACATTATAGGTATGATTAGGCCTTCCTGGCTAAGCACACTATACAAATAATACACAAGTATGGTGAAAACACTGAATACCTGCTTCAGATAACTTAAATTGAGTCAATCTACCATAGTTCCTTTCTGAGCAGCCCAGGAGGTAGGGATAGGAAAATAGGATTTATAGACATATGAATCCACTAGAGAGGGTTTATAAATATGAGGGTCCAATAAAGAATTCTACATTACTGATGAGAAGGATGACTTGAGGATTTGGATGAGGGGTGGGAGAAGGGAGGAGAGTGGGAGAGAGGGAAAGGGGTAGAAGTATGTGCCAATCCAGAAAGGCATCCTAGAGCTGTGATGTAATAGAGACAAGGGCTACTGGAAGGTAAACAGGAAGAGTGAGCATGTTAGACACCATATGGTACAGAAACTGCTGTTAGTTTCTAAGAGAAAATTAGAGAACAGGCAGGATGGGTGGGGCAAACCACTTTAAATGTGATACGCTTCATTCATCTTCATCCTTTTAGTTTCTTGACTAAATTCTTTAGTAGTTTTGTGCCTTTAAAACTACAGTTACTGAGCATGGTGTTTTCCTCAGTCATAGTCTTCTTTCCCTGCAGCCAGTGCCATGAAATCCACAATGTACAGTATTTCTCCTGCCAGCTCTGAAGAAGACCAGGAACTTTATGTCTGCACAGTCAAGGATGATGTGAACTTGGATACACTGCTTCTCCCACCCTTGTTAAAAGGCAGGTCCCTTAAAGACCTCAAGTGAATCAATTACAGATGTCGTTACACTTAATAATTTGGTGGGTGATTGAGTGTAGGTCTTTCATTATCCTCGTAGCTTCAGTTTCTTCTAAAAAAGAAATCTGCCTTCCAGAAATAAGTTCTGGCACTGCCCAAAGAGCCCTTTAAAGACTTGTAATGCTACTTGAGTAATGTTCTCTTTGAGGCTGACTGATGACCTAGAAAAGTTTTCTAGTTATTTAATAAAAATTATGTCCTGAGTTTCCCTTTGTACATATTCCTGGGCTGGAGGAGACAGTAAGGAAGGGAGACAAGACAATCCGTGATGCTACTGAAGAAACAGTGTTATGCACATAGCAGGAGTTTAATAAAAAGAGTACAAAGTAAGTTTATAATGACTGATGGGATACAGAATAAAGAAGCCATCTATTCAAGTGTTTGGCGGGCAGGGTACTGTATTAAAGCTCTCTTGAGGGATATTATGATGAGTAAGCATACCTTCAAGTCAAGTATGATCTCGTTGAGAATATAAGACATGCATATGAAATAACAGTACAGAACACCCTGGTAGTTAAGAAGCAGCTCTCTGGAGTCAGAAAAAGCTGGGTACCATTGGCTCCTCCACTTACTGGCTCTGAAACCTTATGTAAACTTACCTAAGCCTTAATCTTCTCATCACTCAAATGAAGACAATGATAGCCCTTACCTCTTTGGAGTTAGTTGAGGATTAAGCGAAATAAATCATGGTACATAGTCGATACTTCATGAATGTTAGCTATTATAAGCTATTCACTCTGGAGGTTTTAGGTTTATCTGGACTGTTCACACTCCTGCATCTACGATAGGACACACTTGGTATTGGCTTTAGTGACTTAGGAGCATATGGGTCAGGAAACACAGCATGCTAGCAGAACAGCAGCAGGTAACCAGCAGTTTTCACTACTATTCTCTGGAGCCTCAAGGAATAGCTTAGTTGTGATGGAATGGGACGCTGATGGATGGGTACTTAGAAGCCCCATCTCCCAGCAAGAACTGGTATCTCTTATAACAATTCCATAGACATAGCTTCCAGGCCCTGCAAGGGACATAACCTGTTACAAGTATTACTACACCCAAGGAAGCCCAAAGCTGTGGCTTACCACGGAGTATTTATAGTTCAGTCACAGTTTTCTTGGTCCAAATTCCAATTCCAATCAGGGATCATTCTTAGCATATGCAGTGTTACCTGGTAATTCAGCTGACATTCTGGTTTTATCAGGATCCTGGGAAACAGCTAGAAAGTTAACCCAAGGTCAGCATTGTACACAGGGAAGGAAAAAGGATTTGTTCACTCATAAGCTAAAATGAATAGCTGAGTCAGCAATCCTTGGTCTAAATGAAAGGCCAAAGCCAGATTGTGAAAGGCCATATAAGTTATAAAAGTATTTAAGAAGGGGACTGACGTGATTATATTTGTACTTAAGATATATAATTCTACCACTAGTTAATATGTTATTGAGATAATGAGAGGAAACTAGAGATGTTCAAAACAAGGTATTATAGTGATCTGGTGAAAATGATTACTTATACTAGAATTGTTTGGGAGGAAACATGTTCAAGAACATTTAGAAGGACAATGAGTAGGCGACCAGTTGGTTGTGAGTGAAATAAAAATGTTTAGAATTATTCCAGAATTTGGGGCTTGGTGATTTACTAGTTCAATCTGACTGCTTTAATGTATGGGTCAGAATAGGAGAGATTTACTAAAAAATGGAGTTAAGATCTTTATAATTATAATCAGAGATTTGGGACCAGGAAACCTGGCCTCCATGTTTAGCTGAAAGGAAGAAGAAAAGGGTCTGAGTACTTATTAGTCATGAAAATGAGAAGGATTGTTAGTATAGCTGAGTGATTCAGAGCACAGCTTTGGGTCTACCAACGAAAGGTTTTGGTGACCATGGGGAGAACAGTTTCAGTAGTGTGGTGAAAACCTGATTGTTGTTGGTCGAACAATGAATGGAGAATGAGGACAAATGAGGACATGGAGATAAGGCTCTTTCAAAAGGTTTGGCTGAGTGGAGAAGGGATGGACCAAAAGCAAGCCTTTTTTTTTTTCTAAATGAACAGATTACCAACAATGTATTCTATTTTTGTAGAAAGCTTGTTCATTGCTGACTTTTTTTTTTTTCTTCCAGAAATAGCAGTGAACCAACTGGATCAGTTGAGCCCAGAAGAACAGTTACTGCTTAAGTGTGCTGCAGTCATTGGTCACTCCTTCCACATGGATCTGCTGCAGCACCTCCTGCCTGGCTGGGATAGAAACAAGCTACTTCAGGTGCTGAGGGCTCTTGTGGATATACGCGTGCTTCGCTGGTTCAACAAGAGCCAGGAGCTTCCTGCTGAGCCAATATTAGTGCCTTCCTCTATCGAGATTATTAAACAAACCAAAGAAAAGAAGAAAAAATCAGGTAAGGGAGAGCTGCTCCTTTGTTCTCAGGCCTGAGCAGAGAGCCTTGTGTGAGGGTAGCTGTGTTCAGAAAGAGCATCAGTAGCGTATATCAAGAGTTAGTCTCTTAAAGCCTATGGTTAAAACATGGGGAAGAAAATGATTATTTTAATCATGAAGGAGCCATGGTTATAGTGAATGAATAGCCTGTATTTTTCAGAATTGTCTTAGTTTCAAGAATTCTAGCTCCTTGTTAACCCCGTGTGTTAAATATTTGTGTTTTTGATTTTTGGTTCAGAAAATATTGCCATAATCTCTTATTGGCTTCTAGGTATAAATTATAAGAAAAAAAGGATAAACTATTCCTATTTTTAGAAATTCATAAGGGAGATAAACACATGTGGTATGAAACAGACGTGAACAAAGCAAGATATACATTAAATAGTTTGCAATCTCAAATTCTTCACATGAAAGAATAAAATTGTGTCATAGACTACCCAAAACACATATAATTCACAAATAATTTCCCTTTGATTTTGAAATGTGTTTGGGCCTTATTTTTGAACAGATTATTTGACATTTATAATAATTTGTAGTGAAAAGTTGAATCAAGAAGGAACAACCGGGGACGGCCCGGTGGCACAGCAGTTAAGTTCACGCACTCCGCTTTGGCGGCCCCGGGTTCGCAGGTTCGGATCCCAGGCGTGGACAGACACACTGCTTGTCAAGCCACTCTGTGGCAGTGTCCCATGTAAAGCAGAGGAAGATGGGCACGGATGTCAGCCCAGGGCCAGTCTTCCTCAGCGAAAAAGAGGAGGATTGGCAACGGATGTTAGCTCAGGGCTCACAAAAAAAAAAAAAAAAGAAGGAACAACTGAGAAATATATCTGGTGTACTTCTATACCACTGATCATTTCTTCCCTATTGTACTTTGTGCTAGATGTGATCAATATCACTCTCATACTGGTGTAAAATTCTTTATACAAAGGAGGCAGTAATACCAAATAGAAATTGTAAATAAATAAAATTTTCTTAAAAACTAGCAGCATATGCTTGGGAGTGTGCTATGTGGTGACATAAAAGGACTTTAAGGGAGACTTTCACTTAGATTTTCCTGTATTTCAGATGCTGGCTTTCCTCTCAGGTTACAAGAGGAACTCTCCCTACCTCAGACTGAGTTGCTAGAATTTGGAGTGCCTCTGTTACGGGAAGCTGCTTGGGAGCTGTGGCCCAAAGCACAGCAGATAGCCCTGCACCTTGAATGTGCCTGCTTTCTCCGAGATTTGGCCTGCCGCTGTGTGAGCTGTCATGGGGGGGACTTTGTCTCCTTCCACCGTTTCGCCGTCTGTCCTACTAAGACCTCCAGCAGGACCTCCCAATTCTGTAGTTACAAAGACACTGGCTCAGTACTAACACAAGTGATCACAGACAAATTGCAGCTGCCTTCTCCCCAAGGTAAACCCAGGGGGCAGAGGGAGGACATTTGTGCAGCACTTCTCGTTCTTCATATACTTGGAGCTCTTCATCCAAAGATGAAATCAGATTAAGGGAGAAAAATAAGTGGAAAGCCATTTATCCCTGAAGTACCAGAAATAAGAAAAATGTAATCTCAGAGATCATACTTGCTTCGGTTGGCAATCTTGGGCAAGTTACTTAAGCTCAGTTAATTGAGGAAAATCACAATACCAACTTCATAGAGTTGTTCTGAAGATTAAATGAGTTAAAATATATAACATGCTTTGAATAGTGCCAGGTACATGGTTAGTGCTCAATACATTTTAGTTATTGTTTTTATTATAATTATTCACTTCAGTATATATATATATATGGACCCCTTCTGTGTATCAGATTTTGCAGCTAGGTGTTGAGAATACAAAGTGAATAAGCCTTATTACCTGAAATTATCAGGTTTTTGGTGTGGTACAGACATATAAATAGAGAATTCCAATATGGCATGGTAAAGGCAATGAAAATAACATGCATATGGGTTGGCCTATCTGGAGAAGGGGCATTAGCCCAGCCTGAGGAATGAGTAGGAGAGGACTCTCCCTTGAAGGAGATAATGCCAGAGTAAGACTTGAGGGATAAGTAGCAGTTAGCACTTGAAGAAGCTTGCAGTAGTGGACAGATGTTCCCCAAAGCCTGTATCCCTTCTACCACATCCCAGATAAGAGTTCACCCTCTTTGTTTTAACATCTTCAGTTAGCTTACCTCACAAGATAGTCCATTTTATTGTCAAGAGTTGTTAGAAATCTTCTTTCATCAAGATGAAATCTACCTTCTTGTGACTTCACTCATTTTTCGTTGTGCCTTCTTTCATATTTGAAGACAGCTGTCAAGACCCAACCAAATTTTCTCTTTTTCTGCTTTGATAGAAGAGAAGTTGGTGTTGTTAGGGGAGAGAGATATGGGAGAGATGGTGAATTGTTGGTAGTGAAAAAACTAAAGTGAAGGAGTTGATCTGTGATCCTAATACCATCTCTAGCTATAACATTCTGATAACCCTGTGAAGGTGGGCCAGTGACTTGGAGAATTTGGTCATTGGCTGCTGAACTCTATAGGCATTTGCACTTTTGTACTTTCCAAAGGTGAAGAGGAAAACAACAGTGAATGTCCTGGTCTGGTATTGTGAAGAAATTACGCTATCATTCATATCTCCTATGTGGCCTTTTGCTTTTGAGAGATCAATGTCAGCTTTGGATTAGACAGCCTGGTCAATATATATGAGAGAGGCTCAAGGCCTTCCCAGCACAGCTGAACTCTAAGGAGGCTTCCCAGACCCAGGGCCTCAGTGCATGGCCATGCAGAACTGCAGAAATCTAGAGGCTGCTATTCACAAAGGCTATGATGTGATGCCCCTAGGAATTGTGCATTGCAGTAATGCTGCCAAATTCCACTTTCCTTAGTTACCTTAGCCTTACTTTACCTTACCTTTTTTGCTCATTAAATAATCAGAGAGCTAGTCCTTTTGCTTAACACAAGTCCTCCTTATAACAGTTCTCTTAGACTCCTTCAATCCCACCACCATGCTTCTGTGCCCTAAGAGGTACTATCCCCACATCATTCCCAGTCTTTCCTTTTGATCTGTGAGAAGGCAGCTGCAGAGGAACAGTCTTATCTTGAGGATAAAAGCTGTAAGGCCAACTAGGTAAAGCTGAAAACCTCTGCTGGCCACTGTGACTCTAGTGGACTGTGGCATCTTGTGTCCTCATGATTTTCTTCACTAGGTCTTAAGCTCTGTGGTTCCTAATTTTGTGTGTAGACTAATATTAAACCTAAACTTACCATTTTTAATGGGGGAAGCAATTAAGTCATGAACTAAGCTGTAGAAGAAAGGTAGTCAGGAATTTAAAATGTCCTCGGTTAATACAAATGTGGATAATTAAAGATAATCATATTTTTCTCCCTACAGATAGTTTTCAATTCCAGACAAAACCATCCAGAAGTCAGGAGGCCTTCGCAAGTGAACACTGCAGGTAGATGGAGATGCTGTGAGTGGGCATGGAGGGGGCCAGAAAGTGAGACACAGAAGACCATTAAACTGGGGCATTCACCTCACCTGCGGACCAGGAAGGCATCTGATTACCCGGGAGTAGTGACTCTTGTGCTCAGCCCAAAATTCAAGTTAACAGAGATTTGGAAAGGCAGTTTTTTATTCTACGTGGGGAAATTATTTCTCAGTGGCTAAGAAAAACTTTATTTAGGAGCTCTCAAATCCATTGTACACATAGCAGATTTTTTCAGCTATAAATTTGCCTTCTCAATTATTTTTGACCCCAGATGATATTAAAATGAATTTACATTTCCTAACCATGTACCTTCTGGCTTTCTCATGCCTATCCCATCAATTTTAAATGTGCCTACCTTGAGTTCACCAACCACTCTAGAGTTTCCTATCCCATTTATCCAGCCTGATTTCCTATAGTTTTCAAACAAAAATCTATATTTGACGTGAATCAGTCCCACAATCACCTGTGTGTCTTTGCTCACACAATTCTCCATCTTAAAAATACTAAGTGGCCTCCACATCCTTCTACTTATCAGAATGTTTACCATCCTTCAGAGCCCTCCTCAGTTTCCACTTTTTTCAGTCATTCTATCTCAGAGAGCTCTTACCCCTTTTGAACTCATGGTGCCTGTGGAAGGTGCACTGAACTAATAGTCAGAGAGGTGAGCTCTAGTTCTGGTTCTACTCAGTAGCTGTGAGGTCATATATAAATCACTTAAGCATCTCTGACCCCCAATTTCCTCATCTGTAAAAGGGAGGTGACTTTTGCCTGCCTGAATGACAGGGTTGTTGTAGGATAAGATGGTGGTGTTGTGTAAAGTAATATTCAAATGTGCTATGACAAAGTTCAAATATGCTAATAGATAAATGTATTATTGCTTTGTATCATTTTTATGTTTTTATTTAACACATTGTTAATTTACTCTTCAGGTGTGATTGTTTCCGTATTTTCTGAGGTACTTGGATTGGCTTTAGGTTTTTAAAATTCCTAATAGGGCATTGCCATTATAGATCAGGTCCCTGACTTTCAAAAACTTGTAGAGTGATGGAGGAGAAGGATAGATATACAATTAATGAATTATAAGGGAAAGCTTCCTGGAAGAAGTGGCTTTGAGAACTGGTCATGTCCCAAAAAGAGTGGAAACTTTGTGGCCACTCTCAGTTCTTCGTCTTCTCTCCACAAAGAACGGAAGAAGAGTTCCTGGATCAAGTGAACAGGAAGCTGGCCCAGAACAGCCCCGAGAAAGACCTGTTGACCACGAAGCCCTGTCACTGCGAGGAGATCCTCAAGTTGGTGCTGTCACCCCTCACCCAGCACTGCCTGATCATCGGAGAAACCACTTGTGCATTTTATTACCTGCTGGAGGCTGCCGCTGCCTCCTTGGACCTGTCAGATAATTACATGGTGAGCAAGCTCTGCTCTCTGCCCCTTAGCTAAGCCTGAGCCCTTTTACTTGAGGAATTTGATTGGGATTTCTTACTATTACATACACCTTGAGTGAAAAGTGGAGGAAAGTGGGAAAGAGAAAGGAGCTGGAAGGGATGTGGGAGGAAACATGAAATGGGAATGTGGTCGTGCAAAAGTGCCACCAGCTGCCAGCCCTGCCCCTAACTCCTGCACGTGCAGTCCATCTCCCTGTTTCTAACTCTAAATCCAATCCTGATTCAAATTCAGATCTTGACCCTCATCATATGCGTACTCCACCAGACTTTGCCCTTATCACACCCCTAGCACCACCCAAATCCTAATCCCGTTTCTCTACCCCTGTCCTGTTTGGAGGCCTTCTTTTATCTGAGGAAGGCAAGCAGTCTTCTGGGCCAACGCTCAGCATTCTCGTTTTTGAAAAAGCACAAGGTGAAGATCTGTCAGTTTGAGGAGGCCACTTTCTGCCGTCTTCGGTCAGAGGTGAGGGCAGGGGTGACCTTGAAGTTTGAGTTATTTCTCTTTGAGGGTTACCCTATTATTTCTTTTAAAATCTCTGTTTTTTGTGTGAGATTATAGATGTGATAATGTGATAAAAGGTTATACAAATTCAAAACATAGTGAGGTATAGTATGTAGAAAGTGAAAGAGCATCAACTAATCCCATGCCACCCCAACATAGCTAATAATTTGGTGCAAATTGCACTAGCCATACACACACAGTCATATCATTATTGTTTTCCACTATTCTTAAAATAGAATCATATTTTACATTCTCTTTTTTCTGCAGTTGACTCTTAGTACAGATTGAACATATTTGCATGTTGGTGTACATCCAGTCACAGTTACAGCTGCCAAGTACTCCCTTGTATGCATACATCAAAAGTTCACTTAATCATTCCCTTCTTCATGTGCATCTAGGTTGTCTCTAATTTTGGGTTATTATAAATATTGCTACAGTGAATATTCTTGTAAATATCTCTTTCTTTCCTTGTCAGAGTGTTTCTGTAAGAGAAATTTCCAGAGGTGGAAATGCTAAGACAGAAGATATGAATGATTTTATGCTTAATACATATATCACCAAATTGTCCACCAAAAATATTATATCAATTCGAGTTTTTTCCATTTCTTCACATTCTTACCAACATCAGATATTATCAGTCTTTTTTAAACTTGTTAATCCATAGATGAAAGTCATATTGTATTTTAATGTGTATTTCTTAATTAATAAGGTACATTCTTTTTATATGTTTATTGGTCATTTATTTTTCCGTGAATTGTCTATTCATGTCCTTTGCTCATTGGAGTATATACAAACTAATTTCAGGAGAGTGGGGGTGGGCAAAATGGGTGAAGGTCGTCAAAAGGTACAAACTTCCAGTTATAAGATAAATAAGCCCTGGGCATATAATGTATAGCATGGTGACTATAGTCAACAATACAGTATTGTATATTTGAAAGTTGCTAAGAGAATAGATCTTAAAAGTTCTCATCTCAAAAAAAAAATTATAAATATATGTGGTGACATGTTAACTAAACTTATTGCGATCATTTTTCAACATATACACATACCAAATCATTATGTTGTACATCTAAAACTAATACAGTTGTATGTCTCAATTTAAAAAAATAATGTTGTACCCCTTAAACTTATACAATGCTGTGTGTCAAATATATTTCAATAAAGCTAGAGGGGAAAAAAGAACATACGGTTGAAAGTCTCCTCCACCCCACCCCATCACTCAGCCACTGTGTCCCCTCCCCAGAATTGTTTATCTTTATATATTCTACTAGAGGAGCTCAGCATACATAAATGTATATAGTCTCCCCCTTCCTTTTTTATATACAAATGGGAGCTCTGTATACTCCATTCTACATCTTGCTTTTTAAAAAAAAATAAATAATATACCTTGTAGATCATTCTATATCATTTATAACAAATTTCCTCAGGGAATGAGATTTGTATAACAAATAGAAACTCTGGGGAAAGCATGCCATGACACTCCATTTTCAAAGGACATGTAGGAGTAAACTTACTTACTTATTGTGTATGAATAACTCAGGACAGCTCAGCAACTTCTCCCAGCCTCATTACTATTAAATCCAACAGAACAAAATGTGTTGGGGTAATTATTTATCAATTTATAAATTACAACTCCATAAAACCATGGAGGATGTTTTGTTAGAGAGGCAAGCTTTAAAATAAAAAAACCTGGGTAGAAAAGTACACCTAAATGTATGATGCCTTTGAACACCAAGGGGAATATTTAGGTTGTCCACAGTATTGCATTATTTTTGTTTCAACCAAGAGGTCTTTGGAGCAAAGTTAAATAATTATTTCTTTCTTTTATAAGAAGTTATTGTGCAGTCTTCCCAAGATTGTTCTGGGATCACCATAGACTTTATCACTTTCTTGGAGGGTTTAGCCTTAGAACGTGAAGGTGTGATAACCTCAAGGCAGTTCCCCAGCTCCTACCCCCACCCCCCATGCACTATGGTGGTGCAACCTATTTAGGAAGAGAGATATGGAATTTGGTGATATTTCACATGCTTTCTGTACCATCCGAAGTATCTGAGTCTCTGCCCAAATGACGGTCCCATCTCAGTATAGCAGTATCACTTTCTAAATCACAGCCTTCTTCTACTGCTCACTGACAAATGTGTGGGAGATGGTAAAGGAGGGTACTTTCTCTATAATCCTATTTTCTCACTACTTGCTCATGGCCCTACTGGTGCTTGTTAGTGCAGCCAGGCTCTGCTCCATCTCAGCCCACTCTAGCATCTCAGTGGCCCCAAGTATACGTCCCAAAATAAAAGAGCCAGTGTATTATATCTAGAACCTTGTCCATAGTAGTCTTCCCACATTTACATTACTGACTTTCATTTTCCCATCTCCAGGTCTGTTTCAACATGGGACAGATCACCTTGGCCAAAAAATTGGCTAGGCAAGCCCTTCGACTGCTGAAAAGGAATTTCCCTTGGACCTCGTTTGGTGTCCTTTTCCAAACATTCGTGGAAAAATATTGGTGTCCCTGTTCCCTGAGCCAACCTCCAAACAACCCTAGTGAGAAGTGAGAAGCCTGGCTAAGTTGCCCTGGTCCACTTTAGGACCATAGAGAACAAAACTAGGACCCAGCCTGGAGTTTTACCTATATTGATCTAAGATTCCTCTTTTCAAGTGTGTAACAGACGGTTCTAGTTCTTCTGCCTTACTGCCCCAGCCAGTTAAATGTAGCAGAATGTAGCAGAGGGTTTCTTTTGTTTTGGGGAGTGTGGTGTTACCCTGTCTCTTTCAAATAGAGATACATATATGTGTATATATATATAGGTGGTAATTTAATATTATTTCTCTGAGATATAGATAGATAGATAGATTCGATAGATAGATAAAATATTAAATTGCTACCTAGTTTTTGAGCTGTAATAATTTACAGGAAATTCATTCATCCAAAAATAGCAATTCAAAGAATGAATGTTTTTAAACACCCTCTTGAACATGTCCTGGTCAAGAGGGATGAATTCAAAAGGCATATAGAGTGAGAAGTAGTGGGATCCCAGGAGCATTTCTGAGTTTTCGAGTCTGGAGATGGCCCCGTGACGAGTAGATTTGGATTTGCTGTGGGGAGGGCGGTTGGGTACTGGTGAAGGGCAAGGGTTTGCTAACCACCCTGTGCTTCACAACAGTAAGAAACGGTTGGCAGTCCTGCAGCAGCGGGTGCACTGCCTCTCCCTGCTCTGGCAGCTCTATAACCTAGAGGCCACAGCCAGCAGCCGCAGGTTTGCCTGCCTGGCCACTCTTATGCAGAAGAATTCAGTTGAGGAGTTTGCAAATGAAGCCCAGGTAAGCAAGTCCTTGCTTTACCTCTGGACCTCACTCAGAAACGTAAAATGCTAGGGAAAGAGACCCTGCCTAGTTCCTGGTTTTAGCATGGTTCTACAATAACCCAGATTTAAGGGACACCGCTGATCATGTGTGTGAGCAGCATTTCTTAATTTGCGGTTTATAGGTGGATTTCCAGCTATGAGGCTAACTGTGCACTCCTTGGATGGAATGTAGCATTTTGTGTGCATGTTCAAAAAAGAGCATGTGGGGGCTGGTGGGAGGTAGGGAAGAGGTCATAGCTTTCATCAGATTCTCAAAGTCCATAATCTAAAAAAGGATTGGAATTGCTGATTTAGGAAAAAAGAAGGAAGGGAAATATGTCTTCCTAATTGTAGTGTCCATCTGTCTCTCTCTCTCTTTTATGCATTTGTTCAACAAATACTTGATGAACACCTATTATGTGTCAGGCACTGATTTGGTTCCAGGTAAATAGATGATAGATAAGTGAACTATCTAGTATGTTAGGTGATGATTAATGCAATGGAAAAAAATTAAGTGGAGGCAGCGGGGATGGGGTTCTGGGAGCTGGGAGGTGCAGGTTTAAACAAGGTGGTCAGGGAAGTATCTGAAGGACGTGAGAAAGTAAGCCTCTTGGCTGTCTGGGAGAAGAGTGTCCAGGCAGAGGGCACAGTGAATGCACTAGGCATGCCCTCTGTGTTTGAGGGACAGTGAGGGGGCCAGTGTGACTGCAGGGGACGGAGGGGAGGAGAGATGAGTCACAGAGTCTGGGGAGGGGTGGATGGCAGATGGTGCAGGCCTCATAGGCCACTGGAGGGGTTTTGGCTTTTACTCTAAAAAAATGGGAAGCCATTGGTGGGTTCTCAGAAGAGGAATAACTGGATCTACTTATATTTTAATAAGATCATTCTGGCTACTATATTGAGAATCAACTGAAAGGGGCAGGAGAGGAAGCAGGGAGGTTAGGAGGCTATCGCAGTAATGCGAGCAGGAGATGGTTGGCTTGGATTGTGGTGGCAGAGGAAGCGGGCAAGAGTGGTCTGTCAAGAGAGAGCCAATAGGATTCGGTCATGGATCAGTTCTGGGATGTGAGAGAAAGAGAAGAGTCAAGGATAATCCCAAGATTTGCAACCTGGAATTCTAGAGGGATAGAGATGCTCTTAACTGGGATGGGGAAGTCTGCAGAAGGAACAGATTTGGGGAAAGATTGGGAGCCGGGTTTTGGACTTGTTTAATCTGAGACACCTATTAGACTTCCAGCTGGAGATGTGAGTAGGCAGTTGAATATACGAGTGTGGGGTTCACAGGAGAGGTATGGGCTGGAAATAGAAATACGGGAGTCATCCGTGTATAAATGGCATTTAAAGCCATGAAACTGGTGGGATCACCAAGAGGATGAGAAAAGGTCCAAGGACTGAGTTAACAACTCCAATGTTAAGAGGTCAGGGTCATAGGAGAAACTAACAAAAGAAGCTGAGAGGTTGCCAGAGAGACAAGAGGAAAACCAAGAGAGCATGGTGTCCTGGGCACCTGGTGAAGACAGTGTTTCAAGAAGACAGTCATCGACTATGTCAAATGTTCACATGGTTATGAGAGAGATCTAGGCAGCAGTTTTCTAAGGAGCAAGAATCAGAGACCTTAGAGAAAACACAGGGGAGGTTTGGTAGTGTTTTGAAGGGGAAAGTCTTGGATTGGAGAAAAAGAAGAGCAGCAGGTGGAGACAGTGGTTTGTTGAAAGAACAGGCAGTGAGAATGATCAAATTAGAAGAGTAGGAGTGAGAAGGGGCGTGTTTTCGTAGCTGGAGTGGAGGTGAGTGGGAGGGACACTGGGAGTCCTGACTGTGAGCAGCAAGGCTCCAGAGTGGGCGCATATGCAGGAGGGGACACGATGGAAATGTGGTGTGAGTGTACAGTTGGAATATATTGCCCTGTGTTCGTTACCCCACAGGTTGTCTCTACCTATGTGGCCCTCTCCCAATTCTCCCAGAATGTGGGTGACAGGGAGAAGTGGCTGCACTGTGAGCAGATGGCGATTCAGAAAAGCAGCCTGTGTTGGTTCTCCAGGGACGCATTGTTGGCCACAGCCCAGCTCATGCAGGCCTTGGCCTACACCAAGCTCTGCCTTGGCCATCTTGACTTCTCCATCAAGCTGGGTAATGGCGCTTGGGACTGGTGGGCCTAGAGCTTTTAGAGAGGCCAGGTTCACAGCCAGACCTCACACAATGCTGTTTAACCTCCTTAGGTTTTCAAGCTCGTGAGATATGCAGACGCCTCAAGAAACCAGCTCTGGAGAATCTGGTTCTCTCAGTTCTCTTCAGATCTGCATTTCTGAAGAAGAAGTATTAAGCTCATTTTCTTTCATTTGTATTTGTTGCCTGAGAGGGGAGGGTATGACCTCCCAGAGAAGTTTGCATTGGAGAGGGAGACACTGTTCCATTTCCTGGGCTGTCTCTTCTGTAGTCACTCCAGGAAGCATTGTCTTAAGTGTGGGGGGTCAGGAGTGGAAATGCAGAGTCTGAGCTGCTACATATTCCATTTCTCTGCAGGGAGGTAGGGAATTGCAGTAGCTCAAGACCCTGGAAACTATCTCAGAGGCATTTTCCCACTTCATTTGCTAAGAGACAGGTCTGATCCCAGGCACAGATGCTCTCTATAGAGCTGTGGAGAGGAGATCTAGGGGATGTTAGGCTGCTTTGATGGTGTAAGATCCCCTCCTCTCCTGCACCATCCTTCCTACTCCCTCACTGGTCCCAGTAGCTCTGTCTCTCGGCAGATTTGATCTGTGTGTCCATGTGCTGGAGAGTCAGTGGGCGCTCATTTCCCAGGGTCATGATGTCCTTGGCCTGGCCTGCTTCTATTCTGCTTGCTTAGATCTGCTGCTCTATGGAAAAGGTAAATCTTGTACAGGGCTCTGCTGTACTCCTGAGGGGTTCAGACTTCACGTGGGGCCCCAGGTGTGGAACACAGGCAGTCATGAGACTGTCCCTCGGGCATGGCCTCTGCTTCTAGCCCCTAGCCTTAAAGTCTAGGAACCACGTGGTGATTCAGGGGTGTCTGCCTTTCAGGTGTTGTCTCCTCCCCTGTGCCACACACCTCTATACCAGTTCCTCTGTGGACAACTTATGCTAGCCTGGTTCCCTTCTTTGTCCACAGGGTTGCTGTGCCGGCCCTTTGGGGAGTGTCTGTGTTTCATTCAACACTACGAGCACAGCTGCGTCCTTACCTCTCAGAGCAACGTCATGCTGGGGATCCACGCCTCTCTGGCCTTGTGGTAATATGGGGTAACAGAGTCTTACTCAGGGTCTGTGGGAAAGGGTAGAAATTTAAGGACACCATGAAGTCATTTAAGCAATCTCCTTTCACCCCTCCAGGCAGGACTATTCCACATCTCTAACCCACTTCTAAAGACCATTCACCTCCCATTCCCCCATCTTATTAGAAGGGTTCTTCTTGTCCCTTAACAGGTTTGGGCCTGTCTGTTGAGGGTTAGGTTTAGGGTTATATTGAAGTTCTAGACGACCCATGGCAAGGCTGAATATCACTGGTCTCCTTTTAAGTCCACCTGCATGTGAGTTAGTAGCCTTGGCCACTTTCCAAGCGTCACAGTTCTGACTGTCCAGTAGGTCTTAACAGCATTAAAGAAATGATGGTTCAGTGAAGAGCCATGGTTGGTAAGCAGGGGATAGAGCTGCGTGAATCTTCTCTTCCAGGTTTGCCCAGGACTCGCAGTGGAACCTGTTTGAGTGCCACTTCTCCAAGGCTCGTCAGTTGGTGAAAAGAACCGATGCCTCACTATTTGGTTCACATGGCTTTGTTCGATTCCTAGAGTGCCAAGTGCTAATGTTACAGAAAATGCCAGAGGGTGTCCTCATGCATATGCCCCCAGAGACTTACAGCCAAACCCTCAAGGTACTGTTTCTCCACTATCCTTCAACTAACACCTAAGTTATAGTTTGACCCTATGGTACTCTTTCTGCCTCCTGCCTCTCTCCCTTACTCTTCTTCTGGCTGCTTCTGTCTCTTTTTACTCCTTGAACCCTTTTTTCTCCACCGAGAAAGTCTTTCCACCTACCTTCTGTGCCCTCCCAGATATTCTTGCATGTAGGTCAGGACTGCATTCCTTAACTTTCCACCTTTGCACAGCTACTACCCAATACCATTAAAATGTTAACATGTAGCCCTTCTCAGTGGACCCACTCTGGCTCAGTCTATAATTTGACACATCTCCCTATAGCCCTGCCTTCTGGAATCTAAGATATTCCAGTTCCTCTGTATCTCAAACCAACTTTCTGGGCCTACTTTGCCATCAGTAACTCCTCCCTGTTCCCCCAGCCCTGAGTGAGTATGGTGAGTAGGGAATGTTGTGAGTTCTGGTGGAGTGGAGTGGAGGAAGAGAATGCTAATCCCTGAAACAATGGACCTTCCTTTCCTTTCAGTACTTTAAGGAGTTCTTCTCTCGATGTGTGACCTGCCCTGTTTATCACCAGTGGGTCTCTGAGCTTAAAGCCTCTGTAATGAGATATGGAAAGAGAGAATCCATGTCCTTGACTAACATCATCAGACCTTTTGTCACCTGCTTGACCAGGATTTGGATAGAGGGAGACTTCCCAGAGGAAAACAACTCCTTTGAAGGAAATTTAGGAATACAGAGTAAGCATTCCTTCCTGGAACCCTTGTCTGAGAGACATGAAGAACAGTCTCAGAATCTTACTCACAAGCAGTCAAAGGCTGCACCTCCAAAGTAAGCAGGGGTGCACAGGTATGAGGAGTTCGTCCCTGCTCCAGAGGTGACTATCGTCCTCTCACTAGTGCTGGACCCAGCCTAGATGAACGAGGGTCCCTTATATTGTTAAACAACATAACAGCCTCTCCCAGCCCTTTGTTTCATCATCTATAATGCTTAGGCGTGGAAAGTTCCTCCTTGGATCCAGCTTAAACAACAAGATTCTTCCTTTGGAGTAGCTGGGTGGTCCCTAAGGGAGAAAGAAGGCCCTAGAAATCACAGTGTAATGTCTGTGAAGGTAGGTGGTAAGATGTGGGCAAGAAAAAGAGAGGAAAGAATATAGTTCCTTGCCTCAGGGCACAGCAAATCCCCTCCTTTTTCAGGGCCATGAGTTAAATTTGTAATTTGTAATTCTTTGTGTTAGTGATATTCTTTATATTCCTGCTTTCAGGATTTGACAGAGTGGCTGACATCAAGGAGAATAAAGATGAAGAAGAAATTCAAGAATGTATATGTTAAAACAACAGCAAAAAGTCATCTGCAGGGACCATGATTCTCTTATTGTATATAACACAAAGAAATGCCCCAAGTTCTCCTTTTTAAGATATAGTGTACATATTAAATATACTAGCCTTTTACAGTCACCACAATCTGTATCTTTGTCAAAATAAAAGCCTATGTTTCTGAAGCATGAAACTTAGCTCTTTCTTAACTCTGAAGCCGTTAGCATGACTGTGGAGAAGTTAGAACCAGAGGTAGACTGGAGGCCTGGGCGGCTTTGAGGTGAAGGGATTCCATCTTATGTAAGGCGGGATCCGTCAGCAGATGGGAACACAGCCCTAAGGACGAGGTTGTCACCACATAAGGAAGGCTGGCAGTGAAGTGCTTTGGCCTGGACTTCTTTGGGCACAGGTGTGGTAACGGGCTCCGAAGAAGGCGAGGAGTCTTTCGAGAGCTCGACAGGGCTGTGGGAATTGTTTCTCCTTTGCATTGTGTGATTTGGGCATTCCCACCTGAAATTATGTAAGTGCCAGGGAGTATATGACTCCAGCTCTCTTGTTTTTTATTCTCCCTTTTTTGGAGCTGCCATCTTTGGCCCTTATCTCTTTAATGGTCTTTCTGCCTTAGAGCACAATCTTCCCACTGATTTTACACTTTATAACTTAGTCATCTAGCATTCATAGTCAGGTAGCTAATGTTATGATAAGCCGCCATTTAGTGTTCACTTCCTCTGTGCCAGGCACTATACTAAGTGCTTGAAATACAGTCTTTGAATCTTTATATCAACTCTGTGAAGCAAGTACTTTAATTATCCCCATATTATAGATGAAGAAACTGAAGCTTAGAAAGGTTTTACCCCAAGAAACACAGCCACAAAATGGTGGAGCTGGGATTCTAACTCAAATTTGATTTCAGAGTTTCTGCTCTTAACCACTAGGCTGTACAGGCTTTCGTGGGACCCAGGCTGTAGGAGGCTATCCTGTACCCAGGACACTTCAGTACTTGAAGGACAGGCAGGGTTATGTCTGGGAAAAAGAGGCCTGTACTTGCCCTTTGAATCAGCCTGCCTAGTCTGTACACTCCCTCCACCCCGTCTTCTCTCTCATTACCCTTCCTCCTCTCCCTCTACTCCCCGTTTCACCCCTTCCATTCCTCCATCTCATACCCCCTCCTTCCTTTCCGCTTCTCACCCACTTCCCCCGTCCTCTCCTCCACCCCTCCTTTAGATACAGAGTAGCGATCAAGAGCAAGGACTGGAACCAGACAGCCTAGGCTAAAATTCCAATTCTGCTGCTTATTAGCTATGTTCCTTTGGGCATATAATTTATCTTCTTTATGCTTCGTTTCCTTTTCTGTAAATGAGGACAGAAATAGAACAAAAGAATGTCATTGTGAAGATTAAATAAATATAAAGCACTTAGAACAGTACCTGGCACACAGTAAGCACTCAGTAAATGTCAGCTATTATTATCAATTTAATTTTTATATTTAAAAATAGATAATAGAGGGGCTGGCCTGGTGGTACAGTGGTTAAGTTCACATGTTCCACTTTGGTGGCCCAGGGTTCGCAGGTTCGGATCCCAGGCGCAGACCTACACACCACTCATCAAGCCACGCTGTGGCAGCATCCCATGTACAAAAAATAGAGGAAGATGGCACAGATGTTAGCTCAGGGACAATCTTCCTCAAGCAAAAAGAGGAAGATTGGCAACAAATGTTAGCTTAGGGCCAATCTTCCTCACACACACACACACACACACACACACACACACACACACAAAATAGGTAATACATTTATGTGCTACGAAATTCAAAAGGAGCAGAAGTGTGTAACAGTGAAAGTCTTTCCCATTCCTGTCCTCTAGCCGCAAGTTCTCCTCGCCAGAGCTGATCTGTGTTACCACTTCCTTGTGTATCATTGCAATATTCCATGCACATGCAAGCAATAGTATATCTTTACTGTACTCTTCTTTCCCACAAATGGTACTAACTAGACATACTGTGTTGCTCCTTCCTTTTTTTTTTTTTTTTTGGTGATTATTTCCCTTTTGGCAATTTTTTTAATTGAGATAAAACTCACCCTTTTACGGTGTGCAATTCAGTGGCTTTTAGTATACCAACAAGTTGTGCAACCATCACCACTATCTAATTCCAGATTATTTTTATCACCCCAGAAAGGAACTCTGTGCCCATTAGCAGGCACTCCCCTGCCCCCTTCTCCCAACCTCTAGTAACTGCTAATCTATTTCTGTCTCTATAGATTTGCCTATTCTGGATATTTCATATACATGGAATCAAAATATGTGGCCTTTTATGTCTGGCCTCTTTCACTTAGCATAATCTTTTCCAAGTTCATCCATGTTGTAGTGTTCCTTTTTACAGCTGAATAACACTTCATTGTAAGGATATGCCACATTCGGTTTATCTGTTCATCAGCTGAGGGACATCTGAATTGTTTCCACTTTTTGACTATTATGAATAATGCTACTAAACATTTGTGTACAAGTTTTAGGATGAACATATGTTTTCAGTTCTCGTGGATATATACCTAGGAATGGAATCGTTGGGTCATACAGAAATTCTTTAACTTTTTAAGGAATTGCCAAACTGTTCTCCAAAGTTGCTGTACCATTTTACATTCTCACCAGCAATGTGTGAGGGTTCCAACTTTCTACATCCTCACCAACACTTATTGTTTGTCTTTTTGATTATAGCCATTCTAGTGGGTGTGAAGTGGTATCCCATTGTGGTGTTGATTTGCATTTCCTTAATGACTAATGATACTGAGAATTTTTTATGAGCTTATTGGCCACTTGTATATCTTCTTGGAAAAATGTCTGTTAAAATTATCTGCCCATTTTTTATTTGGTTATTTGCCTTTTTATTTTTAAGCTTGAAGAGCCTTTTTATATATTCTAGATACTAAACCTTTATCAGATTTAGTTTACAAATATTTTCTCTCATTCTGTGAGTTGTCTGATGGTATCATTTTGCAGCACAAAAGTGTTTAGTTTTGATGAAGTCTGATTTATCTGTTTTTTTTCCCTTGATTGCCTGTGCTTTAAGTTTCATATCTTAGAAACTATTACCTAATCTGAGGTCACAAAGATTTACTTCTCTCTTTTCTTCTAAGAGTTGTATAATTTTAGCTCTTACATCTAGGCCTTTTTTTTTTTCTTTGAGGAAGATTGGCTCTGAGCTAACATCTGTTGCCAATCTTCTTTTTTCTCCCCAAAGCCCCAGTGCATAGTTGAGTATCATAGTTGTAGAGTTGTAGCTCTCCTATATGGGATGCCGCCTCAGCATGTCTTGATGAATGGTGAGTAGGTCTGCGCCCAGGATCCCAACCAGTGAACCCAGGGCCACTGAAGCAGAACATGCAAACTTAACCACTGCACCACTGGGTGGGCCCACATCTAGGCCTTTGATTAATTTTGAGTTAATTTTTGCATGTAATGTGAGGTAGGTTTCCAAATTCATTCTTTTGCATATGGCTATCCAGTTGTCTCAGCACAATTTGTTAAAAAGACTATTCTTTCACCCATTTAAATGACTTGACACTTGTTCATATACGGTTTTATTAGATGTATGGGTTTATTTCTGAACTCTCAATTCTATTCCATTGGACTATATGTCTATCCTTATGCCAGTACACACAGTCGTGATTATTATAGCTTTGTAGGAGGTATTAAAATCAGGAAGAGTGAGTCCTCCAACTTTATTATTCTTTTTCAAGATTATTTTGGCTATTCTGTGTCCCTTGGATTTCCATATGAATTTTAGGATCAGCTTGTCAATTTCTACAAAAAAGGACTTTAATTTTGGTAGGGATTGCATTGAATCTGTAAATCAGTTTGGGGAGAATTGCTATCTTAACAGTATTAAGTTTTCTGGTCCATGGAAGTGGCATATCTTTCCCATATATTTAGGTCCTCTTTAATTTCTTTCAGTGATGTTTAATAATCTTCAATGTACAAGTCTTGCACTTCCTTTGTGAAATTTATGCCTAAATATTTTATTCTTCTTGGTACTATTATGAATGGAGTTGTTTTTTAATTTCATTTTTGGATTGATCATTGCTCACATATAGAAATAAAACTGATTTTTTATATTGATTTTGTATCCTGAAACTTTGCTGAACTAATTTATTAGCTCTAAGCTTTTTTTGTGGATTCCTTGGGATTTTCTATACACAAGTTCATGCTATCTGCAAATAGAGATAATTTTACTTCTTCCTTTCCAATCTGGATGCCTTTTATTTGTTTTTCTTGCCTAATTGCACTTGCTAGAACCTCCAGTACAATGTTGAATAAAAGTGGCAAGAGTGGACATTTTTGTCTTCTTCTCAATCCTAGGGAAAAGCTTTCAGTTTTTTACCTTTAAGTATGATGTTAGCAGTGACATTTTTGTAGAGGAAATTCCTTGCTATTCCTAGTTTGTTGAGTATTTTTATCATGATAAGGGTGTTGGATTTTGTCAAATGCTTTTTCTGTCATCTATTGAAATGATCATGTGGTTTTGGTCCTTTTTTTCTCTTAATATGGTGTATCATATTGATTTTTATGTGTGAAACCAAGCTTGCATTCCTGGAATAAATCCCACTTTGTCGTGGTGTATAATCCTTTCTATTTGTTGCTGGGTTATATTTGCTAGTATTTTGTTGAGGATTTTTGCTTCTACATCCATCAGGGATGTTGGTCTATAGTTTTCTTGTGATCTCTTTGTCTGGTTTTTGCATCAAGGTAAAACTGGTCTCATAGAATGAGTTGGAAAGTATTCCTTCTGCTTCTGTTTTACGGAAGAGTTTGTGAAGGATTGGTTTTAAAATTCTTTCAATGTTTGGTAGAAGTCACCAGGAGAGCCATCTGGGCCTAGGCTTCTCTTTCTGGGAAGTTTTTTGATTGCTGATTAAACCTCTTTACTTGTTATAATTCTATTCAGATTTTCTATTTCCTCTTGAGTCAGATTTAGCAGTTTGTGTCTTTCTACAAAGTTGTCCGTTTCATCTTAGATAATTTCTTGGCATACAGTTGTTCAGCGTATTCTCTTATAATCCTTTTTATTTCTCTAAGGTCAGTAATAACACCCACCTGTCAATTTTGTTGGTCTTTGCAAAGAACCAACTCTTGGTTTTGTTGACTTTTTTCTGTTCTCTATTTTGTTCATTTCTGCTCTAATCTTTACTATTTCCTTCCTTCTGTGTGCCTTGGATTTAGTTGGCTCTTCTGTTTCTAGTTTTTTCAGGTGGAAGGTTAGGTTATTGATTTGAGATCTTTTTTTTTAACATAGGTATTTACAGCTATAAATTTTCCCTCCAAGCACTGATTTTGCTTCATTCCCTAAGTTTTGGTATGTCATGTTTTTCTATTCATTCATCTCAAAGTATTTCTAATTTCTCTTGTGACTTCTTTGACCCTTTAGTTATTTAGGAGTGTGTTGTTTAATTTCCACCTATTTGTGAGATTCCAAACTTTACTTCTGTTATTGATTTCTAATTTCATTCTAGTATGGTCAGAAAACATACTTTGTATGATATCAATCCTTTTAAATTTATTGAGCCTTGTTTATAATAAAACATATGGTCTGTCCTAGAGAATGCTGTGTGTATACTTGAGAAGAATGTGTATTCTGCTGTTGTTGGGTAGAGTGTTTTATAGATGTCTGTTAGGTCTAGTTGGTTTATAGTGTTGTTCATGTCTACTATTTCCTTACTGATCTTCTACCTACTTGTTCTATCCATTATGGAAAGTGGGATACTGAAGCCTACAACTATTACTCTTTAATTGTCTATTTCTCCCTTTAATTCTGTCAGTTTTTGCTTCATGTATTTTGAAACTCTGTTGTTAGGTGCACACATATTTATAATTCTTATATCTTCTTGATGGATTGACTCTTTTGTCATTATAAAATATCCTTTTATTGTCACTATAACAATTTTTATCTTAAAGTCTATTTTGTCTGATATTTGTATAGCCACTCCAACTCTTTTTAGCTAATTTGCATGATGTATATTTTTCATCCTTTTACTTTCAACCTATTTGTGTTTTTAAATCTTAAGTTTGTCTCCTATAGGCAGCATATAGTTAAATCATGTGTTTTTTAATTTTTTAATTAAAGTTTTTAATCCATTCTGCCAGTCTCTGCCTTTTAATTGGAATATTTAATCTACTTACATTCGGTGTAATTACTGATAAGGTAGGATTTATGTCTGTCATGTTGTTATTTGTTTTATGTCTTTTTTTTCCCCCTTCTATTTCTCTATTGTTTTTTGTTATATTAAATAGATTATTTTAATTTTAATTTAATTCTCTTATTTCTTTTACTATATAATTTTAAGTTATTTGCTTAGTGTTTGCTGTGGGGATTACAGTTAGCATTTTAATTTAAAACAATGTAGTTCAGTTTAATACCAACTTAATTTCAGTAATATACAAAAACTTTACTCCTATAAAGGCCATGTCCTCCCCCCTCCTTCAAAGTTGTTGTCATAAAAGTTACATCTTAATAAGTGGTGTGCCCATCAACACAGGTGTGTAATTATTGCTTTATGAAGTTGTCTTTAAATCAGATAGGAGAGAGGGAAAGCCATTTTTCTTGAGTAAACACTCCTTGGATTGATGCAAGCCAATGGTTAATTTCTAGAGTTCTGAAAAAGTTGATTCTATTTCTTCCAGTTTTCTTGTTTCTATCATGGAGGAGATAATTTTTCAGAATTCTTTAGCCACGATTTTTGTTTAAATCACTCTCAATGTATTTCTAATTGGCATTTCGCTTAGATGAAGTTAAACATCTTTCCTATGTTTAAATTTCCTTTTGTGTGAGCTATGTGTGTATCTGTGACCATATTTTATTAATTACTTATTTTCCAATTGATTTGTAGGGATTAAGAAAATGAGCCCTCTGCCTTTGTATGAGATGCAAAATTTTTCTTCATTTTGTGTTTTGTCTTTTGTTTATGGTGGTTTTGTTTTTAGGTATCAGTTTTTTCTTAATTTATCTCAATGTATCAGTTTTCATGTATCTATGAATTCTTTTATGGCTTCTGAGTTTTATGTAATAATTTAAAGAGTTTTCTCCTTTCAAAAAGATTATTTTAACGATTCCTCAGTGGTCTTTCAAGCATTTTTTTTTAAATCGACTTTATCAAAATATAATTTACATACAAGAAAATGCACCTATGTTAATATGAGCTTTGAACAATGTTACACCCACGTGTAACATGATTACCATAATCATGACAGAGAACATTTCAGTCATCCCAAAAAGTTCTTTCAGGCCCCTTTGCAGTCATTCCCACTTCACCACCATGGACAGCACAAAATACTCATTTTTTTCATTGTCTTTATATCTGTGATTATTTATTTCCCCCTTGTCATTTCTTATTTCACCCTTCTTCTTGAGTAAATTAGCTAACGCTTTGTCTCTTTTATTTCATTTCACTTCAAAGAATAAGCTCTTTTATTTATGTATTAGTTATATCATTTTTCTCCTTTAAAATTAACTAACTATTTGAGGTGGGAAGGACAGAGACAGAAGCTGAGCAGGGAGGAGGGCAGCAGGGCCTCAAGGGATTGGTGCGGGGGACTGTCAAGGGTGCTCACAGGAGGGCAAACCAGAAAAAATAAATAAATAAAATTAACTAGCTATTTGAGTAAGATGCTTACTTCTTGTTGAGTATATGAATTCTCCTCTGAGGACTTCTTGAGCTGAATTCCAAAGTATGAAGCAACCATCTCACCATGTTGCCTGCATTTCCTTTGTTGTTTTCTTATGACAAAATTTAGAAGGTCAGTATTTTCATCTTAGAAGTTACTTTTATAAACTATGACTTTGGTTGGTACTGATAAAGTTAATTCCTATATCAGGACCCATAAAATGGAGGCTGCCCCAGTGGCCTGGCCCCCAACAGAAATCTAAACCTAGGATCTAAATCAAAATATAAGCCTGCACTTATGGAAAACATCTGTTAAGGAAACCTAACATACCCCAAACACAATCCTCCAACCGAGCTTTAGCCAGCAGACCTTACCCCAGAAAATAGGACCTGCGGCCTTAGAAGGAAACCCCCAACCTCCTAGCCGATCACGCCCTGTTTCCGTGTTGCCCCCTTCTAAGGCTCTATAAAACTTGCTTTTGCTCCAAATCCCCCAGGAACAGGGCTCCACTGCTTGTGAGGCACTGCACTCCCCCAGTCCATGGATTGTTTTCTCTTGAATAAAGGACATCAAATTCATCACTAAATTGTTTTAGTTATGTCCTTTGACAGTATTCGTAGACTTCCTACATGAGTGATGATGGAATTAATATATTTCCCTTTCGTCCTTCCCTTTTCTCCACCAGCCAACTGATTATCTTCCTTAGGACTTTTCTTTGTACCATTAAATATACTTTTACTTCTGTCAGGTTCTAAAAGGTTTAAAATACATTCAGACCAGGGTAAGTTGTTCCCAGAGAGGTTCTTTTTAGACTTTAGTCCACCCTTCGCTTGTTTCCTTCCCCTCCCACCCCCCCCCCCATGGGCTCACCTCCCCACCAGGAAGTCCCCAGTGATCTTAGGCAGGGAAAAGGAGGCTTAGCTGATTGGTGGGCAGCTGCTGACTCTACAAGGGACAGAAGTAAATTTAGGTTCTATCACAGGCTAAGACTCTATCAGGGAAGGTCAGAACATCCTGCCAGAGCTCCCTGAAAATAGCATCAGCCGGCTTACACAGCTGGAGCCCAGGGCACAACCCCTGCCCATCCCTTCTCCTGAGGCGCCTAGACCAAGCTTAGGGCCCCTCCAGATGGTGAAACCTCTTTATGTCTAGCTCTCCACGATTATAAGATGACTAGGTTCCTGAGCGTCCTCATCCTCTCATCTCAATATGGGCAAAAACTTTCAAATTGCACAGTTTCAGGAGAAATCCTGGCAGAGACCTTAAAGGCTGTCCCACCCCCAGCCCAGACTACCTTTCATTTACCCTTAACCAAGGCCACACCCTGAACATTCATTCCCCTTCCCCTGCCCCCAAGCTCCAGAGTTCTAGCCAAAGGGAACAGTGCTACCAGACAGCCACCCAGTTGAGAAGAGCCAACTCTGGTAAAACTGATGCCTCCTGGTGTTTGAAAATCCTTTGGCCTGCCAAGGAATGGTCTTGGTGCATATTTCAGTTTCTGTCCTTACTCCTGTTTCTTCTCAGCCCTATCTCACACCTCATCTGTCCTGAGTCTCCTTTATCTCCAACCTCCCATCATCTGTTGTCACATCATAAGATGTCACTTTTTTACAAGGTGTAGAGCAGAGAGCAGAAGAAATTTCTGGACTCAAACAAATGAATCTATACTTTCAGATATCATGAGAAAGCCAATAAATACTTTTGAAGAAGCCTTTTTGGTGCCCTTTAAATCAAACTGCATTGTAGTATTCTGACCAGGGAATGAAACCACTTCCCCACTGGCAGGACAGGAAGGAGACCATACAGCACAAACTCTGGACCAGAGTCTTTTCAGTTCACAGGCCATGTGAATAGTCCGACTCAAGCCCTTTCCTTTCCCTCAACCATCAAGAACCCATATATCATAATTTAGAATTTATTTAGCCCGATGTTGTAATGGCAAAGGAGCCAGCGTGGGGGGCTTCCCCAAGACACCTCAACATATCCAAGCATCACTTTCCAGGTCAGAAAAGTCGGGACATTAGATTAGATCCTAGTCCCTAGTTGCTCTAGTATCCTAAGGATCTAGGGTGTGGGCTGGCTGGCTGGATGCACAGAACCTGGGGATGGTCTCTGGGAGCTACAGTGTGGTGAGCAGCTTAGCTGGGTGGCGTCTGGCTATTAGGTGGATCCTGGGCTGGCTCACAGGAGGCTCCTCCACCCTGCTGCCCTCCAGGGAAGACAACTGTGGCATATGTCACAGGCTTGGAGCAGGTCAGGACCTTAGGAGGCAGAGGGGGTGATGAGGACAGGGCTGGGGCTGGGGGTTTCCCTGACGGGGAATCAAGAGGTAGGCTGGTGTAGGTGGTATTGTCGAAGGAAGGTGGAGAGTCGAGCCGAACATATGGTACGTCCGATGGCAAGTCTACAGCGAGTCCAGAGTCACTGATGTGGTGGACCACTGAGGAGGGGGCCTGGAACAAAAGCAGGCAAATCAGGCAAAGAGAGAACCCTCCCTCTGCCCCAGTTCCCTTTGGTGGGAAGCCCAGGACCACACTGGATCCGTCTCCCAAATCCTGAGTATGTCAGTGGACAAGAGGACTTCACTCTGAAGATTTTCAAGCCCCATGGCCCTCCCCAAATCTGGGAAGGTGGGAGACCAAGGTGGGAAGGTGGAAGGACATTGGTGCCAAGTTTACAGAATTTAGGAAGGGGGTTTGGACCCTGACTGGTCCCAGTGCTTCCTCCACCCCATCATCCTGGGGCCTCTCAGGGAGCATGGCAGGTGGAGGGTCTGGGGAATCTGGCTGGGGGCCTTCGGAGACCTCTTACCGTGCCTGGCACTCCACTGCTCTGGAATCGGCCACTGACACCACGCCTGTTCCCTGGCAGGACAGAGGACAGCAAGACAGTCTGCATCCCGTGCCAGCACAAAGCCCATTCCCTCACTCCCTTCAGAAACCTCTTTCCTAGTCCAGACTCACCTTCCCCACTCCCAAGCAAAACTTTACCCCTTCCACCTCCCCAGCCCTCCCTAACCTTCCACCCACTTCCTGCTTCTGCAGCTCCCTGCAACCTGCCTCAGCACTCAGTCTAGCTCCTGAAACCCTTTCCCCACCTCCTCCAGTCATCTGTCCCCAGTCCCACTGCCCCACCCTTTCCGATTCCTGTCCATCCCCAGGCCCGCTCCCACTGAATCGCCTTCCTCCCCTCTGCCCCTCAGCCACAGGAATTCTAGGGTCTGGGGCCCTTACTAAAGCCTAGACAAGCCCAACTGTAGGGGAGCAGACCTAGATTCCCGGCCTCATCTGCAGGACTAGCTGACACAGAATCAGCAGGGCCATGCTGGGGTGGGCGAGTGGACAGCCACCTACCTCTCCTTTTGGCGATCACAGCAAACAGCACTGCCGCCGCCACCAGCAGGACCAGCAGGAGCACAGCACCCCAGATCAAGGCGGTGCTAAGGGACACAAAGGGATAGGCAAGCTTAGCCCTGAACCTGGCGGGAGCTGCTCATCAGGAATCCTGGAGCAGTGGCAAAGGGTGTAGTTCTTGGTGAGCCATGGTTGGGAGAAGGAGATTTGGGGAATGGAATAGGAGGGCAGGCTCAGGCAGGGCAGAAGAGGGACACATTATCAGGGTATCCTGGCTGAAGACCCACTGGGATGAAGGGACCATTGCTGAACTGGGGTACAGAGGTATGTCTGTCTGTCTGTCTACCGCCTGATCAGAAGTTCCCCAAGGGGAGGAAAGAATCATAAGGTTTCCCTTTGATTTAGTCTGGGGCTCTAAACTAGCCATATCTTCAGCACCACCCTTTTCCCAGGCCCCCAAATACAGTTCTTGTCAGTACCTCTTATCCCAGCCAAGTTCCAGAGGGCTGGCACCGCCTGCAGGGTCTGAGGAGGGGCCATCAGCCAGACTGCCAGCCTTATAGTTCTCCTCTTCCTCCTCCCCATTCAGGCCAGGAGCTGAGTCAGAAGGAAATATTGAATGAGCACATACCCATTGTGGGCAGGGTTCACCAGCATGTCGAGGTCTGAGGAATGGGGGAGGGGAGCTGAGGAAGGAGAGGTCCCCAGTAAGAAACACAAAGAAGGAGGGCTTGGGATATTTCTTAGGTGCCTCTCATTCTGGGGGTCAAGGAATGGCACTCTTTATGACTTTACTGGGTTGTGAATATGCCCATTTTCCCCTCTGCCACCAGCCCCCACCCCTTTCCCCCTGCATTTCTTCTTCACCTCCTCCCCCGCACCCTCTGGTCTTATCAGGCTGCCCAGACTGCACAGAAACACCCACTGGATAATCTGCGCCCTTCTCCCCTCCCTGCCCCAGAATAGGTTTCTCCACTCTCATCCTCAATGGAGACCTTGTCTCATCAACTGCTCTCTAAACGGGCCTCTCCACACCTGCAACTGTGTGACCCTCTGCAGGCTGGTCGAGCCCCACCCCAAGCTCAGGATCTAAGGAACTCTGGGGTCAGTCCTAATATGACACAATGCCAACTGACCCTCTCCGAGAGCCTTGCTCTGACCCCGAGACTCAGTTTTGTAACGAGGTTTCTATCATTCCTACAGCACACTCGACCTCTGGCTGGGGGACCCAGGGCTGGTTTTATCCGGCCCTGAGAATCTGTCTTGGGAACCTGGCCAGTCCTTCTAGACCCTCTGGGATGGGGGCTTTGCCTTGTTCTTAGACACTCACCATTCCTACTCCCCACCCCACACCAAACCAGGAACTGGACCCGCTGCGGCCCAATCTTGCTGCATATGTCCTGACCTCTTGGTACTTTTTAAACCACCTTGGACAAGCCGCTCTGAAGCTAAATGCTTGCTGAGCTGCCACCCACAACCTCCCTGGATACCACACTCCGCCTGTCTGCCTGAACAACCATCCCCACTGCAGGGACCCACTCCCCGTCCCCTCTACCCACTGCATCTCGTCTTGTCACAAGCTGCTGTTTAGGGAGGTATAACTTTGAGTTCCTATGCTTTAGAGTGTCAAAGGAGGAGGAGAACAAAGGATGACTAGAATTAACAGGAGAACATAATATAAAATGATAATCATGGCCTCAAGATGAAAGAGATTCTATGACAACTTAGTCCATCCTCATAACGAACAGAGGGAAAAAACCAAAAAAAGGGAAAGTGCCTTCCTTAATTTCATTATCTGAGGATTGGGCACAAATTACTTGAGAAAAAGAAGACCTGAAAATGAAAAAATGTCAGCATCTGTACAAGAAAGGTAGCAGCAGTCTGCTCCAGTAGGTAGCAGACCATTTCCCTCCAGAATATTTTTTTCTACAACATCCTGTTTTTCTGAAAAACAAATTTTTTAAATATTTCAAAATTTTCTTTTAATAAATGCTTAGACATAAGAAAACTGCAGACTGTGAGAATCAAACCTGTAGAAATAAAATGCTTTCTGTGTTGAAAATAGCGTTGAGAATATTGGCTTAAATATTAATGACACTTTCCCCGTTTTCAAAACGGAACGAGCTAAAGTAGCTCAGGCCTTGAATTTGCCTACCTGTAGGTGAGGCACACACTAGATGCTCAGTGAAGATTTATAAAATTAAATAAGATATGAAGTCAGTAATTTTTAGGCCATCAAACCCATTGTTACAGGAATAAAAACCTGGAAGATATAAAAAATTAATTCCAGTTTCTACGCCCAAATTAAAACTTCGTTTCAAACTTTCTAAGGAAAAAAAAATAGCATCAAGTATGTTGAAAATGCTGGAGGAGGAGGCTACATCCACGGTGGGGGAAGGAGGATGTGCCTTCCGGCAGGAGACCCCCCTGTGCGGGAGGGGAAGTGGACTACTCTGGCTGATTTATCTCAGGCTTCTCACCCGGTTTGGTTTCCGTTCCCTGCAGAGCTGTCAAAAGGATATCTCCTCCCAATTCCTCCCCCGGGGGCCCCCAGCCTCCAAGGACCCAAGAGCAGCAGGTGGGTGGCGGGGAGGGCAGGTCAGAGGGGCATCGGCCGCCTAGGACAACTCACCGGCAGGGACCACGTCCAGAGCGACTCTGTGCACCGTCTGGGGCCCGGCGGTCCCCTCCACCACGCAGCCGTATTCCCCAGCATCCTCCTCCCGCAGGGTAACCATCTCCACCTGGAGCAGGCCGCTCCCCAGGTCGGTGAGAAAGGCGCGCCCGCCCCCTGGGGCTCTGCGATCCACAGCCGAAGACACCAAGGGCTGGCACCCCTCTGGCAAGAACCGGCACCACACCTTCTGAGCCTTGATGTCCTGGGGTCGGTAGTGGCACTGCACCAGAATGGAGCCCCCCACAGGTGCCTGCAGCTTCTCAGGCAGGCTGTCAGCAGAGCCCTGGCCTAGGGACAGAGAAGACACGGAAATGTGGGGCAGGAGCTGGGGGCACCTCCCAGCCCACCACTAGCACAGAGGCACAGGGACCTGGAGGTCCACCTTCTAGGCCCCACACGTGTTCCTGTTGCCACGATAGCACCAATCATTCTTGGGCATGAAGCAAAGTATATGGGCCAGAGTGCAGCTCCTTCTGAGCTTACCTGCTAGTCCCAGGAGCAGCAGCAGGAGCAGGTTGGGACCCATGGCTGGGCAGGGATACGTCAGCTCTGGGGCTTGCCTGGGCACTGACACAGCATTGCCCGGGGGGCAGGAAACATCTGCCTCAGTCACGTGGGTCTCTCAGTGACCGTGGGGTGGGAGGCAGGCACTGGTGGGCCCCTCCATGGGTGGGCATAAGGAGCTCTTCCAATCCCTGGTTGGCTCAGTGCTCAGGAACTGACCCTGAGGGTGGGGGTGGGCAAGGCAGGGGAGAAGGCCCAGGAAAGGCAGAAGCCTGGGGCCCAGCTTAGGGATGAGGTGGGAGGAGGGTCGCGGCTACCAGAGAGCCATAGAGAAAGAGGGAAGATGATCTTCAGGGTCTTCCCTGTGTAGAATCTGAGGGTGCAGAGCTGTACAGGAGGGAAGTCAAGGGTCCTACCCACGGTCCAAGGCCGTTCTGATTCTAAGTTCTGTATGAGTGCCCCCCCAGCTTTCAGGAGACAGTCCTCCTCCTGCAGGACAACCTCACACCAGGGAGCCCGCCTCGATGCTGTGCCCTGGACCCGGCCTGTCTTCATTTGCTGTGCTGGGTGCTCTCCAGACCATTTCAGTGTAGACCCACATTTCCAGTTCTGGGACTAGCATTATTTCTTCAATAACTACTTCTCCATTCTCCTTTCTCCCCCCTCAAGTTTTTTGCCCCCTCAAGTTTCTGGAACTTTTAAATTAGTTGAATACTGAACCTCAAGTATTCATCTCATTTTCATATCTTTTCCTTCTCGTTTTCCATCTTTTTGTCCACTTTGTTCTGATTTCTAGAAGGTATCTTCATTTTTTTCTTCCATCCCTTCTATTACTGCCTTTTAAATTTTTATTCCTTAGTGTTTTTATTTTTTTTTAATTTTTATTTATTTATTTATTTTGAGGAAGACCAGCCCTGAGCTAACATCCGTTGCCAATCCTCCTCTTTTTTGCTGAGGAAGACTGGCCCTGGGCTAACATCCGTGCCCATCTTCCTCAACTTTGTATGGGACGCCGCCACGGCATGACTGACAGGCAGTGCGTCGGCGGGCGCCCAGGATCCGAACCCGCAAACCCCAGGCTGCCAAAGCGCGAAATAAACCGCTGCTCCACTGGACCAGCCCCTCCTTAGTGTTTTTAATTTACAGGATTTCTTATTCTCCAAGCATTTCTTATTCACAGCATATTATTGTTGTTTCATGAATGTTCTATCTTCTCTATTGGGAGACAATTCTGCATGAAGATTTTCACATTTCTGCTTGGTCTGGGCTGTCTGAGCAAAGGGCCCTGACAAGCTTGGCTCCAGGGTGACAGAACAGCAAACATACCTCAGAAGCTAGAGATGGTGTATCAGCTCCAGAGAGATCGGCTTGCATCCTCCCCGCTCCCTGGAGAAGATCTGCTTATGTTTCAGAGTAAAGGTCTCTCTCACTCCAAAGAGGAAGGTGGGCCAATATGCCAGACGAGCTATATAAGCTCTAAGTCTCATAATTTGGGGTTCCTTTCCCATGACACAAACTGACTGCCTATACAGGAAACATCTGGCCCTCATTCACATCGCCGTGTGTGGAACTGGTATTGGAGATCCTGCACGGTGAGTAATAACCTCCTGACCTGGGACAGCAGGGGGAGCGCCAGTGCTCAGAGAGACAAGGGCAGGCAAGGTGGGGATGGCTGGGAGGACACGTTGCCCTGACCTGGACAGTCACACCAAGACAGGGGCTGGAAAAGCCACCCTCCCTCCTCCCTTCCCCCTCCCTTCTCTCCTCCTTCCCTCTTTCTGTCTCCACCTTCTTTAGGGAGCAAAGGAGTTTAGAATGGGAAACTGGGAGCAGGAGCCTGAGAAAGCTGGCTGGTGTGACAAGCTGAGCCTGGTGGAAGGGGTGATGGGGTGACCAGCTATCTCCGTGGGCCCGGGACTGAGGGCTTTCCTTGGACACGAGATTTTCTGTGCTAACACTGGCAAAGTCTCGGGCTGCCCGGACGGCTGAGTCACCCTGGTGGGTGATGTGGAAGTACTTCTCTCTGTCCTGCCAACGTGTCAGGCTTTCTTTGATTTCCCTACAAGAAAGATATTTTCACAGTAACAAGCCACCTGGTAGTGTTGTGTGAAGAGGAGACCTGTCCTCAGTATTTAACCAAATGGATCCAGTCCACTGCTGGGTGCTCAGGACAGAGAAGACCAGGCAGTATCCTGGCCTCCAGGGAAGTGTCACATCGCTGGACGTTAGGGAAGAAGAAGGAAGCCAGTGTTTATGAAGGATCTACTATGAGCCAGACAGCTGGCCAGGGACTTTCATTAACGGTATTTCTTTCAACCTCACAGAAACCCAGTGAAGTAGGGTTGCTTTGTTTTTTAGTAAGAGAGGACCCTGAGGCTCAGAGGAACTAAGAAACTTGCTTAAAGCTTCTTAGTAGGAGGCCAAGCTGAAATTTGAAACCAAAGTATCTGACCCCCTTCAATCCAGTGTGCCCCTCAGTCCGGTGGGTCCCCTCATTGGAATCCAAGGCAGGGGATCCCAGTGGCAATCCAAATCCAGAGGTGGATGTCTCCGACATGGCAGAGCAGGAAAGAGAAAGGGCCAAGTTCACAAGAGGAGGAAAGTTCCAGCCATGCTCCTCCTCTGCCGTCTCGTCAGCACGAGGCCCTAGAGGGGCAGGAGGGAGGCGGAGTGGGCTGTTTGGGCTCAGCTCAGTCTTGGTGCCTAGACCATGCCTGGGGACACGATGAGGAAGTGTCACATGCCGCTGAGTCAGGAAAGCCAGGGAAACAGACTGGACCAGAGTCGCAGAGCTCCGGGGCAGGACCAGCAGAGCAGCCTCAGCGGGGAGTGGGCGAGGCGGGGCTGGGGCAGGGCTGGGCGGTGGCGGGAGTGATGTGTTGATCTGAGGCTGAAACATGGGGCTGCATCAGGGGCTCCTTCCCAACAATTCAAAACCCCAGGTGCCCACGGCCAGGTTAGAGGGCAAGGCAGCCACATGCGGCTGTGGCCAGAGGGCCTCCTGGGCTTCCACCTCTCTGAGGCCCCAGACAGAGAGCCCCAGGATGTGGCAGACTCGTTTCCTCCTCTTCCAGGCAGCCCACCTGGGGAAGTCTCTGTCCCTCACTCTTGGCCTGGGTGTTGTGCGTGTACTGAGAAGAGAGAGGAGGTCCCCTGAGCTGCCCTGGCTGTTCCCTGTCCCTAATGCTCTCCCCATGATGTGCTCGTGGTTCACTTCCTTGCCTTCTCCCAGTGTTTCTCAAGTGGTACTTCTTACCACCCTTCAGAATTTCTTCACCCCCGACCCGTCTGCACTCCTCAGGCTCCAACCATCTGACTGTCTGATTGTTGTGTTTGTCTGTCTCCCTCTCCTCCCACCAGGACGTGGCTCTGTGTGGGCAGAAATCTTTGCCGGATTTGTTCACTGTTGTGTCCCCAGTGCCCAGAATAGTGCCTGGCACAGGAAATATCTGTCGAATAAACAAATGAATATATGAGTAGGACTGAGCTAGAGGGAAGGGCACCTTGAACGCCAAGTGAAATTTGAATTTCCAGGCTCTACTCGGAACTCCAGGTAAATCCGTTTCCTTTTGGGCCTCAGTTTCCCTTCTGTACTGTGAGCAGCTTGGACCAGTAGCTCCCAGCTTGGGTGTGCTGCATCTGTAACCCAAGCCCCTGTCATTTCTCTGGAGGGGAAGTAACACAATGAAAGCAAAGCTCTAGGGAGATGGATGGATGAGTCAGCAGGGAATTGGATGGACTTGGGGGTGGGGAGGAGGGGTGGAGGGAGGCCAGAAACAATCCTAGGGAACCGATGGACAGGAGGCAAGAGGAGACGAAGACGAGATGCTAGAGAAATTCCAGACGAGGAGGCAGGACTTGGTAATTGGCTCTAGAGGAGGGAGAGAGAAGAATAGAAAGATTGGCTGGAGTGCAGCCTGTAAGAATGGAGGGACACGGTATCCTAAGACCTAGGCCCCAAGGAGCCAGACCTTTTATCTTTTCCTCATCCAAATTCATTCTCCTACCATGTAGCGAAAGAGAAGGCCTTCTCGATGCCCCAAATCATCCAGGTAAACATGAAATCTTGGATTTATTTGTGAGAGTGTTTAATGTCCAATGTCTAGAAGTTGATAGATATCCCTCCCACCTTCCAGGCACACACATGCACACACACACACACACACACATCCCTGCTTCCAAGGTCCAGGAGAAGCAGGGTACAGGCAGAGTGGCCTTTTGCCAAAGCAGACCCAGGAGTCTTGGTGGCCGAGAGGTGAGTGTGCAGACTGGGGTGGTCTCTGCAGACCTCTCCCGGGCCTCTTGTTCCACGTGGGGTCCTCTTCTTTCATGTGTCTCTCTCCCCTGCAACAGGCCAAGTACTCACATGGCCACTCTCAACCCCACCTCGCCATCCCTGCCTGGTCCACCCCCAGCCACGGCTGTGCTCTCCAAGCTCACCTGTCAGGGTTTGGAGCTGGTAACCTGGATCGTGGCCATGGTCTGGCCCACTGGCCAGGGGTGTGCCCTGTTTCTGCCCATGCCAGGCCACAGCCCAGAGGGCACTGGCTGCTAGAAGCTTGCTGAGAAAGACGCAGGCCAAGAGGAGAAGAATGGAAGTAGGTAGGAAGGGGATCTGCTCTTCTGCGAGGCTCCTTGGAGAAACAAGGAGGGCATACAGGAGGCCTTGCGGGGCCTGGACTGGAATCTACCCTCAGACAAAGAGTGGGGAGAAACCAGGAGCTTCCAGAGGCTCAGGGCAGCTCCCCACCCAGCACCATCCCTGGCATGGGGCTTTGTGGGATGTGGGGGAGCCTGTAAACAGGAGACCTGAGTTCTAGGCTTGGATCTGCCTGCTGAGTGCATTTAAACACATCACCTTCCCTCCCTGAGTAGTGTCCTGTCATACGTGATGCGCTAGTATGGGGTGTGTATATGCGTGTGTGTGTGCGCGCGCGCATGCACGCGTGAGCTTCATGGCTATATTAACAATGTTTAAAAGCCCGTACACAGGCACGAACCAATCAGAACTGATTCTGGTCCTACCAAAGGAGCAGGGGTCTGGGGGTCCCAGTTTTGTACTAAAGTGCTAAAAGTTTCATTGTTGCTGAATCATGGGGATGTCCAAAGGCTGCCGAGGAGGGCCGGAGGCTGACCATTCAGGAGTCTTGGAGCAGCAGCTATTTCCAAACTATTATGGAAGAATTTCAATATTTTAACAACTGGCATGGTCATACCAACACACACTGGCTGTTTGGAGGGACGTTTAGACAAGATCCTATCCAGGCCCTTTCAGGCTCTAACTGCCTTGGAATTTGTAGTTCTGGGACCCCCAGCCTCCATCTCAGGCCCGGGCTCTGCCAGGGTGGAAGTCTGTACCTGGAGATGCTGTGCTCCACCTGGGTATCCTCGAAGCTCTCGGATTCCTTGGGGATCCAGAGATCATCAGGGTCCTGGTGATCCAGGGGGTCTGGGGGGGACAGAGCCTGTGAGCTTCTCGCCTGCTTCTCCTTGAGGTAGCCCGCCATGGTGGGGAGAACCCCTCTGGTGGGTGGAGGTGAGGCCCCTGGGCTCTGGTCCTGTGCAGATCAAGTTGTCAACCTCTCTGAGCCTCAGTTTCCTCACCTGTAAAGTGGGGTGATTAGGAACACCTCTTAATAATAGTGTTGCAGGATTCCGTGAGAGCATCCTATAGTGTCCAGCACCTCCTAGGAGCTCAGTAACTGCAGCTCCCACACTCCCATCATATAGGGTCTTTGGGAAGATCAAATGGAATAATGGACGTATTTGAAAGTCCTGCGAACTATCAAGCTGTCTACCAGCTATGAATTATTATTATTATTTTCCTGCCACCCTCTTGGGAGTTGGCTGAGCCCTAGAGCCTGATAGGGCTGAAAATTCATGTCTCCTCGCCCCCCACTCCCGCTTCCCACTCAGAAAAGTGGTGAAGGTGAGGTTTGCGTCTAGGGCAGGCGGTCTCCCCTACCCTCCCCAGACAAGAGATGCGTAACCCCACATTTGTTCTCCTTTGGGACACAGTCACATTATGGAGACACAGGCAGAAGGCTCAGGGGTGGGGAGGACCCCACTGCCACCCTGTCTCACCTAGTCAAGCCCGGAATGAGGATCCCAAGTCAGTTCAGCAGCAGGAGGCTGGGGCGCGGGCTGTCACTTACCCCCAAGTACTTGTAACTCTCTTATCTCATTCGCATCTCACGGGAGCCTGCACGTGGGGTCAGCAGGACATGCCGCACCTCCGCTTGAAGATGAGGACATGGAGGCCCAGAGAGGTGAAGCACATTGCCTGGGGTCACAAGCAGTGTGCCTTTCTAGGGTTGTTTTTCTGTACCAGGTTGGTGCCTAATTTATGTTGGTGGGTCTGTTGGATGGTTGGATGAGGGACCTTACTCCTTAAGGACCACCTACATGTTCCATGCTAACCGGATGCCAAATGGATAAAGCTCTTTGGAGGAGCAGGACCACAGCGAGCCCATACGGTGCCTTGTGCAAATTAGAGAACAGTACCCTTCCTGCAAGGGACGCAGTCCTGCACCAGGGAGCAGAGCCTGGCGAGAGGCATCAGGGCTGCTCTGCGGCCCCCTGTGCAGTGAGCAACCTGCATAAACATCCATGGTAGCCCCGAGCTGCGGGACAGGATTCACACTGTGGATTTTCCCAGGGTCCCCGAAAGCCCAGAGGGTAGTCCTATGCACAGACACCAGAGGTACGCGCCCCGGCCCAGGGGTGGGTCAGAGGTGCGGTCAGCCGCCCACTCACCAGCCAGCACCTCCACCAGGACCTTCCTCAGTGTGTCGGCCTCACCACCGTGGAGGCTCTGACACCGGTAGAGCCCAGCGTCGTGGGCTTGCAGATTCCGCAGCGTAATGGTTAGCATGCCCCCCAGGGCGTCATCCGTGATGACCGTACTCCCATTCCGCCTCTTCAGGAAGGACAGCAGCCACAAGCTGTGGGTACTGACCACCTGCTGGCACGGGCCGTCTTCACGCAGCTGGCGACACCAGGCTTTGCGTCTCCCCCAGTGTATCAAGGAGTTGTAGGGGCAGGAGACCTTCAGGGACCGGCCTGCTGTACCCTGGAACACCGTGGTGTTGTGGGCTCGGGACAGCTCTGGGGGGAGGGGGGGAGACATTCATTCACTCCTTCATTCATTTAGCAAATGTTTATCGAACACTCACTAGGCACAGTGAACAAAAGGGACAGAAATCCTACCCTTAAGGAGCTCTGGTTCTCATACAAGTTGGGAGAAGGTGGCACAGCTCAGGCATGTGTTTGTGGGAAATGGGGAACCAGGAAACCTGGGTCCTGGGTCTGGCTTTTTCACCATTGGACTTGCTGGACATCTTTGGAGAAGTAACGGACCCTCTCTGGTCCTATTTTCAGAGACACTTGTCGTGAAGTTCCCTCCAGTTCTATTCTGCACATCTTTTCTTTATCATATGGGACCAAGACCCCTCCTGTCCCCCATCCATCTCAAGAGAGCAGGGCCAGTGGCCCTCTCAGGCATGGGGCTGGTTCCACAGGAGGCTGGACTGGGCATCCCCTCGCTGCCCCGGCCAGGCTTGCTTCCTCTGCAGCTGCCCACGCCGGTACTGGCTTGGCGTTCTCCTCTTTCCTGACCTCTAGCTTCCAGCTTCCCTATTTCTGTGGCTTTGTTCCCCTTTCAGGAGAGACTCGTCTCAGAGCTATTTTGGGGGAGACATGAGGCTGCTATTTTGGGGACCCTCCTTGGGGTGTGGGAGATGGGCTTGGAGCACGAGCCTATTGCCAGGGCAGGGGCTACAGGGGAATCCCCCAGAGCCCTCTGCCTCGACTTCCCTCTTTTGGTTCTCCCCTGATGCCTCGTCAACTGTATGGTGACAGAAACTTGAAAGATAACATCAGAGAGCTGGTGGCCTGCCTTTTGGAACCAGACAGACCTGGTGAGCTGGGCCCCCTCCACATGTCACCCTGTCCATCCTTCTGCCTCTGGCACCCCCCACCTTCCCCCACTCCACCCCCAGCTGAGAAGCTGCAGGAGCAAGTCTCCATTGGGAGAGTCCCTCCCCTCACCCAGGTTTGCCTATTGCTCTGGGGGAGCAGGAGGTCCCCTTCCTCCAATGGGAAGAGGCAGTTGTGTGTGAGAATCTGGGGTGTCCATCCCCCCAACTCGGTGACGGGACTCTTTAGCCCCTCACCTCCCATCCAGGGCTGAGGACAAGAGGGCCTTCAGCATGGGAGGGACACCCGGAGATGCTGTACCAGTCCCGGGTCCTTGCCTCCTGCTGTTCCTCCCTCCCAGCCCACCACTCCTCTGGGGCTCGTCTTATGCTTAAATGGCTCATAATTTTAGGGGCTCTTATCAGTGCCCCCAAAACTTCCCCCAACTGTGGCTAGTGTCTGAGATGCCCCCATCAGAACTCCTTCCCTTTCCATGCGCCCAGAATCCACTAGGCCCACGCCTCCACGTGCATGAGGAGTCTGACAGTGGGTTCCCATACTGGGAGGGAGGGAGAGCATGATGAATATGCAGCGGGCGGGGGAGAGGGGGTGCAGAACATGCCGAGGATTTCAACCGCCTTCATGGTGCAGCTCAGTGCTCCCCACCCACCCACCCACCCACCCACCCACCGTGTACTTGAGGGAGGGAAAGGGAAGAAGGCTTGGACAGCAGAGGGAAGGGATCCTACCTGCGGCAGAGAGCAGGATGAGCAGCGGGAGAGGGTCCATGTCACCCTTCCCCTGTGGAGGGCAGACGCAGGGTACCTTGTGCAAGAGCTCGTCTTTCCTTTGGACTGCAGAAAGGAGAGGGTCAGGCGCTGCCCACAGGAACTGGCTCCTGAGGATTGAGCAAGAGTCAGGACTGGGGTCTGGCTTTATGAATCAGGGACGGGGTGCGGGGGTGGGGGAGGAGGGGAGAGGAGGAGCCGGCCACTGCATCTTGGCAGCAGGGGGCTGAGGATCCCAGGCCTCTGAGAGGCCAGCCTGCCCTCCTGCCTGTTCCAGCCAGGGTCACCCCTCACGGCTGGGGCTGGCCAGGGTCTGAGGCTGCCCATCCTCCTTGCAGAGCCTAGCCCGTGGATCACTGTCCTCAAGGCCGTGTTCAGACTTTCCCCCACCTGCAGGGCCTGCCATCCCCTGCTTCCAGCCCTGCAAGGGATGGAGAACAGCAGCTCCTCTTGGAGCCCAGGACCCTCCCCCAGCCCCTTCTAGTCCTTCCTTCTGGGCCAGCCTCTGTGGAGTGTGGCAGCACTTAAAGAACGTGGCTCTGGAGCCAGCTCTGTGGCTCTAAGTCCCTCCTTCTTCACTTCCTGTGTGTGCAACCATGCATTCATAACCTCTCGACATCTCAGTTCCCACATCCGTAAAAGGGGAATAACAATAGTGCATAGTGTCATTGGGAGGATGGCATGGATTTCTACAGGCAAAGTGCTTTAGAACAAGGCCTGACACGCAGGAAGCACCCAACAAATATTAACTGGTACTATTATCCTAGGGAGCAGGGAAAGGGAGAATGGGCTGTTCGTGAGAGGGAGAATTTTCTCTGCCACCCGGAATCTCCTTCCTGAGTTTAGCTCCTTTGCACAACTGGGTGCCTCTCGTATGCACGTGCTCACACGGACATTGTTTTGTGCACACACACACACCTTGAACTCCCGACCATCCTGTGGGACAGGACAGGACGTGACATTTCCTGAAGTTCTGGGGGTGGGGTGTGATTTTCCTACAGGAGCGGGTCCTGTGAAGGGTGATCCAGGCACAGGGACCCGCATGTGCGAAGGCACAAAGGTGAGTCGGGAGTGGGGTGGGGAAGGCAAAGCAATTCCCAGGGGCAGGAAATTGAGTTGTGCTGGGGAAGTAACAGGAGAGGCTGGAGGAGCCCCTAGGGGCCTATGGATCATCAGAGTCCTCTCTGCCTTCCGGCAAGCCTTCATCCATTTGTTCTTTTATTCTTTTACTTACCCATATTTCCGTGCATCTACCATATGGACAGGGAATGTGCTTGGAGATGGGGAGTTAATGGTAGACATAAGACAGTCCTCCACTTAGAGAGCCAACTGCCCAGCCTTGACCTAAGGGCCTGGGGAATGAGGGCTCTGAGGCCACCTGAAGATCACTCTGTAGATACCCTTCTATGGTCTTTTTAAAATAAAGTCAGGATTATTGGCCTATCACTTAGATACACAAAAATTCACCCCGTTAGGGTGTCCAGCTCTACGAATTTTGATAAACTCATGCGTCTATGTAACGACCACTGCAATCAAAATATAGAACATTTCTATCAGCCCAAAAAAGTTCCCTCGTACCTCTTTTAGCCAATCCCTTCTTCTCTAATCCAGGCCCAGGCAACTACTGATCTGACTTCTGTTCCTATAGCTTCCTGCCCTTTCTAGAATGTCATATACATGGAATCATGCAGCACATAGCCTTCTGGGTCTGGCTTCTTTCACTTAGGAGGATGCATCCAACACGCGTGAAGTAGCACTTCTCAGTAATCCATCCCTTTTTGTTGCTGAATAGTATTTCATCGTATAGATGACCCACCGTTGTTTACCCATTCACCGCCTGGTGAACGTCTGAGTTGTTTCCAACTTGGGCCAATTGTAAATAAAGCCACATAAACAGTCATGTACATATATTTTGTGTGGACATATGTTTTCATTTCCCTTGGATAAAATCCTGGGAGTGGGAGTGCTAGGTCATGTAGTACATGTATGTTTAACTTCCTAAAAGCTGCCACGTTGTTTTGCAAAGTGGCGGTACCATTTCTGCATCCTTGTCAAGACTTGATATTGTCATGTGTGGTTTTTTTTTCTGTAGTGTTCTAATAGGTTTATGGGGACATCTTATTATGCCTTTAATTTTATTTTCCTAATGATTAATGATGTTGAACATCTTTTCGTTGTTTACTTACCGTCTGTATATCTTCTTTGGCGAAGTATTAGTTCACATCTTTCATCCATTTTTTTTTATTGTTTGTTATTTTCATCATTATTGAGTTGTGAGAATTCTTTATATATTCTGGACAGAAGTCTTTTGTCAGATATGTGATTTGCGAATATTTTCTTCCAGTCGGTAGCTTGTTTTATCATTTCCTTAACAGTGTCTTTCAAAAGATAAAAGATTTTAATGCTGATGAAGTCCAACTTATTGATTTTTCATTTATGATTTGTACCTTTTGTGTTCTACTAAGAAAATTTTGCCTACATCAAAGTCACAAAGATTTTCTCCTATATCTTTTGTTAGAAGTTTTATAGTTTTAGGTTTTACATTTTGGTCTATGATCCATTTCAAGTTAATTTTTGCATGTGGCAGAAGACATAATTTGTAGTTCTGGTTTTGTTTCTTTTTTTGCCTATGGATGTACAATTGAACCAGCATCATTTGTTGAGAAAACTATCCTTTCTCCATTGAATTGCCTTAGTGTCTTTGTCAAAAATCAGTTGACGTGTAGGTCTATTTCTTGACTGTCCATCTACGTGTCTATCCTTTCACCAATATCACACCATCTTGACTACTCTCTGTAGCTTTACAATAAGTCTTGAAATCAGGTGTTGTGGGTAATCCAACTACACTTTTTTTATTCAAAATGATTTTGGCTGTTCTAGTTACTTGGCTTTGCCAAGTAAATTTTAGAATCAGCTTGTCAACTTATACCCACCACCCCTCAGAAAACAGCCTGTTGGGCTTTTGATTGGGATTACACTGAATCAATAGATTGGGGGGGGAACTAGACATCTTAACACTATAGAGTCTTCCAGTCCATGGACACAGTTTAGCTCTCCATTATTTATTCCTTCTATGATTTCTCTCACCAATGTTTTGTGCTTTTCAGCATACAAATCTTACACATATTTTGTTCAGTTTCTACCTATTTCCACCTAAGTATGATTTTGGTGCAATTTAAATGTTTCTAGATTTCTGTATCTTAGGCAGAAGCAGAACTCAGAAGCCCCGTGAATCTTTATCTTATTTTCTGGCCCATTTATGCTCCATTCTGGCCCCTTCTTCCCACTTCCTTCCTGCCTGAGGAAAGGGTCTTTTTATTCCTCTAAGCCTCATAACGAAAGGCAGGCATTAAGAAATCATTACTCATTCCTCACAGCACACATGTGTCAAACGCTTGTGCTAATTTGTGGCTCAATTCCCTGATCCTCATATCCGAGCACAGGAACATTTCTGCACTGCCCCCCTCCCAAGCACAGGGTCCTTCCTTCCACTTTGCTAAATCTAAGTTCAAAGAGACCTGCCGCCTCACATTTGGGCACAGAGAACTTTTTCCCTCTGTCATTACATCTGAACCCCGTCTTTCGCTGATGCATGCATTCATTCAACCACCATGTCTGTGTCAGTCACTGCACTAGAGAACTCGGGTCTCTTGGAGCCTCATGTTCCTGGATACGATGGTGGCCATTGCCGGGGGAGTCCCAGACTGGAAGCACGACTGGACACGTGACATAATCCTGATGTCTAACTTCAGCTGAGACTTCACAGCTGCTGGGCAATCCTTTCCAGAATGCCTCGAGTAGTGAACCCCTATAGCAGCTGTTCCAAGTCGACATCCTCCTCAAACACACACTTCTACTCCTCCCCCTCCTTCTTCCCTAGGAACAAACCAAGGTAGTCAGATGTGAGCATCCTCGCCCTCTTTCAGATCCTCCATTATCCTCCCATCCCCACTCTAGCCAACCTGAGTTGCTAGAGAAGCACCAGAGCCCAATAAGGACCACGGCCAGCACCCAGACCTGCGCTAGGCTAGGGGACCGTGTGGCTGGAACAGCTGGCAGGGGAACAGGCCTCTCGAAGCTGGAGCAGCTCAAATTCTATCAGGGTGCACTATCACCCCAACCTGGGAAAGCCGTGGCCCCGCCCTGCCTGAAAAGCAGGCTGGAGAGAGTAACTGGTGGGATCCGCCCCACCCTTGACTGGGCCACCAACATCAAACATCAGAGCCCACAAATGTCATTTGCGGATAAGCAGCCACTTAAGACTTCTCTTTCTCAGTTCCCTCTTTGGTCCTGTCCTGCTTTTACTTGATCTCACCCTTCTGGATCCAAACCCCTGCCTCCACGCCCCAACCTCTCTCTCACCTCTGACCCCTCACAGATGACCTTCTTCTCACCTCCAGGTATCTGTACTATCACCCTCCGACACGTCCAGCTGAGGCGGTTCACCCATTCTTAACATCCCACATTTTCTAAGTTGAGGATCTCAGCCCCTGTCCAGGGCCAATGACTCCCCTCTTCAGGGCAGGACACCTCCAGGGGGGGTGTGTGTGTATGTATGTGCGTGTGTGCGCGCACACACACGTGCTGGGATTGGATTAGGTCTCAGGCAAGCAGACAGCAGGCCAGTGTGGCAGCAGCTGGTGGGCCCAGCCATGGTGATGCAGGATGGCAGATCCAAAGGGAAGATCTGGGGGAGGACACAGGAGATGAGAGGCAGGGACCCAGGCACTGAACCTGGCTCAAGGCATCACAGGGCTGAGACAAAAGCATAGGGAACCTCATCTGCTGCTCGACTGGATCAGCACCAGGCTCGGAGAGGATGCCTAGCCTGCACCTAGGGGCAAAGTGTAGGGGCTGGACAGCTGGGTGGGAGGGAAACGGGAACTAGAGTAGGGGTTAAGCACACAGGCTTTGGCTCCTGCAGATCTGTGCTTAAGCCCAGCTCTGTTATTTACTAGTTCTGCAGCCGTTAGCAATTTCTTCACTCTCTGGGCTGGCTTCACTCCCTGGATATGTAATGCTATGGCACAATGTCAAGTGCTCAAAAAAAGGTAGTTGGTATTCTTTTCCTCCCTCTTCAATATACTTCTCTCTAAAATCTTCCTTTCTTCCTCCTGCCTCCTCCATCCCAGAATTTCATTTTTCTTTTCCAAAATGACTGCTCTCTCTCGCTTGCTCTCTCTCTCTCGCTCTCTCTGTGTGTGTCTCTCTCTGCCCTGGATGATCCCAGGGACTTGCTTTCTCACCCGTGTCCTGTCACTTCCAGGGTCTTCAAGTCCTGCCTCCCCACCCCACACCTGTCCCTCCATGTTCACCTGGGCGTAATCTCAACTGTCCTGAAAACCCCTCACTTGTCTCTGCTCCCCCTTCAATTGCTGCCCTTTCATTATCATGTCTTTCTTTTATTGTTTTACCTTTTAGGGATGTATCTGCTATTCACACTCTTCAACTGCTCCTTTGAGTCTGATCCCCAGAAGCCAGGGATGGCGTCCTCCCAGCCCTCCCCTCCTTGGCTTTTCTGCTGCTTTGACATCCTTGACCACTGTGCTGGTCATCCTCCACTCCTGCCCCCACCCCCAACCTATGTTGTCCCTGCTCAGTCCTGCTCTGTCCCTGGGAGAATGATCCCTCTGGACTCCATCGCCCAGACTCCCAGCCCACTGGCTTACTGCTGGGTCTAGTCAAAGGGAGATATTGGCTGGAGTTTGGAGGCTAGGAGGAAAAGTAAGTTGGGGTATTACTTCCGCCACTCCCTCCACGTCTGTGGTGGTTTGGACAGCGGCTGCTTTCCTCGGTGGCCACAGTTCCGGTCAGCAGCCCCTCTTCCACGACTCCAGCTCTCACTTGGCTCCTGTAACACGGTTCTCTCTCCCTGCTCTTTCACGTCTGGGGGCGTTAACAGCTCCGTCTTTCTATGCATCACCATCCCTGGCTGGTTCCCTTATCCTCACCGACTCCTCTGTAAAGAACTCTGTTAAAATGATTGGCAATTGGACCCTTTTGTGTGTGCTGTCTGTTCCTGGAAGGGAACTTGGCCTACGACTACCCCGTCCTTCTTGGCATTCCTTTCCCGCCTATAGAAGGGAGTGGGAGAGCCTGGAGCACTCTTCCCAGGGGCATATTCACTTATTCTTCAAATATTTCTAAGCACCTACCATGAGCCAGGCACCAGCCAGGTGCTGGGAAGGCACAATAAACAAAAGAGGCAGCCTCTTTGTTGTTGGACGTGGAAGTGATGTTGATATGGTAAATCTGTAGTGGCTGGATTCTAGAAGTCAACATCCTGGGTTCAGGGAGTGAAGGGAGGCCCTCAAATGAGTTATCAGAGAGAGTTTGGGACATATCTGGCCATCGCAGCCAGAAAAGCACATTTGAGCTTCTGACCCGAGTGTGATTTGAGAAGTCAGGATGCCCATCAGGCTGAAAATGGGGACCCAGGCTTCGACCACAGAGATCTGCCAGCTGAAGATTGATCTGGCTGTGGCCAGAAGCACAAGCCTTAGAAATGAAAGAGGATTATGAGACAATTGCAGCCTCTCTGAAGAGAAAGAAAACAGTTCCTCCAGGGAGGGGCTGATTCCCACCCCTAGCATGGGTGGACCCCACATGGTGGCACTGTTTCCCTGTAATGCCCCTGCCTGAGCAAGGTCACAAGTCCTTCCCTCGACACCCAGAGTACACCGGGCAATGGGGGATCAACAAGGAAATAAATCCTGAGAACAATGTGCATCTGGATCAGCCCCTCCTAACATTATCTGACCCTGCAACCCTTTAAAAATTACACTAAAGTTTTGAGACATCAGCAGGAGTTCTGGAGTCATTGTTCGTCCCTGGTTTAGAGTAGAAAGCAAAATAGTCCTAAAGATAAATTTGTTGCTGCAAAATTTGATCAATTTTCCCAAAACTTTTAAGAAGAATCTTTAAAAACGCAATTTAGAAAAATTAGATCGTTTTTAAAGATCTAGTGTTGAAATGAGAAGACTTAAGATTAACAGTGCATGCTGAGTAGACGACATACATCAGTGCTGTCAACAGCTACTTGGTAAGTACTTCTTGTGCAGTGAAACATTACCTTCAAGCCACAGGCAATTTCCTCCAGGATCACCTGCCACACTTAGGGGGAGCACAGCTTTAAAGAGAGATTATGTCTATTCCAAGAATAACTATATAAAACATGTTCAGCATTTTTTAAATCTTTTAAAAACATATTTGATTAATTTTTAGGTGAAAAATGTATAAAAGTTCACTCTAAAAAAGGTGAAAGTTGCCCATAATTTCACCACTTAAAACACATTTATTGAGTACTTACTGTGTGCTAGGCATTGTTTTAAACACTCTACATGTGTTACATCAGTCCCTATGAAGTAGGTAATATTGTTCCAGGTACCTGAGATCCTGAGAAATTAAATATCTTGCCCAAGGTCACACAGCTAGTATGAGGCAGAAGTTAGATTTAGGTCTGAGTACTCTGCTCCTGAGCCAGGCCCCTTAACAATTCATGGAGTGGAATTTTCCTCCACTCCTCTAATCCACGTCCCAGAGATAATCGCTAGTAATATTTTGGGATATGTTCATCTAGTCTTTTTCCTCTGGCCACACAGAGGGACACAAACACAAATAAGCTCATGCTAGATATACTATTATATATTATTTTGTGGCTTGCATTTTTTTCATTTACTGTGTCAGGAACATCTTTCCATATAAACAGGTAGAGTTTTATTTCACTTTTTGTAATGTCTACATAATATTTATTGGTGTGGATATAGAATAATTTATTTAATCAGCCCCCTATTAATGGAGATTAAGAGAGTTTCTAAGAGTTGACTCTTGAAAATTGTGACAAGCATAACTTATTTTTTCTTACATTAAAATATTTGGGGGCAGGCCCAGTGGCATAGTTAAGTTCACACACTCTGCTTTGGCAGCCCAGAGTTCTGAGGTTCAGATCCCAGGCATGGACCTACACCACTCATCAAACCAAGCTGTGGTGATGACCCACATACAAAATAGAGGAAGATTGTCACAAATGTTAGCTCAGAGCCAATCTTCCTCACCAATATATATATATATATACATATATATTTGGAGGAAACATATTACCAGCATGGATTATTTTCACATGACACTTATTAATGTTTCTTAAAACACTAATGTTTTGTGGACCATTGGGAACAGCTGTAGTAAGCTTCAGCCTGTGGTCCCCTCTTTTTGTGTTCCAAGGCTACTGTCATGTAGCAGAACTCACCTTTAGTCAATCTCCTGCCCACATCTCCAAACCCTCCCTCAAACTCAAATGTTTCAACTCCTAAAAGACAAGACCCAAAATATCGGGGACCAGAGAGATGTGGAGGGTCCATACTTCCACCTCCCTCAGCCCAACTTGTTGATCCTTAAGTTTATGGCCAAGGGGACATGACTTCTTCAGTGCAGACACTAATGACTACTAGAGGGTGACAAAGGACTAAAGAACCAGGAAGCCTGGCTCAAGGAGAGATTTGATTGGGGAATGTGGGTGAGAAGGTAGCTGCCAGGTATTGACAGCCAGATAAACGTGGACTTTGGAAATGTGCTCTTGTGTGTCTCCTTGGGGAGAGAGTAAACTTTCAGATGATTTTGATGATTTTTTGTTGGTGTCAGCCGGATTTCCTCAAATGACACTCCTTGAAAGACAGGAGCATCATGACTTCCAGCTTGTATATTGTTTACACGTATGATAGCTGCAGGAGGTGGAAGAAGAGGCTTGTTTTGAGAATTCCAGCAAGGATTCTGGGGAGAAAGAAGCTCAGGCAAGAGAAGGGGTGGTAGCAGTTGGGAAAGAGAAGACAGGCCAAATTTCTGAACCCGAGGGAATCTGCCCTAGGATTTAGAATTTCCATTAAGAACTTTTGTCTCACTGGGTCTTGACTCTTGGGAGAGACCAGGTGATTGTTCACCAAACTGTTTCTCCGGAGAGCACAGCCAGACTGTGTCATCCAGCCTCTCTTGCAATTAGAGGTGGCCAAAAGACTGGGTTCTGGAAGAAATGAGGTTTGCCTCTTCCAGGCCTGGCCCATAAAACCTCCTGTGCAATCTTCAGTGTTCTCTCTCCTCTCGTTTGCTGCCCAGAAGGAGAGGGTCCAGTGGAGGGCTCTGGGGAGCTAGAGGATATATATACATGTATATATTTTTTAATAAAACATTACAGACATATTTGAAGCCCCCTACCAATATACTGAGTATAAATGTATCTAGTTGAGATTCAAATTTCTTTGATTGCTAATGAAGTTGAACATTATTTACATGCCTTTCAATTTTCTTGTGTGTGATTTTTTTTACCTATAATTTGCTAATTAAAAATGGCTTATCCTTTTTATTGATTTTCAAATTCTGGTTACTAATCCTTTATCAGTTAACGTGCATTACAAATGCCATCTCCTTGTCTGTGGTTCATCCTTCTTCTTAATTTCTGATGTCTTCCTTTGTACTGAGGTTTTCCATTTTAATATAGTCAAATGTCACATTTCCCTTTATGATTTATGCTTTTGATATCTTGCTTCAGAAATCTTTCTGTAGCTTGCAGTCATAAAAACTCTTATATTTTTGTCTAAACATTTTATTGTTTGGCTATTGACATTTAGGTTTATAACCCTCCTGTGTAAGACAGGAGGTAGGAATCTAATTTTCTTTTTCCCCGTATGGATAGACAGTTATGCCAGCACCATTACATTTTCTCTTCTTTCCCTGGACTATAGTGCCTGCTCTGGCAAATATCAAGTTTCCCTCCATACACAGGTCTGTTCCTCACCTCTCGATTCTGTGGCCCTGGTGGATTTTCTATTTCAGGACTGCACTGTGATGTTAGAACTCCACAGTAAGGCTTTTTTGTTTGTTTGTTTGTTTGTGGGGAAGACCAGCCCTGAGCTAACATCTGTTGCCAATCCTCCCCTTTTTGCTGAGGAAGACTGGCCCTGGGCTAACATCCGTGCCCATCTTCCTCCATTTTTTTTTTATATGGGACGCCACCCCGGCATGGCTGACAGGCAGTGCGTTGGTGGGCGCTCGGGATCCGAACTCGCGAACCCTGGGCTGCCAAGCGTGGACTAAACCGCTGCGCCACCGGGCGGCCCCCACAGTAAGGCTTTGTTTCTGGTCAGGTAAGGTCATCTCCTTCCCCCGTGGCTTTGAACTTCAAATTTGTCTTGGCTATTTGTTTTGTTTATGGCTGCATAAAAAACTATCTCCAAATTTAGTGGCTTAAAACAACAACCAAAAGATAAAATAGATGAGTCGATGGATAAAGTCTTTACATATGGCGTCATATGCATAAAGAGTGTAGGGGGCAAAGTGAAGGCAGGACCCACCCTGTGCTGGGTGGGCAGGCCCCCAGGGAGAAGGATGATGCTCAAGCAGTGGGAGCTCATGCGTATGCAATAGGCCTAAAGCCTGTTGGTGTCCAAAGGTCAAGGAGCAGCACCCCCTCCTGTGGGGCCTGCGTCTTCGGGTGGCTTGGTTGCCAGGGCTGCCTCAGTGCTGAGATACAGGAAAGGTGGACGTCCCTGAGGCCATAGCTCTGGAAGGTGCCTCTGGGCCTCCGGTGGTGGCGGAAGGGGAAGCCCTCTCCCTGGAGCAGGGCAGGCAAGAGGAACCCAAGTCCTCTTATCTGGGGCCGCTGGTTAATTGGGAAATTCTCCCTTTGAACTCCCCAGCTGACTCAGCTACACTCCTATTATCCCCTCTCAGCTCCTGGGGGCTTCTATCAGAAAAGGTCATGCCCCCCTCCCCCCATCCTCTCCTAGCACCTTCAGCGTTCCTCTGGCTGTAGCCATGATTACTTCGTACTGTCATTATTTTCATATATCTATCTGTGTGCACACACGCACACACACATACACACACACCAATGAGATCCTTACAGGAACAGGGACCCAGAAGCATTATGGTTAACACTTCAGGATCTAGGATCCACCACTTGCTAGCTGTGTTACTTTGGGAACTCACTTAATCTCTCTGTGCCTCAATTTCTCCATCGGTAAAATGGGGGAAAGCACTTACCTTATAGGGATGTTTGAGCCATTCATGCACATAGAGGAATGCAGCCCATAGGAAGGACTCCATCCGTATTGGCTTACTAGAACTGATCTCTAATCCCCAGCCCTGAGCAGTGCCCGGCAGTCAGCAGGCATCCGTAAGTACTTGTCTGATGAAAATAACTCCAGGAGATCTAGTCTGAGTAAATCCTTTGGGGTTTGACAGTTCATGAGGAACCTGACCCCTGGGATGGCTCCCGGTGCTGCAGCCAGAGCAGTGCAGGCAGGATGCCCACGTTGGGGAGAAACATGGTAGAGAAGGGCTTGGCCAGTGGGTAGGTAGACCAACAGCAGAGGCATTGTCAGGAGCCTGGAACCATGAAGGACCAGAGGTCAAAGGAGGCCATAGGTCAGTGCCAGTGACCTTCTCAGAGCAAGACCAGGTTGAGTGGGAGGGCAGGGGGCAGTAGTTGCCCAGCCTCTAGCCGGAGAAGGACGCAGGCAGGAAGGGTGGAGCAGACAATGGAGGAGCCAGAATGATGCTCAGAGCATCCTGCTCCCTCCCTGCTCCCCGCCTCCCTCGACCCCAGTGCCTGGCCCTACAGGTCTGCACTGATCAACTGTGTCCCCATGGAGCCACAGACTGGGGATAGAACCACATCCTCAACACTAGGAACCTGGGAGGTGGATGATGCCAACAGAGATGTCACAAGTGGCAGGCGCTTACCCCACCTTCCTCCCAGAGGAAGACCTTGTCCTCACACACCAGCCTGCCAGATCTCAAACCACCCACCCTTCTCCTCCCCAACCCCTCGCTCTCCTTCTGGCCGTGATGCAGCCTGACCCTCAGGTCCCACCTGTGGGCAAGGCTGATGATGTCTCAAGCAAGGTCCTGTCTGACAAAAACATTCCCAAACGAGCTGCCTGAGCAGGAGGCGGTGAGTACCCTGTCCCCCGAGAGGTTGAAGCAGAGACTGCGTGACTCACTGGGATTTCACAGAGGGGGTTCTGACATCCCATTGGCAATTGGATTCAATAACCTTTAATGTTACCCTTGAGAAGTGATGAATCTGCAATTCCAAGCAATCTTCCCCATGATGGGGCAGGACACAAGCCTTCTGCCCTCATGGCCTGGAGTCCCCAGAGTTCAGAGTCACTCCTTGGGGGCACACGTTACCTTCTGTCTCCAGAAGGACCCTGTGAGAGCATGCTTCAGTGAAGCAGGACGCATCCCTCAGCCGGCTCTGTTCGCCTGAGACGCAGTTAGCAGAGTGGATAATGGTTTCCATGGAAGGCAGAGGAGCCCAAGCAAGTTCTGACGGAGCTGTGTGGGTGCCATATGGAAGGAAGCTCCCCTGCCCCTCCCTGCCCAGCAAGGCCAAGGGTTAGGGGAGACCCCTGAGCGGTGGGCACTGCCCATGTCCTGGCAGGGTCGATGGTGAGGATCACTTAGAATCAGGGGGCCAGGAAGGAGACGGGGAGCTGGGGTGGGAGAGATAGAACCTTTCAGCCTGGCATAGAGGTCCTGAAAGGACAGTTAAGGCAGGGGACTCTCAGAGAGACAGTCACCAGCAGAGGAACTTACACAATCTGTCAGGATTTCATGGCCCCTGGGCTGAAAGGAAGTGAGTGTCAGAGAGGGGGGTGAAGATTGGGTTCCTCAGAGGCACCGGGTCCCAGACCCTATCTCCTGCAGGGTTGGACCAACCAACCTATCTGGTTGATCTCTGTCCTAATATCACTCCTCCCAGACCCCAAGGAAGGGAGCGGGCAGGTGTCCAGAAACCCCTTTATCGTCCCCACAGCCTGCCCATTGCAGCCCTCACACTCAAAACTTCTCCCCTCTGGGTTGATGAGGGCTTTCTTTCCTTTGCTCCCCCTTCCTCACCTCCTTTGCAGAAGGGATGACCCCTTGCTGGTTTGGGGCCATCTTTGCCACACTAAAGTCATCCCATCACTGGTGCAGCAGCCCTGTGCCTCACAGGCATTTGATCAATTCTCACTACCCAGTGACTTCTGCCTTCAGATCCTGGGCTCCCCCTCCTGGGCTGCTGACTTGGAGGGCTGAGGTCTGTTTCCAGTGATGCTGGCATATTCCACAGCGAGAAGGGGGTCAGGCATGGGCTTTGGGTTGCGGTGAGTATTGACATAGATGGAGTCCTCAGGGCCAAAGTGGTTCAGGTGGGTAAGGGAGGCATAGCAGATGGTCCCAGTGTCCTCGCCAGAGCCCGCCTGCTGATCGGAGCCCTGAGAATCAAAGAAGACAGATGTCCATTGTACGGATCACAGCTGGGAGTAGTCAGTGGCCCCGGGGTGCCCAGAGCTGGGTGGAGGGCAGGGACAGGGGTAAGGTGTGGGACAGGGTGTGGATCCTGCAGAGCCTCTGGGAATGGCTGAAGGCAGCAAGGGGGCCACCACTGAGCCCCACCCTTAAGAACAAGGAAGCAACACAGAGTGTGGTCCGTGGACCAGCAGCACCGGCTCACCCAGGAGCTTGTTGAAAATGCACATTCTCAGGCTCCACTCCAGAGCTATTAAGGCAAAGTCTCTGGGGGTGGGGCCCAGGAAACTGTGTTTTGTTGTTGTTGTTGTTTTGTGAGGAAGATTAGCCCTGAGCTAACTTCTGTTGCCAATCCTCCTCTTTTTGCTGAGGAAGACTGGCCCTGGGCTAACATCCGTGCCCATCTTCCTCTACATTATATGTGGGATGCCCGCTACAGCATGGCTTCATAAGCGGTACGTAGGTCTACGCCTGGGATACGAACCTGCGAACCCCGGGCTGCCAAAGGGGAGCATGCGAGCTCAACCACCATGCCACCAGACCAGCCCCAGGAAACTCTGTGTTAACAAGCTCTCCAGGGGATTTCTGCTCAAGCTTGAGTTGCGTTGAGCTGGAAGAGCTCTTGGTAGGGATGTCATTTGTAGAGTTGATTCCAGCACTCTAATGTGAGGGTTGGACCAGACGACTTTAGATCCTCCCAGTCCTGCGATTCTGTGATCTCAAGAGTCTCAGATCTTTAATAAGCCAGACCTACCCAAGGGAAAAGGCCCTTAATGAGAGAGCACCCTCGGGAGCCACATGTTTTACCACATGAGACTCTTCCCCACATTGGACCAATGGCAGCCAAGCCTCATGACCCACGAGACGGGCCCACGTGAAAAGCTGTCTCCCGTGGGAGTGAAGGTCAAAAGCTGAGTCCGTCATCTCTCTCTCTGTCTACGTGGTTTGAATGGGGAAATATGGGAAAGGATGCAGGCAGATGAGGCCGCAGAGGCAGGAGGAGTCACGAGTGAGTCCAGGTTCAGAGGAAATAGAAGTAAACACAAGCCAGGAAGTTGAACAAGAACAACAATGACAATAAAGTTACCCAGGAAAGCTGAGATCCCCTCTGTCCTGGTGCGGGGTCCTGCCTACGTACAGCGCGCTCTTCCCCCTGAGCTGAAATGTTGTCATAGTTGTGGTGGGATTCGTCCTTACCTGTGAGGAAAACAATCGAGGTTGGGGGAGGGACTTCTCCCTACCCACCTCCCACGGAAATATGGTCCCTGATGGGGGACAGGCTGGGGCTTGGTCAGGACGTGCCATTGTGCCAGGGGACATCCAGGTGGCCAGCACAGAATAGTGTCCAGGGATTCTAGGAGCAAATCGAACTGGCTGCCTGTAGCTAATTTGCATAAAACCAGTAAACAATCAATTTCACTGAAAGTTCCAAATTTAAACATCAAATTTAAGTATAATCTATTTGCTGATGAAGTTATATACAAAACTGTCTTTCAAATTTTTTGGACCAGGGACCATAATGAGAAACATTTTATCTTATTACCACATACACAAACACACACTCTCTCACACACCCACACCCACGCTTCTAAAATAAAAGTTCAATGGAAAAAATACTTATCCTTCCAATGCACAAAGCATTTTGACATTTTGCTTTTCTATTTTGTTTTATAAAAATACTATTATGACCCACTAAACTGACTTTACACAGTTTGAAAAATATGTATATAAATTTTTATAATCCACTACTACTTTAGTATTTTTATAGCTTGAAAAATTAAAATCAATGAGGTCCAATATAACTTTACCCACCAGCTCCCATATTTCAATCTTGTTGTCAACAGACACATCCCTGGGTAATGTCGTTAATAAACACCCAGCACTTATGTGCTGAACAGACCAACCAATAAAAACGAGGCAGGAATCATCAAAAGGCACCAATCTGAGAAATCTTGTACAAAATGCTGTAGATTTTACTTAAATCTTGGAAGATTCAAAAGTCCTTCAGGTGCTTTTAGGAAGACAAAATTTAAAAATGATAGCAACAATTAAAAAGCAACACTGTTAACCTGAAAAGTCTTTAGATAAATTTGTTAAAAAGTCCATAACTATAAAAAGATAACAAAGTAGGGGCTGGCCCCGTGGCATAGTGGTTAAAGTTTGGTGTGGCTTCAAGGGTTTGGATCCTGGACACAGACCTACACCACTCATCAAGCCATGCTGTGGCAATGACCCACATACAAAATAGAGGAAGATGGGCACGGGTGTTAGCTCAGGGCCAATCTTCCTCAAGCAAAAAAAGAGGCAGATTGGCAACAGATGTTAACTCAGAGCGAATCTTCCTCACAAAAAAAAAAAAGATGGCAAAATATATGATCCCAATATATTCTACTATGCCTGGTTTTGGGCAAATTGGCGCTGAGCTGAAGTGGCTTTGGGCAAGCTGACCTCAAAAGTCAGACCAAAAAGAACTGGTCCATCCTCAGCACTGCAGAGCCTGTGAGGAGAGCCCAGGGGATCCCGGCCACTTCACCCCTCGGCCTCAGTTTCCTTGTTGGTACAATGGGCATACTGTGCATTGTCCCGAAGGCTCACGGGTGCCTTATCATGCCTAAGCACTGGGTGGTCCACTCGGAGCCAGCGACGGGGTTTACCTTTCCGGGCTCTTCCTCGGGCTTTCCTGAGGTACAGGATGACGAGGAGGGCGAGCACCAGCAGCAGCACGGCCACCACCACCACACCGGAGATGACATCCCAGTTGCCTGCGGGACTTCTGAATAAGGACCAGCCAGGTGGGGAAAGTCAGAGCCGACCTTCTGCTGGGAAACCACCCTTCCCCCATGTCTGTTGTGAGGACAGACCCCCTGCCGAGCTGGCCACTGGGCAGCCCGGTCATCAAGGGCTCTGCCCTGTAAGCCACGCAGTCTTGCACGTGGTTCCATCTGGGGCTTGTTCCCTCCCCTGCAGAACGGGGATGTTGACCGCATCTCCAGTCTGCTCCTCTCCCCCTTCTGACTGCCGTCCCTTAACTTGCCTTCTGGGGCCCTGTTTGGGATCTGCGCTCACCTCTCCCGCACCCTTCCCTTAACTGTTGTTGGTCGAGCTCCTTAGCCTCAGGCCTCCCTTGTGAGATGCAATCAGCTCTCAGAGAACACTGCTGCCATCTGGCAAACAGCTCTGCCATCTAACAACTTCATTTTAATAGGTCCCATTTTGAGTCAAAGGAAGAACACAAAGGTAGACTTTCTCACACCATAGCAGCCCCCTAGGGAAGGTGCCTGGGGTGTCAAGGGTCAAAGGGGGTGAGGCAGCGGCTCTAGGAACACCTCTCAGCTCCGTTGAGCAGCACCACCTAGTTTCTGGCTCAATGCCTTGAAGAAGGAACTGTGGTTTGCAAGAGCCCGGGGTTCAGGTCCACAGTGAGGGTGGGTGGAGCGGGGGGAGGGGAGGGCAGAGGCAGGAAGAGATATAGCTATCAGGCCAGTCCGGGGTCCGGGGCCTGGAAACCATCAGGCAGGGGTAGGGAAGTCAGGCCCCGGGCTGTAGTAGCCACACAGTGCGCCCTTTCCCTGGACCCCCGTGGACCTGCACAGCTGCCCTGCTCGTACTGAAAGAGAAACAAGGGCTGGAAGTGAGGAAGAGGAAAAGGAAGCAGCCCTGCTCACGTGCCCGGCCTGGGGCCCTCTGAGTCCACAACGTCATTTAACTCTCACCACAACCCTGGAAAACAGTAGTGCCCAACTGGGGTGGTTGTGCCCCCCAAGGCAAACTTGGCGGTGTCCGGAGACATTTTTGGTTGCCACAACTGGGCGGTCTGGGGAGGTTTGGGCTATTGCTATCTAATGGGTAGAGGCCAGGAATGCTGCTAAATATCCCACAGTCACAGGACAGCCCCTCATGACAAAGAATTATTTGGCCACAAATGTCAGTAGTGCCAAAGGTAAGAAACCCCGATGTAAGGGGGTATGTTATTGGCCCCATTTGCAGATAAGAAAACTGAGGCTCAAAGAGGTGAATTGGCCCAAAGCAACTATCTGACTCCCAGTCATCCCCTGAGAGCCAGGTGTCCATGGGAATGTGGTGGTTGGAGGCATTTGGCAGAGTCAGCAGTGGGTGGGAGGAAACGGAGGGCTGAGAGGACGGGGAGGGGGTGACAGTACCTGTCAATGACAGGGCTGATGGCAGAGGTCCAGGCTGTTGTCCCCCTGGTGCTCCTGGGGGTGGGCAGGGTTGAAGCTGTAAGAGATGACAGTGAGGGGAGCACTCCTCTCTGTTCACCCCACACTCCAGGGCTCCCCACTTCTAGCCCCCAACCCTGGGAAGGAGGGGCCCACACACGGCCCTGGACCAGGTGAGGTCTCTGAGAAGCACCATATGCCCTGCAAGCACATGGAGACATGCTGGATTTCCTTCACAGTGAAGTGCCACAGTGCAGGTGGCTTTAGATTAGGTATCACATTGTCACTTGTATATCGGATATATTCTGCGTCTCTTCTGTTTTCATTTTTTTGCACATGTCATGCACTTTCAATCTGTAATGCCTCCCTCCCAACCCCTGTTGCTCCCTAGATAAATTCCTGCTCATCCAACAAGGCCCACGTGGTGTCACCTCCTCTGGAGAGTCCTCCAGGAGAGTCCAAACCTCTGTCCTTCTCCAGCAACCTGGTCCCTCCCTTCACTGGGCCTCCATCCAACATGCTTCTATTATGCCACCTACCACCCCGCATCATAATCTTTTTAATTTCTGTGTCTGCCTTCCCAGCTGGACTGTGGGCTCCTCCAGCACAGGATGGGGTCTCAAAGTTTTTGATTCCCCTTCCAGAGCCTAGCCCCATGCCCTACGTGGAGTGGGCAATGTGCCAAGGCTTGGGTGGTGAATGACGGAGCAGTTGACCTGGATCCTCCAGGCACCCTGCTGACCAAATGGCTGGGCAGGCTCAGCAGCAGGGCTGGGGTCTGGGAAGGTGCAGTTCAAGCCCTGACCGTCATAGAGAAACTTCGGGGGGCTTTGCAACTCTGAAGTTTTCAGTAGGAATATGCGGGGGCCTCAGGTTAGGGGTAACAGCAAACTCCCCATTCTGAGGCTTGTAGTCTCTCAACTCTGAGGGGCAAGTCCAGGGTGAGGACCGAGACCTCTGAGCCCTTGGCCACCACACCTCCCAGCCTCATCCTCGAAGTCTCAGGTCTGCCTCAGCAGCCAGCTGTCTCCCGTCTGTGCACATTTCTTGCCCCCCACCCCCACCTGTGACGCATCTCAAGCACAGCCCTTTGAGAGAAGGCTGGGTGTTCGGTCAGTGGTAGTGATGCCTGGGAATGGACCATTAAGCCAATCTTGCTCAAGCCTGAGGAAGCTTTACGACCGTTACAGATCGGTGGAGTCCTGTCAGTAGCAACAGAAACGTTCAAGGAAATGTGTGTGATGGGGAAGAAAGAACCAACCAACAGCCAGCGGGTCTAAGTTCTGGTGATGATTCTGCCCTGCACCAGTGGAAGACCTTGGGCAAGAGGCTCCAGTTTTTGGCTGTGAGAAGGTTGAAGGAAATGATTTTTAGGGTCCTTTTCTGCTCTAACATCTTGTGATTCAGAAAGTCTGAGAACCACACGTAAGAAGGGAAAGAACTCACCCTGAGATACCACCAGATGGATGGCTCTTCGACCAAAGATCCTGGAAGGTTCATAGATTCCACACCAATAGATTCCTGAGTCCTCTACCCTGAGGTCGGTCACGGTGACAGTGAAGTAGCCAGAGCTGGGGTAATCCTGGATGGAGTATCGAGGCACTTCCTGGAGCCCGGAACTGCTGACTATTATGTCACAGCTATATGCTGTTGTTCGCCTACACCAGGCTTTCACCTTGTTGAAATCTTGCCAGAGCTGGTACCGGCACCTCACGGAGATCTTCTCACCCTCCAGCTTATGCAGCATCTCTGGTTTCTGTCCCCAGGAGCCTGAGAATAAACTCTCAGGTCAGTGAGCCCCCCAAGTGCCACTGCAGGGCCATGAGATGGGGCCTCCCTCCTCAGGAGCCCCCTCTTTGTGTCTGCATCCAGAATGTGCCCCAGAGCCGGCCTCTGGCCACAACACCAGCTGCCCCCTGCCCTCCCCTCTGCAAAGCCCCCTTCATGCCCACCTCACCTAGCCATCTCCCCCTCCTCTTGCCTTGTCCCCTTCCCTCTGCCCTCCTCGCCTGCCCCTCACCTGAGGCCAGGAGCACCAGCAGGACAGGTGGCAGCAGGTGTGTGGCCTCCCAGGCCATGGGCCCTCGTGTTGAGCTCGGATGAGGGGAGGGAAGCGAGGGAGCAGGGATGCCCCTGAGGAGAGGGGGCCAGAGGGAGGGATTCAGTGCAGCCACCCCAGCCTGCCTGGGAAGGAGAGCTGAGGGAGGCAAAGGCCTCCGATAGGGAGTGGGAGGCCTGGGGAGGAGGGGGAGGCCTTGGCCTATAGGCTGGATCCTCCAGCTGCAGATGCTACATTGAGGCCTGGAAAGGCCTCAGCCTGGGACTGGACCGAGTCTCCAGTGGACTCTGTAGCTGCTGCTTGGCTCTCTTCAGCTCAGCCTCCTCCCCCTGGTCAGACCATCTCCCTCCCACTGGGGTTGGGGAGGGGAAAGCCCAGGAGGAAACTGTGGTGAAATAAGAGCTATTTCTTCTCCCTCTTACTCCCCTCTGTTCTACTCCTTCCTCCCAGCTGACCAGAGCCCAGAGCTCCAATGATCCCCAGTGTCAGAGACATCCTGCCCAGGCCTACCTGGGAATTTGGAAATTCCATGGGGACTGAAGGAGAAGAGGAGAAAGAAGACGGAGAGTCATTTCCAGGAGTGGAGGTGCAGGGAAGGTCCCTGGCAAGGGTGGGAGAGAGCAAAGCTGGGGGCATGACCCTCAGCGGGGGGGCGGGAGGAGAGGAATAGGTGCAGAAGAAGACGGGGGAGAAAGGAGCATCTCTGCCCCTAGGTCACCCCGTGTCCCCAGCTCCCAACCTGCCGTAATCACTCCATAAGCGTTAGTTGAAAGACCACCCTAATCAAGTGCATTTAAAAAAATAATTGTCATTAGATGAGCTGCAGAAAAACGATTGTCACAGGCTGTTTATAGTTAATAGATAAACAATTTTTAAAAAAAGGAAAAACCCTGTGAAAAATGCAGTGTTGCAGGTTGGGTCTGTGGGAAGCAGACTCTGAGATGGAGATTAGCACAGGAGGTTTTAAAGCGCTCAGGGGCCCGGGAGGCAAAAGGAGAAATTGGGCTGCCCGGGGCCAGCAGGAAGCCAGGCCTGCTGGTGAGGCATTCTGAAACAGGATACTCTTCGGGACTTGCCCCAGGCCACAAGGGGCTGACGGGTCTAAGGTCCCTTGGCCAGGGGGTCAGGACAGTGGGCTGCCCTGGGAGAGGGTCTGCCTTTGGCAAGGCCACTATCTGCAGCCAAAGCAACCCCTGAGGGGGCTGGCAGAGGAGGCCTTGCACTCTCTCTGCTCCCCAACGGGGGCAAGCAGTCCGTCCGCTGGAGGGGCAGCTGGGCAACGCAGCCCAGTGTCCACCGACCCAGTGTGATCCAGAATGAAGAGCACATTTTGCGGCCACCTGGGAAGACTATGAACCGAAGGCTGGCCGGCCTCACAGCGGGAGCATGTGCCTCCTGTGGCGACAGATCCGCCCGCCGGGCTCCACCGTGCAAACATCCCATGGGTGCCTGGGTGGTCTTGATTTGTTCTTTCCGTTGGTCACACCCTTCCGCCCTTCACAGGTGTGCTCAGCCTGTTGCTCAGGAAGCCTTGTTGTCTCACCAACAACGGAGCAGCAGCCCCGGCCCGTCTGATGCCCCCGACCTGCCCCGCGTCTCCCTGCCCAGGATCTGCCAGGGCTCTGGGTCCCCCTGGAGCTCCGGGGAGAAGGATGAGAACAGGAAGGAGGAAGTGAGAGGCTGGGGTTTGGGGGAAAATGTCCCGGAGTCCTGGGGCTCCAAAGAGGCCACCCAGGCCCGTAGGTGCTGGGGAGCCGGGCCCCAGGGCCTGTGCCTCCTTCTCAGCTCCCTGTGTTGTTGCTGCAGATCTCACGCGGGAGCAGGCTCCATGGGGCGTAACTCGTTCGGGCTCACCCGGTTCCGGGAACCCCTCCTCCTGGGCAAACAGGGACGGTTGGTCCCTATCAGCCACCCTGCCTAGCATCAGGGCACCGCCACCTGAGGCCTGACCTCGCGCCCCTCCACCCTCCCAGCCAGGGACAAAACAGAAAGAGGGTCTGAAGGTCTTAAATGTAGAATGTGACAGACAATAGTAAACTGGAAAAGAACTCGAGGACAAATAATCACGAGGCATTTACTTCCTCGTATAAAGTTCACATTGTTTCGTTTTATTCTAAAAACAGTCTTGAGAGGGAGGAATTAGTTTCCCTTTCCACAAGAGAGGAAAAATGAGGCCAGAGAAAGTTGGTGACTTGTGCAGGGTCACACAGGGACAGGTGGCATCACTGCGTTCCTGTCCTGAGCCCTCGGCAGCGCTCTCCCCCCGGACATCCTGCTCTCAGAAGAGGCAGGGCTGTCGGCGTGCTGCTGTAGGATCACAGGGAGAGGGCTGTTGGAGAGCTATTTTCCCCCGGGTGAGTTAAGCCTCCTCCTAGTTATACACCAGTGTGGTGGCCACACCCTCCTGATAGGGAGGACGGACAGATGTCACCGTGTGTGTGTGTGTGTGTGTGTGTGTGTGTGTGTGTATGTCCTGGCACCAGGCCTGTGGGTTCCTCAGTCTGAGTCTCCCCTCTAGTGCCCTCTCCCAGGCATAGGGAATGGGTGCCTCCTCCTTGCTGTCCCCCAGGATTACCCCCTGCCCCTTCCTCTCTCCCCACATCCATCTTGGAGTAGCCCTCCTGACTGCCCACCAAGGCCCCAGCTGTGTCACTCTCCTGACTATGACGTTTGCTCTCCCACCTGGGAGGGCCCTACCCCAGGGCTGAGCATAGAGATACCACACCTGTCCCCAGGTGCTTGTTTTGGTTGCTCCGGGCTGGTGGAGCCCGCTCTCCAGGTGAGGAATCCAGCCCGTGTTCTCCAGCCTGCACTGCAGAAGAGGCCGGTCTCAGCCACAAGCCAGTGAGGCAGGAGCAGGCTTCTCGGGTCACATCCTCCCTGTCCCCACCCTGCCTGGGCTGTCCTCCAGACTGTGGTCGTTCTGAGTTGCCTTTGCTGGGCCACAGTGGCTCCTCTCTCCCCAGGGGACAATGAATCCTGGGGTCGGGGACCCACCCTTTCTCTGAGCCATGGCCTCTCCCCCAGTGGACTGACTCTGGAGGGTCCTCAGTCCTCCAGGAGCTCAGACCTGAAGCAGGGGTGTTGGGACTGGAGGAAAGAGCCCTGAGTTCAGACTCTGCATGCCACTCTAGGGACAGGCACGCCCAGCAGCCAGGGCTCTCACAGCTTTCCGTGGAGGGGCCGGCCAGCAGCGGGCAGCAGTGGGAGCGTGAGCTCTGCCGGCTCCCAGGATTTGAGTGACAAGCAGCTGCGGTCAGGGCAGGGCACATCCAGAGACCTTTCAGAGGACACGTGACCCAGGGGGTGGGGGACTTGGACAGCTCTGGGGTCCCCTGCTGCCGACACCTTTGTGCACCCCCAGCTCTTAATCACTGTTCTTTCTCCTCCAGGGCGGGGCCCTTGGGACATTGGCTGCCTCTGGGACCCTTTCTTCCCCAAGCGCATGGGGAAGCTTGAGGGGAGCAGGGGGAAGCTGAGGCACAGAGTCCGAGGTGGGGAGAAGGCACTGTCCACCCCTCCCGTCCCCTCTGCTCTATGTTAGCGGGTTCCGAGGTCAAGGGGGGCTGAGGTTCTCCATCTGTAACAGCAGCACAGGGCTTCTCTGACATCCAGCAGGGGCCCGGGGTCTGCACTCTGAGCAGAGTCCCCTCATGGCTTCTCCCAGGACTTCCTGCCTGGTGCCCTCCACTCTGGGCCCCTCCCCAGGTTCCTGGCAGCCCAGGAGCTGAGCGGGCGAAGGGCAGCCTCTGGTTCTGGGAAGGCCTGAGTCCAGTGTTGCACAAGTCCTCACCCCCCAACCTGGCTCTGACTGAGACAGGCCCCCATCTGCACTCCTCCTCTGGCCTCCTGGGGCCCCTGTGGGAGAAGCTCCCCATCCATAGTTAAGTGGCCTCAGACCAAATAGGCTTCCACGGAGGATCCGGTCTTCCAGGTGGGTCCCTCCAGGGTCTAGCGGGATCTCTGCACACGCTGTAGCCTGTGAGGACCAGGAGAGAGAGATTAAGAAGGGCGTTGCTCCTGCTTGCCATGCGCCCCCCAACCCCGTTCTCCTGGGCGTGTCCAGCCCCTCACCGGTTCTGCCCTCCACTTCCTGCCAGGTCAGTCTCGGAGAACTGCACTGTGCTGTCCCTGCCTGCCACCCTCCTCCCTTGCCTGGGTGCCTCACGGTCCTCCTGACTGGACACATAGCTTGGGAACCGAGTGCAGTTGGGCCCTTTGGAAAGCGTGTCAACCCCTCAGTGCTCTGCCCTCAGGAGGCTGGGGTTGGGGGGACTGTACTCACTTCCCATGTGTCTCTTCTTCCAGAACCCATAGACCACGATCAGCATCACAGACACCAGGAGGAAGGTCAGCACCCCCACAAGCACAGTGGGATAAGGATCCTGGTGCCTGAGGAGACGGGGCAGAGTGGGGAGGAGGTGGGCACCAGATTCCCCACCCCTACCCACGTCTTTCTGCACGCCATGTGAGAGGAGTCAGACCAGGGAAACCCTAATGGCCACCCTTCCTTGGGGACCCAGCTGTGGGAGAGGGAAGAGAGGCACTCAGAGTTTGGAGAGGAAGACCCCAGGTAGAGGAGAGCATCTCTCCACTTTGTGTCTCTCCTCCATTATTGCCCCAAATCTGCTCATCACTGAGGACAAGGACTCTAAGAGACCTCCATTTGTGATGGAAGAGACCAAGATTCTCATTCTCCTCACAGTGACGGAGGATGGCCCGCCTACCTTTGTCCTCTGTGACAGATGATGTAGGGGCCCCGCCTGCATCCCCTTGCCTGTATCACTTCCAGGAATGAGGGTCATCAGCACCTCTATTTTTTTGTTTTTTGGCCTGAGGACTTTCTCTTGTCACTGGCACCACCTATGTCACACATGCCAGACAGCCCTCTACTGATGACCATCAGGAGTGGGTGTATAAATACCCCAACTCCCTTGCCCTTCGGGTGGAGTTTGACACTGGAGCCCAGAGTTTCCCCAGTGGACTGAGCTCTTGCTGCCCACGGTGGCAGCTGGCTTGACTGAGTGCTCTACTGGCTGCCTTCCCTTCCCTGTCTCACTTCCCGGTGCTCTTCCCAGTGCTCCAAATAGGATGCAAATCCTGGTCTCAGAGTCTGCTTCTGGGGGAACCCAAATTAAAGCATCCCCCATTTCTTGCTTCTTATCCCCCGAGTCACATCCTAGTCCAGTCTCTACCCTCTGGTCTCCATCCACAGACTCGTATGCTGACCCATCCCCTGCCCGCATTCCCCACTGCCGTCCTTTATGTCACATCTCCATCCCACCTTCCAGTGTCCCACCTCCCATTCAGCCAAAGGCCAGACTGACTTCCTGGGGGTGAAAGGGAAAAGTCTGCTATAACATTTGCACCTTGAGGTCTGTTCAGACACCAAGAACTGATGTCGTATCTGGTAAAATGGCATTCCACCCCAGGACCAAGGGTACCTGATGGGGGATAATTTCTTGAGGAGAGATCTGCTGGTGCGGCATGTTCCCGTGGTGGGTGATCTGGTGCGCAGGTGCCCAGCCTTGGTGGAGATGGATGCCAGGCCAGCAGAGGAGGCTCTGGCATTGCTCGGAGATGCAGTCACTGTCTGGGGCCCCGTGGTGGAGGAGCTGGTGCTGATGAAGCTGTGGTCTGCCACCGAGCTCAGTCTGATGGTCCCTGAGGCAGCGGAGGGCAGGAGTCTGGCCAAGGTGGGGAGTCCAGATGTGAACACCGTCACACTGGTGGTGAGAGGGGCATCGGAGCCTGGGGCGGGAGCTTGGCCTGCTGTGACAACTCCACTCTTGAGGATGTTGGCCAGCTGAGTAGGAGGAGTGTTTCTCATGGTTGTGGGTGCTGAGGGACCAGAGCGGGAGGAATGTTAGACTGAGCTGGGGGCTTCGGTGCTGGGAGCAGATCTGGGCAGCCCACACACTTGTCTGGATGCCGGGCTGGGGCCTGTCCTCATGTCCCCTCCTTGACCTTGGACCTAGGATTCCGCTCTGCTGAGGGACCAGGTGTGTGTTTGTTCAGAAGGCAATGTCAGAGAGAAGAAATAGGCACAGTAAAGAAGACAGAGACTTTCACAGTTTCTTTAGCCTCCCCTGTCAGGCCACCTGGGCCCAGAGGACACTCCCCTCCCATCCACATCTCTCACTACCAGACCCTCCTCATTCCTGTGGATCAAAGAGATTTCTCTACTATGATGTTCAACAGAGACTTCTCCAGTTGCTCCATAATTGGGGATCCAGAGATGAGGACAATGAAGCACCAAAGACCCAAATTCCAAAGAATGCTGCAAGCGGTGGAGTCAGACCTTTCCTTGGGGGCTTACTAAGAGACCCCCGAACCAGTCTCAATACCCTCATCCATCAGCTCAGCCCTTTACCTTTCCATTTTCCAGAATAAGCCTGGCATTTGGATGGTGGAAGAGGAGGGAGTTGCCGGAGTTGTGAGGTCTGAATGTGGGGGCAGCGCTGGGTCTCTCTCAGCGGGGAACAAGAAAATTGGAGCTGGAAGGGGGAGAGAGAGGGCTGCTGCATCCCACAACTGGACATGGCGAGAATGTGTCCCTGAGGGCCAAATGGTCACCATGGAAGGTGCCCATATTTCTGGGCAAGGGAAGCCAGAACAAGCGGCATTGATGAGGGTGGGGATAGGGGAAGAGGCTGACGTGGAGCCGGATCTCCCATATCATCCTACTCAGCAGTGGGGAGACTCCCAAAAGACCCTTCAAAGAACTCACACGTAGGTGCCTCGGGAGAGCCAGCATTTGGACACTCACCTCATAGAGGATCTTAAATGTTGGGTAGAAAAGGAGTGACATCCAACAGAGAGAGAACTCCTACAAGGGTCAGTGAAATCACACAACCATTTCCCTCTCCTTCATTCCTGCCTCAACACACCAGGCAGTTGGGAGGGGGAGGACCAGGAGGAGGTGACCGAGAGGAAAGCCCCCTTCCCCATCTCCCGAGATAAAACAGGGGAAGTTAGGCAGCAGCAACCCCCTTCCCCACTTCAGGTGTCTTGGGCCATAAAACCTGGTCTTCAAGGGGGAGTGGAAGAGCATACATTGCTAGAAGATTCGAGTTTTTAATTGGGCTGAGGATTTTTTAATTTCCTAATAGCTGAAAAGGTCGGCAAAGTTGGAATCTCCCCGAACTGTCGTTGAAAGGTGGAAAGTGAGATTTGATATAGTGCAATGGGGAGATATGATAAGAGAAAAACAAAGCCATTTCATATTTGTATCCCTACAAATTAAGACTGATTTCATTACAAATATAAACTGTTTTCATTCCTTCCCAGGGTTCAAGTCAGAACCGGAGAGAGGAGGAAGGAGATTTGACTCTATGTCTTAGAGACAGCAGTTGCCCTAGTTCAGACCTAACGGAAGAGGGGGACGCAGTGGGGTTAGGGGAACGAGGAAGGATGGATCATAAACTTCATAATCATCCACTGCTTCTTTCAGGCTCTCTCACCGGCTCCTCTCCTGTCTTATAAATGTGGCAGGAGCTCGGGGCTTGGTTCTTGGCCCCCCTCTCTTCTTTTTCTACACTCAGAGGACAGCTTTTTTATCTCCTTAATTTTTTAACAGCTTTATTGATATTATTCACATTCCTTATGACACACCCATCTATAGAGTCAAATTCAATGGTTTTTAGTAGACTCACAGAAGCGTGCAACCATCCCCACAGTCAGTTTTAGAATATTTTCATCACATCAAAAAGAAACCCTTCACCTGTTAGCTATCATCCTTCTATCCCCCTCTCCTTCCCCCCAGCCCTAAGCAATCACTAATCTATGTCTCTATAGATTTCTCTAGTCCCCAAGACTTTAAACTATCTTTACAGAGAGGCTTTCAAGTCTATCCCCAGCTCTGTCCCCTCACTTGAGCTCCAGGCTGATACATCAACTGCCAGCTTCGTTGCTCCACCTAAGATACGCTAGGGGGTATCTTAAACTTAACATGACAAAATACAGCTTTGGATTTGCCTCCTCCAAACCAGCTCCTCTCTCAGATTTGCTCTACCCAATGGATGGTACCATTGTCCACCACGCTGATGAAACAGAAAACCTTGGAGTCGTCTTGATTCCTCCCTTTTGCTCACCTCCCACATGAGCAAATCCTGTCCTACCTCCAAAACATACAGGGTGGGCTGGAAGTCTGAACAACATGAGCCCCTCCACTTCTCTCCACCTCCAGTGCCCACATCCTACTCCAAGACATTGACATCTCCAGCCAGGATGCCCGCAATGGTCTCTCTGTCTCTGCTCTTGACCTTCCACAATCCATCCTCCCTGCAGCAGCCATTATAATTTCAAGACAAGATGCAACATGTCCCTGTAAACTCTCCAATAGCTTTCTATTGTACTTAGATTAAAACTCAGACTCCATATCATGGACTTTAGAGCTGCTGTTTGACTCTCTGACCTCATGTCCTATCACTCTGCCCCACAGTCAATAGGGACCAGCCACACAGGCCTTCTTTATACAGGCCCAGCTCCTTCTCACCTCAGGGCCTTTGCACGTGCAGTTCTCCCCACCTGGAGTGCCCTTTGAAGCACTCACATTTCAACAGGGATAGAAAGCTCTCACCACGCAGGGCCCTGCTTGATGTCATCTGCTCAGGCAGGTCTTCTCTGATCCTGGTGCTTCAGCAGCTCCCACCACCACTGAGTTACTCTCTAGCTCATCACATTGTTTTATTTTCTTAAGGACGTTTACTGTTATCTGTAATTGTTTGTCTGTTGCCTGTTGCCTCCATAGGCAGGACTGCGTCTGGTCTTGCTCACCACTGTATCCTCAGAGCCCGGAATGGTGCCTGGCTCATGATCGGGGCTCAATGAATATGTATTGAACAGGTGACTGAGTCAAACAAAGCACAGAGAAGATCCTGTGTTCGAATCTTGTCTCCGCCACTTGCTAGCTCTGTGACCTTGGACAAGGTCAGAGCCACACGGGGCTTTTTAGGTCTCATTTTCTTCATCTGTAAAATGGGGATAATAATGTCCCCGAAGATGACTGTATAAGGACTGTGAAAACCTTACTGTGCACCTGCCTAGTGATGGATTATTATTCTTGTGATATCTGCCATTAGCGGAGCGCAGGGCAGGGAGGACGCCCCTCTCCCAGTGCCCTGGCCGGCCTGCTCACCTGGAGACACTTCCAGCTGGAAGCCCATCAGTGGGTAGAGGGTCCCGGAGCTGTTGCGCATGCACCAGTACCGGCCGGAGTCCTGGCGTCTGAGGGCCGCCATGGTGATGTTGACCACCTTGGCCTGGGCATCGTCCTGCAGCAAGTAGCGTGGCCCCTGCGCCCAGACACGGGTGAACCCAGGCTCACACTTCTTCTTCCTGATTTTGCACCAAACCTTGCCCTCCACGCGGTTTTTGCGGCTCTTGTAGGAGCACTGTACAGACAGAGTCTCCCCTTCGAGGTGCTTCACTTTGGAGTACACGCTCTCGGCAGGAACACCTGGGGAGACACGGCTTGTTGAGAGAGGGGCAAGGAGGCATCTTGACATGGGAAGCCCCTGGTGAAGGGAAAGGAAGTGGATATTGCCCTGCTGTCATGGAACTCACAGTTTGTGGGAGAAACACAGCCCCTCTGAGGGGGCGCCCCCCAGTCTGTTGGAGGAGACACTAGCCCTGCCCTCTAGGAGTTTCCAGACCAACGGGGAAGACAATAGCCCCATGTCCTTGGGGAGTCCTCGGGTGATGAAGAAGACACAGGGCAGCCCTCAGGGAACTCCCAGTCCGATGGTGGAGACACAGGCTTGCCCTCAGGGAGCACCTCGTCTAATGGAGGAAGCTCAGCCCTTGCCCAGAGGAGCTCCAAGCCCCGTCTGCAGGGTCTTGTGGGAAAGCCCCAGCTCCTGCCCTCGGTGAGACAGATGCACAGACACAAACACAGGTCATTACGTTATGAAAGACCAGAGCACACCAACTTAGGTAGATAAGAAAATCCAGTATTTGAAAAAATTAAGGGTAGTTATTTCACAAGTAGCTTCACTGTAGTCATCTTTTAAACAGCAAGTTGTCTTAGTTCATTCTAGGTGATGTTTAATTTTAAAATATTCTTGGGGCCAGCCTGGTGGCATAGTGGTTAAGTTTGCACACTCCATGTCAGTGGCCTGGGTTCACAGGTTCGGATCCTGGGTGCGGACCTATGCACTGCTCATCAGGTCATGCTGTGGCAGGCGTCCTATGTACCAACTAGAGGGAGATGGGCACAGATGTTAGCTCAGGGCCAATCTTCCTCAGCAAAAAGAGGAGGATTAGCAACAGATGTTAGCTCAAGGCTAATCCTCCTCACCAAAAACAAAATCTTAAAATATTCTTGACAGAAAAAAACTAGACTACTGGTGGTGATCTCGATGCAGTCTATACAGAAATTGATAAATATAATAACGTATAACCAAATTACACAATGTTATAAACTTTTATGATTTCAACAAAATAATTGGGAAAAAAGAAAAAAATATTCTAGTTACATAAAACCCACAGATTAAATATGCCCAAACATGCATATAAATTCCCAACGGAGTGCAGACCAAGAATTCTACAGTTATTCACTGTCCATCCACAATGTGTTGCACTCTGTCTGCGAGCAAGATGTGGTCCGTGCACTTCACCATCCACACTCTGGTGGGAAGAGAGGGAACCAGGACTGGGGGGTGAATCAGGACAGGGAGCGGGAGAAAGGTGCCGTGGGCGCCCCCCCCCCCCCCGCCCACACAAGCTCAGCACTTACTCCTCCAGTACCCCAGAGCCTTCTGCAAACACACACACACACAAGCTTCTCCCCAGGAGGACAGAATAGAGAGCACACATTCTGGGTCTAAATAGACCTGGATTAAAACTGTGGTTCTACCACTGATTAACCATGTGAGCAGAACACTTCTCATCTCTGTTCCTTTATCTGTCTCAGGTTGGCTGTGAGAGCTATGCCCCACAACAGTGCCTGGACTGTAGTACATGCTCAATGCATGCTTCCTTTTCCCAAACTCAGGTAGCTCTAGATTTCTCCAATGGAACCCAGAGCTGCGATGGCCAAGGGCTCGGCACCCAGGATATCCGCCTCAGTTTTGCACCCAGCTGCCATCATAGTGGAGGCTCGGAACAAGGTAACACCCTCTCTGAGTATCACTTTGTCCCACGCAAACTAGACCGAATGATCCAACTCCATTATCTGGCAGGTGGGAGGTTTGGGAGACCCCAGGATTGCTCAGCACAGCAGACAGTCTTCTGCCCTGGCAGGGGGTGGGGCCTCTCAGGGTGGGTGGGGTGCATGGGTGGGGCGACCTTGGAAACGGTCTCCAGGGTCCCCTGTTCATTAGTGCCCACCTTCCACCCCTCTCACAGGCGGTGCCCACAACTGAACAGGAAGTGGTAACTTGGTTGCCATGGCAGTGTGGGAGGCAGGGTTGGGTGAGGCCCCCTCAAGGAGCTTTGGTAGCTGTGGGGTGGGAGAGCTCTTCAGGGATTGCTTCCCCTCGGGACAGGGCTAGGGACATCAGCATTCAGAGAGAAAGCAAGTTCAAAGTGCACACACATGATGCAATGATTCCTGTAAGAACCAACAGGGCTTTCCTAACAGAGGCTGAGGGAAGAAGGCTCTCTGTGTGAGGAAAGTGGGTGTCCCTGGCCAGAGGTCCCGAGGAAGCCTGGCAGACAAAGGGGTCCATGTCCAGAGCTTTATCTTAGTCCGTGAGGCCTGGGGCCTGATATTAGGATGGAACTTCTCACCCATCCCTGGTGAGGAGCTACTAGGTCAGCCCAACCTCCTCCTCCTCCTCCTCCTTCAGCCCCACAAAACATTAAACAAAACCACCGGGCAAGGAAAAGTAGGGAGGGAGGGTCCAGGAAAAGGCCATTCCCTCCCCACTAAGCCAGCCCACCCCCCCCCCTCACCTGAGACGCGGCCCTGGAGCCACAGCAGCAGCAGCAGCAGCAAGAATGTGGGAGCCATGGCTCCATCCATGTAGGGATAGTCACAAGCCCAGCAGGGGGCCGGGACACCTCAGGGACCCAAGGTTAGGGCCCCAGGCCTATGCAAGACGTGCCACTTGGGTCTGCCAGGGAAGGACCTGGGTTCTAAAAGTGAAGCTGCCCATTTAGGGAAGTGAGGAAGTTGTGGAAGCTACTATGACCAGCAGACCGCAGGGGCCCGCAGAGCCTACGAGAGAGAGAGGGTGGTGCTGGCTGCTGTTTCCGCCCTCTTCCTCGAAACTTCAGGCAGGTGTGGCTACTCCACCCAGTCTGGGGCCCCCTAGCCCCGGGAGGGCTCGCGGGGTCAGAAGACTCCCCACCCTCTCCAATTCCTTCCTGGAAACTGGTCCAATAGGAGTGCCTCCTAGTCTGAGGCGGAGGGTTCATCTAAGGGGCTGGTGTGAGGTTTCTAGAAGCTCAGGTACAGATTTCCCTGGAATCCTCTGGGCTCAGAGACCAGGGGGTAGGGGCAATGGGGCTGGGGCGGGGCATCTTGGACCCTACATTTTTCAAAAACACACATTCACAAGGAGGTTCTTATAAATTCATTCATTCATTCATGAATTCATTCATTCATCCCTCACAGAACGCATTCGTTCTGGTCCCCTGCTTCTCTCTCCCAGACTCCTGGCCGCTCAGAGCAGTCACTCATGCTAACTTATAAATAACCTCTTGTGTGTTCACATGTGATCTTATTTTTTCACAGTTAGAGTGACAGGGAAAAACAAAAGATGCAAATTGTAAGACACAGAGCATAAACTTTGTGTTCAGGGAGGAGCTCCTGTGTGCGCGCTCTCACTCTCTCTCTCCACACACACACACACACACACACACACACACACACACACACACACACACACGAGCTGCCTCTCCTTTTCAATACTCGCATGTCTCCTTATCTTTATCCCCCCTCCTTTATCGTGCCTCCTACCATCTTCTCTACCCACCCGCCAGCTCTCTCTAGATTCCTGCTCCCCTTGCAAGCTTCCTTAAGCCACACCAATGCTTCCCCTCCTCCACCTCTTCTCCAGAAACCACGCCCCCAGCCCCTTGTCCCCTAGATCTGGCCCCCCGCCAGCACACAGGCATGCCCACTCAACTTCCTCTCAATCAACCCTATCTTGCCTATACAGCCGCCCAGCTCCAGCTGAAATGACCCAGCATTTGGCCAAGACCCCACCCTTCACTTAGTCCCCAGGACTGAGAATCAGGATAGATTTCTGACATCCAGGAGCTGTGTCATCTTCTCCTTTGGGGTGTGGAGAGCCAGATGGACCCCCATGACTGTGTGTGCTCCTCCTATTCACCTGTGCCAACTTTCTTCTCCTTAGATGGGACTCAGAGTAAAAAGTCCTCAAGTCTGCATGGCCACTGTTTCAAACTGAGCTTGAACCCCCAAATCCCAAACCAAGGGAGTTTTATCTCTGCTGACCTTGAACTTTTATAGTCTCTTAACTCATTCATTCATTCATTCGTTCATTTGTTTGTTCTTAGAATCTTATTTGCTACACATGGTGCTAGGCATTGGGGATACAGGAATGAGGTACAGCTGTCCCTTCAGACCTCTCAGCTTCCAGAAGACATTATGCATTCCATAGTCACTCTTCCTTTTCAATACCTCTCCCCGGTCCTCAGATTCCCGAGTTCAGAGGCTATGATCCCACCCAGCATACGTGGTATCTTCCTTCCTTCCTTCGCTCCATCAGAACAGCAGATGGCTTCAGGAGAGGAAGATCTCATTAATGTCTTGTGGGGACTTCGTGTGCCTGGAATCAGTGCTTCTGTTAGACCCCTACAGTGTGCCCAGCACTGAGAGAGGCTCTGTGAGAGGTGCGGGCCCTGGGCCAGCTGTGTTGGTAAGAACCCAAACACTCTCATTCCAATGATGGAGGAATTACAAACTGGACGTGTTTCCTGAGGGAAATTTGGAAAGATTTATTAAAATCTCTAAACTGTATATATTAGGCTTTTATGAACAAAGTAATTTAACATGGCATTATATTTTTTGTTTCTTTATATTTATTTTTCCCATCAAAAAATTAAAGTCTAGGGGCTGGCCTGGTGGCACAGTGGTTAAGTTCTCATGGTCCACTTCGGTGGCCGGGGTTCACAGGTTTGGATCCTGGGCACAGACCTACACACCACTTATCAAAGCCATGCTGTGGCGGTGTCCCATATAAAGTAGAGGAAGATGGGCGTGGATGTTAGCTCAGGGCCAATCTTCCTCAGCAAAAAGAGGAGGATTGGCAACAGATGTTAGCTCAGGGCTAATCTTCCTCACCAAAAAAAAAAAAATTCAAGTCTAACTTACATAGAGTAAAGCTCACCCTTTTCAGTGGAAAAGTCCTGGGAGCTTGACAAACCCATAGTGACTTGTAACCACCACCATAATCAAGATATAGAAGCATTCCTTTACCCCCAAAAGTTTCCCCATGCCCCTTTGTAGTCATCCCCTCCTCCACCCTCAGTTCCAGGAAAACACTGATCTGGTTCTTTTCCCTCTATAATTTAGCCCTTTCCAGGATGTTATAAAAATGTGATGGTATAGAATGTAGCATATTAAGTTGGCTTCTTTCACATAGTATAATGCATTTGAAATGCTGTGTGTTGGGGGTACCAGTACTCTGTTCCTTTTATTGCTAAGTAGGACCCCACGGTACAGATGTGCTACAACTGTTTATCCATATCCCAGTTGAGGGACATTCAGGTTGGTTTCCAGTTTGGGGTTATTCCAAATAAAACTACTACAAATATGTGTACACAGGTTTTTGTGTGAACACAGGTTCACATTTCACTAGGGTAAATACCTGGAGTGGGATTGCTGGGTTGGATGGTAAGGCGATATTTAGTCTTAAAGAAACTGACAAATTGTTTTCCAAAGTGGCCACACCATTTTGCATTTCTACCAGCAGTGTTCCAGTTGCCCCTATCCTTGCTAGCATTTTGATATTGTCAGGTGTTGTGTTTTTTTCCTCATTCTAATAGGGTGTAATAGTATTCATTGTGATTTTATTTTGCATTTCTCTAACAACTAACGATAGTGATCATCTTTTATTGTGCTTATTTGCCATCAATATATCTTCTTGGAGATAGCGTCTGTTCAAATCTTTTCCTCATTTTTTATTTGTTTGTTTTCTTCTTATCAAAGTTTGAGATCTCTTTATATATTCTAATATAAGTCCTTAATCAAATATGTGCTTTGCAAATATTTTTCCCAGTCTGTGGCTTGCCTTTTTAATTTTCTTATTAGTATCTTTCAGGTGCAAAATTTTAAATTTTGATGGAATCGAATACATCATGTTTTATGGATCGTGTGCTTTGTGTCATATCTAAGAAATCTTTGTTTAACTCAAGGTTATAAAGATTTTCTAACAGCCTGAGTTATAATTCACATCATATAAAACTGACACTTTAAGTAGTGTACAATTCAGTGATTTTTAGTATATTCACTGAGTTGTACAACCACCACTGCAATCTAATTTTAGAACATTTTCATCACTCCAAAATGAAACCGCATAGCCATTAGCAGTCACTCCCTGTGTTAGTTTTCTACTGCTGCAAACTTGGGGGCTTAAAACAACAGAAATTTATTCTCTCACAGTTCTGGAGGCCAGAAGTCCTAAGTCAGTATCACTGGACTAAGATCGAGGGATTGGCAAGGCTTTGGTCTCTCCAGAGACTCTAGGGAAGAATCCATTCCTTGCCCCTTCCAGCTTAAGGTGGGTGCCAACATTCCTTGGCTTGTGACCATGTTACTCCAATCTTCAAGGCCAGCGTCTTCAAATCTCTCTCTGCTCTATCTTCACCTCACCTTCTCCTGCATGTGTCCCTCTCCCTTCCTCTTATAAGGACACAGGTAATTGCATTTAGTGTCCAGCCACATAATCCAGGATAATCCCTCCATCTCAAAATCCTTAACTTCATCACATCTGCAAAGACTCTTTTACTGCATATGAGGTAACATTCACAGGTTCCAGGGATTAACACATAGACATCTTTTGGGAGGCCATTTTTCAGCTTATCACATTCCTCGTTCCTGCCTCTCCTCCCACTGTAGCCCCAGGCAACCACTAATCTACTTTCTATCTTTATAGATTTGCCTATTCTGGACATTTCAGAAAAGCATAATCATACAATATATGATCCTTCTTGACTGGCTTCTTTCATTTATGATGGTGTTTTCAAGGTTCATCCATGTGACAGCAGTACTTAATTTCTTTCAACAGCTGAATAATATTCCACTGTATGAATATACATTTTGTTTACCCATTCATTGGTCAATGGACATTTTATTTGTTTCCTTTGTTTGGCTATTATGAACAATGCTACTATGAACATTTGTGTACAAGTTTTTGTGTGTACATATGTTTTTATTTCTCTTGGGTATATAATTAGGAGTAGAATTGCTGGATCATACGGCAATGCTATACTTACCATTTTGAATAACTGCCAATAGTTTTCCAACATGGCTGCACCATTTTACACACTCACCACCAATGTATGAGAGTTCTAATTTCTCTACAATCGCTCCAACACTTGTTACCTTTCTGTCTTTTTGATTATAGCTGTCCTAGTGGGTGTGAAGTATTATCTCTTTGATTCATATTTCCCTAGTGAGTGATGATGTTGGGCATCTTTTTGTGTGCTCATTGGCCATTTGTATATATTCTTTGGATAAATGTCTATTCAAGTCCCTCCCCAATTTTTCATTGGGTTATTTGTCTTTTTAGCACTTAGAAAATGTATCACTTCATTCTGGCCTCCATGGTTTCATTTGAGAAATTCTCTATAATTTGAATTGGTGTTCCTTTGTAGGTAATGCATCATTTCTGTCTGGCTGTTTTTAAGATTTTTTTCTTAGCCTTTAGTTTTTAGAAGTTTATTTATGATATGTCTTGGTGTGTATTTCTTTGGGTTTATTCTTATCTAGAGCTCATTCAGCTTCCTGGGTCTGTAGGTTTATGTCTTTTGCCAAATTTGGGGAGTTTTAAGTCATTATTTCTTCAAATACCTTTTCAGTCCCACACTCTTCTCCTCTCCTTCTGGAACTCTGAGGATGTAAATGTTAGCTCTTTGGTTTTTGTGCCACAGATCTCTGAGGCTCTGCTAAGTTTTTTCAATCTATTTTCTCTCTGTTGCCCAGATTGAATAAATTCTATCGATCTGTCTTCAAGTTTACCAACTCTATCCTGTCATCCCCACTCTACTATGGAATCCACCCAGTGAGCTTTTTACTTTAGTTTTTAGTTCTCAAATTTCCTTCTGTCATTGATTTCTAACTTAATTCCACCGTGGTTGGAGAACAGACTCTTTACGATTTCGAAGGGCTTTGTTGTCGCTGCCATTGAAGCTACATGGAAACCTTTGTCAGTGCCCTAGTCGTGGAGGCAGGTCTGGGATGGCCCAGACTGCCGTTACCACTGCTAGGGGATCAGACCACACGCTGGCCTCCCCAACACCCAGTCCAGGGAAATGGGGAATTAGAGAAAACTCAGGGAACTGACCATGTTGTTGTGCCACAAGTTTTGAGGTATCTAGCCAGCTGCCTCCTCTACCCTGCCTTTAGAGTCCTTTTATCGTTGTCTGTTGGGTAATTAGCTGTATTTAGAGGAGAGGAGCAGGAAAAAGGGAGTCTACCCCATCTTGTTCTGGATCCAAAAACTATCTGTATTTTTATTATTGAATTATAAGAGTTCTTTATACATTCTAGATATGAGCACATGATTTGCAAATATATTCTCCAGTTCTGTGAGTTGCATTTTCACTTTCATGATGGTATCATTTTTCAGCACAAAAGTTTTTAATTACGATGAAGTCCAATTTATCTATTTTTTTCTTTTGTCACTTATGCTTTTGGTGTCATATTTAAGAAACCACTGCCTAACCTAAGGTCACAAAGATTTGTTCCTCTATTTTGTTCTTATAGTTTTAGCTCTTACATTTAAGTCTATGATCTATTTTGAGTTAATTTTTGTGTATGATGAGATATGGATTCAACTTCATTCTTTTGCACATGGATATACAGTTGTTCCAGTCTCTTCAAACCACTTCTTGAAATGACAATTCTTTCCCCATTGAATTTTTTTGACACCATGGTCAAAAATCAATTGACCATAAATGTTGAGGTTTATTTCTGGACTCTCAATTCTATTCCGTTGATCTATATGTCTACCTTTGAGCCAGTATCACACTGTTTTCATTACTGTAGTTTTGTAGTAAGCTTTGAAATCAGGAAGTGTGAGTTCTCCAATTTTGTTGTTCTTTTTTCAAGATTGCTTTGGCTGTTCTGGATCCCTTGCATTTCCATATGAACTTTAGGATCAGCTTGTCAATCTCCATGAAAGAGCCACCTATGATTTTTACAGGGATTGTGTTGAATCTGTAGGTACATTTGAGGACTATTGTCATGTTAACAATATTAAGTGTTCTAATCCGTAAACACGGTATCCATTTATTTAGGTCTTTAATTTCTTAAAACAACCTTTTTGAGTTTTCAGTGTATAAGTCTTGCACTTCATTGTTAATTTTATTCCCAAGTATTTTATTCCTTTCGATGCTATCGTAAATGGAATTGCTTTCTTAATTTCATTTTCAGATTATTCATTGCTAGTGTATAAAAATACAATTTGATTGATGTACATTGACCTTGTATCTTGCAATCTTGCTGAACTTATTCATTAGTTCCAATAGTTTTTGTATATTCTTTAGGATTTTTATATATAAGACCATGTCATCTTCCAATGGAGATAGTTTTACTTCTTCTGTTCCAATCTAGATGACTTTTATTTTTTTCTTGCCTAATTGCCCTAGCTAGAATCTGCAGTACAATGTTGAATGGAAGAGGCAAGAGTGTACATCCTTGTCTTGTTCCTGATCTCAGGGGAAAAGCTTTCAGCCTCTCATCATTAAGCATGTTAGCTGTAGGATTTTCACAGATGCTCTTTATTAGGTTAAAGAAGTCCCCTTCTATTCCTCACTTGTTAAGTAGGTTTTTTTAATCATGATAGGATACTGGATTTTATCAAATGCTGTTTTTGCACCTATTGAGATGGTCGTGTGGTTTTTCTCCTCTATGCTATTTATATGGTATGTTCCATTGATTGATTTTCATCTGTTGAACCAACCCTGAGTTCCTGGGATAAATCCCATCTGTCATGGTTAATATAATCCTTTTTCATATTTTGCTGGATTTAGTTTGTTAGTATTTTGTTGAGGATTTTTGTATGTATATTCATAACAGATATTGGTCTATAGTTTTCCCTTTTTGGTGACATCTTTGTCTGGTTTTGTATCAGGGTCATAGTGGCCTCATAGAATCAGCTGGGATGTGTTCTCTCCTCATCTATTATTTTGGAAGAATTCATATTAATTGTCCTTTAATGTTTGATAGAATTCACCAGTGAAGACATTGAGGCCTGGGATTTCTTAGTGGGAAGTTCTTTTTATTACTAATTTCAATCTCTTTATTGTTATAGGTCTTTTCAGTTATTCTATTTTTCTTGAGTCAAATTTCAGTAGTTTGTGTCTTTCTGCTAGTTGTCCATTTCATCTAAGTTAGATAATTTCTTGGCATACAGTTGTTCATAGTATTCTCTTATAATCCTTTTTATTTCTCTAAGGTCAGTAGTAATGCACACCTCTCTCTCATCCCTGATTTTAGTAATTTGAGTCTTCTTTCTTTTTCTTGACCAGTCTAGCTAAAAACTTGTCAATTTTGTTGATCTTTTCAAAGAACCAACTTTCAGTTTCATTGAAGTTCTCTATTGTTTCTTTATTTTCTATCTCACTTATTTCCTATCTAATCTTAATTATTTCCTTTCTTCTGCTTGATTTCAGTTTAGTTTTCACTTCCTTTTTCTAGTTGCTTAAAATGGAAAATTAGGTAACTGATTTGAGGTCTTTCTTCTTTTTGTAATATGGACATCTCCAGCTATAAGTTTCCTTTTAAGCACTGATTTAGCTACATCCTACAAGTTTTAGTATGTTGAGTTTTTGTTTGTGGGAACATACTTTGTATGACTTCAATCCTTTTAAATTTATTGAGGCTTCTTTCATAGCCTAGTATATGATCTATCCTGTGCCACATGTGCTTGAAAAGAGTCTATATTCTGCCATCTTGGAGTGTTTTATGGATGTTTGTTTAGGTCTAGTTGGTTTATAGTGTTAATCAAGTGTTCTATTTCATTGTTGATCTTCCGCCTAGTTGTTTTATCTGTATTGAAAGTGGAATATTAATGTCTTCAATTAATATTGTTTATTGTCTATTTCTCCCTTCATTTTTGTCAGTTTTTGCTTCATGTATTTTGGGGCTCTGTTGTTAGGTGTATATATGTTTATAATTGATATATCTTCCTGATGGATTAACTCTCCTATTATGAAATCTCCTTTTTTGTTTCTAATAACAATTTTTATATTAAAATTTATTTTATCTGATGTTGATATAGCCATATCAGCTCTCTGTTACTGTTTGCATTGTGTAACTTTTTCCATCCTTTTACATTTAATCTATTTGTGTCTTTGATCTAAAACATGTCTTTTGCAGAAAGCATACAGTTGGTTCATGTTCTTTCTTCCATTCTTCCAATCTCTGCCTTTTTTTGTTTGTTTGTTTGTTTGTTTGTTTTTTGCTGAGGCAGATTCACCCTGAGCTAACATCTGTGCCCATCTTCCTCTATTTTGTATGTAGGTCACCACCACAGCATGGTTGATGAGTGGTATAGGTCCACACCAGGAATCTGAACCCACGAACTGAGGCTGCCAAAGTGGAGTGCGCCAAACTTAACCACTACGCCATGGGCCCAGCCCCCCAATCTCTGCTTTTTGATTGAAATGTTTAATCTATTTATATTTAATGCAATTACTGATAAATTAGGATCTTTGTCTTCCATTTTGCTATTTCTTTTCTACATGTCTTATGTAATTTTTTTCCTCTATTCCTCCATTACTGTCTTTTCATATGTTCAATAGATCCTTATTGTGTACCATTTTAATGCCCTTATTGTTTTTTTCTCCCATTATTTAAGAAAAAATTTTTGGTGGTTGTCCTGGGGATTGCATCTGGCATCTTAAGAATTTTTGCTCCAATTTTGCTTCATTTCCTCCCCCCTCCTTTTTGCTATTATTGCTGTACAGATTACATTTTTATACATTATAAGCCCATCAAAATAGTTTTGTAGTTATTGCTGTATGCAGTTGTCTTTTAAGCAAGTAGGAGAAGAGTTATAAACAAAAAAATACATTGATAGTGTCTTTTATATTTACCCATGTAATTACCTTTCTAGTGTTCTTTATTTCTTCATGTGGATTTTATTTTCTAGTGTTCTTTCATTTCAGCCTAATGGATTCCCTTTAGTATTTCTTGTAGGGCAAGTCTGCTAGCACAGAATTCCCTCAGCTCTCCTTTAATTTCTCCATCATTTTAGAAGGATAGTTGTGCTGGATATATAACTCTTGGTTTACAGTCTCTTCCTGCTAGAATAACAAATCCATAAGCATAGTTGGAAGTGTTTAACACTCCTCTATTGGTAATGAACAGAATATTTAGCCAAAAAAAAGTCAGTAAGATATAAAATATTTGAACAAAACTATCAATCAACTTGACCTAATTGACATTTATAGACTGTTACACCTAATAATTGTAGGATACACATTCTTTTCAAGTGCATATCTTATGACATATGCTGGGCCACAATACACAACTCAACAAATTTTAAAATATTGAAGTCATATTGAATGTGTTCTATCACCAGAATGGAATTAAATTGTGAATCAAAAGGAATACAATATCTATAAGATCCTTAAATCATTTGAAATTAATAAACATATTGATTTCCAAATAAACCCACAGGTCAAAGAAGAACTCACAGGAGAAATTAACATATATTATGAATTTAAAGATAATATAAACACAACAGATAAAAATTTTCAGGATCTAGATAAAGCTGTCCTTAGACAGAAAGATAAGGCTTAAATGCTTAAGGCTTAAAGTGGAAAAATTCCCTTGAGGGCAGTATGCTAAGGGAAATAAGTCAGACAGAGAAAGACAAATGCTATATGATATCACTTATGTGTGGAACCTAAAAAAACCCCAAACTCGTAGAAATAGAGAGTAAAGTGGTAGTTACCAGGGGCCTGGGGATGGGGGAAACGGGGAGATGTTGGTCAAAGGGAACAAACTTCCAGTTAAGATTAACAAGTTCTGAGGATCTAATGTACAGCACAGTGCCTATAGCTAATAATACTGCATTATATACTTGGAAGTTGCAAAGAGAGTAAATTTTAAATGTTCTCACCACAGAAAAGAAATGGTCATTATGTGATGGGATGGAGGTGTTAGCTAATGCTACATTGGTAATCCTTTTGCAATATTTAAGTATATCAAATCAACACATTATACACCTTAAACCTACACAATGTTATATGTTAATTATATCTCAATAAAGCTGGGAGGGCTGGAAGAAGAGTAAGAAGGTTTAAAATCAATGCTCTAAGCTTTCACATTAAGAAGCTTGAAAAGAAGAGCAAATTTTAAATGAAAGTATATAGAAAAAAGTAAATAATGAAAAGTGAGTAGACATCAATGAAGTAGAAGACATGTAACAGAGAAAACTAACAAAGCTGAAAGTTTGTTCTTTGAAAAAATTAATAAATTTGTTAAACTTTAGCTAGACTGATTGAGAAAAAAGGAAGTAGACACAAATGCTAGAAGGGCCATTTCTACAGATCCCTACAGATGTAAAAGGGTGAAATATTAGGAAGATCTTCATGCTTATTAATCGACAACTCAGGTGAAATGGACAAATTAATTGGAACATACAACTTACCAAAATGAACACAAGAAGAAATTAAAAATCTGGATAGCCTCATATTTATTAAAGAAATTGAATTTGTAATGTAAAATCCTTCCCACAGAGAAAACTCCAGGCCCAGTTTTCTTCATCAACTTCACTGGGAGCTGTATCAAATATTTTAAGAGAAATAACACCAATGTTACAGAAACTATTTTAGGAAATAAAGAAGGAGGAGACATACCCCAACTTGTTTTATAAGGTCAGAATATCCTTGATACTAGAACGTGATGAGGACATTACAGGAAAAGAAAATTTTATATGTGCATGGCATATGAACATAGATACAAACTATTAGCAAATCAAATCCATTGATGTATATAATAATTATACTACCACATGACCAAGTGGAGTTTATCTTGACAATGCAGCCTATGTTCAACATTTGAAAATCAGTCAACTTAATTCACTACATTACCAGAGCAAAGGAAAATAATTACATGATTATGTCAACAGCTGAAGAAAAAGCATTTGCACTGACCCCAATCATGATAAAATTCCTCAGCAAACTAGGAATAGACAAGAACTTCCTCATTCTGATAAGGGGCATTTACAAAAAATCTACCACTAACATTATATTTATGGCAAAAATATTGACTACATTTCCCTTAAGATTGAAAAAAAAAAACCTAGGCTAGCCACTCTTGTCACTTCCATTCAATACTGTACAGAAGGTCCAAGTCATTGCACGAAGACAAGGAAAAGAATAAAAGTATAAAGATTCAGGGGCCGGCCTGGTGGCATAGTGGTTGAGTTCGTGCTGCTCCACTTCAATGGCCTGAGGTTCACAGGTTTGGATCCTGGGCGTGGATCTATGCACCACTCATCAAGCCATGCTGTGGCGGCATCCCACATACAAAATATTAGGAAGATGGGCATAGATGTTAGCTCAGGGCCAATCTTCCTCATAACATCTGTGCCCATCTTCCTCACCAAAAAACATAATATATACAAAGATTCAAAGGAAGAAGGAAAACAGTCTTTATTTGCAGATGACATGGCTGTTTATGTGGAAAATTCTAAGAAACCTACAAAAAATTATTGGAAATAACAAGTAAATTTGGTAAGGCCACAGGATGCATCTAACAAATTATATTTCTATATACTATCAACAAATAACTGGGAACTGAATTTGAAAATATATCATTTCAAATAGCATCAAAACCATAAAATACCTAGTAATAATTTTTTTAATATCCAAAACATCTGCATTGAAAACTATAAAACCCTGCAAAGACAAGTTTAAAAAGACCTACAGAAATTAAGAGATATGCCGTGTTCACCAATGGACATGTTCAATATTATTAAGATGTCAGTTCCCCTCAAATTCATCTATTAATTCAATATGATCCCAAATTTGTAGCTGACTTTCTCGTTAAAATTGACAGTATGATCCTAAAATTTATATGGAGAAGGAAAGGCTATAGAATACCCAAAACAATCTTGAAAAAGAAAAACAAAAGTTGAAGTACTTACATTATCTGATGTAAATATTTGCTATGAAGCTACAATAATCAAGACAGTGTGATATTAGTGTAAGGGCAAATAGATCAATAGAATGAAATAGAGGGTCCAGAAATAGGCCCACATATATGGTTAATCAATTTTTGCTAAAGGTAGTTAAATGAGAAAAGAAAAATCTTTTTAAAAAATGGATGTTTAAACAACTGGATATCGTTTAGAACAAAAGTGAACCTCAAATTCTTACTTTACACAATACACAAAAGTTAATTCAAAATGGATCATAAACCTAAATGTAAAGGTTCAAACTATAAAGCTTCTAGAATAAAACACTGGAGAATATCTTCATGACTTTCAGGTAGACAAGCACTCCTAGATAGGACACAAAAAACATTAACCACAAAAATTTTAAATTTTGATAAACTGGACTTAATGACAATTTAAAATTTTGCCCATCAAAACACATTTTTAAGAAAATGAAAAGGCAAGCTGAGAGAAAACATTATATATATAGTAATATATCTATAAAACAAATAATATATATACAAAACAAAGGACATGAAACCAGAATATATAAATAACTCTAACAGTTCAAAAATAAAAAGACAAATGCTGAGATTAGAAATGGGCAAAGACTTGGACAGACCCTTCGCAAAAGAGGATAAAGAAGCTATGTGCACCTCACACCTGCCAGAATGTTTGTTATTAACAAGACAAGAAATAGGAAATGTTAGGTTATGGAGATAGAGAGCCCTCATACGCTGCTGGTGGGGGTGCAAACTGGTACAGCCACTGTGGAAACAGTATGGAGATTTCTTGAAAAATTAAAAACAGAAATACCATACGATCCAGCTATCCCGCTACTGGGTATTTATCCAAAGAACATGAAATCAACAATTCAAAAAGATATATGCACCCTTATATTCATCGCAGCATTATTCACTATAGCCAAGATGTGGAAGCAACCCAGGTGCCCATTAACAGATGAATGGATAAAGAAGATGTGGGATACGTATATACAATGGAATACTACTCATACTCAGCCATAAAAAAGACAAAATTGTGCCATATGCGATAACATGGATGGACCTTGACAGTATTATGCTAAGCGAAATAAGTCAGAGATAGACAAATACCATATGATTTCACTCATATGTGGAAGATAAAAAAACAAACACGTAGATAAGGAGACTAGATTGGTGGTTACCAGAGAAGAAGGAGGTGGAGGGAGGGCAAAAGGGGTAAAGGGGTACATATGTAGGGTGGTGGATGAAAACTGGATTATTGGTGGTGAACATGATGCAGTCTATACAGAAACTGAAATATCGTGATGTACACCTGAAATTTACACAATGTTGTAAGCCAATATGACCCCAATAAAAAATTTTTTTGGGGGGGTGAGGAAGACCAGCCCTGAGCTAACATCCGTTGCCAATCCTCCTCTTTTTGCTGAGGAAGACTGGCCCTGGCCTAACATCCGTTCCCCCTCTTCCTCTACTTTATATGGGACGCTGCCACAGCATGGCTGACGAGCAGTGCGTTGGCGGGTGCCTGGGATCCGAACCCGCGAACCCCAGGCTGCCAAGCGCGAACCAAACCGCTGCTCCGCCGGGCAGCCCCTAAAATATTTTTTTTAAAAAGAAACAATATTTACAAGTGTAAAAAAACAAGAAGCTATATAAACGACTAATAAAAACATGAAAAGATATGCTCACCATGAGCTACTACTTCATACCCACAGAATGGCTAAAATTAAAAAGACTTTCAACACTAATTAAATGCCAGGGAGGATGCAGAGCAACTGGAACTCTCTATGTTGCTGAGGGGAATGTAAAGCAGTGTGAGCACTTTGGGAATTAGTTCAGCAGTTTCTTATGAAGTTAACCACATACTCAACCTATGACCCAGCAATACCACTCTGGGGTGTTTGCCCTAAGTAATGAAAAATATGTCCACAAAAAGACATAAGAAAATGTTCATAGAAATTTTATTCATAATAGCCAAACATTAAAAACAATTCAAACATCTATCAACAGGATAACCAAATTGCGGTATATTCATACATGGAATACTACTGAGCAATGAAAAAGGAGCAACTCACATTAAGACACATTATAATAAAAATTTCAAAGAAAAATTTCTAAAATGTTCCAGAGAGATAAAACAGGCCGGTTAAAATGAGCAAAACTCAGCTCAATATCAGACTTTTATATCGCAGGACTGGAGGTGAGAAGATGATGTAATAATATTTTTTAAATTTTGAAGAAAAATAACTCCTTTAGACATTAGCTTAAAGCATAGAATTTATCACAGGTTTGAAAATAGTGGTGAAGGTAATTAAATAATTTTGAGACCAAGGATGTTAAGATAAAACATTAAAAAGTTATAGCTACATGCTAGGTCTTAGTGTCTGAATTGATGAAGATGTATTTTTGTTCAGTCCACTTTTATCCCATTGCTAATGTTCTTTAAATGAATCTCACATTTCTGTGTTGTAGATGTGGACTCATCCAAATCCACTGCAGTTGTATAAGGTCAATACATCAAGAAAGGATTGGGTTCAGCCATATACAACTGAAATCTAACTAACAGTGCCTTCAACGCACAAGTGTTTACATGTATGTATTATTTTTATTATGAAAATGCCCAAGCATGCACAAAAGTAGAGATAATAATACATCTAACCCCCGTGTACGATCACCCAGCTTCGTCTATTCTCACCTCCTACTTCTTTTTTTGCAAAAGCATTCCATAGATGGTGCTTTGTACTTCAACAGATTCACAACAGGAAGCACATAAAGTCTAGCTCTCTGGATGAGTAGTTCAGGTAGCACAAGATGGCAGCATTAATTAGATGTCTGGGATCCCAGTCCAGCTAGCCCCACCTGGGTGTAAATCCTAAAGGCAGTCTCACATGCTTCCATAAGAGAATATGAAGGAGGGTATTCATCGAGGCATTGTTTGCAATGTGGGAAGTAGAGGCAGAGCAACAGATCCACCCTGGGTTCTGAATGACGCACCGCAGGAGACGCATGCAGACCGTGGGATATGCTGTAGCACTGAAGAGCGGCAGGCTAGGTATATGCACCAGCAATGAGTGAAACCAGCTGAGGAAAAAAGTGTATCACAATCTCTTGTACATAAGTGAAAAATACAGTCACAAAAAACAATACTGCATGTTTTACAAGCATACATTCAAATTCAAGGTTACATAACAAATGCCCTGGAGTGGTTACCTTGAACGGGGAGGCAAGCAGGAATAGGGAATGGGGATAAAAAGAATAAATTACAGAAATGAAGCAAAAGTGGTGCCCCCATACAGATAGGTGATGGTCGTGTGGCATGAGCTGAAATATATGTGAAGAAACTTCTTTTTGAAGTTTCCCCCAAAAAAGAAAGAAAATGGTGTGCTTAATGCTCCGTGCTCTCTGGATGGTGGCCTTGTCCTGGTTGGTGTTCAGCTGGGACACACTGGGACCACCATATTGGTTGTTCATGGTGGACCCCGATTCCGAGTGGCCAATGCCCAGGCCTTACTGGGTGTTACATGTTCGGAATATGACTCTGGGCTTTTCTTGTTTTATGGAGGTGATGTCCTCTTCTGTTCACTAAAACATTTATCTTTCACCCACAGTCAATTACTGTTCCTTCACCTTGACTTCTTCTTTTAGGCTATGGATTATCTCACATTTTGAGCAAACAGCATAACGGACCCTGGTTGTCAGATCTCCTCTATGGAGGAAGCATTTTGGAGTAAATGTCTTCTGCTTGTGTTTTGGGCTGCTGAGTCATCTGCTCTTGCCGTTTTAATTGCATCTGATTTTTTTTTTTTTTAACTTCTAGGAATTCCTCAGTTTCTGGTCTGCTGATTACAGCCTCTCATTTTCAATTTTAGGATTTATTTTTAAATCATTCCCTGCTCCCCCCACCGCCCTGCACGGTGCAATTCAAGGACGAAACACACATGGCTCTCAAACAGTGCAGAGGCAAGAAACAGAACAGAGAAAGGGTGAGGAAGTGTGGTGCCCCGCCGAGGTGGGTGGGAGACCGTGGGAGTCCCGGAGAGAAGGAGCAGGGGCAGAGTGGGGGACGGTGCTGAGCCCAACGTTGGCCGAGGTGGAGGTGTTCACCGAGAGAGTGGGTGGTGTTGACCCGATGCAGATAAACTTTCCGTGGGTGGTCAGTTTGCCGGGAGGTGGGGACCAGGGAAGCGGATCTCAGAGTGCTCAGTACCGGGAAGAAGGGTCACCACAGGTGGACTCCAGAGCTGGGGGTTGTCTCCAGCAGGCTCGGGCGCTGCCCTTTCTTCACAGGGCTGTGGTGTTCAGTGGTTAGGAGCAACTTCCAATCACTGGGCAGGGGGAGAAGAACAGGTCTTCATCCCAGATCCACGGATGAGGCTAAAGGCACCCAAGAGTCCTGGGGCCTGGCCTGGGTGGGCACAATCAGAAACCTCCATCACTGCTGTCCCCACAGTGTCCTTATGACCTGAGGAGGAAGGATGAGGAGGAAATTTGTAAACTGAAGTGAATCCTTTCCCCACTCTCTTCCCTGCCCCTTCCTCCTACCCTGTCGGGCTCCTCTCTTCCCCTCCCTCCTCCCTTCCCTCTACTGCCAGCCGCGCCCCTCCCTACACCTTCTCCCCGACTCTCAGCTTTCTCCCCCTGCCCTCCTTCCTCTCGGGATGGAGAATGAGTCAGAGCCCAGGATGGGGACTCTGGGAAGGCCTTTGTGTTTCTCTGTGGTCCATTTCTTTTGAATGGGAGTGGATAACATCAGAGTGACAGGCAGAAATTGCAAGAAGAAATGAATATTTACGTTAGACTCATAGACATAATTTTCCCACTCTGTGCTCTCTGGCTCCCTCTTCCTGGCCATCTTTCCTGGGACAGGAGCTGTCCCCAGCTCTGTTGCCCACCCCCGTCCTCCCTACCCCCATCAAACCATGTCCACTCACTGGTGCCTGCAGCTCAGGAGCACAAACAGAGCTGACGGCACCAGGTCCTTGGGCCCAAGTAGTCCACAGAGCATAGCAACTGGGGAGCTGGGAGCAGCCGAACCAGGGTGGGGGGGGGGGACTTGATTTCCTTGTGGGAGGAGGGAGATGGGATGATGGACCTGGGCTAGGAGGACAGCTGCTCCTGCCGTGTCCCTGACCCAGGCCCCTTGTGGCTGGGGCTTGTCGGTTTAAGGACCACCCTGAAGTGACTATGCAGGGGCAATGGGCACAGAGGTGAGGGACAGGGGCACAGGGGCTCTCTGGGCCTGTGAGAAGACCCAGTCATAGGGAACCCAGGAGGCTTGGACGGAAGAAAAGCCTGGTTAGGGGGAAGAGACGGGGATCAGAGCTCACTGGGGTAGGAGGGATAGAGCCAGGGGAGCGGGAATAATCCCACAGGTCAGAAAGGACAGGGCGTCGGGCTGGACCATCAGTGGGAAGCTTCTGAGGCCAGAAGAGAGGGCAGATTTGCTGGGGGGATGGAGGGGGAAGAAGGCCCCAGAATCAGAACTATGTAGATGAGGTGTGGGGGCCACGCAGAGGGGCCTGGGAAGGGCTTTTGGGACCCAGCAGTCGGGAGCCTAAGTGGCTGGGCGACAGTTTGGGACACGCCCCACACCATCTCTGGGCCTCGTTTCCTCAGCTGAGACGTCTTAGATGGCCCCTAAGATGCTTGGCCCTGAATCCCAAGAGGCTCCTCCTCACGTCTGTGGGGCTGCCAGGGAGGAAGGAACCACAGGGACCGTCCACGCTCTCCTCAGGGCCCCCACATGCCACCTCCCTAATGACACTGAGCACATGACAGCATCCTCATTTTGCTGGTTGAAAAGGTGTAAAGTGGCCTTTCATGGTTGTTTTAATTGCCATTTCTTTGGTTACTAACAAGTGTGAACATCGATCATGTGCCTTTTGGATTTCCTCTCCTATGCACTGTCTTTAATACGCTTTATCCGTTTTCCACTGAGATTCCCGTCTTTCTCCTGTTGGGTAGCATTAGCTCCTTGTACATTACAGATCGTATTGCTGTGTTAGTGTTAGGCACTTTCAGTTAATTTTTCCCAGTCTGTCCTCTGCTTGATAAATTTTTCCACAGCGTTGTTCATCGAATAGAATTCTTCAATCTTGATGTAATCAAATTAATGATTTTCTTGCATCATGATTTGTGCTTTTGAAGCTTTGTACAGGAAGTCCTTCCTCATCCCTAGGTCACACAGGTATTTGTCTGAAGTTTCCTTTTTGTGTTAACTTAGTAACTCTATTTTTCATAAATATATCTTAGATCCATCTGGGGTTTATCTTTGTATATAGTGTGAGGTAGGGATCCAGGTTTTTTGGTTGATTGTTTTATTTTTTTATCTGCTCTGCCAGTTTTCTCGTGGATGTACAACAAATAATGGGCCCTTGACTCCTGCTGTTACCTTATCATAAACTGTGTTCCTGTATGGACGTGGATCTCTCTGGAGCTCTTTGGCCTGTCCCTTGTTCCATTTATCAGTTCCTGACCAGCACTACTGCAATCAATTATATTGCTTAGTAATGTATCTTGATATTTGGTAGGACAAGTCCTCTCTTTTTATTTTTCCTTTTTCATGGTTGATGTACTTATTCATGCATCTTTATTTTTCCATATCATTTTAGATAAGCTTATCAAGTTCTTTAAAAACTAAACTCCAATTGTGTTTAGGATTAAATTTAGAGACTTTTAATTTGGGGAAAATTGATATCTTTAGTCTCACCCAAGAGCATAGATTATTTCTATTTACCTATGTTATTAATTAGCATTCCAAAGTTTCCTCCAGAGAGGTTTTGGTTACATTATTTTTTCCTAGATACTTTATAGATTTTGTTACTATTCTGAATAGTATCTTATTTTGGTTAAATTTTCTAAGTGATTAATTCTAGTGTAGAGAAATACTTTTGATTTTTGTCAGTTGATCTCATATCTGGAAGCCTTGCTAAACTCCCTCATGAAACCTGATAGTTTGTGGATTCTGCTTATTTTTTTCTAGGTAGATGATCCCATCATCTCAAATTGTGATAATTTTCACTCTTCATGTCTCATCTTCTCTCCTCTTATCTGTTTTCCATTTCTTTAGAGTATTGGCCAGGACCTCTAATACTATATTAAGCATTAGTGGTAGCTGTGGGAATCCTTAATTTGAATTTATACCTTCTCCACTAAGTAATATTTACTGTGGTCAGTGGTATTCAGTATTTACCAAGTTATTTCTTCCCATTTCTAGCTTATTAAGGGTTTTTCCTTATAATAATAAGTGTGTTCAACTTTCCCAAATGCTTTTTCTGCATCAGTTGACTTTTTTCCTTTAGTTTGTTCATTTGGTTCATTTACATTGATAGATTTTCTAAAGTTGAACAATCTTTTTGGTCCTGGGATAAACCCCACGTGATCATAATACATTCTTTTTTAATACACTGTTGAGTTCAGTTAGCTAATGTTTACTTTGGTTTTGACTATGTTCATCAGAGAAATGAAACTATAATTTAATTTTCTTGTAATATCCTTAACTGGTTTTGAGATTAAGATGACACTAGACTCGTAAGCTGAGCAACTTTTGTTTCTTTTCTATTTTCTGCGCCATCTTATATAAAATGTGAATCAAATGCTCCTTAAACGATTGGTGATACCTGTAAAACCACCTGAGTCTTGAATTTTCTGTGAGGATGGCTCTTTATCTTTAATATTTGTTAATTTTTAATATTTGTCTTTAATATTTATTAATCTATTCAAATCTATTTCCTCTCATGCTTATCTTGACATTTTATATTTTTAAAGAATTTGTCCACTTCCAGGATTTCAAACAACAAATATTTGTTCAGGATTGATTTATTTAAAAATCTTTTAGAGTCAATATGTGGTTATTTTCTTCTTTTCCTTCAACTTATTGTTTATTTATAGGTTCTTTTATCTTGATCAGTCTCATCAGAAGTATGTTTATCTTATTAGACTTTTCACAGAATGAATTATGGTTTTTCTTATTCTCCATTTTTTAAAAATCCATTTAATTGATTGCAGGCCCTCACCATTGTTATTTTCCTCCTTTATATTTCTTTGGGCTTACTGTGTAGCTCAGCTTCCATCTTCTAGAGTTGAGTGCTTAGCTCATTTATTTTTAACCTTTTATATTTTCCAACTTAAAGTGATTAATTTCCCCTGTAAATATTAGCTATGCCCTGTAAATTTTGGTAGCGTTTATATCATAATATATTTTATTATATATTTAATGATTTATATAATCTATTAATAAATATTATTTCGTTTCAAACATGCTATTTTACCTTTACTTCTATGCATTCTTAACTTTATTGCATTATCTTTGGAGAATATATACTGTATATATTAATTCTTTGGAATGTATTCAAACTTCTTTTACTTCCTCATGCAAGGTCTACTTCTTGTAAATATTCTCCATGTATTTGAAAGAATGTTTATTACCTGTTTTTATTTATGTAGAGTGGTATATATGTGTGTGTGTATGCATATAGACAGTTTATATATATTTATAAATAATGTATTTTGTTGAATATTAATATTACATTTATATAGTTGAAAACATTTTAAACATGTAAATACATATTTTATATATTTGCAAAAATGATTTATTTTATGATATAATTTATAATATATTCCTATAAATATATATCATGATGTATATAACATATTTATAAATATTACATAAGTGTATGTTATACCTAGAATTTATTGATTATCCGGTTTAGAACTTAGATTCCATTGTTTATTTTTTATCTCCTTGAGCTATGATCTTCTGAGAGAGATGTGACTTTCCAACTGCAATTATTAATTATTTACTTCTCTTCACTTTTCTGATGGTGTTACTTGGTATATTTTATGGGCATGTATTTAGGTACACATGTTTATGATGGCTCTATTTTCTTAATAGGTGTACTTTTTAACAGTATTTATTATGTATATTTGTCTCATAATATTATTTTACCTTAAATTCTACTTTGTTCAATATTAAGATTGCTACTATAGTTTATTCTGTTTTGTATTAGCCAGGTATGTTTTTTTCAACTTTTTATTTTTAACCTTTTAAAATCTTTTTAAAGTTTATCTCTTGTGGACAATATATTGTTGGAATTTTCTAAAAACTCAAACTGAGAGCCTCTACCTTTATTTCATGAGTTTAACCTACTCAAATGGATTGAAACTGCTTTTATAATAGGACTTATTTCTGCCTTATTTCATTCTCTCCATTTACTGTGACTTATTTAAAAATAATTTTTCTATTTTCCTTTGGAGAGAGTTTTATTTTGCTGATTTAACGGGTATACATTCTATTTACTTAACTGAAGACCCATATTTATACTGATTTATTCCAATTACTGCCTCAAACTTGTCAACATCTGCATATTGCCTCTCAAGAGACAAACATTCAACCATCCTTTCACGGCCTTCTGGTCTCTCCCCCTCACCTCATGATGATGTTGTCTAGAATGCTATTTTTCAATTGTCATGGATATATTTTCTCTTTTTCTTCATTTTGACTCATCTGCTTTTTTTTTTTAAGATAAAAATAGACTTCGCCGTGTTGCTTGCTCACACTGACTTCCTCACCTCTAGCAACATCTCCTGAATTTGTTTTTCGTCTTAACCGAGCGCCTCCTCCAGGAGCATTTTCAGTGGGGATCTTTGCATGACGCAAGCCTGCTGAGGCCTTAGAAGTCCCGAAGTATTGTGATCTCACATTTGAATGGCAGTTTGGCTGGATATAAAATTCTAGGCACTAAGTTCTTTTCTTTAATACTTGAATAATATTACTCAATTGTCTTCTTGCAGCCAGTGTTCCTCTTAAGAAGTGTGATGTAGATCTAATTCTTGTTCTTTTATGGGTGATCTGAAAGTCTTTACAATTTTCTTCTTGTCTTTGATGTTCTTGCATTTCACATAATGGGGCTAGGGCCATGTGTGTGTGTATGTGTGTTTCCTATTTTCCTCTCTTGACAATGTATGAGTCTTTTTGATCTGAGATCTTTCCTTTTTCTGTAATTCTGAGAGATTTATATTAATTTTTTCTTCAAATATTTCTTCCTTTCCATCTTTTCTCTCCCATGGGGATTCTTAATAACCATATGTTAGTACATGTACTTTTCCATGTCTCTTTGCTTCTCTTTGATTTTTTAATGTCTTGATGCTTTCCAGGAACTTTCTGGGAGAATTCCTCGACTTCTCTTCCAGTGTGCTCTCCAGCCACATCTATCCTTTATTTACCATGTATGTGGTCATCTTTATTTCAACTATAATATTTCTCACAACTAGTATTACCATTTAGCTCTTTTTAGTGGTTCTTGCTCTTGATTCACATAGTTTATGTCTTTCTTTACTGCTTTAGCTCTACTGATCATATTTACTTAGAATTATTGCACTTTCAGTTCCCATAGTGCTGCTTCAGATGGTTTCTATTGTTTGGTGTGTTGTCATTCTTTTAAGGTAGTAGTTATCCTAAGAGGCCAAGTTATTTTGGCTTATGAATTCAGATTCCCCTGATATTATCATATACCCAGTCTGGTAACAGGTAGTGGGGAAGAACAAAAGGCTAAATCCTTCTATCTAGTGAGTTTTATAAGTGGGAGGGATAAGCCCCAGAGCACAAGGGAGCTCCCTCGTGTACCCACACTACTGCTGTGCCCATCGTCTGGTCAAAGTTTCACTTTTAAACTCTTTGGGTGATCCTCCTTAGTTTTTAAGCCACATGCCTTGGAGTTGGAGAAGGAAGGGTTTAGGGAGCAAATGCTCATGGGCAGTTGGCCATTTACCTTCACCAACATCCCACTGCTTTTGCTGTGCCTTGTGGTCCCCTAGAGTACCTGTGAACTAGACTGTTGCAGCCTATTTCTGTGGTGAAGGAGAGGCCGTGAGAGTCTCAAGGCCCATGACTGCAAGAGTCAAGAGCAGAAATCAAGTTTCCTCTCACCTATTTCTTGCTTTGTCTCCAGTCACCATCTGCCGCAGGCTGTGGTCACTCCACACCCACTGTTCAACACACACCAGCACAGCCTCCAGCTCCCACACTGTTTTGGTTCCATTTGATCTCATTCCAGAAATCCATGTCTAACGGTCTTTTCTATAGTTCCTCCAAAGTTAATGACGTGTATCCTCCTCCCCATTCCTCTCTCCTCAACTTTGTATCTGAGCCGTGGGGACTCCTCTGCAGCACTCTGTGCCTCAACCATCTTGGGAAGAATCCTTGGGTTCCCTCTCCCTGATTCTGAGGCTGCATGACCTATCTGCCCCTCCCTTCCCAGGACCTTCCCTCCTGGTGAGACCTCTGACTTACCTGTGCTCAGAGCCATTGAGGGAAGGTGGGTCAGAGGTCCCTCTGGAGAAATGATCAGAACTAAGGAGGACACAAAGAAGACAGTGGCTGCCCAGGAGACCAGCATAAAGAATAGGATTGACCCCCCAAAACCTTAAGAAAGTGGATAGGGGAACGAGCCAGCTCCTTAGGGTACCTCAGGCCAGGGGTAATTGAGGCCTGGGACCTTTATAACCAGCTGAAGTCCAGGTTGGCAAGGAGTTTCTCCCCAAGCTTGTGGGAAGCGAGGGGCAGGGCTGGGACACACAGGTTCAGGGTCTTGCAGGACAGGCTTGCCTCTTGGGACACCCAGCCCATCCATGGCTATCTTTGTGATCTGATCAGATCATGCACATTCATCTCCTTGGCTCTTGAGCCCAACAAGCCCTGAATGTAGCTTCTCACCAGTCCACGTCCCAGAAGTTCAGCCCCCAGAGCCAGGCCTCCCTGGTACCCCCATCCCTGAATCTGAGGTTACCCAAGCTGCCTGGACACCCTTCTTCTCTCCCCAAGCTGAGACCCCAGACCTACTTGTACTCAGTGGGAGCCAGGTGGGGATCCACCCAGGAGAAGTGGTTGGGGCTAAAGAGAAAAGGAAGTAGACAATGACTGTCCAGAGGCCCAGAGGACAGAATGGGTTCTGGCCTCAAAGCTGTGAGGGGAAGTAGGGGACCCAGAGACAGTCCCTCAGGGTCCCCTGGGCCAGAGGTGACCTGTGCCTAAGGTCTACACACCAGAGCTATTGGTGTGTGTGTGTGTGTGTAAGCAAAGGAGAGAGAGACTCTAGGCTCCTATCTGGTGATCCCTGAGCGTATCTCCCCACCAGTTGGGGCCAGGACTGGCAGAGTGGGACAGAGGTGAGAGCCCTTCTCTGGAGATGAGGGCTTTTGCTTCCCTTGGATCAGAGCAGAAGACCCAGTGAGATCTGGGGTGATGGAGGCACACAAAGGGGGTGAGTGTCATTTCTTCCCAGGAGGGAGGGGGCATTTCTTCAGAAAGGAGCTCGTCTGGAGACTCAACCAAACTGATGTTTCTGAGAATAGTGATCAAGCTCCTGGAAGAGTCGTAGCTTCCACACCAGTAGGGCCCCAAGTCCTCCTCCCTCAGCTGAATCATGGTGATGATGAAGAAGCCAGCGTCCAGCCCGTCCCAGATCGTGCATCAAGAGTCCTGAGCTGCTGTCTGGGGCTTGGAGCCAGTGACTAATCTGGTACACTCATGTGGAGATGTCTGCGGACACCAAGTTCCTCTGTCGTAGGGCCCTCCCTCGGAGGGTACTGCCATTGCATGGAGAGTGTCTGCCTGCCACTTCATGAAGTTCCTCAGGCTTGACTATCTTTCCCCAGGAACCTGGATAACAAGCCCTCAGGTCAGGGCCCTGACTGGACCCAGCCACCCCTCTCCCAGGGCCAGGGAAAGGGGACAGGGAGCAACTTCTGATGCTCACATCCAGAACATGGTCCTCAGAGCCAGCCATCTGGTCACAGAGCCACCCTGCTCCCTGCCCCACCCTCTCCTTCACCCCCTCCATCTCAGCTGAGGCCAGGAGCACTAGTAGGACAGGTGGCAGGAGCAGGCGTAGGGCTCCCCAAGTCATGTCACCCCCAACCTGTTTCTGACAGGGAAGGAGTGGAGAAAAGGGGAGCCTCTAGAGAGAGGGAACCAGAGCTGGGCCTGATTCTGCCCCAGCTTCCCAGCATCTCTGAACTGGAAGGACTGAGAAAGAACACCTTGACTGGGGAAGTGATTGGCCTGAGAGGCGGGCTGTGTGGGCAGAGGGAAGGGAAGGGCAGCCAGGCCTGGGTGGGGGCCACCAGCTGCAGGGTCTGTCTCTGGGTCTGGAGACCTCAACCCTGCCTCAGTTTCTCCCTTTGCCTAGCTTCTCCCCATCTCCATCACTCCACACCTTTCACCCTATCACAGTGCTTCATCATTGCTGGGGAAACCTCTGAGAATGCCCAAGAAAAACCACGGTGAACCATTCCCCTTTTCTTTCTCTCTGAGCACTGCCTACAAGTAGTCAGGGGCCATGGCAACCTGGCCAGAGTCCTGAGTCCCTCTGGTCCTCAAGCAAGACAGGGACCCCACTCCCAGGGATGATGGGTCAACGATGTGTTTTTGCCCTGGGAGTGTTTGAATGGGGTGCAGAGTTTCAATTCCAGGAACTGTAAGAAGGGTCCCTAGGACAAGTGGGGCCGGGAGAGATGGGAGAAAGAAAGCACTGAGCAGGGATTATCAGAAGGGAAGATAGGAGGGAGCGGATTGGTTAGAGGGGAGAAAGCAGGGAGAGGAGTCAGCATCACCTCTGCATCAACGTCTGTAAATCAATCAATGTGATACACCACATTAACAAAATGAAAAATAAAAACCACATGATCATCTCAATCGATGCAGAGAAGGCATTTGACAAGATCCAGCATCCATTTATGGTAAAAACTCTCAACAAAATGAGTATTGAAGGAAAGTACCTCAACATAGTAAGGGCCATATATGACAAACCCACAGCAAACATCTTACTCAACAGGGAAAAATGGAAAGCCATTCCTTTGAGAACAGGAACAAGACAAGGGTGCCCACTCTCGTCACTCTTATTCAACATAGTACTGGAGGTTTTGGCTAGAGCAATTAGGCAAGAAAAAGGAATAAAAGGAATCCAAATAGGCAACAAAGAAGTGAAACTCTCACTATTTTCAGACAACATGATCTTAAATATAGAAAACCCTAAAAAATCCATTGGAAAACTACTAGAAATAATCAGCAACTACAGCAAAGTGGCAGGGTATAAAATCAACTTACAAAAATCAGTTGCATTTCTATATGCCAATAATGAACTAACAGAAAGAGAACTCAAAAAGACAATCTCATTTACAATTGCAACAAAAAGAATAAAGTATCTGGGAATAAATTTAACCAAGGAGATGAAAGACCTATACAATGAAAACTATAAGACACTATTGAAAGAAATCGATGGTGACATAAAGAAATGGAAAAATGTCCCATGCACATAGATTGAAAGAATAAACATAGTTAAAATGTCCATACTACCTAGGGCAATCTACAGATTCAATGCAATCCCAATTAGAATCCCAATGACATTTTTCATAGAAATAGATCAAAAAATACTGAAATTCATATGGGGCAACAAAAGACCCTGAATAGCTAAAGCAATCCTGAGAAAAAAAGAACAAAGCTGGAGACATCACAATCCCTGACTTCAAAATATACTACAAAGCTATAGTAATCAAAACAGCATGGTACTGGTACAAAAACAGACACACAGATCAATAGAATAGAATTGAAAGCCCAGAAATAAAACCACACATCTACAGACAGCTAATATTTGACAAAGGAGCTAAGAACATACAATGGAGAAAGGAAAGTCTCTTCAATAAATGGTGCTGGGAAAATTGGACAGCCACATGCAAAGGAATGAAAGTAGACCATCTTCTATCGCCATACACAAAAATCAACTCAAAATGGATTAAGGACCTGAAAGTGACACCTAAAACTGTAAAACTCCTGGAAGAAAATATAGGCAGTACACTAATTGACATCAATCATAAAGGGATCCTTTCAGATTCCATGTCTACTCGGACAAGGGAAACAAAAGAAAAAAATAAACAAATGGGACTTCATCAGACTATAGAGCTTCTATAAGGCAAATGAAACCACGATCAAAATGAATAGACAACCCACTAGCTGGGAGAAAATATTCGCAGATCATATATCCAACAAGGGATTAATCTCCACAATATATAAAGAACTCACACAACTGAACAACAAAAAAACAAACAACCTGATCGAGAAATGGGCAGAGGATATGAACAGACATTTTTCCAAGGAAAAATACAGATGACCGACAGGCACATGAAAAGATGTTCAACATCACTAATCATCAGGGAAATGCAAATCAAAACTACACTAAGATATCACCTTACACCTGTTAGAATGGCTATAATCACAAAGACAAAAAACAACAAATGTTGAAGAGGTTGTGGAGAAACGGGAACCCTAATTCACTGCTGGTGGGAACGCAATCTGGTGCAACCTTTATGGAAAACAGTATGGAGATTCCTCAAAGGTTAAAAATAGAAATAGCTTATGATCCAGCAATCCCACTCTTGGGCATCTACCCAATGGACCTGAAATCAACCATCACAAGAGGCTTATGCACCCCTATATTCATTGCAACATTATTCACTATAGCCAAGAAGTGGAAGCAACACAAGTGTCTCTCGACTGATGATTGAATAAAGAAGATGTGATATATATATACACAATGGAATACTACTGAGCCATAAAAAAGACAAAATTGTCCCATTTGCAACAACATGGATGGACCTAGAGGGTATTATGTTAAGTGAAATAAGCCAGAGAGAGAAAGACAAACACCGTATGATTTCACTCATATGTGGAATATAAACTAACACACGGACAGAGAGAACTGTTTGGTGGTTACCAGGGGCAAGGGTGGTGGGGGATGGGCACAAGGGGTGAAGGGATGCATCCATGTGGTGACTGACAAACAATAATGTACAACTAAAACTTCACAACGTTATAAACTGTTAAAACATCAATAAAATTTTTTTTAAATAACTGGAGAAAAGTAGACAATTCACCTGTGCAGAAGAATTCCAAATAATTTATATAGATACTCTGCCCTCAAGGAGGGGCAGCATAACTCCCTCCCCTTCAGTGTGGGCTGTGCACAGTGACTTCCTTCCAAAGAGGACAGCATGGATGAGGGGTGAAAGAGTCACTTTACAGTGGAGAACCTGACAACCACCACCTCAGCCCAGTGATCAAGGTCAACATCAGCAGTCATCCAGCATGTTGACAGCACGTACCCTTGATATGATGTGATGAAAAGGGCACTTTACCTCTCTGGTCGTCCTCCCCCAAACCCCTAATCCGGTGAGAAGAAACACCAAACAACTCTCAAGGGAGGGACATTACAAATCGCTGACCAGTACTCTTCAAAGCTGTTAAAGTCATCAAAGATAAGGAAATTCTCAGAAACTGTCACAGCCAAGAGGAGCCTAAGGAGATGTGATGACTAAATGTAAGGTATCCTGGATAGGATCCTGGAACAGAGAAAAGGACACTGGGTGAAAGCTAAGAAAACCTGAATGAAGTATGGACCTTAGTCAATAATAATATGTCATTATTGGTTCATTAATTGTGACAAATGTACCGTATTAATGTACGTTACTACTAATAGGGAAAACTGGGTATGGGGTATCTGGGAACTCTCTGTAGTGTCCTCACAACTTTTCTGAAATCTAAAACTATTCTAAAATAAAAAGTTAATCTAAAAATGTAGAGACTATTTATACAAAACCTGTTTGTAAATACTGGGTAACTAACAAAGAAAAGATAATATTTTTTTAAAACTTAGTTAGATAAGACATAAAGAACACCGAAGACAGCCGTTTGAGAGACTAGTTTATCTGACGTCTGCTTGCTGCGCTGCACACTGACCACATACAGCCAGGCACCACTTAGAGATGGGGATGCGTTCTGAGAAATGCGTCGTCAGGTGATTTCGTCACTGTGTGAACATCAGAGAGAGTACTTACACAAACCTAGATGGTATAGCCTACCTCACACCTAGGCTATATGGTACTTATCTTATGGGACCACCATCCCATGTGCGGTCCATCATTGACCCAAAGGTCATTATGCAGCATATGACTGTATATATCCCAGTGGGTGTTGAATTCATATTGCTGGTTTTCCCAGTTGGTTATAAGCTAGCTCTGCCTAGGTGTGTTCAGTCTTCAGAGTGTCCTGTTCAGGTAACATGATTGTCCCACCTCCCTAAAATGAGCGGACACCCTGGTCTTCTCGAGACCCCACATGATCTTGGACCTCCCTGCTCTGATCCTGCTGTGGAACTGGGCCCCAGGGATCCCCAGGGAGAAGGGTGACAACAGGACGGAGGAGGTGGGAAGCTGGACTTTGTGAGGAAAATGACCAGGAGGCCCGGAGCCCAAGCTGTCCCTAGGCAGCAGAAGGCTGCCCAGGGAAGAGGGGACAAAAGGAGGAGGGGTCTACAGCTACTTCCTGTCTGTGACCATGTGTCCTCGCCACCAAGCTCACCTGAGCCCTTAGCTATCCTGCCTTAACTGGACTTCTTGGCTCAGTTAGAGGCCTCAGCCTGCGTTAAGACCCCATAATCCGTGCCCACCCCTGTCTTTGGTCCCCAGTGTGCCTAGTTCCCCCCACAGCCTCACACCTGACTGCCATGCTGGTCCTGCCTCAGACTGCTGGCGCTTGTCTTGATTCCCCAGACTCTAGAATGCCTCCCAGGGCTGCTCCCCAACTAGCCTCTTGCAAGAAGCTGGTGCAGAGGACTCCCGCCTGCAGCCACCACCCCCACCCCTGCCTTGAGCACGTAGTGTCTGGCTGCTCACTATGGCCCCTGATCCTGCGCTGTGTTCTGTCGCTACCATCTGTGCACACTCTTCGTTCCTGTCCGGACAGCCTGCGAGCCCTCTGAGGGCCAGGCGGACTTCTCTCATTGTGGGAGCCCTGCCTTGCTCAACTCTGCGCATGCTCCTTGATCTGATGGGGCGGGTCCCCAGAGCACGTCTCCAGCCTCTCACCTTTTCCAGGGTGGAGGCTGAGCTCAGAGCAGAGCAGTGACTTGCATAAACTCCCACCGAGATTTCACAGCTGAGCTGGCATTGGAACCCTGTCCTCCAACACACACCCAGGGCTTTGCCCACCGCTGAGCAGCCCGCATCCACTGGCTTCCGACAGTGCATCCCCATCAACCATCTAAATGGGCTGCACTTTCACTTGCGGGTTCAAGAACAAGGCAGCAGCAGAGGGGACTCCGGGGGGGGGGGGGAGCGAGGCGGGGGGGAGGACAAAAGGGCCGAGACACCAAAATAATATAAACCCTTTCTTGGAGAAAGGAAAATAAAAAATCAGAAGTGTGATTCTCTCTTTAAGAGGAAAATCTTAAATATAAGGCTTAAATGGAAATTATAAATCAAACTACTCGGGTGTAAAAGTACAGTGTGCTGTAAAAAGTTTTAATCTGTATTAAGCAGCAGCTAAATTTGTAACAAGGAACTGAAAGCTTTGTAGCTAACCAGCTATGTTGAAGCAAAAATCTAGAAAGCAATGCTGTCAAACAGAATTTCCTGCAATGATGGAAAAGTTCTATACCTGTCTGTCCGACACAGTAGCCACTAGCCCCATGCAGCTGTTGAGCATCTGACACATGGCAAGTGCAACTGAGGAACTGAATTCTTATTTTCCATTTAATTTTAATTACTTTAAATATAAATAGCCACACGTGTCTAGTGGCTGGAGTACTAGATAGCACTGCTCTAGATGACTGAGATGAACTTGAACACTACCCTGCCCCCTCACAGGGGCAGATGTCTCCACTGTGTCGTGTTTGTGAGTGTCAAAATTGTAAAGCTCATAGAAGATAACGTATGATAATATCTTTGTATGCTGTCTAAAAGACAATATTCAAAACATTATTGTGCTTCAGATTGGGAAGGGCATCTTAAATAAGATCCCAAAACATAAATCATACTGGGAAAATGGATGGATTTAATTATGTCGTCAAACGCTGGCTTCTCAGATATCACCAGCACAACCAGTTGGTAAGAGAAAGCTGGGTTTATCGGCTGTGGCAGTCAGGGAGAACCCCACCTCTGCAGAGCTAGGGGAGTGTCTGAGAGGAAGGCAAGGTCAGAATTTATTGAGAAGTTTGTTTAAGTCAGGTCTTTCCAAGGAGGATTGGGGAAGGATCACAGTACAATAGTCCAGGATTTGTAGAAACAGCAAGACAAGGATTTTGAGGCAGGGATTCAAAGAATCTTAGGGTGCAAACTATCTCTTGATGCTTTCCATTGAAGAGTTGATGGGTCTTTCAGGAAGTTTCCACAATGAACAGTCAAACTATTTGTCTGGGCAAGAAAACTCCCGGAAAAGTAAAGTAGTCTAAGCAGCTCAGTGGACTAGCGAAGCCATGTTAACGTAGACAGATGTGGTTTCATTTCTCAGGGTCAAGATGGAATGTGGTTATAGATGGTTTCACTTCACAACATAAAAATTTATTTCTCACACAAGGGATATTGTGGACAAAAGCAATGTCCAGGAACAGTTCCACAATGACTCTGGCCATCTTGCATGCATCTGCAGAAACCACACAGGCGAAGGCTTGAACTACAGCTAATCTGAGTCATGGCAGAATGCCCTTTGATCTTCCTGGAATGAGAGAGGATGGGAGACCTGTGCCAACATCTCCCACTCACCTCCCGATCTCCCCGGGAGACAGTTTCTCATCATCCCCCCGAGTTCTGATGTGAGAGGCTTTGTGCCTGACCCCCTCAGAGCAGAGCTGCAGAGAATGGGCTCTCAGCAGTGTTGTGCTGAATGCAGAAATCGGTCGCCAATCCCTTGGCCTTGATTACTCCCCGTGGGTCTCCTTCCACCCAGCTCTCCACACTTTCCCACTCAGGACTGTTTTTCTCCCTCTGGGTAAGAGAGGGGCTGGGCAGAGATCTCACAAAAGGGGTTTAGGAAGCCTTTTATTTACCACTGAACAGAGACTGGAACGTGATGTTTATTAGGGGAGGAAGGCATGCCCGTCCGCTCCTGGAAGGGTGAGCCTGCGGCTCGCCTGGGTTTGCCTCGTCCTGGAGACACCTCAGGCGGCTGCCTCCCCTGAGGAGAAAGAGAAATGGACAGTATTTGAAAATGATCCATCCACGCCAGCCCTGGCTTGAGTCTTCCTCCCTCTTCTGAAAAAAAGACTGGATTGTCAAGCAGCAAAAATACCTCGCTCTGCCCCGCCCACTCCCAGGTCTTCCCATCCTGGGGAGCCCAGCCAGCCCCATTCACATTGTTCCCGGGGGCTGGCCCCGCCTCCCATCCAAGGACTCCTGAGAACAGAAGGGAGGAAAGTCAGGGGACAGTCTCTGGGGAACCCCTGGGAGATGGTCCCTCTAAACCCGCATCTGCAGCTGCTGCCTGTGCCTCCTGGTTCATTTCCACCCCAAGCCTGGCCCCGGCCCCCAAATTACCCGAGGTCCAGGCTTCCTGGAAAAGGACAAACAGGGCTGAGAACACCAGGCCCTCGTCCAGGATGAATCTGCAGGTCAGAACAACAGCCAGCACCAGCAGGCCTGCGAGGTCAAGGGTGAGCATCAGCATCCTAGGTTTGACTCTCCTGAATCCGAAAGGGTGAGTGTCTACCGAATGTTCTTCTCTGAAGCTCAGCCTGCTCCCTGCCTCCTGGCCTTGAGAGCAGCCAAGCACAGGTTTGCACCCTTTGAAGATGGGGCCTCTACCTTTCCCATGATCCTCAACCCAGGCTCTCACCCCGGGGGAATCTATCTGGTCTCTTGCCTCTAGTATTTCCCTTCTCCATACCTCCTGCACACAGCCACCAGGTCACTCTTCCACTCAAGGGGCCCAGGGGAAGCCTTCATGCTCCCCACTGCCTACGGGACAAAGTGTGCCTACTGCATGGCATTGCAGGCTCTCCATGATCTGAATTCATGGTGCTGCTTTAACCTTACCCATACCCTCTCCACTCTGCCAGACTGTCTTCCTTTGCAGCCAACACCCTCCGCCCATGCATTCCCACCACCTGCCATACCTTCTTCTGCATTTATTACTCCTCCGCTACCTTCAAAGTTTCTCCTCCTCCACGTAGCATTATCTGACACCCACTTCCGGCCCCCACTCCCCAACAACTCTGAGTAGGGAAGGACTTCTGTCGATCCCATTCCTTTAACTCCAAGGAAGAGGCTGCTGGTTGCTCAGTTTCCATTTGCACCTGGGCCACATTTTCTAGGTGATGCCCTGTCGGCAGGGGTATAATACTCCTGTGTGGTCTTAGTTCCCCACCCCTCCAGCTCCTTTCCTCTGGGCTGGTGGATGGGACTTTGCTGCCTTGAAACAATAACATTCAAGGCTTGAGTTAGGGCTTTGGGATAGAAAGAGAAGCGAAGGTCATTCTCCCTGCTGGGGTTCAGGACTCCCTTGGCCTGCCTGGAGCAGGAGAAAGTCCTCCATGTGGTCTGGCCTGGCTCTCTGGAGTCCACAAGTGGGGCATGAGCCAAGGGCCCCAGCCAATCCCAGAGTGTTACTCTGCTTTGCTTTGGCCTCTGTGCAGCGACCCTCATTCAGACACAGTTTATGGTGAATCCAGATTGCCTTTTAGGGTTGGTTCTCTTTGGTAAGTGCCATGTTCTGGCAGAGATAAAAAGCTCTTCAGGGCCTTGACTGACACCGGGATCCTACTGGGTGCCCAGATGATTCTTAATGAAGATGGGCCAGCATATCCTGAGCTTGCAGGGCTGTCTGCACAACCTGGCTGACCTAATCTGAGCCAGAGAGGGACCTCCAAGATGTTTGGAACATTTTTTCTTCTCCCACAGGCTGAGCACCCCTCTCCCAAGTTCATTGCCATGAGACTATACTCTGTTTAAGGAGGAAAAGTTTGCAGGGTCCTAGAAGGTCTCAGGAGGAAGGAGCATTCAACACCATCCAGTCCAACTCCCCAAGGAACGGGGTGGAGAGGGAATGCCCAAGGTCACTCAGTAGACAGCAGCAGAGCCAGCCCTGGGACCCACGTCTCCTGACTCCATTCCTGTGTATTTCTGTGACATATGCTGGTCTAGCCTTCAGAGTCTCATCCAGTGAGCCTGGCCTAATGTTTCAGTTCTCAGCACCCTTGTCTACCCAGCCCATCATAGTCAAGTGGCCTATTCACCATGCCCACACTCCTTCTCTTGCTTCTGCCCCATCATGGAGCTTGTCCATCAGGCAGGGAACCTCCCTCCCCTTGCTCTTTTCAGCCCACCTTCTCTCCCCTTATACTCCCATTTCAGGCCTCTCTTCCTACAGTGGGGTTGGGTGGATGACATCCATCACCTCTGAATGTCATCGCATTAATAAGTCTCTTTCTGTGGTCAGCCACTGCCATGCCCTCTCCCACCTAGAAAAGAGAAGAAAAAATAAGGAAGGATTCCCCATAATCCACTGAGGGAAATTCCATTTATCTCTAGGCAGGCCCAACACTACCCCAGAAAGAAACCTTCTCCACTCATTTGTTTTCACCTAACTAAAAAACAGTCCCTGGCTGCCCTTCCCTCTGCAGACGACGTTAGTAATTACCGCAGGTATCCTTTTCAGAGGATTAGATTCTGGTTTCCCCTGTGAGACCAATAATTCCTGCAGGCACGAACAATCTGTACTAGACTCAGTTTCCTTAGCCACATTAGCCTAAAGTTGTCTCCAGTTACTGGAGAGAAGGAATATGAATCTGCTGTCAAAACTCCACTGCCTGTTACTTGCAATTTGATGAAAACATTATGTTTACCTTTATCCCGTGTTAAACTTGATATGGTTCTCATTCAGTAGTATGGGCTCAGTCATTCTCAATCGTTTTTCTTCTTGTCTTCACAAGATTGGAGGTAAAGAACCAGGCAGCTATCAAATGATGGATTCACACGCCGGGGGCCCAAGCCATCTACTGGTGCCTGGAGTGGGCAAACTGTGCCAAGTGTAAAGTACGAGGCCTTTGCTTCTCTGAACTCAGTAAACGCACAGGGACCCAGAGAACTGGAACCGTTGAATGTCACAGTGGGGAAAGCCTAGAAGAGGGTGAGGGACTTGTTCAGGGTCGCTGAGTATGTTCAGGGCAGAGAGGGAATGGGAATCCAGGCCAACGCACCGACCATGATCCTGCGACGGCCACACTTAACCTTCATAAACAGGGACAGTTTCAGTACTTCCACAGTGTACAGATACTAAGACCAAATTAATAAAACCTTCCTGAGTAGAGGGCAGTGGAGCTGCTTACCTGACTGCATAAATCATTTGTACCAGCCTGTTAATGACTGGGGATCACTGGACGTTTCTCAAGTCCTGGGGAATTATTTTATTCTATTACATGGGTTCAGCAGCTTCCCTACTGTCCTGCCTACAGCACTGTCATTCCACTTGATCAACTCTTTATTTCCAGATACCATGAAGTTCAACTTAAGCCTAGCCCTGTCCTGATATTCACATATTCAGGCTGGCAGGAAGTGGACAAGCGGGGTCCTGCATGGTGGAGGCCTCTCCAACTCACTGGCTCATAAGGAGAACATTTATTGAGAAGTTTGAGGCAGAAGCATTGGGCTCCGCCTTCCTAGCTCCACCTCCCCTTGTGGGTAGACCGGTTTTCTAATAAAGGAAGGGAGAATTGGCAGTGACCCCACCAAGTAAAGCAACTCAAGGTCAGTGAAAGACCCTTCATTTTGCTCTCTAATATCTATTCCTCAACCGCTACTTTTTAAATCCCTTAAGAAAGGGGACAGCTTTCTACTGGCCACACTGTGCCCATTTCCAGGACTCACTAAGGACAATCAAAACAGCTGGGTCTATGTAGGATCCCAGCTGCACCACGTGTCTGCTGAAAGATGCAGTGAAGTACTTGACCTCTTTGAACATTCTTCCGGTGTACAGTGGAGACACGGCACTTACTTCACAGTAGATTGACAAGTTAAATGCTTGGCACACAGTCGATGTTCAGTTGGCTGACTCCTCTAGCAGGTTCTCTGCCATAGCGTAAGAGGATTTTGAGATCACCTAGTCTGACTTTCTTGTCTTAACAGATGAGAAAACTGGGGCCCAGAGAGGAGCTATGACTTTCTCAAAGAGAGAGAGTGGAAGCCCCAGGCGCCCTGATTTCGGGTCTAGAGCTTTTCCCAGTACTCGGTGCTCTCTCTCTCCAAAGCGGCCCCCAGGGCAGATGGGGCCCCAGCCTGAGGCTGAGGAGGTCAGCCTTTTCAAAAAACACTTCCCCACCCGGGGTCTCGCTGCTGCTCACCTTTGCACTGTATCAACTGAACCCAGTCATGCAGGACAGTGGGATTCGAGGTGAGAGGTCAACCACACACTGGTACAGCCCCAAGTCCTGCCTCCGGAACTCTGACTCCGGCTTCCGTGGGATAATCCTCCAGCAGGTAGCTTCCCACTCAGGTCGGTTTAGGGCTTTGCTTCTAGTGCGCGTGCGCACCAGTGTCTCTGGGGGGCCCTGGCTCCCCACCTGCTGCCAGGCCTTCAGGCTGGAGGCTATAGCGTTATGGTGTAAGGACTACGGTCAGGTTCTTTCCTCCTCGTCGAGCCTATTGCTTCTCCTCCTTGCCTACAGCTCAGAATCCTAGAATAAGTCAAAGTGCTTCACTGAGCAAATGTTTCTTCCACCACCCGTCCGTCCCCGGACTGCACCGCAGATACAAGATCGCAGATCAAGAGTATTAGTCCCTCCATCAAGCATTTGGAAGTAATTAGGATTTCCGTAAGTTATCTTGAAATTGTTCAGTGATTATATATAGATTATATATAAGTATATCAGCAATATCCACACATATGGAGCAAATAAGGCAAAATATGGATCATGGTTGAATGTTTGAATCTAGGTGATGAATTTATGGTGGCTATTCTTTCTATATTTTGTGGATTGGAAAATTTTCATAATAAAAAGGTTAAAAAAGGTAAAAAAGATCTTAAGGAGCTTTACCACCCACATTCTATTCTCCTCATGGTTCCACAGATCTGTCCCTTGCTTTCAGGCACCCAGTACTTTATATTAGCTCCTGGTGTCCCCAGGTTGAATGCTTTTCCCCCCCACCCCCTCTTCCACCCACACCCATCCCATTTGGTCCCAAAGGGGAGTCTAGCTGGACACTTCCATTGGGCAATAATCTACTTCTCCTCTCAATTCTCAATACCATTGATCACTCTACACTAATACCATTGATCACTCTATACCTGGTTACATTATCAGCATCATCATCCACCATTACTTTTATTAAACACTTACTACACACCAAATACTGAGCCAAGAATTTTACGTCAGTCTGTTTTTTAACTCTTAGGACAACCCTCTGAAGTAGGTGCCATTTACAAATGAACACTTCTGAGTGGGTACTACTTACAAATGAGGAGACAGGCTCAGAGAGGTTCAAGGACCTCCTAAGGTCACCTATGTAGAAAGTGGCAGAGGTAGGATTTGAACCCAGTTCTGTCTAATTCCAGAACCCTGAACCTCTTTTCCACACTCCCTCCCTGCACCTTGCTAGGGTGACTTCCCTGTATTTTTGTCTTCATGTTGCTACTTGGCCCTTATGTGTTCTTTACCTTTTCCTCTCCTGACACCTCCTCTACCTCAGTGCCTGAATATTCCTTATCCGAACAGCATTGGTTTATAACATTATATAAATTTTGGGTTTTCATCATTATATTTCACTTTCTGTGTAGACTACATCACGTTCACCACCCAAAGACTCATTACCATCCATCACTGTACACATGTGCCCTGTCGCCCCTTTCGCCTCCCCCCCCACCCCGCCCCTCTGGTAACCACCAGTCTAATCTCTGCATCTGTGTTTGTTTATTTGTGGTGGTGTTGTTTTTATCTTCTGCATATGAGTGAAATCATATGGTATTTGACTTTCTCCATCTGACTTATTTCGCTTAGCATAATAGCCTCAAGGTCCATCCACACTGTCGCATATGGCAAGATTTCATGTTTTTATGGCTGAATAGTACTTCACTGTGTGTATATACCACATCTTCTTTACCCATTCATCCATTGATGGGCACTTAGGTTACTTACAAGTCTTGGAAATTGTGAATAATGCTGCAATGAACATAGGGGTACAAATATCTTTTCAAATCAGTGTTTTCATGTTCTTTCAATAAATACCCAGAAGTGGAACAGCTGATCATATGGTATTTCTAATCTTAATTTTTTAAGGAATCTCTATACTGTTTTCCATAGTGGCTGCACCAGTTTGCATTCCCACCAGCAGTGTATGAGGGTTCCCTTTTCTCCACATCCTCTCCAACGTTTGTTATTTCTTGTCTTGTTAATTATAGCCATTCTGATGGGTGTGAGGTGATATCTCATTGTAGTTTTGATTGCATTTCCCTAATGATTAGTGATGTTGAACATCTTTTCATGTGTCTGTTGGCCATCTGTATATCTTCTTTGGGAAAATGTCTGTTCAGATCCTTTGCCACTTTCTAATTGGGATGTTTGTTTTTTTGTCGTTGAGCCAGTTTCTCTCCCCTAGCCCAATCCCTGCCGGGTCAGGATCAACCAGCACAGTCTGCATTGCTATCTTCTTTTTCCTTTTCCTCTCTCTGGCACATGCCCTGATCCCATTTTAGTTCCTTCTAAAGAGGTGAGAGAAGACTTCTCTTAGTAGTTACCTCCCCTCAGCTATCTACATCCCTATCCCTGTCTCTCCTTACCTGAGACCCAGGGCAGCAGCAGCAGCAGCCATGGCCGCCCCCAGAGCCCTGTCCCCTCCATTCTATCCCACTCCCTGGATCCACTGTGTGTCAGCCATCCTAGAGCCTCTTCCAGTTGCTGGAGGATGTTGCCCCACATGAGTGTTTTCCATCCCCCAGAAAAGTTTAGCCATTACTTTGCGATTGAGAAACCCTGAGGGAAATGAGATGAGAGGGAGCTCAGGAAAATGCAGAAGGAGAAAAGAGAGATCACTGCCCTTGTGACATCTTCCTTCCTGCTTTCATTAGGTCATAGCCCTATTGGGCAACGCACAGTAGCTCCCCATTCTCCACCATAGCAAGCCTAGACCCACCCCTCTGATGTTGCACCTCTGCTCCACGCACTTCCTCAGGTCATCAAGACGTTCTCTTGACTGGCCGCTGACCCCTACATCCCACAACCCTTCCTGCCATTCTCCCCATCTTGAATGATACTATGCATCCAGATTTGGCTTGCCCGTCAAGGCCTGGTTCAAACTCCCTGATGACCCCCCTTCTTTGGTCTTCCTCCACACCATTCTCAAGTACGGGCATGTGACTGAATCACTCAAGAAGCCTAGCAAATATACACATGCCTGGGCTCCACCCCCAGAGATTCTGATTTGGTAAGTCTGGGGAGGGCCCAGGCATCTGCATTTTAACAAGCAGCCCAGGTGATTCTGCAGCAAGTGGTCCAAATAGACGATGCCTGTAAAAGCTCTGAATGAGGTCAGATGGGCCCTGGGGCGTCCCTCAGGTACTCTGCCTGCGTATGAGGTGTGTATTTCCCTGAGCCCCCAGTCCAGGCATAGGCATGGAGACCACAGTTACAATAATACTGGGAGTAACCACCATGGATTGAAGTCCTACTGTGTGCCAGGTGCTTCACTCAGTTTCTCTCATTTAATTCTAACAGCTTTGGGAGGTTGTGTAATGGATATTCGTCATCTTTTGGCTCTCCAGCACCCAATACCTATTCTGTTTGGGGGAAATAGCCCAGTGTGTGGGTCTCACTAGGATGCAGAGCTCTACCTCCACTTCTGTGGAGTATGGAGGCAGACGTTTCTCCTTCCCCTTATACCTGGCATCTATGGTACAGGCATGTGACCTGACCTAAGCTCAGCCAAATGCATGATTCTGCCCAGGATTCTGGATCCTAAAGGTGTGATGCAAGATGCAGGGCCAGTTGGAGATGACTTACACAGGAAATTTAAGCACTGAGAGTCCAGGAACAGCATCATGGCAAGTGCTTGGTGGCTTCAAGTGTGCAGGGGAAGTGGTATTAACAGCAACATCACTAAACTGTGTCACGCTGTAACCTCAGCTGTGGCCTCTGCTGTCCATTTTCTCTTGGTTTCTGCCAGTTTCTAAACCTGGTCCTCCAGCCTTCTCATCAACTCTAGGAGCTGCTGCTATCCTTCTACATTCCTTTGCTGTTTAAGACAGCCAGAATTGGATTCAGTTGCTGGCATCAAGACTCACTCCTGGCATTGGTTATTATGCCCTTGGAGGCAATGAGGAATGTCTCCAGACTGAGGCCCAGGGAGATTAACTGAGTCACTCAAGATCAGACATATTTCAAGGATGTTGCAGAGCTGGGATTCAAAGCCGGGTGGTGTTTAATGCCAACTACACAAGCATTATATTAACCACACAACCCTATTGTATCAGTCAAGGTCTCAGCAAGAAACGAGGGGCTCCCTGAAACTGGGTACTTGAGAAATGTTCAATAAAGATGTGGGCAGAATTTGGGGAAACCAGAAGGGATGCTGCAGTGCCCTGAGGCTGGTGACAGTTGTGAGTCATCACCGCCTCTAGACCTAAAGGGGCAAGGGGTTGGGGCAGGTGCCCGAACTCGGAGATAGTAGTTGTTTGGTGAGGGGCTTGAAGGGGTCGAAGGAATGAAGCCAGTCATGCCACTCCACAAAGGGAGCCCTGAGGATGGAAACCCTGACCTTCTCTTCCTGTCCCCTGCTCTTCTTTCATGCTGCCCACTGGCTAAACCCAACCAGAAGCTGGTGGGCAAGGGAGCCTGTTCATTTAGCCCAACTGGTCAGGTTCCCAGGCTCCGAGTAGGGAGGAAAAGGGTAGAGGGTGGGCCTTCAGGTGCAAACAGGAGAGCATCCAGCACAACCATTTGTCTTCCAATTTGGTGTATATAATTTCTCAGGCAAGTGGTCTACAATGAAATGAAGCACACGAGCACACTAAGTCACGCAGTTGGTTACCTCAGGATGAATATATGAATGTGTTGTGGTGTTTGATAAGGAGCATGATGACTTCTTGGGACTCTGTCTTCCAGAGGAGCTTGAGAAACACTAAGAGAGAGCCGTGAGCTAGGATTCAGTAGGTCTGGAGGGAATCTTCCTTTTAAACAAATGCTCCCAGAGAATCTGATACGGGTGGTCTAAGGACTACGGTTTGCGAAACACTGCCCTAAAGAGTCCTGCCTCTCCCAGATAGGATTTCATAATGATGCCTCCCTTGTCCTGGCCTTTTCGTCAACTTGACAAATGGAGGCAACACTGGAACTGCTAACGTGCAGACCCCAGAGCGGCAACCTCAGGAAGCAAACACTGCGTGCCATGCGGTCACTGCCTCTGCGCTCCTAGGTTCTCTTAGGCAGGAAAGTAAATGCACTGAGATGAACAGCTTCTGCATCAGCGCTTCTCAGAAGACTCTCGCCAGAGTCCTGGGAAGACGTGAATTCCCTTCACACAACTTCTAATGAATTCAAAATTGGAAGATCACAGAAAACCTCCCTAGGGTCAGTGCTATTTTCCTGGAGGGTTCAGACAGAGCAGTTCTCAGGTTGATGAGGAAGTCCTTGTATGACAGCAGTGGGCTTGGGGCGAAGGGACTGTATCTTAGCACTTGGGGGCCCTTTTTTCACAGAAGTGGGGGAAAGTCGTGCTGATTGTAGGAATATGTTTTTCTAACATATGAGATGGATTATGTGTAGTAAGTTGTGTTTGCTCTTGGGGAATTTAGGATGAAATTGGCCTTGGCCATTGCTGAATTGGAATGGAAAGACCCATCATCTTTTCCCCACCAATGGGGCCCCTTCCCCTTTAGAGCCCAAAAAAGTAGGAAATAGGAAAGTCCTGATTTAAATCTGTTGGACTTAGCAAGATACAGGTAGGCCTGGACACCTATTTCATGGGTGAGCATGGGAGCCAAAGGGGAGTTATGGGGCAGACCAAGGAAGGAGGAAGGCAGATGGGGAATGAGGAGTGCACATAGGGGACAGCCTCCAGAAGCCTAAATGGTGAGATCTTGTCACCTCCCCACCCCTGCCCCTTGTGTGATACAAGGAAAAGAGGCATTTGGAGGCACTATAGGCAGAACTCCTGGTTACTCTATTCTCTATGTCCTTGAAGTGCTTAGTCTTCAGTAAAAGAACTCTTTAGATTTTGTTCCTGCCAGTAAGTGGTGACTTAGTACTCATGTGGCCTCATTCTAATCACACACTTCTCTGCCTTCATGGGGTTGTTCTGAGGACCCAGTGATAAAATGCACTGCTGGTAATGCACACAACAGACAAATGATATTCTCTATCCATCCTATCCTTTAGGTCCTATCTCATCCTCCTAGTGTTTTCCCAGGATACAACATTATGGTTAACTTGGTTTTTCTTTCCCAAATATAGAATTTTCGTCATTGTGTCATGTCTTCTCCTCATTCCGTGGTTTTCAATACCCTTTTCTGGGAGTGTTGGAAAGGGCCACAGATAAAGGGAGAAACCTAAGCACCTGACTCTAGAGGAAAGGAAGGCCCCAGTGGCCGAGAGAGCAGGATGCTTCTGGAGTGGGAGCCCTGTCCAGCTCAGGCCAAAATGTTATGGTCCAGGGCAAGGACCAGGACAGACTTAGCAGCTGTGCCCTCTGTGCCTCACGACCCCACAAGGCAGTGACAGTGAAAACCCTGGACTCTTTATTTAATGAAAACCCTAAGCCTGGTGGGATGGAGGGCCAGGGAATGTTGGGAGCTGTAGCTTCTCTTCTGAGGGGCCAAAGCACACACCAAGATTATTAGTGAAATGGGGGGGGAGTCAGCAGAGCCAGGAAGGTGGGATCCTGAGCCTTAGAAATGAGCTGTGCTACAGATTCAACTCATGTCATTGCCCCTCCTTCCCTTCCCTCACATTCTTCTTCCGGCACAACTGCCAGATAGACGTGGATGGAGGTCAGAGGTCATTCTCATGGGTCCATGGGCCTAGGGGCCAAATGACTTCTGCGTGACAGCAAACAGGACAGTGAAGACCAGGCTCTTAGTCAGGAGTCCACACACCACGGGAACGATGATGCCAAACACAAAGGTCCTGGGGGAGAGAGGAGATGTAATGGTGCCGCTGGCAGCCATGCTCCCTCACACTTGAGTTTTACTCTACAAACTCAAGATAAGTTACACCCCTTGTCTTATCTGCGTAGGTCCTTCCAGCACCTTCCCCAGGCTGATTGGCCCTGGGCATTTTAGTTTGTCCCCTTGCCTAAAACTACAGGTTAGAAATATATTTAGTTGAGAGCAGAGGGTCCATGTCCAGAAGACGCATCGGGGAGAAAGGGCAGGCTGATGACACTCTTCTTCCTCCACGGCGACGAGTAGAGGTCATGAGTACCGGGGTCCCGGAGCCGGGACACCTGGTTTCTATGCCCAGCATCGTGACCTGCTTCCCAGGAGAGTCATCTCATCTCTTTGGCCTCAGTTCCCACACCTATAAACTGAGAAGAATCTAATTCTGGTCAGAATCCCATCGTGAATTTTTATAGATTTCAGCAAAAGGATTCTAAAAGTCCTGGGTAAAGGGCAATAGCTATCATAAGAAAGGGATAGAAGCGAGTGAGGAAGCCTGGCCTGTCCAGACTCAGGAGATATGGAATAGACGAGGGCACAGCTCATCTGGATGATAACACACAGGGGCAAAAATAGAGGGAGGCGGCAGTGAAACATACAGAAGTTCAGATTTAGAGCTAAAGTCACCTAAGAATTTAACACCTGAGGAAATCGGTAAGGATTGTTTAGTAAATAGTCTTGTGGCAGCTGGTTAGTAATATGAAGAAAAAAATCATCTTTTCTATAATTTATACCATATAGCAAAATAACCCCCCTGCCCAAGATGGACTAAAGATTTAAACAAAATGAAAAAAGAGAGAGAGAAAAGTCACCAGGAAATAGAATCAAGCACACGTAAGGAACAAAGCAAAGCAGTAATTTTAAAATCAACACATTTGCCTACGCAAAACTTAAACGCGCAGGCACAAACTAGCAAAGGGACAAATGACGTAGAAAGCCGCAGGCGGCCCATTAGCACTGAAATCCACCCCCAGCCTCCAGCGCCGCCTTGTATCCCGGGACTGGGTGTCGGAGGAGGCCTGGTCCAGTTCAGCCTCCGGTGGCGTTGGCGGGGGACCGGGGCAGGGGCTGACGAGCCAGCGCCTCTCTGGCCCTCGCGGCTGCAGCGGCGCCCTCCGCGGTGCGGGAGGTGGCCCGGTTCGAGCCCGGCTGCAGGACGGCCCTGCGCTCCACTAATTCCACCTCCTCCGCGTCTCCCCTGCCAATGCCCCGCCTCATGCCCTCCCAGCCCTTTAACGTTTTCACGCACGGAGCTCCCGGGGCGCGTCCACTCACAAGGGCCAGCACGCACCCTCTTCCCAGGCTTCACGCAGGGTGCTAGACGCGCTGCAGTGCTGGGACTTCATGTGCTCCTGGGGCCGGCCCCAAGCAAGGACTGGGAATGCGGAAGTATAAATACTCCGGCTGCCGGCCCTGATACAGACAACTCCGAGTGTGACAGGTGGGTCCCCAGAATCCCACCTCACCCCCCAACCCCTACAGGATGGAGCCAAAGTTCCTCTTGTGGGGCTCTGCTTGGTTATGACACCCTTTGCTTGGTTCCCTTCCCTCCCCTGTCCCACTTCCCTAATGGTTTTTATCCGGGATCACTTCCTAAAACATTTGCATCAGACTGCCCCGCTTCTGGGGAACCCACCCTCAGACAGGGTGACAGTGGTTTCCACTGAAGTGCCTCACCATCCAACCCAAGATTGGAGTCTCAGCTCTTCCATCGCCTGGACAAACAGCTCTGTGTATTAAATGACCTCTTGTTCAAACAGCTCAGTGCCTTCTGCTTTCCTGACTAAACTCCGACTCTAGCGTAGTTCATATTAGTTAACAAAGTTAATAGATAAAAGAGGGGCAGCCTCTAGGAGGAACAGGGGCGAAGGTTATGTGCTGTCAGTTTACATGCTGGAAAATAAAAGCAGTGAGGAAAGAAAAATGTTGACTCTCACTGGCTCATTTATTTTATTTAGTCCACAAGGATTTAATGAACACGTACTACATACTGGCAGCTTAGGCTTAAGCTGGTGCCAGCATAACAAGGTAAAGAAAAGAGGCACTGCTCCATCTGTGCGGAGCTCAGGGTTCACAGCTAAAGAGAAACTGAAGCAGGCACCAATTCACGTCTATTTGGGCAGGAATATTTTTAAAATAGTACATCTCTGTAGGCAAGCCTGCAGTGACACTGTTGCACCGATGCATTATGGGTCACACTGCAAACTGTTTCCAATCTTTGGAAGACCACTTGGCAATGTGCATAAAGAGCAATATAAATGTTCAAATTCTCTCACAGGAATTTCATTTAGATAACTGATTTCAAAGAAGAAAAAGACATCTGCACGAATATGTTCATCTCTGAGTTATCAATACTATAAAAAATGAAAACAATCCCAATGTCTAGAAACAGACAAATGATTATGTCAGTTATGGCTTTTCCACTGATAGAAGAATATGCATTCGTTGAAATTATAATTATGACGACTAGGTAGCAACATCAAAGAATAGTGTCAGCATGGAAAAATAATGAAAATGTTTATAATTAGAATTACTACTACGTTAAAATACGTATAAATATGAATAAAGACTAGAAGAGAATATGGAGAAAAAGACTTGTGAGATTAGTGGGAATATGGAAGAATATTTTTTCTCTGTTAATTCACTATTTAACGATGAACACATTCTAAGATAAATCAACTGCAAAGGGGTGTATGTGCAAAGGTAGTGGTTCTTCGCTTTGCCTGCATGTTAAAAATGTCCTGGAGATCTTATAAAAATACTGAGACTGGCCCCAACCCCAGAAATGCTGATTCTGCTGGTCTGCAGTAGGGCACATGCATCAGTATTAGAAATAAACCAAATGAAGCAAAAGCAAACACTCCAGATAATCCCACTCTGCAGCAGCTTCCAGCTCTGGTTTTCTAGCTTCCCTGCAATATAGACAAGGAAACTGGAGCCAGAGAGGGTTCCTGACTTGCCCAAAGTCACACAGCCAATCAGTGTGGCTAGCATGAGACTCCAGGGTCCCTCACTCAGAGTGTTTTTCCCGCTACACCATTAGGCACATGGGTTGGCTGAGGTCCACTGGAATTCAGGAAAGACGCCATTTCCCTCTTCTTGCCCCTCTGGTGTGCAAGGGAACACAGCAGTGAACAGGGGGAGTGGCAACCTCACCAGGAGTCTCCTCCTCACTCTGGCACCACCTCCTTCCCCCCATGGGGAGTTCCACCAGACTGAGGTGACTTAAGTCTGCTCCTGCCCTTCACCCTCCCCCATCCCTCACTGCACACATCCTCCTCTCAGCCCGTGGACTAGGAACCAAAGGGCTTGGTGTCCAAACCAGGGACCCAGAGCCTGGAAACCGTACCTGGTGACACCTGTCATATTTGTGGGGTTGACTCCAAGTCCAGGAGAGGAGACACCAGCAGTTGACTTGGTGAGGAGTTGGGTCACGGTCCTGGGGCTGGTATGGAGCTTACGCCGGGCCCCAGTGGTGGTAGGAGGAAGGGTGGGAATCGGAGCCTGGTTCTGGGTAGGATTCTTGTCTGAAGGACCTGAAAGAAGGCACATTGGGTGGACGGATGAATGGATAGGTTGTGGGGTAAATGGAGCTGAGGAGGAAAATGAACACAGCCACTCATGAGGCAAGGTTTTCTTTTGCTAAGATTAAAGAAATAGTGTGGGCTCACCCTGGGTGGGAAACAGGAAAGAGGAAAGAAGCAAGGGAGGGAGAGAAGAAGAGAAGGAGAGCGGAAAAGAGGGAGGAAGCAGGGGAAGGAGGGAAAGAAGGAAGAAGAAAGGGATTTTCAGGCTATTGGTGTCATTGGAAATGCACTTGCCTGCTATTCTTCACCAGTTGGTGTGCCCCCACCCTCTTCCAGAGTAATCCCCTGATTACTCTACCTCACACCATTCTCTCTGCCTTGCACTCACCTGTACTTGTGGCATATTTCTTTTCAAGTTATCTTTTATTATGTATTTACCTTGTCTTCTTATGCTTAGAATTCTCCAGGTGCTAGGAACTTGAACCTGCCTCTCTTTCCTCTCCCTTCCTTAATTCATCCAGTCAACATCTACTGGGCCTACTATGTGCCAGGCACTACATTAGTTGCTGGGGATACAGAGCTGAGCAGGACACAAGCCCTTCCCTCAAGTTGCTCCGAGATGCATAGGGGAGACAGGTAAGTAAACCGGCCACTGCTACCCAGTGAGATTGTGTTGTCTATGAGAGGGGACACGAAGTGAGCTCTGGAGCCTTGCTACCCAAGATGGGAGCCACGGACCAGCAGTATCAGCAGCATCAGCTTCCCCTGCGAGCAGATCAGAAACGCAGAATCTGGGTCCCACCGCTAGACCTTTTGAATCCGAGTCTGCATTTGAAATAAGATCCCGGGCGGTTCGTGCCCCCAGGAAGGGCTGAGAAGCACTGCTTTGGAAGCACACAGGAGGGCCATCAAATGCATCCTTGGGAGGGGACAGTGGGTCAGAGGCTTCCTGAGGAAATGACTTCTATGTGGAGACCTGAAGAATGAGACTAAATGATCCCAAGTCTACCCCTCACCTTTCACCCTGCCCCACTTCCTACAACAGCACCCCAAATTAGGCTCTGCCACCCAAGAGGAATCCCATACATAGAAGCCCCCCTTACTGTTGGAACAAATGCCTCTCCGGGACCTCAAATGAGAGGCAAGGAGCTTCTGGGAGAGAGACAGGCTGCTAGAAATCTTGAGCCACAGCTCTGTTGGTACCACCCCCACGGCCCCCTACTCCCACCTGACCTGGCTCTCCCCACCCTCTACCCCCCACCCCCAGGTCACTCACCCTTGGTCACCACCAGGTAGACAGAGTGGAGGACTTCTGGGGCCTTGGGAGGTTGGTAGATCACACAGTGATATAGTCCAGAGTCACTCCCTTGAACGTTTGTCATTTGGACATGCACTGCGGACTGACCGAAGTCATCTTCTAGGAAGTACCTCCCGCCCGGCTCTTGACTGTTCTTCCCCGAAGCCCTCTCTGTGACTGCCAGTGTGTCAACCTTCCCTCCATCCGTCACCCTCTGCCAAGCCTTCCGGCTGTAGGAGTGCTTCGTGGTGTAGAGACAGTTCAGGTTCAGAGTCTGCCCCTCTGCTAGGGTTCTCTTTTCCATAGCCAGTTCAGCTGCAGCTTGGATCTCTGTAAGCAGGGAATCAGAGGTTAGTTCTGTGAAGAATAGCTTTCCTCTCTTTGGAAAAAAAGAGAGAGGAGCCATCTCTTTTATTTCTGTTCAATCACCCATTTTTTCCGATGAGCTCCTTAAGGCCTGCAGAGAAGATGCAACTTTCAAAGCAAGACAGCATTAGACCCCAGATGTGAGTAGTTTTTTTAACTACAAGAGCTAGAGTGCATGTGGTTCATGCAAATCAACTTTTATAAACGATTGTTTTTGAGAGGAAGAAATTGCCTGACTGGAGACAGAACGTGGGACGTGGGCTAAGACCATGAGTGATGGGGACATGATGGGGGGGAAGATTATAGAGAAAGATGGAGAGGGTGAAGGGTGAATGTGAAGACATGGCATTAGCAGAAAATGACTTTTCTGAACAGCTAGAGGAACTTCATCTAAGTTAGGGGAAAGAGATCAGTTCAAGAGACTATTGGAAAAACAGCGAGGAAGCCGTCTTGAGGACATGGTGGATACCGATATCTGACTATCTGGGACTCCTCTCTCCCTTTCTCGGGTAGCAGAGCACCTCTTTTTAGGGGATCCACTCCATGTGGCTTTAGTGATGGGGCTGCCCACATTCTCAAGGAGGGACACACAGCACAGGCTTGGCCAATCAAAGAACCCCATCGCCGTGGCCACGCTAATTGGTTTAGAAATGGGCACAGAATTGGGGCTGGGCCAATCAAAATCCTCCCTGAGGCCGCTGTAGCTATTAAGAAAAATGTTCTTTCTTCCTAGTGTTGATAGGTCAATAGGAAGTGAAACTTCAGTTGCTATATTTCCACTATGTGGAAATAGTCTGCCTGAGAATGAGGCCAAAAAGAGAGAAAGAGACGGAGACAGAGCAATGGAGAGAGACCTGACAACATTATCTGGGGCAGGGACTCAGCTGCGCTCCAGACTGGCACCCCTTGTACTTCTCAGTTGCCTGAGCCAAGAAATCCCCCCTCTTATTTTCGCTTTAGTTGAGTTTATGTCACTTGTATCCAAAAGAGTTCTAAGTATTATAGGATGTCAAGAAGTCACAGCAGTGGTTCTCCACCGGGGGACAATTTTGCCCCTCTGGGAACATTGGGCAGTGCCTGGAGACATTTTTGGTTGTCATTATAGGGAGTAGGGTGGGTGCTACTGGCATCTAATGGGTAGAGGCCAGGAACGCTAAAACATCCTACAGTGCACAGACTCCCACTACAAAGAATTATCCCGCCCAAAATGTCAACGGTGCCGAGGCTGAGAACTCTTGGGTTACAGGGACAAGAGTTTCAATCACACTCTTGGAGGTTGAACCAGTTTAACCACCTAGAATTGGGAATGATTTTCTGGTCTGGTCCAAGGGAGCCTTGCTGATAGGAGGGTCAAGTAGAGTGGAACTAAGAAGATGCAGGTCTGTGTTTTAGCTGGACTTAACAGGGCTCTATAACTTTACTGAGGGACTACAGTTTACCCCCTCAGGCCTAGGATACCTTCCTCCACGGCACACCAATGAACAGACTGGATAGTAATGCTGGGATAAACTGTGAGTCAGGCTACTACCGCCTACAACTACTGCTGATGTTATCAATACTGCTACTGCACACACACACTGTATCCTTGGGTGGTAGCTCCGTGAGTGCTCCTTGAAAAGTGCCAACAGCTGCCCCTTTGGAGGAGCCCCTGGGCTGTCATCACGGCCCACCTGCAATCCCACCCCAGGATGGGCCAAGAGCTCCAGCAGGCCCAGCCTACCTCAGCCTGACCTTGGGAAGACCCTACTCAGGGACTCCTGAGGATTTTGAAAGTGAAACCAGGCTTGAAGGCCAGTTCTGGGATCAGATTTAAATTTCTAAGGAAACCTTGAAAACAAGCTTCCTGGCAAGTCACATGAACATGGCCAGGAGTGCTTGTCCAAGAGACAGGCGAGCAGAGGTTGGGGGCTGTTTTAAACCATGTTTGGTTCACTCATTCATTAACTCGTTCATCAAACTGTGGCTGAGAGCCTACCTTGTGCCAGGCACTGTGCTGGGCTCTGAGAAAGACACACGGGCTCCACTCTCCATCTCTGTAAAATTAAAGAGGTTAGGGCCTCAACGGTGAGCCATCAAAGCCCTAACCTCTTAATGCTATCGATAAGTTATTTGCCAACCCCCTGGGAGAGGTGGATGCTGTGGTCTGAATGTTTGTGTCCCCCCAAAATTCATATGTTGAAATCCTAACCCCCAAGGTGATGGTATTAGGAGGTGGGGCCTTTGAGAGAGGATTAGGTCTTGAGGGCTCCACCTGCATGAATGAATTAGTGACTTTATAAAAGAGGCTCCAGAGAGCTCCCTTGCCCCTTCCACCAGTGAGGACACAGAGAGAAGTCGGCGGTCTGCAACCCGGAAAAGGACCTGCACCAGAACCCAACCGTGCTGGCACATTGACCTTGAACTCCCAGCCCCCAGGACTGTGAGGAATAAATTTCTGTTGTTCATAAGCCATCCGGTGTGTGGTATTTTGTTACAGCAGCACGAATGGACTAAGACAGAAGGAGTTACAAGAGATTGAGATTGCTTACGAACTTGCCTGCCTCTTGTGAAAGGAGACAGTAGGAAATCAATGCTGAAACGCTATCTGTGCACCATTTCTTGCACCATTGCAAGAAAGGAATTCCTTATAACACGTTAATAAAAAAGAGTAAGAAATACCTTTCATTGCTAAGCATTTAAAACACTATCTCATTTAATCTTCATTACTTATAAGGTTGACACTGCTATTATTCCTATTTTAGAGATGAGGACATTGAGTCACAAACAGGTCGTTTAATAATCCAGAGGCTATTGGTGATTTGCCCAAGATCCCAGAGTAGAAAGTGGTGGAGTCAGGATTCAAACCCAGGTAGTCTGACTCCAGAGTTAGCTCTAGACCTCAGGGCTCCATGGCCCAAGGCAGCTGTCTGGTTGGGATTACAGCAGTCCCAGCCCAATGTGACTAGGTGCCTAGTGATTCTGTCCCCTGGGATACAGGAGCTAGAAGGAGCTTTTAGGTTACTCCCTAACCCACCCCCATAGGACACAATGAAACATATACTGCTGGTTTTTTCTCACCTATATACCCAACCTTCAACCCTCCATCTTCTCCCAGTTCTCCTTTGGAAAAACATGAACAAGACACAAGGAAATGCACTGGTCCATGACAACCACACTCCCGTCTGCCCATCTGGATGATCACCCCAGCTCCAAGAGATCCAAAACAACATTTGTGCGCAGGCTCTGCAAGGCGACAATATGTGACCTTGCTCAAAGTAGTGGCTTCCGTGGAAAACACCCTCTCCCCGTAATCTTTCGTGTTTTTCCAAGGCAAACCTTTCTTTTAACTCACTGTAGACATTTTCCCTTTCTCTGGTTATTTTCCCAATTTATTCATAAGGATTAGGAGGAGGAGCAACGAAAGCCCCAAAGGCTTCCATTTTTAGTGAAGATGTGAGCTGTGCAACTAGAGGAGAGAAGTCAGGGCCTGGAGATGGAGCAGCTCTGCCGAGCCTGAGCAACAGTGCCCGCCAATGCCAGCAGCCGTTGGAAACCTGGAATCATAGTCTCCATGAAAATGGGCACTAGGCCTCTCCTGTTCGCCTCTGTGTCCTCAGCAATGGTGTATTTCCTGGCCCATCATAGGCCACTGAATTATGTCTTTTGGGCTTAAAAGACTGTCAACACCAAAAGTACCACGATGGAATATAAGGGAAAAAACGTCTAATTCAAATAAAATTATTTGCGATCATGTCGGTTTAGATTTACTCTATCAATTTCCCATCTAGGGTTTGGCATGTCTCTGACAACATCAAAATGCAGACGTACTGTTTCCCTGACTCACCCCTTTTTATTTCTGTTCTCAGGCCCTGTGTCAGGATAACTCCTGGTTCTGCTGCGTTTGGGTAGAGAAACCCAGTCTGGCATAACTACTGGTTGGCTCTGTCTTGGGTGGCCATATTCCCTGGAGCTTCCAAACAAAAGAGAACCCTTTCCCAGGGTGGGATCCCCGAGGTCATGGGCAGAGGCCTCGCCCGCTCACACCTCTCCCTCCCCTTACCTGAGACAAAGAACATCCAGAGCAGCCCCCCAAGCCTGGCCTTCCTCATCCTTCCCGGGCATCAACTGCGACGGCCGCCGGGGCTCCTGGGACAGCTACAGGGCGACAGTCTAACCTAGAGGCTCCAGAAAGTTGCACAACAGGATATGATGCCATTACTGGGAGGCGCTGGGTCCGATGCTCTGTTTTCACGGCTCGTTGCCTTGACTCCAGACGTCAAAGACAACGTGGGAATCCAGAGATGGGGCTCAAGTCTCAATTAAGCTTCTCTGAACCCCCGTTTCCTCTTTTCTGGGGATAATGACAATTGCCTTTTCAACCAACCTCATAAAATTTTAATGAAAATAATACTTCTGTGTAAACAAAAGTAAGGCGTTGATGTTATCGGGGAAGAGAGGACGCTGTGCTCTCCATTCTCGCCCAGTTCAGTGTGGGTAAGAGTGCCGGGCACATGCAGGGACAGGTGAGGATAATAAAATACCTCACTTTTAGGGTTTTTGTGAGGACTAAATGAGGTCTCTGTGGAAAGTGCTCAGTGCTGTCACTAATAGACGTGTTATTTCCACATCCTGTCCCTACTCACCCTTACTCTGTTTCACTTGGATTTTTCTGACTTGAGGCCTGCCTCTGTTCATCACCGGATGGCCCACACCCCGCATTTGCCCTCAGCATCCTGTCACAGACGTGGCCTGGGAGCTCACAGAAGTGTAGGAAACCCCAGAGACGATTTGAGACATGGCTGCCATTAAACAAGAATAGACTTAGATTTAAAACAAAGAAATAGGATGACATAGTACAGGACAGTGATGAAAGAAGAAAAAAATCCAGCAGGTTCCACACTAGAAGCAATAAAAGGCAGATTTGATGGTGTGCAAAATCAAATCAATAACAAAGATTCACTTCAGAAATACTTCCAAATGTAAAATGAATAAAGACATTTTAAAGAGCTCAGAAATATATTGGAGGACAAGTCATAGAAATCCAGCCTACAAATAAGAGATGTTCTTGAATTGTAACATGGAACAGTGGGTCATAAATGAGGATAAAAATGCCTATTAAAAAAAAACTTTCGGGGCCAGCCCAGTGGTGCAGCAGTTTAGTTCACGCTTGGCAGCCCAGGGTTCGCCGGTTCGGATCCCGGGAGCCTCCCGACACATTGCTTGTCACCCATGCTGTGGCGGCGCCCCATATAAAGTAGAGGAAGATGGGCATGGATGTTAGCCCAGGACCAATCTTCCTCAGCAAAAAGAGGAAGATTAGCAACAGATGTTAGCTCAGGGCAGGTCTTCCTCATAAAAAAAAAAAAAAAAAAAAAACACTTTCCAGATCTGAAAAGAAATCTGAAATTAGAGGTTGAGAGAGTTCAACACGGGCAAGGAAAAATTTACCAAGTGAGACCAAGACTAGGAAGTTTCCAGGTGAAAAATTTTAATTAAAATTAAAAAACTGCTGCTGCTAAACACACAGGGGGAAAAAAACTTGATTCCTTCAAAGGAATTGAAATGAGCAAGACTCAGGGTTTCTCCTCTGAGTAAAAAATGCCAAGTCAGTAGGATGATGTGTAAAGAACATTATGACTCTAGAATTTTATATCCAAACTGCTTGCTATTCGAGTATGAAAAAAGCTGAAAGTTACTATCATGTCTGCAAATTAAAAAGGAAAAAAAAAAACTTCTAGGTTTATTTAACTTTTTAAATTAAAACTATTGAATGTAGCAATTTATAAAATATAGGCAATAATAAAGAAATTTAAATCATATTATTACACCCTGCAGAGATCATTATAGTTAAGAGTTTACTAAAGTTCCTTCTATTCTTTGTTCTGTACATAATATCAGAAACCAGGCTTCAGACTGTGCTTGGAACGAGATCTGCCGGATCCACTGTGTGTTTTACTCGTTTGGCCCAGAAGGAGGGACAGTAGACACTGAGGTTTTGAAATGTTCTGACTCAGAGAGGAGCCTATGTGATTTTTATAGGGATGAGTCAGATTAGTACAGTTCATTTAACAAATCCCTTTTCTTACAGTAAACATCTTCCACGCTTCAATGAATAACACGACACTTCCTAATTTTTTGTGACTTCAAATACTTTGTGTGAGGGTCCAGTTCCTGGAAGATTAAGGGGGAACTTTTCTTTTCCAGCTCAATTAGTTTTTGCTTTTGAGGTTCTGTTGTTTGGTGTGTATACATTTAGGATGATTAAGTCTTCTGGATGGTATAGAGGAGCAGAATTTGCCACCCTAAAATGTGTCTCTTTGGTTTGATTATTTTTGAGAACAAAAGACTCGGGAAGAAACTTTGACCTTCCCCCAACTGTCTAAAAGTATTTAAGATAGATGGCTTGTCCCAGGAAGGAGCTATACCACAGACAACCATAGTATGATATGAACTAGGTGTGGTAGGCAGAGAGGAACCTAGCAAGGTGCATTTGATTCAAGTCCTCTTCATGTCCTATTGTCTCTGCAAGGCATGGCAAACATTTGTTTACCAAATAATTGCTTTGCCATCTCCACGTGAATTGCCTTCCTCCCCTTAGAAGTCCCAAACCACTTCTCTCAACATCCTCTTTTCTCTTTAGCTAAAGATGGTATTTAAGGTGGTGGCTTCAGCCATTTTGGCAAATTACTTGGTTTTCCTGGGTCTCTCCCATGTATGCATGTTATTAAACTTTGTTTGATTTTCTTCTATTATTCTGTGTCACGTCAATTTAATTCTTAGACCAGCCAGAAGAACCCAGAAGGGTAGAGAAAAATTTCTTCCTCCCCTATGGTGGATTGATGCTTTCATCATTATAAAATGTCTCTCTTTGTCTCTACATATTTTCTTTGCTCTGAAGTCTACTTTAATCAGATATTAATATAGCCATTCCTGCTTTTGAAAAATTAATGATTGTATGGTGTATCTTTCTCTATCCTTTTTCTTTCAACTTACCTGACTCTGCAGTGAGTTTCTTGTAAGCAGCATCTTAATTGGATTTTGTTCTTTTATCCACTCTGTCAATCTCTGCCTTTTGATGGGTGTATTTAGATCATTTACATTTAAGGTAATTATTGATGTATTGGCACTTTAGTCTACCATCTTATTTCCTTTTTTCTATTTCTTTCCTCTGGTTCTAATTCTTCTGTTTCTCTTTTGGGAAATTTTAATTAAATAGCCCAGGAAGAGTTTCTAATTAGTCTTAAATTTCACAGGAAGCTGATTGCTCCTTCACACCATCCTAATGAGAGGTGGCACCTGAGTGCATTTAAATGAGAATAAAGTCTTTCTTCACCTATCTGATCATTTTGTGTACTTGAGGAAAACAGAATGTAAATATCCTCTAATCCTTTATTCCTTATTTTTCAGAGAAGTTCGATGACCCAAGCCATATTTTAAACTCTCAAACTACTTCTCCCAGCAAGCTATTATCTCTTAAGGCTTCTCATTAATAGTCTTGTGATGTGATCTAGGGTTTCTTTGCATTTTAAGGCTCAGTCAAAAGTTCTACACTTACTCCTTTGGTGGCCTCAGCACCAGGAAGGTTTATTTTTAAGGAGCCTTTTTGTATTTATTTGTCAAATGATATTTTCAGTGCTATTATGAAAGCTGTGGAAATATGATTCTGTCTTTTTTTCCTTCAGTAAGTCACTGGCCCAAGTCAATATGTCCCAATCTTCACTATGGGGTAAGGTAGCAGTTTCTTTCTTAATATGGATTGGTTAATCACATATCTGTTCTGACCTAGCTAGAATATATGTGTGACATTTTTTAACAGTGAGATTATGTATATCTTCTTTTCTGGCTCAAGAGGATCCCATGGGTCTAGGACCCAGATTTCTGAGATCTGGTGCTGGTGTCTCTGAGGAGCCCCCTGAGGTTGTTACCAGGAGTGGGAAAAACCAAACTGGAACCAACTGCAGCCACTGGAACCACTGCCCTCGCCCCGGAGAAATGCATTGCTGTGGCGACACTCACAGGAATAGGACACAAACAGGAAGAAGCGCATCCTGTCTGCCTCCTCCAGCCCCCCAGGCTCCCTCCAGTGCCCCTATTGACAGAGTACAGCAGGGAAGCAGCTGACAAAGGAGACATCTGGTTTCAGAATCTCAGTTCAGATCAGGATAGAGAAGCATTCGTCAGAGAGATGATAGATGAATAACCAGCTCACTCACAATCAATAAACAAGGCCACCCGATCATGGGATGGGAGTCTTTTACAAGCCTTGCTGACAGTGACAATACTAGCCTTGGGCATGGAAACACTTCTAGCCACTCTGAAAACATATGCACAATTAAACATGCACATTTTTTTTAATCTGGGAAAAAAGTCAACTTATATATAGCATTCATTATTTGTAAAGAAAAAGATATCCTATTCTTCCTTTTTTTGAATATAATTATATACTTATAACTTTTCAAGATGACTTATCTTAATAGACTGGCTGCTATTTCATTTTTGATGCTTACATAGTCACAGTTTGGCTACTAGGAGTCCTTTAAGCTGACTCTTGTGTCCTTGACGCTATGCAGAAATATTGAATGCATCCTCACCGGTGGAAACAAGATGCCCCAGGCCCATCTTCTCCCATCCCAGCCACCCCCCAAGGAGCCAAGAAGCCTTTAAAAGGAGAACAGTATTAGAAACCAAAATCTAGGGCCAAATGAGGACTATTAGTTGTTTTCTCGTGAGTACTATTGCTACTGAGGAAGGAAGCCACTTCAGAGGAAGAGCCAGAAAAACTTTTCTAGAAAATAATGGTTAATAATTTTTAAACTTCCCATAAAGAAAATCCCAGAACCAGATGACTTCACTGGTGAATTCTACCAAACATTTAAAGAAGAGTTAACACCATCTTTCCCGAAATATATAAGAGGAGGGAACACTTCTCAACTACTTTTATGAGACCAGTATTAGCCTTATACCAAAACCAGACAAAGACATCACAAGAAAAAAGACATCACAAGAAAAGAAAACTATAGACCAATATCTCTTATGAATATAGACACAAAAGTCCCCAACACACAGTAGCAAACTGAATGCAACAGCATATAAAAAGAATTATACACCATGACCAAGTGGGATTTATCCCAGGAATCCAGGGTTGGTTCAACATATGAAACTCAATCTATGTAATACACCATACAAATAGAATAAAGGGAAAAAAACACATGATCATCTCAACAAATGCAGAAAAAGCATTTGACAAAATCCACCATCCTTTCATGATAAAAGAAAAATGCTCAGGGCTGGCCCAGGGGTATGGTAGTTAAGTTTGCACACTCTGCTTCAGGGGCCCAGGGTTCGCAGGTTTGAATCCTGGGCATGGACCTGCACACCACTTATCAAGCCATACTATGGCAGGCATCCCACATAAAATAGAGGAAGATAGGCACGGATGTTAGCTCAGTGCCCATCTTCCTGAGCAAAAAGAGGAGAATTGGCAATGGGTGTTAGCTCAGGGCTAATCTTCCCCACCAAAAAAAAAATGCTCAACAAATTAAGATATGAAGAAAATTTCCTCAACTTGATAAAGGGCATCTATGAGAAACCCATAATTAACATCATATTTAATGGTGAAAGATTGCTTTCCCCCTAAGATCAGGAACAAGACATGGATGTCTTCTCTTGCCAATTCTATTCAACATTGTACTAGAGGTTCTAGCCAGGGCAATTGGGCAAGAAAATGAAATAAAAGGCATTCAGATTAGAAAGGAAGAAGTAAAATTATCTCTATTCACAGACAACATGATCTTCTACATAGAAAATTCCAAGGAATCAAAAAAAAACTATTAAAACTAATAAATGATTTCAACAAAGTTGCAGGATACAAGATCAATATATAAAAATCAATCGTATTTCTATACATTAGCAATGAACAATCTGAAAATGAAATTAACAAAGCAATTCCTTTACAATAGCATCCAAAAGTATAAATACTTAGAAATAAATTTAACAAAGGAAAAGCAAGATTTGCACACTGCAAACTACAAAACATTGTTGAAATTTTTTTTAAATATGAATAAATGGAAAGATATCCTTATTCATAGAAGACTTATTATTAAAATGATAATATTTCCTAAATTTATCTACAGATTAAATTAAATGCAATCTCTATCAAAATTCCAACTTCCTTTTCTGCAGAAATTGACAGCAAGTGCTGGTATAAATATAAACGTATAAATCAATGGAATAGAATTCATGGTCCAGAAACAAACTCATATGGCTATGATCAACTGATTTTCAACAAGAGTGCCAAGACATTCAATAGAAAGGAGAGCCTTGCAACAATTGGCTTGGGACAACTGTATGTCAACATGTAAAAGAATGAATTTGGAGGGGCCAGCCTGTTGGCATAGTGGTTGAGTTCACGTACTCCACTTCAGCGGCCCAGGGTTCATGGATTCAGATCCCAGGTGCAGACCTACACACTGCTCATCAAGCCATGCTGTAGCAGGCATCCCGCATATAAAGTAGAGGAAGGTAGGTGCAGATGTTATCTCAGAGCCAATCTTCCTCAGCAAAAAGAGGAGGATTGGCAACAGATGTTAGCTCAGGGCTAAGCTTCCTCACCAAAAATAAATAAATAAATAATAATGAATTTGGACCCCAGTTGCACATATATCCAAAAATTAACTCAAAATGGATCACAGACCTAAATGTAAGAGCAGAAACTATAAAACTCTTAGAAAAAAAGGAGTAAATTTTTATGACCTTGGAAGAGCAATGGTTTCTTAGATATGACACCCAAAGCACAAGCAACCAAAGAAAAAATAGATAAATTGGACTTCATCAAAATTAAAACTTTTGTGCTGCAAAATTATACCATAATGAAAGTGAAAGAGCAATCCACAGAAGAGGAGAAAATATTTGCAAACCATATCTCTGATAAGGGTCTGGTATCCAGAATGTAAAAAGAACACTAACAACTCAACAATAAAAAGACAAATAATCCAGGCCAGCCCTGACGGTCTAGCTGTTAAAGTTCGACACTCTCACCACTTCGGCAGCCCGGATTTGCTTCCCAGTCACCGAACCACACCACCCCTCTGTCAGTTCACATGCTGTGGCAGCAGCTCACATAGAAGAACTGGAAGGACTTACAACTAGGATATACAACCGTGCACTGGGGGGTTCTGGGGAGAAATTTTAAAAAAGAGGAAGATTGGCAACAGATGTTAGCCCAGGGTGAATCCTTCCCTGCAAAAAAAAAAAAAAAAAAAAAAGGCAAATAACCTAATTTTAAAATGCGCAGATTTCTTCAAAGGGGATAAAATAAATGTCCAATATGCATTGTTCTTGGATCACTTATATTGGTGATGTCCTGGTAAATATTTAATAACTAGCTTTCTGAAAAGTGGCTTGATTTGTAGTGATTGCCAATTTCCATGGTGTAAATACTCTCATAATGGTTGATTTCAAGTTACCAACATGACAACACTGAATGTGGAGTTGGAAGGAGATGCTCACAATCAGTTTTTGTGAGCCGGTGCAAGCTGGCTCTGCTATATAATATATAATGTATATCATATAATATAATTATTATGTAATAATTAATTATAAGTATTATATAATATCTAATTATATTAAGAATTACAATAATTCTTAATTCTTTTTTTGGTTGTACAATCTCTTCCTGATGCCTATTGCTGTTAATTTTCAACTCAGGAGTATTAGTGCTCTGTCAGCTGACATTTGTTACTTGGTGTTTTTGCTATTGGTCCTCACTTCATATAAGCATTTTGCCACTGCAGGATAGTGAAGTTGACTCTACAAGTCCAGATTGTGAGCTGAGTGGGAAAAAGTGAGCAGTTCAGCCTATAAGCCTTTCATTTAGTGGCAGCAGGTCCACCACTGATTACTCAGTGCATGGTTTTCTGTCCATGTTGGTAACTGGGAGTCCCTGCTGAACAAGCTCATTTTGCATGCACTATTCATAGCAATAGAAATTCTAGTAATATAATTGAGATATAATATAAATTTATAAGTGAAATTCCAAAGTTATTGGTCATTAACTTTGACACAACTGCAAATTAGCATCAAGGTTATGGCAAAGACCAAACAAAAGGAAACCAAAAAATAGAATACACTCTCTTCAAATCCACTTTTAGATGTATCCAGTTCAACGTTAACTTTACTGTCTGTCATTTTCCATTGAATCTTGATATGAAAGCATATTAATTAGATTTCCCTCTCATTAACTTTTTTCTTGCTTGTTAAAAACATTTTCTTAACCTTAAAGGGTGTCATATACTGTCTTGCCATCCCATATTTGAATTATACTTTTGTTGAAAGTAGGACTGTTCACAAATGCTCCTCTCTCCTCTTTCCTGGTGCACAGTGGGATTGCACTGCCCTGTACCCTGTGAAGTTAGATATGGCCATGTGATTTGCTTCAGCCAATGAATTATGAACAGAAATACATACCAGTAGGAGTAGGGCTTTAAGAGTCAGCACAGAATTCACCACATTTCCTCTTCCTGTAGAGTGGTTCTAGAAGTTTCTATCAGCCAATTCTCAAAGTAACTTTATTGAGCAGAACCTTGATGGCTCGTTTGCATCATAAATGAGGTACAAAGGAAGGTGTTTTGTGGGGCTAAACCACTGAGATTGGGGGAGGAGGAGAGAGAAAGTTGTTCATTCTTGCAGCACAATCTAGCCCCCTCTGACTGTTACAATTAAATCTTTTTGGAACATTTGATAAGATAATGTCCACAATAGGTTTGTTTCCTTTTTCATTTTGGGTTTTAGGAAGAAGCAGCATGTTCTATATTTTGACAAGTATACGTAAGTATGGAACTCATGGGAATTGTGCGAGGACTCTACTTATTCTTCCCAGATATTCATAGCCCGAATATCTGGGCATTTATTCTACATGGTCTCTGTCCAGAGTATCTTCCTGTTCGTGCAAGCTTAGCACGGTCCCAGTAAACTGAAAAGTACTTCTGTTCTAGCCTTGGGGAGAGATGAGGGACAGTGTCTAATAACTTTGGGAAGAATTTCATACTATAAATGAAAGGGAGAATGCAGACAAGAACAAGTTTTTGAAGCTTTATCTAAAATCCTTAGTTCTTTATTCCTTTGGTCAAAATTACATATATGTATGTGTATGTCTGTGTGTATGTGTATTATATATCTATGCATGTAAGCATAATAATATTAGATCTTTAATTTAGATTCAGTCCCTAATATATACTAGTATTATTTTCTTTGACCACAATCCATTATAATTTTGAACTCTAGTTTCTCAATTATATTTAGATAGAAATATTCATTGCCCCAGTATTGTATTAGTCCAAAGTTTATTAATAATCTCATAAAATATGACTAGATTATTATCAACAATCAATTCAATTGTATGAAGAATTATTATAGAAATATTACACTTTTAAAATTTTACCAAAAGGTCCAAGTGGAATGACAGCACTGGTCCACACAACTTTCAATTTTCTATGGATTACAAGAACCAATTTATACAGACAGCAGTTATTTGTACAATAACCCATTTGATAACCAGTCTGATAAAATTTTATAAAATTTTTAATAAAGTACATCAGAAACCCTTAGTCCTTTAAGATTTAGTGGGAGGAAATGCCATTCCTTCCACGGTAGCAGCACTATTATCAAAGAGGAGGAACAGAAATTCACTTTTTAAAGCAAAAAAGTCTAAAAATATCAGTTAAAAAGTTTTCAAACTCAGACTTTTTTTGTGTCCTAAAACAAGACAAAATGACAGAACGCTCAGGTCACAATCTTGTATAAATCTAAAGTCACCTATGGAAGGAGCAATTTACCTCGTTAATCTTTGGATAAGCTTCTATAGCTTCCTTCGGCCTAATTAAGTGGGAGGTGGCACTCTAAGGGGGCAGTCATTTTTAGACTCCTTATCCTCAGGCCTCAGTACTCAAAAAGTTTTATCCAGTAATATCCTTCACACTAAAATAATTTAACCTGGAAGAATGTTTTTTATAGCAGCTGGAGTTTGCTAGGAGGTCTACCCATGGAAGCACAAGGTTGCTACCTGGCCTAGCTGAATCTTGGTTTACACACGTGTTTTACGATCTAGGGAAGAAATCCCAGGAATATGAGGTTCCTCTATAAATGAGTTTTAACTCTGCTTCTGATTCAGATAGAATTAGCAGGCCGAAAGTAACAGAAAACTCCAGTAAGAGTAGCTTAAGCAAAATAGTACTTTATTACCTCTCACTAACAAGTTCAGAGATAGGCATCTCAGGGCTGGTATGGTAGTTTTGCATTATCGGGGACTTTGGTTCCTTCTCTCTGCCCCACCAGCCTATTCATGCCTCCAAATTCCATCATCTTGTGGGCCAAAATGACTGCTGGAGCTCCAGCCATCACATTTGTGTTCTAGGCAGCCAGAAATTTCCTTTTATACACTTCCTTAGCTTCAGTGAGTCTTCACCTCTTCCATGGGGATGACAGGGCTTGTTGCCCCTACCCCAGTGACTTGATGCTTTTGTTCCATAGAGGATAAGGGTCTATTTCCCCTCTCCCTTTCTCCAGGTCCTCATCACTGAGGCAGATTCTCTGCCTTTAGTCTTTCTCATGAGCACTCAGAAAACATACTACAAGTGAGTATGAACACTCCTGTTGTGCCGGGATCACAGGAATTCTGTACTGTCATGCTAGCCTGCAATTGACCTTTGTGAATTTGTTAAAATCTTAGCTGAATTGTTCTTACCCACTCGTTTGGTATTCTGCACCTCTTCCTCCCTTTCTGTGAGACAGGTGAGCTGGTGCTCCCGTCTCAAGTCCCCTGGGCATGGCTCATCTTTCTTTGGGTTTTAGCTTACTTGCAACTTCAGCTCTCTTATAGGTTCAGGAAAAGCTATGACTTTGTGGTTTACCCAGCTTTTTCTCCTCATTCAAATGGGAGCAGCACTAGCTTGAGCTTGCTACATCCTAGGCATAAACCAAACTTGAGAGGCAATATGGAAAGATGTAATGACTGGGAATTTTTCCAAGCTATGAAAGTTATTAAGCCACAGATACAGGCTATCATAAACCAAGCAATATAAACAAAAAGAAATCCTCATCTTGACATATTGTCGAGAAATTGTGGAACGCAAAACAGAGAGGAAGCAGCCATCAGTTATGAAGAACCTGAAACAGCAGACTTCTCAACTGCAACAATGCAAGCCAGAAGGCAATGGAATAATATCATCAAAATGCTAAGAAAAAATAACTGCTACACTAAAATCGTATACCTAACAAAACTCTCAATAGTGAGAGCTGTATGTGTTAGGATTAGGTTCAGCTATAAAGAGAAAAATCCCAAATAACAGTGCTTAACACATCTTAGAGGTTTATTTCCATCTCATGTAAAACCCAGAGCTGTGCTGTGTAGGGGTGGACGGCAGCTGTGCTCCGCGAGGTTCTCAGGCCTCGGCGCTCCTCCCACTCCATGTGCTGCCATCACCAGATGGGGTTCTTATGCTCATGGTCCAAAGCAATATTCACAATTTCAAAATGCCTTTTCTTTAAAGAAAACGGTGGTCATAGAAGATGGAAGTAATTTCTTTGTAAAATAAAAACTTGGCCTTATGTCAGCATGTAACATATTTTATGATATGCTATTGGTCTGAGGAATCCACATCTCTTGGAGCTGTGACTCAAAGTCTAGAGGAAGGAGGTAGCCTTGAGCTTACATCCTGGTGGTGGTGGGAGTAGGACCAGGGCCTCTCCTCTCTTTCCTCTTAGACTGTGGAGCATCCGAAAGGATATCAAAGCAGTTGTTGTCTGTGAGTCTTTCCAGGCTTGGAGACACCACTTCAACCGTCTTCTGTTATGTCCATCCTTCTAAATGTCATGCAAAGCATTCCTCCCTACGTGCTCCACTGGGTCTGCTCTGTATTTCACAGTTGCCTAGGAAAGTCATCATCAGAGACCAAAGGGACTCCCAGCACTCCCAGCACCGAGGGCTGACTGCCCGGGACTTCCCAGAGCCTCCCACCACTAGACCCATTCTGAGATAAGGGTCAGGAATGCTCTTAGATGTTCTCATGACTGGCATTCTTGGGGAATCTCTGGACCGTGGGCAGACACCCCAAGGACACAGGAGAGAGTGACCAGGGTATTGAAAGGGTGATGGGGAGACTTGTCACAGGAAGACAGATTTCTTCTCATTGTCTCTGCTCTGGATCCCTGAGCTGAAAGAAGGGGACAGAGGCAGAGCAGGAGGTAGAAATATCAGGTACTAGGGATAGTGACAGAGGAAAGTCCCCTTGCTGGGGAGGGGCAGGCTTGAGAGACTCAGGTGACAGAGTTAGGGAATGGATTCATTCCACTTTCTGAACTTTCTCCTCCTCCTTTCTCCTCATGTCATGTAGAAATGAGAAGAGAACTTAAATGGAGCTGCCTCCAGTTCATTTTGGACCACAGGGTCCATGAGCATCTCCAGGCAAGCCTGGACACCCAGGATGTATACTCACTCTCCTCCTAGGCGTGTCTCCTGGGAGGCCCCTGACCAATGAGCCACACAGCTTCCATGAAGGAAAAGACTTTGACCCTACATGCACGGAGAACACCACCTAGCACCTGTGTTGCATTTCTTGCCCAAAGATTCTCAGCCCTCCCCCTCAGCCCAAATCTCCCCACCTCCAGAGTCTCCCTCTACTGTCACTGGCCCCCTAAATCTGCAGTCACCCCAGCTACTGCTGGAGTCAGCTATAGTCGCTGGTTCTCTTCCTCATCCTCATCTCTTCCTCATCTCCTCCTCATCTCCCACATCCTGTTTCTGCCAAGACCAGTCAATTCTATTTCAACTGATGCTCCCGCATCCTCCTGCCACTTCCCTGGTCCTGTATCCCGTTTACTCCCTTGTCAGCTCTCACCAGATCACCACTGGAGCCTTCAGAAGCCAATCTTGTTTCCTATTCTTCTTCAATCCAGTCTACTCACAGTTCTCAGATCATTTTTCTGAAGCACATCTCTTTGCATTTCTTAGTTATTTGAAACCATTTGTGGTTCAAAGAGTTGTGTAAGAAAAAGGTCAATAACCTAATGAAAAATGAACAGAGGACATGAACAAGCAGGTCACAGAAAAAAAGCAATGCAAATCTACTTTCAAAAGGAGGACCATCCTTCTTTATAACTGAAAAGATGCAAAACAAAACAACAACAAAATGTAATCTGGGCCCATCAGATTGGCAAAACCTGAAAAGATAGATAATATTTAGCATTAGCAAGGGGGTGGGCCCCCTCATGCACTTTTCAGTATTAGGAGTCCAAGTTAACATAACCTCTGAAAATGACAATTTCGACAGTATCAATAGCAATGCATGTATCCATTAACCCAGCAATTCCTCTGCTAGAAATTTGCCTATAGATATGCCACAAAATTACCACTATATGTACAAAAGTGTTTATTGCCGCACTGTTGGTAAGAGCCTTTTTAAACTTTCACAATCATTAGGGAAGTGGTTGAGTAAATTGCAATAAAAAGCCCTGTTGCTATTAGGAAGAATGAATCAAATCTCCATCTGTCAATAAAGAGCAATCCCCAAGATCCACTTCCAATGAAAAAAGACTCTGGGCTATATTTATTGCATGGTAAATTTGTGTAAAAAAAAAATGTTAAAAGACAGAAATATGTGCTGGTATATATACAACATTTTCTGAAAGGACACACAAAAATCAGTTAACAGTGATTACTTTTGAGGAGGTTAAGAAAAGACAAGAAAGATTTTTACTTTTCATTTTACATTTGTAAACTGCTTGGTATTTTTTTTTTATTTTTTATTTTTTTATTTTTTATTTATTTTTTTTTTTTGTGGGGAAGACTAGCCCTGAGCTAACATCCATTGCCAATCCTCCCCTTTTTGCTGAGGAAGACTGGCCCTGGGCTAACATCCGTGCCCATCTTCCTCCACTTTATATGGGACGCCGCCACGGCATGGCTGAGAGGCAGTGCGTCTGCGGGCGCCCAGGATCTGAACTCGTGAACCCTGGGCTGCCAAGCGCGGACTAAACCGCTGCGCCACCAGGCGGCCCCCTGCTTGGTATTTTTTGTTACCGTGTGCATGTACTTTTTTAATAGACTTTATTTTTTAGGTTCACAGCAAAATTGAGCAGAAGGTACAGAGGGTTTCCATATACCTGTCACCTCCACTCATGCATAGCCTCCCTCACTATCCACATCCCCGACCAGAGTGGTACATTTGTTACAATCAATGACCCTACACTGATACGTCATTATCTCCCCAAGTCCATAGTTTACATTAGAGTTCACTCTTGGTATTGTACATTCCGTGGGTTTGGATAAACATGCAATGACATGTATCTACCATTAGAGTATCATAGAGAGTAGTTTCACTGCCCTAAAAATCCTGCGCTCCCTCCCTCCCTATCTGACCCATAGCAACCACTGATCTTTTTTACCGCCTCCATAGTTTTACCTTTTTCAGAATGTCACATAGTTAGAATCATACAGCATGTAGCCTTTTCGGATTGGTTTCTTTCACTTACAAATACGCATTTAAGTTTACCACAGTTTATTTATCCATTCACCCACTGAAAGACATCTTGGTTGCTTCCAAGTTTTGGAAATCATGAATAAAGCTGCTATAAACATCCATGTGCAGGTTTTTGTGTGGACACAGGTTTTCAACTCACTTGGGTAAATACCAAAAAGTGTGACTGCTTGACTGTATGGTAAGAGTATATTTAGTTTTATAAGAAACAGTTTTCCAAAGTGGCTGCACCATTTTACATTCCCACCGGTGATGAATGAGAGTTCCTTTTGCTCCACGTCCTTGCCAGCATTTGCCATTCAGTGTTGTGTGTTTTGGCCACTGCAATAGGTATGTAGTAGTACTTCATTCTTATTTTAATTTGCAATTCCCTAATAACATAGGATGTGGAGCATCTTTTCATATGCTTATTTGCCATCTGTATATCTTCTTTGAAAACTTGTTCAGGTCTTTTGCTCATTTTTTGAGTTCTCTGTTTTCTTATTATTGACTTCTAAGAGTTCTTTTTAGAGGTGACATCAGCATGATGACAAGAGTGAGTTGTTCCCTTCATCTCTCTACTCTAAGTTACAACTAAATGGACATTCACTAACCAACAGAGGATTCCCTACACAGCACAACAGGATGCGTGAGAGAGCCACGCAGCCATACATCTGAAGGTGGGTGGACTGGACCCCTGGGAAGCAGTGGAATTAGGTAAGCATATCCCCCCTCCCACCCCAGTGGCAGCAATCCAGGTTGCGGGCCCTCACACAGCAGCCAGCTCAACTGTAAGAGGAGGTGGGGGCAACCCAGCCTAAGCGTGAATGCTTTTGCAGTGGTAGCCCCTCCCACAGGAGTGCCCACCATGCTACAGCAGTCCCACCACGGGAAAGCTCCCCACCCAGTGGCAGTGGTTCAGCCCCTGTGAAGGAGCCCTGCCCACCAAGCACAGCTTCTCAGCTGAACTGCCTGCAAGCAGAGAGCTGGCCCATGTGCAAAGAAAGTGCCCCTTCTACCTAGAGCGGCAGCTGAGCAGGTCCCCCATGGAGTGCTGTGGTGCCACCCACACAAGAGTGATGTGCAGTGGAGCACAGAGGCCCCACTTGTGCACGTGCATGCATGACCCGCCAAGCGGCTGCATCCAGTCCACAAAGCAACCAGTCTACAGTCTACAGAGCAACCCTACTGGCACAACTTCCAGCAGATGGGGCGGGATCAGAAAACAGAGCTCCTGCCCACCCCCAGTGGTGGCAGGTGGAATCTGCAACCTGATATTACCACAAGTGCACCAGCAAAGTATCAATTCATCAAACACCAGGAAGAACTACAGTGACACTTCAGAGCAAAAGGAAAATGACAAGTCTCCAGAAACCAATCCTGAAGTCACAGAAATTTACAATCTAAATGATGGAGAATTCAAAGTAGTTGTCATAAAGAAACTCAATGAGTTACAAGAAAACTCAGAAGACAGTTTGATGAGCTCAGGAATAAAATTAATGAGCAGAAGGAATACTTCACCAAAGAGACTGGAGCTCTAAAAAAAAAAAAAAAAAACCAAACAAATTCTGGATATGAATAACACAATAATGAGATAAAAATAATCTAGAAACCCTAAAAAATAGAGCTGATGTTATGGAGGACAGAATAAGTGAATTAGAGGATAGAAATACAGAAATGCTTTGGGTGAAGGAGGAGAGAGAACTAAGATTTTTTGAAAATGAGGAAATCCTTCAAGAAATATCCAACTCGGGGGCCGCGCAGTGGCGCAGCGGTTTAGTCCGCGCTTGGCAGCCCAGTGTTCGCGAGTTCGGATCCCGGGCGCCTGCAGACGCACTGCCTATTAGCCATGCCATGGTGGTGTCCCCTATAAAGTGGAGGAAGATGGGCACGGATGTTAGCCCAGGGCCAGTCTTCCTCAGCAAAAAAAGGGGAGGATTGGCAACAGATGTTAGCTCAGGGCTGGTCTTCCCCACAAAAAAAAAAGAAATATCCAACTCAATTAGGAAAAGCAACATAAGGATTAGGGTACTCCAGGGAGAAAAGAGAGAGAGAAAGGTGCAGAGAGCTTGTTCAAAGAAATAATAGCTGAGAATTTCCCAAACCTGGGGAAGGAACTGGACTTACAAGTACGTGAAGCAAATAGAATTCCTCATTTCATCAGTGCAAAAAGACCTTCTCCTAGGTATATAATATTAAAACTGCAAAAGTCAACAACACTGAAAAAATATTCAGGGCAGAAGAAAATAACCTACAAAGGAACCCCTATCAGGCTTTCAGTGGGTTTCTCAGCAGAAACCTTACAGCTTAGGAGAGAATGGAATAATATATTCAAAATACTGAAAGACAGAAACTTTCAGCCAAGAATACCCTATCCAGCAAAACTATCCTTCCAATACAAAGGAGAAATAAAAGCTTTCCCAGATAAACAAAAGCTGAGGGAGTTCATCACCACTAGGCCTGCCTTAGAAGAAACATTGAAAGGAGCCCTCCCATCTGAAACTAAAAAGCAAAGTTTTATAAAACCTTGAGTAAGAAGATAAATAGACAAATAGAATGAGAAAATTGCTGCTGTAGGTAAGAATTGGTTAGTAAACACTTAATTATAACATAAAAGATAAAAGGAAGGAAAGTACCAGCAATAACTATAAACACTTCAATTTAATCACAAACCCACAACACGAAAAAGAATAATTTGTCACAACAATAACTCAGAAGGGGAAGAGGTAAGGGATAGAACCTGCTTAGGCCAATGGAGATGAGAGGCTATCAGAAAGTGGACTGTCACACCTATGAGATCTTTTATACAAACCTCATGGTAACCACTAAATAAAAAAATCAGAGCAGAGCCACAAATCATAAATAAAGAGAAAACCATCAAGAAAACCACCAAACTGAAATGGCAGTCAGAAATACAAGGGGTAAAAAAACAATGAAAATATAGAATAACCAGAAAACAAGAGATAAAATGTCAGTGTTAAGCCCTCATATATCAATAATCACTCTAAATGTAAATGGATTGAATTTTCCAATCAAAAGACACAGAGTGGCTGGGTGGATTAAAAAGCAAGACCCAATAATATGCTGCCTCCAGGAAACACACCTCAGCTCAAAAGACAAACACAGGCTCAGAGTGAAGGGATGGAAGATGATACCCCAAGCAAATGGCAAGCCAAATAAAGCAGGTGTTGCCATACTTATATCAGACAAAGCAGACTTCAAGATCAAAAAGACATTGAGAGACAAAGTGGGTCAGTATATAATGATAAAAGGGACATTCACCAAGAGAGCATAACACTTATGAATACACATGCACCTAACACAGGAGCACCAAAGCATATAAAGCAACTATTAACAGATCTAAAGGGAGAAATTGACAGCAATACACTAATAGGAGGGGACCTCCACACCCCAATGACATCAATGGATAGATCATCCAGACTGAAAGTCAATGAGAAAACAGTGGCCTTAAATGAAACACTAAACAAGATGGACTTAATAGATATATATATAGAACATTCCATCAAAAAAAACAGCAAAATACACATTCTTCTCAAGTGCACATGGAACTTTCTCAAAGATAGACCATATGCTGGGAAACAAGGCAAGCCTTAATTAATTTAAGAAGATTGAAATCATATCAAGCATCTTTTCTGATCACAGTGCTTTGAAACTAGAAATCAACTACAAGAAAAAGGCTGGGAAGTTCACAAATATGTGGAGACTAAACAACATGCTACTGAACAACCATTGGATCAATGAAGAAATCAAAACATACCTGGAGACAAATGAAAATGAAAACACAACACACAAACTCTTATGGGATGCAGCAAAACTGGTACTAAGGGGAAATTTACAGCAATACAGGCCTACCTCAACAAACAAGAAAAATCTCAAATAGGTAGTCTTAAACTGCACCTAACAGAACCAGAAAAAGAAGAAAAAACAAAGCCCAAAGTCAGCAGAAGGAGGGAAATAATAAAAATTAGAGCAGAAATAAATGAAATAGACACTAAACAAAAACAATAGAAAAGATCAATGAAACTAACAGCTGGTTCTTTGAGAAGATAAATAAAATTGACAGACTCACTTAGAGTCTTAGCCAGACTATCTGTGTGTCTTTTGATTGGAGAATTCAATCCATTTACATTTAGAGTGATTATTGATATATGAGGGCTTAATACTGCCATTTTATCTCTTGTTTTCCAGTTGTTCTAAATTTCCATTGTTTTTTTTCCCTTGTATTTCTGACTGCCATTTCAGTTTGGTGGTTTTCTTGATGGTTTTCTCATTATTTATGATTTGTGGCTCTGCTCTGATTTTTTGTTTAGTGGTTACCATGAGGTTTGTATAAACATCTAAGCCAGACTCACTTAGCCAGAATCACTAAGAAAAAAAGAAAGAAAGCTCAAATAAATAAAATTAGAAATGAAAGAGGAGAAATTACAATGGACACCACAGAAATGCAAAAGATTATAGGAGAATACTATGAAAACCTATATGCCAACAAATTGGATAACCTAGAAGAAATAGATAAATTCTTAGACTCATACAGTCTACCAAAACTGAATCAAGAAGAGATAGAGAATCTGACTAGACCAATCACAAGTAAAGAGATTGAAACAGTAATCAAAAACTTCCCAAAAAAACAAAAGTCCAGAACCAGATGCCTTCTCTGGAGAATTCTACCAAACATTCAAAGAATAGTTAATACCTATCCTTCTCAAACTATTCCAAAAAGTTGAAGGAGATGCAATGCTTTGTAACTCATTCTATGAGGCCAACATTACCCTGACACCAAAACCAAGAAGAACAACACAAAGAAGGAAAATTACAAGCCAATATCACTGATGAACATAGATGCAAAAATCCTCAACAAAATATTGGCAAATCGAATACAGCAATATGTTAAAATGATCATATGCCATGATCAAGCAGGATTTATACCAGGGACACAGGGATGGTTCAACATCTGCAAATCAATCAATGTGATACACCACATTAACAAAATGAGGAATGAAAATCACATGATCACCTCTATAGATGTAGAGAAAGCATTTGACAAGATTCAACATCCATTTATGATAAAAAAAAAAAACTCTCGATAAAATGGATATAAAAGGAAAGTTCCTCAACATAGTAAAGGCCATATATGACAAACCCACAGCCAACAGCATACTTAAAGATGAAAAACTGAAAGCCATCCCTCTGAGAACAGGAACAAGACAAGTACGCCCACTCTCTCCACTCCTATTCAACATAGTACTGGAGGTTTTGGCCAGAGCAATTAGGCAAGAAAAACAAATAAACGGTATCCAAATTCAAAAGGAAGAAGTGGAACTCTCACTGTTTGCAGATGACATGATTCTATATATAGAAAACCCTAAAGAATCCACCAGACACCTATTAGAAATAATCAACAACTACAGCAAAGTTGCAGGGTATAAAATCAACTTACAAAAATCAGTTGCATTTCTGTACACTAATAACAAACTAGCAGAAAGAGAAGTCAAGAATACAATCCCATTTACAATCACAACAAAAAGAATAAAATATCTAGGAATAAATTTAACCAAGGAGGTGAAAGACCTATACACTGAAAACTATGACGTTGTTGAAAGAAATCAAAGACATAAAGAAATAGAAAGATATTCCATGCTCATGGATTGGAAGAATAAACATAGTTAAAATGTCCATACTACCTAAAGCAATCTACAGATTCAATGCAGTCCCCACCAGAATCACAATGACATTCTTCATGGAAATAGAACAAAGAATTCTAAAATATATATGGAACACCAAAAAACCCTGAATACCCAAAGCAATCCTGAGAAAAAAGAACAAAGCTGGAGGCATCACAATCCCTGACTTCAAAATATTACTACAAAGCTATAGTAGTCAAAACAGCATGGTACTGGTGCAAAAACAGACACACAGATCAATGGAACAGAATTGAAAGCCCAGAAATAAAACCATACATCTACAGACAGCCAATTGTCAATAAAGGAGCCAAGAACATACAATGGAGAAAGGAAAGTCTCTTCAATAAATGGTGTTGGGAAAACTGGACAGCCACATGCGAAAGAATAAAAGTAAGCCTTTATCTTTCACCATACACAAAAATTAACTCAAAATGGATTAAAGACTTGAATGTAAGACCTGAAACCATAAAACTCCTAGAAGAAAATATAGGCAGTACACTCTTTGACATCAGTCTTAGCAGCATCTTTTTGAATACCATGTCTACTCAGGCAAGGAAACAAAAGAAAAAATTAACAAATGGGACTACATAAGATTGAAAGGCTTCTGCAAAGCAAAGGAAACCATGAATAAAATGAAAAGACAACCCACCAATGGGGAGAAAATATTTACAAATCATATATCTGACAAGGGGTTAATCTCCAAAACATATACAGAACTCAACAAGAAAAAAACAAACAATCTGATCAAAAAATGGTCAGAGGAGGGGGCCAGCCTGGTGGTGTAGCAGTTAAGTTCACAAGCTCTGCTCCTGGTGGCCCGGGGTTCACAGGTTCAGATCCTGGCTGCGGACCAACACACCACTTGTCAAGCCATGCTGTGGCGGAGTCCCATATAAAGTAGAGGAAGATGGGCACGGATGTTAGCCCAGGGCCAATCTTCCTCAGCAAAAAGAGGAGGATTGGCAACGGATGTTAGCTCAGAGCTAATCTTCACACACACAAAAAAAATGGTCAGAAGATATGAACATTTTTCCAAAGAAGATATACAGATGGCCAACAGACACATGAAAAGATGATCAGCATTACTAATTATTAGAGAAACGCAATCAAAACTACAACAAAATATCACCTTACACCCATGGCTATAATTAACAAGACAAAAGATAACAAATATTGGAGAGGATGTGGAGAAAAGGGAACCCTCATACACTGCTGGTGGGAATGTTAACTGGTGCAGCCACTATGGAAAACAGTGTGGAGATTTCTCAAAAAATTAGCAATAGAAATACCATACAATCCAGCTATCTCACTATGAGTATTTATCCAAAAAACATGAAATTGACAATACAAAGAGATTTATGCACCCCATGTTCATTGCAGCATTATTCACAATAGCCAAGACATGGAAGCAACCCAAGTGCCCATCAACTTATGAATGGGTAAGTATATATATACAATAGAATGCTTTCTTTTGATTAGTGTCATTATTGCTTCAAATATTTCTTCCATTCCTTTTTCTCTTTCTTCTCCTTCTGGTATTTCTTTCACACACATGTTACACCTTTTGTAGTTGTCCCACAGTTCTTGGATATTCAGTTCTGGTTTCTTCAGTCTTTTTTCTCTTTGCTTTTCAGGCTTGTAAGTTTCTATTGACATATCCTCAAGCTCAGAGATTCTTTCCTCAGCTGCATCCAGTCTGCTAATGGGTCCATCAAAGGCATTCATTTCTGTTACAGTGTTTTTGATTTCTAGCAATTCTTTTTAATTTTTTCTTAGAATTTCCTTTTCTCTGCTTATGTTTCCCATCTGTTCTTACATGTTGTCTATTTTTTCCATGAGAGTCCTTAGTATATTCATCATACTTTTTAAAATTCCTGATCTGGTAATTCCAACATTCCTGCCATATCTGAGTCTGGTTCTAATGCTTGTTCAGTCTCCTAAAACAGTGATTTTTGCCTTTTAGTATGCCTTGTAATTTTTCTTGATACCCAGACATGATATACTAGGTAAAAGGAACTGTGATAGCTAGACCTTTAGTAACATGGTGGTAAGGTGTGGGAGGAGTGGGAGATTGATTAGGTCTCAGTCTTTTAGTGAGCTTGTGCCCCTGGACTGTGAACTTTACATGTGGTTCTCAGTTCTTCCCCTCTCCTTAGGTGGGACAGGATGACTAGAGGGGCTGTAGTTGGATATTCCCTTCTACCGTGTGCAAGCTAGAGCTGCCTGGCATTGGGTATTTTCCTTTCCCCAGGTCTGCTGGTCTCTGATAAAGCCCCAGCAGGTTAGGCTCTGGTAAAACAGTTTCTCTTGAGGGCAGACCTTGTTAAGAAGAACAGAATGCTCCAGCATATTTCATAATGGTTTGTTTTCCCCTTCCCCTGAGGGAAGCAGGAAGGGATTTCTCTCCAATATTTACTTAGAGAACCTGATACCTATCCTGAAGGTAAAACTCACAAGTATGTGGAGCCCTCCCTATTCATGCGCCCCGCCCCCAGGTTTAGCTCTCAGATTTGTCCACACTGAGCCTCCAGGAATTCATCAATGACAGTTCAGCTTTTCCTACCCCGGGACTGGCCCCCCTAGAGGTTTCTGCTCATGGGTTTTGCTCCAATAAGTGTGTCCCTCTCTATCTCTCCAAATTTGAGGGTAGCATTCACCCTGTGACCTCACTTCTCTGAAAGATCTAAGAATTATTGATTTTTCAGTTTTTTCAGCTTTTCACTTGTTGTTTGGATGAATGACAACTTCCAAGCTCCCTACATGCCAGACCGGATACCAGAAGTCCTTTTTTTTTTTAAGTACATTTAACTTTAAACAAGTCACCATAATGCCTCACTGCCTCTGGAATAAGTTTCTACCCCTTTGGCACGCCTTTATTTCTCTGTGAACCAACCCAACACACCATTCAACTTTATCACCTCTCATTCTCTTTTAAGAAAATAGCGTGGGGTCCTCAAAGGAGTAAAAACCTGTAGAAATTTTGGAGAATGCTCCATCCATCCCAGCCTTGCAGTCTCAGCGTGAAGGTCAGCCATGCGTGTTTGTCCCATTGTATGATTCAACCCTACACGTAGAAGTGGGAATGGAGGAGAATATGATGTGGGACAAGCAAAGGATACAGTAGTAATAGGTGTGCCTGCAATAAGCCATGTGGGTGTGGGTGTGTGTGTGCATGAATACGGATATGTGTATAGCCCATAGGTGTGTGTGTGCATCTGTGTGCAGTGTGTGTGCACATGAATGGATACCTGGCGTATGTGTGAGGTGTTGGTGTATTCTTACTCTCAATGCCTCAAGCATAGCATTGATTGAAGTCAACAGAGCGTGGGTTGAGTTCATGGGGCTTTCTGTAAAACTGAGGGAACAAAAACATTCCAAACGAGAGGGATGTATGTGATCTGACAGAGAACACGCCTGTGGTCCTGGGCAGGGTGGTGACCTCCAGGACTCTGGCTGACTGACAGGAGGAGCCGTCAGTGATCATGAACTCTCCTGGGGGCTGCAGGCAGTGTCTCTGGCAGGCCACACTCTCTGGTCACTGGGAAGATGGACCCTTGAGAGAACCACAGCTGTCATGCAGGCCCGGCCTCTGCCTTGGTGAATGTTCCACAGGCTCAGGCTCCCCTCACAGGATGAAGTGTGAGCTCCTCGCACCACCTTTGAAGACTCCTGGACTTTCTTTTTCCCAGGTACCTCCAGTTCCAAGAGGGGAGGGGGACAGCCTTGGAATCACATGACCTCCAGGATGGGGCCACCCCAGGTTCCCAAGAGCAGAGTGGTTTAGCTGAAGTCAACCCCCCAGTCCCTTCAGGATTAACTTGCTTATTGAGATATGTTCCTGAGAAACATATTTATCAAATGGAGTGGTTTCATACAGGGTACTGTGGGTGTTGCTCTTCTGAAGATTTTTGCAAACACTTGGGTACTGCTTCTGTTGGGTATAACTTTAAATAGTTCACAAGTAAATTTTATTCCATTCGTTTTTACTTATTTTCCTACTTATACTAAGTATCTATCCATTTTTCAATACATCATTTGCAAGTTATCAAAGTTAATCCTTGTGAGTGTTTTAGCCTTTTATTCTGGATTAAAAAGTTATTTTCTATATGATATGGCTGTATTGAAAATAAATGAATAAAATGGGGAAAGGGACATACACAGTCATATATACTTCTACAGAATTTTAGTTTTCATGACACTTAAATCATAAAGTCTTATTTCTCTTGAGTCCCACATCTAAGTTCATAGTCTAACTCTGCCTCTTATGAGCCATCTAAACTGAGCACGGGCATTCCTCGGAGATGTTGTGAGTCACACAAATTTTTTGGTTTCCCAGTGCATATAAAAGTTATGTTCAGGTCCAGCCCAGTGGCATAGTGGTTAAGTTCATGCTCTGCTTTGGTGGCCCAGGGTTCACAGGTTCAGATCTCAGGCACAGACCTACACACCATTCATGAAGCCATGCTATGGCAGCATCCCACATACAAAATGGAGGAAGATTGGCACAGATGTTAGCTCAGCAACAATCTTCCTTAAGGAAAAAGAGGAAGATTGGCAACAGATGTTAGCTCAGGGCCAATCTTCCTCACCAAAAAAAAAAAAGTTATGTTTGCACTGTGCTGTGGTCTTTTAAGTGTGCAATAGCATTTTGTCTAAAAAGAACCATATTCATACCTTAATTTTAAAAAACTTTATTGCTAAAAAATGCTAACCATCATCTCAGCCTTCAGCAAGTCATAGTCTTTTTGCTGGTGGAGGGTCTTGCCTCCATGTTGATGGCTGCTGACTGATCAGTGCGGTGGTGGCTGAAGATTGGGGTGACTGTGGCAATTTCTTAAAATAAGACAACAGTGAAGTTTGCCACATCGAATGACTCTTCCTTTCATGAGTGATTTCTCTGTAGCATGTGATGATGCTATTTAATAGCATTTTACCCACAGTAAAACCTCTTTCAAAATTGGAGTCAACCCTCTCAAACCCTGCTGCTGCTTTACCAACAAAGTTGATGTAATACTCTAAATCCTTTGTTGTCTTTTCAACAATCTTCACAGCATCTTCACCAGGAGTAGTTTCCATCTCAAGAAATCACTTTGTTTGCTCTTCCATAAGAAGCAACTCCTTATCCATTAAAGTTTCATAATGAGATTGCAGCAATGCAGTCAGATCTTCAGGCTCCATTCCAAATTCTAGTTCTCTTGCTCTTTCCACCACATCTGCAGTTACTTCCTCCACTGAGGTCTTGAACCCCTCAAAGTCATCCATGAGGGTTAGAATCAATCTCTTCCAAACTCCTGTTAATGTTGATATTTTGACCTCTTTCCATGAATCATGAATCTTAATGGCATCTAGAATGGTGAATCCTTTCCAGAAGGTTTTCAATTTACTTTGCCCAGGTCCATCAGAGGAATCACTATCTATGGCAGCAATAGCCTTACAAAGTGTATTTCTTAAACACTAGTACTTGAAAGTTGAAATTACTCCTTGATTCATGGACTGAAGAATGGATGTTGTGTCAGCAAGCATGAAAACAACATTAATCTCACTGTACATCTCCATCAGAGCTCTTGGGTGACCAAGTGCATTATCAATAAGCAGTAATATTTTGAAAGGAATCTTTTTTTTCCAAGCAGCAGGCCTCAACAGTGGGCTTAAAATATTCAGTAAACCATGTTTCAAACAGATGTGCTGTCATTCAAGCTTTGTTCTTCCATTTATAGTACACAGGCAGAGTAGATTTAGCATAATTAAGGGCCCTAGGATTTTCAGATGGTAAATGGGCATTGGCTTCAACTGAAAGTCACCAGCTACATTAGCCCCTAACAGGAGAGCCAGCCTGTCTTTTAAAGCTTTGATGCCACATTGACTTCTCCTCTCTAGCTATGAAAGTCCTAGATGGCATCTTCTTCCAATATAAGGCTGTTTCACCTACACTGAAAATCTGTTGTTTAGTGTAGCCGCCTTCACCAGTTATCTTATCTAGATCTTCTGAAGAATTTGCTGCAGCTTCTACAACAGCATTTGCTGCTTCACTTTGCACTTTTATGTTGTGGAGACGGCTTCTTTCCTTAAACCTCATGAGCCAACCTCTGCTAGCTTCAGACTTTTCTTCTGCTTCCTCACCTCTCTCAGTCTTCATAGAATTGAAGAGAGTTAGGACCTTGCCCTGGATTAGGCTTCGGTATAAGGGAATGTGGTGGCTAGTTTGATCTTCTATCCAGACCACTAAGACTTTCTCCATATCAGCAATAAGGCTGTTTCACTTTCTTATCATTTGTGTGTTCACCGGAGTGGCACTTTTAATTTCCTTCAAGAACTTTTCCTTTGCATTCACAACTTGGCTACCTGTTTGGCCCAAGAGGCCGAGCTTTCAGCCTGTCTCAGCTCTGACATGACTTCCTCAGTAAACTTAATCATTTCTAGCTTTTGATTTAAAGTGAGAGACATGGGATTCTTCCTTTCACTTGAACACTTAAAGGCCACTGTAGGGTTTTAATTGACCTAATTTCAATATGCTTGTGTCTCAAGGAACATGGAGGCTCAAGGAGAGGGAGAGAGATGGAGGAATGGCCAGTTGGTGGAGCAGTCAGAACACACCCAACATTTATTGGTTAAGTTCGCTGTCTTATGGTGTGGTTCGTGGTGCCTCAAACCAATTACAATGGTAACATCAAAGATCACTGATCACAAATCACCATGACAAATGTAATAATAATTAAAAAGTTTGAAATATTGTGAGAATTACCAAAATGTGACACAGAGACACAAAGTGAGCAAATGCTGCTGGAAAAAATGGCACCAATGGACTTGCTTGACACAGGGTTGCCACAAACCTCCAAGTGCGATAAAGCAAAGTGCAATGAAATGAGGTATGCCTGTAAGTTGCAAAATCTCTGTAAGTCTCATTATTTTTATTTCTGAAATGTTTAATGTCAGTGACTCCCTTGTTGGGTATTTCTAAAGATTATATGAGTTAATGCTTTCAAATGACTTAGAACGGAATCTGGTACATACTATTCAATAAATTCCAGTTTAGGAAATATTTAGTAAATATTTGTTCCCCAGCACTGTACATCAAGCACTGTTCTAGGGCTGGGATACCAGAATAAACACAATGAACAAGTTCCTGTCCTCGGAGAGCTTACATTCTCATGGAAGGATGGAGACAAACAAATAAATAAACCACGTGTCACATGGTGACAAGTGCTGTGGAGGAAAAAGAGGAGGATATTGGAGATAGAGAAGGTATGTTGGTTTTCCACTGTATCAACTTAGACAAGCTGGAACTGCATTTCTCAGAATTCACTTCCGTCTATGGTTCCAGGTTGGAGTTTGCCACAAGAGCAACTTGCCTGAGACCTGGAAGGCAGATGTGAAGCAGCAGCCATGACGCCCTGAAGGTGGCGTCGGTGCTACTGCAGCTCAGGCACCTTGCTGCTGAACTCACCCTGTGGGCATGGGGCAACACCTGGCCTGTGGCTCCTGTAACTCAGTCCCCCAGAGTCCTGGGCCAGGCATGTGTGTCCCTCTGCGGCCAAGGACATCAGCTCCCCCTGCGGTCCACCCTCATCCCTGAAGTGGGAGGCAGTGACAGGTCCCAATTTGCCTTCCTGGGTCTCGATCTATCCTCTCTCCCTTCCTTCAAATCCAACTTTTTTTTCAACTGTGAACTCACTGGCTTCAGGCCCAGGACCAGATGCCAAGTCAACCTCAGAGACCTATTCACCAGCCCCCACCTGAGTAGGATTTGATCCCTGATTAATTCCCCTACACACTGCTCATCAAGCCATGCTGTGGTGGCATCCCACATACAAAATAGAGGAAGATGGGCACAGATGTTAGTTCAGGGCCAGTCTTCCTCAAGCAAAAAGAGGAAGATTGGCTACAGATGTTAGCTCAAAAAAAAAGGTTTGAGCTGACTTACAGTTTTAAAGGATTATTCTGGCTATTATATGGAAAATGCACTGCAGGAAAACAAGGGTAGATGCAGAGAAATCAGATATGAAGCTTTTGCAATAATCTAGGTGAGAAATGATGGTGGCTTGGTAGGGATGGCAGTAAGTGACCAGATAAACTTTTTAGGTCAAAACAATAGGGTTTGCTCATGGATTGGATATGGGCCATGAGAGAAAGAAAGGAGTCTAGGGTAGCTCCAGTTATTGGCTTGATTTCTAACTGTATGGTTTTTTTTATAATGACACTAGTCAGAAAATTTCTAGAAGAAAATTGCATGAAACATTTATATAAGCTTGCGATAAAACAGAACTTTCTTAACCTGACCCAATGGCAGAAACCATACAAGAAAGATTGAAAGATCAAACTGTCTAAAAAATTATAATACTAAATAAAATTATAAGACAAAGTAAAAAGACAAATTAAGGGGAAAAATGTCTATACACGAATATATAATATTCAAAGCATTATTACGTGTATATGTAAGAAGTCTTTGAAATCAACTAGAAAGATAAAAACATGAATAGAAGAGGGATCTAAGACATCAATGACAAACTCACTAGAGAAGAAATACAAATGGACAATAAGTAAATGTGAAATTGCTCAACATATCTAGTAATCCAAGAAATGCAAATTAAAACAATAATGGGATTTATTTCTTTTACCATCTGATTGACAAAAATAAGAAGAATGACACACACTGCAAAGACACTGAAGGAAGGGTCACTTACTTGTTGCTGGGGTGGGGGTGGAGGTGGGGAGTGTAACTGGAGTCATCTTTCAGCAAACCCCAAACAGTAGGAAGGAAGGAAATGACTGAGTGAAGGCCAGGGGGGAAGAGCTGCTCTGTGCCCACCAAAATCTATTTTCTTGTCTTCCTGGGCGCTCAGGTAGACCCCATTTTTGCCCACGTAGTGGAGGCAGAAGTGATGTGCACTGTGCTATGAACCCTCCCACAGGCCATACTTTCTCTTTTTCCGTCCATTGATGAAAGCAAAGGACTCTGAGGACTCAGGACGGTAGAGCCACAAGATGGGGAAAGCCTGGGCCCCTGAGTGGTCCTGTGCAAAGGTGCCCCCAATCACCCTTGTCGGCCTGTTATACGAGTAAGAAATCAACTTTTATTCTCTGTGATTTTGGAATATATCTGTTAGAGCAGCTTTGATTATCCTAATTAAGACAAGTAGAAATCAACTAAATACAGAAATGAGAGCAAGAGAGGAGAGTGAACAAAATAAATGCTTTTCCTGGAATAAAAAAAGAATAAGACATACAAATCTCTAGAAGACTAACCAAGAGAAAAGTTTAAAAGTGCAAACAAAAAATAAAGAAAACAAATAAGAAATACTTGGAGACTCAAAAGAGATTTTTAAAGTAAAAGTGTTATGAATAATCATACACTAATAAATTTGACAAACCAAATGGACACATTTCTGGAAAAATATAAAATTTCAAAACTGGTGTAAAATATTAAAAGCTTGACTAGACCAGCAACAATTTAAAAATCATATAATTATCCTGGGGTCTGGAGAGGGAGAGGCCCAGAAGAATTTTCAAGGTACAGTTATTCTCTAATTCATACAACTTATTCCAGGAAATAAAAAATAGAGAAAAGCTGCCCACATAATTTCTGTGACTAGAACAACACTGATTCCAAAACCAGGCAAGGACTGAATGAGAATAACAGGTTGTGAGCCCATTTTATTTATGCACGTAGATCCAGCAACCTAAGATCAACATTCAGACTCTCAGGTTAGGATGACAGATGGAACACACAACTTTGTTTTCGCTCCCTCCTGAAACTCACAAAAATGAACATAGAGAAATGGGAGAAACACAAGGATGAGAGGAACTAGAAGATTAAATAGCAAAAAATCTGGGGAAGCTGAAAAGAATATGAACAAGTGGAAAATGACAGCAGAACTGAGAAAGCAGAATCCCTTGTTGGAATTAAGGAAAATGGAAATCAAGTCTTAATTACCCTGTAGGAGAAAGTGGAGGGGCGGTTGTTGTTAGGGCTCCATTGAGTTGATTCCGGCTCCTAGCAACCCGTGTACAGCAGAGGGGAACCCTGCCCGCTGTTTTTATGCCAGCCTCTCACTTTCCAGCGCTATGTCAGGCAATGTTCCACTGCTATTCATAGGGATTTCATGGCCAATTTTTTTGGCAGTGGGTGGCCAGGTCCTTCTTCCTAGTCATTCTTAGTCTGGAAGCTTTGCTGAAACTTGTCCACCATGGGTGACCTTGCTGGTATTTGAAATACCAGTAGCATAGCTTTCAGCATCACAGCAACACACAGCTGCCACAGTATGACAACCGACAGATGGGTGGTGTGGTTCCCTGATGGGAAATGAACCCAGCCACAGCAGTGAGAGCTCAAATCTTAACCTCTAGACCACCAGGGCTGGCTGGCTGGCGGAAGGGCATCCAATTAAGAAGAAATGGTGGGAAGTCGTTTAAGAGGCACTCAGATCCCCTTGCCTACTTTCTGGAGCCGGATGAGTGACCTTTCCCCACCTTGGTAAAAAACTGGGAGTGAATGCCCTAGAGAGGTTACAAAGAGGGTTTCTGATGTGGGGGGATTGGTGGGGGTGGACAACAGGCCTGGTTGGGGATGGTGATGGTGTCCTGAAAACCAAGGCCTTATGCCAATAACACATACCTGGGGCTGGGAAACACCTCAGCCCCCTTCTACTTGAATTCCAAAAAGTTGGCAGCCAGACCTTCCTCCAGACAGGAGACGAGGGAGTCTTCCTGGGGATCTGAGCAGCCCCAGAGGGAGGCTGAACGACATGACAAGGTGCTTCCTCGACAAATGGCCCCAGACCTCAGCCTCCCCGTGCTCCCAGTGCACAAGCCCCGCCCATGGCTCACAGCATGCAGTGATCTTGGGAACCTGAGGAGATAACCTCCTTTTACCAGACATCTGAGGAAGAGCTCTCAAGTGAAAGAGAAAAGAGAGAAACTAGCAGAGAGTGGGGAAAGCAACTTGGAGGAAGCAGGGACCATCTAAGGAGGCACGAATAAAATTAGGAAAATTTTTAAAAGAGACGTTTAGAGAACCAAAACAGCCTTTGGGAATTTAAAAATATATATCATAGCAGAAATTAAAATTTCAATAAAAAGATTGAAATAGGAAGTTGAGGAAATCTCCCAGAAAATAAGAGGAAGAGAGAAGGAGAGAGGGAGGGAGAGAATGAGAATAGCAGAGAAATAGGAGATAAAAAAATATGACAATGAATCTGAGAGTTTAATATTTGAATAAAGGGAATTCTAGAAAGAGAGTGGAGAAAACAGAGAGGGGGAAATCATCCATGATCTAATTCAAGAAGTTTCCCTATGAATTTCTAGGTTGAAAAGAATCGTTCACTGCGCTGAGCAAATGGATGGAAATAGACACACTCTGAGTCTCATCACTGTCACATCCCAGGATGATGGGAACAAGGAGGAGATACGAATCAAGTGAAAGCATTAGATCACATGTTATCATAGTTACAACGGCTCCAGACTTCTCAGCAATGGTGGAAGCTGGAAGGTAATAGAGCAATGCCTCAGAATGCTGAGGACAATGATTTCCAACTCAAAATATTCTATCAGTCAAACTACTAGTGTCAAGGTAAAGGGAAGACATTTTTAGATGTAAAAGGTCTTAAAATGTATTTTCCACTCCCCCTTTCTCCAATAGTTGCTGAAGGATGTGTTCCACCAGTACAAAGAAGTAAACAAAGATACAAGAAACAGGAAAATGGCACAAGGGGGAGGCAAAGGGAAGCGCCCGGATCCTGGGGAAGGGGGATCCCAAATGACGGCTGTGTATCAGACGTGGAGGGCAGCGAGTCCACACTGGGGCAACAGAAGGCTGCAGGAGTGACTTTTTTGAAGAAGGTCAACAGAATACCTAACATGTCTTGAGAGGACATTCAGACAGGTGGCCAAGGATTTGGGGTTGAATTCTATCAGAACATAAAAAATAAAAATTTAAAAAGACAATTATTTAAATTCCAGTTAAAACAAATTATTATTCAGGAAAGAAACAGTCATGATTTACTACATGGGAGGAAAGTGCACGATGAACAAGCCAAAGTTTGTTTGTGAGATTGCCTGGACTTCACACTGAACCCTGGGCTTCTATCGCACTGGCAGAGCTTAGTGAATTGACCAGCTCTACCCACAAGGGCATGTGGGCACCAAGACTGGGCACATTACACCCCAGAATATAGTCCACATTTTGCAACCATAATGAACTTAAATTAGGAATAGATGACAAAAATATAACTAAAAGTAAATATTTGAAAAATTAAAACCACATTTCAAAATAACTTGTTAAAATGCGCGGAGGAATAGGCAGCTGGAGTGGGTTTTTTTCGCCTGGGAGCAATGCATTGTTCAATGAAAAGCCTGACTCTGGAAATGTGAGAGTATTCCCCTTAAATTCAGGAGCAAGACAAGCAAGCTCAGTAGCATCTCTTCTAGTCATCCTTGTACTGAAAAGTCAAGGCAATGCCTTAAGACAAGAAAAAAGGAAGGCATGAGGATTTGAAGGAGGAGATAAAACTAACATTTTTTTTTTTGCAGGTGATATTATCTATGTAGACATTCCACAAATATACACAATCAATCATTAGAAATAATAGGAGAAATTATCAAGTCACCAAATATAAAATCAAAACACAAAACAATTAGATTTCTAGGCACTAGCAACAATTACAATCACAAGTTGTGCTTTTCTTTAAAACAGAATTGCCCCGTTATTTGAACTTATCTTTAGTCTGACTGGTTTTTGATTAACTCTGTATTTTTAAACCACAGTTCCCTCATTTGCCATTTTGGTTTTTACTTTGTACCTCAGTGAACTGAAGTAAATTTTCAATCTATATTTTTAAAGAGAAGTACTTTAGGTTCTTTCATATGAAAACTCTTCGGGTTGTCTTTACAAAATTAGGACAATTTAATGAGGCATAAAATTACTGGATCATAATATTTTCCCCTGTTCTAAAGAAAGGATAATTTGTTGTCTTCCAGCATTTAGTGCAGTGGCAGAAAACTCTGAGACCAAGATTTTTGAAGTCCTTTGGAAGTAACCCTTTCTTCCCTCCAACACTGATGCATACAGAAGTTTTCTTAGTTATCATAGAAAACATATTTCTTGCTAGGTAGACCTAGAGGTATATGGTTGACATCCCTACCATTCAGCAGTATTCAGTTTATCTTACTTCTAGACACTTGGGAGAATCATATTTCTCAGCCCCCTTGAGATTGGGCAGGGCAATATTACTTGTTTTGTCCAAAGAAATGTAAATGGAAGTGTCACTTCTGGATGGGAGCATTTATTACTCATCTTTCTGGTACTTTCCTCTCCTGCTATGGAAGGACTTGTTGATTTGGAGAGGCCATAAGATTGAAGCAGCCTGGAACACAGAGCCAATCTTAGGGGATAGCGCCCTGAAAGTTTGCCCGGACCCTCAGCAGACATCGCACAGGACGGAAATAAACTTTTGTCAAGTGAAGCCACTGACGGTTAGGAATTGTTTATTACTCCAGCATGAACGAGCCTATCCTGACCGATAGGCTATAGATCTCTTTTCATTGACTTTGTCTAAGAGACAGTAAATCCTTTTTAATCAGCACACACTTTTTTCTTCACTTCAAGAAAGTTTTCTTCTACAACTTACTTCTTTTCTTATTCTGGCCTGTCCTTCAGGAACGCCACTTATGCGTTTGCTGTCTCCCTATTCCTGACTGTTTTGTAGATCATCACTTTAAAATTAAATTGCTTTTTACTCTCTACATTCTGGGAGACATTCTAAAGTTGTTATTGCATACTTACCACAGCAACAACTGTGATTAAAGAATACTGGCAGCTAAGCTTGGGGCCAACCCGGTGGCATAGTGGTTAAGTTTGTGCGTTCCGCTTCGGTGGCCCAGGGTTCACTGGTTTAGATCCTGGGCACAGACCTACTCACTGCTCATCAAGCCATGCTGAGGCGGTGTCCCAAGTAGAAGGGCTACAACTCTACAACTATGATATACAACTATGTACTGGGGCTTTGGGGAGAGAAAAGAAAAAGAGGAGTATTGGCAACAGATGATAGCCCAAGGCTAATCTTCCTAAAGAAAAAAGAGAGAGAGAGAGAGAGAGAAAGAACACTGGCAGCTAAGCTTATACTCTCTCCCCACCCCAGATACGAACATTAGAGGATTCATTTCTGGGGAGAAATCATCAGTTCACAAGAAAAGTACTACAGATACTGAGAGTTGGCGGTCCTTCAAAAAGTACAGAGGCTCCTGCCTGATTATTCTAGATCAGTGGTTCTCAACTGGGGGTTATTTTGCCCCCCAGGAGAAATTTGTAATGTCTAGAAAATTTTTTGGTTGTCATAACTGAGGGGGAGGTGTACTGGCATCTAGAGTGTGGAAGACAGGGATGCTGCTAGATATCCTACAATGCATAGGACAGCTCCCAGAACAAATTATCTAACCCAAAATGTCAGTAGTACCAAAGTTGAGAAGCTCTGTTCTAGAGTAAAATCCAACATTCAGCAAAACACATACACACAGAATTTCCCATCATTTTTATGCTGCAGTCTTGCTTCTCTAACTTATCATCTTTAAAAATTTGCAAATATTTAGAAAAATAGGAAGAAGGGTAAGAAGTATGTGTAACAACACATATTAGGAAAGCCTTTAATATATAGCACAAAGATTAAACATATACAAAAGAACAGGAGGGAACTAGATCACACAGGGGCCTGAATTAAATCATTTAAGAGCCCTAAACACCGTATCTTTAGGTTAAAAAAAAGAAGACATCCATGAAACTAGAACAGCATACTATAAAAAGAGCCTCCTCTGAGAACAAAAATACTACCTTTTGCAATTAAAAATATGATAGAAATAAAAATAATTCAATAGAATAGTTGGAAAATCACATGGACAAAATGTTTTGGGACATATGAAAAAAACAAAAAGAGATGAAAATTAACAGATGAAAATATGAGAAATATGAAGTACCAATGCAGGAAACCAAACAAATGAAGAGACATACCATATTCATGGATTGGAAGACTCGATACTGTTCAGATGCCCATTCTCCTAATATTGATCTATAAGTTCAACACAAAGAACAAAACAGAATTTCTTTGTAGAAATTGATAAGCTGATTCTAAAATTTTATGGAAAAGCAAAGGACTTAGAATAACAAGAAAAATTTGTAAGAATAAAAAAAAAAGTTGGAGGACTCGCAATACCTAATTCTAAGACTTAATATAAAGCAAAGTAATTTTAAAAGTGTAGTATTAAAAGATAATCAAATAGATCTGTGGAACAGAATTGAGAATTCATAAAGAGAGCCACCTAATACATTTAATTGATTTTTTTCATAAAGATACCTAAGCAATTCAATGGAGAAGGCAAATCTTTTCAACAAATGATGCTGAAACAATAGATTTCCATAGATATCCATATGGAAAGAAACGAACCTCAATACACAAAAACGAATTAGACATTATTATAGATCTAAACATAAAAGCTAAAGCTATAAAGCTTCTAGAAGGAAACATAAAAAAATACTATGACACTGGGGTAGACAAAGATTCTTAGTCAGGACTTAGAAAACGTTAAACATGAAAGAAAAAATAAATTGGATTCATCAAAATTAAAAATTTTTTATTCTTCCAAAGACACCATTAAGAAAATGAATAGGCCAGCCACAGATTGAGGTAAAATATGTGCAATTTAATGATTGGAAAAGGATTTCTATCCAGAATATTTAAAGGACTCCTAGAACTCAATACTAGAAAGAAAAATAATCCAATAAAAATAGGCAAAAAGCTGGAACAAGCACTTCCTAAGAGAGGATATGGTAGTGGCCAGTAAGGGCAGGAAAAGTGCTTAACATGATTAGTCATCAGGGAAATGCAAGGTCAAACCACAGTGGGATTCCTCTATGTGTCTCCTAGAACAGCCAAAATTAAAGAGTGTCAATACCAAATGTTGGTGAGGATATAAAGGAACCAGAAACTCTCACACATTGTTGGGGAGAGTAGGGGTAAAATGATACAATCACTTGTAAATTTATCTGGCTGTTTCTCATAACGTTAAACATACTCTTACCCTATGACCCAGCAATCCCATGTCTAGGTATTAAACCAAAAAAAAATAAAATGCATTTTATGGGCTGAATTGAATCCCCACAAATTCATATGTTTAAGTTCTAGCCCCTCGTACCTCAGAGTGTGACTGTATTTGGAGACAAAGTCTTTAAAGAGGTAAGTAAGTTAAAATGAGGTCAGTAGAGTGATCCCTAATCCACTATGACCGGTGTCCTTATAAGAGGAGCAGAGGACACAGATAAGTACAGAAGGAAGACCATGTGAAGACACAAAGAGGAGAAGACAGACATCTACAAGCCAGGAGAGAAGCCTCAGAAGAAACTAACCTGGCTGACATCTTGATCTCAGACTTCCAGCTTCCAGAATTGTGAGAAAATAAATTTCTGTTGTTTAAACCACCCCGTCTGTGGCACTTTGTTATGGCAACCCTGGCAAACTATTACAATGTATGTCCATAAAAAGACTTGTTCAGGAATGATCACAGCAGCGTTATCCATATAGCCAAGTTTGGAAGTAACCCAAATGCCAACAGGTAGATGGATAAACAAACATGGTATATTCATCCAATGGAATATTACTTAGGAACTAATATCGCTAATGCATCTACATGGATGAACCTCAAAAACCTTGTGGTGAGTGAAAAATGCCAGACACAAAAGAGTACATACTGTATGATTTTGCTTATAAGTTCTAGAAGAGAAAAAGCTAATCTACGTGAAAGAAATCAAAGCAGTTGTTACCTCTGGGGTGAACTGGTGATGAATATGTCGTATATACAGACACAGGAGCGGATTACACACATTCGCCAAAACTTGTCAAATCGTACAGTTAAGATCTGCACATTTCGCTGTATGCAAATTGTAATAAAAAATGTAAACCTCAATTTAAAAAGTAAACAAAAAAGATGAAAAGAGAAAAATGAGAAATTTAGAGAATAGGTCTATAAAGCCTAACATTTGTATAATAGAAATCCCATTGAGAAAAAAAAGAAAATGGAGGGAAGATTATGAAAGAACTAAAGAATATACACCTCAGAATTAGGATATGATTTTCTGGATTGAAGAGGTCCACTGGGTACTCAGCACAATAAATGACAAAGACTCGCACCAACACACATCAACATGGAATTTCAGAACACTGGGAGAAAAAAAGATCCTAAAAGCATTAAGAGAGAGAGGGGGAAAAAAACTCATAGTCAATGGATTGGAAATAAAAATGGCATTGGGCTTCTCAAAAGTAAGGGAAGATATTGGAAGGAAGGTTCCAATGAAAAGAGGGATAAACTCAGAAAAAGAAAGACAGGAAATTCAGGAGACAACACATCCAGCACCTGATGGAGGCCAAGAAGATGCCCGAGAAGATGAGGAGGAGAAATCCTAGGACAGCTGAGCAGCAGGCTTAGAGAGAAACCAGGGCAGACGGCAGATGGGGGACATACCAAACAGCAGGGGGGTCTCAGGGAATGAATCCAGTTGATGACTGAATGTGCATGAACCATCTGAGATGAAATTTACACTTTTGGTAGAGAGTTTAGAAATGAATTAGTGGTGAATACTTAGGAAATAAAACAAACAAAAAATAAGGCAATTTGGGGGATAACAAAAAAATCATACTGAAAGGAAAACATAATCACAGTATATTCTATAAAAGATATTCACAGGGTCAGAAAATGTAAAATCTGAATATCCATCTTATGGACAGTGGTGATTTGACTATATTGTGAGTTTGGGGATAGAGGAAGTGGAGGTGGGTGGGAAAGCGATTTGTTAAATGACTCGATTCTCACTTTCATTTATAGGAGATTAATGGGTAATATCTAAAACTGGAAAATCAACAAGTGGCAGTATAAGCTTTATTTTTTCTCTTCCAAAAATATAGAGGTAAATGTCAAAATAAATAGATAAAAGACTTGAAGTGGATTGGGAGCTGGTGCATAGAATGGAGGAGCAGGGGATTGCTTTGTTTTCTCGAGTCTTGTACAATTATTTGCCTTTTTAAACAGCCATCATCACGCATGTAAAATTACTTAAAATTTTTGTAGAACTGCTGCTTCACAAGCTAAGTGCTTCTTTGCTTGTTTTTCTCCTTCTGTCTTTTTTTTTTTTTAATGTTCATAGCAACTTTATTCACATCAGCCCAAAATTAGAAAGAACCCAAATGTCCGTCAACAGTGGAATGGATGAATAAATTACTTTTCCTGCCTTTTAATTCATCACCACGTTGCCTTCCAGAAAGAGGCTATCAATTATGCTCTTCCAACAATTCACAAGAATTCCCTTTTCCCTACACCTCTTCAGCACAGAATATGATTATCATTTATTTTAATCTTCGTTGAAACTGATGGGCCAAGCGTTGGGGTCTCACTTCATTTAGCATTTCTTTGATTATCAGCCACTTTGAACACCTGTTCATACATATTATTTGTTCTTTATTCTGTAATGAATTACTTGTTCATATCCTTAGCCCTTTTTAAAATAAAAATATTTGCTTGATTCTTATTTATTTAAAAGAAAAAGATGCTTATGTACTAAAGCTATTAATTCTTTTATCTGGCATATAGGATGGAAATATTTTTCCTTCCTTGCCAGATACTTTTAAAATTTATGTCATTTTTGGAAATATCAAGTGTTACATTTTTATATGGTAGGGACTAAGGATATTTCTTTTAACAGAAGAAAGAGGAACCAAAGCTGACCGCAATGGGCAATGATGAAACTGGGCGACCAGTTGACCCATGGGCTGATAGAGAAACAGGAAACCCTAGAGGGGAGGAAGAGGTACAAGTTAGGGGCAGGATGCCTACCAGTTGGGTTTGGTCCCACTGAGGGGAGCCGAGTGGCGGCCCAGTTGCACAGGTAGAGTCCTGCAGGTGGTGGGTCCATGCTTTGGGGATATGGAGTTGGAGAAGACAATCTGGGAGTCCCCAGCTCTGGGGTAGAGGCGCCACCACAGTGGTGGATCCAGGTGCTAGGAGGTGTCTTCCCGAGGCCCCGGATCTCAGTGGTCATGGAGAAGCAGGAGGAGGTTGGGGACCCCAGGCTCAGTGGGGAGTGCCCATGGGCCCTGGGGTCTTGGCAGGACTGGGGGCAGCCATTGTTGCTATTCTGACAGTATTGGCATAGCCCTGAAAAGTGAGGAGGAGGAATTCAGACCGTGAAGTACGCGCGTTCACTCACTGATCCATGCCTTTCCTCTCATCTGACCCTCTTCCCTGCCACAGTCCCTTCTCAATCCTTAAAGTCTCTCCTGCTCACCAGATTCTGTCTTCCTCTTCTTCCTGCACACTCTTTTTCCCCTCAGGACATAGAATGATACAAAGGTCCCGGATGGGAGCTCTAAAGCAGGAATCTCTACCTTCCCTAATGGTTGGGGGGACCCTTAGGAGAGACTTCTGGGTGTGCAGGTCTGGTCTTTGATGGAGGGAATGAATACCTGTAAGTGTGTGTGTGTGTGTGTCTGTGTGCACACCTGACGGCTAGTTATGGAAGATGCCTGAGGCCAGCCTCAGAACTGGCAACCAAGCTGCTTTGGGTGGACATGATCCAAGGGCGTGAATTTGAAGGTCAAAGGCAATGGAGGCTTGTAACAACCAAATGAGACTGCAGACAGAGGGTGTAAAAGAAAATTTAAACTGGTGTGAGTTACAATTGACACAATGCCACCTGTGTGGTCCCCGGCTTCCTCTCCCCTGCGGCCCCTCTCTCCCAGGAGACAAGCTCCTCCTTGCTCCACTGGCCCCCAAGCCAAGCCCAGGCCCCACTCACCAGGGCTCTACAGGTCAGGAGCAAGAGCAGAGCCATCAGCACCAGGACCTTGGTCACAAGAAGGCCACATAACAGAACCACCAGAAAAGTGTTGGCAGGCAGACTGGGAAGGAGAAAGAAGTTTGGTCCCACTGAAGAAGAAGGAAGAAGAACCGGGGGGGGATACAGGCTGGGGGGAGCAGCCCTTGAACCCAGCATGGGGCTGGATCCTGTTCATGGGCCAGACCCACCCTGAAGTCACTGGGATCAGCCACAGGGGCCTCCTGGAACAAGATCATGGAACACAGGCACCCTGGGTGGAGGGAGAGGTCAGCCAGGAAAAAAGAAATGATCAGAGTTGTCATTTCTCTGGGTGACTTTGTCTGGGCCACAGCACGGAGCTCCAATGGATAAGGGTCAGAAGGCCTTGGGTCCAGAGGGAAAAGCAGAGGGAGAGAGCCCCCAGATCTGCAACAGACAAGCCTGGGTTGGGGCTACCCAGGGGTGCCCACTGAGAATCTCCCAGCCCAGGAAGAGCACTGGACCAGGAGACAGAGGCCTGGGTCCCAGTCCTGCTTCAGCTCGGAAGTAGCCGAGTGACTTTGGACAGGCCTCACTTCCCTCAGTTGTCAATCAGCACTGATAGAAATTCCTTCATTCCTGGTAGATAGCTACATCCCAGATCCAACACGGGGGAAGTATAGAGTGACTCCCTCACCCCTGCCCACCCCTCCAGCTCTGAGCTGAAAGCTGGGGACCTTCCAGACCTCCAGGCCTCCTGATATCCCCCTTCCTGAATCAGAGGTCACACAAGTCACCTGTTAGCCCTTCCCAGATCCCTCCCTCTGGTGGGAACCCAGACCTACCTGTGCTCAGAGGCAGCAACAGAGACTGGACTTGTCACTGGAAAAGCAAGTGTGACTGATGACAACACAGAGAAGCAATGGCCGCCCAGAGTCCCCAAAGGGGCAGGGAATCAGCCCCCAGAGTCCTGAGAGGAAGAGGGGAGGGGCCCAAGCAAGCCCCTCAGGGCCCCTCAGGATCCCTCAGGCCGGGCTGACTGGGGCCCCAAGGGAAGGAGCCTCTCCCAGAGCTGCTAGAAAGAGAGGCAGGGGCTGGGAGAGCCCTGGGCAGAGGGAGAAGCCTAATACTAAGCCCCCCTCCCTAAGGGCAGGGAGAGCTCAGGAGTCCTGTGGAGGCAGCACGGCCACTTGACCCAAAGGCCTAGTCCCTTCACCTCAGACTCCCAAGCCCCTTCTGATCCCATCTCAGACCCAGGTCCAGAACAACCAGCACGTCCAGCCTGGGGGCGACCTAGACCACAGGGTCCCACACACACACCCTGTGCCTACACAGGGTGTCCAGTTCCAGGCGGGGGGTGACGTCGTGTCTGAGCTGGTGTGTGAACAGGGGATCTACACCCAGTGGGCCCCGAGTGTAGCTTTTATCTATTGGGGCCAGGACAGCCAAGGATGGAGGTGACAGCCCGAATCTGGGGACTGAGGACCTAACTGCCCACAGTCAGTGTGGGAGGGAACAGGGAGCTGGTGGAGTCTGGGATGAGGGAGGCTGAGGAAGGCAGTGAGTGGCTTTATGTCCCTAGACACCCCAGGAAGGCCCCTTCCCTCAGCAAAGAGCTCACCTGAAGTCATTAGCAGGCTGATGTTTTTGAGAACAGTGAAAGTGACCCCCAGATCAGGGTACATTCCACACAGGTAGTGTCCTATATCTGTCTTCCTGAAGTCCATCATGGTGACAATGAAGAAGCCAGCAGCAGAGTTGTCCCACATAAAATAGCGAGTCTTCTGAGCCATTTTCTGGGGCTCGGAGCTGGTGACTAACGGAAAACAACCACCTGATGATGTCCTTTCCTTACACCAGATTTTGCGCTTATACTCACCTTGCTGGGGAGACGATTCGCATTTCACAGAGACCGCCTGCCCCTGCACTGCCCACACCATCTCACTCTCGGGGACTTGTGCCCAGGAGCCTAGGAGACAAGCCCTCAGGTCAGGCTAAGGAATGGGGCCCAGCCACACCCAGAGCCTGACCCCACACAGCCCTCGGCCCCAGTGCCACACTGCTCCGGGTCCCACTGTCCCATAGCCCACTCCACACCTCCCCTCACCTACAACTTCCCTCCCTCCCCTGCCCTGTCCCTCTGGATTCACCCTCCTACCTCTACCCCTCACCTGAGGCCAGGAGCAGCAGGACCAGAGGCAGGTGTCGGGCCTCCCAGGCCATATTGCCCTCTCCCTGTGATAGAGTGTGTGGAGCCAGGGGCACAGGTGTTTCCGTGACAGACAGACCCAGGAGCAGGGCCTGACCCTGCCCAGATGCCCCGGCACATGGTGGCGCAAGATTGAGAAAGGAAAGGCCTTGATTGCGTAAGTACGAGGCCTGCAGGACGTGTTGAGTGAGCAGTGGGAGGGGGTGTCCTCTGGGGGAATCTCCAGCTGCTGGGAGCATCTCTGCCCTGCAGGACCCTCAGCCCTGCCCAGTTGGGCAGCCCAGACACTGTGGCTGCTGCCTGGCTTCCCTGCCCCTCCCCACCCCCACCCAGCACTTCCCGGGTGAAAGTATAAGGCTGCCCTACTTCTCTCAATCTCTCTCCCTTTGACTTCATCCTCCCAGAGCCCTGGCTTTCTCTGCCCAGTCCAACACCCCAGGAAAGGACTGGCTGAAGGCAGGCAGGGACTTCAGGGGAGTATTTGAGGCCTGATCAGCCTTTAAGACCCTCAGGTCTCCAGGGAGAGCAGAGACCTCCAGGTCTGGAGGGTACAAGGTTGAAATGACACAGGGCACACCTACCCCCAGACTCTCACAGCCCCTGAGAATATGTCCCAGGAGCCTGGATTCTTTACAACAAATAGGAACCATAGCAAAGCCTTTCCAGTCAATTTCCCTGCTTATCCCCGCACTCTCTTACACACCTCTATTACCAGCTCCAGAAAGTATGGCACAGTATTAAACAGCAAGATGCCGAAGACCATATTTTTTCACATGTAATAGTCTCTTTAGTGAGTAGGTTTGTATGCAGAACAAATGAACTCCAAATGGTACTGGATACAAATTACATTTCCCTTCTACTCCTGTAATGAACATTGACTGCGATGTAAATAAACAGGAAATAATGAGTTAAAGCTACTGAGGATTTTATCTAAATTGGACCTGGACTGGTTGTGCCCCCAGGCACCTGAATCTCCCACCCCTGACTGCTTATCCCATTGGAAGAACCGCTGAGACACAGGCCTCGGCAGGGACCCGCCACTCTCTCAGGGACCCAAGGCACCCTGACATCTCCCTGCTGCTTGCTAACATTTGTCACAGCGGGTTTAATCAGATAGGGCACTTTGGATTAAACTTCATACGGGTCATAGGAGTGACTATTTGAGCAGTTCGAGTTCAGATCATGAGGGAAATCTGCACTTTCCATTTTGAGAGGTTATGCAGGAGCTAGGAGACAGCAAGAGAAAGGAGATGGAATTTCAAATTTATGGAAATGAGGTAGAAAACAAAAGAAACCTTAGGAAACACAGTAAAACCGCATTCACAACTTAGAGTTTACAAAGCCTGGTCACAAGAGCATCTAACTCGGGAATTTCCAGACTCCTCTGCTCCTTAGAGTCACCTGGGGGGTGTGAAAAAACGCACAGGCCACGACGCAGACGAATGAAATGAGCCCCGTGGGGGTGGGACCAGGCATCAGTGTTTCTGAAGCTCCCCACGTGATCCCAGTGTGCACACAAACCTGGGAACCACTGGTCTAATTTAATTTCCACAAGATCCCTGAGAAGCAGTGGTCACTATCCCCTTTCACAGTGAGGAAACTGAGGCACAGGAGTCCTGATGATTCCCTTAAGGTTCCCCAGTGAATTGGTGCCATCACCCGGGCCCAGGCCTCCTCGGGCAGAGCTCCTGCTGCTGCCCGCGGCGCTCTCCCGCAGGACGGGAAGCGCAGCCAGGGGGTCTAGCGCTGAAGAGCGGAGCTCCACAGGAGCGCAGCCCAGGTGCGCACCGGGGTGACGGGCGGGCTGCCCTGCCCCCTGCTGGCCAGAGAGCGCTATGACCGCGAGCCTGCGTGCTCGCAGGTGTGAGCTGCGCAGGGGCTTCTTCCTGATTCTTCCCCTTCCTCCTCTCCGCAGTGTCCCAAGATCACCTTCTTCCCACACTCTACTCCCTGTGGCCCTCTGTCCCTCTAACTTGCCCTTTACTGTGTGACAAGGGGGCCGTCCCTTCGCAGCAGTGAGCACTTGGAAGGTGGAGTCACCACTTCTCTGCACTGTGGTCTCCCCACCAGTGTCTGTGGAGTGAACACCCTCCGTGCAGAGCCGGGGTCTCAGACCCACCAAGGATACCGACAGTGCTCAAGGGTGCAGGACCGGGCCTTCGGCCCTGTCGGGAGCTCAGTGGGAGCCCCAGGAACAGAAGCTGCAGCGAGAGGGCCCCTATGAGTCTCTGGTCCCCAATCCCGAGAAGGTCATCTCTTCACAGGTGCAGCTCTGGAGAGCCAGAGGGAGCCTGGGGCACATGGCTGTGAGGGAACTAGGCTCTGGGAGGTGCCCGGGAAATGTGGGACTGGGGTTCACTGTCAGGGAACAGCACAGTCTGTGGCCCTGTTAGAGGCAACAGCCCTGGGTGGCCCTGTTACCTCTGGAATCCCACTCTGTTGACCTAGAGAGTACCTACCTCCTCCCCCAACCCCAAGATTCAGAACAAGAGAAGAATCTGGGAGAAGCTGAGACCACATAGTCCCAGGAAGGGTAAGGACAGGTAGCTGTACCTGCCCACTCCTCCCTCTCAGTACGGCTGCAGGGACAGAGGGAACTGTTTCCCTGTCTGTAAAATAGGAATACTACACCTTCAAGAATATTCCACCATCAAGGCAGTGAGGTCAGTAGCTCTGGGTAGACTTCCAATGGCCTTCCCTTAGACACTTTGTCCTGGTCTTCCTCCCTGGGGCCCTCTGTTCTGGGTCCCCTGCAGAGGTTCCCACCAGCCCAGGAGAATGGTCAGGGCCAGGTGTCAGAGCTGAGTGGGTCTGAACTCCTTTCCCAACACCTCCTACCACTCCCTGTCCCCCCCAAACACACACACACGCGCGCACACACACAGGCTAATCAGGAGTGGGACCCTCGTGGAGTCAGGGCTCTTTCCACTTCACACACCTTCTAAAGCTCAGCATTGATGCTGTGTCCTCCAGGGGCCGTATATGGGCGGGCGGTGCGGCCACATTGCAGCTGAGGATGCAGAGGAGGGAGCCTGGTGGGTGACTCTTGCTGTCATCTAGGTGGAAGGAAATGAAGACCCGGGCAGAGGAGGCAAGGATTCCAGAATCTGGAAAAGATCTGGATAGTCTGGTGGCCAAAAAAACGTGTATTTGAGAGCCATTTATAACTTTCAAGTTTGGTCCGAATTTGGGACAGATGTGAAACTCTAGCACAATTGCCTCAAATTTCATATTTATCAAGGTTTCACAATATAGAGGAAAATTCAAGTACTTTGAGGGGTTTTTTCTTAATTATAGAATTTTTCTCTCTATTTTTTTCCATCTTGGCCGTTGCAAGGGTTTACAACATTCCTGTGGGGAACCCTGAGCAGTCATTTAATGAACTGAACTTGCCCCTTACCTTGACTCTAAGGAGCGCCCAAGTTCCCTGTCGGTGAAACCATTAAGACCAGTCTTGCTCAGGCAGAATAAGGGACCATCATCCTGGTGTGTTTGATTTAATCCCAGGTCAGGCTTTTCCTTCTTTTTCCCCCTTCAGGCTGCCATCTGCGGAGGTGCGTGGTCCCCTCTAGTCCCAGATCGTGGAGCCCGTGCCCCCCTGCCGTCATCTACCTCGCCAGCCTCGAGACACCCCCCCGGCCAGCTGCACCTCTCACTGATTCTCATCTTCACTCCTGGACACAAGAAAAACCCCACCCGGTCAGGGCGTGTTATCTTTTTTATGTATTGCTGAATGCAGTATGCTAATATTTTGTTCAGGATATTGGTGGTCATGAAGGATATTGGTCTGTCATTTTCCTGTCTTCTAATTCCTTTTTCGCTCTTTGTATCAGGGTAATTCTGGCCTTATAAAATGAGTTGAGATGTGTTCCCTATTTTCTGAGAGTTTAAGCGTGGTATTCTTTCTTTCTTAAATATTTGTGGCATTTTGTCTTGCTGAAGACCATATTCCTCAACCTCTCTTGAAGCTAGAGGCCCAGGTGGCTTCACTGGTAAATTCTATCACATATTTCCGTGGATGATTATTATTGTTATGATGGATTATTATTTATTTTAATTGTTTAATTAAAAATTGACTATCGTGATATTCTATTATAATTTTCTCCATAGGACTTACTCTTACCATAACTTTATTATTATTTATTTACTTGTTTATTAATTTCCTGTCTCCTTTCTGCCTTCCCCATCCTGCCAAACACCCTGCTCTGAATGTAAGCTCGTGAGAGCGGGAACCTTCTCTCTTGTTTATCAGTCTATTCTCTGTGTCTGGAATGGTAGGCTCTCAGTAATATTTGTTGAATGCACGCATGAATGAATGGACTCTGGCAAAGATTCTTTGCTTGACCAAACTTTAGTCAGGCTCCTGCTGAAACTTCTCCAAAGCCCATCTATGCACTTCCTTATAGAATCCTGTTTTAGCAAGAACCCTGCTAAGTCAGATCAGCAAGAGTCCCTCACTCTCGATATCTGGTCACCCTCGATATCTAATCAGGTCCCTCATCCTCCACCATCCCCCACGTCATGTCTGATCACCCTGACCTGTCTTCAGCAAAGAATCCTGTTAGGGTGGTCTAGCCAGGATCCCCCTTCCCAGTAGTGTTTCCTCTTAGTAATTTTCCATCCACTGACCCCCATCTGCTCCCTGGCTATGAATTCCCCCTTGCCCAGGCTGTATTGGGAATTGAGCCTGATTCTATACTGAGGTCTTTTTTCCTCTCTTGTAATAGTCCTGAATAAAATCTGATTTTACCACTTTAACTATTGTCCTGCTCTGGTTCTTCTTCGACAACTCTCCTTTTGTTGCTATGAGTTTTCAGCTAATACCCTTGAGTTTTTCAAGTAGATAACTACATAACCAGCAAATAATGGTAATTTGGCCTATTTTTTAAAGTTTATAGATCCAATTTTATTTTCTTATGTAATTACATTTGCTGGTACTTCCAAAAGCATGTTAAATAATCCTTTTGATATTGAGCATTATCTTTTTTTTTCCAGGGGAATATTCACCCTTTGCTAACATCTGTTGCCAATCTTCCTCCTTTTTTGTCCCCCCGCAAAGCCCCAGTACATAGTTGTGTATAGTTGATAAGTTCTTCTGGTTCTTCTCTGTGAACCACCACCACGGCATGGCTACTGACAGATGAGTGGTGTGGTTCTGTGCCCAGGAACCAAACCCGGGCCCCCGAAGCAGAGTGCACCAAATTTTAACTGCTAGGCCATCAGGGCTGGCTTGAGTATTACTATCTTTATCCCAGTTTTTAACACGTTTCCTCACTAGTATGATTTTAGTTCATTAATTCAATAGATCATTTCTTTATCTCCTAAGAAAGCAATTCCTATTTATAGAATAGTGAAATATTTATCTAGAATGGATGCTGAGTTTTATCAAATGTCTTTCTCCCACCTATCAATATTTTCACATGGTTTTCTCCTTTGATTTATTGAAATGGAATCAAGCATTGACCTAACTTTGATAGTCAAACACATTTGTAGTCACACAATACAGGTGTTTAGTCATGATATGTTATTCTTTCCGTATACCTCTGTCTTTAATTTGCTAATATTTTATTTTGGACTTTTGGCCCTTTTTGTCAAGTTATAACAGGAGGAACTTTAAATTTTTCTTGATCTTGTTATAATCCACCAGGAAGCGGTTTCATCTCTTTGCTCCTTTGTAACAGTTGAAGTTGAATGAGCATTATCTGTCCCTTGGAATCGTGTTAGGACTTACACCTAAATGCGCCTGGGCTGATTTGCAGGTGAGTTTTTAACACCCATATCAGTATCATCCACGGTTAGTTGTCAGCTGGTGATTTTAATATCTTGACCTAATTCTGTTAACTTATATTTTCATTTAAAAAAAAAATAACACTTGTGGAAGGCAGAAAAAAATGGCCACCAAACATATATTCACTTTCTAATCCCCAGAACCTGTATCACCCTATATGACTAAAGGTGTGATTAAATTAAGGATCTTGAGAGGAAGCGTTTATCCTGGATTATCCTGTGGGTCCTAAATGCAATCACATGTGTGCTTATAAGAGAAAGGCAGAAGGAGATTAGACTCACAGAGAGGAGAAGGCAATGTGATAACCAAGACAGAGATCAGAATGACGTGCCCATAAGCTTAGGAATGCTGACAGCCAGCAGCAACTGGAAGGAACAAGGAATGGATTCTTCACCAGAACCTCTGGAGGGAATGTGAGCCTGCCAACACTTTGATTTCAGACTTCCAATCTCCAGAACTGTGAGAGAATAAATTCTTGTTTTGAGTGACCCAGTTTGTGGTAATTTGTTACAGTAGCCCTAGGAAACTAATCCATCATCTAATCAGGGCTTTTATTTTTTGTAATTATAGAATTACATTAATTCACTAGCTCATGTTTTCTAATACATTTCGTATTTGTTATTTTGACTGCTTTGTAATTCCTAAGGGAATATATTTGCATTTCCTTTTAAAAATCTTTTCCCAGCAGCATATTTATTTATTTTATTTTATTTAAGTTTTTTCACCTTTCTGGATGAACATTCTTGATTTTTACCATATCTTTGTGTTATATACTTTATATGTACATATATTTAAATATAAATACGATCTTATAAAATATTTAACATTTTATCCATGTTTTAAATATACACTATTTACATAGAAATAAAATTATTATTTAATGTGACAACTAAATACATACAAATCATAAATGAATAATCAAATTATTAGAAATAATAGAGAGATTACTTGTTTGGCTAAGTATAAGATCCATATGCAAAAATTAATTATAAAATTTTCATGAAAACAAAATATGATTTTATAAAGACATCATTTTTGGTCACCTTTATCACCAGAATGCAATAATTATTTAAATTTCTCTCTCTTTGGACTTGTCTTGGTGCTTACCACCACCATTTGCTGGCTCTTTAAAAAAATGAACTATCAGTGAGTTGAAGTCGATATTCAAATCATTTCTTTCCAAGAGGGATGTTAGTTTCTATCGTGTGTAACACTGATTGTCTCCACACAGTCAGGATAACTTCATGAGACACGAGTCCTTGTTCTCCACAGAAATTGATTTCTTGTCTTCTGACATTTGGGGTCACAGCAGAAAGCTCTGAAGCCGAGGAGACTTGTTAGTCATCCCTTGGGAAATAACCTCTCTTCCTTCCAGTCCTGACGCTTGTAGGATTTTCCTGGAGAAGTGTGACAGGCATCGCTGTTGCTGATCAGTATTTGGTTCCCCTTTTCCTCGGGATGGATGGAAGGATCGTGTTTCTCAGCTCCTTGGTGATCTGCCTGGCCAGTGAGGTGTGAGTGATGTGTCTCCCTTCCAGCAGAACCATTTAAGGGCCAATGCTCACTCTCCAGCTCTCTCTTCCCTGTCGTCACAACCAGAGAAGCAGGCGCTGACATGCAGGTCCGTAAAATCAATGCACCTCAAATGCTGTACTGACCCACAGAGGACTCCTGCCTCGGGCAGTCATCCGGTCATGTGATGGACTTCACAGGAGCAAGGAAAAATGTTATTTGTGTGAACCCACTGGATTGGGATTGTTTATTACTCCAGCAAAATCTGGCCTGTGCTGAAAGATACAGTTTACACCTCTTTCAGTGATAATTAACACAGCATCACATACGTTATCCATCACTTCAGAAAATCTTTCTTCCATGAAGCCTATATTTGTTGCTTATGTTTTCATTCTTCTGGCCTCTCCTTCAGAAACACCATTATGCATTGGCTGCCTCTCCGTTCTTTGTCATCTTCCATGTCTGGGGTTAGCAAACTTTTTCTGTAAAGGGCCAGGTAGTAAATATCTTGTGCTTGTGGGCCATATGATCTCTGTTGTGATTACTCAACTCTGCCATTGCAGCATGAAAGCTTCCATGGATGACAAAGAAATGAAGGAGCATGTCTGCAATGCAACAATACTTCATTTACAAAATCAGGAGGTGAGAAGGATTTGACTCAAGGGCTGTAGTTTGCCAACCCCTGCTCTAAAAGGAGAGAGTAAACAGAGAAAGAGTTAGACATGGGATCGGGAGAAAGCACTTTCAACACCAGATGGGGGCCAAGGTATTCACAAGGAGATGGCAAAGGGATATGTCAGGAAGGCAGCAATGCCAAAAGGCCAGAGGGAAGCTAGTCCAGATTGGGGCAGGCAGGAGGACGTTAGACTACACGGAGATGTGCTGGAGGAACAAAACCAGTTTGTGAACTGATGTTTGAACATATTAAGATGAAGTTTACATTTTGGAGTAGAGTTTAGAGATGAATTAATGGTGTTACATAGAATATGAAGTAAATAAAATCAGAGGCAATTAATAACTTCATGGAAAATAAAAAGTTGTACCAAAAAGAAAATGTAATGATAATAAACTATATGACTGGACTATGAAAAATATATCTGTGGTCATGAAATATAAAATCTAGAAATTAATTCTACTGGTAACTATATTTGACTATACTGGGAGAATAAGGTAGGGCTCTTGTTCCTGTGACACTTCCTGGTCACAAGTTTGTCTAAAGCCCCTCTCTGCAGCCTTATCTCCTGAGTGTGTATTCTCACTGGTTCTCTGTGCTTTCATTCAAATTGTACCATGCTCACAGACTTTCAGAGAAGCCCCTCACCCTGGCAGGGCACTGGGAGGCCATACTCCAAGTCCTGCCCTGGGGCTGTCACCACAAACCCCTCCAGCGCTGACCTCAGGAAGCATAGGCTGCTGGGTCCTATGCTTTGCCCATGTTCCCCACTCCACCTCCCCTGCCATTTAACATACTTCTTAACATAATATAATATTTAAAATATTATATACACACACAACTTATTAATATATGTCTATGAAGACTGTTTATGAAAAACAAACACTGCAGTTGTCTACAGTAGAATTAAAGTTCCCTTCACCTCTTCTTCCCCCGACACTAATCATGCTCCGTCTTTCAAAAGGTACCCCTGCTCTTCGATGGATGTGTAGCCTTCCAGATAATTTCTGTGTTTCTACAGATATAGGCTTATGTGTGCAAACAAATGTATGGTCAGAGTTCATTTTACTTTACATAAGTGAGATTATTCTGCAGCAACGATTAATTTAACAAGATGTTTGGATACCAAGCTGTGTTCGCATGTAAGACCTGCCCAGTCTTGGTGAACTGCTCCCTGGTACTGTCCAGAAGAGATGCACCGTGAGTCATCTTATTATTCCCCTGTGGGGCTGCTGTGACTTTTGTTAAATTAACATTTGTGAAGTGAAGCAGAGGGTGCCGAGGGTGAGCCCGGCTTCAACAAAAGACCATAAGAGAAATTGAAAGAGACAACTTTACCACTCACAGGTCCTGGAGGAAGTACCCAGCATGCCTCGAGGAGCCACACAGGGAGGTCAAGGCAGGGTGCAGACTGAGAGTGTCAGGACCTGGGGCACAAGTCTTTATTAGGGTCCGTGGATGGAGTGCTTTGGGATTCCTGGGCTAAGGCAGGATTGGTCAATTCAAACCAAAAAGAGCCCCTTTCGGTAAGGGGAGGGCCCTGGGGGGCAGGGGAGGCTGTTCATCACAAAGGCTGCTGGGGAAGTCAGGCCAGGAACTTCCATTTGCTTGTGACTCTGTGGGCTGCTGTCTAGTGGGGGGGCTGGTGTCAGGTGAAGGCCCCTGCAGGCTGCTTGGCCAAATAACACGGATGCTGAGGCGACCGTCCCATGGAGTAGGTTAGCTAAACTCTCCACAGGGGCTCAGTATTATAAACAAAGTGCAACGACCACCTTTGTGCATGTCCTTTTGTGCCCATGTGTGTACTTCTCAGGGACGGGTACCTGGAAGCGGAATCGGCAGATGGAAGAATGCACACAGCAAACTTCACAGGTCCTTCCCATTCACCTTCAAAAACGCTGAACACTTTACGTTCTCACTATGACCATGATAATACCTACTTCCTCACACCCTCACCAGCACCGGGTACGAGAATCTTTTTAAAGATTTGTTAAATTAATGAATAAAAAATAATATTGCAATTTGCTTTCACTTGTAAATGTCTGACTAATAAGAAGGTACAATGTCTTTGCAAATATCTCTGAGGATATTTATTGCAGTTATTTGAAGTTTCTGTCCCGTTCCATGAATTATCGCCATTAATTCTAAATTCAGGTGTTCTGTGTGCTTGCATTGAATCTTTAGTTTCATGCTATTCATTTTCCTCAACTGTGTGAGCTATTTGATTGTCAAATAGTATTAATGATCAAACGAACTGAGAGCATATCCTCCTGCCCGTATTTTGGGCTGTTGAGCCTTCTGCTCCTGGCATTCTAATTTAACCCTCAGAAATCTAATCTGTTGATGGTCACTTTTCTTAACTTGGATTTACCTTCTTTTTAAATTGGCGGGAAGAGAGGCCGGCCCAGTGGCATAGTGGTTAAGTTCGTGCGCTCTGCTTCTGGCGGCCTGGGGTTCGCAGGTTCGGATCCTGGTCGTGAACCGACACACCGCTTGTCACGCCACGCTGTGGCGACATCCCATATAAAGTAGAGGAAGACGGGCACAGATGTTAGCCCAGGGCCAGTCTTCCTCAGCAGAAAGAGGAGGATTGGCAACAGATGTTAGCTCAGGGCTGGTCTTCCTCATCAAAAAAATAAATAAATAAATTGGTGGGAAGAGAGAAATCCCAGTGGGCTGGGTCGGCCACACTGATCCTTTCTCTCTCCACCCCCTCACACACATGCACACCTGGTTGTGTGGTCATTAATATCTAAGCACAGGAAGAAACACACACCAGCTGCCTTTTCAAGACAGTGGGGTTTTCTCTGGGTTTGCAGAGGTGTATTTGAGCTGAAGGAGGCAGAGATGCGACACCACACCAGGCCAGGCCTTGAGGAGGCTGGAATGCACTTTCTGTGGAGTGGAAATCCCCAGTACGTTTCCGAGAGGGAGAGGAGCAATGTCAGCCTCTGGCCAGGAGGAATACTCCAGCGGCCATCTGTAGAGCCCCCAGGGAGGTAGAGGCTGAGAGTGGGGGACCACGTGGGGACAGACTCACAGATATGGGTGTGAGGTAGAGCAGCCTGAATTAGGGGGATAAAAACGAGGGAAGAGAGGGGAGGCAGAGAACCAGAGCTGACAGAGGTGGTGGTATGGGTGATTTATGAACCTAGAAGGAGGAGGAGGAGGATTCTAAGTTAGGGGGAAAGAGGCTGAATTGGGCTTGGGGCCTTGGACCAGAGGCACAGGGAGTGTTCCAAAGGAGTGGATCTGCATGCTGGTGATGCCTGGGTACCACCACAGTGGTGGATTCAGGGGCTGGGAGGCATCTTCCACAGGCACGGATGGCCCTTGCCTCAGAAAGGATCACAGTAGTCATGGAGGGGCAACAGCAGATTTGGGAGGGTGGGCATTGCTCCTGGGGCCTGGGCTGAGCTGGGACCATCAGAAAGCTCCACCGCTGCTGCCCCCAAAGCATTCTTATGGCCCTGGGGAGTGAGGAGAAGGAATTTCACAAAGCAAAGTATATGCACTGCCTGGTCCTGCTCCTCCTGATAAAATAGCTATTGTGTTTCAGGCAGCTATTGCTACAATAATGCTAAATAACACACCACCCCGGGACCCGAAACAACTTTCATTTATTCTTGCTCATCCATCTGTGGGTTGGCTGAGGGTCAGCTGTTCTAGGCTGGGCTCAGCTGTGCTTGGCTCAGAGTGGCATGTAAGATGAAGAAAAGTAACAATGAAATGGAGACACCCTAACTGATGCCTACCAATGCAGGAATGTCGCTTCCTCTTCCAGTGCCTGTCTGGCTTTACATGAACAACTTCACTGCTTAGGAGAGTGGAATGAGTTCCTTTAATCGAAATTAAGACACAAGTCTAATTCATTGATTGAGAGCTCTGGGATTCTTATACACCCTCATCTCCCAAAACACGCAACAAACGGGCCCAAGTAGACAAAATAGACATTCTAATCATTCGACAACCAGTCCCTCAAAACTGGACTGTACAATATGATATGTAGGAAATTTTGGCTAATTGAGTTAGAACCTGTGTGTCTTGTCTCACATTCCACAACAAACCAACTTGCCTGTATGTACATCAGTCCTTTATTGCTTCTATTCACTTGCCCCCATGTCCTGCAGATGTGTCCAGCTCAGGTCCCTGATTCCTCCCCAGGCCCTCATCAAAGGCAGTGAGAGCCGCCCGGTGGAGCTTCCTGCACGCAGCCTCTCCTTTCCAACGCAGGGCTCCCTTAAACATAGTTCTGACCTCCCCCTTCCCCTAGAACCACAGTGGCTCCCGAGTGCTTCCCCCCTGAAGCCCAGGCTCCCCAGCCTGGTCCTGAAGCTCTGCCATGAGCAGGGCCCATCCTGCCCACCCAGACTGAGCCCCCGCCTGGAAAGCCACCTGCAGGCAGGTGCCAGAGGGAGCACAGGACTGAGGGAGACAGTTCGGCGCGTGGGCCCGAGCACACGTTCCATCATTTCCTCTCTGGTAACGATGGAACTGGTGAGGTCCACCTTACAGAACTCTCAGAAGAATTAAATGAACGGTGAATACAAAGCACCCAGGATACGGAGGACACTGAACCGAGGCTGAGCTAAGTCAGTGGGTGTGGGGTCAGGTCCTCCTGGAACGAAACCAGAGCTGCTCCTGATCGGTGCCCGTGAATCTCACACCTGTGTCTGTTGAGGAGGGGGCTGGGGAGACAGGAGCCTGGACCCACTCAGCTCTGACATCCTGGACTGCCAAGATCCTGCAGAGTCCCCAGAATAGGGGACACAGGCAGGAAACCCCAAAGGGAGGTAAGTGGATAGCCCAAAATGGACGGGAGGAAAGGCATGTCCATTTTACAGACAGAGAAACTGAGCTCTGGTCCGCCCCCAGCCCCATCTGGGAGAGGAGGACAGGAAGGGACTCCCCGGGAACTTGATGTCTCCAGCTCTCCCTGCAACTTCTCCAGGCTCCTGTGAGGGTGACAGTGAGGTTGGGAGGAGGGTTGCTCAGGCTCCAGAGTTCCCTTCTCAGAGGGTGGGCAGATCTCAAGCCCCCCCAACCCCATGCCCTCTGACGGGACTTCTGGTGGCGCCCTGCCCTGCTGGTGTGAGATGGGTTTCTTGCCCCCATCCCTCAAGGACACTTCTGAAGGAGCCCCAAATCCCACCATGGTGGCATGCCCCAGCCCCTCCTCAAAACTTCGAACTGTGACAGGGGCTGTTGTGAGCCCCCTGGGAGCAGGGTCAGCCCCATCCTAAGTCCAGGCTCCCCTCCCTCCAGCTCCCATACCTGGGTCCCAGCTGCCGGAGTAGAGCCAGGGTCCAGATGGTTCCAGCAGAGTCCTCTCTTGGGGTGCTGAGCCCCTGACTCTATGAAGAGGGTGCTCACCCCACTCACACTGGTCAGGAGGCTACAGTGCAGAGAAGGGAGCAGATCCAGCCCTCAGAGAGCTTCCTGTCCCCTGGGGAGCAAGGATTCATGCTGACCCAGCAGAGAACAACTCAGAGTGGACCACAGGCTGGAGGAATACGGAGACAGTGGAATGTGGGCAAAGAGTGATCTTGGGGGCCTGCAGGGAGGAGGCATCCCTTCCCAGCGGTCAGCAGTAGCCAAGCAAGGGGAAAATCAGCATGGGACAACACTTGCTACACACCCTGACACACAGTAACACACCTCTACACCAGCCAGGGCCAGGGCCACCTTCCTCCCCTCAGGAGGGCACCCTCCCCACATCTGGTGTGTACTTAGGTTCAGAAAGGGGCCGCCCCAGAGCTCGCCTCTGCGTGTGTGTGCACTTCAGTTTCTGGGCCTGTCGGGGGGCCAGACTCCAGCTGAAAGGCCGAGGCTGGACGTCAGGAGGCCTGGCCTGCTTACGTCACTACATCGCCCGGCACTTGAGCAGAGCTCACTGGCAGATCCTGGCTTCAGTTCCCTCATGTGAAAAAGAAGAGTAATGCCTCCCTCACAAACCTACTGCGGGACTTAAGAGAGAGGGCACGCGGACACGCTTTGTAAACTAACACCCGGCAAGTGTGGGGTTAGCACTCTTCCTGAGGCTTTATCCTAGCTGGGCAACTCCATCCTGCTTCCCCACCTGTGGTCTCTGCACACTTTATAGCTGATGGTCCCACTGCGTATGGCTCCTTTTTTCTGTCCCTCTGCCTTTATCCTCAGTCAATGCTCATTCTGCACAGAGGCCGTGTGGGGAGCAGAAGTTGGGGGGGGTGAGGGGGGCGGGCAGGGGCAAAGCAGTGGACTTAGAATCCAGTCCCCTTGATAGGCTCAAATGCTCTCAGTCATTAACTCTCCGCAGAGCACCCTGCAGCAGGAGTGAGACTGCAGAGCCCCCAGTGGCCGCCACTGGAATTACACATACACAGCGCTAGCCAGTGGTCCTCATCTCTCTGTCTCTCTGTCTCTCTCTTTCTCTCTCTGTCTCCCTCTCTGTCTCTCCCTTTCCCTCTCTTTTGCTCTGTCTCCCTCTTTCTCTCTCTGTCTCTCTCCTTCTCTATTATCTAATCTCTTTTTCTTTGTAAATTACATCTTTTTAAAATTAAATCTTGAAAGTGCTAACAGTCACTAGAGAAAGAGATGTTAGGGTCTTTCATATCTGTTTATGTATTAATTACACAATATTTCTGTAGTGTCCACAGGCGGACAGTTGAGGGTGCAGAGATGATGCTGGGTCCAGGCTCCTGTGCTCCCTTCTCTCACGCCCACCCATAGGTCCATCCCTCCCACCAGCCTCTCTGAAGACCCCTGATCTCTTTGCTCCCAGCTCCCTCTCTCCCTCCTTTGCCAGGGATGCTCCCTACACTTCCTTACTAGAATTGAATCTCCGCCTCCTCTCTCCTCTCCCCTCCAGCGCCCACAAAATCTCCCTAGGTGGAAACATGTCACTGACCTACGAGGCAGGTCCAGTCATGAAATTTCTGATCACCCCTGGGGCCAGTGGGGCTTAGGGCTCTTGCTCAGACCTCTAAGTGCCCCTGAGCTTCTCACCCACCTTCAGCGTGATTTTCCCTGGAGAGGACGGCAAAGCCAGGGCCCTGCAGAGAAGGGGCAATGCACAGAGAGAAAGAAGAGAAAGAGTGGGCAGTCCATTACTTGACCACAGTTTCCTCCTGGCCTTCTCAGCTCCTCCTCCAGTGGCAGGTCACCTTGGGGAAGGAGCAGCTGGTCACACAGCAGAGGAGCAGGCTCTACAGAGACCCAGGAGCTGTGTGCCCAGCAGGGTTGTGCCCTCCACGTCCAGATTCACATCTGCCGTCCCAGGTCTCCCACTCCCCAACCCAGGCCTTGGCCTCTGTCATTTTGTCCATCTCAGAGGCACTGGAAGAGCCAAGCAGAATCAGGCCCAGCTCCCAGCTCCCTCTCTCTGGTGCCCACCTCATGCCCTCTCCCACCAGCACACTGGAAAAGGGCCTTATGATCCAGAGAACTCCATTCCCACGACTGCTGCTGCTGCTGCTGCTGCTGCTGCTCCCAGGTGAGGAGAAAGGGAAGAGAAACTGGGAGGAGAGGAGGGGGGGTGACAGGGACTATTGAGACAGCAGGGCCCGGAGCAAGTGGCTCTGTGGCCAGAGGGCTGGTGGTGGGGCTAGTCCTGGCATAGACCTGACCTGCAGCCTTGTTCTCCAGGCTCCTGGACACTATCAAAGGCCCAGCAACTTCACGGGGTGGTGGGGGAGACACTCTCCGTGAGGTGCCAGTATCCGCCCAAGGTCTGGCCCTATGAGATCAAAGGCTGGTGTAAGGAGGTGTCGGAGTTCAAGTGCGTCCGGCTAGTCACCAGCTCCAGCCCCCGCACCCTGACTCAGGCCTCTCGATTCTCAATCTGGGACAACCCTGCTGCTGGCTTCTTCATTGTCACCATAACTGGTCTGAAGGAGGAAGACTCAGGACACTACTGGTGTAGAATCTACCACGCTTCTGGAAACTCTGTCTCTAAGTCCGTAAGGTTCTATCTGGCTGTGTCTCCAGGTGAGCCCCTTCCCTGGCATCCCCTCACTCCCTTTGAGTGCCTACTGGTTTCCTAGTCATGGAAGCCAGGCTGGCTTCCCCTTACCCTGGTCTCCTGGGAAGGCTGTTGGGGACATGTGCCTGGGGGACTCGCATATGTGCATGCGTGCGCGCACACACACACACCCTTCACACACTGTCTTTCTCGATGATCGACAAGCCTCCTTAAAGATGCTCAAACAGATCAATTGAGCATGCTCACCAGTCTGAGCCCTGAGCTCATATGACCTGGCAACAGGGGAGCACAAGGCTGCTGGGCATCTTTGGAGAAGGCTCCTGTACTTAGCACCAAGCAGGCACTCGAGTAAATGTGTCTCCACTGGCCACAAACCACCCCTCACCATGTCAGTATCATGTTGGTCTTTCCATTCTTCCTGGCCCAGATCAGAGGTCAGCAAACTGTGGTCTGAAAGCTAAGGATGGTCTTTTAATGGTTGGGAAAAAATTGACAGAAAAATAATATTTTGTGATAAGTGAAAGCTATAGGAAATTCAAATTTCATTGTCCATAAATAAAGTTTTTTGGGAACACAGCCACGCCCATTTGTTTACATAATCTCTATGGCTGTTTTCATGTCACAATAGCAAAGTCAAGTAGCTGTGACAGAGTCCATATGCCCACAAAGCCTAAAGTAGCTATTCCCTGGCCTTTTACAAAAAATTTTGCCAACCTCTAGTCTAGATCAGTCCTTCTCAAGTATCTGTGGTTGCAATGGACTGAATGTTTGTGTCCCTCCAAATTCATGTGTTGAAATTCTAACTCCCAATGGGATGGTGTTAGGAGGTGGGGCCTCTGGGAGGTGATTAGGTCATGAGAGTGGAACCCTCATGAATGGGATTGGTGTCCTTATAAAGGGACCTCCAGAGTGCTCCCTCATCCTCTTTCTGCCATGTGAGGATACAACCCGGAAGGGGGCCTCACCAGAACCCCACCAGGCTGGCACTCCACCAGGCTGCCACCCTGATCTCGGACTTCCAGCCTCCAGAACCATGAGAAATGAATTTCTGTTGTTTATAAGCCGCCTAGTCTGTGGTACTTTGTTATAAGGGTTGGAGCAGACTAAGACAGTGGTGGAGGACCTTTTTTAAAAAATCCCCAATTCATCAATGATTATTTTTTTGGTAAAATACAATAAAAATAAATCACTAGAAACATAACAAGAGAAAAACAGACATACAAAATACAAGCCCAAAATGCTTATTAGATTTGCCAGACATAAAATTACATTTCAACAAATACAATCAGAACAAACATAACATAGGGAAAAAAATTTTAATTACAAAAACTGCACACGTTTTTCATTGAAAGTGTGCATACAGGTAATTGATATAGTGGCTTAACATTATATCTGTAACGTGCTGTGGTTCCTCAGTCATAACTAAACAAAAAGTTAGAAGTGCAATAGCAATTTTCCGTATTAAATGCCAATACTGACACTTAGAACAAACACCCTGAATATCCACATTTGAAGATTTTAATGTGACAAATGAGCATTCTTCCTCCTTATTAATTTACCTAATCTGAGTAACATTAATGACATCATAACTCTTAGGGGAAAATGTATAAAGAAATTGTTTTGATGCTTTGTTTTAATAACATTCATAGTAGAAAACTGGTCTCACAGAGGTGTGTTGGCAGAAATACAAAAAAGAATGTTAAAGCAATTTCAACAAGCTCAGTACTTTTATTTTTAACTTTTACAAAAGGAAACAGGTGATGCTGTATTTTCAAATGTATTTTCAATCCTTCATCAGTACCTAGTTCCAGAATTTTATTATAAAGTTCTAGTTATATTTAAATTATATTTCAATGAAAAAATGGATTCTGGATCTATGAATTTCCTATGCATATATCTTCTTTTGACAGAAAATAAAATTCAAAACACACTATCAAATTATTAAAGTTTTTCTATGAGTACTTTTGCAGATATGCAATATCAACATCACCTATTTTTTTGATAATTCTTATTAAATTAAGAACATGACATAATAATTTATAGAAACTATCCTTCTAAGCTTCTTTTTTTTGCCCTTAGATTTTACTTGCCTTTGAAAAACTTGTTGCATTCCTTCCTTGCATGGAAATATTAATATCAAAGCTCTAATATAAACAAGTCTGACTGTGCAATTCACATCTTTAAAAAGTTAGTACTAAACTGGTTGCTATCTTGCCAAAATATTAGGAGTTCTTCCCATAGGTCAAACATTCTCAACAGAACTTTTCACTAATCAAACTTGGCACGTGATAATAACTGTTTATGATCAGTCTCCACATTATCACATAATAAAGAGAATGATTTCAAATTCAATACATTCACCTTTATGTAATTCACAATTTTTACCACATTGTTAAGCATACTGTTCAGTTCAACTGATATTTTTTCATAACAGGACTTCCCCAATGAAGGAAGCAGTGCATTGATTTACATTCTGGCCCAGGACTCCTTAATCTGAACGACTACTCCAGAACGTTTTCCTGTCATAGCAACTGCAGCCATCAGAACATACTCCTTCAAACTGCACATATAGTAAAAGAATAGCTGTGTTAGCAATATCTGTGCATTTTTCAAGTTGCTGTGAAAAATATTTTACTAGCTTTACAGTCACATGTCACTTAACAACGGGGATACGTTCTGAGAGATGCGTTGTTAGGCAATTTCATCATTGTGCGAACAAAATAGGGCGTGCTTACACAAACCCAGATGGTATAGCCTACTCCACACCTAGGCTCTATGGCACTAATCTCATGGGACCCCCGTTGTACATGCGGTAGGCCACTGACTGAAACGTCGTTATGGGGCCCACGGTTGTATTTGTTCTAGGAGTTGATCTTCCATCTCATTAGCTAATCCCTGAATACATGGTGCTAAAGTGTCATGGAAAGTGCTGTTTAAGCTTCCTTCTTTGCTACAGATTAACCCAACACCGTGAGGCAAACATCTGCGCTGCAGTCTTTCAACGATGTTTCGGCAACTGTAGATAGATTTTTAGTCTTAGCAACATGAAGCATTACTTCACAAGAAGCGCACAAAACGTGAGAGTTTATACGTGAAATACTGACTACTTTCAAGAGCTTTTTAATTCAATACTTTTTTTCAAAAAAAATAGTTTGTTTTGAACTTGTGTTTTTATGTTTCGTATGTAAATTTTATTTGTTTTTATCATGTATTTGCTTCGGTAGCCAGTATATCTCAACAAATAACTCACTGAGTTTTAGTACTTTGCCATGAATTATAACTACAAAACTCACAGTCTATGAGTGCCATAGTTTCCCATTGCTGCCATAACAAATTGCCACAAACGTAGTGGCTTACAACAACACAAACGTGTGATCTTACAATTCTGTAGATCAGAAGCCAGCTATGGGTCTCCCTGGCCTAAAATCAAGGCATCAGCAGGCTGTGTTCCTTTCCGGAGGCTCTTAGAGAGAATCCATTTCTTGCTCACTCAGATCTTGGGCAGAATTCAGTTCCTTGTAACTATAAAACCAAGGTCCCCCTTTCTTGCTGGCTGTAAACTGAGAGCTTTCCCAGCTTCTCGAGGCTGCCACATTCTTTGACTCATGGCTCCCTTCCTCCATCTTCAAAGCCAAAGATTGTCGCTCTCTGACTATAGCTGGGAAAACTTCTCCGCTTGGAAACACTCGTGATTAGATTGGACCCACCCTGATAATCTCTCCATCTCAAGGTCTTTAAGCTTAACCACCTCTGAAAAGTCCCTTTTGCCATGTAAGGTAACACATTCACAGGTTCCTGGGATTAGGATGTGGACATCTGGGGGGGCCGTTTTTCTGCCCCCTTAAATCTTCAAATAAAGCCAGTACAAACTCGTTGGAGTAATTTCAGAAGGAAAATTTTCTTTGAAATCAATTCCACTGTAATCATTTGGTTTATTATTACTGCTGCATTCAGAAAAGATACATCTTTCCTTGATGAAAAGTTCAATCAATGACTTTTGTTTTGCTATCTGTTAATTAGTAATTGAATTAGCTAATCACTACTCTAAATTAGCTAATCATATTAAACTCTAAATTTTTAAAAAAACAGGTTTGATTGAAAACTAAAATGATTGTAAAAGTAACAAATGACAAAAAATAATTTTTTTCAGATGTTTATACGCTTTTGAGTGATAATTGACCAGCTAACCTTAAACTATCACACGCTGGATCATGGTCCTACTGTGTGTTACTAGCACACAGCTTGCTCCATATGTGGCTTTCTGTGACAACACTGTCACACTGAACTGGTCTATACCCTGTTCAACCAGACGAGTTTGCTAATCATGCTTGAACCTTGAGGCAACATCAAATTGACATAAAATCTCGAAATCCTTACTCCTAATTTCTGTATTTGCAAGCAGGTTACACTTTGCAGACCAGCACCAGCCCATAGATCACACGTTCAGTAGCTCAGCACTAGAATTTTCCGAGTGTCCCAAGGGACTCCTCTAGGTTGGGCACATGAGTTGCTCCTGGCTATCATTCTGGGCAGCCTCAGAGAGAGTGTCCCTGTGGGACAGGATTGTGTCCACATGTCCATCGGCCTGGGGCTGTCTCCAGGGAAGACCTTCCAGGGCAGCCCCTGAGCCGAGGGGTGTCCCAGCCTCAGCACCCTCTCCTCCAGCCCTCTCCCAGCCCTTGCCCCTCTCTTTCCCTCGCCTTTGGGGGAAACTGCTCCCCTCACAGACCCTGGGTGGGTGTGCAGGCCTGGCCAAGGACACTGACAGTCCCCACTTCATGTCACAGCCTTGGGGCTGACACTGCATCTTTCCCATCTGGGCTTCCCATCCACCCCCCACAGCCCTTGTCTTCTCTTTATCCTCAACAGCGCCCCTCACTTCTCCAGAGGTGCCCTCCCCACCGCGGGCTCCAAGCACAGGTAGGTCTGGGAGGGCAGAGCAGCGGAGGGGATGAGCAGGCAGCTCACAAAGTCTCAGAATCAAGAGGGGGCCCCATGAAAGGTCTTACCGAGGCCCTTGAGGCAGTGGGGCCTACAGGCTGGTCCAGGCTATGCCGCAGAACCAGGAGGGACAGGGACGTGACAGCAGCCCTCGAAATTCCCCATGAGGGGTGCTCTTCCCCTGACAGCCCCAAAAGTGTGAGAAAGGGAATGGATGTCAGAGATGAGAGCAGCTTAAAGATCAGACTGTTTCCACACTTGAGGAGGCTGAGAGGAGAGGGCCCATCCAAAGATGTGGAAATGCTCAGAGGGAGGCCTGGACCCCCTAACTCCTATTCCAGTGCTCCTCCTGGACCCAGGGATATCTCCACAGGCCCCAGATAGAGCCTGGGCCACAGGTCTGTCTAGTCCTGAGCCAGGGGACTTTACAACCTAGTCCCCACCCCCCAAACTGGCTTTCTCCTAGGCTGATGGGTTTCTGTTCCCAGTCCAGCCTGGTCCCCTGTTCCAGCTTTCCTGCCGGCAAGAACAGGTGGGCCATCCCATCTGCTAACCAAGGTCCCTTCTCTTCCCCTGGCAGCCTTTGCCTCCATGCAGGCCACCTGGGCTCCCCAGGACCTGGTCTCATCACAGACCCAGAGCTGTGTGTCCCCCATTGGAAGAGCCAGAGAGACCCCCAGGGCTTCCTCTGCCATCAACACCTCTTCACAGTGAGTTCACCCTCATCCACACAGGCCTGGCTCAGGGGACCGAGGACAGAAGCTGCCACCCCAGTCTGGTCCTCTCCTCTTTCTGTCCCTCTGTCCTCCAGGCAACAAAACCCCACCCCCTGCTCCAGCCCTGCAGCCCCCAGTGCCCTGGTCCCCCTGCTGTGTGGACTCCTAGTGGCCAAGACCCTGGTGCTGTCAGCGCTGCTTGTCTGGTGAGTGGGGTTTGGGTTGGACTTGAGGGAAAATGGAGCAGGGAACAGCTTCTGTTCCTGGATAGAGAGTTGGAGGGGGAAAAATGATAATCGACAGGACTCTCCAAATTCACCCCTCACTGAATCCATCCATCTTGTGTGTTCATTACAGGCCCACCTTGGTCTTTCAGCTACAAACTCTCAGGTGTCTTGTCCACATTTCTCCCTTCCCTCCCCTCCTGTCCCCCCCCTCTCTCTCCCCCCCTCTAATTCATCCTCCATCAGTAACACTGACCTACACAGCCAGAAGTCCCTCCCACCGCCTGCCCTTCACGGAAACCCATGCAAAGCCGCCATCGCAGGACACTACCTCATCCTGAATCCTGAGGGAGAGAGGGTTACACAGGAGGGAGAGTCACAAGCTCTGGGGAGAAGGGGACACACGAGGGAACACACAGATGGGGCTGGGCGAAAGGTGCAGGGCCAACGCGAGGGTGAAGAGGATGTGGAAAAAGGAGCAGGTCAGGCCAGCGGCGGGCTTGCTGCAGGAGGGGCAGGTGTGGGAGAGGGGACTGGGCCAGAGAATGGACGCCAGTCGCTTCATGTGTTTCTGCCTCTCAGGACCTCACATCTACAGGCCTTAAGGAATCAACATGTGCAACACAGAGCGAGGTCTCTGATCTGCCCAGCTCAGCCCAGACCAGGCCCCTGGAAGCTTCCTGCTGAGCCTCGGGCCTCAAGAAGGACAGCCAGCCTCCCCACAGCCCTCAGGAGCTCCTCCCTGACCTCTGAACTCTGCCTTCCCTGCAAAGAAAAGGCCAGAGCCTCCCAGAACTTGATCCAACACCCTTGGCTACACTCATCGCTCCAGTGCTGAGGATCTCCCAGCTCTGACCTCCTCCCAAGGTCCAGGACCACTGCTTGCTCTCCCTCTGCTTGCATCTGGGCCAGCCCTGTCCAGTTATGGGAGCCAAAGCCCAGTGGAGCACCTTTCCACCAAACTGGAGCCACCACTGCTGATGATTCCAACTCCTCCCTACCCAACAACTCCTTCCCTTCCCCCTCCTCTTCCTGTCTGTAGTCCCACAGCTCAGCCAGGACCCAGATCACTCCCATCTCTCTCCGCTCCCCTCGCTGGCCACACACTGCCAAAGCCTCTCTGTCTGCTTCTCTCTGTTGCTTCTCCCTCTTTCTCCTCATTTCCAAATCGCCCCACCTTGCACCTGTGCATGGACCACTCTGCCAGTCACCTAACTGGTGTCCCGCCTTTGGTCTCCACCTCCCAGATTGTTCCCCCTTGCACACCCCTTCTCAACAATGCCTCTGTGCATTCTCACTGCACGGGAATTGAAGTCCAGTGCCATTATCAGGGTCCCATGCTCTGCCAAGGTCAGCCACCCCTTGTTACCACGTCACTGTGCATCCCACATCCTGTCCTTCTTGTGCCACCAAGATGGCCACAGACTCTGGAAAGAAGTGAACCCTCCTTTTTCTGCACAAGCTGAGCAGGACGTGCCTCACGACCACAACAGAGACCGCCCTGGTCTGACGCCCGGCACTGTCCCCTACTAGGGCTCTCCTCTCTCTGACACTTGTTATCTCAGTGTTGGACCTTCCAGACTGAGCCTCTAACTTTATTATCTTTTCTATCCTGTTCTTCATCCGCTTTTCTTTATTCCTACTTTCTGGGAAAGTTCCTCAAGGTTACATTTCAAGTCTTCTATTCAAAGGTTTACTACTTATGCTATCGCATTTTAAAGTTTCTAAATGGTCCATTTGTTCTCCGAATGTTCCTTTTTCGCATGTGTGTTTTATTTGGGAATGCCATATTTTTTCTGGCAATATTAAAGTTTTAACTTTTGAAGTTTCTTTAAGCCTTGTATATTTTCTGTTTCCTCCAAATGCCTTTTCGTATCTTTCATTTTCTCCTTTCATTGGCCTCTGTCTTTCCTCAGAACTTTCTGGAAACTTCTGCTGCTTCTCGGCAGCCCACCCATATTTAAAAACTCGGACATTCAGTGTGTGTTACGGTCGTTTGTGGACTCTAGACTGATTGGGCAAGAGCATTTTAATAGACTGAATGTGTCCCCCCCCCAAATTCATATGTTGAAATCCTAACCCCTAAGGTGATGGTATTATGGGGGGGGCCCTTTGGGAGGTCATAAGGTCATAAGGGTGGAGCCCCACGAATGGGATTGATGTCCTGATAAAAGAGGCCCCATGAAGCCCCTTCCACCAGGTGAGGACACAGCAAGTAGACAGCCCTCTATGAACCAGGAAGCCCTCAGCAAACGCAGAATCTGCCCAAGCCTCAGGCTTGGACTTCCCAGCCTCCAGAACCGTGACAAATAAATGTTTGTTGTTGAAGTCAGCCGGTCTATGGTGTTTTGTTATAGAAACCCAAATAGACTAAGACAAGCATGGTTTCATTTTTTTCTCTTTGGCAGCTCAGTTTCTCCAAAAAAGACTCTTTGGACTGTCTTCCTTGGGGGTATAAGCCTGGACGCCAGGGTTCTAGGCACCAACTGTAGCAAAGCGAAGGGGCCTCACCGCCAAGTCTGTTTTCACTCCCTCAGCCTCCTGTTGAAACACACTCTCCCTCTCAGTGGGGCCCTGAGCGGAGCGTCGCTGTGATTCACCCTCATCAGAGACTAACCTCAAGTTCTCTGCAGGGTGGTGAGTGACAGCAAAGACAGAGGATGTGGGCAGCTGACCCACTCTTAGTCACACGGAAGGCAAGGAGCCGAACTGCTTCTGAAGCAGACCTTCAACCTACCCTCTGGTTTCCAGCCCCCTCTTCTACTCTGCCTTCTGAGATGCCCATGTCTCCAATTTATAAAGCTTTCTGAGCTTCTAAAGTAAAAATGACTTGCTTCTTATTTCTCCCACCCCCATCTTTCTCTGGTCCATTAGAGTCATCCAATTGTTACCCAGCTTCAAAACTTTTATGGAGCCCTCTCTTTACCCTTGAGGACGGATTTACCCATCTACTGCCACTTCCCTCACACAGCTTCCTCACTCCTCAGCAGAAGTAGAGGGGGACCTCAGACTTTCCATCAAACCACCCCTCCCAGCACCCCCCACCATGGGGAGGAATGAGCGAGATCCCAGATATCCACCTGCTCCTGTAAAGACTCCTGGCTCCTTCTCCATCCCGCCAGACCAGCCTCTTCATTCCTTCATCCCTGTTCGCTCCAGTCACTACAAGATGCTCAGGGTTCCCTGGTCCTCTCTCGTCACCCAGAATCACCTCTCGGTAAGACCTTATAAACTCATCAAGTTAGCCCCATTTCCCACTCTTCCCAAAATCCATAAATCTTTTCACTCTGCCCTCTGAAACACAGAGTCGGCAGCACAACCCTTATATTCCTAGCTTCTCAGACTATCCCCTCTACTCTCCTTGAAATCTGCCTCTCCTCCTAGGGCACTGCTTTCTCTATAGTTCTCACAAGTGATGGTTTTTACTCTCCTTCTCCTCCTGCCAGTAGGCCTGAAGGTGGGGTCGGTGTCCTCTTCACTCCTCATTCCGACTGCCTATCATCCCATCCTCCCTAAACCAGCCCCATAATTTGATTTCCAGCCATCAGACTATCCCATAGACCGCCATCATTGTTGCAGATCCTACACAATCTGGAGAACCCCTCTTTCTTCTTCATTGGTCTTAACCGCTGGCTCACTGTCACTCTCACTGATCCTACATAATCCTTCGTGAGCTTGGGCCCAGGTAGACTCCTGGATGATCCTCCCAACTCCCTGGTTTTTCAGTTCCTTGACCTCCTCTCCCCCAATGATCTTGTCCACTTCCCTGCCTCAGCCACTCAATCAGATGGTCAACGAGAAGAGCGGCTCCCCTTCCTTAGTCTCAACTCTGAAATAGCCACCTTCCAACCACCACCTATATCTCTAGCTCAATCCTATTAACCTGATCATAGTACCTCTTCAACACCACTGGGATCCCTGATCCACTAGTCCTGACATCTTACCTCTCTCCCTTACCTCCCTCATGCTTTCCTTTCCCTTAGATTCCAAGATCCATCCTTATAATCATTCTTCAACACATAGTCTCAGTTTCTTTGTCCCTTTCCCCTTTCATTGAACTCCCCAGCAAAACTCCAACCCTGGTTGAATCTAGCTTCCCACTTACTCTGTCCTGCATCCTGTCCCAAAGCTGAAAGTGGCTGGAAAAAAAACAACGCATAATGCTGAAATGTCTCACTGTAAACACAGGGTGTCCATTCTAGACCTCTGTTTCACACCATCCTCTGGCCCTTCAAACTCCATGCTCCTCCCTCCCCTTAAACTCCCCTCAACTTTCATCCTAACTCACTGAAAAAAATGGAACCCTGAGAAAAGAACATCCATTCGGTCCAACCATACCTGTCAGTCACCCCACCTCTGTACCCCCCACAGGTACTCTCTTCTTCCTGTCACTCTCTCTGCTCCTATCTCAGGCCAATGTCTCCACATCAGCCCCAAATCCCATCTTCTCTTGTCTACACAAGAAAACTGCTCCAGAAGTTCTCCCCACTCTCCCGCATCACCTTTTTCTCCCTCTCTCAGGTATTTTGACAATCAGAATATAAATGGCCTATGATATATTAAAAACCCTCTCTTGATCCCACAGCACCTCCAGCTACTGCTCCACATTCTATTGCCCTTTACAGCAAAACTCCATGAAAGGACTGGATACACTCTCAGCCTCCAATATTTCTCTTTCTGTTCTCTCTTGAACCCACTCCAGTCAGGCCTTCATTTGCACCACTCTCTGAAATATTTGTCACAGTCTCCAATGACTTCCACATTGCTACATCCAGCAGTCAATACTGAAACCTCATCACACTGGGAAGATGAGCAGCATCGGATATTACTCGTCACTCCTTCCTTCTTGAAACGCTTTCTTCCCTTGGCTTCTAGTAAAAAAGAGAAAAGAAAAGAAAATGAAACTCTTGTGGTTTTTCTCCTAACTCATCTGATGCTTCATAATAAGCTACCCCAAAACCTAGTAGCTTGAAACAACAAATGACATATGTATCATCTCATAGATTTCTCAGAGAGGGGGTAAGGAATTTGGGAACATCTTAACTGGGTGTTCCTGGTTCCGAATCTCTCATGTGTTTGCAGTCAGGATGTCAGCGAGCACGGCATCATCTGAAGGCTTGACGGTGACTGGAGGACCACTTCCAAGGTGGCTCACCCACACGGCTGCTGGAGCAAGGCGTTCCTTGTCACGTGGGCTTTTCTTCATGACGTGAGAGCCAACTTCCCAAGAGTGACTGATCCAAGAGAGAGTGAGGAGGAAGTCGCAGCGTCTTTTACAATCTAGTCTCTGAAGCCACATACCACTCCTTCTGTCGTATTCTCTTCATCGCAAGCTAGTCACTGGCTCAGCCCACACTAGGGAGGAGGGAAAGGCTCCAGCTCGTGAAGGAAGGTGGGTCGAAGAACGTGTGGATATATTTTAAAACCACCGCAGTACATACTCTGGCCGCAGATTATTTCTAGTTCTCCCACTGCAAAATACACTCATCCCTCCAAAGGCCTCTCAAAGTCTCAGCCCATTATGGCATCAGCATGAGGTCCAGGAAATTGTCATTTAAATCAGGCCCAGGTGTGAATGAAGCTCCGCAGGTGGAGGTCCTTACGTACAGCTCCTTGAGCACAGTTCTCAATGTGAAGACTGTGAGCGACAGTGACAAGCTACCTGCCACACACACGTCCGACACACAGTGGCGGTACAGCACGGGATGACCAGGATAGACATTCCTGTTCAAAAGAAAGGGAAATGGGAGGCAAAAGGAGCACTGATCCATAGAAAATCTGAAATTCAGCTGGGCAAATGTTGGAAATTACTTGTTTAGGACTCTGCCCTACTCCTACTTGAGAATAATTGACCACGGCTCTTGGCTCCTCAAGAACCTCTGGGTTCTTGGTTCTGCCCTCTGAGTCACCTTTCACTTTCTATTAAAGGCAGCCTATGTTTCAAGCTTCAAAGTTTTCTCAGCCTGTTTCTTGCTAGTAGAATTTGGAGGCTACAAAGGCCTTTTTTAATTTTATACTCTCTCTGTTCCTTTCAGTCCAAGCTGGCAGTGTTTTGTGGATGTCATTTTCTTTACAAATGTGTGGGAGCCAGCCCTGATGGCCTAGTGGTTAAAGTTCGGCACTGTCACCACTCTGGTGACCTGGGTTAGCTTCCCAATCGTGGAACCACACCACCTGTCTGTCAGTTGCCATGCTGTAGCAGCAGCTCACATAGAAGAACTAAAAGGACTTACAACTAGGATATACAACCATACACTGGGGCTTGGGGAGGAGAAATGTGTGAGTCTCCTAAAAGGGAACCCTCATACGCTGCTGGTAGGAATGCAAACTGGTGCAGCCACTATGGAAAACAGTATGAAGATTTCTCAAAAAATTTAAAATAGAAACACCATATGATCCAATGATCTCACTACTGGGTATTTATCCAAAGAACTTGAAATCAACAATTCAAAGACATTTATGCACTCCTATGTTCAATGCAGCATTATTCACAATAGCCAAGAAGTGGAAGCAACCCAAGAGCCCATCAACTGATGAATGGACAAAGAAGATGTGGTGTATATATACATATATATCTCCAGTGGAATACTACCCAGCCATAAAAAAAAGACAAAATCATGCCATTTGCGACAACCTGGATGGACCTTGAGGGTATTATGTTAAGCAAAATAAGCCAGACAAAGACAAACACCATATGATTTCACTCATATGTGGAAGATAAACAAACACGTGGATAAAGAGAACAGATTAGTGGTTACCAGAGGGGAAGGGGATGGGGGGAGGATGAAAGGTGTAAAGAGGCACATATGTATGGAGATGAGTAAAATCTAGACTATTGGTGGTGAGCATGATGCAGTCTATACAGAAACTGATATATAATAATGTCTGCTTGAAAGTTTACACAATGTTATAAGCCAAAATGACCTCAATAAAACAATTTATTTAAAAAATGTGTGGGTCCAGATCAATGGAACAGAATTGAAAGCCCAGAAATAAAACCACACACCTATGGACAGCTAATCTTCGACAAAGGAGCAAAGACCATACAATGGAGAGAGGGAAGTCTCTTCAATAAATGGTGCTGGGAAAATTGGACAGCAACATGCAAAAGAATGAAAGTAGACCATCTCCTATCGCCATATACAAAAATCAATTCAAAATGGATCAAAGACCTGAAAATGAGACCTGAAACTATAAAAATCCTGGAAGAAAATATAGGCAGTACACTAATTGCGATTGGATATAAAGGGATCCTGTCAGATTCCATGTCTACCCAGACAAGGGAAACAAAAGAAAAAATAAACAAGTGGGACCTCATCAGACTAAAGAGCTTCTACAAGGCAAATGAAACCAGGATCAAAATGAATAAACAACCCACCAGCTGGGAGAAAATATTTGCAAATCGTTTGTCTGACAAGGGATTAATCTCAGTAATATACAAAGATCTCATACAACTGAGCAACAAAAAAACAAACAACCCGATCAAAAAATGGGCAGAGGATATGAACAGACATTTTTCCAAGGAAGAGATACAGATGGCCAATAGACACATGAAAAGATGTTCAACATCACTAATTATCAGGGAAATGCAAATCAAAACTACACTGAGATATCACCTTACACCGGTTAGAATGGCTATAATCACCAAGACAAATAACAACAAATGCTGGAGAGGTTGTGGAGAAACGGGGACCCTCATTCACTGCTGGTGGGAATGCAAACTGGTGCAGCCTCTATGGAAAACAGTATGGAGAGTCCTCAAAAAATTAAAAATAGAAATACCGTATGATCCAGCAATACCACTCTTGGGCATCTACCCAATGGACGTGAAATCAACCATCACAAGAGGCGTATGCACCCCTATGTTCATTGCAGCATTATTCACTATAGCCAAGAAGTGGAAGCAACCCAAGTGTCCCTCAACTGAAGATTGGTTAAAGAAGATGTGGTATATACATACAATGGAATACTACTCAGCCATAAGAAAAGACACAATTGTCCCATTTGCAACAACATGGAAGGACCTAGAGGGTATTATGTTAAGTGAAATAAGCCAGAGAGAGAAGGACAGACACTGCATGAACTCACTCATATATGGAATATAAGTGAACACACGGACAGAGAGAACTGATTGGTGGTTACCAAGAGGAAGGGGGGTGGGGGGGGCACAAGGGGTGAAGGGATACATACACAAGGTGACGGACAAAAATGTACAACTAAAACCCCACAGTGTTATAAACTAAGACATCAATAAAAAAAAAAAAAAAAAAAAAAATGTGTGGGTCTCCTGTGAATCTTACTGAGATTGACTCAGTTAGACAAAAGTCACATCGATAAATCTCTCCAAGATAAGGTCTCTTCTGTACCTTGGGCTTCTGCTGAGACACTAAGGAATAATATATTTAAGCGTCTTAGAAGCCCTCATGTTTGATTGAAAAAATCTGTGAGACACATACCCTTAAACTCATTAGAGGGCCTTTTGTCTGAGGCACTACCTTTGATCTTTCTGAGATCTTAACAAAGGATTTTGCAGTCACACCCTTGGTTCCATCTTTAGATCATATTTTCCTGAAAGTGCCCTGGATTTGATTTTAGCATCATCTACTCTCTGGAGAGTTTGAGAATTTTCAAGGCCATCAAGTCCCAGCTCCTTCACGTCTAATAGCCCTGCCTATAACTTACCCATAAACTAGAGTTTACCTATAAACTGCCAGTCTTGGTGGTCAAATGGTTAAGATTTGGCACTCTCACTGTTGCAGGCCAGGTTCATTTCCCATCAGGAAACCACACCACCCGTCTGTCGGTTGTCATACTGTGGTGGCTGCATGTGCTGTGATGCTGGAAGCTGTGCCACCGATATTTCAAATACCAGCAGGGTCACCCATGGTGGACAGGTTTTACCACAGGGTCCAGACTAAGACAGACTAGAAAGAAGGACCTAGCCAACCACTTCCGAAAAAATTGGCCATGAAAACCTGATGAATAGCAGACAAAGCATTGTCTGATATAGCATCAAAAGGTAAGAGGATGGAGCAAAAGACAAGGCAGGATTCCACTCTGCTGTACAGAGTGTCTCTAGGAGTCGGAATCGACTTGACGGTACTAACAACAGTTTATCTCCCTCCTCTCACGTTTTACAACAAGCCACAAGAAGAAACCAGGCAGCACTCTCAACACTGGGGATCTTAACTTCGCCACCCAGTTCATTAAGTACATCTTCTGTCCACATTACTGCAGGTGGCAATGTTGCTAAACTTTCTGCCACTACAAAACAAGGATCCCCTTTCCTTCTCACCTACTGGTTAAGTGAACCTGGAGAACATACTGAGGGTCTCTACCCCCAACCTCCTCATTGCTAGAAACAGAACTGATAATATACGCACATTACCAAACTATTTGGATTACTAAGTAGGATGATGTATTCATAAAACATCAGACAGAGGAGGACACTGAACAAAAGCTGAGCTTTAGAGAGAGTGAGGTATAGTAGGAAGAGGACTCACCTGTGACACAGCAGAGACAACTCAGAGCTGATCTCAGCTGGAGGGACAGATAATAACGTGTGGGTAGAGGGTGAACTTGGAGACCTACAAGGAGTCGGCTCCTCTTCTCAGTGGACAGCAGAGGGGAACACAGGAAAGGATCAGGGTGAGGAAAGTGACCAACATGGGCCCAAAACACATGCACTCTCACTGGCACCCCTCTCTGGACAGCAGTGGCCAGGGGCAGCCTTCTTCCTTGTCAGGAGGCTGTGGCCACCAACCTGGTGTCTAACGGGCGGGGGAAGGGGTTGCCTCTGCCTCTGTATGCAATTCTGCGGTGGTCCCTGGCCACCCTCCTGGTTTCCTGTTCTGATTGCAGGTGGGACATGCTCCCTGATGGAGCTCAGGAGCCTGGATGCCAGTAAAACCACCTGCCACTCTCAGCAGGTCACTGACCTTCTCTGGACCTGTTTCCTCGCCTGGAGGGAGACAAATATTACCACCATACTGTTGTGAGGATTAAGATAAGCAATGCAAATGAACAAGCCTTGTAAGTCATAAAATTATGTGCATACGTGTTGTTTCCTAAGTTTCCTTCAAGCTCTAAAACTCTGGCCTGTGTTCCCACACTTAACCGCTAGGGGACTAACTTCTCTGCCCTCTGTTTTCCCCATCATCATCCTTCCTTCTCAGTTCTCCCATTGGCCCCTGGGAGCCCAGGAGCCCCTTAGATGCTGTTGTAAGCAGGAAGGGCACTGCACACAAGACCAGTGAGTGGAGGGGCCCAGGGGTGAGCAAGGCTTGGAACCAAAACCCAGATTAGTTTACTCAGCTCAGCCCTGGATGAGCTTGGGCAAGTCACTGCCTCTCTCTAAACCCCCATTTCTTACTCTGGAAAGTGAAGGGGATGAAGATGAGTTCTGAAGCCCTTTCCACAAGAGACTAAGCCAATAAACATGAAATGAACAGCTTCCTGTGCCCAGCTCAGTGCTGCCAGGGACAGAGCACCGTGAGACACAAACAAACAAAGGAGCCAGCAGCCCTTGAACACAGCTGTGAGTCCATAGGTGGAGGGGCCCCTTGGAAGATTCCAGCACAAGCTGAAGTGAAGGGAGCAATGGAGCAGGAGCAAAGTTGGACAGGAAGTGGCTGGGGAGCGATGGAAGAAGCAGACACTAGTCGGCACCAGAGAGTGGAGGAAGTTGCCCAGCAAGGATAAGTGAGATGTTGCAATTTATAATAAACTTATATTTTGGTCTTTGTCCATGGTTCCTGGCTGACAGCTCCCAAAACCCTTAGAATTTCCTAAACGATAAGATCAATGAGCGCATCTTTGCCATAAAGGTGAAGTGGGTGTCATGTTACTCATAGCAAGCCCCTTTCAACTACATCTGGGTTTATGTCAATGAGGTGACTTTTGGAAATCTCCTAAGGATGGGGGCTGGTCGCCAGGGGAACCAACCGCAAATAGAGGGTTGGAACGTTCAGTCCCACCCCCTGATTTCTGGGGAGGGGAGAGGGGCTAGAGGTTGAGTCAATCCCCAATGGTCAATGATTTAATCAATCATGCCTATGTAATGGGGCCTCCATAAAAAAAAAAAAAAAAGGATGAGGTTCAAAGAGTTCCTGGGTTGGGGAACCAGAGTGTATCCACGTGCCACTGTGCCAGGCACCAAACTCCACGGGGACAGATGTATCTCTTCATCTGGCTGCTGATTCATAATATCCTTTGTAATAAATCGGTAATCTGGTGAGTAAACGGGCTCCTGAGTTCTGTGAGCCATTCTAAAAAATTAATCAAGCCCGAGGAGGGGGCCATGGGAACCTGTGATCTACAGCCAGTTGGTCAGAAGCACAGGTGACAACCAGGACTTGCGGTTGGCATCTGAGTGGAGGCAGTCTTGTGGGACTGAGCCCTTAACCTGTGGGACTGATGCTAACTCCAGATAGATAGTGTCAGAACCAAGTTAAATTTGTGGGACACCCAGTCAGTGTCTGAGAAGAACTGAGTTAATTGCTTGCTGGTGTGGAAAAAACACACATCTTAATAAGTGACTTTGTTGTGAAGTCACATTAGTCAGAGTAGCCATGACCTCACATGGGCTCTGTTAAAAACAAGACAACAGGCCCAAAATGGAGTCGATTATGCTAAGCACCAAACCGAGACTTAATTATAGTTTCTGCTCTCCCAGAAATGGAATCTTAAACCAGTCAATCAGGAATCATCTGGTCAGCACTAGTTAAGTAATCTGCCAGGTAGACCCCTGCCATCTCCTAAAGGAAGGTAACTTTTCTATAACCAACCCCCATTTTTACCAGTGTAACTTCCTTGTACCCCCTCCCTTCTGCCTATAAAAGTCTTTCATTTTGTACAGCTCCTCGGAGCTTCTTTCTATCTACTAGATTGTATGCTGCCCAATTCGAACCAATTTTTGCTCAAATAAACTCTTAAAATTTTTAATGTGCCTCAGTTTATCTTTTAACAGTTTGCTGGAAAGGGTACATAGTCCCAGGAAGGCACTGAACCGTCCCACCTCCACACACCTCTAAGAGTCCACCAGCACGCTGGTATCCAGGGGCAATTTGGGCTCCCAGATCTGGGGTCTTTTCCTCAGAAACCCCAGTCTTCCACCGCCTCTTTCCAGTTCTCAGCCTTCTCTCTGGGCTCCTCCCTGGACGAGGCTCCACACCAGGCCCAAGGCAGGGAATTCTGAGGAAGTTGGAGGTCTCGGGTTAAAGTGCTGAATTTCCTGGGGAATCTGAATATGGACTGTGTAGTACAGGCTATTAAGAAATGATTCTTAATTGTACTGGCTGTGATAATATTAATTTGCTATGTAGCAAGAAGCTCTTTTTTTTCTTTCTTTTTAGAAATGCATACTGAATTATTTAAGGGTGAAATGTCAGGATATCTGCAACTTATTTTAAAATACTTCCTCATAAAAAATACAGTGAGTTAAAAATAAAGAAGCGGACTGGAGTACCTGGACCCTGAGCCCCGGGTGGCCGCAGGCGCATCTTGCTCCTCTCTAGAAATTAGACAAATGGTCCCCTCTTCCTGGGAAGAGATGACAAAAAAGCACCCGGCTGGGCCTCCTGATTAGAAAATGCACCCCCTTCTAGGGGATGACTCAGCCAGCACCTGGTGGGATTCCAGCCCCACCTGTGCCCCCTGGACAGCCCTGATGACTGACACGCTCGGGGAGTTCCACCTGGTTGTCATCAAATGACAGCAGAGGCAGCCACCATCAAAGCCACAGTCCCAACAACGTGCCCATGTGTCTGGGTGAAGCCCTGAATTTGGCACCAGTCGGCAGACCTCACAACGGCTGCCCCTAGAATTGCACATACCACACTAGGTTTCTTGGTTTTTTTCTCTTTCTTTGTAAATTATGTATAAATGTCAACATTTTCCTGATTCTAAAATCGCTGAAATTCATTATAGGAAAGTATGTTAGATTCTTTCATCTGCTTACTTTTTCAAGTGACGTTTCCCAGGCCTCCACAGGTTGGGCAGCAGTGGGAGCTAAGGCACCGGGGTGCCCCCAGTGCTAAGGCTGCCTGCCCCCCCTTCCCCTCACCTCCCGAGTCAGCCCCACCCCCTTCTACCAGCCCCTCTGAGGACCCCTGCTCAGCAGGCTTCTCTCTCAGCTCCCCTCTCCCCACCTTTGTCGGGTTGGGGAACAAGAGTGTATCCACGTGCCACCCTCCCTGCACCTCTGACCCTCCTCTCCTCTCCCCTCCAGCACCCAAAAAACCTCCCAGGGTAGACACACATCACTGACCCACCAGTTAGACCTGGTGGGGGGCTTGGGACTGTGGTCAGGATCCGAATGACCCTCTCACCCTGTCAGCTGTGGGTAGCCCATCCTTCTGGGGGAGAGGGTCAAAACCAGGATCCAGGAAATGAGAGACGGTGTGCAGAGAGAGAGGAGAAAGAGTGGGGCAGCATTAAGTTGACCACAGTTTCCTCCCAGGACTTCTCAGCTCCTCCCCTACAGGCCACTCCACCCCTGTCCACCCAAAGGGGTGGGGGGAAGCTTGGCAAGGGGGAGCCAAGAGCACCTCGCAGTTTCCTGTGGCTGCCATTGGGGCAGAGCTGAGGCCTCTCATGCACCTGGGAGGAGGAGGTTCTCCTGGCTCTGCTTCCCTCCCCTATTCTCATAGAGCCCACCTCCCCAGGCCTCCCACTTTCTCAAAGGAGGCCTTTGTCCTTCTCAATTCTTCCTTCTCAGAGGTGCTGGGGAAGCCCTGATGAATCAGGCCCATTTCCCAGGGACCACATCATTTCCTCAGTCCCTCCACCCCCACCCAAGAGCTTAAGGAGAGGGGCAGCTTGATTGGGGGGGTCCCCTCCTCCTACTGTTGCTGTTAACACCACTTACACTTGGCCCCCATGTGCCCTTGACTTCAGATGAGGGGTTGGGGAAGAAGACAGGAGAGAAGGTAGGAGACGGAAAGGGTGGGGCAGGGAGAAGGGCTCTGCAGCCAGAGGGCCAGCCAGGAGGCCTGTTCCAGGTGTGGGCACACAAGAGGACACTCCTCCACCCAGCCCTGCAGGGCCCCTGAACCTGAATTCCAGGCTCCTGGGAAGAGACCTGAGTCTAAGAGAATGCGTTTCTCTGGTCAGGGCCATGCCTGTCCCAGGAAGAAGGGCAAGGAGGGAGGCTCAGGCAACCTCTGTGACCTGCCAGTCACAGGACCCAGGTACAAAGCAAGACTGTGTCCTCCTCATACTCAACTCAGGACAGTATCCCCGGTCTGGCTTCACGGTCACCCTAACTGGACTTCAAAAGGAAAGCTCAGGACACTGGTGGGAAACACAGTGCTCCCTGCAGCTCTCAGTATTTTCACAGTCCTCCCCAGGTGTCCCCAGGAGAAATTCTTCCCCGAGGAAACAGGTCTTCGCAGGCTTCAGGCTTCTGGGAGAAATGCCACTCACCCTTTCCAGAGGACTGGCCCCCAGTACAAACAGCTCCCCCACACAGAAGCCAGGAAGGAAAAGACTCGTAGATTTCCTACTTAAAAAACCAATTCTTATGTATGGCAAAGAGTCTATAAACAATGTTTTTTAAAAAGTGACAGGATAGAAAAAATAATACATGTTGTAGGGGAGGGAGAAATTTTCCTCTGACCTTCTAGGTTCTTCTGGCTGGTCTAAGAATTAAATTGACATGAGATAGAATAACAGGAGAAAAGCAAACAAAGTTTAATAACATGTATGCATGGGAGAAACCCAGGAAAACTAAGCAAATCACCAAAATGGCCAAAGCCACCACCTTAAATACCATCTTTGGCTAAAGACAAAGGAGGACGTTGCAGGTAGTGGTTTGGGGCTTCAAAGGGGAGGAAGGCAATTCACATGGAGATGGAAAAGAAAATGTTGGGTAAACAAATGTTTGCCATGCCCCCCAGAGACAATGAGACATGGAGAGGACTTTGATCAAATGGGCCTTGCTGGGTTCCCCCTGTCTACCACACCTAGTTCACATTATACTATTGTTATCTAAGGTATAGCTCCTTCCTGGAACAGGCCTTCTATGTTAAATTCTTTTAGGCAGTTAGGGGAAAGGTCAAAGTTTCTTCCTGAGTCTTTTGTTCTTAAAAATAATCAAGTCAAAGAGACCCATTTTGGGGTGGCATATTCTGCTCCCCTACAATGTCATACAAAGATAAATATCCAGAATGTACAAAGAACTTGTAAAATCAATAAGAAAAGGGCAATAACTTGACAAGAAACAGAGAGGGATAGAAACTGCAATCCAAAGAAACACCCATGGAAAATTCCAGCACAGAAGACAGGATCAATTTTATCAGAAAAATGGGAGAATGCAAATTAAAACAATGGGGAGGGATCATTTTTCACCCAATAAATTAATAAACATGTAAAAGATTAGTCATTTCCAGTTGTGATAAGGTTGTGAGAAAATTGGCAGTCTCAAAAGCTGTGGGAGGGAAAATAAATTAGTGCATCCTTTTAGGAAATCAATTTGTCCAGATTCATCAAAATATTAAATGTGCATCCCCTTCCTGCAAACAATTCAATCATTTCTTGTGTCTACATGAGAGAATATAATCATGCCCGCCCGAAGAGGTATATGAAAGGTTATTTGTCACAACATTCTACATAATGGTGAAACTTAGAAATAAATCAAACTGGCCACGAATAGGAAAGGAACTAAATAATGATGCTTCCCCTGTAGCAGAGGGTACGACATGGCAGGTTGAAAGAACGAGGCAGAACTGCGTGAACTGACACGCCCAGATCAGATCACCAAACATATTTACATCCAAGAAAATCAAGCGGCTGAGTGACACGTATCATAGTACCTCATTTATCAGTTAAAATGAAGAGAAGCTATATCCATGGATCCTCTGTGTGTGTGTGTGTGTGTGTGTGTGTGTGTGTGTGTGTGTGTGTAAAAAGGGAAGAGACTGTGCAAGCATCAACTCACAATGCTAATGGGTGACATCAGGTAGGGGTGTGTGACAGGTGGGGAGGGGGCATGAAGGGGGACTTTCACAGTTTACTCTGTATTCTGCTGCATTGTTTGAGTGTTTTTACAATAAAATGTACTGGAGTTAAAAAAGATAGAAATGCTTTTCATGACCGTTGAAGCAAGTGGACAATGAAGATGTCACAGGTCACAGCAGCCTTGCCCCTGGGGACAGCAGTAGAGGGACGTGCATCTTGTCCTGACTAAGTCTCCTGGTGACAGGACAGTCTCCATAACTTCTCTGGTGGCTCATCTTACGTGCAGTGTGTTCTCACTGGCTCCCTAACACTTTAATTACACATTTGTTCTGTCCTCTCCATTGTCCAGCGAGCTTAACATGACCAACTGAAGCACTGTTCCGTGTCCCACCCCTGACTTCTCGCTTACTCTACAACCAGCAAGTAGATTTACTTTATGTTCACGGAAAAATCCAGACATGAGGCCGGCCCTGTAGTTAAACTGGCCTAGTGGCTAAGTTTGGTGTGCTCCGCTTCGATGACCCAGGTTCAGATCCTGGGCACAGACCTACACCACTCATCAGGGGCCATGCTGAGGCAGTGACCCACACACAAAATAGAGGAAGATTGGCACAGATGTTAGCTCAGGGCAAATCTTCCTCAAGCAAGAAGAGAAAGATTGGCAACAGAGGTTAACTCAGGGTGAATCTTCCTCAGCAGACACACACAAAAAAAACCCAGACACAATACTTATAGTGCCCTTATTCTATTCATAATTGCCAAAAATCGGAAACAACCCAAAGATCCTTCAGCTGGCAAGTGGATAAATGAACTGTGGTATATCCATACGATGGAACACTACTCAGCAATCCAAAGGAACAAACCACCGATGCACACAACAAAATTGATAAATCTCAAATGCATTATGAAAGAAACCAAGTTCAAAAGGCTAATCATACTCAACAAAAAATGAAAAGAAAGAAAAAGGCTGCCCACTGCATGACCCCACATATATGACATCCTGGAATAGACAAGACTACTGGGACAGAAACCACTGATTGAGGGAATTTGGGGGGTGATAAGACTGTCTATATCTGGGTTGTGTTGATGGTTTCATAACTATGAACTTGTCAGAACTCATAGAACTATACACTATTTATGTAAACTATACCCCAATTTTAAAAAACAAAACAAAACAGAGACATGTGTCCCCTGCTGGGGAGCCTGCTCGTGGGAGCCTCTTCCACCCACTCCACTCGTGACTGATGGATCTGGACCTCGAGGTCATCTAAGCCCGAGCCTTCCTTCTTCTTCCCATCTTTATTCCTCTTTCTTTCTCTTCCCCCTCTCCTGTACAAAGTTCCTTTCAAATGGAATCCTACACGTGCCCCTGTACAGACACCTGTTGGAGTGGCTGGGCTCTTGACGAAGAAGGGTAAGCGTCCTCTCTCAACAGAAGTTCAGCCCCATGTCTTTATTCTGTAGATGAAGAAACTGAGGTCCCAAGAGGAAAGAGGCTCCCTTATTGCATCCACACTCTGTGCTCCCAACCTTCCTACAATGTGGCTTTCAGAGACCATGCCAGGGGAGACTAGGAGGGGCTGTCACAGTGAACAGCTTATCCTAACCATTCTAGAGTCTACTAACTCTACAGTCTGGTCATGGGGTAACAAAATAGAAACAGATTTGAGGGAAAACATGTCCTTTCCAACAACCTGCCCACTATGCCCTTCTTCCTACCTTCTCATGGAAGAGATCCACGGGGCCATATGTCCGGTAGGAGGGACTGGTTTTCAGATTGACTACAAGCTTTGCCATGATGCAGCCACAGCCTTAATAAGAGTCATCTTTCAGCCTCTTGGCAACTGTTTCAGCAGGAATGTGTCTCTCAAGACTTTGGGATTCAGGAGGCCCAATTCTGGAACGTATCCCACAGACATACATATGTGATGACTGTTTATCACAGCACCATTTGTACCAAAAGGTTGAAAACAACCTAAATGTCCTAGCTATTGTATGTCCATTCGAGGGAATTCTCTGTATTTTCACGGGAAGAGGAAGCTCCCTCTGTACTGATATAGACTGATCTGTGAGGTATTTTATATTTGGTTAGGGACAAAATTCTGTCTATAATATCCTAGCTTTTGTGTTTTAAAAAAATGTGAAAATTAAAGATATTTACATTTTTTAAAACTCTGGAGAAAAACAATAAACCAATAACAATGGTTTCCAAGGTAGGATAGAAGGTGAGCAATGGGGAACAGTGTGGGATAGAGATTTTTCACTTTTTAGATACATTTGTATCTATTTTTTTTCTTGAACCACTGAATCTATGCAAAATGAAATTTTAAAAAGTGATTGTACAAGAGCTTCCACTTCTGGGAAGATGGAGTGGATGTACTTTTCTCTATTCTTCCCACTAAGTAGAACTTAAAATTCTGGACGTTACTCATATAAAACAAACAGAAGATGACTGAAGGTGGAGGGAAGAAAGCAGACCGGCCCACGACCTCAGGACCTGGGAACAATGCTGCAGGGAGGTTTCCGGGTTTTCCTGTTACATCACGCATCCCAGACAGGACCCTGGAGAAACTGCAGCCCAGGAATGCCAAGCGGCAGAGAAAAAGGCCCTAAGAAAGGCCTGCTCTCTCTTGCCAAAGGACCAGGAAAGGGCAGTCTAGCAACAAAGAAACTTCTAGACACTAACTGCTCTACCGCAGCCAAATGCCACCAAAAACCCTGCAGCCTCACCTCACCTGCCCAGCAAACGCTGAGTGGGGAGCCTAGACTCCTGCCCTCACAGGCTATAGGAAGGTGCCCCCCAACTCCTGACCCTGGGGTGGAGCAGGGAAGGCCAAGTGGGAAGCCAGGACTTTCCTCTCCTAGGGGCAGAATCAGCAGAGACCACATGGGGAGCCTGGGCTACCCCACACACACACAACAGCAATAAGGCACCCATCGCCCTCCCCACTGGGGTGATGTCAGAGGAGGACTAGCATGGCAGCAGGTCTTTCTTCACTGCCCAGTTTTAACAAGGCCACCCGCAACAGTGGTGGTGGAGGCCCCCCGGGTAGCATTAGTGAGGCCCCCCCTTCCCCTCCCAGGCAGGGTGGGACCAGCACAGGCCTATCTCCCACCCCCCACCCAGCAGTTGCAAGGAATGCCTTCTCAACAACCCCAGGATGTCAACGGAGGCCAAAAGGAGAACTTGCACTTCCACCCCTGCCTGGTAGTAATGCAGTAACACCCCACCTCCGCCTGCAGGAGCAGTGTCAGAAAAGGCCTGCTAAAATGCAAGATTTAAATAAGATCCAGAGTCTTATAACATAATACCCAAAATGTCCAGGTTTCAATCAAAAATTACTCATCGTACCAAAACCCAGGAAGACCTCAGTCTGAAGGAGAAAAGATCATCAACAGACACCAACGCTGAGATGCATAGAGGATAGCACACTGCAGTGAGAATTGGGTGATTACTGAAGGCAGGTTTAAGTTTGCAATTTTATTTATTATTTTCTGTTTGTTCCCTCCGGTTTTTGTTTCTCTGTTTTCTTTTTCCTGCTTTCCTGTAGGTTACCAGAACATGTTTTAGAATATCATTTTGATTTATCCATAGAGTTTTTGAGTGTATCTCTGTATAACTTTTTGTAGGGGTTGCCAGAGGCATTACATTATATATACACAACCTGTGTTGACATTTACCAGTTTGAGTGACATGTAGAAACCTTCCCTCCCTTTACATTCCTTTACCCTCCCCCATTTACAATAAAATAAAGATACTAATAAAGATAAGGGCAGAAATCAATAAAATTGAAAACAAAAACAGTGGAGAAAATCAACAAAACGGGAAGCTGATTCTATGAAAAGATCAATAAAATTGACAAACCTCTAGCAAGACTGGCACAGAAAAAAAGAAAAGACAAATTCCTAATATCAGGAACAAACCAGGGGACATCACTACAGACCCTGCAGACATCAAAGGGATAATTAGGGAATACTGTGAACAGCTCCACACACACAAATTTGACAAGTTAGATGAAATGGACCAATTCCTCAAAAAGTCCAAACTACCACTCATCCAACATGAAATAGATCATTTGAGTACCCTCATAACTATTAAGGAAATTGACTATGTAATTAAAAACCTCCTGAAAAAGAAATCTCCAGGCCCAGATGTTTTCACTTGAGAATTGTACCAAACTTGTAAAGAAGAATTAACACCAATTCTATACAATCTCTTCTGGAAAAAAGAAGAATGAAGGCAGAATTACCTCGATACCAAAATCAAAGACAATATAAAGAAAGAAAACTACAGATTGATAGTCCTCATAAATATAGATGCAAAACATCTGAACAAAATATTAGCATATAGAATTCAGTAATAAATAAAAATAATTACACACCATGACCAAGTGGAGTTTATTCCAGGGACACAAACCTGGTCCAATATTTGAAAATCAACCAGTGTAATCCACCATATTAACGGGCTAAAGAAGAAAAATAACATGATTACATCAATTGAGGCATAAAAAGTAATTGGCAAATTCAGCACCCATTCATGACACTTTGGAAAACTAGAAACAGAAGGGCACTTCCTCAACATGATAAAGAACATTTATTTAAAAACCTAAAGCTAACATACATAATGGTGCATAATCTCACTAAGATCAGGAACAAGGCAAGGATGTCCATTCTCACCACTGCTATTCACAGAGTACTGGATGTTCTAGAGAGAGCAATAAGGCAAGAAAAGGAAATAAAAGGCATACAGATCAAAAAGGAAAAAATAGAATGTCCCTATTTGCAGATGACATGATGGTCTATGTAAAAATATCCCAAGGAATCTCCAAACAAACACACTCCTACAACTAATAAATGAATTCAGCAAGTCACAGGATACAAGATCAACATACAAAAATTAATTGTATTTCTGTATACTAGCAATAAACACATGGAAATCATAATTAAAAGTACAACACCTTGGGGCCGGCCCAGTAGCATAGTGGTTAAGTTCAATGCGCTTCATTTCAGCAGCCTGGGTTAGCGAGTTCAGATCCTGGGCACAGACCTATACCACTCATCAGCCATACTGTCGTGGTGACCCACATAAAAACAGAGGAAGACCAGCACAGGTGTTAGCTCACCACTAATCTTCCTCAGCAAAAAAAAAACATCTTTTACAATCACTCACAAAAGATAAAATACTTAGACGTAAATCTAACAAAATGTACTGGAATTGCATGCTGAAAGCTACAAAACACTAATGAAAGAAACCAAAGAAGATCTAAATAAACGGAGTGTTTGTGGATTGGAAGACTTAACATAGTAAAGATGTCAGTTCCCCTCAAATTGATATACAGGTTTAATGCAATTCCTATCAAAATTCCTGCAAGATTTTTTTGTGCAGACATAGACAAGATTCTTCTAAAACTTATATAGAAAGGCAAAGGAACCAGAAGAGCTAAAACAATTCTGAAAAAGAATAGAGTGGGAGGAATTATGCTACACAGTTTCAACACTTACATAGCTGCAGTATTGGTGGAGGGATCAATGCAACAGAATAGAAAACCCAGAAATAGTGTCACACAAGTATGACCAACTGATTTTTGACAAACATGTAAAAGCAATTCCATGGAGGAAGTATAGTCTTTTCAACAAATGATGCTGGAGCAATTGGATATCCATAAGAAAAAAAAAGCTTTGATCTAAACCTCACACCTTATACAAAAATTAACTCACAATGGAGCATAGATTTAAATGTTTAAGACATAAAACTATAAAAACTTAGACAATAACATAGGAGAAAATCTTTAGCTTAGTAAAGAGTTCTGAGACATGATGCCAAAAGCATGACCCAATCCATAAAGGAAAAAAAAATGATAAATGGACTTCATCAAAATTAAAAACTTTTGCTCTGCAAAAGGCTCTGTTAAGAGGATATTAAGACAAGCTACACAGTAAAAGAAGATATTTGCAAGTAACACAGCTGACAGAGGATTCATACCTCCAATATATAAAAAACTCTCAAAACTCAACAGTAAAAAAAATAAGAATCTAATTAGAAAATGGGCAAAGACAAGAGCAGACATTTCACTAATGGCAAATAAGCCCATGAGAAGATGTTCAACTTCACTAGCCGTTAGGGAAATGCAAATGAAGACTATGATGAGATATTATTACACACCTATTAGAATAGCTAAAATTAAAAATAGTGACAATACCAAATGCTGACAAGGATGAAGAGAAACTGGATCTTTTATACATTGCTAGTGGGCATGTAAATGGTAAGCCACTCTAGAAAATAGTTTGGCAGTTTTAAAAAAAAACTAAACATACACTTACCATAAGAAACAGCAATTGCACTCTTAAGCATTTATCCCAGAGAAATAAAAATTTACATCTACATAAAAACCTGGACATGACTGTTCATAGCAGCTTCGTTTGTAATAGCCAAAAACTGAAAACAGCCCAAATGTCCCTCAGCAGATGAACTGTGACACATCCATGGAATATTACTCAGCAATAAAAGGGAATGAACTATTGATACACTCAACAACTTAGAGGGATCTCAATATTTTTTCAGAGTGAAAAAAACCAGTCTCAAAAGGTCACATACTATATCACTCCAGTTATGGAACATTCTAGAAATGACAAAATTATAGAGATGGAAAACACATTAAGGGTTGTCAGTGGTTAAGAATGTTGGGAGAGGGGGGGTGGGTGTGACTATAAAGAGGGAGCATGAAGATCTTTGTGGTGCTGGAATAGTCTGTGTCTTAACTGCAGTGGTGGTTTCAAGAATCTACACATGCCCGGGAAGTGTAGGGGGACTTCTCTGTATTACCTTTGAACTTCCTACGAATCCTCCTATGAAACAATTAAAAGTGAAAAGGTTTTAAACAAATGATTGGAGGAGTCATTTTGTGTCTGTCTTCTCTGTTGAACTGTGAGCCCTTCCTGCCCAAGGCTGAAGTGGGGGCCGGCGGGGGAGGGGAGGGTACTTCTTGACGCCCCCACAGGGCCAGAGCATGGTAGCCTCATTAAATGTTTGCTGAGGGCAGTGATCGTTGTGTTATCTAGACATAGCTCTGGGATGTTCTGCAGCCAAACCCTTCCAGAAGTTTCATATCTCTCTCCCAGGAAACCTGTCTGGTGTCTGGGAAGGCGCCTTTGTCCCGGGAGGAAAGCTGAGAAGACAGGAAGGCAGCTGCCGCGGGCTGGGAAGGAGGCTGGAGGCGGCAGCCATATCCTAGCCCACTAGGGGGCAGCAGAGGATGGAGAACGGCTCCCAGCTCCGTGGGCAGCATCTCTGGCAAAGGGTGGGGGACTCAGCCCACGAGTCCTCTGCCCACTCTGACGGCTTCAGGTGCAAAACCAGCTTGAGCATTCCCGATGCCTGATAAAGAGGGAGCCCCAATGCCAAGCAGGAGTCTTTCGACCTTGAGCCTAAAGGTGGGGAAGGAGCACTAAGTGGGCTCAGTGTGCTCATCCCCTGCCTTCCGTTCTTTCGTGCGATCCGAGATTGCAGGAGCTCCCCCTTCAGAGCACCTTGCTCTTCACCGTCAGGGAGGAGCCTGAATCTCAGAGAGGGGACAGACACTCCTGGCCACCCCAGTCACACAGCATGTAAGACAAAGTTATGCAGCTGTTCCTGAACTGGTCTCAACCTGCAGACCATGGACCCATCTGAAACGGACTCAAAGGGAGAAGGGGGAAGGACCTTGGATCATTCTCAGAGATGGATTTGGAAGCTCGGTGCACCTGCTAAAGACGTTTTCTAGATGATTCTTCAGGGCCGAGGGGAGGGAGAGCTTCCTAGGATGGAGGCCAATATTTCCTTCTTCTCACACCCTATATGCACCAAGAGATAGCGTGAAAGTGAGCAGATCACTCTGCCTCTTACTAGCCATATGTTCTTAGACAAAGTACGTTGCCTTTCTTGGCCCCAATTTCTTTGTCTGTATAGTGAGGAAAATGATAGTTCTCTCCCCGGAGTTATTCTGATGGTTAAATAAAGTAAGTGAAGCGCCTTGCACCGCACCTGGCACCTGGCAGGCCATCAGTAAACCTGTTCCTGCGCACCTTGTGGTCCCTGGCACAATTCTGCATCTTGCACCGACTCCGGCTGCAGTATCCTACTTGGCCACCGGGAGGCGGTGCGGGACCACGGTGCCGGCTTCGCGCCCAGCCAGACTCACTCCGGGGAAAAGAATTCTGCAGCCTGAGGAGCCGCGGGCTTGGAGCGTCGGAGAGAGACTGGATCTTAACTTTCCTGCGCAGAACAACCCTCGCTGTCTCCACAGCCCGGAAAAGGCCCAGGACAGGCAGAGGAAAGGAAACAGGCGGGGTGGGGAGTCAGGAAGTGCAAACGCCAAAGATCCTCAGGCTGGGGGTCCAGGTGTCCTTGCCCCAGCCCAGATTCAGAGCTGCCAGATTTGGAGACCCTACCCACTATCCCATTCTGGACACCTTCCTAAAACTATGGGTGGCAGGGACAGAGTACTGTTCAAGATGGCTCTGGGCCCTTTCTGGGGCAGTCTTGCCTAAACATTCATATTTGATGCAGACTGGGGCATGTTTGGAGATCTGGATTAAGAAACTCCCAAACCTGGAAACCACGGTCAGGTTAGTTAAATTCTCTGTCTTTATCATTTTGAAAAACATAAATCAAGTTATGTCACACCAGTGGCTTCCCATCACACCTTCCGGTATAAGCCAAAACTCTCCACCTCAGCCTGCAAACCTGGGCCTGACCTTCCGTTTCACCTCCTTCCCCTCCCTTCCCTGTCAGACTGCACCCCAGCCACTTCCCACATCGCCACCACTGCATTCACTCCCTGGACCTGGGACCCTGTCCCTCCAGAAGTCTGCCTGGCTCATTCCCTTACTTCATTCCGGTCTCCGCCTCCCCCCTAGAGAGGCCCTCCCTGACCCAGCTTTATCTTTCCCTCACAGCACAAAGGGCTGTCCTGCCTAACATTATACTCTGTGTCTCTCAGCTTATCTCTTTATTGTTTCTGTCCTGGGAGAATGGAAGTGCCCTGAGGACCAGGCTCTTGCTGTCCTGTTTATCATGTAGCAGGAGCTCACTAAATATTTATTGAATGAATGCACGACTTAATGAATTAATCTACAAAATGTGGAGGTTCGGGACAGACCAGGACGGTGACAGCTCTTTGTAAATTTAATTCAATATATATTCCTGCGCACCTATTTACCGCCTTAGGCATCATTGTCATAAAGAGAATGAGGCGGGGGTCTGATCTGGGCCCAAAGCACAGGCGGTAGGCGTCGTCCATCTCTTCCCTGCTCTCTTCCCATTCCTGGAGCGGCAGGTAGCCATCGTGCCAGCGGAGAGCAAAGCGCCCCGGCGCCACAGAGGCGCTAGGGGGCCGCAGTCCCGCTGCACTGTCCCCTGCTCCCATTCGGCCCTCTGGGGGAGGGGGAGGGATGCCCCTCTTCCTCTCCCATCCCGGGCTCTCGAACACTCATCCGCCTTCCCCTGAGAGCCAGGTCGCCCGGGACTTGTGCCTCGGCTCCGGCCCAAGGCGGCCCAAGCCTCCGGAGATTCCCGGCTGGGGTCACAGGACACGAGCCTGGAGCAGCGCGCTCCTCCAGCAGCCCGCGGAGGGGGAAGAACGAGAGGGCCCGGAGGCCGTTGGCAAGTGGGCGTTAGCGAGACCCGGGTAGGCGGACTGCGTGGAGAAAGGATGCGCGCGGGCCGGAGTCGGCGGCAGGAGGATAGCGGAGAGCAACCGGCTTCGGAACCCCCAGCGGAGCGTCCCGGCGGTTGTACGCGCGAGTAACAAGTGTGCAATTACGTGTGCAACTAGCGTGTGCGAGTGAGCACTTACATCCTGAGGAGGGTGGGTGCAAGGAGCTTCACCGTTCACACAAAGAGCGCTTAGACCGGGAACATTTAAATCGGGAGGGAAAAGGTGGTGTGAGCCTGGGGAGGAAAGTGGGGGATTAAGGGCGCGATCTCGTCTGGGTCTGGGCGCCGCTGCTCCGCGAAGGGACCCGCCGGGGCGGGAGGCGAGGGGAGGGCGAGCGCCTGGGCCCGCTTCTCGCCCATTATCCGCAGAACTTTTCCCCCCTCCCTCTTCCCTCGCTCTGCCTCTCTCGGGGCGGTCTCCAGGGACTGTCTCTCACATCCATTCTCCTTTCCTCCTTGATTTATGCTGCAGAGTGGAACGACCTTCCCTGACCTCATTTTCATGACGGCGCGAGCACACCCGGAGCCGGCTACGCACATTCCGGAGCAGGCGCGCGCCGACACACACTCACATTCACACACACACCCCCGAGACCCGGGCTGCCGGACCCTGCCCATCCCTGAGTTCACACCAGCTCCGCCACTATTCTGGGCACTGCCGGGGTTGTGGACGCTCAAAGAATAGATCCTCATTAGCATCTTGCTTTGAATATCATTTGCATTTTATTCATTTCATGTCAAAACGCTCAGACCTCTCCCCAGGCTGCACCTCTCCCCAGAGCTTGACAGTCGTGGGCCTCCAGCTCAAGTCCCTACCCTGTGGGCCGCACACTTGCTGGCCGCCCCCACCCCACTCACCCTGGCGTGGCCAGAGCCCCCACAAGAGAGGCTAACGTCTCCTGAGCTCTTGGCAAGGTCCGGGCCCTGCGCTAAGGGCCTATGTGAATGATCTCATTTAATCCTTAGAACAACCCAAAGAGCTAAGCACTACGTTACACCCCTTTGAGAATCGAGGAAACTGAGTCACGAGGATGACTTGCTCAAGGTCATGGAGCTAAAAAAGGAGGGAGCGGAACTGAGATCCAAGGCTGCCCAAAGCCGGAAAGCCTAACCACTTCGCCGCCCCGCCTCGCGCCAGGTCAAAGCTAAGATAACTGCGAGAGGAGAAAGGACGTTTTTCTACGCGCAGGAAAGTCGTTCTCGCACTACTGCGACCTTTCCCCCAACCCAGCCACGGGGGTCCCGGGCGCATTCCCCGGGCGGGGCTCGAAGCGCCCCTCTCGTCGGGCCGCCCCCTGTCCTGACCCCTTCCCAGCGAGGGCCCGGCCGAGTCCGGCCGCCGCGCTCTCGGGGTCGGCTGTCGGCGCTGGCTAGTTAAGAAAAATAAACAACGTTCCAAATGGAGGCGATTCCTTTCAACCCCAGCCCCGCCGCCTGCCAGAGAAATGCAAACAGCGGGGGACGGCCCGAGTCCGCCCGGGCCCCCGCGCCCGAGCTGCGGGTGGGAGGGCTGGGCCGCGGTAACCCGAGCCGCCGCGCCGGCTCCCCGCGCGCTGCCCTCCGCCTGCCCCTTCGCCCCTGACCCCGCCGGCGGCGCGCCCAGCCCGCGCCCGCCTTCCCCGGCGCCCCCCACCGGGCCAGGACCCCGGCCTGCCGTCCTCGGCGCCCCAACTGCCCCCTCCCCCAGAGTGCTCGGCTCCGGCCCCCATCCCCACCCGCCACCCGGGGAGCCCCCGCCGAGTCCCGCGCCCTCGAGGCCACATGGCTCCTGTCAGCAACGCTCCCCTGTAGAGGCCGCGCACCAGGCTTCAGTCCTGGGATCATTAAGCACCAAGAAAAAACATAGACAGGGGATGTCAGAAACCCGTCTAGCAAACCATTGCCTAGTGAGTGAATCAGGAGTGGGGGACTGCTTCCAGATATGTCCCCTCCCCATCCTGCAATGCCAGGTCGGGGAAGGTAGGGGCGCCACAGCAGAGTAAGGCCACAGCCGGCGCGACGAAAAAGAAGGGGTAGCACATGCTGGGGCGGGGTGCCAAGCCCGGACCAACCAGGTGAGCATCGCTTCTCTCTCGGGGCCTCGTTTTCCCGCAGGAAAACCTGCGTACCGGGCCACCAGGGGGAGCCGACGGGCGAGTGAGAATGACCCCGCTCGCGTCCAAACCCCACTTCGAGGATTCGCAGCCGGGCGTGCGATCCGTGCAGGACGCGACAGCGGCAACCTCGTTTTTATTGCAGCGCGAACGACTCTAGGGAGTCGTCGTGGCTTGCAGGTGCATTCGAGAGGCGGGAAGGCGTCGCGAACAGTCGCCGGCGCCGGGCGCGGGCTTCAGAGGGAATCTCCGGACGCCGGCACTGTGGCCTCACCAACTCGAGGACGGGTCGCTGCGCCTCTGGCCTGGTGGCCTCTCCTGTCAGAGCGACCCAAGGATACGCCGGGGCCTCACCCATTACGGGACACGTGGCCGGCGTCCTCCGGGCCACCATTCGAGGGGCCGAGTTTCGGGGCCTGGAGTGGTGGGGAGGGGCGGTGGCGCACCCGCTTCCTCCGAATTCCTTCAGTGCAAAGCCGGGCGGCGCGAATGCCTGGAGTAAAGCTCCCGTCCGCTTCGTGAGAGTCGGGGACAAGTGAAGACGGGCACCCCGCAGGCCTCCGATCCCCTTTATCCTCGGCTCCTTTTGGCGGGACAGGCGTGTCTGTCTTTAGTGCAGCGTCCCTGCGTCCCTACGTCCCTGCTTTCGCTTTCCGGCTCCAACTGTTGGCGAGGTTGGGAGCCGAGCGCTCTCCCGGGAGCGCTGCTCACACACGTGCGCACTCGCACGCACAGACACTCGCCCACACTCCGCAGTCGGCGCCCGGGTCCCTCCGCGCCGCTGCGCTGCGCAGCTCGTTGGCTGCCGCGGTTTAAACACCTCTCAAGCTCCCGGCCTTGACTTTCCCCCAGTCTCTTGACCTGAGCAGCAATCCATACTCGTTGGTGTGCGGGGCCGCTCTCTTGCCTCCACCCGTCCTCCCCGCACACAAGTATACACTGCATCAGAGATCCCCTTTCTCGCACTTTCGTGAAGGGGCTAGATGTGAAACCGAGAAAATTCTTCTTTCCTCGAGGATTCCCTATATGGACTTCAAATGTATTTTTCTCTCATTGTAGTAAAAGGGGAAAAAAAAAGTTTGCTTAGAGTGTAGGGGAGGGGAAAGTATGTAGATGTGAATGGCGCCACCGCCATCTCTCCCCAGCTTCCTAATTCGGTTCCTCTCCGCCGGCTGAAGCCGAGCAATTAAGCCAAGAAGGAATCCGTTCCTTTTGGGTCCTTCAAAAAGGGCCACTTTGGAGACGGGCAATAGACCTGCACTGCCGGAATCCGCTCCTCTGGCCCCCTTCCCCCATCATTGCTCCTCCAGGATGCTGCGGTGTAGACATGACTTTAAAGAGTCCCCGAGGGAGCAGGTTTGAAAGCCCAGCTCCAGGTTCCTGGGGCAGCGTTTGACAGGTCAGCCCCTCGCTTTCCTCCTTTCCCCCTACCCCCACTCCAGTTCTCCCTCTTCCACCCACCCCCGATCCTCGCGTGGGATTCAGACACCGATCCTGGGGCGAAGACGCGGCTGACAGTTAAATTGCAATGTAGGTCGAGGGGGGAAAAGGGACCGTGTCTCTTTAACGGGCCCTGCAGACAAAGCGTCTCCCCTCGGAGCGAGCGGAGTCGGGCGCAGCCGCGCGCAGACCTGTCAGCGCGTCTCCCGCGCTTGGGAGAGAGTTTGCAAAGTCATAATTATATCTCTTAACCTGTCTTGCTCTCTGCAGAAGAAGGTCCCATTATATTGAAATGAGATTATTAGCCATCAAATACTTTCTTTCTCGGGAGTTTTTTTTTTTTTTTTTCTTTTTTTAAAATTCAAATACCTTAACAACTTGGCAATTGCATTTTGATCAGATTTAGTTGGCGCCCCAGCTTGGCGCGGGAGCTGGGGCGGAAAGGCAGATGGTTGGAGAGGGAAGAGGGGTGCCAAAAGAGTTTGCAAGGAGACGCAACCCCTCTTGTATCCTGCTCGTAGGGCTCCTCTACCGGGTGGGGACCTCTAGGCCTGGGGAGGAGGCGTGAGATAAGGGGAGTTGGGCGAGGTGGGAGGACGGCTCCCGCCCCTTCCTGACTGTCGGCTGAAACCACGCCTCTGAAAATGGAAGGTGAATTTCAGGCGGCGGACGTGGACGGCGGGGCGGGGAACAGGATGCGGAAGTTTGGGGGCTGCAGGACAGGGGTGGGTCTGGGGCACCAGGTAAGCAGCGAGGCTGAAGCTGGCGGTCGCCGGGCTTAGCAATTTCCGCTCCAGGTTGGCTCAAGTCTCCCGCCAGGTTCCTGGTGGATGAAATTTCAGTGCGTAATAAATGGGGTTTTGCTCTACGCCCAAGGTCTGTCTGGTTTTACCGAAGGTTGTGAGCCCCTTGAGGGTGAAGCCCATCTCGTTTCCAGACCCTGGAACCTCTGTCCCTACTGCCAGCAGAGCCCCCACCATCCTCTCCCCGGACTGCGGGGGGTGGGGGGTGGTGTGAGGTGGAAGATTTTCCAGACTCTAATTGTAAAGCCCCTCGCTTTGACTTCCTCCGGTGGGAGGAGCAGCAAGGCTTGTGTTTTCCTTGGCTCCAGCCCAGACTCAAGGAAAACAGAGGGAACAAGACCCTCACAAGTCCCACCTCCCCACGCGCGCTCCCACCCTCACGCTTCACATACAGTCCTGGTGAGTCCAGTCATGCATCTAGTTCCGATCCCCACCGTCGCCTTCCAGAGGAGCGCCTCTCTTTGGGGACTCCAACGGCCAAATGGGGACCGAGAGTCCAGAAACGTGGCTTATAGGCTGGGCTAGAACCATACCACCTGGTTCCAGTCAGCCCTTCTATCTGAGCCTGTTTCTCCCTGTGCATAACGAAAGCCTTGGGCTGGAGATCTGGCTGATCCCTTTCGTATCTGACATTATTTTCCTATGAAAAATGTCCATAGGCGCTGGCCCAGTGGCCTAGCCGTTAAATTCGGGCGGTCTAATTTGGCCGCCTGGGGTCCACCGGTTCGGATCCTGGGCGCGGACCTACTCACCGCTCATCAAGCCGTGCTGAGGGGGCGTCTCATATCAAAGAGCTACAACTCTGCAACTATGATGCACAACTCTGTACTGGGGCTTTGGGGAGAAAAAAAGAAAAAAGAGGAAGATTGGCAACAAGTTTTAGCACAGGGCCAATCTTCCCCCCCCCCCCCAAAAAAAAGAGAGAGAGAGAGAGAGAGGGCCTTAAAAAGCATCAAGGTCTGTTCCAAACATTCTCGTTGAAAAAAAAAAAAAAGTCCATAGTACAGTCGTTTTCATCTGGAAGATTCGGGGGAGGCCATACCACCCTTCTCCACCCATCTCTTCAGAAAAGCAAACTAAAGGGGTGGGGATGGGGAATCAATTATGGCTTTAAAAGCTTCCAAATACAAAAACTTTGGGAAACTGGCAGTGTCTGCTGAAGCCGACGCACCTACGACCCAGCAGTTCCATGGGGACGCATCACCCCAGCAGAAATGCAAACCACGTGCACCAAAGGACACGTACAAAAATGTTCACAGCGGGGCTCTTCACAAGAGCCCCAAACTGGAAACTACCAAATGTCCATTAACTGTAGAATGGATAAATAAACTGTGGTGTCGTTGCACAGTGGAATACTATATGGAAAGAGAAAGAATGAACTATTGCTACATGCCACAACATGGATGATTCTCACTATGTTGGGCAAAAGAAACCACACAAAGGAGTATATGCTTCACGGTTCCGTTCATTAAAAGTACAAAAGCAGGCAAAATGAATCTACTGCTAGTAGAAAGCAAGATGGCAGTTACTTCCAGAGAGGATGACTGAAAAGGAGTGTGAGGGAGGCTCCTGGGCTGAGGGGGACCTTCTGATTCTTGTCTCGTTACACAAGTGTGTTCAGTCTGTGAAAATTCACTGAGATGTACACCTAGGTTAAATGCTTTTTGTGGATATATAGTATACATAAGTCTCAAATTGGGCATTTCTTCTCCCCAGTCCTCAATTTCACCCACACACTTGCACATTCTAATGCCCCAAACTCCATATTGGCAGGAAATCAATCACTAACATCACCTTTGGCCCTCCTGCCCTGTGCTTGAGACTGTGGAGCATCCACAAACGTATTTTTGTCCCTGCCCTCTAAGGGTTTGCAATCGAGTTTGGGAGGTAGGTGAACATATAGGAAACAATCGAGAAAACATCCAATGGGATAGAGTGAGTAGCTTATGATTGTGCGAGCCTGACAGCCTGGGTTTGAATCCCAGATCCACCCCTTACCAGCTGCATGACCTTGGGCAAGTGGCTTCACCTCTCTGGGCCCAGCATCTGAAATGTGGAGAGGACCATATATGTGTTTACTCACAGGGCTGCTGTGAGGATTACATCAGATAGTCTGTGCAGCAGCGTGGGCCAAGTGCTCTGTAAACGTTAGACACCATTCTCACCTGCCGTGGTGGCAGCTTGGGCTGCTCAGAGTCCAGAGAAGAGGGAGATGAGTGTAGGCTGGGAGGCAGGAAGAGCCTACTGAGGGAGGGACAATTTGAGCAGCGAGAGGTTGATGAAAGGGGGCTTTAGAAAGATCACCTGGAGCAGAGGTTCTCAACCAGGGGTGACTTTGCCCTCCAGGAGACATTTGGCAATGTCTGGAGACATTTTTGATTGTCACAACTCAGGGCAGGGAGCGGTGCTACCAGCTTCTAGTGGGTAGAGGTCAGAGATGCTGCTAAACATCCTATAATGCGCAGCGCAGCCCCCACAACAAAGAATTGTCCAGCCCAAAATGTCAGTGGTGCCAAGGTTGAGAAACCTTGATCTGGAGGATAGAGAGGATTTGGTGGCAAAGGGAAGGCATTCCAGGAAGGAGAAGGGTACGTTCTGGAAGTCCTGATGCGAACAGAGGGTGGGCGGCTTTGGGGAGTGCCCTGGGGTGTCCCTGTGCTAATCTTCATCCCTCGGACTGCAGGGATTCACCTCATTGAGAACTTGCTGAGGGTCCGGAAGGCTCATCCTGGACCTGATTTCTTTGCTGCTCTCAGGAGAGACTTGGATAAAGCAGAGCAGATTCTCAGGAGATTTGCAAGTCCCCAAGGATCACATCTGCATTGGACCCACAAGTGGAGGAAACCCCTAAGGTCTCTGGGGCTCAGAAAAGGGAGGGACTTGTCCGCCATCATGCAGTGCAGCTGGGAAGGCTGAAACTTCACCTGGAGCTCAATTCTTGATGTCCAGCGAGTTAGGGGAGAAGGGACTGCAGATATTGACTAAATAATCTAGAAGGGGAAAGTATGACATTTTTGAAAAGTCAGAAAGAAAGTGGCACTGAACTTTGGAAGTGCCCAAGAGAACAATGTGATTCTCCAGGGGCAAGTTTGATTCCAGGCCCTAAAACCATGCTTCATAGCTATAGGATTCCAGAAAAGATAAGATTGACATTGATTAATCAAAAAATTTCTTTCCTGAAGCAATTCCTACATGCCAGGCACTGTTCCAAACACTAGAGATACAGCCTTGAACATCAGAGGCAAAGCAGACCCTCATGGGGCATATACCTGGGGGGTGGGGGGAGAATGATAAATAAAACAATATATAATGTGGTGCCAGGTATTTAATTGAGCACCTACTATGGGTTGGGCATTCTTCATAAATATTCTCAATTTCACAAGAAACCTAAGATAGAAATTCCTTCCTCCAATTTAAGACGGAGAAACTGAGGCTCAAAGAATGTAAGTGATTTCCCCAAAGTAGAATGACTAATAGGTGGAAGCATCAGGATTTGAACTCAGGTGGCCAATTCATGATTTAAAAAGTCACTTAGTAAACTTAGAGGGAACTTCCTTAATCTGATAAAGACTATTGACAAACAAACACAACCTCACAGCAATCATCATACTTAGTAACGAAATAGTGAAAGTTTCCTCCTTTAGATCAGGACAAGATACAGATGTCCACTCTCAACATTTCTGCTCAACATTGTGTTAGGTGTCCAGCCAGGACAATGAGACAGGAAACAAAAGCCTTAAGGAGTGGAAAGGGCAAAGTCCAAATATTATTTTTCGTAGATGATATGATGTTGTACATAGAAAACCCAAAAGAATCTACAAACTACTAGAATTAATATGTGTATTTAGCCAAGTCACTGAATACCAGTGATACACTCAGATAAATTATATTTCTCTATACCAGCAAGAAAAAATAGAAAATAAAATTATAAAAAGCAATACAATACGTGGGTAATAGCTAAAGGGTATGGGGGTTTCTTTTTGAGGATAAAATGTTCTAAAATTGATTGTGATGATGGTTACACATATCTGTGAATATATGAAAAACTATTGAATTGTACACTTTAAATGGGTGAATTGTATAGTATGTGAATTATATCTTAATAAAGCTCTTTAAAAAAAAAAAGATGAAGGGTAGATATTATGGAGCTTCCCCTTCCTACACTACCCATCACCAGTACTTAGAAAAATTCCCTATAAAAATACAATTTACACCAGCAACAAAAACCATCCAATGCCCAAGAATAAATCCAATGAAAAATGTGCAAGACTTCTACACTGAAACCACAAAATATTATTGATAGAATTTAAAGATCTAAACAAATGGAGAGATATACCATGTTCATGAATGGGAAGACTCATATTGTAAAAATGTTATTTTTCACCAAACCAATCTATAGCTTCAATACAATTCCAATCAAAATCCCATCAGGTTTGTTTGTGGAAATTGAACTCAAGTGGATCTGACTTAGCCCACTGGAACCAGATACTACAGAAAAAAATCCAAGCATCACAGTGTCCCCCATGCACAGGGTTGTAGGCAGCCATAACTAAAAGACCACCAAGATCTTCAACCATAAAATTAGGACCATGGAAAACCCAACTGGGAATATAATGAGAAGATATGAAAACAGACCCTTACCATGCTTTCAGTAGCACAAGAGAAAGATCATACTTGACTAAATACATTTTTATTTAAACAAGATTGGTAGAGAGGACTGGGGCTTGCCACCCTCCACAAGTGATATCATTGGGGATATGGCTCCCTGGCTGGGGAAGTGGCTCTCTCCCAGTGGGATATAGGTGTGAAGGGATTCCTCTGGCAAGGTCTTGGAGAATGGGTCAAGAAATGCCCAAGGCCACATGCCCATGGGTACCAATCTGCATAGTGGTATGGCATTGCAGGAAGCTCTTGACCTGCCCCAAGATAGCAGCTGGGACTTGGCCTTGGCCTTGGGCTTTGGAGAGCTCTGGGAGACTTGAGCCCTGAAGTCAGTCACCGGAGACAGCTGCTTCCTCCCTGATGACAAGCTGGGGAGCACCCGAGATGCTGGGCGGGAGACTGGAGGGGGCCGGGGGTGCATCACCGCCTTTGTCCTCAGGCTGCACCCACAGAGGCAGAGCTCAGAGACACGGGACTCAGGGAAGCAGAGCTTATTGACCGATGAGCTGGAGGGCAGAGCCCTCAGGCTCCCTGCTGCCTGCCATCTCAATCCCTTGGGAAGCCAGGCTTTCCTAAAAAGGGAGGAAATTCAGATCAGTGGAAGAGAGACACAGAAGAAGAGGAATAAAGAGATGCAAGGACAACACAGATACTCACTCTGCCTCTTTCAGAAGAAAGTTCTCTTCCTCCGGGAATGAGGACTTAGAGACAGATTCTTCAACAGGGTGTTTCTTCATCTTCTCTAAAAAGGAGAGAGAGAGAAATTGAGAGCTGGAGGTGGGGGAGCTGATGGCTAGGAATATCCATGAGCCAGAGAAGTTTTCAGGGAAGGGAGAGGAAGCTGAAGGACTAGGACAAGAAGTCTGATTCCTTCAGACTGGAGGATTAGAACACCCCCAAAGTTCTCTCTCCCAACACACACCTCTAGTAGAGGAATCATACTCTCATACAGTCTGGCTGGGAACTGAAACGTGAGAGAGGGGAAGAGAGGAAAGATACAATTGGGAGAGAGGGGGAATTCTCTTTGCCCACCTCTCGCAGAGTCTTTTTGAATCCACTTAGTACACATCACTGAAGGCCCCTGTTCCTATTATGATGTCACAGATGGGTTGCAGCTGGAAGGCCCCAAAGACCCCTGTGTTGAGTCACTGGGCTGTGGACCCCAGGTTCTCCCTGGAGCCTAGAAGGTCCTGCCTCTTCCCCTGGTGGTACACCAGCTCCAGAAACACTTCAGGCTCTTTCTTCGCATGTGCCGGGCACTGGTATGAAGAGTATGGCACTCTTCCTCTTCTCACGGACCTTGCAGTCTGGTCAGGAGAGGCACACACAGGACACCATGTGAATACCACTGGGGTGCACCCACATAGGCTGGATTGAGTACATTGACACTGAGAGCTAATAAGGTCCATCTCCACAGGCTGGGGAATCCAGAAAGCTTCCTGCTGGAGGAGAAGGGGTGGAGCTGGGCTTAAGAATGGGTGAGACTTGGGCAGAGGAACCAGGCAAAGGTTAGTGGGACAGATGCAAAGCAAGATCAGGAACCAAGAGACCAGCTTGGCTGGGGCAGCAGATTCACATTTGTGGGAACCAGGCAATAAAAGGGCTGAAAAAGCAGCCCAACCTCTGCCTCCATCATCATACGGCCTTCTTCCCTGTGTGTCTTCACATGGCCTTCTCATAAGGACACCAGTTGTTGGAGTTAGGGCCCACCCCAAATCAGTATGACCTCATCTTAACTAATTACACCTGCCAAGACCCTCCTCCCAAATAAGGTCACATTCTGAGATTCTGGATGGACAGACATGAATTTAGGGGGGACATTATTCAACCCAGCACAAAGGGACTACTATTTACAGAGGTATGGGCATTGTAAGGAAACCCTAAGGGATAGTGCAGTGTCCAGGCTGCAAAAGCAGACTGTAAAAGCAGAAAGCTGTAACCACTTGTTAAAGGCAAGGGGAAACAGCGATTAAAAGAACCAGAAGGAGAGGCAAATAGAGGAGGCCACCTTGAGAAGAGCTGTGACCTTTGGTGGAGCCCAAATGAACCCTGTGGGGGAGAAGCCAGGGCAATAAGTGCTCTGCCCACACTCTCCTCCCTCCCTCAGACCTTCAGTCAGGCTTCCCATCCAATGTGAAGCCAGAGGGCACAGAGGCCATTGATGCAGCCCACACAGATCACCCTCCCAAGGTGGCCAAGAAGGGATTCTGGAGGAGGAAACTGAAGACTGCCAGTATGTGACATAATGCCAGCAAGGGGTTGACAGTCAGCCAGACACATGGAGAGGAGTCAGATGAAGACCCTGCAAAGGGTACAGTTCTGGACAGACTGTGGAGTGACAGCACTGCTCAGCCCTCATGTCTGGTGTTCTTCAGACGTCAGTCAAGTGGGTGAGCTCCGGGCATCCGTTTGTGAGGGGGTAGAAGGATGAGCTCCAGCCCCTGGGAAAGGAAGCATGATGGGGTGACTTAAAGCATCTAGCTCCACACACTGGCCCAGGACCAAATTTAGTCATAGTCACATTTGCTGGCAGACTCCCAGTTTGTGCAACTTGAATTTGAACACCTTTAGGTGGGGCCTTCATGTTCAAGTTTACTCTCAGCCCCAACCATTTCCTGTTGTCTCATCCTGGGCCCACTTCACTCATGTCCACTACCTGCCAGCCCCAGGAGGCATCTGAGTGTTCACCCTCTACTTGAGGACATAGAGTGGAGAGGAGGAAACTGATTAACCATTTAGGATGATGTTCCCCATCCCTGGGCATCCTCTCTCCCCTTGTAGCATAGAGACATCTGGGAGGAGGAGGGGATGGGCCCATGCACACCAGGATAGGCCAGGTGAAGGGCTGGCAGAAAGACTCTTTAAATGGAAATATTTCCTGGGAAGGCCCTGGTGCTGTTTGGATACAGAGAAGAACCAGTTTTTTCCAACCCTTTCCAAGGTTATTCATCAGATCATCTGCCACTTGGAAACATGGAGAGAGCCTGGACTTTTGTCTCTGAAGACCTGGGTATCTACACTTCCTGTCTGTCAGGGGCCTTGGATGAATTCTCTAATACCTTTAAGTCTTGGTTTCCCTTTTGTAAATAATGAGGCCCATCTCACAGGGTTGCTGCAAGGACGAGATGAGAAAATTCTCTTTGCCAACTACAAAATCAAGAACAACAGTAGTTATTGTCTACTCACTATCTGCACTTTCTCATCTCTCATTCTCTAACTGACATCAATCATTCCACCAAAACTGGGCTAGTCAAAGTCACCAGCGACCTCCTCATGGCCGAGTTCAATGGCCAGAGGTCATTGTTACTAGCTTATCTGGAGCATCTTAGGCTTTCTATCATCTTGAAACACCTTCTTCACGTTGGCTCTGGAATATCATACGCTCCTGGTTTCCCTCCTCCCTCCTGGGCCGTGCCTCTTCAGTCTCTTTTGCAGGATCTTCCTCCTCTTCCTGACCTCTGAAGGATGCAGTTTCCCAGGGCTCCATCCTTGGATGCCCCCTGCCCACTATCCACACTCACATCCTTGGTGATTGTAGTAGTTTCCTGTGGCTGCTGTATCAAAGTACCACAAACTGAGTGGCTTAAAACAACAGAAATGTAGTCTCTCACAGTTCTGGAGGCTAGAAGTCTGAGATCAAGGCACCATGCTCCCTCCAAATGCTCCAGGAAAGAATCTTTCCTTGCGTCTCCTAGCTTCTGGTGCTTGATGGCAATCCTTGGCAATCCTTTAGCAGCATAACTCCAATCTCTGCCTGCATCTTCACATGGCTGTCTTCCCTCCATATGTGTCTGTGTCCAAACTTTCCTCTTATAAGGACACCAGTCATTGGGTTAGGGCCCATTCTAATCCAGAATGACTTTATCTTAATTTGATTATATCTGCAAAAATCCTATTTCCAAATAAGGTAATATGCACAGTTCCTGACTGTGGGGACACTATTCAACCCAGGACAGCGATCTCCTCTGCTCTCATGGTTTTAAATACCATCTACACATATTGGCTCCCAAATGCACAGCTCCAGCCCACACTTGGTTCCTGTTTTCCTGCCTCATAGCACCTGCCTTCTCTGCACCTCTGCTCACACACCCAACCATCCGTGTTCGGAATGAACTCTTGTCTGCAGCCTTGGTCCTCTCCTTTCTCCATAAATGGCACCACTTTGAAACCAGTTGCTCAAGCCAAAAACTCTGGAGGTATCCTTGATTCCTCTCTTTCTCTACACTTAAGTGCAATTCATCAGGAAATTACATTGCCTCTAATTTCAAACTATATCCAAAATCCAATCATTTCTCACAATCTCCACCCCTACCATCCCAGTCCAAACCACCCTCCACTGTCACCAACTCTGGGAGCCTCTGACATCACTTGCTACCACTCTCCTCACTGCACTGTCCCCCAACAACTGACAATCTGAATTTATATTTGCAAGGATCTAGACTACTTCTGCTGTCACATTTAAGGGACTCGTGAAGAGTCATGTCACTCAGCCCTAGCCTTAGGAGAATTATAAATAATCAAATAACTTCTCTCAGGGATTTCTTCTGCTCTTGATGCCATTTGTGTCTTTGGAATTACTTTACTTACTCATCATCAGTTCACATTTATTGAATACCTCCTATGTACCAGATACCCTCCTAGGCTCTAGGAAAATAAGGATGAATAAGAAATTGTCTCTACTCTGCATGTGTTCCTAAGCTAGTAGGAAAATGGACAGGTAAACATCACGCGATCTATGCACAGGGGACTATCTTCTTGAGCCCCAGAGAAGGGGTCACCTAACTAGCCCCTTGGGATATCAGAGAAGGTGGCTCCAACCCCACATGGGAATGCCCCATCAGGTTCCCCCATTCTTTCTTCCTGTCATCCCACAGTCATCAGAGCTTCTTTCAATCCAAACACACCTCCACTGAGATTCTTCTGCCTTGTTACCCTACCCTGTGGTAAGGATTACTACATATTTCTTAAATTATATCCATCCAAAAAATACTACTTTTTTTATTCAACAAATACTTAGTGAGTGAAGTACTGGGGATAAACAGTGAACAAGGAAAAGTCCTGCCTTTCTGGAACTTCTGTTCTAGCAGGAAAGACAGATAACTAACAAATAAGCAAATATAATGTTAGTGTGGCCAATGATATGAAGAAAAATAAAGCCAGGTAAGGGGATAGAGAATGATGAGAGGTGCTATTTTAGATGGAGTCGTCTATGAAGCCCCTCTGAGAAGGTGACATTTGAGTAGAGACTGCATTAAAGGAAAAGGTATAGTTTTCTGGGGGAATGACTTTCCAGACAGAACAGGAAGGAACAGCAAGGAGGCCAGTGGGGCCCAAGAGGAGTGGATGACGGGCATGACAAGGTCAAGGGGTGAGCAGGGCTCACATCACAGGAGGCTTTGGGACCCTGAGTGAGACCTTGCACTGTATTTTAAGTGTGAAGAGATTTGAACAAGGGAGTGGCCTGGTCCAGCCTATCTTTTAAAGAAGGCTCTTTGGACCATAGGGAAGTAAAAGTGGAAACTGAGAGACCAGTTATTAGGCCCTATGGGGAGGCACCCATGGACCCTATGGAGCACCCAGATGGACACCAGCTTGGATAAATCCTGAAGGTTTGGGGCCACTGAAGTCTTCTGAGCGAGAGCATGACATGATTAGTTTCTGTTTCAAAACAGTCCGTTTTACAGCATGGAAGATGGATTAGGAGATCAACAGTGGACAGAATGGGCTACACAATTTGCGGGGACCAGTGCAAAATGAAAATGCGGGGGCTCTTGTTCAAAAATAAGCACGAATTCCAAGATGGCGGCAGCAGAGTATTAAACCAAGTGTGGGCCCTTCTAAAAGTGGGGCTTGTGGGACACGCATCCATGAAGCCCGCTGTGACAGTGGAGGCATGAAAAGCTTCCAGGTTTTACCTCTTGTCTTAAATATAAAAGAAAGCAAGAAACAGAAACATAACTCCATCTTCAACAGAATTAGGAGACATCTAAGTCCCTGAAGCACAAGAAGAAGCAGAAAGCAGATGGCAGAATGACCTAGCAAAAAGGAAGAAAGTCAAACCCCAATGTCTGCAGGAGGCATCAAGGAGAAGAAAATCTATTGGTTACAGAAAACCTAGGAAAGATTCAGAAATTGGAGACACCAGATAGCACAGAAAGCCAAAGTGAGGCAGAGGGCTAGACGCAGGAATTATTTGAAACTCTGTCTGAAGGAGTAGTGAGACCACTCTAGGGATCCACCTATCCCTACAATCAGTCAGTCACACCTCCCCAACCCTGCAGGAGACCTGGTGTTTGTTCTGGAGTTATGGAGTTATCAAATAAGTGAACCAGGGAGGCTTCAAAATGGGACCATCAAAAGACCAAGGAAAATCAAAGCAAAGTCCACATGGTGGAGAGCTCCCCATTCCCTTCCCCACTCAGCTCCAGACACCAGCAGCTGGCCTCCCATACAGGAGTTGGGAGAAGCCTTCTCTGGAGAAACCATATGACTCAGAGAAAAGACTGACAAATGCTGGCATTTGGAACTCCCAATAAAACAGCTGGCTGGCCACCTGACCAAGATACACCAGTCCACAAGCCCACTCGTGCACTTTCAATCAGAAACATCCAAGAATAGGAAGGTATCTGAGGAAAGACTCAAACATTAAAGAAAAAAATTAATAATGGGGGGGGGGGAAGAACTCATAGAGAAAAGAGGGAATTGTAGAAAGTGGAACGATTCAAATAAATTGTAATTCATAGCCTCAGAAAGATAACAGAAGATAGTACATCCACAAAACAAAAACAGGATGCAGTATCTAAAGCAATAAAAAGGAACAAAGAACCAATTAAAAATGGTAGTCAAAATGTAAAAGTCAGCAGTAGGGTTGATGATGAAGTCAATGAAATCTCCTAGAAAGCAGAACAAAAAGATAAAGTGAGGGATAATAAGAGAGAATGGATAAGAAAATTAGAGGATTAGTCCAGAGGATCAAAACTGACTATTAGGAGAAAGATAATAAAAGAACTGAAAGGAAGAGGAAATTGTAGCTGGTTGTATTTTCCAAAGATGGCCGCAACGTCTCCTATCCCACAGGCTTTCCTAGAACTTTGCCATGCTCCCATCAAGAGATGGTGTCTTACTCTCTTACCCCTGAATCTTTAAAGGTTTTTGTGACTGTACTCACCAGTATAGTATGGTGGAAGGCAGACTATGTGACTTCTAAAGGCAGGTCATCAAAGGCAATGCTCCTTCTACTTTACTTGCTGGAAGAATTGTCCTGGAGCCCTGAGCCATCATGTAAATATTCTGATTGCCCCAAGGTCACCATACTGTGAGGAAGCCCAAGCTAGGCCATGTGGAGAGATCACATAGGATGCCCTGAGAAGAGAGAGAGTTGTCCAATAAGGCCTCAGCTGTTCCAGTCCCTACTGTTCCAGTTCCAGCTACTATCTGACTACAATCTCATGAGCGGGAACCACTTAGCTGAGCTTTTCCCAGATCCATCAGAGGTTGTAAAATGACTGTTCTGGTTTTAGATCACTAAGTTTTGGGGGCAATTTGTTACACAGCAATAGCTAACCAGAGCAGTGCCTAAGAGATAACAAAATTTCTCAGATTGAAAGATATGAGTTGACAGACTTGAAAAGGCCCACTGAGGGCCACCATAATTAATGGAGCCACTCTAGGGCACAAATGGGAAGTTTAAGACCAAAAGGATTAAGTAAAAATTTTTTTAAAAATTGGTGGGAGTGAGGGTTACACAAAGCAGGGAGATGACACAGAAGAACAAGTATCAGTATGGCACTTATCTTCTCAAAAGTAACAACAAAAGTTACAAATCAATGGACCAATGTCTTTGTATGATGTAAGACATGCTCTGGTAACAATAAATCCCCAAATTAACACAACAGTAGTTTATTTTTTGCTCACATAATAGTCCTGGATGGATGTTCAGGTAACAAGCAGGCTCTCTTCCATGGGCCCAGGCTCCTTCCACATTGTGGCTCAGCCATACCACAGGCTCCCTCCTACCCTTTTTTGTGCCTTGGACCCCTTTGGCTATCTGGTAAAGCCTGACAGAATATTTTTAAATCCATAAAACAAAACTCATAGTAGTAAAAAGCAAACCAATTATATGGACATATGGCTATCAAAATATAAAAAGACAATCTGTGATATAGTAATATATGTGTTTCTGTATTAATTCAATAGCCAACAAGACAATACATTTAAAGCATAGGTGAGTTGGTTACTTTTCTTTTTGAAAGACATATCCAGGTGAAGACCGACTACACTTGTGGCCTGCATACCTCTCAATATCAAGGAGAGTTAAGAATTCTTATTTGAAGCATCCAGTTTTGCAAACCTTTAATAAACAATGAAAACTTCTCACCTGCCTCCGCATATTAATTGACAAGCAATTGTAGGCAGGGATTACTGGAAAGCAGCAGAGATATCTGGCTCACCAATAGGAGACCACGTGACTTCACCATTTGGTGACTGAATGCCTCCTCTGCTCAGTGTCGGCCGGTTGTGTTGCATGCCTGTCTGTCAACAGGAGGACTGCAATTATGCACAATCTAGCAGCAGGTCTAATCACTGCCGTAATTTCCAGTAGTGATGAGTGTAACAGTATTTTGAGATTTCTGCAACAACTGTAATGTGATATGAAAATATCTGATTTCTACTGGTGACAAAGTCACAGCTACTGCTAATACTCTTGCGGTTTGTCATCTACATTCATAACAGACAGAAATGCTAAATTTCAGTTCAAGGTTAGGGGAAATATAGATATCCTTTTCCCATCCGAGTTGGTAGAATCCCCTAAACTTCGGGTCCCTGGACCTCAGTTTAGGACAGTTGGTCTGGACCCTTGTTGTCATACTGCAGCCAGCCAGTAGAAAGGGAAAGAGCATGGAAGACTGCACAGGGGAAGGCTTTGTGGACCAGGCCTGAAATTGGCCCATATCATTTCCATTGACATTCCACTGGAGAGAATTCAGCCACTTGGCTGCACCTCCCAACAAGGGAGACTGGGAAATATAACCTTATCTGTGTGCCCAGGAAGAAGAGAGAACAAATTTGAGGGCTCAGATAGCAGTCTCTTCCATAGTCAGTGGCATGTGTGGCCTTCTTGCGACTCATAGAACACACCCAGTCACTTTCCAAAGAAGTTAAAGCAAAGCCCCATCCAGTTTCTGCATTCTGCACAATGTCCAGGTCCTCAAGGTGACATACAATTTTTTCCATCAAGTCTGATGGAATTTCTCTTGGTCCAAAGAGTTAGAAACTTTGCCCTATCCTCCAACCCTGCACATACCCAATACATAGGATAATTGCAATTAAGATTGGGAAACACAGGCAGCTCCTGGTCCATAACAATGATGGAACCCTGCTGGGCTTCCCGGCCTTGGCAATGGAGGAGGTTCCTTCACGGGAGCCTGGATCTTCTTTCTTGGAGGAGCTGCCCATTGTCTTCCACAGCCCCTGCTCTGCCCTCTAGGAAATCCTCCCTTGTCCACTATCTCCTGGGGCCACACGTGAAATGGTTAGTAGGAGGATTCTCTTTTTTGGGGTCCCACTGCTTTCACAGCCCATTTTTTGCTCATGGAAGCTTGGGGGTCCAAGTGTTGTTTTAAAGTTTTTTTAAGCCATGTTTGTGGTTTCCTTGGGAATTTAATGTCTTCTTTCAAACAGATTTCTGATCACTTTGCTTCCCATTGGTTACACGTGCCAGTAACCACATTCAAAGTTTCTTAGACATGGTTCTTAAATCTTTTGTTTGTTTTTTATTCTTTGGCCCCATGCCAATCTCTATCTGTCAAATTAATATTGGTGACTATAGGGCCATGTATAGCAAGAGGCTTATCAGAGAGACAATGTCTTTAACCTGATCTCGCTGCAGGAATGAGTCCCCTTGTTTAACTGAGATGACTTCACGGTCTTTGTGACTCAAAGACTTATTTGGTCTTTCACCTCCTCTGTGGTGTCCAGAAACTGTATCTTCAGTCCTTAATCTCTACTTGCAAACAGTCCAGTGCCTCCTTGAGCTCATCTTTTCCTGGTGACAACCTGTTAAGTGAAGTAAGTAACCAACAACAAACCCTGCCTGCTTTTTTCCAACCTCTTCCACCACAGGTACAGTCTCAGTAGGATATTAAATTATCTCTGGCATCAGTTTTACCAAATGCTTTTGCCCCAGCATAACAGCTTTCTCCAGCTCTCCATCCTGTTATATCTGTTTCCTCACCACCAATCTTTAGCCAATGCCACTTATTTTGCTTTTTATGATGGCATCACCCCACTCCTAGAATCAATTTCTGTGCTAGTTAGAGTAGGTTCGACTGCATAACAAATAGACCCCAATATTTCTCGGGCATAAATGACAGGTGTTTATTTTTAGCTCACATAACATTCCTGGGTGGGTCATTCAGGGCAGGACCGTTCTTCATGTGGTTATTCAGGAACTGACATTCTTTTCATCCCATGGACCTGCAAACCCCTAGAATTTCATTTTCATCGTCTCCATCCATCTTGCTATAAGGGCGAAAAGCATGGAGGAGCTTGCATAGGAGGGTTTGAATGGACCAGGTCTGGAATTTTAATTTCCTTTAAAGAGAACTTAATCTCATTGAGTTGACCATTATTAAGGGCAAAACTTTAATGCAAAGGAGGTTGGAAAATGTAGTCTAACTGTGTGCCCAAGATTTTGATGGACAGCTAGTAGTGACTGCTATGGTTATTTTCAATCTAGGCTTCTATACCCAGCCAGTTTATCAATCGTGTATGTGGTTGGTAAAAAGACACTTTCAGATATACAAAAATCTCAAAAATACATCTTCTGATGACCCTTTCTCAGAAAGCTACTAGAGGATGTGCTCCACCAAAAAGATAAATTAAACCAAAGAAGAAGACAACATGGGATCCAGAAAATAGGGAACAACAATTGTATAGATATAGAGAGTCTACACTCCATATTAGAGCAGATGTTTGGAGGGCTCCGGGAGAGCTCTCTCCAAGAAAAAGGAAAAGTGGAGCTGATAAATTATATGATAGTATGACAGAGTGGGAAATTGTCATAAGGTAAATCTTGTAGAACGTTGTTAGAGAATGAGGATCATTTAGTCAGGATATCAAAGAAAACTAAGTTGTAAACTTAAATAATTACTAAATTTAACCAAATAAGCAACTTTTACAGTAAAAAGAGATTTAATCATAAAACACTAGCTCAGCAGTGAACAATCTTGACATAATCATAAAATTGAAAACAATGATGATGGACTTAGCCAAAAATTGAGATGTAATTAGAAGGATTTGGAGAAGGGGGGTGAGTGAGCTAAACTCCTCATAATATATATATTAGTCAGGATGGACGAAGGTATTCTACAACTATGACCCCCAAATCTAAATGGCATAAATAATAGAAGTTTATGTGTTACACTACACTCTTCAAGTGGGTTGCCAGGGGTTCTGCTCCATATGATCATTCAGGGACTCAGTCAGAAGCTCTACAGACTTGTAGCTACACCGTCTGGATACCCTCAGTCCTAAGGAAGGGCAGAGACACTAGAGAGGGATGTCTGAGGTTTCATTGTCTTAGATAGAAGTGATACTCATCACTTCCTCATAAGATTTCATTGGCCAGAAACAGTCACATGTCCCTGTCTAACCAGGAGGGGACCCAGAAGTACAGTCTTACGTGTGCTCTGAAGGGGAGGAGGGCTGGTAATGCTCACCAGGGGAAGTTTACAAAACAATCTAAAATGAATGAGTCAAGAGATACCATTATATGCTTATTATTTTAAACTATGGAAGTGAGTACCAGAACATGTTGAAAAGCTAAAAGAAAAAATGGAAAAGTTTAAGAATGGTGCCTCTGGGGAGCCTGGCAAGTAACCAGCATGGGGAGTGAAGCAGGGTGGGGCACAGGGGAGCTGGGTTGTGTTGTCAGCTTTTTAGAATTGTTTGACTTTTTAAAATATCTGCATGTATTGTTTTTATTAAATTGTATATAACTTATTTTTTTAAGTTGCTTGAAGAATAAAGACTGGAGCCAAGGAAACACACAGATGTACCTCAGTAACCCCATCTGGAACCATAACTGAGGTCAGTGTTAGGCAATCGGTCAGCAGTTTGCAGAAGCCCCTTCCTCCTGATTCCTCCCAGGCTGCTGGCCGAGCTCCTTCCCTGGGTCTCTCTCAGGAGACTGGAATTTGCTCCAAGAACCAGGCACTGTCTTACAGCCTCTGAGCCCTTCTCAGGCTGCAGCTCTCTCTTGGTAATGTTTACCTTACACTCCTCCATCCAAAGATTCTTCCCCTTGTGAAGATGAATGCAAAATACTGGTTGAAAGGTCTCACTCCTGCTCTTCTCGATTAGTCAAATCCCATTGGTCCTGACAATTTCTTCTCTCTAACTTTCTTCTTGGAAACTTAAGTTTAAATTTAAACTTCATCTGACCTATGAGGACTTTCTATTTCCCCGCTTTTGTCCTCATTACATGCTCTTCTCACCGCCTCTGTAAATGTCCTGTTAACACCCGAGCATTCCCAGAGACTCCCTAAGTCAGTGCTCCATGTCTCCTCTTCCCTCCTCCACACCACGGCCAGAGAGTGCGTCGATGAAGCGCGTTTGGTCACGACATCCTTAACAACTCCTCTTTGCCTTCTTAGCAAAATATTTTCAGCCCTTTCCAATCTGTTCCCATCCCTTTCCCACCCTGACCGTTCCCTGCCCCCGCGCTCCCTGTGCTCGGGCCTCGCCCCTCTACTTGCTGAGTCCAGAACCTGCCAGGAACCTTAGGCCTCCATCTTGGCTCCTGCTGAGCTCCCTTCCTGGAATACCCCTCCCCTGCTGGGCACATCTCACTCCAATCAGGAAGACTTCCCAGATTCCCGGCTGCAGTGGAGGAAGGGGAAGAGGCTCATTAGAACGGGCGCTGATAGTTCAACACCCGCTTAGTAATTCTAACATCGGGAAAGTCACTCAACTTCTCCGAGCCTCAGTTTCTCAGATGTTACGTTAGGGTTGGCCTGGATTATCTTTAACATCTCCTTCAGGTCGAATACTAGCCACATCCTCCCCTCTTCTGCCATGAAAATTACATTGAATTGTAGTTTAGTTTTTAAGAGCACAGATTCTAGAGCTAGAGCCAAACAGCTTGGGTTCAAAGCCCAGCTCTACCACTTACTAGCTGTGTGACCTTGAGCAAGTTACTAGACCTCTCTTTGCCTCATTTTCTCACTATTTATTGAGAGATAGTAATTCTCTTATGGGATTGTTGTGAGAATTAAATGACACATATATCACAAGTATACATATGTTGTGACACATATAAAGTGTTCTATAACATTTCTAATAAGTTCTTATTATCATTAGTCTCCACTGAACTTAAGTTCTTTGAGGAACAGGGCCACATCTCCTTTCTCTCTAAATCCCCAATGCCTAGGACTTCACCCAGCATGTATAAAAAACTCAATAATTTTTTCCAAGTAAAAGAAGGAGAGAATTGGGACAAACTGCAACCACATCATTTGAGTTAGGTTTCAAGGGCTTTGCCCAACCTCCTTGAACTGTCTTTCCTTTCAGAAAATCACTCCAGCAAGTCATGTCTGGTTTTTCACTCAACGTTTGGAAGACTTGAGGGTGGAGACAAGGGGGATTGTGTTGGGAGGAAAGGAGCTTGTCTAAGCTTTCATAGGCCAGTCCCTATCTCCAAGACCTCTGTAGGTGTAAACATCTATGAATTCAAGAGACCAAAGAAGACACGTCCCTGGAGGGCTGGGGGTGGTTGAGCATTTAGCATACCCAGGAGCTCCCAGGAGGCCAGCCGTGGACCCTTCTTGGGGAAGGCCCAGGGAGAATGGCCCTCCCTGAAATGTACAAAAGACAGGTTGCTTCTTCCATCCAGGCTGCTACCTGGAGATGGAGGACACTGGGGAAGGAGAGGTGGGGAGGAACGAGTCCCACACTCCCCGGGGGCAGCCTGGGAAGCATTGCCCAGGCAGAGGGGGTAAAAGCAACAGCTGCTAAGGGCCAAAGAAGTCTAGGTCAGAACCCAAGTGAATAGTGACAAGGGCGAGAGAGTAGAGATGGGAACCAGAGAGGACCCCAGGGAAGGCAGGGGCTGGGGACAAGTCTCAGGAAAGGTTGGGCTTTAGGTGAGTAATCCAAACCGAGACGGCTACCATGGCCCACTGTATCTACCGTGAGTTATTTAATAAAATGCTGCCAGGGTGCCTGCAATTTCGTTGCTAATATGCCAATGTCTCGCAGTTCTGCATCTTAACCTCATTGCTGGGGCTCTGGAGGCCCCTTACACACCCCCGTCTTCCCAGCCCAATGTCCCCCTGCAGCCACAGGGGTGGAGCATCTCATTTTGCTAGAATGTCATCCATTTATCAAAGGACAGGATTAGCCTGCCTCCTCCACGTTCGGAAGGCAGAGCCCTCCTCTTTCTAATTTCAGCTTGGCTACAGCTTAGGTTATTAACCTACTGGAATATCCTCCAGGGTCTCCCTCTCACGCCACGCTGCTTTCCCTGTTTTCCCAGCACTCGCTCCCTGATTCTCTTTTTCTCTCAGGCTGTGAAACTTAAAACTTTTTCCATCTTCAAATCTTTTCATGTGGATGGAAGACACCCCTTTCTCCACTCCTGTCTGACGCTGGATGGGGGTGCAGGGGCACTAATGGTGAGGGAGGCTGGGGGGGTGCTCTCCAGAACCAAAGCGGACACTGGGATGCCACTTTTGAGGAGAAGTCAGGGAGGCAGGAAGAGAAGTGGCAGAATCCTTGAACTAGGAGTCAGGAAACCTGGGTTCAGGACCTAATTCTGTCGCTCACTCGCTCTTTGACCGTGGGCAAGTCACCTTCTCCTCTCTGGGCCTCAGTTGCACTGTCTGAAAGGAGAGGGATGGATAAGAAGGGGAGGTTCGAGGACTCAGGAAACTCCAGGGTCAGGTGGGCTACCCAGATGAGTGAACTGGCCTGTATGAGATAAGGAGTGGAAGGCAAAGTGGAGGGTCCACGTCCAAACAAAAGGGATCCAAATTTTAAAAATCAAGATTTCACCAACCAAAATAGCTCTGCTGGACAAGTCAGGTCAAAGAATCACCAGTCTGTAGCCTCTTGAGGGTCCTCCGACGTCCCTTTCCACTCTAACTTTCTACCATATAATCGTCTGCAAGAACAGAGCCCATCTTGAATGTGCACTGAGCAGATATGGTGTGAATTCAGGAAATAGATCTTCTGTCCACTCCACCCCCCAGCCCCCGATGTACAACTGATTTACTATCTGAAATCCTTGAAAAAGTAATTGGGTTAATGTATGTCCACAAATTATTTGTTACTCCAAAGGTAAAACCTAACTCTCCTCCCCTTGTGTGTGGGTTGGGCTTAGCGACTTGCTTCTAACAAACAGAATATGTTGGAAGTGATAGTATGTGACTTCTGAGACTAAGTCATAAAAAGCATTTGGCTTTCTCTTCCTCCCCCTCCTCCTCCTCCTTCTCCTCCATTTCTCCCTCTCTCTCGCTTCACTCTCTCTGGGGGAAAGCAGCTGCCATGTTGTGAGGATACAAAAGCAGCCCTATGGAGAGGCCCATGTGGTGAAGAACTGAGAGAGTTGACCTCCTGTCAACAGCCACCTGAAGAAGCCATCTTGGAAGTGGCTCCTCCAGTCCCAGTCAAGCCTTCAGATGACTGCAGCCCTGGCCAACATCTTGACTGCAACCTCATGAGAGACCCTCAATCAGAATGAGCCAATTGAGTCACCCAAACTCTTGACCCACAGAAACTGGGAGATAATAACTATTTGTCATTTTAAGGCACAAAGTTTTAGGGTAATTTGTTACACAGCAATAGATAATAAGTACATTGAGAAACAAACTTCCCATTCCACAATGAAAGATAAGACTTAAATCCACCTTCCTAGAGAGAACAAAAGACCACAAGTGAGCCCCAAAAAGTTAGGAGAAAACAGGAAGCGCACTACAGGAGCTGAAGACAAGCTCTGCCAGCTTTATAATCTGCTCTAAACCAACACTGGAATTATCATAAGTAAATTTATTGTTAGAAACAGACCTGAGCTATACTATTAATCATAACTCAACTCCATCTAACTAGAATATCTGCTGGACACCCCAACTCAGATGGCCACTGTCACCTCACCTCAACCATCCCATTCTCAATCCAGCTCTTCCCCCTCAGTCTCCATGTCTCAGAGAATGGGACCAACCATGCATCTAAGGACTGAGGCAAAGAGTGAGCCACCTCAGGCTCCAAGCTTACCACGAACTGTAGACTTCACCTGAACTATTTCACCAGTTTAATGGCAGCAAAGAAAACAGGGAGAGAAGTGGTTCTCTAAATTTTTGAGAGTATTCTGTGTCTTAAAGGACATGCGTATCTGTCTTTCCTTGTGTTCAGTGGTTCAAAACCATAACAATCATTTATTTTGCTCATGAACCTGCAACTTACACGAGGCTCAACAGGGACAACTTCTCTCCATATCTGGGGTCCAGCCAGGACGATTCGTATGGCTGGAGGCTGGCCAGCAGTGGTGTGCTGAAGCCAGCTGTACCAGCCTGCAGCAGCCATTTGTTAAAAACTCAGAAATGGGGCCGGCCCGGTGGCGCAGTGGTTTACTTCGCGCTTGGCAGCCCGGGGTTCGCGGGTTCGGATCCCGGGCGCCCGCTGACGCACTGCTTGTCAGCCATGCCGTGGCGGCATCCCATATAAAGTAGAGGAAGATGGGCACGGATGTTAGCCCAGGGCCAGTCTTCCTCAGCAAAAAGAGGAGGATTGGCAATGGATGTTAGCTCAGGGCTGGTCTTCCTCACAAAAAAAATTTAAATTTAAATTTAAAAAACCTCAGAAATGTTTGTAAGCCCATTGTTATACAATTAGTAGCTTGACATTGGCCCTGGTGGGACTAGTTACACCCAGAAGTCAACAAACACTATAAACCAGGACACTTTTTTTTCAGAGAGCAGGTTCACCAGCATACCACCATCTCTCTCTCCCTGCCACAGGGCTAGCTTGGGCTCCCTCAAAGCATGGAAGTCTCAGGGTGTTAGGCTTTTTACAGGGTGGCTGGCTTCCTCCAGAGCAATTGTTCCAGATGATCTAATCAGAAGCTACCCAGGGCTTCTTGAAATGACCTAGCCTCAGTCCCAGAATGTCACTTCTCTCACATTCTGTTGGTTATGCAAATCACTGAGACCAACCCAGATTCAAGGAAAGAGATTAGACTGCACCTTCCAGTGGGAGGAGCAGCAAAGAGCACGTGCGGCCATCTTTGATCCGCCACAGCGCCAGAAGGAAGACTGGGCGGTGCAGCAGAGCGGTGCAGCAGAGCACTGCTGGACTGGATATCAGGAGAGTCAAGTCCAACCTCTCCCTTTACTTCTACGACTCATGTGCCTTCAGCAAGTCATTTAATTTACTTGAACTTCCTTTTCTTCCTGTGTAAAAAAAAAGGAAAGAAAAAGAAAGGGGTGGCGATAACCTTAACCCTGTCTGCTTCTCAAAGTTATCGTTAGAAGCAAATAAAATCATTTTGGTGTACCTTTATGCAATCTAATGCCATCTAGATTCAAGGCTTTGTTGAAACTGTTTTTTATTTATGTGCTTTAACTAGGGTGACCATATAATTCATAGTTCAAAACAGGACACTCTGCAGAGTGAAAAGGAGTGTTATTAAGAATTATGTCGGGGCCGGGGGGCTGGCCCGGTGACATAGTGGTTAAGTTCATGCACTCTGTTTCAGCAGCCCCAGGTTCACGGGTTCAATCCCAGCTGCAGACCAACACATCACTCAGCAAGCCATGCTGTGCTGGTGTCTCATATACAAAATAGAGGAAGGTTGGCATGGATGTTAGCTCAGGGCTAATCTTCCTCACCAAAACAAAAGAATTATGTTGGGCTGGCCCCTTGGCATAGTGGTTAAGTTCAGCCTGCTCTGCTTCAGCAGCCTGGGGTTTGCAGGTTCAGATCCCAGGCACAGACCTATACCACTCCACTCATCAGCCATGCTGTGGCAGTAACCCACATACAAAATAGAGGAAGACTGGCAACAGATGTTAGCTCAGGGTGAATCTTCCTTAGGAAAAAAAAAAAGATTTATGTCAAAGGTAGAATCAGGACTGACCCCAGCAAACCAGCTTGCATGGTCACCCAGCTATAATAAATATGCCAGTTTTCAGAGAAGGAACTGAGTAATGTGAACTGAGTCAAGTGACCCAGAGGTGAGCATTTAGTGGGGAAAAAATAAAGAAACATTCTGGAAAGAATTTAGCAAGTCAGAGATCGTGCTGAAAATCTTTAATGGAATAAGGCGGGTATTAGATATATAAAGTAAAAATGAGAGAAAAAAATTTTTTTCTCCAGTTCAAATCATTTCTTCATTCCCAATGTCAAGTAGCCTGTCCAGGTCCCCTTTCAACTCTCAACTGATGTTCTTGCCTCCAGCCTCACCTCTATCCAGTTATTTCTCCACTGTGCTCCCCTCCCCAGGGAATTCTATCAAGAACACACCATTTCTTGTATCATTCCCCGGAGTCACACCCTTCAATGGCTCTTCATCACCTACGGAAAATGCCTTCAACTCCAAGCATGGTATAAGCTCTCCATGGTCTGGCCCACCTCCTACCTGTCTCTCCAGCCTGCTCTCCTGCCCCCTCTGACCTGACACTTTATTTACATTCTAGAAATTCCAAAAAACTTTTATCTCCTGGCATGCAGTGCTGGAGTTTACATGGAGATGCCTCTCTCCGCCATCCTTTCAGCCTAGAATGTTCTTTCCCATTCCCTTTGTCTCTTCAACCCTCAGGAGTCATCTCCTCAAGGAGGCCTTTTTAGATGCCTAAGGCCAGGGTCAAGGCCCTCCCCAGTACTCACCAAACATTCTGGGTACACCTCTGGCCTTGGAATATTGTAATGTTAAGGGCACAGACTTGGGGCCCAGATGGCCTGGGTTCCAATCCCAATGGATCTTGGGCAAGTTACTTAATCCATGCCTCAGTTTCCCCATCTATAAAATGGATTTAATAGGATTCACCTCTTGGGATTGTTGCAAAGATTAACTGTGTTAATATAATACATATATCGCTTAATACAGTGCCCAGCACATAGAAAGTACTCAATAAATAGCATTATCCTCTTCTGAGGTGGCCTGCATCTGACTCCCCAACGTGCAGACTGGGTCTAATTCACATCTGTATCCTTGGAGGAGTCTCATAAGTGTTGGTTGAAATGAACCGAGTTTAGGAGCTTTTAGAGACCTCCAGGGAGACTCTCTGCTCCCGAGGGAAAAGACTAGAAGTCAGAGGGTGGCTAGAAGAAAGACTAGAAGTTGGAGAGTGGACACATACAATAGGGCGACACTGAAACTTCAGTCTCAGCTGGGAATGGGGTGACTGCATGAGGAAAACGACCTACCCTTTGCACAAAGTCATGCTCCTCCTCCTCCAAAATCCGCAGGAAAATTCAGCTCCAGCCTCCCTGGCTCTGCCTGCCCTCGTTTTCTGTTCCTCCTTCTCCCTGTCCTATTCCTCGGGTGGCTCCTCTCTGAATGGGGGCAGCCTCTGACACCCATCCTCTAGAGCCACACCTGAGCCCAGCCATATGAGGAGGCAAACAAAAGTCATAAAGCTCCTTGTATGTGTTTTCTCACTCCAAGTCAATTTTCAACTTTCCTTTCTCTGCATTTCTTGCATTTCTAAATACATCCAAATGAAGATTTTATGAGCAAACCAAGTTATACATAAAACACTTTTACATTCCTAAACTGACAAAGTGATTTAACTCTGTAAAGGGCACTTAAAGTCTAAGCATTACATATGCTTCAGAATTTCCTCAAATTTCCACTTGAAAAAAAAGAAAGGATTTTGAACAGCTCCAGAATTCCCAGACATTTTCCTGTTCTGGGCCGACCCTTGAGTAGCAAGTTGCGTCTGTGAAGCAGCCTGTCCTGTGAAAAGCCCTCTGGAGCTGAGAAAGCTCAGGCCTCACCACGTCCTCTGTGTCCAGACATCAGTAGCTCCACCACCATCTCCTCTCGCCACCCTGTGCTGGCCTTCATGGGAAGAAGAGGGCATAAACAGCTGGAGCTGCCTCTGCAGCATCAAGCTCCCAGAAGCCAAACATCTGGGCAGCTGCCAAGGGCTCCAGTTCTGCCAGCCCTTCTCCATTCCAGCGACAGGAATGCCCCTCTCTCCCCAGACCTCTTGACAAGTGCCTAACTGCCTTATGGGGAAATGAGACCCAGTAAAGAGCCTCACTGGGTCAAGGAAGAGCAGGAGAGGAGCCAGTCGCCCTGCCAGGGTCCTCTCCGAACAGCTCTCGAGTCCAGGGGGTGGATCCAGAATGAGAGGGTGATAGCTGGTCTTGATCTCACAATAGATAACAGGAGATGGTCAGGACTCTACCAGCAGGGATTCGGGCTTAAAGTTCCTGACAGTCCGATAGGGGGTGAATGAATACCAAGAGCTTCACGGTAGACACTTATACAGCAGGCACCCACTCTGATCTCGGCATGAGAGGCAGTTTGACCTGAAGGCTCAGAGCTCTGGAGTCACTCAGTCCTGGGTTTGGATCCTGACTGTCCTACTTACTGGCTGCATCCTTGAGTAAATTTCTTACCCTGTCCAAGCCTCAGCATCCTCACCTGTCAAATGGGGATAATAATAATGGTGCCCACAGTGTGGGTTTACTATGAGGATTAAACACAAAAGAGTCCAATCTAGAGCTTGACATATACTAAATGCTCAGTAAGTACGACAATCACCATTGTTATTCCCAAGGTTTGTGATCCCTTAGATAATAAGAAGACCAGTCTCTAAGTCAGCACCTGCCTTTCCACCATGTGACCTATCTCCACCACGGAGGCAGCGGTCCAGTTCATTCCTCCTGACAAAAGCCTAGAGAAACTCATGCAGGCCCTCCAGCTGGCCACCCCCAGCCCCATCCAGGACCCCATCTCCCCAGTTACCTGTGTCCACCCTGTCTCCCTGCCCCATCCCACCCCAGCTCAGAGAGGGAGAATTCCGGCCAGGACCCCAAAGACCCATCTGCAACTCCCCAACTCCAGGAAAAGGGGCTCCAACAAGGCAGAGCAGTAATGGGATGGAAGATTTGGGCTAATCCGCAGCCAAATGAGGGTCTAATTCGTGCTGTAAAAATCTGTCAGCTGCTAGTTAACAGTTCCTCACGCCCTGAGCTTGGGAAGGGCCAGAGGCCTCTGCTTGCAGGAGCATTTGGGCCTGTACCTAGGGTGTTGTTTTTCTCCCCTTTCCTTGTTTTTTCGTTTTTGGAATGTGAATATAAACTTTATGGAGGGGCCTGGTCTCTGTTCACACCGGGTGCTAACAGCCCACAGCTGAAAGCAGAGGCGCGGCGGAGGCAGGCGGAGCCGCCCAGCAGGCCCAGGGAACCGGGAGGAGCGGGGGAGGGGCTGGTGAGGGGGCCCAGCAGGCGATGGAAGGATATTTCATATTGAATTTGCTTTTTTTTTAATGTGGAAACTTTTAGACACAAACCGGTCCCTGTGTTTAAGTCATTAAAACATCTTTAAGCATTTTCTGGTTTGAGTTTGCTCCGCAGCCGTCCTGGTTCCTGGAATGTATTTTATTTTTCTTTTAAGTCGGTGAAAGCAGAAAGAGGAGGGGGGTGGCAGGAGGAAAAAGTGCATTTCCAACAGATTTTTCTTTTTCTTCTTCCTGGGGTGGGGAAGAGGGCGGAGAAGGAGAGAACAGGGCTCCCTGTGTCTGATCCTGAATCCCCAGAAATCCCGCCCGGCCTTTGTGGCCCATGCACTTGCTGACACGATAAACAGATACACATTCCCCGTCGTTGTCACGGGCGTCGCCCGCTCTCCCGGAGGACCAGGGAATCGCTAGATGCTCGATTTAAAGTCTCCGGGGCGCGGCGGCCGAGCACCCCACGACGCCGCGCGCTGGGTTGGGCGCCGCGGGAGGAGGCCTGTCCTGGGGTGTCCCGCGGCCCGGCTGCTGTCCCCCTCTCCGCCCCGCGCATGGCGGAATCTCGCCCATTTCCGCTTGGCACCCGGGCCCGGCGTCTGCCTCTGCCGCCTGAGCCGGGCGCCACCCTCGGCGTGGACGGTGACTAATGCGGCCGCCCAGCGGTGGGGACCGAACGCGCACGTGGCGGCGAGAGCCGGAGGGGACACCGCACGCCTTGGCCCCCGGGCTCCGCGCCTGCTCGTTTGACCCCGGGGTGAAGCCCAGATGCTCTGGCACCACGACCCTGGCGTCTTAAAGGAGGAGGCCCGGAATCCGGATTCCTGGGCCGCCGGGTCGGAGCCGGGACTCAGAAGAGCCGCGGCAAGAAGGTTGGCTCCGGATATCCGCACAGAAAGGGCGCTTTCAGCAGAGACGCCCAGGCCAGGAGCGCGGCTGGGGCTTAAATGGGGTCCCCAGGCCACTTCTCGAAAATAGGGCAGTCGCCCTGGCACTACTCCGTTCTCATGGCCCGGCCAGAGGATTGGCATCCCCAGGACAGACACGCCCAGTAAGGGCACCCAACAGGTGCCCAGTAAGGGCCAAATTGGGGCGCCATCAGTGGCGCGGCAGAGCTTCATGGCCCCCAGAGTCCCAGCCCCACTCCCAGCTCTTTCAGGCCCCCCTGCCCCTGCTGAATCTCTGTTTTTCCATTTGGACAATGGAGAGGGAGGAATGCCCAGTTTTCCGAAAGGGGTTCTTTTTTCACGAGTTTGGAAAATAGAATGGCGGTGCACCTAAGAGATGCAAATTGGGCTGGCAGTCGTGTGTTGAAAGAGACAGACCCGTTAGGGAAAGTCTTCATCTGGGAAAGCCCTCTTGTAAGGTGATCCGCCTCCTCCCCAGTGGCAAAGAAGGCGAAGGGCACAGATCGCTAGTCTACCTGCCCCCCTCCACGGGACCCCTCCCCACCGCAGTTCTTGACTTTCAGGCAGGCCAGAAGGGAAAGACTGGCCCTGAACTGGATTCCCTTCCCCTCCACCACCCAGCAGTCTTTCAGGGTGCCCACACACTGTGTGGCTGTGGGAGGACCAAGTAGGTTGTCCAGAAGTTTGCAGCCCTGTAAGGCAGGGGGAAAGCACGTTGCCCTGGTCATCTCAATGCCTGAAGTTTGAATCCTGGACTTACCTATGTCCTTCTCAGGATGTAACTTATGCTTTAGGGGATTTTGTCCTAAAATTAGAAGGCTTTTACAGGTCAGGAAACTAAAGCTCCAGGGTCCCTGACCTGCTGGGTACCAGGGCATGGACGCAGGCCCATTCCATCTTCACACCCCGTGCAGGCTAGGTTTCCAGGCTTCGGTGGCCTCTAGCCCAGCACCTCATGCGTGGCTGGCCCTCTTGCCCATCCAGCAGAATGGCATGGCAAACACACATTGCTTAATACCTCCCAAAAAGAAAAGAAACATGTCCAGGACCAGCTTCCATTGGAGGGAGCTTGAATTCCTAAGAGATCCCCTCCTGACCCCCTCTCACGCTGCTACGGAGGATCGGAGGATCTAGGATCAGCCAGAAGAGTGAGCTCTCGCACGTGCAGACCGACTAGAGTGAAGCCTGAGGCCCCCTCGGCAGTGCGCGGTGGGTTTCCTGAGTGGGGCCACGGGGACCCAATGGTCGCTTTTCAGAGGACCCTGCGCATCCGCGGCCCTCCGGGGAAGAACGGTTCCAGTGGTCCGCTGTGCGCCCTGTGCTGCAGAATCCGGGAATCTTTGAGGTGCAAACGGCTCTGCCTTCCGGACGCAGTTCTATCCTGCAAATGGGTGGGGCCCTGGCAGTAAATGGGCTCTGAAAATTGGTGCCACAGGAACAGCTGAGAGCTGGCAAGGCCGGCACCCCTGCAGGTCAGCATCTGTCAGTCTGCATTAAGATATGCAAAGCCGAGGTGCCAGCGCAGCCGCTGTTGCCTCTCTTGGCGCGGTGCGTAATTGGTGTCAACTGTTTGATTGCGATAATTGCTACTGTCTGGGAAAGTGGCTTCCAGGCGCGATGGGACAGAGCCTGGTCGGCAGGCCGCTGGGCTCGCTGCTGGCCCCTGAGCTCCTCCTCAACCTCTCGCTCTTCTGCCTACTGTTCCCGAGACCTGCAGGCCTGGGACTCCGGTGGGACCCCCCCTTCCCCCTCCCTTTCCCTGAGAGGGAGGAAGGAGTGGAGAGGAGGGAGAAGATCTGCCCCTCTCCCCCCACCATCGCAAACTACATATCTCCTCATGGAGGGAGTAAAAACAGGCAGGCTCAGGCCTGCAAGATTCACTCAAGTCTCACATTTCCCACCCCATAAGAGTCACAATAGCAGTTGGCTCCCTGGCCATTATCTTGGCTGGCCCTCACCAACGCCCATGAAGTCGGTATTATTAAGTCCTACTTTACAGATGAGAAAACGGAGATTCAGGGAGGGGGTGGTTAGGTCACATACCCTCTATCATGTATCTGGTAAGAGGCAGAGCCAGCCAGGGTGGCTAGAACCTGGTTTCCCAAAGCCCTACCCTCTTTCCCATCCAACTGGTGGGGAGGCTGGGCAGCCTGCTGCATTTGGGAATCTGTAGTCCGTGCACTAGGCACCCCGACTGTGGGGTGTTTGAGGCCCTGGAGGCAGGGCCATTCTGAGGGAGCCAGGCTAGCCTTCCCAGCCTCCTATCATTTCTTAAGGCCTTGGAAAAGGAAAGTGGTCATCCCAGGCATCTCATGATGGAGCTGGGCTTCTAGAGCAGGATTTCTCAAATTTGGGTCAAACAAGTCTATGTTGCAGAGGCTGTCCTGTGCATTGTAGGGTGTTGGCAGCTCTCCTGGTCTCCACCCACTAGATGCCGGTATCACACACATACCCCTCTCCCAGCTGTGACCACCAAAAATGCCTCCAGAAATTGCCAAATGTCCCCAGGGAGAGGGAGGCAAACTGTACCCTGTTGGGAACCACTGGTTCCAATTGGGCCCCCATGATATCAGGAGCCAGGTGTCTGGCAAGTGAGCTCAATTCAATTTATTCAAAGAAAAATTTCCACATCACCTGACACTGTACTGTCCAAGAGGGACACTAGGCCCAGGTTTGCAAGGGCTGCAGAGTTGACTAAAGAACCCTTCCCACTCTCAAAGCTTAGCATGGTGGTTAAGCACATGGAGTTTGCAGCCAGACTGCCTGGGTTTAACTCTTAGCTGCCATTTACTAACCAAGTGAATATCTGTGCCTCACTTTCCCCATCTGTAAAATGGAGGCAATAATAGTAACTACCTCATACGCTTATAATGAGGATTAAATGAGCTAATGTTTGAAAGTGTTTGGAACAGGCCTGGCACATAGTAAGCACTCAATAAGTGTTTGTTAAATAAAATAAATGGAAATAAAGCCCTTATTGTCTGTGGAGGGTGTGGAGGGTGGGGGGTGGGATTCTTTGGTGTCTACAAATGCGTATAATGCAGGGCAGAATGAGGTGAGGGTTAACCAGAAGCAGGAGTGGTGGAAGAAGCAAGACACTGCCTGGGAGACAGAGGTGGCCTTGGAGCAGCGGGGAGGCTGAGCGTTCAGAGAGAAGGAAGAGATTCTGGCTTGGGGTCCACGTGCACTGGGAGCTCTGCCCTGCTCCATCATCAAGACAAAGCATGTTTTACCTGTATGAAGGAGTGGGAGCAGGGAAGGTCATGCTCCTGAGGGCAGCCTGCTTTAAAGCCTAAAGAAAAACCTCCCTCCTCCAGGAAGTCCTCTCTGAACCCTCAGCCATTTCAAAATGATCCCCTATCCTCTGTCTGCAACATTGCTTGCTCTACGCCTTGGACGTGTAATCAGATAAGGTCTTGTACTGTCATTCTTCTTAGCTACCTACTTTGTGCCTGGAATATGCAAGCACTTTATATTTATCATTATATTTCAGAAGTATTATATCCTTTATTATTATTATTATTATATTATGCACCAGGCCATCTGCCAATCACTTATATGCACTATTGCATTTAATCCTCACACAACTCTGTATGTCCATTGTGTAGAGATTAAGAGCATGGGCTTTTGAGTTTGAACCCAGCTCTAACACTCACCAGCTTTGTAAACTGGATGCATGCAACCCCTCAAAGCCTGTTTCCTCATCTATAAAATGGGCTTAATAAGACCTACTTCCCAAGGTGGTTGTGAGCATCAAATGAGCTAATGGATGCGAAGTACTAAACACCACGCCTAGACCATGATATAGGTACTATTGGAAACTTGCTAGGTCCTTTACATTTATGAAATAACAGTAACTACAATGATGATGATTAAAACATACTGCTATTTGCCTTTGTTTTCTTAACTTGCCTGCATCGGGAAGGGTTTAGATCAAAGGTTTCTGGAATACGGGGCTGTGACCATGCAAACCCCAATGGAGAAGCAGGGGAGGGGGCAGTGGGAGCGGTCCACCTTGGGTGCAGGCGATGAAAGGGTTCATTGTCTGTAGAGAACTTTAAAACAATAATAAAACTGACTAAAAGTCAATCTGCTTTTTTCTTATCACCATGCACCAGCAATTCTGTGTCAGCGATAAAATACTTCCACCTGAAAAAAGAATCTTCTGTTGTGCTATGTTCTAAGTAATTAGTGTGGTTGCTGTTGAGTTTCAGTGATATATACGTGCGCTTCAAAGGGGCGCATCTCTGTTACTCATTCTTTCATAAAGACTGTACGCTGTGCTGCGTGGTAGTTCATTGGACGAACTGCCATGTACATAGTCAGCCGGGAACGCGCGGCACTTGGCTACACTCCGCATCTCGAGAGTAAGTTTGTAACAACTCAGAGTCATTACAGCTGCTCTCAGTCGCAGTTCTCAGCTCAGCTCCTGGAGTTCTACACATTCCCGCATTTAAACAGTAGATTCAAAAATAAACAATGACACACAGAGATGGCAAAGACCTAGTCCCGGACTCCAGCTACTTCAATCCCGTCTTTTCTATGCAAATCATTCTCTGACACTTGCAGAGTTCACTCTTGGGGGAACTTTTCTTCATCTGTTTTCTTCCCCCACTAAAAAAACCATTAATATAATTTTAGAGGATCAATCAACTACTTTCCTCTTTTCTGTACTGTAATAGTCATGTTATTTATTATTTATTTACTGGTATGATTATACAAAGTTTAATAAGAGAAGATTTTCACTGTCTGATTTCCTTTTCTGGCCATTATTATTTGTTATTTATTATTATGACAATAATTTTGTTATATGAGGGGGGTGTTTAAAATGATTCACTCTGGGTGTCTAATGATTAGGTACCCCACTGGTCTGGAAAGGGTGCCCCACCAGGCTACTGCTGCCCAGCCCCTCAAAGCTGCCCACCAGGCCCTGGGACCCTCCTCACCCTGGGGGCTGGCAGACTGCCCAGGGGGCAACACGGACTGGTGCTTCCCTCCCCCGCCCCAGGGCTCCTTCCCTGCTAGGTCCCTCCCACAGCAGCCCCATCCCCACACCCTTCTCCTCTTCCCTGTCCTCTAAGCCAGTCTCAGCTGTGACTGGGTAGGGAAGGGTCTCAGAGGAGTGAATGTGTGACCTCAGGAGCAGGCACACATCAACATCGGCCACAGCTTCCCGGCGGGACCTGAAGAAGGATCCTGTTCAGATCCTCGGCATGTTGGGGAAACTGAAGCCCAAAGAGAGGTGGTGCCCAGCCTGAGGGCAGCCAGCTGGTTAGTGGGTCAGGGTAGAACTAGAACTCAGCATTCCTGGCCTCCAGGCTGGCACCCTTCCATGACACCACTCAGCCCTAGCCTAACAAGGATGGGCTAATGGTGAGACTTGAGTCATCAGAGGCAGACCTCAGTGGATGCCCTTTCCGGCTAGGAGGGCCGTCCTGGGGCCCCTTTCTGAGTCCAGAATAGCCAAACCACCCAGCCTGCCTTTCCCTCCTTCTTATTCCCCCAGTGTGAGCTAGGAGCAGGGTCAGGTGTGTGATGGAATTCTCTAGACCGGGATCTACGTGACCTGCTGCCTAGAGGCATTGGCCTTTCCCTGAGGAGATGGCGTTGGCATCACCCCAGACCTCCAGACCCTTGGCCTAGACTGAGGAAGGGGGGAGGGGAGGGAAGAAAGACGGTGTGACTCACATGGTGAGGATGCCCCTCTTTGTCAGGAAAAGGCAAATCTGGGGTCCCTTCAAGGGGAACACTCTCAGCATCTGTGAGTTCTACTTCCAGGAAGCCCCTTTCCCTCCTCCCACCGGTTCTGCTGCTGCTGAGCCGGCTGCTGCTCCCATTTCAACCAGCACCAGATCCATTAATAGCATCAATTTTATTTGCACCAGCCTTGGCTCCCTCCCCACTCCCCAGGGGCACTCGATCCAGAATGCCAGGCCCTGCTTCCTTTTCTCCTGGAACACGCTGACTCCCTCCCTTGGGTGCCCGGGGAGTTGGCAGGATAATAACCTGCGAGAGGAAAACTCTCTTCCCCTTGCCTTCTAATCTTCAGTGCTCACCAAATTAGAAAAGGCATCAGAAGCCCATTGGGCTGACTGCCGCAGGGATGTCATGCCATTAACCCCGGGCCACCTCCTGCTGGTGTAGGCAACTGGGGGAGGATGTTTCAGGCCCCCCAACCCTTTCCAACCCCCAGCCTCTAAGCAGGAATGGAACCCACACCCACCCCCACTTCCCCATCCCCCCTCCATCAGTTGGCATGAAACCCCTACCCCATCCTTCTCACCCCATCCCCCGTTCCTGCCACCACTCTCATTATCCTCATCCGCATCCCCACCCCTGTCAGTTGGCATAGATTTCTAGAATAGCCAGAAGGGCCCTTGGAGCCCAGTCTAAGCCCTCATTCCACATATGAGAATATTGAGACCCAGGGAGGGAACATTTGTCACCCTGGTGCTCCTTTAGGACCTAGCTCAGCTGGCTCTTCACTTATCCATCAGCCAAGATTGACAGCTCCTACTCTGCACCAGGCCCCATTCTAGGCACTGGGGACACAGCAGTGGGCAAAACAAAGTCCCACCCTCATGGAGCTCACAAGCTACTTCTTCCAGGAGGCTGCCCTTCATCGAGGCTGGGCGAGGTGTCCCCCACATGGGACTACAATTGCGAGTTTACTTGTCTGCCTCCCCACGAGGCCAAGCTCTTCCTGACAGCAGGGACCACATCTTGTTCAACTTTGTATCCTTAGTGCCTGGAGTGGGGCTTGGCACATTTAGATGTCCAGTACATCTTTACTGAAAAGTCAGGACTAATGCTTATGTAGCTCTTACTACATGCCAGGCACTAAGTGCTAAGTACTATCATTCCCATTTTAGAGGAGGAAACTGAGTCCCAGCAAGGTTAAATGACTCGTCCAAGGTATCCAGCTGGCAAGTGATTCAAACCCAGGCAGTCTGGCTCCAGACCCCCAGCTCTTTACACCTTGCCATGAAGGAAGGAGGGAACGGAACCAATGATGGGGTGCCAGTCTTCTCTGGGCACCTGTTCCCATGTCTCAGGGCCAGAAAGTTCCTCTTTCTACCTGACATGAATCTCTGCAACTGCAAACACCACCCTGTGCCTTGTTTTATGACCTCCAAGGAGATGGAGGGTGCAGACAGACAGCTCCTGACCTCCATAAGATCATCTCACTAAGCACAGGAACCATGCTGGAACCGGGCTGGGGGCCCCAGTGGCCCTCAGGTGCTCTTTTCCATCTCCCTGCCCAGGAGTCCTGCTATCGCAATCCTCCCCACGCGACCCCCTCCAGAAAGCCTTTCTGTGCCTACAGTACCAGCCGGGGCAGGAAGGGGTCTAAGCCAGCCTGTGGACCATCCAGTGTGGCACAGCCTGGTCCTTCTCTCCAATGGCCTGGAGCTGGGCCCATGGTACGTGCTAGGTAAGTGTTGGTTGGTTGGTTGACTAACTGGTTCTCCTTGGGTGATGAGTACAAAGCCAAGACTGAATTCCAGTTCCAGGGGCTATAATGCACCATGAGACCTGGGGCAAGTCATCGCCTCTCTGAGCCTCAGAATCTTCGTGTACTTTAAGGGGCTGGACTAGACCGTCTCTGGGTTACTTTCCTCTGTAGAATTCCAGGTTCGATTGTAAACGTGAGTTCTCTTTGCAGGTCAGTGTCAAGCAGAATCTCCTTCCCCAATACTGGGTGAGACTTGTCTGCTGAGACAGGTACGCATGTGAGGAGCACCTGCAAAATGGCCTAGAGAGGATGTGACATCTTCAGGGAGAGACTGAACTTCCGGGTATTTGGTGCTCACAGCCTCCCTGACGTGAGTGTCCTATGCCCATTTTACAGATGAGGAAACTGAGGCTCCTCTCCAAGGTCACACAGCATGTGAGTGTCTGAGGGAGGATTGGGGCAGGTCTGTCTGATTCCAAAGAGCGGGCTCTGCTCACAGCACAGAGCTGCATCCTCCAGCGGCCCTGGTCTGCACGCGCCTGGACGGTGTGCTGTCCCTGCACTGTGTACCAGAACATGCAGCTGTGCACGTGGAGGCAGGGAGGGCATGTGTGGGGCTATTGTGCTCACACTCTATCTGGAGAGCCACATCCGCGAGAGAGAGAGAGAGAACCCAGAGAGGAAAAAAAAAAGAAACAGTTGAAAGAACAGAGGGAAGGAGTTAATATGCAGAGTAACGAGGTTGACAATAATAACAATAATAATAACAAGGATAGCACAAACCGTGCCTTTTTTTTTCCAGCCCAATGTGAGCTGGAGCAGGGCTGAGGGGATTAATCTCTTAAAAAATAAGTGCCGTGTGAGGAGACAGGCAGTGATTAAGGTTTTAACTGATCAGTCTGCCTCTGACAGTGAACCAGCTATTATCTTAACGGAATCAAACGAACATTCAAAGCCGTCCTCAGCCCCAAACATGAAAGGAGATGTCATCTGCTGGCAGCTGGCAAGCCGCAGGGGGAGCTGAAGGGGAGAGGGGAATGGAGGGAGAGGAGCAGAGAGGGAAGGGAGAAGCGAGTCACTGGGAGGGAGAAGGGAAGATGGAGAAAAAGAGGAGTGACCACTAGAGATCATTGTCCTCAGACATATGTGCAACCGTGTCACCCCTGCTCGGAAACCTCGGTGCTCCCCCTTCCTAAAGGATAAAGAGGGGACGTGATGCAGGCTGAGGCCAGGGGGTGGGGTTGCGAGGCTCAAATCTTGTTTCCTGGACAGCAGACACCAGGACTCCTGTCCCTCTCCTTTTCCCATAGTTCCAGTATATAGAAGGCTCAGTAAATTTTTCCTAAATAAATGGAAAAAAGGGACAAGGAAAAAGAAATAAGACAAAAAAGAGAGAAAATGCCTTTGTTAGGCACTGAGGTTCATTTTCTCATTTAATTTTCCCAACAACGCAGCAATAAACGTTATTAGGATCTTTGTCGTGCGGAAGAGGAAACGGAGGCCGGAGAGGTGAAGCCACCGGCTGCAGGTCCCCTAGCTTGAAAGAGGCAGAGCTGGGATTTACACCCAGGCCTCTCTGACTCCAGTTTCTCTGCTTTTCTCACCAGAAAGGGGGACACAAGAGCAGAGACACACCCAGCAAGCAGAAGGGCAAACCCAAGAGGAACAGGAGGGTGATTGCTGTTCTCATACTTTCTGCATCAATATGGAGCAAAGATGTCCCCTTCCCACCCCACTCTACCGAAATGAAGGTGCTGGATGAGGGGGATTCCAGAATCGGCTTGCCCCTGGGCCCCTGGGCTGGACCAGTGCCTGGTGCATCATTTGGTCTCATTGCGTGTTTGTCAGAGGAGAGGTGGAGGGCAGGGCGTGTTCACATGGCAAGGTTTGGCAGAGGCAAGACAGAGGGCCTTACCTGGCCTGTGACCCACTCCACTCCTAGTGGGGTCTGATCACAGCAGAGGCAACGCAAAGGAAGGGAGCGTCGGACTCCTGGTCCTCGGGAGCTGGCCTGACCCCACAACCGCCAGGTGGGGGAATACCAGGCCTGTGGCTGCGCGAGCTTGGGGAGAGAGAAAGAAAAAACGCCGGAAAAGGAAAGATTGAGACAGAGAAAAGGAAAATATTTGAAAAATAAGAAAAATTGACACACCCAGGGGCCCTGTACATGGGATAATTTATTCACTAATGTGGAACTGATCCCCTAACCCCACTTCCCTTCTCACGGACTCCCTCGTCCACTTGAGGAGACATCTGTTTCTCAGAGAAAATAGACATATGGTCCTCCCTCTTCCCTCTTTGTCACACACTCACAGTCTCTCTCTCTCTATCACACACACACAAACAACAAATACACACTCTCTCATACACAATCTCTCTCTCTCTCATACACACATACATGTTTGGGCCACAGCCCCCTCCTGGAATTGCTCCTTTGGGTCTAGGTCCACATTGTGAGACCAACTGGGGTCCAGTCCATTTTCTGGGGGTGGAGCTGGCCCTGTGCCCCGCTGAATGCAGCCTTCCAGCCTGGCCCAGAAGGGAGGAAGGCAGGGCAGCAGCCAGCAGCCAGGCACGGTGGGCTGAATGGGCAGGAGGCAGGGTGTTCCCCCAGAGCCACGGTGATTCTCTCTCCAGGCTGCCAGTCCCCGCCCTTTCCTTCTGCCTCCACCCAGATGAGGACATGCCCGTCTCATGCCTGAGTTGTGACGATAGTCTCCTAAGCCATTTCTCCGTCTTTAATCCATTACACACCACTGCCAGGGTCTCTTTCAAAGACAGCCCAGATGGCATCCCTCCCTTGTTAGAAATCTTTCAAAGCTCCCCTTGGCCTGGATGGATCAAGTCCAAAATACTCTACTGGGCTTGAAGGCTTCGCAGTCTGCCCCTCGCACTCCTCTCTGCCTTAGCTCCCCACCCCCACCCCCACCCTGGAGTATCTCCCCCTGTATAAAGTTGCTCCTTTCTGTCCCTGAGCATGACACACACATCTTCCTGCTTTACACATGCAGCCACTGTTTCCATCCACCTGGAGACTCTGTCCCTCCTCTCCATCTAGCCAGCCCCTCTCTCTAGGGATGATGAGGTTAACCCAACTTGTTGAGTCTCACCACATGTCTGACACTGTGGCACTTTATAGGAAATTAACCATTTACTCTTCACTTGAGCCTTATGAGATAGATACATATTACAGAAGGGAAACTGAAGCAAAGAGAGGCTAAGCATCTTGCAGGGTCACAAAGGCACATCCATAGAGTGGCAGGGCAAAGATCTGAAAACAAGGACTTTGGTTCAGAGTCTGTGTTGAACCATTAGACTGCCCTGCCCCTCAGCGGACACCCTCTCCCTCCTGGAAGCCCTCACTGGCCACCCGGCCCCCACATCAATCTCTTTGTCCTCCAACTTCCTCAAGTATGTTATCTGTACCTCTCATGGGCTCCTTAATTACACAATGCCTTAAATTAGTACTTTGATTGCTGTGTGTGTTAATTTTATCTCATGAACTAGATTATTTATTATCAGGAGTATAAACTGTTTTTACCATTACTCTGTAGCCCCACCCCCACCACCAGTTACCTAGCACAGGGCTAGGCCTATGGGTTAGAAATAAAAATAGCACCAGCTAACATGTACTGGGTGCTTACTATGGGCCAGGCACTGTTCCAACTACTTTCCATGAATTGATGTATTTATTCTTCACAGATGAGAACACAGATGGAAAATTAGAAAGGTTAAGTAATTTTCTTGCCCAAGGTCACAGAGACTGTGATGGGTTAAAGGTGACTGCAAATTCTTGGTCATTCCCCCACTAAGAGGTGGAGTTTACTTCTCTTCCCTTGAATTCAACCAACAGGATGTGGCAGAAGTGAGGCTGTGCCACTTCTGGGCCTAAGTCTTAAGAAGCCACTTTGTGCTTCTGGGAGCTCTGAGCTGCTGCATAAGAGGTCTGGTTATCCAGCTGGAGAGCTCACTGGGAAGGAGAGGTGTGGACAGTCCCAGCCATCCCAGCATCTGGATCAGTCCTCCAGATGGCTGCAGCCCCAGCCACCATCAGCTGCCACCACGGGAGAGACCAGCCGAAGAACTGGCAAGCTGAGCCCCGCCAGCCCATATGCTAGGAGAGACAGCACAACGGTTGTTTTCAGCCACTATGTTTTGGGATGGCTTGTTACACAGCAATAGAAAACTAAAACTGATAGTTCTTGTTATTATTCCCATTTTTCAGAGAAGAAATAGATGGAGGGCCTAAAGGGTTGCATGATTAACTTGCCCAAGGTCATGTGGCTTTGTGAGTGGAGACGGGGATCTGAGGTTAGGGCCCAGGTCTGTGTGACTCAGAGCTTGGGGAGAATGAGTTGCTGCAACAGAAACCCTCAGTTAGTGACTGAAGACGACAGGTTCTCATGGACTGGTGTCTGGACACAGCCCCCAACCAACTGTACTGGGGTGGGGGGCCGAGAAGGCAGGACTCTGGACACCACTCCCAACCTCCCCCACAACCCACGTTGATCTGATTTCTCTATAGAACTTCCCCAGAAGCTTTTCTTTGAAAAATGCGTCCTGGTTTAAAAACCACTGGACCAGATAATCTCACAGGCCCCTTCTAGCTCTGACATTCCAGGATTCCATGAATGAGTGATGGAATGAACGGATGGGTGGATGATCAAACTGCAGTGGTTCTCATCTCTGGATGAACGATGTGGAGGCACACAGAGACGGAATGAACCCATGAAGCACTGAGCGACTTGGAATGCAGGGGAGTTCTGGAACGTGGCAAGAGAAAGGTAGGGAGGAAGGTGCTAGAGGCATCTGCAGGGACGAGAAGGGTAGGCCTGGGTGGTGATGGGGCTGGGGAGGAGCCCGGGTGCCTGGCACTCACCGTGGAAGGCAAGGTGTCATTGGGGGTTAAGCACGTGTGCTCTGGAACTAGTGGGCATGGGTTTGAAATCCAGCTCTGCTCTTTACTTGGTGTTGACCTACAACACTGTTTTTAACCGCTCTAAGCCTCAACTGTCTCATCCATAAAATAGAAATTATGTAATTCCTCTCTCAGAGGGCTGGCAGGGGGCAAACGAGACAATGCAGGTGAAATGCATGAGCCAGTGTTTGGCACTCAGTGAGCACTCGATAAATGGTAGCTGTGGCTTATTTTTAGGACACCCAGAGTGACTTGCATTAGCTGAAGCCCAGTAGCATAGCTAACCCCAGGACGCCCAGAAAGATGCCCTCCGTGTGCCCCCAGGTAGAGGTACACATGGAACGTGTGTTTGGGGAAGGCAGGTGGGAGGGGTAAAGCAGAGTCTGAGGCTGACGGGGCTTGAGTGTCACGCAGAGAGAGAGCAGGGACATGTGGCAGGTACCCAGAGACCTCCAGGCCTGCCAGGAGCTGGGGACCAAGCAATAGGCTACAGAGGAGATGGCGTAAGGGCTGGGATAGGGCTGCCAAGCTAATGGGGATGTTGATGAGGTCATGCAGTGGAGTGGGCCACTGGAAAAGTCTGGGGATGAATCTAGGAGGCTCAGCTGCCATCCCCCCCTAAGGCGCACCTGAGAGGGTCATCCTTTTGGCTCATGATGGTCCTCAGTACAAGGCAAATAGAATCTAGTAAGGATTTGGCAGTTCATGGAAAGTGAGGCCAGACCCCTGAGTGACACAGGACAGAGCCCTCAGGTCAGACAGACAGTATTCCCTGGGTTTGAATTCCACCCAAAGACAGGTGGCCAAAAGCGCAGACTCTGGAGCCAGTGACCGGGGTTTGAATCCTGACTCTGCCATTAACTGGTTGCATGACCTTGGGCAAGTTATCCTCTCTGTGCTAAGTGCTGTGGCTGTAGTCATGGTTCCTGATCTCATGGTACTTGCAGTCTAGCTGGGGAGACAGATGCTCAAAAAGGTTTGCTGACACTGTAAGTGGCAGGTGACACACCCATTCACAAGGGAGGGTCAGTGGCGTGAGCTGGAGCTAAGGGGGATGTCAGTGTGGGTTCTTGGAGAGGTCTTCATGGACCATGAAATGCCAGCTGGGTTTGGAGAGATTAAGGGCAAGGCATTCGGGGAGAGGAGAGCCTGGAGACAGGGACACAAATGGTCTGTCCCACCGGAGCAGGAGGTGGGCTCATGGGGTGCGGCTTAGGCTGGAGGGGCCCTAGGGAGCCAAGCACCTTGAATGGAGATGGAGAAGTCTGAAGCTCCCAGCTACGTTGACTCCCTCTGGGCTGCAGCAGGAGGAGGGGGCCGGGAGATGAGTCGGGAGGACTCACAGGTGCCTCTGCTGAGGCTGTGTCCATGCCGATAGCCCCTGCCAGCTGCCCCAGCCTCCCCGGGTCCCCAGGGTCAGGCCATTATAGGGTGAGATTTATCATAGGCAGGTGTGCTCCAAGACGGTATATTATCCAGGATTATGAACTGTAACAGGATAATCTCTCTAATGTAATTCAAGCTCTCGACATGGCTTATGGCTCCTTAATGTACCTCAGACTGAAGAATTACAAGAACATTCTCCCCCAAGCTGCCCATGTCCCCTCCCTCCCTCCTCTGTCAACCCCTAAATGATTTAGGCAATTGCCTGAAGCCAGATCTTGGCATTTAGTCATAATTCAGTGCAGTTCAGTAAACACAACGGGCAAGGAGCTTTCCCTGCCTGTCCTTCTCCCACGAAGACCTCCCTTTCCTCCTCCACCCAAATCCACCCCCCAGGGACAGGCTGGATGCAGGACAACCCAGGAACCTCGGTGCCCTGGGACTCACCCCAAGATACCCTCTGGGCATCAAGGCTTATGCTGCCAGGTTTGGGCTTGGGGTCCCCAGGCACCAGCATGGCACTCCCCTGACTTCACACCCTCCAGACTGAGAAGATCAGCCCAGAGCCACAGAATCAGTGGGAGCCAGGGGTCGTAGGAATGCGGTGGTCCTGTAAATCAACCTGTAAACTCATGCCCCGCAGGGAAACATTCAAACCTCCTGCAAGACACACCACAGAATGTTTACCAAGTTTTACTTTTATAGTTTTGCCCCTCCTGAAAAAAAAAAACAACAAAAAACCTCCCCCCGAGAGCTGTGACCTCACGACCGGAAGTCACTCATCTAACTCACCCCTTTCAACTGTCCAAGTGACTATCTTGTAACTCAGAAGGGTCCTTCCTAATAATAGATGATGGTTACTGAGCACTTACTGTAGGCCAGGCATTTTCCTTAGTACTTTACATGATTCACTCATTTAATGCTTCTAACAATCTTTGAGTAGCTACTATTATTCCCCATTTTACTGATAAGAAAACTGAAAGCTCAGAGAGGTGAAGTTGAGGCCACAGATCTATTAAGTGGGGAGGCTGGGATGAGAACCCAGGCAGCCTGGCTCCAGAGCCTGTGCTCCCGCCTCTGTCTACACTGTGCAGGTCATAGAGCACTTGAACCCAGAGCCCTGTGTGCTCCACCCCTGGTCCCTGGGTTTCCTCCATCTACTGAGCACCCTGCTGATGTAGCAATGGGACAGTGTAGTTGGGTCTTCTCCTGGCTCCTGGACAACATCACTCACTTTCACACTGGCCCTCGAGCCCAGCTCTGCTTTCCAGTCACTGGGGTGATCAGAAATCCAGGCCTCCCCTATTTGGAAGCCCCCCAGCTCAGTGCTGGCAAGCAGCCCCCTTTCTCTGCTGTATTCTTTGTCTTAATCCCCAAGCTCACCCCTCACCTTCAACACAGAGCCAGAGCCCCCTCCAGGCTGCCAGAATCCAAGGAAGGCAGAAGGGAATTTGCAGTCTGTCCTGTGTGTTCCTTGAGTTGTATACATGCACATGATACTGGTAACGGGACGAGAACCGGCGTAGGAGTATATGGACACCTGAGTCATGGTCCTGCCTCAAATTTCCCCCCATCTCCGCATCTGTAAAATGGGGTGTGGGAGGAGGTCCCAGGTCCTTTCCAGTGTAACATTCTGTTTTAGGATTTACTTCCTTCTCAGACTTGCCCTCTTCCTTTCCCAGGTCTTCAGATTTTCCCTCTTCTGGCCTCTTCCTGCTCGCCTTTTGTAGTCAATGCAGCCCCATCTCTTCTTGCTCAGAGACCTGTTATTCCAGGAAGTGCCACAAGGGGGAGCCTTCATTTGGATATCTGGGGTCAGGGAGGAAGCCAACTCTAGAGTAAGGCTAGAGGGGGAGTCGGCCAGTCCCAAGGGGCCCCAAGACCCAGATTAACGTAGAAGGTTGGGAGGCCTAGGGAGGGGGCTCTAAGCTACAAAGACCATACTCTAAGCTCTTGAAGGACTGAGACCTCACTTCATGTTATTTCTTGTCCTTCTGTCATATACTTGTAAGCACATACGGTAGGCTTATCTCATTTGACCCTCAGTCTAATCCATGACTCAAGCAGGACAGGTGGAATTATCTACCACCTCAACAGCTGGGAGAACTGAGACTCAGAGAGGTTCCAGAGTCACACAGCCAACCTGGACCAGAGCTATTGATGGCCCAAGTCTCCTGACACTGGCCCAGGTCTCACTCTGCATGCTCCTGCCTCCCCCAGGGCCTCGCCCCAGGCTGAGCACATGAAGGACCTTCAGAGATGCTTCTTGAATGAATGAATGTTCCCTCTGGACTAGAGTGCAACCTCCCTGGGGTGAGCCTTCTCTGCCTTGTGCTGGTCAGCATAGGCCCAGAGCTAGCTGACACGTTGTTTCCACTTCCAAGCCCTCACTCTCACCTTCCGGAATCACAACACTCATCTCTTACCACATCACTTCCAGGATCGGGAAGTGCCGGCCCTGCAGTCATGCCCTCGCCAAGAGCCCCGCCCTCCTTTGTCCTTCAGGTCTTGCTCTGGTATGTCACCTCCTCCAGGAGGCCTCCTTTGACATCCCCTCCCACCATGGGATGACTTGGGGTCATTCCCCTGTCTGCCCCCAAATAATTTGCCTGGTTATAACACATCAATCGTTGTTTGAAAATTATTAGATATTAATCTGAGCTTCTCCAGAGCAGGAACTGAGTCTTACTTCTCTTGAACTCCCAGTGCCTATCGAAAACTCTGGCCCAGGTCTCATCAAAGACTCATCTTGGGTCCTGCCCCCTTTTCCCCCTACAGCATTAGGAGTCACTGTGCCTCTGCCAGGGGGACCTTTGTGTAAAGGCATTTTAAGCACATGTACCCTGAACAAATGAATGATTGGTCAGCGGTCCCCTCCTCTTACTTCTCCTGATCCCTCCAGTAACAGGAAAGGGGACAATTTCATATTTCTAGAGATCCTTCAGAACCCTCAGCCTACCTTCAGCCCCTTTAAACCTCCAGCTCTCCCTTCATCATGGGGATATTTTATACAGCTGGCATCCCCCGGCTTCTCCAGGTGACCAAAGGCCTTCTGCTCAGAGGGGAGAGTGGTCCATGGGAGTGAAAGGAAGCGGGCAGCTCCTTCAGTGGGGGTGAGAGGCTCCTCTTCCATCCCTTCCTACTGACTGCCCAGCTTTCTCCAAGCAAGCCTAGCCTCAGGTTCCCCACCACCAAAACCTGGCCTACACTTTCCAGGCCCGATCCCACCACGTGAGTTGTAGAAGGCCGAGGATTAGATCTTTAGCAGGTCAGGTTTAGGAGGAGCCATGGGACTCTCAAAATTGAGGGGGACTTTCATTGGATCCAACTCACTCATACAGGTGAGGAAAGTAGAGCCCAGGTAGGGAAGGTGCCTAGTTCATTCCTTCATTCACTCATTCATTCAGCAAGTATTTACTCAGTGCATACTATGTGTGAAGCTCCATTCTAGGGCTGAGACTTTTTTTTAAAAGCCTCTGCCTTCATAACATCTACAGTCTAGTGGGAGGAGATAGACAAACCAATCAGCAGATAAATGTATAGCATGTCAGATGGTGATAAATGCTCCTGAAAGCCTGAGCCAAGAGAGAGAGGAAGAGGTGTAGGAATCTGGGGAAAGAGTATTCCAGGCAGAGGGAATAGCACGTGCAGAGGCCCTGAGGCAGAAGTGTGCCATCCTGCCTGTTGAGCAGGGAGAAGGCCAGTGGGACTGGAGCAGAGTGAGGGGAGAGGAGTGGGAGGGAAGGGCAGAGAGGTGATCAGATCATCTGGGGTCCTGTAAGGACCTTTTTCTCTGAGTGGGATGTGCAGCCATTAGAAGATTTTGAGCAGAAGAGGGACATGATCTGACTTTGGTTTTAAGAAGGTAACCCTGGCTGCTCTGTTGAGACCAGACTGAGGGGGACAAAGGATGCAGAGGAGCAAGTCAGGAGGTGTTGCAATATTCCAGGCAAGAGGAGAGGGTGGCTTGGAATAGTGGGGCATGTAGGGGAGAGTAGCAGAGTCTGGACACATTTTGAAAGCAAAGTAAATAAGATTTGCTAAGGTATTTGGATGAATGATGACAGAAAAAAGACAGTTGAAAATAACTCCAAGATTTTCTTCCCGAGCAACTGGAAGGATGAAGTTGCCGTTTTCTGAGATGGAGAAGACTAAAAGGAGCCCGTCTGGGGGAAAAGATCAGAATTACAAAGTTGGACAAGTTTAGTTTGAGATGCCCGCTAGCCGTTCAGGTGGAAAGAGGAAACAGGATTTACAGGTCTGCAGATCTGGAGAGAGATTATGGTAGAGCTAAGAGAACACAAAATCTCAAGTCTCCAGACTCCCACAGAACTCTTTCCATAGTGCGGCGAGGACTCTCCGGTGAGTTGGCGAAGTAAAATACCTGCGCTCAAAACCTAGGGCGCAAGAGAGGAAATACGGTAACCCAGCGCGCGCGCCCCCAGCCCCAGCCATCCCAACGCCAGAGCTGGAGGAGGTCGGAGAGAAGGGCCGCGCCTGGAGGGGGCTGGCTATCTGGGGGAACTTGGGCGAGGCCGGAGGGGGCCGAGGGCTCCGCGCGCATCAGGGGCGGGGCGGGGGCTGCTCGGGCTCGGGGGCGGATCTTCCCTGAGGTCTGGGTTTCTTCTCTCGGCAACGGTCTTGACTCGTTTCCTTGAGCCACCGTCAGATATTTATTTAACCTCGCAGTTCAGCCTCCCAGGGGCCGGCTGGGAAGGATGGAGGCAGGGCGGGGGGAAGACTGGCGGAGATGGGAGCGAAAGGGGAAACATTTTCCTCCCTCTGCACAGGCCGCGGCTGCCTCGCTCACTCGTGGGGTCCCAGCCAGGGCCCCTAGACCTTCGGGTGTCAGCCAGCCCTTTGGACTCCAAAGGAATTCAGGAATCACGCCAGTCCGCTCCATCGATTTAAGAACGAGGAAACCAGGGGAGATGTAACTTGCCCAAGGTCCTACAATGAGTCTTAGGCGATGTCACTCCTCCAGTCTCTGCGGTTCCCCATTCCGTGTCCATCAAATGAGCACCCGAGACCCCGCAGTGCCGGGGGAGTCCACAGACCTGAGTTCTGTGCGCAGCCCCATCGTTGCCCAGCCTTGACACTTGGGGAGACGCTTCCCGCTCCGTGCCTCCGTTTCTTGGTCTGTAAAAAGGGAATCATCACTGTCACCTCACCTTCCTTGTCTTGTTGAGGGACAAATAATTTGTTTAAAATACCAGCTGCCAATTGCCGAGCCCCAGTGAGCCTGGCACTGTCCTGGGTGCCGCGCACGGGGCCTTCTGTCCTCTCAGCTTTGTACACTCCTCGCTTGTCTAGCCAGTGAGGAAGAGGGGTTAGAGGGAGGGGCGGGGGGTGGCTAGAACCCGGCTCTCAGGCCAGAAAGGAGCCCCCCACCCCCCAAGCTCCGACCCTGCCACTGGCCGAGGGGTCAGTGCTGGGGGCACTGGGGGAGGGGAAGCTGGGGGCCGGGGGGAGCGGAAATCCCTGCTCCGAGGCCCCGCTTCCCCTCCCCCTGGCCGGCCCCGGGGCAGGTGAAGAGGGGACCGGGCCAGGCTCCAGGTGGCGGGGCAGCGACGGGGGTGGGGAAAAGCAACAATAGCACTTTTATTTGGGACTGTTTGGTTCTGAGCGCGTGGGCGGAGGAGGAGGAGGCCGACGGGGTTGCGGGGGAGGGGTGGTCAGCGGCATCTGGCTACACACCTGCTCCTGCTTAACCCTGTGCGTGCTGGGGCTGCGCGCGGCGGGGAAGGCGGGCAGACCGCGGAGGACGAGCCCCAGGCAGGGCAGTGCGCGGCTGCCCGGATGGCCAGCCTCTGGCCGGGCCCGGCGGTCTCGGGGCGTTCAGGAATGGGGATCCCTGGCGGGACAGTGAGGAAGTCCCCGTACCCTTGGCTGCCCCTCGCCCTGCACTGGCCTCTTGGGCGCAGCCCGCGGCTCCAGAGCCTGCCTCCAGCGCGCCAGCGCGGCTCGGGCGGGAGAGGGAATGAGAGGGGTGGCTCCAGGGCCTCGGCACGGATTCCCCGCCGCCCTCCGGCCGTTCCGGGAAGCCGGCCTTCCGGAGGCGGCGCGGCGGCCACGGCCATGCCAAGGGCGCGGGGCGCGGGCCAGGCCCAGCAGGCGGCTGCCAGGCGGGGGAGCTAGTGCCGGGCGCGCCCTCTCCGCTAAACGCTTCCAGGCGCGGTGCTGCAGGTGAGCCGGGGCGCCCCGCGCACCCCAGCCGGGCCCGGGACTCGCTGGCGCTCCCTGCCGGCCGGGCGCCCGGGCCGTGGAGCCCCGCGCTGCACCTGCGCGCCGGGACCCCTGCACGCCCGCCCGCCCGGCCGCTGCACCGCCACCCCACCTCCCACCCCGGCGCTGGCGCGCTCGCCCGCCGCACAATCGGAGCTTGTTTGTGGGCGGAGGAGCCGCGCCGGGTGCGGCGGCCCCGCGCCAGCCCACTGATCCCATAAAATATTATTTGTGTTTAAAAATTCCAGTAATTGGCTATGCAGCCGCTTTTTCCGAGCCCCGTGCCAAGCGCAGTAAAATCGCAGTCCGGCTGGGGTTATTTTCATCATGCAAATTCCCATTTCTGTAAACAGGGTTAAAGCCCCTGGAAGAGGCCGGGCTGGAACGAGAGAAGCAAAAAGCAGAGGCATGTGCTCTGGAGTCTGGGAGTTGGTCAGACTGGGTCTCCATTGCTGCGATAACCTGGATAATTGGGGAGGGTTATTCAGATATCCCCACCCCCACCCCATCGCTTTGCCTTGAAGACCAGTGCGTGGACTCTACTGACTGGGTAAAATCTCTGGTTTCCTCAACTTTCCCTTCCCTTTTCTCCGAATAACTTACATCATCAAATCATAAATCCTAATTCTTTTCTCCTTTTTTTTTTTATTATCACAGGAGCAAAGTGAGGTTCAGAGACATGTAGGGACTTGCCCAAGGTCACGGAGCAAGTTTGTGCCAGATCCCAGGCCAGCACATAGATAGCCTGACCGCCCAGCCGTCAGGGCCCCTGTAGGGCTTGGAAGAGGAAGAGGCTGGTGCAGGTGCCCAGTGCAGCCAGCACGGAGAGGCCCCAGGGCCTGGCTCTAGGATGCTGACTGTCGCTGCAGTAACTGGGGGAAGACTCACTGCGTCTCCAAGCATGTACGCTTCCTGTCCCTCAGGAGCCTGACACCTAGAGAGGAGGACAAGGACGGAGTCCCCACCAGGGCCCTGGAAACCCTGAGTAATATGGGAGTCTCTGCCTGCTCCACCCGGGGATGGCTGCTGTCCACAGCAGGGAGCACCAGCCACACACATGGGAGGAACCAATTGCTGCAACAGATGCGGAAAGGGAGGCCAGATTCTGAAACCGGAAGGAGAATTGGGGCTCAGAAAAAAGTAAATAATAGTGTATTATTTGTAATATAATATTGTATTACATATAGTATATTATTGCTACATTGTATTGAGCCCTTAGGATGTGCCAGGCACTACCTCACAATTTGTCTCATTTAACCCCCACAACAAGCCTGGGAGGTGAGTATTAATATTACACCCACTTTCCAGATAAAGATACTGAGGCTCCAGGAGATTAAGTCCCTTGCCCAAGGTTGCCAGGAAGGAAAGCTCACACAGAAAGGGGATTTTTGTGTGACTGGAAGACCTCTAGGTTCCCTTCTTCCTTCCCAACCCCAAGTTTTCATACCTGCCCAGCCTCCTCATGCCTCCTCCCCCATCTGCCCCATCTGCAAGCCTTTATGCAGGCCGCTGCCTCCTGTTCCTCCTGGATGTTCCTCCTTCTATTCTCAGTCTTCCCCATCGCCTCCACTTCAAACCCTCAGCCCCTCAGCCCCAGAGGCTGAGGACCACCTGCACAGATAAACTCTGCGTGATGCTGCACTTGGACCACCAACTCAGGCAGGTTAAAGGAGAGCAGGTTGTGGAGCTCTTTGCATCACAACAACAACAAAACTTTTTTCCTAAGGAAAGTGGCTGTGTGCTAAGCAGTGCCTCCTCCATGCACATCCAGACACACACACAGCCCCCAAAAAGAGGAGTCCCTGTTGTGGTTCAAAAGAAGGAAGGCATTTCTAGTGGGTCGGGATAATTTGACAGCAGAGTGGGCGGCCTTGTGAGGCACTGGGCCTCGGTCACTATAGATGTCTCAACTCAGGTGGGAGGTCCCCTGTCTGACGGTGGCGCCAAAGAAATTCCTGGATTCCCTTTGGCTTACTTGCTCAGAAATCAATGCCAACCCTAGCATTCCAGCTACATTACTGCACAAATATTGGTCCTACTTGTAATCAAATTGGATTCAGAGTTAGTGTGTAAGTTTCTTGTCAATCTCTGAATAGAAATCCATCAAGGTGGCTGATATCAAGGGGAGAAGGAGAAATGACCCCCAGCTGGGCCAGATGGGAGGACAGCTGCCTGGGGTGGGAAAAGATACATTGTGGTGGCAGTGTTAGGGGTGGGAAGGTTGAGGAAAAAAAGAAAAAATGGAAAACGGTGTCTGGTGGATTGTGGGGCACCTGCAGCAGAAGACTCTGGCATGGGGAAGTGTTAGAGAAAGCCAGTTCCCAGAGTCCCAGGGGCCTGGCAGGGGTCCCTGGAGGTCTCTCCCCCATGGGGCTCATCCCAGCCCTTCAGATTTCCTGTGTTCAACCTTGCTTTCTGCTCAAGCGGGGCATTGAGTGGGTTGTGTTCAGGTGAGGGGCCCTCCTCCTCCCAGCGCTGCACAGACATGGGTTTTGGGGCCTGGGGGTGTATGAAGGATGCCTCTTCCTGCCCGTGCCTCTGTCTAACTCCAGGTCCTAACATCCTCCTTCCCAGAGCCCATCATAAGAATTAAGAAGTGGGGTGACCGCCTCATCCCTCAGGGAAGGGAAGAGCTCCCCAAATGAGCTGAGGGCTCTCTCTGTGAGGCCATTCATGGCACAGGATCTGGGGGAGACTGGGGTGCAGTGGACGTCCAGCAAGCCCTCCCAGGCCAGGCTTGGTGAAGCCACAATGGCTTCTTGGGTTGTAGACCCATGAGTATGACGTCACAGGGGATTGGGAGGTGTGGCTGGCAGCTGGAGCTCATTTCTTTTTGGACCTCGAAGGACTGAGACAGGAGGGCCCCTTCTCCCACCCCAGAGAGGGGAGGATGGAGTGGGGTGGGTTCTGTGAACTTTCGTCCATTTGGCAAGTGAATTTGGAGATCCTTCTCAGGGACAGGCGTGAGAAAAGATGACCGCAAGTCCCAATCTGTAAGGACATGCCAATTAGAAAGAAAGATATACATAAAAAGAAAAAATAAACACTATAGTGTGATAGGGATTTCGATAGACATACCTTACGTGGCAGGTACAAACTACATGGTCCACTGTGAGAGAGGAGCCAGGGGCTAAGTGAGGAATGCTTCAAGGTAAAGGACAGTCAAGCCTTTGAACGGGCTTTGCAGGACTGGTAGAATTTTCATCAAGCTGAGAGGGGCTGGGTGATGGGAACAGCATCAAGCAGCCTGGAATAGACAAGCCTAAAGCAGGAATCTGGCATGAGGGGATTAGCTGGGAGATATAGGAGGAGATGGGGGGTTTCTAACTGGTCCCCCCACCCCAGGATCTGCTCTCAATTCCGGAGGCTTCCCCTCCCCACTCCTTCACTTTTTTTTTTAAAGAAAGATGGGCGAACTCCATCTCCAAACTCTGTCTGAGATCCCACCAGTGGAGGACATCCATGGCAAAGAGGAGGAGGAAGAATCAGGGTGTATGTGGCAGGCATCATCCTTGCCTTCTGCCTCCTTTGTTTGCTGTGTCTCTCCAGCTCTCTCTCCCGCTGGGGTGTCCTGGTCTCCTCTCTCTCTCTGGTCTCTCTGCCTCTGTCCCTCTCAGGATCCCTCAGTCGCAGCCTCCTAGTGCCATCTCTGCCATTGCCTCTTCTCTCTGTCTCCTCTGTCCTGATCTGATTCTGCTTCCCCCTTTACTCTGAGTGCCCAGGCAGGAGTTGGGGTGGGGGCTGATGGCCTGGCCCAGGTCCTCCAGGGAGCAGGCCCCGTGATGAAAGATGTATATTTCTCCCTGCCCTGCCCCCCACCGGGAGGCCCTGCTTCTATGGTTGCAACCTAAGGACAAAGGTGATGCCCCATCCCTGGCCCATCCTGGCCTCCCTCTCTGCCCCTCAAACCCTCCTTGTCATCCAAGGAGGAGCCTGCCTCTCTGGGGGACCAGCCCCAAATGGAGCCTCAGTCAGCTTCCCGCACAATGACCCCCAAGTTAGAGCTGAGGTTTCCTCCCCAGGCCAGACCTCGGGCTCTCCTGAGGGATCCAACACGTGCCAGGCCCTGCGACAGCTGGCCCGATACCAATTTGATCTCCAATTATTATCAAAACCTCCACCAAGAACTGGCCTCCCAAAGGTCGCCTCAACATGCGCCCTCTACCAAGGAGGCCTCCCCCTCCCCAGGTACACATGACAACTCCTTAGCCCACCTTTCTTCAAAATAAATATTTTTGTTAGATTAGCAATAGTCTGCCTCTTTCTCCTGTCCCAAAAGAGAGGGAAGAAAGACAACTCCAGGCACTTTCAGATGCATTATTTCATTTCATCTTCACGATAGTCCTGAAAGGTTGAACCTATGTCAGATGTTGTAGATGAGGAAACTGAGGTTCAGAGAGGTTGTTACCTGCCCAAGTGGCAGAGCACAGATTTGATCTCAGATCTGAGTCTGAAGCCTGTGTCCCTTTCTCTGAGCCCCACAGCGATATCCTGGAGGCAGATCAATGACAGTACAATGGAGAGGGAACTTGCAAGACCTTGAACTCCATCGATTGGACCCCATTTTAATTTGTCAGGTTTCCTTTGAGGACATGGGGCCAACTGTCCTCATGTCCCCACCCTGAAACCTCATTTCCCCCATGCGCTGCTCAGGCAGACAAACAAACATACCCACCCCCCAATTCTCCTGCCCAAGATATGAATGATGCAAATAGGTCTTTTCTCCCATGACCTCCCTCAAAACCCAGTCCACAACCAACTGCAGTATGTAGCTGATGGGAAGATAGATTTGCGACACAATTGAACATTAGAACAGTGACTGGATATTTATTGACATTAAAGACTTAGTTTTTTTAATAGCAGACTTTTTTTAGAACACTTTTAGATTTATAGCAAAATTGAGAAAATAATACAGAGAGTTCCCATATACCACACCCCACCCCCTGCACCCAGTTTCCCCTATTATTAACATCTTACATTTGTATGGTATATTTGATACAATTAATGAACCAATATTGATACATTATTATTAACTAAAGGCCACAGTTTATTCAAATTTCCTTAGTTTTTACTTAGTATCCTTTTTCTGTGCCAGGATCCCATCCAGGACACCACATTACATTTAGTTGTCCTGTCTCTTTAGGCTCTTCTCGGCTGTGACAGTTTCTTAGACTTTCCTTATTTTTGATGACCTTGACAATTTTGAGAAGTACTGGTCAGGTACTTGTGGAATGTCCCGCTACTGGAATTTGATGTTTTTCTCATGATTAGACTAGGGTTTGGGGTTTGGGGGAGGAAGATAACGGAGGTAAAGTGCACTTCTCATCACATCATATCAAGGGTACATGCTATCAACGTGCTGTATGACTGTTGACCTTGATCACCCAGCTGGAGTGGTGGTGGTGGGGTTCTCCATGGTACTGTGACTCTCCCCCACCCCGTTCATGCTGTCCTCTTCGAAAGGAAGTCACTATGGCCAGCTCACACTGAAGGGGTGGGAGTTATGCTGCCCCCCCCCCCCGCCTTGAGGGCGGAGTATCTACATAAATTATTTAGAATTCTTCTGCACAGGAGATTTCTCTCTTCTCCCCCATTTATTTATTTATTCAATTATTTATACCAGCATGGACTCCGGGACATTTACTGTATACTTGGAGTAATAATCCAACACTACTGTATTTATTTTGTTGTTCAAATTATTCCACCTTTGGCCATTGGAGCTATTTCAGTCGGCTTCAAGTCCCTTTGACAAACCCCCACCAGTGTGGGATTCTTGTTTTTCCTTTTGTTTTGTTTTGTTTTAGCACTTCCATATTTTCTGGCACTATAAGACGCTCCAAGTTCACCTAGCGTTCCAGCCCAGTCTTAGGATCAGCCATTTCTCCGAGGAACCCTGGTTTCTTTTCCTGGAGAATGGTATTGGAAGACTAGATCTGGGTGCTAGGTATACTCATTGCTACCGGGGTTAAAGACTTACTTTTAAATTTTTACATGATAATGGAATTGAAGTTATTTTTTAAAGAGTCTCTATCTTTTTTTAGCTACATATGAAATATTTATGGCTGAAATGATATGTCTGCAATTTGCTTCAAAATAACATGGGGAGAGATGGGACAAGACTGGCCATGAATTGCTCAGTGTTGAGGCTGGGTGATATGACACACAGGGACTCTTTATACTATTCTGTCTACTTTAGTACATGTTTGAAATGCCTGGAGTAAAAATTTTAAAATAATAAAACAAAACTCAGTCCCAATCACCTCCTCTAGAAACCATTCTTGATTACTCTCTCCGGCCTGATGTCTGCTCCTTACTCCTGTTGGGTGTTTCCATCCTTTCTGTGTCAAAATGCTGCTCTGTAGGTGCCCTGGGCCCCTGCTCACTGCCCACCTGAGGCTGGGGGATCTCCTTAGAGCAGTGCACCCCACTAATCTGGGGGTGCTCTGCACCAGAGAGGGGAGAGCATCTCCCACCAGCTGTACCTGAGTGCTGCAGTGTGGCAGGGCCCGTGCCAGGCACCTTCACAGGTGCAGGCCAAGGCTACTCCTCCTCATACAGTCCTAGGAAGTGGGCACCATTCTCACCCTGAGTTTACAGGTGAGGAAACTGAGGCTAAGAGAACTATAGAGCATCCCTGATCAGGTGGCTTCCAACGGGCAGAGCTGGCCCTTCTGAGCCCACCCTAGGAGAGGGGTGCTCTCCATCTGCCCCTCCGCATCCACTCTCCAACCTTCTCCCCCTGCCTCTGCGCCCAGAGCCTGACCCCTCCGGACCTCATCACTCAGCTCTCTGTCCTCTGGCTTCCTGTTGGGTTTGGCCAACGGAGGCACTGGCAGAAGGTCAGAGGATGGAAGAGAGAAGTGGGGGTGCTTGTTCCCCCAACATCCTCCGTGCTGTGCAGATCTGGCAATGGCAGCCTTTCCTACAGCCCCAGCACTCGCTGATGTGGGGACCCACCATCTCCCCTGCTCTTTCAGGCCCAGGTGCTAACAGCTCCCACTGGGCATCGGCATCATCAGCGTCCGGCATTCACATCCCTCCTTGATTCCCTGCATGAAATGCTCCTCAGCCCCTAGGGTGGGACCCTGCTGACACATGTGGTTCCACGGAAGAAGGCTCTACGCTCAGCTGATGGTCACAAAAAGACCTAACTACACGGTACTGGCCATTGTGTGGAGAGGAGACAAGAAGGGTCCAGAGCCCAGGGTTGGAGACAGGGGGAGCTTTGGTTTGGGGCTGAGATCTTTTAATTCAATAAGTGTGCTGGGAGTTTTCTTCCCCTTTCTATGTTGCTGCCCCCAGAGAGCCTTCTATCACTAAACCTCTGGCTTTTATTCCCCTTTCTCCCTCTCTCTGCCCCATTTCCAATCTCTGTCTGCTTGAGCATCTGTCTCAGCCTTTGTCGCTTTTACCTCTCGGTATCAGCCCTTTTCTTCGTGTTGTTGTGGACTTCCCTGCCTCTGATTGGCCTCATCTGTCTGTCTGTCCCTCCCTCCATGCCTGTCTCCACCTCTTCGGCTCTGCTTCTATCTGCTCCATCTCTATCTACCACTGTCATTGCCTTTTTAATCTCTCTCTGTTTCTGCCCTTCCGCCCCTATTTTGTCCTGTCTGTTTCTGCCCCTCTGCCATCTCTCTCTTGTCCCTTGGGCCTGCCTCCGCCTAGAGGTTTCTTCGTGGCCTGAGCAGAAGGTGCTGGATCAGGCAGGGTCCCAACAGGAAAGCAGATTCACCCCTAGTTGGTCCAAATGAAGAGACTTAAAGGAAGGGCTCTTTCCTTTAAGAGGTAAAGGGAGGAACTAGGAATGTTGAGGTACCAGAGACGACAACATGGGGCGCCATTACCACCCCAGGTCTGGGGGTCAGGGAGAAAAGTGCCTTATGGAGCCAGTGCAGGCTGCCGCCCTGCAGGAGCTGAGTCTCGGAGAGATGCAGCCACACCAGAGGCACGGGGCTGAGTGTCTCCTCCCACCCTCAGAGGCCTGCAGGCTGCTCCCATCAGCCAAACCCAGCAGGAAGCCAGAGGGCTTGGCCCTTCCTGGCACAGAGCAGAGAAGGGTGGGGAGCAGACTGGGCTGGGGTGAGGGACAAACAGGATAGCCAGCATATTGGGTGCCCTCCAGAGTCCTGGCTGAGCAAACCCTTTGATCACCAACCTGCAGAGCAGGCCCCTCAGCCCCTCCTAAGCCCTCCAGAGGACCAGCGTCTGAGGAGCTGAGGTCAGAGCTCTCGGCCCCGCTCTTTACTGTCAAGGCCACACATTCCTCAAAGCTCAAGCGAGAGGATGCTGTGACCATCTGTCCCCTCTGCTTCCAGGCAATCCCCGCTTTGCTAGTATATCAGTTAGGATTAGCTTTTTGCAAGTGTCAGAAAATCCAAGACACCAGTTGCTTGTAAAAGATAAAAGTTAATTTCTCACACATACAGAAATCCCCTATCCAGGAAGCTCGGAGTCAGGTGGGTGGGTTCACAAAATCATTAGAAATCCAGGCTCCTTCTGTTCTCTCGCTCCGTCTTCCTCAATACATAGCTTCCCCCTCATGGTTCAAAAGGGCTGCTCAGGCTATAGCCATCACACCCTTATTTCAGTGAGCTGCAAAAAGGAACCTCAAAGAAGGATTCTCCTTCCATCTAAGATTTCCTGGAAGCCCCACACACTTTCATTGACATATCATGAGCCAGAACCCTGTCTCATGGCTACGCCGAGCTACAGAGGAGAGTGGGAAAGATGGTCCTTATCTGCGTGGGAACATGTGCAATAAAAGAATTGATGATTCTATTACTAAGGAAGAGGATGAGAATGGATATTGGGGTCAACTGCTAGCAGTTTCTGCCACAACGGGAATGGTTAGTGCTGCAGGGTTTGGAGATGCTGAGGAAGCAGGGAGAGAGGGTGCATGTAGCAAAGTTTAAGGAATAGGAAGAAACATAATTTGACCTCTCACCCTTTTTCTCCCTTCAGGGGGCCTCCCCCAGGAGGTCTTCCCCCCACTGCAGTAGGAGCAAGCCTTCCTTCCTGCTGTCGCATTTGGGGCCACAGCACTCAGTCCTCACTGACACATTCTGCCGAAACCACCCCCCGCCCCGCCCTGTGGCCAAGACCCACAGTCATTTTTCTGTCTTTAACTTCTACTTCTCAGCAGCATTTGAGATGATAGCGGCACCTTCCCCTTGAAACCGCCTGAATCTCCCACCACCCTCTCCTTGCCCCTCCAACCCACACGCTGCGTCACTCCTCACCTGCTGTTGCTGGCCTCTCTTTAACTCTAAATGGTGGGCTTCCTCCTTCCCAGGCTGAACCACTTTTCTCTTCTACGTACACTTTTCCCAGGTGGTCTCATCCTGGACCATGGATTTACAGACTCGCTATTGCTGAAGGCTCTAAAATTTTATCTCCAGCCCGAACTTTCCCTCCCGATTCATTTTTCCAACTGTTCACCTCCCATCCTCACGGGCATGTCCGATGTAATAGGACCAAGACAGAGTTCTGGTGTTCCTCCCCAAACCTCTTCCCTCAAGCCTTTCCACTCAGGAAATGCTTCTCACATCCGCCAAAACACTCAAGCCCAAAGCTTGGGCTTCCTCTGGTTTCTCCCTTCTCCTCTCCCTCACCCTCCTCTCCAACCCACCAGCCGGTCCTGCTTGGTCAGACCCACCTTTTCTCACCACTTTCACCGCTACCCGCTGCCCGGTCCATCTCCCCTCCAGCCTGACCTCTCTGCTCGGCCTCCACTGGCCCCTGCTCCAGTGTCCTCACTCAGCCCTTCTTCTTGGAGCAGGAGGGACAGTCTTGGAGCATTAATCAGATGGTGTCACTCTTCTCTTTCCAATGACCCCCAACTGCACTTACAAGAACATCTCAGCACCTCACAGGCCCTAAGTACACAGCGTGGCCTTTCAACCACCTCTCCCACCACATCTCACTGGCAGCACCTCCTCCCCCATCCCCCCCGCACCTCCACCCCCTCCTCCTCCACCTCCTCCCATCCCCCTCGTATGTCCCCCCATCTTCCTCCCCACCTCCCACCCATCCCCACCCCGAACCTCCCCCCCCACCCCAGCACCTCCCCACCTCTCCCCTCAGTCCCTGCACTCTCACCTTACCACTCTTTTTTCTCTTTTGTTCTGTTCTGCAAACAGGCCGAGATTTTTCCTGCCCTGTTCCCTCTGCACCATCCCTCCCTTCCACCTGGTATGCCCTTCCCCATTTCCTCCTCATCCTGCAGGTTCAACCTCCACGCCACGCTCTTGGGTGACCACCCATCTGAGCCCCTTGTTAATTTTCTTGCAATTCTTTTGCCACTGTTTTATGTGTCCATTGACTCTCTTTTTGTCTGTCTCTCTCCAGTGAAGCAGCAAGAGGGCAGGAAACGTGGCCATCTCCTTGGTACAACCAGTCCACCACAGGCCTTGGCACACCCGAGGTGTTCAAAAATTCTGTATTGGACCAATAAATGAATCCTTCTCTATCCTCCATCATGCCTCACTCACAGCCGAGGCCACCGCCAGAACTCAGCAAAGATGCTACTGACCATTTAGTTACCATCTTGATCCAACCCCGAACATTTCCAGAGCTTTTCCGAGCCCCCAGCACGGGGCGCGGTGGGGGTGGGGGGTCTTTGAGCTTGCTCTAGGCTGCCTGCCATCTGGCCAGCTGCGCCTTTTCTCTCCCTCCTGCTCTCCCCAGACCCAGCCTCACCCCACACACGGACGCTCACTCACCAACAAGCCTGGGTTCAAGCATCAATTATAAAACACCTACTGGGTACCAGGCACAGCTAGTCCTCACAACCAACTCCAGAGGACAGATTAGAAAAAGATTGGATTCTTTTCCAAATAAAAATACATGGCCCAAAGAAGCTAAATAATTTGCCCACGACCACACTAGTGGTGGTAAAGCTAGAGTCAAATCCAAGGCAGTGACTTACTCCCACTGGACCAGGTTGGCAGGGGGGCTGTGAGAAGGTTGTTAAGCCCTCCCCCCCTGCAGCATGCTCACCCCCCCCCTTGACACCCCATCTTGCCCTTCAGCCCCGGGGTTCCACCAGGAGCAGGAGGTAAGGAAACAGGACCCTGAAAGTTAGAAATTCTGGGAGGGCAAGGTCAAGGTGATGGTGTGGGGGGATACGGGGTTTGGTCTGGGGCAGGGACAGAGCTTCGACTTCAGGGCGGCATATGAAAGGAGGGGGTGGGGAAAGGAAAGGATGGACAGAGCTTCACGGGGAGGTTGAAGCACCCCAAGTTCTGAATAGCTCCGTCTCCTTGCCTTGGCTGTCACCCAGCTCTGCTCAGGAGGTTTGGGATTTCCCCTTGGGTGGGGGAGGGAGGTGACCAGTCCCCATTCCCTGACCCACCTGCCCATAGTCCCCCTGCAGCCCACCTGACAGGCAAAGGGTTAGCTGGAGCTGAGGCAGGTGAGCTGAGGAGAGAAGAGGAGGGGCAGGCCGAGTGGAGGAGGTTCCCTCCATCTTTGGGAGAGAAGGTGAGGTGAGGGGGGCTCTGCGGCCACGCAGGAGGGAGCAGGACAGGCAAGAAGTCTGGGGTGGGGGAGGCATGGCCCCTCTGCCTGACAGATGAGGAGGGGATCTGGCAAGGGAGAGCAGGGCTCCAGAGGGACAACCATCAGAAGTCCCCCCACCCCAGTGGGCCCAGCCTGGGAAGGGAAGTGGGGAGGGGCCCTGTCACCAGGAGACCCTTTGTACTGCCAGCTTTTTGCAGAACAAGCCCTCTCTAATCCGCAGCCTCCAGCTCCCAGGCCTGCTAGGAATTTGCCCCCTTCCTTGGGCCTCAGGCCTGTAGGGTGGGAACAGTAGGAAGTGTGGGGGCCGCCCACGCGGCCTACCCCATGGCTCAGCTGGGGCTGGCAGCAGACTCTTGCCCCAACTTCAGACCCTGGGAGAGGAGGGCCCAGGATCAAAGGGCAAGGTCGTGCTGGACCCTGGCATCCCTGAGAGCTTTTCCAGCTGCTGGACCCCTCCCACCCCAACACTCGTTCTGTGCTCCCCTCCTCTTCTCTTTTCAGCACCCTCTTCCCATATGCCTGAGGGGAAAGGTCGTGGACACTGGACTCAGAAAATCTCAGTTCAGATCGGGACCTTGCTTCTCAGTAGCTGTGTGGCCCCGGGCAAGTCGCTTAGCCTCTCAGAGCCTGTTTCCCTGTCTCCAAAATGTCATCTCTAAAAATCATAAACGTAGGAGCTACACTGCCCTGATGATGTCTTAGTGAAGACTGAGCGACAGGATGTCTGGGAAGCCAAAGGCACCTCACAGACATTCTCTACAGGGCTCTTTTCCAGGGAGGGGAAGCCATAGCCAGCTTCCTGGAGGAGGTGGCTGGGGAGGGCTGAGGGGCCAGTAGGGGTCGCTGTGAGTGCGCAGGCCCCTGGGGACCTCTCCGGGGCTGTGGTGGGGGGGGTGTCGGGTCTGACACGCACCTCCTCCCGATCTCTGGTCCCTCTCCGCCCAGGGCAAGAGCTGGGCCGCAACCCCCGGGTCTCTCCCCCTCTAAGGCCCCCCTGACCCACCCCAGGGCGGCTGCTCTCCCCTTGGGGGGCCGGGGCCAAGAATGGGCGCGTCAACTGGGGCAAATTAACACGTAGGAAAACACCCCAGCACCTGGAGAAACAGGAGCCGGGGCCGGGGAGGGCGGCCGGAGCCTTGGAAGTCAGAGCCCGGGCGGAGCGATAATTCACCCCGGCGGCCGCGGCCGCCCGCCCCGCCCCCGCCGCTCAGCCTCTGGTTTCAAAGGCGGACAAACAGCACACTGTGCCGGCCCGGCTCCCCCGCTAAATCTTCCTGTCTTCAGCTTCTGGTAACCTGAGCCGGCCGAGCTGACCCTCCCTCGGAGGCCTGAAGGGTACTGGAAGAGGAGGGAAGCGGAGGGAGGAGAGGGGAGGGGGGAGGGGAGGAGAGGGGAGAAGGGGGAGAGGGAGGAGGATTCTGACCAGTCCCACCCGGGCCTCAGCCCTCACCCATCCCTTCTGGATTGGACAGCCTCTGGGCCCCTACCTCCCGCCAGCTGCCCCCTTCCTTCCACTTTGAAGGGGTCTCTGCGGGACGGATGTTGCTTTAGAGGAAGCCTTTGCTTTCACAAGCACCGCAGCTTTGGAGTGTGTTTGTGATTCTAGATGCTTCTGAGCGTGAGCAGAGTGTGAGTATGTGTGTGAGAGGGGATGGGGGAGTCCGTTGTGAGCTCACACCTCAGCATGTGGAAAAGTCATTTTCCAGCTTGAGCTGGGCGCAGACAGAGACAGAGGAGTCCCCTCCTCTTCCTCTCACCCCCAGGGGACAGTAAAGTCACCACGGAGGAGCCTCCCCCAGCCACTCCTGGCCTGAGACAGCGCTGAAGGCGCTGCTGCTGCCCAGAGTCCTTCTCCACAGTTCTAACGACTGAGGATGCCTGATGCCTGTGAGCGTGGCCTTGAGGAAGCAACCCAGGCCCGGAGCGGTCCCCTTTCACCTGGAGAGCAGGTGGTGTGGCCCCTGTAGGAGTTTTCAGTGGGAGGTCCTGCTTCAAGCCCAGGGTGGAGTGGGATCTCAAAGCCCAGGGGAGCCAGAGGCTTCCGGGAAGGGCAGAGGACATGTAATTAAGAAGGAGCTGCCGGGAGGGGAGAAGGGGTCAAGATTTGATTGGTGGGGGCAAGGTTAAGAGCAGAGGTGAAGGGCAGGGCTAGGGCTGCAGTTGAGTCAGGGGTAAGAGGGTGAGAGTAAGATTTGAGGGTCAAGAAACGGAGTTAGAGAGGTGGGGTGAGTGCGGGGGCAGGCCTGAAGTGAGGGTGGAGGTGAGTTAGGATTCAGAGTAGGGAAACGTGGGGACAAGGCGTAATGTGAAGTCCAGAGTTCATTCATGCCATATCAATCAACAAATATTGATTGGGCCCCTCCCATATGCCAGGCACTGTTCTACTTGCTGGAAGTATCAGAGCAGGTGGCAAAACACAAAACTCCGCCCTCTGAGGTCACATGCCAGTGGTGGAGCAGATAATAAAATTAAAAAGTGGGTAAATGGTATATGAGATGGTAGTAAATGCTACAGAGACCAGGCTGGCAAGGGGGATAGGGAGTGATGGGCCCATATTGCTATTTTTAATATGGCCTCCCTGAGAAGGTGGCATTTATGTCAAAATCTCAAGGAGGTAGGGAAGCCAGATATCTTGATGAAGAGCATTCTAAGCAGAGGGAACAGCAAATGCACAAATCTCTGCTGGGTAAGTCCACCCTGCCCGGAATGTTCAGTTCAAGGAACAGCAGAGACTAGTGTGGCTGCAGGGGTGAGGGAGAGGGGAAGGAGCGGGAGAGGAGGAGGCCAGAGTGTGACAGGCTGGGATTAGGGGTAGAATCAGACTGGGGTCTGTATCAGCTCTGTCTTCTCCCTCTGAGTAATGGGGAGACTGAGCGCATGTAGGCAGAGGCCAGCACGGAGGAAGGATAGAGCGGGGAGACCACGGTGGGGGCAAGTGAAGCAGGGGCCCCTGAGAACTCCAGGCCAGGGGGGCCTCTGGTTGGGGAGGGGCATCTAACTTCAGGGCCTCTCCCGGTCTTATCCAATGTCACTTTCCTTGGAGCTTGTCTTCAAGAACTTTGTCATCACCCCCCTCCGTTTGTTTGCTAATAAAAAGATGGGGGGGGGCTGTCTGCCTTCTCCGGATCGCCAGCGTTCTCCTTCCCTTCTCTTTCCTGCCTGCTTCCTCTCCCTCTCCCTTTCTCTCCCCAGAGCTGATGCAGTTAATTGGAGCGTCTTGAAAGTGCACATTAACACACAGAGAGCCAAGGAGACGTCTTGGCAGCGAAATATCATTATCACTTCTTGAGCTCCAGCCAAAATCCCCTCACGGTCAAAACACAATTCTTTAAACTAAACAATTAAAGATTTGTGCAAGTGTGGCTGCCATGAGGTATCAGGCTGGGAGCGCCTGCCCCTGCCAGTGTCAGCAGAAGTTAGCAACCTGCTCTGCCTCGGAGCCAGGTGACGGCCAGGCGACTCCCAGGAAGGAAGATAAACAGCAGGCCCTGCGGGCGGAGGCCTGGCCGCCAGGAACAGTCTGCCAGTCCGCAAGCCCAGAGAGCCACAGGTTTGACACCCCAGGAGAAAACATGGCAGGCCCGTTCAAGTCTACCCTCACCCCTTGTCGGGAGTTGGGATTCAACATCGACCTTATAGTTATTCCGGACTTAGCCAGCAAGAGGCCCAGTCCCTTCCAGAAGTGCGAGGATTCTGAAATGCCAGACCCCCAACCCCTTTTATTCCCTGCTCCCACCAGCCTATCCTCAGAAGCCCCATGCCCTGGAATGAGAATTACTGGGCACCACAGCGCCCTGTGTGGCTGGGGCTGTGAGCCGTTTCACTCTGGGTCTTGGAGGGATTGAATGGGGTGCTCAAGGTCACAAGGCTGAGCTCCTCTGATTCCTGGTGCCCTGTGCCATCCACTCCATCGCAGAGCCCGCTCCCCCTTCCTAGAGCCCAGGCTCACACCCGCCCCCTCCAGGTCAGCGCTCTGACATTAGTCACACACAGGGCGGTGCCCGCCACACGGCTGAGTTTGGAGCAGGGCCATGCTGGGGCCACCACTCCAGCCCTGCCCCATATGTGTAGTTTCCGCCCTGTCCAGACCTCAGCGAGGACCCCACAAATGGTCATGGAGCGAAATCTGGACTACAAATCTCACCGATGTGTCACACAGTAACTGTGGGGATCTCAAGCAAGTCCTTGCCCCTCTCTGGGCCTCCTTCCGTGCGTCTATCCCATACGATTTGAGCTTGATATTGAAGATTCCCTCCAGTTCAAAAATGTTGTGAGTCTGTGACGGTACGTACCAATTTCAAGGGCTATGGATGTGTTCAGGCAGCAGGCTCAGAGAGCCGCCTCCTTCTATGCGCAGAAAAGTTCCTCTTGCGCTGTGTGTTTCAGCAGACCAGTTCATCAGACACATGCCCTGGAAAGTCAGGGAGGCCGGGGATTGTCCTCTGTCTGCGGCCGTTTTGCAGCGTCCCTCTCTAGACTGCCAAGGAAGCTTGAGTCTGGTGAAGCAAAGACTCTGGAGCCAGACAGCCAGGGTTCAAGTCCAGATCCCCACTTACTTTGTGACCTTGGGCAAGATGCTTAACCTCTTTGTACCTCAGTTTCCCCATCTGTCAAATGGGGTTAACAATAGAACCCACCTCTTAGGGTTGATGTGAAGGTGAAGTGAGGTAAAATATGGAAACCAGAACAATGCCCGGTTCGTAGAGAGCGCTCAGTGCGTAGTAGCCGTTGTTACTTCTGTGGCTCCTCCAGTGGGAAAGCATGGCAGCTTGTCTCAATTAACCACGCTTCCCCGCACTCGTACCCTCGTGTAGACCCCTCTCGTGTTAAATCTGGGACAGCCCAGGGTAACCGATAGAACATGGCTACAGTGACTCTGTGTGACTTCCAAGGCTAGGCGAGAGAAGGCTTTCCCGCCTGGGCCTCTTGACAGGTTCTCTGTCAGGCACCGTGTAAGAAGTCCAGCTACCCTTGGCCCGCCACACCGTGAGGAAGCCCAGGCTAGCCCACGGAGCAGCCACAAGGAGAGAGAAAGAGAGGCTTGGCCAAGCCCCCGGCTGAGATGCTAGAGTGAAGAAGACGGCCTGGACACCCCTCAATCCAGCCTTCAGATGCCCCCAGTCCCAGCTGCCACCTGATTGAACCCTGTGGGAGATCCCAAGCAAGAACCGCCCAGCTGAGCCCAGTCAGCCCACAGAACTATGACAGAGAAAAATAAATTTTCATTGAGCAACTGAGTTTTGGGGTGGCTTGTTCCCCAGGAATGGACCTTCGAGTTACAGTGAGTCAGAGTTGGAAGGAACCTCGGTGATCCTAATTTGAATCAAATCCTAATCAATCATGATGTCACCCGCCTTCCCTTAACCTCCCAGTGGCTTCCTGTCACATTCTGAATCAAATCCAAGGTCCCCTCTTAGGCCTACCAGGCCTTACATGCTCTGTGCCCCACTCTCCCTCTGACCTCATCTCCTGTCACTCTGTTCTTCCTCTGCTCCAGGCACTCTGGCCTCCTGGTCATTCCTTGAACACACCAAATTAGCTCCTGCCTCGAGGCCTTGGCTAGTGCTGTCCCTCTGCTGGGACTGTCACTCCTTCCCTTTACTCAGGTCCCTAATCAAATGTCACCCCTTTGGGGCCTTTCTTGAGCTAGGACTCCCCTGTCCTAATATCCTTTTCTCTCCCTTCCTGCTGTATTTTCCCTCAGGTTGCGCATTGCTACCTGATGTATATCACACATTTATTTATGGATTCACTTGCTGTCTCTCTCCCTCCTGCTGGAGCATGAGCTCCATGAGGGTTGGATTTTGTTTGCTTGGTTGACCACTGAGCTCCAGGGCCCAGAACGGTGCCTGACACACAGTAGGTCTCAATCAACAGTTGCAGGATACATGAAACTTCTCTGTCTCAAGGAAGGGAACTGAGGCCTGGAGATGGGACAGGGACTCGCCCAAGGCCACACGGCTACTTAGCCTGACCCTGTCCCAAGGCTCTCTCTTCCCAGTCTCCCCCATGCACACCTGCATCCCCCAAGAGGCCCCTTCTCTCCTTTGCCTACCAGGCTGCAGCAGGCACTCCTGTCTGTCACTCAGGCGGGCTGATCGCCCTCAGCTCTTCCAGTTGTTTCTATCAAACACTATTTACAATAAACTTTGTTTGAACTTTTGTCTAAGTGATAATAATAATAACACGATAATTATATGGAGTATAACGTACAGCCAGCTGTATTTAATTAAAGCTGTAATTTCACTAAGGGTTTCTGGAAACAGAGTAAACCGCAAGAGTTGTACCACCCGTACCCCGATGTGGGGATTACGTCTGCACGGGAGCGGGGTGATTGCAGCAGAGGCCCCAGGAGTCAGAGGCCGCCAGCAGGGCCCAGCTTCTGGAGTCCGGGTGCTCCCACCCTGGAGCCATGCAGAGGGTGGGTCTGCAGTGGCCTCAGGCCAAAGACAGAGCCTGGAACCTCTCGGAACACGTGTGTGGATTTCTTCTGACCTTTGCTGGCTCGCGGGAAGGTGGTTTCTTTCAAGACTCTGGAAGAGAGGGCTGAGTAGCCAAAAAGACACCAAATAGGAGCAAGGAAGATGGCTCAGAAGGCCAGAGGTGCAGGGTGTGAGACAAAGGGAAGGAATGAGTGCCAGCTGAGGGAGGGCAGGTCTGGCATGGATTCAGTCCGCAACGTTTTTCTTAGCGCATGTCACGTGCCTAACACGGGGGTTAAGGAGACGTGGCTGTGCTCTGCTGAGAGTCGGGTTGAGCAAGGAGACAGCCTCATATATCACCCTCAAGAGGAGCCCTCCGAGGGAGGACTGGACAGTCCAGTGGCTGTGAGCCCTGCCCCTGGGCCAGAGCACGAAGGTTGAAGTCCTGGCTCTGCCTTTCTCAGCTGGGTTTGCCTTTCACCTCTCTGTGCCTCACTTTTTCCATCTGTAAAATGGGGATAATAGTGTCTGCTCCCGAGGGTGATTATGAGGATTAAATGGATGAATCTGTGTCAAGTGCTTCAGACAAGAGTAGAGAGGGTCAGTAAATGTCAGCTATTATCATTGGATATTTCTGTGGTCACAGAAACGGGGAATCGTTTTAACCTGGAAAGACCGTGACCAACCATCCTGGCTAAAAGATTCTGTGCTAAAACCAGGACAGTTGCAGGAAACCTGGACTGTGGCCACTCTACCTGGAAAGCCAGAGCCGGATCTCAGGGAGAAGGTGATATCTGAGCCAGGTGTGCACTGAGGATGACGGGGACTTAGTTCAGCAGAAGGCAGAGAGTATATGGAAAAGTGTGGAACCAGGGATTCAGGCTCAGATCAGCCGTGAGTTCCCTATGTGACTCTGGGCTAGTCACACTCCTTCTCAGAGACTCTGTTGTCCCATCTGTAGCCTAAGGGGACTGATTGCTCCCTGGGGCCCCTTGTGTGTCTGCAAAGAGGAGACTAGGGCTGCAGGAAGGGCCTGGTGGGAGGGCCTCATGGGTCACCCCACGTGCCCCCAGCGTGCACACACATGCGCACACACGCACATACACACGGTAGGGCAAGGGTGAGCAGTTGGCCGCGCAGGATCAAGGAGACGCTTGCCCGCCTATAAAATCCCGTCTTTGGGGCCTGTAGCAGAGCCGGATCAGTAGGGTTAACTGGAGAGTCGGTTTTAATTGTCTAAAGAGGCTTGCTGCTGGGGGTGGAGGCTGAGCAAGAAGATCTCTGAAGAGATGCAGAAGTATTCCTGGGTAATAAAATATCCCCTTTTCAGTGTCAAAGTTAATGTTCCAGGCCCCAGGTAAAACCGGCTTCTTATCAGCCAGCACTCTCTCCCTGGAGAAGACTGGGCGGCAGGCGGGGAAGGAGGGAGAAGCCTGGGCTCCCCTCACCCTCAGAGGCTGGGGGGGTGGGTGTTGGCGGCCAGAGGAGGCTGAGCTCCTGTTGTGACCCCCCACACTGTCCCCTGCATTGGGAGGTCAGCCCAAGTGCAGGATGTACCGCCTGGGTGTCACGCTGTCCAGATCTCTGTCTCCCTGCCTCCCTCTGTCCTCTCAACAGATGCTCCTTCATCCTGCAGCCATCCCTACCCCTCACTCACTGGCACTTTCTCCTCCTTCTTTTCCCTCAGTGTTCTTTCCCCCTGTCTGCCCCGTCCTCTTGTATGTGCCTGCATCTGTGACTGTGTTTGTGTCTGTCTGTCCTGCTGAGGTTCTGTCCGCTGAGGCCAGGACAAGAGGCAAGAGACCTTGCACACTGCCTGGGAGCAACACACATGTGCTACACACTCATGCACGCCCGTGCAACTCTGCACAAGCACATGTGGGTGGGCAATGGCCTCGCCCCGTGCCAGGGGCACCTTGCCCAGGCCCAGAGCTGCCATCTGCACCCCTGCATCAGCACCAGGCCCCAAACCCGCTGGCGTGTGCCGACGGCACAGCACAGTGACTCTGACAGGCCGCTGGTTTAAATATAGAGTTGCATGCACAAGACGGGGCTAATTTTAGCAGGAATGTGCTGGAAACTTTCTAAGGGCTCTGTTCTCTAGCTGTCTCCCCTGTGCTCATCGCTCAGGGCTGGAAGTAAACCTGCTAATCCCCCATTCCTCGCCTTCCCACTCCTCCCTCCCAGTCACCCCTCTCCCCAACTCAGGACCCCAAACGCTGGCCCTGTTCCTTGTCTTCTCTGTGCCCTGTTCCCAGCGGCCTGAGCCCACCCAGCTGCCTGAGGTTCTAAATCCCTCACATCCCCTCACTTGCCCCAGTAGCTTCAGCAATGCCAAAGCCAGCCAGCCTTGGGGAACATGATCAGTCACGCAAAATTTTCCTTCATCCTGCCCCACCCCAGTGCTTTGTCCTGTTGGAGAAAGATACCTGAATGACACACTGACACAATCTGCCACTTGCTGAGCAGTTGCTGTGTGCCAGGCACCATGCGAAGTGCTTTATAAAGAGTTACTCATTTAATCCTCACAACCCTGAGTTAGGAGAGTAATAGCCCCATTTTACAGACCGGGACACTGAGGCCCAGCAAAGTTTAAGGACCCGCCCAATGTCATTCAAGACCACACTACTGGTTACCAAATACATTATCTTTCACAGGGAGTACATTTACCTTTTGAATGAGAACCCTGGGAAGAGGAGGTCCAGTTTAGCACAAAGGAATAACTCTGTAATGGAGGAGCTTCTAGGACTATGATTCTGGAAAAGCACACACCCTGGGGGCAGGAATGGGGAAGCTCCTTGACCCTCATCCTTCCTGCATCCTATTGCCCTACCCAGGGCCAGCCTCTGCCCCACTAAATTCCGCGTTTATTTTTGTTCCTCTTCTGCCCTGCTTTCCCGTACCCATTCGAGTAGCATTTATGGAGCACCTACTGTGTGCCCAGCACTGTTGCAGGTGCCCAGCTGCACAGATAAATGAGGCAAAGGGCAGAGCTTGGCTCTAAAGTCCTCACAGATTAGCTGGTGGCAGGCGCGGGCCCAGAGTAAACAATTAGCTGCGTCCTCATTGGTGAGGATGCTAATAGGAGATAGGAGGACAGAGAGGAGAGAAAAAGTTGACATCCGGAAGGGGCTGCACCCCCCACAAAAAACTCCAGAAGGCATCGAGTCTTCTTCCCTGTACTGCCTGACTGTTCTCTCCGGCAGCTCCAGAAAAATGCCCTGTCTCCCTGCGGGGCTGTGTAACAACACTGCGTGGTTGTTGTGTTTGTGTGCGAGGACATTTCCCTGTAATGAGGATTAGAATAGTAACGAGGAGGATGACACGCTCTAGTCAGAGAGCAACAGATCTCGGGGGAGCACCGGCCCACCCGCCGCGGGGATGCCAGCTGCCGGGACCGTGACAGAGGCCGAGCCCCATTAGCCAGGCCAGGAGCCAACAGGCAAATGTCCAGCTCTGACCACTGTCCCTGGCCCACTGCACTCGGGGGAGAGCAGCGGCTGGGGCCCTGTAGGGCTCTGGCTCCTGCCCTGGCACTGAGGGGGAAGAGGGAACCCCAGGAATAAGCAGAGGACACATTTAAGTTTGCAGCTTGCTCATGCTCCTTTTCCTCCTTCATTTTTCTCCACAGCGCTCAGTTCCCTCTGATATACGGTATAATTTCCGTATTCATTTTTCTTACTGTCTGTCTCCCTGACTGAAATGTGATCTCCATGTTTTGTCCCCTGCTGTTTCTCCAGTGACTAGAACAGTGCCGAGAGCATAGTAGGTGTTCAAGAAAGATTTATGGGGGCCGGCCTGGTGGCGTAGCGGTTAAGTTGGCGCGCTCCGCTTTGGTGGTCCAGGGTTCACGGGTTCGGATCCCGGGCACGGACAGATACCGCTTGTCAGCCATGCCATAGCGGTGTCCCATATAAAATAGAGGAAGATGGGCACGGATGTTAGCCCAGGGCCAGTCTTCCTCAGCAAAAAGAGGAGGATTGGCAACGGATGTTAGCTCAGGGCTGGTCTTCCTCACACACACAGAAAAAGAAAGATTTGTGCATGGGCAAACACATTTGAGTTTCCATGTGCTGTGTGGACTCTTGGGACCCACGGGATTGGGGATGTGTTATGTGGCCGAAGTCTTTGTGCCTGTCTGTGGGAGGAAGTCTGTGAGGTGTGTCTGTGTGTGTCTGATGTGTATGTGTGTGTGTATGACATGGATGTGTGAGGTGAGGTGTGTGTGTCTGTGAGGTATGTGTTTGTGAGGCAGGTGGGTGTGTATGTCTGTGAGGGGTATGTGTGTCTCTGAGGTGTGTGTGTGTGTGTGTGTCTGTGAGGTGTGTGTGTCTGTGAGGTGTGTGTGTAACTGTGAGGTGTGCATATGTCTCTGTGAGGGCTGGGTGTGGGTACGTGAGTGCGTGCTTTCAACCTGGTCACTGACTCCACACACTTCAGCGGCTGGATGGTTGCACCGACTCAGGTGCTGGCCTGAATCTCCTCAGGTGAACACACTCGGTGAGCTGAAGGACAGCATAGGTGTGCATCTGCCTGCTGAGGTGGGGTGCCCTGTCTCTAGCTGGAAGACCCCTGCTGATGCCCTCGCCATGCCAGGTCTCTGGGATAGACGCCACCAGGACCACGCATACATGGAATCATGTCCCCAATGGTGCCTGGATCACTGCGCCAACCTCTAGAACAGAGGCTGCTATCTGCCGGAGTGGGCACCACCCCGGTGTGGCATTCCCAAGTGAGTTTCCCTCCACTCCTGATGGAAAAGCCAAGGCCCATGAAAAATGATAAAAATGGCCCATACTTTGAGTAGTGTCTGCTGTGTACCAATCATTGTGCCAAGAGCCTTATGATTCTCACAGCTCTGTGAGGTGGATATTGTTGGGATAGATGAGGAAACGGAGGCATTGAGGGAAGAAGGAACTTGTCCAAGGTCACACAACTGGGATGTGGGACGTGGACACGGGCACCACTCTTGATGCCTCAAGTCCTCTTCCTCTCTGCTACCTGAGGACTTCAGCCAAATGGGACAGTGGGACCCCCTCCCCCACCTGGATCCGCCACCTCATTCTTTTGCAGGAGAAGGAATGGTGAGGGCATGAAGGAGCTGTCTGCTTTCTAAGGGTCTTGCATGTGAGTTCATCACTCAAGCTTTGCTGACAGCTGTCCCTGCCCTCATGCAGACATACCCAGCAGTGGGAAAAAGTGTGTCCCCCCAAAAAGATTTGTTCAAGTCCTAACCCCTGGTGCCTGTGAATATAATTTTATTTGGAAGCAGAGTCTTTGCAGATGTAGTCAAGTCGAGATGAGGTCATACTGGATGGGTCCTAAACAGAATGGTTTGTGTCCTTGTAAGAAGAGGGAAATTTAGCCACAGACACAGAGACACACAGGGGAGAGCACCATGTGGCGACAGGAGATTGGAGTGACGTGTCTACAAGCCAAGGAATGCCAAGGATTGCTGGCAGTTACCAGGAGCTAGGAGAGAGGCATGGAACAGACTCTCCCTCTGAGCCTCCAGAAGGAACCAAACTTGCCTCGACCTTGATCTCAGACTTCTGGTCTCCAGAACTGTGAGAGAATTGATTCCTGTTGTTCTAAGCCACCAAGTCTGTGGTAATCCAGGAGCCCGAGGAAACAACTATACCCTCCCTTTCTGGTGCAGAAGGACACATGCATGAGGGCGCACACACACACAGAGTAACTTAAATACCCAGTTACTTAGGCTCGCACTTCAACCAGGCCACACAAGCCCACGTGGAGCGGCTCCTGGGCAAGGTGCTCCTGCTCACAGCTACTCCACACCCAGCAGGGTACACACTTCCCTGCACATCACTTGACGGCCTTCTCCTCCTCCAGGCCCTCCAGGAAATCTTAGGGGAAGCCTCCCTGAGGACAGAAACCCTCCAAAGTCCTTCCTTCAAACTCCTTCCAGGGCCTCCTCCCTGGTTTCCCCTTTTGGTCACTTCCCAGCCCCCAGTCTCCTGGTCTGACTTTCTTCCTTCCTTCCTCCCTCCCCCTCCCCCCATTCCTGTCTTCCTTCCTTTCTCCCTCTGCCTCTTTTTCTTCCCCTTTGAGTAAACAGAGCCCTGTTGCGAGGCCCTGCCATGTTCCTGGAGAGCTGCACATTGCCACCTGTTGCTATGGAGAAGCCTCTTTATCACAAACACTGGGTAAACAGCTGCTGCTGGGAGCCCCTTTCTGCTGGCCAGGGGTTTATTTGGAGAAAGTCAATAAGGAAAAATAAACATTCCCGGCCCTGTGTATATACAGCCTTGGGACTAGTGCTCCACGGCAGCTCAGACCTGCCAGCTCCCCACAGGGTCTGGCAGGCCAAGCCCCACCCCTGCCTCTGATCCCAGAATCCTCCATTCAGAGTCAGCGTGAGGACGAGGCAGCCACCTCCCTGCTCAGTCAGGTCACTCTGTAGGCTGCACCCACCCTGCTCTAGGCCGGGCCCAAGCTGAGGATTCAAGGCTCCGACCTCCACTTCTCCCTTCTAGGAAAGGGTGTGATGAAACAGACCCACCCACCCTGCCTCTTCCAGGTCACTCTGCCACTGTCTTCTAGGGAAGTCCACTCAGAGCCCCCACAGGACACTGGAATTCCTGGGAAGAATGGCAGTCAATTTGGCTAGGATTCTCTCTTCTTGGGCACTTTAGTTTCAGTTGAATTCAACGTGTTGTGTTTAATAACACAACAATCCACTCATTCTGCACATAGGTATTAACACCTATGACTATGTCCAGGGGTTATACTGGGCTATGCTAGCTCCTGCCCTCATGGAGCTTACGGTCTCGTGGGGAAGACAGAGTCAGCCGTTACGATGCAACTGGCTAACTATTTACGGCATGTGGAAGACTGTGCAGGAGTACAGGGTGCTATGGGAGGGAAGAGAAGCACTTCATGTCCTGCCAATCTCTATGACACGCATGAGCTCCCTTAATCCTCAGAACAACACTGTCAGGGAATATTTTTATTCCCATTTTACAGATGGGGAGGTCACTTACCTGAGGTCAGTTAGCTACTAAGTGGGAGACTCAGGCTGTAAACCAAGACTCTCCCGGAGGCCAAAGTCCCAGGCTCTAAACCACCATGCAGTTCTGTCCGGCTTGCAATAGAAATGCCACAATCCTCAAGAAGCTCACAAGAAAAGCCCTCATGAATGTTTCCATGAGAGGTGGGGACAGACAATGACAAGAGTAGCTGATGAGGAATGCCAGTCATTCAAAAGACATTGGTGTGATACAGAGGAACTTTGAGCCAGGGGCAGGAACTAGGTGGAGCTTTGAAGGACAGGCAGAATTTAGATAGGACCAGAGGCAAGGGAGAGTCTCCCAGGGATGGAGTTGGGGACAGCCTGGCTGGGCTTGGGGACCAGGAAGACCCGTTCTGGAGAAGGAGGAGGAGGCCTGCCACCTTGCTTCTCACTCCAGACATCTCTGCCCCTCTTTTAGAAACTCACCTCCATCCACATTGCCCTGCTCTCAGCCAGGACCTCATCCTCTCTCCTGCATCTCTAAGCAGCCTCCTTCCTGGTCTTCCTGCCTCCAGTCTTGCTCAGATCTAATCCCCACCACCAGCCCCCAGGATCTTCCAGAAACACAAACCCAATCATGTCACCGCCCTCCCCTTTGCCCACTCCCTAGAAAGATGCCATGCTGGCCTTGCTCTCATCTCTTCCTCTTCTCCATGAGCATCCTGTGCACCAGGCTTAGAGAACCACTCAAGTTTCCCACAGGCGTGGGGACCTCCCATGCCTCTGCACTTTGCACCTACTCTTTCACCTCTCGGAAATCCTTCCTGAAGACTCACATTCATCCACAAACTCTTAATGGGCACCTACTGTGTGCCCGGCGCTGTTCTGAGCCCTGGGAACAACACAGTGAACCAGAGGAAGATCCTGGTCCTCATGGAGCTGATATCCCAGTGAGGGATATACACTAAAACCAAACAAAGAAGTAAAATATATATGATGGCAGGTGTTGCTGAGTGCAGTGGAGGAAATACAGAGGGAACGGGGATGGGTAGGGCCTGAGGCTACTGTGATGATTCTGAGTGAGTCCAGGACTCTTTCTTAGGTTTTACGAAGATCCCCTGGCTATTGTGTTGAGAACAGACTGAAGGGAGACAGGGTGGGAGCAGGGAGACAGGCAGGTCACAGGAACTCAGTGTTCCCCCTTCCCCACAAGGCTGTCAGGGCCTCTGGCAGCCCCAGCTCTCCAGGGCGTTCCTGACAGTAGCAAGGTGTGAGAGGGCACCCCCTCCAGGCCTCATCCAGCTCCACTGGTCCCACCAGCGCCAGTGTGTTCTGGCTTAAGGGCACATCCCTGCAGGCCTCCCACCCTAATTCCCTCCAGGTGGCCTGCCCATCTCCCCTCCCAAGGCTCTGAGGAGGACGGGAGCCCCGCAGAGCAGTGATCCGTGTATCAGGAGCAAGGGAATTAACATTCCCAGGCTGTAATTATACCTTCCACTGGTGACACCTAAGGAAGCATCTTTTTATAAAAGCAGGTAAATTGAGGGCTTCTGGGATGGTGGGGAAAGTGTCTATTTTTAGCACACTCCCCTCATCACCCCTGATTGCCAGAATCCTGGTAATTGCTCTGGCGCCAGTGGCCTGAACTGAGGCTGGAGGCTCAGAGTGGGGTTGGGGGGTCATTGTGAAGGGGATCTGGGAGGCACTGTGAACTTAGTTAAGCCAAGTGAGAATCTAGGAAAGAAGCCCGGAGAATCTCCCTCTGATGGGGGAATGAGGGGAGGAGTCATTCATGAGCTGGTGGGGAGCACATTTTTTAAATCATATCTGTATCAATAGTAATAATAGTAACAATAATAGTAAGGATTGCTAACCCTTATATGGTACTTCTTAAGTGCCAGACAGTGTTTGAAGTGCTTTTTGTATATTAACTCAATTCTTACAACAATCATATAAAATAGCTACTGCTATTATCCCCATTTTGCAGATGAGAAAACCAAGGCATAGAAAGTTGAAGTCATTTTGAGTTAGACATTGGAGATACATATATACAGCTATACACACACAAAAGTTTGCTGACTTTGATGGATGAATGAATAAATTCCCTCACTCTGTATTCTCCAGATGTTTACAAAGAGGCCTAAAGCTTGGCCAATCAGAAAGCTTTGAAGTTAGGAAGTCCCCCACGTTTTGTGGCGGGGCCTCTGATCACACTTCCTGTTCCTCTTGAAGAATCTGATATCCCCACTGGGTCCAAAGTCGGCCATCTTGACTGGTGGGCAGCCCCACCATGTTCTTAAGCATAAGAAACTGGAGGAAGAGGCTGTGATGAGATGTTTGAGGAGCTGAGAGCAGGATCTCTTGTGCTTGCAGGGTCTTCTGCCCATTTAGGCACCTAATTGGAATAATGGATCTGCTGATATTGGAGAAAATGTGGAGAGGAGGAGAAGGAAGGAAAAGGGTCTCCTGAGATGTTGTCCAGCAGTGGCTGCTGTCTAGGGACACCCTTCTCCAGTAAGGACATCAGCATAGAGAAGAGCAAGAGAGGCAGGGGGAAAATGTGATTTTTTAATGCAAGCCTCGGTAATCAGCTATTTGTGATGGAATTTTATCTGTCCTGGTCTCTGAGGGACGAGAAGCGGGAGCGAGGGAAGAGGGGTCAGAAATTAGTATGCAGAAATATCTGATCAGCCAAAGTAATTTTCTTTAATAATCGTATTCATACTGCCTGCTCTCTGCTCACTAGAAGAATTAAGTATTTAATAGTAATATATTTCATCTGGCAGTGGTTCCGTTTCGTTAGGAACTGTGAAGCTTCGTTGGGGTATGTGGATGGGTGGAGGTCTGGTGGGGGGACAGGTAGGAGGTGTGAAAGCAGAAATAGATAAGCGAGCAGGAGGGAATTGGGCATGGGTGGATAGGACAGGGAGTCGAGGGGAAGCTGTGTGCCAGGGTGAGCCCAACGGCCCTCTGAGATGCCACTCGCATGCTTTGGCTGCCTGAGCTGAGCTGTCCAGCTCTGTCCTCTGCCTGCAGTAGATAGGCCCCAGAGGCCCCCACTTCTGTCCTACTTCCTCAAGCTTCATCCTAACCCCCAAAGACAGGTCCTCCTTTCTGATCTCTGGCCTTCCCTGACCTCCCACCCTGAGACTCTCCCAAAGATGGATCAAGGTGCAGGGTGCCAGATCCTGCTGGGGTAGCATTACACAGTGAACTCCGGACCATGCTCTGGCCTCCATGTCCAAGCTTCCAGAGCTCTACACATTCCTGGGGCTGCCTCCATGTGTCTCCTGGGCCACAGGTGAGCCTGCAGTTCCTGGCTCCCGTCTGAGCAGGGCTGGTACAGGGGAGAGAAGCAGCTTGTGCTGGCTGGAGAACCTGACAGCTGCCTCTCTGCCCCGGGGCTGCAGGAGCAGTGTGCTTTAGCTATTACATGATTTTAATAGTTAAAAAGCAGGCCCAGCGCATGCCAGGGACATAATTGATGACATCTAGCACTTGGGAACTCGATCTGCATTGGAGGCATTTGGGGAGACTCCTCGCCTCCTCTGCCAGGCTCCCTGAGCTCAGCTGCCCTGGTGGAAAACATCGGTGAGAGAGGTGCAACGACTTTGCCCCATGAGACTGGAGACAAAGAGATAGAGGCCGAGCTGCAGATAGCAGAGTTCAGCTTCTCACTGTTCTTTCAAGAGCCAACTCCAGAAACTGATGTGCAGTGATGCTGGCATTTCCAGGCGCCTGACAGGCTGGAATTAAACACCTGTCCATTAAACTGACAGCCCCAGGAAGGAAAGAGACAGGGAGGAAAGGGAGAGGGGGAGAGCTGGGACCCAACGGCAGGCTGGCTCCTTCCCTGCAGAAGGCAATGTGTCTGCCTGCCAGAGAGAGAGAGGTCAGGGTGGGAGCAAGCAGCATCTCTAGGTCCCTGCTCTCTGGTTTCTGTGGCAGAGTGGAGGCAGGCTGACAGCAAACTAATGTTCAGACCTGGACATTGGGGATGGAGAAGGAGCATGTGATGCCCCTGGGAGATTTATCCTCATTTGCTCGAAGTTCCAGCTCACAGGCTGGCCGTGCTCTGGTGGCCCCCACGCCGACCCCAGCCTCCCCATACACATGATCTTTGTCTCCTCTGAACCCTTTAGGCATGTACCAGGCACTAGGCCCCCCATCCCGTGCTACTCTGAGACACCCCTTGGGCTGTTGTTGAACATTCAGGTGAGTCTCTCCTTGCTCCCCAACTCAAGTGTGAGCTCCTAGGGAGAAGGAAGCTTGTCTTCTACTTCACGGCTGCTCCTCTGCAGTGCTCAGAGTATACTAGTGGGTGGGGCTGGGGTGGAATGGGTTCATGGATGAATGGGGTTCTTGGATGGAGAGATGGATGGATAAACAGATAGCTGGATATGATGCTGATGGTTAGGTGGTATGTACCAGTGTGCCTGTACTGGTTGCTAAAATTTCTTTACTGGTTAGTAAATAGTCATTGCCCCTAGCCTGTTGAATGCCCCACTCCCCACCATCCTAGCCACTGTCCTGAGACTTGCTGGACCTCCCCAAGATTCAGCAACTAAACATTAGCACCCAGCCCAGCAGGGGGCCTCAGGACCCTGCTCCATTGCTATGACCAGTATCCATCCTAATTGGTCAGTGTATGAGCTTATTATTTTAACTAACACCCTTGGATGGGTAGATGAACAGAAGCCATGACTGAATATTGAGATTCAATGATTTTAGAAAAGGAAGGACTGGAAGGGAGGGACAGAAGTGCCAAATAGTTTATCAGGTGGCCGGGTTTTGGTTTTTCACACTGGCCACCACCTTGGGCTATTCCGTTGAGCTCTCTGAGCCTCTGTTGGCTCATTTCTCACGTGGAAACAGTATCGGCCCTGACTACCTCAGAGGGGGGTTGTGCCCAGTTGGAACCTGTCCCTCCATCCTCTGGCCATTATTTTTTGCTGTGTACATGCCCATTTCTCTAATAAATGATGAACTCCTGAAAACAAGGATGCTGTGTAAAACATCTTTATATCCCAGCGCACGCTTGGTATATGCTTGTTGAACGGATGGCTGCAGGAGTATTGAAGAAGTGAATGAAAGAAGAAGCAGATGCTGAAGAATATAATGAGAGAGGGTGCAGATGCGGACGTTATTACAAGATGGTCAGGGAAGGAGGGGAAGGAGACCTTGGAATGGTGCTGCTGGGGACCAGAAGGGATCTTCTCTCACCCTTCACCAACCCCTCATAAGCCAGCCACCCCCACCCTAGTGATGCCCAAGTTTCAGGTGCATCAGGCCCGAGTATGCTGGCGGAGAGTGGGCCCCAGATGGCACAGGCAGATCCAAGTGTTAGTAATGCTACTTCGTCCAGCTTCCCAGGGTACAAGACTGCAGCCTCTGGACACTCCAGAGGACACTGAAACACGGGGTGGTCCCAGAGGGGAGAAGGGGAAGTGTCAGAGGAGGAGACAGGGAGCCAAAAGACTAGAGGAGCCCAAACCCCACCCTCCGTCCTAGTCAAGCCACTCAGACTTTCCCTTCTCAGGCTGCCTCTTCCCAGGCCTCTCCCTCATGTCCAGGGCCCCTTTGGAAGGCTAGGGCTCGCTTCCAGATCATGCGATCTCAAGGCCCACCTCGGCCTCCTCCCAGCTCAGGACCACACAATTTAGCACTTAATTATTTCCCATCTTATATGATTCTCCATTTGTTGGTGTGAGTGTGCGCTGCACGTGAGGGTGATCTCTCACGACATCTGTCACCCTCCAACCGCCGGAGTTGATACAGCTGATCTGTCTGCCTAGGCCGCTATCCTACAGGGATTCCAGCAAAAAGGAAGCTGCCACAAGTGGGGGGTGGGGAGCAGCCTACTGGGCCAACATGTGTGTGTCACTGCACCCCCTGCCAGAAATCACACGTGAGTGAGCATGGGTCTTAGAGCCAGACCAACCTGGGTTCAAATTCCAGCTCCATCATTTATGACCTGTGTGACTTTGGACAAGTTATTTAACCTCTCTGGATCTTGCTCACTGGCCCTGCTCCCTTTAAAGGCTTGTTTTGTGGATTTAATGAGGACAGGAGTGTGAAAGCTCTCTGCAGCTAACATGATACACAAATGCACAGGAGCCGTGAGGTCATTATCGGTATCGGCATCATGACCGGTGTCGGTTTAGGTACAGTTTGGGGAGCAGGAAGGGCCAATGGCCGGGTCTTATTAAGGTTCTGCCGCGGAGCACAATGATAATGTGCAGAATTCTAGGGGAGAAAAATTCTTTGCCATCTGTTTGTATTAGAGCAGAGCCTTTTGCAGCTACTCCAGCCCACAGCAGCCCCTTTGCACCGCCCCCCGCCGAACCCCTGCAGGACTCGGCATCAGCACTGCTCGTCCTGACACTCAGCCGTCCACCGTCTCCAGCTGCCCTCAGCCTCCTCTGTCTAGTCTCATCTCCTCGCCCAGACTGTAAATCTTCCCAGCCAGGATGGCTTCTCGTGTTTCTGGTGTATCTTTATAGCATTTAGCACTGGGGGGGGGGGGGGGGGAGCTTGGGGGACAATGTGTGAAAGAAAAGAGGGAAGGAAGGAAAGGAAGGAGGGAGATAGGGAGGGAGGGAGCAGAGGAAGACCAGCACTGTCTTTGGGTCCAATCCTGACTCTACCACTCTCGCTAATTTGAGTGGCCTTCACTAAGTTGCTCAACCTCTTAGTGCCTCGGTCTCCCCATCTGCTAATGAACCTTCTGCCACCTTCTGCAAAGAGTCAGAGAACCAGACTCTCAGACCTCATTTCTAGCCAACCACTTCCTCCCCTAGACCCATCTATACAGGAGCCAGCCCCTAATGTACCATTTCTGGACCCCTGGGTCCTCCACGACCTTCCCCCACGCCCCCCACCCATATCCTCACAGGGGTACCCCAGCTCCAAGCCCGTGTTTGTGAGCTCACCAGGAACAGCGGGACACGGGCCTTTCTCTCTGCCGTAATGAAACCCTTTAATCATATTCAAATAGGTTACTGTTCAGGGGGAAAATAGAAATATGGATTTGATAGCAATAAATTTCCCTGGCTGGCTAAGCCCAGTTCTTAATTGTCCTGTCCCAGGGCTCGCACATTTCATTGTTCGTTAGGTGCTTAAGTCCCCACTCTCATTTTGTGGCGGTGACATTACCGTTGATGGCTCTAATACTCTCATAATTTGAAAGGGGATTTGCATGATAGAACGCAGAGTATTAAAAGAAAAAGAAAAAAGGGAGAGAGAAAAATGGGGGGGCAAGATGGGAGGAGGAGCTCGGAAGGGAAGGGGGACTGCAAGAGGGGGAGGGGGTGGAGGAGGAACTCAATCCAGCTTTCACTTTAAAAAAGTCACTTTCTTCAAAGTCAAATCATTGTTTTCATTAAAGTGAAAAAAAAAAAAGGAAGAAAGGAAAAAGCCGAGGCTGCACATTGGGCTGACTGGGCACTGGTATTCTCTTTCTTGTTCCTAATGGTTATTAATTATTATTATCCGGCCGTGCAGGGCTCTGTGGACGTGATGTCCCCAATGTCCTTGGGGTAGAGTTAGGGGAGGGGGGCGTCAGGGGAGGGCTGACTCCAGATGGGGAGATTTGCTCCTGGGCCACAGGAAGATGCCGATGCCCACCTTGTGGCAGATGGCAGGAGGAGCCAAGTTTCAGTAGGTGGAGGGGAGAGGGGACACTTCCTAGAAAGAAGGCCTCTGTGGAGGAATCTAAGCCTCCTGGGTCCTGGCCAACTCTTCTTGAGTTTCCTAGAAGTCTCTTCTTTCCAAAAGCCAGTGATTTGGCCACAACCAGCCTTGCTGGACACAAGATAATTCTGATCACTGGTGGGGTCTTCCAAGTCCCTTTTGCAAACTGGATCCTCACCTCCCCCCGTCCCAGTCCAGAACCGGAAGGCCTTGTACACATTTGGCCGGATTCCCAAAAGGGCTTCTCCTAACTACATCATTGGGCATTTAGGGTCAGTGAATGCTCTGGCCAAGCTGCCCTTTCTTCCCAGCTGGAGAGTCTTGGGGTCCCAATGACACCCCACTCCCCCCCCCAAGTTAACATGTTTCTACCTAGGGCCAGAAATTCTAGAAATCACTGCAGCCCTGGGTTTCTGAGATTTGAGGGATGGCTCATCCAGCTTTCGTTGAGGTGATGGGTCTGTGTTCCATGCAGGGCCACCCCCGGGGATTCTTGAATCTCCATGGACATGAAGAGAGTGTGTGTGGCTTGGTCTCCTTGGGCAGACGGTGTGAATGTGCTAGGGAGCCCTGCAGGGAACAGGGCATGGCATGTGTGACTGAGGGAATGGGGTATTGCCTGTCCGGGCTGATGTATTCAGGGGCGGTGCTCCCGCCCTCCATGCAAACCCCACCCCTCCAGTTTTGTCACTTTCTAATCATCACCCCACTGGCCCAGCCCCTTGTACCCTCCCCCACGGGACAGAGCTGGGCCCCACAGAGAGCAGTGGCAGGGCCAGGCTGTGACACGTGTGTCTTTGGCACATCTCACACTCGTACCCCTCCTGTTCCTGCCAGTGCTTGGCGTCTCTTGGCCAAGCCTCACCCTCTCCACTTCCAGGGGACTCTCTTCTGGATTAGAATTTTAAATCACGTAAATTCTGGGATTGGAATAAAAGCTGTCTGCAGAGGGCCTAGTCACACTGCTCCTTCCCCCTCTTTTTGGCCTGCTGCTGGAATTGGGCAGCTAGGAAAGCACACCCTCAGGGCGTCCTCCGTCCCCCTGCCCCCACGTGCCCACTCCGCCTTTTCTATCTGCTAGCCCACTTAGCTGCCCCCACCCCTTCTCCTCACTCTGAGCCTAAGACCAGCATCAATGCTGGATGACATCCATTTCCTAAGGGATGGGTCTGGAATCAGCTTCCCCAGAGGGAGTTGCCAATGCTCAGCCCTCTGCAACTGCAGAAATCTAGATTATCCCCCATTTAATGGGGCTGAAGTTGCAGGGTGAGGCAGGAAGGGGTAAAGGAATAGTGGGAGATGATGAGGAAGGAATCTAGACCACTCCAGAAAAAATTGTCTATACTAGACCATAAAACCCGAGGTGTCAACACATTCTTTGTGGTGTTTTATTATGAGGATCCAAGTGGAAGATGGACAAGTGGCAGCCCGGTCCTCATCTCTCCCTCCATACAAGTGTGGCAGTCTTCCCACCCCCCATCACCAGGAGTGATGGAATGCCACAGACCCAGCCTCTCTGCTCCCCAGCCTGACTCCTGGATTCATAACATTTTAGACATGAACGGTCTTCAGAGGTGCACTCTGAAGCCACAGGGGAACGAACTTGGTGCCCCCCCTTGTACCCCACCCCCAAGACCCCCAAGGAGAAGCTGTCTCCAGAAAGAAAAAAAAAGCCAGAGAGACAAAGTGATTCTTAAATATTTTCCTTCTCTGCAGTCACTCAGGGAGGAGGGGGTGAGGGGCGAGGGAGGCTGGAAGGGGGGACAAAGGGGGTTTAATAGGCTCTGGTGACAGCACAGTGTCCACATTGGGAAAAGATTAATGATGAAAATTAATCGCCTGACCTTTCTTTCCAGGAGCTGGAGGTGAGGCGGGCCATTAAAGCCTCTTATGTTGTAATTAACGTTGGAGGGGAGAAGAGAGCTGCCTTCAGAATGGATGTGATCATTTAATTAGGCTTAGGCGTAGGTGCCACAACAGGTCCGGAGAAGTCATAATTTAACTATAGCTTTAAATTACCCAGGCAGAGTGGAGATGGCAGAGTTTGACGGCAGGAGAGCCTGCCAGGAGCTCAGGAAAACAATTAAATAAACACCCCGAGTCAGGGAGAGAGAGGTGACAGAGAGACAGACAGACAGACAAAGAAAGCAGTGGGCGCTGACATCGAGAGAGGTGGGGAAGCGCGAAGAGGAGAAAAATTATAAGTCACGTGGGGGAGAGAAAAGCGAGATGGCCCAGAGTTAGCAGGGGCCTGGGGGAGGGGTGTGTGTGTGTGTGTATGCACGCGTGCACGCTCGCGTGTTCTGGGACGAGTGCCTCTGAGCTCCCTCCACTCCAACGGAGATGCAAATTGCATTCCACAAACACATCCCGACCTTCGAGTATTTGCAGACATTGAGCTTAGAAGGCAGAGAGGTCCGAGCACTTCCCTCTGTCCTCGCCTTCGCGGGGCGCCTCTCTCCCCACAATCTCCCCACCCGAGCTTGGGCGAGAGACGCCCTCCCTTCCTAACCTGGAGAGTCTGGGGGTGCCCGAGCGCCACGCGGCGCCCGCGTCCTAAGGGACAGGCAAGGCCCGGCCGCGCGTCCTCGGGCGGGTGTGGAGGCGCAGGGCACAGGGAAGCAGGGTGCAAAGCCCGGCAGGACAGCGGGAGCGAGCGGGGTCGGCGCCGGGCCGGGGAAGTTCAAGGCCGGGGCACGGCGCGGCGCGGAGGGGGAATGACCCGCGGTCTTCGGGGCGCCACGGCCGGCTAGTTGCTCAACCTGCGGGATTAGTCACCCGGCGGGAGGAGCAGGACCGTCGGAGAAAAGCGCGGAGCGCTTCCGCGCAGGGGGGAGGAGAGGAGAGGACAGAAGAGCTTGTGGCGGGGAGAGGAGGGCCCGGCGACTCGGCCCGGGCCGGGATGAATGGGCAGCAGGGAGGACCGAAGCGGGAGGCGCGGGATGGAAACTCCGCGGGGCTTTTGCCAGGCGCTTTTGTAGAGGTGCCGCCTGGCCTCCAGCTTTGCTCGGGGCAATGGGGGTGGTCGACTCCGGAGTGGGTCCAAGAAAGGCACAGGATGGAGCCTCGGGTCACCTGGGTCCCTGCTGTGCCTTCAGATGCTGGTTTCCTGGTCCCCAGGGCACTGTGAGGACCTCACTGTCCCCTCCCGCTGGAGTCCATCGGGGCTGGAGAGAACGCCAGGAGAGAAAGATCAAGGATGGAGTTGCGGAGTTAGGGCAGGTTGGGACTTCCCTTACCCTCCGAAGGGCTCCTGGGGTCCTGGAGGCGCTGGGCTGACTCCAAGCGCCAACCCTTAAGGCCTGGCCCGCCGACGGCGCCTCTCCCTCCCCCCACCATTTGGGTCGGAACAAGAGAGTTAAGGGTGAGGAGGAAGACAGAGATGCCCCCAAACTTCCCACTCATTCACTAGCCCCCAACCCCGGTCATCAAGCTATAAGATCCTGCCTCCTGCCCCTTGCCATGGAAAAACACAAAGGCCACCAAATGGCCTCCTGAAGACCCCCCTCTCCCCCCCAGAGCAAGGCAGAGTTTCCATTTTGATTAAACATCCACAAATTCTCCAAATTAGTGAACCTCTCAGCAGGAGCTTTGTCCCTGCTCCTCTGGTTAATGGATTGATGGACTGATTGATCGTCTAGTGGGGTCTCTTTGGTCTCTGTTGCGGCTCAGAACCCTGTCCTGAGAAGGGCCAGCCTGCACTGGGGGTAAAGGAGGAGCTGTGGCCTGGAGAGTGATGGGGGTGGGACTAGGCAGAGGTGCAGTGGGTGCCAGATGGGGGTCAGGGCTCCTCTCCTCAGACCAGGGCTCCGCTGGCCCATGAGACTAGGGGTCATGTCCTGCCCTGGGCTTCCTTTGCCCTGTGGCTGTCCAAAGGGATCAAAAGCCCAGATCCAGAATTCCTGAGGCCCTGACCCTAGTCAGATGGGGAGGCAGAGTCTGCCTGGCACCTGGAAGGCCAGATGGAGAGTGTGGAAAGTGGGGAGTGGGGAGGCAGGCGGAGTCAGTGAAGAGAGAAGAGAAGGGGGAGGGCCGGGGGAGGGGAAGCCTGACCAGGCCTGCAGGCTGCCTTGAGCCCCTTGACTGAGACTGACAGGAGCGCCCCTGCCGCCCACCCCCAGTGGGACACTGCGTCCTGCGTCCGTCACAGGACGCCAACTCATAGGAGACCTCTGGACCCTACATTTCAGGTGTTCCCTTCCTCCCTCTCCAAGACTGTGGACTCCAAGGGCCCTCCCTCCTGCCCTTCTCATTTTGTTTAGGGTACCATCTGAACTGGTAAGAGCCAACAAGGCCCCCTGTGCCAGGCCCCACCTCTCCATCTCAGTCCCATCTCCTCTTCCCTCCCTACCTGCTCCGGCCACACCTCCCCACCTTCTCTCTCCCTCAACTGGAATTTAAGTTCCAAGAGGGCCAGACCAAGCTGTGGGGTTCACCTGTCACTCTGCAGTGCCCAGAGGGGTGCCTGGCCTGGGGAAGCCACCGAGTAAGCATTTGTTGACTGAATCAGTCTTATACTTCTGTTTCTGCAAGCCCCTCCGCCCCCCTCATCGGGTCTGGCACACAGAAGGCCCCTCCCCTAATGGACCCTTTATATCCTGTTTTAGCTCTTCCTACTCTTTATAATGTTTCCTTCTCTACAGAGACCTGAACTGAGTGTTTCTGGGAGGGGCTCAATAACCCTGCAGCAAAATAAAACAGTCCACTTGGGAACTCTGACCCAAATGGCCAGGGTGGAGGGCTCAGCCAGGAAATGCTGGGGCTCACCTCGCCGGCAAGTGCCCCATCCTATCCTATCCAAGGCCCTGCCAGTGCATTCCTGGAAAACAGGAGGAAAAAGCAATTGGGGGAAACAGGTTTTCAGCAGGGACAGCTCGGATGAGAGGGAGAGAAGGGGAGGAGCCCTGCCTGCAGGAATTTTGGTTGGGGAGAGTCTGGGGGTGGGGGAAGGGAGGAGGGGGTCTGCCTCTCCGTGAGAACAGCCCAGGCCACTGGCCTGTTTGTTTTTCTGTCTGACTGTTTGTTGGATGGGGGCAGGGGAGATAAGGACATGGAAACAACCTTAAAATAACCTCCACAATTCCCTAGGCGCTGGGGGACTGGGGACTGGGCACTTGGATCTAGCTTGGGGCTTGAGGGCATATACTGTGGCTGAGCGGGGTGGGGTTAGGGGCCTTCTGGCCTGTGTGTTTATGTGTCTGTCTGTCTGTATGCATGCATTGCCCTCTGGCCCTGTCCCCAGGTCCCTCTTGGTCCCTTGTATGCTCCCGGTGAGCTGGAGTTGGTTTCAGCCCTCTCAGCTGACACTAGCAGGAATAAATAATTCCATGACTTGAGTTAGGAGGCAGGGCCCCAAGGAGGCATAGCAACTGCATAAATCCTGAAGACGTGGGGCTCAGGTGGGCCCCACTGAGCACCCAGGTCACTCCCTAGGAGTTATGACTCCTTAATTCAACACTTGCCTCCTCCTCCTCCTTTATCGCTGCCCAGTTGCATTCCCACACAGAAGGCTTAATCCTGGACCCCTGCCACAGTGTCCTGGGGGGCCCGAGCCTTGGCTGCAGAATGGGCTGGAGGAGACTCTCTTTCTCGGGCCCCATCTCGCCCACACTCCTCTCGTGGACTCCCTTTCAGGACTCCCTACTTCCCCACCCCCACCCTACAGGGCATCCACAGCCCAGCCATGGAAGCAGGCCCTCCCACCTAAGATTACGCCAGCACCTATCCCTTCCCACCACCCTGAGGGGATGTGAACCCAGGCCTAGGAATCTACAAGGAGGCTGGAGATAATCCACCCTTCCATATCTGGGCCTGTCTATGCCACAGGGTCTTAGATAAAAGTGCAGAGTGAGGACATTTGTCTTGAAACCTACCCCCTTCAACTGCCATTCTCTAGACCTGAATTGGAGCTCCCACTCTGCCACCAGCCCAGCTCTGGGAGCTTGATCTTGAGCGAATGTTCCTCGCCTCTGCCTATGGCCTGTAATATCACCCAAGCAAGTTCTTTAACACTTGGTTGAGGGATTGCATCTCCTCAAATGATTGTCTTGAGTTTTAAAAGAGGGACTTTTTAATCCAAAGTTCTGGTCATTAGGTGGATGTTTGAGTATGGGGAGAATTTCTGAAGAGGGACTTTCTAACGGATGCCCCCTTGTCCACTTGGAAGGCCCCTTCAAACAGCAGAGATCTGCCAATGGGTCCCTTAACTTTCCAAAGGATGCTGGTCTCTGCTATCATCACCTGAAACCCAGAATAGTCGATACTGGAGTTTCTTAATGTTTCTGAACTCGGGGGGACTGGGCCCCAAAGTGCCAAATATAAAATTATTTTCCAATCAAACTTTAAAAGAGCATGTCATTCATTCCTTCAGTCATTAAGCTTTTATTGAGCAACAAATACAACGCACAGAGCACTCAGATGAACATCAAGATAAGTCAGACAATCTAGATTCCAGCTGTGTGCTTGATGGTTTACAGTCCAAGAAGTCATTGTAGCCATTCAGTGAAACAGAGAGACAGGTAGGAAAAGGAATGGGTTAGAACAGGGAAGGGATCCGAGTAGAGTTAGGATTATCACCCATCTCTGCCCTTGAGCCCTCAGACAGATGTGTTCTCTCTCTCTTGCTGGGGGGCTGATGCTCACTGCCTCTTTTTCCACCTCAACTGTAGCTTCTAGATTGGGCCTAGAAGCTAGACTTGCGATTTCAAGGAAGTTGGGTGTTCTGCAGCAAGTTACCCAGGGACTGTTGTTGACTCCTTTCTTCATTCATTTCTTCGTGCATTCAACAGGTATTTCCCAAGCACCAATTTCATGCTCAACAGATGACTCCTAAGCCACAGGCAGATGAAGAACATCACAGTTCATTTGGAAAGATTAAGCTAATGGTGATGCTGGTCAGAGTGTGCTCAGCATCCCATGAAGGGCATAGACTGGCAGGGCTGCAGGAGCTCAGCAAAGGGAGGTTGTACTGGGGTGGGGTGGGGGTGGACAGTGAAGGAAAACTTCCAAAGGGAGGTGGTACTTCAGTTGTCTTTTGAAGGATAGGTATGGCTGGTATAGACTGGTTCAGTGAAGGGAGAAAAGCTTGGGCATTCGGGAGAGAGGAAGGACAGGGATGGAAAACCACACATCAAGCCAGGCAAGTGGGAGTGAGAGGGAATGCTGGGTTTCACGGGATGTCGAAGGAACTGGTTTGGCTGGAGCTGAGTTGTTGGAAATGGGGCTGGAGAGGTAGGTGAATGGAGACCTGGTTGGAGACGACCTTGAGGCTGTGTTAGTCAGCCTTTACCACAGCAATGCTGCCCAGAAATCACATGATCACTCATGGTTTACAACAAGCCTTTGTTTTTCTCACTCACAGGCTGCTGGTTGGGCTTAAGACTATTCCACATTCTCCTTGGACCAGCATGGCAATCACAGGAGCTCAAGAGACCAAGCCAAATAGCACAAACATTTTTAATCCTATGCTCTGGTCACATCCACTGACTCTCTATGGCCAAAGTGAGTCACGTGGCCAAGCCCATCATCAGTGTGGTGGGAAAGTAGAGTCACAGGACAAAGGGTGTGGGTGTAGAATCCTATTACTCCACCAGGAGTGAAGTTTAGGGACCAGTGATCCAATGTGCCTCAGCTGCTAGGCAAGAGCCATGGAAAGTTCCTAAGCAGTTGTGGGGGATGAGCAATGCCCCGTGGTTGCTGAATTCCTCAGTTCCCAAAGCTCTTTCACAGATGCTATCCTATTTCCATCTTCCCAACAATCCTCTGAAGGAGTGTTGTTATCCCATTTTTTAGATGATGGAAGGAGACTCAGAGAAGTGATGTGGCTCGACCAAATGGCACAGCTGGAGAGAGATGAGCTGAGATTTAAACTGGGGCCCTTCGGCTCCACGTCTAAGGCTCCCTGCCCTCCTCCACAGCTGATTTAGAAAGATGGATCCTCTGCCGCGCGCAGGAGGGGGAGAGCCGTGAAGGACTGCCGATGGCCGACAGCTGAGATGAAAAGTGGTCCCAACCCCGTGAGGAGGGTTCGAGTGAGGCCGGTGGCAGAGGAGGGGAGCCAAAGTCTAAGTTTCTTGGTTTGTTTTTGCATTTTCTCCCTTTCTTGAGATATAATTTTCATAGAATAAAAAAAATGCATAGATCTTAAGTGTACAGCTGATGAGTTTTGTCAAATGTATCTGTGCTGTCAACACCCAGATGAAGGTGGAGAACCTTTCTGTAATCCCGGGAAGGTTCCCTGGTGCCCTTTCCAGTCATCCTCCTTCCTCCAGACAACCATTTTGTGGACCCCTTATCACCATAGATTAGTTTTGCCTGTCTTCGTACTTTATATAAATGAAATCACACGATACGTTCTCTTTTGTGTCTGGTTTATTTCACTCAGCATAATGTCTTGGAGATTCATCCATGTTGCCTGGAGCAGTATAGTTAGGCCACTTCCTTGGAAGAGCTGGGCCAAGCAAACTTCAGGACCTCACACATGGAGAGCTCTGCCCTGGCCCCAACACGGAGGCCCAGAGGGCTGCTTCTGAATTTGGCTGTCAAAGGACATGTTTGGATACAAAAGCTCTTCTTGATTAAAGTAAATCTTTCATTGGGAGTGGATGGGATCTGAGGTCGAGATGGTGCTAGCTCATATTGTAAAAAGGAATCTTGAGGGGCCGGCACAGTGGTGGAGTGATTAAGTTCACGCGCTTGGCTTCGGTGGGGCCCAGGGTTTGCAGGTTTGGATCCCGGGCGCAGACCTACACACTGCTTGTCAACCCAGGCTCTGGCAGAGTCCCATATACAAAATAGAGGAAGATGGGCATGGCTGTTAGCTCAGGGCTAATCTTCCTCGGCAAAAAGAGGAAGATTGGCAATGGATGTTAACTCAGGGGACAATCTTCCTCACACACACACACAAATTTCTTTAAATCTTGACCCCTACCTCACAGCATACACAAAAATCAACTCCAGTTGGATTGTAGATCCAAATGTGAAAGATAAAATGAAAGAAGAAAAACATAGAATATTTTCATGACTTTGGGAGTAGGCAAAGAATTTTAAAAAGAGGACACAAAAAACACTTGGCCATGAAAGACAAAAATTGATAAATTGTCCAACATTAAAATTAAGAACTTCTGTTAGTCAAAAGACACTTTGAAGGGAGTGAAAAGACAATCCACAGTGTGGGCAAAGATGTTTGTGGGATATATACCCACCAAAGGACCCATAACGAGAAGATATATAGCTCCTACAAATCAATACAAAAAAGACCAAAAACAACAGAAAGATGGGCAAAAGACTTGAATTAGCATTCCACAAAAAGAGGATATCCAAATTCCTAATACACATAAGAAAAAGGATTCAATTTCATTAGTCATCAGAGAAACACAAAAATTAAAAACCACAATGCCATACCACCATCCATCCAGCAAAGCAGTTAAAATATAAAGACAGAGAATACCAAGTATCGATGAGGATGAGGAGCAACCAGAACTCTGATATGTTGCTGATGGGAGTATAAATTGATTCAACAATTATTGAGAACTGTTTGGCATTATCTGATAAAACTGAACACATGCATCCTCTATGACCCAGAAATTCTACTCCTCGGCAAATGTTCATAAGAACATTATATGTAATAGTAAAAATCCAGAAAAACTCAGCGGTGAAATGCAGAAACAAATTGAGATATAGTCACTCAATGGAATACTACAAAGTCATGGGAAAGAATGTGCTATTGCTACGTGCAACGATGTAAATGAATCTCACAAACATAATATTGAGTGAAAGGAGCCAGACACAAAAAGTTTACATACTGTATGATTCCATTTATATCAAGTTCAAAAGCAGGCAAAACAAATCTATGGTGTTAGAAGCTAGCATAGTGGTTACTTTTTGGGGGGAGTGGGTGGGCAGTAACTAACTGGCAAGGAGCATAATGCAATATTTCAACGTTCTGTTTCTTCATCTGAGTGTTGGTTACATGGCTGTGTTCACTTTGCAAAAATTCGTTAAGTTGTACACTTATGATTTATGTGTATGTCTATATGGATATTATACATCAATAATATTATTTTTAATAGAAGAAGTACTAGACTTTGGGGAAAACTAGAGCAATGGAGGCAAGTGACCCAGAGTGGAGGATGGCCCAGGGTAGGGGGACAGGGGTGGACTTCTGGACTTTCTTCTGTAAAACCTGGTCCTTTCTTCTCTGACACTGCAGCCTCCCCTTGGGTCCTGGGGCTGAGATGCTAGTGCCGCTGTGGGAAACATGAGGAGGGCGGGCGAGGAACATGGACATGGAGGCAGAAGCCCCAGCTCTGTCATTACCACAACGCACATCACCTCTCCGAGCCTCAGTAAAACAAAGGGGACCCGATCCTACCCTGGTTAGTTGCAAGGGGCACTACAACAGCACAGGTGAATGAACTGGGGGCCAACTGGTGAGGGCTGCCCCAATGTGGGCTGCAGGGGAGTCACAGCATATGAGCATTTACTCAAAAGTATCCAAACAACAGAAAAAGAGAGAGACGTGATTCAAACCTGGAGGTGAGAGTGTGCCCCAAGCGAGCCGTCCGCCCACAGTTGCCCCGTTGGCACTGTGCCCAGCCTCCCTGTCCCCACCCCCCCCCACCAGCACTGCCCTGTCTGCAAAACCCAGCTGCCCTCCCACCCTTCAGCCCAGAATGCCCTCCATCCCCTCTCTCCAGTGGGCCAGCACTCATTTCCTCCCGGACTCACTCCCCTTCATCTTCTGGAAGCCCCCCTCCACTCCTGGGCTCACCGCCATCGTAGCTCTCCCCACTGACTGCCATGGTGTGTGTCTTCTTTAGCAGGGAGCTTCTTGGGAGCAGGTTATGCATCTTATTCACCTTTGTGTCTTTGGTACCCAGCACATAAGAAGTGAACAATAAATATTTCCTGCAGGAAGGGAGGGAGGACCCTTCCTATAACTAGAGTCAGATTGTAAGGGATCTGCTAAACTCATTCACATGAAGACGATAAGCTATGGAATTCCAGGCGTAGTTCAATAGGGGATAAATACCTTAGCCCAAAGGCTGATAGTGGCATTGATCATGGACTGAAGAGGGAAAATATATTTTAGCTGGGATCCCTCACGGCGATGCACGGACGTCATCGCATGGGGAACTGTCTCTGTGTGTCTACACATCCGTCATCGCACCATGGCAGTGTATACCAGACCCTCTGCCAGGTGTGTTGTCCTGTTTAATCCTCACAATGACCCTGTGAGTTGGCTGCTATCAGCACCCCCATTTTACAGATGAGAAAGCTGAGGCATAGAAAGACTAAGCAACTTGTCCAGAGACGCAAAACAGCTCAGCAGCAGAGCAGGGATTTGAACTGAGGCTGGCTGACTCCCAAGCCCATGTGCTAATCCCCCAGCTCAGTGCCTTTCTATGACCCACCAGAACCATCCTCATGGATCAGCTTCTGCAGGGTGATTTAGGAGGTCAGGGTCCCACCCTGCTTAGAGTCTTAGACTTTAAGATGAACTCACTAAGTTAACAGCAAAACGTATATGAAGGCTGGGGGAGGTAGGAAAGGGCAAGCGACAGCCCTGTGTGTGTGCATGTGCGTAAGCGTGCGTGCATATGCACCTGTGCTCATGTTTGTATGCAAGCGTGTGTGTGTGTGTGTACATGTGCATGGCTGCCAGGGCTGAGGGGAGGGGTTTGCCAATTAGGAGAAGGTAATCGATGTAAGGGTGCCTCACATGGTCAGCACACAGTAAATATTTGCAGAATTGAATTGAAATGCTAAAGAGAGTGCTCTACAAATGTGAATGTGTTATTATTACTATTACCTCCAAATTGCAGCCTTTGGAAAAGAGAAGCAGGTGGAGAGTTGGGGACAAGGTTACTTCGCCTCCTTTCACCCCCAGACCGCCTTGCACCAACTCCCCTGCGTGGACTTTCTCTGGGTGGGTTTCCTCCTGAGCTGGCGGAGGCAAGCACCTTGCAACCTGTGAGGATGGCGGTGACAACGACAATAGCAACTAATGTGCAAGGAGCCCTCCATCCGGGCCAGTCCATTACCTCCCCTCAAGCGGCCAGCGAGGTGGGTGCGTTGGAACCGTTAGTGTTCCCGATGTGCAGGGGAGAAAAGTGGGGCTCGGAGGGCTTGGCCAGGAGAATGTGTACGTGGTATTGAGAAAAACTAGAGGCCCCGGGCTGTACTTTTTCCACCATTTATATCCTGAGTCCCCTGCAGAACGCTAGCTCATGACCCGTTAACAGGTGGTCAGGGCCACGCAATGGACTGAACAGTGCGGAGCGACAGGCCCGGAGCCCGCCAGCCCTGAGCTAGGCACTTCGTCTCCCCCTCCCTCGAGTTCCTCCCTGCAAAGTGGGAATGAATAATTGCTACAGCAGAGGGTTGCTGTGATGAGAGAATATCCATAAAATGCCTAGTACCTAGTGAGCACTCAAACATGTTAGCTATTACTGTACATGTGCTGAGTTTTCATCTGTATCTAATATTCATTCCTTCTCTCACAAAGGAATGAAATTAGACTCAGAGAATTTGAGCACGTTTAGGAATCATCTAGTCCAACACCACCACCCCCCCCCCCCCAGGTCATAGGTAAGAACATTGAAGCCCAAAGAACAGCACCGAGGTCACTGGCTGTAAGTGGCACGGCCTGGATTCAAACTCAGATTTTCTGCCCTCAGGCAGGGCCTCTCCACCTGCGCAGGCTGACTCTGATGGGGGCTCTGGCTGCTCTCACAAAGCTGCCTGAGGGTGCAGAGGGGCCCGGGAGAGGTGGGCCCAAAGCTCCAGCCTCCAGAGAAGGGGTGACAGTAAAGCCTAGGGGGAGCACGGCTTCCACATCTTCCCACAGGGGATGCCAGGCAAGGAGGCCAGAGACGGGGACGGCCCTGAGGGGCCAGGAGCTGGCCCAGCAGCTTATGCGAGATAGTGTGCCGTTCGTTCAGGCCCTCAACCCTCCTCGTCTCACGAGAAAAGCCCCTTTCTTCTCCCTGCTCACCCAGCCCCACTAGTCTATGGTCTCCATCAGTTTGAGAGCCACTGACCAGGACACAGAGAGAGAGAGATCCTGGGCCCTGGGCTGGCCCCCAACCCTCTCCCCTGCCCCTGACCACCACTTTCCAAGGCCTTTGCCCTCATCCCCAGCCCCATCAGCCTCCCTCCTGACTGCCACATAAACCCAGAGCCCACAAAACACCCGTGTCAACGTGCCTCCTCCCCGGAGGTCCAAGGCCTTAAAACTTAATAGTCTCTCAAATGCTGTAACGCTAGAGGGGGCTTTTATGGACTCAACAGGGATAATGTTATGAAGGGGCATTAGCCGCCTAAAGTAGGCTGCTCACAGTGGGCCCCCGCCCCCAGCCCCTCACACTTCAGGGGCCTCTGAGGGGACCCCTCTACTGCGGGGGCCACCAGCTCCCCACTCCAAGTCCCCCAACCACTGGCTCCTCTGCATTCTGACAAAGTTGTTACACAACAGTTCACTGCAAACAGGGGCCTAGTGGGAGGTTGGGACCCCGCTGGCCCTGGCTGCTGGCCCTGGCTCGATTGAAGCTAAATGAGTGGGGGGGTTCGTCCAGGGGAAATATCTTGGTGACTAATGAGCGGGCAATTGAAAGCTCCATCCTGTCAATGGGGAGCAGATGGGGAAGGAGGGGAATTCCTGGGGCCTGGCCTCAGAGGTGTGGGTGGCTGGGAAGGAGGGAGGGATGGGGGAGCCGTGTGGGGTCAGCAGGTGAGGGAGGGGGAGGGGAGAGAGGACCGGCCTCAGCTGTCACCCACAGAGCTACACGGCTTCTGGGACCCAGATCCAGGGAACCAGGCGGTGGGCTAGGGAGTTTTCTGGGTCACTCGGCTTTTTTTCTTCTCCTATTCCAAGGGCCACATTTTTTTGCGTTTCCCTTCTTCCTCTGTCATTCCCCTTCTGGCCCACTCTGTAGGCACCTCCTTGTCTGTCCTTGCCCTGTCCTCTTCCCCGCTCCTCCTCCCAGTTCCCCCTTGTCAATCCCCTTCCTCTTATTCCTAGGAGACCACAGTAAGGATTCTGCCCGGTCTTCAGTACATGTGGGCCCCCCCCAAATAAATAAAATACTAAATAGCAGTAAATAAAATACCCTGGCTGACTTACCAACAGACACACACACACACGCACACAGGCACACTCACACATCTTGTCTTCATTACCTCCTCTCTAATACTGTCTCTCTTCCATCTTGAGTCCAATGTTGTTTTTTGTCTCTTTTCGACCCTCCCCCTCCACTTCCCCTCAATTTATTCCAGCTGTGAAAACCTTTTTCCCATCTCCTCTGTCACCCCGGCAGATAGGTGAGTGGCAGGCAGAGGAGCCCACTCGGCAGCCACCGTTGGTAATCGATGCCAGATGTCGAGCTGGCCCCCAGCCCAGCCCCGGGCAGGGCTCCCGCTCCCGCCCGGCTCCTGCATCTGGGTGTGAAAGGCGAGCTGCAACCCAGGCCCGGGTCTTGGTGGGATCAGTAGGCCCAGGCTCAGGGGCTGTGGGTGGGAAGGGCCGAGTCCAGGGGCTGCAGGAGGGAGGAGGCTGGGGTGCAGAGGATAACGGTGTGGGAGTCCCTCGGAGGAAGGTGGCCACCCGACAGTTTGGCCACCTGATGGGAGGCTGGGATGAGAGAAGCAAGGACAGCCCAGAGGCAAGACCCCGAGAGAGGGCTTCCCTTGGCCCCTTGTCAGCCATTTTATTTCCTGGGGGTGAAAGGTTTGCTGCTGCTGTTGTTTGTAAGTACATGTATTTGGTAAAATACAAAAAGCCAATTATAACACCCTGGAATTTTCCTTGATTATTCTACTGCTAATGGTAATGAAACCAGCTAACATTTATGGAGTATTTTAGGTGCCTTCTGAGTCATTGGACATGAGTTCACTCATCCTCTCATTTAATTTTCATGACAATCCATGGGGCATGGTCCATAGTTATCCCCATTTTACAGATGCAACAAAAGAAGCCTAGAGCATCTAACTGGCCCATCTAGAAAGTGGTGGTACCAAGATTTGAGCCCAGAGAGTCTGACTCCAGAGACCGCATGAGGCTCCCAAAAAAGACTTTAAAATCTTAAAAGGTCAGAGCTAGAAGGAACCTGGTCCAGACCCTTTTCTAAAGAAGGAATGGAGGTCCAGAGGGGAGATGTGACTTGCCCAAGAACACACAGAGAGTTGGACCCAGATCAGGGCTGAATCCCAGGGCTCCTGGTGTCTGTTCAGAGCTCTTCACACAGCATCACAGTTCTGACTCGGGTCTGCACACTCTTGGCCAAGACCCAGGCTTCGGGGAGGAGGTGCCTTTTGTAGGGCTTGCAACAAGATGAGGATGAAAGACTGGAGAACAGGCAGGAGGAAGCACTTTCAGTGGAAAGCATGCTGTTCAAAGCCCAGTGTGTGTGGAGGGCTACGCCAAGGTGGGGCTGGCAGACATCATTAACTGCATCTCTACTGCCAGGCACTGGAGTCACAAAGGGACTTAGAGACAAACTCTACTCTCAGGAAAAAGAAGACAGGGCAAGTGGGACAGGGAGTACCATGGGGGGCAGCGGTGGGATGTTTTAAATATAGTGGCAAGGTGATGTTTGAGCAGACCCCTGAAGAGAGGTGGGAAGGAGCCATGTGGACATTTGCGGTAAGAGTGTCCCAGGCAGAGGGACAGCAAGTGCAAAGGCCCTGAGGCAGGAGAGGGCTTAGCCAGCTAACATGTCCAGAGTACAGGGAGCAAGGGAGAGAATAACTGGAGGCAAGTCAGAGAAGGAAGGGGACAAAGCACGGAGGCCCTTGGCTATTGTTAGGGCCTGGCTTTTACTCCCAGTGCACTGGGAGCCATAGGGGATTCCTTTGTGAGGGTGACATGGGACCAGAAGGGCAGCAGTGGAAGTAGTGAGAAGCGGTCAGATTCTGGATGTATTCCGAAATTAGAGCCAACATGATCTCCTAACATTTGGGTGTGGGGTGTGAGAGAGAGAGCAGTCGAGGATGATCCCAGTTTTTCTGGCCTGAGCAACTGGAAGGATAGAGGTGCCTTTCCTGAGGTGGGAAGACTGCAGGAGGAGCAGGCTTGGGGGAAGATCAGGAATTTGCTTGGGAACCCGCTGAATTTGAGGAGGCTGCCCTCAGCGCCACCATGACCCCTACGGGAGACTGAGGCGACCAGGGCAACCAGTGAGACCCATCCTGTCTTTATTTAAAACGGTGGTCTTTTGTTCATCATGGATTTTTTGGCATTAATTTTGCTTTTTTAAAATATTACATCGAAATATGATTCATCTTGATTATTGAGGATTGGGGGCCCCGCTTAAATGGTGTCTGGGCTCTGCCTGTTACAGAAATCCACGTGGGATGCAGGGGCTGGGCTGACCTCACTCTCCATTCCCAGACACTCTCCATCCACAGTGAGCCAGTGGTCCCTGAGCGGGATCTGTGGCAGGAAAGTGACCTAAGGGGTGGCCCCATGCAGCCAGGAGGTGGTCCTGAACAGGCAACACGGCCAGGGTGGGCAAGGAGAGGATCTGTCCGGATGTGTGGCTGGCTGACCTAGAAGCAGCCAGAAGGGTGTGAGTCCGTCAGTTCACGGCGCCCCACCCGGGGCCCCTGTGATGGATGGCATCTGTCTTCTGCTTTATTAAACTCACGCCGCTCAGTTCAGCCCTGGATTTGCAAACGGCTTAATAAGCATTTGGAAGGGATTGGGGGGAGGGAGGCCGGGATTTCAGGGGGTTACCAAGACCCAGACAGGAAACGGCTTGCACCCCCGAGTGGGCCCCGGGAGGGAGTCAGGTGTCCGGGTGGGCGACTGGGGGGAGTATTTGGTTTCACAGAAGGCCCTTGGGGGCCCCAGAGGAGGAGGAGCCACAGACCTTTGGTGCCCCCCCGCCCCAGCGCTGCTGTTACCACACACTAGGAGTTCACAACATCTGGAGGGGTGTTCTGGGCACCTGGGAGGGCAAGGGGGTGCAGGGACTGGCCAAAGATGGGGGGAGGAGAAGAGGCAGGCCCTGTCCCCTAGGAGTTCCCAGCTGCAGAGGACGGAGGGATACACAAAACAGATGCCCCCCTAGAGCCACTCCCCCCACACTCGTCCCACTTCTGAACTTCTACACACTCCATGGCATGTGCCATTGGTTTGGGACCTTCTGTACAGTGCCTGGCATTGGCACCGAGTGTGGGTACCAGGTGCCCCTTCTTTCCTGACTGAGGCTGGAAGCTCCCAGGGGAAAAAGAGGGGTACACTGTAATCATCTTCTCTCTGCACCAGCAACTTGGGCCCCACTTACTCCGTGTAGTGTGGGAGCCAGTTCATACGGACTGGCCAGAGCAGATTGCAGGCGTCTCTTCCCCATTCCCCGAAGACTGAAGGTCACCTTGCCAGCTTGCAGTCGGCCATGGTGGGAGTGTTTACACCATGGAAATCGGCGCACGCTTTTTTTCCTCCTGGAGAACCAGTTGTTGAAGATTCACCAGCGTCCCTCTGCCTCGCCTACTCTGCTACCAGCAAGAACCATGAGCCCCGTCAGATATATAAAAAATCAGCTTTTCCTCCCGAAAAGGCTGTGGAGTTCCTTCTGGACAGTGGAGTTTGGGACTGTGTGTCTCATGGTAACGAGGACAGTACCCAGCGTGAGAGACAGTCAACTATCTAGGTTCAAGTCGCGGCTCCACCACTGAAGAGTACGCGATTGACAATGTTTTTCAGTTAGTTCTTGGAGGGGTGGTTCTGAGACTTAAATGAGATAATATCTGAAAGATGCTTTGGAACAGGCCCTGCAAATAGTAAGTAGCCAACAGACGTTAGTTCTTACTCTGGATCTCTGGTGAAGCTTAATACATCGTCCTAATTTGAGCTACAACCACCCTTGAGGGAGACACTGTTGTTATTCCCATTCTGTGGATGGAGAAAGGGAGGCTAAACTGTATTTGTTCTTTACCTGGAGTTGGAGTGGCAGAGCAGGGATTTGAACCCAGGACTGTCGTGCTCTAACAGCCCAGCTCTCTTACTACTATGCCATCGGACCTCTCCAACATGGGAGGGGCTGGGAATCTTAATAACGGTGGAAGGTGGAAGCAGCCCTTGGTTTTCCGCCTCCCTCCAACTTGCCGCCAGCAGAAGTGATGGATCCTCTTCCTATATGACCCCAAGAAGGAGCCTTTTCAGAGCCCCGTGCCCCAGCCCATCACCTCTACACCTGCTCATGTCCATCAGTCCCTCCAGACGCTGGGAGCCACCTGATCAGGGAAATTCCCATTTCCCTCTGGCATCCTTTGTCCATCTCTTTTCCAACTCACTACCTTTATCTCTGGGCTACTTCCCCCGTCTGTCTCTCTTACCCGTGTTTCCCCCTGCCCGTGATCCATCTCCATCCCTAGTCCTCCTCCTGAGCTGGGAAAACTCCTGCTCCAGACCTGCCTGACCCCGCAAGGGGCCCAAGGCCAGGGTCAGCAGAGCCAGCCCCAGCAAGGTCAAGGTCCCAGCAGCCTTCCTGCAACTTTCCTTCTAAGCCTCCTTTTTTCCCCTGTTTCTTGCCAATTTCACCGTCTCTTCTTCCTTTTTCTCCCTCCATTTCCTTTCTCCTCATCCTCGTTTGTCTCTTTGGAGTCTCCGTCTTTATGTCTTCTGTCCCGCCATCTCTCTTTCTGTCTTTGTCTCTCTCTGGGTCAGTCTGTCTGGTGACAAGTATGTATGTGCGTGTTTGTCTCTTTGTTCTTTGTGGATGTCTGTGTGTCTGTCTGTCTGTCTCCCTGTCTCTCCTCCCTTTCCTAAACATCCTGAACTGTGCTAGTTGCGGGGGCGGGGGGGGGGGGCAGCGCAGGGCTCCCTGTGTCTCAGAGTCTAACTCTACCTCAATGCCTTTCCTGCTCTGTGTCTGTGTGTCTGTCTGCCCTGGCTCCGTGTGTCTGTCTTCGGGCTGTCTCTCGGGGTCTCTCTCCAGCAGCATTCGTCAGGGCTCTACTTCAGAGGCTCCCGGAGGAGACCCCCACTCACCCCTCCCAAAGTTCACTGCCTTGTCAAACGGAGCTAATCTCTTGCGGGAGGAAAAAGCCTCATTCAAACTTGTGGGGGGGTGTGGAGGCAGAGGGGGAAGGGGAGGTCTCCTTGGCTGCAGCCTGAAAACACCCCGGCCCATAATACCCCTTTTGTTCTAGGCTGGTGGGAGGGGTGGGCGGTGGAATGAAAGAGGGGGGATATTAAAGGAGCAGGTGAAAGACATGTGTCTTCAGCAGCCAGAGATAAGCGCTTACCCCCTTCTAATCTGACTGAGGTCTATTATCTTCCCGCCACAGTCATCACTATTAATATTAAACACCCCCAACCCAGCTAGAAAACAACCTGAATAGCTGACTCCCAGCCCCTGCCTGTTCCGAGGGGGAGACCCTGCCCTGACCCCCTCCTCCTGAGCACTTGCCCACAAGTCAGCCTCCCCAGACCCCAAGTCCCCTTGAACTTCCCCATGACCTCCAGCCCCCAACAGCCCCCTTCTCCTCCCCCTCCCCCAGCCCCACCCAGCAGCCTCTCTGATCACCAGCCCTTTCTGTCTCCAGTGCACCCCCCATCAGCTTCATTTCTGGGGGTTTCTCTGGACTGACCACAGCCCTCTTCTCTGCACACCTCAGCATAAGCTGGGATGGAAGAAAGAAGCACCTGGAGGTTTATCCCCCCACTGTGACATCTGACAGAATTGGATTTGCATTCCAACACCACCGCTTACAGGCTGGGTGACCTTGGGCAAGTTCCTTAATCCTCTCAGCCTCAGTTTCTCTTCTCTAAAATGGGGGCAAATTATAGTCCCTATGACATAGGGTTGTTTTAAGCATTATATGAAAGAGCTCTTAGCATACACCTGATAGATTGTAACGGCTCCATAAACAGTGGTGGGAACTGTTGTTACTTGGACAAAAAGCGGCCCAGGGCAGCAGGTCTATCCATTCACTCCTTCCTTAGGCCACTGGACGATCACTGGGCCCTGCTCCAGGCCAGCTTCCGTGTTAGCACTGCAGACACAGGGGAAGACAATTCCTGCTCCGAGAATTCAGACCGGTGGCAGCAAGAGACATAGTAACAGGTAAACGCATCACCGCAGTGCTCGGTGGTATGAGCCACAGGAGAAGTTAGGACAAAGGGCTTTGGAAACATGGGACAGTGAATTCCCTCTCGGTGGGTGATGTTGTGTCTACACTAGCAAAGGATTAATTGCCTGTTCGGTATCTACAAGGTGGCGGAAGCCAGTGGTCACCATGCTCATGTCTGTGGTTATAGCTCCCAGGAGGAAAGGGTCATGAGGCTTCTGCCAGGAGCGGCAGAGATGCTGCTGGGGGCCTTGGAGGGGGCCCCCTTCCCTGCTCTCAGGATTGCCCCAGCTGGCCTGAGGGGCCTGCAGACACAGGAAGGAGAAACTAAGAGCTGACATTTACGAAGGTCTTCCTTGGAGCCAGGCACTGGGCTGGGCGTTTCAGTATTACATTACTTACTCCTTATCACCACCCATCTCCCAGGCAGGCATCGTGGTACCCGTTTTACAGTGCAGCAAAAAGACTCAGAGACAGCATGTGATTTTCCTAAGAGCACAGTGCTGGAAAACGGCAGAGGGAGATTTTAAGCCACATCTCTCTGGCTCCAAAATCCATGTTATTTCCATTCCTAGGGCATGTCAAATTTTCCAACCCCATCTCCATCCTTAACATCAGAGAAGCTTGAAAAATTACAAGGGGTGGAAGAGGATTGGATAAGGAAAACAGCCTGCTGTAAGCCCCAAACTCTTTTGATATCTTCTTTTTTATCTTAGAAATCTATACGAACTTTGAATTTTACTCCATAATATAGCTATGTGTGTTATAAATAAAAATAATGTTTTAAAATGTCATTAAAATCTTTCCCCCAAAAAATCTTGGACTAAAATTTGAGGCTCCAAGGAGGTGTGCCAAGTTTATTAAATTGTTCCCTCTGTCCCCTGTGTCAGGGGCATTTGTTGTTTGTGTCTGTCTGGCACCCTTGTCCACTTTTGGTGATTGCTCCCCTGTCCTTCTCAGAACAGCTGCTCCCCAATTCCATCTAATTCTGTGGGGATGCCAATCACAATTCCCCCATCTTCTGGCCTCAGGGTGGGCCCATGAGCCAAGCCTAGCCAATCACTGCAGACTATTTTCCTAGCCACCTGATTTGTCCAAGAGGTGGGCACATGACCCAAGCTAGGCCAATAGGAGTCCTCCCCTAGGATTTTATAGACAGAGGGTGTTGGGAGGGGCAGATGCTCTCTTTCCTGAGGGGTGAGCATGAAATACTGCTGTGCTGTAGTGACCCCTCCCTGCCCTCCAGCAGATGAGAAGCCCTGACTTCCTTCCCCCCACCCCCCCCCCCCACTCCCCCAATCCAGTTGAGAGGCAGCTCAGCTGCAGTAGGGAGGGAAAAAATGAGGCTATCACACACGAGAAAAAATAGCCAAGATATGGATGAGATCATTGAGGAATAGGAATCTCAACTGTGTCCTCACTCCCACTCCGTGTGTGTGTGTGTGTGTGTGTGTGTGTGTGTGTGTGTGTGTCCTCCCTGGTTGAGTCAATAAATCCCTTTCTTTTTCTTAAACTTGGAGGTGGGTTTCTGTCCCTTGCTCCCTGAGCAATCCCTCCTAGAATACTCAGTCCTGCTTAATTCCTCTCAGCTCACCAGCACCTGCAGGCAAGAGAAGGTGCAGGGGCCCACAGGCTTTGGGATTGAGGAAGCTCGACTTATGTGTGGCATAGGTGTCTCGTTCTTCTACCAGGAACATCCCAAGGGCTTTCCCTCCCAGAGTTTTGGTCTGGAAAGGGCCCCAAGCAGGGGGATGACATGGAATCCACCCCACTCAGAAAGCCCCCTGCTGTCTTCAGGGAAGACTGACTCAGCCTCCTGTCTTGGAAACACATCCCAGGACCCCCTTCTCTGAGACACTGCAAGTCTTTCCAGCTGCAAGTAGAGCCTGTTTCACCTTGTCCTGCCCTAGTGGAAGCTGGACAATAGCCAATTCCTCCTCTTCTTTTCTCTTTCTTCAGAGGCTCAAGCCATTCTTCTCTTCACCATTCTTTTGCCCTTGTTTGTGTAGGTTCGTGGATGCTGTGTGTACTATGTACTGGCTAAGGGCTCAGGCTCTAAACAGACTGCCCGGGATCAAATCCTGGCTCTGTTACTTACTAGCTGTGTGACTTGGGACAAGTTGCTTGCCTTCTCTGTGCTTCAGTTTCCTCATCTTCAAAATGAGAATGATTATATGAATTAATGCATGCAAAGTGCCGAACCATTCCTGGCACATAGTAAGTGCTCAATAAATATTAGCTGTTATTATTGTATGTTAATACTGTGTGTGTGTGTTTTCAGCCTCCTCCATGTGACTAGGAGTTCCCTGAGGGCAGGAGATATATCTTGTCCATCTTTGAAGGCCCAGGGCCTCGAAGTGCTTGGCATAGACAGGAAACTCAAAAAATGTTTGTTAACTGAATGAATGGTGAATGAATGAAGGTTGGTTTGCTGAATACTCTGAGAATTTGAATCCTGATTCCTGTCCTTAGGTCTCCCAATAGTCCCACAGGGGTAGTCATCAGTTCTGGCTGCTCCTGCCCCCAGGAGGGGAGCTTTGTCAGGCAGAAGGAGCCTTATGGCAGAGTAACAATAGAAAAAAAGCAGCCAACTCTGCCCTGTGCACAGCCCTTGACAGTGTCCAAGGCCCTGTCACAACACCACACAACACTGTGAGGTAGACAGGGCAAAGGTTACTCTTAGCCCATTTTACAGATGAGTAAACTGAGGTCTACGGCAGTTATGTGACTTTCCCAAAGGCAGACACAGCTAGCTAGTGGCCCATCTAACTAAGTCACCAGACTTAGTTAGATCTCTGTCAGCCGTATCCCAGTGACCAGATGCTCCCTCCTTGTTCCCTCCTGGCTGGGGAGAGAAGCAAGGCTTGGGTCATGCAGCAGCCAGCAGGCCATCTCGGTCCATTGTGGTCTAGGCAAGAGTAGAGGGTCCAAAAGCAGATGCCTCGGGCTGCATCTTCCATATATCTTGATATTTGTACAGCCCAGTGGGAGGGTGATGGAGAGGAAGGGGAAGCCCAGTCTCAGAAGTGACAGTGACTCCAGAGCACACAATGGCCCATTGTGCCCCCCCCATGTGTCTCTCTCCCCCTCCACCACACCCAGTACACCGCGTCCTGTTTACCTGCCTCCAGGACCTGGCTCCTTCTCAGGTGCCACTCCAACTGGGCCCACGCACAGGCATTGCCAAACCCTCTGCCCACGGCTGAGGCCTGGCAGTGGCACAGCTCCCTGGGACTCCCCCAGCCTTTGTCTGCCCCGCTGCCTTCCACCACAACACAGACACCTCTCTTGGCTCACAGCACAGTACTTGGCACACAGTAGGCCCCCTGGACATGGTTCCTGACAACAATAAGTGGTTCCTTGGTGACAATAATAACCTCCAGGCACATGGGCCTCTGTGAAGGATGGGCTGCCCCCAGCCTCAGAGGTGGGAGATGGCATTGTGAAGGAGGTGAGCTGGGGGTGAGTGTCAGCTGGACTTAGCAAAGGCTTCCCTTCCTGCCCCCTTCCCTGAGCCTGGGATTCTGGGGGGAGGGCAGCGTGGGAATACGGAGCCTGTGAGTCTCTGGGGACAGAAGACCCATATTAGGCGCTCTCTTGGTCCAGCTGGGATACCATTCTCCCACCCTCTCAGAAGTCAGAGGTCAAGGGTCAGGGCACCCCCAAGGCCTTTAGGGACAGACTCTCGATCAAGAGGACAGATGGAGAGGCATGGCTCCTCAGGCCCAGATTCTGTTTGGGGGTCAAGGAGCCAGGTAGAGGTGGGAGGGGAAAGCTGCCTGGGGAAGGAGTCGAGCATCAGTTCATCCACACACTCTCTAGGCCCTGGGACTGTGGCAGAGGAAGAGGAGGAGAGAGAAAGAGAAGATAGCCAAGGGGAGCAAAAATGGAGCAAGAGGGGGACACCACAAAGAAAAGCCAAAGGCAAGCAAGAATGGAGGAGTAGAAATCTACATCCTCAGATAAGCAGTCTCCAGAAAGGAAGGTGAGGTTCCTCCAGCTCAAAGGAGAATCAGATATAAACCACAAAGGCTGCAACAGAGCTTGGAGAGCATCCAGTTCAACCCAGTCTTTTGACCTATGAAGTCCAAGGCCCAGAGAGGGGACATGTCTTGCCCAAGGACACACAGCAAGTCAGGACTCAACCCAAACCAGAGTCATAGAATAGTGGCTCCAGGCCAGAAATTTCTTGACTTTCTGCTGGGTAGGAGAAAGGGGGCTTCAGAAGGCCCTGCTCTGGTTGGCTTCTGGAGACGTGAGAGCAAGAACAGCTACCATGGCTCACCCAGCCCATGGTCAGGTATCAGAGGGAAGAGATGGCACATTCAGGCCCGCCAGCTGCTGCGCACAGCATTGTCTACCTAGTGTCACCTGAGCCAAGGTCTGACAGGTTTTCTATTTAACCCACCCGTTCATTCCAACCCTTACTCTGTGTGCCCAGCATGGTGCCAGGTCCTCAGGTTGGGGAGAGGGGACAAGGGGAGGGGGGCAGGGAGGCTGCAAAGTGGTCTGTCCACATCCTTTGGAAGAAAGACAATTAAAATGCACATGCATTCAGAGCTCGCCATGTGCCAGCTGCTTGCCCTGTGTCATCCCATCGGACCCTCACAGAGCAGGCACTATTGTCGGTTCTGCTTTCCAGATGATGAAACCGAGGCTCAAAGAGGCTCAGAAGCACTAGATCCCATGGCAGATGAGGCAGAGCAAGAGGTTGAATCACACCAGCCCCTGCTCTTAACCACTAGGCTGTACTGCCCTCAGGATGGGTTATAAAAGCCACAGCAATGAGGCCCCCACCACCACCCTGGGGTCCATCGCACCCCTCCTTCCATCCCAGACAGGGTAAGTCAGTCCCTCCCCTGGGCACACCCTGAAGCTTTTCTAAATACCTCACTTGGGCCCTTATTTTCTGCCTTGTCTTAGAATTAATTGCTGGCATGTCTATCTCCCTGGCAAGTTTGAGGACAGAAATGGTCTTCCATCATCCCTGAATCCCCAGTGCCTAGCACAGGGCCTGGCACAAGGCAGGTGGTCAATGACTGCTTTTTGAATGAGTGTCGCCGGGGAATATGACATCCCCATACGAACAGAACATAAGGCCCAGTAGAGGCTTAAGCCCCCAGGGGCAAGGAGTCCCACCCACCTCCATATCCTGAGTCTAGCACACTGCCTCGCATACAGCAGGTGCTGTAAATGCCTACTGGAATGAGTATAGTCCATATGGAGGATGCTCCCGATCTGAAGCTTCCGCGGGCCCAGGAGGGTGAGGTTAGGAGGTTTGGGACTGCCTCCGGATTGGGGCTGGAACTCAGTGCCTCTCCCCAAGAAGTCTGAGGGCCAGCCAGGCTGCCATGAGCCCACAGAAGACTGGGATTCGGGGTGCTGGGGGCCTCTTTTAGGAGTGCAGCTGTTCCTGGGGACTTTGCCGGGGCCGAGTGGGCTGGATCCCAGTGAAGAGTTGGGGCACATCCTCCAGCCTCTTCTGTTTGCAGGAGCCTGAAGACAGTCCTCTCAGCCACAACCTTCCCTGCTGCCTTATACAACTGTCCCCAGCAACAGGGGAGGGGACAGCAAAAGGCTGTGCCCTGGGCTCCAAAGTCTAGGAGAGGAGCCACGGAGACTAAGAGATGGCCAGAGAGAGGTGAGGAGATACCCACTGAGGCCTCTGGGGAGGGGAAGGGAAGTTACTGAGGAAGGAAGTCTGCACTCCCAGCCAGCCATGCCTCTGGCACCAGCCCCACTGGGCCAGGGTCCCAGGGATTTATTGACTAATCCTCAAATGATACACTCTCTCTGATTTATTCTCTCTCCCGCGTGCGCCCTCACAAGACCCCATTGTCTTGGGGCACTGCTGGCCCGGGGCCTCCACCTCGGGGCCTCCTGCTTCCCATCCACTTCCAGGGGGGAACAGAGGCTCCCCTCCACCAAGCACCACGACCCTCCCTCCGCTTCACTCTCCTGCCTGAGGGTCAAGTGCCAGGCCACCGGGCAGTGCCAGGCACAAGGCTGGCAGCACCTAGTCAACCCGAACAGCAGCCTGTGAGCAGGGTGACCGCCTGGAGCTGCTGGCATTCGTTCCAGCTGATGCCATTGCTCCGCAAGTCTGAAGGGGGAGGCAGCAGGCAGGTGGGGGCGTCACCAAGGAAGTGGGTGTCAGGGTGCTGGGTGAGGGGGCAGAGGAAGGTCAGAGCCGAGGTTCTCTCAGACCCGAGTGGGTGGGGGTAAAGGGAATCCATAAAACGTCTCTTTCTTCTTTAATGGTCTTTTTTCCCTATCCAAGGGCCGGGCCGGGAGGGAGCAAAGACAGGCGGGGGCAGGACAGGCCCTCCACAAGTGACACTTAATTCCCGGTCTGGACTGGGGCGGCGCTTGAAAGCAGCTAAATTAGCAAAACAGAAGTCAACTGTCGATTGCTTCATTGGAGGATTAAGTGTGATAAATGGGGGGTTTGTTCGCTCCCAGGTCCAGATGTTGTGTCTAAGTGAGGATTTTTTTCAAGTTTTTTTTTTTTTTACATTCTTGGCCCAGGGCCCATATATATTTTGGATACTGCTGGGAGTATATAATATCATTGGAAAATGATGCGGTCTGCTAACCTTTTAAATAACATTTCCTCCCTCCTCTATTTTCTAATAGTTTGTTTTTCTTTCCATGTTTGCCTTTTATTGGGGGAAATTTTTTTTGGAAATTAATGAGGCTCAAGTTTGGAGACCAAAATAAAAAAAATAGGGGGCAGGGGGGAGTGCGAGAGGCAGAGCGGTGTGGAACCAGGCTGGGGTGGGGGAAGGGCTGCTCTATGTGTCTTTTGAAACTTTCCTGGTTTGATTTTTTTTTTTTTTTTAATTTTCTCAGCAGAGGCTGCCCGTGGCCCTGCGGCGGGGCTGCGCGGTGGCGCGCGCGGGCAGGGAGCCCGGGACTCTCCGCCGCGCTGGGCGCCCGCTCCCCTGCCCGGGGCCGAGGGGCTGCGCGCCGCGGGCCTCCGGGAAGAACCTGCCATCCCCTCTGCAGCCGGCCCGACGTGAGCGCGGGTGGGGGCAGGGGCGCCTCCTTCCGGAGTGAAACCTACGGAATCCGGCAGGAATTCGGGCCTCCCAGATTTAAGAAAACAAACAAAGGAAAGATTGTCAGAGAGGGGCCGCCAAGAGCCGCCGGGCCGCCGCACTGCCCTCCACGCTCACCCCCGGGGCGCCCGGGCCTCCCGGCGGGGGCGGAACGCGAGGCTGGGGGAGCTCCCCCGGGTGGTCCCCGGTGGGCTTCCCTGCCCTAACCTGCCATCCCCGTCTCCGAGGCTGACGAGGCCCCAGGGCGCCAGGGGAAGGGGGGTGCCGCCGGATGGCTGCCTCGTGGAAGAGGGGCCCCGCAGGAGTCATTGGGAGCATCCCCCTGCCTCGGGGCTAAGCCCCGCAGAGCCCCACCCCGCACCTGCCCGCAGCGGCCAGGTCTCCAAGCCAGGATTGGGGGTGAACTCTCGACGGCTCAGGTTCCTCTGGGGGCGAGGGCTCTTCCTCCGCGCAGTCGCCCGGGCTCCTCCTGCGGACGGGCCCAGCCCCCAGCCTCGCCGGGTCTAGGAGGAATTATAAAACGTGAGAACGTGAGGAGGAAGCTCTGTAAAACTGGAGGGCGCACGCCCGTAACGCGGCGGTGACATGTGGGTCTCCGGGGCGCATGCTCCCGGCCCGTCCGCGTTTCCTTCTCGTAGCCCTGGAGCCTCTTTTTCTGTTCTACCCCAGGCTGCCTCTGTTTCTCTGTGTCCCATCTCTGGGTGTGTCTCTCCCTCTCCTCTGTCTCTGTCTCCTCCTAAGTCTGAATATGGCTCAGTGGTTCTGCTTCTCCCTTTGTCTCTGCAGCTGTCTGTTTTTGAGAATGTCTCTGTCTTTCTGTCTGCCTCTCTTCGTGTGTCTCTGTGTCTCTCCTTGCCTCCCCCTCGCCCCGCCCTCGGTAGTTCCGCGGACGGGCCCGGGGCCAAGGCCGCCCCCGGCAGGGCCTTGCCCGCGCTGACAGAGCCTCGCGCCCGCGGCCCAATTAGCGCGCGGCGCGAGGGACGCGGCATCTGGAATTGCGCTGCGCTCACGGCCAAGGCCGATTGTTTAGTCTGCGCGGCGGGGCGGGCGGCCCGCGCGGTGGCCCCACATCTGGAGCCGCGGCCAGACGGCCCTGCTGGCGGCTGGCCGGGGTGCGTGTGCATTTTTAACTCTGGGATTTGCTGACAAGTTAAGAAGTCAGAAAGTCAGTGGCGGCGGGAACTGGCGAGGCGCGCGAGTGAGGGAGGGGCGGGCGGAGGCCCGGGCGCACACGCCGCGGAGGAGACGCGCTCCCGGGGCTTGGACCCAGCGTGACTTTCCCCAAATGCACTGCTCCACCGAAGGCTGGCGAGCGCCGCAGCCGCGGGTTGACCGTTCTTCCAGGATTGGATCCCCTACCCCCACCTCCCCACCCCCACCACCACCCCCGCCTTTATCTTCTCCCACTTCTTCCGCTTCATTAATTAAGTGGCTGAATTATCCCGAAATCCCACATTCCCCATCTGGTCGGAGCTCCTTGGAGGCCAGCGTCTAAGGGGGAAGCCCCGGAATCTCAGCTCCCACGCTTTGGAGGAAGCACGCAGAGGCCCAGAGAGGGCCAGCGACTTGGCCAAGGCGGCTCAGCAGTTAAGTGGCGGAGCTAGGACCGGAGGTCAACTCTCTTGACCCCTAATAGGGCTCTTGGCACAGCTCCGGGTCCCTCTTGGGGCTGGTCCAGACTGACGAGTGTTCTCACATTGTCAGAGTGCCTTCCCATCCTGAAAAACGGGCTCTTGCCTTTCCACTCATTCATTTAACGAATATCTGCTGCGCACTGGGTGCCAGGCCTGGGGATACGACTGTAAACAAGACAGGCTTGTCCTTAGCTACAGAACTTACCTTTGAGTGGTGAAGAGAGATGTGGGGAGACAGAGACTTCACATGCAACAAATCCACAGCCCCAAGTTGCTGTCAAGGAACAGGTACAAAATAACTAATGCTATTGAGTGCTTTTATGTGCCAGTCATAAAAATTACAGGTATTTTCATTTGCACTAACTTATCAAATCCTCATAATGTCACAATCACGTAGGTGTGCGTCCCCACTTTGCAGATGGACAATCTGAGGCCCAGAGTGGTTAAGTGATTTGTCCGAGGTCACACACTTTCACAGGTGGTGGAACTGAGGTGTCACTCAGGTTTGACTCCAAAACCAGGGCTCTTAGGCTGCATGGGCCCGCAGAAGAATTTCAGAGTTGTCCAGAATTGGGTGATTCAGGTGGTACACGATTTCCTCCCAGCAGCAAAAAGTATTCCCCTGGCCTCTGCTGTAGTGATCATTACTAGAATTTGTGTGCAGCTTCCTTTTTATAGGCCACTTCCACTCGCTTGGTTGCCTTTAATCTTCACCACAGCTTAGAGGTGTAAGCATTATTATCATTTCCATTTCCACATCTGGAAACTGAGGCTGGCCAATGTGCCCAAGCTTCTCGGTGACAGGGACTTCCTTTTCTTTCCAGTTTTGGTCTGGTTTTCTCTTGTTCTGTTTTCCATGGGAACAGACCTCAGTACCCACCCTCATTCTCAGGGAATAGTGACTACATCGTGCCTTTGAGATGTCTGCCGAGGAGCAAGGAGAGACTGTACTGTGCTGTGGGCCCTCACACAGCCTCCTGGGGAGCCAGACCTGCTTTTCTGGTTATATAGACCTAACTGACCCACACAGGGTGAGGGACCCTGGGTTTCATCTGGCTCCTAATGTGACCCAGAAGTTTATGTCCCCTTTCTTGGCCTCAGGATCCTCCCCTTTGAGGTGAGAGATTTGGGGTAGAGCAAATCTACATTTCTTGGGTCACAGGCTCCTTTGAGAATTTGCTGGAAGCTCCCGATCGACTTAGAGCAGTTCCTGTGCACACGTATATCCACACACTCAATTCTACATGTATTTTCAAGAGATTCAGGGACTCCTAAATCTTATCCAGGGGCATCCTGGGGATTCCAAGACCCTCACGTTAAGAATTTCTGTACTAACAGTTTCTACATTCACCAGCCATTGGCAAACCCCACTGCTGACCAGAAATAAGCAACCACAGAGCATCCCTTTAGATTCCCTTGCATCCCTTTGGGATTCTTTCCACTGAGGAGTCAGCAATTCAAAGCCGTTTGTTCTTTTCTTTCTTGAACCCTTACCTTTGCAGTTCTTGCGGGATAGGCAGAGGCAGGAGGCATCCCAGTAGAGACAGGGGAACACACCCGTGTGTTTTGACCACAGAGTGTGTGTGAATAGTGTGCCACTGGGCACCTCTGGCTTGGATAACACCCGGACAGGGGAACCTCCCCCCCCACACACACACATCACAGCCACACCTTATCTGCTCTGAGCACCTCCCAATGACCATTCCAACTTACCACTACAGGGCTATGGGATAAGCAGAGGAGCTGGCAATGTCCTGATTTTACAGAAGGAGCAGATGAGGCCCAGAGTGGTCGTACATCTTGCTCAGCCTCACACAGTGAGTTAAAAACTGAGGAGTGGGGAGAGTCTAGGTTTTCCCAGCTCTTAGCTCAAACCTCCTTTTGGCTCACAAATAATTATGGTGTGCCCACTGTGTGCAAAACTCCGTGCTGGAGGCTGCAGGGATGGAAAAGTGAAGAATTCAGCAGAGGATGCTATGGCGCCTCACCCCCATCCTCTGGGCTGTCTCTTAGTTCATCCGCAGTTGTGATGGCAAGGGGGCAGTGCGGAATTGTCCACCCCGGGGAGCCTTTCTGCTTCCCACCTGCACAGTTCCTCCAGGGCAGATGGGAAGTGCCAGGGACTCACGGCCCCAGGGACAACCCTTAACTAATGAGGGACATGAGTGGGTGGATATATACCCTGACTGCTTCAGCCCTCCGAGGGACAGTTCTATGCTGTATCCTCACAGTTCTTCAGCAAACCCCATTGCCACAGTGTAACTCGCTCATTAACCACCCTTCATCGGCTTTTCTCCCTTCCCAGCCTGTCTCCCTTCCCATTCTCTCCCTACACCTTCCAAATGAACTACCTGCACACAAGTTCTTGTCTCAGAGTCTGTTTACAGGGGACTCAAACTAGGACACCCCCACACACACACACGCACACATCTCTGTGAAGACAGGGCACAGGGAAACCCAGTCGTGCTGCCCAGTGCTGCCCTGCTGTGACCGGGTGGCACCTATAATAAATGCTGACACGCACAGAGCTCTTAGACTGTGCCCCTCGCTTTGCTAAGCGCATTCTATACTCACTTCGTTGAATCCTCATGACCATCCCACAATCATACCCATTTTACAGAAGAAGAAACTGAGGCTGACAGATTAACCTGTCCCAGGTCCCTTGGCTTGGTGGTGAAGACTTGTCCACCTCCGAAGCAGCCATCCCATAACAACCATGTGGGCTCCCAGGGGCCAGTGCTGTGAGAATGGAGGCCAGAGAGGTCCAGGATGACCAACTAGGGGTAGGGAGACTTCCTGGAGGAGGGGGGGCTTGGCTTGCGCTTGAAGGTCACAGTAGGCTTTAACTGGCCAGATAGAAAGGAGGGAAAGTTCTGGATGGTGGGGAAGAACTTTGAAAACAACAGTGAGGAGCTCAGTCTGGCTGCCCAGGGGTGTGTGTCTGGGAGCTGGAGCAGGTTGAGGCTGGGCTGTGGAGGCCTATTCCCTTCCCCTCCCCACATCAGGCGTCTGTCAGAGCTACTCCCCTGAGCTGTCTCCAGGAGCAGGGATGGGGAGGTTGGGGACCGGCCAGAGGAGTCCTGCTCAGGTTTGGGGCGCAGAGGGTTCCCACCTGGCCTGCCCTCTGTTTCCTGGCCAAGCACCCCTGGACTCAATCATCCTCCATTTCCAAGTAGTAAATAGACGTAGAAAGCAAGCATCTCCATTTAAAGCTCTCCAGACTGGGGGAGGAGGGCCTGCAAGCCATCTGGGCCCTTGTTTGGCAATGTTTGTGCTCACAACAAACCTGATAGACAGAGATTTATCGCCGTTTTCATTAGCGGGGGATGGTTTGGTTTGCTGGTTTTCCACCACAGCCCCCCCCCCCATACACACATGCACACTCCAGAGTTTCAGATTTATGGTGAGTGGGATCGCCAGGGGCTCAGGGAGGGGGAGGGAGGAGGCTGAGAGAAGGGGCGGGCTTGGAGCAGGGGTGGGGAAGGAAATCAGGGGCTCTGGAGGGTGGGACGGCCAGCAGCACCCCAGCAACAGAGAAAGGACTGAGGGAGAAGTGTGTGTGCGTGTGTGAGTGTGTTAAGGCGTGGCCGAGAGACACCTGCAGCAACACCCCCCACCACACCCGCACATACACTTCTCATAATCACCATAATTGTTGAGCATAGAAGCTGGCGAAATTCTAAGCCATCGCTACCAACGCTAGGCCAGAGGCCAGGATGGACGCACAGCTTTGGCAACCTCAGGGTCCACTCTGGTCTGAATGTATTTAACTAGGTCTTAGTACTGCATTCTTGTGTGCCAGACACTGCTCTGGGCCCTTGGGTATATCAACTCATTTCACCCTCAAAACAACCCTCTGAAGTGGACATTATTATTATTACTATTTCCTTGAAGCCGGTTCTTTCCCATCCCCTCACAGCACGGCATACCCCGCCCTCCTGTAGGAAGGAGCCTGGACGTGTTTCGAGGTGTTGCAGACATAGTTGTCACCCCTTGATGCTCCTGTGAAGTCCCCGTGGACACAGCCTGGGAAGCCCTTTCCTAGGTTCTTTCCACCTCCTCTCCTACAGGACTCCTCCAGTCCAGCCAGGCTGGCTCTGTGCCAGCGTAGACCTTGCCCATCATCTCTGTCTCTGCATCTTTTCTCACATCCTACCTCCTGCCTCCCCACACCTCTACGCATCAAAATCCCTCTGGCCTTCAGGTCCATCTTGACTTCCTCCCCAAGGCCATCCTGAGCTTTCTCAGGTTGGTTCAGGCCTTATAATCAGAGACACTTAGAGCTGCCCTGAGAAATTATCTGAAAAAAAGAGAAAGAAGCCAGAGTGGGCTCCCCACCTCTCAGAAGCAAAGCAGCTCTACTTTTTTTTTTTTGGCGGAGTCCTCCGTTGGATTTCGTTAGAACTACAGGTGCCATTGTTAAGAGGAAAACCAAGGTTTAGCCAAGTGATTAATCCTAGCTTTCTCATTTTATGGATGAGAAACCAAGATCAGAGAGGGTAAGTGACTTGCCCAAGATCACACAGTGAGTTCACATCAGGACCAGAAGATAGGCCTCACCTGGTGCTCTTTCCACATGAAACTCCCCCAGTGTGTGTGTCCATTTTCCTATGAGATTGTAAGATCTGGGGAGCAGGGGCCAGAATCAGATTTCTCTGACTCCACTCAAAAGCAAGTGATGGCTAAGTGTCACTTCATGAGCCTTTGCTCCCCAAGTTGGGCAGCTTTCCAAGGAGCCCATGCCACCAACTTGCCTCTGGGGTCCCCAGTAGAGAGGCTGTGGGACTGAGACAGGGTGGGAGTAGGGGAGTAGCTCCTTGTTCCCATAGAGTCCCCTCCACTGGAACCCACACTGCCAAGAAGGCCTCAGAATTTCCAGCACACAAAGTACTTCCTTTCCAGACCCACTCCTAGCCCAGGTGCCTTGAAAAGAGAGCGTTGTTTTGTTTGTTTGTTTGTATTTTTGCCTGGAAGGTCCTCACTATAATCTGAGGGAAACCAAAAGAACTTCCTCTCCCTAACAAACCAGAACATCCACCCACCATCGTCCTGCTAAGTGCCTGCGTCCCCCATCAGCGTGCCTCGTTTGGGAGAGGGCCTTGTCTCCTACAGGTCTAAACTCCATGAGGCAGGGGGTCCCAGGGGGTCCCATGAACTCCGAATGAGGCTGGGCTCCTGACGGGAAAGTGTGGGCTGCAGCCACACATTCCTGAGTTCTAGTCCTGGCTCTGTGACTTATCCACTGAGAAACCCTGGGCGAGTTACTTAACTTCTCTCTGCTCCAGTCTCCTCATGTGCAACATAGGGATAATAGTGTCTGGAACAGAGGATTATGCTCGTAGGATGCTCGTAGGATCCTCATAGGATTATTAAAAGGATTGAAGGAGACCATGTGTTTAGGGTGCTCTGCACAGTGCTGGGCCCATCCTCGCCCACTCATATCTTCCTGGGAACAGGGGCCCCGAGAGTTAGCAAGTAAGTCTCTTGCCAAGGCTTCCAGGGACTGAGAGGATGGAGATGGTGTTGCTTGAAGAGACGGAGAACAGAGAGAGTGACCCCAAGCAGCAGAGGCCCCCATGGGGAATTCTGAAAGTAGGAGGAGAAAGATCAGGCACTAAAGCCAACTGGGACCCAGTCCTTGATTTGCCGGGAGCTGCCCCTTAGCTTGGCTCAAAAGTTCCCTCGAAGGGGCCATTTTATGTGACAGTGATAGCAGATGTTTTACAGAGCTTACCACATGCTAGGCTCCCTGCATCTTCCCCCAGTGCCCTGTGAGGTAGGGGCAATTAGGGATTGCCACTGGACCCCTGCGGGACTCAACCACCCACCTGGGGCCACCAGTGAGCAGAGGTGGGCTTTGAACCCCTGGAGTCTGCACCTGGGCCCCGTCTGCATCCTCCCCCGCCCAGGCCACACCATCCAAAGACCTCTGCAGGCAGTCACCTGACCCACCTTTCCCCTGGGGCCACATCAAGTCCACAGTTCCCACTATCAGGCTGGGATCTGATTCTCTTTCCAGTTCGCTGGAAATCACCAAGGCCCAGGGGCCCTGGGTGGGGTGGGGAAGAGAGGGTGAACAAGGCTAATAAGACATGATCCTGGCCCTGGGGGATTTCCACTGCTCCTCCTGGACGGGCAAAAGTACAAATGGAGGCCCACATTCCATATGTCTAAATATTTAAAAGTTATAAATCAAGTTAACAAACTGTTCAATAAAATGTGTTCCATTCTCCTATGCTGACACATACACCTTCTAAAGATCCGGGAGGCCAGGTTCGCATTTAGAGTTCTCAAGCTTCTTGGAGTTCTGTGCAGGGCAGCGCAAGGAGAAGCTGCCTCTGGGCTCCCCCGGTCCCTGCCCCCAGCTGTCTCCCTTCCCTTCCCATCCTCAGCTTCACCTCCAGCTAAGAAAGGCTTCAAGAGCTCACACGTGTGGTCACCCCAGTCTGCAGGCCCAAGCTCTGTGCACATCCCCACACTGGGTCTGCAGTGGGGCATGCTCCTCCCTGGAGGGTGAAGCTGGGGAGGAGGCCCCGCACACAAGAATTCGGGGGCCTGGGTATCTGGAGAGTGATCTGGAAGGAGGGTGGCTCCCGGTGGGCTCTGCAGACTCCTTGCCCTGTGAGGAACGCTAGAAGGGGTCCTGAAGTGGGAGCCCCTCATACTCAGTCTAAGGGCCCTGGAGCTGAACATGGGTCCCTCTTTATTCCTCTGATTTCTAATCCCTTTTATCCAATCAGCCAATGTCTGAACCTCCTGGCCACTTTCCTTTCCAAACAGTTCTCCAAGCCCCGTCACGGCTCCTGCAGTCCAGGCCACTCTCACTTGTCACCGGGTCACCACGACAGCCTCCTGACTGGCCTCCCAGCCCCCGTCCTCCCCCCCGCCCCCCTTCTCCACAGCCAGAGAGATCTTTCTGCAGCATAAACTGGATCAGGACATGGTCAAGCCTGGCACCCTCTGTGGCTCCCTGCCGCCCACAGAAGCAAGTCCAAACTCTTCAGCTTGGCTCCCGGACCCTGGCGTCCAGCCCTCACCCTCTCCAGCCCCAGCCCACACCACTCCTTGCCTCTAAATGACGCTCTGGCCAGGCTATGCTGCTCCCAGCCCCCTGCCACACGTGAAGCCCACACCTCAGTGCTTGCTGTCCCCTCTGGCCCATGTCCCATCCTGTCTGGACCAATTCCTCCTCATTTAAGATTCAGTTGTGATCAAACCTCCAGTAATCCTTTCTGGTCAACAGCCCAGCCCCGCCTCCAGGTCCGCCAGGGGGCCCTGACTTGTGCTCTCATAATAGCGTCTACATTGTATTAAAGTTATCTCTAATCTGACCACTTCCCAATACCCTCAACAACGACCCAACCCCACCCATCACCATCTCTTGCCTGGACTGTTGCAGTAGCCTCCTAACTAATCTGCCTGCTTCTCCTCTTGCCCCGGCTCCGGGTTGTCCTCCACTAGTAGTCAGAGTGAGCCTTTTAAAACCTATGTTTGCTTATGTCACTCCCGGCTCAATATCCCCAATGGCTCCCATGTCACTCTAGAACCCAAAGACCTTGCTGAGACTACAGCACCAATCATGGCCTGGCCCCTGTTCCTTCTGTCTCCTCATCTCTTCCTCTTCCTCATTCTTCTCCAGTCACACTGGCCTCTTCCTGCCTCAGGACCTTTGCACAGGCTGTTTCCGCCCTTCATTCAGGTCTCTGCTCAAATGTCCCCACCTCCGAGATCCTTCTCTTCCCCCCTGCTTTGTTTCCCTTCACTCACTCATCTCTACCTGGCAGATTACCTATTTCTTTGCTTGGCAGATTATGTATCTCCGGTTTCTTCTTCCACCATACAAGCTCCATGAGCATGGGGCCTTTATCTATTTTGTTTGCCTTCATGTCCCTAGGGCCTAGAAGAGCATCTGGCACAAAGTAGGTACTCAACAAATATTTGGCAAAGAAATTAATCTATTTATATTTCTATGTTCCAACTAGAACGTGTCACCTGAGAGCAGGGCCCATGGCTTATTCATCTCAATGTCACCACCACTTAGCCTGGTACTGGGCACGTAAATGGATGTCTTCATTAGGATGGTGAAGGAGTGGAGGGCAAGAGGTGGGCTGGAGCTAAGGTGAGGTCTGGCCAAATCAGGGAGGAGGTCAAAGGCTGCAGGGTGAATTTGACCCCACCTGATAGGGAGCATTGCAAGGTCTTGGGCCAGAGAGAAGAATTTTATATGGAAAGCAGGACTGGGGGGAAGAGTAATCAGGGAGGTGTGGAGAGGTGGAACTGACTTGGAGATTGCAGAAGCCCCTTAGGCCCCAATCGCAGAAGATCCCAGAGGAACAGCAGCACCTTTGAGTCAGACACCCCGAGACTTGCCTTCTGACACTTCTGGATCTGCTGACCTTGGGGCAGTCACTTCCTAACTATCCAAATTGGTCCTGGGGGCCGCCCAGTGGCACAGCAGTTAAGTTCGCGCTTGGCAGCCCGGGGTTCGCAGGTTCGGATCCCAGGCGCCTGCCGACGCACTGCTTGTCAGCCCTGCTGTGGCGGCGTCCCATATAAAGTAGAGGAAGATGGGCACAGATATTAGCCCGGGGCCAGTCTTCCTCAGCAAAAAGAGGAGGATTGGCAGTGGATGTTAGCTCAGGGCTGGTCTTCCTCACAAAAAATAAATAAATAAATAATTAAAAAAAAAAAAAATTGGTCCCGGACATGCCTGCCCTGACCACCCCTGAGGATGTTGGGATTTGCAAGAGAAGGTATAGGAGGAAAGGGTTAGGTGTGAGGGGTTCCCTAGGGGTAGAGGTGGGGAAGGGACATAGTGGCTTTGCCAATGGGGCAGTTGAAGGCCTCTTTTTGGCATCACCTCTGGTCCAGTCCTTCATCACCAGGAAAGGCCCAGGAAACAGGGCGACAGAGTGTCTCGGGTCTCCCCTCCCCTCTGCCCAGCCCCCAGGCTTTACTCTGGGTCAGTTGGAGCCTGAAGTGGCTTTTAAGCCTTTAGACTGAACGCTGGGCACTTGCAAATCTAATTGTTTCAAAAGCCCTTGAAGGGTTTGAGTCTGAGCTCTTGAAATGCCAGAGAAGAGGGAAATCAGTAGTGGTGGGAGGTATGAGCTTTTCTTCTCCTACCCCCTTCCTGCTCTCCATCTTCTTGGGGTCAGGGGAGGGGCCAGTTTGGGGACAGAAGGGCCCCTCCCCCCAGGCTCTAAAGGTCTGTGTCCCCTTCCCCGCCCTACCTCAGGTCTCCAAGTAACTGTCTAATCAAACTCAGTGCCCCCCCCCAGTTGAGCTGATGAGAGCTAGGGCTGTCCAGGAGGCAGACCCCCCTCCCCATGGGCAAAGCATCTCGCCTTCACCCCAGAAAACATGTCAACAGCTTCCCTATGATCACACACCTACTCATGGGCTGGATGCTTGAGATAAAAAAGACGCCCCTGACCTCAGAAAGTCCAACAGTCCAGCTATAGACCTGCTCCGAATGAGCGGAAATGCAAGAGAAGTTGATCTTCAGACAGGTGCAAAAATAGCAAGGCCTGGAAACACCAGAGTGGGTGGACGTGGGGCCAGAACTGGATGAGGGAATGGGGGACCGCTCCACGAGGGGGTGGCGTTTGAGCTGAGCCTGAAGGGTGGTAGGATTTTGCAGGTCGAGTTGGAAAGGAGGACACATCCTGAGTCCAGGGAATGAATGCACCACAAGCAGACCATGGGAGAGCGGAGGAACCTGAGGGCCACCATCTCCCCATCATGCTCTGACTCAGTTTCCTTGTCTGTAAGACGGATCACTGAGTTAGCTCTATACGGATTCTATACGTGTCCTTCGAGCTTTGGAGTTCCACAGGGCAGCTTTGGACCACTTCGGGGGGTAATGGAGCAGGGTGTGCAGGGTCCAGTCCTCCACTTCAACCAGAGCTGCAACTCTCAGCTGTTTTATATTTTGAGTTTCGGTGTAAACTAAGTTTATTAAAGGGCTGTACGACTTTTAAGCCACTCTACCCTCTGTAAACTGCTGGACTGGATGATTCCCTGGGTCCCTGCCAGCTCTGACCTCAGAGTCTTCCTGCTAGCGCATAGTCAGCCTTTTCTCTACCAAGAAGGACAGCGAGAGAAATGAATCCAGGACTCTGACTGCCAGGGGCCCCGTCTGGAAATTCTACCCAAGGTCTGATGTCCTGCATGGGCCAAACTAAAATAAACCGATCAGCTGATACTTGGAAGTCCACTATTAGAGCACCATCATTTTCATTTAAGGAAAAGTCGCCCCAATGTTTTTCATGAGGATGAATTACCTTTCCTTTCACTGAATTGTGAAGAAGAGAGCTCAGGTTGTGGCCGATACACCTACACCTTGTATAAAAGGGTGGGGGTGTCGTCATTGGCAAAGGCCGAAGCTTGGACAGCAGCCCCCCAAACAGCTTAGAGAAGTCCCAGCTAAAGCTTTCAGAGGGGAAGGAGGGTCCCCATGAATGTCAAAGGCAATATCGAGTAAATCAAAGAATGAACGGACAAACAAACAAAGAGGCCATTGCCAAAATGCACTTCCCTCTTGAAAGGGTCACTTTGGAAGCTGTTATCAGTCATGTTTACCTTGATGTGAATGAAGTCTCTCAGAGCAAGAGTTGCTGTGGGGAGGAAAGGTTTTAGAAACTGGGTGTCACTATATAAAAAGATAATGCAAAAAGAAAGGTGATGAGTACAAGATAATCATTCACATAACTCTGTCCTAGCCTGGACTACCCCCCACCTTCCACTTTACCTCACCCCACCCCACACCTCCTCATCATACTCTCCCCCTCTCTTCCCTGGAGGCCCAGCCCATCTCAGGCCCCAGTGCTGGAAAGAGCTTTCAGGTTGAGGGGAAAGGTATTTGGCCCGGAGCAGGGGGGAGAACAGGGGGCGTCAGTCTGTGCCATCCTGATGGGTACTCTGAGTGTAAACATGGAGGAGGGGCGGTGGCTTCCAGCCTCAGGATGGGCAGGAAGCAGTGGAAATTCCTACCTGCCTTCCGCTCCCTCCCCCACCTGCCCCACAGACCCTGCACTTCACCAACAAAGCACAGACGGAAGTCAGGGAGTCTTTGCAATGACGTCTGCCCCTGCCCAGGGCTTCTGCTCTCTGGAGGATTCAGGACAGGCCTTGGCTCCAGCCTTCAGCGCTGGGACCCCGGGACCGCCCACATTCTCAGAGGCCTCTGCCCTGGCCCACTCCCCTGGCCCCATTCCCCTCTTAGCAGCAGCTTCTATCTACAAAAGCCCAGGTAGGTTTAAAAACAAAATCAATACAACCTCTCATGGCTCTTTCACATTCCTAGGTTGAGAAGTCAGGTGTGTGACTTAGAAGAGGTCACTTAACCTTTCTGGATTTCAGTGTCTTCCTAAATGGACAAAATAAGCATGAAGACACCTTGGAAAGTATAAAGCACCCTTCAAGGGTCAGGAATAAATATTAGGCCACTTAATTGTGGGTTCAAATCCTGCCTCCACCTCCCAGCAGCTGGGTGGTCTTAGGCAAGTTATTAAGCTCTTGGCGCCTCAGTTTTCTCATCAGAGGTGCTCCTGTGACCTATCTCAAAGTATTCAGAGGTGGATTAAATGAGATAATGTGTGCAAACCACCCAGCCCAAGCCACACAGGTGGCCGAGGTTACTTCTCTATGACTGTATTTCCCTCGAACCGAAGATTGTAAGATGCACCATTGTTTTATGTTCCACTAAGGAAGAAATGCTGCTGTCAATGGATTGTGAGACACATCTTGGATTTCAGAGACGTGTGCACCTTACAGCTGAAATTCTCTAATATTGGGAGGATGAGGAAGGGGCGACAAGATTGCCAATCCCTATAGCAGTAGCTCCCCACTCAGGATGCATTTTAGAATATGATGCCCAGACTGCATCCCAATTAAACCAAAACCTCTGGGGTATAGCCCAGTAATCTCTCTGTGCCTTGGTTTCCCCATCTGCAAAACCGGGTTAATTCTATTATCTACTTCTGGGGCTGTTGTATTAAATGAGCTAATTCAGGCAAGCAATTTAGAACAGTGTCAGGCCCACAGAAATGCTGAAATAAATGTTAACGATTACTCAACTCTGTACCCCAGGTCCTGGCACTCTCTAGGAGCTTCCTAAATGTTGGTTGAATAGAGGAGTAAACACTGTCATGTGACTGCTGACCTGTGGTCCCCGCCCCCCCGAACTGGGAGAGGCCCTCTCTGGCTCTGGCCTCTGTCTGGGGTTAGGGGCCCAAGAAGAGGCTCACCTGCCCAAGGGCTTTCCGTCCAAAGTTCAGGGGAGCCCCACCCTTCCCAGGCTCTGCACCCCACCCCCTGGTGCTGTCGAGGGGTGGGCGCAGCTGTGCCAGACCTGCCAGGGCCTTGTAGTCAATGACAAGAAGCAAACTTCTTCCCCCGTCTCCACCCCTCCCCTTTCCTGCTTTTCTTATGTTCTTTTCCATAAAGATTAGTCTGTGTTGCTCCTCTATCAAGGCCTAGAGGATAAACATGTGGTCCAGAGGCAGAGAAACTCCAGGCTTGAAGGCCCTGCTGCCCCCACCCCGGCAGCATAAACCCAGGGCTTTTAAGCAAGGAATGGTTTCCAGTAAATCTCTCCTATCAGCAGAAACCTTTGAAAGAGTTTGTTTAAAGGCCAGGGAGATAAACAGCAAGGAGAAGTGTTTGTTTAAGATGTATGTTCTGTGTGGCCACTCTGGGGCCCGGATTCACATCTAAGGGAGAGGAGCCACTCAGAGCCCAGGGAGGGGGCCTCCCAGGGGCACCAGGGGCCCCTGGGTGTGGACTCCAGCTCAGGCAGGGACCGAGTTGTCAGGGGAGAGAAGCGAGCTGGACTGCACCTGCAGGCCCCTCCCAGGCTGGGGGCAGGACAGGGGAGTTAAAAGGAGGGGAAGGAGCCCTCCTCACCCTGTTAGGAGGGGAGGCGCTCCCAGAAGGACCTGCTGGTTGGCTGCAGGCAGAAATCCCCCAGGAAGCCAGCTGCCCCGCCCCCCAACTCAAAGTTCAGAACAGGCCCAGCTCAGGGCCCACCCCAGATGGCCCATACTCAGCAGCCCAAAATAAATGAGGACTCGAATCTAGGTATGGGCAACTCTGTGACCTTGGACAAGCCACCTACCCCATAACTAGAGCCCTAGTTCCTCTCTGTTGTGAAAATAACATGGCTGCCTCAAAGGGTTTTAAATATTCCCCTTTCCACTTGACAAACAGGCATTGAGCACCTGCTTTATACCAGACACTGTTCTAAGTGTTTGGGATACAACAATAAACAAAATAAACAAAGTCTCTGCCCTTTGGGAGGTTAAAGTGGAGGGAAATAGACAATGAGCAACATAATGAGTAAATTATATACTACCTTGGAAGGTGAGGAGAACTGTGGAAAGAAATGCAGCAGCGTACAAGGAATCAGGAAAGGATGGTCAGGTTTGGCCTTGCGCAGCAGGTGGCCGTGAAGGAGATGCAGATCTCTGAGGCGAGAGGGGTCCAGGCAGGACCTCAGCCAGGGAACATGCCTGGGGATTGAATGAAATGCCCCGTGTTAAGCACATGGCACAAGCCCTGGAACACGGTGCTGTGGTCATAAATAATAGCTGATGTTGGCATTGTCGTTAATGCAATTACTGAGGACAGGGGGACTTTCAGGGAGGAAGCAGGAGCTGAGCTGGGTTTCCCCTGGAATTCCTTCTCCCTGCCAAGTAGACAGGAGAGAAGGCATCTCTGGAGCCAAGCATCTTGGAGGTGGGGAGACAGGAAGACCAATGACAGGGCTGGTGGTGCCTGAGGGGTCTGCGGGCAAAGGCAATTAGATTCTCAAGGAAAGCCCTCAGCCAGGATCAGGAGTGTGGGCTCAGATCCTGCCTCTGCCCCTCGCCCACTGGATCATCTGGGGCAAGTGACTTGCAGCCTCCTGGGTCTTTCTTTCCAATAAATGGGAATAATAGTCCCTCCCCTCACTGGATGATTGGGAGGATGAAACGGGGCACCGTGGGCATTCATGCCTGGCCCATAGTAGATGCTCAATAAATGTTGGTTGTGTTTTCAGATTCTTTTGTGGTTCTTCCATGGGAAGGTGAGCTGGACGGTGTGGGCCCACCAGGTCTCAGAAATGAAGAAGATGTTGGATCACTGAGCGTTGTCTTCACGGAGCTGAAAGGCTGTCCCACTGGGGAAAGTTTAGATTTGTTTCTGGGCTCCAAAGGGAAGGTAGGAATTTCAGGGAAACAGATTCTCATTCCACACAGGAGGAATTTTCCAGTTGTGGTAGAATGGACCTGTGTAGAGTTGGTGAGCTGCTGATGGCAGTCCTGTGAGCAGAGGTGGCTGAGTTTGGGATGGAGATTGGGCTGAGGGGCCCCCTGCTCTGGGAGGAGTTTGGACCTGCTGGTTGGGGGATCCCTCTCAGCTGTGAGATTTGGGGACCTACTTCCATTCCAGGCTCCACAGTCCATAGAGATGTGCCCAGACTTTCTCCATCGCCTTGTGAAAACTTGCCTGACCTGTGTCCTTAGGGTTCTGCCATGACAGGCCAGCATGTCTGTTGGATAAGTCCATGCTAAATTTGGAATATTCACGGCACGTTAGTCCTGCCAGGTAACCCAGGGCGGTTAACAGGGTCTCGGATGTGTTAACTCAAAGGTATGAGGACTGGAGGAATTTCAGGCACCGTGAGAGAGACCGAGAGACAGAGATGTTTGGGGAAATATGCCAGAGAAGTTTATCGGATAATTCCTAGTACCCTGCAAACTCTACCTACAATAAGATTAACTTCAGCTAAGATCACAGACCAGGGCTCAAAGACTGAAAGGGCTGGAGTGCCCGGCTCGACCCTCCTCAGGAGCCAGCTGAAGTACCAGTGGGATCTCTGGGCGCCTTCCCCCTGCCCCACACATGCCTTGCCAAGGAGAACCCGCTTGCCTGGCAGCTGGAAGCCTGCACTTTTCTTTTCAAAGCCTCTGCATCTCCTTTCCCTCCTCCTCCTTCCTTCCCACCCCCCCTCCAAAAGGAGGATGCCCCTTCTGTTGAGTACACAGCCTGTAATTTTGCTGTCAGATCTCAGCCAGGAGGTCAGTGTTGTGACTGACTGTGTAAGGATCGCTCCCTTAAGAGTAATTACACTAAATTCCCCTCTGAAGGACAGCTCTCTCTGGATAGAATACAAGAAAACCCCACATCCCCCATTCACGGAAATTCATGATTTCTGTGCTTGTCACAGGCACCCTGGCAGCGAGACACTTCCAAGATGCTCCAACTACTTGGAGGTGAGTCTGCAGGGTAGCGGGTCTCAGGTGGGAGGAAGGAGTGGTGGTGGATGGTCAAGCAACAAGGGGAGGGGGGATCCAGAGGGGCCACGCTGGGGGGAAGGTGGGTGTGTATCTCTACCCTGAGCTGGCCACGCCCTGAATTGGGAAAGCAGGAAGACCCCCAGCTGACATCGATCACAGGAGAGGAGACCCCTCCATGCTCACTGCTTCCTTTGTTTAAGAGGTTCACTTTGAGCACCCGTCACCTGCCCTGCACTGTACTAGGCACTGAAGGGGGACCCCGAGATGGGCATTGGCCCCCTCTGGAAAGAGCTGGGGCGCTCTTGGGTAAAACAAATTACTTCCACATGAAAGGTGAATTAGCATCCAAGCCCCCCCCAACACCACCATCCCCAGACCCCTTCAGAGGGATGACGCCCCGACCCTTGTCCCCATCTGCCCCAAGGGAGGATGGCAGAAATGGCCAAGACCTTCCAGACGGAGCTTCCGCATCTCAGCAGCCCCTGCACGCGCCCTTCTCCCTACCCCAGGGAGACCTCAGTGAGAGCTGGGGAGTCACTCACCCACGACAAACAGTTGAAAGGAAGAAAGCGGGTCTGGCGATATCAATGCACTTTGATAACAATAAACTCTGCTTTTAATTTATGCTAATGTGTAGGGCTGTGGTGACAGTAAGAACTAAATTACAGAGTGGCTTTCGAGCTGGTAATTATCCCTCCATTTTTCGCTGCTCTGGAAGATGGACACACAATTATGCTCTCTTGCTGTATATTAATACAGATTCTTGACATCTTCAGCAGACCTGGAGCTGTCATCGAGCTTTTTGTCTCCTTTAATTGAAAATTAATGGTTACTGGGTTGCCACGGAAACAGAGGCCACGGACGCCAGTGGCGCTCACGTCTCACTGAGGGACTGGCGGCATCAGGAGTCCGGAATGACCTTGAAAGTTAAAAGAAAAAAAAAACTTAAAAAAGAAGGGGAGAGGAGGGGAAATGAGGACAGGAGGGTGGGAGAGTGTGTCAGAGCTGAAAGAGAAGAGAGGAGAGAGACAGAAGAGAAGAGAAAGAAAGGAGAGAAAGGAAGGAAGAGGGAGAGAAAGGAGAGGAAAAGAAAGGACAAAAATTAAAAAGAGAAAATTGCAAGAGGTTGGGAGCATGGAAGCTTGAGAGGGGGAAATTAAATTAGTAAGTTTTACCTCTTGATTTTTGTCTCTTACATGTTTTTTTTAAAGACCCGTTGAAAAACTGGGAGCCGGCTCTCAGCTCCAAAATCCATCATTCTACAAGTCTGTATTACGAAGAATGGCAGCATCTGCCTGGAGTCCCCGAGGGGAGGAGACAAAGTCTCCTTGGTGCCATGGGAGGTGGCAGGCAGAGCAGGGGGCAGGGCTGAGGTGTGCGTTGCGGGCACTTCCCAGGGGCCAAGCGGGCTGTGTTGTCAGAAGTGGGGGCCGCAGAGGGGGCTTCGCCATGGGAGCCCGGGGGAGCTGCCACAACATTGCTCCAGCAGAAATGAGCAGGTGAAAGGGCTCTGTAGGCCGGGTCTTCAGCTTGAAGACGCAAGAAAAGAACTCAAATGAGTCAGAGGTGGGGGTTCGAAGGGGGAGGGTCCTGGCAGAGGGAGGCAATGACTGGTTCGCCCAGGAAGATAAGAGATAAAGGGAGGCAGTTCAGGGAGCCTCGAGGACCGGCGGCCAGTGACTCTGGACTTGGGGATGTTTTTATCCTAAGAGCAGTTGGCAGGCCCAACACGGGGGCACTGGGACCCCTGAGTGTTCTAGCAGGGAAGGTGGGCTCCCTCCTGATCAGCCCACCATTCCAGTTCCTCAGTCCTGAGCATAAACTCCAGAAATGCAATTCAACAACTGCTGGATGTCCACCGTGAACCGGGAGCGGAGCTAATGAATGAGATGCTCACGCTCCAGGCTGGGCGCGGACATATGAATAAACAACTGCAAAGCTAGCCGGCCCCTCAGAGATTTCTCTGCAGGGATGTTCGTCACGGTGTTGTTTATAATAGCAAAAATCTAGACGTAATCTGGAAGACCAACAATCAGGATTGACAAAATGACACGCCTTACCATACACCCAAAAGATGGAGCACTGACAGTCAGTTTAAATTACATTGGAGAATAGTTAGTGACCTAGGGGGAAAGTTCACCATATTTTGTTCAATGAAAAAAAACAACTTACAATATGTTAATGTATTCATGATTCCACCATCCTGTTTCTAAATTTTTTGAGAGATATGTACATTTGGTATGTTACGAGGTAATAAAAAGTTACGTATGTGTGTGTAATGTGTGAGTGTGTGATGTGTGTGTGAGTGTGTACTTAAGGAAACTAGAAGTAAAATCTTACCATGGTCATCTCTGAGTGATGGGATTATGGCTGAATTTCATGTCCTTTTTTGTGCTTTTCTGTATTTCCCAAATTTTCTACAATAAATATACATAACTTTTATTGACAGGTTAAAAAAAGATGCTTTTGAAATTAGCTTCTCCAGAAACCAGTCCCCTAGAGATAAAATCCCCAGCCAGGAGCTCCCGCCGCCACACCTCTGCAGAGACTAGGCCCCCTGGCCCAGGGGCTTCCCCCCCCAAATCAGACTCAGCAGACCCTTGCCTCAATTACCAGTACCCCATCCCAGGCTCTCACTCCCACCCAGACCCTTCCCCACCCCTAGCCTGCAGCCAGGGTGTCCAGAGATGGGGTGAGGGGCTGTGGGGTAGGCCAGGATGAGCAGGTCCTAAGTATACAGCCCTGGAGGCCAGGAACTACCCCTCCTTGGTTCCTGTGTGAATCTTAATCCCATTTCATGGACCAGGTAACTGAGGCCCAGAGAGGCTAATTAACTTGTGCCAAGTCACACAGCTTGTCAGTGGCAGAGCTAGAACCCAACCCCAGGGACTGTCTGCCTTGAGGTTTGTAGTTTCTGCACCTTTCTCTGCTGCCTTGTCTCTCACCAGGTCCAGAGAACCCAGTGCAACTGGAAGCCTGTTGGAATTGCTTGGATTTCTGGAAAAAGCTCCATTCTGGGAAGGTGACCGTGATAAACAGCATCTTTTCACCTTGGCAGGGCTGGAGAGAGTAGTCATATGAACCCTAGTTAGTGCAGGAACTTTGGAGAAAGACTGGCTGGGAGTGGGGCTCCTGGAAACACATCCTTTCCATCTCTCACCAGACATGTCTTTAAATCCCCGCCCCTCTCAGGCCCCACGCTCAGCTGGCAAACAGGAGCTCTGTCCCTCACGCCCAGTTCACTCCTTCAGCCCTGCCCAGTCTCTGTCTCCAAATCAGAGCCCATACTCCCTTCCTTCGAGAAGCTGCAGGCAGTTAACTTCCTGATGCCAGTTATTCCTTCACTCTGCCCCCGATGATAAATAGACGACCCTCATGGCACACGTGCTCTGTGGCAGTCCCTACTCCAAGCACTCTTCCTGTGTTCCCTCCATCTTAACAACCTTATGAGGGGGTGCTACTACTTTCTCCCAATAAGGCATAGAGAGGTTAGCCGACTTGCCCAGAGTCACACAGCAAATCAGTGGCAGAGTCAGAATTTAAACCCAGGCAGCCTGAGACCAGAAGCCACACTCCCCACCAGCCCACTAGCGACAATGCAAGGGTTTGAGGTTTCACTAGAATTCTGGTGCACTGGATGGCCTGGAATTCAGCGGCCTCTCTGGCTGGGCTCTTGTGACAGTTCACTGATTGGGCAGGTCAGGGTGATGGCCTTTCCCCAAACAGGGGATCTTGTGTTTGGGGGAAGGTGGAAACAGGCTCGTCCCCTATCCAGTGGGTGTATCACATCTGCCATGTTGGCCTGGTCAATTCTGTCCTCACTGTCCCTGCCACCAACACTCAGGACGGGCTCTGCACATGGGCGAAGTTCACGGGAGGGCTGGCTAGCCGGCTGGGGACAGTCACTGGGGAAGGGTCCCAGGCGAGGGCCCCCGTGCCTCTGCCTGCCCCCTGCTGAGCCCTGAGAACCAGAGGAGGCCTAGCATCCTTTCCTCTCCACGGCCCTCCACCCGCTGCCTGCCCTTCTCCACTTCTCCCCTGTCCTTCCCCCCACCTCCCTGCCTCGTCCCTGCCCACTTCCCTTCCCGCCCACTTTCCCTGAGTGAGAACAAACAAGACAAACGGAGCAGCAGCGGAGGAGGCTGCGGTGGCAGCGAGGGGAGCGGGGAGCTTGCCTTCACTTCCCCGGCTTCCCTGATCCCGACCTTAATCCCCGCTCAGCATCCTGTCAGCCGGGTTGTTCTCAAGCTGACATTGCTCCAGGCGCCTTCTCGGCAGCCTTTCCTCAGATCTGCCTCCTCCGGGGACTTCTAAAGAGGAGCCTGAGGTTTCTCTGTTACAGCCGGCTTCACTCGCTGCCCTCAAGCAAAGCCTGGGCTCCCAGGGGGCCGTGGGGAGAGGGGGCTGCAGGGGGGCAGTGCCAGGCCTGACGTTTCAGAGGAAGAGGAGAGGATGGAGGTGGCTGCACCCCAGCCAGAGGCTTCCAGAGTGAGGGTCAGACCTGCTGCAGGAGCCCAGCCAGTGCTCTTGGTCTATTCAAACAGGAGAAGCCTTGCTCAGGTGTGTGGGCCTGAGAGGCAGAGGGGAAGCTGAGGCTGGAGCCCAAGGAATTCGGGCTGGTGCTAGTTTTGACTGTGGAGGAAGCAGAGGGGTCTGCGATTTTCTGAGTCTGCCGGGAGATCACAGCCCAGGGTGGGTTTGGAGAAAGGGGCAGCTGGGGCCTGCCCCAAGTGTGTATGAAAGAAAACCCATTATACACATTAATCAGGTGACCTCCTCAACACCTACTGGGCGCTGGGTGCTGGGAGAGAAACAGGAAAGGCAGCCCGGGGGAAGGGATGAAGGGTGAGCTTGGCATGAGACAGGTTGGATCCCTGTGTGGCCTTGGGCCAGTCACTTGGCTTTTCTGAGTCCCATTTTCCTACAAGGTAGTGTGTGTTGGGGGGGGGGGCGGTTCTAACAAAAGCTTCCTTGCAGGATCAATGTGAAGCTCACAGACATGTGCAGAGCACCTGGGGTTTAGGATGACTTATGATTCATGTCACCATCCACAGGGGACATTAGGGTCGGGAGTTTCATCTGGCTCTTCACGAAGGGGCTCTGCATGCAGGGGAGTCACCTGAGAGCATGTGTGCAGGTGAGCGTCTGAGCGGGGCCCTCCCCACCCCCCCACATTGCTGAGTCCCCGTGTTTGAAATCAACATCCAGGGCAGTGGGCTCTGGCCAGCCCTGCCCCTCCCCCCCCACTCCCATCCTCCCACATGTGACACACCCATTCTGCCAAGGTGACAGGGATGCAGGAGGCTCCCGGAAACCTAGGAAGGGGTGCTCCTTGAGTCCCCCTCACATGCCCCTCTCTCCTGGGACCCCCTCAGAGCTACAAATGCTCCCAGGACTAAACTGGAAAGTAGTACCCAAGACCCCAGGCTCTCAGCTTCCTGTCCTGGGCATTTGCCTTCAGGCAGAGAGCTTGGAGACCCGGATGCAGGCTGGGTGGGCTTCCTGCAAGTCCATAGGGTCCCAAAGGCAAGAGGCTAGGAGAGTAGCAGAGAGGTGGCCTCACCATCCAACCTTTCCATTTCACACTGGGGGAGGGAGTCCTGGAGAGAGGGCTGTGATCAGGTTCTGAATTCCTTTACTCTTTCTTCTCAGTGTAATTCCTCCCTAGGGCAATTTCAAGACTCTTCCTGTTGCTGGGATTTATGTAGCTGGGTGGCCTTAGACAACTTACTGAACCTCTCTGAGCCTTGGTGTCCTGTTCATTTAAATGGGGAAATTATTGCTTGTCAGTGTTGTGGTGCAGTAAAAATGAAGCAACTTAAAACAGTGCCTGGCACAGAGTAAGAGCTCAAAGATGTGCAAACCACCCCAGCTGACACAAAAAGTTTTGACTCAGGGTGAGATGGGTATGTCTGTAGGAGCACTACTTGGTAATAAGAAATAGAACATTGACAGTGTTTTAGGTTTCAGAAATGGGTATGAATGTCAAAAAGTCAAAGCAGCCAGATCAAAATGTCATATAACTACGCTTGGTACCTAATGGATGTTGGTAAACTCTCATTTCCTTCCCTCCTTCCTCCTTCCTCCCTCCCTTCCTTCCTAACTCCTTCCCTCCCTTTGTCCTTTCCTTCCTCCTTCCTTACCTCCCTTCCTCCTTCCTTACCTCCCTTCCTCCTTCCCTTCCTTCCTTCCTTACCTCCCTTCCTCCTTCCCTTCCTTCCTTCCTTCCATCCTCCTCCTTCCTTCCTCCTTTCCTCTCTCCCTTCCTTCCAACCAAACCAATGTGATCGTTCTTCTGACCAATTCATTCCCATCCTTTGGGAAAAGTGAAATTCCCTCCTGACCTAACCGTAATGCTTCCTTCTCATCTTCAGGGAAAGGGGTGCCTCTGGGGCCCCCTTAGGGCTCTATTGTCTTCAAGTCTTCTGGAAACCACCAGTCTCAGGATTCCCAGGAGCTTGTCAGCCATGCCGATTCCCGGACACTCCCCACCTGCTGAATTAGTACCCAGGGGCGAGCCTGGGCATCAGCACTTAATAAGCTCCCTTGTGATTCGGACACCCACTACATTTGGAAACCACCTCCTAGGCACTTTTTCTCTTCTGCGCTGGGTCCACGCTGTGTGCTCTTAGGCTTGTCGGAAAGTGTTTAAGTCCTTGTCTGGGGAATGTGGCCGCTTCTCCCACCAGCTAGGAGTTCCCTGAGGGGCACCCTGCGAGAACCCCTGAGGCCACTGGGCAGGACTGACTGTAAACCGCCCCCTTACCCCCGCCCCAGTCTGCAGAGTGGCGGGGCTTCCTGGCCCATTTTCCACACTGGACTCCGCATTCCTTGGGTCCATATCTCTGGGTTTCCCCAGCAGGTGGCTTGGGACATCACTGGGGCTCCCTGCCCTGGCATTCGGAGAGACAGGCTCAGGCCGGTGCAGGTTGCCTTCAAACTTCCCAAGAACCTCCTGCACGGGGGTTTGGGGAGCAGGGCAGCTTTCTGCTGCTTCTTCCCTCCCTGGAGCATCCCCCAAAGGCTGCTGCCCTAGTGTCTGGGGAAGGGCTGGGAGGGGGGCATGTCTCTCTGCCAGCTCACATCACCCACATTCCAAGCCCCCACACCCTTGTAACTACTCCCACCTGCCTTAACATGAGTCACATTCAACAGAACTCCTCCGAGGGGGGTGCCCCTCGGAGAAGGGGGGCAGTAGGATGCGTGAGTTTGAAGTACTGGCTCTTCACCACCAGTCAGCAGACCATGGCAAGTCCCTCCTGGTCCCTGCGCCTCAATGACCTCACCTGGGAAGCAGCAGCTGAAAGTTGTGGGACCTCAGAGAGACCATGGACATAAAAGTGCTAAGTGAACGAGGTATGGGTCCTTTTATTCATATTTTATAGAACGAATCCTTTTCCACCCTCTCCCCAACGGGTGCAGGCTACCTTGGAAGCCCTCATTCCACTGCCTCCTCTCGGGGAGTCCCAGCCTCAAGCTCTCTGGCTCTTAACATGAGCCCATCTGTTTAGGGGGTTTCAGAGGCAGCTGGGAGGGGCCCCCAACCACCCAACTCCTTCCAAATCAGTGGAGACGGGGAACCCCATTGTAAGGCAGACTTGAGCCATGATGTGTGCCCCGGGGGTGTAGGGGGAGGCAGGGAGGGGAGGCGCCAGGGGCTGAGGACTCTGGGAGCAGATCCTGAAAATCCCATGGGTGTGAGACCAGAAACCCAAACCCCAGGCCCCCACCCCACCCTTCAAGCCACCGTCCGGAAAAAATAAACGATTTCCTGCAACCCGCTCCGAAACAAAGTCTGTGAGTGAGCTGTGACACATGTTACATAAATAGAAGCCGCAGAGGGGAAAAGCCTGTTTTCTCTTTCATTATTTATCACTCTCTAACCATCTCCAGCTGGGTGAGTAAACAGGCGCATTGGCCCATAATAAGGAACAGACTGCTGCCGTGGGGCTGCTGGAGGGGCGCCGTGAGTGTGCGAGTGCCTCTGTCTGTCTGTCTGTCTGCCCGCCCCGACAGGGATGTGTGGGAGTCTGCGAAGGAGAGGGCTTGTGGGGCACCTGGTTCCAGATGCAAGGGGCTACCCACCTGGCGCCCGGCTGCACCTCCCACCCTGAGGGTTGGCTGGGGATGGGTGTGCTGGATGGAGGAGGAGGCGGAGGGGAGAGACTGTGTGGGCGGGAGAGGATGTGAGAGGTTCGAGCCAAGTGTGAGACTGCCAATGTGCCGGGTCTCAGAGCATGACCCCCGACGGGTGGCCTCTGAGTGTGGCCCAGGGGACGTGTGGCAGTGGGGCGGGGGCGTGAGGGCGTGTGAAGGAGGGTGGCTGTAAGGGGTGTGTGGGGCTGTACGTAAGAAGGGAGACTGAGGGGGAGTGTGTATCCTGGCGTGTGAGTGTAGGTATGGGGGTGTGTGAAGGTGTGCGTGTGATCCCGGGGGTATACACGGGTATGTGTCATTCTCTGACTACGGGAATGTGTGAACCTGTGAGTGTGCACATCTGTGTCACTATGGGAGTACGGTGTGTACATGTGAGATTTTATGGCTGTAAGGTGTTCTTATGGGTTGAATTGTGCCCCCTCCCCCCAGAAATGACTGCATGTTGAAGTCCTAACCCCCGGCACCTCAGAATAGGATCTTACTTGGAAATAGCGTCATTGCAGATGTCATCAGTTAAGATGAGGTCGTACTGGAGTAGGGTGGCCCCAATGCAATATCGCTAGTGTCCTATAAGACGTCCACGTGAAGACAGAGACACACGTCCACAAAAAGATGGAGGCGGCGACTGGAATCATGTATCTACAAACCAAGGAACACCTGGGGCTGTCAAGCTGGAAAGAGGCAAGGAAGGATCCTCCCCTACTGGTCTCAGAAGGGACCTTGACTTTGGACTTCTAGCCTCCAAAACTGTGAGGCATAAAGTTCTGTTGTTTTCAGCCACTCAGTGTGTGGCACTTTGTTACACGGGCCCTAGGAAACGAACACTGGTGTATGTGAACACGTTGTGTGAGCTTGGGAGTCTGTAAATAAGTGTGGGAAACTGTGGGAATGTGTGTACATGTGTGTGTGAGATCCTGGTAGTGAAGACGGGTGTGGGTGTGACTATCTGACTATGGGGGTGTGTGTGTGTTTGTCCATACCAGCAGACACATACTTGGTGTCTACATACCATCACCGTGGAAAGGAACCCAGCAACCATCCTTCCCTCCAGGCTGCCTCTGCACACCCCAGAACCCTCTCCTGACCTCGGGCAGCCCTGCCTGAGGCCAGGGCAGCCCTGGAGGAGGGCGGAGACGGTCCTGCTGAGGGCTGCCCACAGCCTGCCCCTACCCAGGGCCATCCCGACACCAAGGTTTAACCCCCATCCTGGCTCGCAGGACCCAGAGTGCTCATCATGGATCCTGATGGGGCCAGACCTGGAGGCTGGAGGCAGTACAGTGAGGGGTCAGACTCCTGGTTTGTGGTCCTGGACACTCCCGCCCGAAGCCTGATTTCTCTCTAGCTCAGGGCTGCCAAGCTGGTATCACCTGTCCTGTATGGGGAGTTCTAAGGGAGACAGGCCTAAGCCCAGAGATTCTTGAAACAGAACTGTTTTCCTGAGTACCTGTATTGACCAGGACCATCCCAGTTGAAAACAGGGTATCAGAGAGCCAGCTGGAGACCTGGCCATGTCCAGACCAGCCTGTCCTCCTGCTGGCCCAGCCTCTGGCCCCCAGCCAGGGCATACCACAATCGTTCAGTTACTCACTCAACAAAGCACATGTCCCAAGGCCCGTGTCTTAGAATCGTCAAAGGTGTCCCAGCAATGCCTAGCTGTGAGACCTCAGACAAGCTACTCACCTCTGAGCCTCGGTTTCCCCTCTGTGAAAGTGGCTCAACCACCTCACCTTGCCTATTTTATAGGGATGGTGTCAGGAGTAGGGGCCTAATGGACATGAAGTTGATTTTAAAGAAATGTCTTATAAAATGCCCCCACGGCCCGACCCTGTGAATGGCCCATCACAAAGACAGCCCCACATATGAAGACCTATGGCATTGACATCACCTCCACCATGAGTGGTTTGCTATCTCCTTCTCCAGCTCCCCACAGTCTCTTCCCTTAGCTTTTTAATGGTTTGATTTAATTCAGGGCTTGGCAAACTGTGGGCCCCCCCAAACCAAATCCTGCCTGTTTTTGTGTGGTCTGTGAGCTAAGACTGATTTAAGAGCTAAGATGAACATTTGCCACCAATTTGATGATAGGGAGCATTAACTCCGATCCCCAATGAAGCAAAATGTTATCCCTCTCCCCGTGAAAAATCCCATTCTTTTAGTTAGCAGACCTGTATTATAAAAAATTGTACTTAATTATTATTGTAATTATAATTCCATCATTAAAAATTTTGTGGAAATTTGTTTTCTCTCTTGTTATGTAAGTCCCGACATAATATCCTCGATTTTGCCTTGGCCCGCAAAGCCTAAAATATTTACCACCTGTTCCTTTACAGAGAAAGTTTGCTGGTCTCTGCCTCCACTACTGAACTCTGCCATTACAGAAACAAGTGGGCCACAGTTTGCCAACTCCTGAAGGAGAACACTCTAAGTCCTTGGCCATTTCGGTTGGTTTGGAGAAGGGCAAGTAAATCCCTAGACAGGTCCCAACGAGCCAGCGTTTCTTGAGCAGTTCACTGGACTGAACTGGGCAAGATGTAAGTCTAAAGCTGATGGGACTCCCTCCAAGGACTCAGAACGAAGCCCACCCAGGGAAAGGCAGAGTTAGCAATGTAGAGAACCCAAGGGCATTGTTTTGAGCCCCTGGATCACACATCGCCTGCAGTGAGCCCTACCCCTCGATTTTTCAGTAACATGAGCCAATCAATTCCTCTTGTTATTTAAGCCCATTTGAAGTGAATTTTCTGATACGTGTACCAATTGACGAGCACAAGAGAAGAGTCTAATCCAGCTCAGGGCATTCAAGGAAATCTTCCAAGAGGAGGTGTCATCTAAGCTAGGTCTTAGAGTCAGCCGTGAAAGCAAGTGGAACAGAAAGTATTTCAAGCAGAGGACACAGCCTGGGAGGAAAGAGCACAGCACAAGCCACAAATCCCATGTAGCAGAGCTGGGAGTCGCCAGAGATAGAAGCAGAGGTTCAAGAAAGGACACCTTGTGCCCTGTGTACCAAGGCAAGGTACTTGAATTTGGCCTTGTGGGAATGGGTCTGTAGCATGGCATGACATTTTACACAGAAGGCATTTTACATAGAACTTTTTGACCACTGTGTAGGATGGACTGGAAGGAGGTATGGGGAGGGGATCACGTTGGAAGTGGGAGGCAGTTAGAGGCTACTGGAATATCCCAGGTAGAAGATGATGAGGGTCCAGACCAATGGAGTGGGATGGAGAGGAGGGAATGACTCTGAACAGTATTTGGGAAGCCACATCCACAGGACTTGGTGACTGACTGGATGTGAAGAAGAAGGGATAGAAAGAATCAAGGGGTGATCTCTAGTTTCTAGAGTGATGGGGTGGATCGTGATGCTCCCACTGGGGAGAAAATGCAGAGGTGGGGCACGTTTTTGGATACAGATGATGATATGGGTCTGGGACATGTTGAGTGTGCCATCACTGGAGGCTCACAGACGTGGGGGTGGGAGCAAGGTCCAGACAGGGATAGTACTTGGAGCCACCAACACACAGATGGTAGTTAAAACCATGAGAGTGTCCAAGAGGACACGTAGCTTTAGGAGAGTAATGGGTCAAGGTTGAAGCCTTGAGAACACCAAGCATTCAAGAGTGGATAGTGGACGATGACATGAACCCACAAAGGCACATGGAAAGGAAAAGTCAAGGAGAATAGGAGGGCAGAGTGTGACAGGCGCCATATCTCTCGGCACTTACCTCTAAAAGGGAAGGCTGCTTACTGCCAACACCTGCTCTTTCCTGGCCAAGGAAACACCCTTGGCTCCAGCTCAGGGCAAGAGAGTTAATGTGCCTGGAAGCAGCTCTCAACCAATGACAAAGAGGGAGTTGGTGCATAAATACCCCAGCTCCCTTGCTCCAAGGTGTGGACAACTCAAGGCACGTCTCATACATCTTTGGGAGTTCCCCAGCGGGATTGCACCCCTCTTGGTCACAGTGGTGGCATAAAGTGCCCAATAACCTGTACTGGCTTCCTGCCCTTCTTTCTGACTTTCCCACTCTCCTACTGGTGTTTCCTGGGACCACTTCCCAAATAAACTACTTGTGCATGAACCCTGGTCTCAGAGTCTGCTTCTGGGAGAACCTACACTAAGACAACGGTGTCATGAAAACCCAACACGTGGAACATTTTAAGATGTTCTCTCCAGGTAACTTTTGTTTTGGGGGGATCAGGTCATGCCTGCCCCATGCAGGGTGCCCACCTCCACACTGATAAAAGAGGCAGGCCAATTTCTCCCCTGATCCTGACGGTCTCAGCAGGAGACTTTGCACATTCCGAGGCTGAGCAAACATCACTATGGAGAAATCCTTTCCTATCTCTCACCTCAGTTCCTCCTGCTTTTACAGGGGACGCTGTGTGCAAGGAAGTCTGGTCACGGCCCCTGGAATAGAGCAAAGACTTGGAAAGACTCCTCAACCTGAGCCCACCCTCTCCCTGGACCGCTGGCTCAGTCCTCTCTCCTTCCAGCACTCCAGGTGGCTTTCACTTTTTTCCATTCATCGTGTGTCCAGCCCTGTTCGTGTTCATCACTTCTCCTTCTGTCTGCAATCCAGGGAGTGGCTCTGACTGCCAGCCAGTGACCCACAGCGAGGCTGGGAGGGCTGGGTGGCCTGGAAACACTCTCCACTTCCAGCCTACTCCTCACCTCTTACCTTTCAAGGCAAGAAACCAAGGGGAATGGCCTTGAACCAGACTTCTGGGGGCAGGGGGGAAGGGCCCTCAAGAAGTCACGTAGCAGAGTGATGAAAGGGACACTCCAGTGTGTACCAAGCCAGGGTGTGAACTCAGACACTTCACTTATGTAATCGTGGAACCATGTGTGAGTTTCAACCTCTCTGCGCTTTGGTCTTGTCACTTGTAAAGTGAGGATAATAACAGCACCCACCTGACTTAGGCTGGGTTCCCCAGAAGCAGGCCCTGAAACCACTATCCCAGTGCAGATAGTTGATTTAGGAGGCAAAGGGAACACCAGTAGAGAAGTGAGGAAGTAAGACAAGGAAGAGAAGGAAGGTGGTAAAGTGCATTATCAAGCACACTCAGGGTGGGCTCAGTCCTGCTGAGGAAACCCTGGGGGTGCTCACAGATACAAACCTCAGTTATCCCACCAGAGGGGTGAGGCAGTGGGGTTACTTATACACCAATTCCCATCCCTCATGGATGGAGGGCTCTCCCGGAAGGTGTTAATTCCCCACACTTCTGGCCTCCCACACAGTGGCAAAGTGGGCTCCAACGTCCAGAGGCAGCCCTGAGGCAAGGCAGGCAGGTGCTGGGGGTGTAAGTGTTGAGGGCAGAAGGGCAGGGCACCAACAGCATCTGGTGCATCATCTCAGGGGGGTTGTTGGTGGTGAAGCGAGGTCACGTGTGAAGAATGCTCAACACACTGCCTCATGCATGGTTGGTTCTTCTCTAATCAAGATCCAGCCTCACTCCAGCCTTCAGATGCCTGGCTCCAGGGACTTCCTTCTGCCTAACAACCATGAGAGAGATCTCAGGGGCTGGAGGGCCAGGGGGCAAGAGCAGAGGGGACTGGAGTAGAGAAGGCCAGAAAGAAGAGGGGGTGCAGGAGAAGCAGGAAGGAGGTGGGCCCTGGGGCCCATGCCAGGCATGGAATGTGACTCAGACCAGTGGTGGAAGCCCCAGGACAATGTGTGAGCCCACTCCATGGGCCCAGCCAGACGCCACACACAATGAGAGACTTATAAAGACTCTCTATTATCGTCCCTTATATCCACACTACATCCATTGCCTCTGCCATGTGGGTACTGACTTCTCTTAAAAAAAGCAAGACAAAACATTAAGACCATTGTGGGGATCAGAGATACATTAAAAAAGTGCCCAGTATACAGTAGGTGCTCAATAGGTGGTAGCTATTTCCAGTGTGAGGCTACCTTGGCTTTGACTTTCCTCCTTCACTTCCCACCTCACCCTCCAGTACCAATGGCTGCGACCCTGAACCCCAGGCCTCCAAGTTTCCATAGGGAAGGAACGCTTCCCTTGCTCAGCACAGAGTTCTGAAGGCATCCCTGGTGGACCAGCAGAAAGGGAGCAGGGAGGAGCGATGGGAAGAATGGGAGCACAGCCCTCTGGGAGCAAGGGATGGCCCCAAGGGAGTGAGGGTGCTACCTCGTCCCATCTTCTATCCAAGTTCCCCCTTGATCCCCAGCTCTTTCCCTGCAATCATTGAAGGCAGAGCTACTGCATATGTTCTAACCCCCAGCTGATGCCTGCAGGGCACTGACTTGCCCTGAGGTGTCAGGCTATTTTTTTTAACTTTGCTCTAAAGTGTCAAATCATAATCAAATCAAATCAATATGCATTTACTGTGCACCTACTATGCAAAACACACTCTGCTGGGTGCAACAGGAAATCCCAAAATGACTAAAGATCGGGGCTCCTGACCTCAGGAGTTTATTATCTTGTTGGAGAAATGAGGCGTAAATGGCTAAACAGTTAACAAAAATTACGACGTGTTAAAAGTTACTAGGTGCTTATGAAATAAAAGTTAGCCAACAACACATTGTAACACCAACATGAGTGCCGAAGAGGAGAGGGAAAGAGGTGGAAGTAGCCTGGGTTAATCAAGAAATAATGACAGCAGCTCCTATCTATCCAATGCCCATTTGAGAAGGACCCTACCTGACATACGCTATTCCTCACCACCTCTCTGCCAGACCCTCGTCTTTCTCTAGTTCTCAGTTGAAGAAACTGAGATTAAGCCCCTTGCTTCAGTATTTCAGGCTAGAAAGTGACAGAATTGGGATTTAAATCCAAGCTTCTTCACAAAGGAGGAAGACATAGCTCACGTACGTCTTCCCTTAGCTTCAAGAGCTCTCGCAGCCCTTGAAGGATGAAGCTCCTTGGCCTTTCCTTGCCCCCAGGCACAGCCCTCCTCAGTTAATGGCTGGGTGCCAGCATGCAAGAGGGGATGAGTGTTGGGTCTGCTGCTGTCTTGGCCCATCCCTGTGTGTGTCCTGCTCTCTCCCTGCAAGAAAACCCCTCCACGGAAGGGATTCATTTGGTCCAAAGATGCCATGTTCTAATTGATGGAAAATTGTCCACTGCTTGTTAGGTTATTGTTCATTTCCTGATCCTTAATGACTGATTTTCCACCAATCAGCACGGAGTCCCGTGCCTACCACCTCATGGACAAGGCCTGAGTCTCTGGGTCCCTAAAAGTGACTACAGGAGGGCCTGCAAACATCTCCCAGGGCCCCCGGCACCAGGCCAGCCTGGCACCAAGATGGGCAGCCTGGCCCCACCTCTAGTCCTCCCCTCCACAGCCCCCCAGGACAGCTCCCCACATCACAGGGTCCTCTACTCAGGGCAATATGGTAAGCTGATAAGCCTCTGCCCAGGGCTAGGAGCCCCCCTTAAAAAGGGGAGAGTCTGGAGAGTGCCCTGAAGGTTCTTGGCACAGTTCATTAAGATATCAACCCTTAATGAAATATTTCTTTGTTTAAATCACCATTTATCTTGGGGAACAGGGGCCTCTGTGGCATAGGAAAAGGCTGTCCCCTCCCATCCCTCCCCCACCTCCACCTAGCACAGAGCCTGGGTCTTTCTGAGTCAGAAAGATTGGGAAGCAGGGAGGGGAGGAGCAGCTGGGAGATGGGGAGGGGAGAAGATTCCAGAGTGGAGGAACCACAGGGGGAAAGGGCGACTTGACTGAGCAAGAGGCAAAGGAGGAGAGAGAAACAGAAGGCCCTGGCTGGGGGGAGGACACACACAGAAGGAAGCCCACTGCAGTGTGACCACAACGGCCAAATGTCGGAAACAACCCAACCATCCATCACCAGGAGGCTGGGGAAAGAAATCGGGGTCCACTGATATGGCAGAATGCTCTCTAGCAATCTTTTCAATGAATGACCTCAAGATACCTGTAGCAAATCTGAATTAATCTCAGCAACATGATGTTGAGTAAAAAACACCAGCAACAAAAAGTCAAAGGAGCAGAGGATACTTTCCATTTAAAATTTCAAGATACTCATGCAATACTAAATGATTAAGAGTGTAAAACTTATTTGGGAAGGCCACCTACCAGCTTCAGGAAACTGGCTACCTCTGTAAGGGAAGGATGGAGAAAGGGAGGAAAGGATATGGAAGAACCTCAACTATATCAGCAACCATTTTTAAGCTTTTTATTTTTATTTTTAAGCATAAAGGAAGATGCACAAATCACAAGTATACATCAGGCTAATTAATTTTCACAAAGCGAACACACCCATGTAACCACATCCCAAATTCAAAAAACACAGAACATTCCCAGATCCTCAGGAACCCCCTCGTGCCCCCTCCCAGTCACTCCCCCACCTAGAGTAGCCACATCAATTAATTTGACCCGTTTTTGAATTTCAGATAAATGGAATCCTACTGCGTTTTTTCTTGTCTTGCTTTTGTGCCCAACACTCTGTGAGATTTCTCCCTATTGCTGTGTGTGGCAATGGTTGGTTCACTCTTTTGTGTGTGTGTGAGGAAGACCAGCCCTGAGCTAACATCCATTGCCAATCCTCCTCTTTTTGCTGAGGAAGACTGGCCCTGGGCTAACATCCGTGCCCATCTTCTTCTACTTTACCATGGCATGGCTGACAAGCAGTGCGTCCTCCTGCTGGCGCCTGGGATCCAAACCCGCAAACCCCAGACTGCCAAGCGCAAACTAAACTGCTGCACCACTGGGCTGGCCCCTGGTTCACTCTTATTGCCAACTCCTTGCCCATGCATGAGAATACCAGGTTTTATTCACCTATTCCACTCTTGATGGCTATTGAGAATAGTGCTGCTAAGAACATTCTAATGTCCTTCCCACACTTCTGGGAATTTACCCTAAGGAGATGTATGTACATTACTGCTCAAAAAAAAAAGAACATTCTAACGTACGTCTTTTGGTGAATGCATATATGAATGCATTCTGATGGTATATACTTAAGAGTGGAGCTGCTGTGTGATGCTGGTAAAGTTTTATTCCTTAACAACTAAAAAAAATGTTTTTTGGGAAAAAGAAGTAAGACTCAAGCAGTCAGATGAATGGAAACATAAAGTATCTGGGCCTAGATGTGCTGGAACTGTGGGGATAAGGAGACTAATGTTTCTAGACCCCACCCCCGGCCCCCAGCCCTGAGTGCCAGGCCTGGTGAGAGGAACAAGCTCACCCACTAGCCCACTTCAACTCCACAACAGTCGGCAGCTGCCCTGCTTTGGAGTAGGAAGACCTGGGGGCACATCTTTGCTGCACACCTCCTAGTTGTGTGACCTGGGGTAAGCTGCTCGACCTCTCTGAGCCTGTAGTTCTTCACCAGTCAAATGAGAAGAGCCACCATGCCTGGGGTGGTAATGCTGAACAGCACATGGGTCAAGTGCCTGGCACACAGCAGGCATTTAATAAGTATCAACTTGGGCCAGCCCGGTGGCGTAGTGGTTTAAGTTCGGTGTGCTCCACATCAGCAGTCCAGGTTCGCAGGTTTGGATCCTGGACGCAGACCTACACGCTGCTCCTCGAGCCATGCTGTGATGGCGTCCCACATACAAAATAAAGGAAGATGGGCACAGATGTTAGCTCAGGCACAATCTTCCTCGCCAATAAAAAAAAGTATCAACTGCAGTTGTGTATGATTTGCGGTTGTATAAGGTTGGTATTCCTCACTTTAGGGGAGGAAACGGGGGCTCACAAAAGGGAAAATGAGCATTTATGGAAAGCCCTCGATGAGCAGGTCACCGAGCTAGAAGCTTTTGCTGTACTTTTTCATGCTGTCCCACCATCACCCTAGGAGGCGATCTCCCAATTTTGTGGCTGAGGAAACTGAGGCTCAGACAGCATGTAACTTGCCCAGGTCACATTGCTGGTAAGTGTCGGAGGCTGAAATTCAACCCAAGGCCGCCTCACCCCAGCCCCTGTGCTCTTAACCGCGGCCTCCCTGGTTTAGGGCCCTGCTTCTTGCCACAGCCCAAGCCCCTGGCCCTGGCCCTGCCCCTCTGAAGGAACAAGGACAGAAAGAGGACCCCCCCACCCACCGGCCTGTTCCCAGTTACTCGCCTCAGGAGCCAAGGGCTGCTCTTTTGAACCTTCTCACAGAGCTCCGGCAGCAGAAGGAAGGGCTTTGGACTGGCTGCTTTGATTTCGAGGTGTTTGTTCTGTATCTTTCTTTGGTGAGGCCTTGTTTTCCTCACTAAAATGCCCTTTAGGGGAGGACAAGACAGGTTGTTTGCCTCCCTCGGGCCCCCCCACCCCACCCCGTGACTCACAGGGTGCTGAGAACTGAGCTGGCCTGGAGAGGAGGGGTAAACTGAAACGAAAGCCAAAGCATTTCCCAGGGAAATCCCTCTGGGCAAGCGAGCCCGTGTGTGAGAGCCCAAGCAGGAAGGTGATGGGAAAAGGATTCAGTGAGTGTGACAGCCAGCCAGAAAAGAGTGTGAGTAGCCCAGTGGAGGTCACCTCCCTCCGTCTCCCCGCTGCAGAAATCCCTTCTTTTGTTCTCACCCCACACTAAACCTCTGTAGGAAGGATGGGAAGGAGGCCTGAGGGGCCAGTCATGGCCCAGCTGGGCTTACACAAGGACCTGCCAACTCCAGGTTGGGCCCAGGCCTGTCCACACACCCTGACTCCCACCAGAGCTGACTTTCCATAGAAGATAAATCGGATCACACCGCCAAGGGCTTCCTTTGTCCCAAACTGAGTCCTTCTCAGGAACCCCCAGCGGACAGCGTGACTTTAAAGACCCCCAGCAGCTTCTCCCCTGTCCTCACTGAAGTGCCTCTGCTTGGGATCCTGCTTCGTCACTCACCAGCTGTGTAAGCCTGGGCAAGTGACTTAATCTCTCTGTGCCTCAGTTTCCTCCTCTGTAAAATGGAGATAATAGTACTATCTATCTCATGGGATTATTGTGAAGATGGAATGAGTCCTATGCCTGGCATGTGGGACGACTCAAACGTTAGCTGTTATTTTATTCTTATTGCTATAGCAGTAGCTATTGCTACACTGGAAAGGACACTATGGTATCCACATAAATGGCACGCAGAGTCCTCCCCTCAACAATTTCACACCTAGATATCTGAAAGGTTCCAGCAGGAACTAAGCCCGCCCAGTAGGGCAAATACATAGGATCTGGACCTGGACAGGTATCACTAACATTACAACTACTTGTGGCTACTTGCACCCACAGAAAAGGGATGGAATAAGTGATGGAGAACAACCCAGGAGGGAGCCTCCTCTCTGGAGACCCTTTTCTTCCCAGCCCCATTGGAAAGGCTTCTCTTCCATAAAATCCTCTCTCCCCAGGGCGACAGCACCAATTCCTGAAGCACCCACAGCTCACATCCACAGGGGCATCATGTGCCTGCCCATCTCCACCTGCCTCAGGTGATTTGGGCCAGGAGAGCCTTCAAGAGCCACGGCCTTCCAGCCCTCATCCCACAGCAGGGTCCCCACCTTGGTCATGGGCTCTCCTTGACATCTCTGAGGCGTCCCTCACCTCTCCCACCCGCAACACGCAGAGACAAGCAGGAGGTATTTGGGGGGTGGAGGGTGGGAGAGGGGATTTATTCAGATTTCCACGGGGCACCTTTGAGTGGGGCGTCTGCTACCAGCATCACCCTCCCCCTTGGGCCTTTCCTCACCCGGACTTCCCCCTCCCAACCTCAAAACACAACCTCTCCACCACCACAATCCCTCCAGTCCCGTCCCCCCCTCCCCCCACAACAAGACATTGAGTTTTGTTTACAATCTAATTTGTCCGGATAATTGCCTCGACTTTGCACTTCGCTTTGCCGGCGTGGATCAGGCTTCGGGCCCCTTCTTCACTGTTCACAGAGCACTTTATGGGAAATTCCCCTTCCTGAGAGGCAGGCAGCGCGCGCCCGAGGTGACGGTTCACAAAGCCCAGAAGAGCTTCCCCGCCTCCCCCACCCCCGGGTCAGAAAGCCCACCCCAGCCCCCACGCAGTGGGGAGTAGAAGGGAGGCAAGGAAGGAGCCGGGCTGGACACCAGGCCCCCGGCCACTCCCCGTGCCGAGCGCAGCCCGCCGGGAACCAATGAACCGTGTGGGAGCAGAGCTTGGCCGTACCTCCAGACTCCAGGGAAAGGCTGGGGCTTGCAAAGGGCACCATAGGCTTCAAGAGGGCAGGATGAATCCCCGCGGTCTCTCCACCTCCCGCCTTTTTCAGGTCCGCAGCCCCACATCTTCTGCCCAGGTCCCACTTTTCTTCCCCTGGAGTTTGGTCCACGTGGTCTGCTCTCGCTTACGGCCGGCTGTCTCGCAGGGTGGAAGTGGCTGCACCTGCTTTAGGCGAATTATGGTAGCGCTAGAAGTTGGCCTCCCCTCCCTCCGCCGCTCGCTCGCTCGCTCGCTCTCTCCCTCCTTCCCCCTCCACCCTCCTCCCCCGCCTCCTCCCGCCCCGCCCGCGCGCCGCCCGCTCGCAGCCACTCGCAGCCCGGGCTCAGTCGCAGCCCCTCGGAGTCCGGAGCCGGCCGCCCCTGCCTACCGGACAGTGCGGCCGGCGGCCGGGACGGAGCCCCCAGCCCGCGAGGAGGGCGCGGCGCAGGCGGCGGCGGCGCGGCGGGGAGGAGCCCGGGCCGGAACCAGGGCTGGGCCGGGGGCGGGGACGCCGGGGTCCCGGAGCTCCGGAGCCGGAGCGAGCGAACAAGCGTCGCGGGAGGATCGGGAAGGAGGAGCACAGCCGGAGCGAGCCGCGCTGCCCACAAAGTGCGATGCCCCGGCGGAGCTAGGGCGCGCGGCGGCCGGCGCGGCGCGGAGGGAGGACGCCCGGGAGCTGCGCGGCGCTGGGCGGCGCGGAGGGGCAGCCCCAGCGGGCGGCGGCGGGCCCGGGCTGCGACCCGAGCGAGCCCCATGCCCCGCGCGGGCTGACGGGCCGGAGCCCGCACGGAGCGGCCGGGCCGGACAGGTAGGTGGCGGGCCGAGCCCGGGGACGCGGGTGGGGGCTGGGCCGGCGAGCCGACCAACTCCCCGGCTCGCGCACTCTCTCGCCTTCTCACTGGCTCACTTTGTGTTTGCAAACTGCCCGCCGGAGACGCGCCGGGCTCCGGGAGGAGCCGGGCCCAGGCCGGCGCACTTTGTTCCAGCCAGAGCCGGCTGCGGCGCACTGACCCCGCGCAGCCGCGACACCCCGCCCCCGGCCGGGGCCCCCGCGGCCCAGAGCTGCCTTGGGAACAGGTGGGGGCTATGGCGCGGCGGCGGGAGGGGGGGGCAGACAGCCGGAGGTCGGCCGGGTGGGGGGGCTGGAAAGGCTCCTGAGGCCCGCCCTTCCCCAAGAATCTGGGCCCCGCCCCCTCCCGGGCTGGCCGCTGGGAATGGGGTGTAAGGGGGCGCGACACCCCCCCTCGCCCCGAGTCAGACAAAGAATACTTCCCGGCCCCGATTTTCCTGAGCTGGGGAGGGAAGTGATGAAGTGAGCTCCTCCAACCCCAGTCAGTCCAGGACTCCCCAAGACGCGCCGGAGGCAGATGAGGGGGGAGGGGGGCTGCGATCCTACCCGGTGTGTCGCCTCGGGTGTGGAGGGGACTCGTTTTGCTGGGGTCGCGCCTCAGAGGTTCCAGAGCCAGTCGACCCCTTTCCCCCATCACTCGGTCAGCTCGGAGATAGAGCGGAAAACTTCTTGGGGACTTGAGAGCGTCTGGAAACGGCCTCTGTGGTTTTATGCGCTGGTTGGAGGGTAGGGGACTGACCTGGCCGAAACCTTTCTTCACCCTGTTTGGGGAGAGCCCCCGCCTCTCCATGTAGGGGGAAGGGAAGGCGGCAGCAGGGTTCGGAGGCCACCTGGAAAGAGTGTCCCGGCGTGACCAAGAGGGACCCCCCGCTCAGATAAGGACTCGAGTGTCTTCTCTGGACAGCTCCCCGCCCCCCCCCCCCGCACCTCTCTTTGACCGGGCGTCACCCCGGCCACGCTCCAGCTTGGCGCTCCCCATTAATGCCAAACTAACTTGGGCTGAGCTAGGGCAGAGCTCGTGGCACTAGAACGCGGGGCGCCCTGAGCGACCTGGGGTCCCGGCCTCCCCGGCAAAGGACGGTGTGATTTCGTGGGACGCGGATTCTAAGGCAGAGGCCCTAACGGTTGCGGATTCCTTCTCTCCAACTGGGGCGACCCGTGAACACATCGGCATCTCACCCGGACCCGGACTCTCTAGGTTGGGGGAAGAGGATATGGGACCACGGAGACCCTGAGCCCATAGAGCACCCGGCTCCCCTCTTTGCACCCCCGGCCTCTCTTGCCAACCCCTGCCTGGCCGATTTCCTCGCGCACTCAGCGCCTGGGGTTTAAGGCGTCTGGAAATCACCGCGCGTCCCACACCCCAGCCAGCGCCAGGTCTCCCTGAGGTTGACCGCGGAGCCTGGAGCAGGGATTGGAGGTGGGGGGCCCGGAGGAGCAAACGAGTCTGAAGCTGTCATCCCAGCGATTCCCGAGAAAGTCCAGGAGCATTTTGGCCAATGCGGGTTTTTACTTGAATTTAAGCATCTTCATCCTCGGCTTTAAAGCACCCGCTTGGATTATCCCAGAGCAAACTGTGTGGAGTCTGGAATTGAGGGCCGCGGGAGCCCAGCTTGAAGGGCAGCTAGGGTTGGAGCCCAAGGCTGGCCCTGGTCGGGTGCCCCTTCTCTAACGCAGAAAGAAAGAGCAGCGGGATCCCATACGGCCTGTAGCTGCCGGGGGTCTGACTAGTCCCACCGCGGAACACAGTGGGTAATGGAGACCACTGAGAATTTGAACTGAGCAGCTCACTTTCTTTGGAGAACGGGGACCGAACCTTATGGAAGCTGGGTATTTCAAGCCGGTGGGTGCAGGGGCTGAAGGCCGCTGGCGGGGCCTCAGCTGTCTGAAGGGGAGCCGCTCTCCTCAGACAGCCCCTGCCCAACCCGGCAGAAAACCCGCTGCTGAGAAGGGGAAGTCTGCAGGCTTGTTTTGTTGGGTTTTTTTTAAACTTGAGAAACTTTGTCTTGCCCTGGTCCTGGGGCTCTTTGTCACCTGGCAGGCTGGAGGGAGGGCCTCGGGACTGTGCTGTGGGCACCTGGGTGGCTCGCTGGCTCAGGCTCCCTTAGATCTGAGCCTCTCAGAAGCAGGGCTGTGCCTTGGGGGGCTCCCTGTCTGCTGTTGCTCCCACTCTTGAAGTGGCGCTGTGGGTGCCCCCTCCCCACACACACCCAGGACCCTGGTAAGATCTGAATCTTTCCTCAACCCTCCAAACACTGCCTTCCCTGGCCCTAGCCTTGGCGTGAAGTTGGGAGAGACCACAGGCACCTTTTCTCCTGGCACTGAGCCCTGGGCTCCTGGGTGGGGTTTTCTATCCTTCTCCCCGTCCTGGGCAGGTTGCCCAGGAGTTATGGAGTTGGGGAACCCCTGAGCCCTGGGGAGAGAAAGGCCTGACACCCATGCTGGGGAATGCTGGTGGCAGGGCGGGCTGGGCCCAGCTTGCAAAGGGACTTGCTCTGTTGCTTTCCCTGTAGGTGCCCTTCTCACACCTGGACACCCCCACCCCCACCCCCTTTCTTTCCGCCTTTGGCCAGGAACTTCCTTTCTGGCTGCTGGCAGGTAGGTCCTTTCTTGCCAGGAATGTGCATATCCTGCTGGGCCCCTACTCCAAACACACCTCTTCCTTATGGGGAGGAAAGCAGGGGGATTGGGGGGGGGGCTTCCTTTGATCCAGTAATTCCCCAAATGTTTGCTGAGCCCCTACGCTGTCTGGGCAGGTCCCAGGCTGGGCACTGGAGTGCCCAAGCCGGGAAGCTGGAGTCTGCTCTCTGGACCTCACATTGTCAGGGCAGGAGAGAGAGGTAAGATGTAACACCAGGGAGAGGACGGTGGGAGCAGGGAGTTTCAGAGGAGAGGTGTGAGGTGCAAGGAGAGGGAAGGGTCATCTCCCCAAGAAACCTTCCCTGCCTGGCTGCACTCTCCTTCCCTACATCCTAACCCTTTTGCTGCCCCACTGTCTTGGTGGTTTTCCTGTCTCTCCAGGCAAAATGCAAGCCCTTACACTCCCATCCCAACAGGCACGATGTCTTTACTTTTCTAATAGCCCAAACGTGCAGAATAATCAATTCTCCCATCCAAGGAGCTCCCACGGTTTTCCTTCACGATCTTAGAGTTCTCCCAGCTTTCCCACACCACGGCGGGGCACGTATGATTTCTGACAGGATTCTGAGGCTCCATTGGCTCACATGGCTGCCTCAGACTTGGTTCCAGAAGTCTGGAACCCACGGCAGGGAACTCGGGTCTCCCTGGGGCAGAACGTGGGTCATAGTGGAAAAGGTTTTGGAACTTGCCAGTAGTGATGGGGCTCTGGGGAACTTAATTAAGCTCTTGGAACCTCAGGTTTCTTATACCTACCTTAGAGAGCCCGTTTGGGAGTTGAATGGGAGAGCAAGTGCCTGGCTTATGGTAGTGCTGACCAAGGGGTGGCTTTTATGTTAGATTCCCAGCACTGCCAGGCCATGTGTTGGACTATGTACTGGAAATGCTTGAGTATTAACCTCCATTTTATGGGTCGGGAAAATGAAGCCCAGAGAGAAGAAGCAACTTGTCTGAGATTATACAGCTAGTTAGTGGTAGAGCTGGGACTAAAATGTGGGGCTTCTAACTCACAGTGTAACCAGTAGGGCTTAAGCCTATGCTGTGGGGAAGGAAGAAAGGAGGGGATGGGAGGGCTTGCCAACTCCCCCCTCCCTCCTTCACAAACTCAGGACTGGGCCACCCCTCTGCCAGCCAGTGAGAAGGCTGTGTTTCCCCTTCCTGTCTTCCCCTTAAGGGAAGGTCTGGGTTCAGAACCTGACATTTGCCACCTACCTACACATGACCTTGGAACGTCCAGTCGAATTCCCCCACCCCAGCCCTCCTAAGTTGCTCATGGAGACAAATAAAAATGAGAGGGATAATTCCCCAGAAGACAGAGGAGGAAAAATGCCTGGCACCACCTCTCTCCAAAATGGGAGACTTCTACCGTTTGGAACCCTAGCCTACACAGCCCTATGGAAGACAAGTTTGGCAGCCAGTCTCAAATCCATTTGGGATTTACCCCTGGATGGATCATCTCAAAGAAGCAAAAAGAAACTTCCCCTGAGCCTGAAGTTACTGGCTCTTTCAGCATTGCCGTCCTGGATTCTCCATGGAAATGCACACTTTCTTTGCCCACTGCTGGTTAAGCCATCCTGGGATCACAGCAGGAACTCTCTTTACTCGGTACCTGGTGGCTGCCGATGCAGTGAATGGTCTCATGAGATGGTGCTCAGTGGGTCCCTCGCAGAGCCTGCCTGAGCTAGAAGTGGAGAGTTCCCAGCACAAAGGTACACGTTCGAACTGGGCCACAGGGCACTGGGCCGTGGAGTTCAAGCTTCCCGTGCCTCTAAGGAGCCATCCAAGCCTGGACCTGGCTGATGCCCTCCCTTCCCTTGATCCCTGTCCCAGGACTCCTCCTCCCCGGGTCAGTGCAGGGCTGTCCCTCGCTCCAGTGCAGCCCTCGCCTTTCTCTCCCCAGCCCTGGCCATCCATGCGGCCTGTGCCCTAAATCCCAGCGCCTCTGCCCACCTCCCCAGGCCCCATCCTCTGTCCAACTGGAGCCTCTGGAACTGGGACCTGAGGGTGAATGGGGTCATTGGTGGTGCAGGACAGAGGTAAATGGTGTTTTCTCTCCCACTGGGAGTTTCTGATGGCACCTGACCTGGGCTTCCATGCAAATGGCGGAGGGGGTGAGATGGCTGGTTTTTTGATATGGTAGCAAGGTGGAGTGTGTGTAGAATAGCAACTCTCTGGCATTTGTTCAAGGCAGGCAGGGTCAGTGGGGCGGAAGTTACCCAGAATTCACTCTAGTGAAGGAGGGACAATTGATGGCAACTTGAGGGCAGGGTGGCTCAGGGAATGGAGACCGGGACTCCCCTTCGTCGCTATTCCGCAAACATTGTGGAGCTCTCACTGTGTCTGGTGGCACGCGTGAGGGGTGCATGAAGATGCTTAATAAAAGGTGGCTTGCTTGCAACTTGGGGAATCAGAAATGGAGCAAGTGCCCCAGGGCCGATCTTTCCAGATAGGTACTGGTGAGGAGGCAGCTCCCCAGCCGGGACCGGATGCCTGCTCTAGCCCCCAGAGCCTTCAGGAGGGCCACACCGTGTGGAGGGAAACTGGAGGGTGGGCGGGTGAGGGGGCTTCTGTTCTGGTTTCCTCAAACGGGCGGCCTCCCTCGGATATGGTTCCCCAGCTCTCGCCTATACTTCGAGAGACCCAGGCGGAAAGAAGCTGGTCCGAAAGAGGGTAGGGGTGTACTGCTTCCTTTCCTTCACTGGTTTCCTGGGCAGATAGGCATCCGCACCCTGGAAGGAAAGTGCGCGGCTGGGGAGAATTTTGGGGAAGATTTGCAGGAAACCCAGGGAGTGGCGGTGGCTGTAAGTGCTTGGGGAGCAAAGCGCTGGGGGTGGAGATGCTCCCTATCTTCTAGAGGCTTCCACATCTTTGGATTAGAGATGGAGGCGCTTGCTTGTGAAGGTCGGAAGTTGGTGTGTTGAGGGAGGGCACAGAGCTGGTCCACTTGGGAGAATCGTTCCTTTAGGAAGCCTCTGGGATTTCCCCGAGAGCCATCCTCCCTCCCCAGCCCCTCCCCAGCCGAGTGTACTGCTTTGGGTTGCCGGCCGTGCCAAGCACTTCCCTGAGCCCACCCGCGAGCGCATCAGGGCGAGTTGCAGGAAGCTTCTTGATGTCTGAGACCTGAGCTCCAGGGTGTCTGCGGCCCTCGCCAGAGCGCTGAGAAGAAAATGCGGGGCGCAGGCCGACTGCTCCCGGCGCCGGCGGGGGGGCGGGGGGGTGGTCCAGGGAAGGCTGGAAGAGCCGGCGGCTTGGGCAGTGTGGCCTCTGTATTTTAACCACAGGGAGGGCCGCCCACGCCGCGCGCTGCCCTCCTCGCTCTTGGGGATGACTTTGCTCATCGGGTCATAAACAAAGTCTGGACTCTCCCGAGAGGGGCACCTCTGGTAAGGGTAAGCGCACTGCTACCAACTTCCTAATTCCCTCTGTGACCTTAGGTGTGGCCGTCTTCTCTCTGGGCCTGGGTTTTCCTGACTGTACTGTTGGCGAGGGAGCTACCCGCACTTACCTCTCCCTGCTGCCGGTTGGATGTCAGACGAGAAGAGACCGGAGGGTCTCGGTGTTCTCGGCCGGAGCCTACTGCCTCTGCGGGTCCTTCCGAAAGGGGCGCTGTGGAGCGCAGGGCAGGCGACCTGCGGCCCAGGCAAGTCTCCTCCCCAATTAGGCGTCCGAGCCTGATTAAAAGGGGACCCTGTGCGCCCCCTCCCACCCGATCTCCATCGACGAGATTTCTCTTCATCAGAATCTCACATCCTCCAGAAATTAATTTGATGCCTCTTGTTATCAATTAATTGAATCTCGTTGGGAGAGAGAGCTCAGCGAGGCGGGCTGCTGCTTGGCCCCAGTGCGCCCCCCGTTCTGCCCTCCCCCTCACACCAGGACAGCTTCATTCCTCCCCATTTCTCTTTTTCTGCCATGCTTTTAATTTCACTTATTTTCTAAGATAAAACCACTGCTATGGGCCCTTTTGCTCAGCTTGGCTTGGGTGGATACCCATGGGCCAGGCACCGCCTGGGATTCACCAGTTCTGCACTGTGGGGGGCCCCTTCCTCTCCCCTGGGCCTTCTCTGATCCCTCCTTAAATCAACAAAACCTCACCCTTTGGGAATTCAACCCTGACCCTGTGTGCTGCAGGGGCTGCTGGTGAGAAACTTAGAGAGGAAGGGGGGGTGTCTGGGGACAGACTCCAAGGAGCTTCCCCGGCTCCACACACACCCTAGTTGGGGGAGCTGGGCACTGAATAACCAGGCTAGGGACCTGTGAGCCACAGGAATTTTGTTCTTGTGAAAGTCTCTTCTTTTTTAGAAGAATCATTGAAGAGCTGTTGCCCCTGCCAGGGCTGATCCTTTGAATGCAGGGGTGGAGGGCACAGGTGTGTGGTATCTCAGAGCAGCCCAACAGCCAGGTCATGCATTTGCAGGAACAAGCCCTCAGCATTTCCAAGGACACTTAGAAGGCCAGACTCTGCCTCCTGCATGGAAGGTGGAGGAGGAAGGTTCTAGAAGACATCCCAATTTGGGAGGGGATTGTAGTAGGCTCAGGGTAGAATTAGGGTCACACAGCTAACGGGAACCTGCCTCTCTGGAATGCTGGCTATAAGGACTGAGGTCACCAATAGACTACTGTCACCCCTTATGAGTTTTGTTGATTCACACAAAGTTTATTACAATGGTAAATTTCACATAAATATCCCCACTTCAGCTTCTTTTGAAAAGCCCAAACCCTGTCAACACCGAGCCTGCATTTCTGTGTGGTAAGGATGGACAGGGACCGAGTGCCCTGCATTCATCACCTGGCCTCCCAGGTGACCAGCCTAGCCCCTGAGGGCATTTTGGTTAACAATTCCATCATGGAGATTTCACTTGTCCTCAGTATTCTTCAAGGAAGAGCTAGGAGGGCTGGTGTCTGGGAGACTCTGCAGGGTCTGTCCAAGAGCTCAGAGAAGACGTTTGAGGTTGCCCTGACCCAAATCTAATTCCCACACAGCTGCTTAAGAACTGATGGTGGTGGATAATTTTTTTCCTTCTTTCTACCATGGAGGAAATTATAGGGTCTTGTGTCTCCAGGGGTCTGTTTCCAGCTGAAACCAGCCCATCCCTGCACAGGTGAGCCCCTCTATGAATGTCATTACCCTCTTACCTGCCCCCCAAACTTAAGGACTTTTTATTGGGGGAGGGGGAGACTTTCTTCCAAGAATGAAACCACAGGTGGGGACCAGAGAAGAACTAGGCAGAAGTCATCCTTCCAGAACTCATCTTGGAACAGGGGGAGAGATGTGGAAGGATGCTGAATCTCGTATATGCAAATGTGGATGTGTTTGGATGCCCTGAGTTGGTGCCTGTGAATGCCACACCTAGATATCATCAGGGGAGACAAAGGAAGGGGCCAAGGCAGGCTGGACAGAACAGCGAGGGCCTCAGGGAGGGCCAGACCTAGTGGTCTGTCCCAGGCCGGCTGGAGCCCCTCCTGTGCTCACGGGAGCCCCCTGGTGCCAAGGGCACTACCAGAACCAGGCTCCAGATGTCCACTCGGGCCCTGAGCGAGTGCCCCCCATCTCTTAACCAGCAGGGCCCCCCCATAAGACGTCACTATTTAATTAGCCATCTCTGATTATCCAAACTTGGCATTCGGCTCCCTTTGCCCTCATCTTTCCCAGCTCTGAATCAATGGCTTTGATATGCTAATTAGAGAGTAATTTAATTTCAAAAGGCCGCAATTAACAAGGGTGTTGTGGACATGCTGTAGTTAAGCGGAGTAATCTAATTTGCATTAGTAACAAGCAGGGACTAATTAGAAGCTTAATTAGACACTTAGATGGCTCTTATGTTTACTTTCTTAATAAGATGGAGTGGGATCTTTGGTTCTTTTTCTTTTTTTTTTTTTCTTATTGTTAATTCCTCCTTTTGGTCAGGGTCCTGCTAAGAAGTGTTGAGGGAGGCCACCTTGGGCGGGCCTGGTAGGAGCATTTTGGAGCCAGAGCCAGTGAAAAATGAACTGGGGGGGTGGTGGTGAGGAAGGGTTTGGATTCCAGGGAAATTCCAGAGTGACCGCCCTCCAGGCCTCACCACCCCTGAGGTGGGATGGGGAAAGAGCACTGGTTTGGTAGTCAGAAGAGCTGGAGGGTTTCAGTTTGGCTCAGCCTCGGAGCAGTCAGGTGACCTTTTGTCAAGTCACTAGACTTTGTCTGTCAAAGTGAGTGCCAGGTTGTGTGGAGAAGAAGAGAGGAGGCGGGGAATGGGAAAGGACTTTCAAGGACTCTGTGAGTGGAATGGTTGTTATTAAGAATAAAATATATTCACAAATTGTGTACCCAGGCTTCACCTCCTTATGACTCAGCTCAGAAGTCAGCTCCTCCAGGAAGCCTTCCCAGAGCACTCCGACTCTCTCTAGGCATCCATGATCCCCCAGTGTCTATTTAACATAATACTTGTAAAGTTATGTGTGTTGTGTAGGGCAGAGGTTCTCAAGTTTAGCATACTTAGAAAAGCTTTTAAAATTATCCACGCCTGGATCCCACTCCCCAGAGAGTCCAATTTAATTGATCCAGGGCAGAGCATGGATATGGGATTTTTTTGGGCAGGGGGGTGAGGAAGATTGGCCCTGAGCTAACATTTGTAGCCAATCTTCCTCTTTTTGCTTGAGGAAGAGTGGCCCTGAGCTAACATCTGTGCCAATCTTCCTCTATTTTGTATGTAGGACGCTGTCACAGGATGGCTTGATGAGCGGCATGTAGGTCCACACCCAGGATCCAAACCCATGAATCCTGGGCCTCCGAAGTGGAGTGAGCAAACTGAACCACTACACCACAGGGCCAGCCCCAAGATATGGGTATTTTTTTTTAATGCTTGTGTTTGCCTGTGTATCTCTTTCTCCTCCACCAAATTGTAAGCCCCTCAAAAGCAAGGGCTGTGTTTTATTCACCTCTGTATACCCAGACCCCAGTACCCACTGGGCTCAGTATCAGTTGCAGGCAGAGGCTCACTACCCAGCTATGCGCCCTGTAAACCCACCCAGATTTAACTCACCTGTCTGTAGCATTGGGTTTTGAATGCCTTATGCTGGATCTGAGAATCTTCTGGAAAAAGAGCTGAGGAGAATGGAGGGAAATCACTAGAAAGGTAAGAGGCTTGTAAGTCCTCTGGGACATGGCTGCATTGCTGAAGGGCAAAATTGGTACTAATTTTACGGATATCAATTAGGGAATAAGTGTATCAAGAGCTTTAAACATATGCAAATCCACCTTCTAAATTTGTATCCTAAGCAAATAGTCAGATATGTAGAGTATTCTGTTCACTTAAGGGTGTTTATTGCAGTCATAATAAAAATAGGCAACAGTCTTGATGTCCAGCTCTAAGGGATTGGCTAAATAATTTCTGGAACATGCAGCCCATTCGAGCAACTATGTGACCACTAAAAATGTTGCTTAAAATATTCGATGTCATGTGGAAATGGTTATGATAGTAAGTGGTGAGTGGAAAAATAGGAAAATTCAAACCATGAACAGATTATGACCCCAATTTCACTTTTTAAATGTTTATATGCCAAAAGAGAGTGAAAATGGACTGACTAGAAGGGATGTATCCAAAAGGCTGGCTCTCTGGATGGTAGAATTTGGGTGTGACTTTTTTTCTTTATACTTTTTTTTTCTTCAACGTTTTCTACCAAGATGTCTGTTACTTTTGTGATTAGAAAGTAAAGTTATTTGAAACTTGGGAGAGAACCTGGAACAGACAGCACAGGATGGTGGCTCACCTTCCGAATCAGAGGCTTGCTGCAGCCTTCTAGTGAGCATATCTACACCCTGCCACATGCACTCAGCCCCTCGGGCCCTGAGGTTTTGCACTAAGAAGATGCCTTGAGTGGTCCCTAAAGTTGGGACAGGTAACTCCTGATGTGTCATTTAGGGAGAATGTCAGGCAGAAGTGGGAGCACAGAGGGAAGCCCAGGGTGCCAGCCTCGGACTGACACAAGGGAGAGTCCCAAAGTCCTGGGAGGGCCTGGGCTTGGAGAGGGACTCAGCTTTTTCTGGAAGTCAGAGAGCCCCATCTGCCTGGGGAGAGACACTGCTGGCCTGATCAGAGAGCCAAGTAGTCACGTAACCCCCATCACCCCGTTCTGGTTTGGGGACCCGTTTTGGAAGTATAGAGATATTCTAACCTTTGGGTCCTGCCTCTCTTTCATCAAGTGCTGAACGACGGGCTGGGATAAGAGGATGGGATCGATTTTTAAACCATAGCCCCCTCAGAGCCGGGTTGTGGCAGGACCTTCTGGGCCCCCATAATTATAGTAACCACCCTTCTCTGAATGCCTCCTTCATGCAGTATCTTTTCTTTGATACCACAGCAATCCTGAAAGGAGGGTTTATTGGTATCAACCGCATATGACAAATAAGGAAACCGAGGGTCAGACTGGTGGCCTCACTACTCAGTGCTCTTATTACAAAGGCAATAAGAGACCAGAGAAGGGTCAGCAGGTAGGATGGCAGCTAGGGAAGGCTGAGGCCGACAGTGGCTGCTGCCCGAGCCCTCCCCTCCCCTGGCAGTGAGCCTTCGGGGACTGAGCTGAGTGAGGGAGAGAGGTCCCTGGGCCTTTGGATGACAGATTGGGAAGCATCCTTCAGTTACTTGTGATGCCAGTGCTTATTGCTCTGAAAAGCCCTCTGCTTTATGTCCCTTGACACATGTAAGATCTGATAGCAGGATAGCTAGAAAGAAGAGGGGAAAAAGAGAAAGAAGGAAATGTAAGGCGTCCTCATGCTCTGTTCTATGTGGTACCCATGTGTGTGTGTTTATGTAATCTAGAAATGTGTCCAGTTCAAAGACTTTTAGCTCTGGAAAAGTCTGAAACTGGCAATCTCTCTTGTGAAATAAGGGCCTTTGCACATGCTTTTTGCCCTGCATTCAGTGTACACTTTGCCTGGCCAGTACCTACTCATCCTTCATTTCTGGGCATAAATGCCATTTCCTCAAAAGGAAGGCCTTCCCTGCATGCGCGCGCGCACACACACACACACACACACACACACCCCATTTAAATTAGATCCCCTGGGTTATTCTCTGTGCTCACATTTGATAGAATTTAATTTATTGGAGCTTATCTATTTATTTGTGTCCTTTTTTATCATCTGCCTCTCCTCATGGGAACATAAGCTCTAGGAGAGCAGGGCCTGTGCCTGTTCTGTTCAGGTCTGCATACACGGAGCCTGGCACACTGCAGGTGCTTCAATAACGTTGGACCAGTGAATGGATGAAGGGTCATTGTTGGTGAAATATGCTCCTGGCCAGCCATTGGAGAGAGAAGAATGACTTCGTTCATGGCCAAAACTCTGCTAGTGGCTAAACTTTCAAAAAGACAAATGCCAGGTTTACCCAGAAAAAAAGGGAGGGGGAATGGGACCTCCATCATTACCAGTTGCCCTCAAAGCATCTAGGACACCACTGTACTGGCTTGTTCGAGTTTTGCAAGCCTGCAGAGGGCAGGGACCACATTTCAGTTTCCTGTTGATAGATCCCCAGTGCTGGGCTTAATCAGGCACTAAGTCCATGTTGAAAGACTGAATGGCCTTGGAGATGGATCATCTCTTTCTGGCCACCAGGAAGCTCATAGCTAAAGTCAGTGCTCATCATTGGAGCCCTGTGGCCTTGGACAAGCAGCATCAGCATCACCTGGGAACTTTTTAGAAATGAAAATTCTCAGGCCCCCTCCAGACCTATTGAATCAGAAACTCTGGGCCCAGGCCCAGCAGTCTGTGTTTTAACGAGCCCTCCAAGGTGATTTTGATGCTCTTAAGTTTGAGACCCTCTGGCTTAAGGTTTTAGTCCATTTCTTCTTCCTACTACCCCATGATATTGTATTTTATGAAGCTTTTATCTGTCTTTTATTGCAATCTGCTTCCCAGTCTTTCTTAGAAGTTGATGGGGGTATACACTGTAAATAGTAGCTACATGTAGTCCAGTTTCCTCTATTATACTGAGGAGAAAAGGGAGGAATTGGCCCAAGTCACACAGCAAGTTGGTGATAGAGCTGGGGTTAGATGCCAGGTTTCCCAACTTCTAGTCTCAGACTTTCAGCCTCCCTGACTAGAGTATGGTTTCCAGACAGCTAGAAATGGTGTCACCTAACTTCAACTCAAACCACCCCCAATTGCTCTGGGTACAGGTTACCTGTGGCCATGCCCCCACCTGTCTTGCGCCCCTAAGAGCTGAGGATGCGCCACTTCTCCAACTGAGCGCATGCACGTGTGCGCCCTGCTGGAGGCGCGCTGGGGGCCGCCCCGCCCCTTCCCTCCCTCGCGGGTAAACTCCCGACATCCATCAGTCTGTTAATTGCACTAATTAGAGATCGCGGAGGTGTTAATTGGAAAACCCTGGTATTGTGCCTGTTTGGGGAAGAAAACGTCAATAAAAATTAATTGATGAGTTGGCAGGGCGGGCGGCGCGGGTTCGCGGTGAGGCGCAGGGTGTCGTGGCAAATGTTACGGCTCAGATTAAGCGATTGTTAATTAAAAAGCTACGATAATTAGTACTCCCTACACCATATGGGCCCGCGAAAAAAGCACAAAAGGTTTTTCCGCGTGTAGGGCTCCCCGTCCCTTTTCCCTTTCCCCGAAAGCACCCTAGCCCTTGGGTCCTCCGTTTGGCCCCAAGGTAGGTGGAACTCTTCACTTCCGCCCAGGGAGGGGACGGGGCGGACCCGCAAGTTCCCAGGCGTCCCTGGCTGCGCGCCCGCTGGGGTTCTTCGAAGGGCCAGGAGCCTTGGGGGAAGTGGGAGCCCCCGGTGACCCACAGACTCCCCCAAAGCGGAAGAGGCGGCTGCGGCTTTGACCCAGCTTCCTTCCTTCTGACGGCGACGTCTGCGGGAGCTTCTGGGCCTGGCTGAGGGCGCTGAGGTGCCCTGGCTCCCCAAGGGGAACCCTGAGAGATGGGAGACTAGGATTTGTCTAAGGGCAGGACCAGAGCCCCAGACAGAAATCCTAGACCACCTGAAATAACTCAGGCCACAGTGGCTCTCCCCTGCCCCCAGCTTGTGGTAGGAGAGGGGTCTGGGAAGGCTAGGGTGGAGGATAAGGGCCTCAATGTTAGCGAATCCTAGAAAGACCTCTACATCCCTCCTCGCTTGTATGAAGGCAGAAAGAGCAACTGAGTGACTTGGGTGAGGCAAGGGACATGTCCAGGGTCACACAGCGGCCCTGGAAACCAGGTGGTATAATTCCCAGAGCTGCTCTCCTCTTCTGCAGGTGTTCAGCTGCTCTTTGCTGAGGAAATGGGTGACTGGGGGAGGAGTGTGGATGCGGAGGGGAGGAGGGTGTGGAGAGACGCAGAAGGGCAGTGTGAAGGGAGGAGGGGGCTCTTGGATGGTGTTCCCCCAGTACCAGAGCAGGCAGCTCCACATTGATGGAGCCCTGTGGGAAAGGGACCACAGCTGTGACTCAAATGGACCCTCCATGGCTCCACCAGCCCCTAGAGCCCTGTGTCATGTGCATGTGCTGGACTAGGGATTTTTACTCCTGGAGCGTCCCAGTCAGTAGAGACCTCTCCATGTAGACATGGGGAAACTGAGGCCCAGAGAAGGAGAAAGGCAAAGGATTCATAGCTGATTGTAGCTGAGCCCAGGCTCCCTGACACCCAGGCCCCTGCCTTCTCCTCTAGCCAGGGTCCAGGGTCCCCCACACCCCACACCTTTGTAGTTACAGGGCACTGATATCAAGGCCTGCCTCCAGCACCCCACCCCATCCCATCCCTAGCTGGCTGGGCCCCAGGCACCCAGAACCTGCTCACCCACAGTGCAGGGAACACCCCAGTGCTATTGTAACACCTGGTGGAGAAGCAGGCAGGAGGCACAAGGCTGCGGGTGTGCTCCTCAGGGGGCAGGTGTCTCCGGGCAGAGGTGAGGGTGTGGAGATGCCTGGGAGCACCCACCCACCTGCAGGTTTGGGGGGGTGTTGGTGGGTGGGTGGGAGCATGGAAGGAGGTGAAGGCCCTTGGAGGGGGCAGAGCGTGCCACAGGGGAATTAATGCCATTCATACACCCTGCGGAAATGACTTTTCAAATGCATATAATCTGAAGCATGCAAATGAGAGGCTTGCTTCACCCTGTTTAATATGAATGATCGGCCTTTGAATAGCTATTATTACATGCCACATTGCAGCAATTATGTTGTTCACTGGGTGTCGCTCTGTACCCCCCCAATAAATGGAAAAGAAAGGGACACCTCTGCATCCTCCTTCCTTTTTTCTCCCTTTTTCCAAACTTGCTGTCCGATCTACAACTTTCTGGTGTGTGTGTGGGAAGGGGGCACTCTTCCTTACCTCAGGGAAGTAACTGCTGGATTCTCTCCTTTCTCCTGTGCACACACACCCCCGAGGGGCTCTGGTCTTTGTCCCCTGGGGCCCAGGACTTCTCAGATCTCAGGGAAGCTAGACTGGAGTCAGGGCAGGCAGTTGCTCTCCACCCCCAGCAGGGCCAGGGTTGGGGGAGAGGGAAAGCAGAGTGGGCCCCTGCTGTCTCCCCATCCCCCTCATGTAGTTGGAGCCCAGGCCTGAGTGGGGGAAGGTGCTTTGTAGGCTGCTGCTGGGAGGGATCAGGGTGGGTGGCTGGGGGGAGGGGGGCTGGAGCCCTGTGCTCTGGCTGGTGGAGGACGGGCGCCCACCCCATCCATCATTTGGCAGCCACTGGCCCTCAGGCTGACATGGCCATTAAGGCCTGAGACCGAGTGCTCAATCTCTTCCGAACCATCGCCTCCAGCCTCGCCCTCGCCCTCGACCTCGCCCCTGGCCCAGCTCCTCTCAGAACCCAGGAGTGGGAGCGGCAGCTGGGGGGTGGGGGGGGGGGAGGAGAAAACCCTTGGGAACACACAGAGAAACGCACCACCATGGGACACTCCAGCAGCACAGGGTTGCTCAGGAGGCCACACAGAGCCACTGGGACAGAGACACCTAGAGTCACAGATGGAGCGGGTCCACAAGAGCAGTGATGTGGCGCATGTGTGAACTGCTGGGCTCCCCCTGGACCCCTGGCAGCTCTCTATTCCCCCGACCCCATGCCCTCACACTTCTCTCCACTCTGCTTCCAGCAGGGACCAAAACAGAGCAAGTGGCCCGGCAAAGTGAGGGAAAAGAGTTCTTCTGGAGTGAAAGAGAATTTGGGGGCAGGAGGGAGATGCTCTTGGGAGCTGCCACCTTGGGGAAGGAACTAGGGAAATAATCCAGTCTCTTCCAGCACTCTTTCTAGTCTGCCACCTGCAGGGTTCAGGGAGACCATGTGGTTGTGGGGTCTGCCTAGGCCAGAAGGAAATTAAGAAGGGAGGCAAGAACACTGGCTGGCTCCACAGGCCCTGCTAGGTGCTCGTGTGGCCTCTGCCCCTTGATCTCTGTGTGATCTGGACCAAGTCTCTGACCTCTCTGAGCCTCACAGCCTTCACCTTTACGAATGGGGCAGGTGGAGAAGGGGCTGGCTGAAGCTTACTCTGCCAGGGGGTTTGTCGGTGCTGGTTTATTTATTCCTCACTGGACTCTAAGAGGCTGCGACTAATTACTTCTACAGACAGAGAAACTGAGGTTTAGGGAGTTTAAGATGAGTGTCAAAGCTCAGTAGTGCATACCAGCCATGTCCTGTTTGAAATCCACGTTCCTCTCAAAGAGCTGTGGCTTTGGGGATACCTGGGGAGACCCCAGACTTTGAGAACGGCTCTGCAAACTGCAGTTCCCCCAGCTGCATCACAGGAGGTGTGCACAAGCCCTGAGATACTGGGCCCTGCATGAGGCGTGGAAGGAACTCAGGCCTCCTTCTTACCACCCTTGACCATCCCAAACATACCCTCTCTCTTTCTGGGGATGTTTCCACCACTCCTTGAGGGGCCATTGGGGGAGATGGGGGAGGGCACGGCATTCAGCCCTTGGCTCTTTACCTTGGGTAAATCCCCTAACTTTCTGGACCCTCAGTTTTCCCATCTGTAAAATCGGGATGATAATAACTCACACAGTTCTTGTGAGAAGGAATCACAGTGCTTGAAGAAACAGTAAATATTACGGCGTGTCCTCTTTTGGCCAGGTGCTGGGCTGAGGACTTTAGAATGGAAGGTCGAAGTGGGACCCCAGCTGCCTTCACTGCACAGCTGCAGGCTCAGCTGAGTGTCTGGCTCCTAGTAGGTGCTGGGCAAATGGCAGCCGTTTTTGCTGTGGAACAAATGCTGATTAGAGCCTTTCTGTGTCCTGGGGAAGGAGACTTTCTAAGGAGGCCCTGCGCCTGGGAAACAGAGACACAAAGGGCATTACAGGTGTTTGTAATGGGGGGTAGGGGCAGGTAGTATGGTGGGTCCCAGTGAATAGCTCATCCACTTTTAAGTCCTTGCAGGACCCTGGCCCACCCGCCCCTCCCTCTCTCCCCAGTGCTGTAGCCTGGAGGGAGAGGCCAGAACAGGTTTAGGACTCCGGAGGGTTGAAGGCATCTGTCCCCCCCTTCCCTGCTGGGGTCTCCTGGAAGTTGAGGAAATGTGGGGGAGGGGGGCAGCCCTGCAGCTTCAGCTTCAGTGTGGAGCTGCCCCTTACCGGGCCTCCCGGGGGAGGGTGACATTGGGAGCGGCCTCCAGGAATGAAGAGGAGGAGATGCCCCAGGACTGGGGGTGGGGGATTAGGTGGAGGTGGTCATGTCGTTTGGGGGCCATGTGGAGGGGCATCGATTGCTGCCCCCGGTGGAACCCGCCCTGCCCGTCCAGCCTGGAGCCACAGCCCCTCCCCCACGTCTCTCCTCCCCCTCCAGGTCCCGCTAGAGCGACATGATGGTGGAATCCGCCTCGGAGACAATCCGATCGGCTCCGTCTGGTCAGAACGGCGTGGGCAGCCTCTCCGGGCAGGCCGATGGCGGTGGTGGGGCCGGGGCTGCGGGCTCAGCCGGAGGCGGCGCGGGCAGGGACACGGCCCCGGGCTCAGACAGCAACGGGGAGATGAGCCCTGCGGAGCTTCTGCACTTCCAGCAGCAACAGGTAGGACTGGAGCCCCTCCCTGGCCACTGGGGAGGGGGAGAGGAGCGCCAGGTCTCTTCCCACTCCATCCTGGCTATCTGGCGCCCCTGCTCCCTGCGGAGCAGCCTCGCTTTAACCTGCTTGAGAAGGTCCAGCCTGCAGGGACTCCGTCCGTGCCCTCCCATTCTGGTGGCTGCCTTAAGGCTGCGGAGAGCAGGGCTCCCAAGAGAGAAGTGGAACTCAGGGGGCCCTGGGATCATGGAGCTTAGAACAGTCTCAGAAATGCCCACAGGGACAGACAGATGCCTGGGCAGCAGGCTTGAGGGCGTGGGCAGGTGGGCTCTCCTCCTGCACACTGGCTAAGTTAATAGGGTTGGGGGAGGGAGACCCCACTTTAGGTGTGTGCTCATTGGAGGAGGGGTGCTGTGCGCGCAGGGGTATCTTCACTTTATTTTTATCGTAAAACATTCCCTACCTCCACTTCTGCCTGGGCCCCTGATCCAAGCTGTGAAGAGATTAAACTTCCAGGCACCAGGGGCCAAAGCAGTTGGGAAAAGGCAGGCCTCCATTTTTAGGGCTCAAACTGGGAACCCTTCTCTGCATCCCCCCTCCCCCTCCATGGTTCCTACTCTAAACTGCAGAGTTCAGGAGTTCAAGACCAGCCTCTCTGAGGCTCCAGAGGCCCTAGGGTGGGGAGCCCGGTTGGGTGATGACAGAGCAGGGGCCCCAGGTCCCGGCCCCGCCTGGGAAAAAGGGAGAATCATGCTTGACAAGTTCAGGAGAACCGGCCCAGCCAGCCCTGGCCTTGGGATTCTCCTCTTATTTGACTGTCTGCTCCTCCAGTCACTGCTGGTGCCACTGCCCCTTGTGGGCTCTGCTGGGAATGCGGAAAAGTCCACCCTGCATGCACCTCCTGGCCCATGCCCCCACCTCTGCCTCTTGTGTGCACACGTGTGTACCCACATTGCCCTCCTGCTCTCTCCCAGGTTCACCCTGGGGCTCCTCCCCCAACTCCATAGCCCCTAAGGGGACCTTTCCCACCACACTCCTTGGAGCCAGATGTCAGACTCGAAGCAACACTGTAGGATACCCAGCACCCTGCACTGAGCTGGTCAGCCAGCACTAACGCAGGAATTGAACAAACCCTGCTTAAGTCCCAGTCCCTTACCAGCAATGTGACCTTGGTCAAGTCCTGGGCCTCCCTGAACCTTGGCCCCTTTTGCACCTAAAGTACGGAGGTTGTTAGGATCGGATGCAAGGGGGGTGTGAAATCCTGTGCACATTGACTGCTCTCTGGATGTGAACAGAATTGAGGACTTTAAAAATCCCTTCCTCTTGCAAACAGTGGAGAATTGAGTGGAGCTGGCCTGTCTCCTTTCCCCAAGGAGATGGTCCTTGGGGGTTTGTTGGCATCTTTCCTCAGCAGGTTCTCTGGGGAAGAGACCTGCAGAGTCTGTGCCATCTACTGGGGACAGAAGGTCAAAGGGTGAAATCCTGCCCTTTATCAAAATAATAACAAAACACACCCCACCAGAAATCTCCAAGGCCACTCATTTGGCCTGGCCAACTCTTTCCCTCCCACACCTTTACGCAGACAGAGCTAAAAAGTTCGCAGGAAAATTTTGAATGTGGTGGGGTGGCTAGGGGGAATACTGAAACTGGAAAGTTTCTTTTAAAAAAGTTATTTAAAGACAAGAGTGAACACAGATACTGGGTGAGTGAGGAGATGGGTGGGAAGAGACAGAACTGTCTGTACCGATCAGGTTTCTGCATCGCACACAAGCCGTGTTTTACCATCCATATTCCACGTTCCAGTTGTTCCTGTTTGTTTTGGGGAATATCCCAAAGTCCTGGAAAAGCCTATATCTGTTTCACAAATAAACGGGGGTGGAGATTTGAAGGCAGGCAGAGGGCTGTTTTATCCATTTGGGCTCACTATGGGCGTAGTGCCTGGGGCCAAGGAAAATATTTGAGACTTGAAAAAGGTTTTGTTGGCTCCAGACTATGAAAAGGACTCTGCAAAATTAAAATTACAAAATTTTCAATTAAAATGAAACAGAATGTGGGCCATCCTTCCACCCCCCAAGGCTTTTGGGGGAGCCTCAGGGGTAACACTTTCCAGAGCCCCCAACAATGATTGTTTCTATTTATGGGGTAGGCCAACTATAGAAGAGGGCCTGGCCCAGCGGGTTCCTCCTCCTTCTCAACCCCAGCCTTCTTTGAGGACAAACAAATACCTTGCCTCTGTTAGGTGCTTTGGGTCATTCGTGTTCGTTGTGTCATTTGGCCACCTCGCCATCCCCGGGAGGTGGATATTATTATTCCCATCTTGCAGATGAGGGGGCAGCCAGGGGTGGCACTCAGTTGTCCAGGTGACACGGGAAAGGCCACAGCTAGACCTCGGGTCTCCCAGTTCCTAGTTCAGGGCTCAGCCCGGCCTTCTTCTTGCGTCTCCTGCACTGAAGGGAGTAAGGCCTCGGATGCAGTAGGTGCTAAATAAATGTCTGTTGGGAAGTGAACGAGAGCACTCCACTCCCAACTTAACAGCACTCTTAAAACAAAAGCAGCAGTGCCCACTGGCCCTAAGTAGCCACTCTAGAGGATGGAGGTTGCGGGTGGGTCCGTGCCGGTCCTGTCCTCCTTGTGCCTCCTTGGGTCTCCAAGCCCCTTTCCCTCTGTCCTTCTGTCTGTTGGTCCCTGTCCCTCTGCTCTGGGTAAACAAGCCCTGGAAATGCAATCTTGGCCTTCGGGAGTAATGAGTTGACAAAGGAGAGAGAGAGATAAACAGGGCGAGTCAGAAGTCAGGCCGGTGACAGGACTTCAGGCTGAAACAAACAGTGCTGAAGAGGGCAGCCACGTCACTTTGGAACAAGAGCAGGCGCCGTTTCCATGCAACAGCAGCCCGGGAGCTTGTTTAAACAGAGGCTGGGGCTGGGGGTGGGGGCTGACGGGGCTTGGCTGCCAGGCCCTGTCGACTAGAGAGGGGGTCCCTGGCTGGCTGCTCCATTTCAGCATTCAAGGCTCCAGCTTCCCGCTTCCTCCTCCAACCCCCTTATTGGTGAGTGACAGAGCCACAGCACCTCTGTCCTTGGGGCTTTCAAGAGTCTCCAATCTCAGCCCCTCATGGAGAATCTAGCCTGAGAAGGCGCAGGAGTGCAGGAGGCCTTGGAGCACGCATTCACTCAGCAGACACGCACTGAACCCATTTTGCGCCGGGCACCCTGCTGGCCAGCTGGAGTTGATGGTCCCCAGCTGCTGTTAAAGAATACCCTGGACTCAACAGACTTGCCAGCTGCCTGTCCATCCCCTGCCCTCACCAAGGCAAGTCTCCTTCCTCATAGTCCCCTCCCCCATGTTCCCCTCTATGATGGCTTTTTCCTTTGAAAGTTGCTCTTGCATTTTATCCTAATCTCATTTCACCTGTGTGAAAATGTTCCCAGTTGGGGGGGTCCCCAGGGACTGCACCTATACCCTTTGGGCTCTCTGGGTGCAGTGAGGGCTGGGAGAAGTATGGGCCAGCTTTGGGGAGGTGGAGGGCCAGGGGAGGTCTTGGGGACCAGACTGGGCGCTCTGGCTCAGGAGAGCTGGATTTGGAACAGGAGGGCTGAGCCCCGTGGGGAGGGGCCGGGCAGAGCTGCTGGCCCGGGCTGAAAGGCGTCCTGGGCCTCCAGAGTGCGCACTCCCATTGTCCTCGGGTTGCGGGGGTGATAGGTCAGTGAGGGTCACGGGAGGGTTGCCCAATGTCTAGGAACTCCCACCGCAGTTACCATGGCAACCGGGGCCAAATCCCACCCTGTTCACATCCTGTGAGGAGATTCAAAAGGGTCGGGGGGCTCTGCACAGTAATGGGCTTTTAACTCACCCCCCTCCAAAGAGATGGGGGGTGTCAGGGAGTGGGGCGAGGGGGAAAGAAGAATGGAAGAGATTTTTGTTTTCCTCCCCCATCTGGCTCTCCTCTACCCAAGCTACTTAGGGGGAAGGGGTGGGAAGGGGAGGCTTCAGAGGTGAATTAGCGTGCCCCCACCTCACACAATGTCAACGGTTGTCTTCAGTCTTCAGGTCTGGGGCCCATTTCTTCAGTCTTTGGGACCTACCCTCATGCCCCACATTCTGCTCTTTCATCTCTGTTCCCACACCTTCTGGACTCACTTCTTTCTGTAGAATGAGACCCTCCCCAGGAGATGCTGGGGGCCTGGAGGGAGAGTTGGGGCCCACACCCCCCAGGGGGAGACTTAGAAACTTCCAATGATGAAGTCCCTGACTCTCCACCATCTGTGGGATGGTGCTTAGGAACTGCCCCTCCCTCCTCTGCCTGGGAACCAAGGGCAGGTGAGTGGGGGGCGGGGAAGTAAGGGGACCGGAGTGGGGTTGTGAGACGATGTGGCGGGGAGAGGGCCTTAACCCTCCCTTCTTGTACCCCTCCTGGGTTACTAAACCACCCTGTTTTGTGTGTCTGCCTCCTATTCCAACAAAAAAGGAAGTTTCCCTAGGAGGCAGCTATGCTGAGAGCAGAGGGAAAGGTAGAGGAGAGGGCCCGGGCTGGGAAAGGGATCCCCAGGCCCCTGCTTTCCTGGGACCTGGAAGGAGCCAGCCCACTCTACCAGTAGGCTTCCCTCCTGATATGGAATTCTGAGACCCCCTCTTTTTTTCCCCCTCTCTCGCTCCCAGGGTTCTTGTCCTTACTGATTAGGAGTTTGGGGCCAGAGGGGGGAAGTTTCCTCTCTGAGGGTGAAGGATTGAAGTGGGGAGGGCTGCATCCCAGGGCTGCCCCTCAGTGGGTGAGCTAGGTTTTCTCCTAGCCAGCTGCTCTATCCTGAGGAGCCCCAGGGAGTCCTTGGGAAGGGAACTGCATGCCCCCCACAGCCTCCACTCTAAATCCCACACTGACAGCCCCCTGCAGAAGTGGCTTGTGTGGAGAGAGCAGCTGGGTTCATGGTGGCTCTGAACCCAGACCTGGGAATAGACCCCTTTCCTTCCAGAGAACGCCACAGATACAGCGACACGTCTGGGAGGAGTCTCTGAGCACAGGAGAGCAGCTGAGGAAGGCGATGGCCGTCGGCACTATTTCAGCTCCCTCCCAGACGTCCCAGGCCCTGCCTCTCCCAGCCCAGAGGGGCTGGAGGGGCCGCCCAGGGCTGCACCAGGACCAGGAGGCGGGGAAGGGGGAAAATGAAGGAGTCACTCAGGAGCCCCTTTCCCTTTTCAGGATGTTGGTTCATTTTTTAATTCTCATCTCCTCCAGGTGAGAGGCCTGGCAGAGAGGAGGCATTTTGAAGACACTTGGCGGGGAAGGGGTCCCGAAACCAGGCTGTGCACTGGGGCTGTGAGTCTCCCACCCACGTGGGCCTGTCTGTATCTGTGCATTGCTGGTTTTCATTTTAATGGTTCTAATTTGAGAATGCGCCGATGTCATTTTTACGAGGTTGGTGTAAAAAAAATTTACAGCCTTTTCCAAAAAGCTTTTTTTTTTCCAAGGGAAAAAGGTGTAGAATCACTTCAGGGGTTTTATGGTCTCCTCTCCCCCATCCTCCTTGCCCCCCTTCTCTGTGTAATTTCATTTTTATGTCTCTTTGCTGGAGGACAAAGCCTGGCTGGTGGAGAACCTGGATCTCCCCAGGTCAGTACCATCAGTGGTTGGGGCCACTGACCTCTGACCCTTCTCCCTGTGCATCTTCCCTCCACTCTCTGGTCCAGGAGGAGTTGCATTTCAAGGGATGGATGGAGAGATGTTTCCTGCTTAATTCAAATCAGCAAGTACTTATTAGGCACCTATTGTTTACTAGCAGTGGGTTAGGTATCTACCTTCAGAGATTATATCACTTCCTGCTTAAAATCCTCCAGGAATTTTTCCTCAAGTGTAGAATGAGATAAAAAACCATTGTACCTATGTGATCTGGCTCCTGCTCACCTCTGGGACCTCCTCTCAGGCCACTCAGCTTGGCCACACTGGCCTTTTAGTTCCCGATGCACCAAGCTTATTCCCAGCCCAGGGCTCTCGCGCCAGCTCTTCCCTCCACCGTGAATGCTCTCCCTGAGAGTTGCCTGCTCATCCTCAACGTCTCCTCGGAGAGGTCTTCCCGGCCACACGTCTGCCAGCATCGTCTGCGTAAGGCTTACCACCACCTCATGGCTTGCTTCTCTCTTTGTTCTAGTGCCTGTCTCGTCTCATTAGAATGTGAGCCCTATGAGAGCAAATACACTGTGTCCCAGTGTCTAGGACAGTGCAGGTGCCCTGCGGGGCTTCAGACATCCTTGCTGAATTCTTGGTAAATGAATAGAAATCATCCTGTGGGCCTGGGGGACAGGTGATGGGCCTTCCTGGGAGTGCTTTTGAGATTGGGGATGAGCCAGCACCCCCAAACACCCTCCCAGTGCTCCTTCCCCTAAATCTAGCCAGCCCCCATTTGAAATTAGTTATCGAGACAATTTAGATCCCAATTTTGCCGAAATTAGCTGATGCAGACAGAAGTTTGAATTTTGTTTATTTTGGCTGCCCCTCACCACAGTCCAGATTAAACCAGAATTGGCTAGGGGTCCCCCATCCTGCCTGGCCAGCTCCTGGCTCGCCTTCCCTGGGCAGAGCCCCATGTCAGGCCCAGGGATTCAGGTTCTGCTTCTGCCACTGTGTGACTTTGGGCATGTCACTGTCCCTCTCTGGATCTCCATTTTCTCATCTATAAAGTGAACTAGATCAGCACTTTGCAAACCTTTTGTCTCGAGATCTTCAGTAAGAAAAACATCTTCCTTGGAGCCCCAGCACACACAGTTTCATGACACATGCTTGTGTTTCCCTAGTAGCTCTGAAGTTTTATGTGTGCGTGTGTTTTCCTGTTTTTTTTTGACCCACTACATTGGTATTATGACCCACCATTAGATCATGACTAGCAATTTGGAAAACACTAGACTAGATGCCCTCTAACACTTCCGTTCACCAGGCCTGTGGTCTGATTCTGCTTCTCCATTCTCGAAGTTCAGTCCTTCAAGCTTGTCTCTCTGAGCACCACATCACCACCCTCCCAAACACAAAGAGTAGGACTGGGACCCCAGCACAGACCTGGAGTCCTCCAGCCTGGAGAAAGGACCAGTAACCAGCCCTGCACGTGGCTTCCATAGAGAGGATGCCTGTCCCTCCCCATGAATCTCAGAGACAGAATGAGGGTGTGGTCTCTTCCTGGAGATGAGAGACCCCACTGCGCCAAGACTTGTTTTTCTTTTCACAGCAGCTCCTTGTTGCCCTCAAAGCTCTAGCTTCACTCGCCTCCATCCCAACTGCCCTCCCTGGATGCCGTCCGTTATAAGCCATTTGTTCCTAATTGTGGAGATCCTGCTAATGACTCTGCATGGGCGGTGCAGGGAGGAGAGTTCAGCTTCATTAGCAAGACTGAGTTCTTAGGCTTGAGGGGGAATGGGGGTGGGTGTAGGCTGGAGGGTTTGGTTAGAAGGTTCTAGGTGGCACTGGACAGATGACCAGGAGCTGCCTGGGAAGGTGAAAGATTAATAGGAATATCAATAGTCTGTGTGCATCAAGGACCCACAGGGTGCCAGGCACATGTATTCTTCACAACAACCCTGTGAGCTAAGTCCAGGGTTATTCTTATTTTGCAAAGGAAGAAACTGAGTCTCAGAGAGGTGAAGTGACTTACCCAATGTCACTCAGTGTATAGTGGAACTGAGACTTAGATCCAGATCTCTTTGACCAGGGTCCAAGTACTGGTCTAATAGTACTGCCTCCCTTAGAGGAAAACTAGACTTTCTTCCCCAAACCACAGAGCTGGGCATTTGGTTTTCAGTCCAAGAGGTGGAGGGAGGAGAAAAATGAGGTTTAAAAAGCCAAATGACTCCCAGTTTTCCATTCTGCCCTGAGCCCCCTCTCGCTTCCACCCCCCAGGTTCCCCATAATGCCTTCTCCCTGGTGTGGGATTCTAAATGCCTTTTCCCACCCAAGGCTGTATTTGGGTATCTCTGGCCCCCAGGGAAGGGAACTGAGCCCACCTTCCTCCTGGAGATTCCTTTCTTGGTCTTCTCTGCCCACCTCAACCAGCTTTACCTCCCTTTCCCGCCTAGACAAGTGAAAGCACACAAGACCCCAGGGAAGGCGGATTCACAGGCCTCGCGGGACTGTGCATGAGATCACGAAGGCCCCCCAGTGGGGCGAAGGGGGCTGAGAGGTCAGATGTGTCTGCAGTCCACTTCCTAGCCGTGGGACCTTGGGCTTCAATTTCCTTGTCTGTAAAATGGAGACAGTGACACCTGCCCTTCTAGCCCTAGGTTAGGAAGCTTCAACTCAGTGTTTGTAGAAGTGCTTTGTAAACTGTCAGGCACTGTACAAAGGCTGGCTCCTGAACCCTGTGTCAGCCTGTGCCTGCCTCCACGTTCAGCCGACTCAAGTGAATTTCACAAGGGTGTCTGCTGTGTGCTGCTGGCTGGGGCGGGGGCTCGGATACAGTTGACGACATCTGTGTTTTCAAGGAGCCTCCGACCTGGTCAGCATCATCAAAGTGGGCTGGCTCTGTCAGGGTAGGGCGCTGTCATTTCCCACGTCTCTCAGGTGGGTGGTCCAGTGATGTATCAGGCCCCGGTCCCAGCAGGCAGTGTAGACGCTGATGCCTGTTGTGTCAGAGTGGTGAATGTGACTTGGGTGGGGCTTCAGAAAGTCTCAGACCTACCTGATCCCTTGGGTGGCCACCCTGGAGGAGGACATCGTGGGCTGGAGGGCCGCCTCCCCACCCCCCTCCCTCCTCCTAGAACACTGTCCCTGGCTGGGGGTCTGGATGTCTAGACGGTGACGACAGTGGTGGGGAGTGGAGAATGGAGCAGCAGTAAATGCACGTGTCCAGGCCATCTAGGGAGGGGAGCTTGGACCCCAGGCCTAGGGTCTGCTTATCACCCCCACCCCTGGGCACCTAAAGGGTGATCTTTAGGTGGTACCAGGTCTCAAATTGGGTCAGGGCTGGCCTGTAAGCAGATTACATGAAATGACCTTGTGTTGTCTGCATCTCCTCCAGGCCTGTACAGGGCCTGTACATGGCGGGTGGCCATGAATGTGAGTGAGTGAAGGAAGGAGAGAAGGAGTAAGTGAGGTGCCTGGAGGCATTCAGACCCTGTGGGCTTCTCCAGCCTCTCCTGCTCCTGTCCCCAACACAACTCGATGTTCTGCCCCTGGGAATGGTTTCAAGGTCCCTGGACTCCCTGGTCCACTTCGCTTCTCTGTGGGGTGGGGTCGCCATGCCTAGAACACACTTCACCCTCCTTGTCCACCCGGTGAACTCGTCTTTTAGGACTCGTCAGTGCTGCCACCCTCTCTGGGCTCTGGCGCCCGGCGCCCACCTCCACTTCAGTCTCTGATACTGCTGTCATCACAGCACACAAGCCGTGAGCCCTGGGGCAGGGCCACGTTCTGTTGCTCTGTGTCTCCAGCACCTCGCGTGGCCCCGGCACACAGCAGGCGCTCAGTGAACGGGAAGGAGCGAGTGAGTGGGAGAAGAGTGGGGACTCAGGAGAGGGGGCAGCCTTGGCCAGGCTGAGGGTCTCACCTGACTCCTCTCATCTGGCCTGAAGGGGAGGCCCTGCGTGAGGCCAGGAGGAAAGGCCCAGAATAGGAGGAGCGGCGGGAGGCGGGGTGAAGGGCCTGTCTCAGGGAGGTCTCACAGGAATGATGTTTTAAGTCCGTATCATTTTTTCCTGTAAATCTTGTCATTTCATGCTCCAGGGGACCATAGAGTAAGAGAGTCAGTAGGGAGTGAATCCAACTCCCTGGGCCGCTCCCCTCCAGTAGATGGCATGGGGCTCCCCCAACTTCCCCTGGAAACCCCTCTTCTGCTGCTCCCCTCTCCCCTCCAGGGATCTGGTGTGCTTCATCTCCCCATCTTGACCAGTGTCCCCTCTAGGTCACCTGGGTTGGCCAGCTCCTCTGAGCCATCCTCTTCCCCCACCTTGACCCATGACCTCTGACCTCTTCACTCCTTTACCCTACCTCCACCTTTGGAGGACAAAGAGCATTTGTCCAAGTCTTGTCATTAGACCTGGAGGGGTCACTAAAAGCAAAGCAGATAGAGGCAGGGGCCCCTTCCTGGTGACCACCTGGCCACCTCCCTTCCTCTCCTCACTCCTCCCCTGTTTCCACAGCTCTCAGAGCCTTTTGACTTAGAAAGGTCAGACTTCTACTATCTGAAGTGAATCTTGAGGAGAAGAAACCCCAGGCCACTTCTGCGGGTGTGAGGTCCAGGGGAAGTGGGGGTGGGGAGGCCGAGGATCTGGGGGGCTGGTGCAAGCACGCTCACCTGAGTCCAATGTGCTGGGGCTGCGTTCCCGTAGATACACCAGTGTATGTTCAGGTACCATCCTGAGGTGGACAAGATGTAAGCCTCCAGAGAGGCTCGGTGTTTGATGACAGTGAAAGGGCTGCGAAGGGGGGTGCGTATATATGCCCGGTACACAGTGGGCGCTCTGTAAGCGTTGGCTGAGTGGCGAGTGTGTGCGAGTGCGTCCATATTCCACCTTACAAGATTTTGCCTTATTGTGCTTGTGGTGGGGTAGGAGAGGAGAATCCATGTGAGCACAAACAAGTGTGTGTGTGGACGTGAGAGTGAGCCACAAGTGGGCACATTTCATCTAATAGGTGTGTTGGGCAGGAGACGAGGGGGAGAACTGTCGAGAGAGTCATGAGAAGGGAAGGCAGCAGACACTTTGCAAATGCCAACTAAGTGCCAAGCACAAGTCCTTAATCCCCCCTGTATTCCAGAGGTGAGTAGTGTCCCAGTTTTGCAGATAAGGAGACTGATGCCTAGATATGGAATAACCTGCCCAAGGTCACACTGCTGGTAAGCAGATTCATCACCCAGATCTGCCTGATGCCAGAGCTCATGTCAGAGGCCTGGACACAACTGCTCTGGCTCCCACAGAGGTCTTTGAGGGACCTGGAGGCAGGCAGGTTCTGTGCTCCTGGAGTGTGGATTCAGGACAGGTCCCCACATCCCCTGCCTCTGAGCCCCCCATTGCCCCAGAGTGGGGGGATGGAGGGCTTGGCTGACATGGAGAACTTCCTGGGCTCCCTTGACCCCTCACTCTCCTACCAGACCTCTCACTGCCCATCTGCCCATCTCAGACCCACCAACAGGCTCAAGCTGCTCCTCCTGCAAACTCCACATACTTCCCACTCCTAAGACCCCGCCGCCTCACAGTCCACGCCCGGACCACCATGGTCTGTGTTGCTTGCAGATAGTTCAGACACACCTTTCAGGACTTGATTGAATTCCCCCAGTGCCGTGAGGCCCTGCACCCAGACTGCCTGGACTCAGAAAGCCACATAGTGTTCAGACCCTGAGACTCCACCCTCCTCCCCCTGACAAGTGAATGCCACTCCCTTAGCCCCCAAACTGACAACTAGTAAGGCAGATGGCCTGGGAGCCAGACTTCCTGGGCTCAGATCCTGGCTCTGACACCTCCTAGCTGTGTGTGGGCAAGTTACTTCCTGGAGACTCAGTTTCCTCATCTGCAAAATGGGACTGATAATCCCTACCTCACAGCCTCACAGGAGAGGATCACATGAGATCTTGCCTGTAAAGTGCTTGTCACATAGTAGATGCTCCACAAATAGTACCATCATAACACCCCAAGTCCACCTACTGTACTTTCTCTGGGGTCCTTTTTTAACCATTGACTCTTCATTTGCTGCCCCCATTGAGTCCCAACAAAACCTCACCAGGTCCCAGAGGAGACCCTATAGGTTCTGATCTCCAAAGCCTGGCAGCTCCTCTCAGTGACTCCTACCTTTATCACTACTCCCAAACTCCCCCTGAATCCTAGATCCTGCATTGACCCTTGACCTCCCACCCAGCCTTTCAGGTCATTGCTGGATCCCGTGGATACACTGACTGGCCCCTATCTTGCAGGCTCTCCAGGTGGCCCGGCAGTTCCTGCTGCAACAGGCCTCAGGCCTGAGCTCCCCAGGCAGCAATGACAGCAAGCAGTCAGCCTCGTCCGCTGTGCAGGTGAGGAGCAGGGCACCCCTCTGGCTCTGGGTGGGGCTGGGCCAGGTCCGGAGGGTGGGCTTGGCACAGAGGGAGGGGAAGGACCAGTTGGAGAATTGCACTGGCCATTCCCAGTGCCAAACAGTGGGCAGCTTTCCTGAGGGAAATGCAGTCCCTGCAGGGGTGAGACGAGGAAACTCCCACTTTCTCTCGTCTGCACCTGGTTCCCCAGGCCTGCTCTGCTTAGCCTGTCTCTGTCCTCAGGGTTGAGTCTGCGCTCAGCTCTCTTTCCCTACCTCTCTGCTTGCTTCCTCTTACTGGGCTCTGCTCTCAGGGTCTCCCCCCAGGCAGTCACGGCTCAGGGTTCTGTTTCTCTGTCCCTGCGGGTCACTCGGCCTATCCCTCTCCGCTCCCCTCCCGCGCTCTCTCAGTTGCTGAGGCTACCACGTCCCCCCTTATCTCTCACCCACCACTCTCTGTCTCCCCACATTTCCTGTCTCTTGCTGTCTCTTTTGTTTTCCTTTGCATCCCCCCCGCCCCGCGCCCCCCCCCCCGGCCACGCCCCGCATGCTGGCCCATCTGGCTGGCTGGGGGAGGGGAGAGCGGTGGGGGGTGGGCGGGGGTAAGCCAGGCCTTCTGTTTACCTTTTGTGTCACAAAGAACTTGGGAGAATTGCAGTCTGAGGCGGGTGGGTCACCACTCGGGCAGCCTGCTCCCCTCCCCCTTGGCCCAGCAGCCGAGCTTCCCGCTCCCCCCACCCCTACCCACCACTGGCCGGGGAGGCTTGGAATTGGGGAGAGGATTAAGCGGGGCTTTGAAAGGAAGTTTATCTAAGGGAGGAAGGGTGAGCTGGATCCTGAGCGAGAAGCCGAGGAGTCTGGCGGGGCGGGGTGCTCGGGGAAGGAGGGAAGTGAGGAGGGCGGGCATGGGTGCAGAAGTACCCGGGACCGGGCTCTGTCCTGGGGGAGAATCCAGTGTTCTGACTGCGGATCTGAGTTTTATGTAAAACAAGCTTGTGTTCAGAAAGTGCTTTGAAGAAGTTCAAGGTGCCCTGGTGTGGGCCTTAGCAGTAGCCCTCTTAAAGTCTTGAACCTAATGAGACAGCCCTCAAGGGGGAGGAGTTGGGCAAAGAAGGGTGTGGCCTGAGTGGGGGAGGGGAGGACAAAATCTAGAAGGTCAGTAATTGGAAGAAGAGAGAGCTCTCCCACTAGAATTATGTAGAAGGTTCTCACCCCATGTGGTGTCAGGACTGGGTCTCTTAGAATTAGGAACCACCCCCACCTATTCCCTGGGTCTGAGGTGGCCTTCGGACTACTGTTCTGAATCCTTCCCCTGGGCCCAGCCTAGTACCCTCTTCTAAGGGTACTAGGAATGTTCCCCCAAACCAGAAGGGGCCTGCTGACCCAAGGCAAGAGGGAAGGAGCATGACGGTAGCCAGAGGGATTGAGGTCAGGTATCAGGAAGGACTTTGTAGCTGGGTATGGGGGCGTAGGTGATCCAAAATAACCAAGAAGGGAGGCGATGGAATCTTCCTTAGGAGACCCCGTCCCTACAATGAGAGAGATCCCCAGATGGCCTGGGATGAGAGGCAGAGGTTTTGGTCCGAGGGACAGATAAAATGACCCTTTTCTCAGGCCTTCCCTCTCCTTGCTTCCTCACCTCCCAATAATTGATTGATTCATTCATTCAACAAAGACTCACTCAGTACTTCCTAACCTAACAACTAACAGTGACAGAGTGCTGACCACGGGGCAGACACTAAGTGCTTTACAAGGATCATCTCGTTTGAGCCTCACAGTCCTATGGAGTAGATGCTGTTATTAGCCTCATTTTGCAGGTGAGGAAGCTGAGATCCAGAGAGGTTAAGTAACTTGTCCCAAGTCACACAGGTAATAAGGGGCAGAGCCAGGATTTGAACCCAAACCCCTTGCTCCAGAACTCACACTTGAATGCCTGCACTGTGATGCTGCTGTGTGCTCAGCACAGTAGTGAGCGCCAGTAGTCCCCAGGTACAGAGCCTGGGCTGGGACATGGGGGTTTTGGGGGCCATGTCTGAACTTCCCTGGGAGCCTGGAGCCCCGACTGTTGATCTTTCTCCTCCTCCTCCAACCAGGAGACCGTTCTTGCCTCTCCTCCCCACCCTCAAGCTCACAATCTCCGGGAGGTGGGGCTTCTGTCCCCAAGTGGGGTCCAGGGCCTAGAAATGGCTGTTCTGTGAGCGCAGGACTGGTTGTGGGGATGGGGAAAGCGAAGAGGAAAGTACATTTTGCTGATTTGGAGCTTGAGTGACAGGGGTAATGAAGGGGGATCCACAGCAGCCCCTTTCCCAATGGCCTCCACGAGACACTGCCCTGCTCGCCAAGTCGAGGCAGGATTGCCTGCCCACTCACCTCACAGCCGTGTCCACCCCTCTCCTAGAGCCAGCTTCAGAAGAGTTCCTAAAGCCAGATTAGGTCTCGAACTGTCGCCTAGTGACTGCCTGCTTGGTGCCCCGGCAGGGAGAGGGTGGTCATGGGAGGAGGCACCAGGAATTTGGGCAGAGGCGTGGCTCGGGCTAGGCCCCTTAGCTCTGCCCAGCCTTTGTCTCATCTTCTCAGCCCCCCTGAGGCTTACCCTTCTGGCATTTCTAGAAGTTCTTCTTGGTGTCCCACTACTATCTTTCTTGCTGCAGCTCCAGCCCAGAACCAGTCCGAGGACTTCCTTCTGGTCATTTGCAAGGGAGCTTAACCTAAACTGAGTTCTGGCCTGGTCTCCCCACTCACGCAGGGACCCCAGACCCCATACTCAGGGGGTTGGGTTTGGGTCCTTGATTCTGGCACCAAATGGCATCCATCCAAACCCTCAGTGTCAGGCCCCATCCCTGCCTCTCCTGTCGGTACATCCGGCCCAGCATGCTGTATTCGTGGTGGGTGGGGGGCTTGGAGCCTGAGTGGGTCCCCAAGGGAGGGGCTGGAAGCGGCCATCGGTGTCTAGCCCGGGCGCCCACTGCCAGGGCTTCAGTAAGCCTGTAACCACCCTGGCCACTCTCCAGATGGTGACTCACGGGCCTCGCCGAGCTGGCTCACTGATGGTGCCCATCCTGACACATCCCGGCCTGGAGAGGGGTCAGACGAGACACCAGGGAGCTCCAGCTCCCTTCCCAGGGCCCCAAGGACATGGGGGGAGGGAAGGGGTCGGCCAGCTCAGGAGATGAGCATGTGGCAGCCGCCTCACTGACCTTTCCCGACCCCATGGGGCCACCTCAGAGACAAGTACACCCAAGGTGGATTCGTCCAGATCTCCACAGCCGCCTCTCCCGCCAGCCGCTCAGCGAGTTGGCAGGAACGGCGGGGGCCAGGGAGGCCTTCCAAGGTCGTCTCTTCTCTTTCCCTGCCTCCGAGTAGGAAAGCCCCAAGGAAGGAAATGCCACATCCTTTCTCGCATGCCACTCGCAGTGACTCACAGCCCCGGTGCCTGGAAACATCTCCTGGGTGTCTGGCCTCAGTCTCCCTGCTGTGGGCCACGTCCATGTTCTCTGGTTCAGTTCCCACTGTGACGTGATGAGAGGCCCCATGCTTTTGTCCTAAGTGACCCTTGCCACGTAGTGCCCTCTGGGGCCCCTGACGAGCCTCAGGTGCAATGGTGGAGAAGGTGGAGGGGAAGAGAATAGAAAAAGGAAGAGGAAAATCCAGAACGTTTTCAAAAGTAATTTTCCGTGCATGTGTATAGAATTGAATGGCATAGAAACCGCTTTCACTGACCCCACCTCCCGTCGTCCCTTTGAGGGCAGGGCAGGTTATTTGACTTCTCTAGGCCTCAGTTTTCTCATCTGTAAAGTGTCAGCAATGATCCCCTCCTCCCGGCTGGCTGTGAGGATTCAGGGAGATAATGCACATAGAAGGCTTAGCCGAGGGCCCGGCACGTGGTGAGCAGTCAGCAGCATCCTCTGTGAGTCCTGGGACGGGGAGGGCAGATGTTCCAAGCTCAGCACATGGAGAAAGTGAGGCTTGCTGACTAGTCAGTGTCAGGGACAAGAACTTAGGTCGCCTGACTCAGAGATCCAGGATTCTGAGCTCAACACCACTGAGTCGGGTGCCCCCCTGGGAGTAGTAAAGAAAGGACAGGTGAGCAGCTGCCCAGCTGCCTTGGGGCACCTGACAAAGGACACAGGGGCTGGCTCTGCAAGGGGTGGGACTGTGCCATTATCTGCCCCCCACCCCAGGCTCCCCAAGAGCGCTGACCAGAACACCCCGGCAGCCTGGCCCTCCAGAGTCTCCCTGGGATATGCTGTTAAGAGGGAGGTTGGCTTTTGGGGTCTCCAGCCTCCTCTCTGACCCCTCCAGCTCCCTGGATGGTTCCATTTCCTTACTCCCCACAATCCTTCTCAAGACCTGCTCTGGGAGTGTGGGACGTGGAAACACCAGGAACCTGGGCACGCAGACCTGGGCTTGAATCCCAACCCTGCCACTTAAGGCTCCTCGTTAGGGACCCTTGGAGGCATCATCTCCATTCGCACGATATGTCCATGGCCAAAAAGCTGGGTTGTGCCCCTCTCAGGGACGTTTGCACAGAGACGGCGAGGGTAAAGGATGAAAACCCAGGACTGGGGCTCCGCCAGTAGTTATAGGGGCAAGAAGAGTTGGGGGCAGTGGGACTCCCCGATGTCCCTGGATCCACTGCATCCCTCATTGCTCCTCTGCCTGGGGATTCCCTAAGTGGTGGCTGGAGGCTGAGTCCTGCCCCAGCCAGGGATCTGGAAGGGAGCCAACTCCTCCCCTGCCCCACTCCTCGGGCTGGGGGGAGGTTGACAGGGGCCACAAGTCCCCTGGGGACCTAACCTGTCATGTCCCGCCCAGGACAAGTCCCTGCAGGACACTCCTCCCTGACTGGGCCGCCCTGCACCCCTCCCTCCGTGCCCTAGAGCTGGCAGAGGGGCCTCTGATCTGCTGGGGAAGGTATTTCAGCTCAGGAGAGCACACTTAGTGAGTGAGTGCTGTGTGCAGGGTGCCTGGGAGTGAGAAGGGGGTTAGAGAAGAGTCTGTGCACACGGGGCTCAGAGTAGTGGGGGTGGCAGAGAGCCCCGTCAGGGCACCTGTCCTACCAAAATGGGACAAGACAGCACTACACCTTGGGCCTCCCTGGATGACTGCACCAGCCTGAGGGATTCAGGGGAGGTGGGGCTGGGAAAAGAATGGTGTGATTACTTTCCCCTGAACCTTTTGTCTGTAGCTAGATTCTCTGGGCCTCCTATAGAGGCCTAACCCAGAGCAGGAGCCAGAAAGCTGCTCTACTTTGAGAATCCTGCATGTTGCAGCTGGAAGGAATCATCTCTTGTAGTCTAATCCTTGTTTTATGTTTGAAGAAACTGACACTCCAGAGAGGGCAAGTGAGTCGCTGGAGATCACACAGCAAGTTCAGTGCAGAGCTTGGAGTGGAAGCCTGCCTAACTCCCTGTCTGGTGTTCTTTCCACCCCACTGTAGACATAACTGCACCTACACACACACACACACACACCCCACTGTAGACATAACTGCACCTACACACACCCCCCACTGTAGACACAACTGCACCTACACACACCCCACTGTAAACACAACTGCACCTACACACACACCCCACTGTAGACATAACTGCACCTACACACCTACACACACACATACACACACACACCCCCCAAGGATGACACTGACAGGGCTCCCTGGGCTTCAGCTCTGGGCCTCTGTGTGTGCCATCTACACAGGTGTGCTGGAGAATGTGAGTCCAGGTCCTCCTGCCACTGGCCCTCTTTTTGAATCCTTCCCATGGCTGCAGACAGCCCTCCCAGCCAGGCCCACCTTGTAGACGGTGTTCTCAGAATAGATGAGCAAGAGTTGGGAATAGCTAGTGGCTGCCCGTCCCCATCCCTGGGGGAGAAGCCCTCCAGAGCACGGGTTCTACTGAGCAGTGTTGCTCGGGTCTAATCTTCCTGCCCTGAAGACAGCAGGCCCACAGTAATAGTCAGCCCTGTGCACCTGCTCTGTGCCAGGCTCTGTCCTAAGGATTAGCTCAGTAACCCTCGTGATACCTGAAGAGAGAGGTGGGCACTGTTGCTACTCCCATTTCAGAGACAAGAAAACAGGGAACAGGAGGTAAGTCACTTGTCCAAAGACACCCAGCTCGTTGGTGGCAGAGCCAGAATTTGAACCCACTGTGGAGCCACTCTGCCGCCCTGTGGGTGGGGCCTTGGGTGCACGCCCTCCCCGGGGTGGGGTTGAGGTGAGCAGGCTAACAGGGCCGATCCCACAGGTGCCCGTGTCGGTGGCCATGATGTCGCCGCAGATGCTTACCCCCCAACAGATGCAGCAGATCCTGTCGCCCCCACAACTGCAGGCCCTGCTCCAGCAGCAACAAGCACTCATGCTCCAGCAGGTGAGTCTGGCCCCAGAGCAGCTGGAAAGTCAGAGAGAGGAGGGCCGGGTGAGGGCAGGCTCCCACCTCCCCCCCTGTTTACTGCCAACACCACTGAGGGCCAGAGCATGGCAGAAACCAGAGAGACTGCTCATTCCGGACTGGTCTGCATTCCTCCAGGGCAGCTGGGGAAAGGTCAGAGGTCAGGCTTCTCCCACAGCAGCCCCCCCATCCTCCCTCCCTGCGGGCTGGCCCCACCTCTGTCTCCAGAACCCCAGAGAAGGGCAAAGTACTGGAACATCCTGGCACGTTGTTGTGACCTATTCAGGGGACCCACCAAGAGGCAGAGAGGGCTCTGAGGTGTGAGGTGAAGCTCCACTCCCTCTCAGAGCAGACTGGGGAGAGCGGACATCTCCCTGCCCGGCCACAGCAAGACTCCCCCCGTCCCCGCCTCCAGGAGCCCAGTCGTGATGGGGCTGGGGTTGGTCTACGGCCAACAGCCCACTGCTCATGGTCACCCACTCTCGCCCCTGCCTTCTGCACCCCTCCTCCCTGCCCCAGCTGCAGGAATACTACAAGAAGCAGCAAGAGCAGCTCCACCTGCAGCTCCTCACCCAACAGCAGGCTGGGAAGCAGCAACCCAAAGAGGTGAGGGCCCATCCCCTGAGGCCCAGCCCTGTCCCCACCAGAGCCTGGGAGTCCCAGTGTGGTCAAGAGCGAATCGTCTTATGGGAATAGTGGAAGAGTCAGGAAGAGGCCGGGGGAGGGGGGCTTACATTTCTCCACCTCCCTTCATCCCCACTGTCCTCTCCTTGCCCGTGTTGTTGGATTCAAGAGAGCAGGAAAGCGGAGCCCTGTGATGTCTCTGTGCACATGCGTGTGGACACGTGTGTGAGTGAGCATCGCATGGTCCACTCTCATGACCAGCTGCCTCTGTCATGCCCTCTTCCTGCCCACTTGTCTCTTAGTGACCCAGCAATTCAGCCCTCCACTCTGGTCCTGAGAATCTCTCAGTCCCTCAGCAAACCACATGCCTCCCCAGCCCTGCCCCCTCCAGAGAACTCCCCAGCCTACACCCCATGTCTCATCTGGGCCACAGTGCCTCTTGAGCTTCCCTGCTAGGCCCTACTGCCCCCCTCCTATGTCCCAGACATGCACCTCCCTCCTGCTGGCCAACCACAGCCAAGTTCTGAGTCGCCTCTTCCCAGAAGGCTGCCCTGCTGACACCCAGTCATTCCCCAGTGCCCTCAGCCTCCCCCTCAACTTATAATTGCTGCATTCTCGGCATTTCTCTCAGCTGGGTTTACTGAACAGCCAGCCCCCCACCCCACCCCACCCCCAGGGCAGGCAGGCAGGCGGAGAGGCCCTGCCTCCCAAGCACCCAGGACACGCTTGGCTCCTGGGGCTCAGAAGACTTGCTGGCAGCCTGACTTGTCAGTGCCTGTGTGAAGAGCTGAATCTGGAGGGGAAGGGGGCAGGGGCCAGAGCAAGAGAGAGAGAGAGAGCATGCGAGGGAGCACGCGCCTGGGCAGTAGCAATGTGCCCGTTCCCTGAGCCTGGCCCTGATGACCAGCTGATGCTGATCTTTTCAAGTCAGTTGGACTGCTTGATTCTCTGTATCTAAGAAGCAAGAGAGGAAAGGAGCTGGAGGGGGGAAGGCCCCCTCCTCGGAGCGGGAGGGGCGCTCCCCGGGCATGTGGGAAGGGTGCCTGCCAGGCGGGAGTGGCCCCCCGAGTCTGACAGGCTCATCGATCATCGTGATGAGCACCCCCCCCCAACCAGGCATGCACAGCTGCGGTGCGGGAGCTGGAGCAGCGGAAGGAGGGAGGCGGGAGCAGGGAGGGCGTCGTGCTGCGTGTCTGGGTCTGGCTGTGTGTGTGTGTGCGCGCCTGCGTGCGTGCGTGCATGCGTGTGTTTACTGCGAGGAGGCATGCAGCCCTATGGAAGCTGGGCTGGGAGCAGAGAAGCTGCAGCCGCGGACGCCGCCACGACAACTCCGACAGCTCCGGGGGCTGACAGGCCCTGGGAGGGGGTGGCCGCGGGCTGGGGGCCAGATGGCACACCAGAGGCTGATGGCACCCCTCTCTGCCCGCCCCCTCGGGCCCCCCACCAGGCACTGGGGAACAAGCAGCTGGCCTTCCAGCAGCAGCTTCTACAGATGCAACAGCTGCAGCAGCAGCACCTGCTCAACCTGCAGAGACAGGGGCTGGTCAGCCTGCAGCCCAGCCAAGCCTCGGGGCCCCTCCAGACCCTCCCGCAAGGTGAGTGGCCCGCCCCCTCCCGGCCCCTGCCCCAGAGCCCTCACTGTACCCAGGGGCGAGCAGCCCCTTCTCCGGGGGCCAGGTGGGAGGGCCCTGCCAGCCTCCCGCCTGCCTCTCTCCCGTAGCAGCCGTGTGCCCGACGGACCTGCCCCAGCTCTGGAAGGGCGAGGGGGCGCCTGGGCAGCCTGCCGAGGACAGCGTCAAGCAGGAGGGGCTGGACCTCACTGGCACAGCCACCACCGCTACCTCGTTCGCCGCCCCCCCCAAAGTCTCACCCCCCCTCTCCCACCACACCCTGGCCAACGGACAGCCCACTGTGCTCACACCTCGGAGAGACAGGTAGCAGGCCCAGGCTCAGAGTGGGTGCTGCCCACCTGCCCCAGGGCACACCTGGACCCTGAGGGCAGACACCCATGGTGGGGCTGGGAGGGGGCTGGATCCCAGGGGCCCGGAGGTTTACCTCTCTCCCAGGCCACACAGAACTGTGCCTGGCCTCTGGGAAACCCGTGTTAGGGACACAAACGTCACCAGCAGGGGAGCTGGGGCTGAGCTGGCCCTCCGGCTGCTGCAGTCCTAGGGGTCCCTGACCACCAGCTCATCCTGCCCTCTTAGCTCCTCCCACGAGGAGACGCCCGGCTCCCACCCCCTCTATGGACATGGAGAGTGCAAGTGGCCTGGCTGTGAGACCCTGTGTGAAGACCTGGGCCAGTTTATCAAGTAGGTGTCCCCCTCACTCTCCTTTCTCCCTAGCCCCACCATGGCAGCCTTTCCACACATCCCAGCCTGCCACCGAGCTTGCCCTTTCTGGGTGTCCAGCCACCAGCTGTCCTGTCGTCCTCCCCCCGGGGGGGGCCTAGTTCCTCCTCTGCCTCCGTCAACCCCCTGATCCCTCCTACCCCGTCCCCCGGCTATATTCCCGGGCCTGCAGCTTCCCCACCTGTCCCCAGGCTGCTAGAGCCCAGCAGGGTCGGGGGGTCCCTGCCCCTCCCCAGCTTCCCCCAGACTCAGCCCCAGAGAGTGATGGCCTAGTGACGGCCGAAGGCCGGCCGACAGGCAGGGCAGGAGGCCGACAGGCGGCTGGCAGCAGGCGGCCAGCTGCCATGGCGGTGCCAGGCTCTGTCACTGACTGATTAACTCCACTGTCTCCCAGACCCTGGCAGCATCAGGGTCAAACAAATTGTTTTCACGCTTCGTCAGAGGTTTACTTAATTAGTTCATTTGCAATTAGATCTCTCTGTAGCTGGGATTTTAGCAAAGACATCAAAGGAGGCTGACGAGGAGGAGGCGGCTTCCCCCATTGCCCCGTTTTCCCACCTCTTTCCCTTCCCCGGATCTCTTGGTCCCTCTGCTGTCTCAGCCATGGGCGGGATTAGAGGATGGGATGGGAGGGTGGGGACAGTGGGGAAAACCAGGCCCAACACTCTCTCCTCCACCCTCCCCGAAGACACCTGCACACAGAGCACGCCCTGGACGACCGCAGCACGGCCCAGTGCCGCGTGCAGATGCAGGTGGTGCAGCAGCTGGAGATCCAGGTGTGCGCGGCCGCGGGGGAGGGGCACGCCGGCCCACCCACAGCACTGACTTTCCAGGGGGGGTTAGGTGGTCTCATGGAGTGGAAGGCTCGTCTTATGCTTTCCAGGTCCCAACGACCATGGTCGTGGGGTTCAGGCAGCTGGATTCTGAGGGAAACCGAGGTTGGGGGCGTCTCTGCCGGGAGGTCCAGAAGAGACTCATACTAGCAAAAACAACAAAAAAAACGTTAACAGCTAACATTGAGCACTTTGTGCTATACTAAATACTTGACCTCTATAACTCAAGGAATCCTCCTAAACACCCTTATGGGGTGGATACTATTATTATCCCCATTCTATGGATACAGAGCACCGAGGCATAGAGAGGTGAAGTAACTTGCCTTCGGTCACTCAGCTAGCGGTGGCAGGGCTGGGATTAGAACCTAGGCAGCACAACATACTCAGGGGGCTGCTTAGGACAGTCCGTCAGGCAGCCAATCAATATTTACCCATTTCCCTCCGGCACCTAGCAGAGCGCCCTGCCGTGAGAGGGTAGATGTGAAAGATCTATTGAATTTATGAATGGGGGTGAATGAAGCATTCATCCAGTCCTGTGCTCCATTCAGCGTGAAGACCCTCTCATGCACAAGTGCCACTGAACTCCGGTGTTGTTCCGCCACAGCCTCTGCCCTTTCTGGGGAGAGAAGGCGTGTGTTGTTAGGAAGGAGGCCCCAACTTGTAGCTGCCGTGATGAGCTCCAGCCTGGGACACTCAGTCTGGAGGAAAAGCAGGGGGTGCTTCACAGAGTAGGCAGCCCCCTGGTCCTGGCCCTGAGGGTGCAAGGGGCCCGAGGGGCAGGGAAGAGCTGAGGCCTTCCAGGAGCAAGGAGCAGAGAGAGGGAGAGAGGGAGCCGGGGTGCCAAGGTGGGGATGCTAGTGATGGTGGAATAGGGGCTTTCTGGGGAGTCTGGTGGGGATAGGTGGGATGTGGAGGAAAAAGAGGACCTGGCTGCCTCTGAGGCAGGGGCAGGCGAGGCCCCTGCTCACCCCCGCCTCTCCACAGCTCGCCAAGGAGAGCGAGCGGCTGCAGGCCATGATGGCCCATCTGCACATGCGGCCCTCTGAGCCCAAACCCTTCAGCCAGCCGGTGAGTGACTCTCCCCTCCCTTTGTCCCTCCCTAAACCCCTCTACAGCCCCCTGGAGCCCCAGGACCCCCACCCTCTGGTGCTGGTCTCAGCCCCTCCCCATTGCTCACAGCTGAACCCGGCCCCCGGCTCCTCCTCATTCTCCAAGGTGACCATCTCTGCAGCAGACTCGTTCCCAGATGGTCTCGTGCACCCCCCCACCTCGGCTGCCGCCCCTGTCACCCCCCTACGGCCCCCTGGCCTCAGCTCTGCCTCCCTGCACAGCGGGGGCCCTGCCCGCCGGAGGAGCAGTGACAAGTTCTGCTCCCCCATCTCCTCAGGTAAGGGCCGAGGGGAAGGGCGTTTTTTCCTCAAGTTGGGCCCCCCATCCGGCTACCTCATCCTCTGCCTGTCTCCCCAGAGCTGGCCCAGAATCACGAGTTCTACAAGAACGCCGACGTCAGGCCTCCCTTCACCTACGCCTCCCTCATCCGCCAGGTGAGCGTGGAAGGTGGGCAGAGGGGTGGGGATGGCCACAGGCTGCCTCCCCAGCCTCAGGGTCCCAGTGTCCCGAGGGTCCCGGGGCCAGAGGAGATGACTTGCCCTCTCACATCTGCCCTCTCCCCTCACACACGTGCTTTCCTTCTCAGCTGCACGGTCCTGCACACAGGCTGCGTCTGCTGGTGCTGCTGGATCTCTGGGGGCACACACACTGTTTTTTGCTACTCAACATCCACTGTGTCATTCATTCTCTCATTTCCATGTGTACACACTTTCCCATGAGGCTATTTTCTGATAGACTTATGGTCATTCTTAGTCTGCCTCCTTCTCTCTCCCGCTCTCTCTCGCTCACTCGCTCTCTCTCGCTCTCTTTCACACACACCCCCCTACCTCTCTTCCCTTCCTCACGTCCTTAGTGCTCACATAAAAGTCACAGTCATACATGAGCATCATTTACACATATGTCTTCTCGCTCTGATTTCCCCATACAGAGGGACACACCCTCACACCTATTCCCATACACACACACACCTGTCTCATGCTTAGGATGCCCTTTGCCAGAATCAGGATAAATTCCATCGGCCCCACCCCTGGACATCTCTCTCCCAAGAATACTGCTTTCATTCCCGCTCCAGGGCAGGGGCACTTGGAGCCATTTTCCCCAGAAGAAATTCACGTGCTCCTGGCACAAGCATATAGCCCTTGAGGCTCTTGTGCCCTTTGGCCTCTGTCTGGGCTGTGACCAGCCTGCCCCTCAGGGAGCAGCGAGCACCCACCAGTCCTCTCATTCACGCTTCTGAGCAGGTCCCCTCTGCTCTCAGGGTGAGGTAGGGGCCCAGCAGAGGAGAGATCCTGGGGGAGAGAACACAGGCCTGTGACCCTTTGAGGCCCAGACTGAGGATCCCTTGGCTTCTTCCTTGCCCACAGGCCATTCTGGAAACCCCTGACAGGCAGCTGACCCTGAATGAGATCTATAACTGGTTCACCAGGATGTTCGCCTATTTCCGGAGAAACACTGCCACCTGGAAGGTGAGGCGTGCCCTCTTCTCCTCACCCAGGGCCCCCGTCACTGTCCGACATCTCCACATCCCATCGAAACCAAGGCTGTCTGATAATTAGTGCTCTTGGAGAGGCGGTTCTACAGAAATGGCCCCACCAGCGCCCAGGCTGGGATAAAGGGCCCTCCACCCCACCTCAGCAGGGGGAGTGGAATGTTCTCTAACTGCCTCTTAATGATCCCTTCCTCCTACCCTTGTGCTGCCTTCTTTCTGGGAAGAAACCCTCCTGTTCTCAGAAGTGCTCCCCATGGGCACCAAAGACTCCAGCCCCATGAAGTAGGGCCTCCAGGAGTCAGTAATGCCTGAGCCTGGTGGGGAGGCCTGGGTTCCATTCACAAGAGACTTGAAGCGTCCAGGAACCTTAGCTAAAAGCACATGTTCTGAAGCCCTGGGTGGGAGTAGGGGGTGTGCAGGCCCAGACAAGTGTGTGGATCAGGGTCTGTGGGCTGTACACTGGGTCACAAACACAGGCATTCACACATTCTCCCTGGCTCTACCATCGGCGGCAGGAAGATAATTGTCTCCATCCAATTAGTCATTTCAACATCTTCAGCCATATGAGTGTTCCTAGGGGAGCAGAGGCAGGCAAGGGAGGGACCCTAGAAAAATGGGACACAGAGATGTGGGCTGGGGCACTAAGCTATTTGTTTTTCTATAGCCAAAATGGGGTGTGTGTGCGTGTATGTGTGTCTGTCTGTCTGTCTGATGGATGAGAATATTAGGGTCTGTGCAGCAGGGTGGGAAAGCAATATCTAGGTTAGGAGGGGGTAGGGGGAAGGAGAAGGGAATGTTGGCGCCCTGTGGAGAAAGTTAGACATCAGGGAAGGTGGCCCAGTCTCAGAACCTTAATTGGATCTCTGGCTCTTGAGTCCCCCTGCTGGCCAGTGCAGAAACTGCAGCTAAACAGGCTACCTCCCCTCCTCCCACTGGGTTTCAACAAGTGTCACTGAGGCCCCCTCCCCACCAGATCCCGGACTGGGTGGAGTCTGCACAGGGCCCAGCCTTCTCTGCCCCTGGAGTGTGCTAAGTGCAGCAGGAGGGACTGCTCCACAACACTCCGTATCCCCATGCCCAGTTCCCAAAACTGGGGGGAGAGGCTGCGAGGCTGAGACAGCTGCTCTGATTGGCTGTGAGTGATGTCATTTCCTGCCAACCACAGTCCTGCCCTCGCTCTGAGGCGCAGGGCCTTCCTGGCACCACCTGGTCCAGTCTCCAGCCTCCAGGCCAGTTCCGATACCAGGTTTTATAAATGATAGAGTCCCATTCAAACGTAAGGGTCATCATGACCAGTATCTCTGTACATTAATACTGCAGCTTCCTCCTCTGCCTTTAGGGGTGACAGTGTAGGGCCTCACTTCCACAAGACAACCTCCTCCTTGGGGGCAGGGGCCACTCCCCCACCTACCCTCCTTTCCTGTTCTCTCTTAACTGCACACCCCCCTGCAAGTTCTTTCCTTCTTTGTGGTCAGGGGAGCTGGTTTAGGTGACTTCCTTGACCATCATGAAGCCACCTTTCCATAGCCCAAACCCCCTTGGCCTTCCTTTCCACCTTCCAGTGGTTGCCCAGCCTTGGTCATCTCAGTGATACATCTCTCCCTCCCTGGTCCTCACTCCATCTCCCCTCCCCTAGTCCGGGTCCCAATAAGAAGCTGGCTGAATGACTAGAGTGGGTGACCTTCCCAGTTAGTGGGGCTCTGCTGCTGCTTCCACCATTCAGGGCACTGCCGGTGCCCTCCCAATGGCATGGCAGAATCCGTCTCAGCTTGAGGTCCACTTTGACCTTCAGGATTTTGGCAGCCAGGCTCTATCCATGTGACTTGGGAGATGCACCCAAGCTCTCTTTCCCTTCCACCTCCACTTTCCACCCATTTATCTGTCCTTGGAGGTCCCTCCTCTTCTTCTCCTCAACTATTTCAGCTTCCTTCTCTCCCTCATCCTTCGCCCTTCTGGCCGCCACCCTAAGATGCTGTCCACTTCAGACCAAGGCAGAGAGGTCAGGAGCTGGCGCGGGCCAGGCCAGCTGCTGTTCATCCGGGGACCGTGCTGCCATCTGCCAAGCTGATGGTCCTCACCAGCCCTCCCCCATGTCCATCCCTCCCAGGGCCCATGTTGTGGGCCCGTTCTTTTGTTTACGCAGCCCCCGCCAGACCCCTTAAATTGCCGTTAATGTTTCAGCGTAACGAATTAGTCTCTCATCACGAATCAGGCTTCGAAATGAGGGAAAAAAGCCCCAGTGAGGCCATCCTCGGAAATTGGGGTCATTCTCATTTGCAAAGCGGAGGATCGGAGCCCCGTAATGCGGGCAAATTTATTCCGAGGCAGGAGCCCTGGCGTGATTAGGCCCTTTGTAATTATCGCTCCAAGAGATTCCACTCCAGCCGCCCGCCTCCCTCGTGGATTAGCGAGCGAGTCGGAAAAATACACAGGATTTAATTAGAGGCAAATTAAAATTGGTAATGAAATCGGGCCAGTTGCAAGTGGCAAGAGTTGGAAGGGAGAGAGGGAGAGGGGATCTCCAGGGGCACGGGCTGCCCGCCCTGCCTGCTTTCTTCCCCGTTTAGAAATGTAAAGAGGAGACAAGGATGGGGATGAGGGGGAGGCTGAGGGAGGACAGGTGACAGGGATGGCTGTGGGGAGGCTGAGAGAGGAGAGTCCAGGGGCAGGACTGAGGGACCTGGCGGGAGGATAGTGGGTGGATTGGGGCCCTCGGCCAGGCTCCCAGGGGAGAATTGGGCCAGGCACCCCCGCCCTCCCCAGAGTGTCCTACAAACCAGATGACCTCAATTCCTGAAGCTATCCTGCCAGGAGGAGGTGGGAGCGACAAGGTGACTTTTCCTCTTTTCTCTCCTCTTCCTGCCTTAGAGCTGCGAAACCCACACTCGCCTTTCTCCCAGTTTATTTATTTCAGCGAGTATGTATTAGGCCTCTACTGTATACTTCATGGTCTCAATAAGCTGTCTGTTCTGGGCCACAGCTCGGAGTCAGGGCTCCCACACTCCCAGGGGTTGAGGAAGGTTGTAGTCGGGGTTCCTGAATGCAGCCGAGATAGGAGTGCCAGGCTCCCCGAGGTGCCAGGGCCTGAGCATGATGTCATGCCGATCAGAAGCCCTGGGTGACAGCTACCTGTGTCAGATTAATGTCGAAGGGGGAAAAACTGTTACAGATACTGTTTAGTTGGTAGACAAGAGTTTTCCAGAATGTGTCAGGGAGAAGGAGAGCAGAGAATAAATGGGCTGTCGGTGGTGAAGACACTGGGAGCCCCCGGCTCCGAGCGCAGGCGGGGGCCTGCCTTCCCCTCCTGCTGCGGCCCCTCCCTGCTTGTCCCTGGGCCGGGAAGGTGGGACAAGGGGGGACATGAGGACTTTCCTGCATGTGCTCACTCAAGCAGAGGAGGCTGAGCAAGCCGCCTCTGAGCACCTGCCCCTCATCGCTGCACCCCCAGAACGCCGTGCGACACAACCTCAGCCTGCACAAGTGCTTCGTGCGTGTGGAGAACGTCAAGGGCGCCGTGTGGACCGTGGACGAGCGGGAGTATCAGAAGCGGAGACCGCCAAAGATGACCGGGTACGTGGGCCCAGCCCCCCGTGCCTCTGCGGGGCACCCCTCTGCACCAAATCCTTCCCACTTTGGGGTGGGGCCGGGAGAAAAGGTGGAGGAGCCCAGGGGGGACTGGAATCTGGAAGTGACAGACGATTAGAAAGAAGACATTTATGTCTTCTTCTGCCCTTATGTCTGACTGAGGGAAGGAGCCAAGGGGGACCTGGCACCAGAGGGAGACAGAAGCCCAAAGTAGCCATGGCTGGAGCTGGAACATGGCCGATGCCAGCCAGTGTGGCCGTTGGTGAGGGAGCTGCCATCCCCAGAGCCACTTTCCCCCATGTTATCACAGGCTGAGCCAACCTTTGAGGTCTCTGGGCCCTCCCTCTTCATTTTACAGGGAGGGGAGACTCAGGGCAAGGGGCTAGAAGGAGGTCATACAGCAAATTCGTGGCAGAGCTGGGTCTCTGACCTCCCATCTTTTGTGTTTTGCTCTACCACACAATATTTTCAGTGGAAACTGAGGAACCTGGTGGGTGGAGGGTCAAAACCTCCTCTTTTGGCTTCCCTTTCAGTCCAGCGGCCTTTTCCCCACCCCAGACATCCCCCACACAGGCCACCCTCTGGCCTTTGGGCCAGAGACCCATGGGGAGGAAGAGAGAGATCTGAAGTAAGCTAGATGGATATCTGTGTGGGTACCTGTTCCCCTCAAAGATTCCCTCTCCCCCAACAAGAGCCTTGCCACCCCCAGGCAGCTGTGAGGGCTGGGCAGGGTTGGGGCCTGGGAAAGGGAGGAGAAGCCATTCCCTTCTGAGTGTCCCCACGTGCCAGTCACAATGCTTGGGAACTTCATGTCTCTTTACCAACTTGAAATCAGAAGACCTGGGTTCAAGTTACACTTCTACTTCTCACCAGCTGTGTAACCTTGGGCCAGTTCCTTAACCTCTCTGAGATGCTCTGTAAACTGGGGGTCATCGCTGTGGAAGAGGAACAGCCTTGAGCCATTGCTTTTCCCGCCCCAACCCCCAAACACATCCTGTGCAGAAAAGCCTCTGTTATGGAGCACATGGGGACAGGCTGAGCACATGGTTTATTAGATGTCCCAAAATTCAGGATGGCCAAGTGTGGATTTTACAGATATGGGGCTATAGAGGTTCTAGCTCGGACCTTGCCCAACACTGGAAAATCTAGACTGAAGAGAAAAAGTGCTGGCATAGCATGATGTGAAGACAGACGTGGGAGGGATCCCTGTTCCCACTTAGCAGCCCTGAGAGGTGGACACGTTTCCAGAGTCCCTGAGAGCCCAGCACCTCCCTGGGGAGGGGGGCTTGTCAGTACCTGCTGAGCCAGGTCAGCGTGAGGACTGAGTGAGATGGGCGCACAGGGCCCAGCAGACAGGCCACCCCTGCTCTGGCCTCCCAGGGCAATGAAGGGGACAGTCCCTGGCACAGAGCAGGCCCCCATCAGGGTCAAGGTGAGAGTGAGGAGTGCATGAGTGAAGGAACCCATCACCGCCTTCTCCTCCAGGAGCCCCACCCTGGTGAAGAACATGATCTCGGGCCTCAGTTATGGAGCACTTAACGCCAGCTACCAGGTGACGGCCCGGCCCACAGCCCGCCTGCTTCCCCTACTTCCTGCCCCCTCGACTGCCCTCCTGTAGAATAGAGCCCCCACCCCCCTGCAGAGGGCCCATCTGCCAGAGTAGGCGAGGGTGGGAAGGAGGGTGAAGACCACTCCGTGTGACCAAAACCGCAGCCCCCTGCTGCACCCGCCTCGGAGCTCAGCCGCCGCCTCTGGTTTGAGCTGAGTTCTGGCAGGGCAGGGCAGAGAGCAGGGAGGTGGGCATAACCGATGGGGTCCCCTTCCCTGGCTTGTCAGTCTGGGGGTCCTCTGTGTCCTGGGTTCCTGGGAAGGCAGGTCAGGGTCAGAGCTCTGGCCTGGGGGCAGGGGCGGGGTGCTGTGTTCAAAAGGCTGAGCCTGGGCTGGGGGGTTGCCAAGAGAGACCTGCCAGGGGGGCTAGCACAGACACACAGGAGGTTCTAGGAGGGTGGGGAAGCACCTGACTGAGTGGAGGCCACTCACGGGGGCCAACCCTGTGCCCTTCAGGCTGCCCTGGCCGAGAGCAGCTTCCCCCTCCTCAACAGCCCTGGCATGCTGAACCCTGGCTCTGCCAGCAGCCTCCTGCCCCTCAGCCATGATGACGTGGGCGCCCCCGTGGAGCCACTGCCCAGCAATGGCAGCAGCAGCCCCCCTCGCCTCTCCCCACCCCAGTACAGGTGAGCACCCGGCATGGACCCCACCCCAGTGCCCGGAGATGGCACAGGGAGAAGGGATCTTCTCCCACTGCCTGGGGGGGGTCCCTGTCTCATCCCCCCCACTTGCGCCTCTCTTCCCAAGACAAGTGGCCTCTCTCTTCCTTCCCGATTGGTCCCTTCTCTCCTCTCCCCCCCTTCTCCCTCCCCTCCTCTCTCCCTCCTTTCCCTCCTTCCTCCATTTTCTCTCCTCTCCTCTCCTCTTCCTCTCTCTCTCTCTCTCTCTCCCCCTCTCCTTCCCAACCAAAGGCATCTCTCCATCCCAGCGTCTGATCATCTGATCATCTGATCATCCCTCTGGGAGATCAACCTAAAGAGTCAGGCCCAAGTGGCTCAGGGATGGTGGGATCCTGGGGAGGCTAGCTGTGGACACCCCACTGTGCCCCCAAATTCTGATGCATTTAGAGGGCGGAGGAAAACCTCCAGGGTGCCCACACGCTCCCGTCCGTGTTGGTCGCAGCCACCAGGTGCAGGTGAAAGAGGAGCCGGCGGAGGCGGAGGAAGACAGGCGACCCGGCCCCGCCCTAGGGCCCCCCAACCCCAGCACCTCGGGGCCTCCGGAAGACAGGGACCTGGAGGAGGAGCTGCCCGGAGAGGAACTGTCCTAAGGGCCTCCAGGGGCGGGCAGGGCAGGGGTGAGACCCCTCCCTCCCGGAAGCCAGGCCCCGCCTACCCCCACTCCACAGCCCCGCCCAAACCTCAAGGCACTTCCAGGACTCAGAGTGGGGGGCTGGGCCAGCAACTCCCGCTGTGACCTGACTGACAGACGCTGGGGGGGGGGGCAGGGACGGTCCCGCCCCCGAGGGGACACAGAACCCCTGGTCTGGGACCAGCAGAGGACACGGGGGGGGGGGGGGCCCAGACCCCTCCTCAGACCCTCCCCGACATCTGAATACCGCCTCCCCCCAACCACCACCAGCAGCAGGGCCCTCCCCCCCACCAGCTGTCCCCTACGGGGCCCCTCAGCGCCATGGAGACCCGCAGGCGGGGCAAAGCCACCCCTCTCAGACCCAGGGCCCCTCGCACCTGACTCCGGCAGTGATTTCTGGCCAGAGGCCCCCCACTTCCCTCATTTGTGCTCCCTTCCACTCTCTTTTCCGTACTGTGAAGAAATAACTCTCTGCCCCCCCCAACTCCTGCCCCCGCCCTGGCCTGGATGGGAGGACTGAAATTTCAGACTACCCCCAGGAAAAACCAGACCCCTCAGCCGTGCCCACTCAGAAGCCACAGGCTGGGGTGGGACAAGTTGTCCCTGCAGGGGTCCATGAGAGCAGGAACGCGGGCTCCAGCCCCTCCCCCCGAGGCTGAACTGGGCTTCCACCCCACGTGCTGGGTGCTCCGCCTGCCGCCCCCACACCAGGGAGCATAGGAAGAGGCCCTGTGCCCGCCCCTCCACAGAAGGGTCTGTGCCAGGTGGCCTTCTGGAGATGGAGCCGCTGTCGGGAGCCGAGGTACCCTTGAGGCTGGAGCTGGGGTCGGTGGTGGTGACCGGCTGCAGGGAAGCACCCTGCCTCTGTCGCAAGGGGAAAGGCCAGGCTAAAACCAGGCCAAGGGGCAGGTGAGATTAATGTGGCTGCTGTGACCCAACAGGTCACCCCTGCCCCCAGCCTACGGGTCCCCCATTGCAGTCCTCCCTCACCCTCCCTCAGCACCCCTGCCCTGTCCCCCCAGTTAAACGGATGACCAAAGACCTTTCTTATGCCAGAAGCAAAAACCAAAACTTTTGTTGGCTTTTTCCTGTGTCGCCTCCCGCAGCCCCTGCTCCTCTGGCTCCCACCCCGGCCCCAGGCTGGAAGCCCTCCCTCCACTTAAGTTATTCTTTTAAACCAAAGTTTACAGTGTCTGTTGGTTGCCAAGACCCTCTCTCTCCACCCTTCCTGCACCCCACCCTGAGGACCCTGGGACTCAGGAGAGGCTGGGGCCCTGCTCACCCCCCTCTGCTCCTGCCCAGCCGGAGAGAAGGAAAAAAGGCAGAGGGGAGGAGGCGGGCGGCCCTCAGCACCCCACGGGCAGGGGGCACGTGAGCCCTCGTCCCCACCCTGGGCTGCTTCCTGGGGGCTTTCCAGACCCCTCTCTAGGACCAAGTCCCCCATCACGCTGGGAGTGTGGATTCCAGCAGAGGAGCTGGAAAAAAAGTGAGACTCTCCACAGACCCCCTATGGGGGACCCCAACTTAAGGCCAAGGACTGGGCGTGTTGGATGCTCATGACACCCCAGGCCCCTTTGCTGAGAAGACTCCTTGGACTGTTTCCCAAGAAACCCCACATACAGCCCTTCACAAGCCACCCCTCCCGAGAGGCGGGGGCCCTCCGCCCCCTCCCCTGTGTACCCCCCACCTGTGTTCCGTTTGACCAGCACAGAAATATTAAACGTCCTCTGTTCACCGGGCCCTGCGTGTGTCACCAAGGTGAGGGAGGGTAGGGGCATTAACGTGGAAAGATGGCTCTAGGGGCTGGGGGCAAGAGGCGCCAGCTGGACGGTGGGGTCTCCTGTCGGGGTGCTCTCTGCAAGGGCCCAAGTGGGTGTGCGTGGGATTGTGCCCCAGGCACCGGCCAGCCTCCGGGTTTACTGCAAGGCCTTCTGTCCTCTCTGCTCCTCCTGTCCCCCTCCTCCACTCGTCATCTTGGTGTTCTCTGGTATTTTCTTTCAAACCAGCTCTCTCCTGTTTTCTCCCAAAGTCACAGCTCCTTGCCCCACTTCCTTCATGGGTTTGAAAGCCAAGTTCCTGCCAGAGTGTTTTCAGCAGGTAGATTCCTCCAGGGATGGAGAGGACTCCTGTGGGGCCACCACTGTAGAGCCATCCCCCGCAGGCCCAGGGGCCCTTCTGGGCCCATCACCTGTGTCTTCGCAGGGGCTACCTGGATAGGCGTGTGTGCGCCTGCATGTGTGGGGTGGCATTGAGGTGCTGTGGTGGGGCTGTCAGTGCATGACATGTGTGCCATGTCATAGTACTGGTGGGCTCAGGGTCAGAAAAAGGGTCCTTCTAACTGTGCAAAGGGGACCCCAGACAGTTGGGGGAGGGAAGGAAAGGAGGAAGAGGTCCAAGCTGTTAAACCAAAGGTAGGTCCTGACACCTCCCTCAGCTCATCAAATCCTGGATCCCCACCCACTGTTCCTCTCTCGCAGGAGAGCCTCCCCGCCTCCTCAGACCCCAGCGCCCATCACCAATTTTATCTGCCAGTTCCCTTCTTGCAGCACCACCAACGCTCCCTCCTCAAGGGCCCAGGAAACAATGTGTGTACTTGGGGGGAAGTGCAGAGGGAGAGGGGAGGGTGTTGACAAAGCAGCAGACCTGCAATCAGCTACCCTTCACACAAATCACCAAACTGCTGGAACTTTCCAGAAGCCAAACTTGGGAAGTGGGGCAGGAAAAAGAGGGTAGGATCTGGAGAAGGAGTTTTTGTCTCAGGCCTATCTTGTCCTTCCCTGTAGCCTTTCAACCATCACCTGTTTCCTTATGTCTCTCTGTCTCACCCCGTGCACTCTGCCTCCGCCCCCTAATCCTCTGGACACTGGCATAGAGCCTGGGGTGAATTTCCTGTCCCTCTTTAGAGAGGGTCAGGCCAAGGGAGCTCAGCCTGGGGTCTCAGAGACACCCCTCTGCCTGCCACTGGCCCACCAGACTCTAAAGTAGCACTGCTGGGTATTGTACTTTGCCCTCCCTGCCCTCCGTGGAGGCCGCCGGGGTCCTGTACAGTAGAGTTGGCTGCGTGTAATCTGTGTGGACAGCACACTCTCGTCAATGCAATAAAACAATTACCCATGATTTCACTGCGGCCGCTTCCCCTCCCCCTTCTTCCTCTGGGGACCCACCAGCCCTCTAGAAAGCCCCCAGAGAATCCAGAGGTGTTGGCTGCCAAGCTCCCAGCTCCCTACTCCACCCACAGCAGATCTGTTCCACAGGCTGGCCCCAGGGGCATCCTTTCCATACCAGAGACTAAAGGGACAAGACTACACCCAGCCTCACTCTCAGGACAGTCCTTCCAGCAGTCTAATTTCAGTTTTTCTGGCTTCAACTAGAGTCCTTTTTGTGTTCCTCCCCACAGAGATGTGGCAAATGTCTGGTTAGTGCATTTGGACATGGGGTGAAGATTTTAGGTGTCGGAGAGGAGGTCTTGCAATATAAGCAACAGGAGGCTGCCATGGATCTCCGTCTTGAGTGTGCTGGGCTTACAGACTCATTAATTTTCTTACTGATCTGACAGATCCCACGTGGGGCAGTCCCCTCCCCCATTATTACCTTCTAAATAAGAACCAGCTCTCCCACGCCTCCCAATCATGCTTTGCTGTCAGGAAGTTCTGCATGCTGTCTAGCCTCCTTCCTACTGTTACCTGCAGCTATTAGGGGCAGGTTGTTAGCTCTGGCTGGCAGCTTGTCCTGGTCTTAGTGTTTCTGCCCTGATGGGAGGAGGGAGGCTATCTTCGGAACCTGTTCTCAGGCTGGCAAGAAAAGGGATTCTCCCAGCCGGATATTTTGAGGATGGGAGGGTAGCACTCGGCTCGCGATGGGCAGAAGTTGCCCTCTCACATCCAGACAGCCCTTCCGTCCCCTGCCATTGACCAGCCACCCTTGCCCAAGGTCTTTGCCAACGGCCAGCAGAGGGCGCTTTAGGCAAAGTGGACTTTCTCCTCCCCCTCGGCAAACTTGACCATCAGGAGGATGGTGGGGGGCTCCACTTCCTGTGAGAACTACAGCTCTACAACCCCATGTCCCCCCCAGAGCAGCCTCCAGCCCAGGGCAGAAAAGGTTCCTTCTGCCATTTGGGGGCCTCCTAGACCCCTCCAACTTGTGACCTGTGAAGCATCCTGAACAGAAGCAGCAGAAGGCAAGAGAGATGAGGAGAGCAATCTGGAGGGAAGCCTAGTACACCCACCCGGCAAGGGCTCAATAAAGAGTTTTCATGGTAGAAATAATCACATTCAGTGAGCTCTTATGACCTACCAGACACTGTTCTAGAAGCCTGATATTTCATATAATCCTCACAGCAACTCTAAGTTAAGACACTTACTCTCCCCAGTTTACAGATGAAGAAACCGAAGTCGGGGAGGCAGAGAGGTTCACAGAAGAAGCATGAAGAATGAGGGAGCCTGTGGCTGACGGTGGGGAAAGGGAAGAGGGGGGCTCAGTGGCGTAGGCTCAGCTTTCTAGCAACACTATTGACTTTGGCTTTTCCCCCCACCCCTTCTTGGAGACTCCCAGTGGGGAAACTGAGGCACAGAGGGCCCCAGAGCCAGGAATTAGGCACTGGCTTCCCCAGTTGCCATTCTTCTCTAGGCAGAATGAGGTGAGTTGGGGCTTGGAATAGTCTGAGGGACAGAGGGGACCGGAGAAAGAAGGCTGAAACACCGTAGAAAATAATCCAGTGGGGGCCTTCCGACGGCACAGGCGAACACAAAGCAGCCCTTGTCTGAGGTGGGGAGTTCACAATGACCGCGCGCGCGCACCAGCATACACCTGGGCGCGTGCGCAGACACGGGCACACGCATGTCACGACTCAGATATGTTTGCGCCGAGAGGTCCCTTCTGCCTTGAAAGCCTGCGGTCAGGTGTGGGCACGAGGGCAGGGACGTCCCATGGCACAGGCCCCGGGCCCCTCCACACCTGTAGGCTGCCTCCACCTAGGATCAAAAGTTTAGAAAAACAGCCCCTCCCGAGAAAGTGGTCATGGTGGCAGCCAAGGCTGAAAGGCCTTCTGTCCCGGCCAGGAGGGGCCGGGGACGGGGTGCGGGACGGGGCTGGCCGCCTTTGGAAGATGGGCCGAATCAATGGGGCGGTGCAGGGGTGGGACGGGCACACCAGGCACTCTGGAGCCTCTGTCCCAGACTAGAAGGCTTCCACCTCAGACCTGGCACTCAGACTGTCTACACCAGGCCACTTCCCGGACTCAGGAGCCGGCCATGCGCAGGGGCAAGGGTGGGGGGCTCCAGAGAAGCACAGGGCAGGTCTCTGCTCTCGGAGGCCCGGTTCTCGGGCTGGGAAACTGGTGGAGATGGGCCGAGTGCTGCACAGGAGTAAACTCAGACCCTGCGGGAGTCAGCCCAGTGAGGGTTCAAATCCTGCCTCTGCTACTTGCTAGCTCTGCAGCCTTGGAAAAGTTTCCTGACCTCTCTGGCATTTGGTTTCCTGGTCTGTAGAATGGGATGGGGTAATCATCACTGGCTTGTTGAGAAGATTAATGACATAACATATAAAAAGGCATCTGACATATGTGAGATGTGCCCACAACACATAATAGCTATTAATAAAATGCAGTCCTGGATGCCACTTACCAATGGGGGGTCAGGGGGACCAGAATGCTCCTGGAGGGCTCCCTGGAAGAGAGCCTGGAGCTGGGGAGGATAAATTTGGGTAGAAAGAGGGGACAGGAGAGACTTCTAGGCTTGTGGAGGGGCTGCAGTGGGGCCTGGGGAAGGTTAATGTGGCAGAAAAAGGGTTGAAGGGAGGCGGGAGAGGCAGAGGCAGGGGCAGGGAGGCCAGTGGGCCCCACCACTGTCCTGGCCAACCCACGTTCACATCCTCTGACACTGGGCTCGCTCGGCCTTGGGCAAGTGGATTGTGGTGCAGTTTCCTCATCCATAAAGCGCTGAGAAGAATCCCTGACTACTCGGAAGATGCAGGGGAGAATGAAGTGGAACAGTGGATGTGAAGCATGTATACCAGGCCCACACCTGTTGATACCCAGCAACGGTGATGCTGATGATGCTGCTGATGAAGATGAGAAGATGTGGCCTATGTCACTGAGGAGTTTACGTCAAGAGGGGGACAGTCTTGTGCTTGAATAAATACACAGCAGGCTTGATAGGGGCCAAATCAGTGGTTCCAGTGCCACGTGCTGTGGCCCTCAGAGGTGTTCTGAGCATGCTTCTTGGAGAACACAAGGCTTACATCAGCCTTGAGGGAAAGGTGAGACAGCAGGAATGCTTGGCAAGGGGGCTAATAGCTGAACAAAGGCAGGGGTTGGACAGGTTAGGACATTTGGGAGAGAGCCGGGAAGGCCAGAGAGGCTGCAGTACTGGGAGATGATACTGGAAAGGTGGGAGCCAGGCTCTGGAGGGTCCCGAAGGCCAAGCCGGGGCCTAGGGGCAGTGTGCCCAGGAGAGGGTTTAGAGCAGAGGAGTGATGATCGACACGGGGTTTGAGGAGAAAGTGGCTGGGGGGAGAACAGGCAAAGCAGAACACTGGGGCTGCGGGACCAGTTAGGTGACCACTGGGGTCATCCGGGTGGCAGATGATGAAGTCCTAACTAGGGAGGTTGCTTTGGAGAATGGTGTCAGGAGACTTTGAACAACAGCAGAGTAGAAGAGGGGACTGAGCGACTGCATGAGAGAAGAGATCCAGAATGATCTCAACTGGATGTATTCTAAATGGCTATTTACAGGAGAGGGGGAGAGCAAACATGGCACATTTTTACAATGGAATATTATGCAGCATAGAAAAAGGGTAGACAAGAACTACTTGTATGAGCAGGGTAAATTTGAGCAAAAAAAAGTAAGTGGAAGAAAGATGTATAGAGAGTGTAGCTATTTATTTTTTTGTGATGAAGACTAGCCCTGAGCTAACGTCCATTGCCAATCCTCCTCTTTTTGCTGAGGAAGACTGGCCCTGGGCTAACATCTGTGCCCACCTTCCTCTACTTTATATGGGGCGCCGCCACAGCATAGCTTGACAAGCTGTGTGTCGGTTTGCGCCTGGGATCTGAACCTGCGAACCCCGAGCCACCGAAGCAGAGCATGCAAACTTAACTGCTACACCACCAGGCCGGCCCCTAGAGTGTAGCCATTTATATAATGCTTGAAAACATGCATAATAATGCTATATATGATGTAAGGGCACATATACATGTAGCAGATATTTAAAGAATTTGTAGAAATGATAAGGAAAAAATTCAGGATGGTGGCTGCCTCTCTGGGGAAGGGGGATGCGATGGGGAGGGGCATTCAAGGGACTTCAAACATATTGATAATGGTTAATTCTCGAGCTGGGTAGTGGGTTCATTCCATTGTTCCCTGTACCTTTTCTGTGACTGGAATATTTCATTTAAAAACAAAAATGATTCTGGTTCAGGTCCTGTGCCACAGGAAGAATTCTCATCCTCTCAGTCCCTCTGGGCTCAAGATAGGGCCAAGGAAGAGGTCGAATGTTCACCTGGGCTTGAAAGCAGGCAGGACATCAAGGTGCCCCCGTGCAGAGGGCTGGAGAGATGGGCCCTGGTGGAGCACATCAGGGCCCACATCTGATCATGGAGCAGGAGGCGTGGCTGTGAAGAAAGGAGATGGTCAGTGAGCAAAGAGGAGAGAGGGCGGTCCCAAGGCCGAGGCAGGGCATCTGCGGGGACAGGGCCTACAGGGTCTGCGGAATGCAAGGCCTGGGAGACCCCGCCACCACCACCACACCATGGACTTGGCAACGGGTGGCCTCTGGCACCCTAGGACAGAATAGTTTCCAAGGAGATTGAGAGCAGAAGAGTGATGAGTTAGGGAGTCAGCGTGTGGAGTGGAAATGGAGGCTTGGGTGTAATCTTTCTTTCAGTGAGTTTAGTAGCAAAGGGAGAGAGAGAGGACCGCCCCCCCAGGGGAGGAGGGGAGGGGGATACAGCCATGGAATGTCAAGAAAAGGTTTTATTATGAATTTTATTACTGTAATGACTTTGTATATTTTTACATATTTTTATGGGGAGTGGAAGGAGGCAGAAGAGGATCAGGCTGCATGCTCCTATGAGTGTGTGTGAGCATGTCCTCCTGCCTCCATCAGACTAGGCGTTTCTCACATCTCCTTCCTCATTATTTCCCCCAGGACTCGGGATCCAGCTGCTCAGGAAGAGGGGTGGGGACTCCCTCTGAGAGGGGGAGTCTGGACGCAGTCATGGGACTCACGTGTGGCTGAGGGAAGGAGGGGGTGGTGGGAATCTCATCCACAAGCAGAGGCCTGGGTCTGGACCTGATGACGCTCAGGGGGGAGGAGGGAAGAATCAGCAACAATGAAGATGAAGGTGGCTGTGACACACGCATGCGACCTGGAGCTCCCAAGGTGAACAGGAGACAGGGGAGAAGAAGAAGGACGGGGCTGGTCAGCCCGTTAGTGTAAAGAAGTGGGCCTAAGGCCCTCACCCTGGAGGCTTTCCCCCTCCCCCCTGCACCTGCCACCCCCACCCCCTGCCACTCCACACATTTCTCTTCTCTGACCATCTAACTCCTTCCTCATCCTCCTCCTGCTTCCTGCTTCCCAAAGAACACTCGGCTGTGATTGGCTGTTCCCAGATGCCCTCTCCCACAATCTGCCCTGGTCCTCGCTGTCACACCTTCACCATCACCCCCAGACCTGACCCAGGCCCAGCTGGGCTTCCTGATTTTTCTTCCATACCCAAGAGTCACCCCCAAACTGGCCCACTTATCTTCCCCTACCCCGGAGCACACATAGTCAATCTACAAATCCTTATTGAGCACCTACTCTACGCCCAGGCCGGTGCTAGGTGCTGGAAGTCACAGCTAGACACGGACCCTGCCCTCAGGGGGTGCACGGAACAGTTGGGGAAAGAACACTGATACATAAGTAAAATAATAGGTCAAGATAAGGCAACATGAAAAGACCATACTCTTCTCCCCTTTGCTCTTAGTAATCCTTGATATAGAGAAGGTCCTTCTTATGACTCTTTCAAGGAGAGAGTCAAAAAGATCTTTATTATCAAAAAGATTACCAAAAAGTTCTTCCTATAAAATTGTTATTAATATGGTGATAATGGAGGCAGCAGTGTGGAAAGGAATAGACCCAGACAAATAACGAAGTTAACTATAAAGTCAACCATTCATACATTCCACATTTATTGAAGAACTTACTGCATCCAGGCACCAAGCCACGCCCTGATAGTAGAGGATGGATGAGACACAGTCCCTGCCCCCAAAGAGAGACAGATATGTAAGCAGAAAAGTGACAATACTACATTCTAGTTGAGGTTGGGCACCCACAAGAGGGCGTGCGCATCTTCCCCGGGGTAACTCAGGAAGCTTTGTGTCAGAGGCAGAGCTAGGTCTTGAGAGGTGCGTAGACAGAGGGAACAGAGTCAGGAAGGGACCAGTGTGTTCAGAGTGGCCATGCCCAGCAGCAGTGGCAGGCGAATTAGGCCCGGAGAGGAGAGATAGATTGGAGTCATATTGTGGAAAGTTGCCTGCCCAACTCAGAAATTTGGACTTTTTACTCTAGACAAAATATTTCTGAGCAGGGAGTGACAAGACCATGGCAGGTTTAAAAAAAAAAAAAAAAAGACAGACATTCTGTAGGGTAGATGTGAAGGGGGAAAGCTTGAAGATCATTAACAGGCCCTTCATTCGGATCTGGGTGTGAGAAGTCGGATCTGGGTGGTGGCTGCGAACAGAGAGGAAGGGAAATGGGAGGGACGCCAGAAAGGAGGAAAGAAGGAGATGAAATGATTCCACAGATAGGAGGCGAGGGAAGCAGAGGTGCAAAGGGGACCTTGTGGTTTTAAACCTTAGGTAACAGAGAGTAGCAGAAGCCACTGGCAGAAATTAGGATAGAGGGAGGAGGAGGTTATTTTGTGGTGGGAGATGAGGGAATTGGTCTGCGTTAAGATGAATTGAGGTAACAACAGAAACTCCAATTGGAGCTACTTATAGTTAAAGATGGCGGCTTGAGCGCATGGGTTTCCACTCACGCCCTCCTGAAGGCCTGCTGAACTACAGTGGAGGGACTTTTTTTTTTTAAGTATAGACTCATAGAAACAAATAGAACAAGGCAGAAGAAAATAGCAACAACTTTTGGAAGCTGGAGAGAGGATGGCAGAGAAATCTGAGTCCTGAGCCAGCAATGAGGAGAGCTGGCTGAGAAGCACTCCACCCCACATTACGGATCCCCCCACCCAGGGCCCGGGGATGGGTGGCTGGCCAGGTTACCCCCAGAAGTGGGGGTGAGGGTGAATTTTTAAAAAGTAAAAGAGTAAGTGATTGCCAGGGGATCGGGAGGAGGCAGGGATGAACAGGTGGAGCACGGAGGACTTTTAGGGCAGTGACACTACTCTGTATGATACTGTAGTGGTGGACACGTCTTTACACGTTTGTCCAAACCCATAAAGTGTACAACACCAAGAGTGAACCCTAATGTAAACTATGGACTTTGGGTGACAAGAATGTGACAATGTAGGTTCATTGATTGTGACAAATGTGGGGATGTTGTGATTCTGTTGGGGATGTTGACAGTGGGGGAAGTTGTGTGTGTGTCGGGGGCAGGTGGCATACACGAATTCTCTGTACTTTCCTCTCAATTTTGCCGTGAACCTAAAACTGCTCTAAAAATAATGTTATTTAAAAAATAAAAAGTGAACTGGTTAGAAGTCAGTTTAAGGAGCAGTTAGTCCTCCAGATCCCTCCCCCACACCGTGCAGGTCCCTTCCCTTCCCTGTACCACTGCCAAGGATAGGAGATGCAGGTCTGGAGTGGGTATAACAGAGGGATTTTGGGCTGGGTGACACCGATGTGGTCGAGGTGGGGGCACTACAGCGGGATTAAGTGCGAGACTCTGGCATCAGTGTTTCTGAAGGCCAGGGCAACAAAGGCCCACTCATGGGCACAGAGCTTCTAGAGTCTCATTCTTCCATGGAAATATGAGGATCAACAGACATATGAGAAAAGCATCTGACATGAAGAACAGAGATCAAAACAAACAGATGAAAGCAACATGGGGACACTGCTGGGCAGATGGAAGAAAACTTTAAAAAATCCTTTATTCTAAGAGAAATATGATCTTGCATCCGTGAAATAAGAATAAGATGCTATAAAAATGAACATTCAGAGCACAAAATGAGGTCTTAGAAATTAAAAATGTAACAGAAATGAAAATTAAACAAAAAGGCTGGAAGTTAAAGATATCCCCCCCAAACTACAGAAAACAAAATGACAACAAAGGAAAACAGAAACGAGGACAGAATTAGAGGACCAGTTCAGGGGAACCAATATCCAAATAACAGGAGATCTAGAAAGAGAGAAATATAGAAGAGGAAATTGCTCAAAGAGTAATTCAAGAGCATTTCCCAGGATTGATGGACTGTTTCCAAACTGAACAGGCCACAGAGAGTATAAAATTATACCTTTACCAAAGCACATCATCATGGAATTGAGGACACTGGAGACAAAGAAGATCCCACAAACTTCTAGAGAGAAAAACAAGTCACATTAAAGGATCAAGACTCAGAATAGCGTCGGTGGTTCAACAACACTGCCGTAGGAGATAATGCAGCATTGCCTTTGAAGTTCTAGGAGAAAATTATTTCCAACCTGAAATTCCATACCCAGCCAGACTGTTAATTGGGCGCAGGATAAAAACATGTCAAGACATGCAAATCCTCCCCAAACTGCAACTCCCATTCATCATTTCTTACAATGGGAGGAGGGATGTGTTCCTTCAAAAACTAGAAAAAGGAAGCAGAAGATCAACGTAAGAGAGAAGTTAGGGACCCAAACCAGGAGCAGAGAGCAGCCAGGTCCACCGAGAAAAGTCAAAGGGCTCTTGGAGAGGTTTCTTCGAGAAGATAAAATGCATAGAATGCCTAAATTTGGACACAGTGCAATGAGATCTCCACTACTGGGAAAGATTTGGGGATTTGTATAAAGAAAACTAAGCCAGTAAAAAAGGACAATTAACTCTAGAGAGAATGAAATGTTGAAAGAAAAGTAATAATAATGTACTACGTGGTTTAGCTATAAATGCCATTTAGTCATAATAATGAAAACCCTGAACCCCAATCTAACTAAGAGGATGATGTGACCATATCGGGAAAATGGGGAAACAGGCAGGGGTTGTGGGGGGAGGTCATGATGCGGAGGGCAGATGAAAGAGAATTTAATTTAATTATAGGGTGAGAACTTAATTGGCTCCTAAAACTGCAAAATCAAAAGGTGGTGATGCAAGTCTCTTTTCTATAGATGTGATGCTAAAATTCAAAGGAATCATCTAGAAGAATTGAGAATGGCTGTGCCCGGGGAGTGGGAAGGGGGGACAAGGAGGCAAGGAGATGGCTGCTGTTCTTAACAAGGCTGGTAGAACTAGTTGATTCTTTCAACTACAGCACGTAGGCCTCTGCGTCATAATTCCATGCTTATTTGTCTGCCTTCCTTCTAGAAGGTGAGCTCTACAAGGACAGGGAGCAGGCCCCATTCATCTTGTTGCCCCGGCACCTAGCCCAGTACCTGTCACATAGCAGGCCCTCAATTACATGTTTGCGAAGTGAATCATTGTAGGTTCAAGCTGGGAGGGAACTTTCATTTCAACCCTATCATTTTACAGGTTAGGAAACTGAGGCCCACAGAGAAGAAACGATTTGTTCTCCAGTGTTCAGGTGGTAAGTGGCAGTTCCAGGGAGTTACACTGTCAACCTCTGGATGCTCTGTCCATCGCTCATGCCACACCAGGGGCTGCCTTCTGAGCTGCATAGAAGTGACAGTTAGGGGAGGTGAGCAGCTCTCTTGGGGAGAGGATTTAAAGAGAGAGGGAGAGGGAACAAGAGAAGGGAAGACAAGCCACCCAGGAGAAGGAGGTGTTGGAGAGGTAGGTGTGGCTCCTACCAGGATTGTGTAACGTTGCCCAAGCCCAGAGAAGAGAATCTCTCAGAAGAGGAGGTGGCTGCGCGGGACCCACCAAGGGGTTCCTCCCTCTGAGGCCCCACTGCAGCTCAGAGATCAACACACCCCGCGGCTGCCATCCGGGACCAGGAAGCTGCTACTGCTGCCTCCAGACCTGCTCTCAGCAGCCAGGAGGCTGGAGAATGGCCCCTGGAACGCTGCTGCAGAAAAACTGCATTTCTGCCACCTCATCTCTGAGCCAAAGCAGGCAGAACAGGCGCTCCCTGCTGCCTTCCAAATAGCACCAAGGGCATCGATGTAAGGTGGAAACTAATTTGCACCTGAATCCCTATTGCCAGCGAGTTTTGAGAAATGTGGCTTTCAGCTCTGATGTCTCCAGAGAAGAAGGGTAGAGCAGAGGTTGAGAGTGACATGCCACAGACTTCTCTGTTGTTCCCATGTCATCCCTCTCATCTCTCCCTCTCTCCCAGGCAACTGCACCAGAAACGTCCCCTCTCTTCCCAGGTCTCTGAAGGAATGCCCACCTGGGATTCATGCAAGTTCATGCAAACAGATGCCTGGAGGGTCCCCGGCCACCCAGTTCTGCACCTAGCCCAACTCTGAATCCCAGTGTGGGCTCGGCAGGGACACCCTGCTCTACATGCCTGAGGAAATATTATTGTGGTTAATGGGCCACCTGTCCTTCCCCTCTCATCCATCAGAGAAAGCTTCCAGGATCCAGAGGAGAGGGGGATTTCAGGTTTAGCTTGTGACCTGAGAAGAATGTTCGGCAGGATGCCAGAGCCCCATATGGAGAGGCAGGAGGGAGCAGTGATCTCAAGGGAAAGGAAGCAGGGGATGTTCTCCACAAAGGGAGCCTGTGTTATCCCTTGTCTCATGGACTCCAGCTCTGTGCCAGGGAAATGCCCAGCACGGGCAGCCCTGTGACCTCACAGCATGGGCGTTGGGCATTAGGAGGCTGCCACATGGGTCCCCAGGTTGGTGAGCTAGACAAGCCAGGAGACCTTTTCAGAGATGACATCCAACTGGGACTGTGTGAAGTCTGGTGGTGTCTTGGGCAGGTGGGGGATAGAGTCTGCCTGGGTGGAAGAGCTCCCAGCCATGAAGACCCTGACTCCAAGAGCTCCTGGAATCCACCCTTGATCAGGGTTGGAGAACCTGGTCCCTCTTTCCATCTAGCACTTACCCTCCTTAGCCTGCTACACTCCTGTTGCATTACCAGGACCGTCCTCTAGGACGTGAGGTGGGCAGCAGCACGTCTCCCTCCCTCCTGTCACCAGAACACAAGCCCTGCCCTGGTCTCCTAGCCATCCCCTTGTCCTGCCCATCTTAGAGTCAGACAGATTCAGGTCCAAATCCACGCTCCACCACTTTCTAGCTGTGAGACTGTGGGCAAGGTGATGTCACCCTTCTGAGCCTGGGTTTTGTCATCTGTAAAATGGAGCTAAAGGTAACATTCTCCCAGAGATGTTGTGAGGATGAAATAAATACCATGCGGAAGTCACTTCGCAGTGCTTGTCACGTGTTTCAGTTGTCTATTGCTGTGTGAAAACCGCTCCAAAACCTAATGACTTAAAACAACAGCTATTTATTATTTCTCTCAATTCTAGAGTTCAGTGGGACAGTACCTCTGCACCTCGTTATGGTGGCTGGGGCCACTCATTTTGCTGCCTTCAGCTGGCAGTCCAGCTGGCGTGGCTGGAACGGGTGGGCGCTGGCTAGACCTTTCTCCAGCAGGGTGGGCTTCTTGCATGCTGGCCCAGGTCTCCAAAAGAGTCCAGGCAGAAACGGTCAGTTAACGCCTAGGCTGGAACTGGCCCAGTATCACTTCTGGTGCATTCTATTTGTCAAAGCAAGTCCCAAGGCCAGCCCAGAATCAAGGGGAGGGGAAACAGCCTCCGCCTCCTGGCAGGAGGAGCAACAAGGTACAGGGATGGGAGAAATTGTTGGGAAACAGCGTAGCCAGCATATACTATTAGATCAGTGGTAGAGGGAGAATGGTGGAAGTTTGGCTTGGCCACTGGGATTAGCACTTTCTTGGAGTCTGGCCCAGAGCAGTGTTTCCCCGACCAGAGGGCTGCATCACTGGGGTCCTGGAGATGACGGGGTGGACCTGGGCATGGCAAAACATAACTTTACATTTTGAATTCTTTTTCATTCCCTTAGATACCATCAAAGAGAAAGATCTCAGCTTAGTGCTAGCCTGGCTCTAACCCTCTCTCACACTAGCTGTCTCTGGCTTGGCATTAGCATATCTGGCAGGCAACAGTATTGCTTTGTTTCGCCTGTATTTATTTTTATGATTGTCAAGTGACGCTGGCTTTCCATTCCTGAGGGTGGTAGGAAGTTGGCTAAAGTAAAGAGAGCCACCTCAACAGAGGGGTCAGGGCCCAAGGACCTCCCAGCTCCAGGCCAAGCTCTCACCTGATAACCCCCCTCTCAGTGAGTCTGCTGTCCCAGAGGAAATGCCAGTGCCCGCAGCCCCCCACCCCCCTTAACCTGTACGCCTTACCTCCCACGCCCATCAAACTTTTCCCCAACATTAACTTCCACTCCCTACAGAGGTTCCTTGGCATCTTTACAGGCCTCTTCCAGAAACTTCTCTGTGCATGACTCTTCCCAAGCACCTCCCCATTCTCTCCACCCAGGCAGTGTGATGCAATGGGAAGCACTTGGGTGCTGGGGCCAGACCACCTGGGTGAGGTCCCAGGTCTATCACCTGCCAGACACAGCTCCACCCTTCATGTTTACAGTCTGGGTAAGAGTGCAAGGAGGCCCCCGAATTCTACATCTTGGTACTTAAAAGTTACAAATAAAGCTAATAAACCATTACATAACTAAGTTCCATCTTCCTAGGCTGACAAATATATCTTTCTTATAACCAAAAAATATGTGTGTATGCATGCGCACATATGCACACAGAACTATGCTGAAAGACAGAAAAATATAAGATCACTGAATTTAATTAATACTGTACGTGTGTGTGGGGGTTCTGTTGAGGGGCTGGCAATGTTTGGATGAATAATCAGTAAAAATATCCATAATGCATGAATTATTATATATTTATTTGATAACATTTCTTTTTCTTGCTCTCATTTCATTAAAATCACCAATTATGTTTTTATAATCAAGATTCCCATGTAATTGTTTTATTGACAGTAATGATATGAAAGAGTAAAAATAAAATGCAGTTGTGTTCAAACAATGTTTCAATATATTTTTATTTTAAATGCCTTTTAAAGTAAATGTAAAAAATTAAAATTATTTAGATTCTTTGAAGTGTTTTTAAGATATTCAACATTATCTGTTATAATTTAAAAGGAAAATACAAATTATAATTTGATGAATACCAATTGATCATTTGTCTGTACATGAACACCACACTGTAATTTTATAATAAGTCTTGGAATCAGTTAGTGTTAGTCCTCCTACTTTCTTCTTCTTTTCACATTTGCTTTGGCTATTCTGGATCCCAGTTTTTCTATATCTGAAAAAGTCTGTAGGTTGCCTTCACTTCTTTTTTTTTTTTTTGGTGAGGAACATTAGCTCTGAGCTAATGTCTGTGCCAATCCTCCTCTTTTTGTGAGGAAGATTGGCCCTGAGCTAACACCTGTGACCATCGTCCTCTACTTTATATGTGGGACGCCTCCACAGCATGGCTTGATAAATGGTGCATAGGCCTGCGCCTGGGATCCAAATCTGCAAACCCTGGGCCACCAAAGCGGAGCACACCAACTTAGCCCCTATGCCGCCAGGAAGCCCCCTGCCTTCATTTTTGAAAGATACTTTCACTAAGTATAGAATTCTAGGTTGGTAGCTTCTTTTTTTCCTTTCATTATTTTAGAGATGTCACTCCATTATCCTCTGGCTTGCATAGTTTCTCATGAGAAATAGGCTGTCATTCCTTGTCTTGGTTCCCCTGTGTGAGAAGTGTCTTTTTTTCCCTCTGGCTGCTTGAGCAATTTTCACTTTATCACATTGTTTTCAGCAATTTGATTATGATGTGTCATGTGGTTTCTTTGTTTGTTCTGCCTGAATTCATTGAACCTCTTGAATCTGTTGTTTTCAGTTTTCATCAAATCTGGAAATTTTTTGACCATTATTTCTTCAAATATATTTTTTATCCTCCTGCCCCAATCTGGGTCTCCAATTACTTATATGTCAGATTGTTTGATATCATCACAAGTGTCACTGATGTTCTATTTATTTTTCCCCCTCTTATTTTCTCTCTGGGCTTTGTTTTGGATGTTTTTTATTGTTATATCTTCAAATTCACTGATCATTTTCTTATAGTATCTAATCTGCTCTTAATTCAGTGTGCTTTTTAATTTAAGATACTGTATTTTTCATTTCTGGAAATCACATTTGGATTTTTTTTCATAACTTCTATTTCTCTCCTCTTCTCTTCATGTGTTTATATTCCTGAATATATGAGGCATATGAAGTACATTTATATTATTTCTTTCAACATCCTTCTCTGCTAACTCCTTCATCTCTTCATTTCTGGGTCTCTTACTACTGAGTGATTTTTCTCCTGATTCTGGGTCATACTTTCTACTTCTTTGCATGCCTTTTGTTGTTATTGTTTGTGTGTATTCAGATGCTCTTTATCAGATTGAGGAACTCTCCTTCTATTCCTAGTTTTCTGAAAGCTTTTATCAGGAATGGATATTAACTTTTCTCAAATGTTTTTTCTATGTGCATTGAAATGATCAGATGGTTTCCCTTTTTTAGTTTGTTAATATGGTGAATTAAACTGATTAGTTTTCAAACATTAAACTAACTTTGCATTCCTGAGATAAACCCCACTTGGTCATATTATATTATCCTTTCTACATATCGTTGGATTTGATTTGCTAAAATTTTGTTTAGAATTTTTGTATCTATGTTCATGAGGGATGTTGGTCTGTAGTCTGATAGATGCTAAACACGGTGAATTTTCCGTTGCTCGGTGCTGGAGTTTGTTGCATTCCTTTAAGTAGTGTTCAACTTTGTTCTGGTACATAGTTAACATACTTGGAAAACAATGTACAATTTTGAGGCTTGCTTTTAAGATTTTTAGGACAGATATAGAGTAGCTGTTAGTCTAAGATTAATTTAGACCTCTACTAAGGCAATACCCGTCTGAGGACTGTACCCCATGTATTACCAGGTCTTTCCACTCTGCCTGTTGGGAACACAAACTAATCCCAGCCCCTGTGAGCCCCAGGCATTGCTCTGCCTTCAATGGCTCTTTCCCCGGCCTTTCCTTTCATGCCTGTGCAAATCAGTTCTCAGCCAAAGACTCAAGGAGACACCTCTGAGATCTCTGGGTATATGTTAGCTCCCCTCCCTGGGACTCTCCCTTGCAAATCCCAGCACCTTGGCCTCTTAAACTCTAAATCTGTCCTCTCAATCAGCACGACATCCACGCTCTGTTTGGATTCCCTCCTCCCTGCACTGAAGCCTGGAAACTGCCCTGGGCAGTGCCCTGGGGTAATTATAGGGCTCACCTCATCTGTTTCCCTTTTCTCAGGGGTCACATTCCTCAGTCGCCTTTGTCCAAGGTCTGAACATCATTGTTTCATCTATTTTCTCTGGAGTCCTGGTTCTTTAAGGCAGGAGATTAAATCTAGTCCCCATCACTTCATTATGGTCAAAAGCTGAAGTCTTGTTCTGTTAGTAAGTGTCTTTTCTTGTGTGGCTGTGACAGGCAGAGCCTTCTACAGTGCAGATCCCAGGTCTGAGGGCCCCATCCCTTCATCTAAGAGCAGGACTAAGTAGAGGTGCTACACTGGGCCAGTTACTAACCCTCTCTATGCCTCTGTTTCCACTACTGCCAAAAGGAGGGGACAAGAGTAGTATTGACCCTAAGGGTTGTTATGAGAAATGGGTAAGATTTCATATGCTTAGCCCCTGAAACACTGCCTGGCACATAGTGAGTGAGTGTCCAACAATGTGGATTCTTTCAGGGACGATCAGGACCACCTACCAGGGCTCCCTCAATCCCCTCCCACCTTTACTCACAGAAAAAGAAGACCTTCCTTTTCTTCTAAGGCCATCATACCCTGGCTGATGAGATAAAAAGATCTTTTTTGGTGATACTTTCTCTTCATTCCCTTTTTTTCCCCTAATTTTTCAGCCTCTCTCTCTTTCAGACTCTTTTCCCTCAGACTAAAACATATTCCTGTCTACTGCCTTCTAAACACAAACAAACAAAATCATTCCCTCTTTCCTTCCTCCCCCTCAAGCGCCTCTCCTCTGGCTTTATATCCTTCCATGGCCAAATTTCTTGAAAGAGGGCTCTGTCCTCTCTGCCTTCCGCTCCTCACCTCCTGCTCAGCCGACATCACCTCACGCCCTGAGCCGCTCAGACACTGCTCTCCCACAAGCCCGGGCAACCTTCTCACTGCAGGGGCCACTTCTCCATCCTTGCCCCTCTCAGCCTCCCTGGGGAATCTGACATTGGATGAAACCTCTTCTGAGGGCCTCCATGATTCTCTCCAAAATGGCCTTTAGACCTGGACAACCAGAGTCCCTGACAGAACAAGGAGCTCATGGGGCCAAAGAAATGGAACTGGTCTTCTAGGCCATGCTCCAGGTACCCAAATTTGGGAATTCTTTGCCCAAGCAGCCCCAGGTCCACTTCCAGAGCCTGCAAGAGCTTCTTCCCTCCATTTGTCCTCTTGAGAGTGAAGCACAACTAGTGTGTGCACCTGGGCCTGAGGGGTGATCGGGGGCAGCTGTTTGCAGGTGGAGTATGTGGACAGAGTTTGGATGTGTGCAAGCACATCGATACTGCATGTACATGCAGATTAACACCTCTCACTGTGCGGGACAAGCAGAGAGTGTGAAATGAAAGGTGACAGGCTGTGAGCCAGGGGCTGGTGTGTTTTCCCAGGCCCTGCAAACGTTAGGAGTGGGCTTCATTCTGCCCTCTTGGCTCTCCTGCTAGTTCTCTCACCACTTTTCCTGGTCTACTTCACTGACTTTGCTTCCTCTTTCATCCTCCTGAGAAAGGCTTCCTGGAGCCGCCCTTTGGCCTCCACACTCTCCCTCCTTTGTGCCCATCTCCCGGGACACTTACTGGGCCGTGAGGCAGGGCAGCATCTACACCTCGGCCTCCTCCTCCAGATGGGACTTCCTTGAGGGAGGGCTGCTGAGTCACCTTGGTTGCCCTAGCATGGAGCTGGCACCCACTGGGTGCTCCATCAATGCTTGTTGAATGGCAAAAGGAATGAATAAATGAAGCTCACTCATTCACTCCCATAGTCTAAATTTACCCCGCTAAGCTTGCATTTCCCCGGTAGATGTGATGGAAAGACTAAGAGCAGGGGCTCTGGACTCAGACCGCTGGGCTGCAAACTCCAGCTCACCACGTACAAGCTGGGTGTGCTCTAGGCAAGTCACTCAACGGCTCTGTGCCTCAGTTTATTCTTCTGCAACATGGGGATGATAATAATACCTACTCAATTAGGATGCCATAAGGGGTAAGAGAGCTAATCCACAGGCCTCCACTTCCCTTCCTCTATGCCTTTGCTGGTGCTGTTTGTCCTACTTGGAAGGCCACTGGTATCATTTCTGCTCAGTGAAGCTTACCTGTTCTTTAAGACCCAACTTAACTACACCACCTCCTTGCAGCCTTCCCAGATTCCCACAGCCTGGTGCCGCCTCCCCAGTTAAACAACCATAACATGCTTTCTGAAAACCACAGTCCTACTCTGCCCCGGGTTATGGTCATGCCTGTCCATGCCTCACTCTCCCCTATAGAATTGGAACTTCTTGAGGACAGGACCACAAGAGTTGGCACTTAATGGATGCAGATCGAATGAACGGTTGCAAGGTATTCCAGATACTCGGACAATGTTCTGACAAGTCTACAGGGACTGGGTTTTAGGGAGCCTTGAATTGAGACCTCTAAGATAGCAAACACTCCTTTAACTAACCCTTTGGATTTAAAGGGACTTTGGCTCACTGAACAGCCACCTCCAGCTTGTTGAGAGCTAATTGTTACAAGAGGGCAGAGAGCAGAAGGTCTTCCCCTTGTCTGTGCTGTAAATACGGAGAGAGTGTGGTGTGGTGTGGTGTGAAGATTAAATGCTACAATATTTTAAAAGTCCTAGCAGAGCGCCTGGCGCAAAGCTGGCCCTCAAGAAACGGTAGAGTCATCATCAATGGTTTTTTGGTTGTTGTTATTATTGGTAGGAAGGACTGAGTTTGCAGGGAAAGAGGGCTGGCAAGCTGATTCATCTGCAGTTAGTAAGTAGTAATTTCTGCCTGAGAACTATATTTCCACTTCCAGCCCCACGCTTGTTGGTACATGTATTTCCTATCGCCGCCTTAACAAATCACCACAACGTCAGTGGCTTTAAACAATGCAAATGTATTATCTTACAGTCTGTAGAGCAAGGGTCCAACACAGGTCTCACGAGGCTAAACTCAAGATGTTGGCAGGGCTGTGTGCCTTTCTGGGGTCCATGGCCCCCTCCCTCCATCTTCAAAGCTGGCCACAGTAGGTCCTTATGGTGCCATCTCTGATCGCTGTCATCATATTGTACTCTCTCTCTGATCACAGCCAGTAAAGTTTCTCCACTTTTAAGAATTTACGTGATTAGATCGGATAGCTCACCTGGATAATCCAGAGTAATCTTCCCATCTCAAGGTCCCTATCCTAACATACTCATAAATTCCTGGGACATCTTTGGCGGGGAGGGGTCATTATTCTGCCTGACATAGTATCCTATCTTATAAGCTAAGTATGGATATCTTATATCCTAAGTATGTTTTCTGTGTGGGACTGTCCAGTCTCCTCTTCAGGGTGTCTCCCCATCATCATCATAATAACAAATTACTAGCTGGGGTTTACCACATGCCAGGCACTGTTCTTAAGGACTTTACATTTCTTAACCTACTCAATTCTCACAAAAACCTTACGATGCTCCCCTCTCCTTAAGTGTGGGCTACGCATAGTGACTTCATTCCAAAGAGTGCATTCAGGAAGGAGGAGGTAACTTGACAGCAGAGAAACCTGACAAACACCACTCAGCCAGGTGATCAAGGTCAACATCAACAGTCATAAATCATGTCGATAGTGTGTACTATTGATATGATGTGATGAGAAGGACACTTTACCTGTGATATTCCTCCCCAAAATCCATAATCCCAGTCCAATCATGAGAAAACCACCAGGCAAATTCCAGTAAAGGAGCATCCCACAGTACACTTGACCAGTGTTCCTCAAAACTGTCAAGGTCATCAAAAACAAAGAAAGCCTAAGAAACTGTTACAGCCTGGAGGCCTAAGAAGACATGACAACTAAATGTAACGTGGTATCTGGATGGGATCCTGGAGCAGAAAAAGAACATTAGATTAAAACTAAGGAAATCTGAATAAACTACGGGATTTAGTTAATAATAATGTATCAGTCTTGGTGCATTAATTGCAACAAATGTTAATGAGAGGGGAAACTGGCTGTGGCATATGGGAACTCTGTACTATCTTCTCAATTTTTCTGTAAATCTAAAACTTTTCTAAGACATAAAATATAAAAGTATACAAATATAAATAAAGTATAAAAGTATAAAAATAAGTAAATAATTTACTAAAACTCTACGGATAAGTACTATCATTATCCCCATTTTACAGATAAGGAAACTGAGGCACAAAGAGGTAACTTGTCCTATATAGAATGCAGCCAGGATTTGAATCCAGGATTCTGGCTCCAAAGTCCGTGCTCTTAACCACCAAGTTTTTCTCTTCTCTGAGGGCTGTCTAGTCTTCCCCATTAGCTCAGAAGTTCCCCAAGGTCAAGATCTGGCTCTTCCCTGGGACTAAGGGCAGGATTGTACCTTTCTGCCTTGAGGGGCAGGGACTATATTTTCTGCCAGACTGAGCACCATCTCCAGGCCAGTGGGCATGTCCATCATGGAGATACACCCTGGGTTTGGGGATAGGCCAGTGCTTTTCAACCTGAGTGACTTTGCCCCCTCAGGGGATGTTTGACAACGTCTGGAGACATTTTCGGTTGTCTCCGGGGGGAATGCTACTGGTATCTAGAGGGTAGAGACCAGGGGTACTGCTAAACGTTCTATGATCCCCAGGACAGCCCCTCAAAACAAAGAATTATCCAGCCCCAAAATGTCTACAGTGCTAAGGTTGAGGAACCTTGGGATGACCCTATTTCTAATACTCGCCCCCATTTTCCTCATAAGGACAGTCATATGTGTCTAACCACATGTACCAATTTTGGGTTTGGGAAATGTGGTCACCCTAAGTATAGCAGTGACTCTGTGGCAGAGAACTCCTCTCTCCTGTCTCCTCCAGCCCCTGCCTCTGTTGCCTAGACTACATGACCTCCATCAGGGCCCTCTTGGCAGAGCCTCTGGGATGCTCTGTTTCCTGGAGCAGAAGGAAGTGCCCAGCCTGGAGGAGGTCACGGCTGAGTCAGCCCTTCTTGGCCTCAGCTCCATGAGCACATGGAGACATGAGAGAGACCTCCCCACCATGGCTCACGGCTTGCTCGGGGCAGCCAGAGGTGTGGCGGGGAGCGGGAAGTGGGCAGCTGCCGAGTCAGCCCCGCCATCGCCCAAAGCCTGAGGCTTGCCAGATGGGCATGTCATGACAGCCGGGTCCCTTTGGGCAAGTCATGACTTTCTGGACCTTGGTTCCTTTGTATGATAAAAGTGGAGAACACTCACTCTCTATTTGCAACAGGACAAGGTGGTCAGGGAGAACATTTTTATTGCTCACTGACTCAGGTACTGGTCCCAGGTGCTGGGGAAAGCGTGGTGGACAGACAGCACCCTGTCCTCAAGGTCATACTCTGCCGAGAAGAGACAGAAAATACACAGATAAACAATAAATCTCTTCCTAGTGGGGCTCTGCCATAGCTACCATGACATGCTGCTTCCCTGCCTGTTGGCTGTCAGTGTCACCCCCTACCTTCCGTGTTCTGCAGATGCTGGGAACCTGCAAACTACATTTCCCAAACTCCAGTTAGGCTCTGCCAATGGGAGGAACTGGTGAGAGATAGGAAGGCATGAGGGAGGGAGAAGCAGCTTTACCTGCTTCTACAGGCGACTTCTGAAGTGGCAGCAGCAGTGGTGGGCACCTGACATCAGCGCTTCCACGGCATCAGTGGATGTGGGGGTCCTCGGATGCTGCTCAGTGGCCACTGTTCCAGGGACAGCAAGAACAATGGCAGTCACACTTCCAGCTGCTCAACACCAAGTGTGGGCTGATGGGTTCCAGCTCAGGAATGGTAGCAGCTTCCTAACCTCTGAGCACCACCTCCTCCCTTCCAACACACTTGTCATCAATTCCCTGTATTAAACCCCCTTCTACTTGAAGTACCTAGAACAGTTCCAGTGTTCCTGATTGGACCCTGATACAGATGGCAGTAAATGAGCTGATAAATGTGAAAATGCTCTGTTTCTTATTACTGCAAGGCCTAAAGCAGAAAGGAAACCCCCAACCCAAATTCTCAGTGATTTTCCCTGTGGTGGGAATCTGACATCATCCCACCTGTCAGCCTGACTGCTTTAGGCCAGACCATGTGTCTCCCCGATGGGAGTTCACGGACATCTTCAGGGACCAGGATACACACCCCCCAGCCCACACCCCCTCCACTTCTACCACCTCCCTCATCACCTGCAGTGATTGGGAGTGATTCTCTTGGCTATGTAGAAGCGCTTTCTGATTATCTGACTCAATCCCAGTCCCTACACTTTCCATCTATTTTGCTTTGTTTGTTCACTTCATCAAGGTCAGGTTGCCCTCAAAAACCTATAGACTCGGAACGGGGCCACAGAGGTGGATCAAATTCTCTCTCCCTACCTCCAAATGCCACTCCATGCAGGTGCCTGAAATTCCACCCCTGGAGCAGGCCTTCAGATAAAGGCACATAATCTTCAACGAGGCTTTTTGGGAGCACATGCATCTCCCAAACTTGTATTGGAAAAGCTGTGTTTATCTGAGGGGCAGTTTTTTTGGGGACAGTTCCCATAGCGTTCATCAAATTGTCAAAGAAATATGGGATCCAGGAAAATCTACCACCAGTAGATTAAGACAAGTCTGTCTGCCAATCACATGTATTCCTTCAGGAAGAGCAGCATATCGTTGTCTCTAAAGTGGGGTTCAGGAAGAAACACCTAATTATACTTACTTCTGTTTGTATCTGATTCATTCATATTTACTTTCTGTCTCACCTTTTCACTTTCTATTTTGATGTATGTTTCTCGTGTACATTATATAGTAACACAATAGCACAGGTATAAGATTTATAAGTAAATAGGGATTGACGTTCAATTTTTTAAATTGACGTAGGCGCCCTGTCAAAGTAGTTTGGAGGAACCAGGGCTCAAATAGATACCTGTACACCAATGTTCTTTGCAGCATTATTCAGAGCAGCCAAAAGATGAAAACAACCCGAGAGTCTATCAATACGTGAATGGGTATATGAAATGTGGTATATCCACACAGTGGAATATTATTCAGCCATAAAAAGGAATGAAGTTCTGATACATGCTATAGCGTGCATGAACCTTGAAAGTATTATTTGTTGTTAGTACCATAGAGTCGATTCTGACTCCTAGTGCCCCTGTGTACAGCAGAGCGGAACCCTGCCTTGTCTTTTTGCACCATCCCCTCACCTTCTGGTGCTGTATCAGACAATGCTCTGCTGCTATTCATAGGGTTTTCATGGCCAATTTTTTTGGAGTTGGGTGGCCAGGTCCTTCTTCCTAGCCTGTCTTAGTCTAGAAGCTCCACTGAAACCTGTCCACCTTGAGTGGTATTTGAAATAGTCATGGCATAGCTTTCAGCATCACAGCAACACGCAGCCACCACAGTATGACAACCGACAGAAAGGTGGTGTGGTTCCCTGACTGGGAAATGAACCTGGGCCGCAGAGGTGAGAGCACCGAATCTTAACCACTAGAGCACCAGGGCTGGCTGTGAAAACATTATGCTAAGTGAAATAAGCCAGACACTAAAGGACAAATGTTGTATTCCACTTATGTGAAATATTTAGAATAAGCAAATTCATAGAAATAGAAAGTAGATTAGAGATTATGAAGGGCTGGGGGAGGGAGGAATGGGGAGTTTATGGGTTGAATTGTGTGCCCTCAAAATGATATGCTAAAGTCCTAACCCCCAGTACCCCAAGTGTGATTTTATTTAGAAACAGGTTCAGTGCAGATTGAACCAGGTTAAAATGAAGTCATTAGCGTGGGCCCTAATCCAATATGACTGATGTCTTTATAAAAGGGGGAAATCTGGACACAGAGACACACAGACACAGAAGGAAGATGATGTGGAGACACAGGGAGAAGATGGCCATGTGACTGGAGTGACGCATCTGCCACCCAGGGAACTCCAAGGATTGCCAGCAAAGAAAGCTAGAAGAGGCAACGAAGCATTCTCCTCCAGAGCCATCAGAGGGAGCATGGCCCTGCTGACACCTTGATTTCAGACTCCGAGCCTCCAGAACTGTGAGACAATAAATTGCTGTTGTTTAAAGCCACCTAGTTTTTGGTACTTTGTCATGGCCACCCTAGGAAACTAATACAGGGAGTTATTGCTTAAGAGTTACAGAATTTCTGTTTGGAGTGATGAAAAAGTTTTGGAAAGATAGTGGTGATGCCTGCACAATGTTTTGGATGTAATGAATGCCCCTGAATTGTACAATTAAAAATAGTTAAAGTGAGGGGGGCCAGCCCAGTGGCACAGCGGTTTAGTTCGCGCTTGGCAACCCGGGGTTCGCGGGTTCGGATCCCGGGCACCTGCCGACACACTGCTTGTCAGCCACGCTGTGGCGGCATCCCATATAAAGTAGAGGAAGACGGGCACGGATGTTAGCCCAGGGCCAGTCTTCCTCAGCAAAAAGAGGAGGATTGGCAACGGATGTTAGCTCAGGGCTGGTCTTCCCCACAAAAAAAAAAAAAAAAAGTTAAAGTGGGAAATTTTTGTTATATATATTTTACCACAATTTAAAGCAACTAATAATGTAATATATACCAAAAATCATTGAATTGTACACTTTAATGGGTAAATTGTATGATATGTGAATTATATCTCAATAAAGCCATTAAAGAATAGTTTGCATATGGAGAGGCACAAGAGCCACAATAGCCATCACAATATTGAAAAAGAACAAAGTTCTTTTCTGAGGAGCGACGCTACCCATCTTCAAGACTTACTATAAAGCTACAGTAGTCAAGACAATGTGCTACTGGTGAAAGAATAGATAGATCAGTGAAACAGAACAGAGAGCCCAGAAATAGATTCATGTAAATATTGGCAACTGATATTTGACAAAGGAGCAAAGGCAGCCTTTTTCAATAAATGGTTCTGGAAGAACTCGACATCTACACGCAAAAAAATGAATCTAGACACAGATCTTACATAATTCACAAAAATTAACTCAAAATGAACCGTAAACCTAAATGAAAACACAAAACTATAAAAATCCTAGGAGATAACATAGGAGAAGACCTAAATGACCCTGAGTTTGGTAATGACTTTTTAGGCAGTGCCGTGAAAGAAATCCTCGCCCTGGGACTGCATTAAAATTTAAAACTTCTGCTCTGCAAAAGACATTTTCAAGAGAATGAGAAGGTAAGCCATAAACTGGGAGAAAATATTTGCAAAAGACATACCTGATAAAGGACTGTTATCCAAAACATACAAAGAACTCTTTAAACTCAACAATAAGAAAATGAACCACTCAATTTAAAAAATGGACAAAATACCTAACAGACACCTCACTGAGGAAGATGTAAGATGGCAAACAAGCAAATGAAAAGATGCTCCACATCACATGTCATTAGGGAAATGCAAATTAAAGCAACCGTGAGATACCATCGCACATCTATTACACACCTACCCAACACCTATAAGAATAGCGAAAATTCAAAACACTGACAACACCAAATAGTGACAGTGTGGAGCACCAGGAACTCTTATTCATTGCTGGTTGGAATGCAAAATGGTCCAGCTACTTTGGAAGAGAATTTGGCAGTTTCTTATAAAACTAAACATACTCTTACCATACAATCCAGCAATCACATTCCTCGGTATTTACCCAAATAAGTTGAAAACTTATGTCCACACAAAAACCTGTACATGAATGTTTATAGCAGCTTTATTCATAATTGCCAAAACTTGGAAGCAACCAAGATGTCTTTCAGTAGGAAAATGGATAAACTAGGGTACATCCAGAGAATGAAATATTATTCAACGCTAAAAAGAAATGCATTATCAAGCCATGAAAAGGCATGGAGAACACTAAATACACAGTACTAAGTGAAAGAAGCCAGTCTGAAAGGTCTGCAAACCATATGATTCCAACTACGTGACATTCTTGAAAAGGCGAAACTAGGAGGCAGTAAAAAAGAACAGTGGCTGCTTGGGGTTAGAGGGGAGGCAGGGATGAATAGGTGGAGAACAGAGGATTTTTAGGGCGGTGAAAATACTCTGTATGATGTTATAGTGGTAGATACATGTCATTATACATTTGTCCAAACCCGCGGAATCTACAAGAGTGGATCCTAATGTAAACTGTGGACTTTTGGTGATACTGATGTGTCAGTGTAGGGTCACTGATTGTAACACATGGAGCAGTCTGGTGGGGCATGTTGATAGTCGGGGAGGGTGTGCATGGTGGGGAAGGGAATACGGGAATTCTGTATACTTTCTGCTCAATTTTGCTGTTAATCTAAAACTGCTCTAAAAAATAAAGTCTATTATAATTGTTTAAATGCTGACACTGTCCAGAAAATTTTAACAGGTTTATTTATAATTGTTATAAAGTTGAATTACTGGGGAAAACAAAGTGTTGGAGGCCACTGCACAAGGGCGGTGATACGTGCTTAAAGCTCAGAGTTAGTAAACTTACCACGGAGATGAAGGGGAAGAGATCCCACAGGAGAGTGGACAATCGATGGGTGATGACTGGAGCCTGCTCCCTCACCCCCGGGAAGATGGTGCTGTAGGGAAGACTGTGGAAAGCTGCGGGGGCTTAAGCAATTTGCTTAACCTCTCTGTGCTGCGGTTTCCTCATCTGTGAAATGGGGGGAATGTTGGTATTTAATAGTAATTGATATTTAATATTGTGAATATTAAATTGGTTAATTCATGTAAAATGCTGGGAACTGTGCCTGTCACATAGTAAGCGCTGTTTACGGATTTATAAATCAGGCTCAGAACAATGGACATGTTGCCCTCGGGAGCTCCCCTTGCTTACTGCTGGGTGAGCCTAGAGGAGGGAAGTGTCGGACAAGAGAGTTAACATTTACTGAAAGCCAACGATGTACCAAGCGCTCACTTAATTTTTCCCCAATTGCGAGGTGGGAACTATCCTTCCAGGTTTACACTGGAGAACTGGAGGTTCAGAGAGTTCAAATGATTTGCCCAAAATCACCTAGCTAGATAGAGTGACTGAGCCGGGATGCAGATTGTGTCTCCATGACAACAAACCAAGCCCCGCTCTTTCTACTGCACTCTACCAATCTCCTGGTACCCCAACTACCAATGAGACAGAGGAAGGGTACAGAGGGCCATGTCTCCATCTTTGACAGCCAGCTTGGAGCTGGGGGGACACATTAAGAAGAACATCACAGTTCTCTCACCTGCTGAAGGCTGTGTCAGGGATTGGAATGAGCAATGCACTTGGCCTCAGAAAATGTGGTACAAGTCCCAGCTCCACCCACTACTAGTGTGTGGCTATGGGCAAGTCACTTTACCTCACTGTGCCTCAGTTTCCTCATCTGTAAAATGGAGCTAATAACTATCCAGACTGTGTGGGTAATAAAGGAAGCAACAAACCTAGAAAGATCTGCCAAGGGGCTGGCATAGAGAACATACCCAGCCCATGTTTACTGAATGTGACCCACTACCGTCACCTCCCATACTAGGAGAGAAGACGGGTGGGATCAGGGCCAGGGCCCAGGGCTCCCCTCACCCCATTGCATGCCATTTCTCCAGGAGGGAGAAGGAGTAGAGCCCCATTCCTCACTCAGTGCCCATCGGGGAGGGGAGCTGGAAGTTCTCAGCCCCTACCCAGTAGCCTCCCCCAACTACACACAAACACACCCCTTTCTACACAGTCCTCTGCAGGAGGTTGCACCATGGTGTCCTGTCCCCCATTCTCCAGGGCACGGAGGACTCCACAGCTGTGGTCCAGCTGTGGAACCCAGTGCAGCCTCCGCCTGGCCCTGTGCCAGGGACAGGAAGCCCGGAAGAGCTGTGTGTGCTGTGGAGGGGAGCTGCTGGACATGGGAGGGGTGGACACCAGGGGCTGGAGCTGGGCCTGGCCTTGTGAGCGCACCATATAGTAAGGATTGTGCTGGAGAGCTGTGCAGGGTCACTGTCACTTTTCATTGCCTGGAGGGGTCTGGGGGTGGGGGGCGAGAATAAGCCCCAGGAGAGCAGAGGAGGAAAGAGCACTGGGTTGGGAGTCTGGAGACCCAGGATTTAGTAAGACTTTGCCACCAAGTCATTGCGTGACTTGCACTAGCCCCTTCCCCTCTCTGGCCTCTTGTTTTCCGGGCTGTGAACCTGGAAATATTTACTGAGCGCTCTGTGCAGACACAATTCTAGGGCACACACTAGCAGACAAGGCAAAGTCCCCTCTCTCCTGGAGCTTTCATCCCACCCAGAAAGAAGCAAATGTATAATAGAAAAAGTGGTGAGAAGGTCTATGAAGAATAATAAAGTGATGTGAGGGGACAGAGAGTGAGGGGACTGGGATGGCCTCTCTGAGAAGGTGACATAAGCAGAGGAAATGAGGAAGGGGGCCATGTGAATATCTAGGGGAAGCACATTGTGGGCAGAGGGAAGAGCAAGTGCAAATGCCCTGAGGCAAGCACATGAGGCAAGTTGAAAAAACAAACTCAGGAAGCAGCAAGGCTGGAAGGGAATGAGTGAGGGGAGACAAAGGCCAAGGCAGGCAGTGCCCAGCTAATGGAGCCTGAGGCCATTGTAAGGACTTTGCATTTTACTCTGAACTAATCAGTGGGCCCCAGGAAAGCTAGGCCTGGGTGCAGAGCCCACCTCGTGTTTTGTGTGTGTGTGTGCAGGTGCGTGTGTGTGTGTGTGTGTGTGTGTGTGTGTGTGTATGAGTGGTGGAGGGGGGGCATCTTCAACCTCCACTCATTTACCCTGGGGTCTTTGTTAGGTCCTTCAGGAAGAGACAGTAACAGGCCAGGGACCAGGGTGAGGTGTGTAAGGCCTAGAGTGAGCGAGGTACTAGGCTTAGGTGCAAAACTTAAGGCGGCATCAAAAAACTCAATAATTAAGATAATGTTTTCCTACAGTATATCTCAAAATCAAAATTAGGGGGCCAGCCCAGTGGCGCAGCAGTTCAGTTCGCGCTTGGCAGCCTGGGGTTCGCGGGTTCGGATCCCGGGCGCCTGCCGATGCACTGCTTGTCAGCCACGCTGTGGCGGCATCCCATATAAAGTAGAGGAAGATGAGCACGCATATTAGCCCAGGACCAGTCTTCTTCAGCAAAAAGAGGAGGATTAGCAACGAATGTTAGCTCGGGGCTGGTCTTCCTCACACACACACACAAAAAATCAAAATTAATGCAAACAAATTCATGATGAACAAAATGCCAACATTTTAAATAAAGACGGGATCTAACCCCGAACTTGCACCATCCTTTCTCACTCACTTCACCCTGGCCCTGGTTCCAATAAAACTTTATTTATAAAAACAGGCAGCAGCTGGGGCCGGCCCAGTGGCATAGTGGTTAAGTTCCTGCGCTCCTCTTCCACAGCAGGGGTTCGCAGGTTCGGATCCCTGGCACAGACCTGAGCACCACTTATCAAGCCATGCTGTGGCTGCATCCCATATATAAAGTAGAGGAAGATGGGCACGGATGTTAGCGCAGGACTGGTCTTCCTCAGCAAAAATAGGAGGATTGGCAACAGATGTTAGCTCAGGGCTAATCTTCCTCACCAAAAATAAAACCAGGCAGCTAGCTGGCAGGCCTATAATGTGCTATTACGGTTTTTCAAAATATTGGATTAAAACGTATTTATCTTGGTACCCTCCTAAATTTTGCACCCCAGGTGAGTGCCTCACTTACCCCACTCTCTTCCTGGCCCTGGAAAACAATGAAATGATTGAGTTCCACATTGGAGGCCCCAGTTGTCACCCTCCTGAGGCTCAGAGAGGTGAAGGGACTTCCTCAGGGAAACATGTGGATGGTGGAGCTGGGATCTGAGCTGGTGTCTCATGCCTGAGGCCTACGGCCTGGCCGTCACACCCTGCCATGCTCTGTCCTAGAATGTAGATTTTAATGACTGTTGATTTGTGTGTGTGAGGAAGACCAGCCCTGAGCTAACATCCGTTGCCAAGCCTCCTCTTTTTGCTGAGGAAGACTGGCCCTGGGCTAACATGCGCGCCCACCTTCCTCCACTTTATATGGGACGCCCCGCAGCATGGCTGACAAGCGGTGCATCGTGCGCCCGAATCCGCGAACCCCGGGCTGCCAAAGTGCGAACTAAACCGCTGCGCCACCGGGCCGACCCCTTACTTTTTTAACTTTTTATTCGAGTATAATAGTCATACAAAAAAGCACATATACCCAAAATGTTCAGCTTGCTGAATTTTCACAACCTGAGCACACCTGTATAACCAACTTGTGAGGTTCAATTTAAAGCATATCTTACATTTCCAACAAACCAGACATATTAGTACTGGGCCAGATTCAGGGGACTTTTGAGCTCAAGCAAGCAACTTCGGACAGTAAGGCTGGGGTACTGGCCTGATCCAGAGTTTAGGGGCCCTGGATAGTGACTGAGAAGCAGAGGGGTGTTGGTGCAGCACTACAGTCTGCGGTTGGGAGGGGGCCCTATATACTGGAGAGGACAGAGAGAGAAGGTGGGGGCTGCCCTGGAGACAATGTCCATCCCCTTTATCCACCCCCCACCCCCATCCCACCCCATCTTTGGAGGCGGGTGAGGCCTAACCCGTGGGCCCAGGTAAGCCGGTAAGAATGCAGCAGTCGCCAAGCCCCAGCGCGGGCGCATCCCGGTGACTCAGCCCTTGCCAGGAAGGGGGAGTTACCCCGCTCTCCAGAGCTCCCAGACAGCAACCTGATCCGGGCTGGCTCCCGCAGTGCCAGTCCAGGCCCCCGCAGCAGGCAGCCCTGCCCCGGATGCGCGACCCCCTCCTCCGGGTCCGGGGCCCCCTGTTCCAGCTGCAGCCACCTGGGATCATCTTGGGGACACGGCAGCGGGTGGCGAGAGAGCGGCGGACGCCGTGGAGGCCACAGCGGTCCCGGCCGCGACGGCGCCGCGAGGACCTTCGAGCGCTGTAAGTAGCGACTGTGGGGACTGGAAGAGACCAAGGAGAAGCCCCAAGTCCCTCACTCGGTCCCCCCCGTCCCAGCCGCCCGCTTCAAGCCCGGGCTGGAACGCGGGACTGGAAGAACTGGCCTGGCACCGCCGCCGCCGCCGCCTCCCTAATTGCTCACTGGCCCTCGTCGTGGAGAGCCCAGACTTAGCTCCGAGGCGGCCGGGGTCAAGTGTGGCCGAGACGCTGTCACCCCAGCGGGTGGCCCCACCTGAGGATCATCCCACTGGCCCGCCCAGCCTCACGCGGTCAGCTGCAGGCTCCATGCCTTCCCCCATTCTCGGGGACCTGGTCCCCGGGTCACCCTGAGGGTCCTTGAACCCCTTGGACTGTCTGGTGGCGTCTCCTTCCCACCTCCACAGCCCTGAGGAGCGACCCAGCACACAATTCCAGATGTGCCGCCAGGCTGTCCCCGCCTGGAGGGGCCCCTTCTCTCCTCTTTCCCCGTGCACCCGCAATGTGGAAGGCCTCGGATTCCAGGATGGAACCAAAAGGAGGGCTGAACTCGGAGAAATTCTCTTTGCCTCCAAAGTTGGTTTTCGGGCACAAATTCCCACGAACAGCTGGTAGGGGTTGGGGGGATCAGGGAAGCACAGGGCTACTACGGGACACGGGAGACTAGATTGTCATTAACCGGATTTCCCGGAGGGACAACTTCTGGCGGGGCGGGCACCAGGTCTGTGAGCCCCAGGCCCCGGCAGAGACCGAGAGGGTGGGCAAAGGGGGCCGGAGGAACTTGATCACTCCCATCTCTGGGACAACGACATTTGGGGGCCACAATTATTCAGACAATTGGCTCGAGGAGGTTGTGGTCACAGTGTTTTCTCTCTCTCATTCTCCTGATTTGCCTCAAACTTCTGCAGAGTTTAGGACAGGCGAAGGAGAATGCGCAGTCCCCTCCGCAGCCCCTCCGGGCGCTGGGCCTTGGGGGGGCGGAGATCTGGGGAGACTGGGGCCCAGCTCTGAGAGCCCGGAGGAAACGCGCGGAGCCGGCTTCCTGTGGGGGCTTCGGCCGCGGCGCCCCGCGGACAGACGTGTCCGGCCCAGGCAGCGCCCAGCAGGGCGTGGGGGAAGGGACGTGGTGGGGGGACGACTGGGAAGGCGAGAAGCGGGCGGGGAGAGGGTGGGCCAGGGGAGAGGGGAGGGGAGAGGCGAGCAGGGGAGGAGCGAGGGGGCTGGAGGGAGAGAAGGAAGAAGGAAGGGGGCGAGCGGCGCGAGCTGGCGCCGAAATGGGAGAAAGGAGCGAGTGAGAGGGGAGGGGGCGCGGGGCGAGCACGGGGGAGCCGAGCGGCCCCTGGGCTGGGGCGCCTGCGGCGGGCGCGCATGGCAGGCCTCGCACGGTGAGCGGGCGGAGAGTAGCGCGCAGCTCGCACAGTAAGTTAGTCTGGGGCCGCGCTGGAAAGCGGGGAGGCGCGCGTCTGCGGCTGCATCACCCCTGCCAGTCCCGCTTTCCCCGCAAGCGCAGGGGGAAGGTCGGCCCCGCCCGCTGAGCCTGTCTTCCACAGGTCCCGAGCCGATGTCCCAGGTGAGTGGCCAGCCCTCCCCTCACTGCGACGCGCCCCATGGAGCCCCCAGCGCAGCCCCGGGCCCAGGTATGACCGGGGATGGAGAGTGAGACGGGACGGGAGAGGGCGGCTCGCGGAGTGGGGTGGGGGGTGGGGGGGTGTTAATTCTCCCCTTTCCTCCCTGAGACGCGGGGAGACGGTTCGTGGAGCTCGGGTGGAGGTGGGGGCGAGGAGTCTGGGTCTCCGGGACCGGGTCCAAGGAGAGCGGAGGGCTGGGGTGATGGGGGCAGGGCCCGAACGGAGGCGGCGGCCGCGCCAAGTTGGCTCCGACTCCCCCCACTCCCAACACCAGACACACACACACTGCAGTGTCTATCTGTCCGTCTGGGATTTGTGTCCCGACCGTTTCTGCCCAGTGTGTAAATATTTATGGGGGCCTCAGGCGGGGGTGGGGGTGTCTGAGTCCTCTCCTTCCCTTCCTCCAACCCAGCCACAGCCGAGCGATTCCCAAAACTTTTGTCTGCCGCGAGTAGGCTACAGGACCAGGCCCCTCCCCTCCTTGCCATCTCATCTCGCTCGCCCTCCTCCCCACCCGGGCCTGGAGAGTCCCCGCCGCTCCAACACACACGCACACACACACGCTCACTCCAACCAAGTGCCCACAACTGGAGTGAAATGCCCCTTCCCCCATCTCACAAGGTCTGTAACCTCCCTGGGATTCCTGCGGGAGTATCCCAACCCAGGGAGGGTTTGTGACTCCCTGAGGGGTCTGGGGAGGGAGCCCTGCGGGCTGTGGCTCTCGGTTGGTTCTCCTCACTGTGCAGATGTGAGCGGAGGCTCACAGTGGAAGCGGGGTCGGGGGGAAGTCAGGAACACGTGGGATTTCTGCAGGGGAGGGGTGGAGTGCCGGAGTGGAGGCCCGGATTTCAGGACTTTGATGCCAGCTCTAGATCAGTCTAATTATTTTGCCTTCCTCTGACCCACCGCCCTTCGCCCTTTCTCCCCTCTTGGAATCTCTGAATCCCGAAGGTCTGGTCCTGGACCTCTGACACTGACTCCCTGCACGGCCTTGGACGAGTTCAGTCCCCTCTCTGGCCTCAGTCTCCACATCCGCCCATCAGGGCTTGTCTGCCTGTTTGGAGGGGCCTGTCTCAGTTCCCGGGGTCTGCCTGGTGTGGACGCCCAGGACTGTGGAGGTGTGGGGGAGGGGGTCTCCTAAACCAGAGGACAAGTGGGACATGTCTGGCCATGGGCCAGCACATAAATGAGACTAATGTGTCTGCTGCACATCCCCGCTAACCCTCTGATTCCCTCCTCTCTGCAGGGCCCCGGAGCAGGGACTTGGGGGGAATAAGTTCCTCCAAGAACTGGCTCCTTCAGCCTGCAGAGAGAGCTCAAGGCAGGGGGCAGGGAAGGCTCTTTCTCTGTGTCTGGGAACCTTCTCTCTCCCTCTCTGCCTCTCACCCCTCCTCTCTTTCTCCCACTCTCCCCTGCTTTCTTCCTCTGCTTATCCATTTTCTCTGCTGTCTTCTCCACTGCCTCCTTCCAAGATCCTCTCCTCCATGTGACCCATTCTGAACCCGAGCAGGGAGAGGAGGGGGCTAACTGTGCCCAGGACAGGGGACAAGGGCCTGGGTGGGCCAAGGGGAGAGTTAAGCCCCAAGCTATAACTGGAGGCCCCCAGTGCACCCGCGAGCCCCCTCCCCAGCCTGGGCCGGGCCAGACAATGTGGCTTTCATAACATGCGGAGGCCTGGCCCTGCCGCCTTGGGAGAAGAGCCTGCTGCCCAGGAAGCCCAAACCGCAGGAGACCCAGCCAAAACCCCACAGACGCCCAAATCCAAGACCAGAATCCCCCACGCTCCCTGCTGAACGCTGACAGAACAGCAAGGCCATAGCGCTGCCCCCGGGGGCCCTGCTGGCAAGACAGCGGGGGATCAAGTCAGCCCCTCCCTCAGCCACCCAAGATGCAGTCGGGGTGCAAGAGGACTCTGGGCAGCTCTGGTTGAGGCAGGTGGCCAAGCCTCCGCCCCTTTGGCTCCCCCAGTGGCCTCCCCACCCACCCCTGAGAGCCCCAGGAGCCTGGCTCCCTAACCCACAGCAGATTTCTGCCCAGCACTGGGGCGTCACATTCCTGCTCTTGGTTCTAAATTGAATTTCCTGGGGAATTGGAGCCTTCAGACCTAAAATAAAACCAACCCGACCCAGCCTAACTGGCCAGCTCAGGCCTTCTCCGGTCCTCAGCCTGTTGACCTGGGACTGTGACCGCTGTGTCACATATGTGCATCAAGGGAGTCCACATCTTCACTTTCTTGGGGTTGGGGCCCAGTGCCACCCCTAATCCTTACTGTCTCATCCTCCCTCCTTCCCCTGACCTGGGGCATTCCAGACTCCAGAATTCAGTCCTCACCAGCAGACATTTGCCTACTGCCCACTGGGGGTGCAGAGATTGACACTGCCACCTCCCCAAGGGAGCGAGCTGGGGAGAGCAGCAGTCTGGTTGAGGAGCCAGGATTTCACTACCAAGTTATAAACAACAGCAGGAGGCACAGGGCGCGAGGTTCGCAGGAGGTGGGCCGCTCGGAGGAGGACCTATTGGCTCTGGGGTCAAGGAAGGCTTTCTGGAGGAAGAGGTGAAGCTCAAGCTGGGTCATGAAGGATGCTCTGGGTTTGGGGAGTGGGAGAGGGGAGGGGTAGGACCTTCTGGTCAAGGGGAATAATATGGGTGGATCAGTCAGAAGGCCTGGGGGTGGCGTGAGGCTATGGAGAGGTCAGTTGCCTAAAACACAGGATCCTTATCCATTGATGAGGCTGAAGATGTAGACTGAGGCCTTGAACACCAAGCCAAGGAGAGACTGGAGTGTGAGGCTCCAGTCACTACTCTCTGAGCAGATCAGATCCTGGCCCTCTCTCTCCAAAGATGGTCAGAGCTCTGAGGAGGCAGCCCAGATCCACTGTCCATAAAGACAATGGAAAGGGCTGGACTTGAGGGATCAGGTGTTGGAGCTCCAGAGCAAGGGTCCTGTGGGCACTTTCTGGGTTTGGAGGGAACCTATCCCACTTGGAAGAGGTCCCCGCTACTCCTTCTTGGTCCAGGAGCACCCCTCCACTTGGAGGACAGCAGGCAGAGGGAGACCCCAGGGTCCTTGCTGAGACTGCTCATCTCTCAGCATTCTCTCTTGGGCTGATGGATTTAAACATGACTTTTCCACTCCCTTCTGGACTCTTTCCAGAACTCAGGGCATTGACCAGAACCTTGTCCTGTGTTAGGGATGAGAGTGTGTCAAGGCAAAGGGCTGTTCCTTTCTGTATTTCCCCATTATAGATAAGAACTCTTGAGAGGAGAGGTGCAGGGCTGGGGGCTCCTGCTCAGAGACGCCACCAGCATGGATGGCCCCCTGTGCACATTAGACAAAGGTGGCCATCTGGTCAGATGGAGCAGGTATGCAGCTGGTGAGCAGATGGCACCTCGGGGAGGACGGGGCCCCAACCAGGGACTCCAGCCCCACCCCTGCCCTCCTTGGCAGGCACCTTAATGCGGAATAGGATTGCACATCCGCACGGTGGCCCTTGGCCTTTGCTGGCCTCCCCTTCCCTCCAGCAACCCCCCCCCCATTTCTACCCTCTTGAATGTCCCTCCGGAAGTTCTCCTCAGAGATATTTTCCCCTCTGTGGCTGGACAGCACAGTCTTGTGGTCCCAAGAAGGAAAGCTGGGCTCTTTCAGTGTCTCCATGATGGAGCACTGGGACGTCACCTCTGGTCTGGATTCTCTGCTCTGTGAGTTCCTGGCGAGAGTTGTTTCTTGGTCCAGTATCTTGGCATCCGGGCCTCCTATCTCATTCGCAGGTCGGATCTTCCTGCCACTTTTCATTCCTTCTCACTCTGCTTCCATGTCTCTGGGCACTCGGCACAGTTTCCTCTTCTGTCCTCAGCGTTGCCCACTCAGGCGTCTGCCAGGTCCCCTCTGCTCCCCCTCCTGGCTCCGGGAGGTCTGTCCCTCTGTGTGTCCAGGTCAAGATGACTGGACTGAATTTTCTTTCCTCCCTGGTTTCCTTCTGACGTCTGATGCTCACCCTAGAAGGGCAGGTTTCCTGCAGGAGGGGCCTCCTCGGGACTTAGTCTGTGCTCTCTATAATTTCCTGTTCCCACCAGGTTCAAGGTCACCAGCCCTGTAGGTGACTATTAGGAGACACTGCCCAGAGAGTGGCGACACTGGGGGAGGAGGGCAGAGATTGGGACCAATCTCCCTACCCCTCTTTCTTGCCTTCCTCCCTCTCCAACCCTGGGGGCCAAGAGAGCTGCAATCCTGGCTCCTTCTATTGCAGGACCTGCGGCATCACCCCAGGCACCCCAGTGACCTCAGGAGAAAGCCTGGGAAGTGACCACAGGCCCGCCATGCCCCAGCTATCGTTCTAGGCGTCCTGGCCTCAACGGTCCCAGATGGCCATGGTGTCCGTTGTTCACGCTGCAGCTGCTCACCCTGGGGTCTTGGCTCCTGCTGCTCTTCTCAGAATGTCCTTTTCTTCTTTGCTGACTGATTATTCAAGACCCACTCTGGGCATTGCCTTCTCCTGGAAGCCTCCGAGACACACAACACCGCCTGGGATAAGTGCCCGTCTTCTGTACTTCCGCAGTGCTTACAGCTGCCCCCACTGTACTCTCGCCACTCGGTGTGTGTGCCTGCCCCGTATGCCACCCCTGACGGAGAATTCCTGAGGTGGTGACCTGGTCTTTCTCATTTTGGTCTACCCAGTGCTTGACATATTGTGAGGTGCATCACAGCTGCCTGATATGTGTTGAATCAAACAGCACAGGAAGGGAGGAAGGAAGGGAGGGAGCGAGAGAGGGAGGGAGGAAAGAAGGAAGGAAGGAAAGAAGGGAGGGAGGCAGGGAGGAAGAATGAGGGCAGGCAGGTAGGTGGGTGTGGACGGAAGTGTTCGTGAACGGACCCCCACAGGCAGGGCACTCTGAAACCCTGAGGGATAAACATTAGGACCCCCCCTTTACACACAGGGTAACCCAAGACCTGGTAACTTGCCCAGGCTGGGACTGGTGCAAACCAGGCCTTGGGGCTTCCAGCATCTTGCTCAGGCCTTTTTCATTATGCCACATGGGAGAGTCCACACTCCCAGTTTGGGCCCTGGCAAGATGCCTCTGGGGCCAGAGGCTGGAGCTGGGCGGGCCCCCCCCACCCCCCCCCCCGCTTCCTGGGAGTGAGGACCCAAGCCCTGAGCCTCTTTCTTCATGCCAGCTTGGTCTTAGCCCTCAAGAGTCATGTCTGAGCTGCCGTAGACCAGCTCAGGGCGAGATGACGCCTTGGGTATAATCTCCACTCACCAGCTCCCCCCTTTCCCAGCCCTGTGATCTTCCCAAAGCCATTTGACTTCTCTCATTCACCCAGATGGTGAGGGGGGCTCTCAAGAGGCCCAAAGAGTGGAAAGGCTGGAGGGAACTGCCCACCTGCCTCTCTGGAGCAGCAGCGGGCACCGTGAGGGGTCCTCAACACAGAACTCTGGGGCCCTCAGGAGTGGTGGGAACCCCAGCCCCTCCCTCCTCCCTGCCCCAGCTCCTGTCTCGAGGCAGGGCCTGTGGTTTTCCCTGGGCAGGCACGAGCACATGGCTCGGCCTGTACTCTCTGTGATGCCCACCTCGGGCCTCTGGGGGCCTCTGTCCCCCTGGTCATGGGAGCCAGGGTCTTTGGAGCAAGGATTTGCAGGGGTCTCTGAGGATCAGAGGCCACAGAGGGATGCTCAGGACTCAGGGAGGCAGCTGAGCCCCTGGATCGTCCCCTCCCCTCAGGATGCTCCCGTCCCCCAGAGCTGTGCGCTCAACCTTCATTGATCCCTCTAATTATCCCCCTCCTCCCTTCTCCCCCTCACTCATTTGGAGACAATTCAGAGAAGGACCATATGTAAGCCCCTCTGTTCTCTGTGACTGATTCCGCTTCTGTTTCCAGGACTAGTCTGTCCCTCCATTCCTCTGCCCCTCTGGGTGTGTCTCTCCCAACCTCTCTGTGTGGTGTGTACGGGTGGGTGTCAATCCTTCCTCTCTGGGCTTCACTGCCCTCTCTCTTCATCTCTCTCTGTCTTCCTGTGTCGCTCCCCTCTCCCCATGCCCTTTTGGTCTCTGCGTCTCTGAGTCTCTCATTTCTTCCTCTCCCCTGCTCCCAACATGGCATGTGGCGGGGGGGCACCTCTTGAGGCCCCTGTCATTCCAACGGCTCAACCTGGGGTCTGATGACAGGCTCAGGCTGCAGCTGCACCCTGTAATTGACGGGCCTGGCCCCTGGCCCTGGGACCCCTGCCTCACCCTCCTGCCCCCTGCTTACTCTCAGGCCTTTTCACTCCTGGTGACTGAGGGGTGGGAGCTGGGGCCCTTCTCTGCCTCCCTCCTCCATCTCCCACCCCCTAACCGCCTCCCCTGGGCCCTGGGGCCCTAGTACGGCTGCTCAGGAGCTGTAGATTTGAAAGTGGCTCCATTTCTGTTTCCACCCACCCTGCACAGAGGGGCCGAGCCAGTCACTGTAATTACATGTGGCTGCGGTCCGCCTCTTCCCAGCCCTCATGGGCCGTCTCCCTGTCTCTCTTCCTCCCTGTAGCCCCTCTGCCTCCGGCCCAATCCCTCTCCTCACCCCCAGGTTTCTCTGACTCTTTCTCTCGCTGTTATCCTCTCTCTCACCCAATTTCTCACTGTCTGTCTCCCCCTCTCTCTTGTCTCGCACTCCCTTCTCCATTGCCTCTCCTCTGACCCTGTCTTTTCCTCCCCATTGCTGAGTCTCCCGTCTCCCTCCTGTCCCCCACTGTCCACCTGTCTCCTCCCGCGCCCCATCTCCCACGTTCTGATGCACTATCTCTTGGCTTCTACCCTTCACTGTCCCTTTGATTCTTTCTCTCTCTGTCACTCTTGATGCCTGTCCCTATCTCTCCATCGCTGACCAGCTGTCTGTTCTCTCCCGTTCTGTTTCTGCCTCTTCTCCTCACTCTGACTATACCACGTGTCTCTGGCCCCCTCCCTGGCACCACACACACATGCCTGCATGCACGTGCACACACACACACACTCACATCCTTGCTCACTCACGGGTTGTGGTTTGGGAGTTTTCTATTTTGGAGTCCGGGGCTGTTGCCAGATAGGGTAAGGGCTGGGTAACTAGTACAGAGAGAGAGAATGAGGGCTTCCGGCATTCTGGGCTGTGGGGAGGGGACCACGGCTGAGAAAATAGACCTTGTTCATCTGCTTTTTCCCCAGCCCAGACCCCATCCCTCCTTCCTGGGCTGGAGGTAGTAACAGGATCCGCTCACCCTACGGAGGCAGTGCTAGAGGCGAGCTCCCTGGAGGAGGTGGCACCCCCCATGCTCCAAGGCAATGGCCCTGGGGCTCCCCAGGCCCTGGACAGCACTGACCTCGATGTCCCCACAGAAGCTGTGACATGTGAGTCCTGGGGGGGCTGGAGTATGGGGGTGGCAACATGTAGGGGTTGCACTGGGGAATCCAATCCAGATGGGCTGGCAGAAATGCAGTGGCTGCCCATGGGAGCCCAGCACTGGGCCAGGGCCTTGAGAAGTGGGTAGGGGAAAGGTATACGACACTGTCACTGTCCTTTCTGTCTAGGAAGAAGACCTCCACATACAAAATGATTAGTACCAAATGAATGTAGACAGGCCCCAGGCAATATGGTTCAGGACAAGAGTGTGAGGTTGTGTGGAAGGAGGTAGCCCTCACCTTAGAAGCTGGGGGGCCGTGCAAGGAGTGGGAACTCGGGCAGCCCCATCTTTCAGAGCATCAAGGACAAAAAGGAAGGAGAGACACCCCCAGTTGCTCTGGGCAGAAAGAAGCAAAATTCAGCTCCATTCCCAGGCTTGGCTCGACCTCCAAGGAGGTCCTGGGAGGGAGCAAATTCCCCACCCTCCCCCTCAAGAGCAGGGAAGGGGCAGCCAGAATCGTTTTGTGATTACTAACAAGATGAGCAAAATCTATAGACATATTTGCACTTTCGGACTTTCTTTCCCTGAATGATCTGACGTGCTCTCTAGATCAGCCTGTGGTGAGGCAACCTGGGGGAGAGCTATGGCCAAGCCCATTTCACAGATGAGGAAACTGAGGCGCAGAGAGCACTCACCCAGGCTGAGGAACTCGGGTGCCCCGGCCCAGCACTCTCTCCTGTGCCCGCCTGCCCAGCTGGCATGGCCAAGCAGGCAGCTGCCTCAGCCAGGGCATCTGGGGCTAAGCTGGACTCCCTGGAAGTCGGGGTTACTGAATCCTGCTAGCGCCCTGCCCTCGGCCTCCTCCAGACACACCCACCAGCAGAATTGAGAGAAAGAGGTCAGCGCCGTGGCCACAGAGGGGGCCTGGGTGGGAGTTGGACAGACACTCCTGTGTCTGTGGGCCTGAGTGTTTGCTCTGTGACTCAGCCCCCATGGCCATGGCCACAGGCAGGCTCTGTCTGCCCGAACCTGCCTGGGCCCTCAGCTCACCACACACACCCACCCTCTGGTCACTGTGTCCATGTTTAGGCAGCAGGGCAGGGGGCACTGAAACTGGCCAAGGACCTAGCCCAGTCACCCCATGGGGCCAAGGGGTGGGGGCAGGATGATTCAGGCCTGGCCACTTCCCATGGCCTTACCCCTGTTTACCCAGAGACAGACACCAGCCAGACCTCGGGTCCTCTCCAGAGCCCTGTCTCCCATCCTCTCCCTGACTCCCCGTCTCCTTTCTCCCCATCGCCTTCCCCTCCCCCTCCACTTCCTAGCTGTGGAAACTTTGGCAAGTTTTATCCTCCCTGGGCCTCAGTGTTTTCATCTGTGAAATGGGGCCAATCATAGTAGATCTACTGTGATGTTTAAAGTCACTGCCCATAAAGCTCTTAGCACTGTGTCTGGCATCTAGTAACAGCTCAAAATGTGTAAGCTGCTAGTTAAGAGAGTGGTGACTATTGTGACAGTAGCAGCTCAATCCACAGTCCCTTGTCTTCCAACTTCACGTGCCCCCTTGCCTCTCTGCGCTCTGAGCCCCTCCAGGCTGGTTCCACCTTTGACACTTACTGGCTGTGTGACCTTAGACAAGTTACTGTACTTCTCTGGGTCTCAGTTTCCTCATCTGTGAAAGGAGAACACTGCCCTATAGAGATACTGAGAGGATTCAGTGAGAGAATAATCAGCTTGTCAAGTGCTTAGAACAGTGGCTGGTGCAGTAAGTACGCAATGATGTGACCAAGGCTAGAAGGCCCAGCCCCCTCGGTCAAGGGAAGCACTGAAGCCACCTTCCCCTCTCCTCAGGCTCCAGGGCCCCCAGACATCTCCTCCCACCACAATTCAAACACAGAGGCCCCGCCTGGAGGGAGTTGGGGATGCAGATCCCAGTGCCTAAGTGATGGAAGTGTCCCACGTGTACACATTTACAGGGGTCCTCAGGCCAGAGGGTCCTGCCCAGGAGTCAGGGGCCCTGAGCAGCGGAGGGATCCCAGAGCTCTCTGTGACCCTTCTCAGTCCCCTCCCCCAGTACACACACACCTGCCCTCGTCTCCTGAGAACAGAACAGTGCCATCCAGGAGAGCACACCACCTGAGGGAGGCGAGGAAAGGAACTGGGTGTTTTGGGGGGATCTCCAGGGCCAGCTTCCCTGCACCCCACTGATAAGGCTGAAATCTGGTCCCTCAGACTGGGATGGGGACTTGGGGGTTCCTGGCCTTGGGGGTCTCCCCACTGGCCTCCCTCTTCCCTTCTTCTCTCCCTCCTCACCCAGACCCAAGGACCCCTCAGCAAACTCCTTCTGCCAGCTGCCCCACGGAGGCCAGACAGGGCAGGGAGCTCAGGCGGAAGGCGCAGGAGATAGAGGGGCTCCTGTGAGGAGCCCCTGGATTCCAGGGCCAGGGCGTTCATCTCCAAACAGATGTTTCCAATAAATCACCCAGCACACGAAGGGCAAAAACAGCTGGGGGCTTGGCAGGGGCCGAGGCGAAGGTTAACTGCTTCACTGCTGTCCTCCTGCCCCAGCCGAACCATCCCTGTCCCTCCACCCCCTACTGCACAGCCCTCGCCAAGTCCCAGGACCCCCAGGGCAGGAGAATTGATTTCCTGTGGGGTAAGAAGGTGGGGTCCAGGGCTCTGAGCCTCCTCCCCTGCCCCTCTGTCTTTCTGGAATGAGCACTGGCCTGGGAGTCAAGAGCCAGGCTGGTCTCTGCTGCTATTTCATGGTGTGCCCCTGGACAAGGCAGTGCTGCTCTCTGAGCCTCAGTTTCCCCACCTGCAGAATGCAAGTCCAGCTGTGTGACCTGTGGTGTCTCTAGGAATGAAGCAGGCAGGGTTAGAGCAGTGCTCTGAAGGTTGTGTGGCCCCCACGCTTTCCCCCATCGCCCTTTCTCGTCGTCTCTCCAGGCCAGCCTCAGGGGAACCCCTTGGGCTGCACCCCACTAATGGCGAATGGCTCTGGCCATCCCTCGGAGCTGGGCGGCGCCAGGCGGGCAGGGAATGGAGCCCTGGGCGGCCCCAAGGCCCACCGGAAGTTGCAGACACACCCGTCTCTCGCCAGCCAAGGCAGCAAGAAGAGCAAGACCAGCACCAAATCGGCTGCCTCCCAGATCCCTCTCCAGGCGCAGGAAGGTGAGCCCCTACACCTCTCCCTGGGAGAGGCGCCCAGAGCCGGGTCCTCAAAGCACAGGGCAGTGAAGCAGCATCTCCACCAGGTTGGTGGTGAGAAGTGCAGAGTCTCGGCCCCAGGCCAGGCCCACCGGATCTGAACCTCTGGGTGGGGCCCGAGAGTCTGGGTTTTAACAAACCCTCCAGGGAATCTGGTGCAAGATTCAAATTGGAGAACCTTGCAAAATCCACCTGTTGGGTAAAGTGAGGCATATCTGCATTCTCAAGGCCAACCCTTTCCCACCCCTGCTCTCCCAGAGTTGCTGTAACAAGGAATGGAGCCACCTGGGCTGAACCAGCTTAAACCACCCCATTTCTGGACACAGACTTTTTCCTTGAGGAGTGGACCATCTCTTTAGTGAGAGCAGAACACCTAGCAGAATAAAATGATGCACCATCAGAGGCTTAATTGGAGGTGGGGTGGGGGCTGCAAGGTGCAGTGGGAGGGCAGAGGACCCAGATGCACCAGCCATTGTTCCTCCAACACAAAGGTCCTCAGCAGGGCCACCCTGGGCAGCCACCTCCCACCGCCCCACCAGGCATCTATTCAGCATGAGTGACAGCTGCCTGGGGCTCAGTGGTGACCTTCACCCTACAATTTTAAGTGATTCCCGTCCGTGTCGGGGAACTCGGGCCCGGTCCTTTGCAAATTCAGTGTACACATTTGCACTTAACATGTTTGTAAACCTTCCCACGTGTAAAGCAGGTTCTGCCCAACAGTCTTATTTATGAAGGGGGTGTTCATTCACTTAAAGTGTGTGGGGCATCTGCTCTGAGCCGGGCCCTGTGCTATGTGCTGGTACCCAGTCCACGCCCTCATGAAGCTCCTGAGAGAGGCACAAACAGCTCCTCAGGATATGGGGTGATTACAAAAACAGTGATTAACACAGGCACGGGATTATTCGAACACAGTGGGACACCCACACCAGCCCAGCAAGCTGGGGAGGGGAGTGGGGAAGGCTCTGGCGGTGTCTGAGCAAGCTTTAAAGGACAAGTAGGAGGGTCTAGCCAGGGGAGCATTAGCACAGGGGTGAGAACGGCTGGCATGGCTACATTATGAAGTTCAAGGTGAAGAATGGCTCGAAGTGAGACTCCAGACAGGCAGGGGCCTGGGGATAGGGACCTAGACTTTACCTGGAGGACAACAGGGAGCCAATAAAGAGTTTTACACAAGGTAGTGACCTCATCAGATCTGCATGTGAAGGGAACTTCCTTATCCAGTTTGCAGACAGATTGCAGGGGTTCCAGCCGTACAAGACCCCAGGCCCTCCACACAGGAATGGGGTCAGGGAGTCAGACCCTCCATGGCAGTGTGAGTCTCCCACAGGACCAGCAGCCTTGTGCCAGGGGCCCACCTGGTCAGAGGAACTGGACACTGCCCCATGGCCTGGCCCCTGGGAGGGGGGCCAGCTCAGCATCCTGGCAGCACCCTGAGCGGTTCAGAGCACGGGCTCCAGAGCCAGCTTGCCTGGGTCCCTGGCTCCACAACTTACCAGCTGGGTGCCCAAGGGCAGGCTCATGCATTAGTTCACTTACCATTTACTCAGCACCTATGATGGGCCAGGCACTGTCCTAGGGGCTTGTACTATATCAGTGACCAAAACAGACAGAGACACCCGCCCTTGGGAAGCTTGCATCTTAGTAAGAGGAGAAAGCAGTGGAGTGGGTGGAAGGTGGTCAGGCCTCCGGTGAAAGGCAAAGCAGACCAGGGCGAGGGGATGGGGTGCAGGCAGGGTGCAGTATTAAAGAGGGTGCTTGTGGAAGGAAGGCCTCACCAGAGGGGACATTTGGGCAAAGAAGGAGGGGAGGGAGGGAGCCTAGGGTGTATCTGGGACAAGAGCCTTCCGGGTGGGGCAGTAGTGCCTGCATGACCAGGAGGCCAGTGTGGCTCCAGCAGAGTGATCCTGGGGGATAGAGTGGGAGGGGGGACCGGATCACTTGGGGCCGTGGGGGCCACTGTGAGCACTTCCACTTTTACTCCCAGGAAGGTGGAGGCCGTTGAAGGGTTCTGAGCACAGGAGGGATGGAATCGACCAAAGTTTCTCAAGAGCCCCGCCGGCCGCTGTGTGGGGAGTGGATACGGGGAGCCTGTTGCTATTGCCCCGGTAGTAGGATTCTGGTTATATTCTGAAGTGACTTCTCTGTGCCTCAGTTTCTTCATCTGTAGAGTAGGGCAAATCGTAGCGCCACGTCATAGAGTTGTTGCAAGTTTAAATGAGTTTAATTCATGCCCAGCATTTAGAAGAAGCCTGGCACATGCCACCACCCCATGTGTTCGTTAAATAAATGATGGGAGGGCGGTGGTGCTGCTTAAGAGCGGGGAGTCAGGATCGAGGCTGCCTGGGCTCGAACCTCTGCTCCGCAACGTACGAGGTAGGTTTGTGTAACGCTGTGCCTTTGGGGGCACCTCACAGCCCCCACTTCGGGAAGCCACCGGAGGGCTGCATGAGCTTAATTCGTGCCGAGCACTGAGCACTCGGCGAAGCCCGTCCCTGCCGGGCTGGGTCCCCTGCCCCCCGCCATCTCACCTGGCTCTCCCCACCCGCAGACTGCTGCGTCCACTGCATACTGTCCTGCCTCTTCTGCGAGTTCCTGACGCTGTGCAACATTGTCCTGGACTGCGCCACATGCGGCTCCTGCAGCTCCGAGGACTCGTGCCTCTGCTGCTGCTGCTGTGGCTCCGGCGAGTGCGCCGACTGCGACCTGCCCTGCGACCTGGACTGCGGCATCCTGGACGCCTGCTGCGAGTCGGCCGACTGCCTGGAGATCTGCATGGAGTGCTGTGGGCTCTGCTTCTCCTCCTGACCCGCAGATGCCCAGGGGCTCCCGCTGTCGTGCAAAGCTTGATCACCCCTCCCCCTGGCCCCCTCCCGCCCTCCCGGTGCCCTCTCAGAACCCCAGCCCGTGAGAGGGGGGCGCTTGCGGGCACCTCTGTCGCGGGAGCTGGGCCCACTGCAGAGAGCTGGTCCTCCTCCCTGATTGCCAGGGACAGATGGCACCAAGGACATGGTGGGGAGGGCTGGGGCGGGGGCTGCTCCTGGGTCAGCTGCCAGGGCTGCAGAACACTGTGAAAGTTGGGGGGGGGGGGCAGGAACGTGGGGGAGGCGGGGACGCCAGAGCTGTGCGCTTCTCTACCTCTCACTGCTCCCGGTGCCCACCTCCCCTGATCCCCAGGCTTAGAGGACAGCAAAATGTGAAAAGAGACCCCCCACCCTGCCCTCAGCCAAGCCCCTCCCTGTCTCCTTTCCTGGGCTCTTTTGGGGGCCTGACCCATACAGTGACCCCAGAGGGTGCTGGGCTTGGGCCTGGGGCGGGACAGGAGGGGAAATAGAATGGAAAAGACTGGAAGGGGAGAGGGAGGGAATGGAGGGAGGGTCTGTTCTATTTGTTGCTGTAAATAAAGATATTTGTCCATCTCAGATTTCCTCAGGACTCATGAGTAATGTCCATGGACTACGGCTCTCAGAAGCAAACACTCCCCACAACCTGCTTACAAGGTACCCAAATAGATGAGCCTTCTCTGCCCTCTGGGGTCCCTTCCCTTCACGTTCCCCCATAAGGGAAGGAAGGAAGAGGGGTCCGACTCCCCACCATTATTTCCCTCTTCCCACCAAAGGGAAGGGGAAGCCAGAGGGGAAAGAGTTAACGTTGGCATAGAATTAATTAACAACAGATGTGTTCGGGTTTTGATTAATTAATCTCCTGCTGACTCCAGCTTCTCCAAGCCCTCCTCGCCATGGCTCCAAGGCAGAGAGGGTGACGCCTATGTCAGTTGCAGAACAGTGGCGGGGAGCGGGCAGCCCTGGGCCTGGCACCGCCTGGGCTTGCTCCTGGGCTGCACAGGGAGGCCTGTGTGGCCTGAGTGGGGGTCACACGGCCCAGCCTCAATCGTCCCTGAGACGGAAGAAAGCTGCCAGAACTGGCGGGAACCCCAGAGGCCGAGTGTCCAGGCCCTTGGTGTGCAGGGGGAGGGGCAGACCTGAGCACTGCAGGGCTCCCGGGGGAGAGTAGACTCTGACAGTGGGGAGGGCTGGCTGGACCGAGCCCCTCCCCACCCCATCCTGGACCGGGAGGAAGCCAGGAGGGGTCCAGGGTGAGTGAGGGATGTCTTGTGGTTGGACTTGGATCATCCTGAGGAGAAGACGTGGCTGAAGAAGGCCTTGAAAAGTGGAGACCTCATGGGAAATTGGTGGGCACTGCTTCCAGGAGCACCAGTTGGAGTGGTCCTGAGGGATTCTGGAAGGAAGGAGGGAGCTCAGAAAACGGGCCAGATGAAATCTGGACTCTCTTAAGGAGCGTCATAGAGGGAGCAGCCCGTGCCCTTGGAGCAGGCTGCAGTTACAGCAGGAGGAGGTAATAAGAGGGGATGGGAAGACTCCCCACACTGCATCCCCCACTGCCCGTGTACACAGGCCTCACTTGGCCAACATTAGGGTTTTCTGACCTCTGAGAAACTCAGGACACAGCTGCCCAGGGTCACACAGTCAAGACAAAAGCCAGAGAAGCCCCATCTCAATCCCCAATGTTCATTTACTTATCTTAATTTTTTTGCGTAGTTATTGCATTTAGTTTGCATTGCCCAAAGTACAGATAGTTCAAAAGTCTGATCTATGCATATACAAGGATTTACACTTACTGGTTTGTTTTTTTGACAAAGATATCAGAATCCTATACACATTGTCTTGCACCATTTTTATTACTTAACTGTCTGTCTCAGGGACATTCCTCATCACACGCTGAGGAGCAGCATGGAGTTCCTCTAAGGGATGAGCCACAGTCCAGTCACCCGGCTCTTGCTTCGTCCCTTCCATTTATTTCTGTTATACACAAGGTTGCGTGAATATGTCCTTTGGCATGAATGAGCTATAGCTGTAGAATATTCCTGAAAGTGGGATTGCCAGGCCTCAGGGTGCGTGGTTTGTGACTTTGACAGGACTGCTTAATCGCCCTCCGTGAGGGTGTGCCGGTCCCCTCCCATGGCTGTGGGGAGTGTCCCCTTCTCTCCCTACTGTGGCTCTTTGTCCTGAGGAGGACAGACTATGGTGGGAGGGCTCCGGTTTAGTCTGGCTCAACCTCAGGTCCTCCCCAAGGCTGGGGTCTGAGGGACACTGGGAGACCAGGCGGGGGTGGGGGGGCTCCTGACCACCTCAGGTCTGGTCCAGGTGGGCAGGAAGGCCCCCTCCCGGGCCCTCTCCCCTCCGTGGGGCCCGCAGCAGGAAGAGGCGCCTCTGCAATCCAAATAGTGATTTCCTGCTGCAGGCTCTGGGCTGTTTTCTTTAGGACAGTGGCTGAAACTCGAGAGGCTGAGCTGGGTGGGGACGGGATGGGGGAGGATTTAGCCAGCCTCCCCCCAGCACACACACACACACACACACACACACACACACTCCCTCCCTCCCTCACTCACACACAGACTCTCCTCACAGTCACACACTCACATACATTCCACCAAGTCACATGTACCACACACTCACACACACACCACACATACACATACATGCCCTCACACAGCACATTTCAGAGCCTGCAACCCCCGCCAGCCTTGCTGAGCCCAGGCTATGCTGCAGAGCCCTGTGTCCCCTCCCCCTCATCTCATGCCTGCTCTGCCATCCTTGCCCAGGTGGCCCTCATCCCCACTGGGAAGCAGGTGGCATTTGTCTTAGAGGCCACCACCCACCAACTCTGCCCAGATGTCCTTCCAGGGCAAGCCCTGGTTCTAGCCCCTTCCCCTCCACTCCATGGCTCCCAGTCCCTGCTTTCTAACCAGCTGGTCTGAGCCAGGTGTCGGTTCCAGCTGTGGCTCTGCTCTGGGCCCCGGGGAAGAGACCCTTTCATGCTCTGGGCCTCAGTTTCCTCATGTGTACAATGGAGCAGCACTGAGCTACTGGAAATCAGGTGGTTGCCACAATGTCCAGGGAAATAGCCTGTGTCTCTGGTTTTCTTTCATCTCTGGAGTGGCAGACCAGCCCCCTTTTACCCAGGAGACTTCTTGAGGGACCGCCCTCAGGCTGTGGGTTGTCAAACCCAAGATGGGCATTAATTACCACACTTGTGGGAGGAGAAGGGGGTGGGGCCAAGTTAAGTTGTCCCTGGCCAGACCACTGGGTGATCTTGTGTGCCAAACCCAAGACATTTTGCCCCATGACCGAGCAAGTAGCTGAGCCAGGGACTGGCTTGTGAGGGGAAGGGTGGTCAGCCCGCCTCCCACCTCCGTGGCCTCCGACAGCTTCTCCCCGTCCTTTGGCCCATTTAATTGGCACCCCTGTGCTCAGACGCAGAGCTGGGCAAACAGCTTCAGGCCTTATCACCCCAATGACCCTGGGGCCTTTGCCAGCTCCCTCGGGACATGAAGCAGTAGTGGGGCCGGAGGGCTGGTCCCCAAGGCTCAGGGGCAGGCACTTCTGGGTGCTGAACTGTGGGAAGCAGAGTGGTATCTCTCGGGACTGGCCCCGTGCAAGGAGGGATGGGGAAGATGCAGGGACAGGAGCCTCAGGCCAGCGTGAGGGCAGCAGAGGGGACAGAGATCACAGGCCTGGCCCCTTGAAACCTCCATGTTTATGCTTCTTTCCCACTCCGACTTGCCTGGGATGATAAGGTGACAGGCAAGGGATGGTTCTTGTGGCCCCAGCCCACCGATGGCCCCAGCTATCCCTTCACTCTCCACCTCCTCCAGAGAAAAGCCCCCGCAGCTTTCCTTGTCCCTCACCTGGTTTTACTGCTTTCCCCAACCCCGCAGCAGCCTCCATACCCCACAATTCTGCCACGTCTGGTTACAGCCTCATTCCCTCCTACTGCAGACAGGTTGGGGGTAGGGGTAGGAGGGGAGGGTGTTCACAGGCTGTGCCTACCTGGCATTTCTCGTGTTGCCACCTCAGGGGGTCCAGGGAAGATACTAAGGCTTATCCCTGGGCCAGTCACCATGGGGACAGAAGGCTATGGGGACCAGGCCTCTGTGTCCCCAAAGGGTAGGTTACTTGGCTGCCCCTCCAGAATCATGTGGAGTCGGGGAGGGGAAGCTCCCCAAAGAAGTAGGGGTGCTGTAACCAAAAAAAGCGGGAAAGTCTGGCAGATTAAAACCACAGAAGTCATTAGGGGGTCGGACTACCACCGGTGGGTCCAGAAGAGGGGCCTTGTGGGGGAGGCCTGGCTGGAAATCTCAAGTCGGCAAATGCAGCTCCAGGCCTTGGGTTGGAGAAGAGAAGTCCAGGACAATGGCCTTCGAATATCTGGAGTCTGGGTGGAGAGCAAGGCTTGTCCTGAGTCTCCAGCAGGCGGAGGTAAGACCACGAAGCAGGCACAACAAGGAGAGAGTGCCCAGCTCCAGGCACGAGAGGTACCTCTAACTGTGAGAGCTGCCCCAAGAGGAAAGGGCTGCGACAGCCGTGGGGTGGGGGCCCCCCTGTTCCAAGAACTATTCTGGGGGAGGGGGTGTAGTGGGTGTAGTGCCCTGGTGTTGAGTGGGGGCAGGGCGGAGAGAGGGTGGAGGGTTGTCACAGGTGGCCCCCGCCCGCAATTCCTGCTAACTCAGACCTGCCGTGGCTGAAGGACGCAGACGGTGATCCTCTGATAAGAGAGAAACAGAGGTGGAAGGCGGCCGGGAGGTGGAGTGAGACGAGGAAAAGGAGGCAACGGGAAAGTGAAGCAGCCTGGTGGCCACGCGTCCCTCCACTCCTCCCAAGGTCGCCCGGCCAGACGGTGGGGGCAGCAGTGCCCCTCCACCGGTCCCTCCCGTGCCTGGAGCCTCCACAACGCGGGGCAGCTCGGCATTAATTAGGGGCCCGGCTAATGGCTCGGAAGATTGGCCAGTTCCAGGGACCCTGCTGAAGAGAGACCTCAGTGAGATTTATTCCTAATTATCTCATTTGTCTCCCCCCATTACTCTTTATGGCTGGGATTTATGGGGCCATTAGTGGGCCCAGCCAGGTTAGGACGAGTGTGAGCCTTGAGATGCTTCATAATAATAACAATAACAACGCTCACCCTGGCCAGATTAATGGGGGATTTGCCTTCTTGCCCTCCCCACTCCCTGTCCTTGGGACCCCAGATACCTGCTGCCCACATATCCCTCTCCCTTTGGGGAACCGTGGTCCTCAGCTCCAGGCCCTCAGCCACCTGTGGAGGTCAAGTCTGGCCACCCCTCTGCCCCCGCTCCACCCCAAGCCTGTCTCTTAGCCCTCCTGTGGTGCCACCAATTGGGAGCTTCAAGGTAGTAGTGGTGGGATGTCGATTCCAACAGTAACGCCTCTGGGACAAGGCCTGTCACTAATTGATGAGTTTGGCTGCAAGCAGCAGAAAACCCAAATAAACGAGGCTTAATCTGTAAGGACACGTATTGCCTCCTTAACAAGAAGTGCAGAGTTAGGTGACCCAAGCAGATGAGGAGACTCAAAGATGCTGTCAAGGAGCCTGGCTTCCATCCTTCTGCTCTGCCATCCTCGGCCTGTGGTCCCTGTCTCCCCTCCTGATCACAAAGTGGCTACTACAGCCCCAGGCATTGAGCTCACACACAGCAACCACAAAGAACAAAAAAGGCAGGTGGAAAAGAGAGGCTTTCTCCTCCTGTACCTCTCACCAGAGAGAGAAAAACATTTCCAGAAGCTTCTAGCAGGTCTACTTACATCTTTGCCCAGACTGGGTCACATGCAGTCTTAGGCTGGGCTCCTCCAGAAGCAGGCCTTAGACAAGGCTTCGAGTGCAAGGAATTTTGTTTAAGAGGGGATTCCAGGAAACATCAGTAGGGGAGGGGGGGTGAGACTGGGAGGGAAGGCAGCCAATAAAGGGTATGTTATCAAATTGGTTACCACTGTGGGTGACTGGTGCTCAATCCTGGAGGACACATGTCTTGGAGGGAGCTGATGTATTTTTACACCAAACCCACAGTCACTGGCTGCAGGCTGCTCCCAGGGAGTGTCCATTTTCTGGCACTCGCTGCCTGATTGGGCCGCTGAAGGAAGCTCTCGAACAAAGGGATGGAGATGCTGGCCAGCAGAGGTTGGCCAGAGAGCTCTTCACTGGTAAGTCCTAAGGGGCTAGGTGGGCCCCATCTGCTGAAATGAGTTTACAGTGACTGGCAGCCAGACCAACCGTGAGTCACTGTTGGGCAGGGAGAAAGGGGAGGCCACCACGGGGTCTGCTGCAGCCTTTCCCCACCTTCTCTCCAGGGGATCCTTTCGGACTCTGCCACCATAGGCTAGTCACAGAGGCCGAGTGATTCCACTTCAGGAGAACGTGGGGACAAACCCCATAGAGAGAAGGCGAGTTTCAGGCCCAGTCCTGTTAGAGTCACCTCAGCCTCCTCTCCCTGCTTAGCTCAGGAAGAAAGGATGACATGGCCCTTCCAGACTCTTCCTATGGTCATCCACCCTACAGGCTGTAACTCCCTCCTCTAACCCCACTCCTGGGGTGTCACTGCCCCCCCCTTCCCACTGCCACCCATTCTCAAGGTGGAGAAGTCCAACTTTGTCCATTCAGGTGCCAGCTTCCCCCCATTTTGCTGTAGGTAGAGACCACCTACCACACGGGGTGTCGAATGCCTGGAACCCTTGTACACCCGTCGTTGGGAGTATAAATCAGTGCATCACCTTTGGCAAAACCTACTAAAGTGGACGTACACAAACCACATGATCCAGTGATTCCCTGCTAGGTATATATGAAACAGGTATAGGCACACGCTCCAAAAGGCACAGACTAGAATGTTCACAGCAGCACTATTCATAATAGCCCCCAAATGGAAACCCAACCGCCCATTAATGGTAGAATGGATAAACAAATTGTGGTGTGTTCACATGGTGGAATTCTACACAGCAGTGAGAATGAGTGATCCATGACCACTCATGACAGCATGGACGAACCTCACAAACCCAGAGTTGAGAGAAAGAAGCCAGACACGAAGAGCATACTGTATGGTTCTTTTTACGTAAAGTGCAAGGACAGGCGAAACCAGTCCATGGTGTGGAAGTCAGTCACTGTTACCCATTGTTATCCTAAGAGGTAGGGCTGGGAGGGGGCGTGCAGGACTTCTAGGGGGCTGGTACGTTTCTGTTTCTGAATCTGGGCGCTAGTTAGACAAATGTGTTCAGTGTGTAAAACTTCACCAAGCTGTATGGTTACAGTGTGTGTAATGTAGGTGTAAATGTTGTAGATGATAGATATAGATATAGATATAGATATAGATATAGATATAGATATAGATATAGACATAGATATCTGACTCACCCATGAGAAGGAAGCAAGGGGGTCATCCAGCCCTGTTCCCTTGTTTTACATAAAAAGAAACTGAGGCTCAGAGGGACAGTGGCAGCCCAGATGGCAGGCTGGTTAGCACCCTGGCTGGAGGAGAAGCCAGCTCTCTCAATACCTGGCTTATCATGTTTTCTTCCACATCACACCTGTGTGACAACTCGTGCCCTGAAGAGGACAAGGGATGTTGATGCCTCTGAGGACGAGCCTCGCCCTGAGCTCTTCCCCCCTTTGGATCGCACAGAGCCCTGTTACACAGAGCAAGCAGACACACGCATCCTGAGCCCTCATTGGCAGCATTTCCGGGAAGTGAGATTCCCATGATGGGAGAGGGTAGCGCAGAAGAGAAGGATCCTCCCAGAAGGAAGAGGGAATGAATAGTTAATGAATAAATCCTATATTTGTTGTCTATTGCTATGTAACAAATAAACCTAATAGCTTAAAATAACGATGAATATTTATTCTTTCACACAGTTTCTGTGGGTCAGGAATTTGGACATGGCTGAGATGGGTGGATCTGGTTCAGGGTCTCTTGTGAGGTTAAGGTCAAGGTGTTGACCAGGGCTATGGTCATCTGCAAGCTGGATGGGACTGGAGGATCTAATCCCAAAGTGGCTCCCTCACACGGCTGGTAAGTCTGTGTTAGCCATTAGCAGGGGCCTCGGGTCCTTGAAAGTTCACTTCTCCAGAGGGCAGTCTGAGTGTCCTCATGCCATTGGCGATTGACTTCCCCCAGAATGAGTGATCCAAGAGAGCAAGGCAGGAGCCACAATGTCTTTTATGACCTGGCCTTGGAGTCCCATGCCATTGTTTCAGCATTTCTGTACCCACACCAATCAGCCCTATTCAGTGTAGAAGGGACACAAGGGCGTGAATACCTGAATACAGGAAGCCAGAGTCACCGGGGGCCATTTTGGAAGCTGGCTACCATATTTACTATGAACCAGGCTCCATGTCCTATTTAATCTTCACTTATGTATTGTTAGAAATTTGCATTGTTTCTGTAACACACCAGGCCCACTCAAGTGCTCAGTGCCTGTGTAGTGGGAATCATTACCCCCATTTTATAGACGAGGAAATTGACTTGGAGAAGTTAAGTAACATTTTCAGGATGGCATCTCCAGTGAGGCACAGTGCCAGCCTGGAGCCCAGGTCTTCTGGCTTCAGTGCCTGAGCTTGTCTCTCTTCCCCACGCTGCTTCCTAGAAAGCAGAATGAGCCCTGCACGGGGAGCCAGGGATCCTGGGGTCCTATATAGGCCCTCCGCTAACTTGCTGGAACACCTGGGCGGTCAGTTCCTATAGCAGACAGTGTTGACTGCCTGCCTGTATTCATTAGGATTGTGTCTGTTGCAAGTTTATTTCTCTCTCATGTAAATAAGTGTGGAGATAGCAGTACAGAGCTGGGAGAGTGCTCTGCTCTTTGAGGTTCTCAGAGCCCCAGGCTCCTTCCAGCTCACTGTTCTGCTATGGCCCTTGTTCTCACGGTCCAGTGTGGTAGCATCCACATTCCTGGCAGCAAATGGAAGAAAGAATAGAAAAGAGAGCAAAGGACTCATGCCAGATGCCTCTTAAAGAAGATTCCTGAAAGCTGCTGTGTGAAATTTCTCCTAACTTCCCACTGCCCAGAACTTAGTCACATGGTCGTATTCAGCTGCAAAGGAGGCTGGGAAATGTACTCTTTATTCTGGGTGGCCATATGCCCAGTTGAAATTTCTATTATTTTGGAAGAAATGGAGAATGGATGTTGGGGGACAGCTAGCTGTTCCAACTACCCTACCCAATAGCCATTAGCCTCCTCCTTTTTTTTTTTTAATAGACCCCTAATTTAGTTCACTCTCCTCCAAGCAGCCATGAGCTTCAAGGAGGGCAGGCCTCAGTTCCACAAGGTGAATCATGATTGGTCAAAGCCAATCATGTGGTCTCATTCTTTTGCCAGTGATTTATTTAAGAAAGGGCGTATGACACCATCTTGGCCAACAAGAAACAAGGGTAAGTCTCCAGAGGCTTCTAGGACATAAAACAGGAATATTCCCATTTCTTCCCTTACTGGTTGTTGTGTCTGCACGTAACCTAGACAGAAACAGCCACCTTAGGACTATGAGGGGAGCCAGTCTAGGAGGTCAAGACAACCCTCCAAGGATTCCAGAGTGGAAAGAAGAAAAATATCTGCTCCTTAGGACATCTTTGAGCCACCAGATTAACCAACCCTGGAACCACACTATCTCCAAATACTATCTGTTCAGAGTATCTTCCTGTGATAATTTATTTAAGCCACTTTAATTGGGCTTTCTATTATTTGTAGCTAAAAGCATACTGACTTACAAACAACTGTATGCCAACAAACTGGACAATCTAGAAGAAATGGAAAAATTCTTAGAAACATACAACTTACCAACACTAAGTCAGGAAGAAATGGAAAATCTGAATAGACAAATTACTAGTAAGGAGATTGAATCACTAATAAAAAGTCTCTCAGTGAAGAAAAGCCCAGGACCAGATGGCTTCACTGGTGAATTTTACCAAACATTTAAGAAGAATTAATGCCAATCCTTCTCAAACCCTTCCCAAAAATTGAAGAGGAGGAAACACTCTCAAACTCATTTTATGACGCCAGCCAAAGCCTCTCATTCACGAGGCCAACTCATTTTATCAAAACCAGAAAAGTACACTACTAGAAAAGAAAGCTACAGGCCAATATCCTTGATGAATATAGATGCAAAAACGCTCAATAAAATACTAGCAAATTGAATTCAGCAGCACATTAGAAGGATCATTCATAATAATCAAGTGGAATTTATCCCTGGGATGCAAGGATGGTTCAACATACACAAATCAATGTGCTACATCACATTAATAGAATGAAAGAAAAGAATCATATGATCATCTCAATAGATGCAGGTAAAGCATTTGACAAAAATCAACATCCATTCATGATAAAAATTCTTAACAAAGTAGGCATAGAAGAAACATATTTCAACATAATAAAGGCCATATATGACAAGACCACAGCTAATATCATACTCAATAGCGAAAGGTTGAGTTCCTCTAAGATCAGGAACAAGACAAGGGTGCCCACTCTCACCTCTCCTATTCAGCATAGTACTGGAAACCTTAGCTAGAGCAATCAGGCAAGAAAAAGAAATAAAAGATACCAGAATGGGAGAGGAAGAAGTAAAATTGTCTCTATTTGCAGATGACATGATTTTATATATAGAAAATCCTGAAGACTCAACCAAAACTCTGTTAGATCTAATCAATGAATTCAGTAGAGTTGCTGGATACAAAATTAAAATCAGTAGTATTTCTATACACAAACAACAAGTTTTCTCAAAAAGAAATAAAGAAATTGATCCCAATTACAATAGCACCAAAACCAATAAAATACTTAGGAATAAATTTAACCAAGGAGATGAAAGATCTCTACTCTGAAAACTATAAGACATTGATGAAAGAAATCGAAGAAGACACAAAAAATGGAAAGTTATCCCATGTTTATGGATTGGAAGAATTAATATTGTTAAAATGTCAATATTACCAAAAGCCATCTATAGATTCAATGCAATCCCTATCAAGAGTCCAATGGCATTTTTTACAGAAGGAGAAAAAATCACTCCTAAAATTTATATGGAATCACAAAAGATCCCCAATAGCCAAAGAAGTCCTGAGAAAGAACAAAGCAGGAGGCATGAACTTCTTGATTTCAAGCTGTACTGTAAAGCTATAGTAATCAAAACAGTATAGTACTGGCATAAAAACAGACAAATAGACCACTGGGACAGAATTGAGAGCCCAGAAATAAACCCACGCATATATGGTCAACTAATACTTGACAAGGAAGCCAAGAATATTCAACAGAGAAAAGACATTCTCTGCAATAAATGGTGCTGGGAAAATTGGATATTTACATGCAGAAGAATGAAACTGGACCCCTATCTTACACTACACAAAAAAATTAACTGGAAATGGATTAAAGACTTAAATGTAAGACCTGAACCTGTAAGAAGAAGAAAACATAGGAATAAAGCTCCTTGACACGGGTCTTGGCAATGAGTTTTTGGATATGACACCCAAAGCACAAGAAACAAAATCAAAAATAAACAAGCGGGACCACATCAAACTGAAAATCTTCTGCACACCAAAAGAAACCATCAACAAAGTGAAAAGGCAACCTACAGAATGGAAAAAAATTTGCAAACCACGTATCTGATAAGGGGTTAATATCCAAAACATATAAAGAATTCATACAACTCAATAGCAAAAAAAATAACCCAATTAAAAAATGGGCAAAAGACCTAAATAGACATTTTTCCAAATAAGATATACCAAAGGCCAACAGGTACATGAAAAGATGCTCAACATCACTAGTCATTACGGAAATGCAAATTAAAACCTCAATGAGAGGGGCCGCCCGGTGGCGCAGCGGTTTAGTCCGCGCTTGGCAGCCCAGGGTTCGCGAGTTCGGATCCCGGGCGCCCGCCGACGCACTGCCTGTCAGCCATGCCGTGGCGGCGTCCCATATAAAGTGGAGGAAGATGGGCACGATGTTAGCCCAGGGCCAGTCTTCCTCAGCAAAAAGGGGAGGATTGGCGACGGATGTTAGCTCAGGGCTGGTCTTCCCCACAAAAAAAAAAAAAAAACAACCTCAATGAGATATCACCTTATACCTGTTAGAATGGCTATGATCAAAAAGACAAAAGATAACAAATGCTCACAAGGATGTGGAGAAAAGGGAACCCCTGTGCACTGTCGGTGTGATTGTAAATTGGTGCAGCCACTATGGAAAACAGTATGGTGGATCCTCAGAAAATTAAAAGTAGAATTACCATAATGATCCAACAATTCTACTTCTGGGAATATATCCAAAGGAAACAAAAATACTAATTCGAAAAGATATCTGCACCCCACGTTCATAGCAGCATTATTCACAACAGCCAAGACTGTGTCCATCAATGGATGAATGGATAAAGAAGTTGTGATATATATATATATATATATATATATATACAATGGAATATTATTCAGTCATAAAAAGTGAGAAAATCTTACCATTTGCAACAACATGGATGGACCTCAAAGGCATTATGCTAAGTGAAATAAGTCAGACAGAGAAAGACAAATACTGTAGGATCTCACTTATATATGGAATCTAAAAAAAAAATCAAATTCATAGAAAAAGAAACCAGACTTGTGGTTACCAGAGGCAGAAGGTGGGGGGAAGGGGAATTGGAGGAAGGTGGTCAAAGGTACACACTTCCAGTTATAAGGTAGATACGTACTAGGGACATGACGTACAACATGGTGACTACAGTTAACACTGCTGTATGATATATAGGAAAGCTGTTAAGAGAGAAAATCCTAAGAGTTCTTATCACAAGGAGAAATTTTTTTCTTTTTTCTTTTCTTTTTATTGTATCTGTATAAGATGACGGATGTTAGCTAAACCTATGGCGGTAACCAGTTCACAATATATGTAAATCAAACCGTCATGCTGTAGGCCTTAAAGTAATACAGTGATGTACGTCAATTATTTCTCAATAAAATTGGGGGGAAAACACATACTGACTGATCTGCTTCCCTTCTCTTGGCATTAGTTGCTCTATGAGAGGAATGGAGAGGTTGTCCCAATGTCTCATTTTCCTGGCAAGGAATCCGGAGAGCTCTATGTCTACCATGCTAGTGACAGAAATCCTGTGCAAACCAACTTAAGCAAAAAAGGAATTTATTGGCTCTCACAGCTGGAAGGAACACTCTGGTATTTGTAAAGTTAAGGAAGATCTTCAGCAATCGGTGGCAGCTGGGAACTCCGTGCCACCAGGATTCTCTCTCTCCTTCCTTCTGTCTCAACTCTGTGAGTCCTGTGTGTCGGCCTCAGTGTCTCCTATTGCCGGCAAATCTCCTCCACATCGGTGGATGGGAAGAGAGCAAGGCGGATAGGAATCAGAGGTGCCAGCAACCCCAGTGGGAAAAAGGATTCTTTACAGAGTTTATCAACCCTAGGAGCATTCTGCGGATGGCTCTCTTGGATCCCATGTCCATCCTCTGGATGAATCACTGTTGCCAGGAGCATTGGACATGCTGACTTATCAGGTTTGGGTTATCTGTTTACTCCTGTTGGGGAAGCGGCCATGGTAATGGAGAGCCTCATCAGAACTACATGAAGGGGAAGAGGAGCAGTTGCCCAAAGCAGAGGTATTGTTTCGGAAGAAGCAGAGAAATGTTGCTGGGAAGACCAAACAGATGCTTAAGACACCCCTCACCCCCAAGGAGAGAGGCCCCAACTGGTTCTTTCTACTGAAAGTTGCCATGTATCTTGCCAGTACATTGAGTGAAACCAATCCCGCTGCCCAGAGAAGGGCTTCTCATTGAAAACCTCCAGGGGCCACTATTCCAACCGACTCTGTGTGAATGATGCCCCTCTAAGCTGAGCAGTGTGTAGCACCCCTGAACTTGATCATGCCTGGTTGGATCAGAGATGGGTGGCTGAGCCATAAAGGAAGCCAGCCATCTCTTGGGGTCTTGTCCTAAAACTCAAGCCAAAGGGACCACTCCTTTCTGAATGATGGCTCTATGAGTTGGGGCCAGTTAGGAAAATTCAGAATATTCCAAATGGTGTGTGTGTTTGGGGGAGTGGGCGGAGGGTTTAATATAGGAAATGTGTTGATTGGGTGGTAGAAGGGCTGAGAAGCCAATGGATGGTGACACATCCCAAAGATTAGCAACACTGGGAAGGGACAGAAGGAAAACAAGAAGAGGTGGTGTTACCATAGCCCAGAAGCCAGGGCCATGTGGAAGGAGTTAAACCACAGCCAGAGCTGCCTAGAAGAAGTTGTGCCCACGGAAGAGGGCTGTCTGGGGGAGCAGGAGCCACAGAGGGGATACAACTGCTTTTGGAGAGGCCACCTGAGGCAAAGAGAGAGGAAGACGAATACCTTGGCCTCTCCCTTCCTTCTATCCTACCATTTCTCTCCAGTGGTCTCCACTGGCTGAACTCAGATGGAAGCCAACTGAAATAGGAGCCTGAGAATCTCAGGCTGCAAGGACTATTGTCCCTGTGATTCAGAGCAGAGGAAGGACAAGGAATGGATCTGAGGACAAAGAGGCAAATGACAGACACAATGGCCAACTGGCCCCATCAGATCCTCTCCCTTGGGAAGAATGAAACAACATCAGAGGTTGTTTTCATGCAGCCTGGAAGCTTAGAGTCTCTGAGCGACAACCCATCTGTGTCTGCACATTCCTGAGTGTCCCACAATGAAACCTCATCCTCTGAAAGTTCCTCACTGCACATCCTTTCATCCTGGCACCCCTCAGTTCTGGGAGTCTGAGCTTCTGATTCCTCCAGCTCCAGCCTGGGCTGACAGGATCACTGCCAAAGGCAGAGCGTCCCGCTGTGTGGCTGAGAGGCAGAAAGCACGGTGCAGAGGAGAGCAAGCCCGTGGAAGCCAGCCCGGGTCAGGAGGAAGGGAGGTCCTTCCACGGCTTCCTAACCTCACCACCACCACACTCCAGGAAATATTTGAATGAACGAAAATGAAAACACATGTCAAAATTTGTAGGATGCAGCTAAAACAGTACTGAGAGGGCAATTTATACCACTAAATGCCTTTATTAGAAAAGAAGAAAGATTTTAAACCAATGATCAGACTTTCCTCTTAAAGAAACTAGGGAAAGAAAAGCAAATGAAACCCAAAATAAAGGAAATAATAAAGAACAGAGCAGAAATCAGTGAAATAGAAAACAGAAAAACAAAAACAATAGAGAAAATGAAAGAAACCAAAAGCTGATTCCTTAAGAAAAATCAATACAATTGATAAACCTCTAGTCAGTCCAAAAATACCAGAAAAACACTTATAAAAGCATGGAAAACTAGGAAATAGTTATAAATCTGACAAAAGATGTGCAAGACTGGTACACTGAAAAATTAAAATTCATTGCTGACAGAAATAATAGAAGACATGGAAAGATATACTGTGTTCATGGATCAGAGAACTCAACAGTATTAAATTGTCAGTTCTCCCCAAAATTAATCTATGGACTCAATGCAATCCCAATTAAAATTCCAGCAGGCTTTTATGTGGAGATTGACAAGCTGACTTTAAAATTCATATAGAGAGATGAATGACTTAGAATAGCCAAAAGAACTTTGAAAAAAAAAAGAATAATTTGGAAACTTGCACTATCTGATTTATAAATCTACAGTAATCAAGACAGATTGATGGAACTAATAGACAAATAGATCAATGGAACAGAATAGAATGTCCAGATACACACATATACATAAATGATCAATTTATTTTCAACAAAGGTGTCAAGGCAAGAAGCATTTTTCAACAAATGATGCTGGAACAACTGGATATCCGTCTGTAAAAAAATGAACATTGGGGCCAGCCAGGTGGCATAGTGGTTAAGTCTACACACTGCACTTCAGCAGCCCAGGGTTCACAGGTTCAGATCCCAAGCACAGACCTACACACCACTCATCAAGTCATGTTGTGGCAGCATCCCACATACAAAATAGAGGAGGATTGGCACAGATGTTCGCTCAGCGACAATCTTCCTCAAGCAAAAAGAGGAAGGTTGGCAACAGATGTTAGCTCAGGGCTAAAAAAAGAGAGAGAGAGAGAGAGAACTTCAACCCATATCTTGCATCATATTTAAAAATTAACTCAAACGGGATCATAGGCCTAAATGTAAAACCTTAAACTATAACAATTCTATAAGAAAACATAGGCGAAAAATCTTTGTAACTTTGAGTGTGGTAAATATTTCTTAGATAGGACAAATGGAAAAGTATGAACCATAAAAGAGAAAAATTGATAAATTTGAATTCATCAAAATTAAGATCTTCTGCTCTTCAAAAGATACATTAAGAGAATGAAACGATAGCCACAGACTGGCATAAAATATTTGCAAATCACATATCTGATACAGGACTTGTATGTAGAATATATAAGGAACTCTCAAAACTCAATAAAAAGACAAACAACCCAATAAAAATGGGCAAAAGATTTGAACAGACACTTCACCAAAGAAAAAATATGGATGGCAAACAAACGTATGAAAAGATGTTCAACACCATTAGTCATTAGGAAAATTGAAATTAAAACCACAATGAGATATCACTATATGCCAATCAGAATGGCCAAAATGAAAGACTGGCCATACCAAGCATTATTGAGCTAGTGGAGGAATTGGAATTCTCATATGTTGCTGGTGGGAATACATCCACTTTAGAAAACAGTTTGGCAATTTCTTTAACAGCTCAACATACTTGGGGCTGGCCCGGTAGTATAGTGGTTAAGTTCACACGCTCTGCTTTGGTGGCCTGGGGTTCATGGATTCAGATCCTGGGCACGGACATATGCACCACTACTTAAGCCATGGTGTGGCAGGCATCCCACATATAAAGTAGAGGAAGATGAGCACGGATGTTAGCCCAGGGCCAATCACCCTCATTAAAAAGAGGAGGATTGGCAACAGATATTAGCTCAGGGCTAATCTTCCTCCCCCCCCCAAAAAAAAGCTCAACATACACCTACCAAAAGACCCAGCCCTTCCACTCCTAGGTATTTACCCAAGAGAAATGAAAGCATATGTCCGTACAAAGATTTCTACACAGATGTTCACATAGCATTGTTCATAATAGCCAAATTTCTAAACAACCCAATGTCTATCAAAGGGAGAATGGATAAAAAAAATTGTGGTACATCCATACAATGGAGTACTACTCAGCAATAAAAAGTAGTGACATACTGATAGGTGCAATAACATGGGTAAATCTCAAAATAATTATGCTTACTGAAAGAAGCCAGAGGAAAAAAAGCTGCATGCTGTATGATTCCATTTAGGTTAAATTCTAGAAAACGCAAGCTAATCTGTTGTGACAGAAAGCAGATCAGTGGTTGCCTAGGGGTGGAGGTGGGGTGGGAAGGAGCCTGAGGGAGGGATTATGGAGGGTCACAGGGAACCTTTGGAGAAACAGATGTGTTCACTATCTTGATTTTAGTGATAGTTTCATGGGTAGAAACATATACCAAACCTTATCAAATTCTACACTTTAAATATGTGCAATAAATGTCAGTTATACCTCAATAAAGCCATTTTAATAAATGGAGAAGGAGTGATTTCACAGAGGAAAATTGAGGCAGAAGAGTACAACTTGGTGGTGAGGGGCAGTATGGCGCCGGGCCTGAGCACCTGGCCTGGAGAGCCAGACTCTCTGGTTTCCTACCATGGCTCCACCACTTACTAGTGTTGGACGTCATAAATAACACCACAATGGACATCCTTGAACATAAAACCTTCAAGCACATCTTGGATCATTTCTTTACAGTCAATTCCTATATGTTACTTAACCTCTTGGTATCTCAGTTTCCTCATCTGTAAAATGGAGATAACAATGATATCCATAGCATTGAGTTTTGGAACTAAATAAATCTGTGTGTGTGTGTGTGTGTGTGTGTGTGTGTGTGTGTGTGTATTTGTGTCCTAGAACAGTTTCCTGACACATAGTAATTCTCTGTTGGCAAGAGCTGGCTGGACGATACAAAGGCAAAAATACAGATGACCCCACATCCTTGTGGTGTTGGCCCATGGTCTCCAACTAGATTGCCTGCTTCTGGAGCTCAGGGACGGGGAAGGGGACACAGAGCAGTGGAAGGCATGAGGAGGACCAGGCAGGGGTTGGGGTTGGGGTGAGGGATGCGGTTAGAGGCAGAAGAGGGAGCTCTGATCCCCTAGCTTGTCGTCTGGGCAAAGCCCCCAGGACAGAGAAAACCAAAATGTTGTGATAATGTATTTCTTCCCCAAATTTCATCCTGGTAGAATTACTGGCCAGTAATTACCTAGCAGATTAGAGAATCTACCAGGACCCCAATTAGGTGCTCGAGGACATAATTGTCTCTAATTAGAAAAAGTTGTCAAACAGGAACAGTGATCTCTGTTCTGTTTCGTTTCCTCCCCTCCTCAAACTGAGTCTCTCCGCTTCCCCTCCCCCACGGGGCCTTCCTGCTGCTCCAGCTACTGGGAGCGCGGGCCCCCCGGGGAGGAGGCTCCCATCCATCACCAGCCCCAGCGCCTCCCGCGGAGTAGTATCAGGGACCCGTTGTGTGTTCCCAGGAGCACCATGCACCCCCACCTTGTTTTCTGAGGGCCTGTTGACTGGTCTCTCCTACTACATTAGGCTCCCTGCAGGCAAGGGTTTGTCGTATTTAGCCCCCTGTCTCCAGACCCAGCCCGGGGCCTGGCTTCCAGAAAAGGCTTAGAGACGATTGTTGAAGTGAAATGACAACTTAGGCCCCAGAGTGATGGTGCTGAGCATCTCCATCCAGGCACAGGGTCGAGGGCTTACTGCTCGACCCTCGCTCACCCTGTCATAGCCCGGAAATGCCCTCCTGCACACATCTGGCAGAGGAAGCCTGGTAGGAGGCACGATCTCAGCCAGCCTCCTGCGTTCTGCGTTGCTCCGAAGTTGGAGACATCGCTCTGGGTGGAGGGATGAGGGAAAGCTTCGTGGAGCAGCTGGTGTTTGGTTTGGGGAATTTGGAGTTAAGAGGAAAAGCCAGCAGAAACCATCGCAAAGGGACGGAGGTGGGCTGCTCAGGGCAGTGAGTGGCCTGGTCTGGCTGAATTATCGGAGGTGCGCAAGGAGGGAAGGAAGGAACGAGGCTGGGGGGTGTGATAAACCTTGAAGGGCCACCAAGGGGTGTGGGCTTCATCCCATAAGCATTGGGGAACCATCCAGCAACGACATTCCTGGAAGTTGAAGCCGGAGTCAGTACTCACGACAGAATGGAGAGGAGAGAGACGAGGGATAGAGAAAGGAGGCATGAAGTGGCAGCAAGGGACCAGGTTTAGGCCCTGGAGAAAGGTGGCTGTCAGGGCAGCGACGACCCCAAACAAGTCGGATCAGACAGAGAAGGCAGGAGGTGAGGAGCAGATCAAACCAAACGCCTCATCTCGTGTCTTAGCAATTTCACTTCTAGGAATTCACCCTAAAGAAATTAGTCAACATGTGCTTGAAGGTCTGTTCTACAATGCCCCTCGCAGCATTATTTGTAACAGTGACAAGAGTGGGGAAAACCTGAGGCTCCGTGAAAGAAGCCAATCACAGAAGACCACACGCTGTACGACCCCATTCATGTGAGATGTCCAGAATCGGCAAATCTATGGAGACAGCAGGACGGTGGTGGCCAGGGCCGGGGGTGGCAGCAGAGGGTGGAATAGGGGGTGCCTGCTAATGGGTACAGGGTTCCATTTTGGGGTGATGAAAGTGTTCTAAGAGTAGATTACGGTGACAGTCAGACAATTCTGTGAATATACTAAAAACCATTGCACTGTACATTTAAAATGAGTGAACTTTATGGTTTGTAACTTATATCTCAATAAGGCCATTCAAATTTTCAAATAGGGCCGGGGGCATTCGGGGCACCAGGGGGGTCCTGTGCACTGTGAGGAGAGTGCTTCCTGTGCAACGACCCGTGGACCCTCTGGACCCCAACGCAGTGACGCTGCCCCGCGATAGGAGCCGGACCCCCCTGTGAAGAGGGTGAGATGGTGTCGGGGACAGGAGAGCCCCGGGGAGACAGGTGGGAGCTGAAGGGTGGGGGGAAAACTTGCTGAGGGTAACACTCCAAAGACAACTGTCATCCCAGGTGCCTTCCCTGTGGACAGCCAAGCAGACGGGCCCCGCCATCCAGCCTGCCATGCTCTCCCCGCAGCTTCCCGTCTGCAGGAGGGTAACCAGTGTGGCTCTGTACCAGCCACACGCCAGGTCATGGCTGAGTAACAGAGGAAGGTGGAGCGCCCAGAGAGGGGGCAGAGGAGAGAGAAACGAGAAGGAATCTGACAGTCCTGGGGTTGAATCCCAGATCTGTCACGTAACTGGCTGTGTGACCTTGAGCGAGTTACTTAGCCTCCCTGGACCCCACTTTCCTCACCTTCCTCAAGCGGGAGCAGTTGAAGTAACCTTAAAGCAGCTGTGGAGAATGGGGTGCAATGCCTTAAGGGCCCCTTTCCATGGGGGCTGGGCAGGGGTATCATCACTCTGGGATGAGCAAACCCTGGAGATGGGGGGTGCCTCACAGGGCCCCCAAATCTCCCTGACTAGAGCCAGTGGGGGCGGGGCCAGGGGCAATAAATCACTCATCCCAGAACTGGACAGGGAACAAGAAGAGGAAGTGGGGCTCCCCCCACACCCGTCGTCCCTCCTTGCATGCACATCCCCACCCTCCACCTTCCATTCCAGAAGCTTCCAGCATGAGGCTCTTTTAGGCTTTTTTGAAGATGGGACTAATTAAACCTTAATTGAACAGCACTAATTAGCTTCTTAATTACACAGAACCACATGATTAGCCACGCAGCAGACACTCATTCCTCATTAGGAAGCAGACCCCCGCCTTTCCAGGACCCATGAGCCAAGGCACCTGAGGGGCCCCTGGCAGGCGGCAGCCCCAGCCCTAGTCCAGCCCCTGAGCCCGTCCCGATCCTGGAGGGGTCAGCTGGCATGGAATGACCACACCGCCTGGCCTGAAGTCGGGTGCCTGTCCGTGATAATAATATAAATGATAACAACTTCTACCATTTTGAGTATCTTAGATTCAGGACCCTGCAGCCTTCCTCCTTCAAAACCCCTGGCCCAAATCAGGGTGGAAGTATGTGCTTTGGACCCCAAGTTTCGGCCTCCTTGGGGTGAGGGGAGCCCAGGGCAGGCCCAGCTGGGAGAGGGAAAGGAGAGGGAACAGCATTCATGAAATACCCACCTTGTGCCGATCTCCTCCCACCGCCTGGTATCTAGAACCTCGGACACCCAGCAGAACAGGCACTTTCCACATGAGGAGACTGAGGCCCCACGGGAGTGAGAAATGTAGCCCAGAGGTTCATGCAGCTAGTGAGTCATGGAGCTGGATTGAAATCCAGGTCTGACTTCAACGCCAAGCCACTTTCTACTATTCCTACCGCCTCCTGCAGAGTTTCCCAGGTCTCAATGTTCAAAATTGGGACCTGGAGTGGAAAGGTGACTTGTCCCTCCCTGTGGAGCCATTTTCCCCCAGCAACTCAGCCTAACTTCTCTATCGAGCTGGAGCAGGGCCCTCGGGGGACAGGGACAAGCTACCTGGGTTTAGATCCCAGCTCTGCCCTTCCTAGCTCTCAACCTCTCTGTGCCTCAGCTTTCTCCTCTGTAAAATGGGGATGGTAGTAGTCCCACCCCCTCCCCCAAGGCATATCATGAGGATTAGATGAGCTAACACATGAGAAGCACTCAGGGGGTGCCTGCCTCACAAAGCCGGTGCTTTACAAGGATGGCAGTTACTACTTTCTGTAATGGAGGTCTTACCTCCAGGAGAGTATCTTGGGACTTGGGGTCCCCCACCCCTCCTTCCCACTCCTCGTAGCTCTTCTCCACGGTCTAGCTTGGGAGCCACTCCCAAGAGCTCCACCTTCCCTGTCTCTAGGATGTCACCTCCCCCTCCTGAGATTCTGCACCCAAATGTGACCCTCTCTACATGCCTCCCCCGCCCCAGCATTTGCTGGCTCCTGAGCAGGCTCCTAGGTGGTCCAGCCTGTCTGGCCAATGGGGGCACATAGATGCCCCCGCCCATCCTGCAGGAGGTGTGAGCAGGCAGGGGACCGATGCTGCATATAGATGTAATGACCACACATCTTGCTTCTCTCAGACGGGCCTAGCTTTCACCTGTTATGCCCTGGTGTCATTATTCATTGTGTCCTCTTCCACCCTCAAAGTGTCCTGATTTGGATGATAACTGATATGACCCCAGAGTGGACACCCCTTTCCCTGCCTGCCATGGATCAGGTGCCAGACACACCAGTCCCAGGGACTCCTCAGCCTGGGGACTTGGGCTGTCGGCTCCCCTAACAGGAGAGGAAAGACAAAGGTCTGGGGAGATGAGTGGAGGACCTCCCCAAGTCCCCACCACTAGAAAAGGAGGAGTTGGGATGCTAAGCTGCATCTGGGGGGCCTCGAATCCACATGCCTTCTCCTCCTGCCCTGCCACACTCCCTCTCCGTGTTGGCAAGAGGGCGCTACGAAAGCAGGGCTGTGGGGGACCAGGAGGGCCTGAGGCTACTTGTGGGGAGCATGGCCTCCGAGTTGGGTGTCGGGTGGGTAGGGGCAGGGCACACTGGGATGTGGGGAAAGGGCTTAAGGCAGAGGGACCGGTGTGAGCAAATGTGTGGCCAAGGGACCCGTACGTGGGAACAGCAACTCGGTGTCTGGAGTAAAGGCTGCCTGGGTGGGGGGTGAGAGTGGGCAGGTGACCAAGTGGATTGGGAGCAGGGGAGAGAAAGGAGCCTGCAGAGGGCAGGGACAGGGCATAGGCCAACTACCCAAAGGACTACCCAACCCGATGAGGGGCACTCCCTTACTCGTGTTCTGCCACTGGCCTAAGGACTTGAGATATACGGGGTGGAGGCGCCCCAAAGTACTTGAACCAAGAGCTTTGCAGAGGATGTGGCACTTATGTTGGCTGAGTATCGAAGAATGCACTACAAGAGGGAACACCTTGTGCAAAGCTGGAAAAAAAATCATCTACGATCTCTTGGAGGAGCGGTGGACCTGGACCAGCTTGTCAGGCCCTGGGACAGTTTGAGGGACATGTGGCCTGTTGCAGAGAGCCTTGGGTACCCTAATAAGCAGTTTATCTCTCATTGAGGAGTCCCGGGGAACCCACCCCTGGGTGCCCATGCTGGCTCCGGGGTGCGGGGGCAGAGATTGGCTCGCTGCCCCACCACCTCCTCCCACCCTTCTTGCCCTCCTGAGTCCTCTTCTGGTCCCTTTCCAGAGGGCCGGGCCTGGTCTCCAGGGCCAGGATGCTCAGGACGACCCACCTCTTCCCTGACTGGGTCCTTGGTGGGGGAGGAGGGGGAGGTGAAGATGCCAGCTCCAGCCCCCGCCCCAGAGCACTGTGGGCACTGCCAGTCACCCCCACTCCCCACCAGGTCCCTGGTGTCACTGCAAGAGGCACAGCAATTAGGTCAGAACGCCCCTCCAGATGCTCTCCCCTTCTCATTATCTGGAAACTGTTACAGCGCGCCAGAGAAAGCCCTCTGGGGGTGTTTTCCCATCTGTTGCTCTATTTCTGACACATGCTGCTCTTCCACCTGTAATTCCTGCGCCTTCCTGTCGTCCCGTCTAAGCCTTCCTGTCCTTGGACGAGTTACCAAGTCTCTCTGTGCCTTTTTCTCCTCAACTGTGATGTGGACACGACAGTACCCACCTCCTGGGAGGTCACAGAGGACTCGAGGCATTAATTCACACAAAGGGTTTGGCGCAGGGCCCAGCACAGAGTAGGTGCTCAGTAGACAGCGGCTAAAGTTCTTCTCAAGGCCAAGCCCAAATCCCTCTTCCTGCAGGAAGCCCTTCCTGACCACCCCAGTCTTAGGTGGGCACTCTGTCTTCTGCCTTCCACAGCCCATGCCTCAGGGCTTGGCATAGCCTGATGTGCATCCTCTGTCATAGATTTACACCTCACCCCTACCTTTTCTGGGGGCTTACCACATGCTGGGGAACTAAGTGCTTTACATTGTCAACTCATTTAACCCTCGCAGATTCCCTGTGAAGTAGGTACACTATTATTATCTCCATTTTACAGCGGTGGAAAATGAGATACAGAGAGGTTAAGTAACTTGCCCAAGATCACACAGCAAGTAAAGTGATGGACCAGGCCAAGGACCCAAGCAGTTGAACTCCAAAGTCCATGCTTTTACCCTCTACTGTAATCACAGTTTGATAACCATGTTGGGGGGTGGGCAGGATATACACATGACAAGAACCCATGGGCTCTGTGGAGTTTCCAGTTTCACTGGTATGTACACTTGGGGCTCTACACCAGGGCTGTGCATATGTGTTCATTGCATGTGTATAGAGATCTGTCTACAGGCTGCATGTTGCATGTATGGAGAGCTTGGACACCACGTGTTCAGAGTGTGTGCACATGTGTACATGGTCTTTGTGTACACCTAGTGTGTATTTCTGAAGGAGGGTGTAGGAGGGCACATCACACTCCTTTGTGTGACTGTCATTCTGCCTTAAAAACAGTTCCATCCTGGGGAGAAAAGTGGAGCCGAACTTATTTCCCTTCTTTAGAAATTGAGATGCGGAACCTGGAGCGGCTACATGACTAGGGAAGTATGTGTGTATGGAGTGTGAACACCATGTGATCCAAGCACGTACACACGTGCGTGTGTGTGCCAAGTACACCCATGCATATGGGCGTCACCAGTGCACTGGTGAACGTTTGCATGGAGCTTTGGTATGTGTGTTTGGGCACACAGAGGACATATGTGACCTGTGCGTGATAAATATATGTGCACGTGCAGGCCTGTTGTGTGTTTGCACACGGAGAGGTATGTACACAAGTACACATAAGAGGAAATGCCGTGGGGCACAGGCTGTAGGGTCGGACAGACCCGAATTTCACTCCCGCCTGGGACCAGTTGGTTCATCTCCCTGGACTCCACGTCTGTGTCAGAGGAGAGTCCGAGATAACAGACATGACACAGTAGGCACTCAGTGCATGCACACTCTTTGGGGACGTGTTTGCGTGCACATGTACGTGTGTGTGCCATGAGGGTGTGCACACAGAGCTGTGTGTGTCCCCAGGGTGTGGAGTGTCTGTGGGGGGAGCACAATGGGGGAGCATGCATGTGTGTCTAAGTGTGTGTGCGCACTGGCAGGGTGTGCCCAGGCTGCGGGAGTGTAGAGGTGTGGGGTGCACAATGGCGTAACTGTAACGAGTGTGTGCTGTGTTGCACACTGAGTGTGCGTGCGAGGGGCTGCGCCCCAGGCCCCCTTGTTCTAGGTGGGGCTGCAGTCACTGGGCCGAGGGGGGTATCTCTGGCTGTCAGGCCTGCGGTGGGTGGCGGGTGCCCTGCCGGCAGTGATTGAGCCCCTGCCCTCCCACCAGGCCTGCCAAAATACAGCGAGACAGGGTGTAATTACCGGCACTTACCGCGGCCATTACCCCCCTTGCCGCTGCGCGTGACACACGACCCGTCAGCCCAGCGTTGGCACCATTAAGGGGCCTCATTAGCATCCCGGCTCAGAAGCAAAATTACCCTCACTGCTCATTTCAAGATGTCATCAATTTTAATTTAGGGCCCAAAGATAGTACAATGGGAAGGCCCTCTCCGGCCCGCCGCACACAGAAACGGAGGAGAGCATGGGGGAGGGGTGGGGGGGCAGCCAGGGCGGAGGGGCCACAGAGGGAGAGGAGGGATGGGGCAGGGAGGGGGCAGAAGGGGCAGAAGCGAGGAAGGAGAAAAACTCTGGTCTCCCCCTGCCCCAGAAAGGTGCCCAGCCTAGGGCCTCCGCAGCACCCCCTTGGGAGGGGAAAGGAACTGAGGACGCAACCAGGGGGCAGGGCCCTGACCCACACACCCCCTCAAGGGCCATCTGGATGTCTGGAGCCACATCCTGAGCGAGATGCTGTGCCTAGCACTTCCCTCAGTTATTCCTTTAATTCCCACAACAACCTTGGGAGGTAGATATCTCAGTCCCCCATTACAGAAGGGGAACCTGAGGCAGAGAGAGTCCCCCTGCCCCCGGCCCCAATCACACAGCAAGCCATGGCAGAGCCCACGTCTAAATGCAGGCCTCTTTGGCTTTGCTGCCCCTGCCTTCCTGGACCCAGAACCTGTGCCCTCGTCGGATAGTTTTCCAGTCTACATGCCTGGGCCCACCAGCCTCATTGACTGCCCGTCTCACCAGCCCTCTCATCCGCCGGCGCCCCCATTCATCAGGCCTTCGCACACTCTGTGCTCCGTGGAATGCCCCTCCCTCTCCTTGGCAGCCTGGTCCCTCACCACTCAGCTTCATATCACCTCGCCTCTCTCTAAACCCCTCGCTGAGTCTTCCTTGCTGTTCATGCATCTGTCACCCTGCCCCTAGCTGTCCCAGGGACTGGCCCCTAGAGAGCAGGAGCTGGCCCTTCTCCACCCAAGCATCCCCAGCACCCAGCACAGGTTCGGCTCAAAGCGGGTACTCAGGGTTTGCTGAGTGAATGAATGACCACCACCTCCTGGCCAGTCTTCCTGCCCTCAGGTGGAGGCTAGGACTGTTGTCTGAGCAGAAAGGGATGACGGAGGTCTCCCCAGCCCACCCTCTGTTGTTCGGATGAGCAGCCAGGGCTCAAGATGAGGCGGACGGGGCCTCAAGTAGGGCTATTTCAGTCTGTCCACGACGACACAAGAGCGGGTAGGCCACAAATGTTTGTTGAATGAATGAGTGATTGAACACATGAATGAATGAATGAGTGGGTGAAAGAGCCTCTCACCGCTCACTGGGCGCTTTCAGGTCCCTCCAGGGACAGAAGTTTTCGCTATTCCCTCACCAGGCCTTGCAGGAACTTGACATACCAGCACTCATGGGGCATTTCATTTTACAACACACCCTTGAAGAGCCTCTTTCTGAAAGGGGGCACTTCCCAGGCCAGTGGAGAAGATTTTCCAGAAGGCCTGGTCCCAGAGGTGGGGGGAGCCTTCACGTTATTTCCAGCCAGCTCTGCCACCCTGGTCTGTCTTAACTCACAGGGGGGCTCAGGTCAAGTCCCTGAATCCCACAGGCCTTGGTTTCTGCAAGTGTAAAGGAGGCGGTAACCTACGCCTGAGTTCTTCAGGCCATGGCGTGGCTCAGTGACCAGGCAGCAGGAGGAGGGCCCGGCTTGGGCACAGGTCGGGGAAGACACTGCCAGTCACTGCACCTGCCCTCGCCCGGACCGGGTCCTGCCGGCCTCCCCCGCTGCCTGACAGCCAGGGTGGGAGGAGAGGGAAGGACCCCCGTCCTGAGCCCTGAGACAGGGTCCTCACCAGCTGCAGGCGCCACTCCCCAGCCTCACAGAAGACAGATCACTCCCTTAATCACTCTGGAAAAGAACCCCAAGCCGATATAATATTATAATTAATTAATTCACTAAAAAGGTATTAAATTTCTCTCCCCCCTGTGGATATTATCTGAATTCATTGACCTTTAGAAAAATCACCCTCTAATTGTAACCAGGTCCAAAAGCATTTGCAGCCCGTCCCTTTTACATTAATAATATCTTCCCGGACTCGGCTCTGGCTGCTTAAATATTGTATAAATTCCACTGCCCCCTCAGAAGAGAGAGAGCAAAGAAAAAAGATGAGGTTGGAGGAGACTGAGAGGGGGATGGGGGCTGGACCCTGAGAAGTGGGGGTCCTAGCAGGTGAGGGACAGGAGGTGGACTGAAGGGGCTCTCTCTAGCTGCTGCAGCTGATGTGCCAGGTGGCTTGGAGGGCCACAGGAGGGGAACGGGCTTTGAGATGGGGGGCTGGGAGCAGGAGTGTTAAACTGGGGTTCATTTTCAGGAGACTGTGGGTGGCAGGGGGTAAGATCCATAGTGTGCATCAGACTCTCATCCAAGTCAACGGCTCCGAACAGTGAAGGAAGACTCTCTGATTTAAAGGGACGGTGTTGGGGGGTAGGGGGGCTGGCTCTGTGGCGTAGTGGTTGAGTTCGGCTCACTCTGCTTCCACGGCCTGGGTTCATGGGTTCGGTTCCCAGGCGTGGAGCTACACCACTCGTCAGCCATGCTGAGGCAGTGACCCACATACAAAATAGAGGAAGATGAGCACAGACTTTAGCTCAGGGCCAATCTTCCTCACCCAAATTAATTAATTAATTAATAAAATACGTCTCTTTATCCTGTAAAAAAAAAAAGACCAGTGGGTGATGGACTCTTGTGACATTCCCAGGAGGACATTCTGAGGGGCTCCTTCTCCCCTCCCAGGCTTCACTCCCGTCCCAGCTTCCCAGACAGCCCTGTTCTCCTGACGGTAGAGCAGGCCTCGGAGAAGGAGATGTGGTTGGACATCCAGGACTTCCTAATACTGGGGAGGTGTGTACAGAAGAACAGAGAGCCAGTGCCTCCCCCGGCCCGGTCCCACAGTCCACACTTGGCCTCCTGTCCAAATGACCAGAAGGGAAATTCTCCATGGATGGCAGGGGCGGAAAGCCACCTCCCTGTGTGTACACACCAGTGAATGTGTCTGCCTCACTATCTGGGTCGTGGATGCCGCCTCCCTCACAGTGCAAGGAGGCGAGAAGCCGCCCGCTGGAGGGGAAAGACAGATGCAGGCAGTGGAGCCGAGGATGACAGGACCTCACGCCCGGCACCCTGGCTCCTGCTTTGGGGCCCCACATGGGACCCAAGGGAGCTACAGCTGCTGTCCTCCCCGCACCTAGCGCGGACCCCTTTCCCAGGCCCACTCCATTTCACACCTTTGCTTGTTCTCAAGGCCTGGGGGGCTTCTGCAGTGAAACAAGGGGGTTGGACGGGTCCATCTCTTCTTTCACAGCAGCCCAATTCCCCACTCCACCTTTTTAAAAATAACTTTCCTCTCATGCACCTGATGTCTGGAAAGGTGTTGACTGCCACATAAAGAGCATTGATGAAGAATGCATTCCCCTCTTATTTAATCAGAGATGTTCATAACCACCAGTAGGAAGCTGTCGGCCCGACTCCATTCCAGCCACAAGCTACCCTGTGCAGACGAGTCTCAGACACACAGACACTTTCTGTGGCTTGTTGAAATGCTGGAGGTAGCACCTGTGCCTGCCTTAACCAAACCGGTGGGACATCAGGGACCCTAGGCAGAGCTTGGCTTGCACAATTAATCTGAGACTTCCCCCACCCCCATCCGCCCCAGAGACAGCAGTCGGCTCCTGGCCCTGCAGCGCCCTCTTGTGGGCAGAACCCCACTGACACCCTCAGTCCTGCCCAAGGGCCGTCCAAGCTGCTTTCCAAGCTGCAGGTGGTGGCCAGGCTGAAGAAACCCAGGGGGCAGGAAGCCAGCAGGCAGCTGGAGCAGGCTGATATCGTGGTCTTGAGGGACTGCGTGAGGAAGCAGGCGGGCAGCTCTCCACTCCACTGAGTGAATCCCCAGGATGAAGGGAAAGGACAAACTGGGTAGGAAAGAGTTCTCAATGGCCTGACTGACACCCACTCCCTTTGGTGCCACCGCAGCCCTGGCCTGGACCCATCAGGTATCTCCCAGCCAGAGTCCAGGGATTGCCCCAGGAGGGGCTCAGAGGGGGGCTCCCAGCACGTGGGCAGGTCCCGGGCAGTGGGTTGGGGCCTGGAACTGAAAGGAGGTGCCAGCTGACTCAAACTCCCCAAGGTCATCACAGCTACATCTGACCTTGAGATTAATCCTGCAGCCTCCGCCAGCCCAGCCTCCATCAGCGCCCACAAGCCCAGCCCCCTTTCCTTCTCTCCTCTCAGTTAATTGCTCCAATGCTGATTTGATCTCCTGTTCTGCACAGAGGAAATTGCCCTCCTAGCCATTTTCATCCTGGGATTTCTTTTTTTTAATTAGGCCCCTTCGGCCTCTCAGGGTCCCATGAGGGGGAAGCCATTTCAATCTCTGCCTGGAGAGACTGTGGGAAGTCAAGCGAGAAGTAGGCAAAGCCCAAAAAGACCCTCTCCTCCCTTCCCCCGGGCACCTGGGGCTCAAGAAGTTGCCGCTGCCTCTCTCTCTGCCCCAAGCCCATATCCCCATCCTGGATGAGTTCATAACATCCCAGGACCTTGGAGCAGAGGCCCTCGGAACTATTGCGGGATGGAGGAACTGAAGCCCAGAGAGGAAAGGAGGCCTCATTGCCAGATAGTGCGGAGCAGGGGGTAGAACCTGTGTCCTTGGCTCCACCCAGCGTCCTGTGCTCCTGCCTCCTCCCCAACTAGTTCATATGGGTTCCTCTCTCCCCGAACCCATAGAAAGATGCAGCCCCTCAGTTACTAGAGAGCCTGTTCTGCTAGAGACACGAAGTCAGAGAGCAGATGGGCTGGTCTTGCCTCCACAGAGCACAAAGCTCGACCTTCTCAAGTGGGGTCTCAGCCCACCTAGGGAGGGGGAAGAATCTGCAGAGGTCACCCCTAGAACTGGGGGTGGGGAACAGGAGAAACATGCCCCCCCCCCCGGGCCAGGGGTAACCTGGGCCAAGGGTGCCCAAAAGCAGCGGCTCAGAATGGCAACTTGGTTTATGAACAACCTGGTCCCCCACATCTTCCGGCTCAGCAGTCTCAGGCCACAGCTGGAGGTGAGATCGGCATGGCTGCAGCGCCATCTTGTGGCCGTGATGAGGGACAACGTCCCCATCAGCACCTAAGCCCCCTAAGGATACATGTCCAACTTCCCATGGGGCAGGGCTGGGGAGTTGGGGGGCACCAGGTGAAGCGCTTGTTTCCTCCTCTCTGTATCCCTACCCTGACCCCCATCGGGGGCATTCGAACTCTGAATCCAGAAAGGAGCCCCTTGGGTCGAATCCTCCCCTGTTCTCTGTCAGCCCCAGTGCCACTCCAAAGAGACAGGACAAGCAGGTACAAAGCACAGTGTTTACTAAAGGCACAATGTGGGGAGCCTGGATGGGGAGCTGCTCTTCTAGCAGCCACCCCACACTCTAACCTGAACCCAGCACCCCCTCTTCCAGCCACCCCCCACCCTCTCACCTCCTGGTGGAGAGCTGTTAGCACCAAAGGTGGGTGGGAGTGCCCGACCTATGTGAGGGGGAGTGCCAGGCTGGAGGATGCTCTTGTTGCCATCTGAGTCCCAGGAAGCCAAGCCTGGGCACCCCCGGGACCAGTTGCTGCCTCTGAGAAGGAACTTCCTGAATCCCCTGCTCCAACATGTCCCCCTTCATTGGGGGGGGTGAGGCTCAGAAGACAGGACCCTCCCAGGACCTCTTCTTACCTCTAGCACACCCTGTCCCCTCCCTTCTCCGCCTGATTTCACCTCTGGGAGCCGGGTTGAAGGCCTAGTCCTGCCCAGCCCCATCAAGAGGGCTGCCCCGGGGGAGTACTGAGCCGGGTGGGGGGCTTCTCCTGACCCCACAGGCTGCCAAGCGGGCACTAAGTCCAAACACGGGGCCGACGGGGAGGAGTGAGGCAGGGCAGGTGGCTACTTCACACACAAGTGCAGCCTGAAGGGTGGGAGGGAGGTGGCCCTGGCCTTCCCAGCCCCCAGGCCTGCCCCTGTTCCCCGATATGGGGACAGCCAGGGTCACAGCACATCGCCCTCCTCCATGCTGAAGCTGCTCCGGCGGCTGCTGGCCTTGGAGGCCTCAGGGGACATGGTGGAGAAGAGGGGGTCGGAGGCCAGTGGTAGCAGTGAGTCGTCCAGGAGCATGAGGTCCAGATCCTTCTTGGACAGGTTGGGGAACAGGGAGCCATGCTCTGGCCCCAGAGGTTCGGGGTAGCCTGGGGGCCCTTCATCGCCCCCATCCCCAAAGCTCAGGCTGTGGCTGAAGTCCAGGTGGTGGAATGAGGATGGTGGCTGGGGTGGCTGGGCTGGTGGGGGCAGTGGGGCCTGAGGAGGCAGAGCCGGCAGTGGCTCAGGGTCGGGGACCTCGGCCCCCAACAGCAGGGCCTCCCCCGGGCTCTCCTCGCTGGGCAGCTCCTGCTTCACCACCTGCTGGGCCAGCTCGGCCATGTTCATGCCTGACGGGGAGGTGGTGGGGAGGCCATGCACTCGAGCCTGCATCTCCAGCTCCTGCGGATGGGGCAGACAGAGGGCTGGGGGCACACACCCACGGGTACCAGCTGCCCCCCTGGACCCCCGCTGCAGCCCTGGCCCCCCCCCCCGTGGCACCCAAGACCACAAACTGTCTCAGCTGGAAGGAAGCATAGGGAAACTCTTCAGTCTAGACCAGTGTTTTTTCAAAACAAGTCGCAACTCATTAGTGGGTTGTAAAACCGCTGTAGTCAGTCTTGACCAGTTCTCTCCCTTTTTTTTTTTAAATTGAAATAGACTTGCCTAGACTAGACTAGACTAGAAATTATCAGAATCACTGCATCTGTTAAGCATGAGGGTTCTTTCATGAAACTTTGATTTTTCACTTTGAGTGTGGCCATGTGTGCTGGATGTAATGTAAATTGTATTATCTCCTATGAGAAATAGGAAAGTTCAAAAGGTGCAGTCCAGTCGCCCCTTGTGTAGATGACCAGCCTCAGGTCCAAAGAGGACAGAGGCCATCCACACAGAGCCAGGACAAGAACCCCAAGAACCCGTGGCTCCAGGTGCATTGACTCCCGAGCCTGTGCTCTTGAGTTTGCCCCCATGGTGATTCTTAGCACCACCCACCAAATGGTCCCAGCTCTCTGCCTCCCACACATGGGAGGTTAGCACTTTCCTGCCCCCTTTGAGGTTAGGTGTAGGTATGTACTTGCATTGATCAAGGAAATGTGAGCAGAAGTGACACGTGTCGCCTTAAGAGTGATACGAGGCTTTAGGAGCCAGCTCTAGATGGGCCTGTCCATCGGCCCGGGTCTCAGAATGAGGATCTCACAGAAGAGAAGCCCCAGCTGATATCCCTTGCTGAAAGTGGCTGGGGATTGTGTGTCAGCAAACTATAACGTCCTGACTGATACATCCTCCCTCCTCATGGCCTTTATTCCCATGTCTCCAACTTCAGAGTGTAAGTACTGCCCCTGGGGTCAGGAGCCAGGCCAGGGATCAGGGATCGGAGCTACCCAAGAAGTCCAAGTGCAGGGGCCAGACCTGGATGCGGAGCCAGAGCTGCTTGTTGGTCATCTCCAGGCGCCGAGAGTGGTTCTCCAGCTCCCGGGACTTCTGCAGGTCCTTCTGCATCCTCCGGATGTAGTCCACAGAGGCCTTGAGGATGGTGCCCTTGTTCCAGCGCACGTCCCTGCAGGCCGGGCAGAATCAGTGGTACGTGCTCGGAGGAGTGGCCAGGTATTTGCCATAAGCCCAGGGGCAGGAGTCAAACCCCACTTTAGTTTCAGAAGCCTACGTTGCCTGTCCCAGCTTTGCCCACAAACCCCAGACCTGGCCACCCGCTATTTGGAGAAGAGGCTGACCTCCATCTGCACAGAACAGGCCCTCCCAGGTGACTTCATTGCCACAGCCCACCTCACTAAGCCCACAGAACCAAGCAATTCGGAGCCGCCTCCTTCCCCTGGCCTTCCATTCCTACTGCCGAAACCCATGCCTGCCCTCGGCTCTCACTACTTCTACCCCCAGACCACCTCTACACTAGTCCAGTGCCCTCCCCAAACTTTCCTCACGTGACTCCTCCTCTGGGAAGCCCCCCTGGCCCCAGCCCTACTTCCAGGACATCTGCTCATCTGTCTTGAGCTTTCCTGATTTGGGAGATGATAACTCCTAGAAGGCTGCAACCAAGAGATTCTCTGTCCCTTCCCCCGGGCAGGAGCTCAGGGGCTGGGTGCAGATAATACCTGTCAGCTGCTGCCCACCCGCCCCTGCCCTTCCCCCCAGAAACCCACTCACAGGTCATTGGCCTTGGGGATCAGCATTCCCAACTCCTTGATCCTGTCGTTGATGTTGAACCTCCGTCTCCTTTCAACTGAAGTGATAAGATGGCAGAGGGAGCTGTTAGAGGAATGAGGGCCCCACCTGGGGAGGGGGGCCTGGCCCAAGGAGGGGTGCCCCAGCCCTTCTGGGAAGTAACGGCTGACCAACAGGTTGGGATTTCTACAGGAGCGAGGGGGCCAGGGCGCAGGCCAGACACAGTTCAGGGGCCCTGGTCAGGCTGTTAGCACACCAGAGCTGCCTGGGGCAGAAGCCCCCCACCGGCTGCCCAGAACTCCTCCCCAGGAGCTCCCAGGCCCCACGCCTAAGGAAATAATCTGATAAACATTCTCTCTGAAGTGCTGGGGATTCTTGACTATCTCTTCCCCGAGCCTCCTCTCCCGCCCCCTCCTAAAGAGGCTAGAGGAAAGACAGCAGTGCTGAGCCTGCCCAGTCACACCACGGGGAGGGAAGCCTTCCTAGAACCGGTGCAGGGCCGAGCCCGGAGAGAGCGAGGAAGAGGAAGACAAGCGAAGGGGCTGGCGGGACTCACTCAGGTTGTGATTGTCTTTCTTCTGCCGCTCCTTGGCCAGGGCCCGGCTCTCAGCATCTGGACGCCGGGGAGAAGGAGAGAGGAGCTGGGAGGGAGGCAGAGCAGGAGGGAGGAGCAGGGAAGCTAGCGCCACAGGGAGGCAGGGAGATGGTACCTGTAAGCTCTCGCTTCTGGGTCAGGTCTGCGGGGCAGGAGCTGCTGGTGACGCCCACCAGGGAGGCTGTGACCTGGGGGTCACCACTGTACACGTTCAGGTGGCTGCTGGACAGGGGCAGCTGTAGGGTGAGGTGGGGAGAGGGACCTGGTGAGCAGCTCCCTCTCCATGGGGGGGCCTCCTCAGGGCCCATCGTCCCAGGAACAGCCATTCCCAGAGATCCTTGGGGGAGCCGGGGCGGGGCGGGGGTAAGCTGTCCTGGTGTCTCCTGGGTGGCAATTTCAGCCTTAGGGGGGTTGCAGCCAGTACCAGGGATGTCAGATTCACCCTGGGCCTCTTCACCCAGCGATTCCACCTGAAAGTCTGCAGAGTCCAGAGCTGAATACGATGCAGCCCCTGCCCTCAAGGAACAGCCAGCTTAGAGTGGCCGGAAGCATTGAAGGGAGTGGTTAGACCTGGTGATCAAGGGGTGGGAGGATTACACCCTAGGCATCTGGGAGCCCAGGGGAGGGGCACCTAATCTATTTTGGAGTTTCTGGAAGGTTTCCAGAGGGTGTGGAACTTGAATTGAGTCCCTACGAAGATGCTAGGAAGGGCACTGCAGGCAGGGTGATGGCTGAGCTACAAGGCGGGCTGCACACAGCGTGGCAGTCACAAGCAGCTCGGGCTGCAGATGCAGAGCGAGGCGGGCAGGAGATGCGCTGGATCCTGCAGTGCCCAGTTCAACTTGCAAAGACCCTGGGGTTTTGTGATGAGCAGCCAGTGGGGGTTTATGTAAGGACAGATTTGAGCTCTGGAAAGATCTCCCCAGCTCCTGCCACAGAAACACGTAGAGCAATCACAGGCCCAGAACGCTACATGGCACACGGGCCCCCAAAGGGTACACAGAAGCCACAAAAAGGGCCAGACACTGGTGCCGCCCTCCCTCTCTCCCTCCCCAGGCCTCGCCATTGACAGCAGGTTTCAGACCCAACTGGCCCTGGCCAGCTCCTGCCGAGCCACCGGGCAATGTCCTCAGGGCAGTGGGGATTGAGGATGGACTCCTTGACTGCCCACTGTGAGAAGTGGGAACTTCCCCTCGCTGGCATGGGCTGGGGCCAGGATCCAGGTAATAGGCTCAGGCCCGAGGGGCAGGAGTGAGCAGCTGAGGTCCTTTTCCTCCAAAAAAGGAAAGTGGTACCTGCAATTCCACCTGCTCAGTGTTAATACTGTCCCCCTTGCACAAAGCTTGCCCACGGTTTCTTGCCTTATCTAATCTTCCCACAGTCCTGTGGGGGGAAGGCAAATCCCCATTTTGCAGCTGACAAAACTGGGGCTCAGAGTGGTCGAGGGACTCTGTAAGGTCATAACCAAAGCCAGAAGCCAGGCCTCGGTGTTCCGAGCCTGGCTCCTTCCCACCTCCCGCCTCACCTCTGCCCAGTAGGCCCAGAGAGCATTCACACTGCCAGGAGGCTGCCCGAGGGAGGAGACAAAGCCGGCCCCATGTCACTTGCCCCATGGAGTGAGGGACACAGCTGGGCCCTGGGCTTGGTAGAGGAGGGGAGCCCCAGATCCCAAAGGAACTCATCAGCTCTAGGCCCTCCTGTGGCCACACTTCTTCCTGCCAGGAATGCTGTCTCCGCTTCCCCTCTGCTGAGGCCCAGCACCAGGGCCTCCTGCCCCCGGCCCCATCCAGGAAGCCCTCCCTGACTGCCCAGCCCCCTGTCCCCGTTGAAGCCCTATCATACACACGGGCTGAGGCACGTCTCTCTGGATTCATCATTCTGCTTGGCCCTGGGCCCTCGTCACATGATTTGTTGGAGGCCACTTTCATTTCGGCAGCGAGATGGGGGCTCTGCCCAGGGGAGGACCCATCTCTAGCTCTCTCCAGGCTCAGAGCCCCTGTAGGATCCCTGTCCCCTCCCTCTGACACACCCGCCCCACCCCGGCCAGCAGTACCGTGTTGGGCATCTGAGTTTCAGGATTGATGAAGCCCAGGACGTTGTCCAGACACATAATGTTGTCGATGACATCAAACTGAAAGAGAGAAAAGTCGTCTGGGGAGGGCCTACCGGGAGAAGGACATGGAGGAGGAGCAGAGGGACAGCCACTGACCTGAAGGGACCTTAAAGCCCACCTCACCCAACGTGCTCCTCTGGGGGAGAAGGAAATACACCCAGAGGGCAGATGAGCTGTCCAGGTCCCACAGGCCCCAAGGCCCAGGCCAGGGCTCTTCCCAAGGAGCCAAGGTGCCCGGGGAGATCGCTTTATGTGCCTTCTGTCTGGACGTGGCTCTGCAATGCGCTGGGCTTTCCTGTAAGAGTCTCCTGTTTCTCCCTAGCAGAGCTTCCAAAAGTAGGGAGGATGTTTCCCCTGTGAGACTGGGCTCCCTGAGGGCAGGGCTGTGTCTCCCCTCAGACTGGGGCTCCCTGAGGACGGAGCTGTGTCTCCCCTCAGACTGGGGCCCCTGAGGGCAGCACCATGCCTCTGCCCTTAGACTAGCAGCCCCAGGAGCGTAGCCCCTGGCTCCAGTTCTGCTGGTGGCAGCCACTGGCCAGCTCCTCACTCACCTCCCTCTCAGGGTTGGAGCCAATGTGCAGCATGGCCATGGGGCTGTTGGGGGCACTGTTGCCGGCCGAGGAGGACAGCACGTGTCCAGGCCGCACCCCTGGGGAGGCAGCCGGCAGGGGCTTCGGAGAGCCCTGGGCAGGGCTGATGTGGGCGGCGAACTTGTTCCCATAGGTCTCGGACAGGTACTCCCGCACCTTCTGGTCCCGGGACTGCTGCAGGTGGTAGGAGGTGGGGTTCTCCAGGTAGGACTGCACCTGGGAGGGAGAGAAGACAGGGCTCTAGGGGGCCCTGGGACCAGGGCAGGGGGGGACAGGCCCAAGAAGACCCTACCTTCAGCACCTCCCCGGGCACAGGCGGCGGAGACTGGAAGTGGACCGGGGTGTTGATGGCCGGGGTCGGCGGTCCCCCCAGCTGCTGCTGCTGCTGCTGCTGTTGCTGCTGCATGTAATGCATGACAGCCTGCTGCTGCATGCGCTCCCGCTGCTCCTCCTGCTGTGCCTGCTCCCGCATGAGCTGCATACGCAGCCCGATGCGTGACGCCATGGTGGCCGCTGGCACTGGCTCCCTGTGGGCAGGGGGCAGGTCTGTGAGGCAAGAGCCCTCGTCAAAGCACTGGGTCTTGGGGAGGAGCCAGGACAAGGGGGATGGTACCCATTGTACAGGAGAAGACACTGAGGCCCAGAGAGGGAAAGGGATTTGCCCAAGGTCACCAAGCAAGTGGGTGACAGCTGAGATTTGAATCCAAGTTCCCTGGTTCCTGGGCCAGAAACGGAGACTCCCCCTTCTTCCTTCACGGCAGTTGGTCAGCCCCCAAAGCTGGGAGTCGCCCCTGACTCCTCTCTTTCTCTCGCACCACGTGGTGATCCTGTCAGATCTGACCTCAAATACATCCTCCTCTGCCACCAGCTTGCTGCCACCAATGTGAGCCCAGCCTCTGCCACACCCAATCTGGCTTCCTGAAGGAACGTCCTGATGTTCAGACTCCCTCCTGTCTTGCCCCACAACATTCTACTCATAACTCAGTAATTAGAGGGATGCTGTCAACACCTAAGTCGGATCCTGTCCCTCCCTCTGCTCAGAACTCTCCATGGTTCCACTTCACGTACAGTAAAAGCCGCAGTCCTTTCCATATAAGGCCCTCTATGATCTGTCCCCTCTGACCCCATGTCCTCACGCTCTCCCCCTTGTTCCACCCACACCCAATCCCTCAAACACGCCAGGGACACTCCCACCTCAAGGCCTTTGCACCTGCTCTTCCCTCTGCCTGGCCCTACCCCAGACACCACCATGGCTCATCCCTTCACCTCCTCCCAGGCTCAAATGTCACCTTCTTCCAGAGATCTTGCAAGACTCCCTATTTAAAACTGCAAAATGCCTACCTGCCCCCCAACTCCCTATGCCCCTTCCCTCTTTTATGCTTCTCCATGTCACTTATCACCATCTTAAATATTACGCATTTTTGCTTAGTTATTTCATTCATTGTCTATCTCTTCCTCACTAGGAATGCAAACTCCCCTAAGGGCAGGCAGTTCGCTTGTTCACACTGTGCCTTCAGCCTCAGGCCGACGGCCTGGGACACGGCTGATGCTCTGTGAGTGTGCACAGGGTATGTTTACCATTTACGAGCTGGCCCTGGCGGGACAGCAGCCAGCCAGCCGCAGTGCCTGAGCTCTTAGAGTCTACAGGCCAGTGAACAAGAAAGGCAAGTCCCCAGACCATTGTGACCCTGTGCAGGGAGGGCCACTTCAGGGCACCTGGTTCTACCCACCACCCAGGGCTTCCCGCCACCCAGCACGTCAGCCCTGATCTCTCATAGGTCTCAGTGGGACAGAGGGACTAAGGCCCCCAGGCCTAGTCTGGAAGGGAGGAGGACAGGACAGAATGAGTCCTGCAGCTGGGCCCACTCTGTCCCTAGCTTGCTGAGTGACCCTGGGCACATCCCTTCCCCTCTCTGAGCTTCCATCTCCCCAGGCACAAAATGAAAGGGTTGGACTGGGAGATTTCTGAGGTCCCTCCTAGCTAGGATGGGCTGATTCTTTGAGAGGTACAGGGCCCCTGGGGGTGCCAGGACTCCATAAAGGTCCTGGACGGGGCTGGAGCACCCCATCTCGGGGATATCGCAAGAGGCAGTATGACTTCGTGGTTGAGCGCTATCAAACGGGATAGATGTGGGCTTGAATCCCAGCTCTGCCATTTCTTTGCCGTGTGACCTTAGGCAAGTCACTTAACCTCTCTGAGCCTCAGTTTCCTCATTTATAAACACTTTCTATTTCAGAAGATTGGTGAGAGTGTTGAATGAAAATAATGTGTCTTGCACAGCATGTGGCCTTTGGTAGACTGAGTGGGCGAGTAAGGATGATCACAAGACTGGCAGGGGCAGCTGCAGTGTAGACTAGAGGCCAGAACTGCACCCCAAGGTCCTAAGAATGAGACCCAGACCTCTGGAGGTAGCAAAGGAAAGCAGCACAGGCTGACATGTTCTGCCTAATGCCAGACATCAGACTAAGTCAGCATTAGCGGAAGGTACTGGCAAATACTCAGTGAAAATCACCGGATCATGGAAATAATAATAATTTGCATCTATTTGAGCATTTACTGTGTGCTGGGCACTGTTCCAAGCACTTTAACCTCAAACAGCCCCATTGGGTAGTTTTGGTTATTATTCTCCTGTTACAGATAAGGAGAAACAGAGGCACTGGGAGGGTAAGTATCCTGTGGCAGGGACAGAGCTGGGACGCAATCCCAGGCAGTGTGGCTCCCCAGCCCATGCCGGGGGTCTGGAGACCACCTTGTCCCCAAGCAGAGCTGGGGAGGAGCTTGTCCCAGGTTGCATGTCTGGTTGACCCAGGGCCAGGAATGGAGCCCAGGCCACCTGACCCCCAACCCAGGGCTCCCTCTACCACCACACCTGCTTCCCTACCAAGTGGGCAGCACCACTGCCTTGAGGTTTGACTACTGGAGGCCCTTACCTCCCTGTCCTTCCTCCCTTCTCTGCCCCCCAGGCCAGGAATTAGTGGAGAGGCTGCCTCAGCCCCAGGGGTCACTCCGCCCAGCTCCAAACTGGACAGTCCCCGAGGAGAAAGGAGCAGTTGCCTCCGCTCTCCGCCCTCCTCTGCCCTGTAGCAGGGACACAGCTGCAGCCTCCACCCCTTCCCGGTGCTCCTACAGTAGCCTGTCTCTGTCCCCTACTGCAATCCAACAGACCCCACGGCTCCGACCCCAGCCCCGCCCACTCCCCTCGCAGCTGCACCCCTACACACTCACACCCACAGCGCTGGGGAGCCCGCCCCCTCGGGAACAATCTCACTTCAGTTAGCCCCTGGGGGAGGGGGGGCATCGGGCCTGGTAGTGCCAGCCTGCCCAGGGAGGGCTCAGGGAGAAGGAGCCCCTTGTTCTCCGACAGAGGGCTGGGCGCCCACCCTGGGCTGCACTGGAGCTGGCCCTGCCGTGAGATGGGCCTGGGCTGGGCCCTCTTCAGCCCCTCACTGGCTGCACCGGCCTCAGTTTGTTCCTTTGTAAAATGGACACAGGAATCCCCGCCCACCACCCACCTGGGGTCTGTGTGAGCCTCCTGGGAGAGGACACTGGAGAACTGTGAACAGCGAGGTGTCTGTTCATCACAGAGTAGGTAGCCTTGGCTTGTCCCCCGTCCTCTGACAGAGCGTGGCTTGGTGGCAGAGTGAGGCTTTCCCACCCCCACCTCCATTGTCAAAGCTGTCACCCCCTCACAGAGCTGTTTCTCCCCACTGCGTCCCAGCCTCCTCCCCTGGCCCTCGGCCTGGGTTGCTCTGAGTGTGTTCTGGGTGGGAGGGGTGTGGGGTTAAGGGAGGGACACGAGGGAATCCGGGGGCGATGGGGTGGTCCAGGAGAGACCCTGGGCATGCTAACCACTGCCCCCCAATCCCCAGGCACACCTGCTCACTCTCAAAGCCTGAGGGGCCGCTCACAGTCTCCCCCTGTGCCCAGTCTGGTCAAGAAGAATTGAGAGGAGGGACACAGGAGACCAAAATGCCCCCGGGCCCCTCCTCACCATCTGACCTCCAGAACCCCAGGCCTGGAAAGGGTCCACCATACATGCAGTCAGTAACGCCAGGGGCCTCAGTGCCCACCCTGTGCAGACCCCGGGGCTAGGGTATTTCCCTGAAGAAACACTGCCCCCATCCCCAGGTAACACGTTCATCCTGAGGGGACCAGGTATCTGATGCCCCGAAGAATTCCTGCCCCTGCCCCGTCACATGGAAAACACAGCAGGGGCTGAAGTTTCAGCTGAGGCAGTGAGAGCCGCCCCGATCTGCGCCCACAGAACCCACGGGCCACCTCCTGCCACTGTTTACCCACAACATTCCACCTGACTCTCCCTCTGCCCTGAGCCGGGTCCCGTTCTAGCTGAGTTGTGATCAAAAGGAGCTTCGCCATCCAACAGATGCAGCTGAAGCCCCCGCTCTGCCCACACTGGCCGGGTGACCTGGAAAGCCACTCAACCTCCCCGTGCCTTGGTTTCCTTCTCAATAAAACGGAGCCAGTAAGGGCCCCCGCCTCATGGCATTGTTGTGAGGAATTGCGGAGACGGGGAGTGTGCAGAGCTCGCCTAGCAGGCCCCTAGGCATCTGATAACAGGTCGACACTGGTCTCCCCTCCGCAACTGTGCTCCTGTGGTCAGGGCCAGAGCTGGTTTCAGACCAGCCTGTGTGGGGCCCTCCCTCATCAGTGTGAACAGGCTGGTCAGAACCTTCCCTGAGGGAGGATGTGCACAGAGGGAGGGGAAAGACGGGGAGCAATCAGTGGACTCCATGAGGGAGAGGCAAGGAGAAAGAGGACCCCAGAACAGGAAAGTCTCAGATATAGGAAAGAAGATCTCAAGGATATAGCATTGAGTGGAAAAAGCAAACTGCAGAAAAAACGAGCCCGTTTAGGCAGGAAATGGGTAAATTTGTAGAAAACACTAGAAGGATCAGAATGCTTCTTGAATGCTTGCCATGGGTCAGGGCTGGCCTATGTGCTTTTCAAATATTAACTCATTTATTCTTCACAACAATCCCATGAGGTGACTACCATTATTGCCCCCAATTTTCAGGGAGAAACTGAGGCATAGATAGGTGAAGTAACTTGCCCAAGATTACACAGCTTATACGTAGTAGAATGGAGATTTGAACCAGGCAGCCTGGTTCACAGCCCCCACTCTTTATCCACTATTCTGGGCTCCCCCAACATCCCAAACTGTTTAGAGCGGTCACCTCTGGGGGGCGGGGGCGTTGAGGGGTAAAGGGGTTTTTAGAGTTTCTCATTCTACTTTCGAAGCACTTAACTCTCAGGACGTGAATATGTGCTACTTGTGAAATTCTTCTAAAACAAGGGGAAAAGGAAGCAGGGCAGCTTCTAGGGGTTTGTGAGGGACCCAACCTGCTTCCAATCATGTCCAAAGGTGGGGTCCCCCCAGCTGCACCTGGAGTCTGGCCCAAGCCCCGCCCTGCTCAGTGCAATGGTTGTCAGGCTGGTCGAGGCTCCTGGGTCAGGACACTGAGTGGCCACCAGAGGCATGGGGCCAAGGTCAGAAGCCACATGCCAGTTGGAACTGTAGGGCCAGGACCCAGGGCTCAACTCAGTTTCCATGACAGGCCCAGACAGGAGCCTCGGGGGGGCGTGATCTTTATGGGGTGCCCCTCAACTGCTCCCAACTGAGGCAAGTCCCTTCAATTGCTTGTGGGGCCCGAACTGTCCTGGGGATTTTTCTGCCTTCCAGGTAATCCTTCAAATATTGGAGCAGGAAGCAGAAAATACATATATCCCATGAGCCAGAAAAGCATCCATGTGCTCACCAGGGAACATGCACTAGAATGTTCACAGCAGCACTACGATAGTGCCCAACCTGGAAAACACCCAGATGTCCATCGACAGGGAAATGGATAGAGACGTTGTGGTCTATCCACACACTGGAATGCTCCTCAGCAATGAGATGAACCAGCTATTGCTACACTCAACTCAGAGGACTCTCTCAGATGTCGAACAGAAGAACCCAGACACAGAAATGCATACCGCGTGATCAATGTATATAAACTTCAAAAAGAGGTGAAACAAATCTTCTGGGTTAGAAGTCAGGATCCTGGTTACCCTCGGGGGGAGTGACTGGAGGTGGCACAGGACAGCTTCGGGTGGGGGGCCTAGGAACGTTCTGTAATGTGATGCAGGTGTTGGTGACGCGGGAATGCCGAGTTTATGAAAATGCATCCAGCTGGTCACTCACCATTTACACACCTTTCTGTATGTGAGTGACACTTTCATAAAAATTTACATAAGTCTGAGGGCAGACCTTAAATAATTTAAAAGAAGAGTTGAACAAATTACCCTCCCCTCACGCCCAAGTGAGGCTGACTTTAAAATGCCTTTGGTACCAGGAAGCTTCAACACAACTGCTAGAGGGTAACTTGCTACATCCTCTTTAGAAAAGCAATTTGGTAGTATGTATCAAAGTCTTAAAAAATATCCACTAGCCCGAGGAGGTAATCCTAAATGCACAAAAGGCTTTTATGCATAAAGATGCTCATCACATTATATACAGAAAAATCAAAACTAATCTTAGAGAAAAATAAAAAACAATCTCAATGTCCAGCAATAGGATGGTTGAATAAGTTACATTGTGTTCCTCCTGGTGGAATGTTATGTTTACAATACATAACGTGGGGATATGTCAAGCGACAAAAAGTCGGATGCAACATTGTATGTAAGATCTGATCCTCACCATGTATAAATCTCTGTAGAAAAACCTCTTGGGAGGAAATATATAAAAATATTACTGACTTCTTTGGATCATGCAATCATGAGTGATTTTTTCTTTTTACCTTTCAAAAGGTTGTTCTTTTTCTATAATGAACGTATATATCTTTCTATATATTTTTTTTTCAGAAAAAATATTTTATACTAAGAGCTGATGCTTATGGAGTATTTACTCTGTGCCAGGTATTGTTTCAAGCACCTTATTTAATTATCACAATGACTTCATGACATGAGTACCAGTACTGCTCTTACTTTATGGATAAGGAAACAGGCACAGAGGGGTTGCCATTTGCCAAAGGTCACAGAGCTAACAAATGGTGAGGCAGGACCCCGGCAGTCTGGCTCTCCCACCCTAACTCTGGGGCTTAGAGTTCGGCCTCAGTTCTGCCCCTGGGGTGAGGGTTGCCACATTTTATTTTAGGCATTCCACTGAAGAAACCCCCTACAATCAAAGGGTTTCAGCAGCTGATCTCTTTCATCCAGCCCAGGGGCCAGAGGGTGCTTGGGATGATGGAATGGTCTGGAATCCCCGAACACGAGCAGAAAAAACTCTATCCCTCCTCAAAGGGCAGAGATAATTTCCTGTATTCCCAGAAAAACACATGTCTGGCGGCTGAAACAACAAAGTGTGTAAGCCCAGCAGCTCGGTTGCCTGTTTAAGCCATTTATTATGTCCTGTGCCTCTGTGGTCGGAAGAAGTTTCCTTCTGATCCAGTCTGTTACAAACTACCAGTTGTGTTGGAGCTGCCCGGTCATGGAAATCAAACCCACCACTAAAGGAAGGCCTCCCTAACAGGTGCCGAGGCTCCCAGAGGCTGGGGAAGGACCCCGTGACCTCCTGGGCAACCTTTCAGCCTTGGGAAGGGAAGAGAGGGGAAGATTCCAGGATCGAGGTCTGTTTTGTCTTCCCTGAGCCCCTCTGGCAGAGGAGGTGGCCAAGGAAGGCCTGATGAACTAGGAAACAGAACAAGAATGTCCACACAATCCCTGTGCCTTAGGACAGGCCATTCCAAATTACCAAGGCAGTCACGGGTTCCTGCAGGGGCTAGGGGGGCATCAGTTGGGCTGGACTCAAAGAGAGCTAGGGGTGGGGAGATGTCATAAGATTCCCAGGAGCCAGCAGTCCTGCCTCTGAGATGCTGTGGGAACCTGGCATCAGGATGCTTGGGTCTGAGTCCCAGCCTCAGGCCTGACTCAATGTCTGGGCCTAGCCTCAGTCTTTCCATCTGTCAAGTGGGGCTTACCAGCAGGGGCCACCTCTCCCACAGAGCTGTTGTCACCTAAGTTGGGATACTGGGTGTAGAGGCCTCTGCAAGAGAGAAAGTGTGGGCAGGTGGGAGATATCACCATTCGGTCACTGTTCATTTTCACTTCATCCATGCCCACTGGGGGCGTCCACGGACGAGTCTCCTCTTTCTGTTCTCTTAAGTTTCTTTGAGAAAAGGGTCCCATCCATTCACACACACACACATACACACCCCCCATATCAAGGCCCCAAGCTGGAACAGAGCAGCCTAGTGCTAACCCCAGCTTCTGTCTCTCCTTACTGGACAGGGCAGGAAGGCCTTGGGCCAGCGTTTCCCATTACAAGGCACCCTCTTTGTTTCCTCTCCAAAAGCCTTGGGTTTTAAAAGACTTTCTTCTCCAAAGCTTGTCTATCACAGAATTCGCTGCAGTGCGACAGAAGAGGCAGGTGGATAATGATGACAGCCACCTCCTTGGGTCCTAAAGAGATCATGAGTGGGCAGAGCACTTACGCGGTGCCGGGCACACTGGAGATACTTCTAATGCAGGTTGTTATTCTGTTCTCTGGCCCAGTGGTCCCCTGGAGGTCATGAAAGGCAACAAGGGGCCCTCGGGCTACTTCCAATATGGAAAAAGAGCAAATGGAAGCGGCACTCACCCCGCTAAGTGTGCACTGTTTGATCGGAAGGTATTTGGTACTGGGAGCAGGAATGAGGTCAGTAGTACATGCTTTTGACATTTTTATTTTAATGTTTTGGCCTTTTTTCTTTTTATTGAGGTATAACTTATCCTAGCAGAATGCACAGATTTAAAGTGTATAGCTTGATGAATTTTTACAGGTGTGTACCCGTGTCATCACCACTGAGATCAACATGGAGAACGTTTCCATCACCCCAGAAAGTTCCCTCTAGGACCCTCCCCCAGAGGGAACCTCCAGTCTGACCTCCATCCCATGGCTGAGTATCACTTGACCTGGACAGATAGAAGGGCTATCGTACAGGATGTGGTCCTCTGTGTCTTTCATTCAACATATCACTCTGCCCAGTGGGGACAGTCTTGGCGCAGGCTGCTCACACCCCGTTTGTGATGAATAAAGAGTGGGGAACAAATAGTCACAAGACTCGCCCCTAGGATGCGCTCCATTCCATCACGCAGAGCGCCTGCCTCTCCGGGACCCACTGCAGGATGCTGCAGGAGGCTGCAGGGCTGGGGGAAGCAGTGCGGTCAGGGGCTCATTTTTAAATCTCTGAACACAGGCAGGAGGTGGGGAGGAGGAAAGGAAGGAGAGGGGAGGCAAAGGGCAGCCACAGGAGCTCCCCGCCTGCTTAGTAGCCTCCAGTGCCCACAGCTCAGGCCCATCAGCCCCATATCCCACAGGAAAGGGTGGAAGCTGGCGTCTCCTGGCTGGCTGGCCTGTTGGCCCGGGGCAAGGCAACTGAGCGGCAAAGGGGGCAGCTTCAAAGGCAATCCCAGACCAGAGAGGCGCCTGCACTGTCCCACAGGGACCAGATGGACCCTGGTATGAGGCCTGCCCCAGGAGGACTGCCACCAGGCTTTGAAGGACAGGGGGGACAAGGGGACATGTAGCTGAGGGAAGCATGGAGAGGAAAAACCAGAAAGGTCCTGGGAGGTGTCCACCCTTGTGACATGCATGTAAAGAGCCCAGCCACACATGCAGCCCCTCTGTCTGTCTATCTGTCTCTCTCTCACACACACACACACGCACACATGCACACACGTTGCGGAATCCCTTCCCCTGCCCCTTCTTGGGCAGCGCCTTTCTCCTGGGTTGGAGTCGGGCAAGGGCACTGAACCCCCCTTCCCTTGCTCCTGCACCCCCTCCTGGACACTCCATTCACTTGAGCATCCTGCCTGTGACCACACTGACCACTTGAACAAGTTGTTTCCTGGCTACTTACCAGTCTCCCCAGCTATAAGGGAGCTTCCAGAGAAATCAGCTCTCTTCTTCGGAACCTCCACCCCAACCTGCTCATCAGACTTCCCAGAACGAGACTCAGGGCGCTCGGAGGCTGCTTGTCCAATGACCCAACATGTGCTCAATTACCACCTGTTCACTCATTCAGCAAACACTCCCTGAGTCCCCACTATGGACCAGGCACTGCCCTAGGCACATGGCCTACATCGGATCTCATTTGCCCCCAGTGAACACCATACAGGACAAATAGCACTTCTGGCAGATGAGAAAACCAAGACTCAGAAAGGTTAAGTGATCTGTCCAAGGTGACACTGCAAGAACACGGTGAAGTGGGGATGCAAGCCCAGACCCCTCTCAGGTGTGTGACCACCACCAGCTCCAGCACAGGTGAGGAAACCAGGGGCCCGCAGGGAAGACCCATGGAGATGGATTATGGTCCTCCCGAACTACAGCCCTGCCCCACTTCCCCCCACCCCACGTCGCCCTCAGGGAATCCCACAGAGGGTCCCCCAAGAGGCCTGCACATCCCTCAGCCCTCCCAGATGCCCCAGCACACAGGGCAGACCCCACCCGCCTGCACTCTCTTCTGCTAAATGGCCAAGGCTGATCCACGCCCAGGGCTCAGATGATACGTCTGGATCTCACTGTGGCGGGTAACATGGGCCACGAGAGGGCCTCAGGGGGAAATTATATCCAACTGGCCGGACAGAAATGTGATTAATGGACCAGAGCTCCGGCAGTGGACTGCAGCAGAGGTGTGTGTGGTGGGAGGAGGAAGAGGGAGGGGGTACAGCCCATAGATGGCTCCCCAGACAGGAAAGAAGCCTGAGGGGCAAGGGAAGGGTTTCAGGTGGGACTCCAAGGGCCCCAAGTCCCATCTGACCTTCCCCTGTCCACCCCAGTGGCCTGCTCCCTTCCCCTGCTGAGGAAAGATCAGCTAAGTTTTTGTGGATGATGGGTCAGCCCAGATGGTCACTGACGCCCCTCACCAGGGAAGATGAGGCCCGAGATTCCACCTAATTGGTCACTGCGTGCCATCATGGATTCGGGGTCCGACAATGTTGACCCTCTGGAATGAGTCTGTTCCGAAAGGGCAGACTGGGACTGGAAGACCTGCATTTGACTGTCCCACTGCCCAGCTGTGTGACCTCAGGCAAGTCCTGTTCCCTCTCTGGGCCTTGGACCCCTGATTGATAACATGTTGGGGCTGGATGGGACCTCTGGGAGGCCCCTTCCTGCTCTGTCCGGGCTCACTGAGGGTTCGGGCAGCATGGACATGTGCAAGGCCAGGTGCCCATGGAGCCAGCCTATAGGGCTGGGATGGATAGAGCCAGGCGCTGCTTCCCACTGTCACTTCTGCTGCTGCCCAACACTCAGAATTCCCTGTGGAGACCTGAGGGACCCTCTGCAGGTCCCTGACAGCTGCGTTCCAGCCCCTCACCCATCCCCCTCGGCTGCCTCTCATCCTTCGGAGTATGGTCTCAGGAAGACAGTCGGGTTTAGTGGAGCACGCATATGCTCTGGACCCTGACAGAGCAGAGTTCAAGTCTGGCTTTGCCCCTTACCAGCCGTGTGACCCAGGGCAGGTACTTAACCTCTCAGAGCCTCAGTTTCTCCATCTGTAAAACAGGACGGTGGTAATGCCACCTCCCTCAGAGCAGGAGAGTGGATCAAAGGGGCGGGAGTGTGTGGTGTGCCTGGCACCCAGGGGTGGTCCGTGAGTGTTAGTCCTCGGCCTGGGTGAGCAGCGTCCATCTGGCTGGAGTTTAGGTGGGAGAGGGCCTTTTAAGCATGATCCCCAGGCCTCACATCCCCTGGGAGCTGGTCAGAAATGCAGACTCTCAGGCCCCAGCCCAGACCTACAGAATCCGCATTTTAACATAGCATCCCAGGAGACATGAGGGTGCGATAAAGTCACCTTCCTGGCAGCCTTCTGGGGGCTTGGTCACCGGGTTCCCAGCATGAAAACTGGTGAGAGGTAGGAGGAGACAGCAGGGAGTCACAGGCCCCTGGTGGAGAGAGAGACTCTAAGGGCCAGACAGGGCCCTTCTGAGCCCCGCAGTGAACCTAAGCAAGCAGCCCTGACTCTCAGGCCAGGAGCCCAGGGGCAGGCAGAACACAGAGAGCTCACTTGGTGCGGGAGCCCTGGCTTGTGCGGGAGGCGGAAGAGCGAGGTCTGTGGGGAAACAGCCTGGAAGCCGACATGGTTACTGGTGGAAGAACAACTCAGAGAGGCCCTGTGAGACACACCAACTCACACACGCAGCACCTCCTACACACACACCATTGCACACTCACCACCACAGTAGGACTCACCTGCCCAAGAACAGCTCCAGGAGAGAGCAGACAACCTTGAGGACAGTGTGTGCCCTGTTGCACAGGAGGCGTGGCAGGGGCTGGAGCCCCCTGCGGCAGGCCTAGGAGACCACTCTTTCCTCCACACTGCTTTGCCCCCACCACCTGCCTAGGCCCCAAATGCATCTCAGCAATGAGAAACCCAAGTCCTACTCCCCTAAGGTTGATGAGGACCCACATTTCAATTGGTTACCCGCAACGTGCCTGCTGACTGGTCCCCTATGTGCATGAAACCCACCACCCCAGGCTGCTGGGGGGTAAATAGCAGGGTGGAGCCCTGACTTCAGGGTCCCACTGAGAGGAAGCAACACACGCTGGATGCTGTGCCTGTCCCCCACACACAAGCTCACACAGAACAGTAGCAAAGCCCACCCTCTCCCCAGCCACAGGGCTTCAGGAGGGGCAGAGACTCGTGTCTACCCTACCTACGGATGAGTGACAGCTCTCAGCTCTGCACCCCCATCTTCAGTTCAGAAACACACACCCCACTGACCTCTTTCACCACTGTAGACTCGACTGCCGGGGGCCCCCAGGCTAATGCAGGCTCCAAAGAAACCCTAAAATGTGGGGCCAGAACCTCAAGCAAGCCTAGAATGCCCAAGAAAGAACCACTGACCAGGGGAGTCACATTGGTGCTGCTGCAGGGTATGTGATGTCACGGGTTCTGGAAAGGCCCTTGGCCCCAAAACATCTCCCCTCCGGGTCCGGAAATCCCTCCCAGCTCTCTGAGAGTCACTGCTGGGAGAGGCTTCCACCTGAAACTCTCGTCAGCTCACACCCCTGGGAGAGGCAGCTGCAGGCTGGCCTGAGACTGGCGAAAGACGGGCAGGGGATGGGTCAGTGCCAGAAAGGCAGTGCTGAAAGCCGGTGACCGTCATCTCTCCAGGTCCACCCTGTCTGCGAGCTCCCTCCGGGAGGGGGAGCCAGCACCTCTTGGCCAGGGAGCGGGGTCCAGCAAGGGGAGGGGCTTTAAGTACCCAGTCCACATATATGGTAGCGGAAATCAGGTCCTGTCCCAACTGTCCCCTTGAGGATGGCAAAGTGCTGGTGACCAGGAGGGGGTGGGAGCCCTGAGAGAAGAGAGGTGCCGGGACAGGAGGGGGAATTAACCAGGTTCCAAAATAGCACAGTTGGTTCTGCCTCGCTTCACCCTGAGCAACGTCTGGCAGCTTCTGCTTTCGGTCTGACTCACGCCTGGTGGGGGCAGGACAGGGCGGCCAGCGCAGCCCAAGGCTGCTGGACAACCACAGGCTGTTCTGCCCTCACTATACACACCTACCCGCTGGGCCTCCTCCCCTGCCCCGCCCTTGAGCTGGGCTCCTGAGAACAGTCAATAGGGGCGGGAAATCCTAGGGCTCCCTTGCCCGGGTCCTATCCCAGCCCTTGTCCACCCCAGGGCCTCCCTGGCGATGGCAGCTGCCCAGACCCAGAACTCAGCTTCACTCCTGCCATGCCAGGTACACTCTGGCTGGCACCTCCACCCCATCTCCACCTGGGGAGCCAGAGGGGACCTGCCTTGAGGCCAGCCTCTCCCCCAACAGGGGAAGTGACCTTCGACAGCAGCGTTTCCCACGCCAGGCCACAGAGTGAGTGAGCTGCCTCCATCGGCCGCCACCTCCACACACAGGTATGAGAGGAGCACCACGGTCTTACTCTCCAAATTCACAGAGCGGCTTACCCACCCCTTTCTTCTGTCCTTAAACACCATGAGAAGCACTGTGCCCTTGGCTGGGCAGAGAGAGGAACCAAGTGCCTGGAGTTTGTGCACGTTGGGGTGGGGGAGGAGCATCAGTACCTCTGGTCTCCCCGTCCATTATCTCCTCTCCAGCCTATTTCTCTGCCCTTCTGCCTCCCCAGCTTCCCCCATAAAGGTGAGACCCAGGCAGCCGACCTGCAGCTGCCTTACACTTCCTCTCTGGATCAAAGATGCTCAAGCTCCCATCTGAGACACCACCGGACAGCCTCCTCATCAGTGCCATCTCTCAGGCCCTAAGCAAGTTGCCTCCACTCTCCTCCCAGCCCTCACACCAACACGCCTGCCTGGAATAAGTCCAGCCACCTTTCTGTCCAAGTGGGGCAGGTACATGAGAGATGTTCGCTCTGCCAATGCCGGCCCTGCCCCCGGGGTGGGGAATAGATGTCACTAGCAAGTAGGGGGAGAATGTCAGAGGTAACGAGCTTGGCCAGCACAGGCAGACGCTCCTGCCCCCACCACCCTGGCACACGTCCCCCGACCAAACCTGGTTTGTAAGTGAAAACATCAAGGGGAAAGGTTGTGGGCAGCGGCTAGCGAGATGAGTCAAAGGGACTGGGATTTGGCATGCCTTCCTCTGGCCGAGTACAGGGTTTTCAGTGTGAATGCCCCCGCCAGGCCCAGCACCTGCCCCATCCCCTTCTCCTGCCCTTACCCCACCCCCACCCCAGAAGGCCTTACCTACACACCTCTTCCCTCTCTTAATTCTTCCCATTCCCTCGGCCCCATAAGGCATGAGACTGTAGTGTGAGTCTGCAGGGTGGGAGCACAAGTCAAGAGGGAGGAGGCACCTCTCCAGGAAGCAGGCACCGGGCAGAGCCTTCACCAGGGACAAAGAAGGGTGCCCTTGAATAAACTGACCCCCCCGCCATTGCCCCATGAATTGCATCCTGTTCCCCACAGAGACACAGAGGCAGGGCCCTAGGAGGCTCAGTTCCTGACTGACTAAAAGGCAGCCACGTGGCAGCCATGGGGCTAATGGCCCCAGGAGGGGAAGAGGCAGGGGCAGTGAGAGAAAGGAAAGGGAAGTCAGAAAAACCACTACAATCACAGTCTCAGGATGCCAGAGCTGGGAGGGGACTTGAAGGTGGCTCCAGGCTATGTGATACCCAGCAGGTCTGTCTGGGAGCATAAAGTCCACTTGCCTCAGACGGGGCTGGAAGGGGCTGCCAGCATCTGGCATTTGGTAAAGACCTCACTCAAGCTGGGTCTCTTCCCTCTGCTCTGAGAGCCTTGGATGATCCTGACAGCTTCCTCTTTTCATCCACGGCACCTGGCACATAGCAGGTGCTCCTTAGGTATTGAACACAATGAATGTGGTCCTGGTGACTGGCCCCAGTGGGAAGGGTCTGCCTGGAGCAGCTGGGGGCTGGCAGCTTTGTGGGCATGGAGAGGAGAGAGCTGTGAGAAGGGGGCCTGACATGAGGCCACTCCACGGGACTGGCCAGACCACCAGGCCTGGACTCGGAGAGTGCAGCAAAGGCTGTCAGTGCCCCAGCCACACCCCCGGGCACACACAGTCCAGGCTGCCCACCTGAGCACCTCCAGGTGCCAGCACCTGTATCTGTCCCAGGGGCAAGTGAGGTAGCACCTGCCTTCCCCCAGCAGCCAAAGACGGAGGGGAGCTAATGAATAAACACCCAATTCCCTCCCTCCGCCCAGTCACTGGGTAACTCGAAAACACATTCTACAGAGGGGCCCAGTGAGACCTAGCCCCGGGTGCCCTCGGCAGTCACCTACTCCCTAACACACAGTTTATCGGCTTCCTTCCCTTCCTTCTCACTTATCCCTCCCACTACCCATGCTCCCCCGGGTCACCTCCCAAGTAAACTCCCTGCACCCACATCCTCCTCTCAGCCAGTGGGGCCTGAGGAGGCAGTTCTGACCTGAAATTGAGCAGCCAACTCTAAAGCTTAGAAAGAAAGGCCAATAGAAGGGCCAAGTAAAATGAGGCTGCCATCCCACCGAGAAGCTGAGAGGCAGGCGTGTAAGAGCCCAGTCGCTGGGGGAGACGGGTGGGGCTGGATGCAGGGGCCAAGCGTGGACCTAGAACTTTCCCACCTGTGGGAGGTAAGTGCCCTCAGAAGCAGAGTTGGCCAGATGAAGAGAAGACAGAGGGATGGGCTAGGGTTGCAAGTTATGTGAGGAAGAAGCCTCCCTTCCAGGGGTGGTGATGGCAACATGAGCTTACTACCCGCAGATGCCAAGAGGACTAGCAGCCCAGCACTGCCTCCCACTCCCAGGCTGCTCCTAGGATAGAACTACAGAACTCCAGCATTCCAGAACCTTAGCATGCCCATTCATCCGATAGAATGGCTGCTATGTTCCACGCTCGGAACTAGGCTCTGGGGACACCAAGGGAGGCCATTTGATTCAATACTAAGAGCATGTGTTTTGAAGCAGGTAGAGCTGAAACCCAGATCTGTCGCTTACTGGCTGCCTGACTTTCAGCAACTTACTTAACTTTATGGGTCCCAGTATCCTCGTGTGTAAAATGAGGATAATGTGCATCTTGGAGAGTTTCTGTAAGGATTAAATGCAAAACATCTAAAATAGGTGCTCAATAAATATTGGATGGATGCATGGATGGATGGATGCATGGATGGATACAATGGGTGGGTGCATGGACAGATATAATGGACGGATGGACAGATGGATAGATATAATGGAGGATGTACACATGGATGGGTGGATGGATGTTTGAAAGGACACAGAAGTTGTCTGCAGTCTGGTTCCCATTTGGTTCAATCTCCCTTTCTGCTAAATTTAATAACAAGAAAATGAAGCCCCATCACTCTCTAACTTATCTGTTAGAGAAATTGGTATCTCCATTTATCAGGTTGACAAATGCAAACTAAGATTCTCCTAAGGAGACTTAGCCACATTCCTGGGGGCGGGCCATTCCCTGACAGTGTTGGTGTCAAGGGCTGTGTCAGAACAGTCTCCATCACACTGGTTCCCACCAGCTGCTCCCACCATGCCCATGTCCCTCTCCCCTCAAGTCCAACTCCACCCAGCCCCCACCCCAGTGAAGGTGGGTCAGGGGCCAGGGAGAAGAAGGGGAAGCCAATAAAAGCAGGCAGGGGGAACAGGCCAGGACGGCTGAGCAGATGAAGCCAAGAACAGAGTGTGGATATGTGGATGGGGGTGAGTAGGGATCCGAGAGAAGGGAGTGAAGAGCAGAGAGAAGGGTTTATTGTCTTCGGAGAAATGGAGGAAGAAAATAGCCCTGAGAGAACGAGGGAGCAGAAACAAAATGAACTGAGCAATAAAGGAACGTCACTGCCCTGCTCCATCACCTGCAATGGCTCCCCGCTGTCCACAGATAAAGTCCAAACTCCCTAGTTGGGCCTTCAAGGAATCCAGGATCCCCCTGCCTTAAACAAGCCCTGGACTCAGCTTAAGGAGGCCTCCTCACACTCTCTCCTCAACACAATCCAGGCCTTCAGATGATCCCCCGCCCCATCCCCTTCCACAGATTGTCCAACCCCCACTCATCTCTGGAAGCCCTGCTCCAGGGCCACCTCTTCCAGGCAGGCCACCCTGCCCTCACCCTCCTCTGATGACCATTTGAAAACAATTACTTAATTTGCCCCAAGCCAGGCTCTGTGCCTGACACCAGGATACAGAGATGCAGTCCCTGCCCTCGCGTACTCACAATCTAGTTTGGAAAAAACAGCATTCCCTGACATTATATTGTACTTCTTGTACCACTAGGACTACTACCACTAATAAACCTGAACCGAGCACTTCCCATTTGCCAGAAACTGTGTCTGAGGTCTTTATCATCTATTAACTCATTTGACCTTCTCAACAACACTGATAAGTAGGAAATGTTAGTGTACCCATTTTACAGATGAGAAACTGAGGCACAGGGAGTTACTCTGTCTCATTTTTCTCAGCTATCGTATAAGCTCCTCAAGGGCTGTCCCCAGGTTTTCTCTTTCTCGGCATCCCCCAGGTAGAGGGCACTCAAAAGTGACCCTTCTTGGCTTGGCATGCCCGCTCCTGTGACCGTGGATGATGATGTGTTGGCTGGTTGGTGGGAACAGCATAATCAGAGAAAGATGCGCCCAGGCAGAGTGGGGAAGGAGACATGGCTCCTGGGTGAGGTGAGAAGGGAGCCAGCCTCCGTGTCCCCATCCAGCTTCTCTCTTTCCCACCTGTCCCATGGCCCAACCCTGGCATTTCACAATCTTGTGGTCACTGCAGAATGCCCTGTCCACTTGCTGAGAGGGCTGAGGTGGCACTGAAGGAGCAAGCCAGGCCGCATGCCCAGGATGGACAGGGGACAAGGAGGGTGGGCCAAGGGGAAGGGAGGAGCTTCCGCTCTGCCCAGCCCTGCGGGGTCAGGGCTCATGGAGTGGGTAAGTTCAGCCCAGAAAGTGAGAAACAGGGCAGACCCCATAAGAGTCACATCTGGGCACCCTCCGTCTTCGCCTGAGGGGCATGGGCACTAGGCAGAGGCGGGACCCCTCACAGCCTAGAACTGGGCTCCCCCTCAGCAGGCTCCCTGCCCTCAGAGGCCCCTTCAGGCTGGGAAACCTGAGGAGACGGGGCAGCTCAGGACTCACTCTCAGAATAGAAGCAACCACAGGCCTCGGCACCCACCTCCAGGGGAGTCTAGGGTGGGGAAGGGGGGCTTCCCGGTCAGCCTGTGGAGCACAGGCCAAGGGGGTGAGGGTCCAGGCCCCAACCATGGCCACAGCTCACCTCTACATTCCTGTGCCCTCCCAAGAGGCACAGGTGGGACAGGGAAACTGAGGCACAGAGCTGCCCGCCTCTGCCACCTCAGCTCTGGAGACTTGCTTTACCTGCCCAGCCACCAGCATCGTCCTTGAAAATTAACCACTGTGCTTCTCGCAAGTACATGTGGACTCCAGACCCCTCTGTGCCGGGGTCCCTGTTTACCCTGGGGACATTTAATTTCCCCAGCCTGCCTCGCTCCCCAAAGTTGGGCTGGAAAGAAGGAGCCCTGCCTTCTCCCAAGACCCGACCTGGAGGCTGGGGTGCAGGGCACAGACTCTGGACCCAAGGCTGCCTGGGCTGGAACCCCAGCTCTGCCATTTGCTAGCTGTGTGACCTTAGGCAAGTTTCTGAAGCCTCAATTTCCTCACGTGAACAGGGACGACACTCCCTGCCCTGTATCCCACAGCTGATGAGAGAAACAAATGTACTCGTTTGGCTTTTCAGGTAACCGAGTGGTCCCGGCCCCTCCACTCAGGACACACTCACACCCAATCACCAGTCCCTGTCCTCCTCCTCACCAGGGCCGGTGGCTCGGGCTCTGGCAGGGCTGCCGAGGAGTTGATGGGGCCAATGCTGCCGATAGAGCTGGTGCCAGGCCCATGGCAGGCACAGGGCCCAGGCATACAATGGGGCTGTGTGTGCACCCGGCCTTACCCTGGAGCAGAGCTGGGCAGGCTGGCATCTGGGGTCAGACCAGGAATTCATTTCCCTGGAGAAGGCCTCTCCACCCCGCTCGCAGGCTGCACAGCTCAGGGAGGGAGACAGGCACCACCCACTCCCCCACCAAGCCCAGGGAGTAGAATGGGGACATGCCCGGTGGAGGGCACTGGGGAACAGGGACTTCTGAGTCCAGAGGCCCAGCGGGGCAGCTCCCTGGTGAGGCATTTCGGACCCATTACGTAATCTGGGCTGCAGCCTCCCCTGGGGACAAAGGGAAGGTGAAGCCTGCTGGGGCCAGGAGGAGATGGAGAGAAGTCTGCTGCGACCCCTCCTTGTACAGAGGGCTCACCCCTCCCTCCCCAGCTTGTTGGGCCCCTGGGCTCAGCAGCAGGGCCCCGGGGTGCCCAGGGAGAGGAGCCAGCTCACTCCCCAGGGGAATGAGTCACCAGCCGGCTGCAGCCAGGACGGCGGGACACGGTGGGCAGGCATAGCCTCTCCCCTCTCCTCCCTGGCAGGTCTTCTCCAGCTGGGAAACCGCTTGGCTGGCATGGGGTGCTGACCACGGCATCCCAGCCCAAGCCTCCGCAGGCCACTTCCTCTGGTGTGGGGGGTTACCTGGTGCCAGGATTTGGGAGCGTGAGGCCCTCCTGGTCCCCACACCGACTCCTATGGCTGCAGATATGGACCACCCCACGAAATGCCCCCGAGAGGGGTGTCAGACTTCAGGGCAAAGCAGCCACTTACCCCTGAGTGAGAAACAGGGTCTGAGGCAAGGGAGGAGAGGGAACACAGGCCTCTGGCGGGTGGGGGAGAGGGAGGAAGTCAGGCCACCCTATACCTCAGGTTGTGGCCAAAATGGAGAGATAGGGAGGGGCCCCTTTGCATAAATCACTTTCCATTCTCCTCAGAGCCCAGGAAGCTTCCAGCAACAGGAGATAGCTGCCCCTGCTCCCTCACTGGCTCAATTCACACATCCCCTCACACCCAGTCATAATGACACCAATATGTGCCCTACGGGCTGCCACCCACACTCCCAGAAGGTCATACACAAGTCACAGTGGTGGCCCCAGCCCAGTGGACACAGTCGGATGCTCACCCTTCCCCTCACACCCAGAGCCCCCACCTCCGCAGCCGAGCCACAGCCCAAGCACATCAAGTCCTAGAGACCCCAGTTGGAGCACCACGGCACCCCAATCTTCACCTCAGGAGAACCCCCTCAGGGAGAGGGAGAGGACCTTCCTCAGCCGGGCGCACTTCACCCGAGACCCTCGTGTGTGTGTGTGCGCGTGCACGCGTGTGTGTCTGTGTCTGTGTGTGTGACCTGCGCTGAGAACAGAGGCCTTGAGAGCCGGAAGGGGCCTTCCGAAACCAAGCCCACCACCCTCGCGTCATCCATGAGCAAACTGAGGCTCAGGCTGGGGAAGCGTCTGGGGAAGTGGGGAAGCTCAGGTCAAGTTTATGAGCAAGGCCGAGCCTGGACCCCAGGGCTGGGGTGGCTTAAGGCTGGTTAAACAAAGCAGGGGGGTAGGGAAGGCGGAATGAGGGGGGAGAACGAAGAGGAGGGGGAAGGGGAAGATCTGCCACCACCTCAGAGGTACCGCTATCCCGGGATGTTGCGCTGGTACCATTTCATTCATTTCAAATATTTCTTGAGCACCTACTACGCACCAGTGCTGTGGCAGGGGCCTTTCTGCCCCGTCCCAGCCCTCGCTCCCGGGAGATTTTGCTTCTGGGATTGAGTCTTGTCTTCTGGGCACCCACGTCCCGCAGCAGCAAGGCCGGGCAGCACTGAAACTTCTCCCCAGAGGAGTGGCCTGGCAGCCCTCCAGGCCCCCACACCCCATGGGGAACCCCAGCCCCCAATGCACAGACAGGCCAGAGACACCCCCCCCCGCGCCCCTTGCCCCGCATAGGCCACCGTCCAGAGTCAGTGCCACATCGGAGGGCACAGACGTCAGATGACAAGGAACCTGGGAAGTCACCCACCAGAGATTCCCAAGCTGTTTTTAGCAGCAAAATCCCAATTTCAGACAAAATTCACCTGGAACCTTAATATGCAAAACATGGAAATGAAGCAGCTCTGTGGGGAGGGGGGAGGGCCAGACCACCTGGCCTCCAAGTGGGGGCCTCCCCCTCTCTCCCAAACAGTCCCCAAAGCACCCCCTGGGGTTTTGAGGAAGAATCTGAAAACCACGGTTTTCTCTGCCTCTTCATGTTCCAGAAGCCCAGAGGAAGCACAAGGAGGGCTAGGACCATGGCCCCTGCCCTCCAAACCTCCAGGCTAAACTCTCCTCCACAACTCCCAAGGCAATGGCACCCATCCCTCCCATGGGAAGGGGACACAGCACCCCCCTCCCCCAACACACACACGAAAGTCTCATGGATTCAGCTCCTACCCTGCGCCCAGCACTGGGCAAAATGCTCCACAAACATCGAATGCTTTATTTCCACAATAACTCTGTGGCCTACATATCATCATCTCTGTCTTGCAGGTAAGGGTGGGGATGTTCAGAAAAGTTAAGTGACTCACCCCACTTGTGAAGGGCAAAGCCCCCATTCCGATCCACCTGTGTGTGCCTGACCCCGCGCTGTGGCCTCGCAGAAGTCGCCACCGTCATGACGCCCGGGTATAACCACCCCCTCGGAGCCCCATCCCAAGCTTCCCCTCACTCAGAGAAATGCTGAGAAGCCTCCTACCCAACTCGCTCCAATAGGACGGCGCACACAGAGTTCCTCGTTAGGAATGATAACAACAAAAATAATAAAATACCACCCCTCCCTATTATACAGTACTTACTATTCAGGGACTTCATACATTATTATCTCACTTACTCTGCACAACACTACAAACCCATCCTCATCTCACAGATGAGGAAACTGAGGCACAAAGAGGTCAATGACTTGCCCAAGGTCACAGCTAGGGAGCAGCAAAGCCAGGACTTGACCCCAGGCAGTCTGACTCCAAAGCCTGCACACCTAACCACTGAGCTACACTCCTTCCTATCATGCCTGTTGGCTCCTCCTTTGGTGGCATCTGCACCAAGTGTCCTAGCTTGGGGCCTGGCTCCCTCCTCTGAGGCCCCTCTCTGTGGGGGTCAGAGGCCGACTGGAACCCCTGGGGTATGGATGTGGGAAAGCCTACCTGAGGAGCATCATGGGTGAGGGTAACCCCCATCCCACCTCTCCCCTGACCCCCCAGAGCTGGAGCTGGAAGGAGGGGATCGTGGGAGGGCAACCAACACACAAGCATGAATAGGCCGCCTACTGCATGCCCATCTTCAAGTTGTGGCAGGTGCAGGAAATAGAAGACTCTGTCCTTGCTCTCCTGCCAGAGGCTCCAGTCCCCAGTAATGGCCAAAGAGGTCGCCCCTGCCACCCCCACCCACTTTGGCACCGGCTGCACCAGATGTTGGCAACACTTAGAAACAGGGCTAAAAATAGCCTCAATAATGAGTCAGTGCTAAGAATAACTCGGGCAGACAGCCCTCCGGGAGAGGACACTCTCTGCCAGGGAGGCACAACCTCCTCCCCACCCCCCAGCCTGGCCCACCCCTGGCCTTTCACCTGGAGCCCCCACAGTCAGAAGAGGGCCTGGGGTATTTATACCCCAAGTGCTGTGTTGACAGAGATGCAGGCGTGCCGACATGCACTCCCATCACTCAAGCCAGGTGGCCGGGCACCCTATGTGAAGAGCGGGGGTATCAGAGGGGTGGGCAGAAGCTGGAGGGGACCGCCATGCTCAAGAAGAATGCACTGAGGCTCCAAGACACTTCAGCTTCTTTCCCCACTCTAGTACCAGCTCCCTGCAGAAAACGAGGAGATCGTGCCCCCTGCTCCCCGCCCCTCATGCCTCACCTGTGAAATGGGTCCCTGGAGCCAGCCAGACTGGCCCACTTCCCAGGTGAGCAGGGGAACTGAGACCAGAGAGGGAGAGCAGTATGCTAGAGAGCAGGCAGCAACGGTGGAGGGAATCAGAACGCAGGGTCTGAACCGGGCCACGCCCCACGGCCAGGGGCCTCCCTCATTTCTTCCATGTTCTTCCCTCATCGCCCCCAGAAACGACAACAACTGTTAGACTCGTGGACATCCGTACCTGAATTGAAAATTAATAGAACATGTCCACATTTGGTGTCAGAGCTAAACCTCTCAATACTCCAGACAATAAACAGACGATGAGTTTCATTACACAGTTGAGGAGACCGAGGCTCAGAAACGGAATTAACTTGCGAGGGGCCCACAGCTGGGATGAGGCCTTGGTGCCCTCAGTTGGCCCGGCGAGTCTCTCTCGGGAGCCCACATGCTGGGCACAGCCCCATCTCCCAGCAAGGCCCAGAGGGGAGAGGACACCCCCTACTGCTGCTGGGAGCCAGAGGGAGGGGGCCTGAAAAGGTGAGGAGGCTTCAGGAAGGGAGAAGCATCCCACACGGTATTTCTCCAAGAAGACGACAGGAAGGAGGGAAAGGAGGAGGTGTCCCGGGCAGAGCGTCGGCCATGGAGTCAGGAGCCCTGAGGCCTGGTCTCAGCTCTGTTAGAGAGAACTGCGCGATCTGGGACAGTCATTTCCTAGGTATCACACCAAGTCTCAGTTTCTCCATCTGGGAAATGGAGCTTGGAACACCAGGCCTTTGAGATACCCTGGGGTATATCATAACATTTTGAAGGCGCACATTGAATATTAGCATATCAAAGGCTCTGACAAGTCCTGCAGCAAAGAAACCCATTTTGCCTTTTTTTTGGGGGGGGGGGTGGTGAGGAAGATTGGCCCTAAGCTAACATCTATACCAATCCTCCTCTATTTTGTATATGGGACGCCACCACAGCATGGCTTGATGAGCGGTGTGTATGTCTGCACCTGGGATCCAAACCCATGTACCCCGGGCTGCCAAAGGGGGGCTTGTGAACTTAACCACTACACCACCGGGCCAGTCCCCCATTTTGCTTTTTTTGACTCACACCCTCCCATACCTGCTTGACCACCAAGCCCTTCTACAGAATACATCTTGGGAAACCCTGGAGTAGATTTGAGGTCACCAATTCAAATGCCTGCAGGGGCCAGCAGGAAACATGAAAGCCTGAAGCAGGCCCAAACAACACACATCAGGACCTACAGTGAGCTGCCAACCCTGAAAACTCCCTGGCAGCTCCGGGGGTGTGGGGGGTCTGGCTCTTCTATTCCATGAAGGCCTCCTTCACGACCCACCCAGGGTTTTGATCCTATCTGATCCTCAACAATCCTGCTGAGAGGGGCAGGGGAGGGGTCAGCAGCCTGTGTCACACAACTGAGGAGACTGGGACCCAGGGAGCCCGGAAAACCAGCCCAGGGTCACAAGGCGGGTTATTGCTGAGGCGGGAGAGGTGATGAAGAGGATCCCACTTACAGCCCTCATTACGTACTAGCACTTTCCCTGCATTATCTCCTATAATTCTCACAACAACCCTTTGAGGAAGGCACTGGTGTCCTCAAGTCACAGAGCAAGAAACAGTCAAAGAGATGTGGTCACTGTCCAAGGTCACATGGCCAGTAAGTGACACCGCCCAGAGTTCAACCCCGGCAGCCTGAACCCAGAACTCACGCCCTCGGCCCAGCTCTGCCACTCACTGGCCAGGTAACCCTGGGCGAGAGACATAACCATCCTGGGCCTCAGTTTCCTCACCTATAAAATGGGATACTAAAAAGACCTCTGTATGAGGTTACTATGAAGATTCAACGTGCAAATATATGAGTGATTAGCATGTGCGTGGCACCCAGTAGGTGCTCGATTTTTGTGGCCTATCATTAAATACCACATCCCACTGTGGGAGCTCACACCTGAGCCTCTGGGCTCTGGGCTCAGCAGGCTGGAAGCCACCCATGGCTTCCCGGAAGTTGGCCTCTGCCAATCAGTCCCCGGGCACTGCCCCTTCACCTGGCAACACAGACCTCCAAGCTGGAGCTCCCAGGGTGCCTCATGTAGGTGGCGGCTCTGGAAGGTGGGATTCCCAGACCAAGGCCAAACCTGGGTCTCATTCTCTGAGGCCCCTAACAGGCCACTCCTCCGTCAGAGCTGGGGACATCCCCAGCTCACCATGGGTCATAGGCCTCTCCCCACCATTGCCCCACACCCCCAGGTCACGGGGTGAGGAGGCAGGGGGCTCTCCAGCCAGGCAGCTGATGTTCTCATGACCTTCCCCAGCCCTCCCAGCCTTAGACATGACAGTAATAACCCACCCAGAGCTCTCCACACTTCCCACAGCCGGCTCATCCACGTTAGGTCACAAGAGGGACGTCATCACCCAGCAGGCCAGCTGCTCGGGGGTTAGTATGCCCACTTTACAGACGAAGACACTGAGGCTCTGACTCACCCTGGGCAGGGATCTAAGTAGTAGAAAAGCTTCTGGCTCCTGGACCAGGGCTCAGGGCTAAGCCAGGTCCCAGGCCAGACCCGCTAGAGCCAGCTGGGGCAGTGGAGGGAGGAGAAGGCTCGGGAAGCTGTCTGGGGCTGAGGGGGAGAGGAAACGGCTGAGCTGTGGACCCAGGTCTCACCCAGTCACTGCAGATCCTGCAAGTCTTAGGGGTGGGGGAGCACTAGCAACCCTGAGTCCTCTTCCTCCCCATCCCACCCCAGCACGTGAGAGGGGCACAGCCCTGCCCAGTGCCCTCAGACGACCCCCACCCAACCCTCCGCTCTCGCTAGTGTGGGCACCTCAGGCCAAGCCAGGCCCTGCAGCCTCCACAGACAGGAACTCCCACCTCCAGATGGCTCTCCAGCTCCAGATCCGGAGACAACCATTCACCTCGGGCATCGTCTCTTCTCACTGCCCCCCAACACGCGGTCATCACCCAGAAAGTCTTCCCTGCCATGCCCGCCCTCTGCCTCTGCTGACTCCCAGAGGGCTCGCTCCCCAGCCACCTTGCTAAGCACTGCGTCCCGACTACCCAGTCTGGCCGCTGGCGTATGGTGCTGGGTCTCACACTAACTAGGTACTCCAAAGACACGGCTGCACGGGAGGGAGATCATCTCTAAGGCAGTAGCCCTAAATATTCTGACCATGACTCCCAGAAAAATATATTTTATTTGGCCCAGAACACACACACACACACACACACACACACACACACACACACAGTATGTGTACACGTGCATATGAAGCAAAAAAGTTGTGCAAAACAACACTTCCAATACTGCGCAATACACTTGGATGTTTTCTATGATTCTTTTTCATTTAATTTATTATGTCTTTTTCAATTCATTTTCATTGAGATCCAGTAAGCTGATTTCTTGGCCAGATGAGGGTCCAATCAGTGGCCGTGATCCACAATTCTAATAGTGGCCCTCCAAGGATGTCTGTGTGGCCCAGCCCCCTGCCTGGCACACCCCCCTCTCTGTGACAGGTGCCTAATAAAGGCATTGGTCTGTCGGACACTTCCCCCGGGCCAGGCCTGCGCTCAGCATTTTATTATGGTATCTCATTTCCTCCTCACCATCACCCTCGGAGGTAGGGACTCGGAAGAATTCGACATGTGAAGAAACCCAAGGTCACACCGTCAATGGCTCAGGCAGAATTCAAAGCCAGGTCTGTCTGAGTCTGGAGCCACATCCATAACCACTGCACATACCGCCCGCCCGGTGAGTGGTCCACAGCCCCTCTCTTAAGTCTGCACGCCGGCAGGAAGCTCACCCCACGGGAAAGACTCCAACTCCAGCTACTGAAAAGCTGTTCCCTGCATTAACTGATTCTTTCTATTTGTTGACTATTTGGTTGGGGGCACAGAGAGAAGCCTGGGCTCCCAGGTCGCAGAGTCTCCGGGCTGCCTCTCACCCCTCACAGCAGACCCTGCTCGCTCCTCCCCACCCGCCCACCTCCAGCTGAACCCAGAGACGGTATTGGCATGGGGGTGGCGGGTCCATCTCAGGGCTCAGGCAGACCATCCTCCTGTCCTCTTCACTGAAATCACTGCCCTGGGGCAAGTCCCATGACCCTCTGTGCCTCCACGAGCCCATCCGTGAAAGGGGGTAATAAAGGCCCCCACCTCATGGGTTGACTGAGGGTTCCAGGGACTCATATAGGTCACGGGGTAAGGCCCGGGGGACGTGAGCTCTTATTATTATCCCCGGTTCCAACTCAAATCCCCACCATCAAAAATAATCCCCAGGAACCCTGGGTGCTGTCTGCTGTTTGCACACAGACACGCTCTGGTTCCCGTAAAACTTCACCAGCGCCAGAGGCTCACTCGCTCTTCCGAGCGCTCGAGGGAATGAAGTCTTTTCATCCTCAGAATGAACCCACACGGTGGGCACTGTAACTGTCATCTCCATTTTACAGAAGAGGAAACTGAGGCACCAAGTGGCCGGGTAACTTCCCAGGATCACACAGGATCAGACCCAGGCAGCCAGCAGGGCGTCTGCTCCCAGTCCCTGATGGAAGCCGGTGTTGACTGTCGCCTGGCCAGGCCCAGCGAAGCACCTCGTGCCCATCGCCTTCTCACGGGGGCCTGACACCAAGCCTGGGAGACAAGCAGAGGAGACCGGGGGTGCTGAGCGAGACCCCCAGGGTCGCAGGACTCCTCAGAGGAGGGGCCGGCAGCCAGAGCCTCTGACTCCCGACTTCACCCTCTCCACCACGGGCAGGGGCCCCTCCCCTGCACCACCTGCCTTCCCAGCCCCCACCCGCTCAGCATCTCCCCTACCCCTCCTCAAAAGACATCCCCCTGCCAGTGCAGCCTGCAGAGCCTCGTCCCCACTCACCCACCTCCCCAAAGACACCACACGCGCACGCACAGCACGCACGCCCTCATACCTGGGAGCGGGCAGCCCCCTGGAGGGAGGCCCCCTGGAATGCTCAGCTCCTCGGGGGGCTGCAGCCCAGGGCCGTGCCCCTGCCCCAGCGCAGGCCCCAGTTTCCTCATTTCCCCGCACTGTTTCTCACCCAGCCCCCTGCACCTCGGCCTGAGAGGAAGTTGCACAATCCCCTGGGAGCTGCAAATGTGGCCGAGGATTACTCACCACGCAGAGGAACCGCGCGCCCGCTCAAAAGGCCTCTCACACCCACAAGTCTACCCAACGCGGACCAGCTCCCAGCTCCAATCTCACCCACCCAGGGTTCTAGGCCACCTACAGTGCCCCTCCCTGCTCCCAGATGGAGCTCCTGGCAGCTCCCCATCACCCCTACAGCCTGTCCGCCCGGGGCCCCCGGCCATGCCGCCCCCTGAACCAAGATGGAGAGGACCTGGAAGGTGCGGGAATCCTTCCAGGGCCGGTGTGGGCCGAACCGTAATCCACACATCCTCCCAGCCCCTCCTGGAGACATGTGCCCTCTTAGCCAGAAGCCCTCTAGTTCACCACCTTCCTGACTGACCACACACCTGTCATCTCAGCCTCAGGCCTTCCCAGGGCTTCCGGACACCCAGTTCACAGTCTTACCATAGCCCATCCTGAAATGGACCCGTAGACCAAGCATATTCCTATGAAGCTCTGGGAAAATCTGAGTCACCACACAATTTCCACTTGTGGGAAAACAGTCTTGCTACACATGCAGTTTCAGAGGTTCCTCAACTCCCAAAGTACTTCTCTTAACAACCTGTCAAAGAGAGTGGACATTTCACGAGTGTTTCTTTCTGGTGGCTAAGGGATTCCCATCTTTGGTAGGTAAATAATAAATACCCCTTGTCAAGAAAGGCTGGCAGTCATTAAGCTGTTATCAGTCATCTACACCTGAAGGTGGATGAGTTTCCTAGGCCCTTTCTTGCGAGTATGTTTCAGGAAGGGATAGTGTAGTAGAGGGAAGATTAGGCAGGCCATAGCTCCTGGAGAAGGCAGAAGATACCACTGAGGCAAGGTGTGTCCCAGAATGGAGAGGTCAGAGAGGCCCAGGAAGCTCTGGCCAACTCTGGCCCAACCTTGGGCCCTCCTGGGATACTAACTCTGCAGGGACACAGAGGGTAAGGAGGAGCCTGCCCTGGGTGTGCAGAGCCCCCAAGGATGACCTCTGGCTCCCACCCTTCTCTGACCAGACTTGCAATGGGGCCTCAGATAAGGAGAATGATAAGCACCTCTTATCACCCCATACAACCTTGGACTCCCACCCAGCTAAGGACAAAGTCAGAAATGGTTTTGCCTGGGCCCCAGGGCTCCCCAGAGAGCCCCTCATTTCTGCAGCCCTCATCAAAAGGTTGGGGCCCTCAGGGCGGTTCCCCCACAGCCCTCTGAGGCCTGGAGCGGCAGGAACCAGGGCCAAGGCTCGCCTGCTGCCTCCAGGTCAGGTCAGGAGCCCAGGCCCTCCTCCCCTGGACACGATGACCACAGGCCCCTTCACGGGGATGCTTCCTTCAATGCCTGCACAGCCACCCTCTCCCAGTCCCAACGACAACCCCTGGAGGGGAGGGGGCAGCAACGCTTGTTACCGTCACTTTCAGACGAGGAGACAGGCAGCCAGTTCATGGCAAATCTCAGTTTGCTGGCTCTTTCCCGAGATCGGAGTTTCTCAACCTCGGCACGACTGACACTGAGGACCAGATAACGCTCTTCTGGAACGGTCCTGAGCATTTCAGGATGTTTAACAACGTTCCTGGCCAATACCCATTAGATGCCAGGGACATTGCCCAAGCTGTGACAACCAGAAATGTCATCAGATGTTGCCAAATGTCCCCTAGGAGGCAAAATCGCCCCCGGGTGGGAACTACTGTCCCAGGAGCCCCGGAAAGTTGAGCATCGGCCAACTTTAAATTGAAGGGTATCTGCTGGGGGCTCTAGAGCGCCCCCCTCCTCTGACAGCTGTACTGAGCAGGGGGACCCAAAGACGCTGGTGAGTACCCTGGGGGCTCAGGACCTTCTGGGCAGAAGCTCCCCATTCAGCAGGCACTGCCACTTGGGGGTCTCCTCCCAAGACCACCCTCCCATCCCCAAACCTACAAACCAGCCCCCTCCATGGGACTCAATATTGCAATTTTGAGCAAAATTTTTGAGTAAAAGTTTTGAGCACCCCTAATATATGCTTCTTTTCTCATAAATTGCTTATAAATGCCAATGCCTGAATCTATCAGGCATGTCAGCAAATGTACACAAAAATAGATCTATAAAAAAGATGAGAAGGGAGATGAAAATTACACCCGTGATGAGAGACTGTTACACCCTCACCAGCAGGACAGAAATTAAACAGTTCACCGATACCAAGTGGTGGTGAGGCTATGGAGCAACAAGAGCTCTTATGTGCCACGAGTGAGGTGTAAATCGGTACAACAACTTAACAAAATATTTGCTGAAGTTGAAATAAGCATTGCATACCCTGTGTTCTAGCAATTCCACTCTGGGCTATACATACTCTGGAGACACGTATGCACCAATGCACCAGGAAGCATATACAAGGATGTCAAGGATGCCAAAAAAGGAGAGCAACCCAAATACCCATGAGCAGCAAGGTGGATACAAACTTGGTAGCAAGTTCATGTGGTGGAATACTATATAGCAATGAAAAGGAACACACTGCAGCTACACACAGCAACATGGATGAATCTCACAAGTGGATTATTGAGTGGGAAAAGGCATGACATAAAAGAACAGGTCTGGTGTCATTCCAGCTGTATTAAATTCAAAATCAGGCAAAACTAAACTGCTATAGGCTGTAGACACAGGTGGTTATGTGATTTTTAAAAAACCAAGGAACTAATTATCATGAAGGTCTAGATAGCAGTTTCCTCTGGGGGAGAGTTATGACCAAGGTGGGGCACAAGATGATTTTGGAGTGCAGACGACATTCTGTTTCTTCATCTGGGTGGTGGTTACCTGGGTGTTCACTTTTATAATTATTTATTACATTATACATATATGTTTATGCTATTTTCAGCAATTATGCTATACTTGGCAAGAAAAAGGGCAAGAAAAAGATGAGATGCAAATAAATAGAAATAGATATTCTAATAATTTCTTCTCCCACTTTGTTTTGGAAACCACTATAACTGGCAAAAAAAAAAAAAAAAAAAAACCTGGATGAGAACCTATAGTCGGTCACAGGTCTGGAGCATCCGGTGATACGGGGCCGTCTGTGGAGGGACCACTCCAGCTGGCCCAGCTGCTGGCCATCCCTCAGCCCACAGGAGCTGGGCACCACAGCCCCTTTCATCTCCCACCCCTTACCCAGGGTGTCCCAGCCACCACACGCCCCTTCCTGGCCAAGGGCAGGGGGCTGCCTCGGGCTGGGCACCCTCACACCCGCCTCCCCCTGCCCTGGGCCGTTCCTCTGGGCCCCCAACAGCAGGGCTTGGAGACTCACGCTAGGAAGGCACTGGGGGAGTAGGGTGGGCCTAGACACCCTCTGAACACACACAAAGGAGTGAGGCAGAGGAAAGAAATCAAGAGGATGGAGAGAAGGAGGACAGAGAGCGGGAAAGAGAGACACACACATTGAAGGCCAGTGTTCCAGAAGCCGTGGAACTAGATGGACGGTCAGAGGGATGGGGCGTGGGGGCAAAGGAAAGTGGGGGAGAGACGGTGCTGGAGGGGAGGGCAGCTGACACATGGCTCCAGGTTCCAGGCCCAAGTCTTGGGGCTCAGCATCAGGCAGGTCCAAAGAGACCTCAGTTCTTGGGCCCAATTTAGCACCACACCCCCAGGACCCAACTTCCAAGTGGCAGGTGGGTGGCTCAGGGGCCTCCCTGTGGCCTCCCCTCACACTCAGCAGCCTCCAGTCCTCCTGGAAGGAAGGACTCTGTCCAGGAAGGAAGCCTCCTGGGCCTGCAGAGGTGACCCCCAGGTGGGAGGACCCAGGGAACCCAGAGGGCAGGAAGAGGTCTCTGCACTGACCCTTTGGAAAAACTCTCTCCAGACCAAAGAAGAATGGTCTTCAGAGCAAAGGGCCAGGCACCGACAGACACCTCTGCATTCACTGAGGACGTTATTCTGCACTATCTTACATCGCTCGGCCTTTCTCTGTCCTCTACAGTGACTGAAATTCCCTGCTAGGCGGTCAGCGTTGAGGGAGGAGCTGTGTTCTTACCCCCCACCACCCTGCTGGGCCAGCACAGCGCGAGGCCCCCAGGAGCAGCTCCGTCCCGTCTTTTGACCCCAGTGGTGCTCAAGGCCGTGGGGCGCTGGAGCAGCTCCTCATGCTTCCTGGGCCTCGGTCCCCTCCTCTGGACAATGTGGGGGCAGCAGCTGGCCTCTGAGGCCCCCAGTCCCACAGTGCCAATCAGCCTCCAGCAAAGCCAGCCAGCAACGCGCTGGCAGGGGCAGCCGAGAGCGCACCTGGCTAGAGCAGGGAGGGGACGAGAGGCGGCAGGGAGTGGACAGTATTGTGTGTCACCTTCTGGCCACTCTGCACCCTTAAGGGACTGCAGGCGCTGAGGCAGGTGCTGTCCCCAAACCAATTATAAACAAGGCAGAGGACAAGCTGTGACTTCCCTTGACAAACAGGAGAAAACAAACCGGGCCCCACCCCGCGGACCCACTGGTAGAACTGGGCAGAGGAGGGGGTGCTGGCAAACTCTCTGCGTGGAGGGGCAGACTGTGAGCCCCATGCCAGCTGGAGCAAGGCTGAGCCTGCATCACTGGGGCGGAGGCAGGGAGCGCCTCCTTGTCCAGCCGTGAGCAATTCCCTGGGTCTCAGAGGGGGACACTCCTGCAGGGCAGAGGCCACAGGTAGAGCATTTGTTGTGTCCTCGTTTCTGGGCACATGTTGGGGGCTCAACTCACACCCACTCACTCCACAAAGATTGACTGAGCAGCCACTACACCAGGCTCTCTTCTAGGCACTGGGGGAAACTGCCTCTAATGAAACAGACCCAGCCCCCTGCGCTCAGAGTGCTGATGCTGGAGCGTGCCATCACCTGTTGACTGGCTCAGACTCCAAGCTCATCCCGCCACTCCCCTGCAGGGCTGAAGGACTAGCCACCATCTCTTCTCACCACCCACCAGGCTTCACCCCAACTCCCCCAGCTTCCAAGGAAGACTGCACCCCCACAAGCCCAGGGGTGAGCCCCCAGGATCACCCAATTCTCTGCTGCCCTCGAGGCCCAGGACCTCCTAGGAGATGATGGAGACACCCCACCTCCAGCAGTGACCCCCACCCACCCTCCCTACACCTCCAGTCTGGGTGAGGAAAGGAGAAGGGAACGGCTGCGTTTTGTGTGTGTTTTATGGTTTTTTTATTGTTAACAAGAAATACAAGTCAAACACTGATCCAATACTTGCCCTCCACAGGGTGGGAAAGTAAAATAACACGATGGGTCTTTCCCCCGCTGCAGACACCTCCCCCCATTCCAGTCATGCTGCCCTGGCTCCTGGCCCTTCTGCAGGAGCTGCAGACCCTGCCCCGGGTTCTGACAACTCTCGGGGCTAGTGCTGTTCATCCTGGTCCACCTCATCCTGCCTTAATTGAGCAGCAAATATCTCCTGAGCGCTTGTCCCAGGGGGTGGGGCCAAGACCACAAGGCTGGACAGCGGTCAGTTTACCGGGAGGTGGGGAAGGGAGGGCTGACTATACCAGGGACTGGGGGTCACCAGATGGTCTCAGAGTGGTCCCTGCCCCTGAGGACTTGGCTTCAAAAAGGAGACAAGCCTAAGAGGCCCGAAGCAAGCAGAGGCCCAGGAGTCAGAGCTCCTGCCTAGGTGGCGGCGAAGCAGTAGGTTCTCAAAGTGTGGTCTAGGGACCAGCAGCATTAGCATCACCTGAGAACCTGTCAAAAGTGCAAATTCCAGACCAAATGGAGTTTGCAGACCTACTGATTCCAGACCCACTCAGTCAGAAATCCTGGGGGTGGGCCCAGCAATCTGTGATTTGACAATTCCTCCAGGCGATTCTGATGCCCACTCAAATTTGAGACCCACTGTCCTAGAAAAAGGGCATCAGATTCATTGGGGGAATTTTCTTTTAACATGGATGCCTAGGCCCCTCCCCCAAGATTCAGATGCAGTTATACTGTTGAAGAGCTCCTAGGTGATCCTAATACCCAGACAGAGCTGCAGTCAAGTGGAAGCGCCCCTGGGTCTCCTGGAAAGGTGTGCCTTGATGGACAGAGCATTCACTTACAGGGAGGGGAGCAGGGAAGGGTGTGGCGGGAGAAGGGGCCAGCATGAACAAGGGCCGAGAGGAGGGCACGTGGACCATGGGTTTCTGGAGAGCCTGTTGGAATTCCTGGATTAATCCCCATGGCATCACATTTTACTTTGGGACCTCCACTGAGCCAACAAGAAGGCCTGTCCCCAAGGAGGCTGGATGGAGGTAGGGATGGCCAGACTTCATTTCTCCTCCTCCTTCTGCCCACACTTAAGAGCCAGGAAAGAAAACTGGCGATGACTCTGCCTCTTGCTTCTGCCCCTCTTGGCTGCCCTCAGCTCTCACCCACTGCCTCCTGACCCGACAGCAAAGCACTTCCTGTGGGCATGATAAGTCCAGATCTTGCCCCATCGCCGGGATTTTTCTCTGCCTTCAGTGACATCACAGCCAAGGGGATCTGTACCTCTGGTGCAGAGTGGAGGAGGGGCAGGCAGCAGGAGTGCAGGGGAGAGCCCCAGGTCACAAGTGGGTAGTAAGTGACCAGGCCAGATGCTATCCAAGGAATCCCAAAGGGCAGGGCAGGGGTGGGAGAGATGCTGCAGGCATTGCCAAGTCCCCTGTGCTATCTTGTTAAATGTGGAAACCAGGCTGGGTGTAGTCAACAGGGAGTGGTGGGGACTGTGGTCACAGAGTCTGGAAAGCTCCATGTAAGGCATTTCATTTGAAGACATTAGAACACACAAGGGAGGCCTATTTGCAACCCATGGGTCTTTATTTCTTCCCTAGAGCTCTCTATGCCTCTATTTCCTCACTTGAAAATGAGAAACAAAGAAATAAATGAGTTGTAAGACTTAACTACAATAATAACTAACATTTTTTGAGCGTGACGCTATTCTAAGCCCTGTCCATGCGGCATGCATCGACCTACTTAGCCCTCACTACAGCACTGTTAGGAGGTGCTACTATAACCCTCACTTTTTAGGGGTGGAAACAGAAGCACAGTGGGGTTAAGCAGCTGGCCCAGGGTCACACAGCTAGTAAGTGGCAGAGCTGGGATTCCAAGCCAGGCAGCCCGGGCCCGGAGCCCGTACTCTCAACAACCCCCTGGCGAGGCTACACTTAGCCCAGCACTCGACACATGGTGGCTACGGCTATGTCCAAGAAAACCTGGCCAGTCACTCCACCTGGGCCAGCCTTTAGCTACAGCTCTATTGAGGGGACTTCAGCAGCCCCCACCTCCTCCACACCCAATGTCTCTCCCTTTCTGAAGCCTCTCCTGTCCAGGTGCCTTTGCTAAAAATCTGTGGAAGGTTCTCATGGAAGGGAACCCCACAGGTGACCTAGGTTCACAGATGTGGAAACCGAGGCTGGGAGGAGCAGGGCCCAGTCAGAGGCGGCGTGGCCTGCCCTGTGTTCTCCTCATGCTTCCGCTAGGTCTCATCCTCACCCGAGAGTCCCCCTGGCCTCGTCGCCACATCCGATTAAACAAGGTAACGTTTGAGGGTTCCAGGGAGACCCAGGAAGCCTGGTCTGAACCCTTCTCCTCCTCGGGACACTCAGGAGAGTGCTGGCCGGGGGTCCTTTGTTCACCTGTGTCTGCAGCTCAGAAGAGCAGCCAGGAGGTGGGTGTGTGTGTGCAGGGGGCTCAGCAAGTTCCCACCCCTGCTCAGTGCAGAAGACCCCAGATGGGGAAAGAAGGTTCCGAGACCACCACACCTCCACCTAGTAAGAGAGAGCTCCTGGGAAACCCTGCAGTGGGCTTCTTTAGAGACTGAGAACATGGATCTCGGAGTCAGTCGGGCCTGGTTAGAATCCCTACTACATCCAGGCTGTGTGACTTCAGGCAACTTGCTTAACTTCCCTGAATCAGTATAATGAAAATAATAATTCCTACCTCATTCTAAAGAATAAGTACACAACAAATGTTGGCAACTATTGTTTATAACTAAATTTTATTGTAATATTGTCCCATGATAGCATAAAGAGAATAGATTAATATTTTATTAACATACTCTTTTGTTATTGTTACACTCCCATAAACACACATATACACAATTCACCTATACACACGTACCTAGATACCTACAATCTTATAACCACACACACAAACTCCCATTGGTTACACACACTGCACACCGACACACAGAGCAACACCAGGGTCTCATCCTGTACCTCAGCCCTGCTCACCCTGAGTGCTCACAACGGCCTGTGAGGGGAGTTTTTATCTCCCTCTTCTCAGACGAGGATGTGCACGTTACATGCATGTATGCTTGCTCTATCCTGGGACATGGACACTTCTGGCAGCTCTGGAAATCCTGACCTCCCTCCCTCTGTATCAGAGGAGGCCAACCCAATGTCCACGGTCATCTCTGGGGTAGCCCCACGCCGGCCCCCAGTGCTGACTGCCCCCCATCCCTAGGACAAAGGCCCAACCTGACTTTTGTGCCAGCTGCGGTCGGGAAACCCCTGTTGCTGCCGGTAGAAACCGAGCTGACTTTGAAAAGGAAGAGACAGAAGCCAGGGGGTGGCTGGGCCACTCCCTGTGGGGGCAGGTGCCAAGTAACTCCATAAACTCCTAATGATGCAATTACAGCCATAAACAGGGCCCCGGGAGGGATGAGGGCCAGAAGCCAGACCCTCAAAGGACAGCCATGCCTGAGGGCTGGGAGGTCCCTCCCACCTACTTTCCAACTGAGAGGCTGAAAGGGGGGCCTGACTGGCAATGGGGGTAGGCACTGAGTATCCCCACATCCCAGGACCCTGGATGGGCTCCTGCCTGCCCTGGTCCACCCCTGCCCACTTTTCACTGTGAGTCACCAGCCATCAGCCCTCAGAAGCCCATTGGTTCTCCCTGGACTCGGTGCTCACTTGAGATCTCCCCTGCCCCCCTTCCATGGGACCCAGAACCAGGAGACCTGGGTTCCCATCTGGCTGCACCTCACAGAGCTGAGCTGAGCGGCTGTAACAGGCTTTGTAAACTGTAAGCAATGCTGGCTCCTCTCCCGGAGAAGCAGAGTTCGAGTCACCCAAACAGCACTGCATTTACACCCTCTGGTTCCCAGCTCACCCATCCCAGCAGCCAGGAGGCAGGCAGAAAGAAGGGGGCCAAGTGAATCGCTGTGTTTCCCACGGCTGGGGAAACTGAGGCATGGTACAAGCCTACAGACACACTATCAGGGAGGGCTCTTAAGGCAGCCAGCCTTTCCCCTTCCACTGTCTCTAAGGCCGGCTGGCTATTGCGGGCTGTCTCTCTCCCAGACAGTGATCTGCCTGTCCGAGGGCCTGGGGGCTGTCTCCGAGGCTGGGCACAGAGAAAGCCTCAGAGGGAATCGGCCAAGGAGCCAAGAACTGCGTTCTGATCTGAGCGCACCCGCATCTGGCCACCCTAGAAGACACCAGAGACCAGCCCCCAAAACCCCGCCCCCTACCTCCACCCCGTTGCCCAAGACTACCGGCTCTTGGGCCGGTGGAATCTCGGACAGGGTGGGTGCAGGGGCCTGAGCCCACATCCCAGAGATGTCACTGGGGGTCAGCCCCGGGCTTGTCCCCTTCCCTGATGGACTAAGCACCCCCTCACTCAAGGTGGGAGGCGGGAGCTGAGCGGTAATTAACTGACACTTCCCAGGGAACGCTAAACCAAAACACTGCGCTCAGGGTTAGTCCAGAAACTGGCGGCGAAGAATCGTCCCCAGAACAGAGAGCCGAGCGGACGACGGCTGGAGCTGACGCGGGATCGGGGAAGGACTCCGCGGTGAGGGGCTGGCAGGGCTCGGGAAGTGGGGAGCCCCGGGCAGTGCGGGCGCTCGCTCAGACGAGCCCCGCCCCGGGCGCCCTCCTCCCTCCCTCCCCCAGGGCGCGAGGCCGGGGCGCGCCGGGCGGCTGCGGCTCGAACCTGCTCTCGCAACCCGGAGCAGCTAGGGGCAGCCGTGCGTGAAGCCAGAGCCCCGGGCCGGGAGGGGGCCGAGGGGCGGGGAACCAGCTGGCATCGGCCCGCTTCCTTCGAGGAGACGAGCGCACGCGCTGCGGCCAATAGTTGGCCCGGGCACGGGGAAGGGGAAGAAGGAGCGCCGCTTTGAGGGGCGGGACAGCCTGGGGTTGGGCGGCACGGACTCAGGGAATAGGGGGAAGGGGGCGTGTTTTCTAGGATTCGGGACTCAGACAGTGGGGGACACTCGGGGGGGGGCGGGCAGATGGCTGAGAGCTCCAGGGAAAGCAGGAAGAGAGACTCGTGGAGGGTGAGCTCTGGGGTTGGGGTTCCCTAAGGTCGTGGAATAATGCAAGGGGAAGAAAAAGACTGCGCTCAGGGATACCAAGGGACGCGCGCAGGGGCGGCTGTTTCAGGAGACCGAGGGGAAGGAAGGGACGGGAAGGGAGGGAGGGATGGTACTTCCACCCGCCCCCCTCCAGCAGGCCTGCCCCGGGGCGTGGCGCCGCTCCGGCCCTCCCACTCCCCCGGACCATCCAAGCAGGGCCTGGCCCGGCCGGACTCGGCCCCCGCACACCTCCCCTATCTCCGGCGCCCTCCCCCGCACCTCCCGCCCCGGCCGCGTCCGGTGGAGAAGTGGGCGCAGGGCCCACACGTCCCTCAAACTTCTTGCAAGTACACTCCCACGCCTCCCGCCCCTTCGACTCCCAGCTCCCGGGCCGGGAAGGCCCATGCCCGCCCCGGCCCCTCCCGCCTGGTTACATAAGGTCGCGGAGAAGCCGCCCCCGGCCCCGGCCCGAAGGGAGAGGCCCGAGGGGCTCCCGGGCTGGTCGGGCAGCGCCGCTCGGGCCACGCGCCGGGCGTCCCGGGCTAGACGGACAGCCGGGCGGGTGGCGGCGCGGCGCACAGTCCCACTCCCCTCTCCAGCCGGCACCCCCACCCACCCACCTGTCTCCCGGACCCACGGGATGGGGGCGGGGGAGCCTGGGCTGGGGTTCCGGGCCCTCCGCGCACCCCTTGTCCCCCAGCCCCGCTCACCTAGCTCTGAAGGTCAATCCGTCCGCCGCCCGCGCCCCGCGGCTCCGGCAACTTGTCCCAAGTTCAGGTGTCCGGCCCGCGAGCTGCGCCTGCCGCCCCCTCCCGGGCTTCTCCGGCTCCGCGCCACCAAGGAGGCCCGCCCCGTCCGCCCTTCCCGCTGCCGTCGGCGCCGCCGCCGCTCCCTACGTCCAACCCGCGGCCGCCGTCTCTGCTGTCACCCAGCCCCGCGCCCGGCGCCCGGGCTCCCGCTGTCACTCCGCACCCACTTCCCGCCGCGCCCGGCAGAGGGCAGCACCCGTCCCCGCGGCTCCGCCCCGCCCCGCCCCGCGGCACCCTGCCGCGGCGCCCGCTGGGAAGCGTAGTCCCCGCTGTGGCTCTGCCTGGCGCGCCGGGATTTGTAGTCCCGCTCTGTGGGGCCAGGCCTGCGCACAGGGACTTGGCGTTTAACTTGGAACCATTGTTCAAATTCGTTTCTGTCCCTTTTTCAAGTTTTCTTTCTCTTCTCAGGCTGTGATGTCCCGAACGAGAGGTCACTTCAATACACCCTGTGGCCTGCCTGACTCCAAGGAGGGGCCTGCAGCAGGCTGCCTTTCCCGGAGTCTAGGAAAGATGTAGGGTCCCAGATGGTATGCTGTTACTATAGAAACTCCTCCATGGCAAACCTGTTTCCCTCCTGGTTTAGAGTAGGGTACCGGACCTGGATCTTGCACTTTTACCCTTGACCCTGAGCATAACGGACAACGTTGGGGTCAGCCTGGGGAAGGACAGGGTGAAAGAAATATGAGTATAGAGTGGAGCCCACCTCTCCTTCCATTATTTTTCCATTTATACTCCTCCCCACCTAGGCCTCATCAGTGTGAGCTTGCTGGTAGCCCCCACCACCATCAAAAATCAGAAATGTTCTGATCTCCTTTCATGTCCCCTTCCCCTGTTGGAAGTTACAGGGTCCTGAGCCATCATTCTCTGCTTCCTCCTCCCCTCCTCCCCCCTCCTCCCCTTCCTCCTCCTCCCTCTCCTCCTCCTCCCCATACCAAGCTGCCCCAGGTTTCTGGGTCTTTTGCTGGATGGTTCCTAAGGAGGCAGGGATGAAGTCCAGAGGGACAAGACCTCTAGTTCAGTTGGTTAGAGCAAGTGGGCTTGATTTCCATGTAATTCAAGTAGTTATCCCTCTTGTCCATGGTTGAGGGCCAGCCATTCTTCAGATACAGGCCCTGGGACATAAGGGTCTGGGTGAAGATAGGGTCAGCTTAACTCGGCCCAGACCTTCTGAAGCTTTCCTGGAAATAGGATCCTCAGAACACTCCTAGTGCAAACCTGACCACAGATAAGGAGATGGAGGCCGAGGTTTGGGATGCACTGCTAGTCACACTGCTAGTGGACATGTGTGTGGACATGCATATGGACATGCGTGGGGTAATTCTGGTGGTAGTTTGGTAAATTAGGTCAGCAGAGCATTTCAGGTTGAGTAGTGCCCCTTTGGCCATCACAAAGGAGTGACCTGCCTTGTGCCACTACCACAGTGTTCCCTTTCCAGGGAGAAGCTGTGAACAGACTCCAGGCTCTGAGGGGTACAGGGCCCATCCCCAAGACCAAGCTCATGCCCCATTTCTCTTAGAATCTCGTTGACCCACCCAGAAACCTCCTAGCATCTCGGGGAGAACATGGCAAACCTGCCCCTGACTCTCTCTCCCGTTGCCTGAGACCAGGAGCTGCCTTACAGGCCACAGCTGCCCTCTGAAAACCACCAGCTGGCCAACATGGAGAAGAATTGTTCATTAGGAGAGAAAGTCCCAAGTCCAGAAAAGGGAGGCTGAATCCAAAGAAACACAGAGAGAATCCCCTGCAGGGTGGGGGGCCGAGAGGAAGGGAGCACAGGCATCCAGGCACTGAGTCTAGGCAGCAGTGGCACAGCCCACCCTGTTGTTGCCCACGTCATAGGCGGAATAGCAGGACCCGAGGAAGACATCCCCGAGGATCCACAGGGCCTGGCCATTCCGAGAGGGCAGGTAGGGGGCTCGAGCCCCACGATGCAGCAGCCGTTGCTCTGCACAACACGACTGGGCGGCACTCCTTCATTCACTCACGTGTGGACAGGGCACTGCTCAGACCTGCACCCTGGGCAAGAGGCCCAGATGCAGAAATGAATGAGCCGAGGTCTCTGCCCTTGAGGACTCACAGGCCAGCTGAGCCACCAGAACAGGGACTGGTGAGAGGGATTTCTGGAATGGGTGAAGGCAGGCTGCAATGACCCTCTGCAGGGTCTCCCCTCCCCGTGTTCCCACTGGCCTCCCTCCTGCTCCCAATTTGGGGCAGGTCAGCCTGGTGGTAAAGCTTTCGAGTCAAACCAACTTGGATTTAAACCTTAGCTTCACCCTGACTAGCTGTGTAGCCTTGGGTCAATTACTTAACCTCTCTGAACTTCCAAGTTTTCACCTGTAGACTAGAATTTAGTATCTCTCTCATTGCATGTTGTGACAATTAAGTGGGATAGTGTCGACAAAGTGCTTTGCACGGTGACTGACCCCAGTAAGTGTTCAACAAAGAGCCCAGCGCCTCTCCCCACTAATTAATAATAATAATTAATAATAGATGACATTCTTCTGTGTCACAGCCTCATTCCAGAGAAGGGGGTTTAGAATCAATGAGTGGGCAAAATAAATCAGTGCTGCAAGGAGTTGGGAAATGCACAAGGTAAGGAGATGGAGCATTTCTGGCTCCCCCACCTTCCTCTCGCCCCCAATCATGTTCCTGCTGGCTCAGCCTGCAGGGACCGAGATTTCCACTGAGGATGTAGGAGAAGGTGGCAGAGGGAACTGCACAGCATTGATGAAGGTGAAGGTGGGCAGGCTCTGGGTGTTGTTCCAGTCCACAAAGAACTGCAGAGAGGAACAGGGCCCAGGTTGCCTGATCGCCCACCTGAGAGTACCTGCCAACCCCATCACCTCAGCCTGCTTAGTCTCCGGCCTGAGCCCCGAGCCTGCTTTTGGACTGGAGTTTGCAACACGAAGGGAAAGTCTTGTGTAAATAGTGCTGGCAGTACACACGTGGACTCACGCACAGTGGGTGGGATTTGGGAGACCTGAGCATCTCCCCCCCGAAAAACATTACTCTTGCCTGGATTTCCCCCCATGAGAGGTTGAATCTATGCCTCTTCCCTGCAAGTGTCCTTTTGAAACACACAGGTCTGTAGAAGGTGTAGCCCAGCAGCCCCTCAAAGTTAGTGGGGTGCACGAATGAGGCAAACCCTTTGCTGGGCTCAGGAGAGAGCCGGAGCAGCGGGGTGGCCCTGTGGAGGTGAGGGAGGTGTAAATTAAGGGTTGTCTCTGTCTCTCGCCGGCTTGGCCCCACAGTTCAGTGATTTTGCTCTTACTCCAAAGCCTGGCAAGTGTTTAACCTGTTTCGTCTGAGGGGCTGAAGCTCAGAGGAAATTCTGCCTAGTAGTAACCTCCCCATAGCTCCTCAGCAGAAGCATCTGGACCCCCGAATCAGCCTCCAGGTCCCCAGCCTGCCCCCAGCCCCAGCCATCCCATTTCCCCCGCCCCCTTCCAGTGCCTTGGGGCAGCTAGAAGCATGGAGGCCAAGAATCAAGCTATTCCTGTGTTCCCAGGAGAGCCATAAATGCCTCCTGGCTGGCCTCTCCTAGGAAGGGGGACACCTCCACCAGACACACCTGTCCGTACTGGTCCTCCTGGGCCCCCGTGGCCTGCAGAAGGGCACTCATGTGCTGCTGGGGCACCATGAGCAGCGATGTACCCATGTCCATGATGGTCTGGCAGCCCTGGGAGCACCAGCAGGAGGAGCTCAGCACCCCCATGCTCAGAGCAGCTGGAGGGTGGGCTTCCCCACCACTGAGGGACAAACAGCTACAGCCACAGAATCAGGGTGCACCTCAGGAAGGTAAGAACTTTGCAGAAGTCAATCCAGCCATCCACCTGCCTCACATCATACCAGAGTCTATCTAAATGGCCATGAAATCTCTTTCTAAAAAGTTCCAAGGAAAATTCTAGAAACAGTGAAAGTCAGGGCCACTGATTCATTGTGAGTCCTTTGAAAAAATTAGCCCTGCCCCCCAGTTTCTAATCTATAAGCCCATAGGGTTGGACTACAGGTATGAAATGTTTGGGATTCCAAGTCCTGCCCCTTCCTATGTTGTCTCCATCCCACCCCTCTTCTCCAGGCTGAGCTAGGTCTTGAATCCAGCTTGGCTGCCTCCAGAGGGCAGCTGGGGCTTTGTAAGGGCAGGAATCGGGGGTCCTCTGTCCCCACCCCCAAGCAGTACCTGGATATTTGTGTGTGACATGAAGTGCCTCAAAGCCTGCTCCAAGGAAGTGCCCACATCCCCAGGGGCTCCGCCACAGACTCTCTCCTCAACACTGATGTGCCAGTAGAGCTCCTGGGTGACGGGGCCTAGGAGATCTGTTCCAGGTACAGGCTGTTGTCCACACCCCCAAAGATGACTGCTCCCCTGTTCTGAGACCCGTGCTGGCTGTAGGAGGGAAAGGGAAAGGTGAATCAGGGAGTGACTGTGGAAAAGGACTTCCTTGTTGAGCAGTCACCCTCAGATGAAAACAGAGGTCCTGCCCTGGCTCCAGACTGGGGCTCCCTGAGGGAAGATGTTGTGTCCCCCCAGCCTCTGACTGGGGCTCCCAGGCTGTGCCTCTCAGAATTCCCAGTGCCTCAGGCTCCCAGATGCTACTGCTCCACAAAGTCCTGCCTCTGGGGAAACCACTGGTTGTCTGGCCCCCCATCCTGCCTCCCATTCCATTGTCTCCTTTCCACTTCGCGCTGCTGGTGGAGCGTGTCACTGGGATCCTGACCTGGGCCCACGTTGGCTTTTCTGCTGGGGTTGGAGGAAGGACATTCTGTGTTTTTTTCAGAGGCCTCCCCTGGTAGCGGAATCAGAGTGTGGAACTGGATGGAGCCCCTAAAAGCTAAACTCAGAGTGATTGTAAACAGAGGTAGAAAGTAAGTCAGCGACATTAGTAACTGGGTAATATTGTTGAAAGTCAGATTCAAGTGATTAAGCTCCAGATACTAGATGCTGTCTGTCTCTAGAAGGTGGTTGGTTAATTCTGTAGAGGAAAGAAGGAAAGTCCATCCCAGGCCACTCGCTCCCTCCCACTGCCAGGCTCCCAGATCCATCCACGTAAATACCTGCGTTGGCTTATGTTTGCAGTGAGGATAACAACTTGTGAGGAGTTAAGGGTGGACCTAGACCAGGAGACTCCAGGACCTGGCTAGAACAATAGATCAAAGGAGATGAAGCAATAGATTACCATACAAAAGAGGTATCCAGATAGAAAACATTTGGTCAGAAGGAAATGAGCTAACTGGGGCTCTGGGCAGGAGGTAAATCCAAGCGGTACTGAGAATCAGCAGCAACACAGAGCAAAGCTCAGCTAGAAGAGGAGATTCTGTCCTGGCCAGAAAATGCAAAGAAGTCTGGGGGGGGGTGGGACAGAGGCCGGATGGGGGAGAGGGGGTGGAGTAGGGGAGGAGTCAAAAGCCCAGGAGGGAAGGCCCTAGGACAGGAGTGGCTGGAACCAAACGCCTGCTGGGAGGCCTCCAAACCCCAAAGCACTGAGCCTCAGTTGACCAGGGCTGGGGGCGCGGGCTGGGAGTTGGGGACCTCCAGTTGGTTCCTCACTTGCTGAGGTAGAAGCTAAAGACTGGGCTGGTAGGGTGCGCTCCTGCAGCATGCCCTGCAGGGCTGTGGCGGCCCCACCCATGGCCAGGGCAGGGTAGGCCGTGCCCATGATGCCATCAAACTTCGAGCAGATGAAATTGGCACCTGACTTGTTCCCACTCAGGCCGAACTCCTGGTTGGGGACCTGGAAGCTCTGGACCTGGAGGGGGCACAGAGGATGGGAGGTGACAAGTGTAACTTCATCGACCTCCCCCAGACTTCCCCAGAGATCCCTCAAGGCTTGTTCTTCATCCCTCCCTCACTTCTGCTCCTTCCCTTCTTGACAGGTCTTTAAGGAGCCGCTTTCTCTTCTGAGTAGCCTTCCCTGACTGCCGAAGCACTCCCCTCACCATCTCCTTCTTCCCCAGGCTTTCAGCTCCTTAAGGAAAAGGACCCATCATCCCATTCATCATGGTGCCTTCGGTGCCTGGCACATGAGGGCCCCCAGTGAGTGCTGGATGAGTGCATGAATGAGCCTTGATTGTACTCATTTCCTGTCCTGGACAGTAGAGCGCGAGGTGTTGTTCCATATTCAGGGTCTCTGTCTGAGTCTCCCCGTCAGACTCCACTTCCGGGGGTGGGGAGCGGCAGACAGCACCACTCACGGTCAGAGTGTGAAGAAGCCATATTGCAGGGAGAAGGTCTGCCCCTTGGTGGAGGAGGTGAGCGCTGGCTGAGATTGAAGCAGGTGTGGCCAGCTGCGGGGGGAGGGAGGATTTGGGAATTCTGGCCAGTGGAGGGCCACCCCGCTCTCAAGCCTGAAGGGCTTCCCAACTGTCTCCCCGCCTGTGCGCATATCCTGGGACTTCAGCACCCCTGGCCATCCAGTCAGGGGGTGGCCAGCCGAGGCTCCTGGCATTAGAAGGCCCATGGGCGCTGGCCAGCTTCGGCCCCAAAGTCCCCTCTGACTTACAGACTCTTGGAGTGCCCTAGGACTGTGACCACCTTGTGGCAGGTTGCATGGAATCCCTCTGTCTCCCCGGCCCCAGCAGATTGCCTGGCACACGGCGAGTGCCGAGAAATGACTCATCAGATGAAGGAGTGAATGAGCCTCCAGGGCATCCCTGCCTCCCGACCCTCACAGTCAAGGCGTTGGCCATACCAGGATCCTGAGACAGTGCAGGGCAGGGCCAATGAGGAACCCTCTGGACTAGAGGTGTCAGGACCCACACCCCAAGGCTTTGGCAAGGACCAGGGAAGCCTTAAGAAGGTGAACATCGCCTGTCTCCAAAGAGACTACAGGAGGGGGACCACATGCTATATTGTTCTCCCATGTGCCTTGGAGACACTCAGTGAGAACTTAGTAAAGGGTGGAGCGGAGTCGGGAGGGCTGGAGCAGATGAAGGAATACGTATCAGTGAGCAGAGAAGGCAAAGGGGCCACCCAGCTCCAGGGCCAGCTTCCCTCTGGCTGGGGAGTACCGTTGACCCTGGACAAGTCCCTCGTCCTCTCCAGGACTGAAGCTCCCCCCAGCAATCCCTATGAAGCTTGGCCCTTCCCCAGAGGGTGTCAGTTCCCTGCCCGCCGCTCTCCCCTACCCAGCCGAGCACTCACTGCAGGCCTGGCTCTGGCAGTAGACAGAGGGCACCCACAGGTTGGAAGAGCAGTTGTCAAAAAGGACCAGGAAACTCTGTGGTGGGGTCCTGATGCTGATCTTGCCAAAGTAGGCAGCCTTGGCGGGGGGGGGGGGGGGGGGGCGGGGAGGGCATGGGGCAGGCTGTTAGCTCTGGAGGGATCCAGGGACCATCAGGCCCAGCCTCCTCCATGGGCAGTAGGGGAGGGACCAGCCCCTGCTCTACAGCCTGCACCAGAAGCAGGGGCCCTAGCCTTCCCTCCACACTTGCCCAGAACCCACAGACCCTCAGCCAGTGCCTCCAGGGCAGCTGCAAGGGTCTCTGTGGACAGAGCTGCCAAATCAGCAGGGGCCCCTCCCGTGCTCTGCCCAGGGAAGGCAGTCCGGGCTGGCAGGTCTGAGAGAAGGCACATGCTCCAGGGGCTGGGTGGGAGAGGGTGGGGGAGGGGTGCTGCTGATCATCCAGGCCTGGCCCTCAGCCTCTGGCAGCGGAGAGAGGGGTACCGCTGGGAGGGTCAGGACTCACATCCACGTAGGCCGTGGGATTGTAGGCCATGCTGAAGTCACCAAAGAGGTCCTTCTGGATGGGGCCATGCTTGTGTGTCCTCAGGAACTCTTCTGGTAAGCCCTTATCCCTCGTGGTCTCACGGGTGGGCTTGAATGTCTTCAGGGGGACTCTGCAGAAGGGCTAGATGTGGGCAGGGCCCTCCCTCTTTTCTACGTCGCTTCTAATAGCCCCAGTCTCTCTCTCTCCTTCTCTAACTGTATGCCTCCGTGTCCCTGCCACTCTGTCCCCTTGCATCTGTCACTTATGTGTGTCTGTGCCTTTCCCTTTGTCTGTCTCTGTCTCTTTCTATGTCTGTCTCTTTCTCCCTCTGCCTCTCTCTTTCTTCTCTCCTCCTCTCTCTTTCAAAACTTTTCTCAGGATTTGCTCCAAGATTCAGAAAATGATGACCTTCATCCATGCATGCCCCCCATCTCAAGAAGCCTCACCCCACCCTGGCCCTCAGCTCTCATGTAGCCCGTAAATTCCTTCCCAGGAAGGGGAGAGGGTCTCCAGGCCTTATCCTTTGCAGGATATGTGCATTTTTAAAAAAGATTTCAGAGATAGCCAAGTTCACTCCAAAGAGAGTTTTCTTGTATGATGGCCCTCTGGCACCTGACTGGCTGAGTGTGACAGAGCATGGGTACAGGGGAGCAGGGCTAGACTGGGACTCAGAAGACAGGGTCCTAGTTCTGCCCCTGCTACTAATTGTCTGCCTGGGGCGATCACTGCTCTTCTCAGGACCCCAAGACAATGGGGAAGTTGGCCTGGGTGGTCTGGAACCCAGATCAGCCCTGGAATTGGGACTTGTGAATTGTGGGTTTCTGCCCTTGGTTCTCATTCTCCCACACCTGCTTGCTGCCACTGCCTAGGGGGTCTCTGCAGGTCTACCCAGGCCTTGCTCCAGGCACCAGAATTCCTGCTGCTTTCTTTCACTAAAGCCCCATTCCCTCAGGACCTTGCATTCTCCAGAAATTCTCTGCTAGACCCATTCACATTGAGCTATGAAGACTGAAGCTTGTTGCTTCACGGTAACCACCTCGACAGAATTTGCATATTCAAAGAAATTTCTGATAGGAGCCATCTCTTCACCAAGGAATCACTCTTTCATGATGGAAGAGCAGGCAGTGGGGCAGACCAGAAGCCCCTGATGTCCTGTGGGCCGTGCCACCTCACTCCCTTTCTCCTGACACCTCAGCATATGGAGATTACATTACTGGTGTTTCTGCTTGGATGATTTTGGCATCTGCCAAATATATCTGGGGCCTTAAGGAAATTTTTAGCAAATGCCTCCCTGTCCAGAAATATATCTTTTCTGTGGGAGGAAACCACACCTGCCATTCAGGGTCTGCTTGGGTAGTAGCCACCCTACTCTCTCTGTTTCAGGTCTACCTTTCCTCATTAGATGGGGGAAGGGACGGTGCTTCTCCCTTTGACTGGAAGTTTCCTGAGGGCAGAGGCTCTAGCTCCTGCCACCTCTGAGTCCTGTCCTACACCAGCTCAGGGAGCCTTCCCTGCCCCTAGCAGAAATTCCAGAGCAGAGACAGTTGGGGTGTCCCCCGACCAGGCCACCCCTCGCAGGGCTCCCGTCTCCTGCTCAAGCTCCTGCGCCAGCAGCCGGGCCCCAGACTCACTCGACCACTGCCACCTGCAAGAGCTGGAGGCAGATGAAGGCCACCACCACCCTCTTCAGGGTGCTGATTCCCAACTGGCCGCAGAGGAAAAGCCACTCCAAGTTGTGGGGTCGCCGCGGAGTGAGGGTCTGAGCCGTCTCCTGCTTTATACACTGGGATCTAGTCCTGCCTCTGCCTCCCTGCCCTGGGCAAGCATGACCTCAGTCCTGGTGTACCCTGTGCTCCACGGATCAATCATTTCTGTGTGTCATCCATCTTGAGGGTGGCCACAAAGGACTTTTCATCTTATTGACTTTTGAATACAAGCAGTGGAGGCCAGGAGGTGCACGATAAGAGAGAACAAAGTTGCCGTAAGATGGAGTGGCGTAGGCTACTTCTTGTCCAGGAACCAGAGGCGTGACAGAGGCATTTTGGGGTGAGGGCCATGGAATCTATAGGCAGGTTTCTCATCCTCGGTACTATTGATGTTTTGGAACAAATAATTCTTTGTTGGGGGGCAGTCCTGTGCACAGGAGGATATTTAGCAGCACCCCTGACCTCTACCCACTGGATGCCAGCAGCAGTCCCCCAGCTGTGACAACCAAAGATGTCTCTAGGCATTGTCCGATGTCCCCTTAGGGGGCAAAATTGTTGAGAACTGCTGGTCTATAGGTGATGCACTCAGAGGTCCGACTCAAGTCCTGGTTCCCAGCACCCCCAAGCCCTTGGGGGATGCAGTTGAGGGGTGTGGCGATGATGGGGCTGTAGCTAGGACGATGGTAATGATCGTGGTGGTGGTGAGGGTGGTGCTGATGGTCGTATATCATTAGCCCTGATGCAGGTGGTGGGGCTGGGATACCAATGGCTGAAGTCCAACCTATTGGGGGCAGCTTTGGAGGCTTTCCTGGTCAAATGGGGCATTTGGAGAAATTCTTATCATAATTCAGCAAGTGTGCAGGACACACCCACGGCGTAAGCCACACTGGCTTCTGGTTGTGCCTCTCGCACTAGTCTGGAATGACAGGAGGCCTGGGCAGGGGCGTGGGAAGAGGGGACGAGAATGCCCTTGCTTCTGTGATTCATTGTCTCTCTCCTGCCCCACTGCGACTCCACCACCATCTTTAGGTTTCCTAAAACTCCTGTGTCCCCCATTACCCTCCTCCCAAGCCCTCGTCTGCCCTTCTTCCTGCCCCCAAGTCTGATCCATCATGTGCCTCTATCCCTCATCTCCGGCCACCCTGCTGCCCAACTAGGAGCTTCTCATTGCCTGAGGCGACCCGAGGCTGACCCAGCGCCCGCTAACCTGGCACAGGAGAACTCCCCTTTTTGGGGTGAGTGGAAAAAGTCACCATGCCAGTTCCCTGTCTGTCACCTCATACCCTGCCCTCAGGACTCCAAACAGATTTGTCAGGCCCTCGAGCCCCAGGCAGAAGGCCAAGAGCAGACCTGCCAAACACCAATATAATCCAGCCAGTGGGGGATTTTCCACTCTGGCCACAGCAACCCACGGCCCAGCCAAAGCCCTGGAGCCTCCACTAGCCCTATGATGGAGGAGGGGAGGGGGAACCCTAGAGGTCTGCCCAGGCCTGGCACAGAAAGGGAGGTACCTGCCTGATTGTGTCTCAAGGCCAAGTCAGCTCTCATGCCTCCCTACAGTCCCCAGGGACACGCTGGGCTCTGGGGTAGAAGGCAAGGTAGGGAGGGAGTGCCCTCCCTGGGGTGAGGGTGTCTGCAGGTTTGGAAGAGCAGGCGAAAGCAAGTCATAGGATCCTTGGAATCTCACCAAATCCTATGAATAACAGAATCCATGGGATCCCCCAAGTCTTGTGAGGCCTACCAGACTCCCCAGCATGGACCTTCAGGGACCCTTTCCCAGCTGGTAGGACCTGAGGAATCTGATGGCTGCCAGGCTAACCCTCCCCAAACCCTAGAATGTCCCTGGCCCACTGCATCAAGCCAGGGCCTCCTGATTGGCTGCCAGGCCTTGGGGGTCTGCAGCCCCTGCCTACCCAACCTGATCTGACAGCTCAGTCAGTCTCCTCGGCAACTCCAGACGTCCCAAGTCCTCGTCCACCTCTGGCCTGCCCCCTCCCCCAGCCCCCCATACTTGGAAAGCCCACTTCTCTCCTTTCTATGTGTCCAAGTTCTACCCATCCTTCAAGGACTCTTCTCCTAGAGCCAGGATGTGCAGAGTCTGAGGATACCTTAGAAGTCATCCAGAGCCACCTCCCACCAAGGACAGGAACCCCAGGGAGCCTGATCCACTTGCTCTAGCCCAAGTTCATCTTCTACCCCTAAATGCTGCACACCCAGCTTGCGCCCTCCCCTTGGTGCTGGATCTCACACTGTCTAGTTGTTTCCTGGGGTATATTTCCTGTCTCCATAGACTAGAAGCTCCTAGAGGGAGAGACTGTGGCCTCCACCTCCCCGTGCCTGGCCCAGAGCTCAGGAGTCCTGAACAGTAGACAGAGCCCAGGAGATTAATCTCAATGGGTCTTGGTTATATCTCCCTCACCCCATTATCCCAGTGCTCTGATTTCTACTCCATGCTTCAAAGGGATCTTCTCAAAATCCAGGGCCTGGGGTCCTCTCATGGTAGGGGTCTCCCAGGAAAGAGCCATTTTCTCGTCCCCCTCTGGTCTCATCTCCCTCTAAGTACCACCTGCCTCAAAACTCATCAAAGGCCCCTGTGGCTAACTGAAGAAAATCCAGGCTCATCACCCTGGCCTTCAGGACACGCTCAGCTGGCCCCTTGCTTCGTTTCCATGCTCGTCTTACACCACTAACCTACACCTGCGCTGACCTCCAGCTGCGATGACCTCCTAGCCTCCTCCCAAGGAGGCCTGTTGTTTCCCAACCTCCGTGCCTTTATCCACGCCGTGCCCTCTCTGGAATACCCTTCCGAAGCATCCCCACCTGCAAAGTCTCATTCTCCAAGACCCAGTCCAAGTGCCGCAAAGCCTTCCTACTGTGCCCACCTACAGTATGGTATGGTATGTGTTTCACTCCATCTTCTATCCCAATGACTTGCCCCCATACCTACTGCTTGTCACTAAGAGAAGAGGTCTCTTCCTGCGCATGCCTCCTTAAGCAGCTCATTCATCTTTCAGAGTGTTTCCAATAGTGACACTGGTTGCTGGGAGTGTCTCAAGAAGAGATGGCAACAACACAGCATGCACACGGCCACCGCTAATCCTTCACCCTGGTAGACATCACTAATCAAACATATCGCTCTTTCCCACATGCTGAGACGTGGCCTTGGGATTCTTCCTAATCTGGTGCACCATTCAGCCGTTCTCAGTCCGTCTTGAAATGACAATCCCCAAGCCCTTTAATGGAGGGTGTTTTTTTTTAAATTCTGGATAATAAATTTCATTTAGAATTCTATACATATACCTCTTCTAAAAAATCAAGGCAACTTGAAACTACAGCTATTTGCACCATTCTAAATTTTCTTCTAGCTCTTAATGCACACACCCAGATTGTAATGTCGCTGAAATCAGTGTGTAAATGCAACTTCTGTTGTGCTCTCGTCACGTAAGATTAATACATACACATTTCCGTGCATTGAGATAAGCCACATTCTTATCGCTTTCAGTGGCCGTACAGTGCTCTATCATCTTGGTGTCAAGGATTACTTAGCCCTATTCATTTGGGTTCATTTGGGTTAATTCTAATTTCTCATTTCTAATAATAGCACTTGGGCTCACAAACTAAAAATCATCCATAGGGAGAGTAGTGAGTTCCTCGTGATCAGAATCATTCAAGCAGAGGCTAAAGGAGCACGTGTTGAGGAATACTGGTGGAGGGCTCTCTCACTGCAACCCTTGTGAGATTGGGCCGAGGATCTGAGTTCCTCTGTGTATTCTCACCCTTGAAATAAGCTCACAGAGACCTCCTCTCCGCTCCGGGGATAGGGACTCGATAAACCTGGTCTTTGGCAGCTGTCTACATGAATTTAGTTATCTTGGTTTTGTAGTTTTTTCCTTAAATTTTGCATGTGGTTTATACTTACACCATTAGTTCAAGCAAACCCACTGGGGACATACTGGACCTGAGATTTTACTTTTCTAGTTCAAGGATTTATGCTTTTTTTCTATTTCGATATAATTTTCAACTTAGAGAAAAGTTGCCAACATCGTACAGAGAGTTCCCGTATATCTTTCATCCCGAATCCCCTGATGTTAACATCTTACATCACAAGCCTGCTACAATGACCAAGCCCGGGAAATTCACCCTGACCTAATACTATGAACCAATCTATAGATCTTACTTGAATGTCACCATCCAATCTAGGCTCCCACGTCGCATCTTGTTGTCATGTCTTCTCAGTCTCCTCCAATCTCTGACAGTTCCTCAGTTTTTCTTTGTCTTTTATGACCTTGCTACTTCTAAAGAATACTGATCAGTTATCACCTATACTGAGTGGGCATGGAAGTCGACTGACCTGACTCCCATATTCAACCCCCCAGCCACCCGCCTTGCTCCCCAAAGCCAAAGCCTACAGAGCTGCTTTACTTGGGGTCTCCCAGCTCTCAGCCCTGAGGAGCAGGGTTTGGCTAGAGTGAGTGAAAAATGGGGGCTCCCCAGCTTCTGTGAGACCCAGAGGGCATGCCACTGACCAGGGAGCTAGGCAGAGCCAGAACAGCAGTGGCTGGGCCCGCCTTGCTCTTGCCCATGTCCTAGATGGAGTAGTAGACTCTCTGTCAGGGAGCTACAGGGGCTAGTCACTCTCCAAGGGCAGGTATGTGGGCTGGAACCCCATAAGGCAGTTACTGCCCTGACCTGGAGGAAAAGGAGTAAGGCTGCCAGCAGGCAAGTCTCACTGGGTTGAGAAAAAGAACTGAGCTCTGAAATCAGAGAAGCCTGGGTTCAAATCCCAGCCCACCTCTGGCTAGCTGGGTGAATTGGACAAATCACTTAACCTCTCTGAGCTTCAGTTTCCCCATCAGTTGAGGGAGGGGATAATGTGACCTTTGGCTGCATTCTGCGTGATGAATACAAGTTAAGCAGGTGAAGAGAATGAGAAAAGAACATTTCTGGAAGGCAAAATAGCATATGCAAAGGGCCTGAGGTAGGAAATATGCAATGATGGGGCCAGGAGGCTGGAGTATAACAGTGAGAGGAGTCTGCCGAGGGAGGCAAAGGCCCAACCACCAAAGCTGAGGCCTTGGGGTTTTTTGACTGCAACCCACAGTTAGAAATATATTTTGCACCATAACCTTATATACTCATACATATAATATATAATACAAACAAAAGCCTCACCCCCCCAAAAAAAATTCTAGTCCATAGTGTGTGATGCACCCTAATTTTTCTATTCTGATTGCTTCTGAAGTGCTGGTTCCAATCAACTAGATTGATTTCTAAAGGGTTGCAAGCTGCAGTTTGAAAAACACTGATATATATGGCATCGAGCACGTGTGCACACGCATGCACAATCTTGCACTCTTAGCTGTCACTTCGCACATAAGAGATTCATCACAAGAGTTTGGAGAGCAGGCTGGGGTCTCTTCCTTCCTCCGTGGCCCCCGCGGTGGAGGCACAGAAGATGCTCAATGCATATTCGTTCATCAGGAGCAGGGCTGACGGCTGGGAGAGAAGTGGGCCCCGCCCACCACAGCTGGAGGTGTGAGTAAGCTGAAGAGGACCCACTGACCAGCATATTCCCGCTTTGGCTTCAACCCCTCACTCTGGGCAAATGGAATGGGGACACCCCACAAGTAGTAAGTGCCAAGTCTCAGGTTTAAGAAGGGGCTGAGTGACCACCTGTGGGAGCTATGGTGGCACCCTCTCCTAGGACTGTCGCAAGGATTGGAAGAAGAAATGTCCACAGGGTCCTTGGCTCAGCGCCAGCCACCAGGAATAGCAACCAGCATTCAGGGAGTGCTCAGCGTGTGCCTGACACTGCTCTAATCACTGTCTGGATTAGACAACCTCACAAGGACCTGATGAGGTAAATACAGTATCGTCCCTATTTACAGATGAAGACATCAAAACTCAGGGAAGCTAAGTGACTCCCCAACGTCACAAGGCTCGGAAGTGGCAGAACAAGGATCCCCATGCAGGCAGACTGGACCTCCACCACTGCACATACTGTACCTCAGAAAGCTCTGGAGAAACGGCGGTTCCTGGTATTGCTTTTGTGGAAGAAGTTGATAAAATGATCCTTAAGGTCTTTTGCGGATCTGACATCCCAGGACTCTAAGGGCTGCAAACGGGCTCCTCTTCCACCTGGCCTCCTGCACCCAGGTAGGAAGGAGAGCAGGGAGAGAGACGGGGCCGGGCAGTGGGACCGGGGGGTTGGGGGGTTGGGGATGACCACAGGGATGAGGTACTGAGGGCCCAGCGGGGGTAATTGATGCCATTGATTGGGAAGGTGATGGTAGGGGGGCTCTGGCCACGTCTGCAGTTGGTGACAAACGGGAGAAATAATAAAGGACAGGAGACAGGTGGTCAGAATCTACTCCTGCCAGGGCTCCCAGGTGGAGGTGGCCAGTCCCACAGCTCAGAAATCCATCCTGCGCCCAAATCCCTCCCATCTGGTCCCTCAACCTCCCAACCTCCCTCTCCCCCACCATCACAGATATATCCTCCCCCGGATGAATGCCTCAGTGAAGGACCAAGATGGAGTCCCAGCAGGTAGGGCAGAAATAGGAGGAAAAGGCTGTCACTGGGGGAGGCTTTGAGGGGAGGGGGCAGAGCAGGGAGATGCACCTGGCATTAAGCAGCTGGCAAGGAAATGACATGCAAACCCTCAGAGGCTAGGATTTGGAAGGAACTCTTCAGGTCAGTGTCCTTTGGCTTCCTGCTGACAGTGGGGTTGGGGTGCCTACTTCTCCTTGGCTGTTCCCTGGGACCCTGATGAACTATGTCGGCTGACCAAAAATCTGCCCAGGGACAGTGATGAGTAGGTGCCGGTGTCCACAACAGCCAGGCAGCCCTGAGAGCACCCATCAGAGGCCTGGTGCCCTATGGACAATGTGCAGGACTCATCTGAGGTCAGAGGTCATGTTATCCCTCCACCAGCCTCCATGCAGGCTTTCCCTTAGAGCCTTGGCCAGTCCCAGGGTCTGCCCTGGGCTAGGAAAAACCTTGTATTTTTCCTGAAGGAAGCCCCCAAGGCCTCCTCCCTTGGTGGGGGATGGGATTTGAATCCACTCATCCCTAGAAGGTGACCTGTCGGTAACCTTGGGCAACCACAGGGCTCCAGTAGACCTTGCCTGTGTACAGGTGGCTGTACTCATCCCCAAAGGAGACTTCCCCCACGGTGGTGGCATCTTGTCAGCTGTGGACCAAAGACACATCAGACTCGGGAGGAGGCAGCTGCAGGGTGATGGGACCCCCATTTCTGGATCCCACTCTCTGCATCAACCCAGTAGGCCTGCTCCCCTTTGCCACCCTCCTGCTCCTCTTGTAACCCCACAATCCCTGGATCAGGGTGAGGCTTCTGGCTGGTTCTCCATAAGCCCCTGTCCAGCAATGGGTTGATCATTTGAAGAGCAGAGGAGGAAGCTCCCAGGCGGGGTGGGGGTGGGGGGTCCTCTTACCTGGTGAGATAGAAGCTGACTACAGGCTCTGGGATCAGGTTCCACTTCATAGAGCCATCCATGACTGTGGTGGCCTGGGCTGCAGAGACGGAAGAGGAGGACAGGCCCTGTATCCCACCAGAGTGGATGCTTTGGTAGGTGGTGTCCAGCTCCATCTGGCTCAGGTCAAACACCTGGTTGGTGATGGCGGAGCCCTGGATCTGCTCCCAGAGAGGAGGAGAATGCCCTTGGGGGTGGCCCTCGGGAGGCCGGGACCCAGCAGCCTCCCTTGGCGGGAAGGAAGCTAGAGTCCAGCTCACTCCTGCCCTGGCCACCACCCACCACCTGATGTCACGGTGTGGAAGCCCAGGACTCTGGTGAGACTGCCGGTCCTGTGCTGCAGTGGGGAGGGTTGGCCTCGAGGAGGACATGGAGAGCTTGTTGGGCTGGAAGCACATGTGCTTGACTGTCAGGAGCGAGGTATGGACATCAGGGCCCCACTCCTTCCCTCTCTCCTCACTTCCACATCAGCCCCCTCTGGTCCCTGCAGTGACCTAAACCCCACCTGGACCAGGGGCAGGGTGACCCCTATGACTTCCCCTATGGGCACTCATGGCAGGCTGGACTTTCACGGGAGACACAGGGCTTCTCCCGGTTGGCTGAGCCCACATCAAAGAAGGTCATGAAATTCTGAGGAGGGGTCCTAATGCACTGATCTCTCCATAGTAATACATCTGGGGAGGGAGACTGTCATTGAAGGAGAGTTGAGCCTCAGGCCCCCAGAGACCTCTTGGCTCCACCCTCCAACAGGTCCCTGAGGGCCTGACCCTCACCCTTATAGATGACTTCCTTATTGTCTTGAGTCTTTAAGGTATCTCCCCTCAGACTGGGGTCCCTGAGGACAGGGCTGTGTCTCCCTCAGACTGGGGTCCCTGAGGGCAGGGGTTGTATCCCCGTTCTCTGACTGGGGCAGGAGAGAGAGGGAGCAATGCGGGCTGGAGGAGAGTCTATGTAGGATTGTTGGGGGGCAGAGGGACTGGGAGAGACCTCAGGGGAAACGCTGCAAGTCAGCAGAGTAAGGCTCAGGAACTCGTGTGTGATTGTGCTCGTACAAGGAGGCACTGAGGCCCCAGGTGTCCCACACAAGGACCTGAGGCTGCCAGGAGATGAGGTAACTTCAGAGCCTCCCACCCTGGTTTCAGCTTCTCTGCTCCCCACGTGTCACACGCGCAATCATAGAGGATCCCCTATGCCCGCTCACTCCATGTGCAGACCCCTCATGCCTTTCAAACTGGAAGTCTTGTCTCGTAAGTGGGTGAAGTTAATCTGGTAGATCCTGACTAGGGTTCTATTTTTTTTTTTTTTTTTGGTGAGGAAGATTAGCCCTGAGCTAATATCTGTTGCCAATCCTCCTCTTTTTGCTGAGGAAGACCAGTCCTGGGCTAACATCCGTGCCCATCTCCCTCTACTTTGTATGTAGGACGCCTGCCACAGCATGGCTTGACAAGCAGTGTGTCGGCGGGCGCCGGGGATCTGAACCTGTGAACCCTGGGCCGCTGAAACGGGGAGAGCAAACATAACCACTATGCCACCAGGCCAGCCCCCAAGGTTCTATTTTTAATGTGACTGGGATAGAAGAGATCAGAGTGCAGTTCAGGTAATACTACCGTGCAGGGTTTCATATGTGTGTGTACATGTACGTGTGTGTCCTGGCTTGTGACACAAAATGCTAAAAGGCCCCCCCACCCCCGCTCACTCTGTTCGGGATGTGCATGCACCAACATACAGGCCCATGTAGGCACGTGCCTGCATGTATATGTGCTCACACCCAGCCGCAGGCTGCACACAAGCTCCTGCTCCCCCGCACAGGCATCTGTGCATGTTCCCATGTGCACAGACACACCTTCCTCTAAGCAGAGCAGGAAGGAAGACCTCCCCACGATCTCCCTCCCCCCTCCCCCGTCCCCATCAGGGCTGTCCCCTCTAAGCCCTTGCTGAGAGATGGATAGCCCAGGACCTCCTCCCAGCACAGCGTCTGGGTCTGGACCAGGGAAAACCCCTCTGTGTGATGGTATTTCCCAAGGCAGAAATGAGGACAAGTGGTTGGACTTCAGCACAAGACATTTGACACCAGGCCAGTGCCGACTGCCCTGTTCATGGGGTCACCCTGTGGATCTGCACAGCCTCCCTCAATTTCTCCCCCAGAGACAGTGGCCCACTTGGCATTTGGGGCTGGGGACTTCCAGAGAATCCCTCCTGTTCTTGACCAGTCTCCCCTTTAAGCCCCCAGGCCCGTCGGGAGGGGCCAGGATCCCCTGCTTCTGTGCCCTGGGGCCTCCTGAGACCATGCAGGGGCTGGTTGGGGAGGAGGGGCAGGGACAGTAGGGGGCTGAGCAGGTAAGACAGGCCGAGGGAGGGCTTGTTTGGACTGAGGTGGACTTGGCCACAGACCAGGTCTCCTTGGGTGGGGGAATGAGCAGTGCTGGGGTTTCGGGCTTAGGTGGCAGGGAGGGGAGTCCTGTGTCCCAGGCTCAGGCATGTCAAAGGCCAGAGAATCTAATTACAAGGGCCTGGATAAGGAGCAGATTCCAAAAGTCCCAAACCAAACACTGATAATGGATCCGAGGAGCTCCAGGTCCAACCAGTTCACCTTTCCCCGTCCATGGCCCCTAACTGGTGGTTATGGTCCCAAGCCCGTGGAGCCAGGGCTGGCCCCAGCCCAGATCCCAGCCAATTTAGTTGGGGTTCTAGGAGATGGGTCTGTGAATGGCAGTGTGCAGCCTGCCAGGGCTTTCCCTCTGCCCAGGGCTCCTCATGTGGGACACCCGGGGCAGGGTGGGGGCTAGGGACCCAGGACAGGGAGCTGGGAATGGGCAGCCACAGGAGGGACCCCCCTCGGCAGGTCTGGGCAGTCATACCAACTCTCCCCAACATCCTGACGTTTGGAGAGCTTGGCTCCACATGCCCACTGTCCAGGGAAACCAAGGCCTGGAGCAGGAAGGGGACCCAAAGCTTTAGCGGGTCCTCGTGCACCCAGCAGTGATGGACGACAGGAAGGACCCAGAGGCCCTGGCCGCTTCCCAAAGCCACTTCTATAGCTTCCCTGGCTGAACTTCCCTTTTCCATATTCTGAGGCTGTCTGGAAGAGAGGTCTGGGTGATCTTGGCCAGCTTCCTGCCAAGTCTGGGCACCCCTCCTCCCACCTTGTCCGGATTCCAGGAAGCTGAGGCTGCAATCCTGAGGCTCCAGGAGGATTTCTGAGGGTCTCAACTCTGTCCCTTTGTAGGAGAAGGTGTCACTGCTGCTCAGTGCTGGCCCGAGACTCCAATGGCTTGCCCTCCAGGGACTCTCTGCCTACATGGGCCACCCACTCTGTGCCGATCTCCCCCAGGCCTGCTTTGGACAGGAGCACCCCCTCCCACCTGCAGCACTTTGGCCTCACCACCCAAAGCGCTAGAGGTATGATGAGGGCTCGGCATCCAGATCACCCCTGTCGTGGGTCCCGCAGAGAACAGACACCACATCACAGGCGCAGGAGTAGGAAGGTGGGGCCTCTGCAAGGCATGGCCTGGCCCCCGAGAACGTGAGGGTGGTGGAGCCCTCAGCTCTGAGTCGGTGGTGCCTCTGGCTCCAGCAATGGGTCACTGTGTCAAGGGGCCTCTCCCAGGCCTCCAGCTCAGATCTGTCCCTCCTCCCCCCATATTCCTTTCCCACTCCATAAAAGGCCTCCCTCCCTGCAGGTCCTGGATAAGGAGCAGGCCTCAAACCTCAGAGCCCTCCTTAATCCCTCCTTTCCCCTTTCCCACACCTACCCATCATTTCTAATGCTGATGTCCTCTTGGGTCTACCTCCAGAATACATCCCAAATCTGTCCTCTTCTCTCCTTTTCCACTGCGCCAGTGGGCTCCAAGCCGCCATCCTCTCTCCCCTAGATTACAGCAGCAGCCCCTCAACAGGTCTCCCTGCCTCTGCCGTTTCCACCCCCTCTCTGCCCTCTCCCATCTCCACACAGCAGCCAGAGCCATCCTATTAAAACTCAAGTCAGATCTCTGCTCTAAGCCCTATAGCTAATCCTATGGCCTCCCCTGGCCCACCAGACCCCGCCCACCCTGAATCCTCCCCCTGTGCCTCGTCCTCAGCCCTCTCCCCTCCTTCACCCTGCTCTGGCTGACCAGCCTCCTTTGACCTTTTTGCTTTTCCTGAACCCTCAGGGCCTTTGCACTTTCTTCCTTCAGCTGTTCACTCAGCTTTCTTCATGCCACTCAGACCTCTGCTCCAGTGTCACCTCCCCAGCGAGGTCTTCCCTGACATGCTCCTCTCTGCCCTCTATCGTTTTACCCCTTCTGTGTTGTCTTCAAAGTTCCCTGAACTTATTCATTTAATGCATTTGACGGTTAGTCAGCACCATCAGTGGAATGGAAGTTCATGGGGCAGGGGACTTATCTGTCCCAATCGCTGCTGTGTCCCCAGCACCAGCACAGTGCGGGCACATAAGAGATGCTCAATAAATGTTTATTGAGTGAGTGGACGAATGCATGCCCACCCCTGGTCTGAGCCCCACAACCTGCCCCCTGCAATCCACACGCAGGCACACAGCCTGCTGTTCGACACACCTCCACCATCCCCGACCACCCTCAATCTACTCACCCGGCACCACGCCCCACTGGCTCCTCTCCTCCCAACAGCCCAGTCCTTCCCTTCCCAAACCCACTCCCCCAGGCTAATTGCTAAAGCCCACACTCCCCATTTCTTCCCCAAATTCTCCTCATCCTTCCTGGGCCACCTCCTTCAGCAAGCTTTCCCACATCCCTCTGCAGTTGCCATGACAACCTGAACAGAGCTAATCTTGGGCTCTGTGCCAAGCACCCACTGAGCGCTTTATGTACATGTTCTTATTTAACACACAAAAACATTAGAAGGTAAGTGTTATTAGCGTCCCTTAATAGATGAGGAAACAGATTCAGAGGGGTTGAGCGATCTGCTTGAGGTCACGCAGCTATCAAATGGCAGAGGCCCATGTTCCATAATCCCGTCTTATGTGAGTCTCACTTCTCCAACTGGATGGTGAGCTTTGGAGAGTTGGGGCTTTGTCAAGACTCAGCCCACATGACCCAGATTTTGAATCCAGGACCCGCTGTGTCCAACGTTTGCTTGGGAAATCTAGGCCACTATACTTGTAGGACTGTGCACCGTGCCCCTGACCCCAACCCTAATACATCAGTATGTTGATCGATTCCTCAGGCCCTTTAATCCCAGGAGGAAAGGAGCTCAATAAAGAAAGAGGCCAGCACAAGCCCACTTGGGCCAGAGAGGGAAGGAGCCTCGAAAACACCTGGAAACTCTGCCCCAGGCTCTCCACCCCTCCTTCCATTGCTGCTCCCATCTCTTCCCCAGCCCTTTGTGGACTCAGCTGCGGGTCTCCCAGTCTGGGCAGCACCCAGTCAAGATGAGAGGTTTCATTGCGTTTACATTCTTTTTCCCCACCAAGTCAGAGCCCACAATTCCCCATCTCCTCGCCCCCACGTCTTGTCCCCACCACATTCTTTCTGGGACCCTCTCACCCAGAGGGGAACCGGGCCAGGCTACAGGAGGCAGGTGGAGGGAGGTGACAGGGAGGGACCCCAAAGGGCCATGCCTCCCCAGCTAAAGGGGCAGAGCAGAGGCAGAAGAGGTGGCCAAGGAAACACCGCATCAGTGTCAATCAGCAGGCACCAGGTGGGGTGAAGGTGCCCCCACGCTGCTCATTAACTCAGTCATTATACTAATAATCCCTTAGGAATGAGCATAATGACAACCTACGCCAGGAGCACGAGTGACGCTGTCACCCGCCTGATCTCCCCAGCCTCTCTCCATGCACCCACAGGGGCTGTGGGGCAGGAACATCCATCCCCAGAGAAACCCGGCCCAGAGAGGCCAAGAGAGGGGCCCACCTGGTGAGCAGGGCAAGTGGCAGGGAGGCTTCCTACAACCACAGGCAGGCAGAGCAAAGCTTCCAGAACAGCTAGGTCGAGGGCGCCAGGCTCCGCAGCCAAGCCTCATGATCCACCACCCATGGAGAGCCTCCTCCCAGATCCTTCTCTCTGATGCTCCTAGCCCCCACCTCTGATCTCCTGTCACCTCCATGTTCATGGCAGAGTTGGTGCCTCTAAATTCCAGGACAGACTAAGACTAACAACAAGAAATGTCACCTGAATTAATGAACAGTTTGGACTTTGATTTAATGAGCCAATGGCTCCCATTCAGATGAGGGTTGGGGGGGTGAAGAACGCTCAGATGTTTATATGGAAAGACCTGGTGGTTTCAGGCCAGCTCTGAGGTCCCAAGAGCCAGAAGGGCCAGTGAAGTGAATGCTCACTTGGGCTGCATTAACAGGAGTATAATGTCTAGAACAAGGAACGTGTTGGGCTGAAGGAAGGTGAGGGTCAGGCCTGGGTACTGCACTCAGTTCTGGGTCAAACTAGAGCACAGAGAGGTGGACACCTTTCTGGTTATGCCAGAAAGAACCACGTTCAGGTGAAAACTTCTGCCATCTACTGAGCACTTACTATGGGCCAGCTGCCATGGTTCATGCTGGGCAGACATTCTCTTATTTGGTCCTCATGACAAGTTCATGAGGGAGGGACTGTTACTATCCTTATGTCACAGATGAGAAAACGGAAGCGCTGAGAGGCCAAGTTGTGAGTGGTGAAGCCAAGTTTCAAAGTTCAGCACCCTTGGCAGAGAAACTAGACTTAGCAGTGTGTGGGTCCGTGAGTAGAATTAGGATCCAGCGAGAGGCAGTTTAGGGACATTATAAGACCTGAATGGAGGGAGGACTTGTGAGAGAGTGAGCTCCCCGTCCCGGGAGGTGTGTGAGCAGAAACCTGATAAACACTTCCAGGAATCCCGTCGAAGGGATCTCTGGATGGGTCCTAGCTCAGCTGACTCACGAGATTCCATTGTGGACCCTGTGACTCTGTGATACGGAGCCCTGAGGGCCACACCGCTCGTCTCACCCCTGCCTCAGCCCTCTTCCACCTTAGCCTCCCACGACTGTTCTGGAGCCCCGGGTCCCTCGTTATAAATCCCCCTCCATCTGTGAGTCTGACTACCCTCTCAGGTATTGGTCAGAGAACCCCCCCCGGAGCTCAGGGAGGGCCTGGCCTCCTGGGAGGCTGAGATGCCCGTCAGGAGAGGGCGGCGGGGGCAGGTGAGGTCAGGACTCTCCCTGCACATCCATCTACATAATGGGAGCCTTTCCAAGGCACCTGATGAGTAGAGAGGGCGGATCGGTGGGTGGGCGTCAGGTGGGCCCCGGGGTTCACCTTCTTGTGAACCAGGCGAGGCCCTGGCTTGGAATTCAAAAGGATTCCTGAGAGGGAGCGCTGGAATGTGGCCCCTGCTGACACTCGGCCCACTCCTGCAGGGGGGAGCACCCAACACACCCTCCCTGCAGCCCACCTGAGGGAACGAAGCCCCTTCGGGCCAGGTCGGGAGCAGTGGTGGGGAAGGACACACGACTGGCAGGCAGCCCCAGCTCAGGCCACTAATTAACTTCATGGCCTGAGGCAAGTCACTTCACCTCTTGGCCTGTTTCCTCCTCTGCACAGCGGTGATAAGGATCCAGCCCAGTGAGCCTGAGAGAGATAAACGGTCTGTAAGGCCCTGTGGAAAGCCGACTGTGTTTATACCATCGTAAAGTGCTATTATTACCCTGGGGTGGGGGGCTGGGGGGGGGCGGGCTTGGGGTGGGCCCCTCCTGGTCTGACCTGAAATGTCACTCCTGGACAGGATGCTGGCTCCGGTCCTTTCCTGAGGGCTGCCCGGCGGGTGGGCAGGGCCTGTTTTCTAAAGAGGAGAACCAAGCACTCAGCAAACATTCGCTGATGTTGGTGATGATCTTTGGACGCTGATGGCGATGGAAACGGATTCCGTTTGCACACCACGCCCTGACGGCGGCAGGGCAGGCTCAAACACGGCAGCAGCGGTCGCCCTCCTGGGCATCACTCGCACCTGCCCCTTCCTGCCAGGAAAGTTGTCCACTCACACCCCACCCACCCCGCCAGAGGAAAATTCCTGCAGGAGACCTCGTGGGTCAGAGGCAGAGACCTGGCAAGGGGACAGGGAAGGTTGGCGGCCACACTAGCTGGGAGTCAATTCCTGGGACATGTCTCCTGGACCCCCCCATGCCCCACAAATATGTGCACTGAAGCGATTACGACCTGCTCTGGGGGACCCCCAGGAGTCTGATCAGGATCTGGTGACGCCAGCGAATGAGGCTAACTGCTCCTTCTAGTGTTGCTTCAGCAAAGGAGCAGCAATACGCCTGAGGTCTCTGGGGCTGAAGAGCCATGACTTCCAGTGGTGTTATTCCTTGGGAACAGTTGGGTTGTTAACACAGTTTGCCCGGGGCCTGTCTACTTTCCAAAGTGGTGTCATGTTTGTCATCTCATTGGCCACTTCTGACAACTAGCTCTTGTTTTCCAGGTGCAAAAATCAAGGCCCCTTTGGGGTAACCAAATGCTCAAGAGAGCAGAGAGACTAGCTGAGTCAGGGCTAGAGCCCGGTCTCTTGACTCAAGCCAAGCCTCTGGCTCCCCCATGACAGTGTCCGTGAGCCTCAGCAGACCCATGAGTCACTAGCATGGCCAGGACCCCAAGGCCTGGTCCTGGCCCGGCCATACCTGCCCCCCATCTTGGCTCTCCTTTTTGGAAAGACCACCATCCTGCCTGTAGAGACCGAAAGGAGCAGTCATGTGGCAGGACATGGAGAAAGCAGAACTGAGCTGCCCAGGTGAGCTACAGAGAGGACGGCATTCCCCACCGCAGCGTAGGACAAAGCGTGATGAATCCAGCCTGCGGCAGGTGGTCCCTCGGGTCCAGAGATCAAACGGACGTCAAGGAGAGAAGGGCTTGGTGCCAGCTCTGAGGCTGCGGCGGCTGCTCCCTGGGACCCTGCTGGGCCCCAGGTGAAGGGTCTCTCTCACATCCTGTGGTGGGCAGTCCTTTTTGCCCATTTCATTGACAGTGATACCCAGGGTCAGGGGGTCTGGAAGCTGGTCAGTCCAATCCCCACCCGGGGGAGGGGGCACTCCCGGAATTGAGGTCCAGGCTGTGGTGTTCTGGACAGCAGGAGAGGGAATCGGGTGGGCCCCACCGAGGCCTGTTTCCTTGGTGAGGACAGGTCTGCTCACTCCAGAGGGCAGGGAGCTAGGGCACAAACAGGGACCAGAGACAAGAAGGCTTGTGCCTAAGTCTTGGACAAACCTCACTCCCACTCCTCACCTGGGCCCTGAGTGGCTTATCACAGACATTAGATTTCCTTTAGATTAACCATTTACAGGACTGAAATAGAAATGGAGTCTTGGAGGCAGGGAGGCCGGCAAGAAGAGGAAGAGCAAAGAGGCTGCCTCGGGTCAGGAGAGGGCTCTCCCACAACCACAGCATGGCGGGTGGTGCGCGTGACCCTGTGCGGACCCGCGGCTTCCAGGCAGGTGTTGAGCTGTGGTGGTTCTGTGAGCGCCCCACCTCTGTGGTAAGGTAGAGGTGCCCCAAGAGTCTATTCCTGGGGAGCAGTTTTCAGGGAAATTCACACTTTGCAAGCCAGATTATTTAGTTACATGTTACTCTGTGTTTTTTCCTTTTGTCATTCTTGGGCTTTTAGTGAAGTCCTGTTTAAAAGTTCTAGCCTTGACCTAGCCATGCTGGGGATGCCAAGGGAGGATCTAGGGTCCGCTTTGGGCCAAGGTGTTAAAGGAGAGCAGCACTCACTGGGATCTGCCAGGTGGCAGAAAGGAGAATCAGTGGGGGGTTCCAGAGAAGGTGAATCCAGTGCAGCCCACCCCCCAAAATCCCCCCAGCCTCAGAGGGTCAGGGTTTTATCTCACTACAGATCTCCTTTCTGCATCTAGGACTCCAGCTGAGCCGTCTGTCACTTCTGTTTGATAGAGCACATCTCTTGCAACTGTAACTTCTGGGCCAGGACTTCTCGGAGGAGAAAAAGAAATGGTCACAGACTTGTCCCCAAAACTACAACCACTCCAAACTTCCCGGAATGAAGCCCCTAGCTCTGTTGGGCCTCCCCTACTTGCCCCCCAGAACCATGCCAGAAAAGACTCCCCAAGAATTTGACATGATCTAAGCCAGAATTTAAAAATAATTATATTAATAATAAATATGTTAAATTACATTTAAAACAATAAATAGAAAAATAAACTGATAAATAAAATCAACAGGTACAAAATGTTTCAAAATTTCAACCAAAAAAACCACACACAGACGACAGACAAGACAAATGGACATAATGGGAGGGTGCTGGATGCAATCACGGGAACCCTTCACAGTTTCCGTTGTGGCTCCCTCCTTGCCTGGTCACCCTCTTCTCTCCCCAACTTGGAGACCAGGAGACTCAGTGGCTGATATCTTTGGGGACTCCGGCTGACGTGGGGAAGCATCTGGTCCCACCTCAATGGCCTTCTGTGAAGCGACCCTGAACCCTGGGTGTGTGGGCTCAGAGGATGGAGCATGAGGTGGAGGCTGGACCGTGGCGGGGCGGAGGGAAGCTCCTACAGAGGCAGGTCGGTGCTGTTGTGCCGGGTTTTCCTGGCGGTGCCATCATCTCGGGGCAGAGCCCTCTGCAGGTTGGACATGGCCACGGTCTTTTTGAGGTCAATCACGGCATAGGAATCTGAGCTGCGGGCAGGGTGGGTGGTGGGCACAAGGGCTCGGGGAACTGAGGGATTCTGGGGCTCCTTGGGACGGTCTGTGCCCCAGCCCTTCAGCTCCACCTGGATGTAGTTGAGCTGCCTTGGGGGCTCGGGGCCCGGCCGGCGGAAATCAAAGTTGAAGACCCTCGGGGAGCCTCGGCGGCAGGTCAGTGGCACAGGGAAGCTGCCGTGGCTGCGGAGAGCAGCCCGGGTGCTGGTGGGCTTCTGCAGTGGGGTCTCGTCCTCCTCGCCATCGGGGAAGCCATTGGAGGAGGGTGTGAGCCCATCCCTCGAGTCCCCATCATCCCCAGCCTCCTCCCCCAGCTGCTGGGCTCGGCTCTCCCACACAGGGGGCAGGGAGGGCAGGTTCTCGTAGTGCAGCAGGGCTGCCCGGCGGTGGGCAAGGCCGTTCCAGCCCGGCTCCTCTGGGCTCAGTCTCCAGCCGGCCCCTGGCCGCAGCCCGCCACTGACGTTCTCATAGGTGCACTTGGGCTGGGCCGGGCACTCGGAAGGGCCCTCGTTGTTGTTGTGGTGGTGGGGGTGGTCATGCAGGCTGGGGCAGAGGCCCTGGCACTTCATCATGTGTCGCCGAGCAGGAGTCGGGCCCAACACGAACTTCACCTGGCCTGGCTGCAGGAACACCTGTGGGTCCCGTTGGTCAGGGTCCTGGGCCTGAGCGGGGAAGGGTGCCCGACCCTCAGGCAGGGGCTGCAGGCAGTGCCGGCTCCTGCGGTGGTCATCCTCACTGGCCGGCGTGTTGACATAGGTGTGGGACTAGGGGGAAAGAGTCCAAGTGAAGCAGGAGGTCCAAGGTCAGGGAGGAAGGAGAGAACAAAAGGGTTAGGATGAGAGACGAGATGCACAGGGGAAAAGAGCTGGGGTTTTGCTCTCCCTTTCTGGGGACAGGAAGGGACTCTATCAATTTTCCTCCCTCCCATGACCCTTACTGGGAGGAGGTCCCATATTTCCTGATCCCCCATCCCCACCCAGATCAACAGAGAGGGCAGGGCAATAGTCTGCTCACCTGTTCATCGGGGGCAATGAGGGCATGGGTGGACTCTTCCCCAAGCGAGGGGTGTCGCAGGCTGCTGGTCGAGGGGCGCCGGGGCGCCGAGAATCGTGGGCCCTCTCCCGGGCAGCCTGGGAAGCCATTGGAGAAGCTGGAGACGGTGTAGCCTAGAGCTGGGCGCAGAGGAGACAAGCTCGGGTGAGGGGTCCTTAAACCACCTGACCACCACCTGCGACCCTGTGTGCGGCGTCCTGGGCCTCCTCCAACGAGATGGGAGACGTTCCCAGGGCCCCCAAGGTGTTTAGCCCCCTGAACCGGGAGTCTCCCATTATCTTTTGCCCCTCTGTCCTTCAAACCCTGCCCTGTCCCTCAAAGCTCAGCTTGAACCCCACTCCCCCCATGACAGTCTTATCTGAAACCCTCAAGACACACTTTGTCAGGTTGGACCGTCCCTTTGCCTCATTCTAGCTCTGCTAGTGAGCTCCAGGGAAGCTCCTCAAAATCAGGGACTGCGTTTCCTTTTCTTCTGCCCCCGCGGGCCAGCCCATGGAGTGCGGAACACAGCAGGTGCTCAGTGTGGACTCAGTGAATGAACAAGCAGAAACTGTGGGAACCTCTCCAGAAAACGGTCATGGGCAGAGATGCCTGCACCAGCTATCAAGAAAGGTATATGGGTATGACCCAGTAGACAGAAGGAAGGAAGCAAAACAGCTCCAGACTGCCGTTTCCATGGAAACCCAACGTCTTCCTGTCTGCTCCCGACCATCAGTTGATTCAAGGCCCAGGACTCCCCAGCCTCAGCCTGAGTCACCTGATTGGCTCAGATCAGGACTTATCCATCCCCAAGAGTGATTCTGATGATGGACGACTGTCCTGGAAGGCTGGCTTACCCAGCCATCCCCCTACCTGCCTGCCTGCCTCCTGCCTCCAAGACTGGTGCTTCCCGGGCTTGCGCTTATGTGTGCGTGTGTGTGTACTGGGGTACCGAGGATGGGGTCGCCTCACCATTGGGAGGCTGGGGGGCCCGAGGGAGGTCAAGCTCAGCTGGGTGGCTGTTGCGAGTGATGATGACTGGCTCTTCCATCACGTTGATGCTGTTGCACTGCATCAGATCCTGAAGGAGGTTGAAGATTTCCTCAGCCCGGGAGCACTTGAATGCAAATATCCCTGAAGAAGGAGAGGAAGAAAGGAGGCTCCTCTGACCCTGTGCCCAGTAGGGAAGGACCAGAGAGGCTGAACAGATGCACAAAACTCAGGAAATGCTCCTGACCTCCAGTCCCAGAGCCGCAGTGGGGCGAGAGCCCCTCCTCATCCTGAGCACTCTTCCCAGCACACTCTAAAATCCAAGAGCTACGGGACCCCCACCCACCCCCATCCATTACCATCGTCTTCAGATCTAATACTTCAGCTATATTCCTCTGAATCATTTCATGAGGATGAAGGGTGAGGGGAAAAGAAGTAAAAATCAAAGTGGGAAAGGACAGTAGTGGATGAGTGACCACTCCACTTCACACGCTGCCCCCACATCCCTCTGCCTACCACCCCTTGTTCCCCAGAAAAATAAGCTTCACCCAGGGTACCAGCCCTCAGTTCTGTGCCCAACAGCCTCCGAGCTCTCTGAGGGCAGAAGGGTCTGTCCCATTCTCTGCTTGTTCACTGGTTACTTAGCCCAGTGACTGGCCAGAGAGCAAACATCCACTGTGTAGAGGCCCCCGACCTCATGGAGCTTAGACTCCAGTGCAGAGAGGAGAAAGGATGGGTGACTAGTTGAAGGACAAACACATCAAGGTGATCATGTGGCTCCTCAGTGCGGCCAGCCCTACAGCCCCGCAAACTCCAACTCACAGTCCCAGGAAGAGCAGGACCCGGCTGAGCGCCTGTGACTCAGGGGACCCAAAGACGCCCTTGGGGTGTTGGGCTAGCCTGGGATTCTGCATCCCGCCCCCCGTAAGAGTGGGGCCCGGGACTGAGGGGAGGCTACTTGGATGTGTGCGTGCATCTATTCACAACAAAGAAAAATAAATGAGGCTGGGGTGTGGGACAGCTGAGGATTGCAGGAACGGGACAGGAAGGATAGAAAGGAAGAAAAAGGACTGGATCTCCAGGCTGCAAAAGCCTGGAGCTTTAGGAGAACCCAGTGTTGGGGCCCAGGGCAGCTCCTCCGGGATCAAACACTACTCGAGGAGGGAATCCCCTTCCTCCCCTCTCTCTGCTTAGCCAGTGTTAACTGCCTCTGCCTCATGAGCTCCCAGGGAAAGATGCTCCCCACCAACACAGCCTCAGAGACTCACGGTCATGTTGGCAGCCTCATCAGAGGAGCTCCGTCATTGCACCTCTGCACAGTCACAACCCCAAACTGCATTTAACACAATCCTGGGCGGGATTCCTTCTGCAGAGCCTAGGTCTGCGTCCTAAAAGATAAGCCCAGCCCATGCCACTCCTTCAAAGAGCCAGGGCTGGCTCCAACCTTGACGTCAAGGAACAACCCACCACTCTGTGACCTCTGGTTGCGGGGGTCAAGGGATATATATCACACTCCACTGCCCATAGGTGACGGGGGACAAAGATTAACCTTCTGAGGATGACTCTGTACATTAGGGACCCAAGAGTTCTGGCTCCCCAAACCTATCATTCCTGAGCCACTCAGCCCCAAGGTAGCCAGGACCTCCAGCCTGACCTTTTATTATTCACAGGCTCCGGGGTATATGACTTGGGGGCTCAGAAGAAAGTTTATTCCTACTTAGGGGGCAACAGGGACCCTTGGAACTGAGTAACAGGGAGGAGGAATCACTTGCTTTTCCGGGCAGGCTCTGCCCTGGGAGCACTGGCTCTTTCCCATGGGCTGTGCAACAAATATGCCCACAAAGGGACCCAGGCAGGAACTGCAATGACTGAAGAGAAAGAGCACTGGCCTGGGGGTCCACTTAGTTCTGCATCAACATGCTGTGCGCTCTTGGCCATGACCCTTCCCTTCTCTGGGCAATACCTGCCAAGTCAACAGACTTCCCCACAGTCCCCTGAGCTATGACCTCCAGCCCCAGTACATGCCCCAGGTACACAAGTCCCCATCTCAGCATGGGGCAGGGGCTGGTTCTTACCCTGGCCCGTCTGACATCGGCGGCCGCTCTCAAAGGAGAAGAGGTTGGAGTCATAGCCATAGCGCCGCAGGCAGAGGTAGGGCCAGCGGACAGCCTCACGCCGATGCAGGTGCAGCACCAGCTCGCTCTGCGTCAGCTCCATCACTCCGGAGCCCAGCTCCACCCCCTCGTCATCCACATTCGTCACCTAGGGGGCAAGGGACAGAAGGGTCCAACAAGTGTGTGGACGGGTTCCTGAGCCACATGGAGGCAGGCCGACCCAGGGCCAGAGCTGGGACCGTGGGGCTCCCCTGACTCTACCACAGACTACACTGAACGCCACATGACTACTGGGGTCAGGCAAAGCAGCGCCACTGACCCAAGACAGTGCTCTAAGCCTCGGTTTGGTCACTTGGACAGTAAGGGCAGGGGTGGCTGGGTGACCTCCAAGGTCAGATGGTTAGACGACCAAGGTGAGATAACCTCGGACGGTCTACAGCTTAGTATCCACGGACCAAAAGTTAATGGGGGAAGGGATTCCATCGTAAGTTCAAAATCTTAAGACCCTGGGAGAGTCAAGCTTAAGGCAGGGCAAATACCTGTCCCTCCAGCACCTCCCCAACTGCAGGACCTTGCTGAGGGCTCCCCCTTCTGGTGAGCAGGAGCAATCTGCGCCTCTACATGCCCAGGGTGAGGAGGGGGCTCCCCCTACAGGGAGGCGAGCGGTGGGAGGGGCCAGGGGTGCAGAGGTCCATCCCGCCTGGCCTTAGCTTCCCAGAGCAACAGCAAACACTAATATAGTGCTTACCACGTGTTAAGCACTGTTCTAAATACTTTATATATGTTAACTTACAAATACAGACTTCTGTTGTTTTCCCCAAAAAAGCTATACGTAAAGTTACAAAGATACACTGATGGAGTGAATGTTCTAAAAGCATGATTTTTGCGGCTGTATGAAGGCATTTCCTCATTCTTGGCAGTACCGAGGGCTACATAAACGGCAGAGGTCTGAGCCCCTAGTCCTCAGGCCCCTTCGGAGGCCCTGAGCTCGAGAAGTCTTAATGAGCCCACACTCAGCCAGTTGTTCCCCCTTCTCCAGGGAGGCTGAGGCAACTCGACAGCTCGGGGCCTGAGCCCAGGAGGTGGTGTTGGGAACTCAGAAGAGGCGGGGACTGTGGGTACCTTGAACTTGGTGGGGTGGTTGTCTGGGACGCTGTCTCTGTTCAGGCAGCTGCAGCAGCTCCCCATGGTGTCAGAGCAGCCAGCCCGCCCTAGGGAGAAACATAAGGGATGAGAAGTCACCAAGGTCAGCTCCAAAAAGCTCTCCTCTGAGGACCTCAGCAGAACCCCCTTGTTGTGTTTGCCTTCTCTGTCCAAGAGACTGCACGATACAGTCCCTCCCTCAAGGAGTTTCCACTCTCAATCCAGGGCCAGACCCACACTGGATAAACATTAACTCAAGTTGGGATGTGTTAAGGATTAATGCTGACGGGGGGGTGGAGAGAGATTTTCAGAGGTAACATGTGATCTGGACCTTGGAAATATGGAGGATTCTGGCTGATGCAATGAAAGGGAAGGGAAGCCCGGGCAGCAGGAAAAGCACGGATAAAAGTAGGGACCCAGAAGTGACGTGCATCAGGAGTTGGGTGCCAGCCCGGGGCCCTCATCCAGGTTCTGCAAAGAAACTGTCACTTGGGCATCCCAGACACTCTGGCCTGCACTCTTCTCCTTTTTCGCCTTACCGTTCCCCCATCATTCAAGTTCTCTCTTTTCCTACCTCACTACCATCCCAACATCCACCTCAATTTATCTTTCTGAGGTTCTTATCAAATGAGGTGTTACATTAGGGTCAAAAGATACATTCAGGAGATTGAGCATTTAGAACACAGCATGATTTTTATAAACTTGATTAGGTATTTCTTCATTAAAAAAATAAATGCTGGGTTTGCTCCCCTTTGTCCAAAGGGGAGACCCAGAGGCCTTACTATCTGGCTTTTCCCTCCAGGGTTATGGCACTTGGATTACATGTCACAGCAGTCAGGCCTGTGCCTAGGATGGTGAAGACTCCACCTGAGGGAGCAAGCAAATGCTTAGACCAATCCCAAGCAGAAGTCAAGGGGCTGCAACTTGCTGCAAGAAATGAGTCTGTAAGATTAGATATCCTTCTAGAACTCTGACTGAATGTATAAGCCTTGATCAATCCTGACCTGTACCCTCCACTTCTCCCAACTTAGGAAACTCCAGTACAGTGGCTCCTATACACAGCTCTCACCTCACCCAGGCCATCGAGGAGCTGACCATGGGAGGGGCATGGGGAAGGACCCCCACTTTATTCCCCCTGTTCTTGGTGGGGCCTCATGGCAAGCAGGCTGCAGAGAAGTCACCTGGATCCCTCTGGGACACACCTGGGGCTCACCTAGCATAGGAGACAGAGACCACAGGTTAGTGAAAACCTTCCATCCTCACCTCCAACTGTTAATGAAACTGGCTTGCTTTAGTCCATCCCACCTGGATATCTGTTCCAGGTCCTAATGGGACAGAAACACCAATGAAGAAAGCGAGATCAAGGGCAAAGGGATCACAACGTCCGAGCCCCACAGCCCCTGAGCAGGAGAGACTCCCATAGCATCAATGAGTTTGAAGTCTGAGGCAGCCCAAGACCTTTAAATTCGCCTCCAGACCCCATCTGAATCCCGTTACAACCAGTACCAAAACCACCACCTTACCTTTGCAGAGAACGTGAACTCTACAAAGAGCTTTCTATAATGTGTTGGAAAGAGAGCTAGTTTAAGATTCAGGAATCTGTTTTGTTGCTACCAAGTATCTGGGACACTCTGCCAAGTCAATCCCCACCACCACCTCCAACTCCCACTCCAATATCTATAAACTGTGTAACATCTGTAAAGCTTCTAGCTTAAATAACCTCTGGAGGCAGGATGTAGGACAAACATCATTAAAATCGACATTTTCCTTTTCCAGGACAGGCTCCTTCAATCTCACATTTGGAAGCTTGATCGATTTTCTGTTCTCCAAGCTCTGAGAGTCCTAACATTTTAACATAAATGCTAACAATAAACCAAATTTCAGGGATCCGATCCCCAGGTAGACAAGTAGACAAGCCAGGACCCTGGGGACCCTTGAAACCCCACCTTTCTGCTCTGGAAAAACACTATCATTTCCCAGGGTCCCTGTAAGCTGCATCCTTGGACAACTCTCCAGGTAAAAGGACCCCCACCCTCTTGGTCTGGCTTATTCTCTGGAAGGAGAAAGCAGACTGAAGGAGGTGTCACAGCCTAAAGCCAGGCGGCTGGGAAAATACTGGGGCTTCAGCCACCAACAGGGAGTCTGGGGGTGAAAGCAGCAACTATAGCGTGCAAGATGGGGGAGCGCATTGCACCTTTTCCTGATCTCGTCTCTTCCCTTTAAGATATCAGGACATATTCTGACAGCCTGTGAGGTGGGAGGGGAGGGGGCTCTGCTCTGGGATAGGTGTGGATTGGGGGCGGGAGTTAGAGGGGCTTACGGGGACGCAAAACATGAGAGGGCTCGGGGGAAACGTGGGCGAGTGTTTTGGATTTGAGCATGGTGCAAGGAGAATGGGGGGTATGAAGGATCAGAGGAATTTCAGGGCGGTGGAAGCATTTGGGGACATCCAGGAGAGAATGGTGGCTCTGTGGGTCTATCAGGGGAATTCGCAGGAGTGAGGGGTTCTGAGGGCTCCAGGACATGCGAAGGTGTGTCCGGGAGGTGGGGGTGGGGGCGGTGCTAGAGAGGGAAAGGCAAATTTAGGTTGCAGGGTGGTCAGGGGAACCTCCAGACACCGGGAAGGAATGGGGGAGGTCGGGGCCGCGCGTCGTCCCCGGATCCCCGCCCCCAGCCCCGGGGCTCCACCGCCCGCCCGCCCGGGGCTTCCTCGGGAGCGAGCGGAGACTGCGGCGCGGCGCGGTGCGGCCTCGGTGGAGCCGCCTCGTCCCCGCCCCGCCGCGCCCCGACTCACATCGCCCCGCGGCCCCGGCGGCGCCGGGCCCCGCTCCCGGGTCCCGCTGCAGCAGCCGCCGCCCGCCCGGAGCTAAGGCCTCCCCACCCCGCCCCGCGGCCGCGGGTCGGAGGTCACCGGCAGCACCAACGAGACGCTGCGGGCGGGCGGACCCGATCGGGGGCGACCGGCGCGCAGCCTAGAAGGTCCCTTTGGAGGACTTTGCAGTCGGGAGCAGGGAGCATGCGCAGACGCCAGAGGGCGCTCCCGGCCAGCGGCTGGGCGAGCCTGGCGGGGCGGGGCGGAGCCTGGGGTGGGGGCGGGGCTGGGGGCGGGGCCTGAACACCTGCGATGGGACCCGAGGTTTCTACTCCCGGGATCCGAAAGTGGGTGGGGGAGAAACACAAAAGATCGGGGAGGGGCCTGAAGGGACGGAACGGAGAGGGGCAGGACTAGGGGCCCCGGAAAAGGGGTTGGGGACAAGGGGGAGGAAACTGGGGAGGTGGGGACACACTGAGAGAGGCAGGGCTCGGAGACCAGAGGGAGGGTCTGGGGCGACCTGCAGGCTCCGAAAGGCGCTCTGTTCAACTAGTGGCTGAGGACCGGGCATAAACGCGGCTCCCGGGTGTCTGCTCCCGGCCTGCGGGGGCGCGTCCCGGCCCCGGGAGTGGACAGTGGAGCCTGCACACTTTCCCCCACGAGATCCCACAAATGCTTTCCTCGGTCTGCAGCGCCAGGCCCCTCCCCGAGCTTCCCGCTCCACCATCCCTGAGGGGCGGGCAAGGGCCGCAGCGGGCCTGAGAGAAGGGCCGCTCTCCCAGGGCGGGCGGAGGCGAGCGCTGAGGCCTCGGGGTGGGGACCGGGTGAGGGACTCGACGGCGGGGTCTGTCCAGAACGGCCCGGACACCGGCGCGCAGCAAGGGTGAGACCCCAGCGGAGTCCTTTCTCCTCCCCTAAACTCCCAGCAGCCAGACTGCGCACCCCAGCGGACTCGGGCACCACGCCACGTCCCTCCTCCGAGGTGGGCCCCGCGAATCCAAGAAAAACTTTTGGGGATGGGTCGAGAGGGCACTTGGCGGGACCGGACACTTCTCCCCTTCTCGCTCTCTCTATCCCGGGAAACCTTCCCATCCCTCTACCTCCCCAGTCCCTCGCCTGCTCAGGCTCTGCCCTGCAGGGCAGCGGTCGGTTGGGAGGAGAGCGCCTGGGCCGGGTTGCACCTGCGCGGGGGGCCGGAGAGGGGGTTCTGCCTTGTCTCTTATCTGAGGGGGAATGGGGAGGGGAATTCTGGAAGGAATCAGCATGTTAGTAAGGTGGGGTCCGGTGCTAGGTGGAGGTGGAGTTAGGCCGCCCTGGGAGGGATGGAAGGGTGAGGGGTGAGGGCTGATTTCTGAGCGTTGTTTCTGTGTGGGACAATTTCATGCAAACTAGAACTAACCTGGAAGAGAGGGTGCAAGTCCCCTTCTGGGACTCCGGATGCCCACCCTTCCTGTGCCTGCCCCCTCCCCCCAAGCACCTCTTGTTGCCTGGGGCAGGAGCAGCGCTGTAGGGGAAGTGGCTACTCCTGGCCCTGAGTGAGAACAGCCCATCCTGGCTGCCTTCTGCAGGAAACAACCTGAGGGAAGAAAGCAGGAAGGAAGCAGACGGGTGTGGAGCCAGGAAGCAGGGAAGGGTGGCACAGGACATCTGAAGGGGGGCTGAGGGGGGCTCAGGGCTGGGAAGCAATATAACGGTTATGGTTTAAACCCTGGTCCCAACCCGGAGGCTGGGTTTTCTCGAGGCCAGGGATTGGTGAGGGCCCTCCTGTGCCCAGCAGCCGTCAGAATCCGTCTCAGCTCTCAAAGGCAACCTCCTCCTAAAGCTTTCCTTGGCCTTCTAATGTGACCTTGGGCAAGTTAATTAACCTCAGTTTGTTTCAACCATAAAATGGGATAATAGAAACTGCCACATAGGATTGTTCTATGAGGATGCATTATGGTATATTATGTAAAATGCTAGAATAGTCCCTGGCACAGAGTAAACGTTATAGAAAAGTTTGCTCTGGTTATTTTTCTTCCTAGGGTACTGCGTATATCTTCCCAGAGCTCTGGCCCCATTCTGCCTGGTTTCATCTCCATTTACCCACTAGACTATGAGCTCCTTGAGGGCAGGGCCCATCCCTTTTCCACCTCAGTAGTCACCCCCCACCCCGAAGATACCGTGGTCATACAGGGGCTTGCCCAGAGGAGGGCTAAAGAGATGCACTTAAAATTATCCAATGAAATTGCCACAATTGATAGAAGATAGAAACACAAGATTTTCCTCTGTCCTCAAGGAGTTTATAGACTAGATGAGGAGCTGAGAGAGACAGGGAGCAAAGAGAAACATTAGGTGCTAAGTCTTGGAGCTGGGGAGATGGGGAAGAAGGGGCCAGTCTGCCCAAAGGCTCACCAGCAAGGCAAAATGCCCTCTCCTTCCACTGTGGGCCTCCTCCTTCCTCCGTCCCAATCTTGGGAGACCCCAGAGTTTTGAGCTTCAGAAACTCTAGACCTGAAAGGCCTGGCCTCAAGATCCGGCTCTGCCCCTTACCAGCTGTGTGACCTTGGGCATAGCGTTTATGCTCACCGTGCCTCAGTTTGGCTATCTGTAAATTGGGGACAAGAATACACCTCACTCACCTGGTGGTTGGGAAGACTCAATGAGATAATGCCTGTAGACCACCTAGCTCCACCTAGCACATTGTAAGGGCCCAATCAATGGGAGGTGTTCTTGTTTTCTGGGCAGATTTTGCCGCCAATGTCAGTGCTGAACTCTGGCTGGCCTCACAGAGGGGAGAGCCTCACCCCCCCGGAGCTAAGTCCACCAGCCAACTCAGACAGCGACCCAGGCCACCTGCCAGAGGAGGACCCTGAGGAGACCTCTGCTCAGGTAGTAGGAGCCCCCCTTCCCTCTGACACCAAAACGCCCTCCGTCCTTTGGGGCTCCTCCCATTCCCACCAATGCGTTTGTGCCCGTTGTCTTGTGGCCCTTTGCAGGACTCCCTATCTCTCTAGCCCTCTCAGGATATGGGGGTTTGACTTTAAACTTATTCACATGAATACACATTACCTCTCCTAGGGGGTCTGTCTTGTCAAGGCAGACCCTAGGGGCTTTGCCCCTAAGGAGCAAAGGGGGTGATTTCAAGCATCAGAAGGGAAGCTGTTTTGGGGTGTGGGGTCTCCCCAACCTCCCTCAATCAGACCACAAATGTAGGAGTGGATCAGTTGTCTTTGAAGGAGGATCCTCCAAATGGAGGGGGGTGCTTGGAAGTTGTTCCAGGTTGGAGAAGTGGTGGCAATGAGGAGGGAAGAAGGGGAAAGAAGGAAAAACCTAGCTCCACTCCTCTCCCTCTGCTGTGTCTCCTCAGGACCGTGAAGTTCTGAGCTTGGGGCTCCCTGGCCTGGACACCAGCCGAGCCCCCAACTGGCCTCGGCTTCGGACCCTCCTCCAGCAGCTCCCTCCACAGGACAGCGATGTGAGTCTCCCTCTGCCCAGCTTCCCTCTCTCTTGCCTCCCTCTCTTTACTTACTGTGGGAAGAACCTTGGTTCAGAAGTCAGGGGACATGGATCTAAGGCCTAGCTATGCCGCTCATTGGGGGAAGTCACCCTGCCCCCCAGACTGAGTTTTCACATCTACATAATGGGTGCAGTAACATCTGCTCTGCCCACTACAATGGTCCAAATGAGAAAATGGACATGAACAACTTTGAAACTGATAATGGAATGTACAAATGTAGAGAGTATGGTTGTTAAATATTTATTGAGGCCCTAGGTATTCCTAGCCTAAAGGCTTACAGTTCCGTTAGGGAGGCCAGACAGAATATGGACTAAACAGAGAAAACACAATGGGAAGTGATACTGAGCTACAACTCATTGAGAGCAAGGATCTAAATATATGGTGACACAGGGCCAAGTGCTGTGGGGCTGTCAGGACCTGAATGATGATCATTCCGGGGGAAGTGAGACTTTTCCACCTCCTTGAAGAAGGTGCTGTTGTCTCTTGCACCTCCTTGAGGTTCTACAACCTTCCTTTGACCCAGCAGCTAAGCCTTCTCTCTTCAATCAATCTTCAGTCTTGCCTGCTGGGGCTCTCCCAGTCACAGGGGGCCTGTTTCCGCAGGAGCGCTACTGCCTGGCCCTTGAGGAGGAGGAGCTGGCAGAGCTGCGGCTCTTCTGTGCCCAGCGGAGGCGGGAAGCTCTGGGACAGGGGGTGGCCCACCTGGTACCTCCCAAGCTGGAAGAACGCACCTGTGAGAAAGTATATAATCCCCCCACCCCTCAAGATTCCTCTTCCTCCACTCTTTGCCCTCTCACTTTTGCAAAAGGGGCCAGCTTCTGGGACTCTGGTGGGAAAAAGGGGTTTGGAGACTGACAGCTTGGCAAACTTGAGGAAAAAGGGAAACCAAGTCTAGGGGTTCTTGGTGCAGCCTGCAGTGGAGGTGGGCTTGCCAGGGGTATGGGGAGAGCAGTTAGGTTGGGGTTGGGATGGAAGAGCCAAGAGGGAAGGTAGGAGGGTGGTGACGCCTCTCATCAGCCCAGCACCCCCACCGGCAGTGCAGGGAGCAGCTGAGGCCAGGGGAGTATGGAGTGTTCGCAGCCCCGGCAGGAGAGCGACGCTGCTGGCACTGGGCTTGCTTCGCCTGCCAAGCCTGTGGCCAGGCCCTGATAAACCTCATCTACTTCTACCACGATGGGCGTCTCTACTGTGGCCGTCATCACGCCGAGCTGCTGCGGCCGCGGTGCCCTGCTTGTGACCAGGTACAGCCCCGAGGGGAGGGGCTGGGGGGATCTGCCCAGTGTCCAACGTAGTAGGATGTAGAGACACCTCTCCCAGAGCCGCAGAGTAGAGGACGGAGAACTAGGAACCAGCCCGGGACCTCTGTGTTCCCTGTGCTCTGACTTGAGCTCTGGGCATGTGGCACCCATTGCCTTTGTGCCCTCCCCCACTGCAAGCAGAGTCCCCCCAGTTATCCTGGACTGAGAGAATTTCTCTGGAGCAGGGATTCCTGGACAGACGTTCATCTTAGTATGCCGGGTGCCCAGTGCTGTGACTGATCATGCGAGGAACTCCCTTAATGTCAGCATAAGCGGCAGCGCGGCACCCTGGGTGGGGAGTCCTAGAGGCCCGGGTCGCACTTCAGGCTGTGCCACCTGCTAGCTGGGGGTTCCTGGCTAAGCCAGTCAGCCCTGCCTGAGTCCGAGAGTGGTTGAGTAGATCAAATGGGAATGTCTGTAGACGTGCTTTAGCGTTAACTGGGTATAAGGCGTGGTTATTAGATGAATGAATGAGTGAATGAATGAATGAGCCGTTGCCCTCTCCCTCTCCCAGCTGATCTTCTCCCGGCGCTGCACTGAGGCGGAGGGACGGCGCTGGCACGAAAACCACTTCTGCTGCCAGGACTGCGCCGGGCCCTTGGGCGGGGGTCGTTATGCCCTGCAGGGGGGCAGCCCCTGCTGCACCAGCTGCTTTGAGAGTCGCTATTCGGACGCCGGCTCGAGCCGGGCCCCGACACTGGAAGGAAGGGCGTCCCCTGGTAAGGGAGAAGGTGCAGATCAAAGGGGAAGGGGGCAGCGGCTTGGAAGAACCCCGCCCTGGGCTGAGGAGGGGGTTCTCCCGGGCTGGGACCCTCGCCCCGGTCCCATGGCGTCCCGTCCCTCCAGCAGCGCCCGTCCCTCCCACCGCACCCCCCAGACCCGAGCCTCGGGGCCCGCAGCTCTCACCGCGCGTGCCTGGCCGCAACGCTCCAAAGGCCTCCCGAGCCCACCCCGCGCCGCGGTTGGGGCTGCGGCGCGGGACTTGCTTCGGGACTGGGGCCGCGGCCGCCCTCTGGTGGGCGGAGGTGGAGAGGGGCGGGGTAGCCGGCAGAGGACTCGCCGCCCCGGCGGCGGCGCGCACGGCCCGGGGGCGGGGCGGGAGGCTGGGCCCCAACTGGGCCGGGCTTCAGGGGCTCGCCCCGCCCGGATCCGGGAGAGGGAGACTCGGAGCTCAGAGATGGGCGTTTCTGACCCGGCCCGGAACAGGGGAGGCGGCGCTCGACAGAGTCAAAGAAAGGGACCGCGCCCCACTGACCGCCGCGACCATCTCCCGAGCAGCCCTTCTCGCCGCTGCCGCCAGCTCCAGTCCGGAAACCCAGAGGGGGCTGCTTGGGTCCAGCCTGGAGCAGGAGTGCCAAGCTGGGGACAAGGCGGAGGCACTCAAAGGGCAGGAGCAGGGCCGCTTGGAGACGCCCCTTGATCCCAAGGAGGACGCCCCCTGCCCTACCTGCTCCTCTTCCTCTGACTCGGAACCTGAAGGCTTTTTCTTAGGCCAGCGCCTTCCCCGGCCCTGGAAGACCCCTGGAAGCCTCCAAGCTGGGGACAACGACACCTCCAGGAAGCATTGCACCATTTGCTAGTGGCGCAGCTCGGAGAAGGGCGAGTGGGGGGTGTGATCTGTAAGGCGGGAGAGCGATGCTTTCCCCTCCCTATAAAAATCCTAGATGGGGGCCGGCCGGTAGCACAGCGGTTAAGTTCGCGTGCTCCGCTTCGGAGGCCCGGGGTTCGCGGGTTCGGATCCGGGCGCCCGCCGACCCACTGCTTGTCAAGCCATGCTGTGGCGGCATCCCATATAAGTAGAGGAAGATGGGCACAGATGTTAGCCCAGGGTCAGTCTTCCTCAGCAAAAAGAGGAGGATTGGCAACGGATGTTAGCTCAGGGCTAGTCTTTTCCCCACACACAAAATCCTAGACTGAACGCAATCAGGGGCACACCTGGGACAGGCAGCGAGATGATAAATTTGGAGTGCTCCCTCTTCAGCCAGCGCATTCTGTGACTTTTGGTGGAGACTTCTTGGGGAACCCCACTCTCCAAAGTTACGCATCTCCTATGAGCTAGCCCCTACCCCCGTCCCAACAAGGCTGGGACAGCCCCATCCCCAGCATCCTCCTCCTAAGTCAATGAAGTGATCACTTAGACACCACGTGTGACGGGACCGGCTCGGCGGGCCGAGGGCCTGGAGGGACCCGGAGGTGGAACCGGACCAGAAGACGGTAGAGCCGGGCCGTGCTCCTCCCCTTGCGAAGTCGCGGATGCGCAGCCCGAGGTCTCCGTGGATCCCTGGCGTCGGACCAAATCCGAGCATCTGCGCCCCCTGCCGGCCGGCGCCGGCGGAAGTGGGAGACCGGAAGTTGCGTGAGTCCCCAGCGCCGACACGGCGCGTCCTGAGAGGTCTTGCGGAGTCTGAAGTGGTACTATGGCTTCCAGCGGGGTCGGCGTGAGCGCTGCCGGCTCGGCGAATGAGACTCCCGAAATTCCGGACAACGTGGGAGATTGGCTTCGGGGTGTCTACCGCTTCGCCACCGACAGGAATGATTTCCGGAGGTAACCGCGGCCGGGGGCTTGGTCCCTCCCGTATTTCCCTTCGTCGAGGCTGGCATCTCCGGGATTTTTACATCGCCAGCCTCTTGGCCTCTTAGTGGCCGTGGCTGTGCTTTGCTGAGGCCCTGGGCCAGGAGAGTTCCTGTGCGGCAGAAGCGGCCTCTTCAGTCCCCGGGCCATGTCTAGAGAATCTCTCCGGGGGAGGGGGCGCTTTTCGGCCCTGGACAAGTGCTGGATTGGCCTTTGTATTTGATCCTGCTCTTATGAGACACAGATACCAATTCTAAATACCCGTGTGGGTCTTGGACAACCTACCACGTGACGATCAACGCTCCTGCACTTCTAGAAGTGCTTTTGCCTCGGGGATGTTTTGCTGGGGTGGTGATGGGAAGTCCGCCCCTCCCCACCCCCGTACCTTTTGTTAGCCAAAGACAGGTGACTCAGTGACCACAGGGTTAATGGAGTACCTTCTTTTTCTAGGAACTTGATCCTCAATTTGGGACTTTTTGCTGCAGGAGTTTGGTTGGCCAGGAATTTGAGTGACATTGACCTGATGGCACCTCAGCCAGGGGTGTAGCCAGATAGGTAAGCACTTAACCACTGCTCTGTGTGTCTTAGGAGTCCTGGAGGCTGGGAGAAGCAATAACTTACATCATCTGTTCACAAAATATAGGAAAGAGACTTTACATAAGACCCTTGGCAATTTCCTAGTTATATGTATTTCCATATGTTGCAAGGAACTTGAGTGTCTTACCAATTCCCCTCCAGTGCTTTTAAATTTCTAATGCCACCTGTTGTCCTGTCATCTGATTGCAGACACATGGAATCCCTGTGCTGTACTTGAACCTTCCAAAAACAGAGCCTCCAATCTGTGACCATCACACAACTTGCTCTGATGGCAGCTGAAGTTTGATTCAGACGGGCACCGTCCCTTCCCTGCCTGACTTCCTTTTCTTTGCTGAGTCCACTCAGAACTCCATTCTCTGGTCAGCAGTCAGGCTTCAGCTAAAATGTTGTCTTCTGTAAAGTTCTGTTCCTAAGTTTCTGCAGGGGGTGATCTTTGCTCTTGTCTTAGGGAATAACCTAATGGTATTTTAATAAATATTTGAAATAAAGACTGCACACAAAGACAGCCATTTTATTCTTTTAATAAGAAACTTCAGCTTACAAAAACAAGGTGTAAAAAGTCAAGATTTACAAAAAATCATAAAAACATGATTTATATTTCACACTCAAAAGAGACAGGAACAAGGCCCAAACATGGATTGTAATAGAAGTGGTTTGCTTCATAATAAAAGAAAAAGAAGTGGAAACTGTAGCCAGCATACACTGACATTAACATAGGATGAAGCTTATTCTGGAGGAATTCCATTTTTGAGCAGTACTAGGAGAAGCAGCTATTTGGTGTTGCATAGCATTTTAGCATACCAGCTGGGTTTTCCAGGCACCAGGGAGGCAGCGTTGCTCTAATAGAGTGAGATTTGTTGGCAGAAAGAGGGCAGTGATGTGCAAGTGGAGGCAAAATGTAAGTTAGCCTGGGCAGTGGGCACTAAAGTGACACTGCGTGAGGGAGCGGCTTCCTTCACAAGGAAATGGATGTTTTCTGACCCTAAAATTCATGGTGATGTGACTGTCCAGGTGTTTGGGGTTCTTTGGAAATGGAATATCTAAGGAACTGGCATGGAAAGACTCATGTAGGTTTAGAAAGATGTGGAGATAGAGACAAGTTCCCCTTGGCCATTTTTTTTTTTTTTCAGTTGATTTACTTCTACTTGTTTTTCCTACAGTTTTAAAAATACTGCTTTTCAGTGTCAAGTCTCCTATGGAACTGGTATGAGAGTAAAGGACATGAATTGGAAAGGAGGGTCAGTATAAATGCACCAAAGTGGCCTAATGGTTACAGTTGACAGATGTCTCTAGCAATCTGCTCACTAAAGGTAAATAGGACAGAATAGTCCTCCTCAACCCTGCCGGCATAAATCTTAAGAAAGCTGAGAATTAAATTTATATGTATGTGTGTGTGTATATATTTTATAAAAAGCACCATTCTCTTGTGAGTATTAATCAGGTAGGTCTCATCTGTTAGGAGGAAGGAGTTTGACCTTGTGTGAATTCAGGCCTGTGGCTCACTTCACATGAAACCAAGATCCTTTAAGAGTCTACACTGGGACCACAGATGATTTGACAGGTTTATATCTTACTGGGTGTTAAGATGAGGAAAGTTCACATACATGAGAGCCAGGCTTAGGTTTGAAGTCATCACCCCCCAACTGGTGAACAGGAAGGAAACTTTTAAGCCATAGCATAGATTCTAAGCCCCTTCAGACCTGCATCAGACACTGCTAATACAAGAAATACCAGCACCTCCTGTTTTTTATAGGAATGAAACTTATATCCTTGAAGTCTGCTACCCAGTCTACTCATAACTATGAAGAATTCTATTTGATAAAAATTTTCAAAGTTGAAAATCAAAATCCAGCAGAAATTAAGACATGGCAGCTTCTAAAAGCATAATTCAAATTTCACTCAAAATTTAACGTTTTAGCTTCAATTAATAGTGTTTACTGTTGGTTGGTTTATACAGCCATAATGCTGGTAAAGTAAAGTTTCATTTAAACTGGCTTAATTCCTCAAAGTGATAAGAATTTAGCAAATAAAGCAACCAAATCTACAGTTTCCAAAAATATTGATAATTATTCTATAAATGAAAGTCCTGGCTTACACCATTCTAACACATGACATTCTCCCCAAGGGAAGTCAATTTTACATTCTGTCACACAGTTTTCAGCCCTGGCTAGTTAACACAGTGCTATGAAAACCTCATACACTACCTAGTTAGATTTTAAATGGAAACAAGCTAGCAGAAATAAGTATGGAAAGAGTCCACAAAAATGACCATTTGCCTCAATGCTCTAGTAGCTATGGTGTATTAGAGCATTGTGTGGGTTGCACAACTACACAGTGGTTAAAGCCCTAGACCAAGAGAATGGTTAATTTAAATGTGGAAGATAGAAACTAGACTCACAGTCATATTTAGAAGGCGCTTTTCAGCTTTAGTGCTGACTTGAAAAAAGAATCTGAACCACCAGAGAGATGCATACTTACCCGGTAAAAAACTAAGCGGCCATGGGAGGTTTTACTCCAAAGATACAACCTCCTTACCTAATTAGGCCAGTAATTAGGCTGAGGGACCCAATTAGCAAATGTGCTTCGAGTGGTGAGCTTTTTAAACACCCTTTGGTGAAGTCTCGTGAGCTCAGTGGAAACCTTAAGGTCAGAGTAAAAGGAACATGCTGTAAACAGTCTTGCAGGTGAGCAGACTGGGTCTTATCCCCTTTCACAGCACTCAGCACCATTCCAGTCAGCACCTGCTGGGGAAAGGGGCTGGGGGGCTGGGACAGGTTCTTTGAGCCTTCTCTTTTGCATATTACACAGTGCACTGGCTTGCTTACAATCTCAAGATTCACATATAGGGGATTGTGTTCTATACTGCTTCCTGAAATTTTGTGCAAAAGAACTTCAGAACTAATGAAGGTACCACTTCAGGAGGAACCGGTTTTGTCTGACTTCTACCATAAGTTGCCCAGCATTAGAAAAACTAAAAGGCCTTTCCTGAATATTTGTGCTTTCCCAACCAACTGGAAAAGCAACCCTTCCACTCATAAGATATAACCCCAGATAGGGATATAGTATATGTTTAGGAAGGGGTAGCCCTCCCAGCCTGATTTGAAAAGGCCCGAGTTAATGTTTGGAACATAAAAGGGATAGTGAAAAAGAATGGGGCACATAGCCTGCCTTAAGAGCAGCCATTTGATGAATAATCACAAATACAAAGATTTGGGACATTACAGTAAAATTTCAGAACTTGCTGGTAAGAATAATTTGCTTTCACACACGAGATATGAAATGCTTTAAAAAAGTCTGATACCAAATGTCCTTTACACTATACAGACCCATTTGCCATTTGAAATGACAAGAAGGAATCCTTTCCTTTAATCTTTTCAATCCCATGCAAACCATAATTGGGTACAAGGCACCAAATTTTATGAATTGTATAAAATTAGTTCACAAAGATTTATCAGTAAGTAAAACAAACTCCATTTCTCCCTCCCTGCCTGCCCACCCACATCCCACCCTCCACACCCAACCAAGTTTTCATTCTGCACTACTGTCGACCTCTCTCGGGCTCATGCTGGGGCCTGGCTAGGGCAATGCCTCACTGCCAGCCAACCCACCTCATCAGTTCTTGCACTTGGATGGAATTGTAAGCATAGCCAGAGTAGGGAACTCATACAATCATTGACTCTAGAAGCCTTGCCATTAAAAACAAAAATAAACTCTGCTATTGAGTCCATAGGACACATTAACACTTCTACAGTTTCCAATTTTATTCATGACATTTTAAGAGACATCTGGAAATTCTTTACAGTGTGGCACTGCCCCCCTCAGCCTTGGGGGGATGGGTAAAACTGGTAAGAGCTCTGCCCACCATTTAATAAGAGCTTCAGTTCCTGCCTGTTGAGGGCATTCCTAATCTTTTTTACACTAGCATGGATGCTCATCTCAGGCAACCACAAGTATGAGGGTCAAGCTAGACTGAGGTAAAAATCCTTTTTGAGGGCCAGGGTGCATTCATCTTGGCTGGTTACAGCAGAAAGTAAACACACCAGCCAACTGCAAAGGGTTCCTGGAACGGGACTCTTAACTACTTGTCTGGGAGAGAAGCAGGCCCGTAAGGTTCAGTTAGGAGATCTTGGGTGTGATTTGGCAGCATCTAGTCAACTTCTACCTGGTTCTTATTTTCTTCTCTTTAGAATGTTTCAATTTAAAGTAAGATGCAACTAAGAAATTATCTACTTCCAATATGTATATAAATTAAAAGCGAAGGGACATTTCCCTCACAACAGCCATTGGCTTATGCAGCAGGGAACTCTTTTAATAAAAATCTCCATAAATACTAACTTCTCAACAGCGTCTAGTGCTGCCGCCTCTGGGTACCTGAGTACCTGCCACAGGGGCACCTTCAAGAGTGTGCAGCTCAGTGAGGACTCTGATGTTGATTTCTATTCCAACTCATTTTAAACAATTTTATTAATTTGATATATGGGTGCTCAGCTAAGTTAAGCACTTATTTTACAAAGTCCTTAATCTGGTTAATAATCCTTAAAATATTTTGTACGAAACTATTTTTTAAAATTAAATTTGAAGATCTTTTAATTTTTCATTAAATGTTTATTTATTTTTTTTAAGTATTTCCCCCTGGACAGCCTGAGGGATGAAGTAGATGCTCTGTTAGTTCTCCATTTGTCAGTTCTCTTTTTCTAGAATAAATATAGCATTCAATGAATGATGAGGCACAGTTTATATTTTCCTTTCCTTTTTACTCTCCTTTGTTTTTTTTTTTTTTGAGTTAACGGGCTTTACTATTGCCACAAAAAGTCATCACCAATCATGCTGACTTAAAAATGTGGATCTAGAGAGTATAGCTTCAGATCAGAGCCTCTGGCAGCATGGGCAGCTGTGACACTTTAAAACAGTGTCCAAGAGAGGGTGAGCCCCGGCCAAGTTTGTACAAAGAAGCCTGCAGTAGACAATATAAACCAAACAGCATAAAAAATGCCATACGCTATCGCTTCCAAATAAAAGCTAAATATCACAGAAACCTCACAGTGTTGGAAAAAGCAAGTTTAAAATATAGTCACTCCCCCTTCCTTATCAGGGTGAGCCATTTTCTGGCTGAATTTCCTCCATGTCTCAGTGCTATCTGGCAGGTCCTATGGGAGAGTTCATCTCAAAAGAGGTCAACAGCAGATGCTACAGATCTGCTTGGGAAATGTGGCTTGTCAACATCACTAAAGCTACAACCCTTAATCTTTAGCCTCTTTTCCCAACTTTCCACCCCTCCCCAAACTCCCTTCCACATCTACTCCCTTCAAGTGACAACTGTACTTCTACCTGAATTGAAATATTGATATGATATACTCAGTCAAAAGATGAGCATTCATAGTGACAGGCTGAGGCTGGCTGTAGCAACCACCACAATGAGAGTTATGGTTTGCATTCATTGTTAGTGGCGAGCCTAAGCAGAGGATTGAGAGGGGAAATTCAGTAGAGCCCGATGGGGAGGAGGGTTTCCATCTGGGCAATTTCATTCCACTTAGAAACTGACCCAGTTTTAAAAGAAAGACATATTTTACTAGCACTGGAGTAAAGGACAGGGCACTCTTGCTTTTCTCTGATGGACTGAGTGTGGTTGGGTAAAGAAACAGTAGGGATTTTCAGTTTGGGGAGGAAAGAGGCCAGGGCCATCAGCAATAAACTGCTCAGACATACAGGGGGCAGATTCCTAAGCCCTAGGAAAGCAAAAGCTCCCAAACCTTGTGGTGAACAAGAATACTCTAGCCCTCCAGGTAGGTGCAAGAAAGAAGCTGCAGGCTAAGAAAAGCTGCATGCTGCACCCAGATGAGAATGGGTGACAGGCATTTACATAAGCCCTGGTCTGCCAGCTATCCCTGCCCACCCTCAACTGAGTTCTGAGAAAGCCCCAGACAACTGACCTAAAGACCAATTTAAACCAAACCCTAGACCTTGACCTGACTTGAACCAGGGATAGAGGTGGGTAGCGAGGAGTGCCCTTAGGCGCAAGCATGCAACAAAGAACATGTCACGTACCAGTTTATTGCTTCCCCATATAAACTGCTCCTTCTTTAGAATGAAGGGATGTTCGTGCCAGTCTCAGAAGATGTGGAATGATTAAATGACAGCAGCAGCCAGGGAGGGTATGACATGTGAAAAACCTCCCATTTTGCATGAGGAAATTTGCTCCATGCATCTCATTCCACTCTTCAACCGCTATCCCCTGAAAAAGGAAGTCTGCAAGTTTTCAACCCTTGAGAGTTACTTCCTTTGTAGAACAAATCCTTAGACTTCACCTCCCGCCTTGGGACCAATCCCATCCAGCAAGCTGCCAGCCCAGGGCCCCTCCTCACGTGCTCTGTCCAGGGCTGCTCACATCAGGAGGGTTCTTCTGGAGCTGTAAGGAAGTCCTGATTAGCAGGGGAATCACATAATGGAAAGAAAACATGGCTGCTCTCCTGACTGGATCTAGTCAATTTATTCCCTCTTTCCTCCACCCAGATCCCTCTATATTCAGAAGCAATTGATGAAAGAATCTTCATAGAAGTTACTCCTTTTGATTTGTTTTATCAAAGGAGAGAATTTCCAAATGCATTCAAAAGAGACTACAAATTTTATGATAGGACATGAGTCACCTGTCACTTTCTGCTCTAGACCCAATGAGGCAAACCTAGTGATCTGTTCCGGCAGTAAACCTTATTTCCTATAAGAGGAAAGATGTATGGACACCAACAGTTGAAAAGCATGCCAATCCTTGATACGTGCCTCCTATTCAGGAGAAGGTCCGTGGTCTGCCCTCATCATTGTTGCTGGACTGCACCTGAGCTTGGAGTTGGGTTTCTGAGATTCTTGCATTGCCCTGAACTGTTCTTTGAGTGTAAAAAAGGATGTAGGCTTGAGTTTTGCACACTTCCTCGACACTGCATACATTCAGCTTTGAGTCATTGCAGTGGACCCAAAAACCTAGGAAACCAAAGGAAAGAAAGAGAGAAAATGACTACCCAACTTATATTTCTAGTCAGCAGGCAAAACCAGGAGATGAAGGAAGGGACAGAGGACTTCTGAATAGAGCCAACCCTTGATTATTGGTGGGGGGGGAAGAGACAGGTAAATGAAACCAACAGACTCCTGTAACCACTGGCTTTAACGCCACCAAACCCCACAATACTGCTGACAATACTGACTGTAATTTTTATCCTCATTTTATTCAGGCTTTTTCATTGCCTATTAGGGCCTTCTACAAAGACAGCCAGGAGACTGGAGGCTAAGGAGACCGGGGGCTAAGAGACAGAAAGAGAAGGAGGAGGAGAGGGGAAATGTAAACAGTGATAAAGGAAAATTTAGAAGGAATAAAACATTATTTGTGCACAGGCTCCCCCTGGCTTCCCCAAGAGCTGAGGGGCTTAAGATCGGTACATCACTGAAGACCCCTGCAGCCCACCTGCCTCAGTGCAGTAGCCAGGAGGCTCCCTGGGAGAGGTCCTTGTATCCCCACCCCTCTCATGGTCAGGGAGGTAGCAAGGACACAGTAAGGGCTCAGTAAATGTCCTCAGCTTTCGTATGAGCTGAAGCTAGTGAGATTCATACACCATGTCCAGGGGGTCAGATAGGTCACATGTCGTTTCTGCATAACCAGGAAGGGAACTGAGGTCTGCAGCAGAAGTATTAATAATAATGATAAGCTCAGACATTAATTGAGCATTATGTGCTAGGTACCATGCTAAGCACTTTTACATGTGTCTGTTCCTGTCATTTCTTAGAACAATCTTATGTTGTTACTTAGTGATATATCCAAAATTTGAATACAACTTTCGTAATTCTTTCCACTGGATTTTAATGTATGTAATATCCCCATAGATGAAATAAAAGGAAAGCAATGAAATGTGGACAAACCAACCCTTTTCCGTGTCCCCCACCCCACAGAGTAAAGCGCACGCACCTCCCTCTGTGTTGTAGCAATAGGCTGTGTAGTGTCCTGAGCCAAACCCTTTCCCGTGATGCATGACCACTGCGGAGAGATCATAGGCAAAGGTCTCTTTGTCAAGAGAGGAGAGCATGTCCCTGCAGCAGTAAGGTTCCATGGTTAATACCTGGTCAAAGACGACATGGACCCCAATCTTCTCTCGATGATTACGGCCAGACCACCTAGAACACGGATATAAACTTCTTACTAGTAAAAAATGGCATATGCAATCATAGGTAGAGGTAGGTAAAACAGGGAACTGAGAAAACCTTCTGGCTTTGGTTTTCAGGTCAATAAAACAGTGGTGACCAATGTCCACATATATTTCCTGTCAATGTTCCATGATGTACCCTGAAACTACTCTATGAACAAGCAATTCAGGCAATAATCTTTTTGTAGTTTACTGCCTGCTCTTCTTTTCACAGATTATCTCATACTTTATTCTGAAGATGACTCTACATAAGCCCAAGCAAGGCTAGAAAAGTTTCAAGCACACACACCCGGTGCTAGCAAGCCAGTTAAACGGGGCCATGAGCACAGAAGCCCAGTCCTGCAGGGCCCCAACATCAGCCTGCCTCATTGGGCGTGAAGCATTTAACCTCCATGGAATGTGCAAGGTCTCTAGGGAACAGGCTTCCCCTCCCAACACCAAAGAAGACACTTGCCCTCACCAAAGCCTTTGAAGCAGCTATTCCCACAGCTCACAGCCACCTGGGATGCCCCAGAGCAAGCTCACCTGAATCTTTTAAGGTGCAGCCGGAGGACCTGAGGTAGTCTGTAGATCATTAACTGCTTTCTAGCTTCACTCAGAACAAGGGGTTTTGGATTGGATTTTCGTCGTTTGCCTATATGGTTTGGGAAGGTATAAGACATAGGTTGTGAGGAGTCTCATTCTTTCCCAGCTATGGCAGAGACAATGATTTGCCACTCAATACGCATTCTCCCTATTTTTCAGTATTTGAACATCAATTTTATTGAGGGCAGCAACGTGACTCTCTGTAAGACTGCATTTCCCAGCCTCACATGCCTGCATGGTATGGCCATGGAAGTTCTAGAAGAGATTAAAGCAATGATTGTTTGGCTCTTTTGGGATGGCTGCTTGAAGAAGGCTGACTTAGCTGTATGGTGCATTCTTTGTCCTTCCCACTATTTGCAACTGCTGGAATTCCTCTTGGACCATGCACTAACCTTGAGGATGGAAGCCCTGAACTAGGGCAGTAAAGGTGAAAGATGGAAGGAGCTTGGGTCCCTGAAGACCAGGCAGCCATCATGCTAGCCCTGAATATCCTTCAGACTTCTTTTATATAAAGAAAAAAAAAATTATATCTTATTTTAAGTCACTGTTATTTGAGTTGACTTATAAGCAGCCAAACCTAATCCTCATACATTCACTTTCAAACTTTTGCCATCAGCAATTTCCAAAACTGGTATGGGTTTAGGATGGTACACTCCTGATGTCATGGATTTATTAATGGAATATAAGGGAAGGTCACTGCAACCACATGCACATACATGCATATGTTAGGGTTCTATGCCTTTATATATGGGCTTATCGCTTAAATTATGATGCACCATAATATAACTTAAAAAGCTTTTTGTTTTCATTAGAGAGGCCTAATTCTATTTCCTGCTCACAGCTAGTTTTATGCTACTGGATAAGTTATTCAAAACTCTGAACCTCAGTTTTCTCTCCTGTAAAATGGGGAATAATGCATATATTTCAGGTTTAGGAAAAAGGTAAAAGGACACAGGATTACTAAAGGACAAAGTATTTAAACAGATTTTTTTTCAGCATGATTTGCTTGTGGCATACACAAATATTTAGAAAAGAAACTTTGGTTTTACATTTTTATGCTGTACCTAGTTTTTGAAACATGTTTCTTGGATAAAAGCATATTGCTGGAGGGCCGCCCGGTGGCGCAGCAGTTTAGTCCGCGCTTGGCAGCCCGGGGTTCGCAGGTTCGGATCCCGGGAGCCCGCCGACGCACTGCTTGTCAGCCACGCCGTGGCGGTGTCCCATATAAAGTGGAGGAAGATGGGCACGGATGTTAGCCCAGAGCCAGCCTTCCTCAGCAAAAAGAGGAGGATTAGCAATGGATGTTAGCTCAGGGCTGGTCTTCCTCACAAAAAAAAAAAAAAAAAAAAAAAAGCATATTGCTGGACATGCAGAACAAGGCTGAAAGGCCAGACTTACCCAGTCCAAAGCAGAACCAGTGTTCAGACTCCCAATTTTGTTTCTAAAACTAAGGAATTGTGCAGGAAATGCATTTCTAAATTACAGCAAATATACAATGGAAATAAAGTTCTCTTAATTTCCATCAGAAGCCTTCTCTATAACCACTTACTGATGACTGCTGTGTTATTATATTAAATTGGTGAATGGATGGGAATGTAATATTAGTTAGTGGTCCACAGTGGTGCCTGTTAATTGTCTTTGAGCTGTTGGTCTCAGTGTCTGAGGAGCCTGGCATCTGATTCCAAGTCCTGTCTGTACCACTCATGAAAGGTAGAAAATCACAGCCAGATGACATATCATGGAGCTTTCTGCGACAATCAGATGTGGAGCTGTTGCTTCTCATAATATATTGCAGCAGAATGAGCGTGCCATAGATTGTACTAGGGCTGGCAGTCACGATATGTAGGGGCATGAACAGAAAGGGAATTCAAAGAGGGCCCTGGCCTTATTTTACATTCCTATTCACCAGCAGATTTCTGAAAATTATTGAAGCTCTGCCTGGGAACCCTGGCAGCGACTGCCACTCTCAGCAGAGGGAGTATGTGAGCTAAGATGAAGACAATATAGAATCTGGCTTTGTTTCCCCAAAGAAAAAGAAATTACTGATTCAATGGCGATTGATCAGTTCTGTCTTCATTTGATTAAGCTGGCCACACAGAGAGGTGGGAGACTGATAGTTTTGAAACTTTACAAGTAGCAATCAATGCATCTCCTGCCTTCACCACAGCCTCCCTTCCTTCTATTATTTGAACTTGCCTAGAGAAATCCTGATAATTTGGCACCTCTGGCAACCAGAAAAACAATCCTTTCTTGCAAAAATAAAAGTATTTCTCACCTTATCTATCATGTCCAAGAGTGATGGAGTTAAAGCTGTTAATGCACTTCTGTTCCTCACAAGTAAGAAGCTTTATGAACCACTATTTAAACAAACAGATCCTGCTCTTAAAAGATAATTACGTCACTGCCTTTAGATCTCAATATGGAACAGGACTGGTGAGTCTACCGTTAACCAAGTACAGCATTTCAAATTTTGTTTTAAAATGGCAAAATGGTATCAAGTATGGCTTTTCATTTTTGTGCTGATTCTTCAGAGAGAACAGGTTTCCCACAATTTACTATTTTAAAAAACCATATGCAAATATATTAAGAAGATTAATTTATCTTTGTTTTTGTTCCCCAAACCATAGTCCAAACTATTGTATGGCTGCAGAATGATTTCTATATCTCTGCACAATCCACTAATTTTAGTTTCCAAATCTTTATATGCCAAAAAACCCAAACATGAGCTTCCAAGTATTTGCTCTGCATTTTCTCTGTACATGCTGGGTCAGCAAAAGTATTAAGTGTTAATGTGGCAAGATGCCCACGTAACCATATGGAAAGAATTCCACTTGAAAATTAAAGCCACGATAGAGAAATACTTCCTTCTGACACCCTCCGAGATTTGAACCTTTCAGGCATGTGAAAAAACAAACAAATGCAGAAAGTAACTATGAAGCTGCCATGGAGCAATGCACCTTACGACTTGCTTTCTCGTTCTCGTTCTCCTCGTACCGATCTGAGCATCACTTCTGGCAGGTTTAAATCTACAAACTCAGTACAAAAGTACACTTTTCTGATACCATAGCCCTCAAACAGGCTATGCTACCTGAATTTAGATTAAATAAAAACTGTCAGACTCCATATTAATGAGTTTTTAGCAGGGCCCCTGTAGCACTATGAAGCTAGGTACTCACATTCTTAGAGACCCCATTTCAGGATCCACACTTTCGAATACTTCCCAAGATAACAAAATGTCAATTGCAGCAGGAGTAAAAGGAGGCACAACTCCTAGGTTTTGTTTTGTTTTTTCATATGTAATGTCCATATGCTTGTTTTCAGTAAAATGGGAGAAAAAAATCTTTAAAAGATGCTTTAGAACCACTCAATATTATTATTAATTTTGACTAAAAAGGAAAAAGAAGCACGTTAAACTGATATTCCAGTTGCACACCCCCTTCCCCCTCCTCCCAGCACTCACTGTTACACTGGTCACAAGCGTAGATTCTCCCTTCCAGGGCCTCTGTCTCTGTGAACTTGGCCAGCATCTCAGTGAGCAGGCACTCTGTCTGATTCAAAGGGACAAACCCCTTTTCTGTGCAGTGATAGCGTTCAGGGAATTCCAGGGACAGATCCCAAAAGGGCTCAATGGTATTGGATTTGTAATTGCATGATACACATGTGACCTAGAATGAAAAGATTGATGTAACAGGTTATGTAACTTATATGCTTCCCACATACATTTTTCCTCACTTTATACAAGACACATAACTTGAGCAAAACTAAGTGGATGGTTTTCAAAAAAAACTTAATTGTAATATTAAAATAAGAAACATAACTTTAAGAGAATTAGAGCATGTTACCTCTGGCATGTATTTCTGTGATGCTAGCTAGAACTGGAAAACCATGCAGCACAGGGATTACCTACCCCTTTCTCTGTTCTCTCCCAAAGCATGCAATACCATTCAATGCTACAGGAGTACAGACTGCAAGCTATCGTGGAATCCGTCTGAAATGGAGAATGTGCAGATTCCTGTCTGCTTCTCTCATCCTCACACTCCATCCTCCTCCAGGCTTTGCTCCTTTCATCCAGTCCAACTTGCCTCTTTTTGCCCTTGTTTCTTGGGCACCCCACACTGATCCCTGGGTTCACAGAGCCTCAAAGTACCTTGAGATTAGACCTCCTCTCCCACTATAACCTTCCCAGATGCTCCTTTCTTCCCATAGACCCTCGGGGGTAGAGGAAGTACCCATAAATACTCCCTTTCACATGCTAAAAAACAAAAGCCTCAATAAACTTTCTCTTCCCATCCTACTCATCATTCTTTTAAAACCCTAAATACCAAGACACAAAACCTCAGAAACATAGTACAGAGGTTTTACCTGAATCTCTTAAGTTCCCTGCCTTTTTAACTCTAAAAATTCTTTTTCTGCATATTCTCACAACGCCTTATTTATGGGACTTTGCTTATATCCCTACATGGCTTAAAGACCCAGGAAATGAAAGGTAATGGGGAGTAGAGGGAGGCTTGCTTAGGCCCTTGGCATCCTCCTAGCCACCTCCCTTCCTTGTGTGTAACAAATACCTAGGAAGGAAGAGTACTCTTTCAAACTACTATGGAACCAGGGTTACAGGCAAACTTCAATTCCCTAAAACTGATCAAAGGATGGCATGCCAACAATGGGTATTTAATTGTAACAACGAGAATATTATATTACCCACATCGGCATTAAAGGTAAAGACAATCGCCGAAAATGAAGCAGTATGGCAAGTTAAATAATCTGCCCAGAAAGAGACAGGAGGCAAATTCACCAAAAAGGCCATCACAATGTACACTACAATGGAAGGTACAATGGCCACCCTCAATTACTATGCTGTGTTGGTGAGCCCATCAACCAAGGGAGGCACTCACAGGAAGCCGAAACTCTAACATACAAGCCTCCCTCCAAGGTGATGGGCAGAGTCGGGGTTAGGGTGGGCACACACCTACCTGACTGAGCAGCTGCCCGTGAAATATGGTATTCACCACCTTTAAGACCTGTTTGGTGAGCTTCCTCTGGGAGAAGGGGATGAGGATCCGGTGCGTGGTGCCCTCGGACTCGAGTTCCTGCTGCACTTTGTGCAACAGCTCGCAGAGAAACTCCTGCGCGTCCTGCTGGTCGTAGCCGCGGAAGGCGGGGATCAGGCTCCACACGGAGTGAAGCATGGCGAAGGGCGACACCAGGGCCCACTTCCCAGACCACATGACTCGGAAGAGGGTGTGCAGTTCGTGACAGAGGGAAATGTGCTTCGAGCTCGGCTCCTTGTTCTGGATGAGTTCTAGGCTCCTGCTGATGGAGACCCCGCCGTTCAAGCAGAGGCCTTCCCGCTCGCACGACTCAGCCCTGTCGCTCCTCGCAGACAGCTCTGTGGCCGAACTGCTGGCCGGCCTGCCCGGCAGTGGAGCCTTCCCGTTGGCGGTTTTGGGAAACAGGTGTTCCGTTTTGGAAGGGTCGAGGTTCAGAAAACACTCTCGGAACTTCTGGAGGTGGCTGAGCACCTGGAGGATGGAGTTCATGTAGCAGGTGTTGCCCAGGTTGCGCAGGCCGGTCACGCCCGGCGCCACCGCGGGCGCGCGGCGCGGTTTGAGGCGGTCCCCGGCGGGCGCACGCGGCGAGGCGGGGTGCGGGGCCGCGGCGCCGGGCGCGTGCAGCAGCAGCCGCGCGCTCTTGCGCGGAGGGGCGCTGGCCAGCTCCTCCAGCAGCCGCCGCTTCACCTCGCGCCGCCGCTGCCGCGCCTCCTCCTTCTTGCGCTCCAGCGCCTCCTCCTGCCGCCGCTGCTCCAGCTTCGCCTGGCCTCGGGAGCTCTTCTCGAACCAGAGCCGCAGCGTCTTAGCCAGCAGGCGCTGGCGCCGGTACCACAAAGCCGTGAGCATCTGCGGTTGTCCCTGAGGGGCGCGCTGCGGCGGGACCGTGTCCTCGCCCGAGGCCATGGACCGTAGCGTCCGCCCGCGCCTGACCGGCAGGTCCTGCTTCTGGCCCCTGACGGCCAAGAGGGAGCTTCTCAGCAGCTTCAGGTCCCCCTCCGGGTTATCATTGAGCACGTAGTCCTTGCACAGGTAACAGAATACGTAGAGATCCCGGACCTCCATGGCTAACGGGTGTCCAGTCTCCTCAAAGTGTTTAAGGGCGTGATCCTCAATGTACCGGCCGCAGGCCACGTGGGAGCACTTGAGGCAAGCCCACACGGACTCGGTAGTGGTGCACTCCCTGCAGCACCACTTCTGAGGGTTCAGGATGGAGTGGTCCTGGGCGAGCCGCAACCGCCCTACATGTTTGCATCTATCCATGTCTTATGGAAGTCTCCACTCTTTCAACCTGGCACGACAGAGCCCCCCCCGGGGGGGGGGGAACCTTTTAGTAAAATATTTTCCTAGAAAAGGGCTTGCAACTGGCATTTTCAACTCAATACTCATTAGTTTTCAATTCAAAATTGAAAAAAAGAAAAGCAAATTTGGTATAGACCGAGAATTACAGAGGGACAGTTAAATTCCTTAAAAAAGGAAGAATCACAGAATACTATACAGGGGGGCCTTAACACCAATTTGGTAACTTTACTTTTTCTAAGCGTGTTTTAATTCTTGAATACCAGCTAATTTTTATGTTAGGTTGATTTGTGTTCTTTAGGAAGCGTCATTACCATTATTTCACATTGCACCCAACTGGCCACGAGGGGAAAGAAACTTGTACTCAACCATCTCTGAACTGATGGTGTCCTGGAAGTGAAAGCCCCTGTGTCTCATACTGATCAAAATCCTGGTTGTATGCGGAAAGGGACGGGAGAGGAAAGGAGAGGAGAGAGTGTTTCAAGCGCCGGTAGGAGAGATGAAGACTCTCAAGTAAAAAGGCAATCTTAGGTCGGTTTCAATGTATTTCAAAGCAGAGAGAACAAGATAAGGTAAAGGTAAGAAAGAGAAAGTCCTACAAGGGGTGAAGGGATGCAGCCACATGGTGACGGACAAATAATAATGTACAACTAAAACCCCACAATGTTATAAACTATTAAGACATCAATAAAAAAAATTTTTAAATTAAAAAAAAAAAAAAAAGAGAAAGTCCTCTGCAGTACAATGTATCCTTTTTATTGTCTAGAGTCCAAAGAACCTGGCTAAGGAGGTAGATTGTGCGCCTCAATCTAAATAACATTTTATATGTCCGCTATGGTCTGAATGTTTGTGTGACCCCCCCAAATTAATATGCTAAAATTTGAACCCCCAGGTTAAGGGCATGGTATTAGGAGGTAGGGCTTATGGGAGGTGATTAGGTCATGAATGGGTTGACCCTCAAGGGATGAGCCCTCAATGGGATTAGTGCCCTTTGCCATATGAGGACACAGTGAAAAGCCAGCTGTATGGCTACGAACCAGGAAGTCCTTACCAGACATGGAATCTGGTGCCATGATTTTGGACTTCCCAGCCTCCAGAACTGTGAGAAATAAATGTTTGTTGTTTATAAGCTACCCAGTCTATGGTATTTTTGTTATAGCAATCCTGAGGGACTAAAACAACGTCTTTCTGAAAAGAGCATTTACATCTCGTAGCAAGGATGGGAAAATTTTTACCTTCTTTACTGAAATGTAAGTACAGAATTAGATCTGACTCTTAGGACAAGAGGTGGAGGGGCTACTGGTATTATAGTATTTAACCAAACTAAGACAAAAGAAAAAAAGCTAATCTTCCAGATGATACATGTGAAAATGCTTTTTAAAACAGTGGTAATATACTGAGCTTTCTTTCTTTTTTTTGTCTTCCTAATATTGCTTCTTCAATATTATTCATCAGAGAAGCCTAATGGGCAATTTCTCCAAAGGAAATAGGCTAGACAACTATTTTAAAAGAAAACTTTTTATTCTTTGGAACCTTGACAGGTTTTTTTTTTTTTTTTCAATACCAGTATTTGAAATTCCCCAAAGGTTGTTCCTCTTATAAAGTGAATTTCCTTTACCTCCATTTCTTCTGCACTTCCATTTCTGTGAGCAAATGCAGTTCCATGATCATGGGGTCAACCAGAAAAATTCTAAATCCAGTGCACTCTGAGTAGTCCCTTTAATTGGTTTTCCAAACGCCCTTTATGGCCTGATCCTATTGCCAAAACCCACAAATATACCACAGGACCAAATTAGACATCCTTCCCATTTTTTATTGCCCATTTCAGATGCAGAGGCCATGTCCCTATGTAAGAAACCCTCAGGGCTGGCCCGGTGGCACACTGGTTTAGTTCGCGCTTCGGCAGCTGGGGTTTGCGGGTTCAGATCCTGGGCGCCTGCCAATGCACTGCTTGTCAGCCATGCTGTGGCGGCGTCCCATATAAAGTAGGGGGAGATGGGCACGGATGTTAGCCCAGGGCCAGTCTTCCTCAGCAAAAAAGAGGAGGATTGGCAACGATGTTAGCTCAGGGCTGGTCTCCCTCACAAAAACAAACAAACAAAAACAACCCTCAAATCATACAAAGGAAAGCAACTTAGATTATCTTCAATCAAGTCAGATCATGTTTTTCCTTTGAGTACTGTCAAAATCTAGTTTCTACTATATTATTTTTCTAATTATAGACTTGTTGCTAAGTGCCCTTTAAGTCATTTCTCTTGATCATTTTATCCATTTCCCGACTAGATATATCTCCTTCAGAGAGGAGATAATATGTTATATTTCCTTTTTCGCTCCTTTAATTTCAAGACTTGTGGGTTGGCAACTCTTAGTGGTCGAAGGTGTTCTGTCAGAATTACTTTCCCACGCAGTCTGGAACGGTAGTAAAATAACCATTTCTGTTTACTTTTGGTAGGGCAAAGCCAAATTAAAACATGCATACATTAAAAAGATGAAATGGTAAATAAATGAATTTTCTTTTTGCTATTTATTACCAATCACGAGTTCAAGTTGGGGACACATGATGCTTACAATCAATTACTCGTGACACAAAAGAAAGTAACGAAAGAATGAAGGGAGAAAAACAATCAAGAGATAGGCAATCCCCAAGTTTCTCACTAATTTAATATTTTTCAAAATGTAGTTCCTGAACCACCTACCAACATCAGAATTCGTTAGAATACTTGTTATATATACAGATTTCTGGTCACGACTCTAAACCTGATGAATCAGAGTCTGGGGAGGGGTCTAAAATCTCCATTTTAAACAAGCTCTACAGATGATTCATTTGTACATTAAAATCTTAGAACCACTGCACAAATCCAGTAAGTTATATAGGGATGAAGAACTCCTCACAGAAATCAAAGAAAGAATTTTATTTCTCAAATCTTCCACTTAAACCAACACTGTCCAATACAACTTTCTGCAATGATGGAAATATTCTTTATGTGTGCTGTCCAATACTGTACTAACTAGCCATATATACCTAGTGAGTACCTGAAATGTGGCTAGTGAGATTGAGGGACCGAACTTTTAATTTTATTCAGTTTTAATTAATTTAAATCGCCACATGTGGCTAGTGGCTGCTATATTAGATAGCACAGACTTAAACATACCAGGATATACTATCTTTAGCTCACTTGGCTTTTCTTTTTGTTTTCTTTCCTTCGAAAGATTCAGTACTCACTGAATCATATCTGAATAGCCTCTTCTTATAATTCAAAACCTGGCAAATCTCCACTTTAGCCAATAGGAGCCTTGATGTGTCTTCAGGAATTTAATTGCTACTGATCTTATCATATGAAACACAGCACAGCTTCAAATCCTACAAAGAGAGAATATTTCTGTGAACAGGAATACAGCAACACAACACCCAGAACACTGATGCCTTACAAAATCAATTCCTATGCTAGAAAAAATACGCTGGAACAACTAAAAGCCAAAATAGAAAAATACTAAAAAACCATTACACATACTCTCCATGGAGAGCTGTCAAATAGAAAGGGCACTCTGGAAACTCTCTCTTCCGATTTCATTTTCTGATCTATAAATCTGCTGATCACGCACATCCTTTCCTGCACAGCCCTTTTCCCATTACAAATCCATTGTGGCGACTCACTAACCTGCCATATGGCAGAGTAAATCCATTCAGGAAGCCACAGGCTACTCTGCACCTCACCACACTGAGTTAAACTAGGCACACTAGCTTCTCTAGCAGAAAAACATATCTGATCATGAAATGGAAATCACCCACAAGTGACACAAAAGAAAAAAGCCATCTTAACCAACACACAAAATAGAGAATAAAGAGAACACAGTCTCAGGTACACTCAGTTTGAAAAAGACAATGTGTTCAAACTCACCTCTCATGCATATCCTGACCACTTTATTTAAGAACAAGGGCTAACACTCACAGGCATAAAGAGGAACTCTATTTTACATTTTTCTGAGATTTACATCTTTTCCTTCATAATTCCCCAAAATCATAATAGTCCTAACACTTCCATTTAAAACATACATCATCCAGTATGACAGGCACCCAATATCAAAAAGAGATAAACTTGCAGTGTAACTGGGAAAGGACACAATGTGCCTTAACAGTTCTCCATCATTAAGTAGATCAGCAACTTGAAATAAATGTCCTGCATACCCTGGATTGAGCTGCATGTGGGGAAAGTAAACCTGACAAAATATTAGCTTTTCCTTCTTTAATTACCATAGTTTTATTTTAAAAATCTGAAGTAACTGGAGCTAAAAACTATAATCAATATTTAAAAGCATTCTACTATAGTTAATATCACTAAATATTAAATTAAAATAAGGTAATGAAATCTTTCAATTCCTGCCTTTTGTTCTGATGAGAAACTTCTAGATTTATCATGTAATTTTTCAAAAAGTCTTTGTATGAGAGAGACAACTGAACATTAGAATCATCTTTCCAAAACCTATAGTTTGAAAATATGATTTGTCTTTTCACTGGACTATTCCAATTATTTTCAAACAGCAAATTTCTTAGTTGATCCTAAATGCATAACTGCATCACCAGAAATAAAATTTGGGGGGGGGGCGGGGAGTGGGGAATCAACAAAAACCAAATAGGAAAAAAAATAAAGAGAATCTCTTTTGGAGAAATTTCCATTTCTTCTCTCTCTCTCATCGTATTGATTTTTTCTCAGTTCTTAACTAAGGATGGTGGAATAATCCTGCCTGGTCTTGGTGAGACCAAGTGGCATAAATTCCAGCTTCAGAAAGACTAGACACTATGGTAACATGCTGACAGCCTTCATTTACATAAAAGAATACTAATTATGTGGTATCATCAACATCTGCGATTCTGCTCACTGCCATATGCGACAGCACAGGGTATTTTAACCCTTCAACTTACTAAATGTACCCTAAATCACATGTACCACAAAACCTACAAAGACTGCTTCAAGAGACAGAGTGAATATATTTTTGCAAATAATTAGTGTTAAAAATGAATTTTATTTTTGGCTAACATTTTATTTCCAAGAGATATGGGAAAATATAATTTAATATCAATATACAATTAAGAAAAAGACTTTAAAAAAACAAGGTAGAAATCACATTAAGATGCAGTTAATAACCCAAAAGGGAAGAATGCTATATTCTAGAGTATTATGTAGGGCTTCAAAAGGCTGTATTATAATTACAATGAAACTAACCTTTTGAATTTTTATATTATGGCTAAAATAAAACAAAACAAAAATAAACACAAAATAATAAAAACAAAAAGTAGGGGCAGAGACTGAGAAGGTAGAGGTAGGGAAAGAAACTGTTCAGAAGTCCTTCGCTAAGGGCAGTGAGTGTGTGGGGAGATGGCTAAATGGTGGAGTATCCTCACAGGCTACTGGCTTTCCCTTTTAGCCCTTTGTTCTCATTCTTGCTGAATGTAGGGTGGGTGGCTGGATGAAGGATAACCGACAGGTCAGAGCATGACTCTTAGACCCCTGGAGAGCGGAAATTCTGAGAGGGGTTCAGAAGCTCTGACTAAATGTGTTCTTTAGCTCTCTGACCTGAGAGCTGCAATGGCCACTTACGCAGCTGCTCTTGGCCACAGGCAACGGTGCACTGGTGTGCTGGGCGTGCGGGATTCTTGTGAGGTGTCCTATCACTCATTTGGCATCAGTAATCAAGTGCTGATGTTAAAGAATGAGTTTGTCTAGTCATGGCTTACAGCAGATTTAAGGCTATGTTCACATGATAATGTCTCTCTCACTTGCATCAGGATCTCCTTTCTTCAATCAATAAGTAGAGTTCATCTAGGGAGCTGGGCCTGGCACACAACCCTGGTTTGCCCAGGGAGGGGGTCATATCTGCCCCTAAGCAGAGAACTGACAAAGACAGAACAACCAGCTTGGTACAAATGCTTTGCTCTGCATCGAATACCAACTTCTCTAACCGTCATAAGAGCCAGAATTGGGTCTAAGCCCTCTGTACCTTCAGTCTCTGCTCTCTTTTCTTTGCCTCCTTCCTCTCTAGTTACAAATATGCCCAAGTCTCTCCTGTCCAAAGAGAGAGAGATACAGATACATGTTTTCCCTGCCTCTAGACTTCCTTGACATTATTTTTAGGCTCTTCTTCCTTCTGCCTACTTTATTTCTGGCAAGAGTAACGTGCAGCTTCATCTTCCTCACAACTTACTCCTCAACACTGTCATTTCATGGAAACTTTCTCAAAGGTCATTAGCAATTTCCTTATAGCTAAGTTCATTAGCCTTTTCTCAGTCCCCATCCACATCTCTTCTGCACTTGACACTGCACACACATGCACTCCTGCACTTTAGGCTACTGTTCTTTTGGTTTTCTTCCATGTCTGTAATCACACCTTCTCTGTTTTCACATGTGTCTGTCTTTCTAGAAACGTAGGCTTTCCTTAAGGTTCTATCCTTGGCTCGCATCTCAATGATTTCATCTATTCCTGGAATGTCAAGTATCATTTCTATCAGATAATGTATTTTAATTCTCACAAATACTTTTTAAAACCACTTTATTGAGATAGTTTACATGCTATAAAATTCACTCATTTAAAGCATACAACTCAATTTTTTGTATATTCGCAGAGTCTCACAAATACTTTTGAGTATAAAATCTTTCCATTTCATTGTAGAGACTCAGTTTCAGGTTGAATTTTCACCTTCTGATACCTGCATTATGGTATACTACTATTCATGATGTTCACAAGATAAAGCTACTAAACATGTTTTGCACTTTTTTGTTTGTTTGTTAGCAGTGAGGACCATGCACTGGGCTATACACACTGTTTCATGCAGGTCTCCTGGTGATCAAGATATGTAAGATGACTGATGGAGGTTAAGAAGATGCAATCTATGGAACAAAGCTAAGGTAGCTGGCTTTCAAGGGATTGGACTTTTTGATTCATTAACCTAATACTCTTGCCAAAGAGGTCTGTGCCTAAAACTTAACCCCCTTTCCAGGAGGATAACACACTGGGGGCAGGGTGGCCAAAGAAGACTGCTCATTAAATTCAGAAAAATTCTGAATACACTGGGAGAAAACACACACACACTCTCTTAAAAATGTTGCCTGTGCCTCTGTGCAGAGAAGTGGCTGCCAAGAGTGGAGGATAACCAGGTTGGCTGTGTAAAATTAAACAGGTCTGCTTCAGAGCTTAGTAGTTTTGCTGCTTCCAGATTGAAGGAGCCTACTTGCTACAACCTGGTGTTGTTTTAACAGCATGATCTCCCTGACAAGCTAGCGTTAAAGCAACGTCCAAACTAAAGACTCCCTCTTCTACTCCACTGCCACATGAAAAAATCCTATTGCTACTACTGACAGAATCAGGGTTTACCCTTCAAAAATCTGACCACAGGAAAAAAACCCCACAAATTTGGAGAGTGACGTCAGCATCATGGCAGAATGAGTGGTTCCCTTAGTCTTTTCCCTTTAAGTTACAACTAAATGGACATTCATTAACCAGCAGAGGATTCCCTGCACAGCACACCAGGACATCTGAGAGATCCACACAGCTATATATCTGAAGGTGGGTGGGCTGGATCCCCAGGAAGCAGTGGAACTAGGTGAGTGCACCCCTCTCCTCCCCAGCGGCAATGATCTAGGCTACAGGTCCTTGCACAGCGGCCACTGCAACTGTAAGAGGAGGCGGGGGCAGCCTGGCCCACGTGAACGCTTTCAGAGTTGTAGCTTGGCCTGCGGGAGTGGCCCACTGTGCCGCAGTGGCCCCACTGTGGGAATACTCCCCACCAAGTGGCACGGCTCAGCCCCCGTGAAGGAGCCCCCACCAAGCACAGAGGCTCACCCAAGCTGCCTGCGAGTGCAGAGGCGGCCGTGCAAAGAAGCTCCCCTCCCCTCCTGCCTAACACACTAGCTTGGGCAGTCCCCTACTGAGTGCAGTGGTCCCACACCAGAGTGACTCACTAGAGGAGCACAGAGGCCCCGCCTGTGCATGCATGCGTGACTTGCTAAGCAGCTGCGGCCAGCACACAAACACATAGAAACCCTACCTCTGCAACTTCCAGTAGATAGAGTAGGATCAGAAAACACAGCTCCTGCTCCCACCCAGTGGTGGCAGGTGGAATCTGAGACCTGATACCACCACAAATGCACCAGCAAAGGATCACTTCATCAAACACCATGAAGAACTACAGTAACACTTCAGAACAGAAGGAAAACGACAAGTCTCCAGAAACCAATCCTGAACTCACAGAAATTTACAATCTAAGTGACAGAATTCAAAATAGTTATCAAAACGAAACTCAATGAGTTACAAGAAAACTCAGAAAGACACATCAATGAGCCCAGAAATAAAATTAATGAGAAGGAATACTTCATCAAAGAGATTGAAACTCTGGGGAAAAAAAAAAAACCAAACAGAAGTTCTGGATATGAAGAACACAGTTAATGAGATAAAAAACAATCCAGAATCCATAAAGAATAGACCTGATGTTATGGAGGACAGAATTAGTGATTTAGAGGATAGAAATACAGAAATGCTTCAAGTGGTGGAGAAGAGAGAACTAAGATTTTTAAAAAATGAAGAAATTCTTCGAGAAATATCCAACTCAATTAGGAAAAGCAACACAGATTCTAAGTATTCCAGAGGGAGAAAGGAGCAGAAAGCTTGTTCAAAGAAATAATAGCAAAGAACTTCCCAAACCTGGGGAAGGAGCTGGAATTACAACTACATGAAGCCAACAGAACTCCTGATTATATCAATGCAAAAAGACCTCCAAGGCATATAATAGTAAAACTGTCAAAAGCCAATGACAAAGAAAAGATATTAAGGGCAGCAAGGCAGAAGAAAATAACCCACAAAGGAACCGCTATCAGGCTTTCAGTGGATTTCTCAGTAGAAACTTTACAAGCTAGGAGAGAACGGAATGATATATTCAAAATACTGAATGACAAAAACTTTCAGCCAAGAATACTCTATCCAGTGAAACTATCCTTCAGATATGATAGAGAAATAAAAGCTCTCCCAGATAAAAAACGCCGGGGGAGTTCATCACCACTAGGCCTGCTTTACAAGAAATGATGAAGGAAACCCTCCTACCTGAAACAAAAAGGCAAAGGTTTACAAAGCTTTGAGCAAGGAGATAAATAGACAGACAAAATCAGAAAATTGCAGCTCTCTATCAGAACAAGTTAGCAAACACTTAATCACAATATAAAAGATAAAGGGAAGGAACGCATCAAAAATAACTATAAACAATTCAATTTAGTCACAAACTCACAACACAAAAAAGAAGAATTTGTGACAACAATAACTCAAAAGGGGAGGAGGAAAGAGATGGAACCTGCTTAGGCTAATGGAAATAAGAGGCTATCAGAAAATGGACTATCACAAGGGCCAGCCTGGTGGTATAATGGTTAAATTCACGTGCTCCACTTCGGTGGCCTGGGGTTTGCTGGTTCGGATCTTGGGCGTGGACCTATTCACTGCTCATCAAGCCACGCTGAGGTGGCATCCCACACAGAGCAACTAGACGGCTGTACAACTATGACATACAACTATCTACTGGGGCTTTGGGGGGAAAATTGAGAAAGAGGAAGATTGGCAACAGATGTTAGTGCAGGGCCAATCTTCCTAAAAAAAAAAAGTAAAAAAAAAATGGACTATCTCATCTATGAGATCTTTTATACAAACCTCATGATAACCACTAAACAAAGACACAGAATAGAGCCACAAATCATAAATAAAGAGAAAACTGAGAAAACCATCAAGAGAAAACCACCAAACTGAAATGGCAATCAGAAATACAAAGGAAGAGAAACAATGGAAATAAAGAACAACAGGAAACCAAGAGATAAAATGGCAGTATTAAGCCCTCCTATATCAATAATCACTCTAAGTATAAGTGGATTAAACTCTACAATCAAAAGACACAGAGAGGATGAATGGATTAAAAAACAAGACCCAACAATATGCTGCCTCCAGGAAACACATCTCAGCTCTAAAGACAAACACAGGCTCAGAGTGAAGGGATGGGAGATGATACTCCAGGCAAACAGCAAGCAAAAGAAAGCAAGTGGTGCCATACTTACATCAGACAAAGCAGACTTCAAGATAAAAAAGACAATGAGAGATAAAGAGGGGCAGTATATAATGATAAAAGGGACATTCCACCAAGAGGACATAACACTTATGAATATATATGCATGTAACACAGGAGCACCAAAGTATATAAAGCAACTACTGACAGACCTAAAGGGAGAAATTGACAGCAACACAATAATAGTAGGGGACCTCATCACCCCACTTCCGTCAATGGATAGATCATCCAGACAGAAAGTCAACAAGGAAACACTGGCCTTAAATTAAACACTAGACCAGACGGACTCAATGGATATATATAATGCAACAAAAAGAATAAAATACCTAGGAATAAACTTAACCAAAGAGGTGAAAGATCTGTACACTGAAAACTATAAAACACTGTTGAAAGAAATTGAAGAGGACACAAAGAAATGGAAAGATATTCCATGCTCTTGGATTGGAAGAATTAACATAGTTAAAAATGTCCATACTTCCTAAAGCAATCTATAGATTCAATGCAATCCCTATCAAAGTTTCAACAACATTTTTCACAGAATTAGAACAAAGAATCCTAAAATTTATATGGAACAACAAAAGACCCTGAATAGCTAAAGGAATACTGAGAAAAAAGAACAAAGCTGGAGGAATCACACTCCCTGATTTTAAAATACACTACAAAGCTATAGTAACCAAAATAGCATGGTACTAGCACAAACACACACACACAGATCAATGGAATAGATTCGAGAGCCCAGAAATAAACCCACACATCTATGGACAGCTAATTTTCGACAAGGGAGCCAAGAACATACAATGGAGAAAGGAAAGTCTCTTCAACAAATGGTGTTGGGAAAACTGGAGAGCAACATGCAAAAACATGAAAGTAGACCATTATTTTACACCATACACAAAAATTAACTCAAAATGGGTTAAAGACTTGAATGTAAGACCTGAAACCATGAAACTTCTAGAAGAAAACATAGGCAGTATGCTCTTCGACATCAGTCTTAGTAACATATTTTCAAGTACCATGTCTGACCGGGCAAGAGAAACAATAGAAAAAATAAACAAATGGGACTACATCAATCTAAAAAGCTTCTGCACAGCAAAGGAAACCATCAACAAAATGAAAAAACAACCTAACAACTGGGAGAAGATATTTGCAAACCATATATCTGATAAGGGGTTAATCTCCAAAATATATAAAGAACTTATATGTCTCAACAAAAAAACTAACAACCTAATTGAAAAATGGGCAAAAGACCTTAACAGACATTTCTCCAAATAAGATATACAGATGGCCAACAGGCACATGAAAAGATGTTCAACATCATTAACTATCAGGGAAATGCAACTCAAAACTACAATGAGATACCACCTCACACCCATCAGAATGGCTATAATTAACAAGACAGGAAACAACAAGTGCTGGAGAGGATGTGGAGAAATGAGAACTCTCATACACTGCTGGTGGGAATGCAAACTGATGCAGCCACTATGGAAAACAGTATGGAGATTCCTCAAAAAATTAAGACTAGAACTACCATACGACCAGCTATTCCACTGCTGGGTATTTATCCAAAGAACATGAAAACACCAATACGTAAAGATACATGCACCCCTGTGTTCACTGCAGCATTGTTCACAATAGCCAAGACTTGGAATCAACCTAAGTGCCCATCAAGGGACAAATGGATGAAGAAGATGTGGTACATATACACAATATATGTGTGTGTGTATATATATGTATATACACACAATGGAATACTACTCAGCCATAAGAAACGATGAAATCCAGCCATTTGTGACAACGTGGATGGACATTGAGGGTGTTATGCTAAGCGAAATAAGTCAGAGGGAGAAGGTCAAAAACTATGATCTCACTCATAAGCAGAAGATAAAAACAACAACAAACAACCACACAGAGACATAGATTGGATTGGTGGTTACCAGAGGGGAAGGGGGGAGGGAGGAGGGCAAAAGGGCTGATTAGGCACGTGTGTGGTGATGGATGGTAATTAGTATTTGGGTGGTGAACATGATGTAACCTATGCAGAAATAGAAGTATAATGATGTACACCTGAAATTTATACAATGTTGTAAACCAATGTTACCAAAATAAAAAAATAAATAAATAAAATAAAAGCACTGAATGGCAAAAGAAAAAAAAAAGATATATATAGAACATTCCATCCAAAAACAGCAGAATACACATTCTTCTCAAGGAAGAATGCACAGGGCACATTCTGAAAGACACATCATATGTTGGGAAATAAGGCAAGCCTCAATAAATTTAAGAAGACTGAAATCATATCAAGCATCTTTTCCAACCACAATGCTATGAAACTAGAAATCAACTACAAGAAAAAATCTGGGAAAAATCACAAATATGTGGAGACTGAACAACATGCTACTGAATAACCACTGGATCAATAAAGAAATCAAAGGAGAAACCAAAAAACATCCGGAGACAAATGAAAATGAAAATACAACATACCAACTTTTATGGGATACAGCGAAAGTGGTTCTAAGAGGGAAATTTAAAGCAATACTGGCCCACCTTAACAAACAAGAAAAATCTCAAATAAGTAATCTTAAACAATACCTGAGAGAACTAGAAAAAGAAGGACAAACAAAGCCCAAAGTCAGCAAAAGGAGGGGAATGACAAAAAGAGCAGAAATAAATGAAATAGAGACTAAAAAAACAGTAGAAAGGATCAATGAAACTAAGAGCTGGTTCTTTGAGAAGACAAACAAAATTGATAAACCCTTGGCCAGACTCACTAAGAAAAAAAGAGAGAAGCCTCAAATAAATAAAATTAGAAATGAAAGAGGAGAAATTACAACAGATAGTACAGAAATAAAAAGGATTATAAGAGAATACTGTGAAAAACCACATACCAACAAATTGGATAACTTAGAAGAAATGGACAAATTCTTAGACTCATACAACCTCCCAAAACTGAATCAAGAAGAAATAGAGAATCTGACTAGCCCAATCACAAGTAAAGACAGTGAAACACTAATCAAAAACCTCCCAAAAAACAGAAGTCCAGGACCAGATGGCTTCCCTGAAGAATTCTATGAAACATTCAAAGAAGATTTAATACCTATCCTTCTCAAACTATTCCAAAAAATTGAAGACATTCCATGAGGCCTAACTCATTCCACGAGGCCAACATTACCCTGATACCAAAACCAGACAAGGACAACATAAAGAAGAAAATGACAGGCCAATATCGTTGATGAACATAGATGCAAAAACCCTCAACAAAACGTGGGCAAACCAAATACAACAATGCATTAAAAGGATCATACACTATGATCAAGTGGGATTTATACCAGGGACCCAGGGATGGTTCATTACCCCCAGATCAATCAATGTGAATCACCACATTAACAAAATGAGGAATAAAAACCACGATCATCTCAATAGATGCAGAGAAAGTATTTGACAAGATCCAAATCTATTTATGATAAAAACTCTCAATAAAATGGACATAGAAGGAAAGTACCTCAACATAATAATGGCAATGTATTACAAACCCATAGACAACATCATACTTAATGGTGAAAAACTGAAAGCCATCCCTCTGAGAACAGGAACAAGACAAGGGTACCCACTCTCGCCACTCCTATTCAACATAGTACTGGAGGTTTTGGCCAGAGGAATTAGGCAAGAAAAAGAAAGAAAAAGTATCCAAAGTGCAAAGGAAGAAGTGAAACTCTTGCTGTTTGCAGATGACATGATTCTATATATTGAAAACCCTAAAGAATCCACCAGAAAGTTAGAAGTAATCAACTATAGCAAAGCTGCATGTGCAAAATCAATTTACAAAAATCAGTTGCATTTCTATACACTAATAACAAACTAGCAGAAAGAGAAGTCAAGAATACAATCCTATTTACAATCGCAACAAAAGGAACAAAATATCTAGGAATAAATTTAACCAAGGAGGTGAAAGACCTATATACTGAAAACTATAAGACATTACTGAAAGAAATCGAAGAAGACATAAAAAAAATGAAAAGATATTCCATGCTCATGGATTGGAAGAATAAACATAGTTAAGATGTCCATATTACCTAAAGCAATCTACAGATTCAATGCAGTCCCAATCAGAATCCCAATGACATTCTTCAGGGAAATAGAACAAAGAATCTTAAAATTTATATGGAACAACAAAAGACCCCAAATAGCCAAAGCAATCCTGAGAAAAAAGAACAAAGCTGGAGGCATCACAATCCCTGACTTCAAAATACAGTACAAATATATTATTTACTATAGTAATCAAAACACCATGGTACTGGTACAAAAACAGACACACAGATCAATGGAACAGAATTGAAAGCCCAGAAATAAAACCACACATCTACAGACAGCTAATTTTTGACAAAGAAGCCAAGAACATACAATGGAGAAAGGAAAGTCTCTTCAACAAAGGTGTTGGGAAAACTGAATAGCCACATGCAAAAGAATGAAAGTAGACCATTATCTTGCAAAAATTAACACAAAAATTAACTCAAATGGATTAAAGCCTTGAATGTAAGACCTGAAACCATAAAGCTCCTAGAAGAAAATATAGGTTGTACACTCTTTGACATCAGTCTTAGCAGCATCTTTTTGAATACCACATCTACTCAGGCAAGGGATACAAAAGAAAAAATAAACAAACAGGACTACATCAGACTAAAAAGCTTCTGCAAGGCAAAGGAAACCATGAACAAAATGAAAAGATAAACCACCAACTGTGAGAAGATATTTGCAAATCATATATCCATCAAGGGGTTAATTTCCAAGATATGTAAAGAACTCATACAACTCAACAACAAAAACACAAACAACCTGATCAAAAAAATGGGCAGAGGATGTGAACAGACATTTTTCCAAAGATATACAGATGGCCAACAGGCACATGAAAAGATGTTCAACATCACTAATCATTAGGGAAATGCAAATCAAAACTACAATGAGATCGTCTTACACCTGTCAGAATGGCTATAATTACAAAGACAAAAAAATAACAAATGTTGGAGAGGATGTGGAGAAAAGGGAACCCTCATACAATGGTGATGGGAATGCAAACTGGTGCAGCCACTATGGAAAACAGTATGGCGATTTCTCAAAAAATTCAAAATAGAAATACCATACCATCCAGCTATCCCACTACTGAGTATTTATCCAAAGAACATTAAATCAACAATTCAAAGAGATTTATGCACCCCTATGTTCACTGTAGCATTATTCACAATAGCCAAGACAGGGAAGCAACCCATGTGCCCATCAACTGATGAATGGATAAAGATGTGGTGTATATATACAATGGAATACTACTCAGCTATAAAAAAAGACAAAATCGTCCCACTTGCAACAACATGGATGGACTTTGAGATTATTATGTTATGTGAAATAATCAAGACAGAGAAAGACAAACACCATATGATATCACTCATATATGGAAGATAAACAAATACATGGACAAAGAGAAGAGATTAGTGGTTACCAGAGAGGGAGGAGGTTGGTGGTGGCTGGGCAAAAGAGGTAAAGGAGCATATACATATGTTGATGGATAAAAATTAGACTGTTGGTGGGACAACCCTGGTGCCCTAGTGGTTAAGTTCAGCGCGCTCCACTTCAGAGGCCCAGGTTCGGTTCCCAGGCATAAACCTACACCGCTGTTAGTGGCCATGCTGTGCTACTAGACGAAGATTGGCACGGATGTTAGCTCAGGGCGAATCTTCCTCAGAAAAAAAAAATTAGACTATTGGTAGTGAGCACAATGCAGTCTATACAGAAACTGACATATAATAATGTAGACCTGAAATCAGACAATGTTATAAACCAACATGACCTAATAAAATAGCTGAAAAAAAAATCTGACCACAGGAATCATGGTTTGTCCCTGCAGTATGCCTCCACTGTGTTCTCTACAGCAGCTAGGCAGTCATCAAAAATGTATACATATATGAATACATATGTCAATGTGTGTATATATATATATATATATATATATATATATGTCAAATCTTTTTGAATTGTGCCTTTTAAATATGTGCAGTTTATTCTATGTAAATTACATCTCAATACAACTGTTAAAAATTACACAGACACCCGCCTACCCACAGGTGACTAATTTACCCCTAATGAATTAACAGACCTAGGCAGCATCTCCTTAAACTACTAGGTGAAAGGAAGCTTTATAATGGATGGATAAGGCTGACAATACCTGACTCCTGACACTGATCAATTTTTACACTGAAAGTAGGAGAAGCAGACATTATATGCTTCCGATATGATGTAATAAGAGGTTCACAGCAGTAGCACCTATAAAGTACTCTGTGACCAACAGGATGTTTTCCAGTTGTGACTTTGGAATATGTTTTCTTATAGAAACAATGTTATGAATAGCACTTGGTCCAGTTAAAAAGCCTGTTGAGCCCATCGTGTATCTACAGTATAATACCAGAATACTAGTGCTACCACTATGGAAGCTAACTACCAAATGTATTATTCTGAGAAAATTAATTCAAAGTTTCAACTCAGAATGCCAAGAACTGCTTTCCCAGCTGCAGTCTAGGCAGTGAAATTGGGAATCTCCCTCCTCCCATTTTCCCCACATGGCTGAAGAGGGCTTTCCACACATGGCCATTTGTATGGAAGACACAGAGATATGCTAGGAACTGCCGGCAGAGGAAAAAAAGGAACAATGTTTGTGAAGAAAAAATAAATCTGATGAGAATTTACAAATGGATCACCAGGATTAGATGCCAGTGTTGGTTATTTCAGTGGCTAGTCCAAGGAATGGGAGCCCCATCCTCCTGATGTCCTGTTTCCTAAAAGTAGAGCAGTACACTTGGCCCTGTGCCTTCCCCAACAATACACCAAAGCACATCTGTCTGGACAGAGGCCCATCATATTTTGCATGAATGGAGGCACAACTTTTAAGCACTTTATTTCAAGAGCAAAGAAGACAAATGTCCAAAGAGAAGGGGCCACGCACAAAGGGACATTTGTTTCATGCATTCAAAAGGACAAAACTGGAAGCTACAAAGAAAATGCTCAAGCACTTTAATAGAGAGCAGGTTAAATAAATCATAAATTGGCCATACACCCGAAACCACCAGTTGTTTTTTGCTTTGTTTTTTCAAGACACAGGCCTATGTGTATAACAATTCAACATACAGTATGTGAAAAAAGCAAAGGTGCAGAATGGTGTACATAATATGCCATTATGACTACAAAAAACTACACACACACAATCGATCTTTCTGTCTCTATTATGCAGTTAAGAGGTTAAACAAGAAACTGGTAACACCACATGCCTTGTGGTGGCAAACGGTGGGGGTGGAGATGGAAAGGAGACTCAGTCATCAACCTTTGAACCTTTTGGGAAAAAAAAATCATGTGTTACCTATTTTTAAAAAAGATACGACAGAGCCAGCCCTGATGGCCTAGTGGTTAAAGTTTGGTGCTCACACCACTCATCTGTCAGTAGCCATGCTGTGGTGGCGGCTCACATAGAAGAATTACAATGACTTACAACTAAGATATACAACCATGTACTGAGGCTTTGGGGAGGAAAAAGAAAAAAAAAGAAGACTGGCAACAGACGTTAGCTCAGGGTGAGTCTTTCCCTGCAAGAGAAAAAAGGATATGACACTGAGGAGACTGTTTCAACAGTCTTAAAAATTCAGACATCAGCAAGACGACTGAAGATAAGCACAGAGCGTATATGGTTATTTATGTTTTCATTAGAAAATAAGATTTAGAGCTAAGCTGTCTGACAATATTTACGGCATCTGGGGAACCTACGGAATTATATTCTAGTAGTACTAACAATTGCAAAAAGACACCCCCCCCCCTCATTTTCCATAAGCTATGACCAGCAGAGTGCAGACCTCTTCAGCTTATTGCAGAGTGGCAATATAGCAGAGCCTCAGTTGGTAAGTGCCAATCATTTGAAATTTCGTATCAACCAAGATGCCAAGGTAATTTTTACTCCACTTCCCCAGGGGCCACTACCGAAAACCGGCCATAGAAGTGAATTCTATGGGCAGACCCTTTCCTTTCCCAACTCTCAAGAGGTCTTCCTTTCCTTAATGGAATAGCTCCTAACATTATTTCAGTTTACTAGTCAGCAAAATATATCTCTCAACACCGAACCAACCTCTCTGAAGGAGTGTGTGTATGTGTGTGTGTTAGGGGATGGTGAAGGTAACTAGCTGAATGGTGGAAGACCTCTCCTCCATACCATTCCAAGTACAAAAGGTACACTATAAGCCTCAATTGCTCAGTATGTAAAACTGAGGAGCAATAATACCTACTTCAGAGTTGTTCTCAGGGGGGCTCAAATGAGATGGCCCTGATACTGCATTCTGAAAGTCATTGACTCTAACCAAAACACTGACTGACTTGGCCACCTTTTTTACTCATTCTGAAAACAGTTATTTTTGCCGCCCCTCAAACAGGGCCTAAAGTCAGGCTGGCTAACTGATCAGCTTACAGTAACTGACTCTTTGGTCTTGATTTTATCCAGATAGTTTCATCTAATAAGGTAGTCATAACAAAATATTCTTAAATAAGAAATTAGAGGATACGTTTATATTAAAATGAGAAAAATCATTGTCTTTCTAAAGCGAATTAAAGGGTTTTTCTAATATTATCTATTTTTCTTAGGTCTTTAAAAATTGTGTTTAATGGCAACACAGAGCAAGGACAGTAAAAGTCCAATTAAGATGTTAAAAACAAACACATAGCACCATAAAATGCAGTTGAATTAAGAAGCAGAATCAGTCTCAACTCACTCTCCAGTGGGGGCACGCCCACTGAATAAACTACAGGTCCAACAGAATGTGCTGAGTGAAAAAAACATAAAAGGGGCCTTCTTTCAAATAAGGCATAGATGGCATTTCAAAGACATGAACTGTGCATGAACCCTCATCCCTCGTATAAGAATAAAGCAGAAGTACTTCTGGGAACTCAACTATAGTGAGCAGGCGCAAGAGAAAAGAGAGCCAGTGCACACCCAGGCAATGAACTTCATGTAGTTTAAGTCCCACAAATCCCAGCCACTTCTGCTTCTATTTTATTTTATTTTTATTGGTGAGAAAGATTGGCCCTGAGCTAACATCTGTTGCCAATCTTCCTCTTTTTGCTGAGGAAGATTAGCCCTGAGCTAACACTGTGTCCATCTTCCTCTATTTTGTATATAGGATGCCACCATAACATGGCTTCATTAGCGGTGTGTAGGTCTGTCCCCGGGATCCAAACCTGCGAACCCCAGGCCAGTAGAGGGGAGCACGTGAGCTTAACCACTATGCCACCGGGCCAACCTCATCTGCTTCTATTTTAAAGTTATCAACCCACCTAGCCTGCTAGAGAGTCCAACCATTTGGATTAAGACAGTGACTTCCCCATTAAAGGCAAATATACAACCGACAGTGACTTCCCCATTAAAGGCAAATATACAATCTTATAAGGGAAACACAAACCCAGTCAACCACTAGTAACTAATGCAGATTAATTTACCATAGCAGGAAGTGGAAAGCAGAGCTTTGAGGGACAGGATACTGCATAGGTAAATGCAGAAAGAAAGAAACACTCAAAGAGGGAGAGGAAAGTGTGAATCAATGCTGAGACCCCACAGAAGGAAGATTTGAGCATTAACGGGTAATGAGCACCAAGGAGGGAGGTCTCTAAAAAATATATATGAGAACACAAAAAATAAGCCTCACTGACTTCATAATTTTTTCCAGCATCCCTCCCATGTTGCCTGTGGTAACTGTACTGAATGTTGTACATACCCATGAAATTGTAATTATCAGTGAGGTGTGATGAGAGAAGGTGTATACCTTATGCTTAATGTAATTCATTAAGCATAGCTTTTAATACATATGAATAACCACAAAAGTAATTATTCTAAAGTTAAACCTTTTGTTCATGAACATGTGTTGTCTGAGCCTGACTTCTCAGTAAATTTCAGTTTGTTATTTTTTGTGTGTGTGAGGAAGACTAGCCCTGAGCTAAATCTGTTGCCAATCCTCCTCTTTTTTGCTGAGGAAGACTGGCCCTGGGCTAACATCCGTGCCCATCTTCCTCTACTTTACATGGGATGCCGCCACAGGATGGCTTGACATGCGGTGCGTCTGTCTGCACCTGAGATCTGAACCTGCGAACCCCGGGCCGCTGAAGTGGAGTGTGCAAACTTAACCACCTCGCCATCAGGCCGGCTCCTCAGTTTGTTATTTTTAAGTTAATGGTCACTAACAGCCTATAGCGAGGGGTAAAGTCCCCATCAAGCCACCTAACTCAGCTACAGCCAATTTATCAAAACATACACACCATCACTATACCGACCACTCACACAAGAACTTACCAGAACCAATAAGAACTAAACTGCTTTGAGGGAACTATCAGTAAAAAACATCATATCTAATATTGGCAAAAGCAAAATAATAGACATTACATATTCAAAGAGACGAACCAACAGGTCTCTAAGGGACTATTTAATGCATTACTAATTCTAAAAAGTCAGCTTATGAGTCTGCCAGTAAAGAAAATATCTTAAAGAATTGTTCTAGATACGACCTGGACCTTAATAGAAAGGGGGGCAGGACCACTAAGGTGTTGATGTCATTGAGTAGGTTCAAGAAATAATGAATCATCACTTTGTGTTTACACATGGCAATGATATAAAATATCTCCAAAATAGCAGATAAGGCTTTATCTTCTGAGATTGAAGTTTGAAAGAAAAAAAAAGTGTAGTGGACACAATAATCCATTTGTTAAAAATACCAAAACCCTGAGGTCTGAGTGACTGCAGAGTTCTGGGGACTCCCACAGGTTATACCTGTGACTCAGGTATAACCTCAGATAGGCAGGGAGAATATGACTGTTGAAGACTGTCAGCCTGATCACAGACTGGAAGCAGTAGGAGGGGACGTTCTCAGTGCTCTTCCTACGTGGCTGAGGGGAGCAGGTCCCCCATTTCGTAAATACAACTAGTCATGCACCACATATACAACGGTGGTCCCCTAAGACTAGTACCATTTAGCCTAGGTGTGTAGTAGGCTATACCATCTAGGTTTGTGTAAGTACACTCTATGATGTTTGCACAGTGACGAAGTCGCCTAATGACGCATTTCTCAGAACGTATCCCCATGGTTAAGTGATGCATAACTGTACTTGAGCCTGGTGATATCACATGAGGGCCTGGTACCATTAGTCACTAAAACCATTCAACAGACTCCCTCTGCACTGAGTCCTTGCATGGAAAACCAAAATTGATTTTCCATACAGCTTGTCTTCAGGAAGAGAATGCAATAACCACCAAACTCAGGTACTAGTATGCTTAAGTTATGTTTCTCACTGTAAATGAATCTTCACTCTGATTATTTTGACCACGTAAGCCAGTTCCTAAGAACTGATCATCATATCTTGTTCTCACAAAATTGAGGTTCTGAACCTTTAGAGTTCAGGTCTAGACCCTAGTTATGACTTCACCAAGGTAATGTCACCTGGGAGGGCTCGTGGTAAGAAGCTAGCTAGCTAGCTCTTCCAGGGGTAGCTCTCTATTTAGGATCTCTCCAAGTAGAATACATTTGGACAAAATTTGGCTGGGGCCAGATACTTTTCAGTATTTTTATGATTAACTTGCATTATAAATAATCAACTATCATTTATTGAACACTTACTACTTCCAAGCACTGTTCTAAAACTTAATATATATCATTTATTCTTCATGACAACTTGATGAGGTAGTGATTTTTAAGCCCATTTTAAACAGAATAAACACACTCAGAGAAGTAAAGAAGCCTCTCAAGGTCACACTGCTGGTACATGGCTGAGCTGTGAGACAGATTCCAAAGCTTGCTCTTGATCAAGTGTGATTGACCACTCTCAGAATTTTAGATTTTTACAACCTGATATGAAATGATATCTCATTGCTTAGTTTGCATTTTCTTGATTGCTAGACTAAGGTTGAAAATCTTTTCATATATCTATTGGCCATTTTGTTTTCTTTTCTGTGAATTGTTGAAACATACACTCACCGCTATACCTACCACTCACATAAGAACTTACAAGAATCAATAAGAACTAAACTGCTTTGAAGGTGTTTACCAATAGAAATATATCTAATATTGGCAGAAACGAAATAATAGGCATTACATATTCCATGAGATCAACTAACTTTTGCCTATTTTTTGATTGGGTTGTCTGTCTTTTCCTTATTAAATGATTGGAGTTCTTTATATATTCTGGATACAAGGCCTCTGCTGGTTAGGTGCATTGTAAACGTCCTTTCTCAGTCTGTGGCTTGTCTTTTGTTTAAGGTATCTTTGTCATGGATAACATTTACAGTTAAGACAAGCATATGATGCAACTTATGATTTTATATTTTATGAAATCCTTTCTTACCTAAAGGTAATAAAGATATTCTCTTACAGTTTCTTCTGAAAGTTTTAGTTTTCCACTTAGGTTGTTACATCCAGATTTTTTTTCCTTTTCTGTTCAGTTGGCCTATTTGACTAGCCCTTTACCATGACCACACTGTTCCGATTACTACAGAGACAAGTTCTATAAATCTTGCCAGCCTATGGTGCCCCTCCTCCAACAATCCTTTTTCAAAGTAGTCTTAGCCATTTTTGCCTCCTTACTTTACTATATGAAATTTAGAATGAGCTTATAAAATTGTCAAAAAAATCCTCTTGAAATTGCATTGAATTTAAAAACTTATTTGGGGAAAATTAAGCTCTTTATCATAGTGAGTCTTCCCATCTATGAACACAGTATCTCTCTGTTGGTTCAGGTCTTTCAATATGTTTCCTCCACAAGACTAATATACTTCTTGTTTAGATATTTCCTGGGTGCATTTTAGGTTTTTTTATGCCTATTGTGAATGGGATATTTTAAAAATATACATTTATTAAATGGTTGTTGCTAGTGTACAGGAATGTGACTAATTTTTGTATTAGGCTGAATCATATGAAACTGCTGATATTTGACCTTTTCGACCTACAAAAATGATAATTTCACACGGTTCAACCACAAGGTTGCTGATCTGATAGTCAGCAACCTTGCTGAACTGTTACTAGCTCTAATACTTTGTGGATTCTCTTGAATTTTCTATGGATAACCACATCATCTTCAAATACAGACAGCTTTGTCCTCTCTTTTCTAACTCTGTATTTTATTTCTTTTTCTGTCTTCTGGCATTTCCCAGGAAACAGTAAGGTGATAGTGGGCATCGTGCCCTGTTCCTAATTTTGGAGGGAATGGGCCCAGTTTTACCATTAAGTGTGAGGTCTATCATAGACAGGGGTTTTTCACTAACTTTGAGTTAAGGAAGTTCCTATTATTTCTAGCTAGGTAAAAAGGAAATTTTAGTTAGACTAAATATTAAATTCCATCTGTTTTCTTCTGAACCTATTAAGAAAATCATATGACCATCTCTCCTTAAAAATTATTATGTTGGATTATATCAATGATGGATTTCCTAATGTTGAACCATCCTTGCATATAATAATAAAAAAACTATTTGGTCATGATGTTTTGTTTTGTTTTTATAAAACAATGATACAATTTGCTAATATTTTACTTAGAATTTTCACATCCATATTCAGAAGTGAGATTAGTCTTTCATTTTCTTCCATTGTCCTTTTCTGTTTTTATAATAAGATTATACTAAGCTCAAAACACTAACCTCAGAAAATGAGATGGGTAGCTTTCCCTCTTTATCTCTTCTCTGAAACAGTTTAATTCTTCAACAGTTTATCTGTTCCACAAAGGTCTGATAAAACTTACCTATAAAGGGGCCAGCCCGGTGGCGCAGCGGTTTAGTCCGCGTTTGGCAACCCGGGGTTCGCGAGTTCGGATCCCGGGCGCCCGCCGATGCACTGCCTGTCAGCCAGCCCATGGCGGCGTCCCATATAAAAGTGGAGGAAGATGGGCACGGATGTTAGCCCAGGGCCAGTCTTCCTCAGCAAAAAGAGGAGGATTAGCAACAGATGTTAGCTCAGGGCTGGTCTTCCTCACCAAAAAAAAAAAAAACAAAAACAAAAAAAAAAACAACAAAAAAAAACTTACGTATAAAGCTATGTCTTCTAGGCATTCTTTTAGCGGTGGATGTAGCTAAATTCAGAGCAAGACTCATACATCCTCCCAGTGATCACAGGTCTCCAAGCCTTGGGAAAGTCTGTCTTGGTAATCTAGTGTCTACTTTAAGCCCTGCAGAAATTCCACGTTGGTTTATATTTTTCAAAGAATTCAAATAAACAGTAAGTTAATGGTAGAAAGAGAAAGATTAGTGGGTTAAACAGAACAGACTTGCAAATAATTCAAACTTATGAAAGCAGTATGAAGCACCAGTGCTGACTGGCCAAGAGATTGTTATACACTGGTGCTACTTATGCAAGCTGATGGACCTTGAGAGTATGACAGGCACCTCCAGACAAGATAACCTGCATTATGGCTGTAAAAAGTGGTGCTATTATTTTCAAAGTAAACTAATCATTTCCCTTCATCACTAGCTCTCCTGAGCTTCTAAATCCATACTTCACATTAACCATTGCTCCAAATTAAAAACAAAAAGTCCACAACCACCACCTTTAATAGCTTGCCACTACCCATATGATAAAATCCAAGTTCCTTAGCCAGACCTTCAAAAATATTCCACACAATCTAATAGCTTGCCACTACCCATATGATAAAATCCAAGTTCCTTAGCCAGACCTTCAAAAATATTCCACACAATCTAATAGCTTGCCACTACCCATATGATAAAGTCCAAGTTCCTTAGCCAGACCTTCAAAAATATTCCACACAATCTGACCCCAAACTAGCTTCCAATATTATCTCATACCCTTTCTTCGCACGCAAATAGTCAGACTGTCTACTCAACATTTCCTCAAAAGTCCTGAGAACACCCACTTTACTTCCTTGAAATACTATCCTGCCTCCTCTAACTAATTCTTCAAAGCCCAGTTTAGGTCCTATCCTTTCTGTAAGGGTTTTCCCGACCACTCCACTGCACAGTGAATCTCTGCCTCAAAGAATGCCCCATTGCCCACAGCCTTCAGTTGTTTATCTGGTTTCCTAACCACACTCCAAGCTCCTTAAGGCAAAGGCTATACCACTTTTTACCACTCCTTAGCCAGGGCTCTTGATATAGAGAAAAACTAAGAACTTGATCCCAAATCTTTCCTGGGCATCTTTTACTCGTGTTAGCGCCAGTCTTGATTTCTAATCTTAAGTGGAGATCCTTCAGTTTGATAAATAAACTGAACTGCTTTGCATTAAGCAGAGACAATTATCTTCTGAAATTCTGCGATGACTGCTCCCTTAACCTATTCTTCCCCAGTTTCAGTTCCTTTGCAGGACACTTTCAAGACTGTCATGCTTTCCTAGATACCTATGTATGTACTGGTAAATGCCTAGGTCTTAGTATAAACAAAGTTTGGTATATGCAGGCAAAAAAGTCAAATGTTTAAAAAGAGTTGGCTTTCTAGACAGTTCACACACATGGTGTACTCCCTGCAGAGAGAAAACAAGCACAGTAAGGATACTATTGTAGATGGCTCCCAACAAAGTAACATATTTGAAAAAGTTAGTTTCTTTTGACTGGAAACTCAGTGTTATTATGAGGACAGTGTTGTTCACAGATACCAGCTTCCAAGAAAGGACATTTTTGGCAACAAGCACTTTATCACTAGAAATTAATTTAGTCAATAAATATTTACTGAGAGTTTACCTATGATATACCAAGCAGTATGCTTTAAGCACAGAAACCAGTCAAAATAGGATTACCAACACCATACTCAATTAACTTAAATGATTGACTACTTTGATGTCTTAAAACACTAGAATAAACATAATTCAATATTTCTTTTATTCTTTTATGATTGAAGATCCTGTGGTAATTCCAGCTACCTTTTCTGTCCCCCCCCCCCTTTTTTTTTTGCAGGGGTGGTGGTGTGCCTTAAATATTAACAAAAATAAATTTTTGTGATTATTTACTGAATATAAAATGTTACCTCATTAGTTCTTATAGTTGAAATAAATGAGTAATAACTTAGAATTAATAGGTGATAAAGCATTTAAGCACTTCCATGCAACAAAGCTCCAAAGGTTTTTCCACACTCTAACAATGTAAGATTTTGGAAAGTGACTCCAGTTTGAAATTCAAAAAGAAGTGTAAAAAATTCCACATGAAACACCTACCAAGGCTTCTCTCTCACTAGTTCTCATTGGTATGAGAATTCTGTTCTGACTGCCGTACGTCACAAGTGAGAATCTGGGCACAAATAACGTAGAAATGGGTAAGACTATCACAGTATGGGTGTAAGGGAAGTGTAGGAAATAGTAGCAAGACTTCTGTACCCCCAAAGGGGCCAAATAATGAAGAGTAGGCTGATGGTTCATCTGGAGAACCCCATTTATTAACCTAGCCCAGGCAATTCAGTGTCTGATTTCAAAACCATCTGGGCAGTGTCTCCTAAAAAGCTGTTGTAGAATTCTGCCCTTTTGACAAAACACTGCCAACGATGCTAAAATGAACACAGAACTAGAAAAATGTGTTGCATATATTAGCAGGTTCACTGGCATATCAACAAACAGGGCTTTAAAGGCAAAATGCTGACATATTTCAATAGTTAAAAATATTGAAAGATGCATGCCTATCACTAAGAAGAAATCAAAGTGGGCAACTAAAGGAAATTTGTTCCATCTTAGGTTTTCATGAGTTCCTCTGTAGTATGGGGCACTCTTGGGTCTTTGATGTCCTGGAGACGTCTGACTCTATGATTCTCAAGTTTATACCTACCAACTTTACTCCTATGACTCTCCTACTTTACCTCACTCTATTATAACATCATGTACCTTCTAAGAAGGCTCCCATGCTGTTGAGAAAATGTGAACGATGGTTATACGATAATAATAGTAATTAGTAAGGTACACCAAGTATCAAGCATATTTCACAACTTCTCTAGTCCTAAAACAGCCACATACTATTATTCTCATTTTATATATAAGGATCCTGAGGTTCAGTGAGGCTAAATAACTTTCTCAAGAACACACAGCTAGAAAATAGCTGAGCCAGATTCAAACGTAGTACTGCCTATTTTCAATTTTTGTAACACTTGACTATAATTCAAGATAAAGGAAAGAAAAAAGTAACGTAACAGTAATAATGGGGAGATGATGGCAAGGGGAAGAGAAGTGGTGGTGATTCTTGGGGAGACGCAGCATTCTGAGACCAAACCACCACTAAATTCTTCAATCTGAGTCTCTACTCACCATCAAAGGGGCAATTCTTAGGTTGGAGAACACAGCTTACAACTGGGTTGCTATGTCTTATACTTATTTGGTATCTCTCAGAGTGGCAGTGGCTAAATAATGCCTTTCAGATGGGTGGATGAGTAGATGGAAGGATGATAACACACATTTAGCATGCAAGGGAGGTTTTAGCCAACTCAAAGAAATGCTCAAGCCATTAACATTTCCATTACAAGATTCTGAAATGCAGGCATGAAAGCCAACTTGATTGTAATTTAGTTTTGCTAGGTTAATCAAGTGTGAAAAATGGAAGGCACTGGGATGTAAAGACAATTGTTCTAAGAACCAGAGAACATAAGCTAACAAAAGGTGGGCAAAGTTAAAGTTTATGGAACGACATAAATTGGATAGGTAGGAAGGAAGTTAAGAAGAGTAGACAGAGTAAGCTGGCAGGCAGCTGAGAAAGAAGGTCTCTTGGCTCAGAGAGAACAATAAGTCTTTCTTCATAAAGCAGTAGCCCAACGCCCTGAAATAAGACACTTTGACCAGTAAATATGAACTTCGTCCCATTAAAAACAAAAGAAATACACAAAACCACTTCCATTTCCTGTGCTCCCTATCTCCATGAATGGCACCATCACTCTCCCACTTAACCAAGAATGAAAAGTTCTGCTTCACCAAGGATTCCTTCTTTCTTTTTGCCTTCTGTGCACCCACATCAAGCCAGACACCCCATATCATAAAAATTCTCCCCTCTCAATGGAAAATAATTTCCACCCAATCTTACCCACACACCCCTTTCCAATAACTGCTCCAAAAATTTCCATAGCACCTCACTATCTATTTAACACCTTTTTACTTTTTACCATCTAGCCTCTACTGTCCTCTCCAACTATTTCTGAGTATCTCCATGGGCTCCCTCTAATGGAGACAAACTATATTACTCATTGTTTGCTTCCCAAACACACTAAACACACTTTTTCTCTCTCACCTTTGCTCATACTGTCCCCTCTCTAGGAAGGGCCTCTACACTCCCTTCTGCTCATTCATTTTTTCAGTAAATAATTTGAATAACTATTAGGTATTCTGTTGCCCGGGAAATATAGTAAAAAAATGGCCAGTTCCTGCTTTCAAGCAGCTTACCATCTACAGAGACTTATTCTTTCTTCAGTTCTAGGTTCAAGGCTTATCTATTTATGAAGTTCTACTCTGAGCTCCTATGCATTTATAGGTTGAACACTTATTACAGTCTACCAAATAATGGTACTTTTAATTTATATAGCTTGTCTTCTTAGCCAGAAGGTAGGTTACTTCAGGGCAGCTACCATTTCTTCATATCTCCAATGCCAAGCAAAATGCTTTAAAAACAAAGTACTTTAAAAATAAAAAGTATAAGAGGGAGAGATGTCAGCAAGATGACAGACTAGGAAGCAACAGGCACTCAGTCCTCGACAGAGACACCAAGTTAACAACAATACATGGACCAGAATACCTCTGTGAGAACTCTAGAGACCAGTTGAGAAGCTACAGCACCCATATCATTATAAAACCAAGAGATTCCAGCAAAGGGGTTAGGGAAATTCATGGTATTTTTGTGTCCACTCATGGCCCACCCCTCAATCCCTACAGCATAGCACAGAGCAACTAGGAGGGAACAGCCTCAAACCAGGGCTTCTCCCTCTGGATGGAAACAAAAGAGTGGACAACATGTCCAACATTTTGGCTTGCCTGAGGGCTCCCCAAGGGACTGGTTTCTGTCTTGCCTGACTGAAAGCACCGATCAGACTGTAGCCAGAGTTTGGAAGCCACTGAAAACAGAGGCAAACAGCATGTTCCAGGTGTAGTTCTGCAGGCAGACATCAGGGAAAGCAAGAAATTAGAAAATGTTTGAGACGTCCTAGAACCTCCCACAAGCTAATTGGTGAAGGTCTTTCCCTGCACGAATCCAACACACAAAGACTAGGAGAGGTGATTGTTTTATTAAATGCCAAAATCCCAGTAAAAAATTACAAGGCATACAAAGAAAGAGGGAAACATGGCCCAAAAAAGGAACGAAATAAAACTCCAGAAACAGATCCTAAACAAATGCACATCTATGAGCTAGGTGACAAAGAATTAAAAATAACTGTCAAAAAGATGTTCAATGAGCTAAAAGAGAACACAGACAACTAAATGAAATCAGGAAAACAATGCATGAACAAAATAAAAATATCAACAAAGAAATAGAAACTACAAAAAAGAAATCTGGAGCTGAAAAATACAAAACTAAAATGTAAAATTCAAAAGAGGAGTTAACAGCAGGTGTGATAAGGCAGAAGAACAAATCAGTGAACTTGAAGACAGGTCATTCGAAATTGTGTCAGAGGAGCAAAAAAGAAATGAAGAAAAGTGAAGAGAGCCAAAGGGACTTATGGGACACTAATAAGAGGACCAATATACACAGAATCCCAGAAAGAGAAAGGGACAGAGTGCTTATTTGAAGAAATAATGGCTGAAGACTTCCCAAATCTGAGGGAAGAAACAGACATACAGATTCAAGAAGCTCAAAAGACTCCAACTAAGATAAATCCAAAAAGAACCACAGTGAGACACATAATCAAACTGTCTAAAGACAAAGAATCTTGAAAGCAACAAAAGAAAAGCAATTTGTCACATACAAGTGAGCTTCCATATGATTATCAGTGATTTCTCAGCAGAAACTCTGCAAACTAGAAGGGACTAGGATGGTATATTCAAAGTGCTGAAAGAAAAAACACCTGTCAACCAAGAATACTATATCCAGCAAAACTATCCTTCAAAAATAAAGGTGAAATTAAGACTTTCTCAGATAAGAAAAGGTAAGAGAATTCATTACACTAGACCCCACTCTATAACAAATGCTAAAGGGAGTCTTTCAAGTTGAAAGAAAAGGACAGTAGACAACAACATGAAGCTGTATGAAAATATAAAATTCTCCAGGAAAGGTAAATACATGGACAAATATAGTAACCTATATTATAGTAATTTTGGTGCATAGAATTTTAAGGACAAAACCAAAATAACCTCTATAAGTCTATGTTAATGGGTATACAATATACAAAGATGTAATTTGTGATATCAATAAAGTGTGAGGAGCTGTAGAGTTTTTGTATGCAATTGAAGTTATCAGTTTAAACAGAATGCTTTAACTTTTGAGAGGTCTTATGTAATTGCAATGGTGACCACAAAGAAAATATCTATAGAATACATACAAAAGGAAATGAGAAGGGATTCAAAGCATATCACTACAAAAAAATCAACAAAACACAAAGGAAGGTAGTAAGAAAGAAAAAAAGAAACAAAAAAGCTCCAAGAAAGTACTCAATATATGTTAGTTAATAAGTCAAATACCACCACCATAATCACCACTGTCACCATCACTATTATCAAAAATTCTCAAGGGACAGTCATTGCTAATCCAGTGGTCCTCAAAGTGCAGTCCCAGACCAGCAGCATCAACATCATCTCGAAACTTGTTAGAAATGCAGATTTTCTGGCTCTACCCCAGATCCACTGAGTCAGAAATGCTGGGGGTGGGATCTGACAATCTGTTTGAACAATCTGTCTGGGTGATTCTGATGCATGCATAAGTGTGAGAACTTATCCAACCCAAGGGAGATGGGGAGGACAGGAAAAAAAAAAAACACTCCAAGACATACAGAAAACAAGTAACAAAATGGCAACAGTAAGTCCTTCCATATCAGTAATTACATTAAGTGTGAATGGATTAAACTCTCCAATCAAAAGATTGCCTAAATACATTTAAAAAAACCAGGATCCAACTATATGACATCTACAAGAGGCTCACTTTAGATCTAAGGACACACATAGACTGAAAGTGAAACAATGGAAAAAGATATTCCATGCAAATGGTAACCAAAGGAGAGCAGAAGTGGCTACAGGAATATCAGACAAAATAGACTTTAAATAAAAAACTGTTATAAAAGACAAAGAAGGACAGTATAAAATGATAAAAGGGTCAATTCACCAAGAAGATATGACAATTACAAATATTTATGCACCAAACCTCAGAGCTCCTAAATACATGAAGCAAACTTTGACAGAATTGAGAAGGTGAAATAGATAGCAACACAATAATAGGAGAATTCAATACCCCACTTTCAATAATGGATAGAACAACCAAACAGAAGATCAATAAGGAAACAGAGGACTTGAACACTATAGATCAACTGGACCTAACAGACGTACACAGAACACTCTACCCAACAACAGCAGAACATACATTCTTCTCAAACGCACATGGAACACTCTCTTGTGTAAACTATATGTTAGGCCACAAAACACGTCTTAACAAATTCAAGACTGACATTATACAAAGTATCTTTTCCAATCACAACTGAATGAAACTACAAATCAACAGCACAAGAGAAACTAGAAAATCTTCAAATCTATGGAAATTAAAAAGGACTCTCATAAATAACCAAAGGGTCAAAGAAGTCACAGGGGAAATTAGAAAATATCTTGAGACAATGAAAATGAAAAAACAACATAGCAAACTTATCGGATACAGTGAAAGCAGTGCTTTTAAGAGAGAAGTTTATAGCTATAAACGCATACATTTAAAAAAAGAAAGATCTTAAATCAACAACTTAACTTTACACCTAAAGAAACTAGAAAAAAGAACTAAACCCAAAGTTATCAGAAAGAAGGAAATAATAAAGATTAGATCAGGAAACAAAATAGAGAATAGAAAAAAATCAGGGGACCAGCCTGGTGGTGTAGCGGTTAAGTTCGTGTGTTCTGTCTCAGCGGCCCAGGGTTCGCTGGTTCAGATTCTGGGCGCAAACCTACTCATTGCTCATCAAGCCATGCTGAGGTGGCATCCCACACAGAAGAACTAGAAGGACCTACAACTAGGATATACAACTATGTACTGGGACTTCAGGGAGAAAAAAGAAAAAGAGGAAGATTGGCCAGATGTTAGCTCAGGGTCAGTCTTCCTCAAAAAAAAAAAAACAAAAAACAATGAAACTAACAGTTGTTGTTTTGAAAAGATCAACAAAATTATCAAACCCTTAGAGCTAGATTAATTAAGAAAAAAAGAAGGAAGACAAATAACTAAAATCAGAAATTATAGAGGGGGCACTACAACCAATTCCATAGAAATAAAAAGGATTATAAGAGAACACTATGAAAAATTGTACACCAACAAATTGGATAACCTAGAAGAAATGGATTAATTCCTAGAAACACACAACCTACCAAGACTGAATCATGAAGAAATAGAAAATCTGAAATGACGAATAATGAGTAAGGAGACTGAATCTGTAATCAAAAACCTCCCAACAAATAAAAGCCCGGGACCAAATGGCTTCACTGGAGAATTCTACCAAGCATTTAAAGAATTAACAAAAACCCTCCTGAAACTCTTCCAAAAAATTGAAGAGGAGGGAACACTTCTAAACTCATTCCATGAGGCCAGAATTACCCTGATACCAAAGCCAGACAGATACTACAAGAAAAAAAAACTACAGACCAGTATCCCTGACAAATATTGACACAAAAAGCCTCAACAAAATACTAGCAAACTAAATTCAACAGCACATTAAAAGGACTACATGCCATGACCAAGATTTACTCGCAGAATGCAAGGATGGTTTGACATATGAAAATCAATCAATGTAATACACTACAATAACAGAATGAAGAACAAAAACCACATCATCCCCTCAACTGATGCAGAAAAAGCATCTGACGAGATTCAACACCTTTTCATGATAAAAACATGCAACTGTCTAGAAATAGAAGGAAATTATCTCAACATAATAAAGGCCATTTATGAAAAGCCCATGGCTAACATCAATGGCAAAAACTGAAAGCTTTTACAGACAAGACAAAGATGACCACTCTCACCACTTCTGTTTAACATAGTATTGGAAGTCCCAGCCAGAGCAATTAGGCAAGAAAAAAGTTAAAAGGCATCCATACTGGGAAGGAAGAAGTACAACAACTTCTGTTCACAGATGACATGATCTTATATGTAGAAAACCCTAAAAGTTTCACATACACAAAGTTAGAACTAATAAACAAATTCAGCAAAGTTGCAGGATATAAAATCAACACACAAAAGTCAGTTGTATTTCTATACACTAACAATAAACAATCCAAAAAAGCAATTAAGAAAACAATTCCACTTATAATAGTATAAAAGAGAATAAAATACCTACGAATAAATCTTACCAAGGAGGTAAAAGACTTGTATAGTAAAAACTACAAAACACTGCTGAAAGAAATTAAAGAAGTTACAAATATACGGAAAGACATCTCATGTTCATGGACTGGAAGACTTAATATTAAGATGTCCATACTACCCCAAATCATCTACAGATTCAATGAAATCTCTATCAAAATCCCAATGGTGTTTTTTTTGCAGAAATAGAAAAATACATCCTAGATTTACATCCTAAAATTCATATGGAATCCCCAGGGACTCCAAAGAGCCAAAACAATTTTGAAAAAGAAGAACAAAGTTGGAGGACTCATACTTTCTGATTTCAAAACCTATTACAAAGCTACAGTAATCAAAACAGTGTGGTACCGGCACAAAGACAGACCAATGGAATAGAACAGAAAGCCCAGAAATAAACTCTTGTGTATATGGTCAAATGATATTTGACAAGGGTGCCAAGACCACTCAATGGGGAAAGGACAGTCTCTTCAACAAATGGTGCTGAGAAAACTGGATACCCACTTGCAAAGGAATGAAGTTGGATCCTTATCTTACACCATATACAAAAATTAACTCAAAATGGATTAAAGACCTAAATGTAAGACCCAAACTACATAACTCCCAGAAGAAAACACAGAGGAAAATCTTCGTGACATTGGACTTGGCAATGATTTCTGGGATATGACACCAAAAGCACAGGCAACAAAAGCAGAAACAGACAAATAAGACTACATCAAACTTAAAAAACTTTAGTGCATCAAAGGATACAATCAACAGAGTGAAAAGGCAACCTACAGAATGGGAAAAAATATTTTCAAATTATATATCTCGTAAGTGGTTAATATCTAGAATATATAAAGAACTCCTACAACTCAACAATAAAAATCAAATAACCCAATTAAAAAATGGGCGAAGGACTTAGACATTTCTCCAAAGGTAATAGACAAATGGCCAACAAGTATATAAAACTATGTTCAACATCATTAATCAACAGAGAAATGTCCATTGATGGATGAATAGATAAACTGTGGTATATACATACAATGGAATATTATTCAGTCTTAAAAAGGAAGGAATTCTGACATATGTTACAACATGGATGAACCTTGACAATATTATGCTAACAGAAATAAGCCAGCCACAAAAAAGACAAATACTATATGATTTCACTTACTTGAGGTATGTAAAATAGTCAAATCTATAGAAACAGAAAGTACAATGGTAGTTACCAGGGGCTGAGGAAAGAAGGGGAAAGGGTATAGAGTTTTATATTAGCAACATGAAAAAGTTCTGGAAATCTGTTTCACAACAATGTGAATATACCTAACACTACTGAATTGTACACTTAAAAACAAGTAAGATGGCAGGGCCGGCCATGGCATAGTGGTTAAGTTTGCACACTCTGCTTCGGTGGCCCAGGGTTCGCAGGTTCGGATCCCAGGTGCGGACCTATGCACTGCTTATCAAGTCATGCTGTGGCAGGTGTCCCACATGTAAAGTAGAGGAAGATGAGCACGGACAGTAGCCCAGGACCAGTCTTCCTCAGCGAAAAGAGGAGACTGGCAATGGATGTTAGCTCAGGGCTAATCTTCCTCACCAAAAAAAAAAAAAAAAAAGTTAAGATAGTAAATCTTATGTTTATTTACCACATAAAAAAAAGCATTAAAACATTTGCTCAACAAAAACAAGATAAGACCTGTGACCTCAGAGTTTACAATCTCATACAGAAGATGAGAAATACACACAGAGAACCTGGATAGGTAAGCGCATCTCAGGTTGCCAAGGCAAACACTAAAAGCTTTACTAAGAAGCAGGGTAAACTATAGCTCAACTAGTATTTTCTTGACTATGATTTCAACTGATACAATTGATGCCATTATCTGGGAGTTCATTTCTGCCCCAAGGTAATTTCTCCTAACCCAAACAGGATCGAACCCCACCAGTCCAAATGAATGAATTCCCCAACTACTCTTCAGACCAATAATTTCACTGGCCAGGGTAAGATTCCTATCTATTTTGTTCTTGGGAAACACTTCTTTATTAAGAGATTATATCTCTCCAATGTTCTTGATGTTAAATGCCTGTTCTCGTATAGTGATGGTAGTTTGGGTTGGTGTATGTGTGTGCGTGGGAGTATGTATTTTATAGATCCATGAAATTTTAAAAATCCAGGAACCACTGTTTTAGATAAAGTCCTCTTAGACCAAAGACTTGGAGAACTTCTTAACCTTATTATTCTATGATTCTAAATGTCATGGTCCTCTAGAGAAGGTCTTCTCATGGTCATTGCCAACATTGGTATTGGGCTCTTGTGCTATCGTTTTCTTTTGCACAGTATTATTTCCTTATTAAAAGTATGTTTATTATTTCATTTTCTGCTTCCTACAACTCTGTAAAATAGTTATGGTACGTATTTTTAGTGCGTCATTTACAAATAAACTGAGAGGCAGATAGCATAGTGGTTAAAGGTCAAGCCGAGCTGCCTGGGTTAGAATTCTATCTTTGTCCTTTTTAGTTATATATGACCTTGGGCAAATCTCTCCAGGCCTCAGTTTCCTTACCCATAATATGGGAACAATAATAGTTTCTACCTCACAGGGTTGTTGTGAGGATTAAATGAGTTAACATATGTAAAATGCTTAGAGCAATGCCTGACACAAAGTTAGAGCTCAAGAAATGGCAGTCTTTATACAGAGTGATCCTGTGACTTGCTCCAGATCACAAGCTGACACTGCCAACAAAGTCAGGACTATGACTAGCTTGCTCTCTGCTAAGATCCTTCAACTTGACCCACACAAACTCCTCTTCCCATTAGTTGAATATTATAAAGGTAATCTACAGGTAATTTTCAGCAAATTATTACTCTGGTCTCTTGGTAGTCACCTTAAGTTAGGTGCCTGGACCCAGTTCCAATATGTGGAGGCTTCCCCACACCAACAAGCAATTCTCGGACACCAGCAGGGTGTCTGAGAACTCAACTCAATTCTGACACTACCTGGAGATAGAATCAGATTCTACAAGCAAAGGGCTCAGTCCTATAAGATGGCCTTCCACTTCAGATGTCAATCGCAAGCCAAGGTTATTACCTGTGCTTCTGACCGACTGGCTACAACTGGAGGTTCCAACGACTCCCACTCCAACTCAGGATGCCAACTGCAAGTCCAGGTTGTTACCCTAACTCTGACTCACTCTATAAATCAGAAGTTCCCATGACCCTCTCCTTCGGTTCGATTAATTTACTAGAACAGCTCATAGAACTCAGGAAAACCCATTTACTCACTAGATTAGCCATTTATTATAAAGGATATTAAAAGATACAATCAACAGCAGGGATGAGAAGATACGTAGGGTGAGGTCCCGAACAAAGGAGCTTCTGTCCTCATGGAGCATGAGGCCTAGGATGGCGGCACGTTGAAGCGTTCTGGTTCCCCAATGTGGAAGCTCTCCAAACTCCATCCTTTTGGGTTTTTATGGAGGCTTCATTACATAGGCATGATTGATTAAATCATTGGCCACTGGCAATTGATTCAACCTCCAGCCCCTCTCTCCTCCTCAGAGGTCAACGGGTGGGACTGAAAGTTCCAACCCTCTAATTATATGGTTGGCTCCATGGGCAACCAGCCCCTATCCTTAGGTACTTTCCAAAAGTCACCTTATTAACATAAAAAAAGTCACCTTTATCACTCTCAACACTTTAGAATTCCAAGAGTTTTGGGAGCTGTGAGCCAGGAACTGTGGATGAAGACCAAATATATATTTTTTATAAATCACAATATTACACACCTCTTCAAATAATATCCAACTGTTTAGTCCCTCACAATCTGATCCTGACATTTTAGTGCTGTAGGTTTGTTTACAATTTAAAACTACCTTCTTTCAGACTCTTTATTCATTTGCACAACTCAAAACTTGATACTTAAGGCTTTAAGAACTGGTAATATTAACAAGCTCCACCACTTTCAGTAGCCTCTCTCAAGCATGCTTTCTGAAATTCTCTGCTTTGCATTCCCAAGTAGCTGCTGTGTGATGAGCTGAACAGAGATAACTCATGCAGAATAGGAAAAAGAAACACTTTGAAGACACACTAAAGCAAAACTTCAAATGATACAGCACTACTGGGGACTCCGAGAAATCACAGTGGCAGATAAACTTAGGGAGCACTGATGAGCACCTCGACTATTTCTCTCTGAAGAGAGGATGGCAGGTGCAAACTGTGTCAAACTCAGTACACGGAGTCTGCAGCTACAAATCTCGGACCAGTGTGGGCAGCTGGTGGGGACCCGCTGGCTAGATAGCAATTACTGGTCAGTGGCTGTCATCGTCAGCTACAAAGGCTAAGGTGTGGCTCTCTACATCTGCATTCTTCATCTGGTTATTTATCTCAGTGCTAAAGAGACAGTTGGCCTTGAGGCATATTTACCCATCTGCCTAAAAAATAAAAATAGAAAGATTCATACACAAAGGCAAAACACACAAAGGGCTTAATAAAATTTGTACTGAGCAATGTGATAGGTTATCTCCTTTCAATCCTCTTTGTATCTTACTACAGAAAAGTCCCTTAAAATCTGAGGACTCAAGTCAGATAAGTTTTAATGAAGTCTGAAAGTAAGAATTGTTTTTGTTGTTTACCCTGACTAGCCACTCTTCCTCCTTATGGCCATGTGCTTCAGAAGAAGCTAACTTCAGCACTAGCTCCAGGGGTGGTTCCTGAGAAGGCTCAGCCGGTTTGTACACTGTACTCCCTGGCAAAGCTCACTAGTCCAGCAATGGGCATGTGGCCTAGGCTTGCCAGAGAAATCTAAGGGAAGGGCATAATCCACGTGTAGGGGAGAGGTATTAACTCTATTGGTTGTCTTTTTCACATAGTTGAGATTTTCCTGTTTTTTCATAGGCTGAATAATTTTGTATTGTATCCTGGACATTTTGAGTAGTACGAGACTCTGAATCTTGTTTTAATCCTATGGAAAACGTTGATTTTTCTGTTTTAGCAGGCAATCAAACTGGCTGGATTCGGGCCACAAGTTCCAACCAACCTTCTGTGGGGTATGGTTTAAACATGAGTTCCACATTCAAAGCCTTTGCAGAGCTATTTGGATCTGTCTGGCATGAGCGCTACCCAGTGGCCAGTCTAGGACCTGGACAGTGATTTATCTCATAGTTCAGTTCTCAAAGTTTTGGTGTGCTATTTAGGATCAGATCCAGGCATGTGCTGTTTGGGGTGAGCCCAGGAATTCTTGAACAACTCTATGGGGTGGCTTTCCCAAGCTCCTCCCTCTCTATTGTCTCCCTGGGACTTTCAGTTCCTTGGAGCTCCCCTTTTCTGTCTTCCGGTCAGAAAGCTGGGGCTTTTGTTATCACATTCTACCACGCATTTTGGGGGCTAGGCAGCAGGAAGCTAGAGACAGAAAAAAGTGACAGGAGTTCACCCCACCTTTTTAGGACTACTGCTTCTCCATCTGGAGAGGAGGGCTCCCCTCCACTAGCATTTTAGGCATCTACAGGCCCTGCTGTTGTCACTGCCAGCACACCACAAGACTGCCTGGGGCTGGGGCAGAGAGAAAGGAGAGTAACTGTTTAAAGGGGGGAGTTTCTACCACTCTTTCTCCGAGTGTTACAGGTCTCCTTTCCCAGTAACATCAGAAGTAGAGGGCTTATCCTGGAGCTCTTTCTTTCCATGCCTGGCACCCACTTCCAGGTTTGGGCTGCATTGAGTCCAGGCCAGGGGATACTAGAAACAAAAAGAGAAACTCCCAGCCAGATGGTGGAACTTCAAATCCTGGCCTTCTCTACTCCACCTGCTACTATAACTTCTCAGAGTCCTCCAATCGCTGTTCCTGCGTTCTATCCAGGTCTTTAGCTGCATCTAGAGGGAGAGACAGGGTGGAGTGTGCTTACTCTGCCTTCCCCGAACTGGAACTCTCCAGGGGAAAATATTTTTTAATTTAGTAGCCATATATTATTTTAATGTTTTATAAAATAACAGAAAATCCGTAACTCCATGAATAATTTTTAGGATGAGGTTCAAGTGGGCTTTTAACTTAAAAAAAAGTAATTTGGTTTACAGAAAAATATTAAGTAACTCTATAGATGTTATTAGAATGTGGCAAAAATCATGAGAGTGGTATACAAATGTCGAAAGTTTGAGAAATGCTGTTCTACAGGATAGAAGCTACTTTATTTTTGAAGCTACTTCTACATAGTTCTATTTTTATAATGGCATTATTAATTTTAATTATAAATTAATATAAAATAAAGTACAAATGAACCAGCTTATACTATTTGCTTGTAGTTGTTTCCTTCTGGCTATTAATGTCTATAGAATACTAAGAAAGGTCATTTAGGGACCTGTAAACAAAGCTTTCCTTAGGAAGATGAGTCTGGGGGACTTCGAAAGGACAGAAGGTAGAAAGGAGTGTTACAAACAGACTAGGCAATAAATGAAAAAGCCACGGATTCAGAAGTTATCCTCCTCTTTTAGAAGTTTGCCTAAGTTAGCCTACAGCTTAAGAAACCCCTTCTTGGTCTTCCCATAATACCTTCCTCATGCCCAATATCATAGCATGATTAACTGTAATCTTTGGTTTCCTTTGTCCACCTTATTAGACACTGAAGTCCTTGAGACCCGGAACAATGACCATGTCATTGTTATCTTTGTAACCCAGGCATCACACAGAGATTTCTGTAGACCATCAGTAAATGAGGATTCAACAGATGGATGCATCTCCTGAAACCATGCTTAGTACAGACACAAAACCATAATGATTTCTCTCTTAGTAGAAACAGCTGCTATACTATTCAATGGGGTTACTGTCAACCAGGAATTTAGCAGACTGTGGATAAGGACAAAATGCAAATGCTGAGTGTGTATGTGCAGAAAGTGGCAGTGTGTCAGGGCAGTTTTCAGAATCCTAAGGGCTCCATCCACATCTAGTCTCACATTGCCACACCATCATTCAGGCATTCTCCTGGCTGCTGAAGAGTCAGGTCTGTCCCCAGTTAGAGATCTACTAAAACCGAAGGAAAATCCATTCTATGGTGAGAGACTTTTCCCCCTTCATAACGGGTGTAATCAATATTATCTTTTTCCCAATGTTGTAATTTAAAAATAAATTTGCATGATAATAGGTATCTAAGCTTGTCTGCTCCAGCTGCTTTATTCTCTTAAATGAAGTTAAAATGTTCAGGTTATGAGATCACTGTGTTCCCTGTCTCAGTGATTGAGACTCCTTCCTCTTCACCAACTCCCACACCCAGCCAATCCCTAAATCCTACTGATTCTTCCTATGAATCTTGACTCTATTTCTCTCCATCACATTTTTTACAGTGACCAATAAGGCCCTACATAATCAAACCCCCCTTATCTCTCTGACTTCATCTCCCATTATTCTTCTCCTCACATATTCCTCTTCAGCCACTGGCCTCCTCACTGTTCCTCTAGCACACAGGCACTCTCTGATCTCAAGACCTATGCAATTCTGTTTTTTCTGCCTCAAATACTCTTCCCTTACAGACCCACACGGTTTGCTTCTTCATTTGATTCAGAAGTGTGCTCAAATGTTACCTTCTCAGAAAAGCCTTTGCTGGTTGCTTTGTATAAAATCGTTCCCCACTTAACCCTCCTTTATCCTCATCCCTCTTCTTGATTTATCTTCCTCCCTGGCAATTACCACTATCTAAACATAGTACATATATTTATTTATTGTCTTTCTCTCCACTAGACTATCAACTCCATGAGAGCAGGGAGTACTGTCTATTTTGGTCACTGCTAAATCCCAAGTGCCTGGAACAGCACCTACCAAAAAAGAGGTGCTCAGTAATTTTTTTCTGAAAGAATGAACACAGCTACTTCCATCTTCATTGCCTCTAATCTAATTTAGACCAGCATCAGTTCTAGCCCACATTACTGCAAGTGTCTTTTAATAGGTCTTCCTGCATTCAGCCTAACACCCAAATATGTCATTCTCACTGCCCAAACTCCTCAACATGGGTCATGAAGTTTTTTGTGGTCTGATTCTGCACACCTCTCTAGCCCACCCCCCTTTCCTCACACCACAGCTATGCTCCAGCTGTTCGAAATTATTTTCAGTTCCCCTAAGGAACTGTTCTCTCTCACTTCCAGGACTTTCCACAAGCTGCTCCCTCCCCTGGAGAGTAGTCATCACTACCCTGGCCACCCACTCTTTCCTTAGCCTGAGTCTTATTTATCCTTCACATCTCAGTATAGTGTTTCTTCATCCAGGAAGCCTTGTGCTACCCTCCAAGACTGGGTTAGGTGCACCTTCTGTGTGCTCTCAGAGCACACATATGTACTTTCCCTTACTCAGCTCTACCATGTTGCACTGTAATTGACTGATTGACTGTATCACAACTGTAACCAACCTGAGGCAGACACGGTGCCAAGAACATAGCAGGTACTTAATAAATGTTGTTGAATGAAAGATTGCATGAATGATCAAACAACTTTCTACTTTAGCGTTCTCTTTGGCAAATTAATAGTTATGTCTAAGATTCCTTTTACACACCCTCAGAAAGGAAAAAAATATCTTGATGAAAACTGAAAAGGCAAAAGTAACTTTTTAATTGGAGTTTGAAAAACAAGATGATCTGATCAAATAGAGGACTTTAAATCATGATGAAAAGGTCCAAAGATAAACTAGCACACCAATGGAAATAGTTGCAGACAACATAAAAAGATAGAAAGTGTTTAAAATAATCTGTACCTAAATGTTGTATACCCTAGAATACTTAGCATATTGGGCAAAGCCACTAGCTAAAAGTTCCATTTATGGAAGACTCATAAATTAGCGGACCGAGGCAAGGATCATCAACAGCTACTAACATCACTCAAAAAAAGATAAGGAGACATTATGTACCTCCTGATGGAAATATACACCAACACTTATTAAGTATTTCTTCCAAAAAATAGAACCTAAATCTAACTAGTCTCTAGATTTAACTACAAATTTACAGATAACACAGTAAAGGACATAATAAATGTTAACTGACACCATTGGGATACAGTCACCAATATTCAGACTGAAGGAAACTCTAGGACAAATGACTCAGTTTCTTTAACAAACAGATTTCAAGGAAAGGAAAAAGAGAACAGGGGAGGCAATAGAAAGAGATAAATCAACTAACTGCAATGTTTACACTTTATTTGGATCCTGATTCAAACAAGTAAACTATTCTAAAAAATGAAATAATTGGGGAAATTTGAACATTGACTACTAGATATTTGGTGATGTTAAGAAATTACTGGGGCTGGCCTGATGGCATAGGGGTTAAGTTCATGCGCTTTGCTTCTGGCAGCCTGAGGTTCGCAGGTTCGGATCCCAGGCGCGGACCAACACACCGCTCATCGAGCCATGCTATGGCAGTGTCCCATATAAAGCAGAGGAAGATGGGCACAGATGTTAGCCCAGGTCAATCTTCCTCAGCAAAAAGAGGAGGATTGGCAATGGATGTTAGCTCAGGGCTAATCTTGCTCACACACATAAAAAAAAGAAATTACCATTAATTTTTGTATGTATGATAATTATTGTGGTTATGTTTTTAAAAAAAGAATTATCTTTTAGAGGCACATAATGAAATATTTATGGACAAAATAATACAATGTCTAGGATTTGTTTCAAAATAATCTAGAAGTAGGGTAGGAAAGTGAGAGGGGATATAGATAAAGTTTGAAATTTTCCATAATAAAATGTTTTTTTAAGTTATGTCAAGCAAGGTTCATTATAAGTTTAGCAAAGAACAATCAGAGTCCTTGTTCTTTCATATTAATTTTATATACTTAAAAAATAAAACTGATGTGTGCACAGAATATAAAAATTCCAAGAGTAAAACTCTCCCTCTGCTTTCCATCCCTGGTTGCCTCTCTAGAGGTAACTACTGTTAGCTGAGTGTCCTTCTGGGTCACACTTCCAGGTATATTTTATGCATTTAGAAACATAATTTTTTGTGTGTGAGGAAGATTAGCCCTTAGCTAGTATCTGCTGCCAATCCTCCTCTTTTTGCTGAGGAAGACCAGCCCTGAGCTAACATCTGTGCCTGTCTTCCTCTGCTTTATGTGGGACGCTGCCACAGCATGGCTTGATGAGTGGTGTGTAGGTCCACGGCCAGGATACAACCCGTGAACCCTGGGCTACCGCAGCAGAGCATGAGAACTTAACCACTATGCCACCAGGCCAGCCACAGAAACATAGTTTTTAAGATGAATTGAATCCTACCATACATATTATTCTACATCTTGCTCTTTTAAACTTAATATATCGTGGGCATTTTCCCATATATCTGGTTTTACCTCACTCTTTTCAAAGACTGTATCATATTCTATGATATAGACTGCATAATTCATTTAACCAACTCCCCAGCAAGTGAAGAATTATGCTGTCTTCAGTGTTTTATTATTGCAAACAATGCACCATGGATATTCTTGGGCATACATCACAGCTCATGTAATGCAAGGGTGTCTTTGAAATAATTTACAGAAGACATACTGCTGTGTCAAGGGATATATGTATTTAAATTTTGGATAGATATCATCAAACTGCCCTTCAAAAAGGTTGCACTAATTTATATTTTCTTCCTCACCTTTCACCAGTAGTATCTGAGAGTAGATGTTTTCCTGATACTGAGAATTGACACATCTTTAAATAATTTTCAATCTGACATTTGAAAAATTATATATATATATATATACATATACATATTTTGTTTGTATGCCTTTAATTATGGTGACTATTGATCTTATTTTTTCTCTTTATGTGAACTGTCAATTTATGTCTTTTACACAAGGTTCTTGGTTTTTTAAAATTGATTTGGAAAAACACTGCATGCTAATGAAATCAGAGTACTTGCTTTCAAAAGAAAAAAAATAAACCTCAAACTACAGATTTAAAAATATTAAAGACTGTTTTAAAAATACGAGAACATATTATCTATCAAGAAACAATGGGACTGAATGAAGTCAACTTTCTGTAATAGTATATAATATGATTACAGACATTCAGACAAACGTCAAACAAAGAAATACAGAAGACATGCAAGATGTTCATATCTCCAAGAAACCATGAAATTCACATGTAATGTTTAAATTTACTAATTTCCCCTTGCACTTCTCCCCACTCTTCCTCAGTCCTAGATATGGCACTCCTTTCACCTGACTCAAACACTTGGACATTCTCTTTAACTCCTTATTCATGTCACAGTCAAGTCAGTCACCAGAGACTACTCATTTGTATTCAAATGAAAGTACCCGACTTGGGTCTAGGTTCTTTGTTACAATAGCTCATTTAAGAGAATGGATTCAAATGCCCCCCCTACCCCGACTTCTTAAACCTAATTACCTTCCCCATTACTACTGCTACCTCTCCCCCAAATCTATGCCCTTAACACTGCATGCCTGCATTATTACTGCTTTAACTGCTAGTTGACCCTAATGCCACCTATCTTTCTAGATCTACTACAGATCTTAAATATTATCACTGTATTAAACAAAAACAACATTTTCATCCTACACTGTATTCCCCTGCCTAAAACCCACAACAGCTCTCTATTTAATATCCAACAGAGAGCTAATACAGGTATAGTATAATAGAAAGCATATTTATTTTAGAAACCTATCTCAAACCTGGTATTACCTTTTACTATGTCTGTGACTTTAAATTTGTTTCCATATTCATTAAAGTGAGGTATAATATCTATATACCTCACAGAGCTGATATGATGACTAAACGAAATAATTTATGTGATAGTGCCCAGCATATAGAAGGTGCTCAAAACATAACAGGTGAATAACCCTAATATGAATGAATTTTCTAACCTTAGTAGCATTTGAAGGGATTTTTAAATTAGAGAAAAGACCAAGTGTCTAACAATTCCTGGTATGTTGCATGCACTTGATAATTTATGTTAAAACCTGGGCTTCCAGTAAAACATGGTAGAATGAATACATATTTGCCTCTTCTCCTCTCAAAACCCCAGTAAAATCACATTAAAAGGTAAAAAAGGGCATACATTAGTAAGGACAGAAAGAATGGGAGAAGATGACACAACAGCACATTAAGAGGTATCATCAAAATTTTGGAATCTGGCAAGTAAACGGAGGACTGGAAAGTGTAACAGACAAGAGCATGCTGACCACACCAGGGTGAAACAAGCAAGCTGGCTGAACTTCAGAACCCGAAAAGGCTCAGGAATGAGAGGCTCCACATACCTCTGACAGTGGAGGTAAGGTGTGGGAAAAAAAAAAAAAAGAGGTTGGCTGGACACCTTTGAAAGGATCCTTCACAGTTTCCCCCAACTTAGCCCTGAGCAGCCAAATGACTATGTCTCTCCCACTTTGGCAGAAGACTGGGGTTTTATTTGAACCTTAGACGCTCTGGTCTTTGGTACACCAAGCACAGCTGAGAATGGGGCGCCTGGCAGGTAGCAAAGCTGAATAGACAACAGCCATTTGGTGCATTCTGATTAAAAAGTCCTTTCACACCCTCAATGAAGGGAAGGCCAAAATGCCACCCAATTAAAAAAAAAAGAGCTTCTATTAAAGTGTATCTTAAAATTAAAATAATCTTTAGAGACAATTTTTGGTCACTCACATTTTTAATGGCAGTTTTTTTTTCCATTAATATTCTAATGGCATTCCCAATCATCTGCATTTGGAAAAGTTAGTGAGTGACATGATAGACATCCAGCTGGTGAGCAGGAGTCTGATGGTCGCATTAGTTAACCTTCAAGTCATTATTAAGTGACTCAGTCTAATGAGCCAAGTAATCTCTTTCTGTATAAAAGTCTATTAAACAAATTACAGGGTCTTGGGAGCAACTCACCAGGCAAGGAAAATCTTATGCATGTATGAACATTTTTCTTCAAATAACACAAAAAAATTAGAACAAATTTAACATCAATTGCTATTTAATCTTTTTCAAGTTAAATTTCTTGACAGAAGTGGCACTAATTTTGAAAACAAAACAAGATTAAAACAACCACAAGGGTGCCTGGATAGGCCCACCTTTATTGCTATACTGGGGTTCCATGTAAATCCCAAACCATTTGGTGCTTCCTTTTTTTTAATAATCAAAAATCACAAAATGTTAAGCAGTTCCCACTCTATCCTCAGCATTCAGTCATTGAGAAACACCAGTCAGTATTCAAGATCCACAGTGGCTCTCATCAACTCTGTGATTCCCCTGAAGAGGGAGCTGTTACCAGGACAATGGACCCAAAGCTGGAATGGAAGTTCTGCGAGGGTAGAGGTGTTTTGGCTTTTAGTTTGTTCACTGACTTATTTCCAGACCCTTGAACAGGGCTGGAGCACAGCAAATGATCAATTAGTACTACAAAATAAAAGGTTGTCCTGAAAGGTCCTTTTGGTACTCCCAAAGTTGGGAGCAACCAATGCAAAGAACATTCCAAATCTGGTACACAGCAGTGGGGTCATCAGCAAGGTTGGACTGTGCTCCTACTTAAAACCAAACCCTCCTTTCTCCTTTAAGTTCAGATTTCCACAGCTCCTTGTAATCTGGAACATACCCTCTGGCATAATTATGAAAAGAAAATAGGATTTTCACTTCTCTAGACTGGGCGACACAGCCACAATCTATCAGGATGTCACTGGAATCCACATGGAGGTGTTGTTGGGCACTGCCCAGCACTCACAGTCTACCCAATCACTAGAGAGGCCACTATGGCTTTCTGGCCCACATGAAGGTCACTGTAACGTTCTCATGTAGAAAGAAACCCCAGTGCTACTCACTGCAAATCTAATGAGAAGAGTGGCCTTATTTTATGCTTTTGCAAATCTTTTTAATGTCTGGAATAAGGAAAACAGCTGGATTCTCGTATCTGTTTCTGTATTCAGTTGGTTGCACATTATGTAGCCTTTAGAAAACTCCACTGCATACTCGTAAGTAAGATTTTAGTAGTTATGAAAATAGTTTTGACTCCCGAAAGAGCCTCTGGGGCCCCTGGACCACCCTTTATGACAGTGTGGTAAGAGACACGTACACTGGGAGCTATAACTTGGATCAACATTCAGAAGGATTCTCAAACAAGGGAACAGAGTTTAAAAAGATGGAGAGAGGGGCGGCCCAGTGGTGTAGTGGTTAAGTTCATGCACTCCGCTTCAGCGGCTCGGGGTTTGCAGGATTGGATCCCGGGCGTGGACCTACCCACTGCTTATCAAGCCATGCTGTGGTAGGCATCCCACATATAAAGTAGAGGAAGATGGGCACAGATGTTAGCTCAGGGCTAATCTTCCTCAGGAAAAAGAGGATTGGCAACGGATGTTATCTCAGGGCTAATCTTCCTCACCAAAAAAAAAAAAAAAAAAGACGGAGAGAGGAAAACATGGTCTATGTGTAGCCACACTTTACAGGAAAGCCAAGACATTTTATTAGTGTTCTTGTTGTTATTTTACATGTCCCTTACTCTTTGTACTTTACCAGGTTTCAACAGGAAATGAACTGCTATTTGAAGAAAAGAAAAGCCAGTGTTTCTCTCTGACAAGACACACCCCGGAACAAAAACCACGTGCTATAACTCCTTCCAGTTCCTATATAAATGTCAATTGTTAATGTACATTTACATTTTAGACCATTACTTATAAGGGACATTCTAATTATAAGACCCATAAGTCACCTGTCTCCTGCCTTTTCTTCTCTTGGGCAACTTTCTGCTGACTGCCGTTCAAATATTATTTAAGAGGACAAAAGAGCAATTTCCAATTACCAATCTGTTCCAAACTGCTGCACAGTTCAATCTTTGTCTGCATGTTTCTATGAATAGTAGCTAAATGGTAATCTACAAATCAACTCACTCTGATCCCTTCTAAACATGTGTTGGTCCTTAGCTGGGTTCAGGTGATGTCTATATACTGCAAATGATTTGTAATTAAAACAGCTGTATTCATTTAAGCTTGGTGAAGAAAAATAATAATAATTTTAAAAATAATTATTTACAAACAATCATCTCGCTGTTATTTTTCCTATACTTAAGATACATGATTTCAAATTTTCCTTCCCCCAGGCAAGCAAAAACAGATTAGTTATGGTGACTTTTCAGGAGATATTTGGCTTATTGTCTTATTTAAATTCACATCCACCTTAGCAAAGCTTATAAGAGTTCATTAACAAGGACAGACCCCCCTGGTCAACAGCACAGGCTCTGGAGCAGAGAACCTAGGTTCGAATCCTGAAGCTGCCGTTTGCAATGTGACTTTGGGCAAGTTACTTAATCTGCACCTTGCTTTTCTCTGCTTTTAAAATGAAGATAACAGTATCTACCTCATAAGTGGATGACAGGATTAAATGAGATAATGAGTAAATGAGTAAAGCACTTAAAACAGTGCCTGACACACAATACTCAGTGAATGTTAACTTCTGCTTTTATATATTAGTCTTTTAAAATAGTCGCAGCAGACAGAATAGTCCACATAATCGAATAGAGCCCCAAAACAATACAGGGGGAAAATATTAAAAAGGAATGACTGTTTTAGTGTCCTTCCTTCTTAAAACAGGTAATTGTCTGCACCACCTAAGAAAGTGCTGACAAGCCATGGAAAAGATATCAAAGGCATTTTCAAAACTGTTATGATTCTGTGAAACAAGAAAAAAAGAAACTCAAGACTTGTCCTTCAAAATAGACTGAAGGAATCTTAACGGAAAATTTGACATAGCTATCTAGGAAACTAGAGAATAGTGCATCCTGCTTTGACATAGATACTTTGAGGGGCAAGATCGAATCATCGTAGCCTGAAGATAGTTGGTTATTCATACGTACTTATAAGCATCATCTACACCATAAGATACGCAGTAAGAGCCGAAGGTGTATAACTCTATTCTCACACACAGTCTAGAGCATACTCTGAAAGAAATGATGCTTGAAGCCAAAAAGAAACTTTCATGGAAAAATTTAAAAATCATTGCCACCAGGGTTAACCTTATCCAAGACGGTTTAACTCTTGGAGTATATCAGAAAAAGCTTCCTCTGTGGAGGGTTGGTACATAGAAATGCTAACTGGGACACATACTAGAATTAGAGCTAACAGTTACTGAACACTCACGACATTCCAGGCATTGTTCCAAGTTTTTTATATGGATTAACTAGTTAATCCTCAACATTGCTAGGAGATAGGCATTTATTGTCCCCACCTTATACCCAAGGAAGTGAGGTACAGAGAAATTAACTTGCCCAAATGTCAAGTTAATAGTGGCTAGTCAAACACAGTCTGGCTCCTAAGCCCAAGTTTTTCACCGCAAGGCAAAGAAGAAGGTTGCACAAATACAAAGCAAACACATATACTTTGGGAGGGGGCTAAGATTCAGGTAGAGGGTTTTGGTTATCCATAATGTTTGAATTACTGACAATAAGAATGGATGGACATGTGTAATTAAAAAATTTTATATCTGATAAATTTAGTTAAACTTTTTATTGGGCTTTCTGTGGAATTCTATGTGATTACCACCTGACACACAATCTGCACTGCCTAAATGAACGGAATCCCCATGGTGAGCCGAACACCACAGCAGCTGGCAGTATTTGGAGAGCGAGAAGGGGTGGTTAATATTCTTGATAGGTCATGGCAGTCAGTCTCTATCCAACCACCAATAAGCTTCAAGATCTGCTCTAGACTTGTTTAAGTATGCTTGCTGGTCTCCAGGTCCCATCTTTATCTTCAGATATGGCTGTGTCCCTTCTTAGCTTAAGTTAATTCATAGTACTGAAAAATTCACAATGGTAAGAAGGAAGAATACAGTGAAAGTTCAGAAGGGGGATAACACAAAGATAGTGACTCATCACTCACCCTGCTAGCATTCCAACCTCGGCCACCTATTACAGATTGGCCATACATAACACTTTTAGGAATAGTTTTCATTAATAACTTTTTATTGTAGTTTAATTTCTTACCCATTAAACAAGTTTTTCCTATCTTCTTCCATATTATTCCACAGTTGTTGGTTAGGTTTCCTCTTCTCTATTACCTGTGGGGGAAAACAATCTGTAAGGTTGGACTAATATATGGCAACAGAAAAGCAATTTCATGAATTTTATTTATAAATTCAAAGACAGGATCAGTATATTACAATCAAGTTTACTGAACTCCCTACAAGTCCTCCAAATTGATGTAAAAGTGTGAAAAAAGCTGTGTTTTTTTTGTCAGCTAAGACCAATCAAAGATTCAGTCACTTATGAATAGGCTGATCCATAAATGGAAGTATGAAAGTTTGCTTCCTGAAAAATGTACTTCTACATTTGTTTTAGGTTTTAAAGATTATACATTTTCTTTGCAAATAACCTAAAACTGCCAGAAAAAAAAATCATGGTAACAAAATACTTGAGTATCAAAAGCTAAAATTATTTTTGCATAAGTGAAATATATAATAATGAAAGATGCCATGAGGTGACTTTGTGTTAAATGAATTCATGACTTTTAGGTAAGCAGCACACATTCTATACGCAAGGACATTATATTAGTCAAAGATATCTAGAGTGTAGGATTTGGACAAATTGCATGTATAATCATTTTTTAGGTTTCTGACACTTTATTCAGGAAGTAGGTCTCAATAAAGCTTGAGATTAGTATGCTGCCAGCTGTCACGCAACAAGATGACATATTCTCTATTTTGTCATCCTAATAAGTAACACAAGAATTCCTCTTAGAAGGAATTTTCTTTGTGAAAATATGTTGTCTCAATATGGGTCCCCCACCTGTCATGTCCAGTCCCCTTGAGTGGATATGATCCCTGCAGAATGGCTGTCAAGATTCCAGAATGGTTGTCAAGAAAGGGAAATTGCTCTGCATTAGACAAGAGGAAGAATTTGTTATATTACCTCCAAAAGGAACAGAGAGAAGAATGATGAGGAGACAGAAAGGAAGAGAAGAGAAGAGTGAGTATAGTGGAGCAAAGCTTGGATTAGGTGGGGGTGAAGTTCTCGGGTCAAGGGAAGTCTGAAAACATGTTAAGAATGGGGCTGCCTTACTAAGGAAGTTGTTTGCATTAACTCAATGTAAGACTCACCACACCTCTATTTTGCCTCCTTTCTTCAGTTAGGTGTACTAAACCCACAATGCCCTTGTGTGAACAGGGCCTTTCTGAAAATCAGAGAAGCCAAGTTTCACATCTGTGCACTATGGTGCACATCAGAGGTGCAAGACAAGAAAACAGGGGCCCAGGAGGCAGAGGCAGCTGTAAGATGATAAAACCCAGGAAATGCACCAATACTGTCAGGAAGAGCTTGTAACTTCCACACAGTCGAGGTTGGGGGTCTGAGGGAACCTTATTCAGGAAGCTAAGCTGACATTGTATGCATGGGGGCTTTATTAAAATTTCCCTCTTTCCTACCCAAATAACCCTAATTTCAATATAAGAACACCAAAAGATTAAAAGTTAATTATATTTAAATCCAAGTTATTTGAATTAATTCTGGATGCTCCCCCAAAACTGACTACAATAATTAGTTCTATACTAAATAGCACCTAGGATATAGAACTACATGGTGTTCAGGCTTAAAAGCCCTATGAAACAGCTATTAATTTGAAGAGTAATGACTTCAATGATTATGACAGTGATCTTGAAAACGGGGAAATTATAATAAGTCAGGCTAATTCTGAAAACTATTAGTAAAACTCTACATATTCAAATATTTTCCACCTAGGTCTCACTTATATATCATTTAAACTACTGCAGTATACTTTCGGGGCGGGGTGTGGAATTACAGATATACAAAACATATCACTACAGTAGGAACAAACTAAAAAAGTGGACAACATCCCTTTAAATGGTCATTAGAAATAAAGTCCCCAACAAGCATCTACTGGTGAAACTTGCTGAACTCTCAGGCTTTGCGGTATCATACAAGGCAAGAGTACAGGATGTAGAGTAACAGAGACCTGTTATCATCATGGTGTCTATTTACTAGTACAGGACCCTACGCTAGTTACTTAACTTCTCTGAGCCTGTTTTCTCATCTACTTCACAGCACTGGTGTAAGGATTAAATCAGAACACAGGTAAAATGCTAGTCCACTGCCTGGCATGTAGCTGATGATCAACAAAGGTTTAGTTTCCTTCCTTTATTTTTCTAACTTTAGAGCAATTTTCAAGGCTTGAGAAGGAGAAAATCCATTCTTGAAATCTTACTCAACTTAGTCTTATTCTGCCAAATAATAACAATAACAATGATGACAATGTTAATGATAATAGCTGTTAACACTTAGATAGCCTTTAACGTGTGCCAGACACTCACCTGAGCACTATTACACATATTAACTCATTCACTCCTCACAGCATCTGTGAGATAGGTACTATTTTTATTCCCATTTCACAGACATGGAAACCGAGGCACAAACAAATTCAACAGTTAATAAGTGGCAGACATAGGATTCAAACCCAAGTTTCTGCTCTTAAGAAACACTAGCATCAGAGTGACGTCAGCATCATGGTGGAGTGAGATTCCCTCTTTGATTCTCTGCCCCCTAAGACACAACAAAAACATCATTCACGTACCAACAGAGGTCAAACACTACAAAGGACTTCTAAGAGATCCTTGCTGCAGTACATCTGATGGTGGGGGCAGGGGAAGCCCCAAAGGACATGAGGAGAGGTAAGGAGTTTTACTCCCCCTCCCCAATCCATCGGCAAAGACAGCGAGGCTCACAGACAGACAGGGGGGAAGGGTGGCCCTCTGTGGGGGAAAACTATCCCCCTCCAGGTGCTCTCACAGACTGTGGAGAGATCCAGGAAGCAGCAACGGACTGTTTCAGGGGTATGGTAAATGCCCTAAGAGAGCCAGAAAGGAAGCCCCGGGGTCGGGCAGGTGAAAGAGAGAACCCCTCCCCCAACATGCCACGCGCTTCAGCACAATCCCTCCGAGTACTGCAGCGGGCTCAGAGCACACCGCTCGTGACCTCCATCCAGTGGCAGCAAGTGGAAACTGCAGGACCAGATATTCTCAAGATGAAGAATAGCAAAGGTAAATCAGCCAGCTGTATGCAAAAGTATCTTAAGTCTACAGACCAAGAGGAAAATGACAAACACCCAGAAACCAACCCTGAAGGCACAGAAATCTATAACCTGAATGACAGAGAATTCAAAATAGATATCATAAACAAACTCAACAAAATATGAGAGAATACAGAGAAACAAATCAACGAATTCAGGGATTTCTTCACAAAAGAGATTGAAACCATAAAGAAAAACCAATCAGAAATATTGGAGATGAAAAACAATGGATGAAATAATGGAAAACCTGGAGTCTTTAAAGAGCAGAACTGACAACATGGAGGAAAGAATTAGCATTATCGAGGATAGCCACACAGAAACGCTCCAGATAGAGGAGGAGAGAGAGCTAAGACTAAAAAGAAATGAAGAAATTCTTTGAGAAATATCAGACTCAATGTGGAAAAGTAACATAAGGATAATAGGTATTCCAGAAGGAGAAGAAAGAGAAAAAGAAGCAGAGAGTTTGCTCCAAGAAATAATAGCTGAGAACTTCCCTAACCTAGGGCAAGAGATGGAAATAACAGTGAATGAAATCAATGGATCACCTAAATATATAAACAGGAATGGACACAACGCCACGCCACATAATAGCTAAGTTAACAAGAGTCAGTGACAAAGAATTTTAAAAATATTAAGGGCAGCTAAACAAAAAACCAAAATAACATACAAAGGAAACCCCATTAGGCTCTCCGCTGATTTCTCAACAGAAACTCTATAGGCTAGGAGAGATTGGAATGATATATTCATAAAAGACAAAAACCTTCAGCCAAGAATACTTTATCCAGCAAAAATATCCTTCAAATATGATGGAGAAATAATAATTCTCCCTGATAAACAAAAGCTAAGGGAGTTCATCACCACAAGACCCCCACTACAAGAAATGCTCAAGAAGGCCCTTGGGCCTGAAAAAAAAACAAAAGAGATAGGGGATACAAAGGTTTGAGCGAGGAGAAAAACAAGGAAACTAAACCAGAAAAACTACAGTTGGAAAACATCAAAAATGAATTTAAGCTCATCACTGTAAACACACACTCACAACACAAGATGGAATAAGTAGTGACAACAACAAATAAGAAGGGGAAGAGGAAAGGGATCGAATTGACTTAGTCTAAGGAAACAAGAGGCATCTGAAAATGTACTATCTTATCCAGGAGATCTTTTATGTAAGCCTCTCAGTAACCACTAAACAAATAACCAGAAGAGAACCACATATGACAAATAAAGAGAAAACTTAGAGAATCATCATGCAGAAATACCAAACTGAATTGGCAGTCCGAAACACATGGGACAAAAAAATGAAGGAAATGCAAAAGAACCAGAAAATGAACAATAAAATAGCAACATTAAACCCTCATATATCAATAATCACTCTAAATGTAAATGGATTGAATTCTCCGATCAAAAGACACAGAGTGGCAGGATGGATTAAAAACCAAGATCCAACAATCTGCTGCCTCCAGGAAACACATCTCAGCTCTAAAGACAAACACAGACACAAAATAAAAGGCTGGAAAACGATACTCCAAGCTAATGGCAAACAAAAGAAAGCAGGAGTTGCCATACTTATATCAGACAAAGTAGACTTCAAGATAAAAAAGGTAATGAGACACAAAGAAGGGCAATATATAATGACAAAAGGGACACTTCACCAAGAAGACACATCACTTATAAATATCTATGCACCCAACACAGGAGCACCAAAGTACATAAAACAACTGCTAAGAAACCTAAAAGGAGATATTAACAATAACATAATAATAGTAGGGGATCTTAACACCCCCCTTACATCAATGCATAGGTCATTCCAGACAAAAAGTCAATAAGGAAATAATGACTTAAATGAAAAACTAGACGCAATAGACTTAACAGATATATACAGAGCACTCCACCCAAAAACAGCAGATTACACATTCTTCTCAAGCGCGCATGGAACATTCTCAAGGATAGACCATATATTAGGAAACAAGGCAAACCTCTATAAATTTAAGAAGATTGAAATCATTACAAGCGTCTTTTCTGATCATAATGCTATGAAATGAAATCAACAGCAAGGAAAAAGCTGAGAAAGGGACAAAGATGTGGAGACTAAACAACATGCTACTGAACAACCAATGTATCGTTGATGAAATTAAAGGAGAAATCAAAAGCTATTGGAGACAAATGAAAAGGAAAATACACCATACCAACTCATATGGGATGCAGCAAAAGTGGTCCTGAGAGGGAAATTCACAGCAATACAAGCCCACCTTAACAAACAAGAAAAATCCCAAATAAATAACCTTAAACTGCACCTAACAGAATTAGAAAAAGAAGAACAGACAAAGCCCCGAATCAGCACAAGGAGGGAAATAATAAAAATCAGAGCAGAAATAAATGAAATTGAAACCAAAAAAACAGTAGAAAGGATCAATGAAACAAAGAACTGGTCCTTTGAGAAGATAAATAAAATCGACAAACCCTTAGCCATTATTCTTAGCCAACTTATTATTCTATGTTACATCTTGTCTGTAACTGCCTTCCCCTGTAAGCTCCTGAAGGACAGCAACAGCATCTTGTCTTACTGATTGTAAACAGCAGTGATGTCTAAGAAAGTGCCTGGTCCTTTCTAGGTGTTCAATAAATACTGATGAAAGAATGAAGAGCCTGGACATTAAACAAAAAAAAATTCAAATCCACCTATTATTTCCACTCACATTCTAAGGCACTAACACCCTAGGTTATTTCCCACCACCCATTCACTCCATAATTTTACTATCAGCAAAGCCTTGCTGGATTTAAGTGTTTTTCTTGACCTAGTCACATTTTTGGCCTATTTCAATCTATAAGGTCATGTAGCAAAATGTCTTATGACAAAAAGTCTCAAGTGTACAATTAATCAGATGATTCATGCATGAATGCATGCATGCAACATGTTAATAACACTTCCTGGTTTTCTAAGTGCTTCCACACACATCTCCCAGGTGCCTCCAGACAGCCCTGAGAGTAAACAAGGCAGGTGCAATCATCGAGGAAGCCACGTCTAATGCTGATTGTTTCCGAGTGGAAATATATTTTCATTGTCACTGCCAAAAAACACCACTGGCTCAGAACCTGAGTTAGACACTTTCTCTGTAGTTGAGTAGAAAGTCTACAAAATGACGTATTTTTAAGCCAATGTCATAATTTTTTTAATCATAAATGATCAGTCATATCTAATCAAAGTAAAAACAAGCCCAAAGACCTGGAAGATACAAAAGTAGAGGAAACTCCCACAACTAAATGAGGAAAAATTTTACATGCATCCACAACTAAATAAAGAAACCGCATGTAAAATTTTAAGAAGAGCACAATTCAATCTCTCTTGGCCACTAAATTAGGAAGCCCAGCATGACTGGTGGGAAGAGAGAGAGCTAGAATAGAATCAGGAGGCCTGGGTTTCAGTCCACACTCCACCACTGAAGAGCTGTGATCTCTAGAACCACTCACGTTTAAAATTCTAAAATTCTATACATTTTACGTTTCAATGCACAGCACGGACAGCATGAACAAAGGCTCAAGATCTGCCCTTTTACTGTTCTAAGACTCTAAGTTGTCAGTTTGCCATTGGTTTTACCCATTAACGGCTCTGAATAATGGTTTAAGTTCAAACTCAGGTCCTCTGCAGGACTGCAAAACGGAGAGATTTATGACTTTCTGTGAAACACAAAGGGTGCTAGGATTGCACTCACACACTCTGATCATGGTTCAGAATAATCTAGGTGGTAAAATCTCAGTTCACTTGCCAAGTGAACTGATTTCTTACAAGCTGTTTATTAAAATGTTTTTTTTTAACCATTAAACAGAAATGTGGTCCCTGGGTTTAGGAAGCTGTGTTATACAGTATACATGGAGTGACAACCTAGACCGTGAGCTTCCTGAGGACAAAGATTGTTTCTCATTCATTTTTGTGTCCTGCTAACTATATTGGTTGAATGAATCACTGATAGAGGACCCCCTCTTCTAAAGTTAAGTTACTCTCAAATTTTACTTCCAAGGCGATATGCTTTCTAACATGTATAAAGTATTCTCAGTTAAAAACTTCACATGGCATTTACCACTGCAAACTATAATTTTATCATCTCTCCACAAGTATATTTTTATATTAGAACAAAACTTTCATATAGTTTTAGCCTTCTTAAACAAAAACAATTTGGAATCAATTCAATGATGTATAAGAGATCCAGAGTCTCAGACTGAAAGATGGTCAAGCCCCACATTAGAAATTTTCTTCCCTAAATGCCTGTGTGGTGGTTAAGATCAAAAGGCTTTAGGAATCCACCTGCCTTGTTGATTGGCTTCCATATCTAATAAGATACTAGATAGGTCTGTTAATTTATAAGGGTCATAAGATTATGGGAGAGTGAAAAAGCCTTAGATTTAGCATCAGAAGGCTTGGTTTTAAGCCCCAGGTTATCCACTTACTAGCGGTGTGACCTAAAGCAACTCACTAATGTCGTGAGACATGTATGTCCTCATGTGTAAATGGATATAACACCGGCTCTACTCCCTTCTAAGGGTGCTGGGAGGATCAAATAAGAAAATGTGTGTATAAGTGTATTGTAAACTGACAAGAGCTGCACATGGGTTAGCTATTCTTTCCTTGCTACCAAAGAAAGCAAAGACTTTACATCATTATTCTGGTGAGAAGAGACACTGATATTTGACCATTCCAGGGGGCTTGGGGAGCATGCTGGGATAAAGGAGCCTGATCATTCAGTAGAGTTCAAGAATCTTAAAAGGTCTTTGGTATCTAGGTCTTTATTTTAGTTAAATGACATCCTAGGAGCTGGCCCGGTGGTGTAGTGGTTAAGTTCGCACGTCCGGCTTTGGTGCCCTGGGGTTCGCCGGTTTGGATCCTGGGCGCAGACCTACTCACCACTCATCAAGCCATGCTGAGGCGGCGTCCCATATAGAAGAGCTACAACTCTACAACTGTGATACACAATTATGTACTGGGACTTTGGGGAGGAAAAAAAAAGAGGAAGATTGGAAACAGATGTTAGCACAGGGCCAATCTTCCAAAAAATAATAATAATAACATCCTAGTCTTAACAGCCTTAAAAAGGATTAAAGGGCATAAGTTCTCAGCCAGACTGGGAATTCCTTCTCACCAAAAAATAAAATGACCTAAAAGCAATGCATAATATGCTTGCATTCTCCCAATTATCCAAGATAAATATATGCAAACAAAAGCAATACCAGATCCCATTTAGTTTGGAAAGCGACAGTGTCAGCCACACAATGACTTTCCACAGAGCATACACCAGAGTCGCTATTTCATCATTGTGCTTAGATCTAATCTTGCTTCTTATACTCCCCACATATAATAAGTATTATTAATTGATAGAGTTCAGTCTGCCAGCATACATTCAAACCATTTTTAAAACATTAATTCAGTCATTACCAAGCACATTTTATAAATACTACTCAAAAATTCTGCCAGCACACGGCGGCAATTTTAATGGGAAGAGGACATTTATGAACATTTATTATAGTCCTACCAGATACCATGCTGTGTGAGGTGTTTTCACATATATTTGTTCAGTTAATTCTCACAATGAGGTAGGTGTCAGCAGCATTTTACAGATGAAGAATGGGTACTCAAATTGGTTATTAAATGACTAGCCCATGATCACCAAGCAAGAAAACAGCAGTGCCTAGGCCCAAGATTATTGCTTTGAATTACTGCAATTCCAGTAATCCTACATCAGTGGCAAAGAACGTGAGGTTTATTTAAGGAAAGGTTTGTGCCATGGTGAAACTTAGTTGGCAGTTAATAATATCCTGAAGCACTTTATGTGCCTTGTTTGAGAAGATATTGAGCTGTAAATCTGTACTCCTTCTACAAAAACAGTTTCTAATTTTAAAATTTAAACATAAAGACTTGTCACTACAGGTGGTTGTTTTCAGAGAAAACACTGCAAAGGAAACATTCATTCACCAAACAGAATCAATAGCTGTTTTAGAAAGAAGCTATCTCTTGGAGATCATATCTAAACAAGTGTCAAAAATTACTTGTGTCTTACAAACATAAAATATTTTAAATAAGAATTTTGAACTATTATATTAGAAAAATGCTTCCTATAATCATAGCTCTTCTTTTAAAAATTAAAGTTAACTCTAACCTAAATATCACTATTCACTCTACTATAAACATAAGTGATATTATTGGTTTTCCATGAAAATTCCCTTTTAAAATATAATATTTATAAAATTAACATTTGAGAAGAGCTCTGAAATGGACAATACTAAAGATATAATAAGGTTTAGGTAAACTGGTGGACTATATATCTGCGCCAAACAACGTGAACTCACGAGTATTTGGGCAAGATCTAAAGCCCGTAGAGCTTTCCAACTAAATGATTTTAGCAGAAACAACATAGAGCTTGATGGCTAAATTGTTATCTGGTTAGATTATTCAAAGATATAAAATAAATACAGATCTTAAAAATATAAAATTGTATCAAATTATAAAATAATACTCTAATTAGGTATAACAGTTAAGAGAACAGGTTTAGGAGCCAGATTGGCTGGATGAGAATCCCAATGGGACCAAATTCCTAGCTTCATGCCTCAGTTTCCTCATCCGTCTCATACAGTTGTTGGGGAGTTACGATGTGTAAAGTGCTCAGAAGAATCAACAGCATGGGATAAGTGCTCAGTAAATGTTACTTATTATTTTTCTAGTATTACCTTGTGTAAAAAATAAAATATATGTTCATGAGGATACAGAGAAAAGGAAACCCTTGTGCACTGTTGGTGGGAATGTAACCTGGTGCAGCCACTATGGAAAACAGTGTGAAGGTTCCTCAAAAAATTAAAAATAGAAGTACCACATGATCCAGCGATTCCACTTCTGGGTATTTATCCGAAGAAAACAAAAACATTAACTTGAAAAGATATATGCACCTCTGTGTTCATTTCAGCATCATTTACAATGATGAATGGACACACACACATACACAAAATGGAATATTATTCAGCCATAGAAAAGAATAAAATTTTGCCATTAGCGACAACATGGATGGACCTTGAGGGCATTATGCTAAGTGAAATAAGTCAGACTGAGAAAGACAAATACTGTATGATCTTACTTATATGTGGAATCTAAAACAACAACAACAATAACAAACCCCAAGTTCACAGATACCAAGAACAGACAGTGGTTGCCAGAGGTAGGGGGTGGGAATGAGTGAAATGACTGAGGGGGTCAAAAGTTACAAACTTCCAGTTATAAAATAAATAAGTCATGGAAATGTAATGCACAGCATGGTGACTATAGTTAATAATACTGCACCGCATATTTGAAAGTTGCTAAGAGTAAATCTTAAAAGTTCTCATCAGAAGAAAAAAATGTTTTTTGTAAATATGTATGGTGATGGATGTTAACTAGACTTATGATGGTGATCATTTCATAACATATACAAATATTGAATCAATATGTTGTACACCTGAAACTAATACGTTATACGTCAATTAACTTCAGTAAAAAAATAAGTAACAAAATAACATATACATGTAAAAAGACTGAAGGCCTTTCATTATTGAGCTATTTTGCTTTCAATTTAGAATTTAAAACATAACAAAGAGAGGCAATGTCCTAACTTTCTTGATAATAGTCAGGATAGTGGTTAGTCTGGGGTGCGGCATAAGAAAGGATCACACAAAGAACTTTCTACTTATAGGATGGTTACCCCAGCTTTTGTTTTACTAGTCTTTAAAATGTACTTTTCCCCACTATCCAAAAGTTCACTTTACGCCACTTCGCTTTTAAGAAAGACCTACATTAGTACCTGTCTTCACTAAAGGAAAGCAATCCGAATAGGATTTTCACTTTCACAAAAAAAGGTGAAAAGTGAAAATAGCGTTTAGCATTTGTTTTGCAGTGAGCCATTACAGAGGCTAAGCAATCAAGCATACTGTCGTATTTCAAGCCTTTCACATCAGCCACAGCAGACAACGAACATCAACCTTCGACATCAAGGAAGGCAGTCATAGAAGGTCTAGATATTAGTGACCTGTCTGCCCTGATGGATTCAGACGATGATGAGATGTAACAGATGACCCTCTTCCTCTCTCCTACACTCGAGTCTCCTATACTTCCCACCACCCCAACCTCTGATGACTCAGCCTAACACCATGATCACCATCACCAATTCTCAGCCTTCCAGTGTACTTGCTGTCTTCCTGATTCTAGTAAGTGAAATTACACTATACAGACATGATTTCTACTTGATTATAGGCTGTGTATTTATCATCTCATTCCTGCTTTTACTATATGTTAGAGTTATTTTAGGTTTTATGTGTTATTTGGTATGATTTGGTAGGTTATTTTTGGGGTCTGGGAATGTTCAAAAATTTTTCCCATATAAATTAATGGTAATTGCTTCTTCACTTTACACCGTTTGGCTTATGAAAGGTTTCACAGCAATGCTCTACTTTCGGATGCCTGGGGAAACCTGTATCACATATCATAACAAAAAATAAAAATTAATACCTTTCCAAAGTATAATGAGAAAGCATTATTTAATCTTAGAAGAGGGAGAGAGAAAAAAAAACAATGCTCTACCATTCTAAGTGTTCTAGGTTATTTCAGATTCTTTGCAACAGCTTAGCTCAGTCATGGAAAAATTTCCATTGGATTCCACTCAACCCTAAGAGACATTATTTTTCTTTGTTGGTCAGTGTTGGACCAGGTTATAAAGGGTGTCACTGATTCACTGGGAGCACCTCTTTATGATCATGAAATCTGAAGGTTGTAAAGAATCTCAGAAGACTTCTCTTCCAAAATGTTCACTTTCCAGATAAGGGAACATTAGAACCCTTAGCTTCCAAACGACAGGTTTTACCCACTCTGCTCCTACCTCTTATTACGAGTCACCAATGTGACACAAAGGAAGGGGCACCCCTTATGTACCCCAAAAGATGCTAGCACCTACAGAGGAGCCTCGTGCTTCAGCCAAAGAAAGCACTCCAAAAACATGTAAGTGAATGTATTCAAAAGATTAAGGCAGAGTTTCTGCCTCCAAGGATTTACATATAAATGAAAATCACCAAAGAATTCTATGTCAACATATAATGAACTTGGTGGTGTTCTGGAGCAAACTATACAAAACATTGGAGGGAAGGGGAAATAAGACAAAAGGTTTATGTAGCATGGGGTAAAATGCAGGAAGGGGTCTTGTAAGAGGAGAATTAAGTTTTGAAACATTGGTAAAGAAAGCATTCTAGGATTTCTCCAAAGAAACCTGTTGACATTTTTACACCACCTGCTTCCCTTTTCCACATTACTTAAAAATTTTAACAGGCACACTAATTTGTTCTAAACAATTTTACCTGCTATAATTATATTCAGGAAAGAGTTTCTACTCTCCTCCACAGAGGACTTTTGGAACCCACTGAGAAGGGAATAGTAGGAGGAATAAAAGAAACCTTTTAAATGCTCAATATAAATTCTTCAAAACAGAAACATCTTAAAACATAAGATATAAATTTTCTCAAGTTCTAAAGTTTACCAAAATAAAACTAGACCCCAAACATTAACAGGAAGAAAAATATAAAGAAACAAAATTCCATGACTGCAATCTAAAACCCACACTAAATTAACAGGACATTTGGGTGACATAAGCAATGGATAAAGGGCTCCTCTTTCCAGTAACTTTAATGAGGACAGAACCATGGTGGTAAGGAAAAGAACACTGGAGAAGAGACTCCACTCCAGTCCTAGACAGAAGAGTGAACACAAGTAAGCCACTTTGGCTCTTAGGGTCTCAGTTTCTACATCTGTAAAAGGAACGTTTAAGTTACTCAATGACCTAAATTTCTATAATTCTATCTGTAAACTTCCCAAAGTCATTCAGATGTCATTCACTTATAGCAAACTATAGGTTGGTCATTAATCCATGAAGGCAGCGAAACCCAAATGAATTTCTGTCACCTACAATCCTGCTACTGTAGCAAAATTTTGCAATTGCTGTAAGCCATCCACCTATTAAGTCTTGTGTTGAAACTGCATCAAAGAAATAAGCCTGGATTTGCAGTGAACTGTGATGCACTGAACACCTGCATTTACCTCTGCTCTTTCCATAACTCCACTATAATGTCATTAAAAACATAAAATCCACAAGGACAAAGAATGGGCGAAGAAACAACTACAATAAGGTTTTTGGAAGCTGAAAAGCAGATGGATAAGTTATATGATTTAGCAGAGCAAAGAAAGCAAAAACTAAGAGCATGTTAAGGGGAGGCCCAGAGCAAACTGAATTGTGCTGGGATGCACCAGAAAAGCTCAGAATGCCTCTGAAAGTAGGGATAGCAGGCAGGGCTGAAAAAAGGAGAACAGGCTGAAAGTTCTACCCCTAAGATACTTACTCTGACTTGGAGCAGGCACTGGTCAGCGGATGGGAAGTTTACCCTCTGGAAACTAAAGAGACTCTGGACTTAGGCACAACTAGCAGCAGGCCTACCAGGATGGGGATTAAGCAAAAGCTAATATCCCCAGCTCTTTCCCCACTCAGCTCCCCAGATGCTGCAGCCAGGTGTGTAAGCCGATGATTGAAGCATTCTCTCCAAGGAAGAACCTGGCCAAGAAGAAAACACCTACAAACACTGACTGCTAGAGGGTGACCCTCCAGGAAAGTTGGGCCCCTGGTTAATCACATTATAATGAAGACCACTAGTTAACTTATTTTATTTATTTTTTTGTATGTGTGAGGAAGACCAGCCCTGAGCTAACATCCGTTGCCAATCCTCCTCTTTTTTGCTGAGGAAGACTGGCCCTGGGCTAACATCTGTGCCCATCTTCCTCCACTTTATATGGGACGCCTCCACGGCATGGCTGACAAGCAGTGCGTCGGCCGGCGCCCAGGATCCGAACCCGCGAACCCCTGGCTGCCAAAATGCGAACTTAACCGCTGCGCCACCGGTGCTGGCCCCACTAGTTAACTTTTAGAAGCCCCCACTCCAGCAATTCAGCTTTCAGTTTTTCAGTGGCTTATTTTGGAATATGAGTAAGATACCCAAGGCTATACATTTAGGGAAATTCCCTAAATGAAAGACCAAAACAAATGATCAGGTATTGTAAGGAAAAAGAGATAATGCAGGAGGCTGAAGAAAGTTTTTAAATTATAATTAACATACTCAGAGAAGAGCTATTCCACCCATGAAACAAAAATAGAAAACTATTAAAACCAACACTCAGAGAAAAAAACTCTTGAAAATTAAAAATATGATAGCAGAAATATAAAACGAATTAGAAGAGTCTAAAGATGAGATTCAAGACATCTCCCAGAAAATAGAACAAAGAGACAAAAAGATGAGAAATAGAAAAGATGGGAAAATGAAAGGACCCATCAGTCTATAAGTTCCAAATGATAAGAGTTCCAGAGAGAAAGAATATGAAAACTGGGGGCAAGGGGGAGAAGGGAGAGGTTGGTTAGAATTTAAGAAATCTCCTATAACTGAAAAAAATCTATGTTTCCAAATTGAAAAGGCCCTCAGTGAACCCACCACATCATATAAAACAAGGCCCACAGTGAGGCTGATTATCATAAAATTTCAGGACATCAGAGACAAAAATAAGACAAAGATAAGGAAAGGGAAAAAAAGTCAAGAGCTGGAACACCATCATACTTCTCATTAGCAATAACAGAAGCTAGAAATCAATAGAGCAATGTTTGTTAAACTCAGAGAAAATATTCTCCAGTCTAGAATTCTATATCCAGGTAAACTACGAACCAAGTATGAGAAAAAAGGAAGACATTTTCATACATGCAGACTCTCAAATAAATTTACATCACAGGCACCTTTTTCTGGAGGAATTGCTTAATTAAATTAAAGTATGAACAATAAAGGAGGAAGATAAGGGGTCCAGGAAACAGGGGGTCCAACTTAGGGAAGCGAAGGAAATACCTAGGATATGTGGGAAGGCAGATCTCAGGATGATAGCTATGCAGGTTTCTTTACAGATTTCTAAAAATAGCAATCTAAACCTACTGTTTAGAAAAATGGCATTACCAATACCAATACCAAAAGAAACAGCTGGAAGAGTAGAAAATGGAGGTCCCTGGAGAGGCAGAATGTTGGGGGGGAGAAAAGCAGGTAGTATACTTTTTATGCTATATACAGGCTTAGCATTGATAAATATTAAATTTTAAAAGATTCTTGAAAAGGTGAAGAAGAATGTTTTAAGAACACATCTAAAAATATGGTTTTCCAAGCAAGATTTCTGAGGAAAAAAAAATAATGAAGGAAAAAAGGCAATTTTCAAGGCAGAGCAAAATCAAAGTATTTGGACAACTCTACACCTTAGCTTAGTGTGTGGCTTTGTTTGAAAAAAAATTAAGAGCAGGAAATAATGTTTTGCTGATACTTAGTCAGAAGTCCTAACCACAAAACAAGCAAAAAAAGAAAGTAAAAAATTTTAACGTATTATGGGAAAAGTTCATGGTTTATGGCTACACCAATCACATCACAAATTAAAATTCCCTTTTCACTCAGTCAAGCAGATGCTAAACTAAAGTCAACAGAACAACTTGATTGTGTCACATTTTGATCAGAAATGAAAACACTTAAAAAACTATATTATTTCCTCAGGAAAGGAAAGCACAAATACTGCAAATCTGTCAGAACAAGGAACAGAGCATTCTGAGTCGGAGTCACTCTTTTTTCCTGAAGACTGAAACAAACAGCAGTTGGATCCATGTGCAAATTTCAAACACCTGCTGCCCAACTTTCTCTACAACCCTAAGCAGCAGCATCTCAGTTAGGAAATAGGCTTTTCTCTATCCCCAAATACTTTAAAAATTAAAACATCTATGTTTTCTATTGCCTTTTCATAGAAAAATGAGGAGTATAATATGGTATTTGTTCATCATATTTAATATCGTCTAATTATATTCAATGAATTTTAAGATGGTACTTATTGCTCAAGTGTTGGGCTCTTCATGGACAGGTGATAGAGAAGGTGTTGCCTGCTATTTACTCAGCTTTCTGACATCTAGGAAGACTGTCCACAGGGGGAAACAGCTGGATCTGATTTTTTTTTTTTAATAATCTACTGATTTTTGACCAGGGGAGGTTTTTTAAAAACTATTGTGATGAGGCACTTTCCCACCAACTCTACTCTGGGAAAAACATTTGCTCTCAATTTTCAGCATAAATGAAGACAATGAGAATAGATTAGCGAGATGGTTTAATTGTAGCATACTTTATAGCTTTCAAGTTGAATGCTTAAAAAAAATGTTTGTTTCATGGTCTCTTGGATCAGGAAGAAAACAATACTTTAAGCTTCTGCATAAAGTATGATGTTCTTCCCTTTTTGAAGTTCGAGAAACTACATTAATATCTTACAAAATATAATGCGTAACCAAAAGTTTCTCCAGCTTAAAGAAAAAATACTATGTTCATTCTTTCATGCTTATTTCACAGAAGGAAAACAGCTAACAGAACATGAAGAAATGCTCAAACTCACTAGTAATTAGAAAATACAAATTAAAATGAGACATTACTAAATGACAAAAATTAGAAATGTGGACAATACCAAATATTGGGGAGGTTGGGAATGCAGTGCCTGTGGGGTGTAAACTGACACAATCGTGCAGCAGCCTGACAGGACTTATGCCACAGTACCACTCCCAAGTCTGCATCCCAAAGAAATTCTCAAATACATCCATAATGGACACATCCAAGACTGTTATTGGTAGCAGTGTTTACGGTAGCCTAGCATCCTGTCACTATGGGAACGGATGCACACCACAGAATACTATGCTGCAGTTAGGAGCAATTAGCTAAATGTGCATCCAAAAACATAGATAGATCTTAAAATATAGTGCTGAGTAAAAAAAGTAAAAACTTTTTAGTAAAAACTAAAAAGATCTACAGCATTTTTATAGGGAGAATTCTATAGTCAAATTCTACAACAGTGGGGTATAATGAGCAATTTTGTAATTAAAGATACATAGACAAAAAACATCACTAAGTATTTTAGAAAGATGCATATAGACTTGAAGACATATATCAAACACATTAGAGAAGGTGCTTGTGAGGTGTGAGAGGAAAATGGGCATGGGAATGGGGGCCGAACAGAAGGCCTTTATACACCAATGCTAGACTGTGCCCGATCACAGAGTATGAAGTCCAAATTCAGAACAATATTTTTCATTCATGCATACGTTAATTTAGTCAACAAAAACTTACTGAACATCCCTTAAGTGCCAAGTACTGTGCTTAAATATAAACTTTTCTTGTTATTTCTGCTGAAGGTTTCTTTTTAAACCTCAAAAAGATATGTTTTAAGATTCATTTTAACTGGAAGTAGAGGGGAAAAATAATTTACATTAGAATATATATAGTATAAAGAGAGAAATTCATCATTCTTAGAAGTTTTATAAATTTTTAATCAAATATAAACATACCTTAAAGATCTTTAAATGACAAACTTAAAATGAAAAGATGAAATACAAAAAGAACTCTAAAGCCCTACAAAATGACATTTGTCACATCTCAGTCCACAGTAAAACATCTTTTCTCATGGCTTTCGGTGGTGAAACAATTTCTTTTTGGAGGAGAAATTTTTTCTACTTTATTTGTTCTATGTAATTTTCCCCCCAAAGATATTTCAACTGCTCAGGAATACTTCTTGCCAGATTTCTGTTTTCTAATAGATTTCACAAGCAGACTGCTGGCTGCCAAGGAAGGTGTTGTAGCTAATATGCTCATTACACTGCACTGTTAACAAAAACTGATTAACACATTCAGTGCGAAGTGACATATCTATTCCACATCCCATGGGCAAAGAAAATGATGTTTTACCCCCAAATTACCTGTTCCACTCTTTTTTACCAACCCCAAATGTTAACTAGAATACATGATAATACTGGTAAACAAAACCAATAGCAACTTGTAGGACATCATATGTCTAGAGCTCTACAATCGTTAACTCTTCAGTGTTTCAGATTTTGATACTAAGTGTTAGTAGGTTAGAGGATCAAAGATGAAGAATAGGAACAGTAGGGTCAACCACCAATACTAATGGAAAAAAAATCCAAGCTATATGATCTGTCAGTGGAGTCAGCAGAATCATCACCATACATAATAAAAGATAACACATTATTCAGGCTTAGAAAAGATAATGCATTTTCATTCAATAACAAAAGCTAACATTGAACAATTCCTATGTGTCAGTCACTGTTCTAAACATTTTATGTGCATTATTTAATTTAGTCCTCACAACAACCCAATGGACTGGGTACTATTACCATCTCCATTTTATAGATCATTTTTCAAATCAAGAGCAGGCTCTTTTATCACTGCCTTTAAAACTTCCATCAGAGGGCCTCAATTTCCACTGTATCCCCTCTTTCTGCCAGTTCAGTCCTCATTTGTGACTCAAAAACTTGACTGATGTATCTCATATGAATGGAACAGTTCTCTTCTCTGGCCAACTTCCTTCTCCTCCCTTACTATTAAAGGAGGGTCCTCCTTGAAGATGTTCTCAGTCAACCCCTTCCTCATGCTTATCGAAAGTAAACACTATAGAATTATACAGTGTAAAAAGTGAATACCTTCCCCCAACAAAAGGGAACACCTCAATAACAGTCCTTAACATTTTATAAAAATAGGAATATTCTATACATATTGTTCATAATGTGACTTTTTAAAAATAACAATGGACATCTTTCTACACTAGCAAATAGAGATCCATTCTTAACAACTTAATGCATTCTTAACAACTTAATGGTATTCCATTGAGTGGACTCATCACACATTACTTATCAGGTCCCTAACTGATGGGCATCATTTTTTTACTATAGCAAACAATGCTATAAAGAAAAACTTTGTACTCATATTTTTCATGCAAGTGTATGACTATATCTATAGGACAAATTTCTAGAAGTGGAATTGCTGGGTCACAGGGAAGGCACATTTTAAATTCCAACAGACACTGCCAAATTTATGTCTAATAAAACTGACATTCCCACCAACAGTGTGTCCAAGGTCCAACTTCCCCACATCCTCATCCACTACTGGCTATCATGAACTTGTGTAATCTTTCAATCTGATGGGTAAAAAGTGGTAATTATACGTTTTATTTTATATTTGTTTAAATGATTAGGATTACTGAATTTACATCTTAAATGGATTTCAAATTTATTATTAGTTGTAGGCTATGCTGAACTGCCATGAAGAAAAAATTCAAGAAGCACGTTAACTGTTTAATGAAGAGTTTAACTGGGGACGGGTAATGTTTAACCAACTTGGGAATTTGGGATTTTAGCACAGAGTAGACAACGATGCCAACCACAAATGAGTTTGATCTCTTCAGTAAAGCACACTTACCTTTCACTTGAAATGTACTGTTAGCAGTTCTTCAGGCTATGTCGTACGTTTTAGAAATGTTTCTTATAAAAAGAGTATATATTCAATTCCATAGTCACGTATTCACTTTCTCATCTTTACTTACTCATAATACTCCTCTGTGTAATCAGCCCGCTTTGATAGTTTACTTTTTCATATGCAATGTTGCTTATTAATCTGACCTTTGACCTCTTTCAGGTGTTAAAGCACAAGAGTGCAATTACTATTTAGCCATGAACATCCACTATAATTAAGACAACTGATATAGGTGGCTGTATTAGAATATAGAAAAAGGAGAGTAAAAGAAGGAAATATTAGCAATAGCCAACCATAGGGATGTTCGAGGCATTCGGGATTATGAAAACAAAACACTAAAACAACCCCACATACTCTGTGAGTGCTCACATAACTGAGATGTCCTCTGCTCATGAATGCTGATCCACTGTCAGAGGCTAGATGTCTATGATTATAACGCTGTTAGTAATGATGGCTGAATTGAGCTCTTCACACATTTTCTTGCCTGATTTTCTTTGTGACCACCTCCAGGTAACAGTTTTTGTCAGGGAGACTTTAATTAGCTCTAACAGGGACTTTGACCTTATTGTCCTGATAAATTAGTATCCATAATTGTAAAAATAAGTACCACAAATTATCTAGGATTCTAGAATGGTTTTGGCTCAAAACTGATAAATCAGTAAACCCCTCTCTACCATTCCTTTAATTCTCAATTAAAACTTATATTCCCCACAGAACAAACTGATCCTTAAGACTTTATTTCAAAGTCAAAAGCTCTTGCTACTTTAATATGCTCACACGGCCTATAAACGTCAGCACGTGATACACACCACACATCATCTTTCCCATGTCAGAGACTGAAAGAGAGAGAGCAGGGGGCAGGAAAGAGCAGAACACCAATGTGACAAAGTGCTAAGGCCAAGCTATAAATTATCTTTTGGTCACTCATGGCTGCATTTTGAAAAAGCTGACACAAAGGTAGCACCTATCCTTAGAAGCGTCTTCCGAACTCACTAGCAACAGAGCTGCCCTCCCACCTCTCACATAACTTGCCCAGCAAAAGAAGCACTGCTGGGTTCTAAAGACAATGACAAGAAGCTCTGTATTCAGACAACGGGAGGGATCACTGAAGACCAGCTTCTGGGCTCTAAACTACACCAGACTGCCCTGCTAATCCTCCCCAAATCCCACAACATTGGGGTGGGGGTGGGGGGACAGAACAGAAAACAATCCAAAGTTGAATCAAGGACAGTAGCTCTGGATTACAGGAGGTCATAACATTCCTGTTTGAATGGGGGGGCGGGGCAGGGGCAGGGCATATACAAAAGCCTGTACATTCATAGAAACACAACACAAAAATAAATTTTATTCCTTCTGATGTGCTAACCAACATCTGCCCCCAATCATTTGCCAGCCCAGGCTGCATGAAAGGCACAGAGTAACAGTCATTTTCACACAGTGAGGCTGGAAGAGATGCTACTAGAGTGTAAATTACTAATTAGCTCAACAGAAGACAAAGAGAAAATACCTGTCACAGAAGGCTGTTTACAACTTGACATATAACAAAAACAACCCTAAAAATTTCAGAAGAGCGTCTTACTTTTCAGACTTCTATTAACATGTAAATGGCAAAAGAACAGTATTATAGTCTTAAAAACTGCCCATGTCTTGGAAACAATAATGCATGACTGGGAAGAACGCTTTCCAAATGATTTGTAATTTTCTCGTCCTTATGAAAGCAAAGTGTTTTTAATTATTACAATCAGTTTTAATAAGGAGCTATATTTCATAGCTTTGATGATCACTTAAAGGGGGAGGAGGAAAAGAAGCCCACAAGTGCTGTATTTTACATTTGTGGGAATACAGCTAATAGTCCTTCCACTGAAATCAGATAGGCCTCATTCAGCAGGTCATGTCTTTACCAAATGGACAGGCTACCATTTTAAAAAACACTGAGGATGAACTGGAACGTGGCAGTAGGGATGGGGTCAGTTAAGTCTCCTTATATGAGGACAAGTGAAAAGACTCCAAAAATTTAGGTTTATTTTGGGGGGAAGTAACGGAATGTTAAGATATTTATATTCACCCCCTTACCATAAGGCAAAGCTATTTGTATTAATTGTTACCAATGTTCTTAAGGCAGAACATTTTGCACTTAGATCTTTTCCAGCTCCTTGTAAATACACAAAGATCTTCAAAATATATGTTTCACCTACATATGTCTTAGTCATGGTGTTAAACAGACCTGTGGCTCCTGTTCTCACATAATAATCACCCATACATCATCACTAGCTAGCATATTCTGGGGACCCACTCCTGTGTGAAGCCACCATGGCAGGTGCTAAGGAGGTCCCCAACAGAAGGTACACCATGACACGGTCTTGGCTGATGAGGGAGGGGCCTATAAACTCCTCACTCACGGTAAAATAATGTTTTCCAGAATATACTGAAGACAACAAACCATAAAACCACAAAATCCACTCTAAATCCAATCTTGCAATTCCTTTGCGTCACATGCTTGACTAAAATCAAACACACCAACTTGCTGATACAGCAAGACATTCTTTCCTTTTCTTTTTAAAATTAAGGCCTTCATAACCATTTTTTTTTCAAATTTGCTTGTATAAAAATATTCAAGTGAGAGAAAATGATAAAGCAAATGGGGCAAAATGACAACAATCGGTGAATTTGAATCAGGGTATATAGAAGTTCCTTGTACCATTTTTGCAACTTTTCTGTAAGTTTGAAACATTGTAAAAAAAAAAAAAAAAAAAAAAAAAAGCAGAGTATTAACAACAGAAGCTCTGTCAGGGTTGTTGTGAGTTTCAAACAATTCACATACTTAACTCATGCTGGGCACTTAGTAAACACCAATCACTAGTTATTTTTTTAAAAATGAGTGGATCAATTATAACAAATGAACCACTCTGGTGAGGGAGGTTGATAATGGGGGAGGCTATGCATGTGTGGGGCAGGGGGTATAAGGAAACTCCAAGTACCTTCCTCTGAATTTTGCTGTGAAATCTAAAGCTGCCCTAAAAAATAAAGTCTTAAGTAAAAAAAAAAAGAAAAAAAAGAGTGGCTCCATTTATTTAACCAGATTAAAGCATGTGTAAATGTACTCAGCATATTGCTTACACAGGCACACATAAAGAGAAAATAGTAAAAAAATCAGCAAGAGTTTGAACAGATTTTGCTTATGGATCTCTGTCCTGAAACCTGAGCTCCATCTTTCCTCAATGGCAACCATCTCTCATTGGCAAACCTGTAGGGGATATAACAAGTCCAGGGCCTTTTTCTAACTAAAAAGGTAGGGAGGTAACAATCTGCAATGCAGTTAGGCATTTTATTGGTTTGGGGTTGTTTTGTTTTATAAATACAAGTTTGTAACAAAAAAATAGGAGCATGTCAGAACCTTGATACGATCTTGCATTAGACATAGCCCTTAAGGTGTTTGTCCCAGGCTCCCCATTTAATAGGTTAATAACAGAACCACAGGGATAATTTAAGGATTGGCAAACCAGTTAGGGGATAAAATAAACCAGCACTGTTTAATCTGGAGAAGAGCATGGTGAGGGAGCCCTTCACAACAAGTAGAGGTAACACCAGAGCACAGACTGCCTGCAAAATGCCAAGGTTCGAATTCTATCCCCATGCCTGGTAGAATTCTACTTTATGAACTAAAAAAAAAGATTAAATGTATCATTTAGTTACTACTTGACAAAAAACCAGTATTATCTGTATGACAAGATTATCAACTATCAAACAAATAGTTGTAGAAATGTCTGAGTAGAACCTTGGGCGAGGCATTTCATCTCAAGGAGCCTCTATTTCATCCCATGTAAAAATGGGAATAATGATAGTGCCAACCTCAGGATTGCTTTGAGGAGTAAATGAGTTACAGTCAGCAAAGAGCTTACAACAACGTCTGCCACAAAAGCACTATACATGCGTAGCTACTATTATTAAGTTTATGAAGAACTAGGGTCTTTTTAACACTATAGTAAGCAGACATTTTTACTCAAAAATTCAGAATGGGGCAAGAGAGAACAAATACAAATATAGCATTGAGTGTGAGCTGGTTAGAGAGAAGACAGTCTGTCCTTATGGAGAAAATAATTAAATAATGGAAAAGATTATCTACACAAGTCGCCACATTACCTCTGAAGATTTACAAAAATAGGATAAATGTTTATCTACCTGGGATGATTTAAGTGGGATATTGACTGAAGTTGCAGGATAAACTAGAGGTCCTTTCAAGGTCTCTTCCCATCCAAAGAATCTACAATTAACCAGAAAAACATTTAGTTATGTACAACCTACCCATTCAAATCTGAAAATATAAACTTAAAAGTTTTTTGCTTAGCAAATAAAATTATAACCAAAATAAAGTTAAATTGAGTAGAATTCTACTTGCTGAACAAATGAAAATAAAGCTTAAATTTATCATCAGAGTCCTTATTGATAAATAGTATTATTTGAACCAAAAGGTTATCCATTTTCAGTTTTAGAACTATCAACTGAGAAATAACCATTCACAATGAGATTTGGTGATTTAGCACACTATGGCAGCATACAGAAACAAAAGATAGGATCCAAACAGACTTTCCCTTGGTTGATCTTATAGTTTATATTTTCTTTTTCATCAATATCAAATAAGTCTAAAGTAGTTAATATAAAGATATCAAGCATAAAACAATTACATTATAAAAATGGCAATATCATACACAGAGTATAACCTACTAGTGATGCCAAACACTTCTAGAAAGGAAGGGAAGATGCACACACATCTTACAGAAACAGATGTCTCATACCAAAGTTACTCTTCAGCTTGAAAGTTAACATTTCAGACTAATCCTCTTGAAACTTAGCAGAAAAATGTAATTTTTAAAAATCCTCTGTTAAACTGCTAAATCAATCTAGTCACCTTGAACACCTGCTTAACAGAATCCAGAATCCATGAACACAGCAGCTGAATCCAGAAAGATTCAAGATTCTAAATTATTCACATATATTAATAACCAATGTTTCTGATATCCACTAATCAAAATCTAATCTTTGCTATCATAAATGCCATGAAATCAATCTTTGCTGTTTATACAAACACCCACAAAACAGTGGCAGTACTAAATTTACACAACTTTGGAAAAAAGTACCTTTGCATATCTGAATGCACACTAACAAAATAACCCAAAATAAGATTCTCAAGAACAGTTTGCATTTTTTTAAAGTAAATTATATGCTATCCTTTGGCACCATCAAATGCAAAGTAACAGTTGTTCATATTCTTAGCTAAATGTAAAAGCTTTAGAATAAAATCATCAAAACAAAATAGTAAGAATAACCTAAATTTTGTCCCAAATTTATCTTCCTCTTAATTTCAAAAAGTGCCTTAAAAATCAAAAGCTTCTATAAGATTAATATTAATATGGACTTTATTCACAACTACAAAACAGGAGAGGCAGTGGAGCTGTCCAGGGCTCCAGCTTGCATTATCTTATAGAGGTTTTTTCATGATAAAAATTACCCATAAATTCATTATTTAACCTAAAAGATAAGTCCCACTCCAAAATTCTCCACTGTTCTACAAATCTCCCTTTCTTTATTACATTTTGTTAAATGGGGGAGTTACTTACTGCAGTGTGAAATGTCCCACACAAAGCTAAAGGCAGCTTAGGAACTCAAAGCCCTCACAGCCCGGATTTAAATCTCTTCCCCAGCAAACTTCCCGGGTTGGTTATTTGCCTTTCTCTGAAATGATTCTCACTATTCTCCAGCCACCAAAAACAATCAGGCAGAAACCTGGTTGATTAATCAAAACAAAAAGATTTTCATCTTCCTCTATCTCAACAGCGGGGTTTCCATTGAAAATGAAAATGCTGTCGATAAAGCACTCTGCCCACCGCTTGTCAGGACCAACACTGCTACAACGCAACACTATCACACTACACAGGCACAAGCCACACTGTAAATAAATACAACCCGTCATCACAACACTAGTGAAATGCAGGTTTTTAGCACCAAGTTGACGCTTTATCATTCATACAAGAACTAAATCAAATCAAAATGGGTCTCATCTTTTCAAACTGGACATGAAAGTCAAATTAAAAGCAATGAAAGGTGGAAGCAGATTCAAGATTCCTTGAAGAGAGAAAGAGGTTTCTGGAATTTCCTACTTTTAAGGACAAAAGGACTCACAGTTTCAACACACTTACGTTCTCTTCTCAACAAAGAATTCCTTTCCTGCACCTCCCCACACTCTTACTTTTTAGTGTTTACCCCTATCTCTAGGTCTCTTTTCACTCACCATGGTTCCTCCTCTTCTGCACCAAAGGCTCCCTACACTTGATCCTTCATTACAGTGTCTGTGCCCCGACCCATGCAGACCTTCTGGAGCATCTCTCCACAACATGCACATTTGATGCCCACACCAGTGCAGTCTACCCCAGTTCTACATCCATCGGGACCCCCTCAGCTTCCCTCACTGTTCTCTTCCCTTACTCCCCATCTCATCCTTTAAATCCTGGGGCCCATCTCTTCCTTGCTGCTCTCACCGTCTGCTTCTAGCCGCGTCTCTTCACCTCACTGTTTTTACCTTGGATCTTGCTGAATCTCGTCAGTTAGCACAACTCCCAGTCACCCTGTCCCAGACCGCCGTCACTTCTTACACCCTTACTCTCTTCTCCTTTCAGCTTTTTTGGTCCTCGAATTGTCCTATAAACGCCCCAGCTCTCATCTCTATTTCCTTTCACCCCTCCACTACGCTCTTATTCCCGACTCCACCTGGTGCTAGTCCAGCGTCTCATTCACCCTCCCTCACTTTCCAGAATTTACACCCATTGCCCATCCACTACCCCATACCTTTCTCAGAAGCTCGCAGTTCCCACCCCACTGCCGGTCCTAGTCGTTCAGCTCATCTCGCTCTGCACTAGTTCACACCCTTGTCACGTCTGGCTCTTAATCACTCTCTCCTCTACTCCCAACTATTACCCCGGCTCTGCCTCTCCTTGCCTTCCACTTCCAACTCTCACTCCAGCACCTCTCACCCCACTACCACTCCCTACAAAGCTTTCCCCTCCAAAACCCTGCTCTTACACCTAACCCCAGGACCCTTCTTCCTAGCCTTGCTCTTCCTAACCTCATTGCCTGCCCGGCTTCCTAACACCCACCCTGGGCTTTGCCTCCTTCTCACCTCCTCGGCTGGCTTTTTCTCACTCCTCTCCCTGCCTTCTAACCCTTTCTCCCCTTAATCCTCCTCATCTCATTCTTAGACCCGTTCCACCCAGCTGCCCCCAAGCCTTCCTTCCCTTCTCCCTAAGAGCTTTTACTCCAAGCCCAGTGGTCGCCCGCCCCGCCAAAATAAGGCGCCGGCGCGCCCTGACGGCCGGCCCCCGCCCGGGGCGCCCCCAGCCCGCCGGCGCCGCGGTCCCGCCCCCTGCCGCCGCTCCTCCCGCCCGCGAGGCGCGCGCCGCCTTTGTCGCCCCTCACCCGGTGTGCGAGGATTTTGCTTCTTTAAAGGGGAGGGCCAGTGTGCCGGAGACTCCTGTCCCCGCCTCCGAGCGTTAGAATGGGCTCCCTGACCGTCGCGTCCTCCCCGGCCGCCGGCCCCCCACCCCCCGGAGCTACCCGCCTAGCTGCCTCCCCACCTCCTCCGCCCCCTCCCCCGACGCCCCCCTCTATTTACCGCCATCATCAGCACGCGCGAGCTGTCACCAGGGCGCGAGACAACCGAACCCGGCCCCGCCCCCTGCCCGCCCATTGGCCCGCCCGTCGGAGCCCCGCCCCCCGGGCCCCGCATTGCGCCAACGGCGGAGCTCGGGGCCCGACCCCGGCACAGACACCGTCTCCGAGGGTTCGCGCCGCGGGCGCAAAGTTTAGGGTCAGCCACAAACGCGCGGCCGCTTTGAGCCTGGCGTAAGGGGCGGCGGCGTAGAGGGGCGTTGCGAATCGCGGGTCGAAGTTTGGTTGAAGCACAGGAGGGTAAATAAGAAGGTTTCCAGACAAAGAGACTCTTAAAGGTACAGAGTCTTATGTCTGTCCCTCCTCCTTAAAGGGCCAGAGACTCTCCCGAGCCCATCTCCGCCCCCTTCTCCCCAGCTCTTCAGCCCGCGGAACAGTAAAGGGATTTTACATTAGTTATCCGCACTCTTTTTGGAGCACCTTTAACATCTCTCCCCACTGCCGACGGGGAAAGCCTTTCTCAGTATCCCGTCCGTGTTTTTGTTTTGTTCTGTTAAAAGACTAGGTTATTTTTAACTGCGTCGTTCCCAAAGAAGAAGCCTCCGAACCGTGGGGTTTCCTGCGGCAGCATCCACAAAAGTTAGTATTGGCGCCCAGACGGGCGAGCACCTGTCTACTTTTGCCACTGATGACCCCGGCTGGACTCAGCTGTTTCAAGGAAGAGGTTCGCAGCTGTAAACTGAAGAAGTTCAGCAGATGCTGGGGATGGAGACAACAGGGAAACAGAACAGCGACTATTTCTACGAGTCTTCTCTGCCTCAAAAAAGGCTTCCTTCCCGAGCAGCCTCCTAGGTGCACTGTCCTGACATAACTTGCAGGGGGTGACGTTACCCCAGATAAGACCAACACTGTTACTTCACCCCACACGTGGCTAAAGCGGGTAAAGGCTTACATTTAAATACGTGGACAAGGAAAAGAAATAAATATATGCGTTATTAGTTAACACTAGCTCAAGGCTACACACTTGTAAATATGAAATAGAGAAGCACAAAAGCCAAAGAACAACAACAAAAATAAAGGGGAAACAGCACGTGCATGTGTAAACATGAAACTACAATGCCTGGAGCCAAGAGCAAGTAAGTGAAAACATTTCCAAAGGTAATTAACTTGAATATTTTAAAGAAGTTTTATGGAAGGAGGACATGGTGATTGACTGATTGATTTGGTAAGGATATGCCAAGTGGTCAAGAGCTCAGAGTTAGATCTAAAATTTCCTTTGTAGACCTAGCATTTCCTTTGTTGTCCATCACCTTTGACATAATTCTCTTTAAGGAATTCTTATCTTACACTATAACTTCTTAATTATCTATTTTCTCCCCTTACTCCCCAACTCCCCAAGAAAATTCTTCGAGAATAAAGATTGTATCTTATTCAATGTTAATTCCCTAACAAAGTGCCTGATACGTAACAGGTGCTTTTGTTGAGTGAAGGATTTTGGAGTCACTTAGGACTTCTGAAGGAAGGGGTGCTCTCAGAATAGCAATGCAGGGTGAAAAGATTCTCAGTGCTGTGAGCATGTGTTAGATCAGCGGTTCTCACAGTGTGGCCTGGGAAGCCCTGGGGATCCCTGAGACCCTTTCAGGAGGTCCCTGAGATCAAAACTATTTTCATAATAAGACATTAATTTGCCTTTGTCACTGTGATGACATTTGCACTGATGATACAAAAGTAACAATGGGTAAAACTGCTGCTGCTTTAGCACAAATCAAGACAACGTCACTAAATTGTACTTGAAGTCAAGGTATTCTTCACTGCCACCCATTCACAGGAAAGAATGATACCTATTTCACTTAAAGAAGTCCTGGATGAAGCACTAAAAATTCTTTGTTTTATTTAAGTACACATCTTTTCAACAATACTAGTCCATGTGATTAAATGGATGTATGCATAAAGCACTTCTGTTCCTTACCTAAGTACAATGTTTTTCTTGAGGAAAAGTACTTGTGCAATTTCTCTGAATTTTGAGCTAAATTAACTTTCTTCATGGAATACCATTTTTGCTTTAAAGAACAGCTAACAGATAAACTATAGTTATTCAGCCTTGGGTATCAGACAGATATTTTCTCAAAAATAAACAAAGTTAGCCTGACAGCATTTGTCAAACTTAAGCTCTCAAGCAAAACTTAGAATTTTTGAAAGCTTGTATCCGCCACAGTGAGCTTAACAGCTCCCCAAGATTTTTCTGATGGAGATTGGTGGTGATATTAACAAATATGATTTTTTGATATTGTATAATTAAATGTGTCAACATTTAAAAGATCTGCAATATTTTCCAAATGACCAGTGCATGATGCTACAAAATCACGCATCAGTAATAAAAGATCCCTTCCAAGTGCAAAATAAACCAAAGAACGTTAATATAATAGAACACAAAACGTTCACTGATAGAGTTTGAGATTCCACATTGCAACTAACCTTTAGCGGAGTTGTGATGTAGTATCAAAGAATATCCACAATTATCTGAAAGGATTATTAATATACTCCTCCCCTTTTCCAACTACACATCTGTATGAGGTTGGATTTTCTTCATATTCTTCAACCAAACAACAAATTGCAAAAGATTTAATGCAGAAATAGTTACAAGAATCCACTGTCTTCTATTAGACCAGACATTCAAGAGCTTTGCAAAAATATAAAATACCACTCTTCTCACTAAATTTTTGTTTGACAAAAAGTTACTTTTCATTAAAATATTTTATTTATGTTTACATGTGATGAGTTTATTGTTACCTTTAAATGAGTTAATTAATACTTTCATTATAAATTTTAATAAGATAAATATCGATATAACCTACACAAACAAAAGCTCTTAATTATTTCTTTGGAGTATTCAATTTTTAAGAGCATCAAGGAATCCTGAGACCAAAAAGTTTGAGAACTGTGTATTAGATGGAACCAGAAAGAATAAGAAGGTTATTTTAGATAATTCAAATATGAAAAGGCTATGCAGGATAGCAAACTATAAGGTTTTATTGTAGCCTCAGAGTTAAGGACTTCAGTGGTTCATCAGGGAGGAATGGAAAATAGGATCAGGAACACTGAACTTTCTTTAAAGACACAACTTGTATGGAGTGCAATGACAATATACATGGCCTAAAAAAACAGTTCAGAGACAGACACAATTAAGGCTTGGGAACTGAGGGGAAACAGGGATGGATGTGTTCTACATAAAAGTTATAGTCATTTCTACCCTACTTTTTTTTTTTAAAGCCCAGCCTCTCTTCCCTTTAGGTTGTAGGAAAACAAGTAAAATCTCAGCACTATAAGTACATATTAAAGACATATTTCCATGTTCCAGAGATGGTCCATACAACTATGCTTACTGATCTGGTTACAAAAAATACACCAGTATGATGAATACTTTCTCTGAACCCTCTCTCCCCACTGCTCATTCTCTAGTACAACTACATTCTTTGCATTGGGGAAGAATTTTAACCTGCCACCAAGCAGTAATGACCCCATAACGTCCCAACTTAAACATCCTAACCAAACACCAATACCTTCAGCATCATTAAAAAGACACAAGAGCAGAGATGGCATCTTCTTGCCGATAAAGCACTCCTCACATCTATTCTTCCTTGAGCCTCTCAACAAGCCTATGACCTGTGGAAAGTAGGCATCATTATTCCCACTTTACAGATGTGACTCAGAAGGGCCAACTTGATTGAAATTACCTGGCAAGTCAGGAACAGTACTGTGGCTAGCACCCAGCCATCTATCTCCTAAAGCAGTGCTCTCTTCCCTTTTGTAGGCTGCCTCGGAACACCTGTCACCTCCACATTCCCAGGCTTGCCTTTCCTACACAACAAAAGATTCCAAATATTGAATTATGTGGTCCCTAAATAAATGTGGTCCCTAAATTTTTTTAAAGCCTCCAAAGAAAATTCAGCAGAATTCATATTAACCTTAAAAACAGGTCTATGACATCTGATGGGATAGGAATGTGTTGGGAAATTAAACAGAGAATGCAAGAGAATTAGGAATCTTTGCCCTAATAGTTCCAAGAATTTTTTTTTAATTTGCTGATTTCATCACAGAGGTGAGGAACTATTTCTCTGCCTCATCAATCACATCATTCTGAAAAATGAAAATACACTCATCATGCCAAATTCCATCACAACAGAAAACTTTTCAGATCCCAAGCAGTACATCATAATGGAAGAGAAACTCCTGGGGCCACAAAGAAAGCCATAAAGATTGCTTCATACATATTTACTCCTCCTCATTTCTAACAGGTTGTGTGTATGTGTATGTAGAGACGAGAAGGGGGAACCTATAGGAAAATGGTACAGCTTCCCAGAAACTGAAAGGCCTGAAGGACTCTAAAATGAAGGAGGAAAATCCCTGGAGAGGACTCCAGAGGAGGTCAGAAAGGCCTGGGAAGGTCTTGCTCACGATAAGCCAGCTGGACACATCTCACACCTGCTTTCTCTCTGTCTTCCCACTGTTTCCCTTCAGGATCTGTTCTGTTAGAGACTCTTTTTTGGATCGTGGACTTTTGAGATATTCTAAGGAAGCCTGTAAATCCTTTTCCTAAAAAACTGCACATATACACAAAACTGTGTCCAGTTTCAAGGCATCTTAGGCATCTTGAGGCTCCCCTAAGAAGCTGATAAGCTGCAATAACATTAGAACCCCTACTTTAGAATCATAGTCTGCTCATACTCCAGCACCAACTAACAATCAATTCCCTCACTAAGCACAACAGTCTCCACAATCTGGGAGGGCAAGGACAGGTATGTTTTGTTTTGTATTGATTTTTGTCTCAGAGTTAATGAAAAAAAGAAATGAAATCCACAAGGAAGGGATTTCCCTAGATGAGGCCAAGTCAAGGCTGCATGACCTCTGGGAGGGATGGTGTCAAGACTTGAGTATTCCATCATGGTCAAACTAGGTGACCTAACCCAAGAAACTTATCTTGAATGCTCTACACAATGGCAGAAACTCACTTTGGGGGAAGGTCCACCCCCAAGAAATGACTGCACAAAGGCCAAAGACACCAACCCGCAGGAGAGGACCACACTTATAATACAACTGGTTTCAGCCATTCCACATGCAACTATGATTGGGGTCTGCAGCCCAAGGCTCCCAGACAGCAGCAGATATGGAAAGGGAGGCTATGGCGAGGGAAAGGCAATATTGGGAATTATAGGTATGGGCTTGGAGACAGCAAGGCCATATATCAGTCCTGCTTGGCGCTGAATCTAATGTGAATGTCCTCAAAATGTTCAGTCTATAGCCCTTCCTATCTTGTATTTTAAGAGTCTCAACTTTTGACACCTGGTGGGAATTTCTAACCATTCCCCTAACCCTCCAGGATTTGGAGAGAAAAGTTTCACTAATTACCTCATCCTGAAGCCTCAGGAATGAATACTGGACACACTGGGTTGGGGTAGACCTGATGGTAGGGAGGAATGGTCAATCTCTAGGCATTTCCTTCAGCGGAGCAGTGACACCAATAGATGGTGGGGGAAATGTGACTACTTGTACTCAAGACCTGAAGAAAGCAAGCAGGAAGCAGCCTGAGAACAGGGGTACAGAGAATGGGAACAGCACCGGAGAGACAAGAGGAAAGCATGGTCAGAGTAGGAACCACCAAGAGACGCAGGAAATAGACTAGACATGTTTCCACAGATCCCAGCATCTGTCCTCTGCCTCCACAGATTTTGCCATTTGTAGCTATCACCTGTATTATAACTTGACAGTTCCCTTTAAATGGACTCTTTTTAAGAAAACTTACCCTCATCCTATGGAATAAAGTGCTAGCTATACTTCTCTCTAACACACACTAGAATAAAGTGTAAGTACTAATATAACATTGTCTTCTGCATTCCACCTGAAATCCCCTGGCACCACACAGAGGCCCAGGTGCCACACTCTGACACATGCTGGTAGCCAGGAGGCCCGCAGCTGAAGTTAGGTCCTGCTCCAGCCTCATCTCCCCACATGACATCTCTGGGAGCCACAGCCTCCCCACCTTGCAGTGAAGGAGAACCAGATGAGCCCTGAGGTGCCCTGCAGAGCTCTGACAGTCAAGGTTGGCAGATTTCTACGTGGCTCTGGGAAAGGGACCCACCGAGGTGACTTGTTAGCAGGGTCCTAGAAGTTTCCTAGTTTCTCTTCTTTTATGGGTAGCTACAGATGGGGAGAAGGGTAAAGCATCTGGAAGCAGAAGAAGGAAGGGTAGGAAGACAGTCTAGTGGAGAAGGAAGAACGTCAGATTTGAACCAAAAAACATGCCACCTCCATTTAGTAGCTAAGTTGAAGTTTTTTCATTTATAAGGATAGCCATGCCCTTTTTTCCTTAAGTTCATACGAATGCTCCTCAACTTTCATTCAACCTGAACTTTTAAAAATTATACACTGACGAGGCTGGCCCAGTGGTGTAGTGGTTGAGTTCGCACACTCTGCTTCGGTGGCCCAGGGTTCCTGGGTTCAGATCCTGGGCGTGGACCTACACACCACTCATCAGGCCATGCTGTGGCGGTGTCCCATATACAAAATAGAGGAAGACTGGCACAGATGTTAGCTTGGCAACAGTCTTCCTCAAGCAAAAAGAGGAAGACTGGCAACAGATGTTAGCTCAGGGCCAATCTTCCTCACCAAAAATAAATTATACACTGACAATCCTAAACTACTATTGAAACCCCCATTCAGACTTGCGCACAAAAGCTGGATGACATCTGGGCCCTTCTCGCTAGTTACCAGTTCAGTTTTGGCAACATCACTACCCACCTTTTATAGTGATAAACTTCCTTTAATTGACAAAGATCGACAAAGGTACCCAAAGTGGATACTTAAAGTTTGATCTGGTGTTCACCGGACATAACGCTGGTCAACTATGTGCTCCAAATAATAGAAAAGAACAAAAGTGAAGAACACTGGAAATGTTTGAGCCAAGACTGTGTCTAAAAAGCAAAGTACAATTAGGGATCCCATTTATACTATTTTTTAGTTTTTAGAGAACAAAATCCTTCCTTATAATGTCTAAGTCTAGAGTCATATTTACCACACTCAATTTCTGTATATTTTCAGGAACACATTATGTTCAAAATCCTGCCTATATGCTGTCTTATTTCATAAAAGATTTGAGGGAGCCTACAGAAAAAAACACACAGATAAATCTGGACAAGAGCAAATATAAATCAGAAGGCCAACAACATAAAACCTGTGCATTTTATTGTCTGTAAATGCTATCTAAAACAAACCTCAATTTAAAAAAGCAAAAACAAAACAAAGAAACAAAAAAACCAGGGGGAAGAGAGAACAAAAAATGCAGAAGACAGGTTCTGCAGTTATAAAGTTGAACTGAGCTTCCTGCCAGCCAAAGCTAGAAGTGAAACATGACCACTACTTGATTCTTGTTGCAGAGGCTTTAGATCTGAAAACAATTTCTCTTTGGATGCCTGTGACGAATGACATTATCCTTGAGGACAACCTGTAATATGTACATTAACACATTTCCTAAGACCATCTATGTCTGGGTAGCCCAGTGTCAGCCTGACTGGACATTTCTGCAGCAGGAGTGGGGTGGGCAGGCAGTGGAGGTCAAATGAGCAGCTTGGAGGCTCAAATGAGATGAGGAGCAAGAGCTCAGGAAACCAGGAAGCACAGCGCAAGGATCAGGTCAAGTGCTCTAACCCTAGGCTCTGGGCGCATGAGAGATGGAGGGGCCTTGATGCTGACCCTCAGGCAAGGGGCGCAGAACTGACTTCCTAGCGTGACTAAGCCAGCGAAACTCAAAGTGGCTCTGGCATCAGCCCTATCCCAATCCATTTCATAAACAAATGGCTTAGGTACAAGCGGTACTCTCTACAAAACAACGGCCAAGAGCATTCCTCGGCACTTCCACTGACCTCCATGTAGCAGAGGCCACTGACTGGGCCCCTGCATCCATTTTCTCCTTCATCCGTTAGTCACAGAACCCCCTGAGTTTTAACTTGGAACATGACCACCCAAATAAGAGGCTCTATGTCCCAGCATCCCCTTCAGCAAAGCATGGCCATAGTGATTTGAACAACTCCAGGTCATAGTCTTTAAAAAAGAAACTGCTTTGTTCTCTCTCTCGCCCCAGTGGAATGTGGACATGGAGCTGAAGAGTCTGCTTTGACCTTGTGGGCAAGGACAACACCCTAGGGGTGGCTGAACAAGATAGCCCATGTTCCTGATGACCTTGTAGAGCGAAATCTGCCCTGGACCATCTGTACAACAATACTGTACTACAAACTATACAGATTACCTCTACCCTTAGAAGAGAGAAAAATACACTTCTACTAAGAGCCACTGTACTTTAGATTCCATTTGTTTTAGCAGCTTAGCCTACGGTTTAATATAATTCACAACAAAATGGAAAGATGTCAAGGGAGACTCCAAAGGACTCAGGTAACACCCTAGAAAAGTCAACTCACAACTCACTTCAGCAAGCATGTCAGAAAATGACAGCCACCAAAGAAGCTGTGCCTCCTCCTCCTTCTCCAGGAGAGGCCCAGCCGCATCCTCTGAGTACAAAAGAGGCCTTGACTTCAGCACAGCCTGACACAGAATGCAGCCTGTCCGCTGTGGGCCTAGGCCAATCCTCAATAGCTGGAGATACAGACTGCTGTCCCCATCAACACTAGGCAGGGATACCCCTGTCCTACCTTTTCCCCTAAAGCAGGAAAGCTCCAAACTTCTCCGCTCTTCATAATTACCATTCTTGAGGACAGGCAAACTCCAGTAAGGCGTGGGGTGAAACAGCTGTCAGGGGGACTGTGTGAGGGTCAGGGGAGGGGAGTCCAGAGCCCCAGAACAAAAGCCACAGCTGGGAAATGGAGAGGGAGAGAAGCCTCCACATCTGCCCTGGGTTTCTGGGGTCCAGGGGCCGGAGGGTGCAGCACCTGCTCCTCCTGTGGAGTTCCCCTGGTGACAGAGCGCAGCAGGCAGCTGCCAGTCACTAACGAATCCCAGCCACCGGCACCTGCTGCTGCTTGCGGATCTTGTTGAAGAGTTCCATGTACTGGACCATGGTATCTGCTGGGCCGTAGACTGCGTCATGTCTGTTCCCAAACACTGCGGGAGCCCCTGGCGTGTGGCTGCCTAGAAAACTCTGTAGAAACTCGAGCAGCAGGCTCCAGCAGTCGCTAGCTACCACACAGGGGCCATACTCCACCTGCGGACCAAAAGAAAAGAGAATGAGGACAAGGATGAGGTCTTCTGCTTCAATTGCATCTCTTGCCCCCTGCTCCCACCTTCCCTAACCCCGAGCCAAAGACACACATCTAGCACAGTGTTGCTCCACAGGAAATATTCAACCAAACACCAGGGATTTGACACACTCAGCATGATTCCCTCTAGGCATCTCTGACATTCTCATCTTGGAGTTATCAACCCACAGCCCTGCCCACAAGACCCAGAGGCGGATCTAGGCCCCTTCTGATTATCTCAGAACTGTATGGTCTCTATTATGCTGGGTGAAGATTCAAGGAGAGCTCAGGAAAATTCTGAGAGAGATAATAGCAAGAGAAATTAAGTGTGTGTGTGTGTGTTGGGGGATCAGTAGAGGGGAGAGTAGACACATACACTCCTAAGTCTCTTCAAGACCAAACATTACTCCCAAGGTAGACCCAGCCTGAGCTCTGACCCTAAGAAATAATTTCCCAACCAATGTTGCAGGGGCCAAAAGGTATACATCTTAGGTTTTCTCATTCCTTTCTCCTGATTTTTTATTGGAGAGATGGCAGGGGGGAAATTACTGGTAATCATAACGACAAACAAGTAAAGAAACAGCCGGGGTGTGTCTGTACTGCAGAGGTGGATATGTGAAAGATAAACAGTGGGTCCCCAGGGGGTCTCAGCAAATGCAAGGTGTCTCACAAGGTGAAAGGGTCAGGAAATCTTGGCTCCAGAGGTCCCTGGAGTGTCAGAGCAGTAACTACCATTAATGCGCTTTTCTCCACCTGGGATGCTTCTTGGGACTTACCCATCCCACGTCTCAACACTGAGTCCCTCCTTAAACGCTGCTCCACAGGAAGCCTCGCGGTCCCCAAAGTCAGCAGTGCTTTTGCTGGCCTGATTCCTAGAGCAATCTGTGCCTCTGATGGCATTTCTCACAGACTAACTTCAAAACAATTTGTGTGTTTCAGCCTTGCTCTTTTACTAAATCATAAATTTTCAAAAGGCAGGTTGCTACAGGTAGCTTAATTAGTTTCTTATCTCACACAGTGCTGGGCACATGGTAGACTGTGGACTGGTCCCAAAGCCAGCTACTGCCACACTCTTTCTTTGCCATTTTCAATATATACATCTAACTTCAAAGTGGAAGTCATCACACACCCCTTTCCACCTTGAGAGAAAGTGGACAGTGTGTCAAAAGGAAAGGCACATCTTTGCTATACAACTTTTGAGACCTATCTTAAAGCATACTAAGGACAGGTATGTGGACACATGTGATTTATGGCCCACCTCCCAAAAATTCACTGCACCAAAAGCTGCCCTGGTCTGCTCCATTCCTTCTTGTGATGGGTGACTGGTCCCTCCACATCATAATTCGCCTGCCTCCCTTTACTATCTGTTCCCTTCTCCAGCAAGCCAGCCTTTCTAAGCTTTTTTCCTGCTGTGAACACAGTTTCCCATTCCCGTCCTAGGCTAGAGGGTCCCTGACTGATTATGGAAGGGGTAAAAGATGCACAGAGAGGGAGCACAGATGCACTGGAGACAGGGATTGGGCAGGCGTGAGCATCAGCATGCATTCAGAGGGACATGGAAATCTGCAGAGCCCTTTGCTAAGAATGCCCTTCAGCACATCCTGCAGCTACATCACCAAGGTCTTACCTCCACAGAGATGCCTCGGGCACTAGGTCCCATTGTGACCGTGCCCACCTTCACTAGGAAGTCACAGTACTGGTAACGGGTGCCCCGGGTCTCAATCTTGGTGGCCTTGGCACTCTGGAAAAAGCCCTTGAGCTTCACCATGAGCACATCGAAGTTGGTGTCGGCAATAAGGCAGGGGCCGTTCTCAAAGAGGGCGAAGCAGCTCAAAGGGTACTCTGAGTTGTGCATCACATACATCATCTTCGCAGCCTGACCTGCAGGGACGGAGATCCTACTCAGCATCCAGACCTTCAGCAGCAAACCGCAGAACAGAGTCAGATGCACGCAACAAGGCCAGATGGCAATCTGGCATTAACTCAGCAGTCTTGGAAGGGGGTGAGGGGAATCCCCTCACCGACGGCCTTTTCCAGAGAGAAAGAGAGAGGAACAGCAGGCAGGGCAGCAGGTGGCAAAACACACCCGCTCCACAGAAAAAGGTGAGGGGCCCACAGGGAACCTCGATAGTGCTGATAATGGTTTAATTCTTGAGTGACGGGCTCACAGATGGATGGTTAATGATGATGATTGATAACTCACGGAGACTTTACAGATCATCTTTTGTAGAATCATATATTACATAACAAGGAAAATAAAAGTACAAACATTTGAGTATGCCAAAGGAAGCAGATACTCTCTTCTCCTGTCCATCCCCACATTCCTTTGAGATACAGGAAGTGGCCCCACAGAAGCAGCGAACAGGAGTATTTGAGCATGAGGCTGGAAAGATAGGCCAGAGCCAAGCTGTGACAAGTCTTGCCTTTCACGCTTCAAGAAGTTTGGACTTCATCCTGAAGGCAATGGTGAGCCCTTGGAGAGTTTTAAGATGTCAGCCAACTTGGGAAGCAAGCAGCACAACTACAGCAGAAAGAACTCAGGATCTGGAATCAGAAGATCTAGTTTGAAGCCGCAGCTCATCCCTTCCAGTCACTGAGAAATGAGTTTTCTCATTAATTGCTATAGGTTTTCCGCAAGAAGGAAGGAAAGCTATATATATGTGGTTAAGTGGAAAATGGAAGAAGGCAAAAAATGGAAGAAGGCAAGATTCTTCTCTCAAACACTACAAGAATTAATGGATAGACTGCCGTAATCCTAAACATATATTAACTTCTTAAACTATCCCTAACTCTGTGCTAGGGTTCAAGGGGCACACAAGTAGAGGATTTAGCCCCTGGCCTCAAGAAACTGACACTCACTAGGGAAAGAGGTGAAAAACTTTTAAAAAGACAAACTAAAACGAAAGTGATTACATGGGATAGACCAGAAGTCTTTCAGAAGGAAGGAAAGATTCAGGGTAGGAAGAGATCAAAGTGGACAAGAGTCAGCAGGAAACACTTTCATGGAAAAAAACAGGACCTGAATTAGGATATGAAGGATTCAGTCACACAGGGGAGGAAAGAAGACATTCTAGGCAGGGATAAGACAGGTGGGGGCTGGGCAGGGGGTGCTGTGACTTCTCTATACAGGCCTCTGCTCTGCTGCCACTTCCTGAACACAACGGGCTCTGCACGAACCTGCCCCCCTCCCACCTGACTGCTTGCTGCCAAGTCACACCTTTCACCTCCGTCTAAATCTAGTTCAAAACATTTCAACCCTCAAAACCAAAAGACATCCAAAGCTGATCTGTGATTCTATTCTTGTGCAAACTCGCTGTCGTTACATACTTAATCTACACTATATGAGTCTGCAGATGTTCTTACTGTCTTGAAAATATTTTGAAAGTCAACTAAGGTTTTCCTTTTAATGGAGAAGGCATTTCCAGTTGTTTATAGACAATACCATTTTTTTAATCACAACAAAGTACTTTCACACCTGCACAAATTTGTGAAGGAAGTAGAACCAGTGTTACTGTTCCCCTTTTACAGATGAGGAAAATGAAGCTAGTGGGTCCCAGGCCAGCAACAGCAGCAGCAGCACCACCTGGAAACTTGTGAGAAATGCAAATTCCCCACCCCACCCCAAACCTTGTGAATCAGAAACTCTGGGCGTGGGGCTCAGCAATCTGTGTGTTAACCAGGTCTCCCGTGATGCTCATGCTAGTCAGCTGTGAGAGCTTCTGATCTAAAGGCACAGAGCCAGTCAGCAGCAGAACTGGAACTCCAATCCCGGCCTCTGACCTCAAGTTCTTCATGCTTCCCATTCCACCCCACTACCAGTCACCGATGTGGTGTCTCGCCAGCGAGAATGCAGCTCCTTGCAAGTAAAGGACCGATCAGGAAAATAGCCCACACAGGTAGTTTCATAGAAGTAGTATGCCATCTTCTATCTATATACAAATGTCTTGTTTTCCAAATGCTTTCATAAACGTTCTCTCTTTTGATTCTTACTTCCTTTCTATTGAAGGCAAATGGTAACACTGCATTTTTATCAATGATGAAACTCAGTACAGCTCTTAGCTACCATTTATTAAATATTTATTACATGACAATCTCAGCTCTAAGTACTTTGCATGTATTAACTTATTTAATTAGCACAAAAACACTAGGAGGTAAGTACTATGATTATCTTCATTGTGCACATGAGAGAACTGCATTAGGAAGGGTGCAAACACAGAGCCCACACCAGATAGCTTCATTAGAGGGGATTTAATCCAGGGAGCAAAATACAGGGGTTGGAAGAACTGAAAAACAAACGGAATGGTGAGGCCACCCAAAGATTAGCAACATAGGGAGCCACTACCATCCCTAAGGCTGGAAGGAAAAAGAGAAGATGTGCTGTTATAAGAGCCAGGAACGAAGGTTGCCTAGCAGGAACTAGAACCAAGGAGGAGCCACAGACACTGCCCAAACCAGAGGGAGAGTGAGAGTGATACTGTGGTCTCCCTTTCTCCCATCCTCTAATCTTCCCCAGTGCCTTCTCACTGGCCCAAGGTAACTGAAAGGGGGTCTGGCAGATATAGTGTGCAGGCGAAGTGCAGAGAATGGATCTATGGGAAAATACGCAAATGACCGACATAGAAGGTTGTGGCACTTACCTGAAGTTGCAGTTAGCAAACAGCAGAGCCAGGACTCAGTTATCTGGTTCTGTGATCTAGGCTCTCAACCACTGTGGTATGGAACCGTCCAAGGTCAAGTTACTGCAGAGCCAAGACTAAGAGAACTCAAGTTTCCTAAGTCACATTCAAAGATCCTCTTTGCCTCTCCACCACAATCACCATCCACAGCCCATCTCATCTCTCAACACATTTAACAAAAACAAAAAGTTGATTCATCGGTCAAGGTTATGCTAATGAGACAGTCAAGGCCACTGGCTAGGTGTGGGCAACAGGAAGCGTTTCTGCAGAAAATCTTAAAAACTCTAAAAGAATCATATACGAAGACTTCCGAGCCTAAAAGGAGTCTTTCTCAAACTTCAGAGTGCATAAAGATCATCTGGGGAGCTTGTTAAAATGCAGATTATGAGGCCTGCAGCAGCAGGCGGTAAGCAGGGCCAGGAATCTGCACCTTTAACATATAACCCAAATGATTTAGTCAGTGACCAATCCTCTGAGAAACACTGCTATAAAAATGCAAAGTGTAATAAGACTAAAACACAGGCCCAGTCTAAGAGATAAAGAACCAAGAATTAACGAATTCACAAACACATGTGCCACATATCAAGAATACCACCCTTAGCAGAAGGAACAGAAAGATTTCAATGAACATGAACGTCTATCAACTCCAAGCCAGGTTCCAGCCATCCTGCAGACCCCTCTCACTGACCTTGACTGCCAAGCGTAGAGGCGGCTGTGTGGTAGGTCTCACAGTCCACACAAAATGTTCCTTGCTTCTCTGCCCCAAGCATCTCCAATTTCCGGGTGAGGAGTTCCACAGTCTGCTGGACACTCTTGCCCTCAGCGACGGGCATCTGGGACACACTGGAAGGGAGAGGACCGAGTTATCAGTATGCAGAGGCACACATGCACTTGCTGAGCCACTCACCAACAGAATCACAGCTCATCAGGGCCAGAAATTACCTTAGAGACCACCAACCCCGACTCCCTCATTTTAAAGCGGAGGAATAGAGGCCCACAGTCCTTGAGAACACCATTAAGAACTAGAGCACACGTCTCAGGACACTCACAGAAGTGCAGTGAACTTCCTATCTATCACACCACCATTTCCTGAGCATGGCATGAGAAGATTTTAGGTGGCACACAGACTGTGCATTCGATGACTCTGAGTTGTATAATAAGCTTTGCGATTCTTTCAGTTCTGACTATATCAAGGAGAAAGCCTCAATTTGGGGTTAGTGTATTTTCACCAACTCTCTAACACTTTGAACATGCACTGTCCAGTACAGTAGCCACAAGCCACATGTGCTATTTACACTTAAACTAATAAAACAAATTAAATTAAAAATTCAACTCCTCAGCTGCGACTACATTTCAAGGGCTCAATAGTTCAATAGTGGCTGGGGGCTAGGGTACTGGACACTGCTAATATAGAACATTTCCATCATCGCAGAAAGTTCTATTCGACAGCCCAAGGATCAAGGAGAAGGCAAGCCTCAAGTTTATAATCTTTGGGGATGAGAGGCAACAGTATGTACAAGAATTTAATCAAAACAATGAAACCAAAAATGTTATTTCCAAGATTTCCTCTATGGCGAGTGAAACTGGCTTCCCCTTTAGAGGGGTAGGTAACAATCACCAGGCACCAGCTATATGCCAGGCAGTGTCCAAAGGCCTTTAGATGAATTAACTCTCTGAATCCTCACAACAGCCCTGTAAGATGTGCTATTATTTATCTCCTTGTTACAAATGAGGAAACTGAAGGAAACCTCTGTTACAACAGAGAGGCTGAATAACTCACACAAGGTCACACAGCTTGGTGTGCTGTAGCCAAGATTCAAAGCCAGGCAAGCTGGCTCCATGTCCATGCTCTTAAACACCATACTGGACTGCCTCCCTAGCGATATAGTTGCCTGTAAATACTTCAAGGAAAAATAAATAGATTTAAAAGAAAACATTAATAAATAATAGTACAGCTGGTACTTGGCTATACAAAAATCATAGACAGTCATATGTGACTGAATGTTGGGAGACACCGCATTACTTTAGGATCAGTCAGCTACATGAAGCTATGAAAGTAGAGTCCTGATGTTGCTAATAATTGTCACTACTCTCCATCAGAAAAAAGCACTGATAAGCAATGATGATGATATGCTTTATTTTGAAATATAAGAGAATCTCTAAACTGATGATACTGGGGTCAGAAGTCCAAGAACTCTGAAAAAGCTAATAAAGGTCCCAACAGACAGCCTTTCTCTCTGTCTGCCTTCTCTATTGATAGAACAGGGGCCTCCAGGGTTCCAAGCCTCTGTGCTGGGAACTTTGCATTCCCATCCCTCACACATCCCCTTACACTAGAGGACCCGAAGAGGCTCACGATGTCAACTGTAGGAAACAAAGGTGCAATCACTGACAAACCTCAAGAACCTGGGCTACCAGGAGGAGTAGTGCCCACAAGTTCTTATAAGAGAAGCCTACAGCCACTGCCTTCAGACTCCCTGGCCTCCAGCCCTCTCTGACTGAAAAGTTGCTCACACTTCCCGATATTAAAAAAAAAAAAAAAAAAAACCCTGAAATCTAGCATTTTGGAACTAATGCCTCCAAGAGCATTAGGCCCATACCTTCCCCTGCCACCCAGACTTATAACATGTTAGAGGTAACAAATCCATAGAAACTGGACCAACCATGTAATTGAACATAGCAGGAAACGGTCCTGAAGAGGTGCCGTGCCTGGAACCCCAATCTCCTAATTCCCAGTAGCTTCTTTTTTTCTCTAGACCGAGGATCTTAAAATGGCCAAAGTAGAATCAGACACAGGCTGGTCTACCTGCATTTAGTGGCCACAGGGAGGGGGCAGGCGAAAACCTAAAAAAGACACTGTCTCCTCCTTGCCTACCCCTAACCCCTTCAGCCCTGCCTGCAGATGGGTCCTAGTCCGGACACCCTATTTCCGACCCTAAAGTTCCACCCCGGGCAGTACTATGGCCTCACTGGCAGGAAGATGGATCAAGAAAAAAGGAAGAAGGTACACAACCATTGATGGGTTCCTGGGATAAAAACTTTTACCTGCCGCCTTCCAGGAGGAGGAGGCGAATCTCCGAGGAAACGGGCCCCGAGAATCCGCAGCCCTCACGGTGTCCCCTCACCCACACAATCCGAGGACATCTCCCTCAGCTCCTGGGAGACGGCGGACCCTAGTTCCGATCCTCCTCCCGCGTACACTCTAGGCTCCGAGGGCCCTTCACGACCCCAAGCCCCACCCCACAAAATCCCTTGCAGTCCTACCAAGTCACTCCCATGGTGTCGGGCTAGTACGGTGGCAGATCAAACAGTTGGGAGGCACTGCTTTGTAGCTGCCCACGCTAAGTGAAGTCTCCAACGAGAGCTTCGACGGAGGGAGGTGTTCCGGAAATGACGTAAAAACAGAGCGCCCAGTCTATGCGCCCACGAGGAGCAGGGGCGTGTCTAGGCGCCTCCTCGGTGACGCCTCCAGAGACGTCGCTGCCCGACTCCGTCCCCAGGCCTGCAGATCGGGAATGGCCTATTTGGCTGGGCATTGTGGGCCTAGATCCATGAAGCTAGGAAAGCGTAGCTTGGGCTGCCACCACTTAGAGAAGCCAACGTTAAAGGCAATGAGTTTATTTAGGAGTCCAGCTCCAGGACCAGTGAACTCTTTTAGGGGTGGGGCGGCGCTGATGGCACGCCTGGCCTCCGAACGCTAGGGGGTGCTATGATCTCCGTGTGGCCTCTTGAGCGCTGGGAGTTCACTGCGCAAGCGCATTCAGAGTTTTTCTCTGGTACCCACGTGTAAACCTTCCCGGCAAGGTTTTCGAGAAAAATGCCCAAATTCAAGGCGGCCCGCGGGGCCGGAGGTCAGGAAAAACATGCGCCCCTGGCCGATCAGATCCTGGCTGGGGACGCGGTGAGGGCAGGGACCCGAGAAAAGCGGCGGGGCCGCGGAACCGGAGAAGAGGAGGAAGAGTATGTGGGGCCCCGGCTGACCCGACGGATTTTGCAGCAAGCGCGGCAGCAGCAGGAGGAGCTGGAGGCCGAGCATGGGACCGGGGACCGGCCCTCGGCGCCGCGGGAGCGCACCACGCGGCTGGGTGAGTGGCGGGGGGTGGGTGCGAGGAAGAGCGTGGTTAGTTGGGGGGTGGACGGTTGAAAGGTGTGCGCCAGGGGAGTACTTAAAAATTTAAAAAAAGGGGAGGGTGTCCATATTACACCATTGCACGGGTAATGGAACGGGAGACCCAGCCCTGGAGCGAATTTAGGATGGTGAGAACTCTCCGCGCCCGCTGGTAGTTTTAGGCACTCACTTCTAGGCGCCCCCAAAATTAGGCCAACGGGAAGTGGTTGCTCACGCCGCTAAGTTCTCCTAGCGTTTAGTCATTTGTTCTCTAAATACTTATGGAACGTCTACTTCGTGCTTCGCACTGCGCCAGTTTACATGGTTTGGGTAAAGAAGTAAACAAGATAGACATGTGCCTGGCTTCAGGATCTTAAAGTCTAGCCCACGAGAGAGAGAGTTAAATAGACTATTAGAATAGTACATTCCGTGATAAAGAAAATATAGTTTCTCAGATAATAATAGCATTAGTCTTGGGGGTCAGGCTTCCCAGATTGCATGACCTTTGTGCTGAGACCTGAAAAACCAGTGCAGTGTTCTGAGCAGAAAAAACAATATTGTGGGGTGCCGCCTGGTGGCGCAGCGGTTTAGTCCGCGCTTGGCAGCTCAGGGTTCGCGAGTTCGGATCCCGGGCACCCGCCGACGCAATGCCTGTCAGCCACGCCATGGTGGCATCCCATATAAAGTGGAGGAAGGGGGGCACGGATGTTAGCCCAGGGCCAGTCTTCCTCAGCAAAAAGGGGAAGATTGGTAATAGATGTTAGCTCAGGGCTGGTCTTCCCCACAAAAAAAAAAAAAAAAAATATTGTGTAGGGGCCAAAGAGGAGAGAGATGAATTAAAAGATGGTCAGTATTTTCTTACTAGCATGAGAGTGTTGCTCTCTGAATTGCTTAGTCCATTTCTCAGATCTCATCTTTTGTTTCTCCCGGGAGTAGCATTTGACACAGTTGAACACCTGCCTCCTAGCTGCAGTATCTTTACTTGGCTTCAAAGACAACACATTCGTGTTTTACTACTTCCTTACCTCTCAATATCCTTTTCTGGCTCATCTTTTGTCCACAACCTCTTATCATTAAAGTGTCACAGGGTTCAGTCTTTGGACCTCTTCTCTTCTCTTGTGCTGTCATCAGTTTCATGATTTAAATACCATCTATTTGGTGACTTCTTCCAACTTTATATTCTAGCCCTGATCTCTTCCATGAAACCCAGATTATTATATTTTAGCTGCCTATTTGGCATTTCCAATTTGAAGTCTAATAGACATCTCAAATTTAACGTGTCCAAAACAGAAGTCCTAACCTTTTCGCCAAACTTGCTCCTCCTGCTGTCTTCCTCATCTCAGTTAATAGCATGATATCCTTCCATTTGCTCAAGACAGAAACCCTGGGCTCCTCTCTTTCTAGGTCCACATCTGATCTGTTAGAGAATCTTGTTGACTCTACCTTCAAATTACATCCGGGATCAGACCGCTTCTCACCACCTTGGAACACCATCCTGTTCAAGCCACCAGGATGTCTTACCTGGATAGTTGCAGTAGCCCCCTAATTAGTATCCCGTACCCCTTGTGGTCCAGTTTTAACTCAACAGCCAGAAGATTACAGTGGTCTGCAAAGACCTGTATGATCTGCCCCGTTGTTGTCTTCACTCCAGCCATATAGGCTTCATTGTTTCTTAAACATGGCAAGTTAAGGCCTTTGCCCTGATGGTTCCTTCTGTTCTCATACACCCGTAGTCTTGATCCCTCAGCTCTTCACCTTCTCAGAGAGGCCTACCCTGATCAATCCATTAAAAACTGCACATCCCCACCCCTGTTTCCACACTCCCAACTTCTCTACTCTGCCCTATTTCTTTTTTCATAGCGCTTGTCTTCTTTTAATCTAATATATATTATATTTATTTATTGTCTGTCTCCCCCATTAGAATGTAAGCTTCGTAGGGGCAAAAAGTTTCGTTTCTCTTGTTTGGTAGTATATTTTCAGCATGCAGAACAGGGCCTCACATATAGTAGGCAGCCAGTGTTTGCTGAATGAATGGATTAATGAATGGTGGTGAGGTAGGTAGGAGCCAAATCTACAAAAGACGTGGAGGCTGTGCCCAGGATTTAAAGCCATCCTAAAGACAATGGGAAACCATTGGAGAATATGGAGATTAGGTAGGGGATTGTTGAATTAATCCGGGCAAGAGATGCTGCTGCTCTAGGCTTGGACAGGGCTGTGAAGGATCTGGGAGATATTCTATGAGGTAGAATTGAATAGGACTTGGTAATTGATTGAGTGTTGGAGATGAGAGCAGGGGACAAGGCAGGCCTGCCTCTTAGGTTCTGGCTTAGCATTGGGTGGATGGTGGTGCCATTTACTTAGATGTGGAACACGGTGAGTAGTGTAGACCTAGGAGGAAAAGAGAATGAGTTCGGTTGATGACAGGTGTAGTTTGAAGTGGCTGTGGGTCATCCAAGAGCGACTGTACAGGAGGCAGCTGGAGTTAGGGTCTGGAGCGAAGGGAGATCCACCTACAAGTACAGATTTCGGAGTTGTTAGCACGTGGAGACAAAACCTCTGGCACCCCACCCCCCATTTAGGTTTTATCACACACTGCCTCTGTTCTTAATGACCTGTTCATGTGTAGCATTTCATCTCCCCACTTGGATTATCGCATCCCTTTTCAGATGTCTGTAGCCTTCCAATAATCAGTTATTCAAATGGTTGGTCCATTGAAATCTGAACTCCACTGCCTGGCCTCAAGGCCCTCCACAATCTGGATTCACTTTACCCATTTAGCCTTATCTCTTGCTACTGCCTAACAGACACTCTTGTAACCAAGCAGTTTTGCCAGTGTTGTTACCTAGATCCAGAACACACTCCTCCAGCTCCTGTATTGCCTTTCCAGAGGCTGACCATCCTCTGCACTCAGCATCTTCTAAGTGCTTATGGTATATACTGTCTCTACCACTCGTTTTGGCATAAAATCAGGCCCTACCATGTGTATGCAGTAAAGGTGAGGAATGCACAGTCTGGACCCAGACTACCTGCCTTAGGCAAATTACTTAACTCTTCTGTACTTCAGCTTCCCCATCTGAAACTGGGTATAATAATCGTACCTATTTCTTGGCGTTATGAGGGTTATATACAGTGTTTAGAACAGTTCCTGCTACGTAACTGAGTATATAGAATGGTAACTATTATTTATTGGCATCCCTATCTCATTGGTTCACATGTGTACATTTTGTTTCTCAAGCAAGATTGTAAGCCCCTGGGGACAGGAAGGTAATGTGTGCATCATCTCTTTCACTGCACACATCTGTGTCTGTTAGAAGCACCTGTGAGGCCTGTACTATACATGATGGTTAAAGTTAAATTGACCTCCAAATCCCTCACCCACTGCTTGTCTTGCTTATCCATTTCATCCCCCCCCCCCTTCTAGGTCCAGGAGTGCCACAGGATGGATCAGATGACGAGGACGAGGAGTGGCCCACCCTGGAGAAGGCTGCCACGATGACAGGGGTCAGCCACCAGGCAGAGGTGGTCGTGGACCCTGAGGATGAGCGTGCCATAGAGATGTTCATGAATAAGAACCCTCCTGCCAGGTAGGGCTGACGCGGCCTGGGATTTGGGATAGCGGGTCCTGGTAGCAACTTCCTGCAGGGAATCATCTGCTCTGGCAGAGTTTTGATTCCCTGCCTTTGGGGAGGACCTGAGCATTGCTAGTTGTGGGGAACCACCTCGACCAAATTGGCCCATCCTCAAAGGATCTTTCTGAGTGAGAATGACCCAAACTCAAAATACCTCTTCTCCCTCCGTCTACCTGTTCTAGAACTGCCTGGATTACTTGGGGAAACAGTTACAGGGCCTTTTTATGTCTCTGGGGAGCTCCATCTCATTGCATTTAGTCTTGCTATGCTAGGTTTTCTTAGTGTAAGCTCAGTTTCTTTGGCCAAATCTCTTTCATACCCTGTGCTTCATTTTATCCAGGGTTTTTCAGCCTCGGTACTGTTGGCATTTTGGGCTGGATAATTCTTTGTTGTGGAGGCTGTCCTGTGCAATGGAGGATGTTTAGCAGCGTCCCTGAGCTCTACCCACTAGAAACCAGTAGTGACCTTCCTCCCAATTGTGACAACCAAAAATGTCTCCAGACATGGCCAAATGTTCCCTGGGGGGCAAAATCACCCCTCATTTAGAACTACTAATTTAGTCTCATCTATAATAAATGCTAGCTCCAAAACATGCAGGCATTTAAGTGCCTATGGTCAAACCCCCAAGCCCACGGATTTTGGCCCAGGAGAGAGGAGTCTAGGATAAGGGCCCCCAACCAGTTCATGCTGACCCTGTGTTACTACCATGACATTGTTTTTGGTTCTTCAGGCTGTTTTGGGTTAATGGATCTCTCATTGCTAATAATGGTGTGAAAAGACAGGGAGGCTGAAGGACAAGTTCTACATAAGTAGCTTATGTGAGAGCATGGAATAAAGAAATGAGCCTCTTCCCCAGATTGATGCCCAGCAGCTGAGATAGATGCCACAGAGTGTGTACTTGGACTCATGTGCTCTCTCCCCACCATAGAGCTTCCCAGGTTCTCACTCAGCGCCTTATAATTCCATTTTGACAGAGCATTCTGACAAGCTTGGCAGAAAGTTTTCTAGCTTGCAGTAAATAGAGCAGTGAAGCTGCTAGAAACAGACTCCAGACAGTTTTGGGAAGTGACAGCTGGCATCTTCAGAAAGCAGGCTAGACCCACATGAACTCAGCAGTTAGAGGCCATTTAGTTTGAGGGCACATTATAATGTACAGTAAAGTACCTGAAAGACCAGAGTTGGACTCGTCCCCCCAACTTCGAGCTGTGAGACCTTGGGTGAGTTGTTAACCTCTGTGAGTATCAGTTCCATATCTGAATAAGGGGAATAATAGTACCTTGCATAGTTGTTGCAAGGACTATATGAGGTAACCTCTGGAAAGGCCTGCAGTCAGTGCCTGGCATTGAGAAGGCCCTCAGAAAACAGGGACTGTTTTAAATATACTTTAGCAGCCTCTGAAGACACCATTATACCAAAGCCCAATGTAATGATAATTCTGAATCATCATGATAAGAATATGTTTGATATCCTCATTTCCATAAATTTTAATAAAATGGGGGAAAATTTGTCCCATCACCTCTCCCTAATGATCCCAGCTACTTGAAATCTTGGTGTATAATTGAGATGTCTGGCTCTCTAGAGAGGTCAGACCAGGATTTTCTAATTGGAGAGTCCTCAGCATATTGCCAGCATATGATGGATATGTTTGAAATAGGCAATACTTATTATACATATGCTGTATACTAATAGTTCCAAGTAACATACGTGCGTTCACTCATTTAATCCTTGCATTAACTTTATGAGGTCAGTACTGTTATTATCCCTATTTTACAGATAGGAAACTGAGGCATAGGGAGGCAAAGTACCATGCCCAAGGTCATGCAGGGACTGCAAGAGCCAGGACTTGAACCCAGGCAGACTAACTTCAGAGTGTAGGTTCCTAACCTCTGCACAGCTGTCAGCTTTGTCCTAAGTTGAACGACTTTTGGGCCCTTTTCACTCTGCAGTGATTCTGTGGTGGGTGGGCCCAGAGGGGGACTGAGGCCGCACACCCTGGCAAGGTGACAGGTTTATTAGAGCTCATAGGGACTGTGTGGGGAGTCTGGAGCTTCCTGGACTGTGACCACAGCACTCCCACCCTCTTCCCTCCCCTCCCTCTGCACCTCCCCTACTCTTAGGCGCACACTGGCTGACATCATCATGGAGAAGCTGACGGAGAAACAGACGGAAGTTGAGACGGTCATGTCAGAGGTGTCAGGCTTCCCTGTGCCTCAACTGGACCCCCGGGTCCTGGAGGTCTACAGAGGGGTCCGGGAGGTAAGAGCTGAGAGGCGAGCCATGATGCAGTACCTATGGGTTCCCACCTAAGGCTTTAGGTGCCCATGTCTCTCAGACAAATAAGGCAGAGATCAGACTTAAGAGTGCGAGTGCGTGGGTTCAGATTCCTGCTCTTCCAGAGTGATGTGGCGGCCTTGGATAAGTGATTTAATTCTCTGGTCTGTTTCCTCATCTGGGAAAGGAGGATGATGATGGCACCTCCTTATAGGTTTGTTGCGAGGATTAAGTGAGTTAATGTATGAAAAGCACCCAAACTAGTACCTGGCACTGGCACATGGCAAGCAGTATATATTGTTAATGACAATGACGATTTTACTCCCTCATCCCCAGGTGTTATCTAAGTACCGTAGTGGGAAACTGCCCAAGGCATTTAAGATCATCCCTGCGCTCTCTAACTGGGAGCAAATCCTCTATGTCACAGAGCCAGAAGCCTGGACTGCAGCTGCCATGTACCAGGCCACAAGGTAGCGTGGATGGGAGTTAGGGTGCCCTTGTCTGCGGATGAGGGCCGGGCGTGGGGCGTACGGGCTTTCCCTGCCTTTACCAGTACATTTTAGCTTTGCCCCAGAGCTTTCTTTTGTGCTTCTATCATCATTTTCCCAGCTTTCCCTGTTTCATGTTTCAGGACCAAGACCCTATTGAGAATTTCCTGTGATGAGTTTCTAGGGAAGAGCTTATAACTACTGGGGTACAACCCTGGTGTGTCAGAGTGGCCTCAGAGGCGTACTCAGGTCCCACGTGACAGCAGGGTAGAGAGGACCCATGCTAGGGAGAGGAAGGTGGAGAGCTGAGTAGCCATCAGGTGGGGAGAGCTCTGGCTCTCCCAAAGACACACAGCGTTCACCCTGCTTGGGTACATCTTGAGCCCCTCCTGTTCCCTCTCTAATCTGACTTGGGTATTGCGGGCACACAGCTCACTCCCACACACCCCTCAAATCTCTTGCATGCACCATCCACTTAAAAGTGGTATTTAAAGGGCCAGCTCCAGACTATCAAGTGACTTGGGATCTCTTCCCCTTCGCCTCCCTGCAAAACTAGAATTTTTGCCTCTAACCTGAAGGAACGGATGGCTCAGCGCTTCTACAACCTTGTCCTCCTCCCCCGGGTACGAGATGACATTGCTGAATACAAACGACTCAACTTTCACCTCTACATGGCACTCAAGAAGGCCTTGTTCAAGCCTGGAGCCTGGTTTAAAGGTGGGAGCCCAGGAGGCAGTTCAGAAAGGGAGGGGCTGGAGCTCCTGCAGGTGAGAGCAGCAAGCCTGGCTTGGGAGATGGCTGTCTTGGGGCCGGGGGGACGGGGGTGCTTCCTGTTGTCCCTCCTTTCTCTCACCCTGGCCTCAGAGTGACTGCCCCTCTGACCCTCCCCAGGGATCCTGATCCCACTGTGCGAGTCGGGCACCTGTACCCTCCGGGAAGCCATTATCGTGGGTAGCATCATCACCAAATGCTCCATCCCTGTGCTGCACTCCAGGTAGTGTTGGTAGAAGTGGAGGACAACTGTCAGTGAATATCCAGATAGTGGAATCACCAGGACCTGGGGAGGTTGGGGGGACAGAGTGGGGAAGGAGCTAAGAATAGCCCTGGGTTTGTGGCTTGTTGAAGCCAGTGGGTGTATCATTACTCCACCAGATGGTAAATTTCACAAGAACAGGATCCCAGTGCCTGGCACATGGTAGGTGCTCAGTAAATCATTGAGTGAATGAACAGGGAACATGGGAAGAAAATAGGTTAGAGGTGGAAATCTGGAGACATTTGGACATATGCTAGTTGGATACTGAGACAAGCAGTCTGAGCTGGAGGTGGGGATTCGGGATGAATCAGCAGAGATGGAAACTGGCATTGAGGCAGTATGGTAAAAAGTGGGTAGGTGAGAAGGCCTGAGATGGCCCCCTTGGGAATTCCACACTGTAAGGGCCAGCAGAGGGGGAGGAAAAGAGGGAAAATGCACAGGGAGGGAGCAGTAGACTCGCTTCCCCCAGCATTTCCTCGCCACTGACCCCAGCCCACCTCCCTCTCTGACCAGCGCGGCCATGCTGAAAATTGCTGAGATGGAATACAGTGGTGCCAACAGCATCTTTCTGCGACTGCTGCTGGATAAGAAGTATGCGCTGCCCTACCGGGTGCTGGATGCCCTGGTCTTCCACTTCCTGGGGTTCCGGACCGAGAAGCGTGAACTGCCTGTGCTCTGGCACCAATGCCTTCTGACTTTGGTCCAGCGCTACAAGGCAGACCTGGCCACAGATCAAAAGGAAGCCCTCCTGGAACTGCTCCGGCTGCAGCCCCATCCACAACTGTCCCCCGAGATCAGGCGCGAGCTTCAGAGTGCAGTCCCCCGAGATGTGGAGGATGTTCCCGTCACCATGGAGTGAGGAAACAGTCACTCGTCCTGGTCCAAGGGGCGTGGGAGGACACCAGGATCCCTTTTGGTGACTTAAGGTGACACTGAGCCTTTACAGCTAAAGACTCAAATCAGGGCAGCAAGAGGCCACTGGCATCTGTGACTTCCCGGTACTCAACAGGAAGGACTGAGGGTCTAGCTGGCTCCCTCTTCAATTCTAGGCCTTCATTCCTGCTCAGTTATGGGACCTGACTTGAGATTCCACACCCCAGCATTCCCACTCTGGCTGAGGCTTGGAATAAGTACTTTCTCTCAGGCTGTCAAGTCACTGGGATGTGGATAAAAACAAAGGCAGGTATTTATTGAATTTCTGTGTTTTTATGTGATCAGTGATCTTTCTGCCTTCCCTCCATAGCTGGAGGTGGGGATTACTCTTCTGTTCCTCTCTAGGAGGGGATCCTTGCCCGGTTTACATCCTTGCCCCCCCCCCCTTATTCTACAAGTTTGTTTCTCTAGGCTGGACCCACCCTGTTAGCCCCTAGGGGACACATCCTCTGCCTTCCCGTGACACAGGCTACTTTGGGAGAATGCCAGCAACCAGAAGGTTGTTCCAAAGATGGTCGTATGTCAGCTATGGATGGAAGAGCTACAGGAGGAAAGCTCTAGAGGAAAGTGGAAATAGAGGCAAGAAAGGTCAGACAATAAGGTCAGGCCCAGGGACGATTAGACCCAGGGGCACAACCAGACAGGTTCCCTTTCTGACATTCCTTGGCTAATGAGAGCTTTACACCAGGGGTTGGCAAACTACGGTCATATGCCCTTTTTCAAATGATTTTTACGTTTTTAAATGTTTGGGAAAAAATTAAAAGAACAGTATTTTGTGATAGGTGAAAATTATGTGAAATTCAAATTCCAGTGTCCATAAGTAAAATTTTGTTGGGACACAGCCATGCCCATCCATTTACATGTTTTCTGTGGCTGCTTTCATGCAGCAGCAGAGTAGGGTACAATCCTGCTGTGACCCTTGTATTTGCTTTTGAAAATGTGATTTTGTTCCAACCCAATTAATACATTTGAGAAGAATTTTTTTTTTTTTTGTGGGGAAGACCAGCCCTGAGCTAACATCTGTTGCCAATCCTCCCCTTTTTGCTGAGGAAGACTGGCCCTGGGCTAACATCCATGCCCATCTTCCTCCACTTTATGTGGGACGCCGCCACGGCATGGCTGACAGGCAGTGCGTCGGCAGGCGCCCGGGATCCGAACTCGTGAACCCCGGGCTGCCAAGCGCGGACTAAACCGCTGCGCCACCAGGCAGCCCCCTACATTTGAGAAGAATTTGATCATAAAGTAAATTTCATGTTTGTTTATGTAGTTTCACCCTTGAGAAACACTAGGTGAAAGCAGAAAACTGTACTCAGCTGAACCGAGCCAGATAACAGACGGCACTACCTCCAACATACCACTGCTTCAGCGCACCTTGTGGGCTGGGAGCCACACCCACGTCTGGTGTTACAGCCCACCTTCCACATCCTTCCGACAGCTGCTTCCACAAGGGCCATATTTATTTATTGTATTTATGTTACTTAACCATTTAATGTGTAAAAACAATGCTGTCCTTTTTATTTTTTTTAAAAAGTGACATTAAGTTTTTGAGTGTTATGCCTCAAGCTCCATTTATCCCATAAGCCCCGTGGCTTTTTGTTTTGTTTTTTGCGGGGAAGACCAGTCCTGAGCTAACATCCCTTGCCAATCTTCCCCTTTTTGCTGAGGAAGACTGGCCCTGTGCTAACATCCGTGCCCATCTTCCTCCACTTTATATGGGACGCCGCCACAGTATGGCTGACAGGCAGTGCGTCGGCGGGCGCCCGGGATCCGAGCTCGCGAACCCAGGGCTGCCAAGCACGGACTAAACCGCTGCGCCACCAGGCGGCCCCAGCCCTGTGGCTTTTATTGTGCAATTTCGCATGGTGCAGTGATTTTTAGGAATGCATACGTCGCCTTATAAAGCAGAACTGACTATATCTGGGGCAGAGACCCTGTGGCCCACAAAACTGAAAATATTTACTCTCTGGCCCTTTTGCAGAAAAGGCTGATGACCCCTGCTGGAGACCATTGGTTTCCGCCCTCTCCGCCTTATGCAGTCTAGAAATAGGCTTTTCGCCACACCATCATCTGACTCAAGAAGCCAAAGCCAGTTTTATTCTAGAATCTTTATTAAGGTAGCATGATGGTCCCGGGCCACCAGCCTGGACCTTGTGACCTTAGGAAAGACCTGTGTCAACAGGGCTTGCCTCCCTCTCCAGACAGGGGTCTTGGTCACCTCCAGGTCATCCCTGCTTCATCCCCCCCAGGAGGAGGGGGCAGAGGGCCAAAGGGAGAGGAGGGCGCGGCCCCACCCCAGGCTGTAGCAGCTCCTCGGCCACCAAGATCCTCCAGCCAGTAGCAGAGTCGAGGGTGCAGCAACCACCAGGGTTACCACCACTCACGGGGTAGACAGCCCCACACCCTCTTACAGTTGTACTCAAAGCAGTTAATAAATTAAAACAGCCTCTTCCTTCAGCGCTGACCCCCCTCAATCACACAAGAGAAGCTGAGCGGAAAGCAAAGCAAGGAGGAATTGGTTGGTTCTTGCCCCCGACAGAGGCCTGGGCCCCTCCTTCTCGGAGCAGCCGTGAACACGGATTATGCAGGGCCTCCAAAGTGTGTTGAGAGGAGCCATCTAGACTATTTCCCCTCACACCGTCTATCAGAACATCTGAAATTTCTTCATAAAGACTCCAATCCAAATGCAATAACGAGAAGGTGCAACACCAAGGCACTGGGGCATTTTGGCAGTTGAGAACACGAGAGCCCCAGAAATAAGGGGGCCTCAAAAAGGAATGCTGGTACAAGTATATTACCTACTTGAATTTCGTCTCGGAGCAGCCTGGCCCACCCCCCGCCAGATTCAGGGAGGGAGCTGAGCTGGTCAGACACTGGGAGGAGTAGCCTGATGAGCCACCCAAACATGGCAGGCCAGGCCCCGTAGTGCACTGCAGGGATAAGTAGGACCAGACCCCTTCAGCTTTGCAAGGGGCAAATAGGAAGGAGCCCCCTCGGGCTTCAGATGTGGCCTGTGGTTCATTCTGCAGGCAGGAGGGGGGATAACAGTGTCCCCTCCTCTGCTGTCGGCCACTCGAGGGGGCCTCTCCAGGGCTACAGGTGGATGGCTGTGACATCTGTGGGAGTGCTGGTCTGGCTGGGCCCTTGGCTGCTGGAGCCCCTGGGGGCTTTGGGTGCTGGGCTGGGGGAGGTCTGGGCGGCTTCTCTGAGGCTCTCCCTGAGCGCAGCTTCAATCTGCTCTTGACAGGCCCGCAGGCAATCCTGGGAACACAGGGGAAGAGTGAGGAAGGGCTGTTGGTCTCCTTCCCTCCCCCCATAGCATCTGGCAGCAGGTGCAGGGGGAAGGACACCTTCCAGCACACAGGGAAGTCGGGAGGTTAGGCCACAGCCCAGCCCCAGCAATCAGCCTTCAATTCTCAGAAACTGGCAAGAGGATGTGGCAAGAGGGTGTGAGAGCAGTCCTGCGTCTGACACCAAACCCCCCTACCCCCACTCCTGCACACCATTTGCCAAGGAAAGGGCACCCAGGGACAGTACCCTTCAACCCACCCAAGACACTTGCTCTTCTCCAGACCAAGGCAGCAGATAAAAGGCCACAGAAGCCCCAAGGGTGGGTGGGGCCTGTGAAACCAGGAGTTGGGACCAGGCGGGGATGGACACCTCCCTCTGCTGGAGGCTCAGAGAATAGCACTGCCTCACAAACTGACAGGCCGCTGCCCTGCTGCCCAGCACTCACCACTTCAGTGCCTGTGATCCCGGCCAGCAGCTCCGTGAGCTCATCCCCTGATGTGGAGCACGCACCCAGGCCTTGCACTGCAGCCCCAATGCTGCCCGTGGCGATCATGGATGGTGGGTACATGGCAAAGGTGTAATCTTGGAAAGAGGGAGAGGGAACCATGGGGTAAGGAGAACTCCCAAGGATAACAGCCTGCAGGGACCTCTTATTCCTCAGAAAGTGCGAGGCAGCATGAAGAGAGCAGGGGGCATACTGGGAAACCCCAGCAGTGAGTGGTCTAAGAGTCAAGGGGGAAAGGCGGGAAAGGGCCTCTCTACTGGAGAGGATCAGGGTGAACAGCACGCTTCCATAGGTGGTCCGTAAGTGATCCTGGCCAGCAACCAGGGAGCGAATGAGTCTCTCTGGTGTGGAAACAAAACTAGGGTCAAGAGACCTGGGTTTTGCTCCCAACTTCATCACTGTGAGACCTTGGGAAAGTCACTTTTCTAAGCCCTCAGTGTCCCCACCTGTGTTCTAGGGGTCTCTGAGATCCCACCCAGTTCTGATTATGTTCTGCTGCTTTTCTGCTCAGAGGGAATAAAATTTTCACTAATTTTGAGGAGTATAAACCAGAAGTTAGCTCTCACCCTAAGAAGTCTTCTGATTTTCCTGATATTGCAAAAGCATGTAGGGCTCTTACCTGTAGCACAGAGGGCCAAAAAGGTCTGGGCGTGCTTTTTGACCAAGGCCTGTCGGTCACGGGGCAGAGACAGCCGGTGCAGAATCAGGGCCAGGAAATCGTGGGCAATCACAGCAGCCAGGTCCCACTTGAGCTTCCCCAGGACCAGCACCTCCCAGTCCTGGAGGGTGGGGAAGAGGGTGGGGTCAGTGGCTGGAGAAGGGAAGGGGAGGGAGTAAAGGAGGAGTCTAACTGGGAAGGAAGACCATCAGACTTGAAAGTCAAGACCCCAGTTCTGCTTCTGGATGTATGGACTGACACTGTGGAGTGGGGAGTCCATGGCAGGGAAGAGCTGGGGGTATTTGTTTTTAATTGGTGATTTACTAGGTGCCACACTACATGCTTCACATGAATTCTCTCTCTGAATCCTGTTTGGTTATCTTTCGGAAGGCCAATGATTTGGGCCGCTTCCTGACTTCATGCAGGTCTTTGAGCACTTCTCCAGCCAGGGCTGAAAGAAAGGACTACAGCAGCAGATACCACCAGCATCACCATGAACTTGAGGCTCCTCTGGGGTGAAGCAGAAAGTCTCCATAATCCAAGGATTTGTGAAAGGGGAGATCACCACTAGCCTCTCCCCTAACTCTGCATGGCAGCCCAGTCCACACCTCTTAAAGAAACCAGAGTGAGCAAGAAGCCAACGCCTCCTGTGACACAGCCACTGAGCTCCCCTGAGGTTCCTCAAAGGGGAGGTTGCCCAACCCAACCCACATCCCCTTGGCGGGACATCAGGGGTGGGTCCTGAGGTATAGCACCCTACTCCACCCCTTTAGCTGGAACCTTAGTGCCATTTGAGTCTCAGGAAGAGAAGTGGCGGCCACACCAGACAGGATGGGTTCAGATGATCCCTGAGGGACCAAACCCTATCCTCACCTGCCCAAGCTTACATGTCACTGCCAGGTCCTAGAGAGAGGCTGCGAGCCCCACCCCACTCCACTCATCTGGGGTTCCCAGCCCTGGCCCCATTTCTGAGTTACACACATGTGGATTTCTTCACTGTTTTTATCTCAGGAAGGAACTCATGGGTTTGACCCCTTACTGACAGAAATGGCAACCCCACCCAACCTCTTCCAGGCCCCCAGCCACAGCGGTCCGTCTCCTGGCCCGAGCCTAGGAGTAATCCTCCCAAATCAGCTCCAACCTCTCACAGCCCCACAGAAAACAGCCTAGCCTGGAGCCAGAAGCTGGACAGAGAAGCTAGCATTCTCCTCCCGGTGCTTGTCCCAGTGGCCAGACTCCTAACTCAAAAGTGAACAGAAAGCAGCTGCCTCCAAGGAAACATCTAGAAGGCAGTTTGAAGTGGGCTCTCCCTGTGGGGAGGCATGGGGTCCTACGTGGGGAAGGCAACCACCTCACCCTGTGTCCAGGCAATCCCTGAGAATCTCAGCCCTCGTGGTGGAGAACATACCCCTGGAGTGATTAGCTGCAGTGGCTGCCAGTTTCCATTACGTCCCTAGCCTTTAAGGCCACCTGGGCTAGCTAGAAGACCTACGTTCTCCTCATCGGCTTCAGTGCAAGGCTGAGGCAGGACCCTTCCCTCCTCCTCTGGGCCTCAACCTTCTCTGCTGCACAAGGATTTGGACTGACTGGAGTTCTCTGAGGTCCCTTCCAACTGTGACCTTCTAGGAAGCCATCTGCATGCTCCACCCCCAGCTCAGGCAGAGGGAGTGGGGGAAGAGTACTTTTTGCCTGTTCTGAAGAACTCCCTTCACACAAAGGCACACACACCATCCCAGTCTTTTCACAAAAAGGAAGTCCCCTTCTACCTTCCAGCCCAAACCCATCTAGAAACATCTTGCTTGCCGGCCATGGAAACCAGCTCCACCTTCAGACTTGCCAAAAACTACCAGATTCATCACAAAGAGCTGTGGGGCCTCCCAGATTCCCAACTCTGGCCTCCTACTCCCATCTCTGAGAGCTACTTGGCAGGAAGAGGAATCCTGTTTGTCGGGGGCCCCAGTACCCTGGCTTTCTGGCCAGCCAATCACAGCAGCCTGCATGCTGCCCTCCTCCCCGGGAGATGGGGCCCAGAGACTCCTCTCAGGGTCAAGAGAAGACTTGGCGGACGGAGAGCAAGGTGGGGGAAGGTGCCAGCTCACCCACCCTCTCCCTCAGGCCTCCCCAGGAGATGATCTGCATGCCCTGAATAACCTCTTCCAGATCCAAGCAGCTCTGCCACCTCCTCTCCAGGCTTAGTGGGGAAAGAAAACCAGTGGCCCGCCTGCCCTCCTGCCCCGGGAAGAGCCCAGCCCAAGTTCCCAGCAAGAGGCCCAGGGAGCCACTTCCCAAACCACAGGAGTGACAGCAGCTCCCCACAGGGTTATGAAAGACCTTGGTCAGAGTGGGCGGGCCAGGGGAGGGGGCATCATTATCACATCGGAAGCAGCTGCAGCTCAGCTCCCTGTCTGTCCCTCAGCTTTGGCCTTTGGCTAATGGGGAAAGGGAGAGAGGGTTCCACCAGGCCCGAAGCAGCTGCTCAAGTTCCTCAGAATGAGGACAGGGAACGGAAGATTAGGAAGGAGCGGTCTCTTCTGGGATATGAGGGGAAGGAAAGAAGGTGGGATGAAGCTTCTTGGCCCTTCCTTAGAGCAATCAGGGCCTGGCTTTAATCTGCTCTGGGAGGCTTTTCTATCAAAGTCCACTAGGATAAAGACTCAACCAAGGCAGCCCCCTCCCCCACATGAGGCACATTCCACTCCCCGACTCCAGTGGGGGTGTACAGGCATGTCCTGCTGCTGCCAATAAATAACTCAGGGTGGCTGCGTAAACCCAGAGGCAAAGTACTAGTGAGTGTAGACATGCAGTTGGACTTGTTGGGATCTGAGGGAAAGACCAGGAAGGAGTGGCAGCCCCTAGAGGTCAGGAGAAGGGGATTTAGTTGCTGCCAGCAGCTCAAGCCCAGGCTGGGCCTACGCTAACCATCACATCACACTGCCCCATCTTTTGTCCAAAAACATAGCCTCTGCTAGCCATGCTCCCTCCCCAAGGGGCAGAAAGACTCTGAGGTCTTAGTTTTCCTCTTCCTGGTAAGTGAGGAGGCAGGACGTGTTGGGGGTAGGGGGAGTCATGCACGCACCCGCAGCTGGCGGGGAGAGACAGAGTGGTCGGTGTAGATGCACAGTTTTTCGATGGTCAGGGGCGTAGTCTCGCGCAGCTTGGAGGCCAGCAGCATGCAGACCGCACCCAGGAGCTGCAACTGCGCCTTGCGGGTGGGGACGCAGGACAAGTAGCGATCCAGGTAGTTCATGGCCAGGGGGAAGACTTCTTCCTCACAGCGCTGCTCCTCACATACCTGGGGGGAGGGCACACAGTCAGTTCTGGGGCAGGGCGTGGGAATCGCAGCAGCACTAAAGGGAGCAAGGGGGGGCGAAGGGAAATGGAATGGGGAGCAAAAATGGAAGAGGGAGAAGTGTACTTACAATGTCAAAGACTAACACGGAGGAGGATGCGTCCTCCCCAAGGTGACGCCCCCCACTTCCTCCGCGTTGCCTCCTTCCCCCTCCCCTGGGGGTGGGGGACGCCAGAGGCTCCCTTCCTTAATAAGGATTCCAAACTGAGAGTCCCCTCCCCCATAGCGGGGGGGGGGCGGAAGAGTCACCCTTGGTAGCCAGAGAGCTGGGACCTTACCCCCATTACCACCACCCACTGCACACACCCAAAGGGAAGGGAGGAGACTCCTGCCGCTGCCTCCCGCACTTTTCATTTCCCTGACGGCCGGAACAGCGCGCGCGCCACCCCCACCGCCTTCCCCGCCAGAACGCCGCGACAGACACAGGAACCGGCTCCGGGGCGGGGGCGGCCGAGCCCAGGGTTTTCCAGGCGCGTTCTCCAGAGAAGACCGGGCGGGGGAGGGAAGTAGGAGACTCTGAGAGAAGCCGGAGGGGACAGGGTGGCCCTTGTCCCGCTTTCCTGGCCCGAAGAGAGGATTGGGTTAGGGTGCCAAACGACTGGCAGTCAGAGTCAGGGTTGGGGAAGGGAAAAGGGCAGAGAGAGGCAGCCGGCTAGGATGCCCCAGTGAAGGGCCAAGCCCGGCGGTCTGGGCCACTGAAGCATCTTGCTGATTGTTGTTGGATCCAGGATGTCCCTATAGGGCGGCCCCGGGATGTCCGGAGCGGGGACGCAGGGGCGGCGGGGGAGGGGAGACACGTCCCGGCGGTACCTCCAGCATCCAGTATGCCAGCATCTTCCGCATGTGCGGCTTGATCTCCCTCTGCACGCATTGGAAGTAGGAGGCGCGGGGCACGTAGCGCTCCTCCAGGCGGAGCAAGCTCTGCAGGACACGCTGGTCCCCCAGCAGTCGCGGGTCCGGCCCGGCCCGGGGCGCGTGCCGGGTGCTCTCGCAGCACAGCAGCTCCATCCTCGGGCAGCGCACAGGCAGGGCGAGAGCGCGGGCTTGCGAGCCAGAACGCAGGCGGCAGGCCGGAGAGCGCGGGGCGCGGGTCTGGTGCTGGCGCTGGCACTGCGCGGCCGAGCCCCAGCCCGCCCGCGCCGGGGCGCGCGCGGCTTCCCTGACAGGCGCCCCGCCCCTCGCGACGATGTAGCAATCGTGGAATGCTCGAGCGTCGCAAAGTTCCAAGGGGCGGGGCTGCCGGCGCCCAGACGGAAAGGGCTCGCGGACGCTCCCCCTCCCTCCCCGCGGCCGCATTGGTCGGCGCGGCGCGGGCCGGCCGGCTTCCGGGCGCTCCGGGCCCTTCTGACCACCCAGCGGAGAGAACTTTCTTGGGGGTGGGCCTCTTCCCCACCAAAGGGCCCTCCCATTTTGCTTCTCTGCCTCTAGTTGCCCAGGAAAAGACTTCCCTGCAAAGGTTATTCATTCATTCGTCAAACCCTACTTCACCCGCTGCTTGCTCTAGGGACTATAAATAATAATAAAATAACTAGTTTTTCATGAACACTGTTCTAAGCACTTAATGTGTAATAACTTATTAAATCCTCACGAAAACTCCATGAGAGGTATTATCCTTATTTTGCAGACGAGGAAACTGCAGCACGGTCGCTAGAACAATCATGCAGTCAGTCTGTGGCAGAGCTAGGATTGGGAAGCCGACAGCCCGGCTCCAGAATCTGCTCTACACCATTGCTGCTTAAACTGGCATCCCCGTTTAAACATCTGCATCGCCTGAGAGCTGGTTACAAATGCAGACCCTCAGGCCCACCCCTGACCCGCTGGATCAAAATCTGCATTTTAACAAGATCCCCGGTGATTCCCGCGCATATCAAAGCCTGAGAAGGGCTGGTCGAAATCAGCACATTACAGAAACACAACAGGGCGGAAAGGCCGTGGACTCAAGGCCTCACCTTGTCGTTAAGTTGGCTGTGTGGCCTTGGACAAGCCCTGAAATCCGCCTTAGTTTCTGTTTGAGGAAAACGTGGGCGGAGAAACTAGATCCTCTCTGAAGGAGTTTCTTGCTCAGACTCTATAAAATCTTCCAGTTGCCATTTCTTCTAACTCTCAAACTTTGGATTACTTTGTAGTTTCCCCATAGCTTGATTCCACATGACCAAGAGGCAGACCACAGGCCACCAGTTACGCTCCAAATGGAAGGAGGCCTTGGGGATCCCTGCCTCTCCTGGGGGCCTCCCAAGGGAGGAGACACTAAGGAAGTGAGTTACTAGAGAAATGATACTGTACAGAAAAGGCAAGTTCTATGTTAAGCATTTTCTCAATGAATTGTTCTTTTTTATAGAATAAATTTTATTGTAGTTTCCATGTCATGGCAATATTCATTTGCATTGCAAAAAACTTAGAAAATACAGATAAACCACAAAAACAAGGAAAATAATAATTACTTGCAATTTCACCATCCAGAGATAACTCTTTAAAATGTCAATGTTTATTTTTCTAAAATTGTTCCATAAATAAATATATTTTTAAAAATGAGATCATCGCACTGTTTTGTAAGCTGTTTTTGTCAATTAAAAAATTAAATTAAATTTAAAAATATACTCAACACTTTTCCATGTCATTAAATATTCTACAACATTTTTAATGGCTACATAGAATACGGGTGAATGTATCATAATGCATTTTACCAAATCTGTATTGTTGGAAATTTAAGTTGTTTCTAGTTCTTCTCTATTAGAAACAATAAGTAAAATATTTTTGTGCACACTCATGATTATTTCTAGAAGTGAATTAATTTCTAGAAGTGGAATTTCTCAATCTAAGATTATGAAACATTCTAAGGCTTTTGATACAATTCTTATTACCAAATTTCCCTGCTGAAAGGCTGAACCAATCTAATGAACAAACATTAGATATCTATTTAAAAAAAAACATAACACAACTCTGCCAACTGGAGAGATGAAAAGTGGTTTATTAGTAATAATATATGTATTTTTTAATTCAAGAGATCTTGTTGTGCCAACATAAATGTGTCACGTGCTTTGTGTAATCTTGTAAATCCTTTACTCCTGTCTTCAGAAATATAAATATGAAGTTTCTTCAGCTAATTATTCATTGCATTGCACTCTTTCATTAAAAAGAACCCTAGATTTAAAATTATAAAGAGTAGGTGTGAAGTTATGGGTAGGCAAAGAAGTTGACGTGTAAGAGGTTTTTAGGATGCAGGCAGACTAAAAAAATCTAGCTTTTGAAGTAAGTATATAACCAGAAACCAGATCTGTCTTGAAGGAAGGTGTTTCTTTACTTTCTGAATTATTGAAAGGACTGTTCAAGTTAGAAGACTGTGTATCTTTGATGTGAGGGTAAATCACCATTATTTTAAAATTTTTTCCCAGTTTTACTGAGATATAATTGACTTATGTCAATTATATTAGTTTAGGGTATACAATGATTTCATTAGGGTATATAATGATTTAATACATGTATATATTACGAAATTATTACCACAATATGTTTAGTTAACATCCATTACCTCACGCAGTTACAATTTTTTTCTTGAATGAGAACTTTTAAGGTCTCCTCTCTTAGCAACTTTCAAATATACAATACAGTATTGTTAACTATAGTCACTGTGCTGTACATCCCCAGAACATATTTATCTTATAACTGGAAATTTGCACCTTTTGACCATCTTCATCCATTTCCCCCTCCCCCACCCTCCACCTCTGACAACCACCAATCTGTTCCGTTTCTATGAGTAAGGATTTAGAGATTCCACATGTGAGTGAGATCATACAGTATTGGTATTTCTCAGTCTTATTTCACTTAGCATAATGCCCTCAAGGTCCATCCATGTTGCTGTAAATGGCAGGATTTCCTTCTTTTTATGGCTGAATAATATTCCATTGTATATATATACCACATTTCTTTACGGAGAAAGAAAACTGGAGAGATGAAAAGTGGTTTATTGGTAATAATATTTTGACACATTATTAGCCATTTATATTTCTTATATAAATTAATTACCTATTCATGTCTTTGTCCATTCTTTTATAGGGATGTTTATTTTCTTATTGGTTTATAAGTGCTCATTACATTTTAAGGACATTAACCCCTTTTCATACTTTTTTCTTTGTCACATATCTTGCAAATTTTTTTTAGTTCACTGTTTGCCTTTTATTTTTGGTTCATGGTGAAGTTCTTTTTTTAACAAATAAAAGGTTTTTATTTTTATGTAGCCTTATTTACTGATATTTTCGTTAATGATTTCTGCCTTTGAATCATGCCTTCCCCATGCTAAAGTATAGTATATACTTTATATACTTATATAAATACTAGAAGAAAATGTAGGAAATACTTAGAGATGATTTTTTTTTCATCACCCAGGGAGCTTGCTGAAAATGCAGACTTCTGGCCCCAGCCTCAGGGCTTGTCTTTCTTCGAGTCGGTGATGAGGCTCCCCCAAATCTGCATTTTTTTCAAGAGTACATACAAGGTTTTTTCTTTTTTAATGTGTAAATTGTTACCTACATTTATTCAGTGTGTCATATTAAGTGGAGCTCTAGCTTTATTTTTCCCAAATGATCAGCCAGTGTGTCCCAGCCAGTGTGGCCCTGATTTAACAATCTGTTCTTTATTTCCCTCACTTCCCTGCGATGAGCACCCCTGGGCCTGGCTCTTGCATCTTACATGATGCCTTCTTTTGGTCATTTATGGCCAAAGACTTTCACTGGGAACTGGCCCTCAGAATTCCTACTGCTTTTGTCTAAGGAACCTCATTTGGTCTTTACCCCAATATCAGGTATAAAGGTGCTTAAGAAAGACACCAAAAGCTCATTTAGCCTGAAATAACCACTGCCTCCACTTCTAGAGAGAACTGTCCTTCAACTGCAACAAGAGGGACGTAAGTGAGATAGCAGGGAAACTCCAGTTAGACAATGATATGGGACAGAGAAAAGAGTAGCAGAATCTTCTTCTCTGTAGACCTCTAAAAACCTGGCAGGTCCTTCATTGCCCTCCCCATCTCCTCAGTCCCCCTTTCCATCACTGGTCAGCCCATTTATCCTCTCTGCTCAGTCTTTGTATTCATCCTTCAAGGCTCAGCTTAGGTCCTACCTCCTCCAAGAAGCCTTCCTAGAACAATCCAGCTGCAGGAACCGACCCTCTGGCCTCCAAACTCCTGCAGATCCCACTGCACATGCCCTGCATTTGTCTGGCTGATTCTGGACCTGCTCTCTCCCTACCCAGAGTGTAAGTTCCCAGAAAGGGGAAGACAGTCCACCCGAACTGAGATGTCACTGTGTGCCAGGCGCTGGGCAGGGTGTTCTCAATCCACTGTCTCGCTCTCTAAGATCTATTTTCAGATGGGAAAACTGAGGTACAACGGAATTAAATAACTTACAGAAGGTCTATGTAGCACCTCCCAAACTGTACCCTTTTTAATCCTCCACTGCCTCTCCTCAAGGACAGGGATTGTGTCCTGTGTGTGTGTGTCTCTGCAGGACCTGGCCCTGTGCTGTGACCACCAATGATAATAACAGCCCTCTGTGGAGTCCTCATTGTGTTTCAGGCACTGTACATACCTGATATGCATTAAATCATCTCATTTTCACATCAACCTTATGAGAAGTAAACTAGTATTTCCCCCCATTTTACAGAAAGGGAAGCCAGTACTCAGAGCGGCTAAATAATTTGCCGAAGGTCACACAGCTAGTAACTGGTAGAGGCAGGACTCAACCCAGGCAGTCCGGCTTCAGAGTCCACACTCAACCACTTCATTCTACTGCCTCTTGTGCCGTTCCGTGAGTGTGTATTGGTTTATTATTTGATTTATCGAGGAAGGGGCACAATCCTGGAAGCTAGTGTGTCTACCTGCACCCTGGGGAAGGGAGCTCCTGGGGAGCAGGGCATTTTGAATGAAACCTCTTCCTCGCCCCTGGCTGGGACTGCCATGCCCAGAGCCGAGTCATCCTGGAGCTCCACGGCCAAGGAGCTGGTCAGCTACAAGCCACCTTTCCTCTGAGGCAGCAGGTGAGCTTCTGGAAGGTTGGCTGATCTGCCTGGGAACATCACCAATCACCTCCATCTCATAGAAGTAGGGGCTCCCCTTATTTTCCGTAAAAGAAAAAAAAAAATGACAAAGCAACGACCAGGGCCAACATGGGGAGGAGTTTCTGCCCAGGTGCATTCAATTAGAAAATGTTACTCAATGAAATGGCAAATTTGAGGAGGGGTGGGAATGGAATGTCACAGGCCAGATGAAAAGCCCTAAGGAGGAAGGATACAATGCTTTCTTCCTTCTCCCACTCCCTCCTCCTCTTCATCACTGAAATCACTTCTCCCATCTGAGAACTGAGGGGGTGAGCAAGGTGATGGGTGACGCCCATCACCCCCACGGTCTACATTCTATGGCTCAGCTCCCTTCAGATCCACTGAGGTGACAGGGAGGGGCAAGCAGCCTTGGGGTGAGGAGAGGTGCCCTCGACAGGGCGGAGGACAAGGCCCTGGAGTCAGGCTTGGGACTTTGAGGGAGTTACTAAAACCTCTCAGTCTGGTTTCCTCTTTTGTCCAATGAGGACGGTAACAGTCTACCCCACAGAGGGGTTCTGAGGACTAAACGGGCAGACACATGTCACCGCGCCGGGCACAGGGCGAGCATTCAAAGATGGTAGTTACCGTTGTTGTTGTTACATTATTATTATTCTCTCTCAATGAGTACCGTTTCTGCTGCGGACAAGCACCCAGAACCCTGCCCAGACAAGCGCAAGTTTGGGCGGCAGAAGCCCTCCTCCCGGGACGGCAGCTCTAGCAGGCTTGGATGACCCAGCTCACAACGTTCAGTGCGCGGTCGGGGCCCAGGCCACACTGCTCTGCCACCCCACCCTCACTGGCTGTGGGACTCTGGGCAAATTACGCCACCTCTCTGAGCCTCAGTTTCCTGTTCTGAAAATGGGGATAATAGTAGCACCTCCCCTACGGAGTGGCTGTGAGGATGAAATGGGCTCATTTGTGTAAAATACACAGAACAGCGCCTGGCATATGGTGAGCCCTTAAAAAAAGTTAGTTGTGCTTGTGGAGCTTAAAAGCACAAACTTCTTCATGTATATGGACTATTTATGGCAATAATATAATAAATATAACACAATGCATATGGAAGCACCTGGAAAATAAAAAATGCCAGGGATTACTACTGTGGTGAAGATTTGGCAAACTGTTTGCTTCGGAAGGGGTACAGAAGACTGTCCCAGTCAGTGAAACGATCTAGTGTACTAAAAGTGGTCTGAGACACCATTATGGGATTTCCTAGTTTTCTGAGAATTGGAGAAACCTAAATGAATACTATTTCCCCCCAATTTTTTACTTTGAAATATTTCAAACCTACAGAAAAGCTGCAAGAATAGTACAATGAACACTAACATACCCTTCCCCTAACTTCCTGTTTCAGTCTGTGTGTCCTAAGAATGCGACAGTCTCCCACATAACCACAAAACAATTAGAAAAGTGACACTAATACAAGACCATCACAATCTATATACAAAGTCCCCCAATTATTTCAATAATATCCTTTTATGGCTTTTTGCCTTCTCAAGACAAGATCCAATCAAGGATCATATTTGCACTGTTACCCTAACTCCTTAATCTCCTTTACTCTAGAACAGTTCCCGACCCTTTTTTTAAAAAGCCTTTGATAACACTGATATTTTTGAAAGCCAACTGTTTCATGCAGTGTGCTACAAGTTGGATTTGTCTGACTGTTTTGTCCTGATTAGAGGAGGATTAAATATTTTTGGTAGAGATATTACATAGGTGATGCTGTGTCTAAATGTATATTTTATAGTAGAAAAATCAAGCATTAAACCAAACTTAACATAATTTTGCTTTTTCTTTAAGGATTCAGAGACACTTCAGTATTATTACAGTATTCCAGGTCACTATTTTGAGCATCTATTATCCAAGATTTCAAATCAGTAATTCTCAAAAGTTTTTGCTCATCCACTCCTTAGTAAAAACTGTTTGAGCATACTCTTCCAATACATTTAGAATACTTAATTTATAAACTATGTCCCTGATACTCTAATATATTATGTACATTATAGAACATACTAAGAAATGTTAAAAAGATAAGACAAAATACATACAAATAGAAATTTTCTTCCCACTCTACAATGGAATGTCTTATACCCAGAGTTCACCATTATTTGCCTAGCCAGCTCCCAAGACAGGCTTCACTACTGATCAAGAAACTCTTTCCCACTGAGCCTGGATGGACCTTAAATATCTGACACAGCACTCCAGTGCTACCCGACCAGAGCTGGCATGTGAGTTAACCTGTTTTCTGTTTCTACTTTACACGGGAGGCTGCCTTCTCAGCAATTCCACACGGATATCCAATGGGCACCTTTAAACTCAGCTTCTCCGAAAGTAAGATCCTAATCCTTCCCACAACAAACCTGCTCTTCCCACAGCCTTCCCCCACATCAGCAAATGGCAAATCCATCCTTGCACTTGCTCAGGCCAAAGCACTTGGTGTCATTCTTGACTCCTCTTTCTCAAATCCCACATCCATCTCTCAGCAGAGCATAGAGGCTCCACTTTCAAAATATCTCCAAAATCCACCCTCTTTTCTTCTCCTCCTATGCTACCTCCCTGGTTCAAATTCAGTTCTTCCTAGTCTTTACCAGTCTCCCACATCTAACCCACTACCCATTTCTGGTTGATTCTATGTCCCCAATACGTCTCCAATCCTTTCCTTTTCTCTGTCTCCACAGTGAGCACCCTGGTCTAGGTTGCATGACCTTTCGCCTGGATTACAGCCGTAGCCTCCTGCGGGCGTCCCTGACCCACCCTCGCGCCCTCCAGTCTAGTGTCAGCCCAGCAAACCTCTAGCAGCTCTCCGTGTCACTCACAGTGATTGCCAAACTCCTCATGACGCCCCAAGACCTGTGTGATCTGCACCCCCATCCCATTTCCCACCACTCTCTCTCTCTCACTCTGCTCCGGCCACACTGGCCTCCTCATTGTTCCTGGAACAAACCAGGCATACATGTTCCCTTTGTATTTGCTGTTCCATCTGCCTGGAATGTTCTGCCTCCATATCCACATGGCCCACTCCCTTACTTCCTTCGGATTTTAACTCAAGTCACATTCCTCCTATCTTCTAGCCATCCTACCCCAACCCTGATTCTTCCTAGCCCCTTTGACTGCTTCATTTTTCCACTTACCACCCACCACTAACATACGACATACTCTATTTATGTGTTCTGTTTAAAGTTTGTCCGCTCCCTCACCACCCCACCAAAACAGAATGGTGCCTGGTTCATAGCAGGTGTCCAGAAAATCTTTGAATGAATGAAACAAACTGAATGTAAGAAAAACACCAGCACAAGCCACAGGATAAATGACAACTCATCCGCAGTAAGGGAGCCAGTGGGGAGGGGTGGCGCTGGACACAGTGGACAGCACAGGTCCCCCCAAAGCCCGGAGGAGCTGCTTAGCTCAGCCTTTGCTACACCGTGGTAATGAGTGTTGCCATAATTCCCTTTGTTTCCAAGGCACACACAATGCTCTATGGGCTGGATCTGAGGGGCGGGGAGCAGTTTATAATTCCAGTGCACAAATTGCTTGTGAAAAGAAACCTCAGGTACTGGCCTGAACCTGTCAAGTCTCTCCTTTTCATAAAATTGGAATACAACCTATATATTTACACATTTGCTTTTCCTCTCTCTTTTTGGCTGTCTGGATTCTGAATAAATGAGGCTTTCCTGTCCTATTATTGTTTGAGATCCCTGTTCTGCAACTAAGGGTGAGATGGGCATCTGGGCCTCAGGTGTGATGGTAACTTGCTACAGCAAAACACCTGGGCTCTCAGCTGGGAAGCCAGGAAGCCAGCATTATTCATTGTAGGCACGGGATAGCCCTGGCATCAGTTTAGCTTCATGTTTAAGTGAGCTCTGGAGTCAGGTTGATGCCCAGCTCTGCCATTTGCCAGCTGTGTGACCTTGGGCAGGTTACTTAATTTCTCTGTCGTAGGCTCCTCACCTGCAAAAGTGGGACCGTAATAGCACTTATCTCAGAGGGTGGTTGCAAGGATTAATATGAGAAAAGCACCTACAACAGCGCCAGGCTCATAGTAAGCGCTCAATAAAGGTAGCTGTGACCATCAACAATCCACGTTTATCTGTTGCCTTCCCTGCCGGAGGCCACAGCAGGCTTTAGGATGTCCTGGGACATGCTGGACACGAGTCAGAGAGGAGAGGCCTCCGTTTTAAGAGTTTCCAGTCTAAAGTGGGTGACTGATGATCGTGCATCATGGAGAAATCCTGAGATGTCACTAAGACGGAAGACTTGTACCTGGGCGTTTGCAACACCCAGCAGAGGCAGGCAGGCAGTGTGTGCTGGGAAGGGTGGGCTGCACTGGGAGTGGTGGGGTTGGTGGTCCTGGTCACCTGACTTCCACGAGACAGCCTATGGTGGGAGAAGTAGGACTGCAGGAGCTCAGAAAGTAAGTGAGGCAGCAGAAGGGAGAGGCAGGAAGGGGGCACCCAGAGGAAGTTTAGGCAGGGTGTGGTGTTTGCCAACTGTGGGGCAACTACCCATGGTAGCACACCAGAGAATTTTAGGTAGTGGTAATAAATTACACTTGCTAAGCACCTTCTCTTTGCTGGGCACTGAGAGCTTTACCAATTTGCTCTGTGAAGTATAGGTGCTACTTACCCTCACGATACCAGTGGGAACAGAGGGACACAAAGAAGTTAGGTGACACCCAGCACCACACAGTTAGCAAGTGGCTGTCTTGGTTTGGGCTCCCCAGAGCAGACTCTGAGACAAGAATTCAAGTGAAGTAATTTACCTGGGAGGTGATTCCAGGAAGCACCCAAAAGGAAGTGGGGAAATGAGATGGGAAGGGAAGGAAACCAGCAAAGAGTGCATTATTGAGTAAGTTACCACTGTGGGCAAATAGGGCTCAGCCTGCTGAGGAACTCTGGGAGATTATGATGTGCGTGCATGCCTGGGAGTAACTGCACCCGAGGGGTGAGGGGGCAGGGATGCCTGTCCATCAATTCCCAACAGCCAGTGGTTGAGGGCTGCTGAGGATGGAGGCAGGGGCCTGGAATTAATTACCCAGCACTTCCAGCTTTCCTGTGGGAGGGCACTATGGCCTCTTGATAGCCAGAACAAGCCATCAGGTAGAGTCACAGTGCTGGGGCTTGGGAGTGGGGCTGGTGCACTCTGGAATGCTGAGTGCCATGGGCATGTGGGTGGAGACCAACGGCATGTGCTACATTGGCAGAGCTGGGATTTGAACCCTGTCAGGCACCAGAGCACAAGTCCTAAGCCCGAATAAATATTTTTAACAGTTTTGTGCTCCTTTTCAAGTAGTGTGTATGTGTGTATGTGTATACGTATCAGAACATTAAACCTGGGACTTTATCAAGTTTCCTTTTAAAATAGATTTATTTAATGAAAACTGTTAATTTTAAAAATATGAAGCAGCAATAGCAGAGCCGGCACATGGAGGTGGCCATTGTGAGGGTGGCATGGCGATGACGGACAACTGGGGACTCATGGACGAGGAATGAAAGGGCAGAACTGTGAAGACCTCCACTGGGTCCCAGGACCTGGCTCTGTCTCTAGTACATACGTACAACCGGGCAAGTGCCTCAACTCTGGGAGCCTGCTTCCCCGTCTATAGAAGGGGACACCAAGAGCCCAAACCGCTCAGAGAGAAGCTCTGAGACCAGATGAGATAATGCACAAGTTAAAAAGCCCTAAGTAAATTGTGAAGTGCTCGGCAAATCTAAGGGGGTAATTCCAAGGAATCCAGTGGAGAACCGTGAGGATGGGGCTCCTACTGTGGCCCAATTTGTGTGACCCAAAAAACCCCCGCGGCCAACTTCTGCCTTGCAATCACAACCCAGGTTTTGTTGCGGTATCAGGTGCCGTGTGTTCCAGGGGAGGCCGGCCACTCTCTTGTCTCAGAGGTTGAATTTAAATTTCTCCAAACCCAATCATAATCATTTCACAGCTGGTGTCAGAAGGGGCATTTGCCATATTCTGGCCAATAAGGTGTGAAGCAAGTCTGCTCAGGGGCTTCAGTAAATAGTGCATGAGAAACAGATCCATTGCTACCCTGTGTGAGAATGGAGTAAGATATGCTAATATTTGCTGTATGCTTACTATGTGCCAAGCACTATTCTGAGTTTAAAAGAAAAAACCTAATTCATTTAATCCATACAATATTAAACTTCTCAGGTAAAGTACTATTATCCCATTTGACAGAGAGGTTAAGCAATTTACCCAACATCATATAGCTATGGGATTTGGAACCAGGTTTGGCCGCAGAGCCCACACTCTTAACCACTGTGCTGTGATGCCTGGAGCAGCTGCAGCCATCTTGCAATGATGAGAGAAGGAGCTGACACCTGAGAATGAGAGCTAAAAGCTCAGAACAAATTTCCCTCCCTGGTGATGTTGTTGAGCTGCTGAGTTAACCAATCCTGGAACCACCTACCTCTGGACTTTTTGTGATGTGTGAGATAGTATATTTTCCAATTGTTTAAGCTACTTTCACTCCCCAAGTAAAAGTTCCTTTCTCTACTATCACCCACATGATGGGTCAACCTTCAATAGCAAACAGGCAGAGTTCTGGCAAACATTCAAGAAAGAAGTAATCTCAATCTTAAACCCTTTCAGAGAAGATAGACAGGGTTCGCTTCTCAACTCATTTTTAGTGTAACTTCGATTCCAAAACCCAACAAGAACCGTGTGAGAAAAGAAAATTACACTTATGAACATGAATGCAAAATCCTAAGCAAGATATTAGCAAACTGATTCCAGCAATATATAAAAAGGGTAATAAGTTATAAGTATGTGGACCTTATACCAAAAATGCATGATTATTTTGAAAAAAATCAATATAATTCATCACACTAAAAGATTAAAGGGGGAAAAATCATATGATTGCATCAACAGATGTCAAACAAGACTTTTTTTTTTTGCTGAGGAAGATTCGCCCTGAGCTAACAACTGTGCCAATCTTTGTCTATTTTTTTTAGTACGTGGGCCACCAGCACAGCATGGCTGCTAATAGAGCGGTGCAGGTCTGTGCACGGGAACCAAACCTGGGCCGCCAAAGAGGAGCACATTGAACTTAACCACTAAGCCACCGGGGCTGGCCCCTCAAACAAGTTTTTGATAAAATTCAACATCCATTCACAAGAAGAAAAATTCTTGGCAAAATAGGCAAATGTCCTTCATCTGACATAGGGCATCTCCTAAAACCCTGCAGCAACCATCTTATTTAGTAGTGATACCTCGAAAGAAACCAGGCAAAGTGCCAAACATGCCAGGCCAGTGGGCAGAACTTCTAGGGCCTTTGCAAAGGCTGGGAAAGACCCAGAGGTACTGGTTCCTCCTCCATGACCAGTCTGGCCGGTCCTTTCCGGGAATAGCAAGGCCACGTGTTCCCAGTGTTCTCAATGTAGGCCATCATCTTCCCACCCCTCTTTCAACTTGTAGAGTTTTATAAACAGCACTATCTTCAGAGTCCCCAGATGTGAAGCCCTGGTGCCATCTTGGATTTCTTCCTTTCTTTGTTTTCCTGTATCCAATCAGTTACCTGACCCAACAAAACCACTTCCTGAAGCTCACTTAGATCCCACACTTTCTCTTGCTCCAAATTAAAATTTGCCACCAAAATAAACCCTTTACAGCAGAGAAGAGACAATGCATCTCACGGAGGAATCTGGTATCATAATCTAAAACTGTCCTCTGCAAACCTGAAATTTATCTGAAGTCTAATATTCTGCGTTAGAAATGTTTATACATTTAGGATTCTGGTCCTACTATAGCCATAATTGCTATAATACAAAAATAATGGTTTAAATTACTTATCGTTCAGGAAAATTAAACTCCATGGAAGCCATGTGTATCATAAGACTGGCACGACTTTCAAACCCTCTTCTGAAAGGCTGGGCCTACATTATACATTACTGTTGTGCCAGCCTCCCTGAGTGCCTCAGTCTTCACCCTGCTTTCAGCTAGATCCAGATCAATGGCTCAGAGCCATCAGATTAATCTCTCACAGACACTCCTTTCATCTCCAGTCCAAGGACCTGCTTATCGGGTCAAATTTAAAAGTCAACCAGTTTGGCTTTTAAAGTTCTCCTTCAAGAGGCCCCAGCCACCCGATCCAATTTTTATCTCAGCCAGAACACTCCAGCCCACCTCCAGGCCTTATCATCCACCACTGGCATCCTGCTCCCTCCTCCAGATCCAGCTCCTGTCAAGGCCTAGCTCCTGGTCCACCAATTCCATGAAGCTTCTGAGGTCGTAGGGTTTAAAGATCAGGGAAGTTTAGAGCCACAGGGATCAATGTCGCCCAGAGAGGGGAGCTCACTTGCCCAAGGGCACACAGCCTGTTAATGGTTGTTTTAAACTATTCTCATTGTAAACAAACCCTATTTTCCCCAAAAGACTGGAAACTCCTAGGGTAGGTACCACATCTTTTTATTCTCAAATTTGGTTAACCTACCACCGGAGGTACTCTGCAGAAAGATGGGTGCTTGGTTCCAGACTCCCCGCTCAGGCAATTCCCCTGCCTGGAATGTCTTTCCTCCACCTTTTGTCAGCCATTCACACTTGCAAAATCCAGTTTAAGATTCCTCCAGGGCCTAGCCCGGTGGTATAGCGGTTAAGTTCACAGGCTTTGCTTTGGTGGCCTGGGTTTTGTGGGTTGGATCCAGGGCGAGGACTTACGCACCGCTCATTAAGCCATGCTGTGATGGCGTCCCATATACAAAATAGAGGAAGGTGGGCACAGATGTTAGCTCAGTGCCGATCTTACTCACACACACACAAAAAAGATTCTTCCAGTTGTAGGTTATTTACTTTTTCCTTTTTAAATTGTCACTAGGGTTGTTACAACACTGACTAAAAAAATACATTTTTAGAAAAGATCCATACTTCCCCCAAATGCACAAATCCGTGCCAGCTGACTCATTCTATTTTTTTTTTTTACATTCCTTCCAGGAGAGTTTGTATCATTCATTCTCTCATTCATTCATTTATTCCACAGATCCTTACTGACCCTACCAAACCCCAAGATACTTGTGAGGCCATGAACAATACGAAGACAAGTAAGGCAGTTTTCTCTCTTAGAGAGAATACAATCTCCTGGGGAAATAAAATGTGCTTTGCTTTCCTTCTTAATAATTTACCTTTACTTGATTCTTTAATTGACTCAAGTATGTGGGTTTGGGGGCTTTGACTCATCATGTGGCCAGAAAGTTCCCTGAAATCAGGAATTGAATCTTCTAGTTCTTTGGTATTTAAGTAGAATAAGAATATGTTCCAGTTAGTACTGGTTGTCCTCATATAATTATTAACGGTGCACCCTCTCACTCTCAAAAGTGTCCCAGTTTGGAACAACAAGTGTTGGTGAGGATGTGGAGAAATGGAAGCCCTCACACACTGCTGGGGGGAATGCAAACTGGTGCAGCCACTTTGGAAGACAGTTGGGCAGTTCCCCAAAATGTTAAACATAGAGTGACCATACAACCTAGCAATTCCATTCCTAGGTATATACCCCCCAAAATAAAAACATACATCCACACAAAAACTTGTATATAAGTGTCGGAGCATTGTTATTATTCATAATAGCCAAAAAGTGGAAACAACCCAAATGTCTACCAACATGGGAACAAATATAATGACTATAACTTGGCATATCCATACAACAGCATATCACGTAGTCATTCATAAAAACGACTGAAGTACTGATGCATGCTACAACATAGATGAACCCTGAAAGCATTATGGTAAGTGAAAGAAGCCAAGCAAAAGACCACATATCATATGATTCCATTTATATGAATTGTTCAGAATAGGCAAATCTACAGAGACAGAAAATAGATCAGTGGTTGCCGAGGGCTGAGGTGGTGATGGTAATGGAGGGTGACTGCTAATGGCTACCGAGTTTCTTTTTGGGGTGATGAAAATGTTCCAAAATTAGATTATGGTGATAATTGTACAACTCTGTAAGTACACTAAAAACCATTGAATTGTGCACTTTATATAGGTGAATGCTATGGTATGAAAATTATACCTCAACAAAACTTTTTAAAAAAGTATTCCAGTTTGGATAATAAATTACATGGTCCCCTTCTACTTAGGGAGCCTTAACAAGAGTGAGTGAGAGCACAGGGGCTTTTGAGTTAGACCTGGGCCTGCATCCCACCTCTACCACTTACTCATTGTGTGGAAATTATCATCTGAAGGAAATTATCTGATTCCCCACCCGCAAAATAGGGTAGTAATGCCTACCTCAGAGGCCCGTTGTACCGTCAGTGAGATAACGCATGAAAAGTGCTGGGAGCCCCCCAACCCCAGGTTCAAAGTTCTCAACTTATAGATGTTTACACTGGCAAAAGTCTGATACAGACGGGATGGACGGACCAACAGATCGAGCAAGCCTGAAGCAACCCAAGGTTCAGAGAGCAGAGTATACCCATTCCATAAAACGAGATGTTCCTCCTAAAAAGGAACTCAGGGAGAAGCAGCAGACCGAGCTCACCGCCGCTGCCCACTCTGTTTGGTCATTCAGCCCCCCTCACGAGTGTTCTGAGCCCCACACTGTGCAACGGCCTAGGCTGAGCTTCCTAGAGAATAATGAGGGGGAAGTCACGATCCCCACTTTCAGGAGTTACCCCTCAGCAGCGGGAGGCTGGACACGTGCAGAGGAAGAAGAGAGCCTGCACAAGGGCCATGTAAACAAGCCCAGGCTGACCGGAAGCACCCCTGGTCTGAGTGCCTCTGAGCAAATAACCCAGACTAGGTCAACTGTGTGCTCCCCCTGAGATGTGGCCTCCATCGCCTGCATTAGATGCTGAGGTGTCAAACAGTCCCAGCAATGCCTTAATCAAAACGATCATCATAGCTCCTTCCCCGGCTCCTCTTTCCTCCACCTGCCTCAAGAACTACAAACATCCTCCAGGGCTTAAGTCAAGGCCCTTGTTTTCTCTTCTCATGCACACCTCAAAGACCTCACGCTATTCCTTCAGCCTCGGCTTGTCATGTTTCTCCAGCTCTAACCTCCATCCCAAACTCCCAGCCCACATCCCCCCCTGGATGTCACACAGATGGCTTCAATGCAAGATGCTCAAAACCTGTCCCTCCTTTTTTGTATTATGTGTCAGTTAACCCTGATCCAGTGGGTCACCCAAGCTAAAAATGCTGACATTCTTTTTCAGCTCCTCCTGCTCCAAGTTTCCACATTAACCTGTTAAGCAGATCCTGTTACCTCTACTTGCAAAATATCTCTGGAATCTGGCCTCTCCACTCAACGCTCAGGCGCTCCCGTCTAACACTTGGACTGGTGCAATACTCTCTTCTTCCTGGTCTCTCTACCTCCATTCACCTTCTCAACCCATGCTCCCTACTACCACCCAAGCACTCTTTCAAAAACTTTAGGAATGCACAGGTGCTTCCTTTGCTTCTTAAAACCTTAAAATCCCTATGTCTAACAGGATAAAATCCAGACCACTTATCTGAAATAGACATGCAAAGTCCACCATTAAAAAAACAAAATGGCTACCATGATCTACCCTAACTTCTCCCTCCAGTCTTATCTCCCCTCCCCCAAAACACACACCTTCCTCATACCTATACTCCAGGTCCACTGAATGATCCAACATTGATGTTTTTCCTCAGCCTTCTTTCTGCCTAAAACGCCCATCCCCACCTCTCTTGAAATGCTTCACGTCCTTCAAGGCCAGCTCAGATAGCACCTCTGCAAACACACTCACCTCATTTCCTCTGCTGAAGTTTGAAGGAAGGTGTGGGGTGAGACAGTGATTGCACACTCTGACTACTGACCAGTAAGGGGGAATCTGTCTTTCCTGAGTCACCATATTTCAGGGTCTGGTCCTTAGCTTTGCAGGAGAAGCATGCTTTTTGAGACTGCCTGGAGAGGAGACACAATCTAATGGTCTCCAATAAAGGCCAGAGAAAGAAACAGATAGAAAAAAAGAGCCACCAGGTGAACCTGAATAGCAAGCCAGCTATCAGCCCAGGCTGTCCTTGACATGGGAAGCCAAACTCCAACTGGAGGGCTGCACAGTGAACAGAGCCAGCCTGCTTCCAGCCAAGGCACCTCTGTGTCCCACAAAAGATGGTGTACAGTAATGCTAACAGCGTGAGTCAAGAGTTACAGAACCCCAACTCTGCTATTGACTCTGTGACTTTGGATGACTTTAGGTACCTAGACTCTTGGTTTCCTCATCTGTCAAATGGGGCTAAGGATCAATCCTCTTTGTCCTGGCTATTCCATCTGCCTGGACCACTCTTCCCCTAAATACTTACATAGCTCCCTTCCTCCCTTCCCTCATGTCTCTGCTCAGTTTTCACCTTTTCAGAGAGGCTTTTCCTGACCTTCCTAGATAAAACAGGAACCCCGCCCCGCACCTTGAGCACTCCCCATCCTTTTTACCCTGCCACATCCCCATGCCTGGACCAGGGCTCGGCAAGAGGAAGGGTTCAACAAATATAGTAGAATGGATGAATGAAGCATACCTACCCTATAGAGCTGTGAGGCTGTAAAGTGTTTAGAACTGTGCTTGGCCCACACCAAGGACCCATAAATATTAAACTTTATTAGGAGTCCCTCCTACTGAGAGCCTGCCACATATCAGGCACCCAGAGAGGCCCAAGAGGAGTTGGGTGTTCAGAGTCTTGTTGGAAAGACAGATGGAAGCCTCAGGAGAGGGGTACCTGCTCCAGCGTGTGTGTGTGTGTGTGTGTGTGTCCCCTCTCCCAGGGAAGACTTAGTGATGCTGGACTGAGGCGCCAGAACCTGATATATTTGGTTCAGCACTGCCAGCAGGTAGGATGCAAGACAGGATGGTGGCTGGACAAGAAGGTAGGGCAGATCATGAAGGGCTGCAGTGGAGTTTGAGTTGCGCCCCAAAGGCAATGGAGAGCCATTAAAGGGTTTTAATCCAGACCAGAACCTGAGTACAGAGCACTGGGAGTTTGAAGAGGAGTAAATCAAGAGAGCAGTTAAGAGGTTCTTCCAATAACCTAGTGAGACATCCCAAGGGTGGCTTATAACAGTAGAAGCAATGGAGGAACAGAATCACGGGAGCTCCGTGGCCAGTGGATGGTGGAGAGAGAGTCTGGGATGCCTCTAGGGATTCTGGCTTCCGCAATTTGATGGGAAGTGTTTCTATTTCCTCTGATTAGGAATCTAATGGAAGAACAGATTTAGGGGAAAAGATTCTCTATTTCACATGTTGCTTTTGAAGTGCCCCTAGCCATTCAAGAAAAGTCCCACACCAGCTGGACACAATAAATAGGCACCATTTATAGAGTTCTTACTGTGCGCTTGGAATGTTTATTGTCTATTTTCATCCTCACAACAATCATTTAAGGTAGGGATTACTAACCCATTTCACAGATAAAGAAACTGAGACTAAAAACTAAAGTAACTTGTAAGGTCCACAGCCAGCAAGGGGCCCAGCAGGGATGAGAACTCCCATCATGTCTGATGACACCCTCCCCTCTCCCCAACCTTAACCTTGATGCCCTGAATTTGGACGTCAGGAGTATGCACCTCTGGAAGTCCTCAGCCCCGGACTGGATGCTGCCACCCAGGGAATGTGGGGAGAGTGGAATGCAGAGAACGCCCACATTTAAAGGGGTAGGTGGAGAAAGAGCCTCGGAAGGAAACAGCCAGAGAGGTTGGGAGAAAACGGAAGCCAGAGGAAAGAGCTGATGCCATGTCACAATGCTGCCAGGGGTCAGCTGGCCAGGACCCCCCCCTCAGCCCACGTTGTGTCAGATAACGGGCCCAAGCACCCTCCCAACCCCACTGACGCATTCTTTCTTTAGATATGTTAATAGAGGTTAAGAGTTAAGGTCGAGCCTTCCTTGGCTAGGGAACCTTTGTGTCTCAGGAAATCAGTTTGCCTGTCTTTGCTCTGTTCCATTACGTATGGATTTTACAGTTTACATCAGAGCATTAATTAAAATTCACATCTTAATTTCAATTTCTGGGAGGTTTCTTCCAGGCTGACCTCCTGCAGCGTGAGATGTAGCAAAACACATTAGGCCTTTAGACTCAGACCTAGATTAAAATACGGCTCTGCTGTGTGACCTTGGCCATATGACTGAAACTTCAGTGTTCTTACCTATAAAATGGGAATAATATAAGCTGCCAGGAGGAATGGTCATGAGGGCGAGAGAAATGTACCTATGACATCCAGTTTATAGTCCGTGCTGTTATTACTACGTTGCCTCCATTTACTACTTGGCTTCCTTCCTGATTACCCGGTGGGCTTAAGAATTCTGATGCCCCTGTCCCACTCCCAGACCTGGATGTCAGAATCTCTAGGCGTGCAACCCAGGTTCTGTATGTTTATCCCCAGGGCTGAGAACTACAAGCTCCCCTCTAGCCAGGAATTACTCTCCCTCCCCCTGTTGTCTATATATCTTCATACTGAATTTATCACTCTATCGGTAAACTACATCTTAGTAGGCAGGGCTGTCTATCCTGTGATTGGGAATTCTCAGAGGGCCACCCCATTCCTACAATGAATGTGGTTATTCCCAAATCAAGAATCTATTGGGTCATGCCTCTTCATCCATTGTAATAATCAGAGGGCATCCTGGAGCTTTCTAATTTGTTAATTTATTCACTCATTTGCAGTTGTCCCCTTAAGCTCTCTACAGTATGAATAACCGAGAATTCATGCAAATTCTGGGGTGAAACTAGAACCAATGAAAAGAGAAGAAGTTTAGCTTGAGTTCCTCCAAGTCTCCTCCAGGTATTAATAATTGCTCCGTAATTAATAACAAGACCTACAGTCACATAGCAACAGTTATATAACTATACAACAGTTATATAGCAATTATTTTGTGTCAGGCATTCTTCTAAATACTTTACATACATTAATTATTTTAATCCTCAAATTTATTGTTTCCCCACTTTACAGAGGAGGAAACTGAGGCACTGAGAGGAGAAGTGACTTGCCCAAGGACACAGCTAGTAAGAGGTAGAGACAGAATTTGAACCCAGATAATCAGCATTTAATGATTTAAGGGCAAGCTAAGGAGACTTGGGCTCAGCAAGCCCCCCGGAGGCCTGGAATCAGAGACCACCAAGAAGGTGGCCTGATGCTGACCCCTGGCCTGGGGAGGAGTCGGGAGGAGGAGGGGTGAGTCCCAGAGAAACCAAACTGGGGGGCACAGCTGACCACAGGCCAAGGCTTCCTGGATTCCCTGGCAGAGGAATGAGAGACATGAAAGGGAAATTCCTCCAGGAAAAGAAAACATTTTTGAGGGTTTTTTGGCCTCATCTCCAATTTCAGACCCATGGTTTCTTTGCTGAGTCATGGAGGACATTTTGAAAGGGGTGGGGCAGTGGAGCAGTGTCACCTCCCCACTCCCAGGGCTGCAGAGCCCTGGACACGCTCTCGGGGCCTCCTAGGCAGCCCAGCTCCCTGCCCCGGGAAGGCCGATGCCAGACAGCACCTGTTCTAAAAATAGTTCACCAAGAGGAAGCAGATTCTACTGCTCGTCTTCCCCTGAGTCTCTTCAATGAATAAGAACATTAATAAATGCTTGAATGAATAATCAAGTCAATAAGTAAGTGATTCAACAAATATTTACTAGTCCCCTACTGAAGGCTGTGGAATCAGACACACCCAGATTTGATGCCAGCTCTGCCACTTAGGACAAGTGACGGAGCCTCAGTTTCTTCATCTACAAAATGGGGACATTTGTTTCAGCCTATGAAAATCTGGGGTGAGGGCCAAATGAGGGAAGAGAGGCGAAGCTCTTGGCACACAGTGGGCATTCCATAAATGGGACCTCCTGTGTACCAGGCACTGAGAGGGGCTGGAAATCAGAGGAGTACCTCTCAGCCCTCCAGGAGCTCACAGCGTGGTGGGAGAGGAAATAGAGATGTAATGAATCAACATAATGGATGACTGCTAGACGGGAGGGTGGTTCCCAAAGCTAAAGACACAGAGAGGAAAAAGACCAGCTGCCAAGCGGGGGCGGGGCACACCAGGGGACTCCTGCCAACGTCTGTAGTCCACGGCTTCTCAGACAGTCTCCTGCATGGAGTCACCTCTGGGAAAATGCAGATTCCCAGTCAGCAGTTCTGTGCGGGGCCCCAGATGCTGCATTTCTTTCTTTCTTTTTTTTTTAAGGAGGTAACATTGGTTTTTAACAAGACTCTGCATTTCTAACCAGCTCCCCCAGCAATTGGGGGACCACAGGTCACACTTAAGAGTCTACAACCAGGCGGTTTTCAGCTGTTCTCACTCACAGACTTCTCTATTATACTTTGTATCCATTTTAGGGCAATTTGCTCCAAGTGACTTGCAGAACCTGTTAAGGAGCCAGCTACCTGAGCCCCTCCCCAGATCCCGGTCACCCCCTGGTGATTCTCATGCACGGTTCTCATGCCCACTAAGGTTCATATCCTTGAAGGTGGTTATTTATTTGCTTCCTCCAGCCTTCCCCTTTCTAGGCCAAATCATCCAAATGCCTTAAATGTTTTCACATCCGGTATTTTGTAATGAATTCCCTTTAAAAGGTCATAGATTTATGAGAGAGGAGTTTAATTATGAATCTTTCATTAATGTAAACCGTCTTCATTCCATCTCAAGTGGTAGGAGAGGGGAAGCTGTACTGCAAAGATGAGAATTTCTTGCTGATTTGACACAAAACACCAATATCAACGAAGATAACATTTAGCTGACAGCAAACAGGGTAAGAGGGGTCACCAATTCAAAGATTATTTTAGATGAATCACTACACCAGAAAACATGAAATACCCTAAAATCTTATGGCTCATATATGGAAGAAACGTTGATGGAAGTTTTCCCAAATTTGACAACTATCCTAATATTTATATGACATTACCAATAATGACTTGTGAAGCTGAATTAAACTTTTCGAAACCATCAATAATAAAAGAAAAACTTCCAATCAACCATGCTAGAGGAACACAGCATTATCTTTTTTATTTCTCTATGGAAAATACTACAAAATCATTGTCATATGGCGATGCAACCAAAGAAGATGCAGCCAAAAGATGTAGGAAAAAAGTATTATAGAGGAGTGTCAAGTAGTTAATGCAAATATTATGTTATTTTTCTGAATTTTGTGATGTTTTAGCTTGAACATTTTTTCTAATATGTTGTGATTTCATTTCAAAGTCTAAATAAATATTCACATTTGTATCTTTTATATTTGTGATTTTGTATTGCTTTTCTTAAAGAAGGCCTCCAAAATTGCATAAGCTTTGGACCCAACAAAATCTGAATCTACTCTGGGTATACTGGAAATCACATGGGCTTTGGGGTCAGACCTGGGCTTAAGTCACAGATCTCCACTTGCTGGCTGCGTGCTGTGTGGTCTTTGACAGGTTACTTAACTTCCCTGAATCACAGTTTTCTCCTTTATCTAAAATGGGATGGTAATACCTATCTTGCAAGCTTGTCTGAGGATTAAATAAGATACCGCATGTAGAATGGCTATTATGTGGCCATCTCAATGACCTTGTGGTATAGAGACAATTGAGACAGTGAGAGGTTCATTTGAGGTCACACAGCTGAGGATATGTACTTTAGATAGAATCTGGATTTCAAGTTATATTAACAGTCCTACTTCCTCTCTATCTCCCACCCCTTTCAAAACAGGAAGTAAAAAGCAGCCCCGTAGAATCCCCAAGCCCAAGTCAATCTAACCCATCCCTCGTTATTCACCAGAGAGGTAACAGAGACCTTCCCCACCAGCAGCACAGCCCGCCGCCACGCGGGGAAAGTGAAATGAGCGCCCCTGTGACAGTGGCGTGAGAAATAATGAATCAGGTGAAATGCAATACTTGGCCTTTTGTTGAAATCATATATTTGGTTACCAGTTTTGTGCTTTTTTTCCCACCAACTCGAACAACCCCAAGCTTCTTCTCTTCTTTCCACAAATTTGTGCCAGTTTCTTTACAAGTATTGTCTCATTTCATTCTCACAGCGGCCCCACAGGATAAGTACTTATAACCCCCATTTTGTGCATAAAGAAACCGAGGCTCAAAGAGGTGAAGCTCCTTGCCTGCATACGCATCCCGGACTATCTGTCCGTCTTAATCACCAGGCCACCTTCCTGGTTGCCTTCCTGCCAGTTGCCCCTCTTGTATTTTTCTGCACAGTGGAACTGGGACTTAGGCATGTGCTGGAACAGGGAGTGGACAGTCAGAGGATGCTTGTGGTTCCACATTGCCCTTGGACCCTAGCACTGTCCAGCTGCGCCAAACTACTCCTGTTTCTCCCAAACCTGCCCTGCTGATTCCTGTTTTTGCTCCCTGCAGAGTAGAGCGAAGAGCCGTTTGCCTCTCGAGGAGCCACAGGGTGGGTGTCAGAAGACCCTGGTTCTAATCCGGTTGGGCCACCATCTCAGCCTGAGGCAAGCTGGTTGATCTCTCTGGACCTCATGTGCCACAACTGAAAGTAAGGTAGGAAAGAGATACTTCCAGGACCCTCTGCAGTTCCAGCATGCTCTGAGTCTGTCTGGTGTGCAAAGAACGCAAGTAATTGAATGTGTTCTTGCAGATTTTCTAAGATTCCCCCCCAGAGCTACAGCATCCTCTGTCTACAGTGCATCACGAAGGCTGCAGAGTATATATGGCGGCTAACACGATGCGGCCATGGAGTTGAGACAGCCCTGGCTCTGCGTCCCGGCTCCACCAGCCCCTGGCTCTGTGGCTCCGTGGCCTTGGGCAAGTCCTTCACCTCCTGAAGCCTCCTTTCTCCTCCTCTATAACATGGTGGTTTCATAACAGTCACCATCCCATAAAGCTGTTGTGAGGATGAAGATGATGCCCAGAAAGTGCTCAGTACCAGGCTGAGGGCTTGACAAATGAAGGCCATTACGGTCATGACTGTGTATGATATCCTCAGGCCTCCTCGTCTGTTTTTGACCCGGGATATAGAACCTGAAAGAGGTAATAACTCCAAATGGAGACTGAGGTGGAGATGGACAGATGGTGTGACTCCAGCTGGTTGCACGTGGCTGATCTGGGAAGGAGAATGGCTCACTCTCTGCCCAGCCCCACCTCACGTGTGTCTAGGCAATGTCAACAAGATGTTGGGTTGGAAAATGCTAGACAACACTAAGATATCCAAAGTGGGAATTACGGCTATTTCTGAAATGCATCCCAAATATTCTCTCTCAGCAGGCAATGCCAAATCCCTGGGCTAGAGCAGAGTCTGCTCTTTCCTTCTCTCCACACTGGCACCATTCCTAATCCGAATTTCATTCTCCATTTAAGCAGTCGACTCGAAGCCTCCAATTCTTCTAGCCTTTGAGAGCTCGACCCATCTGCTCTAAATCCTTTAAAACAAACAAACTGATAAACCAAACAACATTCCTACCATTTCTCTCTCTTTTAAAAAAAATCTTGGCATTTATCTATAATAGTGAAAAAATGGAAACAATCTAAATTTCCAATAATAAAGGATTCATTAAGTAAATTGTAACCTTATAATAGAATATTATACTATAATAGACTAATATACTATATAGAATATTGTGCTATACCATGTAGAATACTATATTATATATTATGATTGAATATTAAAAGCAACCATGGATGTAGACTAGATTGGTGGTTACCAGCATGAGCCCTGGAGTTGGACTGACCTGGGTTTCACTCCCAGATCTGCCACGTACCAACTGTGTGACCCTGACGAGTAAGTCTCTCTCTGCCTTAGGTGTGCGTCGGAAAAACGACCATAATAATAAAAAGAGCTCTGGCTCTGACGTCAGACTTCCTGCCTGGTTTAAATCCTGGTTCTGTCACTTTCTAATAGCGGCACAATCTTGGACAGGTTAATCAAGTCTCCTGTTCCTCAGTTTCCTCATCTGTCAATGGGATCTACCACACAGATTTTGGAGATGAGTTAAGTGAGATAACACATGTAAAACCCTCAGAACATACTCAGCACGGCGAAGATGATACTATCATTCCTCCACTCCATCCCGCCTCTAACCCCCACGCGATTTCTACACATAAATGCACGTCCAAGTCACTCAGAACATGCCGCCCTGAAAAGGAACAGCCGAGCTCCTCCAGATGTGCACCATCAACCCGCATGGAGCTCAGGTGGGCCCCCTGGCAGGGGTGTCTGTTACCAGGAAGAACTGGTCAGGCAGGTGCTAACCCTCTCCCCTCTAACAGGAGCAGCTGGGGGGTGCCGGGGCTCACTTCAGCCCGGCGGAAAAACAACGGCCTGAGTTCAGTGTAGGGTGAGCCACGTGACGGTGCGCACTGCCCTTGAGCTTGTCTGGAAACTCACCGGCTGTCTCCAGAGGGCTCCTGATGGAGGGTCCCAAGTGCCCTAGTTACCACTCAACAACAGCCCAACTTAGCTGGGGTCACAGAAAGGCAGCCACCTGTTGAACCACAGCATGGTTCAGTTCCCATCTGAGCTCTTCCTCTGGGTAAACCCTGGCACTATTATCAATTTAACCCTGAAAAGGGGGCTGGAGGGTGGGGGCCCAATCTGCTATTTCTTTTGAGCCTAACTGTCAATTCCCCACAGTTCCTGGCTGCCAACAGAATTAGGGTAATTCACATGGCACGTTATACTTTTCAGAGTTTATACACACATGATCCCATTTGAAAATGATGGTCATCGTTCACATGTGTATAATGCTTAACCATTTGGGAAAGTGCTTTCTCCTCCACCAACTGCTTTCATCTTCACAAGAACACTGGGAGCTGAACTGGAGAACACCAGTGAGGGGAAGGCGAGACCAGTGGAGGTAGAGGGAGTTGCCTGAGGAGGCATGCTGCACGGCTGGCATGACCTTAGCGAGGGCATCTCTCACCTGGACCTAACTCCTCAGCCTCTCAGACTCCAAAATACGTCCCGCCAGCACGTCCAGAGGGGCCCCCATCCCTGGGGGCACTCAAAGTAACCAGCACCCCAGGACCGTGGCACACCCCGCACAGCCAAGTATAAACCGACACTGGGAGACACAGCTGCTGAGTGGACAGAAGAGAGACACCCGGGGCCTCTGACTGGCACCTTCTCTCCCTGTAGGCCCTTCCCCAGGGGTGGCCAAAGGAGATTCAGAAGGGGGCTTGGTGGGTAAGGGAGTGGAAGTAAGGAAGGCAGCCACAGTGGCTGGTCCAGTGCTGGGGACGCGGGTGGGAATGGTGACTCTTTCCACAACAGGGAAGATCACCAGGCCAGGCCAGGCCTCCTCTCCACTCAGTGACCTCCTGCCTTTTTTTTTTTAAGTATCCAGGGCTAAGGGACCTTTCTTCATAGATACGTTAGTTTTCTGGCCCAGTGACAATTAGGCCTTGGTCTGGAAGCCATTCCGTCTCTTTAAGGTCACTATCCACCTCTGCTCCATCCATTCTGTCCTGATCGCCCCTCTACCTCACAGAGTCTAACTCTTCTTTCCAGCTCTGGGTGGAGGTGAGGGACTAGGGAGAGACGCATCTCTGTGGCTGTTAGATGGTATTACTGTTATCATTCTCACTTTATATTTGAGGAATTGAGGCTCTGAGAAGTTGTGATAACAAAACTGTCTTCTGTATATGAAAGATATCAGACCGTAAGCTCCTTGGAGTAGAGACTCGGCTGAACTGACCTCAACAACACCTCCTGGCCCCACAGAGCCTCCCATCAGGAGCCTTCAGCATCCGCTTGCTACTTGGAATGCGAGGATGCGCGAGGCTGCCGTTTGCTCCGCGTCACAGGGCAGCTGTCCCTACAACAGCCCGACTCACTGCCAGGAGGGTATATTCAAAGAACTGTACATCAGTTATAGCGGTGGAGCTGTGCAGCTCCATTCACATCTTTCCCCAGGCCCCCATCTAAAAGCTCACATTTGCAGAATGACTCACGGGGGGGGGGGGTCCAGCCTGGACCCCGAAATGAGAGAATCTTAGGGTCAGAAGGGGATTCAGAGGCACCTAAATCAGCCTAACCAAATTATTCACTTTCCCCACAACCCCAGTTCCTAGAAATTTACATTTCAAAGACCAATAAAATTTCCCCCAAAATTTTGGAGACCAAAAAGTTAAGACTGTAAGGTTATTAGGGAAAAAACCTATAGTCTATATATACCGTATTTCATAAAATAAAGAATACCTGAACACCAAACCCTTACAGACGGCTCAGAATAAAGGACAGTACCTTTCATGGAATGAATTTAGTTAAATAACAAACCCAGTACATCACCTGATGAAAGCTAGTCTGGAATCACAGGCCTGTACTAGGCCCCAGTGAGCTACGCAGCACTCGGTGGAACTTCTTCAATGAAGGTAGCTGACAATTTCTGAGACAGCCCAACCTATTTTCAAAATACTTTGAACTACTAAGATTTTTTAAAATGTGTAATATATAAATATATTCTTATAAAAAATTAAACTGTTAAGGATACTGCTTCAGTAAGCTTTGTCTATCCACTCTACTTCATTGCATGTTCTGTGTTTACCTTCAGCACCAATTCCATTGAGGCCAGGTCCCTGGGAATAACAGCTAATATCTTGAGCACCTACTATGAGCTGAGCACTGCTCTAAGTGGCTAATATGTATCCACTCAAGTACTCCTTAGAACAGCCTTATGGGGTAGGTACAGTTATTATTCCTGTTTACAGATTTTTTAAAAGCACAGAGAGTAATTTGCCGAAGTAAATGGCCAAGTTCCGATTCAAACCCCAGCAGCCTGGCTCCAGAGACCATCCTCTTAACCACCACGCTTACACAATTGGAAGGCAAAACACACATTTTCCACTTCCCTCCTCCTCCTGCGGCCCTTGCCCCAGTTCATCTTCTCCTTCCTTTTCTACTAGACTACTGCAATGAACCTAACCCATATCCCTGCCTCCATTCCCTCCATCAAATGCACGCCCTCCAATCCTGCACACATGAAGTTAATTTAAACTTATTCTCATTACAAAAGTAGTTATGCTCAAAAACTTGGAAAATATAGAGAAGTAGAAAGAAAAGAAAAAAAATCCAACTTATTCATAGTCGTATCAACCACCGAAACCACCCCTATTAAACATTTTGATAATGTTCCTTCCAGTCTTTTTATACGAGCATGTTTTTTATACACGAAACTCGGTTCTAATCATATTATATCTAAAATTTAGTGAAAACTATTTCACAGGCATTTTTCATGTTATTAAACATAGAACTGTCAGTTTAAGGTTAAGCTCTGATCACAGCTATTGTCAAAAATTTCCAATAGCTCCCCCACGCCTATCAAATAAATTTCCAATTCCTTAGTTTGGCATTCAAGGCCCTCTATAATCGATTGCAGGGTACTTTATCTCCTATTTTTCCATACCCTTGCCCCTGCCCCAACATATATTCTTACTATATGGGATCTCCATTGCTCGAACACTTCCTGCACTTTTTCCACACCTCCTGGGCCTTTGCTGACACACGTGTTCCAGATTTTGGAAGACACACCAATTTTGATTGGTCTATGCTTAAACTGAAGTCTTCTTTCCCTCACAAACCTGTTTCTACCCTCTACTCCAATCCCAAGCTCCACCATCATTTGCTCAGAGCAAAAGTCTTGGAGTCATCTTTGACTCCTCTGTCTCACATGTGCCATACCCAATCCATCCGAAACTCCAGTGGGTTTTGCCTTGGAATATCTATTGTGAATCCAAACACTTTTCAGCATCGGCCCCATGATCTCTCAAACCCAAGCCTCCTGTATTTCTCACCCATGCTAATGTAATCGCCTATTCTTGGACCTCCCTGCTTCACTCTGGCCTCCATGCGGACTGTTTCCAATGCAGCAGTCAAAGTGTCCTTTAAAAAAGTAAATTAGAACAAACCAGTTCTTGCTTTACAAGTGTCCAATGGCTTTCCATCAAATTTAGAATAAAAGCCAAAATGCTAGGCCCTGACTACCTCTTTGACCTCACTTATTACCACTCTCACCTTCCCTTACTCCCCTCCAGCCACACCTGCCTCCAGTGGTCCCTCAAACTCAACAATCTGTTTAGGTCTTAACACCTTTTATCTGCTGTTTCCTTTGCCTGGAAAGCTGTTCCTCTAGAACTGTGCTGTTCCATACGGTGGCCACAGGTGTCTGCTGAGCGCTTGAAATGTGGTTGGTCTGAATTGAGATGTGCTTCTGAATGTAAAATACACACCAGAGCTCAAAGACTTAGTACAAAAGATGTAAAATATCACATTAATAACTTTTATATTGGCTACATGATAAAATAATATTTTACAAGTATTAGGTGAAGTAAAATATGTTATTAAAATTAATGTTACTTGTTTCTTTTGACTTCTTAAAAAAGGCCACTAGAATATTTAAAATTACATATGTGGTTTGAATTGAATTTCTATCAGACAGAGCTGTCCTAGACCGCTGGTTCTCTACCCCAGGTGCACCTCAGCATCGCCTACGGAACTGAAAAAATACCGGTGCTTGGGCTCCAGCTCCAGAGATTCTGATTCAACTGGCTGGGAGTGTGGCCTGGGCTTTGGGATTTTTTTTAAAAGTTCTCCCAGGTGATTCAAACATCCAGCCAGGACTGAGAACCACCACAGCGCGAGATTTTCCCACGGCTCCTCGCTCAGGTCTCAGCTTTAATGTCACCGTCTCGGAAAGGCCTTCCCTGACCAGCCCAGTTAAAATGGCACCATCATGTCCAGGCATTCACTCTATGCCCCGACCCTGCTTTATCTTCCTTCATAATTTCTTCACTGTCAATCAGTATATTACATACCTATTTGTTTACATGCTTATAATCTAACTTTCCCGTCAGAGCTTGTAAGCTTTCCAAGGCAGAAAGTTTGCCTTATCCCTGCAGTATTTTCAGCAGCTAGAACAATGCAGAGTGAGGAGAAGGTGCTTAATAAATATCTGTTGAATGAATACATGAATGTTCAGGCCATGGACCCATGAAGTTGAGGGCCTCAGCTGCTGGAAGGAGTCACCAGCCATCAAGCTGGCCTTCTCAGCAAGTCCCCATATATAATGGCCATGCGCTGCGCGTCCCCTAGCTTTCTCCTTCTCTCCTTCCTTCCCACACTCCCTCTCTGTTTCCTCTAGAGTGTAAGTTTGATATGTTTCTGGAAGATAACTGGACAGTAAGTACCAAACACTTAAAAAATACTCATATTCTTCTAGGAATCTAGTCTAAGGAAGCAGAGAAGGATACGAATATTTACATATACTTAAATAATCATCCCAAGAGTACAGAGAACTTTTAAAGATATAGAGAAATGCTCACTATATGAAGTCAGAAAGAAAAAAGAAAACAAATTTGAGTAGAGAAAAATGGTTAAGACGGTTAAAAAGAAAAACAAACAGGGGCCGCCCGGTGGCGCAGCGGTTTAGTCCGCGCTTGGCAGCCCGGGGTTCGCGAGCTCGGATCCCGGGCGCCCGCCGACGCACTGCCTGTCAGCCACGCCGTGGTGGCATCCCATATAAAGTGGAGGAAGGGGGGCACGGATGTTAGCCCAGGGCCAGTCTTCCTCAGCAAAAAAGGGGAGGATTGGCGACGGATGTTAGCTCAGGGCTGGTCTTCCCCACAAAAAAAAAAAAAAAAAAAAAAAAGAAAAACAAACAAAAACCTGGCTAGAGAAGATGATTCCTATTATATGAAAATATCAGCGCATGACGGGGGCCGGGGGGGTGCTGACATGTTCTCTCTCTGGATCTGATGCTTTGTGCTTGTCACATGACACCTGTGATTTGTGCTCCTGTTTTATGCTCAGAGAGAAATACTCTAAAACATTACTTTTGGTCATCTCTACATACTGGAATTATGGGTGATTTAAATTTTTTCTTTAAACATGTTCTTTATTTCCTATAATAACATGCTGTATTTCTATACTTAGAAAAAAAGTGAAAAAAATTTTAAACCTCACTCCTATTAGAAATGATCACGCCTTATTATAGGTCTTTTGGGAAGTAATTTATCAATAGGTATCATAGCCTTTAAAAATATTCAAACCAGGCATAGAAAAAGGGCTGGAAAAATCCACAGCAAACCACTAATACTGATCACTTCTGTGGAGTCTGTCTGGGGAAGGAGGGTGTTGGGAAATTTTTACTTCTTTACTTGGTATATTTCTGTACAGTTTATTCATTTAACAATGAGCATGTGCTACTTTCAGAATCTCACACACGTACACACACACACAAATCAAACCCTTAACCAGGAACCCTATCTCTAGAAATCTATCTTTAAAAAAATTACTAATAGACAATCTGAATAGGCCTATATCTATTAAAAACATTGAATCAACAATTAATAACCTTCCAAAAGAGAAAGCACCAGGCCCAGATAGGTTCACTGGTGAATTCTACCAAGCATGTAAGGAAGAAATTATACCAATTCTCTACAGTCTCTTTCAGAAGATAGAGGCAGAAGGAATATGTCCCAATTTATTCTATGAAACCAGTCTTACCCAAATACCAAAACCAGACAAAAACATTACAAGAAAACTACAGATCATATCTCTCATTAATACAGATGCAAAAATCCTCAAAAAATATTAGCAAATTGAATCCAACAATGTATAAAAATTATACACCATGACCAAGTGAGATTTATCCCAGGTATGCAAGGCTGGTTCAACATTCAAAAATCAACAAATGTAATCCATCACATCAACAGGCTAAAGAAGAAAAATCACATGATGATATCAGTAGATGCAGAAAAAGCATTTGACAAAATCCAACACCAATTCATGATAAAAACTCTCAGAAAACTAGGAATAGAGGGGAATGTCTTCAACTTGATAAAGAATATCCACCAAAAACCTACTGCTAATATCAAAACTAATGGTGAGAAACTTGAAGTTTTCCTATGAAGATCAGGAATAAGGCAAGGATGTCCTTTCTTTCCACTGTTTTCAACACTGTACTGGAAGTCCTAGCTAATGCAAGAAGACAAGAAAAGGAAATAAAAGGTATATAGATGGGGAAGGAAGAAACAAAACTGTATTTATTCACAGATGACATAATTGTCTCTATAGAAAATCTGAAAGAATAAAAAAATATCCTAAAACTAATACTCAATTATAGCAAGTTTATAGGATACAAGGTTAATATACCAAAGCCAATCATTTCCTATATATCAGCAATGAACAAACAGAATTTGAAATTACCATTTACATTAGCACTCCCCCCCCAAAATGAAATATTTTTAAAATTTTTGTTAGATACATATTTAGGCACACATCTAACAAAATATGTACAAGATCTAAATGAGGAAAACTACAAAACTCTGATAAAGATATCGAAGAAGAACTAAATAAACAGAGAGATATTCCATGTTCACGGATAGGAAGACTCAATATTGTTAAGACATAAGTTCTTCCCAACTTGACCTATATATTCAACACAAACCCAACAAAAATCCCAGCAACTTATTTTGTGGATATTGACAAAGTGATTCTAAAGTTTATATAGAGAAACAAAAGACCCAGAATAGTCAACTCAATGTTGAAGGAGAAGAACAGTCAGAGAACTGACACTACCCAACTTCAAAATAGTGTGGTATTAATGAAAGAGCAGACAAATAGGTCAATGGAACAGAATAGAGCCCAGAAATAGACCCACATAAATATAATCAACTGATCTTTGACAAAGGAGCAAAGGCAATACAATGGGGCAAAGATACTCTTTTCAATAAACAGTGCTGAAACAATTGGACATTTACATGCAAAAATATGAACCTAGACATAGACTTACATGCTTTATAAAAATTAACTCAAAATGGATCATAGACCTAAAGGTAAAATGCAAAACTATAAAACTCCTAGAAGATAACATAGGAGAAAACCTAAATGACCTTGGGTATGCTGATGACTGTAGATACAACACCAAAAGCATGATCCATGAAAGAAAGAAATGATAAGCTGGACTTCATTAAAATTAAAATTTCTGCTCTGTGAAAGACAATGTCAAGAGAATGAGAAGACAAGCTATAGATTGGGGAAAAATATTTGCAAAAGATACAGCTGATGAAGGGCTGTTTCCAAAATATACAAAGAACTCTTAGAGCTCAACAGTATGAAAATTGACAATCTGATTAAAAAAAGGGCAAAAGTTCTGAACAGATACCTCACAAAGAAAATATACAGATGGCACATAGCATATGAAAAGATGCTCAACATCATATGTCATTAGGGAATTGCAAATTAAAACAAAAATGAGATACCACTTATACAGGAAAAACCTCACAGCGCTCCTCCTTTCTCCTTTACTCTCACACTACTAACACACTCACAACATTTCTGACATCAGATGTGTGAAGGTTTTTCCCACACCAAGCAATTCTGTAACACCAGCTGGGTGTCCTGCAGTGTAACTCAATTCTGACATTATCTACCTGGAGCTAGTGTCAGATCCCAGAGGTTAAGGGCTCAGTCCCATGAGACTGTCACCCAATTCAGATGCCAATCACAAGTGGTAGGTCCCCAGGTTACCCACAACTTCTGTCCAACTTGTCTACAAATCAGAGATTCCCATGACCTCCTCCCCCTTGGATTTGATTAATTTGCTAAAGCAGCTCACAGAACTCAGGAAGACATTTACTTACATTTACCAGTTTATTAAAGGATATGATAAAGGACACAGATGAACAGCCAGATGAAGAGGTACATAGGGCGAGGTCTGGGAGGGTCCCGAGCCCAGAATCTCCTGTACCCATGGAGTTGGGGTGCTTCACCCTCCTGGTATGTGGATGTGTTCGCTCACCTGGCAGCTCCCCAAACCCCATACTATTGGGATTTTTATGGAGGCTTCCTCATGTAGGCATGATCAGTCATTAAGTCCATTTCCAGCCCCTCTCCCCTCTGTATAGAATGGGGGTAGGGCTGAAAATTCCGAGCTTCTAATCATGGTCTTTCTGGTCACCAACCCCCATCCAGGAACCATACAGGAACCCATCCAGAATCACCTCATTAGAACAAAAGACACTCCTATCACCCAGGAAATTCCAAGGGATTTAAGAGCCCTGTGTCAGGAATCAGGGTAAAAGACCAAATATGAGAACAAAAGATGCTCCTAGAGCTCTTATCATCTAGGAAATTATAAGGGTTTTAGGAACTCTGTGCCAGGAACCAGGAGCAGAGACCAATTTTTTCTATGATTTCACACCACTATACACCTATTAGAATGGTCAATATCCAGAACACTGACAACACCAAATGCTGGTGAGGATGTGAAGCAACAGGAACTCTTATTTGTTGCTGATGGACATGCAAAATGGTACAGCCACTTTGAAAACAGCTTGACAGTTTCTTACAAAACTAAACATATTCCAACCATATGATCCAGCAGTTGTGCTCTTTGGTATTTACCCAAATGAAACGAAAACATGTCCACACAAAAGCCTGCACGTGGATGTTTACAGCAGCTTTATTCATAATTACCAAAACTTGGAAGCCACCAAGATGTTTTTAAGTACATGAATGACAAACTGTGGTACATCCAGACAATGGAATATTAATCACCACTTAAAAAAAAAAGCTATCAAGCCATGAAAAGACACAAAGGAAACTTAGATGCATATTATTAAGTGAAAGAAGCCAGTCTGAAAAGATTACATACTGTATGATTCCAACCATATGACATTCTGGAAAAGGCAAAACTATGAAGACAATGAAAAGATCAGTGGTTTCTAGGGGCTAGCTGGGAGGGAGGGATAAAGAGGTGGAGTACAGAAGATCTTTAGGGCAGTGAGACTATTCTGTGTGACACTACAATGGTGGATACGTGTCATCATACATTTGTCAAAACATAGAATGTACAACACCAAGAGTGAACCCTAATGGAAACCATGGACTTTGGGTGATAAAGACATGGCAATGTAGGTTCATCAATTCTAACAGGGGATGTCAATAGTAGAGTTGATAGTGGGAGAGGCTGTACATATGTGGGAACACAGGGTATATGAGAACTCTCTGTACTTTTTGCCCAGTTTTGCTGTGAAAAATAAAGTTTATCAATTTAAAAACTTACTTATATGCAGTAATATACAAAGGGTTATTTATAACAGCAAAAATTTGTAAATAACCTTATAGTCCAATGGAAGAGAAATGGTTATATGAATGACATCCCCCAATCACTCAGTTATATTTATGAAGCATTTATAAAAAGCAGGGCAAATGCAGAAAAGTTGAAAAGAATAGGTATGTACAATTTTATGAATGGAGTGATAAAATTATGTATTGCAAAGTGACTAGGAGGATAACACTCTGAAATCTTAGCACTGAGTTGCCTTTGGGTTTAAAATTTTGTTTTTATAAATGTGTATTCTTTTCATTGTAAAACTCATGATAGAAAACTTTAAAATACAGACATCACTCATAATCCCATTATCTGGAGAAAACAGAGGTCGCCTTCAATTGTGAGACTGTGGGTGGTTTCCTTTTCTTTCTGTGTTCTGGTATTTGTAGATTTTCCAGTATTAGTAAAAAATTCAATATATGCTTTTATATTGTAAAATCCTCTTCAGGCATCAGTTCTAAGGCCACCATCAGCCTCTCCCTGGAATTTTCTGGAACCTCCAGTTTGAATGGATCTCTCATCCTAGTCGGTACTCTGATTTGTTTCTGTTTTAGCACGTGACATAGTTTACTCTGTATGTTTATTAATTGTCTACTTGAATTTCCCTCACTCTTTACAGGCAGGGACAGGTCTTACCCATTTTTATGTCCTGCCCCACCCCCACCTAGCTTTATGTCTAGAAATTTATTGAGTAAATATCCCTGCCATATTCCCCCGCCATGTCCCTGCCGGCATCCTTGTCTGTCCCTTCCCCAGCCAACACGATGGATGCTCAGAGAGGATCTGTCTTCTTTTAGGGGAGGTTGATGGCCTAAATCTCTCCCAACTTCCTAGCTTGAATGCTGCTCCATCTCTTTCCTCCTACAGATCAGGACACAAAGGGCAGGGCATTTTCTCCAGTCATAATGCACCTTTGTATGCAGCAGCAACCTTTGCACTGCCTCCAATTAGTACTTTCGGAGGAATCCGTTTATCAGATTAACTAGTTGGTACTGACTTGAAGAATCTGACCCTGGGACAAATATATAGGAGAACTAAGGTGGGGTGGTGAGGGGGTCGCAGAGTGAAGATCTGGGTGGTGGGGAAAAGGGTGAGTGTTCTGGGGTAGAAAAGGCAGATCAGGGGCAAAACCGGCAATGGGGCAGGGATTGGGGTGGGGCAGCCTGGACTTAGGAGGCCATTAAAATAAATTTCACCTACTTTACCAAATAGCTTAGAGCCAAGGTGTGAGCTGAAAATTAGGTGCAGTGTGAGAATCCGCTGGACACCAGGAACAGCCCCATGGTGCTGTAGGTTACCTCTAAGGGCCCTTCCAGTCTGTCATTATAGGATTGCAGGCAACCATTTCTTTTCTGTCCCTAATGGTGACAATATCTGCAATTATGTAGCACTTACATTGTGCCAATCATTCTATGCTTTTTATTACATTAACTTGCTTAATCTAAAAACCAGAGGAGGTTTATAATACAGGTGAGGAAACTGGCACAAAAAGATTAAGTAACTTGCTCAAAGTCCCATAGCTAGAAGCGGCCACGCGGAGTGTGACCCCATGAGAATCTGTGCTCAGCCTGGCTCTGCTGGCTCGCGGAGTGTGAAGAGGGCAAAACGAGATCTTCCTGTCCAGCTCCAGTCCCTTGGGGCCTCTGCTCAACCCTGTCACTTTTCCTTTCTGGTTCTACAAGAGGAAGCAGAAGTGCTAGAAAGCCTCTAGCACTGAGGGGATTTTCACTTGCCTTCAGGGGCAGTTTAAAGGTGACCAATAAACAAACTCTTAAATGAAAGAAAAAAAAAAAAAAAAGGATTTAGTGGCGAACACAAGGCAGTCTATACAGAAGCCAAAAAATAATGATGTACACCTGAAATTTACACAATGTTATAAACCAATGTGACCTCAATAAAATAATTTTTTAAAGAAGGAGATACCCCCTTCTGACTGCACAGCATTCAAAAGCTCCCTCCTCTGTCTGTCTGTCTGTCTCTCTCTCTCTCTCAGCCCACCCAAGTGCTGGGTTTAATTTAGCCTTGCAAATAACCTCTAAACAACTCTTTGGAGCTGAGGGAATTCATGCATTTAACAAATACTTATTATATACCCACTATGTGCCAAGCACTGGTCTAGGTGCCAAAATAATTTTTCCTTGGCTGGAAGGATTATTAAAGTGAACAAGATGGCAGAAAAACTTGAGGCTGTCATTGAGCAAGGCTGGAACACATGGGACTACGGAGGTGATTCCCCTCTGCTCTGTGGCCCAGGCCCTTACAAGAAGAGCAACAACAGGAATATGTCAGGAGTGGCTGATGTCAAAGATGTCTCTGAAGCAGCTATGGTTGAGACTGGTTAGAAGCCCACCAATCCCTTTTCCTCTTCCTGGTACACAGGAAAACTACAATTCCCAGCCTCCCTTGCAGGTAGGCAGGGGCCATACCACTAGGTTTGGCCAGTGGAATGTGGGCAGCAATGATGTGCCTCTTCAGGCCTGGCCATAAAATGCCTGGCATAGTTCTCATATTTTCTCAGCTAATCTGAGAGCAAGATGCAGAAGCTAATAGAGTTTCCAGGCCCTGGACACTTTGTCACCACAAGACATAAGGAGCCTGGATCCCCAAGTCACTGCTTGGAGATTATAAAGTGAAAAAATTTTACATAACCCAATCTGTTGTGTTGGGAGAACGATAGCCGATGGTTCTAATATGTTTGGTAGAAATGGGGAAATGGGCTTCCCCTGGTCTGGAAAGTTTTCCCTGACTTGGTCACCCTCCTCCCCACAGGACTCACTTCTGTAGGGTCTCCTGAAGTACCCTGTATGAATTTCTATAATGGCACTTCTAGTGGATATTTTAGGGTCAGTCTTCTATTGGGTGGTGAGCTCTTTAAGGGTAGGGTTTAACATAAGCCCACCATTTAGGTGCTCCAGAAGCTGAAAAGATTTGGTGGGGAGAAAGGATGAAGAATTTAGCTTTGGACAGAATGTTTTAAATTGATGGTAAGATATCCAAGTGGTCGTACTCTGCTAGCATTTTAAATAAGGGCTTCAAGCTCAGGTTAATGGTTAGAGATGATTTAGGATGTAAGAAAAGTGCCAACCTTTAGAACTTTAATAGTAGAAAAATCCTCAAGATCAAGATCATGGTAACCGGGCACTGCACTGAGCTCTTTTCATCACTATTTTACTTCATTCTCAGAACAACCCTATGAAGTAGTTATTATTATTCCAGCTTCAAAGCTGAGGAAGCTGAGGCTTAGAGAGGTGATGTATGGTCATACACTGGTAAGTTGAAGAGCTAGAGTTCAGGTAAAAGCAACAGCAACACCATAACCATAATCATAATCATAAAAATGTTCAGTTACTATTTATTGAATACTTACCTTGCCCCAGATAATTTAGTACTTTTAATACATTTACATCTTGCAAGCACTCTATGAAATGGTATTTGCAAATGCAAAATAATGCAAAATGCAAAAGCATAGCTCTATTAACCAACTAAGCCCTTAACCACTATGACTTTAAGTAAGCTTTTGGGGACGCTCACTGTGAAATGGCTAGAACAATAATAATTTGCAAAATATTTTACATTTGCAAAATGATTTCACATATCTCGTTTGATTCTCACACACGGTGAAGGGGGATGGGCAAGGCAAGTGTTTTTACACCCAAGGTGAGAGTCTCCAGGATACAATCAAGACTAGAATGGAGGTTTATAAAATTAATAAGTCATGGGCATGTAATGTACAGCACAGGGAATACAGTCAATAATATTGTAATAACTTTGTACAGTGACAGATGGTAACTAGCCTTATTCTGGCGATCATTTTGTAATGTAGACAAATATCAAATCACTATGATGTACACCTGGAACTAATAGGATATTGTATGTCAACTATACTTCAATAAAAAAAAGACTAGAATGAAAGTCTTCTGACTTCTAATCCAGGTCTCATTAAAAGCATAGGCAGAAACTAAATAATACATAGAGACACTAAAAGCTAAGCGACGGGAAAAATATACTAAATAAATACTAACTGAAAGGAAGCTGATCTCAAATATTAACATGAGGTTAAGTAAGCACTAAGGCAAAAAGCATTATGAGAGTCACTATATGATGACTTTAATATTTGCTACAATAATAATTTGTTTGCTAGAATAATATAATAATTCTAAACATGTATATCCCAAATAACAAAGGTTCAAAATATATAAAGCTAAACTTGACAAAACTATAAGGAGAAACTGATAAATCCCCCATCAGGATAGGAGATTTTAATACATCTTTTTTAGTAATTGATAGATCCAGCAGATAAAAACCAGTATATGTGTATTATGTATGTATATATTATCAAGCTTGTTAAATAAATATATATGTGTGTATTAGAGAATACACATTCTTTTTAAGCATACAAATTTACTACATAATAGGCCATACAGCAAGTCTCAAAACATTTCAAAAACTTAGTGTTATAAAGACTATATTAATTGACCAAAATGCAATTAAGTTAGAAATCACCTTTAACAACAACAAAAAGTCCCATACATGTGGAAATTTTAAAACACATTTCCAAATATAGGTCAAAGAAAAAAATCTAAATGGAAATTTCTTTAAGAACTAGAACTAAATGATAATGAAAATACCATATCATAAAACTTATGGGATGCCTACACCAAGACCCAGCTTTTGTAATTCTAGGTACCCACCCAAGAGAAAGAAAAGCTTATGTCCACAGAAGACTTGTAGAAGGATGTTCATAGGTGCTTTATTCATAATAGCCAAAAACTGGAAACACCCCAACGTCCATGAAAAAAAAAATGGACAAATAGTGTATATCCATCCACATAAAGGGACAAACTTGGCAATAAAAAGGAACAAGTTAACTCATAACACACAGCATGTGCTGAGTGAAAGAAGCTGGAGACAAAAGAGACTATCCTGTATGATTCCATTTAGATGAACTTCTAGCCAAGTATAGCGCTAACACTGATTAACTCTAGTGGTGAAGGGGAGATTGATCCAAAATGGGGCCCATGGAACTTCCTAGGATGATAGAAATATCCTATATCCTGATTTGGATGATGATAACATGGCTGTTCATATTTCCCAAAACTTATAAAACTGTAGACTTAAGATCTGGGCATTTTATGACATGTATATTCAATAAAGAAAAAAAAAACTTACAGAATGCAACTTAAACAATATATAAGGAACTATAAAGCCTTAAGTGTCTATATTAGAAAAAAGATTCAAAATTGATAAATCAAGCATAGAAGCTAGGAAGTTAAAAAAGAGCAACAGAATAAATCCTAAGAAAGAAGAAAACAATAAAATAAGAACAAAAATTAATGAAATAGAAAATAAACAGTAGAGAAAATTAAAAAAGTCAAAAGTTGTATGTTAGAAAGACAAAACAGGTAATATTGATCAAAAAAGAGAAAAAAGATACAAATAAACAATGTTAGAGATTTAAAAAGTGATATATTTAAAGCTACAGCAGAGTTTTAAAAATGAGAAAACTATGAATAACTTCATGCTAATAAATTTGATGCAGACCAACTGGAACATATTATAGAAAAATATAACCTACCAAAACTAACTCAAGAAGAAAGAGAAAAACCCACATAGTCCTACACACAGAATAACCACGTTTTCTTATGCAAACCAGGACATCTCTGAAAGTGATAAATTCACCAGGGAACAGGTGTAACCTGGCACCAGCCCAGGAAACCAGGATGCGTGGTCATTTTACCCATGGCCATAAACAAAATTTAAAATCTTCCTACAAAGATGATACCAGGCCCAGGTTTTCCAGGAATGCTCGACTACACATTCAAGAAAGCATCAATTCCAATTTTATGCCACCTTTTCTTAGAGATTAAGAAAGGAAGAAACATTCTCAATTTATTTAATGAGATTAGTAAAATCCTAATTCCAAACCAGCCAAATATAGTACGAAAAGATAAATGACACGTTAATATCACTTATGAGCATAGATGCTAATATCTTGTTCAAAATATAAGCAAACCAAACCCAAAAGTATATAAAAAAGATAATATATCATGACCCAATTAAATTTATCCTCGAAATGCAAAGAAAGTTAACCAGAAGAATATTAATGTAATTTATAGCATTCACAGATGAAAAAAGAAAACTCATAATATCATTTCAATAGATGTAGAAAAAGCATTTGATAAAATTTAACAATAAGCTAGAAATAAAAAGAAACTTCCTTAACCTGTTGAAGAGCATCTACCAAAAACCTATAGCAATCATTATTATTAGTGAGAAACCGTTAGGAGCATTTCCTTCAAATTCAGGAACAAACCAAGGATGCCTGCTATTCCTGCTTCTAGTTAGCATTATATTGGAGGTCCCAGCAAAAGCAGAAAACAAAGGAAAATAAATTAAAGATATAGAATTGGAAAGAAACAACAATTTCATTATTAATAGATGATATGTTTGTCTAGATAGAATCCCTTCAAATCCACAAATTTTAAAAATTAATTAGGAGAATGATAAACAAAATTCAGAGTATCTCAGTGGACTTTATTAGAGGGATGACCCAGAAAGGGGGACACAGGAAGCATCCATGGACTTGGTGATGTATTTCTTAAGTTGTAGGGTAGGTATATTACTGGTTTAGTTTTATTATACAGCTTCATAATTTTTATATATATTCATATATATGCATTTATATTCTTTTGTATCATATAATTCATAATTCAACTTAAAATTTTTTAATAAAATGTATTTTTACTTTCTATATTACCCACTTATTAGTTGTTTTATTCTTTTACAATGAAAATGTAAAAATGTCTATATTTGGGGAAAAAAAGATTAAAGAAATATAAAAACAAAAGCCAATGAAGGCAGGCTGGAATTTCACGAAGGGTTTGATGGATGGGCTAGTGGGTGGCAGTGAGGGTGGTTATTAAGGACAAGTTGAATTAAAGTCAGGACAAGGGCTTAGTCAAGGACTGAGAAGAAGCTGGTAGATTTGGAGGGAAGACCGATAGCAGTGACCTTTAAGAGGGCAGTTTTTATAGGCTGGCAGGAGGTGGGGCCCAAAAGGAGGAGGTTAAATCATGAATGAATAAATAGCAAAAAACTGGAAACCACCCAAAGGCCTAACAATCAGGGCCTGGTGAAACAACCATAGTACCATTCATAGAAGAAATGATGCTGTGTCCATACACAGACGGGCTTACAAAATTAGGTGACGTAAAAAATTTCAGGACACAAAATAGCATTTGTGCGGATTACAATTATGAAAGGACATGCGTGTGCAGGGAGAAGCAGACAGGATTGGACAAGATCAAGTCATGTTTGTGGATGCTGTCTTAAGGCTCCGGGATTTTCTTTTTTCTTTTTTGGAATGCTGGCAATGAGCAAACAAAAACATGTCATGTGTCTTTAAAATAAAAAGAATGGCTGCTGAAGAAATGGAGGCAGCAAGTGAAGGCCACTCAGTGGAGAAATCTGACGGTGACAGGAAGGAATGAGAGGGCAGAGCAGCTGGAGGAGTGTGAAGGGCTTGGGGCAGCAGCTGGTGGGGGGGAGTTAGGGGCTGCCGGGGAAGGGGTGGAGGAGAGGGGGAGCCCATCTATTTCCTTTATTGCTTATATTTCCCTTTTTTTAATCAAAAAACTAATAAGCCTCCTTTTAACAAATTCAAACAGTCCGGAGTGTGTGTGTGTAGGGATAGACTCCTCTACCCCACGCTCTACTCCCCACTGTTAATAGTTCAGAGTAGCTTTCCAGAGCTCTACTACTTTCTATTATTTGTAGTGTATTGGCTTTTAATTACTTTTTTTTTTATAAGTAAATACTTATGTATATATTCATTTATAGCTTTATGGTTGGTTGTTTTTACAGGAGCATTTTCAACCTATAGTTGAGTAGTTTCACTCTACAATATGTCATGGCGGATCACACCCAAGTCACCACGTAGAGATTAACTTCATGCTTCTGAATAGCTGCTTAATATTCCATAGCATATAGTTGAAAGGTAAGCTTCAGAGAACACAGGGGCATCTCTTTCCCTACAATTGGCAGGGAAGGGGATATAAAGACAAAAGATTCAAGATGGCAGGAGGCATTGCTTGGAAGGGGACTGGCTGTGGGAGTGGGGAGCAGGCAGAGGGTCTTCTTCCTCCCCTCTGCTCTTAAACCATAGTCCCATCCAAATTGAGCTAAATCGCACAGAACTGCAAGAGGGAAGGTTGCGATTGGAGCCCAAGTGATAAGGCCACCGCTGGGGGCCCAAATTCCTTGAGTGACCTGTTCTTCCCCCAGCTGTGTCTAGGCAGAGCCCACTTATCAGAAATCTTAAGGGGAGCCTTAGAACAGTGGTTCTCTAAGTGTGGTCCCTGTGCCAGCAGGAGCAGCATCAACTGGGAGACAAATGAGAAATGCAAATTCTCAGGTCCCACCTCAGTCCTAGGGAATCAGAATCTCTGGGGGTGGGACTCAGCAATCTCTGTTTAGCTAGCCCTCCAGGGATGCAGTGTAGGCTCAACTCTGTGTACCTTTGTTCTAGAATGTGGATTTGAGTCTGATCCTGATCCCACCCTGAGGCCAATTCTCTTAGGAGACCAGGAGGAGTCAGCCCTCAAGGGGATGGGTTGGCCAACTTCATAATTGGTCTTCTTTAGTGCCTTAGAGGTTGCAGGCAAAATCAGGCACCTAGGTAGTCCCTGGAACAGCCCTCCTATCCCTTCTGATGACACCACTTCCCTCTCTCCACCTCCCTTTCTGAAAAAAAAGCACCAGAACAGAAAGTGAGGGAGGCACTGCAGACCCACTGCTTTCCACTTTCCCTGAACTGTGTCCCCTCTCAATTTAAAGCAAGCCCCCCCACCCCCGGGTGCTGCCTTTTGCTGCATGGAGGGCAGACGAGGAGAGAAGCTTCTGGATGTTGGGGAGGAAATGGAATGTGGCTTCAGAGTGGTTGGGTTGGGGAGGGAGCTGGAGAGAGAGGAGAAAGGAAGGGAGATGAAGAATGTCCTCATTTCACCCAGCTGCTTCTGCCTGCACCTGTTCTGCTGAGGCCTAAGGAAAGTCACCAGTAAATGAAACGCAGCCCCACCCGTCTAGAGGGGCGCCTTCCCACACTGCAGTGGGCCCGGGTTAACTGACAGGAAAACTGTGAATGGGTTCAGGTGGCTGAAATGAGGGACTAGGGGAAACAGCTGGGCTCCTCTGGGGGGTGCAGCAACTGTCTTCTGTCACCCCCAGGCTCTCAGAGGTTTGGGCAAGGGTGGGGGGAGGGGGTCAGGCAAGTGGAACCAGGTCAGAGATCTGCCATTTTCTCTCTGATTCTGAATGGGACACCGGTGCAGAGAAGGACGCTTGAGTGGAAATAGTCCACACTCCCTTCCTGAGGAGGTCGCCCCGTTGTTAAGCCCTACAACATTCCACAACATTCTTTAGTTACTCTATGGGCAATAACCTTCATTTAAAAAAAAAAAAAAAAAAGGACTTTATTTTTAGAGCAGTTTTAGGTTCACAGAAAAACTGAGCTGTGAAAATTGACAGGAAATTTTAAAAGTTTCCTCTTAGTCTGTCCCCCATAGAAACACACGGCAGCAGTTCACCCAAGCAATCCATTCGTCAGTCAGTCAATGGATCATTTTATAAGCATCCGATGAGGGCTTTCAACGGTAATTCTCAAACTTGTAAGAATCACTGGGAAGTTCATTAAAGAGACAGGCTCTGAACCTCTCCACCAGGGATTCTGATTCAGGAGGTCTGGAGTGGAGCCCCAGACCGTGCGTTTTTTTGACATATTCCGCAGGAGATGTTGATACAGTTGACACACTGGGCCCCACTCTGAGACACTCAGGCTTGGTGTAAGGTATAGGGGGGCCAGAGGCTCTGGTGTGAAGGGAGGAAGCAGTGAAGATAAAAGACCCAAATTCCATCCCCCATCCCCACCCCGGAACTGAGAACACACGGACACACATATGGATCAATGTAAACTGAGGCAGTGGGAGAAGATGGGCACTCACAGGCCCTGACAATCTCAGAAGGGGAGGCCACTGACTAGAATGCTCCCCGGCACTGAGATCCCTTCTACAGCAACCAGCAAGGACTCAAGAGTGAGGAGGAAATAAGCCAGGAAATTGTCCAAGAATCGTCTTATTGTGAGGCCTTGAACAAGTCAATCTTTCCATGCTTCCATTTCTTCATCTGTAAACTGGGGATCATGAAGGTGCCTGCCAGAGAGGGTTAAAAGAGTGCTGTGTAAAGAGCTCAGAACAGTGCCTGGCACATGATAACTGCTAGGTAAATGAAAGTTGTCACTGTTAGGAAAAAGAAGTCCCGATTCGCAGAAGGGTGTGGAGAGGGCTAGAAGAAAGCCTTGAGTCTGGGAGAAAGTAAGTATCCCCTTGAGGATGATTAGTGTGGTTGCAGGGACCACATGTGAGGAAATGTAGGATTAGGCTGCAAAGATGAGGTAGGGGGTGTAAAGGGTTGTGTACCCCAAAACAATATGCTGAAGTTCTAACCCCCAGTACCTCAGAATGTGACCTTATTTGGAAATAAAGTTGTTGCAGACATAATTAAGATGAGGTCATATCAGAGTAGGGTGAACCCTTAAATCTGATATGACTGGTGTCCTTATAAGAAGAGAAGAGACACAGAGGGAAGATGGCCATGTGAAGACAGAGGTGGGTTGGAGTGATCCAGCTACAGGTCAAGGAACACCAGGGGTTACCAGAAGATGGGAGAAATAAGGAAGGATCCTTTCCTAGAGGCTTCCTAGAGCATGGACCTGCTGACACCTTGATTTTGGACTTCTGGCTTCTAGAACTGTGAGAAAATACATTTCGGTTGTTTTAAGCCTCCCAGTTTGTGGTCTTTTGTTATGGCCGCCCTAGAAAATGAATACAGGGGCATTTGGATTCTTTGTGATGGGCAACATGGAGCCACTGTGGCATCTCAAACAGGGAATTCATTCTTTTGTGTGTGTGTGTATGTGTGTGTGTGTGTGAGAGAAGATTGGCCCTGAGCTAACATTTGTTTCCAATCCTCCTCTTTTTGCTGAGGAAGACTGGCCCTGGGCTAACACCTGTGCCCATCTTCCTCCACTTTATATGGGATGCCGCCACAGCATGGCTTGATGAGCGGTGCATTGGTCCGCGCCCAGGATCCGAACCCATGAACCCCAGGCACTGCAGTGGAGCCTGTGAACTTAACTGCTACACCACCGGCCGGCCCCAGGGGAACTCATTCTTGATGAGTAAACCAAAGAAACTTGAGGATCCATATCAAAACCTTCTCCGAGCCTTAGCTAACTTTTGAAAAAGACTTTGCTTAAAAGTCCTTTTTCCACCCAACAAAAATGTTGATGTCATCAAAGGCAAAGAAAAATTAAAGATCCACTTCAGGTTAAAGGAAACTTACAGAGACACGACAACAGAATATGACCTGTGATCTGGGGCTTTTTCTTTCTTTTTTTTTTTTTTTTGGCTATAAAGCATATCACTAGGACTATTGTGACATTTGACTAAGGTCTGTAGATTAGATACTAGCATTGTATCAATGTTAAGTGCCTGATTTTTATCATTCTATCATTGTTTTAAGAATATACACTAGGGGCCGGCCCGGTGGCGCAGCGGTTTAGTTTGCGCTTGGCAGCCCAGGGTTCCTGGGTTCGGATCCCAGGCGCCGGCCGACGCACTGCTTGTCAGCCATGCCGTGGTGGCGTCCCATATAAAGTAGAGGAAGATGGGCACGGATGTTAGCCCAGGGCCAGTCTTCCTCAGCAAAAAGAGGAGGATTAGCAACAGATGTTAGCTCAGGGCTGGTCTTCCTCACAAACAAAACAAAACAAAAAAAAGAATATACACTAAAGTATTTAGGAGTGAAGGGACATTTTGTCTGCAATTTACATTCAAACAGTGTATATATATTAGGGAGATAGAGAGAATGATAAAGCTAATGTGATAAAATGATAACATTTGGGGAATCTAAGTGAAGACTATATGAGGATTTTCTGTACAATTCTTGCAACTTTTCTCTATCTGAAATTATCAAAATAAAAAGGTGATGGGAGAAAGTCCGCTGACCAGCCCATGGCTCTCCTGATGAACTTTCTCTAACCCTCTGAAGTTTCTGGAGCCTGGATCTGAACACCGAACTAAAGTGATCAGTGAAAGAGTTCTGAGAACTTCTGATTTCTATGTGCTGGGATTCTACTTATGGCCTTGGTGGTGGTTGACTATTAAATGTGGTTAATGTGGAATTATCTACAAGTTATTTGCAGAAAATAACATGCACAGTATGACCTCTTATGCACAGTATGACCGGCAACTGGAAGGAGCCATACATCAAGCTTCTACCAGATTCATTATATCCTCATTAATATCCTGAGACAGGTGAATCCAGGCTCTTTTCAAACACTTTGGGAGATGGGAATCTCACCTCATCTCACAGCTCATTCCATTACTGGTCAGTTCTGACCATTAGAAAATTCCTCAGCCAACTGAGCTGGAACCTATCTTCCTGGAACCTCGACCCACCAATCCTGTTCTTGTCTTCTGGATGGTGCTACAGGACACCCCCACCCCTCCCCACCACCATGATCTTAGTCATTCTGCCCTGAACAAGTTCAGGTTTGTCAATGTCCTTCTAGAATATAAATGCAATACTCCAGGTCCAGCTTGACAATCAGAAAGCAGGAAGAACACGACCTTTCTAGTGCTGGGCATGCTGTTCACATAGCCTCAGATGGAATGAGGCTTCTTGGCAACTGCATTACACGGTTGACTCATAATGAATTTAGACCCAACTTAAACCACAGTTTTCTCTTGTGAACCACGGTTAACTGCTGTTTGCTTCAGCAGTTATCACCCCCCGACGTCACATTATACATTTGTTTGCTCAGTGTCAGTCTCTGCCCACTAGAATGTAAACTTCATGAAGCTAGGAGCTTTGTCTTCTTCTGAATCCCCAGCACCTGGGACAGGTCCAAGCCCACTGTATACATTCAATAAATACATGCTGAATAAATGAAAGACTTTAAGCTGTACCTCGCTTATCCCATACTCATGTAATTTCTTCACAATTCACACCCGGTCTACCAGCAAGAAGGATTTGAGGTGACTTGCTTTCTAGAAGACTTTTTGTTAACTTCAGAGCAAACTCGTTTCTTGTTGGAATTTATAGTCTCTTAAATTTACATCATTAGTTACAGCCTGTTGAGATCTAATTCCTGGTTCTGACAATCAACATATTGGCTCTCCCTCCCAGTGTCGAGCCATTCATTCAAGAAGGACTCTACACCGTAGCCACACTGGCCTCCTTGCATTCCTCAAACACTCCAGGAAGCTTCTAGTGCCAGGATCTTTGCCTCGGCTATTCCCTCTGCTGGGACACAACCTCCCACCACCCAGAGAGCTACACACTTTCAAGTCACTGCTCAAACGCTGCCTTCTCAGTGAGGCTGACACTGGTCATCCTATTTAAAACTGCAAAATGTCCTCCTCTACACTACTACGCCCCTTACCCAGATCTATATTTACTTTTGTTTTGTCTATAGTGCTTATCACCTTTTAATGAGCTTATGATTTTGCTAATTTATTGTGTGTACTACTTGCTGTCTGTCCTACCAGTCCTGCCCCTTGCTATATAAGGGAAGGAATTTTTGCCTGTCTTGTTCACCAGTGTATCCCAAGTGCACAGAACAATGCCTGGCACATAATAGATACTCAATAAATATTTGCTGAATGAATGAATGGACAACTGCTCTGGACTCAGGAATGTATGTGTCACCAAGATGAGTAAGACACGAAGGTGCCAGCTGATCACATGCCACCCATGTTACCTCCCAAGTCACTGGTAAAAATGCAATGGGACAGACCTCCCTCCCTCCAGAATGGCACCAATCTATTAATCAACTCCTTCAGTGTATAGTCTTTCAATCAGTGGAACAAAACAAAAGAAACACCATTAATAACCCTACTTCAAAAAATATTCTAATGGCAGTGGAAAATGCTCATCTTATATACAACCGGGTCAGTGGAGGATATAAAACTGTAATATAGCATATGATCCCAATTATAGGAAGATAGCCGTCTAGATAGAAACAAGACTGGAAAGAAATATACTAAAATGTTAGCAATTATTTCTGAGTAGTGGGATTATGGTTCATTTTCATTTTCTTCTTTATATTTTTAAAGGTTTCTATAATAAGCAAGTAATTCTTTTACTGTGAGAAGAATTCCAACATATGGGTACTTGTTGTCCTGACTATATACCATTATCTGGACCAAGCAGCCACACGTGTCCTCACTAAGGCAGTGAGACCCCAGGTGACACCTTCCTGAAATTGACTCCACCCTCAGTAAGTTTCTAGTCTACTTAATATCAGTAGCACAGACACACACATACACATTCATTTTAATCCTAAAACAGCTCTATGAGGAAAGTACCATTATCATCTCCAGATTATAGTTGAAGAAGCTCCAAGAGGTTAAAGTAACTTGCTCAAGGCCACATATCTGAGCCCGGGCATGGGTCTGAGCTTGGGTTTTGAACCCAGGCAGTCCAGCTCCAGAATGGATGCTCTTCACCACTCCACCATGCTGTATCAACTCTAATTAGCAGCTCCCAAGGAATGATGACACAGTGGTGCTGAGGGCTATAAAGGGGAGGGTGGGAGTTGATGGACATCGGATGTGCCAGGTGCTTGATATATATTACTCCACTTAGTTCTCGCAACTACCCTGGGACAGAGATACTATTTTCATCTCCCTGTTACAAAGAAGGAAACTGAGACCCAGGGGTTTGAACCTCTGCTGTGACACTTCAAGCTTACTAACACCTTTGCCCTTCAGTTTCCTCCTCTTCAACATGGAGATAATAATAGTTCCTACCTCACTGTTGGGAAGTATTAAGTGAGAAAATAGATTCAAAACACGCATCATGGTGTCTGGCATATGTTAAATGCTTCATAAATGTTAGCTATTGCTACTTCGATTCTTGATTACAAAGTTCACACACTTTCAACTGCAACAGGTTGACTTGCTAAGTGAGCAAAGGAGAGGAATTAATTTGGGGCCATCAGGAAATGTTTGAGGAATGAATGGAGTCACAGAGGAGGTGCCATCTGAAGGGCCTTGATGGAGCAGCGTCTCATGAGGTGGAGGAGGGCAGGGGCACGCCCTGGAAGCACAAGCTTTGCTCCTGTCCCTCGCCCTGACTCTCTTTGCACTGCACCCTGCTCCTCTCTGGCGGCTCTCTGCCTCTGTTCCTCAGTGCAGCCTTCCTTCCGGTTCTCCCCCACCCCCTCTGCCTGGGGTCCCTTGTCTCAGCTGTTTCCTTAATCAGGGCCCCACAGCCTTTGCAGCAGGGAGTGGGAGCCCCTGGCCCTGGGATGGCCCCTGATAAACAGCTGGAGCCTTTGGTCGCAGAATCTGTCATCTCCAAAGGAAAAGCAGAAACAAACCACCAGAGCCAGGGCAGGACAGCTGATAAAAAGTTACATTGCTACTGGGGGCCCCTCCCCTCTGTCCTACAGCCTCTGCACCTGGGACCTCCTGCTTGTCCTTCAAGACCCAGTGCAACAATGTCTCCTCTCCACAAAGCCTGCCTTGACTGCACCCCCAACCCCCCAGGCCTTGCAAGCTTCCATTGCACGCAGCACAGAATCCATTCCTGCCATTTATTGCGTTAAGTGGAAACTGCTCAGGTGTCAGGGTCCCAACCAGCCTGGGAGCTCCAGAAGGCAGGCATTTTGTCTCACGGCCTAGCACAAAGCTTAGGAAACATCTGTGGGAATCCTGCAATGACTGAGTAAAATATGGGAGGACTATTATACAGGCATTCAAAAATCTACATGTTGACAGAAAAAGCTAAAAGTGCTGTTAAAATGTTATGTAGGTACAAGTCAAGGCCTGGGAATTTTTAATTATCCCAAAATAATGATGAGTGTTTTATATTTTAGCCATAAGATATTCACTTAAGAGATCTAAGAATAATGCCTTTTTCTTTAGTTTTATATACCCAAAACAAAATAAAAAAGAGATCTCCCACTACTTTTAAAAATACTTTAACTAGATATTAAATGGTTAGGTTTTAAAAATCATTTTGATTAATCAGTGAGATACTTCAGTCATGTTCTAAAATATACAAATTAGATATTCCTGTGTTTTCTGGCAAACTACTCCATATTTTCAAACAGTGTTATAAATTGCAGTGTATAACTGTATCGTGCATTAATGGTATGGATTTATTTTGTATAATGTCAGATACTTAAGTAAATTTACATGGCATAAAAAATGTTATGTAAAAAAAGGGAAATGCAACACCCGGCATGCAAAATGACCCTAACTTTCTAAAAATAAAAATAATTGCATATGAACAGTATTCTATGATCTTATTTTGAAAGAACAAAACTATGAGTGTATATGCACAGAAAAAAGGTTCAGAAGGACACATACCAACCCTTAACACTGGTTTTCCCTGGGGGATGGAACTCGGAGGGTGGGGTGGAATTTGTACCTTTATTTTCTTCCTGTCTGTAATGTGTTTTTACAATGATAAAGTTTGTTTTACTTTTATAACTACAATTTTTTTACTATTCAATTTAATGAATTGAATTTAAAAATTAAACATAAAAATTAACAATTACTTAAATAGCTGTTTAAATAATTGCATGACAATTGTTTAAATGATAAAGATATGAGACTAGAAGGAAACACACAAAGTGTAAACCAGGGCTGTCTTTGGGTGGTAAGAACTGTGAACGATTTTTCTAACTTTTTCCTATTTTTCTATATTGTCCAAATTTTTTGTTTTTTTTGTGAGGAAGACCAGCTCTGAGCTAACATCTGTTGCCAGTCCTCCTCTTTCTGCTGAGGAAGCCTGGCCCTGGGCTAACATCCATGCCCATCTTCCTCTACTTTATATGGGACACCACTACAGCATGGCTGACAAGCAGTGCATCAGCGGATGCCCGGGATCTGAACTCGCGAACCGTGGGCTGCCAAGCACGAACTAAACCGTTGCACTAACGGGCCAGCCCCTGTCCAAATTTCTTATACTGAGCAAGTATCTATTTTATAATTTTTTAAAAAGCCTTAAAAATAAAAGCTGAATGAATGAATGAATGCACGACTTTCCCAAGCGCTGCTCTGTGCCCCTATCTGACCCAACATGCAGGAGATTCTTGGCTGTCTCTCCATTCTCTCTTGCTTCACTTCATGCATCAGGTCCTCAGAAGGACCCTGTCCACCGATGTGCATGGTTCAAACCTCCTTCTACAGTGCCCTCCCCAGATCTGCACACCTACGTGGTGGTGAGGGGCGGGAGCAAGAATTCCTGGCTCTGGTCAAGATGGTCATGGCTCCCGCCCTGCCCTCGCCTCCCCGGCGCAACCCTGCAAACTCCACCGGTTCACCTCCAAAGACCACTCAACTCTCCCGGAAGCCTTCCCTCACCCCTCACTTCCCTACTCTTCCTTGCCTTGGAATGCCCACAGCATGTACCCCAAGACTTCACACTTGCAGTCTTCGTTCTGTCTCCTCTCACTCATTTGTTGGACCCACATTTATCGAGAGAGGATCACGCAGCGATGGGCACTGTCAGAAACAAGGACTAGTGCCCAAAGACATCAGGCACAGAACAGCTATCCTTCATATGGGCTGAATGAGTGAAAGAAGGGTGGAAGCCGACAAAGAAGCAGACCTTGTCCTCAAGGAGCTCACAGTCTAGTAAGAACAATAAGCTGGACCCACATACAACATACACTACCCAGAAGGTGGGATATGTGGGGGAAGCAGCTGAGTGGATTGAAACTGAGCCTTGAAGAATGGCCAAGTTTGGACAGACAGGGTGGATGGGAAGAGGATGAAGGGCATTCCAGGAAGGGGGTACAGTGTGAGCAAAGTGAGAAAAGCAGGACCACCACAGGATGTATCAGGCACTCTTGTTGGCAGGAATAGGGCATAAAGGTTGATTTTGAGTCAAAGGGCTGGAGAACCAGAGCATCAGGATAAATCGAATCTGATTTCACAGGCCCTGTGAAGCCTCTGATGGTCTTTGAGCAGTGGTGCTGTAGAAACGCCAGTAATCCAGGCGGGCACTCATGAAGGTCTGGGGTCAGCAGGCAGCCATAGGAGCAGGGAAGAGGGGCAGAGGGGAAATCGCAAACCTTGTTCAGAGGGCAGAGAACGTCCTTAAAGGAAGAAATTAACATGCACTAAGTGCTGACCATGAGCAAATCCCTATTCTACAAACTTCAATCCTTGAAACAGTCCTGTGAAATGAGACAGCGTGATCCCACAAATTAACTTGCCCACGGTCACCTTGCTAGTAAGCAGTCCAAGCAATGTGAAGCCACGTCGGCCTGAATCCAAAGGCCAAAGCGCCCTTTCCCCATCTCACTTTCTTCTATAGGACCTTTACAGTCCTCAGCATCTACCGCTATGTTGGTTCAGTACACACTAGAATGAGTGAATGAAGAAATGAATGAACAGATGACTGGATCCCAACCTGGCAAAGACGACCTCTCGGCATACATAGGAGGGGTGGAGGTGGGGAAGAGATGTAAGGGTAAATGGAAAATAAAACAAACAATCGTTTTGTTACCACTTCCTCTGGGGCCGGTAACGGTGTGCAGCAGGCACATACAGTCTGGCACGCGCACATCCACACAGACACACAAAGAGCTATTTATTTACTTCCTTTGTAGGGGGTAAATAAAGCTCAGGTCAAAACAGGCTCCCCAAACCGCCAGGGGGTCTTCCCCAGGTGTCGATGCAGCACTTGACCTAGGGAAGTCACAGGTGGCTGCCTGCTTGTGTCACCCCACCTCCCCTTGTGCATATGTGGGTCTGGTTCACCAGGGAGGCCTCATGTTCAGTGGGGGAAGTAGGAGAAGCGGGGAGGGTGGCAGAGCAAGGCTTACTCACCCCTCCTCCAGTGTGGGCCAGGGCAGCAAAATTCAGCCACCCATCTAAGAGTCAAGAAGCGGGATGGCATGGGTGCTGGCCCAAGAGTTGACACAGGGTGCTGGAGGCCCCTGCTGGGCCAGGTAGCCAATCCTTAGATTGCTGAATCTTGGAGAGAGGGCTGGGGCAAGGGGAACCTCTGGGCAGCATGTATATGCCAAACCATGGGGAGGTACAGTCGACACTCATTATTCGCGGATTCTGTATTTGCGAACTTGCCTGCTCACTAAAATGTATTTGTAACCCCCAAATCAATACTCATGCTGCCTTCACAGTCATTCGCGGACAGGCACAGAGCCGTGAAAAATTTGAGTCATCTGATGCGCATGCTGTTAGCTGAGGTCGAACAAGTCTCGCTCCGCCTTCTTGTTTCAGCTCCCATGCTGCAAACAAGTATCCTTTCAGTCTATTTAGTGCCACCTGTTCCACATTTGTGGCCTTTTTGTTGATTTCACTGTTTAAGATGGCCCCCAAGCGTAGGGCTGATGTGCTATCTAACGTTCCTAAGTACAAGAGGCCTGTGACATGCCTTACAGGGAACATATGCACGTTAGATAAGCTTTGTGCAGGTGTGAGTTACAGTGCCATCGGCCATAAGTTCCATGTTAATGAATCAACAATACATATTAAATATGATGTCTTTAAACAGAAACACACATAAAACAAGGTATTATGTCGCTCGGCTGATGAAAATGTCGTGACCAGAGGCTCACAAGAACCTAACGCTGTATTCCCCTAGAAACAATGGTTCAGTATTCACTAATTCAGCGTTCACAGCAACTTTATAGAACACAACTACTGTGAATAATGAGAATCGACTTATTTCAACATTATAATAATTGGGCAGCTGTAACTTTGGGTACCTGTGGATGCCAGTCTGCATCTACTCATCCATCCACCACCCACCATCTATTAATACAAAATCCGACACTAAAAACCAAAAAGATGGAAAGCAGACAGAGCCCCTGCCTTTCCACTGACCATCTTAACCACAGAGATGGGGACACAGGACTCTGACAGTTTTATTTACTTCTTTAGCCTAGGTCCCTGAGTTTATATACCAGGGTTAGGGCCTAACACCTTTGCCAAAGTTTTCATCATAAAGGTAAATACCCGTGTCATAATAACAGCTTAACACTTGCTCTGTGCCAGGCACTGAGTGCTTGTGTACACGAGGCCTCCTAACGACCCTGTAAGGTGGGGTCCTCGTCTTAGAGACAGGGACTCTGCGCACGGGGGCAGAGAGTTAAGAACTCACTCGGACCACACAGCTGCTGAGTGGTAGAGACAGAGAGGTTTGTGCCACCTCCAGTGAAATGAAAGGAAAGCAGACAGCCAACATCTTATGAGGATCTCAGACCTCCCTCTGAGGAGGAGGGGTCCCTCGCCTTAGGCCACGCATTGTTCAGTAGCAAGAGAGCATGAAGTGACACCGGGAGGCCACTCAGAGGTTCAGGCAAGAGCAAGCAGGGCTGAACCAGGCCATGACTCAGGGAATCAAGTGAGAGAGGCCAATACACGTAGGCAGACAAAAGGGCCTGGGATACGCTGAGAGAGGAAACAGGGGGCCAGGGCAGCTCTCTGAGGTAGTGAGGGCATGCCGCCTCTCTTCCTGGACTAGCTAGGGAACTGCAAGGCCAAGAAGGGCCCAGACAGGAGCCTCAGAGACCAAGGTCCCCACAGAGGAAGTGTCCCCACACAGATTTCCATTTCCCACACCACCCCCTTTCCCGGAGCAAAGAGGTGCAATTGGGGAATCAGGGTCACGGCTAGTGGGAGGGAGGGATCCCACCCAAACTGGAGCAGTGGAGGGAGCCAGGGCCAGTGGAGGGGTGAGAGGAGACATCTCCCCCAGGCTCAGATGAGAAGTCACAAACCTCACCAACTGAGAGAAGGCAGCTTCCACGCCCGGTATGTGAGAGAGAAGTGAAACTGCCGCTCCATGCCTGCTCCACTCCCTCCCCTCTGGCACCCCCCACCCCAGCCCACACTGTGCCCCGCCACCCCAAGATGGCAGGCATCTGGCTCTGAGGTGAGGGCCTGCAGCACACTTTCATGGGCTCCCGCTGGGCCTTTTGAGCTCTGAGCCACAAGGCTGGCTCTCTCAGAGCTGCAATGGCCTGGTCTGGCCTCTCTGGGGAGGCAGAAAGGGGACCAGGGAAAACTGAGGGTTTATAAGCTCCATGAAGTAAAGGATGGGGCCTGCCTTGTTCTTTTCTCTTTCGCTCGCACTGAGCACAGCACCTGGTGCATCCATGGTAGACACTCAATGAACAGACACAGGTGGATGTAGGAAAGAATGAACGAATGAGTGAATGAGCGAGCGAGTGAGCACTGGACCCGGAAGACTGCCCGTCAGCATCTAGCCCCCTGGAGACTCACATCCAGAGAGGAGACCCGTTTCCTTCACTGTTGACAAAGCTGGACCTCCTGCTTCAACTCTGCTCCCTTTCTGTCTCAAAGACTGAGACTGGTCCTGAGAGCTCTGGAACTCTCCATCTGTCTCTCACCCTCTCGGTGTCTCCACCTCCTGATGCTCGAGATGATTACACCCTCACTGAGGTGTAGGTCGTAACCCTTTGCTACCCCATCAGAGAACAGCAGGCCTCCCAGAGGTGTGAATATGGTGCCCACCAATGCGCCTCACCCTGAGCCTACAGTGCTCCTGGAACAAGGGTGCCACAAGGACCTCTAAGGGGCTTCTGGCCAAGGTGAGGGAGAATCAAACCTCTACCTTTGACCAGAGATGAGGCAGCCCAGGGAAGAGGGCATTAGCCAAGGGGCTGCCGGCCCCTCTGCCCTGGGCCTCCCCCAGAGAGAAGTCCATCTGAGAACACTTCTCCTCTCAGAGGTTTCACATAGAAAAGCCATCCTCACCCACATGACATGGGCTCTCTTGGTCCCTGCCCATCTAGATCCTGTGGAAAAGACTGCTAATTGCCCCCCAGAATCCATCTCCCCTTCTGGTACCTTTTGTACTAGAAGCCCCAGTATGTATGATCCCCAGAGTGTAGCAGGAGACCAACTTCTGGCCAAAGAGTTAAGTGATCTGGCAATTTGTACATGAGACTTGTACATGAGAAACTTCCATTTGGTTTCAGCCCTTGATTTTGGGGTCTCTGTGACAGCAGTCTAACCTCTCCCAATGCCTATCACGGCCCTTTCTTTGGAGCCAGGATGTCGATGGGTAAAGGTGTGTGGGAGGGGCCTTCCTCCTGATTCCTGTCCTCAGTGCTTCCTGACTCCATCAGTCTGCTTTCTCAAGTGATGGAGAGGGCCTTCCAGGTACATCACCCCTGAACCCCGCCCCAGCTAAGGCAAAATTGCAGCAGGATGTAAAGGTCTCCCTCCTTCACAATACACAATTTATTCTTCCCTCGAATTGACCATTTCTTAAAGAATTTATCTCCCTTGTGAGAAAAGACCTTCCATGCTCAGGGAACCACCGAACCTTGTCAGGCCAACCTCGCCCTATGGGGAGGGCGGTGAGGAGGGGCAGAAAGTGCACGGGCTTCAGATCTGAGTCCAGCATGAAGTGACACCAGCTCTGTAACCCTGGACAAATCTCTTAGCCTCTCTAAGCCTCTGTTTCTTCCTTTACTAAATGAAGATAATATTAATCGCTTACAGGTTTGTGGAGGGAATTCAAGATTATATACTTGTAAAGTCCCTAGCAGCCTGCCTGGCACACAGTAGGTGCTCACTAAACCGTGGCTGTTATTACTGCGCAGATAAGTGTGGGAATCTTGAGGACGCAGCTGGAGGAGGGCCCTGAATGACCTCCCCAGTGGGAGGTGGAGGAGAGAGTTGGGGGGAAGAGACTGCAGCCATAAGAGGAAGAGAGAGGCAGAGCTCAAGGTGATATCGGGGAGAGAAGAGAGGGCTCAGCGATACCCACACTGGGTGCGAGGGTGGAGGGCACAGCTGTGGTCTATCAGCTGCCTCCAGCTCACACAATTCCTGCGCCCATCTTACGCCCCAGCTGGCACTTCTGTCTGGGCTGGCCACCCTCACCACCATTACCATCGTTGCCGCACTGTCAGCTGCTGTTTCTTGCCTCATCTTCCTTCCTGCCCCTGATAGGGCAGAAGAAGGGGACGGGAAGGAGCTGCCTTGCCCAGCAACCTCCCTACTCCTGGAGGCTGGAGAGGCCTGGAGTGGTGGTGAGGAGCCCAGGCTCTGTAGACAGACAGGCTGGGTTCCGTCCCCGACTCGGGCCCTTAAGAGCTGGGGATCTCAGCAAGTTATGTGGCTTGTCTAATCCTTCAATTTCCTCGTCTGCACAATAGGGATAATAGGGCTGCTGAGAGGAAGGCAGGAGATCATGCATGGTGAGCCCCTAGCACACACACCAAGGTTTCGATAAAGGTTAGCTATCACAGGGCTGGCTTCATGGGCCTGCGGCCTGTGCCGTCACACAGAGCCCGTGCTCACAAGGACCTCACGCTTGGTTTAATGCTCTGTTGTCACCATCTTGAAATTCTTAATAATTTTTGAACAAGGGGCCCTGCAAATTATGTAGTCAGTCCCGGCTATTATTAGCAGGCATTTATTGAGTCTGCTGGCTGGGGGGTGGCTACGTACGGGAGGAGAGGCCCAGCAGTCTGCTGGAGATGTGAGACATAAGAGGGCCTTGGGGACCTCAAGGGAGTCATTTAAGTACAGTGAGGTGGGACCCTGCCAGGTTGCCAGTTAGAGACTGAGAGGGTAGTGAGACCCCCATACACACCTGCACTGGACTTTGGGGGTGGACAGGGTGCCCTCCACTCAGACAGCCAGGCCAACAGGCAGCTTCCGGAGCCCACCACTACCTTCCTCTTTCAACCCTCCTCCAACCAATGGCAAAGGGGCCTGACGTACCTCAGGGCAAACTCCCACCCATCTTCCCCCTGGATCTGATCCTCTCTATGACCAGGACAGAGGTCACGTACAAGCTCGCGGGTACAGGAGTTACATCCAGAGCCCCTACATCTTTGGGACATGGAAGGACTTCGTGGTGGGAACCAGTGCTGCCCTGAAGCTCCTCAGTGCCCATGTCCAGCTGAGTCTTGCTGGTCAGGTTGGAACTGGAATGGGAGTGACGTAGAAGAATGGGTGTTAACTACTACTCCTGGTGGCCCAAGGGTTGGCCCAGTCCCAGGAGATAGAAAATATCTGCTCCTTCTATCTCCTTGATTTTAAATCCCAGGTTAGCATGTCTAGAAAGTAGTCAGGGGCATTTGGGGCAGTGACTTGAACCCTCAAGAGACACAGAGCCTTGCAAGGGGGGGTTCCTTGGAGCTGGGGGTATCCCTTGGCACTATGATGAGGAAGGACCTCCCAGTGCACCCATAAGGGAGGCACACCTGGTACCTGCTGTCTGTCTCCCCTACTGGATTGTGTGTTCCTGGAGGGCAGGGCCCACCCACAGTGAGGGCTGACCAGATGTTTGCAAACACCCTGCTCCCCATCCACCCCACACTGCCCCAGGTCCTGTCTCAGCTTCCCCAGCTTCCCCAGCCTGGCCCTCTTCTGTTCCTGGGCCTTCCTGGAGTAGCCCACGTGTGAGTCTGAGGGTGGCCCGGTCTGGCAGGTGGAGCCTGGCCCTGGATAAGGCCTCTCTCCATCCGCCTCCGGCCACCTGTCCTGAGTACTCACTCCCTTCCAGACAGCTGGAGAGCGGCCCCGGAGCCTCTGCTTCAGGGAGGGGGGCGGGTGTGGGAAGGTTCTAAGGGAGCTGAGCCAAGGCCGAAGGGAGGCCCTGCTAACTGATGGGGATGCTGAGTGTGCATGTATGGGGGGTGGGGGTGGGAGGGAGGCACTTGGGAGAAGCGGGAATTGGGGGTGGGACCAGAGAACGGAATGTGGAGCTCATTCTCCTGGGGGCACAGCTGTTTATTTTGATCTTCCCGTCAGCTGCCGCATATTCCTTATCTTGGGGCTCAATCCAGACTCCGCCCCCTGCTCTGTTGCTGAGCTGGGGAGGGCAGATACTGTGGGACACAGTCCTGCTCCCTGCTCTCACCACCTTAGGTCCCTGCTGCTCCAGGCCCTAAAAGGGACAAGAAAAGAGCAGGCCCCCAAAAATGCCTGCTCCACCCTTCAGACCCGCTCTGCACCCATCCATGGGTAACTGGTCTCAAAAGTGAGTCATCTCACATCAAGGCCCACCCCCACCTGCCATGACAACCTGAGTTGGTCACCCCAGAGTTGCCTGCATATTTGAATTGTATTGGTGCCACAGGGCTTGAAGGGCTGGCAGATAGTGCTGGCTTAGTTGGGAACAGGGCAGAGGCAGCTGTCACCTCCCAGGCCACACCAGGCTCTCCTCCGGGCTGACACACTGTAGTCCTCATGCCAACTTCTTACTTGGCACCTACTGTCTCCAATAAATTGCTATGAAAACAATAAGACTGATTTTCTATGTAATTATGGAAACACGACTCATGACTTGTTTTGCATTTTTCATGTTATTACAGAACTGGAACATTTAGAAAAAGGAAAAAAAGTAGAAAAACAAAGATCGCCCATAGTTCTACTAACCAAAAAAAACAACCACTGCTAACATTTTGGTATATTTTCTTCTAGGTTTTTCTCTATGTATGTATGTGTGTGTGTGTAAAATATATAATTGTAAATATATTGTATGTATAGCTTTGCATCCTGATTTTTTTCCTTAACATTATCATATAAGTAATTTTTGTGATATATTTTGAAATTGACATTTTTAATGGCTAATATTCCATTTAATAGATATACTATACTTTGCTTAACCATTCTCTATTGTGAGGCATTTCTGTTCCAAATTGTCACTGTATATAACACTTTGATGAAGATCATCATGGACAAAGGTTTTTTTACATTTAGAATTATTTAAATTAGGAAATTTAAATTGGGAAAGTAGAATTACTGAGGCAGAGGGTCAGAATATTTTGGAAGCCTTTGATTTTTTTTTTTTTTTTTTTTTTTTTTTGGTGAGGAAGATGGTCCCTGAGCTAACATGTGTGCCAATTCTCCATTTTGTATGTGGGATGCTGCCATAGCACGGCTTGATGAGCAGTGTGTAAGCCTGCGCCCAGGATCCAAACCTTTGAACCCCGGGCTGCCAAAGCAGAGCACGTGAACTTAACCACTATGCCACCGGGCTGGCCCCTGGAGGCATCTGATTTTGATACCTATAGCCAAACTGCTTTCTGTTTTGTTTGGTTTTTTGTGGGGAAGACCAGCCCTGAGCTAACATCTGTTGCCAATCCTCCCCTTTTTGCTGAGGAAGACTGGCCCTGGGCTAACATCCGTGCCCACCTTCCTCCACTTTATATGGGACGTCGCCACGGCGTGGCTGACAGGCAGTGCGTCGGCGGGCGCCCGGGATCCGAACTCGCAAACCCCGGGCTGCCAAGCCCGGACGAAACCGCTGTGCCACCGGGTGGCCCCTCCAAACTGCTTTCTTTTTCTTTTCTTTTTTTTTTTGTGGGGAAGACCAGCCCTGAGCTAACATCCGTCGCCAATCCTCCCCTTTTTGCTGAGGAAGACTGGCCCTGGGCTAACATCGTGCCCATCTTCCTCCACTTTATATGGGACGCCGCCACAGCATGGCTGACAAGCAGTGCGTCGGCAGGCGCCCGGGATCCGAACTCGCGAACCCCGGGCTGCCAAGCGCGGACTAAACCGCTGCGCCACCGGGCAGCCCCCAAACTGCTTTCTGAATGGAGAATTTGCCACATGACAAGGCCACCAGCAGGACAAAAATTTGCACATTCAGATCCACAATTGTGTAAAGATACCACTCACTGTTAAAACTCTTTTTATGTGCCTAAGTCATGGTACCTTTTGTAAACTATTCCTTTTTGGCTGCTGAGCATCCAGTTCCCTCGCCAACAGCACTGCCACTTCCTTTTGGGGGATTCCCTCTCCCCCAGTGCAAATCCAGGAGCCTGCCTGCCTGACTTGCTCCACGGAAACTGGAGGGGTCAGCCCATCCATTTCCACCATGCCTGGGCAGGCAGAGGTGACTGGTCAGCTGCTGTCATCTGCCTGTAAGTCCCTCTGCCCAGCCCTCGGGCACTTTGTCAGTTTCTGCACATTTCCAAACCTTGTTTTCCAGCCTTTCCGGTGACTCTGTGAGATCCCAACCTTCTTCCAATCAATTCCCTTTGCCTTATATTGGACAATCTGTTTCTGCTGCTAACAGAACCTTGAAAACACTGGCGCCTCACCCACTTAGTGCTTTCGCATGGCCTGACTGGGTCACGAAGTCACGAAGCTAATTACCATCAGCATTTTTCACAAATGAAACAACAGAACGAAAAGGAAAATATCAAAAGTACATCATCTGGAGTAAGGGTAAGTATTGTTTAGTGAAACTGGTTTGTTGTATATGTACATATACATGTGTGTTTGTATGTGTGTGTATAAAATGAAAATATTTCTCGTTTTGAAAAACACTGCCCGAATTGAACTTGAGTTACTTGAGAATAAAGAACAGATAATCTCTCCTAAATGTTTTTTATACTTCTCCCTAAACCTTAAGTACCTACGAAAATGTATTTTCTTGCCAAGAGAATGATATATTTCAAGGTTCACCCACTATTTTCTCCCTATTCATAGCAGGATGTCTCCTCCTACCCTTTACTTAATGATACTTAATGATAATGGACATATTTTCCTCCTGGTCTTTAAATTTTGGTTAATGGCACCAATACTGTGCCAGCCACCCAGGGTGAAATATTCTGGGGTTGGCCTTAATTAGTCTCATTCATTCATTTATTGAGCACCTACTATATCCTAATAGGAGACAAGGCATGCAAGCAGCAAGCTACAACATACGGCAACATACTTCATCTTAGAAGTAGGCATGGTGCCTAACGGGGGAAAAGGCAGAGCAATTCCACAGGGCAGATAATTCTTTATACCTTCCTACCAAATAATTACTAAGTTCTGTTGCTTCCACCTTCAAAATATGTGCCAAATCACCCCCTTGTTGCCATTTCTACTGGCGTCACCCTAGTTTCAATCTTTTTTATATTTTATGTAGACCCTCTCTTGCCAATTCTATTATTCAACTACTGCCCTAGAAATCATCTTAAAACAGTTCTGATCATGCCAGCTCCATGCTCAAAAGTCTTCAAAAGCTCCCCATTACCTACTAAACAAAGTTCAAACTTGCCAACCCAACACTGTTGGTTTGGCGTCTTCACAATCGCCCAAAAATTTCTTTTCAGCTATTCTCTAGACCAGTCCACAAGGTCCTCCACTTCCAACGATGTATCTGTCTGAGGCCAGATTTTCTTCACATACGTCAACCAACACAACAGACCGAAGCAGAAGCAGAAATGACAATCCAGCTGTTACTTTAAAGGAATAATAATATTTTAAAAATTTCTCACTTAAAATTTTTCATTAGAAATTAAATGTCAATAGCTACAACCTTCAAAAACAAAAGTTCTTTGCAATCCTCAATCATTTTTAAAGGTATAAAGTGCTCCCAAGACCAGAAAGTTTGAGAACTGCTGCCTTAGATCTAACACATCAGTTTAAGCAGACACAGGGTCTCCATTCTTTACATTTATTCATGTTCTCCCTCCCTGCCCCAATGTGTTGCTGGAGTTTTTAAACCATTAAAAAAACAAGAAGTGGTCATATTAAGAATAATTATTGATATACAAATAATAGTGTTATAGAAACAGCCACTAATTATTTTAGAAAGAATTAATAATAAAGAATAAGTAAGCCTAATAATTGCCATAGAAAGAAGAACAGAAAAGTGATTATTTCTATAACATGGCTTTCAGTTAAAATCTCAAATATTCACAAGTAAAAAGATACAAAAGTAACTGGCATTTAAAATCGCTCCTGAATAATTTCTCATCAAGTCCACTCCTCTTTTATTTTCTCAAATGGCACCTCTGAGAAGAAATTCCTGGTAATCCATCCAAAAGCAACTGCTCCTTCCTCCAGATTCCCGTAGCACTGTGACTCAAATCTTTCTTGTGGCCCAGGGAGCCCATAAGAGCCCATAAGCAAATGCATATTAAATTCCTAAATGTGCATATTTAATGATCACAAATTCAATTACAACTACTGGAGGAGACACCAACCAACCACAGAAATCTATGGATTGTTTATACAATGTGGTCTCTTAATGCAAGCTCAACATAATGTTCAACCGAAGACTTGGCCATCTGTCCCGGTGAAAACTGGCTATGCTGGAGATTCTTAGAGATGGAACAGAAACTACATACACTGTGTTTTATGAACAGTTTAAGGAGATTTTAATAGTAATTTTGATGTGTGTTTGTTTTTACACTATCTTTGAACCCAACACTGCATAAAATGTGGCTCTACTGGAAAAGAGGAATGGATAAGACCTCTGGGACGTGTAGATATTATTGGAGGGATATACCAGGTGGGGGAGCCCAGGAGTCCTAGACCTCTGCAGTCTTGTCCTCTGGACAGGGTATGTGGCATCCACCCCGGGCCAGGGCTGCTGCCCATTTCTGGGTGGAGTATCTTGAAGGCGAAGGTTACAGGTCCAGCACTAGAATCCAGTTTAAACACCAATTCCAGAGGCATGCCCTCAGCCATTGCCCTAGTGCCACACCCCTGCCAAAGCCTGAGTCTGGGGGAGAGAAAGGAAAGGAAAATGAGCGTTGGAGGGGGAGCTGGAGGAAAAGCTTGTTTGCACCACCACCTCGGTTGGGGCGGCTGTGGTTGGGCTGATTCATCCAGGGCTCCCCAGATAGGTCAGGGCCCCAGCCCCACCTAGCAAAGCTCACATCGCCACCACCCACTCCTGCTTCCTGGGTCGTGTGCAACACCTGATCTGCCTGCTGGGGCAGGGCTGGGCCATCCTTGCTCCTTCTCTTCCATCTTGCTTGGCTTAGCAGACAACCCCGAAGCTCTGGCCAGGAGCACTAAGGGATGGAGGAGGCTCTGGGCTGGCCTGGGGGACTTGTATCTACACCATTGCACCTCCACACAGATGTGCATGTCACCACAAATACACCGTCACACGCAGAGGCAGCTCAGGAGCCTACCAGCCTGCTCCACCTGTCCTGAAGCTGTGTTTAGGACGTCTCAACAGGGAACCTGGGTCATGTCACACTCCCCCTGGTGGGTGGGCACACACACGCATACACATAATGTGTGTGAAAAGTCTGACTCAGGTCAGAGTTCTTCCAGCCACCAGGCTCTCAATACTGACTAGTGACCTTGGGCAAGTTACTTAACCTCTGTGCCTTATTTGGAAAATCAGGAAACTTCATAGGATTCTTGTGAGGAATATATAAGAAACAAGTTAATAAATATATGTTTATTATAAACTTACGTATCTACAAATGGTATATACTATACATCGGCACTTACAACAGTCCCTGGCAGATGGAAGTATTGTGCAAAAATATGCTATGATTATCCCCAACATCTTTGCTGCCATGTGCCTGAAAAGAAACGAGGGTTCGGAGAAAATCCACACAATAGATTCCTATGAGGAATACCAAAAATGACTTCCAGAAGCTGTGTCAGACGAAAGGCAAGGAAGAAGCAAGACTTTCTGAGGACCACCCAGGAGGTGCCAAGCTCACATCCAGCGGTTGCAAAGAGAGTTTTGAGTTAGAACCCAAGGGGCTGGGCCCAGGCAGAAAAAGACTCAGTTTCCTCAGTGACTAAGAAACCTGAGAGAAAAACTCAGCCTGGTCCTGGAGGTGGAAGTCAAGTCAATTCCAAGAAAAGATGGAAGCCGCCCCTAGGATCAGCAGGTACCAACTGACTGGAAGGAAAAAAAGAGAGGGCCCAGGGGAAACTAGAATGTTCTACACACTGGCCCATGCTCAGCCACCCAGTACCTCTGAGAGTTTGTGTGATGAAAATAGATTCCACAACAGAACGGTCTCCAAGTCTGTGGTTCTGTAGTAGATGCTGCTGAGAGGAAGGGATTGGAGCTGGAAGGAAAGGAAAGGGCAGCCTTGACTCTCAGGGGCCTGGTGTTGGGAAGAAATGGCTCTCCTCCTCCCCATAATTCCAAGGCAGTTTGTGATATCCACTCGCCAGAGAGGAACAAACGCCAACCCCTCCCCCCCACCCCGGGTCCTCTTCAGAGCTGCTTCCTCAGCACCCAGCAGAGTGAGCTTAATAAATACAGTTTAGGAAAGAGTCTGGGCAGACTAGACAGATGCCTTCCTGGGGATGGCAGCCCAGGGGCCCTCTGTGCCCCAACCTCCCTTCCCCTGGCCGGTCCGCTCCTCCCCCCACAGCCTCTAACACCTCCAGCTGGAGCCCAAGTTGGAGCCCAAGGTTCGCATCTGCCTGAGGCCCTGCTCCGGCTTCCTTTCCCAGAACTCAGGGCCCCCAGGGGAGGGGGCAGGAGGAGCCGCCTGGAGGGAAGAGAACAGCAGGGAGGGTGAGTTGGAGCAGACAAAGCTGGGGCCAGAACTGGGAGTTTCTGGGACAGTCCCAATGTCAAGTATTCTGTCCAACTGTCTGACCACAGGCCAGAACTTGTGGGCCGATTTTTATTTTAGACAAAAGGATGAAATGAAGTCATAGGTGATGGTGAGGAAAGACACCAGGGCTGCCTCCTTGTTTTTGGATAGTCCCCGTGCCTGCCCGAGGAGCTCAGTGTGGGAGACGATGATGATACGATGATGACAGAGGTGTCACGCACAAGGACTCGTGACGTGTTGGCACTTGGCGGGGCTTTGTGTGTGTTAAGTGCAGAGCATGGGCTCTGAAGCCTCAGCCTCTTTCTCTGCAACCACTCTGTGCCTCAGTTTCCTCCTCTGTAAAGGCACAACATGCCTCTCTCATAGAGCTGTTGTGATAACACCTGTCATACAGTAAGCATTGTTAATCCACAATGACCCTGAGAGGTAGAGACTACAGTTATGCTCACTTTACAGACAAGGAAATTCAGTGTCACACAGCCAGGGAGGAGGCAAGCTAGCACTCAAACCAGGGTGATTTCTCTACTGAGCATGGGCTCTCTCAACCACTCCGCGAGAGAAAGCACAGATTAGAAATGATGTGGACAAACGTTACAGCCACACAGCCAAGCCAGACTCCCAGCTCAGCCACTGACCAGCTGTGTGAATGGCAGCCAGCTGCCTAACCCTCGGTGCCTCGGTTTGCCCATCTATAAAATGGGTGTCTTGCCTCAGGAGGCTGTTGCGGGGAATATGTGGGTTACTAAGTGCTTGGAAAACTGCTAGTTATGGGCTCTTTCTCTGGGCCTGCCCTCCATGGTGCCTTCTGGCCACAGGGCTTGTAACTGTACTCTCTGTCCTCGCTCACACTGGGCCCTGCCTGCTGTGTCCCTGGGGCCGCAGCGGCTCTGTGCCTTTCTAAGGGTCTGGGGCAGCAGCAAGCAAATCTGGGCCAACAAATGAGGCACCAAGCCACCCCCTCGTCCCCCTCCTTCCTAGAGACAATGTCTGCAGCCCTGCTCTCTCACCTTAGGAGTGGCTGATCCTGGAGAATTTCAACCACAGTGGGGGAACTGGTCAGGCCACTGAGGGCAAATAGTTTCAGAGAGGTGTGGCTTCTGAGGCCCCTTAAAGGAGATGAGATGGGTGTCAAGCCTCTGAAGGGTACGAAAGGCCCTGCCACATTAGGCACCCTGCCATGCCCACGAGGGCTGCTAGCCTTGCCCTGTGCTCCCAACACATGGGTCCTTCTATCTCAAGGGCAAAGAAAGGTCAGGGAGGGGAAAGAGAAGGTGTGGGAGGGAGGAGATCCCTGACCTGGAGAAGGGAGCCTGCCCCAGGGGCGGAGGCCAGCATGCTCTGGCCTGAGCCCGGAGGTGACCTGGAGCACCTTTTATGGGGGCTGTGCTGGGTCAAAAGTGGCGCTCCGGGCCCTGGTGTGTAGATAGCTGGGGATGGGGTAGGGGAGAGGCCCCATGAAACCAGCTGGCGGCTGAAGCACAGGTGGTGCTCTTCACCCCGCCCAGCAGCCCCTGGAGCAACACACTGGGCAATAGCCCCACCTGGTGGACAGATGGGGACCACCATGGGCCAGGGAGTGCCAAGGAGCAAGGGGATGAGGTGGAAGGGGGATGCAGATGAATAATCACACGGGAGGTTTGAAGGTGGAAGGGGCTTTGAGGTCTTCTCGCTGGCAGAAGTCCCTCCTAAGCATGTGCTCCAGACTCCCCGAGACGAGGACTCACTTCTTCAGAAGGGGATTAGGGAATAATTTGTTAGGAAGTTCTTATGCTTTTTGGAAATCTGCCTTCATCAGTCCCTCATAACCTCCTGGAGGGCTTCCAGAGGCAACCTTTCAAATATTTGAACACAGCCATAATACCCCTCCTGAATCTTCCCCCTATTTGCTTCAACTTTTCAGAGTCCGACTTCAACTTTTCACCCACTGCATCTTTTTTTTCACTCAGTTATCCTTTTTTAATATATTAACTTCCAAGAAATCCCTTCTAATTCCATACCCAAGCCATCCCTCCCCACACTAGCAGCATCATTTTTAAAACACCTTTGGATCTCAACCTTCCTCTCGTTCAGGGTCTGATATGTGGGGGAAGTTGATGCTCTGATTTGGGGGTTCATTTAGACATCAAGAGCGTAGGCTTTGAAATCAGACAGACCAGTGTTCAAATCTGGGCTCTGTCACTGACTAGCCATGTGACCTCAGGCAAGTTTCTTAGCCTTTCTGAGCCTGTGTCCTCATCTGTAAACGGAGGATAGAGGTATTTAATACCTGGAGTTGTGGTGAATATTAAGTGAGATAAGGCAGGTAAAATACTTAGCAACATGTGTTGCTCCTGACAACATCATTCAATTCCTAAGTGGCCATTATAACCACATTCCTCTGAGATTAAGGGCTGTAGGGAGTGCTTCCGGGAGAGAAAGGTGAAAGGGCAGAGAGAAGGTGAAAAGGAGACTTTCTGGGATTATCAGACTTTCCCACCCAGCACGAATCCCAGGTAAAATCAACAAATGGGTAGCTTTTTCCAATCCCCTTTTCAGGGTGTCTCCGGCCCCCTTGGTAATGGGGCAGGCCTTGACAGCTCTTTGAAACTCAGAGAGTTTAAAATTTAAATGTCTTTGAGGGCAAGAGAAACACACCAAAATAAACACACCTACCACCGCTCAGCAGAGAAAGGGAAACTTGGCAGGGGCCCCAGAACTTTCCCCACCCCCAGCCCTCCCTAAACTTCCTCTTGTGGTTTTCTCAAGAGTACAACCTGTTCTCCCCAGCCAAGAGAGCGCCTGGGGCAGGGGGCCAGGGCATGCCAAGGGTTCCACCGCACCCCACCCTACGCTGAGGGAGGAAGGGGTGTGTGTGTGTGTGGCAGGGGAGCAGCCTGGAGGTTGGTACATCCTGCTTACCTGTTATCTCAATGTGGCCATCCTCTACCCTACTCCCAGCATCGACACTCATCCCCCCCAGCACACACCCCTCTCTCAAAGACAGAGGCATGAGGTGGTTTGATTGCTGGCAGAGAGGGACCGCCCCAGAGCCTCCCCACATCTGTGCAGAAGGCTCTTGTGAGAAACCTAGAGTTTCAGAAAGGTAGTGGAAAAATGGGTTCCCATGGAACGTCTGCTCTGTGGCCTGGCTCACATCACGGGCGTTGTCCCAGCCTGCCTGGAGGGATGGGGTCAGGGACACAAACACAGCTTTGGGATGCAGCAGCTGTGTGGAAGAGAAGCGAGCATCTTAAGATTGCTTCCACTCCTTGACCATCTTCCTTACTTAGCTACCAAGTTGGACTGTTCCTCTTGGAATCTAGAATATGAGAGTCTGTACTATTCTTAAAGATTCCCAACAAAAGAGGTGTCTTGGTTTCCTGCATCCCCAGATTCTGGCACATTACATCCATGCTGTGTTCTCTCTGGTATCAAACCTTGGTTTGTTCCTCTTGGTGAGTGAGGCTTACTCAGGAAAACACACACACACACACAGAGGCCATTAGACAGGCTACAAGCTCTGTGCAATTGCCATAACCCCAGGGCCCCCAGGCCTGCTGATGCTCCCTGCAAACAGTACCCACACCCACACTCAGCTAACAGATGGCTCTCCTCTGTATCACCCAAGATACAGGACCATGGATTTCCTTTCAGGGACTCCGAAACCCCTGGCTCATGTGCATATTCTATGTGGTCAGTCAAGGAGGCAAGCCAGCCTATCATTAAGAACAGGGCCTCCCAAGTCAAGTGACCTGGGTTTAAATCCCAGCTCTGCCATTTATTTCTGGTGTCCTCTTTAGGAAAATTATGTATCTCCTCTGTGCCTGAGCTTCGTCAACTACAAAATGGAGATAATCCTAGTGCTTACCTTGTAGGACTGTTGGGAGGATTTAATGAGACATTAACCCTAAAACAATCAGAAGAGTACCTGCCAGTGCTATATAAGTGTCAGCTAATATTCTGAACCCTTGAGGGAAAGAAACAGGAAAGAGAAGGCGCTTGGGACGATGGAGATCAAGGTCTCAAGGACCGGGCATAGACTGGGATCCTGCTGGAATTCTCAGAGAGGCTTTTGATTCTGTATTCCAGCGGGGTAGAAGCTCTGACTTGTTTACCATTACATCCCCAACATCTAGCCTGTGCAGACAGAGTATGGCCACAGCAAACAGGTGTTGTGTCTGTCATCTATCAAAGGAACCCAGGAATTGAAAGAGTAGAACACTCTGCAGGAAAGCAGTGGGGGTTCCAGTTCTCTTCACCCACGTCTGGTCCCAAACAGAACTGAGGTAGGGGGCGTAGAGCAAGGATTTGTTAGAGGAAACAGTCCTAGAATCCAGGGATGGGCTGTGGGTGCCCCAAGATTGTGTGGACTGTCACATCACCCCCATGTGGGCCCTTCCAGCTGTATCCAGCTGGGAATTTCTGGGTTCTTAGGGATCAGCCTAGAAACCTGTCTTACCCTGAATTCATCCTGTTCATTCCCACCTCTTCTTCATGCCTAGACAACGGGTTAGAGACAGCAGGAACTATGTCTGGGTCCCCATTGTACCCCAATGCCCCACACCACTATCAATCAGGTTCAGTACAAGGGGTTAGAGACAGCAGGAACTGTGTCTGGGTCCCCATTGTACCCCAATGCCCCACACCACTATCAGGTTCAGGACAGCTCTGTAGAATGAATAAGTGCCTCCAATGACTTCCCACCACTTCTCTGCCTCGTGACTTTCATCATTCGGAACCCAACTCAAATGCCCTCTTCCCTCTGAAGCATTCCCAGCCACTCCAACTTGGCACCTCATCTCTGTCGGTCTATGATGCACACTAGCTTGCACACTAGGATGACTATCATCATCGCACTCTCAGCATTCCATACCATCCCAGACACATAGTAAGTGCCCAGTTAATGTTTGCAAATGAATACATTAACGCTCCCTTACTAGCAGCAACCAATTTCTTCAGTTATTTCTCTTGCTGACACATTAAAAGACACGTAAGAGGCTAAGGCCATCACTTGTATACCCATCAGGCACCAGAGGGACGAACACTGAGGGGTCCCTCCTTCCAGTCCTGTCCTCTGGCCTCCTCCCTCTGCCCTCGCTGGCAGGAGGACCCAAAGGCTCCCTGCCCACACTGGTTCTGCCTTCCTACTCGCCTCCCACCCCTGTATCTGAGGTATGAAGAACGACGACAGCCCAGTGAAGCCACTGGGCTTCCAGGTCAGCTTGGAGGGAGGCTGTGTGGACAATATAGAGGGCTCAGGGCTTTGACGGGCTTCTCTGCCCTTCAGCTACGTGCAGAACAGCTCACTCAGAGAGAAAGTGAGCCGAGCTTTGGGGGACAACGGGAAGGTGATGAGGGCGCGGTGACCTCCTTAACCCACCCATCTCCGACCCCTACCCCGGGTGTCCAGCCTGAGCTTGGAGGCCCCAGCGAAGGAGGGAGATGCTGACACTCCCTCTATCTTGGTTTCTCCAGCCCTCAAGCCTACCTCCTTGGCAGGTGAGCCCCCCGGAGCACCGACTGTGGCCGCACACACTCTCTCCCGCCGCCTCTGGTTTCTGTCTTTGGGAAGGTGGGGGGGTCGCAACTTCTAGTCGCGGGGGGGCGTGCACCCTCCCGCAGGCGCCCAAACCGAACCAGTCTCCACCCCCGCAGGCGCGGCGTGTTTACAAAGTCCGCGCAGCGCCGCCGATCCCGAGTTTAAAGCTGGGCAGGAAGTGGGGAAGAGGGGGCGGGGGAGACAAAGGGGCTGGGTGCTCTGCTCAGCTAAGGTTTGGGCCCCGACTCCTCCTGGCGCGGCTCCGCGGCTCACCCAGCGCCGCGCCCCCCGCCGGCAGACCCCGCCCCCCGCGCCCTCGGTGAGGGGCAGGGGCGCCCCCAGGCTCAGGTGAGCGCTGCAGGGCAGGCGCGGCGCGGGTTCCCAGACCTCCTGGCGCTCGGCACTCATCCACGCACTTCGCAGGAAATCGACAGCAACGTTAGGCGCTGTTTCTTGACTCTACGTCTGGCACCGTGACAGACCCTTTGTGTATATTAGCTCATCCCCCCTCCCCCCGCTTTCAATCCCACCTCAGTTTCACAAAAGAGGAAACTGAGGCACAGTAGGTTAGGTAATGTGCCAGAAGTCCCACGGCTGGCGAGTGTTAGGATTCAAACCCAGAGTCTGCGTCCTGCCAGGCAACCGCAAAAGGAGATGAGGAGGCGCGGTGAGGTCCCCCCCATCCAAAGGGGCTGACGGGCCACGGAAAACCACAGGCACCGCGTAGACGCAACGCCCTGGGAGTGAGGCGGGCAAAGGACAGCCTCCTGCCGCCTGTGCCTCCCGGCTTGCCCCGCAAATACCTGCGGATTATTGAGGGCGAGAAGGCAGCGGGATGCAGAAGACCTGCATTAGGTGGTCGTTAGGCTCCGGTTCCAAGTGGGACTTTGGAACTGCGGAGCTGTCAGCACAAAATAAGGTTTCCCAAATTTCCCGCACAGGAGAATCACCTGGAGAGCTTAACAATACAGATTCCCAGGCCCCTGTCCGAGAGAGTGAGTCACTGGGACTGGGCGGGGCCCAGCCAGGTGTTGCTAACAATCAGGCAAGTTTGAGCGTTCCAGGGGTGTGCTCTCTCTGAGAAACGATTTCATCTTGCAAGAGGTGTGAAGACCAGGTCGCATCTTCCTGGCCAGTTCCGTGGTTTACTGGGACCCCACGAACCCATCGCTCTCAGAAGGTCACGTGAGCCGGGGTCATCAGACGCACCCCCCCAACCCGGCTGGGCTTCGGAAAACCCGGAGGGGCTCGCGCCGCCCCGCCCCCTCCCCGCCCCGCGACTACAAGTCCCATCCTGCCCTGCGCTCGCGCACATTACGCCGAGCAAGATGGCCGACACGGCGGCCACTGCCGGGGCCGGTGGCTCCGGAACGGTAAGGGCGGGAGGCGCGGGGCCGAAGCCAAGAGAGTCTGGGCCTTCTGTAACTTCCCCCTAGCCTGGGCAACAAGCTCATACCCAGAAATCCAGCCCCACCATGAGCTCTGAGTGGAGGAGGGCCTTTCTGGCCGTACATGGCCCCCCTCCTTGGGACTTGGCCGCGGCCTCCTGAATTGGTGGACCTGTGTACTGATTGGCTCGTTCCCTGTTGGGTCTTGGGAACCCGGAACACCTCCTGATTGGTCCGAAGAGGCCGTTTTCGCCTTCTTATTGGCCAGCCAAAGTTGGGAGGGATTCCTGTTTCAAAATATTTAGCTTTCTTGCTTTGCTGTTCTCCTTTGCCCTCCTCTCCTCAGCATCATGTGTTAACTGTTTTAATTTTCTTGTTAGTGAAATGATGTAGAGATGGGAGGAACAAGAGAGTTTTTTTTTTCCTCTGAGAGATAGACATGAATTTACTCCCATCATGCGTGTTTCTTTGGCTATATAGTGTATTCTGATAATCTGCTAAAATAGAAAGTAAAAAACAACCATTTTGTGTTACTGGAATTTTAAGTTTTGGGTAGGCAGAAAGGCTTTCTCCGTATTTAGAGCCCCTTGGGTACTCAATTATCACTCAGCCAAGATCTATAAGTCTAAACATCGGGGGCTACCACATATTATTAAGCACTGATAAATAAGTATTTAGCAAAAGAACCTTTGCTTGCCATTGACGATGTGTGGACTATGTGATAGCATGCTTGTCCTGTGGATGAAAATCTTCTTTTTTGGCTGCTGATTCACAGAGATCAGGAAGTAAACAGTCTACTAACCCTGCTGATAACTACCATCTGGCTCGGAGGCGAACCCTGCAAGTGGTTGTGAGCTCTTTGCTGACAGAGGCAGGTTTTGAGAGCGCTGAGAAAGCATCTGTGGAAACATTGACAGAGATGCTGCAGAGCTGTGAGTACCGGGAAACACTAGGCTTTCCTCGAGTCAACATCTGTTCTGTGTCCTGCATTGTGATAGTATTAAAGAGGATTTAAGAAAAAGGAGAGCATAGTAAAGTGACTTACCGGCTTTAGAATCAGATAAACCTGGGCGTAAGTCATTACTCTGTCACTTAATAGCTTGGGCAAGTCAGTAAACCTCCTGAACTTCAATTTGCTCATTTGTGAAATGGGATAATAATTTACACCTAATGGAGTTGTGAGTATAAGTGAGATATATCTGTGAAACATTCGATGCTGGGAACATTGTAAACTCTTGATGACTTATAAGTCCTGTTATTACTGCTGTTTGCTGTCTATGCTTAAAGAACTTACAGTTTTGTTGGAGAGTTTGGATTAATTCCCATGAAATAGATGCCACTCATTATATAATCAAGTGTTACATTATGTGATACAGAGAGTGAGGGTGAATAAGTTTTATAGAATGGAAAAAACCACTTTTAAAAGGAAATGTCTTGAGGTTTAGAACCTAGAATAGTCTCACCTAGGCTTTGCTGCATGTACAATGTGTTTTCCTGTTTGGAGCTTATTATTATTATTATTTTTTTGAGTAGGATGGGATGAGGGATGGGGGTATTTAAGGTGTTTTTAAGGAGATCAACACCTATGAGTGGATGTGAAAGAAAGGTTTAGGCAGAGGGAGAAGTTGAACTGCAATGCAGGCCAAACAAAGAATTAGCCAACTCACTGGGGAGCTCTGAATAGCTTATTGCCCATTAGAGTATCCCACATCAGACCACAAAGGCCCTGCCTTTGTACTCCAGTCTTGATCGGTCACAGATGTGGGCTCCCCAGGAAGGGTGTGACCTGGGGTGAGGTGGCTCTCTGCAGCTGATGTTTAGAACTTTTAAATACCAAATGTTTTCCTAAAGCAGCGATCTTGAACTTTTTGGTCTCAGAACTCCTTTAGACTCTTAAATATTGAGGACTCTGAAGACATGGGCTTTATATTCTATATAGATGTTTGCCACATTAGGGGCCAGCCCAGTGGCGTAGTGGTTAAGTTTGCATGCTGTGCTTCAGCAGCCTGAGGTTTGTAGATCTGAATCCCCGGGGCGGACCAACGCACCGCTCATCAAGCCATGCTGTGGCAGTGTCCCATATACAAAAATAGAGGAAGATTGGTGCAGATGTTAGCTCAGAGCCAGTCTTTCTCACCAAAAAAAAAAAAAAAAAGATATTTGCCACATTAGAAAATAAAACTGAGGATATTGTAAAACATAAGAATGCACAAGCTCACCTTCCATTGTCCAGCAGAGCCATGATGTCATCACAGGTCATATAGCCTCTGGAAAACTATGAGAGAATGAGAATGAAGAAGTCAAAGAATATCTCAATTTATTATGAAAACAGTTTGACCTGTGGACTTTGGAAAGGATGTCAGGGATGCCCTGGGATTCCTAGACCATGCTTTGAGAACTTTTGTCCTAAAGGAGTGGACTCATAGTTCCCAACAGATAAGAATGCAGTTCTTAAAAAGATCTCGCCATTCAGAGTATAAAGGTCTTCATAGTTGAGACAGTTCTTTCTCATACCACTAGATGACAACTTTTTTCTCTCAGAAGAAATGGTTGCCACTGAGGGGGATGGAGCTGAAGTAGTTGTGTTGGAAAGCTGTGAGTATTAGAGCTAAAAGGTTTGGAAACAGTTTAAAAGTCTGCCACTTTAGCAGAGGAATACGAAGGATGGATGGCTTAAGCTGAGGGCTTGCCAAGACTTGAGTTGTCAACCTCCACGTTGTCAATAGCCCTGGATATCAGTTTTAGGATTTGCGTTAGTTGTAAGCATCAGGCAGAATTGTTGTGGTTGTTGACTACAATCACTTAGTTTCTTGGGACCCCAATCTTAGACTGGGTTCAGAGAAAACTTTCCATTTCCTGAATGTATCCTTTGACATCCTTGTCAAAGGACTTGCTGGCATGTAAGAAAAAAGCCAAATGAGCGAAGATATTTTAATTGCCGCCTGGCTTGTTTCTGAGATGTTCTGCCAGGATTCTAATTAGATTTCCCCCACAGTAAACAGATGCTGCCCGCCGTTTTCATGTGTGGGGGCTGGTATTAGGGACTTGCTCTGGGGAGCATGGTGACTTGGTGGTGGGTCTTCGCTTCGACCCCTTCCCTCCCAAGCACCACTTGCTCTTACCCTCTGACCCATTAGGCCCCTAGAGCAGGGGTTCCTTACCTTTTGGACCCCTTTTACATCTGATGAAATCTGTGGACCCATCCCCAGAAAAAGGCTTTTTTTTTTTTATGGAAAATGCACAATTTCAGAGTTTTCATGGAATTGCCCATCCACCTCCAAACCCCACTCCTGGAGCCCAGCTTCATACTTCCCCTGTCCCCTAAAGGACTTTAGCATGACTCTTAAATAGTGATTCAGATTCAGGCAGAAGAAAGAAAAACTTGCCCACCAGAAAATTAAGACCTTTTTTTTGGTGACAAGGTATACATAACATAAAATTTACCAATTTAATCATTTTTAAGTGTACAATTCAGTAGCATTAAATACATTCGAAATGTTGTACAACCATTAACACTATCCATTTCCAGAACTTTTTCATCGTTCTAAACAGAAACTGTGTATCTGTAAACAATAACTCCCCATCCCTCTCCTCTCAGCCCCTGGTAATCAAAAATCTACTTTTTGTCTCTATGAATTTTCTTTTTTCTAGGTATTTCATACAAGTAGAATATTAAAATATTTGACTTTCTGTGTCTGATTGATTTCACTTAGCATAATGTTTTCAAGGTTCATCCATGTTGTAGCATGTATCAGAATTTCATTCCTTTTGAAAGCTGGATGATATTCCATCGTATGTATAGACCACATTTTGTTTATCCGTTCATCTATTGGTGAGCACTGAGTTGTTTCCACCTTTTGGCTTTTGTGAATACGCTGCTATGAACATTGGTGTACAAGTATCTGTTTGATTCCCTGTTTTCAATTCGCTTAGGTCTATACCTAGGAGTGGGATTGCTAGCTCATATGGTAATTCTGTTTAACATTTTTGGAACTGAGAATAAGACTTTATGCTTTGATCCTTTCCTAGATATTTCAGAAATTGGGAGGAGTGCCAAGTCTTACTGTGAGCACACAGCCAGGACCCAGCCCACACTCTCAGATATTGTCGTCACACTTGTTGAGATGGGTGAGTCAACCTCCAGTCTCCAATTCTTCAACGCGGCTGAGTTGGAGTTATGAGAGAGAGGAGTCCGGGAGTCAGCCACGTCTGCTGAGTGTTCTTGAATTCCCTCATGAGTCTCCTGGTTTGCTTTTAGCTTGAGAGAGTTATCAAAAGAGGGTCCCTCTGAACCCGTTTAAGAGACCTCCTAACTCCGTGTTGGGGGATTCTGCTGGAGCTTCTTTTGAGAGGCAGCAAAGCGCTTGAGTTAGGAGTTTAAGCTATTTCACCACAGTATTCCCCCCCCTTCCGTGTTCAGTATCCAGTAATCTTGGCAGTGATTTTTGTTTTCCTGTTTTTTAGGTTTCAATGTGGACACTCTCCCTGCTTATGCAAAACGGTCTCAGAGGATGGTCATCACTGCCCGTAAGTGACTTTGAACTGAGATACTCAGTAAGTGCTCAGTTAATGCCTGTGCAGTGAATTAATTGAATAGGGCAGAGATTGGTTTGTAGCTACTTCCTTGTTCCATGCTTCCTTCCATTATTTGGGGCTACTTACAATATAATCTTTATTTGGGCTCATTGGATTAGGATGTGAAGTTCAGTCACCAGAAAGTAAACTGTCTCTGAGCATTTGCTGTGGTTCTTGTGCTTCATCCCTAGAAGAGCAATTGATGCTGCTTGAAAAATGTGAAAGTTCTTGTTCTTCTTTAGATCAAGGGTCAGTAAACTAAGGCCTATAGGCCTAATGCAGCCCACTGCTTGTTTTTGTAAATAAAGTTTTATTGGAACATAGCCACGTTTACTTATTATCTGTGGTTGCTTTCATGCTACAATGGCAGAGTTGAGTAGTTGTGACAGACTGTGTGGCTTGCAAAACCTGAAATATTTACTCTCCATCTCTTTACACAGAAAGTTTGATGACCTTTGCCTTAGATAAACTGAGTGCTGTAAACTGAGTTGGAAGTAACTAGTTTGGGCTTATGGGACCTGGGGATAATTTACTAGATTTTTTTTAATCACTTTTTTCACGCTGGCATCTTTTTAAGAACTTCCCTCTCAAAGTAGCAGGAGAAGGTGCTGTTCTCAATCCCCTGTTGCTGTCATTAGCCCACACTTACTTACCTGGCTCAGTCTATGTCTTCGTTATCTGGGTTCTATGAAAAGAAAATTAGCAGAAAGTTAGCAGCCCACCTACTTGCCTTAGTTCGTCAGCATGCTCTTTCATGTAGTTAACTTGTCACAGCCACCCACTCACCTACCTAAGAAGCATGCAAGCAGATTGTTGTAAATGGGAATGTCACCCCAGGTCATCCAGCAGGGCTGGGCATTGTGGAAGTGACCTTCTCAGGTCCTCGAGCCTTTAAAGTCCTTTTATTGATAGAAATACAAGGTGCCTGTTGTATAGACATTGAGGTCCAGCATTTACTTTGAGAAAAGGAGGGTTTGGGTAGAGACGCAAGCCCTTGGGTGGAGGCGTAACTGGTTGTGACTCTGTTGCAGCTCCAGTGACCAATCAGCCAGTGACTCCCAAGGCCCTCACGGCAGGGCAGAACCGACCCCACCCGCCGCACATCCCCAGCCATTTTCCTGAGTTCCCCGACCCCCACACCTACATCAAAACTCCGGTGAGTGACAAGGCCATGCTGGGGGCTGTGATGGATGCAAAAGCAGAGTCAGTTCCTACTGACTGTCAGACTGGAGTCCAAAAGTTTGTTGGTAAAAGGGTAGTTCAGAACTCAGAATGTCTTTCCTCACTGAAAAACAATTTGGCAAAGGAGAATTATGTTCTCCAGTTTGCTGACAAAAGTATAGTTAACAAAGAAAGTAAAGCCGGTGCAATTTTGCCTGTCCCACTAAAACACAAAAATACCTAGCCACGTAGAGAAAAGCCATATTCCACAAAATGTTCATAGTAATTCTTAGTGGGATTATAGGTAACTTTTGTTGTTTTGTGTGTGCTTTTGTGGATTTTCCATAATAGAAAAGAGTTGTTTTTTAAATTACCAAAGATTTTTAAATCTTGGTAATATCATGAAATGGAACTTTTCATAACTCTTGAGTTCTAGGTCTGTATGAGGACAAGTTGAGTTGTCTTCTGTGGTTTGAATGTGTTCACATTTGCCGGGCTAGCAGTTTCACCTTACCTTAGAAGGTGTGATGTGCGGAGGAGTCCTCAGGGTCTCTTCCATGTGCTTCCTTTGTCCCCACCTCCACACCATGTTTTTGTTGTTAGTGCCGTGGAGTCAATTCTGAGTCCTAGTGACCCTGTGGACAGCAGAGCGGGACCCTGCCCGGTCTTTTTGCGCCATCCTCTCACCTTCTGGTGCTGTATCAGGCAATGATCTGCTGCTATTCATAAGATTTTCATGGCCAATTTTTTCACAAGTGGAGGCCAGGTCCTTCTTCCTAGTCTGTCTTAGTCTGGAAGCTCCACTGAAATCTGTCCACCATGGGTGACCCTGCTAGTATTTGACATATCAGTGGCATAGCTTTCAACATCACAGCAACATGCAGCCACCACAGAATGACAACCGACAGACAGGTGGTATGGTGCCCTGACGGGGAAACGAGCCCAGGCTGAGGCAGTGAGAGCGCCGAATCTTAACCGCTAGATGCCAGGGCTGGCTCCGCACCATGTGCTGGTGCAAATATGGCCATCATGCGGGCTGTTGGGGCACACCCTTCAGGACATTTCTCTACACCTCAGGATACAAGGGGAGGAATAGATGGTCACCCACTATTGCAACACAGCCATTGCCCTTGACCAATAGTCTCTGTGTTAGCATCCTAGGGCTGCACTAACAAAGTGCCACAAAGTAGAGGGCATAGAACAACAGAAATTTATTGTCTTATAGTTCCAGAGGCTAGACGTCCAAAATCAGGATGTTGGCAGGCTTCCTCTGAAACCTATAGAAGAATCCTTCCTTGCCTCTTCCCAGCTTTGGGTGGTTTGTTGGCAGTCTGTGGCATTCCTTGACTTGTAGATAGTTCACTCCAGTCTTCTGTCTTCACATGGCCATTTTCTTATAAGGACACCAATCATATTGGATTAATGCCACCCTATTCCAATATGACCTCATGTTAACTGATTATATCCTACAGTGACCCTACTTCCAAATAAGAGCATATGCTGAGGTACTGGGGGTTAGGACTTCAACATATCTATTTTTAGGGGACACAATTCAACCCACAAGAGTCTCTAACTCTTTTATAGTGTATCTCTGTCAGTAAAAATATTAAGCACGTGCTTTAACGTTTGCTTATTTACATGAATATTATAATGTAACACTATACTAAAATAATGTACATTAAAAGATAATCTGACCCTTATTAAAGGTTCAGGAAACCTGTTTGCTCGTTTTAATTTTTATTATTATTATTTTCTTTTTGCTGAGGAAGATTTGCCCTGAGCTAACATCTGTGCCAGTCTTCCTCTATTTTGTATGTGGGCCGCCACCACAGGCTGGCAATGAGTGGTGTAGGTCTGCACCTAGGAACTGAACCCAGGCCACCGAAGCGGAGTATACTGAACTTAACCACTAGGCCACGGGGCCAGATCCTGTTTACTCCTTTTTAGTGGCAGCCATGTGATTGCCTCTGCTTTTTTTATTTTTTGAAATCTTGGTTTAATACTTGGTGGAATAAGTTGGAGGTCTGATTCTGGGATCAGTTTATTTTGATCTTTTAACAGCTCTCAGAGTTGAAAAAGGTACATTACAAAGAAATGTGGCATCATTGGCTGCCCATAATAAATCAGAAAATTAATTTTTTTCATTCTTATCTACCAATTATTTGAAGAATTTTGTTTAAAATTCTCTATTAAATTTCCAACTTCTCGAATGTCAAACAATTAGTTTAAAAATAATTTTAAGATCTTGCATTTTAAAGTTTTTAAACAAGTATGTTGAAAATCCACTCAAATTCTTCATTTTGGGATTTTAAACATGTCAGAAAATCCTGTTTCTATGTTTAAATGTAGATATGGGAACTGTATGCTTGACACACTTGAATGAACAGTGACAACAGTGGGTATGTTTCCAAGTACCTCCTTTAAAAATCCTATCTCCATATCATGAAGAGTATTTACTTTTTCGGTCATATTTATTTTTAAATGCAGAGATACCATCTTTTTTTTGCTGGGAAAGATTTGTCCTGAGCTAACATCTGTTGCCAATCTTCCTCTTTTTTTGGTTTCCTCCCCAGAGCTCCAGTTTGTATATTCTAGTTGTAGGGCCTTCTAGTTCTTCTGTGTGAGCTGCTGTCACAGCATAGCTACTGACAGTGGTGTGGTTCTGTGCCCGGGAACCGAACCCAGGCCCCAAAGCAGAGAGTGCCGAAGTTTAACCACTAGGCCATCAGGGCTGGCTCTTTTTGGTCATTTTTACAATGTCACCTTTACCATTACAATTTAAAATGTTTTTGGCCAGCTTCTCATTCTGATCAGCTCTTGATCATTTTTCTCTCCATTAATGTGATTGCCAAAGATCTCATAATTAGGAGCAGTAGGAGCGTCAGGCCTGCCATTTTCTTGTTCTCTTGCACCTACATTAATATCTTCAGTCTGTATTTCTTTGAGGGAATCTTTTGCGACAGCATGTCCATTTTGTGAAGGTTGGTTTAAGAGAACGAGACACAATCTACAGAAGGATGGAAGGACACAGCAGCAGCAAGGTGGGAACAATCTGTTGGTATTTCTCTAGTGTCTTTGTTCTTCTCTTCTTAGACATACCGCGAGCCTGTGTCGGACTACCAGGTCCTGCGGGAGAAGGCTGCATCCCAGAGACGGGATGTGGAGCGGGCACTCACCCGTTTCATGGCCAAGACAGGCGAGACCCAGAGTCTTTTCAAAGATGACGTCAGCACGTTTCCGTGTGAGAGTCCCCCCCACTCTGTGGACCCTGTCTGGTTGTTTGAGATAATCACTCCATCTTCCCTTTCTCTCAGCGTGGGAGGAAGAAACGAATAGACTTTGTCCTTGTCTTAGGTTTTAGCTTGTTCTTCAGACTTCTGGCTCCTTTTTCCAGGTCTTAAGGGCCTGTCCCTAACTGATGACTCCAAAACAGTAATGGCCTCTGTAGGGATTGGCCACTTGAGGTGCACTGAGTTTAGGTTACCTCAAGGGTGACTGAGCCCTAGGCATCAGAGAGGCTCGTACAGTGGAAGTGGCAGCCCAGTAGCAGAAGCGACACTGGCATCAGGGGACAGGGCAGATACAGAACATCTGCCAGGCTTTGCCCTTCACAATGTCCTCTCACAGGTACCATCTCATTCATTTCTCATCTCGGCACTACCATTTGGCCATATGATCAAGTTGCTTCATCTCCATAGGCCTCAGTTTCTCCAAAGGTGAATGAGGGAGTTTGGTTTGGGTGATTCAGTCATTAAGCTCCTATTGAATGCTCACTGTGTATCTGGCCCTGGAATAATAGCAGCTAAGAGTTATTAAGTGCCAGACACTGTGCTAATCATTTCCCATACACTATCTCATTCAGTCTTCTCGTGAGCCTATGTTAGGAGCTGTTATCACCACCATTTTAGGAGGCCGAGGCTTATAGAGAAGAGAGATGAAGCAACTTGCCTGAGGTCACACAGCAAGTAGGTAGCATTCAAACCTAGCTTCTTCTGACTGCAGGACCCCCCATCTGAGCCACATTAAAAATAATCTTACAGTGTCTCCTGATAATCACATTCCACCAGAATCAGAAGTATATACGGAGATTTTCTTTTCTTTTTTTGTGTGTGTGAGGAAGGTTAGCCCTGAGCTAACGTCCATTGCCAATCCTCCTCTTTTTGCTGAGGAAGACTGGCCCTGGGCTAACATCCGTGCCCATCTTCCTCTACTTTATATGGGACGCCGCCATAGCAGGGCTGACAAGCGGTGCATCTGTGCGCACCCGGGATCTGAACCTGTGAACCCCGGGCCACCAAAGTGGAGCGCGTGAACTTCACCGCTACATCACTGGCCCGGCCCCTCTTTTAATTTTTTTTTTAATCAATAATTTCTTCTTCTCATCCTCAATGCTTTTTGGAAGAACTGGAACGCTCATTTACCTGAAGTGCCCTCTAGCTCAGTGAATATAGTTACATGGAGAGTTCTCAAGTCCTGCATTTGGACTTGAGTCCTTCAGGCTGAAGGGATCAATATCCCTGCTCTGGAAATGGGACTCGAGGGGTTAACTGGCCCTGGGTACAAGATCACTAAACTGATGCTTTGCTAGGATTCATCCCCAGTTCTGTCTGATTTCAGTTGTATTGGTAAAAGTGGCTCTGAAGTCATGTTATCCAAGTTCAAGTCCCTCCCTGCCACTGTCTGTGTGCTTGAGGAAGTCACTTACCCTCTCTGTGCCTCAGGTTCCTCATCTGTAAAATGGGGTTGATAATTGTACTTAGTTAATAGGGTGGAGGCGAGGATTAAAGATAACAGGTAAAGCCCGAGGGATGTGGCCTAGCCCGTGGTAAGTGCTCGGAGTGTGTTAGCCATTACTGTCTCTCAGTGCTGCTCACTGATCTGGAAGGCTCCAGGCCAGCTGCAAGGACTCCATGACAGTAGAACCGTGCCTCTCTTCCAATTCCCCAGTGATTGCTGCCAGGCCTTTCACCATCCCCTACCTGACGGCTCTTTTGCCATCTGAGCTGGAGATGCAACAAATGGAGGAGACGGATTCCTCGGAGCAGGACGAGCAGACGGACACTGAGAACCTCCCTCTTCATATTGGCACGGTGGGTCCTGCCTTCTGCCTGCTTCAGGGTACCCCCAAAACTAGCCCATACTGCCCGCAGCCTGTCGCCCTGGGAATTGGACGTGCCCTACCCCAGCTCTCTGGCTTTATGTTAGGGCCTTGCATGATGGGTTTGTAATGATCCCAGTGTGACGTGATCTCCAGCTTGAGAGACAAGTCCACGTCCTGGGGATTCATTCATTCATTTGGCAAACATTGAATGAGGGCCTGCCAGAGCCAGGCACAGTTCCAGGTGCCGGGAATTAGTAGGAGACAAAATAGACAAAATTTCCTGCCTTTGTGGAGCTAAGGAAAAATAATACATTAGGAGACAGGAAGTAGGTATGGGCATGGGGGGATGTGGTGTTAGATAGGGTGACTGAGAAGGTGACATTTGAGTAAAGACCTGAAGGGAACAAGGCTTGCACATATCTGAGAGAAGAGCATTCCTTGCAGAGGGAACAGCAGATGCAAAGGCCTTGAGGTGGAAACTATCGTGTTAAAGAAGAGCAAGGCCATCAGGGTGGCCAGAGTGGCATGAAGAAGGGGGAGAGAAGCAAGGGCTGAGGTCAGAGAGCTCCTGTGGGGAGTCAGATCTTAAAGGCTATATTCAGCACTTGGGCTTTTTCTCAGTAAGGTGGGAGCCATTGGAAATGCTGAGCAGAGGAGGGTCAGGATCTAATGTAGGTTTGTGAACATGATCAGTCAGGTTGCTGTGTGGAGAGGAGACTATAGAGGGTAAGGGCAGAAGCAGAGACCAGTTAGGAGGCTGTTGCAGTAAACTGAGAGATGGTGGTAGAAATGAAGAGAACACGACGTGCTCAGATAGATTCTTTGGTCAAATTCTAGATTATTTTCAGAGCAGAGCCAACTGTTGGAGTGGATGTGAGATGTGAGAGAAAGAGAGTCAAAGAAAAGTGCAAGGTTTTGTGCCTGAGCAACAGGAAAGATGGAATTGCCTTCAGTCAAGATAGGGAAGGGGTTGGGTGGAACAGGTGTATGGGGGAAAGCTCAGGTTTAGAGGAGGTGAGTGTGAGATGCTTCTTAGACAGGCAGGTGGTGATGTCAGGTGGAGAGATGGGTATAGGAGTTGGAGTCTGAGGAGCTGTTAGGGCTGGAGACGCAAACTTTGGAGCCATCAGTGTGTGGATAGTGTTTGACACCAGGAGACTAGGTGAGCTCTCCCCGGGAGCGAGTGAGGATGAAAAGGAGAAGAGGGGCAGGGACTGAGCCCTGGGGCTCTCCACTGTTCAGAGGGTGAGGAGATGAGGAGGAACCAGCCAAGGAGATGGAGAAGGCACAGCTGGAGAGGTGGAGGACTGGGAGGATGCACTGTCCTGGAGGCCAAGGGGAGAAAGTGTTGCAGGGAGAGAAGAGCGATCAGCCGTCTCAAAAGCAGCAGTTAGTTCCATGCTATGAGGACTGAGGATTTGTCCGTTTGATTTGGCAATCTGAATGTAATTTGTGACGTCGACAAGAGCAATTTCAGTAAGCATAAGAGCAAGGGCCTGGAGTGAATTCAGAGTGATGGGAGAGGAGAAATTGCGGTCAGTGAGTATAGACTTAGCTGTCCATTGTGGCAGCCACTTAAGCACATGTGGCTATTTAAATGTAAATTAATTAAAATTAAATAAAACTAAAATTCAGTTCCTTAGTCACACTAGCCACGTATCAAGTGTCCAGTAGCCACCTATGGCCACTGGCTACATCCTGGGCAGTGCAGATATGAACATATCATCACAGAAATTTCCACTGGACAATGATTATATAGACAATTATTTCAAGGAATTTTGCTGTAAAAAGGAGAGAAATGGAGTGGTAACTAAAGGGGGAAAATTGAGGAGTTAAGAGAGGTGTTTTCATTTTGTTTGTTTTTTGAGATAAAAGGAAGAACAGGGTGTTTGTATGCTGCTGGAATGATCTGGTAGAGAGGGAAAATTGATGCAGGAGAGAAGGAATCGTTTTGGAAATGATGTGCTTTGGTTGGTGAAAGGGCATGGGAGCTAGTGCCCAGATGGGGGGTTAGCCTTATAATGGACATTTCATACCCAGGACAGGAGGTAGAATGTGGGGCACAGAGACAAAGGTGGGGGAGATTGCTCATTGGAACTTGCAGATGTTCTCTTCTGGTTATCAGTGTGTTGTACTCAGGGCCTGTACTCATAAGGCCCTACTCTTGATCCCGCATCTTGAGAGAAAGTGCCAAGTAGAGTCACAGACCTACTGGAAGCTCTGATGCCTTTAAGGCTTGTGGGACTCTTATGGTCAGGTTACCACGTTCAGCCATCCTTTTAGATTGGCGCTGGCTTTTAAGCGAAGGATGCTTGTAGTTGGACCGCGCGTTGCTCCTGTTCTCTAGAGTGCGATGCACCAGCTGGCAGCTGGCAGCCCAGGTGGGCAGGTGGAGAGTGCAGTGCTGTCTCTAATACTAGCTGAAGGTTGTCCCTGCTTGAACACACCTTTCTTCAATGTTGAATTATTCCTTTCAAAATTAGGGCTGGGAGCCCATGGAAAATAAAGCAGAGGAACTTGTTTTTCTGCACTTCTGTTGTGGACTCAGTTAATTTGGTCTGAGATGTGGTGACTGGGTCATGGACTAAGATGAGGTTCACCTTAGGAGAAGGAGGAATCTTCTAAACAAACATCAGCATCCCTTTGTAAGTACAAAGTAGTTAAGGGCTTGCAGATGTGTTATCTAACACTCCAGGTAGTGACATAGGTGAGGTCATGGCGGTGAGTAGACTGAGGCTGAAAGAATGCCAGGAGCTGCCTGAGGAGTCGTGGATACGAGAGACCAAGCCAGACAGCAGAGAGTAGAAAGACCTGACCCTCGGAGTCAGACTAGCCTGGCTTCAAATCCGAACTCAGATACTTTCCAGATAATGTGACTTCTGAGTCTGTTTCCTCACAAGTACAAGTAGGAATATGAACACCTACCTCAATGGGAAGCAAGGAGCGTGAGATAAAATGAGCTGATACATACAGGTGCCTGGCACATGGCAGCTCATGGCACTCATTGTTCCCTCCCCTGCTGTTTTAGGCTGTACAACCACATGCCTTTCTGTAAACAAAATAAATAAATAGACTTTGAGAAAAGGATTCTAGCAACAACTTATATACAATCAGTTGGACTTGTTAATGTTGTTTTGTTGGACTGGCAAATGTAATCATATGTTTCAAAATTCAGAATGTACAGAAAGATGTATGATGACAATTCTTTCTCTCATCCTTGTTCCCTGTCATCCACTTTCCCTCCTACAAAGCAATCAGTGTCACCAGTCTCTTGAGTGTTTTCTAGAGACATTGTTTTTTATTGTTTTAAACACAAACAGCAAATCACAAATGGTTTTCCCCTTGCTTTTTTCCCTTATTGATATATCTTGGCGATCATTCCATGTCTTTATATAAGGAGCTTTTCTACATGCCTCACAGCTTCCTCGAACCCCACTGTATGGATGTAACAATTGAATTTAACCAGTCCCCTGGGGACATTTAGGTGGTTTTCTATCTTTAGCATTTACAGACATTGTTACAATGAACTAAATAGCTGCTATTTTAGATGATTCTTACCTGTAGATGACAGCAGGTCTCTCCAGGACTCTTGTTAGGTAGTTACTTTGTTTAACCTGGTTCTGGTTTCTCGATCTACTTGACCAGAACGGGACTATTCATTTTAAATTAGTGTATGAAAGAATTTTTTTTCTCATCCGTTTGAGCTAGCTGCCTTCTGCAGGCAATCTCAGTGTCTAAACTTTTACTCTTTTATGAACCAAGTACCATTCATTTATTCAAAAAGTATTATTTAGTTCCTGGTCTGTGCCAGATACTGTTCTGGGTGCTTGGGACACATCAGTGACCAGAACAAACAAAACCTCTGCCTTTTGGGAGCCTACGTATTGGCAGTGGGGAAATGACAATAAATGTAATCTGTAAATAATTCATTATATACTATATTAAAGATGAAAGTGCTGTGGGGAGGAGACCGAGTAGGGGAAGATCCAGGGTGCAGGGTGGAGGTTTCATTTTTAAATAGTGTACTCAGGGTAAACATCACTGAGAAGGTGACACGTGAGCAGAGACTTGAAGGAGGTGAGGAAGTGAGCCATATGGATATCTGGGGAAGAGTGTTCTGGAAAGGGAATAGCCAGGCAAAGGCCCCGAGGAACAGCACAGAGGCAAATGTGGCTGTGGCTGAAGGAAGCAGGGAGAGAGAGGAAAGGGTCAGATCAGGTGAAGCCTGGTAGGCAGTTTTAAGAACCGGCTCTTAACTGGGTGAAATGGGAGTCGGGGGGCGGGGTGTGGAGCAGAAGAGGGACGTATCTGAGCTTCTTCCAAGATCGCTGACTGCTGCGATGGGAATGGACTGTGGAGGGAGGGCAGTTAGGAAGCTGCTGCAGTAGTCTAGGCGAGAGATAACGGGGGGTCCTACCAGGCTGGTCACAGTAGAGACGGTGGAAGTGGTCAAACTCTGCCTGTGTTTTGAAGGTAAGGCCAGGAAGTTTTCCTAACAAATTGGATGTGAGATGTCAGAGAAAGAAAAGAAGCAAGAATGACTGCAGAATTTTTGGCTTGAACAACTGGAAGGATGGAGTTGCCGTCACCTGTGATGGGGAGGACTTCGAGAAGAGCTGTTTACACATAGGGAAGGTCAGAGTTCCGTTTCAGGCACATTAAGTTTGAGATGCCTACTTGACACCCGAGTGGAGATGTTGAGTGAGCAGCTGGCTCTGTGAGCCTGGGGGTCAGGAGAGGTGAGGGCTGGAGAGGTACACCTGGGAGTGGTTGGCATGGAAGTGGTATTGAAACAGTGAGACTGGAAGCGATTGCCCCAGGTGCGTGGGGTTTGTTTCAGCTCACACCTGTTGCTGAGTCTGGCCTTGCCAGGCTCGAGCTCCGGACAGACCCTTCTGCTGCCACCTTTTTTATAAATCTCCATCAGTTTGGTACTTTACTTCCTTTATCTACTCCTCCTATCCCTCCCCATCTCAAGGCTGCCTGCCCCTGAAGGGGCATTTCCAGAAGCTCTACTTGGGAGAAGAGAAGCTGTGGTTCCTCACTCAGGTCCCGCATCCTGGCCTTGTTGAGACAGTGACAGAATGGAGGGAGCCTCAGTGCCCTCCAGTACTGGTCCCAGGCGGGCTTTTCAGCCTCCCTAACCGTGTAACCTCCATCCTTATTATCTCAGGAAACACTTAAGGCACAGCTGAAGTGAACTGTCAGTAAATTTAAGGATGGAGTGTTGACTGTAGAGAGACTATCGGTGGCAGGTGGGGGAAATACTAAATCAAGCCATCAAGAAGTTCAGGCAGGTTGGGACCCAGATATCCGACGCAGGGCTGGTTGTGGTCAGACCTTGTGTCTGGCATGAACTAGGTTGATCTTGGGGCATACTCTTTCAAGAGAGCATCCAGAAGGTCCACAGTGGCTCTAGATTGCCTCGTGGTCCCACCGGCTCGAGTGTTGGAGAGGGTAAGCGCAGGGACCCTGGGTGGAACTGGGTCTGTGGGGAGAACAGAATTGATGGGACAGTCAGAGGACCTGCAGTGGAACCTGGAAGTGATCAAGTTTCTTCAGGTTCATTAAGCCTGAGACTGGTGTCCGCATCCTAGGCCAGCGATGTCTGTGGAGAACCTGCTGTCCATTTCATGGCTTCTGATCGCAGCGTCCTCTGCCCTGCTGGGAGAATCTCCTGGTTGAGGTCAGGTCCTCTTTTGCCTCAAGTTACGGAACAGGAATCTCAGTGACGGAACCCTTGGCCTGTCACCAGGGGGCGCAGCCCAACCAGCTTCTGGTCATGTAGTCACTTAGGCCTGAGCTAGGTCAAGTACTTCATGTGATTCCTGACCCCCCTTCCCCTGCAGCTCATTTTAAAGAACTTGGCAAATAGAAGAAAGTATAAATAAGGGAAGGAGAATCAGTCACCCATATTCCCAGAACCAGCTTTTAAAATTTCAACATATTACTTTTTTCTCTGTCTATACACAATTGTGATTTAAAAAAAAATCTTTAGTTGGGGTATTGAATATATGTAAACTTATAAACTTTTCTCCAAAATCACTTTCCTCAAAAAACACACAGTAAAAGACCTGATCACAGGTCGCAGGTGGGGATATCGATGGTGTTCCCATGCTGGCCCCTGCTTTGCCGTGGTGGGAACCCTCAGGGCTCGAGAAGTTTCTGGCCTCTGCTGCGGTATGCTCATTGGTACCATGTTGCAAGTACCAGATATTTGACAGGTGGGGGGAATCTGTTATGATTTATGCTAGCTTCGGTCCAGGAGATGCGCTGTGCCCGTGATTTGTTCTGGCCCTGTATCTCCATCCTGCAGGGCATCAAGGGTCGCTTCTCTGTATCTTTATCACCCCACAGGCTGGGCTTCCTCCCTAACGCATCTAAACTTTAGCCCCTGACTCCCTGCCCCTCCAAGGTCTCTAGCCTTCCTAACTCATGTCCCTGCCTTCTCAAGAGGTTCAGGGTTTTGTGTCCTGTCCCCCACTGTGTCAAAGCTATTGGTCTCACCCATAGGCACATGGCAAAGAAGGTGGTCCCCGGGCTTCTAATTTCTTGATGAAAGGGATGCTAATCATAGTTCTTATTATGGGCGTGATTTCTCTCCTTATGCCTCTGGTGTTTTTTGCTTTATTTCGGCTTTTGCTCAAAGGATGATTCTGGAGCTGAGAAGGAGAACACCTCTGTCCTGCAGCAGAACCCCTCCTTGTCGGGGAGCCGGAACGGGGAGGAGAACATCATCGATAACCCCTATCTGCGACCCGTGAAGAAACCCAAGATCCGCAGGAAGAAGTGAGTTGGAGGCTGGGTGCCGAGGTGGCTTCTCTGCTCCTTGGCAGAGAAGAGAGGCTTGCCAGTGGGTCTGCGCCTTGGGGAGAGCTCCTCTGGTGAGAGGAAATATTTTCCCTTCTCTTCTCCTTACCCGTCTCCCATGTGTACCTCTCATTCTATAGAGGCTGAGGGTCCTGCAGCCCTGGAGTTGTTCCCCCCTAGAAGGAGGGCAGGTGGGGCTTCCACCAGGCAGGCTCCATGGATTCCTCTTCTTTCTAGGTCCCTCTCGTGAGCTGAGAAGGAAGCCTGCCTTGTACAGGGACATGGACACCACCCTCCTTAGGGAGTTAAAGCCACTTGAGGGAAGAAGAGAGGGTGGCCTCCTGTGGTCGTGCCGAGGCTGCCAGGGTGTGACCAGGCATGATTTTAATAGCAAACTCTATATAAAGATGACCTATTTCCACTGGATGTTTGGGTTGAGGAAGATATAATGTTAATAACGAGGGTTTCTTCATCAACCAGGCCATACTGTGGGGTGTAGGAGCAGCCAGTGTCTTCATCTACTATCACAGGACTTGATTTCTTGGAAACGTGGAAGACCAGGGAAGGTGGCAGGAAACAAAGGGCTCGGTGCCTGCTTTGCTTACTGCCAGAAAGACTGTTTGCCTGGTTTGTATGTCAGGACGTCTAGACCCCTTTTATTGACTCAGAAATAATTTGTGGCACCAATTTATCACCCTAGAACTGCATTCTTACTTCTCTCCTCATGTGGCTCCAAGTGCCCTGTTGAGCTGATCGAAGGTGACTTTGCCCTCCCTCAGCATGTTGGAAACAGGAGGCCCACACATTGCGGCCTTGACGTGGGGCTGGCAGGAGTCAGGAGGCGGGAGCAGAGAGGTTAATGTGGAGGAGAATGATGCCTAAGGGCAGCACTGGTTCTCTCCTCAGCGTTTGGTGAAAGCTCCCTAAAGCAGGGCAACACTCTCCCGAGAGATTTATCCCTTCTTGTCCCTCGGCGGGATGTGTGCTGAGGAACTATCAAGTCCTGCCCCATCCTGGGAAAAGCTTTTTCTCTGACAAGAACCTGGATCAGTGGATATATTATGCAGTGACTTGATAGAGGAATCATCGATTTTAAAAAAGAGGAAGAGGATTTGATGGGGGTGGGGGTGAGATTTTGAGAGCTGGGCCTGGCCTTATATCCTACAAGCTGAGACCTGGTCAGTCTGCTGGAAGGCTGGCGTAGGCGGAGGGCTGTGTTCCCACCTTAGGGGGCAAGTGGGCTGAGAGGAGCCTGCAGGCCAAGCCAGCATGTTCTTCTAGAAGCAGGTCTGAATCTGTTCAACCTCTTTGCCTCCTGGGGAAAGAAGACTTCATCCTTGATGTACCCTACAAACCAAAAAACAAGTGTTTAAAGAAGATGCTGGGCAAGCTGATACACTTCGGCTGGTCTTCAAAGGAAGAGTTTTTAAAACCAAGTCTCAGGAAGAACTCTGCCAGCTGTACCTGGAGGTTAACACAGGATAAACGAGTCGTTTCCCAGGTTAGCGTCCTAAGGTCCGTATTGAACCTCCTTAAACTCGGCTTTTGTAGTCATTTGCTAATCCTCCGTACTCTTGCTGAGTTTGAAACCTTGAAAAAGTTGGTGACTAGGCAGCAGGCTCCTCTGGCCTCACTGTTCTCTAGGGCATTCCATCCCATCGCCTGGAAGGAAAGAGCTGCCTGTCAGTAACTGAAGAGGGGATGCTAGTGAGAAAATTGGATCCCCCGACTCTGCACCAAGTAAGTTTTTTGGGTTGGTAGTGACCTGAAACTTCCCGTTGAAAGCAGTCAGGTCAAGCCTGTGCTGACCCCTCGGAGTTTGTGGGTCAGCTCTTGGCGATTCTTGGCCTGTCGAGTTTAAATACAGTCCCAGGTTAGAGCCACCGCAGATGCGGGGCCGAAGCCTTCCCGCTTGCTGTTCACACTGCTATTGGGAGCAGCCATCCCAGTCACTGCAGGTCCTCTTTTGCCGCTACCATCCAGAGCCACCACCTGTTGGATGCCATCATGTCAAAGGATGAGGTGGGATTTGGAAAAGAGTCTCCATTTCTGCTGCTGAGATTTCAGAGGCTGTACTGCTGTCATTCTGCTCTGGATGAGAGACACTGAAACACTGACCGACTATTGTTGTGTAAAAACTGTATAATTCTCAATGTATATTTATAAATTTTTATTTTTTATAACTTTGGGGGAATTCTTGGAAAAAGTAGTAAACAGAGCCAGAATAAAAATGTGATTTATGAGCTCTTAATAAAAGGTCATAATAAAAACTTTGTAAATGAAGCAGAATTATAAGCTTTGAACTTAATTTGTATTCAAAAGTTACAGCAAAGCATAAGGCTGTAGACAGAGAAGTAAGGCTTAGCCCTTCTGTTGGACTAAGAACTCCTGGGAATGTATAAAACTTTATTTTGGGAATTTTCAAACACAACATTAAAGAGACAAGTATATATACTTTCTTTATAAATCCTTCACCCAGGTTCAACACTTACCAACATCTTTTCAATTCAGTTTCATCTGTTTCTCCCACTTTTTTTCCTTTCCGTTTTTTTCCTGGGGTATTTGTTAAAGCAAATCTCAGACCTATGTCATTTAAGCTGTAAATATGTCCTTATGCATCTCTGATATTTAAAAAAAATTTTTTGAAATTACTATAGATTCACAGGTTGTTGCAAAAAAAATGTTCAGGGAGGTCCCCTGTACCTTTCACTCAGTTTCCCAGCAGTAACATCTCACATAACTGTAGTGCGATATCAAAACCAGGAAATTGACACTGGTACAATCCACAAAGCTTATTCAGATTTCACCATTTCGTGTCTGAGTTCTATGCAATTTTGTCGCATGTAGATTCGTGTAACCACCACCATCAAGATAGAGAATGTTTCCATCACCACAAGGCTCCCTCGTGCTCTCTCTTTGTAACCACATCCACTTCTCCCTTCCCCTCCCCTAACTCCAAGCAACCGCTGCTCTGTTCTCCATCTCTATCATTTCATTTACAGAATGTTATGTAAGTGAAATCATGAAGTTTGTAACCTTTTGAGGTTGGCTTTTTTCAGCATAAGTAAGTGAGAGCCATCCCCATTGTGTGTAGCAATAGTTTCTGTCTTTTTGTGGCCGAGTCCTATTCCACAATCCTATTCCCAGTCTGTTTAACCATTCACACACTGAGGAACATCTAGGCTATTACCAGTTGGGGGCTACTATGAATAAAGCAGCTATGAACATTTGTATAGGTTTTTGTGTAAACATACGTTTTCATTTCTCTGCAATAAATGCCTAAGAATGCAATTGCTGGGTTCTATGGTAACTGCAGATTTAATTTTAAAAGAAACAAACTTTTCCAGACTGGCTGTACCATTTTGCATTCCTACTAGCAATGTATGAGTGATCCAGTTTCTCCACATCTTCACCAATATTTGGTGTTACCATTATTATTTTTTTTTATTTTAGCCATTCTGATAGGTGTGTGGTAGTATCTCATTGTGATCTTAATTTGCATTTTCCTAATGGTTAGATGCTGGACATTTTTTCATGTGCTTATTTGCTCTCTGTATAGCCTCTTCAGTGATATGTCCATATGAGTCTTGTGCATATTTTCTAATTGGGTTGTTTCTTTGTTTTGAGATTCCTTTACGTATTCTAGGTACAAGAACTTTGTCAGATGTGTAGCTTGCAAATACTTTCTCCCACTCTGTAGCTTATCTTTTCATCCTCTTCACAGGATCTTTTTTTTTTTTTTTTTTGCTGGGAAAGATTCACTCGGAGCTAACATCTGTTGCCAATCTTCCTCTCTCTCTCTTTTTTTCTCCCCAAAGCCCCAGTACATAGTTGCATATTTTAGTTGTGAGTCCTTCCAGTTCTGCGTGAGCTTCCACCACAGTATGGCTCCTGACAGACAAGTGTGTGGTTCCACATGCAGGAACCAAACCCGGGCTGCCAAAGCGGAGCGTGCCAAAGTTTAACCACTAGCCATCAGGGCTGGCTCTTCACAGGATCTTTTGCAGGGCAAAAAGTTTTTAATTTTGATGAAGTCCAATTTATCACTTTTTTCTCTTATGGATTGTGGTTTTAGTGTCAGGTCTAAAAACTCTTCACCAAGCTCTACGTCCTGAAGATCTTTTTCTATATTTTTTCTAACATTTTTATAGATTTATGTTTTACATTTTAGTCCTTGATCTATTTTGAGTAAAATTTTATGTACGGTGTGAGGTTTAGGTTGAGTTCATTATCTTGCCCATGGATGTCCAGTTGATCTAGCACCCTTTGTTGAAAAGCTCCCCTTTCTCCACTGAATTACAGTTGTGCTTTTGTCAAAAATTAGTCTGTGTGCATGGGGCCAGCCCGGTGGCATAGTGGTTAAGTTCACGTGTTCCACTTTGGCAGCCCGGGGTTTGTGGGTTCGGATCCCAGGCACAGACCTACGCACCACTCATCAGGCCATGCATCCCACGTGCAAAAACAGGAAGACTGGCACAGATGTTACCTCTGCAACAATATTCCTCAAGCAAGAAGAGGAAGATTGGCGATGGATGTTAGATCAGGCCCAATCTTCCTCACAAAAAAAAAAAAATTAGTTTGTGTGTGGGGCATATATGTGTGTGTTGACTTTTTTTTTTACGTAATCACCATGTCAATATGACACTTAACAAATGAATAGTGATTTCATAAAATCCCCTAATATCCAGTCCATATTCAATTTTTCCCAGTTTTCTCAAAGATATTTTTGTTTGTCTTTAATAATTGGCTTGTTTGAATCAGGATCAAAATAAGTTTCACACGTTGCACTCAGTTTTCACGACTCCTAGGTGTACAGCAGTCCCTCTGGTATTTACTGATGATCATGCCCCTTCCCCAGCCTCCACCTCCTGGTTGGCAGCACCAGCTCAGCAGACCCCTTTCCTTTGTTTCTGACCATGAGGCAGATAAATGGTGATCAGTGGAGTTAACTGAGAAACCGGTAACAAAATGGCCTGGCTTTTGGGGTAAACAAGCATAAAAGGAACTAGTGTTCTTGAGCTTTGTTTTTCTGGAATCCTGAAGTCGCTGTCCTTAGAGGCCATGTGGTTCAGTAAAACAAAGCTTGGTGACATTTGTATTTATGGCCCCATAGTGTACTAGCTGTTGAGATCTTGGGCAAATCACTAAACTTTCAAACCCATTTCTATAAAATGGGGTATTTCTGATACCTCGGCGGGAGGATTTAATGAGAATGTCTATAACTGTGCTTTATAAGCGACAATGTTATTCCATTGCCAGACTTTCCTTTTTTCTTGTCTGTTGCTTTTAAAATGATATATAACAACTAACTGAGAACTTAACTCCTGTCAGTCACTGTTCTAAGTGTTTTACATGTATTGAGTCATTTAATCCTCACAGTTACCACAAAAGTGGATGTTCTTACTGTCCGCATTTGTAGTAGAGGACACGGAGGCCCCGGGAGGTCAGTAACTTACCTCAGTCCACTTGGCTCTGAGCAGCAGAGCTGCAGTCCGCGCTCATTCAGCTCCAGAGTTCGTGCTCTTTACCTGTCACGCTAGTGCCTCACGACTGTACGTGCTTCTGTTCCTCAAAGGCACTGAGCACCACTGTGTGCACGGTGACTCCCACCGCACCCCCACACTCTTGTTGGCCTGTGGGTGGGAGGAGAAGGGAGCTAGAGATGGAACCAGGTAATGGAGAGAGTGATGGTGAGGCAGCCAGAGGCTGCTAATCACTGCTCTTATTCATTCCTTGGTGAAGTAGATGAGGGGACAAAGATTTTTATGAAGGATTTTGATAGGTTTATGAATAACAGATCTGTAACGTATTATTAAGGAGACTAAGGATTTCCTGGTGCATGGAGAGTGAGAGTCTTGTCAAGGGAAATGCCAGGGGTCTCTCTCGCTGCCCCTTCGGGCTCCTGGCAGAGATGGACTGAAACAACTTTTGGTCTGAAACAAGGTGCTGTTTCTCCTGGATTAAATCGTGTGTTCCAATACGAGTTAGGTTGCTCTAACAAAAAGCCCCCCAAATATAGTGGCTTAAGACAGAAATATATGCCTTCTATGAAAGTCTGGGTAGGTGATTCAGGCTGGCTTGGTGGCCTGATGGTGACAAGTCTCCTTCTGTCTCGTGGCTCCCCCATCACCTTGGGTGCTGCTCGAGTCCATGTGCTGGAAGATGGCTGCCACCCCATCTGCTGGGTTCACATCCCAGTGTGGATAGGGGATGGGGGTGGAGAGAGAGGAGAGTTGTGTGCGAAGGAGGGCTCAAGACCCACAAGCTGCCCGCTCCTGGTCACATGGCCCCACTTGCTGCAAGGAGTGAGGAAGTGTGGGTTTTAGCTGAGTGGCTCTGTGTCTAGGTAATTTGGGAGCCTTGTCACCATGGAAAGAAGGAAAGAATGGGTTTGGGGATGACTGGCAATCCCTGACACAAATGAGGTTTAGAGCGTGTGCCCAGGAATGCCTGGTGGGACAGACAGCAAACCCTTCTCTACAACTGAACCCACCTGACCTGGCATGCTTGGCCCTCCCAGCCAGGCCCAGAGGCCACCAGTCAGGTGCTCCCCTACAATGCGGCCCTCAGTAATGTCCAACCCAGCTTTCACCTCTGACATGTGGCCCTGTTGGCTGCCCCTTCTTCAGAGTTGTTCCTTTCACTTCCATGACATTGCCCTCCTTGCCTTGTTATTCTACCTCTTGGCCTCCCTTTTCTTTGCTGGCTCTTCCCCCAGACCCGCCCAGTGGTAGATGGTCCCAAACACTCCTCTGCTTACACAAGGAGATGGCTCATCTGCTCTTCCACGTCCAGCTCTTACCTCCAGGGAGTCCTCAGCATTCGTCCGTCTGTAGCTTGTTCTCCATTGAGCTTTTTGGTTGTACTTTCAATGCAACATGGTCAGACTGGATTTGATTCACCCTCCCCCAAACCACTTCCACTCCCCAGCTTTCCCACTTCAAACGGATGTTAGAAACAGTGAGACCAACAGCAGCTGGCCCTTGAGTACTGTACTTGGGCCAGGACCACAGGCTTTACAGCATTACCTCATCCTCCCAGTCCCCCGGGCTAGACATTCTGGAGTCATCTTCCCTCTTCATCTGCATCCGGTCAGCCACCAGATTCTGCCACCTCCTCCTTCCTTGCCAGTCTGATGCAGCAGCAACCTCCCTGCTCTTGCCCAGCCTGTGTCCCCTACCAGGCCCGTTGGCTTGTCCTTTCCCTCCCTGCATAGGACTGGCAGTTCTTCCCTACTGTTCTTCACTCCAAGTCCAAACTGCCCACTCTGGCTTTCGAGGTCCCCTGCCAATTCATTGTTTCTTTTGGATAACTCATATTCCTTTCATTTATTCAACAAATGCAGATCTAGTGCCCTCTATGGATGCCAGGCATTGTGCCAGGCTCTACGGATACCATAGTGAATAGGACAGACGTGGCCCTTGCCCCAGGGAATGCATTCTAGAGGGAAGAGATACAAAGAAAACAAAACCCAAAGTATTACAGACTGTGGAGAAGTGCTGAGAAGGACATAAGCAGGAGTCTTCATGTCTGGAGGGACGGGGCCATTCTCATCACTGCTGCATCCTGTGCCTGCATTCGTATTCTTCCTCCCCATCACCTCCGAAAATCTTGCCGTCCTTCCAGCCTCCATGTCGTCTCTCCAGGTTACATTGATCCTTACCTTCTTCATTCACTCATTCAACATTTATTGAGCTACCATGTGTGGGCGCTGAGCCAGATGTTGGGATCCAGCAGAGAGTCTAACAGTCGCTACCTTCTCTGACCTTGCGGTCCAGTTGGGGGACAGACGGCTAACAGACACCAGGCCTGTAATGTCAGGTCATGAATCTGGGTCCTGAAAGGGAAGCAACAGTATACTTGGGTTGAGCAATTGGAGGAAGGTTTAGTAAAGGGATTCCCTCCCAAGGTGTGGGCGTGGTATAGGGGAAGGTCGTGTGGTACCTGCGTGAGGAAAAGGGAGCAGTTACCAGAACCTGGAGAGGGGCCCATGTGAGAGCCTTCTGCCAAGAACTGAGGCCTTGGGTCACTGAGGGGCCAGTCAGCAGGCAGCAACCCTGCAGGGAGAGAGCCAGCCCAGCATTTAACACCCTGACCTCACTCTCTTCCCTCCCACCTTCCACTATCCTGTCGGTTCTGCTGAACGGAAGGCGGAAGCCAGAGGGCACAGGGTCTGTTGATGTGGGCAGTACTGGCCAGCCTCCCAGGGCACAGTGCAGGGCGGAGAAGGTGGAGAGTGAGTGATCTGGAGGGGCAGGTGAAATGAGCTAGGTGCCCAAGGGGTTGTTGCTTTAGAAAGAGAGGGGAAGGAAAGCTGGCTTTGAGCAGAGCCCTGAATGCACTAATGGAGCCCCCTGTGTGGAAAAGCATTCCAGGGACAGGGAAAATCCAGTGCACGAGCACTGAGGCAGGAACGTGTGTGCTCCTCAACAGTGAGGGGCCGCATGCCTGGAGAGTCATGGGTGGGGGGTCAGGGAGAACCAGGCGCCACCATGCAAAGCCTCCTGGGCCTCAGTAAGGGCTTTGGGTGTTACTCAGAGTGAGATGGGCAGCAAGGGAGTGACAGGAGTTATCTTGTCGAAGGATCCTTCTGGCTGCCCAGTGGTATTCTGGCTGGAGGGGGCGTGAGAGACACTTTCTCTTCGGTTAGTTTCATGTAGTTTGTCATTTAGCAAAACTACAACTGGGGGGGACAGCCAACCACCCCAAAACTGGGGGGAAGTTAGTCCTGGCCCCAAGAGAGCCAACAAGGCCGAGAATGACTACTCCCTGCAGACGGAGCCCTGTCCCAAGGGGAGAGGGAGGAAACACAAACACACGGATAACTCCCTTCCCCGGGGCGTTTGCAGTGTAGTCAGGGAGACAAATAAACACAGGAACCTGCTGAGCACCACTTACTGAGACTGAGGAACAACTGTCAATAGAGGGTTGGACTGGAGGATTTAAGGGCTGAAGGCTGTGCTGAGATCCGAATGGGGTGGGGTTAGCAAGTGAAGCTTCTGGAAGAGGTGAGTAAGGGACAGGGGAGGGCAGAGGTGGCCTAAGGTGACCCAGACTGAGAGGACTCAGGTGCTCAGGCGCCCGCCATGCCTGAGGCCCCGACGGCCTCAGCACAGCCCCTGATGCTCCGGTGCCCCTCCTGGAAGGACTTCTCTTTTGAGGCCAGTTTGGTGTCAGCTGTCACCAGCCACCCTCGTAAAGCTGGCAGAGGTCCCCTCTGTGGCATTGGCCCTCAGATCGTACCCCTGCTAGGCAGATTGTGTTCTGGATCAGGTCTGCTGGCTTCACACCAGGGTTGCACCAGGAAAAGCGTCATCTGAAATGGTGGCCTTCCCCTCGAGGTCCCCTGAAGGGACCCTGCCCCAAGCTCCTTTACCCAGCTGAGTTCCTGGTGATCTGAGAGGCTTTGAACTAGCAGGGCCAGAATCCTCAGAGGTGGCTGTGTGGGTACGAGGGCAATGCCATCGGGAAGGAGCCCTGCGCCCCAAATTCTAGTTTTATTTCTTTTGGACTTCGGTATGCATTCATTTATGAATTTTCCTCAACCACTGACAGCGGGTTTATCATTCTTCTGTTTTACTCAGGCTCGTACTGAAACAAGTTTTTAATTCTCTGAACATCAACTGACAGTGCCCAGGTGCAAGTGGGGGGCAGCTGGCCTGAGGGTACACATTTCCCACGGACACTCTCGCTCCTGGACACAAAGTCAAGGTATTTTTCCTCGTCTTGGAGCTGGTGGCTTACCTTCATCTCCATTTTATTACGAGCTTTTCTTTTCCTTCTTTACTAAAAAGTTATTTAATTTTGAATAGGTAATATAGGTATACAGTGTAAAATTTAAAATATAGAAAAAGATATAAATGATAACTAAGCATGTCCCTCCTCCCCTGTTTCCCATACTCCCAGACTCTTCCCTGGAGGCTGCCAGTACGTGGGTATCAATTTTATCTTATGTATTCTTCTGGAAACAGTCTATGCCTCAAAGGCTAGTGCTCGTATATGCTTTTTTACCTTTTTACACACTGGTAGATACTGTATAAACTATCCATGTTTTTTTCCACTTCTCAGTGTAACTTTTGGCGATGGTTCCGTGTCAATAATAAAAAGCTTCTTCATTCTGTCTCCTGGCTGCCCAGTGGTCCATTGCATGGCTCTCCCAGAACTTAATTAGCCACTTCCCAGTTGATGGACACTTAGATAGTTTCTGCTATTTCAAGCATGATGCAGGAAGTAGCTTTGTGCACATGTCATTTTGCTGGACGTGCCTACTAAACGTGGACAGATGTCACCTAGGTCTTCTCACAAGATTTATCAATTGACACTCGCACTTCAGGACCTGTTTCCTTATGCTTTTGCCACTTCAGCGTCTTGAAACTTGTTGAACTTTGCCAGTCTGATAGGTGGAAAATGGCGCCTTGCCGTGGTTTTATTTGAGTGGGGTTGAGTGTCTTTTCCTATTTATTTCATTGTAAAAAGCCAGTGTGTGTGATTCAGCTGGAACTGGGGACATAGTCACCGTGCAGTAGAATGAGGCCCCACAGAGGTGCAGCCCGGGTGCTCTGCCATCACAGATGAGGGAGCACAAACTCCTTCTGGGCTGGGACTTCAGGAAGAGCGTCCCAGGGCTGGTGACATTTGAGGTGACCCTTGAGCTTGACCCAGTGGCAAAGGAAGGAAGGACGTTCCAGGCAGAGAGAGCAGAGGTCACAGTATCTGAGGGCAGGACAGGGCTGAGTGTGGAAATGGAGATTGAAGATGGACCCTAAGGGCTTCGTGGGCCTTGCCGAGGAGCTTATGTTTTGATCCTAAAAGCATCAGGGTGCAGATGAGTAACAGGATGTATTTTGGAACAAATCCATTTACTGAGCACTTGCCGCATGGCAGGCACTGTGCTAAGCACTTCACATGGATTAGGTCTGTTAATTGTCACAGTGGCCCAGTGAGGCGGTATGATTGCTATCCCCAATTACACGTGTCACCTCATTTGTTAATAACACTTTTATTTTGTCTGCTTAACAGAAGAGGAAACAGACTCAGAGGTTAAGTAACTTGCGCGAGTTCCCCAAACTACTAAGATCTCTGTGCACATCGAGCAGATACAGACATACACATTTTTTCCTTCAAATGGTAGCATACTGGATAGACTTTTCTGCATTTGGTTTTTTTCCCACTTAATATCTCTTGGAGGTCATTCCATACTGGTTCATAAAAGCTTCCTCATTTGTTTTTATGGCTGCAAAGTGTTCCCTTGTGTGTCCTATTCTAATTTATTACCATCTGTCTATTTAGAGAAATTGAGAATATTTCCAACAAACAGTCCTGCAGTGACTGATGCCATTTTGCTGGGATATCTATAGGCCAGCCTCCTAGAAGAGGAATTCCTAACCCACGATATGTATGTGACGTTTCGGTAGCTATTGCCCAATGCCCCATGGCGGGTGTAGCTTAGCTTCCCTCCAGGGAAGAAGAGGCTGTTTCCTCACACCCCAGTCAGCATCTTGTGGGATCAAACTTTTCACCTTTTGCCAATCTGATAAGTGGAACAGAGCGTTTTGGGATAGCTTTAGTTTGCATTTCTGTTTTTATGACGGAGGTGAGCTTTTCCATGGTGTGATTTTACAATATAATGTTTCCAGCACAACATGCTGGCTAAGGAGGGGCCCAAGATGTTCTCCTGAACACGGCTGTCTCCTCTGTCCCTGGAATGCTGTGGGCACCTGCCGATCCTTTCAGTTCAGGAATTGTCCTGGTGTGTGTGCGTGTGGAGTGAGCATTCCTTCTGAAACTGCATTCTGGGGGGTGGAACACACCATATAAATCGTCCCAGCTGCTCCCCCAATCTGAGTTATCCCCTCTTGAATGCTGGAAGCTGCCCCTTCCTTGACCATCCTCCCCTGAAAATCCAAATGGAATGAGAAAACCAGTTTTCCTTCCCCCTTCCCCACGTTCCTTGGACCAGCTACATTCTGGAGAATTATTAGACACTGTCCTCAGCTACCAAGTGCTCCCCAGGTTGGCCAGTCTCCAGGAGAATAATAGCAAAGGTCAAAAGAGACTCACATGTAAGCACGCCCAAGTTTCGTACTCCTTCCAACCCCTACTGGGGCAGGACACTGTCCCCACAAGCTTGCCAGACACAGCGGTGCCTGGGCCTGGGCCCTGCCTTGATGGCCCAGGTGACAGGGTCACCTGTAGCCCTCTGAAAGATCAATGGACCCAGAGGATGTGGACCCTGTCCTCGAGGAGCCCAAGGCGAGTCCTGCCGTGCCCTCTGACGTCTTTTGTCCTTCCTCTCAGAGGCCCTCACTGTACAGCCCAAATGCACCAGTCTCGTGGCCTCGCCTGAAGTCTTCTTCTGGCTTCACAGAATGCTCTAGAAACTCTGGGATCTTGTCAGAGAGTGGCTCCCCAGTTTGTCCAAGGGAGACCTGCATCCTTCCCGAGCTCTTGGAAGCCCCCAGGAGCCCTGTCCCCACTGTAGCCTCTCCTTGCAGGGCCTGGCTACACAGCCATCTCAAACCCCTCCACCCGGACTGGGTCCAACCCACTCCCACCCCCACAGCGCCAGCTCTGCTCTCTCTTCCCTCCCAGGGCCTCTCCCCCTCAAAGTAATTTTATACTATTTTAAAAGAATAGCTTATATTTCTATAGCACTTACTGTGTCAGATACTATTTTAAACATTTTATTTATGTTAATTCATGTAATAAATGGACACAGTACAAGATTCAGAAGGTGCAAAAGGATAAACAGTAAAAACTATTCCTTCTCAGGCCGTTTCTCAGCCACCCCGTTCCCCTCCCCAGAAACCACCACTGTCACTGGTCTCCTGTGAGTCCCTTCAGAGCCGTTCTGTGAATACGTAAGCACACGGGTGTGTGTTCTTTCGTCGTTGCTACACAGGCGGTGGCATACAGAACACCACGTTCTGTATCTTTGGTGTTTTTGGTTAATTTTTCCAGGTTTGCTTTTCACTCCCCTGAGATTCTTATCCCCCTTCCCGCCTCTAAATGCTGAGCGCCGTGATGGGGTGAGGGGTGACTGCCTGCACTGGGTCCCATCAACAGGCTGCCAGTGACTGGCTTGCCCTGAGTCTTACCTTCCTCATCGATGAAGTGGGCTGACATCTCAAAGGTGTCATTGAGAGATGTCATTCTAGAGAGGATAAGAGTGACACTCATGGCTGGTACTGACATTTTCCCAGGTGAGTTGCCTCCGGCCCCCAGAGAGGAGTCCCCTGATGGGTGGGCAGGGGCTGGGTCGTGGACCGAGCACATGTCCTGAGAGAGAACGGCACGCAGGAACAGGGAGTGTAGGAGCGGCAGGGCTGGCCCTTCACTGTGCTTCCTAGATGCCCGAGGGGCAGGGAGAGAACGGGGGAGGAGGAGGGCTGCATTCTTGGCCCTGGTTTCAGATGTTGGCACTGATGGTTGTAGCTCTGTCCTCTTGAAAGTTTACACGGCACCTTCCCGGCCCCAGGAAAGCCCCACCCCAGAAACAGCTGGGCCCCTTCACCACAGAGACTTCTACTGCACAGAAGACGGCCAGGCCTGGGCCAGCCTCAGCTCCGGGTCGTCTAGGAGCCGTCACTACCCCGAGGCCCTCCTCCCTCAGCCCCCCACGAGCCCTGCCAGTACCTCAGGAGCCCACGTCCTGTGAGAGCATCTGTCCAGCCATCCAGCCCCCCGTCCTGCTCTCACCGCCGTCATGTTTCCTCCACATCCCGCTGCTTCCATCCTGCCATATTCAGAAGGAAAGCCCACTGTTACATTCAGTGTGGTGGGAACTAACAGTTAGCAAACCCCATCCTCTTAGGAAACGAAGGCCAACTACAGACACAGAGCTACTGAGAAACGTCCACCGTGAGTCTCCCCCTAGGCAGCGTGGGGCAGCACAGGGAGCCCTGGGACCCCAGGCCAGCAGCATGGTTTAGCCCCAGCTTTCCACAACGGTACCTTGTTAGTGGAGTTATTTTTACTGAAAAACTTTGAGGAAGAAGTTTTATCGTTGAACAAATATAAATATATTAGGAAATAAAGTGAAAAATATCCATGAAAAGTAATGCCTCAAGGAAATTTTGCTCTTTAGGGGCAGTTTCAGGCTTCTCTCCCAAAGCTGGAGGAGGTGGGATGGCAGCTTTCTTTGCTCTACTTTGCTGTTTGGAAATCTTGGTAGAAAAATATGAGCAGGACTAGTCTAATGAATGCTTCTGCCATTAACCATGTGATCACAAGCTAGTTCCTTTTCTATATTTCTTTTATTCCACAACGGATTAGAGGCTCTGTAGAACAAAGACAATAAATGGTAAAAAAAAAAAAAAAAAAAAACTTAAAAAGGACCAGTGAAAATGGACATTAAATACGTCAGTTTGAAGGTGAGGAGGAAGAGGGCCAGGGATAACCAAAGAAATACATTGTACATAAATGGTGATAGGTGCTGAGGAAAAAAAACAAGCAATGAGAAAAAAGCCAACGTCATGAGAATAGGGAGGAGAGAGGGTATTGCCCTTTTATGCAGGAGTTAGGGAAGGCCTGGCCTCTCCAGGAGGGTACCATTTGGATTGAGACGAGATAGCTGGCAAAGAGCATTCAGTGATGAAGGAACCACAGGTGCAAAGGCCCTGAGGCAGGGGTGGGCTTAGCGTGTTAAGGTATACAGTGTGGCCAGCATGGGTAAGGACAGAGTGGCAGGAGTAAGGTCAGAGGTGAGGGACGAGTGGCTCCTGTGGGGTCTTGTAGCCTTGGGATCTTTCCTTGAACCCAACTTGGGCCTCCTGAGCTGCCTGTTGCAAGCTTATGAGAGAGGGAGTCTCCAGGGCCATCAGGTTTCTCTCTCCTCACGTAACTTCTTGGTGCTCCAGACTCCTTGCCTATTCAGTTGGGATGATACTTGTTCTTCAAGGACTGTGAGGTAGGAGGTTTGCTTTCCAAACCCTCGCCCCACCCCCGTGTTCCAGTATCTCTGACCACCTTCACCGAAGTAGCCTCACACTGGGACTCCCTCAGGGGAAAACCAGCTGGGAGACCTGGCTTTAGTCTAGACTGCAGGGTTTCTCAAGCTGACATTTTGGGCTGAATCTGGGGGGGCAGGGGGGCAGCCCTGTGCATTGTAGGACATTTAGAAGCATCCCTGACCTCCATCTGCTAAATGCCCTTAGGATCCCCCCAGGTCTGACAACCAAAAAGCTCCAGACATTACCCAGTGTCCTCTGGGGACATCACCCCCAGATGAGAACCACTGAACTAAGACTAAGCCCCAGGGCTACATGTTCAGGCACCAGCAAGAGGCTGGTGGGAAAGAATTGGGGGCAGCAGTGATGTTTTCCCCTGAAATCAGAATATAGCTTCAGCTGTTTCCTTTGTTTAATTTCCCTGAGGCTAGACCGCAGGGATGTTCTGGAAGACACTGTTGTGTAATATTTCAGAGCTCCTGAGTCTGACTGCTTGCACAGGAATCCTGGCTTTGCCACTGGCTAGCTCTGTGACCTCGCACAAGTTACTTAGCCTTTCTGTTCCTCCTCCGTTTTTCTTATCTGTAAACTGAGGACAAGGAAAATACCTACCTCCGTCGGGAGGATCACATGCAGTAATATGTGTAAATGCTTAGAACAGTGCCTGGCACACGGCAAGCTGTTGCAGGGCAGGTTCCCCACGAGACAGAGGTTTTGTGTAGGATGCTGACTGGGGAGTGCCTTCGGGATGCACCCCTGTGGAGAAGGGCAGGGAAGGAGGGGGCAGGGCGAGGAGAAGCTGGGCTGCCTGCACCTGTGACAGCAGCCACGGGGAGCCCTGGGGCTCTGATGACCCTTCAGAGTTGTGCTGAGTTGAGGGGAAGGAAGGACCTCTCTGTGAATGTGGCTGCCCCAGGAGCGGGCGTGGCCTTGGGCGAGGTGGCCCTTTCTGGAAAGGACAGTTCAGGGAGGAGCTCAGCTGAGCCCAGTCAGGGGCAGCACTCTCCCAGCCACTGGGGGAGTGAGAGCTTAAGTCCTGAAGAGGGAGGGGTCAGGGCAGCAGCACAGAGTCCATGGTGTGAGTGCCTATTGGCCAGTATTATAAGGCCAGATTTAAATAGAAGCTAAAGTGCTTTGAAAACACCGTGGACACCCAAGGAATTACTCCCAGTCTAACAGTGCCGCCGTGTCCTCCTCCTGGTACCCTGCTTACCCCAAGTCTGCTCTCTCTTACTGCCCTCCCTGGAAGAAGGGTGGGCAGGCGGAATCCGGAGAGGTGCTGTCGCACCCACTTGTCACGCTGCCCTTGAGGCAGTGTGCTCCAGCAGGGTGGCCTGTGAGGCCACATGGCCTGTCGGGACTTTAGTTTCTTCACTGGTGATCTGGGAGTGGTACGGCCCACCCAAAGCAGGCTGGGATGGTTAAATGGGATACTGCACAGCAGCGGTTCTCAAAGTGTGGTCCCTGGGCCATCTGGACTGGCAGCCCAACCTGGGAACTTGTTAGAAATGTGAATTCTTGGGCCCTACCCCAAATCCACTGAATCAGGAGCTTTGGGAACGAGTCCCAGGAATCTGTGTTTTGACAAATCTTCCAATGCTTCTGAGGCACGCTCAAGTTTGAGACTCACTGGCATACTGGACAGCACTTAGCTTTGTGCCTGGATCATAGGAGGAGCTGTCAACCTCGGCTGAATCTGAATCTGAGCCTGAACTCCACCTGCTGGGCTTTAGTTCAGTCACCTGTGAGCAGAGCGCCACCTGCTGGTTACAGCCGGCCCTGCGTGCACACGCAGGATCACACACAGGGACTCAGGAAACGGGGCAAGTTACACACGTGACCTCACTCCCCTCCACGGTTCCTGGAGAAATCAGGTTAAAGTGAATGTCTTTAAATGGCCAAGAGAGGTCAAAAGACAACAGTGTCAGCAATAACAGGTACCCTTGACCTAGTGTTTGAATGTTGGACCATCTGTAGGGCAAACAAGAAAACAAATAGCAGCCCTCCCTCCTCTGCCCGCTCGTGCACGAGCTCCCACCAGGGTCACAGGGCTGAGGGCAGCCTTGATGACCTGGTCACAGGCCAGCAAGAGGGGCCACCCACAGTGCTAGGTCAGTGGTGCCCCACGTGGTCACCTGCTGTGTTTGGCCACCCAGCTCTCCTGGGCGGGAGAACTTTGTATTCTCCTGCTTTACATTCCAGTTGTGTGAGTGTGTACCTCACACTTGACTGGAGAGAGAGAGAGAGAGAGACTGAGAAAGAGAAAGAGTGAGACTGAGAGAGAGAAAGCAGGAGCCTGCCAAACCCTCCTTGAGTGGCTCAGAAACTAGGTGACAATGAAAAGAAGTAGCAGGAGATATTCCTCTGCAGGGAGGAAAGGTAAAAGGAGTCAGAAGTCTCGTGTGTGGAAGACAAGACTGAAGCAATCTCATTTTCGAGAATGAGAAGGGAGTGTCCCACTTCCGAGAGTCACTAGGGACAAAGATCCTTACTAAAGTGGAAGGAACTAAAGACAGCACGTCTGCTGAGTCCCCACCCTGTGCTTAAGACCCCGCTAGGCCCTGAGAACCCTGTGCAGGGAGCTGACTGTGTAAGGAAAACAAGACCTATGACTGTTAGACTTCCCTTGTGGGAGGCTCTCCAGGTGGGGGGACAGTAAGCACGTTTGTCCTGACTGGCTTCCGCCGCTCTGGCCCCTGGGGTGCTGTTCCTTCTTGTTCTCTGGCCCACATATGGCAGAAACTTTCCCCTTGGATCCCAAGCACAGGTGAGATCAGCTGGAGCACCACGTAACGTTTCTGAAGACTAAAGGAGACCAAAAGGGCCGTAAATGCAGAGCGTTTGCGTGGTTGGAGCTGGCAGCTCCAGTGGGTGGCTCATTGCAGGCTCTGATATGAGGGCTGCCTGAGACCCCATGCCCTAGCCCCTGTTAAAGGCCAGAATGACCTCACCTGGTACCATCACTTCCTACCTCCTCCCTTCTCTGTCTCTATGTTGAGGGCATCGTGTCTGAGCCCACCAGGCAGGAGCCAGTCCAAGGCATCTTGACACCTTTATGATGAAATCTTAGAAGCCCATCCCTAAAACCATTAACTCTGTGCCACCCGAGAGCCTCAGCTTTAGATCACGTTACACACATCTAGAAACGAGTGTTATGTGGTCACAAGTCCGCAGGCGACATGGCCTTTGCCCTCAAGGAACTTAAATAGCATGTGACAGAATTTGATCAAATATTAACATGTATTCATTCAACAATTCATTCAGTACCTGCTAGGGCCAGGAGCAGCACTAGGTGCTGGGGATACTGTGATGAATAAGACAGGCAGTGCTTGCGGTGTGGAGCGGACAAGCTGCTGGGGGCTGGGGGAGATGTGGAGCAAATAACCCCAATGGGAGGGAACTAGGGGGCCGTGGGAGCCTTTAACAGGGCTGATGTGGCCTAGAGGGTGAGGGATGTCCTAGCTGAGCCTGAAGGGTGAGGAAGAGCCAGCTGAGGGAAGTGGGTGGAGGTGTGGAGGAGGGAGGGGTCCCCATGCAGTGCAGGGCTGGGAAGGGCTTCCTGCAGGAGCTCTGATGGGAGCTGGGCCTTGAGGAGTGAGTCAGCTTTGAGGAACCAGAGCGGGCAGGCATGGGTATTTAGGGAGACTGGGGCCATCGGTCTGGCTGCTCTGGTCTCACAATTGTGTGAGAAGGAAGTAAGGGAAGAAGAATCTTTTTTGGAGAGGCTGAATTTGGGTGGCTGGCCAGGCATCCACATGGAAATGTCCAGGGGGCACTTTCAAGTTAGAAATGTGGAGCTCAGGTGCAGGTGAGGGGGGGGTCAACTCAGTCTTCTGAAGAAGAAACTATGGAGAAGGAAGACTGGAGATGGAGGACACGGTGCCAAGACACCTGCGGGGAGGAAGGGAGCCAGCCTGGAAGACAGAGGAGCCAGGCAGAGCATGTCCTGTGGAAGCTCAGAGGATGACTCTCCAGGAGGGGAGCAAGGAGTGGCTCATCTGTGCCAGATGTTAAGGAAGCTTCTAGGGCTCTGAGCACTGGGCAGGGCAGCGCAGGATCATCCATGTCAATGAGGGAGCATTCATAATGCCTTGCCTTGGTCTCTGCCCCTCTCACCTTCCTTGCCAAAAATATTCCCAGAGGCCCCAACAGCAGGTCTGCAACAGCTGGCCATCCCTGGGGCTTCGGGGGGAGGAGGCCCCAGTTCTCTGCCAGGTATCAGTGGCCACCCAGCCTGGACAGCTGACTAACAATGGGACGCCAGCATTGCCTTTGAGCTTCAGAGATGAAAGCGGCCATAGCCGCTGGGGGTAGGCAGGTGGGGTGAGCAGGCAGGGGCAGGCCTGCCTGACACCTCAGCACCGAGGGGGCCCCTCCTTCCTGCCTCCCTGGTCGGGACAAAGTCACCTCTATCCTACAGCTTCCCGCAGAAGAGAGCACAAGGCCTCTCCAGAGAAGTCAGTGGGACCCTTGCTTCCCCTGTGTGTCAGTGGGGAAAGCTCTGTTCCATTTGGGAGGACAGGGCCTTCACACATTGCCCACGGCAGGCCCCAGGCTTCCAGCACGGCCTGCCCTGGGCCCTGCCCCCACTGCAGCTTTGGGCCGGGCTGGGCCTCACAGGAGAGGTGGGGTTCTGGCCACTGGGGCTTGGGCCACGCCCAGGGAGTAGCAGGGAGGCTCCAGACACCAAGCTGTGGTCCACCTGATCCAGAACACCTGTGCCACCCACGCCCATTCACCTTTTCTGGCACCAGAGTAACTTTACCCTCTCGGGCCCTCCCCACCCCTACTCTGATAGAAAGATAGAAAGTTCGGGGGGTGGCAGGATCCTGAGAGGGATGAATGGGTGAGGTGGCACAGCCAGGCGAGAGGCAGCTGTGAGGAAGGACACAGAGTTTGGAGGCAGGTGGGCTCTTCTGAGCCACTCACTCTTCTTCTTGGAGCCTTAATTTTCTCATCGACAAAATGGAATTAGGAGTATTACATGGCCAACAAGTTTTAGAGGATTGTTGTGAGTTAACAAGAGAATGAATGACCTCTCCAAGCCGGCAGGGTTAAGTAGGTGTTGTGGTTACCACGACCACCACTGCATCAGAAGTTTTCAACATGAAGTCCGTGGAGCCCAACTGGGGGGGAGTCTGCGGAGCGCGTGAGATAATGTGTAAAAGTGCATGTGAGGGCGTCTTTCTGCAGTGAGGATCCCTAGCTCTCAGCAGCTCCTTAAAGACGTCTGGGACCCAACACAGTTTAAGGCCCCCACACCGCACAAGTCCATCCCCGTCTCTTTTCAGATGAGTTAGCTGAGACCCAAGGTCACACAGCCTGTCAGAGGCAGAGCCAGACTTGGGACCCAACCCTCCACTGCTTCCTGCTGCCCCTCTCATGTCAAGTGAGGGGAAAGAAGAGTTAGGAGGGACCAGGGAGGGGAGAGCCGCCAGAGGAGAACCCCCACGTCCTTCTGGGAGTCGAGGCCCCATCCTCACTCTAATCGGGATGAGGGCATCATGGTGGAGGGTAGGGGCAGGGAGAGACGGGAGAGCGGGGAAGTCCAAGGAGAGGAGAGGCCTGGGAGGCCCTGCCTGGAAGCACAAGTTGCTGAATAAGTGAGTCACCCTCCCAATCTCCCTTTCCCAGCAACCCCCCATAAAAGACTGACAGAGGAGGAGAAGAGGAGACACAGCTCTCTCTCTGACATTTTCTTGAAACAACTTCACTGGTTCTGTTTCCTCCTCTGGAAAAGTTGAAGATGCCGTGTCAAAGATTTATGGAAAACTGTGAAGGGCCACACACAAATGTCAGGTAGTCATCACCCAACAATGCCATTTATTAAGCAACTACTGAGTGCCAGGCGTGTGCTGGATGCTTTGTGCCTAAGTCAGCATAAATGTCACCACTGGAAGAGACCTTCCCTGACTACCCAGTTAAAGTAAATCCACACCTCTCCCCCAGCCTTCAGTTATTCTTGCTCATACTCCCCGTTCCTTTCATTCCTACCATTTCTTATCATTTATGATGTTTCTGTGTTCCTTTTATCCTCTCTCTTCCACTAGACTATAATCTTGCCACGGGCAGGAGTGTCAGTGTGTTGATCGCTGTCTGTTCGTGCTAAGCATAGTGCCTGCCATCTAGTAGTCACTCAAATACTTGTTAAATGAATGCATGCCTGTCTCTAATCTTCAGAACAGCCTTATGAGGTAGGTATTATTCTTCCGTTTTACAGAAGAAACTGAGGTTCAGAGAGTCAAAGAGACTTGCTTAAGGACACAGTGTGTCATCACCAGATTTCAGCTGTGCTTCTTCCCCTTGAAGGATCTGGAGAATGAGACAAGCTAAGGGTCAGAAGAGAAAGTTGGGCCCAGTAAAATGGCTCACCAGTTCACCCACCACCCTGTGCTCAGCCTTCCCCAGCTGAGCTCTCCTAGCCCCTCACACACCCCAGCAGCCCCGAGTCATCAATCCACAGCCACAGAGCTAGAGGCCAGTTCAAACTGGCCTGTTTATTTCCCAAGCCAAGTGAGAACCAGTCCTTCCCTGCCCACCACAGAGCAACAGACAGCCGGGAGCCCACACCCCACCCCTGAGGCCTTAACACAGCAGATAAATTAGTGAACTCTTTTTATAAAACATTGCACAGGGAAAATACATACATACATATAGAGCCAGTGCTGGCGCTGGGGTGGGGTTTGCTCCTTGAACACAGGTAACCAGCTCCTGCCCCATCAGGGCGTCTGCCCAACCCTGCACTCTTTCCCTGAAGTGGCTCCCCGGCTGTCCCCACAACCCAGTGCCTTGGCTGGTTAGCCCAAGTCAGAAAGGTCCAACATCTTGCCTGCAAAGGGAACTGCCTCCTGGCTGCCCCCTCCCAGCTTGCACCTGAGGTGGACCCCTCCCTGCTCCTCCTCCTTACTGAGGCAGCCTGCCTTGGCCTGGTCCCAGGAATTCGGCCCACCAGGACCTGAAGACAGGGAAGACCAGAAAATACTGTTTCCTGATACGTATGGCGACCGTATATCATCCAAACCAGGACTTTTTTGAAAGTAGAAGGGGCTCTAATTCACTGGAAAGCAGGCATGAATCTGGGCTGCCCAGGCAAAAGACGAATGGTCACCCCACTAATAGATCTCCCCTGCTCTGAACTGGCCCAGTCCTGCCACTCTGGACTTTCCAAACACTTTCCCCACTGGCGGCAAACTCCTCTCAGACCTCTATTTCCCTCTCTGCCACCTCCTGCTCTCCACGGCCTTCCAGCATCTTGGTTACACATTTTAAAGCTTCAGTAATAAGGGGCACCTGTAGTATCAGGGTTTGGAGAGGTGGGAATGATGCCCCCTCCAAATCCCATATGGGACCTGGCCAGGTAAGGCCTTTGGTGTCAAGCCCCAGGCCTTCGCCTCCTTGGGCCCAATCCCCAAAATCATAGCTGCCTGGGTCTAAGTAGAAAAACAAGCCTTAATCCTCTGCCTCCCATCCCAAACTTGCCAAGTTGTCTCTCTCTAGTCCTTCCTGTAGCTAAGGGCCAGAGCAAAAAGAACCAGCAATCCCCCATCCCTGCCTGTGGCCAATGCAAAGCACTCTGTTTTAGTACCTTCTCTACAAGCTGTGCATGCACGTCCCTGTCTCACCTCACGTGGCTTCTGTGCTAGGAACCCCAGGAATCACCTGTTGGGGTGGCAACTGGTGGAGGCTAATGAGGCCAACCTGTAGCACCCTGCATCCCCACCCGGGTGGCTGGGCCTCGGCCCTTGGTGAGGGCCTGACAGGCAATCATAGCCAGGGTTGCAATGGGTCCCATTCAGAGTTAGTGCCCCAGCACTTGCTTTTAGAACCTGCCCAGTAGGCTGTGCTTGTAAAACTACTTTCAATAAGCCTTGCTAAAGCAATGGTACCAGATAGCGGAAACTCAGGCTCCAGTCCTTCAGTCTTCCTCCTCTCCTCCCTCCTTCCCCTCCCACCCCATCCGCGCCGTGCACGGCCACACCAGTGCTTTGGGAAACAGAAGTCCAATCTTGATCTTCCCGGGCCCACTGCTTCTCACTCGTTGTCCATCTGTCTGTCTGTCTTCGGGAAACAAAGATGCTTCCCTGTCTGAGTCTGGCTGCCTAACACCGGCCACGTCCCTCCCACCCCCACAAAAACAAGTGCCGGGATCCAACCCCTTGGAGTAGAACTGAGAAAATTCTGCGCTCAGGATGGGGCTTTCCGATGGGCCCCTGAGTAGGCATAGGAGATGGGATGGCGGGTCCCAGGCCTCACGGTGAACGTGTTGATGGGGCTTCCATAGTGGGGGGTGCTGTGGGGAGACCTGGGGGAGCAGGAGAGAGATGAGGTTAATATCTGCAGCTGGTTAACCAACACCCTTCCATCTCCCCCAGGGCGCAAGAGGAAAGATGTGGCTCAGCGCTATGGTGTCTGCCCCACAGACCCCGGCCTTATCAACCGGATCCCCCGCCAGTATTGATTCCCCAGACACAGGGTTCCCGCTCCTCCCTAGGCCCTGCGGCCACAGAGTGCAAGCCTAACCCCCTCTACTCAGAACCCTTCCTTCCTAGCCTGCCTCCCGATCCATCCCTGCGTTATTGGGCAATCCCCCACCCAAGGACCACTCACACCTCCTGCAACCCCACACTTAGCCTAACGCCCTGGGACTCCGGGGGGTGGGAGAGAGGAGAGAGAAGAGGGGGAGTTGGTGGGGAAAGCGGAAGATGGGGAAAGAGAGCAAGTGCAGTAATGGGAGATAAGGCGGCAGGTAAAGGAGCTGCCAACAGCGCCCTCTCCAGGTAGAGTGCGCCTCCCTCCCCTTTCTCTGCCCTGAAAGCCACAGGGGAGAAAACCGAATGTCTCCCTACTGATGGCCGCGGCCTGGTCAGCTCCTCTGTGGTCCAGATGGCAGAGCCTCCACCCCACCTGGCTTCCCATCCCTGGCTCCCCCCCCCCCGCCCCCCATCGCCCGGCCGCAGCTCACCTGCCGGTAGCCGGGGCGAAGCCGTAGTCACCGGGCGCCTTGTACTTGGCCTCTGCGCGGGCCGCCCCCTCCAGGGACGGCTTCCGCGCGTGCAGGCCGCCGGGGGGCGCGCGGCCCGCTGAGCCCACGCGCCGCATCTCCGGGCCTCCGGGCGCTCCGAAGGGCCCTCCGGGCTGCGGCCCGAAGCAGTTGGGGGAGCTGAGGCTGCGGCCGGTGCCGCCGCGGGGCAGTCCGGGGCTGCGGTGGGGCTCCCCGACGTACAGGCGCTTCTTGATGAGCGAACGGCCCCCGCCCGACGAGCGCTGCAGGCCCCCGGCCCCGGCGTAGCGCGCATCCGCCGGGAAGCGCGAGAAGCCGCGAGGCTCAGAGGCCGCGGAGCCCGCGTCCAGGGGCTGCCCCAAGTTTGCGAAGTTGTTCCGGGGAGGGGATCCCCAGCGCCCCAGATACTGGAGGGCCGGGGTCGGGGGCTCAGGGTCATTGCTGAACTCTGGCGGCGGGGGGATGACCTCAAAGTTGAACTCCTTCTCCTCCTCCTCCTCCTCCTCCCTCTTGTAGGAAGGAGAAGGAGGGGACGAAAAGGACTTGGGCAGAAGGCGGCCGTGGGGGAGGTTGGAGGGCGCTGGTCTTTCCCAGGCCACAGGGTCCTGGGGCTCTGCCCTGGTCCATTTGTGCCCACGGCTTGGCTCTGTGCCCTCTGGGTCTCTGCGGGGCCGGGGCTTCCACTGATTGGGTACCGTGGTATGTGTTGATGAGGCCAGCTGAGGGTTCTTCTCAGCCTCCTTGGGTAACTTGGGGACCACAGTGAAGGAGTTGGGCTGGCCCTCACAGAAGATGCTGTCAGAGTTTGCCTCGGGCTGGCAGCTGTGGCCACGGACACTCCCTGGCAGGGAGGACCGACCCAGGGCAGCCCCTCCAGGCCTCCCCTTCTGTGCCCTCTGCCTAGCTGCAAGGAGCAGGGCCATTGGGGAGCCCCGCTCCACCACCTCCCCAGTCACCGGGTGCCTGAGGAGCTCATCCACAGGTGGGGCTGAGGCTGGGGGTTTGGTTGGCAGCCACTGGGGCTCCTTCACCCCCACGAGTTCCCCTGTCCTTGCAGCCTCTCCTCTGGCCGGTGTAGGCATCACCACGACAGCCTCTCTGCTGGGGCTGTTCTGGCTGCAATGGGGCTTGTAGGGCAATGTCACCTCTTCTTGGCCACAGGATATCTTTGGTGGGAAGGCTGGAGATGAGAGGGCTACCCCTGTGGGAGGCTTACTGGCCTCTGAGGGGCGCCTGTCTGCCTCTGGCTGGAAGGGCACTGCACATTCTTGAGGTTCTCGCTTCTCCCACTGCCCAGCTGGGACTAGGTTGTTCTCTGCAATCAACTGAGATGATGTGGTGGGCAGAGTTGGGGCTGCAGATGGCCTGGCAGGTCCAGGTGTGGTCTTAGGTGGTGTGGCTGGCCCAGGTGTGACTGATCCAGCTGTGGATTTGGGTAGTGTGGCTGGCCCAGGTATAGTTGGTCCAGGTGTGGATTTGGGTAGTGTGGCTGGTCCAGGTGTGGCTGACCCAGCTGTGGCCTTGAGTGTTGTGGCTGGCCCAGGTGTAGATGGTCCAGGTGTGAACTTGGGTGGCGTGACTGGCCCAGGTGTAGTTGGTCCAGGTGTGGCCTTGGGTGGTGTGGCTGGCCCAGGTATAGTTGGTCCAGGTGTGGATTTGGGTAGTGTGGCTGGTCCAGGTGTGGCTGACCCAGCTGTGGCCTTGAGTGTTGTGGCTGGTCCAGGTGTAGGTGGTCCAGGTGTGAACTTGGGTGGCGTGACTGGCCCAGGTGTAGTTGGTCCAGGTGTGGCCTTGGGTGGTGTGGCTGGCCCAGGTATAGTTGGTCCAGGCGTGGATTTGGGTAATGTGGCTGGTCCAGGTGTGGCTGACCCAGCTGTGGCCTTGAGTATTGTGGCTGGCCCAGGTGTAGGTGGTCCAGGTGTGGCCTTGGGTGGTGTGGCTGGTCCAGGAGTGGCCTTGGGTGGCGTGGCTGGCCCCAGCATGGCCTTGGACTGGAGTGGTATGGTCGGCAGAGGGGTGGTGGATAGAGGTGACAGATTCTTGGCCACAGGCTTGGAGAATCTGCCATTATCAACTCTGTTTTCAAAGATTCTTCCCCCCTCTAGCCGGGGTCTGGGAGGCAGAGTCCCTATGGTGGGCTTGGCTTCCTTCTCTGCTGATGAGGAAAGACGAGCCTCCAGCTCATTCCGGATCTGCTGGACACTGGGAGTTGGGGCATCTTGGGGGATGTAGTCCACAGGCGGGAGGGGGACACTGGTGTCAGCCTTCTCTGGCAGGCTGCGGGGACTCTTCTCAGGAACACTTGCGGGGATCTCCTTCTCTGGCAGGCTTGGGGGAGCCTCCTTTTCTGGCAGGCTGGGGCCCTTCTTGCCCTCCTTTCCCTGAGGGGCCACCGTTGGGCCTGGCCTGTGACTGATGAATCGGTCCTCTCTCCTGGAGCCACAGAAATAGGCTGCCAGCTCGCTCCGCAGCTTCTCCATCTGGCTGGGATCCCTCCAGTCCACAGGCACTGAAGAGGCTGTGTCCTCTGGGCTCGGGGGGATGGGTTTGGGTTTGGGATCAGGAGAGCTGGATTCGGGGCTTTTCATAAACCCAGCAGGTGGAAGGGCTGCCTTCTCAGCAGAAGGCAAAGGAGGGGCAGCGGGGAGATGGGGGGGTGCTGGGGGAGGGAGCGGGGGTGCAGGAGGGGGCAGGGGAGGGGCTGGGGGTAGAGTCTCAGCTTGTTCATTTGTCCAAGACTGGGACTGGCCCAGCCTCGGGCTGGCTGGTGCTGCAGCCCTGACTTCCCCATGGTGGTCTGGCTCAGGGGCCTTGTCCGGGTAGACCTGGGACGCGGGGCGGATGTGGAAGCTGGGAGGCAGTGGGAGTCGACTGGGGGCCTTCTTGGTGGCCCCTTCTTCCTCTGGAGGAGCCCCTTGTGCTTCCTGAACTGGGATGGACGAAGTCCTGACTGGGGTTGGGGGAGGCACCTTGAATGCACGGGGGAAGGTGAGGTGGGAGTCTGGTTTAGGTCCCAGGGGGCTCCCCTTTGGTTCAGTAGGGCTCCTGGGGGGGCTGGTTCTAGGGGGCTCTGGCTGCCTGCCACTCAGTGCTACCTCTGATTTCCACTTGGTGACACCCCCAGGGGGAAAGAGGCGAGTCCCTGTCGTGTGAGGAGACACTGGAGCTGGGGCTGCTGGGGCTGGCAAAGGGGGTGGGGGTGGGGCTAGAAAGGCCAAGGGTGGGGCAGGGGGAATGAAGTCAGGAGGAGTGGGTGTGGATGGGGGGGATAGGGTCCCCAATACCGGGGGCAGAGGTGGGGCCATGCTGGGTGGGGGTGGGGGTTCCAGCAGCAGGGGAGGTGGTGGGGGAGCCATGGAAGGTGGAGGTGGTGGTGGGGACTCCCCTCGAGGTTGCAAAGCGTCTGGGGGCGGCCCCGGGGCTGGGCCTGGGGGAGGTGGGGGAATGAGTGGGTCCTGGTCATAGTGTCCAGGCCTCAGGTCACCCACAGAGCTGTACAATCGGAGGTTTCCATTGACTAGGGAGCTGGTACCTGGAAGAAGGGAGAGGCAGAGAGATGAGGAGGGCAATGAGGCAGACCAGGCTTGCCAGCCTACATGTGCCCAGGGTAGGGTGGGGGTGGGCACCCAACAGAGTGAGCGGCCAGTTTCATGCCTTTCCTCCTGGACACCAAGGGAGGGAGCAGCAATGTCCCCAGTCTCCTGAGCTGTCCTGGGAGTGACCCTCTTCCTTTCAGGGAGGGACCCCTGCCTGTCCCTGGCACAGCTTCTACTGTACTGAATATTCTCCATTTGCTCCATCTTTCTCTGCCCTGCTCACACCCTTGTGTATAATCCCTTTACTAAACTCTCTTCCATTACCCCCTTGGAGTGCATCATCTGTCTCTTACAGGGGCCTTGACTGGTACAAAGCCAGAAAGACCGGGGTTCAAATCCCAGCTCCACCACTTACCAGATGTGTGACCTTGGACACACTAATTAAACTTGCTGAGCCTCAGTTTCATCATCTAGAAAATGGGCATAATGTCGGCGCTTACCTCATAGAGCCGTTGTGAGGATTAAAGAAGAGCATTCATGTAGATACATGTAAAGGGCTTATCACAGTGCTGGGCTCACTTTGACTACCACCACCTGTGCTTAACTTTTCAGACCAGAAGACAGACAGGGAAAGTGGCGGAGAGAGAGGAAGTCATGGATCAAGGCCAGAGGCCTGGAGACCTTCTCAGTGAGGAAGTTTGGGTGAAAGTTTGGGAGGGAACAATTAGCATGAGCAACTCCTGCTTTCTAAAGACCCTGAATCTACCAAGAACCCAGCTTTTGACCTCACTGAGAGCTTCTGGAACAGATTCTGGACTGCAGGATGGAATGGGGGTGTGTAGAAAGAAGGAGACCTGGACAACCCGAGCCCTAGAGAGATGCCGAGCACCCATGGCCCCAGCCGTTCACATTCCTCCCTTCTTGGACTGAGTCCCCAGCTCCCCTCCCGAGAGTCCACAGCCGGCCAGGATGTCCTGTGTACTTCTCTCTTATGGGCGCCTGTCCTGCACTTCCCCTCCTCTCAGTTTCTAGTACAGAGCATAACCAACCTGGGGGGGATGTGCAGCTCTGAAGGGCCCTCCCAGCTGTCTGACTTCAAAACAATGAACAGACCGGGAGTGGGGACGGGAAAGCTAACATTCATGAGCACCCCAGTGTTAGGAGCTGGGAGACAGCAGTAAAAAACAAAGCAAAAAATAGTCAAAATACTGGCCTTCCTGGAGCTGGTGGTGTTTTCTTGTTTTTCAGTGAGGAAGATTGGCCCTGAGCTAACATCTGTGCCAATCCTCCTCTATTTTGTATGTGGGATGCTGCCACAGCATGGCTTGATGAGCAGTGTGTAGGTCTGTGCCCTGGGTCCAGGCCCGCGAACCCTGGGCCGCCGAAGCAGAGTGTGTGAACTTAACCATTACGCCACTGGGCTGGCCCCATGGAGCTTGTGTTTTAATGGGACAATGAGACAGATGATGAACATAATATGTTAGTAAATTATCACCACATTTGATGATGAGTAATATGGGGGAGAAAAACAGAAGAGGGGGGCTGAGGGTGCAGTTTGAATAGGGTGGTCAGAGAAGACCTTGCTGAGAAAGTGACATTGTAGCACAGAGGGAAGGAAAGTGGGAGACAGCAGTCTAAGGGAAGGGCACGCTAGGCAGAGGGAAGTGCAGTGCAAAGACCCCGGAGTGCGAATTTGCCTGGTATTGAGGGAGCAACAAGCAGGCAGGGATGGCTGGAGCAGTGAGACAGGGAGAGAAAGCAGATGAGGCCAGATCCTGGCAGTCCTTCAAGAACCTTTTCTTTGAATGACACGGGAAGTCATTGGTGGGTTTTGAGCAGAGGTGTGACAAGAAGTGATGACATCTCATCCAGTACTTCAGTGACTCCTCTAGAACTGGAACTGCTGTTCCCATTGCACATTTGAAGATACAGAGGGGCCAGGGGTTAAGTGATTTGTCCAAGGGAGCAAAGCTAAGGTGCAGGGGAGCAGGGGCTCAAAGCCAGGTCTGTCTGACTCCAGGTTTTTTTCCACCACCTCGTGTTGCCCTTGTTTCTGCTCTGGCCTTGTCCCCTCACCATCCTTCCCCCACTGGAAGTGAGCCACAGCCAACCCTGGCTCTCCTCACGCCCAGCCCCACTGCTCCCACCCACTGCAGCCAATAGGCAAGAGGCCTGGGGCTCTGGCTTCATCACCAGCTGGGGAGGTGGGCCAGACGCTTGGACCCAAGGAGGAAAGAAAGATGGACAGGCCCCAAGCCCAGGGTCCTCTTACCTGTCACTCCTTTGTCTACAAAGTCTTCTGGGACAGAGGGGGTGGGCACAGCCAGCCCATGGTTCTCCTGGGCATTCTGAAAGGGAGCAGAGAGATCAGGGAACGGGGAAAGATGGATAGATAATTCTTCTTAAATGGCTCGAAAATCTGCAGTGATGGTGGAGGTTGCGCAACCTTGTGAATGTACTAAATTATAAAACAGCTATATAAAATATAAAATTAAAAAGAGTGAATTCTATGGTACAGTCGAGTCTTATTATTTGAAGTCATTGTGCTCTGTAAAGTTGCACTGAACTGTACGAACACTGAATTAGCAAATCCTTAACCAACGCCCCAAGGGCATGCAGGATTAGGTTCCTGCAAACTTTGGTCACAGCATTTTCGTCAACCGATCAATACGTAACTTTATTTATGTGTGTTTCTGTTTAAAGACACCCTATTTAATATGTGTATTGTTGACGCATTAACATTGAGCTTATGGCCAACAGAACTGTAACTCAGGCCTGAACGAAGCTCATCTGACACCTGTATTTTCTCCGTAAGGCACGTGGCAGCCTTCTTGTGCTTAGGAACATTAGACAGCACAGCAGCCCCACGCATGGGGGCCACTTTAAACAGTGAAGTCACCAACCAAAAGCAAAGAAATACGAAAAATGTGGCACTAAGTAGAAAGGGACACTTATTTACAGTATGAGACCTGAAACAAGAAGGCCAAGTGTCATCTTGTTAACTTCAGCTGGGACCGGGCACATCAGGTGACCACAATCGTTCACCGCTCTGAGTATGTCCAAAGTGTCTCAAGTATTGATTTGGGGGTTACACATCAATTTTAGCGAGTAGGTGAATTTGCAAATACAGAATCTGCAAATAATGAGAATCGACTGTATATGAATCATACCTCAACTAAAAAAACCCAGAACAAACAAACACAAAATCTGCAGTGACTCCCCATGGATGCCCACAAGTTAAAAGCCAAACCCCTCGGCCTGGCCTCCTGTTCACTTAGTTTTCATTAGGTACTTGCAGAAAAATAAATAAATAAAAAGTGGTGAAGTGGAATATTTACAGCCCTGCAGATGCCCTTCTGATCTCTAAGGTTAACAGACTGTAATGTGTTTACACAGCTGTCGGTTCGTACATACTATTTTGCATTCTATTTTTTTTTTCCAAACACATTTTCATATGTCAACAAAGTCCACACACCTGTCCTTTTGAAGAGCTGGAGAGCACTTTATGGTAGCTTTCAAGGTCCTCAGCGACCTGGCCTGATACTTCCCAGGTAACTTTTACTTCCCACTCACCTGTTACATCCATCCTGCATTCTAGTTTGACCGACTCCCTCCCCACCATCCTTCCAACCCACACATGTGGTTCATGTTCATCCCTGATGCTGGAGGTTGGTCAGGCTGAGCGTCTTCTCACCCTCCATTTCTAACACTAATACAATTTGCACTGTGCCTTCAACACACGTTCTCAGTCACATTGCTCTATGAAGATGATATTCCCATTTGCCAGATGAAAACACTGAGGTTCAGAAATGTTTGGTGAGTTGTCTAAAGGCACACAGCCAGTACTACCAAGCCAGGTCTATGGAGCTCCCACCCACTAGTAGTTTGCTTCTCTAAAATCTCTCCTCCTTCAAGGATCAACTGAGCCCCTCTCGGGGGAGAGTAGGGAGGAAGGGGCTAAGAGCATCTGGCTTTGGAGCCAGACTGCCTGGATTTGAATTCCAGCTCTGCCACCTACTAGCTGTATGACTCTGCCAGTTAAGCAATCTGTGTCTCAGTTTCGCTGTCTGTCAAGTGGTGATAAAAATAGAATCTACTTATTCTAGGGAAGTTGTGAGCATTAAATGATGGAATACACAAAAGCACTTCGACAGCCCTGGCATATAGTAAAAGCCCTATAAATGTTCCCTGTTTTTGCTACCAAGAAGCCACCCCTTGTCTATACCAGCCCACACGGACCTGCTGCTATTCAGAGCAACCCACAGCCAAGTCCCACAGAGGAGACCTCTTGTTTGCTCTCCAGATATTCCCCTAGTTCCTCCAATGAGATCTGGATGCTCCCTGGAGCCCAGGGACCATGTCTTATGTGAATCCCCCAAAGCTGGACACATGGTAAGCCAAGTTGTTACTCCTGATGGGCTGACAGTGCTAACCCTCTGGGCTTAATGGCTTAATATATGAGAACCGGGGATTCAAGGCAGATGTTTCAGAAATATCCCCAAGACCCTGGGTTACCAATGGCAATCTCAGAATTACTCTTTAGTCATTTGGGGGCAACAAACAACTCATCTTCTTGTTCTTAAAGAATTTTGAAGCTGGAACGGCCTTGAGCCCTCATCTAGTCTATTTTCCTGCCTCTTCTTGATTCACATGGCCCACACACCCCCATTCTTAACATCTCTCAAATCCAGTGATTCTGAGTCAGGGGCAAGGATAGGGACCAGCCCACCCGAGGAGTGTCTCCCGAGACATTCTGAGGTGCAGCATGCACACGTGCACACACACACACCACTGATTGTCTAACAACCTCCATCAAGTACACTCTGATTTTGATGAGACAGAGGTCAGGCCTTCAAAAGCCAGGGTTGAGATCTCTGATTATTCTTTTGAACATAATTGGAAAGTAGAAAGACATGGGGCCTTACCATCAAAAGTCTTAGCATCAAAATTCACGCTCTGAATTTTGCCAGCAGTGTGACAGTGAATGAGCAGTGACGATGTGGGATGGGGATGGTGATGTTAAACTACCAATTACGCATCCACTGTATGCCAGCACTGTACTAAGAGCTTTACCTATGTTATCTCAAATCCCTTAACAGAGCCAGGGCGCAATCCCAGGCCTCCTGACTTACCTTTTTCACAAATCACTGAGACCCATTTTCTTCATTTATAAAATGGTGATAATATTTCCTGCTTTACAGGGCCATTATGAGGATCAAATGAGATAATATTCCTAACCCAGGAAACCAGTGCTAGTTGAAGGATTATGTCTTCCAGTCCTCTCCCCCACAAAGGTGGAAAAATTGTGAACAATCAAAGCTAAGCTCCCTGGAATCCTAGAAGCACCATTGCTGTCACCCCAAGTGCTTAAGTCTAATTGTGTGTGGAAGAGGAAGATGGACAGACTTTATGGGCCCACCCAGCCTTTGATCTTAAAGAACTCTGAAAGCATTAGACTCCCAAGACCACAGGATGTACGTCTATCTCCTGAGCGCCCTTGGAAGAGCAGCCCAGGCAGAGGTCATGCTTTTCAGGTCCCCCCCAACACAAGGGGGTCCCAGGACACACCTACCACCTCACCACAGTGCTTGAGGTGCTGTCGCACTTCACTGTCCACCACGCTTAGGGCAGGTCCTGAAGCCCAGCCTCGTCCCTTCAGGAGCTCCCAGGACTGAACTGAACAGAGCCCCACATCTCCAAGCCCCAGCTGGCCCCTCTCCTTCCCACTCACACCCACACGGGCTCACTTAGCTGTCCCTTCCCCGTGTCTGTATTCAGAGAGGGCAAATACAAACTTGTTTTGATCTCAGACCCAGAAAAACAGACCCAGAAGGTGAGCTCCCCTCACTCTCCATGGAGACGCAGGCAGCTGGCATCGAGTGCTGTGCTTGGCTGGTGACATGTTTCAGTGTGCAAATGCACAGGTGAGGGCAGCATCCATCGCTGTGGGTTCCTCCCTTGGCCTCAGAGAACTGAGGGAAAGCCTTGGGAAGAGGAGGGTTTGGAGGTGACACCGGAATGCAATGCAAGATCCTGGGTTGGATCCTGGGACCGGCGGGCGGGGTGTGCCATGAAGGGCATTAATGGGACAATTGGCAATAACTGAATATAAACAGTGCATGAGATAATAATATTGTATCAATATTAAATTCCCGAATTTGATAACTGTGCAGAGAATGTCTCTGTTCTTAGGTAACACACTCCGAGGTTTTTAGGAGTAAAGAGACTCAATGTCTCAACTTAAATGGTTCAGGAAGAAACAATATGTATATATTCAAGGGAGGGAAGGAGTCAATAAAGTGAATGTGGCAAGATGTGGTGACTCTGGGTGAAGGCTCAAGAGAGTTCTTTGTACTATTCCTGCAACTTTTCCCACGTTAGGATTGATTAAAAGAAAAAGTTACTAATGCCACTGAATCGTACATTTTAAAATAGTTAAAATGGTAAATTTTATGTTATACGAATCTTACAATCAAAAAAAGTTAAACAAAACAAGCAAAAGACAAGAACATCAAAAGAGAAAGTGTTGAGGGAGACTTGGGGCTTATCCATCCGCTGGACACTGGCACCCCCCAACCTCTCCTTCCCCCACCCCAACACTCCCAATCTCAACCATAACAACAGCTGCTACTTTTCCAGCACTTACTCTGTGCCAGGTACTCTTTCTGTGCTTTCCATCTCTTAACTCATTTACTTTTCACAACAACCCAATGAGATAGGTGCTATCATTGCTACCTCCATTTTATAGATGAGGAAACTGAGGTGCAGAGAGGTTAACTGACTAGCCCAAGGACCCACAGCTAGTTCCATATCACTGTCTTTCCAGACACCCAATCATCACCCGCACACCCAGCTTGTCACCCAGTTCTGCCAGGCACCTCCTGAGTCCCTCCCTTCCTGCCACACCTCAAGTTCAGCCCTTCTTCAGGCCTCACTGTCTCTTACCCAGACAGACAGACAGACTACTGCCATCGTCTCCAGACACTTCCCTGGCCTCTGCCTCACTCCATTCTTCAGATCTGACCCCAGGATGTTCTTTCTAAACTGTGTCTCAGAACAGGTCACTTCCCTGCTCAGAATCCTTCCACTGGCCCAGAGGATGACGTCCAGACACCTCCACGTGGCATTCAAGACCTTTCCTTTCCTAAGCTGTCCCCTCTGCAGCTCCTGCCATCTCCTCCCTGCCTGCCCCACAAGCCCTGGGCTCAACCAGTGGTTCTGTCTTTTTCGCACCCCACCGGACCCGGAACCTGCCTCACTCAGGAGCAAGTGGGTTCCTTGAAGCAGGGTCCACAGTGGGGCAGAGAGACAAACCCTTGCAGCGAGTATTTGGGTGGGGGGTGGGGGGCGGGGAGCAGCTTGAAAAAGCCCCTAGATGACTTGGCTACACTTCCCTCCCCACCACTGCTTGGGGTTCACTCTCACATCTTCTCCGGGCTCCACAGCCGTGCTCTTGCTCTTACTCTGCCTAGGATGCTCTTCTTTGCCCAGCAAACTCCTAGTTATCCTTTCAACCCCAGATTAAATGCCCTTCATCCATGAAGCCCTCCTTGGCAACTCAGCCGGAGTTACTTTCTCTTCCCTGTGTGCTCCTCACCGTGTGTGTTATTATTACACAGGTGCCTACTACATGCTAGGCACCATTCTGAGTACTTCACATGTAGCAACACAGTTAGTCCTCATGGTAACCCTTAGAGGCAAGTTGTTTTTCTTTTATAGAAGAGGAAACCGAGGCACAGAGAGGTTAAGTCCATTGCCCATGGTCACACAGCTAGTCAGTGGCAAGGCCGATGTTGGAACCTCAGAGGCTGCCCTCTTCGCCTCTCCAGTATTCACCCTCACACTCTTCCTCCAGCACAAATTAAGCCTATCTGGGACGACTGTAGTCTCTGCTGCCCCGGCCCAGCCTGCCTGTGGGTCAGGTGACGGCTGATTCTTTGTCCATGCCTGGCACAGACTGGCAGTTCAGCAAACGTTTGCTGAGTGAATAAGTTCCCAGATGAGTGAACGAGAGGTAGAATACAGGACAGAGGCGGAAAATGTGTGTTCCGGCACCAGCCCCACCACCAGTGGACTCGGAGCAAAGTCACTTGTCTCTCTGGGCCTCTCTGCCTCTTCTGTAAACACTCGCTAAGGGTCCCTTCAACCACGGTGTTCTGTGAGTCCAGGCCCATAAGGTGCCCGTCTGTGACTCGGCTCACCTATGCCGTGTGGGCGGCTGCCTGGACACTCGGGGCCACCCCCTGATGACAGGGTGTCTGCCGTTGTCTCCAGGTAGTTCTCTGCCTCCAGAGAGGGGAAGGGGCACGTGGGCAAAGGAGGAGGAGAGCCAGGAGCGGGGAGTCCTTGCAGCTGCTTTTCCAGGAGCCACAGGGTGAGGCCACGTGGGCAGGGCTGGGCTTGGGGGTCACTGCCAACCTCACACGTGGGACTCCGACTGCTGCAGTCACTTGGGGAACTGGCTGTGCCCCACCTTTACACTGCCCCACCCTCGGCGCCCTTGCCCTGGGAAAATGACAGACCCCAGGGCCCCAGGGTGCTGCCCGCAGGGATTGGCGTGCGTCTCAAATATACTCAGGGGAGAGGGGTGTGTGCCCCTTTGAGGGTGGCACCCCACATCTCTCTCATATCAAGGGGGGGGGCCCAACCTGTGGGCAATGAAACCAACAAAGAACTTGCAAATGAGCATCAAAATGCAAATGATCATCAACACGCAAATGAGCATCCAGCGCCTCTGCTGGGCCAGCCTGCTGGTGCCTCCCTCCTCGGGCCAGCGGGCAGCTGGCCACGGCCACAGCCACTCCCCGTCCTTGCACTGCTGCTGCAGAGCAGCCCTTGCTCATTGCCCGGGGCAGAGTCCAGCCCCGGCCCTGCCAGTTGGGGCACTCCACATGAAACTGGGCCCCAGCCCTTCCTGGTCCCCACACCTGGACAACGCCCAGAAGCTAAGAGCACTGGTCACTTCCCTCACCTTATAGAGGCATGCAAGCTAGCTCCCCAGCTCAGTCAAGCAGCCCTTTAAAAACCGTCATGAATTAGTGTATTGAAAAGTTACCCAGCACTGATCAGTGGAGGGGAAGGAGGAGGGCGGGGAGCGCCATTCCAAGAATATATTTATCTCCTTCCTTACACTTATCTCTATTTCTCGGTTCTTAACAATGAACTTCTTTTTCCTTCATAATTTAAAAAACACCCAATACAATAGTAATTTTAAAAAATTCTCGTGATCAAGTGGAAAGAATATGAAATTTGGAGTCAGGCAGACCAGATCTGCAATCTTAATTTAACTCTATCTTTTCAAAGCAATCAAAGACAGTCTCTGACACATAGTCAGTGCTCAACAAATGTGCCCCTCCCTCGCCTTCTGAGGCTCAGTTTTCTCATCTGTAAAATGGGCATGATCCCACCTCCCTTGGGTTTGCTGTGATACCAGAGGCTACTTCACACCTAAAGAGATTCTGCAGAGTTAGTGCTCAAGAAAGGGCATTTCTCCTGGGCTCTCCTCCCTCAGGTCCCAACAAAGCTCAGGGGGTAGCAGTGGTCGGAGGCCTTGGACACTCTGCTCTGGGCACAGCCCTCAGGGTGTGTGTGTCTGGTTGGATCTGAAGAGATAGGTGCTTCCCCGTGGTCAGGGTCAGGTTGCTGGGAATTCCCTACTGCCCTTTTGACTCCAAACCTTTCAGAGTTGAAGAGAAGGAGGAAGGAAGGAAGAAGGGAGGAAAACTCTCATTATTGGAGGATGAGGTTATCTCCCCCTTAAAGTTTAAGAGCCCACTGCTAGCACCCTGCTGCACCATCATGGGCTCGGGGGCACAGGGCTCACCCCACTGATGGTTCCTGTGTCCCTTGGCCTCCTCATGCCAGGGACACACACATCCTCATGCCTGGGATTCCTCCAAACCCAGCCAAACCCCAAGGGTGGGTCACCACAGGCTGGGCCAATGAGCGACACATGGTTGACCTTGGGCATGGGCCAGCTCTGAGTCTTAGCTACGCATCGTGAAATGCAAACCTCCTCACCAGATTCTTCCTGGAGCCTGGTTGGGGCACCTCAGGGTGGGGTGTGGAGCTGCAGGGGGTAAGGGAGATGACCCTCAGCCAGAGTTAGAGCCAGGCACAATTGGGGGCACCACTGTAGGCTGGGGGAACAGGGGATGGGACCCCAGAGTGAGAGTCACAAGGACACCCCTCCAGGCACCCAATGTCCCCAGCTGGGTAAAGCCCAGCCAGTTGTCTTCCTGGCTTTGAGGGGCAGTGTGAGGGTAGGCGGTGCTCCACAGAGCAGCTTCTCTGAAGTTGGGAACCAGTAAGCATTTTTAAAAAGAGCTCAATTACTTCCCCCTCCCTGGCCTCCACCATCTGCCAAAGCTCATACCCCCTCTGGGAGGGATGAAGATTCCACCAATGAGGCCGTCTTCCTCTGGCCCTGCCTGCCATCCCAGAAACACTCTTAGACCTGGGCTACCAGGGCCCTGTCCTGGACTCTGTGCTATGGAGGGCTCTGCTCTGCTTCCCAATAGGGCAGAGTCCATGGGGTCAAGGGGACATGCCCTCGGAGCCCACACCACCCCCTTCTTGACCCTGCTCCAGGCACCAAATCCCCTAGAATCCCCCGCTTAAATGGCGCTGAGTCCACCTCTACAGCGTCTTCCCTGATCAGACCTCCTGAAGGCAGCCTGAGCTGGGGGCGCACATCCCTGAGCTCACAGGCTGGCTGTTTGTGGGTAAGGATGGGAGTGTGGACGGAGCTCTGGAGGGGCAGGCTGAGGCCCTCACTGTGAGAGAAGGAGCTGGGTGGGTGGAGGAGGGGGTGGGCTCTGGTGGGGGTGGGGAGCTCAGGCCTCTGACACCCACCCCCACACAAACACATGGAGCTGCCTTCTAGCCAACGTCAGCCACGTGAATCACTCAAAAGCCAGTGATGACCGTCCTGTCCAGCTCACCCTAAGGAGCTCAAATCCCAACCCAAAGGGAGCCTGGGCCTCAAGGTCAGAGATGAGCTCATATGAGGGGGTGGCGGCGGGTGGAGTGGAAAGGAGAAATCCAGCTGACTCTGACTGCAGCAGAGGAATAGAGGGTGGGGTCCAGAGCAGATGGGGCTTCCTGCCCCGAGCCCAGCCTGACACCTCCCCAGGCACAGCCAGGCCTGCCTGACTCAGAGGGTGGGGTGACCCAGGCAGCTCTCATGCCCGGGGCATCCCTGGGGACCTGCTGGGCCAGTTTCCCCATATTTGCCACATTGACATTTAAATTTTAATTCCTCACATGCATCACCCTGGGGATGGTTTGATTCAGACCAAGGGAGGGCAAGAGAGAGCCCCAGAGAGAAGCACAGCTTTCCCACCACCAGCTGCTCTAGCCACTAGGGAAAGCTGAGGACAGGCTCTGCTTGAGCTCTGGGCCGGGCTTCCCCTTGGAGGCAGAAGTAAGTGGGGAGAAAGGATCCTTCCCCCAGCCAGCCCAGGCCCACGGTGGTGCAGACAGGACTGGATTGGGAAGAGGAGACTGGGCTTGGGTCCGGCCTCCGCCTCTCCTGAGCTGTGTGACCTGGAGGACTCTCCCCTCCTAGCCTCAGTTTTCTCATCCTGCCAAGTCTTCCCCCGCTCTGAAGTGTGGTGATTCTAACCCAGTTCTTCAGGGCTCTCAGAGCGGGAAGTGGGGCGGCCTGCTGGCTGGAAAGGGAGGTCTCATGAGGGGCTTGGCTTTGGGGTGGGGGAGGGCTCCAGAGAGCTGACCCCGCCTCCCGCCCCTCCCTTGGGAGTTACTTTAACACAGAAAGTCACAGCTGGGGTGTCCTTGGGGGACCGTCCAGTGTAACCCCCACTGATGGGTGAGGAGCCAGAGGCTCAGGGAGAGGAAGGGCCAGCTCTCAGCCTCCCCACAGCCCAAAGGCAGACCCTGGACTGTGCCAGTAACTGGAGGATCCATCTGGGTCCCATCTCAGTCACTGAGGGACGCCAAGGTCCTTTCCATAATTGGCCTATGACTGCTGGCTGCCTGAGAAAGAATGTCTTAATCCTCTGCACTTTCACTTTAAACAGAGTGAGGGAGCTCCAGGGAGGGGGCAGAAGCACCTGCATTACCCTCCCCCACCTCAGCTTGCCCTCCCCTCCTGCACCAGTCCCCTTGCAGGCTCATGCAGGGGACCAACAGTGGGGATGTGCTCACAAGACGGCTCAGGCCCAGACAGAGCTCCAGGAAGCGCACGGGCCTGTTGCCTGGCTTCTCGGGCACTGCTGCCTTGCACCTCCCCTGCCCCAGGGTGGCCTGGCCCAGGAGGTACCCTTTAAGCGTGGGAAGGGAGGACAGGGAGGGGTGAGGCCTGGCTGGCTAGGACAGTGTCAGGCAGGGCTTAGACACCGGCCCAGCTCCCCACCCACCCTGACTCGGTGGGGCTGGGGGCGCTGTGTGCGCGTTTGTGTCTGTGTGTGAACACACACCCACACAGAGTTCTGTCCTCCTGCTTCTCATTCTCCTGGCCTCCTGCCCCAGCTGGAAGACAGCAAAGAACCTGCATGGAGCCTAAGGGAGAGGAGTCAGATTCCCCTCATCCCAGGAGCAGGGGATGAAGGATGCTGGGGCTGCTCTGTATCTTGTGACCTGACTCAGGATACGGGCCGTAGGGCCAAGGGAACCTAATCTAAAGGCACGTCGTAGGTGGGCTTCGAGGGGCCTGAGAGCCCTTCGCTGAAATTGTAAGCAAAATTTTGCCTATGTGGCCCATAGTCTCATCACGGTCTCGAAGGGATCTATGACCCAAAAGAGGCAAGAGACCCTGGTGTCCAGGCTGCTGGACAGTGGTTCAGAGAGGCAGACAAGGGAGATGCAGGTGTTTCTGCAGGCTGGTGCTGGGAGGGAAGAAAAAAGCTTCTAGGTAGTGGATGGAGGGGAGAGTAGGACGGCCAGAACCAAACTTGGACCCTAGAGCCTGGCTACAGGAGTTCAAATCCCAGCTCTGCCACTTATGAGCTGTGTGGCCTTAAGCAAGCTACTGCCCCATTCTGTGCTTCCATTTCTCCATCTGTAAAATGGGAATTAATGACAGCACCTTCCCGACAGGGTGGCTCTGTTGGCTCTGTTAACATATGAGAGGCACTTGGAATGCTGCCTGACACGCAGTAAGTGCTCCACACGTCTTAGCCATGATCGCAGGACCTTGTGAGCTGCTCTACCTGCCATTCCCCGCTCAGCTGGCATGAAGGCACAGACTGAACTTCCCCTTTCTGAATGAGGCCCCTTTCAGTTGTCTGTTCACAGTGCATTCATTCGCTCGCCCTCACCAGTGAGGGGGCGTGGGTTTGCTGGGGAGGAGCCCCCGTCTCCTGGGACTGGCTCTGAGTCTTGCCCGGAAGGACTGCTCCCAAAAAGCAGTCTCAGAACTCCAGGCCTGACCAGCCAGCCGAGCCCACTCCACTGGCCCCCAAGGCTTCTGCTGAGCCTGCCTGGGGTCTGCGCAGCCCCAGAGGCATGCCCCGGCTGGCGCAAACTAGATCCAAACCAGAGGACCCAAACCAGAAGGGAGGAGGGCAGAAAGGCTGGGAGAGCCCTGATTACTGAAGGGGCCCAAAGTGGGTGTGGGGGGATACAGGACACTGTCCAATCAGAACAGACTCAGCTGTGCCCCACTCGCCCTGTAGTTGCTGGTTCAGATCTGAGGGAGGGGCCGGGACAGCAAGAGCCACTCAAGGGGCAACAGCCATTTATTTCAATATTTTAACAACCACAACAGGTATGGGCGTGTCAGCCCTGGGCCCACACCACTGTAATTCTTTGTGTGTGTGTTGCAGGTAGGTAAAGGGAGAGAAACTAATTCATCTCCAACAATAGAAAATCTTAACATTATTTCATCTGCATTTACGGGTGCAATGACCTCTGTTACATTTTTATGCTTCTCTGGAAACAAAGTTAGGGGCTAACTCATTGGCTTTATACCCTTTTGTCACTGGTGTTGTACTTTCTATATGTGTCTATAACGTTCATGAATTGCTTTTATAAGCAGAAAGTAAATTATTTAAAGTTGTATTCCCAGAGGCCTGTGTGCTCAGCCCTCCACATACAGGCCTTGGGGATGCAGCAAGGAGAATGTAAGCCTCGGTCTCTCCCATCTAGAATCTCGGGGTCTGGCTGGTGAGGATGGACAAACTAGAAAAAACTGGTGATGGAGAGAGGGAGGTGGTTGTGCCAGGCAGTCTAAGTCTAGACTTCTAAGTCTAAGCAGTGCATATCCTCCTGGAGATATGAGGAGGCCGTGACCCCAGTGACAGTATTGTCCCAACCAGGACCCAGGTCTGACAACAGGAGTGAACCTAGAATTTATGGGGCTGACTGTTTGGGCTCTAGATCTGGGCTGTCCAATATGGTAGCTTCCGGCCACACGTGGCTACTGAGCTCTTGAAAGGTTGCCAGTCAGAATTGGGATGTGCATGCTCTAAGTGTGGCACACCAGATTCTGGAGACTTAGGATGAAAAAAGGAATGTAACACATCTCATTAGTATTTTTCACATTGATTAGATGTTGAAATGATAATCTTTTGACTAATTTTACCCTTTTTTTTTTTTTACCTTTTTTTCTTTTTTGAGGAAGATTGGCCCTGTACTAACATCTGTTGCCAATCTTCCTCTTCTTCTTTTCTCTCCCCAAAGCCCCAGTATAGCTGTGTATCCTAGTTGTAGAGTTGTAGCTCTTCTATGTGGGCCGCCACCTCAGCATGGCTTGATGAGCGGTGAGTAGGTCTGCACCTAGGATCCGAACTGGCGAACCCCAGGCCACCAAGGCAGAATGCATGAACCAGGCTGGCCCCTCTTTTTACTTTTAATGTAGGTACTAGGAAATTGAAAATTACCCATGATGCTCACATAATTTTTCTATTGGACAGTGCTGGTCTAGACTGTCTCAGAAAACCCAGGAACTCTCATCATGTAAATAGCACCAGTCACAGAGCAGTTGTTTTGAGTCTTTCTCTTGTCAAAGAACAAAAGCCCAACCACAGGGTCCAGAGGGAGTTTCCTGCAGTTTCAGACCCACAGACAAATCTGTCCCAAATGCCCTTCTCCCAAGGGTCACTGCTATTTGTCCTTTCAGACAGTTCAGGTGTCACCTCTTCCAGGAAGCCCTCTTTGACCACCCCCTTTGGCTGGATTGGATGCCCCTGCTCTGGCCAATGTTCTAACAGTCTGTTTACTCACTCATCCCCTGCACTGGGCAAGGGGGTCCTTGAAAGCAGCAATGCTGCCTCAGTCATCTCTGAATCCCAGCATCCAATGCAGGCCTGGCATGGAGACGGCAGCCATCAAAGATTGTGGAACATGAATCCTGCTTAGCTGGAGGTACTACTGCTGCGTTGTCTCTACACACAAGTTCCCCATAACCTCTCCTTGGGTTTCGACCTCGAAGAGTTGACACCCCTAATCCCAGGCTTCCTGCCGTGAGCCTTGGCCATGCCTCCTCCCAGCAGCCGCCCTGGGTTGGCATCAGGAAGGAAGGGAATGGACAGAGGGTGAGCTGATGTCCACTCGGGCCAGGGAAGGTGGGGCTGCCTCCTCTGTGGCAGCCAAGGTGGCCCACCCAGACCAGACCCTCAGACCCCAGAGCAGAACCGTACTCACCAGTGGAAGGAAGGTCAGCAGGGGCCGGACTCTTGGCCGAGCTTTCAGCGTGGCCGTTCCGGATTCACTCACTGAGTCAAACCGATTGTCTCCATAATAGATCCCATCTAGAGGAGACAAGTGAAGGGAGACCATGAGCTGGAGATCAAAGGCATGTGGCTGGCTGATTTCAATCTGCCCTGCAGTTCCCAGGAAGGAAAACCAGGCCCTGCAGTTGGCCGCTGTTTGACTCAGCTCAGCGCCTCTTACGTAACAATGTCCTAGGGATAGGGTTGTGCTAATGGGCCCACTGAGGCAGGATTGGGACGGACTCCAGGGGGCGGTTTCTTGGGGGTCTCCCCCAGTGTTCTTGGGACTTTCAGCCTCCAGCAGCCATGTCCCTCCTGATCCATCCCTACAGATCCCGAGCCTTCATCTCCACCACAAGTTGTCTTTCCTTTTGGGGCCCTGGGAGCTTGGCCAAAGCCCCAGCCAAAGCTTATCTCTGAGAGAAGGAGGAAAACAAGGTGGCTTTTCTCTCAAGTGTTTGAATTTCTAATCTGGAACAAGCAGAGCAGATGAGGTCACTTGCTGCCCCCAATAGCCCAGATGCCACCTTCTAGACTCCTCTGACTCGAGATTCCCTTAGCCCCCAAACCATTAATGGTTGTGTGCATGGCTCTGATGTGCCGTTGAGGGCAGAGCAGAAAGAGCAGGGTCCATGTGACATACTACAAATCCCAGCTCTGCCACTGACTGTGTCGCTTAACCTCTCTGGGCCTCAGTTTTCCCATCTGTACAACGGGAGTGATGATGATGCCAACCTTGTAGGACCGTTGTGAGGAATAAGTATGGCCCTCACATAGTAAGTGCTCAGCAAACATGGTCCCTTCCCCTGTAGGAAGATGATATGAAGGACCTTCCTCTTCTTCCAGTGACTGGGCCTGTGTTCGGGGCTGTTTCTATAGTAGCGGGGAAGGTGTGAGGAGCAATTCTCACTTTCTCAACCAATCTCTGTCATGACTCTTAACCCACATTGATCAGAACTCAAGGAGGGCTTTCATCCATTTACTAAAGGCATGAGGGACTGTCTCCTCCTCTATAGCAGGAGAGGAAAGAGAAGAAAGGTCAAATTTTCAATTAACCAGAATCCTATTAACCAAAACATTGAACAAATTGTGATGACTTTCCCGGTTGCACATGACTTTAGGAGAAAATTGCAAGAAAGCCAAATGATTTATTCAAAAGACACTAGGCTTGTCAAGGAGGTCCTGGGATCAGAATACATTCACCTCATATTCCTGCACCCACAGCCACGGCCCTCTAGGTGAGAATCCGGGCTCTGAACGTGACATGGGGCTCCTGGGAGCACCCCAGGAACTGGACTCAGAAGTCTTTGTGCGCTGTTCTACCAGGCAGAGGGTCGGCTGGTACATTCAAGATTCTCCACCTCTCAGAAGGGGCCAAAATGGCGAGCTCTCCGTGCGCTCCACACGTCCCCGGGGACTCTAGTTCCCAGGGCTGCCCTGCCCCGCGCACTGCGCTCGGGGCAGACGCGATTCCCAAGTTCTGGCGGCCAGGCTCCACCGCGCCTGCGCCTGCCTCTGCGGCAGCAGCCCAAGATGCCAGGGGGCGGGGCGGGGAGGGAGAGGGAGGAGCTATGAGTGCAGATGTGGCCCAATCAGGAACAAGAAAAGTAGAGATAACGGGACACACCCAGCGGCTACCACTAAAGCCCCCCTGATTCTCTCTGGCTTCCAAGAGTCTGCCTGTTGACGCCAGGATCTCCTGGGACATTCCCTAGATAGTTCTGTTTGGACACCAAGGTCCTAGATCTGATGTGATATAACTGCAGGGCTCTTAACAGGACTGGGCGTGGCGTGGGGATTAACACTGGGACTGCGAGGCAGGCGTCTCCTAGGCAGACCCTCTCTCTAATTTCATTTACTCTCTGCACCCGTGTTGGGGTCTAGGGCGCCTCCTTTCTACAGCTGAGCTATCATGATATTAATGGCTACTGTTACTGTGTGCCTAGGAGCTTTAGAAGCAAGCAACCTGGCAAAGTGGTCACTGTAACAGTGGCAATAATACAATAATAGGTAAAATTTACTGAGCAATTTCAATGGGCCAGGCACTGTTCTGGGCATCTTATACATTACTGGTTCATTTAATTCTCAAAACAGCCTCATGCAGTTGGTACGATCATTATCCCCGCTTTACAGATGAGGAAGCTGAGGCACAGAGAGGTCAAATAATTTGCCCAAAGCCTCAAAGTAAATGGTGAAGCCAGGTTCTCTGCTCCGGGACTGATCTCTAAACCATTACACATGCTGCTCCCAATGGGGGTTCGAGGGGCAAGGGGACTGTTTGAGGATAAGGGAGGCTCGGCTGTAGCCAAGGGGCAGTGCTGGGAGGGGTGGGAGGGGAAGCAGCTTGCCCAAGGCCATGCATAGGTCAGGACAGAGCCAGATCTGAGCCGGGGCCAGCTGACACTCACGCGGCTCTAAATACCTCACAGATTCCTTGACTCAGCCCTGACTCCAAGACATTGTTTGTTATCTTGTTGGTTCATGGATGCTTTCAGCGGGGGAATCCTTTCTAAGAATACAGTCCTTCTCTGGAAAGCCTATGGAAGGGGAATGGCTGTGATTGAGGCAGGGGTGGAAGGTCCAGGTGGCTCCCTCCCCACTGGGGCACCTCTTGGAAATCCAGTTTGATTTCCCAGTTCTAAGAGGTGTGGCAGGGAGTCAGGGAAGGAAGTGTGATGGTGGAAGCAGACTCAGAGTGGTGTGATGTGAGAAGGGCTCCACCAGCCGGCACTGGCTTTGAAGATGACAGGGCTACTAGCCAATAAATGCAGGCTGTCTCCAGAAGCTAGAAAAGGTGAGAAAACAGATCCACCCCTAGAACCTCCAGAGGGGAACAAAGTCTTGCTGACGCTTTAAAGCCCAGTAAAGACCAGTATCAGACTTCTGATCTACAGAACTGTAAGATAATAAATATAGGTTGTTTTAAGCAAAAGAAAAAGAGGTGCTGCTAGAGGTGTGACAGGCTTTACCTGGGCCCTTCATACCTGTGCTCAGTTCCCAGTGGGTCAAGGCACGCCAGCAGCGAGGCAAGTGTGGCCACCACCATAAGCTGGGTCCTCCAAGGGTTCAAGGTCAGGGCCGGGGCTTTCTGAGCCGCAAGGTGAAGGTCCAAAACTAAACAGGAAGACAATAGAGTCTCCCCTGGGGGATTTTCCTATGGAAGTAAATGAACTTGGCTCAGATCACAGCGTCAGCGTTGCTAGAATGGGCTCTTGAGGGAGGAAGGGAAAGTGAGGAGGTGAAGGGGGTGTTGGAGAGGAGGCTGGACAATCTGCCCTCTGAGGACACAATGAGACTGTCCCATCAGAAAAGTCCACCTAAAGGTCCCCTATCCTAGCGTCACATCCACCCTGAAACCTGGAAACTCTCTCTGTGTCTGCCTTTTCACTTGACCCCTTTCCCACTAGAAGAGCCCTTGGGGATCTCGGAGGATTTGAGCTTGCCACACGGACCAGAGAGGCAGCCGAGGAACATCCCGGTGGGATTCAGAAGGCAGGAAAGTGGAGAGAGTCACCGTGGACTCAGAAGCTTCCAGAGAAGGGGAGGGGGCACCTCCAGGAAACCCCTGGAGCAATTCTGGCAGCCAGGAAAACTTGGGAGATGGAGAAACAGGTTCTGAGCAGACCCTGAGCCCCAGGGGGACCACAGCCCTATCAACGTACAAACTCAAGCCTCTCTGTCTGGGAAATTCATCTAGAAATGACGCAGTGATGAAATAGAGGCGATCCAGGTCCGCCTCCACTCACCCAAACCTGATTGTTAAAACAATCCCAATTCCCCCCAGATGAAATCCGCTTTCTGACAGAATTGTGCGCAGGATTCCTTTACGTTTGGTTACGTTTCTCCCTCATATATTAAAAGGAAACAAAAGCAGTTTGCTTTCATTTACACTTCCTCAAGGACTTGAGGTCACATAAATACCATCTGATATCCAAAAACCTGGTTCAGAAATAATTCTTGGTGCCAGACCTGTTTCAGCAGGAAGGTTTTGCCTGAGTTCAACCCGGGGACCGCGGCTCCCCCCACCGCCTCCCTCAGGAGGACGTGCCCCTGCCGTTGGCTGGGGGGCATCTACGTTGTGGCTGAGGCTGCCTGGGCTACGAGGAGGCCACCAGCAAGGCTCGGCCCCAGCCGGAGACTCCCAGGCAGGCCGCAGCTCCTCAGCTGGGAGGGGAGGCAAGACGGAGTGGGGTCAAGGCCGGCTGAACTTGGGGTCCAGTCCACACTCCATCATTTATTAACTGCCGGGCTTGGGCATGTTACTCCATCTCTCCGAGGCTGTTTCCTATCTTTGTAAATGTGAACAATGGTCCCTACTGGGTGGCTTGGTGTCAGGCAGAATGAGAGAAAGTATGTAACACGTTAGCACGTGCCTAGTAGGTAATTTGTGCTCAGTAATTGGAAGGCTGCTTATCATCATCGTCACTGTGCCCTCTCTGCCCCACCTCACTAGCTCCACCAAGGGCTTGGGCTCTGAGCTTGATTCAGGTCATGTCACTGGCAAATTATGGGTGAACACCAGTAGCCATGGGTGACAGCCACCGGGAGGCGGGTGGCCCTTTGCTCTGTTGTCAGAGAGAACTCTGAGTCTGGACATTCAGAGAAGCCCTGTTTGCAGATGGGAAGACTGAGGCCCAGAGTGGGTGGGGCTGGCCCAAAGTCACAGAACAGTGGTGTTGCCAGGGCCCAAACAGGGCCCTCACCTTGTAGTGCTGGGCTCCAGGCACAAGTAATGCAGGGATTTACACATGGCGCATGGCCCACTGCCTCTCCCCAAACAGGCCGACCTGGTTCTCTCGGTCTGGGGCAGTGTGTGTGTGTGTTTTAAGTCGAGATCGGTGGGGACGGCCAGCTTTGGGGAAGCTGAGTGCTGGGCACAAGGTGCTGCCTCACTCCAGCCCCCAAGAGGAAGAGCCTCTCGCTGGCTCATCTGCATTTCTTTTCTCACAGAGTTCAGAGCTGAAAGTCTGGTAAAATGCTCTTCCTACCCCAGCTCCAAAGCTACCCCTGGATCTGCATGGAGGCTGAGCTCAGAGAGATTCTGGGACAGTTTACTTAGTCTTTCCCCAAACCCCAGATAGGTCCCAACCAGAGAGAAAATTAATAATAAAGATTTAAATGTCTAACACCTGTTAAGCACGTATCATGGCAGGGCACCATTCTCAGTGCTCTTTACATCGGCCCTCACAAACCTGTCACGGAGGTTCTCTTATTATTCCCATTTTGCAGACAAGGAAGCTGACGCTCAGAGAGGTTAAGTCCCCTGCCCACGGTCCCACAGCCAGTGAGTAAAAGGGGCCGGGAATCAAGCCCAGGAAAGTGGACTCTAGAATCCAGTTCCCTCCGGTCATAGCCAGCACAGCAGGGAAATAATGTTGGTTGGGATCCAGCATCTCTTCCTCCGTCTCCTGTCTTTCCAGAGTGAGCCTCGAGGAAGTGAGGCCTAGAGGAAGGCACCCGGACCTGGGCATCCGATCCGGGTTGCACCCAGCTCCTCCGTGTACACCTGAGGACTCAGAGCACCTTCTCAGGCTCAGTTTTCCCGCCTGTCAAATGGGGATAAGTACTCCTATTTTGCAGGAATCCTCCCAGAGTCAGGCGAGGGAAAGAAGCTAGCAGGGGTGAGAGGAGGGCTGGGGTGATGGTGTGGGGCCCCAAATTGCTGGGAGCCCCCAAATGACCCCAGGAGCACTGGCCATGGGTCTAATCTGATTCCAGGGGCTTTAGCTGGGGGAGTTTGTTGCCTTGACCCAGAGTAACCCAGAACCCCAAAGCAGACCCCCCACCTCTATCCCACTAAGGTGGGGCATCCAATCCTAGGCCACTAGGGGAGACCTAGCCTTTCAGGGAAGCAGCAGGGTGGGGGGGGCCCATGTGAATGTAACCCACAAATAGCCTTAATGAGGCCCTTCCTGCTAATTACCAGGTCCACATGACAGGAACCTGAAAAGGCCAGTCTGTCCCAGCAAGCCCTGGCAGGCTCAGTGTGAGCACCAGAGACAAGCCTTTGTCCAAGGGCAGAGGGGACGCTGAAGGTTGGGCTGGGCTACAGGTGGGAGCCACAGAGTAGAGGAGGGGGGACAGAGAGCAGGGAGCCTTGGGGGGGTAGGGACCGGACGGAGAAGAGCACAGCAGACAGGGCCCTCTGCCTCCCAGCCAGGACCTGCTACTCAAGTGTGGTCTGCAGACCTGGGGAGGGACTAGTCGGATGTGCAGAGTCTTCCTCCATCCCAAACCTCCTGCTTCAGAATCAGATCTTAAGAGGATCCCAGTGACTGGATGGATGCACTTTAATGCTGGAGCTGCCCTGAGCTGAAATGACTTTGAGTCATTTAACCTGTCTGAGCCTTCTGAGTCTGCTTCCTCAACTGAGAAAACATGTGCAGTTTTTAGCATAGTGCCTGGTTCAATAAACAATAACTGATAACAATAATGATGATGGTGACGATATTATTATTGTTATTAATTTATTGGCTGGGAGAGAAGGGGCACCCTGTAGCCGGTCTGCAGTGGTCAAGGGAGGGCCTGGCTTTCTAGTTGAACTACAGGGACAAGAGGAGCTTATATAATGGGCAGCAGAGAGGGTGTGTATGTGTGTACTGAACTGCCAGCAAAGCACAGCACACCTCCAGGGGACAGGAGTAAACAAAGTCTCCTTCACACCTCTGCAAGTCCAGGTCAGCTTGGGTAGGCTGGTACCGGCCCGGCTGGAAATACGTGTTCAGCTCCTGGGGTTCACGGCTTCCTACCCGTTAGCTGGGCCTGAGACACAGGATCAGGGGACCCCAGGAGTGGGGATACTGGAAGCAGCAGCCACCCTGGGGAGCACTGGGGTTCTCCTGATAAGGAGCTGGCCACTGTCCCTACACATTTATTCAGAACCTGCAGGAAGTCCTAAGGGGAAAGAGAATGGCCTGGCTCCATCTGGGGAAGGAAACCCCAGGATTCTCAGATCTTCCTTGATTCCTTCCTTCGCCAAGGAGCTGGTGAAAAATATGGACCCCGGGTCCCAGCCTAGCGATTCTGACTTCCTGTGCCTGAGGTGGGGCCCTGGGAATCTGCATTTTAAATAAGTGTCCTAGGTGGTTGTGACAAAGGTGATTTACATTTGGAGGAACAAGGGAAGAAAGAGAGTCCCCAGCAAGCAGAGTACACCATTGCTGAGGTGGGCTGGGGTGACCGTAGGTAAAGAAGCTTGGCTCAACGAATCCAAAAGGCAAGGGAGGAGTCCAGAGCAACAGGCAGCCTTGTCTTGGGCTGCAGCCCCAGCCCGTCCTTTATCTTTATTGCAGGATTTGCAAAGATCCACATCTCTGCTTTCTCATGCATTTAAAAAAACAACCGGGTAGCCTTTTAAGACCCTGTGTGGGCTGGGGGAAGGCAGAAGACTTAATGAAGATTGCAATTGCGTCAAGTGAAGCCCTCCTAATAGTTACTAGAATAAATGTTACAGAAATCCTTTAAAGAAAAATTTACCCATCACCACCTTCATATGGCTGTTTGCATTTTACTCACGGCACCCAGCCTACCTTGTGCAAACAGTTTAACGTGGCTGTAGCCACAGAGCAAGGTTACTCTTTAATTCCCTTACACACCCCTACATTGATTTTTTTTCCCTCGCCTTCCTACTGCCTGTTCTCCAAGGGCTGGATACCGCCAGCATCTCAGAGAAGGTCACAGACTCAAAGACCCTATGGAACTCTAATCCCAACCCCTTTGAGACCTTAAGATAGCCTCTTTGAGCCTCAGTTTCCTCTGTTCTACAGCAATGTTAGGAAGAGGAACTGAAGCAGGCGAGGGCAGGAAGCACTCAGAGTTGGGAATGACCTGATAATAATAAATCCTGCAGGCGGTGACAAATTTTTTCTGTAAAGGGCCAGCTAGTAAATATTTTTGGCTTTGTGGTCCAGCCAGTCTCTGCTGCAGCTACTCAACTCTGCCACCGCCACGTGAAAGCAACCATGGGCAATATGTAAGCAAGGGGCGTGGCTTGCTGTGTTCTAATAAAACTTTATTTACAAAAACAGGCCATGGGTCAGATTTGAGCCAGGGCCATAATTTGCCAATCCTTGGTTTTAGGCTTTTCTTTTTAATCCTCTTCAAAGTATTACCATATACAAACCTCAAGCAGTCTGGACACCATCCGCATTTAACAGAAGAAAACATTGAGGCCCAGAGAGTGGCTAGCCCCCACATTATTGACAAGGGCAGGACTTCAAGGCAGGTCTAGCATCTCCATCATATCGCAGAATCCCCAACACTGGTCTCTCCTGTCCCCAACTCCACGCACATGTCCCGTTCAGCAGGGAGGAGGACCTCTGCCACACCCTGGGGAACACCGCAGAAATACTGGGGAGCCATCCTGCTGGGTGCACGTTGTTTTCCACCCCCTCCATGTGCAGGGTGAAGCGAGGCTGAGTCAGCTGGAGACCCAGCCCTGCCCTGGGGAATGGGAGGAGCTACCCCCTGGGCTCCAGCCCTGTACCGGCTGGTGAAGGCAGCAGCTGGCTGGACGTGACAGGGCGCTATGCCTCGACTTCTTTCACCAGAGGGACCTATCCCCACCAGCAGCCTGCTCAGTGCAGGCAAAAATATAGAGAAGTGTCTGAGGCATTTCTGAGGTCTTCCCTTGGAGAAGGAATGTGTGTGTGTGGGGGGGGGAGGAGGTGTTCTCGGACAGATGCTCCTCAAGTCAAGTTCACCCTTGAATTACCCTCCACAAAGTCAGTTCAGCAAGCTGGCTAAGAGTGTGGTCTCTGGAGCCCGACTGCCTGGGTTCAAATATTGGCCCCGCCTCATAAGGGAAATTTTGCAGTAATGGAAATGTGGTGATGGTTGCACAACTCTATAAGTCTACTAAAGTTCATTGGATTGTATACGTAAGAAAATTCTGGCTTGGCCTTTTAAAGCTGTGTGATCTCAGGCATGTTACTCAACCTCCCTGTGCCTCAGTCTCACCTGTCGAACAGCAGTAATAGTACCTGCACCACAGGCTAGATGAGGATTCAATGAGTTAACAACACGAGGACTTTCAAATGGTACCTTGCCCCTAAGAAGGGGTCAATAAATGTTTGCTACACTGGCAAGGAGAGGCATTCAGACCTCACAGAGCTGCACTTGGCAGCATCCGTGTATTTGTAAGCTCCTAAACCATGCCTCCACACGGCCCTGCTCCTCCCAGCCTTTGCTCCTGCTGTTTGCTCTGTAAAACACTGCATGCCTTTCCCCTCAGTGCAAATGCTAGTTCCAGTCAGAGGTCACCTCACTTCTCTGCTCCTTGTGCACTTAGTCGTTTACAGCAAATGCTCAGAAACGGCTAAATGGCACACCGTTAGTTCTGTTCACCTGATGGTCTGAGCTCCTCGGGCCAGGGAGAGGCGACATCTCATGTGCCCTGCTCCCGTCCAGGTGCCTGTGTCCCAACCGTGACAACCGGGGTGCTGAGCTGAGTCCAGCAGCAGGGGCTGAGGCTGTAACATCCTCTGTGGGTCTGGCACAGTGCCCATAAAGGTCAGTGAAGGTGATGTGGTGACAATGAAGGCAGGTGAGCTAGAGCAGGGATGAGTGACCCTCCTTGGGCCCAGAGCCTCAGATCATACACAAGAAGTGCTCCTCTTCCCACTCCCTGGTTTCCGCTAAGTGATAGAGGGTATAAACTGCAGAAAGACGCCGTGGTGAGGTGACCCACAGCCAGAGCCCCAGGACCAGGCGGACACGGTGTTTTCAGGTGCCTGCAGACATACACCATCCTGCACAGGGGGCCAGGGGTGGCCGGCAGTCAAGAGGGGCTTCCTTGGCATTCACCCTCCCATCTGAGTCTCCTCTGTCTGAGAACCCAGGCCCCAGATTGACTTGGCAAGAGCCTGTGGCCCTAGTAAGTGACTTGGTGGCTTGCACAGGCTGGTATCCTGCTCGCAGTGGCTCCTGTTGATTTTTCCTGGGCCTCCCCTGTGCAAAGCCAAGTGTGTGAGCACCCAGATAGCAGCCCCCTCTCTCTGCGCCAGGAACTGGGGGAACAGAGGAAGCGGAAAAGGTGGAGAGTGAAGAGACCACCCCCCAGCCCTCAGTTCGAGGGACACTTCTGACTCAACAGTACTGCCCGGAGGGCGGGGATACCGCAAACCCCCAGGAAGCCTGTCTGGCAACAATAAGGCAAACATAACTTCCACCGAGGAGGGAAAATAAACCCCTCAGAAAAGGGAGTAGGATCAGAGGCGGGGGTAGCAAAGGCCTTGGACCTCGCTATAGGGAGGGTCCCTTCCATCCGCGCACCTCTGTCCCCCCATGGCCATTCCCCGGAGACACCTCGCTGCGGCGCCGCCTCCCCTTCCCGGCAGCTCCTTTCCGGCCACTTCGCAGGCTCCGACGTGTTCCTTCCTCTCCCATCTTGCCGCGTCTCCCGCCTTCCCAGCCGCGCCGAACGCCCCGAGACCCGAGAACGAGGCGGCGCCCCCGGCCGCCGCCCGGGGTGGGCGCGCCCCGCAGCTGCCCAGCGCCCTCGCCTCTCCCCGGGCGCACTTACCCAAGTGCCTGGTCCCCTCCTCCGGGGCCTCCTGGGTGAAAATCCAGGGGGGATTGGTGGCGTAGAGGGAGGTAGCGGGGGAGTTGTGCTTCTTGCCGAAGAGTTTGCTGAAGGTGCCCTGCACCGTCTGGTTCTTCTTCATGCTGCCGCTGGCCGCGCGGGCCCCGTGGAAGGACCTTCCCCGCGCGCCCTGCCCTGGCCCGGACTGCGCTCCGCACTGGCTCCCCGGGGACTCTACCAGGCCATGCCCCGCGCCGGCCTCCCCGCCCGCGCACCGGGCGACAGGTGCTGCGGCCGCCGCCGCTCGCCTCGAAATGCGAGCTACCTGGACAGGTAAGAGGCTGCGGCGGAGCCCCGGCCCCGCCCCGCGGCCGCCACCGCAGCAGACGCCCCGCCGCCCAACTCCCCCGGCCGCATTCCTGCCTGCCTCCTCCTACAACAGGCCATTGTTGGCACGGCCCGGTGGGCTGGGGACCTCGCCCAGCCCACGCCCAGCCTGGAAGAAGAGCCGTCTCCTCCCCCGGGTCCCCTCCTGGCCCTCCTCCTCCACCCCTCTTCTCCCTGGAGAAGGCGAGAAGGCAGGAGGCGGGCAAGGTCCTTGCTTCTAAGAGGGTTCATGCCCAGGTCAATATGGGAACTTTCGAAATGACTTGTGCCCAGCGCTGACCGGGGACATGGCTGGCCAAGGCCAACACGTTGAAGGGGTCAAAAATGTGGGCCATGAGCCTTCAGTGGATGTAAGGAAATGCCCTTAAGAACCACAAAGGTGGAAAATGTCCTAATTGACAGAGCTTCAAAGAGAATGTACATAAATCTTAGCATTTTTTTGTACATCAAATTCTTTTTTTCTGTGAAGTTGAGTGAATATTTTTATAATTTAATAAATTATATAATTTTTATATAATATAATTTAATATAATTTTTAAAAACTCAAGGTGGGTCGAGCCCACTTAGGGTTCAGTTCACTCTCCAGGGAGACGAGCTGTGGACCTTTAAGGTGCTTCCCTCTGGAACAGCACCCACTGCCCCATTTCCTCTTCTTTCTCCCAGATGCTTGGAGCTGTATTGCTCTTTGTACTAAAGGCATTTACCCTCAACTTTTCATTTTGAAAAATTTGAAAGACTAGGAAAATGACGACCTGTATTCCTTTCTCCTGGATTCACCAATTGTTAGCATGTTGCCACATTTGCATTCTCTCTCTCTCTACGCACACACACATAACTTCTTTTTCATTTTCATTTTGCTGAAGGTTGAAAGTTGTGGATATCATGGCATCTCTCCCCACCCCCACCAATACTTCAGTATCCATTGCCTAAGAATAAGGACATTTTCCTATTCCTTTCACTCAAGAAATTTAACATCGATATATTATTATCATGTAAAATATACTCCATATTAAAAATTTCCCAATTATTCCCCAAAATGTCATTTTAGTTTTTAATTTTTTTCCAATCCATAGTCCAGTCAAGATTCACACATGGCATTTGCTTGTCAAATCCCTTTAATCTCTTAACTTAGTACAGTCCCCTGCTTTTGTTTGTTTTTCATGACAGTGACATTTTTGCAAAGTCCCCTTTACTTGCTCCAGCATCAAGGGACAAGATGAATCGGGCCTCCAGGGCATGTGGCTGTGAGGTCATTGTTTTCCCACCAGGAGGGGAGGGACTGAGGAACAGATGGGGGGACAGGAGCATCTTTAAAAACACTTGTGTTCCCCAAATGTTTTTGGTTGGAGACACACCTGTGGTCAACTCTGTCCTTCCCCACCCACTGCCATGGCACTCCTGGAACCAATTCCTGTTCATTCAAGGAGTATTTGTGGAGCCTCTCCCAATTGCTCGGTGCTGTGCCGAGGGTTTGGGGTACATGGGGATATAAGAGAATTATAGAAGTCTCATTTCTACCACAGAGGATCTTGGGGTCTCATCAAGGAGATAAGGTTTTCATGAGTCAAGGTGGGAGACCACGATGACGAAGTCCAGAACAGTGATCACTGTCACTAATACACACAGCAGGAATTCAGAGGAGGGAGGTGGGTGTCGGCTCCAGGAAGTCCAGGAAGGCTTCTTGGAAGAGTTGAGACTTGAGCTGGCCCATGAAGGATGACAAGGATGTTAATAGAGAGGGGAAGGAGCCCATGCTGGGGCATGCACACATACCCATACCAGCCATCCCTCTGCCCTCCTATCTCCACTGTCCACACAGCAAGGGCACAAGGGAACCCCAGATGCTCCATCACACCCTGCCCATCACCACAACCCACCCAAGTGCTCCAGACACCTGGGCACTAGCTAGGGGCTTCTTTCTCGGAGAACTCTGAGGCATGAGGTCCCTCCCACCTTGGGTAGCTCCTGGGGTCTTACACCCAGAACCAGCCCCAGCAAAGCCACCATTGAGCGGCTCCATTCATATGTAACTTCCACTACATAACTAATATTCTCAAGAATGGCTGTGTGCCCAGCTCTGGGCTGTGAAGGATCCCGAGAAATCGAAGACAGGGTTCCTGAGTTCAAGTCGCTCTAGTCTATTTGGGGAGACAGAGAGAGACACATGGAGAGATGAAGAGTGGGCAGGTAAATGAGGAGGAGACTAACAGTGGGACGGAGATTCAGGGGAGGAGCAAGCCGGGTGGGCTGGGCGATCTGGGAAGGGCATGCAAGAGGTGCGAAGGCCTCTGCAGGGGCTCAGGAGGGTGGAGCTGGGAACTGGGGGTTGGCGGGAGGCCACAGCAAGGCTGGCCAGGGTATGACGGGCTTAAAAAGGCCAGCTGGTAAGATCGGAAAAAACCCAAATTGCCCACCTGGAGATGACTGGTTAAATAAATTATAGCACATCCACACAATGGAATAATAATGCAACTCGAAAAATGAATGAGTCAGCCGACTGTCCAGTTATCTCCAAGTTAAGCTGATAAACTTTTGACAAAATGGTGTGCATAGTAGCCTACCATTCGGGGCAGGATAAACACGATCTTATTTGCTTGTACTGGCAGAGAGGAACTTTGGAAAGATACATGAGAAACTAATAAAAGTGGTTTCTGGAGGTGATGATGGGGGGAACTGGGCACATGGGGGAATAGGAGTGGGAGGGAGAATTGTCACTGAAGCCTTTCCATATTTTAAAATCTTCAAACCATGTATTTGTATTTGCTATTTAAAAATTAAAGAAAAAATAACTAGACAGGAGAGTTTAGTCTATAAATGTGGTCTACGAACCAGCAGTATCTGCATCACTCGGGCTCTTACTAGAAATGTAGACTCTTTGGCCCCCTCCCAGACATTGGGCAACCTCTCCAGCCCTCAGTTTGTTCATCTGTAAAATAGGCTATTAATTGAAGGTCATTATGAGATTCAATGAAGTGATGGATTAAGGTACCCAGCAAAATATTTGCATTTTAACAAGATCCCCAGGTGATTCAGGAGCACGTGAAGGTTTGAGAAGCTGTCCTGCCTGGAGTCGGTGGCTGCCAGGAGCAGGCACTGTGACTGAGCAGGCCAGGGTGACTGGTAACAGCTGTGTTTTAAGGATATTCTTCTAGCAGCTGGATGACGGACGAATGGGAAGGAGAGAGTGTAGGCTCGGGGGCTAAAGGAAGTGGCTTAATTGGTCAGTTAATTGGTTAATCAGTTGGTGAATTGATACAAGCAGGAGAGGATGGGGGGGCAGGACTTGCATGCTGATGGCAGAAACAAAGATTAAAGTTGTTAGTTTGTGTGACATTTCTTAGGAAGAAAGGAGGGCTTGGAAAACAGCTTGCATAAAGGGGAAGTGAAAAAAATACTCTGAGCCACTTTCCTCATCTGTAGCAGCACCCCCTCCTAGGGTTGTTACGAAGGTTTAAAAGATAATGGATGTGACGTGCCCAGCACAGGGCCTGCACACAAGGGGCACTCCTTAAGTGTGTGTTCATTTCCCCTGTCCTGGTCCCATGCCTTTGGGGTTAGTTTTGGTTGGGGACAGAGGAAAGGGGGCACCAGGGTGACCCATGAACACCATTTTGAGGCTGCAGGGTCTGGATATCAGGGCTCTCCCTGTCCTGACACCACCCATTTCATTCCCACATTGGGGGGTGGGGGAAGTCTCTGGAAGGCCTGGGTTCAGCAGTGAGCAGTCCCCCCTTGCCAGTTTCACCCTGTCAGCTTTTGAGGCCGAGTTCCCTGGGGCAGCACTGGGGCCTAATTCTCTGTCCGGCTAGGCACGCTGTCCTGTGGCTGCTCGGCCCCCACTCCACCTAATAACAACACCTCACACCTGCTCCCCCAGTAAAAGAAACAGCCAAATAACAGGCTCCCCTAGAAACAGCCAAAAGCCCAATCCTGTAATTAAATCTCGGCTCTGCAATTAGTAACCTTCCAGGAGCTGACTCTACTGGCCAGTCCGGGAACAGGGAGGGATTGGGGCCCGGAAGTAGCAGTCCCCCCTGAGGCCCAGTCAGACCTTTGTCAAGTGTGTGGTCTTTCCTCCAACAAAGTCAAGTGCTCGTGGCTGAGAAAGTGCACTCTGAGTCGGGGAAGGGCAGGCTGAGAAGTCCTGAGAGTCCCCTGGTGCCTACCCCTGGTGTCTGTGCTAGCTCTCCAGGGACAAAAGTCAAAACTCCTGCCATCCCGGCTTCCAGATGGTGCTGAGCTGCAGACCACCTTGTCCGGACTCTTGGTGGGCTGGAGACATCTTATGCCAGGCCAGCTCCTGAGACTGTTTCCATGGCCCTGCAGAGGAGGGTGGGATTCCATCCCCCCTACCTCGGCTTTCCTCTGGGCTGGGCAGGTGCCAGGAGACATGGTCAGGCCAAGAGGAAGTCTGGCTAGTGTGGACTCCTACATCTTGAGAGGGGGCTCAGAGAAAGGCACTGCCTGGATGTGGGGATCCAAGGTGCAGCTCTGGGTGGGGAGTGGTGTGTTCGGGGGTGCGGGGGAGAGACTCATTTCCCTCTGTCGCCATGGGCTCTGTTGATGGGACCTTGACCTAGTGGGAAAGACCCTTGCTGGGGAGTCGGTTTGAATCCTGACTCTGCTGCTTAGCAAGGGTGTGGCCTTGGCTGAGTTGCCACCTCTCTGAGCTCAGTTTGTTCATCTGTAAATCAGGGGCTATTACTGAGGTTGTTATGAGGTTCAATGAGATGGTGGCTTAAGGTACCAGGCAGAGTCCTGCCTGTTCCCGCCCCCTTCCCTACCCTGACTTTGGGTGTGAAGATGCTAAACAGGGAACAGCAAAGACAGAACAGAGGCCATGAGAGACTGCAAGAGAGCAGGGCCAATTCAACAAAGAACCTCAAGAAGGAAAATTCCACCAGGTCCCAGGAGACAGGGTGGGGCAGGTGCCTACAAGGTCACCTCGAAGGCCAGGCAAAAACATCCTGCTGTAAAACACATCCCACAATCTGAAACAATGTGTGTGTCTCTGCGTGTGTTAAAGGGAAAAAAAAGGATTGTTAAGTATAAAAAGCAAACAACAAAATTCTTTGTAGATTGTGACTATAAATATATGCAGTGGATTTGTGAATGGCCAGGGACTGGAAGGGACCAGAATCGTGGAGATAGTTCAGTTGGAATGCCAGGACTACACGTGGGAGTTTTTACTTTTGAGTAATGTGCTCTGTGGGTATATCATTTGTTTTAACTTAGAACTCGACAAATAATAAAGAACATAATTTAACATGGAATGCATTTTCTTTGTTTAAAGAGCACTGGAGGGGGGACCTGCAGCTGTGGGTTCTAATGCCACTTGCCCCTCTAACCTCCGGTGAGACCGTGGAGCCTCCCTGAGCCTCAGTGTCTCCACCTGTAAAACGGGATGGTGGGATCCAGTACTCAGGTGTGGTTTCACATCTGGTTAAAATGCCCGTTGGCTGGTGGAGCGGAGGCAGAACAGGGAATGAGGCTGTCTGGCTCCTCCTGTGTGAGGAGGCCACCTTTGGAGCTCAGAGGGGAGAGAGGTGAGACATGGGAGGCGGTAAGCCCCTCCCGGACACAACCATCTCCTCTGCACCAGGCCCTGAGCCGGGGCTGTCGGAGAGTCTAACATTCAAGACCAGCCCTTACCCTCTGGGAATCAGCACAGCCCCACACACTTCTCCTGTGTTCTGGAGACCAACCCTTGAACTGGGACTTCCAGCCCTGGGTGCATTCCTGTGCGGTCCCTCCCGGGTCGGCTTCTCTCTCTCTCCCTGAGACCCAGAAGGAACAGCAGTCACATCTGCCCTTCACTGAGCATCTCTCCTGTGTCAGGCAAGGGGCCAAGTGGGTACACGCATTAACCAACTACTGTCCAGTTAGCCCCACAAGGGAGGGGGATACACCCATTTTATGGATGGAGAAAAGACTTCACATGATGTTTACTCATACTCTATGACCAATCAAGGCTGCTCTTAGAAATGTGCCCCAAAGAAACCTTCACCCAGGTCCACAGAGGGACGTGGATGTGATGTCGCTGCAGTGCTGTTGGTGGCAATGGGGAGTTGGAGGCACCTGGGGTCCATCCCTGGGGGCGTAGAGACATAAAACGTGGTGGATAACTCCATGGACTACACAGCAGGTGGAAACAAGGAACTAGATGCTTGTAGAGCAACACAGATGGATCTTAACAGCAGGGAGCCATCAAAGTAAACAACAGGACGAGATCCGAAACCCACGATGCCACTATGTAAATGAAGACTACTTCACACAAAACAACACTATGTATATTTTGCAAGAACACATATGAACAAGATACTCATTAAACACATTAGAATGGTTGCCTCTGGCTGGGGTGGGTGGGGAATGTGGTTGGAGATTGGAGATAAAGGGGGAAAATGAACACAACAAGAGAGGAGGCCTTCATGGACCAGTGATGATACTGCGCCACAAAGCGAGGTGTATGAATAACTCAGCCTTCTGCACTTGAGGTTCAACAAAGGAAAAACAAGTAAGCACCAGAGATGTTAAGTAATTTGTCCAGATCACACAGCATGTAAAGAGGGGTGGAAAGAATGTCCAAATAACCAGGCCTACTTAGAACAAGGTGGTAGCAGGACACTTAAAACCTCAACAGCAGAGAGGGCAGGAGGGGCAGAGGCTGTGTGTGTGGCAGGGTGTGTGTGGGAGGTCAGTGGATCTTCTTGTGCTCCAAGCCAGCCCTGAGTCTCACTAGCTCTCCTGGTCTTTCCCAAACACCCACTGAGCGCCGTGGGGTACAGATAACAGTCCTCACCTTATTGATGATGAATAAAATGAGGTCATCCCTGGAGTGTGGCAGAGAAGTCAGAGAAATGGGGGCCTCCTGGAGGCAGGACTGAATCAGTGTTGTTTGGAGTTTAGAAATAATAATAATATAACTCATAGCACCCACCATGCAACAGGCACTGCTCTAAACTCACACAATCCTCATGCAATCTTTCCAGGTAAATTCTATTATCATCCTCACTTTACAGATTAGGAATTCAGGTACAGAAAGGTTAAGTAATTTGTGCAAGTCACACAGCTGAGAAGAAGCAGAGCTGGGACTTGAACCCAGACCGAGTGGGTCCAGAGGCCGTGATCTTAAGCATTCTGCGATTTACAAATGACATAAGTCAGACATGGCTTGACTGGCCAGGCCTTCCTAAAGGAGATCTCCCCAGCCACTGCCCGCTCTTGAGGTTCCCACAGTGAGGGTGGCACAGCCTGGGCTGGGGACACTCCTGGCAGGGCCCAGTCCTATGATCGGTCAGGGAGTGCCTGCCTGAAGGCCTCAGGATGTCATTCAATTCCCTCTTCTTCAAATGTCCAAGATGGAGGGACCCAACACCTTCATTGTACATATAAGGACACTGAAGCCCAGAGAGAGGTTGGGACTTCTCCCAGGTCACCCAGTCTCCCGGCAACCAGCCCAGCACCTCACACCCTTTGGCTAAGACAAAGTGTACTGTGTGCTAAGTCATGGCACCCTGCTCCCCCAAACCCCCCGCCAGCCTCCGGGCTCCCTCCTGTCCGTTCCTTCAGGCTTTGGGCTGGGAGCCAGGCCACTTTCCCCAGCGTCAGAGGTGCTGGCCACTCCATCCAGAATGCCATGTTCCCACCTTCCCTCCCTCTCCGGAGCAAGATATCACCCCAGAGCCTTGGAGATCCCTGATCAGAGGCTCCAGCAGGGCAAGCCCTGATTGCTGCTCCTCCTCCTCCACCCTCCTCCCTGCCTGCCTCCCCTCCTGGTCCCTCCCAGCCTCCTCGGAAATTAGGGGTCATTGCCATCAGGGTATGAGATCTGAGCACAGGCATAAGTCATCAACACCCAATTCCCAATCTGCCTGTGGGCCCCAAAGTCCACCCCATAACCAAGTCAGTGCTGACACAGCGCCAGGAAGGAAACAAGTCTTGGGCCCAGCCCAAGCCAGTGTGGTAGAGGGCAGGAAGTCACCAGCTTGCTCCATCTCCCTCCCCCTGGTCCTCCCCTCTTCCTCCCCCACTGACTCCAGGGAAAAGCCCAGGTAACTCCTACAGGTGGGATTTCCGACACAATCCTGAGAGGTGACACATTCCTGAGGTCTGGTGCTGGGGAGATGGGACCCTAGGGAGGTGGGGTGGGTCTGGTTTTTGAAGATGGGGACAGGACAGCCCATTCAGCCACCCACATATCAATCCAGTTACCCACCCAGACTTGATAATAGCTAGTATTTATTGAGTGCTTACTCTGTGCAGGCACTGTTCTGAGTGCTTTGCCCAACCCTATTAGGTAGGGACCTTTAGTCCACCCATTTTACAGATGAGCAAACAAAAGTGCAGAAAGGTCAATTCCTTGGGCAAACTCACACAACTAGTAAAATTGTAGAGCCAGGATTCAAGCTCCAGGAGTCTGACTCCTGAGCCTGCAATCCCAACCACCCACCATCTGTCCGTCCACTCACCCACGGCTACCCAACCCAGCCACCTGTCTACCCACCTATCCGTCCATCCTTTCATCTCCTAACCCCCTGTTTGAAGTGGTCCAGGAGAAGGGACAGCATATGCAGAAGCTCAGAGGGGAGAGAGCAGGACATGTTTAAGAAATTAGCTACTGCACAGAGTGAGGGAAAAGATAGCGAGAGATGAGGCAAAAAAGGTGACTAGGGCTCAAATCAGGAGGGTCCACCCATCCACGATCTATCCATCTACCCGCACTCATCCATCTGCCCATCCACTCTCCCACTCCTCTGTCTGTTCATCCACCCATCCATGCGTCCATCCATATATCCATCCATTTATCCATCCATCCATCCATATATACATACATACATCATCTCTGTAATTTGGAAGGCAGATAGAGAGAGAGAAAGAGAAAGAGAGAAAGAGGATAGAGAGTTGGCTGCATACATTTCCTCCCTGCCAGTGATTTCTCATGACACGTTGGCTGCCTGAGTGAACTTGAGGACTTCTGAAGCTACCTGAATAACTAGGATGATTTCCTCCTCTCTCCACTCACTCCACTACCCACGGGTCCTGGGAGATTGAGGGAAGAGGGAATTGCAGAGTAGGTCAGTGTCAAGGTTAAAAGACCCTTCCAGGCCTTGAAACTTCAGCCCCCAGCCCTGCCCCTCTGTCTCCTTAGACAGAAGGAATTGTGTCGTCAAAGAGGCGTCACAATGCCCCCACTTATGCAAGTTCTCCCCACCTTGGCAGTCCCAGTACCTCCCAAGAGGCCCTGGGAGCCCCTGGAGCCCCTGACCACCGGAAGTTCCATCTCACCACCAAAGAAGGCCCTGGTCAAGGATGTCCCAGGTGGGATGACATCACCAGTGCTGGATCAGGGCAGCCCAAGGTCACAAGAAGTTTGATTGGCAGGAAGGAGTATGAGGGCCCTAGCCCGACCCACCTGTGTGGCTGGGAGCTGGGGGCCTCTTAGAAAAGGCTTAGGTGCCAGTGCCACCACCTGACTGATTCCTCTACTGTGGAGCCACCGTTGTCTCCCGCGGGTGGGGGGGCCGGAAGTGGGCCATCATCCAACTCCTCTGGTTCCTCTGCCCCTTCACTTTTCCAGGACACTTCCTGGACTGTTAGTTGCCATTACCCCATCTCTTAGGCACACTTGTGACAAGCAATAATGCTAGCTGAAGTTTACTGAGTGCTCCAGAGGTCTAGGCACTTTGTGTAGAATATCTCATTAAATCCTCAGGGTAACCCATAAGATAGATTCTCTTCTTATCCCCAACTTCTCAGGTGGGAAAACTGAGGGACAGAGTATTATAAATTACTGAAAGCTCAGGCACCTCGTGGGTGGTGGAGCTGGAATCTGAACTCCAGACCCCCATGCTACACAGTTTCATGAGGAAGCTGAGGCCCCCACCTTGGTCTCCCCATCCACTCACTTCAGAGCCCCTCTGCACCCCACCATGGGCAAACATGCTCTCATTAAGGTTCAGATGAGAGCATTCAAAACCTAGGCGGGACTGCTGGACGAGGCTGCTCATAATTACTATTGGCACGGGGCTCTCACAGTCCCACAACCCATCGCACCCCCACAGCAAGCTGGTGAGCTGGAGAGCCTTGTTATCCCCATTTCGCAGATGAGGCAACTGAAGCTCAAAGAGGCCCAGCGACTTGCCCGAGGTTGCCTGACCTGTAAGGGCAGAGTCAGGCCCTGAGCTCAGACCTTCCAATGCCAAAGCCCTGGCACATGCCACTGCACCAGGTGCCCAGGGAGGCTCAACCAGTTGCCTCACCCAATGAGATTTGCGCTTCAACAGGGCACCAGGCTGTCCACCAAAGAGTGAGGTGCTAATGGTGAACTGTCAGGCATGGGCTAGGCTAGCGGAGGTGCTGGTGGGCCTGGGGTATTTTGAGAGGGCAGTATCTTCCCCAGAAGACCTGGAGTAATGTCATGTATGAGGTCTTCTTGCCCTACGCGGAAAGCCCCACTCTTGAGTCACCTCTTCCCCATTCTAAACCCTGGTATAAGGGACACACACATCCGCGTGTATATCTAAAAGACCCTGGGGGGGTCTGCCTGTGGGGTTTGGGGTCACGATGGAGAGTCTGATTCAGGTTCCTTCTTTTGGCTCTAACTCGAAACCTAAGTGAAAATAGGGTAGTGGGAGTCGGAAGGGAGGAGGGGGCTGGTGGGACCCTGTACTTGCCCTTTAAGCTTCATTGCTTCCTGTGGAGTGGGAGGAGTGGGAGGAATGGGAGGAACGGGGGAATGGGAGGCTAAGGCGAGAGCTGTGGAAACAGGTACGGGAGATGGGGGTTTCTTCAAACCTCTAAACCAGGCTCCTCAACCTTGGCACTATTGACATCATGTGCTGATAATTTGTTGTGGGGCATCCTGCGACCTATAGGGTGTTTAGCGGCATCCCTGGCCTCCGCCCACTAGATGCCAGTAGCATCCCCCAGTTGTGACAATCAAAAATATCTCCAGGCATTGCCAAATGTGCCCTGGGGGACAAAGCAGGTTGTCAACCACTTCTCTAAAGTCACACACATACACACACACAAACACAAATACACACCCCCGCCCCCCATACACACACAGAGAACACTTGACAGGGAGGACCTGAGAGGGGAGGAGATGGTTAAATGAAACCAGATGTTAACCTGGAAAGTATGCAGCCAGGCCCCACCCTCCCTCCAGAGCTGGCGGTGCTGCGCTCTGGGGAGGGGTTGGGGCGTTCTCAGCCTCTGAGGTTAGTCACCTGGAGCCTGGCTGGGCCCCTGGAGGGGGCAGGGCGAGCCCGGGGCTGCCTGGGCTTCCTCCTACTCCTCGCCCAATGTCTTCTCTTCCTCCTTTCTCTCTTCCTCCTCACTCTCCTCTTCCTCCTCCTCCTGGGACTGTCACTCTGTCCCAGTTTCTGTGAAGGCCTCGTCCCTGGATGTGCTGGGGGCCCTGGGTTCCCCCACCAGGGCCCCGAGGGTTGCAGCAGCTGATGGGTAGAGCCAGGGCAGGAGGGCCCCAGCCAGGGCCTGGGCTGAGGCAGGGGTGGGGAGTGTTCAAATCTGGTTCCCACTAACTAGTCGTGAGTCATGGGATATCTGCAAGCGTCTTACACACCACCTCACCAACCGTGTGAACTTAAGACAAATACTTAGATGTCTCTGAGCCTCAGTTTCCATGTTTGAAAACGGGAGTAACATCTCAATGGGCCCTTAGGAGCTTTTGCAGAGCCGAGTGGCCAGGGCCTGGCATTTGGTAGATGCTCAATTCTGTTAGCAAAGAGGGTCACCCTTCCCTTTGTGGGGGTCTCTGGTCAGACCCCCCCAACTATTCAGAGAGCACCTGCCTCTGTCACCCTTGACACCAGCCTCCTGAGCCCGAGGTGCAGGGTCCAGGTGTCCAGGACTGAAGCATGGGCTGGGGAGCAGGGGTGGGGCCTGGGGCCTCTGCAGGTCCCTCTTCTCCACAGCCACAGGCTGAGCCCTTTTGTGGTGTCAGGAGAACCAGAACCCACATCCTCAGAATCACGCTTAACATGAAGAAACCGGAGCCACTTGTGTGGCCCAGGAAAGGGAAAATTCTACAGGGCCAGGCTGTCAGCCTGAACACTGAGCATCAAGAGATGCTCATAGACTCTACAGCAGTGGTTCTACTGCCCTCAGGATGCACGGCAACGCTGAGAGACCCTTTTGGCTTTTGCAGTTGGGAAGGGGGCGCTACGGGCATCCAGTAGATGGAGGCCGGGGTCACTGCTGAACATCCTGCAACGCACAGAACAGCCCCCACCACAAGGAACTGTCAGCACGCCGTGTCAGTGGTGCCGAGAGTGAGAAGCCTGCTCTCCAGGGCTTCAGATTTGTGTTCATATTTGTGATGTCTTTGTTACTTGCACACCCAGGGCCTGGCACACAGGAGGAACAGTTCTGAATGAATGAAGCCACTAATGTCATATCCTCGGCTCTGCTACGAGATGGTAATTCACAGAATAAACCTCATGCTTCCCAGAGCGTCATCCTGTCCGTGCAGGGTCCAAGAACCCAGAACCCAAACCCAGCATTCAAAACCCCACACTGTTGCTGCCAAGCTGGGAAATGGGGCTGCCTCACCCTCCAACGAGCCTGGGGCTGTGGAGGGCAGGGCTCCTCGCCTGCGGCCCAGCACGCCGGGCAGGAGCTCAGCGAGTTGAGGGAATGAGGGCAGAAATGGATTGGCAGGCCCCATGCCCGCCCGTAGTGCAGCGGCAGGGGATGCATCACAGGGTATAGGGTGTGGACCTTGGTGCCGTGGTCATAAGTGGCGGTGAAAAGCGATCACTGATTACCACCATCCTAGTTCATTTCCCGTGCTCGCCCCTCTGCCTGTAATCCCGCGTCCCGGGGCTGAGCCTGGAAGAGTCCGGGAAGGCTGCTGAGCACTCATTCAGGCCTCTCTCCAGCTTGGCTCCGTGCCAGCACTGGGCTAAGCCCCAGGGACACCGAGGTGAATAAGATGGGGTCCTGACCGCTGGGAGTGGTTTATAGGCTGTCGGAACATTAGCAGGAGCCCGGAAGGACCAGGATTTGAGATTAGGATGAGGGAAGCACAGCATCTAGGGCACCAAAGGTAAGGAAGCGCTCACAGTGTGGGCGCATGACTCCAAGAGTGAGCGTTTCCTTAAAATTGCCTCACGCTAGTCCCAGCCCAGCAAAGGACCACATCCCAGGAGGAGTGCCTGAAGGCACAGAGGAGGGTGAGATGGGGATGGGGCTGCAGCATCAGAGGCTTCCTGGAGGAGGTGTCAAGGGAGTTGCCAGCTTGGAAGGATAGGAAAAATTTTGAAATGCAAAGCTGAAGGCACACATATTCCCGGGTAGGAACCAATAGGAACAAAGACTGCCTTGGAGGAAAGCCCTGGGCAAGTTTGAGTTGGACAAATAGTTTATAAATTAAATGCAGAGGAGTGTCCATTATGACTTGAGTACAGGGGATTTCTTTTGTAAGATAGCAGGGGCTAAGCTTCTAGGAACTCTGCAGCTAAGAGTTCCCTCCCGGTCCCCAGGGGCTGGAGGGGCTACAAGGCTGGGCAGAGGGGAAATGGGTTCCCCCGACAGTTGTAGCCTGGGGGAGCGGGGCAGAGCCAGCCTGCACACAGGTATCTCATCCTTTGACTTGTTCTGTCATGGCTATCAGGGTCCCTAGTAAAAGGGGCATCTGGTACCTGGAAGATGGTGTGGGGGTCAAAGGTGAACAAGACAACTAGGTCACAAGACAGTCAAGGAGGGTCAAGTCACAGGAGTACATAAATGTCAGTACGACGTGATAAATGTGTCAATGGGGGGCTCCTGGAGGGGAGGCCTCAGGAGCTGACCATGAGTGGTGGTGATAGAGAGGAGGCATTGTTGGGTAGGAGACATGCTCTGGAACAATGAGAGATGTTCTAAAATAGAATGGGCTGGCTGGCTGGAAGGGGAGCTAGCCCTGACTAGAATCCAGTTCAGTTGAACCAGTATTTATTGAGCGCTCACTAAATGCCTTGATCTGGAGTAAAATAAAGAATAGGATTTTGGAGGCTGTGATGTCAAGGTTAAGGGTGAGCGAGCCCTGCCCTTAAGGAGCTGAAAGGGGAGGAGAGACTTTCCCTGATGACCGGGAGGGAGGGCATGCTAGGCTGGGGGAACTGCCTGAGCAGAGGCCTGGAGGCCTGGAAGGATGGTGTGAGCAGGGAGTACTAGGCAGACGGCACCTAGAGCACAGGGTGGGGGAGCCCCATCCTCAGAGGTCTTCCTTCCAGGTGAGGGGCCTTGGGCTTTATCTTCTAGGCAGTAGAGGGCAAAAGATGCTTTGAGGAGGAGAGCCATACGATGCGGCCATTCATACAGGAAGATTAATTCCATGTGAGTGTGAAGCTCAGGCTGAAAAGGCAGGAAGACTTGCTAGAAAGCTGAAGTGAGCCTGCAGGACGGAGGATGGAGACAGAGCGGAGGCAGAGGGCAGGGAGAGGAGGGCCAGATGAGAGCGACGTGGAGGGCGATGATGGACAGACTGGATGTGGGGGGAAGGGGGCGGGGGCTGAGGATGACCCTCAGATTCCCAGCCGCTGAGCTGGCAGATCCTCTGAGAAGCAGGCCGAGGTCTGCAGTAGCAGGGCTCAGGTTGAGGGACCTTGAAGGCTCTCCTCTGCCTGGAGGTCTCTCCTTGGCCCCCTCCTGCCCTTGGTCCTAGCAATCAAAGTTCCACCATCCGAAGCCCCAGCTCTTCCTTTCTTTCCTTCCTCCCAGGACTCACAGAAACCCTCAGTATCCAGCCGTGGGCCGAAGACACGATCGAGCAAAAAGATGATGGCTCCATGCCCTCCACTGTCCCGGTCATGGAAGCAGGACCGCGAGCAGACTCTGGCGTCGGCCTATGTACCAGTGGTGGTGGCCCCCGGGGGGCAGAACCTGGACAAGCTCAGGTTCAATTTCTACACCTCCCAGTACTCCAACTCCCTGAACCCCTTCTACACCTTGCAGAAGCCCACCTGTGGCTACCTGTACCGCCGGGACACTGACCATACCCGCAAGCGCTTTGACGTGCCTCCTGCCAACCTGGTCTTGTGGCACTCGTAGGCCTGTGCCCGTCAGAAGCCCCCCACCTGCGCCCTCACACCTAGCATCCCGGGTCCCGGAAGGGAAGGGCTGCTCACTCCAGGAGGAGTGGCCTGTGCCTGGGCTCAGACAGCTGTGCCACATGCACTGTCAAAAATGGTAAAGGGAGTTCTCTCTTCTCAGCAGCAATTAAAGTTTGTCCTTCCTTTCCCTGGCATCTGAATGGGTGGCCATGGCTGGGTAAACTGAGGCCATAGAAGTGTTATACAGCAAGGTTTTGTCCAGAGGTGCCTGAAGACTTGGAATGACTTTATTCTCTGTCCCCTCTCCCCAAGACTAACCCCAACCTCCCTCCAGATGCAAGTCGCAAGCAAAGCCCATACTGGTCACATCCTTCCCATGGTCCAGGCTTCACAGCCCCTCCAAAGATAAGAGAGAGATACATCAGCTGACTAAGCCCCTGCTCTCTCCTGAGGTCTCTCTCCCAGGGTTGGAGCAGCCACTGGAGAAGGGGAAGTAATGCAGGGATAGCCCAGTCTCCAGGGGGTTTCCTCTCAGCCCTAGTTTTCCATAAGACCACCTCTTCTGACTTGTGGTTTGTTGGTGGGGAGTGGATTCCCCATCTCAAGTCTCTCCTCTGGACCAGAAGAGCTGACTCTGAGGTTAGTTAGGCTCCTGGGCCATGGTTCACGGAGAAGGGGGATGGAGGCAGAGGGCACTTGACCCATAGTGGTGGCCTGAGTGAGTCCCTGGTCACTGCCACCCAGGAGTGAATCCAATGGTGCACTGGAGCCAGCTCAGACTGTCCTGTGACAGCTGACGGTGGGCACCCCTCCCAACTCCACAGTCAGTGACTTCACGTTGGTAGCTTGAAATCAGCCGTGGTGGGAGTATTTACAGCACGGAAACCAGCAAAAGCCTATGAATTGGGGCTCCCTTTTTCCAGAGAGCCCATTGTTAAACATTTATCAGCACACCACTGGTGGATCCAACTGGTTTCATTTCTAGGTGTCACATCCACATCTCATTCTAGGTAGGGCAGTGTATTCAGTGGCGCATACTTCTAGAGCACAAGAGGTTGGGGCTGGTGTGGGACGAAGGGACAGGATGTCTAGGGACCTAAACAAGCAGCTGGTGCACTGGCCAGGCTCCGCTGGATGCCCTTCTCTGAAGAGAAGATGGTAAGCGGAGAGGAAAGACGAGAGACCCTAACAGCGCAGAGTCCGGGTCCTTCCGTGTGCTTGTTGCAGGCTCTCTTTCCAGTTGGAGGGTTTCCTCAAATGCCTGATATCCCTGGCTGGGACCAGGCCACGTGGCAGCTGCACCAGGTCTCTCCTGCCTGGCCGTCAGTGTCTGAGTAGCCAGCGTGGAAGGAGCTGGGGGGCCTCACGCTTCACATGCAGACGTTCCCTTAACTCCCCTAATTTTCAGAACGGCCCCTCTCTCTTCCCAAGCTGTGCCTTGAGGCCAGGGCCTCTCCAGTCCAAATCTCCAGAATAGCTTTTGGCCAGGGTCAAGAGGGGAGAGATGCCTAGAGGTGCCCGTTTCTGCTGCCTTGCGGAGGGCATCTGGGCAGTTCATCGCTCCTTGCACAACCTTCCACTGGTCCTCCTCTTTCCACCCCACTGTCCTGCACCCCAGCCCTCAGGCACCTTCTGCACACACCTCCTGTGCCTCTGGAGTTCTGGGGTCCATACAACCTCCACATCCTCCTGCTCTTTGAAAGCATTTGGGTTCCGACTTTCCGCCCTCTGATAAGACAGTTACCATTTGTCCATCTGTCTTCTGTTGCCCAAACTTCTTGTCTGCTGACTTCTTTCTCTTTGTCCCTGTGGATCTGGAGCTTTGAAGAATGCATTTACTGCCATTTTTGTGGGATTTTGAAAAGGAGCAGAGATGAATGCAAGTTTTCAGTCTCTATATAAGCAAAGTTATACATCCAATTAATCATCCAACAGACACCTGTTGGCCACCTCGTGCCACTAGGTCCTTAGGCTGCAAAGATGGACAAGAACCAACTCTGCCCTCCCACACCTGACAGCCTTGGGGGAAGCGAGGGGCGGTGCCGATATCTTCACTCCCCCAACAGATGCCTCCTCCTCTCCCCTGGAGAAAGGTCTCCCCCTTGAGGTTCACCTTGGTACAGCAGCCTCCGTGGAAGCTACCTTTTAAAGAAGCCGGCCCAGATCCCGTGTCAATCTGAGTGGGATAGTCCCAGGAGGCAAAAGAACCCGAGTTCAGGGCTCTGTGGTATTTCTGTGGAGGTGGAGGGTGGGGGACAGGCAGCCTTGGAGGGGAATCAGTCAGGCCTGAGATTGCTGCCCCTCCCATCTCTTCCCGGCACAGCTTCCACCTCTGCGCCCCTGCCCCACACCCTCGCTCACCTTGGCACCATTCAGCCAGGTAGATCCTCTCATCTGATATGGCATCTGTCCCAGGAGGGGTTCCTGCAGACACGGCAGCCAGGGGAAGCCACCAGACCTCTCTCACGTGTCCACCGCATGAGCTGTCCACTTTGCCCCTCTGAACCCCTCCTGTGTATTGGAGGACCTGGTCTGGATCCCAATCCTCCCTGACTTGGCATCCAAGTCTTTGGGGGAAGAAGGAAGAGTGGGACTGAGAGATCCCACCGAAGAGGAAAAAGCTGGGCTCGGAGATTGGGAAGCTGTGGGATTCCATTCCCATCCTGGGCTGGAGACAAGGGATGGGGTCCCCACACCCAAAGGCAGCAAGTTCCCTGTCAATGGAATTGTCCAGGCAGAAGAGCCACAGGAGAAGGAGCTGGAACGAGGGGCCTGTAAGGGCCCTCTAGCTCCAGCCAGGCCTTCCTCAGAGATTTAAAGACTTAGGCTAGAAGCGTGGTGATGAAGTGGAAAAACTTTGGTACCACCACTTACAATCTTGGTGAACCTCAGGATGTGATTTTTCTGCCCCAAATTCCTCTTGTCTCATGTGAAGATAATAATGACTACCCCACAGGGCTGTTGTGAACCTATTGAACGAGCTTAGCATGGTGCCTTGAGCATGTTTAATAATAGTGCCATCCTATTTAGCTTTCTTTAATTATGCATGCACACATCCGTTCACTCATTCAGTGATACTTTATGGAGCTCAAGCCTCTGTCAATCAAATGTTACTCTCAAAAAGGTAACTGAGGAGAGTTTAATGAGGGGACTGTTTGTTACAGAGAAGTGGGCCTAGTTAAGGGGCTGGTGCTGTACCCAGAGAGTGGAAACAGATGGAAGCCCTTCTTACTCCTAAGCCTGAGGGGTAAAAGGAGGGGGCTTGGTTATAGGAGCTGTGGCTGAAGGTAGAAGAAAGCAACCAGGGCCCAAACTGACCTAGTAGGCAGGGAAGGGAACAAATACCTGGCCTTTCTCTGTTTCCACCCTCTAATCTCCTTCCCATGCCTCTCAATGGAAGAACTAGCCTGAAGTCAGAGGGCAGGGGAGCCCGGGTGATCCAGTCCATGGGGGTCAGCCTCCTGGGACTCAGAGCAGACAGAGAAAGGTGGAGAATGAGTGGGGCCAGGGCAAACAAAATAACCAGCACACGAGCATGTGGGATACACGGTCCTAGGTGCTGGGAGGACGCGAGAGATGAGTAAGACAGTGGTGTCTACCCTCTGGGAGCTTGCTGGATTCCTGGGGGTGGGCTGGCAATAAACAGCTGCTTATAATTCCAGAAAGAAATGAAATTTTTGTCTATGTTATTGTAGAAGTGTAAATGTTGTCATAGACCCTAACGTGATCCCCCAGTGATTTCTACATCCTGTTCCTGCCTTTGTACAATCCCCTCCCCCTGAGTGTGGGCAAGACCTGAGACTTGCTTCTAACCCACAGAATATGGCAGAGGTGACCAGATGTCACTCCCTTGACTAGGTTACATTATATAAGACTCCATTTTAGCAGATTAGAGTGAGAGTCTCCTCTCAGGTTTGACAAAATAAGCAGCCACGTTGAGGAGCCCATGTAATGACAAGGAACTTGGGCAGCTTCTAGAAACTTCAAGCAGGCTCCAGGACCTGAGAATGGCCTCCAGACAATATCTAGCAAAAACCCAGAGCCCTCAGTCATGCAGCCACAGGAAATGAATTCTGCCAACAACCTGAATGAGGCGGAAGTGGATTCTTCCCCAGTCGGGCCTCCAGATGAAAACAGAGCCCAGATGACTCCTTGGCTACTGCCTGGTGAGACCCTGGGCAGAGGACCCGGGTTAAGCCACACCCGGACTCCTGGTCCACAGGAACTGTGAGATAATAAATGTGTATAGTTTTAAGCTGCTGAGTTTGTGGTAATTTGTTATGCAATATAGAAAACTAATATAACACATAAGCAAAATGTCAGGAAAGGTGAATTCTGCAGAGATTCAGAAAGCTTCACAGACGCGGGGGCATTTGTACTCAGACATGAAGAGTGAGGAGGATGTAAATAGAGAGAGATGGAAAGATGAGCTGCCACCTCCTCCTCGACCCCTTCCAAACCCTGGGCCTGAGAGGACTCGGTAAGGACACAGGTTACAGCCTGGGCCCCAAGAAAGTTCACTGGAGGAGCCCTCCCTGGCCCCTCCTCAAAACATGCTTTGGAGAACTTGATCAAAGCAGGCAGATCTCAGCACACTTCCCCCCAGTGCACCCTAAATTGATCACTTTAGGTAGAGGAGAGGTAAAACAGTCTTGTTTGATTTCTTTTTCAAAAATAACTATCCTCTGATTATGTGAGCAACATATGTTCATTATGAACCATTTAAAAAAATGCACATAATTTTTGAAAAGCAAAGATTAAAAAAATCACTGGTGACCCCATGACCCAGAGATGAGCCCTGTTAACATTTTGGTCATCTCCTTCTGGTCATAGATACACAGCAAGTGACAGGGACAACAATGCTAATGTCACCCTCGTCTTGGTTTTTCTCTCTCTGGTCCTCTAAGGAGCGTTCTGACCTCCAGATCCTGTGGATTAACTTGCTCAGAATAGTGGGCAAGAAGAGTTGTAGAACTGAAAAGAAGAGAGACCAACCAGTGGTTTTTATGATGGAAAGGAAGAAAACTACTCCTGGGGGGGACGACCAGATCTGAGAAGGCAGACCTCGCCCAGAGCACATAGCCCTCACCCCTGGTTCTATCTGGCAGATGCCACACAAGTGGGCAGGGCCAGAGAAGCAGGCCTCTCAGTCTCCCTGGTTCTGAGGGAGCCCTTTGGTCATTCCATCTGGAGCACCTTGGTCAAAGAAGGAGACCCCTCTCTAGGTGTCCAGGGTCCTGCTCCTGGTGGTTCATATGTGCCCTGAGTTGTTGAAAGGAGATGCCCACTTGAGGAAGGGCTGCTAGGGTTGAGCAGTGTCTAGGGGCACAGACCCCGTCACTCTGGGCTCCTCCCTCTGCCCAGGCAGTGGGCACAGCCCGTGGATGCAGAGACTGGGCCATCCCTGATGGCTGGAAGGCTCTGACTACCCTTCCTTGACAGGGCTGAGCCATCTCTTTGAGCTGACCTTCTCCAGGCCCCTGGTCCTCCCTTCTGTCAAGTTCTCAGGGAACCTCAGGATTGACAGCCTGGCATTCTGCACACAGAATTGCTTAAGAACCACCATCTTCCTGGTGCCTCCATCCTCAAACTGCTTCTGAGGGTTCTAGTTTGTTTTTTGTTCACATAAAGAGGGGATCATTTTTCAAACAAAACCAGAACTATGGGGAGCAGCATTGGTTATTGCCATGGGTTCAGCAGCTCAACAATGATGGCTGACATCTCTGGTTTTCTCAGCCTTTCCCTCTGCATAAAACCTCATGGTCACAATATGGCTGCTACATTCCAGGCATCGCATTCACATTCAAGGCCAAAAACAGGGAAAGGGGCAGCACCACCTGCATCTTTTATCACTTTTATCAAGACAGCAAAGCTTCCCCAGAAAACTGTGGCAGACCTTCACTTATATTTCTTTGGCCAGAACCATGTCATGTGACCACTCCTAGCTGCAAAAGAGGCTAGGAAAACAATTTCCTTGCTTTTCTAGCCTCTTTTTAGTAGAGGCAGGCAAGGGGGCAAGGAGCTGGGAAGGGAGTTGGATCTAGTAAGGTCTTAATGAAGGCCTCCACCTTCTCTAGGGCCTGACCACAGCTGGTCGACGTCCTATGTGAGACAGGTGGATGTCTGTCCCCACCAGAGTCCAGGGCCATGGTGAATGGGGCTAAAGGGACAAGAGGCACAGGTGGTTGTAATCTAGGGACACTGCTGTGCCCAAGATGCAATATAATTGCACCTAGATTCTAAAGTCACCAGCATGTCGGAACTGCTGCTGAAGCAGATACGAACTAATAAAATGGTAGCTAATATGGGCCACTTACTCTATGCCAGATCCTGATCTGAATGCTTTTCATATACTTACTTTAAGTCACTTGATCCTATTAACAGCCCTATGAGGTGCACACCATTCTCTCCATTTTAAGGACGAGGTAACTGAGGCTCAGAGAGGTTAAGGAATTTGCTCAAGGTCACCCAGCCAGTAGTGTGGGCAAGAAATAAACTTGTGTTGCTTTAAGGCACTGAGATTTTAGAGCGGTTTGTTACTGCAGCATAACCTGGCCAATTCTGAGATACACACGTATATACTCTGACATCTAAAATTTGTTCTGTATAATATAGATTGTATAACATTTATACAAATTAATTGATATGTAATGATTTATTTATATAAGTTTTTATTTTATATAAATTATCTTAAATAAATTATATTTTTATTTTTATAAATTATATATTTATTTTATATAAATTATACAATTTATATAAGTACATTTATATGCATATATGTGTATATAAAAATCTTCCTTAGTCTTCATTCTTAAGAAAAAGAACTTTGCAGTCTGGGGTAAAGAATCCTCTCCTTGCAGCCTTGTGGTCCGGGAGGGACCTGGCACGCAGCTGGGGTTCCTGAGAGGAGTGTGGCAAGTGCCGCTAGAAAGACTCCCGACATTTCGTGCCATAGGGAAAACTGCACAGCCTTTGCATCAGTCAGGATAGGGTAGCTTAGCTGTGGTAACAAACTACCCCCAAAAGGTACTCCTTCCTCAAGTATAAAAGACACTTTTACGCTAGTGCGTCAGTGCACAACTTGAACAAGAATCCAGGGGCCTGCTGGGGCGGTGGTTCCCTCTAGCCAAGATAGGGGAAGGCCCGGTCCACGTGTGAAGGAGGAGGGAAACAGGGGAAGAGGCGGGACGGAGCAAGGGCTGGCTCTGGGCTGTCCTGGGAGCATCGGCTTACATGCACCGGAATGTTGGCTCCATAAATGACCCAACTTTAAAGCCTGTGACCAGGGAACATCCCGCTAGGAGTCAGAGAAAGCTGTTGCTGCAGAGATGGACCCCGAGGCTTGACCTGGGAGCTTTCCAGGACCAGCAGGTAGCAGCTCCCCCCGTGCATCTGTGTGCCGGCACTCTCTCACACACCCACACACACCCCAGGCCACCAGGCACACACTCAATGTCGCCTATCCCCATGCCCCTGGGAGGTGATGGTGTCAGGTTCAGAGTCAGATGGAGGGTTGAATTCAGGCCTCCCAGGATGTGAGAGGAGTGTGGTCAGAACAGGACCAGTGATGTGCGTGTGCGTGGCTATGTGTACTTGTGCAGTTTTATGTAGGAAGGGGTTCCCTCCGGCTGCTCATCTTGGAAGCCCACGAACTCTGTATCACCGAGGTGCTCTCATGTGTTAGCTATCCACGGTGTGATTGGAACTCCTCAGTTGTGATGGCCAAGTGCAGTGCACAGCCTGGATAGCTGTACACAGCAGCCCTATAAGAGCCCACAGTTGGCTCAGCTCTGGAAGAAGAACCAGCTCTATCTCATATGTACCTCAATTCCATGTCTGAAGGAGGAACCAAAAACATCAAGAACCCACTCAAAACAGGAGGAGAAGGGAATGGAGGTCACAGGATCAGAACAGCTGCTGGCTGGCCACCCACTGTCCTGGTAAGAAGGGATAAGGAGCTTGCAAACTGGGTAAGAAAATCCTCTCACCTATCAGCTCAGTAGGTAATCCCGGGCCTCCGCTCCTCTAAGCTCTGTTCTATTTTCACTCCTCTTCTCCAGGGAGCAAACCCCATTGGCTACAAGGATTTAGTGGGGACTCTTAACGCCGGTTCTCTGGCCTCCCCTGGATTTGGGTGTGGACTTGCACAGCTCCATTGCCTTCTCCCTCCTGCTCGCCTCCTCCCAGCATTTGCCTGCACTATCTGATCCATCAGACCCTTCCTTGCTCAGATCCAGAGGACTCGGGCCTGTGAGCGAGGAGGGCCCAATTGCAGAAAGCCGAGCCGCCCGTGTGAGGGGAGCAGCGGGAAGAGAACCCGTCCAACTTGGGCGTCAGCCTCCCGGGGGCCTGGGCAATGGGCAACATGGTGGAGGGGAAGTCAGTGGAGGAGCTGAGCAGCACTGAGTGCCACCAGTGGTACAAGAAGTTCATGACCGAGTGCCCATCTGGCCAGCTCACCCTCTACGAGTTCCGCCAGTTCTTCGGCCTCAAGAACCTGAACCCCTCGGCCAGCCAGTATGTGGAGCAGATGTTTGAGACCTTTGACTTCAACAAAGTGAGCAGGGGTCTGGGTGGGGAGCGCTGGAGGGACACCCGGGAAGCCTGACCAGTGTGGGGTGGGGAGGAGCAGAACAGCAGCATCCACCGGAGGAGTGACTTCATTGATATGGTCCTTCGTTTATCCGAGAGGTCGGATGTCGACATTAGGGACTCAGTAGATTTAACATTTGTCGAGTGCCTACTGTGAGTCAGGCACTGGGAGTTCAGAGGTGAATCAGACCCATCCCTGCCCTCACTTTCCAGGGGAAGACAGAGAGGCCCACAAGCTAGTGTCCTCGGAGGCTGAAGCTAGTGGCTCCCTCTGCCTTTTCCGCCCACACATCTCGGTTTACTCAGAACAAGTATGAATGCTTACAAGACAGCCCTTGAGCACCTACTAAGCGCTTGGCGCTGTACGTGGTGCTTCTGCAAGGCCCTTGGATGCTCACAAGGATGCAGAAGGAGGAGGGGTAGAGAGCAGAGAGAAGGGCGATGAGGCTTCAGCCCTGGCTGGTCCAGGCTGGGCAGGCCCTTTTTACTTGGATCACCAATGATGCTCTGTGGACACTAGACCTGGGGACAGGCAGGGTGGCCTGGTCACTGGGGAATCCAGCTACTCCAACTCAAAATACCAAGTGACCTCAGTTCAACTTCTCTCAAGTGGGTTGAAGGTCTGCATAGGGGTCAGATTGTACGTCTCCCCATGTAATCACCTGGACGCATTGGGTGAGGACTTCCCGGTGAGCTAGAGGAGGCGCGGAGAGAAGAGTTAGGCACCGTGATTCTGGGCCCCTAGTTTTCATCAGCTGAGTGACCTTGAGCTCATTACCTGCCCTTCAGCCTCAGCTTGTTCACCCGTATCCGCCATGGATGTCGGGTCACTGGTTAAGAGGTTTGTTGGTTTTCAGTAGCAAATCTTCCATTTATTAGGAGCGATTTGGTCCAGATGTAGTGGTAGGAGAACGCGAATCCACAAACCCATCTTCCCACCCTGCTGGTCCCCACCCCGGCTGGTCCCCACCCCGGCTTGTCCCCACCCCGGCCGGCGCTCGCTCAGAAGGCAAGGGTGTGATGATGCGCTGCCATGTGTCCACCACCAGCCGGGGAGAGGCTGTGCAGAGCTTTCCCAGCTCCCCTCACTGCCCAGAGGTCCAAACACAGCGGTAGGCAGGGCTCCTGGGGAAGCTGGGGCTCCGAGGCTATTTAAAACTCACTAATATTTGGGATCAAGGGGCCAAAGCAGATTATGGGCCTTGAGTCTCAGGCTCAAGGGCAGCATCCCGGCGCCCGAGGGATTCCCTCAAGGGGGCGCGGGGGAGCCAAGGACTGGAGCCCAAGGTATGGAGACGAGGGGGGATGGCGTCAGCATGCTGGACACCCCAAATGCTCCAGAAGCAGCGATAATTCCTGAACAGGAGAGGGAAGAGTCCACGGGTCAGCCTCAGCACATTACACTCAAATGCACCAAAATATGTTGTTTTCTTATCTGCTAAGGAAACTCTTTGGGTCAAGACATGTCTCCAGAAGGACCCCCCAAAACCACACCTATGACACTAGGAAGGGGCAGCCCGTCAACCCTGTATTTGCCTAATCATTCAGTTTTTGTCACATGCAAGCACCACTGTACTGTCCCAAACCTGACCCAAATTATGCCCCACACACCTGAACCTTAGGGCCTTCCTAGGTGCTGCCCGGGACACTCTCCCTTCAGAATTCCCTCTTCCTCCAGAATTCTGCTTGGCTCACACCTTCCCCTGCTACAAGTCTCTGCTCACATGTCTCCTTCCCACTGACACCTGCCTTGATCCCTTGATGTAAACCCTACTTTACTGGGACCCCTGCATTTCCTATTGCCCCCTTTACCCCCAGAGCACGTCTCATCTCCTCATACACGATATTAAATAACATTTAGCCACTGTGTTAGGGTCTGTCTCCCCTGCTGGAGCGTGAGCTCCGTGAGGGCGGGGATGCTGGTCTGTCTCGTTCACTGCTGTGTCCCCACACTCAGAACAGTGCCTGAGCACGGCAGGTGCTTCACCAACATTTGTGATATGAGGGAATGACTATATCGGCAATCATGAGTTTATGGGCTCATTTTATGTTCATAACACACATTAATTTGAATGCATAATTATTGAAACAAAGAGTACCTTCGTCACATCTGAAGAGCCTAATAGCCACCAATGGTACACAGTCACTTGGGGCAGCGTAGCCTCCACCCATTGTCATGAGCACAGAGCAGTTTAGCAGATTGGCTAGGAGATGGGACATGGACCAGGAAGTTTTGATACAGAGAGGAGTTAAAACAGGGGTGTGCAAGCGGTGGCCGTGGGCCTATTTTTGTAAATGAAGTTTTATTAGAACACACCAAACCCATTCATTTTTTTTTTTTGTGAGGAAGACCAGCCCTGAGCTAACATCCATCGCCAATCCTCCTCTTTTTGCTGAGGAAGACTGGCCCTGGGCTAACAACCGTGCCTGTCTTTCCTCTACTTTATATGGGACGCCGCCACGGCATGGCTGACAGGCAGTGCATCGGCGGGCACCCAGGATCCGAACCTGCGAACCCTGGGCTGCCAAGCGCGGACTAAACCGCTGCGCCACCAGGCGGCCCCCATACTGTCAAAATGGACATATTTGCTCTCCGGCCCTTAACAGAACAAGTTTGCCAGTCCCCGAGTTAGAAAACACTGTCTCCTGGGGTACTGTGCTGGGGGGGCAAGGGGGGGGTACAGAGGTGTGACGAGGCTGTGTGACCTTGGGGACGAGCACATGCTTTGCTTACTTCAGAGTGTTGCCTGGGCTCGGCTGCGCCCGGCGACCACACAGGGGCACACAGTCCATGTAAACCTTCTGTTCCCGCACCTGAGGCTGGGTGGGATTCAGGAGACCCATTTCTAGGCAAGGCTTTGTCATTCATTAGCTGTGTGGCCTCACCTCTCTCAACTTCAGCTTTTTCATCTGAAAATGGGGACAAAACCCCCTCCTCCTGAGATTGAGTAAAGCCATACAACACTCAGCACAGGAAGCACCAAAAAAAAAAACATAGTATCGTTGCAGTATTATTACTGAATCTAATCCACAGCACAATCTCAAAAAGTACATCGCGTCATTCCCGTCTCAGGACCAAGTAAACTGCGCTCAAAGAGGGCCGGTGACTTGTCCAAGGTCACACCTCTCCTAAGACGGGGTTTGGGTCTTTCTGGCAGAGAAGCCCATACCTTTCCATTGCCTCTTTTGAGCCATTTTTTAAAAAAATCACAAAAGTAATACATCTCATTGTGAACATTTCCAACAATATAGAAAGATAAAAAAATGGAAGCACAAGTATCCTCACCCCGGGTCCCCTTGCCCAGAGGAAACCTCCTTAGCATTGTCTTGCTTCTCCGAGCATCGCTGCCTAGGGGCCTTGCTCCATTCTGACAACAGTCCTGAGAGGTGGGTTGGGCAAGGATTGAATGGGCAAAGGTGTGTGTGAAACGCAGGCAAATGTTTACTGTGATCATGATACCCACTGTGGGGCTCAGAGTGGGGAAGGCCTCACCTAAGGCCAAAGGCTGACACAGAACCAGGAGACCTCACAGGCCATCCTGCCCAACCTCTGCCATATCCCGAGGAACAGTGCTCCAGCCTCTGCTTGCACGCGTCCAGTTATAGGGAGCTCATTACTGCATGAGACTGCCTCTTCCACCATGGACAACTCTGCCTGTTAAAGAGTTCCTCAGGGTCCGGCCCGATGGTGAAGCGGTTAAGTTTGCACACTCTGCTTCGGCAGCCCGGGATGTGCAGGTTCGGATTCCGGGCACAGACCTATGCACTGCTCATCAAGCCATGCTGTGGTGGTGTCCCACATACAAAATAGAGGAAGATGGGCACAGATGTTAGCTCAGAGCCAATCTTCCTCACCGAAAAAAAAAAGTTCCTCATACTGACCCCAAATCTGCCGGTTGGTAACTTCCCGGTTCCAGAGTCACGGTTGTGAGCAAGTAGAGGAAGAGGTGGGAGGGCCTAGGCTCCAAGCCCTCATGCTCCGAATCTAGTGCTCCTTTTCTTGCAGTACTCAGCCTTTCTGCCAGACACAGGCTTCTCTCTCCCAGCCTCACTCAGTTTGCAGGGGGACATGGGCAGAGGCAGGCCTGTGCTCCCTGCTTCCCACCCCCAACGGTAGGGCTGGCAGGGTGGGTGAACATTTGGGGGACCCTGGAGAAATATCCTGCAGCAAAGTGTTGTGCTGCCCTCCCCTCCAAGACTCACTGAGGGCATCACCTCCCCCAGGAAGTCTCCCTGAGCCCCACTCCCCCTGCCTTTGCCCAGTAGAGTTGGGTGCCTCTGTTCTGTGATCCCATAACCTCCCGTCCGTGTGTTGTCCCTGAATACACATCACGATAGCACAGGGGTCTCTTTATAACAATAATAACCAACACTTATCGAGTGCTTACTAAGTGCCAGGCTGCGTTGACTGCTTTACCATTTAATCCCACAACAATCGCATAGAGGCAGGTACTATTATAACTATTATAGATGCGCAAATCGAGGGCCAGAGACACACGGAGTCCTTTGTCCCAGATCGCAGAGCTTTGAGGGGTGGAGCCAGGATTCAAATCGCGCCCTGCACACTGCACTCCGCTCAGGACCGGGTTCAGAGCTCGCCGAGTTCCGTCCTCTATCTATCACAGTGCGCAGTAGGTGCTCAGGGAAGTTCCAAGAATAGAGCAAAGAATGAGAAAGGTGCCCCGGCCTCCATATCTGCCTCCTCCCCTCTCCCCAGCTCGGAGGAGCTCATCCAAACCACGTCCCCACCCTGGGGGTTCAGTTTCTCTCCTCCCACCCACACACCTTCCTGCCACTCGAAGGGCTCGAGTCTGAGAGTCTCAAGGAAGCAGTCAGCGACGCTAGAACCAAAATACCTGTGCAGAGAGAGCATCAGCCATTCACACCCCAGTGCGGGGCGGTTTATGGGATTTGATCGAGCCTTTGCGGCAGGCAGGGCGGGGCGTCCGGACAGATTGGGGTGGGCACCAGGGAGGGATGCGGGTCGGGCCTGGGCTCAGCATCTCCTGGGCCGGGAGTGGGCTCAAGGCGGCCGCGCCTCTCGCCCAGGACGGCTACATCGACTTCATGGAGTACGTGGCGGCGCTCAGCCTGGTCCTCAAGGGGAAGGTGGAACAGAAGCTGCGCTGGTACTTCAAGCTCTACGACGTCGATGGCAACGGATGCATCGACCGCGACGAGCTGCTCACCATCATCCGGGTAACTCCAGGTGCAGAGGGCCGGGCTAGGGGCCGGGACAGCGGCCCGGGCGGACCTGGAGCTGAGAGCCCGGGGGACTTCAGCCGGCGGAACTGCAATCTCAGAAGGGGGCAGGATTGGAATTGAAGGTCCCTGTGGCAGCACTGGTCCTCGCCAGCTGCGTGACCTGGGCCACGTTCCTTCCCCTCTCTGGGCCTCAGTTTTCTTATCTGTACCAAGAGACTGGGGAAGCTCTCAAATCCCAGCCCTGCCTGTGCTGCCCACTCTGCTGCTCGGCACCCTGGCCTCGACTCCCCAATGCTGGTGGGAGCCAGACGAGCTCTCACTGCCCCCACCCCTGCCACTGAGACTGAATTAGGATGGGTCCTCTCACTTCTTCCCTCCCAGGCCATCCGAGCCATTAACCCCTGCAGCGACTCCACCATGAGTGCAGAGGAGTTCACCAATACCGTGTTCTCCAAGATTGACGTCAATGGGGACGGTGAGGAGGCCGGGTGGGGGTCCCCGGGGGAGGAGCCACCAGGGATGTAGGGGCTCCAGGGGAGAGGGGCAGAAGGGGAGAGGGAGGCACAGAGGGGCCCCTGCAGGCCACCTCCTCCATCACTGGACCAGACTTTGGTCTTTGGCTCTCTTGCCTGCTCCACTCACGGCCAGTTCCCCCAGCGTTGGCTCTGTACCCCTCGCAAGACTCCAGCTCCGGGCTCTGGACAGCAGACATGAACACCCTCCTGCCCATGACCCCGTTTCTCTCTCCCCCAGGGGAGCTCTCCCTGGAGGAGTTCGTGGAGGGCGTCCAGAACGACGAGATGCTCCTGGACACGCTGACGCGAAGCCTGGATCTTACCCGCATTGTGCGCAGGCTCCAGAACGGCGAGCAGGATGAGGAGGGGGCTGGCCACCAGCAAGATGAGGAGGGGGCTGGCGGCGGGGCGGCGGAGGCAGCCGGCTGAGCCCACCGCCCAGCTGCTTCTGTATGAGGGAGGAGGTGTGTGGTGGTGCTGGTGTCGCCGTGTTGTTTTAATACTAGAAGGAGTATGAACTCAAAGGCGCAGCTTACCTCTTTGGGGTGCCCGGTGGCAGCAGAGGGGCAGGGCTGGGGGTCCAGAGCAGGGGAAGGTGAAGGATGGCTCCTGAACTCTCCGCGTGACTCAGCTGGTGGTGACCGCTCCCTGCTGGGGGCACTCCTCCACATCCCTCTGCCTCCTCCCTTGCCCCTGTGGCACCTCCCCCAGCTTTTCCCAGCTTTCTCCCCTGAGCTTCTCCAGTCCCACTCTCTTCTAGACAGGGAGGCTCTGAGGCAGAGCTGGGCTTTCCGGGGACTCTGATGGAATCCTACAGATCCGGGGCCCAGGTTCCAACCCGGTGCTGCAATCACACACCCGTCCCACCGGACCCCAGAGCCTCCTTGTGTGGTTTGCATTGATTCGTTCCTCCCTTCTGCAAGAATTTATTGAACGCCTACTATGTATAATGCTAGATGTTGGACGTGCAAAGAAGAGGACAGTTCTTATCCTCAAGGAACTCACAGGCTAAGCACCATTATAATAAAATATGCTAAGAGAAGCTATCGACAGATTCTGTAGGAGCACAGGGACCTGTGAGCGAGTCTGACTCAGAGACCGCCTCACAGAGAAGACCTTTCACTTTGAACAAGAAAGAGGCATTGGGGTTGCACACGGAGAAGAAGGTGATGTGTGGGGGAGGTTGGAGGGTATTCTGTGTGGTGTGTGTGTGTGCGTGTGGGGGGCTGTGCGATGTGGGGAGGGGCTTTCATCGGTCTAAATTGGGGGTATCTCTTAGGATTTAAATTTTACCAAATTGGAAACAATAAGGGGCTATCGTGTCCATTTTTAGGAAGAACTCCTAGGGCCCCAGTAATAGGGGGAAAAAAAACCTTCAAGACGTTTGCAGGGCTACCAAGGAGACAAGGATGGAGTGTTTGGATGACAGTACAGATCTGAATCATGACTGAATGTCGGGCCACAGTGTGAGTGTGTGTGTGTGTGTGTGTGTGTGTGTGTGTGGCACGTGTGTGCATCCAGACACTCTGGGAGGGTCTGCTTGAGTTTGATAGCGACCAAAAAGAAGGAGGGATGGTACTACAGAAAGTCCTCATTCATCCAGAGGAAATCCATGTTTATTCAGAAGTGACTGCACAAGACCCTCACACTTCCCCTGCTGGCTCCTCTGTGGCATGTAGTGCTACATGGTTCCCTACAGGTCTGCGACTCTTTGCTTGTGGCAAGTGACCTGACCATCCCTGGTCTAACCTAAATCCCTCTTGCTGCAGTGACACGCGACACCAGTTGGGAAGTGGGGCAGTCTGTTACAGGTTGGCCTCATCCCCATTCGTTGCACATCCCGACTTTGGGAATACCTGTCCAAGACCCTGGGGAGAGACATAGGTTGGAGCAGTTGTGCCCATTTTTTCAAAGATGCTTTTTTCCTGGGCTTTGAGTCTTCACTGCAGCTGGGTGGGGGGGAAGTGCAGGGAGTAAATAAAAATCCAGGGGTGGGAGGGACAAAACAAGGAGAAAGGGAGTGAAGCCCCAGGTTGCAGGGAGCCCCACTGCAGGGAGAGAGGGTGCATTCCGCTCACACCTGTCCCGTCTATCACTTGGACCACCCCACCCTGGGAAGTCAGCCAAGGCCTAAGCAGGGAAGGAAGGGAGGGAAGGTGGAGGTCAGTGCTGGGGGTAGCCTGGAAAACAATGGAGTTGACATTTCTGCTCATTCTCTTGGTGCCTGCTCTTTGGGAAATCCTGAAGGTCAGAGTTGGGAGAGTATTTGGATAGAATCAGGGCATTTCCCCAACCTCGTTCACATACCACCTTCATGATTTGGGGCATATCTGTGTCCTACCTGGATTACTATGATTTTTCAATCAACCCTTTTTTACCTAAAATTTATTTCTAAAGGAAACTTTATGACAATATCATACCTAAGAAATCGCAGGCTTAATAGGTTAGTTTTATTGTTCATACATCAACATAAAAATGTATCTATTCAAATGAGTTCCTAGTCTGAATTCCTCAGCCCGCCTTCAACCAGAGTGGCTCCCTTTTAATCAGATTTCTATATTGGGGTTACACATAGAATTTGCATAACAAAAATAATTCCACACGTGGGCCAGCCCAGTGGCATAGTGGTTAAGTTCACACACTCCACTTTGGTGGCCTGGGATTTGTGGGTTTGGATCCCAGGCACAGACCTACATGCCGCTCATCAAACCATACTGTGGCAGCATCCCACATACAAAATAGAGGAGGATCAGCACAGATGTTAGCTCAGGGCCAATCTTCCTCACCAAAATAATAATAATAATAATTCCACATCTAAAAAAATAATAATCTGAAAACTGTTCGTCTAGTCCAAGCTGCTCACTGCACAGCTGAGATAACCGAGGTTGGGGAAGAGAAATGGCTGTCTCGGGTCACATAGCAGTTGGATGCAAAGCCTGGCCTAGAACCCAGGTCAGCAGGCCCACCCATTCTCCCCAGAGACAGAGAGAAGGTTTTTCCATCCTTTAAGGAGACACATTCAGCTTGTGGCTGGGAATGGTGGAAGGTCCCTGCTGGGGGTAGGGGTTGAAGAGGTGAGTGTGGGGGATGATGGCTAGGGAGGTGGAGAGGTGGTTTTTTTTCAGGGGAGGTTGACTGCAGGGGCTGGGGGAGCAGCACCAGGGCAGAGCTGACCCCAAGGGCAGGAAGACCACAGTCTTACTTACTGCAATTTTCCCTTGTTGACACCCCTGGTGAGGACAACTTGGGGAGGAGCAGGCAAGAGTCCTCCCATGAACACTCCTCAGGCTCCTGGGGGGATGTAATTATTATCCTCCCCCCAACTCCTACGTTTTCTTCACACTCAATACCTTCCAGTCCCTGCCTTCTACCAATCTTTGCTTCACACCCTGTAAGTGTGGGCATTCTCACTGCTAACTTGGTCTATGGGACCCCACCCTTCAGTTTGCCCCTGCTTCCGTCTGAGAACCACCTAGGAATTTGTGGGAGCCCCACAACCCCACAGCCAAGGCATAGTCCTCGCAGGAGCAGCTGAAGGGGGAGAGAAACTCAGTTCCCTTCACCATCCCAGGAAATCCTCCCAAATGGACTGTGCCCTGTTGGCCTCTTCAGACCAACAGTCTCTCCCTCTCTCCACCCAGCCCCGCAGCCCTGCACAGGCCTGCCAGCAAGTCCAAGCCAGGATAAGAGTGGGCACAAGCAGGCTGAGCCAGGGACCCTCCCACTCCTCTGGAAACCTGGTGGGCCTGGAGTCTTGGAGGGACCTGTGGACTCCTGCAGGGCTCCCAGGGCCCCGGACCCTTCAGAACATAGCACTTTTCCGCCTCTGCTGAGAGATCCAGCCACCAGGATTCACATCCATCTGCAGCATCTTCATCACCCACTTGTCACGACGGGCGCCTTCAATGAACTCATTCAGAGACAGCTGGCCTGAGCAAGGGGCAGGAGAGGTGGTCATGACGGAGAATGGAAGAGCCTGCGGTCTCAGGGCCTAAGCTTGGGGCCTGTCAATTGTCCAGTTCTCCAGGAGTCTCCTGGAACCTTCAAGGGTTTCTTTAAGGGACCTTCAAAATGAATTTAAGTTTTACTTTTGCCCATGGTGCCCTCGAAATATTCTTGGGGACTCTTCTGAGTGTGTTCCCAGCCAGCTCCCTCCCTGCTCAGCCTTGGGCTGGGGCACTGAGCTAAGGGAGGAGAGCCCAAGTAGTCTTAATGGAGGCTACCCTATGCCCAGCTCTTAAGTACATTATCCCATTTATTCCTTTCAACCATTATTATCCCCATTTTCCAGATGAGGAAACTGAGACCGGGCTGAGAAGTTAAATGTATCATCTTGGTCTGCCTGACTCCAAAGCTCCTATTCCTTTGCTACCCTTGCCTGGCCTTCGTCAGCAACTCTGATAGGAGTTTTAATCACTCACACACATTACATGCTAGTGACACACTTTGTTATTTCATGGAATCCTCTCCACACCCAGCTCACAGGTGAGGATCAGTTATTGGGAGGTGGAGCTTGCCCAAGGTCACATGGCCAGAAAGTGGGGGTGCTATGGAGTGGGCAGTGTCCCCCACCCGTCTCTGCCCCTGTTACCATCTCCGTTCTCGTCCACCAGAAGGAAGATCCTATCCACGACCTCCTCGGGCGTCAGCAGCTGGCTTTGCTGCTCAGCCTCCATCTCCACCCTGCAGGCTTTCTTCAGCTTGTAAATGGCCTGTGGGAGGAAACCCAGCCACATTCATGGAGACCCTTGGAGCTCTGCCCCACACCAGGACCCCTGCCCCTGGCGCTACCCCCCAGGCTGAGCACTTGAGGACCATAGGACCCAGATCTGAATCAAAACTGACCTGTCCTGAGGCTGTTCTCTCAGGGTTCCAGTGGCCTAGTTCCAACCGAGGAGTCCCTGACCTTACATGCCGCCCACCCCGACACCACTGGCGAAAGTTTCCACTGTGAGTGTCAGAGCCGGAACCCAAAACCTCTACTACGGGATGTGTGCGCACTGTGATGGTCTAAACCCCACCATACAGAGGAAGAAATGGAGATTCAGAGAGGAAGAGAGAATTTAGTATATTTATGGATGTGTGTCTATGTATGTGAGATAGGATGAGGAAGATCCAGGTGTTTGGTCTGGAAGGGAAGGAACAGGTTTCTCCTTTGCCCTGTTTCCTCTCCTGAGGAGGTAACGCTGATGAAGTGAAATGGGGAAATGCACAAAGCAGGCCCCACTGATGGTTACAGCCCCAGCGCCTCCTGTGCACATGAACTTGGGCAAACTACAGTACCTCCGTGAGGCAGTTTCCTCGTCTGTAAAATGGGCTAACAACCCTGCCTCGTAGTGCAGTTCTGGGGAGTAACAAGCCAACCCTGTTCACGTGTCAGAGTCTGTGCTGGTGTAGGGACTTTTATTTCCCCCTTGATCATTCTTGCTATTAGTTTTGTTAGTCTTTTCAAAGAACCAGCTTTGGGTTTTGTTGACTTTTCTTCTCTTGTGCATTTCTTTTCTATTTCATCGATTTCTGCTCTTTCTGATTTCCTTTCTCTGCTCTCTTTGGGTTTACTTTACTCCTCTTTTTTCTGATTTCTTGAGCTGACTTCTTAGATCATTGATTTTCAGCCTCTTTTATATCCTAATATACACATTTTAAAGTTATAAACGTCTCTGCAAGCCCAGCTTTAGCTGCATTCCTCAAGTTTTATGTTTGCATTATTATTCAGTTCAAAATACTTGTGTGTGTGTGATATTATTTCTTTGATTTATGGAGTCGGTAGAAGTGTATTGCCTCATTTCCAAACAGACGGGGATTTTTCAGTTATCTTTTTGTAACTGATTTCTAGCTTAATTCCACTGTGGTCAGAAAACATGCTCTGAGTGACTCCAGTGTGTCTTCCCCAACCCCAGCCCCGGGGCTCCCATTCCAGCAGCCATAGCCCAGCAGTGCCCAGGGGCCTGGCGCCATGTCAGAAGCTGACCTCCACAATGTCCAGCAGCTCTAGGCGGTCGATGCAGCCATTTCGGTCCTTGTCATAGATCTTGAAGGTCCACTTCAGCTTGTGCTCCAGGGTGCCCCTCAGCACAAGGTTCAGGGCTGCCACATACTCCAGGAAGTCAATGGTGTTGTCCTGCAATGGAGTGGGAGCTGTGAGGCCCCCTCCGGGCCACTGCCCCACCTCCCCAGAGCGCAGGTGTAAGCCCTGTTCTGGGCCACCCAGCCCTACAAATTCAGGGCTTTGCCTCTTCATTGCAATCCGTGTGGCCTCTGCATCTTCGTTTGTGCTGTTCTCCACCCTGGATCCTTCCCCAGTCTCCATGATCACCCAATCCTACCCTTCAAGTCTCAGCATGGGTGTCCCCTCCTCCAGGAAGCCTTCCTTCTCAGATCACTTCAGCCACAGTGATCTCTCTCTCTCTTTCTACCTCATCTAACATTCACAGCCCCTCCTATCTATTCTACACAGTTTGGGACTCACTCTGTCGTTGTCACTTAACTGTTTCATAAGTACATTTCATTCTCTAGCTACATTATATGCTCCTGGAGAAAAGAGAGGGGTTTACGTTGCCTTTGTTTCTATTCCATGCCTGGCACAGTGCCACTTATGCTCAGAGTCGGGGTCTCATAAATATTCATGAATCAATGAATAAATGATTGACTTAGTCTGAATTTGAGACTAAGGTAGTTTGGAAGGAGATTAGAGAGCAGAGCTCACATTGACAATTTCCTTTGCATTTCATTCACTCTGAGCCTGAGGAAGGCAGACAGGCAGAGGCTCCAGCCCCTGCTCCCCTCTAGGCCCAGGTGGACATGACTGAAGGAGAGGCTGCACCTCCACCCCCACCCAGGAAGAGTCAGGGGAGACAGAGCTCAGGTGCTGCCTGGCCAGAGGAAGGAGGGGAGCACAGTCCACTTCCAAGGTGACTCTGACCAGGCAACTGAACCTTCCTCAAGCAGAAATGTGACAGCAACAATTATTCCATGAGCAGTAAACAAGAAGTGGGGGGAGACCATGTTGTTGCTCCAGATAAGTGTGAGGTGACAGGCGGTGGTGGTGGCTGCAGTGGGTTGGTGGGGCCGGGGTCTCAGGCTGAGCTCCACCAGGTGTGCCCACTTAGAGGAGCTCACGTATTCCAGGCTGGAGATCTCAGCTTTCCAAACCAAAATCTCAGTCATCAGCTCCCCCAGGAGGGTCTGTCACTCACACGATGTTGTAATCAGAAATGACATCACTGGCCCAGAGCACCCCTATCCCACTGGGTCAGGCCACTCCAGAGCCCCAGCGCCAGATCAAGGGGCGCCTGGATGAGGAAGGTTCGAGCAACAGGACAACATGGCAGAAAATGAGGGAGATAGCAAAAAGCCTAAGGAGAAACCAAGAAGAAAACAAAATGAGTCTGCCTCAACACCTGAAGTGTTTTATTCAACATCTTTTATATAATCTTTCTGGTCCTCTACACCCACCACCATGCATTTACCTAATTGACGTCAGGCAGTAGGTATAATTTTATTTGTTGGATTTTCATTTTAAAATGTCCCATGTCTCTAAAATTATTTAAAATCCTACATTTTATTTTTTTGAGAGGTACTGGGATGTCCCTCTTGTTGAACATGGTTTTAATATTTTACGTTACACAACGAACGTCTTTGTGCATATATATGTTTTCTTACATCTCTGGTAATTTCTTTAGGGTAGATTCTTAGTACTGGTGGTTTGTTCTTTAAAAGGCTGTTTTCATTAGTAATTATTATTTATTAAGCTTACTAAAAATCGATCTTATGTCTCTTTTTCAATAAGAATTGAGTATGAAAATGTCTGCAAAATGGCTGGTAGGGACCATCTATTTTATGTACATCATCTCCCTCAGGTCTGTTTTCCTCATTTTATTCATGAGGAATCTGAGACTCAGAGGTTGAATAAGTTGCCCAAGGAATTTCCACCCAGCAAGTGGCAGAGCCTTTCAAGCTACACATCTCCAGTTCATCAAGTTGGAGAACTTTCTTACCCCACTCAAGGTCTATTATTGTTTAAAAAATGAGTCTGGTGTCTAGCACCAAGAGGAGAAAAATTTAAAAACCAAAACCATTGACAAACGCCTGCTCTCCAGATCTCTAGATTCTCCCACATTCTTTGTCTAGAACCTTCTGTTCTCATAACATCCTCTCTCAACATGATTCAATTTCCATAATGACCCCTTGCCTTACATGAGACACATTGTAGAATAGCCCTTCCTGACAGATGACCTCACCTGTGAGGTTACTGCAAACCCCAGGACCATGTCTGGGAAGCTTCTAACTGAGACTAATCTTGTCCTCTGTGCACGGGCGCTCGTCAGCTTCAATTACCCACAGAGGCCCAAGATGGCAGAAATGCCCGTCCACTCAGGAGTAGGAGCGGAAGTGACAGGCGTGTGATCTGCTCTCTGGGATTATCTGCCCCGTTTCTCTCTGAATTGGCTGCATTTGTGCACCAGCCCTGACCCCAGTGCATGTTACATAAGGATCCCAAATGACATTTGGTCTTCATCCTCCCTTTTCTTCCACTGCAGTGCACCAGTCGCAGGGCGACTGCCAGAGAGGAGTGTTACCAGGGAGAGCAGCAGAGACCGGGTGCTCTACCTCCCTGCCTCCCCCAAACCCCTGTCTCCAACACCCCAGATTTTGACATGTGAGCTAGATCTATGAGCTCATTTGATTTTATTTGCCTCAGAATCTCAGACCAATTGTCCAGAAATGAGACTTGTTGATAAAAAGATTGTGCCAAGGTGGGAAGAGGAGTCGGGCATGGGTTTGGAGACAGACACTAAATGGGAAAAGAAAAGAAAGGAGGCTCAGTCCCTGACAGAGGAACTTAACACACCTTCTAGGAAAGTTCTTCCTGACAGTAGAATGCCAGCCGATAAATAGAGAAGGGATGGTGGAGTTGGAAAATTGTCAGTCAATGCCACACCTAGTAGATGAAAATTTGATGAGCAACAGGATATTTACTTAGTCTCAAAGTATCTCCCTAAAAGACGCATATTAATTATAAAGGAAAAATAGTAGCTTTACAGTGGAGAAAACTGGCAGACACCACGGTAACCAAATGATCCAAGTTAACCACCTCAGGAACGGGACAGACCAACATCAGCCACCCCTGACAGAACGCACTGAGAAGGACTCATCACTTCTGCAGCATTTCTGCCAGAAGCGTAAAATCTGAATCCAATCACGAGGCAACACTGGACAAACCCAAATAATTGGCTTGCAATCTTCAACAACGTCGGGGTCAAGTAAGACAAAGAGAAGCTGAGATTAAAGTTTCCAAATTAAAGACTAAGGAGACAGGACGAGTAAATGCAATGTGCGATCAGACCAAAAAAACAAAGAGAAAGAAAAAGCGGGGCCAGCCTGGTGGTGTAGTGGTTAAGTTTGCGCACTCCACTTGGGCACCCCAGGGTTCGTGGGTTTGGATCCCAGGCGGGGACCTATGCAGACCTACGCTGCTCATCAGGCCATGCTGTGGCGGCATCCCACATACAAAACAGAGGAAGATGGGCACGGATGTTAGCTCAGGGACAATCTTCCTCACCAAAAAAAAAAAAAAAGCTATGAAGGACATTATCAGGGCAAATTGATCAACCTTGAATATGGATTGTCAGATAATAGAATTGTATCAAAGTTAAATTTCTTGATTTTGATAATTGTATTAGGTTATTTAAGAGAATGTCCTTGTTCTTGGGAGAAACACACTGAAATATTTAGGGGCAAAAAGGTGTGATGTCTCCAACTTTCTCTTAAAAAAACATATATATATGAGAGAGAGAATGATAAAGCAAATGAGGCAAAATGTAAACAATTGGATAAATCGTCCATGGGAGTTACCTGTACTACTCAGGCAACTTTGTGTAAATTTGAAGTCTTATCAAAATAAAAGTTATAAATAAAGAAAAAAGCAACTGATGAATATTATATGCTAATTTGTAAGAAGATGAAGTATCAGGGGTACAGCTATATTACGCCTGGGGGCTTAATAATCCCTTTTGGATCTTAACTTGTAGTTGTACTGACGTTTTAGATGGGGAAGATTGATGTATTTATGAGAATAAGTCTTATCATATATGACCTGTCTCTTTTTAAAATCATTTTCTTTCTTTAAACAAACAAACACCTGTCTTCCAGGCAGGTGCACTTGCCTGGGAGTCAGGACCCCTGAGTTTATGACCTTGGGCAAGTTAATTCACTTCCTTTTGCTCCAGTTTTCTCATCATTTAATTTGAAATAAACTCCACTGCTCCCTCACAGGGCTGCTGTGACTCAGAGGAGACTGAGGGGAGGAGGAGGCTGGGGACGTCTGACGCTTACTCTGAGCCTCGGGAGGGAGTGTATGGGGTTCAGCTCCAAGGAGGTTTCTGTTGTATTGAAGACGCTGACCCCACCCTCCCATCCCCCGACAGGTGCTGAGGAGATGCACTGACCAGGAACCAGGTCAGACCTGGAGAGGCACCCCCGCTGATTCAGTTAGAAGGTGAAGTTCTCCATGCACAGAGAAGTGGGGTACTGAGGCTTTCTCCAGACTGATTATCTAGATCCAACCCACCCCCCAATTTTGAGGGCTGAAATAGGTATTTGAGGCAACCCTAATGATTTAAAGTGTTGCAGAGGAACTGGACTGGATGACCTTAAATAATGAAGGGGTTTCAATTTTTAAATTCAACTTCTAGGTGTATTTACAAAATATATTCTCTTAGCTGCTGGTGTCATTGGATGGCTTAAAGAGATCCTGTGGTTGAATGATTTCATGGAATCTTCCATGACTTAAAGAGTTGAAAGAGACTTTTGCAACAATCCAATCTCCCAATCAGTGCAGGAGGCTCCTCCAGCTTTCTTGGTGGGAAAGACCTGATTGGAAGACTAATTCGAAGGACCCCTACAAGGGGGAGCTCACGGTCTATGCCAAGATGACTCGTCCCATTTGGCACAGCTCTTGAGCTCCTTACCTTTAGAGTGACAGGGGCTCTGGTCAGTGTGAAAAACCAGGTTCTCGGGCTGCAGAGCCCTGGCCAAAAATGCCCAAAGAAAGGACTGGACTGTGGGCCTTTCTGCCAAGCCTACCTTTAGCTCTCAGGAAGAGGAGAGAGGGAGAGTTGGATGAGAGTGGAGAGGAGGGAAGAGAAGATGCAAAGAGGCAAGTGATGGAGAAAGGGAGGAGAAGAGTTTTGGAGAAGGAGTGAGACAGAAAAGGTGAGAGGGGAATGGAGTGAAAAGAAGAGCAGAGAGGAAGAGCAGAGGGGCTAAGGAACAGGGATCTCCCACGGAGGAGGCTCCTTTGGCTCAAGGAGGAGAAATGCGCCAGGTGGACTGGCTGCCAGTCCTCCCCTTCAAGGTGGCTTACCCCGTTCTTGTCGAAGGCTCGGAACATGCCCTCTACATAGTGGGTAGCCTCCTCATTGCCCGTGACCTTGAAGAAGCGCTTAAACTCGTGCATGAAGAGTGTGCCGCTGGGGCACTCCACCACAAACTTCTTGTACCACTCCTGGAGCTCTGCCATGTCCATCTCACTGGCCATCTCTGCCTCCTCCCAGCTGAACTGCTGCCCCATCCTGGCCCCCAGGAACGTCAGGGAGCAAGGGTCTGTGTCTCCTCCTGGGCTTCTGCTGATTGATTCCTTAGGCCAGGGCCCTCTTCCTCCCTTTCCTTTCCTCAGCCAGCCTCTTCATCATCTCCTGGGCAACTGAACATGATGGGCAGTGTAGGGGGCATGTGGCAGGGTGGGGGCAGGACCAGGCCAGCTAAGCTGCCCTAAGATCATTAGACGATTCCCCTGGAAGGTCTGACCTCCAGCCACTAAGCTCCCCCAACCTCACCCCTCCTTTTAGTCTTGTCAAACACTCAACTAAGCTGCCCTGGCAGATTCTGAAGAGGGAGAAGGGGAGGAAACTGAGAGGTAGGCAGAGGGAGGGTGGAGCGAAGGTGAGTTGGGAAGACAGGCTGAGACCCTCCCATCTCAGACATGTTCCCTGTCCCTTTAGTTGGGCACCACGCTGCTCCAGAGAGGCCCATCTTGGAGACACAGGAGACTCTGAAGTCCAGAGAGGAAGCAAGGCCAACTCCTTACCCATAAAATAGAATTTGCTCGTGATCTGGGGCTCACTCCTCTGCATGGTCTAGCGAGAAGCAGCAGCATCTGCGATGTGAAGGGCTCTAGGTGAGCATCTCTGTCCCCAAGCTAACTCAGTCACCAGCACGATACCTTTAGCTCTGTTACAGATCATATCCTTGAGTCTTGGAAGTTTCCCATTTTCCAATGTAAAGTGTAAATGCTTCCCTCCAACACCCTTCCTCTCAGACTGAGAGGCAGGGCTTTTCCTACATTCTCTCCAAGGTATGAGCATGTGGGAAGGATCTGGGAACATGGCTTAAAATATCTCTGAAGGCTCTTACTTTTATAGTAAAGTTTCATGCAAATTTATCTTTGAATTAATTACATATTCATGCTTATTTTAATGTAGTATAAAAATGACACCTCTAAGAAATCAGGAGACCTGGAGCACTGATTTTTCTAGAAGATTTTAGGGGCAGTCATTCCAGTGAGTCTTGTAATCTCAGGGGCAACACTGCCTGTCTCCCACTGGATGTTCATCCCTGAATTGTTTTGTACATCTCCAGGCCTGACCCCCTCTCTCCCTGCTCGCTGCCTCCAAACATCCCTAGTCTCTCAGAGTTCTTCTCACTTCTTGCCATTCCTGAAGTAGGACCCCACTTCCTCTGCCATCCTTTCAAGAACTGATGCATTTTTCTCCCACATCCCACATTCCTCGGGGTTTTGGAGGGTAGGGCTGGTCTCCTCCTCGCTCTTAATTGTTGCCTCCATTTTTTCTCTTTTCTCTCTCAAAAATGCCAGGACCTTTGAAGCCATGTCCACCTCTGCCCCCTCATGGACTCTTCCTTGTCGCCATCATTCACTGGTGACTTCACCATCTGTCTCAAAGCATCAGCTCAGTGACCTCCACGTCTAGAGGGATAGCCGTTCCATCCCACACTCTAGCCTCAAAGGTCCTTGATCTCCTTAGTTCCAAAGAGCTTTTCTTCCACCCACCTTGGCCTTCCATTCACTTGTGGTCCCTGGCCCAGCAGCTGCAGCATCTGGGAATGTGTTAGAAATGCAAATTCTCAGGCCCACCTCTCCTACTGAATCAGGAACTTTGGGGGTGGGCCCAGCAATCTGTGTTTGGACAAGCCCTCCAGGTGCTTCCAACACATAGGAAGTTTGAGAACCTCGCCCGTAGGCCTGCTCCCAGGCATTTCTGTACTACTTCTGAACGTTCAAGGAGAGCCGACACCTCTCCTCTCAGCTCACTTACTCTGACACCTTCACTCCACTACCTCATCAGCCTTATTGAGACTTGCAACCTATTGATCTCACAGCTGTCACCTCGTTCACATCCTCACTTCCCTCCTTGTCCTTATCCATGGGCCAGGACTCTTGCTATTTCCTTGCCATAACCTTGACCTTTATATCCCTCTCTTCCTCTAACTACCCACTTGGCAAAACTTGACGCTGGCTAAAGCTATCCACTAACTATGCGCTGACACCTCACCTGCTCCCAGGGGGCTGAACACTGCCAGAGAAAATCATAAAATCATGCTGGCTGCACACACTTCAAATAATGCCAGATGATCTTCACTCCCCCCACCCCCCGAGATGACTATTCCGTAACTGTCCTCAAAGCTTCTGCTCACTCACACATTCAGCTGATGACCTTGTCACATACTTCACCTCACAGAGAAAGGGACGTGTCAGACAACCTCCTCATCTTCCCACCACAAAGACACTTCTCTGCACCTGTACCCATTTCCTCTGCCCCTCTTCCTGGTTCAGTGGAAGCAGTGTCTCTTTCCCCCTTCTCTGCCTGTCAGCTCCTCCCCTTGTTTTTTATATCTCATCTCTCTGCCTACTCAAACACTTCGTTCCCACAATTATTCCCTTTCTCTTCTACATCCTCAACTTATCCTTCTCTAATGGATTATCCCTGTCTGCAGACATGCTTTAATATCATCTTTATCAAAACAAAACAAGAATCCTTCCTTGACCCCACATTCAGGGTCCCATTATGACCTTTACGGGCCTACACACTTTCACCTTCATGGATCATAAGATAAATGTTGAATAAATTAATATTAAATAAGTAAATACCAAAAGCAATATTTTATCGCTCATTGGTATAAAGATGAATATAATCCAGTCCATTCTTTCTTCTTTTGAAGGAAATCAAAACATTTAAAAGAAATTAAAAATATTGTGGGCCCTAGGTACTGTGCCTACTGGACCCGTTGGCCCTGCTAACTACCCCCCCACCCCCAGCTACTGTCCTGATTTTGATTCCCCTTACAACACAACCCCTCGTGGAAGACTTTATTTTCCAAGAAACACAGCAATAGATCTGATCTCACATGTTCTTCCCATCAAGGGGGAGAGTCTATTTCTCTTTCTCTTCAACCTGGTTGGGACTTTGTGGCTACTCATTGAAGAGAATAGGCAGAAGTGACACTATGTGACTTCTAAGGCTAAGACATCAAAGGTGACAGGGGTTCTGCCTGGCTTGCTCTCAGGACTTGCCCTTGGAACTCAGCCACCACGTTGTGGGGCAGCCCAGAGCACATGTAGAGGTTCCTGCTGACAGCCAGACTCAGCCACCAGACGTGCGGGTGAGTGAGAGAATCTGCAGTGACTCCAGCCCAGTCCAGCTGATACCAAATGGAGCAGACTTTGTCCCCACAGAGCCCTGACCAAACTGCAGATTTGTGTGCAAAGTAAATGTTGTCCCTGAAGTGTTTTTTTTAAGATGGCAATAGATAACTAACCTTTCTCAAACCTGTTTTGCGTCCTCTTCTTTCTTGTTCTCTCCTCAGCTTACTCCATGGATGTTCATCCCCGTCACTCCATGGAGAAGGCTTTTATAGTGGTCACCAATGACCTCCTTTTCTTACTCAACCTGCCAGCAGATTCATCACAGTTCACCAAATGAGTTCTGTCTTCAAACCCTCAAGGTTTCAAGGACCCACACTCCTCTGATTTCACTCCAACCTCACCGATTGCTCATCTCCTTTGCTAGCACCTCCTCCTTTTTAACAAATCTCTTCATGCTTGGGGCTTCCCAGGCTTGTCCTCAGTACTCTTCTCTCATCTACCCACACTCTCTCCCTAGATGAGCTCATTCATCCCCCGACATTACATACCATTCGTAGGCTGACAGCTTCCAAATTTATATCTTCAACCTAGACCTCTCCCCAGAACTCCAGAGTCATGCACCCAGCTGCCTACTGGACATCTGTACTCAGATCGTGAACTCAGCAAGGCCAAAGCCAAACTACTGGTTTCCTTCCCCAATCCCTCCTCAACCCTTCTCCACCTCAGTAATGGCATCACCAGTTATCCAGCTGCTTAGGCCAAAAACTAAGAGTCACCCTTGAATCCTCTCTTTCTCTTAGATCTCATTTCAAGTTATTGGTAGGTCATTCCGTCAGCTCCACCTCCAAACTGTACTCTGAATCCAACCACTTCTCCTCACCTCCATTACTGCAGCTCCAGTCCAGGCCATATCCTCTCACCTGGTCCACTGGCAGGTCCTAACTGGTCTTCCTGCCCCTCTTGCCCCCCTTCTCCCACAGTCCACACCCAGCAGCCATAGTGTGTTCTAAAGCATAAATCAGATCTGCCACTCTACTGCTCCAAACCCTGCTATGGCTTCCCATTTACACTCAGAATAAAATCCACGCGCTTCCCCACAGCCATGATGCATTACATGATCTAGCCCCTGCCTGCTCAGTCTTCCTGGTCCTCTGTCCTTGTCCATGGACACACCAAGCTCATTGGCCTCAACATTGATTGTTCCTGCTGCTTGGACTGCTCTTCCCTCAGGTCTCCACACGGTTGTCTCTTTCTCGATGTTCTCCACTCCTCAGAGAGAACTTTCCCGATCCCACTCAACTCATTCTGACATTATCCTGTTTCATTTGCTTCAGAGTACTTAACTAAATCTGCAACTATCTTTTTTTCCCCCTACTTATTATGTCCCCCCGACTGGAGTCCAAGATCCTTGAGGAGAGAGACTTCGCCATATACACTACAGAGTTCCCAGTGTTTAGAACAGTGCCTGGCACATACCAGGGATTCAAATACTTGTTGAGTAACTGAGCAAAGTGCTCGGCACACAGTCAGTGCTGAACTACTGTGAGCTATTACTCCTTCATTTTACAAGACCCACTGCTCTCGACTCCTTTGAGAGTGCTTGGGTTAGCAGATATTTGTTGATGTGAAAAGATAATGGGATTCTACAACTGGAAGAGGCTTTGAAGATCAGCCCAGTGATTTTTAACTTTTCCCCATCTCATCACATCTGAAGACAACACGTACCCATCAGCCGCTGTGGCTCTGTACCAATGGCATCTCAACTGGGTTGGTGTGAAGATGGTGTCATCCCTGTCCGTCTCTTCATATTTACCAACATTTAAGCGATATTGAGGAGTGATTAAAGGACGGGATCTGTGCTCAAGAAATTATATGAATAAAATATAACTTGATTTAGCCTCTTGCCAAGGAATCTAAAATTCAATTGGCTTTTCATGCGGGTCAGTTGCCCATGACCTGCCCTTAAATACCGCTGAGCTGTTAAGGTATAAATATATCGTTTTAAAGAGGATTAGGACTCCTTAGAGAGAAACGATAGCTTGAACTGAGTAACAATAGTAAGGATTTAAGGAGGGCAGGGTTAGGAATTGACCGGTGATTTGCAAAGAGAACCCTGGGGATCACAGGCAGTCAGCCACACGCCTGGCTCCAGGAGTAAAGAAATGCGTGAGAGCAACAAACCAGGGTCTGCCGAGCCCCTGCCGGCCCTGGCCCGAAGCCCCGCTGTAAATGGTCTCCATGCCAGCGTCCTTGTGATGCAGTAGGACCCTCCTTGCTGAAGCGTAAACTCTCCTGTTGCCCCGCAGACACTCAGGACCAGTGTCGCCCTGGAGACCACAGGGATTGCAGTGTATTATGCTTCTTGCCTTTATTCACACACATTTACATCTTTTATTCCTTAGATTTTTTTCCCCTAGTCAATCTCTTTACTTCTTAGCTTTAGGGGAAATGAGTACATTTTGCTACTGTGCAAGGGGAAATAAATCTGGATTTTAGGTTTGAATATTCTGTATTTAATATGTGGACATCTGAGTATCTCCTAGCCTTTAAAAATTAGGCTGTGGGGCTGTCCCTGTCACTAACCTGAGCTCAGACAAATCAGTTTCACCTTTTTTGTCTCAGCTTCATCTGTAAACTGAAAGGGTGATTGAGTCATAACTTGGTTTTCTCCCCTGTAGAATAGGGATAATAATAGTAACTACTTCATCGGGTTGTTGTAAAGATTAATTAAAATAGTATCTGTAAATGACTGTTTATGTAAAATGCCTGGCATAATGTAGGGTGGGGATTATAACAAGCACGTTACATGTTTTCTCATCTAAATTAAACTTCACAGCCACTCGAAGGTAAGTATTACCCTCACCTCGGAGATATTCTGAGGTCCTTTCCAGCCGGTTTTTAAACAGAACAGCACACGAGCATCTGGAGTATGCTTGAATTTGTACTGCCATCTAGTAATGGATGTTATTTATTGTGTCTGATCTGCCCAGTACTACGTGAGGTGCTTTATAAGTTAACTAAATTAATACAACAACCGTGATAAGTAGGTATTACGTCCTACATTTTACGAATGAGTAAACTGAGGCTCTGACAGGGTTAAATATCTTGCCCAGTTTACAGCAATTAGTGGGCTTGAACTCTTACCTGACTCAGGCCCGTCTGACTCCAAAGTCCATGTTTCATCTACTCTGCTACTCATTAGTGTCGTAGTAAAACTCATTTAACAATCTAATGTAGGAAAGGAGGAATGGTAGCTGACAAGTAGAAATGTTAAGAAATTATACTACTGGTTTAAAATAACTGCTTTATATATATACTGTGGCATGTCCAAGTGGCTAAAGGAACATATAAGTAATTCTCTTTGAAAGCATCGAAACTAGGCACTGAACGAGTTTAATCTATACAGGTCTACCAGTAATTTTAAACAGAACGTAACATGGTTTTATTTAATACGAAAATATACTTCAGATCAGAGAAAGCAACAATGAACTCAGGATGACACCTCAATAAAAAAATAATCTCACTTGCTGCCTTCTGGTTCATTCTACCATCAGGTCCACTTTTCTTTCGCTCCCTCCCATCCTCACCATGGACAGAAAGTGAGACTTGGGCATTAATTCTAATTTTCAGAATATGCATTTTACTCAAAGTAAAAAAAACTTTCTCAGCCTATCAGGATAAAAAAAAATATGTTGTTTATATCAAGAAGTACGCTTCAAATATGCCAAATTCTTTTGTCAAAGAATGACCACTAGTTTTTGTCATGTGTAGTTTATTCGCATATTTATCTAAAACAAGATTTTAATATATAATTTGAAGGGCTAAGTAATCTGGTTTAGAGGTTTAGTCTGAAAACAGCTGGAAGTGGATGCACACCTTTCAAGGAGCTCACATGGAGAGTCGTTGGAGGCGAGTATGCATACCTCATCCTATTATAATGCAGTGATTCATATTGTCTATAAAGAAATCACAGAAAAGCTTAGGTGTGGGTCTATATTTATTTTCAAAAAATTATTTCTTTTCAATTTTTGTTTTGTCTTTCTCCCTAAAGCCCCAGTAAACAGTGGTATGTCACAGTTGTACATCCTTCTAGTTGCTCTATGTGGGATGCCACCTCAGCATGGCTTCACAAGTGGTGCATCGGTCTGTGCCCAGGATCCAAACTGGTGAACCCCGGGATGCCGAAGCAGAACACGTGAACTTAACCGCTACACCACCAGGCCGGCCCCCCAAATTATTTCTTTTAAAGTAAAAATGGGTCACAACTTGCTGCTTTGCTAGATTTAGTAACATTCTATCGCTCTTGTTTTACTGACTATTTCTTAATCCCGAGGCTTACTCCTGGGATAAGCATGCTTTAGGCGTTTGTGAATGACGCAGTCAACAACCGAGTTGCGAATAGAATGAGGTCATGGGGCACACAGGTAATTCTTTTCATGTTAATGACAGTAAGGGAAGTCTGATACATTACCAGTATGCATTTAAAACACTGATACCTGATAGTAGGTTGAGAAAAGAGAAGACGGGCTCCAGCTTGAGGGGGGAAAAACTGAGAAGTCATAACTACCCCAAAGATGTGAAGGAAACCTCAAAAGACACAGACCTGATTCTGCTGTAAAAAAGGAAACGAATCACTCCCTTGGGGTTGATACACCAACAGTTTCAGCCCATCACAGTCTTGCCTCTTTTAGGGCTTTAACGACTATTTAATTTCATGGAAAAGTAGACGCCTCCAAGCAAAAAGAGTGCCGTTTACCAAAAGAAAGAGGCTTTCTTAGCAACATGGAACTTAATAAGGAAAAATATTTATCTGTGCCTTGCACAATTTTTAAAAGCCATTATTTCTATACAATTTTTGGTATTTACTATAGTACTAGGTACAAAGTTAACAAAATAAAAGCTTCTTGAATGAATGAATCCCAAGATGAATGAAATGATACAGTAGTAATTTCTTGAGAGCTCAATGCCATTCTAGTGACCCTCTGAGGCAGTCCTGCAAGGGTTTGGGCTACAAGAGGGTAGTGCATGCCACAAATGGCCTTGATCTGCTGCAAAGAATACTCATTTTCAAGAATGTGATGCTTAAATGAGGTAAAATTTGGAGGTCACCACCCCAATTAGCATATGCTAGCCTGCACTAGGGTAAATATCAAAAACTTTCACTGCTCAGTGTTAAATTAACCAAAATAACCACAGGTTCCTTCTGGGTACCTCGAAAGAAAAAAATGTGTGTGAGGGCTATTTCAAACACTCACTTTCAGATGAATGAAATGATATAAATTAAAATCAGTACAAACAAATAATTGAACAATAGCAGAATAACAAAATATAAATCTGACTCTTTTGATGTATAGTAGTCAAAATGGTTTGCTCACATTTGTTAAAATCACAACTGAAACAATGACATGTATAAACGAATAGATAAAGTGGTCTTTCACTATAGTCCAGTGTATTATTAGAGTTCCATTCCCCGATTTTAACTGATCTCGGCATGTGGACTCAACAGAGCTGTCAGGTGGACTCAAAATCCTCTCGACTGCTCTCCATTTCAACAAACATGTCTGGTCCGCCCTCATTTCAAATGCCAGCACAAGCGGTCTGAGACTTTACGGCTTGCTTTCTTCTTTTTCCTCTGGGATCGTCTCCCAGACTGGCTCCTTGATGTGTTCTGGTAACCGTTCTAATTTTGTCTAAAAAGAGAAAAACAAAACTATAATATAATGTGGACTTAACTCTTAGGCCACAAATTACATTTATTAATTTTGTTCCCTTGAATCTTCTTGACTTTTTTGTTACCCCTCTCATCTTTTCGCAGGGCTTTGAACCAGAGAGAAGGACACTTGATGGTATATAAAACACTCTCATATGACCTATTTAATCCTCAGTGATCTCCAGGGACTGTCAATTAATGTGGTCCCCATGTCCAGACAACTACTAAGAAGGAGGGAGACTTCAGAGGCATCTCAGAAAGGATGTGGGCTGGAGGGGCAGGATTCTGTTGAGCTGCCACCACTGCACAAGAAGTTGGAGACCTCCAACCACTGTGGCAACTGTGCCCTCCAGGGCCCCCACAGGCCCTCCCCTCTACTCAGTGGGCCAGGACCAGACTACAATGTATCAAAATAATAATACAGATCTCTCCCCAACACAGGTAGAAATTCAAGTCATACCTTTGTGACTTCCATGGCTACTCCTTCAGGTAAGTTTCGCTGAATATATTCCAGGTAGACATCTGCTGTACTTCCAGTTAGACGGTCTAACTAAAATTTCAAACATGAAATTGGTTCATGCTATGCTGTTAAAGCAGAAGTTTTAAGTTTTTTTGGTAAAAGTGGTAGAGCCTTTTCTTCCTCTATGAAATCTTACACAGAACCCCAATTTCAAAGGAAAATAGTGTAGATCCTCTGGTTGAACTGGATGAGGAGAGCATGGCCCTGAATCCCATCCCCCCTTCCTCCCAAATGCCTTAAAGCCAGGATCCATGGAACCCAGTTTGCAAGCATGGTATCAAAGCAGTATACTTATACGAGTTTCACAAAACAACTCAAGACAAAAGGAAACAAAAGACTAGATTATAAGACAGATATAGTATAAGATTTTCTGTGTGCTCCATGGTGAAGTATTTCTGTCAGACATGGGTGGATAAAATTTTGGATTTTTCTTTTTAATTTAAGGGTAGGACTATACCTTAATCATATTTGTACTCTCAATGCTAGTACAGTGCTTCCCATATAAAAGATGCACAAGCACTTGTTTTAAAAACATTTATCCATTATTTACTATGCAATGGAAATATTCTAAGTGCTTTAGATAAATACTTCATTTAATCCTCAAACTAACCTTACGAGATGGATACCACTTTTATTCCCATTCTATAGATGAAGGAATTGAGGCACGGGTCACACAGCTTGTAAGTGCCTGTACTTGGACCTGGCTATCTGACTCCAGAACTCATGCTCTCCTTAACCACACGACTATCCTGACCCGAGGGAATGCACAAATGAATAACAGATGAAGGAAAAACGTTAATGCAGCCCATCATGGATGTGGAAAACCCAGTTAGCATATGAAATGAACTATTAGAACTGTGTGAAAACTTAACTAGAATTTCTGAAATTTAAGCAAAATTATTCCAATGCTATCTCATTGTATAAAAACTAGTCAGCATAATCTGTGTTACTGAGTTAAAGTATGAAATACTCTAAAGGATGTCTTTATGTGAGTTTACTTTTTCTATCACGTTGCTTCCATAACCATGACAAGACATTTTCCTTCTCTACAGCCATCAGGCATGGGCTAACTAAAAGGCAGTCAACCAGTCAATGTTAAAGTTATGATATGCTAGTGTGAAATTCTGGGCATTTCAAAAATGCCTGGATGTCTAAAATAAACTCACCTCTAAACATCTATACAGTGTTCTCATCTCATACTGAACTCTGTGCTTCTTGAAAATATGCACTGATTTGAGAAGAGTAAATCGCTCTATTTTCCTTGGAGGTTCATGTCTGAAAAATTAATGGGCAAAACAAGATACTTAAGCTAAGTGCTGTTGAAACCTGAGTCACTGATATCAAAGCACCATTCCACAATTTTGTAGGTCAGGCTCACACTCAATTATAGGCATTAACTACCATTTACAGACTTCCATTTATCAAGACTGTCATCTATAACAACTGCTGCCATAAAGCTCAGGCCAAAATAAACACTGCAGACAGCAATAAGAACATTTTTTCATGGACCCAAAAATGAGCCTTGGCATGCAAGCGCACAGACACACATGCCTCCGGCTTTTACACCCTTAAGTCCAATACTGACCAAATACATGAGCAGTGAAGACTAGCACCAGCATTAGACACAGTTATGTCTTCCATATGTGTGTTATTTTAGGAAAATCTACCGATACATTGATAATCACAAAACTAAAGTCTGTTATGGGAAATGTGTGGGTTCCTTCTGTTTTGTTAGAAGACTGGCAAAGCCCCACATGGGCCTTGTTCAACATCAGAAGGAGCAGGTGACAAGACAAGGAGGTAGATATACTCGACCTTGCAGTGACTTCAAGGCCTCATGGAGTTTGCCTTGCTCATGCATGAAATTAGTGGGTGAGAGGTGTTTCTTAAGGCAGTTTTGAAACAGTGGATATATCAGCCAAAGATCATCAAATCCAAAGGGTCTAAAAGGATTGCTTGTTCATGTAGTCCACCTCCCTGCCCCACAGAGATCCCAGACACAAGGACTTCTTGGGTCTCCTTATATCTATGCAATTTCTAAAGAAAGGATTTCCTTCATTTTCTTCATTCACTCATTCTTAAAAATTCCAGTAGACAGGAAGGGATGACTCAGCTTGGGATAACATGAAAAATCCACCTTGAGTTTCTATCCAATTTTAAGGGCTCAGACCTACTCAAGATCAGCACCACTGTCCTGGTTGACATGTTACAGCAGCTAACAGGTCAGATTAGGAAAGATCATACTCACACTTGAACAGAGATACCAAGTTCTTTAGCAGCAAGCACAGCAAAATATTCATAACTGTCCAATACAGCCTTATCATGGCCTTTTACTAAAACCGACAGGCGCTTATATAATGTGTCTGGTTCATCAGAAACGGTTATCTACAATTTTAAAATCAAAAAGAAAAGTTTCAGTTGTGGTTCCTCTAACATTTATAAGCGGAAAACTTAACATACTATCCTCAATGGAACAACTTCAGAGTTTACTAGTAGATGGGGAGAAAATGCTGAAAAACATCTTAATGCTGTTAGCTTAAATATCTAGATACTATCACATTCAGATCCCCATGACGGCCCTTAGAATCTATTAAGATACAGTCTGAATCAAAAGGGCTTTCAAGCAACCTACAAAATCACTAATGGAACCTTCTAACTTAATATTGAGCCCCAAAAACACAATAGGAAAGGATTTTTGGGTCTGTTAACAAAAGTAGCCTGGTCAGAAGACCTGGACTGACAATTAAACTTTTGGCTGAATGACAATGGGCAAGTCACATAATCTCATTGCATGGTAATTTTCTCATATATAAAATAGGATGATACCTATGCTATAGCTTATAGCATTTCTATAGGGGACAAGAAAAAACAGATTAAAGTGCTTATACATTATAAAACTGTTATACAAAGGTGAGCTACTGCTATTCATATTCTTTTTTTATTAGGTTTTATTCATGTATGTATTGCCTGCCTTAAAAGAAAAATTACTCATTTCTAATTAAAATGTTATGACATTGACTGTACATATAACTTCTACCTCTTCTACCGTAATACTTAAAGATCTTAGAAATAATGGGTTTGACACTTCTGACTTCCTTCCAAGAAGTGAATTACCTTCATTTCATTCATCCATTAAACCAGTAATTTCTATTACTAATCCAATGATTCAGGGTTAAATTACTTTGCCCTGAAAGCAGATCTACTTACTAACCAGGAAGCTGGACATTCACTCTCAATTACCCCAAAGAGCGTTGTTGGAAGGACAGAATATACTGATATCCTACCTCTTAAGTTGGGGGACAAGGGAGGGGGAATATAGCCCTAAGATGTGTTCTGATTGGTCCTTATAGGGTTTTAAAGATATTTTGAATCTGTTACAAATATGAGGTTTTGCATAAAAATTGGGATTTCAGTTTAGCTTGGAAAATTTAGACAATCTGGCATCACTATGTCTGATTTCCCACACGGCAACAAGTGGCTAGAGTAAGTAGCAGCTGTCTTGCTTATAAAGGGCATAGCCTGCCATTGTGCCCATTCTGTCACCTTTCCTTAGAGGCCTGGCCCACACAGGCATCTGAGTTGGAGATCCGGGATTTATATGTATTGTTATGAAAATATATCTAGTCTCTATTAAGTGAAAAAAATGAAGCAGCAGTATGTTATATAAAATACAATTCCATTTTGGTGTGCATGTGCATAGACAGAATGATTACATACAGACAAATGTCTAGAAGGATGCATACCAAATTGTTCAAGGGGATTATTTTTTATTGTTTCGCTGGGAAAAATTTTCCCTGAGCTAACATCTGTTACCAATCTTCCTCTCTTTTTTTTCTTTCCTCCCAAAGCCCCAGTACATAGTTGTATATTCTAGTTCTAAGTCCTTCTAGCTCTATGAGAGCCACTGCCACAGCCTGGCTACTGACAGACGAGTGATGCAGTTCCGTGCCTGGGAACTGAACCCAGGCTGGTGAAGTGGAGTGCGCTGAACTTTAACCACTAGGCCATCAGGGCTGGCTCAAAGGGATTTTTTTTTTTTGGTGAGGAAGATTAGCCCTGAGCTAACATCTGTTGCCAATCCTCCTCTTTTTGCTGAGGAAGATTGACCCTGGGCCAACATCCGTGCCCATCTTCCTCTACTTTATATGGGACGCCACCACAGCATGGCTTAATAAGTGGTGCGTAGGTCTGTACCCGGGGCTCTGAACCTGCAAACTCTGGACCACCGAAGCAGAGCGTGTGAACTTAACCACTACACTACCACGCTGGCCTCAAAGGGATTATTTTTGAGGGATGGAATTTGGAATTTGGGGTGAAAGGATTTGGAATTTGTAGGGATTTTTAAAAATTACAAATAACACAAAAACTGGGTTCATGGAATCATGGCTTTTACTTAAAGGAAACAAGGTTACACAGCTTCTTCTGGATTTTCTTTACTTGTGGTAACGCTCTTTCTCACTGTAAACAATAAAGCACTGTCCAGGCTCAGTGTCTTAAAATGAAAACAGACTTAAAGGCTACAAGAAAAAAATTCTTCCATAATATAATATCAAGTATTCTGCATCATTATGACAACTCTTTATGTCATGCTGAGCTAAAAGCAAGACTGCTCATTTCCACAGTTATTTGGGGTAAATAAATTTTTCCTTTAGAACTTACCTTAATACCCTGAAAGATAACAGGAGCCCCCGGGACCATTAGAGACACTACACTCAGGCACACTGTGCATTTGCCAGTATTCCAGAACAAATTTTTTTTTATTCATAGTGTTTGGGAAATAGCCTCAAATGAAATAATGAAGAAAATTTATCGCTAATGTAGCTCTTTATGCCAAGAAATAGGGAGTACATACCGTTGGCTTAGTCATATCCTTGGGAACATCAATGTGTAGCTGTGAAAACTGTACCCACTTCATATCGGTACTGCTATGTGTGGAAACAAAGAGAAACCTAAGTAAAACAGCACAAGAGCCCATTTTCTTATTCAGTATAACACATCCAACTATATACTTACAGAAGAAAGCCACCATTTTTGGCTGTACTGCTCTTGTAACTGTTTAAACAAAAATTCCTTGAACCCTTAAAAAAATAGAGAGGGACAAGTGTTAGAGTAAAGTCAATCCCTCAACCATTCATAGTTGCCACTAAAGATCAAAAGATGTACAATGCTTCAAATAAAGGGCTATCTCATTATTTCAAATGAAGGAAGATATTAGGGTAACTGAAATGCCAAATTAGATTTCATTCAAAAAAGAGGACAATAGTAGAGTTCATAGTCAAAAATGACTTTCAAAATACTAGATATTCTGTATATTTTAAAGCTCAGAAACAAGAACTTTTTTAAGAAAGCAATTCTCACATTAAAAGAACAGCTATGAATTAAATATGTGGACATCAAGGAAAACAAACATACATGACTTCATTTTCCCATTACTTTTTACAGATTAAATGTACTTCAACATAATACTTATTTTGCCTGAATATTTTTGAGCAATAACAATGTGTCTTTATGAAGAGTTGGAATAAGAATTCTAAAGTACCCTTCTTTTGAAACTTTCATACATCTTTTCCAGCATAGGTATTTCTTGGCTCGGCTGGGATAATAAGCTGATACATAAATTGAAATACACACTGGAACTTATACCCCTTTTACATCACTACTGTGCTTCATAATGCATCAATCCAGTTTCCAAATCCTTTATTGTCAGCTCCCCCTAGTGGAACAAAACTTCTAGCTGTAGGAAACCTATGTATTATATATAATATGTAATTTGCCATCTGTTTTTCCCTTATGCTTTCTGAGATTTAAAAGTGCAACCTGAAAAAGTGGAAGCACAATAGAATTCTTAAAAATACTTTGAAGATGAGAATAACAGTTTAGTACAAGTGAAACTTAATTAAAACTGAGGGTCATCTAAGTATGTTTAAAAAAAGTCTATTCTTAGCTTATTGTCCTTCTTTCCCTCTTTACCTAAGATGGAGACAGACCAAAACTTTCATATTCTCCCTTGGATCAAGGGAGAAAAATAAAAAGAACAAAGGCAATCAGGCACAATACAAGGCAGTAAGAGATATGTGCCATTCTCCACACATAATCACAGAGAAAACTCCCTCCCCACATCACATAATCACAGAGAAAACTCCCTCCCCACATTTATGCCAGTGACCCCACAATCTAGTTGTGCAAAAGGACTACAGGGCTAAAGAATATGACACTTCCCAGTCATCGTCTCTCAGTATAAATAAACCTCTGCTTTTAAAAACTGGAGCCTAAAGTGCTGTTACACAAACTAACTTTAAGAGGTTCTTAAATTCTCTTTTTTTTTATTATTGAGGGAGTGGAGCATGGTCTGAGTGTGTCTTAGTAGTTCAAAATTTCAATCTCTAACACCATCTGACTTTTCTTACGAACAGAGGTTCTCAAAGTGTGGTCAAAGGACCTCTGAGGGGCCCCTGAGACACTTTCGGGGGTCTGGGAGATTAAAACTATTTTCAGGGGCCAGCCCAGTGGTGTAGTCGTTGGGGGCTCGGGGTTCGCAGGTTTGGATCCCGGTTGTGGACCTACGCACCACTTATCAAGCCATGCTGTGGCAGGCATCCCACATGTAAAATAGAGGAAGATGGGCATGGATGTTAGCCCAGGGCCAATCTTCCTCAGCAAATTAAAAAAAAAAACCACAAAGAACTATTTTCATAATAATAGTAAGATGTTATTTGCAACATTCCCGGTCTCATTCTCTCACCAGTGTACAGTGTGGTTTTCCAGAGGCTATGTGAGGTGTGATATAGCAATAGACTGCAGAAGCAGATATGGGAATCCAGCTGTCTTCTATTAAGCCAGACATTAAAGACATTTGCAAAAACATAAAACATTGGCACTCTTCTCACTAAACTTGTTATGGAAAATTTAGTTAATTTCCATAATAACGTTATGGCAACATGTAACGAGTTTATTAGTGTTATCTTTAAATGAATAAGCATTTTTAACATTCTCACTTTTATTTTCTAATAAGCTGAATATCAATAGCTAAAACCCACACACAGATCTTTGGAGTCCTCCACCATTTTTAGAGTGTAAAGGAGTGCTGAGGCCAAATAATTTGAGAACCACTGCTCACGTTTTTCGCTTTTTCTCCAAAGCACCGCGCAGAGGATATCTAACTCACTCCTCTGACTTCGGCGACTCTCATCTAAACCTCAGAACCCCCAGGTATCAGGAAGGTATCTCAATTTGGTGCTGTGGGAAGTGTCTAAGATCTCGTGACAGCTCAGCCCCTAATTTTTGTGAGGCAAGCTTCCTGTCTTCTCCGAGCCTCAGTTTATTTTGCAAACGTGAAAGGAGGGGTTCGGAACATCTGATGTTCAATCCAGCTCTGACACTCTACGGTTCTTCTCGTTCCTGTCTTTGCCCCGACTCATTAACTTACGTTTTATCTCATGGAAGAATTCGAGATAAACAATGAGCCGAAGTGCGCAATAAATATCGGGGAAGGCTCCAGATGTACAGAACGACAGGTGGCAGCCAGAGTTAGTGGCAACTCTCCCTGTTGGCCCGCCTAATCCCCCCAGCCCGCCGGGTACCTGCCAGAGACTCCGATACACAGGGCCAATGGCCGCCCGCGCCGCCATCTTGCCGTCTCGGCCTCCCAGGATCGCTTCCGGGGTCACAGCGGCGTCCTCAGACCATAGAGTTTCGCAAAAGGAGAGAGTATATCTCTGTGTTCCGGCACAGGAACAACCATAGAGACGCGACTTCGTGCCCTGGAGGTGGTACCGAGGAGATGGCTGCTTTCCGTGGGGTCGGCTTCCTGGCGGACGCTGGGCATTGGTAAAGTTGCTTCAGCCCATATCTAGACAGTTACCAAATTCCATCGATGTTTTCCTCTTTAAATCGTGTTTGTCCTATGCGGTTCCTGTTTTGTTGGAGGCGAACATAACAAACACATGCTTGGAGAAAAATATAACTAATATAATGATGGCGGTTACCTCTGGGTAGTGGATTAATGATTGATTGATTTTCCTATTTGTGTATTTTTCAAAATTTTAACAAAATCTGTGTTTCATTTAAAAGAAGTAAAAGTTTACCACTCCATTGAGTCCAGGTCCCATCCCGTTACGTCGCTGCAATAGCCTTGTAGTTCCTTCCCCGCACCAACTGGCATTTTTGTGCTCCAGCCATCCTGTACACGACTGTCCTACCGATCATCCTAAGTCCTTATCTCCTTATGTTACTGTAGTATCTTGGAATTTACAATAGCTGCCTTCATCTAGTAGCACAAGCCAAAAAGTATTATAACCAAAAAGGGTCAGGTCATTAATGTCCACCATAATTTAGCTCCAACTAAAAGGCTTATAACTGGGGTTTGCTGTAATAAAAATTTTTTCTGTTTGTGCAATTTTCTAAGTTTTATTTCCCCCAAGTGCTTTCACATACGCAATTTAGTATAATGGCAAACTCTAGACTTACGATCAGAAGCTCTGGGTTGTAAACTCAGGTACCACTTAGCTGAGTGACTTCGGGCAAGTTATTTCCCCACCCTGAGCCTCAGTTTTCTCATATATCAACTAGAGATGTTACTAATAGTTGCTGCTTCAAATAGTTACTGTGAGGAATACTATGTATGATATTTAGTATGATGCCCAGCACGTAATAATGCAAGATAAATGTCATCCACTATTTGTAACACAAAGTTGCTTCTATCTTACCTGCCACACAAGATTGAGAAGATTAAAAATAAAAAGATCAAATTTATGAGAACATTTTGTAGCATCTAACTAAAATACTGTGCAAATGTGAAGTTTTTTTTCTTCTCTCTACAATAGGTGTTACTCACCCTGTTTTGCAGGCAGGTGAACCAAGGAAGGGGTAAAATGATTTGCCCAACATCACACAAATTGATGAAAGATCTAGGACTAGAAACTAGTTTCCCTGCCCCTCAGACTGGCTTCTGTTCACTAGAATCTAGTCCACGTGGAGGCATGGCAGAGATGCCCTGTGTGGTCCTACACCAGAGTGTGGAAACACCACACTCCACCTGTGTGCGCTTGTGTTGTACTCGGCTGTGCCCCACCTTGGCAGGCTGCGCAGTGCCCTTTTTGGAACTATGCTTTCTGAATTGTGACACTCAGAGTTGGCTGGTCTCTCTCAGTCAATGGGGTTTTCCAACAACCCTCTGACTGATGCTGCTTCTGAAGTTTGTATCAGTCTCTCTATATTGCATTTCTCTGGTGGCTCCTCAGCCCGCTTCTGCCCGCTTTGAGTAGCCTCAGCTGGGTGAGGGTTCTGTGGCCACCATGATGGCGCCATTACAGCTTGCAAACAACTTTCACTTATGCTACCTAATCTGCTCCTCACAAGGAGACACAAATTTTAGCTTAATTTTATAGGTGAGGAAACTGAGGCTCAGAGATGAAATGACTCATTCGAAGTCATATGGTGAGTTAGTTACAGCTGAACCAATAACCATCTTCAAAGTCCCAGTTTGGTGCCTTTTCTACCCCTGCAGTGGGCTGGTGCTGACTCTGTGATGAGGTCCAGTTCTCTGTAAGTCTGTTTTGAACGCAAGGAATAGAGATCCCCATTTCCTCACTCTCCTGAAAGAAAAGTTTATGTTTTATTTTTAAAAACATGTGTCGCCCGGACTGCTCCTGCAACTGGAAAAGTGGGCTCAAAGCAGCCTTAGGGACTGGATGCCTCTCTATTCCTGAGGCCAAACGTGGTTTTTACTGATAGGCTTCCTCTGCTTACAAACAGTTTCTGCTCCCTCAGGGCTCTGCACATGGCCACTGCTGCTGCCTTTGGTTCACCAACTTTCTGTATTCATACTCTCAAATGTGGGAATTTGATTTGATCTATTCATTTTCCTGGGCTAAGCATGTCATCTGTCACCAAACAACCTATGGGCCTAACAGTTTGGGGTCTGGTGCCAACCCTGGTCCAGTTAGCTGGGGGCAAGGTGGGAGTCACTGTGAGGGGCAAACCCGGGTTTTGCCAACAGTGGGGCTATGGACAGGGCCCTTTGGCATGGTGTGTGGTCATGACAGTGTTCTGAACCTTGGCCTGTCCATTAGTTGTCTCTCCTGTGACCTAAACTTTCAGACCTCTGACCTAATGTAGATGAGCAGGAAGTCAAACGATTCTAGAAAGTTGATGCAAGTACACTTTGCTTTAGCCAGCCCTGGTGGTCTAGTGGTTAAGATTTGGTGCTCTCACCACATGGCTGGGGTTTGTTTCCCAGTCAGGGAACCACACCACTCGTCTGTAGGTTGTCATACTGTCGCGGATGTGTGTCGCTGTGATGCTGAAAGCTATGCCACTAGTATTTCAAATACCAGCAGGGTCACCCATGGTCGACAGGTTTCAGCAGAGCTTCCAGACTAAGACAAGCTAGGAAGAAGGACCTGGCCACCCACTGCCAAAAAATTGGCCATGAAAACCCTGTGACTAGCAGTGGAGCATTGTCTGATATGGCACTGGAAGGTGAGAGGATGGCACAAAAAGACCGGGCAGGGTTCTGCTCTGCTGTACACAGGGTGGCTAGGAGTTGGAATCGACTTGACAGCATTCACAAACACCTTCCTTTCTACCCAGGAAAAATGAAAGTATATGCATCAAATATTCCTAAGTTAAATCATATTTTGATTGCAACAGTTGTTCTGTTTTGAAAGACAGCCCTTTTCCCTTGATTGTGATAGTTTCATAGTTATATACTTGTTTCCAAACTCATCCAGTTGTACACAATCAATGGGTATGGCTATTTGTATGTCAATCATATCTCAATAAAGTGGTTAAAAAACAAGAAATGGCAATACTGCCAAAAATAAAATTACACAGAGGAAGTAATGACCCAAAACAGCCAAAATGAGATCAGTGTAGTATGTAGCGGCATTTGTGTTGGGATGCAAAACAAGCATGTATGGCTGCTCTGGTCTTTACAGAAACATTAATCACTTCCCTTGGGCTTGTGGGGGTGGGGGTGAGAAGACAGCCCTTTTCAAAAGATTCTCTTATATAAAGGACATAATCAACCCTTTAGCTCTTATATATGGGAATATCTGTGATCCAAAGATCACTACAGTCCACTTAGGAATATATTATTCGGTTTCTTCACATGACTTCCTAATTACGCTTTGCCTGTGTCAACGTTAAAACTCATCCTCATTTCTCGAGTGCACCTCAGCTGGCTGGCTGTGGCTGAGGGAGGTAGACTGGGAGTCCATTCAGAACTGACTTCAGGTTAACTCAAAAGAGGCTTTATTTATACACACAGACACACACACACACAAACATACCTGGACGATCAGAGAGAGAATTAATGTAACAAATAGTTGCTGAGCACCTGTTATAAATTGCTGTTTTTGTATGGGTGATGGTGAGGTGGTTCAGAATATAACCGAAGCATGTCCTTTGCTCTTCCCAATGGTGGAATTGGATCAGTTCCCAGGGCCCCATATGTTCTTTATAAGTATTAAATTCCTAGATAGAAAGGAATGATGTCACAGTCATCTTCATGCAGTCAGCTCCCCTGTGTATAATACAGTGTGGAACAGTGCCTGGTACCTGGGGCTCCTGATACTGAACGAATGACTATAACAGTAGGAGGTCTTCAGATTGGACACCTGAGCCACTGGGAGCAGAATTTAAATTTACAAAACTGGCTAAATGCACACTGCTTCTAGAGGAATAGCTATTTTATTTGATACAGGACTATCTAAAATTGAGAGCTAAAATGCGAAAGCAAATTCTGTATAAAATCCAGAATTTCAGATTTCTCCTAAAGTTTGTTGTTGACCCTTAAAAAGTCAACACACTCTTTAGAATTTGGAAATCCAGATGAGCAATGCATATAAACCAGGGTGGACGGGGCTTTGTGGAGGGTTTGCTGTGAGATGCCTGTGTGTGATACTGAGTTTCCCTAAACTGCAGTCTGAGTCCTGTGGTTAGAGACCACGAACCCTTCAAGGGGCTCGTCCACTGGTTGAGTAGCAGAAATGTACGTCCTGGCCCCCAGGGTAGGGGTGGGGGCACTTTGATGAGCATTAAATCTGATTAGCAGACCTCTAAACCAGTCTACAGAAACCAACTAACAGGTAAATGAGCATTTATCCAGCATTGAGAGTCATTTCAGTGGCTAGAAAAAAGGAATGTTTAAGCCAAATGAAACTCAAAAAGATAACATTTTATTTTCAGAGCAGCTGATGCAATATTGAATCAGGTTTTCACAAATAAATATGACAGTGTCTATTTGGTTACATCTCTATTTGATGAATGCCTATCTATAGAAACTGGAATAAATTTACGAGAAGGCTCATGATGGAACTTTGTAGGTAAAATTCTCCTGGCTTTCTTTCTGAAAAAAAGGACTGTGATAATTTAGAAAAATGCTTATCACTCGGGGGAAAACCAACCTAGAATGCCCCATTGTTTTTGTTTTTAAGGAATGCACCTTTTTAGGACAAGTCTATAAAACATCTTTATTTATTTGTTACATATGATGTTTAAATATAACTTTGCTTTCAAGCTTCACACTTTTTTTAAACCCCTGGTAAAATAAGACTTTTGGTTCACCTTAACAAAAACTGACCTAGGAAGAAACATTTTTAGCAAAATGTATTATAAAATTCACTAGAAAATACTGTCCTCTTTTTTTTGCCAAAATGTTACATAAAATCCTTATTAAAAATATACACATTACAAAAGAAAAATTATGAATATGCTATACATAGTGCTTTTGATATGGACCGAGGGACCTGCATTCCGGGGGAAGTACAGTTAAGCACACTAGATATTATGATGTCAACTTATAATAGTGCAAACCTGCATAAATTACATCCTGAAATGGGAAGGCATGCAAGTCATTTGCTGAGAATAGAACATAACGAAGCCAGAACAGGAAGCAATCACAACCACTATTTAAAAATGTTTTCATTTTTATTACATTAATTTTTTTTCAAAAATACTTTTCTTTACAATAGAACTCCTAGAAAATATTTACAACCTTCCTCTAATAAAATATAACAGCAGTTAAATATATTTGAAAATAAGATGAGTTTTTCCATAAAATATATCTGTTAACTTTTTATATACAAGCTTTCTCAAAGAGGTCTAAATTCACTAATGAAAAACCATCTATAGTAAACAGTAACCATGATGAAGACATTAACCATTAGGAAGAAAAGTTCTTTGGGGTGGGGTGCAGTGGGGGGAAGCTAAAACACATCACATACATGCAGGCAAAATCATTTCAGGAAAAAAGATAAGTGCAATATTTTACTATGAAGTCAATTCTTTAAGTCGATATTGTCAAGAAATACTAATTCAGGAATTTGAACTGTCTCTTTAAGGAGGAGTTCTTTGGTTATTTCAAGTCAAAAATGCTTAAACACTATACTGCATGGAAAAATCAAAATTAAATTGTGCATTATATTTTTGCCTTGGCAACTCATTTTATCTGGAACGACTGGGCAAATCTCCAAACAACGAATACATTTGCTTTATAAACATTTTTCTGGCTGTTTGCTCCTTTGATAGATAAGTTTTCATGGACCCAATAGCAGAAGCATTCCAGAATCACTCTCCTACACCCGTGAGCAGAGGGAAGTAGTCACCGAGACAGATGCGATCAGCCGATACTCCAGCCAGAATGGTTCTGGAATAGTTCTGCCACAAAGTTGATGCTCATGGCTCAGGCAGTTCTGAACTCAAAAACATAGGATAGAATAACCTGTCTGAAATGGCAGCAAGTAAAACACTTGTTTTTTTCCCCCTAAAGAAAAGATGAAGGAAACCTCTGAAACCTCTTTTCTGAAAATGGAATGATGGAAATGCATTTATCTTCTGTCCGTGGCTTTCCTGAGATTCAGAGAACACTGCCTGTGTGGGGCTGCTGTGGGCCATCAGTGTGCGCGAATGCTTTTGCAGAGACAAAAGATGCTCGAGGCCTGTCCTCATGCTTCTGCTGACCTGGGATGGGGCAAGGCCTGAAAGTCATGCAGCATTAACACTAAGGGGGAGCTGCCAGAAGCAGCCCGCTTGCGCTGGGGCTGCATCCCAGTCTGAAGGCATGCACACATTTGCCCCAGTGGGATGGGGCAGTCTGACTCAGCTCAAAAGCCTGAGCTAAAAGCCATTTTTGAATGATTACAGGTTTATTACCTTCAAGTACAAACAGCAACCCTGCCACAGGGACAGGAGGAAGCAGAGCAGAATTATGTGGCTTGGAGAATTCTAGAAGTGCTTTGGCAAATGACTTTAATGAATACATTCATTGTTCGAATGCAAACATTGTAACTAAAGTGGTATCTGAAACCATTTTTGTTGGTCTTTAATGCTATTTCCCTTGTATTTGCTATCAAATTTATTAGGAAACCCTTTCTCACATAGCTAGTGTCAAGGTAAACTTCGGTCCAGCATAGGAGAATTACAGCAAAATCCCACTGAAGGAGGGTTCATGGTACTTCCAAGTAGCACAAAGTGATTACAGAACTCCACTGACCATTAACGGTGTTGCAAAAAGGAATGGACTCTTCCGATCTAGTTTTTGGGCAAAAGAACACTTCTTGGCATTCCAGACACTTCAATGAGTGTCCCTTGACCACCCCCCTGAAAAACAGCCCTAGCCACTTAATAGTTGGGGTTATTTTCCTCCAGATGGCTCACGCCGAAACATGGTTCTGCCAACCCATGAATCAGAGCCACCAGGTCCCCGGGGAACATGAAAGAGGATGCGCTTGCTCTATAAACCAGGTCTTCAGTAAAGCACTGTTGGGGAGTGCATGCCGGAAATGATACAGTGCTCAGTTCTGAGAAACAGGCCCACGAGTGACAGACAAGGCAGGGAGAAAATTTATTTTCACATTTGGTCAACTTTTCAAATGATGTGTGTGCAAGACGAAAGCCGTGGAACACGAGGGCTTGCTTTGCTCTCTGGAAAGCTCCCCCCTAGCATAGTCTCCTGGCAAAGATGCCAAGTTTACTGCAAACTACAGAATGAGGTCAGAACAGAACAAAAATAACTCTTGGTGGGAGAGGATGGCCCAAGGCCCCAGCGCGAAGAGGGTAGCCCGCTTCACACACACATACCCACACGCACACTCACTGCAAGCTTTGGGATAAAAGGCAGCCAGGATGGTTGACATCTGAAAGCCAAAGACCATGAATGTCAGGTTCATTCCCTGCCGGGAATGATTTCACGGGAAGGTAGCCCAGAAGAAACACCTCTTAAGTAGAGTTGTGCCAATTATTTATTCCTCCCACCTCCCACAAAAACAGATTTTTTTTTTTAAATAAAAGGAAAAGAAACGAAGTTTTTTTTCTAAACTGCAATAAAACAACCACTTTTTAAACAGGTAGTTTAAAATGGTTACAAAACAAGCAGGCAGTCCAGGTTTCCTGATTAATGAAGACAGAGGCCATGGTTTTTCGCTGTCTCTAAGCGACAAACAGGGCTTTACAGTTCCGTGTCACCATGAAGCAAAACTGAATCTTGATCATCCAAGAGGAGATCGGCATCCACAACCTCAGCCTCTTCCATGACGCCTCCTAACTGCTGGACCACGTCATCGTCGAGGATGTCCACGTCCTTGATGGGTTTGATGAGACTCAGCTGGTCCAGGGGCAGCAGCCCTGGCGCCCCCACTGGCCCCGTAGTCCTCTCGATCGTGGCTGCCATTTCAGCCGCAAAAGCTGCCTTCTGAGCTTTTTGCCTCTGCTGTTCCTCCTGCTGCCTGTGAGTTTTCATGTGCGCATTTCGGCTTTTGATCTTGAAGAAGACTCTAAAAATGAAGAAGAAAGAAGCATGTGAAATTTAGAAGGAGATCTGAGTTCTTGTGAATCCAGGTGCCCTATGGGGAAAAGGAGGTGTGTGGTCTCACATCTGGTTTGGGGTGACTTTGACAGTCCCCAGCTCCTTAGCTCCTAGGACCTCCTGCCCCTGTGACCTGTCACCTCTTCTCTCCAAGCTTTACAAGGTGGGGGGGAAGGGGGACAGGAACACAGTTACAGTGTGTCAGGCTTCCACCCTATGACAATGAAGAATGAATTCTGAAAGGCCTTCCTGTCCATCTGTCGTCTGGAGCACATGCCTTTTCTCCTCCTTCAGCTTCCCGCTTCCTCTCTCCATCATTAACCAACCTGAGAATCTCCCAATCATGCTGCCGAGCTCTGGCAGTTCTCATCCTAAAACAACATCATCCGCCTTTCGCTTCTGTCCCTGCTCTTCCACAGGCAGAATTCTTGAAGGGTCTCCCAGCACACGCTCGGCATAGCTTGCCTTTCCTCCACCCTCTCCACCTGGACTGCTGTCCCCTCCACTGCACCCAAGTGCCCTTCTCAAGGTCACCGCTAACACAGTGTGGCCAAACCCAAAGGCCCCTCTTCTGTCTCGATGTACTTGACTTCTGAGCTGCATCCTCCACTCCTTTTCACCTAAGATCCCTTTTTGGCCATCATATTATCATAATTTCCTACTGTTTGCTTTAGAATGAAATAGTTGTTCTCAGCTGGGGGTGATTTTGCCTTCCCAGGAACATCTGGCAATGCCTGGCGACATCTGATTGTCATAACTGGGGGGGCGGGTGGTATTTCTGGCATCTAGTGGGTAGAGGCCAGGGATGTGGCTAAGCATCCTACAATGCAGAGGGCAGCCCCTCTTCCCCAAGCAAGGAATTATCAGACCCAAATGTTAGTCCTGAGGTTGCAAAACCCTGGGATAAGGGGTCTGCAAACTGTGGTCAGTGGGCCAAATCCAGCCGACCGCCTGTTGTTGTAAATAGAGTTTTCTGGAACACAGCCATGTCTGTTTGTTTATGGATTGTCTATGGCTGCTTTTGCCCTACAATGGCAGAGCTGAGCAGTTGTGACAGAGACAGTATGGTCTGCAAAGCCTAAAATATTTCTATCTGGATCTTTTTCAGAAAAAGTTTGCCCAGATATGAGACTGCTTGTTTTTGGAGAGGGAGTGGTGTCAGTACTCTGTTTTCATTCCTGTGCTCATAAAAGACCAAAATAAACAACCTGATTTCTCAGACCTGAGTCAAACAGAGTTGATGAATCCCAACTGGATATACTAAAAACTGTTTAATGGAATGAACACAATTTCTGCAAACATTTGCTTAACATCATTCCCAGTCTGGAAAACTACAGAAAATATTTCTATTTTCCATAAAATCTTAACTGGAGTTATGGTAGAAAAAGGTCCCAAGCAAGACAAAAACAAGACAAGAAAAACGTTTAATGGACGTCACTGAAAGACAGCCAGAAAGCTCGAAATACTATTGTTAAAATGTCCTTTGTCTCCACCTGGTGGGGTCAAGAGTAGCCTGTTTCAGCTGAATGAGTGGAGGGTGCTGGCTCCTCTCAGAGGAAACTAGCATGACCCCAATGCCCCCTACTCTTCCACCCCAGGGCAAACAGGTGTGAGAGAACAGGACTTGCCCAGGGAGGTTTCATTATTTCAAGTAAATAAGCCTCATGATCAATCTGGGGGTCATTTCTTCCATGGCAACATGAAGATATGTCTAGGCTCTGAAGGATATCAGAGCACAGAGGAAGGACTGACCCCTAAATCCATCCTCCCCATCTCTGCGTTGCACAGAGGGAAAGGGAGCCGCTAGTTCCAACTCATTCTAGTGGGTGCCAGCAAACCGAGTCAGGTTTACTCAGAGGCTAAGAGCACGGCCTGGCCAGCCTGCTTGGTTTGAATCCCAACTCAGTTGTGCATCATGACCTTTCTGTACCTCAGTCTCTCTGCTTGAAAAAAAGGAGCTACTGAGCCAGCCCTGATGGCCTACTGGTTAAAGTTTGGCACTCACCGCTTTGGTGGCCCAGGTTTGCTTCCCAGTTGCGGAACCACACCACCTGTCAGTTGCCATGCTGTGGTGGTGGCTCAAATAGAACTAGAATGACTTACAACTAGGATATACAATCATGTACTGAGGCTTTGGGGAGAAAAACAAAAAAAGCTACTAAAAGTACCTACCTTATTGGGCTATTCTAAAGATTAATCAATACATGTAAAAATCCTTTAAAACAGTGCCAGGCAAACAGTGAGTACTCAACAAATGGCAGCTAATATTAAGTTGCCTGAAATATCCTATGAGGATGTGTCTTACAAGTAGAGGTGCCAGTTGGCCTCACTGATACAACTGGGGATGCCTCCATGGTAGGAGGTTTCCATTCAGCAGTGACCTGGTCGGCATCTCTCCAGGTAACACTTCTGTTTATGTTTGAGGCACTGGAGATTATGGGAAGAGAAACTCAGCAAGGCTCTTAAAGGATGTCACTCCTGACAGTGTAACACCCCTCCACGTCAGGCAGACTCCCTGAGAAGTAAACTGGAATTCTATCCTGGACGCTGTGGGAGGGAACTGTGCACATCTCACCATCAATGGTATTTTCGACCTAAAGTAAATAAACAAGCAAAGCAAACCAATGACATGGAGCAGTGGTCAGGAGCCAGGCTCCGCATTTGAACACAGCTGGGTTCAAATTTCAGCTCTGCTCTTACTGGTGGTGTTGGGACAAGTCATTTTACTAACTTTTAATCCTTATATGTAAAACAAGGATAAAAACACTATCTGCATCACATGGCATTTCTGTGTGAGGATTAAATGAGCTCATGCACATAAAGGATGTAAGAAAATAAGTGCTCAGTAAATGTTAGCTGTTATTATTACTACCCACCGTCAGTTTTTCCCTCTGAGTTGTTGTTTGAAATTATATTTAAAAGCGCAGGCATGACAAATAGGTTTTATCTCATGAGTCAACTCTGATCAATTGGTTATGTCAGCTTGAAGCATTTGATTGAAAAGATTTGAGGTCTTGTTTTAATGTGGTAGCAGAGAGTGTAGCAATTGATTAGTGATGTCTGCCCTGGGTGCAGGAATGAGCAGTAGTGGTAGGGAAGCCATCTCTGCTACAGAGAGTTCCTGATTAGGTGTTTTAGAGCCATTCTCAAATCACTCAGCAGGGATGCAAAGAGAGCAACCCTAGTGAGTATGGTTTGGGTGAAGAGAAGCGGGACTCAGAGTCCCATCCACCATTTTTGGAAAAGAGTGAAGTTTTGCAGCTAGAGGTTTGCTCTCTGAAGATGTCCATCCTTATTAGGCTTTCAGACAGCAGAATGACCATATTCTGAGTCAGAGACAAGGTCCACCCATTTTGAGGCACCATGCAGACCCCACGAATGGTATGAGGGAGAGTTTGGAGAGTCTGAGTTCTTTTTCTAGCTGAAGAAACCTCAGACCATCTTGGCACTGGCCCCACAGAGCAATTATCCATCACAAAGTTAGAGTCAGTCTCTGGTCCAGTTCCACCTACTTGCCACACTCCTTGCAGGGGAAGATGGTGGTGGGGTCTGTCTCGCCGCTGGTGGTGCTGTGGGAGGGCGAGCTCTTCACTGAGCAGTACCCGCTCTGGGTGCTGCCAGGCTTCTGCTTCCCAGACGGGACGGCACCCCGAGCTTTGGTCACCTGGTTGGTGCCACCGTGGATGCGGGCGTGGCCGTTCAGTGCCTGTCGGGAGCTGAACACCTGGGGAAGAAAGGGAGTGACATGACATCTACAGTCCTGAAAAGGAAATTAGGGTTATTAGTTACTCAGTGGTAAAACACATGATACTTGAAACAGTCTAATGACGGGGCGCAGGGGTCTGATATAGCAACCTTTGGGCATGCGCCACAGAAAGTAGAGATTACCACCACAACCACAAATACTGTGCAACTAAAACCCCATCGTTGTTATAACCAGAAGACGGGAGGGGATGAGGCAAAGCTGCTGTCTAGAAGTCAGGAGACTGGGGGGCTAGACCCAGCACCTCTATTTCTTCTCTGTACCTTTTATTTTTTCCGTCTATAAAATGAGGGGGTTGGACCAGCTTTCAAACTTTTTTTAAGCTGGAAACTACTTCTCCCCCCTTTTTCTTTTCTTTTTCTCTTTCACTTTTTTTTTTTTCCCCAAACAAATCAGGTCTTACTCAAAAGCGCAAAGTTAAAAGCAGAGGTGGTCTGGCCGCAAGAGACAGCACCCCAGAATTGAGCCTATTTGCCCGGCTCTGTCTCCCCCCAGGAAGCCCTAGAGCCCCACCAAAAGCAGCCTGAAAGCCACTGGCCAGCTGTTCTGACATATTCTGCATGTTAGGCCCAAGCCCCAGTCAGTAGCCCATTGGGGAAGCAATGTTTCAGACCCCCCAAGTTTACTGCAGGATGACAAAAGGGAGGACCTGGGCAGGCTTTTGAAGCCTGCCACCAAGCAGGGTTTCCCAGCCTCAGGACTACTGACATTTGGGGCTGGACAGTTCTTGGTTTGGGGGGCTGTGTTGTGTAGGACATATAGCAGCATCCCTGGCCTCCATCCACCAGATGCCAGTAGCACCTCCCCAGTCCTGACAAAAATGTCTCCAGACATTGCCAAACATTCTCGAGAAACAAAATCATTCCCAGTTGAGAACCACTGCTGTAAAGGGATGTAATCTACACCCCCAAATTCCAAGAGCCCCAACTTTTAGCTTGTTAAATGCATCACGTAACAGCAGTACCCAACAAGCTACCCAGCTGTAGGGGTTACTCTGTGTTAAGTTCATGAGCTCTGTTTATGGTCTCACTGGGAAAAAAATCTATTGCTGATTTAGCAGCCCAAACCTTCATGGTTCAGCTTGGATTAAAACTAACACACTTTTTTCCCTCTGATTTTTAAAAGTCATTTAAAAAATCCATCTTGCTGAGCCTTTCTAATTGGGAAAAGCAAAAGATGACTTCCCACTCAGTAAAGAATTTACTGTACACCAAAACTATGAATTGAGAAAGTATCCAATTTCTAAACAAATTCACCCAGAAAAAGTCATTTAAAGTCACATCTTACTCATCCCTGAACGGAAGTGCTCTATACAGAACAGCAATGATGGAGTGAAACGTCCAGGTCATTAAACATCAAAGACAGAAACAAACTAGCAATTTCTTATGCTCTTCAAAGGTAATGTAAAATGTATATATCTTTTATTTTAAATTTTTCACTTTTTATTAAATGCACATCAAGTGAATTTCTGCTTTAGGATCTATATATTTTAAAGACTGTTGCTTTCTTCATCTAAGTGACAGACTCAACAAGCAGCATTCAATACACTATGGAAAACAGTATTGTTCTATATAATGTACAAGCAAAGATAAGCACTAGCTTGAGCAAAATGGACTTCTTGTGAAAGGAGCACCATTCTCATTTTTCGAGTAATTCCTCTAGAACTTGCCTCTATAGATGTGCCCGGCTTTAAGAAACCTGATTTGGGAAAAGCTCAATAATTCAGACTAGTGGGGGACCAGCGGGGGACTGAGAGTCCAAAGTTAACAACTTTAAAAAATATCCTTTAAAATACACAGGGAGCCTTAGACCAGGCAGTACAGAGTCTGTAAGGCCTTCCTTTAGTGCTAAGAATGATCAAATGGTGAATTGGTTTTATTTTAGCTAAATGATGTTTTTAACATACTTGAAAAGTATGTTAATTATACAGACTCCCTTTCAGCCCGTTTACATGATTAATCTGCTTAGTAAATCTTTTTTGTTTTCTCCAAAGAGTACAAAGAAAAACTTTAGCTAAATCTTTGTAATTACGTTATAAAAGGACAATCCTTCTCTGCGGACTCCCCCAGTGCATGTAAATGCACGTTTACAGGGCATGACCTGGTGTGACACACAGCACAGAAGAGTGGACAGGCACCAAGAAGCGTGCAGTGTAAGTTCCGGAGGCCAAGGCTCACCGCAGGGCCATGGGCATCAGCAGCAAAGAGCTCTGGATCACATGCTTCCAGAGGGCAGGGACCTACTCTGTGCCCCCCGAGCATGCAGCACAGCGCTTGACACAGAACACACACTCCAGAAATACCTGCTGGCCGAACGAATAAGTGAATGGAATGAAAGAAAGAAAACCAGGGCAACATGGAGTTTCTTCTGCCAAACTCTCACTGCTGAAAGTGCACCCTCTCCAAGACGCATCGTCTCTTAAAGCCGGGCACAGCTGTAGGGCCCTCGCTAGTCCCGGATCCCACAGGACGCAGAGACACTTACAGCCCCGCAGTTGGGCATTTCACAGATGAAGGAGCCCGAGGGCTGGCCGAGGGCCTGCAGGGGCGGCCCCTCTGCAGGAGCCAGGACTGGGCCTGGTGGCGGCTCCGGGGACCTTGGCACTTCGCTCTCCTCTTCTCTTGTGGATTTCCTATCTTCTTCTGGGTCTTCCTCCTCCTCTAACTCTTCTTCTTCTTCACTTGTCTGGTGTTAAGGCAATAAAAGCAAAAAGGGGGAAATCCCCAAAGGGCATTTTTAGTGATGATCAGAACCCACGGGCCAGGAGAGGAGAGAGGGGCTGGACCCTGGGGATGCGCTGGTTTCTTTCTGCATAAGGAACCACCGACACAGCCCGGTGGGGAGGGACATGGTCTCTACAAGGTTGGTCACTGGAGGCTTGGAATTTTGAGGTCAAGGAAGTCCCCCTGCCCCACTTTGGGTTCCCTCATCACTTGTATAAAAATATGCTCAGGCAGGGAGGAGAGATTTCTGTCTGGAGAGTTTCTCCCCGTTGCTGGAGACCAGCAGACCTGGAACCTGACTAAAACCCAGGCAGACTGCCTGCTTGTGTGCAGCTCTGTCCCCGGAGCAGTGAGGACGGCGTTCAAGCAATAACAATACTGTGGAAACTCTCTAGAGAGAGACTAAAGGCCAATCATGATTTGTTTTACAGCCTCATAACACACTTCCATGCGAAATGCCCGAGATGTCTGGTTCAACCCAACGCCTGCGGAAAGCCTGTGACACACTGTTCCGATACACTCCTGCTCTGCTCATGTCAGAAAATAGAATGGAAGAGTGAACCACAATGACTTTGAAAAGCAGAGAAGAAGGAAGGGGATATTCCCTTTTATTTATAATGCATTTTTTCGTGGGGGCGGTCTCTGAACATGGGCTTAAAAAAATGCCCTCCAGAGGCATTCTATGAAATAGAATGAGAAAAAATATTTTCTATCAATAATTATCTTCTCTGCTACTGTGTCCCCTCCCCCTACTTCAGAACAGCAACCAGGCGGAGAATTAAGCAGAAAGTCCCTGCCTTCCTCAAGGCTAAGAAAACAGTCAGGTACTGGAGCAGCTCGGAGTAGGTAGCCAGGGTGGGTTGGGATGGAGGGCAGGGATCTAGGAAGCCCTCGTTCTACCTCTTGTTTAAGCACCTTATTCTGCTCTCTCCATCCTCAATGGGGAGCGGGGGCTGAGGGATGCTGGCTCCTCCAGTCTCGGAAAGGACTGAGCACCAGGGAAAGGGAATTCTATGTGACATCAACCTCATTTCGGCTTCCAGCACTTTACAGTTTACAAAGCACTTTCACATTTACTATGTCATCAAATAGGCTGTAAACAGTCCTCCCATTTTACAAACAAGGAAATGAAAGGCAGGTCCAGCTGTCTCTAACCCTGACAGGGCATTTGTCTCTGCCGGGCTCTCTCTGCACACCCACTGCTTAAAGCACATGGGCTCCAGTTTGCTCTACCCCAGACAGCTCATCAGGGTGAGCCTACGATTCTTACAACCCAGAAGCGAGAATTTCCAAGAAGAATAAAGATTTCTGAGAGTAGTGGTGCCCTGGGATCCAGAAACCACAAGCTTCCTCTCTCCAGTTTGGATTGGAGGTGGGAGAGAAAGACAATGCTAGTGAATATGGGGCATTTAGCACTCCCCTCACTGGTTCAATATTGTCTGTAGTTTATAAATTATATAAATTATATAAATATACTATTTGAGATGATGTTGTAACAGGGTGTATTTAAGAAATGGTCCCAGTTTCCAGTGGGTTAATTACATCAAACCCCCAGGGTTCACTCCATTCTTTACAGAACTGGAACTTGGTTCTAACAGAACCATGGCCTATAGCTTGGCATTTAAAATAAATCACACAATAACTTTAAACGACAATGGCATTTCTTTCATGGTATAATTGTTATAATTACAATTGTCTCACAATGCCATTTTTTGGCTTAAAAACTCTTAGAAGAAACATTCTGTATAGCTACAAAATTACAGATTAAGTTATATTTTACTGTGATAATATATGTCTCAGGAATTGAGATAGGTTTTATTTCAACTGGCAATCTATACATGTTCACAAAATGATTTATTATCAAGCCACATGGCTCACCAAAGTGACTAAGAGATACAAAGATAGGAGGACAAAAATTCTAACATGTAGAACTTTGTATCAACAGGTTGGCCATTTCATGACTTATTGTGTAATGAAACATTTAGTAATATTCCAAAAGTGGTAGAAGGTGGGCAAATATAGGGCGGGGAGGTGGTTATTTATTTAACACTCAAAACCTCGAGTGTCCACAAGAAGAGTTCCTTGAGGAAGATGATATACTTCTCGGGCATGCAAATGGAATTCATATTACGAGAAATTTGCAAGTTAAAATACAAATGTTCAAACTAAATTTACTCAAAGACACAAATTTGAGCATTATAGTCACTAATGATGATGACGGTGATGACATATTGAATGCCTGCTATGAATCAGGCACTACACACACAAACACACACACACATTTCTAGTGTTCACAACAACCCCACACAAATTTTTCTTTTTTAAACAAATGGGGAAATTAGCCAGAGAACTAGTTTTCCCAAGGTCACATAGCTGGTAAAGAAGTTGAACTGAGATTTAAAACCTGGACCATCTGATTCCAAAACCTCAGCCTTCTCCACCCCGCGGTCCTGCGGCAGATGTCCACGGTCGTACATTTGTCCATCTGTACATGGCTTAGGTTTTCAGCTTAAACACTGATACCCTAAACCTCTCAAAACCATTAGAACCAGCTGCCTTTACATCTCAGAGGGAAAGAGGATGTTTCCCAAGCCCCTCGCCAGTGGACAATGCTATAGGTAACTTAGGTGCTAAGACCATGAGTGAACTTTGCCCTTGGGGCCCTTCCAAAGCCAGTTAACTGTACCAGTTGGTTTCCTGAATTGTGCTGAATTTTGGTCACAGCCAGACCCACAGATTTGCCCAGCGTGGGAGCATGTGTATGGGCAGGGGACAGGAAGGTGTGGTTGGCACACTTTCCTTCCACCTCCTTAACAGAGCCCACCTTGGTCCCCTTCGTCTGCCCCCAAGGGTGGAAGGGCCTGTGACAGCCTCAGGTCAGAAGTCAAACTACTCTGCTGAGTGAGCTGTTGTGTTCTGCTGACCTTCTGGCTACCTAAAAAGCAGTCACTCCTCACAAACTCTCCTTTTTTTCCTCTCTCTCCACAAAAGTCCCTGAGCCACCTGAGCATGGTCAATCTGGGGGGAAATGGTCACCTGTCCCTTTAATAAAACACTGAGGACACATGTAAGGAGAGCTATCACAGGTGTGAGGCAGGCCTGGAGGACAAAGAGCAGGGCCCCTGCCCTAGGACTGTGCCTTCTGCACCTTCCCCAGTCCCAGCATGATCCCAATTTTTCACCTCCACTTGGCAAACTATCCTCAGAAGGCTGACCGTGCCCAAAAGGGAGCTGTGAGCTACCACGCTGGCCTGTAATCAAGATGTTCCTGTTTTCGTGGGCCCGAGTCATCTCCGCACACAGCTGTTTGTTCTCCCTGAGGTCAGGCCACGACGGTGTGGATGCTTTTGACCCAGCCTAATACTGTCTCCTGGGGAATAAACGCAAGAAGGCATGGCCCCTTGGGCACCATCTTAATCTTTCCTCCTTCAGTCTGAGGCTGCATGCTGGCCTGGGCCTTTCTACCCACCTTCAAAGCCCTGCTGGCCCAACATGGCGCCTCTGCCTTGTGTGGCAACATCTTCCCTAGCAGCACTCCTCTGCTCAGAATGCCCTTGTTCAGCTTGTCTCCCTCCAGTGAGTTCACAGAGGGATTGTTGCTATGACCCACGGTGGATCCTACCTGGGAAAAATGTTCACTCACTCACACAACAAATATTTATTGAGTGCCTATATCATGCCAAAAACTGGCCTAGGCACTTGGCAACACCCAAGCTGAAGAGACATCAACTTGCCTTAGGAAACCATATCCTCTGATTTTGCCCTCTTCCAAAACATGACCCCGACAGAGCCCAGAACACTCCAGAATTAGAAGGGACTTCCCAAATCATCTAAATCATCTGCCGCATTTCATAGATCAGTAAGCTTAGAGCCAGGTCTGAGGTCCCCAAGGCCAGGATTCTTTGTGTTTCCTTTGTCTTTCCCTATATATCTATTCTACTCATGTGGAAAGCAATGCTGTGTGACCTTGAGCAAACCTCTTCCCCTCTCTGGGCCTCAACCTTCTGCCTGTGGAATGGTGGAGCTGGATGAGAGAGAGTCCCTAAGGCCATATCTAAGACTTCCTGGTTCTCATCTTATACTGCTTTTAAACACTCTTGGGGTTCATGGTAAACTTTCCACTTGTGTATGCCACATCTTCCCAACTAGAATATATGCTCCCAGGGGTGGGGGCAGAGGCCAGTTAACATCCCTGGGTCACCCATAGCACGACATACATACTGCTGTTTACGTTGTGGGAACTCAATAGCTTTTAGTTGATTGAACCAGAAGAAGCCACATTGCTTTTATAACATTAGGCCACAAATGAGGAAAAAAGGCTATCCAGATACAAAACATCACTACTTCAACCAGTTAAACAAAAGCCCTGGTCACAGGAAACCCTGTATATAGAATACTGCCATCTCTGAATGGCAATACCATTCTAATCCACAGATATCTATTTTTTTCTGATATCTGGGTCCAAATATAAATTTATATATGCATGTATATTTCATGGGTAGGATCAGTTCTTAGTTAGGAACGTGGGCTTTGGAGCACTGAGTCCAAGTGTTTTTACACTTCTCTAAGAGAATTCTGCATTTGACTGCTCTTAAGTATCACACAAGGGAATGAGGCTCAGATAACATAATCACAGCCATTTGACCATGGCTAAGTTACTTAGGCTCTGTGCCTCAGTTTCCTGCCTCACAGAATTGGTATGAGGATTAAATAATTCACTATTTGTAAAGTGCCCAGCACAATGCCTGGCACAAAGAAACAACTATGTAAGTGTCTATTAAAGAAAATGATCCACATATGTGCTAACACAACTGGGGCACAATTGGGAATGAAAGTATAATTACAAATATTCACAACATTCATGAACTCCAAACACTTTCCCTGATTGTGACAGACTGGAGTTCAGTAAGACTGTTGTAAGACATGTAATTTTCACATACACACACGGTAGGTGATGTCCTCCACAATGTGTGAAAAGGAGATTTCCCCTGGCTATGGATGCAGAGGAGGGAGTTAACCACAAGGACAAAGTGGCAGTAATTAGCAAAGCCACAATAAGGGGTTTGGAGAAGATTTCAATCTTGCTAGGTCTTTATTATGTACTTACTCTTAATATGTAGACAACTTTGGACTGTCTGCTAATGAAGGAAATCGATGTCAGGGATAAATGGTGATGGATGAATTAGAATTACCTACACACTGCTAATCAGTTCCTCAATAACTGAGAGGTCTTGCCACTACCTAGAGGCCAAACCTCCTCTTGGGTTACGGTTTATGGAAGCTGTGGTAAAATCCAAGGGCTCCTTCATCTTTCTGAATTATGCTCTTTGGTCACTGGCATCTGTGATGTGGAAGGATCAAGAAGGGGTGCCCCAGAGGATCAGGGCACCCATTATAAACCAACCACATCAAGGCTGGGACCACCCTGGTTTAGCTCCCCTGGCTCCTGCCTGCCTTGGAACGCGAGCCAGCCCTCATCTCCTTAACTGAACACTGAGCCACAGGTCAGACCCGAAGCGGCCGTCCCCCTGCCTATCCACACAAGGGAGTCAGGGCCTGAATCCTGCCCATCACCCACTCACTGCAGCCAGCTGCCTGGGCAGCAAAGCCAAACCAAACACTAGCCGCTTACTGCCCTGGCTGTGGGGCGGGAGTGGGGCCAGCACAAGCAGCGACGGAGCAGCTTCACTCACCACACAGTCGTCGATGATTTCTGCGAGGCGTGTCCGGTGTCTCCGCCCCAACCGCATAATTTTTTTCCAGGTGTAGTAGTACTCCACACACTGAGCCACTGTCTTAGACTTCACCTGCGGGGAAAGAGGTCTCAAGATCAGCTCCAGCAGTGGGCAGTGTGCAAAGCAGCAAGCTTTTGTGAAAATTTAATTTTGTAATGGGTAATAGGTTTATGCAGTTCAGTAAAAAAAAAAAAAAAAAATACATACATACGGAGTGAAAAGTCTCCTTCCCATGCCTGTTCTCCATCCATCCAGTTCTCACTCCCCACCCTGCAACACAGCTAGCCCCTCTGACGAATTTCTTGGGTATCATTCCATAATTTCTTTACGCGTATACCAACAAACACAAAAATATATTCCTCCCAACCATTTTTCCTCACAAAGGTAGCACACTGCATATACTGTTTCCAACTTGATTTTTTTCATAATACGGCCTGGAGATTTTTTCACGTCTGTCCATAGAGAGCTCATTCCTTTTTTTAACCCATAAAGCAGCGTGCGTTTTCACTTAACATGCTTGAATGCATTTGGCACTCCGACTTGTTGACCTTGAAAATCTATTTATGAAAAATGTTCCTTAGTAATCAAACAGGAATATAAGGCAAAATTGTGATGACAAGAGCCTAGTTTTTGCAGGAAACAAGCCTTGCCCTGCCGTCTCCCAAAGGGGCAGAAGTAAATGTATTTTAAAGAGAAAAAAATGGCTTTAGTTCCTATATCTCTAAGTTTAGTTCCTATATCTCTAAGCTCAAGGTGGGGTTCAATGATGCGGGTTTTCTGGAGGCAGATGAAAGGCTGGCTCTACCCTTGGGGGTGGGAACACGGCCATCTATACCGTGAGATGAGAAGGGTATCACCAGCAGTCCTGTCTCCCCAAAGCTGCTCCCTCCCATCCACCTGACATCTTGACTTTCTACACTAGAATGTCCCAGGGAGTGAGGACAGTGTCCCAGAGAACACTTGTTTAAAAACTTGCATTGTCTGGCAAGCAGGACACATGAATCCATCATCAGTGAACAAGGTGTGGGGCCTTCAAGGAATGAGACCTAGGACAGGTCATTCCTGGGGGAAGGTGACTCAAGAAAGACCATAGCACGGGAGCTGCTGGGCATACGGGGCAGCAAAGAGCAGGGTGGCCTCCAAGGCAGGGGAAGGCAGGAGTGAATACAGACCTGGGGATGGAGGCAAGTTGGAGAAAAAGCCCACCCATTCTGATTCTCGTCCATCAAGGCCATAGATTAAGGACAGGAGACACACACCCAGGACACTGAGGCTCATTGGCCCAGCCTGGAGCCAGTGGGCACTGTCAGTCACCTGTGACCCTGTTCCCTGTGACCTTAAGAACACAATATGGCTCCATCATTCATCGGTTTGCTAACATGAATCAGTTTTAACTTTTAGCCTAAACCACCTCTCAGCCAATTACGGCTCATTAAGTTTATTATCTGCTCTATAAAGTGCTATTTCATCTATGTGAAAGAGTTCTATTTTGCTGTGAAAGGGCTCTATTTTGCTGTGAAAGGCTGTATATGTAACGTATTATTTTTATTATTACTGTCATTATGATTAGGGGCCCAACACCAGAAACTCTGCTACTGGCTAGGGGGAGGGCACACCTCCTCCCTTCTCCAATTGCCCAGAAAAAAATTCTGTTAGAAACATGATAGATCTGTCAAATATACATAAAATAAACTGTATAAATTGTGAACCAGAAGCCCTAGTTCTATTTATTGTGATAGAATGTATAAATTACACATTTTCATTAGGACAAAAATAACTTCCACCACTGCACGTCCAAATAATCTATGTCCTCCTTCTCCCCCACATCTTTGACATTAGGGCCATGCCACCTCTATATCAGATACCATCCTTCACCAGCGAGGGGGGAAGACATCCTTTTGGTGACAGCATTAAACCAGTAACCAAATATTTATACATATCTTTAGGTGTACAATTTCCCAATTCAGTTTCAAGTGAGCATGAGAAAAAGCATGCTTACCATCTTCTGTACAAAAATAAAGTCTTTGCTGTAAGTGGCTAGTGCTTTATTAAACAGTTTTCTTTCTAGGGAGGTCCACTTGTCCGAACCTACAACAAAACACAAACTTCATAAGAGCAGCTCACAGTTCTCCCCACTTTTAGTTGCTGGTTCACGTAGTTAAGTTACAAAATACAACTGTTCAGCAAGTGATATAACACATATCCAACTTCCGGTTGAACCAAAAGCCAGTGTGGTGGAGTGGTGAGCAGCCCTGACATCTGGGTTCCAATCTCAGCTATGGCCTTGACTTCGGCAAGATTCAGCTTTGTTACCTACAAATGGGAATAATTTGAATTGTCCCCACCTCTGAGGACTTTTGTGAATGTTCGAGAAGGTAATGCCTAAGAAGTGTCTAGCTTAGTAAGTGGAAAATTGTGAGCACTCAACAAATTTTAGCTACAGTCTTTACGTGATGATGATGTTCATGAGTGCAAGTGTTCGTGTGGCAAGCGCTCCTGAAGATGTGACGGATTCGGCTGTCTCCACCCTCAAGATGTGTTCAAGGTGATGACTGCAATGATGGAAGGTAGAGGCCAGGTGCCAATGGGGCACAAAGGAGGAAAACCATGCTCAGGTTAGTGCCAGGGCGGCCAAGAAGGCTTCCAGGTAGAGAAAACACCTGAGTTGAGTTTCAAAGGACATAGAAGCAAGTCAGACAGGAAGGAGAAGGGAGGGAATTCTGAGGAGAGAAAGTGGCCTGTGCAAAGTCAGAGGCAAGAAGTGAGAGGATGCATTTCATTCATTCACCCATCCATTCAGCAGATATTTACTAGGTGTTTACTACATGCAAGACGCTGTGATAGGCAAAAAAGCTAACATTTATAAGTACTTCCTATGTGCCAGGTTCTAAGTACTTCACAGATCAGTCATTTGGTTCTACCAACAACCCCGTAAGATTGGTATTACTGGTATCCATTTTATAGATGAGGAAATGGAAGTGTTCAAGGAATGAGCAGTAATCCAGTATGGTTCAACTACTGGGTTCCAGCAGAGGGAAAGCAGAGGAGGCAGGAGAGGCAAGTGGGACCAGCTCCTGACAGATCCACAGACCAATGGGGAAGAGGTCCTGCAGTGCCGGGCTGGTGCATCTGCCTTGCTGGCTAAACTTCATCTTCGTGTCTCCTTTCTCCATAAAAAAGAAAGCAGGATATGCAGGTGATCATAGAGAATGGTACTGGCCCATTTTGGGGAAAAAATAAGGCCTATTTCTAAGGGAAGTCCTATTTCTGGGGTCTCCAGAGAAGGCACAATCATTGTGGCTGGTTTGCAGAAAGCCCTGCCTCTTCTGTTTGTTTCAATTGTCCACATGTCTGATTCTTTGGACAGTACATGGCTGGGCCTTTGACATTCCTCCATTTCTCAGAGCTGTAATCCCCCAAACCATAGTATTTTTCCTCCCAGCCAGGACAAGCCCAAGGTTTCCATTTTGCTATAGTTGATTGATGGTGCTGAAGTACAGGAAATCTGAATTGCTTCTCCCCTTGGAAAGTTCAGCCAAACCTAGTGAATCAGGTGAAACCACTCTGGGCAGGGAGGGGATTGGAGATCCTAGGATCCTTGAGAGAATACATAACTCAGTGATGTAAACTCAGATTCCTGAAACAAACAGGTTCTCTGTATGACTCCTTGATGGGTCCTTCAGCCAAGAGCTCTGGCTCCAGACAGAATATGCTCTCCATGGCTGGGCTGGTTCAAACTCTAAAAAGCAGGGCCATCACCCATTTCTTTGGTTTGCAATTTATCTCTTTACTTCTGGAAGGAAAGCAGCTTTCCGATTAATCCTCAGCAGAAGGAAGCGTCTTCCACATGTTCTGGAGGCCGGGACATCCCCGGCCGTGCAAATCACCACAACATGGAGGAGAAGAGGGGCTGGGAGTTTGGAGTTTTGCTGGAGTGGACCTGAGCAGAGGAGGTTGGTGAGGTTTGGGGTTCTGGAGCGGTTCCATCACCACTCTTCAAATTCTGTCCAGTATCCAAGGCCTTGAGGTCCCAGCTCCCATATGCTCCCCTTACCCAGGAGCAGAAGCAGGAAGAGAAAGACAGAAGGGATTAACCAACAATTTAGTTGAACGACCAAAGAGCTGTCATGGTTCCTTTTAGGTATCCATCAAAATAGCAGAGAGGTAAGAGGGATCAGAAAGATAATGGTGGAAGAGGATCATGACAGGGACATGTCACACCAGCCCAATCCTTGCACAAGCTTATAGGAGGCTGATGTGCTGCCCGGCTGCAGATCCAGAGTCTGTGCAGCTCATATGGGGAAAAAGGGGACATTTTGCTGATGAAAACTCCCTACTAGATCAGTGAGAGTCCTTTCCTCCCTCAGCCAGACCATCCATTTCCTGAGTGAGAGTGCAGCTCCAAGACCTGGTGAGACCCTAATGAGGCCATGCAGCCTTCTCGGGCCAGCATCCAGTCTCTACAGTGGACATACTTTGTTCCACCCCAGACCAGGCTCATCACCCTATTACTGCCCAAACAGTGGTGTCAGAGTCCCAGGTCTGTCTACTTTTGAGAAGCATGTCCCCAAATGCCTTGCCAGTTGCAACCCCACAGAAGGTGAAGCAGCTTCCTGGACCATCTGCTATGGGGGATTCCCAAGCCTCACGGGGAACGACCATCCCCCTGCCGACTCCTTGGTGGTGTTTAGGGCTGCTGCTCTGTGATGGGGTCTTCAGTGAGTTCCCGATCCCAATCCCGATCCCAGAGTGTTCATTCCGCACCACCAGTCCTGGATTAGAAGTGGCCTGCACTCTCTCCCTTTCCTCTCTGAGCCGCTCTCCCACTCTGAGGGCCGTAGGGGCAGAGTGCATGTGCTCAGAGAGGGAGAGATGGCTCCTCTATGTAGTCCTATGGTCCATGCTTTGGTGCAAATGATAGCACTGTGTGTTTGTCTGTCCAACAAGGGCGTCCACGAAGCGAGAGGCAGAGGCAGGGCCAGACAAGCAAATCCGTTCTCAAGCTTGCACTAGAGTGGGCTCCATCTTCTCTGCATCCTGATCACAGGACTGTCCACGGGGCTGAGAAACTGCCCCTGGGCTTCTGTGCTGAATTCCCAGGCCAAAGCCTGGGAACACTTGAATGTGCTCTCCCTACATAATAAGGTCACTATGCTGTGATAAAAAGGCGTGACTTCAGTCAGGAGACCATAGGCTGCAAACCTGGCTCTACCATTTATTCCTCCTGTGGTCCCAGGCAAATTTACTTAAATTCTCTGAGGCTCAGTTTCCTCTTCTGTGACTAAAAGCATCTGGTCCGAAGTAGGTGCACAGTGAATGTTTTGGATCTTAACTGGCCACTTGGAGAGCAGATTCCAAATCAGCCCACGGCTCTGGGACACACACAGTCCCCTGCTGACGTATGCGTCAGTGGCCTCATGAAGCCCGTCTGTCCCTGCCAATGTTCCCCGTTCTGCGCATGTGTAATCCCACAGCCTTCCTGCTGCTGCTCATAACTTCCACAGTCTTCTACTCCTGCCCCTGAAATCCTTCTGTAACCCAGTCAAGGAAAGGCCCAGTCTTTCTCTCCTGGAATCTGTCTGACAGGAGCACTTTCCTCCTTCTTAGACAAGGTTCCAAGCCAGCCCTTCTTGGATTCGGCGGCTTGGACAAACTCCAGGATAAAATGCAAAACCAGGCAGGGGACTAGCTCAAATCCTCCCCTTCCCTCCCCGCTCCCTTCCTCTCTAGGATCCCTGCTGTCCCCTCGGCACCACACAGGGTTAGTGGGCTGACATTCCCCCAGCACTCATTTGTTCTACCTGGGGATTCCTGGCGATCGGGCTATTATCAGCAGGGGCCCCTAACAAGACGATTAAGGCTAATTACAAAGAGCCTAATTAACTGGAGGAAACCGGTGCTGGAACAGTATCCAGAGGAAAAATGTTCTGAGCTTTGGTTGCTGGGGAACAGGCTCTGGACTGTGGCTAAATTGGGGGCGATCTATAGCGAACCCAGGCAATTAAAAAAGAGACGTGGAGGGGTGAGAGAAAGTTTGGGCACAGTATCTTTGAAAGAGGGCCTTTCTGTCTTCCTTTCAAGATTTGAAAAACTTTTATTGATGGTTATTGCGTTACTCAAGAAAGACATGTTCATTGTAGAAAAAGGGGGATGGCCACCAGATCTTCACTTCCGAGAAGGTTTTCCATGGTGGGTGAAGGACGAACAATTTTTGGGGGTGCAGGGTGAAGCAGGTGATACCAAAGTTCCCTCCAGAGGCAAAAGGAAGGGAGGCCTCCATCTGAATCCAGAACTCGAGCTTGTCCACTAACCTTTTTCTTTACAAGTGCTGTGTCACGCAAAGCAAGAGAGTAAGTATGAACTTAGTTCCTGCCCTTCAGGGACCACCATCCAGCTAGAGACACAGGCTAAGAATGCCTGGAAAATGACATCACAGCATCTTCCTTGCAAAGTATTCTCTTGAGAATGTAATTCTGTCTCCTCATCAAACTGGGGCAGCTTCCAAGACAGACCAGGCTTCCCCCAACCAAACAGGTATTTCCTCCAGGTCTCCCCCAACTCTGGAGTCAGGTCAGGGTTCAGGACCCAGTGAGTGCTTGGGCTGTTGTGGGAGTCGACAGTAGCCTCTGTTGAACTCCTGCCAAGATGCTCAGGGCCAGTTCTGACACCACCTCCACTCCGCACCCATCTGCAGGAATGACCAGTTCAACAGAAAATCCAAGGATGCTGCAAGCCACATAATCACAACCAGGCGTCCTCCTCACCCCGACTCCGCCATGCTCCAGCCTTCCCCACCCAAACCAATGGCTAACTGGGAGCAACTGCAAACAGCTGCTACCCACACATGGGTGGAGGGTGCTGAGAGAGGCTGCATGGGTACCTTAGTGTGGACTGAAGAGCTCCAGGAGCCACTGCAACAGCACCTTCCTCTGAGGATCTTAATAGGGCTCCTCCACCCTTGGCAAGCAGCCCTCCGATCTGGGCGAGCTGCACACCCACACCACTGTCTCTCCTGGGCCCCAGAATTGGGCACTTCTTCCTCTTCTGACTGAATTGCTTAGGGCGAGGTGGGAAAGGGAAGGTCAGGAGTAAAGTAAAGGAAGTGATTTTCACAGGCCTGTGTCTCTGTCTCCCCCAAACTTGCAGCCTCCCTCGCTGAGCCCAGTCTTTCTGCCTTCCTCCAGGGCACAAACAGGCCTGGGAGATCTGACCTCTCTCTCTCTAGACTATGGGAGCCTGGAGTGCAATTCCAGAGCTGGAAGTCGGGGTGGGGTGACACCGGCCACAGCTACAGAGCTGGAAGCCAAAGGAGATACAGAAGATATTGTCCCAGCAAGGCTGACTTGAGCCGACAGACTGTCCAACTGAAGATCAACCCAACAGGGCTTGGCACAAAGGCCAAGGCAGGGTGAGGCCATGGGTATAGGATTCACTGACATCTGTAGCCAAATAGGCAGGGGGTGAATGGCTGGTGGCTGGGGCATGTAATGGGAATAGGCTCTGTGACCTCCCCTGTCTCTTGGGAGGGAACTGTTAAGGGGATGGAGTCAGGTCAGACTTTAGAGATCAGTGACTTCTGCCCTTTTGTTCATAATTCTAGAATATTCTCTAGGGCCCAGTCTGTGATCACCTTTTGGAGAAAGCAAAAGACTGGCAGACGTAGGGGAGCACCCTTTTCTTGGGGATACACAGCTAGCAGGATACCAACCCTCACACCTCTGTTCCAACTTTCTTGCCTCTAAGGGTGGAAATAATTCCAGGAAGCAACAGAGTGCTCCTGGTCTGCCTGTGGGGGAAGGAGGCAGGGGATGGACAAGGGATTAGCTAGGAACCCCCAATTCCAAAAGATCAATTAATTTTAGCAGAGTTTAGGGCCCTTTAATTTCAAAATTCTTGGTATTATTTTAGGGTTTTTGTTTTGTTTGGAGTGGCAGGGTGGCTTCTAGTCCATAGCTTCCCAACCTTTTCTATGTCATGACACATAAAAAAATAATAATACTTGCTTGGCACACTGGGAAGAACTGGAGGGGATTTGGGTCCCAGATGAGGTTGCTCACAGCTGGAGCGGATCAGCCCAGAGGCGCCGGCCACCCCAGTCACCCCGAGGGCCAAAGGCTGCCGCAGCAGATGGTCAGGAAGCTCCTTCTCATCAACCAACTGTCGTTCTCACTATGCAAAGAAGCTTGAGACAGGCTCGGACAGTTTGAGGGTTTAATGGGCAGCAGATGATACTGGGAATTAAGAGAGGATTGAATTGTTTCCATGGCAGATTAGGGTGAACTTCCACACCTTTCTGCCCACACTCGGGGCAGACACCAAGCAGGAAATGATGGAGACGATATAAGAAACCAGCTCCTTCAGGCCACTGGTTCAGTGATGGATTTCTCATCTCACGCGTCCACTTTGTGCTCGCCTAGTTCCAGTAGTGGCCTGTGTGCTGAGAGAGACCCACAGGCAGACATCCTGGGCCTGCTGCGCTCAGATGAGTGGCTTCTGAGGCCCTTCCACCCTGTGATGACAGGCAGGAAGGCTGACTCATGAGAGGAGCATGTTAACTGGGGCAAACGGTGGTGGGGACAGGGAGCCCACTGAGAATGCTCCAGTGTTTGTAGAGCAGCCCTCACCTTAGGCCATATCTGGCCACCTGGACCAAGGACTAGAAAAGGCATTACTAGGTTCCCAAGCCCACTAAAGTATTTAACACCTACCTATGCAGTGTCTGCTTAAGGTACCAAAGAAACCTTCAAATGATTAACAACCAAGGGGCATTTGGAGGATGTAGCCCCCTAGAAATAGAAAACCCAGGCAGGTTAGTGGAGACCCTCAGAATGGATGGATTTACCAGTGAATGGAAATAAAAATGTTGACTTCAACTTCATTTGTCACCTCAGGCTCCCCAACCTGTTTCCTCCTCTCTTCATGACTCTCACTCCATTCAACTCTCAAAGGTGTTTTCTTCCCTCTTATTGGTGATGTCATTGTTAATCCACACCCTCATAAGACAAACTCATATGTAAATATATGCAAATCTATATATGTAAATATATGTAGATGTATATGTACACGTATGTCTTTTTCCAGCATTAGTGTGATCTGTTGCTTAATAACTGCCTCCTCCTCAGACTCCGAACTGCATGAGGCAGGACTCTGTCTACGTCTGTCACAGTCACTGTGCTTCTTAATCTTAATGCTTAGCACAGTTTCTTGTACATAGTAAGAGCTCAATAAATAATTGTTCAATAAATGAGTAACAACAGCCTCTAGGACATGTCAGGCATTGGGCTACATATACTAACTCTAATCTTCACGAAAATGCTCTAAGGGATGGAGTATGAGGCCCATTTTACAGGAGAGGAAACCAAGGCGGCAGAAGGCCAAGGGGCAAGATCTGAACCCAGGTCTACTGATTCCAAAGCCAGGGGGCTGCTGAGTGTTGTTGCCTCTGTGCTGTACCTTGTGGTACTGTGGCCCTTTCCCCTGATGCACCAGTCTCACTGCCACATGTGCAGGCACTGTCCACTCTTGCCCAGCTCTTGGCACACCCATGAGGGGCAGGAGCTTGCACAGACTCAACAGTGCCCCGCCAACAGACTCAACTGCCCCATCAACTACGCCCCAGAAGGCCTTGAGATCACAAGTGGTGATCAGGACAGAACCGGTGCTGTCTATTATTAAAAATCGACCCAACCAAACATGCAAACAGCCCGCTGTCAGGTAGCATTGGGGCACAGGGCTCCTGGTGACCTACCGGCATAGTGGTAATTTGCTAAAGGATGACATTTTAACCTGACTGGCTTCCGCAGCAGCAGCATTTCCAGAGCAACCTGCAGACCCGTGGGAGAGAAAAGGTAAAAATGAGTAATGGGTCTGTGTGTCCTAGGAAGACTATCTACCTAACAGGGAAAAGGGGTCAGCAATGCAGAGTCTGGAGCTGGGGGTGCTGGAAGGAAAATCAGAGGGAAAATTAATTGGGGTTTGCTTTCTGGTCAGCACCCAGCAGGGCTTGCCGTTCTAACCCTCCCCCACCTCAAGAGTACAGCCAGTTGGTCATGACTGAGACCCCACTCCTTCCTTGGTGAGGGCCCCCAGCCTCAGAGAGATGGTGGGGCCTCCTCTGAATGGAGGCTGAGTCTCTAGGGAAGGACTCCAAGGAAATGAGTGGGTGATATGTTAACTGTTTTTGCAGAAAAGTCATATGTTTCATTATAATTGAACATAAACAACTGTATTAGTAATAACCATACCACACATTGTCCTCCCAGAGAGCCTAGCTAAAGAAACCCGTTCAAATCTGCCTCCTTCAGCCTTACTGACTTTTTAAAAAAATTGCCATAGGCAGATGGTTTAGGGGCAGAGCAAGGTCTAGAATCTTGCTATTCCAGGTACGGTCCACAGACAAGCAGCATGAGCATCTCTTGGGAGCTGATTAGAAATGCAGAACTATCCTCAGAACTGCTGAATAAGGACCCACACTGTAACAAGATTCCCCAGGTGACTTGTGTGCACGTTAAAAGTTTGAGAAGTGGTGCTCTGCAACACTAACCTCAAAGCATTAAGGAGAGTTCTAGAACATTCTAGAACATTCTTGAAAGGTATCAATAACCTCATGAGAAGGCAGTACTTTATTTATTTATTTACTTTCACCTTCCCATAACATCAAAAAGGAGGAAGCTAGATCTAGTACAAGGATCGTGTATTTACTAAGGGGGAAACTGAAGTTAGTGACTGAGTAATCTTGTCAGCAGTCCAGGTGGAGCAGACAAATGGTCAGCTCTGATTCTGGGAATATGACACCAAAGTTCTGGTTTGACCAAAGAACCAGGTGTCAAAGGTGAAAGAATGACACCAGTTGGTGCACAGAAAACACTTCATTTTGGTTAAGGGAGGAAATGATTCTGTGTATGAACATCCAATTTTGGCTGATTTTTCTAGTAGGGAAGAACAATCAGCAGAGTATGACAGGCTATTTTAGAGCAAGACTTGTTTCAGTAAGACCTTCTACCTCTATCACTTGGAGACTAGTTTTATGATGTGAAATACAAGACTGCTGAAAAGAAATTCTAATTTCCCAAGACAGATGTGCCCATAATTATTACTTAGGAACAGATGTGTAAACAGAAGTCCAACTGGAGCTTTTCCTGCAGGCTTTTAAATCCTGACCTATTCATTGAGATAAGGAACAAGGAGGTCTGTTGCTTGGTCATCATCTTATGAATTGGTTGTATGGTACGGAGGACAACACAGAAACTTGGGAAAATATTTTCAGAATTCTGACATGAAGATGAACTGTGAAGCCTATTTTTCATGCTTCCTTACCATCACATCACCTTTGGCCTCGAAGAGAGAGTGCAAAGCAAATTCAGAATTGGTCCCTCCACCTGGCAACGCACTTGAACAGCACAAATTCAGGAGATTCTCCACTGTGGGGAACAAGGAGAAGCCACTGTAGCAGAGAGAGCTCAGTATCATAGAAGAACACACCGATCCTGGAGCCAGAGATCCTAGTAAGAGAATCAAGGTTTCCCCACCCAGTTCTTCCCATGGGCCAATACCTCTTTGCTGGAGGTCATGGTTTTCCAGCTCTGGCCAGGGCTTCCATACCAGGGTGGCCTTATGTGTGTCCCGGGCCAGGGCAGAGACATCCTGGAGTTCTGGGATCTCTGCTTGGAATCTCAAGCCAATGTTGATGCGTCTTTAATGACAAGAAGAAAAACAACAGTGTGGTCTTCAATTTGAGGCCAAGGGCAACTGTCAGGAACTTGAAACAGAAGGAAGCCAGTTTCTTCCGCAAGAAGAATGCAGGGCCAATTCCTCACAGTGTGATGCTAAGATTCCAGGCATGGCCCTTCTACTTGGATAAGGAACAGCTTTAAAATTGGGGAGAGATGTTGTGAGCAAGGGAGAAGTCTGCCTGGGGCTTCATAGCCCCCTATAACTGAGAGAGGGAGGGTGCTAATTCCAAGGGAACAGCTCCCAGAGCATGGCTGATGGTACCGTTTAATCAGGAAAAATGGGACAAACACAAAGTGCTTATTTCATTTTTTAATCCCTTTCAGGCCACTTTCACATATATTATTCCATCTGAACCTCACAAAGACTTATACTGTAAGCAAGCCAGTGATAATTATTCCCATTCAATAGATGACTTAACTAAAGCCTAGAAAGGTTAACTTGATCAAGATCAAATAACAAATGGGGCTGGAACTCAGGTTTTCTGATTCCTGACTCAATCTCCTCACCACTCTCCCTACCATCTGGCCTCTTTTCTGTGCTTATCCATGAAAATAACCACCTTTCTCTTCCACTATATCCCCACACCGCCTGCTCACAACTCAAGTACTCAACAAGCTCAGTTGGAGGACTGGCCAAGCATCTCGGGGAGGGGATGGGGGAAGCAAGGGCATTTGGAAGGAGACTCACAGAGAACAGGGCACTCTGAGAGAGATGCCTCAGTGTTACCAGGGATGTGGAAGCACGTGGCCACAACCGAACCGGTGCATGGAGCCAGAGACGGGGACACTAGGTTCTCTGAATACAGGGTTTCATGCTTTTACTATGCATTTAGTCTTTGGCAAAGGCCTTGAAACACTGGCAATTATAGAAAAATAATAGTACTCAAAAAATATCACGATGCTACAACTCTCTCAGGGGCCACTCTGACCCCAGAAGTACTAACGACACTTCTCAAATCTCCTCATCCCTTTCCTCAGCTGAGGCTTCTGTTCTAAACAACAATTAGCTTTTCCTTACGGTTCAACGTCAACCGTCTGCTCTCCAGGCCCTGGGGTGACCGTCATGTTGCTGCCATCGATGCTGTCTGAAGCACAAAAACCAGAGATCACTGGTTAACAGGGAAGGGGTATTGAAGAAACTGGAGCAAATGAGCCATTACCAAACAGACGGGGCCCCCTCCCACCTAACCCATGCCAGAGTTACCACCACTAGACTCCAAGGAGCTGGATGGAGTGTGGTGCCAACTGGTTTAGGACTACCCATTCTTCACACGGAGTAAGGAGAAGCTGCTCCACTCTGGTCTGCTAAGCTGTCTTGTTTCTATAAAACTGTTCTTGCTCCAGAAAGAGATCCCGGCTACAGGCCTCTCAATGCTTCATCTTCATACAGCGGCCAAATGTGGAGGCCTGGTCTTGCATATAATCCTATTTGTACATCCACTTGGTACTTTTATTTTGGGTGTCTTACACAATTATCCACCACACAGTCCTATCATTTAGTGTGTGCACACTTCAACTGTTTCCTCACCCCAGAGAGACTGTAACGATCACTTCTGCATCTGTCTCCTCAGCTACACCGTGATTCCCTTCAGGATAAGTATTCTCTACTTGTTCTACGTATTTCTAGCACCCAGCACGGTGCCTGGTACACAGGGTAGATACACCACAAAAGTTTGTGGCGCCAACGAGACAACGCAAGTGAGACCTCCCAGGGCAGTGAAGCCCCGGGGGCCGGGAGCGGTCGAGGGGTGACTCACTGGAGCGGCAGAGCAGCACGCGCGGCGTGGGCGTCAGGGGCGTGAGGGGCAGCTGGGGGTGCGCGCCGGGGCCGTGGCCCGAGATGAGGACGTTGCTGAAGAGCCCCGAGCCCTGGCGCACCGGGCTCAGCATGGGCGGGGGCGTGTAGGGGGGCAGCTCGTGGGCGGCGTCCAGGAGCAGGTGGTCCCCGAGCACGCGCGGGGAGCGCAGCTGGCTCTGGTACAGGGTGGCGCCCGAGTAGGAGGCGGCGGGGCTCGGGTGGTAGGAGGGCGGTGGCGGGATGAAGAGCGGCTCGGGCCGGTGCCGGAACTTCTTCTTCTCGGGCGCGGGCTTCAGGGGCTCCTCAGCTTTGGCCACGCCCGGCTGATGCTTCCTGGGAACTTCCTAAAACGGGGAGAACGTTCCGATGCAAACACCTAGGCTTTCCCCATAGGCCGTTTCCACAGGTTGAGGGGAGGGGACTTCTATTCTACTGGGGACCCCTTCCACTCGTCTGATCCCAGCATTCTCGGCGCTAAAAAACAGCCACCTCTATTTCAGACCAGGCAAGTTCTGGTGACTTGACTGAGGAGAAAACTTTGGTTTTGGAGGAAACCCCTAATGTCTGGAGGGAGTTGGGGGTGGTAGGAATAGTGGGTGGGCAAGAAAGAATAAATTCACATTCTTTATTGCTTATCACTGCATTCCCATCTGGTGAGTGGAATCCAGCTGAGTGGGCCCTTTAATTCCCCACTGCTCCCCGGGGGCAGACATCAGGGACAGATAACACATGTTCTGAGAAGGGGACAGAATAATCTATTCAGGGAAGCTGGGCAGAGGCTGTAGGGCAGGAAGAGGGGGTCAGGCCTAGCCAAGGCTCCCAGGGCCAGTGACCCACACTGGGATCTCCTTGAGGTAACTTTCTGGCTGAGGGAGAGCCATCTATGATCTTTAAGGCTTGTTTCATGTGCTCCCCTAAAAATGGATCCAGTTAACCTCCCCCCTCACCACCCCTCACTACTGCTCCCAGCACTGGTGACTCATTTGTAGCAAGCCCCTCTCCTAGGTTGGCTTCCTGTCAGCAATGTTAGTTTATTTTATGGTAGTGGAACCAAGCACAGTCTGGAAAGAAGATCTGCCACATGGATACATATATACCAATAAGTAAACATACGCAAGTAAATAGATAAGCAGGGCATGCCAAAGCCAAACAGAAACAGACTTGGGTGTGTGCCAGCATCAGCCCAGGAAAATCAAGAGCTGGGTGTGGCTGGAGAGGCAGCGGTGTGGTTGAGGGGGGTGGCGGTGTACCTGCAGAAAGGTTCTGGGCAGTCTGTGGTACCCTCCCAGGCCCTGCAGGCCAGTGCCAGTCACAGCTGCAGTCCCTGGCAATTCCTGTGCCCAGGGTGGCGCCTGAGTAGGAGGCAGCAAGGGATGATGGGAAGGGCTAGCCACAGTCACATGACCAGCTGCCTCCAGGCCATGTGACCTGCCCCAGTCGCCCCTCAGCTCTGGGCTCCTCTCTCTCTGGGCCCCTGCTGCTGCCTTAAGCACTTCGGGCTGCCCCCTCCTGTCTCTCCCACAGCTTCATTGTCTTCCAGGTCTCCGTCCCAGCCTCTGGGATGGGAGCCTAGTGAAGCAGAGAAGTGGGGAAAGGAAGAGGGCAGAGGACTCTCAGGCTCCCAGCTCACTCCTAGGGGGCTCTCCTTAGACCAGAGCGCCCCAACCTGCCTCCTCTCCCCACCAGAGGGTTCCTGGCTGCCTGAGGCTGAGGCTAGGAGAATGGGGAGAGGATGCCTATGCCCCCCAACTTGGGGAGCAATCCTGAAACTTGACATCCTGTTCCTGGGTAACTGATGAGGTCATTTGAGCACAGGCAGACCTTGTGTGACCTCAACTCTGCACCAGAATCCAGACCTCTGATCACAGGGCCAAAGTTCCCTTTTGGGCTTCCTCTACTCGAGCCTCTGGTCCTGCTACTCTGGCTCTAAAGCCGGATTTTCTGATCCTCCAGGAAAGGCTCTGAGACCCGCGGCCAGAGAAGCCACCCCAAGTGTCAGACCTGGATGTCACTTGGGAGGAAGCATTTACAGTGTTCCACCCCTACCAAGCTATTCAGACCCTCTGAAGGCAAGGCCAAGTACTGAGAGGTTTTCCCAGAGGGTGAGAACCACTGATGAGTCCAGCCTCCTCAAGGTCAGGGGAGAAACTGAAGCTCTGAGATGGGGAGAGTCTCAGCAGCCTTCACCCGAGCCGGCTAGCGGCAGAGCTGAGATGAGAACTCAGGGCTCCTCTCTGGACATTTTAATTTCTTTATATCAAGGGTCAGGACCTTGCTCACATTTACTCAGTCCCACCTGTGTGCTTCCACTTAGGTTTATCTCCCAACTTATGACGTCGTTCTCGCCGTTTCCACAAAGCCAAGTCCATCTCTGCCTTCAAAACCCTGCTCAGAGCTCCCCTCATCAGGATCTTCTGATTCTGAGCAAACTCATACCAAACCCCCCTGTCCCTCCAGTCCCTAATTGCTTTAGCTACCCAGGTGCATTCCCTCCAGCCACACCCAGGGGATCACTGTTTCTCACCTGCCCTGGTCTTTCTCTCCCTGTCTTGAATTGGGGTGGGGTGTGCTGCCTGGGGCTCCAATCCCTGTGTTACTAGGAACGTGACTGTCTCCAGCTTCAGGCTGAGACTTTTCCAAGGAAAAAAGAGTGTCTCTCCCACCATATTAGGAACTTCTCTGGGCAGAGAGGGAGCTTGGCTATGTCATTTCATCTCTCTCCCTGTTGCTGACCCCCAAGACCTGCCAACTTATGAAAATCCTCATCCCTAGAGGTCTCTGTCAGTCTCTCCTCTTCTGAGGCCCTGATATTACACAGAGAACCAAAAAAGCTCTTTCTACTTCTCTTAATTATTCTCCCTACTTCTATTCTGGCCCACCTCCACCATCACACCCCCTGGAATCCTAGCAGCCACCTGTTCTCTCAGGACAAATATGACCCAGCACACCACTTTGTGGGGAGGGGACAAAGCTGATGGAGTCAACCACACGGGTTCAGACTACCCGGGGGGAGGGAAGGAGGGAGGGAGACAAATTGAGAGATAGGGATCTCTGTTGCAGAGCCAAGCTAAGCTGCTTGGTGAAGCACTTGGAATTTGAGAAAGAGAAGGAGAACTTAGTGAGGGAGAAACGCAAATCTCTTTGCTTTCCTGATATGGGGGTGGGTGTCTCTCGGAATTATTTTGGGAACCATAATGAATTAGGTCCTCCAAGGGTAATTTCACAGGTGTGATACTAAAAATAGTAAGCACCTGGTAAGAATGACCATCAGCATGGATGCCAGGGCTGTGGCCTGGAGGCCCTGCTGTGCCAGGGGTTACATCTTTGGTGGCTGAATTTGGGGAGGTCTGGAGATCCTGGCGGAGGGGCCAGGGTCCTGGGCAATAGCTATTTACTATCTGGGACAGTACTTCCATATTTTAATAACTGTGATTTCCAGCTGAGTTATCCTCTCTGTTTTAATGTGGGAACACTTTGGGCCTCTCAGAATTTAACCCAGACCATTAGCCTGGTAGAGTAACAGTTTAGTGGGTAGAGGACAGTGTGAACAAGGATGCGATTCCCAAGGTGGCCACGGGGGCTCAGCCCTGAGTGGCCACGCTATGTCTGAGCTTAGGCCAGTGACCTTGAAAGAGCTGTCCCCATCTCCAAGAAAGCAAAGGGACGTCCCCACCCCAGGCAGGCAGGGCAGAGCAGCAACTCACAGCAGGCGTGCGGGGGGCAGCCCCTTGGGGTGAGTGTGGGGGAGAGAGGGTCATCCTCACGAGCACGGGCATCTCGTCGTCCGACATCGAGCTGGCTGGCTTGTCCCTGGCGGAGGGGGCAGCAACGACGCTGTTGGCGAAGCCCTGAGAGCTGGGCTTGGGCGGGAGAAGCTTGACAGGGACAGACACGGGCATGACCATAGGCGTGAGGCTTTCTGCCTCGGGAGGGAGCTGCGGTGGCGGCGGAGGCGGCAGTGGCGGCTGGGGCTGAGGCGGCGGGGCCTTCTCTCCTTCCTCCTACACAGACAATAAAGGCTTTGATCCGGGGCTGAGAGCAGTGCTCACAAGGGGGGACACACTTTGCTCTTCCTGATAGGTTCCAGGACATCATGCATGGGTGACAGAGAACCACTGCAGGGTGGCTTCCTTCCTGCAACCCTGAGTCCCTCGGCTCAAGTGATGACCGCTGGCAGTGGACGAGGCCATGCACCCTATTTTCTACATTAAAAAAATCTTGACCTTGCATCACTTGTATATTAAAACAAATACTAAAAATTTTTTTTCTGTGATTGTCATTGCTTTTTAAAAAAAGGATATGGACTTGTAATCAGGCAAAAAAAGCAAAAAAAAAAACCAACCCCACATAAGCTCTTGTGTAGGATCTTTTAATTCTATGGGCCTTAGTTGACTCATCTGTCAAACAGAAGATGAAGCTCTTTTATCTGGCATGGTCAGGAGATGGAGTGACCTGGGTCATCCAAAGTTTTGGTGAACAGAGCGTTAATCCCATAGACTTAAATTAAGATCAACCAGATTCAAAGAATGAGAAAATTCTTTGAATTTTAACCTGACTCTAAAACTGCATGGATAGTTCACTACATGGATATCCTACCTGGATAATCCTGACGGTATTTAAAGATCTTTGGATGCTTGAGTCTAACACTAGGGCACTGATAAGCTGAAAATGCTGGCTGAGAGCTGATGGGTGCGTCAGCTCTCCCTGGCCATCGACTGCTGATCTGGACGGCCCAAGTGACCCTGGGCTTGGGTGCTTCAAGTAGAAGTTAAAAATACGTTTTCTTTGCTGTCTTCTCCGTGAGGCGGAGAGGCTGGGATCCCCTAAAAGGATTTCTAGAAGCTCCGTTTTTGACTCTTGTTCCTGAAGCCAATGGAAGTGGGCCTGTTGGAGCCGACTGGCTCCAGCGTCAAAGCATAAGCACGTCCCTTAATTAGGGAAGGACTGTGCCTCCCCAGGTGCCCGCATGGGGCTCATACTCTCTTCTGATGGCAGCAAAGCAAAGCAAGCAGCACATGGCCTGGGGAGGACCAGGAACTGGCTCCTGCTAACCTGTTTGAGGCTGGGGGAGGCCCTCATTCCCCCGTGGGACCGCATGTGGCCATTCAGGGCAGGCAGGCTCTTGAACTCCTTCAGGCAGATGGAGCATGTCAGCTTGTTCTTGGCATCAAACTGCTCCCCGAACACTCCTTTTAATTGGCCACTGCTCAAGGGTAGGGCCAAATGGAGAGGACATGCAAATTGAGGAAAGGGAACAGTGATTTATCACACGACCTCATGCCCCACAACAAACCCATTTTATTCACCCACTGCTCCCATGCCCTTGGCCCCGCTTGTAACACCTCAATACCCTTCAGAGAACTAAGCCCAATTTACAGACGAAAAACTGAGGCTCAAGAGTAGGAAACGGCTTGGTCAAAGTCATGCAAGAGTGGAACAAAACGCCCTTCTTCATTCTAGGCCTTCAGGGGCTGGGTTTTTCCACCTGTGGCTTATTACCCTTTTAGGGTCAGCTTGGGCCACCTCTTCCAGAAGCCTTCCTTTAGAAACACATATCTAAATCCTCTGGTTCAGCCTCCAGACAGCATGTGTTAGCAGTTTATCAGGCTCTGGCTAAGTCTGTAATTATTTACCATGTCCATGGGGGAGGAAACAAGTCTGTACTGTTCACTGCTACATTCTCAAAGCTTAGTGCCATGCCTGGCATGCAGTAGGTACTCAATAAATGCTCACCAACTGAATGAAGGGACAGTGGACAGAACATGGGCTGTGGAGTGAGTGCCAGCATTGCTACTTACTTGATGTGCAACTTGAAGTTCTCTGAGCCTCAGTTCTCTCGTGTGAAATAATAGTAATAACAGCTAACAATGGTTGAGTGCTTACTATGTGCTAGTTGCATGGTAATCCTGCCCACCCTCACTGGGAAACTTTTTTACATATAATATAGAGCGCCTAGCGCACAGTAAGCACGCAAACACCACAGCTGCTACTATTATTCCTGTTAACTTCTTTGAGGAATTGACTTTGAATTTGGAAATGAATCATGAGAGATGACCCAGGAAAACCTCCCAGTCTCCCCAAATGCCAACAAGCCTCCTCGCATCCATCCTACCTTGACTCAGGGGACCCTGGCTGGGCTCTGCCATCAGGGAGGTGCATCTAATTTTGAGCCATGCAGGACACCGGAAGAAAGAAGAAAGAGGAAAAAAATGTGTTTCTGATGGGGAGGAGTCCTTGAGGGGCAGGAACCCCAGAGCCTGCACTTTAGGACTCTTCCCGCTCTCCATTTCACACTGACCCCACTCACAGCCGCTCATGCCCTTGCTCTTCCACACCTGAGACTTCTTTCCCTTGACTGCTCCCCAACTTGGAACCACGCCCCACTCCAGGAGCTGCTGCCAGCCACAAGCCCACCAGGACCCAATCCCCGACCTTGTTGCTTCCTGTTCTACCAGTCCACCCACTCTGTGCACAGATAGGCTCCATTCCCACGAGAGACACAGACAGAGCTGGACGATACAGAATCATGCCAAGAGACCTACTGCTGGAATTCCTTTCCAGGCTTGGCCATGTCATCTTATTCTTATATTCACACAGGCTCTCAGCTACAATGAGCCTGAGTCCCAAACAAAACAGGGTCAAGGGGAGTTCATCTCTGGCCTTCAATCTCCATGAGAGCCCTCTCTCCGTCTATCCCAGTCCTATTCAGGGTTCCCTCCTCCTCTGACCCTGTAGTCACATGAGTGTAGCACTTGGAATAATGCCAAGGCATGAACAGTGGCAGCACACAGTAGGCTGTTTTGCGGTCAAATACATTTGGGAAACAGTCAAGGGTTAATAACCATGGCCCACAGACTGAATGTCATCTGCAGACGTGTTTTGTTTGGCTAGACTGGTTTTAAAAATCTTGAATAAGAATGCCATTGGATGGGGCATCTGCTCTCCAGGCCACCACCGTCGCCATCACTCCCTATTGTCTCATACCAGGTCATTTTGCTTATTCAATTTACCTGCCTGGATCCTGTGGGCTGCTAAGGTTTTCATCTCTGCAACCACGTGAGTTATCCCCTTTGGGAGACTCACGGTGCACATTAGCATATTAAAGGCTCCGTGAAGCCCTCCAGCATTGCAACCTGTTCCACTTTAAGAAACCCCAAATTTATTTATCCAGAGAACCTATCCTTCCCCCCAGAAATATCCATTAAACATTCTATGAAACTTTTGCTCTGAGCAATACACTTTGAGAAATGCTGTCATGATGTGGTCTGCCTCCCAAAGGAGGAACAATTTCACAGGGAATTCCCTGAGGATACAAATCTAATGGGGACCAGAAACCCCCGCCGTGTGGTCCCTGGGCACGTGACTCAGGCCTTGATCATTACGTGCATCATTCAGGACCTGATATGGTATTTTGGCCATCGCCTTAGAGAGATTATAAGCACAATGGGCAAAGGACTCAGTCAAAATTGATTTTGTATTCTAAGTGCCTGGCATAGACAGTGTCTGGCACATGTAGCTTAACATTTGTGGAATGAATAAACGAAAGGATCAGAGGGGTTGGAGAGAGGATTGGGCACTGCATAGACTCCACTCTGGCCGGCCCTGTAGCACACTAAGACACCAAGAGAAACTTCCACTGCGAGAATACCTGGGGCCACATGGCACTGGGAGACGGCTGCTGGTGCTGAGGCCCCATGCTGTTGAGATGGATCCCACTGGGGGACAGGAGCGGCCGATGGGGGAGGGCACTGCTGACCCGGTTCAGATCTGAGCTTGCTGGGTCTCCCATTCCTGCATCAGAAGGCCCCAGGTCCCCGTGGGAGCTCAGCATGGCCTGGGCCTGCCTCTCGCTTGGGTAAGTCTTGGTCTGGCTGTCCTCACGCTGCTGGTGCTGGGGCAGGTGGCTCTGCTGGTAGAGGGGGTGGCTGTAGGACTGCTGGGGCTCCTGGTAGTAGTACTGGGGCATGGAGCCCAGCTGAATCAGCTGGACAGCGTGCGCCTGCTCTGGGGTGTACTGGTGGGGGTCCCTGTGGTAAGAAGGGGGCTGCAGGTGCATCTGTGGTTGCTGCTGCTCTTGCAAGTGCTGTATCATGGGTTGGGACTGATAATACTGAGGTATCTGCATTGAACCCTGCCGCTGCTGGAGCTGCAGCTGCTGCTGCTGCTGTTGTTGCTGCTGCTGAGGCTGTGGTGGGCGAATCTGCTGCTGCTGCTGCTGCATTTCTTGCAGCGAGATACGCTGCTGCCCAGCTTGCTGTTGTTGCTGTTGCGGATAATACTGGTGCTGCTGCATCTGTTGCATGTGCTGGGACAGCATCTGTGGGGTCTGTAAAGCCTGTCCTCCCTGCACTGGCATCTGAGCCAGTGGCTGCTGGTAATCATAGTACATGTGCCCTTGGCTAGGGTGCTGCCCAACCTGAAGAGCTGGTTTGGACAGCCCACCAGTGAAACCAGGGTGAGGCTGCTGCGGCACCTGCTGGTAGCGGGAAGGTATAGCCGGTGCTGGGGGCTCCACGGGCTTCTGGGACAGCAGCTGGCGGAGGGCACTGTCCGGGGCCCCATCCATAACTGCTGACTGGGTGTGCAGCACCTGGGCCATATTGTTGACCTGAATTCGCAGGTTTTGGTTGGCAAACACCTGGGTGAAAGAGTCTAGTTTGTGCAGGACACCACTGGTGAGCTTCTGAGTCCGGATCTCACTGGCCTGGGAGTAGGTGTATTGGTAGCCATCAGTGGGCTCAGCCTGGGCCGGTGTCCCCCACATCATGTTTGAGTTGGTCAGGTTGCCACGTAGCTGGACATGGTTTCCAGGTGCCGCATGGCCTCCCCACCCTCCCTGCCTCGAGGTGTCTACTTGGCCAAGGTTTTTGGAGCCAACAGGCAAGCCTAGACCATCCCGAGTATCTTGAGGGAAGTGGGGGGAGATAGGTGAGGCCTGAGGGGCATCCATGGCAGCCCCTGTGACTGTATTGCCATAGTTGTGGTTCAGCCCACCGTGGACGCCAAGTGGTGTCTGTTGGTAGAAAAGGTTCTCACCACTGTGGGCCACGTGATTGGTCTTGTAGAGCTGTTGATCCCCCATGGTGCCTCCCTCGGTCGTGAACGTCCAGCCACAAAACCATAAAAAAAGGTAAATGAAACAAACCCAAAAGGACTGAAACCCTGAGAAGCTGAAAGAAAGCGTCCACACTACTCCACAGCCGACATGTCTGTGAACGTGGCTGGAGCCAGGTGTTCCTGTTGGCCTGTACCACTCATGTGCAGAGCGGGGGATTTTACATCCTCACCCAGGCTGAGGTACGGACCAAACACCACCGTGGTGAAGAGATGCTGCTCACACCTGCAAGATGCAAAGGACAGGAAAGGATTTACTTGGATGTTTTGTGATGAGCAATTATATCTACCATGACCAGTTATAGAAACAAATACAAAACAGCAGACTCGATCAGAGATAGCCAGTTTCATACACTCCACACCCTTTACAATGATTCTGCAGATCTTGACCCTCATGTGAGATATGAACTCTCTTACTTTCAAGCCATTGCCCAATGGCTTATGAGTTCATTGATTGGTTAATTCATTGTTTTGCTCATTGATTAATTCATCCATTCTTCTGGGACTCTGCTATCGAAAGCCCAGCACTATTCTAGGACCTGTGGGGGATATGAAGACGTTTAAGAAATTCATTAATCAATTTATCTGCTCAACAAATACTTATTAGACACCTACTAAGTGTAAGGCACAACGCTAGGAAATGATTAAGACATAGGCTAGCTCCTGAGGAGCCTACAGTTAGAAAAGGTGATAGGGCACATGAATAAGTACAAGACAAGGAGGAGAAAGATGCATGTAATAAAAAGGTAAAAATATGAGTATGGAACTCATAGACTGGAGAGCTTATTTCCAGCAGAAGAATGGAATTAGAGAAAGTTTCAAGGAGGTGTACTGCATGTGTTAGTTTGCCTGTTAGGTCAGCATAGTTACCTGCTTCCTTGTGGCCCCTGCTCAGGAAAACCTCTGAGCACAGGGCTGACCACCTGGCCAGAAGGCCTGGCACAAAAAAATAGGCTGGGCCAATCAGATTCCCTCTCTTAGAAACATGAACTAGGAAATCTGGAGAGACTGGTCTAGTCTGGTTTGAGTCCATACAGGTTCTTTTGTGGGCTTCAAACTGGGGTATGTAAACCCCTGGGAGTATACGAAGACTTTCCAAGCACCACACACACACACTCAAAGTTTTAAGAGGATTCATTTCCATATCCTCAGCGTCCATAGATATTCTTTTCTAGAACTGACAGGTGATCGAGGTACAAGCTGTCCTTTTACACCTGCTCTTTCACAATAGCCTTTCTCCTTTACAAAAGAAAGGCATATCTCTTCCTATCCCATCCCAAATCTTAACTGGGTTACCTCCCCAGGAATAACCCCCTACCCCACCACCACACAAGAGGACTTTTAGGAAATTGAGATAGCGCGCAACTCTAATAAATGAGAAGCCAATCTTTGCAAACTGGGTGATTTCCAATTCTTTCTTTATTAGGCAGGCCTAACAGAAGTAATTAAAACATAATTGAAAGTGATAGATCACTATGGGATTTTTGGTATATAACTCAGAAGCAGATCAAGAACTGAGTGACTGACCCTGCTTTAACAAAACTTGTATTTCTATTTGCTTGTTCACATGAATGAGGTTTTTCAGTGCTTACGTCTACATAAACAAAAATCGGAAATACAATCGATGCTGATCCTTGTCTTATGCTAGCAGTAAATAATAATCTTCCATAGATAAATTAAAAAATTGAAGAAATAACTCAGCACTGCAATATTCTATTGCTGGAGCTGGGTGATAACTTCATGGATGTGCTCACGCTGCCACTCAACCTGCACACTCTAACCTGGTCACATACAGGTGTGCATGTTGTACGTCAATAAAAAAATTTATTTTAAAAAGTCATCCAACATCACCATCTCACTAAGAGATGCATTTCAATATAATTTTAGTTTTCATGTTTATTAATTATTTATCCAAGTTAGTAATATATTTATATTGTTTTGATCAATTGTGTACTATTAATAATTGTAATGATAACTCAAACCAGAAGAAAATTTTAATACTTAGAGCTTTATGATTTCGGGAAATTAAAAAAGTTTTAACTTCATATAAAATTGTTACAGAGAAATATGATAGGGAAACAAATGAAAGAGTTTTAAGCATAAAAATATATTACATAATTACATTAGGATAAAATTCCATGGGGAAGTGAAACAAATAAAATCTCAAGGAGAAAAAGGAACACTGACTATTAACAAAGAGCGTGTTCATGCATTTTTAAAATGGATGATGGTGGGTATCAAACTGCTATGGTGTTTAGATTCCACTGACTAAACAGTGATGTAATAGTTTTACTTAAATATATCAATGTTTACAATATACTGAAAATTGCATCTTCTGCAAATGTATGATAAAAAATGTAGACGTAAACTTAAAAATGTGTGAGGGGGTAAATAGTTTTACAAAATCCTTTTGTGGGGGATTTTGAACAGAAAAGTTTGAAGACCACTGCAGTAGTCCCCCTCCAATTGGGAGCTAGCCTGAGTTGGTCTCTGTCCCTTTCTGAATGACAAGAGAAGGAGATGGACGAATTCAGAGGGAGGGCTTTGGTTTGGTGGAATGAAGGGTGCATCAAGGGAAGCAGTGGGAGGAAATAAGGGTTGGCCAAACATGGCTGGAGCAGATTCCGAATGTGAAGTTATACACGACCCATGAATGGCCACTGAAGGCTTCTGAGCAGAGGCACAAGGATGCTGGAAATCAGGGAGGGAGACCAGCTCCCCTCGCTGCTCAAAATGTGGTCCGTATCACCTGGGAGCTTGTTAGAAATTCAGAGGCTTCAGCCCAGATCTATTAATCAGAATCTACATTGTATCAAGGCTCCCCAGTGATTCATGTGTATATTAAAATTTGAGAAGCAATGGGTTAGCAGGTTCTTGCTGCACCCAGGTGAGACATAATTAAGACCTGAACTCGGATAATGGTGAGCAGGAAGAGAGGGAGAAATGAAACATCTCCTATGCTGTCAGTGGGGGGTGATTCTCCTTTCCCAAGTGCTCTGCCCTTCAGGGGCTTATGATGCAGGCTGAGGAGACCCCTCTCTTTCTCACACATACCCTCTCCGTTGACATCCTCACCCGCCACACATACCTCGCTGATGCCCAGTGACTACCCCCAGCTCAGATGGTCTGAGCTCCTGATCAGCTGCCTGCTCCTCATCACCACTTCCATGTTCAAAGGCAAACTCAACATCATCTCTCCCAAAACGGATGCTCCTCCAAAGTCTCTCCCTTGACCCCTCCCTCTCCCTTAACCAACCAGCACAACCTACCAATTTACTTCCTAATATTTTCTTAACTCTATCCATTTTTCTCCAGTTCCACTACTATCACCCTAGTCCAAGACACCGTATCTGTCTTTTGGACTATTCCAAGAGCCTTCCAATTGGTTTCCTGCTTTCAGTCTTGTCCATTCTACAAACAGCAGCAGCAGAATGAACTTTTCAAAATGTCCCTCTGAGGTCATCATCCCACTGTTTAAAGCTCTTTGATGGCATCCTAGTGCTCTTAGTTTAAAAATCACAATAATTAACAAGGCCAATGGGGCTCTGGGGAAGTTTGTCCCCAGCCTCACGACGTATCCCTCTTCTCTTTGCTCTTTACCCCCTTCCTATTCCCCCCACCCCAGCCATTCTGGTCTTCTCTCAGTTCCCTGAACCTGCCATGCTGTCTCCCACAACACGACCTTTGCACATGCTGGTCGCCCCACTTTGGAGAGCTTTTCCCCTCCCCACTCCCTCTTCCTCTAGCCAAGTCCTGGGCATCTTCAGATCTCAGCTCAAATTATACTTTCTCAGAAAGTCTACCTGTCCCCGACCTGTAAGTCTACATCAGAGTCCCTTCTTATATGTTCTCATAAAACCATATTCCTTTCCTTTGGACCACTTTTCTCAGGCTGTAATTGTACTTCCACTAGTGTCATTATTTAATTAACAGATCTTTCTCTATTAACAGACCATGTGTATTTTTGTCCATGATTCTATTCCCAAGCCCAGCACACTGGAGCCCCTCCAATAAGGATTTATTGAAGGAGAGGTAATATTTGTTGAATGAGTGAATCAATGAATGAAAAATAAATAACATAACAATGATCAAGTGTCTCAATAAATTGATATAGGCAGAAAAAGACACTCAGTGTGGGCTGAGCAGATGTTAAGTTTTCAGGGTGAACAGTTAGATTTCACCTGGGTCCTGATGGACAAACAGGGCTTACAGAAGTAGAGGACAAGAAAGGGTATTTCAGACGAGGGAACAGCATGCATACAGGCATGGAGTGAGGTGCAGGGGTCCATGCTGGGGCACCGTGTCCTTGTCAGGAACTCACCAGTGATCAGGCTGAATTTGTATGGTCAGAGATAAATTGTGAGGGCTTTAAAATGATGTCCAGCAGTGTTATCTTGTGGCATTAGGCCTGCTGATTTCAGAATGCCCTGCCTGGCTTAAACCTCCCCACTTAACCTTCTTGGCAAGTCTTGCACCAAGTCACCTCCTCCAGGAATAATTACTTGTTGAAACTCACCAGACTCTGACCACGATCTGATTTCGTGTCCCTTTACCCATGCCCCTGTGGGTGCAATGGAAGGTAGATAATCTTACTTCTATTGACATGTCTGCTTTGTTAAGTGTCCCCAAACTGCTGGGTGAGAGGGATTTCTTTGTGTTTTGAGCTACAGGAATCCAATCTTTATTTGTTGATATTTTCAGAACTGGGAATGTCGTTTATTTACAAGCACAGAACACTTGAAAGTCAAAGACAGGCTCCCAAAGTGCGGTTCCCCGGACCAGCAGCATCAGCACCACATGGCAACTGTCATAAATGCGAATTCTTGGGCTCCACCCAGACGCACTGAATCAGAAACTTGGCGGGTGGGGCCCAGCAGGCTGTGTTTTACCGAGCCCTCCTGCTGAGTCGGATGCCCTCTCAAGCTGAAGACTACTTTAGAGGTCATCTAGTCTCCCCACATTACAGAGGAGGAAACAGAGGCCCAGCGACATAACTGCTGGGCCTGGAAGAGTGCCTGGCTCATCATAGTGGGCAATCAAGACCATATGTTGAATGAAAGGGAGGGAAAATGGCTTCCCTAGGAAGTCATAAGGAGGTAAGCAAAACCATGCGCTATTTATTTTACATTAAATTTTTTGTGTGTGTGTGGGGAAGACCAGCCCTGAGCTAACATCTGTTGCCAATACTCCCCTTTTTGCTGAGGAAGACTGGCCCTGGGCTAACATCCGTGCCCATCTTCCTCCACTTTTTTTTATATGGGACACCACCAAGGCATGGCTGACAGGCAGTGCGTCAGCGGGCGCTCGGGATCCGAACTCGCGAACCCCGGGCTGCCAAGCGCGAACTAAACCGCTGCGCCACCGGGCGGCCCCTACATTAAATTTTTATATGTTTTGAATAGGTACTAGATTCACATGGTTCAAAATTCAAAACGTATAAAAGAGTATACAAAAGAGTAAAAATCATCCCAAATAAATGCTTGAAAATAAAGTGAAAAGTTAGAGCAAGGTTTTTTAAAAGGGTATACATGAAAAGTCTTCCTCCTACCCCTGTGCCCAGACGCCCAGACAATCACCCAGGTTCTTGTGTCTTTGAGAGACATTTTACGCTCATACAAGGATGCTCGTACACACCCCATCCCCACCCCTTTAGCACAGATGGTAGCATGCCAGACCCACAGTTCAGCATCTTGTCAAAAGGCTATTTTAAACGTATCATTTAAAACCTAGAAACTTCTTGATGGATTAGTCAACCTCATAGAACCGTTATAATACCAACTCAGGATTCAAGTCTTTATTATTTTTCTAATAAGGTAACTGCTTTGTTTATGATGTACATTTCCTGTCGGGTAACTGGCACCAGGAGCTTTTTCATTCATGAACTAATTAATAGGACTACTAGTTTCACATTTCTTTGGTTAATTCCTTCTTTAGAGAGAGACCCCGGGATTCTGGAGTGGGCTCAACAAATAAACGCCTGCTCAGAACCCAAGGTGCCCTCTATGCTCACCTGGAAGCACTACAGTCAAAGGACCTTCTTCCCTGCCCATGTTCCCACTGGCTGTCCAGTCATTTCAAGGCAGGGACAGCATCCTACCTGTCTTGTGTCACAGTGACTAGGATACAGCAGATGCTCAATAAAAGCTCATTGAATTGAAATGCTAAGCAGGCAAATGAGACCCAGAGTTGGGCACTTCACTCCAGGTTTCCATGCTTCTGACATGGACTGACAGCCAGAATTTACTAGTTTCTGTCAAAGACACAGTGCCCTAGAGCACCAGATTCATGCAGGGCTGTAGAGAATCATAAGGTTCCACACAGACCCCCTAGCACAGGGGTTTTTCTGTACAGGGGCAGCTCGTAAGTATTTCCAGCTTTGCTGGTCATACAATCTTGTCACAACTCTGCAGATGGAGTGTGAAAGCAGCCATAAACGATGTATAAATGTGTGGGCGAGGTTGTGTTCCAATATAACTTTATTTATGGACACTGAAATTTGAATTTTATATAATCTTCACATGTCAAGAAATAGTATTGTTCTTCTTTTGATTTTTCTTTGTCCATTTAAAAATGTAAAAACCCTCTTGGCTCACAGGCCGTAGCCAAGAGTAGGCGTGGGCTGAATTTGGCTCGAGCCATAGTTTCCTGACCCCTGTTCCAGGGCATCAAAGTCTTTCTCCCATCCCTCCACATCCGCAGGAGCACCAGGGGATGGAGCACAGTCTGAAAGGAGGATAGCCGTCCGAAAGGACCACCCTTTGAACCAGGGGGAGAGAGAGAGACAGAGGGAGGAAGTTGACTTTGGCCAAGGTCTCAACGGGACTTGTTTGCTTACAATTCAGAAGGGGTAACACCCTGCTCCCGCCAGACCACCACTGCTTGTTTGAGGAAGAAAAACCAAAAAGATTTTCCTTTTTCCGACACTGGGTCGTTATTCAGAGACTGTATACACAATTCCCCAAATGACTTGGCTTAGGTTTCAGTCAAGCCTTACTCTCACGTCTGTCAAAGGAGCTTAACTTGGATTCTCCTGGGATTCTTACTCCAGCTCTCTCCCCAACTTCCAAAAGGAGGCAGGAGCCAAGGGCAGTTCTCCAAGACGTGGCTCATGGTTCGTGCTCTCCTTTAGAGCAATGTTGTTCTTCTAAATGCTTTCTGATTTGTCTCCTAAATAAAGCTGGGGGGCGTTTTATATTCCAGTAACCCAATTACCATGGACGAGTTCTGCCAATGACAGCGATTAGCGCCGAAATCTTCCTTCGAGCAATGACTGGCTCACTCTTGTTCCTTCACGGCCCTGCCACTCCCTGCCCCGAGTTTCATGCTGACTCTCAGCTGTGGGAGGATTTTCAGGGCTCCCTGTGGGCAGCAAGGAACATTTATTTCTCCATCCTTCAGTCTCACCCTGTAGCATCACCTGCTCCCTCCAAGCCCTCGAAATCAGGAATAAGCCTGACTCACAGGCAAATGAAGAAGATGGAACTTTGCTTCTCCACCAGGAAATGGGGATTGGAGCTGTTTCACTTTCTGGTGTGCAGGTTCCTGTCCTCATTGTCACTGCTCTCTCCCCCAGACCAGAATTCGTTCTCTACCAGGGAATTAACACTGTCTTCCTCGTGTGACTGCCACATACCACTTCTTCTCTCCCTCCCTAGTTGGCAGGGAGCGGTGTGGATGCTGAGGACATGGGGAGAGAAGTGGGGCCACAGGAGTCTAGGGTGGCTTCCTGGAGGAGGCAGCCATGGCCTGAGTGGGCCTTGAGGATATATTCCTGGACACAGTTTTTCAAACCATCCTCCTCCACAAATGGTGAGGACTGGCCAGGGAGATTAGGAAAATGGGCATTGAGTCTGAATATGATGTAGTGAGAGGGGCACTGGAGTAGCAACAGAAGCCCTGGGCTTTGGTTCCGGTGACTCTGTGTGTGACCTCTCCGGACCTCAGCCATGTTTTCATGTATCCAGATAACCGAAGCAAGGTTTTTCTAAAATCCATAAAATCCCTCTCTCATCTTTTATCAACTTGTAGAGGCTGGAATTCAGGGTTCAGCAGCCACAGTAATCAAGGTGTGGAACTGACAACTGTCCAGGGGGCAGATGCACAGAAGGTGGAGACGCCACATGGTGTCCGTCTCTCCCAGAACACAGAGGTGAGTGAGGGGGAGGCAATGCTGAGTTGACGTGACTGAGCCTTTCCTGCATCCTCAGCACCACCAGACATAACTGCTCTGGGAGCCTGGAGTGGGACATGCTCAGACACACGCACCCCTGGGATCCCTGTCCTTCACATCGGTACTCGTCAAGTAAGTTAGGGTCCCAGGGAGAAAGTGACAGGATGTAAATGCAGAGATAGTATGAAGCCTCCTCCCAATCCACAGTTGGCCCCTCCCCCCGTCCCCTGGCAGTGGTGAGGTTGACAGATGACATGGCCAAGAGGTCTGCAGAGAGAAGGCAGGGCAGGGGAGACCTGAACAACCACACGTGAGTCCCCAAGTGACCGAAGCAGTGAGTACTGCATAATCACACGTTTCTCCTAAGGAGCTGCCAGGAGAATTTCAGGATAATCTGCAACCATACCAAAGACCTACTTTGTGCCCGGAGACATGGCTAGGTCATGCCCCCTGGCCTCATGAAGCTTACAGCCCAGTGGATGGGGGACCTCACAGCCAGAGATCGTCATCTGTGCCCTGTCCTGTTCTTTATATTCTTTCATACAAACTCACAAGGACCTACTGTGCCAGGACTCTGCCAGGGGAGATAAAACTCCACAAACCTGTGTCTTTAAGCTCACAGTTGGGAGGATGGGGGGCGGGGAGGGTCTTCCTGAAGACTCCAGGGAATTTCACAGAAGTCAGAGACAGGCCTCTGGGGTGGGGGGGGGAGGTCACTCCCGCCAGGCCCAGAAGGCACAGTGGGCAGAGCCTTGTGTTGGGGACTCAGAGAAGGTCTCAGTGGGGTGCCCGGCTGGAGGGGTCTGGGCCTCAGCCTGAAGGGAGGATCCTCCACCCCTGCCCCAGGACTTGAGGCGTGGGCCTTATGAATCAGCACCTGGGACTGCAGCCAGAGAAAGGATCCCTTCCCATAGCTGTCCTGGGCAGGGCAGCGCAGGTCTGGGAGAATGGGAGATTTCCCTCCAGCCCCTCCTATGAAGCCTCAGGGAGCGTGGGAGGTGATGATGGAGGGGAAGGGGTGCTGGTGAGTAGATCTGGCCACTTCAGCCCCACCCCCAGCCTCAGAGTGAATTGTAAATCTAAAAAAACACAAGTCAAGCAGCTGAGGGCTCCATTCCTACCACTCAAGCCCCACACACAGCCCCTGGGGAGCCTAGCTGCCAAGAGCGCCCCCAGCAGGTGGGAGGCACAGACCAACTTTCTCTGCGGGGGAGGGGAGTGGCAGCACTGTCACCTGGGACGGCACCAGCCCTACAGACTCTCAAACCCTAGGACTCCAGGTTGGCTGCCACGGTTGTGTGGTTATGGATTCGGTTCCCAAATGGAACAGCTGTCTTGGCTTTGGTCTGTGGCCTTCAAAGACATTAGACTGTATAAAAAACAAACACTCCTGGACACTCAAGGCCTCAGAGAAAGGGTGACTGTCTGGGGAACACCCCCCTTCTTTCTGGAAAACAGCCACAGCTCACTGGGTAACAAAGTCTGCGATGCTTCCTTGTGTGTAAAATAACTGTGCATCAGCGTTCTTGTGCTCAGGGTGTCTGTTGGTCTCTCCTGGCTCTCCTGCCTGCGTATCTGATGGGAGGTACCCCAGGTTATGACGTCAGGGCATTCTGTGAACAGTGGCAGCAACACAAGCCCCATCCTCGGCAATTCCATGGTCTCCAGGCTCTCCACTTGTAAGATAAGGGGGCTTAGACAAGCAATCCCCACAGCCCTTTCTGGCTCCCTTTCTAAGACTTTTGGGGGAATTCTGGGAGTCAAGAAACAAACAGAAGGACCTCTGGTGTCTGGGGCTGGAGACCTTCCCAGTGGCATTTCCTGAGTTGCTCCCTCCTCCAGGTCCCTGTGAACAGAGTCTGGCCTCCTTCTCGAGATGATCACCATCATCGTCGCTCACGCCCCCACCTTCCCAGCAGCATGAACTCTCCGAGGGCAGCTGGAGGCCGTCTTGCACATCTCTGAGGCCTCAGACCCAGCACTTTGCTAGTGCTTAGCAGACATTTGCTCAGTGAAGCCAGACAGAGGGTCTCATAGCCCACCTCAAATTTCCCGTGGCCCTGTAGCCCCCCACTGAGGTTTGACTCAGCGGCTTGGCTACTCCTGGCAATATCTCCTTCGTCCTTCTGCGCCCTGGGAGGCCGGCCTTCTCAATCACATGAGAGGGGCTCCCCGTTCAAGGGTCTGGGAGAAGCCTCGCCCCCAGAGCACCTTGAGCAGGCTCCCGGGGCCCATGGGAAGCTGCTGAGGGAGGGGAAGCAAGGAGTGAACAGACCAAGGCAGCGGATGGGGAAGACATCCCGCAGGAGACAAGCCGACGGGGGCTGCTGACACCAATTTTGTCAGAGGGTCTTGTTCCAACTCACAGCACGCCGAGATTAAGAAAAACTGTACGCTTTAATTTACAGATGCTTCTGAGGATTCAAATAGCACAGAATAAAGTTGTAAGCGAACATTCCCTTCAAGCCCCCTCACCCGACATTCCCGCTGTTAGGAGTTTTGTGTGTGGATGGCGTTGGCTTCTGTCCACCAAACAGCCACTGAGAGGACTCAGGGAATCAAGAGGGTATCTTGCCCTTTACGGGGTTTGCTCCCTCCTCTGGTAATCCTTTACATCCCCTCTGGGAAGCCCCCAAACCTGTCTGGACTTGCTCAAGACAGATATCCTGTTGGTCATTGGCCCCCATTATCTCACTGTCCCAATTTCTTGCCCAAACAACTTCCCTTTGCAGCTATGAGACCAGAGGGCTGAAGTGATGCATCCACCAGGGGCCCCTGCAGCCGGAAGGAGAGGGCAGAAATGGGGGCCCCGGAGCCTGGGGGGGTGGTGTGTGTGAGGACCAATCCCTAGATGAAGGTTTTACAGGCACACACGTGCATCCTTCTATTTGTTGGAAACATGATTCCACCAGGCCAGTCACCTTGGGTGCTCTATTTTTCAGCCAATACTAGATTTTAAGTTCTATAAGAGTAGCATTATATCTTAATACCTGTTTTAATGTCCCACCCTCCCTTTTTCCACTGTGCCACAAGCAGTGTTTGGCCCAAAGCAGATTCAATCAATGCTTATGGAATACAGCAAACAGGTTTGTCAAACATCAACCCTGTGGGCCTGGCTAAAGATTAGGAGGTGAAGGAGCCAATCCCCTTCTCAAGGAGCCAATGTGGTCCAGAGTTAAGCCTCGCACACCAGCACAAGAATGTCCCCAACACTGCCCAGGCATCCTCCAGTCCCATGTGGAGATGGATCAGGGAGGGGTGGGCTGCTGTTGGGAGTGCAGTGGGAAAGACGCCCAGCGCTCTGCTGACCAGCTGGACCAAGACACTGCTGAGCAAATGGGAAGGAGGAATGAGGTTGATGGCTAACATGTATTGGGCACTAACCTTAGGCCAGGCATGGTGCCCAGTCCTCTGCATGCCCCTCACAATAACCACACCAGGTGGGATCTTGCATCCATCACACTTGACTACCTTGTCAACCTCTTAATGACACGCTGTGATGAACATTCTCAATTGAGTCCCCTTATGAACCTCAGTGAGAATTTCTTTAGGATATACACCTAGGAGTTCATAATTCCCTTTCTAGTAAGTTGGTTACAGCAGAGACTTATAACAAATGACCTGTAGACAAGTGTATACACTGCAGTGTTGTCTGAGTAGCCAAAGACCAAAAACATCCCAAATGCCTATCAATAAGAGATTGGTTAAAGAGAATTATGGAATACCCATGTGATGGAATACTATGCAGCTGTTAAAAAGAACAAGGAAACTCATGAACTGATATGGAAAGATCTCTGAAGTTAAAATAGAATATACACATGTATGTATGTAAACAGTTGAGTCTCATGATTAGTAGTAGTATGTTTTATAAAGTCACCATGAACACTGAACTAGTGAACACTCTACCATTGCTTCTGGGGGAAAATACAAAGTTAGGTTCCTGCGAGCCTCTGGTCACATTGTTATCAACTGATCAATACAAAAGCTTGTTTTTTAAAAATATATAACCTTGTTTTATGTGTGTTTCTGTTTAAAGACACCTTGTTTAATATACATTGTTGATTCACTAACATTGAGCTCATGGCCAATGGCACTATAATTCATGTCTGCTTATATAATTCATAAGCTTATCTAACATATTTTCTCCATAAGGCACATCACAGCCGTCTTACGCTTAAGAGTGCTTCAGCACTACTCTGGGGGCCATTTTAAACGTGAAATCAACAAAAAGCGCAAAAATGTGGAAAATGTGGCACTAAATAGACCATGAAAAGGACACTTGTTTACAGCGTGAGAGCTGAAACAAGAGGGCAGAGCATCACCTCAACCTCGGCTAGGAGTGTGTGTTGGGTGACTCAAATTCGTCATCGCTCTGTGCATGTACACCAACGACTTTGAAAGCGCCCCGAGTATTGATTTGGGGGTTACACATAAATTTTAGAGAGCAGGAGAATTTGCAAATATGAAATCCCTGAATAATGGGGATCAACTGTATATTCATAGCTGCTTTTTGTGCACAAAGAAAATCTGGAAGGCTCCAAGGAAAGAGTTGTCTGTGGGGAGGCGGTGTCTCTGGGCTAAATGGGAAGAAGAGTACGAAGGAGACTCTTCATTTTATAGCTTTTTATATTTTTCTAAATTATTGAACCATGGGAATCTATTATTTCTTCAAAAAATAAACAGATGTAATAAAACAATGAAAAAACCTGCATGTACACTTAAAAACAGTACATTCATGCCTTAAAACTTTTTTAACTTAAAACACAAATATCTTACTAATCTTTCGAGGCAGGCCTCTTCTTTGCTCACAGATCTGTTGACTAGAACTCTGCATCTGTCTTTTTGCATAAACCATCCCAAAATGCATAATCTATCATTTTTCAGTTTTGTTTCTGTAAAAAGGAGCCAGAAGTTGAGGACACTCGTAAAGGAATGGTGGTGCAGAATCCTCTGACGCGCCCATATTCTCTCTCCCTCTAGTGCCTGTCTTCAACATTTGACTTGCTCACGGCTAACTTGGCAGCAGTTTTCTTTTTGGTGCCTTGCTCTTATAGATTCTTTCCAAAGCATTCAGCTGACTTTTCATAGAACTGCATTTCTTTCCTTTTTGCATTCATAGGTCATCAGCTTATATCACATTTAATTAATTTATGCAATTAGAATAACAAGGACAATCGGTGTAAGCACGTTTGGGAACGCAGCTGGTGCTTGCTCAGCCCAGGACTATGTTTGTAGGAGTGGGTGCTACGTGTGTGGGAGTCTGGGGAGCTGTGGAGAAGATCGTTGGTAGAGGTTGGTTCAAGACCGCTTCTCCCACGTGTGAACGTGCCTTGCAAACTTTAATACACCACAAAAACACATGATGTCGCTGAATTACGTCTCCGTGCACTGTTTGTGTGTTTCACGTGCTAGTTATGTGTCAATGGGTCACGCACAGACTTTCTGGGGCAGAGAGCTGGATTCCCCACGGTGCTCAGAGCAGAGCTGGGGTGGGGCAGGCCCTCAACGAACATTTTCGGAAATGAGTGGATCTTTTTTCTCAAAGGCCTGCCTTCAAGGCAGGATTTCTGACAAAGTGACATGTAGACATTGCATTTTAGGAAAACGATGAGGAAAGGCAGGTGTGTAAGATCTCCTTAAGTGCCCTATTAATGCCGCCCACCGAGGGGCTGTCTGGGTTTAATCCCCAGTCTGAGCCCCCAGATGCTCCTGGCTGAGGCAAATCCCCTAAAAGTTTAGGGACAATGTGGCACCCTCTGCTTGCAAAAGGGGGAAGAGGCCCAAGTCCATGACCTGAACCCAAAAGGCTTTTGTCTCAGCAGATGAGCCTGACCCCACTTCATTCACAGAGAAAATGCAGACTGCAGGCCTTTAGCCCCTCCACTTCCCGGCCCCTGAACAAACTTTCATTCCTCCACCCCTGCCCTAACTACTTCTCCTCACTCATCTTAAATACTGGAGGAGCCCAAATCAGAAACCTGGGACCCCAAGAGCTCACCTCCCCTGACCTCCCTCACTTCCAGTAGGTTATCGATTCCTGCCAGCCTCTCCTCCACAGCATTTCCTGGACCATCTTCTCCTCTCATTCCCACTGCCCACTCTATGACACAGTCTCTTCATGGCTGGCCTCGTCCCCTCCATCCCACTTCACACCCAGCAGCCCTGCCCATGCCACCCCTCTGCTTAAAACCTCCAGTGCTCCCTCCACCAACAGGAGAAGGGTCCAGACAGCTCAGCCTGGTACCTGAGGCCCCTCACAATTTGGCCTCACCTACCTTTCCAATGATTTACCCAACCATTCACCATACACAGCCCAAGCACCTGACCTATGAGCTACAGAGTTTCCAGAACGCTGGTCCCTCTGCCTGGACTCTCTTTCTCTCACTCTCTATCTTCTCAGCCTACAAGTTCCTGTTCAAACTTAACATCTTTCATGAAACCTTCCCTGATTCTCAGCCATTTGTTATAACAAAATATTTACTGAGTGCCCACTATGTACCAGGCACAGTGGACATCATGGAGGTGGTCCATGTCATGGTGTCAGCTCTCATATGGCGCTTTCAGTCTGTGGGAGGGAGGCCAGACACAGACAAATGTAATCCTATGACTGTGATGAGTGGTTATAATAATGGGCCGTGACCTCAGCAGAAAGGTCAGGGAAGGATCCTCTGAGGTGATGCTGCCATCTGAAGGATGAGAAGGGCTTAAATAGAGAAAATAGGGTGTGGAAAGCTGCATTCCAGACGGAGTTGAGGACAGTACGGGCAAAGGCCCTGTGGCAGGTGGGAGCATGGTGGACACAAGGAACTAAAAGAAGGCCAGAGTGGCTGGAATGGAAGATCAAGAAGGACGGTGATGAAACTGGAGATGGGGGAGGGGCCAGATCACCCAAGGTTCTTAAGGGCATAGGGGTTTTATCTTTAAGAGTAATGGGGAACCATTAAGTTTTTTGAGTGGATTGTGTGTGTGTGTGTGTGTGTGTGTGTTTCTGTGCAAGATGCATGACTGATCAGATTTCCATTTTGAAAAGGCCACAGCGTAGACCAGAGGTCAGCAAACTTTTTCTATAAAGGGCCAGACAGCATGTATTCTAGGCTTTGCAGCCAGGTGGCAAAATCGAGGCTAGGATGTAGACTTACACATCACTTATATAAGATTTTTATCGTATACAGTAAGACAAAAAAGAAATTTCTACAAATTTTTTGAGGAAACTCAAAACATAATAATAATTGAATACAGTTCTTTTGTAATACTGATCTATTAATAAGAAAAATGGAAATATTTTTTGGAGAGATAACATTTTGCTTAATTGGGGTCCAAAGTCAGTGTTCCCATATCATCAGATGTTCATATATACAAGCTGTTTTTAGCTCAGGGGCCATACAAAATCAGGCAGTGGCTGGATCAGGGAAGTGGGCCTTGGGACTGTAGTTTGTGGGCCTCTGGTCCAGACAATGGACCAGAGGAGCATGAGTGAGGATGTGGGGAGACTTAGCTTTGTGATGGTCGAGGCCAGGCAGCTCAGATGTGGGTGGTGATGGAGGGGCATTTCGGCATGAACCTGACAGATGTGGTGATGGGATGGGCATGGAGGTGTGGGAGGGGGGCATGTCAAGATGATGCCTAGATGTCAGGTTGGCACCCATGAACAGAGGGAGCGCTGCCAAAGTTGTTTCCCTCTGAGACCTACAACAGGAGCTGCCACTGAGGCAGGGGATCAAGGGCTCCAAGGCCCAGAGAGGTTCGTGAGTCCCCTGACAACAGGTGATAAGTGAAGGCAGGGACATGGGGAAGAATGCCGAGAGAGCAAGCGAGAATGGGTCCAGTACTCAGTCTGCACGTCTTTATTACACCATTTAGTGCACTGTTCCCAACTGCTTAATCTGCCTCTGCCCTCAGACTGGGACCTCTTCAACTGTGTCTTCAGGGGTCAGCATAAACAGGGCACCCACTGGGTGCTAAGGACACGAGAGAGGAAGGGAGGGAGGAAGGGGAGGCCTTTTGCTTCCACAGGCTAACACGGAGAAGATCCCCTCAATTCACAGTGGAAGCCAACTTCCCTCTCCCATTCTGAAGGGCCAACCGTGTCCTGTGGCTAACCTTCCACAGGAGCTGCTTTTGATAAGGGTCACTGGACCCTACCCAATCACTTTAAATCATCCAAGTGTATGCGCTCACACACACATTTACACACAAATCTCCTCTCCACCAACCCTTGGAATATGATTTGTGGTGATGGTGTATTGACAACACACCCATCAGCTGTCAGTTCAACATGTCTAAATATTATGTTCCATCACCCAGAACATCATTTTTTTTAATTAAAAAAAAAAGTTAGGTGGCAATCCCACTCACAGCAAGGGGGGGAGAACGGAAAAAAGCCACAGGTTAAAGAAAATCAAATTTTTTCCCCCTTTTTCTTTTCTTTTCTTTCTTTCTCTTTCCTTGTTTTGAACAGAAGAGTCAGAAGCTCCTGGCTCCATCTCTAACAGCTATGGGACAAGGAGGTCACCGGCAAGAGTGCAGTGAGCTGCCCTGGTGACCGGGCTGTGTCTGCCTCATGTCCGTGCAGTTCAGAGCAGGCCGGTCCCCCTGGGCCACAGCCACGAATCCTCTGGCCCAAGGTGGAGTCTCTGATAGGGACATTGACAAGTTCATGGCCAATAGGAACATTCTGGAAATCACTGTACAAAGCACAGACATACACTATTTTGTTTTGTCCTCACTACAAACCTGTGAGGTCAGAATTGTTTTCTCTGTTTAAAAGAGAAAATTCACATGCAGGGGATGATCTGCCCAAAGTCACACAATCAGTGACAGGGCTAGGCCTCTAACGCTCCATTGCCAAAGGATAAGGCTTCCTCCGATCTTCTGCAACGTTCCTTGTTCCCCGGGAGCAGATCTGATTAGCATGAAGCTACTTCCCCTAGCTGGATTCTTCCAGTTTTCTCCTTGACTTCTGAGGGCTCGAGGAGAGCTAGTTTACACCATAGTATAGACACGCCCCGGGAATCTGGCCGGCAGCTCCTCACAACCTTCAACCCTCGAGCACATAGCCATGAACTGGGAAGTACAAAAAAGAAGCTGAAGCATTTTACACCAAAAAAGCTTTCTATTTCTAGGCTTAAAGGGCTAAGCTCCACCGATCTGCAAAATTTCTTTACTCATTAGGAACTTCTCACTGGAGAGGAAAATATGGGTTATGTGGATGCATTTTCCTCACAGAAGTACTAAGAGCACTGGTTCTGGAGTCAGAAGACCCAAGTTCAAATCTTAATCTTCCACTGTTGCCAAGTGAGTGAGTAACCCAGCAGGCCGAGCTAACTCCCGTCCCTTTTTTTTAGAGCCTCAGTTTTGACTTCTGTAGAAAAGGAATAACAATACCTATTGTTCCTGGTTTTTCTGTGAAGATTAAACAGGAGAGTGTACAGGACATGCGTGGCACCCAGTGTGGACTCTCGGAGTCTCACCACCCAGGGTGGGGTTTCTGTTGTTTTGTTTTGACTTGGGTACAGTTTAGATCAGGCTCAATGACTCAGTTGTGATTGAATCGGTTTAGTTATTTGTTTCCTGGGCAACCTTCAGCCCTCCCTTTGTTTCAGTTAGCAGACTGGTGCTCAGGGGCAGGCACTGCCAGAAGTGGACACAGTAAGGAAGAAAGAAAAACTGTCCGCTGGAAAACCTTAGCAGCCTGAGGCCCTTTGATGTAGGGACCAACGGCCTCACTTACCCTGACTCCCCCGGAAAGCACCATTGCTCCACCGTACAGTCACTTTTCTCCATAGTGACAATCCAGAGACACCGTGCAAAGGCAAAAGTACATTTAGTGTATTGTTCTCTGGGCAGAGAAATAAACAGAATAACGTAGATGCTCATGTGACTCGCTCATTCATTGTTGAAGGAATGAGGCAGGTCGGCCCCTGCAAGAGAGGCCTACAGTTCTGCATGGGTCAATGCAACTCAGGAGGTGCCTAAGAGGGACTCTGAGTGTAGCCACGGGTCAGGCCGAGTTCTCCAACGTGGTTACTGGTACCGAAGGAGGTGTTCTGCTCTCTGGGGTCTAGCTCTCAAGCCGTTCAAGACCCCAGGAGAGGAAAAGAGAAGTAATTATTCAGTGGCCATCTACAGCTTAAGAATATCTGTGGTTATCATTAAAGAAAAAAGTTTAAAGGGGTGCGTCCCAGTTACCCGGAAAGAGTCATTTCATTCCCTCCATGATACCAGATAAGGAGATAGTCTACTTCCTTTCCTGTTTCAAGAGAGCCCCCAGCTCTCAGATTCCAGGAAATTGGCAGTAACTCTGTCCATATCTGCAGTTTCCTTACTTTTAGTTACAGCCTCTTGGGCTGCTCAAACAACGACCCCGTCTGAGGAAGTTGGGACACACTGTCTGGTGGGGCCTGTCCCAGGGAGGCAGGCCCAGGGTGGCCATGGTGGCCCACATCTGCCACCTAATCTGACAGGCAAATGAGACCTTCCCCGGCGTAAGCTCCTAACTCCCTCAGAGTTCATGCCAAGGTAGACGATAGAGAAGAAAAAATGAGGCCAACCTAACCTTCAACATTTTGAGGGCACTTTCACACCCAATATTCTGCATGAGGCAGACCCGGCAGGAGGTCGTATTCACATTTTAAACTAAGCTATGGAAGCTCTGAGGGAGGAAAAGATTTCCACAGGATCACACATGCCGGTAAGAAGCAAACCTGAGGGAGAGGAGAGCTGAAGGCCTCTGGTCCCAGGCCAGCGAGGCCCCCAGAGACCACAAAACGACTTTGACTAAAATGAGATGGAAAGCCTCCACGTGACTTGAGTGTTCTCCAAAAATACAAACAAGAAGGCATCATGGAAGTGCAAAGAAACAGACTCCTATTTATTTCTATTCCATCGATAAAAATGTCACAGCCTTCTCTGAATAGCTCTCATTTTGTCCTCCTTTTTTTTTTCGCTCCACTCTGGGTCTTCTGGACCTAAACCAAGTGCCCCCCCCCCTCTTGATTATGTGCGCACAGATTATCTCCCTCTTCATGGGACACTCACAGGAAATTTAAACATTCTCAGATGGGGTTGTTTTAAGCCCACTTCCCCTGCCCTCCACCCCCAGCCCCCACCCGGTTGCTGCGTATTCAGGAAATGCAAACCCAATATAAAGATAACCCGGACCAAACAGAACAAGAGACCGGCCCTGTGACCTTGTTGGGCAATGACTTCCCCTCCCTGCACCTCAGACTCAGCTTCTGCAGAATGAGGAGGTTGGACCTGAGGGCCGCAGGGAGGTCCTTCTGGCTCTGACCAGTGAAGGCTCAGCTGGACGAACCTCCCCAGACCCTGCCTGTCCCTGGGACACCCAACAATCTTGAGCCAGGGCATTGAGGCAGTAGAGTTTCCCACCACTGACACCTGATCCCTAAGGATCCCAGCCTACTGGGGGGAAAGAGAGCTGGGAGTCCGGACCCCGTCTTTTACAAAAGGGAAGAGAGTGAGTGGCGGAGGTTATCAGAGCAGACTTAAGCTCTAGCTGTAGTGTTTTAACTTTTAAAAAATAGAATAATCTATATGACTAGTGTAATAAAGATTATTAACATACTTTTAGAAAGGAGAATGCACTGGGTGCAACAGTGAAGGAGCTGATGGTCAGCCTCCAGAGCAGTCCTTAAAGACTCAGTTTATAACATATTTCCATCAGCTTCTATGTGGCCGTGCAAGCAAATGAGTCCTTTGCCTGGGGCACCTCCTGTCTCTATGCCCACAATAACCGTGACTCCCCAAACTCCTCCGATAGCCCTGGACATGATGTGTCCCGACTTCCTGGTTCAGGAAATGGTCTCCACATCTGCACCTTGTTTCACTCTGCAGTGCTTGGCTCCCAAGGAGAACTCAACCTGGAGTGTCACCCGATGAAGAATATTTAATCTACCAGTTGAGCTCCCCACGGGCAAGGCCAGTTGGATGGTGTAAGTAATCAATCTTGGCTCACAGCTGTAAGTAACCAGAATGGAGGAGGGACAGGAAGCATGAATCATTATCAGGAGAGAAGCTGTTAATAGACTTGAGGTTTGCAGGAGGCGCGGGGGATGTTGGGCCTGGCCCCTCAGCAGGGTGGAGAATATCAACATCATCTTGGACAACAAAGCAGCCCCTCCCTAACTCCAGCAACATCGATGCTCAGGCTCCTAGAAACCCTCACCTTTCTAGGTATTTGAGCAACACTTGGAAAAAGAAGACAAATGGTGGACTCCAAATCATCTTTTGGTATTTACAGACTAAACTTTTAAAGAAAGTTGCCAATCTCTGTTTTACAAAAGTGAGTTGGTGGCCAAGAGTGAACTGAAGCTTTTTCTAGAGAGACAAAAGGGCAAATGCAAATCCATTCAAGACTACCATGTTCATGGCCATGAAGAACCTGGTGACACACAAGCAAACATTAACTGCAGGACTTCTTAGTGCTTTTGATATGCTAAAGACCCTCCTGCTGGGTCTGCTGGGTGGCTACCCAGGAGGGGCCAGGCGGCCATCTGTGGGGCCAGCAGCACCCCACTGGGTCTCACTGCCTTATGAGAAGGCCCGCCTCTACCTCCAAGTTCACACCACTTCTACACCCAGGATGTATGCGTTCCTTTTCCAGCTGCCTCATCCTACCAGCCCCACAGGGTCAGCTCCAATCTGCCTCCTCCAGCCTTCCCTGACTACTCAAGGGCACAGTGCTGTCCCCTTTGAATACCTGACACTCAATCTTATGAAGATGGTTTATCCTTTATGCATTTTTGGGTCACAAAGTCTTTTTAAATTCATAGACTTTATTTTTTAGTGCAGTTTTAGGTCACAGCAACTCTATGCCGTGCTGTTTTTTCTACCACTTGTGCACTGTACGTAGCCCAGAGTCACTACAAATAGCAGGTGTTGAAAAAAGTTGTTGCCTGATAGATATCAAGTCAGGAAGTGATACAAATCTGAGAGTAATATAAAGCCTTTTACTAGAAGGGAGTATATGAAATAAAAAGCGTCATGTCAGCTATATGAATGGAAGTAAAATGGACAGGGAAGACCACCCATCCAGTCCCTGCAGGACATGTGTCCAGCAGGGCAGTTGTGCCATCCCTTGGCCTGGGGGCTCCACAAGGGAAAACTCCCCAGGGAGTGGTGTCACGAGGCTCCAGCCCTCTCATGGCTGACGACAGAGGGAATGTCTTAGAGGGAGAGGTGAGACACTGGGGTGCCCTGTTTCCAGAACCCCTGGTTATATCCTCTGCAAACACTGGCCAGACCAGTGTGTTCTGTTTTCCCTCAGATTCTGTTAAAAAACACGCCAGTTTGAAGAACATAACAGTGAGGCTGGGAATCTCACACTGAGCCTAGATCTCTGCCTTCATTTTCGTCACATTTCATAAACCAGCTCTGTCAACTTAAAAGCTTCGCTGAACAAGAGCACAGCCCTTAAAGGGGTCTGATCTCAGTCATAATGACTACCGTGAACCGAGTGCTGTGATGCTCCAAGCTCGTGGTACAAGCTCTACATGCATCATCTCATTTGGTCCCTGAGCAGCTCTGTCTATTGTCCCCATGTTACAGGTGAAGAAACTGAAGCTCAGAGAGACTAGCTAGTAAGTGGCAGAGCTAGGTTCAAACTCAGCTCTTTCTCCCTGCCTCCCCAAAGCCAAAATACCTAACCACTGTGCTCTGTGGCCTCCCCTCCGATGAAAGGCACACCACCAGGAGACAGAAAAACCAATAGCAGGAAGGATGGGGGGTGGGGAGCGCTAGGGAAGAGGGGAATCTTAGAAGCAGAGAGTGGCATGAAGAGGAGAGGAGGCTGGGGTCTGGATGAGGTGCACATGGGGTCTGGCTTTAGGTCCAGGAGGCCTTTGAGGAGTGGGAATAAGCAGGAAAGTTGTTGGTGACCGCTGAACAAGCCACAAAATATGCAGAAGCCATTTCCTCTCTCAAGGAAGATAAACAATAGATTCATAAACAAATTCTACAAAGCTGCCTAGCTATTTAAAGCATTCTGGTAGGAACTCATATCCTTTGTGAGTATAAAGCTAATCTCGAAAAAATGGTCAGCAGTTATTTTGGGGAGAGGGAAGGTAGGAAAAGGGGATAGGAGAGGGACATCCTCCTTCCTGGTCTGTCACCCATTAGCCCTGTGACTGTAGCCAGTTTCATGTCCTCTCTGAGCCTCGGTTCACTCTTCTGTGAACAAGCAATAGTCATTCCTGGCCCCCAGGGCTACGATGGAGAAGAAAGAAGATATACTTTCTGGCAATATGGCAGACCAGACACAGGACTGGACCTTCCCAGTTGAAACAACTAATATGCTGGGTAAAATTTAAAATATAAAAATTGTATACACACTGCTGAGTTGGTACAAATGGAAGGATTCTTTGAAGATCAAAACCAAAACCAAAAGCAGGAACCTTGAGAGGTAGCAAAGCAGAAAACTGGCTTTTGCCCTGAGGGTTCCTGCTGACCCCCAGAGATTCCAAGTTTCCCATGAGAGCTGCATAGGGTTCAGGAAACAGGAGAAAAAGCCTAGCTCCTCCATAAAGTTGGGACTCCAAAAAACTCCACCCTCAATGGATGAGAACTAGACCCACAGCACAGACGGAGACTGCAAGGACACCTGACCCTGGGCTGGGTAGAATGTGGGGAAAATCCCTCCTGAAAATTTATAACCATAAGCTGGATCTCACAAAGGTTTGTAGTTTGAATTCATGCTACTTATGTACCCAGAAAAGCTTAGGTAGAAAATTAATTTAAAGTGATTTTTGGCTGGTAGTGCTCCCAGACAACTAGTAGGAATTAATGCAAATCCTCTCTGGAAAAATCAACTTCAATCTACACCTCAAATAATTCCCAAAGATAAAGTTCCAAGGAAAATGAGCAGCTCACAGAAAATAACAACAAGAAAACAAGGCACTATGAGTACTAGTCAGTAGAAACAACACATGGCAGAATCAGACCTGCATAGATTTCAGATTCTGGAATTACCAGACATGAAATTCTACAATACCCGAATAGCTACCTCAATACATTAAAGAAATAAAAAAAGAAGTTTGCAAGTATGAGCAAGAAACGAAAGATCAGAAAATCACCAAGCAGATTTGAAAAATAATGGATCAGAACTTCTAGAAATGATAAATAAAAGAACTGAGAGGAAAAAAATTCAATGGATGGATTAAACAGCATTTGAGACACAGAATAAATTAGTTAAATGGAAGACAGATTTGAGGAAATTATTCAGAGTTCAGCACAGAGGGACAAAGAGATGAGAAATACAAAACAGAGATTAAGAGATACAGAGAACAGAACAAGAGGGTCTACCATATGTCTAACTGGAGTTCCAGAGGAGGTATTAGAGAGAATGGAAAAGAGGCAATATTCAAAGAACTGAAGGGTGAAAACTTTCCAGAATTGTTGAAAAACACCCATCTTTAGCTGTAGGAGAATAAAGACAAGAGAAACTTACACCTAGTTACATGACAGTAAAGCTGGAGAACACCAAAGAAAACAAAAATATCTTTAACATAACCAGAGAGAAAGGCCATGTCATGTATAATGAAACAGCAATTAGACTGACAGCTACATTCTCAACTTCCACAACCCTCACCAGCCACATTCAGAGCCAGAGGTAGTGGAATAATCACTTCAATGGCCCAAGAGAATATATCCAGTAAAGCTACCTTTCATAACTGAGAGCAAAACAAAGACAATTTCCAGCCAACAAAAACCAAACCAAACCTAGCCAGACAAAACTAGAAACTTTACCAGCAACAGACTCTCACTAAAGGATAATGCTAAAGGATTTATTTTAGGCAGAAGGAAAATGATCTCAGATTCAGGAAAGAATGATGAAAAAAGACATTGGTAAGTCTTTGGGTAAATCTGTACACACACTTACTGTATAAAACAACGACATCTAACATGTGGAAAAAACAGGATAGAATGAAAACACAGGACAATTGTATATAAATTGGGAGAGGCAGTGGTTAGAGTTAAACCACTTATATTGTTTGGGAGGAAGGTAAAGACACTAATTACTTTTAGACTTTGTTAAGGATGCCTGTGAAAATCACTGGGGTAAGTACTGAAAGAATAGGTACGAAGCATATAACTTCCAAATAAGAAGATAGAAAACGGAATGAGGGGGAAAAACACTTCAACCAAAAAGAAAGAGCAGAAAAAATTCAAAGTGTATAAAGATGGTAGAAACGAATCCCAATTCATCAGTAAGCTATACTTATTCTAAACATCTATGCACCAAATAGCATTGCCTTAAAATATATAAAGCAAAAATTTTAGCACTATAAGGAGAAATTGACAAATCCAGTGGGAGATTTTTAACACATTTCTCTCAGTAATTGACAGATTAATCAGACAAAAACAGAAAAGGACATATTATCGACGATTTGCACATCACAAGGAACTAACTTATTTCAATGATCTTAAATAGAAGACTATATCCAATAACTGGAGAATATATATTTTTTTCAAGCACTCACGGAACATTTAAGAAAAAAGTTGAAGAGAGATAAAATATAAAAAAAGAGCACACAATCCAAGGATCCAAGGATCTATATTGTCTTTAAGAAGACAGAGACCCCATCTTTCTTGCTCACCGATGTATCTCCAGAGTAGCACAGTGACTGTCACGAAGGAGGAATGGTGAATGAGGGATTCTCTGTTGAGGATGGCACAGATTGACAGGGCCAACCCTGGAGGTAATGAAGTCCTTTCCAATATGGAGGAGAACAAGGGGAGTGGCACCAGTCTCCAAGGAGAATTCATACAAAAAACAAAAGCAGAGTCATAACAGCCATCTTCAAATCCGAAGACAGAGTCACGTGGAAGAGTCTTTGAAAGCCCAGTCTTTATGGTTCCAAATGGCAGAGCAGAGAAGAGCAGACAGAACTTATAAAGAGGCAGAATTTTGTCCCAATATTAGGAGGAATTTTCTAACAATTCACTGTTCAACATTGGCTGGGAATTGGCCTGGCTGATCCTCTAAGGCCCCTTACCACCCTGTGTGGGACAGTCTCTGTCTGGGATGTCCTGGGAGTCTGAGACCACAGACCGACTCTCCTTCCAATTCCATCCTATTCCAGAGATTCCTTCACCCCAAATTCCCTGGATATCCAATCCCTAATAGGTCCCAAGATTCAGGTGGTGCTGGAGGAATAATGAGAACTTCAGTCCACAGAAACTCAATTCAGTGTCCTTTCCGCTCCACCACCAGCCTCTCCATTAACCAAAATGAGCACGTTTTGCCCTGCTAAGCAGACATGCACTTTCTAAGTCTACCCATGCCCCAGTAAACCCCATTTTTCCAACATATGATGAGAGATTACAGAAGCATATAGAATTAGTTAAAACGAAAATTCCTAAACCTTCCAGGAGAAGGAAAGCAAGCTCACCTTGACCTCCGCAGCAGATGGTTGAGTTGGGGGCCTGGTTCTGGGGGCTTCTCCTGCGGCTGGCCAGTCATGCTGCTCTCATGCTGCTGGGCAGGTGGGAAGAGGAGACCTGGTTCTGTGGGAAAAAGAGAAGGAAAGGTCACTTCTTCATCGTTCACTCCTAACTCTCCATCACCGGCCTGCAGAGGACACTCTCCAGAAGCACCAGGAGTTCCCAAGGCTGGCCTCACCCACTCTCACGTCATTGGGGAGCAGGCGGGCTCTTAGGAACGAGGCCACAAAGATGAATTAGACGCAGTCCCTGCTCTCAAGAAACAATCTAGTGAGAGAGAGACGGACACGTGTTTCATTACAACATAATTTGGTAAGTGCTGTGGTTTCCCAAAATTCATTCAACAGCCTACCTGTTCCACAGGGGAACAAAGGAAGCTTACAAGTGCTATACAGCCAGGGCTTCTCGAACTATCTGCGATGAAGAACCAGTTGTCTTTGTTTTTATTTCCAATCCACTACAGATGAATACTTTTATAAAATATTATAAAAATGAACTACTAGAAAAATGAAAAAATATTCATACAAATGACAAGCCTACTTTTTCATCATTGGATTCAACAGATTACTCTGTCAAATCGGTATGAAAGTTTCCAAGTGCTTACTCTCCGTTTCTGTACTCATCTCGTGCGTGGACCAGTAAGCAGTGTGCAGACCAGCACCATTCCACAAACCACAGCTGAGGAGCATCGTGATAGTAAAAGTTTATACGGAGTGCAACTTCCCTAAGATGTCCGGCTGATCTCTTGGTTCAGAGAGGGTGGCTAGAAATAAAAATGATGTTCAATTCACCCTCTGGACTACAGGAAGGAGAGTGCCACGGCAGGGACTTTGGGAAAGTGTGGCTTTGGGGTGCCTGGACAGAAGTGGTGGCACCAACTTGCTGGTTCAGGTAATAGAGGATGAGGCTCATGGAGCCTGTTCAAAATTTGTGCCTGGAGCCCTGTCCTGCTCCACCCCGAACTCCCACCCCTAACTGCGGCAACCCCAGCCAAAGCTACCACTCTGAATGGGAAGAACAAAGTGTCATCTATGATAATGGACTGGGACAGTTCAGAAAATAAATCATTTCCAAAATGTCAAGAGGGCTGCTGGTGTTCATGCCTACTATTTAACGCTATAAAAGTGATTTTTTTTTTAAATTAAGAAATCCTTTGTCTGTGACAGCCAGCTCCAAAAAAAGCCTTTAAATGCCTATTGCCTTAATATTTGAGGGAGAGATTGCAAGTCATTTTCACCCATTTGACTGTTTAAGAGAAAGTGCTCATTCCTCTAAACTCTCAGCTTTTAAGTAGTTCTTATTTTAAACTTTAGAAGAAGATAACTCTGCAGAAGAAAAACTTCCCTTTCAGAGTCTTTTTTTTTTTTTAATGCAAACACACACACACTCTCACTCCCTGCTTCAAATGCTAAATCATCTACAATTTGGGAGTTTGTTGCTCATGAAATTCTAGCGATAAGCACATCATAAACATTCCTATAGCAACAGAATGCTTTTGAAGCGATGTCTGTGATGTTACAAAGATTATATATCATTATCTCTGAATGTTGGCGAAGAGAAGGTTATGGGAATAACTATTTATGTACAAATAAGTCAATATAGTAACTGGCAACCTAAATAGCAGACCTTACCAAGAATCCAAACCATGACATGGGGTGGGAAGTAGGGATGTACTTCCCTCAGTTTCCGTGAATAAATGTGCTACCCTTACTCTCAACGTGGGAAAGTAACTCTCCAAGCTCCCCGCAGCAGCATGAGTCATTGGAACTACCTGTCTCGTGGTCAAGAGTTAAGCTTAGACAACCACAAACTCAACTTTGACTGGTCCTCTACTACACATCAGGTGCTGGGCTAGATTCTAGGGTTCTCAAGACGAGGTCTTCCTCAAAGAGGCACAAGAGACACAAATAAACAGGTCATTACAATTCTCCTTCCCTGCTAAGAAGAGTATTGGCTGGAGTTAAGGGAAAGGAAATGAAGTTAACTAGCTCAATCCATCTGTCCAACCATACACTCATCCAACCAGAGTTGACTGAGTGCCTAGTATGGACCAGGCAAGTGCGAGGCACTGGGCACACAGCTGAGACCAATGTGGTCCCTGCCTTCATGGAGCTTACAGTCTAGTGGGGGAACCAACAATAACAAGTTAGAAATAACTATAATAGTGACGTGCTCTAAAGAAGTATGGCTTCTGCCCTAATAGTATATGACGGGGTGGGTCTGTCACGGAAAAGGGTCAGTGGTGCTTTCCTAAGATATCAGTCTTTAATCTGAGCCCTAAGAATAAATTAGTGAAGCAAAATAGGGAAAGCAGGAGGGAAAAGATAGAAAGAAAAGGTGTTTCTGGCACAATGAATAGTCTGTGCAGAGGTCCTGTGACAAGAAGGAGCATGGCATGTTCTGGCTATGAAAGGAGGCCCTCAACGAGGATCAAGTCAGTTCTTGACCTCACACCATGCATCAATCACTGTGGTTTTCAGGGCAAGCATTACAGATGTGCAGGTTTGTCAAAAAGTACCCAAGAAGTTACCTAGGGCGAGCCAGGAAAATAAGGTACATATCTGCTCGATTCCCCTTCATCCTAAGCTAGCATGAGGCATCCACCCTCCCATTCAATGACAAGTTTTAGGACTTGTCTATTTTCTTCTCAACGGCAGTAACTTGGCTAAATCCAATTTGGCCAGTGGCAAAAATCAGTTGGTCAATGCTGACATAAGACTGACAGCCAGTGTGGGTTTGGGGATATGGACGAGCACTCTATTATTAAAATTATTGCTGGAGAAGCCTCCCGGTGGATGTTATTTTATGGAAGGTCATACAATTTCAGGCACAGAACATGAGCTCTGGGGCCAAGCAGATCTGGGTTCAAATCTGGCCCTGCACCTCCCTGGCCATTTGGCTTCGTTCTTCTGTAAAACAGGGTTAGCAGTGCCTCCTGGTAGGGATGTCAGGGAGATCAGCAAGAAGGCAGGTCCCACACTGAGCACATTTCCTGGCTCCCACCAGGCCCTGGACAAATGGCAGCACTGCTGTCACCACATACCAGTGAGGTGGGGACCGCCATGGCCCTCTCTCAACTGGAGAATCAACAGGAATCCGTGAAACGATTTCCCAGCCAGTACTGGGGCTGCAGGGCAGCTTTGCAAGGGCGCAGGGGTCAGCCATCACTGATCAGGGGTCCTGATGACTCACCATTTCTTGGTGTGTGTCCTCAAGGGTCCCCAGGCACTATCCTGAGAGTTCCCAGCTGGGAGCCCCACTCCGCACCAGGGCGGACCCTCACTGGGTCACACCTCATCAGCCCCAGGCTCAGCCTCCCCAGAGGAATCCCGATGCCATCCCAGTACTTACGGATAGCCCCACCAGGAGCTCTGGCCTGGCAGCCAGCAGACTTGGCTTCTAGTTCTAGCTCCACCACTAATGACTGGGGTTCCCTTGGACAAACAGCTGAGTCCCAGATGGTAGAGGAGATGGAACAGCTACCACATCCTGAAGGCCTAACACAGGCCAGGCATGGTGCTAGGCCTTTCTAGACTGAGCCTCTCTAGACCATTTTACACATGAGGAAACTGAGGCCTGCTGACTCGTCCAAGACCACAAAACTGAGCCGTGAAGCCAGAACATGAAGCTCAGAAGCCCTTCCTCTTTACTTCATTACCACACTGCTTACGGGGATGGAAATCTTACTTATCTCTTTCCCATACGACAAGTGAAGACACAGCCCTGGAAGGCTGTGTGACCTTCCAAGGACCCACAGCCAGCAAACCACCATGCAAGGCTTCCCACTGCCCCACACTGCTGTCTGGGTCTCAGTTTCCCTTCTGCGCACTGGCGGTGACAAATGCTGCCTCACACACCACACTGCTGTTAGAGTTAAGGGGGGGAAGGAAGATTTAAGAGTCTTGGGGAAGTAAATAATTAATATACAGAAACGAATACTTTAAATGAGTATCGACAGGCTCAAACCAAAGAGGAAGGGTTCTTCTCGATCACAAGGCAGTTGAAATGAAAAGAACAGCTCATATCCCACCCAGACAGGAGGAGGGTTCAGCCAGGGGAGGGGAAGGGACACAGGATATAAACTATGGAGCTTCTGAAACGGGAAGCAGGACCAAATGGAGTGTGAAGAATTCCCTCCATGCCACCCACAATAAATGAAAAATTGGCACAGATTTTAAAAAAGAAGGAAGGGAGGGGAGAAGGAAAATGAGGAGGAGGAGGAATTAAATCTGTAGATTTAATCTCAGAACATATAAGAAACAATGTGGAGAGTAATCAATGCACTGAGAAATCTCAGACTCCAGTCACTTGGGGGCCAACCACTCTGCCAAGTGGGTTCTCCTACATAGAGATGATGGTGCCACGGAGGAAGATCTAACTTTCAAGTGAGACGCATCCCCCAACAGCTAGGGGAGTTTTGGAAGTTTCTTAGATGTGGGGAAAACTTCCATTCCCTCTCCAAATGTCTCTCCTCTTTTTCTGGTGCCTCATTCCCACTCTCACGGAGGTTGAGAAAAGAATAATTTTCATGCGCTGGAGGAGGGGGGTCCTGCCCAGACCATTATTAGTTATAGGCGGACCACTTAATTAGGCCTTCATGCACCTGGTTATTCCAGAATACAGAAGCTGGGCCACTCACGTCAATATCAGAGCAGCTCAAACACTGAGAGCATGTCAGATGGACTCATCGTAGGCTGACAATGGACAGCAGGCCACCATCTACCCTCCAACCTCCTCAGGCCTCCCTCCTCGCTCACAGTTCCAGCCAGCTTGTCTTTCAGGTCTTCACACACTCCAGGCTCTTTCCTACCCCAGGGCCTTTGCACATGCTGGTCCCTCTGACTAGGATGCTCTTCTCCTAGCTCCCCACTCATTAATGTCTAGTTAGCTTTCAGGTTATAGCTTCAGTGAGACTTCTCTGACCCCCCAAAAATTTACGTGTGCAGCAGCACTTATCACGGTTGCAATTAATTAATTATGTGATTAATGAGTTGGTCTCCCCAGACTATAAGCCCTACCAGGGCCTGGGCAATGGCTGCTTTCTTCATCATTATGTCCCATGGGCTAGCACAGCAGTTCTCAGTCCTGACTGCACAACAAAACCACCTGCGGAGCTTTAAAAAACACAGATATCTGGGTTCCACCACAAACCTATGAAATAAGTATTTAAAGCCTGCCAGGTGGTTGTAATATGTGGCCAAGGCTGAGAAGCGCTGACTTATGGAGGCCGTGGGTGCTGGGCTTACATCCCAGAGCAATCTTGAAGTGGCCCAGGGAGTTACAGTAGGACCTTGCTCCCTTCGCTTGTGTATACAATGTATCCTTTAAATCTTGTTTTCCACCCTAGAGATTAAATTTGAGGAAATTCCGGAAGAAGAAAACAAAGTCCTCATTGTTCGAGAAGAATACTATTCCTTTCACTAAAGGGCTCCCCATCGAGCCCCCTCCCAGACACTCCTCTGTCCACTAACCCTGCTTTACCACCTTATCCTCAGAGCCTCAGGATTAACCTGATGTGTTCCTGAAATACACTTAAATATTTGGGGTGAAATCCCCTGTTTTTTTTCTTTTATTAAATCAGGCCCAGCTATACTGCGCATTAGAATGCAAAACTTCACATTCAATTTTATTAAAACAGGAGAGTTCAAAGCCAATTCTTGCTCCAACAGGCCCTCCAGGCCAGCCCCAAGCTGCAGGTAGAGGTGCTTTGTGGAAACTCGCCCATGGGGCACGGGGGTGGGGAGCTCACTCACGGGGGCAGGTCATCTGTGCTGATCTGGCCTTTCCAGGGCAAGCGGAGAGCAAGCTGTCCCTGCCCACTCAGTTACCCTTACTAAAGGGGAGGGAGTAAGTGCTATGTTCTGAATGTTTGCATCCCCCCAAAATTCACAGTTGAGGGGCCGGCCTGGTGGTGTAGTGGTTAAGTCCCCACGCTCCGCTTCAGCAGCCCCGGGTTCACAGGTTCAAATCCCGGGCACAGACATACACACTGCTCATCAAGCCATGTTGTGGTGGCATCCCACATACAAAATAGAGGAGGATTGGCACAGATGTTCCTCAGGGACAATCTTCCACAAGCAAAAAAAGGAAGATTGGCAGCAGATGCTGGCTCAGGGCCCATCTTCCTCACCAAAAAAAATTTTCATAATTGAAATCGCAACGCACAGAGGTGATAGTATTAAGAGGTGGGGGCTGTGGTAGGTGATTAGGTCACAAGGGTGGAGCCCTCATAAACGGGATTAGTGCCCTTATAAAAGAGACCTCAGAGAGCTCCTTTGCCCCTTCCACCATGTGAGGACACAGCAAGAAGGTGCCAGCTATAAACTAGGAAGAGGACCCTTACCAGAATGTGACCATGCTGGCACCTTGATCTTAGACTTCCATCCTCCAGAACTGTGAGAAATAAATCTCTGTTGTTTATAAGCCATCTGGTCTGTGGTATTTTGCCATAGCAGCCTGAGGGACTAAGACAGTAAGATGTGTGAAAAAAATCCAACCTCTTAAACATGCACAAAGTAGCAACTCCAATTCCCTTCACCAGCCCAACGAAAGCACCATTCAACTGAGTCCCATGACCCTATGGGAAACAGACTGTCACTCAACCCACTGTAGGGCGAGCCTTCCTTAATGCAGCAGTTCCCCAGCTTCAGAATCCATAGGGACCACATGGGGAACTTGAGAATGAAGCTTCCCTTCACACCCACTATGTTGGCCACAATACTGAAAAAAAAAAAAAGTGTTGGTGAGGATGTGGAGAAATTGGAGCCCTGTGCATGGCTGGTAGGAACAGAAAATGGTGCAGCTGCTTTGGAAAACAGTGTGGTGGTTCCTCAAACCCTTAAACATAGAGTTACCATGTGACCCAGTAATTCTACTCCTGGGTATATACCCAAAAGAACTCAACAGAAACTTGTTCATAGCAACTCCGCTCACAATAATCACCGCAGTGGAAACGACCCACGTGTCCATCCACTGACGAACAGATAAACAAATGAGATCTATCCATACAGTGGAATACTATGCAGCCAAAGAAAGGAATGCAGCACTGACACGTGCTATAACACGGACCCTCGAAAACACGGTTAGATGAAAGGAGTCAGACTCAAAAGGTCACATATTGTATGATTCCTTTCAACTGAAACACCCAGAATAGGCAAGTCCATACAGACAGAAAGCAGATCAGTGGGTGCCAGGGGCTGGGGGGAGGGGAGAGGGGGGAGTGGCTGCTTAATGGGCATGGGGTTTCCTTTTGGGGTCATGAAAATGCCTTGGAACTAGATGAGGTGATGGTTGCACAACACTGTGAATGCACTAAATGCCACTGACCTTTACACCTTAAAACGGTCAGCGGTTAATTTTATGTTATGTGAATTTCACCTCAATTTAAAAACAAACAAGGAAACAAACGTGAAGCTTCCTGGGCCCCATCACGAAAGACTCTGCCTCAGTGGTCTGGGCTGGGCCCAGGGACCTGCTTTTTGAAAGAACATCTGGGTGACTCTGACACCGGGTTCCCCGGCTCGGCCTAAATGTCAGGGCTGATTTGTGTAAATGACGCCTTCATTCTAGATGATTCAATAACAACTGTGAGGTCTTTCCTGAGAGCCAACTATGGGCCCGGCAGTGGGCTCGGTGCTTTCAAATATAGCATCTCAGACTCACACTGCAAGGTAGGAACAACCACTGTCTTGCTTTATAGATGAGGAGAGTGAGGCTCAGAGAGGTTAAGTAAGTTGCCTGGGGCACACAGCTTAGTAACAGTGGATTCAAACCAATATCCATCTGACTCCACAGACCATATTGTTCCCATCACCGTATGCTTCGCCACTGTGTCCTTTAACAAGCTCTTCCAGATGGGAGAAATGTCATTTTTGCATTTATAGGTGCAAAATGCTCTTTATGTTAGAGGCTTACATCATCTTCTCAAAGCGTGTTCCTGAGTATCCCCTGGGAATTGACTAGACATGCAGACCCCTGGCCCTCACCCCAGGCTTGCTGACTCAGACTCCGCTATCCCCCGACGATTCGTGCAGAGCGTGAGCAGCACCAGTCTCCCGAGAGCCATGCTGTCCAATATGGTAGCCACTAGGCACAAGTGGCCACTGAAATTAAAATTAATTATAATGACATAAACTTGAAAACTCAGTTCTTAAGCCTGGGGAAGGGAACAGAAGGGAACAGAGGAGTGAGGGGGGAGCGGTATCTGAGGTCACCTACCTGAAGTGTCCAGGGAAGATCACTTGAAGAGGTGACATCTGGCAGAGATCTGAGTGAACTGAGACTGAACCAGGTAATCTGAGGAGGAAAGAAGAGTTCCAGGCAGAGGGAACAGCGGTTGTGAGCTTGGTGGAGTGGGGGAGGGCTGGCAGGTGAGGTCAGTGAGGCAGGCGGGGGCCAGGCTACAGGCATAGGAACCCACTGGAGGGCTCTGAGCAGAGGAGAGATGGGGCTTCATTAACTTTTCACATGGAGAACAAACTGTAGGAGGACAGGAGCGGAAAAGGCCAGACCAGTTACGAGGCTGCTGCTGTCCTCCAGGCAAGAGATGGTGATGGCTTATTATTAATTAATTAATTAAATCATTTACATTATACTAGCCCTCTAGTTGGCCAGTGCTATTAATATTCTTAGACCTATCACGGGTAAACCAAGCATCACGCTCAAGCTACTTCTATGGGAAAATGCATTCTGAGTTCCAGATGATCAACTTGAAACCTTTTCCATCCACCTGGGTCTTAAGTTGGGGACCGGGTGATCTGGTAGAAGACAGCAGGAAAGGGAGTTGGGGGCTGGAGCACATTTGCAGGAGGAAAAGGGGAGTATTCCGCAATCGTCCCCCTTTCTCCAAAGCCATCAGAGAAGAGGAGTCTGAGAAGGGCCTTCCCATCCTAATTCTTCCCAGGGATGCTGGGCAGCAGACGGATGAGACCCAGATATTCCAGCACAGACAGAACAGAAGGGAAAGGACCAGTTCTCCGGATGGATGGCACTGCAGCTGTGAACGAAGGAGGGTGTGGAGTCTTTTCCAAAAGCAGGGGAGCCTCTACTTCTGGGGTTTCTGAGGTTTCAGGGCAACACAGGCTCAGAGAAATAGCCATGGAGATTTAGGGCAGAATAATCCAGCTGTGCCTCTTGCTAACTGTACAAGGCTGGGCATACCGCCCGATTCCCTGATCCTCTGTAAAATGGAAACAACACCCTGCCTCTCAGAGTGGTTAGGAGGGGTCTACGCTGAAAGCGACAACTTCTGGTCCATATGCCAAAGTCTGGGCGTGCATCTTCTGGAGCAGATGCAGAACCCAGCACACTCCACAGGCATGTGGGTCTGTGCCATACTCATGTCCAGGTAGTTCAGCTTTACCCACGGAAAGGTGCTTCCCTTTCATTAATTCATTTATTCAACACACACTCACTGGGTCTTAGTGCTGGGTGCGGTGTTTGGAAGAAACAGAGAGTAACATGCAGGCCCCTCTCCCCAAGAACATACAGGCAGTGGGGGTGGCAGGAGACATGAAAAGAGGTTCCTCTAATTCTCCTTTTCTCTTGATTGTTTTCATGCCTTTAGACTAGAGCCACCAGCCTTCTGGCGCCTGCAGCCCCCCTTGTCTACCAGTAGCTCACAGAATCAACCTTGGGGACAGTGCCCTCTGCTCCTCTCCAGACTGGCAAGCAGGCCTGGTAATTTCTGCTGGAGTGGAAAAGGATGGGGAGAAAAAGGCAGGGCTGGTTGGGCACAAGGACACTAGGGAAGCGTCTGTCCTCAGTAAAGCCTTCCTTCCAGCCCCTACTTCCTCCCTCCAGTGGACACGGCTCCAAGAGAAAAAGAAGACCAGATGGGTCAAGGGCCAGAACACCCACTCCTGACCCCCAGCTCCCTCGGGGCGCAGCATCTCCCAACGCTTCCCAAGGAATGTCTTCAGGAGAAGGGCCCAGATCTGAGTCATCTGAAGCAGAGAGGAAACCTTGTAAAAATAACTCCAAGTCTGAGGCTCCTGTATTCACATTATTCATGATACAAAGAACAAAAAAGCAAGGCAGGAAGCAGAGGAGGAAAGTGTCGTTCACATCAGTTTTCTTCACATGACAAGCAGCAGGAACTCACGTGCGGAGCCCCATTGCTCTCTCTCTCCTCGGGGTGGTTACATAAGCTGGAGAGAGGGTCTTCTTGGCACCCTTCTGACTCTCCCACCCGCCCCTCTTCACCTGCCACCTCCAAAGCTGGGCCTTCCCAGTGACCCCTGCCAGGACAGAGGGACTGAGGCCGTGCCCTCTCCTGGCTGTCTGCCCGCGTACAGGGAATTCCCTTGAAGCCCTGAGAGCCTCCGCGAGCACCACGGGTGGGATTTCTAGCGCCGGGACGTGTGAGGGAGAAGCTACAGGGGAGGCCAGGAGGATTGGCCAGGTTCCTGATGACGCACGTGGCGGGGTTTCCTTGGAAAACTTTGGGTTTCAAAATGTTCGGATATCCGGGCTGTGTGGCCTTGGGAACTCGCCTGGTCATACTCAGGGCTTCCTGGGCTCCAAAAGGGGAGGTGCTGCTGACTCACTTCCACTCAGCTTTCCGGAAGACATGGTCTTCAAGGGTCACGGAGGTAAGGATGGGGATTTTGAGACAAGGAAGAGAGCCCAGGAATGGGAAATGCAAAGGAACAAGATGGGAGTAGGGAGAAATGAGAAATAAAGGGTCCTGGGTGGTGGGGGACAGGCAGAGGTGTGGCCATAAAGCTTTCATTTAGCACTTATTAAACACAGCCCTTTATAGGGAGCCATCACAGTGGTGGTCCCGACCTCTCGTGGCTTATAATCAAGAACAAACTAATAACTACTTTTAGACAAGCGCACGGACATGTTAGGAAATAAAAACCTCAACCAAGGCCTGGTAAATATAAGTCAGAGCTAAAGTTAGAACTCTGCCTAATGCCAATCAAAGAACTATCAGCAAATTCATCACTTTGTGCTTTGTAAATAGCCCAATTTACACAAGAAAATGCTTTAGAGTATGATTCTACCCTGACTGCAGACTCTTCATCTACATGCGTCTCTGGCTCACAACAAGAATCCAAGCTTTCAAATGTCTGTAGTGATGTCAGCGCAGAGACCCTAACAAGCCTTGCAAAATAAAGTTCATGCATCCAAAGAGTGTTTGCTGAGTGTCTGTTATGTGCTAGGCATTGTTCTGAGTGATGGCGACACAACGGTGAACAAAGAAGACAAAACTCTCTGCCCCCATGGAGCTTTCATATTAACAGGGGGACATGGAAAATAAAGTAAATAATTAAAATACACAGTATGTTGGATGGTTATAGATGTTATGGGGAAAAACAGAGCATGAAATGAGAAGTAGTGAAAAAAGTCCTCTCTGAGAAGGTGACATCTGAAAAAAGACCTGAAGGAGGTGAGCGACCATGGGTAGATGTGGGGAAAGGGCATTCCAGGTAGAGAGAACAGCAAGAGCAAAGGCCCTTGGGTGGGCCCATGCCTGATGTGACTAAGGAACTAGAAGAAGGATGATGTGGCTGGAACAGGGAGAATGAGGAGGAAAGTAGGAGGAAGCGAGGTCAGAGGGATTCTAAGGATGATTTAGAAGCGAATAAAACAGAGAAATACAAATATGATGGAGCAACTGGGTCGTTCACTTAGGACAGGCCTTGGTAAGGAGGTGTCAGCTGAGCCGAGACGTAGATGAGCAACATGGGAGAATCTGAGAAGAGAACATTCAAAGCAACAGGGACAGCAAAAGCAATGTCCCCGAGGCAGGGAATGAGAGTGCACATGGCAGGTGCACAGTGAGAGAGGCAGAGGAATGGTGACAGGGGGATTTCTACCATGTAGGGTAATGGTTCTCAACCTGGAGCAATCTTGCCTTTCAAAGGACATTTGATAACTTCTGGAGACATATTTGGTTGTCACAAGTGGGGAAGTGCTATTGGTATCTGGTAGGTAGAGGCCAGGGATGCTGCAAACATTCTGGAATGCACAGGACAGCCCCTCTCAACACAGAATTGTCTGGCCCCAAATGTCAGTAGTGCCGAGGCTGAGAAACCCTGGTGTAGGACCTTACAAGTCATGATAAGAAGTGTGTGTGCACACAGAAGCACAAACCAAGGACTAACTAAGGTCTTGTACCTGGCAGTGTGATCTTCACACATGGCGCATCCATCACACCTGGGTCCAGGGTATGTGTGTGGAGATGAAAGAGAAGGGGGCCAGGATCAGCTCTCAGAACACAGGAGCCAGGGTGGAGGCAAAGAAGCTGTGATAAGGTCACTCCAGCCTGATCTGGGGCTAAGAGGGAGCTCCTGGATCACAGACAAATGGAATCGAACATAGGGAGGCCATGGAAGCCATCTGCTAGCAGACAGGTGCCATTCAGAGCTGTTCTCAAGAAGTTGATGTCCCTGAAGAGTCAAGGCAGGACCCTGGGTGAGGGGAGAGGAGCCACCCTGTCATAACAAAGGGACAAAGGGCTGGAGAATGCTACAGGCTCACAAGTGTAGAGGGCACATGTTGAGGCCAGTGTGTAGACAGCTCAGGACTCAGGAACGAAATTACCAGGAGAAACAGCCATGGGCCAAAGAGAAGGGACTCAGGTGGGCGTGACATGGGGGGAGGACCACCAAACCCAACCACATGATACCTGGAAGATGCAAATGAGGAACCAAGAGGGGCCCAGAAAAAAAAGGGTGTTTCAGTATGATCTGGAATTTGGTTACTACTACAGAATGGGTTGTTCTCTGCAGGGGTGAAGGCACCTGGAAGGCAGGCCAGGTGGCTACTGGTCAACAGAGGCAGCACTTCAGTTCAAAAGCTGTTTCATTTCTCCCCCAAAGTCAAATAAGTCCACAGGTCCAGGGAAGTGGCCGAGATGACCAATGACTGACATGCAGTTAACCCCAAGCATGCCCCTCCTCCTCACGCCACTGATAATCTCAGTGATTCATCCAGAGAAACTGGTCCCACCTCAGTGGAAAGAGAATCTAGATGAGTTTCTCATCACTTAGAAATGACAAAAATTTCTCAGTGTTGAAGCAGTCCAGAACTCTTCCATGATCACTAGGTAAAGAAGCCTTTCTAATTTGGGGGAGGGTGGGAGGGAGGGGCCGTCTCATGGTGACTTTGTTCCAACAGAATTTCTGGGCAACCTCAGGTCCATGTTTGTGTGGACACAAGTAGGGAGACAACCTCATTAACACGCTCACTGAGCACTAGCTCCCTTCCTCTAGAGTTTTTAAAATAACATGAATCCTTCTCCACCTATACAACATGCTCACTGTAAAAATGTTAGTAAACATACACAAAATAGAAAGAAAAGCCACTCATAATCCCATCACTTTGTAAGATTATTTCTATTTCTTTTTTTTGCTAAACTTTAAGACACTACGATTGAGATCATATTGTATATATAATTTTGTATCTTGTTTCTAACATGAGCATTTTGTCATGTTATTAAAAGCTCTTTGTAGATATTAGTTTTAACCTTTGAATAACAATCCATTGGTTGTTATATTGTTATAGGAATATGGTATATTCCCTAATGTTATGAGAAGCAGAGGCCCATATCCTCCAAGGACTTATTTCACTGAATGCAGGTTCTTTTAAGTGACCCCCAAGCACTAAAAACAGGCATTGTCACCATTTTCTGAGCACTTACTACAGTGTGCCAGGTACTCTGCCTCCTACCACATCAGGTGGCTGTGGGGATTAGATGTGGGGATGGCTTCATAGCACACTGTCACGTGCAAGATGTATTCCCTTCCTCCAGACCTGGGACCGCTACACTTCATTTGGCTGCAGGTAATAGCCCATCCCACTCTTCTCACAGAAAACCCAGGAACTCACCCTCCTCATTCAGTTGCGGGGAAGCTCCAGGTCTTACTTAGGACTGAGAATGGAGAAAACATGGGTTAGGTCCTGAGGAGCAGAGGAAATGTGAACAACGGGAAAGCTCCAGAATGGTCACCATGTATAGGGATATGCAGGGGCTGGTCAGCCACAGCCTGCAGGCCAGCCACCTGTTTATGTAAACAGGGCTTTACTGGAACACAGCCATACCCATTCACTTCAATATTGTCTATGGCTGCCTGCAGCCACAATGAGCAGAGGTGAGGTGTTGCGACAGAGGCCATACGGCCCGCAGGCCTAAAATATTTACTACTTGGCCCCTTAAGACAAAGTTTGCTGACCACTGTGTTTGGAGGCCAACCATCCTCCAAAATCCATGCTCTCCCTTATTTAGCTGAGAGTTGTCACTGAGAAGCAGCCGCCCACCCAGGAACTACATTTCCCAGCTCCTCCTGCAGCAAGGTAGGACCCTGTGACTAGTTCTCACCAATGAAATGTGGACCAAGGGATGTGTGCCATTTTGGGGCCAAAATGGTTGAGAAGTGGATGAGCCTTCACCACCTTTTATCCTTCCACCTGAACAAAGGGTGCTCCTAGGCCCTGCAGTAGTGTTTCTCAATCTTTTTTCATCACTATTGCCCCATAAGGAGCCTTTTTAGACACATTTTCTAGTCAGCTTCCTCCATGAAATTTTAATACCACAGATATACTATATACCTATTTATGCACCATATGTATATCTGTGATTTATGCAAAAAAACATAAATTTTTTGGCCCCCAAGAACTAATTTTTGCCCCTTTGAGTGTGATATTGCCCCCGTTGAGAATGTATCCTCTAGAGTCTAACAGAATCACAAGACGGAAGGTGTCTGGGTCCCTGAATCACCTTGTGGTGGAAAGTCAGGCACACCAGAACACCTGCATTTGATTGTCATGAGAGCAAGAAATAACTTCTATCATGTTAAACCTCTGAAAATTGGGAGATGATTATGCCAGCTAACATTGCCTTAACGATGTTAATACAAGATACAAATTTGATCATTTTTTTAAAAAGTTTGGATCGGATAGGCATGTAATATTATAAACAGGGAACCTCTACTAAATCCTAAAGGAGCTAAATTTAGGATTAAAAGCTCCCACTTTAGATAGGGGAGAGTTTAAAGCCTGTTAGCTCTTGAAGTGACAGAGACTAAAATTTTAAACAGATTCAAGAAAGGTTGAGATCAATTCATGAGGACAACCTATTAAAGATGGACAACAAATTAACTGCATTCATTTACATCTTCTCCATCTGGACACATCATCACCAAGATGAGAGTAAAAGAATTTTGTTTTTTAAAGACATAATTTCAAACAACAAAGGGAACAGATGAGGGCTACTGGGAAAGAGATTGGGACAACTTTATGGATAAGAGACAGACTATGGAAGATTAGAAACTGATGATGCAGGCACAGGAAGCCTGTGGGGGTCCATCAGCCTGGCAGAATGGCCAAAAGGCTCATGACTCAGAGATGCCAGGGCAATGGAGGGCAGGAATCAGATGTGAGGCTGAACAGGGGGGATTACAGGAAATCTGAAGTCAGAGGAGTTGAGTCCTCCACGGGTAGCTCATGGGGCAGCCAGGTATCTCCTCTCTCAAGCAAAAAAAATGGAATTTCCTTTTCTGAAGAAACTGAATGGTCCCAAAGAAAAGATATGAGACCCAAGAAGCAGTCCTGGGTCTATAACTACAACTAACCTAGTACAATAGTATAGAAAAATCCCAGACGACAGTTGCATAGCAGGCCTAGAGAGCAAGCGGGTCAAACTTGAGGAGAATAGAGAACTCCGGGAGGAACAGAGAATATAAAAAATATCCAACTGGCTAGAGAGTTTGGGAGGAAAAAAAATAAGGATTTGATAATGGCAAATGGTTAAAAAAAGAAACAAAAAAGGAAGGCAATGACATACTCTTGGAAAAATAAAAAGCTGTAAAAAAAAAAAAACCCAAAAGGATTCATAATATTGGCACCAAAGAGGATTAAGAGATCAGGCATCAGGGTCACACATTTAAACGCCTTCAGGGTCAGGCAAAGAAGTAAATGAACAAAGCAGGCGAGGAATTCGAGCATATGCATGCACTGGGTGAGCTGCAGGGACTGTGGCAAACTGGAGTAGGCATGCCCATGCTAACATGGGCAGGCTCCAGCAGAGTGTTACCATATGGGAAGTCAGACCATATGCGCCAGATCTTCCAACTTTTAAAACAACACCCCAAACTCTAAATCTTTTATGAAAATTCTCCCTTTTTTAGAATGTTGGCTGAAATTTTTAAAAATATCACTAGGCAAACCAAACAAGTATGTCTGAGGGTGGACTTGTCAGTGCACAACTTGTCCTTTATACATTTACAATAACATAAACTCTATCTGCTGACTTTTCGGTCTTTAGGATCTATAGCTAAAGCATAGAAGATTTAACGGCAGTTACGAAATAAAAATGTTATCACCCTTACCAATGTAAAAATAAAAATAGATATGACAGAAATTGGAAAGTGGAAGGCGGTTGAGGTAAAGACACTAACATCTTCATCTTCCTGAGCAGGCAAACAAGAGACACTGCTGCTAATGAGCAAGCAATATGATAGTAAGATGCTTACGTATAAAGCTAACCAAATAGAGGAACTATAAATAACGATACAACTATGTTGTGAGGATGTGGGGAGGGGAGGTGGAAGGTGGTATAAGTGAGCCAAATCGTCATCTATCACAACAGGAAATAAGCTGATAATTTCTAAAATAGGAGTAAAATAAAAGCACGTTATTTTAAAATACAGAGGTAAATGCCAGAAAAAAAAAATTGAAAGAGTTAAGTGGTTGCCCCAAGGGAGTGGCACTGGGTTAGGGAGACAAGGGGCCAGGAGACTGTTATTTTTATTATAAATTCTCCCAAATGTGCCCCCCCCCCCGAAAAAAAGCCTTTTGTAAGAAAAGGAAACGGATCAATTCATGGGGTTGATTACTGGGCCAAATAACCAAGCCTGCAAAGTTGACTCCCAGTAACGTACTGTAGATGGCATTCAAAAGGGTTTAAATGAAAATAGTTTAATGAATGGACCAGTGATAGAGGTGTGGGGAAGGTTAAGGGAACCAACAATATATGGTGCAGCATCCAGAGACTAACAGCAGCAAGATGCCCTCACCACCCCTAAGTTTGAAGGGCAAGGGGAGGGAATGGTGTCATGGGAGCCCAGGGGAGCAGCAGGATTAATACTCCAACTTCTCTTTCCTCCTGTTCTTGAATCTTCTGCTGGTATCTCCTATCGGCCAAACCCAAGGAAACCCAGAAGGTGAAATAAAGGAGCCCAGTTGATGCAATCCATAAGGGCCAGCCTCCCAGGACACAGGAGGCAGAGAATGGACCTGGGAGGAGGGGGGTAAATGGAGAGAAACCAGCATATATTCTCACACTCTCCATTACCCATCTGAGAGCAAAAAAATGGATTCGATAAACCATACATCTGTCCCAGACTGGTAACTTTGACCTTCTCTACTTCAGCAGCAGATCTAAGGGATTGCCAGAAGAGGTGATAAAGGAGGTGTAATTTCCCCCAATTTTCACTAGTAAATATAGATGGATGACTTCCGTCTGTAGGCCCTGCATTTTGTCACAGAGGAGAAACAAGATATATGCAGCAAGAACCCCATCAACGTGACAAAAGGAGAGTGAGACAGACCCACACAGAAAGATATCAATACAATGTATTGTGATGAGCAGCCAAGGAAAAGTGCAGTCACACATGCCTCTAAGCCCCAAACCAGGAGCAACATGTATCCCCAGGCTTTCCCCGAATAGGGGAGCGCTGGTCAGCCTTGATGGGTGAGTGGAATTAGACAAGAGAGGCAGAATGCGAGACATGCTGGGGGCAGCAAATATTCCTTCTGTGACCAGGCAGACCTAAGAAACAGGCTGGTCATCAGGCTGGGGCAGCATAATGGAGGGATCCAAATGCCAGGCTCAGGAGGTGGAATTTTATTTTTGGAAGAGGATGTTGCCAAGGTTTTCTGATCAAGTGACATAGCTGAAGCAGTAGACAAATTACATGGGTGGGACATGAACCAATGTCAAAGAGAGAGAAGGTGGGGGTATAAGGTGGAAGACTTGCTCCCGGTAGGTGCTCAATATCTATGGAAGAATGAGAGGCAGGGATGGAGGGAGGATGGATGGATATGGGTACGTACCAAGCTTGTCTTTTAAGACCCAGCTACAAGGTCATCTCCTCTATTAAATTTTTCTTGACCAAACCCTGCCTTTTCTTGGTAGTGGGAAAATTAGGCCCCAACTATCCGAGCTTGGAACACTTCACTGAACTCATGTTTCCTACTATTAATGTATGAATCCCTTAAATGCAAGGATGGTGACTTACTCATCTGTATATTCCCAGATCCTAGCTCAGGGCCTGGCCCACAACAAGTGCTCAAAAATAAGTGCTCCGCTGGATGGATGGATACACGATGGTTGCATGGATGGATGGATGGTGTATGGATGGAGTGACAGGGGCCTGCATTAGGGTGGTAACCGTGCCGCTAAATGAAACAGCAGAATCAATAGCATCTGGCATCTGAATGCTTCCCAGAGTGTGCTGCCCTGATGGCTGTCTCTTTCAGAAAGTGGGAGATTACAACATAATTGCTTTATCACTCTGCAAATATCCCCCAGCTTGTGAGGACATGTTTGGTTATTAACAGATCGTGCAACAAATTAGACACAGGAAACAAACCATGAATGACAGAAAGGCAGGTGGGGCCCAGAGCAAGAACCAGAGACCAAGGTGCCCTCTTACATACTATTTAGGAGGATGGGGTCAGACACGTTGGCTTGCTTTACTTTAAAGGTTTGGTCGTTCCATTCTTTGTAGTCCACCTCGAGAGAATGACAAGGGGCAAGAATCCCTTTCCACAGGGCTGTTTCCCACCAAACACCAACGTCTCATCTATTACCACGGGCTTGTTTTTAACTATTGGTCTTGGCAAAAACTATAGAAAGCAAAACAGTGCTCTTGCGTTAGATTCCAGAACAACACCAGCTGTTGGAATTAAACAGCCAGGCTGGCAGCCTCATGACAAATAAGAACAACTTCCTTCCAAAAGTGCCACCAGTAGTCAGGGGACTTTTGGGGCCGCAGACAATAAAACTCACCACTTCCAATCAGATAGGACTGCTGCCCTAAATACCATAATTCTATCGACCAGTTATGTAAGTACAGCATCTCTTACATCACTGGACCCAAAAAAGATTTTGAGATTCTAGCTAGAATCTTTGAGACATTTATGAATCCCTTGATATTATGAAATGCCTACAAATAAGGGGAGAGGGTAGAATCTGGTAAGAACTTAGTACCACCAAGACAGAGATGAGTGGTGGCTAATTCTCTACTTTTCCTTCATCCAGGTAAGAAGATAGAATATGTTTCTGTCTCCTAGTCTCAGAGTGGGGACGCCCACTGACTCCCTGTTCCGCCCTGTGCATGTCTCAAAGTGATTTCACCAACAGATCTCCCAAGAACCCAGAGGAGTAGCTGGGGCAGGTTCCTTTATTCCCATTTTACAGAAGGGAAAATTAAAGCACACACATGTGTGTAAGCAACTTGCCCCAAGGTCTCAGAAAAGAGTCATTGACCCAGCCTGGTGTGGAACACTGGTCTCCTGATGACTTGAAAGCAAGGATGGTGACTTACTCATTTTCGTATCCCCATATCCTGGCACAGAGCCTGGTCCTGGTCCTTAAAAAATGCTCAATGAATATTTACTGAATAGAGGACTCCCAGTGCCAACCTACTACATTAACCTCTCTCAGGACTTGATTTCTTTATCTGTAAAGTGGGAATAACAAAATTCTTCTCATAGGGTTAATGTGAGGATCAAAGGCACTCATACATGTAAAGCTTTTACAACACTGCCTGGCACATGGTTGGTACTTTTTAATATTAGCCTCTACTATTATTGTTGATGCGTAACTGCACAAAGAAAAGAGAATAGGGTGATATGAGAGAGCACGGCAGGATGGGAGAGGTGTGGTACCTTAACCGGGGTTGCTGGGAAGGCCTTTCTGAGGATGCAACATTGGAGCAAGACCTAAGTGAAGAAAAGGAGTCAGCCTCACCAGATCTGGGAAGGGCAGGGCAGGCAGAAGGCATGGCAAGGACAAAGGCTTAGAGGTGAGAATGAACTCGAGTGTCTGAGGAGCAGAAGGAAGTGGCAGTTGTGTAATTATCACAATCCACCTTATGATGGTTTCTACGTCCCAACTCCTCTCCCCAGTTTTTAGGAGGAAATGTGGAATTATCCATGTGAATAGCCACCTCATAGGAGGCAGAGTCTTAAAGGCCACGCTGAAGGTTTGGTCAAAGTATCTCAAATAGGTCTGAAGGACCTGCTTTCCTGAAAGTTTAAAAAAAAATCTCTCCAGCACTGTTCACACATTTCTCAAACAGATCTGACTTTCTAGCCCATGGACAAACGAGGCTCCAAGTCACCTCGATCCTGGAAGTCCCCGGCTTATGCTCAGCAACAGCCGCCGAGAGCAATTTACCAGCATCCACCCCCAGCTGGCCTCCTCCCGGCGGGTCTCCCCAGGAGTAAATCTGGTAACTGTGGAGGAAGGAGGCAAGCCAATACAGTAAGCAGTGGGGAGAAACACCAATTGGAAGGCAGAGCCACTGCACTGAAACAGCACTGTCCTGTGTCACTTGAGGCTGTTCTATGCTATTATCACAGGAAGTCTGAGTCAAACAAGGTCACGTGGGCCCTTTAAAGCTGTGGTCCCAAGCCGTGGTCTTGTCCTGATTTCCTTTTAGGCTCAGTCAGTCAAAAGGGATTTGGACAGGACCAGACCCTCCTCTTAACCACTGGACCTAGTGGGCCACTCTGCCCCCAGGCCAGCTGTTAGTGGCAGGAGGGGTTTATTGAGATCAGCAACCACGCTTGTCCACATCATGTCCTCATGACATTCACCCTCTGCCTTGGATCACCCCAACGTGAGGGGCGTCTTGGAATACTCGGGCCAGCGGCACCCCAGGTCGGCAACATGGAGTCCTATGCAGGGGCTGCCTCTGCCCCAGGACCCACCTCTCACTCTCCCACTCCATCATGCCCTTACCATGGCTAAACAGCCCCCAGAAGAACTGTCAATGGCGAGCTTGCCCTCCTTCTGAAGGAACTGAGGACCACAACCCGGAACTCAGTCGCAGACACACATGCAGCCAGCCAGGCCTCAGCAAATGAAGAAGTAAAGGAAATCCAGGAAGCCCGAGGTTCAGGAAATTCTGGAACCACATCACAGGGCAAAAGACTGACAAATTTTACTGTTTAAAACTTATCAGTTGTGGGTAAACAAACAAAAAGGGTAAACAAAATTAAATGTCAACAAAATGAAAAAATAATTTGCCGTATGCATACTAATAACCTTAATTTAGAAAGAAAGCTTAAAAATTAATAAGAAAATGATAAACACACAAAGAAAAAAATGGGTTACAGGCAACCCATGAAAGAAGAAATACAAATGGCACAAATATGTGGAAAAATTGTCAACCTCAGGAGAAATCAGTAAAACGCAGATTAAAATAACCTGTCAAACTGGAAAAGATTTTTATATCATACTGCAGTGTTGGCAAGAATGTGGAGGAAACAAACATGCTCATACACCGAGATGGGAAAGAAACTGGTAAACTGACCAACGTCTATCAAAACTTTAACGTGTGTGCAGTCCAACCCGGGAATCTATCCTGTAGAATTTTCACATTATAAACAAAAAACATGTTCAAAAGATGCTCAGTATTGACAAGAGTGTGGAGAAGCAGGCACATTCACATACTGGGATGCAAATTAGTATCATGTATACGAAGAGAAATTTAGTGATATGCACCAGAAACATCTTCAAGTTTTGCATATCCTTTGACCCAGAAATTCCACTTACAGAAATTCACCCTCAGGAAATCATAATGAATATGCCTAAAGATTTAGCTGCAAGGATGCTCACGCGCTGTTTTTAATGGGGAGGCGGTAGGGGGCACAGTACAAATGCAAAATGTGAGACTCGATACATAGAGGGTACAGGCAGAATGGAGTACTATGCAACGATTCCAAACTATGCTGCAGGCCTTCTGGTTAAAAAAGGTAGATTGAAAACATGTGTTTATCTCCTTTTCCTTCTAAGACTCCACTAAAATGAAGTAAAGGAATTTTTTTAATTGTATAAACTTACAAAATTGAAAAGAACAGGAAAGAGGCAATTAGTAACAAATTATAGGAAGATAGCAGATGGACAGGAGGCGTAACTGAGACAGCAGGACAGAATGCTCAGAAAAGAACGCAGACAAAGGTGTGATCTGCTCTGTACACTCCAGAGGGGGAGAAGCAAGGATGCCAGGAGGGGTGAAGGGTGGAGAGTCAGACAAGGCAGAAAATGTGGACTGATCAGAGTCAGCAGACAGAAGATTGACACATACAGGTATACCTGCATGTACCTTGCAGGGAGGTGACTGGAGGCTCCTGCTCTGGATTAACTGAATGACAAACGAGTCACCCCGAGTAGTGGTCAGTTCCCCATGGGTCACCCAAAGAAGCTCCCTAGCTGCTACTCACTAAGTCAGAGGGGATGAAGGTACAGACACAGGAGAGGAAGGGCCACGGGGTGCTGCAGATCCCAGAGCAGGGAAGAGAAGGGATTCAGAGCCTGGAGGAGGGTCTGACCTTAGAAGAGAGGAGGGCATCTCCATGGGGTGCCGGCTGCCGTGCCTTCCAGCCCTGACATTCTCGGCCACTCTGTGTCCCGGGTAAAGCTGGACTAGCAATGCTGCCAAGGGCATGTGCACCCTCAGCCCACATGGACCACGTGGACAGTCCCTTCTGCCCTCAGCCTCCCACTTCTCTTGAGCTCTGCCAAAAAGTTGGGAATGGGAAACATTTCCAGGGAAGTAAAATATGTGTTACTAGACATTCTTTTCCTGAAAAGTCAGGAAATGTTGTCAACCAGGTGTGACATCTTTGCAAAGATGGGGCCCAGTGAGGGATAGGGTGAGGTGTAGTGCAAGGGGCCGAGCCCAAGAGAGCTTTACCCACTCTGACTTTTCCTCAGATCTCTACAGAGAACGGTGGCTTGGAAAACGACTATCCGTTACAGGATTCCCTTGGATGGTCAAGGCTCTCCCAGAGGGAAAGCTAACAGCAAAGATACCTTACCACCTTGGACTACGGGAGATACCTCACGTGGGTGGGGGTTGGAGACAGGAGCATCTCTCCTCAGCCTTTTAGGCAGGAGACAGTTCCAGCTCCCCGGTGGATGGGACAGCCCCATCTAAAGGCAAGGAGACAACTCTTGCTCCTTTTCTAGGCCTCCCTCCTCATCACCGTGAACCTGACCTCTGTAAATGTGCTCAGAGGGCTCTCACAATCACTTAGGGCCTGTCTGAGGAAGACTTCTTCCACTGGCTTCTTAAAGACAGTCAACATTTATTTTCCTGTCACACTGTTTATTCTTTCTAAGATTCCAGAAGGCTGTGTTCTGGCCATTAAGATCTAGGTCAAGAAAGGGATAAATGTTTCCAGGTGGGTAAGACAAGGGTCTTCTACAGAGCAACTGGCTCATTAATGCCACACTTTGTGCTGACCTGAGAGGAAAGGACAGGAAACTGGCCTGCTTTGATGGGTCTGGCCCTCTGTCATGTTTCCATCAAATAGGTATATATACAGAGAGAGGGCACTCATGACATTCCAGGGACTGCTGGAAGGCAAAAGAACCAATCCTTGCCTCCCAAGGAGATCCTAGTAAGTGATGGGGTTGGGGGTTAACACAAGAGTCGGCGTGTGAGCCAGCAGAAGGACCCAGCCTCCCACAGCCCAGCACAGAAGCACACGCTCATCAGTTAAGGGCTTGTTCCTTAATAACGGCCAATCCTGTGTTGGCTGGTGTTACCTCAGATGGTTCCTGATTAAAATCATCAGTAAGTGAAAATGTGTCTTACTTTTCAGAAGCATATTTCACTTTTTGCTTCTATCTTCCTTGGATTCCACATAAACCGGGAAGCCAGGTTAGGGCCACGTTTTGGGGGGCTCATGACTGTAGTCAGTGCTGCAGGCCTTACAGGAGAAAGTTACCATCCTCCTCACGAGAAGTGAGTCGGGTGTCCGAGGGGATGTTTTCCGATCGTTCTCTCAGGCACCTGACTCAGTCACTTAAGCTCCTTCCCTCCTATTGCTCACTTTGCCTGACACAAACCTGCGGCAGCCACATCAGAGCCAGCCGCTTCCCTTCACCCTGGTGGAGGGAAAAGGGTTCTTCTCGCCTGAGAAGACCTGACCTTGGTCCTTGAACAAGGATGCAGAGTTTCCGTCACCACTAGGTAAAGGGACCCCCACATTCCAACTGACACAAGAGGCAGAAAATAACCACAGATCCAAAGGGGGCCCCATTACCGACGTCAGCCTCCATGGGAAGAAAATATAGGAGCCTCCAAGGGCCAGAGGGGCCCCTCTACTGCTTACTTAACGTGAAGAGGAAATTGCTCCACAGACACCCAGCAACGGATGCAGAGACGCCAAGGCCAAGGGCAGTGACGAATCCCAACGGCCACATCCGACCACCTCCTGGCCATAAAGAAATGGAAAATCTCAAGGATACAGCAAAGATATTTTTTATCTTAGGTTTGGTAGTCCTAGGTGGGCTTTCAGCTGGAGCCACTAAAACAAACAAACAAAATATATATATTAAAGGGGTGTATACACACACACACACATACACACGAGTGTGTGTGCATGTTTTATATACAAGCCAAGAAACCCCGGAGGGATAAATGTGGAAATCTAAAAATAACAAAGAAAACTTTGGGAAGGCAGTGGAACCCAATGACCTGAAGGCAGTTGAGTCTCGGGGGGTTATGGAAAGCTTAAGACAGGAACCCCAGGAGATCTGCCGGCAGTGACCACTGACACACTCACTTCTTCCAGAACAGCTGCCATCTCAGGCTCCTCATCAACTTCCACCATTACTATCCTCGTTCAAATCTTAAAGCAACTCAAGTCCCACCTCTAGTATTCTCAACAATAATATTACCTAGCCATATTATACAGGCGAATCTCACTACGAGAAAGAATTGTTTAGATGGCCAAGCCACAGTGATGTTTTGATTCAGTTAGAAAAAAGGTCTCTCTGGAAACTAATCCTATACAGCAAATCCTCTAACTAGGCCTGTCCATTTAGAGTGGTCACTCTCTGGGTTGAAAATGGCTGGTTCTGAGCTGGCAGCAGGACAGACCTGAGACAGGGGCCGTGTGGAGCCTGTCATGGCTCTGCTTACGGCCTCAACTCCCTAACGCGAAAGGGAATTAAACTCTGACACCCTCCTCCACCCCCAGGTAAGGGCCACCACACAGCACCAGAGATTCTGATGTCACTGGGAGGTGCTCCCTCTGATGCTGCAAAGCTGTGCGTGATCGATCCGGCCACGGTAGCAGCAGAGCTTCAACACGCTCCGCGTGCTCCTGCGTGATGCACCGTGGGGGACAGGAACGGGCACCGGGGTTCCAGTCTGATGGACAATCCTGGCTCACTCAGCTTCGTCACTGGAGAGATGCTTCCACCTCTAGGGTCCTGACATTCACAATGATGTGAATCTGACGCCTTAGTGTAAGAACGACCCTGCTGGATCGTTATTAGCCTACATGGCACACGGGCTACAGAAATAACTACAATTGCTGTGACTTCTACGTAGCCAAACCAAGCATTTATGAGGTCAGCTGCAAGGATTAGAAGTGGGGAGGAAGGAAGCGGGCCTGGTGGGGAGGAGGCGCCAGGGAGCCAGAACTCCTGGCTCATCTGACTGGGGGGGCCAAGAGCACAGAAGCCCTGCTCCCAGGGGCTGGGGGCTAGCATCGGGTACTCTTGATTCCACAAGCAGCCAGAGGTAGAGCATCCCTCTGCTGACAAGTCAGGGGCACTGGGAACAATAACAAGAATAACAACAGCCAACACTTAATAGCACTTACACGTGCCAGGGACTCCCAGGTACTCCACGTATATTAAATTAACTCATTTAATCCTCACAACTCTATCGTGCAGATATTATTTTGCCCATTTTACAGATGAGGAAACTGAGGCACTAAAAGTTTAAGTAAGCAGATTTGAACCCAGGCAATGTGGATCCAGTCTGTACTCATCAGGAATAGCCAGGGTCTGTGCTTCCATGTAGCTCTGGATTATACAGTCAACACGCGTGTGCATAGGGCACGCCATCTACTGAATGCCAGTAACGTGCTATGTTGAGGCGCTTTCACGTTCATTAACTCTGAGATTCTTGCTCTTCTACTCTCCCTCCCAACTTCCCTGCCAACCTGGTTACAACCTGGTCCAACTCCCACTCAAACATCACTTCCTCAGGGAAACCTCCGGCTCCCCCGCAAGCTCCCCCACAACTAGGTCCGACTTCCATTATTCGCTGACATGGCTCCCTCCACTTCGTCTTCCTATTGCTTTTCATGGCTCCATGTTATCTGCTTGCCAGTTTACTAAATAAATGCTTCTCTCCCTAGCTAGACTCAAAGCCAGAGACATCCAACAGAACTTTCTGTGATGGTGGAAATATTTTATATTTGCGCTGTCCAATGTGGGAGCCAGAGCCACACGTGGCTGTTGAGCACTTGAAATCTGGTTAGTGGGACTAGAGGACTAAATTTTAGATTTTATTTAATTTTAATTTAAATATCCACATGTCACTCATGGTTACTGTGTTGGACAGTAGAGGCCTAATCTCCATGAGGGTCTGTTTTGTGCTGCAATATCCCCAGAGACTGACAGAGTCAGGGTGCAATAAACATTTAAGTGAACGAATGAGAGATGAATAAATGAATGAATGCAAAAACAGAGAAGAGGGAGGCTGACGAGGAAGAAAGAAGCAGGATCCAAGCAGGCACCACATTTTTCTTTCCCGTTCTCTCCACACTGCCCCGCTAACCTGCTGCATGCCACCATCCCCGACCATCATGCCCTATCCCCAGTCTGGAGAGGCTCCTGGGAGCAGCGCCCTGCTCCACCTTCCACAGCCTCTGATGTCCATTAGTCAGGAGCCGTATGCCCATTTCTAACCCTCCCCACCTCTGCCAGGAAGTGCCTTCTGCAGGCTGCCTTATTCCACCTACTGGACATGCACTGGGGTCAACAGGCCATCACCTGGAAGAAAGGTTATCTCAAAGGAGGGGTCATCCCCTTCCTTCCCCACTCTAAGCTCTGCATCTCCTGTGTCCCTTTGGAGTCTCCATTGCATCTGCACAGAACTGAGTGGGGCAAGTCCTATCCGACTCCCACCCCCAACACTTGACTGACAAGCATGACCTGAGGGAACAATGGCTTACGTGGCTCAGGTCAGACTCACAGCACCCCAGACTGCGCAGTCAGCAGCCTGGGGCAAAACCAGTTTTGGCACCAACACATCATGTAGCCTAGAGAAGCCTCACAGGCCAGTCTCAGCAGCTGGTGCTTGATGTTCATTCAGCTCATATTTACTAAGCTCCTATTGCATCTGGGCTGTGTGAGAGGTGCTGGGTATGGTGGAGGATGAGGGGGTCATGGTTCCTGCTCAGTGGAGCACAGGCCCTAGCAAGTGCCAAAAGAAGAAAAATACATGACGTTTTTCTTTCTTTAAGAGGGCAGCTGTGGGCAACAGGGTCCTGGAAGTCAGAGAGGCAGGAGGATGCCGGAGAAACTCCAGCTCCCGATGCATCCTTTGGGCAGCCTGAGCTGCTCAGTGCAAGCGTGAGCACTGAGGAGCCTGGGACAGGCCCTGCTCTCCCTGCTTTCTGCAGAGGTGCTGCCCAAGGCCCAGAGGGGAGACAGCTGGTCAGAGAAGGGCAATGGGCAGACGGCCAAGAGACCCATCTCAGAGCTGGGCTGGCCCAGCTGAGTACAACCTGAGGGCAGTGGAGCAAGAACTATGATGCCCTCTACCTCCTCCAACATCTGAAGCATCTCTTTCCACTTGGCCTTTTCCTCTTGGAAAAGTTGGATTCAGGTTCTAATTCTGCTCCTGCTCCTCAGGAGACTCAGGAGAAACTAGCTGTAGCAGGTCTGAGGCCCCAGGAACAGTCTGATTCACTTCCCACTCGTAGATGAACAGGTGTGGTCCCCATCCTCAAGGCTGGCCTCGTTGACTGGGAGAGGCAGCCGTGCTCAGATCACCTGGACTGAGAGGTAGAACGTGCAAAGACAGGCACACGTGATGTGAGTCCAGTGGAAAGGGACAGTGAGATGGTGGTGGGGATTGAGAATGGCCTCAGGGAGACACGGCCTCTGAGCTGAGCCTTGAAGGATGCAGAGAAGTCTCACAGGTGGAAAGGTATAAGTAGGAGAACAGCATAAGCAAAGGCAGAGAGGTGGGAAAGTCCCAGATCAGTGCTTCTCAAGCCGGCTGCATATTAAAAACGCCCCAGGAGCTTTTAAAACTGACTGATGCCCAGGCTCCGCCAACCAGAGATTCTGATATCACTGATCTGGGGTGGGGTCTCAACACTGGTATTTATTAAAAGCTCCCCAGGGTTGAGGGTTGAGATTCCTGCTACCTGGACCAACAGCATCACAAGCAGAGTCTCGGGCACCACCCCAGACCTCCTGAATTAGAATCTGCATTTTAACACGACTCCCAGTGATCTGTGTGCACATTAGAGTTTGAGAAGCCCTGCTCTAGAGTATCAGAGAAAGAGCAAGGAGTTGCATTTAAATCAGCTGGCTTACTTTTTTTGCTCAAAGGCCTCTGGCTCACTGCTGTGGGGAAGTGGCAGGACCCAAAACAATAACCAAATGACCAAAAGCAGCAAGAACCCCGGATCAGAGAGCTGGCCTCCACTGAGTACCACAGAGAAAGGAGGGTCACCACGTGGCACAGACACAGGAGAGGGGGAAGAAAGAAATTGGGGGGCATGGTTACCAGTGTTCTGACCAGCCTGGGATTCTGTGAGGCAATGAGAAGAAAAAGTGATCTTGACCACAGGGATGTGAATAAAGGGTGTGCATGTGCACACACACACACACACACACACACACACAGAGGCGTGACATTCAAAATGGCACTAAAGGTATATCAGACTTTAAGAGCTACTCCCAAAAGCCGAGTGTCCTAAATTAAACGCATTTGTTCATTCAAATAGAATTTACAAAGAAATTAACAAGTGCTCTACTATTAATTTCTGAAAAGCAGCGGTCCTGCTTCTGAGAATCATGGGCTGGAAACTAGAGCAAAGATAGACCCACAAAGGCACTGCTTTGCTCCTGCCTCCTGATGCACATTTCCGCCCAGCAGGATTTAAGACGGCTTTCCCTGAATCCGGTCTGCAGTCTTACACACGCAGACTGGTAAGTGATCAGCCACAATGCTGGCGTGGCACCTAGAAGAGCGTCCACACCGTCACACCAGGGTTCCTACGTGGGACTCCCCTCACAGCCCACACATAGGAAACTGCCAGGACCATCTGGTGTTTTGTGGTGATGATTCAGTGACTATTTGTTTTTATTTTTTTTCACAACTGGTCTGTGCCTGACCGTTGGCTGGATAACCCACCAGCCATTCCTAACCCCTCTTGCTCACCTCCACGACAGAGGCTGGAGAAGCTAAGTAATCCCTGGAACCGACAAGACAAGAAGCATGAGGACAAAAAGACAAAACACGAACCAGGGCAAAGCAGAAAGACTGAAAAAACTCTCCTCCTTGATGTCATGGTTGAACTGCCAGATCAACACCAGACAACCACTGCCTCCATCCAAACTTCTTGTTTTATGAGAAAATATATTCCTCAGGCCATTATTCGTTTGTTTTTCTGTTACTTACAGCCAAAAGCGTGCCTGTGGTCTTTCCCATCCTCGACTCCTCTCCCTCCATTTGCTTCACCTCTTTGCCTATTTACTCTTTCCAATTAGTTTCTGCACCAAACTCCAGACTGCTCCTTTTTTCCTTATTCTTTTCCTATTCACATCCTCCACCTCCAACTCAGAATATAATAAACAGCAGGGTCAGACACCCGACCCCCATTTTTGAAATGTCAAGCTCTAATGTCCAATCTTTCGTCCTCACACAGCAACCTCTTCTGATCTCTGGATATTTTTGTATAGCTACAAATTTTACTCAAAGCTGTAAGAACAATGAGCAAATTCCATTATTGTGTTTCTTTACTTCTTGGATTACCGTTATGAGTTAACAAAAGTACATAAGGATATTTCTCAAGCGCATTTATATTTAACAAATCTTGAATCTCGTCGCAGGTATCAAGCCTCAGCCAACTCATCCAGGCTGACACATCAACAAAGACAGAAGGCTCTGAATAAGTAACGACTCCTGAGAACAGATGTGTGAACAGAAACACAATTTATGAATTAGCCCAGTGCTCTTCCCAGCGTAGACTGATGTAATCTGGACACTACCTGGCTGGGCCCTGGAGCCTCCCTCCAGCATTTAATTGGTGATATGATTAGGAAAAATATATTTTAATTGTGATTAAGTTTAAGATTTCTATCTTTCAGTTTACCACTTAACATATGTTCAAACCGACGTGTTTCCTGCAACTATCGACATGCCTCATCCTCCTTCACGTTGTGAAGTGCTCACAGGCAGGAACTGTGTCCAGATGGCTCTGCGTCCTTCCACACTGCACCCACCCCAGGGCCAAGTCTGGTCCCATCCCCAAAACAACAGCAACCAAGTCAAAATTAGAAATTAATGGCAGTTGCCAGTCACAACCAAACAGCCATTTCTTACCTGTACGTGCTACAGGAATTAGTCACATCTTCAGGGCTCCTTCATTTCAAGAATGATTCACAAGTTTTCATGACTCAGATGTACCACCCATTCCTGCTCTCGCTCATAAGGAGCGTGGAGTGAAAGCTTCAAGGGATGGACGAGCACCCCAAGATTACCCTGGGGGGCAGGCAGGGCAGACCATGAAATAGAGAGGAGTCCACCAGGACCATCACAGAAGGTTGAGAATTCTAATTGCAATGCTCAATTTGCCCAAACAGGAATATTGCTGCCATGTTCAACATCTATTCATCAGCACATGGACTGAACTATTTATTCTTTTACAAGTGGTATTTTTTCCCTTTCTTAGGGTTGTTTCTTCTTCACACGCCACACATGAAGCTTCAAAAGGGTCACCTTTCCCCAACCATGAGTATGAGCAAAAAAGAAAACTCTTTTATCAGATTACATTAAATTAACATTCTGAAGATTCTCCTGAAATGATCGATTTCTTTCTGGAACTTTCTCTGACCAGTACCTCACTCCTCCACCACACGCCAGCTGACTGGTTTTTCAGTCATCTTTATGCATCCAGCACTTGGCTATGGGTGCTGGGAAATTGTTCAGAGCTGGTTACCCCAAGGCCCTGCCAGTTCTAAGATGCCCAGAGCCCATCAGTGGTGACTGGCTCCTGAGCAGTCCCCTGTGTACAGTGGGGAGCCCAGCCTGGTGGCTTCCCCTCACATCCTTCCAGATTTGGGTGCAGGACTTTCATGACCTGAAATCATTTACCAGCAGAGCAGAGGGTGGAAAGAACAAGGGGCTTTATAGACAGAAAGTTCTGGGTTTGAACCCGGCTTGTGTGACCCAGGCATATTACTTAACCTCTCCAAACTTCAGTTTTCTCATCTGTAAAATAACACCATAGGGTTGTTTCAAGGATTACAAATAGTGTGGAAAGTTTCTGGCCCGGAAGGGATGCTCAGTACTGGTCAATTACCAATAACCATCATCCTTATCACCATAGTGGGAACACTCCAGAAACACACGCACTCGCCTATGTGACACTGAATCACTCAAGTACAGGTACTGCCTGGTCTATGTGTGCCTCCCTTCAGGGTTTTCTTTCTGTGGCAAGTCCATGGGTCGGCCTTAGATTCTAAGGCCCGGGGATGGGAGGGACGACAGCCAGGCGTGGTTTGGGCAATGCAGTGGAGGAAGGCACGTTCTCTTTGAAGATGAGGCGCCTGTCACTTTTCTGGGAGATCTGGTTTACTCTCACAATTCAGTGGGTTAGCTAACTGTCTGAATGATGCCGAGGCCCCGGGTCTCAGCCTGAGATAGCTCCCTCTTCCAAACCATGGAGCCCACAGCCCTTCCACGGCCAGCTGTTTCATGAAGAAAACCATCACCAGTCACAAAGCGTGAGTCACCACAACCTACGGGCACTACCAGAAGAAAACTAAAAAATCTGTTCCTCGATCCATCTTGGATGCAACCGGGATAGGAATCTCAACTTTACTTGTAGAAAGGACAGCATTTAAATGTTTAATATCAATTCATATGCCAACACCACCCCACTCTTGCAACTCCAGGCTTTGGTAATTATTAGTGGAGCCATCTGCTCAGCCTAATGAAATGTGCAATCTCCTGTACATATAATTAGTGAAGTTATTTTAATTAATTAAACAAATTAATTAATTGCAAGGATATTGCAACCATTTCCCAGAAACTGCATCTAACTCATTTATTCTGCACGTATCTACTGGGCTCCTACTGAGGGTAGAGCCCCACACTTGTGCTCTGAAGAGATAAAGATGCCCCTGCTGCACAATGAGTAGAAACGGAAGCCCAATATACACAGTTGCTGGTGGTCAGCCCTTCTGCTTAGAGTGACCAATTCATCCTGGTTTTCCTGAGATTGTCTTGGTTTTAAAACTGGAAGTCCAGGTCCTGAGAACCCCCTTGATCCCTAGAAAACTGGGACAGTTGGTCACCCTACTTCTGCTTGACCTAGGTCAAAGTTCACCACTAGACAATCAGTCCTGGAAAGAAGATGGCAAATACTGGGCATCCTGCAACCTGGCCCCCTGTCATGGCAGACATTGCTAATCGATCAAGGAGCACTTACTCGCTTAGCCCAGACTGAGCCAGCCCCCAAATCATTCTCCCCTTTGCTCCAGGCAGCCACTATTAATCACCCCGAATAGGAGGGCCTGAAAATCATACTTAGTTTCCATCTATGCCCTAGAATCATAGAAGGTCTAGGCTAGCAAAGACCTTCGAAGTCTAGTCTAATCACTCATCTAGAGCTTAAATCTCCTCTATAGCATCCTCCACAAGTGGCCAGCCAGCCTCTCCTTGCATACCTCTAATGATGGGGAACTCACTATCTTTAAAAGCAACTCTTCCTATCTTCAATAGCTTGGCTGTTAAATTCCTTCCTTTAATTACTAAAATGTCTCTTTTATCAATCTCTTTTGGGGACTACATTATGGTGCTTCAAATAATGAAACACAGTTATTAAATTCCTTTCAAGTCTTCTCTCTTCCAGACCCAATGTCTTCATCTGTTATTCACATGACTTGGTTTAAAGTTGGGGTGCTGTCCTGATCTTATAACATCCCGTCTAAGCCCCTCTTGGGGTACAGTACCCTGGTTTGCCCCCCACACCAGTTGCCTTGCTCCTGGGGGACTCTCTACTACTCTGTTAGAGCATCTGGCAGCTCCACCACGAACTGACTCACACCAGCACCCTGACGCCGTTTCTCAACGTGCTGCTGTTGAGCCATAACTCCATCCATCTGCCACAGGACTTCCCAGGAGCTTACACTCCATCTGGAGTCCTGGGATATGAGAAACCCCACAAGACGGTAAGAAAATATACTATAAATTACCGACTGCCAATTTCCCAGTTACAAACAACTTGCTCTAAAGGTTCGCTCAAAAGTAATTTTTTTAGAATCCTGACAGTGTGTAGCCACAGAAACCATATTTAAAATGATGGTTACACTCCCAGGCCAGCCTGCAAAAGCCTTCTGAACTTATAATGTACCTGCAGCATAAAACTAACAGTGCTATTTCAACTATACGTAGCCACCATTTATATGATGGTTTCCATGGTAACACATGCTCTGCGTTCCATTTCAGAGAACTAGACACAAGGTACACCCAGTGCTGCGTTACTCTAGGTTGTCCACATGCATGGGGTGGGAGTGGGGGTGTGTTGACCTCGGAAAAGAAATGACTCTAGACACCAGTCCCCACTCCGTTCAGACCCACGGGTCCTTTAAAGTGTATTGTCCTAAGGGTACAGCCTATGTACACGAGGGCCTGTTAGAACGAGGTGAGCTGTAAGGCTGCTCCCAGGAGGCCTTCTGGAAGGAGGCAAGTGATAATAGTTATGGGGTTTGATTATGTTTGCTGTGGTGGTGTTTTTCAATGATCTACTGCAGACACAAGGATAGGAGTATTTCTCAAAATAAGCAATTTAAAACTAGAAACGTCACGCATTATCTTGTTCCTTTCAGAGTCCTTAAGAAGATGCGTTGACACCAAATTGATGGCAGTGGGGATGCCAAGCAGAGCTGCCGAGCCTCAGTTCTTCCCTCTGGAAGCTCCATATCCTCCTTTCTTCCTGCCTCAACCATCCCTGCCACCACCAGCACCACCTCCTCCCCGCCCCCTAGGGCTGCTTCTCTTCTGAGGAGTCTATAGAGCAATTGGAAGACACTAAATGGAATGTGTAGCCATGTCTGCTGGGCATCCCGCCTGAAGCAAGAGGAGCTACGCCCACCTGGAGGAAGGAGGTGCTTGCACGGACCAAGCTGGGCCTGGAGTCTGAAGCGTGAGGACTGACACTCTGCTCCACCACCCGCTAGCACGCTGAACGTGTTAACTAATGCTGCTAAACTCAAGCCTCAGCTTCCTCATCTCTAAACTGAACATAACGTCCTCCTCGCAGGACTGTTGTGAGTAATAAATGAAAGGCAATAAAAATAATAGGTAAACTTTTTCAGCTCTTGCCAGCACTGTTCTATACTCTTGGATGAACTCATTTAAACTGTACAAGAATCCTAATATTTCATAAATGAAGAAACTGAGGCCCAGAAAGCATATGTTATTTGCCCAAAATTGTGCAGCTCATAAGCAGCAAGGCCAGGATAATTGATAAAAAGTTGCTTTGGAAACTATAACATCTTATATAAATGGTGGTTATTATTATTGTTAGTAGGACATAGGACAGAGGACAATGCTTGGATGCTCAAGTCTGTATTTTCTACCACAAGGGATCTGAGTGGTTCCTGCCCAGTGCTCCTCAGGCTCCGACAGTGTGTCTCCTTCAGCCACAACTACAGAGCTACCCCCACGTCATCTTAGCAGCACATGCTGTTCACTAAACATCATGGCCCCTGTGCTTGTTCAAAGGCCTCCCCCTCACCGACCACCCCGTTTAAAACAGAAAAATGTACTTTACCCTCCTCCCTCTCACCCTCTTTCCTTATGTCATTTTTTTTCCCATAGAACTTACCACCTTTTAACCTACTACAAATTGCATTTATTTGTTATTGCCAGTCACCCCAACTAGACTATAGGTTCCATGAGGGCATGGAGTTTTATCTCTTTTGTTCAATGCCATATCCCCAGCACCCAGAACAGTGCTGGACAAGTGGCAGGCATTCAGTAAGTATTTGCTAAATAAATGCTAACTTCATCTTTTTTGACATAGAAAAAAATGTCTATAATATATTGTTAAGCAAAAGAAAGCAAGCCCCTAAGTTTTATATTAAATGATCCTGTCTTGTAAATATATTATTGTGTGTGAGTGTCTGTGTGTGTCTGAGCGTATGTGTGAGTGCACAGAAAAACAATCTAGAAAAATACGCATGAAAATGTTCATTGAGGTTATTTCTAAAGAGTAGGAGTAAAGACAGTTTTAACTTCCTTCTAAATGTTTTACAAAGACCATGTATTATTCCTGTAAATTTCTACAGCTATTTACACTTGAAAACAAACACACTGGTGTGCACACACACACAGCAGAAGCACACAGGTGGTTACAGAAGGCCCAAGCAAGAGGGTAGGACTGGCGACAGCTCGAAGTACCCACCTTCCCGATGGTGGGGCAGAGCAGCATCTTCACTCAAGATCAGCAACGCTGAGAGAAATCACAGAATTAGGTCTACAGGGTCTGGGACTCAGCAGCACCTCCTTCAGAATGCCTCCAAAAAGGGAAGGAATCAAAAAAGGAAAACTCTATAAAAATCAAAACCCACTTTCCTGCCTCTCTAGAGCAGCCTCAGAATTCTTTAATCCTCTGTGATTATTTTTAAATTACATTCGAATGTTCCAGAAAATGTAAAGTGAACCTAATACACAAACTGAGCTATTTTGCAACCAAAAATTCCCTTCGCAGTAAAAAATGCCTCCTTCTCCGGCACCAGTGTTAAAGAGGAAGTGGAGATAATTGAATTCCACCCGAGATCTTGGGCCTGACTTGGGGCACGGTCTCGACTCCTGCCCTCCTCCCTCCTCCACGCTGCCAACGTGTGGTGCGTACAGGTCCTCACAGGGAACCAACCCAGTGTCACCCACAAATCACCAAGGCACCGTCAAAACAACCTGTATCAAGTGAGGGCCAGCTGTGGGCCCAGCGCAAGGCCAGATGGGGTGAGGTGGAAGGAAAGGAAACCCAAGATAAGAGGTCTGCCTTCAAAGAAGGGCTAACCCACCAGAAATGCGGAAGAAAGCAATTAAACTCACTAATGGAGCAGTACTTACTCTATGTGTAGTAAGAGTCCTGAGAACAAAGAGGTAAGTGTGGGCAAGGGGGCTTGGGGAAGCGGGCAGGCTGCAGCCAGCCTCACTGAGGGCCGGGGGCCAGGGCGCGTCCAGAAAAGTGGAGCGGAGGGCTGAGGCCGGCCCGAGGGAGGTGGGCCTCGGCGCACGCCACATGCTGCTGCTGCTTCCCCTGCCCGACCTTCCAGGCAGAGCGTGCTGCTGTGCCCGCTGACTGAGGGCCACATGTGTACGGAGGGCCTCCCCCAGAGCGGGCAGACCCTCCCTGGAGGCAGAGGAGTTCTAACTGTGTGACAGAAGCTTGCAGAGCTCAGGAGCAGAAGGGAGCCAGAGAGGAGGAGAAGGCAGCACCCACAACTGCGTCTAGTTCCAAGAACTCTGGTCAACCCACAGCGGTACAGAACACTGGTCTAGAAAGGCCTCTAAGAGCAGAAATGCAGGCAAGGCTTATGGCTTAGTCTGAAAGGGCTAGGGTGGGAGCAGTGGAGAAGGCAGAAAGAGAGGGGGAAAAGGCCAAATCAAGGAGTTTGCAAAGGGAAAAGGAACTGAGAAAGAGAGTGGTCAGGGCAGGAAGGGAGCAAGTGGCATCTAAAGTGACCAACCATCCTGGTTTGCCAGTGACTGAGGGGTCTCCCAGAACTCAGAACTTTCAGTACTAAAACTGGGACAGTCCCAGGCAAACTAGGACAGAACAGTGGTACCATACCACTCAGGGATGCTAAAGGATTGCTGACCTCTCCTTTCTCCCCTCCTTTGTGGATCTCTCACTGCTCATTAGCACCCCCAGGGCAATGGGAAGGAACAAGAGGTCAGGGAGGCGACCACGTGCCCTTTCTTCTGGCTTGCATCCTCTCATCTCAACCATGCAGATTTTTGAAGGGGCTCAGGTAGAAGAGAAAATTCTTTATTGTTTTAAAAAAAACCCTAGAATCACAGCCACTATCCTTTACTCAACTGTTTCTCAGGCCCTGAGCTGACCAGCCGTCAAGCTGGGAGAGGACCCAGGACTCCACCCTTAGGAAGTGCCTTATCTGTACTCGGAAATCAGAAGTAGCAGGAGGGGTCGGCATACCCAGCTCTTGAACCCATCCCCATCTAGTCTCCATCACCCTCTTCCCTCTCAGAGCTTCAGTTCCCATCCATTTCTCCCCAAGGCAGGTCCCAAGAGGGTGGTGATGGCTTCTCCCCACCCGTGAAATCCATTCACTGAACAACAATTTACTGAGCATTTACTATGTGGCAGACACTGCGAGGGACTATGGAGAACACAAAGAACAGTAAGATACAGTCTCTGCCTTCAAAGAACTTACGGTTCAGTGGTGGAGGGTGGGGGTGGTGTCGAGAAGGCAAGAATCATCCAATTAGTCGACATATATTTACTGGGCCCTTAGTATGTGCCAAGAACTGTACTGGAGGAATAGAGACAAGTACCCAGACAACTGCAAAACCATTATAAGTATAATAGTGGTGATACGGGGGCACTCAGGAGGAGCATTTGCCCCAGTCACTGAACCAAATACCAACACACCACCCACTTCACTTTAGCATGGAGGTTAAGTGCTAAGGAGGATTAAAAAAAAAAAAAGAAAGAAAGAATGAAAACGTTAAGACCAAGCACTGACCTCAAAGAGTTAACCAAATGATCAAGGAGATAACCCCATACATATGAAACAATTAGTGTATCACAGGATACACATGAAGTGCTAACTGTGGAATGTAGACCTTCGGCACAAAGAGAAACAGCTGGAGAAAGTCCACAAAGCTTCCCAGAGGAAGTGGAAGTAAAACCCAAGATGAAATATTGATGGGGGAGGGTTTCCAGGCAGGAAGAAGACAATAGGTACCTATGGTTTTGCTCAAAAATGAAAAGGAAATGTAGAGTTATTACTCAAAGTGTTTCTAAATGTCACAATTATTCACAGGTCTTTGGTTTGAGCCAATGAGGATCTTACCAATCTTGACTTTCACAAATGTAAGTTACATTTAAATGGAAAGACAGACATCAAATCTAATTTTAGCTGTCCATGCTGAGGAGGCGGGGAATTGAAACACACTTAATTCAGTAATGCAGGTCCATGTGCATGCTCATACACACACACACACACACACACACACCCCTTGGCTCCTTTCTGTACGTCTATCCTCAAGCAATCCAAATTCTATCCTTCGGTTAGAAGAACCCCATAATTCAGGGAAAGAGAAACTGAATTACCAGAGATAATCTACAAATTAATGATGGAGAATCGACCACATTGGTTTTTGCTATAATGATATTCACAACGTATGAGCAGAAAGGCCACATTTGGTCTGATGTACACTGGTCAGTCAATAACAAGTTAACAACTATTGACTGACTGTCGGTTTAATGAAGAACCCTGTGCTGGTGTTGGGGGAGTGGGAAGGAGGGGCTGGTGGGGGGGATCAGTAGAAAGAAGGCAGGATACAGTGAAAAGAAATGGAAGATTCATAAGACACCGCATCTGGTCCTAGCTCCTCCACCACTGACAAGACCTTGGGAAAGTTGATCCCATGGTGAACTTCACTTCCTCATCCATGAACATGTCCTACCTACCTCTCGGGGTCATTTACAGTTCAAATGAGAGATGTAAACCTAAGTGCTTGGGAAAGCAGAAGGTTCTATATCATGCACCGTGGTGGTCTGGAGGTATCTCCCAGCTTCACTACCTTGTCTACTTTTCCAACAGTCCCCTGAATCTCCCAGACAGTCCCATCCCCTCCACACAGTACTGGTTTGGGGAAGCAAAGGATCCAAGTTAAGCCAACCAGGGGTAACTAGACTCAATTCCACACCTTTGGTTGACCCATTAAGGCAGCCATCTTCTTTTCTCCTACTGGAAGAGAACAAAGAAACAGGCTGGCCCAGGAGCCGTGGGCTGCCATCGTGGGGCTAGAAGGGGAGATGGTGCCTGAGAAAGGAACCAACATTAAAGGAGAAAAACTGGGTCTTGGGCACCTCTTGAGCCCTGGATAAAGCCTCACCTGATGCCAGGATCTACTCCTGGATTGTTCAGTCGCATAAGCCAATATACTTTCTGTTTCTGCTTAAACCAGTTTGGGTTGGTTGTCAGTTAATCTGTCACCTAACTGATATAAAATGAAAGAAAATATGGGTAATGCAATGCTATAAACTTCTCTAGTCCCTCACCAAATCCCTATGACTCCATAAACTACCAGGGACCCATTTCATACCTAGCATCCTCCTGAGGGGGTGTAGACATTAAGGGGGTCACTCAAGGAACAAAAAGAAGAAAGGCAATCACAAGTAAAAAGATTTAAGTGACTACTGGGCCTGCCTGTATTTGCTTCCTGTCCTCCAAGACCCATGAGGATGGGAGGGGGGAAAAAAACCCTAAATGATAAGCTGAAGAATCAGAGTTTCTGTTTCAACTCTAGTTTTGCGTGTTTTCTCCAGACGTTTACCTCTTCTCTTTTATGGTAACCACTGAAGAGCGTAGAGGAACAATACCAGCATCCCACTGATTTATTTTATATCTTAAAAAATTACTCAGGGCCCACAGTACTGAGCTTATGGTCCAATTAAGTTTGCTGGAAATCTAATTTGGGATGAGTAATTTCATTTGGCTACTACAATTAAAAGTGGCGCAGTATTTGTGTTTTAGAGGAAAACCATATTAGATTCATCTAATCTTATTAGGTGAATATCACATTTAGATCACATTATATCTGGAAGAGAGATATACTGGATTGATTTCTTTCACCAATCACTTGGAAGACCAAAGGGACTGACCTTCCCCCGATCCCCGCCCACTCACCTGACACAGGTCAGAGCAGGTGGTGAATGTGAAAGAGGCCTCGCGGAGAAGCCCACTGCACAGCCCTGGAATTCACCGCCCAAAACATCGCCTTCAACAACCCCTCGAGTTTTGCTGATGAGTGAACTGAGGGCTCGAGTGCACAAGTGACTTGCTCAAGGTCACAGTCAGTGAGTGGCAGAGCTGAGACTACAACTCAGCTCCCTGACCCCTAGTTTGAGTCCCTGCCACTCAACCACATGTGTTTTTAATAAGATCTAACATGAAAAAGCTGGAGGGCCTCTGAGACCCTGTGCTACTCACTTAGCTAAAACCAAGGAGTCCTTGGATACCATCTATCTATGGGCCTGTCTCCCTGCCTCTCTTAAGTATCCTGGCAAGATAAAGAAGTCGACCCCACTATCTCCCTGGGTAACTTAGACCAGTACTCCAAATTCTTCTTGTCAAGTCCACTTTCTTGATGGCTGCTTTAAACCCCTCATTCCCAGATAACTAAAATTCATATTAAGAACATTCAAACCATATGAGGGGTCAGAAAAAAGAATCTGCTTTGCTTTGGGTGGGGGTGGCAGTGAGGAAGACTAGCCCTGAGCTAACATCCATTGCCAATCCTCCTCTTTTTCCTGAGGAAGATTGGCCCTGAGCTAACATCTGTGCTCATCTTCCTCTACTTTATATGTGGGACGCCTGCCACAGCATGGCTTGATAAGTGGTGTGTAGGTCCGTGCCTGGGATCTGAACCTGCAAAGCCCGGGGCCGCCGAAGAGGAGTGCACAAACTTAACCACTATGCCACCAGGCCAGCCCCTGCTTTGCTTTTTTAAACGGTATTAATCTCAGGAGTCCTGCTAACCAGGCAGATTCAGTAGGTATGATATCATACATTAGGGTTCCAACTGTAGAATTTAATCTAAAAAATTAAGTTATGAAGCAAAACCAAGGAAAGGAGAAGCTAGATAACAATATTTATAACATATGACAAGTAATACACATACTGCATAAAAATCTCTCATAAATGATTGAAAAAAGATGGAATACTGCAAAATGAAAATGAGAAAGGACCCAAAGAGGCAATTCACAAAAGAAAAAAAAAAGATTACTGATGGCCTCATGAAAAAATGTTCAAAGCCATTACTAAGCAAAGCTTGCAAATTGAAACAATGCAATACCGTTTTCAACAATCAAATTGGCAAAAACCAAAACAACTCTCATGCCCAGGATAGTCAAGGATGCTCTGAAACAAGAATCCTCAGACACTGCTGACGAGAGTGTAAATCAGTCCACATTTCTGAAGGGCCATCTGGTTATACGTATCACCAGCCTTAACACTGAGCAAGTTCACACCCAAGAATTTTCCCTGAGGAAATAATCAGAGGAATACTCAAAGATTTATGCACAAGGACATTTATAGCAGCACTATTCGTAATAATAAAAATCTAGAGAAACCTAACTGTACCATAATAGAAAAATGGTTAAGTGAATTATGATATATCAATACAAGGAATAATCTATAGACATTAAAACTCGTGTTTTTGAATAAGATTTTAAGACCCAGGGAAATGCTCACAAAATGATGCTACAATTCAAAACTCTTAATAGGATGATTCCATTTTGTAAAGGAAATATATATCATATACATTATAAATATAATAAATGATGGCAGATTCAGCTAAATGTCCAACAAATATTCATGCTCCTCTTTCCAGAATGTACGATTTTCATTAGGAAGTAGCTGCCCAGTCAGGGACTACATTCCTCCCAGCGTCCCTTGTATCTAGGTGGTGCCGTGTGACTATTTCCACCAATGGAATAGGCAGCAGTGATGTAAGGCTGAGGTGCTTAGAAAGTGGAGTGCCTTCTCCGTGGTCTCTTCCTCCATCTGCCAACTAGATGCAGAGGACCCCAAAGTCCAAGGAACTGGAAGAGCCATAAGATGGAAGGAGCCTGGGCCACTCACTCACTCATTGGAGGGATGACCACCAATCAGGAGCACCTACATTGAACTGAGTCAGAAAGAAACCTCTATTGTGTTAGGCTATAATTCGGGGTTTTAATTGTTTCTTAAGTTAGTGTTACTCTAACACATACACATACACATTTCCCCAATTATCTCCTAAATGCCTTTTTACAGGTGGTTTGTTTAAATTAGGATCCAAACAAGATTTACATTTGCATTTGACTGATAGGTCTCTAGAGTCTTTTTAAATTTATTACAGAGTAACTCCCTCCTTTTCCATGCCATTTTATTTATTGAGAAACATATGGGTCATATGTCCCAAGGACTTCCTGATTTCATCCAGGTGATGTCTTTTTTTTTTTTTTTTTGCTGAGCAAGATTCGCCCTGAGCTAACATCTGCTGCTAATCTTCCTCTATTTTGCATATGGGTTTCTGCCACGGCATGGCTGATGAGTGGTGTAGGTCCACACCTGGGATCCGAACCCACGAACCTGTGCCGCCAAAGTGGAGCGCACCAAACTTAACCACTACACCACGGGGCCGGCCCCTCCCATGGTGTCTTTTAACAGGCTCCTCTATCCCCTCTATTTCCTTTCAAATGAGATTTAGTTCTAGTGTCTAATCAACTTCAGGTTCTATTATTTTTTGTAGGAATATTTCAAATCAATGGTATTATTTTTATAACCAGACAAAACAATAAAGCCAAAAAATTTTAAAAAGGAACCCAAAGAAATGCCAGCCTTTCATTAAAGCTCAGTGTCCGAAAGTTTTTTTCAGAATACAGACTAGATCAATGCTTTCTTACACAAGAGAGATGCTCTGTGACTATTCATGGACTGATTTATTTTTCCAAACACATTATTTTACATTTTAGATCCATGTCCCCATCTGCCTCAGTGGCAAAGTCTATCATCCTTAGAGCAATGGCTCTCCCTCCACTGGAAGCTTATGTCATCCTATAACTGCAGTTGTCTTCAATTTTCCTTTCCTTTCTTTTTTAAAAGATGTAATTAATGTAGGGGCCGGCCCAGTGGCACAGTGGTTTAGTTGGTGCTTTGGCAGCTAGGGGTTCGTGGGTTCAGATCCCGGGTGCCCGCCGACGCACTGCCTGTCAGCCATGCTGTGGCAGTGTCCCATATAAAGTAGAGGAAGATGGGCACAGATGTTAGCCCAGGGCCAGTCTTCCTCAGCAAAAAGAGGAGGATTGGCAACGGATGTTAGCTCAGGGCCGGTCTTCCTCACACACACACAAAAAAAGTAGTGTAAGCACACAATTGAACATTTGGAAATGAAAGAAAACAAAAGAACGAAACACCCATAATTTCACCCCTCTAACACAATCACTTTTACCTATATATTTCCTCACCATCTTTATTAGGGATATGCATTTTGTACATAATTGCAATCAGTGAATATGGGTTTTAATATTCCTTTAGTTAACATTAAATACATTAAGAAATATTTGTAGCTTATGTTAAGGATATTAAAAAAATAGCAAAAATATATACACATGTGTCCACAGCCTAGATAAGGAAGAGAGCTTTCCCAATCCCCTAGATAGCCCACATGGGCTCCTCCCTTATCCTCTCCTCTCCTCCCACCACTATCCTGAATTTTTTGTCTATGCCCACTTGGGTCTCACAGATCTTGCCACATGCATATGGATGTCTAAACATTATATCATTAGTTTTGCATGCATCCGAGCTTTATGTAATTGGAATCACACTGTAGCTATTCTCCAACTTGCTTTTTTACTTAGTTTTTTACTTAACATTATATTCCTGAGATTCTTCCATGTTGTCATATGCAGCTATGGTCCATTCATTTTAAAAGCACAGCTATATAGCTGCATTCCACAGTGAAACTATACCACAATTTATATTGCAATTTCTGCACATAAAATTATACTGCAAATATCTTGTCACACTGCTACGTATCTTCAAAAATAATTATTACTTGTAATAGAGTATTATGCTGAGAGAAGAACCGTTTTATTTTATAGTTACTCAACTGTTGGACATTAAGTGCATGTGCGTGTGTGTGTGTGTGTCTGCGTTTGCTTTGTAAATAATGCATCAGAGAGCATCTTTGTCTAAATAGCTTATCAAATATTTTGTATTATTTCCTTCACGGGAGGATGTGGGAAGATGGTCCACAGAAGTAATGATAGTCCACATCCAGTAATACATATTACTGGATCAAAATGTATGAATGAATAATATAGCTCTTTACCACATTGTAAAATTGCTTCACAATATTGCAATATTGCCAGAACTGGGGATTATCATTAAAAATGTATTTTTTGGCTAATATGTTAAAATACCACTTTACCTTAATCTACATATCCCTTTTTACAAAATTGAACATTTGCTATATATTTGTTTAGTGTTGTATTTAGTTATCTACTCAAGGGTCCCACCAAGGGTTTAGTGCCTTTCTTTTTAATTTGTTTGAATATTTCACATAATAAAGGTATTGATTCTGTCATTTTACTGCAAATCTTTTCCCAGTCTATTGTTTCCCTGTTGGTTTTTTATATGAAGAAATCTTTCATTTTCCTGTACTTTGACTGACTATTCTTTTCCCTTTTGAATGTTTTCCTTTTGTTTCTAAGCAATATTCAATTCTATAGATTTCCTATGTCTCTACATTTTGCACTTAATTGTTTAATCCATCTGTAATTCATTTTGGTGAAGTCAAAATGATTTTTTCCAAACTGCTAACTAAATATCAAAATTATTTAATGAATAATTTTCCCTTCCCCATTTATATGCGATGACTTTGTGGGGAACAGAATTGGCCACCTCAAGCACTGGAGGCGGCTTTGACCTTCCCCACCCCACCAACTGTCTGAAGGGATTTGGGATGGAAGGTCTGTCCCTGGGACAAGACGTCACCATGGATGACTCTGGGTATCGATAGGCTGGGAGGGTCTTTGCTGGGCCCATTCTTATCAAAGTTCTGTTTACCAGACATTTACATTTGTAAGGAAAATCTCCATTTGTAAAGGTATCTCCCTCTCTGTACTGGGAAGAGGGGTGGATGACCTCATCTCTAGAGACTTGTCAATGTGGGAGGTGAGGCCTTAAATCTGCATAATAACCTTACTGTGCTTTCCTGATAATTTCCCATAGCTGACCCAACCCCAATATCCTTGTTTGTCTATTTAAGAGGAGAACCTCCACCATTTTGTCTAGAGAGACTCACTTTCCCTGGGTCTCTCCCGCGTATACATGTTATAAAGCTTTGGTTGATTTTCTCCTGCTATTTGGCCTCGTGTCAATTTAATTTGTAGCCCAGCCAGAAAGGACCAACCATGGGTAGAGAAAACTCTTTCTCCCCTTCAGTTTGGTGATGAGGATGGGATAAAAAAGTCTCTGGCTGGACGTTCCTCACTCCTGGAACTACTGCGGCCAAGAGATCCTGGACCCCTGACAAGAGCCAGCAGGAGGTAAGAGTTCTTACCACATCAGTCTCCTGGATTTCTGCCTGCTGGGTCCAGTGGAAGTGAGAGTGGTGAGTTTTTTCTCTTTTCTAAATTTAGACTAGCCGGAGAAAATCTTGGTGAAGCTAGCTTCTTGGACTCAGCGACTCCAGGATCTGGTTGAGCACTCATTGGTTAAGTGATCCTTTCCTCCCAGAAATAGTCAGTATTTCTCCTTGTCTCTGTCTTTTGTTGTTTGTCAAAAGACACAGGCATCACCATAAGCCTGTTGTCCGGGGCTCTTGTCTTGTTCTATGTCTTGAGAGTTTGACCTTGTGATGGTTCTGGTCTCCACCATCCAAAGGACATGTGTACCCGTGTGCATTTTGGCAGCCAGTTGAGTAGGCTGGGATTCTGGGACACACTCTTTGTCCAACTGTGTCTGCTCTCAGGGGTTTGTCATAAGGGGTTCCATTTGCTTTCATAAGGGGCCTTTGTTGTCTCAACCTTTGTTCTTTCTTAGGCTATTTTGGGAGTGAAATTCTCTAGATCGCTTTTGGGGACACCTCTTGTGTCCACAGTTAAAAGCTTTGGTGAGTTGCTCTTAAGCTTAAGATCCTACTTGTCAATATGGCCAGATGATGGATCATTTAAATTGGAAAAACTTCTAAACTGGGGAAAAAAAATTTTGTGAGAGCTCTCATCATAATTGTTTTTATTGATAATCACAAAAAGGCCAGATTAAAAAAAAAAAGGAAAAATTTGACTAGCCTTGTACATACCTTAGGTAAGAGGAACCTAGGAGGGGAATTCCTAGAAAAGAGAATCCTAGGGGTAATTTCCTAGGCCAGGGGAGCCTAAGGGGAACTTTGGAGTGAATAGGGCAGGCTGACCTTTTCATTTGGCTTTAAATTGAAAAAAAATGTGTTTATTATATAAAGTCTGAACAAACTGCTTGATAGAGAAATGAGAGACTGAATGTGTTCAGCTCCGAAGGGACATTGCCCCTCCTGGCCGAAAGGCAGTCTCAGGTGACTGAGAATCTCAGCGGGGGTGTCAGAGGAAATCCTCATGATGGGTAGCCATCCCATAGGGAACCCCACTGTCATTCACGTTAATTAGAGGCTCTTCCAGGGAAGCACCTATGAGGCTTGGTCACCAGCGCTCCAAACCCCCACGGCAATCTTAGACTGCTGGCGGGAGAAACCGAGGCATGTAAGAGGGTGTTACAACCTTTCTTTAAGGTGTAACACTTAAACAGCACACTTCTGACCTACTACACTGCCCTTAGGTCTTGTTCAGACTTTATCCAAAACAAAACTAAACGAAAAGCAGAAAATCAAGCTTCTAAAAGCCCGACCAGTTCCCGACTGGGCGGCACCCCCATCCCGAACTCCGATTGGCTTTATGCTGAGACTTGTGAAAGTGCTTCACAAAAGGGGAGATTCCTAAGACAGAAAAAAATAATGTAAAAGTGTGTTGATAAGATTATAAAGGTTGGAATGTTTGAGCTAATTTTACCAAGACCTATTGATAAAGTCCTAATGAAAACTATGATTAGAGGTATAAGAGGTGATGGAATTCAGATGAAATTTTGTAGAAAAACTGATGGGTTTTATGTGAAGTCACTATATCTTTTGTTGCCTGATTTTGTTATGGATTGTATTGTGGGGACAGACATTGTGCCTCACTGAGAAAAGGGAATGTTTTCCCTGCCTGATTGTAAGACAGCATATAAATCTGCCCTTAAGACAGTGGTAATTAAACTTACAAAAGGGAAGTCAATAGGGTTGCCTGAGCCCACATTGTATGAGACAAAAGCTAGAGGCTAATATCAGGATAATAAAGGCTCCAAGGTAAATCAGTTTAGGATTAAATTGTACACTTAAAGAGGTGCAAAGTTTTAAAGGTGTGACATGTTCTAAGTTTTAGAACGTACAAATCTTTAATTCACCTCTTAAGTTAAAATTTTCCTTGATATAAAAAAAAAGTCAATTGGAAAAAAATGTAGCTGGAAGGGTAGATGAACTTCTTTGTCACTGAAACTCTAATCCAGTTCTTTGGGGAACTGGAAGCAACCATCTTTGTCTTACAAATCTCTGCAGGGCCAAAGGACATTAGATAAGGCAAGTATGCCCCAGGAACTCCATCTTGGAGAAAACTTGAGGGGTTTCTCTGTGCCTTTATGATGTAGATTTCCTACTCCCATCTTCTCTAAGACCTGAGAGCCATTCTTTGAAATGCAAATGTTTCTCAGAAACTAGTGAGCTTTGTATTACATCTGATTCATAATAGAAATTTAAGATCTCTGTTTACCTGTTGTGTTTATGTGTGTCTATATGTATGTTATGTAAGTGTGTTATTTTACCTCTGGATGGTATGGCTAAAATTAAGAGCTCTGTTTAACTGGCTTAAAGTAAGTGCTTACAAAAATGATTTCTAAATGCAACTAACCCAAAAGTCTTTCAAGTTAACGTGATAGGAAATAATCTTTGGTGAATGAAGGCTGGTTTAAGTTTGTTGGTTTGATTGAAATAGGCATGTCCTCAAGAGTTGCCAGTATTTGGATATAGGGCCAATATGCAGCCTGGGTTTACTAGTCGAATAAGCCCATGTTAGCCCTGTTACAAATCTGTCAGCAAAATAATAGCTTTAAATGATAGCTGATTTTGTCCAATGTCTCATGAAGTTTTCTTGGGTAATCTAAACATAATTGTTGGGAACAAATAATTTAGATGTAAGTGATTTAGAGTTTATAGATAAACTTTTAATGATAATTATAGTTTGTGATATGTGTACTTAAATTAGCTTCTAAAATCTCTTTGGTAACTTGAAACTTTGAAGTTTGCTAGGTAAAATTAATTTAAATGATAAAAATTCATTGAATATCTAGATCATTTCCAAATAAGAGAAAATGTTAGACATTAATTATAAGTTTATCTACTTTTGGCTTCTTACTACAGAAAAACTAAAAGGGCTTTTGGGGTCTATTGGTAAACACACCTTGTGTTTTATTAAGATTGTACTATTTGGGCCACCCAGTGGCACAGCGGTTTAGTCCGCGCTTGGCAGCCCGGGGTTCGCGAGTTCGGATCCCTGGCGCCCGCCGACACACTGCCTGTCAGCCATGCTGTGGTGGCGTCCCATATAAAGTGGAGGAAGATGGGCACGGATGTTAGCCCAGGGCCAGTCTTCCTCAGCAAAAAGGGGAGGATCGGCAACAGATGTTAGCTCAGGGCTGGTCTTCCCCACACACACACAAAAAAAAGATTGTACTATAAAGTGACATGTTTTCAGAAATTTTGAAAAATGTGTATAGGTTTGTTAGGCCACCCAATGCTAATGTAAATGACAGTTGATAATTACTTACTTAGTTTTTATTTAAAAATTAAGGTTTCTTAGGGTTAAAAACTCTAATGTGTGATTAAAGCTACTGAAAATTAAGGAAAATATGTTTGTATTCAAAGAAAGTAAGATAAACAATTTTAGTAAAAGGAAAAAGGTATGAAGAATGGAAATATTTTGTTTGTGTTTCTTAAAAAAAAGATTAATTTGTCCTAAAGTACTAGAAGGAAAAACAGAAGGGATGGGACAAATTCTGAATATAAAAAGAAAGTTATAAGAGGTTTGTGGAAAAGAAATTCTGAAAAAAAGAGTTTTGTACATGGTCAAGTTGGCTAAGATTAAAACGAATCCTATTAAGTAAATGAGTTTTAATGTCAAAAAGTAAACTGGTACAAAATTAGAATTTGGTTCTGTTTTAAAGGATAATTTTCTTGAACTTTAGTCTGCTTTTGGTAGAGAAATTATAAAGGTTTTTGAGTTTTATCAAAACAAATTTCCTGTATTGTTTTTATCAGGTCTTTAATCACAGGTGATAAGGTTTTTCTTTACCTTGGAGTAAGTTTACCTAACAGAAAGAAAATCTGTTTTCCTATGTTCAAAACGACTGAGGTCTCTCAATTAAGGTTTTTTGGCTGTTTCTGTTGTTATTTTGACTGAATGGATAACTGAGCATTGTTTCTCACAGTGAGCATTGTTTCCTATTTGATCAAGTGTTTTCAAACCTTTTGATACTTTTGACAAGCTTCCACCCCCCACCCCAAAATATTCAAATTCTGAATGAAGTTTTTCTTTTGACCTGGAAGAAAAAAACTTTTTTTTCCTCTGGGAGGTTTTGGAGGGCCCCTGGGACTTCTTAAAGAAATTTACTCTCTCTTCCTATAAAGAGGATACCAAACTAATTAGGTGCATTTGGTGTGTTAAATTATATGGGAAGCACTGTCATATAAGTGATGATAAATCTTCCTAGGTGGTATTGTGTGGGTAAATGTTAATTGATTTAAGTATTCTTAAAAATTATTATATAACATTCCTAAAATTCTGATCCATCCTGGTTCTTAGTCATAATTCTAATTATTATCTTGAAGTGTTGTATGTCACAAAAATAACCAAGTTTCTCTGTCAATTGTCATTTTTAAGTCTTTTGTTGTTTACAGACAGTATTGTTTTACTCTGCTTTTTGCTCTGAAGATGTTTCATCTTCAGAGAGATTCATGGAAAGGACTATGATGTTTACTCTAGAATGCAGGTTTCTGATAAACTTCCAGATCATAAAACTCAACTGGGTAAAAAAATTACAGAACTCTAATGAAGAAACTGATGATTTTATGAAGGTACTAACAGAAGATTAAGATCAAGGATCTATTACACAGGACTGAATGAACTCATGAGGATGATTATAATTTTTATTTGAAATATTGCTGATTTTTTAGTGTTTTGTTTTTTCAGACTTAAGGAAAACTTTTTTCTCCTAAGTTAACTATGACCTATAGCAATTTGGTGAATTATATAAGCAGAATTGAGACATTCATCTTTTTCTTTCTACCTGATCCCTCCAGAATTTGGAAACTCTTAATAAGTAAATATTCTTATTTCATGGCAATACAGTTATTTGCATAAGTTCAATAAGAATCTGTTCTCCTTATTACAGAACATAATTGGAAACATTGGTTGTATTACCAAAACTGTGACTGGGATGTCATATTTGAAAGGCATACAGACTCAGCTATGACAAGACAGTTGTGAGAAACAAAAGATTGGACTTTATGGAATAAAGCCATGTGGAAATATTGGTCTGGTACCTATCTACAGCATTCCAAGCAAGACCTACTGGATAAGTAAGGAATGTCACTTACTGGCAGGTGCAAGGAACCTCAATATTTTGGGGGACCCCAAGAAGAGAGGAATTCACCAAAATCTGTAGGTATGCAGGCAAAGTCTGGTGACAAAAATCCTGGCTTGGCTTTCCTGGTCTCGAGAGGCCTTTGAAGTTCAATCTGAGATCCGTTATAAAAAAATTCCAGCAAAGCAGAATTAAAAGAGCCTACATTATCAATTACTATTCTTGCTGTGCTTATGTAAACAATTGGGTCAAATTTATTGAAACTAGACTTATTTTACAAACTAGTTAGCCTTAATTTGGCTCTCTTGGGTAAATATGAGGGTGATTTTAGAGAGAAAAATTGTTTCAGTGGAAATTATAGTACACACCTGTGGATATTAGGTCCTAGTTTTGTTAATTGTCTTTGAGGATTTTTTTTGTTTTCTACCTATGAACTGGACTGGATCCTGAATTTTTCTAGTCTCCTGAAATATCTGGCTACAAATCTCTGAACTAATGTTTTCAATTTTCCCATCATTTTTATTTGGAATCATTGAGAACTGAACCTACACTTTTTCCTGAAGCCCTGCAAACTGAAGCTAGATAACTTGATATAAACTTGAGAGATCACCACAATAGCATCCCTGTTGATGACATCATCAGAGACATTTTAAGTTGCAAAAGATGCTTCAATGCTGGCATCTAGAAATCTCCTGAACTGGCTGTCCTCTGAACTCAGAAACCGGTTTATAATTTGCTCCATTAACCTTGTTTTTCTTTTGTTTCCATAGAAATGCTTCTTACTGATACCTGATTGTTTGCTTCCACAATATAGGCCTAACTGTGGGAGCCCACCTACACCACTGCCTTCTAAAATTAACTTGACTGACCCCTTATCAGGACTAAGAAATGTGTTCAATGAGATGGAACAATCTACCAACTCAGCTTCTGGACTATGAAACTTCTTTAAGTTCAAAAGGACTGTGAAACTTTTCATTTCAGAGGCAGGACTGTGGGGATCAGAATTGGCCACCTCAAGCACTGAAAGAGGCTTTGACCTCCCCCACCCCCAATAACCGTCTGAAGGGATTTGGGATAGAAGGCCTGTCCCCTGGACAGGCTGTCACCATGAATAACTCTGGGTATCGATAGGCTGGGAGGGTCTTTGCTGGGCCCATTCTTATCAAAGTTCTGTTTACCATACATTTACATTTATAAGGAAAATCTCCATTTGTAAAGGTATCTCCTTCTCTGTACTGGGAAGAGGGGCGATGACCTCATCTCTAGAGACTTGTCAATGTGGGAGGCGAGGCCTTAAATCTGCATAATAACCTTACTGTGCTTTCCTGGTAATCTCCCATAATTGACCCAACCCCCAATGTCCTCGTTTGTCTATTTAAGAGGAGAACCTCCACCATTTTGTGGAGAGAGACTCAGTTTCCCCGGGTCTTTCCCATGGATACATGTTATAAAGCTTTGGTTGATTTTCTCCTGCTATTTGGCCTCATGTCAATTTAATTTGTAGCCCAGCCAGAGAGGACCCAGAGTGGGTAGAGAAAACTCTTTCTCCCCTTCAATTTCTTTATAATTTATTAAATTATTTATGCGAGGGTCTATTTCTGAACTATCCTGGTTCACTTATCTACTTCCTCCTCTTATGCCAGTACCACAGTGTTTTAATTACAAAGGCTTCAGGATGATTTTAATATCTGGTAGTGCTATATGTTTTAGCATTCAATAGGGCTAACTCCCTTCCCCTAAAACCACTCCCAGATTCTCCTTGACGTTCTCATCTACTTATTTTTCTAAATAGACTTAGAACCATCTTGTAAAATTTAAAAATCCTGATGGGACTTTGAAAGGAGTGGCATTAGACTCATGAACTAAATTCAGAAATATCCAAATCTTTAATTTTAATCTCACTATCTAGAAACAGGGTTTTTAGTTAAATTCTTTAAGTCTTTTTGGTCTACAACTAAGAAATCTGTAGTTAATAATAATTTTATCCTTTTCTTTATAATATTTACCCTCCAAGTTACTAGTTTATAACTTTCCTCATTGGGTTTTTGTTTTGCTCTCAATCATATCCAAAGATGGCTTTACTGGGGCCTCAATAAGTATAATGCCAGTGGCCTGTATGAACTCAATCTTCCTTACACTAAGGAATGGTCATTTTATATATGCCTTTTTTAGTAGTTTGTAAAAATTAGAAGTTGAATTGATTGAATGCACTTTTGGAATTAATAAGATGATTACATATTTTTACTTAAACAATTTATTTGAATCATATGAAAATATATGTATATCAAGCCATTCCTGCATTTCAGGAATATAACCTACTTGGGTATTGTGGAACATTCACATACTCCATTGCTGAAATCTACTCACTAGAATTTTATCTAAATTTTACATTCCTAAGCAAGACTGGTATAGAGCCTCCCTTTGGGGGCTTGCCAGATTTGTTATCAGGGTCATGTTTGCTTGGAAAGAAGAATCTGGAAGTTTTCCACCTTTTTTCTAAATCCTGGAACAGTTTATATAACACAGCGATTATGTATTCCTTGAAAGTTTAAAAGGATTTTCAAAGGCCTTTTTATATTTTAAAATATTCCACCTGGCACAGGTTTCTGTGCGTGTGTGTGTGTGTGTGTGTGTCTGCCTGTGTCCATGTGGACATTACCATGTGTGTATACAATTAAAGTGACAGTCTAAGATATCAATCTCTAATGGAATGGGGAGAAGTTTTATTATAATTTACTGCCTTTCTTTCCCTCCAAAAAAAGGGAGTAAATGCCCAAGATGATGAAGTGGTAAGAAAAAAAAAAAAAAACATTTTCCCAGGCTTTGGTTCCAAGAGGCTCCTTTTAAGAGGCCCATAAAGGAGACTATAGAAGGTGGTCAGGGAATATTAAATGCCAAACCATCCAAATTTCATTGAGGCATACCAAGTTTGGCAACCACAACTTTACCACTGACATATGGAAACCTAAGATCTGAAAAGACAAGATCATCAGTCTACCCCAGGTCACCTCTAGTGGTAAAGGTCTTCCAACTTTCCAGTCCACCAAGCCCAGGACACTGCACCTCTTCCACAGCAATAAAAGCTTATAACACTACAGCTTTCTCTGCTTACTGCAGAATTCCTGGATCAATGACCCCGTGAGCACTTCAAGGGGGCCACAAATAAAGATTCAGAATTGTTAGTGTCCCTCCCAAATTCATACGTTGAAACCCTAGCCCCCAACTTGATCCTATTAGGAGATTGTGCCTTTAGGAGTCAAGATGAGTCATGAGGGTGGAGCCCCCATGATGGGTTAGTGTCCTTGTAAGAAGAGGAAGAGACACCAGAGCTTCCTCTCTCCACAGCTCACAAAGAAGAGGTCATGTGAGCACACAGCAAGATGGTGGCCGCCTACAAACCTAGAGAAGAGGTCTCAAAATGAAACCGACCTTGCCTGCACCGTGATCTTGGACTTTCCAGCCTCCAGAACTGTGAGAAATAAATTCCTATTGTTTAAGCCACCCAGTCTACAGTATTTTGTTATGGCAGCCCAAGCTAAGACAAGAGGGTTGTGACAACGTCTGTCCAAAAGTACAGCAAGCTAGAGCTACACAGACCGCACAGCCTGCTGCAGAGTGAGATGCGCCTTGGGAGAAACAAGCGGTAAGGAGTCAACACATTAAGATTGCCTCCTAGAAAATGCAAGGACTGTGCCATATGAGCAAATGTGAGACTACAAACGGGACCCAAACAGTGACACCGTGCCCAAGAACGAGGCCGTGAACAGGGCAATAACTGCAGAAGCGAGCATGCCACAGAACGGTCTGCTTTTTCTTGAGAAAGACACATCTTGTTTCATGTCCTTGTTCACAGAGGATCCAAGAAACATTAGAGATAATGGAACGCTAGGATTGAGTCACCTTTTGTCAGTCAAGGTGATGAGCCTTAGGATAGCCTGGCAGGAAGGCAGGGACCTCAGACCGCTCTTTGGTGCTAGGATTCCACGATCCCATTCAGGATTTCACACAGGCGCACAGGCAGTCTTTCCTCCCCCTCAACAAGGACAGAGAAGCTGCTTTCACACCAGTCATGGCCTCACACAGAAGCTTAATCCCTGGCTGGAAGGCAAAACATGTTTCTGGCAAAGCCAAGGAGGCATGTGAAGCGAAGCAGAATGAGGAACATTTTATTACTGTTTCGAATGACAGAGGTGGTTGGGTGTATGTTTGGCGTTCTTTAATGACTCCAAAAGGCATCTTAAAAAGTCCTACTCTTGGCAGTTCCAAGATGCAACTGTTGCTACAAGTACTAACACTTACCAGCACCTCAGTGATGCACATGCTGCTTTTCTCAAAAGCACCCTTTCCTTTCTGGGGTTTTTCAGACCAAACTAAATTTTCTGTGTGTGTGTGCTTTCCCACGTACGGAGGGACACTACACAACTGAAAGCCAAATCAAACTGAGCAGATTTACCATTTTTAGGGTTAAATTGTAGAAATGGAAAAACTGTTGACATACCTTTTAATTTGAACTGTTTAGGTATTGCAAGATTTTCTTCCTACTGGTGGAAAATTAACAATTCTAAGTAAATGACATGAAAGTAAACAGTTTCTTCTTTATCAAATGAATTGGATTTATCAAGACTCGTGTTAAAGTGAATTTCTCCCTCCTCTTTAAATTAAGAGAATTCCTAGGCTCCAAGACAGGCTTCAAAAAAGTATAATTTTTCCCCTACAGTTGCACATTAAGTAGATAACTCCACATCTCCCCAACATGAGTTATGGACAGATGCGGGGCAGCATCCATCCTTGATGTAGTTTTCACAGGTGATGTCAGAAAAGTAAGAACAGTGGAGTACATTACTCCTAAAGCTGAATGTTTTCATTGTAAAGATTTATGTTTTATTCTTAGATTATCTCCTTCCTACTATTTTAGCATCAAGATGGTCCTTCAGCTCATGAAATTGGGGTGATAGATATTAGATTTTTAAAAACAGCCTTCCTTGGGAAAATAAAAAATTGGTGCCCTAAGCCAATCCCCCCAATTTTTTTTTTCTTTTAGAAGTTTCTTGGTCCAGGTGATCTACATTTAAGAACCACTTGTCTACAGCACCCTCTGACCAAGGAATTCAAGGTCAATTATCTAGTTATCACTAGTTCTCATCTAGCTTTCACAATGCTGACCAGCCTCGGGGGCCACAAACAGTCTATAGAAAATTTAAGTCTAATTTTATTCACACTCAGGGGAGAGGGAGACAAAGCATTTTATGATATATAAATTTGTGGTCTGTCAGTTCCTGGTTGCTCTGAACTTTTTCCTCTATCCACAGGCCCCTTGGTGCACCCTATCCAACTCTCCTCCACCAAGCTATCTCCTGCTGGTTTGGGAACACAGGTGATGGAGCTAGGGGGCGCTGTGCCAACCCGTGCTCACCCCACCATTAATTTGGGGACCCCAATCAAGACCCTTCACTCTCCTGGGATTCTGAAAGGTCAGCCTCATGGCACCAAAGGCTCTAGAGAACCATTCACAGCATTTTGTCAGCTGAAATTCCACTGAAATAAATGCCCAAGACTAGCTTCTTGCTACTGCAGCATCTCACCCAATCCAGGTGACCCTAAAATCCATCCAGAGAAGCCGGATTGTGTGGCTGGTTTGGGAAGCCAATGCCAAGGAGTGTCACTTGCCCCTCCAGAGCCTCCCAACTGAGAAGAAAGGCAAGAAAATCAGCCGGGATAGGTCATGCCAGGCCTTCAACTATTTAAAAGATTGTTCAATGAAGAATACATTATTATGTCACTGTAAATTAAAAATCCCTATTTTCCAGGGATTATACCTACCATTAACTTAACTGTATGCTTCCTAAAATTTTCTTTATTTAGGTTTTCCTCAAAATGAATTCTTAAAGCCAGTTTTATAGAAAAAAATCTATAAACACTAAATATTTTAATCCCTTTATTTACCTCGTCTCTAACAGAGCTAATGAGCAACAGATAATACATTTGTTGTGAAGAGAGTTAATTTCCTAGATTAAACATGCACATAAACACGTAAATGTGCAATATTCTGAGATATATGATCTAATAAAAGTAACATTTATTGGGCTAGCCACTGGGCCACTGGACACTTTACTTGGAATACCTCAATTAATACTTACAACAAACCTATAAAGTATTCTTTATATTCTTATTCCCACTTTATAGATGAGGTTATAAATGAGGAACCTCATTACTGTAATTTAATCTCCACTAACCCAGAATTTGAGTTCAGTGTTTACTCTGGCTATAAAAAGGTTGAATAAGCATATTAGAAATTAAACAGCATTGTGGAAGGCACATTTAACCTACTGGAAGGTCCTGTGTTTTAAGACATACTGAGAAGCAGATGCTAATTGCAACTGTTTGGGAAGATTCTGTCTGAAACTATGCTGTGTGAAAACACTTTAAAATTTAGACTTTTACTAGTTAAGGGCGAGCTATTACCCCCAACAATTAGTCCAAATTACTAAGATTTCTATAACTGATATAGTACGATGGAGGTCAGCTGCTGCCCTCCCCAGTACCCATTTCACTCCTCCCCCAACATACTCAGAGTTCTGCTTACTCCTCCCCTCCCCCAGTCCCGGTGCTTTAGAGAAAGCTTACACACTTCCCCCCAGTGGAGGAATAGGCCAATCAGGAAACTCTCCTGTCCCTGCCAATCAATAGAAGGCATTCTTCACCTGGCCATTGGCAGTGGCTAAGGAATGAGCACATAACTCAACTCAGACCAATGAAATGCCAGAGTTGGTTTGCTGGGGAGGGACTTCTGGGAAAGACACTTTCCCAGTCTTTTAAGAATTACTAGAAGGGATGCTTCTTTCCTTCTGGCCAGAGGGATGTGCAAAACAATAAACCCCGGAACTTCTGCAGCCATTCTGCCTCCGTGAGAGAAGCCTGCCTGAAGATGAACTGCCACCGAAGAAGAGCAAGAGAGATGGAAAGAAACTGGACAGTTGACCACGTGTTGAGCTGCTGTTTCACACCCACGCTGCAGTCCACCCCATCCCTGTACTTTGCAAGGACATGAGCCAATGAATGAATCCCGCGTGCTGTGGGAGCCCCTTTGAGTTCGGTTTTCTGATATTCACAACCCCAAAGAATCCAAACTGATAAATAGGAAATAAGCACTGACCCACAGCTTTTTTATGGCTCGGATTTTGCTTTACACTGTTTCTTAACAGTTTCAAGTGGTTTTGTGTTGTTTTTCCTGAGAAAATATAGTGGGCTTTACAAGAAACACTTTTATTAATTCATGAGTACCCCCAGGCAAGTCACTTGACTTCTCTGGGTCTTTTCAACTATAAAAAGGATGATATTTCACTAGAGGGTTTCCGTTGCTCCTTCTAGCCCTCACAGCCAAAGGTTCTGTGTAGCTGACTCAATAATGCCCAGTTTCACTCGCTCAAACAAATAAAAAACCCTCTTTTGGCTCAGATATTCTCCATTTGTGCCTTCATATCCACTCTCCAGCCATCACTCACTCTGCACCCAGAGGTTCCGATCTCTCTGGACATCATCAATACAGCTCCCTGCCTTCTGGCTTCTGGCTGAGTAGGCCTGATGGGAGGCATCACCAGGAGATGGGAGAACTGACAGGGAAGTTCAATCAGGATATTTATTTTCTTGGCTCTTTCTCAGCCATGTTGCTGTAAGTTGACTGCATCCTTCTACCACAGATAGCCTTTCCAAACAGCTTCTCTTTCCAGTTCTGATTACCAATCTCTCCTTCTTCCTTTCAGACCTGGGCTTGGTAACAGCTCCCTGACATTGCTAGCCCTGGGATGCTTCAACATCCCGTGCTGGTTTGTCTTAGCCCTGCCTCTGCCATTACAAACAGTCCCTTCAGTAGAGTCTCTTGGATTACTCTATTTGAGTGAACTATCTGTTTCCTACTGGAACCCCAAGACACAATGGCTTAAAAATTAAACCAAAATCAGGCATAATAAAAAAGAAGCCATCAACTCTGAGTCTCACATAAGAGGGATAGAAAATGTGACACACCAAGAAAAAAAAAGCAGCACACAATGAAAGAATCAAATTAGACACCACCACCCTCCTTCCCCACTGTCACTGAGAATTTGTGGGAAATAGCCATCTCTTGTTAGATCGGAGTTTAAATTTCAAGAAAAAGTATGCTTATACACAAATTTATTGACCCTTCAGATAGCTTCTGTGTGGGACCTGGGAGAAGAGTCATAGCTCTGTGTCCATTTTCTACAGCGACAAACTGAACCTGGAAGAAATCACAAGGCCAGAGCTGATAAAAACACTAGAAATGCCTCAGGGCCAGCTCAAAGGCAACTTGGTCCAGGCTGCCTCTGGCAGGCTCTGTGGAGTTAGAGTGGCCTCTCGGACTACAATTCTCCAGAGACATCTAATTCCCTCCTTACTCTTCTAGAGCAACCATCCAGGAACAGCCTTTGGATCCTTCACTATTTACAGCAACTCTGAGAAGTCAAGAGAGACAAGACAGGATGCCCAGAGCCCCGCTCCAGATGGTGCTAAACTCCAATACGTGGATCCGCAGTTACTAACCATTTCCCAGGGAAAGTTTTCCAGAAATCTATGGTTTTCAAGGCCAGAGCAACCCTCGTCCCATTCTCGGGGCATTTTCCAGACGACGGGGGTCAAACATATGATCTTATGACCCGTTTGTCACAAGGCATTCAGACATCAAGAATTTCAGAGAAGCTACCTGTTTCAGGATTAAGAGGCTTAATCCTTCAGGGTTGTCCTGCTTCTGTGTCTTCCTCCTTCAGCATCCTCCAGAGCCAGGGCCTGCAGGAGTGACCCAGACAGCACATTCAGGATATTTGGCTTCAACACGGGAACAGATCATATCAACCAAAGAGAGACTAGAGGAGTGGCCAAGGATGGGGCCCTGGAGAACCCCACAGTTGACGGACCTGCCCAGGAGAACCCTGCAAAGGCTGCTGAGGAAGGAAAGGATTTTGGAGAGAAAGACACCCAACTCTATTCTTCTGGTTACTCAGGCCCCAACCCCAGGAGTCACCGTGATGCCCTTCTCTCCCTCACACTCTACATCCAATCCATCAGCAGATGAAGTCAGCTTTATCTTCAAAATTTATCCAAACCGTCACCACCTCCACTGCCACCACTTTGGTCCAAGCCAGCAGCTTCTCTCATTAGGTTATTGCAACAACCTCCTAACTGGCCTCCCTACTTCCACCCTTGCTTTTCTATAATACATGGATTATGGGTTGAATTGTATCTCCCAAAAAATCTCTGTGTTGAAGTTCTAACCCCCAATACCTCAGAATGTGACCTTAATTGGGATTGGGGTCAGTGTCGATATAATCAGCTGTTAAGATGAGATCATACTAGAGTAGGGTGGGTCCCTAATCCAACATGACTGGTGTCCTTATAAAAAGGGGAAATTTGGACACAGACATGCACACAGGGAGAGCACCATGTGAAGACTGGAGTGATGCTGCCACAAGCCAAGGAATCGATCAGAAGCCAGAAGACAGGTCTGGAATAGATCTTCCCTAGCGGCTTCAGAGGGAGTGTGGCCCTGCCGACACCTTGATTTCAGACTCCTGGCCTCCAGAACTGTGAGAGAATAAATCCCTGTTGTTTAAGCCGCCCAGTGTGCAGTACTTTGTTATGGCAGCCCCAGCCAACCAATATACCATGCTCCTCATAGCAGCGTACATGATCATTTAAAAACCACTCTTTTGCTCAAAATACTCCTATAGTGTCTCATATTTCTCAAAGTAAAAGACAAAGTCCTTGAAATGACCTACAAGGTCCATGACCTGGCCCAGCCTCTTCTTTGACCTCTTCTCCTACTCTGCCCTTCTCCAATTTCCTCCAGCCACAGTGGCTTCCTCAAACATCCCAAGCAGGTTCCTGCCTCAGGGCCTTTGCACTTGCTCTTTCAGAGGGAAGAGCAGAGTTTCTCAGAGTGGAGTTTCTCAGTACCTGGAACACTCTGCCCTTAGGCATCCTTTACTTCCTTCAGGCTTCTGCTGGAATGTCACCTTCTCAGTGAGGCCCTCCGTCCCCACCCAGCATGCTTTCTATCCCCTTCCCTATTGTCTTCTTCTTTGTAGCCTTTATCACCACCTGACATTTGTTCATATTTTTATCCATCTTTTCTCCCACTATTCTATAAACTCCCTGAGAGCAGGGACATCATTTTCTGGTATATCCCAGAGCCTGGCACATAGTAGGTACTCAAGAAATTTACTGTTGAAAGATTTATTGTGGAATGAAAGAAGCCAAGAGAAAAGAGAGTTGCAAGAAGGAAGAAGTTGTTCACAGTGTCAAAAGTAGCAAAGAGTCCATAAAGATAAGGACTGAAGTGTTCGTTGGTGTGGTAATATGGAGGCCAAGGTGACCTTTGCGAGGGCCATGCCTGCAGAAGGCAGGAGCCCTCTGCAGCAAATCCACCAGGTCCCTCCCCACGCCACACCTCTCACAGGCGGAAGCAGCCTGAGTGGGCTGTGTCAGCCAAGGAGCAAAACCTGAGAGCAGATTTTTTCCAGACGCGTCTGTGAGGGGAGGAGAAAAGAGAATGGGAAGTGGAGGGAGACAAGGTTTCAGGAAAGACTTGACTGCCGAACGATTGAAGGGTGAGGACCCAGGAACGGCAGGAGACAGCGGACCCACGTAGGAAGAAGGTTCTCTCTGGCCAGGAGGAGGGACGTGTCCTTCTTGAGTGGAAGGAAAGCAGGTAGGGATGAGCTCAGATGCTGATAACTGCCCGGAGGGGAGGCAGGAACCTGAGTGGGCCCACTGCTGCGTGACTTGACTTTGCCAATGAATAAATGAAGCCAGGCTGTCTCCCGAGTGAAGGAGGGCAGACAGGGAGGGGGCCCGATGGAGGTGGGTCCAGTGTGAAACATCTCACTGTGGGGAATCATGCAAGTGCAGGTCAGCCCTGAAACCGAGCGCCTCCCTAAATTCTGTGCCCCAGGTGACTCACTCGCCTCACCCAGTACTGACCCTGACGGAGAGAGAGCTGGCTGCTGGTCAGCACCACTGAGGGCCCAGCGTTTCATAGAGGCACAATCCGCATGGCTGTGGGGTTTCTGGGACGGGCCCTCAGCAGCCTGCACTTAGGAGGAAAGTCTTCCTAAAACTGAATTCGGGGAGCCCAAACAGCTCCATCCATTTCTGTCATGGCTGCAGCATTCTCCCAGTCTCCCAGATCCAACCCTTTGAGCCCTCACTCTCCACTCCCCCAATTCCTCCAGCCAATCACACATTGTGCCTCTTACAATATGAGGGCACTCCAGTTGGTTGAGCTCCTACTATATGCTGGGTGTGACACAACTTAGAACCTCACGCTACAGTCCTGTGAAGTGTTTTTAGCTCCTGTTTACAGACGATGAAACTGAGATCCAAGAGATTAAGTGACGTCCTCAAGGTCGCACAGGCAGCAAGGGGCAGCACTGGGATCCGAAACCTTCCATCTCTCCATCTTCTTTTCTACATTCATGCCACCACCCCAGTCCAAGCCCTCAACACTTTATTCGTAAAATTCAACGTGATAAACGTCTTCTAACTCACCTCCCAGCATCCCCATTTACAGCGCTCACATCCAGATGAACCTTCTTACCGCACTGTTTTTACCAATCCTCGTCCTATTCAGTTGGCTTCAGTGGCTCCCAGTACAGGAAAATTCCAAACTCCATAGCCATCCCTTGGGATCCTTCATAAATGATGCACATCTTCTTCAATCTTATTTCCACCCCATCCAGTATGCTCCTCCCCTTTCCACACCCCCCTCAGGGCCCCAGGGCTGGGCACATTCCTCCCCCTGCAGCCCCACCCCTTGGACTGTCCTCCTCTTTCCTGCAGTCCAATGAGCAGCACCACCCAGCTTGCTGAGCAATCCCCAGCTCTTCTGAGCTCACTGCACTTAGCTTCTCTTGGCAAGTGTTCCATTGTCCGAGTAGACTACAAACCCCTTGAGGGTAATTAATATATGTGTTAAAAATGCTTGGAATTGCCCATTGCTCAATACAGGGTCTTGAATGGTAAATGTTACTTGATCTACAGAATAATTCTGATGAAGCTCAGAGGATATACTTCTAGAAGTTTTTCAGAAAATACAAGAGAACTGGGATGGGTAAGGGCAGGGACACAGGGCCTTCCTGAAGTTTCTGGAAGCCTATCGTACCTATTCTTCCTTTGCAGGAACACTCAGAGTCTGGCACCCTATAATAGCTCTCCTAAAAAGGAGGGTGGCTGGATTTAGCTCTCCCCTCCTCTTTCCACTCCTACATATTCAAGGTTTTGGTGTCCTTCCTTAGCTACCCCTTCACCTGCTTTCATAGACCTACACAGATCTCTTATCCTCTTCCCTTTTCTAGGGAAGAGCTTGAAATGTGAGAAATCCAGCTGAGTGGAGCTCATGGTGACCAGCAGAATGGTCAGTGCTGGGCACCCAGAAGTAGGAAAAAGGGTACTCCATTTCTGGGAAACTGGGAGTTGGCCTTAACCCACTCCAATCGTCAGCCATGACCACACAACAATCCCCCTGTGGGATTTCCGGGGCCACAGGGGGAGGATGGTTGGGAAAGGTGAAAGTCAGCAATGCACTCAAGGGCATCAAATCCTACCCCACACAGATAGAGTGGGCAGCATCTGAATAACGGGTCTGGGAGAAAACTCTAGAGGTCAAGGTGATGCTGTCTGCCAAGATGCCCAGTAAGAAATCAAGATCTCCCTAAACCAGTGAAACCAAAGGCGCAGTGTGTTCCTCGTGACTCAGCTGAAATAACAGGAGCTCTCGAGTTAGGCCTAGGATCAAATCCTGACCCGTCACCCAGTGGCTGTCCAACCTTGGGCTGGTCACTTAACCTCTCTGAGCCTGTCTCAGCATGAGCTAATGTGAGGCCTAAATAAAACAAGACACAGATAAAAACATCTAGCACAGTGCCTGACATTACATAAGGGACCTAAAAGTGTTGTTGCCTTCCCTCCTTCCAGCCTTCAGATCTCCCAGCTCTCAACCTCACTAATAGAAACAAGTGCAGAAGCTACAGAGCATTTCCCAGGGAGAATGTTTGCAAACGAGGATGGCAAAAGTCAGCAAAAGGAAGGATAACAAAAGGGCCACCCCACGGCTGATAAGAGAGAAGACCGGACCTCTGTGAACGCCCGGGTTTCAAAACACACATAGCTTCCAGCCTCAAACCATACCCAAACAGGAAGTTTGTGACAAACTTAGAAAACACACATGCACACTGGAGGGAGTTGCACACCACTCAGAAAAGATGAAAACCAACACTCCTGGGGGGGTCAGCGTGGAATAAAAGGAACATGCCTGGACACCAAAGTCCCCCCAGGTGTCAGGGAGCATCCTGCCCCGCGCTCCTCCTCACCCCAGCACTTGGGCCAAACACGTGGAGCTGCTCTGGTTTTCCAAAGTCAGGGTCTGTCAGCTCCCCTCACTCTCTGTCCCTCCCCTGAGTCCTCAGGCATCAAGGACAGAGAGCCCTCTGAACAACTATCAGACTTCAGCGCGTGGGATCATTTTTCACTGGGAGAACTCAGCACAGAAAGAGGAAGTGACGTGCAGAGGTGCCGCAGAGCTCCCGGGCCTCCATCTCCATCTGGTTGCCCGGCCAGTGTATGTTTCATCAGACCCCCTAGCGCTCCACGACGGGGTCCTCAGGCTGCCAGTTTCCCTCCTCTGAAATCCTGCCTGGCACTAACATTTTCCTTTGTACTGTTCACTCGAGCATGGGGCACTATAACTTCAGTTCATTTACTTGTAAGTGTAGGCAACTCCGGACACGCCTAACCCCCATGGTTTGTGTCCCATCTCCCCAGCTGGAGCGAAAACTAGGAGGCCTCCTTCCCCTCTGCTGACAACCTCCCAGCACCTGCGGACCGAGCCTTGCTACTAGGCAATATGTTTGGTGGGTGTCCTCCGGTAAATACTTGATAAATTAATAAACACCACCAATACCACTTCTACCATTCTACCCCCCCACCAGGTTGTGTCCCACGCGTGCCTGCTCCTGCCGTCTGGGGTGAACAGCCCAACTGTAAACTCAGTCCCCTGATCGTCAGCCTCCCTGCCCGCCCCCTCCTCAGCACCTCCGGCAGTGGTTTCCCCACCTCCCCAAGTTAGATTCCTTTTTAAAAAAATGACTCATTTAGGAAGAGACAAAACCAAAAGCTTCAATGGTGAAGATAAAACAGCACCGAGGCTCTTTAAACACCTCCTACTCCATGTAGAATTTAGATCTGATAAAGCGTCCCCAAGCTGGACCTCCTAACGTGGAACTTACAGTATACACCATTTTTCTAGCAAAAACATTTCCAGTAACGTCTTCTCTCTGAACTTTTCAGGGTCTTCTTTACAAATGGAGGTGGCCTCAGGCCTCTCCAGTCAGTAGCTTTTTCAAAATGAGGGAATGAGAAATTAAAGTCCACGCTTTCAACTCCTGGGTCAAAAATTAAGTATTTGATGTTTTACTATGTTTATGATTCTGACTTACTGGACACAGGACATTGGCATTATTACATTGGTCTAATGAGAATTGTGGGGAGTTTTTCTTGAAAAGTTAAGACTTCTTTGTATATAAGAAGTTTACATTTGTACACAGTATTTGAAAGAACAAAATTGTATAATACCATACACAGAATCATAACATTTTGGGGCTAAAATGAGCAATCAGGATGATCCTAATCCAGGGGTTCTCAATGTGAGCTGCATTAAAAAAAATTCCCAGGCCCCGCCCCCCAGAGATTTGGATACATTTGGACTGGAGTGGGACTCTGGCATCGGATGTTTTTTTTTTAAGTTTCCCAGAAATTTCAATGTGCATCCAAAGTTAAGAACCACTGATCTACTGCAGATAAGAAAATTGAGATCTAAAGAAATTAAGACAGTCCAAGATTGCACAGCCAGAGACAAAACCAGAACCAAACTGACATTTACGACTCCCCGTTCAGTTCTGCAGTCTCGCTCAGATTTTTAATATTCATGGATTTGTTAAAAACTTTTTTTTTAATTTGGGGGACTAACTTGGACTAACATCACCAACTTTTTGTTTCATCAAGCAAAGTTATTTTTATAAACATCTACCAATTACTATCCCCGCTTCCTGACAGGTCTCTTGATCATTTGCATACCTGCCACCCTCTCCACCCCAATTCCCCCCAGGAGGTACGACTTGACAATATCTGGCCACTGCCCACAGTCTCATTTTCCTCTGCTCACTCTGTTCCTCACCAACATCCATGTGACAAATTCCAACGAAACCCAGGCCTCGAAGATTCTCCATCTCCTCCTTTCCCCAACTCCACAAATATCTATTTCTAAAAGTCCCTTCACTAACCACAAACTACTTCCCAGTCCCTCCAAATCCACCCTTCACCTTCCTTCTGACCAACACATTACAGCTAATATTTGTACAAGTTACAAGAACCAGTATTTACAGTTTGTCCTTCCACACACATTATCCCTTCTAAATTTCTCCCTCATCAAGCATATTCTGGAAACTTTTAAAGAGGGCTACCTCTGAGGAGTAGAATTAGGGGGTAGGGGTGGGAGGTAGGGGGGAGGAGGGCAAGTGGGGGTTCTCTTTGTATTCTTCAGCTTGAATTTGGAGCAAGCACGTATTTTTTAAAACAGGACAAAAATCACACACACGCACACACACACAATAAAACAAAGCAGATTACAAAATACATCTACAGTTTGCGTCCACTTTGTAAATACAGAAAATTGTCCAGGAAGTCTCCATACCTAAGTTCTAAATGTAAATGATATCTGGGTGGCGGGATTATGGGTGACATTAATTTCACTTCCCTTTCTTCTTTACTTATCTTTATTATGTTTTATTTATGTAATACAGGAATAATGAAAGTTTAAAACCTGAACCAAAGTATTACCTGATCTCTGAAACCTACACAGTATTGAGAAGAAAAGACACAAGAGCAGGTCCCAGTCTGGCATGTAGAAACATCTCCTTTTTGCAAAATAAAAGATTTATCCCCAGTCAGGCCCTGGCTTCTGCACCCTGCCTAGGGCTGAGTCTACCACTGCAACTGACCCCGAGCCACACCCAGGCACTGCCGGTCCCCAAGAATAGATGCAAGAGAGATGCCCTAGCAAAGCTGTCAAGCCCCTTCCAGGACCCGTCTAGTCCGGGACCTGTCAGCTTCATCTCCCCCTGATCCCTGAGCTTCAGCTACCTGAATCAGTCGTTCTCTCCTGAGTGTCCTCTGGTCCCTGCCTCTAAGTTTCTACCCAGGCTGTGTCACCCACCCCTCCTTGTTTCCTTCCTGAGTCTCTGCCAAGGCAAGCAGCCACACCTACTCCAAGCGACATTCAAACTCAAAACTTATAGATCAGGAGCCCAGAAACTCTTTAGATGGAATGTAAGCTGGAATTCTCCACAGTCCCCACTGCTCCCTAATGTCTAACGAGGCAATGAAGAAGAGTGACAGAATCTTCCAGGCAGCAAAAAACACGAGCTCAAAGGCCTGGAGGTCAGAGGGTATATGATGTGTCCAGGGAAGGAAAAGGCATTTGGGATGTTTGGAGCATCTCCTAGCATGTCCAAGGGCCAGCAGAGAGAGAAATCAAAAGAAACATAACAGCAAAATTTACAAGGGCCAGCAAAGAGAGGCCCAAGCAAAGGGCTCTCAACCTTTCATCTGCTACTCATCCTTCCAACTGTTTCCCCACAGTTCACTCTACCCTTTCAGTGTCTAGTTGGGTCTAGGCCAACAGGAGTGGGTGGAAAAACAGGAATAGAGAAAAAAGAAATGAGATTAAGCAACACCACACTGAGGCAGGCTGAGGTCTTCCCGGTGCAACATCAAGTCTTCCTAAGTGGACTTCGGCGATGCTTTTGGGGGCAGGGGGGGACAGTGGTTAACCCTCTCCTTGATGTCACCCAAAGGTGAAGGACGTTTGAGAATTATTCAAACTTCTGGAACCCTAAGAGATGTTTTTAAAGAACTTTGAAACTTCAAAACTGCCAAAACACAGACTAGCCATGCTCCACCCAGATGCCTCTGTGACCTGTGTGTGGCCTTTTGGGAAATCCTCGTGGATGCCATTGGACCAACATTGCCTTCTATCCTGTAAGAAGGAGGCCTTCAACAATTTTGGCTCCTCAAAGGTCCACCTCCATTGGGCTTGACTGCTTGGTTGATGGTACATTCATCTGTCCAGGGGGAAGTACTGCTCTGTAACAGGGTTGTGCTGTTTGAGGTAGGGGTATGTACCTGTCTTCTCTCCCCCAAACACTCAACTAGACTGTAAGCTCCTGCTGGGCTTAGCTCTAACTTCTTCTCTTTCCTTTTCAAAATTCCTCCCTGTTGGCTTTCAGTGGGCATTTGCTAACCAAGTAGAAAACCAATCCTCAAATCCATCAGCTCCTGTCACGTGGCCCCTCTCCCAGGGCTACAGCCATCGCTGGGCTCCATGACGGCTCCCTCTGAAGAAGTTCCTTCAGGCTTTGGAGTGGTAAGGGCTTCTCCTCCACGTTGTTGGTCCGTGGGCACCAGACCATCACTGTTGGTTCCCTTAACCCTATAGCTCTATAAATAATGACTGTATTCAAGTTTTCAATTAAACCTTTTGAGTAAGTGAAGAGTTCAAAGAAAACTCAGGACCTAAGATCTGCACTGAAGAAAGTTGGAGTCTTCTTGGAGATTGAGGAGATGTACACACTCAAAACAGCCGGATAACACCCTGAGGGTCTGGGGGAGAGTTACCTGCCGTTGACTGCTAAAGGAGAGGTGTGGGGCAGGAATGGTTGGAGAAGGTCTCATGGAGGAAGTGAGATCTGAGTTGGGCCTTGAAAATGAGTTCAATTGGGTCAAATGGAGAGGAAGTGGGAAGACCATCCCAGGCGGGGGGACCAGCACACACATGGCACTGACCACAGGGGTTAGGGCCCCACTGTGGAGGAATGAGACCATGAGGCAGTGGAGTCAGAAAGAATTGCTCTGAGCCCAACTCTGCCTCTTGTTAGCTGTGCGACTGGGCAGCTTACTAACTCTCTCAGTCTCCTGTTCTTCATCAGTAACATGATGAAGATGAGGATAATAATGATACCTGCCTGCTGGGGTTACTGTAAAGATTTAATGAGGGGATGCACGTAAAATGCTTAGGATGCTCAGTGCCTGCTGTCAATTAATGTTATCTGCTATTCTTGCTACAGTCAAACCTACCCAGTGCCCATCCTACTGGTGCAGACAGGGTACTTCCTTCTTTATAACAGCCATGATGCTGGAAAGAAGCAAACACTAACTGACTGGTCACATCCTGGACAACCTAAGAAGTGTAAGAGCCAGCTGAACATTAGAATGCCCAGGCAGCCACGGGTGGGTATTCTCAACCTAACACACACTGTTCTCTGCCCTTACTGGACCACTGACTTCATCAACTGGGCTCCCTTGGCTTCAAGTTGGATTTGGCCCAAGGGAAAGAATTTCTTTCCCTCTTCCTCCCATCTCACCACAGTTTGGCAGTGGTTGTGTCCCTTTAGCATCACGGCTGTTGTCAGGGGCCCTTCTCCCCAACTCTGGAGCTCCTTCCTCCTGGCCTGGGGGAGATAGCTTCCCACTGTTGCCAGCCCTGGGGTGCCTCACAATCTTTTGGGTTCCCTAACCCTGACTTCTCCAAATACTCCCCTTCATTAAAGTCTCTCCAGTTAAACCCTTTGCATGTGCCAGCCACCTCATGCTGGGACCCTGACAGACAGAGTCAGGGCCTACACGCACCCACCAGATGCATGGGGCTGAAAGTGCAGCCCTGTCTTCCTTCCTCCCCTCAGAGACAGAATGTGAATGGCAGTGTTCAGGATATAAGCACTAACAGGTTTTACCCATGAACAATCCCATGGGAATTTAACATCCCTAGGAATCCAGATAAAATGCAAGAGACCCAGGGAAAAGCATCTCTTTCAGTCCAGGCAGGGCATATTCAAAGGTCCTGTACTCCTCCAAATCCATCACGAAGTGACAGAATCTAGATCAATGCCTGGCACATAGTAGGCATTCAATAAATATTTGTTCATTCAGGTCCTTCTGGCTAAGGATGGAAGCCTGAAATCCAAGAGATCTTTCAGGAAAGGATACTCCATGGAAGAATCTACTCCATGGGGCAGCTCCTGAGATGCCATCTGCTCATCATCCCACATGATGTGAAGCTCTGAGATGCCCCCATCTAGATCCAGCAGGCTTTCAGATTTCAGCCCCTCATGTCACAAATGCTATTTCCTGTCTCTTATCAAGTAATCCCTGAGGCTTATAATTTCCTTGGCATCTCTCTGGCTTATTTCACTGCTCCTCATTCCCTCACAGGGCCAAACACAGCTTTGGTTCAGAGCAACTTAAAAGTATTTATTAAGCACTTACTGTGTACAAGCACCAAGCCAGACATTGGAGATCCAAAGATGATAAAGATCTCAGATCCAAGAGCCACAAAAAATATGAAGGAAGAGGGCGTAATGCTGACTAAAGGGGATTCTCAAAGACGGAAAGCTTGAACTACGCTGCATCTTGAAGGATGTAGCTGTGTCAATGGAGAAGGAGTGGGAAGACAGCAGGAAGAGGGGAGTGGGAGGTGGAGGAACACTGGGCAAGGATGAGTAGGACTGAATTGATAGGGACAAGAGCAGAAAATTGCTGGGCAAGGGGCACGTCTCAAATTGAGATTGCCTGATTCGAGAACCAAGCACATTAACAGAGCAGAAAAGAAACCAGAAAGATGTTTCCTCCCAACAGCCCCCAAAGTCAAAATGTCCCCCTTCTGGAAAATGTTAAACGCAGCCTGGCCAGGTCTGGGGCAAAGATGCTTGTTCTGAAGGGCTGTTTCTCAGCCTGCCACTCACCACCACCCTGGCCCTGCCTTGGGGTCAGCCAGATCGGTGTGTGGAAAGGGGATCTAGTCACCCCTAGTTCCAGAGCCACTGAGAGCATCCCCACCCCATCAAAAATAAAAACCTTCCACACACACTTGCTCTTACTTGGAATTCTAAAATTAAACGTTCATTCCTCTCACCTAAAAGCTTTCTCCCTTTATAAACTAATATGCAAATACCTTCGGAGAGGCTAAGTCTTAGCAGCCACATATCCACTTAGCATGAATGCTTCCAGAAGATCTTTCCTGGAAAACGGGCCTTGCATGAGGGATGCTCAAGACATTACCTGTGACTGAGGGTGAGACAGGAGGAAGAGGGATGGGGTTCAGGGAAGGAGAGAAGTCTGCTCCTGCACTGAACCAACCACACCCACCAAGGGCACAGGGGTAGAGAGTTAAATGCTGAGCCCTCAAAGCCCTTTTGTTCACGTTTTTTTTAATTGAGATATAACTCACAAACCATAAGATTGACCCTTTAAACTGCACAATTCAGTGGTTTTTAGCATATTCACAAGGTTGCACAACAATCACTACTATCTAATTTCAGAATATTTTCATCGCCCCCAAAGAAACCTCATACCCATTAGTGGTCACTCTCTATTCCCCACTTCCCTTGATAACTACTTTCTATCTCTATAAACTTGCCCATTGTGGATATTTCATATCAATGGAACCATACAATATGTGGCCTTTCGTGTCTGGCTTCTTTCACTTAACATAATGTCTTCAAGGTTCATCCATGTTGTAGCAAGCTTCCAAACTTCATTCCTTTTTATGGCCAAATAATATTCCATTGTATAGATATACCACATTTTGTTTATCCAACAAAAGACTTTTTAAAAGGCAAAACAAATATTGCTCCTGCAGAAAAGAGCCTCCAGTAGCCTCAGGGCTGCTTGGGCAATGCAACCATTTGTAAACCATCCTTCTCTACTCCTCCCACCAGCACCCATGGACACCATCCAAACCCTCCCCACTGGGCTGCATGATTTTCCAAACACAGAGGCTCAGGCCAGCAGCCCTGAATCACACAGACCATTACAGACACAAATCAAATTCCTTCTGAGGGAATTGGTAATGACCTTTAAAATGTGTTCTACAAATCTCCATGATCCTGGTCATGGAAGATGGAAGAGCAGAGCTGGCTTCCTGGGCATGAGACCTATGCAGGCTCACAGGGCCCCGTGCTTGGTTTACTGCCCTGCTGTTGCCATCTTGAAAGTCTTAATAATATTTAAACAAGAGGCCCTGTATTTTCATTTTGCACTGGGCCCAGCAAATTGTGTAGCTGGTCCTGGGCAAGACGCAAGGGTTTGGGAAGGGGTTGGAACTTGACAACCTTCCCAAAGAGACTGGTGCATGACAACAGCTCACTGAGTCAGGTTGGGGTGCAGGGGAGGGGGATTGGAGATAAGTGGGGGACAGGTGGCAGGTCTATGGTGACACTGAAAACCCAGCTTCCAAACTGCCCAAGACCACGTCTTTCCACCCTGAGGGCTGAACAGTTGGCTGATAAGGCCTCCCCGGAACAGCCAGACTCGTTGAAAGTAAACGTGTTAAGTCAACGAAATACAGAGCAGGCTCAGACTGTAAAGCTGGGGGGACTCAAACTGAAACTTGTTTGATCTTGTAATCGCTTACAGGTTAAGATCAAGAAGAAGAAAGAAAAAAAACCCCACACTTACTAAAGTAACTGGCACTGAGAAAACTTTTTAAACATTTACTTTTTTTTTTAACTGTCACCTCTATTTCTAGCATATCAAGGAAGTTATGGTTTCACCAAAAATCTGGTATTCCATCTAAAGAGAGCAGTAAATTTAAAACGCAGCCGTCTATACTCATGTCAGTATTAGAAGGGACCTTGGGAACAACCCATCCACGTGGATCCCCAGGAGCCTCGACCCCCCTCAAGTTTAGTCCAATTCTCATTTTATAGATGAGGAAGCTGGGCTGTGAGAGGGGAAGTAACTGGCCAAAGCTACCCACAAAAAAGGGCAGGACCAGAACCCGGGAGCTTACAGCTTCCCCTTCCAACCTCCCAATTTCATGAGTCCAACCAAAATTCATATATTTGGTGTATGCCCCTCACCCCCAATCTTCTCCTGGATCCTCAAGTCAAATCTTCTAGTACTTGTCTTTGTCCCTCGGAAAAGGGAGTCTGGTTGTGCAGATAAATGTAAGATTTATAAACCCTAAGGAAGAAGACGCAGCTTCCTTCCACCACGGCAATCTCTATTCCATCATTTGGGAAGAGAGAGCTCCAATGAAGGGTCTAGAGCCTTTCCACATCCAGGGCATTTATAAAACACACTTTTTCTGGGAAGCATGAAGTTTAACCTAGTTTTTTCCAGTTATAGGTACAAGGATCATGCAGGGTGGATGGAACTCGGGGGCAGACAGGAAATGCAGCCAGCCCACCACACCAAAGACATAGGTCCAGCCAGCCACTGGAAAGCAATGGAATCTCTGCCACCCCATCAAGTTTTGTCCCCTTTTTTAAAATTCCAACCAAGTCAAACCATCCCTAAGGCCAAGTGTCTGGTATCCTTTGATTTCAACTTGTGTTTTATCCTCCCCTCCCCTTCTTCACCCCTCAAACAAATAGACACTGAGCACTCACAATGTGCCAGGCATGTCCTGGGGGCTGGGGATACAGCAGTGAACAAAATAGACCATGTTCTGGTGTTTATGTTCTAAAGGGAGGAAACAAGGAAGAGTTAATAAATAAATGAGTATATACCATGTAAGATGGTGACAAATGCTCTGGAGAAAAATAAAGCAGGAGAAGAGGGATAGAGAATGGCAGGGAAGGAGGGCATTTATCTAGGATGGCCAGGTTAGGGCTCTCTGAAGGAGGTGAAGGAGTGAGTCATACAGACATCTAGGGGAAGATACTCCAGGCAAAACGATCGGCAGGTGCAAAGGCCCCAAGGCGGGAATGTCCTGGTGCATTCAGGAACACCCAGAAGTCTAGTGTGGTGTGAACGAGGAGGAAAGTGACAGGTTAGGGAGGCAGCGGGATGGGAGCCAGGTCAGGCCAGCCCTGAAGCCACCATAAGGCCTCTGGTTTTACTCCAAGTGAGATGGGGGTATGCGAGGTTCTGAGCAGGCGAATAACTGACCTGACACAGGCTTTACCAGGACCTCCCTGACTGCTGTTGTCCCCAGGACGCTGGGGCTAGGGAACCAGATTCAGAGCCAGGCCCCGAGCCCAGCAGAGCCTCTAGGCAGCAGTGCAAAAAACACCTCGCTTCTCTGGGCCTCCATATCCTGCTCTGAGAAATGGGAGAATAAGACTGGATGATGTCTAATGTCCTTTCTACGATATTCTTATTTTCTGACCCTAAGACGAACTGCCCGAAGGGTCTAAAAGTCTCCCCCTCTGACTGGGAGAAGGCGAGGAACAGCAGCCAAGTTTTAGAAGCCCCCAAACATTCTCCATTGCCTCCCTGGCCCCAAAACAAATTCTCACCCTGCAAAAGGCACAGCTCTCTAGGGAGAAAGGTCCAGCCCAGGAAGCAGCCACGTCAGCAACGTCTTCTACAGATTACGAAGGGTGACCACTAAAGATAGCGCAGCCTCCACACATGTTTCAGGGTGGGGCTCAGCCCGTAGAGGCCGGCAAGGGCGGCTGCTATAGCCAAATCAGAGGGCACTGCTGAATCTGCTCCTGCCCCGACTGCCAGCCTCTCCTGTCTCCCCCACGTCTATCCCGGAGTGAGAAAGAAAGTGATGGGGTTCAGAACGGCTCCATCCCATCCATTTCCTCAAGGGGTCTGTCTGTGTCACACATCATCAAAGTGGGTCAGAAAGCAAGGCTCAGGTCTCCTCCATCAGGCTGAATAAGCAGGGTTTGTCTCTCCGCCATCAGACCAGGAGGTCCCCAAGAGTATGAACTATCTCACCCATCAAACTGAATTCATCCCACGCCTCCTCCATCAGACTGGGGGCTCCATGAGGGCTGGGGCTGTATCTCCCCCAACAGATTGGGAAGACTTGATGTCTGGGGCTGTGCCACCCCCATGGGAAGCTTGCTGGGGACAGAGTTTATTGCCCCTTTCCCTCTATTGCCTCACTGCATCCCACAAGGCTGCTGTATATTTAGTGATTTCTTAAAACAAGGTGCTGATTGAAGCCCTCAGACTGAATCACCCACCCAGGCACAAGACCCAGTGATCCCCGGCCATTAAATGATCCACAAAAACTATCTGAATACAAACCTCCAAGCTGAATGAAAAGAAAACAAAATTAAAAGTTGGCTTCACCCAACAACTTTTTGGTAGACTGTTAATAGGTTCTGGCCAAAGGCTGTTCTCATTTTATAAACAACCCTTTCTGGTGACTGTGGCTGAGGCCAAGTCGAAATTCACCTTGAGGACCAAGAGCAGGGGGCCCACCAGCCCAGGTGTGACCAAAGCTGAGTCCTACGTGGGAGAGCAGCCCACGGCCCAGACACAACCATCCTCTCAGCTTCCAACTTGGGCTTCTCCAAGGCTGTCACACCAAACGATGTGGTGGGAAATGGGAAGTTGGCTATGGGAACTGGAATCAGGAGAGTGGAATGAGGAGGAGACCCATCTCAGAGGGGCGAGCCCACACCTCCCTCAGTGGAATGGAGGAGGTCAGGGGTGAGTGTGTGGAGATGGGGACTGAGCACAGGCGGGCTCAGCAGGAGCTCCTGCGCCCCACACCAGACACAGGAGGGGTACCTGTGTACACGTGGACTCGGGAAGCCACCCGAGGCTTCCAAGGAATCTAGTATGCTGGCTCATCTCGGCAAAGGATTTCCACAGAACCGCAGAGGAAGGGCAAGAAGCTTGGAACTTCCAAGGGTTGAAACCAATAAAAATAATAATAGCTAACCCTTACAGCACTTTGCTAAGTATTTTCCATACACTAACTCAGCCAATCTTCATAACAAAGCTACTACTACTCCCCTTTTACAGACAGGCAACTGTGGCCTACCCAAAGACATGCATAGGTGAGGAATCAAGATTTCAACTGGGCAGTCTGGCTTCCCAACAGGGGATCTCGGCCACGTCCCTCTCTGAAAACAAAGGGGAAAATCCTAGGGCATCTCTGCTGGTTCCTCTGAACCTGTGGGGTTGAAGGCCCCAGCAACAGGCATCCGAGGGCCCGGGAGACGGATCCTGGAGACTCAGACAGAGCCCAGCAGGGTCCCAGTGCCATCTCCCACTGTGCTGAGAGCCTGGATACCCTGCAAATGCCACCCCGCTGGCGTGGACGACCCTCTCCTTTCAGGAGTCTCAGGTTACAAAAATCCTGCCCTCCCTGTACCTGGCGTTTCCACGGGGGAAAGAGTGGAAGCAGTAGGAGGAGCAGGTGGCAGTGACAGGTCCAAGCTCCCACTGGAAGCCCACAGCATGTCCGAAAACTCAGGAAACATTGGATAGACTTATTTTTAAACAGTGTGCTAGGTACATTTTCATATAAAATTCTCAATATGTTTTTCTTCAATCTCTGCACCTTTCCAGGCAAAGTGCATCTAAATGTAATAAATCAGTGAGTCCAATTGTGACACTACAGAGTGTCCAAAATGTCTAGTTTTTCCAGATTAACAACTGGACCCCATTCCTTCATATGAAGGCTTTTCAGGTGTTGACACTATTGGCATTTCGAGATGAAAATCCTGTCCTGTGCACTGTAGGCTGTTGAGCAGCATCCCTGGCCTCCACCCACTAGATGACAGTGGCATTCTCCTTCCCCTCTCTCCTAAACGTGACAACCAAAAATGTCTTCAGACATTGCCAAATGCCCCGAGGCAGGGGCGAGGGGCGGGGGGGAGGGTGGGCAAAATCACTTGAGAACCACTGCTTTATGTCTAGATAAACTTCAACTGAAAAGGTGTCTGAAGGTTGGGGGAAAAAAAACATATTGAGCATAGGACTGAAAATGTAACTGATATACTACTTAAAAATAAGTATCCTATTTTTCTAGACTTCTCGGACACCATGTATTTGAAAATGTTCAGTGTAGCGCCTCCTTCCTATGAACCTGCCTAAATGCAAACGCTCAGTGCCCCAAATCCCCACACTCCACTCCTCCTCCCAACCCCGGCTTCCCCAGTCCCACTCATGTTCATCCCCCAAACCAATCCATCCTCACGTGTTCAACACACCAGGAGGCACTTGCTCTCTGCCTGAGTCAGACTACTCCCAGCTCTGAAGGACCCTGCAGGGGTGAAGCCAGGAACTACCAGGCTCAGGGCTTCCAGCAGCTTCAGAAGCAACAATGGCCACGCACCCAAGAAAAAAGACCCATTTTCATCACCAGAGCGGTGGATCCATCCCACTCTCCAAAGCGTCACTGGAATGCATAGTCTGCCTCAGCCCCCAGGAGTGAGCTATGACAAATACAGAAATGGGTCAAAGAGATACCAAATCTCAAAGACTGTAGAAGCCCAACAACCTGATAGAAAAATGGGCAAAGAAGATGAATTGAAAGAAAAGGAAATACAAATGGATCTTAAACTCGTGAAAAAATGCTCAACCGCACTCATAAAAGAAATGCAAATTAAAATTAACTGAGATACCAATTTTCATCTATCAGATTGGCAAAGATCAAAAAGTTTGATAACTTGCTGTGTTGGCGAGGATGTCTCTTTCATTGAGGCTGTTGGCATAAATCGCCACAGCCTCCTTGAAAGGATACTCGCAATGTCTACCAATATCACAGACATATACACGCTCTTACCAGCAATTCCACTTCTAAGAATTTATTCTGCAGACACGCTCCTACATATGCAAATTGGTGTGTATACAAGGATACCCACTGCAGTCTGATATGTAATGACAAAAGACTGGAAACAGCCCCAATCCACTCTCAGGGGACTGCTTTAATCAATTATGGTTCATCCATAAAATGGAATGCCATGCAGCTATAAAAAAAACAATGAGGGCATTTTTGATGTCAATAACTTTCCATGTCTACTGTTAGGTATGCCAAGTAAGGCACAGAATGACATGAATAGGATGCCAGCAGTTGTTGAAAAATACCATGTGTTCATATATGAATTTATAGGCATAGATCATCTGAAAAAGATAACCAAAAGCTAATAACAGTGGTTACCTCTAGAGAGGGGAAGTGGGACACTGGGGGGCAGGGAGGGGAGGAAGAATTACTACACACACCTCTTTAGACTCTGTAACTTCCAACTTACATACCATGTGCACACTATTCAATAAATAAATAAGTAAAAAGAAAAAGATCATATGTAACTGATCTAGCTCAACCATCAGTGTGGATGTGTGCATGCAACAGACATTACAGGTCAGTTTCCATTTTAAATTCTCTATTCTTATAAGTATCCATACTTGGCAGTTCAAACATCCCAGGTTTTTCTGATTCAAAAGTAGGATGACCACCACATTCAGAACATACACAGAACTCACCAGCTTCCCTCCTCAACCAGGTTTTGAAAGCATTCATCCTCAAAACTACCTTCCTTATCTGAAAAATGTACAGTTGTTGACACTGGGACCACTGCTACCCTGATGTTCCATGTGCAGATGAGTGGAACCCTTTAGAAGGTGCACTGTAGGATCACCTACGAGAGACCCAGGGGCACCCACACTTTTAAGAGTACCTCAGAAAACTATCAGCTGGAACCCTGCAGCACAAAGTGACCTGGACCCCACTACCTATTGGAAGTGGCAGGAACTCCGAGAAGCCACCAAGAATCCTCCCTGCAGCTCTGCCTGCAGCAATGTTTTAATGGCATATTACTCAAAGGTGCCACAGCCATCACTTCTAAACCTACCCCACTACCACTGCCACTTCATAAAATAACCCTTATATTTTAAACCGTAAATCAGCATTTGTCAAGTTCTAAATTGGGCTACAGCAATATTTATTCATCAAAGGATAAATCTTCCCTGTACAGTCATAAAACTGCCTAATAATTTAATATGCTATCACTCTTACCTGAAACTTGTCAAAAAGTGGCCCGAAAGAGGCATGTGTTTTACTGTTGACTGGCGGTAAGTCTATAGTTTATTAAATAGTTCATAATTTTAATTCTCTATATGGGGGGGAATAACACAGGGGACACAGCCTATGCAGGACAGCAGTTCGGAGATTCATTAACCTGTCTTGGGGTAGAGAAAAGCAGATTCCCCAAAGAGGACCAAGGACTCCTCCAATACAGCCTTAGGATGGGTGGTACAGATAGAAAAGCAAGGAAAATTCAAACTGTAGCATTTTGTATGGGGCCGGGGCAAAATGCACTAAGTTAGAGAAACAATGTTGGGGGACAGGTCCATGGAGCAACAAGATACGATGGAGAACTATTAGAAGAAAAGAGTGAAAAATGCCTCTAAGCTGCAAAATTGTTACACTTGGGCCCAGATGCCAATTCCTGGGACCCTTTCAGTGTTTGGAGCAATAAGCTTTCCAGACCTGGCAGTTCCACTTCAGTAGAAGAAGTATGTACTTTCCACAGCCCAGTGCCAAGACACTGCTCTATTTAAGGATGAATGGACAGCAACCAAGCCCTCAGATCAAGGTGTCTCAACCTTGGCACTATTGCAATCATGATGATAATCCTGATAATTCTGTTGTGAGAATTGCTGTCCTGTGCATTGCAGGATGTCTAGAAACATCCCAGGCCTCTACCCATTAGTTGCTAGTAACACCCCCCAACCAGTTGTGACAACCAAAAATGTCTCCAGACATTGTCGAATGTCCCCTGGGGGTAAAATTGCCCCCAGTTGAGAACTACTGTCCTAGATGAATAAAGTCTAATTGGACAAAGGTAGGCTGTTGGAGATGAATCCACTCCACCCCAACGAACATAATCTGCTTCCTTTAGGCTGCTTTCTCTCTGAAGTTTCAAAATAGAAATCTAAGAAAATGCAGAAATTAGAACATCAATATTTAGAGTACTTAGCCAGACTGTGCTGCCCTTTCTCCCTTCTCTATTCTACAGCCCCCTCCCCATATGCCCCACCCACCAGCCTTCACCTTCCACTACTCACTTAGCCCCCATTTCCTTTATGTTTTTCCACAATGTTGCGGTTTACCCTGGCACAAGAACATGTTTCGGGCTGGTATTCACTGGTGGTTAATGACAAGGTGGGCTTCTAAGCCACAAACACTATTAATTTTAAACTGTTTAAATTCACTCTCCCTGTTCATGGGCGAGAGTGGAAGGCAATCCTTCTCCAGTGCCGGACGGACACTGAGCTCCTTACAGAACTTAAACAGATAATCAGACAAAGACAGAGAATCACTTTTTAGTTAAAAAAAAAAAGCCACGTTCATATGTTCACATTCCAGGCCACATTTCCCACAAGAATTTTATAATCAAAAGACCAAGATGCTACACTGAACCTGCAAGATTCCACCCGGAGAGCTGTCTAGATCTCAGGGCATTAAAACCAACTGGAAGAAAAGAGAATGTGGGCTGAACTCACATACATGTTGCTAAAAGATTTGGCTTTAGTTCACTGTGGAGTTAAAAAAAAAAACAGTTCCCTTTATTAAGGTGGTATTGGAACAGGATGGGAAATATTAAAATGAAGCTAGATCGGAGGTTGAGAATGATTTTTCATCTGTTTACACTTGTCTATCAAGCAGTTAGGTGGTGCCAGCTCCCAACAGCAGAAGAATGGAGAGACGTGAGCTGGGTCCACCTACATAGCCTCAGGCTCAGGGCTGGGTGGCCTCATGTCAGGGCACAGTGGTCACTGACCACAGTCAAGTGGTACAGCTCCCAGTCATGCAAACCGACCTCTCTGCATGGTTGATTCACAAAAACCTGAAAACCAGACTGTGTGAGGTTTGCCTTAAAGCTCTACCTTCCTTCCCCAAGTTTCATCCACTTGAAAAATGCCAGCTGTCACCACCACCACCAAGCATGCCTCTAAACAGCTTGGTGGCATCGCCAGAGTAAGAGACACCTAAGGCTTGGTCTCTTCAGAAGGTGAGGACTCTGCTAGAAAGTTGTTTAGAACTCCCCAAATTAGCCCGTGAATGCCAAATTTCCCCTGGAGGTGGTCTTGCTCAGGGTTTTTTTAAAAGCTATCTCAGTCCCATGCCCTATTCGTCCCATTCATTGTGAACAAGTTCGCTAAATTAGCTGACTGTCCAGCTTGCTTCTGCCCTCCATACCCACACTCCAACAAGATTTAAAAAACAAACAAAACAGAAATGAAGCCACAAGAAGGTTGGAAGGTGCCCAAGTCACGTGGCCCAAGACTCACAGGTGAAGAGTCTCTGCCACACAACCCTGCCACCAAGACTTGAACTCAAACACTCAGAGCAGGACTTACACACAATCTGATCATGGCGAAGCCAAAATGCTGCAGACTTAAAATAGAACTGGGGAGAGAGGTGGCTTAAAAAAGAAAAAAAACTCACTTTAACTTTTCTTTAAGACAGCCTGCGCCCTGGTGCAATTCCAACGGAATACGGTTGACACATAAATCTGCAAGGCTGTGGCAGGTAGCGAGGTGCACCTGTGTATCAGCGGCCAGGCTGTCTATCCATCAGCAAAGCTAGTGGAGTCAGGGTCGGGACGTCCCCTGGACCATCGAGCTTCCCCCAGAGAGACATTCTATTGCCAGGCCACAGGCCACACTCTAAACCCAGCCATCTCAGAAACTGACGCCAGTGAACACAGAAGGCAACATGGGAGACATACGTTGTGACAGAAATGAACTAAGGGACAGGACATCTGCTCCATCATTTCAGGTCCTGAGCTTATTGTTCCAGGTCTCCACTGCCCATCTGTACAATGGAGTTCCCTCAGCATTAAACAGGATCATACCCATGACCTAGCACCAGGCCTTCAGACCCAAAGAATGTGCCCAGTGAGTGCTGGCTTACCATTCCTGCTTTCATTATTCATTATCAGTACTCTCCAGCCATCACTGATTGAGCACCTATAAAATCTTCCCCTCCAACTTCATAAGCTTGTCAGCAGGGTAAATTGCAGAAATGCAGGTAAAGCTTCTACAAACACACAGTTCTTGTTACTAGCATCCTTATTATTGTTGGCTCAAAGCCCACTCAAAGCCCCACTGTAGCTAATTCAACCTGAGCTAATGGGGCTCCAATATCCAGAAAGAGACCGCCTATCAGTAGCTCAATCCTCAGGACCGTATTTGCTCTTCAAATGAAAAGCTATTGTCTAAACTAACACTCCATCTCTCCATCCGGCCAGCCAGTGACCGTCCCCTATGTGTGAAGTGTGTCCCCGTACATGTGAAGTGTGTCCTCCCTGGTGGGGAGAGAGTGACAGCTCTCACAAGGCTTGGTGGGGTCTCACTAAAGTCAACATACGTGGGCCCTCGAAATACCGGAAACTAATTGAGTTTGCTCTCTCTCCTTTTTAAGTCATTGGTAGAAAATGAGAAACTGAGGTAGAGGCAGAGAAAGAAAAAGTGGGGGCAGAACTCCACTTTCCCCACGGTGTTCAATCAAGTACAAGAAGCGTGAAATCGAGTCCTACAAAGTAAGGCCTAAAAGAGGAGCAATTTAAATAACTTTCCCCAGCCCTCAGTAAAGAAAAGCGGAGTGAAAGGATCAAACAGCCCCTGAGAACACTGATGGACATGAATTTGCATACCTTTTGCCAAGCACGGGGGGAGGGTGGTTAGCATCGTCCCTAAACTTGTTTTACACCCACCACACGTTCTCTCCATACGCCTGGTAAGAGGCTGAACCATTTAAAACAAAGGAGAACTTCTAACTCAACAATTGAAGAGAACTGTATGATTTTAAAAAGAAAAAAAAAAAAGGTCAACAGCGTTCTGAGTACACATCACAAGCTTTGTTCTGCTCACTTCCCCACTTCCTGTTGCTTCCTCACCTCGTCACATTTTAGTTTTGAAGCATATGTGTTTGCTCTGGTATCACTGTAAGGTTTCAGTGGGAGGCCACCGGAGGGACCAGGATGAGGACTCTACCGTTCTGAGACACGAAATCACAACCGCCCGGCCATTAGGAAAGTACACCCAAAATTTCAACCCCTCCTGTCAACGGTGGGTGTGCTAGGAAAACGCTTGTGGGCGAGCTTTACTTTGTGGGGAACGTCCTGTGTGGGCAATGGCCACCTAACCACTAGCGTATACCAGGTGGCTTAGAACTAGGAACCAAGGGGGAAATACTCAGCACCCACAGACCAAGAAACGCCCTGGAGGAGACACATTCCAGCCCCTAAATCCTCCCCCAGACCCTGCACTCCAGGGAGCAGTCGCCACTTGGAAAAGGAACAGAAAGACTTAGTGTTGTGTGAGTGGGACCTGGTATAATCTCCGGCTTAGAATAAAGGTTAGAGCAGAAAGGGACATGAAAACCCATTGGCCAGCCACCTCCTGTTACAGAGGAAGAAACCGAGACCAAACCTGCATCACAAAGCTAATTTATTAACAGCAGAACGGGTACTGGATATCAGTTCTCAATCTCCCAGGACAGGGCTTTTCAATGTCTTATGAAATGAACACGGAGCAGATGCTCAAAAAATATTGGCGAAGCCATACTGGATAGTGGCTGATTCACAACTCATAGGGAGTGGGGAGGGTGACCCTAAAATACTCTTTGTCTGTAGACCCAGAAGGTCTCATCTTCTAGAATTATGTTTTGGGGGCAGAGTAGCCTGTCCCCATAACACACTCTGGCTCCTGAATGCCTGGAGTTAGGGGCTGCTCTTCAGCAGGTCCCTAAACTAGCTTACTGCACCCATCTGCCATTATTCCCCAGCCGAGGATAAAAAAATAAAATAAAATCTGGGAGACGGTGGTGTTGCACAAGGCACAGGACTAGGAATGGAAAACTGGCCTCCGCCCTGGTGAACACAAGGGTGGCCTTGGGGGAGTCACCCTGCCCTCCTCTGTGCCTTCCTGTGTGCGTGCGTACCATGACAACCTTGACCTCCAAGGAGCCGCTAGCCCTGTGCATCTCTGATTCTAAACCTGCGCATCCTCTCCCACCCACTGACCACCACAGAAGTCATTCTCCTCGCCCCGCCTTCCAGCTCAGCCTTCCAGCTCGCTCCACCTGCCCAGCACATTCGTGAGCCCTCAGATCAGAGACCAGTACACTGGAGAGTTCTGTATGTATTTGTCCCTAATTTGAGCTTACCCACAGGCTCTCAATGTGTCTCCCTGAATCATCCCCACGGAGTAAGGTTTTGCTCCCAATCACCCAACCGATAAAAACGTGATGAGGGACCACTGTGCACAGGGTGCTCACCCAGCTACAGGGTAGGCTGTGTTTCAAGGACAGTGAGATAGACATCCAGGGTTGGAATCTCAACAGCCAAACCCCAGCCCTACCCCATCAGCCTCTATCTCCTTCCCCTGATTCACAGATACACCCAACATCGTAGTATATGTCTACACGTTTGTTTATTATCTGTCTAACTCACTAGAAGGAATGCTCCATGAGGGCAGAAACTGGTTTTGTTCACCCTGGCAGCTGGAGCAGCACTCAGCACATGGCAAGGGTTAGATGTTTGCTGAATGAATGAATGAACAAGCACGAATCCTAGGTCTTCCTCAACAATGACCAAGTTATTTAATGTCTCCAAGTTTTACTTATTAAACAAGGATAATATTAATGTATTCTTTATGTGACTGGAATGAGGATTAAACAAGAAAATGATTGTGAAAGCATTTAGGATGTACCTGGCATACAGCAAACAATCGATAAATGTTAGCTATTACTTGCTAGCCATTATTATTACAGTCACTGACGGAAACACAGAGAAATAAAGCCTCTTTATTATACCCAGGGCAGTTTTTAGGCTAAATAAGTAAAATTCTGTGTATGTAAGATCCATCTACAAAGGATCATTAAGAGAGGGCTGTGCCATGGGCCTGTGTGGCTACCATGGATCCCTCAGAGCTTAAGTCTTAGTGTAAAATGTTTTCATGTAGGTTAGTCATGAGCTCATTTGTGTAAACGCTGCTTTATGGGTCCCTATCGTAGCCATCATCCAAGCAATTAACGTCTTAAAATATCTAATTCCTGCCCTCAAGAGCTCAAAGTCCAGCTGGGGAAAATGAGACATTAATATACGAAGGGAGAACTACAAACTCAAACTCAAAACAAGGTATGTCAAACGTCAAATAAGTGCAGTGGAGACCAGGACTGTGAAGTGCTGGTCAATGTTTAACAACCAGCTCTCAAAAAAAAGTTTTGATTGTATCCTTTGTCAATTCTGTGGTGTAAATACTCTCACCACGGCCAATCTCAAGCTACCAACGTGAGGGCCAGTGAACACGGAGTTGGGAAGAGATGTGCACAATTGACCCTCAAGAGCTGGTGTGAGCCAGCTGCAGTACACCACTGGACCAGGTCCTATAACTGTCCCTCAAGGTCAAGGGCCGTGGGGCAAGTGGCCAATGTTAACAACTAACATCTTCATGGTACTTCAGGTTACAAAGCACATCGGAGGCCATGATTATATTTCACCCTCATCATCTGGTCAGAAAGGTGTTACTGCCCTCATTTTTCAGATAAGGAAACAGAGGGTCAAAAAAAATACCAAAAATTTTTCAGGGTCTTTCTGCTACTGAACAACATTCTCAGGGCTTGAACCAGAATCTTCTGAGACAGCTTGTGATCTCTCACGGTACCCACCATCTGATAACTAGGGCTTCCTAGAGGAGAAGGGGCTGAAGGGTGAGCAGTATGCAGAGTGTGGGGCCGGAATACAGAAGGGGTACAGGGCTTACCTAGATGGGGAATTCACTAACAGATCCAAACATCTAGGCTTTTGTAAGGCATGGAAAAACTTGAAGCTAAGGAAACCATCAGTTCAGCATGCTTCACCAGAGAATTACTTTCCTAAGACAGTGATTCGGTTATTAAAATCTGCATTCCCAAATCCACTGCAGCATAAGGTGAAGGGGCAAAAGACATGGAAAGCAATTTAAATGACAAACAATAGGAGGGCTGGGTAAGTAAGTTATGGAATATCCACATAAGAGAATGCTGGGCCACCACCCAGAGTCATGTTCTAAAGACCAGTTTACAACTAGGAAATGTTTAGAGAATATTGCTTTAAAAGCACGTTACATAATCATACGTGCAGTATGATTCCAGTTTTGTAAAAATTAACAAGTAGGTAAACACGTCCTATGTATACATGCATAGAAAAACAGCTGGAGACAAAGACTTCAAATCCTCACACTGGTTTCTTCCAGAAGGGTGGGATTATGGATGATTTTTATTTTCTTCTCTATGATTTTCTGTACACTCCAACTTTTCTATAACATGTTTTCATAACCAGAGAAACAATAAATTGGCCACATTTTTAAATCTGAATTTTCAAAGACTGAAAAGACTAATTGTAAAGAATCAGTGAGTAAACCCCCAAGAAGACATTCCTCTGGGGCAAAGGTCCAGGTGCTCCAGGCTCTAATACTTTCCTTATATCCCCCAAGGAGACAAGGCAGGTTCCCCTCAAACTCCAACTCCCCTACACACACATACACACACACACGCCCCAGCACATGCCTGCATACCATCCTTTTACCCCCTTCTTCAGGAGGCCACCCTTTCAACCTCATCCCCTGATCCATTCCCAACTTGGCGGGGACAAGGCACGGAAGTGCCAGCGGAGGGTGGACAATCAATAAGAATTCATGAGAACCCTCCATGTTCCATGCAGCATGCCAGGGGCTTCATACGTGTGAATTCAGAATGTACAGCAATTCCAAAATGTAGGTATTGATACCAACATTTTACAAAGGAGGAAAGTGAAGTTCAGAAACGATATCCAGGGTCACACAGCCAGCGAGTGCCCAGAATTGAGAATCAAACCCACGTCTAACCAGAACTGGTCTACAGATGTTTAAGAGGCTTGTCCAATAACTGTACTTGACCATCATGAAATGCAAAATAATAATATTCCAGTTCAACCTACTTTAATTTATACTCAGGCTGAAAGTGAAATGCATCACCAGTCCTGATTTGAGAATATATAGATATTTAATAATTTAAGAAAGAAAAGGAAAGGGGAAAAAAACCCTCAGCTCTGTGCTCATCCCTCATTCAGGGAAGTAAAAATAAAAATCGAACCTTCCCCCAACACATTGTGCTTTAATGAAAGCACCAAGCCAATCTTCTTCACTACCACCCACCCCAGCCCACTCCGTTTAAATTTAGGCAACCACCAGGCAAACTGTACCCGACTGCATTATCTGAAATGAAGTCATAAAGTCCTCATCTGTAACACCAGCACTTGTTTCAAGGAAAACAGGGCAGGGCAGGTAGGGCGAGCACCCGAGGGAGTCTGGGGCAGTGCCTCAGAAGACCCCTTTGCAAAGAGTGGGTTCTGTGACCTGGCTCTCCGCAAGGAGCTGTGTGACCTTGTGGCAGCCAACTTCCCTTCTCTGGGTCTCAGCCACCCCTCTACAAAGTCAGGGGTGGACTGACAAAAGGGATCTCGAAGGCCCATCTCAATGTATAAGCTCTATGGTTCCTAGGACCCTGACGTGCAGAAGGCAGCCCAGTGGGCAAGACCCAGACACCCCACCTCCCAACACCCAGAGAATGAATAAACAGCAACCCAAGATGAGGGTGATCGAGGCTGAAAGAGCTGGCCAGACCCGGAGCTGCCGTGGTTCTTAAGCTCTGGCTTTGGAGTATTGGGTTCTCACTAGACGTTTGGCAACAGGAGGGAGAGAGGGTTGAGCCACCAGGAAGGCTTCAGCTAGGAGAGCTCTGCAGCTGGCCTCCCTCTCGTCCTGTCCAGGCAAAATCAGAAGGGATTCTGCCCACTGGGACTCAACAAACTCGGAGTCTCTGATCCCTTCTCCCCATACTTGACTTTTTAAATAGGATCTGGCTGGAGTCACTAGCTAACGAAAAACTCTCTCTGGTTTTCTGGACAAATCTGAGGTCTGGGGGCCCACAAGCTAGCTGGATTTTTCTTCCAGTAACCTAGGCCATGGATTTCCTTTCAAGATTCCCTTCCAGTGTTTCATGAGCGTGTCTACACCCTGATAGTAGGTCTGTACCAACTCCCTCAAGCAGAGGGATGGGGCGCCCTGGGAAATGGGAATAAAATTAATAGTCACAACTCAAGGAGAAGCCTGGCCTTAACAAAAGTATAACTTGCAGCTCCATATTGGAGACGCCATTAAACGACTTTGTGCTGGCTGAGACCCATGGGCTGACTGCACTGTGTAAACAGCCTGGGACTCCAGTCTCTACCATCAATGGACAGGCAATCGGGTCTGATCAACGGTCTCACACACACTCAGTTCCAGCCCTCCTCGGGCTCTGCCCCCCCTCACACCTGGAACCTTCCAAGCAGGCTGTTCCCAGTTCCTCATCTGCTGAGCCAAGCTCTAAGGACTCCATCAGAAATCCAGGAGAAGACCAGAAAGTCAGAGAAAGATCTAGAAAAAGAGGAGGGCAACTAATGGCCTCAGTGCTCTGAAGCTCTCAGATGCGTAACTTTATTATCCAGCTTCAGGAGCTGCGAGGTAAGCCCCCCAGATCTCTCCCCTCACTCTGACTTTGACTGAACCAGGGATGCCAAGCCTGAGCCCCCAACCTTCCCACCTCAGCCAGTCATCAAAGCCCAGAACACCAGACCATCCAAAAGCAGTACTTTCGAGGTGAATAAAAATGAGATATACAGGGTCAGCCCGGTGGCATAGTGGTTAAGTTCGCGTGCTCCTCTGCTTCGGTGGCCTGGGGTTCACAGCTTCGGATCCCAGGCACGGACAGACGCAACCGCACCGCTTGTCAGCCATGCTGTGGCGGCGTCCCATATAAAGTAGAGGAAGATGGGCACGGATGTTAGCCCAGGGCCAGTCTTCCTCAGCAAAAAAGAGGAGGATTGGCAATGGACGTTAGCTCAGGGCTAGTCTTCCTCACAAAAAAAAAAAAAAGAAAAAAGAGAGAGAGAGATACATATTACACTACTTTACACAGTGCTAAACTTACCCAGCCCTCCTCTCCAAGAGGCGAAGATGACAGAGAATAATAAATATTTTTGATTGTAGGTAAAAGCATGGCTGGTGCATATAGTAGTGAAACTCATGAACTCTAGAATCAGATCTGGATTCAAATCTAGGCCCTTTTGCTTAAAAGCTGTGTGACCTCAAGCAAGTTACTCAACCCCTCTGAGCTTCCTAGTCTGTGAAATGAGTATTATAGGAGAGAGTATATATATATATATATATATATATATATATATATATCTTGGGACTTATTCATTAATCCACAAGTGGTTTTCCTCAGCAGGCTAAGATGAAAGGAGGAGAACTATGAGTCCTCCATGGACTAGAAGGACCCAGGCTCCAGAAGCAGAGTAAGAGCAACAGGACAGGCCCATCACCTCCCCACCCCCCATACACACCCTGCAGCAGGAGGTATGGGCCTCACTCACAAACCCCTCGGGCTGCTCTTGCAGACAATGAACACTGCAGAAGTGCTCTAGGCATCTGGTTTTCCAACTTTTTTCAGCAGCAGAATCCCAGACCCCAGTATAGAGAAAAGAGATAAAAGGCAAGATGCTCTTAGAGAAGCGGATTCTAAGATTAACTGATCTGCAGCCTGGAAGAATCTTGCAAACTAAAATTGCACCATAATGGCGGGGGGGAGGGAAGGAAGGAGAGGAAGGAGGCAGAGGGAGGCAGCAGAGGAGAGTGGCAACAAGAAATTAGCTGTGGAACAGGACTGGGACCTCATGGGGACCGCATCTCACTTATGTGACAAAACCGACAGCCTCAGGCACCTTCCTCAGATAGTATTTGCCAAGTAAACCCCTTGTTAGGGGGTCAAAATGACAAGACAGAGGCACCACTGAGATATACTCCAGAAATTACACTATTATTTCATTATTGCCAAATATTTATTAAGATTCAAATACCCACCCTACTCCCTGAATGACGATCATACACCTGACACATCCCTCACGTCTCAAGACATCCCCTGGGAAAATGAGCCCCAAATTTCCAATGCCCAGTCTGCTGCCTCACTGCTCCTCACTCCATTCACTTTCATTGTTTGTCCTTTTAGATTTCATGGGACGGCATTAGTATGTCCAATAAAAACTTCACCCCCACCAAACAGAAGGATATCAGGCCAATTCTGCCAACTCAAAGGCTTGTCCCCATTAGGAATGCATTAACAACCCATTCAAGCACAGAATGTGACTTGCCAGTTTGGGCAGGTCATAGGTCAGAAGATACTTGCTCACCAGGAAATAATGCACATGGCAATCGTCTGATAAACCAGCCAAATAGCAGCTTTACAAAAGAGGGGCCCCATGGAGGGTCCTTCAGAAAGCATGACCAAAATGGGAATATTCCTCCTACTAACCACAGAAAGTTTGAATGACGTGAGTTAGGACAGCAAAATATTTTCACAAGCATCCCACTAGTCCAGCTCTACATTGCAACCTGAATCCTACCGTGGGGAATCACCATTGAGCATCAGCGACTTCCCAGGAGAAGGTGATAAGGCAGCAGGATGGGAAGAGGAGGGGCCCTGGAGTCAGAGTTCAAATCCCAGCTCCACTACTTGCTAGTTGTGTGCCCTTGATTAGATGATGTATATCGACTGTAAGTAAAACACCCAATAAGTAGTAGCCCTCTCCTAATGCCAACCTCCCACCTCCAACCCTAACCCCAAAGTGAAGCAGCTCCAAGCATTCTGCAAAGTACCAAGCATTGGGCAAGTACCACTTAAACCCAGGACGAGATCACGCCTGTATTTTTGGAGCGTGATATCAGGGACTCGAGAGTCCGGCCATGGCAGTCTCTGGGTCTTTCTTCCTCAAGTGCCTTTCCATAGTCTGCCCAGCGCCAAAATTCTATTCATCCTTCAAAACCCAGCTCCAATGCCATCTTTGCCTCTCTCAACAAACATTTACCCCCTTCCCCTACACCATTTGGCTCATATGCTTATTACAGTACTTTCTTTGTTCTATTTGGTATCACAGGTGTATTATGGTCAGTGCCCCAACGCCAGAGAAAAGATTCTTTAGAAGTGGGATTCTGTCTCTCTCATCCCTCAAAATTCTGGGCCTGGCACACTGCCTTGTGCAGAGCAGGTCAAGAAATACTTCAGATGAGCGGATGGGTGGATGGGGAAGGAATCCATTCAAGATAGTCCTGACACCACATAAAATGCATTATCAGGCATTTAGGGAGAGCTCACATTACGTAAGCCAATGAAACTACAAGCAGGAAGGGCAAAGGGTACACACGGACAGGCAGAACGTCGCACATGGAACACCAGCACTGGGGAGAAGCAGAAGTACTGGCTGGAGCCTGAGCAGTATAGACCTGACTCCAGTCCCACTCCAGCATGGACTTCAGACAATTCCCATCCCCTCTACGGGCCTTCGTTTCTCCATGTCAGCTACTACCTGCTGCCCCGTTAGACACATGGAAAGACTCAACCAGAAGGAGGGAAGGAAGGCGCCGTGGAGGGAAAGTGCTCTGTATTCCCCAGGGTCCAGTTTTATTTTCTAAGTGGTTTTGGTTTTTGTAGTATGTTGTTTGTGACTTTTCTAAAAGAAAAGTCCAGAGGAAGAGAAATGAAACAGAATGTATAGAATTTTTAAAAATAAAACAAAAATCAAGAGGAAGTGGGTCCCTCTCACAGGTTTCTCATTAAACCAATAGTCAAATTTTAGTAATTGGCTTGTGTTATGGTTTCCATCACAGATGAGAGCATAGTAAACTGAAAAGCATCAAAGAGAAAGTACAGACCCCATTGCAACAAGAGTCCACCCCCAGAGCTCCCCCGACAGTGAGGTCTTATCTTTCCCAATTACCAACCGGGGGCCTGCGTTCCTCAGGTTCCCGCCTGCATGAAAAGAAGGGAGGGGCGCTGCTGAAAGGAAGCCAGTCCCCAGTGCCAACACTTAATCAGAAAAGAATTCACGCCTTCGAGTGGCCCCAGTGCTGGGGGGCTGGCAGACGCAATCCTGATGTCACTTGATACTAAAAACACTGGGGCAAGAGAGTTCTTCCTATTGAAGGCTTTAGAAAAGGAATGGGCATTGCTATAGACAGTGCCAAGCCCAATGCTGATCTGAAATAATCAGAAATCGACAAAGCAGTCGGAGGGGGAGTGGGGAGGGGACAAGCGCTCCAGGGGTCACTGAGTCCAGAATTAGGGTGTTCCAAACATGCTCGGTAGTAACGGGGGGCTCTGGGAACAGAGGCCAGCTTCTCTGTCCTAATTTCTGATTCCCATCCCTCATGGTCAGATCTTCCGTAGCGTGGCAGTGAATAGAGACAGTCACTTTTGGTGACCACCCCTCATTCACACTCTTTCTGTCCTCCAAGCCAGCCCCACAGGGCTCAGGGTGGACTGGAACTCCAGTATTAGAGCGCTCCAGTGTTCCAGGAGGCAGTGAGGGTGCTGCAGGAGGAACAGTATCTTGGGAGTCAGAACTGCACTAGCATCCTGATTATTACATACAAAGGGCCATGCAACCTCTCGAGCCCACCTGACGTTAAGCTTTCTTCCTCCCATGGGATCCAGCTATGATGAAACAGAGGTCACAGGACTCACATCTTTTTTGCAGAGAAAACTACTCCTGGTCCCAGTCACAGACTGTCTCCCTCACCCCAGCCAGCCACACCCTCAACGCTGCACCATTACCACACTAGGGAGAGCCAAGCAAAGAGATCTGCATGGCTCGATGTGATACAACTCAAATGACAGCTACACAGCCCAGCACACAAACACAGAAAGAAGAAAGAAAAGCAAATTATAACCATCCCCTCCCTGAGCAGGGTGGTGGTGGTGGTGGCAGCAATTTCACCCTGTCCGAATTTTTCTGATTGTGAGGGGCTTTCATTTGGCACTTCAATCATTCACTCCCTCTCTCAACACTGGCTTATTGAGGGGATGTCCTGGGGATGCAGGTGCAAACAAGTCACAGGGCGCCCACACTGAGGACTGTACCGTCTGGGAGGCAGTAAACACGGGGTTGGAAGAGGCAACCATGGCACTGTGAGACTGGCAGGTTCGAGAAGCCCTGCTCCAGGTAAACCACCTCCACCTCCGAAAGCTGGGGACGGGAGAAGACGGGGACTTGGGGAGACATCAACAAAAGGAAGGAGGCAGAAGCAATGGCCGGCCCCTTTATCCCACAGTCCTCACTGCAGATGACGTCCAGCTATGGCCACCATTATCCTGAATGTACCAAAGTCCCAATTTCATGTAGTCTATCACCACTGCCCCCCTAAACCTTGGCTGTGTCCCAGAGAGTCCCAAATTTCCGAATCCCAAATAGACGTCCTTGACAGCCTCTTGTTTCCAGGGGAGGTACAAAAATCTTTGGGAGACCCGGGGCCTGCCTGGGGCCTTGGGACCACCTCCTCTGCCTGACTGGCCACTACATGGCGGGAGGGTGTCAGCTAAATTGCAGGGGCTCGTGGCCATCCTCTAAATGCACCAGAAAGCATGATCTGGCGCCAATCATGGGAGGAGCCCAGGAGGAGGGGATGGAAGGGGGTCTTCCACATGAGCCAACAGCAAATCCAAGGTGGAGAGACAGAGCCAAGTCAGAGAACACAGAGGCCAACTTAAGATATTGAATTAATTACCATCAAAAACCAGGGAGTTGACCACTAATTACCTAGAAGGAACACCCTAACTCCTCTATTCTCACCAAAGGGCTCCCTCCACCAGCCATGCTCTCAAAATAAAAGATTCACAGCACCTCCCATAATTACAACTACCACTTTTTGAGCCCTACCATGTCGCAGGCCTGTACTAGGTGCTTTAAATATCTCATCAAATCTTTAAAACCACCCAATTGAGGAAAGCATCCGTATGCCCATTTTACAGATAAGGAAACTGAGGCCGAGAGCTTACATAACTTACCCAAGGCCCCATGGCACAGATATGCACACAGACACGCACAAAAACGGTTTATCTGCCCAATCAGATTTTAAATTCCATGAGAGCCCCAGGCCCTGCCGCAGAGCCCACTTGCAGAGAACCTGATTCCTAGAATGGTGCCAGGCACGTACAGGGCACCCTGTGGGTGACTCTCCAGCCACTCACTGCTCCCCACACCCTGCCCCACCCAGCCCCACCTGCAAGAGGGAACACGCCACGCCTGTGAGTCTTTTCAGTTCTTCACAACCAAGTTCATCCTCAAAGACTGAAAGGCCCCAAGCCCTGTCTACCGTCGGAGACCAAATGGAATTTCACAGGTTCATCTCTTGAAAGGAAAAGAAAACCATCACCTGCAGGCAGAGAGAAACCAAAGCCATTTCTACTTAAAAGGAAAAAGGTCTCAGGCTGTGAAGCATTGCTCTCAGTAGCCAATAATCAAGAAACAAGAGTACGTCCCTTCAAAAAAATTAATATTCCATGCAAAACCAAAACCAGGCCCAAGCATAAACTGCTAGTTTAAAAGTAAGCAAACACAAATTTGCATAGGTTTATTTAATTGACTTCAAAATATGCCTACCACTGTTTTATAGATTTAAATAAAACTCCAGTAGGAAATTTAGGAAGGAGGAAGCTAAGAAGGCCATGGACTCTCACCCAAGACCTTCCTACTACTGGAGACCACAAGAAGTATTTTCTCTCTCTTTTTAGACACTCACGGCTGGGTTGCCCAACTGCAGAAGGCCCTATTGCTCCTGACTGGCATGTGTCTGCCGGGCACCTGAAAGCTTTACAGTAAACGGTGACTCATCCATTGCAGCCACCATTAGTACCGCTAATGTAATAAGCCAAAGTTTGTTCCATCCACATGAAAGAGAAACGCTGGGTGCAGGGCTGTGAGCCTGACTCAAACTGTGACCCCTGTTCACCGCCACTCGTCAGCATTTAGCTGAAACTCACACTGTAATTACCCAGATCTTGGGGACTGAGGGCAGGAGGAAGGGGGGTTTCTAAGGAAGGGTCATATCCATAAACACAGAAGTGTCACTTCTCATCAAGCTAAATCTCCTCATGTGATCATTTATTCAACACATATTCATGAAGCACCTACTATGTCAGACGCTGGGCCAAGTGCCAGATCCACAAAGGGGAACGAAACAAACATGGCGATTACCCTCATGGAGGTCCTAAGTTCTGCACTGGCTGCTTTACGTACTTTTTCTCATTTAACTTATTAAATTCTCATTTAATAACTCCATCTTACAGATGGAGAAACTGAGGTTGGGAGGTCAGAGCAGGGTCGCATGGGTAATTAAGTGAAGAGCCAGGACTCAAATCCACTTCTACAGCACGCTGGAGCCAGGCGATCAACACCAAGTTACCCTGCAGTGAGGAGAGATGAGTGAGGTCTGGTCCCTGCTCCAAGGAGCTCGAGCCTAGTGGAGGACACGCACAATGAAGAGAGTGCTGGGGGGCTCAGCGTGGGAGAAGCTCATGAGACAGAGACCACGAACCTCAGCTGGGGTAGATTCTGGACATCTTCCCCAAAAGAGGCCATGGTGGGGGAGGTGGGAATAAGGCCAAAAAAGCATGCAGATGCAACGCCTCTACTGGGTTGAATTGTGTCCCCCCAAGGTTCATGACCATCAGGAACCTCAGAATATTATTCATTAGGAAATAGGGTCTTTGCAGATGTAATTAGTTAAGATAAGGTCATACTCATCTTCAGCCGACCCTAGTCCAATGACCGGTGCCTTTATAAGAAGGGAAAAAAGAAACACAGACACACACAGGGAGAAGGCCACGTGACAAGTGAGGTGGAGACTGGAGTGATGCATCCACAAGCCAAGGAACGCCAAGGACTGCTGGGAGCACCAGAAGCGAGGAGAAAGCCATGGAGCAGACTCTCCCTCAGAGCCTCTTGGAGGAACCAACCCTGCCGACACCTTGATTTCAAACTTCCAGCCTCCAGGACTGTGAAAGAATACATTCCTGTTGTAAGTCACCCAGTTTGTGGCACTTCGTACGGCAACCCTAGGAGGTGAACACAAGGCCTGCTCTGAATAAGCCTCACACATTGAGTCGAGGAATTTGGACTCCACCCTGCAGGCTGCGGGGCAGACTTTAAGCAGAGAGTGGGGGTATGTTGTGGGGGAGTGTTCTACAAAAATCACTCTGGGGCTTATGCCCTTCAAATCGTAGGACTTCAGTCCTCTATCTCAGTGTCCTCCGGGCTCCACTGCGCCTCTGCTTTTGCCCACCCACACTCTGCTTGCTGGTCTCGTCCGCACCTATGGCTTCAAACACCAGAATCTGTTTGCAGATGGCACCCGACTTCAGGCAGGACACACTTCTGACCAGATGTCTCCACCTGCCCTTCTCACAGGTTTCTCAAACTCAGCATGTCCCAAGGCAAGCTCAGCTCTACATCTTTCCCCTCCACCTCGTTTCTGGTGGGCTCCTCCCGACCTTTGTTGGTGGTACCCAGTCATCACCCTAACGCTGGGGCTCACCCTGGACCCTCCTGCTCACCTCCACAGCCAGGGAATCACCAACTGTCTCCCATTCCACTCCCACTTTTTCACCCCTATGCCTGGAGCACAATTCTACCTCCTTCCCCTCTCGAATTCCTCTGGGCCGCATTTTGGGTTTTCATTCCGCTAGAAGGACTCCCCCTTTCCTCTCCACCCTCCACCCCAATCCAGCCATCCTGAATACCACAGCCAAGCTAACTCAGAGAAGCACAGCTCTCAGAAAACCTGACTCCCGGCCCCACTGCACCCAGCCTGGAGGCCTCTGGCTGACTCACAGGCCTTTACTTAGTCAGGAGCCCCACCCAACCTCATCTCCCTATCCTCCTTGCCCTGTAAGATACTCTCCTCCCTCCTCCTGATCCTACCCTCTACCTGTTCTCTCTGCCGATTCCTCCCTCCTGTCCTAGCTAAGCAACTGAGGAATCTGAGGCCCCAAGAAGTCAATACAGGAGGACTGCCTGCTTTCTCTTACTAGGAAACTCTCACATTGATTCTTTGCATTCTTCCAAAGCGGAGCTAAGTTCCTACCTGCAGTGCTCAGGGAACGCCTCTTACCTGAGGGCACAAACAGGGAGGTGTGGAGGGTCACTAAAGTGTTTACAGATTTTGTTAAGGTTAATGTACCCATTCCCCAGGCTAAAGCCAGCAAATAGGTCCCTTTCCCAGGGGTGGGTTACTGGGGGAGGTTGCAGATGGAAAATGGCAGCCACGCCTTACAGCTGGGCTCCAGAGGTCTGGGCGCTATCTTACTGAATCCCCACAATAACCCTACCAACTAAGTGCTGTTTTCACGGCCACTTGACAGACCGAAGAGTGAGGCGTTGAGGGGTTAAGTACCTTGACTCAAAGTCTTACAATTAGACAGGGAAAGGCGATAAAGGACCCCGCAGCTGTGTCCCAGGTCACAGACGAGGAAGGGGCAGGGAATTGGCTCCCTCAAGCCCTGAGATCCCAGGCCCAGCACAGAGCGCCTACTGTGCGTTTGCTTGGGGATTGAGACAGAGTTTGAATCCCCTCCTGTGCGATTCTCTGAGCCTCAATTTCCTCATCTGAAAAACAAGAATAATTAACCCCACCTCGAAGAGATATTGGGAGGATTTAAATGAGATAATGTATGCAAAATTACAGAACAAAATGCCTGACACACAGAAGGTGCTTAATAAAGATTCGTTGCTTTAAACTGAAAATAGAGGTCAGAGAAAGAGTGAGACAGAGAGAGGCAGGCAGAGAGAGAGAAGCATCCACCTGCCTGTGTGGAGTAAAAAGTATTAGAAATCCACTGGGCAGCAAAGCCAATGACACAGAAGCACCATTGTTTCCGAGAGGCAGCAATCCTTCATAACCACGAAAATAATAATAACGGCAGCTGTGGTGTATGGAAGACTTCCTAAGTGCCAAACACTCTTCGTACATAACTCTAAATGGGCTGGTCCTCCACACCCCTAGGTGATAGGTTGGTTATCCCCATTTTACAGAGGGAGGAACTGAGGCTCTGAAGAGTTGATTAACTTGGTCACAGCCCCAGAGGCTGGCAGTTGTAAAGCTGGGACTGACCAACTCCCACATCCTATCACTGCCTCCTGCAAATAAGTCAGATGTCCTTCATGAGCTTCGCCTTCCTTCTCCTCCACCTCAAAATTTGCCTGCCCTTCTCTTCTACCCCTCTCCTCACTCAGAAGAGAAAGCTGCACTCTCGCCAATGCCCACAACTCATCTTCTTGAGAGGATGGGTAGTACAGATGAAGGAGCACAGGAGAGGAGGGAGGAGGACCCTGTCCTGGGCCCAAGTCAGCCCAGGAAGGGCTCAGATCCCTTCAGTCTGCAAAGCTCAGTGCCCTCACCTCACAGGTTGCTAGAAGGCTCAAATGAGGCTAACAGACATGGATGTGCTCAGTACATCCTACAGGGCTGCGTAAATCCATTTCAGACCTTCTAGAACCTTCCCCCATCCGACACCACCTCTCTCGGGCATCCCCACACTCTGCCTCTTGACTAGTCACTAGCCCCTTGCCCTGAATGGCCCCAATTTCCCTCATCCTAACAACACCATCCCTGACCTTGCTGCCTTCTCATGACTCACCTTTGTAGGGATTTGTGTAAACGCCCCCTCCGGGCTGTATAAGCTCCCGAGAGGCAGGGACAAGAATTCAGACAGCTCTGTATTCCCTATGGGATCCAGCATCACACCTTTTTTGGCAGGCATTCAGGGAAAACCTTGACAAATAGTAACTGAAAGCACGGAGAACATTTAAGCACAACATCCTAAGTCGTTCTCACAACCAACGAGGGGGATGGAGAGGTTATCCTCATTCACAGCGGGGAACCTGGGGCTGGGGTTAAGAAGTTCAAGGTGACCCAGTTCCCAAGTAGAGGAGCTCAACACTAGAATTTACTAGTTAGGCCCCAAAATGTCCCAAACCAGATAAGTGGCTGGCCTCCTTCTCTTCCTGCCTTCTCCACAAGTGCATCTTCTAAAAAAGTTCACCTGCCTGGTAAATCTGAATCTGCTCACCAAAATGTTCTCTTTCAGTCTCTGTCTTTTCCTCTTGGGCCACATGTCCCGTTCTCAAACAGAAGGGGCACATATCTCTTTGTCTAATGTTTCCTGGGGGCTGCAGTGCCTTCTCAGGGTTATTTGCCACGGCCCTGTTGATTGCCTTGTTTTGGGGTGTGTTTGTCTGTCTCCCCCTCTCTGCTGCCACACTAGAAGTGGATCTGCCACCGAACCATAGACATTCTGCAGAGATGGGGACAAAGCGAGGGAGAACAGGCAAGGGCCCCCAGCACTCTGCAAAGCTGTTACTGAAAAGAGTGTTTGCTCAGAAGCCAAGAACTCTTGGGGTCTAATTTGTGGGTCTAATTTGTGGGTCACCATTACCTCCTTCTGGGGAGGAGACAAGGCAGCTGGAGAAGATATGCGACTTGCCCAAAACCACATGGCAAAGTAGTGACTCAAATCCAGCCGCGTGGACGCCTTGCCCAGTGCCGTCCCTCCACCGCAACACGCTGCCCACGGTTCCTCTTTTTACTACCAGAATTTTCCCCCTCCTTTCTTCTTTTAAAAACCTGCATTACATATTAACAATTTTACAGGGAAAAAAACCTAATCAAAAACACATCAAATAAGCTCTGAGCTTTTCCAGATTCTTATCCATATGTGTGCCTGGATTTTTACCTGATTGCTATTAGCACAGGTAAGGAATCCCACGTCCCTCTTGTTCCTCTTAACTTTATTCCATACAGATCTATACGTGGGTAAGTATTCCACTGTATTGTTGCCACAGAGTTTACCTAACCATCCCCTAATTACCTGTACTTGGATTATTTCCAATTCTTTTCCATCTTTGGACAAGTTGGTTTTCGGCCCTTTGGGATTATTTCTGTGGGACCTATTCCCAGAAGTAAAAAGACCAGTCAAAATGTATAAACAGTGTCACTGCTGTTCTTGTCCAAAGTCACCATGCTCTCCAGAAAAACAGCTCCACTTTTCAGGAACATTAGTGGTCCCTGTTTTCTTACCCACAGGCCTCAACAGCGGGTTTTATAAATTCGATCCATTTGTCACTAATATTATAGGCCAACTGAAGTACGACCTCAGAGCTGTTTTAACTTAAGTATCTTTTGTGTTTAGGAAGCTGAACACTTTTCCACATCTCAGCTTATTATCTGGACTTCAAATGAAATGATCTGTTCCTATGCCTTGGTTATTTTAACAATACAGTCTGAATATTTGCCTTAAAGATCTTTATCAGTTCCGCGCATACTTTTGACAACAAGCTCTTATCCATCAGTTTATCACAACTGTTTCCCTCTTCTATTACTTTCCCCTTTAGCACAATTTTTATTATTTTTTAAAATCCACTGCACTGAGTCACACCCAGCTGTAAACATGTCACCGTGAGAGCCCCACCCCAAACCCCAGGCCACACAGTCCATGATGAAATGACTGGGTCCACGGGTATTATTTTTATTTTACCGATTTTATTCCTTTAGAGCTGAACACATCCCATTTCATCAATGATCATTTTTATAGAATTTTCACAAACACATTTGCTCTCCACAGAGAGGATAAATATTCCATCTGCTTTCTCTGAGTTTTAAAGAGTTTTTAAAACTAAGTTTTTTAATGCATCTAGAATTTATAAAACAGGATGAGACATAAATCTGAGTTTATTTTCTCCATATTGTTATCTAGTTCTTCCCAAGAGTCCTTCACTTTAAAATAATTTCTTTCACTGTTGTTTGCCTTTCCAAATTTGCCACATATGAATGTCTTCCATTTATCTAGATCTATTTTATTGTACGGATCTCCCATTTTTCTATTTTATTCTAATACTGTTAAGTTTTAATGACTACTGCTTACCTGCCTAGTTTGCTTAGAGAAGCCTGCTACTGGAAGATTTTCAAAACACATTTCGGTGTGCCTGCCCACCAATTTTTCCTGAATATTATTATTATCGTTTTTCGTGCTTTATAAAGTATTTCATTGGAATTTTAACTGCCAGAGCATGAAATCTAGGCAAAAACCTTGAGAGATTGACCCTTCCATACTTTAAATTCTGATCAGAAGCAGCCATGTAGGATTTTGTAATTTTCTCTGAATAGAAATTGTGTCATTTGCAAACAGCAATATTTTTATCTCTTCCTTCCCTATAGCAATCCCTCTAGTTTCTTTTTGTTCCTATATTGTTATGACAAGCATCTGTTAAACCATGTTAAATAAGAGTAGCGATAAGGGACATTTTGGTTTGGTTCCTTTTTTTCAGACCATGCTTCTAGTATGTCTCCACTTGGTATCTGCAGCCCCCATGGAAGCCTTGGTACATGACCATACACAAGCAGGCTCTTCATCATATTCAGGGGTAATTTTAGGGGGAAAATTCCCCATCACATCTATTTTTAGTTTTATGATGCTTTATAATGCATACATAATTATTTTCAGTATTGTCCTGCATCTACTGAGACCAAATTCATTCATTCATTAAATATTTGTTGAGCATCGATCATATTCCAGGCACTGTGCTGAATACCAGGTGTTCTGATTTTTATGGTTTATTTCTATTAATATTAGTAGTCTCTTTGTATTGAACCAGGCATATATTCCTGGGATGAGCCCTGCTTGGTAATTTTTCAAGACTCATTTTTCACGAGCCCTGTTAAGTTGACTATAAAATTCATCTGGAGAGATTAAGAGATAAGAATATTGAGATATCAACCTCCAAGAACCAGTTCAAACGTCACCTACTCTGTGAAGCCTTCCCAACCCTCATTTTTGTGAAGCAGAGTTCTCGGCTCCTTCCTCTGGGCTCCCACAGTCCTCCCTCCCTCCACTACCACATTTATCGCAGGAACTGTAATGCAATCAAATGTCCACGTGTCTGCTCCCCGTTCCGGACTCCATCACTGTCCTGAGGACAGAGAGGTCAGAGTATGGGGGTATTACCAGTGCTAAGCGCCATGACTAGTGGATGAGAGTTGCTCAATAAGTATTTCCCAAAGTAGTCAGGTCATTCATCTATTTATTTATTTCATTGATGATGATTGCAGCTATATTTTTAAGTGAAATTGATCTGTCATTTCCTTCTTGGGATCAGCAGGGCATGGACAAGCTGGCCCAATTCCGTGTACACACAGAGGAGCTGTGGTCCATTGGGTAGGCCTCCTGTCCAAAGAGATACTGCCAATCTCCAGCTAGAGGTTGGGCTCACAGTGACTTTAGGGAAGAAGACAGATAAGATGAAGTTATTAATGGTCCCAAGAAGTGGGCAAAGCCCTGTGATGGAGTGAGCCCGGACAGGTGAGCCTCTGCAACACAAGTATCAGGACATCTATGAAGGTCACCAAGGCCCCAGCTGGCTGGATAAGACAAGACTCCAACCCCTGGCAGTAGAACTAGTCATGCTAGTTACTGGTTATCAACACACACTATGCACCAGACACCTTAAACAATTATCTTTCCAACCACTGTGTGTGGTGTATTCTATAGTTCCCATCACACATATAAACTGAGGCCAGTCAAGTGACGTAAGTAATTTACCCAGAGCCACATGGCCAGTAAGTGGATGAGCGGGGATTCGAAGTGATATCTTCCCACCACACTTTGCTACCTCTAGCAAAGGGCCAGAGCAGGGTCTTGATCCCAGCACAGGCCCAGATATCAGGCATGTTAGCAGAACAGGAACCAACACAGAAGCCTCTTAGAAGAACTGAGACTTAGAGAAGGAAATGGGACACAGGAACAAGGCAGGAGGCCCCACCATGTCAAAGCCAGAACAGTGTCTGAGCCCAGAATCCTGGCCGGAAGGGATTGGAGTCTCTGCTTCCTCAGGTCAGATGCGACTCTAAGAGCGGAGGGCAGGGCTGAGCTGCAGGAAGTAACCTGTGGGGCTGCCCTCGCCCGAGATGATGCAGGCGTGGGTGGGTATGCCCCTCTCAGCTCCACAGCCGTAAGAGGAACCAGCGTCTAGCCAAGCAGGCCCTCCACTGCCATGGGGCAGCACCACCTGCATTTAGAATGGGAGGCTGTGGAACATGGAGAATCTGACTTGAAACCAACACCTTAGGTTTTCCTTATGTGTAAAGTGAACAGGGCCGGACCAGGTGGCCTCTGCAGGTACTGTGGATTGTGATCCTGTCTTGGGATTCTTCGCCTTAGCAGCACCATTTAAATAAGGGGTCCTGTGGTCTATAGATAGGCTTCAGGAAAGAAAGAAAAATTGGGGGTTTCAATGTGCATGAATGGGGGTGGTGTATTTCTAGAGAAGAAATCTGTAACTTCCATCACATTCCCAAAGAGGTCCAGGGACCACCAAAAAGGTTCAGGATAACTGATCCAAAGGTACCTAAAAAGTCAGCTAAACCAGTAGAGGCGAGACAGCTGGGCTGAGCCACGGCAGTCAGCTCAACCAACCAAATATGCCCGAAGAAATTCTGTAGCCACCAACTCTCTTCCTCACTCTCAGACCATCTGGAAAGTGTGTGGTCACTAATGAAGCCAGAGAAAGGGATTGGGTGGGTCAGGGCGTCCCATCTTCACCACTTGAAAGGAGAACATTATGAATTTTTTGCAATAGTTAGAAGCATCACCTTTATCCAGTTGACGAGTTCGAGTTCGCTGGATACTGAACACCTGGATACTCAGTGTCCTGAGGTCAGAGGAGGAGCACGCGCCATTTCCTCTACTTTCTCACTCCTCAGAGGTCGGCCCCACCTGGAGCCCGTTAGTTATGCAGTATCTGGGGCCTCACTGCTGGCCTGCTGGAGCAGAATCTGCATTTACCAAGGGCTCCAGACCCCAGCTGGTGCATGTGCACTTTGAGAAGCACTGCTGTACTTGTGCTGGTGGAAATTCACGAAAGAGAAAAATGAAGGAGAAAAGGGAAAACAGAATTAACAAATAAGAATGTGAGCCAAGTGTCCGGGAAGAGAACGACATTTTGGTTCTTACAAAAAATAATGAAATTACTAAACCATGGGTCCAATTAATTTCAAAAGAATAAACTGGAAAAGTTAAAAAAGAAACACAAAGACCCAATAAATGAGCCACTGATACACTGTGTAATGGATTTTATGTGCAATCTTAAGCTAATAACTGAAAAGCAAAGTTAACAAGATGATACAGATTTATGAGATACCCAAATTAAAGCAAGAGGGAAGACACTTAAACTAAGCAGAAACAAGATGAACGAGAAAAACGCAAACCCACAACCAATGGGTTCCTTGGAAAGCCTTTCTATACCATGTAAACATTTTTTGATTGCTTAAATATACAATAAAACATTCGTACTTTCCTTTTGACAAATTAAAGCGTACATTTAAAGCTGAGGCCTCCCTTAACACCACTCCAGTCCCCAGAGGGCATCTCTGACACGAGCCTGGTGCTTGTCTTTCGGCCTGTTCTGTGTGAATACACGATTCCATCAAAAATATGATACCGTCAAAAATATGACATCGTTTTCTTTTTCAAAAAATGGCATCACATTGTCCCTATCATTCCACCAACCTGCTTTTTTCACTCAACATTACATTTCTGAGATCTGTTCTTATCACAAGGTATCAAATCTAATATATTTCTTTTAACTACTCTTGTAGTGTTTTTCCAACTCTTTCGACTGAGTCCCACATATGAGAGAAATATATTTCATACTGTGACCCAGTTCACACTTGTGAATATGCAAAACTGAAACAACAGTCTCACCAAATATTTACCCACACTATGTGCAACACATTCTGTTATTTTCTATTCTCTGTTTCACACTGTCACAACCCACTAAGAGATTTATTGATCCACTAATGGTCTGAACAGTCCAAGTTTTATTTAGCCTTTACTAAATAAATAAATATTTATTTACCCCTCCTACTGATGGACACTTACATTGTCGTCTCCATCTATTTTTAGTTTTATGATGCTTTATAATGCATACATAATTATTTTCAGTATTGTCCTGCATCTACTGAGACCAAATTCATCCTGTCTTTTGCCCATTCTTCAATTAAGTCAACGATCCTTCTTTATTACAGAGAGCTCTTCACATATTAAGAAAATTAGCTCCTTTTATCATATATATTGCAAATATTTTTTCTCAGATTATCACCTATCTTTTGACTTTATTTATGGTGTTTTTCTCATACAGAAGTTCTCATATTCATGTTGTCAAATTTATCAATCTTTTATTTTATGCCTTCTGGAATCTGTGTCAAACTTAGGAAGGTCTCTCTACTCGAAGACTCTAGAAAAATTCTTCTAGTACTTTTATATTTCCATCCTTAAATCTTGATCTATCTTTTTGTGTGTGTGAGGAAGATGAGCCCCGAGCTAACATCTGTTGCCAGTCCTCTTTTTGCTGAGGAAGATTGGCCCTGGGCTAACATCCGTGCCCATCCTCCTCTACTTTATATGGGACAAGCGGTGCGTCAGTCCGCACCTGGGATCTGCACCCACAAACCCGGGCCGCTGAAGTGGAGTGTGAACTTAAACACTATGCCACCAGGCCAGCCCCAATCTTGGTCTATCTTTGATTGACTTATTATGATCTAAGGCATGCAGCAGGGATCCTGCCTTCTGCCACCCCCACCACGATAGCACTCTAGTTGTGAAGATACTATTTTCCCCATAAATTTGAAATACTGCCTTTACCACAAATTACACACACAGACACATACACATACTGTTTATGTCAAGGCCCTCTATTCTGACCCATCACTTGTTCAGTTTATTCAGTACCAAATTATTTTAATTATTGTAGCTTTTTAAATGCTTAATATTTGTTAGAGCTAGACTCTCCTCTGTCTTTTTCCTTTTCATATTTTCATGCATGTTAATTTTTCCATAGGAACTTAAAATCAGCTTTTCTACTACCAGAATAATCCTATTGGTAATCTTATTGTGATCACATTTTGAATGTATAGGAGAAGTGATATTTTTATAACACTGACTCTTTATAGCCAGGGTTATATTATCTTTCCGTTTAAATCTTTTACATCCCTTCGTAGCATTGAAGTTATAAATATAATTTTTATTAAGCTTATAAGTAGATATTTTATCTGTTTTGTTGCTTTGTTTTCTAGTTGGATATTGTTTATGTGGGAGAGCTACTGATTTTTGTGCATTAATTATGCACCCAACTACCTTACTGAACTCTCTCATTGTGTTTAGTTTTACCTCCACCCTTTTAGTTTTTATACCTCTTATTTCTTTCCCCTATCTAATTATACCAGCTTATCCTTCCAAAACAAGGTTATATAATTACGGCGCTTAATCATGATTTTAATGGGAATGCATCTAGTATTCACCATTTCAATACTAAGCAAAATTTGGCTACTGGCTCAACAAAGATGTATTTTTCTCATGACGAGGAGGTGTCTAATTATTTCTACATTATGAGTTTCCATTAGAAACAGATGCTTAATTTTTCATAAACCTTCTCAGTATCTTATTTTCTCCTTAGATCCTTTATGATGTTGAATTTTATTAATAGAAATCCTAAAATTAACCTATCCTTGCATTCCGGTTCTGAAACCCACGTGCCCATGGAGTTCTTTCAATGGGTTGCTGGATTCTATTTGCTAATTTCGTTATTAGGATTTTGCATCAATATTCAAAACTGAGACCACTTTGTGGTTTTGTGTGTGCACAAACTGTCCTCTTGTCACATTTCGTTACACTAGCTTCATAAAAAGAATTTACGCTTCCTTCTTTCTTTGCTCTAGAACAATTTAAATAGCATTAGAATCATCTGTACCTTCAATATTTGAAAAAATTTACCTGTGAAACCATCTGGTCTACCATTATTTTAAAAGAACAGCTCTTTGATAACTTTCTCAATTTCTTTTATGGTAATTGGTCTGTTTAAATTTTATTCTATTCTAGTTTCACTTTTTTTTAATTTTTAAAGAACACATACTCTCATATTACATAAACTATTTCTAAACACAGAAAAAGATCCTACCAACATCACTGTAAGAAGTAAATATAGCCTCCACCCCAAACCAGGACAATGCCCAAACAGCCTGATTCCTAATTTCTGCACCCCTCCTCCTCACCCCTCCTTAAGGCCTCATCTTTTCTCATCACCAGATTCACGTATAAAGAGAATGAATAGGTTTACAGTATACCAGAGGCCCACTGCGCTCCTCCTCCACCTCCAGTATCTTCAGAAGTAGACGGCTGTACCGTCAGGACTGTAGACAAAGGGCCCAATTCCCACCACCTCCCCTCAGCAGAGCCCCTTCCAATTTCTTCTGGGCTTCCTTTCAGAGACCTCACCAGCCCCTACCCAACTTTGAAGACAGCAGCCCACCTCACCCCACTCACACCAAATCCTTGGCCTCCTGGTGGATAACATCAAGGAAGCTACAGGTGTTCATTCACCAGCCACCTGACAGATGCCTGGGGTACCCGGCACACAAGGGTCCTGCCCTCTAAAAGCGTGTTACCTGAGTGAGGGGTTAAGACCTGTCCACAAGGAACAACAAGGCCTCAATCAGCAGCCCAGAACCACCAGGTACTAAACAGTGCAGCAGAGCAAACCAAGAGTACAGAGAAGAGAGAAATCACTGGATCACCAGGAAGACAATGGGAAATACACTTCAAGAAAGGGACCCAAAGCCAGGCAGAAGGAGTATCAGCCCTGTGTGCTAATGGTGTATGGTGGGGTGCTGCCTGGGGAAGGGGGCAGATCAGCCTGGGCCCCAGGGGCCCTGGGAGCCCCAGCAAGAGGTTTGGACATGACACAGCAGGCAACAAGAACCACCGTGGGCTTCTGTGAAGGGGAGTAACAGGAAGAAAGTGGTGTTTTGGTCACACCCCCCACATTCTGTGATGCCAGACTTGCATTCAAAGAAATGACTAGCTGTGCCAAGAACTCGGTGAGCTCTGGGGGGACTGTAAACCACAACCCTATGCTGATGCCACAAGTGACAATGGACACACACACACACACACACACAAGGCCAGGCTCTAATTAAAGACACCAGGCTGGAATCATCCTGCAGCACTAGAATTTAAATAGTTTATTGCACTACACAGTAAAAACCACACTGCCACAAATCTCTAACCTCAGGGGGCATCTATGCTAGCCCAGACGTTGCAAACTTAAAGTGCACCCAGATCACCTGAGGATCCTGTTAAAAATGCAGATCCTGATTCTGCAACTGTGGGTTCTGCATTTATATCTAAGAAGCTCCTGGCTGATGCCGGATGCTGATGCAGGGACCACGCTTTGAGTAGCAAAGGACTAGATGACACTGAGGGCTCCCAGGCAGCAGAAAATGGGCATTAACCAGAGGCAGAGAGAAAACTGAGAGCTGTCTGGGGTCGACAGCAGAGCAGCACCCAAACCAACCAACTCGTTTTCTATTCGAAAAATCCACCATGGTCGTTCAGTAAGAGGCAGGGCTCCCTCAGAGCCATTAGTAAATAGAAACCACCCCTGCATTTCACAACTATCATCTAATTACTCTCAAGTAACCTTTCACAGCAGCCCGAAGCCAGCTCTTTCAAGTGCTGATGCCACTAATCAAGTCATAAAGCCTTAAAGCGTCATATTATTAGCCTTGATAACAGAGCATAAAACAAACCCCAACAACAGTCACATCTGCCCTTCCTTCCAGCTGAGGCCATCAGTCAGGCTAACATTTGCGTTACATCCCAGGTCAAGGGAAAATGCATTTAACCAGTGAGATTCTCCTACCCAGGATGGGCCACCCAAGAGAAATTTATCAGCTCTTTTATGATCCATCTGACAAGGTTTTGGAAACCGATCACAATCTGCCACAATCCTAGTGACTTCTTTACTGTCCCCATCTCCTTGGGTAACTTGGAAGCCTGGAAGAAGCTTCTGCTTCTCCCCATCCCTTCTGCTGAGTCCCCTCTCCTCAGGTCGCCCACTTAGGCACAGAGTGACCTACTTCAAATCAACCCCATCACAAACCACAGAGCTCCTCAACATGGCTCAATTCTGAAATCAGACAGCCTGTGTTCCAAGCTGCATGCCTATACCACCTAGAGATAAGGCAGGTGTCAACCAACAGTGCAACAATCACAGACATTGTTTGAAGGTAGACCTGGACCCCTCCTCCACGTGACCACAACCTACACACACACAAGCCATCAATCCAATGAATCAGATGTCTAAAGTGTGCAGAACCTCAGCACTCTGTGGGGATTCAGAAAACACAATACCTGAACCTGAAGAGTTGGTCGAAGAGGAGATATAGCACCCCATGCTCATGCAGCAACCGTACTTTAAGTTCCCCAATGGCTGGCATCCACCAATCTGGAGAATTTCCTATACTTGTGACCTAAAGTTCTATAGACCATAGCTAATGACAACTCCTCTGCAAAGATTAGGCCATTGGCTCTGGAAGGAAATAAACTGGAGGACATGCTCTGCTGGGGGTGAGTACTCCTGCCATGGTGTTGACTAAGCAATATGCGAGGAACAAGAATTAATCTGTCCTTCAATGGTGGGCAAGTGACTCACACAAAACTACACAGTGAGTTTTACAGCTGAGAGCAGAAGTTGAGCTCCTCAACTCCCAGGCTGAGGTTCTTTCAATCAAATCATGTTCCCCTCACCTCTACTTTGGAACTCCCCTATGAAATTAGAATTAAAAGGTTTCCTACTTCTGTGCTGTTTATTGTCCCCACAACCTCAACCAACCTTCAGAATCCCCTTTCTCTTGGGGAAGCAACATAAGCATCTGAGAGCTAGTACATTTCTGCTCTCCATAAGATGGATCGAAGGCAAAGCAAAGTCACATCCCCTCTTAAGAACTTAGTTTCCTCCTCTCTAAAATGAAAAGGGTTAGTGGAGATGACTTCTAAGATCCTTTCCAGCTTTAAATAGAATCAATGGAAGCTTCACTTTGCAGTTAGGAAGGAGAAGGGGCTCCCCAAAGCCATGGCCCCTGACTCATCCTGCTCTGTGCAGGGAAGATGGGCTGGTCCAGGCAACTGATAAGAAGCTACAGTTCATGAAGAACCTGTCCAACAATCTCCTCCCATGGTCCACATAGAGATTCCCCAGCCCACACAAGAGGAGGAGCAGCAAGCTGCCAGCTGTCTTCACAAACTCGCCAGGAAAAATTCTTAATTAAAGTTTTTGTTGCATTGTGGTATTATTTTCTTTTTGATGATTTTTTTAAATTATAAAATTGATTTGTGTTCATTACAGAATATCAGAAAACATTTCATTTTTAATAACTTTTTAAATCATAAAATAAATGTACATTCATTACAGAAAAATCAGAAAGCTTGTTAAAAGAAAAATCCCACCTGTAAACAAATCTAAATCTATTTTTTAATTAAGTCCAATCGAGAATCAAAGAAACTCAAGAGTTGGAACTGACCTTAGAGGTGAAGTCCTGGGCTACGCCATATAAAGTCAGGGGGATTACTATGATCCGGTCCAATCCCCTGTCTCCATTGTCCCTGACAGGTGGTCACCCAGCCTCTGCTCAAACAACTCCCACTTTTCCAGCCTTTTTCCAGGCAGCCTGGGCCATTGGGGGAAGCTCCACCAATGGTTCTTCCTGCAGGAGAGGGTAGCCATTCTATGCACAGGCTTGTGAGAGACCCGGACTTGGGTTCAATTCCAGACTCAGCCTCTTACATGCACCATGACTCTGGGAAAGTCCCTTCACCTCTTTGAACTTGAATTTCCTCATCTCTATATGGAACGATAATACCTGCTTGAAAGGGTCGTCAAGAGATTTAAATGAGGAAATATGTATAAAGCACTAAGCAAAGTGTCTAGAACAGTGTAAGTGCTTAATAAACAGTAAATGTTATTATTAAAGAGTAGCTTGTAACAATGGCTTTCAAACTTTTTCCACCTTACCCCTACCAAGAAATTATACTTTATACCATGACTCAGTACAAAAATATCTATACACCCATATAAATATAGAAAACTGAACAAGTATTTTCAAGAAACAATGCTGACCATCTGATCCAGTTAAGATTGTCTTTAGTATTCTATTCTTTCCTTTCCATTCTATTTCATTTTTTAAATCGCTGGTCCTGATCACTAAATTGACCATACAACCCACTAACGGATTACAAACTGCAGTTAGAAAAACACTGACTTATAGTAAGACCAAATATCTCCTTCCATTGCTTCCACTTTCAATTCTAGCTTTACCTTATGGAACCACACAGAACAACTCCACTCCACCTTCCACCTGCTAAACTTTCAAGCATTTGAAGCATTCCCCGTTCTCTCAAGCCGTCACTGTATGTGATCTGGCTTCCCGATCCCCTTCATCCGCATCCCCCTCCTCTGGAGGAGGATCCTTCCTTCCTCTGCAAGCTTTCCTCCTTCAATTCCTGCAGCCCAGGCTGGCCATGTTCATCCAGCAGCTGTCCTGCTCCTCTGGTAGCTTCTACATAGCCTCAGGTCAAGCAGCCTGACACGAGCATCTTTTTGAACCTTCCCACCAGATGCCCTATTCATCCCCAAAGGAACTCATCTTGGTTTCTTCCAGTCCATCCCCAACTCCTCTCTGAAGCTGGTTCTTTCATACAAAGGTGTTCCCTCTACCTCCTGCTTTGTCCTTCCACAAATGAGATGAGGATGCCTCAAGGCCCATCAAGCAAGAAGAGTGAAAGTGAGGAAGAGTTTCAATATGCATATTTGAGCCCGAATCTACAACCAGAAAGTGCTCCTTTCTTACTCATCTCTGAACTAGATCTGCCTGCTAAACCTGGAACCAAACCGAGAAGGCCTCATCGCCTAGCCACATCTGTCCCTTCATGGTGAAAGCAGCCCCGAGACAAGGAATCGCACACCTGGCTGCAAACGCAGCCCTTCAGAGCTGAGATCTCCTAGCACCACCTTGAATGTGCAGGAAACAGACAGATATCAGATTCAGCCACAGTTTCCCATATCCTATCTGCGTTTGTGGTCATCAAAAAATGCGTTCGTGGTAATAAAAAATAAATAAAATGCACACACATGCACCTAGTCTCACTACTCTGATGGATAACGTTTTGTAGTCTGGTTTAAAAAAAAAAAAATTTCCAAAGCAAAAAAAAAAACAGTCTACTATGCCCTCAAAACGCAAGCTGGCTCCTCCTCCCCACCACCATCTCTATTACTGCACTTGGGGATCTTAGCACAAACACATTCAAGAGAGTCTCCCCCATAGAAAGAACCTTCATGAACCCACCACCCAACAATTATGGTTTTATTATACATATTTGCATCCCTAAAAAACTGAAAATTTTTGTTGACTTCAAAATTTATTCAAAAATTTATTTAAAATATATTCATGCTGTATGGAACAGTCAGGGTCTTGCTTCTTTACATTCAACCTTAGATTTTACTAAGATTCACTCATATCATTGCACAGAGATGCTCTTCATTCATGTTGCTGCTGTGACCACAGAGTACTTACCCATTCTCCAGCTGACAAGCATTTGAGTTTCCAGTTTTTTGCTATTATCAACAGTGCTACTAGGAACATTCTTAGGAGACACCTCCTGGAGCCCACATGAATGAGTTTCGCGTGATTATTACACACCCAGGAGTAGAAATGCCAGGTCACGCAATATGCACAGACAACACCAGACTGTTTTCCAAAGTGGCTGCATCAGTTGACACTCCCAGCACATAAGAGGCCGTGGTGATCTATATCCTCTCCAATGCCTGCTATTGTACAGCTTCGTAATGTTTGACAATCAGATGGGGATAAAATGGAATCTTATTGTGATTTGTATTCCCTGATTACTAATGAAATTGTCTCATAAAAAGAAAGAGAGATCTTCGTCCAACCTAACGCCCTGTACGTTTCTTTCACGGCTCTTATCACGGTCTGTAATTAAATATCTGTGGGATTATTTGATTAAAGCCCATGGCCATGCCTGTTTTCGTCCTCACTGCACACTCTACACAGACACAAAGTAGGGCCTTTGTGTGCGTGTTGAATGAATGAGTGCATGAACAGCTGAGCAAATGAGACCATCCAGTTAGTCTTCAGGTGCTGAGATGATTTTATTAAAAGCCTGGGCTCACGAGTCAGGGCCTGACCTCCCCAACTGAGTTATCGAGCAGAGGGGTGTAGAAGTCATGAGGTGGGACCTCAAACTTGGACTGAATGGAGGGAAGGGTCCACAGAGGACAGAGCCAAGACCACTCTTGGTCCAGGGCAATTTGTGGTGCCTCCTCAATAATAACGGTAAGACAACAACTACTGTTGGGAATTGTGGGCCTAACATGGGCCACACACTTCACACCAAACAATAACAGCTATCCTTTATATAGCCTGCCTATTATACATCAAGCACTGTGTTACATGCTTACTGGATTATTCATCTGATTCTCACAACATCTCTATGGAGTGGATATGACAGACCCATTTTACGGCAAAGAAAACTGAGGCTCAGAGAGTCTAAGGGAGTGCCCAGTCACAGCACGGAAGGGGAAAACCCAGAGTCAGAGTCAAATCAAAGTCAGTCTGGCCCCAAAACCCATGACCTTTCCCCACGCCTGCTGCCAACCCTGCCCCCTGGGCTTGTATCTTCTCTGCATGGAGCTGATTTTCCTCCTCATCTGCCCCCACAAAGCTCCTCAGACTCCAAGTTTTGCTCCATAGCTCACAAATGCTTTCCCTGCAGTGCTTGAGTCAAAGGTCATCCTGCTGTCCGTCACTTAAGCATCTGCACTGACAACACATTCACCTGGCAGGTCACTGGCTGCCAGATGCTGGGTGTCACCCAGCAGGTTGGCATAAGGACATCACCCATGCCTGGCCCTCCCAGAGTTCTCCCAAGTCAACAGTTCCCACCAGTGGAGGTTCTGCAGAAACCAGCTCCTTTTGAACTTTGAAAGGGTTTTTACTGCAACTGGAAACAAATACCTAACAAATACCTAATGCACCACGGGCACATGACACACCTTAACTCAGCAAGAAATACTATGTAGCCACTAAAATTATACAATCCAGGCTAATGCATGGAACTATGCATGTGAAATTATGTTAAGTGAAAAAAAGCAACTCAAAAATAGTGTCCACATGCCAAATTAAGTACACACAGTACCCCCAGAGACCAGTGAATAATATAAATAGAACTGAGTGTCCACTAGAACCTTTCTTCAGTAAAGCAACTTAGGTTTCCAATGCCTCCCAAAAGCTACTTGTCAACTGTTTATAACAAGTATGGTTTCAAAGCTACTAACTGTAGCAAAGAATTATTCCCAGCAAGAAGGAAAGCTCCCTGAGGGTCATGATCCTGTCTGTTTTGTTTATGACTGTATCCCCAACAAAGGGGTCGAAAGGGTCAGATGAGGGGTCAGCAACTGAGGCCTGCTGCTAACTCCCACCACCTGGTTTTGTGAATAAGGTTTGATTGGAACACAGCCACTCATGAGTTGTCTATGGCTGCTTTTATGCTACAATGGCCAAGCTGAGTCCTTAGTACAGAGACAGCCCACAAAGCTGAATATATTTACTCTCTGGCCTTTTATAGAAAGTTTGCCAATCTTTGATCTAATGCTTAGCCTGGTATCTGCATATAGTGAGGATTCAATAATATTTATTGAATTACTTCAAACAAGCCCAAATTGAGCTGATAGGTAAGAACAAAGACCTTCTTTATCCAGGACACATACTAACAGATGCCTAGCAAATGGGAAATATCCTCTTTTATATTTTAAAATCAAGGGACTCCCGACATCCCCAGTAGGAGGTACAACATGAGCAGTTTCTTCCACAGTGGAGCCAGATTCCACCAAGTCATGTACACGGTGGAGCTACAGTGAGAAACAGCTGGTAAGAGCTCGGCAGGCCATCTCAGGCTAGAATTAGGAGTCAAGTCTGGGTATCCGGTCAAGATGCTGTAACAATCCCCAAGTGGGGCTCGAAGCAGGATTTTGGCCTCCCTCGCTTTATATTCTAAACAACCAAGCTACAGGCCCAGAACCACTCGGCTGAAACCATTTCATTTATTTCTCATGTAACTTCTGGTCGGGACAATGCATCAGTAAACAACAGTAGGCTCAATTATTTTCCCCTTAATTTATCAGTACATCTGCATTATAATGCAACTGCGTATTTTTAGTTCTGCAGACTTGATTATTCAGAGGCTTGATCATTCGGCTGGTGGCCTTTTGAAGCTCATTATGGCCCCAGTACCAGAAGACAGGAGAGAGGAAATGAAAGGAGGCGAAACTCAAATCAGGTGGTGTTGCTACTTTATTAGCAGATGAGATGCCAAGATTGGGGTGGAGGGAGTGGTAGGGGTGAAACCCCAGGTCCTGAGAACCGAGGCTCTCCTCGGTCATCCTTTATCAGATGTCCACGTCTTACACCACCGCCCAGAGCCCGGCAATAGCCTATCAGTAATTTTGTTATACTGGCCTGTCCCTGTAATGGTCCAAGAATATCACTCCCTAAGCTCCCTTCCTTTGTTTTATATGCAAAAACCAAAAGTCAAAAAGAGATTGCGAGCTGAAGCTCTAAAGCCTGGAACAAACCCTCGGCCTGCTGAAGTCAGAGGACAGGTCTGCCCCGACTCTGAAAAGCCTGAGCATGGATTCATTTAGAGAAATGTTTTGAAAAGAATGCTGGGAGGAGTCGAAGCCACTTCCTCATCCACCACTGCCTCCTCCTCCCTCCTTTCCACACACATTAATTATTCCCAGCAGGCCCTCCCACTTCCCAGGAACCCACAGATCCAGGAGAAGTTCAACACGCTGGCTCTGAGCCACGGAGTTACACCCAAGTTCCCTTGGTAGTGTCCCTCCTGCAGCAGAATGAGTAGTGACTGGAGATCTGACTCCGGCCCAGGCCCACAGACCCTTCAAGCCTGTCTGCACCACAGCGGGCACTCCATAACAACTGTTGGACAAATGAATGAAATCCACTCATAGTTTTAAGTGAAAACTGAAAGTCACACCCATGGAGGACCACACTCATAATTTTTCCCTGTAACATTGTTCTTCCAACTGAACCATATAAAACATACTTCACTTGTCTTTCCTCCCCTCTCTCCAGCCTGCTTCCTTTTTCCTTCCATCCTGAGTACTGGGGACTAGAGAAACCCTTCACTGCAGGAAGGGAGTGTTCTCTCTGGCTGACAACAGACTTTCCCTCAGATGGACCCTAGGAGTCTGGGGACCCTGCTCACCTCGGCCTATTGGGCTTCAGGCCGTCCTAAGCAAACCAACCACATGAGAAAACCAAGGAGGGGGATGGAAGAAAGCACCCACTGCCACCTCCTCTCACCTTCCCTGGGGCCTTAGCTCTGTCAGATTTTCAAGCATAATGAGTTTTGTTTCATAACAGTCTTAAATGAACTGGAAGGGGGAAGGGGATGACAACGATAAAAATCTTAATTAAAAAAAAAATTCCTACAGGCGAAGAGATTTTCCAGATCCTAGGATATGATGGAAGTCTATTGAGCTGGGGACCCTACAGAGCCCCCAAGGACCCAGCATTCGACACACATTTACTGAGTGCCTAGTATGTGCCTGGCATGATTCTGGGTGCTTAGGATGCTGCAGGGAACAAACACACAAAGATCCCCAGCTTCCTGGGGCTCTATTCTAGGAGGGAGGAGACGCGCAATAAAGATAACGAACAAGTAAACTACATGGAATGTGAAAAGGTTAAAGGGTTCTGGAGAAAAAGAAAAAGTAGAGCAGATAAAGGGGATGGGGAATTCAGGCAGAAGGCAGGGTGTGGTGTTAAATACAGAAGTGAGAAATCCTCAATGAGAAAGAGAGAGACATCTGAGTAAAGACTTGAGGAGGAGGCAGTGAGCAATGCAGATGGGTATCTAGGTTCTGGAAGAGCAATCCAAGCAGAGAGGACAGCCTGTGCAAAGGCCCTGAGGCAAGAACATGCCAGGTGTGTCCAAGGAATAGCCAGGAGGCCAGTGTGACTAGAGTGAGCAAGGTAGAGAAGAGTAGAAGAGTCACAAAAGCAAGGTGGGGGATGGGGAGGGGTGTCACCAGACCACTGTAAGGACTTTGGCTTTCACTAACTGGGGTGGGGGCCACTGAAGGGTTGCGAGTAGGGGTGGACAGGTTCCCCTTCAATTCTCTGCCACTTCGCCCTTCTTCCTGGCAAGCTCCTTTGATACCGTTAATAAATACGGCTCAACGCCCTCTCTCCTGCAAAGCCCTCTCTCACTAATCACTGCAAGTTATAAACTCAAACAGCCCTAAGAAAACCACTTACCTCTCCCCAAAATCAATATTAGACCCAAAGGGAAGGTGGGTAGGAAGATGAAAGAGGGGAATGGGTACCAGGAAAATACAACCACAGACAGAAAGGGACAAGCAGATATCCATGGAAAAGTACAGAAAGCTCCAAGGAGGGGCAGCCAGACAAAGGTCAACAGGTTCCTTACTCTTTCTCCACTCCCTGCAGTTTATTGGGTCCAAAGCACCAGCGCTTAATCTTTTCAATCCCTGCTGCCCTGGGGCTGGCCTGAGTCTCCAATCAATGGGCGGGCCCTCTGCTCACACCTCTCTAACTACTCTTCATCCTGATGCTAAGTGGAACTGGAGGAAGAGAGAGGAGAGAAAAGTTACTCCTCCTCTCTAACCTGCAAAGGCAGTGGCCCAGCTAACACCACCCGGTCACACCAGAGGTGGAAGCAGAAATTCCACACAAGGGATCCCAGCAGATTCACTACAAGCCAGCAGGCCACCTTACCTGGTCAATCTATAAAGTGAGCTGCCATCACACAGCCCAGTTCCAACAGCAACTTCTGTCCATGGCACCTCCTTCCCCAAACTGTCCCCACATTCACACTCATCCCCCAGCAACCACACTGCAGAGGAAAAAAAATAATCCCCAATTAAGAAAAGGTTGGGGAAACCCTGGAATATGCTAAAATTAGCTCAAGGTGGTATAGTGTAGTAGCTAAAAGCATGGGCTCTAGAGCCAGAATGCATGGCTCAGCTCTGCCACTGATGAGTCTGTGACCTTGGGCAGGTTACCTGTGTGACCTTGAGCAAGATATCTACCCTCTCATGCCTCAGATTCCTCATCTTTAAAACCAGGATCATTATTAGTACCTGTGTCCTAGGGCTCTTACGACAAAGTTTGTATCATAAAGCATGTAAAAATTTCTGGCACATAGTAAGCATTATATGAGTATTTTTAAAAAAAGAAAAAGACTTTTTTAAAAGGAAAGCTTCTTCCTGAACCATCTGAGAGAGAAAAGATCTATAATTTTATTTTTGTACATGACATATGCATGAAAACAATCACTACTGATTGATACTTTCAACTCTGATCATTCCTATTCCATACTTTTAAAATATTAATACAATGCTTTGGCACAAAGATATTTATTGCAGCATTACTTATAAAAGTAAATTATGGGAAATGACCTAAGTGTCTGACAACAGAAGAATCGTTGGATGGATTATAAAAGCTATAAGAAGGGGTTTTGTGCAGATATTAAAAATCACCTAATGAAGGAATTTTAAAGGCATGGAAAATACTTATAATGTCAAATAATAAAGGATACAAAGTTAGACTTCACTTTCAGCCATTATGATGTAACTGCTATTAAACTAACCTTCCTGTATAGAACAACGATAAAAGGTAGATAAAATACAAAATAATAATAATAACTGTTTGAAGGCATGGAAGTACAACAAGGCAGCTAGGACCTGAGGGACCAAGCTCCTAGAGGAAAAGGAAGCTCAGTGAGGTGAACATCGGTAGCTAATGTTTCCCCTCAGGACACTCGCTGATTTGGTAGAAAGAACATTGAGGTAAAGCAGAAAGCAGCAAATTAAATCTTGCAAGGCTTTCTCCCTGGACTGAGAGGACAAAAACTGGAGTCCAGGGCTATGAAGAGTCCCTGGATCTGAAAGGCCAAGATGCCAAAGAAAACAAACCACACATCAGTGAAGCCAGGGTTCTACAGCAATTTCCCCTCGAAGCACCTGCTGACACGTAAGCCATGTGTGTACAGGGCTAACCCCTGGGAATCCAAGCAGAAAGAAGCTGTTAAAAGACTAGAAAGTCAAGCAGAGATTTTGGTTTCACAGTGGCAGGGAAACAAAACTCGGAGATCCTAATCAACACCCACCCTACAAGTAAGGGCAACTCAGAAATAGACCAACCTCACCTGGATCAAGGTGAACAACATCCTGAGCCTCTATATTTTCCATTTAAAATGCCCAGCATGCAAACAGAAATGACCAGGTATGTCAGGAAACAGGACCAGACCAAGAGAAAAATACAATCATTAAAAATAATCCAAAAAAAATTTTATTATAAATAGAAATATGTAAATGTATACATTTTTAAATATTTTAAATATATAAATATTTATATATAAAACATATAAATAAAATTTTACGAACAATAAAAACAAATTAAGAACTGACTAGATGGTTTGACAGCAATTAAGAAACAGTAGAAGAGATGATTGATGAACTGGAAGATAGGTCAGTAGGAAAAACTATTCATATTAAAGCACAGAAAATACAAAAACAAGCTTCAGGGACATGTAGGATACCATGAAAGGGTCTAACATATGTGCAGGAACCTCAGGAGAGGAGAGAAATAATGGGGCAAAAGCAATATTGAAGAGAACTGCCCAAGAATTTTTTTAAACTGACCAAAAAAGTCAAGCCATGAATTCTAGAAACTCTCCAACCCCATGGGGGATACATACAAAGGGAACCACATTTATGCATACTGTAGTAAAATTGCTAAAAAACAAAGCTAAAGAGAAAAAAATGTTACTTACAAAAGAACCACAATAAAACCGACAGATGACTTTTTAACAGAAATGAAGGAAGCCAGAAGACAATGGGATGGTATCCTTAAAAGATTTTTTTTTAAAATGACAAGTTAGAATTCTATACCCAGTGAAAATATCCTCCAAATATGGAAGTGAAAATGACATTTTCAGACAAACAAAAACTGAGAGAATTGTGACACCAGCAGACACCCTTTGTTACACACACACACACTAAGGGGATTTTTCAGACAGAAGGAAATTAATCTGAGAGAGAAGCATGAGCGTGGCTATACTGAAGAAGAAACGAAGAACACCAAAAAGAGTAAATATGTGGATTAATCTAAATTATTATTGACTTTTTAAAACAACGTCTTGTGGGGTTTAATATATTGAGAGAGAATTAAAATCACAACAAGACCTCAAAAGGCATAAAAGAGGGAAAAGGTGGCTAAGTGTTGTAAGTAGCTTCCACTGTCCAGAAAATGGTTAAAGTATTAATTTAGGGTTGCCTCTAAAAAAAAAATACAAAATTACACACAGAAAACATCCAACTATGCAAAGATATATATATTGAAAAAATACTAGAAAGAAACACACCAGTTTTTAAAACAGAGGTTCTACCTAGATAATGGAATGATGACTGGTTTTCATTTTCTTTATACTTTTCAATATTTTTGGTAGAACAACTTTTTTCTCAATATTTCGTTTCACAAAAAACTAGTATAGTATTTTCTTATACTTGTGAGAGGTGAAAGTAGCCTTGGTTTTCTTATAAAGCTTCCAAAAGAACAAATTCCTAGAAAATTGGACAGAGACCCTGTAGTTCTGCAGTCAATTATTAGCAACATTTATTCGTGTGAGTGAAGAATGCCGTTCCCCTGCCGGTACAGACCAGATATCTGACACATCCTGTGCCCTGGGCACGGAATGACTGCACGCTCACTCTGTGTTTGGCGAGACAGAAGCACTTATAAAGTCTTCTTCAGATAAGCATGAGGAAATTCTAACTCGGCAGAAAGAACCACTTTTAACAGTAATTCAGATCATTTGCATAGTCTTCCCACAACAGAAATCCAAAGAGCTTGCTAAATTAACAAATAACAGTCATCGTGCAAGAGACATCTGTACTTTCACCTTGTAGCAAGAAAAAATTGAGCCCCAGAGAAGTAACGTATATTGTTTAGAGGGTAATCCATGTTACACAAGAATGACCACTTTTTTGAAAGACAATAATATTAGGGCTGGTGGAGTAAGGTGAGTACTCTCATATGCTGGTAGTGAGAATGAAAATTAATTTTAAAATTTTGTCAAGAACAATTAGGAAATATTATCGAGAATCTTAAAACCGCCCACTCTCTTCAACATAGCCAATTCTCCTTTCCAGGAACTTATCCCAAGAAAATAATTTGACATGTGATCAAAAATTTATGAATAAGGATGTTCATCATAGCATTATGTATAACAGTCAAAAATGATAAAGATAAATTTCTAATAATAGGGGCTAGTTAAATAAATGATAGGACCTAGGGCCTGGTATACAGTAGGTGCTCCATAAATATTTACTGAATAGAAAATCCACAGGAAAGGAGACTAAACAACTGTTTAAGAAAAAATGTTTCCAAAGAATGTTTAATGAACAAGATATTAAAGCACATTCAAAATAACCCCAATACTATTTTAAAGCATAATATCAAAGCTAATGTTTATTGAGAATTTACTATCTGCCAGGCACAGCCCCAAATGTTTTACATGAATTATCTCATTTCATCGCACCCATCCCTACAGCTCACTGTTATTATTTCCAGTGAGTGAAGGACCCTGGCTTCAAACCCAGGCAGCCTAACTCCAGTTTATAATCTTAATCACCAGACTATACTGCCTAGAAAAAATACTGGAAGGAAATTATTTACATGTTAACAGGAAGAAATTAAGGCAATGTTCATTTTCTTCCTTATACCTATCAATATTTTCTAAATTCTCTGTAATCACCATATACTATTTGTAGTCTCCCTCTCCAAAACAAAAAGTTTTATGAATTTTCACTTACCATTTACACAATTTTAATGAAAAAGTCTTAGCTCCAAAGAAGTTTTGAATCACCTCTTCTCCAGGTCTTAAAAGCAGGAGAACATTGGCCTCAGATCTGTGTAAATCTGAGCCATGACATTCTGACCATGAAAGGGGATGGGCAAAGAGTCTGCTCAATAGATGATGGAGTCCATGACTTCCGTTCTACAAATACATGTCACCATCTGGCCTACAAGGTGCTGATTTTTGCATATATTCTGCCATTACTCTTCCCAATGACCCATCCAAATAGATGTGGCCATCCCAAGAAATGGAGGTTTAGGAAGGTGACGTGACTTTCCCAAGGTCATGCAGGGCACTCCAGCTCTGGTTAAAGGTCAGCCTACCCACCAACTGTTCCCCCAAATCATGTTGACCAACTGGGGCAGACCTAAGAGCATGCTCAGGCCCAAGCACTTCTGGAAGTCAACAGTGGAGATTTGTATGACCCACACACACATCATGCCCAAGACCCAGCTACAGCACTGGGACCCCACCCTCTCAGAGCTTTGCCCCTTCAGAAAACGATTACGTACAAGAATAAAGAGAATACAGCTTTGTATTTCTCAAGCCACTTTTGCACCTTTTATCTCCTTTGACTCTCAAAACAAGCCTTTTCAGGATGAGGAAAATGAGACTCTGTGAGTTGGACTGCTGTCCAAGAACACCCCCAGAAGGTTGCTGTGGTGCCCCTTCCACTGTGTTATAATAGCCATATTTCTGAACAAAACATGGGCCACGCTGACTGGTGAGGCTAAACGGGAGGCAGGATAGAGAAGTGGGAAAAGCAGCTGCTTTTATGGTCACCCAGGTCTGGGGTCCTGGGTTTGAATCCCTGCTCTGCAACTGACCAGCCACGAGACCTCGAGCAAGCCTCTTCATCCGTTTCCGCACCCGTACAAGGGGGTACCAATGCCCCCCTCATGCAGCTGCTCTGAGGACGAAATGAGGTTACACATGTAAAATGACGGCACGTGTCTGCACTTAGTAGGCAGCTGTTATATTCTGAAATGTCTCCTAATGCCACGTGTGCATGATGTGAGGTCGCCAAGGCCAGAGTACACTGGCCTCACCTTCCTAAAGAAAATAATCCTCTTAAGCTTCTCGAAATTCCGCCCTCCTGGTTTCTCTTAACCACCTCAAAGAGACTGAATCGAGCTCAGTTATTTCCCAGGCTCTTTTTCAAAACTCTCTACAAGCTTCTTAAATTTAGGCCCCCAAAAGTATCCTCAGAGAAGAACCTGGCACAGGCTGATGAAGATGGAGGCTGAAACCCCTGAGCTTCTGATTCGATCATAAGGCTTTAGACATGGGCTGACATAGAAGATGGGCCCTGAAGGGAAACGAACAGGTGAGCACAGGGCAGGAGGGGTAGGGGGAAAGAGGGCAGCCACCAACGACATAGAAAGGGGAAAGAGAGTTACAGGGTACGTGGCCTGGGGCCTCAACCAGGAAAGGGGTTGAAGTGAGGGGGAATTCTTCCTCAGTTTCCTTTAGAAACTGAAAAGAACATCCAAAATGGAGAGAGAAATGGTAGGAGGCCCTGACTTGGAAAGATGGTGATGCTACTCTTTCAACATCACTGCCACAGCCTAAGAGTCCAGACCCTCAGCCCTCCTATCCCTGTATTTCCAACACTTTCCTACCTGTTCTCTCGGCCTGCAGGCTCAGCCCCTCCAGCCTGTCCTCCACACCTGTCAGAGTGATCTTTCTAATACATAAATCTGACTTGGCCCGATTCCCCCACACACCCCTCCTCACTCCAAACCGCACTGCCTACAGGATCAAGGCCAAGCTTCAGAACATGGCACCAGGTCCTCCTGGCCCAATCCCTGCTTACCTCTCCAGCCTCATCACCTGCAACTGTCACTGAGAACTTCCTATGTGCCAGGCCCTGCCTAGGTGCTGGGCACACAATGATAAACAAGACATGGTACAAGGATGAACAAGACCCAGCTTATACCCTTAAGAAGCTGAAAGTCGGGGCCGGCCCCCATGGAACAGTGGTTAAGTTCAGCACACTCCACTGTGGCGGCCTGGGTTCACAGGTTCGGATCCCAGGCATGGACCTACACCACTCATCAGCCATGCTGTGGCAGCAACCCACATACAAAATAGAGGAGGATTGGCACAGATGTCAGCTCAGGGCAAATCTTCCTCACCAAAAGAAAAAAAAAGAAGCTGAAAGGCCAGTGGGGGAGACACACAGAAAACGATTGTTGCAATCCAGATGGGCAGTGGAATGGAAGCTCAGCCTGGGGTGTTTAGGGAAGGCCTCTGGAGGAAGTGGGAGTGAGCCAGGTGTGGGGTAAAGGAGGCACACAGAAGAAACCTCAGGGCAAAGTTCATGAGTAGTGCTATCTAACAGAACTTTCTGCACTAATGTAAATGTTCTATATCTACGCTCTCCAATATGGTAGCCACTAGCCACATGAGGCTACAGAGCACTTGACGTGTGGCTAGTACAACTGGAACTGAATTTTTAATTTCACTTAGTTTTTAATTAACTTAAATTTAAATAGCCATGCGTGGCTAATGGCTACCATATTGGACAGCACAGTCCTAGAGCATTAAACTGAAGGTGATGGAAAATGAAGTTAGACGGGTAAGCCTTGAAGCGACGTTTCTGTAAGGCCAGACTCTATGTGGCTTCCTATACTCACCATGCCATCTGCCATCCCCTCCCTCCTCGTCTACCTGGCAAGTCCCTGCTGAACCCACACAATCCTACCCACGCACCACCTCTCTCTCTGAAGACTCCCCTGGCCACTCTACACAGTCCCTCCCACTCACTACTTCTGAAACGTCTTTTTCCAGGTAGGCATCACTGTGTATCATATTATATGTCCTCCTAACAGTCCTCCATTAGACTCTGAGCTGCCTCTCTTATTTGTCCTGGTACTTCCAGCCACTGGTACAATCCTGGCACATGGGAGACACTCAGTAAATGCTTGATGAACAAGTTGTCAGCAAAGTCACCATAGCCTGGCAGGGATGGGGACTGGGCACTCACCTCTTCTAATAAAGATGTGAGCCCCTAATCTTGATCTTCCTTAGAATGACAGCCCTGTCCAGGGGCTCAGGAAAGGTTTTCACGACCATCCTGAGCGCTCTACCCGTAACTGTCAACAGCAGGCCTTGTGGCAGCTCTATTTTGCCCAGGTTCCTAGAATCTAGAGATCTGTACAGGGAAAGTGACTAGCCAGTTTTTAAAGGCGGCATAGCCTAATGATCAGGAACCAGTCTTTGGAGTCAGTCCTGGGTTTGGAGACCAGCTTGGCAACTTAGCACCTGTGTGTCCTTAAGCAAGGGGTTGAAATGCCCGAGCCTCAGTTTCCTCAAGTGTAAAGTGGGCATCACATCTCCCTCGTATAACTGTTGTGACAATGAAAAGACTAAGACGGGCACAAGGCCAGGCACACAGCAAGCTCTCTACAGAACAGCAGCTACTACTACTGAGTGATTTGGAACCCTCATTTGGATACCCCACCTCACTTGCAATTTCCATAAACAGGCTCTTGGTGCTCTCTGGGATGCAAGGGATATAATCCAATCTCTGACTCATAATGTGTTGCCAAAAATCTCATCGAGTTCCCAAGAGAAAATTTATTTTAATTCCCTCTAACTTTAAAAATTAAACAGGCCTCACAGCATTTGGGGGTAGCAGGGGTGAGGATGGGGACCATGGAATCCAACAAGCAGCTTTAAAAAGGTTACAAACTGATTGGAGAAAGAAAGGAGACGGCAGCTGGAGGGGGTGAGAAGGGGGGATGGAGACAATCCCCTGAGTTTCTGCTATTACTGAATACCCCAACTCGCAAAGCAGTCAGCCGCCCCCTCCTCCACGTGGGCTAAGCTCTGTTAATGAGAAAGCCGAGCTCTGCCTACAGTACCACAATAATGATTTCCCCGTTGCATTTTTACACTTCTGCTGCTTTATCATAGCAGAAGTAGACATATATTTTCAATAAATCCCTTCTCTCCTTCCTCCTCCCCAACTCCAGCTCTCCCAGGAAACCCTGTTCCCTCCGCGCCCTCCCCCAACGCAATCCCAACCCTGGAGCACAATGAGCTCCACTAATCAAAACAGAAAGAAAAAGAAAAATGGAAAAATCACAGCTGCTGAAAAACAGCATTCGCTACAAGTCAAAGCCCTCCACATTTTTTCTGCACGCAGCATTTACTTCTTCAAGGACACACCACCCCTCCCCTATCAGAAATCTTACGTAGAGTTGCTCACAGGGGAGGGTGGAGGGGGCGGGGAAGAAATCTAATATTCACTCTCTTTCCTATTTTGACTAAGCCAGCACAGACAGAAATATAGATAAGGCCTTGAATAACTTGATTTAACAAAATGTCACTTATTAAAAGGGATGGGGGATGGGGCCACATTTGCATCTGAGAGCTCAGTTAAACCACCCCAGCTAAAGGCTGCGAGACAAGAGGGAAGGAAACATTTCTCTAGTCTGGTCTCCTTCAGCGGCTGCAAGAACTGACCCCGGTGGCAGAGAGGCCTGGATTGCTCCCTCCAACAAGAACCCATGGGGAGAAAACCAGAGGCAAGACAAAAACAAGAAAGCAGCTGATTCTTAAAGAAGTAAGCATTTATACTGCACAACTAGTACCAGCCTCTGTGCTGGGTGCTGGGGGTACAAAAATGAGTGATGACCCAGTTCTGCCCTCCCCAGGGCCGTCTACAAGGGGTGAAAGACACGCCTAGTGGTAAGAATGACAATAGCGCCCTATGAGCAAGGGCTGCAGGAGCTCCAGTGCACCCCCCTGCAGCCCACCCCACAGCCCTGGCTCATGACCAGGCACACCAAGCCTTCAAGAAAGACTTTAGATTCCTGCATCTGCATGGTGAAATTGCATACCGGTTTCAGCCCAGACTCTTCAAGAGGAAAGCGGTCTCTACATGTCCTTACCTACTATGGCTTCCCATGAAAACCCCTCGGCTTGCACATGTTCACCCAATTAAAAAAGAAAAGTGAATGAGTCCCAATACTTGAGAATCAGCCTCATTACTGGTATCCTTGAGTTGAATTTTAAGGGATTTTGGTATCTCCCATTGTGATGACAACAGAGGGAACTCAAACGACACTCCTATTAAAACTCCTTAGGCATCAACTCCATCTTTTTTTCTTTTCCTTTTTTACAAATCTTTCAAAGTTAGATTGGAGGCGGTTCCCCAAAGACCAGGAGAGGCCCTCAGAGTAGCCTCTGTTACGACAAAGACCCCTAGGGACCCTCAGGAAGCTTTCCCAGGTGGCAAACTGCTCAGGACCCAGTGTGTCCAAAGCCAGAGCCTGGAGACTAAAGGCCACACTATCTTGAAATGACCACGGATCGTCCAGGTTCCTCCACTGCGGGGCCCCACAGAAGGGACAAGACTGAGAGTAGGAGGCTGATGGAGAATAGCTACTCGGCTGGTTAAAATCAAGTTTTGGCTTTAATTATAAGGCAGCCTTCAAGCTGCATACTCTAGAATGAGCCAAAAGATTCAAGTTTTTAAAAAATGTAATGCCCAAAACATGCTTAAATCATCTGAATATTTCCAACTAAGGTCATTGGAGTTCTAAGCCCAAAAGTCCCAGATGATCTTCTTGGTTATGATTCTTTGCATATATTCTGTTCCACATTCTTATTTACACGGTACAGCATTATCTATTTGAGAGCACACAAAATTTGGAGACCATTCAAATTTGGGCATTAAACCAGGGCTTTGGATGCTGGCTGGACATGTGACTCTGGATTAATCACTTATTTATATTTTTTCAGTTCTAATTCTTGAGACACTTTCCTCAGCTGTACAATGAGAATAATATCTACCTCCTAAGGCTGTTGCAAGACACAGATAAATAAGACACGCCAAAGAGGCTTCGGACGTACAAAATGCTAAGTAAACACTAGTTATTTCAGTAACGGCATCCATTTCCTCTCTATCTGATTTTTCGTTGATTATTTTCCCCTCTCTATGAAACCAAATCCACATCGGTTCCACTGATCTCTCAAAACTGACAACTTGCATTTATTATACAAATACAAGAAGTCCCATCTTCCACAGGTGTGCAAAACCTCACTAACTGCTGAATCTAGCTAATGGGTACAAGGGTGTTCTTAATACTAGTCTGTCTACTCTTGCGTGTGTTTAAAGTCTTTTTGTCGTAAAACTAATTTGAAAATAAATACATAAAGCCGCACCCTCTTAGGCAGAGGGCCAGTGGTCCGATTAGTGAAAAGAACTGGATTTTTTTTAAAGTGGAAATGACTTTCCAGCATACACAGTAAGCCTAAGGGCTAAGGACAGTTTTTTGGTAGACTCAGTTTTATAGAACAGTCCTCATTTGCAAAACAAACGCTGAATGCAAATGAACACTGCTACCAACATCGACCACAGTCGGCTTTCTTGGGTAGGTTCAAGGTTCCCCCGCACCAGGTTCACAGACCAAGTTTGTCTGGCCCTTTGGGTGGGCAGGTCTCAAATTCTATATATGGAGTCAGAGTTTGAACCTGTATTGACTGGCATTTCACAGCCGGCGTTTCTGACACCAGGGTCCCGACAGTAAGAGCAGTTTCAATATTAAGAGCAGTTTCGCTAAAGGGATCACAGGGGACTTGAAAACCCCAAACAGAAAGTGGCGACAAGGAGGGAAGAAGAGTGGGAGTGGACAGGGTGAACAGAGGTTATCGTAGAAGCTTTGGGAAATTAAGGGAAGTGTTTCATTGGTTGCCAGGTTTTACATCTGAAGAGATCTGGATGAAGATCAGTTCACCTGGCTGCTGCCTGTGCATGATGCCTCTGACAGCCACATAGCACCTTCCGTACATTATCTGATTCCATCCTCACAACTCGAAGAGGAGAGGCGACAGATGCTATCACCCTCTTTTTACAGATGCGGAGACAGACTTGGAGGATGACTGGTCCAGAACCATAGAACAGAGCTGGACCCTAACCCAGGTCATCGGACTCTCTCCTCACCCAGTGACCTCCCCTACGGATTCCATGGTTGGGGGCCACCAAGGCTGGCAGTCCATGGCATATTTTTGTGAAAGGTAGCCTAAGGGAGAGGCAGCATTTGCCCTTTTATTTGGAGCTTCTTGCTCGAAACATATAACACGGTGCCCACCAAGTTTTGAACAGGGCTGAAAATCACAGATGTCTTTTTCCAATCATAGTTTTCAAATAAATCTAATGTGAGGCCCAAATTACTTTCACTGAAGACTCTTCCCTAAGCAAAAGAATCTGCTCTTTCCCCTATACTGCTCAGTAACGCAATCAAATGTTCAGAAAAATGCAGTATAATTTTCTGATGCAGTCTTAACCCTTGCAGTTTCTGGTTGGTGTCAAGTTCTGTGCCCCAAACCCTTTCCCAAGGACAGTGTGGCCTCAGCCTGGAGAGGCAAAGCTCCCAGCCACAGCTCCCTCACTTACACCATCAAGTGAACTCTTTGAAGGAAGTGTCCCCTTGCCCAGCCAAGGCCAGATCTTCCCCACAGACCTTCTCAAGGGCTTTTGCTCAGCTGACCTAACCAATTGCTCCTGATCAATCATTCCCTCTCCGCTGATCTTTCCCATCAGCACACACATATGCCACCTGCACCCCCCAAAGACCCTTCCCTTTATGCACATGTCCTTCCAGCTCCCACTCCATTTCTCTGCCCCCTTTTCATGGTCTAACTTTGCCAAAAAGTTGCCTACACATGTTATTACCAGTTCTTCACCTCCTATTCTCCTCCCAACCTTCTCCAATCTTGCTCCTGCCCAATCCATAGCTCCACTGAAACTGTTCTTTGCAACACCGCCAATGGCTTCCATTTTGTCAAATCCAAGAGTGACTTTTCTGGCCTTAACCACATGAAACATTTAACACACACACACCCCCAACACACACACACACACACACACACACACACACACACACACACACACTGCCTTTTCTTCTCTCTCTCTAGGCTCCTTGGGGTATCTCATCCAGTCTCCTGAATTTAAATATCATCCCCCAGTTGATGGTTCCCACATTTTTCTCTCTTGCTTGCCACCTCTGGTGCTGGATGCTATATCAGATTGCCTGCTTACCATCTCCACCCTGAGTCTAACAGGCATCTCAGGCTTAGCGGTGCCCAAACTGAAATAGCTTGATTCTGCTCCCCACCCTCTTCCCCATCTGAGCAAATAGCACCACCCATCCACCCAACTACTCAAGCCAGAAATCTCAGAGTTATCCTAGATTCCTCCTTCCCACCTCCCACCAAATCCATCTGCAAGCCCGACCCATTCTACCTCTAACGTGTACATCACACCCACTTGCTCCCCTCCATTCACCTCCTGTCACCACCTCACCTGGCCTGCTCCAACTGCCTCTTTACTGTGCTCCCCAATTCCACACCTGCTCCTCTCCACCAATGCAATCCCCTTTAAACATGAGTTGAGGGTGTCACTTCCCACTGCAAACTTTCAGTGGCTTCCCACTGCACTTCAAGTGAAACCCAAACCTTGTCAAGGCCTCTAGAGTCCTGCACTCTCTCCCTCCCTCCAGTCCATCTGTGCCTCTTTTTAGTTCTCCCCAAAGCCAAAGTACTTCCACACAGGCTCCCCTCTGCCTGGTGCTCTCTGTCTCTCCCACCCCCAATCCCCAGAGTGGTTTTTCTGGGCTACTTTAGCTAAGTGTCTAGGTCACTGCTCCCTGGGGTTTCATCAGAGCATTTATCACATTTTGCAATATATATTTCTTTACATGTCTGCCTCCTCTCTGTTCTGTAGGCTGGAGGGGAAGGGAATGGGGGAGGGGGTAAAGAGAGATTATTATGTCTGTTTTGATTATCAACGTGTTCCCAGAGCCTTAACACAGTGCCTAGCAAATGGTAGGTGTTCAATAAGTAGCTGCCGAACGTACAAATGAATAAACCAGATTCAGTTACATTATGAAAATAACCATTATCTTCTATGATCCCAGAGTTATCCCCGCCATTTGGGCACACAGGTTCTTTTTCCCCTTCCTCTCTAGCAGAAAAAAAAAAAATCTCAATGTTGCTGAACCAACAGCCCAACAGCTCAGCATATCCCACCCATCCCCAGCTTGTTGTCTTCCATGAGGAAAAAGCAAAAATCACCCGTTTCCTCAGCAAACTGAAATTAACCAGAAGACCCTACAAGCAGCTGTCCTGAGAACTTAAAAATTCTTATAAAATATCACAGGGGGTTTTGTAGAATATTTTCTTTAACCCAGAAGAAGAAATTTATTAAGAGAACCACAGGATCAAACTCATGTTATCAGGTCTATAGTATTCCTTAAAATGCCACAGTACCCTTGTCGAAAAGCAAGCCAATAACTGGAATCCAGCTGATCTTGTCTCCCTCTCCCCACAAAAGAAATCCACTATGTTTTAGTTTCCCCTTTATTTCATTGGTTCCCCTCCATCATGTAAATTAAGAAATATGATTAATCCACAAGATCCCAGCTGATTCTAATCCTCCCTAATCATACAGTTTTATGAGATCAGAAATAAAAGGAGCTGAATTCAAAGCCCTGCCTTAGACCATTAGTACTGCCTGGGGTTGGAGCTGTCTGGATCCTTACTCTCATGTCAACGTTCAAAGTCAATAAAAACATCAAGAGCTTTTCCCAAAAAATGCCCACAGTGAGATATATGATAGCCCAGAAGCGACAGTGATACAATAGCATTATTATGAACCCTATCACAAATATCCAACCAAATCCCAATTACCCACATGTGAATCCTCCACAGAAAGTGGGTAAAGCCGCACTGGGCTTTCTGGTCTCCCACTCCTCCCCAAAACTACCTCCTCCTGCTGCCTGGGAATAACAGCTCAATTAACCTTAGACTTGACCAAGCATAATTAGACAGGTGAACCAGCTGGCTGGAGGGGAAACTTCCAAGATGAACTGAAATTATTTTTGGAGCCTGGGATTATAGGCCCCACTCTCTATTAGCACATATAACTGGGAATCAACCCTGCATTTTCTTCCAAGATAGTGGCAGACTTTCGTAAGTATTTCCTTGTGTTTGATGGTCAAGATTACCCAGCCACTTAAGAGTCCTTTTTGGAATATCAAGGTACAAATCCACTCTCTCCATGAGAAGGCAAAAACAGAAGTTAATCAACTCACCCAAGTCCATGAAGCAATTTGGCCGTTGGCCCAGGAAGAGACTGTCAAGATCTCTTGAGACCTCTCTCCACAAGACCGAGTCACAGAATTTCAGAGACAGATGGAACTCATGGATCAAACCATGCATTTTTAAGATAAAAAACCTGAAGCCCCAAAAGGCTAGAAAGTTGCACCCTTCCCACTTTTCAGTAACGTTTTCCCCCTGCCTTGAGAATCAAATCACCTTAAAAGTTCTTTGTCACTTTACAAATACTGTAAACTGAGCCAACTGCTGAACACAAGACAATTTTAACACTTTTTGATTAATCAACTTTATGGAGAATCCTTATGCTTTCCAAAAAACCCCAATGATTTTGATTATTATGACCAACCTGCCCATCAATGGGAGAGAAAAAGAATATTATAAATAAGCTTTGTTTTTGTGACCACACATTTTATTACATAAGCAGCAAAGAACACGACAGTCTCTCTTCTACAATTAAAACTCCTACCTCAACAAAAACCAGAGGCCCAAGCCGGTTAAAGGAGGCAAAACTGAGTACTTTCCACACAGTTCATAGAACAACTGTTTTCACAGCAAGCTCACATAAATGCTGTGTGATATTAACACATGCCTGCTACGTGGAAGCCTGCTTACCAAGCTGTGAAAAGACCCATGTTTACTACAGAACCTGCAAAATTAATCTTCTCAATGCCCATAAAGCAGAAGGGAAAACACTCTTTTTTGAGATATCAAGCTAGCTTCTAAACAATCCTTTGGCGAAAATGGACATGCCTAAAGGGCGAGACTCAAAGAGGTGTGTCACTCCCGGTATCAATCCCTATAAATCAAATCCTGACAATCACCACAATATTTTATAAAGAATGAATTATGATTCACGGGCCTTCAAACCTTTATTACCACTAGAACATTCTCAGCAGAAGAGAAGAAAAAAGCTACTGTGACTTGATTAATGGCCAAAGCAAGACAATATAATAAATCTCATAAACATAAGAAAAAAAACCTGAATGACTGCTCTCGGCTTCAAGGGTAGGCATGCAAATAATTCCACTATCCTGGGATAAACACACATAAAGATTTTGTTTACCCTCCCAGCATACACACCAACCAGACTCAGATTTTCAGCAAGGGGAAAAATAATAGCTAATTTGTTTAACTAATGCCTAGTTAGGAACATTTGATAAATGGCAATAATATTTAATTCCCAACTAACTCAACTCAAGCTGCCAAATATCAAATTCTCAATCTGGAACTCTGATGACAGGAAGGAAAGAAAAAAAGAACTGTCCATCAGTAACATGTAGGGAGACCTTTTTTTAAAAACCCTGTATTTCCCCCCTGCTAGAATTGAGCCTGTCTATGGAATTGCAGAAAGCTTAACCAACTTTAGTTAACCACACGCCTAGTGTTTACTCCCTGATCCTACTAAACATGTCTGGGTTTGAATCCCTGGTGCTAAAATTATCCTGACAAAGTTAAAGCTCCCAGCATAATCAAGGTACCTGATGGCCAAGACCTACAACTCATCTGCAGAAACCAGTAGTAGGCTGAGGACTGGGAAAAGAGGGCCAAGGAGAAGCAAACACTGCTGGTTAACTAAGTACTGAGTACTCCTGCTTCTTACCCTTCCAGTGGGCATCAAAACCCACATTTTCCATCACCAGACTGCTTTCATGAAACAGCAAGTGATGCAGAAGGTGGGTACCAACTGGGACACTAAAACTCCTTTCTTAAATCTCTCCTCCATAGCCTGCTAAAAAGTGCTCCCAGCCGGCTTTCGGGAGGCATTTTTTTAAGGGACTCTTCAGCCATTCCTGGACCCGTCATTCCTAAGCATCACTTCCATGCACTTCACAAGACAGCCCAGGCCACGCTGTTAGCAACCCGCTTCAACACGTTCACTTGCCAAAGCCGTGTCTAGTCTGGGGAAGAGTTTCCACGAAGCTGGCTCTAACAGGCCAGTCGAAGACACACAGAGGAACTAGAAGTCATTTTCTTTTAACCGAAGGATGGCAGGCGCACATGCTCCAGCCCAGTGCTGGCCAGAGGCCGCCCGCCAGGTGCTCTAGGCCTCCACCAGTGAATGGGTGGTTTTGTGTTGTTTTTTAATATCTATTTCTTCAGACCACCAGCAGTAACCTCCCACTCTCCCAAAGTGAAGTTGGGGAGTGAAGGGGCAGGTTTTACCCCCTTACACATTTCTCCCATCTGGGTGGCCACTTTAACTTCTGGGGAGTACCCAACCCCCAAAGAGCCCACAGGCGCATATACATACACATATGCATCATGTCAAAAACCCCACAAGGCACATCCCTAGGGTCCTGCGGTTTCTTGGCTGGAAGAATGAAGGCTTTATAACATCACAACCTTCAATTGCAAGCCCCACCACCACCACCCTTCAAGCCGGCGCTGCCGATTATAGCGCCCACCTCACCCCTCCCCCTTTGCTGGGATGCTGTGCAGCCCAGAGAGGGAAGAGGGAAGAAGGGAAGCAGAGAGAAGGCCCTGCTAACATACTTAAAGTCAAGAAGTGGGGGGAGACTTTTCCTTCTCTCTCCCCCCACTTTTTCCCTTCCCCTCCCCCGTCTTCTCACGGAGCATCCTCCAACTAATTTTTTTAAAATGAAACTTAATAAGCTTCTTGCCTACCTTGGCTGTTTCTGCAACAAGTGCATGGGCAATCCGACAAGAAGACCAGTCTCCGCTTGGGGGGTGAGATGGGGGACGAGCAGAGCTGATGGAGTAATTTCAATATTAATTTATGTCAGAGCCGCCTTCTCGAAGCGCTACTCACTTACAGTACTGCCCTCAGCCTGTAAACAAATATCGCTCCGCCAGGAAACATACTCCCCAGATGCAAGCCCCTCTCCCCAGCAGGGAACCTGCCCCTTCGCCCCCCACCCACCCAACAGCGTGCTCCCCCACGCCTGATAGGAAGCTCCGGGTTTCCAAAGCACCAACCCACCGCCTCCGCCACCACCCCAGCAAGAAACTTACTCGGTCCGTCTACGCCTCCACCCTCCCTCCAGGAAATCTACTCTCCATATGCATTCAACCTCCCCGCAGGAAATCTGCTCCCCCCTCCCCCCTTCTATATACATGCACCCCTCCCTCTCCTCCTCCCCTTGCGCCCTCCCCGGCCAGAAACTTACTAGCGAGCTAGCGTGCAGGCTCTCCTGATCCTGGAAACTTACTCCCAGATATAGCGCCCGCCAGCCCCCTTTCCCGGCCCTGCTCCCCTTCTTGCCCTCCGCCGCTAGCAACTCCAAACTCTCCGCATCCAGCCACTCTGCCTCCCCGGTGGAAATTTGCAGCGCGGGGCCGCGCGCGTGCATCCACCCTCCCCTTCAGGAAACTTACTCCCCATCTGCATGCACCGCCTCTCAGCCATCGCTTAGAGGGAAGGGGGTGTGCTAGGGAGACAGAAATACATATGTATCTCTCGCCCCTCCCCCGGCCGCAGCCCACTCAGGGCCGAGCCGCGGTAACCTGGCCTTACCTTTTGCATTGCTCCCCACCCTCGCCCCCTCCCTTAACCCTCCTTATCCGCTCCCCGGCGCCCCCCTTTTTTCACCCATTACCCACCCCTAGCAACCGTTCCCAAGCTCCTCTCGGCCTTTTTTTTTTTAATCCAGGATGCAAATTCCTCCCCTGTCAGCAAATCGACTGTCAAATTATTTTCTTGCAAAAGGAGAAAGGCGGGGGGGGGGGGCAGAAGCAAAGGGGGGGAAGGACGGGGGAAGGGAGAGAGAGGGACAGAGGAGGGGAGAGATATCCCTCCGCAGAGCTGGGTCTGGCGGGGAAGCAGGAAGTAAGGTGTCCAGCGTCGCGGCCGGCCGGTCCTCCGCCACGGCCCCCGCCCGCGCCCCCTGTTCCCCGGGGCGCCGCGGTCCAGCCGGCGCAGGCCGCCCCGCGCATTGTTCGCAGCCTTCCCCGCGATGCGCTGCCGACCTTATTTGTGTGCTCTGCATGTGCGTGAGGTTGCACCTTTTGTAGGCTGGCGAGACTGGACAAGGATGGGGCCGGGGGCGCGGACCGAGGTGCGGCCCCGCGAGGGACCTGTCAGCCCCGGGGTGTGGCAGACTCTCCGGCGGGGCCGGAAAATCGAGGCCCGGGAGAAGCGGCGTGGCCGGGAAGCTGCCGCCTTAGACCAGTACCAGTGCAGGATTGCTTCCTGCGTAGCCGTCCCGGTTATTGTAACTCGCTTTGCAATCTAACGACTGGGGTTTGGGGTTTTGTTTATTTTTTTAAAGGAGTTGCAAAGATGCCAAGGTCTAGGTGGGCTGCGGGGAGACGATCTGCGCCTACCCCCCACTGCACCCCGGCCTCGGTGAGGCTGGGAGAGGGGCTGAGGCTCCGGGGAAGGGGCTGGAGGTTCGCGGAGCGCGCGGCTCCTTCCCTCCGCCCCGATGGGGGCGGGGAGGGGGTGCTGCGTACGGCGCTGGAAATGCAGCTCTCTGGGGAGGGGTCTCCATCTCCGCGGCGCAGCAGGCCGAGGAGGGAGGTTGCCTAGGAGAGGGGCCGGGGCCGGGCGGCGGAGGGGAGGGGAGGGGGCGCGGGTGCCGCCGCGGCGCGCGCTCGCCCCTCCTCGCGCGCCATGACTGTGGAACGTGGTGCCGGGGAGGAGGGACGGCCGCCGGGGGCCGCCCGGGGCTGCTCGGCATTGGTGCGGAAACCCGAGCCGGGAGTCGCTCCTCGCGCTGTCTCCTCCTCCTCCTCTGCGGGGGAAACCGCTGCACCCAAACCGAGAGCAGCTGCGAGCAGGGGGCAGGGCGCGGGCTGAAAGGCGAGCCAAGGGTTCAAACCTCGGCGGCGCCAGGGGGGCGAGAGCAGGACAGCCCCCAGGTACCGCGAAGGCGCGGCAGCCCGTCTGTCCAGCCCGGGATCCCAGGCTTCTTTCCTGGTCCGAGGAAACGTGAACCAAAGATGGTTCGGCTAAACAGACACCTCCAGCCGGGTTCGAGGCATCTGTCTCATGGAGGGCCCACAAGGCAGCGAGAATTTTTTGCTCAAGGGAAAGTTAAACCATGCTATTTTTCAGTGTAGGGGAATCGGTGCGCCCCTTCCTCCATATCTCGCGTCGGATGCATGAGGTGCTCTCGCTATCCAGACCTTCGCCACTGTCCCCCACCCCACCCCCACTCGGGCGCTGGGTGTGGACAGGGCGGAGGAAGGCTATATGGGAGCTTAAAGCATGAGGTCATGGGCGGAGGAGGCTGCTGCCAAAAGGGGCCGAGGTTTTTGTGTGTTTCGAGGGGCAACGGTTTTCCATCTTCAGCAGTGGTAAGTTCTCCCGCATAACCCTCTCAATCCTGGGCCAGAGAGCCCCCCGAAAGAGGGGAGGGCTCTGGGCTATTTCGCTCAATGAGTGTTTGGCCTGTGCCCAGCCCTTTATGGGGCCCTTCCACACAAGCAAAGAAAGTCGAGGGACAGCGCACAGTGTCGCGGGGACTGAGAAAGGCTCAGATGCTCGGTCCCCGCCCTCCACCCCTTTCCTCAGTCCTCGGTCATCTTCCAACCCGACTGCTTTCTGTGATAGCCTCCTGCCCCGCTCCCACCCTTTCTTCCCAAGCTGCTAGAGGAGTCTCTCTAAAACTCCTGACTGCATTACTTCCAACCCCTCCCAGTTGCTCTTAGAATAAAGCCAAGCTCTGAAGGCCCCGCGTGATTTCGCCTCTACAGACCTCTCCACTCTCACAGCTCCTCCTACACTGTAAGCCCGGTGGTGCTTCTTTGTTCTGTGGCGTGGAGTTAGGGTGGGGGAGGATAAGCCTTCCCCCTCCACTTCTTCTTACTAACTCCTGCTAGACCTTCAGGACTCAACTGTCACTACTTCCAAGAAGCCTTCCTAAAGATACAATCTCATCTCTAACTCCCTCAGGGGAAAAAGACCCACCTAGACCTCCGGGCAGCCAGCTGTGCCCGGAGCTGGCCCCAGTGGTGGCCCTTTTCCAAGCAAAGGAGGAATAGCTAAGCTTGAGCGCTGACCTCCCGGGAGGGAGCTGGCTGGGACAGAACTTCAAAACACCCTGTTTCCTCAAGAGACCTGGGAAAAGCAGCGCGCCGCCCAGAAACCTCAACCTCTCCACCTCCCACCCCCAGCACACACCCACACAGGTGATGCAAGGAGAGGTCTTTCATCTAAAGCTCCTCCCTGGGGCAGATAAAGAACCTGAGGCTAAGAGGGAGAAAGTAAATTGCCCCGGGTCAAAGCAGAAGTTCACACCCTGGTCTTACCTCCTGCTAAACCCAGACGGTGCAGAGAAGGGAGGATTTGGGACCCAAGGTATGGCTGCCACACAGCCAAGGACGCTTGTGTCACCTTCAAAGGCTCCTACATGCTTGGCCCACTGCCAACAGAGAGGTAGTGTGGCCTAATGGTTAGTCTGCAAGCTCTGACCTTGGGCAAATGTCTTAACCTCATTTGGTTCCGTTTCTTTGCCTGTAAAATCCGAATCATGATACCTAAGGTAGAGTGTAGTGTTATTGTGAGTTAATATATGTAAAGAACTTAGCGCAGTGTCTAGGCAAGTTCTTGATTATTTGTGAATGGGGAATGTGCCTCCTCCCTTCCCAAGGACTCTGGAAAATCAGGGCCCCAGAGTCTTAAGTGATTTAAGCATCAATGATCATCTGTGGCCTAAAACACTGGGAAAGCGCAGATAAAGGCACAGACAATACATACAAAGACCTTATTTAGCCAATAGATTCAGCCCTCAACAATGCATATGCTTGAAGACAATCCACGGTGAATAATCGCAAATCTGTGAGCGCTGGTTCTGGTCTCTTAGAAAAAGTGTCAGAGGATAGCTGAGATTAAAATATTCCCTTGGATCTTTGAAATCAGAGTCAGGCTGAAATAGTCCCAGTCCTGGTGCAGAACCTGCCTTGTAGGACCGGAGCCCTCCTAGGGCTGCAAAAAGTATAAAGGGGTTATTATTATTATCGTTAGATCCTAGTCTTCCCGTTCTTAGCACTGACCCCCATGATAAAACAGTTTTTTAATGCAATTTATTTTTTGGAATAGGTTTAATGCATTCACATGGTTCCAAATTCAAATAAACATCGAGAAGTCTCCCTAACACCCTCTCTGCCACCCACCGGTTTTCCAGCTGAGGCCTGGGGAGAACCCCTTGGATGCTATTTAAATCTGTATGTCCAGGGCTCCCTTCTCCAATCCTGGCAGAATCACCACCCTACTCCTACCCCTACCCCTGCCCTCCCTACCCCTTACGCCTCGATCCTAAACAGGTTGTATTAACAATGATGAACCACAGTTTCCTGAGCTACTGAGAAAAGCAAACAGACCATTTGTGGTCCTTTCTCCTCCTCTGCACCAATAATAGTTGCTGAGGCTTATTTGAGTGTTTTCTATGGACCAAGCACTGTGCTAAGGACTGGTCACGCATTATCCTATTTAATCAGCCCCAAACCATCATCATTATCCTTATTTTACAGATGCAGATGAAAGTGGAGGATCAGAGAGATGGCATAACTTGCTCCAATTTGCATCCAGGCCAACCTGAGCCCAAATCCTCTCTCCTAACCACTAGCCCCATTGCCTCCCTGCAACACGGAAAAAATTCTGGTAGCCTGATGGGGAAGAAGTAGAATGGAGTCTTTGGACTTAGGTGGACCTCAACTCAAATTCTGGGTCTAGACCCCAGCAGCAATGAGACCTTGAGGAGGTTTCTTAACCTCTCTGAGCCCCATCTCACTAACCTGTGAACTGGGACCACACATTCTTCGATGGTTTAATGTGCAGGCCAAATGCATGTAAATAATAGCTTTTAAAGTGCCTAGTAAACCAGAAGCAATGTTTAGGTCTCATGTGGCTCTGATTTGAATAAACCAGTTGTTAAAAACATTGTTGAGAGGGGCTGCCCGGTGGCGCAGTGGTTTAGTTCGCACTTGGCAGACCGGGGTTCGTGGGTTCGGATCCCGGGCACCCGCCGATGCACTGTTTGTCAGCCATGTGGTGGCATCCTGTATAAAGTAGAGGAAGATGGGCACGGATGTTAGCCCAGGGCCAGTCTTCCCCAGCAAAAAGGGGAGGATTGGCTGGTCTTCCTCAAAAAAAAAACATTGTTGAGAGAGTCAAGGAAATAAAATGCAGACTCTATATAGATGTTAAGAAATTATTAATTTTCTTCAATGGGATAATGGCATTGTGATTATTTTTTTTCTTAAGTGCTTATCTATTAGAGATGCATAATGAAGAATTTTGGGTGAAAGTATGTCTAGGATTTATTTTCAAATATTCTAATCCCCTCCCCAAAAAACCAGGAGATAAATAAAACAAGATTAGCAAAGTATGGATATTTGTCAAAGCTGCCCATTAAACTCTTCTCCCTACCTCTGTTGAATGTTTAAAATGTTTCAAATAAGTCCGAAATAAATTTAAAAGTAAAATAATTATATGTTAAAGCATTAAAATTTAAAATTATCAGGCTTATTCAATTTGATGATAACAAATTGTTATCAGTAATTATGAAATTTTAAAAATTATTTAAATCCAGTACTGGCTTACAGTAGGTATGCAAAAATGGCAGTTTTGTTACTATGAGACATTCAGGGCAACACCTGTGTCCGGCAGGTAAGCCAGAAAGGGGACAGAGATGAACACTGCAGAGAGCAAGATGGGCAGGTAATGAAGAACCCATTCAACCACACAGAGGACAATGTACAGGAAGGTAAATGGCAGGAGGACTGGGTGACAAAGGAACAGGCAAATTAAACTTGGGGGCAGATTTTCCCCGAAGATGTGCATTTCCACAGAGCCGCTTCCCAGCTGAATGGCTTAGCCATCTGATGCACTGGGCGAAATTCTCAACTGTGTGCTTACCCAGTCCAGAACTACAGCTCTGCCTTCCCTCATTTGTGATTAGGGTGCTAGACCTCTCTGGCCCCTTCCAGCTCTCCAGCCTGGAAGTCTAAGGAATGCTGTTGGCTTTCACAAGAGAAGAATCATTTCTGAGGTCACACTGGTCATTTGCCTATCTCAAGAATAGAACATAGCTGAATGGAAATGGAGAGGGAGCCAATTCATAACCAAATGAAATCTTTTAGGCCCAGTGAGCATTTGGGTATTGTTCTAGGAGTAATTTTTCTGTGCTCTGGATCCAAACAGCTGGAATTATTTTTACAGATGACCCCATTTTGAAATGAAAGTTGGTCCTCTTTGAGAGAATATTTGCATTTCAGAGAAGAGGTGAGACCATATATTTGATAACTCTTCAAAGAAGTGAACCTTTCTGTATAATACTTTCCTTTATATTAAAGGTGGCTCTTCAGGAGAGCTGCTTAAAAGCTGGAAAAACTGAAGGCATTAAGAAATGGGAGGAGAAGAGCATGGAAAGAAAACACCATCTCTGCTTCCTGCTGTATCCAAGGCTGCAAATTGAAGAGTCTGTGAGCAACCTGACCAAATCAAGGGACCCTGAGACAGAACAAGTAGAGTATGTGCTTTAGAAATGAGTGGTGGATGTAACGGATGCTGTTGTTGAAGGAGGCCTAGTAGTCAAGGGCAAATGAATCCGTGGCAAGTTAAAGCAATGAAACAATATGGTTGTAGGGTGTTTCTCTAAGTCTTATTTCTTTGCCCTCCTTGAATCTGTAACAACCAAAGCAATGATAGCAAAAAATCATGGCACAGAAGTCCTTATGGGACTCCCACTTGAAAACCAGTAAGACAGCATAATTTGTTGATTGTCACCTCAACCCCCATGTCTGTTAAGGATGATGTTGAGAGAGAGGGCCTTACTCAAGACAGGAGGCCTAACTGGTGTTTGTTTAGTAATACTAAGAGATCACTATCTCAGACGAGTTTCCAGCCAGAGAGAGAAAATGGGTTCCAGGCTACGAGAAGTTTCCCAGTTTAAGTCATTTCTCCAAGAGGAAAAAAAAAAGTTAGGATATTTAGTAGATTCTGTATCCAGTACAAAAAGCAAAAGGCAACTAACTGTTTGAAATAACTGCTAAAAATTCCTGCTTCTGCCCAGAAGGCCTGCCTGGGAGTCCCACATTTCAGCTCTGGTATTAGTACATGGTGGGTGGTGATCCAGGGCTGTGGTGGCCCATCATGGTTCCCAAATGAGTGGCTTTATTAGCTATGAGGGTGAGAAAGAGAGATTAACTGAATTTCCTACTGAGGATGCAAATCTATTAAAAAGCTTTAAACTGCACAGTGTTTAAATGTAAGTATCGAAAAGTACTACGTTTCCAGAACCCCTAATGAAGCCAGACTTTTTTTAAGTGGGAGAGAGAACCCGTGAGAATCTCCTATTAGAAAGGAACCTGGCAGGAAGCAGGTGGCACACTCAACAGGTAACTGAGGAGCGTTTAAGATAAATACTATTTACAGTAATGTGCAGGGCAGGCTTCATGGATGTGTAGCTGCTGAGGTGACACAGAACCCTGAACTTAAAAGGGTCCCACACTTAGTTTAATGCCTTGTGGTTGCCATCTTGAAATTCTTAGTAATTTTTGAACAAAGGGTCCTGCATTTTCACTTTGCACTGGGCCCCACAAATTATGGAGCCAGTCCTGTGTGCAGGGCTAAGGGAAACCAGCAAGGGATGGCAAAGCACCAAAGGACTAAAAACAGTGTGGATACCACCCCTAAGTCAGAAAGGGCAAGACAGAGAAATATCTGGAACGGAGAGAAAGCTGTCGCTGACGTTGTGGCTGTAGCTGTAGGAGAGGGTCACGTGACAGGTGCTGTGGCCTTCTGTAGAAGAACACAGCCACAGTCAACCCACAGCCTGGAGAGATGGAGGCGGGTGAATAAATACCCCAACTTCTCTCTGCTCCTGCCCTCTGATCTCCCACATGTGTCTCCTGTTGGCTGAACCCTACAGGAAGCCAGAGGGTCTGGGAACCCAGTGATGAATGAAATCAATGGAGGTTATCCTGCCAGGGTATACAGTATGGTGGAAAAGGGTAAGAGTGAGTCTGGAAAGGGCAGAGAATATCCAGCTCAATACTTTTACCTGAAATTTTCAGGATTGTGGTTAAGAGTAAATAAAACGGAAATATCACAAACTGAATTTTAGGAAGGGACTTTGTGATGATTTTTAAAAGACGGTCATTTGGTATGCATCATGCACAGGTTTTTATATACTTTCAAAGGAAAAACAGGATGACCTAAGAATTCTCAAGAAAAGAGGCTTGGGTGTTGGAAAGAGTCATCATTAGCAAAGAGAGAAGTCTGAGATTTCAAAATTTTTAGAAACATTCCAGGCACCAAAATCAAATTTTGCACACAACACCCCACTCCCCTTCACCCTTACTTCTCCCCTCACCCCTAGGCCAACATCACAACAAAAAACATCTTTGACAGGCACAACCTCCCAAGAATTGCAAGGGCCACTAGCGACAGCAGCTGAATGGAATATATTCCAACAGAGGATTTTGGTATCATTAAGTATTTGTAGATACCTTTTACATATGAAGAGCATTGAAAAGCTCATACAAATGGAGTTCATTATGCTGATTTGTAACCATTCTGACTACTCAATTCCTCTGAACATTTGTAGACTATTCACATTACTTTCAAAAAAGTACATATCACTGATTAATTTGCATTCCACCCAGAATTCCTAACTATTGAGGAATGGGCTAAACTAAATTTATCCTTCCTAATTTCCTTAAAAAACAAAGATTTTCCTACGAATTGAATAAGATTGCAGGGACACACTTCATCTTTTTAAAAAACTGACGTAAAAGTCACAGAACACAAAATGAATCATTTTAAAGTGTATAATTCAGTGGCATTTAATACATCCATAATATTGTATAACCATCACCTCTATCTAGTTCCAAAATGTTTTTATCACCCCAAAGGGAAGCCACATACCCATTAAGCAGTCACTTTCCATTCTCCCCTCCCCCTAGCCCCTGGCAAACACTTATCTGCCTTCTGTCTAGATTTACCTATTCTGGATATTTCATATAAATGGAGTCATACAATATGTGACCTTTTCTGTCTGGCTTTTTTCATAATGTTTTCGAGGTTCACCCATGCTGTAGCATGTGTCAGTACTTCATTCCTTTTTATGGCTGGTTAATATTCCATTGTGTGGATATACAACACTTTCTTTTTCCATTCGTCAGCTGATGGACATTTGGGTTATTTCCACCTTTTGGCTATTGTGAATAATGCTGCTATGAACATGAGTATACGTGAACTTATTTGAATACCTGTTTTCAGTTCTTTTGGGTATACATGTAGGAGTGGAATTGCTGGGTCATATGGTAATTCTATGTTTAACTTTTTGAGGAACTGCCAAAATTGTTTACACTTCATCTTTTTAAGGGAACTCACTGTTTGAGATCCTTTTAGAAAAACTCATTTACAATCACTTGATCTCATACCTAGAGTAACTCAGCCCATTCTTGCCTACAAAACAAAATACAGTCCAAAAAACTTTCTATGTGGAGGATACTCTAGTTAGCAGTTGACTTTTTAAATAATTCATTGGTTTATAAAAGTAATACATGCTCATTAGAGAAATTCTTTTAAAACACTAAGATGCAAAAAGAAAATACAGACTCGTAACCCACTGTGAACTCTCACACACACATACTCTTTTTTTTTTTTACAAAAATAGCCTCAGATTGCTTATGGATAGATCCAGCCTGAAATAGAAAATGAAATTAAGTCAATGAAGAAAAACAACACAGTAAACCTCTGAGTGGTAACATCTTCACACCAGAAAGCACCCCATCTCGTTTTTACAATTCAGCCTGTTGCTCTAATAATTTGAAGCATAATTGTACAGTTGTGTAAGATAATATTTGCCTAATAGATTCGCTCTGACATTGTGTTACTGAGCCTACATATAGAAGGCATATTTTGGTTTATTTTTTTCTTGCTATTATTTATTTATTTAACCTGAGAATATTTGTTTTCTCCTTTGGAATTGAGTGGGGAACACGGAATTTTGGCAAACTGTATCTTTCAGATGGATTCAGAGCCCCTGCCTAAGTGTAGGCTTTCTTTTCTTTCTTTTTTTAAATTAACATGTAGTAAAATTGACTTTTGTATGTGTGCGTGTGTAGTTCTATGTGTAAACATCATCACAATCATGATACAGACAGTTCTATTACCCACCCCCAAATCCCTTGTGCTGTCCTTCAGAGTCACACTTTCCCCCATTCCCTAACCCCTGGCAACCACTGCTCTGTTCTCCATCACTCCTTTACTTTGCCTTTCTCCTGAATGTCATATAAATGGAATCATACAGTATATAAGCTTTTGAAACCGGCTTCTTTCACTCCACATAATGCCTTTGAGACACATTCATGTTGCTGCATGTAATAGTTTATTCCTTTTTATTGCTAAATAGTATTCATATTATCCCAGCAATAGTATTGCTAAATAGTATTTTAGTGCTAAATAGTATGAATGTACCCAGTTTATCCATTCACCCATTGAAGGATGTTTGAGTTGTCTCCAGTGTTTGGCGATGATGACCAATAAAGCTGATATAAACATTCATGTGCAGCTTTTTGGGTGAACATAAGATTCGTTTCTCTATGGTAAATACTTAGGAGGGGGATCACTGGGTCATATGGTAAGTATGTGTTTAACTTTATAAGAAACAGGCAAATTGTGTTCCTGAGTACCACTTTATATTCCCATCAGCAGTGAATGAGAGTTCCAGTTGCTCCACAGACTCTCCATCAGTAGGCACTGTCAGGCTTTTGAGGTTCTTGTTTTTTTCCGTTCTAATAGGTGTGGAGTAGTATCTCATTGTGGTTTTGATTTGCATTTTCCTAGTGGCTAATGATGTTGAGCATCTTTTTATGTGCTTATTTTCCACCTATATATCCACTTTGGTGAAGTGTCCAGACATTTATGTCTTTTGCCCCTCACCTTTTCAATTCTATTTTTAGCCATGTGACAAGCTACATTATTTCATTTATTGATTTTACTAATTGTCTGTCTCCCCTATTAAAATGTAAGTTCCACAAGGGCAGGGATTTCGGTCTGTGCTGTTCATTGCTCTAACAGCTATAACCTAAAATGCTTGTAACTTACAGTATTCCATCACCTATAATAGTGCTTCACACATAGTAGATATCTCACTAATATTTGTTGAAGGAATGAAGTAACATTTATTGAGTACTTTCTATGTGTCAGACACCATTCTAAAAGCATCAGATTTATTGTTTTTTGTTGCCATTTAATGATCTTATCAGTAATTTTTATTTATTCTTTACAAGTCTTTAATTGTTCAGCAAACACACTGAGTGGTTACTATGTGATAGTTGTATGCTAGGGTTTAGGAATAAAGTGAAAGCTACCCTTAAGAGACAGACAAGTTACAGGCTGGCCGGTGGTGTAGCGGTTAAGTTTGCGTGCTCGGCTTCGCTGGCCCAGGATTCACAGGTTCGGGTCCACAGCGCGGACAGATGCACCACTTATCAAGCCACGCTGTGGCGGCGTCCCATATAAAGTAGAGGAAGATGGGCACGGATGTTAGCCCAGGGCCAGTCTTCCTCAGCAAAAAGAGGAAGATTGGGAATGGATGTTATCTCAGGGCTAGTCTTCCTCACAAAAAACAAACAAACAAAAAAGGGACAGGTTAATACTGTGAGAGAAGGAACGTGCTGTGAGAAAGACGGGCACAGGAACCTGGCAAAGCAGAGTGGAGGAACACTGAAATCAGACTTAAGGGTCAAGGAAAGCTTGCGGGAAGAGCTGATCACTTGAATTAAACTGAAGTGAACAAAATGCTTAGCTTATACTTTCCCCATAATATTAAAGAGAATTAAATTTTAAGGCTCAATTACTTTTGTTCCCATTTACAATAATGTAAATTATCCAGGAAGCACTATATTTTAAACAGGCATTGGAAACAAATAAAGGCATTGGTCATTGTTTCCTATCATGTTAGGGGCCTTTGTTTTAGGGATTATAAGAATTAAACTATAACAAGATGTTTTTCTCATTTTTTATTGGGTTGTTTGTTTTCCTACAATTGGGTTTTGAGAGTTTTTCTAGATACATATCCTTTGCTGGATATGTGATTTGAAAATATTTTCCCGCAGTCTAAAGCTTTTCATTCTCCTAGTGTCTTTCTCAAAGCAAAACTTTTTCATTTTAATAAAGTCCAGTTTATCAATTTTTTCTTTTATGGGTTGTGCTTTTGTTGTCAAGTCTAAGAACACTTTCCCTAATCCCAAGTCGTGAACATTTCTGCCATGTTTTCCTCTAAAAGTTTTATAGTTTTACATTTTACATCTTTGATCCATTTTGAGTTAATTTTTTTTTTTGAGGAAGATTGGCCCTATGCTAACATCTGTTGCCAATCTTCCTCTTTCTTCTTTTCTCTCCCCAAAGCCCCAGCACATAGTTGTGTATCATAGTTGTAGAGTTGTAGCTCTTCTATGTGGAACGCCGCCCCAGCGTGACTTGATGAGCGGTGAGTAGGTCTGCGCCCAGGGTCCGAACCGGTGAACCCCAGGCCGCCAAAGTGGATCGTGCGAACTCAACCACTACGCCACCAGACCAGTCCCCCATTTTTGAGTTAATTTTTGTATAAAGTGTGAGATTGAGGTCAAGATTTTTTTATTTGTAGTTTTTTTGTGGGATACTTTTGCATATGGATGTTCAGTTGTTCCAACACCATGTGTTGAAAAGACTATCCTGTTTCCATTGAATTGCCTTTGTGTCTTTGTCCACAATCCAGATTGTATGAATTAATTGCTGGACATTTTATTCTGATCCATTGATCTATGCCTCTATCCGTCCACCAATACCACACTGTCTTGATTACTGTTGCTTTATAGTAAGTCTTGAAATTGAGTAGACTGATTCCTTCCACTTTATCCTTCCTTTTCAGAATTGTTTTGGCTATTCTAGTCCCTTTGCCTTTCCAAATAAATTTTAGAATCAACTTGTCTATATCTGCATAAATCCTTTTGGAATTCTGATTGGAATTGCATTAAATCTATAGATTTATTTGGAGAAAATTGACGTGTCCAACTAAATTGAATCTAAAATGAACACAGTATGTCTATTTATTTACATCTTTTGATTTCTTTCCTCAGCGTTTGTAGTTATCAGCATACAGATCCTGCACAAGTTTGTTAGATTTATACCTAAGTATTTCTCTTTTAAAAATTTTAAATGATATTGTTTTTTTAAATTTTGGTTTCCAAATTGTTTATTGTAAGTATATAGAAATATGATGCATTTTTCTGAGTTGACCTTACATCCTGTGGTTGTGCTAAACTCATTTATTAATTTAGGACTTTTTGTAGATTCCTTGGGACTTTCTATATAGAAAATCATATTATCTGCAAATAGGCACAGTTTTCTTTCTTTCTAATCTATATGCCTTTTACTTTCTTTCTGTGCCTTATTATATTGACTAGGACTTCTGGTGCTCTATTGAATAGGGGTGATGAGAGAGGACATCCTTGCTTTGTTCTCCATCTTAGGGGAAGGTATTCAGTCTTTCACCATTAAGCGTGATGTTAGCTGTAGCTATCTTATGGATACCCTTTATTAAATTAAGGAAATTCTCTTATTTCTAGATTGCTGAGAATTTTCTATCATGAATGGATACTGGAGGGTTTCAAATGCTTTTCTGCATTGTTTGATGTGCTCTGGTCATTTTTCCTCTTTAGTTTTTTAATATGGTGAATTACATTGATTGATTTTTTAATTTGGAACTCGCTTTGCATTTCTAGGATACACCCGCCTTGGTCCTGGAGTATTATTCTTTTTTATATATTCCTGGATTCGATTTCCTAATATTTTGTTGAGGATTTCTGTGTATTGTTCATGAGGGATATTGGTCTGTAGTTTTCTTCTCTTGTACTGTCTTTGTCTAGTTTTAGTATCAAGGTAGTTCTAGCCTTATAAAATAAGTTGGAAAGTGTTCTCTTCTAGTTTCTGGAAGAGATTGTGTAGAATTGGTGCTATTTATTCTTTAAAAGTTTGATAGAATTTACTAGTGAAACCATCTGGGCCTGGAGGGTTTTTTGTTTTTTTTTTTTAAGGTTTTAACCTACAGATTCAATTTCTTTAATATATATGTTACCTATTTCCTCTTGGGTCAGTTTTGGAAGTTTGTGGCTTTTAAGGAATTGATCCATTTCATCTAAATTATTGAATTTTTGTGCATGGAGTTGTTCAGAATATTTCCTCCTAATATCTGCAGGGTCTGTAATGATAACCCTTTGTCTATTACTGATATTGGTAATTTGTGTCTTTTCTCTTTTTTTATTTGTCAGTATGGCTAGAGTTTATTGATTTCATTGATCTTTTCAAAGAACTAGCTTTTGATTACATTGATTTTCTCTATTGTTTTTCTGTTTTCAATGTCATTGTTTTCTGCTCTTTATTTATTTCCTTCCTTCTGCTTGTATTGTTTCATTTTGCTCTTCTTGGTTTCTTAATGTGGAAGCTTAGTCTGTTGATTTGAGAACTTTCTTCTTTTCTAATATAAACTAATTCGTAATGCTATAATTTTCCCTTTAAGAACTGCCTTAACCTCATCCCACAATTTTTACGTGTTGTGTTTCATTTTTGTTCAGTCAAAAACATTTTCTAATCTCCTTTGGGACTTTCTCTTTGATCCATAGATTATTTAGGTGTGTGTTGTTTAATTTCCAAGGATGTGGAGATTTACCAGTTATCTTTCTGTTATTGGTTTCTAGTTCAATTCCATTATGGTCAGAGAACATACTTTATATGATTTCAATTCTTTTAAATTTGTTGAAGTTTGCCCAGGATGTGGTCTGTCTTGGTGAAAGTTCCATGTGTATTTGAAAAGAATATGTACTCTGCTGTTATTGGGTAGAATATTTTACAAATGTCTGTTTGATCCAGTTGTTTGATAGTGCTGTTCAACTCTTCTATATCCTTGCTGATTTTCTGTCTAGTTGTTTCATTTGTTAATGAGAGAGGAGTATTGAGATCCTCAACTATAATTATGAATTTGTCTATAAGTTTTGGCTTCATGTATCTTGAAGCTCAGTGATTTGGTGCATGTACATTTAAGATTATTCTGTCTTCTTGATTAATTGACTCATTTATCATTAATATTTCTCTTTATTCCTGTTAATTTTTCTTGCCTTAAAGTCTACTTTGCCTAATATTAATACAGCCATTCCAGCTTTCTTTCCCTTAGTGTTTGCATGGTATACCTTTTTATATTCTTTTACTTACAGATTACTTACGATCTATATTGAAACTTAGTTTCCTGTAGACAGCATATTTTGGGGTCTTTTTTTAAAAACAATTTCTGACAATCTCTGTCTTTTAATTGATGTGTTTAAACTATTTGCATTTCATGTAATTTTTGGTGTATTTGGACTTATATTTACCATTTTACTATTTGTTTTCTGATTTTCATTCCTCTGTTTCCCCTTTCCTAGTTTCTTTTGGATTATTGGAATATCTGATGGTATGAATGTTAGACCTTTGGGTATGGTTTCATGGATCCCTGAGGCTCTGTTCATTTTTTTCTATCTTTTTTCTCTTTGTTGTTAAGATTGAATCATTTCTATGGATCTGTCTTCAAGTTCATAGACTCTTTCCTCTGTCATCTCCATTCTGCCACTGAGCTCACCCAGTGAATTTTTAATTTTAGTTATTGTATTTTTCATTTTATAATTTCCATTCAATTCTTCTTTACCTCTTCTATTTCTTTACTGAGACTTTCTATCTTTCATCTGTTTCAAGAACGTTCGCCTGTACTTTGAGCATGGTTATAATAACTGTTTAAAAGTCTTTGTCTCACAACTGCATTTGTGTCTTCTTAGCATTGGTGTCTGTTGATTGTCTTTTCTCTTATTAGTCAAGATTTTCCTGATTCTTTGTATGCTGATTAATTTTGGATTGTATCCCAGACATTTCTAAGAGTAAAAACCGGAGGCCTCAAAAATGAATATTTGTTAGTAGGCTTTTCAAGTTTAACTGAGTTTTGTAATATCATTACAAACCAGTGGAATATAAAAGAGGATTGGGCATACTTTTTGAAAAAACATACACTACATATGTACATAAAGGTTTACGTTGAACTCTTGCTTTTTAGCAAATGAATAAGGGCGTTGCTCTTTTTTAAGCAATAATATATAGTACTGATATGCAGGTTAAAATACTTGTTAAAATGTTAAAATATTTTTGATAGCTGTGACCCTAGCCCCCTGAGTCACTTTCCATTAGGCCCCAATTATCTCAGCTTCTCTTTCAGGAAACCCCAATGTCCCTTTAATCTAGCAACTAAAGAGTTAATGTCTGGCCCAGCAGGGAGCCTGCTGGATGGACCCTGCTCCTGTGCTGTGGTTGAAGACTATTCTGATTGGTCAAGGCCACTGCCTACCACTCATTAAATATTTAGAATACTGCCTCTGCTAGCACCTTATATTTGTACGGCATTTTATAGTTCACAAAAGATGTTTACATATGTGTCTTAGTTAAGCCTCACGCTTAATTCCATGATATCAGTAGGAATTATTATTGCTATCAGAACACATTTTAATGATAAAATTAACACATATTAGGGGCCGGCCCGGTCACATAGTAGTTAAGTTCACTTGCTCCACTTTGGCGGCCCGGGGTTCACGAGTTCAGATACCAGCACAGACCCACCTACACCACTCATCAAGCCATGCTGTGGTGACGACCCACACACAAAGTAGAGGAAGATTGGCACAGATGTTAGCTCAGAGACAATCTTCCTCACACAGACAAAAAAAGGAAAATTAACACATATTAGTGTGGAAAATGAATTATTATTGGGGAATTCTAGGCTCAGAAATGTTACCACTTACCCAAGATCACATGATTATAGGAGTTGGAGTTTAAACTCTTAATAGCCTCAAGAATGGTACCTATCTTAAGTGCTGGGTTTTGGAGAGGAAGATTTCACTCTGGACTGGATAGATTTGGGAAGGCAATTGGAGGAGGAAGCTTGGACTGAGGGACTGGTGGGATTTGGTAGGCAGAGAGGAAGAGCAAGGATATTTTACTCAGGAACAGTGTGAAATGTGGCCCAAATGTAGCAAAATATCCTATTTTCATGATCATTTCAAGACGCCTTCTCTGGAGGTGTTGGAATTCCCCAATGTTCAGTCACAGAGAACACCTGAAGCAAAGCTCTCCTCTCCGACATTGCTTGCTCAATTCTGGATTGCTGTTGAAGGAGGCAGGAAACAAACCTTCATGATCTACTGAAGATGAATTTTACTTATTGGGCCATTTTTATCCTTCATCCTTGGGTCCCTCCAGATAGAGCAGTTGATGAGAAAGAAAGGAAGGAAGTCTTAAATATTATTTACAGTTCCTTGGCTGCTTTTACCAAGTCCACAAAGGCTTATCCAAGGAGAGAATGATGCTTTAAGTCTAAGCACGGCAACCATAGTCCTCAAGTTCTTTGGGTTTCTGTGTCCTGTCTTCAATAGCAATGGGAACCATCTCACATAACACTCTTTTTACCTCATTTAACAGTAGTGTTGTGCCTTTCCTTTCGGAGGCGCAAGGTGGCAAGATGGCGGTGCAAATTCCCAAGAAGGGGAAGTTTGTTGCTGATAGCATTTTCAAAGCTGAACTGAATGAGTCTCTCGCTCAGGAGCTGGCCAAAGATGGCCACTCCAGAGTTGAGGTCCAACTTACACCAACCAGGCCAGAAATCATTATCTTGGCCACCGGGATGCAGAATGTTCTTGGTGAGAAGGGCCACGGGTCTGTGAACTCACCACTGTGGTTCAGAAGAGGCTTGGCTTCCCTGAGGGCATTGTAGAGCTTTATGCCGAATGGGTGGCCGCAAGAGCTCTGTGTGCCATTGCCTAGGCAGAGTCTCTGTGTTACAAACTCCCAGGAGGGCTTGCTATGTGGAAGGCCTGCTATGGTGCACTGCGGTTCATCGTGGAGGATGGGACCAAGGGCTGCCAGGTGGTATGTGTGGGAAACTCTGAAGACAGAGGGCTAAATCCAAGAAGTCTGTGGATGACCTGATGATCCACAGTGGAGACCCTGTTAACCACTACATTGACACCACCATGTGCCGTATGCTGCTCAGAATGTGCTGGGCATCAAAGTGAAGATCAGGCCTCCCTGGGACCCAAGTGGTAAGATTGGCGCTAAGAAGCCCCTGCCTGACTACGTGAGCATTGTGGACCTAAAGATAAGATACTGCCCACCATCTCCATCTCAGAACATAGGGGTAGGAAGCCAGAGTGGTTTGCTATGCCCCAGCCAGTATCCATAGTATAACAGGGTCTCCTTGGTAGCTGGATATGGAATCTGGATGTTGCTCTATAAAGACTTTTTTTTTCTTTTTTCTGAGAAAGATTCTCCCTGAGCTGACATCCACTGCCAGTCTTCCTCTGTTTTGTATGTGAGCCACTGTCACAGCATGACCACTGAGAGATGAGTGGTGTAGGTCCACACTCAGGAACTGAACCCCAGGCTGCCGAAGTGGAGCACACCGAACTTAGCCACGAGGCCACCAGGGCTGGCCCTATAAAGACTTTTAATAAAATCTTTAAAAAGAAAGAAAAAAATAGAGTTGTATTCAGGTTTCGTGGAACAATTTGGGCCTCTTTTAAAAAAAGAAAACACAATTACAGATAGAAAGTTAGGTACAGGACTTAGGAAAGAATTCTGTAAGTGAGGGTCCAGAAGCTTTAACTTTATTAGCTTTATGGTATATCTACTTGTGCTTAATAATAATAACAAATCTGATAAACAAAAAGGAAATTATTCAATTAAATAGCATAGAAGTATTTTTCACTGTATATTCACTTCTGCTTAACAGTAATTTTTAAAATCTGCTAAAAGAAAGGGAAATCATTCAATTAATAGCACTGGAATATTTTTTTAATTGTTCCTGTGCTTCCAGGCTGCTTTTTCCTCCCCAGTACTTTTAGAACAGTTTCCTTGAGATGTCATTGACATACAATAAACTGCTCATATTTGAAGCATACAATCTGATAAGTTTTGAAATATGTATACATCTGTGAAAGCATCACCACATCAAGATAATGAATATGCCCATCACCCTCAAAAGTTTCTGCAAGTCCCTTTGTAATTCCTTCGTGCAGCCCCTCCCTGTACTCCCCCCACCTCTACCCCCATGTTTTCACATATTTTAATCTGCTTTTTAGGTCATTTAAGGCAGAAGGATGAATTTGGTTCCTGTTGTTTTATCTTGTCCAGAAGTAGATGCCTCTGGGCTTTTTTAACACAGAGAAAAATATTAGCAATCCAACATAACGAAGTGAAGAGATGCTCCTTCAGGGTAGGTATGGTTTTGAACAGACAACATAGAAGACTGATAATCCACAGAGAACTCCCCAATCTTAAAGACAAGTGGAGGACACACATAGAGCTGTGTCCAGTCCAGAGGAGTCTTTCTTTGCAAACTCATAGATGCACTTTTGGGATGTGGTCAACTTTGCAGAAATCAAGTAAAAGAAGAACCTGACAGACTTTCCTCCCATACTTGACTTGTCGTAAACCCACAATGAAGTTAATTCTGGTTTCTATTTATGGATCTTGTGGCTGCAGCCTGAGAAGGCATGAGCCACTGTTATGCTGAATGTGTACTTGTGCCTAAGTGAAGTTTCTATATGAATTCAATAATTGTTCAGTTCTTCACTTCGCTTCATCAACAGCATTCACTGAACACCTGCTGTGCTCTGTAATGAAGGCACCTGGGGATTTTCAGAGACCCTTGCCTCCTCCCTCACCCTCTGCCTAGGCTCTGGCAGATGCCAAGCCAGTTTATCATCCAGGGCTGGGCCCATGTGCCCCTTTTAGGGCCACTCAGCCCAGTCATTTTTTTCCTTCCAAATTACTAGCCAACTGTACATTTAATTCTTACTGAATACTCTGTCCTGAATACCTTGTCTTATTACTAAATATTTTTCCAGCATATATTCTTCCTTATAAATGAAATCATAAACCTCTTAAAGGAGAGTACATATTCGTATTACTTCTTAGCATCTCCCACCTCTTAGCATCTTACTTCTTAACTTCTCCATCCCCATCACAGGGCCTAATGCAATTTGATATATATTTATTTTACTTTAAAGTATAATTTGTCCATATTATATAATTAACACTTATTCATAATGAAAATGTTCGTTATGTAAATGTTAGATAATACGGACAAGCAAAAAGAAGATTTTTAAATTGCCCAAAATCTGGCATCCGAGAATAACTACTGTTAACATTGTGCATAGGGTGTACACCAAACAGGATATATATTTGCCCCAAGGAAGCTAAAATTTTAATGGAATGAATTGAAATATACACAGCCACAAATAAGAAGGGGAAAGTGGATGGAGTTACATTTCTTGAGAAGCCAGGAAGATGATGTGTTCCTTGTGGCCCAGGGCGGGCAGCATATGTGTGTTTTTAGAGACTTGGCCAAACAGGCCATCCAGAAAATAGTTCTGCCATCAGTTCTTGGAATCCTTATAGCAGGAATAAAGACTGATCTTCCATAATAGTGTTAAACAACTTAAAGAGAAGTGTGGTCCCCAAACCAGCAACATCAGCATCACCTGGGAACTTGTTAGAAATGCACATTCTTGGGCCCCATCCTAGACCTACTGAATCAGAAACACTGGGGTGGACCCAACAGGCTATGTTTTAATGAGCCCTCCAAGTGATTCCGATGCACAATAAAGTTTGAGAACCGCTGTCTAAAGACTGGGCTTGTATCTTGTTAATTGTTGAGTTCTCTGTCTCAGCACCTGGTGCCTAGAAGGTCAAAAAGAATTTATTAAATCAAGAATACAAATACCGGGGCCAGCCCCAGGGCCTGGTGGTTGAGTTCAGTGTGCTCCACTTCGGTGGCCCGAGTCTGCGTGTTCGGATCCCAAGTGCAGACCTACACCACTCATCAGCCATGCTGTGGCAGCGACTCACATATGAAATAGAGGAAGATTGGCACATATGTTAGCTCAGGGCAAATCTCCCTCACACACACACAAAAAAAGAATGCAAATACCCCTTAGAGATGCATCAATTTTTTAAATTATTTTTATTATGGCATACTGCTCATAGAAATATGTAAAAGATATAATGAACACCTAGTATATCCAGCACCCTCTCCAGCAAATTAAATCTTAGTTTGCCACGTTTTCTTCAGATATTTTTTTAGAGAACAAAAACATCGCAGATACAACTGAGAACTTTCTGCGTAACCTCTTCCCAAGCTCATTCTTCTTTCTCCTTCTCCAGAAATAACCAAGATCATGAAGTTGGCGTTAATCATTCTTGTACATGTTTTATGCTTTTACTACATATTCATGTATCTATAAACAATATATGGCACTGTTTTGCAGGGTTTTAAACTATTTAAATGGTGTCACACTCTATATACCTTGCAATTAGCTTTTCTGTATTGTTTTTAAGATTTATCATTGTACAGATACAAAGGTGTGATTCATCATTGTAATTGCTGTACAATATTTTCTTGTAGGAATATACGACGATATGTGAATCTGATCTATTAATGGCATTTAAATGTTTCCAGTTGATTTAGTTTTTCACTATTAAAAGTAATGCTGCCACAAACATACATATCTTCTGGTGCAACTAAATAGTGTCTCTCTAAAGTAAAGACCTAAGAGTAGATTTCCTGGGATGTAGGAATATGAACATTTCCAATCTTAATAGATAAAATCAAATTGCTCCCCAGAGTGGTTGTACCAGTTTCTCCACCTTTTTTTCCAATATTTGGTATTGTCGGACTTTTAGATTTTTGCCAATTTGATGAGTATGAAACAGTATCTCATCATTATTATGAATTTTTCACTACCTTAATTTCTAGCGAGGTTGAGCATCTTTTTATATGCTAACAGGCCAGTTGGATTTGAGAGACATAAAACTGACACATATTCACAAGATATAAATCCCTGGTATCATTTCCACTTCTCAAAGAGAGTTTTGATAGGGAGAAGGCCTGAGAGGGAGGAGAAAGTGGAAAAAGCCCTGCAGAGACAGGAGGAAGTGGGATGAGGAGAAGGTAGAGATATCATTTGCCTTCCTCAAGGTCTTTTCCAGAGCTGGCCCTGGACAGTTGTCGCATCAGCTCTGTTCCCTCCCCCCAGAGCTGGAGTCCTAAGCCCTGGGAGAAGTTGAGGTACGGTGGAGGTTATAGTAAACTTTTCCGGTCCTGAGTTTTTCAGGCTTTTTTGATTGAAGACTAGTTAACCCAGTGATTGTCAATGAGAGATGTACATCCCTACCAGGGTGTGTTTTGGAAATTTGGGGGGATTTTTTTAGTATCACAATGATTAGGGTATAGCATTACTGGCATTAGTGGGCTGGGATCAGGGGTGCTATACTTCCTTCAATGTATGGGACAGTCTTACTCAACAAAGAATTTCCATGACCACTCCACACAACTTTCAAAAGTCCTGCTAGACATTTATATGGGTAAAAAGCCTGTTCATAGTGATCCAGCCTAGCCTCTAGCTCTGTTTTCCATATAATCACAAAGTGTTTTGTCATGAGTTTACACTGATTTTTCTAAGAATGTAAACTATGATTTAAACTGAGAGAAGATTCTAACTTCGTTTTGTTCAAAACTTTACCAAGGGTGAGTCACTCTTTGCCAGACTTCAAAAAAAAAAATCTGTCACTCGACAATACTGACCAAGATATTTAGGTCACCAATACAAGCAGCACACTGGTATCGGTCTGCAGGTGAAGTCACCACCCTCACGGTGATTCCACATACAGGTGCAAGCCTCTGAGAACTTCATTATATTTTCCATTATATATAAACTGCTCTTCTTTTATTTCTCCTTTATATTTGGGCATTATAATTATTTTTTAATTTTGTGTGTGGAATGATCATATTACCTATGAATTTCATTTTTGGTTTAGAAAAAGGACATTACAAAATGTTTATTGAGAACCAGTGAACTAATAATTTCTTGATAAGGAAATTTAGGCTAAGAGAGTGAAAGAAAAACCTCACTTACCCCAAGATGACACAGTTGGTTATTGAGAGTGGAAAGGTTTCCACCCATTGCTGACTAACATCAACTCTAGACTCTTTCCAATAAGTCCCTGTACCTTCCAAAGCAATGGCCTCCATCCAAATAACAACAAAAACAACAGCTTCCACTCACCTGGCATTTGCTTGTGTCAGACATGGTTCCTAAGTGTTTTACATTTACTAACAGAAACTTTAACACTACTAAAGTCTCTGACCCTCACAACAACCCTCTAAGGTAGGTACTACTATGATCCTCATTTTACAGATGAGGAAACCGATGCACAGAGGGGTTGAGAGATCTGCCTAAAGGCACACAGCCAACATATAGCACAGCTAGGATGATCCCTGGCTATCTGGCTCTTTGTCACATCACTGTATTATGTCAAAGTCGGAAGTCGGGGTCAGAAAGCTGGGCAAATCCAATCAAGGCATTTGGGCTGTAGAAATGGAGGGAAATGGACACACGCAAGCAGTACCATTGCTCAAGTATTAAAATGTCCCCAGACGAGCTTCAGGGGTTATGTGGATCCCCTGAAACTGTATATAAATTATATAGCTATGTGTGTGTATTTGCACATTATTCTGGGGAACAAGTCCATGGCTCTCATTTGATTCTCAAAAAGGTCCCTGACAACAGAAAAGTTAGAACCACTGTATAAAGGAATATCAGCAGGACTTGGTGAGCAGGAGGATGTAGGCACAGAACTTTCCAAGCCAATGCTGGCTGCAGGCACAGGCTGAGCGCTGGGATAGATGCTCCCTTTGCCCCCAAGCTTGCCGGGACCTCCTTTACTCTTACTGCCATCTCCACTAGGAGCGGCCTCTTAATTTCTGTTCCCCGAAAAGCAAACTCTGAGAAAATCAACATGTTGTACAAAGAGGATCCTTTCTATGTGTTCAATTACATGCAAAAGATCAGAAGGCACTGATTTAGAGAGTAAAGGGCGAGAAAGAACCACATTCTAAGAGCATGAGTGGGGTCTAAGGGCCACTCAATGCACAAATGATTCTCAAGCTGTTTCTGCCCCAACACATCTAAGGAGGTAGAATGGGCACAAACCATGGGGACCGTATCAGGATCTGATGTGTGAGTAACGGCTTCAGAGGGAGATATTGTCAATGTCCCATCCGCAATGCCTCAGCCCACCCAGCAGACCACCTCCAGCTTTGGCGGAAGTTCCTGTGCACATCAACTGTTTCGTATCCTAAAAACCTGCTTCTTCTGCCTCTGAGCCTTCTCTGGCCCCAGGACCACATCAGTCCACACTCCCAGGAATAATCCTCAACAACAAGGGCTAGAGTTAGTGAAGGAATACCTCAGCGTCCTCACCCTCGGTGGGACAATTCTGAGGTGAGTTTTACAGTCTTTCAGAGGGTCCCCAGTGGGATTGAGCCCGAGCTGCCCACAGCAGTAGCCTTTCATTGATGTGCCCTTCATGACAGGATTTCCCCTTACCTTGTCTCAATTCCCAATCCACCGCTGAAATAAACTATATCCAAATCCTTGTCTGAAGGTCTGCTTTTAGGAGAACCCGAGCTAAGACAGTCCCCTTAGATATCACGTGTCAGTTGAGAATTCTGGCTATACAGGCAAGGTCTCTGCAGACCTTGGCCCACATCTTGCCAGATGCACCATGACGAAGGCCTTGCTGGGGAGGCAGGGACCACAAGACCCTTGTAGGATGAATCGAAAGGGCATCCAAAACCAGGGGACGAAAGCATTCATCCAAATCCTTAAATGGGAAAATCTATCCTAGAGGACCTTGTAACTAAAAAGGCTGCATATAGAGCCAGTCCCTTGGCGTAGTGGTTAAGTTCACACACTCCACTCCAGTAGCCTGGGGTTTGTGGTTTTGGATCCTGGTTGCAGACCTACACCACTCATAAAGCCATGCTGTGGTGGTGACCCACATACAAAATAGAGGAAGATTGGCACAGATGTTAGCTCAGGGACAATCTTCCTCAAGCAAAAAGAGGAAGATTGGCGATAGATGTTAGCCCAGGGCCAATGTTCCCCACCAAAAAAAAAAAAAGGCTGCATATAGTGAGGCCTTTCCCGGGGTAGACTTAAGGAAAAACATTTCAGAGTCAACTTATAAATAGGCCTTAAAAGAACAATCTTGTGCAACCAGGGCCTCTGCAAAAGGTTGTACAGTTGTGCTCTGGCTGAGGGGGCAAGTGGAGTTGAATTCCTGCCTGCATTCTGCTCGTCAAGCTGTGTGCCACATGAAGGGTCTACCTTTTACAATGTGCACAATAGGAGGTGATTCACACGTGGCCCCGTGTGCAACCACCACCATTTCTGCTGGTTCTGTCTAAAAAATTGGCCAAGTTTTGTCTTCAGATCCAAACTATCATTGCTGGCAATATATTCTTTATAACAATATTCCACTGATCTAGAACAAAAGCAATTTGAAGGCCCCGGGCTATTTGTTGTAATGGAATTTTCCTCATGTGAAAAAGTAAGCATTGCTGTTGTATTATTAATGGAGTTTTATCCTTTTTTCCAACAAGTTGACAGTTTTAGTATCATGTTGGTACGATTTATTCTACTAAATGATTAGGACACTTGTTTGTCACATTTCTATCTTCCTTTTCTAAATTGGAAATGTTTGTGTGTTTGCTGCAAAGTCCAACATTTAATGAGATTTGAACTTGTATGCTTTGTATTGAATGGGATTAACCCCCTTGTCAGTGCCCACTCTCAGGTCTTTGTGTTGGGGAGGCCCCAGTTATGTGGGCAATGGATGGTTTTTCTCAGCAATAAAAATGAGCAAATAACGTGAAGGCACCCATACCTCAAAAAGCAGAAGAGTGACCTCTGTTTGACCTTGAGGTCTGTACGCTGAAGAGAAAAGTTCCCTAACAGACAAAACAAGCTTCAAGCCAGAGAGAAAGAGAAGAAGATTGCTTACTTTCTGATTACTTTGTTTAAACCAACCTCCTCTCTAGTTTATAATCCTTTATGGGAGCATATTAAGAAGGGGCAGTTTAAGGTCTGTTTAGAGCACAGAAGAATTGTGAAATAAACAATTAATATTTAGAAAAGGGGCCCAGAACCTTCCATTTGTAGGCTTTTTCTCCCCCCCATTTAATGAATAATAGCCTTGGACTGTGGACTTAGGTATCCCATGTGTTTATTTTGATTACCATTGTCATATATCCACTAGTTACACTCTTTTTGCTATTTTGGACAATCCAAAATTAGGGGAACTCATTGGAGTAAATACTATGAGCATTTCTGCTGGCATGAATCGTGTATAGAATATAGGAGTGTCAACTCCAGTAATAAGGAAACAAATTCATTATTCACATCTTTTCCTGGCAAAGTGGTCTTGGAACTTTAGCCTTGGGTAATTTTTAAAAATCAGTCAGTATTCCTTCCCTTCCAGCCAAAGACTCCATTATATCTCAGCTTCACATCTGGTTGCTGTTGCTCCTGCCCCAGGCTGATCTGCATTGTCCAGCTTTTAGGCTTCTGCTCAGGTCAGTGCCTCCTGCTGGGATGCCCTCCTCAGTCTTTTGTGCCTATTGAATCCTTCGCATCCTCAAAGGGGAGTTCAAATCCTAGTTCTTCCAAGAAGCTTTCCTAGACTGCCTTGATACCTTCTTTTCCTCCTCTAAATATCAATAACCCATTGCTTGGCCCTCCCAATATACTATTAACTGTCTTTTCAAGCCTACAGGTTCTTATTTCCACAGGTAGATTTTAATTTCCTAAGACAGAAATTATAAGTTGCCACCCAACATCCATTGTCCCCTGCTTTTTAGTGACAGAGCCCCAATTACTCAGGGTGACAATAAACCCACATAAAAATTACCCTCTCCAGCCTCCTTTGCCAAGTGTGGTCATGTGACTAAATTCTGATCAATGAGATACAAGGAGAAACGTTTTCTGGAACTTACAGGAAGACTGCTTAAGGAAAATAGATTCAGGTGGAAGGCTGGACCTTTTGTCCTTTCCTCCTTCCACCTTCCTAGTGCTTGCGGTGAAGAGGGGATGGCTAGAGCTAAGAAAGCCATCTCAGATCATGAGTTGACCTTCAGGATGGAAGCCACCAACCAAGGATAAAGGAGTAGAAAGATAGAAGGAGCCCAGCGTCCAATGACTTTGTGGAACCACTATTCCATTCCTGGATTACCTCCTTTAGACTTCTTTTCTGGAAAAGAATAAACCCTTCTATGTTTAAGCCATTGTTGTTCCACACAGTCAAATCCACTTGATCTCTACTCCAGCTTCTTAAGCGCAGATCAGTTTTTGAATCATTGTAACGCCAGCAGTGCCTGACTCAGCACATGATAAATTCTAAACAGCTACTTGTTAAAGCTTGAAAATATTTTCCTTCTGACCCATAACAGTTCACATTTTCATTAATAATAGAATTACTCTCTTTAAAATCATGCCCATTAATCCATTAATCTTATGCTCCAATTTCAAAAGTTGATATTGTTTCCAATATGTAAAGTTTTTATCCTTACAGATGAAGTTATTATTTCAGAAATGGAAGAGATAGCAGGACAAAAAAGGAGAAGGCCATTATTAGGTCACAGGTTGAATGAGGAAAGCTTATCCTATGACCCAGAGGAGCCCATACAAAAGGTATTTCATGTGGGTTTAATTTCATCTGGTTAATTTTGCTCCGTTTCAGGCAAAGGAGAAACAAGTCATTTGTATACCTGTACAATTCTCTGTAGCAGCATCTTCTTTCACTTACTTGACCTAATACTGACCTCCCGACTTAGCATCTGTGTTCTATAATATGGATCCCAGTCATATAGCGGGAAGAAGTGTACAGTAGATTTTGAACCACATGATCCAATGTATCAGTGAGTTTAGTCAAGAAATCGGAAGTTATTCAGATATTTCAAGAAAGAAAGGATATTGTTTTTAGAGTGTGGGGTTATGGTGACTTTTTTCCATCTTCCTACTGTTTTATATTTTCCAAATTTTCCACAATGATCATGTACTACTTTCATAATCTGAGAAAGTAAGATAAATTATTTTATATTTTAAAGAAAACACTTGTCCCAAAGTCTTAAGGCATTGTTCCCATACTCTTGGAAGAGAAACATATTAAGTCACTGTCAGTGATTAATATATAAGAAACTGTTATAAATCATCAAACTATTCCTAGGGATCTGTAAGTTGATCTTTGGCAAACCATTTAACTTTTCTTTGCAGCCCTTTGGCTGTCTATAACATTGTCACACATATGTGCCAGTTCTCCCACACAAATGTGGCTGGTATTATTGAGGTCATCATTTCTAAATGTTCTTCAAGTTCCTCCTATGGAAAAAGACTTTGCAGGCAGAACAAATGGTTATTGCCTCATTGTTATTTCCTAGAACATCATGGCTGCCAACCTTGAATAAAATCTTATTCAGAAAGAAATACTCTTCCACAGCTTTTCTCCTAAATATAATAACTCTTAGCAAAAAGTGGAGGAAGAATTCTGTTCCAAAGTTGTGTAGAATATGTGGCAAATCTTAAGCTTTGTCATTTTAAGGAAAAATAAATTTAAATTCAAGTTTATATTTTTTTCTTTTCATTTACCATTTCTATGCTCTATGTCAAACTTATGTACTTTGGGGGCAAAATGAAACGGGAAACAATATTTATCTGTGCTCTTAAAGTTTAAATTTGTAAAAATTCAGAACTAGAAAAGGGCCTTAAAAGAGTATCTGATTCTGCACTCTTCTTTCAGATGGATGAACAGCTAAACTACCAAGGACAAGTTTTAGTCCATTCCTTTCATACAGGTCTCTAAGAATGAGGAAATCCATTGCTTTCCCAGATAGTCTTGTACAGCATTTTAAAGTTCTCTTTCATATTTGACCAGAATATCCACATCTCCATCCCCACAACTGCCCTAGAAAGATAGTTCTCCTAGAAGAACATCACCAGTACCTGGAATTGTGTATTAGAAGTCCAATTACATGTAGTGAAATGGCAGGCATTGTGGAAGGAGAATTCCACAGGTCCAGTCTCTGACTTGCTGTCTTTTTTGATTAAACATAAACAGGCACACCTAACACACAGGACACACAAACGGTAGAGTTTTTTAAAAAATCAAACCAATAGCTAAGTGGACAAGGAAGTATTCATGTCTTAAATAGGGAGCCTTCCCTCCACTGGTCGGGTCATGGATTCTGTCCTGGAGACTCAGTTATAGAGGGAAGTGACTTTTCTGTAGAATAAGGGAACATTTTTCCTGGGAAAATATTCCCCAAAGAAAAAGAAAGGTCGATGACAAAATGGATTGAGATCCAATCTATTTGAAACCCATATATAAAACTAGGTCATTCATCCTTTTCATACCCAAATAATTATGACTCAAGCCCCTGGCAGACTACTTGCTATTAATTACCACATACAGCCCAAAATGTATATGAGAAGCTCCTCTTCTGTCCATACCTCATGGCTCACCATTCTCCTGGACACAATTCTTTTCTACTGACTGATATTGCCCAGGGATTAGGGATTTCACTTTTCCTTCTTACTCTGTGCCCCATGCCTGAGCACCAGGTCTTTCCTAATTTCCCCCAGCAGCATTGAGACTGAGATTTAGCTTTAATAACACCTACTGGAGGTTGGGAGTAATAGACAGGGTGCACCACTCAAGAACAATTTACAGTTACTTCCTAAACCCAGGAGAGTCCCTGGCTATCCTCTTGGCCTGCCTCCAAGCAGCTCACTTTCTACCATGGAGGTAGTCTAAATCTTTTCGTACTATGAAGAATGGATGTTCCCACCATCAATCATCCTGAAAATAGGTTCATTTTCAGTCAGAATATAAAAAATGTAAGAAAACTCTTAGATGAGAAAGGGAAAGGGAAAATTTTATTTTCCTTCTGGGGACTGGAGATCAGTTTTTCCAGGACTTGGAAATGTGGAAAGACCTAGAATGCCAGCCATCTTGATACCAACCTGAGAATGAAGCCAACTCATAAATAAGTTCAGGACCAAGAGAAGTACAGGGAAACAGCTGGAGATACTGGATTGGATCCATCTTAAACTTGCCCTACCTCTGGAAGTTTAGTGATAAGAGCCAATACATTTCCTTGTAATCCAAGCCAAATTGAATTAGGGTTGTTTTTGTTATTGGAAAAAAGACACCATAACTGATAAACTTCTGTATTCTAAAATATGCTTCTACTGCCATTTCTTCGTTTATCAATATTAAACATTATCTATTTAATCTGTCATATAATAGATGAAAAAATCAGCTCATTTTTCAACACCTCCTCTACCTTCTCTTTTAGTTCCTCTCTTGGTTACCTTCATAACAATAAATAACACCCTAATACCTTTTATTTTTTTATTCTATCAACTATCTCTTAATGTCATTTATAAAATTAAGATATTAGCTCCCGAAACAGTCCACTCAGCAATTCTACACCTCACTTTGCACCTTCTGTCATCCATACTTGACTTTTGTATTACCAAGGTTGATAACATTTACGTTATAACTAAGTCTTCTAAGCTTTATCTATAGGTTAGTTATGAACAACTAAAAATCAATTAAAACTCTTTACATTATTGTGACTGTGAAAATATTGTTCATTGCAGAAGCAATGATTAGAGTTACATTTCCTTTCTTACTGCTCTTTGTTTTCCCTAGAGTTTCTATATGTCTTTGTTTTTATTCTGTACTATTTATAAATTTTTATAAATAATGTAGGAAATTTTCTCACAACACTGTATTTCTTCATAGTTATCTTTTCCGAAACTTCCTCTATGCATTTGCATATGTGTTTGTGTGTGTGTGTGTGTGTGTGTGTGTGTGTAAAGAGAGTTTTATTTTACATAAATGTCATAACGTTGTACATATGGTTCTTTGACTTGCTTTTTTCACTTAACAATATGTCTTGGAGGTCTTTCCATGTCAAAAAAATATAACTCAACTTAATTATTTTCTTTTAACTCTCACCTAAGTACTGGTATGGTTGCATCACAGTTTTGTTTACTTTTTATTTTTTGTTTTTCTAATTGTGTTAGACCTTAGTTGTACAAATGGATTGACATAATTTGATTATTCATACTCCCCAGTTGTAGCCAATTTGGGGTTTTATTCCTTTATACCCACTCTTCCTCCTTCACCATAGGCATCTACTCCTATATAGTTAATATGTGTCTTTCCAATTCACCTGCCATATTTTTCTTACATAACATACCTCACTGTTTTGTGAGCTTGAAAATTTTTACAAAAATGGTATCATGTTGTATGCGTCTACAATTTGCTTTTATCATGTAAATTATGTTTGAGATTCACCCACATTGATAAATATGTTTGCTTATTCCTTTTAACTGCTGTATAGTAATCTATCATATGACTAGACCACAATTTATCTATCCATTCTCCCATGCTTGTCATTTAGGCTGTTTTTGGCTATTTGCTATTACAAACAGTGATGCAATAAACATTATTGTACATGTCTCCTTGTGTACATGTATAATTCATATATTATTTAACCACTTCACCATTGATGAAGTTAGTGTGTTTTAAAATTTTGATTATTATAGATCTCTTTATCATATATGCATATGTTCTTCTAGTATATGCTGCATAAGTAGCATCTTACATAAAAGGTAATTCAGTTATGAATTTTTAGAATTTTGGTATCATTAGGTTATCTTCCAAAAATATTATATCAATGTAAATTCCCAAGAACTGAATATAGGATATCAATTTTCCTACATATTTGCCTGAACTTAATATAATCAATATAAAATTCTTGTCTACATCACAGTTAAGAAATAGTATTTCATTGTTATTAAGAGTTGCATGGCCCTGATTAGTTGTAAGAGCGAGGTATCTTTTAATATCTTTTTGGCCCTTTGTTTTGCTTCTTTATAGCCTTTGACAATTTTTCTACTGAATTGCTTTTTCTTTCTTGTTGACTGTCAACATATTTGTGATATTAATTTTTTGTTACTGTATATATAATGCAAGTCTTTTCTTGTGGCCTTTTGCTTTTTCTTTCACTTTGGTAGTGGCATGTTTTATAAGAATAAAGTTTTTATTTATTTTTTTTTAAATTAATTTGTGTGTGTGTGAGGAAGACTAGCCCTGAGCTAACATTCATTGCCATCCTCTTTTTGCTGAGGAAGATTGGCTCTGGGCTAACATCCATGCCCATCTTCCTCTCTCTATATGGGACACTCCCACAGCATGGCTTGACAAGAAGTGCGTCAGTCTATGCCCAGGATCCGAACCTGTGAACCCCTGGCCGCCAATGCGGAGTGCATGAAATTAACCACTACACCACCGGGCCAGCCTCCATGAATAAAGTTTTTATTTTGAGGTAATCAAATTTATCAACCTTACCTATAAAGCTTTTGGTGTGTTTGGGTGTGAGTGTGTCTTGCTTTAGAGAATTTTCCATATCCCATAGGTTATAAATATTTGCCTATATTTTCCTGTATGTTTATGTGTATGTGTGTTTGATTTAGAGGATCTTTCCTTCTCAGTAGTTATATATATTTTTATTTTCACCTAATACTTTCGTAGCTTTGTGGGGTTTTTTTTAAGTTTAGCCCTTTAATCTATCTGGAATTTAATTTTGAGAATGGTATATGGTAGGGGTGCAGCTTTGTGTTTCTCTCTAATTATCCCAACACTATTGAATTTGAAATGACGCTAATATTATATACTAAGTTTTCATATATAGACAGATTTATTTCTATAGTCTCCATTCTTCCCCATTAATATATTTATCTCTTTCTATGCCAAAACCACACAATTTTAATTGCTTCAGTATTATAAAATATTTTGATATTTGATATGGCAAGTCCCAATATCTGCTTCTGGTAGTCATTTTTTATAACCTTAAGTTTCCATTTTGACACCCTCACAAAGTCTAGAGGATGGAAGTCCTTCCAAAGTGGGGGAGATGGATAGAAAACCCATGCACAAAGCTGAAATACCAAAAGATAAGTTAGAAAATTTCAGCCCACTAGAAAAGCACAGTAAGAAAACTTGCCTGCTTCAATCTCGGTGGTGGGCGGGAGTGGAAATAAAAATATCCTCTGAAAATACAGAACTACAAGCTAGCCTTCACATTGGTGTGTGGCCTAAATTTACGTGGCCCATGTTTTCTGAGAAACCTCAATTTCAGATCATTTATTTTTAAAAGGTTCCAGAGCAAATATAACATTAATACCAAAACCTGACAACGATTGCACAAAGAAAGAAAACTACAGACCAATCTCACTTATAAGTATCACTGTAAAAACATCAAATAAAATATTAACAGGCAGAATCAAGGGGTACCCTTACAATAATAATAAAGTGACATTTATTCCATGAATGAAAAGATGATTCAATATTAGGAATCTATCTATATTAATACATCTGAGGAGAAAAATTATATGATCATCTCAACTGATACTAATAAAGATTTGAAAAAAGTAAAACCCCATTCTTGATTTTAAAAACACCCCACAAAATATAAATAAATGATTACTTCCCTAACATGATTTATTAGTCCAGAAACTAGAATCAAACTCAATGGAGAACACTGGAAGAACTTATGTTAAAGTAAGAAACAGGACAAAGATGCCCACTCTCACCATAACTGTTTAATATTATCCTGAAGATATTAACAAATCCAACTAGACAAGAGAAAGTATAAGAATTGCAAAAGAGATGGTAAAACTGTCACTGTTTTTAAATGATATGATTTTATATTTAAGAGAATCAACTGGAAAATTATTACAAATACTAAGAGAATCCAGTAAATTGCAAGGTATTAAATTAACATACAGCAATGAATAACTTTCTTATATTAAAAAATACCAGGCCGGCACAGTGGCGTAGTGGTTAAATTCGCACACTCAGCTTCGATGGCCCAGGATTAAGGTTTGGATCCTGGGCGCGGACCTGTGCACTGCTTATCAAGCCATTCAGTGGCAGGTGTCCCACATATAAAGCAGAGGAGGATGGGCACAGATGCAGGGCCAATCTTCCTCAGCAAAAAGAGGAGGATTGGCAACAGATGTTAGCTCAGGGTTAATCATCCTAACCAAAAAAAAAAAAAAAAATACCAGTTAGGGGCCAGCCCAGTGGCATAATAGTTAAGTTCACACACTCTGCTTCAGTGGCCCAGGGTTTGCAGGTTCAGATCCCAGGCCTGGACCTACATACCACTCATCAAGCCATGCTGTGGCAGTGTCCCATATACAAAAGAGAGGAAGATTGGCACAAATGTTAGCTCAGGGACCATCTTCCTCAAGCAAAAAGGAAAATTGGCAACAGATGTTAGTTCAGGACCAATCTTCCTCACCAAAAAAAAAAAAACAGTTAAAAAATATGATGGAAAGGAAGACCACATCTGCAATAGCAAAAACAACAACAAATAGATAAATTACTTAAAAATAAACAAGAAATATACATCTTTATGAGGAAAATTTCAAAACACTACTGTGAGACAAAAGAAGAACTGAACAATGAAAATATATACTATGTTTTTTGGTAGAAAAATTCGACATGACAAAAAGTGTGTTCTCTCTGTGTCAACTTATAAATTTAACCTGATCTTAATAAAATTACCAATACATTTTTTTCCAGGAAATAGATAAGTTGTTTCTAAATTCATTCAAAAAAATAATTAAGCAAGAGTAACCAGAAAAAGTCTGAAAGTGAAGAACAATGTGGTAGAATTATTCCCAAGAGATGCTAAAATGTCCCAATAATTAAAACAGTGTGATAATGATGCTTGACTAGACAGGCTAAAGGAGAATATAAAGTACAGAAATAGAGCCAAATAAATCCAAAAATTTAGTAAATGAAAAAATGGCAAATCAAATCAGAATGGCAAGAAAGAATTTTAAATAAATGTTGTTGAGACAACTGGGTAACCAACTGGAAAAAATAAAATTGAATTGATACCTCACATCACGTACCAGGAAAAAGGCAAATATCTTTAAAAATCTTGATATTAACAAATGAAACTATAAAACTACTGAAGAAAACGTGTGAATTTCTTTGTGAGCTAACAATGACTCAAAATACACACACGAAGACTAGTAATTTTGACTACATAAAAAAATGTTCAAATGTATGGAAAAATATGCCATAAGCAATGTTGAAAGACAAATGACAAACTGGGAAAATATATTTGCAACTTACATCATAGACAAAGCACTAATTATCCGACTATATAAAGAATTACAATAAATCAACACACAATAAAACCAATAAATATTGATACTTTTAAAGAAACTGAGCAAAGTACATGATCATGAAGTTCACAGAAAAAGATACACAAATGACCCTTATGCATACAAAAAGAAAGTAAACTTCCTTTAACTCATAATAAGAAAAATGCAAATTGAAACTAAACTGAGATAACTATTAAATTAGGAAAAACCCAAAAGTTGAACAGCGGTTTCTGTTAGCAAGACTGTGGGGAATCAGGTAATCTCATATATTGCCAGTGGGAGTGAAAAAAACACAACTATGGTAGAAGGTAACTGGCAATAGTTTCCAAATTTACAATGCATTTACCCTTTGACCTGACATTTCCACTTCTGGAGATTTTATATGTTCCCCTGCACACTGACAAAATGATGTATGTATAGGGTAATTCATCACTGCATCATTACCTACTATCTAGAAAAAGATCAGAAACAAAGCAAGTGCCCATTAACGAGGAATTGGTTAAATAAACTATGTTCTATTCGCACAATGGAACACAATACAGCTGTAAAAAAAAAAATTACGAAGTTTTTTTATGTACTGATATGGCCAGATCTTCAGAATCTATTTTAAGTAACAAAAGGAAGGTACAGAATAGTAATATATAATTTTCTGCCTTTTATGCAAGAAAGAGGGTAAAATAATATATATAATTTGCTAGTATCTGCATAAAGAAATATTACAAGTATTCAAAAGAAATTAATAAATGTGAATCACTACAGAGGGAAGAAGGGAGTGTGGTAGCACATCAGTAGGAAAGGGAGTGACTGGATGATTCGTTGTTCAGGAGGAGGATAAAGATGTGATTGAACCTGTGACTTCAGCTTCTGTTGATTGAGTCAGGATAGGCTTGGTTATATTGCAGTAATAAACACACCAAAATCTCAATAGTCTAACCACCAAGATTTTCTTTCTTTCTCCCACTAATGTCCATCCTAGGCAGACGAGAGCTCTCTTCTGTACAACCTAGTTCTGACCAATGAGATGTGACGAAGTATCCCGGAGTGCTTCTGGGAAACATTACCTCACTCTTGAAGAGACAAACGGGAATAAACATCACTTGAACATCACAGGTTTACATAAGATGCTTGGTAGTATGGGAGCCATCTTGTTGCCTGGAGAGGGGCAAGCTTGAGAGACTTGCAAATCTGACCTCCTGGGTCTAGTAGAGATAAAAATAGAAAGAACCCGCATCCTTAATGATGTCAGTAAGCCACTGAATTAACCAACTCTGGAGACTTCCTACCTCAGGATTTCTTATTATGTGAGATAATAAAATTTATTTATTGTATAAGCTATTTCAAATTAGATTTTCTGTTATTTATAGATGAAAACATCCTCATTTATAGGTTTCTTATTCATTTTTCTTGTTTTATTACAGTGACTAGATCTCCCAGTTTAATGTTGTATTGTAGCATGAAAGCAGGCCTCCCTGTCTTATTCCTGATTTAATAGGATTACCTCTAAAATCACCTCTAAGTATTATGATAGCTGAAGGTTTTGGTAGGTCTTTTTATTAAGATAAGAAATTTCCCCTCTATAGCTAGCTGCTTAGAATTTTTTTTAAGTCATTAATAGATGTTAAATTTTCTGAATTATTTTTCATCATTTATTGATAGAATCAGATGTTTTAATCATAAATGTAGTGAATTATACAAACTTCCTAAATTAAAATTAGATTCTTGGACTTCTGTAATTAACCTCCCTGTGTCATGATATATTCCCTTGATATACTATTATATTTGATTTGCTGAAATTTAAATAGGATTTTTGCATCTATGTTCCAAGTGAGGTTGATTTTATTCAGTTTTGGCATCAGTGCTTTACTGGTCTCACAAAACAAGTTGGATACCTTTCCAACACTAGAATAATGTGTATAACAGAAATTACCTCTTTTTGGAAAGTTTAGTAGTACTCACCCATAAAACTTCTTAGGCTTAGTGTCCTTTTCTCTTAACTTTTAAAAAATTTATGGGGCGGTGGGCACAAGGGGTGAAGGGTTACATCCACATGGTGACGGACAAAAAATAATGTACAACTAAAACCCCACAGTGTTATAAACTATTAAGACATCAATAAAAAAAATTTCTGAAAATAATATTATAAACCCTCATTTACTAACTCATAACTAAAAATGATCAACTCATAGCAATTACCACTTTGAAGCAAATCCCTGATATTTCATGTATAAATATTTCCACACCTATCTCTAAAATAGAAGAACTCTTTTTTAAATGTTACCACAATAATATCGTTAAATATCCAGTCAGTGCTCAAATTTCCCTGCACATCTCATAAATGTTTGAACGGTGTATTTGTTTGTATCAAGTTCCAATTAAGGCCCAAACATGCAATTGGATATGTCTTCTGGTCTCTTTTAATCTATAGGTGCCCCCTACACACACACCTTTCTTTTTTTTCTTGGAATTTATTTGTTGAAGGAACTGGATCATTTGTTCTACAGAATTTCCTAGTCTGGATTTTGCTGATTAGATCACTATGGTGGTGTTGAATGTGTTTTTCTGTCCCCCATTTCTTGTAGAAAGCGGCCAATAAGAATTTTTTTAAGTTATCTTATACTCATAAACTTAAATATATTTGAAGTGTTTTAATCCAGTGCAGTTATTATTTTTATTAATGCAAAATTGTCACATCTTTAGCCAGTAGGAGCCTCTTCGAGCTGGTTCCTAAGGTTTTGACACTCTCTGTGGTCTTGTTTTCTTGCCTCTGATTTGACAACTTGTTCTAGGTTCATCTTGTGCCTTTCCTGCCCCAGACCTGGAATCAGCCCTTTCTCAAGTGAACCCTGATTCCTTTTAGTGGGAAATGATGTTTACAGACCACTATTTAGGTACTAGGTATGTCACTACTACTAGGTGGATCCATTTTCTAGGCTGTCCTTGAATTCCGTTTTATTTGCTTTCAATATAATCACATATAGTCTCCTTTTATTCCTTTTTCTTTGAATATCTTTTTCCATCACTTCATTTTCAACCTTCATAGGTGATTTTATTTTACATGTGTTTCCTGTAGTAGCTAGATTTTTAAAAACCTAATATAATATTTTCTTTTCATCCATGAACTTAACCCAATCACATTCAATGTGATATTGATATGTCTGAACTCCCACCTTATTTTACCTTTTCTACTTATCCTGGGGTTTTGTTGTTTCCTTTTGTCTTTTGTAAAATTGATTGAATTTTTCTTTGTCCTATTTTATCCCTCTTAAAATTTGGAATATGTATCTGCTATTTCTTCCAGAGGTTGTCCTGATATATATGGATTTTATGATGTTTCACTGATTTCTTTAATAAGATACTTCATGTATCTCTCTGGGATTACTTTTTTTTGTTCATTTTTCTAGGTAAGTACATCCTCTATTAATTCTTTGTGGATGGTAAATTTTCTAAATCTTTAAATATCTCTAAATGTATTTGTTTTGCATTCACACTTGAATAATAGCTGAGTTATACTATGAATTCTATGAATTCTAGATTTGTAACCATTTTTCTCTCAAAAGTTGAAGATATACTTCTGTTGTCTTCTTGTATCCAACATGTTTCCATTAAGAATTCTATCAGTCTTTGTGAAAATGTTTAAAAAAATCTTTGGATGCTTTTAGGAATTCTTTTTATATCTACTGTTCTAAAATTTCGCTCTGTGTATCTAGGTGTAGTCATTTCTTTCTTCCTTCCTTCCTTTCTTCCTTCTTAGGTGTAGTCAGTTCACAACATGAAGACTTGTGTCTTTATTCAACTCTGGAAATTTTTCTTTTATTATATTTTGAAATTTTTTTCCCTTTCATCTCTTCTGTTTTTTATTTTCTTCTGGAACATGTATAAATAGGTTTGGGAGCCTCTGGTTCTATTCTCCACGTTTCTACATGTTTCTTTCATACTTTTTCTGTCCTCTTGTACTACATTCTGGGAAAATCCCTCAGCTGTTGTTTCCAGCTCACTGAATAGCTCTTCATCTGTATTCATTCTACCATTTCCCCATCTTCTGAATACTTTTCTTTTCCAAGAGCTCTGCTTGGTTCTTTTCCATAACTTCCTTTCTGTCTCATGGATTCAATTATCTCTCTTATTCCTGTGAAGATTTTAATTATATTTCCCTTAAAATCAACTTCAGTGAGTTCTATTAACTATGACTTAGTTATTAGTCATGTGTTGCATTTTGTGCTTCTGTTCTATGATGTATTAATAATTCTTGGCTCTGTGTACATCTTTTCCTTTGAGATTCTCTGTTATCCTGACTGTGGGAGCTGTTTATTGAAACCTGCTTCCAGCAACTGGTGGGGAGGAAGATGAGGATGGGCCTGTATCTAGCCTTCTGAGTGTGGGAGGCTCTCTCTTTCTGGGTATCAGCAGCCTCCCAAGATGCTGCCTTGCCTCTTGTGCCCAAGGACCTCTCCTCACTGTTTAGGGGCAGATCCCTCTGCTAACCATTGCATGGTTAAAGTGGGAAAGTGGTGAGGGGCAGAGCTATCAGCCTCCTCCTACCCAAGTGTACTGGGTTGCGTAGCGTGCCCCCCAAATTCATGCTCCACCAAAGCTGTGAATATGACCTTATTTGGAAATAAGGTCTTTGCAGATGTAGTCAAGATAAGATAAGGCCATACTGAATTAGGGTGGGCCCTAAATCCAATATGACTGGTGTCCTTATAAGAAGAGGGAAATTTGGATACAAAGACACAAATACATGGAGAAGTCCATGTGAAAACAGAGGCCAAGAGTAGAGTGATGTATCCACAAGCCAAGGAATGCCAAAGATTGCCAGCAACCACCAGAAACTAGAAGAGGCAAGGAAGGGTTCCTCCCCTAGAGCCCTCAGAGGGAGTATAGCCCTGCCACACCTCAATTTCTGAGTTGTAGCCTCCAAAACTGTGCGAGAGTAAATTTCTGTTGTTTTAAGCCACACAGTTTGTGATAATTTGCTACAGAACCCTAGGAAATCAATGCACCACATAACCCTACCAATCACACTTGATCCCATCCCCAACTCCTTTTCCATTTTTCTAATCTTTAACTGGAAGATTGTCAGTTGTAATATGATAAACCATGATATAAGCCATCTCCGTCTTCCTTGTAGATACAACAATAAGTTGACTGCCTCCCGCCCCTTCAGCCAACAGAAAGAAATTTACCACACAAGACAGTCTTTCCTGCTTGGTGCCCCAGCAGTTGAAACTCAGTATGCCCTCCTAGATATCAAGTTATAGTCATTCAACTCTTCAAGTCTCAGTTTACTCATCTAGAAAATAGGAATGATAATACCTCCTACTCTACAGAGTTATTATGAAGATCAAAAAAGATAAGGTTGGGGGGCCGCCCGGTGGCGCAGCGGTTTAGTCCATGCTTGGCAGCCCGGGGTTCGCGAGTTCAGATCCCGGGCGCCCGCCGACGCACAGCCTGTCAGCCATGCTGTGGCGGTGTCCCATATAAAGTAGAGGAAGATGGGCACGGATGTTAGCCCAGGGCCAGTCTTCCTCAGCAAAAAGGGGAAGATTGGCAACAGATGTTAGCTCAGGGCTGGTCTTTGCCACACACACACACAAAAAAAGATAAGGTTGTTACAAGAGGCTGTATGAGTTGGGACATTATATTTTTCCTCATGCTAAGTGCCCCACAGATAAGATTAGCAGTGATGACGCATATCAGAAGTAGTACATGCCATCCTAACATTTGGACCAATAACCCTAATTCTGTGTCTATAGCTCAAGAGAATAACAAACTACAGAACCATCTTTACACCTGAAAAATGTTCATCATAGTAATCCTTATAAAAGCAAGACATTGGCGGTAACCCAAATAGCCAACCATGAGGGAATCATTGCATAAATCTGCCTTTCCCTATATATGTACATACAGATACAGATTTCTTTTTACTGTGCGTCTCCTTTGTCAACTTGTATATAATCTCATAAAATTTATAGTATTTTTAAAAATCATTTTGTAATTTTTGCATTATTTTTATTTAACAAACACATATAATGCTTAATATGTGCCAGACATTGTTCTGAGCACTTCAAAAATATTGCATTTATAAATATTAGCTCATTGATATGTTTTTAAATTTCTTTGCAAAACATTTTATTTTTAACAAAATAATATTAAAATTGTATGGTAAAGATTATTTTAAAACAACCTTCATTAATATCCATGTTATCAAGACAAAATTTAACTCCCTTTTAACATGTGACACATACTTTAAAATAATTACATTAAAAAAGCATAATTTGTGATATACGTTTTGAAATGGAATTGTTTATTACATTTAGTTTAGGGACAAAGTCTATATTTAATATAGATTGAAAGAAACTATATGCTATGGCATTAAAATGGGCAAAAATTTTTTCATTGCCTAATGTTTTTAGAATTTTTGCATTTTGACTTAAAACATCAACTGTTTTATTTCTATAATTTTAACATTTTGTTTCCAAATGAAGAAATGAAAGAGATTTCAGACTGTCATTTGTAAATACTTCTCTACAAATACACTCCAGAATGAAATTTGGGTGTGGATAATCATTATTTCCAGTAAATGAATTGCTCCTCCCCACTTTTAAAAAAGATTTTAAAGTATCACACATGTTTTGTTTGAATTCATGTTATTAGAATTATAAAATAAATACAACTTAACATATCTGGTAAAGACTATCTCAAGGAAAATTTTCAAAATTATAATTTTTGATCATGGTAAAATACACATAAATTTACCATTAATGACATTTCGTACATTCACAATGTTGTGCAACCATCACCATTATCTAGTTCCAGAACATTTCATCACCCCAAAAAGGAAACCCCATAACCATGAAACAGTCACTCTCCATTCCCCACCTCCCAGCCCCTGGTAACCCCTAATCTGCTTTCTGTCTCTACGGATTTGCCTATTCTGAATATCTCATATAAATGGAATCATACAATATGTGGCCTTTTGTGCCTGGCCTCTTTCATTAATATCATGTATTCAAGGGTCATCTACTTTGTAGCAAGTATCAGTACAGAATTATAATTTTAACACCTCTCATTAACTTATTATATTTTAATAACAGTATTCCTTATCGTTTCTGTTGTTAACCCATAATCCATTATGAGTGTAGACTGAATAATGCAATAAGGAATAAAGACAATTTATAACTGCCAATAGGTTTCTTAGGTATCAGTGCCCATGGTGTTGTGTCGAGTGGGGTAAGGGAGAGACTGGTTCACGATCTCCACACTGTGCGTGCTCACTTGACACACACCCAGATGTTCTCTCGCCACTCAGCTTTAAAGGGGAAATGTTTTGAGGCCAGCCCTGTGGCACGTAGGGGTTAAGTTTGCACGTTCCACTTTGGCAGCCCAGGGTTCCTTGGTTCGAATCCCGGGTGTGGCCTTACTCATAGTTCATCAAGCCATGCTGAGGTGGTGTCCCACACAGAACAACTAGAAGGACCTACAACTAGGATATACAACTATGTACTGGGGCTTTGGGGAGAAAAAAAGAAAAAGAGGAAGCTTGGCAACAGATGTTAGCTCAAGGCCAATCTTCCTCAAAAAAAAAAATCATAAAAAATAAAGGAGAAATGCTTTAAATAGCTAATTGAGCTGCTTTTTACTTTTTGAAATTCAAACAAATGCTATTGCTATCTTGGAATGTGGAATAATGTTTCACATGCCCTGGAATTCCCTGGAATAATGTTCCATTATTCTCTGGAATAATGTTCATGGATCTTGCAGAGGATCACAGATACTTTATGGGACCCTCATGAGGTATAATGTTTTGCAGTCATTAAACGTGATGCTCATGAAGACAACGTATTACATAAAAAGTGTTTACGATATAATGCCAGAGAAGAAAGTAGGATACAAGTTTGTAAGTATACTACAGAAATGACAGGAAGACCACTTAAAACTATGCAAAAACATTTCCAGAAAAAAGACAGAAAGGAAATATGCAAAATAATAGTAGCATAATGGATGGTAGAGTAATGGGTATATTTTTCTCCTCCCTAAATCTGCTAAAGACCTGTAATGCGTTTATGTTACTTTCATAATTTAAACAATTACAAATGAAGAAAGGGAATAGCTCATGACCTTTGACCTTCAGCAGCTTTCTGCTCAAGTCAACCTTGATTCAAGCCATCATAAAAGGACATGCAGACCCACACGTCACTCTGTAGATAGAAATCTTGAAGTTAAATGATTGGAAAATTACACAGGAACTGCTTTTTAATGTTCACTTTGGAAAGGTAACTACCAGTGGCTTCCCTTCTGGAGGACAGCTCCTTTTAATGAGGTCCTTTTTGTATTTCATTAATCCCCCGTGGATGGCCTTTAATTAGACCAAATTCTGCTTGCTAAATACTTCTTAAAACAAAAGCACAACACGTTCGCATAATGTACCAGGCCACCTATTGTACTGTGCTGGGAAGGACGTTGACTCCGGCGTTAGGAGGCCTGAGTTGGAGCCTTAGCTGTGTGGCCTTGGGCAAGTCAGCTCTGTCTCTGAACTTTATCTTCCTCATCTGTACAATGGGGATGTGAGTCCTGACTTCTTTGGAGCTCTAGGTGAGAAGGAAATTCTCAGCTATTTAAATGACCTCTGATTTCTCATAAGTAGGGACACTCAGAAAAGTGTCTGACTCCTAATAAGTAGAAACAGCTGGAGAGCCGGAAAGGGAAGAGTGATCAGAAAGGGGACATTTGAAAATAAGCAAGGCAGGAGAGAGAGCACTGGAGGGTGAATCTCAGGAGACCTGAATTCTAGTCCCAGCTCTGCCCCTGGCTGAGTAAGGGTGTGACCCTGAGTTAGTCACTGCCCTTCTGTAGGGCCCGCTTCTTCCTCTGTGAAATGAGGTGACAGGTCTAAGGCCCCTTCTGGTTACAAATTCTCTTAATATGTGATTCTGTATCACAGAATGAGGGGTGTCTATTGTATCCTGACTTGGTTCTTACAGGGCCTCTTTGTTATTCAAGGGGCTCAGCACAATGTTGACTTTTTAATCTTTTAATTCATTCTTGTGTCATCCATGAAGTAAATCAGAAGAGAAAATCCAGATGAACATTCCCATTTAAGCCAATTTCTTGAGGCTGATATTTTAACAAACAATAAACTGATGAATCATGAGATAGCCTTGGAAAATATTAGACACTTAAATCTTCTCAACATTTTTCAGGAAATAGGCTGTAAATGGGGGAAGAAAAAATGTAAATGTGTTCAAGATGGGGAACTGTCTTAAATAAAAATAACTACATTTTACTTTTAAATTAAAAAAAAAAATCTCCTGTAAGAGTATTTGGGATGGGTACAAACATAGTGTCAGGGATTTTTCTTTAGACCCCACAACCAACTCTTCATTTGCTAAACAGAGCATTTTGGAAAATTTGCATCATGAATGCAGACACAGGCAAGGCAGTTTAGATGGGTGACTTCTCCAGCCACTTTCTCTGTTACTTGGTTTTCCTGATGGTCACAGTCTGCCCTGAAACCAAACCTATCATCATCAGGGGAAGCTGTGGGGTAAAAGTGTGAGGGTGCCAAAATTAATCTTCTGGCTTAGCGTCTGGTTCTCCTCATCAGTGACAACCCCTCTTCAAAGGTACCTTGCAAATCTGTAGTCTTTCTTCTTCCCTCCCTTCCTCCCTCTCTCCCTTCCTTCCTTTCTTTTTGTTCTCTACACATCCAAAATCTTTTACCAGGAGAAATCTTCTAATTTTATTGTTCTGAGCCATAATCGGTTGAGAATACCCTACAATATTTCCGGGTTTGGTAAGCCTTTATAGGGGTCAAAGTCTCAAACAAATGGAGTACATTTTCCAGCTAGAATTTTAACCGCCAGCCTTGGTTATGGGAATGTGGGGGTATGAGAGGAAGGGGCATTTATAGGGTATATCAGTTAGGGTCCATCTGCAAATAACAGAAACCACTTTGGCTAGTTTAAATGACCCTTTAATAATGGAATTGGATGCTTACAAATTGTTTGAAAGGTGGTAGGAAAAGTCCTAGGATGAGCTTCCAAGAATGACTCCCCAGAACAAGATGGTGGAAGTGGCCCACGAAGGGAGCTATTACTTCTGTCAATACTAGGAAGCTGGGGATTCAGGAGTCTCTAGGACCACCTTGCTCCTGACACTGGGACTCCTGCCACTGCTGTCACAGAAGAACCCAACCCATCTCGACTTGCTTGTGTGCCAGCAGAAAAGACAGAAAACAGCAGAAGCATGGCCTCCACCTTATTTTTGCCTTCCAAATCCCCAGGTGTGTTTCCTTGATGGATTCAGGACTCCAACTGTCAAAGAGTCTAGGAAATATGCAGTCATTCTCTCTTTATCTGAAGCATTTAGCAAGACATATTACAAGGGAGTTGGAAAGGAGCTGAGTGAGCCTATCTGTAATATTTGACATGGGAGGAAGGAGGGGGAATAACTTCATTTTCCCCGAGGCCCCTGGAGGTTCACACTCATACACCAAGGCCAGCCAAGAACATCATCATGTGTATAAGAAGAAGCCATACAGAGCATAAGGCCCTCTGGTGGGGAGGACTCAGAGTATAGAGCATGAATCACTCCTGGCTTACTAGAGCTTACAGTGTCTCATCTGAGAAATAGAAACACAGACTGGCAGGCCAATTATATATATATATTTTTATATTATATATATATATAAGTATTATATATAATTTTAATACATTTTACATATTAAAATTTTTATTTTATATTAAAATATTATTTATTTATTATTATAAATTTAAAATAAATTTTATATGTGATATTTTAAATATAATTATAATATAAATTGTGTATATTATATAAAATATATAATATACATTTATAATAATTTGTATATATAAATAATAAATATATATACTACAGCCTTTGAAAGCAAATGCATTAGGGAATTACAATTTGCATTTAAGAAAAAATCTACCTTAGCTGCCATCAGCATGTAGAAGCTAGAGATATATCCAACTCACAACATCTATCTGTCGTGAGCCTACCAGGTGCCCAGGAACACTTTCGTAAGTGCCTTCTCATTTCATCTTCATAATACACGAGATATATTGTATATAAAAAACAGTTATTGGACTTCCCTGAGGGTATAAACTTAGTATGTGTGGAGGTGGCTCATTTATCTTTACTGGAGAAAGTGAGAGTTGAAAGATAGGTGTGACTATTTAGAGAAGATGTCAGATTTCCACAATCAGAACGTGTGAGGAAATTTAAATATATGTCTAACCCACGTGACGTGGGACTGTTGTTAGTCCCAACTTTAATTTAATGGTGTTGCAAAAGTGATGGCCTTGGTGTTTCTGCCTAATTGGGGAGTGTGTGTACGTGCGTGTGTGTATGTGTGTTGGTGGAGGGGTCGGGGGGTTCTGTTTCAGAAGACACCAGAGAGAAAGTTTTTCTTCTACTGAAGAGGGAGCAGAAAGCCACCAACCCATGGGCACAACAAGTCATAAAACCCAGAACACAGAGCGGGTCAGAGCTCTCATATTAATAGGTGCATCTGCTACTGCTGGCAGCCATGTCCTGGGCAGAGTAACTAGAGGAAGGCATTTTGCAGAACCCTCTTGAGGAAATCAAAGGCTTTTTGGCAATAAGATGGGTAAGGGTTCTATACTCATAGGCAGAATATGTTGAAAATGGATGGAGGAGGACTTCTTGGTTTTAGGAGGTAAGTCTTGCCACCAAAAGGCCCCCATCATTTTCTTTCTTGTCCTTTTTATTTTGTAAATTTTCTATATTGATAGTAATAATAGTGGTATTTATTGAATTCTTATATATGTCTTTTGTGTCTATTACCTTATTTAGTTATTACCTCATGTTTTATTACTATTATTACTAACAGTAATATTAGTGCTACCAGTATTATTACTATTACCTCATGTCATTATTATTCCCATTTTATAGATAGGAGATGGAGGCTTAGAGAGTTTACCAAAGTCATACAAAAAATAAGCATAGACTCTGGCATTTAAAGCCAGGTCTGACTCCAGACAGCCATTGACATCCTAGGGTCGGGACTGAGTGAGCCGAGCTAACGTGGAAGTGGGCCAGTTTCACAAATACATGGAAGATGCTGAATAAAATACAATCCAAATATATATTTAAGTTAATAACTAAGCTTGAAAAAAGTAAAGGGAAATGTCCAAATGCTAGGACTGAAGAGAACCATCCAAGGCAGAGCAGCCACGTGAGCTGATGTCACAGCAGCCTGCAAGAATTTGGATCTGGAGTTAGGGCCAGAGGCTAATGCCCATGAGGGGCAAGAAGAAGGCAGTGAGCCATGATTGCACTCTGCATAAAATCTAAGGCCTTGAAAAACTCTTCCCTCTGAAATACGGATAGAAAAACTGCATACAGGTCCTGGGAGGTGGCCAGGAAGCTCCCCATTTGTCTAAGTTCTTAGATACAGAGTGAAACGTCACCCACGAGAAATCCGAACCCGAAGCCTGTGCCGTGTGCAGAGTGGGGGTCTAAATTAAGCTACCTGCATGGTGAAAATTCCAAGATGAAATTTTGACATAAAAACTGCCTAAGGGCCCTTGAGATGCTTAGCATTCTGCAGAAGAAAATGTGAATCTGCCTATCTGATAATGTCACTATCCAGAGCTTCTGGGACTCCCAGAGGAAGAAAACCACTGCTAAAGATAAGTTTGCAATAAAAAATTACAAATATCCTGCATGCTGGTGAAAGAGTAAAATCCTGTCTGGGATTTAAAGAGTGAAAATTGGCTTGGAATGAAAAAAAAAAAGCAGCCCTGCCAAATCAGGCTGGGAAGATAGATGCCAGAAAGCCAGTTGCAAAGTTAACAGGGAACATAGCTTCTCCCAAGGTCAGGCAACAGATGTAAAATGCCATAATGACCCCATCTATGAGTGACAATTGCTTTCCTTCCAACCCCCAGATCGCTTTGCCATACCCTTCTATCCCTGGGGTACACTATTGCTAAGCCACTTTCATCTCATGACAGCACCCAATCCCTAGTTAATCCCCACTTCTCCTAATATCCCCTCAGTAGCAGCAATCAATCCAGAACTGATGCCCGCTTCCCTTAGAAACCTTGGAATCCTTCAGTGGGACCTGAATCGTACAAAAGATGCTCCCCTCCTCCCTCTTGTGGAACAACATTCCACAGCTCCCCCCGAGTGCCCTTCCTTGCTGCACTGAGTCAAGAACTCTGATTTGTTCAGACTGCAGACTTGCTCCTGGTGGTCTGTGGCTGATTAAGCCTTATCAGTAAAGAGTTTGCATATGCAACTTTGGCATCTCCTCAAAAGTCAAAATAATAGAAAATCTGAAAGGTACTGTAAATAATAAGTAGATTTTAACTGATGAAGATGACAATAAAGATAGCTATCACAGTGGCCGGCCCGGTGGCACAGTGGTTGAGTTCGTGTGCTCCCCTTCGGTGGCCTGAGGTTCGCAGGTTCGGATCCCGGGTGCGGACCAATGCACTGCTTGTCAAGCCATGCTGTGGCAGCGTCCCATGTAAAGTAGAGGAAGATGGGCACGGATGTTAGCCCAGGGCCAGTCTTCCTCAGCAAAAAGAGGAGGATTGGCAACAGATATGAGCTCAGGGTTAGTCTCCCTCACACAAAAAAAGCCCTGTTCAAAGGGCTTCACAGAATATTAATTCATTGAATCTTCACAAAATCCCTCTGAAGTAGGTACTATTCCCTTCTCCATGTTACAGATGAGATGTTAGGAAATTTGCCCACGGTCACAGAGCTGTTAGAGTAGCAGAGCTGGGATCTGAACCCAAGCAGCCTCGTTGCAGAACACATGCTATTCATTACTATAAATTAAAAACAACAGGACACTGTTAAATAAGAACAGGCAGATTTGAAGAAAGAACCAAATCAAATAGAGTCACTCATTCCTTCATTCACCAAATATTTATTGAGCCTATATTGTGTACCAGACACAGTTGAAGGCTCTAGGAATATTGTAGTGAGCAAAGTAGACCAAAAGCCTTGTCCTAATGGAGTTTACATTTTAATGATGAAGATAGATAATAAATATACTGTATAGCCTGTGAGTAGGGATAAATGCTAAGGAGAAAAAGTAGAGAAGAGGGGTATGAAACATCAAGAGGGAGTGGTTGAAATTTTAGATAAGGTATCTGGGAAAGCCTGACTGAGCAAATGATTTTCATTCAAGACCTGAAGAGGTGAGAGAGCAAACCATATGGATGTGTGGGGAAGAACTTCCCAGGCAGAGGAAACAGCCAGAGGCCCTAAGGGGGAAACATGCCTGGTGTTTTTAAGTAACAGCAAACAGCTCAGTGTGGGTGGGAAGAGAGAGAGAGAGAGGGAGTGATCACAGGGGGAGATGAGTCCAGGAGGTAACAGGGGGCTGGATCATGCAGGGATTGCAGATCCCGGTAAGGACTTTGGTTTTACTCCGAGTGACAAGGGAGTCACTGGTGGGTTCTGAGCAGAGGAAGGTAAGGATCTGACTAACATTTTAACAGGATCACTCTGGCTGCTGTGTTGAGAATAAGCTATAGGCAGACCCATCAGGAGGCTATTGCAATAATCCAGGCAAGCAATGAGGGTGACTTGGACCAGGAGGGCAGTAGTGAGGATTATAAGAAGTGTTCAAGTTCTGGATCCATTTTTAGGTAAAACCCATAGGATTTGCAATGTTTGCAGTGTGAGACAAAGGGAGGAGATAAAGATGACTCCCAAAATTTTAGCCTGAACGTTTATAGCAGTTACCACTATCCGAGATGGGAAACACTGCAGGGTTTGGGAATGAGGGTCAGGAGCTTGGTCTTTAAACTTCCAAGTGGAGATGTCACATAGCCAGCCGGACATATTGGTCAGGAGCTGAGCGGAGACATCTGCGTTGCAGATATAAATTTGAAAGTTGTCAGCATGTCTATGATATTTGAAGTCACAAGACTAATGACTTCATCTGGAAAGTGGTTTCGATTGTGAAAAAAGAGAAGAGGTTCAAGAACCGAGCCCTGGGGACTTCATCATTCAGAAGTAGGGACGATGAAGAGGAACCAGCAAACAAGACTGAAACAGAGCAACCAGAAATACAGGAAGAAAACCAGATGAGTATGTGTCTTCAAAGCCAAATGAAGGAAGTTATTAAGGTGTAAAAGTCAATAGATGGGTTAAACAGCGAATTAGAGCCACATGAAGATGAAATTAGCAAATTCAAAGAGAGAGACAGAAAGATGGAAAATGAAAAAGAGTGATTAAAAGAAATGCAGGATGGAATGACGAGATTCAACATGTCTTTAGTGAATGTCTCTGAAGAAAAGAATAGACAATGTGAAAGGCAATATTTAAAGAGAAAATATCTAAGAATTTTCTACAATTAAATTTAGAAAGACATCAGTGTTGCAGGTTGGGTTCCCTGGTTCCCTGGGAAGTAGATTGAGACAGATTAGTGTGCAAGAGGCTTATTGTGGAGTGCTCTTGGGATAGATACCAGTGGAAGGGAAGGAAGCAGGACCAGGCAGAGGGACAAGATGAGCTGTGATGTCGTCTCAACAAAGACTTCAGCCAACTTCATGGGAAGGATGACCAATTGTCTTGGTTTGCCCAGGGTCGAGGAGTTTCCCAGGATGCAAGACTGAGGTGTTTCAGGGACACAAGTCCCTGGCAAACCCGGATGAGTTGATCATCCCACCATGGGGAGCTCTGAGAGAGCTTTAGAATTGTCCCTCACTGAGACAAGAGGTCTGGCTCTTTATGCCCTTGCATAGACCAATCTTTGGGCACAGGCTGCCCTCAGGAAGGAGTGTGATTTTGTGGGCAAAGCGGCACTATTTATTTAGCTGAGGGTAATTCATGGAGAGGGCTGACAAAAGAGCATTGTCTGCTGGAGGCGCCCCCAGCTCCTAGAATCTGGGGGATTAGGTCCTTCAGTCCTGAAGAGGGATCCAGGTGGTGCAGGACGGTGTCAAACATAATGAGTCTTTGTAATTGAAGACGCACACTGAGTCTTGAACAGAATAAATAAATACAAATCCACACCTAGACACATCATCACACCTGCAGAACAATACAGACAAAAAAGAGATAAATCCACCCAAATCGGAAAGACAGATTGTCTTCAAAAGAACAATAATTACTGAGAACAGACCTCTCATCAGCAATAACAAATACTGGAAGAAAAAGAAACAAACAGTACCTTCAAAGTATTGAGTGAAAGTAATTGTCAACCTGGAATCCTATGTTCAGCTAAATCATGTTTCTGGACTGAGCACAGAATAAAATAAAGACATTTTCAGACGAACAAATGACTGAAAGAATTTACTTCTCACCGACCCAAAATGAAAGGACTCCTGAAGGACATTCTCCAATAAGATGGTAGTTGAAGGAGTGGATGCAAGGAGTGGTGAGGAAACAAGTAGGCTGGTCATCTAAACCCTAATAAACATTGACTATTAAAAATGACTAATCTGTTTGGGACGCTTTAAAAACAAGATGGAAATGCATTTTAGGCAACAGTAATGTGGAATGTGGGAGAGGGAAGAAAGGAATTACATAGTTATAAGACCTTGTATTTTTTTAGGAAGATGCTGATACCAACGAATATTTTACTTTATTTTGTCAAGAATGCATATCAAAATTCTGTGTAAGTCCTTAAAGAATAAAAATAAAATGCATGACTTCCAAACCAGTAGAAATAAAAAGGGGGAATATGAGAAAAATTTCATTAATACAATAGAAAGCAATAAAAGAGAAAAGAAAAAGCAAGATAAAGGAAAAGCACAAAAAGGAATAGAAATAAATCCAAATAGATTATTAACCCCAAAAGTTTAAAAGATTAAACCCACCTGTTAAAAGACAAAAATTCTCAGACTAGGAGATAAAATCCAACCATTATGTTCTTTTTAAAGAGCCAAACCCAAGAAATAATGATACAAGAAGGTTCAAAGTAAAGAGATGGAAGTATATACACCAGGCAAATACTAAGGAAGGAAAGCTAGTGTGGGAATATCAACATCAGACAAAAATAGATACTAAGGCAAAATTTTTACTAGAAATAAAGTAGACTTCAGCTTCCAGCCAAGATGGAGTAACAGGGACCGAATATACTCTCTCACCTGAAACAAGTAAAGAACTGGACAGAATATTTGAAAGAATGGTTCTCCACACTTTGGACATCAGGCAGCACAATGATCACTGAGAGAGGAAGCGAGTGAGGTGAGTCCTGTGATTGTTCCAGCTTCGTGCCTGGAAAGTTTCCAGGTCATAGCACAGGGAGATCCGTGGTCTCCCTGAGTTGAAGAGAGAGATCTGGGAGTCTGATGGAGCCAAAAGTGTTCGAGTTTGTAGGCACAGTACTGGAGAGGAGAGAGTTGCTCTCTGAGAAAGACAGCTCAGAGATCTGCACAGGATCTCCCTTACGTCTTCAGCTGGGTGCTTATCAGCCCATGAGTGTGAAGAACCTACCCAAAGCCAGAGAAGGAACGACGCAAAAGGAGCAGAGGGAGCAATCAAGGGAGATGACACAGGGCTGGAAACAGTTGGGCTCCCACCAGACAGAGTAGAAAACCTTGTAATTCGTGAGGCACTGAGTAATCAGAAGGGTATTGCCTCAGTGGGGAGAAATCAGAAATCTCGGGTCCCACCTAACAAAGCTTAAAAATAAAAACCTTTAAAAGGATCAAACTGTTCCCAAGTAATTTAACCATTTCCCAGAACAAAGCTCAAGAATATTTATAGGAATACAAAGCATCCAGCACTTAACAAGGTAAAATACACAACATCTGGCAACCAATCAAAACTTGCCAGGCATGCAAAGAAGCAGGTCATTATGACCTATAATGAGGAGAAAAAATAATCGGCAGAAACACATTCAGAGCAGCACAGGTGACAGAATTAGGAGAGAAGAGCATTAAAAGTTATTGGTACTATATTCCATAAATTCAAGAAGATAGAGGAAAGATTGAGCACATTAAGTAAAGACATGGAAGATATAAAAAAAGACCCAGATCAACCAAAAATAATAAACATTTTTATTAACTTTGTTTACCCGTAAAAATAATCAGGTTTGATATATGAAAATGAAAATTGTTTGGTTATCTATTACTATGTAACAAGCCACCCCAGAACTTAGGGGCTTAAAATATTGATTTTAATATTGATTGAAAGTAAACCTACATGATTCTGTAGGTTGACTAGGCTCACCTGGATGGTTCTTCTGCTCTGTGTGATATCAGCTGGGGCTGCAGTCACCTGGGAGCTCAATGGCACAGGAACATCTAAGGTAGCTCAATCAATCACTGGGTTGTATAATAACTCTATGAGGATGCCAGACTCTCTAGAGATGAAAACTACAATGTCTGGGATAAAGTTTCACTGGATGGTGTGAACAGCAGATTAGACACTCCAGAAGTTAAAAGAGAGACTTCATCAGGAAGTTATAAAAATCCTGAGCCTATGCACATAACAATGGAGACTCAAAATATATGAAGCAAAAATTGACAGATCTAAAGGAGGATTTGATGACCTCGTGACCATAGTGGAAGATTTTAACATTGCTTTATCAAAAAATGACAGATTAAAAAGCAAAGCTTTAAATTTAAAAATATACATATAAATTAAAATATACATTCAAAGTAAAGACAAGTTGGCATTGCAGGACTTCTATCCTCATATATTGAGACATTTGTCATCTATCGTGAGCTGCTTGAGAGCAGGAACTGTGTGCTGATTGGGATGGAATCCTCTGAGCCCGGCATGGGACCTGACATATTTTAGTTTATCAAAAAGTAAATATTTATTATTTCAATTCTAAATGAAGTAGCCAAAACATTAATAAGGCTATGGAGGACATGAATGTACAGTTAACAAGCTTAAATTAATGGATATGTATAGAAATATATTTAACAACAAATAGAGCATAAGTATTTTTTTCAAAAACATGTAAAACATCTATAAAAGTCAACCACATAGTAACCATTAGACAAGAAAAATGTGGTATCATGCTGTTGCAGGATAATCGAACTATGACATGTTTTCTTGCTATGTATGTAACGAATTCAGATGCTCTTGATGGTTCTTGGAAGTATAGTTATGAATATTGTTCTGTTTTCTGGGAAGTTGAAGAGGGGGCAATACTTCCCTTTTCCCTTTCTTCATGCTGACAAGCAAATATCACTTCATAATCAGAACACAGCAGGTCCCGAAAGGTGACTTAACAAACCTCACAATCAGAGAATATAAGAATTCAGGTGAAATTTCTGTGCTGATCTTCACTTTATTGATAAGAGGCAGCTGAGAATATTAACTGTAATATTACACTATATTAACTGTATAATAAATCAACATTCGGTTATCATTTCATATTTTGTTTCTATAAACTCTTGCATCAAAAAGCCCATTCAAGTGTTGTTACAGATGCTATTCTGGACATTTCAGGTAAATAGAATCATACATTATGTGATCTTTGTGATTGCTTTCTTTCACTTAACATAGTATTTTCAAAGTTCCTTCATGTTGTAGTGTGTATCAGTACTTCACTCCTTTTTATTACTGAATGATATCCCATTATACAGATAACACCACATGTTATTTATCCATTCATCAGTAAATGGATGTTTGAGTTGTTTCTGCTTTTCAGCTATTATGAATAATGGTGCCATGAACAATCCTGTACAAGTTTTTGTGGAGACATACGTTTTCACTTCTTTTGGGTATATACCTAGTGTGAATCACTGGGTTGTATAATAACTCTATGAGGATGCCAGACTGCTTTCCAAAGCAGCTGCACCATTGTACATTCCACCAGCAGTATATGAGGGTTCCAATCTCTCCACATGCCTGCCAACACTTGTTATTATCTGTCTTTTTGATTATAGCCATCCTCGTGGGTGTAAAGTGCTATCTCATTGTGGTCTGAATACTACTTTACTGAGGCTTATTTCTGAGTGGGTGTTCTGCAAAATAAATGAATATTTTAATCACTTTGCTATAATATACATTTTTATTAACTTTGTTTACCCGTAAAAATAATCAGGTTTGATATATGAAAATGAAAATTGTTTGGTTATCTGTTACTATGTAACAAGCCACCCCAGAACTTAGGGGCTTAAAATATTGATTTTAATATTGATTGAAAGTAAACCTACATGATTCTGTAGGTTGACTAGGCTCACCTGGATGGTTCTTCTGCTCTGTGTGATATCAGCTGGGGCTGCAGTCACCTGGGAGCTCAATGGCACAGGAACATCTAAGGTAGCTCAATTACATGTCTGGCACCTTTGCAGGGATGGCTGGAGGCTGGACCCAGATGGGGTACTTGAGCTGTTGGGGCACTTTCTCTTTCCATGTAGTCTCAGGGCTCTCTCTTTACGTGGCCTCTCCAGCAGAGAAGTTGGACTTCATACATAGCAGCACAGAGCTCCCCAAAGTGCAAAAGTGGAAGCTTTGAGAGCTTTCTAAGGCTTAGGCCTGGAACTGACATCACTTCCACCACATTCTGTTGGTTAAAGGGAATCTGGGCCAGTCTGGATTCTGAGGCATGAATTCTGGGAGGCATGGACCCTTGGGGAACATCTTTGGAGACTAGCTACCACAAAAAGAATAGTTTACTCAGGCAATAATAACAAATTTTCTAACTTACTAACATTACTCTTAAATGCTTTCACTCTTTCAGGCATTTAAGACATCTATCACTGAGGACATTCTGAAAAGCAGAAAAGAACTTGAACTCACAAGAAACCATCAGTACTCTAAGAAAACCTCCTCTCTACCTTCCAGATTTCTTGTTCTCTAAAGTGTAAAGGAGATACAAAAAGGATCATTCTTACAAAATAAGCTAAAGAAAAAAAAAGCCCAATATCAGCTAATAAAGATTTTGCCATATATGGGAATTATTAGGTCATTCTCATTTTCAAAGCACGCCTTTTTCTGATGCCTTTAGAAGATTGACTTAGCTACCACTCTACATGTTAGATTATTTCTTGATGTGCATTCTTCTATTTTCCAACACAGGCCACTTTCTCCCATGTGCCCCACTTTGAAGAAGGACAGTAGAGGTCTCCATGCTGCAGAATTTCAGACTCCAGTCCTGGACAGCACACCTGAAGACGTTCTGCATTTTACGACATTTGAAAACAACTTGCCAGCATCCAATCCTAAGATAAATTGGGGTTTAGTATTTAAGAATTACTCATTAAGTCCAACAACGGAGCCGATCCCTGGTGAGATAGGAAGCTCCCGCCCCCAGAAGCGTTCAGATAGAACTGGGTTACCCATCAGGGATGCTGCTGCGAGGATTTGGGAAAGTTGGAAAAGCCCTAACAAATTCCAGATCTTATTATTTTAAACCTGTTCAGTGTAGACAAAGCATTGCCCACTAAGGAGATGCTCAGTGTCTGAAGTCAGACAGATCTGGGTTTACGACCTGGCTTCACCATTTACCAGCTGTATGACCTTGGACAACCTCATCTGTATGATGGGGATAATAATATTGCCTATGTTTAAGGGGTGAATTCTGCAGCTGAACCAGAAGGTATGCAAATGTTCCAGCCTTGGAACTAGGCAGCTTCACTTATGGGGTCATGGACTCCTATAAGAATTTAATGAGATCTTTGGATCCTCCAAATTCCCCCAACCCATATACACATAATGACGGAAATGTTGCTACAAGTTCATGGAGTTCATAGACCCCCAGGTGCCCGTCTGTGGTCCTCCTAGCGAGTTACGAACCCTGGCTCGGACTCAACACAACAGCAAGAAGCCCACATAGAAAAGGCAGTGACTCCCCACCTCATGAAAATCGTAGCAGCCCTGAAGGCAAATATGAACTTTGTCTTTCCAGAGTCTCAGTCTATCTCTGAGGTCTGGAATCGTAATCTTCTGAGACTGAGCTGGTTCTACAGAAATTTTCCTTACGTTGTGGCTTTAAGAAACATCTTGGAAGGAAAAAAACTGAATAAGCAACACATGACTATCTTAAACATTTTATTCTTCTTTCTATAATCGAAAAGTTTTATTTTTTTGAGAAGTTCTCTGAGGAAAACCTAATTTTATTTTTTCCAGAATTTTCCGTGTATCTTCACTCTCTGTTCTCCCACATAGAGAAGAGAAGGCATGAATAGATTGAGAAATTGACCTTGGAGGCCAAGCCTGTAATTAAAAAGGAGGAAAGGGAATGTTGCTAATTTTCAGTATCTCACTCAAGCCCTGCCCTGGAGTCCTACCGAGGGGCTTACAAACCCTATGAGCATTTGATGGTGTAGCAGTTGGAAGACTCTGAGTGACCCGGGGGTAAGAAGACCTGGTCCTATGGTAGATGAGGAGAAACATCAGGTTAACCCATCTCAGGACTAGAGTTACTCTTCTAAGTCTGCACCTTCCCAGAGGTGGACCCATAGGGTCTCTTCATGGATGAAGAAACATCATGATCTCTTTTGACCATATTATTATTAATTATTGATTTATATCAAAAACAAGTGGATAACATCTCTTGTGCTTGAATAAGGAGTTTTTGTGTGCTTACATTGTTGTGCACATCTCCTCTTAGGTTGTTTTAAGCCAGAGCTTAATTTTTAATAATTCAGTAATGAATCTTGTTTAATCTCTCTTAATCCCCTTGCCTAATTCTCTTTTACATTAAGGGATTAAACACAGAAAGGAAGACGAGGCCAAACAATGACTCACTTCTCTTTCAGTGCTGATCCCTGAAGGCAGATAGACAAGAAGAAATGTCCTAGAAGTGAATGAAACACACAAGTCCAGACTGAGAAATAAATCATCTGAGTCTCAGTCTATTTACTCTAACTTCCCCTTTCTTTCACGACACAAAAATTAGCCTGATGAGGTTTGCAAACGCTGTTCACTCCTGCTCCTTCCACAAAATATTCTCTAATGAAGCTGACATTACTAAGTCACCGTCACAGACTATTTGCTTTGAGCTGTTTCTCTCATAGTGGGGATGGGCCACACTGAGTCATCCACACTGTTGCCCAGTCCCCTAAGGACCCAGGAGCTTCATTTACTTGACAATTGGCCAGGATTAGTAATTCAGGGACCGTGGCTGTGGAGTGGGGCCCCGGGCAGGTGGACTGTGGACTTCTTGGGCCCAGGGCAGTATTAGACTGAGGAGGCTGAAAGGAGAGGCTGAGTCTCAGAGCAGTTGGCTGGAGCCTGATCGGGTAAACTTACTCTACTGAACCCAGAAATGGTGCCCTGGTCACATTCTCCAGGCTCTGTGTTGCCCTCACATACTTCCTGTTTCTGCCCAAGCTGGTGAAGTGTATCGTGACAGGGTGGGGCTGGAAGAGTCCCTGCTCTGAGGCCACCTGTGTTTTGCTCCTTCTGAATTAAGTCTGGAAATTTCCCCCTTTTCTACCACATTCTTACAATCATCAGCCTTGTGTGTGGGAGAATTAAGTAGGAGCTACCTAGAGGCCATGATTTAGGTTTGCCAGATAAATCCCCACTCCTTGAAGAGACCTGCTACATGCCCTAACATTCCTACAGGATACCCTCCTTTGAGGCAAGGCTTTGAAAGTGGCTGCTACAAAGAAAATGAGGTTTGGGTGTTCTAAGACATAAACCTATTCTCTTCTATTAACCCCTTATCAAATTAGTTTATCAAGTTTGCCCACTGGGACATGTGAACTCTGAAAACTGGTTCTTTTCACTGCAACCTGGGGCCCAAATTTTTAAATTCAGATTCCTGCATAATTCTGCCAATGATAGTTCCAGCCATCACATTGAGACTTTGGTTAGAAAGTATCAAAATATGATGCTACTGAACATTAAGTAGTCCCCGGTTTGCAGCCCACATTCCTCAGCTGATTCAGAAGCTGCATTCTTCATATTGTAAGAAAGCAAAAGCCAAACCAAGATCGGGGGAAAACGTTTAAATACTGTGACCTCAGTGATCCAAACATGGAGAGGAAAGTGAGAAAGATTATAAAGAATTCAGAGTAGCAGATTATCCAATATAGAAGTTCATTTCTTTGTGCATGCTGGCCTTTTGCTATCGCCCTGGCAAACCTGGCTTTCTGAATTCACCTTTGCTTGGGTCAGTGGTTGGCAACCTGGTCTGTGGAGGGCAGCTGGTTCTGGTCTGTTCCCCTAGCCCTGTGGTAAGCCACATAGGGCAGCCTCTTTCCCAGGGGCATTTTGGAGGGTAAGATCAAAATAAGACAGTATTAGCAAGCCCGTTTGGCTTCACACCCATAGCACATTCTCCAGTCTAGCTTTGTAATGAAGCTGACACTTTTATCTCCAAAAATATTTTTAAAAAATAAAATTAAAATATCTAAAAAGAATCCTAAGAATCCAAATGGTAGAAGAGACATATTTTTCTGTGTTGCCCCACCCTCCATCTATAGTGACTTTCGGTTCCATCTACCCGTTTTCAGGAGTGCATTGCCAGGGGCTCAGGGCAGGAGGGGGAGTTCAATGGGTATTTCTGACTCAGCCTTTACCGACAGCCTCACCCAGGCTATGGGACTACTCATGTGTGTATGCACATGGGCTGGGTCCACCACTCTTCCACGCTCTCAAGGAAAAGTGCCCTCAACACCTCCCAGAACAGTGAATAGATGAAGTTTTGACACCTACAAAGCAAATGCTTGTGTGTCAGATACCAAGAAGGACACTGAGGTTACAAAAATGAAAGAAAATCCACGAATTCTTTGGATGATCTCACAAACAAGTCATGTCAGTGACTGTTACACCATATGCTAGAATAGAGGTATTCACAAGGGGTGGTAGGCACATAGAGGAGGGGACGTTTAACTCTATCTAGAGAAGGGAGGGCTTCAAAGAGAATACATATAATTTTTGGCTGCAAGTAATAGAATACCCAACTACAGTGGTCTAAGTAGTAAAGATATTTGTTGTCTCATACAACAAGAAGTATGGAGGCAGGAAGTCCAGGGTTGGTCTGGATGTCATTACGAACCAGGCTCCTTTCATCCTGGGCATGGGGAGGGAAGCCTTCATTTTACTTTAAATCTTCACCATGGATTTAATACAAATATCCCATGCTTGTACTCATCACTTCTGATCCATCAGTTCTAGATTTCTCCAATAAAAAAATATATCACAAGCTCTTTTTAAATTTTAATAACTCACTCAGGCCAAACGTGTCTCCTTTATTCATGCTGCGTGCGGGAAGCACTACCTTTCAGCTCTGCAGTAGTGACTACGTATCCCTTGTCTCAAGTGGCGTTGAGTGAGCCTTTATAACAATTGTCCTAGAGTACAGGCATAATTTCTCTCCCGTTCTAATAAAAAATGCCAAACTAGGTCACCTTCAGTTGTCTTTGAAATATTTTAGGAGGAAAAAGCAAGGTTGCAATTTTTAAAACTGCATTTGTTTGATCATGCAACAGTAACACATGTGTATCTTAGAAGTTGTGGGCAATAAAGGAGGTTGTACAAGCTAGAGACGTGAAAAGACAGGCAGGGCCTGCCGGAGCTGTGCAGAGCACAACCTACAAGACCATACGTGGCGAACTTATTCTGAACACTGAGCACAAAGGTGAAAAAATTCCCCATGATTCTACCACCTAGCAACAACATTAACATTCTGCTAAGCTTCCTTCCAGTCTTTCTTCTAGGTGTATTGTATTTTTAAATGACATTATAATGTACACTTGCTTTAAACCTCTTTCACTTAACAATTAATTATGAATATTTTAAATATTTAATTAAATATTCTTGGAAACATTCTCATGGCACCATATTTTTTCATTTAACAAACACTTACATATTTTTTATGTGCCAGCCACTATCCTAAACTCATTAAAAATATTAACTCATGGAGCCAGCCCTGATGGCCTAGTGGTTAAAGTTTGGTGCTCACTGCCTCGGCGGCCTGGGTTCACTTCCCAGTCGAGGAACCACACCACTCATCTGTCAGTAGCCATGCTGTGGCCACGGCTCACATAGAACTAGAACGGCTTACGACTAGGGTATACAATCATGCACTGGGGCTTTGGGGAGGGGAAAAAAAGGAAGATTGGCAACAGATGTTAGCTCAGGGAGAATCTTTTCCCACAAAAAATAAAAGTAAAAAACAAATAATATTTAAAAAAAATTAACTCACGTAATCCTGCACAGATATCTTTGCCTCTCCAGACACCTCCACCCTCTTCCACCCTGCTCTGTGTCCCTAAACACTGACCCATATAGACTGCATCAAACTTCTGTGCCCTCTCACTTCCCTTGGGTTTGGCCAATGACGAGTTGTGGTAGGTTGGATTATCATCCTGACTCGACTCTCTCCTCTTTCCCTGTGTTAGGATTTGCCTGTGAGTTTGCCTTCTAGCAGAGTATGTGGAATATAAATATCTCTGCTCTGTTTATTTTAGGCTCAGTCAACGTGACACTCTTTGGCCAATGGAATGTTTGCAGACTTGGCATGAGCGGAGGCCTGAAATGGACTTGCCTGTTTGATTTGGCCTCTTGACTGCTGGTCCCAAATTAAGAGGCCCATGAAGCTGACCTGAACCTAACCAATCCAAAGCCTGAAGCAGAGCCGCCCCAGTCAACCTGGGGGTGAGATAAACAAACGTTTGCAGTTGGCAGCCACTGAGATTTGGGGTTGTTTGTACACATCATTCTTGCAACAGTGGCAGACTAATCACAGACGTCTCAGAAGGAGCCTGGAGAGTGAGGTCGGGGTATTTATGAAGGGTCACTGGGCTTTCATCAAAGGGCACAGCTCCTCCTAGGATCTCTCTTTCTCCAGGTTCCAATAACTGCCCAACTGCTCCCTAGGACTTCCTACTGTTACTATTCCAGAGTACTGCACTATCCTTGGTTTTCCTACACTCTGTCACACCTCTGTAAAAAGTCTCTTTATTAAACTCTCTCAAATTACCCAGTTTGAGTGTGTCATCTGTTTCCTGCATGGATTCTGACTTGAAAGTCTCATAACCATCCTATGATGTAGGTACTATTGTTATCCTCATTTTACTAATGAGGAGTTGAAACTCAGAAAGGTTAAGTAACTTGTACAAGGTCACACAGCAAATAAGAGGCAGAGCTGAGTTTGAATCCAGGCAGGCTGGATTCATGCTGACTTCACTATGCTGCTGTAGGTCCATCTAATGGGCCTGTCATAATTTATTTATCTAGCTCCACATTGTTAGACATTTAGATGGTGTTTATATGTTTGTTATCAGATTTTTTGTTTTTTCTGATATAAATACTGCTGTGATGAGCAATCTTTGTATAAATATTTGCTCATATTCAGGGTTAAGAACATTTCTAAATGTGAAATTGTTGGCTTAAAGAGTATGAACTTCTCTGTTTCCCAATCCTTTCTTTCTTTCTAAAAGTTGTTTTCTTTTGACTATAAAAATAATCAGATTCAATAAACAAAATTCAAGCATTGCAGAAGTACGTACATCATAGGCCATGAACATCCCTGTAATTCTGTATCCTCAAAAAACCGTTGACCCAGGATCTAAGTTCTCTTTAATACAATTAATAGTAATTATTCATTTTTCTTACTAGAAAATCAGTAAATGTGTACTGTAGAAATGCAGAAAAGTAAAAAAGAAAAAGAAGGGCCGCCCGGTGGCGCAGCGGTTTAGTCCGCGCTTGGCAGCCCGGGGTTCGCGAGTTCGGATCCCGGGCGCCCGCGGACGCGCACTGCCTGTCAGCCATGCCGTGGCGGCGTCCCATATAAAGTGGAGGAAGATGGGCACGGATGTTAGCTCAGGGCCAGTCTTCCTCAGCAAAAAGGGGAAGATTGGCAACAGATGTTAGCTCAGGGCTGGTCTTCCCCACAAAAAAAAAAAAAAAAAAAAAGAAAAAGAAAAGATCATTTGTAGTACACAAGTCATGCTCTGTGTGGGTGTATGTGGGTGTGTGTATGTAAATAAACATAGGATCATACTATGAATACAGCCTAGTAACGTGCCTCTTCACTTAGCAATATACATCGGCATGACATTATTCATGTCATTAAATATTCTTCTTCAACATTAACTGCACAGTATATTTCTATAACTGCCTTATATTCTCCTGAAGCAATGTACTGTCATTTATGCAACAAATATCCTAGAACTAGTCATTTGTTTCTTCCATTTAACTACAATAAATAAAATTTCCATGCAATAATTATAAAAAACCATTTGCGTATATTTCTAATTATTACTTTAAAATACATGTAGATGTGGAATTTTTGGATCAAAATGAATGCACATTGATAAGGCTTTTAATTCCTGTTACAACTGGCCTACCAGAAAGGCTGCCGATTTATTCTCCCACCAGCAAAGGATGTTAATGTTTAAATCTTTTCTGCCAACATCATTAAGCAAAAAAGAAGAAAATAATAAATATCGTTATGAAAAAAAAGAAGAAGAGATCTTTGGGGGTTTTATTTACTTTCATCTGTTTACTAAGAAGATGGGACGTTTCATAATTTTGTTGTCCTTTGTCCTTCTGTGGCAAATTGTGTACTTTGCCGTTTTTCTTTTAGTACGTTTGTCTTTTTGTTAATGATTTGTAAGAACTCAAACTGTCATATATGCAGCGAAGGTTTTTTTCCCACATTATCATTTCTATTGTACTTTTTTAAAATGGATATTTTGGGGCCAGCTGGTGGTGCGGTGGTTTAGTTCATGCTCTGGCAGCCCAGGGTTCGCGGGTTCGGATCGCAGGTCCCCGCCTATGCACTGCTTGTCAGCCATGCTGTGGCGATGTCCCATATAAAGTAGAGGAAGATGGGCATGGATGTTAGCCCAGGGCCAACCTTCCTCAGCAAAAAGAGGAGAATTGGCAACAGATGTTAGCTTAGGGCTGGTCTTCCTCACAAAAAAGTAAATTAAATAAAATGGATTTTTTTCATGTAGTCAAATTTAATCCGTTTGTACTCTTACGGTGTCTACCTTTCATATTATATTTAGAAAAGTTTTCTTCACTTGAAGATCACACAAACATTCACTGGTTCTTCTTCTGATCCTTTTGTAGCTTTAGTTATTTATTTACTTATTTATTTTTGGTGAGGAAGATTGGCCCTGAGCTAACATCTGTTGCCAATCTTCCTCTTCTTGCTTGAGGAAGTGTGGCCCTGGGCTAACATCCATGCCCATCTTCCTCTACTTTATATGGGACGCCACCACAGCACGGCTTGATGAGGGGTGTAGGCCCGCACCTAGGATCTGAACCCGCAAACTCTGGACTGCTGAAGTGGAGCGTGCAAACTTAACCACCATGCCACTGGTCCGGCCCCTGCAGCTTTATTTTTTTATGTTAAAAGCTGTAAGCCAGGGGCCGGCTCTGAACCAAATTTCTTATATACTTGGAGTTCTGTTTCTGGACTTTTTATTTTGGTCCATTGATCAATCGATTCTGTGTCAACACCTCGCTGCTTAAAGTACAGTACTGTGGTTTAATAACTTTTAATACCTAGTAGGACAATTCTTCCCATTCACAGTTGTTCTTTTTCAAAAATTTCTTGACCTTTTCTTCAGTGGGTATTCTAGCAGATGAATCATTTTGTCACATTCCAAGAAAAATCTTGTTGGAATTTTTGTTAAAAGTGCATTCAATTTATTAACTGATTTCGGGGAAGTTATCTTTAAAATATTGAATTGTTCCATTTAGAAATCTCATATTCCATGTTCCATTTATGCAAGCTCTTTGGATCTCAAAGTACAATTTGTGTTTTTCTTCACAGAAATCTTGTGCAATTGTTTAAAATGACAGAAGACGTGAGTTGAAGGTCTATAGTGGATATGTTCAAATTCCAGATTGGGAATCAAAAGACCTAACACATAGTTTTGGCTAGTCACTTAACACCTGGAAAAATTCACAAAGCTCTTCTCAGCCTGTTTTCTCAACTGGACTAATAACCTCTGCTTTTTCCTACTGTCAGAGTTTGCCTGAGACTAATAGAAGCACCACAGTAGAGATAGCCATGTTAATACAAGAGGTTATTATTTTGTCAACATATAGCTAAAAATGGCAATGTGCCCAGTAGGGATTTTATCATGTAATAAATCCAACCAATCAAGTGATAATTAGTGAGTACCCATGAAGTGCTCAGCTAACTTGCCAGGACTAAGTGGTTTTTCGGGAAGTGGAAACTTCTGTGTTAAAACTGGGGCAGTCCCAGGCAACCCAGGATGCATTGATCATCCCGGCTGTCAGGCACTCCCTTCAGCTCTAAAATGCTAGAATTCCAGGGTTCTATACGTAAGAGAGAGCTGGCCCGTGTTCACAGGGGTTTCCAGTCCAGTACTGGAGATGCGGTGAATGCTGATGAACTGATGAGGGAAATGTGTAAGTGCTGAGTCATTCCGTGAGGACTGGTGGTGCAATAGGCCTCTCAAAGGGAGAAGATTGGCTTGGACTGGAGACTCTGATAGAGGTGCTTAAACTAGACTTAAGAACTACAAGCATTTGTACGGGATGGGATTCTAGAGGGGGGAGGAGCAGGAGGTAGAGTCAGAACGTCGTTGCGAGGAAGGGATGGTCTAGCACTCGGCCCCCAGCCTGGCACAGAGGAGGTTTTCAGTGAACACAAGCTCAATCGAGTTTAACGCACTTGGTAACAGAATTGGGACACGCGGGAGCATCTATTTAGGGTCACACACTCTGAAGTTCGCAAGAGTAAAGAATTAGAAATGCAGAAAACCGCCTGAGAGGCTCTCTCGTAAGACACTAAAGGAAATAATGTGAAATTTATACAGCCAATATGTTTCTCTTTTTCCCTTGGCAGCCAGAGTTTTGGCGCTAAATTTAGTGGCCAGGACAACCTCAAGAACTAGTTCCCATTTACTCCTTCCACTTCCTTTAAACAGGCATTGTTCTTTCATATCCTGAAATATTCTAGTTTGCATTGCCTTAAAAAATTACTATCTGAAAGATACAGTGTGGAAAACTAGAATATAAAGAAAAATGTAAAGATGAAAGTTAAAATTCCTGATATTTTCTCTAAATATGGCAACTGTTAATGTTTTAGTGTTTCCAACCCCCGCACACACATACCTGTTTTTTTTCTAGACATTGTTGAACGTGTTTTCTAACTTGCTTTTTTAACTTAATACTACTTCATGAAGCTTTTTCCATTTCAATAAATTGCTTCTATATCAGAAGTCTTAGCTGTTACATATTATTTTATGGCAATATACTAATTTATTTAACTAGTCTCCTACAAGAATAGAGGCACTGGGATTTTTGCTAGGTCTAGTTTTGTTCTGAATTATGCAATTATCTGATCATTTCCTTGGGTAAAGTCCTAGAACTAAAATCACTGGGCGAAGTCTAAGTATATTTTATATGATGTCATTGGAGGTTAAGAGGCACATTCTAGGGATGGACTGCTTGGGTTCAAATCCTGTATTGTCCTGCTCTGTGGCCATGGGGCTGTTCTTTAATCCCTCCAGCCCTTGTGTTTCATCTGAAATTAAGATACTGATTGCACCTGCTGCATAGGATTCTTGTGAGGATTAAATGAGATAATGTATTTGAAGCACTTAGCACAGTGTCTGACATAGAAGGAGCACTCAGTAAATATTTTCTATAATTATACCGCTAAGGTGAACTCCAGATAGATTGTATCAATTTTCATTGATACCAGGGTCAAGTCCTCTGAGGGAGCTTATAGGATTTAACTCAAATGAAAGTTAAAAAGTAGCAATACGTGTTGGTCCTTTGCCCACAAAGGTGACAGTGCCAATTTACCTCCACTGCGAGCAGTTTCTGCAGGGACATATCCTAATCTTCTGCAAGTGTTTTAGCCCAGTCCCCCTAGTGGCCAAGAGACTGAATTTTCAAGATAACTAACCCTGTTCTTTCAAAGTCAATTCACAAAAGGGAAACAAAGCAACCTCAATTTTTTTTTTCCTTCTTGTGAGGAGGATTAGCCCTGAGCTAACATCCGTTGCCAATTCTCCTCTTTTTGCTGAGGAAGACTGGCCCTGGGCTAACATCCGTGCCCATCTTCCTCCACTTTATATATGGGGCGCCGCCAATGGGATGTGAACCCCAGGCTGCCAAAGCAGAGCACTCAAACTTAACTGGTACGCCACTGGGCTGCCCCTAAAAGGTAAAATTTATGATGACCCAAGTAACATCCCTCAAGATCATCATAGGTCTCTGCTTTCTAAAAATTGCTAGCCTACTTTCCCAGAGAGCTGTAGTTTGTTCCTGGAGAAGAAGGATTAAAAATTTGGCTAAAGCAGTGGTTCTCAGTCGTGGCTGAACCGCGGTACCCCGAAAAACGGAGATCCTCCAGAGATGCTGATTTAATCAGACAGCAGTGTGGCTGAGCACCAGAGCGTTAAGATGCTCTCCAGGAAATTCTAATGTTTAGTTGAAGCTGAGAACCACCAGGCTAAAGAAGTTGGCAGGGACGCCCTCAAACTCATTTAACCTCTTTTCCATCCAGTCCCCAATCAGACAGGCTAGGGAGAAGTTGCTTCCTCTCTCACTTCATCCTCTTCTCTTAGGAGAGTTCCAAAGAGAATAAACAACAAACCTGAATAATCCTCCTGGGTCTAACTTCTAGTTGCCTCTGCCTGGCTAGAAATAAAGTGTGAACCACAAAGGCGAGCCACATAAGTAATTTAAAAATTTCTGGTAGACACATTTGAAAAAGGAGAAAGAGACAGGTGAAATAAATTTTAATAATACATTTTATTTATCCCAAATACATCCAAAACAATATCACTTCAATCTGCAATTAATAGGAAACATTATTAATGAGCTATTCTACAGTCTTTTTTTTTTCATACTAAGTCTTTGAAATCTGGTGCATATTTTATACTCACAGCACCTATCAATCGGACCAGTCACATTTTAAGTGCTCAACAGCCATATGTGCCTAGTGGCTACCATATTGGACAGCGGAGGACTAGGGAACAGAGGTGGGAAACCAACGCAAGGTCAGCCAATGAGTGGCCCAGCCAACAGCCTACAAGGGGCGCTGCTATGCAAACGCCTGCTCATCAGACAGGAGGCAATACCATGAGGCAGTAGAAGCCAGAGGCACAGAACTCTTGATAAGCAGAAGCCATGAAGCAGAGAAAAGAAGAGTGAGAGGTGGGCTGCTAGCAACAGAAGTGTGAGAAGCAGAGGCAGAAGGCAACTGTGTCACTGATGTGCTGAGGAGTGGGCAATCTCCTATTGAGGTGGGGACAAGTCACCATTCTTAGAGCTCTGGCTCCTGGACCCCCTTCTGGTTTCTGAGCTGTGTTCTGGTTCCAGTGAAGCCCAGCTTGGAAGCCACTCTAGGTGCCTGTAGAGCCCTGATCCCCACAATTACCTGTGGACTCTTCACAATACTAATCGTGTACCCCACCCTCCCACTGAGGGAAGGGAATTATTTGAGTTAAACTGAGGAAGATTCTGTTTACTACAAGCAAAAGAACCCAACATACACTCCCAGTAATTTGATTTGTTTATTAAATTTTGTAAATAAAAGATATAAAATCTGATTTTAATGGGAAGAAGAGTAGTAAAATAGGGTAATTGAAGGAGGTGGAGACTGGGGGATCCCTGGGGAAGCAAGAGAGAGGGAAGACATTGCAGAGAAGATAGAGTGGGGGGAGAAGGGAACAAACTTCTTCACCAGTAGCCAGTCTAGGCTATTCCTGGGAAGCTGGACTCACCAGTGAGGAAGAGGACCCAACTGGTGGCTGGAGTCAGAGGGAAGGGAAGCTGAGCAGCACAGAGTTGTTCAGAAGGTGCTGGGAGGGCGGGGTGATGACCAGAGAATGCTCAGATGGTGCAGGGAGCAGGTGACTCCCCCAAGGTGGCCTTTGCTCTGTTGATGACCAATCAGAAGTAGCAACCAGATTTGCCTACCTGGAGTCCAGTCTCTCCATCCAGAACCAGAATGAAGATTCTGGTCCACTTTCAGAGGACAGTACTTAGGCATCCAAAAAGTTCCCACCATTTTCCCTAAGATAAAAGATGCGGAAGCAAGAAATGAAGAGTCAGGGATCAGCATCTTCCTGTTGACCACCAGGCTGACTGGTGTATACAAGTCCTCGGCTACCATGTAACTCCTGATAGGTCTGGATTTTACCAGTATCTCTCCAAAAACTCCTATTAGTGACATAAATATCAGTCTGCGAAGGCTCATAGAATAATATTGACAACAATAACAATAGCTAATATGTAATCAGTCCTTAATGTGGGCCAGACACCATGTCAGAAGCCTTATGCCATATCTCATTTCATTTGCACATCAGCCTTATGAAATGGGTACTATGACTGTCCCCACTTTACAGATAAGCTGATGCTCAGAGAGGCTCATTAATTTGGCCAATGTCATATAGGCCATTAGAGCAGAAATGGAAATCACACTATGTCTGTCTGAATCCAGAGTCTATGCTCTCTGTCACTTGAGCTATACTGACTCTCTCATCAATTATGACAGTTAAAAAGAAGTTAGAGACAATCTAAGTTCAAAGCCCCATTTAAAATATGAAGACATCTTCAAAACCTCCCTGTTTCAGAGAGTTGTGGACTTGGAGAGTCATGAGTCACCTAGTCACCCCGTTCAGCCACGAATGGTGAAGTCAAGCCTCTAGAGGCAGCAACTTCCATTTGCAAACATAGCCAGAAGTTTTCCGTTTATAACATGCTGAACTCTTTCCAGAACATTCCACCTCAGCGTTTCTCCAGGTAGTAGATAATCTCTGAAAAGCCATTGGGTCTTGAATTAGACAGTCAAATCAAGCTGGTATGATGAATGAAACACCATTTTTCATCAGAGAAAGAGATGAGCAACTTGTTAAACCAACACAGTGCTCTGTTGTTTGTTAGCAAGTGGCAACCCCCAACCTTGTTCCAGTGGTACAGGGAAAGCCTCACATATTTCCTCTAGGGAAGCTTCTACAAAGGTGACTGGGGAGACCACAGAATGGTGGGGCTAAGTCTGAGGACTGTGGAGAAAGGAGTAGTAGAAATTCCTTTCACTTTGTCCTATTTTATCAGGCCTGCTGAAGAGAAACATGGTCTGTTGAACTAAATTCCTGCCCAAACAATACAATTAACTTCCTCCTCCTCCTTTTCCTTTTCCTTCTCCTCCTTTTCCGGCTCCCTGAAGCTTCCAGAAAGTAAATTTTACATCTTTCATTCAATATTATCTCTGTGGCTGCTGAGACCACAGCTAACAGTGTGGGTCTGCGTAGAGGTCGGCGTCACCCTACAAACTGTGATTGATTTGAAGGATGATAGAGGACCAATCTGTCCAAGTACTGGACACTACAATTTTTAATATTTACTCACCGGATAGTTCCAGTGCTGGAACTTTTAAAATGTTCAAAAGCATAAGCGAGAAAGCACGCTTTCAGAGTCTTTTTTACAAAACCAGTATTATATTGACACTAATACCTGCAAAATACAGCAGCCAAAAGAAAACTACAGACAAATTTTACTCATGAATGTAGATTTTAAAAATTGGAAAGATTAAACACTATTTCTGATAAAAATCTTTTAATAAAAAAAGAGAGCTATTCCCTTAAAATAATAAATGTGTGCCATCAAATCAAAACCAGCATCATGCTTAATGGGGAAATACTAAAAGGACACTCAGTAAATCTAAGAAAAAGGCAAAGATGCCCACATCACCACTACTATTTCATGTGGTACTGAAGGTACAAGCCAATGCAATTATAGAAGGGAAAAAAATAGGAAGTGCAAAAATTAGTAAGGGAAAGAAAATTTTCATTATTTGCAGGTGTTATGATTGTATACTCTTAAAACTTAAGAAAATGCACTACAGTGTCTAATTGCAAAATAAATATACAAAAATGAACAGCTGTCCTATAAGTAAATGACTCAGGTCTGAGAAAATAGAATTCTAAGACAGCAGTGGGAAAGACAAGAATCAAACCAATTTACACCACCGAATCCTCCAAAGGTTCAGGAATTGGTAGATCCAGTCACCTTTGGAAGTGAAGGAGGGATAAGACAAAGAGAACTGACTGAAACACTGTTTAAGAAGCAGCTAGAGCCCTAAATACCCTTCTAACTCCCTGCCCCACCACAGCAAAAGACTGGAGGTTTATTCTCTGGAAAGGGAAAACCAGGCACAGGGGAGTATCTGGTCTGGAAGACACTAGGCACACCGGAGGGCAGGAGTACCAGACCGAAAACAGGATCAGGTATAAGTACCGGGTGCTGAAACTTCTGCCCTCTTCTGCCTCTGCTCCTAGAACATGGCAGCCTGGCTTTCACTCTTCCAGAGGAGACTGGAAAAGACTTATCTGGGAAAACCGACCAGCTCACAAAGAAAGACATAAAGATATAGACATCAACGGTCCCTCCAGTGAGACCATCCAGCCAAAACACCCCACTAGTCCTTCCCTACACTGTCAAAGCTTCCAATCAGCTTAAACAGGAGCAGATGACCAAAGATCACGGCATCTGAGGAAAACTTCTAGCATGAAGCATAGAAACCAAAATATGCAAACAGAAAAAGGGACTTGGAGGAAATGCATTATGCAATTGTGCAAGGAGAGGAAAACAAAAACAAACAAAATGAAAATTATCATTAATATCCTTAGAAAAATGAAAAGCTATTGTGATATTGCATCCATAAAATAAGAATAGAATGCTATAAAGAAAACTATTCAGAGAAAAAAGAGTAAGAGAGAGCTCTTGGAATTTAGAGACATGATATCAGAGATCTGTTTTCAATCTACAGAAGATTTGAAAGATGATGTTAAGAAAATCTCCCAGAGTGTAGAGCACAAAGACAAAGAGATGGAAAATAGGAGAGAAAAGATAAGAAAATTAGAAGCCTGGTCCAAGAGGTCCAATACCCAAACAATAGGAGTTCCAGAAAGAATAAACAGTGGACATAAAAGGGAGGAAATCATTAAAGAAATAAGTTAAGAAAATTTCCCAGAACCGGAGAGCACGATTTTCCAATTAAGAGCATTCAGCATGAAGAATTAAAATAGACCTGTACCAAGGCATATATCACTGTGAAATTTCAGAGCAATGGGGACAAAGGAAAAAAATCCTCCAAATTTCCAGAGAGGAAAATAAAGGACCCATATAAAAGGTCAGGGATAAAAATGGTTTCTGACTTCTACAACAGAAAGCTAGAAAGCAACAGAACAATGTCTTCAAAATTCTAGATGATCGTGGTTTTCAACCTAAAGTACCATGCCTAGCAATACTATTATCCAAGTATGGGCATAAAATAAAGACATTTTTAGATGTGGAAAAATTTACCTCCACAGCATCCTTCCTTATGAAGCTATTGAAGGATATGCTTTACCAAAACATAGTAAACCAAGAAAAAGGAAGATCTAAGATCCCAAAACTAGAGCTCTATCACAGGAGACAGGCTAAGGCAATCCCAAGGACAAATGACAAAGGGAGACAAATATACACCAGGCATAGGGAGCAACAAGTCCAGGAAGATAAAACTGATAAACTAATCAATATTGAGAAGAGATTTATAAACTGACAAAGAATTTGAAGTGGAATTAATGATAAAGACATTAAGAAAAACAACTAAGCAAATGGGGGGAAAAGTAACAATTATTAACTCCAGGGAAAACAAATACTGAATACTAAATTACAAATCTACCTTATTTGAAACAATTTGGTGCTGGTTTAGGAATACATTAACAATTATAACAAATTAAAGAGTTCAGGAAAAATCCCACATTCAAATGAGAATTTTAAATAGGATATAAGTGGCATATCCAATCAGTGGGGGAAAAGATACTCATGTTGGCTACCCATTTAGGGGAAAAAAAGGTAGACGTCTTTCTTACTGTCTATTCCCAAGTAAATCCTAGGTGGATTTAAATAGAAGAAATAAAGCCATAAGAGGTACTAGAAGAAAATACAAGTAAATAGCACATAAACTTATTATGAGAAAGAACTTTTGAATAAAATACAAAATCCAGTACCATAAAAGGAAAAGATTAATAACTTTCACTACATAAAAATGTAAATCATTCCTTCAGGTGAAAAAAATAATTTAAAAGTCAAAAGACAAACAAAAAACTAGGGATAATAGATGCAACACATATAAAAGCTAGAGAGTTGTTTTCCTTAACATATAAAGCATATTAACAAATCAATAAGAAAAAGGCCAACAATCCAATTGAAAAGCAGGACTAGGGAAGAACATACTTTACTTATTTAAGAACATACTATGCTTTATAAACACATAAAAAGATAAAAAGTGCTTAGTTTTGCTCATAATTAAGAAATATAAGTTAAAACAAAAATAAAATACTATTTTATCTGTCAGATTGGCAAAGATTAAAAAGTGCTATAATCCTCAGCATTGTCAAGGATATGGGAAACAGTTATTCTCACATACTTTTAGTGGGAGTGTAAGTTAATATCTTATCTTAGGAGAGGAAATTGGCTGTATTTATCAAAACTTGTCGTGTACATACCATTTGGGCTACCAATTCTACTTCCAGGAATTTATACTATAGGTATGTTCTTACATGTTTACAAAACCATATATACAAGATTTGTCGTGTTGCACAGACCCTTTCAGGATTGATTCCTGTTGTATAACAGGATTCAGTACATTCCACAAGTCGCGCAGTGTGGGTTAAAGAATGGACTTTAATAAGGGAAGATCAGAGTGAATAAGAGAAGCCTCACGATCCCCATCAACCCATTTGCCCTGGAGAGTTTGCTAGGACCAGGCAGTCTATTGTGTATGCAGTGTGGGTTTGTGCTTCGTAGGAAGGACCCCCACACTCTGAGGGGCTCCCTTCCCATAGGGCAAGCATGACAACCACCTTATCAATGAAGCTGAAGCTTGGACATTGTGCCTTCTGGATATGGTGCCAGCCAGAGCGAAGACAGAGGGTGAGGCAAATGAGGCACTCATCTCTGGTGCAAAATTTAAGAGGGCACCAAAAACTCAGTAATCCAGATAAATTATATTTGAAGAAAATATTTTAAAATAAAAATTAATGTGTAATCCAGTGTGACTTGGCACGGCACTGTTACTGATCCTGTCTTTATTCAAAATTTTGATGTTTTGTTCATCATGGATTTTTTGCATTAATATTTATTCTCTTTAAATATGGCATTAAATAATATTTTTCTTAATCAGTGAGATTTGAGTGCCCTCTTAAAGCACCCTAGTCTCAGCCCTTTTGCCATTGTTTACTGCGTTGTCTGGGAAAGCCAGCTGCCAGCTCCCAGAGGGAGCCCCCAGTTCCCCTCGCAATGATTTCAGCTGCAGCCCTGCCCACTGGGGGAAGTAGAGTGGAGGGAAGCACCAAGTTCTACCAGCTCACTGTCTAGACTACCCAGAGAAAGCTCTTTCAGGCAGTCATTGCACTACAAAGATGCTCACTGAAGCAGTAATCAGATAGAAAAGTGCTGAAAATAACCTGAATGGCCATCAATAGAAACTAATTAATTTTTTTTAAATTCTATGCATCTGTGAAAAAGAATAAGGTATGAAAGGTGAATAAAAGCAAGAAATAAAATAATTCATATAGTATGTCTCCACTTGAATTTTTAAGACATGATGTGTAATATCAGTGATAATAATTATCATTATTGATAATGGATAATCATTTAGTGCCGTCCATGTGCCAGACTCATTGAACCCCCATTAACATTCTATGAGGCCGATACTATTGTTATCCCCATTTTACAGATAAGGAAACTAAGATCCAGAGAAATTAAGTAACCCTTTCACGGTCACCCAGCTAGCAATAGGAGGAGCCAGGATTTGGACACACAGATAAATATTTATGTATCAGGTAAATATTTATGTATCTTCATGAATAGTTTATGGAAAGACAAAACCAAAACCCTGAATTTGGTTATCTCTGCACAATGGGATTGAGTCTAATGTCTTTTAGATTGTTTGAACTTTCTTTTTACAGTGAGGGTTGCCAGATGAGATAGAGGACACCGACTTACATTTGAATTTCAGAGAAAGAACAAACGATTTTTAGTGTAAGTATATCCTATGCGATATGTGGGACTCACACAAAAAAATTATTTGTTGATTCTCTGAAATTCAAACTTAACTGGCTGTCCCATATTTGTATTTGCTAAATCTGACAACCTACGTACAGTGAGCCTTCATTTGGCAAGGCTGGCAATTCCCTTGGTCCAGCCACAGTATGAGATCAATTCTCCAAGCAATGTGCCATAATCTGATAAGGCGGGATTTCCACAGGTGGCCTAATTCAGATATTGAAGTTGCTCTATTAAATTACGACATATTCATTAGGGATGATTCAAAAACAACTGTGCCTGAAGCTCTTGTCTTCTCTTGATTTTTTGACTGAAAAGGCATGAGTTATCAACCTCGAGAAAATTCAGGGGCCCTCCAAGACACAGTTCGGCTTTCCCTCTGGCCTCTGGAGGAATTCATCCGGGACCAGGCAGCGGCTTTGGTTCTCCAAGCGCCCTGCCACTAAAAAGCAGGCATAGATATTGATGGGCATGCTGGGCCCTAAAGACAGCAAGCCCACATCTGGGAATTGTATCCGAATCTGTATGGGATCTGAACCACACACTGCCTCAGACGCCTTACATGCTGCTCTTCCTCTGGGTCCATATTACAGATCAGGATAGGAGGTGTGTCTCCTTGACCTATGGAGGCTGGAGCCTCTTCGGGATTCCTGAGAGAGGGGAAGGAGTTGACCGCAGGCTTCCCGTCCTGAGGATGCCAAACACCATGCTCCCTTTGAATGTCAGTTACCAGCTGCTTACTGAATCCCAAACAACAAAGGGACATCAAGTACTTCTGTGTCCCAAGCTGTGCAACGGGAATCGGTCATGTTCAAACAAATGCAACCTCCACTGTTAAAGAAGAGGAACCCCAGCGATAGGAAAGCCCAGCCCCACCGAGGTTCGTCCCTCCTCCCGGCTCTGCAGAGGCCAGCCCTGGGCAAGAGCGCCCCCTGCAGACACCCAGCATCATTGCCGCGGCAGCGCTGTCTTGGAGCCACTGCTAGGTGTGTGAATGGCTCGCCACCCTCACCTCTAAAACCGCCTTGGGTGGCAGTCATCTTACACCTAGCCTAGTGGGCTACTTCGAAAGGAAGATAAGGGGTCTTATCCCATTAAAGGCAGTACCCGTGACGTGTACCTGGGTTCTAGATATAAAACAGGATGTTCTCTTATGTGTTCAAATTCCTGGGCTGTGATTAATGTTTAGAACTTTGGCTTGGCTGAATCAACCGACTGGCAAGTCTGACAAAATTAAGCTCCTGGTTCCTCACGTGGATGCCACCAAATCCCTGGTGAGGAATCCCGTTGGAACAAAGCCGTAGATGTTCTGACAAGGTGAGGGAGGCAGGCAAGTGGACACAGGAACAGAGTGATCCCAGAGGATGGACGCTGCCTTGGCAAGAGCAAGGGGCCAAGATATTTAACAACCAGCGTGCTTTCAACAGCTTCCCCTACGTACTGCGGTGCCTGGAGGTAACGCCCTGCCCATTGCTGAGAGGTAGATTATGTTTCACTGCTGCCCAGCCCATCAAGGCCAAAAGTATGTTCTCACAATTAGTGCTTGGTTAGGTAAAAGTGGCCATTGTGGAATCAACTCTTAGGGAGCTTAGTCAGGAAGCTGTGCAGAAATATGGCGTTCCCGATTCCTTAACTTCTGATTTGGAAACACAATTTCACAGCTAGTGTGATTCAAGAATGGGTTTTTAATCTAAATATAAAACAGCCCTTCCAACGTTCACATCCCTCCCAAGCAGCAAGGAAGGAAGGATGAAGGAATTGACCCCTCATTTTGTAGTTGAGGATGTTCATGAGGTCAGGAATATGTATGAGCCTACAGTTCTATCCCAAGCCAGTTACTCTCAGGATAATAGCTCTCTATCATGTACGTCCATGGTGGCAGGACCAAGGGATGAGTAAAAATAATGGGTATAAGTAAGAGTCCTGCCAATAATGGGCCAAACCTCCAAATATATCTGATGATACCACCTGTGAAGGGAGCCGATAAACACAAATAAGGAGTTTTCAACCTAGTTTTAATAAAGCACAAGTGAAGGATTGGGGCAAAGAGTGGGAGAAAAGTTGCAAATTGGGAAAAATAACAACTAAACATGTGAGTCTAAAATGAAATTTCCCTCTACCTTTTGGGTTTTACACAATGTGGGCGACCAAGCTGGTGAAAATTCACTGAGTAAACTAGGACAGGAACTTATGGTTTCACAATTCACCAGAAACATTAAAGTAAAAATGAAAACTCCTTTTAACCAAATGGTAGGTAAATTATGAGCTTACTATCCGGGAATCAAATCATGAAGAGGAGAAGGAGGGAGGCCCAGGAAACACTGAATATGACCATAAACACAATTCAGTACCCCCAAATCACGTGAAGAGGTCTTGATTGAATTTTCCTGTTCTAGTATAGCTACTCTGATCCTGCTTCTTCTCATGATGGCTCCTGCTGGGTAAAGACTGGCCCTCAATATATATGGGATTATCCCCTCCACTGGGAAGTCATGCAACTTGCAGCGTGAGGTGGCTCCTCATGCATCAATTGTGGACAGATTGAACATATAAGAACCTCCCAAACCAGGGTGGAATGTGTATAAGGAACAGCTACATACTGTAGTGAATAATACTCAGTTATACAGTATTTACAGATAGAAGACCATATGGGTGTAAGTTCAACTGTGGAAGGATTCCACTATTGTAGCCACTGGCAAAAATAAGTAATGGACCGAAACAAATGCCAGTAGTAATTGGTGTCCACAGACCCTAGATCACTGGGCATAATTTTTAAAAAGTATAATTGTGCCCTTTTAGCAGCAAAAAATGAACACATTCATCCTTTCTAGTCTACAATGAGTTTGTTTAACTGACTCAACTTGGGAGTCTGGGAATTCTTTTCCTGCAGGTTTTGACGGTGGGTGCCATATTGGACTACTCCCTTGACGGTGGGAAAAGATAGGACCATTTTACCATCCAGGCAAAATACTAAGTATCTTCTATGAGAAATCTGACTAGACTAAGAGGAAAGACCTAAAGATATTGACACAGAGGTTTCCCAGCAAAACATTGCAGACAGATCATCCTACAGCAGATTTCACAGTTGATAGGCCCTACCCACGCTTTCAGAGCGTCTCATCAGTTTTTTAGTCTCCCACTCTGAAAAATGAGCCAATAACCACACATTATGGCCTCTAAGGTGAAAAACAGAGACCAAAACTAACAGAAAAAAAAGAAACCTGGAAAAAACAGAAACTATACAGGAGGGAAGAAAACTTCCACAACAAAACAAAACAAAACACCACATCTATAATTGATAACCTCAGAGACAAGCTATCGAAACCCTAAAATAAGAACAAGATGTTGTTTAAAAGAGATTAGTGGAGCCGGCCGGATGATAGTGGTTAGTTTGCATGCTCCACTTTGGCAGCCTGGCATTCCCAGGTTCAAAGCCCAGGCGCAGACCTACACACCACTCATCAAGCCATGCTGTGGTGGCGTCCCACATATAAAATAGAGGAAGACTGGCACAGATGTTAGCTCAGGGCCAATCTTCCTCACCAAAAAAAAAGAAGAAGAATTTAGAATAAAAAAAGAAAGAAAAGTTACAAGAACTTTGCAACAAACATCATATAATTACCACCTAAATTCTGCATTTAACGTTTTACTATACTTACTCTATCACAAATCTGTTCATCTACCCATTTCTCTAACTATCCATCAGTTCATCTTATTTGTTTGATGCCTTTCAGACAGAGCAAGTTGCAGATGTCAGTACATCTCCCACCAACTACTTCAACGTGTATATCATTAATAAGATATTAATATTTTTTATAATTCCCACCTTTTTTCATTTGAGGTAAACTTTATATGCAATGAAATGTAAAAATCTTAAGTGTAGGCTGTATACTTTTCAATCACCTCTTCATATGACAATGCTTTTATGATATTTTTCTCTAGCGAGAATAGGGAAATAATTCAGTCTTTTCTTGAGCATGGCTAATCAAAATTTGTTTTTATTATTGATAGTAGAGATGTATAAAATAAACAACTTTACATGCACATCTTCTATGAGAAATCTGATAGTTTGTAATACTGCCACAGGTTTAAGCAGAATTCTGATAAATTCTATTTATGTGTTTCCCACCAAAAAAGAAAAACTGTATAGTGCATTGATTGTGATTTTAATTGTATGTGTTGCATTATCCAGTATATTCCTGATAGGAGAAAATTGAATTCCTTAGACCTGAATCCATCGCTTACAATTTCCTACATTTGATGGACGGAGAAAGTTTTTCCACAGACTAGCATCCGGCTCCTTACATTCAGACCTTGTTTCTCCACCCCTACTCACCTACTTTTGCTGCCAGGCACCACAGATCGTGTTCATATCTTGTGACAACCTTTGAACCCGCACCTTCATGTTACAGCCCAGGGTGAGTTAGCACTGTAGGAGGTAGGAACATTCCTCAAGCGGCTCCTACTGGGATGGCTGACAGTAACCTGACTTTATACAGATGTGACTGCGGACTACGTAAATAAATCCAACTAAATGGTTCTCCAACTTACTTCCCCTTGGTTGGATCTCAAAACTACAATGTGAGAGAAAGTGTAACAGAGGGAAAGAGACAGCAAACTGAACCAATCACACTTAAAATATCTTACTTTGCAAATTTTACAAAACTCGTGATCATGCGGATACATCACTAAGGCAAATGAGGGCCCCTGAGCTTAAGCTTCACTCACTTCATGGGAAATCCACTGCTGGCTCGAGACTAACAGGACAACCAGTCCGTTTTGGAGCAGGTCAGAAAACCCCAGGAGAGATTTCTACAAGATAAAATTTATAGACAACTGGATGTGCCTCAGTATAATGAGAGATTTAGACAGCTGGTGGTTGAACATTCTGGTGTGTTCAGAGAAAACTATGAAAATGAAAAAAATAAGACAATTATTAACTCCATGGAAAACAAAAAGTTGTTCAGGCAAAGAAAATCATCATAACTGACTGTGTGGCTCAGCTATAAATAACTTTTACTGGCATGATAATGTAAATTCGGAAAATTTACCTGTCTGAATTACAATATAACTGTATTAGGAGGAAGAGGAAGGGTATATGTATGTGGTGGGGGCAGGGGCTGAAAGAGAGTGAAATCCTCATCTTTCATCACAGGAAGTGCACAAATGATGCCTTAAATGGAAAAGAAATCAAGAAGCAATACAAAGAAGTTATTTTGAGATATGGAAGCAGCTAAAATAATTCAAAGTGATTGCCTCTGAGAAGGCAGAAGTGGGGGGAAAGGGTCTAGGGACTGCTTTGCTTTTTTTCTTTTTCTCTTCAGTCTTTTTTTAACAAACTTTGCAGAATTATGTAGTTCTTGAAATTTGTGCATGAATAATTTTGACAAAAATTAAAAAACACTCATATCCTGGGCCTGACCCAGTGGTGTAGTGGTTAAGTTCACGTGTTCCACTTTGGCGGCCCAGGGTTCACAGGTTCGGATCCCGGGTGCAGACTTATACACCATTTATCAAGTCATGCTGGGGCAGGCGTCCCACATAAAGTAGAGAAAGATGGGCATGGATGTTAGCCCAGGGCCAGTCTTCCTCAGCAAGAAAGAGGAGGATTGGCAATGGATGTTAGCTCAGGGCTAGTCTTCCTCACACACACACAAGCCATACTCATATCCTGTAATCTAGGGATTCCAGCTCTAAGATTTTATCTATCCCATAGATACACTCACACATGTGCATAATGACATTTTTACAAGGTTATTTATTGCAGTATGATCTGTAAGAACAAAGATTGGAAAGGATTTAAACATCATCAATAAAAGATTGTTAAATAAAGGAAATATATAACCATTGGAATACTAGGTAGCCTATTTTTAAAATGAGACAACTCTGTGTACACTGATCCAGAGGAATCTCCTAAATGAAAAAGCAAATGGCAGAAAATGTGCCCATATGCAACCATTGGTATAAAAGTGAAAATACACTTGTACAGAAACTCTCTAGGACACACAAGGAAATGGAAACAGGGAGTTTGATGGCTAATGGAAGGAGTAGGGAGGTGACTTACTTTTCGTTACTATACCCTTTCATACTTTTAAAATTGTAGGCCATGGGACAATATTAGCTATTTAAAAAATAAAATTTTATTATGCACCCCTATGTTTATCACAGCATTATTCACTATAGCCCAAAAGTGGAAGCAACCCAAGTGTCCCTCATGGAGACCCATGGATGATTGGATAAAGAAGATGTCATATGTATATAGAATGGAATACTACTCAGCCATAAAAAAAGACAAAATTCTCCCATTCGCAACAATATGGATGGAGCTAGAGGGTATTATGTTAAGTGAAAAAAGCCAGAGAGAGAAGGACGAACACCACATGATTTTACTCATATGTGGAAGATAAACTAACGCGAGGACAGAGAGAACTGTTTGGTGGTTACCAGGGGCAAGGGTGTGAAGGGATGCATTTATATGGTGACTGACAAACAATGTACAACTAAAATTTCACAATGTTATAAACTATTAAGACGTCAATAAAAATAAATAATAAATAAATAAAATTTTAGTTTAAAAACTTTAATACAAAATGGAAAAACCATAGAGTTAATCAAATGAACCCAACGACAAGGCAAATATATATTTGCTAATTAGCAATTGTATTAGTCAGGGTTCTCCAGAGAACTAGAACCAATATATATATTCAGAGAAAGATTTATTATAAGGAATTAGCTCTTGTGATTGTGGGGGTTGGCAAGTCCAAAAAATGGGGGGCAGGCCAGCAGGCTGGAAACTCAGGCAGGATTTCTGTTACAGTCTTGAAGCAGAATTTCTTATTCTCCAGGAAACCTCAGTTTTTGCTCTTAAAGCCTTCAACTGGTTGGATGAGGCCCACCAATATTATCAAGGGTTATCTCCTTTACACTTAAAGTCAACTGACTGTAAATGTTAATCACATCTGCAAAATTCCTTCACAGCAGTGTCTGTCCTAGTGTTTGACCAAACAACTGAGCACCATAGCCCAGCCAAGTTAACACATAAAATTAACCATCACAGTAACTATACAGTAAGGTCTAGTTGTAAAAAATAGAAACTACTATGCAGGTTTTTAAAGTAAATACGTATTTGATACAAGAAAGCAGAGGCTCACAAGTTAGTTAGAAGGGGTAGAGGAGCAGTTTTAGGATGAGTATCCAGGAGAGTGACCCTGGAATTGCTGAATTTAAGAACACAACTCCACAGCTGCCACCCAAGAATCTGAAAGCTGCTGCCACTGTCACAATAACTGCCTGTTAACACTCCAGAAACTACAGACTGGATCCTGCTGTATCTAACTCAACGTCTCCATGACTATGCTCGATATCAGAACAGCCATAGGAACAGAAAAATAGCCTCCAATTCATTTCCAACTTCTAAAGATCATTGGAGCACATATAATTGGTGGAACTTAACCTGTTTGCAGAACCCTAGTTGCAAAGGAGGGTGGGAAAGGTAGTGTTTAGCTTACCACACTTTGTAGTGCATGAAAGCATACCTGGAGATGAAATTGGCTGGGCAAGCCAAACCACAGCATTTGCCACAGTAACTGAACTTGTGAATGGTGGTTTCTGAGAGGCTGGTATAATAGTACCCGTGCCTGGCAGCCTTAAGCCCTTGTCCTTGTCGGACTGGGTGTCCTTAGTTTAGTAATGCCTTTGCAAAGCCAGACAGACACCAGACCCTTTCTTTCCTTTTGTCTCACATAATGACCAAGCACAATAATTTACACACTTTAAGATGTAGATTGCGTCTGTCAAAGAAAAAAAATATTTACGACCCTTGTTAAAGATGGTAAGGAAGACTATATCCAAAAGGGGTGCTACTACAATGAGGTTTTGCAGTAGAGGAAAGAGGTCGGGGTCAACTCTGAATACAACAGGACAAACAGAGATTTATAGCCAAGGAGCAGGATGGGGTCAGTGGATGGAAAATTACTAAGAGGAAACATCAAAACTAGGGGGATTCTTGCTAGATCAACTCAACAGGTTTGTTGCTGAAGAAGGACCAGGGTGATAAGATATCAGGGATGGGGGATGAGGCATTTGATTAAATATCAAGGTGATCATGGGGGCCGGCCCGGTGGCGCAGCGGTTTAGTCCGCGCTTGGCAGCCCGGGGTTCGCGAGTTCGGATCCCTGGCGCCCGCCGACGCACTGCCTGTCAGCCATGCCGTGGCGGCGTCCCATATAAAGTGGAGGAAGATGGGCACGGATGCTAGCCCAGGGCCAGTCTTCCTCAGCAAAAAGAGGAGGATTAGCAACGGATGTTAGCTCAGGGCTGGTCTTCCTCACCAAAAAAAAAAAAAAAAAAGGTGATCAGACCAAAGGTGGGAGATTCTTGCTAAACTGACTCAGCAGGATTCTTGCTAAAACTGAAGTAAGCCGGCCAAGACAGCGCCCAAAGCCTAGTCAAAAAGAGGCTCAGAGGAGACTGGCTGGAGGTAGGTCAAGGAGAGAGTCTTCGTCACACCCCTCCATATCCAATGGTCAGAAATCACTGGGGAGGGGATGGAATGTGCTGGTTGGACAATTCTACCTCACAGTATGCCATGTGACAATCTTTCCCACATCTGGAAAAAACACGGCCTTGATAAGCTGACTTTAGAAAGCAGAAAACCACAAGACTCCTGGTATTCTGTTTCCAGGAGATAATTAATGTCAGTGACAACAGATACAGAAAATACGAGATATTCTTCAAAATCTCTATGTATTTGTTCGTTTGTCTATAGAATGTTTTCATTTGTTTGCTTTTTGATTGCTTGAGGACTTTTTATATACCAGCTGCCTTATAACATTCCTAGTAGAGACTAGAGGAAACCTACTTTCCACACCCCAAACAAGACAGAAAAGCTACAATTGGCTGTCATCACCGTCAATCATCTCAGTATGAAAGAGGGAGGTGGATAACCTTGTTCCCAAGAAAAGCAGAGCGTGTATCTACAGACTTAACCACAGAAGGGCCTATCTTGGTGTGACCCTCCTAAGATAGGAAGATCTTGGTTCAGTATTTTGAAACAATTCCAGGACAAAAGTTCTCAAGCTTTCACCTATGGTCTTTAAGAAGGGGCAATTAATTATTTTAAGATCTGTCAAGGAAAAGGGAGACTGGGTTTTGGCCTACTATACATAAAGTTGGTTATTTTAATTATGAAAAAAATAATGAATTAATTTCCCTAGAAATGTGTACGTGGGGGAGCAAGACGGCATAGAAAGAATATGAGCCTTGGAGTTGGAGAGACCTGGTCCCAGCACCAGCTGTGCTGCTAATCTACCCATGTGGCCGGACTGATCAGCTATTTCTGCACATAAAACCACCTCAAAACACGGAGGCTTGAAACAACAATCATTTAGTTCACAGTTCTACAGGTCAGCAATTTAGGCCAGTTCTCCCGGTCTCCCTGGACTCGCTCAGGCACCAACAGGTCGGCTAGGTGGCTCTGCTTCCGGGAGTTGGCTGGCTGTAAGCTGTGCACCTCTGTTCTCCTCCATATGGTCTCTCATCCTCCAGCAGGGTAGCCCAGACTTGTTCTCATGGAGAAAGCAGAGGTCCAAGAGAGAGGGTGGAAGTGTGCAAGACCACATCTGGGGATCTAAGCTTGAAACTCGTACACTGTCACTTCCACCACATTCTATTCTCTAAAAAAGTCACAAGGCCAGCCCAGATTCAAAGGATGGGAAAATAGACTCCACTCAAAGACTGGCAGAGTCACATTGCAAAGGGAGTGGGTACAGGAAGCCCATTAATAAGGGCCATAAAACTGCACTCAATCTACCACAGTGACTTTGGGCAAGTTACCTTGTGTTTATGAGCCTCAGTTTCATCATGTCTTAACTGAAAATAATAACACGTATCTGAAAGCGTTTTAGTAAACAATAGGAATAATATACCTGTTACTATTGCTAGTGAGCATAGCATTTATTAGTTTATCTGAAAACTTTTTGCCCTAAAGCCATAGCTTTCTTGTTGTTCTTGATTCATTCCAAGTCTGTTTCTGCCTCAGGGCCTTTGCACTGGCTGTTTCATCTGTCTAGAATGCTTTTGTCCCAGTTCTTCATGTGACTAGCTCCTTCTTTTCACTCAGGCTCAGCTCATTTCTGTCCTCCTCAGATGTGTCTCCCTGACCAACCTACCTAATGCTCCTAGTGCCTATCTTTACCTTCATCTTTCATAAATTTTCTGTTTATTTTCTTCTAACATTTGTCAACATCTAAAATGATATAATGTATTTATTTGCTTACTTTTTTATTGCCTACTTCTCCCACTAAAATACAAGTTTCTTGAAAGCAGTAACCTTGCCTGTTATATTCACCAATGTATATCCCCAGTAATAACTGGCACTTGGAGCTCAATAAAATATTTGTTGAATTAATTACTTAACTAATTGATGGTTGAATAGATAAATGAATATGGCACTAGGTTAGGCTCTGAAGGAATGGCACATAGATTGGTTACTTTTGTAGGGGGAGAAATAGGAGATCAGATGAAGATTTGGAGTTTAGGGTCATGTTGAGGCCCAATGAGAAGCCACAGTGGAAAACCCCGAGCAGAAAGAAGGCCCTGGGTGCCTGGGAGTGATAGGTGGCCACCCAAATGGGCCTTTGTCACAGTCCTGTCCACTCTGAGCCTCGTTTTGCTCCTTTGGCCCTTTCACCAGTTACGTTACTCTTTTTGATCTAGTAAATTCTCTTATAGGAATTTATCCTTTGGCTATACTTAAAGAGAGTTTGCCAACATACAGGGACAAGGAATTTCTTTCAGTATTATTTTAATCACACAAAACACTGGAAAGAGCCAATGAGTTCATCAATAAGGTGAAATACATTATGATGCATTCATATCATGGAATACTATGCAGCCATGAAAAATAATGAAGCATTATTAGGTCAAGAAATCAATGTGGATTTCTGGTTCATTTATTCATTTAATAAATATTTATTGAGTACCTAATATGTTCCAGATACTGTTCTAGAACATGACTACATTCAGAAAAACAGGATCCCTGTCTTCACTGAACTCACATTTTAGTTATTCTGGATATATGACAAACCTTATTACCTAAACCACCACCATTCCTGACACAAATACCTAGACATTTTGGATAAAATTATAATATATATGATCTTAAATGTATATTTTAAAGATTGGCACATCCAGTGCCATTCTGATTCTGGAGCCTTTGGGTTTTTTCTTTCTGGAAGTTTGTAGGATTCTCTCTTTGTTCCTGATGTTCTAAAATTTCTCGATGATCTGCCATGATGTCACTATATTTAAAACAATAGTTCTAGGTACTGGTTGGACTCCCTTAGTCTAGAATCTTGTGTCTTTCAGTTCCTGGACATTTTCTTGAAAATTTTCTGTGATAATTTATACTCATCCACTTTTGTTGTTGTTCTCTCTTTCTAGAATTCCTATTATTCAGAGTTTTTATATTTTAAATTTCTAAGAGCATTTTTTTAAATTCTTGAATGTTTCTTTTACCCAGCCTCCTGTTCCTCTATCATGGATGTAAAGTCTTCTCCTATTCCAAAGAATTCCAGTAACATTTTTAAAAGTTCCTTTCAACTCTCTGACTTGTTTCTGTTTCCTCCTTTTTCATAGCTTTTAGTCTCTCTTTTATAGACTTTGTTCAAATATCTGTGCACAATTCCTAATCTACTCATATTTAATAATGGGTCACTAAAAAGGTAATTGGAAGTTCTTTGTACATGGGTGAGGTGACCTGACTATGCCATTTTGTTGGGGTGTCTTATGGACTAAATTGTGTCCCCTTCCCCCAAATTCATAAGTTGAAGCCCTAACACCCAATGTGACTAAATTTGGAGATAGGGTGCTTAAGGAGGTAATTAAGGTTAAATGAGGTCATAAGGGTGGGGCCCTTAGCCCTTAGGAATAGGTGTCCTTATAAGGAGAGGAAGAGACACCAGAGGCCTCTTTCTCTCCACACACACACAGAGGAAAGGCCATGGGAGGACACAGGGAGAGGTTAGCCATCTGCAAGCCAAGGAGAAAGGCTTTACCAGAAACCAACTCTGCCAGCTTCACCCTGGACTTCCAGGCTCTAGAACTGTGAGAAAACAAATTTCTGTGATTTAAGCCACATAGTCTGTGGTATTCTGTTATGGCAACCCAAGCAGTCTAATATAGGGTCCCACTCCTCTGACAGATTTTCTTTCTTTTGAGCTGGTCAGTTTCTCTGGAGAAGATTCTCTCCAACTCCTGCAAGGAGTAGAGGTGTCAGCCAGCCGCAGGTGTTCTCAGAGCCAAGGGGGAGAAATGCGCTGGAATGAACCTATTCAGTGTGTAGACTTGAATTAACACCCCTAGTTTTCAACACGCTGTCCCTACGCTTAGCTGTGCCCAGTGTCCCCCAGTGCAAAGACCCTCAGGTGCAGACTCTCTAGAGGATAAACCTCCAGTCTTCTTTCAAGGTGGGAGATGGGGCGATCTAACTTCTTGCTATACAGACTTTCAAAAAATCTTCTTGTTTTTAGCATCATCTTTCACCCGCTTTCAGAGTAACATGGTGCTTCAAATTTCTAAGTCTCTCAGAGTTCTGCATGTGAATAAGATTGATTCTGGGTTGCTCTACTGCTGGCTTAGGTTGCAGCATTCTCTGATTGCTAAGTCAGTTAGTTCTCAACCATTTGCTTTCCACCTTCCAAAGTTTTGGTGCTGTCATCCCCATTCCTAGTCTATCTTTCTTTTTTCCTCTTTACTGTCATGAGGTATTCAATATGCCATGTCTAACTGGAGATTGGAGCTTAGGGTTTAATGCCCACATGAAAACATAAGACAAGACCTTGGGTCCAAGAAACATGAATTGAAACTGAGATCTCCACATAAAGCCGGGGCTTTCAAAGGGACGTAACATCAGTGAAAGGACACACTGGAGAAAACCTCACCGACTGGCAGAGGGAAATGACAGAGAAACTTTTAACCTTGACTCTGAGTAGGAAAAGGGACTCTCCCTTAAGAATTTATAAACAGGGACAATGGCACACAATTGAATTGATACTATTAGGGAACCCCCAAGCCAAGAAATTGACATAAAAATTGGTCCTGATATTCCTACCATGCCTCGTCCTGAGTATAAGATGTTCCTAGAATGCCTGGCTTTGCAAAAGCAAATGGAAAATTACTTTGAAGGTACATGCTCTTAACACAAGCCTCTCAAGATTCCCACAGCTAATGCAAAGTGAAGACGATCTCAAAATTCATAATTACAAAGCACAAAGGAAACAATCATTTAAATGAGGATTAGCACACACACACACAAAGTAAGATTAGATTCCCAAGATCTTTATAAGTACAATAACCTATGGAACACTACTGAATAAGCATATTTTGAAGTATTAAAGATATAAAAACAAAGATTTAGAACCATAAATAAATAACAAGACATTATGACAGAACAGAAATCTTTGAAAGTGAATTAAATATGATTTCTAGAAATGAGAAAATAAAAAGTCAGTAGATAGTTCATTATCAGATTAGACAGCTGAAGAGAGAATTTGCACACGAGAAGATATATTCAGAATGCAGTATAGACAGTTAAAAGTTGGAAAAATCAAAAAGAGATGAAAAGTCATGGAGAATAGAAAAGGAAGTCAAATAGAAGTTCCAGAAGGAGGAAACAGAGAAAATACCTTCAAGAAAAGTAATATTTGAAGAAATAATGGCTTTGAAGAATTGCTTAACCATAGACTCTAGTCCACAAAGCAAATGTCACCAAATACCAAAGAATCTATATCATATAGACCATGTTCCCTGCCCACGATATGATATGATGAGAAATCAGTAACAAAAGAAAACAGTGCCATTTATGTTTGAAAATTTTAAAACACAGTACATGGATCAAAGAAGAAATCATAATAAAATTAGAAAATATTTAGAAATGAATGATAATGAAAATACTGTATACCAAAATTTGTGGAATGTGGCTAAAGCAGTATATAATGGAAATATATTGCCTTGATAAATCTGTGATTCTTAAAGGTAGTCCCTAGGCCAATAGAATGACCAAGGAACTTGATAGAAATGCAGTTTTCCGTCTCCACCCAAAACCTATTGAATCAGAAATTCTGAGGGTGGGGTCCAGAAATATGTATTTTATCAAGACCTCCAGGTGATTTTGATGGATGCTCAATTGAGAGAACTACTGCCTTAGATGTACCTATTGAAAAAAAGAGAAAGATTAATAGCAAACATTCAACCCAAGAATTTAGAAAAAGAATATTAAAATCAACCCAAAAGTAATAGAAGGAAGAAAATAATAATGTTAAGAGCAGAAATTTTCTTTACAATGTATTTTAATGGCTTTAATTCTATGTTAGGACCCTTAAAGAGGCATTATCTTTGCTTCTAGGTAGTAATAATCCCAATTTTCCTCCAGGGTGACTCTGACTAGGGAGTGGATCAGTGGAAGGAAGTTAGGCAAAGAAGAAAGTAACACATAGAAGAACATTTCAAGATATCTCATTCTAGATATCTATGCAGACATATGCATACATTTTTTTCTGGATAGAATCATAACAAAGTACTAAAAATGATTTTCTTTAGGAAGAAGGACTTGGAGTAAGAGGGATAGTTTTCATTTTTCCTTTTAAAAATATTCCTATTGAGCTCGAATTTCTAATCTTATACATATATTACTTTTATTTTTAAAAGTAATAAGACCTATGTGGACTGTGAGATTATGGGTAATTTTTATTTCCTTAAAAAAATACTTGGTTAATTTATAGTACAGATCTTCCTCAACTTACGATTGGGTTACATCCTGATAAACCCATTGTAAATTGAAAATATCATAAATCGAAAATGCATTTAATACCTCTAACCCACCGAACATCATAGCTTAGCCTGGGTCCCTTAAACGTGCTCAAGAACACTAACATTAGCCAACAGTTGGGCAAAACCATCTAACATAGAGTCTATTTTATAATAAATTGTTGCATATCTCATGTAATCGGTTGAATGGTGTACACGGTACTGAAAGTGAAAAACAGAATGGTTGTATGGGTACAGAAAGTGGTTGTAAGTGTATCAGTTTACCATTGTGATCGCGTGGCTGACTGGGAGCAGAGACTCACTGCCGCTCCCAGGATCAGGAGAGAGGATCGACCAGCATTCGGCTAGCCTGCGAAACGATCAAAATTCAAAATTCGAAGTACGGTTTCAGTTTCCATTGAATGCATCTCCCTTTCGCACAGTCAGTAAATTTGAAAAATTGTAAATGGATCCATTGTAAGTCAGGGACCGTCTGCATTGTTAACAACAACGAAAACATGTCCCAAACCTGAATTGGGTCAGAACTGGGTTTTTTTGGTTTTGTTTTTGTTTTTGCCTCATATGATTCACAATCTCCTTCTGGGAATAAATTAGCATGCCTGATAAAATGTGTAAGCAATTTTCTGATAAACTCTAAAGGAACTGAAGACTTCTAAGAAACCACTCACCCAACTGCCAGTCAAAAGCCTAATTACCTCTAACCAAACATAATTTTCTAATCTAATCTAACTTTCTGTATCTAATCTAACAGTATAGAAAGATAGTCTCTTTCTATAAAATGTCCCTATCAGGAGTAAATCTTTGAATTAGCTTGGTAGACTCCTTTTCTTTTGCAGCAAGATTTGTAATAAATTTTGATAAGTGGTCATAACTAAATCGCTTAGAAATGTTTTAACAGCATTTAAACATACTTTAAAACCTTTAAAAACCTGGATAATGCCCACCTCAGTTACTAATCTAAAGGATGAGGGGATGATGGATGACACGGCCATAGAACTATAGGAATAGAGTGTAATTCATTCATTCATTCTACAAGTATTTGAGTGGCAAGCTCTATATGCCGAGCTTTGAAAGGTCCTTGAGCGTCTAACACGTGCCCGGCACTGTTCTAGGATCTGGGGATACAAAAATGAACGAATAGGGTTGGGGGAATAAAACTACAGTTCCCACAATATCTTGCTCTTCTGCCTCTTCCCAGGTGGGCACTTCTTTCCACTAGTCTCTTCCCATGATTCTAGTTGCGCAGGAAAGCCCGCCCACTTATCTGCCCTTTGCCCGGTCCCTTATTAGGAGATGGACTACAACTCCCACAATGCCCTCGAGCCCCCCCCCCCCCCCCCCCCCAAGAGCTCCAACTTCTTCCTGGCAGTGTCGAGGACGACTACACTTCCCAGAATGCCCGGCTTCCTCTCTTGGGTGTTATTGCCCCTTTCCCGGTGCGGGACGCAGTAGTAGCGAGCGAGAGTGCCAGGCCCGGGGCCCTCTGTGTCCTTCCCCGGGGCAGGGACGAGGCAGTGACTTGACTCGGGCGCTGAGGCGGGAGGGAGTGCAGGAGGCCGCCGTGCCTCCTGTCCAGCTCCCCTCACACTACTCTCCGTTTTCACCTGCAGCCGCCTGGACGACTCCGGACCGACTCCCTGGGGCAGGGGTGGCGGTCTTGGCCGCCGGGGCTGTGGCGAGGCCGCGGCCCTCGGGGCGGCGGTAGCAGCGTCAGCGCTGGGGAGGAGGAGGAGAGAAGATGGCGTCGGAGCTGGAGCTCGAGATGCTAGCTATCGACCGGAGTTTGCTGGAATGTTCGGCCGAGGAGACCGCGGGGGTGAGTGTCGGGACCCGGGCGGGGACGTCCGGCCCTCGCTGGCCGTGCCCCGGGGGAGGAAGCGAATCCTGGAAATCCCGGAGCGGCCGGGCCCTGACTTGGAGCAGCGACCGCTCCGGGTTCTCCGGCCTCGCCTTGTGGGTAATGGCCTGGGGGGGGGCCACCGGATCCGGCCGGTCCCCTGCCCTCTTTATCCTCAAATAGGTCTCGGGGCTGCTCTGTGCACCAGCCACCTCTACATTCCCTTTCTGCCCGGGAGAACCCACAGCTCTTCCATTATTCCTTCTTTCCCCCCACCCCCATTAAATTTCCAACACAATGGCCTTTGCCCTTTTTGCCAGCTCTTGGAAGAGGTGAGGGAAAGACGCTTCCTGGCTTTTTTGGGTATAATCGCCCTACTTTACCTTTCTGACTCCTTTTCCTGAGGTAAGTGGAGCATTGCCTCCTCCACCGAAACATGCTACCTTCACCGAGTCCCTACTTTGTTTCTGGGACTGCCCGAGGCACCAAAGGATGCGGACGACACTGTTCTCCCTCTTTCCCCTCATCAGTGCGTTTTTGCACCGAATTGGTCAGTCGACAGCGTTGATGAATATGCGGAAAGTAGTTTCTCGACATGTTTACTGAGTGTGAGAAAGTAATCGTGGAGACTGGGAGGTTAAAAAAATAATTTTTCTAGGAGTTGGGGGTAGTTGGATGGAGAGCAAACGTTATATAACTTTGAGAGAACAGCTTTCAACAAATAGAAGCTAATAATGTGAGGTTTGGTCACAGCATAGTGGGAGCAGTTATGCCCCAAACTTAAACCATTCAAACTCAGTATTGTACTTAAACTGTAATATGAGTAGTATGCTCGTATAGGCAGCAGAGTTGTAAAATGATTCGTTTAATAAACTCGATGGCATCTTTCCTGGAGAAGGACAGGGAACACCCATTAGAACAGATTGTCCAGAATGATTATGAATCGACCGAAACACCTTGGGCCCTACCTCTAAGGCCTCCAATTTAAAAAGCTACTAAGAAGGGAGTGACCTTTGAATACAAGTCAACAATCTGAATGTTCTGAACAAAATTTTAGTGGGGCAACACGGGGCACTGAACACAAGTGCGTTGCGGGGCACTTGGTCAGTGAGGAGTTATTTTGGGTGAATTGATGAGGCCGCGAAAGTCAGAGTGGAAATAAATGAAAGGAGTAGAGGTGAAAAGTTTAAAGAAACACATTGTTGAATGATGAGTCTTTGCTTTTTTTTTTAACAGTGGTTTAGTCTAGGTCTGTTTTTATTTACTTTCTGCTTAATATTGCAACAACCCAAGGATTTTCAGCCCCCATCTGCCTTTCATTTATGAGATTTGAAAAAGAAAATGAAAGTGGTGTTACAAGGAAACAGTAAAATGGTTTGATAAAAAAAATTGATAGCTATTCCCTATCCATGTCACCTATCAACATCCTTATTGATGTCTAATCTCTTATTTACCTCAAAGTAATTTTTCTTTTTACTCGCACAGAATTTTGTGTCTGTTGGCTCAGTGATACAAGCTATGTACTCTTATTTTCCCAGTTCTAAAAGTGCAAGCTATCAAGTGATAAGAGCTTCTCCAACATGTTGAGGTTCCTAAGGAAACCAGTTATACAACTGGTGCTAGAGACCAAAGCTCTCAGTTCTTGTGCAGTGAAATTCTCAAGCAGATGCAGTGGCAGAAATTAAGGGAAATGCAATCAGAATTTATTAATTTGGACTTAATTTGAGTTTGTGAAGATCACAGTCTTAAGCTACATTTTACTTTTGCTGTGTTTACTTTTAAATGGCTTTCTGAACAATAAGATGAAAAAACATGCTTAGTACGAAGGCCAACAAAATTTCTTAAAGAAGATGCAAACTAATATTAAAACACAGGAATCTCCTGGCTGTGTAACCTGGCCTTATTTTGTGAGGGGTTTATTGTCTGTATTTAGTTAAAACAGCATAACAGTTAAAACTATTCTTTCAACTTAGGCTCCAGCACAGCCCTTTATCACAAATTAAAGTGAATAAAGTTTTCTCAAGTTAAAAGTAGGTTTTAGAAAGGGTAAACAAGTCAAGAAAGCAGTTATTGCAGCCTTTAGACCTCTGTTACTGGTAATTTGTTGGTATCACATCCATTTAAAAGTACTTAGTAAGCATTAGTGTCATTTTCCCCAGACTTTATTTACACACTGCCTTTCTTATTTCAGTTATGAGGAGGAAGGACTTTTTGTGATCCCATCTATTCTATCTAGCATGCCTCACAAATAAAAGCATTTAAGCGCTCTCTTCAATAATTGTAAGTTTAGGATATTAAAGTGGCCCTCTCTTCTCAGCCTTCTCAGCAGAATTGATTCCACAAGTATGACTTTCCCAACACTTCTCCAGTCTGTCTACATTTCATGCTCCATGGATTGGATTGTAATATGTTCCAATGGATGATTTTGGTTTAAGAAGTACATATATTGTTTTTCCCCAAGTGTAAAAGAAATACATATTGAAGATTTATGTCATTTTATGTCTATCTTGGTTATTTTTGCTTAAAAAATTTTAAGTTTATTTATATATAATTCACATATACAATTCAATTCAGTGGTTTTTAGTATTTCACAGAGTTGTTCAACCATCATCACAATCAATTTTAGAACATTTTCATCACCCTGAAAAAGAAATCCTATACCCATTATCAGCCACTCCCCATTTTCCCCTAACCTCTCAAACTGTAAGCAACTACTAATCTATTTTCTGTCTCCATAGATTTGCCTATTCTGGAAACTTCATGTAAATGAAATTATACAATGTTTTGTGTTTTGTGACTGACTTCTTTCACTTAGCATAACGTTTCCAAGGTTCTTCCATGTGGTAGCATGTATCAATACTTCATTCCTTTTTATTGCCAAATGATATTCCACTGAGTGGATATATACCATATATTATTTATCAGTTCATTAGTTGATGGACATTTGGGTTGTTTCCATTTTTTGGATATTATGAATCATACTGCTATGAAAATTTGTGTACAATTTTTTGTGGGGACATAGGTTTTCATTTCTCTTAGGCATATGAGATATATACCCAGGAGTGGAATTTCTGGGTCATGTGGTAATTCTGTGGTTAATGTTTTGAGAAATCACTAAACTGTTTTCCAAACTAGCTACATCATTTTACTTTCCCACCAGCAGTATATGAGGATTCCGGTGGATTTCTGTACATCTTTGCCAACACTTGTTATTGTCTGTCTTTTTGATTATAGACATTCTATTGATTATAAAGTGGTATCTCATTGTAGTTTTGATTTGTATTTCCCTCATAACTCATAGTGTTGAACATCTTTTCATGAGCTTATTGGCTATTTGTGTATCTTTGGTAGTGTCAATTCAGATCTTTTGCCTATTTTTAAATTAGATTTTTTTGTTTTTTATTATCAAGTTCTATATTATTTTGATTTATGAGTGCTTTTACTTCATTTCTAGAACTCTTAATATGATTTGTTTAAAAGTTTTCTTAATGTAGTCCCGAAAACTCCGTTTTAGCACTAGCAATTGTTGTTTTATAATTAACTTACATGTTGGTTATGCTTGTTCAAAAGCAAAATCAAATGCAGTTAAAGGATACAATTTTAATTAGATATAGAATAATAGTTAGTGTAAAAAGGCTACCCTCTAGGGATTCTTTCATTTTTGTGTTTGTTCTACTTGCTCTCTATCCTAAGGCTTAAATTTAGCATTCAGAAAAAGGAAAGCTCCTGGAAACATTGTCATAACATGTTTACTTTAGTGAAATGAGTTGACAGTTTCATTACTTCCCTTATGGAGGACTTCTAATAAGATAGTACTTATTATATTACTCTGTTGTGTTACATTGGTGTGACAGCCATAAGTGTCTAAAATAAAGACAAATTAACATGCAACCAAATTAGAAATCTCAATTTTTTATATTGAAGAAACAGTTATAGTTAACATATGTTAATGAGAACTAATATGAAAAGCTATAGATTTTATTCTTTAGAGGATTATGTGAGCCATTTTTCTGAAAGGCAGCCAGAAATTTTTTCCTCCTCATTTTCTTGTCACTACTTTTTTTTTTTTTAATCTTTACTATTGCCAGTCACTAATTCATATCTCCAGTATAGAATTCTCATGTAAAGGTACTTTGCTTATACATTAAGTGTTTAAATTTAATGAAGTTAAAATGCCTATAATAGATCCCAAATCTGTTAGGTGGTTTTGAATTTGGAGCATATGCCTGCCTTTCTTGAACCAGGTTTTTATGTCTTGTTAATAATTCGTAATACTATATGATAAATGATATTTAGAATGAAATGATTGTTTTACTAGTAATATAGTTTATATAAGGTGGCTCATTTTTTTTAAACCACAGTTGATATTACTTTTTTATTTTTTTGTTTAAGAAATCTGTGAACAGATTTGACCTGTCAGTGTTGGAGTCACAAGACAGCATAATTTCTTTTAGAAAGCATTATCTTTTATTCTCTCTGGATTAGAATTATGCAAAAGTGAAGTTTTAAGAGAAATGGGAACATAAAATATAAGAAAAACAGAAATTGCTTTTAAAGTAAAACCTTTAAATGTGTTGTAAATTTTAAAATTACCTGAAGCGTAACTTTCTAGGATCATGGAGGTGTTGAATCTTAATGCTTAATTTTTCAGCCATAAACAGTAAATTGCTTAGGATAATTTGACTACCCTCAGTTATATTTTGAAATAGGGATTGCTAACAGTGGGTGAAAAACTGGACATTTACCCTTGGATGTGGCCAAAAAAGTGGTTTTTAGCTCAAAGAACTAGTTTCTAGTTTGCTTGTTGGTTGATGACTCTTTGCCTTTTACTAATGACTACTTTTTTCTCACCTCTCCTTTTTATACTTACTGAACTGTATGTGTGTATAATTTTGATTTAGAGACACTTCTCTGAAGGGAGAGAATCCTTAAACCTGTAGGATTGCCTCCCAAGAAGTTGTTTTAAGAGTAAGTTAGTCTCTTTCCTATTTGCATAAAGCAAACACAACAAACTTAGTAACATTTGGAAAAGATAGTTTCACTTTAGGGGTGAAGACATTTTACTGTTCTTGGTTATAAGCTTCCATCCAGTCCCTTAACTTATGAATAAGATTTTTACATTTTTAGTAAAAGTTTTCTGAAAATGTGAAGTTGACTAGAAAGTTAATATATACCACCTCATGAATATTTAAAATCTATGTTACTTTTAGAAGGAAGGAAGTGGGCTGAAGATTGTACAAGTAATAGTTAAAATGAAGACCTTACAGTGTTGTCTTATGGTGTTAGACATCGCTTGAACATAAACTCTTTTTTAACAAGGATGTAATTTGAAACTTAGGTTGTAATCTATAGGTAAACTTTGGACCTATGCGTTAGCAAGTCAGTTAACTGCATTTTTGTAGAGTGAGTCATTTCATGGTTTCTGATTTTAAATTTTTACTTGGTTTAAAGCCAAAATGAGTTGTAATTACACAAAGCATATGGAGGACAAATAAACATATAGACAGAATTGGCAGGGGAGGCAAGAATAAATGGCAGAATACAGGGAAAAGACTTAAGACTTAAGGAAATGAAAAGGGAAAAGAAAGGAGGCGGTTTGAAGGATGCCTTACCTAAGCCTTATTTGGTTTGATTTTTAGAGACGGCAGGCCTGGATCTACTTTATCTCTGCTTTCATTAAAGCCACATGGAGCATCTTTCTGCAGTATCAATGTTATGTGACAGTAAATAGTATAAACATATCTATAGTTATTCAGTTAGCAGATTTTACTAAATGCCCACTGGGACCAGATTCTGTTTTAGACCTGGGGAATATGGGAATGGGAATATGGGTGAGGAATGGGCTGAGAAGGCATCTTGGAGAAAGTGAAACTGAAACTGAGATCTGAAAAATGAGTAGAAAATAGCCTTGTAAAGCAGAGAGGGAGGAGCAGTACAGGTCAGGAAGAGAAGACTGGAGAGTATGGTACAAGGGAAAGGACCTTGCAAACTATGTCAGGGAACTTGACTTGGTCCTAAATACAAGGAGAAGCTGAATGACATGATCAGATTGGCATTTTGCAAGAATCACTCTGTTAGTGAGGTTGGAAAATGGACTGCAGAGGGATAAGACTAGTGGGGATCACCAGTTAGGACATTATTGCACTGATCCTGGTGAAAGATGGAAGCAGGGGGTTTGGACTAGGGTAGTGGAGGTAGTGCCGGTAGAGATGGAGAGAGAGAAATGGATAGATTCAGCAGATATTTAGGAAGCCTGATACACAAGACATGATGATTAGTTGGATGTTGGGATGAGGAAGAAGGAAGATTTTCAGGTTTTTCTAGTTTGGATACTTGGGTAGATGCTGGTATCTAAAATAAGGAAATGAGGGACATAGCAGGGTTTTGTGGGGAGAGGATCATGAGTTCAATTTTGGACATACTGAGTTGGTATCTGAAAGGACAAAGTGATTTTTTTTGTTCTTTCTACACGCTCACCAATACTTCTGGCCACCAAATATGGAGATGGGTTCCCCACACCAAGCAATTCTCTAATTCTCTGCAGATACCAACTGGGTGTCCTACAATTCAATTCAATTCTGACACTACACACCTGGCGTTAGCATCAGATCCCACAGATTAAGGGCTCAGTCCCACAAGACTGCCCCTCTGGCCACTTCAGATGTCAGTCAAAAGCAGTGAGTCCTCAAGTTACCCACAAATTTCTGACTGGGCTACAAATTGGGGATTCCCATGACCCCCTCTTCAGGTTCAATAATTTGCTAGAATGGCCCACAGAACTCAGGGAAACAGGTTTATTTACTAGATTACTGGTTATTATCAAATGATACAAGTCAGGAGCAGCCAGATGGAAGAGATGTGTAGAGCAAGGTATATGGGAAGAGATGCTATGTTGGAAGGGATGCTGAGCTTCCATGCCCTCTCTGGGCAGTTCAGCATCTCTGTGTTCACCAACCCAGAAACTCTCTGAACCCTGACATTTAGGGATTTTTATGGAGGCTTTCTTACACAGGCATGATTGATTAAATCATTGGACATTAGTGATTACTCGACCTCCAGCGCCCCCCCCCCCCCCCCCCCCCGCAAGACTGAGGTTGGAGGCTGTAAATTCCAACCTTCTAATCACGAAGTTAGTTCCCCTGGCAACCAGCTCCCCATCCTTAGGGGCTTTACAAAAGTCGCCTCATTAACTTCAACTCAGGTATGGTTGAAAGGGGCTTGTTATGAATAACAAAAGACACTCCTTTTACTTTTTATCTCACTTATCACTTAGGAAATTTCGAGAGTTTTAGGAGCTCAGTGCCAGGAATGGGAAGAAGACCAAATATGTATTTCTTATTATAAATCACAATATCACAGTATCTATTAGATATCTTAGTATAATTATCACAGGCAGTTGGACATAAAAGTTTGGGGACAGAGAAAAGTGGCTTTTTGTCTGTTCGTTTTTAGCAGAGAGAGCAAAGGGGAAAGGACTTTTATAGAGAGGTTGATCAGGGAAGGAAAGCATAATTGATAGAACAAAGTCTCCTGTGGACTGACCTTCATAAGAGACTGGTATATCATCTCATTTATTTATCAGTGAGAAATACAACTAGTGTATTGGCTGTTCGTGCTCACTGCATGCCCTTCCTATCTGCTCACTGACAAGAGACTCCAAGTCACAATCAGAATATCATTTGAGCAAAGCATTAGGACGTCAGATGGGCTCTGTGGCTGGTGTCTTATATGATGATTTGTGGTCGTTTGCCCGTACAGCCTACAGAAGTTTGCTTCAAGAGTCATTTTGAGGAGAGGGGCTCATTTCACTTTCACTTTAAGTAAAGTAGAATTCTAAAATACTTGGCATTTTAATAAAGTTCTAAATGAATTTTACCCTTTTTGGAAAGATGACCTACAGTGATGAGTGTGGTCAACAAAATAATTGTAAGGCTCTTTTGTCATTATTTTTGTACCTAAAAGAAAATAGAGTAGGTTTATTCAAATTAGCAGTTTATTGACATTGTTTAAAACTATTTTTTCTTTTTTCTTTTTTTAAAGAAATGGCTGCAAGCAACTGACCTCACTAGAGAAGTGTACCAGCATTTAGCCCACTATGTACCCAAAATCTACTGCAGGAGTCCCAACCCTTGTCCACAGAAAGAAGACATGGTGGCACAGCATGTTTTGTTGGCACCAATGGAATGGTACCTTTGTGGTGAAGATTCTGAGTTTGGATTTCCAAAACTTGAACAAGCAAACAAACCCTCTCATCTTTGTGGTCGTGTTTTTAAAGTAGGAGAACCTACATACTCTTGCAGGTAAAATATTGTAATTTTCTTTCTAAAAGGCTCTTGTTTTTCCTTGACTTTTTTTTCTTGAAATCTTGCATTTTTGTTTTAAATTATGAAATATAATATATATATTAAAAAGTCTACACAACAAATACATGTGGTTTAAAATAATTTTAAAACAAACATTCATGTTATTATTTTCCCGGTCAAGAAATAGAACATGACCAGCATTCCAGAAACCCACTGTGTGTTTTCTTCCTCCCCCATAAATAACTGCTACTTTGACTCTTGTATTCATCACTTCTTTGCTTTTCTTGATAGTTTTTTAGTTACAGTGATTCTTTATAATGTTCAAATTATCCCACATTTCACCAGTGAGAGCCCCATCACACTAGCTTCTTTGTCATTTTCACATGCCTTCGTTACTGTTTGAGTGCTTCTTTGCTTGTTGGCACAAGATGTCCACAGCTCACTTTGTACTTATTCTGACCCGTGTGTAGAATCAACTATTTCTACAAGAGGTTTCCTTTTCTTTGGGAATGGTAGTTAGAAATCATGATCTGGAGGCTATATGTACTATTGCTACTAGCATGAGTGTACTTTTTTTTAAATTTCTTGTTGAGAATTGAATATATAAGGGTAGAAGATGGAAAGTGCCCTGTCTGCTTTGTGACTGTCTATTCCGATTTCTCAGAACTAATCATTGTCAACATTTTCTTCTGTATCCTTCTAGAAATTTTCTGTGCATATGCAGGCCCATATATATGTCTATCTTATACATACAAAAGAGAATACGTTATATATACTGGGCTAAATTTTCCTTTCTCTTTTTAACAAAATCTTGACATCTGTCCCTATCAGTTGATATAGCTAGATAATATTCATTGTGTGTTGTGTAACATTTTTTTCCCTTAAGACTTTTCCTGTAAGACTTTAATATGAGCTTAATTTTGGTTAAGGCCTCTGGGTGTCCATGGTTAGAATACCAAGAGAGAGCTTTTTTTTTTATTGATATCTTAATAGTTTATAACACTGTGGGGTTTTAGTTGTACATTATTGTTTGTCACCATGTGGATGTATCCCTTCACCCCTTGTGCCCATCCCCCCACCCCCCTTCCCCTTGGTAACCACCAATCGGTTCTCCCAAGAGAGAGCTTTTTATCAAAGACTGTTCGATCTAGTTTTTTGTCTTTACAGAAACCTCTTTGAGTCTTTATTGATGTTTGGAGCAATAGATCTATTTTAACCTCATGATTTACAGATGGGGAAACCGAGGTCCAGTTGTTCCAGTAATGTTCTTTGTAAAAAGGATCCTGTTCGAAAGCATGCTTTTGTATGTCATGTCTTTTAATCTTCAATCTGAAATGTTTCCTCAGTTTTTCTTTGACTTTGATGATCTTGACACTTTTGAAGATTACCGGACGGTTCTTTTGTAAATGTCCGTCTAGTTTGGGTCTGTCTGATACACTTCATGATTGGAGTCAGGTTGCATCTTTCACAGGAATATCACAGAAATCACATATTCTCATTGTACCCTATTCTCATTGTACCCTATCAAGTAGCATATGATGTTAACTTTGATCACTTGTTTAGGGGCATATGTCTGCAAGACTTCTCCACTGTAAAGTTGCTCTTTTTCCCTCTGTAATCAATAAGTATTTTGTGGAGAGGTACTCTGAGACTGTTAAATATCTTTTTCTTATCTAATGTTCAGTTTGTTCCTTTATTTACATCAGTATGTATTCATGGAGTCCCATTGTCCACATGTTCAAATTGTTCTAGATTTGACCAGTGAAGGCCCTTCAAGCTGTCTTCTTTGTTCTTTTTTCGTGTCCCCATCATTCTTTGAGCACTTCTTTTTTCTTTCTGACACAAGATGTTTTGGGCACATCTTGGACGTTTTCCTGCCCTAGCCCTGAAATCAACCATTTCTCCAAGAAACCTGGTTTCCTTTTTAGCAAAGATTAGTATTTAGAATTAAGATAGTAGGTGTCCTTTTTGCTATTAGTACATATGTCACTGATCCCAGGCCCTGTCAGTGGATCTATATTCTATATCTATCTCTAGGTACCTGTTGAAAGAGATATTGAAAACTGTGCATTTACAGTGATCTCTGCAGTTCCAATCCAACACCACAGTATTCTTTCTCATTTTCTCACTTTGTATATTTGTAACTCCTTTCTCTGACAAACCTGATTCTCAGTATCTTAAAAATATTTACTTATTTGATCATTCCCCTGTATGCAACCATTTCTTTTGCTGCTGCTGCCACCAACAGCCAGCTTTGCGTAGTTGCCCTCCTTACCCTGTTTGAGCTCCACACCCCGTGCTGGGCCATGGTGGCCTTCCCTCCACCCCTTGTTGGGGCAGATGTAAAATAAGTCTTACTTTAAGATGCACAGTCTTCAGTCCAAGTCATGGCCTGTCTGGTGTCTCAGATGGATATCTGCCTTACTGGAACTCCAGAGTCCTCTAGCACTGCCTGCTAGACTTCAAGTATCTCTCTGGAACTGTCAGTTTCATAGCAGCCACTCTCCAGTAAACTTGGAGAGTGTGGTCTGTGCATGTGCAGCCCAACCCTCAGCCAAGAACTCATTCATTGGTGACCCCCACGTAGACTTCTGCCCCTTCCCAGTCCCTCCCATCCTGCACACATTCCACCTCTCTGGTGCCCTGACCCATGCTTCTAGCTATTTTACCTGCCCTAAACTCTGATCTAGTCTCAGGTCAGCGAGACTTTCCTGCTCTGCTTAGACTCCAGCCTGCCATGCCATAGGTGGGAATTTACCTGCTCAGTGAGAGACAGGGCCGTCATGGGGCTCACCTCATGAATTTCCCTTCTCTTAGTTATTGCAATCTAGTGCTGCCTGTTCGATGCCTGGAAATAGTTGGCTCATGTATTCATCTGATTTAATGGTTGTGTACAGCGGGAGGGCTAGTTCAGTACCAGTTATTCTGTCATAACCAGAGTAGAAGTCCCAAAATTTATTTTAACAGTAAAAGTTGCTTATGTTTGTTGAGCACCTTCTAGGCACCAGATTTAATGCTAAGCTTTTTATATATTATCATGTTTAATCCTTCTGTAAACCTCTGAGATAATATCTCTGAGGAAACAGAGCCTCAGAGTGGTTAAGTGACTTACCTGCAGTCATAAAAATTGAAACCAGGGCACTCTGACTCTAATTCCATGTTTTTTTCATTTTAGCTTTCTTTGCTTCTCAAATATTGGTCTCATGACTTTTTCACTCATAGTAAAATGAGGAAAAAATTAAGAAAAACATACTGACTTTTCTTGCAGCTAAATTTGTTTAGTTCCTAAATTCTGAGAGCCATCCTTTGCTGTTAAAATATTAGTTATGAAACAAAGACAATGAATTCAGTAGTTTTGTTTTGTTTTTGTGAGGAAGATTTTCTGTGAGCTACTATCTGTGGCCAATCTTCCTCTTTTTTTGTTTGAGGAAGATTAACCCTGAGCTAATAACCTGTGCCTGTCTTCCTGTATTTTGTATGTGGGACGCTGCTACAGCATGGCTGACAAGTGGTGTGGGTCCATGTCTGGGATCTGAACCTGCTAACTCGGGCCACTGAGGCAGAGCATGCCGGACTTAACCACTATGCCATGGGGCCATCCCCTGTTTTGTGTTTTAATGTTCTTAGAAGAAAAAATTAGCAGCCCTTTTTTTTTTTGGTTATTCTACTGGTCCCTGAAACTCGGATATTTGAGAACTACTACACAATAGCAGTCTGATTCTTAAGCAGAAAATCAAGTTGTATTGCAATACTGTCTTTTGTACCACAAAGTACATGCAAAGAACATTAAATAAAAATCATATTTGGGCTGGAGAAAGAGCTTTTGGTGACTCAGAATTGTGGACTTGACCTGAACCTTTTCTCCCTCGTTATCCCCAGTTAGACTGGTCTGTAAGCTACTCTTTCCTGCTTGCACATGTTTGTCACATATAATAGTGCCTCGTACACATTAGGTGCTCAGCAAATATTTGTTGAGCAAATGTCTGTTACATTGTTTAGAGTACAGAGGACAGTTTTAAAGGTGTTATTTTGCTCTTTCTTCTTTAGTTAAATTGCTTGGGTATTCCTATTTGTTGTATATTTCCATACTTGTCCAGTGGCAATATTGTATTTATTGTAAACCAGCTACTTTCTAGGATGTTACTCATGATTATGTACCAGAAATCCTTCCCATTCTGAATTTTACAACTTCAGATATTCACTTGTGTACCCAGCCAGTTAATTAATAGGGCAGCTGGTGCTGCAGGTACACAGTACATTAATCTCGCTTATGAACTTATTGCCATCTCATTTTATCTTTGAAACATACGTCCAGTATTCAGGAATTTTGTTAGTCCCAGGAATCCCATATGTATCTGTCTGTGGGTCCATCCCAGAGGAGAAGAGGTTGGGTGCAGGTTTGAATGCTTTACAGGGAGGGCTTGATTAGATTGATAGAATCTTGGAATCTTCCATTACTAGAAGAAGAGAAAATAAGAAAAATCTTGTTTTCAGCAGTGATTGTGGAATAGGCTTTTGGGAGTTTGGGAGAGTGGAGGTGGGATGGTAGGAGGAGGAATATATTTATTCCTTCAGTGAAAATGGTGCAATAAAAAGCTACTTGCCTGTCTTAGAAGATTAAGTGTGCCTAAAGGATTTGTGTTGAAAGCGAGTCAGAGATGATCTCAGTAGATTTTTCCTGTATTACATGTGGTACAGTTTGAAGTTGAATATGTCAGTCTGGAGTTTCTCTGTGATATAAATTTATTTTACTAGAGTCTGGAGGTATAGGTTAATCCATTCATACCTCTTCTGGGTATTCTAACTGCATGTTTACAGGATGTGTATATTCAATGAAAAGAAGCCGCCATGGTTAGGGGGAAATGCTTCATGGTGTGAGGAGAGAATTTTCACTTTCATGACATCATCTAAAGAGAGTCACAAGGGTACATTTATTAAGGACAAAGAACACAAAGAACAGCCTTATCCACTGCTTTTTAAAAATTGACTTGAAAAAACTAATCTAATAGGCAAAACATGCATTTGGTTATGTCTTTCAAAAGTACAAAAGTGTATGCCATGGAAAATAGCCTCCCCTCTTCATCCCTGAATTTCCCTGTTCCCTTATCCAGAAGTGACCACTGTTATTAGTTTTGTGTATTCTTCCAGATATTCTATGTATATGCAACCGTTTATACTTTTTTCAGCAAATACTAGCATACCACATAAACTGTTCTCACCTTGCTTCTTTCATTTGAAATTTGTCCTTGAGATTGTTATGTAACATTATAGAGAGAGAGAGAACTTTGTCTTATCTTTTTAATGGCTGATTATTATTCTGTTGTATGAATGTTCTGTCCTTTACTTACTAGTCTTCTATTCATAAATATTTAGGTTGTTTCTGGTATTATAAATAATACTGCATTTAATATCTTCGTACATGTCTTTGTGTACATGTAGAGAAGTATATCCACAGGATACATTCCTAGAAGTAGAATTTCTAGGTCAGAGACGCATGCATTCAACTTTCTTTTAGTGACCAGTAGTAAAAACTCTAAAAAATGAAAAGGAGATAATGTGCTGGTTGGAGGCAAAGAGGCAGGGTTGGGGAGGAACAACAGAAATTGCTATGGTTATGACAGGAAAGATTGGAAAAATCTGTCTTTTACCCAGCCTGTGGGGAGAAGAAACCAGGAAGAAGAGGATAGGCTGTGGCAGCTAGAAAGAAGAGGCAGATTGGCCAATTCCCTGAGCTATGGAAGAAAGAAAGCTGTATCTGGTGACTTCACTTGGACAGACAAGTAGCCTGAGGTGGGGGAGAATAATTTAATATATAAAGGGCTTACTAGGGCCCAAGTTTGGACCAGATTCTTAAAGGATATTTCTAAACTTTGTTGTTACCTGAAGTTGACCCAACTCCAGGTTAAGGGCACAGTCCTCCACAAGACTGTCCAAGATACAGCTGCAAGTGTGGGGATCCCCAGAGCCACCCTCAATCCTGATCAGCTGGCTACAGATTTCAGGTGTCTCTATAGACTACCTTGGGTTGGATAATTCACTAGAATTAGTCACAGAACTCAGAAAAATGCTATACTTATGATTAAAGTTTTATCATAGCAAAAGGATGCAGATCAAAACCAGCCAAAGAGAGAGAGACATAGGGCAAAATTTCCAAGTGCAAAGCTTCTTTCGTCCACAGGGACGTGTTGTCCTCCTGGCACATTAATGCAGTGCACATAGAGCATTGCCAACCAGGGAAGCTCACCCAAGCTTTGGTGTCCAGGGTTTTTATTGGGGTTTCATTATATATAGGCACGATTGATTGAATCATTGCCCCTCTTTCCTTCCCAGAGATGGCACTAGTATTATGAGGCTGAAAGCCCCAACCCTCTAAGCACATGGTTGGTCTTTCTGGTATGGCCAACCCCCACTGAGTCATCTTATTAGCATAAACTATCAGGTGTAGGGGGTGGGCAGTGTGAATAACAAAGACACTCCTATCACATGGGAAATTCCAAGGATTTAGAGGTTACTTCTAAGAACCCTGGAACAAAGGCCAGCCAAATTACTTTATTACATAGTTGTTGAGAAAGCAAATGAGATTCTTTGTGTAGTGCTTTCCACAATAACTTGGTACATAGTAAACTCTTAGTAAATGACCATGCTGGGGTCCTGGGAATGTATGTTTCATGTTAAAAGTAGGTGTTCCTGTGAAACCCAGTGACTTGGTAAAATGACATGGAGTCTATCATTGGGAAGATGAAATATGGTTATTGGAACCTTCAGGATAAAGGTGACTTATGTCTATAGGGTGGAGGATTTCTTTAACCAGAAAAAAAGATATTCAGTAGCCTATAGTCCCTAGTAAAGGGATTTGTGAAGGGAATTAGGTTAGTTTTTCTGTAGAGAGTTATTTGTTCATAGTTTCTAAAATTGTCTAGGACATAAATTATCTTGCTGACGCCTCTGCAGTGTCAGAAAAAGCTATTTGTGTTTGTAGGCAGTAGGCTGAATTTTATATTTATCTATACTTAGTTCTCTATTAGGAAAAGTGTACTCAAACTTAGCATTTGTTATTTTCTAAATAAAGATGATTGCTTTTAGGGGCAATAATCTTAGTGTTGATTTTGATCGTAACTGTATACTTTGACATTTCATAACCATTAAGAAAAGGAAAACAGGGGCCGGCCCAGTGGCATATCAATTAAGTTCACGCACTCTGCTTCAGCCGCCTGGGGTTTGCAGGTTCGGATCCCGGGTGTGGACCAATGCACTGCTTGTCAAGCCATGCTATGGCAGCGTCCCATATAAAGTAGAGGAAGATGGGCACGGATGTTAGCATGGGGCCAATCTTCCTAAGCAAGAGGAGGAGGATTGGCCATAGATGTTAGCTCAGGGCTAATCTTCCTCACAAGAAAAAAAAAGGAAAAGTAAAACATTAGTAGAATGTGAAACATACTTTAGTGTGTGGTTTAAATTTTAATTTGAGTTTAACACTTACGTTAGACATAGAGAAGTTAGGTTTAGTCCCATTGTTTTCTTTGGATAGTTAAATTGAGAACATTCTTTTTTAACATTTAAAAACTTATTGCATGAATGTTATAGAAAACCAGAAGTTGGGGGTCGGGGACTTATGCTGCCATCAGTTAGAAGTATTCTCAGTATATGTTTCCAGATAGTGCTTTATCATAAACTATCAAACGGTTTTGCTCTGGTTTAATTTTTTTTTAACTCTGATTCTGTCAGTAATGATAGATGAAGTTATGCTAAAAATAACAAATAACCCTACGATCTCAGAGGCTTTAAATACCTAAAATATTTATTACTCAGACTTTGTGACCAGTTCAGATCAGTGGGGGTGATGAGTGGAGGGTTCTTCTGCTCTAGGTAATCGTGTCACCCCATGTTATGTCTCCATAAACTTAGCATAATGCTTTCAGGTTCACCACAGCAAGAGAAGAGTGGAGCTGGAAAATCTTGCCCAGTAAATAAATTGCTCTGGCTCAGAAATGATGACTATGCCCACATCCCTTTAGCTAGAACTAGTCAGAAGGTCTGACTACAAAACAGGGCAGCAAAGTGTAATTCTCCTGTGTCTGAAAGAGATGCAGACTCAGATGTGGATGAGCATTAGAAGTCTCTTCAATGATTTCTTAGGGTTTTATGGGTTATTTCTCCTCCCTCACAGAGTGGTTAGGATAAAATGAGGTAATGTATATAAAAGCACTTAGGGAACCATAAAATATTTATATATGTAAGACTTTTTTAAACCAAATACTTAGTCTTCAGATAAGTTACTGAGCCAGGAGTAATATCTCAAGCAGAGGGGTAGACATAGTTTCATTCCTTTTCTGTCTGGAAGTATAAAGCTCTGAGGTGGAAGAACCACTCATTTCCAGTAAGAATTGTTGTTTGTTCAGTTTCTTGCTTTTTAAAAAACTTGAAGACTTGAACTCTTTTTAGCAGAGTTCTGTTTTAAGACTGTTTCTTTTTAACATGAATAGTCCAGAGATTGAAGTCAATGCTGTGTTAGTTTTAAAATATGAGTTACCTCTAACTATGGATGTGCTACGTGAATGAAATTATACTGTATATGTTGTAGTTGTGGCTTTTTTCCATTTATCAATTTGTTTTGGAGATCTTTCCCTGTCAGTTTATATAAATCTATGTCATTCTTTTAACTGCTGTGTTTCCATAGTAAAGACAGGTCATAGTTTATTTAATTGCCCTATTAATGAAATTAGAAATGGAGAATTTCTAGAGTTTTTTCCTATAGCAAACACTGCTGCAAAGAGCACCCCATATGTATTTGTACACATCTCTCTTTACACGTTTCAGAATTTTTCAAGGTGAATACCTAGAACTAGAAATTCAATGCTGTGTGTTGTCTCTTTGGCCTTCAATGTATTGGATTTTCCCTTGTCTACACACTGCTCCCTCTGACCTGGTAAAATGACAGGGAGTGGGTAGTTGATATCTCCTAGATAGTTTGAATGCCTGTAGTTGTCTAAAATTAATCTTATATTCTTGATTTGGAGATGTGTGATCATTTTTATTTGTTCTGCACCAGTTTGGTGCAGGATGGAACATAGAAGTACATGGGGTACAATATCAGCTTTACATGTATGACTTTGTCTAGATGTTAGGAAATAGTAGAACTATGGGTGGATTACTATGGGGTAATCCTTTCAGGTAAGGAAACTCAGACTTATACTACCAAAATTTTCCTGTTGGTACCCTATTTGAGTTCTTTTTACATATTTCAAAAGACACAAACCTTCATTGTACACTTCTGACGATAGTTAACCTCATGTGACTCACATCCTATCAAGATACAAAAACATTTCCATCTGACTAGAAATTTCCCAGTTAACAGCTTCAGCTCCTAGGTGACCACTATTCTGATATTTTCATCTTAGATTAGTTTTGCCTGTTCTAGAACTTCATAAAAATGTAATCATACTCTTTTGTGCCTGACTTCTTTTACATAGTATATTGTCTGTCAGATTCATCCATGATGTTATTATTAGAAATTGGTTCCACGTTTATTGCTGAGTCCTAGTCCATTGATGAATGTACTTTGATTGCCCATAATCCATTGTCCTGTTGATGAACATTTGGGTTGTTTCCAGTTTGAGACTATCATGAATAAAACTGCTGTGAACTTTTTATTTGAACAAGTCATTCTATTTTTTTAGTGGAAATTTTAAAAATTTAAAGGAAAGTAATGGTAATTTATTTCATAAAGCATATCAGCTTATGGCAACATTATTTTAAGTGCAACATATTAAAGTATCATGCATTATTATTCTGTACTTAACCATACTTCTGTGTGTTTAATATACCAAATAACATAAATCTTGCACTATTGAAAATCCTCAGCTTTTTATGACACATTTTAGGAATATTAAGACACCATTAAGGTAGGTCGTTCCAGACCATAATCTAATACAGTGAACACCGAGCTGATACATTAATTGCTGGCTATGACCATTTGCAAACAAGTCTTTTTGTGGACTTACATCTCATTTTTTATGGATAAATCCACAGAAGTGGAATTGCTGGGTCAAAGAGCAGGTATATGTTGAACTTAATAAGAAACTGCCAAAACTTTTTCCAAAATGGTTTTTTGTTCCCACCAGTAATGTATGAAACTTCCACTTGCTCCATATCCTCACCAGCGTTTGATGATGTCAGTCTTTTTAAATTTAGACACTCTATGCAGTGGTATTTCATTATGGTTTTAACTTTCCCTGATGACTGATGATGTTGGAGCAATTTTACATGTGCTCTTTGCTCATTCATCTAACTTCTCAAGTTTTTGTCCAAGTCTTTTGTCCTGAAGTTTTTGTTCAAGTCTTGTGTCCTTTTTTTTGGTGAGGAAGATTGTTGCTGAGCTAACATTTGTTGCCAATCTTCCCCTTTTTGCTTGAGGAATATTGTTGCTGAGCTAACATCTGTGCCAGTCTTCCTCTCTTTTGTATGTGGGCTGCTGCCACAGCATGTCTTAATGAGTGGTGCATAAGTCTGCACCCAGGATCTGAACCTGCGAACCCCAGACTGCCAAAGTGGAGCACGCAAACTTAACCACTACACCACCAGGTCAGCACCATGTCCAGTTTTCACTGGATTGTCTTTTTATTATTGAGTTTTGGAGTTCTTTATATATTCTGGATACAAGTCCTTTGTCAGAAATATTTTGTGAATATTTTCTCCCAGACTGTGGCTTGCTTGTGTGGTGTCTTTTGATGACAGAAGTTTTTATTTTGATAAAGTTCAATTTACCAATTTTTTTCTTTTATCATGATTGTTTCCTGTGTTTAAGAAATGTCTGCCTTCTCCCAAGTGGTGAAGATATTCTCAGTATTTTCTTTTATAAACTTTGAAATTTTGATTTTATGTCTGGGTCTATGATGTGTCTCAAACTCATTTCTTTATATGGCTTGAGGTAGGGGTTGAGCGTCATTTATTTGTAACGTGGATATCCAGTTGTTCCAGCACCATTTGTTCCTTTCTCCGTTGAATTGCTTTGGTACCTTACGAAAAACCATTTGACCACATTAAGTGTGAGTCTGTTTCAGAACACTGTAGTCTGTTCCATTCACTGACATGACTATTCTTTTTTTTTTTTTTTTTAAATTTTAAAGCATATTTTAATGTGCTTTGCCATAATTGAGTGAACATTTGCCTAAAAAATTAATTAGCATTGAATGAAAAAATATTTTTTTTATTAGTTAATACAATTTATTTCAATATCAGATATTTCAAATGTTCAAAAATATTTGAATTGAATTTCAAATATCAACTAGCTCATCTGTATTTTCTATATTTACTGATCTATATTTTCTTTTTTTTTTTTATTTTTTAATTTTTTTTTTTTTATTGATGTCTTAGTTTATAACACTGTGGGGTTTTAGTTGTACATTTTTGTTTGTCCGTCACCTTGTGGATGTAACCCTTCACCCCTTGTGCCCCTCCCACCCCCCTTCCCCTTAGTAACCACCAATCAGTTCTCTCTGTCCGTGTGTTCACTTATATTCCATATATGAGTGAGTTCATGCAGTGTCTGTCCTTCTCTCTCTGGCTTATTTCACTTAACATAATACCCTCTAGGTCCCTCCATGTTGTTGCAAATGGGACAATTGTGTCTTTTCTTATGGCTGAGTAGTATTCCATTGTATGTATATACCACATCTTCTTTAACCAATCTTCAGTTGAGGGACACTTGGGTTGCTTCCACTTCTTGGCTATAGTGAATAATGCTGCAATGAACATAGGGGTGCATACGCCTCTTGTGATGGTTGATTTCACTGACATGACTATTCTTATGTCAATAATCACATCATCTTGATTACTGTAGCTTTATAGTAAGCCTTGAATTGATTAGTGTTAAGTCTTCCATTTTTGTTCATTTAAAGTTTCTTTTGTCTATTTCTGGTCCTTTGCATTTTATAAATTTTAGAATTAGCTTGTCAATTTTTATTTTTTAGAAAGACTACTGAGATTATAAGTAGGATTGCATTGAATCGGTAGATCAGTTTGGGGAGAATTGACATTTTAACAATAATGAGTTTTCCAATCCATAAACATCTTATATCTCCCCATGTATTGAGGTTGTCTTCTTTAATCTCCTTTAGCAATGTCTTATAGTTTTTATGTAGAAGTTGTATACACCTTTTGTTACATTTATTCCTAAGTACTAGTTTATGATGGTATTTTTTTCCTAAGTTTTAGTTTCCATTTTTTTCTGTGAGTCTAAAGAAATACAATTGGTTTTTTTGTATTGAACTTGTGCCCTGTGACCTTGCTAAATTTGCCTAGTAGTTCTAGTAGTTTGTTTCTTTTAATATTGTAAGTGACTACTGAATGTTGTCAGGGGCTTTTATTGCATCTATTGAGATTATCATAGTTTTCCTTTTTTATTCCATTAGTGATTTCATTGATTTTTTTCAAATGTTTCACATTACTGAAATAAACCCCACTTGATTATCATGTATATGTTGCCAGATTCAATTTGCTAATATTGTGTTAAGGATTTTTTGTGTCTGTATTCCATGAAATATACCAGTCTGTCATTTTCTTGTAATGTCCTAAATTTTCTGAAGAATTTTTGTAAAATTGGTATGATTTCTTTCTTAAATTGTTTAATAGAATTTGCCAGTAAAACTGTCAAGGCCTGATGTTTTCTTTGGAGGAAGTTTTTGATAACATTAAATTTCTTTGATACTTATTAGAGTTATTCAGAACTTTATTTCATCTTGTATCAATTTTGGTACACTGTATTTTTCAAGAAATATGTTTTATTGTATAATGTCAAATTTATTGGCATAAAGTTGCACATAATATTTCCATATGCTATTGATGTCTGTGGTATCTATAGTGATGTCCCCTTTTTCATTCCTGATATTAGTAATTTGTGTTTTCTCTCTTAAATCAGTTTTATTAGTCTTTTCAAAGAATCAGTTTTGGGCTTTGTTAATTTTCTCTTTTATCTGTTTTCTTTTATGGATTTCTGCTCTTATTGTTTTTCTTTTACTTACTTTAGATTTACTGTGCTTATATTTTATTCTTTAATCTATGGGTTATTTAGAAGTGCATTGTTTAATTTCCAAATACTTGAGGCTTTCCTAGATGTCATATTGTAACTGATTTCTAACATAATTAAGTGTTCTGTAAGATTTTCATCTTGAAATTTATTGAGACTTGTTTTATAACTCAGCACCTTGATCAGGCTTGTACATTCCATATGCACTTGAAAAGATGTATTCTGTAGTTGTTGGATATAATGTTCTATAATGTAATTTAGGACAATTAGGACAAGGTAGTTGATAGTGCCATTCAGGTCTTCTATATAATTACTGATTTTTATGATTAGTTCTATCAATTACTGAGAAAGGGGCATTAAAATCTTCAAAAGTGATTGTGAAATTGTTTACTTTTAGTTGTATCAGTTTATGTTTCATGTATCTATAAGCTCTTTTATTAAGCCACATACATAGATATTTATAATTGCTATGACTTCCTGATGTATTGACCCTTTTATCATTATGAAATGTCAGTGTCCCTTATTAATTCTGGTAATATTCCTTGTCTCAAGGTCTGTTTTATCAGATGCTAATAAAGCTACTCCTTTCATAGCATATAAGTTATATTTGTTGTTACTTTGTCAGTAGTTGCTCTAGAATTTGCAGTATATATTTACAACTAATCTAAGTCCACTTTGAGAAAGTTTTTTTTTCTCCGCTTTTGAAGGATAATTTTATAGGTCCAGAATTCTGGGTTTGTGAGGGTGTTTTTCTTTCAACACTTCAAGTATTGCACTCCACTCTCCTCTTGTTGGCATGGTTTCTGAGGAGAAGTCAGATGTAATTCTTCACTTTTCTCCTCTGTAGGTGAGGTGTTTTTCTCTTCCGGCTTCTTTCAGGATTTTTTCTTTTTCTTTGGCTTTCTATAATTTGAAAATAATATGCCTAGGTGTAGTTTTTTGGGGGCGTTTATCCCACTTGGTGTTCTCTGAGCTTCCTGGATCTGTGGTTTGGTGTCTGACATTAATTGAGCGAAATTCTCAGTAATTATTATTTCAAATAGTTCTTCTGCCTCCCTCTCTTTCTTCTCTTCCTGATATCCCCATTACAAATATGTTACACCTTTTGTAGTTGTCCGCAGTTCATGGATATTTTGTTCTGGTTTTCTTCCAGTCTTTTTTCTGTTTGCTTTTTGTCTTAGAGCTTTCTATTGAAATATCCTCAAGCTCAGAGATTCTTTGCTCAACCATGTCCAGCCTACTAATAAGCCCATCAAAGACATTCTTTGTTTCTGTTACAATATTTTTGATTTCTAGTATTTCTTTTTTGGTTCTTTCTTAGGATTTCTGTCTCTGCCTACATTGCCCATCTGTTCTTCCATGCCATCTACTGTATCCCTTAGAGCATGGATATAGCCTATTAATCATAGTTGTTTTGACTGCCAGGTCTGATAATTCCAGCATTCCTGCCATGTCTGAGTCTGGTTTTGATGCTTGCTCTGTCTCTTCAAACTGTATTTTTTGCCTTTTAGTATGTCTTATAATTTTATCTTGATAGCCAGGCAAATGATAGACTGGGTAAAAGAAACTCCTATAAATTGGCCTTTAGTAATGTGTTGGTAAGGAGTCAGGGAGGAGAAGCATTCTATAGTCCTATGATTAGGTTTCAGTCTTTTAGTGAGTCTGTGCCTCTCAGCTGTGAATTGCATGTATGCTTCTTAATGTCCCCCAACCCACTTTAGGTGGGACAGGAAGGCTAGAGTGGGCTGGCATTGGGTCAGCCCTTTTCCAGGTCAGTTAGACTGATAAGATCCCAGCAGGTTAGGCTCTGATTAAATAGTTTTCTTCTGAGGGCAGACTTTGTTAAGAAAAACAGAACGCTCTGGCATATTTCAAAATGGTTCCTTTTCCTCTTCCACTACTAGAAGCATGAGGATTTTTCTCTGATAATCACTGTGAGAACCTAGTCGAACTCCAGGAAATAAAACTCACTAAAGTGTGGAGACCCCCAATGACTGAATCCTCCTGAAGTTTTTTATCTCGCAAACTTGTCCACACTGAGCCTCCAGCAATTCATCAATTCATCAATTACAGTTCAGGTTTTCCTACATCAGCCCTGCTTCCTCGGGAGGTTTGTGCTCGTGGGTTTCTGCTCTCATAAGTTGTGATTTTCTGTATTTGCCTGTTGGTCTCTCCAATTTTAGGGGTAACAGTTTGCCCTGTGACCTTACTTCTCTTGTAGATCTAAGAAGAGTTGTTGATTTTTCAGTTTGTTCAACTTTTTACTTGTTAGGATGGAGTGGCAACCTCCAAACTTCTTACATGCTGGACTGCAAACTAGAAGTCTGCACATATTTTTTTAAGAATGTTTTCCTGAATATAGAATCCTGGGTTGACACTTTTTTTACTTTTCAACATTTTAAAGATCTTGTTCCATTGTCTTCTGACCTCTGTTGTTTCTGATGATGTCAGCTTTAATTAGCATATCTATGTTCCCTTGTATGAAATATTTTGGTTTTCCCTAGCTGCGTTTAAAATGTTTCACTTTCAAAATTTCACTAAAATTTCCTTTTTATTTTTGGGGTTTAGCAGTTTGACTATGATATGCCTGGCTGTACCTTCTTTGTATTTATCCTCTTGGAGTTCCTTGAGTTTCTTGGATCTGTAAGTTGATGTCTTTAACCAAGTTTGGGAAGTTTAGGTTATTATTTCTTTATATATCTTTTCTACCTTGTTTTTTCTACTCCTGGGACTCCAGTTACACAGTAGTATAATGGAGAGACTTTAATTAGTACAGCAGTGCATATATGTATATATATATATGTATATATATCTTACTAAATGTATTTAAAGCTAATAATAAATATGTAACTTGAATATATTTACATATAGATAAATAATGCACACTGTAAACATTTTAATAAAAGGGTTGCGTGATCAAGAGAGTTTGGAGATGACTGCTTTCGACAAAGCCATAAGATCTCAGGGATCCTTGATCCTTTCACCAGCCCAGCAGACCTTTAATATAGCAGTTAACAGCTGGTATTGTAACTATACATGTTTGTCTTTTCTGTTAAATGATGGGATCCTAGAGGACAAAGCTCTGGCTTTGCTTTTCTTTCTAATTATATAAAAACATAAAGATAGTGGCTCTCAGATTGATTTTTAAAAATCCAGAAGGTTGTCTCCGCAAGGCAAAGTAAAACAGAAAGTCACTAAAAATAGGACTAGAAACAGTGGAGAAAAATATACCAAGCAAAAAGTATGATACAGAAGAAAGAGTAGCAGATTTCATATCTGACAAATAGAGTTTATGGTAGAAAATATAAGGGACACAAAAAGACAATCCAATTAAAAAGTGGGCAAAGGATTTGCATAGATATTTCTCCAGATGTTCTGGTTGGTTATTGTTGCACAACCTTGTAGATATACAAAGAAGCACTGAGTTGTACACTTTGAAAAGGTGAATTTTATAATATGTGCATTATATCTCAATTTTTTTAAAAGTGTTCTGTATATTTGACATTAAAGGAAACCTCAGATAATTCTTGAGGCTTAGAACCGTATAGATTGTTCTCCCACTATCTTTAATGCAAAAAAATTAGAAACAACAAAAGGGTAGGTTAAATAGATTTTATGTTTGAAAACTAGCATTGCTAACATTAAGTTAAAATTACTGAAGAAATTTAGAAACAGAACTGAATAATAAAAACGTTACATGTTGAAATTTTGGGGACATAGCTAAAGGAGTATTTAGAAGGAAATATAGACCTTTAAAATACAATAGTCCTCCCTTATCCATGGTTTCAGTTACCCATGGTCAACCACGGTCTAAAAATATTAAATGGAAGATTCCAGAAGTAAACAATTCATAAGTTTTAAGTTGCACGCTGTTCTGAATAGCCTGATGAAATCTCACACTGTCCCACTCGGAGCGTGAATTATCCCTTTGGCCGGCGTATCAGTGCTGCACACACTACTGCCCATTAGTCACTTCGTAGCCCTCTTCGTTACCAGATTGACTATCACAGTGTCGGATTTGGTACAATCTGCCGTTTCAACCATCCACTGGGGGTCTTGAAACATATCCCCTATAAATAAGGGGGGACTACTGTATTTGCCAAGAAAAAATAAAGTTTAAAAATTGATTTCTAAATACTGTTGTCCAATAAAAGGAATCAGAGCTCCGGAGAGAAATTACTGATTCCAGGGCTGGGACAGGAAAAATACAAAATAAGCCTGGAACATCTTGTGTTACTAGAAGGTAAGAAAGAGCTCAAAAAGGAGGGAGCATTTTGAAAAGGCACTGGAGCCAACTTGAAAGAGCTCCCAATGGCCACAGCTAAAACAATTTAAGCAATAAAATAAAAGATAGTATTAAATTATAACCCATAGAATAAAATAAATATCCATGAGTTCATACTGATATAACCAAATATTTGAACAAATAAACGGGGGAGAAGGAATGTTTTCAGTAGCTTTCTCATACTGAAGAGTTCCAGTTAATAAATAAAACAGGAATGAGGGAAATAGACAATCACCGTTAGGCCATAAACTCAGTAATAATTGTAGGCAAGATCCATTGGTGGATGCTAAAGCTAGTAGGTAAAAGTCTGAGGAGAAATAGGATATTTGCGTATCTCCCCAAATATATTACAAAAGGAACATTAGCAACTTTACAGCAAGGAAATCTAGCAGACATCATCTTAACAAAGTAAGCAAAGTTAATATCACCAGTAATAAGACATATCAAATCAGCATCATGTGCCCCCTGATACAACACACTGAGAAAGACACAGCATCACTTCTCTTGTATTCTTGCCAAAAATGCATAACTCATTCTAATCATGAAAACATCAAACAGACCCAAATTGGGACATCTACAAAATAACTGACCAGTATCTTCAAAAGGGTTATGGTGATAAAAGTCAGGAAAAGTCTGAAGAACTGTCACAAGTTGGAGGAGACTAAGGACACGTGACATCTAATGCAATGTGGGATCCTGCATTGGATTCTGGAAGAGAAAAAAGGGGAAATTGATGATATTCAAATGAGGTCTTGTAGTTTATTTTGTGCCAGTGTTAATTTCCTTGTACTATGGCTAACATTGGGGAAAGCTTGGTAAGGATATAAAGGAACTCTACTATTTTTGCAACTTTCCTATAAGTAAAATTATTTCAAAGATAAAAAGTAAATGTAAAAATAAACAAGGTAGTAAACAGTTCAGGAAGTTAGAAAAAGAACAATTGAGCACACTCAAAGGAAAAAGAAGAAAGGAAATTAAAAGGTCAGAAAATGAAACAAAAGTGAAAAGTTGACATACTGACTCTTTGAAATTATTAAGCCAATTTTCTGGCAAGACTGAATAAGAAAAAGAGAAGGTGCAAATACACAGAATTCAAAATTAAAATTGAGAAGTATACTCACTGCATTCCTTTTGATGACGTCTTATCTTGAGAAGCTGAGTCCTTTGTGTCACTGTGATTAAAAAGCAAATACGTTGTTGGAAGAGGAAATGAGGGTGGCAGTATCCAATCTGATCTAAAATTTGAGATATTGTGCCATGCCCACCAGCTACTAAATTGTTTGAGTCTAAGTATTTAGTAAACAGAACGGTTAAGAGTTTCTTTTGATCTGGGGGTGCCCTGAAAAAAACTGTTGAGAGACTGGAGATGCCATGAACCAAGAGTTTGGCAACCTCTGAGATATGAGAATTATCAACAAATCCTAAAAAATTTGAAAACTTAGATGACATGGATAAATTCATGGGAAAATGATAAACAACTTGAATACAATATGAAAAATACTGGAGTGGTAGCTTGGTAATCAAAGATCTTCCCTCCCTAAAAATCCCATACCTGGATGACTGTATAGGTGAGTTCTACTAAGTTGTGAAGGAATTAATTCCTTTCTTACACAAGTTACTATAGAAAATGGAGAAAAAGTGAAAACTCCCTAACTCTGTTTGAGGCTATATAATCTTCATTTCAAATCCTGATAAATTCAAGAGGAGACATTATAAAGCCATTTCCCCTTATTAATGTAGATGAAAGGATCCTAAATAAAATATTAGCTATCTGAATTCAAGAATATACTAACAGAGTGATGCATCATTAGCAAATGGAGTTTAGTTCAGGAATCCAAAGATGGTTCATCTTTAAAACAATTATTAATGTAGTTCACCATTTTAATAGTTGACAGAAGAAAAATATGGTTTTCTGATTTGATTCAGAAAAGCATTTTATAAATTTCAATAATTCAGTATATCAATTCAAAAATTCAGTATATCATAAATATAAATTCTAAGCAGACAAAGTATGTATAAGGGAATTTTATTGAGTATCTGTGTATTGGAGTTTTAGAAGCTTTTTATTATGGACATTTTCAAACATCATAAAAGTAGGGTAAATGGTATAATAGACCTGACATCTACTCATTGCTCAGCTTCAGCAATTACCAGTATATGGCAACTCTTTTTAATCTGTGCACGCTAATGCACACGCATGTGCACACACACTTTTTTCCTGCCCTACCAGATTATTTTGAAGCAAATTCCAGACAGTATGCCTTTTATCAATGGTTGATATGTAGCTTTTTTCTCTACAACCATTAACATCCTAAAAAATTAACACTAATTCCTTAATAGTATCTAATATCTAGCCAGAGTTGAAATTGTCCAGATTGGCTCATAAACGTGAATTCAAAGCTTACACATTGCATTTGGCTGTTATTCCTCATTTTTTCTTTAATCTATAATAGCTCCTCTCCCTCTTTCTTTTCCTTTTTTTTCCCCATTTATGTTACTAAGAAACCATGTCATTTTTCCTATGGAATTTTCCACCTTCTAGGTTTGGCTTCCTTCTGACACCAAGGCACTTTACTATTCATGGTGTTGCTTCACATATTTCTTTATTCCCTGTATTTCCTCTAAACAGGTAGTTAGGCTTGACTAAATTCTGTTATGTGGTGTATAGGAGGGGGAATAATTTCATAATTATTGATGTGTAGTTTCTTTTTTTTTTTTTTTTTTTTTGGTGAGGAAGACCAGCCCTGAGCTAACATCTGTTGCTAATCTTCCTCTTTTTGCTGAGGAAGACTGGCCCTGGGCTAACATCCGTGCCCATCTTCCTCTACTTTATATGGGACACCGCCACGGCGTGGCTGACAAGCAGTGCGTCGGCGGGCGCCCAGGATCCGAACCGGCGAACCCCGGGCTGCCAAGTGCGGACTAAACCGCTGCGCCACCGGGCCGGCCCTGATGTGTAGTTTCTTAATTCTTCATATCAAGAGGCACGTGATGCTTGGGTGCTTTTGTTTTGTTATGATTGATCAGTGGGTTTAGGTACCTGGCAGATGCAACCATTCTAAAGGTCTCCATTAGCCTTTTTATGTTTTAGCAGTCACTGATGCTTGTTGCCTACATCATTTCATTGGGGGTAGCAAAATGATGATATTCTAACTTATCATTTCTTCTTTGTTTATTAGCTAGTCTTCTATAAAAGAAACACAGTTTCTCATTAATCCTTTGATTGCTCTGAGGTACAGTTTATATAGTTCTTATATTGTTTATATATTGGTTCTTTCTGGAAGGGCACTTTCTTAGTAAACCTACAGTGAACATAATACTTAATGGAAAATCTTTAGATATGTTTACTTTAATATCTAAAGCAAGACAAAGATGCCTACTATTACTGCTACTATTTAACATATTACTGAAGGTCCTTGTCAACAGTGTAAGGGAAGAAGAATAAATAAAAGGTATAAATATAAGGAAAAAGATAAAATTGTCATTATGTACAGACTCTATACTCATTTACCTTGGGGAAAAAAAACAACAGAATCAACAAACTATTACAACTACTTTGAGTTCATCAAGAGTACTGAAACTCAATGCTATTTTTTTCTATCATCCTTAACAATTAGAAAATGAAATTTAAAAAAGTATATGTCATTAAAACAAAACCTAGAAAATACCTAGATATTAATCTAATCAAGAGTACACAGGACTCATATGAAGAAAACTTTAAAACTTCAATAAAAGACACATGAAATAATCATGGACATGATAATTTACTCTTATAAGGATGTTATTACTCCTGAAGTTTATCAATAAATTCCAAGTAATCTCTGTCAAATTTTTAGCTGGATATTTTTGAGGAACTCCATCGGCTTATCCTAAATGATATGTGGAAGAATAAATAAGAGTTCCTGGATAGCTAAGTCAACCTTAAAAAGGAGAATAAAGAGGAACTTGCCGTACCAGATATTAAGACATACCACAAAGCCATAGTAATAAAGTGTGGTATGGTATAAGAATGAACAAATAGATCACTCACACATATTAGAGAGCTTAGACAGAGACCCAAGGATATGTGTGAACTAACATATTATAAGGATGATACCACAATTAATAGGTAAAAGCTTGTTTAGTAGATGTTGGGGGAAAAATGTAGCTCATTATATATGGAGAAATAAAACTATCTCTGTTCTACATCATATACAAAGATGGATTAAACACCTAAATGTGAAAGATAAAACCAAAAGGTTAATGAAGAAAATGAAAAATATTTTGTGGGGTTGGGGAAAGAACTTCTTAAAACCTCAAAGCACAAAACCAACTATGTTTGTGTGTGTGTATAAATTTACTTGCATCAAAATAGGGAGTTTTATTCAACAAAGGATCCCATGGGCCAAGTTAATACACAAGTGACAAATGGGAGACAATATTTGCAATGTTTAATACTGCCGAGTGATTAATAACTCTAGACTAGATTATACAGGGAACTTCTGCAAATAAACAAGATAAAGCAATACCAGCAGAAAAATGGACAAAGGATATAAAAAGGAAATTTATAGAAAAGGAAACCCCAAAGGCAATAAGCATATGAAGAGTTGCTCAAAAATATTAGCAATCAGGAAAATGCAAATTAAAAGAATAAAATATTTCGTATATGTTAAGCTGACACATAGGAGAAAACCAAGTGCTGATGAAGATGCAGGACTATGAAAATCCTTACACACTGGTGGGGGATGTGTAGCCTCTCTGGACAGTAGCATGGCACTCAGAATAAAAACTTTACATGTACGTAATTCAACAGTTCTGCTCTTGAGTTTATATGCCAAATAAAGTCTCAAACAGGTCCATAAGAGAACATTTACAGGGGTGTTCATTGCAGCATTATTTGTGGTAGAAAGGTATTGGAGGTAATCCAGGTGTCCAGTGCAGGGATAGGAGAGAGATGAAATGTTTTGGATACATGTTATGGCATATTATATAGCGATTAGATGCAGCAAATCAGATATACCCATACAAAATGAATGGGTCATGTTACCAAATTAAGAAAGTAAAGAACAGAATAAGATATATAACACAGTAAGATTTGCATACATTAAAAATACACACACTCAAAAACATTTTTGCAAGAACATATAAAAATAAAAGGACACACAATAAGCACAGTAGAGTGGTTGCCTCTGAGGAAACAGGAATGAGGATAAGGAGAAATTTAAATATTTTCATGACCCCCCATCTCATTTCATGGAATCGTAGAGATTCTTTTATTTAAGATATGATCTATAAATGTATGTAACTGGCAGTTTGATGAAAGCAGATGAAACAACTGAGGGCGTCACTGTCAATCCATCCACCTTGTGGAACTCTTACTCTCCTGTCAGGATATCTTATGAACCATGTGTTGTGTGACCATCAGACATACAGACCAAGTGAGGAGACCCATGTCAATCTGTATATTGAATACTAGAATATTTAATTTCTCTTTTAAATTAGTTAAAATTTTAGTACAAATATAAGTTCTCTAATGTCTGCTTGTATCCTAGTTAGACATCTTGCCTTTCTGGGGGGTGCATATATACATACCACTTTGAAGACCCTTGGTTGAAACACCTGTTTGGAGGAAGTTATTTGAAATCTCAAGATATATCTTAAGAATTCATAAAACTTAAATCTATTCCATATACATCTGTGTGTTTTAATTTAAAATCTATATTAAATATATTTATAAAATACAAAATCCCCATATCTTTGGGGAAAATTACAATTCTAGTAATAATTAATGTGTCTTCCAGGACTCCCAAGTACACATCCAGTATGAGAAGCAGGTTCTTAAGCTGACTTCATTGATCAAAGATCTTACAGATCATTGGGAATAATATTTCCTTCCTTCTAACACCAAGGCACTTTACTATTCTGGCTCTTCTAGGATGGATTCCAATTTGAAATATGTTGTGAAATACACACTTATTTTATGACACTCTGATTTTTTTTTTTCTTTAACTTTACAGAGACTGTGCTGTTGATCCAACTTGTGTTTTATGCATGGAGTGCTTTTTGGGAAGTATTCACAGAGACCATCGATATAGGGTTAGTAATGTCCAGATAATAACTATACCCAGTATTGAATTTTATGCTAGATACTTTTCTGCCTTTTTAAAATTCCAAGATTTAACACTAAAACAGAGGAGAGTAGTTGAAGAAATGTGTTGCTTAAGCACCATTAAACCTATGACGGCAGTGTAGAAATGAATTATGAATCCAGGCTTCTTGGAACACATGGTTTCAGAAAGACAACACAGATATCAGCTCCCCCATATGGTTTTCAACTAGTTTGTTTTGCCATTTTTTTAATGTTTATTATCTTCAGAATTCTATGCTTATGAAAAGGTTTATCAAAAGTTGGAAGATAAAGGTGAGAGTTAAAAGTGTGAGGGAGGTTCAGAAGGGAGGATGTGTGAGAAAATGAGTAGGGAAAGTGACAGGATTATACAGTCAAGAAATGTTCTATCTATTGGTCTCCTTCTACAGAAGATTTGTCATTTCTTGATATTTAAAAGGCATTTACTACAATGTAGAAGAGGGCCCAACTCCAGAATATAAGACCCACCAGTTTTATTATCATTATTTTGGGGGGGTGGGTGAAGATTAGCCCTGAGCTGACATCTGTTGCCAATCCTCCTCTTTTTGCTGAGGAAGATAGGCCGTGGGCTAACATCTGCGCCCATCTTCCTCTACTTTATATGTGGGACACCTGCCACAGCATGGCTTGATAAGCAATGCATAGGTCCACACCCGGGATCCAAACCTGCGAACCCGACTGCTGAATCAGAGTGCGTGAACTTAACCACTATGCCACTGGGCCGGCCCCCCAATTTTATTATTTTTTTACTGCTGTAATACAGTCAGTACTTTTCCTAAAATCAGGTATGTATGCTTTTAACTCAGGGATACAGGCAAAGGCAGATTATTGCTAAACCTGTCCTGGTTCCTCTACTGGAAATTGAACATTCAGAAATTAGGGAACTGCTAGTAGCTAGAACTTTTCACCCTAGTCTCAAATAAAATGATAGAGAAGGAATATTGCAATCTTGTTATTAATTCAGGTGCCCTGTTGATTCAGGACTTTTCCACCCGTTTGTTTTTATTCCCTCTACTCGAGTATTGAAAATAATGAACAAAAACATAAAATAATAATAATGGACTAAAATAGCTACAAAATTGGACTCCTGGTATTTTTGTAGGTTCTCTTTATTTTCATAAATCAATAAGAAAATCCCAGTTTCCTTTGAGCTGTTCTGCCGATCTTTGGTAACCAGAACAAGCATAAAAGCTATAAGCTGCCTGCCCATGTTTCTTGGCATATGTTTTTGCATCCTCTGGAAATAACTATCATTTGTGGGTTTACATTAATAATATTGTGATATATAACACACAAATACTTTCTGTGGGCAAAATATAGTAGGGCTCATTTTAAAATTTGCATCTAATACCCATTGCTAAACTCTCTCACACAGTATTTTTAAAAAGCAGAATTTTCAAGTCTACCAATTATTAAATGATGGGTTCTGTCTTGTCAGATTCCTTGAATCATTCCCATATCATAAGGAAGTATGAGTAATTCTTGAACCCTTCAGGTGGTAAAAACTTTTTGTGACCATACAGTCCACTTTTGTATTTCCTGAGCTTCCTTCCTTTTCAAAGAAAGCTATTTAGGGAGTGTTAGAAAAGAAAAATAAACTGTTCCTATAGTTTTTCTTGGTCACTTTCTCTAATGCAAGTGTAGCACTGTTATTAGACTCTTCTCAGGGACAGCAGCTGTGGGAATCTTTACAACTCTTGAATCTGTTATATTAGCACTGTAACCTGGTAGTATAGATACCAGCATCATACCAGTGTAGCCAAAACCCAGCAGGAAAACCCTCGTGATTTTCCTAATTAAGGAAGCCATGTAGGTGGACGTATTTTACCTCTTTAAAATATCTGTAGTTTACTAGATACTACAAAGCAGCTTATTTTATTTTGAAATCATTTAAATTATCCTATAGGCTTATTTTTTAAAAAGCTTTGAAACATTGAAAGGTTTGACATTTTATTTGATTTTATCCCTCCAAAGAAGTTAAACACTTTAGCAATGTTATTTCCTTAGCACTTGATATTCTTATTTATATTCTGATAGCCCTCAGTAAATACTTATTGACAAGATACTTTACAATTTTTTTTCAAGATGACAACATCAGGAGGTGGAGGTTTCTGTGACTGTGGTGATACTGAAGCTTGGAAAGAGGGTCCTTACTGTCAAAAACATGAACTTAACACCTCTGAAATTGAGGAAGAAGAGGTAAAAACGTTTTCACAAAGTTGTTTTTAAGGAAATACTATTTTAGCCACGAGTGTGAAATATTTTCAGACATAGAAATTAGGTTATAATATGAGAAATGGATGAGCAAAATAGTCCTGTCGCTATTAACAGTGACCAAGTATCCTTTGAAAGTTCTTTGCATTTTATGGATGCCATGCTATTGCTAGTAGTACACACTTGAAGTTCTGGAAATTTAGTTTAATTTGGACATTTTATTTGTTTGAGGTTTTGTTTTATTTTAAGCATATATGAGTTTTTTTTAAGTCCTCATTTATTATTGAAGGGATTATTTTTTCTGTATGTGTAGACCAGTTAATTTAGTTGATTTCTGTATATTTGTGTAGTGACTAAAACTTCGTAGGACAGATACCTTTCTTTTCTGGAGCCGTACATGGCAGCCAATCCTAAACATTATCTCCTGGTACATCAATGTCATTGGATATGTGGTATAGCTCGGTACAAATTATCCTCACTCCAGCTGTAAATATGTGCTTTTTAAAATTGTTGTTGGGGGCCGCCCGGTGGCGCAGCGGTTTGGTCCGCGCTTGGCAGCCCGGGGTTCGCGGGTTCGGATCCCGGGCGCCCGCCGACGCACCGCTTGTCAGCCACGCCGTGGCAGTGTCCCATATAAAGTGGAGGAAGATGGGCACGGATGTTAGCCCAGGGCCAGTCTTCCTCAGCAAAAAGAGGAGGATTGGCGACGGATGTTAGCTCAGGGTCGGTCTTCCTCACAAAAAAAATAAATAAAATAAAATAAAAATAAAATTGTTGTTGATCCTGCATTATTTTTCTCTAAATGATACTTAGAAGGATATAGTGGACTCTCACTAAATGAATATGTGGATTTGTGCTGCTGTTTGTGATGATTTGATGTTTGATTCAAGATCCTTATTTCAGATTTTATTTTTAAATGGCAGAGAGGTGGGTACATTCAGAGTACTTCTGCATTGTTGATAGGTCTGATAAAGATTTGAGGCAAGTGGAAATTAACAGTCCTTCCTGGTACACATACCTTACAGGTCTCAAATATTTTAACAGAAAGACCAAGACTTTATGGTGTAGGACAAGGTCTTGTAGATTGTTTTCTTCTGTGTTGTGGACAGATCAAAATTTGCACCGAATAATTCAGTGCAATGGAAAACATATATTTTGTTTGTGTTTCATTTGCTTTGTGCAGTTGTTCTAGGATTTGCTGCAGAGAGACACCAAGTGGTCAGGCTTTCAGGTTTCTCCACTTCTATGGGAGCAGCTCCATTTTTATTTTTTTTAAATATTGGATTGGAGTTCTTTACGTAAAAATACAAGACAAAGACAGATTTGAGAAAAAGAGTTGTGCTTTAAAAAAAATTGGAAACTTAGTATAAAACTTTAGGACTATGGAGGAAAGTATTTGCAAATCATGTATGTAAGAAGGATCTAGTATACAGGATATATGTCTTACAATTCAGCAAAAAGACAACCCAGTTAAAAATGGGCAAAGGACTTGAATAGACATTTCTCCAAAAAAGATAATACAGATGACCAACAAACACATGAAAACATGCTCAACCTCAGTAGTCATTAGGGAAATGCAAATCAAAATCACAGTGAGGTACCACTTCATACCCAATATGATGGCTGTAATCAAAAAAAATGGAAACTAAGTGTTGGCGAGGATGTAGAGAAATTGGAACCCTTGTACATTGCTAGTGGGAATGCAAAATGATTCAGCGCTATGGAAAACAGTTTGGCTATTCCTCAAAATGTTAAACATAGACTTGCCATATGAGCCTATAATTCCACTTGTGGGTATATACCCAAAAGAATTGAAAATAAGTAGTCATGTGTCACTTAAAGATGTTCTGAGAAACACATCGTTAGGTGATTTCATCATTGTGCGAACATCATAGAGTGTACTTACACGAACCTAGATGGTATAGCCTACTACACACCTGGGCTGTCTGGTACTAATCTTATGGGACCACCACCATATTTGGTCTGTTGTTGACTGAAACTTCATTATGTGGCACATGACTGTGTTCAAATAAGTACATGCACGTGCATGTTCATAGCAGCATCATTCACAAAAGCCAAAAGGCGGAAACAGCCAAAATGTGTGTCAGTGGATGAACAGCTAAACAAATTGTGGTATATACATACAATATAATATTATTACTAAGCCATAAAAAGGAATGAAGTACTAATACGTGCCACAACATGGATGAACCTTCAAAACATGCTGAGTGAAAGCAGCCAGACACAAAAGGTCACATATTGTATGATTCCATTTATGTGAAGTATTCAGAATAGATCAATCTGTAGAGACAGCAGAACACAGACTGGTGGTTGCTAGGGGCAGGGGAAGGGGAGAGTGGGGAAAAACTGCATAATGGGTAAGGGGTTTTACTTTGAAGTAATAGAAATGTTTTTGGAACTATACAGAGGTGGTAGTGGCACAACGTTATGAATGTAGCAAATACCACTGAGCTGTTCACTTTAAAATGGTTAATTTTGTGTTCTGTCAATTTCACCTCAATAAATTATCTAAGAAGCAAAACTTTAGGATTTCTGGTACCTTTTTATCCTTGTTTTAGAGTGGACTTATAATAGTTTTCTAAGAAAAATTATGAAACTGCCCATGGTTACTCTGTTGGCTTTATCCTCACACATTAGTGGAGTGGCTATCAAATAGTACAAACTTTGGTTAATTTCCTAAATTTTAAGAAGATGCCAGCAAGATTACCTGCTGGCTGAAATTATATGGTCCTGCCTGGAGAATATATACTCTAGCAACTTGACAGAGAATGAAACTTGCAGACTCTGCCATTTAATTCCTATGTAAGAATTCAGTTCAGAGAACTGAAGTCTTTAAGGATAAGACTATAAGATATTAAAAAGATAGCATTGTGTTTAGCATACCTGGTCTCCACTCACTAAATTCATATATATATATATATCTAGGTTTTCTATATTTTATGCTTGAAATGGAAGAGAGATATATAATATTTGGAATGTACTTTTTTAGTCTGTCATGGAATTATTTTTATTTTTGAATGTAATTTTTTTGTTATACATTCAGCCTTCATCTTAAGAAAAAGTTGGGAAAAACTTGATAATATACTTCTGTAGGGATAATATTTAGAAGTTCCACAGGTCGTCTTAACTCTTGGCACTTCGGGTTGGGGATTTCTTCATTGTGTAGGTTGGGGATCAGCAAACCATGGCCAAATCTTGTCTGCAGCCTGTTACTGGCGCCACCATAAGCTAAGAATGATTTTTATATTTTTAAATAATTGAAAAAAGTATTTTATGGCATGTGAAAATTATATGAAATTCAAATTTCAGTGTCCATAAATAAAGTTTTATTGCAACACAGCCACACTTAATTGTTTATGTATTGTGTAGCTGCTTTTCTGCTACAACAGCAAAATTGAGTAGCTACAACAGAGACCCTATAGCCTGCAAAAACTGAAATACTGACTCTTTACAGAAAGTTTGCTGACCCCGAGTATACACTCTCAGAAGCATTGTGTTTATTATAGCTGATTCCGACTCACTAAATGACAATAGCATCTCCCATCACTATGACAACAATAAATGCCCAACCAGGTTTCCAGATGGGCCTTTGGGCGTGAGGGTGAGTAGGGAGCTGGTGGGATCGTACCTCTCCTAGTACCATATACTATATATATATTATATATAGTGTCTCCTTTGTTGATCTTCATGTGAACCATAAGCATTTCTCTTAGGTCTCTGCATTAGGAAATATTATATTTCTCTTGGTGTGAGCCTGATAACTGATTGTGTTTCCTTTTGTTGAGGCTTGTGGGAAACAGCCTGTGTGTAGTAGCTGTATGGAAATGTATACGATCTACATTTATGAACAGATGTTATCTTGACTTCAGTTTATCTTCCTACCTTTATTTTCATTTTACCTGCTTTGTACATCTGTTTTTTAATACTATTTTATTACACTGGATGTAGTAGAAGTTTTATAAAAAATAAAACAAGATATATTCTTAACTTGCTGTAAATCCTTTTTGGAATGAAATTTAATTAAATACAAATATTAACTGAATGAACAACCACAGTGAAGATTTTTTTTATCCGAAATTTTCACTTATCAATGCTGTTCTCAACTCATTTGAATGCAGATTAGTGATTTTAATAGCTAAATATTATGCTAAATACTATACTTGGTTTACCTCATTTAATTCTCAGAGCAGCCCTGTAAGATAAATACTACTGTTATCAATATTTTATAACTGCAGAAGCTTGAGTTTTAGAGAGATTAAGAAACTTGCCCAATGTGTCCCGCACAGTAAGTGCTGGAGCTGGGCTTTAAACCTAAGTAGTATAGACTCCGCCAATGTAACTCTCTGATGGTACATTATGCTGGTTTTTAAAAACATTTTTAGCAGGGGAATTGTTTTTAAGTAAAATTCTAAGTTTAAAAATCACAATAATAAAATAGATTAGAGTGGTATTATTAATTTATTTTTTATAAGTTGAAATATATATTATTTACTTGTTAGAAATCAATTCATGAAATAAGTGAGGTTGTTTTGATGACTGTTCAGTTTCTAGTTTGTTTCTAGTTTTAGTTGGGCAGTGCAAAATGGTTCCTGGATCCAATTCCAACGTGTGTGTGTGGAGGCTTCCCGGACCAACAAGCAATTCTTGGATGCCAGCAGGGTGTCCGAGAATTCAGGTCAATTCTGACACTCTCTACCCAGAGATAGAATTAGATTCCACAGGTAAAGAGCTCAGTCCAACAGAGCGCCCTCCACTTCAGATGCCAGTCTCAAGCTCAGATGCTTCTGACTGACCAGCTACATACTGGAGGTTCCCACCACCCCCTCTAACTCAAGTTCCATTAATTTGCTAGAACGGCTCACAGAACTCAAGAAAACCCATTTACTCACTGGATTACTGATTTATTACAAAGGATATTAAAGGATTTGAATCAACAGCCAGATGAAGAGATACATAGGGTGAGGTCCCGATCAAAGGAGCGTCTTTCTGGAGCTTGGGGCCTGGCACGGTGGCACATGGAAGCATTCTGGCTCCCCAGTATGGAACGTCTCCCATAAAAGGGCCAACAAGCTGTCCTTTTGGGTTTTTATTGAGGCTTCATTATGTAGTCATGATTGACTAAGTTGTTGGCCACTGGCAATTGATTCAACGTCAAGCTCCCTCCTCCCTGGGAGTGAAAGTTCCAGTCCTCTGATTACATGGCTGGTTCTCCTGGTAACCAGCCCCCACCTTTGGGCAGGATCCAAAAGTCACCTTCATTAACATAAACAGGAAATTCCAGGGATTTTGGGAGCTGTGAACCAGGAACTGTAGATGAAGACCACATATACAGTATATGGGAAATATATGTTTCTTATAGGTTGCAATATTGCAGGCAGTATGGAGAAAATCTTATTCATATCTTGTTTGTATGTGACAACAGTTAAAATCTTTATTGTAATACGTGCTTACATTTTAAAAATTCAAACATTACAAAGTCTATCCCATAAAAGATTAAAGTTCTTCATAATTCTCACTGCCCTCTAATATAACCACAGATAACTTTTTTAACAGTATGCCTTGCATTCTTCTAGTTTGAAAGAAGAGGAAATCAAAGTTAACTCACTGACAAAGGCTTGCATTCTCTAATATAAATGTAATCAGAGAGTTACAATTATTAGTCATAATTGATAATGCAACATAGGATAAGATGGTCATTTATTTCTTCATTGCAACTGACTTATGCTGTGATAAGAGCACTTTGAGCAGGTCTTTCCTAGCATTTAATTTACCATTGTACATAGGAGTAGACTTGCACAACTTAGCATCTCTTCACTGCAGAAATAATTCTTTCTTAATCACTGACCATTTTTCAAGAAGTTAACACATATATACAAAGGTGGCAGAAGAATCTGTGTTCCTAGGCCTGCCCCAAATGGAGTCAATGTAACAGAATTACCAGTTGGCGATTCCTAATGTGTAATGTAACACATTTTACAGTGTATTTTTATATTACTATTTAAAAAATATAGATAATTGGGGGCCGGCCCATGGCCAAGTGGTTAAAGTTCCGTGCACTCTGCTTCGGCAGCCCTGGTTCAAGGGTTCGGTTCCCTGACGTGGACTTAATCTACTTATTAACCTTGCTTTGGAGGCATCCCACATACAAAATAGAGGAAGACTGCCACAGATGTTAGCTCAGGGCTAATCTTCCTCAAGCCAAAAAAAAGAGGAAGATTGGCAACAGATGTTAGCTCAGGGAGAATCTTCCTTACCAAAAAAAAAAAAAAAAAGATTTAAAAAATAAATAAATAATTAATTTAAAAATTTTTTTTTAGTTAAAAAAAATATAGATAATTATATATATTTTTTTTTAAACTGATATGTAATTCAAATAGGAAACATCTCTACCAGGCTGTGGGCTTTTGCAGAGCAGAGTTTGGACACTACTGGCTTGGATTCTCAAGAAATTGGCAGTTTCTGTCCCAGGACCATTTAATTCTTATAAATCCCATTTATCCTAATTCTTCAATCCTCTAAATGTCTTGTATTATAGGACATAATTGTAAGAAATGGAATGACTATATAATGAGATAATATCACCAAGAAAACTGAGTTTTGCTTCTACTTTGTATTTTGGTGTAGTGTGAGGTTTACATTATTATTATTACCCACTCTTATTAATCCCCAGGAGGTACTAGTTCTAGTTCCTTCTTTATACAGGTGGTTTCGCTTTGTTAACGACTTCTAAAGTCTCCATAAGAAATAGTGGCAAACCTTACTAGTAGGATAAAAAAAAATTATTTTGATGAGACATATAAAGTAGTCTGTTAAACAGTTGTAGGTAAAAAGTGCTATAAGATTTTGAAAAATCTTTTTCTTAATTTTTTTACTTTCTCTTACATTCTTCAAGCCCTCGGCCCATCTCCTTTCAGAAACTTTGTCCTTTTTCCTCCATTCTTTTTATTTACCTTCTCCATTTGTTTTTATATCAGTTTCACTAGGCTTATCTTTGGTGAAGACATACAAAAATGTTCTATATCCTTACGTATATTTACAAGAATGTGCTGATTCCATTCCATGATGTTAGAACATATTGATTTTCTTATTTGAGAAATGAATATAACACTATTTAGCCATTAAGCTAGATAACGTGTTTAGATTTAAGATAAGGCATTAAGATTAAAGATTGTGTAAAACATTTTGCCAACCTTGACTGAAAGACACCGTGATGAATTTATTGTATGTTTATAGTAATTCTTTTTTACATTAACCTAGAAATTTAGTGACTTAGTCACTGTAAAGTCTAATGTGCAAAGTTCCCTGTTACATGCGTACAGAACTTGCCCTGCTGAGAGAGAGTAGACGAGTGAGTGATTTCTTACATCAAGGAGCAGTTTTCTGACCTTGTTAACTTCTCCTCTTTAGACTCCTCAAAATCATGCTCTCCCTTATACCCGTAAAACTAAATATTGCTTCTCTGTCCTTAGGTAACATCCCATTGTTTACTGTGGAAATTGGGTGTGAAGTTATGAAGATGGTTTGATGTTAGGTTTTAAAGATTCTGGAATGCCATTCTAAATTTTTTAGATTTAATAGTCATTGGAGTGCCGTTGAATATTTTTGGTTCAGTTGATTCAGTAATTGGGATTATTATGAACAAGAAGTTTTAGGAAGCTAGGTTTGGTAGGATGTAATGTATAGGATCAAGTTGAAGAGAAGCTGAAGCTGAAAGATCAGTCAGCTTTTTGCAGTAGTATTTTAAGGGGTGGAGACAGATGGGAAATAGGAGAATTAACATGCATTTAACATGGTTGATTTTTTTTTTTTCCTATTCTTTCAGGATCCTCTTGTGCATTTATCAGAAGATGTGATAGCAAGAAGTTATACCATTTTTACTATTATGTTTCGATATGCAGTAGATATATTAACCTGGGAAAAAGAAAGTGAATTGCCAGCAGATTTAGAGATGGTGTAAGTACAACCCATTTATTCTTTGTATTTGCTCACGCTCAATTTTAACCATTTTGATTCTTATTCTTTAAATTAACTTTCACATAGCTAGGACAGAACATAATCTTTTTGTTTTTCATAATTAGTTTTCAGCAGAACAATAACCTTGATTTTACAGTTTTTAAATATGTGTGATCCACTTAACTGGTAGAAGTTTCTCCCTGTTAGTTGGTTAGGTTAGTTGATTTATAGCCATATTTAAGCCACATCAAGGCTCTATCACTGGTTTCAAGCACAGGTAGTTTTCTCTTCTTTGTGCAATTAAACTGGTAAGGTATTCTTTTTGTTTTGTCTATCAGATATGATTAGGGAATGAACTCTTTGGTATAAGTGAGTTTTCTGGTTTGACAAATGCCCAAACTCAATTTTAACCATTGTGATTCTAAATTTTTATAAAATTTATTCCACATTTTGCTTCTTTTAGTGTATGTCTAACATTTTTGCCATTTGTACTTAGATTATTTAGGAGATCACAAACTTGTGACCAGAGAGCTGGGTTCTGCCATAGCTGTATTAAGGTTAGGGGCTTGCTTTTCCATGTGAGCATGCTTGCCTCAAGCAACCTTCTCTTTCACTTTATTTATTTATTTTGGTGAGGAAGATTGTCCCTGAGCTAACATCTGTACGAATCTAATTTTACATGTGGGATGTCATCACAGCATGACTTGATGAGTAGACTATAGATCCACGCCCGGAATCCAAACACGCGAACTCTGGGCCACCAAAGTGGAGCGCGCAAACGTAGCCACCATGCCACTGAGCCAGCCCCACCCTCTTTCACTTTTAATTCTAACCAAAGTTGTTGGAATTACATTCATAGTTAAGGTTGAATACAAGTTGGAGTGAGAGTCTGGAGGACATCAGTGGTGTTTCTTTTTTGCTTTTTCAACAGTGTTCCAGATAATTAGGTTGAGGCTTATGTGTTTTTTAATAAAATGAGGTGTTACTTTACCTTTTTGGAAATATTGAAAATTGGCTTAGTACCTCATCTCATGACTTTATCGTCATGTATTTCAAATTGGGAACCATTGATCTAAGATCCAAATTTAGAACCTAGGGAATAGAGTTTTGTTTTCATTTTTTTCTTCCATTGTAGGTTCAGGGCCTCCAGCATAGAAGGGAAAAGAATCTGACTTGCTTCTCTTGTAATGTTTTCCCGTCTTAGTAAATGACATTCCATCTATCCAGAAACCTGAAGCACCCAATATCCATTTAGATTTCAAGTCCAGCTGGCTCTCCCTCTATCAAATTGTTCTACTTTTCATCTCCATTACTATTATCCTAGTGCAAATTACATTAATTTCATCCTGGGGCAACGTGGCCTCCCTAAATGGACTGCCATATCCACTCTTGTCCCTCACGATTCGTTTTCTACACTGTAGCCAAAGTGAACTTTAAGGCAAATCTGACCATATCTCCTACTTTAAATCCTCAATTGCCTTCAGGATAGCAAAATCAAAAATCCATTATAAGATCTTCAATGTTTCTGTCTCTCTCCAGACTAATCTCTTCCTTCCTCCCTGTGATCCAGCTCCCAGTATTTACCTTTGCTGCCTCAGAGCTTTGCTTTCACCTTCCTCTAAACCAGGGTTTCTCAACCTTGGCACTCTTGGCATTTGGGGCCAGATTAATTCTTTATTATGGGGATTATCTGGTGGAGTATAGAATATTTAGCAGCACCCCTCGCCCTTACCCACTAGATGCCAGTGGCATTCCCACCCCAGTCATGACAACCAAAAATGTTCCTAGATGTTGCCAATGGTCATCTGTGGGGGGTAGAGGAGAATTGCCCCCAGTTGAGAACCACTGATAGCAAATCCTGACTTCGGAGCTATGTAGTCTCTTCAGATTACTTCTCTGACAGTTCTTCTCTGAACTCCCAGACCCATTTTACACTGCTGTAGCATTCTACTCTTTTTTTTTTTTTTGGTGAGGAACATTAGCCCTGAGCTAACAACTGTTGCCAATCCTCCTCTTTTTGCTGAGGAAGATTTGCCCTGAGCTAACATCTGTGCCCATCTTCCTCTGTTTCATGTGGGACACCTGGCACAGCATGGCTCAACAAGCAATGTGTAGGTCCACGCCCAGGATCCAAACCTGCAAATCCTGGGCCACTGAAGCGGAGCGTCCAAACTTAACCACTACGCCACTGGGCCAGCCCCCTACTACTCTTCTTGATAAAAGCCAGTTCGCATAGAATTATATGTTCAATATCTATCTTCCCCACCAGACAGTAGTGTCATAGAGCATGGAGACCTCGGATGACTTCGTTACAGATATGTGCCCAGTACCTAGCACATACCCTGGAACAAAGCATGCTCTTAATAAATCAGCCTGGAGCAAGATAATATGCAACTAGATAGTATGTAATTAATGTTTTATCCCACAGAGAGAAGAATGACACCTACTATTGCATGCTGTTTAATGATGAAGTTCATACCTATGAACAAGTTATTTATACTCTTCAAAAAGCTGTTAACTGTACACAAAAAGAAGCTATTGGTTTTGCAACTACAGTAGATCGAGATGTAAGTAATTTCATTATATTGATGTCATATAATAAATTGAACTTTTACTACAGATAAGTTATCCTAGAAAATTGAGTTAGAGGTCTATATATCTAGGCTATTTTTTAATATCATTTGCATATTGGCCCAAATATATATTGGGTATAATCGTAAGCTGTCGTCAGATAGAAAGTTTAGGAGGCCATGTAGATACAGTTGCCTTCATTCTACCCAGTGATTAGAAATAGTCAGTTATGAAAATAGAAATTACAGCATCCTAGAAGAATAAATGTTGTGTTGTTCAAGGAAATATACTTATTAATGGCTTGAAAATGTTAGGATGGCTTTGAAGGAAAATATTTTAATTTACTTTTTACCAGTGAATAGAATGAACATTGTAAATATTAAAAATTGACCAGAGTTGTTGTATGCTCAAATATGTTTGTTTACTGGTTCAAAAGTTATTAATATGGAATATAATATTTTTACAGGTTAATTTTAAATATCTTTATTTACAGGGACGTAGGTCGGTTCGATGTGGAGACTTCCAGTATTGTGAGCAAGCAAAATCAGTAATTGTGGTAAGTAATTTAAAAACATGCCTACACAATTATTTTTTATTAGTTTAAAACCAGTTCCATATTGGTGTTTATGAACACATTTTTCTGCCTTTATGTATGTAAAGCCAACATTTTTCTGCCTTTATGAATTTTAAGCTGTGTAAGATTAATATAGACAATGAATATTTAGATGAGATATATATTTTTTGTCTTCTTATCTCCATCAGAGACGTCTTAGAAAATTTTTTGCGTTTTGTTTTGTTTTTGATAGGGGTTCACGTTACTTTTTAAGAATTAAACTGGCCTTTAGCACCAAGATTAAAATTCAAGGGTTGTTTCTTGATACCTTATAGCAAGGTATGCTGCCTATCCTAATAGCATGTACTGTATTATTTCTCTAAAAGAAAACTGTTCCCATGTTTAAGTTTATTTTAAAAGTTAGAATTGATTATTTTTAACTGTTCCATGTAACTGCATTTTATGTAAATGTCCTTTTTGAAAAATAATTTTATATGTTGTGAAATATTTTAAATATACAGGTAAAAATAGACATAACACAGTGAACACTTGTGTGCCCACATTATACGTCATTTTCTTCATACTTATTTTAAATAAATAAAGTAGTATAGAGGCCCCTATATTATCGCTTCTTAATCCCATTCCCCTTCCTTCTTTCCTGGAGATAACTTTCTTACTTTCATTAATTCATTTGTTCATTCTCATGCCTTTATACTTCATCTGTTAAATATCTGTCAACATCATATGTATTGATTTGGAGATTTTTAAACATTATATAACAAGATTCATACTAAATGTATTATTGTTCAGTTTGCCTTTTCTTTTCAGTGTTGTTTCTAGATTTATCTGTGTTGATACATGTACCTATAAAGTTATCCATTGATGATTGTACCATAATTTTTCCATTCTTCTGTTGACGGACAATTAGCATATTTCCAGTTTTTTGCTATGACTAACAGTCCGAGTTCCTACTTCTCCACAGGTTTGTCAGAACTGTATATTGTCAAATTTTGTAATTTTTGACAATCTGATGTGTATGAATAGCATCTCGTCAATTAAATTTGCATTGCCTTGATTACAAAGCATCTTATTTCATATTGTGTTGGGCATGTAAGTTTTCTTTTCTGTGAATGTCCTGTTCATACCCTTTACCTATTTCTTTCTGTTGGGTTATTTGTCTTTTTCTTACTCATTTGTCAGAATTCTTTACATAATCTGAATCCTGATCTTTTGTTGCAAATATCTTTTCTCAATATGTGACTTACAGTCATGTGTCACTTAACAGCAGGCATAAGTTCTGAGAAATGCATTGTTTTTTGTCATTGTGTGAACATCATAGAGTGTACGTACACAAACCTAGATGTTATAGCTTACTACACACCTAGACTATATGGTACTAATCTTACAAGACCACTGTCGTATATGCGGTCCATGCTTGACCAAAACATTGTTATGCGGTGCATGACTATTTTAAGTTTGTGATGCTTCTCATTGAGCAAAAGCTTTAAATTTTAGTGTAGCAAATATATCTTTTTCTTTATGATATGAACATTTTATGTCTTTTTTAAAAAACTCTTCCTTGATAACTGGACATATTCATTTTAGTAATGCATCAGAAACTATACTGTGATTGTGTTAAAGAATATTCCCATTCTTAGGAAGTACTTAGGGATAAGGGAACATGATGCATGGTGCATATAACTTACCCTCAATGGTTCTTTATTTTAAAAATGCATGTGTGTATCTGTTTTCATGTGGAGAGAGAAAGATAGTGTGCAAATGATAAAGCAATTGGGATTAAAATGTTTACGATAGATGAATCCAGGTAAGGGAAAGGGTTTTTTTTTTCCCTTTACATTTGTTGCTTCATAATTTCTTATATGTTCAGTAGTATTGTTTTAATTTTTCCTTTTTAAAAAAATTAGTATTAGGACCAGCCTGCTGGCATAGCAGTTAAGTTTGCACACTCTGCTTCGGCTGCCCAGGGTTCCCTGGTTCAGATACTGGGCACAGACCTGCTCACCTCTCATCAAGCCATGCTGAGGCAGCATCCCATAGAGAAGAGCTATAACTGTACAACTATGTACTGGGGCTTTGGGGAGAAAAAAGAAGAAGAGGAAGATTGGCAATAAATGTTAGCACATGGCCAATCTCCCTCAAAAAAAAAATTAGTATTGGGGCCAGCCCAGTGGTGTAGTGGTTAAGTTTGCACGCTTCACTTCGGAGGTCCAGGGTTCATGGGTTCGGATCCCAGGCATGGACCTACACAGCGCTCCTCAAGCCATGCTGTGGTGGCATCCCACATGCAAAATAGAGGAGGCTTGGCAACAGATGTCAGCTCAGAGTCAATCTTCCTCACAAAAAAAATTAGTATTTGTAATCTCTGGTGGTGTTTGCATAGATATATTTGTAATATAGAATAGAAAGTCCAGGGGCTGGCCCGGTGGCACAGCGGTTTAGTTTGCGCTTGGCAGCCCGGGGTTCACTGGTTCGGATCCCGGGCACCTGCCGATGGACTGCTTGTCAGTGGCGGCGTCCCATATAAAGTAGAGGAAGATGGGCACAGATGTTAGTCCAGGACTGGTCTTCCTCACAAAAAAAAAAAAAAGAATAGAAAGTCCAAAAATAGATACTAGTGTGAGGAAAATCTAGGAAACTACAGGTACATTCTAAGGGAGGAAAAGAGCTTCTTAACCAAGACTAGAACCCCAGGAGTTAGAAAAGAGACATATTTTTGGCTACATAAAAATTTTGCATAGCAAAATATTCAGCAAACAGTAGATTTAGAAACATTATTTCTAACACAGAGGACAGATATTTCACGTTTATGATAAACAGCACTCATAGATTGTCACGTAGGGAACAAACAACAAAATAGAAAAATGGGGGGCCGGCCCAGTGATATAGTGGTTAAGTTCACGTGCTCCACTTTGCTGGCCTGGGGTTTGCAGGTTTGGATCCTGGGCATGGGCCTACACACCACTCATGAAGCCATGCTGCGGCAGCATCCCATATACAAAATAGAGGAAGACGGGCACAGATGTTAGCTCAGATCCACTCTTCCTCAGCAAAAAGAGGAAGATTGGCAATGGATGTTAGCTCAGGGCCAGTCTCCTTCACCAAAAAAATAAAAGAAAAATGAACATAGGATATGAAAAGGCAGTCACAACAGAAAACCTAGGTGGTCAGTATATGTGAAAGAGATTCACACTCACTAGTAATCTGTAAAATGACAGATTTCATCCCCATCAGAATGGAGAAATTAGAGTGATAAAATATCTTGCTGGCAGAGATGCAGAGATTAGGAATACTCATGTAAAGACAAATTGCTGTGGCATTTTTGGAAAACAATCTAGTAGCATCTATTAAAGTTTTACCTCTCCTAGGAATTTATCCCATAGAAATATAAGCACCAGTTAAGTGTGTGTACAAAGATATTTAGTACTGCTTTTTTTGTAGTCACAGAAGACTGAAAACAAAGGGAATATGAATGCCTTTCTCTAGAGGATGTTGGAATAAATCCACAACACAGAATATTATGAGTCATTAACCAAAAAAAATCGGTTAACACAGAGATGCACAAGAGTATGTATAGTATCCCATTTTTGTAAATCAAATAAAAATCTTTATAATAATGTGTACATGTATAATATATATAGATGAAGAGAATATGCAAAGGTGTACTGTGTTAATGTGGGTTATGGAGATGGGATGAAGTGGAGGGTAGATAGATAATCCAAAAAATGAAAAGGGGGAAAAATATGTTAAGTAAAAAGTTTTGATAGCCTTAAGTAGACATTTCTCCAGAGAAGATATACAGATTGCCACTAAGCACAAGAAAACATGCTCAACATTACTAATCATTAGGGAAATGCAAACAAAAGCTGCAGTGGGATACTACTTCATGCCCATTAGGATGGCTATTAGAAACAAAACAGCAGCAAAAACAATAGCAGAAAATCACAGGTGTTGACACGTGTTCATAGCAGCATCATTCACAGTAGACAAAAGGTGGAAGCAACTCAGGTGTCTCTCAGTGGCTGAATGGCTAAACAAAATCTATGCACATACAATAGAATATTATTTAGCCTTTAAAAGGAAGGAAATTCTGATACATGCTACAACGTGGTTGAACCCTGAAGATGTTACACTATGTGAAATACTGTATGATTCACCTTGTACGATGTGCCTAGAGTGTTTGATGGTTACCGAGATTTAGTTTTGCAATATGAAAAGAGTTCTGGAGATTGGTTACACAACAGTGTGAATGTACTTAACACTATTAACTATACACTTAAAAATGGTTAAGTTGGAAATTATGTGTGTTATACTACAATTTTTTTAAAGTATTGGTAACATGATCACATGTGCAATGAAGTAAATTATTTAAATGTATAATTGCATTAAGAAATTAGTTTAAAGACATGAAACAAATTTAAGCATTTAAATAATTTATAAGGGGCAGATTTTCAAATATAGGATCAAAGATTCGGTTACTCATCAGCTTTAACTTCTTACATTTTTGTAAGACTTTTAAGATTCCTTTTAGAAAATTAGGATCTGAGTAAGGCAAGCCAAGTGGTATTTTTCTTGCATGCATGAAAAACTCTCCTATAATGATGAGAATGTAGTGATATTAAGTAAAAATATTAATTTTCTATAAAGTAGCCTTTTTAAGTTTTGTTTTTTAATCCCACTATTTCTTTTTAAGAGAAATACCAGTAGACAGACAAAGCCACTCAAAGTTCAAGTTATGCATTCATCTATTGTCGCGCATCAGAATTTTGGTTTGAAAGTTTTGTCTTGGCTGGGAAACATAATTGGATATTCAGGTGGGTTCATAAAAGTTCGTGCTAATTGACTTAAAAATGAGCTCATATGCCCTTGCAAAACTGTTTTGGAAAAAATATCAAGTGGAATAATTTCTTGCTTTAGTTTCACATTTTAAAATACCGTCTCAGAATATCTTTATGCACAGAGAAACTTGTGTTTCCCAAATTTTGATCCACAGGATTTGTTTTTATGCATAGAAAGGATTCTGTGTTCAAATAAATGCAGGAAACATTGGGTTGAACAGTTATATGACTTTAATATGCTAATGAGATCTAAATCTCACAAACTTGATAAAAGAACCTTTTTTTTTTAACGGAGCATCCTGTGGAACTCTTCCACTGAACAAGCTGGAAAGTGCTACTGTAAATAACACCTAATCATTTGATTAGCAGTTTAAGAGATAAAACACATTTAATGTTGATGTCTTTGTTTTGACTCCTACAACTTTTGGTACTTTTTGGTAACTTGCAACTCTGAAAATTTGCAAATTTGAAGTTACTGATTTGTATTTGTTTTTTTGTCCTTCCACAGTCTACAAATTAGATAATCCTTTTAATGTAATGGTAGCAGAATTAAGAACCCTCGTGTCTGACGCCAAAAATAACACGTTTGGTGTATAACACTAAAAAGTAAAATAGGAATAGATCCAAGCTATCTGTCATAGTGTTCTTCAGGCATGACATTACAATGTTTAATATAAAGAAAATTTCTAAAACATTTGTATTGGAAGGCTATTACAAAGGGCATTGCCACACTGTGAACTGACGGGTGAAAATATGGACCTGCAGAAATTTAGGAGAACATGTTTGCTTGCCCTTTAAATGTCGTTCCAATTATTTTTCTTATCCTCGTTTTTTTTTAGTTTTGGTGTTTTCCATTGGATACCTGAATGCCAAGTGTGGTGCTACAGTATTAATGAATAGTATCATGGAAGCAATTTTCTTTGAGATATTTACCATCAATAATTTAAAGACCTTATCATCTATTATTTAATACTTAATGTAATAAAGTTTTCTCTTTAGCCTTGTAAATAATTTCTATTTCATGACTTTTACTATTAAATCTAAAAATTACTTTGTTTTTTTCTGATTAATTTGCATGCTTATAGAAGACTAAAAACAGTGATTTTAGATATAAAGTATGAAACAAAAGGTATTGAAGTTTGGTTATGTTAATGCTTATATTAATATTTGAAGAACTTTTTAAATTTAGCACTTAGAAAATTTAGGAATTTGTCTTTCAGGGCCTCTCACATAGTAGTAGGTACACAGTGAATTTTTGTCCAATGAAGGAAGAATTTTTTACATAGCATTAATAAAATGGACTGGTACATATTATAGTCCAGAGATCATGCATTCTTTCTTTTAAATGGTTGTATGCCTACCTTCAGTTATCATGGGATGCATATCAGTTTTACTGTAATCTGGTTTAATTAGCATAGGTGCTTAAGGGATAATGTTTATGTCTGTAGTTTTTGATGCTTTGCTCTTTAATTAAATTCTTTACAGCATAAGAGATCATTGCCTTTCTAATAGGCATATATTTTGGTATTCTGGAATGAGAGTTGGTATATAGTGCAAGATTTGAAATTTTTCTCCTTTTTTGTGAAAATGCTAATAGTAATATGTTTACTTTTTATCAGTGCATTTGACCTTTTGTAAAACTCTACAGATCCACTTTAACATTTCTAGTAAAATGTCATTTTATTTTAATATTTGAAGTTACTATTTCGTGACTACTTTTCTTCCTGTTTTAAGATGGCCTTCGCCGAATTTTATGTCAAGTTGGTTTACAAGAAGGGCCAGATGGTGAAAACTCTTCTCTAGTGGATAGATTGATGCTGAATGATTCCAAATTGTGGAAAGGTGAATCTCTTAATTACTTTTAAGGTATAGGGGAACCTATGTAGGTAATTGGGATGTTAAAGTTTTTTTCATTTGGGAAGGTATTTAATAAATATATTTATGGTTTTTAGAATTAGCACATGTGGTCTTATTCTTTGGGGGAAAAAATCATTTTGGACTGCATGACCCAAATTAAATAACCTTTATGTTTTGTTAGAAAACTATATTTAGAAAAACTGACTTTTTAAGCAACAGATTGCCAATATTTTATACTGAGGAACATGTCAAGTTTTGCTCTTGAGACTTAAAATACAACTGATCATATAAAAACTTGGGAAATGTAACTTTTGGCTTGTTTGGTGTGTCCTCACCTTACATCTGCTGTTTTGTACAAGGTGCTAGGAGTGTGTATCATCAGTTGTTCATGAGCAGTCTGCTTATGGATTTGAAATACAAGAAACTGTTTGCTGTTCGATTTGCAAAGGTACGTAGTTTCCCAGTTTTGAAGATTAACAAAATAGTCAGGTTATATACAGAGTAACTATAGCCCATGGTTATATCCAGGCTTTGTAAAATTAGCAGCTAATAATGATATGTCAGTGTGTTGATTTTAAATTCTAAGAAACTTCATAAATGATCTTTTTCTCTCTCATCAATACAATAAAATTCTAGCCATGAGGCTTTTCTTGTTTGTCACCTGCTATAATAATATGAACATCCATCTGTGCAGTGTGTATCATATGAAATGATAATTAGGAGATAAATTTAAACCTGTGCCATTGTAAATTATGGTATTATTCCTATTAAAATTAGTATAAGGAAAAGATAATCTTAGTTGAAATGGTTCTAGGTGCTTTCACAGTAAGCATCTTTGCCACGGACATCTTTGCTGAAAGCATTTTTGCCAGACATTTTTGCTGCATAACTAATTGGCCGAAAGGCAATTTTGCCATAAAAGATAAAATAACACACAAAAAAAGAGGGTCATTAAAAAGGACATCATGAAACATGTAGTACATATCTGGACTACATTTAAATGTTCCATCACATGCCTAGTCCTTATATTTCACCATATCATCTTAGCTAGATTCTGTGCCAGATACCAAAGTTCTGTCCACATCTTGTTCTCCACTATTAAATATCAAAAATTTTTCACCATTTTCAAGAAACTTATACTCATTAGAAATCACATAACCATTTCTTTTTTGGAAGGTATAGGACGAGCTTGATTCTTCTTTTGCCTACAACTTCTAATATTGTGATAAATTTGATAAAGACGGCATTAGAGAACAAGCTTTTGTACCTAAATTAGCTAAAGAATTGATAATTAATGCTCTCAAAGACCGAATTACTGGCCACCTCTTTTATTTTTTATTTATTTATTTTTTTGTGGGGAAGACCAGCCCTGAGCTAACATCTGTTGCCACTCCTCCCCTTTTTTTTTGCTGAGGAAGACTGGCCCTGTGCTAACATCCGTGCCCATCTTCCTCTACTTTATATGGGACGCCGCCACGGCATGGCTGACAGGCAGTGCATCGGCGGGCACCTGGGATCCGAACTCACGAACCCCGGGCTGCCAAGCGCGGACTAAACCGCTGCGCCACTGGGCGGCCCCTGGCCACCTCTTTTATATCTGCCATAGCTTGATAGACTTGGTTTTGATGGGTGGGAGGGGTGACTGTGCTCACCAAAGGATTTGCAAACTAATAGGTTATCATTTTCTAGTATAGTATGCAGTCTGAGTTTACACTGTCTTATTTCACACTTCTAGTAAGTTTTATCACTGTATTTTCTAGTTCAAACCAAACTCAAACCAAATATCTTTTGTGGTAAAATTGCCTAGGCCAATTAGTTATGCAGCGAAAATGTTTGCAGCAAAGGTGTCTATGACAGAGGTGCTTACAGCCAAAATACTAGACACAGTATATAGGGAGGTGATTTAAGAGTCATGAACTCTAGGTTGTTGATACTGTTGAATTATGTTCTTCTCCCTTTTAGCAGTGTGTGAGTAAGCTAACTGCTTATTTTTTTTTTTTATTCACCTGAATTAGGAGTTCTTAACGAAGGAATCATGAAAGAATCATTCAAGCAGCTCTTTCAAAGTGGGTGTGTTTGTGTTCCATTCTCAAACCTACTGAAGCATATTCACTAAGAATGGGGCCTAAACATGTGTACTTTGAAAGAGCCACCAGGTGATTCTAATATGTGTCTAGAAGTAATAAAAGTCTAGTTTCATCAGAGACAGTGTGAAGCTGCTGTGGTTTAGCCCCACCAGTGTACAAAGACATCCCAGGTGTTTAGTAGCTGTTATTCCTATGTGAATTCATCAACTGCCATCTTGCTTGAGAAGACTATATGGTGAATCAATATTTATACAGAATTTAATTGGTAGAAATCATTCCAGTTATCATTCTCATAGCAGTGTTACCTTATTGACCCCTCCAGCACTGACTTTTCATTATAATCCTTAAACATCTGGTCAATGTGGATTAGAGGTGAATCTCCCCCTTGTTGTTTAGAATTACCAGCAGTTGCAGAGAGATTTTATGGAGGATGATCACGAGCGAGCAGTGTCCGTGACTGCTCTGTCTGTCCAGTTCTTCACCGCACCTACTCTGGTGAGTAGTGCTTGCCTTTTCTTTGTAACTGATAGCTGGCACTCCTTGCCTTTTTTTGCCTTCTTAATAGAACTATGAGCGTTTGCAGAGTGATTATGTGACAGATGACCACGACAGAGAGTTTTCAATCGCAGACCTCTCGGTTCAGATATTCACGGTTCCTTCACTTGTAAGTACTGAAAAGACTAAGAAGAACTTTCTTGTTTTTCATTAACAGAAGTAAAGTCTTAAAATAATAGAGAACTAAGATCTGTCTATTCCTGAATAGAATGATATTTCATTAATGGGTGATCAGACTTCACATACCTTCAACCATACTAGAACATATCCTTGAATACGTAATCTAGAGGGAAAAAATCATTTAAACTTAGTCTGTACTTGCTCATAGTACCTCCCTGAGGTTTTGAACTGATGAGTTAAAATTTTGCTGATTGGTTTAATAAATTTATCCATTAGAAACCGACAGCATGTTGTAGGTAATCTCACATTTTGAGAAGCCCCCTTCCCCCTAATAAGGGAAGGGGTAGCTAAGGCGTTTGAATCAAAATGATTGGGTGCTCTTGTACTAAGTTTCACTAGTTGCTCTGGAAGGCATCACTATGTTTTCTTAATATTTAATAATTAAAATCGTATTTAATTCGTTTAACAAAAATTAATTGAGCGCTTGTTTTTATTGGGCACAGTTCTAGGCTTTGGGAATGCAGTGGTAAACAAAAACAAATGTGGCCCCTGCCTCATGGAACTTACAGTAGCAGGAAAGGCTCACATAAATGGTTAATGAAAACTCTGGAGAATTTGAGAGATAATAATAGAAAAGGCTGACCTCTTCCCACAGTTCAGAGAGCGATTCTCTAAGGAAGGTACCTTTATGCGGGGTCGTGAAGGGAAGTCCATGCATAGGGACTAGCACTTGCAAAAGTCCTGCAATAGGAAAATTCCTATGCAGAGAATAGAAAGAAAGCAAATATGGTTGAAGATCCTTGAACATGGAGTGAAATTAGACCAGAAATGTAGGCAGGGGCCACATTGTATAGATTTAAGATTATTCTACAGTTATTTTACTAACAAGATGTATTTTCCAGTGTTTGTTTTTAATAACTTTTTTCCCCCAGATTACTTTTGTGTTCAAGGATATATTCTAGTACAGTTGAAGCTGTCTGAAGTCTTTTTACCCATTACTGAGATAGTATTATAAGCCAAATTAAGGATTTTGGTTTTTAAGATCATAGGAAGGCATTGATGAGTTTTAAGTGGCACTTATGTCATCACATTTGTGATTTTTAAAAGATGATGCTGTTTGTAATTTGGAGAACAAATTGACAGGGGGGCAAAAGTGAGTGTGGGTAACCTAATTAGAAGCTAGTGCAACTATCCAGATAAGAATTGATGGTAACTTGAACTGGGAATGTAGCCATGGATATAAGACTTGTGAGAGAGATTTAGGTAGTAAAATCTACAGAACTGGCCAGATATTGGGTTTGGTGAGTGAGTGGTTGTTGAGTTTGAGGGAAAAGTATAAAGATGATTCTCAGGTTTCTGACTTGCAACTGAGTGGAATTTGTGCTACTTGCACAGGGAGTTTTGGAGAATGAGTAGGATTTGTGAAGCGGGAAAGCAGTGTTTTCAGTTTGGTCAGGGATGAGTTTGAGAAGACTCTGAGACAATCTCATGTGCATTCAAATCTGTGTTTCCCTCCTTCGTTGATCTTTTTGTGCATTTCCATGCCAGCACCCAGTTTTAATAATTTTAGCTTAATATTCCATTTTGGTATCTTATAGAGCTAAATCTTCTTTCGTTATTCTTTTCCAAAAATTTCTTAATTATTCTTGGGCCTTTTTTTTTTTCAAGATGAACTAAAAGCAGTTTGTCAATTTCTTACAAAAAAAAAAAAACACATTAGGATTTTGACTGAAAAGATATTGTATTTATAGATAATTTGGGAAAAACTGGTATCTTGGCAATACTGAGTATCCCCGTCTGGGAACATAATTTGTCCTCATTTATTCGTGTTGTTTTATGCTCTTAGTAAAAGCTTCATAGTTCTCTTGTTATGGGTCTTACATGTTTTTAAATTGTTTATATGTTTTGTATTTTTGATGCTATAATAAATTATTCACATTTTTAATCTGGCTATGGCTAGTATGTAGGAAAACTACTGATTTTTATATATCCACCTTATATCTGTCTGATCCTCTTATTAACATTTCTTCTAATATTTTGTGTTGATTCCTTGAAATTTCTAGTAATATGCAAATAGTAATTTTTGTCTGTAATATTTCAACTTTTTTTGTTTCTTGTTTGACTCCTTTAGTTAGAAACACTAGAAAAATAGTATATGTATTCATTTATTCAAAACATACTTCTTTAGCACTTTTATTAACTGGGCATTGTTTTGGGCTCTGGGGATAAATACAGCTGTAAACAAAAGAGACAAAAGTCCCAGTTCCTGTGGAATTTATAGTCTAATAGGGGAGAGGCAGATACACAAACAGTTGCATACTATTTATTATAAATCGAGTGTTGATAAGGGCTATGAAGTAGAAAAGTAGGTTAAGGGGATAGGGAGGGACAGTTGTGGAGGGGTCATATTTTGTACAAGATTATCAGAGAAGGCCTCTCAGAGGTGGTGTTTGAACAGAGACCTGGAGGCAGTGAGAGAGAGAGATGTGACTGACTGACAGGAGAGCCTCCTGGGCAGAGAGAACAGCAAAGGCAAGAGTTCTGAGATGAATGTACACCTGGCCTTTTGGAAGAAAGAACCCAAAACAGGCGAGTGTTGCTAGAGTGAGTGGGGAAGGGAATGGTCGGTGAGGTCATTGAGTTTGGGAATGGGGTGAAGGTGCAAGTAGGCAGTACCATACCTCGAATGCCATTGTGAGGACTTGTGTCTTTTGTCTAAAGAAAGTAGAAAAAGGGAAATAATAGCAGAAATTAACAAAATTAAGTAAATGTACAAAAGAGAAAAATCAACACAACCAAAAGTTGGTTCTTTGAAAAGACCAAAAAAAGGGACAGATTTCTAGAAAAACTAATGAGAAAAATAGAAAAATTTAAATTTAAAAAGGACTACAAAAAACTATAGATCTTACAGATATTAAAGATCTTACAGATATAGAAAATAAGATAATATTAGAACCAACTTAAATCAATATAATTGGAAATTTGGATGAAATAAACAAATTCCTAAGGAAAAAAACAGGTTATTAAAAGAGAAAAAGAAACAGAAAATTTTAGTGAGTATAAAGATCTTCCCACAAAGAAATCCCCAGGCTCAAATGGCTACACTAGGGAATTCTTCCAGATACTTAAGAAAGAAATAACACCTGTCTTACATAAATTTTTCCAGAAAACAGAGAAGGAGAATATACTTGCCAATTTAATTGAGTCATCTGTCATCTTGATACCAAAACCCAACAAGGCAATTACAAGAGAAGAAAATTACCGTCTAATCTCTCTCATAAATGAGGTTGCACAAATTGAATCAAGCAATAATAGAAAAAGGCTAATACATCACCACCAAGTTTGGCTTTTTTTCTTAATGCAAGAGTAGTATAACATTTGAAAAAAAATAAATAACTGGCATAATGCACCTTATTAACAGACAAAAAGAAAAATTATTATATCAAATATTTTCCTTGTATTCATGAAAATTAAACACTCATTCATGATTTAAAACAAAAAATACCTCATAGCAAACTAGGAATGAAAGAGCACTCCTTTAATCTGATAGAGTACCTAAAAACAAAAGAAAAAGTAAAAACCCAAAGCAAACAGTATACTTAATGGTGAAATATTAAAAGCTTTCCCCCTGAGATCAGGAGTGAACCTTTTATTCACTGCGTGGTGACTGTCATTCTTTTTGTAACTTGCTGAGGTAGACACGCAGATCTTGAACCTTCAGCCTTCCTTTTCTGATCCGTGCGTTTACGGTTTAAGTTTCCAAGAATAATATTAGCTGCATCCCACAATTTTATGTCCTCTTTTCATTATTCAGTTTAAAAAACTAAGTTCCTTTGACCCATTTTTTCTTCCTTGTGATTATACTTTTTAGAAATATGTTGCTAAATTTCAAAACATTTGAGCATTTCCTAATTATTTTGTTATGAATTTCTAGCTTAATTTCACTGCAGTCAGAGAATGCACTCTGATTTCAGTCCTTTGGAATTTGATGGGCCTTGCTTTATGGCCCAGAATATTTTCAGTTTTGGTAAATGTTCAATGTGGACTTGAAAATAGTGTATATTCTCTCATTATTGGGTGCACTTATATGACCTCAGTGCAAACTGAGGTCAAGTTTGTTAGTTTTCATTGTGTCAGTCTTTTATATACTTACTAATTTTTTGTCTGCTTGTTCTGTCAGCTGTTGAAGCATATTATATAATCTCCTACAATGATTGTTGATTTGTCTTTCTCCTTTTAATTCTCTCAGTTTTGCTGTATGTGTCTTAAAGCTAGGTGATTGAATGCATGCAAATTTAGAATTGTACTACCTGGATTGACCCTTTTATCATTTAGAATTAACTCTTTTCATCTCAAATAATACTTCTGACCTTGAAGTCTAATTTATCTGATATTAGTAACAACTGCCTTTTTTTTGTTAGTGTTTGCATGGTATATCTTTTTCATTGTTATATCTGTAACTTTTCTGTACCCTTAAATTTAAGTTGTATCAATTATATGAAAAAACATATTTGGATTTTGTTGTTTATCCAATCTGACACTCCTAATTTAATCAGATTACTGCTCATTTAATGTAATTACTGATACATTTAGTTTTATATTTACCACCTTACAATTATTTTGTTTGACCCACCAATTTTGTTTCTTTTTCTCTCCTTTCTTATCTTCTTTTGGATTAAATATTTATTATTTCATTTTCCCCCTTTATGAATTTGTTAGTTGTACATTCACTTAATACTCTTTTAAGGGTCCCTTCAGAGTAGTTTTACTCAAAGTGTCAGTCATGACAAGGTAAGCAGTTGATACCGGAATGTGAATCAGCATACTGCTGCTTTCAGCAAAAATCTTGCTTTAAAAAAAAAATGTCAGCTGAACTAAACTGTTGTAAATAGTTGATTTACCTTCTTGTGCAAACTTGTCACAACTGGCGACAAGCAGTTTGCAGGATGGTGGTCTGTGGACCATACTTTGAGTAGCACTGCCTTAGAGCTTATGGGGTGCATCCTTGACTTATTGTAGTCAAGTACCGTGTTTCAGCCTCTCAGGAGTGGAAATTTAGGCTCCCCACTTGGCCTTTGCTTGTGTAGATGGGGATGGAGCCACAATTTTTTTGTGTGGTGGTTGGGTAGAGTGGAGGGGTTACTGTCTGAAAGTTTTCCGTCCTGCTAGTTACTCATTTCCTGTAACCTCTGTAGAGAGAGCGGGCTTATATTTATTTTTTTTAATCTGTGCCCATTGGCATTGCCAGCTTCTTCAACTCCAAGTCTGGGATATGTGAGGTGAAAAAAACTCAGAGAACTTTCTACCATGTCGTTCCTTGGGTTCTGAGGTCCCTAGCTAGTCTGCCTTTTTCTCTCCACGTTTCAGTCTTCTGGGGTTTCTTTTGCATATAACGTCCAGAGTTTTTAGTTGTACTTAGTGGGAAGACTAAAGAAAAGTACATCTACTCTATCTTCCTTGAACACTGAAGCAAAAGTTCCTTTTTCTTTTTTAATATAGATTCCAGTCTTGTGAAATTCTCCATCTTTTCCTCAATTTCATGAACATGTAAATCATAGTTTTTTTTTGTGGTGTTTTTTTTTTTTTTTTTTTTTTTTTTGTGGGGAAGACCAGCCCTGAGCTAACATCTGTTGCCAATCTTCCCCTTTTTGCTGAGGAAGACCGGCCCTGAGCTAACACCCGTGCCCATCTTCCTCCACTTTATATGGGACGCCGCCACGGCATGGCTAACAGGCAGTGCGCGTCCGCGGGCGCCTGGGATCCGAACTCGCGAACCCCGGGCTGCCAAGCGCGGACTAAACCGCTGCGCCACCGGGCGGCCCCTAAATCATAGTTATTTTAAAGTCATTGTCTGATAATGCCATTATTTGAATCATCTGTAGTTCTGTTTCTGTTGTTTGATTTTTTTGGTATTTTAACCCTTTTGATTTTCAATCATTTAGAATGCCTAATGACTTTACTGACATTTGTCTTAGGTTTCAGCAGTTTTACTATAATTTACCTACATGTAGTTTTCTTTATATTTATCGATACTGGAATTTGTAGATATTAAATCTCTAGGCTGATGCCTTTCTCAGTTTTGGAAATTTTGCCATTCTCTCTTCCAATATGGTTTCTGCACGATTCTCTCTTTCTGATTGCCTTCTGACAGGGCATTGTTTTAAAAAAATCGTAGACACTGCATGATATCTTCTTCCAAGAAGATTCCCCTAAAATGTTAGGCAGATAGAGTTAGGCTGATCACCTTAGTCCAGTCAGGAGCTGACATGGCTCCAGGTTGTTTTGGCAAGATGCTGTCTCACCTCTGACTCATCCTCACCCCTGGGATGTAACCCTCAAAGGGTTCCTGATTTAGAGTCTGGAGTACTCACTAGAGTTGTCCCCGCTAGAGGGTCCTGAACACTAGTCTTGTTTCCTTAGCTTGGTGAGACTGCCATGTCACTGCTTTGCTCTTCTAGGCTTTCTGCTCTTCTTAGACTTCTATCCTGCATAGCTTCAGAATTTTGCAAATGTCTTGAGGGGAAAACTGGAAGAAAGTTGGACTCAGTTCCCACCCTTCTGTTCTTACTGGAATTCTGGCCTTTCCAACACCTTGGGACAGCTAAACTCTCAGCAGGTTTTTCTCCCTATTATTGTTAGCAGCTCTGTCAGACTCTCCTGGGATCTTCAATCCCATCTTGCCCCTGCTCCCAGAAGACATAGATGCTGAGGGAAAAGCAACTCCAGAACGTTGGGTCACCTCCCTGTGCCATTCCCCTTCTCCGTGGTTTATCACCTCGAATCCTTGTTGCCTCAGCTGTTCTCTAATAATTTCAAACTCTGGTTTTTTAATTGAACTTTTCTAGTTGTTCTTGGTGGAAATGTTGATCAGCCTCAAGCTACTCCATCATTACTGGAAGTGGAAGAGTACATGTATGGTTTCTTGAAAAAGCACTACTAGTGGGGCCGGCCCTGTGGTATAGTGGTTAAGTTCAGCGAACTCTGCTTCGGCAGCCTGGGTTCATGGGTTTGGATCCCAGGTGCAGACCTACACCACTTGTCAGCCATGCTGTGGCAGTGACCCACATATAAAGTGGAGGAAGATTGGCACAGATGTTAGCTCAGGGCTAATCTTCCTCAGCCAAAAAAAAGCACCATTAATAATTCTTATGCACATCCCAATTAAAATCAGTTGCCCTAGATATTAGTGAAATGTTTTATAGCAGTGATAGAATCCCATTTACTGGTATCGTTTGAATCAGAATTACCTTCCGGTTAGCTCAATCTTCATTTTTAAGTAGTTTGATCAAGAACTGGTATTGATAATTCAAGTGATTGGAGTATCTTACTTGTTCTAATTTATTTTATTGAATGTGCCCTCATTTATAGTCAGCATTATCTGTGTATGCTCTATCATGTTTAGTTTAACTAGAAGTGTGTGCACAGGCCATTATTCCTCAATGAAGTTTTGCAGAGTCTTACGGCAGGATTTTGCCCATTTTGAATATGCTGTTAGATATATAATGAGCCTTGCAATACAAAATTGAATATGAATCAGATAAAATGAATAAAACTAATTAAAGTAAGTAGCAGTAGTGTTTTTTAAAGCAAAGTGAATTGTAGACATAAAAATCAAGTAATTTTTTAGGGTGAGTGGTAAGTGGTAGAACTGCATAATAATGTTAGATATTTAATGTTGAAAATTACCTCGAAAGGTTAGCAACAATCTTGGCATGAAATGATAAAGCCAAGCACTTAAAGTTTTTATCCTTCTTTTCTATTGTAACCTTAGAAAATATGCCTTCTTTAGTTATCTTTTTAGAAGTAGAAATGCCTGAATATCTCCCCTGTTTTAATAGAACAGTACTAATGGGCCACTCTGTTGACTTCTTTATTTGGCACCCAGTAAAGACAATTAGAATCCAATCCAAAACTATGCAGTGAATGAACCATCTCTTTTAACATTCATCTTAAACTGAAAATGCTAATAAGTCCCTTGGTTGGTGAGATTGACATTCCACCAATATTAAGTTGTCTCTCTACCAATCTTCCTTTTACTACCTGTTATAAGTCTTGTAAGCAGGCTCTACAAAGTCTTCCCTTAAGTCAGTGAAATTGCATTATACTCATTTAACTTCCTCAAAATCATGATGATGATTTAAGAGTTTTTCAATGGTATATTTCACTATATAGATTTTCTCCTTGTCTGCTGACCTTAGAACTTAACATCTACATTAGAATACAACTTTACTATATTCTTAGACTTCTATCTTGTGCATTTTTTTGTCCTACTTTTTGATGCAACTTGCTGTATTGCTAATTTCCTGATATTGACTAATGTGAGACCTGGTTAAGTAGTCACCCAGCTCCAGTAATACCCTGGAACCTAGTTAGGCTAAAAAGTGGGAGGAAATCCATGATCTTTTATATCAGAGTAATAATGCAGTATTCAAAGTAATGTTAGACCTTCTGACTTCACTGTGGAGCAGAAAAGGAAATGCAAATGATTATGAAATGATTTTCAACTTCATTCATAGTAAGATATGCAAAGTAAAACCATCAGAATGGCAGAGATCAAAACGTTTGAAGTTGCATTGTGTTGTTGAGGTCATGAGGGGAAAGGCACACATTGTAGATGGATGTATAAATCAGTAAGCTTCTTTGGACAGTTTGGTGATATCAGTCAAAATTTAAAATGTACATACACTTTAACCCAGTAATTCCACTTCTAGGAAATTACTCTATAAATTTCCTTGCAACTGTACATAGTAGATATTTGTTGTAGCATCTTTTGTGGTAAATACCATAAGAGTGGGAAAAAAACCAATGTCTCACCAGGAAGGGCCTGGCTAAATAAAATATGATAGAAAAGAATACCTGGTGATAGTTAGAAAGAATGGGGGAATTTATATGAACCAATATGGGATAATCTCTAAAATGCATCAAGTGGAAAATCAAAGTGCAGAACAGTGTTTATAATATGCTCTCCTTTGGGGGGAAGATAGATATAATTGTACATATCCATGCTTATATCTACTTATTAACTCTTAATCCATGTATTATAAATGTATATATGTGTATATATACATATATGAATATGTTATACACACATACACCATCTCTGGAAGAATATGCAAGATTGCCTTTGCAAGGGGGACCTCGGGAGCTGAGACTTACTTTTTACCTATTGTTTTTTGCATCATTTAAATGTATTTGCTTATTAAAAAATACATAGATATGTTTATCTATTCAAAGAAACAAAACAAAAAACAAATCTCAACTAAAGAGATTAAAAGGAAATATGGTTTCATACTGAGTTCTACAGAGTCTGTGATACAAACCTCTGGATCCTAGAATAATTATACCATACCATTATAGGTATCTAAATGTCTCAATTAAGGAAAATTTGCAGCCTGGTTCAGACCCTCCCCCGCTAAATTGTCTTTAAATAATGAGCCTTGGATCTGTCTTCTAACATTCTGGCATCTTTCTCCTTGATATAATTGTTACTTCATACACATGGCAATTGGAGTAAGTAATTATTATTTAGAAGTACACAGTAATGTATTTATGATATGATATGGTTGTGTTGAAAAAGGTTTAAACTGAAAGAGCTAACCAATGTTGGTGACTTTTTTTTTAATTCCTAGTAAATAGGTTTTGATTACCATGTACTCTGATATACTTTGTTCTAGGCTCGGATGCTCATCACAGAAGAAAACCTGATGACCATTATCATTAAGACTTTTATGGATCATTTGAGACATCGAGATGCCCAAGGCAGATTTCAGTTTGAACGATATACTGCTTTACAAGCCTTCAAGTTTAGGAGAGTTCAGAGCCTTATTTTAGACCTCAAGTAAGCTTTCGTTTCATTATCAAACCAGTTGCCACTTGTAAAATGTCGGTGTTTATCCATATATTCTTTCCTATTTTTACCTTTTCAGGTATGTGTTAATTAGCAAACCAACAGAGTGGTCAGATGACCTGAGGCTGAAGTTTCTAGAAGGATTTGATGCCTTTTTGGAGTTACTCAGATGTATGCAGGTGTGTATAAACTGACACGGTTTAAAAGGGAAACACTCACTTTCCTTTTCCTTTTCTTTGCTTCTTTTTGTTGTTGTTGTTCCTGCTTATTGAACTGAACACCTTTCTGTCTATGCATTTTTGTTTTTCATTGTGGGCACATTTCCAAAAGAATAATTTGGGTGGCTACAGTTTGGATCAAGAAGCTCCTCTTTAATTGGAAACCCTTAGAAAGGTGTAGAACGAATGAAATCCCAGCAAAGGTTCTGGCATCTACTGTTATTTTGTATTTGGTTATTCTTTTGTTTACTATTAGTGTTCTTTCTTTAGGAATTGCAAGTTTATTTTTTTTAATATGCTTACATGGAAGTATTGTCAAGTTAGTTATTTAAGAAACTATAGTGTTGTTTTGCAGTGTTTCCATATTTCATTTTCTCTCTTTGATGTGATATTTATATAATACAGTATAGAACTTTTCCCCCTCTGTTTAATTCTCTTTTTGGAAACAGCTCTATAAACAAAATAGAATCTAGAAGCAGAAACTGCTTTTAACTATAAGAAGATAGAGGACATCTCAGAAAATCTGAGCAGTGCCATTACAATTCCTTTAGTAGCCATCTGGCTTTCTTAAGAAAGGAGTAAGCAAGGTTGACCTATTTTTAGAAAATATTCTAGTTCTTGCGTTGGTTCATGGGTGTTTAATTTATTGCAATACTTCTGTGTTTTTTCTTGTATCTATAGAAATAGTATCTACTTTTGAATACCTGAGGTATCTTGTATTTTTCTATTATTCAATCAGTTCTGACACACCAGGATAGTTAGGCTAGTTTCTAAAAAGTGGTATTTTTTTGTATTAAAGGCTGTTTATCTTTCTCTTGTTTTGCTTTCTTTCAGTCTCTGTGAAAACTTTCAGTTGCAGATAGGAATAAGTGTAAAAGCTTTATTCTAGTATATTATAAAATATGTTTATAAATTCAATAACATTTTTAAAGCCTGTCAAATTTCTTCTAACAGTTTTTTCTATAGATGATGGAGCTAAAAAAGGAATTTAAAGGATTGTTGCAGTGAAGTGTACATTTTATTGTCCAAAACTTACAGAAGATTGCCTCTGAAATAATTTGTTCTATACTTTACTGGGATTTTTTTATTTATATTTTAGAGACTGTTATATAAACATGTAATTTAAGAAGTTGGATTTCTCATGCTACTTGAAGCTTCCTATTAAAACTTTTACTTTATATGTTTTTGTAATCAATATATATTTATTCTACATTATTTCTTAAGTTTCCATATAAGAGAACAAATTTAATTTTAATTCATTTAAAATCTTTCCACTTCCTTTAAGGGAATGGATCCAATTTCACGTCAGGTAGGACAGCATATTGAAATGGAACCAGAGTGGGAAGCAGCCTTCACGCTACAAATGAAATTAACACATGTCATTTCAATGATGCAAGACTGGTGCGCTTTAGACGTGAGTTTCTTCTTGGGATAGGGGATAGGAGATAAATGGAGGAGGGAGGAGTAAACAGAGTCCTAAGTAAATTTTGAGATTTGGAGAGGATGGTGGTGATACTTAGCTCATAAAAAACATATTTTCCTCTTTCACCTATAAATTCAATAAAAGTTAAAATTCTGAAGCCTTGAGAAATAGAGGAGAAAATAATCCATACTCTCTCTTTTCTTATGTTATTATCTTCATTTTTTCCATAATCCCATCTAGATTTTGATCATATGAAAAAATAGTTTATAAATTTATCCAAAAATAAAGTTTTACTATTGGCACATTTGTCTTGTGTCTTAAAATTATTTTGGCCTGCCTTTGGCTATAAAGTCTAGATGAAAGCCTGTGTAAATTAGGAGGTCAGAGAAGGCTTCCTTGAGATCTGAACTTATGTGTCAGAGTTAACTGATCAAAGAGTAAAGAATATCCCTGACTCACGGCCACCTGCATCTTACTCTGTGACGAGAAGGAGTGTGGTTGTTCCGGGAGCTGTGAGAAGGCTCTGGTTGGAGCACAGAGGTTGAAAGTAGAGAAGTAGACAGAGGCCTGACTTTGCAGGGCCTTGGAGAGCCATGAAAGAAGTTTGGATTCTATTCTAATGGAAGTGAGATGCCATTAGAGACTACCAAGCAGAAAAGTGACATGATCCAATTTACATGTGTTTAAAAATTACTCTTTGTGGGGCCCAGCCTGGTGGTGTAGTAGTTAAGTTCACACATTACACTTCTGCAGCCTGGGGTTCGCCAATTCGGATCCTGGGCATGGACCTACTCACGCCTCATCAAGCCATGCTGAGGCGGCATCCCACATAGAAGAACTAGAAGGACCTACAATTAGGATATACAACTGGGGCTTTGAGGAGGGAAAAAAAGAAAAGAAAAAAATTACCCTGTGTGGAGAATAGATGGATGGGGGCAGGAGTAGAAGCATGGAATTTATAATAGAGAGGTGGTCGGCTTCCCTTCGAGTCACTGCAGATAATCAGTAGCCAGGTTTGAGAGAAATTTAGGAGATGAAGTTGCCTGCTTGGTGGTAGATCGGACATTGGGGAATGAGGGAAAGAAGGGTATTGGAATAACTTCTAGATTTCCTCAGTTGTATAGAGATGTCATTCACTGAGATGAGGCACATTCCCTGAGACGGGGCAGTGGAAGAGGGACCAAGTTGGGGAGGGAAGATTGAGTTTGATTTTGCCCATGATGATGTTTGAGGTACTTATTCATCGTCAAATTTGAGATGCTTATTCAATGTTGTAGAAACCCAACCTTTTGGGTTACTTACAGAAAACTCTCTTTTTTAGGAAAAAGTGTTAATTGAAGCTTACAAGAAATGCCTTGCTGTATTGATGCAGTGTCATGGTGGTTTTACTGATGGTGAACAGCCAATCACATTAAGCATTGGTGGACATTCAGTGGAAACTATCAGATACTGTGTTTCCCAAGAAAAAGTTAGCATTCACCTCCCAGTTTCTCGCTTACTTGCAGGTAAAGCATTTCTCCCCAAAAAAGAACCCTGAAATTATCTTGTAAATTGTTGCTTGTGGTTAATGTTTATTGAATACTTGCTATGCATTATTCTAAGAGTTTTACATGCATTAACTTATTTAATCATCACATCAGCCTATGAAGTAGTTGTTATTAAGTTCGCTTCACGGCTGGGAAGACTGAGACACAGAGGTGACTTGTCTATTAGTGTCACACAGCAAGAAAGAGGCCAAGGAGTTCTGAGGTAGTTTGGCCTCAGAAGCCATGTTTATAATGACTGTACCATAGTGCCTCTTCAGACTTGTTAACTGCAGATACCACTTTGTGTTGTTTAACTCAACCCAGCTTCAAAGTCTGTGCTGTTACAACTCAAATCAATCTGTCACTTAAGTGATTACTAATAAATTGGAACCACTCTAGATTTTCTTTCCTTCTAAGCTGTTTCTTACTCATTTATTGATAACCTTTTTAAGCAGCAGGTCAAGAGTGAGTCCCAAATTGGGGTGATAGTTTTTTTAATCATAAATATTTGATTTACAAGCCATTTATACTTGGTAGACTATTTGAAGCTTCCACCTTACAGCAGCCAAAAACTTTGAATATGTACTTGACCATCTCTGCAGACACATTTCAGTACAGCTTCCTTCTATCTTTCTTTCTTGTTTGTTTTTTGATGGGGAAGATTGGTCCTGAGCTAACATCTGTGCCCATCTTCCTCCATTTTGTATGTGGTCCGCCACCACAGCATGGCTTGATGAGCGGTGCATCAGTCCACACCCAGGATTCAAACCTGCAAACCCTGGGCTGCCAAAGTGGAGCGCACAAACTTAACCACTACACCACCGGGCAGGCCACTCCTTTTTTTTTTCTTTCTTTCTTTTTTTTTTTTTTTTTTTTGGTGAGGAAGATTAGCTAACATCTGTTGCCAATCCTCCTTTTGTTGAGGAAGATTGGCCCTAAGCTAACATCTGTGCCCATCTTCCTCCATTTTATATGTGGGACACCACCATAGCATGGCTTGATAAGCAGTGCATAGGTCCGTGCCTAGGATCCAAACGTGCAGTACCCCGGCCACTGAACCGGAGCTTGCAAACTTAACCACTACACCACCAGGCCGGCCCCTCCATATTTCTTGATTGCAGGAATTCTTACCCTGCTCACATTCCTTTTAGTTCCTTGTGTGTGTGAGGAAGATTGGCTCTGAGCTAACATCTGTGCCCATCTTCCTCTATTTTGTATGTGGGTCACTGCCTCAGCATGGCTGATGAGTGGTAGGTCTGTACCCGGGATCTGAACCAGTGAACCCGGGCTGCCAAAGCAGAGCACACTGAACTTAACCACTACACCCCGGATCCCTAGTTCCATTTTTAACTTAGAGAATAGAAAGGAGAAATTCTAAAGGTAGATATTTTTACTCATTGCACAATTTGTAGTTTATCTTAAGTGTGTGGCTCAGTAACTTAATATGATGTGAAAGTGGTTTTGTGTGTGTGGAAGATTGTAGAGAATTGGTATCATTTCTTCATTAAATGTTTGGTAGAATTCACCAGAAAAACCATACGGACCTGATTCCTTTTTGGAAAGTTATTAATTATTGATTCAATTTCTTTTATAGATATAGGCCAGTTCTGATTATCTGTTTCTCCTTGTGTGAGTTTTGGTAGTTTGTGTTTTTCAAGAAATTGGCCATTTCCTCTAAGTTATCAAATTTGTGGACATAGAGTTGTTCATAGTATTCCTTTATTATCCTTTTAATGTCCATGGAATCAGTAGTAATGATCCCTCCTTCATTTCTGAAGGCATTTTTTCATTGTTCTGAGCATTATCACATTATCCGCTGAAAGACCCTAGCATCCTAACAATCTTTTGGATTTTCCTTGAAATCATGGTGATTTAAAATAACTTTAAACATCTGAATATCAATAGTACAACAAATAGAACAATAAATAAGTACCTAGAATGAAATTGTGATTATGGGAAGAAGTCTCTTAATCCTATAACTTGTTCAGGCCCAGCTTTGTTTTTGTAATTGCTTTGAGCATAATGAACTGTTGATCCTCAATGTAGGGAAGTGACAGCGTGGTGCTGTGAAAGAGTATTCAGCTAGAATGCAGGAAAATAGGTCCTGTCTCCAACTCAGCTGCTGATCTCTTCTGCCTTTAAAAATCTGGTTTTATGGGGGCCAGCACACTCCGCTTCACCAGCCCAGGGTTCACAGGTTCAGATCCTGGGTGCAGACCACTTATCAAGCCAAGCTGTGGCGGTGTCCCACATACAAAATAGAGGAAGATTGGCACAAGCTGTTAGCTCAGGGCCAATCTTCCTCAAAAAAAAAAAAATCTGGTTTTATGGGTGGAAGCTGATGTTGAAAATAGGGAAAATAGTCAATACTCTGAAAATGTACTAATTTCTGCATAGGTCTTTACCTCCCTCAAATCTTCTCTATGACCATTTTTGAGCATTCTATCTCACTGTATTTGACAAACCTTGGCCCAAATGCTTATAATCTAATTGGAGAGCTAAGTAAACATACACAAAACTGTTCAAGAACAACTTAGAGTGTGTGCTAATGGAGGTTGAGTGGTAGATGTTAAGTACAAGTTATTAGAATGAGATTCATAATGCAGGTCTTCTAGGATGAGGAAAGCCTCAAACCAGGCTTGAGCAAGTGGCCAACAGCTATTTATAAGATTATAAAAAGCATTCTCTGTTTAGACAACAACGTAAACAGGACAATTAATTCTTAGTTAACAGAATTAACTAAGGTTGAGCTATAAAAGAGCCCTTTGCAGTTCGTAATTAAAGAGGCTTTGATCCTAAATGGAAAGTTCTGAGATCAGGATCAGTGCAGACCATGAATCGCAGGGCCAGTTTCTCTGCTCAGTTGCCAAAAGGGTCTCTTACTACTATACTTTACAAACTTCATGCCCCAGTGAAATATGACTCTTAAAGTTGCCATAACATATCAATCTCTTCGATAGTTATATAGCTGCTTTTGCTATGTTTGTATGTCTAACATTTACTTACATAAAATGTCATCAGGTTGTGTTGGTATGTGTAATTAAGACTAGTTCTAAGTGTGCCTTTGATACAGAGGTTCATGAGAATAACAATTCAAAAGCTTCATTTATGGATGCAATTCATTTTATATCTTAATTTGTAACATGGTAGGTTCCCAAAAATAAAGAGAAAAGAAGTTAGATATAAAGTTGAGTGAATATTTAGAGGTTTTTTTCCCTTAAATGATTTTCACTTAAAGAGATACTTTTTTATTTATTCTTCCATGCAGGTTTGCATGTATTATTAAGCAAAAGTGAAGTGGCATATAAATTTCCAGAGCTCCTACCTCTAGTAAGTAGTACTAACATTTAAAAGTAAATGCCTATTTATTATGTTCCATGTATTTGAAATCACTTTGAAGCAAACTTTATTAGTCATAGTTCTCCAGAGAAACAGAACCAATAAAGAGAGAGAGAGAGAGAGAGAGTGTGTGTGTGTGTGTGTGTGTGTGTGTGTGTGTGCATGTGCATGTATGTATGGAAAGAGAAAGAAAGAGATTGATTTATTATAGGGAATTGGCTCACATAGTTACAGGGCCTGACAAGTCTGAAATATGTCTGCAGGGCAGCCTGGCAGGCTGGAGACTCAAGGAAGAGCTGACATTGCAATCTAAAGTCCAAAGGCAATCTGGAAGCAGAATTTCTTCATTCTTGAGGGGGCCTCAGTCTTTTCTCTTAAGGCCTTCAACTAATTGGATGGGGCCCATATTATAGAGAGTAATCTCCTTTAGTCAGAGTCTATTGATTTAAATATTAATCACATCTACAAAATACCTTCACAGCAACATCTAGACTGGTGTTAATCAAAAACTGGGATACCATTGCCTAACCAAGCTGATACATAAAATTAACCATCACACAAACATACCTTAAAATAATTTTAACTTGTGTTTTATATAAAGTTTCCATCTCTGTCAACCTTTATGAAGTTGAGACTCTTGTGGTTTTTTTTTCGTATGTACAGAGTGAACTTAGCCCACCCATGTTGATAGAACACCCTCTTAGGTGTCTTGTTTTATGTGCCCAAGTACATGCAGGAATGTGGAGAAGAAATGGGTTCTCTCTAGTAAACCAGGTAAGTTTTTTAATTCTATGGAGTTTTCAATCCATTCCTTGGCTTCTATGCAGGTTGTAATTTTCGATGTACTTAGTCATTGAAAGTTGAGTATATGAAAATTGTCTCAGAAGAGAAATATAATGTTAAACCAAGAAGTTTCTCAGAACTTTTATTCATATTTTGTAAGAAACAATATCAAAAGTAGAAATGAACTTAATTTTTTTGATTTTCACTTGAAATCATTTTTAGAACAAAATTGGGTATTAAAAAATAATATAAAAAATCCAGATTTCATCTACTTAAATTGGGTTAAAAGATAAAAGTTCTGTTAGTATAGCTCTGAAGTTGAGGTTTTTGTTTTTAAACCTCACCAAGGCTTGGTATAGGGTTTTTTTTCCCCATTTTTGCTAGCTATAAACCTTACTGAAGCAACTTCAGGAGACCCAGAAAGTTGGCTACAAAATGTGAACCATGGAGTGACCACTGTAATCTGGAAGTTTCTAATTAATTAATCTCTACTAAGATAGTATTAACTCTTGAGGAAATCACATTGTGTGTGTGTATGTGCACACACGTGTGTGGGTTACACACACTTGCACAAAACCCCTGTGCTCTTTTGGGGAGTGGGGAGAGGAGGGAGCTGCACAAATAAAAACCTGTTTACCCAATATAATTGGTTTTTTTTTTAGATTTATTACTACCATAATGTGAAGTGCAGACGTGAAATGTTTGACAAGGATATAGTAATGCTTCAGGTAATGAATTAAAAGCATTAAATTTAAAGATTATGGGGATTGTTTCTTTTTTTGTTATTTCCACAGAACCCAATCTTATGATCCCTCCCCAATCTTTAGCTCCAGCCTAGCCCTGTCTACTAACCTCCACACTCATGGCTAACAGCCTATAGAACATTTCCTCCTAGATTTCCTGCACACGTCTCAGATTTAACATATTCAAAATAACACCTGTTTCCTTCATACCTTCTTCCCATCTTGGGTTCCCTACCTGGTGAATTGTTCAACAGTCCATACAGTTGTTAGAGTCAGAAACCTGAAAGCTAGTCTTTCTTCATTGTCCTCTGGTTAAAAATCCAAACCCGTTAAACTGATTTTCAAGGCCTGCAATACTTAACTATGGTAAAATTCCCTGATTTGCCATGCTCTCTCTTAAGTCTTAAACTCTGCTCATTTATTTCTTCTGCTGCCTAGATTACCCACCCCACCTCCTTCATTTTCCATTTACCAAGTAACTTATTTTCCTGCATGTGTTAGTGTTTATTTTGGTGTCACTTCCTCCAGGAAACCTTCCCTGACATATAAAACGTGGCTAAGTATCCCTTTGGGGAGGGCCTGTAACATGGGGCTTCTTCCCACCATAGCATTCACGACTCTGGATTCTGGTTGTCTGTTTCCTTTTCATTCCCTCCACCATACCATGGCAACTGTGTTTGTTCCCTTTTTTTGTCCATTATGCATAGCACAATGCTTGTCACATAGTCGTTTTTCCATATTATTGCTGAATGGATTTAGAAATTACAGAAAAAGTTATGAAATGTAAATTTTAAAAAAATTATTGATTTAAAATCCAAGTTGGTATAGAATTTATACAAATGGAATTAAAGGAGAGTTAAAACTAATATTTAAAACTTGTTGCTTCAGGTAGTATAGCGTTTATCACCAAAAATTAGTTTTGAGAGTTCTTGATCAGAGTTAAATATGCTGTATTTAAAAAATACTAGAAGCTTGCTTGCCATACCACATTCCTCTTGGAGTCCATACAACAGACAGTGAGAAGAGAACTGTGAGATAAAACTTCAGAACTGAATTCATAGGGATACAATTAATTCAAAGCATTAAAAGGAAAGAGAACATATAATTCATTGTTATTCTGATGTGTGGGTTTAGGGGGTTTGTTTTTTTTTTTTTTTTTTGGTTTGGTTTAATGCTTGGTTTTGTTTTACCAGCTTAGAGTCCTGTCCACACTTGTAGCCACAAGTAGGGATTGGGGCTAAATGGGTTTCCATCTTTTATTGGGATTGGTGAACAAGTAAGCCACTTTCTCTTGTGCAAACCAAAATATCTCTCACTACTTGTTTAGTAGCCATTCTGACCTTTTTCTTTTTCTTTATCTCAAATATTAAAAAAAAAAGACAGGTGTCTCCATGATGGATCCAAATCATTTCCTGATGATAATGCTCAGCCGCTTTGAACTTTATCAGATTTTCAGTGCTCCAGACTACGGGAAAAGGTTTAGTTCTGAGATTACCCATAAGGTAAGAGCATGTGTTATGAGATCACAACACGTTATTAAAGAAGCATCTTGAATTATTTTTGGTTATGTTAATCATCTGAGATAATACGGTATTCATATTCTTATCTCTGAACTTTATCTCCTCCCACTTGTTACAGGATGTAGTTCAGCAAAACAACACTCTAATAGAAGAAATGCTATACCTCATTATAATGCTTGTAGGTAAGTTTTGATTGTTTGAGACGTCTATAAATTATATTGGCTTTTCTGGTAGCAAATAATTCAGAATTTCTGAACTATGTTTCCTTTATTTGAGTGGTTACTCAGTTTCAGGGGAAGGAGATTCAAGTATTCATCTTTTTCTCCTCTGTGGTTACTGTCATGTTGAGAGTAACCATGCTGTGGTGCTCTGGAAAGAGGAGAGTTTATTCTGAAGCAGAATAAACTGGAAGACTCTCTGTTTTGGGGGAAAAGAAGGGAGATAGGAGAAAATTTAGCAAGCAAGAATAGGATGTTTAGGAGCCCACTACTGTTACTTTTCTGTCCTAGTTATGTTTCCCTCCCTGGTTTTGTGGTGCAAAAGTGTCTTGACTTCAGATATAATAATTCCAAGTTAATGGAGACCTATGGCTAATAGATGCAGATTTCTTTTCTTATTGCCTACATTTTCAGTCCTGCCACTTCCATCTTTCCCATTCTTTTATCCTTTACCTTCTCCCGCTTCCCCTGCTATTTCAGACTCTCTACACAGTCCGTAGTGCAGAGAATCCTGGCTACTGTCAGGAGGCGATATCTTATTTGCCACTAGATAGAAGGACAAAGAAAGACTCTCCCTCCCTGCTACCATGTTGCAGATGGCATGAAAGCAGTTTCCTAGGCTACTGGCACAACTACTGCTGTACCAGTTCTTGACTACATCTAATCCCTTCCCACCTTCTGATCCCAGAAGTTCTCTCTCCACTGCCTAAAGCCTGCGCTCACCTGTTGTGTCTGAGACTCAGAAGGATGGTTGGGAGCTGCTTTTGCTCTAGCTTGTTGCCAGACCAGTCGTTGCTTTCCCCTTACACAGAAAGAAAAATAATCGTGTTGCCTGAATTATGAGTATATATCACATAAGTGTTGTAATTATGTTAAATATGTGTATATATACTTTCTCATTGTTGATAGGAGAGAGATTTAGTCCTGGAGTTGGACAGGTAAATGCTACAGATGAAATTAAGCGAGAGATTATCCATCAGTTGAGCATCAAACCTATGGCTCACAGTGAATTGGTAAAGTCTTTACCTGAAGATGTAAGTACCTATATTTTAAAAAAGAAAATTATAGAAATCCTTCCCTACCTATCAGTCTAGTATATACGTCTAGCTTTATTTCTATATACTTTTTCCACAATTGTGAAAACTACGTTCTAGGACATATATAACTCTAGTCACTCTTATTAGAAATAATTAGAGAAAGGGAATACTAGGGACTGGGAGTGGACAGCAGCATAGGAATAGAATCTTTTACAGTGAAACCTTGAAAGAGATAAGGACTCTGAATAAAAGTAAACATGGTCCTTAGAACCAAATTTATGTATCCATTGGAGAAGGATTGTTATAGGGTCTTTAGTATAAAGTTGCCATGGATAGAGATAATGCTTTATAACCTAGCATATTGAGGAAGTGAGGGTGAGAAATACCTACTCAGCTGTGTTGGGTAAACTGAAGTTTTCCAGAGCTTTTACCTTCTGAAACATCCAAAGACTCTCCTTAGTGAGCCATCCCTTTCATTTTAGTAAATGTAAAGTAATACTCATATGAACATTCATAAGTTAATTGTAACTATTTTTCCTCCCAGGATCTTAAGTTCATCAGCTACCTGTTTTTCAGCTGTAGGGCTTTTCAGAAACCCAACACATATAGTTGGGAAAGAACTTTATTTTCATTGAAGCTTTTCAAAATGTTTTCCCAAATTTGAAATGTAGATCAAAACTTTCAAACTAAAGGGGCCAGCCCAGTAGCGTAGCGGTTAAGTTCACGTGCTCTGCTTCAGCGGCACAGGGTTTGCCGGTTCGGATCCTGGGCACGGACCTACGCACCACTCATCAAGCCATGCTGAGGCAGCATCCCACTTAAAGCAACTAGAACGATGTGCAACTATGACATACGACTGTCTACTGGGGCTTTGGGGAGAAAAAAGGAAAAAAGGAGGAAGATTGGCAACTGATGTTAGCTCAGGGCCAATCTTCCTAAAAAAAAACTTTCAAACTTAATGTTCATTCTTATGGGACATAAACCTGTATTTGTTGCATAGTAATACTTTTTTTAAACTTTGTATCATGAAAAATTTTAAACATCTGTAGAAATAGAAAACGTAGTATAACGAACCCATTACTAGTTTCAGCAGATGACCAATCTTGTTTTATCTATACCCCAACCACTAATCCCTTCACCCCCCACTGGATTATTTTGTAGAGAATACCAGGTTTACCATTTTATCTGTAAGTAGAATTGCATATATCTAAAACACTGGTTCTAAACCAGGGATGATTTTGCCCTCAGGGGACATTTGGCAGTGTCACTACTCAGGGCGGGCTGTGTAGTGCTGCTGACATTCAGTGAGCAGAGGCCAGGGATGCTGCTAAACCTCCTATGGTGCACAGAACAGCCCCCAAACAGAATTATCTGGTCCAAGTAGTAGTGCCAAGGTTGAGAAACTGATCTAAAAGATAAAGGCTTTTAGAAAAACCTATCCATGTGCCATTATTACACCTGAAAAAACAATAATTAGTGATTTCTTAATATCACTAAATAGCTAGTCAGGATAAAAATTACTTATACTTTTAAATACAAGAAATGAATCCTGAGTTGTTAGATGAGGAAGCAGTTGCAATTTCACTTTGACTTTAAAATAAGGAAGAATAAAATTTTAAAACAGCATTTTAAAAGTGGTATATGGGGGCCAGCCCGGTGTTGCAGCAGTTTAGTTCGCACTTTGGCAGCCCAGGGTTCAGGGGTTCGGATCCCGGGTGCCGGCCGATGCACTTCTGTGACGGCGTCCCATATAAAAAGTGGAGGAAGGTGGGCACAGATGTTAGCCCAAGGCCAGTCTTTCTCAGCAAAAAAGAGGAGGATTGGCAACAATGTTAGCTCAAGGTTGGTCTTCCTCACAAAATAAATAAAAAATAAAAGTGGTATATGCCTTGTACAAAGTGATGGCAATTGTATGATTTGGAGAATGCTGTTTTACTAAAAAAAGATAAGAAATTAGTGTTACAAATGTCTTACATAAATTTTGTTTAAATGTTAAATATTATGTGCACTTTGTGTTTTCATTTAATTCCTTTTGAAAACTCTCACCTTGATCCTATATGGTACTGACTTGTTTTTAATTATATCAATCTGAATGAATGTTAGCTTACCAAATAAGTTTCTCTAATTGTGTATTAATCATGTTTACTATGGAATCCTCATCTGTAAAAATGGGAATAATAGTATATCTGCTTCATAGAGTTGCTTTGTGAGGCTTAATGAGATACAAGCACAATGCTCACAGTGCTGGCAGATGTTATTAACACGAAACACTTATTTGTGTCCTATACCTGTAGGAGAACAAGGAGACTGGCATGGAGAGTGTAATTGAAGCAGTTGCCCATTTCAAGTGAGTTTACTTATTATTTTTTTCACATTCAATTTTTTTCATACATTCATTTTTCTTAGAGTGTTGCCTTTGATGGAACTGAGAATGAATTCGTTGCTTTCAGAGAGTAACAGACATATTCAAATATTAGTTCTGAACTAGATTTCTCACTGACATTTCACTTTTATGATCTGGCCCTGCGCTCAGCAACTTAAATTTTAAAGTAGCTTTGTGAAGATTTTCATTCTATTCAGAATAGGTGTTCATAGCTGTTAGTTTCAGATTAATGAAATTAACCTGAGCAGGTGATCTAGTAAATGCACTGAGCTTTCTTTGGTTCCCTTTGGCACTGCAGAGTGTGCTGCCTAAATTGTGGGATGGCCTCTGAATGCTGCCTTCTCTAGTGTCCAGTGTGTTGCCCAATCAGCAACCTAATTTATCCCTTTAAGGTTGTTGCAACAGTTTCTTAATCCTGCTTATTCCTTGCTCCCTACACCAATGGCAATGTCTTTATTTTTTGTTGATTATAAAGACAATACATGCTTTTAGAGAAAATATAGAAAAAACTATAGAAAAGATTCTCTGAACCCTAGATTTGTACCTACTTTTTTCCACTTGGTTTCAACTTATCACAGACATCTTTACATGTCAAAATATAGAAATTAACATCACTTTAATGGTGTTCAATTATTTGGAGACATCATAATGTGAGTAACCTATTCCCTGTTGTTGATCTTTGAATTGTTGCCACTACAGTGACCATCACATTTGCTTGTCCAGTTAGGATAATAAATTCACAGTGGACATACTAGATAAAATGAACACACATAAAGCTTTGGGTGTAGATTGCCAAATTAACCCACCGAAAATAATACCAGCTTACACTCACCAGCAACGTATAAGAGCTCTGCTTTCCTATTCTGTTATCTAAGACTGTCTCATGAATTGGTTATGACTTTAGGAATAATATTTTAAGGACATTTTTTTTCATAGGAAGCCTGGATTAACAGGACGAGGCATGTATGAACTGAAACCAGAGTGTGCCAAAGAGTTCAATTTGTATTTCTATCACTTTTCAAGGGCAGAACAGTCCAAGGTAATTGGGAAAATTAAGAGTGTACTGGGGGAGGGTTGGGGTTTGTTGTATTTTTTTCCCCTAAACAACTTTTACTGCTTTTCTCAGATTGACAAAGGATACATTTATGTGAAAATATAAAATGCTATAAAGAAAAAAGTATAGATTACCTATGATACCACTAACGTAACATTTTGGATTTTCCCCTCAATGTTTTGTGCATACATGTGTGAGAACTATATGATTGTATACATACACACATATATAATTGTATGTATTTTATTGGCTTTTGAAGACAAATTGTCAACATGTGTTATAATCAGTTAACTCATTTTACACTCATTTCAGAATTGCTACTACTTAACATTATGCTTTTCCATAGTTGACTTACAGGATTTTCCTAATCATTCTTAGCTAGTTAAATTTTGCCTTTTTGTAGTCTTCTCTTAAAATACTTTTTCAATACATGGCATTAAACAAAACTTAAACATGGGGCTGGCCCAGTGGTGTAGTGGTTAAGTTCGTGCACTCTGCTTCAGAGGCCCAGGATTCGCAGGTTCGGATCCCAGGCACAGACCTACACACTGCTCATCAAGCCGTGCTATGGTGGCGTCCCATATACAAAATAGAGGAAGATTGGCACAGATGTTAGCTCAGGGACAATCTCTCTCACACACAAAAAAAATGTAAACATGAAGCTTTTGTTTAGTTTTTGATGCATCTCATAGAGCTCAAAACCTAAAACGGTTTTGGTTTTGATTTGTACATGTTTCCCCTGCATTTTACAGCAAGAAAGAACCCATTCGGGTGATTCTTTTAGCGGGAAAAAAAATAACCTTGATATATCAATTTGGGGGGGGCTACAAAACTAAGGATAAAAAATCTTCTAAAATCAGAAGATAATATGACAAAGATTAACTTATGTCAGTAGTTTTGGATATTAGATTGTTTTGTATTACTAATTCCCTATCCACATTACTTTCTTTTTTGTTAGGCAGAGGAAGCTCAACGGAAATTAAAAAGGCAAAATAAAGAAGATACAGGTATTTTTAATCTTTCCAAAAATCTCATGTCAGTCTCTTTTACTTGTTAAACATAGTTTTCTATTAAATACGATGATTATGCTTGATGAAGTGGAAGATTTGAATACAAACTTCCCAAGTGAGCATTCAAAGGACTAAAATATGCTAACGTAAAAGTAGTCTGTACTGAGTCAACCTCTGGGTTAATGATTTTATCTCAGATCTTAAGACTTTTCTAGGGGAAAGAAAGGCTTTCCTTTGTACTGCTATTTGTGTAGCTGTTTTTATGCATTTGACTGACCTTAAGAAAGTAAAATATAGCTTCAAGATGTGTGTTGGGGCCGCCCGGTGGCGTAGCGGTTTAGTCAGCGCTTGGCGGCCCGGGGTTCACGAGTTCGGATCCATGTCGCGGCGTCCCATATAAAGTAGAGGAAGATGGGCACGAGGTTAGCCCAGGGCCAGTCTTCCTCAGCAAAAAGGGGAAGATTGGCAATAGATGTTAGCTCAGGGCTGGTCTTCCCCACAAAAAAAAAAAAAAGATGTGTGTTAATGAATATTCTTTGAGTGAAGACTATCAAAAGTATCTAATAAAGGGATAGTTTTGTTTTTGTTTTTTTTAAGCGTGTTCTAAAAAAGAAACCACTAACTTTATTTTCAGCACTTCCACCTCCAGTTTTGCCTCCATTCTGCCCTCTGTTTGCAAGTCTGGTGAACGTTTTGCAGTCAGACGTCATGTTGTGCATCCTGAGGACAGTACTGCAGTGGGCCGTAGAACATAACGGGTATGCCTGGTCTGAGTCCATGCTGCAAAGGGTAGGTTTGAAGACATTCATCACTTACGTTCTAGTGGTTTTGTAGTAAAAGCCAAAATACTCTTGTCAGTATCTGTACACAGAAAACTTAAGACAAAATGTACTGTTACCTTAATTTGAAATGTAGTATATTGTTAACTGCTTCTGTGTCTGCCAATGAAAATGAGAGCCTGGTGGATTTTTTTATACCGTATGGTTGTGATTGCCTTGGTCCTGTTGGTCAGCCTGCCTCTCATTGATTGGTCTGGTAGGTCTTTGTTTATGCGTTACTCTGATATTTGTATAGTGTGTTATCTTTGACATATGTTTTTCATTTAATTCTCTAAAATAACCTGTGAGTTCATCAGTATTCATATTTTGCAGCTGAAGAAATTGAAACTCAGAGACTTATGGTCCTATAGCTAATAAGTGGCAACTCTAGAACCTTGTTTGTGTTTTACTTTATAGCTTTAATATAGTCATTTTAAATTGCTATCTCAGTGAATTCACACGACACCCCTATGAGCAGATACAACTTTTTCCATTGCATAGATGAGGAAGTCAAGTTTCAGTGAGATTCAGTTAACTTGTGCATGTTAGTCAACTAGGACGTAACATAATAATAGTTATTCAGTTAATAGAAGTAGCCTGCTCAGTGCCTTATTCTGTGCCAGCACTTGTACATACAATATTTGTAGTCCTCAAAACTCTAGAGGGTGGCTTTGTTTTGTGTGTGTGAGGAAGATTGTCCCTAAGCTAAAATCTGTGCCAATCCTCCTCCACTTTGCATATGGGACGCCACCACAGCATGGCTTGATGAGAGGTGTGTAGGTCCGTGCCTGGGATCAGAACCTGCGAACCCTGGGCCACTGAAGTGGAGTGCACGAACTTAACCGCTATGCCACTGAGCCAGCCCCTTTTTTTCCATTTTAAAGATGATGAAATTAGGCTCAGAGGAATTCCCTGAAGGCATGTAGCTTTAAAGCAGTGAAACCAGGATTCAAATGAAGGCAAGCCTTCCTCCAAAACTACTGTTCTTTACATTGCCTCAGCAGGCTTAAATATCTCATTGGCTAAGAAATATGCATACTCACACCACCACCCCCATTTATAAACATACACTTAAACTGTAAAAACATGGAGCTATGGTATACTAGAGACCATCAGTAATATATGAGCAAAAGATTTGTGGGAAATGGTGGAGAAAAAAGGAGTGAACAGTATTTACCTCATGTGTCCATTTGCATTATGTCATGCAGGCTAACCTAGTTCTCCCGAGTCTCTGACAACCACAGTAGACCTGTGTGTAGGGAAAGATACAGACACCACACTTATCTCCTTCAAAAATTAGGGAGCAGGATAAGAGCAATAAAAATGTAAATGGATTCAGCGTAATTATGTATTTTCTTAGAAGTCTGGTAAGGAATTTTTTGTGAGATATACTGAAGAACTGTGAACATATTTATGAATTATGTGGCATTAGGGACAAAAGTATGTCTCTTTCTGAGATGATTAAGATTTTTAGTCCTTAGAAAGAGAAATTGAACTAGGTAGTATTATAGACTACGTAATTACACGATAGATGATTTCAGTTCTAATTATTTGGCCACTGATTCTTAAAAAGATTTTTTTAAGACTATAGTGTAAGGATGGAATAAAACTGAAAATTATATATTATATGAATTGCTGGTAGTAATTTTCAGTCATCCTAAGAATTTGCAATTGAGTTTTCTTCCTAGCTGAAATAGAAATTTTTGTTTCCTTCCTGAGAATTCTTTATTAAAAAATGAACTTTAAAGTTTGAATTTAATAAAAATTAGTATTTCGAATTATTTTTTATAGTACTTAGTCTTTGTTTGATTTATCTTTTTTTAATAGTAAATTCTTGTTTGTTATTTCTTTTTTTTTTTTTTTTTTTTTGTGGGGAAGACCAGCCCTGAGCTAACATCCGTCGCCAATCTTCCCCTTTTTGCTGAGGAAGACTGGCCCTGGGCTAACATCCGTGCCCATCTTCCTCTACTTTATATGGGATGCCGCCGCGACATGGCTGACAAGCAGTGCGTCGGCGGGCGCCCGGGATCCGAACTCGCAAACCCCGGGTTGCCAAGCGCGGACTAAACCGCTGCGCCACCGGGCGGCCCCGTTGTTTGTTATTTCTTATAAAAATGTGTACTTGATTTTTGTTTTATTAAAAGATACAAAACATTTTGTATTTTAGGTGTTACATTTAATTGGAATGGCACTACAAGAAGAAAAACAGCATTTAGAGAATGTCACGGAAGAGCATGTAGTAACGTTTACCTTCACCCAGAAGATATCAAGTATGTATACACTTTTTTACTGAACTTACTCAAGATATCAGTGATTTTAAATATGTAATATAACTTCTTTTATTTGATCAATAGGTTCTAAATAGGTTATATTGAATCCAAATTTCTGAGGCTATATGTATTCATCTGTGTATGATAGATGATAGATTTTTATAAAAACACTTAAGGCCTATACATACTTCAAATACATAGATTTTAATTCATAAACAGAAAAAAATAATGAGGAGTCCTTAGTTTGAAATCAGTATACCGCATATATTTAAACTCTAAGATACACTTTTAAAAATACAAAGTATGCCATCAGAATTTCATTTTTAAATCGTTGCTGTTATAAAAACATATTGAAAATAAGAAAACTGTAGGGGATTAGATTATCATTTCAGATAAAGTAATGTGACTTTTTTTAAAAGGCCAGGGAGATGTTTTTTCTAGCTTTTTATTATTAAAAATTTTAGACTTATAGACAAGTTGAAAGAGTTGTACAGTAAACATCCATGTATGTACCACCTAGATTCAGTAATTAACATTTTGCTGTATCTGCTTTTATATTTGCATACTTTTTTGAACCATTTGTTTTAGACATCATAATATTTCACCTCAAAAGAAAGGCTTGTCTTATATCAATTTTCAGAATAAGCAGTTAGACTAATAGTTACCTGCAGTGGTGGCAACTGTGAATCTTTTTTGTTTGCTTAGGGTTTTTGTGGGGTTTTTTTTTTTAATATTGCTTGTGAGTTTTTATTTATTCTATTTTGTAGTCAGTTTAATCTATATTCCTTTTCATGCTCGAACTGTGCCAGTTTGGTCATAGGAGTCTGTTCAGTTGGCTTCTGTGTCCTTTTGACCCAACCCCATTGATATTTGAGTGCCACCTTGCTTTTTGGCACAAAAGATGTCCCAGGCTCATCTTGTACTTTCCCTGCTCCAGACCTGCCGTCCACCATTTGCTGAGGTGTTTAAATGAATTTATGGTGGTATTATGAATTCCTTGACTGCACAGGATTATTTCTATAACTTTGTTCAGTGTCATGTTCTCTGCCACTTCTTCCTAAAACATAGTGAGTGAGACAATACTAAGTTCTCCTGGGGGGGTGGGAGGAATAGTCCTGTTTGCTACTAGATCTCTGTTTTTCCCTTTTTGCCCTCATCCAGGGAAGGGGGTACCAGCCTTTCCCTACTCTTTGTCTGCCAGTATTTCTTTCTATGGATTAACATTGTGTCTTTTGCCTTCCTTATCTGCAGTGCTTTTATGTTAGGATAACCACACAGAAAACTCCTTAATTTCATTCACTCATCACTATGTGGTCTCAGGTTCTCTTCACTTTCTTTTTCTTTCTCCCTTTCTTTCTTTTTCTCTTTTTCTTTCTTTCTTTTCTCTTTCAGCAGTCATCTTCTCTGGCCATTCCTCATATTTCTCAATAAACATTTTATATCATTAAAACACTATTTAGAGTCAGATCCCTAATTCATAGCCACAAAATTTTACATCTGGGAGAAGATAAAAGATCACATAGTTCAGTCTCTTCCCCTCTTAGGAAGGAGGAGCATTTTGCCAGAATGGCAGCACTTAAATCAAGAAAATCAATAATTAAACATTTCCAACTATAAGACTAATTTAGCCAATATTGGATTAAGTGTACTTGAGGATATGGACTTGACTTTTATATCTTTTCCTCAAATAAGGAAATAATTCATAGAGGAAGAAATTTATTTTGAATCTAGGTTTTATTAAAGAAAAGGTCAAAACAAATAGATATATTTATATACATATGTACCCCTGTAATCCTAACTTATTTTCTTAGACTTGTAAAATCTCAGGTAGACCTTATAGCTGGGTTTTTAATTTTGCTGGAGGCTATGTTAAAATAGTCATTGAGTATAAGACTTCAGTTTTGAATGATTAAAGCATTCTAGTTGTTAACAACTTGTTTGTAAAGTACAAATATATCACATTCTCAAAAAGTATTAAGTAGAGCTGTAATCAAATGATGGGCAAACGATGTTTTAAGCAACTTCATTTATTTTCTTGTGCATAGTAATAAGCACTATGAAATATTAGCTATTGTTATTGTGCCTTTTATTTTTTCCACCTTAGAACCTGGTGAAGCACCAAACAACTCTCCTAGCATACTAGCTATGCTGGAAACACTACAAAATGCTCCCTACTTAGAAGTCCACAAAGATATGATTAGGTGGATATTAAAGGTAAAATTTCCTGCATCACTCTGCTTTTTGTGAGAAACATTAAGTATTTGTTTTCTTTAAATTTTGATAATGTTCCATAGCTTCAGAGTAACTGATACTTTTTTTGTAGACTTTTAATACTATTAAGAAGCTAAGGGAGAGTTCATCCCCCAGTCCTGTGGCTGAGACACAAGGAACCATAATGGAAGAGGTATAAGAAGTAAAGTGTGGTAATACTGAAAAATTGTAGCAAGTTCACTATAAACAATTAAACTTATCTGCAATAAGTTGGTAGTTGATATTATTCACAAAAATGTAAATTCCAAGAAACGTGTCACTGTTTGTTTATGTTTATTTGTTGTAGCAATTTTTTTGGTCTGCTTTTTTTTTAAATCCTATTAGGTTGATTGAGAAATCTTTTCTCTTGTTTAGATAGATGAATGGGATTGTAGAATAGTTTTTAGTTAGTATTTACAATAAAGATATGTCTGCTTTAGGGAAAAATGTGCATTTAGCATCTAATGGTCTAATTAAATGGAGCATAATTTCAGAGTTCAAGAGACAAAGACAAAGCTGAGAGGAAGAGAAAAGCTGAGATTGCCAGACTGCGCAGAGAAAAGATCATGGCCCAGATGTCTGAGATGCAGCGGCACTTTATTGATGAGAACAAAGAACTCTTTCAGCAGACGTTAGAACTGGATGCCTCTACCTCTGCTGTTCTTGAGAATAGGTAAAAAATAATCCTTTTTTTCTTTTTTTGTGGTAAGGAAGATTCACCCTAAGCTAACATCCATTGCCAGTCTTCCTCTTTTTGTATGTGAGCTCCCACCATAGCGTGGCCACTGATAGACGATTGGTGTAGGTCTGTGCCCAGGAACTGAACCCAGGCCACTGAAGCACAGTGCACCAAACTTAACCATTAGGCAACTGGGGCTAGCCCAATAATCAAAAATTTTTATTAATCTCTTGACCAGTGGTTCTCAACTAGGAAAAGATATTGGGGTTTTTTCCTTGTAAGTACACTTTTAATCCTAAAATAATTGAGAAGAGTTAATGGGTAAATTTTGTGGCCTCCAGTTAGAGGAATTAATCTTAGAAATCTGAGCTTAGTAGTGTATGTTTATGAGTATATCTTTGACTATAGATAAGATAATTCATGTGTATACTTACAATGATATGTTATACAAAAGACCCTTAACATTCATAAAAGAATGAGTACACTAGGCTCAGCTACCTGAGTGTCTGGCTTCTGTGTTGCGTATTGGATTGCTGTGATGATTAACGATGGTTTTGATACATATGAAAGACTTCTGGCAATTTAAGTCATCAAAATCGTATGTGTTGAATATGTACGTACCTGGAGTCTGCTCTTTTATGATTATATAGAAACTTCTTAGGCTCATTAATTATACTCATGACCTTTTTATTGCAGCCCTATGGTTTCAGATATGACACTTACAGCATTGGGCCCAGCACAAACTCAGGTGCCTGAACAGAGACAATTTGTTACCTGTATATTGTGTCAAGAGGAGCAAGAGGTGAAGGTGGAAAGCAAGGCAATGGTCCTGGCAGCATTTGTTCAAAGATCAACTGTATTATCAAAAAACAGAAGTAAATTTATTCAGGATCCAGGTAAGTCATAGCTACATCCTCTCCTTTCTATTAATAATGACTGCCACTTAGTGTGGTTGGTGATACACAGAAATTTCATTAACCTAATAATAACCCTATAGGCTTGGTGGTATCTTAGGCAGGTGACTTAGGCAGTAATTCCCCACTTGACAGATGTGGAAATGCTCCAGAGGGGAAATATCATTCCTGAATTGCACAGCTGGTAAATAGCAGGGATTCAAAGGAAAGCTTTTCTTTGTGATATAACATTAATGTACTTTGGTACTTAACAGTCTTTCTCATTCTTCAACATACTTGTGAAGTCCTGATAATTAGCTGACACAATGAAATAACAATAATTTTGTCTCATGGATAGATCCAAAATGGAATCTCTTGACAACAGTTGTGTGAATTACCTATGTGAGAAGCAATCCTTGAGCCAGATTTAGAGGAGTGATAATATCACAGTTAGGGTTCCCCAGAAAGCAGATTCTTGAGATGGAGATTACCATGCAGGCATCTGTTAGGGAGAGCCTTGGGAGAAGTTGAGCTATAATGCAGTTCCTTTTGCCTTTTCTCTGTAAGGAAAATTTTCACAGTGTGGCTCTCAAGCACCTCGTTAAGAAAGATTGGTCTGCTTCCTCTTAAAAAATGGTCATTTGAACTAGGCAATTTATAAATTTCATTCTAGGCCAAAGAAAAAGTCGCCAATTTTATTTCATTTGTTATTTTGTGAAGAAAAAATTCAGGCTAGCTATGCAAATTTTCCACGTGCTTTCACAATTTATATCATAAAAGCTTTTCTTTATGCTGTGACATTTGCGCTGTTTTAGTATATACAGCAAATTTAAACTTGAGTAATTCTTTCTAGACTGTTACAGAATTCCTAAGATTATACTAATTTATATAGAGAATTCAAAAAGTTCCAAAAGAAGACAGGTACCCATCTTACATTTGTCTTCATTTGTCATCTCCTTTGAAAATAAAAAGTTAGCACCAGGACAGATGACTGCCTGAATTCCCTTTTCCCCTCTGGTCTGGGCTGCTGTTCTGGATATTTTGCCGCCACTTTGGCTCTGGCACAGTGATTGTGGCTATTCTCTGCATGAGAGTCTTTAGGCAGGATCTCCTCTAGGGAGTGCCCCATGACTGCCAGAACATCTTTTCTATTAGAGATCATTGTGAGCCAGCTGCCGTGAAGTAGTAAAGGCCGCACCATGAAGAATATCCCTTTTACCAAGCTCAGGGCTTTTGGAGGGAATGGGAGTCTCTCAGTGCCCTGAAAGTGAAATGTTCAAAAGATCAGATGTACTTAAATACGGAATTCCAGCTTCTGTTAACAAGTCAAGGATGTTTCATTTGTTCAGGGTGATGAAAATTAGAGGGTCTTGCTTTCTAAATAATCCAGGGTTTTGCATAAATTATTGATATCTCCAATGAAAGGAATAAACTACATTTCATTTCAAGTGTTCAAGCCCTTATCAAGGATTTCACAATTTGAAGTTGCACATTTGTTATAGGAAAATTAAATGCTTGGTTTTTTGTTTTGTTTTGTTTTTTGTTTGTTTGTTTTGTAATGCAGAAAAATATGATCCATTATTCATGCACCCTGATCTGTCTTGCGGAACACACACTGGTAGCTGTGGGCACGTTATGCATGCCCATTGTTGGCAAAGGTAATTTATATTCTTAATATTAGTCAAGAGAAGCTTATCCAAAGGCACAAAATTGAATTTTTAAATAAAGGAAATTCCATTCTAGAAAGAACTAAAGATGTTGAAGAAAAAACTCCAATCACTGCTTAATAAATAACAATGAAAATTTATTTGGTTTGTCATATATGTAAAGGAGTAACTTAGAAACTTCATATCTTTTAATGTGGGCATCTGTATTAGCTAACAGACTAGATGAAAACAAAGATTTTTACAGTGGATAAACCCTAGAAGAGTAACGTTTTTCTGAGGTGAAGAACTCTTGATTCTGAAGGTGTTGGTACTGGCCTTGTTACTTCTTTAGATAGTCGTGGCTCCCTAAGCTAAGATGGGATAACCTTGAATTTATTCTACTTTGGTGCTTTCTGTGTGTCTGCAAAACCCACAAATCAATACCATTGTTCTAGCACTGTGCTCATTGAGTTACCATGAACTTCCTCTGGCAAGTAGCCACCAGTCCTTGAGAAGTGACCAGATAGCATTGGGACCAAGAAATTTGCTGTTTTGTGAATGCTTATTTGCAGTACAGTCTTTTTTTGACTTACCTGTTTTAGAACTCTTAACCCATTTTGATAATTAAAATAACTCAAAAACTAAAGTACCAGTGTTAAAAATAATTTAATTCATTTTAGATTTTAATTTTTGGATTGTTTGTGGAAACAAATTATTTAAAATGTTGAAGCTGTGGCTCTCAATTGAAAAAGATTACCGTTGTTTTTGATACCTCATGTTCTCTAATTGTAAAGGTATTTTGATTCCGTTCAAGCTAAAGAACAGCGAAGGCAACAGAGATTACGCTTACATACAAGCTATGATGTAGAAAACGGAGAATTCCTTTGTCCCCTTTGTGAATGCTTGAGTAATACTGTTATTCCTCTGCTGCTTCCTCCAAGAAATATTTTTAACAGGTTAGTTTTGGCTCATGAAACCTTTGTATCAAAGCAGTAGTTTCCTTTGAAGGTAATGAAATAATAAACCGGGGGGGGGGGGATCACTCTAGGTAATTGTGTAATGTTTTCTAGATACTTTCCAAACTTTTTATTTAGTCATTTCTTCTAGCAGACCTATGATTCTGGTTTTTAGAAAGGAACAGGCCAAAATTTAACAGTTTCTTGGTCACCCATAAACACTAGAAGATATAAAATTCCTGTATATTCATGAAAACTGTCTTCTTTAGTTCCAGGACCCTACTTTAAATATCTCTCATACTTTTCAAGAGATGCTTGGTAAATTGATAGGGCAGTTCAAACTGACTTTATTGAATATTCTAACAATTAAATATAATTTTTGCAATTTACTGGCCAACAATAGCTTCAGGAATTGAGCAAAACAATGAAAATCTGTTGGTATATTTAAAATGGAAAAGTTTTATTATTTTATAATTTTTAGGATACTTCTAGTTAAAAGGAGTATTGAACATATTCATTTCAAATATGAATTTGATACTGTCTGCTATTCAAATCTGATGTTCATTTCTTAGTTCAGAATTATGGTGTCTACCTTATATGCACAAATACTAATATAAGTTTTATAAGTATGAATCACCTATTAATTTCTGTGCTCCTGTTTCAAGTCAAGTGAAAGGAAAGTCAGTTTTTTTCTCTTCAATTTTAGGAATTCAGACTATGGTGTCTTAGTTTATGCTACCACAAAATGTTCTTAAAGTGCTATTTAATCATAAAACTTAAAATGCTTTTTAATCATAAAAGAATACCATGGTGCTCACATCTGCATTTGAACTAATAAGAAATTTAAATCGGGGCCGTCCGGTGGCGCAGCGGTTTAGTTCGCGCTTGGCAGCCCGGGGTTCGCGAGTTCGGATCCCGGGCGCCCACCGACTCACTGCCTGTCAGCCATGCCGTGGCGGCGTCCCATATAAAAAGTGGAGGAAGATGGGCACGGATGTTATGTTAGCCCAGGGCCAGTCTTCCTCAGCAAAAAGGGGAGGATTGGCAACAGATGTTAGCTCAGGGCCGGTCTTCCCCACAAAAAAAAAGAAATTTAAATCATTGTTGGATTAAGAGTGCACTGTGCATATAAGGAGAAAAAAATCTCCTTTGTTGGATTTCACCCATCACTTTTGTGGTTCAGATTTTGTTTTTTACCCATGACAGTCACTTATGACAGAGTCATGAAGAACACAGGCTTTGGAGTCTGATATAGCTGAGTGTAAATGCCAGATCTGTCCCTTATGTGGCCTTAGTCAAGTTGTAGAGCTCTAAACCTCAGTTTCCTCATCTGTAAAATGGGGACAATAATATAACCTAATTCATAAGAATATTTGGGGGATTAAACTTAATACTATAAAATACCTTGCTAAGTGCTTGTCGCGTAAAAACAGTCAAATATTAGTGGTGGTGTGTTGATTGTCATGTTTAAGAAATATTAGCAAATTCCAGTACTGAAAAAAGTTATTGGCATCATAGTGACAAATAATATATTTTCATTTCCATTGGCAAATATCTATTCTTATTTTTTTAAATGCAACAAATATACCCTACCTTTTTCTTTTTTTAAATATTTGAAGTATGTTTAAAATATTATGCCCATGATCATTTAAAGAGGTTTTTTTTTGTATTTTAAACTAAGCAACAACAGAATAGTAAACACTCTCTATAATCTTTTTTAGCAGGTTAAATTTTTCGGACCAACCAAATCTGACTCAGTGGATTAGAACAATATCTCAGCAAATAAAAGCATTACAGGTTCTTAGGAAAGAAGAAAGTACTAGTAAGTTCTGATAACCAGCTTTCATTTTTCCCTAAAGTCTGAGATTATAGGAAAATGTAGTTCCAGAAGAAATTGTTTGACTATTTTAAAAGTGAAACCTCTCATTTTAAAATTTGACTTATTCTAGTTTTCTTTGTTTTAATGGACTAAGTTTGATTTTACTACAGTACTCCTTATTACTTGAAAACATACAAGCTCATTTGAAGTTTATAATAAATACTCACTTATTCCCCCATTTTATTAGCTTCTGGGGTTGGGGGGAGATAGAGCTGGCTTTAGTTCTCGGAGGGCTAACTCACTTTGTTGTTGGCATTACCAAAGGCTTCCCAAGTTTCATAGACATGCACTGCACTTACGACCTTGGGGGAAAGCAGTCTGAGCAGAATTTATGTCCTTGGTTTTTATAAAAACACAATAGCGCACTCTTCCTTTTCTTACCTTCCCTAGCTGTGTCCTGGTGGCTGTACTACTAGGAAAAGCATAGGTGGCTGAAGAAGGTGCTGTGGTCACTCAGAGCAACAGTATTTCTCATGCTTTGAATGCATGTTATGGCAGTTTTTATTAATGGGGATTTTTCCTGTTCTTTAATTTCTTTGACCTCTATTTAGAATAAAACTTCTGACTGAAATTTATAGAAATATTGTGGACTGGTGAATAATAATATAAAATGTTTGTTTCTGTAGATACTGCCTCTTCAAAGAATTCAGAAAATATGGATGAAATTCAGTTCCCTGAAGGGTTTAGGCCTGATTTTCGTCCTAAGTGAGTATATTATTTTATTCCTTTTAAATATGGCCCACTTAAAATGAAAAATGTAAGTTAGCGGTTAATAAGAATATGATTTGTTATGAAGTTTCATATGTGTTATGAAGTATTTTATGGATAACATAGCAAATGTTATCCATAACTCATAGTGTTATGAAGATAAAGTGACTGAATACATGTAAAGCCACCTGGAAGCTGTGCCTGGCATGTACTAAGTAACTCAGAAATAGTACTGAAAGGTTTAAAAATTAAAAAGTCAGTCCTGTGCCTCCCACATTCACCCTCGTCATCCCTAGTGCTGTCATTTTGTTTGTTTCTTCTGCTATTTACTTCCATATTTCTAGTTAGAATGCTTGTTGACTGTCTCTTGATTTATTGTTTTTAAACACTGTCTTGAGGATTCAACTCTTACCTCTACCCTATCTCCTCCTCACCAGTCTTCCAATAGAGTTATTTCACAATTTTTGGTTAAATCAGTTGGCAGTTGTTTTTTTTTGGTTTTTTTTGTGTGTGTGTGAGGAAGACCAGCCGTGAGCTAACATCCGTTGCTAATCCTCCTCTTTTTGCTGAGGAAGACTGGCCCTGGGCTAACATCCGTGCCCATCTTCCTCTACTTTATATGGGATGCTGCCACGGCATGGCTGACAAGCAGTGCGGTCCGCGGGCGCCCGGGATCCGAACCTGCAAACCCTGGGCTGCCAAAGTGTGAACTAAACCGCTGTGCCACCGGGCCGGCCCCCTCAGTTGGCAGTTTTTATGTTATAATTGTTTCTACTGATAGAAGTTGTGTGTTATAATTACGTTTTCTTTCTTGTACAATTTGTACTTGTCTTTCCTTTGGTTGGTAATTACCTTGTTTTCTTCATGTACTTGGTTCTCTATGTATGTGTTACTTTTTTCCCCCTAAATGCTGCAGTAGATTTGTCAGATGCCCAGCAGTAGCTTTTCTCAGTGCTCGGACCCATTAGATGATCTTCCATCCTGCAAGCCTCCTCCCACACTCACTCCCACAGCCTCTGTCCTCCCGCCCCAGTGAGGACAGGCCACAGCTGTCACCCCAAGACTTGCCCTGGCCACGGTCCCCTTATTTCCCTGGATCTCATATCCTCCTCTTGCTTAATTTGCTCCCTCATTTTGCACAGGTAAATCCTCCAGCACATTCCTAAGAAGGGTCCCTGAGTGTTAAATTTTCATGTCTGAAAATATGTTTATTGTATCCATATGCTTGCCTGATGGTTTAGGGATAGAATTATAGGTTGGAAGTAATTTTTCATCTGGATTTTGAAGGCATTGTTTTACTAACTTCTAGCATTCACTGAGAACCTGTCCTTTGTGACTTTATTACTTCTGGAAACTGTTGGGATCTTCTCTTTAATCCCTAATGTTCTGAAATTTCTCTGTGATATTCCTTGGTGTTGTGTGTCTTTTCTTCATTTTGTTTTGCCTTCAGTAGACTCTTTGAAGATTCATGTCCTTCAGTCCTGAGAATTTTTTATATTGTTTCTTAGATGATTTTCTCCTCTTGGTTTTTCTGTTTTTTTGAGGTAGTTCTCTTAGCTCTCTGTTGGTTCTCTTGGTCTGATCTTCTAATTTTCTTTAAGCTTTCTGCTTTCTATACTGTCTCCATTTTCCCTGTGTTCTTTTTTTCTGCTTGTTTGTTTTGGTTTATCTCTTTGATGTTTGATTCTTTCCTTAAATGTTGATTGGTCCTTGGGTGACTATTTAAGAATAGTTCACTAAGAAGCTCATTGGGTGCCTGGTGGGCAGGTGGAGCTTGCTGACCTGTGAGACTCACAGGGAGGTGATCAGGCCCCCACCAGTCTTTTTCTTGGGACCCCCAAATGTCAATGTGTAAAACATCTTTCCCCTGAGGATTCTCCGCTGGAGAAACTAAAATCTATGGCAGTGGGTTTACATTGCCATTGTTTTCAAGATAGGGAGAGAGATCAAGGGTCCCACAGTTCAGTAAGTAGACTTTTACCTAGTACCTTGTTTTCAGCCCTGTGCCTCAGCCCTGCCAACCTAAATAGAGCATAACTCCTCTCAGGCAGGGACAGCTTGCGTATCTTTAATTCCCGTTTGCATACGACTACCTTTAGATCGTTTAAGTGGTTCAATTCCAACATAGCAAATGTTAAGAAAATGAACCATTTGATTGATTAGAGCACATTGTTTTGAGCTAATCCTATGCATGTTTACTTCAGGAACCCCTATTCTGAGAGCATAAAAGAAATGCTAAAAACATTTGGAACTGCTACTTATAAAGTGGGACTAAAGGTTCATCCCAATGAAGAGGATCCCCGTGTGCCCATAATGTGTTGGGGTAGCTGTGCGTACACCATCCAAAGCATAGGTAAGAGACTCACAGCTGTGTCTCTCTTTAAGTCACAAGCATACATTGACATGAATTATGTGTAGAAGCTTGTATTTAAGTGAGATGTTTAAAGTGGGCAACAATATGAAGAAATAATATAAAGACTTTGAAGCAGGAAGTGTAGTATACTGACAAAATATTAGATTGACAGTTTATAAATTAACCATAGCAACAGAGAACTCATTTTGGTGGTGATATTATAGCTTCTTGACAGTTGAGGAAATGGGTTTTCATTTTTACTTTACATCCAAAGTTAATTCTTTTTGTTTTTTTCCTTTTTGTGAGAAAGATCAGCCCTGAGCTAACATCCATCGCCAATCCTTCCTCTTTTTGCTGAGGAAGACTGACCCTGGGCTAACATCTGTGCCCATCTTCTGTTTTGTATGGGATGCCACCACGGCATGGCTGACAAGCAGCACGTCAGCTGGCGCCCGGGATCCGAACTTGTGAACCCCGGGCTGCCAAGGCGCGAACGAAACCACTGCGCCACCAGCCCGGCCCCACCAAAGTTAATTCTTATGAAATGACTTAAAGATTTCAAAACCTGACAATTTTGTGCTTTCTGCAGAAAGAATTTTTTTTACTTTTTTTTAAATTGTAACAAAATATATATAACATAAAATTTAACCTCTTAACCATTTTTAATCTGCAGAAAGAATTTTAAGTGATGAAGATAAACCATTGTTTGGTCCTTTGCCTTGCAGACTGGTAAGTTATCAGTTTACTCAATTCACGGAATGGTGGAATGGAAATTTGGTGGTTCTGCTTTTTTAATCTTAAAAACCTTGAAATGGTTTTTTAAGCAAGGTTCAGTCCTTTCATAGTAAAACACATTTTCTGTAACAATATTGAAGGAGTAATGTTTGTGGTTTAATTTTTCATAATTTTTCTTTTAAATTAACTTCAGCTTTTTTCATCCAGAGCTCTTGGTTAAACACATGAAAAGATGGAAAAAAACTAGAAACAGAGTGCTTATTGTTGAATTTTTTTTCCCCCCTGAGGAAGATTTGCCCTGAGCTAACATCTGTTGTCAATCTTCCTCTCTTTGCTTGAGGAAGATTCACCCTGAGTTAACATCTGTGCCAATCTTCCTCTGTTTTGTATGTGGGTAACCACCACAGCATGGCCACGGAGTGGTGTAGATCCACGCCCGGGAACCGAACCTGGGCCGCCAAAGCAGAGCATGCCGAACTTAACCACTAGTCCATGGGGCCAGCCCCTGTTCTTAAATTTTTAATGCTACAAGTGGAAATATAAAACAACACATCCTCTACCACATTTGACTACCTTTTATAAGCAACATCTAAATAAGTAAAAATTAACGTAAAAACAAAGTACGTTTAATGCCTAGAAGAATGAGGAAGGAATATACAGTCAAAGCTTGCTAATTTTTACTGTGCAGCTAGTGTCAGATAGTGTCATACACTGCCTGCTGTTCAAGCTTATAATCATAAAAGGGCCCTTAAGAGCAAAATGATGTGATTTTATTCATGTAGAATCACCTGAAGGCTTTAAAAAATGCCTAGGCCCTAACACAAGTCAGTTAAATCAGAGTCTCTGGAGATGGGCCCCAGGAATTAATATTTTTTAAAAGCTTCTTGGGAGCCAGGATTGAGAACCACTGATGTGGTTCTTACAGCCTAACCAAGAAGTGAAAACCAGTATAAAAAATACAGTTCAGGGGCTGGCCCAGTGGTGTAGTGCTTGAGTTCAGCACACTTCGCTTTGGCGGCCCAGGTTCACAGGTTCAGATCCCAGACGTGGACCTACACCACTCGTCAGCCACGCTGAGGCGGCAACCCACATACAAAATAGAGGAAGATTGGCACAGACGTTAGCTCAGGGCGAATCTTCTTCACCAAAAAAAATAAAACTAAAAAAAATATGGTTCAATGTGATCACTCAACAACTGGTTAGTTTGCTAACTTTTATTTTCACTGCAAACACCTAGAGTCTCAGGACCCTTTGTAATGATTTGAGGAATACAGATCCTGTATCAGAGGTCCTTGGCTGGGGGTTGTGTGTTAAAATCCTCTGTGCAACTTTTTAAAAATATAGATACCTGGGCCACTTTGGACTTACTAAATTGGAATATCTAGGAGTAGGCTCTGGTGTTAAAACTGGCCTGAATTCTATCTTTATAGTAAATCAGCAGAATGCCAGTTCACATTAGTGTTGACTATGATATATGATATGATATGACTATCAGTGTTGACTGTGATATTTTTTGCTACCGTAGGTAAGAGTTGATAAGTATGTTGATTATTGAAAAGACAATCACAAATATATAGAATAGAGTTTATTTTGTCTAGTTTTTAAAGCAGTTCTTACATATTTTCTTGATTCTATATACTTCAGACTACCTCTTCAGCACACTATTGACTCTTCTGCTTCTATTTTTTTCTGTTAATATAATTTTGTATCATCAGTTTACATTGATTAACTTTCACATGTTAAACCAACCCTGCATTCCTGAAATAATTCCAACTTGATAGTGTAGATTATCCCTATTGTATGTCATTATATTTGATTTGCTAATATTTTATCTAAGATTTAACATCTATGTTTATAAGAGGGATTGGCCTATTACTTTCCTTTCTTGCAATGTTCTTGTCAGGTGTTGGTATCAAAATTATGCAGGCCTTATAAAATGTAGCCTATTCTTTTAAAAAAAAGTTTTTTAAATTTAATTTTTAAAGTATATAGCCATTAGGGGTGAACTTCTATTTTGCTGACTTTCACTCTTCAAACTTACATACATCTCCACTCACCTTTCTTTCCTCCATCAGAGGATAAGGGACCGTGGGGTAAGGTGGCTTATCCTTCCACCTACCATCTGGACACCATCCCCTCTCTAGAACCTTATTCCTTCTTTTATCTCCCTCTCTCCTGGCACTTCCCCTGTGGGCAAGCCTGCTCCATCATCCCTCCTCTTACTCTTGCCGTCAGTGTTATCTTTTTTCCACCTGTCAGTGTAGCTTTTTCATTCCTTTTTATGACCAAGCCATTTTAAAGCATATTTCATTTTATTTATTTCACCATGTAATGAAAAATGTTTAAATACAGATAAAGAAATAGCACCTGCAGTTTTTAATTTTGTTTCATATCGAGAGAGAAATTTTATGCACAGCAAGACTTCTTTAAACAACGATGTATACTCTGGCTCCAATTTCTTGTTAACCCTTCCCTTCTCAACTCCCTGCGGTTTGGCTTCCACCCCTGACACTTGTTCACTTTTTGGAAACAGCTCTTACCAAGTTAACCAAATGATCTCCTCATTATCATTGTGGGTGGGCATTTTTCAGCCCTTATTTGACATTTCTATTTTCCTTCTGTTAACTACTTCCTTCTGAAACTCATTTTCTCTCTTGATTTCTGTGGCATTCCTGGTTTTCTCCCTACCTCTCTGGAGACTCCTTCTCAGTCTGCTCTCCCTCCTCCATCCTGTAAATGTTGTTTTAAACCCCCAGAATTGGGCCCATGACCCTCAATTGTCTGATACTCTTTCCTGGTCAAGCCGGTCTATGCCTCTGACTTCAGTTATATCCAAATGATTCCCACCTGTGTATCTCCAAACCAGCTCTATTATCTCATTGCCTGCTGTATTTTTTTCACCTGGATCTCCTAAAGGCACCTCAGATTGAACAGTCCAAATTAATTTTTCTTCATGTATTCCCTGTCTTAGTTAATGTCATCACTGTCCATCCAAGTGACCAAGCTAGAAACTTGGAAGTCCCATTGGATGCATCATTTGGTCTGAATGTTCATATCTGTTGGTCAGCAGAGTTTACTGAATTTCTCTCCTGCATATTTATCCCATTCCTTCCATTCCTACTTCTACTTGTTTGGTTCAGCCCCATATCATTTCTTGCCTAGATTATTATAGCAGTCTCTACTCTGAATCTCACTCTTTTCTAATACATAGTTTCCCTGATATTTGGAGTATTTCCCACATTTTAGAGCATCTCTTTAGAATAAATATAAATATTGTATCATGTTCTTGGAAATCTCTGTTGGCTGTCTTGATGCATGTGTCCTTTTCTTTCCCGTAGAGAACCAGCACCATGGTGGCAGGGAGATACCTTTGGTTTATTCAACCTATAGTTATTCCCATTCCATTCATTCCATGTTAGAGACTTGTCATTAAAGATGTCATATATTCAGTTCCACACCATCTAGAGAGATCTTATTGTGCATACAGCTTTGATTTGACTGGCTGTGCTTTGAACTAGCTTTCCTGAAAGGAGAGAATTCTTCATATGTTGGCTTCATTATTAATTGTGTCAATCTCTTCATTTCAGGATGACTGTCTTATGTCACTAACAAGATTTGCTGCAGCACATTGGACAGTGGCATCACTTTCAGTGGTGCAAGGACACTTTTGTAAACTTTTTGCATGTGAGTATTAATGCATGTACCATATATATTATGGTAATTTCTCATCTTCTATAATTTTTACTGTGCGACTTCTCTCCATAATGAAAGAAATATTTTAGTAAAACTATTTGTCTTAGGTACAAGTTCTAGCCTATAAATTCATATATATGTTACAAAAAGATAAATTTAGATTATATGCATTTTAAAAATAATTTAATACTTACATTGGCATATGAAATGTGCTGATGCGTTTTTCTTTAAATATTTAGCATTGGTGCCTGATGACAACCATGGAGACCTTCCATGCATATTAGATATCGACATGTTTCATTTATTGGTGGGTATCTTGTCATTTGTGTTTGAAATTCTCTTTATCATAGTATATAACTTTATCTTAGACTTGGTGAGTAGCGTAGAAGTAGACAGGAGAGTCACCAGGAATTTTCTTACCACTTCTGAGTATAATTCTTTTCCAAGGAGCCTCAAAAAGAAAATGTTAAGGAATCTAGTTGAGGCTTGACCTGGGTGTCTAATCCTTTCTCTCTTACTTTGCTTTATGACTGGGGTCAGTAATTTAAACTCTCTATGCTTTTTACCTATAAAGAAGTAAAAATAACACTAGAAAAAAAAAATGTCAGGGCTGCTGCTGACCCATACAGTGCTTTGGGGGCAGGTACAGCCCTGTGGTCACACGACTTAGCAACAGACAGCCCCTTTGTGTGAGTTAGGGAAAGGTATGTCTTCTGAGCAAGTGCGGTCTGGGGCCAGGACACACCACTGGCCAAGCAGTGGATGGCTGAACTTCGGCTCCACTTCAACTGGGTCCCCTTACACAGGACAATGAGTGCACCACCACACACAGCAACCCCAAGTGTGGTCCCCTTAATCTCTTTGGGCATCAGGTTTTGTAGCTTTAAGTTGGTTAGTACCTACCTCATGAGATTATGTCAGAGCTCACTGGGGTAATTGATGTGAAGAGCTTAGAGTGATGTGTCCCTAGTAAACGTTAGCCACTGTTGTTATTCCCATTGCTCCTGTGGAACCACCGCCACTAGCACCATCGTACAAGCAGCAGGAGGCAGCAAGAGGGCAGGCTTCTGTTGTGTGCCTGACTGCTCTCACATGCGTTCTTGTTCAGTCCTGACATCCTTACTACTCAGATATTAAAAAGATGTATATATTACCTCTAGTTTACCAGCAGGGAAACTGAGACTCAGAAGTGTCAACTTGCCTAAAAAGCTCATAAGCAGAGCTGGGATTTATGTCTAGATCTTTGCAGGTCCAAAACCCATGTTTTTTCCACTGCTTACTCCCTAGAAAGATTTCAGGGGTATTTTTATTATTGTTAAGAATAAGCTATGTATAGAGGAATCACTGGATAAATGAAATGATAGTGCACATCAAGACCCCTCTAGCTCTAAGTAACTTCATTTAGCCAATCCTAGGGGAATTTCTAATGTGTGCACCCTTTAAGAACAGAGATTTCTTCAGGGGAGGGGCTGAGCTGAGAAGGGGATCATATGAAGAAAATGTGTCTCGCTGTGAGAGGAAGGCGGTCTGCCTGACCCCCTGTGTCTGGTGTCTAGGTGGGCTTGGTGCTCGCGTTCCCTGCGCTGCACTGTCAGGACTTCTCAGGGGTCAGCCTTGGCACCGGAGACCTTCACATTTTCCGTCTGGTCACCATGGCGCACATCATACAGCTCTTACTTACCTCGTGGACAGGTAACTCCTTTTTCTCAACTCCTTGAAGGCAATACTTGAGTTTTCTCAGTTTAAAAAAAAAAAAGTATTAGAGGAAAAGGTGCTGGGATGAGAATAATATATAAATTATAACGAGGCTACTTGTTTTTTCTGTTTATCCTCATGTGAAAAGTTATGAAACAAATTCCTTTCTCCTATTAAAATCCCCTAGCAATGTGAATGTTTTTACTTATTTTTTATTTCATAAGTTTAGTAATATTTGAGGACCATAGATTATATGTTTAGCGGATGTTACTCGCAGCCTGCTGCCTGGCGCCCTGAAGCACTTTGGCTTCCTCTCCCAGACCTGCTGGCTCCTTTTATGATGGAGATCGATACTGTGCTCTCACTGAGGAACTAAATTCTGTGTGTTTTGTGGAAGTATTTTCATACTATATGTGAGTGTGTCAATATATTTGAGTGCTTAAATTGATGTGCTCATCAATCCTCTTAATAGGCAAATACAAAGTACTAATATTTCCTTATCTTTCAGAAGAGAATGGCATGGATCAAGAAAGTCCTGCTGGTGAAGAAGAATTAGCAGTTCTTGCTTTGTATAAAACACTTCACCAGTATACAGGAAGGTGAGACCATAGTCGTTACATGAGAGGGAGTTCCCCAAATATTAATAGGTGATAGCATGAAAGAGGAGTTCATTTGTTAAATAAGGGAAATGGCTATCTGTTGACATGTTTGAAAAAGAAGATGGGGGAGTGATGTGCAGGACTCCTCTGGACTTTTATATGCTAACATGATCGGAAATCTCTGAGAGAGGAGTAATGTGCTGAGCTTCCCGCATTTATTTGGCCATGGAATCCTTCTTTTGTTCAGGATCTGGCACAGACTAGTGGAAACATGGAACTTACTTTGGAAAGTGCTATTCTAAAACATATGTTGTCTCACTATGAATTAAAAAATGCAAATTAAATTGGCATAATACATTTTTAAAGTAATATCCAAGATTGGCAAGAGTGCAGTGAAATTATTAGAACTTCACATATCTTTGGAGTCATTGGGATTTGTTACAACAATTTCACTTAGCTTTTTTTTTTTTTTTTGAGGAAGATTGGCCTCATGCTAACATCTGTTGCCAATCTTCCTCTTTTTTCTTTTTTCTCCCCAAAGCCCTAGTATATAGTTGTGTATCATAGTTGTAGAGTTGTAGCCCTTCTATATGGGACGCTGCCTCAGCATGGCTTGATGAGCAGTGAGTAGGTCCACACCCAGGATCCAAACCAGTGAACTCCAGGCTGCCAAAGCAGAAGGCGTGAACTTAACTGCTACACCACCGGGCCAGCCCCTCACTTAACTTTTTAACAGTATAAATCAAGAACCACAATGCTTGTTCTTTGACTAAGTTGTCCTATTTCTGAGAATCCACACCAACAAAATAATTCAACATATAGAAAAATCTATAGGTATAAAGATGTACACTCTGATATTATTTATATTAGCAGAGAATTTAAAGAAATCCAAGTGTTTGCTTGCAGGGGAATAATTTGGTGTGGGTTATGATTGATGTGTTCCAGAATATTACAGTTGCAATAAAAGTCATGATTTGTGATGTTCTGTAGAACATGTTAATTTTAAATTTCATATGTTACAGTTACACCTGTTAAGACAGACTATGAAAATAGTTTGCCAGAATAATACCTGCTGATAAAAAGTTCTAAAATGATGGGTAGTTCTTTACTTTCCAAATTTTCTCTTTATGTAGCTATATTTTATAAATTTTAATAACAGCATTAGAGGCTGTAGCACCATTTATCCCTGACATCCTGTAATAATCAGGGCTGCCCACTCCTTTTAAGCCTATGTATCATCAATTCCAAGTAACAGTTGTCTCTGCTTTCACACTGTGCTATAACTAGGATGACCTTTTCTTATTAGATTTCTCAGTTATCACTTTTCTCTTTTTAGTGCCTTGAAAGAAATACCCTCCGGCTGGCATCTGTGGAGGAATGTCAGAGCTGGAATCATGCCTTTCCTGAAGTGTTCTGCTTTGTTTTTTCATTACTTAAATGGAGTTCCTTCCCCACCTGAAATTCAAGGTAATTTCTCATTTCTTTCAAAACATAGGAAATGTATGTAGTCTTTCACTCCAGCAGTTTAGAATTAAAGCAACTTGCAAAAATGAAAACTGATTAAAAGTTTAGAACATAGCTAATTGACTGCAGTGATGTATACAATTATAGAATAAAAATGCATATTTGTGTATCCATCTGATTTTATTCAGATCTCAGTAAATATACTATTTACATGTACAAAAATGTACTAGTTTTGCTTTCCAAAGTTAAAGTGTTCAATTATATGTTGTTCGTAAACTGGGATCTTTTAATTTTGAAAAGTGAAAACTGACAGTTTCAAGCATTTTTTAACTTGAATCATGTGGCATTAAAGTTGAGAATGCCCATAATTGCACATAAATCTGATTTTAATGTAGGAATTTGTTTGCTATTTCACAGTTGTTTTCTATGTTCAGTTTTGATTCATTTCATGAAAGTAGTATAAAGGTAGACTTAAAGTTTACTGTATCTCATAGCGCCTGGCACAGGGCATGGGGTGCCTGCATGTCATGCTGCTCTCTAAAAGTTTGTTGACTGTCATCTCTATTCAGCTAGTTGCCCAGGCACCATATAGAATATAGTTTAGACTTCCTAATCATTTACGGTGATAATTAGAGGTAGTGTTTAAATCTATCTCTTGTGATAAAATCATGTTTTATTTCCCTGCTGCTTTATACTTTTCCAGAGCACCCATATGTTATTTTTGTCATTTAATGTTCAGAAATAACCCCATGAAATAGATCGTGCAGATACACCATTTTGCAAATGGTAAAACTGAGACACCAAGAAACTGTGACCAGTTTGGTATAGGAGTTGCCTGACTCCACTCTGAGTTGTATCATTTTCTGTGGATCCCCTCCTCGTGCCATCTTGTTAACTTCCTACAAGTTGTGTACCTACCAAATGTGGACTCTTTCATCATGCTTTTTTTTTTCTTTTTTTGTGAGGAAGATTAGTCCTGAGCTAACACCTGTGCCCATCTTCCTCTACTTTACATGGGACACCTGCCACAGCATGGCTTGTTGAGCGGTGCATAGGTCCGCGTCTGGGATCCAAACCCACGAGCCCTGGGCCGCTGCAGCAGAGCACATGAACTTAACCACTACACCACCGAGCCGGCCCCCCAATATGCTTCTTTTTTTTTAAGTTCTGCTATTGCTTACTCCCATACAGGATCTACTCTTAGTTGTTGTATTCATTATTCTTTTCTTCTCTGTTTGCAGTTTCTGGAACAAGCCATTTTGAACATTTATGTAACTATCTTTCCCTGCCAACCAACCTCATTTGCCTTTTTCAAGAAAATAGTGAGATAACAAAATTACTGATTGAAAGGTAATGATTATACACTTTTCTTCATTATATTGAATACTTATACAGAAACAAATTTCAGTTTATTGCATATATTACAAAATTCTCAGTTAATGACCCTGTCAGCATTCAATCTGCGTAATTCAAGCTCTAATGATTAGGCTTTCTTAGTTAAGAATTGACCTTTAGTGGTAAGATTTTTACTAAGCTAGTGAATAGCATAAGCAGATTTGCTTGGAAGGAGAGTGGTGGTAGAAATTTTTATTTCCTTGTATTAACTTATTTGTTAAGGACTCTGTTCCATAGATTTTTGGAACTGAAAGAAACCTTAAGGGTTATATAGTCCAATACCCTCACTTTATATTTGAGAAAATTAAAGTCTAGAGAAATCGACCTGTCAGACATGTCAAGTTAGGGACTGAGTTAAGATTAAAATTTGACTGTTTTACCCACAGAATGGGAGAAAATGTTTGCAAATCATATATCTGATAAAGGATTAATATCCAGAAAATATATATGTAGCCAGAATTCCTGCCTCTCAACAACAAAAAAGCAAATAACTTATTTAAAAAAATGAGCAAAAGACTTTTTCTCCAAAGAAGATAATACTAATGGCCAATAGCGCGTGATAACATGCTCAACATCACTAGTTTTTAGGGAAATGCAAATAAAGACCACAATGAGACACCACTTCACACTCATTAGGATGGCTATAATCAAAAAGGCAGATAATAATAACACCTGATAGTGAGGATGTCGAGAAATTGGAATACATGTGCATTGCTGGTAGGAAAAGAAAATGGTGTAGCCACTCTGGAAAACAGTATGGCGGTACCTCAAAAAGTTAAACATAGAATTGCCATATCATCCAGCAGTTCCACTTTTAGGTATATATTGCAAAAGTATTGAAAGTAGGGTCTCAAATAGATACTTGTACGCCCATGTTCGTAGCAGCATTGTTCGCAATAGCCGAAAGGTAGAAACAACCCAAATTTCTATCAACAGATGAATGGATAAACAATGTGGTATATACGTACAGTGGGATATTATTCAGCCGTAAAAAGGAAGGAAATTCTGACACATGCTACAACGTGGAATAACCTTGAAGACATGCTAAGTGAAATAAGCCAGTCACAAAAGAACAAATATTGTATGTTTCCACTTACATGAGGTACCTAGAGTAGTCAAGTTTATAGAGAAAGAAAGTAAACGGGTGGTACCCAATTTCATTTGGGAAATTTGAAAAAGTTCTGGAGATGGATGGTGGTGATGGTTGCCCAACAATGTGAATGTACTTAATGCCACAGCACTGTACATTTAAAAATGATTAAAATGGTAAAATTTGTGTTATGTATATTTTACCACAATAAAAAATTGTTTTACTATGAGTATTCTAGCTCCAGATAAGAGCTTGTCCTTAATTCAGACTAGTTTTTCCAGAGTGACCAAATTAGTGGGGTAATAGTGTATGTAACTGCAAATTTTAATATATTAAGCATTCTTGCTTTTAGAAAATTACAGGTCATAGTCTCTGGTTTTAAAAGTTGCAGGCAAAATAGAGTATTCCTCCAAGCTTCTTTCAGTGAGGTAAATATATTAAGCCAAGAAGATTGTTTTTCTCTTAATTGGATCAAGAGAGGAAAAAATTCTAGTTCTAGCCTTCAAAAGTAAAAAAATGTTTTTTTTTTCCCCCATTTACATTAAAGTTGGTGTCATCACACTGAAGTTAAAAGATATCTAGAAGGTGAAAGAGATGCTATAAGGTAAGTTAAAGATTGTCAAAGACTTGGTTGGGAGGGCGGGAGGTAGGGAGGAAGCAGGCCGGAAGTGCTATATTCCTTCAAATCTGACCTCCCAAGCCTCCAGTGATTCCAAGAAGGAGGACATCTTGCCTTCATACTTTTTTTCTTAGTCTCATGATGAGAGTTTGCAAAAGTCTCAGAATTATGAAAAGTGTAAAAACTAGCATAATAAGGTTCTACATACCTGTCACTCAGTGTCAGTAGTTATCAAATCGTGACCAATCATTTTTATTTTTATTTTTTCTTCATTCCTTTTGACATTAGCTCTATTCTGATTCTGAAGTAAAGTATGCTATACTAGATAACAGATGTATTTCATGTGTTAATATCTCCATGGTTCACTGGGGCTGGCCCGGTGGCGAAATGGTTAAGTTCACGTGCTCTGCTTTGGTGGCCCAGGGTTTGCAGGTTCAAATCCCAGGCATGGGCCGAGGCACCACTTGTCAAGCCCTGCTCTGGCACCATCCCATATACAAAATGGAGGAAGATGGCCACAGAAGTTAGCTCAGGGCCAATCTTCCTCACGGAAAAAAAAAAATCTCCATGGTTCTGCTGAATGCATCATCCATAAAAATCAGAAGGCTAGAGGAGATTGTGTTCTGTTTCTTTGATTTTATACACAATTTGTCCCAAAGCCAGAGATGATGACACCCCTATTTTATTAGGTTGAACCATGTGAAATTCCAGTTTTTATAAGTCAAAAATGGTTAAATATCACCGATTTCATATGGCTCACCCCTGCAGTCAGAAAACTCATTATGTGAAATAGTAGTTCTCAACTTGAGGTATATGCCAGAATTACTTTGGAAACTTTTGAAAAATGTTCAGGCCCCTGCCTACGAAATCTCATTTATCTGAAGTTGGGCTTCTAGCATGTATATCCTTCCAAAATTCCTCTCAAATGATTCTGGTATAAGAACTGCTGTCTAAGTAACTCCCCCTTGGTTTCAGTCCACTCCTGTCTCTGCAGTAGCGAAAGCAGAGAAAGGCTGGACCATGAGGCCCATGCTGGGCAGATGTGAGCACTGAGAGTGGGTCCTCAAATACCAGTTGAATTTGGATCTAAATTTTGTCTGGGTTAACTTATCACAGAATCAACATGGCCTGGTATCTCTAGTTTAATAAAGAAAATTTATCTGTTCTTTACTACCTTCTCCCCTCTAACTCATTTCTGCCTTAAGATCACTCCTGAGAAGCATGACTTTTCTGTCTTCTCTATCCCAAGTCCTGTGGTTGGGCTCTCCATTACTGTGTTGTTTTAGTAGGAGCCCAGGGGTGGATATCCTCTTCTGCCCCTCCCCTTCTTCCCAGAGCTACGAAATTTTCGCTGAAATGGGGCAGATACTAAGTACTGCCTACTGTCCTGATAATTTATTCTGAGCTCTTCAAGTAAAAATGTAAACCCTAAGGCCCTGTGTTATTTAAGAGTGCATTTTTAATTTCTAATGTGGCTGCTTATACCACTGTGATAGCACCCCATCACTCAGATTCAGGCTTCCTATATTTGTTTTGACTAAGAGTTACCCTGTCGTTATTATATGACCTCATTTTAACTAGTTTTTCCTGTGTGGTTTTGTTTGTTTGTTTGTTTAGGTATCCAAGAGAATCTAACAAATTAATAGACCTTCCAGAGGATTACAGCAGCCTCATTAATCAAGCATCTAACTTCTCGTAAGTTTCAATATTAGAGTATTAAGTGTTTCCTACCACTGGAAACACTCACTTTTTTACACAGAATTTAGGGGATCTTGTTGTCCTTCTCTTTTGTTTGGGTGGGGAAATTGTAACATCAGTGGTACTTACCCTACCTAACTTATAGAAGAATCATTCCACCATGTTTTAGAATAAGATATGGGAAGGGGGAGTGGTGGGGGACAAGTTTGATTCCTTAGAGGTTTTCTAAAATAAGAGCCCTTAGTAATTTTTAATACATTTTTCAATATTTGATATACAAACAGCATAAAGAATAAATCAGTAGTGTAAAAAATTAAACATTACCTTAACAATTGAAGCTGCCTGTTTATTTCTTCCCTGGTGTATCCTCCTTCCCCTGCAGAGATGCGCTATTCTAAATGGAGCGCTGAGCATTCCTGTTCATTTATTTACACGTTAACTACAAATGTTTATATTCCTAAACAGCATCTATTATCATTTTTCATGTTTTAAGCTTTCAAATGGCATTGTCCTGTACATATTCTACAGCTTTTTTCACTCAGCATTGTTTGTAAGATTTGTTTATACATTTGATGTATATAACTTTCAGTTCATCGGTTTTCACTGTTGTATAGTATTTCATTACCTGACAGTAGCATAATTTACATATTCTTTCTTCTGTTGATGATTTTGTTTATCTTTCCTCTGATTGTTGCTTGAGTGTTTCCACTACGTGGTGTTTGTGTGTGTGTGTGAGATGTTCTAGAAATGAATGTGCCTGGGCCGTAGGATATATGCATGTTCATCTCTACTTGATGTTGCAAGATTTTTTTCAGGGTGGTTTTACCACCATCAGCTCTTTAGCCGCTCTTTTTTAGAGCAGTGACTTGTGCTTTTTTTGTCCCATGAAGGTGCCCCAAATCAGGTGGTGATAAGAGCAGAGCCCCAACCCTGTGCCTTGTGTGTGGAACTCTGCTGTGCTCCCAGAGCTACTGCTGTCAGACTGAACTGGAAGGGGAGGATGTGGGCGCCTGCACAGCTCACACCTACTCCTGTGGTTCTGGGGTGGGCATCTTCCTGAGGTAAGGCCCTGGAGGGAGCTTTTTTGCTTTGGATCTGCGGCAATATATGCCTATTGAGGGGTGGCACAAGAAACTACAACATGGCAGAAAATTTTGAGACTGTTCTTCTCATGTGTTTTATTCATTTGAGGAATGTGAGGAGCCTTGTCTCCTGACATGTCATGTTTGGCTCATGCTAACTCTGTGCTGGTTCTTCCATTATCGTTGTTATCATCATTCCCATGACAATTCTATTCTACTTTCTTTGTGCCTCATTCTGATGTGAAACTTCCAATTGTCCTTGATTTTCTACCCAAATCCAGTCAGAATTACTCCTTTTGTTGTATCCTCGTGGTTTTGGATTCCTGCGTATCACGGATGGATATGGTTGTGTATATTCAACAACGAACAACAGCTACTTACTAGTGACTACTCTGTCGTGGGCATTGAGAATCCAGTAGTCAATAAAGCAGACAAAAATCTCTGCCTTCCTGGAGTTCATTTTCTAGTGAGGGAGATAGACAATCAACAAGACTGATAAGAATTTAGAAAGTGATACACACAGGAGAAAAAATAAAGCCAGGAGGGGACTATGAGATGGCAGCTGGGGAGTTGAATTTTAGATCGGGAACCAGGGAAAGTTCCCCGAGAAGGTGACTTTTGAATAAAGACCTAAAAGCGGGGGAGAACATTCTAGGCAGGGAGCAACAAATGCAAAATTGCTGGGGATTATGCCTGGTGTGTTCAGGAAACAGCAAGGAGGCTGGTGTTGCTGGATGGTGTGTGCAGGGGAGAGAAGCATGGGGCCTGGTGTGTCCTAGTGACATCTCTGAGTGAGATGGAAGCCACTTCAGAATTTGAAAGAGAGAAGTGATATGTGTTTGAGCTCCTCTGGGGCATAGATTATATCCATATCTTAGTATCTCCCTGTGCCTGGCAATTTCTTTTATATGATAGGTTCTCAATAAATGTTGAATTGAGCTGAATTATTAATACCAAAAAAAGTCAAGCAAACCTCTCAAGGGGAACAAGAGACACATTTTTAAATAGCCCTTAGGAGAAATGTAAAAGTAGCACTTTCCCTTGTCCAGCATAATTCAAAATTTTTTTGGTCATACACAGTGTTGCTTTGTGTTTCAAATCAACCCTAATACATGATATTTGTTTACCTTTTTTTAATGAATAATTTCCTCATAATAGTGGCTAAATTATCAGTAACTATTATGCTCAGAAGTTAACCATCTTTCTCACACTTAACAATCTTTTAAATGCTACTACAGTCATGTGCTGCATAACGACGTTTTGGTCAGTGACAGACCACAGACACGACGGTGGTCCCATAAGACTAGCACCATACAGCCCAGGTGTGTAGTAGGCCGCACCATCTAGGTTTACATAGGTGCTTGCGCTCTAGGATGTTCGCACGGTGAAGTTGCCCAAGGACGCTTTTCTCAGAACATATCCCCGTCATTAAGCAAAGCAAGACTGTATGGGCCATCGATTCCTGATCTGAAATCTCCCTCTCCCTCACTGTATTGATTTATAATAAATCATTTGAGTTATTTTTAAAACTTGGGCAGATGTGTTAATACTTTTGTGTTTCTGCTGTAAATGCCGTTTCTTCTCTCCCAACACTGGCTTTGTTTATTTTTAAAAGATTTCAGTCCATTTAGAAGTACATACAAACCTTGGTTACTAATGTGTAACGTCTCAATGGTCTCTCTACAGAGTACGGGAATGTCAGGTGCTGTTTCTAGCTGGCAAAACCAAAGGCTGTTTTTATTCTCCTCCTTACCTTGATGACTATGGGGAGACGGACCAGGGACTCAGGTAAGGGCCCCTCCTGCGAGGCTGGGTTGCTGACTGGACCTCCAGAGCCTTCGGTACCTGGTGCACGTGTTGAGCCGTGGGGTCCTGAGACCTCCTGCTGACAGCCCGGGGCGCACGGCTGCTGTCCCGGCAGAGGTGCCTGTTACCTGCGGACTCCCCCAAGGAGGGCCCCTGGCTGCCTGGTTTGGCGTCCCTTTCCTGGCTCTCAGAATGCCATGAGGGCCCTCAGGATAGCTCGGGGAGGGAGAGGACAGAGCGCAGCTTCTGCATTTACACCCCAGAGCACTGTGTGAATTGCCACGCGGCGTCCACAGCCTCAGCACTGCGGGGACTGCATGTTGTCACTTGTGCAGGTTTGTGCGGGGAAGACCCGCTGGTCTCCAAGGAATGTAAAAGAGCAAGTCTTAACTGACAAGAGATGTGCTTATAACCGAGGAATCTGGGGGAGAAAGATTTACAACATATAGAGTAATACAACTGTATTTGAGGCTTAATCACTTCTACTCTGGTGGCTTGTTATATCATAAGCAAAATGCTAACCACAGTTCCCTCAAGCACTATTAAAGAACTTCTTTTAGGCCATCTCTTTTTGCCCAAAGGAGGTAAAAGTCTTAACCTAGATGTAACCATCCAGTCTTGGGGAGCAGAAGTTGAAGGCCTAGAAACTGAGGTGAGATAAGTGGATGGGCCGCCCCAGGCGCTTGACTGCAAAGTGACAGGCATAGGCCACCTGGTGATCGTTCTTCCAGTTGCTCTGAGGAGTGTGGGCTCCCAGGAGGAGGAGCCCTGTTTAGAGAGGGAGAGGGTCAGTCGCTCTGAATCGGGAGCAGAGGGCCCAGGTGTGAACTCACCAAAACCTGCACTTCGGTTAAATTAGACTCGGAAGTTATTCGCATTCGGCTGCTCTGCTTAGACTTGGTGGCTGAAAGAGCACTCTGAGGAACAGTTTTACCCCTGTAATTCTCCTTCTGTCCTCTCCCTTCTGTTTTACATTTTACCAACAAAATGGACACTGAATGGGTAGTTTCAGCCTTTCAACCTGGACCCTCCTGCTCAACCCCACCCCCTAGTCCCTCACCCCAGTCTGGGTAAGTGTAGCTTGTGTACACTTTCCTCTTCTTTTGAGCACTTATTCCCTTTCAGCTGCTCCTAGAAAAGTTCGGAGCCAACATAACAGCCACAGTCACCTGCCGCACAGAAATTTCGCAGAGGATCTAAAACCAGTAACTTGTAACTTTTCCTAAGTCAGGAAAAGTTGGAGCATAATAGATGAATAAACAGAATGCATCCTGAGTGACATGTGTCTTCTTTCTAGACGGGGAAATCCTTTACATTTGTGCAAAGAGCGATTTCAGAAGATCCAGAAGCTCTGGCACCAGCACAGTATCACGGAGGAAATTGGACACGCACAGGAGGCGAATCAGACGCTGGTTGGCATCGACTGGCAACATTTATAATACTTCACTACCAAAGCATCAACTTGATTTTTGTAACCCAGCTGGCTTTTCCAGAAAGAGAATAGGAAATAAGTTCTATTGAATTTGGAAATAACTTCTGTATTTAAGCTATTCTTCCTAGTTTTATTTTTATAGTTTTTGGCTCCAGGGACTGAAGAAAATCATCTTCCATCAGCAGATTTTCTTGCAGATTTTGTTTGCTGTGTCCCTCAAACGCAACGTCTTGAGTTTTAGGATCCAGCGAGGAGCTTCTCTTCCTGTGCTGGGCACAGCCCCTCTGTGGGCGTCTGACTGGGTTTGACTAAACCCCGTAGTCTGAGCCATGTTACATTGCTGATCACAAGGAGCTCCAGGCCTGAAGCTGATTGGACAGCGGCAAGAAATGAAGTCTCCATGCTCCGTTGGGGTCACATTCTCTGGTCTGACTCTCAACACTGGGACTGGGTCAGTGTCCCCCCTGCTGACAGAACCCTACCTCTAAGAGCAAAGCAGTAGATTTTGAAAGAGGCCTTCCCTTGTCTCCATCAGCTTTGAGAGGGTTGGGGGCACTTCTGCAGGAAGAGCCAGTGGGAGGAAGGGGAGGAGGTGGTTTCTTCGTATTCTGGGCGATTTTCAGGGCTGTAGAAGGTTGGATTTTTTTTTTCCTTTTTTTGGCAAGACTTGTGGCTTTGAGAGAAAAATCTCATTTTAAAGGGCTTTTTGAAAACTTAAAGAGGATGCTAATTTTTCAGATTATATATTCTCTTATTTCTAAGACTAAATTGAAAGTGTATGCATCTAGAATCAAACACTAGCAAAAAAAAAAATGAGAACTCGGTGTTTTAAGGTTCCCCCACCCCCATCCCTTCCAGCATTTCCTGGAATAGATGAATTGCTGTTTACCTGCTGGCTCACCTAGTACATTGCTGGGACAGGCTGTGTGCCCAGGCTTTTTATTATTTTTAAACATTATTGTTATTACTAAGAGGTGCCTTCCTAGAATGATAGCCACTTAGTAAAATAGCTTATAACTATTACATACCACACAGCTGCTCTCGTTTGACATACATGTGCTGAGAGCTTGAATACGCACAGAGTGATGGCAGATTTAGTGGAGGAATAAATTCAGAGCCTCTCTAAGGTGAGGCTAAGGGACAAATGAATAATAAGAGGCTCTTGGATTTGTTTAGCCCTACAAGTAACCCTTTCACTCAGTCTTCTTTGAATTACATCAAAAAGTTCCGTTCCACTCAGCTTTGCACACTCTGTAATATACCCAGGAGGAAGGTCAGAAATCCAGACTTCAGGCTAAAATAAGTGAGGATGCAGAAGCCACGTTCACTGCTTCCGCTCCAGGGCAGTGTGTGAAAGAACCTTCTCTGAAAAAGGTGTTCTTACCCTGACTTTGGGATTGGCTCACCCATTTGAGAGGTGTTTCTCACCTAGGAGGAAGAAAATCCTAACTAGAACCCAGTGCTCTCCCCTTTTCTGGCCTTTCTTCCATTCATAAGATCTGGTGGCATGGGCTGTGGATGGCATAACGATTTTAATGTTTATTTTGGCCTTTGTCGCACCCCCATTCCTTTAGCTTTTAAGTCCATCTTCTTTTGACTTTTCTCCATATGTTCATCAAGTTTAAATTTAAAATGATAAGACAGGGTGTCTCCCTCTGTAAATGAATTATGAACATTTTCACCAAATCATAACTATATTCCTGCTTTCAGGACTGACTTCATAGAAGTTTGTTAGCAGAGGGTGTCCCTGGATTCCATTCTCTGAGAGTGTCAGGGAGTCTGAGAGAAGATGAATTTACATGAAATAGCAACACACACCATTTTATCTTCTGGTGTGTGCGTAATTAAGCTGGTTGTCTTCCCTACCTAATGAAGCATCTTAGTTTTATGATTTGTTCTGCATGTATTATGTTTATTGTAGAAATGTTTATATAACATGCTTTCCATATCAGGGAAAATCATATCTGTTAAATAATTTGGCTATAACTTTAATATCTGTGGACAACTTGTAAAATTTGGAATGTATCATATGTAAAAAATTTAAATATATCCAAATAAATGCTTTAGGAGTCGACATTACTTTGGGTCTGCTACATTTTCTTTCTGTTTTGTTTCACACAAATGCCGTGAAAGTGTTCCCAATGTCACCTTGCTACAAATAAAGTGGGACATCTATATTAGCTTGAAATTTAAGATGCTTATATTATTAGTGTCACTTGTGGCCATTAGCCAAACCATCTTGACCTTCCCAGAGAAAGCTTAATCATCATTTCGGCTGATTAAATTTCATAATCATTGGCTTTGACAGCACGTGACCTTTCTGAACCATTATGGACCTAAAATCACTGGGAAAACAGGGCACTCAAAGTCTCCCCCAGCTCCAAGACCTGTCTCCATGTTTCAACTCTTCTTGCTCATCCTTACCTGCTGATCGCCAGGTCCTTGTTCTTACACACTCTGCAGACAGTTTCTGCTTATAAGTGTCACATGTAGGAAGGAAGCTACATCCTTTATTTGCAGGGGAGTCATTGCCTACGAGAGCTCTGCTGTGCTTTTCAAAATCCTCTTAAAAAGAAAGCACCAAACTGAAAAAGCAAGGTTTTCATTGTGCTTTCCCTGTCTCCTGGTCATAATGCTGCTTCCGGCTTATTCTGTTCCCTGGACCTAATGTCATCAGTTCCAGGACTCATTAAGCCCCTCTGACACACTCCTTGCCCTATCTCTACTCTTTTTTTTTTAAAGTCAGGTTTGTTGAGGTTTATTTTACAAATAGTAAAATTCACCCTTTTAATGGACAGTTTTATGCTTTTGACAGATGTGTGCAGTTGTTTAACAGCCACCACAGTCAAGGAATCGAGGGGCCGGCCCAGTAGTGTAGTGGTTAAGTTCGGTGCACTCCACTTCAGCAGCCCGGGTTCGCTGGTTGGAGTCCCGGGTGCAGACCTACACCACTCATCAGCCATGCTGTGGCAGCGACCCCCATACAAAATAGAGGAAGATTGGCCACAGATGTTAGCTCAAGGTGAATCTTCCTCAGCAAAGAAAAAAAAAAGAGCAACTCCATCACCCCAAGAAGTTCCCTCATGCCCCTTTGTGGTCACCTTCTCCCCCCAATCCTGACCCCTGGCAACTGCTAATCCTTTTCTGTCCCTTTGTCTTGCCTCTTCCAGAATGTTATGTAGACATAACATGTAGCCTCTTGAGTCTGGCTTCTCTCACTCAGACGACTCATGCATTTGAGAGTCATCCGCGTTCTTTTTGTTTGCTGAGTCGTATTCCATTGTGCAGATGTTTATGCAGTCACCAGGTGAGGGACATTTGGGTAATTTTTGGTGATTATGAATAAAGCCACTACAGTGTACAGTTTTTTGTATGGACCTTAGTTTTCACTCCCCTTGGGTAAATAGCTAGGAGTTATCTCTTCTATCTTAATCTGCACCATCCTTGCACAACGTTCTCTTTAACTTTGCTGTTTATGCTCATCCTCTGTTTTGGAAGATGAGAAATAATGCCATTAGAAGTTAAGGACTGATGTTTCCTCCCTTCAAGCCAATCTTATATCTGCCCTCCCTGGACTTCTGTGGTATTCCCCCACATTCATGTCCCTAACACACAGTGCTGCTGGCCGGCCGCACTGTCATCAGGAGCCACGTTTCTATCTAGTAGTGGGTCAGAGGCCCTAATTGTCTTGGTCCCCTCCCCCTCTACCCCCAGCTAAGCTTCAAACATGCTAGCCTAGCATTATGGGTGCCTGGAGGAGGGCAGGGGAGCGTGCACAGCAAGCCCCTAATCTTATTAACCCGTATTGAGGTTACTTGAGGTTTATTTGCTGGTGGCGCAGTCCTGGGCTTGAAAGTGTTGCAAGAGGCTGTGGGTTCTGGAGCTGAGGCCACAAATTCTAGGACACCTGTCTTCCTAAATGTTCAGAATAAGTAGCTATTACCTACTTCACTATGGAGTGTTTTAAAAATAAAAGTTCTAAGGGACTGTCTTTACCTCTCTCTCTACCCCAAGGCTAGGCTGGCAGGACTTTAAAAACTGCCTGTCTCTTGGGAGAAGTGAATTTACACTGTCCCAAGGGAAGACGGGTTAGACACAGGGAGAGCCTAAGTCTTGCCGGGCACTGGTAGACGAGCAAAAGAGATGGGCCAGGTTTCCCTGGCAACTGCCTGAGAAGACGCAGCTCACCCTAAGTCTGCTCTGAACCAACTCTCATAGGCTCAATTTGCCCCTGGTCCTCCCAGCAGCTCTCAGATTCTGAGATTGCTTACATCTGCCCTATAACCTGGCCCCATGGAGACTCATTTCTCCCTGTTTGGGGAAATATGCTTTGACCAGAGCAGAAAAAAAGCGGTGTGGAATTTTTGCTTAAATCACTAAATTAAGATTCCACATATTAAAATATTAAATACATTCAGCTCTGGTCCAAACTCTAGCAAATGTTGGGATTATTTGGATAACCTAACGGTCACTTCTTGCAGATAAGAGAGCACGAGGGAGAGAGGTGACACCAATGCTGTTGAAACATAGCTACCCTGATCATTAACAAGGTTTCCTTTTAGTGTCAGGTTTCGGGGGTTTTTTTTTTTAACAAATATTAGCTAGAGTTGGGGATCCTGTGATACATAGTGTCGAACAGGATAAGACAGGCATTTAACAAAAAGCGATTTTCATACACTGTAATTTTAATGTCTATTTTACAGCTGTTAACAGCACACACGTGGGCCTAGAGCAGCATTTTCCTGATGGTTCTCAGCACTGCTGAGAGGGGGGACCTCTGCAACCCCCGTCAGAGGTGGCTGACGCCCTCAGCATTTTCAATGTGGATCATTGTTTGGTCTCAAGAAGACTCAGAAGTCTAATTAGATTAAACCTGGGGCCAAAGTCTGACTGTCCAAACATCTTTGATCTGGTCTTAAGTCTGGGAGAATTAGAGCCACAGAACATACCCCAGGCAGCACCAGAAGTCTTACTTTCTCCACACTGAAAACTCTTAGGACAGCAGTGAAATCATTCTCTCCTCCCTCTCAAAGCTCTTGCAGTTGCTAGCCCGAGAAGATGCACTGTCTCAAAGAATCTTCTTGAATGCAGAGGCATTTGGGAAATATTGCTTTGCAGGATAGGTACCTGGGGAAGGAAACAGGAAGAAGCTCCCAGAGGACTCTGCCCATGACTGGTGTTGTCCACGGGGGCTGTCACGGCCACCTGTGTGGGCGTCCCTGGGCGTGCCAAGAAGTGATGCCTGGTCTCCTAGGGGTGGACTCTTGTCTGACTTGCTCCTCTTGCACGGCAGGGCAGCCATCTAATTCAGTGCTTCCACCGACAAGCCAAAGGAGCTCACCTGGCTCTTGGAGGTTGCGGTGTTGCTGGAACATTCCAACAACCTGACTTCCTCAGCCCATGGCTCACTCCTGGCTAAAGTGACTGAGGGGATGTGAATGTGACACAAAAGCAGGCCTTTCACTGTGTTTTTGGTGGGGAGAAATAATCCCCTGTCTTTAAATTCTCTTGCCCCATGATTGAAGAATTCCTCTTTTAAGCCCTCCGTGCTTTGGAGAGTCCATTACTCTCAGAAAAGTATAACTGTCCCCCAGTTATTTGTAGTAAAACAAATAAAATGGCTGACCTGTCAGTCTTGGCATTTAAATAAAATGACAACACGGCCGGTACATTTTTCAGACTTCTGTGCTTATGCACCAAGTGACGCTTTGGGTGTAGAATGAAGCAACTTGGAGCTGATAATGGCAAACTTGTCAAAGGAGAGCAGCCCTCAGGTGTGGCCAGTAGCCTCAGGGTGGAACTGAATTCACATACTATGAAGAGTCATCCACTGAGAGGTCCCCTTGAGTCCACCATGAGGGCACGTCCTAGGGCAGGGGGCCTGACTGGGGGCTCATTCACTCGTATTTTCAGTCAGTCATTCAACAAATGTTTGCCAAATGCTTTTAGGGGCTCAGAACTTTAAATCCCACCGTCAAGAAGAGTCTCTGTAAGATGGCCACCCTCCTTAGGAGATTCAGATTGGACAAGGGGGTATCCACATCTCTTGGAGTCCACTACTCAGTGTCCAGGAGGGGAGGGGGCCCTGGGGCCATCAGCCAGCCTCCGGGGCCTGGCCTGCATCTGCGCCCTCGGCTTCCACCTGGTTACTCTTGCCCAGCTTTTTCAAGCTCTCCAGAAAGGCCTTCCAGGTCTCCGGCACGCTCTTCTCCAGAAGCCAGCCCTCGCTCTCGCACTCAGGGTCTTCGGGGTTGGACATGCCTTCCAGCGCCGTGTGCAGGTAGCGCAGCCCGATGGTGATGGTCACCTGGGGGGAGGAGAGGAAACTTAGAGGAGAGCTGGGAGAAGTCGCCGGGGGTTGGGGGTATCGGGAAACCGTGGAGCCACCGGCCCGTTGGCCTGGATGCCCTTCAAATGAGGCAGCTCTGTTGAGTCTGGGTTGATGAGGGCCTGCCCACCCCACCTAGCCTGGGCACTCAAGAATCCTGCCTCGTCTCCAGACTCCTCTCTGGCCCCCATGTCCTCCCTGCAGTCCACCCTGGCTGCCCGCACCCCAGCCTTTTCTCTGCCTAGAATGGGTTCCTCTCCACATTCACCCGTTAACTCAGCTTCAGCCCTCAGTGAGTGTCCCTGCTGCTCATTCTTCCTCCCCTTCCTCTCCTGTCTCAACGGTCCCCCGGGCGTTTGTCCTGTGCCTTCCCCCTCCACTGTTCTTAGCATGTTGCACGTATATTGGGTGTGCAGTAACTATGCTGGACAGAATTTAAAAGTCACCTCCTTTTCTGCAGACAATATGATTGGTGTTTCCCTCTGCCCCCATTATTTTGATTAGTGTGGGGACGAGTGGGTGGGTGGTTTGGATCTGTTCACTAGCAGTGACACAGTTGGCAGACTCTGGCACCAAAAACCCCAGCCCTAGCACATAGCTAGCCATGTGACTAGGAAACCCATCTGGTTTGCAGACCTCCAGATGAAGTGTCACCTCCCTCATGTGCGTGCTGTGACACTTCAGTACACGTAGAGTGGTACCTGGCGCACAGTAAGGAGGAATAGAAGTGTCCGCTGTCACTGGTTATTAGCATGGTAAGTATTGTTTTCACTTCTCTAATGTATTGTGTTAGCCACTTGTTTCTACGCGAATTCCTGGTTTGCTGTCTTACACTTCTCCTTTTATGGTATAGCAAACTCTGAGAGGACAGTCCTGCTAATGGAGAACATCAACCCTGAAGGCAGGGGTGGCCCTGATCCATCTTGTTCATCAGTATCCCAGCCCCTAGAACAGCCCCCAGTGTGGTAGGGCCTCGGTAAACATCCGTTGAATGAATGCTCTGGGAGCATTTTATAATTACATAGTAGATGATAATAGTAACTAATAGTTTTCAGTTTTCGTTATTGTTGATCGAAAGTTTAATAAAATAATTTTACAGTGGAAAAACTCACCTCTTCCAGGAAGTCCTCCTGGTGAGCATTTGCCCACTCTGATCCCCTCCTGCTTTCCTGAAGGAGGCCCACTGCTGCACTATGAATTTTGCACTTGGTAATGGTCCTCCCTTTGGTTCATGAGTTAGATGTCATCTCCCAAATGGGTTGTGAAGCCCAGGAGGGCAAGGCTCAGGGCCAAATCTTATCGCCAGCTGAGCCACCCTCGTGCCCATCATAAAGCTCTGTCCACTGAAAGCCTCAAGTAAGAGTCAGGGGTATTCAAACTCCCTGTTCTCGGTGAGCCAGTTCTTATCTTATGCAGTCGCTAGATTCCTGGAAATGTGAGTAAACTGAGAGGCAGCCAGTGGAACTCCATTTTCCCACTGACTTCTGTTGTCCTTTCAGTCTTCTTTTCATGGGTTTTCAGGGGACATGACCTTCCAACCTTCTAGCAGTAAACTTCTGTCCTCCTTCTACCCGCTCATTCCCAAGATCCGCTTCAAGGAGTCAACGACCAATAAGGCATCGTGAATATGCTTGTGTTTGCCTCAACATTAAAAGAAGCCCGCCTTTCCCACCCCACCCCCCAGCCAGTACAGTCCCTCGAGTGGGATGTGGTGCTAGAAGTGGTGTATCTCTCCAAGACACAACTACGTGTGAATTTCCATAGCGCTAAGAGAACGACTTACTTAAAGGAACCTTTCAGTGAATCTTCTCTGATGGACAAAGTTTCCCCACCTAGTGTTTCTGGTTTTGTGCGTTTGGATTTCGGAGTCTGGATTTTCTGCTGCCAGCTCAAAGCAGGAGCCCCTGAGCCACCCTCTGTGCCGCCGTGGTTTACACTACTAACACGCGCTCTTGTTCAGCACCCAGGACAGCGCCCGGCACTTTGTAGGTGTTTAAGAAATGCTATCTCTTCAGTAAATGAATGAATGAGGACTTGCCACATTCCCAGCCCTGTAGCTACAGGGAGGAATTAAGCCTTACAGAACCCACAAATGATTAGAATAACAGATAAATGGCATCGATATCTCAAGAGAAGACGAATCCAAATAGCTCCCTTTCACTGAACACCTCAGTGTACCTATTATCCCCTGTTGCCTCCCAATAGTCCCAAAGCTAGGTGCTGTCAGCCCCATATAACAGGGAGGTTAAATAACTTTCTGAGACCTCGGACTCAAAAAGTGGAGGCACAAAAGAAACCTCTGAAACATGCAGTGTGAACGAAGCCAGACACGAAAGGTCACATATTATATTGTTTCATTCATATGTCCAGAATAGACAAATCCACGAGGACAGAGCACAGACTGAAGGTTGCCAGGGGCTGGGGGGCAGGGAGAATAGAGAGTGACTGCTTAATGGGTATGAGGTTTTCTTTGGGGAAGATGGAAGTGTTTTGGAACTAGAGAGAGACGGTGGTTGTACAACATTGTGAATGTACTAAATACCACTGAATTGTTTACTTTAAAATGGGTAATTTTATGTTCTGTGAATTTCACCTCAATAAATTATTTTTTAAGTGATAGGACAGAAACAAAAAAAGTGGAGTGCTGGGGTTCACACCTCCACCAGCCATGCACAAGAGAGAGCGTGCTGCCCCAGGCCCACCTGACCCACAGCCTAGCAGAGGCTGGTTCCTGGTAGAGAGGCATGCACTCCAGGCCTGGCTCCACCCCACTGAATCCAAATGGGGCAGGTGGCTCCCTCTTCCCCCACCCCTAGCTGGCCCGGGCCTACCTCAAAGAGCCAGACGAGGAGCGTGAAGGCGCCCGTGGAGTTCATCAGGCTGCTGTAGTAGCCCAGCAGGGCGGCCCTGCAGCCGTGCACCCACAGGTTGAGCTCCTCCGTCTGGTGGTCGTAGCTGTAGTGTGCCGAGTTGTTGGTGAGCTGGTACTGGATGCAGGGCCGTGGCGAGCTGGGGTTGCAGCAGCTGAAGGGGACACCATCCACCAGGTACCGCCCGTCCACATTGCTCTTGATGCGACTGGAGAAGAAACAGACAGCTTGAGCCCAGCTTCTCGGACTTCTCACTAGGCGCCTGTTCCTCCCATCCCCCACCTCTGAAAAGCTATAATATTCATTCGTTCGTTCTTCCATTCACTCACCCACTCATTCGATATTTGCTCTGCACCATGTGCCAGCCCCTGTCCTAGGTGCTGAAGATGGAGCGGTGACCCCAGAAGGCCAGTGCCCCTGCCTTCCCAGAGCTCATGTTCTAGTGGGTTGGGTCAGATGGTAAACCAAGAAGCAAGTACATGGAGAATATAGAGACTTATCCAACCTCTCTGTGTGCTGCCTGGCCCTGGCATGCAACGATTTCTTGGAATCATGGCAGGCTGAACCAGGAAGAGCAGCAGGGCAGGCCATAACCGTGAGAGGAGGCTCTGCCTAGCATTCATGACCATCAGACTTTAGCCCCCAGCCCCCTCTCCAACCTCATCTCCCCCTTACAGGTCACTGGGGACCAAGATTCCTTCTGGCCAGATCTGTCCTGGTCAACAGATGTTTCCAGAAGGCCCGCTCTGGCCCAGGGCCTGTCCAGAGGCAGGGGATGAGACTCAAGGCAGGCACAGTCCTTTCCCTCGGCTTGCTGTCTGTTCACTGTGAACTCTGCCTCCAACCAGGAGGGAGCTCTCCGCTGACTTGAAGGATGCAGCCTGCATAACTTTTGCATTTCTATATTTACGTATATATTTGGTTAGAGCACACGGTACATTCACATGGGTTCAGAATGCAGAAGGGGCAGACATCTTTACAGTGAAAATTCCCCCCTCCCTGTCAGCCGGGCTGGGTGTGTTCTACCTGACCTGAGCGTGGTTACCCAGGCACATTTATGTGTCAAAATTCATCAAGCTGCACAGTTAAGATTTGCACACTTGACTGTGTGCATGTTATCTTGAGAAAGAAAGATTTTTATTCAAGTTGCACATGAACAGTGCGTTACATAATAGCAGCAGACCTTGACAACACAAAAATGGAAAGCATGGAATTATTTTAAACAGAAATTGTTTTTAACAATGTTCATTGAAGTGGTAACTATACTTTAGAAAAAGATGTCCATGTTTAGCTTCTAAATAAAATCTCTTTAATATAAAAATATCTCCTGCTCCTTCTTGTTCCTTGGCCTCCAGGTCTGCCACCACCACTGTGGCCAGCTCTGTCTGTCCTTCCAGAAATGCTTCATGCAGGGACAAGCAAACACAGATTCTCCAAATGTTCTTATTCTTCCTGTTTTGTTTTGTTTTACCCAGGTGGTAATATTATAAACATACTGTCTTAAACCTTTCTTTTTTCGCTTAGCAATGTCTTAGAGATCTTTTTATATCTGTTTGTGAAGAATGGTCTCCAGAGTTCTAATGAGCTGCATGGTACTCCTGTTATACAGATGGTCCACGGGGTGCCATGCAGGGCCCTGCTGATGGACTTGTGGGTTTTTCCCAGTCTCCTGTTAATACAAACATGGATGTGGGTCATTTTGCATATTGTGACTATATCTAGAGGGTAAATTTCTAGAAGAGTTGTCCCTGCATCAAAGGGTGGGTCCATCTATGATTGCACCAGACCCCTGCCATATTTCCCCCCTCGGGGGCTGTACAATCACGCCCCCTCCAGCCATGCACAAGACAGCCTGCCCCCCAACAGCCCCACCCACACAGCTCTGATTTTTTATCTTTGCCAACCTGACAGATGAAAAATAGCATCTCAGGGTTGTTTTAATTTCCATTTTTTCTCATTATGAGTGAAGTTGAGGATCTTTCCATGTTTAAGAGCCATTTGTGGTTCCTTCTCAGTGAACTTTCTGTTGATTTGCAGTGTGGTTAAGACCTGAAGAAGGCTTGGCACATGGTGGCCTCCTTGGTTCCAGAACAATCCTTGCCTGGGTTATGGTGACTGTATGTCCACATGCACTGCAGTCCCTGACCTCTGCTTCCTGGACAGGACCTGCTGCCCAGAGAACAGGTGGCCCTGGGTACACAGGCGGCCCAGGACGGTGATAAGAGCAGGACTGCCTGAGTTCACTCCTGTTCATCCCTCTGGACAAGTTCCTTACCCTGTCTGGCCTCAGCTTCCTCATCTGTAAATGGGGTTGACATGAGGATCACATGAAGGGATACAGGTCAGAAGGCTTAGCAGGGGGTCTGATACCTGGCAAGTGCTTAGTAAACCTGGCCTCCGACTGAGGCTGGGCGAGGCGGCAGAGCAAGAGGCCACACTGGGCTCTGTGTGCCCTCGGGAGCGGCTGTGACAATGGAAAAGACCACACGACACCGCTGGGAAATAGTCACTTGCGAGCGGGTGGCCCGGACTCTGCCGGCTATGGAGGAGGAGCAGTGAGCACCTTCATGTAGGCAGAGCTCCCCGCCGGCCCACGGGGTGCTGTGTTGGTCGTTTGTCCGCTGAGGGACGGCCCACTATCGAGGTCCTTGCCTGAGCCCAGCAGACAGCACCATGAGCACGGTGGGAGCAGAAACCACATCTTGCTCCGCTCTCGCCCGCCTCCCCACCCCCTAGCTTGGCACCTGGCCATGGGGCCCTGCATCAGTGTCCTGGGTGGGAGGACTGAAGCAGAGGGGCCTTCAGCGTGGGGCTCCCACTCCCTCTTCAGGGGCCCAACTGAGCAGATGGTGGTCTCCCACCCCCAAGACCAACCCCAGCCCGCCTCCTCAAGGCCGGGGGTCTCCAACCTCAAATGCTGTTTGTCCCTCTTCCTGACCTGCGGGCTGTCCCTCAAGCCTGCTCCCACCAGCAGGATATCCCACCTGGGCCATTCGCAATGTCCCTGCATAGAGGGGTGGGTATAGTAGACAGCCACACTTTGAGCCCCAAATCTGCATCTGTGAGCCATGGCACTTCACTCTCTGGACCTGTGTGAGGTGGGAGTAAGCACAGCCCCTCTCTGGGGCTCTGGGGAGGTCCAAATGACGCAATGGAAGGAGAGCACTTGCCACAGGCCCTCAGAGAACGCCGGCTCCTCCCCACTTAGGGCCATCTGGGAGACCTTGCAAACCACCAGATTGTTCTGCAGAAGAGGAAGTGGGGCCCAGAGCAGGGCGGGGCCTCACCCAAAGCCACACAGGAAGTCAAGGACCAGCCCACAGCAGTTGCCCACTCTTCCTCTCAGAGTTTCCTCAGGTCCTTCCTGCCTATTGGCCTTTCTAGTCAAACTTCCTAGGAAATTGTGAGTTCCCTCTCCTGTTCCCTGTCCCAGCAGCCCTTTCCCATCCACCATCATCTCTCCAGGTGTCCCTAAGCTGGGGCAAAGCCTGCAGACCTGCCTCACACACACTCCATGTGTATCTGAAGTGAGGGCCAGGCCTGCAGTTGTGTGAGCTGAGGCCAGCAGATGCTCTGAGCTGCCCTGAGTCTGCAGGACAGCCTTCTGGCTGGCCTTCTGGACAGCCGCCATCCTCCCACATCAACTTACTGACCCCCAGTGCAGAAGCCACCCTGCTTGTCTCCACAGAGCAGGGCTGTGGAGTCTCCCCTCAGACTGGGGCTCCCTGAGGGCAAGGCTGTGTCCCCCCTCAGACTTGGGCTCCCTGAGACAGGGCTGTGTCTCCCCCTCAGACTAGGAACTCCATCAAGACAGGGCCCAGGTCAGCATGGGGGAGGCAGACCTGGCTTGGTGGAGTTTGGGGCTTCCCTGGGCCCCCAGCCTGGGACCTCTTGGGGTCCCACATCTCTGGAACTAGCCCTCCCTGCCCATCCCTCACCCCCCAGAAGCATCATCTTGTTTACCCAGTGCTTGCCCTGGTTCCAACTGCAGATTAAGGCCCCACTCACCCTCTTAAGACAAAGCCCAGCAGAGGAGAGCTCCTTAGGCGGTGAGCTGGCTATTTATATCACAGTATTTCCCAGGCTACAAATCTCACTCTGCTCAGGGGTCACCAAGGCTTGTAAGGGTCTTGATTATGATAAGGCCTGTGTTCTAGCCCCCTCTCCTGTAGCCAAGCCACACATGACTTGGGAAAATCATCATGTCAGGGTTTTCCTGGGAAAACCAACAAAATTTAGTAGGTGAATCACTAAGGAAAGCCATATGGAAATGAGCAGGGCAGGGGAGAGGAGGGAGGCAGGAGTATAACTGATGATGGGTCATCTCCAGCCAGAATGCTGGCTGCATGACACCTGTGGAACCCTGGCAACTCGCTCGACCTCTGTGAGCCTGTTTTCTCATCTGAAGAATGGCAATATGAGTGCCTGACAGGGCTGTGGTGGAGATTAAATGGGATAATACACATACAGCACCTGGTATACAGCAAGTGCAGCATTAGTATTTCTTTGAAGATTTCTTTTTTGAGTAGTCACTAGATATAAAGTACTGCAGGTGGTGAGGGAGGACATAAGAAGGAGGAGACACAGCCCTGTCCTCAGGGAGCCCCAGTCTGAGGGGGAGACACAGCTCTGCCCTCAGGGAGCTCCCAGCCAAGATCTAGACTGCTTGAGACATCTATAAATGCTCAGGAAGAGCGAGCAGGGGCCTGTAGCCTGTGGGTTCCCTGGGAAGGAGAGTAAAGTGAGAGAACGTGGTACCAGCTCCTCCCTCAGACTGAGGGCTCCAGGCCAGGCCTTCCTGGCTGACAGTTCCTGGTGCCAAGATCTCTAAGCTCCTTCATGTTCTGCCTGTCACCCCAGGACACTGAAGCTCTACGCATCCTGAAAACAGGAGGAGACTTAAAGGAATGCTTATAAACTGGCTGAAGACCTCATGCCCCTCTCAGTGCGACGGGGTAAGACGCACAGCAGCACCCGGGGAAGTGTTCTTGCCAAAACTGCACCTGACTCCAACCACACTTCAGCCATGACTACTGGTTCTGGGAAATACAGGGACAGGAGAACAAGTAAGATGACACCGCTTGGCTGCATCTGCCCAACTCCAGAATGTGGGGAAGGCTGCAGGACAAATGGCCCCATTCCTCCAAGACACACATGGCGTGAAAAAGGTGACTGTCATAGAGTAAAAGAGACTAAGGAGGCCAAACAACCAAATGCACAGTGTGAACTTGGTTTGGATTTGAACAAACCAACTGAAAACATTGTGAGACAATCAGAGAACTGAATGCCAACTGGGTATTAGATATTACTGTTAGTTTTGTTGGGTGTAATTAATGTTGTGCTTATGTTAAACAAAAAGGCAATTACAAATAAACCCTCCACATCTGTTAGAAATGCCTCCTAAAATATTTACAGGTAAAAGGAAGTGATGCCCAGGATTTGCTTTGAGATACTCAGAGGGGAAAATGTGTGTGTTTGGGAGCATAGTATAGATGAAACAAGAATGGAATCATGTTTATATTTGTTGAGGCTAGGAGATGGGGACCTGGGAATTCATTATAATCTCTCTACTTTGTGAATGCTGGAAGTTTTCCATAATAAAAGTCGAAAATGCAATAAAATGAAAGAAACACTGGTTGAAAACTTCAAATCTATCTTCTTTTTGGTGGGGAGGAGAGGAAGAGTAGCCCTGAGCTAACATCTGCTGCCAATCCTCCTCTTGTTGCTGAGGAAGACTGGCCCTGGGCTAACATCCGTGCCCATCTTACATGGGACGCCACCACAGCATGGCTTGACAAGTGGTGCATCGGTCTGCACCCGGGATCCGAACCTGTGAATCCCAGGCTGCCAAAGCCAAGCACGAGATCTTAACCACGACACCACCTGGCCGGCCACCAGATCGATCTTTTGATACCTTGCTCTGAAGAGTCGCTGAGGGAGGCAGCATTCCTGGACCCAGCTCCTCTCTCTGACTGCCTCCCCCAGTTATAACAGAGTGTGTCTCCCTCCACCCCCTGCCCCCACAGGACCACCAGGCTGGGGAGGGAGTGAGCAGGTAAACACAGATGCAAGAGGTTAGAGGACAGTGACCACCCCCTTTGCCACAGGCCCCGGGGAGCCTGGGTGGTGGTTCTGGTTTCTGGGGGGCCGCCTCATGATTATCTGAGACCCCGACACAGAAGTGCCAGAATCCAATCACAATCCACAGATGTTTTTCCAGCTGCATTGCATCTCTGCCCAAACCTCCCACTGTCCCTCTGGAGGAGGAGGTGAAGAACAAGATGGGAAGAGGGAGGACGATCAGGCACTGCCCCATCCTGCGCCCAAAACGATGTGGAGAATTCCAGATTTGGGTCAGTCAGGGAACAAGCATTCATTTAACACCAAATCTGTACCAGGTGCACTTGAACACTGCTGGGAAGCAGCCCCGGAGAGTGGCAGGAGCGGAATTAAAACCTGGCGCTCTGCACAATGGGATGGTGTTCCTCAATAAGAAGGAATGAAGTTCTGACACGCGGCAACATGAAAACATTATGCTGCGTGAAAGAAGCCAATCACAAAAGGACAGATGTCATGTGATTCCATTCACATGAGAGGTCCACGAGAGGGAAGCCCACAGAGCGGGTTAGTGGTTCCCTAGGCCAGGGAGCGAGAGCTAAAGGGTACAGGGTTTCTTGGCGAGGTGAAGAAAATGTTCTAACACTGATGGCGGTATTGGTTGCACAACTCTGTGAATAGACCAGAAACCATTGAATTGTCCGCTTCAGATAGGTGAATTGTATGGTATGTGAATCATGGCTCAATAAAGCTGGTTTTTAAAAAACCTACTCCCCTTCTTGCTGTGAGATCTTAGGAATGTCCCTTAACCTCTCTGAGGCTCAGATCAATCATCTATACAGGAGAGATAACAACACCTAAAAAAAAGACAATCCCACCTCACAGGAGGGGTTTTGTGCAGAATAAATGAAGGACCTTTTCTGTCCCAAACAACCTGGCAACATAGTGAAGGGGCAGGCTGGGGATGGGGTGTGGCCCCTAGGCTACTTGCTTGGGCCAGGGGGCCAAAAAGCTTATAAAAATCTTGAATTGTTTCCACCTCATCTCATTGTTTAGATCAGGAGCCTTCAGGAAACAGCCCTTGATCTTAAAGATTCCCCCTGAGAAATCTCCAGAAACCGGCCACCCCTCCATGCTAGCTGAGGCCGAGAGCCCCATGCTCTGTTTCCTACGGGACTGAGAGAGGGTTATCTGGGGAGCCCCTCTCAGGAGCTGGACTGGAAATGCTGGAGGGTGAGGCCCTCGACTTTCTCCAGCCCGGTCTGGTGAGGTGTACATTGTACAAAACGGAAAGAGATGCTCCAGGGGCAGAGCCTGCAGACAGAACCAGGACTCATGGGCACCAAACACTGCCCATGCCCAGTGCCAGCATCACTGGAGGATCCTCGTGCATTTTCTTCAGACTGCACACCCTCTGACCAGCTCACTGCTTCTGGGATCGCCTTCCAGAGTCCTCAAGGTCAAGGAGGGGAGAGAGGCTCACCCCAGTCTTTTTGCTGGCTTGTCCAAATTTGGTGAGGAAAAGTAGAAGAGAAAAAAGAGAAGAATTCCTTTTAAAAAGATCTTGGTGAAAGATAATGCTGCTCCCTTGCCCTGTCCTCCTGCTGACACCTCCCTCCCCACCACCCCCCACCCCCGCCACCTTGCCTCTCTTTGCCTCTATTGCCTCAGACTCCTAGCCCTGAGGCTGCCGCTGAGAAAAGCCAGAAGAAGGTAAATGCTTATCCAGTATATATATATATTATATATATATATAATATATATATACTGTATATTTTTCAGAAGAGGATTTTGGGGAGCCAACTTTGTCAGATAAACTTAGTAATCCTCCTATGTGAAGCAGTCAAGATGTGAACAGAAGAAAATTTTAGTGTCCCTGGTGGGGAGGGAGAAAGTGCCACTCCACATTCTCTCACTGATTTCTTTGTTCATTCTTTCCACCAACAGATAAGGGCTGTGCAGCACTGGCCTCAGGCAAATCCAGCCCCATGAAGCTTTCTGGACACAGCCCCGAGGAGCCGCACTTCATTCACAGGTGTTGCCCACTGATTATTAAGTGAAGTTTGTGGGAAATGATGATGTGGCCCTCTCTTTGCAAAGATAACCATATCAGGCTGTGACCTTAGCAGCACAGGGGTGTGACATCACTGGAGGTTTTGGAAAGGACAAAGGCAATCCAGTACTAAAGTTGTGTCTTGAGACCAGCTTTATGAAAAGTTAAAGGCACAGATACATTGTATCTGGAAATTTAACCTAAGGGAGTAAGACAGAAACAGAGATAGAGAGAAGCAAAAGCCTCAAAGATGTCCCCTCCAGTGTTATTTATAATAGAAGTAACTGAGAACAACCTAAATGCCTACCTAAGTGTGTTCATTCATCCAGTGGAATGTTACACAACCCTTAAACATGATCTTTTGTGTGTGTGTGTGAGGAAGACTGGCTCTGAGCTAACATCCCTTGCCAATCCTCCTCTTTTTGCTGAGGAAGACTGGCCCTGGGCTAACATCTGTGCCCATCTTCCTCCACTTTATATGGGACGCCGCCATGGCACGGCTTGATAAGTGGTGCGTAGGTCCGCACTGGGGATCTGAAGCTGCGAACACTGGGCCACCAAAGCGGAGCACACGAACTTAACCACTATGCCACCGGGCCGGCCCTAAACATGATCGTTTTAGACAAATACTGTCTGATCTCACGTGTGGAATCTAAAAAAGCCGAATTACAGAAACAGAGACTAGAATGGTGGTTGCCAGGGGCTTGGGGGGTGGGAGAAGAGGGGAGATGTTGGCCAAAGGGTACAAACTTCCAGTTATAATATGAATAAGTTCTGAGATCTAATAATACTGTATTATATTCTTGAAAGTTGCAAGAGAGTGGATCTTAAATGTTCTCATCACAAAAAAGAAATGGTAATTATGTGACGTGATGCAGGTGTTGGCTAATGCTACAGTGGTCATCATTTTGCAATATATGAGTGTATCAAATCAACAGGTTGTACACCTTAAACTTATATAATGTTATTTGTCAATTATATCTCAATAAAGCTAGAAAAAAACATAATTGTTTTGAACATTATGCAACTGTTATACTATCAAATTACAAAACAGGGCACTCAATTGTATTTATACCACACTTATACTATGTTATTATGTAAATGTTAAGAAGACTAGACTGAATGTGGAAAAATTAAAGCCATTGATCAATTGTGGGCAAGAATCTGGCTTGAATTTCTTTTCCTGTTTTGTATCTCTTAATGTTGTCACCAGAATTTTTGTGTAACAGAGAAAACTTTTTTCCAAGTCACTGGAGTAAGGATAGTTTCACACCAACAAACTGGTGTGGGGCGTTGAGGTAGTTTTATCAAGCTTAAGTCTTGTCTGAAAATTTGGATACAACCACCACTGGGAGTGGAGCAACCTGGAGAATCTCTCCGCTCTGGGATAAAAGGGGATTTGAGGATTACAAAGAGATTTTGTGTCTCTCCAAGGACTGACTCTGTGCAGAAGACAATCCAGGGAAATGACAGAGGCAAAAATGAAAAGCCCCTTCTCACCTGCTCACAAAGGCTGGTTCTACCCTCAGCTTGTCCCCCGCCCACATCCCCAGCAATTCAGCTTGTTCCTCTGGCTTCACACCCTCCTGGGGCAACTTACATAAATCATGCCACCTTGTGCTGTCCCTGCAGACCTGTCACCTAGGAAGGGCAGAGTGGTTTACAAGCCTCTCCTTGATGAGGGATTTGTGCTAGTAATCCCCACCCACAGAGAAAATAAAATCCCAAGCAGTGACCTTCAGTCTGACTTCCCTTCCACCTGAGATGCAGCTAAACTAGCCATCTGGGGTTCATTGGTGTTGTCAGGGCTTCAGCCATCTCTGCTGCCAGTGTGCCCAACGCCCTACATGCAAGTCCCCTTGGCCTCGCCAGCCTTGCTCTGAGGAACCCACCTGGATGAACAACTGAACCCCAGGCCTCAACTAGGGAATGGGTAGAGTTGGACAGAGAGAAGGGGTGAAGGAGAGCTGCTGGCTCAGGGCAGGCTGCCTTTCCCTGGAAAATGACTCAAGACCCATGATGGAGGGTCTATTGGACAGAGCAGAGTGCTGGAGCCGGCACCCATGCTGTTGCTCTAGCACAAAGGATGAGATTCTCTTCCTCACCAACACCTCCCCACATCCCCTCAGGATTTTATTCTACACATGCCAAGAATACTTTAGAAACACTTTATCTTGTTGCACTATCATGATTTAAGAAGTAAACACCAGCAGGCATTTAATGAGCACCTGCTGTATGCCAGGCTCTAGACAGAGCTGGAAGGTGACCTCCAAGATGATGTATTCCAGTGCCTTCATTTAAGAGATGGGCAAACAAGGGCCTAGGGTGGCAAGTCACAAGCTAATTAACAACAGAGCCATAACTACAGCCTAGACCTCCTGACTGCCCCATCTCTGCTCTTCCTACCATACCCAAGGACAAACACCTTGCAAGTGGATGCTCAGGGTGGAAAGGTTGGAAAACAAGGGAACTAACCAGGAAATTTAAGCTTGTGGGATTGAATCCATCTGCTTTGAATGAATGAGACAAATAGCCAAATAACATCTCAGTATATGTGATCTATGAATGCCCGTCCCTAGTGTGTGAAGCAGACACACATTCCCGGCTGGGTCATTGTCCTTGAGGACTCCTATCCAAACAGCTTGTATAACTGGACACCTTCCTCCCACCTTAGCCAAACTTCAGGTTGAGCCATATGAATTCGCCATCTTTATGGGTCAAAAATGCTAGAATATTGGCAATTCCATATACTCCAATCGAATACAGCCTCACGTATGCAGTAATAAGTTGTGCACACAGAGCACTCCATGGGGAGGAAAGGCTCTGGGCCTTCATGTCCCCATATAGCTCTGACCCTGGGAGTGGGGGGCCACTCACTCTTTGACTTCTTTGGAGGAAAAGTCCAGGTAGCGGTTGCTGATCCACTGAATCTCAAACCAGTCCCGAAAGCCATTGTTGCCACAGCATTTGAACTCGATCTGTAGCATGTCAATGGTCTTCTTCATGAAACACCTGCCGGGGGTGTCTGTGTCCCGGTAGTACTTCATGCCATTCTTGAGCCCATGGGCCAGGGTGCTCTCCAGTGAGCCCCGCATTAGGAAGCAGCAGAGGGCCACCAGGAAGAGGACAATATTGAAGAGGACACAGACGGCCAGGTATGACTTCAGCCAGGGTTTCCATTTGGCATACTTGGCAGGGTCCAGCGCGTCATAGCAGATCTTGCCAGCCAGAGAGTTGAAGACACAGGACAGCACCCCCACTCCTATCAAGGAGTTGGGCATAAAATGGCTCTCTGAATTATTCATCACTTCACTCCTCTTCCGGAGTTCAATCTTCAGGAACAGCCCTAGGCTGAAGATGACGATGCCAGCCAACACGGAGAGCCAGTTCATCAGCCAGAGCCCTTGGGCCAATTTGACCCGCTTCTTCTGGTCAAATTTGACTTTCAGCAGCGCCATGCTTGCAGGGTGCAGTCCAGGCAGCCTCCCACAACACAGCTCCCACTTCTGACCTCAGTGAATCCAGGGGCTGAAGACTCAGGGCCTTGGGAAGGGTGCAGATGGCCCGAACTGCAGGGAGCTGCTCTGGGGGCTGCCCATGCTGAGCCTCCTAGCCTGGGACCCCCGTTATCTCAGAACTGGTAGCAGGGGCCTCAGAGTCGTAGCTCATGAAGGGGCCGGTCCTCAGCGTTGTTTCCGCAGCTGCCTTCCCGGCCGAGAAGGGACAGCCTGAACGCTGCAGATTAAAAGTGGAATCCACAAGACATCTTGTTAATCTCTTTAGCCAGGTTCATCCCATTAGATAAACCCAGCCACTTTCAAAACACGCCCCAAGGAGCCTCCATGGAGACACTGGAGCAGAGAGCACTGGGTTCGGCTTGGAGAATCAGGAGCAGAAGAGGCAAGACTGGCCAGAGGGATGGGGTGTATCTGGAATCCTGGCTCAAATCATGTGTCTTCCCAGAAGCACGTTTCCAGGCCAAACTCCTTCAAAATTTAAAATTTCCTGTGGACAAAAGACATCATTATCCAAGTCGAAAAAGAAATGACAGATTGTGAGAAAACACTTGCAACATGTAAAAAAAGAATTAATGCAAAAAAGTTTTAAACTCCACTATTCCATAATCAAAAGGTCAGTGATCAACTGGAAAAACAGGCAAAGGATAGGAACAGGAGATTTATAATAAAGGAGCTTGGAAGGTCCAACAATCTGGAAAAGATATTCAATCTGAGTAGAATGCAGGGAAAAGCAGATTCAAACAATAATAAACGACCAAACTTGATCAATCAGATTGAACCTCTGTCAAAATTCTGTCACCAAACAGTGTAAACAAAGATAATAGAAATGGAGATATATATGCTTAATGAGTCAGTAAATTTATCTTTTTAAATTAATAAACTTTATTTCTTAAAGCAATTTTAGGTTTATAAAAAAGTTGAACAGAAAGTACAAAGAGTTCCCATGTACTCCCTTCCCCAACCAGTTTTCCCTATAATTACTATCTTGCATTGATGTGGTACGTTTGTTGCAATTGATGAACCAATATTGATATATTATTATTATTATTAACTAAAGCCCATAGTTTACATTAGGGTTAACTCTGTGTAGTACAGTTCTATGGGTTTTGCCAAAAGCATAAAGTCATGCAACCACCATTATCATACCATGCAGTATCATACACAATAGTTTCACTGCTCCAATAATCCCTGGGTTCCATCTATTCGTTCCCCCTCCTCTCCCTGCCCAACCCCGGGCAACTACTGTCTCTATAGTTTTGTCTTTTCCAGAATGTCATACAGTTGGAATCACACAGCATGTAGGCTTTTCAGACTGGTTTCTTTCCCTTAGCAATATGCACTTAATGGTCCTTCATGTCTTTTTGTGGCTTGATAGCTCATATCTATTAATCGCTGAATAATACTCCATTATATGGATGTACCACTGTTTATCTATCCATTCACCCATTAAAGGGCATCTTAGTTGCTTCAAATGTTTGGCAATTATAAATAAAACTGCTATAAACACACATATGCAGCTTTTTGTTTGGACATAAGTTTTCAACCCATTTGGGTAAATACCTAGGAATGCAATTGCTGGATCATATGGTAAGACTATGTTTAGCTTTGAAAGAAACTGCCAAAATATCTGGCAAAGTGGCTGTACCATTTTACATTCTCACCAGAAATGAAGGAGAGTTCCTGTTGCTCCACACCCTCACCAGCATTTGGTGGTGTCAGTGTTCTGGATTTTAGCCATTCTAACAGGTGTGTAGTGGGATCTCGTTGTTGTTTTAATTTGCATTTCCCTGACGACACATGACGTGGAGCATCCTTACATATGCTTATTTGCCACCTGTATATCTTCTTTGCTGAGGTGTCTGTTCAGCACTTTTGCTCACTTTTTAATTGGGTTGTTTGTTTACTTTAGATTAAATTTTTACAGCTTTTGGGGAGAATAATTTATCTCTATTAAAATTTTAAATGCACATTCCCAATGATCCAGCAATTCCACTCTTCAGAACAGCTTGTGCATAAGCACAAGGAGTTTTAAGAACAAACCAATCTTGTCCTCAAACTCATGTCCACCTAATACCAAAGAAGGCTTCATGATTAGAATAAGAATGGGATAAAAGAAAAGGGACCACAGGTCTTTCTCCCTTGAGCTCTTGTCCATGAGCTCAAGGCAGGAAGTGGGTCAAATCTCCAGCCTGAAATCTCCTTTCTTTCCTACATGCGTTGGTTCCACTAGATTCACCGCCCGCACATTCCTCTTTAAGATCTCCCAATCACTAAGTAAAACCAAAGGAATATTTCTCCACAGATAGAGGAGGTGTGAGAACAAAACATTGAGACATGAATCTTCCCTCCAGCATAGTCTCCTAAGAACAAAACATTTATTCCATTGCTCAATCCAAGTATGGACTCCAGTCTGGGAATGATCTCCCAGGCCAGGTTCTAAGCCATATAGGAAGATTAATCTTGTTATTTTTTTGTCACACCACATTTTGGGTCAAAAACAATATTAGTGATCACTCCTCTAAGAGCCAAGACTTGACTTCTAAATAGCTTTGAACCTTCAAAGGATTTCAATTCTTCATCAGAGACATTGAAAAGAACGTGTTGCAGTTTCTGAGGGGTTTTTTTTCCCCAAGAGAGGATGTGCAGACACCCAGAAACATGACCAGATTTATACCTCATACACACAAAATCTGAAGACGACTGTCCTGAGAGAAAAGGGACGTGGATGACTGTGAAACTCTCTCAAGAGAACCTCTTTAGGAGCCCACATGCAGACAAGAGGAAATCAGAGGGAAGGAGAGGGAGAAAGATTTGATGTAGAACCAGAAACAAAAATTAAAAATAGCTCTACAGTGATAAGCTGATTAGCCAAGGACCTCTTTCTCCTCAAATGACCCACAAGTGTATACCATGAGGAGGGGCAGAGTTGAGCCCGTGGCAAGTCTGTGGATGCCCCCTGGTGGCCAGAAATAGAATGGCTTTAGTGTTTGGAAAGGGGGATTTCACCTCCCAGGCTACATACAATCCCTGAGGATACTGTTACCTCTAAAGGTAAAAGAGAAAGAACAGACACATCAAAAACACCCCTGAACAAACCTTTCAAGTAAGAAGGAAAGCAGGATATGGTGAGGAACAAGCAGAGAATAGTGGACTGCAGAGGAAGGAATAATGAATCTCTGGTGGAGGATGGCGGAAAGCTGGCTCCCTCCTCCACTGGACCGATGGATGTGAGTCTAGATGCTATAAACCTATTATAAAGATAATAGAATAAGTTCATGGAATTAGGAGTGATTAGTTTTTCTTCTTTAGAAATTCTTTTAATGCTATTATAATAATGGAATGAAAATAACAAAATTATACAATTAAAAAAAAAGGAACCCAAGAGATCATCTCTCTGGACCTCCCACCCAAGGAAAAAGGAGGCACAGTCTGGCCATCTGAATAATTGACTGACTTTTGTTCCCTTAACCTCTCTTCCTTGATTGTTATCCTAACTTCCCTTTGCCCTCTACTCTTTCCTTCTTCTTTCCTTCCTTCCTTCCCTCCTTCCTTCCTTTCTGCCTTCCTTCCTTTCTTTCATTTTTCCTGTTAAATATGTCATACATAAAGAGAGTAAAGAATAATGGTCAAATGAACATCTATATTCCCTCCCCCAGCATAGGAAATAGAATACCACCAGTCCCCATGAAGCAACCTGGGTGCCCCTCCTTCTTTATTCCCAGAGGTGACCTCAGTTTGGTATTTATCCTTTTCTTAATTTCCTTTAGCGTTACCACCTATGCGGATATGCTTAAACAACATATTGTTTAGTTTTGCATGATTTTGAGCTTGACATAAATAGTCATATGAACAGTATTCTTTTTTGCCCTTGCTTTTTCCACCCAAACGTTGCTTTTAAGACTTTCATACATACAGAAAAGCCCACATATCATAAATGTACAGCTCGATCAATCAGCATTGAATTATTAATTTGGATTTCATCGACATTAATATCTATAGCTATAGTTCATTAATTTTTATCTTTAAATATAATTTTTGATGCAAAGAATATATGTAACATATATGTTATAAATCATCATAATAAATTAAATACTCACTCATCACCCAACTTGAATATCACAAGTAACTTGCATCTACATATGCGATTCTTCCCATCATGTTCCCCTCTGCTGGAGACTGAACTGTGGAAGCTCTAACTCCCAGTATGACTGGATTTGGAGATAGGGTCTGTAAGGAGGTAATTAAGGTTAAATGAAGTCCTAAGAATGGGGCTGTAATCCGACACGACTGGTGTCCTCATAAGAAAGGAAAAGAGACGTTCTCTGAACACAGATAGCAGGAAGGCGGGAAGACAGCTCTCACCAGAGACCAAATTTGCCTCACCTTGGGCGGCCTCCAGCCTCTAGAATTGTGAGAAAATAAGTTTCTGTTGTTAAGCCACCCAGTCTGCGGTATTTTGTTACAGCAGCACGAGCTAACTAATACACCTTCCCTCTGGCTCAAGCTGTACCCATTATTCTGAATACCTTTCATATAAAAATCATGTCGTGTTTCCCTACATATATATATTTGCTTGTTTTTGAGATTTACGAAATTATATCATACCGTATATAGTCTTCAGGATCTTTTTTTCACTGAACATTAAGTTTTAAGATTCATACATGTTGCTGCATATAGCTATGGTTCATTTTCATATATAGATCATACCACATGTGATCCATTCTCCAGTCAGTGGATGTATGGGTGATTTGTAGTGGGTTTGGTTTTTGTTTTATGTTTTTTGTTTTTTGCTAGGAAAGATTCGCCCTGAGCTAACATCTGTTGCCAATCTTCCTCTTTTTTTTTTTTCTCCCCACAACCCCAGTACATAATTGTATATCCCAGTTGTAAGTCCTTCTAGTTCTTCTATGTGAGCCACCACCACGGCATGGCAACTGACAGATGGGTGGTGTGGTTTTGCAACAGGGAACCAAACCCAGGCCGCCAAAGCAGTGAGGGCACCAAACCTTAACCACTAGGCCATCAGGGCTGGCTCTCTAGGGGGTTTTTTAAAGTGATTTCTAATGTCGCTTTTATGAACAGAGCTGCTCTCAACATTTTGTACATGTCTCCTGCTGAGCAGAAGTTTCTCTGGGGTATAACCCTAAGAGGAGAACTGCTGGAAAGTAGTGTCTGTGAATCTCCACTTTTATGGAGAAATGCCAAACAGTTTTCTAAAGTGATCAGGCCAATTTCTACTCCCACTAACAGGGAATATACCCACATTCTCTCCAACTCTTACTATTGACTCAGACTTCTTAAATTTTGTTCCCTGATTTTAATTGTGGTCTTAATTTGCATTTCCCTGGTTATTAATGAATTTGCATACCTTTTAATAAATTTATTTGCCATTTGTATTTCCTCTATATAATGTATGTTCTTGTGCCCATTTTTCATTTGGGTTGTTGCTGTTTTCTGATTGATTTGTGGAAATTTCTTATATTTTCTATGTAATATTTCTTTGACATTTATATGTATTATTACAATTATTTTCTCCCAGTTTGTGACTTGACTTTTCACTTTCTTTACGGCATCTTTTGAAGATCATAAGTTCTTAACAGTAGAATTTTCCAATCTTTTCCCTTACGGTTAGTGCTTGTTTAAGAAATTATTCCTTGCCCCATACATAGAAAGATATTATCTTCCATTGTCTTCTAAAAGATTTATAGTTTTTCTCTCTTTCAGATTTTAATGTTTCCAGAATAGATTTTTGTGTGTAGTATGATGAAGGATTATGATTTAATTTTCTTCCATATGGATAATCCCAGAACACCATTTATTGAGTATTCTGAACTGCGCAGTCATAGTCAGTTTTCCATACAGGCATGGATCTATTTTTGAGTTCTCTATTCTGTCCCTTTAGTCATTTTATTTATTCCTGTGCTATTATCATACTATTTTAATTAAATATATCTTCATATCCGATAAAGGGCAACACACACAACTATTTCTTTTTTATCAAGAATATCTTGGTTGTTTATAACTAACGTATAAAAATGTAAGGCTCTTATTACCATTAATAATTTCTCTGTAGATTATTTTGGAGTTTTTATGCTTATAATCATATAATCCACAAATAGTAACTTGTGTTGCATCTTTCAAAATCCTTATAATTTTTAAATTATTTTTTAGTCTTACTGCACCAGCTAAGATCTTCAATACAATTTGAATAGAGATGATGATAACAGGGATCCCTGTTTCGATCTTGATCTTAACGTCTAAATGATCCACCGTTGAGTGTCATGGTTGCTGTCGGTTTTAGCAGATACCCTTAACAAGTTAAAGACGTTCCCTTCTATTCCTACTTTGCCAGAGGTGCTTTCTCATAAATAGATGCTGAATTTTATAGAAGGCTTATTCTACCTCTAGTTAAATAATCATGTGGATTTTCCTCAATCTCTTAATGTGATAAATTACATCAGTCATTTTCCTAAAATCAGACTAGCCTGGTTTCCCTAGAATAAACTCTGGTATATGATCTTCTAATATACTTCAGGATTTGATCTACTAATGTAATTTTAGAATCTTCACATATATATTTGAGTTAGATTGGCCTATAATTTTCCTTTCTCATAAAGCCATGTCTGTCAAGGTTATGCTAGCCTCCTACAATGAATTGGGGTAAATTCCTTCTTTTTCTATATTCTGGAAGAGTTTGTGTAAGAATGATATTGTTTCGTCCTCACATGTTAGATAGACTTTACTGTCAAAACCGTGTGAGGCTGACGTTTTCTTTGTAGGAAGGTTTCAATTATTTAATAGTTATAGAACTGTTCAGGTTTTCTATTTCTTCTGTGGTAAATTGTATTTTTCTAGAAATTTATTCATTTCCTCTAGGTATTCAAGTTTATCAGCAGAAAATTGTTCCTAGTATCCCCTCATTATCTTTCTAACATCTGCGGTGTCAATGGTAATGTCCCCTTTATTCCTTTCATTGTTTATATTGCCCTCTCTCTTTTTTTCTTGACCAGCTGGCCAAAAGTTGGTTTGTTTCATTGGTCTTTTCAAAGAATCAATTTGTGGGTTTTTTTCAATCTCTCTATGTGTTATGTCATTGCTTTTGGCTCTTCTCTGTATAATTTCCTTTCTTCTACTTCTGCTATTCTTTCTCTAACTTCTTAAGCTAGGCTCTTAGCTCCTTAATCTTTAGACTTTCCTCTTTTCTAAAATAAGCATATAAAGGGCAAAAAAATTTACTTTTAACAGATAAAGCACAGATATATGTAATAAGTAATACAGCACAGCCCATAAACAAATACAGTCTATCTGTGGCCTTAAAATTTCATAAGTAGGGGAATGATTAGGGGAAAAAAGTCTAAAACAGTTCCTTAAGGGGACGAAAATGAAAAAAGGTTGAGAAACACTGCTCTAAAGACGAGGATTTGAGTGAAAGTAGTTAATTTGGGAAGTTCAGGTGACACCAATAGGGAAGTGAGGCAGTGATGCAGGAAGGAAGGGAGCTAATAAAGGGTGTGCTATTAAGTCAGCTTCCAGGGGGCAGGGGGGAGGATCCCGACGGGGAGCACCTCAGAGTCACCCATCTACCCTGGGGGAGCCCAGATATTTGTTCACTGGCTCCTGACCAGCATTTTATTGAGGCTTCTCCCAGGGAGCAGACCTCCAGCTCTTCTGGCTGCCACACGAGGACAGCAACAGGGCTCTGAACAGTTCTGGGAACCAGAACGCGCAGGCACCAAAGACCGACAATAGAAAATCAGCTGGGGCACAGTAAGTCCAAGAGATGTGGGTAGTCAGCGGTCCCCTCTGTTACACTACTGTTACTTAAAATAATAGAAAGTGCTATTAGGAGAAAATTTCTGATAAGAATAATCACAAGCAGCACTTTTTATTAAGCCTCTGGGCCATATCCCAGTCATGTAGGTGCTGCTGGACTGAGCAAGTTAATTGGTTCCTTATCACCAGTCACAAATAAGCCATGTCTAGTCTCACCCATATTTCCTAGAGATACAATGGTAGAGATTGAGTTTCCAATGCAGGAAACACATTTCATACCACAAAAATACCAAAATGAAGATGAAGAGAAATGACAATCATAGTTATAGAGTTGTATCATAGTGTATCACAGTTGTAGAGTTGTAACTCTTCTATGTGGGACGCCACCTCAGCATGACTTGATGAGTGGTGAGCGGGTCTGCGCCCAGGATCCCAACCGGCCAAACCTGGGCCCCCGAAGCAGAATGCATGAACTTAACCAATATGCCACCAGGCCCGCCCCCTGTCTTTGGTGCTTTTATATGAGCTCTGGAAGCTTCCCCTGTTCTTTTCCTGTAGAGGTCATTCTTTGGTCTTTCTGAGAAGTTTTTCCTTTGATGTCTCATGTTTTCTTAGACTTTTCAAAAGAGACAATGACTGCTGAAATCATTCCTTGGCTCAGAAGCATACTGGATTCTCTGTATCTAATTATGCTGTCACGCATTCTCAAGTTTTGCCATCGCGTGAATGTTGACTGAATTGGCTTACACTTCACTTTGTTCAAATCCTTTTCTTTCCCTCAAATATTGTGCCTACTGGAGAATGCAACAACTCGACCTCAAAGACTAGCTTATTCGTTTTTCTTTCTTGCGCTTATTGTCTCAAAATATCATGCTTCATTTTCAAAGAGATTGAGGGAAATCCCAGAAGACTTCCCAAAGGAGGTGACGTTGGACTTGTGCAAAATTTTGGCAAGTGTACACATGTGGGAACTGCTTGAGAAAAGGCCAGGAAGTATGGCGGGAGGTGTCTGTACTGAATGTCTTCCATTTGCTCCTCCAAATCCATTCTTCATTTTTTCCACCCTGCTCTGTGTCCTGGGAGCTGACCCATATGGACTGCAGCAAAAGACTTCTTTGCCCTAAAATTTCCAACTGGGATCAGCCAATGGAAGGCACCAACAGAAGAGACTGCGTTTTTTTGATTCCCGTGGCTCTCCCCTTGCCGGGTCACAGTGGATTGGCTGCATCCCTCTACCACAGGCACAGCTCCTGTCAGATAGCCCTTTCTCTCTCTGGGTTCGGGTGACAGTTCTGTCCCTTCAGCCCTAGGAGTGATAACAGGTATTGCACCATCTCTTATTGTTTTTCCTAAACTCTCCCACAGCTTTGTAAATAGCTCCTGTATTAAGCTCTTCTCAAATTATCCATTTTGAGTGTGCCATCTGTTTCCTGCCAGGTCCCTGACTGATACAGTGTGTTTGATTAATGGGTATTAGTTCAGACTAGTTGGAGCATGAAGTGTGTGTGATGAAACAGTAAAATATCATGTAGGAACAGTAGGCTGACAGCAGATGGTGGAGGGGCTTATCTCCCAGGCCAGGGAGTCCAGCAGGCAATGGAAACCTCAGAAGGTTTGAGATCAAGAGTGACATGCTTTAAGAAAACTAATTCAGTAGCTGCAGGCAGAATGGTTTAGAAACTGGAGATGGACAGATGAGTTAGGAGATGATTATACAATTACTATTACAGAAAGATAACACTTTGTAACTATCAGACTAACAAAGATCCAAAAATTTGATAGCACAGTATGTCGGTAAGCATGTGGAGAAATAGCACCGTCAGACATTGCTCATGAGTGTGTAAATTGATAAACCTTTTTGGAAGGCAATTTGAAAATATCAAGGTAAATGTTCATAACCTATTAATTCATCAATTCCACTTCTAGGTACTTAGGCTATAGATAATATTGCACATACGCTAAATAATTTATGTATGAGGATATTCATTATAGCATTTTTCTAATGGCTAAATATTGTAACAACCTAAATGTCCATCAGTTAGAGACTGGTTACATAAGTATGGCACATTCCATATAATGGAATACTAGGTAGAAGTTAAAGAGAATGAGATGACCCTATATGTACTTATATGGGAAGATCTCCAAGTATAATGTCAATGGCAAAGGCAAGATGCCTAATAGTATATATAGTATGCTTCTGTTTGGGTGGGAGGAAAGAAGGATATTTTGCACATAAGTTTGTAAATGCATAGACCAGAAGAATAAAAAACACAGGTAAAGGACAGTTGTTCTCCGAAGAGAATTGAATGGCTAGGATCAAAGGAAGGAGGGAGATTTACTTTTTATTCTAATCTTTTTGTCCCTGTGCATTTCTAGACAATTCTGTGAATTTTCTATGTTTTAAAAGTCCATTGCACTGTTATCTTAGAATCAAACCTCCACCTTGATATCAGTTCTAAAAATCAGATTCTGTATAGCTTTCTTGGTGAAATAACACAACTGGGAAGTATTAAACTAAAAAAACCAAAATCTTTATAATAAAGTATTTGAATGTCTGAACAGAATGTTGAGCTTGTTTACCAGATGAGTAAATAGCCTTGAATTGTCTTTCTTGGTGTTGTCAGTCCTTAAAGTTCAGACAAAGTATAGTATCTGAAAAACTGGAAGGCAGGCCTTTGAATAGTAACTACTTCCTTCTGTGACTGCTGCTGATCCAAGTAGGTAGTGGGCAGAGATGTCATCCAGGGAATTCAAACCCTGGATTGGTGGTTGATGGAGATGCCTTACCTAAGGTCCCTTCCAAACTGGAGAGGTTATTACAAGGCTCTACCCTATCAAAGCTCTCAGAATTTCTCTATTGTGACTGTTCTTTCATTTGTCTGATCTCCATCTAGACTGTACCCTCCATAAAGGAAGAGCACACACTTACCTTGTTTACCATTGTATTCTTAGCGCCCAACACTGAACAGGTGCATAGATGCTCAAATATTTGTTCAGCTGAATTGAACATGGCTTTCTGTGTCATATTCCCCCGCCCTTCTTGACACTTAAAGCTGGGTAAATAATTGACTCTCTATCTTTAATTGCAATGGCCAACTTATTTTCTTTATAAGAGAATAGTCAAATAGTGTGACTAAGTTTTTGAGCTGGTGGTGAGACTTTTTAATTAAATGCAATTTAGTTGTCCAATTTCTGTGGTACTAGAGTACTTGCCATTATGTTTCTAAAACATTGTATGCCATGTAACATTAGCCAGAGAAAGTTGAATCTTTACATCCTGCTGTTTTTGTTCGTTTCTACCTGATTAAGACAATTAAAACTATTTTTGCAATAATAACTCTTGCATTGCAATCAGAACTTTAGCATTAGAACTTATAAGTAAATTGGCCATTTCTCTTATTCTTACGGGGTTGACTCAGGAGCGATACTTTATACAATACTCACAATACTATACTAAATTATATTTAACATAGCTGATCATAAATTAAGTTTAATCAACTCTGCTTGACTAATGTACAATTTATTGCTTTTCAAGAGTTGATTTTAATGAATATATACAGTCATTACACTTATTGGCGCAATATGCCCCCAATGTAATGACCATTATCATTGGATTTGCTTAATAAAAACATACTAAAATGACTTTAATCAATGTTTTTAATTCAGGCATGTTACTTTAATATACGTTTGTTTTGTCCCCCCCCCCCTTTCTTTTTTTTGGTAAAAAAAGATCTGTTGCAGTTTAAGTTTAGGGAACACATGGTAAGGTCTAACTTTCTGAAATGGCAGAAAAACTTGAGAGGACAGGATGAATAGGCAAGAACTGCTGAGGATAGAATAGACGTGATTTGGAAGTCTGATGTTACAAACTGGCCAGTTCAGAGACCAGGTGCAGACTGCAGAAAAGTTTGCTTGGCTTGTACAATATTTTAAAAATGCTTGAATTTGTCTGCCAAGTCACCTGGTCCCCCACTCCCTACTGACTTACTCCCATCCTTACTCATTGACTTTACCTGCTTGGCCCTGGTAAGCATTGAGTGCCTGGAATAGTGACATCATTAAAAGAAATATGCAACTTAGAGGAGAAAGGGTGAAAATGGAGATTTTTAAGGATATATGGAATTTGAAAGGCAGGTGAGTGTACTAAGGGTGGAGGCTGGGGATACAGACTTGGGACTATGCACATAGGTTGAGCTGAGGTTCTGGAGAGAAAAAGTACAAAGAAGCTAAAGGCAAAGCTTTGGGCATCACTCATATTTAAGAGCTCTAAGTCACCAGAATCCCAGTGAAGGGAAAGAAGCTGTCATAAGAGCGATACGGTATAGCAAGGCTATAGAGGTCAAGGAAAGAGAGAACTTCAAGGATAAGACAGTAAACTGCACCTACAGTGAAAAGGGTAAGAATGGGGTAGGGGAGGGAGCTATCAGATTTGGTTAGGTCATTGATACTATCAAAGAGCAGTTACAGCAGAGAAGAGGTAAAATTACAAAGACTTACAGAGAGGGTAAATGTAGATGTAGGTGGACACAGCTACCCTTTTAAGATGGCTGACAGCACAAGGAAGAAGGTGGAACATCATTCAGTGAAATGTAAGGTGGAGGGTCTCAGGATCTGCTGTTCTGAAAGAGGGGCAAAAAGGCCAATGGAAAGGGAGCAAGATCCATAGGAGGTAGGAGGGGATGCGCACAAGTGGAAGAGGTAGCTCTGGGGAGGACATATGCCTCTAGGAAGGAAGAACACCAGTGAAGATGGACATCTTTTCAAATATTGAGGGATGTTAAGGGGGTGCTAGTTGGACGGCCTATAACTTATCAGGTGAGTTATGGCAGGCGTAAATTGGTGAGTTTTAGTAGAAAAAGGTCTGGGATAGTTGACATAATTCAGGAAGGCAGGACAGGCTTGCTGAGCAGCAAGGAAAGCTCAGCTGAGATTAGTAAGCATTAACTATGGTTCAAAGCACATGATTTTGAGATTTTATTATCTATTACAAACTGCAGGTTTGCAAAAGGTTCAAGGGATTTTATTTTTTAGATGTGACTAGTTAACTTGCCTGTAAAAATGATCAGTCCACAAAAATGAATTACAGGTCTATTAATGCCACAAGCATGGTTTTCCCTGAAGTGCACTGGGTGTTAAGCTATCAGTATTTAGGGGCACAGCCTTAGGATACAGCTCATAGTTTCTAACGTGAAGATATGGTTGAGAATTTTATTACATGTTGTCTCTTTATCAGGATGAATTCTCCTAAATAACTGATTTTTTTTCCTCTTCTTTATGGATGTTGCAAATTGCAAAATTGATTAGGATCCTTTTTCAAGTCAGCTAATAGTTGAGGGGAAAAAAAAATCCAGATTCACCTCCAGCTAAGGAATAGGGGTTGGCAGGCTACATTTTTTATTCGTCTCATTTCTGCCTCCAATTTGTGACTCTACCCTTATTCCTCCTCCTCATTTATTTTTGTTGTCTTGTTACATTTCGCATATCCTAGAAGGCACTTTAAATCCTTTTTTGAAACAAGATAGAACACATAAATACTAAACATACAATTAAGGTACTTCAAGCATCTTTTGTGGTAATTATTAAATAATAAGCATGTCTGCAGTTACAAGGCCACTAGACCCAAAAGAGCTTTTTGAAACTCTTACAACTTTCCATTTAAGAATAATGGATGGTAGTGTGTGGAGCAAAAAGCCAAATTTGTTAACAGTACCAAATTATAGCAAAATGAGATTGGAAAAATTAAGACTTAGCTAGATGTTTGTCTCAATTCTTTTCGTATGAGGACACATAGCATAATTATGCCTGAGAATTTAAGAAAAGCAATTTGCTCTCTTTAATAATTTTGTGAAGCTTTCTTTCCAACTCAACTAACACTATTCAAAATCAGTATCGTGTAGTGGTTAAGGTGGGCTCTGGAGCCAGACTATGGGGCTTCAAATCCCAATCCACCACTTGACCCGTGCGACCTTGAGCAACTTACTCACTTGTTTCTTCACTTGAAAAATGGTGTTAACGGAACCTACCTAATAAGAATTTGAGGACTTAATAAGTTTGTATGAGTAAGGTGTTTAGAATCGTGTCTTTGACATTTAAGTGCACAAAAAATTGGTAACTATAATTATTTTGGCTTTACAGTGGTAAGACTCATGAGCCTCCTGGGGTCGTTATGTGGCTGCATTCCAGATGCCCAAGCTAATGTGTACCTGAAGACCAAAGAGGAGTCTTTCCAGTGCCCTGCTGAGAAAAACCTTGGAAGACAAACCTTCAGTTCAAAAAAGCTCTTGGTTAATGGTACTTTGCATAGATTTGATACAATACTTCCAATTAACTAGCTCCTACTAGAACCCTATTGAATTCATTTATTAAATATTTATTGAAGGCCTACTTTATCATGCAATGTTTTAAATCAAGACGAATCATTATAAACCAGCACATAGCCACACTCTTTTCCCCTTATTGCTTTAAACTATCATAGTCAAATCAAAGCTCTTAAACATTCCCAAAATAACAAAGATGCTTTAGTGTTACATCTGTCACGACTTTAATGGAAATCACAAATAGGAGCCTATCACAATCTCAAGTCTTAAAATACTGAAAACAAACAGTGTGACTACAGTAAGTAAACTCTGGAGTCCCATTAGCTGGAGTCAGTTCCACAAAGAAGTATTTGGTAGGAGTGAAGAACAGAGTGAAAACTGTGTGACTACAGTAAGTAAACTCTGGAGTCCCATTAGCTGGAGTCAGTTCCACAAAGAAGTATTTGGTAGGAGTGAAGAACAGAGTGAAAACTGCTTAGTCCCACTGGACAATTCGCTCTTCTTCAGGAAGAATACTCCAGTTCGGGGAGGCCTCATCCCGGGACAGCCAGTTGAAATCGTCAACGTCTTTCCAGTTATTTTTGCTCCTATCTAAACCGGAGCCCTCGAAGTCCTTGTCGATCCCCGGGTAGCTCCAGGTGTAAGGGGCAAACTGGATCCCGTTGCAGTCCTCCACGATGGCCCTGCTGGTCACCTGCAGGAAGACGCGGGTGTCTCTCGTAGTGTGTACGCGGAGCTGTTGGCAGGCCACGGCCAATACGCACTCACTGCAGTCGTCCAGGAAGACGGAGGTGGACACCGGGCCGCAGAGCACCGTGCAGCGACGGGCCTTGGTCAGCCTAAGGGTGTTGGGATTACCATACAGTTTGATCGTGCAGTTGCTCAGTTCGGTCAAAAGGACGTCGCGCTGGTGCAGTTCCTCCGCTCTCTTCTGGAGGACTTGGGAATCCAAGTTGGAGAAGCCGCAGACGTAGCTGGACCCGAAGCCTCCCTCCTCCTTCAAGGGCGGCGGGGAGGCCAGGATGTCATTCGCCGCCGGGGCGCCGGGAGCCGCGTCTACTTTGGCGGCTGAAGCAGCATCCTTCCTCCGGGTCTTGAAAGCGAACCGCTTCTTGGGCTGCAGCTCCTGACGCCGCTCGCCCAGGGCCGCCTGCAGCCGCGCCAGCACCTCTTGTCCCTGCCGCAAGTCGTAGGCGGTCAGGAACAAAACCGAGTCATTGACAAGTTTCTGCAGCCCCTGGAGCCGAGCGGCCGCCTCCTCCAGCCGCTCGACGGACTCCCCGCCCTCCAGAAGCTCTTCCACGGCCGCCCGCTCCCGAGCGAAGGCGACGGCGAAAAAGTCGCTCGTCTCCTCCTCCACCTCCTGGTTCTGCCGCTTTTGCTTCCGTCTTTCCACCTCCAGCTGCCGCTCTTGTTCTCGTCTCTGAAGCCGCTCGGGCACCAGGCTCCGGTCCCGCTGGGACCCCACGTCCCCGTTCCCCACACCGACCGCAGAGCAATTAGCAGTCTCCATCTTGACTGCCAACCTCCCAGCTTCTGCCTTCCTTCCTCAGGGCGCGCCCTCCCTGAGGCTTCCCACCAACGAGTCCTGTGATTGGCCGGCCACGCTGACGTCAGATCCCCGGCCCTTTTTCCCTCTCCCATTGGTCCCTCCGCGTCGGAGGGGGCGGGGACGTGGGGCGGGGCTGACTGACAAGGGGGGCGGGGAGACAAAGGTCCTTGTGGATGGGTGGGGTGGGAGGCAGGCGGGGGAAGCTTTTTTTCCTCTTAAAGGGGCAGGACTTATATCCGGGATTGTGGGGTGAGTTGCAGCAGCGGCAGCTGCACATGTGGGTTTGTTTATAAGAACAAGGTTAGAAACTCGCAGGCCTCCCCCTCCCCCCCAGCTCCTCCCTACTACCCCCTTACAGGCCGGAGATCCGCTGCTGGTGGGGGGAATGTGTGCGTGTGGTGGGTGGGGGGACAGGTAGTGGTGAGAAAGATGGAGGGGGGGAATATTGCACCGCCCGGCCCGCGCCCGAGGAAGCGGCAGCTGGAACAGCTGGCCAGGGAGCCGCTTGCATGCCTCTTGTTTTTTTCTCTTCCCTTCCGCCACCCCTTCCCCCAACCCATTCTTGCCGCCCCCAAATCCTCATCCTACTCGCTCCCTCCCCCCCAGCCGCTGCAGTTCGGCGTGGCCCGGGGCTCCTGGATCCCCGCAGGCAGTTACGGGGGCGGGAGAAGGCAAGGGGCACCGGGATGGGAGAGCCTGGGTTCCTCACTGCAACCGGGTTCAGGGGGCCCTGGGGGAGTCTAGAAACGGATTTCTATTTTTTTTGGCCAATTGCTGCAGTCGCGGGGGGGGGCGGGGGGAGGGTGAGATCCCACACCCCCTTCCTCTTCCTCCCACGCCCTCCCCCCCTTCGCGGTCACTCCCTCCGCCTCTGGGCGCCGCTGGCCGCACGGGGTGAGACCCCAGGCCGGGCTCTGCGGCTCTCCGTGGGGCCGTCGGTCTTGAGGAATGCGATGGGGGAAATGTTACATTATTTCTAGAGGGGGTGGGAGGGATCTGTCACCGGAAGTGAATGAGCCCAGCCTAAAGTCGGGACCAGCCGGAGGTGTGAGTGGGCAGCCCAGACGGTGCAGGCACTAGCAGAACCCGGGGCCGCGGGCCGGGCGCGGACCGGGACGCGGCCGGCGTGGCGACCTCGCGTGCTCGGTGCGCCCGGGCGGAGCGGGGCGCTGGGGCCTCTGTGACTCGGCCCGCCCTCCAGGCTTCGGTTTCACCTTTATCTCCTCCTCCAGTTCCCAGCCTCCCTCGTTTTCAGTTGGGGTATTTAACTGACCACGAAACTGTCACTTGAAATTTCACTGAAATACCTGCATTTCGATGCAGAGAAAGGTGGGAGGAAACGAGAGAATTAAGGCTTATCTCCAGTTTTTTACGGCCCACTCTCCTCCTTTCCTTCCCATTTAAAACAACAAAACAAAACACATAAGTTCCCGTATTTCTCTGCAGAAAATCAGTGCAGATCACACCGTTTGGCAAATTCTGCGCGGGGATGGGGGACTCGTGTGTTTGTGTGTGTTCGTGCACAGATGGAAACGGGGATGCTGGAAATTCCTGTGCTTACTTGTTTCATGGGCGATAGATGAAGCTTTTTGTTTTTTGTGAGGTGTGATTCTGAGGCTGGTGAATGAAATACACCTGGTTATCTTGTCTAAGTCATACGAAGGAATGCAATAGCTGCTTTATTTTATGAAGAGTGGATTTAACCAAGGAAGATTTAGAGAAGATTTATCTTGCTAGAGAAAAAAACCTGACCTGCCTCCCTTAACGTTTTTCAGCAACTGAATCAGTCCTACTCAAATTAAGAAAGTTTGTAGCCAAACAAGGTGTATTGGACTTGGGAATTGCAGCCGGGGTGAGGCAGCGTTTCTGTATTAGCCAGAGTGAATCTGTGGGTGGTGGTTAGTGTTGTCTGTATTAGAAGTGGAATTGAATGTCATTAAAGAACTTCATTTCTGCCCAGCAACAGGTTTTGGCATAGAGTCCGGTAGACTTTGGAAGTTTCTGAATATTTTAAGTTGGCTAGGTCAAACTTTTATGAGAAAGAAGCAGTAAAGAACAAAAATGGACAGGTCGCCCAGTTGACCCAGTGTGTTGGAGGCAGTTTCAATGACTGATGTGAGGCCTGAGTGGGAATAGACAGGAGTCAGTGGTGTGGTCATTATGAAGCATTGGCTTGACAGTTCTTTACAGCCCCCAGCACAACTGCAAGCCAAGGTAGGTGGTCAAGAGGTGGATATAAAGCTACATTTCTGAGTTCAGAAGCACTAGGAAGGCAGTGAAACCTCTGGCCTTGCCAGACTGTTTGTCTTCTTTCTGACATTTGAGGGCAGTCGATTCACTGTGCATCCTTGAGATGGATCCCAGCTTCTCAGAGGTAAGTACCTGTTCTGATGGAAGGAAGAGGGTGTCTCATTACAACAGAAATGTGGCAAAAAGCCAGCAGCCCATGAGTTCTGAATCCTGCTTTCCAAGATACCTTAAAGGGCTTATGAATCCAAGTACTGCTCTCTTGTAGACTTCTTGAAAAGTGAAAGAATTCTAAGGTGTTACAGACTTTAAAAATTATTTAACAAAAATTTAGATCCTGTGTGGTTCTATTTGTTAGTTAGATTTACTTTTTAGCTTTTTGAAAATTTCAAACATAGTAAAGTGGAGAGGAGTGTTACGTGTGCCATCACCCAGCTTCAACAATTACCAACTGATGACCTTGTTTCTTCTAAAACCTTAGACATTTCCCCACCCCACCTCACTCTGATTATTTTACAGCAAATCCCAGACATTATATTATTTCATACTCTGCAATCTACAAATAATTCAATATGTATCTCAAAAAGACGAGGACTACCCTTTTAAAGCATAACCACAGTACCATCACCACACTCCAAAAAAGTGGTGATATTTCCTTAATATTGTCAGAGTTCCAATCTATAGTCACATTTCTCTGATTATCCTACAGCTTCCTTTTTTTAAAGTTATTTTATTTGAATAAGGATCCTAACAAGTTCCATACAATGTATCCAGTGAATCTGACCCTTAAATCACTTTAATCACTTTTAAATCCTTTGTCTGTCTCTCTCAATTATTTTGTTGAAAAAAGCCGATCATTTGTTCTAGTTTCCCATGGTCAGGATTTCACTGGTTGCATCTCCATACTGTGTTTGTTAGATTTTAAGTATTTCTTGTATTTATTTGATCTTTTAGTGTTGTAGAGTGAATGTTTATGTAGTGATGTGCCACAAGAAATCAATAACCGAGTAGCGAAAGTGTTTAAGCAAAGTAAAAGTCTCTCGGTGTGGTTAGACAGCAAAGAATAAAGCTGTTCTGGGGAGTTTATCAGGGACCCTGTGCAAATGGGAGATGCCAGCCAGACCCAGGCAAATAAAACAGATCCAGGACTTGTTTTCTAGTAGCTTGATGCCAGAAGGAGGTGTCCCCTATTCATCTTTCAGCAAACATTGAATATATAGTGGATATAAAGCGTTCATTAAAGAGCTCCACGTGTCAAGTAGCAAATGTTAGGCAAATTTTCCTACCTTGGTCGATGACGTTTCGGACACAGACAGTGAAAGAGGACAGCTGTGAAGGCATGTGCTGTTCTTGCAAAGGCTCCACGTTGGTCTGGGAAGCAGGACAGGAGCAGTCCCTTCCTTCCACCTTTGCCCCTGGCTTTCCTCCCCTTCAGCACCCTTCACTTTCTGGAACTTTTCTCATCATTGTACACCTAAGGCCTAGCACAGAGGCTGGCACTGCTTATTTATCTAGCATCAGCTTATTAAGTACTTAACCGTGCCCAGCACTGAGCCAGGGAGACCCTCATGCTGCCAAGGTGAATAAAGACAGACATAGTTTCTTTCCTCCTCGAGGAGGCCTGATCTGGGCAAATAATCGAACAAATATGTCAAATTGTAACAGTGACAACTGACAGCTGCTAAGAAGGAAAGAGGAACAGTAAGTGCCACTAGGGGAGATTTGACCTTGTTGGGGAGGTCAGTGAAGGCTTCCACAGGGGTTGAGCTGAGGCTGGAAAGACGTGTAGGAATTAGCAAGGAGAAGTGGAGTGAACAGTGAAAAGTGTCTTCTAGATGTGTGGGCTCATGGGGTCACTGATGACTTTATGGAGAGCTGTGTCAGAGGAGGGATGTGGGCCGGGGTGAGATGGAGTGGGAGTGGGGTAATGGAGCTAATGACAAATACAGATCACTCTTTGGAGAAGTTGGACTGTGAAGGGGAAGAGGGAATAAGTGGGGGATGGGAGGAGGCCAGTGAGGTGTTTTGTTTTTTTACAGAGAAAGAAAACACAAGGTCCATAACATAAGGGTCATGAAAAGGCTGGAGGAGGGGGTGGGGTGGGACCCAAAACACAGGTGCAAGGATTAGCGGTAGATATGAGGGGGGACAGCTTCTCTGTTGCACTGTTAACTTTTTATTTTGAAAGTTTCCTGATATATACAAGCTTTTTGACCTCAACCGATATTAACAGATGCATCATAATTGGAACAGAAGTTTTAAGAAACAGTAAATACTCTTACTATGTGCATTAGATGCTATTTTCTGTTCTATTTATTGCATTAAAAAATGCTGATCAAGACTCCCCAAATTAAACTGCAGTTTTAAAATGCTGTATCAGCAGGCGAGGGTGCAGCTGTAGGTATTTTGTGTCTAGTAGTTGGCAGATGAGTCTTATGGTTTCTGTGTTCTCCATAAAGTAGCAGTGAGATCCTCTGCTGGGTGTGGGAGGAAAGGGGTCAGGGTGTCTGGAAAGTGTGGGGAAGGTTTGAGAGCCCTGTGGGAAGATGGAGAGTATGTTGCGCAGAGAAATGGGGCTGAGTGGTGTGGATGTTCAGCACGCACTTGGAGAATGACCGAGGGAATGAATGAGAACCTCCCATCCGGGCAGTCTAGGCTGGAGACCAGCTCGGGGGAAGGAGGTGGGGTTTGGGGCAGACCAGAGGAGAGAAGCTGGCGTTGAGAGCCTGACCCCAGAAGGCAGGGAATCCCCATAAGGCGGCTTCTCCAGAAGAGTCTATAGGCTTGACTCCTGCAGCCCCTCACACATTTCCTACAAAACTCTTCAGAAACTTACATCACTCTTCCCAAGACCCGTGCTGCCTGCAACAGATGACCTTACCTAGTCTTCACAGAGAGAGAGCCCACCAGATATGAACCTCAACTCGCCTCCCATCTCACTTATAACTTATCTGTGAAGATCCACTTCTTTGTCTCTTTCCCTTTTCACCAAAGCAGAGCTCACCCCTGAGTTCAGTGTCCCTTCCCTCCCGTTTCCCAGGACCTCCAGCCAGCAGTCCTTCTCTCTTCCTCCCGCATCTCTCATCTCTCTCTTCTTTGGCATCTCCTCTCAGCAAGCAAGTTCCCCCAACTTAAAACGGTTTTCCCTTCATCCTGTCATCCACCCAAGCGAATGCTCTTAACTTTCTTCCTCCTTCTAACAACAGGCTTTTTATTTTATTTTTAAAAGTTTTTTTGAAGGGAGGGGGTTATTAGGTTTATTTTTTTTCCACAGCTTTACTGAGATATAATTGACATATACCAATGTGTGGGTTTAAGATACACAACGTAATGATTTGATATATGTATATGTTGTGAAATATATTAACAATAAGGTTAGTTAATATATCCAACACTTCACATAGTTACCTTGTGTGTGTGTGTGTGTGTGTGTGTGTGTGATGAGAACTTTTAAGATCTACCCTCTTAACAACTTTCAAGCATACAATATAGTATTATTAACTGTAGTCACCATGCTGTACATTACATCCCCAGAACTTATTCATCTTGTAACTGGAAGTTTGTGCCCTTTGACCACCTTCACCCATCTCCCACCCCCTAGCCCCCGACAGCCACCAATCTACCCTGGTTCTATGAGTTTGGTTTTAACAATAGACTTTTTAAAACAGTAATCTACATTAACTGTGTCCAGTTTCTCAATTATCATTTCCTCCTTAGCCCCTTGTCATGTGACTTCAGCCTCTGCCACTTTATTTGAAAGTGACCTTGCCCTCTCCCCGTTCTCTCCTAACTTTCAAACCCATTGCTCTTGTAGCTCTAAGCACCAATTCTGTAGGCTCAGCTGGGGCTGGAGCCTCCAAGACAACCTCACTCATGCGTCTGGGGCCTTGGTGCTGGCTGTCAGCTGGCGTATGTCGCTTCTCCTCCATGTGGCCTCTCTCTCACACTTGGTCTCTTAGCATTCAGTAGTTGAGCTCAAGCTTTGCATGGTGGCTGGCTTCCAAAGGGGCAAAAGCAGATGCTACCAGGCCTCTTAAGGCTTGGGCCAGAGTTGGTACAATGTCACTTCTAGTGCATTCATTTGGTCAAAGCAAATCACAAAGCCAGCCCAGATTCAAGGGAGGAGAAACAGACTCCACCTCTGATTGATGGAGCAGCAGGCACTTAGAGGGATGGAAGGAATTACTGGCAGCCATTTTTGCAGATAATCCACCACACTGTATATAAATAGTTTTGCTTACTCTTATATGGCATTTACTACATGCTGGTCAATGCTGAGCATTTGCATGTATTCCCTCATTCAGTCTTCACAACATCCCCGTGATGTAGGTACTGCTATTATCCCCAGTTAACAGATGACGAACTGGAGAGGTGATGGTGATTTCCTCAGGACCGAGAACTAGAAAGTGGTAGAGCTAGGGTTTGAATCAAGGCCGTCTGGTTCCTGAGTCCAAGCTTTTACCATCACTGTCTGATCATGCTACCACATCTGACCATGCTCCCAATACCACATCCATAGTCTTCCAAGCAGGAAATCAGTCACCCACTGCACCTCATTCCCCTTCACTGGTCCACCTAGTCTGCAAGTACTGTTCTCTCTCTCTTTCTCAGGCCTGGTCCCTCTCTTCATGCCTTGGCCCCCTTCTCATCTTCCCCTCCCTGAGCTGCTGCTCTAGACTCCCACCTGGTTCCCTACCCCTGTGCTTCCCTGAATTCCCCCAGTCTTCCATGTCTCAGCCAGTTCAAAAATTTAAGCTGATCATGTCACTTTACTTAAAACTTCTGCTGGCTCCCTATTGTCTAATTCTGTTCCAGATTCCTTAGTGTGGATACCAGGCCCTTCACAACCTGTCCCCAATATATCTCTGCAGCCCCATCTCCCACCATTGCCTTTACTCCAGCCACACCACACTCTGCCGTAACACCACACACCATGCTCGTTCACTTCCATTTATAGTCAAGTGTCACTTAACGATGTGGATATGTTCTAAGAAATGCATCATTAGGTGATTTCATCATTGTGCAAACATCGTAGAGTGTACTCACACAAACCCTGATGGTATAGCCTACTACACACCTAGGCTGTATGGTACTAATCTTGTGGGATCATAAAATGTCACATATTGTAATGTGGTCCATTGTTGACCAAAAAGTCGTTATGTGGCTCATGACCGTATTCATGCAGCACTTATTTAGTCAGCACCACCTATATGCTAGGCACTTTGCTCGGTGATGGAGGTATATTGATGAACATAGACAGGGCTCCCCCAGAGCTTACAGGCTAAGTGAGGGATGCAGAGAATTACAGTGTGGTGTGATATACACTGTAATGAGGGAACCTCTGGTGCTAAGATCACACAGGGTAACCTAACCCGGACCGGGGAATAGGGGAAGGGGGTGTCTTTTAGGAAATATAAGCTGGATCCTAAAGAATGAGTGATATCTAACCGGGGAAGGGAGAAAGCAGAGTCACTCATTCCTTTCTTTCTACAAATAGTCATGGAGCACCATCTCTGTTCTAGGCACTGTTCTAGGTGCTGGAAATATAACAGCGAAGAAGACAGACAGGAAGTCCCGGCTTCGTGTCCAGGAAGCCAGGAGCGCTCCAGTGCCTCCAACAACAGAGACAGGGCCTGTTCAGCAAACCTGGACTTGAGAAAAGATGTGTTAGACCAGAGCAGTGTTCTCAACCCTGGTGGCACATTCGTATTGCGTGGGGAGCTTGACAACATCCTGATGCCCAGGGCCTTCCCTTGAGTAATTCAATCAGAATCTCTGGGAGGGGGACCTTGGCACAGGTATTTTTTAAAGCTCCCCACATGGTTCTAATGGGCAACCAGGGTTGTAAGCCCCCGTGCTAGAGGAACTGAAGGACACTGAAGCTGGACGTGGGGATCAGAGACAAGGTTAGAGAGGTAAGCAGAGGCCAGGCCACCAACGGTCTTGTAAATCCCATTAGGAACTTTGGGTTGAATCTTGAAGGCTCTGGGAGCTAGTGAAGGATTTAAGCAGGGTAATGACAGGGTCAAATATCCCCCTATCCTCCTTGTTTTAACAAAGGACCAATCTGGATGCTGTGTGCAGAATGGATTCACGTGCAGCAAAAGTAAACTGATGTCAGTTTGGAGGCTGTTGCGGGAGCCAAGGAGAAATGGTGGTACTGTGCTGCGGGGATGGGAGTGAGGATAGAGAAGGGGAAATGTCAGATTTAGAAGGAGACTAGACAGGACTCGGTGATTAATTGGAAATAAGGGATACAAAAGGGTAAAGAGTTGTGGAAGGTTCTGGCTTGAGGAGCTGGGTCTGTGGTGACCTTGGTGCCTGAGACCGTGAGCTGAGAGGAGCAGCTTTGGAGAGAGAGCTGATGGGTCCATTTGGGACCCGCTCCTTGCTCCCTGTGATCCTATGCTTTATCTTCTCCACATGACAGGGCACTTGCCTCCTACAAGACCTGTGGTACACGTCTCCTCTTCTGGGAAGCCCATCTGGATTCTCCCCTCCGTTGGCTCTGGGTAAGTTTTGTCAGGTTATGAAGTCAGTATCCATTTACAGATATCTGTTCCGCAGCTTGGGCTCTTCCAAGTAGGGATGTGTTTTATTCCACACTGTATGCCTAGCATAGCGCCTGGTACACAGGAGGTGCACAACAAATGCTTGTTAAATAGATGAGTCAATGGATGAAGAGTTGGGCCAGAAGCAAGACCTCTCCTAGGACTGTGATTAGAAGTGAGCCAGGGGCTTGCTGTTGTTGTTTCTAGGGTAAGGGACAGAAGGAGTCCAGGGGCAGAGAGGAGGGTATTTGCTGAGCTGATCAGGAAAGAGGCCTAGTTAGAGTTGCCAAAGGGACCTACAACTAGGATGTATAAGTATGTACTGGGGTTTTGGGGAGAAAAAAGAAAAAGAGGAAGATTGGCAACAGATGTTAACTCAGGGCCAATCTTCCTTTAAAAAAAAAAAGAAAAAGAACTTTGCTTTAAGAAAAAAAAGAGAGAGTGGCCTAAGCTGGTGACTCTAAGATAGAGTAATATATATGTAGTCAGCTATCTAAATTGTCTTTTGAGTATAGTTTCAAATGCCTTTCATGTCAAAAGGCACATAAATCTCTTAAAACTTTTCTGCATCTGTTCCTTCTCTTATGTCTCTTGCCATCAGTGAGTTGTAGTGGCAATGAGTGGACAGATCTGAGTTTAAATTCTGATTACTAGCTGTGTGACATTGGGCATGATACTTAACCTTTCTGAGCTCAGTTTCCTCCAACTGTAAAGTGGGGATAAAGAAAGGTATATTTCTCCCGGGATGGTTGTGACGTTAAATAAAGTAATGTGTGGAAAAGTACCAAGTATTGGCCAGACCTGTAGTAGACCCTCAACAATTGCCAGGTTTCTTTCTGCCTTCCAGTCACCAAGACCTCTGTCCCTTTGCACTTCCCAGTCCTCAAGGTCAGTGGTGGAGCCAGAATTTGCTGTGTGTACTATGACTTCCTTAGAAAGGACCCTTTAATGATTCTCCCAGGAACAAGTCTCTGGCCTTTCTGCAATTCTGGGGGATATTTGGGCAGAATTTACATGTAAGTAGTGCTGCAAAAGAAAACTGCAGAATCCTAGAAAGTCAGAGCTGGGCAAGCCATGAGGGGTCCTTTAATACCAGGACAAAAACTGGTTTAGGGTAAAAGGAAAAAAAAAGGATATGTAGTGATTTTTTTTTATGACATTTCATTCATTCAGTTTAAAAACACTGTATTGTGAGATCATATCCTTTTTTTTTCTTTTATGAAATCCTTTCTATCTGTGAGATCTTCACTTTGGGGAACCAATGATCTAACCTTACCTCACCTGACATAAGGGAGTGTGGAACAGTTATGTATGTATGTATGTTATGTAATATTAATGGAGTGTGCAGTATTTTCACAAATGCTAAGGTCTTATTTGACTGTAGGCTCCATGAGGGCTGTGGTTGTGTCTACTATTTTTTACACCCCAAAATCCCAGCACGCGTCATCTGTCTGGCATGAAAGGCTCACAATAATTATTTGCTGGAGGAATAAATGAAACCCTCAGCTGAGGCACTCTAGAATCCTAGCTTGTAATGATATTTATTCTTATCGATGGAGCCAGTAAACTCCTTGAGGGACGCCCTGTCCTCTCTTGCCCAACAGGGCGGGTGCTCAGTGAGTGAATGAGCCCCCAGGTCACACAGAGATCAGGCATGTCCAGGAAAAGGTAATCCAGGAACCTGAATGGTAGCAGGAGCCACCAGGCACTTCCCTTGTATTATCTCATTTAATCTTCACGGTAACCTTGCTAGGAGGGTTATAATTCAAAGCAACAATTTTAAGATTCTTTAAAAGACACAGCTGAGTTTTAATTCCCAGCAGATGTGAGTTTTTAATACAGATTGGGGGGCAGGGAGTACCTTTTCTGCCTCAGTTTCTTTCTTCTTCAGTGGAAGAGGAATAGTGCCCCACAAGGTTTTGAGATAGTTAAAGGCTTTTGCATAAATGGTCATTCATGGAGATCAATGCTTTTAAAGAGTCCTGGCAGTTGAAAAATAAGAAGCAAAAAAATTATTCCTCTTCAACTCTTCTGCCTGGAAGGTTAACGGTTCTCTTCTTTAGGTAGGATTTCATTATTTGCTGTGAGATACCACTTTTCTGTGAAATACTATAAACTGGTGTTTTCAAACCACAGGCTTCAACCTACTGAGGTCATGAAATCCATTTAATGGATGGCGGTCTGCATTAAAAAAAAATGGTAAAACAAATAAAATAGAATATAAGATGTCAGAGTGCATTGTGTTGCATAAATAGGTTTATATTATATACATTTTATATATACATACACATGACTTGTGAGATAAAAATGTACTTCTTTTTATAGGTTATAGTCAAAAAAGTTAGAAAAAATGGTTTTGTGAATGATGAAGGCACATTATGGGGCTTAAAAGTGTTCATGGACCTGGATAAAAGGATGTTTTTTTGTGTCATTATGACATGATAGCAATAAAGAAATATGGATGCTGAGCCAATTCCTGCAAAATGTTGTCAAGTGAGAACCTATTTGTGCTTCATATTCTCTCTCCTCCTTTCTTTTGTAAGAATAATGAAAGTTTGCTCATAAAAAGTGAAAGATGCTGATTTTGACGAGGGAGCAAGGGCACATGAATTTAGGAATGTGATTGTATAACGGGGGCTGTCTAAGGCATTTGTGGCTTTAATGGTCGTGCATCCTACTCTCTGGGAGGGATCCAGTGGTCCACGACATGCAGTAATTTGAAATTTGCTGAGGCACAAATCTGAGTACATCCTAGGAGGTGAGGCCCGGGGGTGGGGGACAGTCCTTTAGCTCAGGAGTGAGCCATGGCCCCTGCCTTCCATCTGCATTTCTACATGGCATTAGGACCTGCGGGGTGAGCATTGATTTGAGGCAGTATTCATTTATTATATAGCCTCTGGAAATAGAAATCTTCACTTTTGTTTAAAAAGAGGAGAAAACGTGTGTGTGTGTTTGTTTTTTGTCATTAATCCTGATACTTCTTGATCAATTGCCTTAGGACTGACTGTGAAGTTCTCTGATATTACCTGAGTGCTTATGCTCTTTAGAATGCTATGTTGTCTGTCCTAGGTTTGCCCAGAGCTGAGGCCTTCCCACAGCTCTGGGCGGGAGAGGAAGACTGGGGACACAACAGGGATGGATTGTCAGTGGGCAAATCAGGACCAGATTCTGCTTCTGCCTTCAAAGGTAGACGCTGACTCTTTTGAAGGAACTACAATAAAGTCACTTTTGGGTTGACCCACATGCCCTTCTCTAAAACATAAACTAGGTGCCCGCCCAGTGGTGTAGGGGTTAAGTTCACACGCTCTGCTGCGGCGGCCCAGGGTTCGCAGGTTCTGACCCCGGGCGCGGACCTACGCACCACCAATCAAGCCATGCCGAGGCAGGCATCCCACATATAAAGTAGAGGAAGATGGGGATGGATGTTAGCCCAGGGCCAATCCTCCTCAGCAAAAAGAGGAGGATTGGCAGTGGATGTTAGCTCAGGGCTGGTCTTCCTAAAAAATAAATAAATAAAACATAAACTAGATAACTGTGTGGGGGGGGTCCACCCCCATCCCCATTCTCCAGTAGTTGCTGACCTAAAACTGGCATTCTGTAATGTGCCTGTGAGTCATGATTGCAACTGTAGAAAGAGGGGGAAAGAGAAGAAAAGGGGAGAGGTGTGTTAGTTTCTCAGGATATGAAAAATTGTGCCTCACTTTTTATTTAAAAAAAAAGTTAGGCTGAGATTCATTCATGCATTGCTGCACCACGGATGTCACCAGGAGGCTAACTCTGCCCTCTCAGCTCTGCACATGCAGAGGCTCGGTAGGCACCTCACCTGAATGTCATTAGTCCAGGAAAAACTTGTCCGGGCCACCCCAACTGACTATGATGGAGTCAGTGACTGTTTGTTGAGTGCCTGCTACCTTCAACACCAGTCAGGTGCCTTGATACAGTAAATATACCATAAATGTGAGTTTAATGTATTGATATAAGATGCTGTAGTCGGCCCTGGGCTGAGGGGAGGTACAAAAATAAACAGCATAGTCCTCATCTCCTTGAGGCTCACGATCCAGGGATAGACAAGGAGGCAACTGACTATAAGTCTAGCTGACTGCAGTGTGTGTTATAAAGGAGGGAGGAAGTTCTCTGAAAGTACAAAGGAAAGAAGGAAGAGGAGCAAAGAGAGGAGTGAGGGAGAGGGAGCAGGCAGGGGAGGTCCCCAGAGGAAAGGAATGCCAGGCAGTGGGACGAACATGAGCAGAGCTGGGTAGACACCGGTTGTACGTGAGGAGCTTGGAGCAGTGCCAAGGGCAAGAGTGGAGAGTACTCAGGGCGAGCGTGGCGGGTGTGGTGGCAGATGGCCTGGAGCCTTCAGTCATTCCGAAGGCACTTGGGGACCCATCAGAGGGCTTTGAGCAGGGAGCGAGGCATCAGATGTGTGTTTTAGGAAGAGAAGTTGTGAAGAGAACGGATTGGAGCAGGGGAGGTGCCATTGGGAAGCTAATGCAATGGTTCGTTGGATGAACGACAGGGCTTGACCAAGGGCAGTGGAAATGAAATGGAGGTTACTCAAGAATGATTTGTACTCAAAGCCAATCTGTGGATTTATAATGGGCATGAACCTCCCCAACCACTGGAATGATTAGGTCAGCTGGCTGGAACACAACTTTTTAAATGGAAGTACATTAATAATCAAAGGATTACTTGGTGAAAATGGAGTTAAGTGAAAAGGAGTTGGATGGTCTGAAAGGACCTTTTACTCAATCTATAGCAGTTTTTGCACAGCAATAATAATAAAGCTTAAGTCTCTGGCGAGTTATTCTTCTCTGGAGAGATACTTGGCCTGCCACAGCAGGAGGAACCGCTCCCCAGGCCAGCGCCAGAGAGAAGCTGGCCCGCGGTGTATTCGAGGATCTTTTGGTTGCAAGAAAAGGAACTCTCTCATAGATGAGCAAGTAAAATGGGGAATAATTATAAGGAAGGAGAATCTTCCAACCCAGATGCTAGAAAGGCAGTCAGCCCTCATGAAACTTAGAATATCATCAGGACCTTTCTCCTCCCCGCTTCCCTCCTTCCACACCCGGTGAGAATCTTCTCCCTGACACACTGGCCTTTCCATTCCCCTCCGCTTGTATGGGCCGCATTATAACTGCTCCAAAATGGTGGCCTTGACCCCTAGTCTTCCCAGCCTTATAGTCTGCTCCCCACAGCTGACTCAGTTTCTGTGTCCCAAGTGCTAACACCAGAAGAGAGGATGCAGTTGGTCCAGGTTGGGTCAGGGGCCTTTCTCTAATCTACTCAGGCTGAAGATGTGATATGACAGATTCTTTGAGAAAAAGCAACATGGTAGTAAACAATGGGCAACTCTAGTGTACTGGTATTCTTGTTCAACTCGCCTAGGCGTCATGAATCACTCAGTGTATTAGTTGTCTGTTTCTGTATAACAAAGTACCCTCAAACTTAGCAGCTTAAAGTAACAAGCATTTATTTTATCACCAATGTGTGGGTCTGGAGCCCAGGAACAGCTTAGCTGAGAGTTTCTGCCTCACAGTCTCTCATGAGGTTGGGTCAAGCTGTCCCCAGGGGCTGCAGTCAGCTGACGGGTGGGCTGGGGGATCATCTGCTTCCACGACAGGCAGAAAGCCTCACTGACTGTTGGCTGGAGACCTCAATTCCTCGCCCTGTGGGTCTCTCCATAGACTGAATGTCCTTAGGACATGGCAGCTGGCTTCCCCCAGAGTGAATGATTCAGAGAGAACACCTAAGATGGAAGATGTGGCCATTTATGAGCTAACCTAAGAAGTGACAAACAGTCACTTCTGCCTTATTCTCTTGGTCACACAGACCAAGCCTGGTACAGTGTGGGAGAGGGTACACAAAGGTGAGAGTACCAAAGGGTGAGGCTCATTGGGAGTCATCTTGAAGACTCTGACTACTGACTAAATGTTTGTTGACTACAAACATTTATTTAGTGTCTGCTTGTGTAGCAGGTGCCAAGAATTGAGAGCTATGTGACACGGAGTTTCTGTCCTTGAGGCACTCACTGTCTAATATGGGGAAGCCTTACAAAAACCTACCACCACGAGTCCCCTGAGCCCTCACCTCTGTGCACTCATCTTTCACACTGCCACCACACCTGTCCTCATGAAATTCAAATCAATTCATAGCAGTCTTATTTAACCATCCTCAAGTAGGTCCCCTTTTTGCCTAGATGGTTTTTTCTCTTTGAAAACATTTTAATCACCACAGTAAGACATACATTTTATATCACAAACCAGTACGGGTGTACATAGACACATTTATAATGGAAACAAATTTCACAAATGAGTTTACACCCTCACTACCTGTGATGTATTCTATTCTAGGCTATTTCATTTCTTATAAAAGCTGGTCACAATCTCATAATTTCACAGCCTATTGCATTATGACCTGCACTGTGGAAAGCAGCAGCCAAAAGAATCATCCAGACTCCCTGCCATGAGCTACAAAGCCCACCACTATCTATCTGTCTGTATCTCCCCCTCATTGATATTTAATGACTCCCCCACATAAAGTTCCTCTGCCTGGAGCTCTCGCCTTCTTCCCCACATTATTTGGAGAACTCTTACTCATCCTTTAAAACCCAGCTTTAAAGTATCTCCTCTTACCCTCTGTCCTTGGACAGAATTGCCTGCTCCCTCCTCTGGCCCTAAGAGCATTTCACTGACACTTGGGACTGTCCCTTCTCCACTTCCAGCCAGTCCTAGAGCCAGCTGCCCCAAGCTCACAACATATTTTCAGTGAATCTCTCCACGTACATTTCCGAGAGCATAGAGCAAATTAGCATCACACAAATGACGATGCTGCAAATGAGCGCTGTGCGGAGTTGGGGGTGTCACAGGCAGGTTTCCTGTCGATGGAGCCACGTGCTGCCGAAAAAGGATCCCTCCCCCTGTGGGCCGCTGTCTTGCCCGCGCCCATCCATCGCAGGTACAATTCGCACCGGAACTTGCCGTCCGGGTTCATTACCGCGGTTCCTTTTAGCTGCTCTGGTTTCTTTTGGTTTTTCTACTTTTTTCGTTTGTTTGTGTTGATGGGGACAGCCTAGTGAGAAATGGAGCTTTAGGTAGCACAGAGAGAAAGGCCCCTATACTATCTGCACCCGCCGTACGGGGGGGTTTCCTTTCTGAAGTGGTACGGAAGGAGGGTTTTGAGGTTTCTGAATATTTGCTTCTAAGTATCTAAGTAAAAGATTTGTTTGCCCACATTTGCACTATCTTGGCAAGCTAGCAGCCCGACAAAATGTTTTCTGGTTGGTATTGCCTCTACGCGGTTATTTTTGAGAGGAGGAAGAATTTACACCTTGGTTAAATTGCACTGAAATACAACAGCTGTTTTTAAAAATTGCTGTTAACTTAAGGGTTGAAGCTAATATGATTGCCAGGCCCAGCCTCTCGGGAATCGCTGATAGACTATGCTGTGAACCATAACCAGAAAAGAAAAAAAAAAAAATTAGACTTGAGCAAAAGCAATTAAATGATTCCTTCTCCAGTATTCTCATTTCTGCATTTGTCAATGGCTGTGTAACTGCCCAAGTATATGCTGACTTGGTTGTGGTGTGTGCATATTTGGGGGAGGGAAATGAGGGTGAGAACAGACTGTAAATAGATAATTACTGTAGAGTGTGATAAATAGTATAATAGAGGTTGTGTATCGCATGCAGAGAAGGGAGTCATTTATTCACTTTAAGCAGTATTTTTCAAAGGAGGGTTGCCTCCATTAGTGGATCATGAAATCCATTTACAGGGTGGCTAACAGCACTTTAAAAAATGAGATAAAGTAGAATGAAACATATCAAGTTACATCCTCCATTGTAAGTTTAGATATTGTTTTCCGAAACCTTTGTTTCAGTTATTTGTTTATCTGTTGCATTGCAATGTGAAATCTATTTCTTGGGATTGAGTCTGAGGCAAATATGTTTGAAAGTTACTGATGTAGGGGATGGAAGAAGGCTTCCCAAAGGAGGTGGCATTTGAGCTGGACCTTGGAGAATGGTGGACTTGCCCCAGAGGAAGAAGGGCATTCCAGGCAGAGGAAAAAGGATATGCCTAAATCGGGACAAGTTTGTTTGGGAAAGGATATTTTCCATGATTGTAACACAGGGTACTGGGAGAGGAGCAGCTGGAAATGCGCCTTGGGAGGCAGGTGGAGCTAATTAATGAAGCACTTGAAAGTACAAATGTCGGGGCTTCCGCTCTCCCCAGAAATTCCATTTCTCTGGTGATGAAACCTTGGGAATCTGTATTTCTAATAAGCTTCCCTGGGCAATGAGATGCTGATGGAGGTATGTCACAACCAACTCTGGGATTTAAGGAGGTGATTTTTTGCAGTAATTTAAATAGAAGATTGATTGGAGTGAAATAAAATTGGGAGGCCAAGCAAGAGATGAGGACCTGAATTTTGGTGAAGGCAGTTGGTGGAAAGGGGCTGGATTTAAGGGCAATTTTGGAGGTGGGTTGTGTGGGTTAAGGGAAGTGAGAGAATGAGAAGGAATCAGAGACAATCCTAAAATATCTAGGGGTTGGTCTATGAACACAGAGACTAGAGAGAAGATCATATTTAGAAGGGGAGATGATTACTTGAGTTTTGGTTTGTACCCATGGTGGGGCAGGAACCATTCATCAAGTTTTCACCATGTCCCATGGGAACTGGACCTCAAGATCATACATGTCTTTGCTCTGACCACCCATCTCTAAATCTCCTGATTGTCTTAGACTTGATTCCAGTTAATCTAACTCACAAGGGACCGATGCATACACCCAACTGTTAGTTGATTAATATGATTTACAGTGAGGGAGATGTTACAAACTTTTTGGGTACCTTTGCTCGGGGTGTCACCTTTACAGTATCAGACTACCTGGGAAATGGAACTAGTATTTAGCAGATTTAGGAAAGGGAGAATTGATGGTCTGAGGGGTATTTCACGTGGGCTTTAAAAATGCCTGATTAACTTTCCTTCGCTCAAATAAGAATATGGCTCTTTAGTGATCAAAATACTTATGGAGGCTATGCAGTGTCTCTGCTCTCTCATCTTTTTTTCCTTCAGTGTTGAGGATATATCTTGGTGCCTGCTTAGTACCTACTTATTTCTTTGTCTTCAAATTGTATTTACAAGCCATCTTTTAGGAGTAGTTCCTTCTTCAGATGTCTTACCTCTTAATAGTTTCATTTTCAGAAAGGACACTGACATTGAGCAAGCCCCTTTCATATGGGTGTCCTATCATAGAGGCTGACTTTCTCACCAAATTCTGAGGGTGCTTAAAGTAGCACCCTAAAGTCTATGAGACCCTGCTTCTACTGCCTCTACAATCCACCGTCCTCCTGGGCACGGCGGAGTGGAAGGAATGATCTGTTTAGGAGAGGTTAGGAGTTCGGGCAGAGCACCAGAGGGCCCCGGGAGCTGGTGAGTGACGTCCCAGCCATGCCTTCCAGCGGCACCTGTTGCCCTCCTAACCTGATGACTGTCCTCCCCCTCACACACTGTGGGGAAACAGTCTAGATGTGTAAGACAGCAAGGCCAGTGGGAGTGCTGAATGTCTCTTTTTGTAACAACAGTTCTGCTGTACTCCTTATCCTTGTACTAGAAGCTTGTAGGAGTTCAGATTTTTTTAAAAGTCTGTCAAGGAAAAGAACCAGCTTGAAATATATCATGACTAGAATAGCCTTAGTCTCTACAAAGATGATTTAAAGTGTTTATATTCACGTATCAAATAAAATAATAATGCAGGCAAGGTATTGACAACATTTGTAATCACTCCAATAAATTGCTTGTTTACCATTGCTTTGAAAACAATTCCACATTCCTTCTAATGATAATAATAACAACCACAACAATAATGGCAACTACTATTGAATATTTACTATACACAGGCACTAAAGCAACGGTTTTGTGTAACTAATGTCATTTAACTCTCCCTCACCAACTTGAGATATAGATATTGTTGCTATCATTTTACAGATGAGGAAACTGAGTGAGCGAAGTTAAAAAAGTAGGCCAAGATCACAGGGCTAAAAAGTGGCAATGACAAAGCTTTAACTAATGGAGGTTGTGGGAAGAACTCTAAACCATTAGGCTATACTGCCTGTGATCAACTGGGCAGTGGTTTTCTTTATGTGGTTCTAGGAGACTTACTGTGCTCCCTTAATATATAAGTCTCTACGTGCAGATACACTCATTTATTGTATTCTTACACATTTTGTAGACTGGGCTGTTTTTCCTTTATTCCACAAGTATTAATTGTGAGCTAACTATATACAAAGTACTCTGCGGGCCCTTGGAGAAGGAAAGCCCTGAGGAGCTCCCCATCCAGGAAGGAATATAAGAGAGAGAAATTAGGTTGAATCGTATGAGCTTGCCATCGGGAATTTACATAGAAGATTTCACAGGGTTCAACCTGACACATAACTAAAATAAGGCAATATAATATGATCTAAATGGTTTGACCTCTCATTAGGTTTTAGGCACCATGCTACACATTTTACAGGCACTACTTCCTAAATCCTTAAAATAACTTTCAGACATGAGTACTATAATTATCCTCATTTTATAGATGAGGAAGTTGAGGCTCTGAGGAGTGAAGTGACTTGCCCAAAGCCACACACCGGGTGTGTTACAAAGGTGGAATTTGAACCCAGGTCAGTCTTGAGTACAGAGCCAGTGCAATTAAGCCCCAGAATAGAAGTACCTCTAAACGCACAAATAAAGGTATGCCCCTTATTTATGCACGCTGAGAATCTTTAAATTTTTATTTCACAAACACTATATAGAGCACTTACTAACTCATCTGGCTGTTTTGGCGCTTCTGTGATTGGGACACATCTGGTCATGCGGATCACCACTTAATCCCCGGCATTTGCATTCTCCCCCTCTGAAAACGGCCAGCCAACCAAGGGGAACATTTGGAGGGAGAACACAAAAAACAGAAACATTTCCACTTTTAATTTTTATGTGGATGTTGGCCCTGTTTATTTGGAGGCCCCGACACATGCTAGAACATTTCAATTATACTTACATCCTCTTTTTTTTTTTTTCCTGTGTCCATTTGCCCTTCTTTCTAGGTCACATATACAGATGGGAATCATAGGAGTGACCATTTAATTGTACATAATTAAATTGTAGGCAACACAATTAAAGTTATTTGCATAGAGTCAAGCCATTTTAAGAACTTTCCTCTTAAAAAGCTTCCTAATCTTATATTCACATACCAAAATCCTGTCTATATAAACCATAATTTAAAAATTTAAATATAAAGGCATATCCCTTATTTAAAATGCTGTGTTTTAATCACATGGGAAAAAAATTAAGTTGTTTTTGTTTTGTGGTATTATTAAATGATTTCATTTTGGTAGTGCCTGGTGAATCTGAGATTCTCCCCACTGCTGTCCCAGTATTTTGCAACCCCCCAAAATTTAAAATTAGATTTGACCACTGTCATTCTCAAAGTAGGTCTTCCCTAATTAGAGAGTTAGCCCCTCGGCCTATGCCACACCACTGAACTCTGTGTATACTGAAGCAGCAAGGACTGCTTGTTTCCAAGATCCTTTTCAGGCCTTGAAGAGAAGGTGAGTTTTAGAGTCAACCAGGCCTGGGTCCCCCCACCAGCCTTATTAGACCGATGACCCCAGGCAAATTACTGAAACCATTGGGACCCTCATCTGCAAAATTAGGATAATTGAACATTATTCTATGGGTTTACCTGAAGACTCATGCAATAATGTATAATATAATAATAAAGTATCTAGAATAATACCTGTGGCACTTAGCAAACCGTCAGTAATTGTCATTGCTCTTAAATTTGGGCATTCTCTAAAAAGCCTGCAACATCCTGTACTCTTTATGAGTATATAAATTCAGTTTTGTTACGTGATCCTTTCAAGTCAGATCTCTGTTTCTTTGGGGTTCTGGCTGATTTTGGAGAATAACTTTCTGAAATCCATTAATATTTCATTGGCACTCTGGAGCACAGCTGTTAAAACTTGCTTGGTGGGCCCTAATTGCAATGAATAATCCGTGGACTCTTTTGAAATGTAAGACTTGGAAATGGATATTATAATTAAATGCTAGCCGCTCCAAAGGCACTTTAAAACATGTTTAAAAATTTCCCAGACCAATTAGAAAACTGGTTGGTCCAACTGTCAAGTGTAGAGAAATATGCTAATTTATGCAAAGACTACTGTTTCAGGAAGGCCTTGGCTGAATGTGAAGCACAACATCTTCTGAGAAAACACCTCCATGATACTATGTGATACTAAATCACTGAATGTATTTTTAAGGCACCTTCTAAATACAAAGCATACATTGTGAATGACCGAGTGGCAGTTACTAGAACAAGATATGGTTTGTTTTTTAAAAGATCTTCTATCTTGAATATGACAACATTGTATACCAACCTTGACATATTTATTTTGTGCCATATACTACAGTTACAGTATCCTTATGAAAGTAAGCAGGGTGCACTACCATTATGTTCTTTAATGCTAAGGGGATATAGAAACTACACAATTTCACTTGATTTAAATCTAGGGATAATTTTCTTTAGAACTCATCAAATATCTGGGAGACATGGGTTTGAGCATTCTGCTTATCAACAGGATCCCATTGCTATATGTATTACAAACGAAAATAATTGTAGAACATTTCTGGGGCTTACACATGTATTTTTTTTAATCCGAATCACATTCTTGTACAATTCATCCTTTACCTATCCTTGATGTTTATTTAAAATAAAAGACAACAAAACCCCCACTATATTTTTGTGGGCATTTACAGGAAAAGTAAATGTAATTAACTGAGATCACAAAGGCACCCACTCCCAATCTAGACTATCATAATTAACATTTCTTTAAATGCTCTGGGTGCTAGATGGTTTATGAAGACATCTCAACAATTTGAGATTTGAGATTTAAAATGGGTGGTAATTATACTTGGACCAAAGAGTGTTAAAAGGTTGGGTAGCTCCCTTTTTAAGACTGGGGATCGTGTAATGAAAATTCCACAAATGTGGCAATAAAAGATATCTACATAAAGAGAAGGCAGTAGGAATTGAATGTTTTGAGAATGACTTACTCAGCTCCTCACCTTCATCTTGGCCACTAAAATTGTTTTTTCTTTTTAATGTTGACATACAGATTTCACAGATAAGGTTTTACAGTATTTTGAAATGGAGAGGGTGCTGCAAAGGAAAGCTTATTACATTCAAAAGTTGGAATGAATCTGTTATTTGCCAAATAACTAAGTTAAAAGTGATGTTTTCGTTTTTTTAAAAAAGCACATACAAAAAAGTATTTAGTGGGGCTTGTTCTAATTAGAGTTATAAACAAATATTGTGTTTGTTTTTAAACACCCCCCCACCCTCGTCGCGCTAAAACTGGAGAGAGAGAGAGAGAGCGCGCGCGAGTGTGTGTGTGTGTGTGTGTGTGTGTGTGTGTGTGTGTGTGTGTGTGCAGGGCGCCTGCGGAGAATAGCACGCATCTTGTAGATCTTAAAAAAAATAAAAAAATAAAAAACCTGTTTCTTGAATAAACCAATACATTTATGAAGTTAAAAAAGAATCTCAAAGGAAACAGGAATTAACAGCTTTGGAGCTCGATTTTTAAAAAAAAAATTTTTTTTTAATTAAAAATATCCTCATCTCCACATTTTTTGCTAGGCGAGAACCGAAGTTTGGAGGTAGACGAGCAGGCGAGCGGTTCGCCCGGGCGCAGAGCATGAAGGCCGGGCGGGCGCGGGGAGCGGGCGCCCGCCGCCCGGCGCGGGGGTGAGCGAGAGAGAGAGCGGAGCGCGTGTGGCCGGCGCCGCTCGGCCGGGAGCTCCCGCGCCCGCGCCCCGCGCCCCGCGCCCGCCGCCGCCGCCGCCGCCCCTGGTGCGATGGCGCAGAAACCCCGTTGACAAGGCACTGCTTTTTCATGACGGTGAGTTTCCCTTTGAGTGTATTATAATTTTGTGATAAAAATTTCAAGGAGAAAAAAAAAAACACACAACCTCCTTCCTCTGCCTCTTTCCTTCGGGGAGGGGAAAAGCGAGGGAGGGGTGCTGGAGATCTATCTCCAGACAGAAAAGAAAGAGGAGCAAATTAAACACCGAGTTGCCAAAACCAGGATATTAGGTTTCAGCCCAGAGAGCTATTGGCTAAGGCTGTGTTTTTTTTGGGGGGGGGGTGGGTTTGTGGGTGGGTGATGGTGGTGGTGGGTGGATGTTTAATGGACACGGAGAAAAGGGGAATCGAGTGTTTATGCCTTTCCCAGCGCCGCCCGGGCCCCGGGAAGACCAAGTTCAGTGTCTCGGGCGGGGGCGCGGGCGGGCGGGGGGCGGCGGGGCCGGGCCGGGGGCGCCTCGGCGGGGTGGGGGCCCCGGCGCCTATTTTTTTTCCTTTTCCGCGGATGCAAATTTCTGGAGCGGGGAGAGGGAGAGCCTGGGAAGGGGGGTGGCGTGGCGGTTGGTGGTGGGGAGGAGAGGGGAGGGAAGCCTTTTAATGACTCATTGATTGAGCCGGTTTAAAATTAGTTGTGTGCGCCAGCGAGTGTTTTCCGCCCCTCGGAGCCGCCGGGAGCCGGGAAGGAGGGAGCGGGGCTCGGCGGGGCCGCGAGCAGGGGGCAGGGAGGGCCCGAGTGACGGCGGGCGCGGAAGAAAAATAAGCTTTTCCAATCTCCTCCCCTCGGTTTTCCCCCCCTCGTGTCTGTTCTCTCCCCGAAGCTCTTGGGTGTGAATCGCGTTTTCTTTCTTCTCGGCAAAATGGACCCCGCGTCTCGGGCGGGGGAGGGGAGAGGGTGGGGAGGGAGGCGGCGGGGACCGGGTGTATTTTCCATCCCGGCTTCCTCCTGCCCGCCGCGCCTGCGGGCGGCCGCGCCGGGGAGAGCTCGGGGCCGGCCGCCCGCCCCGGCCCGGCTCCCGGCGCGCGCCCGCCGGCGGACCGCGCCGTCCCCGCCGCCTCGCAGCCCGGCGCTGAAGCACCGCCGATGACCCGCGGCCGGGCCCGGACGAGCCCTGGCGCCGCGCGGAGGACCCCGGCGCACCTGGCGCCCCCCGCGGAGCGCGCGGCCGGCCCGGAGAGAAGCGGGGCCGTGCTGGCTCTGCTGGGGCCGAGAGGGCGCGGGCCCGACGCGGTTCGCGCCCCCCGAGCCGCCCCGAGTGCGGGATCCGGGGGTGGGGGGGCGGCTGGAAGGCGCTAAGATGGCGCTGGGCCTGGCCTGTCGCCAGGGCTGGTGGCGCAGTTGCTCGGCGGGCGCCATCTTCCCTGGCGGCGCGGGCGGCGCCCTTCGCGGATGCTCCGCGGGCCCGGCGCCGGGCGGTCCGCGGCGACGGGGAGCCACGCTCGGGGCGCAGAGTTCCGTAAAGGGGGCCGGGGCCGCGCAGCCCGGCTCTTCCCCGTGCCCCCAGACCCAAAAGCCGAGGCCGCCGGCGCGGCGCGGGCAGGGTTGGGGCCGGCGGCATCTTGCTCTTGGTCACCGCTCGTGTTGGAGGGAAGCGTGGGCCGGGGGCGGGCCTGGCCGCTGATGGGTTCCTTCCCTGAGCCCGCATGCCTCCCGGTCTAAACTGGGGGTAACGGGTTCCCGTCCTCTCTCCTACGGCCTGAAACTGGACGGCTTTGTCTTCCCTGGCCCGACGCGGGGCCGGGCACTGGGGCTTTTCCTTCATCCTCTTCCAGTTAATTTTGCGAGTAGAGTCAAACCAGGTTACAAAACTGCAAAAAAGAGTCGAGGACCGTGTCTGGCTTCCCTGCGTTTATTTTGTAGTTGGTTGTATTTTAAAACAACCCTGGAGAGACGTTTATGTAGTTTTCACATTGCGGGAAGGTGATGTGTTCCAGTGATTTGAAACTTGTTCGCTTTCATATTACTATTCCAAATGGTAGTAAATTAAAACAGTTACTTAGAACTTTGGTCTGAAAAATTAAACTCGCTGTGAAACACTCCGAGGCTTTTCTTTCCCTTTGTAAGGAAACCTGCACTGTGTGTTAGGTCATCTTTCTTATCAACATAAAGCTTCTCAGTTCCCCAACTCACTAAAATGTTTCCTTAAAAGCATCCATATAAGTGCCTATCTGTTCTGTAGTAGCTTTGTATTAAGAGATGTGTGTGGGTGATAACTTTGTTTTCAGTTGTTACTGAAAAGATGATTGGAAGGAGGAAAGAAATCTGTAAAACTCTGATCTCTAGGAGTCCGCAGAAATGGAAAATAATTTTTAATGGATCAAGGTAGCATAGTGGTACCAGTAGGTGTGTCCTTGAGTTTATAAATACAATATATATCGTGGATGTTTTAGACCTGTTAATAAGATCTACCATATACTGTATACTGCTGTATGCCAGGAACTGTGCTTGGTGCTTTATTTAATTCCTACTTATTTATCATATCAGCCCCGCAATACTGATTTTATCATCTGTATATCAGGGAAGGAACTAATGTTCACCAAGATACACGAATTGTTCAACGTCTTGCAGTTTTAAGCGGTAGAACTGATCTTGGATCCCAAAAGTAAGTGTTCTTATGTCTACACCTATGGTTTCCAAATCTGAGCGGCAGAATCAACAGGGGAGATGTGTTTAAATATAGATTTGTAGTATCACCTCTTGTTCCATTATTTGTTAGGGCCAATTGGGATTTTTTTCAAAAGGTTTAATGTGTTAGGCAATCTCAGTTTTAAGCTTCTGACTTGCAACTTCTTGATACCCCTGACTACCTCCAATTTTGAAATTCTGGCCCACCCAGGACCCTCCTAAATCCGAATATGTGGGAATCTGTGTTATTCCGAAGCTCTCCAGGTGGTTCCAGTGTGACACGGATACACGTTGGGAAAATCACTGTATTACACTTTGCGCTGTGCCGCTGGCTCTTTTTTAAACTGAAAGGTGAGATGTGAGGTCCATATCATTTCAAGTTTTAGAACAGTTTTACTGCTCACGTCATTCTCATTTTTATTTTCCTCCTCCAGCTACCATTTATCAAATATTGAAACTATTTTCTTACAGAAAAAAGGCTTAGGTATCCTAAGACTTTAAAATCTCTATACATTTTGAAAAGTATACTATTTCATTCTACTGAGAAGCTATATAACATACAGACTTCTGTATCTAGCTGGGCCATCTAGTTTAGTCAAGACAGCTGTGCAGCAAAAATAGAACTGACTCTAGGTTTGATAACAGAAATTAGAAATAGGATAGAAAAGATCCTGAAATAAAAATCTAGAGAGAAATTCTTGGAAGAAAGGATTCTTTTCTAAATTTTCAATTGTGAAGGTATTTTCTGGGTTTGGGGAAGTAGGATGGGGAAGTTTTTCTAAATTTGACACCTAATAAGAACAGAGTATGCATATAGACACAAAGGTCAGGAAGAAACGGCCAGAGCAGGTGATGAATAGCTCACTGACCAAAAGGAGAGAACCAAGTCAGTGATGAAATCATTATCTTCTCTGGAGCAAGGACCACATAATTTAGTTATTTTGTGCTTTCTTTCTTCATTCTCAAATCGCTGTTTTGTTTAGTAATTGCTTGGGGAAATGGTTGAAAACTTTGATTTTTGATGCAGATGTCAAAATTATATTATCTTTGCATATGTCCACATTTCTCTTTCCTTCCACATTTGAGCATTTTTGTGAGGAGCAACTGTTGACTGTGTGCAGTCTGTCCAGTCTAGACCAGTGGGCGGGTGGAGTTTTAGCCTTTGACTGTCCTGTGTGGTTTTTCTCCCCTTGTTTTTCATGGTAAATGCCAAAGTAATTATATTCTTTGACTAAAATCCAATAAAGCTTGAAAGGAAGGGAAATCTAAAATAAACCTGCTTAGAGGGAGAGAGTGGCTTCTTTATTGTAAAGTAGCCTTTAGTGGAATTCAGGACAGACAAGGTCTTTGCTTCGTGGAATTTACATATAGTGAGGAAGTCAACACACAAAATCAAGATAATTACAGATTAAGAAAAACTATCAGAAGTTAGTAAACTGGCGGATCTAAAAGAGTGTTGTGGGGAGTGACTATGCTGGCTAGCCAAAGAGTGGCCCTTTGAAGTGACATTAGCGCTGAGACGTGGAACGTGAGCTTTTGCTAGCCCTGTGAAAAGCAGCGGCGACATTCCTGGCCTGGGGACAAGTGCAAAGACCTGAAAGGCCCAGAAGGACGAGGGTGTGAGAACAGAGAGAAGCAAGAGGAGAAGGGAATGAGTGGAGTTGGAGAGATTCTGCAGGGCCTCTTGTATGCGGCCATCCAGGTGGTTTGGGATTTTATTTTAATGAAAATGAGAACCTATAGAAGGGCTTTAATTAGGGCAGTGATATGTTTTTGTTTTTAAAGATCACTGGTTGCTATGTGGAGCGAGAGAGGAAATAGGGCAATCAGCAGGCTATTGCAATAGTCAGCTTAAGATTGATGGTGTCTTAGGCAAGTACAGTGACAGTGGAGATGGAGCAGAGTAGATGGTGAGTTTCAGATATATTTTGGAGGTGGAATCAGAAATATTTGCTTAGCAGGTTGGCTGTGGAGGGAGAGGAGAAGAATCAAGGATGCCTTCAGTTTTCTGGCCCAAGCCTTGGGTGGCTGATGCTGCCATTTGCTAGATGGAGAAGACTGGAAGAGGAACAGGTAGGAAAGGGTGGGTAACAAGAGTTCTGTGTGGAATGGTTCAGAGTTATGTTTTTGAAATACTTGTGAGACATCCAAGTGGAAAGTCGAGTAGGCAGTGATATTCAAGTTGAGCTGAGAGGAGTGGACATAAATTTGGGGAGTTACGAGCATGCAGGTGGTAAGTCATGGAACTGGTTGAGATCATTTGTGATCATAGACGCCTTAAGATCATGCCCTGAAACACCTCCAATGGCTAAAGGTTGGGTGAAGGGGACTGAGAAGGTCCGGCCATTGAAGTGGGAGAGTGAGTGAGTTGTCCTTTTCAAGAAAGAAAGAATGGTCTCCTCTGCCAAATGCTGCCGAGAAGTGAAACAATGATAGAGAAATGTCCATTTGGATTTGGCAACGTGGAGGTGGCTGTTTTGACAAGTAATTTCAGTGGGATATGGGGATGGAAGCCAGATTGCAATGCATTGAGAGAATGGGAAGTGAAGTGAATGTAGACCGCTTGTTGGGGAAGTTTTGCTGTCAAGTGAGGAGAGAAACAGCACAGCAGTGGTTGAGGAGAGAGGTGGGCTCAAAGAAGAGCTTTTTTTAAATCATGGGAAATAGAAGAGCATTTTCAAATAGGCTAGTGAGAATATCTAATAGAGAGGGAGAGACTAATGCAGAAGAGCGATCAGACTACCAAAAGAGCAGAGTTCTTGGGAAGGTGAGAAGGAGTTCAAAACACAGGAAGAGGGTTTGCATTTGCTGGGAGCAAGAAGACTTGCAGTGTAGCCGGAGAGAAGCCAGAGACTATGGGCACAAGCACAAGGAGGTTTAGGAATTGGAGGTGGAATATAGGGCTTTACCTTCTGATGGCTTCTATTTTCTCAGTGAAGTCTGAGGCAAGGCCAGCAACTTAACACAGAGGAAGAAGGTGTGTGGATGGTTTGAGGTGAGAAGGATACCTCACCTTGGACAGCAGGGCAGTGAATTCGCTGGGGACCGAGCTAGGATTGCTGGGCATTATTGAATGCCTGACTGGGGCTTGGGGTCATGAATTTAAGGTGAAACCCGTGAACCAAGTTAGTTGTGTGGTTTTCTGCCAGCAACATTCAGCTGTTGCAAGGGAAGCAAAGAGCAGGCAAGGTGATTGGTTCAACCAAGATTGGAGTTTGGCCCCCCAGATATGATGGAGGAAGAGAGGAGCTAGGGAATTGAAGGTGGTTGCAAAAGGGTGATTACAATGATGAACCTTGGAATTTTAGCTGGGTAGGAAAGCAAGAGAAGATAATGGGGGTGGGGATCATGAATTTAACCATGAAAATCATTCTAGGTTAAAAATCAGTTAATGGTTACAGAGTTTCAATTTGGGGTGATGAAGAAGTTTTGGACCTGGATAGTGGTGACAGTTGCACAACAATGTGAATGTACTTAATACCACTGAACTGTACACTTAAAAATGATAAATTTTATGTGTATTTTACCATAATAAGAAAATGAATTACGCAAACATTTGTGGCAGGCACAGGTGTTATTTGTACACTGCCTTGGACTATTTGCAAAGTACTATATTTTCTGTGCAAGAAAGTATTTTTGAAAAAAAAATCTCAAATTACTGAGACTAGAGAGAATATCCTCTCTTATCGTGCCCAAACTTGAGTGTGCATAACAGTCGCCTATAGACAGAGATTCTGGAGTGGGACCTGGGAGTCTTACGTTATTTGTTTCCCTGTTCACTGATTTTTTTTCTGAGCCTTGAGCATAGCGTTTACAACAAGCTGGGCACTCAGTAAACGTTTGCTGACTCAGTACTTAGAGAACCCAGGTAGAGTAGAATGATGGAAACCAAGGAGGGAAAAACAGTTTCCTGAGATAGGGAGAGATCAGCAATGCCTAATATTAGAGGGATCTGTGAGAAGAAGAATTAGAAAGACCATTGGATGTGGCTGTTGTGAGCATTTGACGTTCTGATCTCTGCATGTGATGAGAAAAATCAGATTACAGGGTGGGGAGGGAGAGAAATAAGTATTGGGAAAATCATTTTTTAAAGATTCAAACAATACCAAGTGGAAGTGTATAGCACTCCCTTGACCTCCCTTTCTCCACTCTTTCCTCTGAATCTGCTGCCATTCATCTTTTCATGAGGTTCCTCTGTTCCCCAAGTTGCCTACAGAATGAATAACAGTAAAGTGAAGTTAGAGAAAAGGAGTGCAGGGTGGATGATAAGATTCAAAATAGTTGTCTATGGTCTTACTGAGAAGATGGCAAGGTCATTAGTCAGGGGCAGAGGCAAAAGCATTTGTGTTTAAGGAGAGAGGAGTAGATTTGTGGAATGTATCAGATGAGGGGAAAAATGGATAAAAGAAATGGTACTTAGCCGTGAAGAGGCAACATGAATTAGGTAATGTACCAGATCCATCTACATGGCATGGTTCTCTTGCAATGAATAATGTTCTGCAGTCCATGTGGAAAATGCAGTGGGTGAGGGGGCTGGCAGGAGGAGGGGGTAGTTAAATGAGTGTGGAGAGGTGGGAGAGCTGACAGAAGAGGAATGGGAGAGTCCTAAACTGGAACTCTTTTCGTAAGTGGTACCTCGCTGGTGATCGAGACAGAGCCCAGGATGTGGTACCCACTTGTAGTGGGGTTCAGGAGAGCTCAGGGGCTGTCGACTAAGTTGTGTGGGAAAGCGGAAGGAAGAGGTCTTCGGGTGAAGCAGCTGGGGTTTGATTTAATTTTTCCTTATCTCATGTGCTTCCATTCTGGAAAGATCCTGAGACCTCACTGTACCAGACCTTAAACCAAGAATCCCCTTAATCCTATCAATTATGTAGTTGTGATTTGTTTAATTATAAATGTCTTTAATAAAGTTGTAAAATTGAACATTTTCTGGTTTTCTGGGTTCTTTGGCTATCTTGCAGACACATTAAACACTTCATGTTACCTGAAATAAAAACCCTGGATGTGAGGGAATGAGGTATGAAAGGTATTGTCTTTCTAGAAATGGCTTATTTCAGTTCACTCAAAATCCAGGATACTTCCCTGTATCATCAGAAATTAAACTTTGTGTCCTGACCTGTAATTGAAACATTTTCACAAGGAAGAAAATATGAGGGTGAAAGAAAAATAATATTTGTTAAATCTTAACATTGTGTCAGGCCCTGATACTATTTAATATTAAATTCTCATAACAACCCCGTAAGTATGTTTTGTCTCCACTTTTATAGATAGTGAAACTGAGGGTTAGAAAGCATAAATAACTTGCCCAAGGCTACATTACTAAGGGGCAGAGCTGGGATTTGAATATATAAGGAAGATCTGTGCATGATACATTTTGCCATTGGTATTAAGCCCAGGTATAAATTTAATCCACAAATGACTGCCTAGTAGTTAAACATTTTGAGGCCTTAAAATTAAAACTGGATGACCTTTGTTTTAACAAAAGGAACAGGAGAAAGTAGTGTTTTTATTAATAAATAAAAATTGTGACCGAAAAAACCAGAATCTCTGATGTTCATATTCAAATTTTAGGTCAAAGCAGTTATTCTGCAGATGATTCACTTTTTATTTGTATAGTATGGTAGGTCAAACATGGAGACCATTTTAGCTCTATATCTGGTAGCAATCAGGAATTATGAATTTTATCTTAAAAAAATCCTAATTGGCTGGGCCAGCCCCTGTGGCCTAGTGGTTATGTTCGGCATGCTCCACTTTGGCAGTCCGGGTTGGGTTCAGGGCACGGACTGCTCCTCTGTCAGTGGCCATGCTGTGGCAGCAGCTCGTATACACAAAGAGGAAGATTGGCAGCAGATGTTAGCTTGGGGCCAATCTTCCTCAGCAAAAAAAAAAAAAAAAGTCCTAGTTGGAAAAGAGAACACTTAGGACCTTAAAAGTGATATGGTGCAGCTCAAGTTGTTCCCTTGCTTGGAATGTTGTCACTGTAAGCAGTCATTGTAGAACAGATTAGAAGGAAAGTCTTGAAAAAGTGTGATTCGTTTTAAAGCAACTTTCTTGTAAAGAGGCCGTACTATAGGTTGAACATAAGGCGCATTTACTAAGTGGTGGCCAGTAATATTACATGTCAAAAGGAATTTTTTTTTGACTATACAAGAAAGCTTAGCCCTGATAAGCAACAGTAATAAAAAATCATGAAATCTCACTGGATTCTTGAGTTCACTGGAGTTGACCTACAGCTCTTGAGCATTATGTTGCTCACTGAACAGTTGGAGGTGGTGCATGAGCTCTTCCTGAAAGGCTGCAAGAACTAACTTGAATCTTCCTTCTCGCCCAATAAGAAGCAACCCCTCACTACTTATTAGTGGTAAACCTAATTTGGGGAGATAAAGAATTTCAAAATATTGTGGTTAAGTGTAATGTGGGAGAGAATTTCAAATTTGTTATGTAGACTGTTATGTAGCTAAGGAGTATTTAGACCTCTAACGTATGCATTAAAATCAACCATCTTTAAAAGTTACTTGCAATGTATTTCAGATATGACTCCTTTTATTATAATTTTTTTTTAAGATAAACCAGTTTATCTGGTTTCTTGGTTAAGTTGTTATTTTAGAATTGATATTCAGCACTCCTTAGAAAATATTTTACAGTGTTAGGGCCACCCCCACCAGTGGATTTCTAGCAATAATTTTTAAAGCCCTAAGCATTTCACCTGAATTTTTAAAAAGCCATATGGTTGAATAAGCTTAGTTTTAGTGTAATATACATGAAAGTTTTATAAATATAAAATAACTTAGTTTATAATTCTTTTCAGAAATCATTTCTCAGTAAATAGTAGAGCTAGAAAAACCTGAATGCCATTTTGAGAGATTAAATTTAAAATCTTTATATTTGTGTTTGGCAAACAAAGGTGTTACATACAGTTAGAATTAATGTCAAAGAAAGTTTTGTAGAGCAAATTTTATTTATTTGTTTTGTGTGTGTGAGGAAGACCAGTCCTGGGCTAACATCCGTGCCCATGTTCCTCTACTTTATATGGGACGCCGCCACGGCGTGGCTGACAAGCGGTGCGTCGGCTGGCGCCCGGGATCTGAACCCGCGAACCCTGGGCTGCCAAAGCGCCAACTAAACCACTGGGTCACCAGGCCAGCCCCCTGTAGAGCAAATTTTAGTTTTCTAAACTGGACTTAACCTGGGAACTAGAATACTAGTAGTTTTTTTTAAATGTGGAGAAATGTCTTCAAATTTACAAGTAACCCTTTCCATGTACACAGAGACTCTTACCTACAAAAAAAATCAGATTTTTTTTCTCCTGATTACTGAAGTAGAAGTTATTTTTGATTGTGTGATTTTGAAGTATTTCTTCTAGGGTTTAAAATAAAAATGGTGCTATATTTAGATTTAACTCCAATATTTCCTAGAAGTGCAAAGAAATATGTTTAGAAATAGGTCAGTTTATTCTTACTTCCCATCAGTGTGCTGGTTCTCAGGATCTGTGGGAATCTTAGCGTTGGAGAGACCCACGAAAGCCCAGCCCTGCTCTCTAGGTGCGATCACACTTCCAGATGAAGATTTACAACTGGATGTATTTGGAGCTGCTCCTATCCATAGACCTCAAGATGCCTTTTTTTATTGTCAAATTCTAAAACTATTTTACTTGTTTCTAAGTCTGACTTGATATGTCACATGATATACTTAGAATTATTTTCTGTTACAGCTTATACTATGTAGGTAAAACAGTCTGAAAGTAAATGTCCAAAGAGAATAATATAAAGAAAAGTGAAATTTGGGTAACCATGTTGCTTGAAAAAGAGGGGTGGGGAGGACCTTAGCTAGAAATGTAAAATGGACATTGTGCCATGTAAGATACTTAATGCATAACAGAGAAAATTTGCTGATCTTTTTCTGCGATATTTTATGAGTACTAATACGTTATTGTACGTTCTTTTTTTTTAAATTTGCACTGTCATGTTAAAGTTTTAAGGTTAAATTAGACATATAATCAATTAAGAAATTACCATAAGTCATGCAGGGGTCTGTTTATGGATCTTCTCCACCATTACTCACAAAGAGAATTACGGATGTGCTACAGTCAAGATGACTGGAATGATCTGCATCAGATGTTAAAAAGTTGTCTAAACTGCTTTTCAAAAATATACACATTGGATATGCAGTACAAAATGAACAATATAGAGAGAGATGTTTCTACATGTATAATATAAATTTAGATGAATTGTTTTATAGAATACATTTTCTTCATTACAGTTAGATGCTCCCCAGCTGGAACTTTCTGCTATCGTTATATCACAAAATGTGCCATAATACCTATTTGACATTAATGTTTTATTTTTGTCACATATTACATAAATTCTCAACTCATAATTATTATTTAAAATATGTTCTGTTTCAAATTATCTTACTATCAAAACGTAACCTTGAGCTTGACTCTTAAGAATGTCTTCAGGGTATAAGATGCTATGAAAGTCACAGTGCAAATATTTTCTTTTCAGAGCATGACATGGATTTGGTATAATGTGTATGCCATATATATATATATGTATATAGCATATTAATCTTAAAGGCATATGGCATATATGGCATATTAATCTTAAAAGAATGGAAAATACTTTAAATATATATATTTAAAAATATATATAATCTACCTTTAAAGTATTTTCCATTCTTTTAAGATTAATTTAAAATTAAATATTATAATTTTTTTCTTGTATCATACTACTTTCCAGAATGTTTCTTTTCTAAATGGAATGTCTTATTTTGAAAAATTATTACTGTAACTATCTACTCTGAAAGAAAAAGCCACTACACTGATATTTCCTCGTCAAATATTTGTTAAGTACTGATTTTGTACAGGGCACTTGGCCGGTGCAGGAACATATAATCTAGCTAGATGGATAATAGGTGCACACAGAAACGTACACAGCAGTATGTGGTAAGTGCCAAATGAGTGGTACGAGTGAGAGCCTGTGAGGTGTGTGAGAGCATCCATCCATCCATCTATCCATTCAGCAAAGGTGCCAGGCACCTTTCTCGGCTCCAGGTGCCTTTCTCGGCTCCAGGATGCCTCAGTAAACAGAAGAGCAAGGCCCCGATCTCATGAGAAGACAGACAGGAAACCTACGTAAACTTCGTAGTAGGTTATGGGGGGAAATAAAGTGAAATAAGGAAGATGTGGGGTGCTGGGGGGTGGGAAGGTGTCCTGGTAGGTCATGGTCATCGGAGTGGAGACTTGAGGGAAGTAAGAGGACGTCTGAAGGAACAGCATTCCAGGCAGAGAGCAGCCGGTGTGAAGGGCCTGAGACATGAGCCTGCCTGGTGAGGTCAGGCCATGGCACGTCAGCAAGGGCTGGACTCAGAGGAGGTCAGAGAGGTTGGGGGGCAGGAAGGGCAGTTGTGAAGGGCACTGTGGTTATTCACAGTTGAGCATAGAAAAGGATTTTGGTTTCTACAATGAGGAAAATGGGGATTCACTGGAGGGTTTTGGTTTATGTTTTAAAGGGATTACTCAGGAGGTTTGGTTGAGCATGGGTTGCAGGGGGTAAAAGAGTGAAAGCAGAGAGACCAGATGGGAGATGCTGATGGCTTGGACTAGGGAGAGGGCAGCGGCAGTGGTATGTGGTTGGATTCTGGACCTATTTTGAAGGTATAGCCAATGGGATTTCTTGATGGATGGGATGTGGGGCATAAGAGAATGAGCAGTCAAAGGTTACGTAGAGGAAATGGAATTTGACCTGGAGCCTAAAGGAATTTGTTGACCAGAGAAGATGGCATAAGCAGAGAAATTTATGTGGGAAAAAACTAAATTAGATGAGGAGTGTATGAGAGGGGCAAGATAGTGAGGAAACTTGTTTGGATGGAGTGAGAAGTTTGTAAAAGACGGGAGAGGGGGAAAAAAGGAAGGCTGGGAAGGGATATTGGGATCAGTTTGTGAAATGCACTAAATGCAAGGCCAAAGTATTTGAAATATTCCCTTACATATTAAAAAATCATAAAGGTTTTCAAGCAAGGCAGTGATTTGACTTAAAAAGAAAGAAGCATTGTAGTTAAAAATAGTTTTGGAATCAGACAGATCTGTGTTCCAACCCTTGCTCTTTTCTGTGCTGTCTTGAGTAAGTTACATAACCTCTCTGAGGGAGTGCCTCAGTTTCTTCCTCTGGACTGAGGATGTCCCTGTCAGAGGGAGTTCAGAAGGATTATGTGAGATCATGCATATACAGGGTTAACATAGTGCCTGACCCATTTGGGTATCAGCTATTGCTGCTTTTTGTAATTATTATAAAAAAGTAATATTAAAGCAGTGTTTAATTAGACTAGTCTGCTAACAGTGAATGAATGAATGGCTCCTTTAGAAATTGAAATGGAGTATTTATCTAAAGTGAATTATTCCTGTCAGCCAGTATTTCCTTCCAAGACTGGGCATTGCCCCTTGCAATTCCTGTTAGTTGTGCAGTTGTGTACCTTTGTCAGAACAGCAGGGAGTGTAATGCAGAGTTTTCCTCCCAAACATTTAGAGATCAAATCTAACAGACTCCCATCTTGATATTCCCAGTTTAGTGCAGAAAAAACTGAGAAATTTAGCAGCAGAAACCTGATTTCACTTTAAAATCCAGTTTCCAGAGCCAGCCCTGATGGCCTAGTGGTTACAGCTTGGTGCTCACCACTTTGGCAGCCCGGGTTCATTTCCTGGCCTCCGAACCACACCACCCGTCTGTCAGTTACCATGCTGTGGCAGCGGCTCACATAGAAGAACTGGAAGGACTTACAATTAGGACGTACAACCATGCACTGGGGCTTTGGGGCGGAAAAATAAAATCCAGTTTCCAAAAATTAATGTACTGCTGAATGCTGTTCTGCAGAACACAGGTTTAGAAAATTCTGGGAAAGTGAAAAAAGGCATATGGGCTTTGATTTCGTTTAAATATAAAAACATACCTTAAAAAATAAAACTATACTAAAGAAAAAGACTGTAGAATCATGTTCCAAGGTATTAGTCAGTTGGGCTGCTGTAATAAAATACCACAGACTGGGTGGCTTAAACAACAGACATTTATTTTCTCACAGTTCTGGAGGCTGGGCCATCCAAGTTCGGGGTGCCCGCCAGTTTGGTCACTGGGGAAGGCCCTCTTGTTGCAGACAGCCACCTTCTTGCTGTGTCCTCACCTGAGCTCTGGTGTCTCTTCCTCTCCACCCCCTACCCTTGTGACCTCGTTTAACCTTAATTACCTCCTAAAGACCCTGTCTCCAAATACAGTCACATTGGGGGTTAGAGTTTCAACATATGAGTTTGGAGGGGACACAATTCAGTTCACAGGAGTCACTTCTAGGCAGTGTGGAAGGTTAAGTGACCTTCATTTTCTTCTTTATATATTTCTATACTTTCCAAACTTTTTGCCATTGGAAATGTTGCATGAAACTAGAGTCCACTTTTAGATTACACTTATTTAAGGTACCTGGAGTAGTCAGATTCATAGAGACAGAAAGTAGCATGGTGGTTGCCAAGAGCTGGGTGGGGGGCGGGGGAGTGAATGTTTAATGGGTGTAGAGTTTCAGTTTTGCAAGATGAAAAGAATTCTGGAGATGGCTGGTGGTGATGGTTGCACAATAATGTGAATGTCCTTAATACTACCAAACTGTACACTTAAAAATGGTTAAGATAGGGGGCCGGCCCGGTGGTATAGCAGTTAAGTTCCAGCGCTCCGCTTCCGTGGCCTGGGGTTTGCAGGTTCAGATCCTGGGCGCAGACAGACATACCACTTGTCAAGCCATGCTGTGGCAGCGTCCCATATAAAGTAGAGGAAGATGGGCACAGATGTTAGCTCAGGGCCAATCTTCCTCACCAAAAAAAAAAAAAAGTGTATTATATATAGCATTTCCCAAAATTATTTCGTTATGGAACCTCTGCCATCGTTTTCTGTTTAAGGGACTCCTTTCCCCATAGTCTTAAGTGGAAAAGACCGAAATGCTGCTCTCAGCCACGGTGTTCACAAAGCTCCTTTCTACAAGCCAGTGCCAATAAATATTTCTGCCTATTTAGGCATACCTTTTTATAGTGATAGATTTAAAATAATATGCTTCACTTTTCTCAGCATAAATACCTTGTATTCAGTTGATTTAAAATTTTAGAATTTTAATTGATGGAGTATTGAGGTTTTTTGCTGTGGGAGAAAGTGTTTTAAGATTCTTAGTTGCTGTCATTTGGCCTGGGAAATGTTTACAGAAATCAAACATTCCAAAAATCATGTTTCCATCCACAGAGATGAGAAGCATTATGGGCTTGGGAATTAAAGATTGAGTTCAAACCTCTCTCATGCTACTTACAAACTCTGCAGTGTTGGGCAAGTGTCTTACTTCTCTGTAAAAACAGGGGTAATAATACATACCTGGCAGGATTGTGTTAGAAGGGTTAGAACTGTGTGAAGTGCCTGGCAAAGGGAAGGCATTTAGGAACTGTTAGCTGCTATTCCAGTTTTTATCACCTCATGAGCCTTCCTCTATCAATTAATAGTTAGAGGGGCTTAATATGACTGTGAATATCTATACTAATGTATGTTTATTTTCATGCATATTGATAATGCTTTCTGCAGTTTGGGAAATTATTTCAGATATAAGTATCTTGCCTCTCCAATATGATTATCAGCCACTTGAAAGCTGGGACATATTATTTACTTGTGTGTTTCTTGTGTTTCTGTAATCCTTTACATTGCCCCTCCATCACAGGCTTAAAAAATAAATAATCATTGAGTCAAGTCCTCATTATCATTAGTATGATAAATTATAATAGTACCGCTTAATATATCATGCCATTTTTATGTGCTTTTTTTTCTTGGTGAGGAAGATTGGCCCTGAGCTAACACTTGTTGCCCATCTTCCTCTATTTTGTATGTGGGACACCACCACAGCATGGCTTGATGAGTGGTGTGGGTCCACGCCTGGGATTCAAACCTGCAAACCCTGGGCCACTGAAGCAGAATGCACAAACTTAACCACTGTACCACCAGGCCAGCGCCTTTATGTGCTTTCTTAAAGAAAAGTTATAGTATTAATGTTAAGAGAATCATTAACAAAAGTTACAAGCTATCATTAGAAGTTTAAGAAAAAGTTAAATAATGACATACCTTCATAGAAAAATAATTTAACTAAGTGGGGAAAAATCTAATAAGTTGAATATTTAGAGGGGGAAATAAGGTATTCTTAAGGCAGGACTATGAAGACATAATAGGCAAGAGAAAATTATTCTAATTTGTCCAAAAGGATGATGCTGAATAACAGAATAATAATTGAACTACGAGCCTGTCCTATTTTAAACGACCCAGAAGTGATACAAGATACGGTCAAACTAAATGAAAAGTCTTTCTCTAGAGTTTCCCAAAGAAAAGGATTGTGTTGTAGGCACAAATCTCTCAGAAGATAGACTCTTTTAAATCAGTTACACAGTTTCCCCTAACACCATTCGATTCTGGCACATGTGACTGCCATCTTCAGAATGATGTCGTTTTGAGCAAAAAAAAAATCACACTGAGTTGGCCTTAAAAAAGAAATTTAGTGTTGATTCTTAGATCACTTGGAGGCTGTTTTTACATTACTTGGCTCTCTTATGTTAGGGTTCTACAATCTATAGCAGAATAGCCCAGAAGTGAGTCTAGGAAAAGGTGTCAATTTAGATGTCTGTTCAATTCCAAACATTCATATAAAAACTAGAAAATAGAAGAGCATGTGATTTATGTGACTATTTTCCACTCTGGATGTTGGGAGAATGAAGATGTGACTTTTGACTAAGCTTTCCAGAAAAGATGGTTGCATGTTTATCCAGTGAAATTTGTCTTTGTGACTCACTCTGGTCCAAGGGTGAGAACTTTGATGGCTTTTCCACTGCAGTCTCAGGCTTTTCAAATTATGAAATGTCCTTCTGTTGCTCTCTACTCGGTTTACAGAAAGTGAGCTTGCATAGCCTTCCTCACTCAGGGAATTCTCCAATGGCTGTGGTGGGCCTGACGGGTGTCCTTCTGGCACTGTTGGAATCAGCAGCTCGCTGCCACCACCCTGTACTTTTGGCAGCACCTTCGACATCTTTGCACAGCAAAAAAGTTCATCAAAACAGTGTGTAGAAATGACCGTTGTGTGCTTCCCAAGTTAAAAATATCTTGTGGCTTATATGCAGATGCTTAGATCCCATTGTGTTTATTAGTGGATTGAGTTTATTCATTTCACGTGTTGAACTGCTGCCCTGGACCCGGCAGTGCAAGGGCTCCATGGACTGACTCCTAAAGGATCTGTGGATAGAATTGGGGGAAGGGACCCATGAACTTGGACACAAAAAATATTGTGTGTTTATCTTCACTAGCCTCCAGTTGAAATTTATCATTTCCTAAAACTACAAATGAAGGCCAAAAACCACAGTAGTGTTAACAGTGCCTGGGAATCTGTTACTAGTAGAAATTTATTTATTTATTTATTTATTCATCTTTTTGGTGAGGAAGATTCACCCTGAGCTAGCATCTGTCACCAATCTTGTCACCTCTTTTTGCTTGAGGAAGATTCGCCCTGAGCTAACATCTGTTGCCAATCTTCCTCTATTTTGTATGTGGGTCGCCACCACAGTGTGGCTGCTGACAAGTGGTGTAGATCCAAGCACGGGAACCAAACCCAGGCCACTGAAGCAGAGTGCACCAAACTTAACCACCAGGCCACCCCTAGAAATATTTTTAATCACATTACACTTGCATATATCTTGAAAGATTACTATCATCCAAATGATAGTAGTTACTAGATTCACCACTAAATCTTGTATATTAACACATTGATGAAGAATCACATATATAACTATATTCCAGTTTTTTAATATTTTTATAACTATATTTTTAAAAATCCTACATATATTATGCATCTTAAAATATTACTCTGAGAAAGGATCCATAGGGTTTACCCGACAGCCAAAAGGCACAGAAAGCGTTAAGAACTCTGCTCCTCCTTTAGTGGGATTTCTTCCTACAGCCACATCTAGTGCCTATCAGTAGTTGTGGGGTGATCTGCCTCAACCTCTTTCACCCCATTGCTTTCTGGGGTTAATTTTAACTGATGAACCATGGGCCCCACATCTCCCCTCAATGAGCATCTGTTCTGAAGCTGCCAGTTTGGAGGAAGAGAATACTTTTCTAGAAATAGATTTATTTTTTTATTTGATTTTTGTATTGCGGGAAAATATACATAACATAAATTTACCATTTTAACCATTTTTAATTACAGTTCTTTGGCATTAAGTCCATTCACATTATTGTACAACTATCACCACCATCCTTCTCCAGAACTTTTTCATCTTCCCCAACTGAAACTCTATATCTTAAGGTCTCTAGATAAAAATAACTACAAATATAAATTTCAGTTCATCTGGCATTTCCTAGGGTTTGTGAAAGATTTCACACTAGATAGAAGTTTATTTCTCTTAAATGGAGTTTAGAAAGGTGAGATTAATTCAGCTTCTTTAAAATCTTTGTAGAAACTGTGAAATCTTGCTTGGAGTATATGCTACATATGTATTTGTCTATATTCTTTCTTAAATCACTTTTAAGCTTAAAAAGTTCCCCCTCTCATTTTATCCTCCTTAAAAATTGGTTTTGTCCACACATCTTCCTTTTGAGTCTGCTTTTATAAAAGAGAATACTCGGCATCTCTTCCTTGGTAACATCATTGACTTTGTAAAATGGAATTTTGTTTGTTAATATTGTTAGTTGTTTTTATAGGGCTTGTTTTTCTTGGAACATACTGTAAAACCGAAATATTTTGAATGTTACTCATTGACAGAGAGCAATGAGAGTCAAGAGTTTGCATAATAACTTCAATACTAATGCTTGATAAAAGAAAAATGTTTTGTTTATAATCACAGCCATTTCAAAATATTTTTAAAGCAGTTCCATATATCGGGACAACAACATATACAAATTATACTAACAGCTCAGTAGTGTCCTGTTATATTTGAGAAGATATAGAGAATGGTTGGGCAGTTTTGATTGTAATAGCTATATTATCACCATACTGTGTTTTAGTGAATTTTGTGGGATCAGAATGCAAACAGCAATCCTTATTACTGTTTATGACTGGCATCGTACAATGATATCCATTGTTTTTTGTTTGTTTGTTTTATTTTTTGTGTGTGTGAGGAATACCAGCCCTGAGCTAACATCCGTTGCTAATCCTCCTCTTTTTGCTGAGGAAGACTGGCCCTGGGCTAACATCTGTGCCCATCTTCCTCCACTTTATATGGGACGCCGCCACAGCGTGACTGACAGGCAGTGCGTCAGCGGGCGCCCAGGATCCGAACCCACGAACCCCAGGCTGCCAAAGCGCGACCTAAACCGCTGCGCCACTGGGCCGGCCCCTCCATTGTTTTTAAAAGTAGAAAAAGTCACATTGGTAGGATTTTTGCTTTTACTTCATTTAAAATGTTTTCTAAAAGAAATCCCCTTTTGAGCCAGCTTTGATGGCCTAGTGGTTCAAGTTCGGTGCTCTCTGAGTTGAGGCCCGGGTTGGGTTCCCCGGCGTGGAACCACACCACTTGTCTGTCAGTAGCCAGGCTGTGGCAGCAGCTCATATAGAAGAACTAGAAGGACTTGCAACTAGAATATACAACTATGTACTGGGACTTTGGGGAGGAAAAGAAAAAGAGAGGAAGATTGGCAACAGATGTTAGCTCAGGGCAAATCTTTCCCAGCAATAAAAAAAAAAAAAAATCCCCTTTCTCTTAGGAAAAACACAAATGACTTAGATAAATCTCCATTTAATTTAATAAAAGATATTTTTCTGAAGGAAACTAGAAATCAAAAAAGTGTCAGAACACTTTCTGTTTAATATTTGGGCAGTTTGTTTTCATGGAGAGAATGCAAGTAAGACTTACTTTTGGCTCTTCTAGCTTTTAATTCCTGTCCCTGAAATTTCTGCTAATGTGTTGTTGGTTGACACATGACCAGGTTCATCTTTATGAGCGGTTACTTTCAGTGTTGGCATTGCTTCTTTTTGCTGCCTAAGTCAGTTGTCATTGGAACTGATTCTCCAAATGATCAATTATTTTCAGTGGAAGAAAGTAATAAATGTCAATGATTAATAATTGTCAATGATTAATAAATATCAATGATTAAAACAGAAATTCAACTTTATTTGGAAGTATAATACAAGAATTCTTTAATTGAAATTTAGTAGTATAACTGAAGAAAATTGACTCATTTTTTAAATATATATCATTCAATGTACCAAAGTATTGTGAATTATCACAAAGATAGTGTCAACTTAATTTTGCTCACTATTTCATAGCAATCAGGATAGCAGCACTTCTTTGTATCATTTCTCAATCATTTCCTGTGTACTGGTGTCCATAGTCATTAAAATGTCCTCATTCTCTTATAAAACACAATAAAGAAATTATGAAAACATTCTTTGGCAGGGCATCTGTTTTTTCCTGTATTGCAGAGTTGTTTTTTCTTTTCCAGAAGGTCTAGTGTTGGTGTCCTCAAAAAGCTGTACCTGGCTGTACCAGAAACTCTTCAACTTAGACTTTTATTTCTGAGTCTTTTAATGAACACAGCTGTTATTAATATAATGAATTATTGTGCTAAAGATTTGGGGACTCCAAGGAATTATTTTATATTTATGTTTAGTATATAAATCCCTGTTTTAAAGAGGTTTATTAAATAGTAAATGGATTATCATGGAAGGATACACAGTCTTTCGTCCTATGGATCTTAAAAAATGGCATTTCCTTATGCTTCAGAGAGTTGAACTGTCTGATGTGGAGCAGAGATGGGGAATCAGTTGACCCCTCATGGGTTTTTCTACACAGCAGGAATGCCTGGCTGGATACATAAGGCCCCAGCATAAGTCGGCGGATACTGGACGATGGGGGACTAGCCCTGCATCCCCAATCCTGTGCTTTATGATTGTGAAAAAGTGCCCATGTGTAGTCTAGCTGCATACTCTTGGAAACTAAATGATAAGGAACTGACATTACCCTTGAAAAAGTTGGTCTTTTGGAGATCAGAATCTTAACAAAAGTAATTCAGTTGAGTAAAACACATTTGTTGGGCATATTTGTATCAGGCATTGCAGTAAACTCTGGTAACACAAAGATGAAAAGAAACTGACGTAGCTTGGGGCTGGCCTGGTGGCTTAGTGGTTACGTTCAGCGTGCTCCGCTTTGGCGGTCCAGGTTTGCAGGCCCAGATCCCTGGTGTGGACCTACACCACTCATCAGTCATGCTGTGGCGGTGACCCACATACAAAATAGGGGAAGATTGGCACAGATGTTAGCTCAGGGCCAATCTTCCTCACAAAAGAAAAAACAAAAAAAGGAAAGAAAGAAAGAAACTGACCCAGCTGTCATGGAAGTTACAAGTTAATGAGGGAGTCAGAAAAACAGTTTTGTCATACACGTGTCACATGCTAGTAATGTGTCAGATGTGCTCTAGAGATACAAATAAGTGAACAATTAATTTTGCTTGAAGATTTAAAAAAAAAAGGAAAGAAAGGCAATATCATTTTACTCAAAGCCTTAAAAGATAAGTAGGTGTTGTCAGTTGACCCACTTGGAGATGGGTGGGAAGGTCTTTTGTCTTCTAAGTAGAAGGACAAATGCAAAGCCAAAGAATTGAGAAAGTGGTATGATAAAGTTTTGGGGACATCAAATGGTCAAGATAGCAAAGGGCCAAGGGTCCCTTAAAGGAGAGGGTGGAATGGGAGATACAAAATAAGGCTAGTGCCTATGGTAATAGGCCAGTACTTTCAGTTCCCTGATACCAGAAAACCACACAGTATAAAAGTTGCTTGGCTCTGAGACAGGAGAATTAATTGCTCTGTCATCAGTACTCTTTATACAGCACTTTATACTGCTTTTATTTAAATTTGGGCTCTGCTTTAGTTGGGAACAGAAGATGGGCATAATGAACATAATCATACAGAGCAGTGTCTGATCGGTGTCAAAAGACACAGTTGTTGCTTTTAGAACTCTGGGTAGAGAATTCTAAAGACAGCCCAGGGTTGTCAGAGAAGAATTCAGAGGTTGGATTCAAGCTAAGTTTCTAGGTTTTGAATAATGGATGGAATATCAGTAGACAGGGAAGAGGAAGAAGAGCATTTCAGGAACGGAGACTGTCAGCTGGACAAGGAAGATGCTGGGAAAGTGTGCGTTGTGTGTGGGAGCAAGGAGAGTGGCAGTTTGGCTAGAACAGAGGGAAGGGAAATTGTGGGAAATAACTTGAGCCTGTTGTACATTCTTGGTTAGATTGTTCTCCTTAGGAATAACCTGGCCTCCAAAATAAGAAAAGCTTGCTTTCTTGGAAAACTGAAGTAGGTTTCAAGGAAAGCAAATAACCGCACTCTCCCTGGCGTGCCTGATCCCGTTACAGGTCTTGTGGCCAGCACATTGGGAAGGGTGATAGGTTCATTTTAAAAAATGCTCATTGAGGGGCCCGCCCGGTGGCGCAGCGGTTTAGTCCGCGCTTGGCAGCCTGGGGTTCACGGGTTCGGATCCCGGGAGCCCGCCGACGCACTGCTTGTCAGCCACGCCGTGGCGGCGTCCCATATAAAGTAGAGGAAGACGAGCACGGATGTTAGCCCAGGGCCAGTCTTCCTCAGCAAAAAGAGGAGGATTGGCAACGGATGTTAGCTCAGGGCCGGTCTTCCTCACAAAAAAAAAAAAAAAAATGCTCATTGACCACAATGAGCTATCACCTCACACCTGTTAGAATGGCTGTCATCAAAAAGACAAGAGGTAACAAGTGTTGGTGAGGACCTGGAGAAAAGAGAACTCTTGCACTGTTGGTGGGAAACAGCCACTATGGAAAATAGTATGGAAGTTCCTCAAAAAATTAAAATTAGAGCTACCATATGATCCAGCAATCCCATTTCTGGATATCTATCTGAAGGAAATGAAATCACTATCTGAAGAGATACCTGCACCCCCATGTTCATTGCCTCGTTATTCACGGTAGCCAAGACATGAAAACAACCTAAGTGTCCACTGATGAATGAATGGATAAAGAAATTGTAATATATATATAACATTATATATGTATTGTAATATATATATAATATTATATATAATTGTAACATATATATAATATGTGTGTATGTATACACACACACACACTCAATGGAATATTATTCAGCCATTTGCAACAACATGGGTAGACCTTGAGGGCATTATGCTAAGTGAAATAAGTCAGACAGAGGAAGACAAATATTGTATGATCTCACTTATTTGTGGAATCTAAAAAAACTGAACTTGTAGAAACAGAAAGTAGATTGGTGGTTACCAGGGGCTGGGGAGGTGGGGTAAATGGGGAGATGTTGGTCAAAGTGTACAAACTTTCAGTTATAAGATGAATAAGTTCTGGGCATCTGATGTGTACAACGTGGTGACTATAGTTAACAATACTGTATTGTATACTTGAAATTGTTAAGAGAGTAGATCTGAAATGTTCTCACCACACACACAAAAAATTGTAACTTTGTGAAGTGATGGGTGTAACTAGCCTTACTGTGATAAACATTTCACAGTATATACATATATTGAATCATCATATTGTACACCTAAACTTCCACAGTTTTATTTGTCAATTCTATCTCAATAAAGCTGGGGGAAAATAAAAGAAGAAAATTCATTGGGCTCCTGTTTTGTGCCAAATGCTATTCTGGATGCTGAGGTTCCTCCATGAACAGACACAAACCTCTGCCCTGGTGGAGCTGACATTCTAATGCAAATATGAGTAAATATAGTAAAGAGAGGAAGGAAGAATAAAGGAATTATTCGATGGGAAGGAGTGGAAAGAGACTCTATTGACAGTGCTCTTAGGGTGATGCATCCCCAGATAAGATGTCACCTACAGCATTTCCTTAGTCAGGTTACCAAGGAACTGGACTCTTCCCTGAGTTTGGAGAGTCGGCAGCCTCAATTTGTGTCTCTGAGCCAACCAGAGGCCCTTGTTTGCAGTTCCCACCTGACTCAGTTTGGGGACAGGTTCCCCAATTTGCCTGAAATTTGCCCAGGTATGTGCTATAACATGGAGGAAAAGTGTGACCAACCTCAGGGGGTCAGAGAGAAAACCCCGTGGTCACCCCAGACTCCTGATGAATCAGAATTTCTGGCAGGGGGTGCAGAGAGACAGAATCCCATGTTTTTAAAAACCAGCTCCAGTCCATATTATTTTAAAGCAAATCTCAGACATCATATTATTTATTCATACCTATTTCATTATGGATCTCTAAAAGATATGAGTTCTTTTTAAAAATATAACCCCAATTTCATTATTACTTCTAAAAAGTGTTAACAGGGGTCGGCCCAGTGGCGCAGCAGTTTAGTTCGCGCTTGGCAGCCCCAGGTTCACGAGTTCGGATCCCGGGCGCCCGCAGACACACTGCTTGTCAGCCATGCCGTGGCGGCGTCCCATATAAAGTGGAGGAAGATGGGCACGGTTGTTAGCCCAAGGCCAGTCTTCCTCGCAAAAAGAGGAGGATTGGCGACGGATGTTAGCTCAGGGCTGATCTTCCTCACACACACACAAAAAATAAAAAGTGTTAACAAAATGTAATATACTCATAATTTATCAGGTATTGCAAAATTTCAATGCCAATGGACTCTAGAAAATTATAAATTTATTTGTCAGGATTAACCTAGAATTATGTGAGATTTTAATTATGCAAGGTCTTTGGGAACACAATCTTTGCATAAAATGCAGCTGCCCCATATTTAAATCCTGGATATTTATTCAATATTTGTTATACCCATTTATGTGCTATTTGCTGGGGATATGAAGATGAATATGAGAAGATTCCTACTTTTTTTTTTAAACATAAACTCCCTTGATTTACTATAGCTCAATTTGTGACTTCCACTTTTGCCACCTTTTTTTTTTTTTTTTTTTTGGTAGGGAAAGATTTGCCCTGAGCTAACATCTGTTGCAATCTTCCCCCCCCCCTTTTTTTTTTCTCCTCTCCAAACCCCAGTGCATGCTTGTATATCCTAGTTGTAAGTCCTTTTAATTCTACGTGAGCCGCCACCACAGCATGGCTACTGACAGACGGGTGGTGTGGTTCTGTGACTGGGAAATGAACCGGGCTGCCAAAGTGGAGAGTGTGGAACTTGAACTGCTAGGCCATCAGGGCTGGCCCAGGATTCCTACTTTTGAAGGCAGCACTGTAATATTGTCTTATACTGTTAGTTTCTAGATGCGAGTCTATTGATGACATTTAAATTTGAAGTCAGTCTTTCAGTCCACTCTAATTGAGCCTTAACTTACTGCCCGTAGCTCTTTCCCACTCCTGGTTGTGCAGGGTGAGAGCATGGGCGGTTAAGAGCGTCCTCTGATGCTACGGGGCTTTGTTACTTTCAGAGTTTGGTATCCCTTGAACTACCTCAGGTCTGTAGCTAGATTTAGCCGACTTATGGCATTCAACCAGCAGTCTCTTTTAATGCCCTTTTAATGACCTGGGACCCACCCCTCCACCCAGCCTGGCACAAAATTGGCGGTTGAGATTGAAGAAGGACAAAGAAGAGAGGCCTGGGGTTGTTTTCCCCAGGACCATCTTTAATCATTCAGACAATGTGTATACAGGTCTTCTGTCAGCAGATTCTCAGTGAAGATTTTGAGAGGCCTTTGGCAAACATGTTAAGCAGAATTTTTTCAGTCCTGAAGCTTTCAGCATGTGTATTTCTGGATGATTCTAGAATCTTAATGTTTCTCAAACTTGAGATTATTTCCTCAGATCGCAGTTTGAGAAACACTGGCCTGTATGGTTAATGGTTCTATAGTCAGTAAACTTAAGATCATTGTCACTGTGGTGGAGTTTATCTTAAGGAAGTCTTATAAGCCCTGCATTTATCACTATTCTCTTACTTGCTAAAACAATCATAAATGTCTTGATTTCCAGGGATCCCTGTGTTTCTGTTTTCAGACTGACCACCATTGATGGTTATTCCTTTGCAATAGATAACAAATCATTGAGTTCTGGGAGTGAGATAAGTTTAATGTTTTTCACACTTTTCCTCCCAGTTGAATAAGAGTTAAGCCACTCAGAAGAGTGGAGAAGTGGGACTATCAGAGTGCCTCCACCACCAGCCGTTGGGTCTCTAAGACAGCTCCTGCACACTTCAGAGAATCCTAGGCCTCCAGGGAATAAAGGTTAAAAATTGCTGATGTGGCTATTAACTTCATTTGGGGATGGGGAAAATGGGCCCTGAGAGGGTGGAGCTTGTTGGTAATCACAGTTAGTCAATGTCAGTATCCAAAACAAGCCCTTCGACTTCCAAATTCAGTGTTCTCCCCCATGTGTCCCCAGCCTCTAAAGCCTTGCCAGACTTCTCCCTGACCCCTGAGGTTCTTTTTCCCCCGTGTTATAGAACATTGTTTAGCCAGCTGGATTGCTTAATATGTTAGGTTTCTTTCTCCCCCACCTCATTCCAAGTAGGAATTAAAGCAGCTTGAAGGCCTTCAAATTCTGCATTTCATGAGTTGAACCAAGGTCTTATACTGCCTACGTTAATGGTTGTCCCTTTCTGACTTTGAGGAATTTTTTAATTCCTAAGTTTTTCTCCTAATAATATTTCTTAGTCTTTTCCACCTTCTCTTCCTTGCTGCTAGAAGGCTCTAGCTGGTGACAAAATGAATGAAGTTCTTGGCTGAATAATAACCAAAAAACTCAGAGCCAATCAGTGTTGAGTGTCACAGCCTCTTTTTATTCAAATAGGTATAATTGTGAAAATATAGTCATGCTTTCTTCTGGCATAATGTCCTATTATTTCACAATAAAAGCTCAGTGACTTCACCTGAAGAAGTTTGGGAAACCCTTCTAAAAACTCTGGCACTTCTCCCATTGCATTATAATGAATTGTCGCGTGTCTCTCTTCCGGAAGAGAGTTCCTTAAAATCAGGAATCGTGCCAGAAGGTTTCACACAGTCTTGCAATCACAAAATGTAACAGCCCATAACAATTACAATAAAGTAAAAGGAATAAGATGAAAATACTTTATATCCTAATTGACTTAAAGTTACTTGCCCTGGGTAAATGGCTATTTTATGACACAACTGTTTTGATCATGACACTCATTGGAAAATTGTTTGCTTAAACACAATTACTCACTTTTCAGCCTTGCTTATACAGTCTTACAAAAATGTTAAGGATACTTACATTTGTTATTACGTTTTATGTCACATTCATACTGTGTCATTTGATATTTCCAGGCCTTAACACAGTACCTGGCACATAATAGGTGCTAAATGTTTGTTAAATGAATAATGAATATTCTTTTCACTCACTGAACAACTTTATTAAAGATAGGAATTAAAGAAGCAGCTTTTCCCATTCCTAAACTATTCTTCAGGGTAGAAAACAAAAAGAAGCATTGGAAACCTTTGGAGACAATTTACAGTCCTCCCTTTCTTCATCCCATTCTCCTTTCCTTGCTCTTTCAGGATATTCTGATTCTATAATTCATGCTAATGAACTCATATAAACTGTTCTTACCTCCTAAAGTGATTTTTTCAAAACCTTGAAAATGGCTATAAGGCCAAGATGGAGTAATAGGCACTGGATTTACCTTCCTGCATAAAAAATTAAAAATCAGATAAAATATATTAAACAGTGGTTTTTAGACATTGGCTATCAGGCAGCATAGGACAGTGACTGCTGGGAAATGGAAAACAAATGAGATGAGCCCTATGATTACCCCCAGTTTACTGTCTGAAGAGAGTTTCCAGGCCATAGCACAGGGAAGGGGAAGTCAGATGAAGTCTTCTAATCTTCCTGAGTTGAGCTGATGTAGCTGGGAGGTGAAATTGGCTGAAGCTCATGGGGCAGGGTACCAGAAAGGAGAGAGCTGCACAGAGAGAAAACTCTGGAGATGTGCAGTGTCTCCCTTGAGTCTTCAGCTTATAATTGATCAGGACATGCATGTGGGGAAGCTACCCAAGTCCTGGGAAAGAACCACCCAAAAGAATTAGAGGAAACAGTACTTGCATCTCACACAGGGCAGAGGATAGTTTGTGTTCCCACTTGCAAGAGTGCAGAAATCTTTATAATTCACAGGACATTAAGTGAAGTACTCGAAAGGGCATTGCCTCAGTATAGGGCAAAATTAGCCCTAGACTATTAACAAAGCTTAAAAGCAAGTCTCAAGAGAATCAAACTGTTTACAAGTAACTTAATTATGTCCTAGATATCTATAGCTCAAAATATCTATAGGGATACAAAAATATCTAGTACTCAGTAATATAAAATTAACAATGTCTGGCATCCAATCAAAAATTACCAAGCTTGCAAAAAAGCAGAAAACTACCACCCATAATGAGAAGGAAAAAAATAATCAATAAAAACAGACCCAGAAATGATACAGATGATAGAATTAGTAGAGAAGGATATTAAAAAGTTAGCACTGTTTTGTGTAAGTTCAAGAAGGTAGAGGAAAGATTGAACATATTAAAGACAGACATGGAAGATATAAAAAAGATCCAGCTTCTAGAGATGAAAACTACAGTGTTTGAAAATAAAAATATATTGGATGGGATTAACAGTACATAGACAATAGAGAAGAAAAGATTAGTGGCTTGAAGACAGCAACAGAAGCTATCCTAAATGAAAGCCAGAGAAGACTAAAAGATATATAGAGTGTCAGTGAGCTGTGGGACAGCTTCAAGCAGCTTAATTGTGTACTTGTAATTGTCGTCCCCAGAGGAGGAGTAGCAACACAAAATTTTTTATGAAGAAGTAATGGCTGAAATTTTTCTAAGTTGGAGGAAAACTATAACCCTGCAGATTTTAGAAGTTTAATGAAACCCAAGCACAGGAAGCATGAATAAAACTATGCCAAGGGATATCACAATCAACTTACTTAAAACCATTCCTAAAGAGAAAAATCTTTAAAGCATCTAGAGGGGAAAAAAGACCTCTTGTGTACAAAAGGACAAAAATAAGAACAGCAGGCTCTCTGGAAATAATACAGGCAAGAAACAGTGTAGCAATATCTTTAAAGAACTGAAAGAAAAGCGAAACTCAGTCTAGAACTATATGCCCAGTGAAAACACATTTCAAAAATGAAGGCAAAATAAATACTTTTTAAACACATGCAAAAGCAGAAAGAATTCATCACCAGCAGATCTGCACTACAAAAATATTGAAGTAAATCCTTCAGGAGAAGGAAAATGATAGCAGATGAAAATCTGGATTTACTCAAAGGAATGAACAGTCCTGGGAATGGTAAATGATGTGGGTAAAAATAAAAGTGACTACAGCTCATTATACCTTCAGTTTCTCAATGATTCCTCTGCTCACTTCATATTTTGGAGGTAAATTTGTAAATGATTGGGAAATTATGGCATGTACTGATGCTATACCAAATTAATACAAATGTCAGTAATTTTTTACATGTTGGTAAGAGAGCCTATTATATTGACTCTTCGTGGTCTTTTAAAGTTTTGGCTTATTAGTCATCATTTTCCCTAGGTTGTGTTTTGGAAGAAGAAGAAGAACAGAGAACAAAAACATTTGTTATAGCAATCACGTGCCAAATTTCAATTTGTGAAGTATTTGAAATCCTGTGTTATGACTTTAAAAGTTTTCTTCTACTGCCACTAGCTTAGAATATCTTAAATAGGTAAAATTGACTTGCTTAGCTAGCTTTCCTAAAATATCTGTTCTTGAAATCAGTATATTTCTTGATAGAGAGCTTAAATTTTTTCCCCCATGTGCAAAAGAAATTTTCAATAGCTTATCATCTTCCCTCATATCTGTGCCTTGGAGATCTTTGAACTCTTTGTGAGATCTTAATGAAAATCAAAGTGTCTTTAAGATATTTCTTTTAAGATAGCTGATGTAGATTTTTCTTGAGGCCACGGGGCTGTTTTAAAATTTTCTGAGTATTTGGAGCCAGCCCTGATAGCCTAGTGGTTAAAGTTCGGTGTGCTCCGCTCCAGCAGCCCAATTTGGTTCCCAGGCGCAGAACCACTCCGCTCATCTGTCAGTTGCTGTGGCAGCGGCCCACATAGAAGAGCTAGAAGGACTTAGAACTAGGGTGTACAACTATGTACTGGGGCTCTGGGGAGGGGAAAAAAAAAAGGTAGATTGGCAACAGATGTTAGCTCAGGGCAAATCTTTCCCAGAAAAAAAAATTTTTTCTGAGTATTTGATATCTAGTGTGCTTACCTAGAGTGAGCCTGACTTGAGGTTCACGTCCTTCCCTCTTTGTTTTATTAATTGTATTTATTTTTTAAATAGGCCTTACATGCATGTGGCACAACATTCAAAAGGTACAAAATGACATATAAGTGAAGAGTAGCCTCCTCTGCCCAGTCACCCAGTTGCCCTCCCAGAAGCAGCTACTATTACTGGTTATGTGTGCTTTATTTTGGGGTCTGAACATTTACAAACACGTGTCTACTCCCCGCCCCTCTGCATTTGGGAGTATAATGTTCACACTATTCTGCACCTTTCTTTTTCCTTTGACCATGTATCTTTCCGAGTCAGTTTGTATAAAGCTACCTCATTATTTTTTGTGTGTGTGTGTGAGGAAGACCAGCCCTGAGCTAACATCCGTCCAATCCTCCTCTTTTTGCTGAGGAAGACTGGCCCTGGGCTAACATCGTGCCCATCTTCCTCTACTTTATATGGGACGCCACCACGGCGTGGCCGACAGGCAGTGCATCGGCGGGCGCCCGGGATCCGAACCCGCGAACGCCGGGCTGCCAAGCGCGGACCAAACCGCTGTGCCACCGGGCAGCCCCTACCTCATTATTTTTAATGGCTGTATAGTATTCCACTGTGTGAATGAACCATAATTGATGTCACAAGTCTCTCATTATGGACATCTAGGGTTTTAAAAAAATATTTTAAATTGAGATATAATTTACATACCAGAAAATTCACCCTTTTAAAGTGTACAATTCAGTGGTTTAATTCTAGAATATTTTCATCACTCCCCAAAAACCCCCATACCCATGACATCTAGGTTTTTGTAGTCTTTTGCTAAAACCAATAATGCTACACTGGATATTCTTATACACGTATCATTTCACACGTGTGCAAGAATATCTGCAGGACAAATACCTGGGAATATCTACTAGGTAAAATGATTTGTGAACTTGAAATTTTGAAAAATATTACTAAATTGCCCTCTCTAGAGGTTATATGAGTTTATACTCTCACTACCAAGGGATAAAAGTTCCTGACCAGCATAGTTCTCAACCAAACTTTTTTATCTTTGCCAATCTGACAAATAGTAGTATCTCATTGTAATTTTAAGTTATATTTCTCTTATTCTAAGTGAGGTTGATTTTTTTTTTTATAGTGAGGAAGATTTGCCCTGAGCTAACATCTGTGCCAATCTTCCTCTATTTTGTATGTGGGTCACTGCCACAGCATGGCTTGATGAGCATTGTGTAGGTCTATGCTGGGGATCCAAACTCACAAACCCTGGGCTGCTGAAGCAGAGCACATGAACTTAACCACTACACCACCAGGCCGGCCCCAAGGTTGATTATTTTTGTGTATTTAGGGGCTACATGTCTTTCCTTTTTCAATGAACTGATTATTTATACTGTTTGATTTTCTGCAGGGTAGCTGATTTCTTTTTTTTCTTATTTATAGGAGCTCTGTATGTATTAGGGAGAAAAGCTCTTTGTGATATGAATTGGAAGTATTTTTCCCACTTATGTTTTTTGGTTTTTTTAGTCTTTATGGTTTTTTTCTTTTATCATGAAGAATTTAAAAATTTTATGTCATCAAATTTGTCAATCTTTTCTTCTGTATCTTGTGACGCACTTAGACCTTCCTACTCCAAGATTATAAAACACATTTTCTCCCATGTGTTATTATTCTCCTTTAAGGTTCTTCTTTCTTCCTGTCCCCCATCCCCATTTAACTCTCAGATCCTTCTAGAATTTATTTCTGTATAAGATGTGAGGTATGGATCCACCATCTTTTCTCCATGTGGCTAACATCTTTCCCCCACTGATTTGAATGTCAGTTTTACACTGTATCTTCTTGATTAAAATCTGTTATTCAAAGTGTTTGTTGACTCAGTTAAGAACAATTTTAAATATTAGCTTTAATTTTTTTGAGAGTGGTAGTCAGGTGTCTGGGGCAGTGATTTCTGAACTCTGTGGTGCCTGTCAGGATTCCGTAAGAACTACAGTCCCCTTCCCTCCATGACAAATCCTAGCATCATGAGCTGCTGTTACTGAGGGGAATGTGTCTTGCTCTAGTGTGTTGGGCCAAGAAGTAGTTTTTAACCACTGATCTAGGGACTTTCCCTTAGAAGGGGACTCATCATCACGCAGCCTTATAAACTTCACCTGTGGCCAGAGGCCCATCCAGTGATTCCAAGGTTGTTACTTTAGTGAGAAAAGAGCCTCAACAAGAGTCCAGAAGTAAAGGGAGAACCTTTCCAAGGAAAACTAAACTCTTCACTTTTGAGTCATTAGTTTCTGATCCTCAAGTTGTCTTCCCACTTTAGAATCGTAGTCAATTTCTACAACTATACTTTGGTAAATTTACTTTGGTGGGCCATCTGTCCTCAAGGGGGAAGGAACTGCTGGATTAGGCTGTATTATGACTGTATTTGGCACTATGTAGAGCTGGGGATGTAGGGATAAGAGTCATCTCTTTTAATTTGGAACTGCTTAAAGTTAGAAAAGAGTGTTACCCTTTAAAAAGTAGAATGCTCAGGGTACCCCTCACCATAAAGGCTTGCAGAGTTCTAGGGGAGCTAGAGGAGGAGGGCTGTCTGGTAGGACTGACGCCACTGACTAGGGCAGATTTCTGTCACGTTAAGGGCTTGAGCAGCCTGTGTGGTTTGGTAGGGGAGGGTGCACAATGGCTTTTAATTTCATCCCATATTGTAAAGTTGTTCTTTTATTTGGGCTACTCATGGAGTAGCTTGTCACTTTGAACTTTGGGGTAGCAAATGTTCTCTGTGCTTGAAAGTCCCAGTGATAGTGACACGTCGGTGGAGTGACTGGTGCCAACTTCCTTCGTCTGTTTGTTGGTTAGCCCTTGGCCATCCTGTCTACTGCAGGAGCTAGGTACAGGTGAAAGTAGTGACGGGAGCTGGAATAGTTGTGAAAATGTTTTTGTTTTTTTATTTTTTCAGTGCAGGCTATTTTTCACTTATATTTTTATTAGTTTGTTCCAGAGACTGTTAGACACTTTAAAAAATAAATTTACAAAGGCTACAGTGGAACTCCATTTAAATGGTCATGTCGAAGTAAAGAAATAATATCCACTCTATAGGCTTAATTCTATGTCATAATTGCTTAATTAATTCCACGTGATTGTGATTTCTGGGAGACAAGCCCATGGTACAATAATTAGCTATAGCTAATCCAGTTCTACCATATTAAATATCAGGATTTCAGGGAAGCACTTCACACAGATTTCTATACATCTATTTAATCATAGTTTTCCTGTTTTTCCTTCCTGTGCCATTTTCACTTCCTGAGCCATGTTATGTTAGTACAGCCATGCTGGCATGCCCTGACTAACTCCACATCTGATCCTAAAAGCAGACTTCACTTAGCCAGCTGTCCCTTTCACAGTTTTAGCCATGGACTTGACCATTTGAAAAGCTTTTACCACTCTTTCTTCCTCCTGACTCACCCATCCTCTCTTCTCCACTGAAGTTCCACTCAAAGGGATTGTAATCACCAGATCATTCAGCAGCTGAGCGAACTCGCCCGCCAACTGGAAGGTCCCACATCGGGGGATACTTACCCCTTCCAGACCCTTCCCGACGACGTGGCAGGAGTCAATTTTATATTTGTTTGGCCTTGCGACTGGTAGGATGGGAAGTTTGGGGGAACTGGAGAGGAGATGGCAGTTTTAACCAAGAAAAGACATTTAGTAGAAATGATCCCTTCTGCCTCCTCCGGGCGTGTCCCTCTTCTGGGCATCTCTTCAGGATTTCATTCTTCCGTCCAACTGCCGTTCACAACTGCCCTTTCCAACTGCTCCAGAACTCTTGGCCCTGGCATTCCGTGATGTAAATTATTCCACGCATGGCTCAAAATGGGTGCGAAGCAGTGTTGCCAGGTGTCGGATCACTAGTGTAAGTTTACCGGATCTCGGGGGAGGGAGGAGAAGCGGGGAGAACTGCTCTTGGAATTTGTACAGTTGTTATTGTTACAGCCGGAGCACAGTAATCTCGCTGGCTGAGCTTGATGCTGTCGATGGCTGGGGAGAGAGGGAGCTTTGGGCTCGGAGCTGGGGTGAATTTTTGGTTGAGATTTTCTACTTTAAAGATTCTAGTGTTGGGATATAGATTGTTTGGAATTGAACAATTGGCAATGCTGCTGCCGAAGGAGGAAACTGGGACCTTTGGGGCAAAGCCTGGACCAGGACTGCCTGGGGCTATGGTGCCTCTTCTGTCTCAAAAAGTAGGGAGAACCAGCTTTTCTGTTTTCCTAAAGTTGGCCAAAATATGGCAAGAAATCCAGACTGCTCACCATGTTTGGAAACATTCAGTCACAAAATTCAAAGACTTTTGTATCCATGAGATTTTTTTTCTAAAACAAAAACATTATTTCTCCCCTTGTTCAAAATATATTTTGAGGAAGTTACTGTTCATGGTTTATAGTCCCTTTGGGGAATCTGCGTGTGAGGGGTTGCTGCCAACTATCTTTGATTTGTCTAGATTCCTTTTTGAGTTATAAGTTAAGGATTTGTGTTCAATAATAACAATTTAAATTGAATACTTAATCTCTTGAATGACCACAAAAATTTTTAAATTCCATTAATAATAAGCAATTAGAGGAAAACCTCACATGACTTACACAGTTATTTATCTAGGAAAGTATATAGTATACTTTTATGTCACATTGACGCTGCTGGCTTTAATCTGCTTTGCTGAAATGGTGCTTTCTTCTTCCTTTTCTTTATAGTTGTCATGGATGATGATGATGACTCGTGTCTCCTTGATCTTATTGGGTAAGATGCTCCGTCCAAAATCAGGGTAAATCAAATGTGGCAGGTTTGCTGTACTAAGCCAACCTAATGAGCACGTTAACACCGATGAGTTTTTAAAATCAAAATTAATTATCATAGATATTGTATGGATTAACAAATAAAGAGACAGGTAATGAGACTTGGATATGATAGGGGTCATAATTAGGTAATCCCTTACTAATCCTTCATTAAATTTATTTTCTAAAAAAATCCCAGGAGCCAGAAATGAGTGATAATAGGAAATGGAACAACATCAAATAAATAAATAATCAAACAAAAACTACCAATAAAATTGTTTTAAAATAGGGAGAGAATTTTACTCAAGCTAATATGTCATTTTTTTTTTACCCTAGTAAAAATGAATCCTAAATATGGGTAATGTATTTATTTGTTGTTTTCCCTTTTTTTGTTGTTTTCTAGAGACCCACAAGCATTGAACTATTTTCTACATGGACCTAGTAGTAAATCTGTAAGTAATACTTGGAACATCACACATAGAAATTTTGTTTCTTCTTTACAGTTGAAGTAATCGCTTTGTTGAATTTGTCCCTTTTGCAGAGCAGTGATGACTTGACTAATGCAGGATACTCTGCAGCCAATTCAAATTCAATTTTCGCCAACTCTAGTGTGAGTATTGGAAACCGGATACAATGATCAGGTGTTTGTGTATCACTGATGCCTCATGAATGGAGGCTTTAAATGCCTCCGTGTCATGTTGAGAATTGTCACCTTGTCTTTCGTAATTGACACAGACGGAAAATCTGTTGAATTATGTTAACATTTTCTACTTTCAATGTAGTCAATTAAGACAAGCTGTATGAGATTTACTTTGCCAGTTCCTAAGCTTTCAGCTTTCTTTCTCAAATGACTCAGAAATGTTATAACCTAAGAAAGTCATATTAGAATGTTTTGAATCTTGTTCCATAGCTTTAAAGAAATTATTCTTAATTGTAGTTACTTGCTAAGCATTTTCATCTTATGAGAAAAAAATATTATAACTGAAAGTTATTGAGCATTTAATATGTTCTTTGCACTAAGGGTTTAACATAATTAACCTCATTAATCCTCACAGTAACTCTGTGAAGTAGGTTCTGTTATTATCTGTACTTTATAGATGAAGAAACTAAAGCACAGAGAGGTTAGTATTTGCCCCAAATTACACAGCCAGGTGTTGCAGAGCTGGGACTCTAACCCGGGCCACCAGGTTCTGAAGCCCATATTTTTAAGCTCTAGGAGCATCTAGAGAAGAACTCTGGGGGATAGGGGAGTCCTGTCTGGAGACTATATCCAGATGACTGTGTTTAAACCTATGTTCTTTTCATCTTCTCAACTGCCTTGTTCTACCGTGGATGGTAGTCCAGAGTCAGACGGCCCAAGTTTCAATCCTCACTCTGCCACTTACTAGCTAAGTAACCTTGGATGTATCCCTAAATCTCCGTAAGGTTCCATTTCCTTATTTATGAAACCAGGAGAAGAATAGAACTACCTCATAGGGTGCTTGAGATTAATTGACCAGTCCACAGAAGTCACTTGGTACAGTGCTCAATAAATGTTAACTCATCATCATCATCAGGACCTTTCTTTTCTTCATCTGTAAAATGGAACAGTATTCAGAAAGTCCTTGGGAATGCACACTTCTGTCAAGTATTTGAGTGTGTGTAAGGTATATCGGATCATATCATGCGAGACACTTCTACACGCTAGGGATGGCTTTAAAGTCACAACGCTGATCTCCTGTAAGGCTTGTGAATTAGTAGCATCTCTGAAATTCATTCTGAACGAGTAATAACTACATGTGATGCCATTTAGCCCATAAAGTAGATATTTAGCCTGTCCCTTAACATTAGTGACTTTTATTTACCAACTTTCTCGCTTCCATTTGATTATTAATTCTAACTCTTCAGACTGCTTCATTCAGTATGTATTTATTGGGAACTTCTATTGCGTCATGTCAGGTACGGTAGGAATATTTTAAAAGCTCTGAAAAATATGGGCATTTAAACCTATGGTCTGTTAATTTATGCACTGTAAAAACAAACTGTGTATCACCCCTCAGGAGATAGCCATTGTTGCCTTGATATTTCTCTGCAGAAAATACCCTCCTTGCTTTCAGTTGCTTTCCCTGTCTCCTTTCAAGTGACTCTTCAAGTCATACCACATTCATCCCAGCTGTTGATTGATTGGGGGTCAAATGAACCAGTCTTGGCTTTTCTGCCTAGTTCTTCCCATCATCTAGTCCCTACACCTTATTAGCCTAGGGTTGAGAGTCTCTACAGTTCTGCAAGTTGGAGCACCTTCTTGAGTGATCTATTTTGTAATTTTTTTCTTCACCTTTAAAATAAATTTTTTAATTGTATTAAAATACATATAACATAAAATTTACCATCTTAACCATTTTAAATGTACAGTTCAGTAGTGTTAAGTACATTCACGTTGTTTTCACCATATTTTAAATGGCTGTTGATTCTATATCTTTTATTTTATATTTGACATGTCCCATGAAAAACTATTGGCTGGTGGAGTGTCTCTTATTTATCAGTGACCGTGTTCAGTTCTCTTCATGTGCCTGTGTTGTTGTCTCTAGTTGGAATGCCTATTCCTTAAGGACTCCTTAAGAACAGAAACTAACCCACAAGTGGGTACTTGATAAATAAATTGATGGGCTTTTACTTTTGAAAAGGACACCAAATAGTTTTTAAAGCGTCATAGTAAGCAGATCACTTCTAAGAAATCAAATGACCATTCACTCGTTTTATGTGGGAAGTGTTTTTATCTGGACTGATCTTGCCTGGAGTGGTGGGGTAAGACTAGGGGAGTCAGGAGAAACCTCGAAAGACAGGGCTGAATCTGGGATGCCTTCTGGGCCTCTAGTAGAACAACATGCAGAACTCCTCAAACTCACTTAGACTCCAGTGCAACAAGGGACTGGACATGGCCGTCCCCTGGGTTCACACACACCCTGGGCTGAGCCCCACTTGAGCCTTGGACTGCGAGCGATCCTGGAAAATAAAGTCTGTGCCAGTATCTCAAAAAGTGAAGCTAAATCCCAGGTAGTTGTCAATATGTTCCTGTTATTTATCTATTTTCTATAAAATAATGTACCAGAGCACTGAATGAGTATACTTACAAAAATGATGTTAAATACCATTACTAAGGAAATAAAATATCAGAATAACATGAGCAGTTTGGATAGTTATTGCCTGAAAAGCAGACTGTTATGCTTTATTCATATTCAAAAGTGAGATTAATTTTTTTTTAAGAATCTCTGTCAAAGGTTGGATATGGCATGTAACATACTGCTTATTTTTTTAGAATGCTGACCCTAAGTCATCCCTCAAAGCTGTGAGCAACCAGCTTGGAGAAGGACCCAGTGATGGACTGCCACTTTCAAGTAGCCTTCAGTTTCTTGAAGATGAACTTGAGTCTTCTCCTCTTGCTGATCTCAGTGAGGACCAGCCTTTCGACATTCTCCAGAAATCCTTGCAGGAGGCCAATATCACTGAACAGACGCTGGCAGAAGAGGCATACTTGGATGCCAGTATAGGTTCAAGCCAACAGTTTGCACAAGCTCAGCTTCATCCTTCTTCATCAGCATCCTTTACTCAGGCTTCTAATGTTTCTAATTACTCAGGTCAGACGCTGCAGCCTATAGGGGTGACTCACGTGCCTGTTGGAGCATCGTTTGCAAGCAATACAGTGGGGGTACAGCATGGTTTTATGCAACATGTGGGGATCAGTGTTCCCAGCCAGCATTTGTCTAATAGCAGTCAGATTAGTGGTTCTGGTCAAATACAACTAATTGGGTCATTTGGTAATCAACCTTCCATGATGACGATTAATAACCTAGATGGATCTCAAATCATATTAAAGGGCAGCGGGCAGCAAGCTCCATCCAATGTGAGTGGAGGGCTTCTGGTTCATAGACAAACTCCTAATGGCAACTCCTTGTTTGGGAACTCCAGTTCCAGTCCAGTAGCACAGCCGGTTACCGTTCCATTTAACAGCACAAATTTTCAAACATCTTTGCCTGTGCATAACATCATCATACAAAGGGGTCTTGCACCAAATTCAAATAAAGTCCCAATTAATATCCAGCCAAAGCCTATCCAGATGGGTCAGCAAAATACATACAATGTGAACAATTTGGGAATACAGCAGCACCACGTTCAACAAGGGATCTCTTTTGCCTCTGCAAGCTCACCCCAGGGCTCCGTAGTTGGTCCGCACATGTCTGTGAACATGGTAAACCAACAGAACACAAGAAAACCAGTCACCTCACAGGCAGTGGGCAGCGCTGGGGGCAGTATCGTTATTCATTCTCCCATGGGCCAGCCTCACACACCCCAAAGTCAGTTCCTCATACCTACAAGCCTTTCTGTCAGTTCCAACTCGGTACACCACGTCCAGACCATAAATGGGCAACTTCTTCAGACTCAACCCTCTCAGCTCATTTCTGGCCAAGTGGCCTCAGAGCATGTCATGTTGAACAGAAACTCTTCCAACATGCTCAGGACCAACCAACCATATTCTGGACAGATGCTAAACAACCAGAATACCGCCGTCCAGTTAGTGTCTGGGCAGACATTCGCTGCCTCTGGAAGTCCAGTGATAGTCAATCATGCCTCTCCTCAGATTGTTGGTGGACAGATGCCCTTGCAGCAGGCATCACCAACTGTATTACACCTGTCACCTGGGCAGAGCAGCGTCTCCCAAGGAAGACCTGGCTTCACCACCATGCCCTCAGTGACGGGCATGGCCGGACCTAGTCGCTTCCCTGTTGTCAGCTCGACCAGCACTGCCCATCCTAGTCTGGGGTCTGCGGTTCAGTCAGGGGCATCAGGATCAAACTTTATGGGAGATCAGCTGACCCAGCCAAACAGGACTCCAGTACCGGTCAGTGTGTCTCATCGTCTTCCAGTTTCTTCTTCCAAATCTACCAGCACCTTCAGTAACACACCTGGAGCAGGAACCCCACAACAATTCTTCTGTCAGGTATGTTCCCTGTATCAAATGAATGTTTGGATGATTACAGAATGGAAGAATGGAATCTGTATTTAATAGAATATAATTTTCATGCTAGGCTCCCAATTTATTAACTTAACATCAACTTATGATTGATTGCCTTTTTTTTCTTAATTAAATTTTTTATCCAGCATAGCATTGTGGTTTAGAGTGGAGACTCTAGAGTCAGACTCATGGATGTGAATATAAGTTTTATGACATGGACAAGTGTTACCTTACTTACCTTTCTAGACTTAATTTTCCTCATCAGTGAAATGGACATCATAATACTACCATCCCATGGAGTTATTGGGAGGATTAAATGAGACAATCCACATAAGCACACTCAGCATAGTCCCTGGCAAATAGCAAATGCTCAGTAAGAACCAATATTAATGGAATGTATTATGGGCATTTAAAATGAAAGCTTATTTTAGATTATTACATCATATAGTAAACCACTAGGTCATGTAACTATGGACTGGGTGAAGTCGTGGCTGCTTCTTGGGAAAGGCTCAGGGACTCAGTGTGACTCAACAGTGGGTGACTGGCCTGCCCCAGAGGAAGGTGTATAAAAGGAGGGATCCAGGGCACCGTCATTTGACCAAGTACCTGCACCCGCTCTTACCATGTCGCTGTGCAGGTAAATGACGTGGGCAAACGGTAAAATCATGTAAGGATTATGTTTCTGAAAGGGGTCTCAGATGTATCAGCTTTGGTCCCTCATCCCCATCTGCCTATCCTTGAACTCCTCTAGCTTTTGATTCTCACTCCTTCTGAGCACACTCCATAGTTCAAGCTCCATACCAGCTTTTACCCCCACGGTCTACCCTTCTTAGTCCTCCATTTCCACTGCCTTTCTCCTCCACATTTAGAAGTATTGAAAAACTTCCCTGTACCATATATATCAATATTTTAAAAACTATATACTTTTTACTTTAGTAATTCTTCTAAGAATCCTAAGGAAACAAAAATTATTTGTGATCAAGGATGTTCAACGTATTACTTTTGGTATCAAAGGTGTGTGTATGTCTGTGTATTTTGAAATAATGTCAGACTTATAGAAAAGTTAAAGTTGCAAGAATAATATAAAGAATTCTCTTATACCCTTCACCAAGATGTCCCAAATGTTATCTTTTTACCACCTTTGTTTTATCCTTCTCCTTCTTTCTCTCTCTCTTCCTCCCTCCCCCAACCACACAATTTTGAGAGTAAGTTACAGGCATGATGTCTCTTGATCCCTAAATACTTTGGACTTCAGCGTTCATTTTTTAAAAACAGGGACACAGCCCTACATAACAATAGTACAATCATCAAAATCAAGAAATCAGCATTATTACAATATTATCATCTAATCTGCAGACCTTATTCAGATTTGATCAGTTTTCCCAATGGCTCTTACAGCAAAAGAGAAAATATATATATTTTGTTTTGTTTTTATGGTTCAGGATCACTGTCTAATTTTGTTCTCACGTCTTTAAATCTGGAACAGTTTCTCCAGTTTTCTTTGTCTTTCATGACTTTGATATTTTTGAAGAGTACAAACCAATTATTTTGTAGAATGTCCCTCAATTTGGGTTTCTCTGATGTTTCCTCATGATGAGATTCAGGTCATACGTTATTGGTAGGATTGCCACAGAAGTGATGTGTCCTCATGATGTGGACTTGTCCTGCTACTGGTGTCGTTAACTTTGAACACTTGCTTAAGATGGTGTTTGCTGAAGATGGTGTCTGATACATCTTAATAAGTTTCTTTTGGGAAATACTTTGAGACTATGTAGTTATCCAGTTGCTCATCAAACTCGCACATGCTAGTTTATGCTTCCATTGATAATTCCTGCCCGAATCAATTACTGAATCAGCTGTTACTATAATGGTCACCAAATAGGGATTTTCGAATTCCATCATTTGTTCTACATCAGTTGTTGGCATTCTACTCTAAGGAAGAGCTTTTCCTTCTTCCCCTTTAACTTATGGGTTTATTTATATCAGTATGGATTCATAGATTCTTATTATATGAAATTGGGTTATAAATTGTTACAAGCATTTATTTTGGTGTTCAAATTAATTTAATGGCCAGTGGGCACCCCTCCAAATTGGCTGCTGGTCCTTCTGACATGTTTCCATCATTCTTTGAGCACTTCCTTTAATTTCTGGCAAAACAAGATGTTCCATGTTCATCTTTTACTTTCCCAGCCCCTGTCCTGGAGTCAACTATTTCTTTAAGGAGCCTGTTCCTTCTAGTGGAGAACAGTATTTAGACATCAAGATCTGAGCATGACATATTCATTGCTACTGAGGTTGTCTCAGCTGCGACTTTTGTATATTTACACATATCCAACATCTATAACTATTTATATATCTATCGATCTATATTGAAAAACCATACATTCGTATTGATACTTCCGATTCTAATCTGGGACCACAGCGTTCATTATTCAAGCCTCCCTGTTTTCCATATCTGTAACTCTCTTCTTTAACAGTAAGAAAGCCAGCTCCACAATATATTTACTTATTTCCTCTACCCTAGAATACATAGAAAATAATTTCAGAATTGCTAATCCATTTCACTGTGGAAAACAAACCTGCTAATTAGACTTCAGTATTGGTTTACAGTTCTGTCTTGAGCCTAAAGGTATATAGTCAAAATACTGTGTTCCAATGCTTGTTGGCTTAGTTCTTTTTTCTCCCTCTGTGTGGTTATGCTATTCATTTGAAATATAATTCTGCTTCTTTGTTTCTGTTTGTATTTCATTTTAGGATTCTTTCCTCACTATCCTTATCCTTGTTGATTTTATCTGTTTAATTTCTTTTGAACATGTGAGCCATTAGGATGGTCCCCCGAGTCAGGGCTCTGCAAAAAGTGAACCTGGAGCAGCCTCCCTCCTCCCCACCCCTTCCCCCTGCCCCCACCCCTCCATCCTTTCCTGCCAGTTCTCACCCATCCCCTGTAATCACCCATCTCATTAGTTTCTAGTTTATTTATTCTATGTTATTTTCACCCAATCGAGCAGATACATGTATTTTCTTATTTCCCCTTCTTTCTTACTCAAAATATAGCATATTATAGATACTCTTCTACTCTTTGGTTGCAAAAAAATTTTCTAAAAACCCAAGTGTCCAAATTAGGAGAATGACTGGATATGATGAAGTACTATGTATCCATTTAAAATGTTTTGAAAAATAAAGATTTGGGGAAAGGCTTACAAAATAGTTTTAAGTCCACATTTACATGTGAAATATTTAATAAACAATTTGTTTTCACTTTTAGAAAAATGATGGAGACAGACAATATGGTGGATTAGAAAACAGAAAACCCTCTTGCTCACAAAACACACGCAGAAACTTCACTAAAAGGAAGTGCAGTGAAGCATTAACAGCAGTTCTCTGGGTGGTGGAATTACAAATTATTCTCATTTTCTTCTAGTTTTGAAAACTTACCCCACATAGAGGAGGTGATACCTAGACAGCATTTATCAAAACATATTTATGTATTTTTTTAAAAATAAGTAAAACTTGCAGTTGGTAAAAATTTAAAACAGTTCCAAAATAGTTTAGAGTGAAAAGTAAGTCTTCCTGCCAGTCCCTGGGTTTCCTGCCCAGAGGCCACCGCTGTTTCCAGGTGCTTTCTCTTCCCCCAGAGGTTCCTCTGCATATATAAGCACAAGTATCACATATATGTACTTATCTCTACAACACTCCAGAGACATTTTTACTTAATTGTATCACTTGAGGATCATTTTATATCAGTATGTATTGATCTGCTTTATGTTTGATATAATTAATTATACATAATCACCCACAGCATGTCATTTTTTTCTTTTTTTTTTTTGGCTATATTATAAATCATGCTTCAATAGGGACAAAAATCTCTGTCTCTGACTCCCAAATGTTTCAATTATCCAAAGGTAACAAGAAGCCTATGCTGGCAGCTCCAATGTAATTTTTTGTAGCTTTTGATGCCAAAAAGTATTGGGAGGGGCCAGCCCAGTGGCCCAGCGGTTTAGTTTGCACTTGGCAGCCTGGGGTTCGCGGGTTCGGATCCCGGGCACCTGCTGACGCACTGCTTGTCAGCCATGCCATGACGGCGTCCCATATAAAGTAGAGGAAGATGGGCACAGATGTTAGCCCAGGGCCAGTCTTCCTCAGCAAAAAGAGGAGGATTAGCAATGGATGTTAGCTCAGGGCTGGTCTTCCTCACACACAAAAAAACAAAAACAAACAAACAAACAAACAAAAAAAGTATTGGGAACTAGGTCAGTTGTGTTATCAAGTGTGTTCCTGCTGCGTCTTTTCCAGAACAGTTAAAGCATCCGGTGTATTGGAGTATGGAGGACACAGGCTTGGATGCAGCATGAGTTGGAAAAGTAGTGTTGAGATGTTTAAATGTTAACATTTAAAGCCCCAGGACATCCAGAAACACTTATAGCGACTTTTTTATTTCATAATCTGTGTAAAATTTCTGTATAAATTACTTTCTAGAATGTTGTAATGAACAGAAATACTGTTATCAGGGCCTTCGGTTTTGTCTATTTGGGAAAATTTAATTCAGCAAGTTTTGATACTATAAAGGGTTAATATTAGAAAGGAGTAGGTTTTTAAATATGAACTTTATTTATTTTTGGTATAGATAATACAGTTATTTGGTTCAAAGTTCAACAGGCACCAAAAGGTGTATACTACAGTGAAAAATTTCCCTCCTGTCCCCCAGCCACCCAGTTGCCTGCAGGCAACCAGTGTAACCAGCCTCTTGTCAAATGAACTGAAGTCCCCACCCCACCTTTTGCACTGTGAAAACTCTCAAACTCACAGAAAAGTTGGAAGAGTACAATGAACCCATTCAGTTAGATTCACCAGTTGTTTATGTTTTACAACATTTGCTTTATCTCTGTGTATCTGTGTGTGTTTCTCTATATATGCACGTGCACATACACTTTTTTCTCTGAAAATAAGTTCCAAAGTCATGACCAATTAGCCCTAAATACTGCTGCAGTATTTAGAACAAGGACCTTCTTCAACACAACCACAGTCTCACTATCACACCCAAGAAATTTATCATTAATATAATAAATTATTATACCAAGTTTCTTCCAATTGACCCAATAACGTCCTTTACAACAATGCTTCACTCTAGAAACCTGTCAGAGCACTGATTTCATTTATTGTTGTGTCTCTTTGGTCTACAGCAGCCCAGATCAGTTGTCTTGTAGAATGGCCCTCAGTGTGGAGCTGTCTGATTGTTTCCTTATGATTAGAGTCAAGCTAAATGGTTTTGGCAAGGCACATAATGTCGGTTTGTCCCATTATTGGTGATTCTGAGTATGATCTCTTGGTTACGGGGGCCTCCACCAGCTTTCTCCTCAAGGTACTCAAAGGTACCCCGTTCCCTTTGTAGAGAAGGAATGATCTCTAGGATGGTGCTTTGGGACGACGTGAGTATCCTATTTCCCAGTCTCTCACCCAGTGGTCTGAGACTCCATTGACAATCCTCACCTGAATGTAACATTGGTGATTGCAAAATGGTTTTCTAATTGTATTATCCTATCTACAGTTATTGGCTGGGATTTTTTCCATAAAGAAGAGCTTTTTCTTCTTCTTCTTCTCACTTTGAGTAACACTATGAAGTCATAGGTTTTTTTGCATTCATCTAAAGTCTTTTTTTCTTGAGGTAACATTGGTTTATAACATTATGTAAATTTCAGGTGTACATCATTATATTTTGACTTCTGTATACACCTCATCGTCTTCACCACCAAAAGTCTAGTTTCCATCCATCACTGTCCAAATGTCCCTCTTTACCCCTTCTGCCTTCTCCCCACCCTGCTTCCCCTCTGGTAACCACCAATCTGTTCTTAAACTTTTTATTATGGGGAACTTTAAAAATGAAAACAAAAGTAGACAAAATAGTATAATGAGCTCAGTCAGCTTCAGTGCTTCCCAACTCATGGCTAGTCTTTTTTCTTCCATACCCCACTCACTCTCCTTCTGTCCAATATTATATTGAAGCTAATGCAGACATATAAGTTTATCTGTAATATTTTAGTGTATAACTCTAAAAGATCATGTGTTCTTTTTGTATTTAATGTTTTGCAATCTATTGCTTTCATTATTCTTTTTGGGGTTTTTTTGAGGAAGATTGACCCTGAGCTAACATCTGTTGCCAATCTTCCTCTTTTTTCTTCTTTTTTCTCCCCAAAGCCCCAGTCCATAGTTGTATATCTTAGTTGTAGGTCCTTCTAGTTCTTTTATGTGGGACACCACCTCAGCATGGCTTAGATGAGCAATGAGTAGGTCTGCGCCCAGGCCGCCAAAGCGGAACACTCAAACTTAACCACTACGCCACAAGGCCAGCCCCTCATTATTCTTTTTGATGCTTAAATTGCTCCAGATTTGGTCAGTGGAGGCCTGTTTATGCTGACTTCTATACTTCTGATATGTTCCCATCTCCTTTGAGCATCTTGCGGCTCAAGATATTGTAGGTGTGTCTTTCCTCAGACCTAGGATAAGCCATCTTTCCAAGGAGCCGTGTGAACTCAAATCCCTTAATGCGGAGAGTAATTCACAGGAATTAAACTTTCTTATAAATGGATTAATATTCAAAAGTCAGTGATTAAAGGAGGTGATTTACAAGAGTTTAGCCTGTCAAACAAATGATTTTAAGTCCAAATCTCCTTAGATCACTAAAATATTTAGTAGATTTTAAATTCCTTGAGAGCAGCACCTACCAGCTTTGGGTGCCAGACTGTGGGAGTGATCACAGCCAAGGTCTCCACCCCACCCTGCCCCTCCCTAAGTCCCTTCTGCCTCTGTCTCAGCCTGCCTTAGTGTGGAATTTAGTCTGTATTTTCAGACACCCAGACTTCAAAATCTAGATGTTCTTGTTTGTTCTTCTTCTATACCTTTAATAAGTTACCAAATCCTACAAATTCTTCTTTGAATGTCTCATATCCATTCTTTCCAATACTAATGAAAATAATGATCATATTATTAACAACAGGTACAGTGCCAGGGCTATACGTATTATTTCTAATCCTTACTTTAGGGCTACAAGTAGCATTATTGTTCCCATTTCACAGTCAAGGAGATGGAGGTTCAGAGCGTGGGCAAATTGCTTGTAAAGGCAGACTTTACCTGCTAGTTCTCTGTACCATATTGCTTCCCATTTCTCTCCTTTTCTACATCCATACCCTGAGCTAGACTTTAAGAGGGGCTGCACTATAATGGGAAGAACAAGAGCTGGATTAGGAGGCAGAGCTCACTTGTAGGTCCTGTTGTGCCAGTGACTCTTTCTGTGATTTGAGTTCATATCATAAATTCTCTGAGCCCTGGCTTTCTCTTCTCTAAAATGCAGGACTCTAGCTGTGCCATAAAATCACCTGGGGAGCTTTTTAAAAGTATGGATGCCTGGGCCTCCCCTCCATAAATTCTGATTTAAACAGTCTGGAGGAAGGGCTATAAGCATCAGCATTTTTCAAAAGCTCCCCAAGTGATTCTAAAGTGCAACCAGGACAGAGAAGCACTGGGCTAGATGATTTCCAAGACCCATTCTAACCCTAACATATCGTAATGAGACAACTGTCACAATTATTTGGATGATTAATCTGCCTTCGGCTTCTTTAAGGCAGATTTCCACCATATTAATCTTCCTAAAACATTTGCTTGGTGACCTGAACCAAATCACCTGGGAGCTTCCCATTGCCACTGGAGAAAGTCCAAGCCCCTGGCCTGGCAGTTAAGGTTCTCCAGTCGGAAATCCTCCAGGTTAGCCAGGCTGGCCCCCCACTGTTCCCCCAATAGGCCAGACTCATTGTGAGCCTTGAGCCTTTACTGATGGTATTCACTGGGTGTCCTTTCCTATCAGGTCTAATTGCTGCTCCTTCAGGGCCCCACCCAGAGCCCCTGGATGAATGAAGCCTTGTTCAGGCTCTGCTGATCTCTTCCCTGCACTTGTGTTGTGCTGCCCACTAGGTGCAGAATCACTCACTAAATGTGCTAAATGTTTCCTTCATTGATTCATTCATTCAACAGTATTTCAGTCCCTACCACAGCCAGCCCTGGGCCAAGTCCCAGGGACACGACAATCTGTTCCAGGGCTGGAGCCAACAACCACACGGCAGTATTTAAGTGCTTGGTAGAAGTAGTCCAGAATGCCAGACTCGGAAAAGGAGCCTCTAACCCAGATGGAATGGCTGGGGAAGGTTTCCTTGAGATAGTGGTTCCTGACTGAGACCTACTAAGGGAGAAGGAAGAGTTATCCAGGCAGTTATCCACTGCCTGAGCGAAGACTGTTCAGGCAGTGGAAACAGCAGATGCAAAGCCTAGAGGGAGAAGAAACCATGGTCCTGCAGGGGAAGGAAGACAAGGTCAGGTGAGGTGTGGAAGATTTAGGTGGGAAAGCGAGCAAGGACCAAACCATCCAGGACCTTGCCTGTCATGTTAAGGAGCCAGTGTCATAATCTAAGCATGAACTAGTGGAGACCTGCACTAGCCTAGTGGCAGGAGAGCTGGTGAGAACTGAGTGGATTTGAGACAGTCAGAATAGATAGAACTTTCCATTGATTGGCTATAGTGGAGGAATAAGGATGACATATAGGTTCCTAATAGTGACAGCACGTTCACTGAGCATGGGAAGAAATTGTGGTTTGAAGGGAAATTATGAGTTTAGTTTAGAATATGTTGTCAGGTTTGAGGTACCTGTAGGACAACCAAGTTGTATGATAAACAGCTATATATACCAAAGCGTAGGACTGAATGAAATATGGGCTGAAATGGGATTTATCAGCATATAAATTGTAATTTAGGCGGTGGAAAGGGATGAAATGGATCAGAGAGAGTGTTTAAATAGAGAAGAAAAAGAGGCCAGAAGAGAACCCCAAAGTACCTCAAGATTTAGGGGACAGACACAGAAAGAGAAGTCCACAAGTGAGACCTAGGAGGTCCCAGAGAAGAGGAGTAAAACCAATAGGGTTCAGCATTTTGGAAGCTAAGAAAAGAGAGCGTTGCCGGCAGGAGGGCAGAGGTCCACCGAGTGAAGTGTCACTGAGAAGTCAGTGGAGGTGAGGATTGGAATGTTTCTGACAGGTTTAGCAACAAGAAGGCAGTTGTTGACCTTGGTGAGACTTGTCTCCATGGAGTGATGGGTGCAGAAGCCAGATTGCAGTAGACTAAGGAGAGAGTGAGAGGTATAGTAATGAGTGCAGACAACAGTCAGAATAATGAGGGTAACTGATAGGACAGTAGCTACAAGAGTGTGTGGGGTTAAGGGAATTATTTTTTTAAGATATGAGAAAGGCTTGAGGTTTTTTCAAAGTTGAAGGGAAGAAGGACAGGAATTCCAGAGCATCAGTGGGATTCTTTGTAGAAAAAAGAAGGGATGCCTTGTCCATTGTAACAAGAGAAGCGGGGAGGGATGAATGGGGATGCAGGCAAGGTTGTAGCTTTGGTGGTAGAAAGTTGAATGAGTTCTCAGCTGGCTTACAGGTTTGAAGATAATGAAACAGCATTCAGTGGAAAATGAGCAAAGGAGCTGGCTAGGGGAAAGAAGGGATTGCTGGACAGGCATGAGGGCCCAGTTGAGGTTGGACACCATAATTATAGTGCAGTGATCGACTGTGTTTGGGTGGGCCTGGGTGTTTTCTGGATGGTAACCTTTCAGAGGGCAAAAATTGTGTTTGGTAGCCTTCAACTGCCTTCTCTGTGATTACTGCAGTGTTGGGGGTACAGCTGACACCAAATGTCTTAGTCAAGGTACTTTGAGTTGCAACTATCAGAAAACATGCTCAAACGAGAAGTGGCCCCCTAAGATAGTGACCCTGTTTTTAGACATGACAGTACTTCATATCCCCAAATGATGGCAAATTTTCAAGCTTTGACATTAGATTAGATTGTTCTTTTTTTTCCCTTTTACTCTTCTGTATTGTGAAATAGAACACATTTATAAAAATGCATAAAACATAAATGTACAAGTAACAATTATAAAGCAAATACACATCCATATAACCACTCAAGAAATAGAGTATTGCAATGCCCCCAGAAAACCCCCTCCTTGTGCCTTCCCAACCTCAACTCCTCTCCTGACTTCTATGGTGATCTCTTCCTTGCTTTTCTTTGTAGTTTTACTACTTATGTATGCATAGGTTTGTTTTATTTGTCTGTTTAATAATTAGGAGTCATTCCAGGTCATGCCTGATAAATAAGGTGGCAGATCAGGCTGGGTAATGACATTTTTATAAAAAAAAAAAGTTGTGTGCTCTAAAGCAATAAGGATGATACTCTTCTGTTTCATGTGAACTAGGTATATTGAAATTCCAAAAATGTTGTGTCTTGGCAGTGCTGCCATAAGGACTTTGGTCATTTGAACATATTAATTTGGATTCATCTCTTCATCTCTTGATCTCGTTATTCCAGACCTACCTAGTATATAGCTTTGCCCCGTTAAACCACATTTTTTTCCAACTTTATCTGTTTTGTTTTTTATTGAAGGTGGCCCTTAGTGTTCATCCCCTGGAAATATTTGTGAGAAAGGCCTGTACTCACTGTTTGCCCCAGGCATCCCCACAACATGGGTGTCCTCTTCCCTATAGTAGGAGAGTGTGGAGTTATGTTCTAGGGGAAATGCTATGAAAACTAGAAGATTTTCTCTGCATGGTTTTCTTAGGAAGAACTTGTTGCCTGTCTGCCTACAGTGGTACAGGTCTGACCCTCCCTGCTAATGGAAAGATGAGCAAGGTGCCCATTTCCAACTTTGTAATAACCTCCTCCAGTCTTGCTTGAATGATGTCAAATCCCTCTCCATTTTTATATCAGAAAGGAGTACCAAATAGATAATTAATTGTTTAGAACAGAAATGTTAACATGAGCTTAGTTAGCCAATGGTCAGGCATTGCCAAGGTCTGTGTGAGCTCCCAACACGAATGGTTGGTGGGAACATTTTACTTAGGCCAAGGTCATAGTTTAAGTCACCCATAGGGATGGTTAAACTAAACTCTAAATCCACTGATGGTATACAAAATATAAAACTGAAGAAAAAACTCTGAAAATTTACTGCACTATGAAGTAGTAATGACAGGATTAAAAATTGAGAGTAATTTAATAGCCTTGTATCATCTTACTTTAAATGCATTATAGAGATAACAGATTTTCTTTTTTAGAGCTAAAAGGAACTTGTTAATCCTTAAACATCATCCAGTTCTTCCAGTTCCTCATTTATAGAAAAGAAGCACACAACATTTAAACTTCAGATTACTTTTTCTAATAATATTTTGCTCAGGCTAATATTCAGTTGAATTTACATCTCCCAATTACATGCCAACTGATGTTGATTTGATGTGAACTAGAGACCAGCCAGACAGCAGGGGTGACGTCCTTCAGATCATCTACACAGCACACAGTGAGGGTTGGCAGTAGATTTGGAGTTGGTGCTTGGGCCCTGACCGGGTGCTCAGAATCTGTGCAGACCCCACGTGGAAACTGATAATCAGGGTCGGAATCCTTACAGGCGTGATGGAAGATTACCGGGGATAGAAACTGAGTTCCTGGCTCGGCTTTGCGTCTGAGCACCATGAACACAGCAGTTCCAGGAGCAAGAAGACAGTCTGGTGTCAACTCAGCATCCCTGCTGAATGGCGCCAAGAAAATGCAGTATGCCCGTAGATTTTAAAGGGTAATCTTGCAGTTCTCCCAATGTGATAGGAGAATAATGTTTTAAAACTTTTGTTTTGTAATCTAACTTGAAGGCCAGACAGGCATTCACAGGTTCGGTTGGCATTTTAAGTAATCTACTAAAGCTTTTAGTCATGAAATTAATTTTTCCATCTTGGTAATATTTTTCACAGGCTCAGAAAAAAAGTTTGAATCAGACTTCCCCCATTTCTGCTTCCAAGACCGCAGATGGCCTGAGGCAAGCGCAGATCCCTGGCCTCTTGAGCACCGCACTGCCAGGTCAGGAGCCTTTGTAGTAAGCTCCCCTCGGGTTGTCCCTGTCCTCCCAACAACCGGAGGACACTCTTCTCGCCTCCCTCATCCTTCATGCAGTCTTCCTGACTCAGCCTCACCTCTGCTCTGATCATTCCTTCTTTCTGTATCCTTGCCACCCAAATAATATGCCGTGTTGCATCTGGACCATCATTTTATATACTACTAAGAAAGAAAAAAGCACTTCTAATTAAATGATGACACATTAAATTATGTGAAAAAAATGTGCTGCTTAGAAACAATGAAATCTAGTATTATATGGCACAGATGACTGTAATTATCCTCATGTTGCTTTAAATATGTATATTTAGAATCCCTCCTGAGACTAAAAATATGGGTTATTCTTCCATTTCTTCTAAAACTTTGAACACCTACACTGCTCCGTAAGTACTAGAAAAGACAAAAGTGTGAACACTCCTAGGCAGTCCCCTATTTGAGGCTCCCTTTCCTTAAGTTGTGAGTAGTTTGGGGTTCGGTAATACTGACAGATTACTTTTGAGGCCTATTCTTCAGACCTTAGATAATTTGAAACTGTAGCATTGATGGCTTTTATTTATTACCCTTTATTTATGTATTTATTTCTACTTATTACCTCAATAGGCTTTAATAACCCTTACCTCTGCGTAAATGTACTTCCTGCTCTCCTTCCTCCCAGCAAGCGTCCATGACAAAGGAATCCCTTTCAGGGTGTTCAGTCATCTGTATACACTGGACTCTAGGGTTACATGATGAGCCTGAATTACTGTTTCTGTTGAACATCGTCTTATGTGTTCATTCTAATAGGGCAGGATTCTGGAAGCAAAGTTATACCGGCATCCTTAGGAACCGCACAACCACAGCAGGAAAAAGTCGTTGGATCATCTCCTGGCCAGCCAACCGTGCAGGTAGAAGGCAATTTGCATAGCTTCTCCTTAATGTTTAGCATAATTGAAAGAAAATGTAGTCACGTCATCTTGTGCTGGGTAGTTGCTGTCTAGTGTCGTCTGCACAATCAGCCCAGTCGCCCTGCGTGCCCATAAAAGTGAAGCACAGACGTGTGCTCCCTGAAGACCTTCCTGGGGGCCAGCCCTCGTTGTGTTAATGTTTATAGGATGAATGTGTCTATTCTATTTCTCACATTACAACGCTGTCATTTCCTCATGAAGTAATAATATACCAGCAGCCAACACGTAGTAGGCACTCAAAAAATGTAGTTTCCTGTTGAATGATATCCCTCATTATCATGTCAAAAGTGGACCTGTTCCTCTTAGTTCTACTGAGAGATTTTTTTTTCTGCAGTAGCAACCAAGAGTGTGTGAAGTAGTCAGTCCCTGTGGTCTTTTGACCCAAGCACTGGTCTAAAAAGGAAGGAAAAAAGTTTTTTGTTTTCTGCTTACTAAGGCCTTAGTTTCTTCCCCATCAAACTTACCAATTAATAGTTTAATGAAACTTGTAATCTGGGCCTGCCAGGAATGCTTAGTGAAGGATCTGGTTCAGTTCTCCGGGTCTGATGTAAGACGTATTTGTTTCCTCGACGTGATATGAGAAATGCCCTCCTGGATCTCATACCTGGACTGTGTGGAACAGGAGCTCAAAAGTGTTTGCTCCCTTATTCACCACTGAGAAGATGAGTTAAGTAATATCTACTGAATTTTCAGATGTTCGTGGAGTTGGTACCCACAAATATTTTTCTTCAAAAATATAATGATGGGGCCGGCCTGGTGGCACAGCGGTTTCGTTTGTACTTTGGCAGCCCGGGGTTCGCGAGTTCGGATCCCAGGTGCCAGCCGATGCGCTGCTTATCAGCCATGCCGTGGCGGCGTCCCATATAAAATAGAGGAAGATGGGCATAAATGTTAGCCCAGGGCCAGTCTTCCTCAGCAAAAAAAAAAAAAGAGGAAGGATTGGCAGTGGATGTTAGCTCAGGGCTGATCTTCCTCACAAAAAAATATATATATAATGATGCATTTGTAGAGGGAGTAGGGGATTCAGGTACCAGCTGAGTCCTTCTGTAGAAAGAACTGATAGTACTTTCTGTAATCTTGACACAGTGCAACTTTGCTACATGGGTCCATGCACTTGCTTGTTTCGTTTTCAGTCGGGCCAGTTCTGCAGTCTTAGAATATGCTCTTGAGGGGGAGTTGAAAATATTCAAAACACAGTGCCCTTTACGTATAAGTGGATTCTGCTTATTTTTTCCACAAGAGGAAATAATAAGAGGTGTGTTTTGTTTTTAGGTGGATAGTCATTCGGGAGGACAAAAGAGGCCCGCTGCGAAACAACTAACTAAAGGAGCTTTGTGAGTTACCTGTGGAAGTGACTGATTCTGAACATTTCTCTAGGTTCCTCACCTTCAATAAATATACAACAGAAGTCAGGTTATAATAATGTATGTTTTTAAAAATATACTTTGAAATCTTTCCCTATAGTTTGTTTCCATCAGGACCATAAATATATCAAATGTAGTTTGAGCCTACTTTTTGCTCTTTTGTTCTCACAGAGAATACATTCGTGCACCACATAATGACATTTCGGTCAACAGTGGACCGGTATACAATGGTGGTCCCATAAGATTAGTACCATACAGCCTCGGTGTATAGTAGGCTATACCATCTAGGTTTGTGTAAGAACACTCTGTGATGTTCTCACGACGATGAAATCGCCTAATGACACATTTCTCAGAATGTATCCCCGTCGTTAAGCAACGCTTAACTGTAGTTCTTTGTCTTTTTAGCAACCACGTGCCCTTTGATTGGCCTGAGGGTCTCTGAGGAGAAGCGTAGTTTGTGATAGACTTACTCCTATGTTTAGAACAGAAATGTTACTATAAGCTTAGTTGGCCAGTGGTCGGGCATTGCCAAGGTCTGTGTGAGCACCTGCACGTGAATGGTTGGTGGGAACACCATACATTTGAGACCAGGGTCATAGTTTGTGTCCCCTGTAGAGACAGTTAGACCAAACTCTAAATCCTCCATGGTATACCAAGTATAAAACTGAAGAAAAAACAGAACTGCTGTCCTACGAATAATAACGCTCCTGTACGTCTAATTGTCTTTGCACGCAAATAACCACCGTGATTACATTTCTTAACATGACTCTACGTTGACATTGGCAACTTCTCCTTTAAAGCATTCTCCAGCAGTTACAGAGGGACCAAGCCCACGCTGTGACGCCTGATAAAAGTCAGTTCCGATCACTAAGTGACGCAGTGCAGAGGCTGCTCTCCTTCCACGTGTGCCAGGGCTCCATGCCCACGGAGGAAGACTTGAAGAAAGGTAAACAGGCTGTAACCCCGCAGTACCGCTGTGAGCCCAGAAGCCCTCCTAGGGGTGCCCCACGGAAGAGCGAGAGCCACGTAGCTCCCAGATGGTAGCCAGGTTATTGTTTTCCATCACAGACCTACCTTGTTCCCAGTTTACTCAATTTCCCAGGCCACGTTTAGAGTTGTGACTTATTCTTCTCAATATTCTGTGAAGGGATACCCAGATGTCAGAGTATTTTATGGACAAATTTGAAGGCAGTGAGTCCAAAGCATTGTTTGGACTGCAGAGGGTTGGCTGTGGACCAGGTCCCTGCACAGTGACTTAGGCACAGTCCTTGCATTTAGGCAGAAGGCAACCCTTAGCTGTTACTACCAGTTTTATGAGTTAGATAGATACTTCAGCCCCCAAAAGCATTCTGTGAGGTTCTGAAGTGGGTCCAGGGCATTGCTGTATGTCAAGACACTGGCCAAAAAGTTTAAGGATAAGGGCCATTTATCCCAACCTAGAACTCAGCCCATTCTGATGCCTGGCCCAGCTGTACTGCTTAGTTCTACCCTCCTTCCCACCACCATTCCCAGGCCTTGACCCCGTTAGTTCCCCTCCACTGCTTTAATCCCTCCCTCAGCTGCCACCAGTCTTGTTCCCCCTGGGCCAGGGTCTCCGATCTGAGAGCAGTGGTCTCGGTCAGTCCACTGTGAGCTTCCCTGGGAGGTCCAGGGAGTAGGGTCCAGAGCCAGCATTAAACAGGGATGAGAAGACTCGGAGAAGAGTGAAGTAGAAAATGTGAAATCTTTAGAGACTGACAAAGTACAGAGCCACAGGACCATGAGCTACAAGATGTCATGAACTAATTTGTGTCTTTACATGAAACTGGTCTGCCCAATCCAGACAGAAGGACTTCATTGTTTCAGCTGTTTTAGTTTTTCATACTATTGGAAGGAAGTGGAGGCTTAGATCATCAAAACTAGCAGATCATTCTCTGTTCATTGATATTTGTTGCTGGTCTGTGTTATATGGTTTTCTTTTATCAGTGATGTTAAAGAGATTATATTTTTGGTTTCCTAATTGAAGTTAAAATAAGCTAGTACTGAAATGAGTTTCCATGATCACATGCTGGTGGACAGTGAGGGAAAGCAGTGCAGAAGCAGGATGTTTAACCAAGGAAGAGCTAATCTGAGAAGAGAAAATAGCCACAGACAAGACATGTTTGAATAATGGAAGAGGAATGCATTTCAGTCCTAAGAATTTGCACTCTCTTATATTTTCTCTCTTTCTCTCTCTCTTTTTAAAGTTGACAATGAATTTGAAACAGTTGCCACTCAGCTCCTGAAAAGGACTCAAGCTATGCTTAACAAATACAGATGCCTGCTCCTAGAAGATGCCATGGTAAAATTCTGCTAACTAGCACATTTGTGTTTTAAAACTCCACAGGTCACAGCTACCAATTCAGAGAGAAAAACTTCAGGGAATTACATTTTCCCAACATACTTTAAAAGGCACAGATATTTAAAATTGTAGAAAAACTTACTTTTGACTGTTACCACTACAAACAGCAGCAGCTAACGTTTGCTGCACTTGACATGGTCGATCACACTTACTCAGTGCTGCTGTTGTCCCAGTTCCAAATGAGGAAGCTCGGGCTTTGGTTAAGTAATTTGCTCACCATCATGCAGCTAGTAAGTTTGCAGAGTAATTAGGGGAGCCAGGATACAGACCAGGACCGTCTGACCCCCATCCACGCTCTGATGCTGTCTACTGCCTCTCACCAACCCCGAGATGTGGGGGGACTGGCGGCACTTCCAGTGAAGACTGTTCAGAGTAAGATCTGAAAAGACTAGGTGATGACAAATGGTAAAATTAGTTTTGTCGTGTTTTTAAATGAGAGCTCATTAGCATGCGGTAAAATTCACGTTTACCTTTAAAATGTACAACCTGATGGTTTTTATTATATTCACAAGGTTATGCAACCATTGCCATGAATTCTAGGACATTTTGTCACCCCAAATGGAAACTAAAATTAGTTTTAAAGCACCAGCTAATTAGAGAAAGGGGTAAGATATCTCAGGAAATGTTGGAAAGACCAAACCTATTCTGAGATTTTAAAAGCAGTTCTCAAATCATATAGGCTTTTATCTATCAATCGGTCTCTTACAAGTCGTTTTCACTTTGAGATCAACTTTGAAAACGTATCCAGGAGATTAGTTGAACTGTATTATATGCATGTACAATATAGTGTAAATATGTATGTATATTTGTGTTTACTTAAATACTTAAATGTTTTCTTATATATATTTATTTAAAATTGTGCCTCCAAAGTCTGAAATAGTTGTTCTTATACTGACAGCCATTTCTGAGACATCAAAAAGACTAACCGCCTCGTTTGTGAGGAAAGGACCACTTCTTTGGTCAAATTATCTTATATCTGCCATGAATTTTCATGTTTAATAAGACCCAGAAATATAATTTAAGGTTTGATTCTGTACAGCAAAAACTAATTTTAAGGAAAGCCTCAATAAAAAACACAATCATAGCATAGCAGAATATAAAGTATAAGGTCATCCTAATGAAAAGATTTCCAACATATTAAGCAGAGGGGGAAGTAAGAAAGGTACAGAACAGTGTATATAGTTGCTACCATTTGTGAGCAAAAATAAACAAAGGAAGAAGAATGTAAATTCGTGCACGTGCATGAAACATCTCTGGCAGAGTGTTTTCAACTGCTAGGCACCAGGGTGTCTCCAGGGAGAGGCCCTGGGTGGGAGGGGGAGGTGGTATCTTTAGAATTTTGTACCAATGTGTAAATTACCTTTTCCCAAAAAAGTACACTTAAAAAAAATGCATCCTCGGTGGCAAGGATAAATGTGACATAGCTGGAACCTAGACACCACGTTCCCATTTCTGACTGCTTCATTTGCTCCAAAGACCCAGTGAGATGTTTGCTCTTGTTAAAAGGCATCTGAAGTGACCGGACTCTCTCATTTTCAGCAGATCAATCCGTCTGCCGAGATGGTGATGATCGATAGGATGTTCAACCAGGAGGAAAGAGCTTCTCTGTCCCGGGACAAGCGTCTGGCACTTGTAGACCCTGGTAAGAAACGTCAGAGTGAAAGTTGAGGAGAGCTCCCGCCAGGGCTCGGGCCGCGGGCCTTTGGGGCGTCTGTCTGAACCAACCTTTGGGTACGAAACCTGAAGGTAGAACATGAATTCTGGGGAGAAAAAACCCAGAGTTGAGAGCAATACATGAATACTATGAGAAGGTCTCTATTCCAAAAAATCCAAACTGGAATTTTACATTCAGTTAAGTGGTTATTTTTCCCCATTGTCAACTTAAAATTCTCAATCTTTCTCTTGTTTTTGAGAACTAAATTAAGTCAGAAACCTTCCCAGAAGCATTAGACCTCAGCAAATTACTGTGTGTCTTACTATGTGCAAGGCCTGACGAGGGGGAAAACATCAGTAAAACACAGTCCCTGCCCACAAGCCAGTAAGTTGTAATGCTCCGTTTCAGTACTGTTCTCTCACCCCATCAGTTTTCTGCCAATTGCATACATGTTAGATTTGACCCAGATTCTGCCTTTTAAAAATGAATTCTCTTTACTTTTTTCTAGCCTCTAAAAATTGTTAAATCAAATAACATTGTAGCAATTCATGGAATGTAGATTTTACCCATATTTTCACCATCCTATAGAAGAAATGTTTTTATTTCTGCAGGTGTTCTTCCAGTTCTAGTTCCCATTTGCATGTGTCATTTATATATAGTTATAATCATATGTCATATGCTAGATAGGATTTTGTTATTCTAATTTTCTTCCCTTTAACACATCTGAAGTTTTTATCATGTTGCTATAGTCTTCAAAGTAATATTTAATAAATTTTTAATACATTAATCTGATAATTTAGCCAATCCTTTCCCCTACTGTTGGACTACTGTTTTCCTGTGGTTTTATTTCCATTCCTCTAACATCTTTTCTGAGACTTAAATATTAAGGTTCTCCCTTGTGTTTGATGTGGCTCAAGAAATTTCCAAAGATTGGGGCCGCCCGGTGGCGCAGCGGTTTCGTCCGCGCTTGGCAGCCCGGGGTTCACAAGTTCGGATCCCGAACGCCCGCCGACGCACTGCCTGTCAGCCATGCCGTGGCGGCGTCCCATATAAAAAAAAAAAAAAAAAAGTGGAGGAAGATGGGCACGATGTTAGCTCAGGGCCAGTCTTCCTCAGCAAAAAGGGGAGGATTGGCAACAGGATTGGCTCAGGGCTGGTCTTCCCCACAAAAAAAAAAAAAAAGAAATTTCCAAAGAGAATATATGATCCTTACATTCAGTCTGAAGGGAGAGGCCTAAAGAATTGCTGTGTACCTAGGAGAATCCTCAAATCTTTGCAAAAAGGAAGAGAATAATATAGGCTATATTTCTGTCCCTTTTTCTTAGACCCTGAAATCTCCTATTGCCTTTTGGTGAATTGGGCTTGTGGGTCACCCCTCCTACTTGGTCACAGCCCCCTCAGGCGCAAGTGTTGCATGGCAGGGACGTGCTTCGTTCTCTGTGTTGTGCCTGCACTGCCAGTGTTTGTTGGATGGAATCGTCGTTTTAGGTTTCAAGGCCGTATACCCAAGATCTTACATTTTGGGATTTGATGAACAAATTCAAGTTTGTGGTTTTATAGATGTCCTCAAAGCTCCATTTCACTTTCATTACTTCCAGAGTTCACAGTTCTGCCCTTGCATAACAGCAGTCTGCCTTCCCCCCCTGTACCCGCAGCCCTCTATATCCCCACAGCATTTCTCTTGCCTTCCTTGGCTCTTCAAGCCTGGCACAGTTCAGTGCTTACGCGCAGACCTGGTCCCTGTGTATCCCACTGTCCTTCCAACCAGATATCATTTGGGGGTGTGCTGAGCATTCATTTTGTGCTCCTGACAAAGTGCAGCTGTTATTCCAGGTCCCTCACATGTGTCTAGAGGGACTGAAGTGCCATCACCCAAAGATGAGTAGTTGTGTCCGTCACCTACCCCCCAAAGCCTCATTCCAGGGCCCTCTGCTCCCAGGAAGACCAGGCTCATGCTAGCATCTAATTTCTGTTTTCAGACTGTGTCAAAGCAGTCATTAATTAAAAATAACAGTAAGAGATCAAGACAAAGTGGAGCTTTTTGCCCATCTGGTTTTCCCATTTGTCATCAAGCAGCTACCTTTTCAAAGAGATTTAAGCTTCTTATCTGGAAGCTGTGGCCCCATAGCCTTGGTTACTTTTACAGGATGCCTCTCAAATTGTGCCTCTACGTGTTCCTGGACATGAAGGACTGACTCGGTGCGGGGGGAGCTGGAGTGGGATGGGTTTGCACTTGGCCCACTGAGGGACTATTGTATAGGCCATGCTCTCTCGTTCATTCATTAGTGTTCTTTTTGTTCCCATTTCCAGAGGGTTTTCAGGCTGATTTCTGTTGTTCCTTCAAACTTGATAAAGCTGCTCATGAGACACAGTTTGGCAGGAGTGACCAGCATGGCAGTAAAACAACCAGCTCTCTACATCTGACAGCCAAGGCCCAGGGCAGAGACCGAGCCAAACCTGGCATGGCAGAACCAACGAATCATGACCAGTTCCATCTAGTGCCTAATCACATCGTGGTCTCCGCAGAAGGAAACATTTCTAAAAAAACTGAATGCCCCGGCAGAGCACTGAAATTTGACAAAGCGGGCTTGGTTCAGTACCGGAGCGCATCGGAGGAGAAAACCTGCCGGCGAGACTCCATGAAGGGCAGCGAGTGCTCTCCCGGCCCCGAAGGGCACCGGAAAACCTCGTCCAGACCCGATCACGGTACCGAGAGCAAACTCTCAAATATCCTGGTGGATTCTCACTTGGAGATGACGTGTAACAATTCCTTCCAGGACAAAACTCTGAGGAGTTCTCCAAAGAATGAAGTTTTACACACAGACATCATGAAAGGGTCAGGCGAGCCCCAGGCAGATCTCCAGCTCACGAAGAGTTTAGAAACAACATTTAAGAACATCTTGGAACTCAAAAAGGCTGGGCGACAGCCCCAGAGTGACCCCACAGTTAGCGGCTCTGTGGAATTAGATTTCCCCAACTTTTCTCCAATGGCTTCGCAGGAAAACTGCCTGGAAAAGTTCATCCCGGACCACAGTGAAGGCGTCGTTGAAACTGACTCCATTTTAGAAGCAGCTGTAAATAGTATCCTAGAGTGTTAATAGCCGCAGTCCTTCCCCCAGCCCTGAGACCCCGCCCCGGACAAGTTACATTCTTTCCTGGCAAAAGCAAATGGAAACTCTCCTGTCTCCAGCCTGCTTGATCTTTCATCACAGGTTCTTCTTTCTAATCTCAATCCGGTTCTTTGTTTAAGAGCAATACTCGTCGTGGTTACAGGGAGATCCTTGAGTAAAATCAACCCTTGTTAGAAAGCAGTCTGATAGGCCCTACACATTTCAAGTGTTATGAAAGTGCTTCTAGTCTTTTTTCGTTTGTTTGCTTATTTGTTTTATTTTTTTAAAAACACTGTAACTCAATGAGATCACAGTACACGTGGCCCTGGGTAAAATTCTGACAATCATAAATCGTTTGAAAATAACAGACTTATTAAAGAAAATCAAACAGGACTGATAGAAGCTACTTTGTAGAGTATCCCACTGCATCTCCAAATTTTGGCTTTGGGGTTTTTTCGTTTGTTTGTTGGAGGGGAGACCACAGGGTTCTCCCCCTCAGCCATCTCTGAGTGGTCAGTTGCTGGCTGCTCTGCCAGGGCCCCTGCAGCCCCGGTGTGAGCAGCTGGGAGCGCACAAGCAGGGCATTTGCAGGGTTTCCTTGTTCATTGTTCAAGAGCTTTTCCGATGCTCCTGGAGCAAAACCTCATGCTTTTCAGCATATCTGTGTTGAATTTCATCTAGGGAATGCTCTATTCTTGGTTGCAACAGCATGACTTGAGGTAATTTCACCAGGCTAAATAAAGGAAAATGGAAACCAGTTAAGTGGCACAGTGTACAGGGGAGGCCGGGATAGAGCCATGAGGAATATAATATGTATATATGTAAAAGCATATATATGTTCACTATGGAGAAAAAACAAGCGTTTTGCATTTTATAATTGGATATAGTCAACCTATGATGTATGTTTTTGTTTGTTGCTGGGTGTTGTCCCATTTAACCTCTCTTCGAACCCTCTCCCACAACCAATAGCCAAGCGTCAAAAGCACTTTCATTTGAAAACTATGTTGTAATTTTTCAGTTTAAACTTTAAGGGGACTTCGGCCTTATTTATGCTTCTTGTTGTCTAAGAACAGTAGTCACCCCCGGCAGCAATCATTACCAAAACACAGACAAACCAAAGGTAGCCAGCCAGCCCACCACTGAAAGGAAAGATCTGGGACACGGGATTCCCATTTGACAGCCAAAGGACATGCCCTGTCGTGGTTTGTGTTTGGCCCGTGTTCATATCAGTGAACATGACTTATTGCTTTATTTATTTATATTTCTTTTCAGGGAGATTTCCCCGTTTTCCTTTCTTGTGCACCTGCCCCAGATCATCCCATTTCTGTTGTTACTTTCATTCTCAATGTCATTGTAACCATCAGTGATGTCCTATCATTGGGAAAGCTACATAACGGTATTTTATACACACTCACGTGCGTGTGTGCATGTGTCTGAGCTGTTCAGATCCAGAGGTCATTTTGGTTACAGTGTGTACACATTCACGCTCCCTCCTATGTGCATGCACTCTTGCATTTAGTCTGTTTCTCTCTCTAGCTTTAGAGGTGCACCCACTGTTCTCCACTGTAACACATTGCCAGGAGCTGCTTCTGGCTGTCCCCATAATGGGGATGACCCCCATTGTCATCACATTGGGCATTTCTTTTCCAGATTGGCCTGCAATGGAAAGGAAGGCTTCTGATTGCTGGAAAACACAGCAACAGAAGACCTATACTCTCCCTTCCCCTTTGTCCCACCACACAAGGAAACCCTGTGAGACAGCCAGTCTTCATCCCTTCTCCCATTCCCACCCTCTGGCCAATAGAAATTGGAAAATCTGGGCCATTTTAGGGTTACCATTTTTTCCTTATTTGTGCCAATATCCAAGCTGCAGATATTCCCCTTTTTCCTGTATTGTAACATATTAGAAAGATAAGTTGGTATTGCCAGTTGGAACTTGCTGTTTGGGCAGCCCTGGGGTAATACCCTGCCCTGAACCCCATGATTTCAGAGGCTCTTCTTCTCTTAGGGTTCATGCTCCCCTAATTCCTAGCAAGACTTAGAGATGGTCCCTTCTGATCAAATTCTTCTCCTTGTGGAACTTTATACCTGGAAGCCTTCACATAGGCTACTAATGCGTTACATTAATTACTGCAAATCAGTGGAATTGTTAAGAGACAAGATAAGCTTTGTGTACACTTGTCACCTCTCTTTCTTCCCTGTCATCCCTGCTCCCCCTGTCCCAGCTTTTCTGTACACCATCTTAATGGGTTTTTAAGCCTTGACACTTGTCTAGCAGATGGAGAGCCTAATTTACCAAAATGAAACTTGTAAATTTTTGTGTCCTTGTATGTAAGTTTACTTTTTACGGAGGAACGATTCTAGATAATGACAAATGAAGATTACAAAATGTGTTTTACTCCTGTGATTAGGTTATGCACACATGGGTCATAACTCGCACATCGAGCCCCCTCGGGGGAAGGGTAAGAGAGCTCAGCCTTGGATGGCCAACGTTCAGTTGTTCAGATTCATTAGTCAAAGTTAAGTTTTAGAACTACCTGTACTCAGTAACAAAAATCATTTTCTTTCTTTTTTTTCTTCCATTGTTGTTGTGAAAAGTGTGAATTTGTTATTAAGCATTTGATTTTCTGTGTCCTTAAGTACTGCCTAAAGATAAAGCAAATTTTAAACTGGCAATTACGAAAAAGAACTATTTTAGCTCTGAAGAATTTAGTCAACTTTGTTAGATTAGGGAGGCCTTACAGACTGACTTGACTGAAAGAGGACGCGTCACTCACTGTCAGTGTGGTGTGGGCTTTATTTGCTTAAATACCTTCATTTGTATAGTATGTCTCACTTGAAATTGCTTTGTATACATTTTGTAAAAATATTTATAAAATGTTTTGTAAAAAAAGTATAACAAATTGCAGTTTATTTTGTTATGTTGGATAAATACTGTTAAAAGAAACCAGTCAGTAACTATATTGTTAATCCATGGTTAGGAAATGTTTAGTTGAAGATTACAAAATGAAACAACCATTGCAATACAGCCAAAGATTTGGGAAAATGTGCACCTGTGATTGTCTTGATTTTGCAAATAGGAATGGCTGCTTTTCCCAGAAGGAAAGGGTAAGTAAGTGTTCAGTGGGAGTTCTGTTTAAATATATTTACCATCACCTAAAAGTAGCCTAGCTAGCGAGTGGGTAGGATTTGAATTAATTGGCCTTTCCAAATAAGTACAAATTAAACAGTTGTTCAGTGAGTAAGTTTAGTGATGGACCTCTCTGGCCTCCATCCCTGCTCCTGTCGCATAGGTCCTTAACTAAGGAAGGAAAGATGGGGTCATTTGAAAAGTTAGAGAAGTAAGCTTCAATCTGCAGGAAGTTTTCATCAATCATTATATTAATTTTGTTTCTGCAAGGACAGGAAGGCCAAGGGGTCGGTAAAGAAAACTATTTTACATAAGACTTGTTCCAGAATTATCACGTTTCTCCTTGGATTCATGATTTGACCAAATTGTATTAAGAAATACCTCTGTAACTCATCTGTAAAATCAGCCCCAAGAGGCTGGTCTGAGCTCTTGCCCTCACACGTGTGACTCTATCCAACTTGTTAGAGAAACTACCAGAGGGTGAAATGTATTTTTTGGGGTGAGGGTATAAGACTACTTAAATTTTTGTATGGGGTCTAGAATTTATATGTATACTCCTTACCTTATGGTTTAATTGCATCCCCCACCCTTAAAGCAGTAGTAGTCGGGAAATCAAGACTCTGCAGTAATGGATATGGAGATAGGAAGTAGTTCTCATATAACTAACGGAAGTTAAAAGAATCACATCAGCGGACAGATCCCTTAATGTCTTTGGCAGCGTTGCCCTGGTGTCAAGCTTCTTCTCTTCTTGCCAAGGACACGTGTCTGTCCAATATGACGTTCTTGCCCTTCAGGCTCTGTGCAGTGGAAGTGCCCCATGAATGAAGAGTTAGAAGGAAGGGTGATCTGGCTGCTTGGTTAGGATCAGAGTCTCTGGTCCCCAGGGGCAGGTCCAGAGGAAAGACCAGGCATTTCCTCTTAGGATGATTAAAGCCCCAGCCCTAAGCAGGGGAGGCCATGTTCCAAGAGAGGGGCCCCAGCATTCCCTGATGTGGAGAAAGTGGCCGGTGGATTACTGGGGGGGGAGGCGGGGGGGGAGGGAAGGGAAAAGAAAAACCTCCACTATCTGGGGGCACTGAAACAGCATCTCTCAGCAGGACTCGAGCTGTGCTGTCTTCATGGGGCCAGGCCCTGGCTCTGCTTCAGCCTTGTGTGTGCTCTCCAAGACAGACTGCTGGACATCCAGCTGAAGGTGGAGAGCATACAGGCACTGTGCCAGACGCCAGGGATATATGGATAATTCAGGCATGATTTCTGCTCTCGGGGAGCTCACAGGCTGGAATGGAAATAAGCACATAAATAACTGTATTACATTTGGAAACTGACTGAAGTTCAGGAGAAAAGAAATGGACTGAAATTCTTCCAGTCTGCCACTTGGTAGAGGGCTGCAATCTATATTTCCATGCCCTGGCTCTTAGTACAGTTTCCTGAGTTGTATTTGAGGGGGAAAAAAGCATGATACTTTCTTCAGGAATGAAGATAAAGGAATTTTGTAATATAGTGTTAAATATGTGGCTAAATCTGGCTCAGTATACACACAAATGGTAGGAGCACATTTGTAGCATAAAGTGGATTCTGTAATACAAATAGCCCGTGTCTACATTGCTGCAGGTAAAAGGCCTTTATAAGAAACCCTAACCTATATTCTTCATAGGCGTGTGCTAGAGACTGGCCTTGGAAAACACTTGCAAAGGCAAGAAGATCCTTAGGAAAAGATCATTCCTGTGAAGGTCAAGGCAAGCAGTGCGATGGAGTGGGCACAAAGGGCCTTTGGCAGCAGAATCTGGAAACAGGTCCCAGTACTTCCTCTAACGTGTAATCAGATAACCTTCGTTGTGGTTACTCAGCTTCAGCTCCCCTGCCTGCAAACTAGGAAGACTTGTCCTGGCCCTCACTTCTTAGGGTGTAAAATGAGGTGTTACTGAAGAAGTGTGGAAGGAAGAGTAAGCGAACGTTCCATTATCCCTGAAATAATTCAGCAGAGGTTTGGGTTTTCCTGTTGTGCTTTTGGTCTTACCTACTACACACTGTCTCCTTCCTAGCTTTCCTGTGTCTATCCTCAACGCCCAAAGGCTGCTGCCCTTCACCTGTTCTCTCCTTTTTCCTTCCCACTTTTGCTCCCTTATGCTTGTTTTCTGTCAGGATCAAAAGCTGTTGTCCATGTTGCCTTCCCCAACCCCGGGCTTGTCTGGCTGCTCTCACACTCATCTCTTTCCCACCCACTTCCTGGTAACTCCACGTCACTCTCTAAGGAAGCAACAAGGAAAGCCTGAAACAAAATGAAGTTGACTGCAAGAAGGGTCATAATGCAAGAAAGAGGGAGATTACAGATAGAGCCCCCTTTCAGTTGTATTGGGTGTGGTGGTTTTGCCTTACTGAGAAGGCACTGCTCAATTATCTCAAGAAAAAAAAAAAAAAGTAGGATTCCAAATAATCCAGAAGTGCAGAGAGTACTGAAATAAGTTACAGTGGGATATGTTAGGAAAGGGTAGAATTGACTAATTCAAAGAACCACAAAATGTTGGTCCTGAAAGGAGTCTTTACTTTTTTATTTTTTCTTGCTGAGGAATATTCACCCTAAGCTAGCATCTGTTGCCAATCCTCCTCTTTTTTTTTTGCTTGAGGAAGATTAGCTCTGAGCTAACATCCATCCCAATCTTTCCCCTGTTTTGTATGTGGGTTGCGGCCACAGCATGGCTGACGAGTGGTGTAGGTTAGTACCCAGGATCCAAACCCGCGAACCCAGGCCGCCAAAGCAGAGAGCACTGAACTTAACCACTAGGCCACAGGACCAGCCCCTGAAAGGAGTCTTTAAAAACATACAGTCAAGTGGTTTCTAAAACAGGCAAATCACAAGAACCTAATTACCTAGAGAGTAATACCTGAGTAATACTTTAGCTTTCCTTAAACTAATACATATGTGATAATGGGCATAAAACAAATATGAATCTTCCTCCCATTCCAGGACCTACTCCCATTTCCCAAAAATAACCCCCATCAAGTTTTTTGTAGATCCTCCCAGAATTGTTGCATACAAATACATTTATAGCCAAAAAGCAAAAACAACAACAAAACAATCTGGGACAACCTTTATACCCTATTCTGTATTTTGCTTTTTTAGATGTAACCAAATGTCTGGGAGTATTATTGTCAGGATTCTTGGGTTTTAAGCAACAGAAACAGATCCGGTTAACCAGCATAAAGGAGTTTATAGGAAGGATAAGGACTGAAGGGAAGATTGAAGAACCACCAGGCTTGAGAAAGACAGGCACAAGGAAACTCCAGGAGGTCTTAGTAGGTGGAAATCCTTAAAAGTCTTGCCCCAAACCTGCTACATTTCTTCCATCATCACTCTGCTCAAGATTCAAAACCCAGAGAAGTTTAGCGTTTCATGCCCTCTCCCACTGGGGAGATGGGAGAAGTTGAAAAGATCTTCCAGAGACCCCTCTCAACTTATGTATTAGGAGGCCAAGTATTTGATATGATACCCTGCCCTCCCAAGCCTGCACACGATGAGGGAGAGGCCAGTCCATAGGAGAAACAGGATACTGTTAGGAAATGGGAATGGATATCAGCAGGCCAAAAAATGAAAAACACCCACCACTGAGATTCTGGGACGTGAAGACCTACCTCACTGCATATAATTGCATAGCCTTCCGTAATTTATTTAACAATTCCCAACTGAAGTGGTTAAGAAGAAGAGAAGAGCGGTCTCTGAGGACAGGCTAAAAAGAATAAGATTCTTGAAGCTGTAAATGGACATGCCTCGTTCTCATTCAGTAACCTCACTTTGACATAAAAAATCTTGTATCTTTCCCGGTGCTAGGGCATATGGTCCATGTTCAGTAAACACGTATTCAGTTAGTGAACAATATTGGGTTGAAGAGGACTCGACCTCTTTTCCTCTGGATCAGTCTGGTGGAACGGTAGCTTTGGCACTGAGAATAAGTACTCTCCTAGCACCATCTGCTGGCACTGGAAAACCTTGCCTGAACCCTGGACCCCAAGTCTTTTTCAGCCAGGAGTATTAATAGCCCTGAAATTCTTCCTCTCCTTAATGCCTTCAGTACCACAGAACCTACCTTTTATCTGTAGACACAGGAACTTACAAAATCTTGACTTATTTTTGTTCCTTGTTTACTATATAATGTATATTTTACACTTTGGTGACCCTTCTGTTTTTGCCTCTTTACAAAGACACATGGAGAGGTGCTGCTGAAAGAGTGAGTGAGAACGAGCCTCACACCACAGCCTGTTGTCTTTTGACATTTACTTATCAGGTAGTGAGCTCCGTGTACTGCACTGTCTTTCTAGTTGGACTAGTTACGCGGCACATACCAATATGATGCCTTGAGCTTAGATAGTTAACAACCCCCTGCAGGTGCCCATTATTGTGGTACATCCTGTGGGAAATTCAGAGAAGCATGAGACAAATTCCCCGCCGTCAGAGCACCCAATCTAATTAGAGAAACAAGAAGCCAAACAGAACAGGGGAAAGTCTGTGGTGAAGCCTGTAAATCCCGACTGTCAAATAATGACATTGCCCTAGACCTTAGGATGAATATTGTGCTAGACATTTGGCAATGCCTGGAGACATTTTATTTGTCACAACTGGGCTGTGGGTGTTACTGGTATGTAGTGAGTACAAGCCTGGCATGCTGATAAACATCCTACAGTGCACATGAAGAATTATCTGGCCCCAAATGCTTATAGTGCCAAGATTGAGAAACCTGTGCTAGACCCTTAGGAACAGTGATGAGCAAGGCAGGCATGGTCCCCACCCTCCTGGTATCATGGGGAAGAAATGTTAAAAATAGAATGATAATGTGCCGAAGGAATTCAGAGAAAGCAGAGACTACTCTAGTGCCTCGCTAGTCAGTGTAGTCCATAGACCTGCAGCATTGGCATCCGTGTGAAGCATGTTAAAAATGCTAAGTATGGACCCCCCGACCCCCTTCTGAATAAAAATCTGCATTTTAACAAGATCCTCAGGTGCCTCCTATGCACATTAATGGTTCAGACGCGCTGCTCTAGAGTCTTCCAGAAAAGACAGGACGTGAGTTGTTTTCCATTGTTTTATTAAGACCAGGAGAGAAAGAAGCCTATTCCAGGTGGTGAGAGCTATGAGGCAAAGTTCTGAGATGGCAAGGAGGAATTGCTGGTTTTCGGTCCAGCACTAATAACTAACATAGTGTTGGCTGCTTAGTACAGACACTGTGCTAAGCGCTTTCTATGGAGTATCTCATATAATCCTCATAACGCTACTAAGTAAGGTCCATTATTAACCTTTTCATGGGTAAAGGAAACCAAGGTAAGAACAGTTAAATATCTTGCTCAGGGACCCACTGACGGAGCCGGGCAGAGGGAATCGGAGCTGCATTCTTTGCCATCCTAAGTGGTCCACAACACCTCTACCCACATGTGAAAGACAAAGCCACAACCCCAGCTCTCTACCAAGTGACAAGGCTACCCCGAGACTGCCTGAGCTCCCTTACAGAGCAGCGCAGCCGAGCGGAAACCGGAGGAGCACTGCCCACCAACACCGGAAGTCGTAGGTGCATTGTGGGACGCTTCTCCTCCTTCACAGCCCAGCCACCAGCGTTATGAGACTATAGCTTCAATGAAAAGGGCTAGATTTTGAAGATGGTACAGGCTCTAAAATGCTTGGAAGCAGGGCGAAGTAAGCTCTATGCAACTTTCGGAGGAATCAGGATTAGCAAAACCTCAGCAGTTCACTGCTGCTAACAAGAGGGCGCTGGCTTTCCGGACTTGCCAGCCGTGAGCTAGACTAGAAGTCTCTATCGTCAAGTAAACATAGAGCCGGTCCTCTCTTCCCCACGTGGTGGAGCTGCGCATGAGCAGTAGGCGCAGCAGTGGAAAGATGGCGGAAGAAGAGTGAGTGCTTGGGCCTTTGAATGTTTGGATTGGGGTTTTGAGCATCCGATGCCATCCACGGTGTTTGTTCCTCGGTGGCGGAAAATAAGGATACTTGTGAGCTGAAGGGAGAGAGTAGAAAAGGCTCCAAATTACAGAGGGTGGGGTGAGGAGTAAGGAGCCGGAGGGTCGGGGCGGGCGGCCGGGCGGAGGGGCCCGCCGTCCAGTTGAGGTTACCTAGAGGGGCGAGAATTGACTTCTAGGCAGCGGCTGGAGAGTGCCAGAGTTGGGTTTTCCCAGCCTGACTTAAGCGTTCTCCCTGCAAATGGATCTGCACCTGGCGCAACCCCACAGGGCTTTACTAGAATCATATCACTGCTAGTGTTTATGAAAGGCTGTGGCAGTAAAAATCTCTGTTGACGTATACGAGAAACAGAGGGCCAGGGTTGAGGACTTTTTAAGGCTTTGGGGACGAGTGAATGGGTCCGTTTTGATGACTGGAGTCAGAAACCACAGGCTTCAGGAGAGTCTCAGTCCCTTAGGAATTTGAAGACAGTAGTGTTTCCCCAAGCTCGGGAAATGGTTTGGAAATTCATTGAAGATTTGTTTCCTAAATGTTATCGCTGGTCTCAATTTTCTGTATCAGGCAAAGAAAAAAGATCCCTTTGGTTCCAGAAAATCTCCTGAAAAAAAGGAAGGCTTATCAGGCCCTCAAAGCCACCCAGGCAAAGCAGGCACTTTTGGAAAAGAGAAAGGTAATGGTGGGGAACCGGGAGGAAGGGACTCGAATTGGTATTTGGTGATTTTTATCCAGCACATGTTGAACTGGGTTTGGTATGGACAGTCCCTTCCTCCATCAGTTCGATTATATCATGTATAGGGTTCATGTCTTCATTTAGCAAATATTTATCAAACAGTTTCTGCAGGCAAAATTCTGGAATAAAGTTTGTTAAGGAAAAAGTGAAATGGCAGTTGTTGCTTCCAGGTTTATACCAAGCAATTTGAGAGACCAAACATGCATGTGTACCTGGAAGAACACATGTATTTTTTAAACGTGCCAAACAATTTTTATTATTTGCCAGATGTTTTTCCGTAATTTGTAAAAAGAAATACGTAAATTGTAAAAGTATTTTGAAGGCAGGAAAGAAAACAAGCTTATGCCTGGTTTGTACCTTATGATGCCTAACATAATGTTAGGTTCTATAAACACTCGTTGGTAAACGTCAGTTAATAGCATGTAAACTAATTTTTTGCTTGTTTATTTAGCAGGGACTTTTCCCAGTAGTTCCAAGTTTTCTCAACTCCACCTTTACTTGGGTATTTAATGTTTTCTTTATGTAAGAATAGAGGATGTCTGCTTTCTTTTGCAGAACACGGGGAAATAAGCTCTATGAATAGTGATTCGTGAATTACTGTTGTGGAAGTAAAGATGAATAGAGGCACAAAATGGTGACGATGGTCTCCCTTCTCTGTAGCAGAAGAAAGGAAAAGAGCTCCGATTTAAGCGACTGGAATGGTTCCTACATGATTCCTGGCGGCAAAAACGTGATAGGGTGCGCCTCCAACGACTAAAAGTGAAACCTCATGCCTTGGAAGTGCCAGATGAACATTCTTTGGCCTTTGTCGTACGCATCCAAAGGTAGGGAACTTGCGAGATTCCATGAGGCTGGGGCAAACGACTGGTTCAGCTTTAGACCCAATCTCTAGGGAGATGAGATAGGCCTTAAGCTACTAAGGCAAGTTGTGCTGGGAATTCAGGGTTGGGCACAACATAGTTTTTGTCTTGATGGTTACGGAGACTTACTTTAGGCAAATAGACGTGAAAATACATTAAGTGCTGTGAGGGCCTAGTAGGGGGGTGGGGCAGGTAGTGGAGGGGGTGTGTGCGCACTGGTCCAGGACACACTAAAGCAGGCACTTGAAGCTGAGACCTGCAAACATGAAAGGAATTAACTAGTGTTGGGGGAACGCTTTCCAGGCATAGATGCAGAGTCCTGAATTGAGGGAGTCAAGGCATGTTTCCAGGAGCTGAACCAAGATCGAGTGGATGCTGGAGCATATTCAGTGCTGAGGAGAGTGCATAAAATTTTCTCCACATTTAGTGACACTTTCCTTATCCATTCCTACCTGCACATACAACTCTGCCTCCCCCTTTTTTTTTATTTTTTTTTTTTAATTTTTTGTGTGCGTGAGGAAGAGCAGCCCTGAGCTAACATCCGTTGCCAATCCTCCTCTTTTTTTTTTTGCTGAGGAAGACTGGCCCTGGGTTAACATCCGTGCCCATCTTCCTCTACTTTATATGTGGGATGCCACCACAGAATGGCTGACAAGCAGTGCGTTGGCCGGCGCCCAGGATCCCAACTCTGCCTCTTCTTGTTTCTCCTACCCAGTCACCCAAACCAGAAACCTGTGGGGTTTAAGTGTTTATGAACCCTCTTCATTAGTCCTCCTACCACTGCCCATAATCTCTTTTCTGGACTGTCACATTAGTTTATAACTGGATTTCCCTGTCTCTGGTGTCACACTCTCAGATCTATCTTATACGCTGTCCTCGGTGATTGTCAAAGAGAAATCTGATTATGTCTTCTTTACTTAAAATCTTCGGTAGCTTTAACCTCCCACAGAAGCAAGTGCAGTTTCCTTATCTTGATACACATAGCTCCACCCCACACACAGGCGCACACACCACCAATTCACGGACCATCTCTTCCCATAGCACCTCAGGCATTGCTCTGCATGATGTGGAAATGATCTGTTTACATAGCTGCCTCGCACTAAGCCGAGCTCTGTAAGGCACAGTGTGTGTCTGCTCTCTGGGTGCCCAGTAGTGGCACACATTTCATGGGTGCTTGCTGGACTGACAGAAACTGAATACAGCCTGACTTCCTCCATTTCAGGATTGATGGGGTCAGTTCACTGGTGCAGAATACCATTGCAAAGCTTCGCCTAAAGAAGATTTTTAGTGGTGTCTTTGTCAAAGTGACCCCTCAAACCATAAAAACGCTGCGTATAGTGGAACCTTATGTGACCTGGGGGTAAGTACAGTCTTTTTGTGTCTGGATTCACATTAAATTGTACTTGAGCATATCGATAACAGTAGGATGCACAGGGTACTGTTCTCCAAGGCCTGTGTTGCTGTGCTGAAGGAACATTTTGCTGTGACCACAGTCACCAGAAATCGCCTGCCAGCCATAAGAACCTTGGAATGTGGCACAGGTAGAGCAGGAGATATCAGTGCTACCGATAATGGGCCACGAACAGTGCCATGGCAGGGCTTGTTCGTTTGTAGGCTAGGGCTGAGTACAATGGGTAAAGGAGAAATTCTTGGAGTCTTGAAGCAGAGCTAGGGGCAGTGCTTGTGTAAGAGTAGTAGTCCTTCAAACATTAAAACTCACAAAGGCTTGCATTTAATTTCAAATTCTTGCATCGTCTTGAGTAGAAGGTCACCTAAGGCCAAAGTCCTAGACTGTAAGCCAGGACTTGTTCTATTTTTGCCTGGGAAATAAATTTTTTTGCCTGGTGAATATTTATATCCATAAATTTTAATTTCTGATTACATAGGGCCACTCTGGTTTTTTATCCCCTTCTTCACTTGTGTATTTCCAACCATCCCAGCTGCACTGTGATTGCAGGACACTTCCTGGTGAGAATGGGTGGTTGGGAGAATGTCTCCTCAGCCAGGCTGCAGGACTGAGTGGCCCTTGTAATGCAGTGTGCCAGGGGCTGGCTAAGGCTGTCCCTTATTCTGCCTCACATAGATTTCCAAATCTGAAGTCTGTCCGGGAGCTCATCTTGAAACGTGGACAAGCCAAGGTCAAGAATAAAACCATTCCTCTGACAGACAACACAGTGATTGAGGAACACCTGGGTGAGTGTTGCATGTTAGGAGTCATTTGGGGCATAAAGCAAGGATCTGATGGTCTCGGTGTGGGATCCAGGTCATGTTCTAGTTGGGGTCCCAAGAACCTGGCAGAGTACCTAGCTCTGGCATGTAAGAGCCTTGCAGTATATGCTGGGTAAATGTTGAATAAAGGGATCTGTACCTTTTGTTTCTTAGGGAAGTTTGGTGTCATTTGCTTGGAAGACCTCATTCATGAAATTGCCTTCCCGGGGAAGAATTTCCAGATGATATCAGGGTTCTTGCGCCCTTTCCACCTCTCAGTGGCCCGTCATGCTACCAAGAATAGAGTGGGCTTCCTCAAGGAGGTGGGCTCACCTGGCTATCGAGGTGAACGCATCAATCAGCTCATCCGGCAGCTGAACTAAACCCAGGTGAGGCTGGGCTGCCTTGATGGACCGTACCTTGCCACTTAAAAATTCTTTTTACATTTGCCAGTATTTGAGAGTAACTTGGGCACTGTGGGGAGAGGGGAAACCTGCTAGGAGCAGTGAACGCCTGGTTAGGGCGTGGGGCTGTGTATATCCCACGAGTTACAGGCTAGAGAGTGTTGAGCAACAAAAAAAAATCTGTATTGCTGTGGTTATTTAGCTGGAAGTGGGGAGAGAATAATATTAAAAATTCATTTCAAAAAGGATTTGAAGGTCTAAACCACCTCTTTTGTGGAATTTCAACTCTTTGAAATTGCTTTTTATTATTGTTTTTACTCTTAGGTGCCAAGTTGCAGTAAATTTGTATTAATGAAGTTGTGTTCTTCTTCCTCAGAATATCTGAAAGCACAGTGTGTTGGAGGCATGTGTTTGTTTTTTGGAATTGTTACCCAGTATCTTCAGAGAAGATTATTTTCTGCTATATCTTCAGAAACTGGAGAGGAAGGGTCCGGGAGAAGATGATGTTCCTAGCAGGCACTTCTCATCACAGCCCAGTTCCAAGGAAAAGTGTATTTTCCATGTTGGCTGCCACTGCCATCTCTGAAATCAGCAGAGGACTCATGCCATGAGGGGAGTCAGTCCTGCATTGTCATATCTTCTATCCCAGGGTTTAATGTTGGTGAATGCATACCAGGCAGCAGTGGCCCAAGCCCAGGGGCATACGTGAAGCTGGGGATTCCTAGGGCCTTGTTTTGGGAAGAACTTGAAATACAATTAGAAGAGCACAAAGACAGTGCTCAGTTGTCTCTGCTGTGAGTCTGTGTTCTAACTTTTCAGTGATGGCTTTGTGAGCTCTCTGACTTGGCTGGCTCCAAGTGTATCTGGTGGTTCCCTTATCCGAGCCTGCAGCTGGCTTGGTCCTTTTCTCTAGCTCAGGATTTTAACCCATTCTTGGATCTATGAGAAGGGAAAGGACGCTTCCACCAGGAAAACATGCATAAACTCAAATTTTTGCTTGGAAGTTGAGGGTGTTTGTAGACCCGTCTCAGGGACCCACATACCTTATGTGAGGAAGTCCTGCACTATCAGGATTGGTCACCCAGGCCCTGACCGTGCTAGTCTCCTCTGGTCCTGTGTCCTGTGGAAGACCAAAGCTTATCAAAATAGCTTTTGTCCTGCGAACCAATTTCGTGTTTGTTAAGAATAAAGTGGCAGATTGCTGAGCCTCTGTGCCATCTATAACTTGGGCAACTGCCCACCATTTATTTCCACTGGGCTTCAGGATGGAATTTTCTGGTTTCCCTGATGATCAGTTCTCTGCTTAAAACCCAAATCAGAAAAAAGTGAGCCACTTTCTTGGTTTGGCATGGATGAAATTAGCACTATTTGGTTAGTTAGGCCCCAAGCAAGCAGTTTAATTAGACCCTTTCCTTGCACATTCTAGACTCCAGAAGTATTGCCCTCTATTCTGCTGGTAATGACATAGAAGACCAACATTTGGGCACCTGAAAAGGGGGGTCTGATTCTGCTGTGTTTATCATCAGTGTCTACCCCTAAATGAGCCTTCCTTCTGCTCCTGTCACTCGGTTGCCTCAGCTTGCTGTCTAAGCAGTTGGGTGAGGGTGTACCAAGCCCAGGTTAGGACTTGTAAACGTGCTTCAATTAACCATTGTGCCCCCTGGTCCCTTAAGATCCGCTTTGCTGCAGTTTTGGCTCATGGGGCCCTCAAACATAGCTGTGAGATTAAGTTAGAAGTGTAATAATGCCTTGAAATGTGCCAGGTTATGAGTAATTAATTAGGTTGGTTGGCTCAAGAGTTAACCTGCCAGGAATAGATGTTATAGATGTAACTCTTACACTGTAAAGCATTGTGAAATCGGATTACTTCAAAATGATGTATCAAAAAGTCATGGGAAAAGAGCAATTGTGAGTGTGGAAGCCCAGGGGTTAGATCCCAGATCTGTCTCATACTAAATATGGGAATATTTCTACTCTTGCCTGTAAAATGGGGCTAACATAGTCTAGCCTTTCTGCCTCACATGGTGGTTAAAATAATTAAGCAAGATAATAGTTTTTAACTTACAATTCTATGTAAATAAATAAGAGGCTATAAAAATCATGCACTTCTGTATAGTGTACCATGATATACCATTTCCTGAACAAATTGTGGGACTATCCTTTTTATTTCTGGGAAAAGCTTGTTCTAATCCGTAATCTGTAGATTAGTGTATGCCAATGTGGGTTGTTCATGACAGTTAACATATATACCTCATAAATTCTAGGTGTAGGGAAAACAACCTAGTTTCAGAAAGCAAGAATAGGTGCAGTGAGCCACATGGCTTATTTAAAGAGACTGACTGCAGAAGGTGGTTGTGGGAGCTTTTCCTCTGCTCTAAGCCTCTAGCCCTTTGCCTGTCCCTGCTGGTTCCCAGAGCCAGAGTTCTAAGGTTTGTGTTGTTGGTTGGGGTTTTTTAAATGCATCTTTGAAGTCATTCTGGGGTCAAGTTTTATCATCAAACCCTTTATCAACTGCCTGTCTGAAGAATGGCTGTCTAAAATGGACCCCGTATTCACTTCCATAACCACCAGAATAAGGAGATAAATACTGATGTTCTCGTACATTCCTAAGAAACTGTTCCCAGTGGGTCAGATCCTGATAGTGTGTCCCAACTAGCATTTCTTCTTTTTGTGTGTGTGAGGAAGATTAGCCCTGAGCTAACATGTTGCCAATTCTCTTTTTGCTGAGGAACATTGGCCCTGGGCTAACATCCGTGCCCATCTTCCTCTACTTTCTATATGGGAGGTTGCCACAGCATGGTTTGATAAAGCAGTGCGTACTATACTGCCCCCAGGATGTGAACCCCAGGCCGCTGAAGCAGAGTGTGCAAACTTAACCACTACGCCAAAGGCAGGCCCAAGTGGCATTTTTAAAGTGAAAACATTTATGCATCACAGATAGTCAAGTAAGTATGAGATTTGTTTCAATTACATATAAGGACTGAAACAGGATTTAAAGAAATTCTTTTAATGAAGATCATGGTCAAGAAATAACGGATACAAAACAACCCCAATGGTGCTCCCAGGAGGCTTAAATCCAGTTGAGACGTCAAAGCGAATGCACAAAAGATGAATAACAGAGTGACCAGTATCCATGGTCCGAGTTTTCCAGGACAGTCACGCCCTCCAGATCTAGGCTGCAAAGGACCTCGAGCCTCAGGAACCCACTGCGTGCCACTTAGGAAGGAGCGGTCGCTGCCTCCGCCGGGTCGGGACCCTCCAGGCGGGCCCTCTACCCGTACCCGAGGGTCTAGGGCGGGGGCGCGGGGGCTTCGGCCGAGCCCGCGGCCTCCCAGGGCTTGGGCCTCCGCGGGAGCCGGGACGCCGTGGGCTCGCCATGGGTCGCCGCGATGTGGCGCCTCTCCAGGCCCGGGAGCTCCCGGCCCTGCTGGACCAGCTGCAGGAGCTGCGCCAGGGTCACCGAGGCCGGGGCAGACTCCGCGGGCGTAGCAGCTCGGCCCGACCCGCGCGGACTGCCCGGCCGGTCCATGTCGGGCGGCGAAGCGTAACGGCGGGCGGGGAGGCAAACACTTCCGGGTGGCGTGGGCGCAACCACCGTCGGGGGAAATGAAGGTGGGTCGTAGACCAGACCAAGTCGGCCAGAAAGGGGGGAGCATTGAGAAGGTGACCAGCTCCGTGCGGCAGCGCTTCACACACACCTACGCAATTTAGCCCACCCCAGGGCCTCCGAAGTGGAATGTGTGTTAGAAGAAAGTTGAAGGCTTACACAGACTGGAACGTGCATGCGGACACGCTGATGCGGGCAAGGACCCACGTTTGCACACACAGGCACCGCGCACGTACCTACTTTCATGCACACGCAGAAGTGCAGTACGTACAGGGACACATGCATAGACACATGGCTGGGGGATAATCTCCATCTCAGGCTCCAGTAGCCTCAGGAGAACTGGGAATAAGTGACACCAGTGCAGGCCCTGGCCACTCTCTTCCCGCTTCCCACCAGCCAGACTCTGTTCCTGGTGTTCCCAAAAGGGATGAGAGGAGACGAAGGCAGGCCCGGTGTGCCGCAGTCCTTCTGACTGCTTGGAAAGTCAGTACCAGTAATTCTCGGGTTTCTAAGTTTATCGAAAGCTAGCCTGATCCTAATCAAGTAATCAAAGTTTAAATATTATTAATAGGACACCCCGGCATCACCTGTCTCCTGATGGGATGCTCTGAGAAGGACACTACAGATGTAGGAATACTGCATCTCCTCTGCAGTATTCCTACTGAAAATGTTCACTCTGAACCAAATCTTGAGGAAATAGACAAACCACAGTGAGAGACATTCTGCAAAATGACTGGCCTGGACGCTTTGTAGATGTCAATGTCATAAAAGACAAAAAAAGAAAAGACAGGAGCTCTGTCAGAGGAAAGGAGACACGAAACACAAACTGTGATCCTGGATTGGATCCAAGATGAGGGGGAAATCATCTATAAAGGACATTTTCCCTCAGGGAAAATTTGAATGTGACATGTATATTAGATTATAGTGTTATGTCTATGTTAAATGTCTTGAGTGCAGTCATTGTGCTCTGGTGATGTGGGAGATTGACCTTGTTCGTAGGAAATACATGCTGAAGTATTTAGGGATGAAGTGTCATGACGAGAGAGAGAGTGTGCACAAATGTGGCAAAATTGCCAAGACTTGGTGAATCTAAATGGTTTGAAATTTGTCAAAATAAAAAGTTGGAGGGAGAGGGGGCTGGCCCAGTGGCGCAGTGGTTTAGCTCGCACTTGGCAGCCCGGGGTTCGCGGGTTCGGATCCCGGGCGCCTGCCGACACACTGCTTGTCAGCCATGCTGTGGCGGCGTCCCATATAAGGTAGAGGAAGATGGGCACGGATGTTAGCCCAGGGCCAGTCTTCCTCAGCAAAAAGAGGAGGATTGGTGACAGATGTTAGCTCAGGGCTGGTCTTCCTCACAAAAAAAATAAATTAAAAAAAAAAGTTGGAGGGAGGGAGCTTGAGAAGCCAGTCTGGAAGAAACCAACCACAGTAAGTGTCACATAATAAAGAATTTGACTGGCCTTTGTTCCTAGTTCCTGGAAGGGAAATTGTAAATCCTTGAAATTTCCCAAGTATTAGGAGTGATATTCATAGTGGGCCCTGACAGTTTATGCCAACGAGGTGACTCATGGTGGCCCCTAAGTAGTTTCAGGACTGGGGTTGGCCAGGCCGAAAAGACCAACCAAGTGATTAGAGGGTTGGGGCTTTGAGCCATGGGAGGTCCAGGGAGGGGAGGGAGCCTGGAGATTGGGTTCAGTCTCCAGCCAATAATTTAATCAACCATGCCTAAGTAATGAAATCCCAATAAAACTCTGGACACAAAGCTCCATGGGGCTTCCTAGTTGGCAAACATATTGATGTGTCGGGAGGGTGACATGCCCTGATTCCACAGGGAAAGGGCCTAAAAGCTCTGCATTGCCCTATGCGCCTCTTCATTTGGCTGGTCATACTATTTGTGTCCTCTCTAATAAAACTGTAATCATAAGAATGGCACTTTCCTGAGTTCTGTGCATTGTTCTAGTGAATTATTGAGCCTGAAGGGGGTCATGGAAACCCCCCAAATTTGTACACAGTCAATCAGAAGTACCTGCAGCCTGGGGACCTCTCTGGAACTTGCAGCTGGCACCTGAAGTTAGAGCAGTCTTGTTGGGGATCATGGCCTCTAACTTGTGGGGTCTGCACTAACTCCAGGTGTTTAGCACCAGAATTGAATTGCAGTACACCAGTTGGGGTTTTTAACAATACTGAAGAAGGAAGAGCTCACCCTTCTCCGTGGCCTGCATCCATTTCCTGGGCAATCTCCTGCAGTTCTCGCCCTGAGGATTCCCTCCTAACTCACCAGGGTCACTTCCTTTCTCAGACGCCCTGGCCCCAGTTCCACTCCCAGCATCCTAGCTGGGGGCTCTGGTTTTCTGCTCCACCATTTCCTTCTTTCCTACCTGCCAAGTGCAAAATGAAAACAAACCTTGGGTGTCCTCCCAGGTATATTAAGGACCAAATTTTCTCAAAATTAGGGAAAGTGACATGGATGTGTTTGGGAAGTGGGAAGTTGTCTCAGTGTCATCATTTTTCTTCTCTCACATTCTTGCATTTTATTCTCAGCACAACTCCGTAAGAGGGGCAGGATGAGCCTAGGAATCAGGGATTGTCAGGAGGGACCTCAAACACTGTTGAGCCCAACACTCATACACAGAGCAGTAAACTGAGTCTGTGAAAGGGAGGAACAGGGCTGAGGTTGGAACCTAGGCCTCCTGACTCCCCATCCCAGGCTGCCTCCCCTTGATGGGGCACAGGGGCCCCAGCCCTGTGGGCAGCCATTCTGAGCCTGTGCGGTATCATAGATGTGCATGCGGAAGGCAGGGAGGCAAGAAGGAAAAGTGAGTAAGCCCACAGGCAGGGACAAAGATATTTCCCGTCCAGGCACATCCACAGCCTCTCCCTGCATCAGCTAGGACCCCAGAGGCCAAGAGGTCATTTCAGCAGGGGGCGGCAAGGCCAGATATCAACCTCTAAGTGTAGAGATAGGTTCCAAACACCCCTAAGCTGATTTATAACTCATTAGACATCTTTCATCCATGATTGTGTGTGTGTGTGTGTGTGTGAGGAAGACCCGCCCTGAGCTAACATCCACTGCCAATCCTCCTCTTTTTGCTGAGGGAGACTGGCCCTGGGCTAACATCCTTGCCCATCTTCCTCTACTTTATATGGGACGCCGCCACAGCGTGGCTGACGAGCAGTGCATCGGCCGGCGCCCGGGATCCGAACCTGCGAACCCCGGGCTGCCAAGCGCAGACTAAACCGCTGAGCCACCCGGCGGCCCCTCATCCATGATTTTTAAAAATTCTATCTCAGCAGGTAATGTCCTTCCCTCTCCCCCATTTATTGAAACTCAATTTATCCTTCAAAGGCTTCTCTGCAGGGGGCCCATCCCTTCCATCATTACCACCAGAATTAACTGATCCTTTTTCTGCACTCCCACAATCCCTTGCTCATCCCACTATCCACACGCTGTCTCTTAGATTAGAACATGAGTCCTACTCATCCATATCCCTCTGTGCCTAGAACAGCACCTGCAGAGACCTAGTGGTGCTCAGAGAATGTTAACTAAATGACTGACTGACTGAATCTACCGTTGTAAACTCAAGGAGAAAAGATCGAATTCAACTCAAGGCGAGCATTGGTTGAGAGCCCACCTTACGCTGTGCACAATGCCAAATGCTTGGCATACAGGTCTCTGTTCTCAAGGGGCTCACAGCCTATCCAGGGAAAAAGTCACAGAGCCACGTTATGATACTTGTGATATATATATATCCTATAATTTATTACATAAATAATATAGCGTGTAGCTGGTGCAGTAACAATGTTATGAACCAACTGAAATAAGCAGCCCGCACATTATACTGGCTTTGAAATGTATTTGATCTTATCAGCACACACGTGTGAGCTGCTCTTATGGTCAGCTTGTCAGCCTGCAGGGCTGGCCCACGCCTGACCAGAGCCAGACTGAGCCCAGGTCCTAATCTCACTTTTGGCACTTGTGAGCTGTGGGACTTGAAGCAAGTTATCTCACCTAACTGTGCTTCAGATTTCCATCTGTGAAATGGGAGCGATGATAGTGCCTGCCTCACAGGATTGTCCAACAGATTAAATGGGGTAATGAATGATGCCCACAAAAGCAGTTATTAATATTCTTATCAGATGGGTGGTTTTGTTGGCTCTCTTCTGTTGGCCCCTCCAGGTCCTCTCTCTACCCTTGCCCACCCAGCCTCCTGGACACTGACATCTATAGACACCAGCAATAGGCCCCCTTAACCTCTGACTTTTGGATTTGGCCAATGGGGGCGTCCAGCAGAAGAAAGGAGGGGAATGAGGTCAGGGTATTGATTCTCCAATTTCCCTCCCTACAGGATCACCACTGGCTGCAGGGACCCTCCACACAGCTCTCTGGCTTTGGGGCCCTGCCATTGCTCTCTCCCCTCACTCCTTCAGGCCTGTTAATAGTCCCAGGTACTGCATTGTCCCTTGGGATTTCCCTTCACACTGCCACACCTCTGTAAATAGTCCTTTTATTAAATTCTCCCCAAATTACCCAATATAAGTGTGTCATCTATTTCCTGCCCATACTCACCAATATGGGAATGGGTTCCAAGAGCAGCCTCAAACAGGATACTAGAATTGGATTGATCATAAAGGATCAATGAAGGAGTACAGGGGAAGCCTCCTTGCAGAGGGGGCAATGCACCCAGGTAACCCACTGCATGCAAAGGTATCACCATTACTCAAATTATCATTGGGGGTGGCATGGGATGATGTGTAGGGTACTGCATTGTTGGGGTGGGGAGATGGGAGATTAAATGGCTGTGGCTTTTCTTCACTATGTCATGGAGTCATTGGCTTCTGATGGCCACATGGAACATGCATAGGGGAAAGGAGACCCGGAAGTTATCAATGTCTGGTGGGGAATGTGAGTGAGCAGTCGGGACACCTTGATGGCACCTTGAAGGAGTCCCCCATCTCCTATAGGCAGAGAGGGCTGACATGGCTGAGGACTGGCCCCGGGATGTCATTGTAAGGGTTGCCACGTTGCAGTGCTCATTTAATGCTCAGCCCTTTAGGTCTCTTATACTAAGGTGAGGGTATTGATGGGGAAGGGGTGGGACCCTGAGATGCAATAGGGACATTTGGGCAGACATGGTTGAGGCTGAGAACTTTGAACCCCCAAATTCTCTTGTCTATGGAGACAACCTTCTCTTGTAGTGCTCCTATGTCCATCAGCCTCAGAACTCTTCCCACCTCCATCCCTCCTTGGCCCCAGGCCCTTCATGAGTTAGATCCCAGCACAGCCTGGGTGGAGAAGCACAAGGCCCACGCTAAGAGGAGAATGCCCAGAAGGAAAGAGTTACAGGCCTTGCCAAACTGCCTTGGCAGGAGCCATGGGAGCATGTGTGGGAGAGGGTTCTAAGGGAAATAGACCCAGGAGGGCGGAATGTAAGGCTCAGTTTGGCCAAACTCATGGCCATGGATGCTCATCCAGGCTTTGGGATTTAATGTGTTGCCTTGAGCACCTGGGAGAGGTATTAATACTCTATTAGGCTGGTTAATTAAAGCCTGGACTTAAATGGTAGCCTACAGTTAATAAACTTGAAATGCCAGAACTTCTCTGGCATCCTGTAGAGGAAGGAATCTGAAATCTCAGACAGGTGGGAATGCTGGATTGGATTTATTATGTGAAACTTGCTTACCCACTCCTAGCCACATATTTTAAGGGTGTCTGGAAAACACTCCCTTTATCAAAGCACTAAGAAATGCATTGGTGAGGGCCACCAGCATCCTTGACTTGCTCTAACGGCTGTCCTCTCTAGACTGGAGATGCTAGTGAGGGATGCTGGATGGATGAGTGGAACCAGATTCCCTGATCTCAGTGAGAATAATAGTATCCTGGCAGTGTAGAGGCTAGGTGGTATTGCTTAACAGCCAAAGGCAGGGTAGCTACAATGACCCACAATAAGGCATGGGAAAGAATGGTCATGGTGGACAAGATAACAATCCTGTGGACCATGGTCAGCCTCTTTCCCCAGGCACTCCAGGGCTTGTTCAATGGACCCATGGTGGCAGAGATGGAAGCTATGCTTTGGCTCAATAACATAGTCTTCCCCTCTCCAAAGCTAATCTGGCTATGGCCAGTGCTGAGTGTCCATCCTACGTATAGCCCAATGTTGAATCCCTAATTGGGCACCATTCTCACCTCATTGTAGATTGATTTGATTGGGCCCTCCTAGCATGGAAGGGATGTACTTTATCCTCATGAGAACAGATACATATTCCAGCCATGAATTCACCTTCTCTGCCTACAGTGCTTCTGTCAACACCATCATTCATGGACACCTTATCCATCACCATGGTACTCCACATAACATCCCCAACCAGGGCACATATTGATAGCCAAGGAAACATACAAATGAGCTTATATCCAAGGAATTTACTAGCCTTACCATGAGCCCCATGATCCAGAAGCAGCTAGCTTGATAGAATGGTAGATAGAATGGTGGAGGGAATGGCCAGCGGAAGGCTCAGTTAGAGGAGAGCTGAGAAACTACACCTGCAAGGTGGAAGTGTGTTATCCTACAGGATGCAGTGTCTTCTTTAAACCATAACCAGAATCATATATAACCAAGAGGTAGGTGTAGCAGCAGTCTTCTCACTATGATAGCTGAAGTCTATAACCTACTGGAAGATTTTTGCTACCCATTCCCATAACCTTGGACTCAGGGAGTTTGGTGATCCTAGTATTCAAGGGAGAAAGACTTCCATCGTGAAACGATCACAGTACTGATGACTTGGAGGCTGAGATGGTCTCTGGCCATTTTGATTTCTCATGCTAGTGAACCAACAGGCAGAGAAAGGGGTCTCTGTAATGTCTGGGTCGATTAATCCCAATTACCAGAGAAAATTAGGTTGCTACTCATAATAGAGATAGGGACTAGATCTGGAACCCAGGGGATTCACTGAAGTGCCTCTTAATAATCCTCTGCCCAATAGTCCTGGTTAACAGAAAACTTCAGCAACCCAACAAAGTCAAGACCACCAAGGACTCAGACCCTATAGGAATAAAGGTTTGAGTGATCCACCAGGTAAAGAACCCTGTCCAGCCAAGACGCTGGCAAAGGATAAGGAGAATGAGTCCTTGCGGTGACAGCAGGCAGCTGTGATTATGAACTTAGGCCTCATAAACCTCATTTTCCCCTATTAACTTATGTGAAGAACACTGGTGGTAGCTAACATTTTAGGTTTCAGTGGGAGTATGGCCAAATTGACATCCCCTCCCAATGATATAATAGGTGATGAGACACTGTGTATCCTCTGTGCTGGGGATATGGATTTTTCATCTGGACCAAGGATAAAGAGGAACTTCCTTGTGAGCCTCCAGATTCGCCTTACCACCCCACGGGCCCTGTGCCCTGGGAAGCTGAACTACATCAAAGGACTCCCACACCCTCCACTTGGATTCAGCCAGTGAGAGCACAAGTCAGGGATCAGAAGATAGGAGGATGGTGAAGTCAGGGAATTTATCCTCCTGCTTCTCTCTCTTCAAAATCAACACTATGTCTATTGATTGAGGGTCACAGCTGCTGTCAGGCACCCTCTCCATGCAGCTCTCTCTGGCTCTGGGTTCCTGTAACTGTTCCCTCCCCTCCCCTCTTCAGACCTCAGGTGCTAACACCCCACCATTACCAGCCATGGGGTGCCGTACCAGCCCTGCCCCAGTGGTTTCTCTATACCCTGCCCACACCTTTATAAACAATCCCTTTATTAAACTCTCTTCAAATTACCCATCTGTGTTCCTGCTAGGACCATGGGACATACAGTATGTGTTTTGGTTAGAATTAGCTTTGGCAGTGAGCAACAGAAAAACCAAAATAACAATAGTTACACAAGATAAAAGTTTACATCTTTCTTGCATAAATTAAATTCAGCGTTAAGCAACCCAAAGCTGGTGTGGTGGCTCCATCAACATCAGATCATACATGGACATTTTTTCATCCTTTTTAAATGAACATCATAACTGAAACATTTTTCCACGTCATTGAACAAACTCTTCAGAAAGAATCAAGACTTAGCTCAAGCATCATCTTCTGAAGCACTTTTCCTGATGCCCACCACAACTCTAGAAGGATGATCCCCCTCTCCTGGGATCCCACTCTCTACTCCTCCACACACACACACGTGTGCACACTTCAGTCACACCAGCTGTTACACTCTAAGTCTCTGTTTATGAGCCTATTTCCTTCCTCAACTTTTGGAAATACCTCTTTTTTATCTCCAGCCCCAATTCCTGGCGTAAAACAGAGACCAATAAATGATTTTGAATGGAAGAACATTTTAAGGCCTGCATCGTTTTTCATCACATAAATGTACCCTCGTGTATTTAGCTATTTCCTTATCATTGAACATTTAGGTGATTTTTACTTCTTATTGTAAATCTCATTGTAGGATTTTTAGTTGATCAATGGACTAGGTGCCCCTGTCAGTATTACTGGAAAAGACATTTACTTGATACTTCAGCACACACACATGCTAACCCCCTTTTTGCGCCTCTGGTTACACTCTTCTGATTGGATTTGTCAGATTTACAATCACTAATGATTTGGTAATATCAGCAATCTTCTCTAGTAGGTACTGCTACTTTCCCTTAATTTTCCTTTTCATTTTCTCTGTGGCTCATCTCAGTTTAGTGAGGGACCTTGGTTTCCTACCTGTGCACGTGAAAAGGGAGGAGAGTACTAATCTGTTGAATACCAGGCACTCAGATGGGTATTCATATTTAATTTAATTCTCCCGAAAGCCCTGTCAAAAGAGCTTTAGGGAGACACAGACCTGTAAACACATCCCCGGAGTGAACTCCCAGCTCCACCACTTGCCTGCTAGAGAATCATCAGCAATGAAACTTCGTTTTTCTGAGCCTCAGTTTTCTCGACTGTAAACAGGGATGAGAACAGGACGGGCCGGTTCTGAGGATGTCGTGAGATGTCTGAGAACACCGCCTGGCTCTTGGTAGCAGGGTCAGCAGATTCGATGCCAGGTGAGGAGCTCAGAAAAGGGATTCAGCTCTGGGATCTAAGGCCAGCCTGTCAGGGCATCCTCGCTGCCCGGGGCAAGGGCATCTTTAGGACCAGCAAGACTGTGGGGTCAGAAGGAGATTCCTGGGGCTCCTGGATGGAGGGGAGGGACCCGATGTGAGGAGCAAGCAAGAAAAGCTTCCAGGCAGATCTGTGGCCAGGGAGCTGAAAGCGGGCCAAAGGAAGGGTAGCTGTAGCAGCGGGAGGTGGCCCAAGAGAGGCAGGGCTGGCTCAAGAGGGGCTCACGCCTTCCAGTCCTTGAGAAGGTCTTGAAACCCGAAAAAGAGGGCTCTTTCCCCTCCTGTAATGTGGTAACGGAGCCCGGGCTAGCACCTCCCCAGGCTGGAGGGCGAGAGAGCCGTTAGGGACACCTGCCTCTCTCCCACACCCCTCCCGGCGGGAACCCAGCATGACTGAGCGCACCTGGGCTCCGGCTGCGCCTGGGAAGACGTGGCGCCCCAGGCCTCCAGGCTGCCCTGCGGGAAAAGGGGCGAGAGCTTGGCCTTGGCCGCGGGAGGTTCCCACTGGACGTCGGAGAGTTCATTCGACACGATTATTAAAGGAACCATCCAGACGGAAGTGGAGTGAGGCTGGCACCAGAATAAAGCAGTCCGGGAGCCAGGAAGAAATAAACCCGCCGATATAAAAGACATTAACGTGTAATAAAGAACGTTTCGCAAAAAATGGGGACAGGAAAGTTTATTCAATTAGCAATCCTGGGATAATTGATTAGCTCTTCGGAAAAAATAAAATTTAGATGTACATCTTCACCATATACCAAAATAATTCCTGGTAGAGTTAAATGGGGGTTGAGGGGGAGGAGATTAAAGCACACACGCAAAAAAGACAATAGAAGTGAGAATGTGTCTATTCTCTAGAGGTGAGAAGACTTTCTAGGCTTAAAAGGGACGAGATAAATCTCAATAGGAAAGATAGATATGTTGGTTCACACAAAACAGAAGACTGTAGGTTAAAAACTTAAAAAGTGAAATTAAGAGTAGTCAGTGAATTGGGAAATAGTTCCAGCAAGTGCAATATATAAACAGCTGGTATCTTTAATATATGAAAAGTCTTGCAAAATTAGACACTAGGACTACAAGAGAACAATAAACAGACAATACACTGAAGGAAACAACTAAATGGGAAAATAATGTGATCAGAGAAATGAGAGACCATCTTTAACTAATTAAATTAGGATTTTTTTTTTTAAGGAATGTCAAATGCTGGTGGGATGAAGTGGGTCTTTCACAAATTGTGGTGGAATATAAATTAGTATAACAGATGTGTATCAGGGAAACTTAAAAAACAGAGGCCATAGATAACATCACTAATCATCAGGGAAATGCAAACTGAAACCACAATGAAATACCACCTCACACCCATTAGGATGGCTGCTATCCAAAAAACAAAATCACAAGTGTTGGGGAGGATGTGGAGAAATTGGACTCTTGGTGTACTATTGGTAGGAATGTAAATTGGTGCAGCCACTGTGGAAAACAGTATGGTGGTTCCTCAAAAGATTAAAAATAAAATTACCATATGATCCGGCAATGCCACTTCTCGGTATATACACGAAAGAATGGAAAGCAGGATCTTAAAGAGGTATTTATATACCCAGTTTCATAACAGCATATTCACAATAGCTAAAACATGGAAGCAACCATTGAGAGATGAATGCATAAGAAGCAAAATGTGGTATATACATACAATGGAATATTATCTAGCCTTTAAAAAGGAAGGAAACTTTGGGGCCGGCCAGTGGCGCAGCGGTTTAGTTCGCGCTTGGCAGCCTGGGATTACGCCAGTTCGGATCCCGGGCGCCCCGACACACTGCTTGTCAGCCATGACAAGCGTCCCATATAAAGTAGAGGACGATGGGCACGGATGTTAGCCCAGGGCCAGTCTTCCTCAGAAAAAAGAGGAGGATTGGCGACCGATGTTAGCTCAGGGCTGGTCTTCCTCACACACACACACACACACACACACACACAAAGGAAGGACATTCTGACACATGCAACGACATAGATGACAAACCTTGAGGACATAATGCTAAGTGGAATAAGCCAGGCACAAAAAGACAAATTCTGTATGATTCCACTTTAATGAGGTAGTCAAATTCACAAAAACAAAAAATAGAATGGTGGTTGGCAGGGGCTGAGGGGAGGGGGAAGGGAGAGTTAGTGTTCAATGGGTACAGAGTTTCAGTTTTGCAAAATGAAAAGAATTCTGGAGATAGATGGTGATGGTTGTGCAACCATGCGAATGGACGTAATACTACTGAATTGTGCACTTAAAAATGGTTAAAATGGTAAATTTTATGTATGTGTGTTTCACCACAATTAAAAATTTTTTAAGTTAAAGAAAAAACAAAAAAATCACAGAGGCCTTTAAGCCAACAATTTTAAGGAAATAAGTATGAATTTGGAAAATAGTTTATGAACAAAGATATCCATTGCCCTACACTGGAAAACCCAAATTCTAACAAGTTATGACTAAATAAACTGTAGTACATAACTATCCAAAATCTTAACATGCAGAGATAACCATTGTTTACATTTGGTCTGCTTCTTCCTAGGAATAGTTATATATTTCCTATACAAAATTGGGTATATATTTTCTATTTAGATTACTATCCTGTTTGTTTACAAACATACAACTTTCTGTTGTGTGTAACTATATACAGAAAGGGAGACTGTTTATTGATTTCTTCCTATGTAACTGTGCTAAGCCCTCTTCATGGATTGTCTTGTTTAAATCCCACAGGACCCTTTTGAGGTATTACCATCCCATTGTACAGATGAGGAAATTGAGGGTTAGGGAAGTACGTAATTTGGTGGAAGTCACACAACTCCTGATTGATGTAGTCAGGGTTGAAAGCCAGGTGTTCTGGCTTCACAGTCCACATTTTGAACCAAACTTTATTCTACATCCCATGTCGTGAAACAGTCTTTGAAAACATGATTGTAAAAGCTGTTGCATAATAGTCACTAATATAAATACACCAATTAATTCATTTAACCCTTCCCCTAGTATTGAACAATTAGGTTGTTTCCAATTTCTCTTCCTTTTAAAATATAATACTTCAAAGAACATTTTTGTGCATAAATCTTATTTAATAGTGACTGGATCTTTTATTATTTCATTAGAGTACACACCTACATATGAGATTTCAGAGTCAAAATGACAGCTCTAGCTAAAATTTAATGGAGTCACTGAAAATGGCATTTACAAAAAGTTTATTTTTCAAAAGGAGTTTGATGTGAGGGAACAGGGAATATATGGGAAATCTCTGTACCTTCTCCTCAATTTTGCTGCAAACCTGAAACTTCTCTAAAAAAGTAAATTCTATTCAAAGAGGTAGGGGGGTTGTAACAACATGGAAATAAGTTATTGGGCATCTTTTTGGCTATAGTAATGTGAGCCATCAGGAAACAGATTGAGCCCTGGCTTTGCCACCTGCCAGCTGTGTGGCCTTGGGCAGGTCACTTAATCTCTCTGAGCTTCAGTTGCTTCCCCTGTGAAATGGAACTACAGTGGTTGGGTGGATGGAATGGAGAGCTGTATGTTAAGCCCCTGACGTACAGCCTGGTGCTCTGTTTCCTGTAGATGACAGTTGCCTTCTAGCAGGGCCAGTGACAGGGAAAAGGCTTTGCAGACTGAAGTGCTCTTCACATGGGAGGGAGTTTGCCATCCGTCTCCTGGTGTGGGAGGGGCACCCTGAGTCCTCTGGCCCCATGAGAGAGGATTGGGTTTGGGGGCCAGGATGGGGATGGGAGGGGCCCCTCACCAGGGGAAACGGCTTAGTGGTTGAGCAGCTGACGTGCAGCTGGGCCTGTGGCCTGGGAGGCAGTCTTGTGGGCGTCTCCTCCCCCGGCCCACACCTCATGTCTGCAGGTGGTCCTGCCTCCTCTCAGGTGGGCCATGGCCTGGACTTGGCTGCTGCTTCTCCTGGCCCTCGGGTGTCCAGCCCTGCCCACAGGTGAGCCCTTCCCTACATCCCTCTCTGTGCCCCATTAGTCCACCCCAACCCACCCCATGCTTCTGGGCCTCCCTGGGTGTGGGTGGGAGGCAGAGAGGCAGGACAGAGCCACTGGGACCTGAGGGCAGGGTCTCCACAGAAGCCCATCACCCGCTTCCGTATTGTCCTCCACCTCCCAGCTACCTCGATCTAGGCCCCAGGTCCTGCTCCCCTGGAGTCCACATTGGTGGTAGGGAGGGCAGTCACCTCTTGGAGGTGTAGAGAAACAAGAGCAATCCGGATGGGTCTCCATGGGGACTTGGGGGAGTAGCCAGGGCTGTGTTATGCGATATTGGTGATGGGACGTGAGCACTGTGTGGTCCTCTCCTGTCCCAGCCTCCTGCCCTCAGAGTGCCTTCTTCCCACAGGGCTCGAAGTGTCTCAGGTTCACTCCCAGCTCTCCCTTATCAATGGACTCTCAGGGGAGGTCCCAAGGCCTTGGTGACTTCCCAAGGGTATTTACCCCCAGTCCTCCAAAGATCAAGATTGGAGCCAAAAGACTCAAATTTTGAGAATTCCAGCTTGATCTGGAAGCATATGCATGTCTGCCTGTGCGTGGTAGAGGAAGGTCCTTGACCTTTGAGTCAGGGCATCTTCTTGATTTAAAGCTAGCCCCAGTATGTCACAGGCTTTCCCTCACTAGGGAGATAAACCACACCCACATGGAGCAGGGAGAGCCCATGGCGGAGGCCTGAGCTCTGGGAAAGAAGCAGCCAGGATGAGGAGGAGCAATCCTGGAAGTCTTCATGGAGGAGGTAGAAGCTGAACTTGGGGAGTGTCTCTATCTGTACAACTCAAGAGGTTAAGGGTGCTAGAGTTCACTCCTGGCCTTCTCTACTCCCTTTGTTTGCGATGTCTTTTTAATATTAGTATCAGTGTCATACTTATCTGCCAAGGCATTTTACATTCATGGTCTTTATTCTCACAACAAAATTTTCCTGGGCTGATGTTAACCCCATTATATTGATGGGACACTTGAGACTCCGTAAATTAAATGGACGTGACAGTAGTCAAACCAACTCTGTCTGAGGCCATGTCCCAAGCTGGGGCCACTGTGTCACATAGCAAAATCTTAGTCACCCTTCCAAGTAGGGTGGTCTGTGGAATTTGGAGTCACAGAGACCCGAGTTCAACTCCTGAGCGGGCTACTTACCATCCATATGCTTCTAGGTCAGTTACTTGACCTTCAAGGAATCTTTCCCCAGCAGCCTCCACTCCTATCTCCCCACGAGATTCTCTGACATCCTTCCCTGCACCCCGGGGCATTTCTTTAGCCTGCTGCGCTTAATTCATGGTGTGAATTTGTAGGTTTTAACCTTTGAGATTGTATTGATATAAAAAAATATCCAGCTATTCAAAAATAACATTTTATTACATATTAAATGAGTCATCTTTACTGAAAAGAATGTTTGTGGAAAATCAGGACTATTCTGGAAAATATAGGACAGATATGACTTATTTTTCTTTTTTTAAATTATGAAATAATACAGACATACACTTTAAATGGGTGAATTGTATGGTATGTGAATTACATCTAAACAAAGCTGTTAAAAAAAGACTACAGACTTATAGAAAAGACCCAAGAATAATACAACACACACCATGCATACTCCACTCAGATTAACAAATGGTTAAAATTTTGCCATATTTGAATCAGATACATTTTTTAAAGAAATAAAAAGTTACAGATACAGTTGAAGCCCTTTTTGATCTCATTCCAGATCCCATCTCCTTCCCTTCCTCCCCAGAGGTAACCGCTCTCCTGAGACTGGCACAACAAGGTATCCTAAGAATTTGTTTACGCATCTGCTATCTTTCCCATGGGACTGAGTTCCTTGAAGGCAGGGACAATATCTTAATTAATGTTGTATCTTCAGTACCTGGCACAGAAAGTTTCAGATTTTATAGGTGATGGATGGATGGATGGATGGATGGATGGATGGATGGATGGATGGACAGAGACATATAGATGGAAGATAGAACAGATGTAGGAAAGATGGAGATGGAAGAAAGGATGAATGAGTAGATGGGTGAACGAAAGGATGGAGGGAAGGAAGGGATGGTTAGATGGATAAATGCAAGGAGAGAGGGATGGATGAGTGGGTAGAAGCATAGATAGATGGACGGTAGAAGGAGAGATGGACGGATAGAAATTCACATGAAAGGATAGAAGCCTACAATGAGATGCTGGCCTGGGAAGGCACGGAAGATCTAGCCCCCAACAAGTGTGTGTTCTCTTACAGCTGTGGGTGGCACACCCTTCCCTTCCCTGGCCCCACCAATCACGCTGCTGGTAGATGGAAAGCAGCAGACACTGGTGGTCTGCCTGGTCCTCGATGCTGCACCCCCTGGCCTTGAGAGCCCCATCTGGTTCTCAGCTGGCAATGGCAGTGCACTGGATGCCTTCACCTACGGCCCTTCCCCAGCGGAAGATGGCACCTGGACCAGCTTGGCCCAGCTCTCCCTGCCCTCTGAGGAGCTGGCCGCCTGGGAGAACTTGGTCTGCCACACTGGGCCTGGGGCTGGGGACCACAGCTTGAGCACACAGCCCCTACAGCTGTCAGGTGAGGACGGAGCCTGGGCCCCTGTGGCTGTCCCTGTCCCTTTCACACACCCTGGAACCAGGATACGGTGGGAGGGAGGGAAGGCTCCAGGCCTGGGGGCATGAAGGGGGTCCAAGTGCCGACTATCTAGGGGAGGTGGTGCCTGGGCTCAGAGCAGGTGGCCTCAGGGCTCTGAGTCCTGGGATTTGCAACTGTGATATCTCATTCAAATCCAGGCTCTGATGCACGACTTCCAAGAGGTAATAATGTCTCCTCCCTCCTAGAGTTGAGCTATATATATTAACCCTATTACCTAGGGTTAATATCTCTCTATATATACCTAGTGTTAGTTTCTATATCTATATATATCACCCTATATATGATACCCTACATATCAGAACCAGACAATAATTAAATAATAAATTGCTATCACTTACTTATTGCCAGGCACTGTTGTAAACACTTTACATCTATGAAGTAGGTCATACTATTTTCCTCGTTTTACAGGCACAGAGAGGTTAAGTAACATTCCCAAATCCAGCTATTATTATCACCAATCAGACGACTTATTTCCTCTTTTTGGATTATATTAATTTTGTCATCTTCCCAATGGGAATGTTTATGGAATAAATGCCCTGCCTTCCAAAGAAGGCTGCTAAGAAAACCAATTCCTTGTCTAAAAGTGCTGAAGCCCCTCAGCATCTCCAGGGCACAGAACAGGGGTGAGCGAGGCATGCGGGTGATCTGGGCCCCTCCAAGGACATGCAGCAAACGGGTCAGGTTCCTGCTGCTGGTTCATTTGTCCATTTATGTAACATGCCATGAACAGCTGCCCTGTGCCAGGGCCGGGGCATAGCACTGGGGTGGAAGGCATGGCCCATCCCAAAGGACTCACTTCTTTCTCCTTGGCTGGCAGGAGAGGCTTCTTCAGCCAGGATCTGCCTCCAGGAGCGTCTCAGGGGTGAGTACTGGGGACCAAGGCCTTAGGCCATGTTGGGCTCTGGCCTGATGGGTCCCACTCGGGGTTGGTGGGTGCCCCTGAAGAGGCTGCCTTGCTAGGTTGGGGCACTGGCTAGCTGGGCCCCTGTCTACCCGTGGGTAAGATGGGGAGAGATCCTCTGACCCCAGCCTAATTCCTGCACACAGTTGAAAAGCTCAGGTGAGAGCTAACAGAAGGTCCTAGAAGCTCTCCTTGGGTAGCCCAGATGGATGGTCTCAGCATTCGAGCCTTGGGAGACTCGTGGCAATCTTGGGAGCCAAGTCCCTCCACCTGCTGGACAGAGGGTCATGAGTCGGGTTCTACTTCCTGACCAAACAGAATTTTGAGCTGGTTACTCTTCTCTGCATTGGATGCTAATTCCTGCCTGGCCTACATCCCCCTGGTTGTTGGGGAATAAAATAAAATGAAGGCTAGGAGAAGGTATTTGTTATGATAACCAGTAAGAGCTGAGGTTAGACACCAGGTAGGACTTTCCTTGGATGGGGCGGGGTGAAAGGGAGGAGAGATGGCAAGGGCAGAGGACAAGGTTCTTCTGCTCTGGAGAAGTCTCCTGTTGGTGGGACTGGGGGCCAGTCTGCAGGCCCCTAATTCCTTCCCTCCCCGGCAGGGACGCCCGGCCAGGTGCTGCGGCTGGGGGCGCTGCGGCTGCTGCTCTTCAAGCTGCTGCTGTTCGACGTGCTCCTGACCTGCAGCCGCCTCCGCGCCCTGCCCGCTGCGCGGGGGGACCCGGCTGGGACGCCTGGCCCGCGGGACCCCGGGCTCCCCGCGCTCCCTACAGCCCCGCGGGCAAACCATCTTCTCCTCCCGCAGCCTCCGCCCCGGGGAGAGCCCTCAGCCCCCACCAACTGGCTTCGGCGCCGTGATGGGGAGACCACAGGCCAAGGGCTCACCCCGTCCAACCTGCAGGCACTGCAGCCCCGGGACGGCCGCGGGGTTCACACCCGCCGTCCGGGTCCGGATCCAAGGAGCCCAGTCTGGGAGGAGGGGATGCTCTCTACCGACCGAGCGTGGGCCTGATGCTCAGGACCCCCCTCAGTATTCCTGCCTCAGGCCTTGGAGCATTTGTCTGTGACCTGCCTCCTCCTGGGGACCTGAGCGTCCTGGGGCTGGGTTCTGTCTACCCCCTCAGACCAGGGCTTTCTGAGGGAAGAGGCTGTGTCTCTCCCATCAGACCAGTAGCCCCTTGAGAGTGGTGATGACGCAGTCACTGGGACATTTTAGGTGCAGATAACTGAGAATTAAAGGAGAGCTTAAATGACACAAGCAAATGAACAATATTTTAATTCATATCTGCTCTGGGAGGAGGTAATTGGGCAGATTTAGAGGAGGCAGAAATCTGGGAAGGCTCCAGTGAGGAAGAGGGCTTCCTGAGGGTGAGACCCTGGGAAGTGCAGAGTGGGGTTGGAGGTTGGGGAGGACGCTGTCCCTCCTCTGTCTCCTTTTCCCACAGCCAGGCATGGGGTGAGGCCCCCTCTCTGTCTCCTCATGTGGCCCAACCTCTGTGAGAGGTCAGGGCAAGGAGCCCAGGAACCCAGGAAGGTGAGATACTGGGCCTATGTGAAATCTTGTACAGACTTGACAGAAGTGAACAGGGCCAGGATCCCAGGGTAATGGGATCATGTCCAATGCCAAGAGCATAGATGGTAATTCCAAACTTACATGTTATTAATCAATTAAGGGTCATTATTCATTTGATAAATATTCATTGAGCATCACCTCTGAGCCAGGCACTAAAGAGGTCTTTGTTTTGTTTCCTAAAGAGAGTTCTTGCACTGATAGAACACAAGGCCCCCACAGTGGAGGGTAACCCATGTGTCCCCTGTTCTCCAGCGATGGCCAGAAATCCAGCCTTTCCCAGGGATTCCTCTCTTGTAATCACCCCAAGAATCTCTGGGTGTTTTCACGTGAATCTAGATGTCCCCTGGGCAGCACAGGACAGTCTACGGGGTCAATGGTACTCCCGTAGTCTTCCTTTTCCCAAGGCGGCGGTGGGGAACTGTGCTCCAACATCCCCCCACACATGTGGTGTCAATGACACCTCCAGCTTCCTTGAGGCTCTGTGCCCTCTCAGCTGCTGGTCCATGAAAACCCTCACTGTCTCCTCCCCTGCCCATCTCTCACCAGCCTGTAAAAAGATTCTCCCACCCCTTTGTTGGATTTTTTTTTTGGGGGGAGCAGGTCCCACAACTTCTGGGGATGAATCTGGCCACCATCCCCACAGGGCCTGCTTTCCCCAACATGCAGATGGAGGGAGGGGGTAGGCTGGGCTGGGGTGGGGCTGTGTCCAGCTGTAGCCCCAGACTTTCTCCTGCCACTGTCCCTTCCCAGTTCTCAGCCCAGACACTGAGCCCAGGGCTCCCGCCAAGCTACTTCTGGCCTCAGTAAATGTCTTCTTATTCTGGAAGAGGGCTTCCCTTAGCTTCAACTCCCTTCCCCATCTTGCCCTAGTCCTGCCCTGCCCCAGACTCTGAATCTGCACTGTATCTGACTTAATGTTATTTCCTAGATGGGCTTCCAGGACTAGCTAAATCAACTCCCTGCCTTCTAGGAGCTCAGACTCCACAGAAATAAATAGGGCCGTAAAAGGGGCTGAGCTTATATACTAAAAGAAAATTAATGCGTGAACTTTTTACAGTCTGCTCGATAAGCTTTATTCCATTAACCTGTTTGAGCTTCCCAGCAACATCGAAGAGCAGCTAGGAGGATCACATAGTCGTCATACAGCAGAAACTGAGGCTCAGAGAGGAAGTGACCTGTTCTAGTTCTCACTAGGACAAATCTAGGGTTACTGGGCACTAAGTTTGAAGGCTGGGGACTGTTTGAGTCGTCCTGGTCTCACCCATAGTGCCTACTAGAGTGACGGGTAATTACAATAACAATAACCACAATAAAAATAGTAAAATTAAAAAACAGGTGCTCAGTAAGAGCCTGCTGCATTATGACTCCAGGGGGGAAATGATGTGCAAAGACGCAGAGAAGACAGTGAAGACGGCCTCTCCCACATCTTCCAGGAGCAGCGTGCAGCATCTCATCTCACCCAGGCCCAGCCCGGGGCTTCCCCTATTTGGTCTGGGTCCTCCAGCCGCTCCCAGAGCCTCCTTTAGGGGCTGGGAAAAGATGTTGCCATAGGTCACTGACGTCACCATCCGCTCCCTCATTGGCCGAGGCCGAAAAAAGCTCGGCCTCCCATTCGCTAAAGGACAAACCCCGAAAAACCCATTGGCTGCATCGTCCGCGGGCCTCCGTCGGCTCTGAGGGCGGGCCCGGGCGGGCAGAAGAGGGAGCGCGAGGGGGCTCGTGGTTGCCCTGGTTACGCCGAGGCACGTGCGCAGTCCCGGAAGCGACTCCGGGAAGCTGCCCAGCGCGGGCCACCGGAGGAAGCGCAGCTCGGTCCGCTCGGGTCGGGTCCGGCTGGGCCATGGAGCCGTTGCCTGAGCCCGCGCCCCGCTGTCTTCTGCTGCTCCCCCTGCTGCTGCTGCTACTGCCGGCCCCGGAGCTGGGCCCGAGTCAGGCCCACGCAGAGGAGACCGACTGGGTCCGTTTGCCCAGCAAATGCGAAGGTGAGGGGGCGGGGCCCGCGGGGAGTATCTGCCGGAGGGTGGGGCTTGCGGAGAAGGGTCAGGGAGATGGAAGGTCCCGGGCTCTTGAGCGAGAGTGTCTTCATTGATTGAACCTGCTGTGTGCCTGGCACTGTGCTGGACGCTGGGGACACAGAGGCGGGCGAGAGAGCGGGTCTCGGTGCATCTGGAGGTCACAAATCGATAAAAACAAGCAGTTATAATCCAGGGTAGTAGTTGCTGTGGTGGAGGAGGTACAGGGCTTTAGGACCAGGTGAGAAGCGTCTAATCTATCCTAGAGATGGGAGAAAGGCTATGTGTAGAGGGAAGTCAGGAGAGGCTTCGGATAAGAAGCCCAGAGAGTAATTAGGAGTTAGTTAGCCGGGTGAAGAGACGAGAGAGGGTCCCACTCAGGAAGCCACAGATGCAGAGGCCTACAGGCTAAGAAGAAAGGACAAGTTTGAGGAACTGAAAAGATCCATATGACTGGTCTTGGGGGAAGGAGAGCCTGAGACTGTCCCCTTTGTGCCCCCACCACAACCTCATTTGTGTAATTGGCTGTCTCCACCACTGGCTTTGAGCTCCTGAGGGCAGGGACCTTGTCTCAGATGTTTATTCACACCGTGCCTGGTAGGCGCTCAATAGGTGTTTTTGGAATGAATATGAATAAACAGGGGGCTGTGGGTGAGTGTAGCAGTCGGAGGAGGGTCTGAGGCCTAAGGGGTCACTTTGGGAGAAGAATTGACCTTAGGGAGGAAGATTTTAGGAATATGGAGAAAGAGGGAATCCCAAAGACATAGGGCGGAGGTGTGGAACGTCAGAGAGAGAGGGGAGTGCCAGCACAGGAACCAGTGATTCAGGACAATGAAGGGCCTACCTCTTCTTCCTCCCCTCCATTCCTTAGTTTTCTCCTTAGACCTTGACAGCCACTCCTTCCTTCCCACCTCTGTAGCCCCAGGCCCCCCCCCCCAAAGTTGGCGATAAATATATTTCATCCCAATACAAAGGCTACAGAAGGCCAGATGTTCCCTAAGTACTGGGAAGTGGGGGTGGGAAGGCTTAGGACACTTAATCCTTCCATGTGAGAGAGTAAAGATGAGATGCTTCGGAGATGAGCTGACCGACTGGTCAGGCTCCCAGTGTGGGTTCCGGCCTGTACCTTCTCCCACACTCCCTTGAATAGACAGTTGGAGGGTTACGATGCTCTCCTTTCACTCTTCTAGTCCTTACCCATATCCTTTGGGGGTTTCACTTCCTCTTCTCTTCATTTTCCATTTTATTCTGATACCAAAGATCCCCTACTGTTCCTTTTATTATTATTATAACCTAAGAAGCTCACATTTCTTTTCCTTTGGAGGCATTCACAGACTCATAGAAGCATAGAACTGGCAAGGATATTAGAGATCATTCTAATCCAACCTCATTTTGTAGGTTATTGATAAAGATTAATTTGAAAGGGATTTTCAGTCACAGGGTGGCTTGGCAAACTCCAACCCTTAGGGTCCTCTTAATAGTGTATTTGCTTTATTTATCCTTGTTATACTTTTGTTATTTAATGCTGTCTGTGTCTGGCCCATAAAGTCTGCTGAGTGGGACAGGCCTCGGCATAGAGGAAGTAGAACCTGCCCAGAAAAAGAGTGGGTGGATGTCCATGGGGGTGTGGGGTCTGTGCCATGAGTCTTTTCCAAGTCTGGTTCTGGGTGGGATTCCCCAGAGGGGGTCTTGAAGAGATAAGGTGTGGAAGAGTTGGGAAGCAAGGTTGTGGTTGATGGGTTCCAACCCCTAGGCCTGGAATACCACATATTGAGGGCGTGGGTGAAGGGGGCAAAGGAGCCAGAAAAATGATGAGCTTGCGCAGAGTACAGGACAAAAGAGGGGAGGGAGCTCAGATGGTTCTGGATGGAGAGCCAGGGAGGTGAGACACCCTCACTTCACAGCAGATCTGAGATCACCAGTTTATATTTTAGAATTTTTGTGTTTCAAGTTCTCCAAGCCATTAATTAGTATATATGTTATACAATTTCACCAAGCAAGCCTCCAGGGGATGTATTTGTTTTGGTGGTAAATTGGTTTTCTACCAAACTCTACTGTCAATGTTATAACAATGCCAATGGCATTTAGCCTGCGGACCATATTCCACTCAGAGGCATCAGAAGCTATGCAACCACAAACACAGTCTCTTTCAGCAATGTATCAAGTATCCAATACATAGAGTCCCGGACTAGAGGAAGACAGGAAAATTCCAGTATGTGATACTCATTTTGGGTATCCTTGGAGTCTTAACTGGAGAGACATATGAGGTGACTGAAGGCCCTTAGTGAAAGCATGGATCCTGCAGAGTCCAGGAATGAAATGAGGAGTGGGTGGGCATAGTCCAGAGGGCTTCCTGGGGGAGGAGGCTTTTAAGGTGAGATTGGGAAAATGGGCAGAAAAGCCCCACAGCCACTGGAGGGCCTTAAGCACTTTCCTAAGGCCTCAGGCACTTCACACTTTCAGTGGTAGCACTCCCCATGCAGTGGTAATTATTTGTTTACCCTCCTTTCTGCTCCATTAGGCTGAATATCCAGAAGGGGGGGACCTTGTTTTCATCTCTGTATCCCCAGGCAGTGCCTGATACACAGGAGTCGCTTAGTAACTGTTAGAGGAAGACTAAGAGGAAATGAGAAAATAAACGTACAGAAACGAGGACTCTGGAGTGGGTGGAGCAAATTAACGTGGTAGGACTAGAGAGCTGGTGTTGGAACAGCATATGAAATCAAGTATTAAAACAGTCACAAAAGACATTTTGGGAAATTTGAATATGGACCGAGTATTAGATGATGTTGGAATTGTTAATTTTCCGAGTATCATCATGGTTTTTCGGTTAGGTAGAAGGTCCTTGTTCTCAGAAGCTGCATGATAACATATTTAGGGGTGAAAGGTCATGATGTCTGCAACTTTCAAAATGGTTTAGCAAAAACAATGTGTATATTGTTGAGATATGTTATTGTGTTGTCCCATTATTTTGTGCCTTGGAGAGAGATTGTGGTAAATTATTAACTGTTGAATATGAGTGGAAGGTATATAGTCTATTCATTGTACTCTTCCAGCTTTTTTATATGTTTGCAACTTTTAAAAGTAAAATGATTGCAAGGGGTGGGGACAGGAAGGAGCTGGGAGAAATGATGTCAGTAGAATAAGGGCCGAGAGTGGACATGGGGCAGTGGATCTTGGACCCAGGTTTCACCCAGTGAACTCCATTGGGTGGTCTGGTGCTAACTCCTTCCCTGCCCCAAGCGTTGGCCCAGTCTGGGAGAGGCGGCCACTTGAGTCTGTTTTGCTGGGAGCTGGCTCCCGTCAGACTCACGTGCACTCAGTACGCTGTGCTCTCTCCCTCCTGCAGTGTGTAAATATGTCGCCGTGGAGCTGAAGTCAGCCTTTGAGGAAACTGGCAAGACCAAGGAGGTGATTGACACTGGCTATGGCATCCTGGACCGGAAGGCCTCCGGGGTCAAATACACCAAGTCGTAAGTGATTGGGGGAACCCACTGGCCTGGCCTGCTTTGTTCCTCAAAGCTTCAGCAGCTTGGAGTTCCCTTCTCCCTTCCAGCGAGGCAAACCCACCAAAGGGAGGCAGCTCTGAGACCTAAGTTTGCCCACTTGTTCCACCCCCAACTAATTGTGTGGCCTTCATAAATCCCTTAACTCCTTTGGGCTTCAGACTCCTCATCTATGAAAGCAAGACTGTTGGACTTTATCAGTGATTCCCAGACTCTCAGATTTCATGGAACAATGCAATTTTTAAAAATACTGGTAACATAGGATTACCAACTTTTAATTTTGCCAGGTTTAAATATTAAAAACAAACCAACAAATACCTCCATCAGCTATGATCATCCTTTCAAAATGAAATATTTTAACATCAAAATTTAATACATTTTGCTTTATAAAAAAATCTCAGTACTGAATCATTTAGCTTTATGAAAAAATTCCTTCCCATAGAGCTGTTAAAATTTTGTCTCTCTGGTCTGTGTTCCAGCATTTCAGAGCCCCCAGACCAGATGACCTATCTTCCTTCCAGCTCTGACTTCCCGTTGGTGAGATGTGCAGGTGTTGGGGTAGCAGGGCTGGAGGGACGGACCACTAACCCACTGGGGCTAGGAGGGGAACTCAGGCCCTCTCATGCTCCTCTCTCGGCAGGGACTTACGGTTAATCGAAGTCACTGAGACCATTTGCAAGAGGCTCCTGGACTACAGCCTGCACAAGGAGAGGACCGGCAGCAACCGGTTTGCCAAGGTTGGATTTGTTCTTGTCCTTCATCCCTGCTGGGCCAGGCCTGCGTGTATCTAAGTGTATCTGCTGGTATTGGTGTGATTTGAAGATCAGTGCCCTGGGAGCTTCCTTCCTTGGCCTCTTCCCGTTCTTCCTCGATTGCTGTTTGCACTCCTCCCCTCCTGAGTGGCCTGACTTTTCCATGGCAGTCAGCACGTTTATAATGGCCTGGGCCTGCCCATCAGGGTCCTGCCTCAGCCTTAGACAGCAGTGCTCCAGGGGTGGCAGCCCCCGTGGAGGCCTGAGTACTGGTGCAGGGAGAACTCAGGATGTACAGAACTGGGGGGGTTTAGAGGAGATGGCAGAAGACTCTTGGGGGGTGGTGATTGCCCTGTCTTTCCTCTGAGCCCACAGGGCAACTGCCTGGACCTCCATCAGACTGCCTGTGTGACATTTCAGGCACCTACTATGTGCACAAATGCTTGTCTCCCTGGAGAGTGAGCTTCTCACAACAAGGCCCATATTTCTTGGTCTCTACATCTTCAGTGCCTGGTGCATTTTAAGACAGTTGTCTCCCACATTTCTCCACCCAGGTACCCTTCTAGCAAAGGAGATCAGTCAGAAACCCCTGGGAAACCTAGAGGGATAGTCTCAAGCAGCAAAGTCTTAGGTTTTATTTTTCAAATTTGTAATGAATTTTGGACTGTATGTGGTAATCCATGTTTGCTTTAGTGTAAAAATGTTTAAAATTATTTTCCGTAGTAAAAAAAATTAGAAACAACCTAACCATTCCCCAGTAGGGGAGTGGTTAAATACTTGGTTATGGCCATTCGGTGCACTATTACACAACGGTAAAACAAAGGATGAGGTAGCTCTTTACAAACTGAAGTAAAATTATCTCTAAGGTATATTATTAAGTAAAAAAGGCAAGGTGCAGAATAATGTATATGAGATATACTACTGCTTGTGTAAAAAGGGGGGTGGAGGAGAGGAGGGTATATTTGTTTGTATGTTTGCTTGTATGTGTAGCATTATCTCTGGAAAGATAGAGGAGATAGAGGGATGCTAGGTTGTCTCCGGGGAGAAGGCCTAGGAAGCTGGCAGAAATATTTTTTTCAGAACAAAGGGTCCTCCCTGCCTCACCTGTACCGTCTTCCCACCAAGGAAAGACACAAGCCCTGGAAAGAACCGGAAGCAGGGAGTGGGCGTAGATACAGGGGAGTGAGTGTGCCCAGCCACAGTGAGGGGAGAGAACCAAGACAAACTTATTTCCTGGAAAAGGAGTATATGTTCAAAGGGCCTGAGGGCAACGGCAGACGTTTTTGAAAGGATGAGGTGTGGGGAGGCAGGACAGGGGGTGTGGGGGGGGGGTTGTGGGAGGCAGGCCTGAAAGAGGGGAGAGGAAGGCGAGGTCAAGTGTGAAGAGCCTTGGAGGGTCTTGACTTAGAGCTAGGTCCTTGGGCCTCCAACACCGCTGGGAGAGGAGGGTGGAGGGAGAGAAGGGTCGCTGTGTCTCATGTCTGGTCGCCTCTTCCAGGGCATGTCAGAGACCTTTGAGACGCTACACAACCTGGTACACAAAGGGGTCAAGGTGGTGATGGACATCCCCTACGAGCTGTGGAACGAGACCTCTGCAGAGGTGGCTGACCTCAAGAAGCAGGTACGGGCCCTGTGGACCTCAGAGGCTGCTGTGCCCCACGGGTGGGTGGGGATCGCGTCTGTGGCTGAGAAAGGCCACCAAGAGCTGGGGGACTTGGGTCAAGTCCTTTGACCTCTCTGGATTCAGTTGCCTCAGGAGAATCACAGCCCTGCCCGTCAGGTGGTGGGTTGTGAGGCTCCGCTGAGTCTCACTGGGAGCCAGTCAGTGCTGGGGCTTTGCCAACGCCGGCTGTTGTGGTTAATAGTGCGACGTGCTGGTGGAAGAGTTTGAGGAGGTGATCGAGGACTGGTACAGGAACCACCAGGAGGAGGACCTGACTCAATTCCTCTGCGCCAACCACGTGCTGAAGGGCAAGGACACCAGTGAGTCTGAGGGAAGGAGAAGGCAGGGCGGGTCGGCCCTCCATTTTATTGTTTGCTCCCCTCAGGGGCGGTGGGTGGGGAGAGGACGGAAAAGAAACAGGGAATAGGGGCCATTGTAGCATCTCTGCCCTCAGGGAGCTTGATGGGACGACGTGGGGTAAGAGGCACGGAGACCAGGTGCAGAATGACACGCAGATAACTCAGATGCCCCCAGAGGGGCCTGGGCCAGAGTGAAGCAGGAGGTAGGGACGCTGATGTCAGGCACCAGTTCCAGTTGCCACTCCTAGTGGCCCCCAGTCAGTGCTCCTCACCCAGCAAACCAGTCTGTTGAGGGTCTCTCTTCCTCACCCCGCCAGGTTGCCTGGCAGAGCAGTGGTCTGGCAGGAAGGGGGACACAGCTGCCCTGGGAGGGAAGAAGTCGAAGAAGAAGAGCAGCAGGATGAAGGTTTCGGGCGGCAGCAGCAAACAGAGGAAAGAGCTGGGGGGCCTCGAGGGAGACCCCAGCCCCGAGGAGGATGAGGGCATCCAGAAGGCATCCCCCCTCACACACAGTCCCCCTGATGAGCTTTGAGCCTAACCCAGCGCCCCTGTACCGAGAGCCCTGACCCAGAAGCTGAAGAGGCGGGAGCGTGGCTCCAGCAGGCAAAGACAGCTCTCCCTGCCTCGGCCGTGCCCTCTTCCTGGTGGGGAAGACAGAAGCCTGGGAAGAACTCAGATCAGCTGCGGTCAGCCCGCGCCGGCCTTGTCCCTCTGCCGAGCATTTCTCTTCTGACCCAGGCATCAGGCAGGCCATGCGATTTCAGGACTGCCCAGGACCCCAGTGTGAACTCAGGAGGGACAGGCATTGGAGCTGGGCCCCAGGACGAGCCCTCCGGAGCTGTGGGGAGGGCATGCCCGGCCTTCACCTCCCCTCACTTCCCCACAGGGAAGCAAGACTGCAGGCCCCCAGCTCCTCCTCTCTGCTTACCCCCTCCTGTGGACACCTTGCACTCTGCCCGGCCCTCCCCAGGGCTCAGAGTAAAAACCTTTTGGCCTTTTTTGTTCCGATTTCTGAGTCCCCTTCAGCCCTTCAGAGCCCCTTGTTGCTCTTCCCTGCCCCTTACCTTCCAGCCTTGGGGGCTGAGGATGGGGAGGTTGTTCTCATCCTCCATTATTGAGGCCAGACCTGCCATCTGTGGGGAACAGCGAGTGCAGGAAGGACCTGGGTTTTGGGGTAAGGGGTGGGCGTGGCACAGTGTGAGGCCCAGCACGGTGGTCTGGCCCTGCCCCTCAGCTGCCCTTGGTTTCCCTGAGCGCGCCAGGCCAGGAGAGGCCTCATTTGTGCCCTGGGAACCTGGCTGCCCTCATTCCCTCCCTCCCACTTCGCCTCTCTCCCCCAAGGCCTTCCCATTTGTTGTGTAAAATGTTTACTGTGGGGGTGACCCCACTGGCTCCCACCCGCTTCCCACCTCCATCTGGCCCTGCCTGTTGGTCTTGAACCTTGTTCCCTGAAGACCGCACCTGGTCACTCTGCTCTTCCTAGCTGTTGTACCTGGAATCCAGAGGGGAGGACATCCCAGTCCCCCAATAACAACAGGTTACACCATGTTCCCTGGGAGCAGGGGAGGAACAGGAAGGCTGGCTTCTGGGAAGAATGGGTGGGAGGCTTAGGCACCTCCCAGTCTGTCCTGAGGGCAGGGGTCAGGGCGGTCAGTAGCAATGGTGACACAACTGCATGTGTTCACAGTGCTTTGACCTCACAACACACTCATGGGGTGGGTGCTGTTAGCCCCATTTTGTAGGAGAGGAAACAGGCTCATGTCCAGTGACGTCCCAAAGGCCTACTGTGAGTAAGTGTGCAGCTGGCACTCAGACTCTGGTTTTGAGACTCAAGGCCATTGTATTTCCACCACCCTGCAGCTGCCAGGCCCTTCCCCCAGCACCTGGCACTGTGATTCATATTGAACTGGTTTGGTTTCTTGACCTTAACCCACCCCCACCAACAAGCCTCTTTTAAAAGGAAAATAGAGGGGCTGGCCTGGTGGCGTAGCGGTTAAGTTTGCACGCTCCGCTTTGGTGGCCCGGGGTTCGCAGGTTCGGACGCTGGGCATGGACAGACGCGCCGCTTGTCAAGCCATGCTGTGGCTGCGTCCCACATAAAGTAGAGGAAGATGGGCATGGATGTTAGCCCAGGGCCAGTCTTCCTCAACAAAAAAGAGGAGGATTGGCGATAGGATGTTAGCTCAGGGCTAGTCTTCCTCACACACACACAAAAATAATAAAAGGAAAATAGGAAGTAGCTACTGCTTCTTGGAAGGAGAGAGTGGTGAAAGGCCCCAGCAGTGCTATGCCCCCACCAGGTACTCTGTGAGCACCCACACTGAGACCCCTCACACTTCCAGGCTGACCAAGTGAGTGGGAGGGGAGGCACTGCTCAAGTGCCCCAGGCTCCAGCTTCTGCTTCAGAGTTTCTGGGGCCTGAACTGGGGCTGAGGGGACCCTTCATAGCCTGGGCTCAGGCCCTCTTCCCCTCCCCCAAGTTGGGGCAGCCAAGGCCATAGAGAGTGGAAGCAAACTGGAAGCTCTTTTCCTCTAGCCAGTGAGGCTTAGAACAGGTCCTGGGAGGGGGCCTGCCCCATGGTGTAGTGGTTAAGTTCAACAAGCTCTGCTTTGGTGGCCCAGGTGTGTGGGTTCAGATCCGGGGTGTGGACCCGCACCACTGGACAGCCATGCTGTAGTGGCGACCCACATACAAAGAAGAGGAAGATTGGTACAGATGTTAGCTCAGGGCAAATCTTCCTCAGCAAAAAAAAAGGTCCTTGGAAGAGGATATTTTTTGGTCAAGCCTCCCACCTCACCGTCTCCAGGACTGATACAGCCCCCTGTTGAAGGGACCGTGGGCAGTGAGGTTCCAGTCTAGACTCAGGTCCTATTCTGGACTTTGTTTAGGGGCTGGAACCCAGCGCTGGGGAACCATTTGCAGCCTCCTGGACTGTCTAGGATTTGGTGGCCAGTCTCTGATTCTTCCCCCCTATTCCATCACTAATGTTACCACAGCACTTCAGTGCCTGGCTTATGTCTGTCCCCAGACAGAGCTCATTGTCCTTAGAGTAGAATGAGGTAAAGACCTGTCCCCTTAGCAGGGTGTTGGTCCAGGGGCCCAATCCCAGGCTGGTCCTAGACCAGAGGGCACACAATGCTCTTGACTGCTTTGCTCTTTGACCTGTGGCTGCTGCATGATGAGTGACCTCTCCCTGCCACCGCCCCCCCCCCCCCCCCCCGCCAGAGCCAGCGGCTTGCACACCGTTAGCTCTCTGCCTACCCACCTACAGCCCCAGGCAGCTCCTTGCCCAGCCCAGCCTAGAAAAGGCAGAAGACAGGATCCGGCTTCCCAGGTTTTTCCAAATGTTCACAGCAGCCGTGCATCGCTTTAGTTCACAAGCATGAACAAAATTCCTCTTCTTTTTTTTTGCTCTTGAAAGAAAAACACATTTTTTTGTGACAGATGCATGGTCCATACCTAACTGGTCTATGGAAGGACTCTACTAATCCTGGCCGCAGAGCCACTGAATCTCTTGAATATCCTCTGACAGCTTAGTTTGCTCTCTTAAGGAGTCTCACTGGAATAATAATAGTAGCCACTATTTTTCTAATGCTTGCTATGTGATAAGCACAGCTCTACATGCTTTACATAATGAACTCATTTAATACATCGGTGATCACAAGGCCATGGATTTTTAAAGCTTTATTTAAGTAAAATACACATACAGAAGACTGCATGTAAGTGTACAGTGCAATGAGTTTTTACAAACTGAACACCCGTCACCAGCACCCAGATCATGAAACTTTACTACTGTCCCCCCAGAAACACGCCTCCCCCACACACACCTTAAAAGAACAGAGATTTTTATCTATTTTGGTTCAGTGTTGTGTCCCCAGCACCTAGTACAGTGCCCAGCACAGAGTAGATGCTCAATAAATATCAGTTGAATGAATTAAGCACAGAAAGGTTAAATAATGTGCCCAAGGTCACACATTTAATAAGTGGTCCAACCAGGTGATGAGCCCAGGTGGAATGGCTTCAGTGTCCTGGGGCACAGCCATCATGTCGCAGTACCCTGCAGCTACAGCTTGTTGGCTTGGACACCCTCCGCTTACATGGCTCTCTTTTCTAGAATGCAGACCAGCTGGTGTCTGCCAGTCTATTTATGTCTTCAGAGCTCAATGTTGGGAATGCAATTAGGAGTGAGTTAATATTCAAGTCTTTCTCCCTTTTCAAATTTTACAGTTGCATATAGCTTAAAGCCAGCTTGACTCTTATGCTGCCTGCAAGGGCTGGCTTCTCTTTATGAGGAATCTGATTTTTTTTTCCAAATGGTAATTTTTTTTATTGATGTCATAATAGTTTATAACATTGTGAAATTTTAGTTGTACATCATTGTTTGTCAGTCACGGTATAATGCATCCCTTCCCCCCTTGTGCCCTCCCACCAACTCCCTTGCCTCTGGTAACCACCAAACTGTTCTCCCTGTCTGTGTGTTAGTTTATCTTCCACTTATAAGTGAAATCATGCAGTGTTTGTCTTTCTCTCTCTGGCTTATTTCACTTAACATAATACACTCGAGGTCCATCCATGTTGTTCCAAATGGGACAATTTTCTTTTTTTATGGCTGAGTAGTATAAGAGGAATCTGATTTTATTCATTCTTTCTTTAAAATTGTAGTCTCCATCTATTAAGTTTGTACAAGCCAATAGAATTTAAACTTCCATTAAAATAATTGTATGGGGCTGGCCCGGTGGCGTAGTGGTTGGGTCCACCTGCTCCGCTTGGGTGGGCTGGAGTTCTCAGGTTTGGATCCTAGGCATGGGCCTACGCACAGCTTATCAAGCCATGCTGTGGCAGGTTACCCACATATAAAGTAGAGGAAGATGGGCACGGATGTTAGCCCAGGGCTAATCTTCCTCAGCAAAAAGAGGAGGATTAGCAATGGATGTTAGCTCAGGGCTAATCTTCCTGACACACATACACAAAAAGATTGTGATTCTTTAGAGAGAGGTGTGGCTGCACGTTGAGAGGGGAGAGAAGCAGGCTGACTCCATCACCAGCTCCAGGGCTGGCGACATCTGTCACCACCAACCACCCCCTAAAATACGAAAGGTGCTCTGTCCAAAAGAGAAAACAAAAAAGACACTCAAAAAGCCAGATGTTATTTTGTTAGGAAGTACTCACCAAAGTGGTCTTAGTATTTTACTGTTCATCTCATCATGATGTGATGGTATGTGCTAAGTCACCTGTTTCAATGAGCAATGAGCCTGTTACCAGGGCTCAGCTGGTGTATCATTTTTATCTGGAAAGACACCTCAGTGAGCAGATCAGTATATACCGACGAGATCTTACTGGAAGTTAGCACACCTTAAAACTTTTAACAAGGCGTAAAATGGTCAAAGAGAACCTCTTCTTACACGTTGGTGAAATTCTCATAGGTGCACTAAGCTTAACAGTAATGTAGCCGCCATTAATTAGTGTTACCACCCACTGATATAGGGGTCAATTTTACACTCACTTAAAGGGACTTTATTAAAGCAGATTGAGTCTTATATGGTATGTTAAAGAGTCCAAAAGGGGATCCATTGTGATAAATCTGCTATAGAGTCCATTCTGGTGGGTGGCTTCTGCCCCTCCCACGGTGTCCCAGTGTTCAATCTGGGTAGATGCAGTCGGCAGAGCAGAGTTTTTTTCAGTGGCTTGGACTGGAGTTTGGAAATTGGTGTCTATCCTCTGAAAAATGATTTTTTACCTGTTCTGAAACAGAACAAAAACATCCAGGAGGTCTTCCATTTGCAGTTGCTGTATATACATAATTCACAATTCTAGGATTTTACTGAGTCCTCAAATAGGAATAGCCTTGGAGTTTGTCCACGTGCAGCCATATTCCCATGCTAAAGTCTTTGCAAACATATCACGCTTTCAAGGATGAAGAATTTAGTCTTTTCAGCCAATTGCAAATAATGTGTTGCATTTAAAAAATATCACCTATTCTTATTTTCAATTAAGTCAAACTGTAGATTGATTTATATTCTGTGACCTTCTCTTCCATGACCCAGGGTCTCAGATTTGGGTTATCTAAAATTCACAGGGACTAATCAAGTGAAACAAAAGGTAGTTTCAGTATATTTCAATGGGCAGAGGACATGGACAAACAGTTTAGAGATGAAGAACTGCAATTATTGGTACATTTTGGTAGTAATTAAAGACAATTACAACAATCAGATACAATTTTCTACCTAATGAAATGTCAATGAATAACATCTTCATGTAGCGAAGAGTTGAAACAAGGATTTGTTTGGGGTGACAGTATCAATTAATAGAATAATTCCATTTGGAAAATCATTTGATTATAATCATCCACACGTTCACTCTCTTAATTGTGGGAGCATTTTAAATGTTCAGAACTTGGGGGATGATTAAACATGTCACAGCACATCCACTCAGTGTAGCCATTAAAAAGCTGCTTAAGGCCAAGTAATTTATGGTCAAGAGAAGAAAATATGCTTTTGATAGTTAAAAGTAAAAAAAGAAATAAGAAGGGCTGGCCAAGTGGCGTAGTGGTTAAGTTTGCCCACTCCACTTTGGCGGCCTGGGGTTCTAGGGCCGGATCCCAGGCACGGACCTACACACAGCTCATCAAGCCAAGCTGTGGTGGCATCCCACATACGAAATAGAGGAAGATTGGCACAGATGTTAGCTCAGGGCCAATCTTCCTCACCAAAAAAAAAAAAGAAGAAGAAGAAGAAGAAACAAAAGAAAAAAAAAGTCCTATGAAATTTCATGTGCACTATGACCTCAACATTTTTTTAATGCCTCTGGAAGAGAAAGAAATATAATTATTAACTTCACAACAAAAATTTTGTCTTTGAGGGGGGAGTGACGTCAGCATCATGGCGGAGTGAGATTCCCTCTTTGAATCTCTGCCCCCTACGACACAACGAAAACATCATTCACATTCCAACAGAGCTCAATCAAACACTAGGAAGGACTTCTGAGAAACCCCTGCTGCCATACATCGGACGGTGGAGGCGCGGGAAGCCCAGGAGAACGGGAGGAGAGGTAGGAGGTTGTACTCCCCCTCCCCAATCGATCGGCAAAAACAGCGCGGTTCGCGGTCAGAGGGGGGAGGGGTGGCCCACAGCGGGGAAAACTAGCGCCATCCAGGTGCTCTCACAGACTGTCGCGAGATCGCCACGGGGAAGCGACGACGGACTGTTTAGGGGGTGTAGCAAACACCCTAAGAGAGCCAGAAAGGAAACCCCCGGGTCAAGCAGGAGAAAGAGAGGACCCGTCCCCCCACACACCCGGCGTTTCAGCATAATCCCTCCGGGGGCTGCAGCCGCCTCAGAGCAAACCGCTCGCGATCTCCATCTAGTGGCAGCAGGGGGAAACTGCAGGACTAACTTTAATCATGACGGGTAAAAATAAAGCCGTCCCCGTCGGATCCTTGCGAAAATATGTCAGGGCTACAGACCAAAAGGAAAATGACAAACACCCAGAAACCAACCCTGAAGGCACAGAATTTGATAACCTGAACGAGAGAGAATTCAAAATAGCTATCATAAACAAGCTCAACGAAATACAAGAGAACACACAGAAACAAATCAACGAATTCAGGGATTATGTCACAAAAGAGATTGAAACCCTAAAGAAAAACCAATCAGAATTATTAGAGATGAAAAACAAAATCAACGAGATAGTGGAAAAAATGGAGTCTTTAAAGAGCAGAACTGACAATATGGAGGAACGAATTAGCACTATTGAGGATAGCCACGCAGAAATGCTCCTGGTAGAGGAGGAGAGAGAGCTAAGACTAAAAAGAAATGAAGAAATTCTTCGAGAAATATCAGACTCAATGAGGAAAGCAACATAAGGATAATAGGTATTCCAGAAGGAGAAGAAAGAGAAAAAGGAGCAGAGAGTTTGTTCAAAGAAATAATAGCTGAGAACTTCCCCAACCTAGGGAACAAGAGGGAAATAACAGTGAATGAAATCAATAGATCACCTAAATATATAAACAGGAATAAAAAATCATCTCGCCACATAGTAGCAAACTTGAAGAATACCTGTGACAAGGAAATAATATTGAAGGCAGCTAAACAAAAAAACAAAATAACATACAAAGGAAACCCCATCAGGCTCTCAGCTGATTTCTCGACAGAAACTCTACAGGCTAGGAGAGACTGGAATGATATATTCAAAATCATGAAAGACAAAAACCTTCGGCCGAGAATACTTTATCCAGCAAAAATATCCTTCAAATACGATGGAGAAATAATAACTCTCCCTGATAAACAAAAACTAAGAGAGTTCGTCACCACAAGACCCCCACTACAAGAAATGCTCAAGAAGGCCCTTAGGCCTGAAAAAAAACAAATGAGAAAGGGGATACAAAGATTTCAGCAAGGAGAAAAGCAAGGAGACTAAACCAGAACAAAATACAGTTGGAAAACATCAAAAATTAATTCAAGCTCATCACTGGAAACACACATTCATGACACAACCTGGAATAAAGAGATAACAAATAAGGAGGGGAAGAGGTAAGGGATTGAACTGACCCAGCCTCAGGAAAAAGGAGGCATCTGAAAATGTACTTTCTTATCCAGGAGATCGCTTATATAAACCACACGGTAACCACTAAACAAACAACCAGAAGAGAACCACACATGACAAATAAAGAGAAAACCAAGAGAATGAGCATGCAGAAATACCAAATTGAATTTGCAGTCCGAAACACAAGGGACAAGAAACGAAGGAAATGCAAAAGAACCAGAAGATGAACAACAAAATAGCAACATTAAACCCTCATATATCAATAATCACTCTAAATGTAAATGGATTGAATTCTCCAATCAAAAGACACAGAGTGGCAGGATGGATTAAAAACCAAGATCCAACAATCTGCTGCCTCCAGGAAACACATCTCAGCTCTAAAGACAAACACAGACTCAAAATAAAAGGATGGAAAACAATACTCCAAGCTAATGGCAAACAAAAGAAAGCAGGAGTAGCCATACTTATATCAGACAAAGTAGACTTCAAGATAAAAAAGGTAATGAGAGACAAAGAAGGGCAATATATAATGATAAAAGGGATACTTCACCAAGAAGACATAACACTTATAAATATCTATGCACCCAACACAGGAGCACCAAAGTACATAAAACAACTGCTAAAAAACCTTAAAGTAGATATTAACAATAACACAATAATAGTAGGGGATCTTAATACCCCCCTTACATCAATAGATAGATCATCCAGACAAAAAGTCAATAAGGAAATAATGGACTTAAATGAAAAACTAGACGCAATGGATTTAATAGATATATACAGAGCACTCCACCCAAAAAAAGCAGAGTACACATTCTTCTCAAGTGCACATGGAACATTCTCAAGGATAGACCATATATTAGGAAACAAGGCAAACCTCTATAAATTTAAGAAGATTGAAATCATTACAAGCATCTTTTCTGATCATAATGCTGTGAAACTAGAAATCAACTGCAAGGAAAAAACTAGGAAAGGGACAAAGATGTGGAGACTAAACAACATGCTACTGAACAACCAATGGGTCGTTGATGAAATTAAAGGAGAAATCAAAAGCTATCTGGAGACAAATGAAAAGGAAAATACACCATACCAACTCATATGGGATGCAGCAAAAGCAGTCCTGAGAGGGAAATTCATAGCAATACAAGCTCACCTTAACAAACAAGAAAAATCCCAAATAAATAACCTTAAATTGCACCTAACAGAGTTGGAAAAAGAAGAACAGACAAAGCCCCGAATCAGCAGAAGGAGGGAAATAATAAAAATCAGAGCAGAAATAAATGAAATTGAAAAAACAGTAGAAAGGATCAATGAAACAAAGAGCTGGTTCTTTGAGAAGATAAATAAAATTGACAAACCCTTAGCCAGACTCACTAAGAAAAAAAGGGAGAAGATGCAAATAAATAAAATTAGAAATGAAAGAGGAGAAATTACAACAGACACCACAGAAATACAAGGGATTATTAGGGAATACTATGAAAAACTTTACGCCAACAAATTGGACAACCTAAAGGAAATGGACAAATTCTTGGACGCGTACAACCTCCCAAAACTGAATCAAGAAGAAATAGAGAATCTGAACAGACCAATCACAAGTAAAGAGATTGAAACAGTCATCAAAAACCTCCCAAAAAATAAAAGCCCAGGACCAGATGGCTTCCCTGGAGAATTTTATCAAACGTTCAAAGAAGATTTAGCACCTATCCTTCTCAAACTATTCCAAAAAATAGAGGAAGATGGAATACTTCCCAACACATTCTATGAGGCCGACATCATGCTGATACCAAAGCCAGACAAGGACAATACAAAGAAGGAAAACTACAGGCCAATATCGCTGATGAACATAGACGCAAAAATCCTCAACAAAATATTGGCAAACCGAATACAGCAATACATCAAAAAGATCATACACCACGATCAAGTGGGATTTATACCAGGGACACAGGGATGGTTCAACATCCGCAAATCAATCAACGTGATACACCACATTAACAAAATGAAGACTAAAAACCACATGATCATCTCAATCGATGCAGAGAAGGCATTCGACAAGATCCAGCATCCATTTATGATAAAAACTCTCAACAAAATGGGTATAGAAGGAAAGTACCTCAACATAATAAGGGCCATATATGACAAACCTACAGCAAACATCCTACTCAACGGGGAAAAACTGAAAGCCATTCCTTTGAGGACAGGAACAAGACAAGGGTGCCCACTCTCACCGCTCTTATTCAACATAGTACTGGAAGTTCTGGCCAGAGCAATTAGGCAAGAAAAAGGAATAAAAGGAGTCCAAATAGGCAATGAAGAAGTGAAACTCTCACTATTTGCAGACGACATGATCCTATACATAGAAAACCCCAAACATTCCATCGGAAAGCTACTAGAAACAATCAACAACTACAGTAAAGTGGCAGGGTATAAAATCAACTTACAAAAATCAATTGCATTTCTATACACTAACGATGAAACAACAGAAAGAGAACTCAAAAAGACAATCCCATTTACAATTGCAACAAAGAGAATAAAATATCTGGGAATAAATTTAACCAAGGAGGTCAAAGACCTATACAATGAAAACTATAAGACACTATTGAAAGAAATCGAGGAGGACATAAAGAAATGGAAAAATATTCCATGCACATGGATTGGAAGAATAAATATAGTTAAAATGTCCATTCTACCTAAAGCAATCTACAGATTCAATGCAATCCCAATCAGAATCCCAATGTCATTCTTCACGGTAATAGAACAAAAACTACTGAAATTCGTATGGGGCAACAAAAGAGCCCGAATAGCTAAAGCAATCCTGAAAAAAAAGAACAAAGCTGGAGGCATCACAATCCCTGATTTCAAAATATACTATAAAGCTACAGTAATCAAAACAGCATGGTACTGGTACAAGAATAGACACACAGATCAATGGAACAGAATTGAAAGCCCAGAAATAAAACCACACACCTATGGACAGCTAATCTTCGACAAAGGAGCAAAGAACATACAATGGAGAGAGGGAAGTCTCTTCAATAAATGGTGCTGGGAAAATTGGACAGCAACATGCAAAAGAATGAAAGTAGACCATCTCCTGTCGCCATATACAAAAATCAATTCAAAATGGATCAAAGACCTGAAAGTGAGACCTGAAACTATAAAACTCCTGGAAGAAAATATAGGCAGTACACTAATTGCGATTGGACATAAAGGGATCCTTTCAGATTCCATGTCTACCCAGACAAGGGAAACAAAAGAAAAAATAAACAAGTGGGACCTCATCAGACTAAAGAGCTTCTACAAGGCAAATGAAACCAGGATCAAAATGAATAAACAACCCACCAGCTGGGAGAAAATATTCGCAAATCGTTTGTCTGACAAGGGATTAATCTCAGTAATATACAAAGATCTCATACAACTGAGCAACAAAAAAACAAACAACCCGATCAAAAAATGGGCAGAGGATATGAACAGACATTTTTCCAAGGAAGAGATCCAGATGGCCAATAGACACATGAAAAGATGTTCAACATCACTAATCATCAGGGAAATGCAAATCAAAACTACACTGAGATATCACCTTACACCGGTTAGAATGGCTATAATCACAAAGACAAATACCAACAAATGCTGGAGAGGTTGTGGAGAAACGGGGACCCTCATTCACTGCTGGTGGGAATGCAAACTGGTGCAGCCTCTATGGAAAACAGTATGGAGAGTCCTCAAAAAATTAAAAATAGAACTACCGTATGATCCAGCAATCCCACTCTTGGGCATCTACCCAATGGACATGAAATCAACCATCACAAGAGGCGTATGCACCCCTATGTTCATTGCAGCATTATTCACTATAGCCAAGAAGTGGAAGCAACCCAAGTGTCCCTCAACTGAAGATTGGTTAAAGAAGATGTGGTATATACATACAATGGAATACTACTCAGCCATAAGAAAAGACACAATTGTCCGATTTGCAACAACATGGAAGGACCTAGAGGGTATTATGTTAAGTGAAATAAGCCAGAGAGAGAAGGACAGACACTGCATGAACTCACTCATATATGGAATATAAGTGATCACACGGACAGAGAGATCTGATTGGTGGTTACCAAGGGGAAGGGGGGTGGGGGGGGCACAAGGGGTGAAGGGTTACATCCACAAGGTGACGGACAAAAATGTACAACTAAAACCCCACAGTGTTATAAACTAAGACATCAATAAAAAAAAAAAAAAAAATTTTGTCTTTGAAATGGAAAGTACACTTAGAAACCAATCACAACCTATAATTTTTCTAATCCAAATTTACCAGGAGCATTCATATTATTTTTAAAAATCATATTATGGTTCTGTGGGTAAAATTTTATGTTTCTCAAAAATCATAAGCATCAATATTTAAATAAAACCAAATATTTAAATAAAATTCCTTATCAGTATGGAGAGTATGGCCTTTAGCCTCTAAAGGCTGCAAACCAATCACAAAAATGCTATACAAACATTCAGAGGTGTGCATTAGGCCAAAAATTCAAAAACTTTGTTTTAAAACAGGAAAGAAATAAAAAGAGCTGAAATAGTTTCTGGACAAGAAAAAAAATTTTCCTGGGGAGAGAGTGAGGAATCGTGTTACACCAAATAAAAAGAAAAAAGATATACTCAAATAGTCATTCTAGGTAACTTTTTCCCTTTTTTTTCTAAGTAGTTTTGTTTCTAGATGAAACAAAAGAACAAGATCAAAATACTTTCTTTGGAGCAAGTTTTATCACAGAGCTGCAGATGGAGTCCTTGAATGACGATTTCTAAATGAAAGGGTGGGCAGAGATGTCTACATTTACAAACCAATACTTTTCTCCCAGGATTAACTATTATTTATATGAAGATCAGGAGAAGGAAGTATTCAAACTCACAAGAATACGCATCCTTAAATATTGAAATCCAAAAAGTCTGGCAAATCTTATGACCTGTTGACATGATTTTCCTGGTCTTTCTAAAGGTGACATTTCCCAGCGGCATTTTGAACCCTGAGAAAACCCCAGATTTACCTCTGATGCATTCAGAGAGGGTTAAGAGGCAAAAGTAAATGAAAAAGAAAACAATAGTAAGGGAAAAAATAATAAATTGCCCCAGTCCAGCCACTTAACTTTTCAGATATTTTATATCCAGCCAATCCATTTGTAGATAGTGACAAAGAAATCATTCCCTCATCATTTTGGTTGTTATTCCAATTTAACATCATCCTTAATTTTTCTCCAAATTTCTTAAGTGCATTTCAGAACTCCAATACGAAAAGTAAATCATTGAATAGGTCTATTTTTCCTTAAAATTTCATTTCTTATCATATGACCAAATTGTTAATTAACAATTTAACCCTCAGCTCATCAATTTATATAGCCAAATAATTACTTTCCTCCTGGTTTAGGGTAAAATAAACATCAAGTTTATTTTAAGTAAAGACTGCATTTTCCTACCCAAGGAAGGAACTAATTTTCTTGGAGGCCTCATACTTTAAAATAGCTGATCCCACAGAGAGAGGTGGTTACATATGTCCCTGTGATGCAAGGACTCAGCACACAGATTGCTGCCCACAACTGAGAGGATAATTCTCTTAACATGAGATGTTTTTCAAAGTCTAGGAGTGGTGGAGTGGATTTCCTCCAGAATATTTTGACAAAAGAAAACTCTGGGTCTACTTGCACCCCCAGTACAGGGCCTTTCTAAGCCTGTTGCCAAAGACCTGTCTGTAGGGTCAGCGTGAGCACAAGGCGCCATTACTCGGGCATGGACAGGTCCATTTGAGGCAGTCTGTGTGCTGAAAATAGAAAGTTAAGAATGATTACATGATCTTTGGGGTTCCTGCAGCTCCCAGATTCTATAGACAATAAGCAACTGAGGGGAGGAGAGGCTCCTTTGTTTTAAATTCCATACCTCCCTCCTTCTGAAGCCAGAAGAACAAAGACAGACGGGGAAGGCTGTTCTGGCTGTTTTGGGCTTTGCTGGGTGGCATCATCTTCCTGAATCCACCTCAGGCCAGGGTCTTGTCCTAGGATGAGATCTGCTTTGGGAGGAAGAGTGGATGGACACTAACCAAACCAAAAGAGCAATTTATGAAGTGACAATGAGCATTATAATTGCACCAAACACTCCCACCCCGGACCCTGGACTTCCCACCCTGTGAGCGCCTCCGTGGAAAGCCAATGGTCTTTAGAAGGGTGATCAGTTGATGGGGAGTTGGAAGGAAGGACCAGCTCCACCTTGGGCAGCTCAGGGAAAAGCTTGATGCGTCACCTACAGGACAGAGGAGCCCTGCCTCCAGATGGGTGGAATGATCCCTTGCTGCTGGAATTGGATGGCCAGACCAGCATTAATATCTTCAGAGATTCTCCATTCCTCCCTTCCCTGGCTGACCGGCCCTCCTTCAGCTGGACATCCTTTGTTTAGATATGCTAATATCTTCCTTTGCTGGGGACAGTCCAGTCCTGGGCCTCAGCTCTGTGTGGACTGTGAAGTTTTCTTTCCAGCTTGGGTGGGGGTGTAGTGGGCAATCTCACTGCTCCCAGCTCTCCTGGCCCCTCCCCGGTCCTCCTGTGACCTGGGTTAAGTGGGCAGGGGGCCGGGAGTGTCCTTTCCGGCCATGGGATCGTCCAGAGGCCTGGATCTTCAGGCCGGCTGGAAAGGCTGATACAGGATTGCGGGCGCCGGGCTGGAGCGGAGCAGGGGCGTGTCCCCCCCCGCTCACCTGCCATTGGGCAGGTGGGGCCGCCAGACCTCCGGAGCGGCCCTCCTATAAAGGCGGAGCGGGCGGCCGCGGAGCCAGGCGCGTCGCAGGATGGTGGACAGCGTGTACCGGACCCGCTCCCTGGGGGTGGCGGCTGAAGGGCTCCCGGACCAGTACGCGGACGGGGAGGCGGCGCGCGTGTGGCAGCTCTACGTCGGGGACACCCGCAGCCGCACGGCCGAGTACAAGGCCTGGCTGCTCGGGCTGCTGCGCCAGCACGGCTGCCAGCGGGTGCTCGACGTGGCCTGCGGCACCGGGTGAGCCCGGGCGGGGCCGGGGGGACGCGGGAGCGGGGTCCGGCTTGGCCCGGGGGGGACCGCAGAACCACGGCTGGAGGCCCGACGGAGCAGCCTCCTTCGCTGGCCCGGAGCGGGGCAGGGCGGGCTGCCAGAGCCGGGAGAGGGTGTCTGCCCGGGCAGAAGCGGCAGGGCGAGCGCCTGGGCGAGGCGGGCCGAGGAGACCCAGGGTGAGAGCGAGGGCGTGGGAGAGCACCAGAGCCGGGCTTTGGGGCCAGACGGATGTAAGCTCGACCGGGCTCCAGCATTGCTCCTTGTGTGGTGGCCTTGGGCAGCCTTTACGGCTCACATTTGTTCACGTTTGCTGGTGCCAAGCGATGTGCCGGGAGCTTTTGATGCATCCGTTGTAAAAATCCTCACAAAACCCCCCCATGAGGGCTAGGGCTAGGGTTAGGGTGGTGATAGCCCATATACAGTTGTGGAAATTCTGTCTCAGTCAAGGGCCCCCCTCTAGTGGAGAGGATACAGACCCAGGGTGGGTAGGGTCTGGCCTTGTTCTATGCTACCATGCTATACTACCTCCTGGGCACAGGGCACCTCACTTCCAGGAGCCTCAGTTTGCCCGTCTCTCAAGTGGAGTAACACCATCTACTTCACAGGATTACCATGAGGATTAATGCACATTTGTAGAGTGCCTGACTCTGAATAGGTGCTAAAAAAACAACAAAAAAAGTTGCTACCTGGCGATCAGAAACAGATTTGCCAGGTCATTCGAGGTCAGTGGAGAGGAAGCAGAGGAATGGGCTCTGGAGAGTTGAGGAGACTTGAGTGTCCAGCACAGGGCCTCCTCCTGGCCTTCCCAGGCCTCTGACTACCCCTCTCTGCCTCTCATCCCTGGCCCTGCCCAGGGTAGACTCCATCATGCTGGTGGAAGAGGGCTTCAGTGTGACGAGCGTGGACGCCAGTGACAAGATGCTGAAGTATGCACTTAAGGAGCGCTGGAACCGGCGGCATGAGCCTGCCTTCGACAAGTGGGGTGTGTGGTCCAGCTGGGCCCTCCCAGCCCAGCCTCCAAGGAAATGGTTCTCCCTGCCGTGGGCTCCTTTAGCTTCTGGGTGGGATGTTTTGTTTTCCTCAAGGGGGCAGAAAAATTGTCATTTCCCTGAAAAGGGAGGCTTACGCACCAGAATGAGGCAATAGTTATGAGGGGCTAGTTTTAACTATGTTTATAGTGTCTTGTCCCTCCCCCCCAAATAAAAACCCATAAGCACAGAGCCCTCCCTCCCAACCATGGCTTCCTCTTCCTTTGACCCCTCTTCCCCCTTCCCTCTCCAAGTCCAAAATGATCCCCTGCCCCTCACTGGATGGGGAGTCCCTGTGTGTGTCTTGAAGGGGAAACCGAGGCAGGACAGCACTTGGTGGAGGTGGGTGTTGCTGGTACCATGGTGCCACCCTGATCCCTCTTCCCCTTCCTGGCCCCCAGTCATCGAAGAAGCCAACTGGATGACTCTGGACAAAGATGTGCCCCAGCCTCCAGGGGGCGGCTTCGATGCTGTCATCTGCCTTGGAAACAGTTTTGCCCACTTGCCAGACTGCAAAGGTGAGAGGGTGTGGCCTTGAGCATGGCTTGCTTTGAGCCGTACCCCTTTCCTCAGACCCTTAGGCACCTGCCCTCCTGCCAGAGCAGACTGCTTTGCCCTTCTCTGCCTTGGCACTGGCACTGCCGGGGAAGAGAGAGATGGGAGGGAGGCTGGTGCTGGGGGCCCTGAGCAGACGCAGCCTCTCTGCCCTTGCCTGGAGCTCAGGGGACCAGAGTGAGCATCGGCTGGCACTGAAGAACATTGTGAGCATGGTGCGGTCAGGGGGCCTGTTGGTCATCGATCATCGCAACTATGACCACATCCTCAGCACAGGTTGTGCACCCCCAGGGAAGAACATCTACTATAAGGTGGGGCCGCTGGGGAGGGAGGGCCCTGAGTGGGAGGTGTGAGCCTGGGGTCCAGGCCCCACAGTGGTTGCAGAAGCTGATGCGGCCTGCACCATCACCTACAGAGTGACTTGACCAAGGACATCACGACATCAGTGCTGACAGTGAACAACAAGGCCCACATGGTGACCCTGGACTACACAGTGCAGGTGCCAGGGGCTGGCCAGGACAGTTCTCCTAGCTTGAGGTACCCACTTGGCTAGGCAGGGGGTGTGGTGGGGGTGCTGAGGCCACCAGCCCCATGGTGATCCGGGGGCTCTGTTGCAGTAAGTTCCGGCTCTCCTACTACCCGCACTGTTTGGCGCCCTTCATGGAGTTGCTCCGAGAAGCCTTCGGGGGCAAGTGCCAGCACAGCATCCTGGGTGACTTCAAGCCTTACAAGCCGGGCCAGGCCTACATTCCCTGCTATTTCATCCACGTGCTCAAGAGGATGGACTGAGCATAGCCTCAGCTCCCACGACCCTCTGCCTAGGCACTGCTGGGCTCTGTCTGGGGAGGTGGGCAGCCCCACACCCAGCCCACCCCCTGGTGCAGATCCTGGGGGTCTGGGGGGGCTGCCAACTACAGCTGGGGAGCAGGAATTTGGGTTTTCAGGCCAATGGAAGGGTTGACAATGTAGTCTGTGCCTTCTTCAGTTCCCGCATGCCTTGTGTTTGTGTCAGAAATGTGAGAAGGACCAGGCTCCTGTGGTGCCCACACTGCCCTCCCCTGGGGCTTACTCCTCCAGCTGTCTTGCTCTTCCCCATGCCAACCTTTCAGACCGCAACACCAGCAGGGGGCAGCATACACTTTATTTTCAGTCATAGAACAGGCTCTCTAGACCCAATCCCCACACTCCAGGCCCCCGCCCCCACCCCTCTCCTGAGCAGATGGGCCTTGGTCTTGGGGCTGGCCTAGAAGGACAGACAGGTGGGCAGGGCATGCCTCTTGAGCTCTCGCAGGGCTCCTGATGCCCCTCGGCACCCAGGGGATCTCCTGGAGGGAGGCAGCCCTCAGATGGGGGAGCGGCAGCCTGAGAAAGAGCCCTTTGCTCTTGCAGGTCTCTGTGGGGAATCCCCAGGTACCTTTAGCCATCGTGGGTGGGGCCCCAGGCTGCCAGAGGCTCCTAGCAGGCAGCAAACTTGCGCTGGATGCGCTTATACCGGAGCAGTTCCTGTTCGCTGACCGAAGGCTGCAGCCGGGCAGCAGCCTGCAGCAGGTCCTCCATGGTGACCAGCAGTGCTGAGCTCCCGGGCTCCAGCCCTGGGGGGTGACATGGGGGAGGTGAGACCAGAGTCCCCATCCCAGCTGAGGGACAGGCTGTGATCTATGCCCAAGCAGGGGAGAGCCCTGGGGGAGGTAACCTCCTGCCCAGTCCCCCAGACCAACAGTCCCTCCTCTGAACTCCAGAACTGCGCCTGGTTCCCACTAGCTTTTTAGTTGACCTCTGGGGCTGGCGAGTGGCTCACCTTCCTCCAGGTCCTGAACCCTGCGTTTGAGGGCAGCTGTCATGGCATCAGAGCAGAGGGAGTAGAGGTCTGCACCTGTCAGCTGGGGAGGGCAGCGATCCAGCACGTTCACCAGGCTCACAGAGGGCTCTAGCTTGAATCTGTTGTGGGGATGCAGAAAGAAACAGTTTTACCTGGCATCTCTCCTCCCTCAAAAGGCATCCCTGACCAGCTTGTTCTGCACGTTGCACTTACCCCCTAACCATCCCAAGGCCCAAGCCCTTGGAGTCTCCCTCTAATGGGGCATACTTGCGTGTGATGGCGCTCAGAATACGGAGCTGGGAGGCCCGGTCCTCGCTTGCCCCCACAAACACCAGCTTGTCAAACCTTTAGGGAGACAAGTGGGCATAAGTGTCAGGGAGGCCAGCATGAGAGGTGGAGGAGGCACAAGATGGGGTCAAGGGACAGGCCCAAATGGGCCTGGCAGAGGGGAGAGGTACAGGCTGCCCACCTGCCAGGCCGCAGAAGGGCGGGGTCCAGGAGGTCTGGTCTGTTGGTGGCTCCGATCACAAACACATCCCGAGTGCTGTGAAGCCCGTCCAGCTCGGCCAGGAGCTGAGACACCACCCTGCCAAGAGGAAGCAGAGGTGCAAGAGTCCTGGGCCCGTCCTCAGCCTCTGCCCTGCCTGTGGTGCCTCTCCTTGCAGGCCTTCTCCACAGGGCCTGCTGCTCAGCTGTGCCCTGTGGACTCCTCCGTGCAGTCCCCCATTCTCCTCAATGTCCCACACCCAACTCCACGGCCCCTTTCAGCTTCTCTTATACTATCTCAGAACCGGAAGGGGCTCTGAAGACTGCTGCACCCTGTCTCACATCCCTCCGTCCTGCACCCAACTCCATTCCGGCTCAGACCCCCACCTGTCCATCACACCTCCAGAGTCTCCACTTCGTCCCCGGCTTGGGGCCAAGGAGTCCAGTTCATCAAAGAAGATAATGCATGGAGCTGCAGCCCTGGCCCTGGCAAACACTGAGGAGAGAGAGGGGCCCACAGGAGGGGGAAGCTCAGGGGGTGTGAAGTCAAGAGATGGGGGAGGAAACCCAGGTTTGACAACTCATCACTAGCACTCCCGGTACTAGGCCGCAGTGGGCAGGAAGATGACTGCCAAGGAGGACTAGGAAGGACCATGAGTAGCCTGGGGGTGGGGCGTGGCAGAGGGGTCATCGGGTTTGGGAAGGGCTGGAAGCCCTGCCCCTCCCCACTCACTCACCTTCCCGTACATTCTCCTCACTTTGGCCCACATACATGTTGATGAGCTCGGGCCCCTTCACACTGAGGGAGGGGATGTGAGAGGGTGACTTGTCAGACACACAAACACACAATGACCTCTCCCAGCCCCTCCTGCTCCCCAGAGCCTGCTGCAGTTCCCAGTCCACCAACCGTCCCTCCTAGACCCCCTCCCCACCTGAGGAAGGTAAGGCTGCACTCGGTGGCTACTGCCTTGGCCAGGAGGGTCTTCCCAGTACCAGGAGGCCCGTGGAGCAGAAGGCCCGAGCGCCTCAGGCCCAGGCTCAGCAGCTCAGGGTGCTCTAGAGGGAGCTGAATAGTCTCCAGAATCTCCTTCTTCACCTCCTGCAGCCCGCCCACATCGTGCCAGGACACCGAGGGGATCTAGGAGATGGAAAGTGCACAGTTGGGGATATCCTGGTGGAGGAAGCTCTGGTGCTACCTCCAAGGATCTGGAGTCTTGACCTTGGGGGCTCCGATGGCCTGGGAGTGAGCTGTCTGCAGCTGCTCCAGCGCCTGCCCAAAGTCCTCAGCCAGGAGAGGAAAGCCAGCAGCACACAGCTCCCCTTCATCCTCCTCACTCCAGCCGCCCGCCAAACTGCAAAGAGAAACCCAGAGAGGCCTCTGGAGGACCTGACCTAAGGCCTCTTCCTGGCAGGATTCTGTTCCCTTTTCCCTCACCAGCGCCCCCATCCCATCCACATTTCTTCCTGCTGCCTTTCCCCTCCTATGCCCAACTTCCTTACCCCGAGTTCTTGATCCTGGTGCAGGCTGCCCGGCTGCTGTGGGTCAAAAGGGCATAGAGATCCCCTACCACAAAGCCCTAGGGGACCATAGGGAAAGTCACATGAAAGGGCACAGTAATCAGGAACCCTTGGGGCTGGTCCCCCAGCCGGAGCAGAGGCCCACCATTGATGCCTCGGGGTTCTCTGCCCTCACTTGCAGGGCAGCAGGACTGACTGGTACTTACAGCACACCGCCGTGCCAGCTGTGCCAGGTTCACCTCTTGGCCCAGGGGGAGGTGGGCAGTGAGGGCCCGCAGGATGCTGAGCCGCTGACCCTCGGACAGCACAGGCACCTCCAGCTCGTGAGGAAATGCTGTCTGCACATCAGCAGGCAGATTCTGAGCACGGCTTGTGGTGGCCACAACCATCAGGGGAGGGCAGCTGCAGACAGGGAGTGGGCACTAAGGGCAAGAATGTGGCTGGCAGCCCCTAAGCACTGCCTTGTCCTGAGGCTGGTGCAGGAGGGCAGGGAGGCGGGCGGGTGCTGGGATGGGACAGGGAGATGAGCACCCCAAAGCTTCCTGGATGGAGTGGGAATACCTTGAGAGGGGGCCCTGTGCTCCCCCTCACACAGGGAGCTCACTGAGGGCGGAGGCTGCGCTTTTTCTCCAACCCAGTGTTCCCCGAGAAATACTGGGGCCTGCATCCTCTTCCCTCTGGGTACCCCTAGGCTCCTCAGCTTGGAGCTGTCTGGAAGGCAGCCAAATGGGTGGTAGATGTCTGAGAAGCCATTGAGGGGGTGAGGAAGAGAGGACGAAAGGCTGAGGAGAGGGAGGAGGGCTGGCCTGCCCTCTTACAGGCCCAGGTCCATAGAATACCTGGTGAGGGGGTCCTCATCGAGGAGGAGGTGACGCAGCGTGGCCACCACACGGGCGTCCTCACCTAGCCCGTCACGGTCCTGGCCCAGAAGGTCCACGGCTGTCAGCAACAGAACCACAGGCCGGCACCGCCGGGCCCGGGAGAAGGTGGCCTGCAGCTTTGTCTCTACAGCCCCACTGCTGTCTGCACAGAGGCTGGAGCACGGTACCTGGGGTGGAGGGGGTCCCAATGGGTCTGTGAGCTAGTGACAGGCATGACTGTGGCAGGAGAATTGGGGGGCAGGGGGAGGTTTCAGAAGAAGATGCAGCCATCTCTTTCTGGAGGGCAGGGATGGGGGAAGAAGGTAACACTGGCCGAGTCCTACCTCTTCTTTACCCTAACCTCATTCCCTGGGCAGTCTACCAAAATCTTGAAACCCCCTCCTTCTTGAAAGCATCTCTCAGTAGCTGAGCATCCTGGGAACACGCCTGACCCACTGGCCCACTGGGCTGAGGTGTTAGGGCCAGGCTGGTAGGCAGAGGGGAGAGGGAGAGAGGGAGCATCTGGGCTGGGAAGGAGACGTAGTTGGGGTTCTACTTTCTAGGAACCTCACCTTCAATAAGTGCAACCCGAGGCGGCTGCAGGCTGCAGCGACTGCTGTGGTCTTCCCACTACCCGGAGGGCCCCGTAGAAGGACACTGCTAGTTCCTGTTAGCAGGGCACCCCTGCAACCAGAGAACAGACACTTGTCTCCTCCATTCTGCTCACACTAGAGAGTCCCCAGTAATACGGGGACCCTTGGATCTAGAAAGCAGATATCCTGTTTCTCTCTCTCTGAGACACCCCCTCTCCCTCAGGGCTGTCTCCACATGGTGAGGCCATACTTCCCACACTACCTGTGGTGTTCTGGCAAGGCAGGGACTAATTCCCGTTTGTCATCACTGCCTTCAACAAAGCCTCGACTGTTATGTCTGGTCTGGACTGTATTGACAGGAATTACGGAGGGGTCTGTGTCTACACTTAGGCCAGTGGTTTGAGGAGCTGTGTCTTTCGGGGCCAGGGTGGTGAAGGCCAGGATAGCTTGTGGACTCCCAAGGGGAAGGGCAGTCTCAGAGACAGCTGTGCCTGGTGGAGATTCTTCCTCCACCTGACCTTGGAGGATGGAGGTTATCCTAGGAAAGGAACCTGGGAATTTGCTTACAGAAAGGACACAGGCTAGTGGCCTGGGTGTACTGGTTTGAGGGAGGTCCACCCAATCCCACTCTGGCCAGGGCATCAGACTACTTGTCTGGCCTGCTGCCCCTCCAGGGATGTTCTGAGCAGAGCAGGCTTTTCTCACACCCTGAGGCTGTGGCCTCACTCACCCTGGCTGGAGGCAAGGCTTCAGGGCAGCACAGAGCTCGGTCACCAAGGCCTCCAGGCCCGGAGGAGACAAGCTGCTCCAGGGAGTGGATTCTCCTGAAGGGAGCCCTGGAACACAGCTCAGGGTGGAACCCACCTGTGAAAGGTGGGAGGAAGCTTTAATTTCCACAAGTTGTTCTGCTCCTTTTCCCAGGTCTACTCCCACCCTCAGGGCCTCACCAGGTACACAGAGGTATGGGCGGTGTCGGCCAAGTAGGCACTGGTTGGTCCATCTGGAGCTTCCCCAACTGTTTTCTTCACTTTAAAAAACATCTCCCGCCACCTGCAGGAAAGACGCCCAATGAATCCCAGATCCAGAGCCCACATACACCCTCCCCAAGGAAAAGGTGGCTGTCTGAATCACAGAGGTCCACTGCAGGGACAAGAGCAGCACAGATAAATGCCCACAGATGGGGCTGGCCTGGTGGTGTAGTGGTTAAGTTCGCGTGCTCTGCTTTGGTGGCCCAGGGTTCACAGGTTCGGATTCCAGGCGCGGACCTAGGCACCGCCCATCAAGCCATGCTGTGGCAGCATCCCACATATAAAAAATAGAGGAAGATGGGCACAGATGTTAGCCCAGGGCTGGTCCTCCTCAGCAAAAAGAGGAGAACTGGCAACAGATGTTAGCTCGGGGCTAATCTTCCTCACCAAAAAAAAAAAAAAAAAGCCCTCAGACATGGTGGGAGGGGAGTGGGGGGAAAGGAAACCAGATGGTCTTAGCTCCCTGACTGGATCATACACATTTTGAGGGCAGGAGCTATGCCTGTCCTCCACATCCCTCATGACAACCTTCAGAGAGTCTTGGGGGTGTGTTTTTCCAGGTAAATGGCCCACAAACCCAGTCCAATGGGAGAAGCCACCACTGCACTAAGCAATGATCATCTGACCATTTTCACTGGCTTCTGAATACAGTCTCTCCCTCAAATACATACCCACATTAGAACTATCAGTGAGACTTTTAAAAATCAACATCTCTCACATGTTGTAGGATTCCATTCAGCACAATAGCGGTTGCCGGGGGCTGGGGGAAGGAGGGAATAGAGAGTGACTGCTAATGGGTAGGGGTTTCTTTTTGGGGTGATGAAAATGTTCTGGAATTAGACAGCAGTGTTGGTTGCACACCCTTGTGAATATACTACAAGCCACTGAACTGTACACTTTGAAAGCATGAATTTCGTGGTATATGAATTATATATCAATTTAAAAATTAACATTTTTCCCTCCTCTGGAAAAAATAAGACGACTGCATAGGCCCAGCCTCACCCTGGTTCTGCTCCAAGAGCTCTGGGGTGGGGCTCAGGCATCTGTATTTTTTGAAATCTCCCCCAGCCATAACCAGGGCTGTGCAGTCACTGGCTAGTATCTGAGTGAGTTCGTGTTACTCGGCCTACAAAAGGGGCCGAGGGTGGGTAGCAGGTAGCAGTTATCAGCCCAGTTTTCCAGATAGAGAAATGATGAGCAACTCCACTCTTTAATCCTCAGGCAGCAAGGCAATGACAGAGCCAGACTATCACCTGGAGCTCCTTAAGGTCCAATCAGGTGCAAATTCCTTTGCTCACAGTGTCCCACAGTCACAAAGCTGCTCCCTCTGGCAGCAGAGGCAGGGTAGGAATGCCTCAAGGTGAAGGGGGGAAGCACACCAGGTATTATGAAATTCTTGCAACTATCACCGTAGGCAGTGACTGTGGTAAAAACGAGAATATAAGGAAAACGGTGTCCTATTGTTATTCATCATAAACAAATGATGAGTGGGTCTATCACCTAGAATCTCAATCAAGCCAAACATCTTGAGTCAGAGTGCATCTGGCAAGCACTGGGATCCAAGGTGAAACAGCTCTGTGGGGGGGTTAGGGAGAGACACCCCCCCTCCCAGGAGGGGGGTTACCACCTCAGTGAGTACAAGGCCAGACCTCCAGAATGTATCTGGACACTGCTGGCAAACACTGGGTTGTGTCCTGAGAGCCACATAGTGGACAGTGGAGCTGGATCTCATTGGCCTGGTTTGGGGAAGCAGAACACAGGCTACACCAGCAACAGTGGAACTCCTTTCTAGGATCACAGGAGCCTCCTGGCAGGGCTTCCCTTACCAAGTCCAGGGGAGACAGGCTAAAGCACTCATCTCTATCTAGCCTTGGACCCACCTGCCCAGCCCAACCCTGCTTTCCAGGACCTGCTCAGGGGGAAGAACTATGTGCTCAGCACCCAGAGGAGGGAGGCAGGTCTCTGCAGGGCTGGAATGGCAGAGGTCCAGGAATAGAACTGGTTTGCCGGTCTATCTCGGGAGGGCCTAGTGCCTGTTTTCCTTTGAAAGTACAAAAGCTGGGCATTCTGTAGTTTTCCTACAGAAAGCTAGCTCATAGATATCTACTATATTTAAGATGGAAGATAGAAGTGGGAAGTGACTGATACATGCCAGCCTGGCATTTTCCACCAGGCCCCAGTTGTAGATTTGATCTGGGAAAGCTCAAAGGGGTGCTGTGGAGCACTAAATGGGGTTACTCAGGGCACTACCAGGCCCTTCGCCTGGGTACCAGAGCCCTGAGATTGGGGACACTGAGCACTGGCCAGAACAAGCTCTGACTGTTGAGCAAGGATGAATCAGGCACCCCAGACAAGGCATCTCTCTCGGTAGAGGATCCAGGCTGGCTAGGCCAGAGACTTTGGTCCTGATGGCTCTTATGCCCACCTTCCTGCAGTCCAGACCCACCACTTCATTGAGATTTTCCTGAAAGTTGAGGTAGTGTCTATCAGTCGTGTTCTTCTTCTAGTAAGTTGCTACAGGAAATCAGTCCTGAACAGAGGGACTGGCTGGGTTATGGGGCTACACATTCTTCCCCCTTAATGTAAGGCCAAAGTAGTCTCTGAATTCTTTGCCTCATCATTTTATCTCTGTGGTCATAGTCAACAGCAGGAGAAGGGTGTACTCCTTGTTTTGAGGTTCTTGGCTCAGTTATGCTCTATTTCTCATTCTCTGTTGAGGACAAGGAAAGAAAGGAGGCCTCTCAAGGACAGCAGCAATCCCTCACTCCCCACTTTTGGGAGATAGGATCGAAAAGTAGCACGTGCACACTCCATCAATTAGGGCAGAAATCGGAGCCCAGATCTCCTTATGTTGAGTATACAGGAGGTGGGGCCCAAATCCTCGCCCAAACAACACTGTGATTGAGAATGGAAAGCAAGGAATCCCACCTTGGTGGAGGCCATTAAGTTACTTTTAAAGCTTTACTTTATCTAGGACCACCAATCAATTTGAGGATAAACACCTCCCAAAGTCAGCAGGCAGTGGTTCTTAATCTTTTTTCAGTCATGTGCCTGTTTGAGAACCTGAAGACTATGTACCTTCTCTCCAGAAAAACGTACATGACAACAACAAAATGTTCTTATGCACAAAATTTTTCCATACCACTTGTGGGGAGAGGGTCAAAGAACTCCTGCACCCAGGTTAAGAATCCTAGCTATAAGATAGGAGGTGGCTGCATACCTTGGCAGTTTCTCTGGGCTTCCTACCAGGATCTCTACTTGCCCAACTGTTGGCACACACAGAACATCTCCTTCCTGGACTGCCCTGCAACACAGCAGTGGCCCTGGTCAGCTCACAATGGAGTCAAGAGCGTGTGCCTGACACATTCCCCCCATTCCCACCCCCAACATGCAGACTACTTCTTAGGGGCCTACTGCCCACCCAGGGATTCCACGCAGTCGTTCAGAGAACAAGTCCCACCTAGAATGAACTGGGGGAAATGGCAGAGAGGCTAACAAGGGGGATCAGAGAGGTGAAGCAGGATCCTGGCTCTTTTGGGGCCCTCTCAAATCAAAGAGGTTTCTCAGTTTAAAATGTCCAGATCCACCTCATGGTCCAGATTTCTCTTCTATTATCTGCCTGACACACGAAGAGGCTTCTAGCCACAATATTGCCTAAAATGTGGCTTTTTAAACCCAGAGGTTTGGGGCCGCCCAGTGGCGCAGCGGTTTAGTCCGCGCTTGGCAGCCCGGGGTTCGCGGGTTCGGATCCCGGGCGCCCGCCGACGCACTGCCTGTCAGCCATGCCGTGGCGGTGTCCCATATAAAGTGGAGGAAGATGGGCATGGATGTTAGCCCAGGGCCAGTCTTCCTCAGCAAAAAGAGGAGGATTAGCAACGGATGTTAGCTCAGGGCTGGTCTTCCTCACAAAAAAAAAAAAAAAAAAGATTAAAATCAGAGGTTTTGTGGTACCTGGGTCTAGGTACCACGGGATAGGAGGACAGCAATGAGGGAGGAGGACAGCTATCCTCCTGAAAGGGGTAACCAGCTAACCTGGGTGTCTGAAAGTGCCGGTAAAGAACGTGGTCATAATTTCCAGTACTGTTGTAGTGGGGAGAGGACACAATTTCGATGTGCAACTCTTTCGCAAACGGAGGCCCAGGCAGCACTGTGCAGCTTCCTTTGTCTTCAGGGGTGCTGGAACCTTCTAAGTACCTCTATTAGAGAAATAACCACCACCTTATAACCTTCTCCCAAGGAGTCAGGCTCTGCCCTCTCTTAGCAACCAATATTTCTACTTTCATCCTCTATCATTCCCATAACCACAAGGCTTGTGGGAGGGAAGACCTAGGGTGGCAGAGCTGAATACCCATATCTTCCCTAGAAAACAGAAACCTCTACGTCTAATGGGCACCAGGAAGAGATTTCTGACTCTAGCTCCAAAAAGTTCCCCAGTAAAGATAACCTTTCTGTGATACCTTTAAGTTGGCCCAGAGCCATTGAAATGGTAAAGACATTTAATTCCCACAAGTCCTTTGAGTGACACCAGGCAGCCACTGGATTGATATTAAGTGGACATTAGTGGGGACACTCTGAATTCAGGCTGTGGAAAAAGGTCATGATCTCACTGAAGCTGAAAGGGTTGGGTCAGCTGAATGAGCGCAAGTCTGAGTATGCCAGTATTTTTCCTCCATGCAGAAGGAAACCCACACTGGACTCCCATTCATGCATATCTTATATCTCTTCTTGACATCCCATAGCACTAATTGGCTATGCCAGCATTGTCTAATAGAACTTTCTACAGTGATAGAAATGTTCTATATCTACACGTGGCTATTGAGCACTTTGGCAAATGGAAGAACTGAATTTTTAACTTTACTTAGTTTTAATTAAGGAGTCACAAAGTAGCTAATGGCTTCTATATTGGACAGTGCAGGCCTAAACCACACATCTAGGTGCTTATTAAACACTGGACCGTATTTGTCCCCCCAAATACAATTATCTTCTTGAAGTAAGCTCCTTAAAGGCAGAAACCAAAAACTTCTCTTGGATCTGTTTAATAAAATATTAAAATTAGACTCCAAGCACCAAAGATAATAAACAGCCCTTCTCTCCAAGGAATTTACAATACATAATTACAGATTAGACAGATTACATATTCATAACAAAGCAGAATAAAATAAATGCCCTAAGAAAGGCACAAAATGCTATAGGAGGAAATTATGTTAAATTTGTGGATGTGAGATTATGAAAGGCTTTGTGAAGAGGTGGCATTTTTACATGGGCCTTGAAGGAAAGGATGGTAGGATTTTAACACACGAGGCTAGAAGAATAGGAAAGAGTTTGAAGCCAAGGATGACCAAGAGCCAAGGAAAGGCAGTGAGGTATCATCCTCCATACTACCAAGCATAATACTGGATACACTGTAGCAATTCCGCAAACTGATCAGATCAAATAGATTAATATATGCACCTGGTAATACGACTGTGAATCTCATCTTTCACCACCACACTAGAGGATTATGATATTTTGACGTAAAGAATGGAAAAATAAGCCTAAGAGACATTAAGCGAGAAGCCCAAGATGTAAGGAGTAAGAGACCTAAATTCTAGAGCTCTGGTCTTCCAATTCAGTTAAGACAAAGAAGAGGGGATAAGGAAGAGGAAGCATTCCTGACCTCAGTCCTGTATCCTACCTGAATTCTGAGCTCTCCCACTTCCAGGGGATCACAGCCGAGATTAAAAGCCAGAGTGGCAGGAACGAGGGCCAATCCGTCAGCCAGGGGCTCTCCCAGCTGCCCAGAGCCGGGTCCCAGCCTTTCACAGAGGTCCCAGCGAGGCTCTAGGACCTGCACTGTTGCCAAGTGTGACTGGGAAGTGTTCGATGACTCTCCAGCCCGCGTCACCCACACCCATTCACCCTGGAAGAGGCCGAGGGTACGGAGACAGCTCCGGCTCACCCCCAGTGAAACTCCAGTCCCACCGAGAACTCCCCGGAGTCGCCGGACTGTGCCGGAAACCGCGAAGGAGGACACCAGGGGCGGGGGTGGGGGCCGGCTGCTGTCCCCAGTCTCCGGACCCAGTCTGGTCGGTCCACGGAGCTCAGTCACAGCAAGCCGTGTCGCTGGACCCAGCAGCCCTTGCAACGCCGGCCGCGTCTCCAGCACTCGCGGTCCGGGCACTGGCAGGGCCTCTCCGCGCCTCACCAGCAGCGGCCCGACTCGCGGTCCGAGCCCGGGCCCCGGGGAGGTGCCAAGCAGCGCCCAGCCCAGGGCCGGGGGCCGCCGCACGGGCCGCGCCCGCACCCACGCCCCGGAGCCCAGGGCCAGGAGCCGCAGCAGCGCGCGGCTGACCAGCAGCTGCGGGGGCCCGGGACCCTGCTCTTCTGTCCCCGCGCCAGGCCCCTCCACGGCCGTCACTAGCAGCGCCGGCCCGGCCGGGCTCTCCCCTGCAGGCCGCAGGGCCAGCACCAAGCCCAGTCCCGCCGCAGGCCACGGGCCCCCGGGCGGCAGCAGCACCGCCAACTGGGGGGTCTCGGTCGGGAAGGGCTCCAGGACCCGCAAGACTGCCAGCGCCATGGCGACAGGGGACCAACCAGAAGGTAAAGGAGGTCGGCTTCCGGAGCCGGAGAGCCGGACGCCGAGGCGGTGCGCACGCCGTTTCCGCTTCCGTCAGGGGAGGAACGAGGAGAGTGGGCGGGGCGTCGGGTGCAGGGAACACGCTCCGGCGGGGTCTGCTGCGCCTTTGATTGATCGGGATGGTGACTCGATGGCGGTAACGCAATCACTGAATCTACGCACGCGCCCTTTGAGACTGTGTTTACAGGGATTTGCCTTCCGCTCCTGCTAGGGGAGTAACGTCCTCTTAACTACCCTGCCCCATATCTTGTACTTAACAGTTTATTGAATGATCGGTGAACGGTCAAGTTGCCCCGGACCATTTGGCCCAGTGCTGGGAGCTTGGGTGGAGTGTTTAGGCAGGAGCTCACTCCTCTGTAGTGCTCCTACAGTTCCCACTTATAAAACTGTCTCAGACATGCCTATGGATATGTAGTGGCTGTGGATGAACTACTATATGTGATTCATGTAGCCCTGGAGTACTTGGTGCTGGCACACCTGTTCCAACACATCCTACACAAAACCCACATTCCAGTGTTTCTTGTCCTGTTTATTGTCCTGTTCATTCTACTCCCACTAAACTTGAAGCAAAGACAAAGCTTTTTCATCCCTCCAAAACCTGTTGCTCTCTCAAGACCAATCTTTGTGGACTGGTGACCCATTTCTTTTAAAATTATTTTATTAAGGTCATATTGGTTTATAACATTGTGTAATTTCAGGTGTACATTATTATTTATCAATTTCTGTATAGACTGCATCTTGATCACCCCCAATAGTCTAGTTATTATCCGTCACCATACATATGTGCCACTTTACCCCTTTCACCCTCCCCCCCCACCCCCTTCCCTTCTGGTAACCACTAATCTGTTCTCTATCTATGTGTTTCTCTTCCACATATGAGTGGAATCATATGGTGTTTGTCTTTCTCTATCTGGCTTATTTTGCTTAACATGATACCCTCAAGGTCCATCCATATTGTTGCAAATGGGACGATTTTGCCTTTTTTATGGCTTAGTATTCCATTGTATATATATATATATACCACATCTTCTTTATCCATTTAATCAGTAGTTGGGCACTTGGGTTGCTTCCACATCTTGGCTATTGTGAATAATGCTGCAATGAATATAGGGGTGTATACATCTCTTTGTACTGTTGCTTTCATGTTCTTTGGATAAATACCCAGGAGTGGGATAGAGGGATCGTATGGTATATCTATTTTTAATTTTTTGAGAAATTGGAGACCCATTTCTTTTTTTCTACCCGGGGGGGTGGGGGTGGGCAGCAGAGCAAGCAGAAGAGAGGGGTTCAAGGCTTCAGTCATGAGCACCAAACCAACAGCTTGCTTCCCACCTGTGCTGTTACTTAGACTCCATCCTTGTCTCCACCTCTACTGCCCTGTACAAGACACTTATACACTGGTAGGCCACACTTCCAGTTATTAGCAATATATTTGCACTTAGAATCAATGGATTGGTTGGTGGCAATCTAGTCTTTCTGGACCTTTCATTCTCTTCCAGCTATTGCCCAACTCTCTCCTTTTCTTCACAGCTGAGCATCTTGAGGCAGTCTTCTACTTTGTACTTACGTATTCCTGAAAATCTGAGAGTGGACTATTAGACTTACATGTTATAAGGTATTTCTACCCTAAGAGAGACAAGAAAATATTTTTTAAAAGTCTGATTATAGTTCCTGGAGGTACCTTTAGTCTAAACTAGAAATTGCCCAGTTTCACATCTTTAAAATAATATGCAAGAATGTACTAGGTACCTGAATTCATATGGATGAAAGTTCCCATTTGGTAGTTCTAAACTATTATGTGGCTCTGTCCTCTGCCTCCCACAGGGACCAAGGACTGGGAGGATGGTGGAGTGGGTCCAAAGAAAATATGCCTGCTTTACACAGTAGCAAGCAAGCTCTAGGCCTCAGGACTATGGTGTTCCTTGAGGCCTTGGGAATGAGTAAATACATCTGGTATCCTGCCTCGGTCGGCATCCATACAGACAATATCCATCCACAGATAAATGTCCTTTCCTCTCAGGCAAATAATGGTTGGCATGCAGTCCACTTTGCATTAACTTGAAATCGTCATTAGTCATTGAAAGCCAAATACTACTTCTGTAAGACAGCCCGGAGCCAACATTTGTTGCCTTTACCTCCATACCTCTTGCTTGCTCTTCAAACCACTATAACCTTCCTTCCACTCCTCTGAAACTTTCGTGCAAAGATCACCCATAACTTCTTAACTGCAGAATCAAGGTGATGCTGTTTGATCTTTATCTTAACCTTTTTCTAGACTCTGACACTACTGACCACTCCTCTGCCATTATGACACCAGTTTTCCTCCTACATCTCTGACAGCTTCCAGGAATCATCCTCAACTCCTCCCTTTCTCTTACCATCCTCCGCACAATCCAATGAATCACCAAATCCTGTTGATTCTACACATTTCCCAATTCTGTCCTTTTTTCTCCATGCCCATAACCACTGTCTTATAACATTGCTCTCCTGGGCAAGGACCACAGGCTTACTCTTGAGCCTTCTCTAGTTTCTTCATGTAGTCAATCTGCTACTGGAATCGACTTTCTGAAACATATTCCTCCAGCCACCTCTAGGTTTGTGTAATTTATTACATTGTATCTTAATCATCTGTTTATACACGTCTGTGAACTTCACCAGACTGTGAACTCCTTGAGGGCAAGAAGTAATCTTATCCATTAGGGCATTGGCTTGGGCAGGGTGGGGAGTAGGCATGTATTTCCCCAGATACTCAGCAATGAGCTAGCTTTGCCACTGCGTTCTCAAGTGCTCAAGTCGAGCTAGTTCCCAATCCCAGGACACTTGCAGTTGGAACGGGACCCTCTTTCCAAAGTTGCAACAAATCCAGGATTCTCATTTCATTTCACCCAGGTCCTGGCCTGCCAGGCTTCCCCTTTGATCCTCTGCAAGCCCTGTCTAGGAAACGGATGCCCTCGAGGACTCTTGGGAGCAATTTCAGTCAATTTTGCGTATGCAATTAGTGCTACGTTACCCTGATGAAGAAAGGTACCCTTCATTTTAGGGCTTCTTTCCTTCAATTCGGACTGGGCGGAGTAGCAGAGTGGGGAGAGTGAGAGCCACTTTAGAACAGAACGTGCTGCGAAGAATGGCCGAAGCCGACGCACAACAGACGCCGGAGTGCGGCACTCTGGGCTAAGCAGGGGCTTCCCCTTACCCCCGCCTCCTTCGCTAAGCTCGACCCACTTTAGGGCGGGACCTCCCACTTCAGCCTATTCTGGAAGCCGAACCCTGGCGGTTTGTACTCTTCCTTTCCAATGAGAAAAAAAGGAAGAAGCTTGGCTCCAATGACCAATCCGAGGAGGCGGCGCCCGGTTGTCAGGCAGGTTTGTAAGAGTTCGGGCCAATTGGAGGCGCAGACACCGCTCGACCCGGGCGCAGCGCGCAGGCGGTGGCGAAGAGACGCCAAGCGGGCCGAGTGTGGCCGAGCAAAGCCGGAGGCGGAGCGGGGCCGCAGGAGCCGGGCCGGGTCCGGACGGGCCGAGATGCCCTATAAACTGAAGAAGGAGAAGGTGAGCGTGGCCCTTTTACCCGCGCCTCCGCCTTGGGGCCTGCGCGGAGCTCTGGGAGGGGCCCGAGCCAGGCCCGGGACAGCCCCAGACTGACCCTCCCGTCCGGCCCCCGCAGGACTCCCGGGGCCAGCCCTCCGCCCCGCTGCTGGTCGCACCCCCAGCCTGTGCCGCAGCTGGGAAGACTCCCTCACCTTGCCCGGGATAGAGTCCCCCCACATACACCTCCTTCCACCTAGCTCTGGCTCAGAGTAACCTCCTCCCTCCAGATCTGCCCCGCTCCCAGGTCACTCCCCTGCTTTTTCTCCGTGACCCACTCCCCCCATCCCCCACCCGTTTGCCCGTTTGGGACAGCCCCTCATCTGAGACAGCACCTCCCTCCAGAACTACACCGCCCTCCCCGGGCAGCCCCTTCCCTCCTCTTCTCACCCGCCTGGGCCTGGGCCGGCCTTCTCCGCCGTCCCCTACAGCCTCTTCTACCTCCCCGCCAAGCTCCCTGACCTAGAACAGCTCTGCTTTCTCTCTCCTCCACCGAATCTGGCCTAGGCCCCTCCCTCTAGTTCTTCCTTCACACACAAACTTGTGAGCCAGGACTGAGCCCTTACTTCTGCCGATGGAACCTCAGAACGACAGTGCTGGCAGGGACCTCTGCGCGTTCAGCGCAATCCCTAGTGATACAGATGAGGAGACTGAGGCCCGACAGGGGAAGGGACTTGGCCAAGGTCACACAGTCTGATGGAGGCCCAGCTGCAATATCAGGTCTTCTGATTTAAAGGCCTCCTCCGTACGAAAGACCCCCTAACAGGCATCCAGGTTCATCCTAAACCAGTCACCTTTCCTATCTGAGCAGGTTCCTCCCCTTATTCCTAATCCTAGGGTAACCGTTGCATTTTTCCTTTTTTGCACCAGTGCTGGATTTCTGTCTTTTCTGGGCCACGCTATCCTCAAATTGGGAATCCGTCCTCACTATCAGATTAGTTTTCCTTCTTACTCCACAGGCCAGCCACCGCTGGACACCCTTGGCTTTGTCATGGTGTCCTGATACAGGCTGTTCTTGATGCTGGCTTCTTTCACCTTCCTCTTCTACCTCCGTACTGCCTTCCCCTGTTCTTCATCCCTGCCTTTCTCTACCCTCTTTCCTGCTGTTGCCGAGGTCTGACTCAGAGGTGTGGTTCTTTTGAGGTACAGACTCACACAGAGGATGCTAGGATACCAGTTCCAGCCTCCCCCAGCTTCTCTCCTAGGGCTGGCCCCTCGTGGTGGGGGCTGGCTCTGGTGTTCTGCTCACTCACTTTATGACCCCAGAGGTGTCTTGCTTTCATTTGCCCTCTGATTGGCCGGGTTGCTGGGCTGCCATCTCTGACCTTATCAATTAAACTCTTTATCCTGGGCTGTTGGAGATTTGCCAGGCAGTTCTGATTCTGGGTTGTCCCTATAACCTCTCAGGGCCTGAGGTTCTGAGTGTAGGGTTGGTGATGGTGTACTAGGCACTGAACCTCCTGGGGTGCTGAGCTGGGCAGGTTTGTGTGCCCCACCCAGGCCCCGTGTCCTTGGGGAGTGGGCATGTTGAGGTGGTTTGGGCAGCTTAGCTGTAGATGATGCACACACAAGTCAGCCACACCAGTGACTAAGGGGCTTCTTCAAGGAATGTGGAGGGGCATGGAATTCAGGGGAGGCTGGGGAGGTCCCCACCCATCTGTAGTTTATAGTCTGATGGAACAGGTACTATCCCGTCCACAGAAAGCCTTTTCTGCTAGATGATTGAGAAGAAGAAAAATTCTTAAATTGTCTTGCTAGGACCACAGGTATAAGTATTCGGTTGGGAAAGAATACTGGAAGGATCGGGGTGCATGGGGTATCTCTGATCCCCTTTAAGGTTTAACTTTCTGCTTTTGATTTCCAGTTGCATTTGGCCTCCTTCAATGGTTGGCAAGTCCAGAGTGGGAGGGAAGTGACGATGGGACTGAGGTTTGCCTGGGTGGGGTAGGGGCAGAGAGAAGGTGGGGTGGAGGATGTTGATTCCTCATTTATCACCTCTCCCCTTCCTCTATCCCTCCTGGTCCCAATCCTGGCCATCCTTCATGGCCTCTCCCATGAAGCCTTTCTGGAACCCTCAGTGGGAGGTGGGGGGGTGAGGTCTCCCTCCTTCCCTGGATTTGCAGAACACGTGCTAGGTCATTTGTGGCCCTTTTGTGTTCCCTTGGACTGGAATTAATTGTGGACAAGTCTTTTCTTCCCCCTTGAGATAATAACTAAGCTCCATTTTGGTTTGGCACCTCCCTTGCACACAGTAGGCGCTCAGTGGATGGGTGCTGAGTCAGTCCCTTAGGGGGACCTGCATCTCTCCTGTTCCCTCATATTCTGATCTGGGGCTTGTCTCTTTTAAGTTCCTGCTCCCTCCACTTTCTTCTTCATAATAATAGCACTAACATTGACTAACATTAGGGTTTTCATGTGCCAAAGGGAATTAGGTACCATGATTGTCATCACTTAGTAGATGAGGAAACTGAGACTCAGAGAGGCCAGTTAACTTGCCCAGCTAGTAAGACGTGGGCCTGAAACGCAGGGCTGACTCCAAACGCCTGTGCCATGCAGCACTTGACTGCTGGGCTGGACTGAAGTGTGTGCACTTCACCTGTTCTTCAGGAGCCAGGAAGCAAGGGCAGTGGGCCCGGTTTCCCCGTGCCCACACCCACCCACACACACCCTCACACGCCCAGGCAGCTGGGCTCTTAGGCGCATTCCCCAAGAGATACATCTGAGTGCTGTAGGGTGGGTGGAGGGCTACAAAAAAGAATAAGGAGCTTATGATCAAGTAGAGAGTTGAGACCTGTATGAAGATAGGTCAGCTTTGTCCGAGAGGCCCACATCTGGGGGATGTGCAGGCAGTCACCTCCAGTGTTCTGTCCTGCCTGCACCCCCTCATCCTTTTCCTCTCTACCCCACGCTCTGAGCTACTCCCTGGCCCCTTGGTGAGGGTCAGTGTGCCCAGCCTGGTCAGTAGGCAGTGGGAGAGTGCTCAGCCCAAAGAAAGAGCTCTTTCCTGCTGGTGCGAAGCTGGGAGCTGCTCCACACCTGGGCATGGCTTTCTTCCTCCCCGCCCCCACGAAGCTTTCCCTCTACTCCAGCCCACACAGAGCTCTCATCTCCGTGAAATCTTTTTGCCCCCATAGTCACAATCACTCAATTTAACACTTCTCACTGAAGGGGCTCAGGTGCTTGAGTTGCAGATTCTGAGTTGCAGAATCTCAGAGCTGGAGGTGAGTTCCAGGGTCCTCCAATCCAGCCTTCATTGCAGGCTTGAATCCCTTCCACAGCATGCCTTCGAGGGGGCATGCACCCTCCTCTGCTTGAATGCTCTTGGGGTTGGGGAGCTTGCAGCCTCACTAGGCAGCCAGTTTCTGTGCAGCTGCTCCGGGAGAAAATTCTTCCTTGTTTGGAGCCTTAGCCTGTCTTCCTGCCACTTCAGCTCATGGCTCTTGGGCCTCTGGATCCACATAGAGCAAGTTGCATCTTTAGTCCACATGGCAGCCCTTCATTTATTTGTAAAGATCCCTTTTGCTCCCCCACCACCATGACTCCTCCCTTCCATTGTTAACTTCCCAGTTCCTGCAGCTGTTGCTCTCAGGACATGCTTTTGAATCCACTCCCAGGATGGGTTGTATTTCTCTCCAGAAGAAAACATAGGATTTGTCTTTGTCTCTTCCAAAGTCTGATGCTCACGACTGAACCAGATCCTCCAGAGTGGCCCCATCAGTGCCAAGGACAGGGCACTTCCATGTCCCCCAGTGCCAAGCAGTCCGCACAGGTCTGTTCACTGGACTGAAGGTCACATGAGCTGCATGGCAGCCAACAGTGCACGGATGATTTGTGTTGAGCTTGCAGTCAGACCTAAATCCCAAGTCTTTTGCACATTTTCCCCATCCTGTCCCTGGGCAGTTGCTTTTTTTGGCCTGAAGCATAGGAAGAGATGCTGGCAGGCAGGGCTCTGAGCCAGTGGCCAGGTTCCCAAGGGAGGCTTCAGAGCAGTGCTCACTCCTCATAGCACTTCAGGGTCTTACCTCCATCCCTGTCCCTGTGCTTGTCCACCGAGGCCTTCTTGGAGCAAGTCCTATACCTGTTGTCATCCCTGGGCCCCATTGATTATGCCCGCAGCACCCTCTAATCTGAGTGCTATTTGTGACATCCAGAAAAGCCTCCAGGTCTTTCCAGATGGCCTTTGGGGGAGAGTGGTGACTCCCTCCCTTGCAGCATGAGAACCTCAGATACTCTCAGCCCACTTAGCCAGAAGCCGGTATGAGCAGCTTGTTCCATGATGCTTTTCCCTTAAGACTCCTCCCCGTGGTTCTTCCTTGACAGAGGCCCTCCCAGGTCCTAACTCATACACCAGCCTTGTGAAGTGAAAGAGCATTATCATGCTTAATTATGGTGTGTTAGAGATGTCTTCCTAACCAGATTGTAAACTCCTTGGAGGGACTGAATCTCCCTTTGTGTACCCCAACCCCCTGTTCCCCGGGGAGTGGGTACAGGTAGGTGCTCAGTGGTTCTGATTGACTGACTGATTCAGTTGGACAGAGGATAATTAGGGCAAAGACCTATGGGGTCCAGATGAGGCCTCTTCCCTTTCCCTGACATTTGCTAACTCTACCTCCATCTTGTCCCTTCAGGAGCCCCCCAAGCTTGCCAAAGGCACGGCCAAGCCCAGCAGCTCCGGCAAGGATGGTGGAGGCGAGAGCGCCGAGGAGGTAACGAACGTGGGGACAGCCCTAGTTATGGTGCAGGCACCGGCTCCAGCTGCTTGAAGTCTAGTAGGGTGAGGGGCCTAGAGGTTATCCACGCAGAAGGGAAGGAGGCTTCCACACCTGGGAGGGAGCTGGACAGCCCATCCAGGCTGCCCTCAGGCAGGCTTTCCCTTTGGCTGCTCTAACTCTCCAGTTCTTCAGACTCCTAAGCAATTCCTGTGAAAGTCGTTTCTCTCGCTACCAACTTCCAGTGTTGAGAATTCCTTTTTCTTAGAGCAAAATCTAGGCGTATTGGGTCCTGGGGAGAAGGGAAAATAGTACGTGGGTGCTCAGTGCAGTGGCGAGTGGCTTCAGCATGGCTCTGGGTGGGGCAGAGGGTGGGGAGAGGTTGGTGTCCCTGAGTCGGGCAGGGCTGGGTCCACTGCCCTTGGTCCGGATCAGACAGGAGCTGCTGAAGGACAGTCGTGAGCAGAGGTCAGCGGAGCTCAGCAATCTAGGGCTGTAAAGCAATAAATGGCAAACGGAGAGAGCACTGGCGGGTGGAGGGACTTACAGAAGTCCAGACTATGTCCATGCAAGTTTGGGAGTTCGCTCAGTGGGATGCGCAGGATGGCGAGTGATCCTGTGAAAATGTTGAGCAAGCACCCGTGTTACCCGGAAGCTGGTGATCTTTGGTTTCTCTGCTTCCTCCCTCCCGTTCTAAACTGTTCAGAGGGATAGAGGAGAACAGGAAACAGAGCTCTCTAACTATGGGCAGGTCTTGTGGTTTTTTGGGGAGAAGAGATTGATTAACAAGTGTTTGGGGTTGACTCTGATTTAGATTTCTCTGGGTCCTTCTGGTCCCTATCACCTCTAAACAGCTCCCAGCACTTTTCACACCTGTGCCCGTCGTTTTAGGCCTCACTTGAGTCATCAGAAGGGTAGGATTTCCCCATTTCACAGACCTGCGAGTTGAGGACCACAGAAGATAAATTCCTCCCTCCTCTGCACTTACACGGTAATCTGAACACGTCTCTGCGATAGTCCTTATCCCTCGGTGTTGTAACTATTTGTTCCCATATGTGTTTCTTCCCAGCAGACTGTGGACTCTGAGGGAAGGAGCTGTGGGTTATTGCTTCTTCCTCACACCTGTGTGCTCATGCACTCGGTTCATGTAGATCATCAGTAAATGCTTCTGGGGAATGCTGCCTCTGAGCTCAGTCTCCCCTTCAGGAATGATGACATCTGTGGGACCCACAGGGAAGGTGGTTGGGAGCTGGCAACTGACATTCAAAGCAGCACAAGAGACTTAGAAACAGGATTTAAAGGGAAAGAAAGGAATAGTGAGGGGGCCGCTCCCGCCTTTTGCCTGACTAACCCCTACTTGTTCAGTTACTAGATGGATTGGGTGTCCTGTCCTGAAAGCAGCCGTCCTTGACTACCCACCTCCATCCCCAGGACATGGTCAGAGCTCCTGCTAGTTGCTCTTCTGGCACCCAGTACCACTCCCTAGCAGCGTGGAAGCACAGCTGTAATGAAACAATTCTGTGTGACTTCATTGTTATCAGTTGTCTCCTGTGTTATCACGTGAGCTCCGTGAGGCTCTCGTGTAATGCCCAAGGCCTGGCACACCAGAGGTGCCAGCATTTGAATGCATTAGTGAATGAATGAGTGAAGGAGCAGACAAACCAACTTCAAATTAGAGCTGGAAGGAACCTTAGAGTCTAACACTCTTCTTTTAAAGGTGGGAAAAAGAAGGCCCAAACAGATTAAGAAATATCTGAGACCAGCTGCTAGGATTTCTCCACTGCCTTTCTGGACAAATGTGTTAAATACTGTGGGTCGATATCCAGCCCTTTGGGAAAGGAGAGTGTTGAGTTCACCTTGGGCTCTGTTTTGTGAAACACTGCTCAGGGCTTACCTGTAATGAGGAAGCTGCAGAAATTCTGCTCCATGATTTTCCAGAATTGTACCCATGTGGCTCCAGGCAGAGGGACGGTGGAAAAGTTGGGGGCCAGGCTGTGAGGCCCAGGTCATCAAGAGCTGTTTGGCACAGTCCTTCTCTTGCCCATTGTTTTTTGAGGAAGATTGGCCCTGAGCTAACATCTGTTGCCAATCTTCCTCCTTTCTTCCTTTTTTCTCCCCAAAGCCCCAGTAGATAGTTATATGCCATAGTTGTACATCCTTCTAGTTGCTCTATGTGGGATGCCACCTCAGCATGGCTTGATGAGTGGTGCATAGGTCCGCACCCAGGATCCGAACCGGCAAACCCCGGGCCGCTGAAGCAGAGTGCGTGAACTTAACCACTATGCCGCCGGGCCGGCCCCTCTTGCCCTTTTTCTAGTCCAGAATTTGGGGCTCTTAAGCCAAATTTACCATGTCAAGCAATTGCCAGACCCTTTCCAATCAATCCTAATAATTACAGCCAACATTTATTTTATTGAGCAGTTACATGTGTATTAGTTTCCTAGAGCAAGCATAACAAATGACCACATACTGGGTGGTTTAAAATAACAAGTTTATTCTTTCACAGTTCTGGAGGCCAGAAGTCTGAAATCAAGATCTTAGCAGGGCATATCCTTCTGAGGTTCTAGGGAAGAATCTGTCCCAGGCGTCTCTCTAGTTCTGGTGGCTTTCAACAGTCTTGGCTCATAGATGCATCACTCCAATCTCTGCCTCCTCTTCACGGGGCATTATCCCGTGTCTCTCTATGTCTCTGTGGCCAAATTTCCCTCTTTGTATAAGGACACCAGTCAGATTGGATTTAGGGCCTACCCTAATCCAGTATGATCTCAACTTGATAACATATGCAAAGACCTCACAGATGTTGGCTTGACATGAATTTAAGGGTGACACTGTTCAACCCAGTACTGTGTTTCAAGCACTGTGCTAAGTACTTTGAGTGCATTTAATCTTTTAATCTTCTCACTTAATCCTCACAACACTCCCTTTAGGTCATTCTGTTATCATCATCCCCATTTTACAGATGAAACTGAGATTTAGCGATGTTAAGTAGCTTTTTCTCAGTGAGTAAACGGCAGAGCTGGAATTTAATCCAGGTCTGTGTGGCTCAGGAGCCAGTTCTCCTGTGTTGTTAATGATGTGACAATAGCTGGCTCTAAGATTCTAGGAGTCTTAGAACGGAAAGGAGCCTTCAGAGATTTGTTCAGACTCACTGTGACCTGCCACTGCAGGCAAGGGTCTTTCCCCCTCTGTCTTGGAAGAAAATAATTCAATGCTATGGAATCTTTTATGTGCTGTGCCCTGTTCCTGAGTTCTGGGAGCAGGGACAGAGGGAGGAAGAAATTCCAGTCTCCCGCACTGCAGCCTGCCCTCCCTGTAGCCAGAGTTGTTACCCTAAAAACATTTTTGGTTTTATCAGGCCTCTACTTAAAAACCTCTGTTGGCATCTCATTGCCTGCAAGTTAAAATCCAAATTCACACTCTCGGCCCTTCTCGCCCCACTCTTCTAGCACCTATCCTGGTTTCCTGCCCCACTAGATTTCCCATCTTCTGATGTGACAAGCCCTTTTATGTCTCAGGGCCCTTTCTGATGTGATTCCTTTGGCCTGGACTGCGTTATTCCTCTCCTTTCTTTCTTTGCCAACTAAACTCATGTTCTTCCTTTAGGAGCCAAATCACAAGTCATCTCTTCAGGGACGTCCTCCCTAATTCTTCAGGCAGAGTGTGCAGCTCAGCCCTCTGTGTTCCCTTCTCCTTTTTTAAAAAATTTTTAATTTTTATTGATGTCTTAATAGTTTATAACATTGTGGGGTTTTAGTTGTACATTATTATTTGTCCGTCACCATGTGGATGCATCCCTTCATGCCTTGTGCCCACCCCCCGCCTCCTTCCCTCTGGGAACCATCAACCAGTTCTCTCTGTCCGTGTGTTAGTTTATATTCCACATAGGAGTGAAATCATGCGGTGTCTGTCCTTCTCTCTCTGGCTTATTTCACTTAACATAATACCCTCTAGGTCCATCCATGTTGTTGCAAATGGGACAATTCTGTCTTTTGTTATGACTGAGTAGTATTCCGTTGTATATATATACCACATCTTCTTTGTCCAATCATCAGTTGAGGGACACTAGGGTTGCTTCCACTTCTTGGCTATAGTGAATAAGGCTGCAATGAACATAGGGGTGCATAAACCTCTTGGGATGGTTGATTTCATGTCCATTGGGTGGATGCCCAGTAGTGGGATTGCTGGATCATAAGGTATTTCTATTTTTAATTTTTTGAGGACTCTCCATACTATTTTCCGTAGAGTGTGGTCCCTTCTCCTTTGTGGCTCTTGTAGTCTTTGCATTTCCGTTGTACTAAGAGCTGCTTTCGTGTCTGTCTCGCCTGCTGGACTGTGAGCTCTTGGAGGGCAATGGCCCTGTCTTATTCACCTTTTAATCTCTAATGCTTAGCACAGTGGTTATTGAATAAGTGAAGGAAGGAAGGAATTAAGCATAGCTAGATAGCACTCTAGATGTCAGTATAGGAGGGAATGCCTCTGTGATTTTCAGGGTTTTAAACTAAAATGATCTTTATTCGGCTAGTTAATTCATTATGCAAAAGCTGTAACATTAATCTTTGCATTTTTCACTGTTAATTTTATCTTTCATCTTTCTCCTACAATACTTTCTATAGTGCTTAGGTTATATTTCTCTCTCTTTATTTATGTTTAAATATGTGGTTTAATTATTAATTGTGGCTGGGTTAGGATCAGGTTGGACCGGGATTGGTTCAGAGTGGGCAAGCATAGTTGCAGTCTCCTGAGTGTGAGCATAGTGTGTAAATTCAGAGTGCCACTTGACTGCTGGAGGCCTGAATCTAGGAAGGCTTCTTGGAGTTTGGATCCTGTTGACAGTTTAGAAGTGTTTAAAAGGCAGAGGAGTGTCTGCCTCTCCTACTTCAGGCAGAGCAGATGGCCGCTACAGAGTCTCAGAAGTGGGACCAGGCAGGACATAGTAGGGGTTGGCGGGCAGATTGGGCAGGTGTCCTTTGATCAGTGTGCACCCACACTCTGATGGCTGCAGAAGGTTCTCCAGGGGACTCATCTGCCTCCACCTCCAGCCCAGGTCAGGAGAGGAGAAGTTAGAAGCCTGAGCTTTTGGGAGAAAGGGTTGAACATGAAGTGAGTCGCTGGCATATCCCTATACCTCTCTTCTGACAAGCATGTTTCCCAGAGAAGGGTGGACAGACCAGAGGGTGCCTCATCGAGGTCTGGCAGCCAGGGCCTTTGCTGGCTGAACCAGCTGTCTGTCAGATGTTTCCTGTGTCTGGGGCCTGGGAGTCAATGGTCCTCATAAAACCAGGGTGGCCCATTGGGCTGGGGGCGGGGCCGGCTAAGCCCGCTCAGCTGCTTTCTGGCCACCCCAGCCTTCAATAACACAATCCTAGTGGGAAAGGGACCTTTGGTGTCAACTCGTTGGGAGGTTTTTTAAACTTTGGTTTTTAGCCACGCAACCCTCTGTTCTCTTGAAACCTTACCTGGAGAGTGGTTAGGAAATGACTGATCTAGTCCAGCCCCCTCCTCATTGGCAGAGAAAATTGAGGCCTTGCTTTTCCCTTGCTGGGAAGTATGCCTCCTTTCTCTGCTGTCCCCTCAGTATGAGGTTCTTGGAGCTGCAGGGTGTCTGTGTCTTATCTGGGGGGATGGAGAGACGTGCTCTTCCTAAGTCTTGTTCCTCAGCTGCCAATGAGCCCCTCACCCCAGTATCACTCCTGTTTTTCCCTCCCACTCTGCTCCTGCCGCTGGACAGGGCTCTATTCTGAGGGCTCCTGAGTCGGGACAGGAAGGGCCTGTTGGGAGGGGCCTGGGCTTGGCCCCTAGTTAGTCAGCCAACCAGATGTTCATTGAATGCCTGTCAGGTGCTAGTGCTGAGGGGACCTAGAGGAGTACAAACCAGGGTCTGGCTTTCAAGGGACTTGCTATCTAGTGGGGGATGACACTTGAGCAGACTGAGCAAGAGGTGTCGCTGGGGATGATCACAGAGCCAGTGGAACAGATAAGTAGTGTCAGGAGCAGGGAGGGGGTATACACTCAAGACCCGGAGTGATCTGAGAAGGCTTTTTGGAAGAAGGTGGGATTTAAACTGGATCTTGAAAGATGCTGTCCTTTCTTGAGTTCCCCCATTTTAAAACAAGGAGGATAATGGACTCTAAGGAACATTTGAGGTTTGCTAATTTCAGGAATTTCCAGGCTGTATTCCTAAAATTCAGCAATGGGAAATAATAATAATAATAATAATAGAAGATACTGTTTATAAAACTCTTCTGTGTGCTATATACTGTTCATTTAAATAGTACCTAGGAGGTAGGTACTATTGTCATCCCCATTTTACAGATGAGGAAACTGAGGCACAGAGAGGCTATATGACTTTCTGGAGGTCACTCAGCTAATAAATGGCAGAGCCAGGAGTCAAACCTAGGCAGTCTGAGTCATCTGCTCTTGACCCTTAAGCTCCACAGATAAGGGTTTGGTTGTTCCTACAACAGGGAAGTGCAGGCCCAAAGGAGAGGAGAGTCTGACAGAAGCCAGGCTCTGGCCGCCCAACCTTCTGCCTCTTTTCCTCGCTCCCTCGTCCTCCACCGAGGTGTGGTCCATCTGCGGTATACAGGAAGAGAGACCCCAGACTCCAGGGTGCCTTGCCCTGTCTAACCAAAATCACACTGGCTGAGTGCCAGGCATGGCAGGAGAGGTGTGTGATGGCTGCTCTTGCTCCACTTCCTTGCGTTCTCCTAGTCAAACTGGCGTCAGGGGCTGTCATTTCAGGCGGAGGAGAGGGCCAGATGGCCAGAGCCATAATGGGCTACACTGTGCCCCGTGCTCCTCTCCTGTTCTCTGATCACCAGATAGGTCACAAGCTCGACATAATTGTTTCTGTAAAAATTTCAGAGCATACAAAGCACAGCATGCCTGTCTTCCTCCCTTCCCCCTATCCCAGAGAATTTCAAATTCTCCCATGCTTACTGTATGAAGTAGAGTTTGTGGAGGGGACTGGACAGGTGGGGATAGCACCTGTGGTGTGGGCCCCCAGCTGGACGTGGCCTCGCTCCTCTGGCCCTGCTGCCATCTCTGGTGGGGACAAGGGCTGTCCTGTGGCTCAGCCTCTCTCCTCTCCCTACAGGGGTTACCTCGGCAGTCCCTGTGGGTAGACAGGGACTCGTTTCTGGGAGGAAGTAAAGAGAGGGCTTTTAGAAATTAGTTGTATTTCTCCCATTATAAAAGCAGCGTCAGCTTGTAGAAAATTTAGAAAAGTAGAAAGAAGTCCTCTATCACTCTGCTACCATGGAGATGGTCATGAACACAGCTGTGGGCTTGCTCTTGTTCCTTCCTTTCCTTGACCAACCGGGTTTGGGGTTCTGTGCATGTGCTGTAATGTGGGTGAGCTCATGCTACATATACAGTTTTGTATTGTCCTTATTTAACATAGCATAGGAAGCAACTTTCTGTCACTATGTAGTTTTAGGCTTTTTGTTTTACTTAAAATTTTTATCAACATGATAACAAGTACATCGTTTGGAAGGTCAGCCTTCCGAGAATGAGAAGGGCAGCCCTGCCCAGGCCCCTCTTCTCCTGTGCTCTGTGGAGCACAGAGCAACTCCTAACTCTTTCTTTGGAGACTGACCTCTATACTTCCAAATAAGATTCTTTTACTGCTTTTTTCCCCTTACTTTTAGAGCTTTAAATATTATCTTTGACTTCCTACCATGAAAAATTAAGGCTTTGGTGTCTTATACCTCCATGCAGACATTTTCCCTCCTCCTAAAGTATTTATCACCAATTTTGGGTAAATTACTATGACTGTGTAAATATTTTCCACAGCTGAGCCATGTACGATTACATTTAGTACATAGTTTTCATAAACATAATTTTAACTTCATGATTTCCCATTTATTTATTGGCTGTTATAAACAAGGCTGTGAAAAGTGCACACAAAGCCTTTTTTTATATTTAGGATTTTTCATAAGCTGTATATCTAGTAGTTAAACTACTGAGACATGGGAATGAATTTCTTTCAACTTTCTTTTTTTTTTGGTGAGGAAGATTAGCTCTGAGCTAACATCTGTTGCCAGTCTTCCTCTTTTTGCTGAGGAAAATTGACCCTGTGCTAACATCCATGCCCATCTTCCTCTACTTGATATATGAGATGCCTGCTATAGCATGGCTTGATAAGTGGTGCGTAGGTCCGTGCTCGGGATCCGAACCTGCAAACCCCATGCTGCCAAAGTGGAGTGCGCAAACTTGACCACTACACCACCAGGCTGGCTTCTCTTTCTTTTAACTTTTAACTGAAGAATGTCATGCATTCGGTAAAGTGGTAAAAGTACAGTAATCGTAGGTGTCCTGCTCAGTGAATTGTTATGTATATTTACACTATAAACTACCTCCCAGATCCAGTCATGACAGAGAATGTTTCCACTACTCAGAAGGTTCCTCCTGCCCCTTCTCAGTCAATACCGGCATCTCCCCACCACCACCGCCACCTTGGCCCCAGCAAGATAATTCCTCTTCTGATTTCTGTTACCATCAATCCATCAGTTTTCCCTGTTCATGAGCTGGAATGCACATTTTGAAGGCTCTTGATGCACAGGCAGTGGGCATCACTTTGGGAGACATGACGTCTTGACAACTTGCTTCCAGGGAGAGAACACTTAGTTATCTCTGACCCTGGCCTTAGCTCCTTCAGGCCAAGAGACAGCTGCTCGCCGCCGACCTGTACAGGCGTAAACTGACGGGGGTTGGATGGTAGCCCAGGCCTGGGATGGGAGGTGTATCTTGGGGAGTGGACTTCAACAAATCACTTGTTTGACCAGGCCCAGCCCCAGCCGCAACCACAACCCCAACCCCAGCCCCAGTCTCAGCCGCCATCATCCAACAAGCGTCCCAGCAACAGCACGCCACCCCCCACACAGCTCAGCAAAATCAAGTACTCAGGGGGGCCCCAGATTGTCAAGAAGGAGCGACGGCAAAGCTCCTCCCGCTTCAACCTCAGCAAGAACCGGGAGTTGCAGAAGCTTCCTGCCCTGAAAGGTACTTGGAAAAGGTCAAGGGGGCTGGTGCACCAGGCCTAGGGAGCAGTGGGTGTTGGCGGAATGGAGATTTGGGATATTTTGGGAGGATGGGAGTTCTAGAAAATGTGAGGGGGAGTTCCACTGGGGCTGGGGGTGCCAGGGGAGCAGGATGGCAGCAGGATGGGGTAGGGGAAAGCCCTGTAAGGGGAGTAGGGCATAGCAGTGAAGGACTGGGGAGGAGAACCTGACTGTTGAGTGCCCCCCCAGATTCGCCAACCCAGGAGCGGGAGGAGCTGTTTATCCAGAAGCTACGCCAGTGCTGTGTCCTCTTTGACTTTGTGTCAGACCCACTCAGTGACCTCAAATTCAAGGAGGTGAAGCGGGCAGGACTCAACGAAATGGTGGAGTACATCACCCATAGCCGAGATGTTGTCACTGAGGCCATTTACCCAGAGGCTGTTACCATGGTGGGCACAGGGAAAGGGGAAGGAAAGTGGGCAGGGCCAGGGACCAGAGAAACCCAGATGGAGCTCTCACCTGGGCCCTACCCCTCAGTTTTCAGTGAACCTCTTCCGGACACTGCCACCTTCATCAAATCCCACTGGGGCCGAGTTTGACCCAGAGGAAGATGAGCCCACCCTGGAAGCTGCCTGGCCACACCTCCAGGTACCAGTGCGAGGGAGCAGGTTGGCCTGGCTGCAGGGAATGGGGCACTCTGCAAGCTGCAGTGAGGGGCTCTCTCCCAGTCTTGGGGAATACCCGCTCAGTGATGCTCCTTTCCCCCACAGCTCGTGTACGAGTTTTTCTTACGTTTCCTTGAGTCTCCTGATTTCCAGCCAAACATAGCCAAGAAGTACATTGACCAGAAGTTTGTCCTCGCTGTGAGTCCCTGAAGTTCTGTCCTTTCCCTTCTTCCAATCCATGAACTCTGGCCCACAGCCCCTCACTCCAGTCCCAGCTGCTCTTTTTCCTTCTGAATATATTGGGTTTCAGCTGTGTCTGGTACAAGGGGGACTATGGGGGTTAGACAAACCCACTCTGCCTCTAAGAAGCTTCTAGCATAATGGAAGGAAAGGAAAAAGCAACACAGTTATCTCTCCTCCGTCAATGGGGTATGCATACATGCTACCCTGACCTCACCTTGGGTAGCGCAGTGTAATAGAATCACTCTGCTTTCCAGAGACTTGTCCCTACGCCCCCTCCCCAGAGAACTTCTGGGCTTCCCTTGGCCAGGACCCTATGTTACCCCAGCCCTGGTCTTCCTGGGCTCCTGCTTCACTTGCCGCCTTTCCTCCCACCTGCTCCCAGCTCCTGGACCTGTTTGACAGTGAGGATCCTCGAGAGCGGGACTTTCTCAAGACCATCTTGCATCGCATCTATGGCAAGTTTTTGGGGCTCCGAGCTTATATCCGTAGGCAGATCAACCACATCTTCTACAGGTGAGGCCAGGAGCCCAGGCTCAGGAGCAAAGCAAGCCCCCACTAAGGTGGGGTGGGAGAAGGGTGGTAGGGGGGACTCTGCAGAATGCTGGAGGGGCATCAGGGGTTGTCAAGAGAGCCTGTTTTCTTCCTTCAGGTTCATCTATGAGACGGAGCATCACAACGGGATTGCCGAGCTCCTGGAGATCCTGGGCAGGTGAGAGGTGGGGTGGGGACATGGATGGCTGAAAAAGGTTGGGAGGATTGGTGCACTAAGCTTGGACCTGGCCCTTTGGTCCTAACAAACCTCCCTTAACTCTTAGCATCATCAACGGCTTTGCCTTGCCCCTTAAGGAAGAGCACAAGATGTTCCTCATCCGAGTCCTGCTTCCCCTTCACAAGGTCAAGTCCTTGAGTGTCTACCACCCTCAGGTGAGCTGCCTTCATCCTGATCATCTCTGACTCTGGCAGCAGAGAAAAGAGGGGTGGGAAGGTATTCCAGCTGGGTTGGGGGTAGCAGAGGGAGCAGGTGGGATAATTCCTCTCTAGACCTCTTCTCCATTCTGCGGTCTCGTTTCTGTCACTGACCTCTCTGAGAACTGGGCCCTGCACCTCACCTCCTTTCTACCTCACCCTTTTGCAGCTGGCATACTGCGTGGTTCAGTTCCTGGAGAAGGAGAGCAGTCTCACTGAGCCGGTAATTCCCCTTCCGGTCGCAGGGTGCACCTCTTCCTGTCGGCAGCACTTGCCAGTCTGTACCTATTGTGCAGTGCCATAAGCAGGTGCTCAGGAGGGATGTGGCCCCACAGGCGACATGGTTTCCTCTCTGAAGGAGAAGTAAAACCTGTATACACCTAGGAAACAGATCCAGGCCAGAGAAACATGAGCAGTTAGCTGAGGCCACCCAAGCTGTGCCCACCAGGGTGGGGAAGAGAGGGCAGGAAGGCTTCCTGGAGAACCAGGCAGGTGTTGAGTGAGAATTGTCTCTCCATGTCTTCCTCTTCTCACAGGTGATTGTGGGACTTCTCAAGTTCTGGCCCAAGACCCACAGCCCCAAGGAGGTGATGTTCCTGAATGAGCTAGAGGAGATTCTGGATGTCATTGAACCTTCAGAGTTCAGCAAAGTGATGGAACCACTTTTCCGCCAACTTGCCAAGTGTGTGTCCAGCCCCCATTTCCAGGTGAGACCCAGACTCGGCATTTCCCAGCCCCTGCCTCCCAGAAACCGAGGAGGGTCTTTAGCCAAGCGAGCCATATCCCCACTGAGTTCCACCTGTCCCCACCAGGTGGCAGAGCGTGCTCTCTATTACTGGAACAACGAGTACATTATGAGCTTGATAAGTGACAATGCTGCCCGAGTCCTCCCCATCATGTTCCCTGCACTCTACAGGAACTCCAAGAGCCACTGGAACAAGTAGGGGGCTGGGGTAGGGCTGGGCAGGGGGGCTCTGGGTTTGGAACCCGTGAGGGTGTGAAAGAACTAAAGAGCCAGCAGTCTCATCTGGTCACTCAGCAAGTGGGGCTCGTGCCCACTGCATAGTGATAGGCCCTTGAGGGCCTGACTGGGGAGACAGGATCCCTATGTGAGAGATCTCTGTGACACCAAGCAGCAGAGCAGGGGCCTGTATTACATCTCTGCTTGTGGTCAGATATCCTGCAGCTGTGGAGCCTTAATTCCATGCTATGAGAAGCCAATGTGATCTTCTTAGTAGGTGCTGAATCCCAGCGTGGTAAAAAGGCTCTCCTGCTAAAAGCATGTGCCCTGGGGTGCAGATGTGGTTCATCGTGCTGCTGGGAGGCCATCAGTGTGGACTAGTGTGGCGGGGTGGGGGGGGGGAGGATGGACAGGCAGACCAATATTTGTAAAGACCCTGAAATGCCAATCTCAAGTCACATGATTTGGCCAGAGAGATGAGCTTACACCGCGCAGAGGTTTGTGGAATGGGAGCAGAAAACGAGAAAGCTCTTAGCAGAGACCTCCTAGGAGAGAGCAGATTGGGGTCCCAGCACTAAGGGCAGGCTCTGGCCGCCTCTACCTTATCTTTCTTCCTGGTGGCAGGACAATCCATGGACTGATCTACAATGCCCTGAAGCTGTTTATGGAGATGAATCAGAAGCTGTTTGATGACTGTACACAACAATACAAGGCAGAGAAGCAGAAGTGAGTATCTCTCCACTTGGGGGGCTTTCACCTTCCACCACCAGCCCCACTTTGCTTCTCTCTCAAGCCCAACCCCAATCTTGTCTCTCCTCCCTCAGGGGCCGGTTCCGAATGAAGGAAAGGGAAGAGATGTGGCAAAAGATCGAGGAGCTGGCCCGACTTAATCCCCAGGTGAGCTTTTTCTGCCACTGCCCTGAACTGAGGGGCCCATCTTGGGCTGGGGGAGGATTTGTTTGGGGAGGAATATGCAGGAGCCAGGTTCACAGACTTCTGAAGTGGCTCTCACCACTTGTCCGTGCCTCTTCCCTTCTCAGTATCCCATGTTCCGAGCTCCTCCACCACTGCCTCCTGTGTACTCAATGGAGACAGAGACCCCCACGGCAGAGGACATCCAGCTTCTGAAGAGGACGGTGGAGACAGAGGCTGTGCAGGTGGGAGGGCACAGAGGGAGGGGGAGCAGAAATAAAAGGTCTGGAAGGGAAAGGAGACAGGAGCAGCAGAGCCAAGGAACAAGGGGAGGAAACAATAGAATTTATTGGGAACTGGTCACCATTCCTCACCTTCTCCGTATCCACACACAGATGCTAAAGGATATCAAGAAGGAGAAAGTGCTGCTTCGGCGGAAGTCAGAGCTGCCCCAGGACGTGTACACCATCAAGGCACTGGAGGCGCACAAGCGGGCGGAAGAGTTCCTAACTGCCAGCCAGGAGGCTCTCTGACCCTCTCACCTTCCCACCACAGGGCCACAGCCCACTCAGCCCTGGGACGCTGCCCTAGCCCTCCATCCTCTGCTCTCCACTGGCTGACCTGGGGCAAGGCAATGCCTCTCTAGCTACTCCAGGGGGTGGGGATGCGGCACTTGAAGCAGGGACACCCAGAGTGGTCTCTCTTCTCCCCAAAATGTGTTGAAGCCTCCCTGTGGCTAGTAGACGGGCTGAGCACTGAGATGCTCAGTGCTCAGATAACTTGGGGATGCCTGTCCCCCCTCCTGCTCCTAACCCTTGAGGCTGCTCTGAGAAATACAGGAATACATATGCTCCTCTCCCCTTCCCTTCATCCTCATTTGAACTCCAGGGGTCTTTCCTTCTCTCCCTCCCCTGCAGAAGCATTTGGGAGCAGCACTAAAGATTATTCTCACCAAAGTTATGCCAAGCCCCACTGGTCCCTGGAGTGAGTAGCTGGAAGGGAGCCAACCCCCAACAGCACAAATAGGCCCCCAGCCCCAGCAGTGTGCAGGCTGATGGGGTTGTATTATTTCATCTTACCCCTGCCTGACTAGGACAATGTGGGAGGTCAAAAGGAGAAAAACCTAGGGTATGGACAGTAGGTGATGAATACAGGGCCCAGATGGACCAAGAGAAGGAGGTGAATTAACACCTGACCTTGTGCCCTCTCTTTGGTGAGCAGCAGCCCTGGGATCACAGACACGGAAGGGACCACCCTGCGGCTGACTGCTTTCCTGTGCTGTTGGTTCCCAAAGCGAGGAGGAAGGAAGCAGGGAGCAGTGCCCCAAGCATGGCTCCCCTCAACACCTATTTATTTCTTTGTGCTGATGCTGGGCAGGCCCTCACTTGTCCCTTTCAGGCACCTTGGAGGGGCAAAGGGCTGAGGAGGGCCAGACCCAGGTTCCAGGGGCACAGGCAGTGCAGCTTTTGGCTGTGTACATAGGGTGCTTTATTCTCCACAGAGTGATACATGCTAAGGTGGGTTGGGCTTGGGCCGATGTCCCCGTATGTACAGAACTGAATAAAGTGGGTCTCTGAGAAGAAGTCTGATTTGCCTTGATGTGGAAAGGGAGGTGGGGAGGATGGAGATGGACAATACAACAGGGATGTGTTCAGTCCTGTGCTGGTTCTGGCCTGGAATGCAGGGAGATAAGGCAGTTCTCAGGGTGGTCACTTCCAGGCTGGGGATGCCTGCCGGGCTTGGAGGGCCTTCTGTACCACATCTTCCCACTGGGCATCCGATATCTCCCGAGCCCAGGCAGGAACCCCTGGCGCAGGCAGGCTAACTCCAGCCATTGTCCTTTTCACCAGCTCTACATGTTCTGAAATCATAGGCAGGGACCAGTTAGGGATAGGAACAACGAGACCAGCTCCCCTCCTTGAATTAACCTAGAACCCTTGGGCCAGCAAGGTCATGAAATCCATCTTATTATTTCTAGGCAAGCCTGCCCATCCTCCAAGTCTAGCAGAATAGCATTTCATCTGGATTCTGAAGCCTGCAAAATCTTAGATTACAAATTGCTGTTTTAGGAACAGGGTGTTCCTCTGTGGTCCCTTTTCTGGCTCTGGCCAGTCGCTTTCCTCTGTAATTATTCCAGAATGAAAGAAGGATCTCTTTTACCTGGGTCCATGGGAATAGAGCTGTGGTTGCTCAACGCTGTAGCTCCCTCCTCATCTTCACCCTCGCTTTCTAATGGTGGGTCTGGCAAATGGAGCCCCAGGGCCTGCAAAGCCAGAGAAGACAGTTCAAGGCCAGCCCTTCAGGGATCCCAGCTTCACCTGCTCAGTAACAATGCCTCCCTACCATACCTGGATCCGGTCCTGGATATCAGCAACTACATCTTCTCCATCCCCCACTGGTGCCAGCTCCACCTCCTCTTGTTCAGGATCTTGGTTCAGGGGCTGGTAAGAGTAGCCAGTTGGGCCTGCCCCCGTTTCCTCCTGCTCTTCCTCAGGCTCCTCACTGCTCCAATCCCCAGTGCCTTCCGTAGGGCCCTGGTGCGGCCCTAGTTCCTCAGTCTGATTGGGGAAGATACGCTCAGGGCCCATGGTGTCTCCTCCTAGAACTACTGCTGCCATCCGGGCAGGGGCTGCAAGAACAGGGAGGCAGGACAGGGATCAGATGAAATTAGGTCCACCTTGAGCTTCTCATCCAGTTCCTTGGGGTCTCCTCCTGCGTCCAGGAAACATTTAAACGTCCCCAAGCTTCCCGCACCCCACTCCACCCCAGGCTCTCTTGTGCTCTCTTGGGCCCTCCATCTCTTAAGTCGGCTCTTATCTTGAACCGAGGCCCGTCCGCCCTGCTCCAATTCGTAAATAACAGCCCAACCGCAGGCCATGCCACGTCCCCAAAGACACTCCTTCCAGAACCCCCTCCTCACCCCCGACTTGGGAACTCCGGATCGCCAAACAAGCTCCCGTAGACAGGGCGTACCCGCCCCCTTCTCCCCTTCCCAAGGGGTTCCCCTCTGTACAGCCTGACAAACGCCCTTCAGGCCCCAGGGGCTCCCCTCAAATGGCCCCAGCTGCGGCGTCCCCCACCCGCCCCCACCAACCCTCGGCGCCGGTAACCCCACGCGCCTCACCCCCTCGGAGCCCGCGGCCGAACCACGCCTTCACTTCCGGCGGAGCAGGACGCGCAGGGACGCGGGGCCCTCCAGCTCCGCCCCGTGCCCGTGATTGACGCGAGCGGAGACGCGGACGGCCTCTGGCCCCGCCTCCGCCGCCGCCTGCCCTGACAACAAAGGACTACATTACCCGATAACCTCTTCTGACAGAGTTGGACATACGCGGACTGTCCCTCGGCCCCTGCCCACTCCTTTGCCCGTCACGTCCCTCCCGAAACCCGTGGACTACAGGTCCCGGTAGGCTTCGGGCACTCGTCTGCACGTGCGCACACCGGGCCCGCCCGAGGGGCCGAGCCGGGCTGTGTTTATCTCGTTGGAGACTGAGTCGTCGGTTGGCGCGCAACCCGTTCTAGGCTGCAGGCAGCGCGAGGACCCGCGGCCCCGCCCCGGCCCGGCCTGGCAGGTAGCCCGGGACGGGTTGAGGGACAAGGAAAATTGGAGGGGCTGGGGGCGCCCATGCCAAGAGCTGGAGCCGTGGGGGAGGGGCCTGAGAATGATGGGTGGGGGTGGGGAGGGAACTAGGAGGATGATGGGAAAGGAGAGTGTTAATGGGGAAAGAAGGGCTGGGGAGGATGGTGAGGAAATGGGTGGGAGAGACCTGGTGGCTGGAGGAGGCACTGAAGGGAATTAGGAGGAAGACTGGGTTATGAGGAAGACGGGGAAGCTGAGGATAATAGAAGAAAGTGGGGGGAGGGCTGGCGTTGTGGGGGAGGGGAGGTTGTGATGACAGGAAGAAGACAGGGGTAGCGTGGTATACAGGGAGGCATCTCTCTGGCTGAAAGGGGTCAATGAATCTTAGCTTTTTTTCCCTTAGTGGAAGAGGGAAAATGGAGGGCTGTCGGGGTGGAGCTTGGGAGTGGTGGGAGAAGGAAAAAGGAGAAAACTGCAAAGCTCTCAGGAGATCAAGAAGGGCCAGAAATGGGGAGTGAAAATTGGGAGAGACCAGGGAGGGGGATAGGTACATGAAGGGAATTGAGGTAGCTTGAGAATGTCGCGATGATGGAGGATCTGGGAGACCCAGAGATAAGCAGAGCCCCCGAGACTTTGGGGGCTTGTCCTCCATAAGCTGGACTCGTCCTTATGGAAGAGAAACTGAGTCTCTCCACGTTTGGATTGAATTGCTTCTCTTTTCCCCTGTGAATTCTTTACCTCGACATAGCCGCAGGAGGGAGTAGAAGCTAGAAGGGAAGATGAAGGACTCCCATTCTTAAGCCCTTCAACCTCCTATCTGTCCACACAAGCCCAGATCCAAGATCTTTTGGATTGAGGACAGGAGTAGTAAAGTGAGAGTGGTTTCCTACGGGGACTATTTCAGGTTTGGCAGGGTGGCTATTTAAAGCACGGGGTAGAGGGTTGAGGGAGGTTAGGGGTGGCTGGCAAGCCAGCTAAAAGCCATGTCTCTTTCTTGCAAGGGGCCTCCTTGAGCTTTCTCTGTGCCTGAGGTTCTGTCTGGCTCTTCCCTCTGCCAGGGCTTCTTGAACAGAGAGCAGATGATCCTCCCAAACCCAGCAGGTGCCTGCCAGGGAAGGCAGTGCCAGTTGGGGGAGGATTTGCCTGACAGAGCCTTCAAATGTACCTATTATCACTAGGTTGGCAAGTTGTCTTTAAGAGACCATGACGTCTCATGCCTGGGTCTTTTTCTTGTCCTGCCCAAGGTCATGTGCTTCCCTTCCCCTTTCCAATGCACACTCCCACCTCATCCCCCCTTTCAGGGACCCAAGTGGGAGAGGAGCTGCTGGAAACAGCTTGTTTTCTACCACAATAGCAGGGTGGGGGAAGTGGCTGGGGCAGAAAACCCTCTTCCCCACCCCCAACACCTCAGTCCCCAGCAGACACACACCTTTCTGGCTTAAGTTCCTAGTCTTGGCAGCATACTAGGCACAGCTGTCAAAGGAACTCCCGGTGCCTGTGAGGGGCCCAGGGTGACCCCAATGGCAACAGCTCAGCTTGACAAGAGCTCCCTATGAGGGGCTAACCGTCCATGGTAATGTGGAGGCTCCTGTCCTGGATCAACCCCACCCTGTCCTGGATAGAGGGACTGTCCCAGTCTAAAAGCCTAAAAGCTGTTCTGCTTGGAAGCACCCATGCCAGCTTTCAATGGACCGTCTGGGGCTGGCTGTGCTATTAATAGCTCTGAGTATTTTGAGATCCCTCTCCCCACCTTAAAGAGCACAGAGATTCTTAGAGAGGTGGCAGTAAGCAGAGCAGAGCCAGAGAGACAAGAGAACACACCGGCCTGGGAAGGGGGCTTGGAGCTTGTGCCAGGCCAGGGACAGAGTGGAGCCTCCATGAGCTGGGGGTGACCACACTGAGAGCCTTGATCAGCAGATTCTGAGCTGGCAATCAGGTCGGAGTGACCCCACCCATTGCTGTTGGAGAACACAGGGCCAGGGCTAGCTCCCTGACCTCGGCAGCTCCCCTGGGGCAGGGCCAGCCAACTGAACCGTGAGGGGTGGTGTGGGAGGGCCACCAGGGTGACACTTAGAGGCAAGGGCTGGCCCTGGGCAGGGTCATGGTGAGCCAGGCAAAGGCCTTGCCTGAGAAGCCTGTGGCCCTAACTTGTATGCAGGTAGCAGAGGCAACAGGCCGTGCCGGGGGGGCATGTTGCTGTAACCAGTGGCCCAGGGGATGTTACGGTGGACAGTGCACCTGGAGGGCGGGCCCCGCAGGGTGAACCATGCTGCAGTGGCTGTCGGGCACCGGGTATACTCCTTTGGGGGTTACTGCTCTGGTGAAGACTATGAGACGCTACGTCAGATTGATGTGCACATTTTTAATGCAGGTAAGCTAATGCTGAGACCATCCCTAGGTGCCTGTCAGGGAGGGGAATGGGCAGCTGAATGAGGTTTGGTGGTGGTCCTGGTGGCCAGAGGGGATGGGGGAATGAATATCTGGTTTGGGAAAAGGTGGACAGACTCTAGAGATATTCCCAGGGCTGAGCAGAGTTGTGCCCACAGTGTCCCTGCGTTGGACAAAGCTGCCCCCGGTGAGGCCCGCCATCCGCGGGCAGGCTCCTGTGGTACCCTACATGCGATATGGACATTCAACCGTCCTCATCGACGACACAGTCTTCCTTTGGGGTGGGCGGAATGACACCGAAGGGGCCTGCAATGTGCTCTATGCCTTTGACGTCAGTGAGTATGGGTCTCAGAGAGGCTATGTTCTGCCAAATGGTGCTTCAGGGGGCTGGGAATGGTGTGGGCTGAGGGGGTTGGGAATAGGGCACTCCGGGGTCTAGGAGGGAATGTCAGAGGTTGCTTACCTGGCCCATTCTCTCACCTCCTTCAGATACTCACAAGTGGTCCACACCCCGAGTATCAGGAACAGTTCCTGGGGCGCGGGACGGACATTCAGCTTGTGTCCTGGGCAAGACCATGTACATTTTCGGGGGCTACGAACAGCTGGTAGGTCTAGGAAGAAACTAGAGATTTAGGATGGGAAAGAGAAAGGGGAATTGAGGGTGGTGAAATGGGAGGCTTTTTGAGGGGAGGGATGGAGGTCAGAGTGTGACCACTGACCCCCTCTTTTATTCCTTCCTCTACTTCCTTCCCTTTCTCTTCCCACTCAGGCGGATTGCTTTTCCAATGACATTCACAAGCTGGATACCAGCACCATGACATGGACCCTTATCTGTACAAAGGTCTGCCTTTTCTTCTTTCTTCCAGATCCCCACCCTCAACTGAAGAAAGGAAGTTCAAACTGAAAGCACATCCCCTCCCAGCCTCCATGCTGACCCCCCTCCCCATCATCTCTCTGCTTCTGCCCAGGGCAACCCTGCGCGCTGGAGGGACTTCCACTCAGCCACAATGCTGGGCAGTCACATGTATGTCTTTGGGGGCCGTGCTGACCGCTTTGGGCCATTCCATTCCAACAATGAGATTTACTGCAACCGCATCCGCGTCTTTGACACCAGGACCGAGGCCTGGCTAGACTGTCCGCCCACTCCGGTGCTGCCTGAGGGACGCCGGAGCCACTCAGCCTGTGAGTGTCTGTTATGTCCCTGTGGAGTCTCCCTTCCTGCACATTGTCCTCACTCTTGACATTCCTCTCTTTTTCCAGTTGGCTACAATGGGGAGCTGTACATCTTTGGTGGTTATAATGCAAGGCTGAACCGGCACTTCCATGACCTCTGGAAATTTAACCCTGGTAAAGAGCACTGCCTTTAGGGGAAAAACAAGGAGCAATTAAGGGGGGAGAAAAGAAAAGAAGAATCCTGAGTAGGTAGGGGGGGGCAGGTGGAGGGGATACCCAGACTGGGTAGGTATTGAACCTCTATATAAACTTCTCTTTAGTGTCCTTCACCTGGAAAAAGATTGAACCGAAGGGGAAGGGGCCATGTCCCCGCCGGCGCCAGTGCTGCTGTATTGTCGGTGACAAGATTGTCCTCTTTGGGGGTACCAGGTTCGGAGGAGAGGGGGAGGGCTTGGGGCCTTTGCCTGTCTTTGGCTAATGTGGGAGGTATCTGAGTGGAGGCTCTCATGAGGAGTCTTTCCTCCTTTCATCTCTTTTTTGATTCCTACAGTCCATCTCCTGAGGAAGGCCTGGGAGATGAATTTGACCTCATAGATCATTCTGACTTACATATTTTGGACTTTAGTAAGTACACTTTTTCCCAAAGTGCTCCTGCCATCAGGATCCTTGTCTTTGGGTGGGGACATCCAGGATTGGACCCTTTCTACAGCTTTGACCATCTCCCTCTCCCCCACTCCTTCTTTAAAGGCCCTAGTCTGAAGACTCTGTGCAAACTGGCTGTGATTCAGTATAACCTGGACCAGTCCTGTTTGCCCCATGACATCAGGTACAGTGAGTGGTTGGAAAGGAGGGATTAGTTGAGGGTGAGTAGGCAGCACAGGCATGACCTGATTAGCCTGGTGTCAGTATGGAGGAGACAGAAGTTTTTGTTCTGCTGGAGATGTAGTGTACTTGTGGAGAATGAGATGGAAGGAGAAACAAAACTGTCAGCTGGGTGAATTATATGGAAAAAAATCCAGTTTTTTAAAACAAATTTAGAAGCATCACTTCCTAAAACCTGAGCCTGAATGGTTGTTTTTGTTAACATGCTGAGAAAGTTTGATTAAATCTTAGAACCTAGCTGCAAAGTAAAGATAAGTTTAGGAGCCTCTGGATCACATTAATTCTAGACTTAAAGGGCAGTTCTTCCTAGCTACTTCCCTTTGAATTCCATTCTTAGGCCCAAATCAAGCACCGAAACTTACTTTGTGTATAATAATTGAGTTATTTTATATATTTTGTGCTCTTCTGGGTTATTCTGTGACACTTCCCTCACCATGTATTAGTTCAGCTTAACTCTGCCTTGCTGAGGGTCTGTGTACCTAGTACCAAGCAGATTGTACTGAGGGTCTTGGCATAAGGTGATACTTAGTAAATCATTGTAGAATGACAGAATTGTCAAAAAGAGAGGGATTTAATTTTAACATGGTGGATGGGTGGGGAAGGCCTCAGGGGGATAGGAGAGCCAAGACAGAGCCTTAAAGGGATGGGAGTTGAGAACAAAAATGAGCATTCCTGGTCTGGGAGAAGGAAGAGGGGCTGCTGGTTGGGTCTGAGCAGAGGAAAGGTAGGTTGGGAAGTTTATTGAGATGTGTACACAGATGCTTTTCTCCAGGTGCTGGGCACATGAATATACGATAAACAAAAACAGAAAGTCCACCTGAGCTTGCAGGTGGAGGAGTGGGTGGTATTGGATTTGGTGGTGGGTGGGGCCTGATTGTAAGTCTAAGGAAGAGGTGGCTGTGGGTGGTTGAGCTTTAGGAAGTTGGAGGGACTGGTGTGTTCATAGCTTTCTTGGAGCAATTCTGGGCTTGGGGATGGAGACTCCTCCTTCGGTCCTTTCTGTCTGTCATTGTTGGCCTTCCAGGTGGGAGCTGAATGCCATGACCACCAACAGCAATATCAGCCGCCCTATCGTCTCCTCCCATGGGTAGGAGGAAGTTTCTGCTGCTTCCCCTCCTGAGCCTGTTGTCTTCACTACCCCTGCCCATCTCACCTGCCTGCCCTTTTGGACCCTGGACTCGGTATACCTCCTTGTGGAGTTGTTGGACTAGCGGTCTTTTCTGTGCTGTGAACTCAGTGGGGAGCTGTAGGGGGGAGGGCTAGGTCCCTCCTCCCTTGGGCCGAGGGCCCCTTCCCCTTGGTGCTCTGTCCCATCCACCTCCTTCCAACTGCTCCTGGGCCTCTGCTCTGCCCCAGGCCAGCCAAGCTCTGCTGGAAAGTGAAGGGAATGGGGAGAAGGGAGAAGCAAGCAGTGTCTGAGCCTCAGGAGCTTCCCCCCACCCCTATTTCCACCTCTCCCCCTGCTTGAGCCCCGAGCATTGATTGGGAGCTGAGAGGAGTTGCAGCTGTTGGCATAAAACCTCCTTCTCCCTGACCTGGGGAGGCGAGGACCAGCAGATAATCCCTCCCTTCCCTGAGCTGTTGCTGTAACCTGACGCTCACAGCCAGCTCGGATTTTATAAAAATGAGTTAAAAACCTCTAAACGTGTGATCTGTTTTTGTGGAATGCGATGGGGATGGCAGGGGCTTGCGAAAAGGGCAGGGTACTAAGATTCAGGCTTCTCAGCCAAGAGCATTAGGAAACCAAATGCCAGGACGGCCCGGCCCTAGTTTCTCTTCGACGCGGAGTCCAGCGTTATGCGACAAAAAGGTGGCGGAGTTATCTCGACTGGGCGCCCCTTTCGGCCTGGGGCTTCCGGCCGCCCACCAGCGGTCGGCGCGTCCGGCTCTTCGGTCCCCGCGTGGTGCAGACTCCGCCTGCGGAGCCGCCGGAAGAGGCGGGGCGGCCGCGGCGGAAGTGGCGCCCTTCGTCCTCGCCGAGCCGAATGAGCCAATGCCGAGAGCAAACGGCCGCTCTGTGGCGGCCGCCGGGTCTCCCCGCGAGGCCCGGTACGGCGGGGAGGACTGCGGGGCTCTGGGGTCCGGGGACCTGCGGAAGGGTGAGGGGACGGCGCGGGGCCCGGGGGCAGCGCGGGCGCCGGGGGCCGGGGGCGGGGAGCTCACCATCCGGTGCAGGCTCCGAGCCGGTAGTTACCGTGAGACTGCCAAGTTCTCTGAAAGAGTTAAACGTGGGGAGCGCCCTCCAACGTGATGGAAAGTTGGGGGGTGCCTCCTGGGTTAGGATATCCTGAGCAGTTTCTTAGAGAGGGTGAGGGTTTTCCGCAGGGAGGAAACGCTTGTGCAAAAGTCCAGAGTCAGCAAAGGGTATGGGTTGCTGAGGAAGGGTTAGTAGATCAGGATTCAACAAATTTCGCAAACATCTATCGAGCATTACCGTATGTAGGCACAGTTCTAGATGCTGGAGATACCCTAGTGACTAAAGCAGTCGAAAACTCCTGTTCTCATGGAACTAACCTTAGGGCAGTAAAAAAAAAAAAAACAAAAAAACCCCAATATATTAAAAGGCGATAAGGCATGGGACTGTATATTTTAAAACGGTGAATTTTATGGTGTGCAAATTATTCAATTTTTCCAAAGTTGCTAAGGGCTATGGAATGAAACAAAGCAGGAGAGGTGTTGTAGTTTTAAGTAGAGTAATCAAAGAAGGCATCACTGAGTAGGTGAGGGTTGAGCAAGGGTTTGAAGGAGGTGAGGGAGCAGGCAATAAATAAATCTGGAGGAAGTGTGCCAAACAGGCAGCATCAAGTGCAAAGGAACTGAAGGGAGAATGTACATTCCTGCTCAGGAACTGCTAGGAAAGGCCAGTTGGCTGGAGAGGAGTGACAAGGAGGGAATTAGTGGGAGATGAGAGTAGAGACATTGGGGGAGGGAGGCTAGGTCACAGGGGACTTTTCAGGCCATTGTAAGGCCTATGGCTTCTACTGTGAGCAAGGTGGAAGCTATTGAGGAGTTTTGAGTTCTGGAGTGACATGATCTGAAGTATATGTGTGTGAAAATTAGGTGTGATGAGATCAGATCTGCATTTTAGATTCCTCTCTCAGGCTGAAGTGGAGAGCATAGTTTTGACAGGAGTGAGACTGGAGGTTGGGAGACCAGTTAGGAAGCTAGAGCACTGACTGAGGTGAGAGGATGAACCAGAACACTGGCAATGGTAACTGAGCAAGGGAGACAGGCCCTGTGGGGAAACCTGTGAAGGAGCAGTTTCAAAGAGGGTGACTGGCTTGGTCCACCTCCAGCCTTACATAGACCCCTTCCTTAGCAAGGTGAGGCCCCAGGTAGCTGGAACAGTTGGGGAATTAGGTGTCATTGTACAACCATTACAACCTGTGCTGCCCAGGGACTGGTAGTGATGAGTCTGATGGGGATATTGGAACGGATCAGTTACCTAAGGAATGAAGAGGGGATGATGTCTTTGCAGTAGTGGGAGATGCTAAGCTGAGTTGTGTATGTTGTCCCCCTCCCCCTTCCGCAGGCGTGTCTCACATGTCATTTGAGGAGCTGTTGAAATTGCAGAACCAAGTGGGCACTAAGACATACAAACAATTGGTAGCTGGAAACAGCACTAAGAAGCAAGGTTCTAGACCGCCTGTCCAAAATGCATGTGTTGCAGATAAGCACAGGTGAGGAGCAAGGCCTGCCCCAGGAGTTAGGAGAATACCTGGGACTTTGAATAGGTGTCTGCTTTCTTGGTGGCAAGTGGGAGGCCTTTGACCATGGCTGGAGTCCCCTTAACCTGTTCTTTAATTTCTCCGTAGGCCTCTGGAAATGTCAGCCAAAGTCCGGGTGCCATTTTTGCGTCAAGTTGTCCCCATCAGTAAGAAGGTGAGGAAAAGGCAGGAAGTACTTTCTCAGTGAAAAGAAACTGAACCTTTGGCAGGAAGCACTTTTTCAGTGAAAGGAAACTGAACGTTTCTCTTATATTCTTTCTGTTCACTCCAAAGGTAGCCCGGGACCCCCGCTTTGATGGTCTGTCAGGGGAATATAATCCTGAGGTGTTTGACAAAACATATCAATTCCTGAATGACATCCGAGCCAAAGAGAAAGAGGTGTGCTGCATGAGACTGGTTCATGGGGTTCTGGGGAGTGGGAAACTAGGACACGGGCTAGTTGGGCAGAGGGGAGTAGGGAGCATAGTGGTGGCAGATTTAATTCTCCGTTAAGTTAACTTTCTCTGATTTGGCTCTTACATTCACATCCTGGCTTATCAATATACCAGCTATGTGACTATTAGCAAATAACTTAATCTCTCTTTGTATCAGTTTTCTAATCATAAAAAGATAACAGTGATTCTTATCTCACAGTGTTACTAAGTTAATATACGTGAACCTCTTAGAATAATACTTGACACACATTTCTGTAACAGCTAACAGTTACACGGTGTTAACCATCATATTCATTTTCCAATGTGGAGCTTGTGAAAAAGCAGCTGAAGAAGCACCGTTCAGGGGAGGAGCATGAGAAACTGCAGCAGCTGCTTCAGCGAATGGTGAGTGAGTCAGAATCGCGGGTGGGTGGTGAGAGCAGTTCAAGGCAGGAGGTGATTCACAGTCCCTCCTGTTCACCCGTCTCACTCATCCCATCTTTGCTTCTCAGGAGCAGCAAGAAATGGCACAGCAGAAACGAAGGCAGCAGCAGGAGCTACGCCTGGCTCTGAAGCAGGAGCGGCGGGCTCAGGCCCAGCAGGGCCATCGGCCGTACTTCCTGAAGAAATGTGAGTGGGACACAACTGTTATAGGCTGGTTACAGGGACAGGGGTTTGGTGGCCCTAGTGGCAGGACACTGTGTTGGGGGGGTCCATGAGCTCCCTAAGGAAGGTGTGAAGGCTGGATCCCATGGTAACTTGGAGGAAAGTACAAATAGCAGGGAGGAGTTATATGCAATCATCTATATATCCCTAATTAGATGATGGGCAAGGAGTGTCACTTTTACCTGTGTCCCACCCCCATTCCCCCCCCAGCATATGCTGGGCCAGGCACGTAGAAGGAGCTCATGGTTAAATTGAGAAAGAGTGGAATCATAGAAAAAGCTTGCTTACACACACCAGTGAACTCATGTATCCCAGCATAGTGGTTAAGGATTACTGACCTGGGGAAAGGGAAAGAGGGGGGTCTTCCTCCTTTGCTTACCAGCTTTCTTTCTCCTGTCCTCTAGCTGAGCAGCGCGAGTTGGCCCTAGCTGAGAAGTTCAAGGAGCTGAAACGCAGCAAGAAGCTGGAGAGCTTCTTGAGTCGAAAGAGGCGCCGAAATGCAGGCAAAGACAGGAGACATCTCCCTTTGAGCAAAGAGTAATAAGGAACTATCAGCTCTGCCACTGCCCCAGTGAGGAATGGATCTGTGGGGTCAGACTTGGGCTTGGCCTGTTCTGGTTCTTTTCCCATTCAAGGGCAAGGATCACAGCTGCTCTTGAACTAGATTGGTTCAGAGAAGACTAGAGGGCTCTTGGACTGCCCCAGGACTGGATAAGAGCAGCTCAGCCTTCTGCCATGCCACACTGCCTCTGCTTCGCTCTGGTTCATAATGTCTTTATGTTCTTCTCCCATCCTTGTCTTAAACTAGCGATTCCATTATAGAAGGAAAGGGGCCAGTGAGTGACCTTGAGGTCTATGAAGACCATGGAGTCTGTCAATGGCTCCCAGGCCTGGGGCTTTATGTAGGAGCCAGTTCATACATATCCTTGCACTCTTCTTTTTATTGTGTGCCTTTTTTTGTGGGGTTTGTGGGTGGCCTAGAACTGCTGTTTTAGTGGGCCACGTGTAGGGGTAGGCAACAAACCTAAGGCTCCTACAAAGTGGGAAGTCAGATCAGAGACTACTACTAAAATCCAGAAGATGACAATCATTTAAAGAGTGAACCAATCCCACAACACACCTGCTTAGCTTTGGTTTTGGATGCGGAGGGAGATAGGAAGTGGAGACAAAAAGCTTCCCCAGTAATGTGTGAGCACAGGTGGCTCTCCATACTGTTTGAGTCTAAAATTCATACTACTGGTGTGGACTGGAAAATCCTCAAGCTGATAATACATTTTAAAGTAGTCTCAGATTAGTGGTGCCTCCTGGCACCTGGCAGAAGCAAATGTATTTCTCTTTTGAAGATTGTACTTTAAACCCAGGCTTCAAGGAATTCCTTCAGATAAAATTTGAAGGAATATGAGCTTACAGTGAAAACACAAAGCACACGAGGAAGGAAACCACGAGTCGTAGAGAAAATAGGCAGTAGACTCAGACCAGCAAAGACTGAGATGTTAGAAGTATAAAATACAAAATATAAAACATCTTCCTTATATTTAAAGTATGTGTAATGAAAAGAATATCAAAAAGGACCAAATTGGTTTGATAAAAAGTAAAACTTTAAAAATGAGAAATATACTATTTGAAGTTAGAAACTTTATGGTTAAACAGCAGATTAGACACACCTAAAAGGAGAATTAACTGGAAGTAGATCTGAAGAAGTTACATACCTGGAGCACAGGGATACAGAGAAATGGGAACTAAGGAAAAGAGCTTAAAAAACATGGAAGATAGAGTGAGAAGGCATGACATATAACCAGAGTTCCAGAAGGAGAGGTTTTTTTCTTTGGTGAGGAAGATTCGCTCTAAGCTAACATCTGTTGCCAATCTTCCTCCTTTTTTGCTTGAGGAAGATTAGCCCTGAGCTAACATCTGTGCCACTCTTCCTCTATTTTGTATGTGGGTCAACTGCCACAGCATGGCTGACGAGTGGTGTAGGTCCATGCCCAGGATCTGAACCCGTGAACTCAGGCTTCCGAAGCAGAGTGTGCTGGACTTAACCACTATGCCGTGGGCCGGCCCCAGGAGAGTGTATTTTAAAGAGGCTGGGAATTTTCTAGAGTTGATAAAAGGTTATAATCAGGAAACCCAGTTAATCCCAAGCAGGACTTAAAAAAAACAATAACTACATAAATCATAATAAATTACAGCACAGTAGAAAGACTAAAAATCTAAAAGCTAAAAAGCATCTATAAAGAAAAAGAAGTAGAATTAGAAGCTAGTTGCTTGATGCGTCTGAGATGGGGCAAAAGATGTAGTGCTGATGACAGAAATGTGAGAAGGATAAAATGCGCTTCTCCCAGTGATTGTAAGTGCAGGGCTGCAGCTTCCAGGATGGTTTGCCCAGAGGGAGTGAGGAGCCCAGGCCTCCAGGGTTTCTGTTGTCATTTGTGTCAGTCCTACTTTAAAGCCAAAGAACAGACTGGCTGTTAGAAGCAGGGAAAGACTATTCAACTGTTGGGCTCACAGAACCACTGAGAAGGCTCCTGGAGAGAAGCTCAAACAATGGTGAGGGGAGGGGCTGGGGAATAAAATGAGTAGTTAAAGCACTCAGACCTCAGAACCATAGTGTTGATGTGAAGATGTCACTGCTGCCAGCAAATTACGCCCTTTCACCCTGCTTTGCTCTAGATTGAGTAATTCCCTGCAGAGGCAGGTAGTTAGCTCAGCTTTGGTCACCTGGCTGCAAGGGGGATGCTGGGAAAGCAATCTGGTCTTTTATATAGTGGGAGGTGGGCTCTACCTTCTCTCTAGGTTTGTGGTGGGGAATTTCCAAGCATGAGAAGGGAGTTCAGATGGGTGGTCAGAACCTCATGAATGACCACTGCGAGGCTGTATTTGGCCTCCAAACCTTCCAACTGCTATTTTCCCCTTCAACGAGGATCCAGGGGAGACATCGGAAAGCTCTGAGCATCAGCTATGGGTTTGTTTTGGTTTTTATTGGTAACAGCTTTATTGAGGTAATGATTCACATACCATACAATTTACCCATTTAAAGTGTATAATTCCTTGGTTTTTAGTATATTCCAGAATTGTGTGTCTATCACCACAATTTTGTAACATTTTTGACAACCCAAAAGTTGTACCCTTTAGCAGTCACTCACCATTTCTTCTCAATCCCCTAGCCCTAGGCAACCACTAATCTATTTTCTGTCTCTAGATTTGTCTGTTTGGGGACATTTCTTGTAAATGGAATCAGTATGTGGTCCTGTGTGTACAAACCAGCTGTAGGGATATAAGGAATTGAGGCTGTGAGGATGGTCTCACAAGGGGGTCAGGGTAGCAAACTTCTGTCCCAGGAGTCATCCGGGAAGTGTGTGCCATATAGGGATGGAAAGTCCCGAGGGCAGGGAAGGAGGCTTTACTGGCTTTGGTCGGAGAAGGGCAAAGTCAGGACTGCCCTCCTGGATGGCTAGATTTGGGGAAATCAACGAGGCTGGTCTGGCAGTGGGGTGAGTGTGTTCTGAGGATGGCGGGCAGGAACATGCAGAATTTGGGGGCTAAGGCTGGTGTGTTCTTAGGAGTTGCTGGGAATTCATCCATTGCAGATGAGCAGGTGGGTACCCGTGGGAGGCTGAGGGGCAGGGTGACTGGGATGAATAAGGGGTTGAGCAAGTGCAATTTGTAAGACTAGTGGCCTACTAACTCAGCCCACGCAGGACCTTGTGGGGTCAGCAGCAGCACAGTCGGTGGCAGTGGGAGAAAGTCCCATCCTATCCCCTACATGCAGCGTATGCTGGCCTGGCTCCTGGAGCCCCGGGCCTCTGGGTTTCTAGTCAGAAAAGATAGGCTCATAAAGAGCACGAGAGCACAGAGAAGGGCAAAAAGCTCTGGCCTCTGAGAGCTAGCTCAAGGATAAGGGCATGGCCTGGGCCAATAAAAAGAGAGGCCATGGGGGCCAGCCCAGTGACGTAGTGGTTAAGTTTGCACACACTGCTCCGGCGGCCTGGGGTTCACAGGTTCAGATCTGGAGCGCGGACCTATGCACTGCTTATCAACCCATGCTGGGGCAGGTGTCCCACATATGAAATAGAGGAAGATGGGCACGGATGTTAGCTCAGGGCCAATCTTAGCAGGAAGATGAGGATTGGCAACAGATGTTAGCTCAGGGCTAACCTTCCTCACCAAAAAAAAAAGGCTGTGCTCTCCAGCAAAGGTGAAGAGGCACCTAAGTGACAAACTGGAGCAACTCCAGTGTGCCTGGGGCTCTCTGCTGCCCCAGCTTGCTGCTCCCTGTCTTCTGCCTGATAGAATAGTACAGATCATCAGGATGGTTCTGTGAGAACCACCAGCAGCACCATGGGGCAAACCGTACTGCAAAGCGAGTATGGGCCCTCTCTGTCCTTGGGGCCACCTTTGCCGTGTCCTGTTTCCTTGTCCTGGGCATCCTGACTCTCCCAAGCCCTGGCCTCTTTTCCCTTACAGATTCTATTCCAAATCTGTCCTGGGCGGCACCTAGTTCCCTCTGTCTGACCTCTGTGCCCTCTTAGCACCTAACTTCCTCACCCCTTCTTTCTTTTGTAGTTTTCTCCCAGTCATCTCTCACTGCAACAATCATGGACTCAGGATGCCTGGGTCACTCCTTCCTTCCTCCCCTGCTGGCTGCTGCCAAGACACACAGCTCCACCCTGGCACTGGGTCCGCTAGCCCGACCTGCCCTGCCTCAGTGTGGGTGGGGCCAGAGGAGCCAGTCATAGCGGCCCAGAGCACCAGCCTGGGCCTATGGGGTTAGGTGGGGTCCAGCTTTGGCGACAGCACGCAGTTCTGCATGACCAGGAGAGAGGAGCTTGTGGGAGCTGCAGTTCCTTCTGGGTCTGCTTCCAACTCAGACCCTAAAGCATCTGGATGGACTGTACATTCAGGCTCCTGGGTGCCTGCAGGGGCTGCAAGGGTCCTGTGTCTCACCCCACCCTGTCAGCCTTACCTAGGGAAGGTGCCATGCATTGCACACACTGCTGGGAGTGGTGGCCAAGAGGGAAAACCTTCACCATGTCAAATGCTCCCACACCTGGTGTTGGTCTGAGTACCACAGTGACTCTGGTCCCATTCCACAAACAAGGAAAATGGAGCCCTGCTTGATAATCTGCCCAAGGTACAAGCCATCTGGTGCATGGCAAGGTGCACTTGGGTCTCCGGCCTGCCAGGTGAAAGCACTTCTGCCCACCACCCTCTGAGAAGAGGCCAAAGTCCACTTAATGCCCCTGCCTAGAGGGGGATGCTAAGTCACACCCAACTCCCTCTACCTTTCTCCCCAGGCTGCCATCTAACAAGAGTGACTCCTGGCATGGCCTGGGGCAGCTTCAGAGTCGGGGCTCTTTTCCCCTCTCAGCCAGGAAAGCCCCCCTTCCCTTCTCAGATCCCTAGCAGTCACTAAACACACAGGCCACATATCAAACTCCTGCATTTTATTTCTATAGAAAGCCCTGGCCCCATCTCCAGGGCTACCGGAAGGTAGAGAAGCTCTGGGTGCTGGTGCAGGAGGCATAGGGCACACCTCGTGAACGAATCTGCAGGGTGTGGAAGGTGAGGGGTGGGTTGGGGCCTGAGGAGCCTGGGTTCAGGGACTCGGTGTGAGGCTCCATCACTGTCACTGGGACTGCATAGGACAGTGTCTGGGGCCGGTCATCATGGCGTCTCACTGTGCCCTTGCCTAGGAGGTGCAGGATGCAGGAGAGGACATCAGTGCTGCTGCAGGCAGACCCCCTGCTAAGGCTGCTGACCAAACCCCTGGGAGGACATGGGCCCTTCTGCCAAGCCTCCAGCACCTGGTGTGGAGAGGAAGGGGAAATGAGGTCAGAAACACCCTGCTTACCCCACCTCTAGCTTCCACTCCAGCTACGAGCTACCAGAACAGGAAGCCCCCAGGACATTATGTGCACCCCACCCTCACTCCTCACACACCTACAGGCTCCACAGTGAACCAGAGGCTTACATGTGGACCCACCTCCTCCTGTGGACTGCCCCCCACCCCAAAGCTCCTTCACCCACTGCCCACCCCCGCCTACCAGACAGACAAGCTGGTCAATGTGCAGCCCCTCGTCCCCGTGGGCCTTGAGGATTCGGACAATGAGACAGTTCAGAAGGTTCCGTCTCTTCTCCAAGTTCCGGCCCTCTTCGTCCTCAGCTTTCAGGTATGTCTGAGGTGGGATGAGCCACACATTGCCCCTCCTTGGCCTGGGCTCCTCACTGCCATCTCGAATCTTGAGCACCCCTGAAATAAGTACTGGTCACTCGGGGGGGCCCACGAGGAGCCTGGCCCTGGCTCAGAGCAGAGGCCCCTGTGCACTAAGTGCATACCTCCTGGGATGTCCTTGTGCTCGTGAAGGTCCAGGGGGCCTCTTGAAGAGGTAAGAGGCCCAATCGCCTGATTCAGCATGTCTGGAGAGAGCCCCGAGAGCGCCAGCAGGCTCTCCACGGAGACCTCCTGAGAGAAGAGGACGGAAACATTCAGGGCCTCCCCGAGGGGTGGAGCAGAAAGGGTGGTGGGAAGGAGGATAGGGAGTCGAGGTGTAGGGAAGAAAAGTGAGGGACAGGTGGGAGAGAGCAGGGAGGCACAGAGGGGCTGGGCCACCTTCAGGTCATTGAGGTACAGTAGCAGCCACATCTGCACGGTGGACACATGCAGGGTCTGGTCCCCGAACTGCAGCTCAGCCCGGCCCAGCCATGTCCACTGCAGTCGCCTCTGTGGGCCCCGCTCCAGGGCAGGGTAGCTCTGACCTGAGAAGGATCAGGGAGAAGGAGGGAGACAGAGCCGTGAGGACACACCATTGGTGGAGCTTTGGCCTTGCTAATCTTTGCAGTGTGTGGCCCAGCGTTTACGGACGCTGTGGTTCCTGGTCTGTGTTCCCAGAGCTTAGCCTGCTGTGCCTGCCTCCCAGGTAACCTCAGGTGCCTGGGAGCCCACCCTGTGCCTAGCCCTGCACCAGCAGGCTCTGGTCAGTGCCTTCCAGGAGTTCCCCATTTGTGTAGAGTGACAAAACCATGAAGTAAGGAAGGACTGGGGCTCTCATCAAACTGGAATGTCTGTGAGAGAGGAAACAATGTCTCCCCCATTAGTCTGGGAGCTCCCTGAGGGCAGGGTCTGACTCTCTTCCGCCTCCTTGGTCGCTGCCCAGCCCAGGATCAGCCCCCGTGGGGAGCTTAGGTTACGGTGACTGACCAGGAGCCAGACACCTATCACTGAGGGAAAGCCCTTTCTGGTGGCCTCTGGTGCCTCCTGCCTCCATCTTCCTCACCACCCATAAAGAGAGTCCTGGGTCTTATTTTAAGGACAGAAAAGGCAACAGTTTGGGGATCTATGCCTGAGAGCCCCAACCCCCCCACCCCCAACCTAAGCTCCTGCCCTTTCTTCTCAAATCCACCCCACCAAGGCTCCCCACCCCAGGTTCTTTCCCAGGATCCCATCCTCTTCCCAGCGCCCCTTCCCTCTGCCTGGCTCCTCACTCTTGTTGTAGAAGTTGGAGTATCGGTTCAAAGTGCCCCTCAGGTAAGAGGGCAGGCAGGTTTTGGGGTTCAGCATGTGGCAGATGGAGGCAATGGGCCAGCAGCGTGGTGACAGGACTAGCACAGACACTTCTGGCATTGCCCCTTCATAGTAGAGGTCCTCGTTCTCCTCCTCCTCCTCCTCCACCTCGTCTGCTGCTGCTCCTGCCACCCTGGCTTCCTCAGCTTCCTCTTCATTCTCCCTCTCATGCTTCTTGCCACTGGCCTCATGGCCCACCTGAAGAAGGAACACAGGGTTCCCAAAGGCCAGTGGGCCACCTCTGTTCTGCTTTGGGCCTATCTCCTTCCTACCCACCCATCTGCTAATCCCTCCCCTCGCACCCACCTGTATCTTCTTCTCTGTGTCCTCCAGTTTCAGGAGTTCCTGATCGAGCCGCTGGAGCTGGTAGACGTGGAACTGGCGCTGCAGCTCCTCAGAGGTGCTCAGGCTCCGCAACATCTGCTGGGGGAGGCGGTTGGGGAAGCAGGGACCGATCTGCTCCAGCACGGCCCCCTCCAGCCAGCTGGAGCCCACGCCTAGGAGACGGTCTGCCATGTAGTGCCTGCAGCACACACAGCCCGGGCCGAGCCTCAGTGTGGGCACTTGGCATGACCCAGCCTCCTGCTCCAGGACTCCAGCCTGCCTGGATCTCAGACTCCCAGGCCCCGTGAGCTGACCCTGCCCCTGTCATCCTGCCTCCCCCAACCTCCCACTCCCTAGGTCCATACTCACTGGTAGTAATGCTCAAAAGTGGTGGCTGTCTCTAGGCCAGAGAAAATTAGGACGGTTTCCAGGCATCGCTGCAGTTGCGCCAGCATCTCCATCCCCCGGGCTCCCCCAATCCGGCTGCCCTGGATCCGCTGGTCGATGTGCCGGGCAAACTGCTCACTCACCTGGGCAGTGGAAAGAGTGCAGGAAAACAATGGACGAGCAAATGGAGAAGGAGAGAGGGAGCAGTGAGGAGGGTCTGAGGAAGTAGATATGAATGGCTAGCATCTTCATAAATGGGTCAACACTTCTATAAAACTTCTATAAAATCATTAACAGTTCTGAAAATTAATATTAACAATTAAGAAAAGTGTTTTTTCACATTAAGCATGTCTAAAAATCAAACCAATAACAATAATTTAAAATGAGGAAATAAGTGCACCAAGATGGTCCCACTGTGGTGTTACTGATAAAACAGCACAACCAGAAGCAACTTAAGCAGCCACTGCTCCACGCTCCCACTGCACGGTTCTTTGTTACCAGGCTGCTTACCATGTTTTAGTTTATCATTTGCTCAACTGTGTGTCTTCCCTAGAAGACTGTAAACTTTAAGGGGAGGGACTTCGTCTATCCCAGCTCTTACTAGAGTGCCTGACACATTTTAAGCGCTTATTAAATATTTATGGAATGAATGGGAACGGTGGGGTAAGTTATAGGATATCCGTTAGATAGAATTTACACACATATAAAAAATGAGGACAAATAGGGGGCCGCAGCGGTTTAGTCCGCGCTTGGCAGCCCAGGGTTCGCGAGTTCGGATCCCGGGCGCCCGCCGACGCACTGCCTGTCAGCCACGCCATGGTGGCATCCCATATAAAGTGGAGGAAGATGGGCACGGATGTTAGCCCAGGGCCAGTCTTCCTCAGCAAAAAGGGGAAGATTGGCAACAGATGTTAGCTCAGGGCTGGTCTTCCCCACAAAAAAAAAAAAAAAAAAATGAGGACAAATAGCAACACTGAACAAGCCTTTTAATGTAACTAACAGTCAAAAGAAAACAGGATAAAGCATTTTAGCTACTTATGAGCAAACTATGTGAAATCTTGCACACAAATAGAAGAAAGTTTTATCAAGATATATTAGGATGGCAAACTGCAGGTCACTATTTTTTTCTTTTTTCTATATTTTGAATTTTCAATAACATGGTTATATACAAATATGCGTTCCTTGGTGAATGGGAATGGAAGGGTGGGCCATTTTGAGAAGCTGGGGAAGGGAGAGGCCCAGGGGTGAGGTGATGGGGGGAGGCTTACGTGGGCAGCTTTGAGAAAAGGCAGCTTCAGCAAGGCGCCAGCACAGCCGTTCTGCAGTGCCAACAAGAAGGCTGCCCGCGGCCCAAACAACTCGGAGCTCGACTTCTGCAGATTATTAAAGTGTTCACAGTAGCGTGGCACAAAGTCATCATCCCGCCAGTGTGAGGTCAGAAAATTGTTCACCTGGAGGGAAGTGGCAGCAGCGTGAAGAGGCAAGCCAACGTGCCACCGTTATAGTTCTACCTTCCCTCCCCCGCACCTGCTCCTGCCCACCTGCTCCTCCACCACGGCCCCCCAGCAGCGGGTCAGGTTTCTCATGATGCTGCTGGGAAGTCCCCGGGTAGCCAGGGAGCTCCAGTCATGGCTTCTGTTTCTGCCCTCTGTGGAGATAGAGGAAGGGGCAGAGGCAAGGTGGGGGCAGTCCCTCAGCTCCTGGGTCCCCATTCAAGGGTGAGCCCTGGGGCCTTTCCTGACATGTTGCCACCTAAAATAATGCTCCTGGTGGGGAAGGGTGACACAAACCTGGAAGATGAATAGGCTGAGCATGTAGGGAGGGGAAGGGTGAGGAAGGACAGAAGCCTGTAGCATCTGAGTGGGAGGCACAGGGAAATGCCCCTAACTGAACTCCCACCTGAGTCCCCAGTACTTACTGGGCCGAGGAGAGGCCAGCACCGGAGGGGGCGCCTCGCAGGGCTCCACATGCACCAGCAGGTGGGTGAGGCGGCGCACCCGCGAGGAGAAAGCTGCTGCACGGCTCTGGGGGTTATGGGCAGCCTCCCGACACTCCAGGTACTGGTCCAGCAGCCAGCCCAGGGGGCTGACTCCATCCTCATCTAGAGGGTGGGGAAAGCAAGCAAGGCAGGGAGTGTCTCCAGGGCAGTGGGAGAGGCTGGAATGGACCAGAGCGCAGAGAAGAGCAGCTGGATGGATGATACGGGGAAGGAGGTAGCAAGGCCCCTCCTGACCTTGTGGTGTCAGGTGGCACCTGGGAGACACAGCAAAACACCGGGGCACCAAAGGAACATAGTACCAAAAGGGTCAAGAGTGCAACCCTCAGGACAGAGCAAGAAGGGGCTGGTGAGTGGGGCAGAGCAAGGAGATGGTAAAGGGGGCCAGGGTCAGGCTGGTTACCGGGGGAGGTGATATTCTGCACCAGGGGGCTGACCAGGGCCTCCCAGCAGGTCTTGCCCAGTGCTTGGGCAGCCTCGTTGTCAGGGAGGAAGTGATCAGCAAACTTCTGCTCATGGCGCAGAGCCCCGTGGAGTCTGGGGATGAGGATGGGAGAGGAAGGTGTCAGGGGCTTGAGGCTTAAGTTACCCCAGTGTCCACTCAGTCTGAGATTGCCAGCCAACCCCCAGCAACCAGACCAAATCCCGACTCGGGACTTCACAACTCCCTTAGGTTAACTGCACATCCCATTCCCAGACCACCAGAGAAATCTCTTTTCTTTATCCTTTCTTTCCCTTCCCAAATTGCAAAACACTCCAGTCCCCTCCCCAAGCGCGTTAACCTTCCATCTTATGCCCTCCACAGAACCCCACCCAGCGGCCATCTGTAATACTCCTCCCAGGCACACACATGCTCGCACACACCTAGAACTTAGGTGCAGGAGGCTCCTGCGGTCCTCTGCTATGTCCTGGCTCCAGGCCTGTGCCCGAACCATGTAGAAGAGGCGTGTGTGACGACACAGCTGCTCCCGGAATACTGGCCAGAATGTGGGCTTGGGGCCCAGGACCTCCAACCCCCGAATGCGCGTGTCGATGCCACCCTGCAATGTCCACAGGTCTGTTTTCATCTGGGGTCAGCCACACCCTCAGGCCTCACTCCTGGAGCTGCTCGCAGCCCTGGCTGGCGCTCTGGTCCAAGATCTGCAACAGTACAGGGCCCAGAGCCCCGTGCCGGGGGCCATACCCCATACTCCTGCCCTACCTGCTGGCAGCGCTTTACGCGAATCTGGATGATGGGCCAGAAGTGGTTCAGGTTCTCCAGCAGGATCACTCGGCTGGCAGAGGGCATCACGTTGACCTGGTAGGGGGCAGAGAGAGCTGTCACCCCCACATGTGTGGATGGGAATGCTGAGAGTACCCGAGTCTGCTCCTGTCCTCTTGCTGTGTCCCTTCCTTCCCTCAGCCCTGGGATGTGTGGGGTCCTAACAAAGGGGTCCTAATGCCACCTTCATTGCTCAGGGCCTGGTGCCATCACACAGGCACAGGAATAAAGGACTCTACTTTCTTTAAAAAAAAATTTTTTTTGCTGAGGAAGATTTTCCCTGAGCTAATATCTGTTGCCAATCTTCCTCATTTTGCTTGAGGAAGATTCACTCTGAGCTAACATCCATGCCAATCTTCCTCTACTTTGTATGTGGGTACCACCACAGCATGGCCACTGACAAGTAGTATAGGTCCGCACCCGGGAACTGAACCCAGGCCGCCAAAGCAGAGTGCACCGAACTTAACCACTAGGCCACAGGGCCAGCCCCTAAAGGACTCTACTTTCTATGGGGCTCAAGACAGGGAGAAATATAGGCGGTTAGGAGTCTGGGCAGGAGGGCAGATCCTGTGAGGGGTGGTCTAATGGCACAGGGCTTCCTACCGAGTTCAGTTCTGTGTTAAGAGAGCTGGTGCTCTCACCCCCGAACACCACCACCCTAGCTGGCATGTAGCTCGAGTCTTCGCCAGACACCAGCAGAGTCAGCTGCCTGGGAGTGGGGAAGAGGAAGCAATCAGAACTGGAACCAGTCATGTCCTTGCAGACAGAATGGAGCGGACTCTCTGGTCACATTCAGCGGGCTGGTGCTTCCCCAAACACAGGGAAGTCACTCTGTGTGTAGGTGTGTGGCTAAGCATATGCATGGAGTGTGTTACCTGATGAGGACGCCCTGGTGCATGTGCAAGGTGATGGAGTGGGAGCCGGCACTGCCGTTGGACTCCCAGTAGGTCTTGGGGTTGCGGTCCGTCAGCTTGCTGGCCCGGTGCGGGTTGGAGGACACCTCGACCTTCTCCCAGCACTTCTCCTCCTTCACTTCCACACTGGAGCCTGGGGGCAAGTGGGAAGGGGCAGAGGTCACACCCTGGTAGATGGGAGGGAGACAGACGTAGGTGTGGGGATGTGGTGTAATGTAGGGACAGGCACGAACCCTGGCAGAGATGCCTGAGGAACACGTCAAAGAAGGGGATGTTGATGGGTCGGTGGGTTCGTCTGTGGTCTTCGATCTGGCCCAGCACCATCTGCAGCCAGAACATCAGAGAACACGGGCATGGGGAGGGGGGAGAGACACATAAAAACACACGGAAACATGCATGGAGAAAAGACCCAGAAGCAATGGGACTTCCTCGGTGACACTGGCAGAGCAGGACCAGATAGGGAAGAATGGCGGAGAACAGATGCCCCAGGTCCACTAGACTCACCTGCCTTTTTAGGAACACACCCCCTTCCCTGGCTGCTGCTCCAGTTTCATATTCTCACCCAGCTGTGAACCCACAAGCTTCCCCTTGCCCTTCCTCCTGACCTGGATACAGCCTCCCAGGATGTTGGTGGTGAGTTTCCGGTAGAGGTGGGCATGCTTCTCACACTTGAACACCATGTCCCGGAGCTCCTGGGCCAGCTCCAGCTTTCCCAGGTGTTTTTCCAGGGCCTTGGAGATGGCATCTCGGGCTCCCAGCTGATTGAGGACCACGGCATAGTCCCTGCTCACTGAGGCCAGGTGGTGCAGGAAGAAGATCAGTTCCTGAAGCACCTGGGATGGGACAGGGGGAGGTGAATAAAGGGGACAAGGCACAGGCTGCAGGGCATCTTCAGTAGTATTTACTATACACCCACCGTGTGCTGGGTGCTGGGGCTACTGCAGTGAACAAGACAGAGTAGGGAAGTAAAAAGACAGGGATGGAGGAGACACGAAGGCTGGGTGGAGTCAGAGAACCAAAGACAAACTGAAATGGACATGTCCTGCCACCCTGGGGTTCTTGACTACGGATTCTGTTGGCAGCAGGTGCAAAGAGCATCCCAGGTGGTTTCTTTTCAGGCCCAGCTGTCCAAGAACCAGCTGTGGGGCTGCATCTTGAGATGCTCAGGCCCCAAGCACAGATACCTGATGGCAGAGAGGGGGCCGAGAGGGACCAGATACGTGTGTGGACACTCAGTGAGTCCACCACAGAAACTAAACTCTGAGTTAACAGCCAAAGGTGTGTATGCAGACACCCGCTGTCACTGAGCCTAGTTCTCTGATCCCTTCCCAAGCCTTCCATGCCCCAGTCCTCTCTGTGGCAGGGGACTCTGGGATGTGATGGTCCCCTCTGCCTCCTTCATCCCCCTTTCCCCCACAGGCCCAGCCAAACAGGAGCCATTGAGGCTCTTAACATAATATAGACATAACCTTTTATGTAAGAAAGAAGACAGCAAATAAGATCATGCATTTGGGTTTGTTTAGAAACACAGGAAGGATCCATAAATTAATATAAGTGGTTACCAAAAGGGGCATGTGGGGGCATTGGGAGAACAGGGATTCAGGTGGGAGTGAGGATTCTCAGTGTATACCTTGTTAGATCATTTTGATTTGTCAACTGTGTGAATGTATTACCTATTTAAAAGAATAAAATTCAACTGTAAAAACAAAACCCAAACCAAGTGCACAAAGGCTCCACTGTGCCCTCCAGAGCCTCGCCTGGGGTCTGCCTCAGCACAGGCTGCCTCGCGTCCTCGCCCTCTCAGCATCTCCCCCGAGCAGGGCAGGGTACCTCTCGGTCAGTGTCTGGGGACTGCAGGCAGGCCATGCAGGCGTCCATGGCCTCGTGCCAGGGGAGCAGCAGCGCCTCGGGGAAGTCCACCAGCTGCGTGAGGATTCTAGGTGGCAGGGCGCGGGAGAAGAGAGATGTGCAGCCAGCCTCAGAGACCCCCTTCGCCCAGCCTCGCCTCTCACCACCCCCTCACCTCAGAACAGTCAGGTGCAGGGCCTTGTGGGCTGCCGGAGTGTCAAGGCTCCGCATCAGTGTGAGGAACGGCTGGGGCTGTCTCTGCAGCTGCAGCAGGAATGGCTTGACCTCACTCTCCCGGGTCCCCTCTGAGCTGAGGGCTCGCTCCAGTTCCAGAAAGATTTCCCCAGCTGGACCACAACCCTCCGCCAGACGCCGCAGAGGAGTGCTGGGGCAGTGAGTCGGGGGTTCTTTTGCTACAGGAAGGGGAAGTCACAGGAGTTGGCCATTGTTAGTGATGCAAAGGATCAGAAAAGGACTGATTCTTAACTCTTAATCTTGTTTCCTAATTTCTCCTAAAAATGGTTTTGACTTTTTTTGTCCCTCTAAAAGTTAGGTTTTGGGATCTCAAAACATCTCTTAATGTACTTATAAAGAGCTTCACAACAAATTTTATATTCTTTAAATAGCAAAGGAGCTTCCTGTCTGCAAACAGCAGAGCATTTCCCTATATCTAAAAGCATGCAATAATTTGTTTTTCTCTCCAAGAGAAAAAGTTAACTGTGGGGGCTTTTTAAGGCTTTAAATCTCTTGCCATTTTCTAACTTTACATCCTCCTTCATTCTTTGGAGGGAGCACATTGTCTGTTCCATTCATAGCTTATCTCTAAGTTTCAGATTCTTCCCATGGTGCCATCTCTTCCAGACAGGACTGCACAAAAATCAGCAGACATCGCTCCTGGGCTAACACCCTCCTAGAAGCCAATCTGCAGAGCTGCTGTCTGGCACCCACCTTCCACTCCAGCTACATCTGCTGATTCCTGAGGCTGGGCCTGGGCTTCCAGCAGGGATGTATAAGCCGGCTGCCCTGCCAGGGCCTCGGGCCCATATTTCCTGTAGACTCGGCAGTTGAGCAGGTCCCTGAGAGCGCTGTCATTGAGTCGCTGTGGCAGAGCCAGCAGCAAGTCTTGGGCCAACTCCATGGGCACAGCCAGCTCAGCCAGGAGCTCGTCATCCAGAACCTGTCATCGGGAGAAGCTCTCAGTGCAGGCAGCCCTGCCAGCACAGAGGCTCCAGGGGCGCTTGGTAGAGTGGGGATCGCTGCATACGCCTTCTCCATCTTGAACCTCTGACGGCTGGCAGCCGGCTCCTCCCAAACAGCTCGCTAACACCTCTGAACATTCTAGATCCCTCCCCCACAGCCCCTTACACTATCGACCTCCATTTCCCATCCTGAGCCTTCCAAATGCTCTATCACGGTGCAGCCCTTGCAGTGCAGCCCTCCAACTTCTGTGTGTCTCCAGGCCAGCTCTACCTCCCCATCCAGGTTCTCTTGGAGGATCTGGAGAACCTCCTGATGGTCAGGTCCATCCAGCTTCTTGATGAAGAAGAGGAGCTCCCACCACTCAGCCTGGGTCAGGTGTTCACTTTCCTCAGTGTCCTCATCTTCAGGCAGCACGTAGGGCACGGCATAGAGCTCCTTCATGGGCCTCCATCGCCAGGGGGGCAGGGCTGTGGAAACGGGTTGTAGAGCATAGGGATGTCACTGCCTACCCCGCCAGACCACTGCTCCTATGCTCAGAGCTGACCTCTGCTTCCTCTCTGGGCTCACCTACACCCAGGGCTCCACTGACCACTGCCCCCTGGTACTCATCAGCCTTGATCACATTCTCAATGTCTTCCTCAAAGCCCAGGATCTCCAGCATGTGCCAATGTACCCAATAGGTGCGACCAGTCGACTCCCACAACACCTAGAAGAGATGGGAAAAAAAGAGAGGGAAGGGGAAGAGAGGGCTCACTTAATGACTAACTGTGGCTCAAGGATGAGGACATACAGCACTCAGGGTGACCACCTGGCCACCCTGAGGAGTTTGGAAAAACCTCCAAATAGCAAAACACTGGCAGATGGAAAACACAAAACATACACAAAGGATGCCTTCCCCTACTGGGGCTGTGCTCTGCCTCTCCTCTCACCCTATCCTTGATGCCTTATGCCCCTACACTTCCTCCTGGCCTCAACCACCCTGTCTCCCTGACTTTGACCTTTGGGAAAGTCTTGCTCTCTCTTTGGGAGAGTCTTCCTGACCTCAGAGCCTCCTAAATCCAGATTTTCTCAGCCCTCCAAACGGTCCCCCTCTCAAATGCTGACCCCTCTTTTACCATCCCAATTCTACTGAGGGTTTTCTCCCTGGGTGGTCTGCCAGAGCCCCCTGCATGAAGCCCCAGCTATGCCCCACCCAAGAGAGATCCCCAGCAGTGTCCCACCACCATGCACTCACTCACCTGCACAGGGGGCACACCACTGTTGCTCTGACGGAACTCGCCCTCGTCTCCAGCACTGATCTCCTCGTAATCATCCAGCATCCGCACTCGCATCCCTGGCTGCAGTGTATCCCGCACATACAGGGCATAGGTATTGCCACTTGCAAACTCAGAGCGAGGGCGAAACCGCCTTGACCTCCTGAGGGAGGCCTGGGCCTGGGCTCGTGGCAGCCCTGGGCCCGCATCTGCCAGCTGGGGCTGGAAGATGGAACAGGAGGACCGTGCCAAGGGCCCCTGTCTGCTTGAGGTCCAGTCCCAGCGCATGGCCTGCACCAGCTCTGAGATCAAGGTGCCCATGGCCATGCTGAACTCCAGCTCCAGCTGACCCCTCTCCCCACTCAACTCCTCGGGAGCAGAGTTGTTCTGGGCTCCTGGTTCTGCAGCACTGTCATTCAGCTTATCCAGGAGGAAGGTGACATGCAAATAGCGCTTCACCAGGGAGAAGAGCAGCCTTCCTGGGACCTGTAGGACACAACTTTTGTCCACCTATGTGGACTATCTCCACCTTGTCCCAGCTTCAGCCCCTCTCTCCACACCGTCCTCTATGGACAAGTGCAAAGGCTTGATCCCTAGATCTTATTCACAGCTCCCCCACAATGCCCCCCACAGAATACCTGTGGCAGTTGAATGCCCTCGAAAGACATGGGGTGTTCAGAGAGTGTGGCCTGTGCAAACAGAGCCAGCAGAGCACAGCGGCTGTCAAAATCCAGGTGTTTCTCAATGGCCTCTTGTTGGCTCAGTGACAGAAGGATCTGGGTCCGGGTCCCTGTAACCCACACCTCAGTCAGTAACTGCTCCCTAACCTCACCCTTCTCGGGCATCTCTCCTTGGCCCTCTATTCTCAGTCCAATACTTTTGCTGCAACACACTAGGAATGAGATGATTTGCTTCAAAAACCAAAACTTGCTCTCTTTTCCACATCTATCTATCTATCATCTATCTATCTATGTATCTCCTGCAGTAGTCTAATAGTCTAAACTCTAAACTCTTCCTTTGCATAGAAAACCAACTAACATGAGGTTCTTTCCTCTTTCTGTAGAGATACCTGCACCCACCTTCCCAACTCCTTTTTTTCCAACTCTAAGAGAAGGGCAACAGAATCGTTTACACACTGATGAAAACAGAAGTTCCAGCCACTGTGTCCTGCGGGGCCCTGAGCCGACCCTCTTGTTCCCTCTTCCCCCCAAAACTGCTCCTCACCAGCATCATGGGAGGCCAGGGCTTGTATCATCCGGCCTGCGCTCCAGCGAATCTGATAATCGGGGCTACTCAACATGTGCATAAGCAAGTCCAGGACCCTTGGGTCTTTGAACACCCCAGTGAGGGGCTCGATGCTGGCATAAGCGCTGAGCACATGGACAGTGTGAAGCAGAGGAGCAGGAGGGATGGTGCCCACACACTCCTCCAGCTGCCGAAGCGCCCTCTGAATCAGAGACTTCACATCAGTTTCCATCTCTCCCAACACAGATTTGTCCAGGGCCCCAGCCTCCCCTGAGGTCTCCTGGGAGGGCCCGATGACCTGGCCATCCTGGCCCAGCATCTTGTGGCAGTTAGCATAGATCTCGTCATTGGACATCCATAGCAGGATGTGCTCAGCCTTGCAGTCCACTTGGCTAGAGCCCCCTTCCCCATCATCCCCACGCCTGAGGATGAGCCAGCGGATCTGGTACTCAGGATGCCCATCGTGGCCCACCCGCTGGCGGATCAGCTCATCAGGATATGCGTGCAAGCCAGGCCCCAGGGGCACTCTGAATTCCCTGTAGCGGAGCTCTCCCACCATCCTGGCACCTGGGGCACACAAGGAAAAGAACAGGCGAGCTAGAGTGAGAGGGGAGTTCAGAAAAATCAAGGACATCCAGGAGCTGGGGAAACAAATGTGGGAACAACCATCGGGCTCGGTGGGGTAAAGCAGGGCCCAGGAGTTGCCTGCTGCAGGCTGGGTGGGGTCAGGCCTAAGCAGAGGAACACTGGGGTGTTTGAGAGAACACAAAATTTGGGGGCTAAAAGGAGGATCCAAGGTCCTGCAGCCTGGAGAGGGTTGCTTTGAAGCAGTGGGAAGGGGACCGTGGGGGCAGGGCAGCCTTGGAATTACAAGTAAGTCCCAAGGCCCTGGAACAGGCCACAGGAGCCCTGGGAAGGCAATAGGCAAAGCCCAGAGGAGAGGGTGTTTGGGGGGCACTGGGGAGAGAGACCCCGAGTGTGTATGGGAAGGGGGGCTAGCTCTAATGGTTGAAGCACAAGAGTGAGTCGCAGAGACCAGAGACCCATGGAATTGGTGGTGCAGTGCGGGCGCAGGGCGCGATGGGCTGGGAGGAGGGACTGGTGGGCTGCAGGCACTGATGACTGGAGGCTCTGGAGCAGCAAGGCTGGGGGGGTGACGCGAGGCCCGGAACAGGGGCCCAGGAGAGCCGGGTGACGCGAGGCCCAGAATAGGGGGCCAGGAGACCCGGTGGGTGGGGGGCGCGAAGCTTGGTGGCCGGGGTCGAAGGCCCGAGAAGCCAGGGGCGCGCGGCAAGGCCGGATAAACGAGAATCCCGAGGCACGGTGGAAGGGGAAGACGCAAGGTCGGGTGAGCGCAAGGCTCGGTGGGCAAGTGGAAGGAGGAAAACCCGGGGTAGGGGCAGGGGGCCGCGGCGGGGCTCTGGCCACCTCAGAAGCCGATGGGGGTCCTGGCGCGAGGCCTGTCCTTCGCAGAGCTAGGGATGCGGTGCAGACGATGGCGGCGACGCTGGCAGAGATTTGGGCCCCGCCTGGGCCCCCCGAGGGGGTCGAGGCGGAGAGGTGGGAAGGGGCGTGCCTCCCCAAGACTGGCGGGCGGGCAGGGGGCGTGGCGCTCAGGGACAGAGCTCCCTGGGGCCGGGCCACTGTCACCGCCCTCGCGCAGGTCCTCGGCCGCTGGGGCAGGGCAGGGCGGGGCCTGGCCCCATCAGTGGCGCCGCCTGCCCAGCTCTGGGGGCTCCTCCGCCCGCCCGGAGCCGCGGCTCATTTCCGCCGGCCCCAGCGGAAAGCTAGGGGCCCTGGGAGAGAGCCGGGGCGGAGCCGCCGGTGCCAACTCGGCGACGCGCGGCACCTCCTCCTCCGCGCCGCCCTTTCCTCTTCCTTCTGGTCCTCCCTCCTGCCACCGGAAGTGCCTTTCCCGTTTCCGAAAGTCAGAACTGGGAAAGACCTTGGAGGTCATTTATTCCCGCTCCTTCGTTACATATAAAGAACTGAGACGAGGGGACAGTTGGAAATGAGGGGGGAGCAGCTTCAGCCTTTGCCCCGTATTATCCTTTCCTTTCTCCTCCGCCCCACAGTTGTTTGCTTCTGTTTTATTCCCGGTCCAGTATGTACCATCCTCCCTCCCAAAAAACCAGTAACAGATAAAAATGGGGGGCCATTTTATTCGAGTCCAGAGATATCAGCTTTGGGCAGCAGCTGAGGGCAGCTTCACATAACTCTTCATGGGGGGCAGTGGCCGAATCTTTCGGCCAGCCCAGCCCCCCTTGCGGTGCCATAGCCCGCTGTTAGGCCTTTTGCCCAGCCAGCGGTTCCGCCCAGCCTTGCCGATGACCCGTTTGTTATGATCAACGTTGGATACTCGGCCTACTGTTGCTATGCACGTTTCCAGCACCTGACAGAGAAAGCAGATGGAGGAGAATCCACCTTGGGGGGAAAGAGCCTGACACTGTTGAGGGCAAGGACTCTTGGGAGGCTTCTTACACTCAGTGACAGAAGGGAGAGGGCAGGGGAAAAGCACAACATAACTGAACCTGAGTGCAGGTCCTATAGTAGCTGAAAACCAAAGAAACTGTTTCCTATTCCATGATGGTGCCAGCCTGAGAAGGCATGCCTAGTCACATGGCAGAAAAGGACAGACCCAGCTCACGGTAGTTTCGAACATAAAACACCTGGGAGCTACCCCGGACAGGAAAGGTACATTCCAAAAATCCCTTTGCTGATCCCTCCCACCTGTACCCACACACATACCTGCATCTGCCTCTTAGAGGGCAGCTGGATGATGGCCGTCCCATTCACCTTCCGTAGCAGCACACCACATGTCCCTGGGGAAAAGAGAAGCAGCTTTGCCACCCTCCACAAAGGAGGAGGTGGGGAACAGCTTTACAGGGGGCCATACCCCACACTGCCCTTGGAGAGCAGATACACCGAAGCAGGATGCATGCCGTTTTTTAGGCATGCACCTCTTCATCCTCATTTTCCTTGTTTTTTTCCTTCTTTTTCTCTGCCAGTGGACCAGATGTGGGTCCGTGGATTCAGAGAACTGTGGCCTCAGGTACCCTTTGGCCTTCCAAATTGTAAGACCCCAAGTAGCTCCCTTCCTCATACCTGCAGCCCGGATATACTGAGCTCCCCGGCCTGGCTCACTCTCCACATTGTTGATGAGGGTCCCCACGGGCAAGGCCCCGAGTGGATGTGCATCTCCTTCCCGAGCAGCAACTAAAAGATAGAATTTCATCAGCACCAGAACTCTTGCAGCCTCCCGGCCCACACACATCTGACAGCCATCTCTCACCTGCCATTCGGCCTATGTGGTTAGAGTTCAGGATTATATCCCCAGCCTGCATGTTTTCTGTGGCGATGATCCAGCGTTTCCGGCTGCCACCAGCAACCAGAGCTATGTCTGCTGACCTGTTCAGGGTGAGGTTCGGGTGAGCAGACCATCTAGGTAACCCCACATCTTCTGAAAAGCCACAGACCAGTCATTCAGCCATGCCATCATCACCCTACGACCCAAACTTGCCTACACGGATCATAGCGGACAGTGACAACCTTCTCCTCAAAGGGTCCTGGCTTGGTTTCCTGCTCTGGCCGGAACCGCAGAAAGTCAATCATGCGATAACGTTGCTTGTGGCCCCCACCAATACCATGCACTTGGATTCGGCCTGTGGTCAGGACAGTGTGGGGACATGATCCAGGTCAGACGAATCAGTTCCCAGCACTGGGAACAGGCCCATCCCGGGAAGAGAGCAGTGCTTCCCAACATTATGACGCAAGCAGAAAATGATAAAAATTTCCACGGCGCAATGGGGTCAATAGGGGTGGGGAAACATCTACAAGGAGCTTGGCAAAAATACAATTATATGCTACTGAAATTGTATAAAACTTCCAGATAAAATCTCTACAAATTACTGATTTCAGTGTTTACTGAGAGCCACATACACAGTGCTCAATTTCAACTGCTGTAAATTTTGTGTGTGTGTGTGAGGAAGATTAGCCCTGAGCTCACATCCGTGCCCATCTTCCTCTACTTTATGTGGGATGCCACCACAGCATGGCTTGACAAGTGGTGCGTTGGTGGGCGCCAGGATCTGAACCTGCGAACCCCGGGCTGCTGAAGCGGGGCGGGCGAATTTAACTGCTACGCCACTGGGCTGGCCCTGTAAATTTTTGAAGGTTGTGAAGAAAAATGTGGAACTTACTGTGTATGTCCAGTTTTCTTCAAGTACCCAGATTGTCTTTAAGAGCACAGACCACTTGTCTGTTGCTTTGAATTCTACTATCTCGCTCTTACACATATACTACGTGCAGGAGTCTAATAAATGCTTTTTAATTACACTCCTCTGCCTGTATCAATATACAGACCTAGGGTCCTACCATGTTTTCCCTCTTTACTGCTTAAATCCTCTTGCCCTTGCTCCCACCTGTGTGGTTTCGGCCCCCAGACTTCCTCATCTTCACTGGTCTAATGGTGTACTTGGTACGACTCTTCCAGGAAACAAAATTGGCACTAAGGGCCACCGAGGTATGGACGGGGTGGCAGGGAAGCAACATCGAGGCAGAGGGCAGCTGGAGGAGGGCACTGTTTGTCACCTAGAGATAAACAAAAATCTCTTTCACTTTAAAGCTAGTTGAAGGAGAAGCATCAGAGAACTACAGGAGAGAGCACAGAACAAGTTTAGCTTGTAGCCCACTTCCTGCTGGAAGTGTTCCAGATTAGCTGTCCCAAAACTCCACTCTTCACAGCTTGCACAAATACCAACGCGGAATGTTTATCCAGGCGTATGTGTGTTGATTACCTCTCCTCATTTGATCCTCTCACCTCTGAAGTATTTCTTCAATGGAATGTTCTCTCTTTGGTGCAACTCCTTCCAAATTTGGCTCAAAATTCTCTCCAGGAAACTTCTCCTTCCCTAAACTCCCTTCTCCGGAGCTGGTAACTTCCACACATCCATGTACCACCATTAACACCAGTACCTTTTGTCCATCTGCATGATGTTTCTGGGTGTTTTTCAGATAAGAATGGAGAGGGAAGGATCATTTCTCTCTTGTTTGCTGCTGTATTCCCAGCATTTCACAGAGTAGGTTGGTTTGGTTTTGAATTTTAAGTATGCAACTGCCAAACTACCGTCATCCTGAGAGGTCCAGAGGAGCAAGATTTACAACTTCTCTTTTCTGTGACTCACTAATCACCGACTGGGGACCTTGTGATACCTTCACTTTAGGCTCCTATTCTTGGTATCTTGCCCTGCATTCTCTAATCTCAGCAATAACTCCTTAATGCTTATCCTAATGATTAGCAGCCCAGGCTTTAAAGCCAGACTGCCTAGCTCCGATAGTTGATATATGACCTTGGACTGTTTATCAGTCTTCTCATATGTAAAATGGGAATGATAATAACTACCTTATAGAGTAGTTGAAAGGAGTTCATTTATTTGAAACTTCTATTATTTATTCTTGGCTTATGATAGTCACTCAATAAATATCAGTTATTATTGAAACCTGTACAACGGGTGATCTGTAAAGCACTTTCACCTCCAATGGCTCGTCTGAGGAATCCAGCGGCCCTGTGAAATAGCAACACTTACAGAGGAGAAAGCTGAGGCTGAGAGTGACTTATCCAAGGTCACGGGCCGGCGTGACTCCTGACCACACTCACGTCCCCCGCCTCCCATCCCGGTGCCCCCTCTCCGGCGGCCCGAAAGCAAACAGCCTCATTTCCAGGTAAGGAGGATTACCTGGGCGGCCGGGAGCAGGCTTTGGCCGGGGGCGGCGGCGGCGGGGGGCGTCAGGCTCAGAAAGCCCAGAGCGCGGGTCACTACCCGCAGTGCCATGACGGTGGCCAGGCTCCGCAGGGTTCAGCACGCCACCATCACCTTTAGCCAGGCCGCCTGGCGCTCCCGGATGACGCTAACAGGTCCCTGTGCCGTCGCTCCATCATGACGTAAAAAGAGGCGGGCAAAGAACCCGAGACCGAGTTGGATACACACCTCTCCTCCCAGCGCGTGGTCAGAGCCAATCCTCGGGCGTCTCTTAGGTCGCGTGACTAGGAAACAGGCCCCGCCCCTCGGAGCCGTCAAAACAATTGCCTCGAGCGGCAGCCATGATGGATTTAAAGGGGCAGTACAGGCAAGGGCGGCCGCCAGACCGACGGACTGCGGGTGAGTCTTTGAAGGTACCTCTGGGGCTGAGGGCTGAAGTCCCGCTACCTCTTTCCCGCACTCCCGGACAGAGGAACAAACACCCTCCGACCGATCTCACACAACTCCGGACGGACTCAAAAACTCCGCCCCCCGCGATTCTTCCCGCCCCTCGCCTCCAGACAGACAAACAGACGGCCTGCCCCGCCCCCTGCGCTACAGACTGACTCAGTGACCTCGGGATTGTCGGGCCCCTGGGTCCTCGCCCGCGACGCGGACCTCGGCAGTCCACCTGCACCTCCCCCGTCGCCCCCGCCCATCTCACTCCATCCCCACCCTGGGCCCCAGGGCAGGTCGACTGCCTGGGACAGTTCTCAACCGCATTCCTGGGCCCAGGAGACTAACTCCCAGCGCCGCGTTTCCCTGTGACTCCGCAGCCGCTCGGCAGACCGGCCGTTCTTCCTGCATCATCAGGCGTCTGGGAGGCACCCTAAGGCGACTCCTCTCAGAGCCTGTTAGTAGGTGATCATGACAGAGACAAAGCCATGGAAGTGCCTGGGCTAGGAGTGACCAGGTCTCCCTCCACACCCTTTCCCAGACACGCCCCTTGCCGCAGGTCTCAGATCCCATATCACTCCCTTCTAGCGAGAAAATAGCTCCCCAGGCCTGGGGTGGGAGGTTGGCTTGGGGAAGGAGGAGAGACATTGGTTGTCTTTGAAGACCTGTAGGCCGGGCGGGGGAGGGTGTTTGTCCTGGGTGGGGCTCTGTGCCAGGTCCTCTGTGCGGCTGTGAAGTGGTGAGAGAAGGGGTGGGAACGCTGGACTACTGGACTTTGGGCAGGGCAGATCCTTCTGAGTCCCTAGCTGCTGAATAGTTTCCTCCAGGCTCCTGCCTGAGCGCCACAGCCAAGGGCTCTGCTGCTTTGTCTACCGGTAAGAGGACTTCAAAGATGAGAAACAAGGCTCTTTGAGGAAGTAGGAAGACAGCCTGACACCTGGAGGGGTGGGAAGTATGGGTTGAAGGCTAGTGGGGAAAGAGGCAGGGCTGACCAGGTTTGGAGATGCTGGGCTTAGCTCCGTGAGTGACGCAGCCTGAAGACCCTGAGCCTTCTGGGGCCTTCTCATCTGGGTCCTGCAATGAAGGCTCCTGTTTTCTTCTTTTCCTTCTCTTCCTTGATTTAACTTTGAAACCTATTCTTTCCCTTTTTTCGAAACCTCTGCATTATTTTCTGCATATCTCCTGTCTGCTTTAACCTTATTTCCTTTGCAACTCTCCCCAAACACTCTCTGTGTTCCCTATAGTGCTGTCTCTCTGATTCCTTTTCCTAACCCAAGCTCTCTCCAACTCCTTTTCTGTTCTGTTCCAGAGTTCTAAATCCCTCTGCGAGTTCTCAGCACCTTTGTTCCTTCTATAGTCTTTCTTCATTCAAGTCAATTCTTCTCCTTCTCTCTCGCCCACACCTTAGCTTTGTGTTTAATGTTGCGGACTCCCTCCCCACGGGTCACTCTCTCCAATTAAACTGCAGGCTCACCCATGCTCTCCCTTCACTTAGATCCCCACCACCCTCTAGCCAAGGCACTCAACCTCTCTTTCTTATCATTACCCCATTGAGCTCTGGTTTTTCTCCCTAGTTCAGGGAAGGTCCCTTGGCCAGGATGTCGGGCCTGGTATTAGGGCAGCGGGATGAGCCTGCCGGGCACCGGCTCAGCCAGGAGGAGATCCTGGGAAGCACGAGACTGGTGAGCCAAGGGCTGGAGGCCCTACACAGTGAACACCAGGCTGTGCTGCAAAGTCTGTCCCATACCATCGAGTGTCTGCAGCAGGGAGGCCATGAAGAAGGGCTGGTGCACGAGAAGGCCCGGCAGCTGCGCCGTTCCATGGAAAACATCGAGCTGGGGCTGAGTGAGGCCCAGGTGAGAGGGAGGAGGTGGAACCACGTGGCCCATGGAGGAGCAGTTGTCTGATTGGAGGTTTGGGATCCCCTTGTCCTAGATGGTTGCATTTATTCACTCAGTAAGTATGGATTAAGCCCCTTCTTTGTGCCTGGCACTACTCTTCTGGGCACTGGAGACACATCACTGAACACAACAGACAAAAATCTTTGCCATGTCGGATTCTAGCTGGGGGAGGCAGACAATAGACAAATAAATACGTAAATGATTCAGTATGCCAGAATGATAATTGCTAAGGATAAAAATAAAGCAGGAAATGGATTAGGGAGTATGAAGAGAGGATACAATTTTAGATAGAGTGGTCAGAAAAAGCCTCGCTGAAAAAGTGATATTTGAGCAAAGATTTGAAGGTGAGAGAATGGGTCATACAATAAATGGGGGAAGAGCATCCTAAGCAGAGCAGACAGCAAGTGCAAAGGCCCTGAACTGGAGCCTTCCCAATGAGTTCAGTTAGGGGCCACGGTGGCTGCAGTAGAGTGAATGAGGGGACGCAAAATGAAGTTTGAGAGGTCATGGGGTTGGGGGAGCAGATCATGTGGAACTTGTTGGCCATCATAAGGACTTTGCTTTTACTCTGAGTGAGATGGAAACTATTGGACTGTTCTGAGCAGAGGAGTGCTATGGTCTAACTTAACTTTAAAAAGGATCATTTGGCTGCTGGGTTGAGAATAGACTTTAAGAGAACAAGGGCAGGGGCCGCCTGGTGGCGCAGTGGTTTAGTCTGCGCTTGGCAGCCCGGGGTTCGCAGGTTCGGATCCCGGGCGCCTGCCCATGCACTGCTTGTCAGCCACGCCGTGGTGGCGTCCCATATCAAGTAGAGGAAGACGGGCACGGATGTTAGCCCAGGGCCAGTCTTCCTCAGCAAAAAGAGGAGGATTGGCGATGGATGTTAGCTCAGGTCTGGTCTTCCTCACCACAAAAAAAAAAAAAAGAGAACAAGGGCAGAAAGAAGGCCAGTGAGGAGGCTGTTGTAGTAATCCAGGTGGGGATTAATGGTGGCTTAGTTGACGGTGGTGGCTATGGAGGTGGTGAGAAATTGGATTCAGGGTATATTTTGAAGGTAGAGCCATTGCTATCCAACCCCACCTCCTGGCCCCTGCCAGTCTTGCTGCCTCCCAGTAGGCTCCCCTCCTGCCTAACCCTGAACACTCCTGCCCAGACTCTGGTGCTCACAGGATGTGCCCACCTAGGTGATGCTGGCTTTGGCAAGCCACCTGAGCACAGTGGAGTCGGAGAAACAGAAGCTGCGGGCTCAGGTACGGCGGCTGTGCCAGGAGAACCAGTGGCTCCGGGATGAGCTGGCAGGCACCCAGCAGCGGCTGCAGCGCAGTGAACAGGCCGTGGCTCAGCTGGAGGAGGAAAAGAAGCACCTGGAGTTCCTGGGGCAGCTGCGGCAATATGATGAGGATGGGCATACAGCGGTAAGTGTGCGCAGGCAAGGCTGACTGGCGGGCGGACAGCTGGGATTCATCACAAACATGGGGGCAATTGCTCTATCGTGCGCAGGGATCAGCATCGCTGCACCTGAATTCCCCCACCTGGAAGAATTCAGGTCCTGACACCAACTCCAGATGACAGCAAGGGGGAAACAACATTCACTCATTCAATCAACATTTAATTAAATGACCATTATATATGCCAGGCCCTGTGCGGTCCGCTGGGGATGCAATAGTGAAGGAGGCAGAGAGAGTTCCTGCTCTCACAATTATAGGTTTGGGGGTGGGGGGTAGGAAGACATATAAGCACCTGGACAATTCCAATCCAGACTCCTAAGTGCTACAATTAGGGAAAGCATAGCCCAGTTAAGCAAGACTCTCCTAAAATTGGCTCTCAAAATGTGTGAAATTTGGGGCCGGCCTAGTGGCATAGTGGTTAAGTTCTCATGCTCTGCTTCGCGGCCTGGGGTTCGTGGGTTCGGATCCCAGGTGCGGACCCATGCACCACTTATCAAACCATGCTGTGCCAGGTGTCCCACATATAACGTAGAGGAAGATGGGCATGGATGTTAGCCCAGGGCCAGTCTTCCTCAGCAAAAAGAGGAGGATTGGCAACAGGTGTTAGCCCAGGGCTAATCTTCCTCACTGCCCCCCCCCCAGAAAGTGTGAAATTTAACCCTCACTCAACAGTCATTTATATATCTCTATGCCTTAGGCAATGCAAGATGTGTGTAGGGGAGATGTAAAGAACTCTAAAAGAGAGTTCCTGCCTTCTTAAGATTATAATGGAGATGTAGGGACAAGGCTTACACATGAGAACACGTAGGTGACAACGTAAAGCAGCAAGTGCTCCATGCTGGATGAATGGTTCGGTCAGTGTGGGGGGAATTTCAAGGAAATGGGTTCCTGGGGGCTGGAATGGTCTGAGAAAGGTTGGCAGATGAGGTGGGGTACAGGGATGGGTAAGATTTAGGCTGGATTTTTTATTTGAATGGGTTAGGAGTTGGGATGGATTTTGATGGATGATGAAGGAGAGGGAGGAGCTTTCTAGACTGTGAGTTTATGTGTCATAGATAAGGCTCCAGGGCTGGAAATCTGGTCTATCCCCACAAAAGTGGAATGATTTACATGGGACACTTTGACGAAGCTGGGCAGGAGGGTTGGAGGTGTTTGTACAAGGCTGCAGTGTCTGGTGGGGTAAAGCAAGTTTAAGTTTGCCCAGTGTGGAAGAAGGATAGACACTGAGGGTTGGGCACTAAGTCTGGAGTGAGCAGTGGCAGATGATGGGTGCAAGGCTGAGCTAGACACTTTGGGTACGTGTCAATAAGATCAGACACACTCCCTGCCCTCAGGAGAGACAGGACAGACCTGTAATCAATGTAAACACACAAGAATCCACACAGGGCTATAATTACAAGAGCTGAGGGGGAGAGAGGTGGAGGCTGGAGAAGGAGGATTTGTAGGAAGGAAACTCTGGATCTGAAGGAAGGGAAAGTCATGAGATTTACAAACGAGAGAGGCCTGAACTTGGCAAGACAGACACCGGCCTTCCCAGGTGCAGGGACATGAACAAGAGTCTTCTCCTAGGCCCCACCTGCCAGTGATTTCATGGTTTAAAGGGGCCCTAAAGAGGCTGCTGGGGATATCTTGGCCCAGACGTGCTGCTGCTTCCCTTCCAGGAGGAGAAGGAAGGTGATGCCACCAAGGATTCCCTCGATGACCTCTTCCCCAACGAAGAGGAAGAAGACCCCAGCAATGGCTGTGAGTCTGCCTCTGGAGATGGAGGGTGAAGAGGGGCAGCAGGAGGCTGGTCCCAGCCATGGCCCGCCCTGTGCGAAGGATGCTCACCATCCAGAAATAGGTTCTCCACTTGCTCTGGAGATGGGGCAGGGACCGGGCTAGTACTTTGATTTCCTCAGCTTCCCCCTTATTCATCAACATTTATGAAACACTTAACATCTGCCAGGCACCATGCCAGGCACTAGGTATACCGAGATGAGAATGACGCAAGTCTTGCCAGTAAGGAGTTCACAGTCAAGGGGAGAATGACTCTGGTGTGGAAGAGTGTGAGCTCCTCAAGGGAAAGAACCAGGTCTTTCTTATCTTTGTATCCCTGGCACAGCCCCTGGCTCACGCTCATTGAGTAAATGTTTGTTGAATGAATGAATTACTGGGTGAACAAATGGGATTGTGATGGGCACAGGTGCAAGGGAATGGGCAAAAGAATAGCAGTTGCAGCGGGTCTTGGGAGAGAGCCTGGTCAGGGTGGGCACAGGCATGGAACAAGACATAGAGTGGGGTGGGGAGGGCAGACGCAACGGGGAGAGGAAGAGTCCCCTGAGGGAGTTCTGTTCATCTTCTGGGATGGTTTAGTGTCCCGTGGCCAGGGTGCCCAGCACAGTGGATATGAGATCCCAGCCAGGTTGCGGACGCTGCACAACTTGGTAATCCAGTATGCAGCCCAGGGTCGCTATGAGGTGGCCGTGCCGCTCTGCAAGCAGGCGCTGGAGGACCTGGAGCGCACATCTGGCCGCGGCCACCCTGATGTCGCGACCATGCTCAACATCCTTGCTTTGGTGTATCGGTGAGTATGCCCTCCTCCTCACCGCGCATCTGCCTCCAGAGTCCCACCTTGGTCCTCCTTTGGCTCTCATTCCTCCTCTCCACAAGGAACTTCTTCTCCCTGCTCCTCCCAGGTACACCCCACTAGGGGGCTTTCTCCTGTGCCAGAGCTCTCAGTCTTCCCATACCTGAGCCCTCGGCCCCAGAGAATGCTCATCTCTCAGGCTCTCTGCTTCTCCAGTCTCTTCTCTGGGGAGGGTGTGTTTCTCTCTCTGTTTCTGTCTCTTGCGTCCTGTAACTTGTGGCCTCCTCTTGGCATGGCAGTGCTCTGCATCCAAGTATGGGTGTGTTGATGAATGCCTCTCACTGCTCATAGCAGGCTTCCTGTCTCCTCAGGGGGGTCCCCAATCCCTAAATGTACTTCAGTTGTCCCAAAGTGAAGGAGATGGCTTGGGGGTAGAGTCCAGGGTAACCCCTTGTTACTTTTGTCCTCTTCCAGGGACCAGAATAAGTATAAAGAAGCTGCCCACCTGCTGAATGATGCCCTCAGCATCCGGGAGAGCACCCTGGGCCGGGACCACCCTGCTGTCAGTATTCCCTGCCCTCCTTCCCCCATGCTCTTTTGGCCTCTCTTAGTTCATCCATCTGCTGCCCTCAGCCCACTAGGGCTGAGGAATGCTCACTAGGGGTGCTCAGGAAGGAGGCACGAGGACTCTATTCCTCCAGGACTGTCCACTGATCCCAGTGGTTCTCAACTCTCTGAGACCCAATGATTCCTTCTTATAATGAATATTTTCCTGAAATTTAATTCATAGATAATGTAACCTACCTACATATATAAATTCCAAAAAAAATTGAATGATACCCTATTATTATAAAAGAGAAACAAGAAAAGTAATTTGTGATAAAATAACATATATAATACATTACAATAAAGTAAAAATACATATAGTAACAGTTGTATTGAGCCCAACTGTGCTCAAGACATAATATAGTAGTCTGATATATAATGAATAACTTTAGATTTAGAAGTATTACCAGTAAGCCATTCTATATAAGAGGTACTAAGAAATGACAGAGCAGAAGTATTGGTAGATATGGAATTAAAATCCAGTGTTGGAATCAGTAATGACAGACCAGATTTATTTGTATATGATAAGAGAAAGAAAGAAATAACCTTAAGTAGGGATAGCATGCCAAGACAAATGATAGATTTTCAAAGTGGAAAAAGTGAGAAATAAGATATTTTTGAACATGAGCTGACTGTGTGAAAATAATTCCTTATGTTATGACATGTGATAGGCAGGGATGATGTATCTCAGAAAACGTAACTCTTATCTAGATACTCCACTATCAGAGCTTACATTCAGTTTTTGAGTGTCTGGCAGGACATTCAAAAGTTGGCAGAGCTGTCCCACACATGCAGAACATCTGTAGCATCCTTGCCTCCCCAAAGGTAATAGTGTCCCCAGTCTTCATGGCAACCAAAAAAACACCTCCAGAAATGCCTAAAAATCCCCCTAGAGGGCGATACCACCCCCAGAGAGCCATCCAGTTCAGCAGTTCCTCTCCCCCGCCTCTGGCTAGGGTGGCAGAGTTCGTTTCTTTGGAGTTGTGCAGCTTGGGGCCCTGCTGTGCAGTGGGAGGACCTTCGATTCTCAAGGTCCTTGAAAGCACCAGCATCTGAGGGGACAGGCCTGTCTTCCTAGGTGGCTGCCACACTCAACAATCTGGCTGTGCTCTATGGCAAAAGGGGCAAATACAAAGAGGCGGAGCCGCTGTGCCAGCGGGCGCTGGAGATTCGAGAAAAGGTGCCTGTGCCCTCTCCCCATTCTTCCCTGCTGCTGGGACCCCTCCTCCACGTCTGCTTCTGGTCTATCCTCCTCCCTCACTTCTCTTTTTCTCACCCCTTATCTCTGCCTTGTTCCCTCTTCCATCATTCCCTTCCCCCCGGACCCCGCATGGGCACATGCACACGTGTGCGCACACACACACACACACATAATTGTAGCCATCTGTTGCTCCTTTGCTCTCCTTCAGGTCCTGGGCACTGACCACCCAGATGTGGCAAAGCAGCTGAACAACCTGGCCCTGTTGTGCCAAAACCAGGGCAAGTATGAGGCCGTGGAACGCTATTACCGGCGGGCCCTGGCCATCTATGAGGGGCAGCTGGGGCCAGACAACCCTAATGTAGCCCGGACCAAGAACAACCTGGTAAGGGGAAAGGGAAAGCATCATAGTCTGGTACACTAACCTCACCGCCTTTGTGCTCATCTCTGGGGCTGAGGGATCTGCTCCATTCCAGTTGGAAGGCAGAAGTTCCATAGCCTCTTGGGAGTGGTGTGGGAGCCCTTGACCCTGCAGCTAGAAAAGGAGGTGTGAGGAGGATCTCTGGGGAAAGTCATAAAGAGACCAAGAAGTGGACATCCTTGAGCCTGGCTGAGACCTTGTCTCCATCTCTTGCTCCTGTGTTTTTGCCTTCCTGCCCCCAGGCTTCCTGTTACCTGAAACAGGGCAAATATGCTGAGGCTGAGACACTCTACAAAGAGATCCTGACCCGGGCTCATGTGCAGGAGTTTGGGTCTGTGGATGGTGAGTGGTGAGGACCTAGGGAGGGAGCTGCAGAGAGGAAAAGAAATGCAGACCAAGGGAGCAGGGTTAGGCCACAGTGGTTCCCAGGGGGAGCCAGACCCCTTTAGTCTAGCCCTGTGGGCCTCTGGGTTCTGGCTCCCCCATGTTGTCCAGCTCTGTTCTTTAACCTCACCACCACTTCCCATGTATCACCTCCAGACGACCACAAGCCCATCTGGATGCATGCCGAGGAGCGGGAGGAAATGAGCAAAGTGAGTGGGGTGGCCCAGCCTGGGGAGCCTGAGGTGACCAGGGGCTCCGTCTTACTCCTGGCACTAGCCCAGCTCCTCACTTCCCACCCAAGCGCCAGCCCCAGATGCATGGTGCCTTCCCCAGCCCAGCCTGCACCCTAGCTCTGTGCCAGCTTGTGCCCCAGCATCTCTGGCTTCCCCTCCCACTCTGTCCTCCTGCAGACCCGGCACCGTGAAGGCGGCACACCCTACGCTGAGTACGGAGGCTGGTACAAAGCCTGCAAAGTGAGCAGGTGAGCAGCCAGTGAGAAGCTGGGTTGGCCTCCAATTCCCTCCACCTAAGCCCTGATCCTTGGCCTCCTGGACCTTTCCCCTCCTTCCCTTTGACCTTCCCTCAGCCTTAGCTCTGCTCCTGCTCTCTCCTGTTTGTTTTCTGAACCCATCTTCACTTCCTTCCCTGGTCTCACTCCCCACAGCCCCACAGTGAACACCACTCTGAGAAACCTGGGAGCTCTGTACAGGCGCCAGGGAAAGCTGGAGGCAGCTGAGACCCTGGAGGAATGTGCCCTGCGTTCCCGGAAACAGGTTAGAGACCAGGAGGGGAAGGAGGTCTGGAAGGTAGGGCCCTGGGGATGGGGGACCACTGAGGCTTCTTGTGAGTCTCTAAAGAATAAGAGGAAAGGCTGAGGAGGAAGACAGGGACAGGAAGGTGAGACACTCTTGTGGTTGTGGTTGTTTTTAAGTGTGTTCTTACCCTCCACCTGCCCTTTGAGGTCAGGACTCCACGTTCAAGGTTCACTTCACTAAATGGGACTATTAGAAGAGAAGGCCTGCCCTTTTGCAACTTGAAGAATCCACTGAGGGAGGGGCATGGGTGGTGTGGGTGAGGGGGTTGAGGATGAGAGGAGCCCTAGGTCAGAATTTCTCAAATTGCGGATCTTGACTCATTAGTGGGTCATGAAATCAATTCAGTGTGGGCCCTGGCTAAAAACATACATGTATCTATATTTAAGAATGCATTGCAAATAGAAAAGGTGAGTATTGTTCCAGGATGTGTGTACTGGGACATCACAAGGAAAAATGTTTTCCTTGCTGTGGCCAATGGTGAAAAAACTTTGAAAGCCCCATCCAGAGGAATTCAGGAGTGAGAACTCCCAGCTCCTTCCTTTTCTTTCCAGGGTACTGACCCTATCAGCCAGACCAAGGTGGCTGAACTGCTTGGGGAGGGTGACAGTGGAAGGACTTCCCAGGAGGGCAGCGTGAAATTCGAGGGAGGTGAAGATGTCTCTGTCACTGTGGAGTGGTCAGGGGTAAGTCTGGTTATTGCCCCTTGATCTCTCCTGCCCCTCCTGCAGGTGGTGGTGAGAGGCTCTGAGCCTGTCCATGCAGGACATGAGGGCATGTTGTCCCCATTCCAGTGACCCTAACCCTCTCAGGGGTATCTCTGCAAGCCAGCTATTGTCAAGGCTCTTGTTTTCACTCACTGGGCTTTTGGGGGAGGGGGGATGTGTGCAGAATAAATGGCAGGAGTAGACTCAGAAGCCAGTCTGCATGGGATCCCCTTAGCTTTTGTTCCCTATCCCTCTCTGCCAGGATGGCAGTGGGACCCTGCAGAGGAGTGGCTCTCTGGGCAAGATTCGGGATGTGCTTCGTAGAAGCAGCGAACTCCTGGTGAGGAAGCTCCAAGGGACCGAGCCTCGGCCCTCCAGGTACACTGTGAGACTGAGATATGGCACAGCAGGCAAGTAAGCCCTTGCCTCCAACTCCTCTTGGCCCCTCATCTCTGGAGGAGAAGTGTGTTGGAGAGAAACATGGAGGAGGTCAATGGCATGGCCATGGAGAGAAAGTTTGGGAAAAATGGGTGCCCCAGTGGGTAAAAAAATACCTGAGGAGATGCTGGTTACTGGTGAAGATGAGAGAGAGAGAGAGAGAGAGTGAGTGAGTGTGTGTGTGTGTGTGTGTGTGTGTGTTGGGGGTGTCTGATGATAGGGAGGCAGTGATTTGATTTCATGTGCAGTGGCCAAGAAGCCCACAGTTTTAGGGCCACTCAAGGGGAAGAGAAGAGGCCTCAATTCTTTCTTTTTCCATTGTAGCAGCAACATGAAGCGGGCAGCCTCCTTAAACTATCTGAACCAACCCAGTGTAGCCCCCCTCCAGGTGAGAGCAGTGCTGTGAGTGTATTGGTGGGTGAGAAAGAAAGGATAGCCATGGAACCAGCCCAGTGGGAGTTAGGGAAGAGGGGAGAGTCACCTGGGATGAAGACTCTAGCCAGGGAATTGGAGTTGGACAGATAGCTTGTGAGGGTGGTGACCACCAGGGGACAGTTTTGGGCCAGAAATAGTAGCAAATAAATTAATCAGGAGGGGAACAGGAATTGATGTTCTCTAAACTGGCTCTTTGGAATTATGAATAATTTAAAATGATTTGGGGTACTAATTGCTCTTCCTTGTGCAGCCACCATATTCCTCACCTTGGGGACTCAGTAGTAGATGAAAATGGCAAAAGAAAAAAAGTGTTAAATCATCTCCATTTGAGAAAACAGTAATGATATTTTAATGGGAAATGACCAATTGTATCAACACATTCAAAGTATATGCCAATATCTATGTGGCTCTTCCAGGTATTTTCTCCACCAGACTGTGGCCTTCTGGAAAATCCTAGCAAAGGCTAAACAAAGCCCTAGAGCTTGGGGTTGAGGTTACAGGCTCCATCCTAGGTCCAGAGGTAGATTGCAGCCATGAGATGGACAGACTCCAGGGGACAGTCTTTGGGAGGCTGAGGTCCCTGTGCTGACGGCATGGTGTTGTCTATTTCAGGTATCCCGGGGCCTCAGTGCCAGCACTATGGACCTCTCTTCAAGCAGCTGACATTCAACCCACCCCCCAGGTCTGCTGGGTCCCCCCACAGCCCTCACAGCATTCCCTATTGCTCCTGGCTCTTCCAACCCCAAGGTGGGACAGTGAAGGGGGAGCAGTTAACCAGAAGATTGCTGCTGCCCTTAGGGTCTCGGCTCCCTCCTCAGGAATCCCCACCAGGAAGGACCCTCAGGACATCCTTTTCCTCACCCTGTGGCCCTCCAGAGTAGCTAGCTCTAAGGCTCCCAAAGTGGGTAATGAGCAGGTACGCACCTCAGAGATGCAGCCTGCTGCTGGCTTTTCTGTCAGAGGTTTTGGGGCTGGCCAGCCAAGCTGCCTTGCTCTGGCCTCTCTTGTTCCCTCTGCTGCCTCACTTCAGGTCCATGTATTTCACTTTTATTAAATAAAAGAATCAGGTAACCATTCTGCCACTTGAGTCCTGACTGAAAAGGGTAGGAAGCAAGGGTTGTGTTTCCTAGAAGGGTGAGGGGCATTGATGGATGGGGCACAGGAGGAGTGTTGATTCTTGGATCTTTCCTCTCTTCCTTCCCCTGTTGTATCCTCTCCAGCAGGGCCTGCAGGAAGGCATCTGGGGTATGGGGGAGGAGGCCCACAACCCAAGGAGAAGGTGCTGTGGACTGGGTTGTCAGGGACATGTGGTGGCCATGTGGCAGGACCCTGGAGTCCTGGCGCCACTGCTCCTGGCCTGTGAGGCCCTCTGTGGCTGCCCCTCCTCCTCCCAGCTGCTTGGGGGAAGGGAGGTCTAAGTAGGCCTGGGGGGCCCTCCTGAGCCAGAGGGGGACCAGGCACTCACTATCCATCCCCTCTCAGCATATCCTGGAGGCCTGAGCAGCAGCTGGGGCCCATCTTCTAAAGCTTGACTCCTCCTGACCCGCCTCCTACACCCCTTGCTGCTTTCACAACAAAGAAAGAATGTGGGGGTGGTGGCGCTGGGGGTGGGGGGTGCCTGGAACAAGGGCTGTGCTGGGCCTCCCCACAGCTGGAGACTTGGCCATGCCCTGACATAGCCCAGACTGCCTGAAGATGGACTTGGGATGAATTTGTCAGTTTAACAGCCTTCAGCCGGACGTTCAGAGCCCAGTCTGTTTCTACCTTTGGGTTCACATTGGTCCAGAGCCAAACCAGACCACAGCCATGCACTGGTCCCTCATTTCTCCAGGCTACATTTCTCCTAGGGCTCTACAGTATCTCCAGGTTACCTTGCGTGGGGAACCCAAGGACACCTTTCTGTTCTAGGTCTCCCTCAGGATTTCAAGTTGCTGAGAAGTGAGTCAGAGCCCACCTTTTCCTCTCCTACCTGGAGAATTTGGGGGAACTGTTGGTCAGAGCCCCCAGGAACGCCCAGAACTGACTGTCCTCCCCGGACAGTCAGGGCCACGGAATCACAAAAGTCACTTTGGTTCCCCCGAGTCCCTGCAGACTAGGCGGTAGGCACAGCCTGCGCTCCCCTACCTCGCTCAGGTCCCCCGCACACCCCGGGGCTTCCCTCCCTGGCTCCCCCATCCATCTCCAGACCCCTCCCCCAACTGCGAGCTCCTCCCCGCCACGGCGGGGAGGGGGCGTCGAGGGGGCGGGGCGCCGCGCGGCGGCCAGCGAGGAGGGGGCGTCGCGGGGCGGGGCTTGGCGGCAGCGGCGGCGGCGCGCGAGGACCCGGAGATACCGGGCGCGCGCGTCTCCGGCTCGGGACGCCTCGGGCTCGGGTTCCGGCTGCGGCTGCTGCAGCTGCGCCCGCGCTCCAGTGCGCTCGGCCTCCTGGGCCCGCCGCGGAGCGCAGTCCGCGCGCCCGCCCGCTCCTTCCCCGAGCCCGCCGCGATGGGAGCTGCGCGGGGAGCCCCGAGCAGCCCCCGCCGGCTGTCTCTGCTCAGCGTCCTGCTGCTGCCGCTGCTGAGCGGTGAGTCCCGGCGAGCTGGGGGAGCGGGGCTCGGGAAGGGCGGAAGCCCCGCGGGCAAGAGGGGGCACCCGGGGAGGTGGGTTGGGGCGGCTGGAGCGAGGAAGACACCCTGGAGTGGTGGAGAGGCTCGCTGGGGGTGCGCGGTCCCGGCGGACGGGCGGTGGCGATGCCCCCGCGGACTCGGTCGGGGCCTCTCTCCCACCCGCGCCCACGAGGACGGGTTTCCAGCCTCCAGAGTTTTCCCGGCCTGCGCGGAGAGTTTGCTCGGGAACTGCCGGGAGTTGCGGGCTCCCGGGCCCTGGTAGGGAGTTTCTTTTCGGGAGAGAAACGACTGCCCCTCACTTCGGGGGATGCAGTGAGGTGGGTGGAGGCGGGGGAGATGGAGTCCCCCGGCAGGCTCAGCCTAGGTGAGGGAGGCCGGCCTGGGACCGGATGCGGGACCGACCTGCGGCTCGCAGGGCGCGGAGCTTTGTTACCTACGCCGGCCCGACGCTCCCGGCTTCCCTCCTCCAAGTTCCTGGGCCAAGCTGGGACCCCTGATGGCCTTGTTGGTGAGGGCGGAAGAAGGGAGGAATTAGGGGCCACCTCATCTCCTCTTGCTCCTGGGCCCGAGCCCTGAGCCCACTCCCTGGCAGGGTCGAATCCAGGGAGCGGAGAGTCCCAGGCTGTCGCGGTGACTAATGTGTGAAGGCCGCTGCCAAAATCGGGCATGGCCGGCCTGCAAAGGTGTGGACGGGGTTTGTTCTGCTCCCTCCTGGATTTCCATCCTGTCTGTCCTCACCGAGGAAAGAAAATCTCTCTTTCTACGGGCAGAAAGGCAAAAAATTCATTCTGTCTTTTCTTGGAGGGCCTCAGCATTTCGATGAGGGTGTGGCCCGCATCTCCAGGGCAGACAGGACCCGACCCCCTCTTCCCCTGCCTTTATTTCCAGGCTTGGTCACACCTGAGAGTCACCAATGAGGTGCTGAAGTGCCTTACAGGAAAGCACCGAGCTACCTGCACACCCCAAACAGCCTGACTGGAAATATGCTCCCCCCAACACAAAGTCTTTGGTGATGATCCTGGCAGCAGCCCTCTTGGGGGGAACTCTGTCTAGGGGACCTGGTCCTGGCTTGTCACTTTTCCCCTTCTTTGAAGAGTGGCCATGAGGAGGGTGGGGGAACTGCCCTTTCCGACATCTCCCTGGCCTGCCAACTGTTGAGTGGTTTTGGTGCTGATGGAATGAACATCTCCCTCACCCCTAGTTGTAAAAGGAGAGGTGGTTGTAACCCAGGATGGAGAGGTAAGAACAAGCTCCGGGGATTTGTAGGAGGTGTTTCTGGGGCTGCCCTGTGTTCCTTGTGATGTGTAGGGCGGTTATTGCTCATGGCAGTACCCACATCTGCTCCCAGAGGAAGTATGGAAGTTTTTGTGCAGCCGGGGTCCGGGGGGAGGGCGGGCAGCCATATGGGTGAGCAGCCCCAGCTCACGGGCTTCTTAGGTCGGCCGGCTGTTTGAGTTTTGGTGTGCCGGTCGCCCGATATGGCTGCCTTCATTGCGGATGTGTAGAGTTCTGGAGTCAAGGGGAGATTCTGGTGGAGACGGGGCTCTTGTTCAACAAATGCTAAATTCCTAAATTCCTTCCGTGAGAAGACGACTCTGATGTTAATCAATGTTAATCCGGTGACGGGTGTTTAGCGTAGGGGGAAGTTAGGGCAGGCTAAGGACTTGGGACTGGAGGTCTGGAATCTCCTCTGGGGGTGGGGAGATGTCTCCTGCTCAACAAAGGAACATTTTAATGAGAGCCTTAAATCAGTTCCACCAAATGTGCCTTGGTGTGGAACCTGTCCACTTGCTGTAAACAATTTCAGTGGAGGCTGAGGCCCCTGCTGTCTTGTAGGGAAATCCAGGGACTCAACGCACCCCGGACGACATGACTTCAGGGGGCAACAATTTTTTAATCGATTACAGCAGATTTTTTTCATCTCATTGTTTAACTGTAATTAACTGGAATGGTAGTGAGACTCCACTATTAATAAGGCTGGAGTAAGAGACCTAGGCTCGCTAGGTTGGTGGATTAGACCATTTTGAAGTTTGGGTAATTATGCTGTAAATGACTGAGTAACTTTCCAAACTTGGAGATCCCGGTTGTGATAAATACGGAGGAGGAGGAGAGGGCTCAATGTTTGAGACCTGGCATTCTTAGCCCCATCCTCTTGAATGGTCAGTTGTGGTCCCTATCCATCCCTGTTTCTGGGTTCTTTCCTCCAGGCTCTTGTTTCTTTGGGGAAATTGAGTTGTCACATTCTGAGATAGGCTGTCCTGCAGGTTCCTCAAGGTTCTGTAGCCTGTAATTCAGGCCTAGGAGTTGCTTTTATCAGTGATGGACTTTCTCAGATGTTGGGAAGTATGGTGGGAGGGCAGGATAATCTCTGTACGGCGCTTGCAAAGGGATCCGGTCAAACTGCCAGCGTTCAGAGTAGGGTTGAGTGGTGGAGGCAGCTCAGGCTGGGGGGATGAAGTATTTGGCAAAATAGCAACTCAGACCCTTTGACAGGCCCTGTGGCAAATTTCTCGACCTCACGGTTTGCCTCCTCTGTAAAGGGACTTACTTCCTGGAGTTGTGCTGAGGATTAAATGTAATGAAGTATAAAGGGCCCCTTTCTTGTTCCTCCCGCTCCTGTGGTGTGCTTCCAGCATCCCTTCCAGTTTTACAGTCATCCCCAACAATAAACATGTTCCACCTACTAGAACCCTCCATTCCAGCCCAACTATTCTCTTTCTCGTCCCCTAAAACATACATGGTTTCTCAGACCTTTCTTGTCTGGCCGGTCCCCTGGATTGTATTGCCTCCCTCATCTCTCTTTTGCCCAGCCCCACTCCTCTTCCTCCCTGACGCTGTCCTCTCATTCCTGCCAGAAAGTGGACGCCTGTAGAACTTCTGGACTCTTAGGGCACCTTATATGTTTGCCCCAGTTGGGTTTTAACTTACTGAAGGGCTCCCCCTGTAGAATTCGTTACAATATCGTATTTATACCAGGTGAATGAAGGTTTATTAAAAAGGTGAATGAAGCTTTTGGGTACAGGGCAGAGTAATAACCAAGGGCAGAGGAAAATTGCCTCTTAGGCATTGGGGGTCTTTTGTGTCTTTTCCAGCTTCTCTGGGTTGGGGTTGCCTGTTGTCCCTCCTTGTGCCCCCTCTACCATGACCCAATCAAGGGACCAGGCCTTCCTTCCCTGTTTCTGGGCTTTCTGTGGCATTTTCTAAGTCTTGATGTGGCACAGCTTCTGGCTTTCTCCAAGAATTCTGGGCATCAGCAGCCACCTCTACCTGTGAAGCTGACCTGCCTTGAAAGGCCACAGGTTAAGGACTGTAAACTGTGTGTGTGTGTGGGGGGGCTAGATTATCTACAACTCTGCCACTCAAAATAAGGTCCAAAGACAGGCGGCGTCACCATTCCCTGGGAGCATGAATCAGAATCTGCGTTTTAACAAGCTCCCCACGTGACTGCACTCCAGAGTTCCAGAAGTCCTGCTCTAGGCACCCCTTGCGATGCAGAAACTCCAGGTGCAGAGCTTTCTCATTGCAGCAGTACAAATTAGGGGCCCTTGATCTCGCACAGTTCTGAAGACTTACCTTAAATAACTTCTGGTTTGTGTGAACACTCTTCAGTGTGATAGGTGCACTTAAAAATTACCTCACTTTGGGTTGAATTTGAATTAGATTTTGTCAGGAAATGTGTCCCTTAATTGTGTGACTGGAGAAGGTTTGCAACATTAAGCGTGATGTTCAGTTCCTCCTAAAGCCTCAGCTTTTCCCAGTGTGTCTCCTTTTATAATGAAAGCCAATGGAGACATTGGATTTGTTAGGCAGAAATTTGGTCCGTGGACGACTTTTCAGGAATACATTTGGTTCACAGAGGGAGGCAGCATCTCTGCTGGGCTTCGACAGTTGTAGTGTTGTTAACGTCTTTGGAGATTTCATGTTCTGGAGTGAGGGGGTTTGTGTGAGTTTGTGTTTAAGCCAGTGCAGCTTCTGTGAGACTCATCTGGGATGGAGGTTGGCTGGTTCAGACTCTAATATTTGAGCCAAGAGCAGTTTGGGGCCAGGGAGTCCGTCTTTGGTGTTTTCATGATGGAAGAAAGGGTCATTAAACAGGGTTGGGTGTCTTTGGCCAGCGTCCCTCAGCCTCCCTCTGCTCTACCTAACCTCAGTAGCCTGCCTGTCTGCTGCTGTGCCCCTGGCACTACCCCCTGGCAGAGCCACGTGGTGGGGTTATAGGCTCGGCCACGGTTGCTGGCACTGGCTCTGGCCTTGCCCTCGAGCTGCTGGCCTGCCTCTCTCCTGACTGCTCTGGCCCCCCATCCGCCTGGTCCTTTTCCCTCGAGGGAGTGAGCTTCTGCCAAGGTGGCTGGGGTACAGCCCCGTCTTGGGGGTCTCTGAATTCACTGCGGAGTGCACGTTTGGTCCTGCCGAGCCCCCTGGTGCTTTGGTGGAGCTGGCACAGGAGCTGCCGCAGTTAATCTGCGGTTTAAGGAAGCCCTCTGTACTGTGTCACTTTTTCCATCCTCTTTTCTTCTCTGTGTTTAGGCCCTTTCCCTCCCAGTAATGCTACACAAGCAGCAGTGGGACGGGAAGGGAGCTTTGTTGGAAGGGCTGACATACGCAGGCGCCTTTCCACTCTTGCAGCTTGGTTTCGGTCACCAAGCTCTTGAGTCCCTGTGCACATTCACATCGAGTGAATGCACAGGTGAGTGGAGCACAGTCGACCAGGTATCCTAAATCCCAGGTTCCTGCTAGAAGCTTAGACCTCAATGAGCAGGATATGTACTTGCTGGTTTAGTTGTGGATGTAACTTCAGAAAACTGGGGTCGTGGGGTAGGGATTGTGAGTCGTGTGTTAAGAAGATGTAGATTTGGGTTTCTACAAATGTGATCCTTGGGGGTGGTCTGGTGGTGGGGTGGCTAAGTTCACGTGCTTCTCTTCAGTGGCCTGGGGTTCGCTGGTTTGAATCACAGGCACAGACCTACACACCACTCATCAAGCCATGCTGTGGTGGCATCCCACATACAAAATAGAGGAAGATTGGCACAGATGTTAGCTCAGGGCTAATCTTCCTCAAGCAAAAAGAGGAAGATTGGCAACAGATGTTAGCTCAGGGCCAGTCTTCCTCACCAAAAGAAAAATAAATAAATAAATGTGGTCCAGAGACCATTGGGGAATATAGTGGGAGGGCAGGTAACCAAAGGTACTGGTTAAAATTTTGAGCTGCCTGGGCCTGACTGTAGACCTGCCCATCAGAATCAGTGTGGGAGGAGCCAGAAAGTGTATTTTATGTTCTTATTTGTTAGATTATATTGTATTTTTTGAATAGCTAATTGAGTCGTTTAGTTCAAATCTCAAAAGGAAACTGCATTTTAAAAGAGCTCCCCGGGAGATTCCTATCTATGCTCAAGTTTGAGAACCACTGGGTAGCCATAAGGAGAATTTGTCAGTCTGATGTGGAGGTGTGGTGATGAGAAAGAGGTTGGTATTAATGTCGGGGGGCTTAGGATGGGATCATTCAAAGCATTTGAGTGTCATCTATAGGTGAAGCTGTCCCAGGTGGGCAGGAGGAAAGAAGGAGACAGGATGGGGAGATGTGAATCAGATGAAGTATAATGAAAGATACCACTTGGTAAAGTGCTAAATAGAAGAACATTCCAGAATGTGTAGGAAGGTAAGTCCATGGCACAGGAGCAAATGGGGAGTGGGAGGGCTTCAGAGAGGAGAGGATTGACATTGCTAGTAGATGTAGTCACAGTGACTGATCAGAATGATGTAAAGGCATTGGACCAAGAGTCTGAAAACTTGGGTGGTTCTTTTCTAATATCACATCCATCACTGCATGATAACAAAGAGAAGTGACATCTATGGTGCTGTGACACCTGCTTTTCTGTATTCTGGTCCTGGCTCAATGCTGCCTAGCCACATGACCCTGAGCTGGTTAATTAACCTTTCCGAGCCTCAGTTTCCTCATCTGCAAAATGCAAATAATGCTGATCCATGCCTTGTCTGCTTATGGGAAAAAGTTGTATAGAGCTCTGGGCTGTGAAGATGGTTGACCCAGGGACGCATCCCCTCTGGCCAGCCCTGATGTCTCTTCCCGGAGACTGTCCTGACCTTTTGTCTACCTTTAAGGTGTCAGCCTTTCTTTCCGGTCCTCAGTCTCTGGAATGGTTTGTGAGCGCTGAACAAAGTCTGTCTTCCTGGCAGCTTTAGAAATGGTCTCCTCATTTTAAAGCACACGTTTTCTAAGCGGGTCTCAGTATTCTAATAGCGGCTTAAAAATGTGGGCAACCACTTTGCATTTCCTGGTGGGAACTTTTCCTCTATCCCAGTAGCAGATTCTCCCCAGGGTGGTTAGTGCTGGTCCAGGGCCACTGCTTCCCCTGGCCTGCTGAGATTCTTCCAGGGAGTGAGTAGTAAACTGTGCTTCTTGCAGCCAAGGCAGACTTTTATAATACCCAAGGGAGGGGCTTCTGTCATCACAGGATGGCTGTGGGGGTTTCCGCAGTCAGTCACTCTCTAACCTGTGGGAACTTCTATCAGCACCACGGGGAGGTTCCCGAGGTGCTGTGTGGTCTCCCTATGGGTGGTTAAGATGGCCAGAGTGGGCACTACCCTGTACTGCCTCTCCCCCAGGAGACACACTGGCTCTCTTTTATCCCCTTCTTGGGGTAGACGGGGGAGGGGGGCGGTGGGGCAATGAGGAGAATCCTTGTCTGCTTTTGGGACTGCTTAGATGTCCTAGCAGCTAGCACATACAGTGCCTTTGTGCAAATTAGAAATAGGCGCCCTTCTTCCAAGTGAATGCAACCCTGCACCGGGACACAGGGCTTAGGCTTGTGGAGCACAGGCAGTATTTCAGTATTAACACCTTGGCTGGGCATCTTGAGCAGTGCACAACCTGTACCGTCGTATGTGGCTGTCCCATTGGAATGAGGGCCTTACAAAACATGACTCTGCTTCTCAGCTGATGGGTCAGGATGATTTTGGTGACCTCTGTTCTAACAATATGTTTCAGATGAGCCCCTTTCACTACTGTTCTCCTGCCTCCTGTGGTGGTGGGGTGGGGCACTGCTGCTTCTAACATACAGTAGGAGAAGCCTGGGAGGCTGGGACCCCAGGGCTGTATCCACTCCACAGTATATGTCTGTGGTTGCTGAGATCTTGGCTGTTCCTGGTCTCTTCTCCCTGCCAGAGGATTTTGCTGCCTTGTAGATACGGGCTTCTAGCCTTATGTGATAAATGATAGAGAAGGCTGACTGAGCCTTTACAGAAGAGGGGCTGCTTAGAGTTTATTTCACATTTCCTTAAGGAGCTTCAGGCTTGCCCCTCTCCTGTGTCCTCTCTGGGCACATTGGGCCTCCCACAGCCCCAGGTCAAGTGTGTGGGCATTCCTGATTTAGAGGCATTCCTGCCAGAGAAGTGGTATCACTTCAGTTGCAAAGGTGGGTCCTTGGTGTTGATGGGCTCTAGTTCTGGATACCCTGGAGGTGTACATCCCACTTAGCCTGCGAAGACAGTGGGAGGAACACCAGACTTGGAATTGGGAGACATGGACCCTGCTCCCATATTTGGCCCAGATTGCTCATGTGATGTTGAGCAAGTCCCACCCACCTCTTGGGCCTCAACTTGAGGACAGAAGACCTTGGAATACCTTTACCATGGTGAGCTTTGAGGCTGACCCAGTATTGCCATACACTATCTCCAGCTGTGTTTCTGTGACACCTTACAGACTCTCCTCCTTAGCCTTGGTTTGGGGGAGAGGACTTTAATCTCAGGGCTGCGTTCTATTCTGGAGTTTCTAGTGCGTGGGCACAGATGCATTTAGACTCGATCAATTGGTGATGTGGGTATTAGGGTGTAATTCCCTGGGTGCAAAGGGGAATGGAAAGGTTTGAGTAAATTTTGGAGAGGTTTGGGAGGGAGTTCTTATGAGGAAAAAAAAAAGAGTTTTTATCTGAGTAAGAGAAGGCAGAAATATTACCCGATTGGTCCTCAAGTATTTGAGGGACTAGTGCCTGGGCGGGGAACACCTTTTCTTCTTCTGCACAGAGGGAGAACAACTGCAGGAAGGCTGAAAGCTGGGGAGAAGGAACTGGGTGTGCTTGGGGAGAGCCTCTTCTGTAATAACCGACAAGTGTCCCCAGCTCTGCAGTTGACACAATGCTTTCACTCACACTGACATTTGATCCTATCAGTAAGGCTCAGAGGTAGGCAGGATGAGGGTCGTGGTCTTTTTTTTGGAGGGGAAAGGGTGGGAGGCATTTCACAGGTAAAGAAACTGAGGCGCAAAGTACGACCCACTCAGGACTGCAGAGCTGGTAAGTGGTAGAGCCAGTTCCCTGCTCTCATGTGTCCTTCTGTGTTCGCCATCACTAGAAGCTATGAAATGTTGCAACCACATGCCTTGGGGTGGGGTAAACGTCGGGGAGTGGATTTTGCAGAGGAGATAACTCTCTGGGTGGGTTTAGGAGCAGTCCTGCTTGAGTCAGAGGATGGAATAACCTTGCTGTTTCTACATAAGGAGTATATCAATAACTCATAAATGGAGAGATCTTTTGGGCCGCAGCATTCAAGATTGCCAATTTTTCTCACCCCCCCCCCCTTTTTTGCTACAAAACAGCAAGGTTAAAGTTTTGAATGGCCCATTCAGAGGTTTGTATACATCTTAAAGTTTTTAGAGTTATGGTCAGACTGTATGTAATCTAAAAGTCCAGAACACTGTGCCTGAATTCCCAAGATTTGAGCTTTTCTCATGAACCCATGAGTTCTTAGTCTCCTCCACTCGTGCTTCTGGAAGGTCATGGGCAGTTACAGGCCCTGGCTTGCAGGTGTGCTGCCACATTCCAGACCAGTGTGCCTGCTGGGAGTTGCACACTGGGTTAGGCTGTGGTGGAGACCACATAGGTGGTAATAGTCATCCCTGCTGTTGTTAATAGAGTTTGCTGCCTCTAACTACTTTTGTATAGTTAGGTGTGCCCACGCTTGGTGGTACAGGTGCTGGCACATAGTAGGGGCACAAGGGATGTATGTAAGTTTCCCTTTCACTTCTGACTTGGGAGGCAAGTCTTTTAATTCTCAAGGGAGTGCAGAAGAGATTGGACTTCTGACAATCTGGGACATGTAAGTTTTTTGGTGCCAGGTCTATCTCCCTTTGGCCGAGGTTTTGACCGCCCTTGGCAATCCTGCTGAATTCGTTCTTCTGCTTCTGAAGTTCTCAGATTCCAGTGTTGGAACTTGTGTTCTATCGTGGAAGGGTACAAAGTGACACTTCGGTGTTCTGATTCTGTCGTAGCTCATCCATTAAAAAAGTCAAAGCTGAGCTGTTTCCCGGCTGGGAGAAGAGAGAGAAGGATCCTTCAGGCCAGCAGGTCCTTAGAGAGGTGGTGTGCTAGGATGGCGTTTGAGATCCCAAGTTCATTTCCAGCCACTTGAAAAACAAAACAATTCACAAACAAAGGAAACTGTTGTCTTCCAGCCTTAGGAAAAACACAAAGAAGGAAATGCTGTTGGTCTTATAGCTCCAGCTACAAAGAGCAAATCATTCTATCTGTTTGGTTAATTTAGCAGATTAACCAGTTGTTAAACTGACCAATTTAAAAAATGCTCAGCTTGCTAGCAGCTTTGTGGCCTGCGATCCGGGCTCCTCCTCCGCCCCAGGGGTCCTAGTCTCCAGCTGGAGGAGCTTTGGAGGGAGGGGGAGTGCTGGGCCTGGAACAGCCCTGGGGGTCTGGAGGAGGATCTCTGTCTTCTCTTTACTGCCCCCTACCCCCTTTCTGAAAACTCCTTCTTAAAACAAAAGGCTTTTATTTAGTAAACACCCGCACCCAGCCTTGCTGGAGTGTCCTGAGTTGCTTGGTGCGATGGGGGGTCGGGGTGGGAAATTTGCCCCTTCCATGTGAGAGGCTGGGGTGCTTCGCTGGCCTCTTGTGTCTTCCTTACTCTCTCTACCTTTGTTTCAAGGGCCTTTTGAAGACGATCTGAAAGGTCCTGCCAACCTGGCCTGCTCTGTCTCTGGTAGCAATTTTAGGCGAGTCTCTACTTGAGCCTCCCCATAAGACTCACTTTCCCAGGCCCCCCAAAGCTGCCGCGGGCAACGTGGAAGGTGAGCAGGGGAGCCTGGGCTGACCTGGGCTTGGATGGCACCTCTCTTGGTCCCCTTCCCACCCGGCCTTGATCAAAGGAGCCTCCTCAGGGAGCAGGGAAATACCTCTCCCAATAGCCCCACCAGTGAGTAAACAGCCAGGGCCTCTGGTAGCTTTTGAAGCCCGGTGCTTCAGGCCCGGAGGAATGCAGAACATTTCATTTTAGGAGTGGACTTAGGTTTCCACTGCTTTCAGTATTTACAAATTTGAAACAAATGCCCTCATTTAGCAGCAGGCAGGCTGGGCAGTAAACGGGGGCTGTTTAAGGGCGTTTATGGCGGTCACAGGTATTTGTGGGAAGGGGGACCCCAGCAGGTTTGGGAAAGGACAGAGGGTTTATGGTTAGGTGGGTTGTACAAAGGCCCTAGCCAGGTCTCCGGTGGAGGGTTGTTGTTAGGTGGGCTTTGTCTTAAAAAGCATTGCTGCCTCCTGCCCCCCAGGAAGTATCTCCTTCTGGCAGACAAAGGGGTTTGGGATGGTGTTTATCCCTCCTGGGGCTGATGCTGAGGGCCTTGTCCCTCTTGCTTGGCTGCCAAAGTATCAGATTTCCAATGAACCTTTCCTTCTCCACTCCCAGAGCTTGAAAGGCTTGTTAAATGTGCTTTATATATAATGAGTTGGCTGAGAGGTTCCCCCCTCACTTCCAGCCAGTTTTGTGAGGAAGGAGCTAGGGAAACCTGTTTTCCTTTTGTTGTTGTTTCTGGAAGTAGGAGCTGTGAAGGTGCAATTGTAAAAAGACCTTGATTTTAGGAATCAGCCAAGCAAGTGTTATTTGCCTTTGATGGAGCAGCTTAACCATGGATGGTCTGCCCCCCTCCTAACCCCCAGGGAAATTCAGAAATCTGTTTAGGGACCGAGTTCTGGCTTCACAACTTGCTCCCCATGAGACCTCAGACAGTAGTTTCCTCTTTTGTAAGATGAGGATAATAATAGCAATCCCATTAGGGTTCTTATGAGAATTAAGTGAGATAGTACTATATTTCATGAACCCTAAAATGCTTTTTTTCCTCCACAGTTTCACATCTTTGAAACTGGGTTTTAACATAATCAATTATGTAGTATTGGGTTTTAGTTTTAACTGGTACCATTTCCTTTTAGTGTGGAACATAAATAATGGTGCATCTTAAAATCGGTGACATCTTTGAAATTCACTGTATGTGAAGGACTTTGTCATGTAGTGAACACTTGATAAAAGATAGTTATAATGTAATCAGGTGATTTATTTACAGGCCTATTTTTGTTTCCCATCCACCTGTAACTTTCAATAGAAACTTCTCCTTTTAGTCTGGCCCATAAATAATAAATGATGCTTAAGGCATAAGGCCTCATGTTAGGTAGTGTGTGTGTGTGGGGGGGGTGTGGAGTGGGGGACTTTTAAGTCCTTAGAAGGCAAGTGATGTCCAGAAGAGGAGGTAGATGTCCCTAAGAGGGCAAACAGTCTATTATGGGAAGAAAATGCCTCTCTGATGGTAAAGTCTCCATTTAAAAAGGCTGAGGTATTCCTGGGGGAGACTGGAGACTGACTCTAGGAGTGGATTGTCTGGTAGGAAATTGAGACAGAACCAGAAGAGAGTAATTAACAAGGCAAGGACATAGAGAAGCGCCAAAGAGGCAGACGCAGTAAATGCCAGGTGCTCAGATGATGGAGACCTGAGTGGGGCAGGCAGGAGACAGACAGGAGGTGGTAGCATTTTCTTCCTTCCCGGGCAGCGTGTGGTTGTGTGGGGTTGATCCAAAGTCTGTGGAGACAACTGGTGCTGTTCCTTCTGCTTTGTGCTACCCAAACATTTGCTGAATGGCACTTTCTCCCTTCAGGACACAAGTGGCCCAAAGGCTGGGGAATTCTTTATTTGGTTGAGTTCTGGTTCATTTGATGGTGGGATGGATTGACTGTCAAGTTGGGGTTTAGAATGGTATATGAAAAGAGAAAGATATATCCCTTTTGTATGTGTTAGTGAATGTCAAGAGCAAAGTTTGTTTGTTTGTTTAAGTAGATTGCTGTGTAGATTTGTGTTTCAAGCCTTCCAGAGGTTCACTTCTGTAGGCTTAGGCACTCTGCCTTAGAGGGGTTTCAGATGTATTATCTCTGTGTGGTTGCCCATAATTTTAACTCTTGGTAGGGGTGCCCAGCTAGGGAATGGGCTGATGAATGGATCACCTGGGTGATAAATCAAAAGTCCCAGGGTCGGGGAGACCCAGGCCCTGTATGGAGTGAATGCCCTTTACTTCCTTTGGGAACGTTTTGAAGAAGAATAAGATATTGTAGCTGATGTGCCTTGAACAATCAGGAAGAACAGTGTTGAGATCAAGAAAATTCCAGTGCTCTTTTCCTGAAAGCCTTTGATATACCGATAAGGGCATTTTTGATATAAAAATGATATGATATAAAACATTATTATTTTTTCTTGTGTGGGGAAGACCAGCCCTGAGCTAACATCTGTTGCCAATCCTCCCCATTTTGCTGAGGAAGACTGGCCCTGGGCTAACATCCCTGCCCATCTTCCTCCACTTTATATGGGACGCCACCACGGCATGGCTAACAGGCAGTGCACCCGCGGGTGCACGGGATCCGAACTCGCGAACCCCGGGCTGCCAAGCGCGAACTAAACTGCTGCGCCACCGGGCGGCCCCAAAACATTATTTTTATAAAACTCTAAAACCCAATGTGCATTTTCTTCTGGGGAAGCTGATCTTCCCATTTTCTCTTCTGGGAGGGTTGAAAGAGGCAGTGGTTCTTTTCAAACCAGGACAACAAACACTTTGAAGCCCTTTTTTTAATGTCTTAAGGCACCCCAAGTGATACCTGTGGGCTCTCAGTTTCCCCGAGTTTAGCCAGTAGCCCAGTTTGGGTCTCACACCCTTGATTCCTTATTTACATCCATGGCCAGAAAAGCCTGGAGAGGACTTGCATGGACCTCCCTAGGTCTCCTGCCAGCTGCCAGCCTTGTGGGTGATGCCCGTGGCAGCTGAATTAACAGCTGCCTGTTCTGGGCCCAGCCACTGCCTCAGCCCTGGGAAGAGATGTCGATCAGGGTGACGGGGCAGCAGATCCCCCTGAACCCCGGTTTGGAAGTAAATTAGTTAAAAGTTGCTCTTAGACTCCTGACAAACTGCTTTCAGTTTTTGCTGCCAAAAGAGGACTCTGAAAACCGGGTGTAAATTGGGTTATTTACACTGTCTCTGTTTTTGTTGCTTCCACAAAGTTGGTGAAGGAGGGCACCGCTCCAAGTGAGCTTTCAGGATCCCGGTCATGTTCTTCAGGTACCTGGCGTCAGGTGAAGGGGAGGTGGGGGTGGGCATGTCAGGCTGAAGTGCCCTTGAATGCAGGAAGTGTGGTGACCTGACAGGCCTTTGAGGTGCCTGGGACCAGCCCCTTTCATTAGATCAAAGAAATACCTTTTGTTTTTCCGCTCACACTTTCCTCTGCCCCGGAGCCAGAGTCGTAAGGAGGTGGAGTTGTGAGGGTCTGCATCTGGTGGCTGGGGTGGTGGGTGGAGGGGGGCGGGGCGGGGGTGTCTTCTCTCATGCTGTGCACTTCCTGCATTCGGCTCCCACTGCCCTGGGTGTGCAGGGGTCTGCCTGGGCTAGCCTGGGCACCTCGGGTTCTGCTGGGCCGCCCGCCCGGTAGGGCCCTGCCTGAGCTGGGCTGTAAGCTGGTGAAACCAGCCACACAAAGACGGATTTCACTCCAGGCTAAGTGTTTTGTTGCTGAATCATTTGCATTCATTAAAAGTGAAGGGTGAGTGATATTTAAGGCAACATGACGGGTTTGCTGGAGCCCGCTGCCTTAGGACCTCATTAAGAATTCTTGGGACTGAGAGAGGATGGGCGCAGCTCATTCAAAGCTTACTTAACTTCTGACTGCCTTGGGCATAGGCCAGCTACTAAAATATGAAAAATGTTTGCCCGGCAGCCCCCAGAGCTTGGCCAGACTGCCCTGGCCAAAGAAAACACACACTTCCAATTCATTATTTGACCTCCTCCTGCGCGTTTGCTGGTGTCTCTTCTTCCCCTGAGACCTTGCTGAATTGGGGCCACAGGAAGGGGGCAGGGAGGCTTCTACATATTTTAAGGGGAAGCCTAAAGCAAGTGCTATCTACGTTTACTCCCCAACACACTCCCACCTTCTTTCCCGGGTTATTCACCCAGTCCCTACGGATGGACTTTAGGGATTCTGAGGGATTGCCATTTTAAACAATGCCACCACAATTATCCTCGTACCTGTCTTTGCCCTTGTGCTTGTATATATGAAGGATAAATTCCCAGAAGGGGAGCTGCTCTGTCAAAGGATATGAACATATCAAAATTATGTACAACATTCTGTATTGATGTTATTTTTCTGGAGAGGAAGTTTATAGCTTTCGTCAAATTTCTGAATCACTGCTGTACAGTGGGCTTGTGAAAATCACACGGGCTAATGTGTGAAAGCTGGTAAGCATGGTTCAAATGTGGGGCATTGCTAGGGTGACTGGAGAATTTCTCATCCAGACTGGGGCATTATTAATAATTATGCCAAGACAACCAGTGTAAGGCAGAGTTGTTCCAGGTAACCTGGGAGTGTGGCCGCCCAGTGCCCACCAAGGACCTTATTCCCTGGTCTCAGACCTTGTATGTTCTCTTTTCCACACCCTCTGAATACCTGCTCTTTTTAATTTTCCATTCCATCAGATGTGTTTTTTTGTTGCTGCAACTTGACGATGAGCTTCATCAGCCACAGGGTGGGTTGAGTTCCTGTCCTCCGTTTTCCCACAAAGCCTAACCCTGTCCCAGACGCTCAGTGGTTGCTCAAGTTGTTCCCGGATTCCCAAGACCAAATCCAAATCCTGGAAGCCGTTTACCTTTTCTGAACTCTATTTCTTAATCTCTAGGATGGAAATGATAGTCTCCACCTCGTGCGGCTCTGGGGAGGGTCTCGTGAAGTCACGTTTGTGCAGGGTGTTGTGGTGTTGCCATTGCTCGCGGGAGGTGAGCCAAGGACACTCAAGTTGACGTATGTGGTCTCTCCTCGTTGACATAGTCTCCGGAGCCCTGAAGGCACTGCAAGATGGCTAGATTTGTGTTTTCTGCTTCTCCATTTATTACTCTCCCCTCAGTTGCCCTCTGCCTGTTCCCTCCTCTTATATCCCATTGTCCAAGGCTTAGTCAGGTCTTGTCATTTCTCCCTTGGAAAACTGCTGGAAAAAAAAAGTGAATTTTTGAAGGCAGCATGTGTTTTTCCCCTCAACAGTGTCAAGAAGACATGTACTTTCTGAAATTTGAGATAAAAAAGTCAGATGAGAAACAACAGACTGAGAGGAAGAGGAAGCTGACCGAGAAGGGTGAAGAAGTACAAAGGGGACTGGCTGAGAAAATGAACGAGGATAAGGACACAAAAATGCAATAGCAGAACGAAGTCGCCAGTATAATTTAATCAGCGTCACGTGGTTGTGGTGCTCTCGGAAGCGAGAGGAAAATGTACAGTGAGATGAACATGATGCAAAAAATGTGATAATTAGAGAAATACATTGGAGGTTTGAAAAAGTAATAAACCAAGGGTATACTAGTAGAATGAAAAAGCAGGAAGTATACCTTGCAGATCCTAAGAGGTGATGAAAACAGATAAAACAAAAAATATCCACAATAAAGGAGGCAGCACTGTAGTATTAAAACATGAAACAGATAAAAGCAAAGACAGATATATCACTTAGGATGATAAATGTCAGTGGAATAAGTCTTCCACTGAGTTAAGACAAAATTAAGATTGAGTAAAAAGGTCTCATGCTCTTTACACGAGACAAACCGAAAATAGTGACTGTTTTATTGTTCTTTTTCTAACTTTAGCCCAGTAACCTAATTTACTTCACTCATTATTTAGGAAATAATGTAAGATTATTAATTTTCTTCTGAATATGACTTTGAAATTAATACATTTGAAATGAAAAAATATAGAGTTGATAAGATCCATTGCTTTAGAAAAAAAAACAATAAAAGAAATAAAATTTTGGCAAGTCCAATCAAGAAAAGGAGAGAAAACATCCATAGGCAAAACAAGAAAGGAAAAAGAGGCTCGCTTTAACCTCATTCCTGGTTTCACACCATTTTCTTGAGCATGTTTTTGGTACCTGGTGCCTAAGGGGACATAGCAGCAGGGAGTGAGATGGAGCTGGGGAGGCCTTATGAAACTGTATACTCATAATTAGGGTTGTGATAATAGCAGTGGAAAAGATTTTAAAATATATCATGGGTTAGTATGTTCAATGCTATGCTAAGAAATCTATGCCAAGAAAAGATAAATTACTGAAATTTATTCAAGAGCCTAGTAACTATTAATAACAATTGAAAGATAGTAAAGACAAACAAACACACAAACCAAAAGACCACATAACCCAAACTATTGTATCAGAGGGCTTTGAGGGGAAATTTTAAAAAATGTTGAGGAAATAGAGCCTTGTAATGCCTTATAGACTGTCACAGAGCCAAGGAGCAGATGGATGGCCACTCTGTGCATGTCACAAGGTTGATCTAACCTTGTTCCCAAGTGCTGACTGACAGTGCAGAAAAGAAAACACATTACTTGGAAATATTGATGTAACAGTCTCATGTAAAATACAGTCAAGTTAAATCTAATACTACGTTAAAGGATAATGTACCATAACAACTAAAGAATTTATTCCAAAAATGCATGGATGTTATAATCTCATGTAATTCATCAAAATAAGAAATCAGAGGAGTCACGCAGTTATCTCAATAGATGCAATAAATGACATTAGATACAAATTAACATCCGTTCTTGATCTTTTAAAAAAAATCTCCAACAGCCAACATTATACTTAAAAATGAAACTATAATGCTGTTCTCATTAAAATAAAGAAATCACTACATTAAACTAATAATAACGTCACTAGTATTTAACATTCTGGAAATTGTAGTTGAAATAATACTATAAGAAAACCAAAGTCAAAGTAAAGTTAATGTTAGGGCTGGCCTGGTGGCATAGTGGCTAAACTTGCACGCTCTGCTTCAGCAGCCTGGGGTTTCCAGATTCGGACCCCAGGCGCGGACCTACGCACCAGTTATCAAGCCATGCTGTGGCAGGTGTCCCACATAAAGTAGTGGAAGATGGACACGGATGTTAGCCCGGGGCCAGTCTTCCTCGGCAAAAAGAGGAGGATTGGTGACAGATGGTTCAGGGCTAATCTTCCTCACACATGAAAAAATAAAAATTAAAAAATAAAGCTAATGTTCTTTGCAGATGGTACCAATTGTGTGTGTGTGTGTGTGTGTGTGTGTGTGTGTGCGCGCGTGAGGAAGATTAGCCCTGAGCTAACGTCCGTTGCCAATCCTTCTCTTTTTGCTGAGGAAGACTGGCCCTGGGTTAACATCCGTGCCCATCTTCCTCTACTTTATATGGGACGCCGCCACAGCATGGCTTGACAAGCGGTGTGTCTGTCCGCGCCCGGGATCTGAACCTGCGAACCCCAGGCCGCTGAAGCAGAGCGCACCAACTTAACCGCTTTGCCACTGGGCTGGCCCCAGATGGTACCATTTTTTACATATGAAACCCAGGTATCAACTGAAAATCAGTAAAATCAAGAAGAGAGTTGAGTCATTTGGCCAAATACAAAACTACACAAAAACCAGAAGGTTTGCTGCTTAGAACCTTTTAGAAAATATAATGGAAACATTATCCCATTCACTAAACCAACAAAAAAACAAAATACGCATAAAGGAAAATAATGGAAACTATATGTTGAAGGAGTCAGTAAATATTATTCTTTTCCCCTCTCAATTTGAAACCAGTGGAGGCAGGGAGGGTGGGAGAAAGGAAGGAAAGACAGATAGACACAGGAATTGGACAGATGGAGATCAGTATATCATCTTCATTATTAATAAAGGCTAGTTTAAGGAACAGGTTTTAATCTGAAGAGGATAAACTTGTCTGATTCATCCCTGAATTAGGGTGTGTATGTGTGTGTAGGGGTTTGTAGGCTACCTATATAAAATATGTCCTGTTAGGGGATGTGTGTGTGTGTGTGTGTGTAGGGGTATGTAGGCTACCTATATAAAATATGTCCTGTCTGCGCTGGAGGTATGGGGGTGTGGGCAGATCCCCCCTACCCTAAGTGGGTTGGGGAGGAATCAGAGCCAAACCTGCCCAATCAGACATCACCCTCCCTGGGGCTTGTGGGAGGAGTTATTTTTCCATGCAACTTCCCTCTCTTTGCTCTCTGAACTCGCAGGAGGCTTAACCGTTGAAGACACTGGACGCCTAGGAGTGTGAGCGCTTAGGGGTGTGGCTCTTCCCTCCAGGGAAAGGGCGCAGCTGTCTGTCAGCTATTCCAGCTTCCACCTTCACTAACCACACTGCTCCTTTGTGGATCCTTCCAGGACACCTGGAGAGCAGAGTAGATTTCCCCCACAAGGCTCTCAAATGGATGAAAACAGGACAGTGTTTAAACTAATTCCAAGGCAACTCGGTACCCAAGGGTGGAAATTCACTTCCTATCTGTTTCCCAGCCCAAATCATGTACAAACACATTTTCTTCAGAGAAGTGAAATAATTGAGAACAGGAACCTTCCTGGCCTTGTTCACTGCTGTATTCCCAGCACTTACAACAATGCCTAGCTCGTGGTAGGCATTTGATAATTTCACGGGGGGGTAACATGTAATGCAGAAAAGGCCTTATATTCCTGATCTTATTGATTACAAATTAATAAGAAAAAGATAGGGAAAAAGACACAAGGAAAAAATAGACAAAGAAGTTGAATAGAAAATGGACAATAAGAAATTTAGCTAACGAGTAAACATGAAAGATTGCTTTATCTTGTTAAGGACAAACTGAATGTCTCCAACGAATTGCAAATTAAAGTATTATTTTACGTCTCTCAAATTGACAAAGATTAATAAGTATCAGTGTTGGTAAGGAAGCATAAATTGGCACAACGTTTTTAAAGAGCAGTTTGTCATTTATCAAAAACTTGAAATTGTATTGTCTCTAGTCCAGGAGGAGTTCTGTTTCTAGGAAGTCATCCTACAGAAACACTCATTTCCAATGTGCATAGGTGGCTGTACACAGAGGTTCAGTTGGAGCGTTGTTTGTAATGGCAAAAGATTTAAAACCATCTAAATGTCCATTATTAGGGTGTTGGACAAATAGATGAGAGGTCACTGATGCAGTGAAATAGTACACAGTGGTTGAAATGAATGAGCTAGAATCGTGTGAAGACGTGGAAGGATATCTGTGGTTAACTGTACAGCAAAAAAAGCAAGTTGCAGAATAGCAGGTGTGTGGGTTGAATTGTGTCCCCCAGAAGGATATGTTCAAGTCTTGTGACTGTGACCATAGAAATGAATCTTTGCAGGTGTAATCAAGTTAAGATGAAGTCATTAAGGGGGACTCTGATCCTGTATGACTGGAGGTATCCTAACAAGAGGAGGAGGAGGAGAGACACAGAGGGAAGACAGCCATATAATGACAGAGGCAGAGGTTGGAGGGCTGCGTCTACAAGCCGAGGAATGCCAAGGATTGCCTGCATCCTACAGAAGCTAGGGGAGAGGAATGGAATAGACTCTCCCTAGAGCCTCCAGAAGGAACCAACCCTGTGGTCACCTTGATTTCACACTTCTGGCTCCAAAACTGTGAGAAAATAAACTTCCGTTGTTTTAAGCCACCCAGTTGTGGCAGTTTGTTACAGCAGCCCTAGGAAACTAATAGAACAGGAATGGCATTATCCCATAATCATGCCTTCTGTGAATGCACCTGCTGCCCTCTCCATGACAAAGAGCTGCTTCAGTCCTTTTTCTACCCTCACAACCACCTCCTCGGACACAGGAACTCTCTGTGGTGGTGATTTTTTTGTCAGAGGATAGCCTCACTAGGGTAAATTTGTGTTTCACCTCCGTTGCCTCCCTCTCCCATACCAGTGTCTAGTGGCCTCTTGCTGTCTTCCCCATCATCATCCCTTAAATTCTGAGCACCGTGAATTACCCGGAGTTCTCTGACCAGGCTTTGTCTTTGTGCTCCTGTCTTGTTCTATTTGCCAAGCTCCATTCCTTCTTAAAACCTTGTTTTGAAGAGCCTTCTTCCAGGATTCTTCTCTGTCCCGATAGCCCTCCACTCTGATTTAGAAGCTTGTCTGGTGCACCCACCCGTCGTGCTGTGTGACAATGTGGTAAAGCCTAGTGATTGTGATGGGCTTCCCTCTGGAGCCCCAGAGATTTGAATCCTGCATTTGTTGCTTACTAGCAGTGTGACCTTGAGCAAGTTGTTTTACCTCTCTGTGCCTCAGTTTCCTCGCCTGCATAATGGGGATCCTAGTCCCTACCTCAGTGGGTGGTTGTAAGCATTAAGAAGCTAATATGGTTAAAGCGCTAGGAACAGAGCCTGGCACATTGTAAGCGGTCAGTAAGTGTAGCTATTATCATAATTATATGTTTACTTGTCTGACTCCCCCACTAAATGGAGATACTTAAAGGCAGTAATTGTGTGTTTTTCTCTCTCTATCCCCAGTGTCTTGCAGAGTACTTGGCACATGGTAGGTTCTAAATAAATGTTTGTTGAATTAATAATGATAATTAACGTAATTGCCTACCAGGATCCCATACTGGGCTTTGACCCTCTGCTGGTTCCACATCATGCAGGGATAACGGGGCCCAATATCCAGCTCAGTGAAACCACCACAGACCAGCTGGTGTTTCTTGAACACCTACAGTGGAGGAGATAGACCGGCCCTTGTCCTCAGGGAGCTTAGGATCTAGTGGGGAAGACAGGCTGTGAAACGTTAAACACCAATGTTAGGTGTTTTTTTTTTTTTTTTAAATATCTGCTTGAATGCTTAGAATGCATTCAATGTAAGTGTTTGCTCTACTTTTTTTTTTTCCTGAGGAAGAGTGGCCCTGAGTTAACATCTGTTGCCAGTCTTGCTCTTTTTCTTTTTTCATCCCCAAGCCCCAGTACATAGTTGTATATCGTAGTTGTAGGTCCTTCTAGTTCTGTGTGGGACGCTGCCTCAGCATGGCTTGATGAGCGGTGAGTAGGTCCGTGCCCAGGATCCAAACTGGTGAACCCCCTGGCCACCGAAGCGGAACGTACAAACTTAACTGCTATGCCACCAGGCTGGCCCCACAATATTAGGTTTTAATAACCATTTGTGGGAGCAGGAGGACACACAGAGGATGTGCATTCACAGGTATTTCGGTTGGTGGTGCGTTGTTATCTAACTTCTTCCTTGTTTTCCAAATTCGTTCTAGAAAGCTTCTTAAACTTTTTAGTAATGAAACTTAGATCTAGCGGCTTCATCAGGTTCTGATTTGATTTTCTTTTTCACGTGTACTTTCCTCAGTAGACACATAACATCTGTCTCTCTGAAATTAGCAGCCATCAATAATCATTGCTAGATCCATTATTTCATTAGGGGTTGTGAAACGGTGATATTCTGTTTATTAGCTGGAGACTTCTGTAAAGACAAACCTCCCCTCATGAACTGTTTGCTTACCCTGAGGCATAGCTGTGCAAGAAAGGGAAAAGAAATGCTTGATTCTTTACCAGTTTTCAGTTTTAAAAATGAGTTGGTTTTCTAGCATCCTTCAAAGGGGACCAATGAAAGGATTTGGGCTTTTTTTTTTTGTTTTTTAAATCATTATGAACTCATGGATTGCAAACTTACTCTTTGTGTTTAAGTCCATATGGTTCTTATCCTCATGAATGCTTAAATGGTCCTCTCTTTGGCCTGTGGGAGCCTCTTTAAGTTGGCTGTGAACCTTTTGACGTGACCCTGCTAGTCTTTGTGTGATAAGATGTTCCAGGCTCATCTTGCACATTTCCTGCCCCAGACTTGGAATCAGGCACTTCTCCAACAAGAAAGGGCATGATTTTTTTAGAATATTGGTGCAGTTTTACCAAACCACTTTCCAGAAGGGAATTATAATTTACACTCCCATCAGCAAAGCGTGAGGACCATTTTCTCCATACACTCACCAGCGTTGAGTGTTATTTTTAAAATCTTGGCACTCATTACTCATTCTAATTTGCATTTCTTAGATTACCAGTGCATTGGAACTCTTTCTTATATTTATTAATCATTTATATTTGTTTTGAGAACTCTTCATGTTTTGACCATGTCACTATTAAAATTTTAGCAGTTGTGATTGATTTGTAACTTTATATATCAAGGCCAGCAATCTCTCTTCTGTCATTTGCTGGAAATAATTTTCCTAATTTGTTATTTGCCATTGAGAGTGTTTACAACTTCTTTATGTAGTCAGGTATTTTCCTTTATATAGCATAGAATTTTCCAGGCATCTCTCTTTGGGGCCTTATGGGATCAGAAAGCTGAAGTCTGATAGTTCTCTCCAGACATTAGTTGGTGCATGAACATTCACTGTGCTTTCCTCACCTCACTAAGTTGGGTTCTTGAGGCCAGAGACTCCCTCATACTAAGATGGCCTGGATCCATTTTCACCCAGACGGACTCGCTCTGATTCTTGTTCGTATTGAAGGTGCCTCTGATTTGAACAGCTTTTGGAGGGGAGTGATTGAAACTATGAGCAATGGCTAATCTGGGCACTGCCTTGGAGGCTCCCAGGGCAGCAGGCAACAGAATGCAAAGGTCCCAGCTGTCAGCAGCTACCCCCGCAGAGCTTTGCCAACAGAGGGCAGCACCCCTTGAACCACGCAGCCCCACGTGTGTGTGTCCAGTGACCAGGTGGCTCCAAAGCTCTGCTGGGCCTCGGTGGGACAAAGTTTCAGACTGCAGGGTCTGTTCAGAGAGAACCACTACACCCACTTGGCAGATTGGGTGAGTGGCAAATCAAACAGGCACTTTTCTAGCTCCAAATGGTTTGCCTGAGAGGAATGCCAACAAAGGCCTACACTGGTAAGAGATGTTATGATGGGATGTAGTTCCTAAAAGATAAAAAACATAATAATGACAATAAATAATGGCTAAGAGCCCAAAGTCACATAATACTTTAACTTAATCCATGCCGGGCACTGTTCCAAACATGCTACATTTGTTAACATGTGTATTTGCTTTTCATAACCGAGGAGGTAGATACAGTTATTAGCAACATTTTATAGATACAGAAATGGAGACACCATAAGGATAAACAACTTGCCCAAGGTCATAGTGAGTGAGAGTAGAGTAGAATTTGGTGAGTGGGAGAGTAGAATTTGAGTGCACAGTCAGTCTGACTCTAGATTCTGAGTTCTTGCTCCATCTCCATCCTGCCTGTATGCTGTAAGCCAGGGCCCTAAAGTTGTGTAGCTCTTCAAACTTCCCAGAGGGCATTCCATCCTTGTAAAGGCCCTGCAGGATAAAGAGCAGCTAGCTGGTTTTACATATGGGGAAACAAAAGCCTGAAGAACAGAGTGACTTGCTCAGAACCAAGTGTAGGATGCGGGTCTTTCTGCATTTGGTAACTGACACTCATTTGATACGAAAGTGGGACTCTTTGAAACTTTTAGGAACAGAACTGCCCTTAGACACATACAAAGTGGTTGCCTTTTCCCTTTGAGAGGGCCAAAACCTCTGGGGTCTGTTGAACTTGGGGGTTTTACTCAGGACTTGCCTGGACGCAACTCGGATCTTCTGGCACTGGGCTCTTGAGGGTTGTGTGGGGGCCTGCTCTCGGGATCTCATGGCCCTTTCTGGAAGTCGAATGCTTTGCCTTTGCGTGAGGAGCTGCAGAATGAGTTCCAAAAGCATCAGGACTGCGGGGTCAGAGGTTCTGGAAAAGTTGGGTGGAAATTGCCCCGCTGTCTTCTTGCTCCTGGCCTAATGGCTCAGACCATTTTTAGATGTCAGGAAGTATAACAATATGGTACATTTATCTTGGTGAATAATGGATGAGCCCGGGGAAGGTATTGTACTTTTCCTAGTGAATTATTTACCAGGAGCCTCTAATCTGAGGGCTCTCCAATATAAATGGTCTGATCTGGTATATATAAAGCCCCCTCCCCTCTCCTCTCACTCCCCAGGTCCCCCCCCCCTACAGGCTAGCTGTAACCTTTCTTGTCTAGCGTTTTACTGTCCAGCCATGTGGCCTGTAGCTAGGGACTGTCTGACTTTGGAGTCCTTGCAGCTGCTGGGGAGGGTGGCCAGAGGGGGTGGGAGGACCTCTCTACTAGAGACACAGGGACAGATCTGCCAAGGAACGCCGGGTACATGTGGGGCTGGGGCCTGCTCTACAGGCATGGGGAGCCCTTTGTGTTCTTACGTGTGTGTGCGTGTGCACATACGTGTGCTCTATGTCTTTGTTTTCTTGTCCCTTTCTCTGGGTCTCTCTATGACTCTGTTTCTCTCTCTCTCTGTCTCTCAGTTTGTCTCTGTCTGTGTCTCTCTACCTGTTGATCCTCCCACCTTCTCCCTCTGTCAGGATCTGGGTCTCTCTTTGTGTCTCTCTGCCAGTATCTCTTTCTCTCTTAGTCTGTCGCTCTTCCTCTGTCTCTCTCTCTCTCTGTCAGTTGTTAGTCTCCCTCTGTCTCTGTCTGTCTGTCTGTCAGTCTGTAGATCTCTCTGTCGGTCATTCAGTCGGTCAGCATCTCTCTCTCTCTCTGCGTCCTTCTCTGTTTCTGTCAGTCTCCCTCCAGCCCCCTTCATCTCATCTTCCCGTCTCCCTCTGTCTCTCTCCGGCAGTGTCTGCTTGCCCACCTCCCCCAGCATGACTTTAGAGGTTTATAAGAGGCCCCTCCTGGAATGGAGGGACAGCCAGTTCCAAACTTAAGTGAAGCCAGATCGTGGTGCCTTCCAGACCCTGATTTAAAGATTGACGGAGCAGGCATGAAATAAACTTCAGGTCTTTGTCATTTTTTGGCTATTCAATTCGGTTATTGCATCAGCCACTCTTAGGGGCTTTTTTTTCTTCAGCTATTTGTGTGTGCTTTATGTTTTATAACGTTTTCCACCCCAAAGTCGGTTATCCCTAGGCTTTTAAGCATCTGGTGATGAGTTGCAAGTTTTTGGTGCTTTTAAAAATAACTTACAAGGAATTGTTTCTGTTTTTCATCAGTTTGTATTTTTCTCATCTGTTGTTATTGATTTGGAGATTGAAGTGCTTATTTTGCCATCTTTAGCCAGATGCTTTTTCTAAACAGCTGATTTAAAAAATATATATGACTCTTTTTTGGTTATTTTCCTTTAAAAATAAAGGAGCAAATCATTAGTAATGCACTTAAAAGATTAAATAAAAGAATAAAAATAGTTTTGCCTTCTTAGAAAGTTTATATTTTAAGCAGTGAAATGAGGTTTATAAGGAGTCTAGGAAGTGTCTGATGGTTTGACTCTGATTAAGCAGCTGGCCTGCCTTCTACTTCCCCCTCTGTCCTCTGACCCCCCGCCCCCACACCTGATGACACTGGGCCAGACTGTTACATCTGAGTAATATTTGAGCAATGATTGTGGCTGCAATAGTTGTACCCCCACTACAAGTTATCTCCCCCGTCCAGTGTTTTCCCAGCCACACGTGGTTGCAGAGGTGGCTGAGAGGAGAGCTTTTGATGGCAGGAGTACTGTCTTCAGAAGGAGGCAGTGGGCATTGTGCAAAATCCTGCCTGCCCCGCACCCACCCAGCAGCCTAGAGTCCAGGAGGGTACCGTTGCCTCTTCAAGTCATTGGCTCTTCCAAGCCTCCTCCCTCAGTCTGGATTCTTCTCTTTGTGTCCCAGGTTGAAGCCTAAAGCCTGGAGCATCCCTTTCTAAGACCCGTCCCTGGAGAGAAGGGTTGGTTTCCAGAAGCAGCTGTTGGTCAGACAGGTGGAGAAGGAAAGGACGGAAGGCTGGGGGAGGGGCACTGTAAAGATGATGTCTGGCTCTGAGTCCTGGTGCCTGGCCCTGAGAGGACAGCCAGGCTGCCCAGTGCATTGTCCGACGGGGTCTCCTCCAGGCTGTTAAGGGGCGCATTCGTCTCCTGCATATGTGCTAGGCATCGCCACGTGTCATCGGGTGTGTGGCAAATGCAGCCTGCTGCCGCAGGCCCTGAGTGGCTTGTGCTTTCCACATCACACATAGCAAAGTGATTTCCTCACATTTTCTGCTCTTGTCTGCTTCGGGAAGTGGTTTGTAGAGCACTTCTAAATATAAAAGTATGAGACTGGCTCTTTCTCTTATCCCTTTGAAATCAGCTGAGGTCCAGCCTCTTTAGTGACTTTTTGGGTTTGTGGGGAGGAGGAAGGGCAACAGGAGAAGCTGGTATGTGTGTGCATGCGTGTGTGTTGCACTGGGCTCTGAAGATACCCAGATGAGTGGGGCAAACAGGCATCATGGGACGAAGTGTGGTGATAGAGGCCAGGCAGGGTGCTGGGGGCACCCAGAGAGGATGGTGTAGGCTTAGATGCTGATGATGTTCAAACTATGGACAGCTGTGTTCAGCTGCTTACTTGTTTAAACAAATTTCATTTGCTTCTTTCCTCCCCAAACCCAACAATATGTTCATCTGCTGGAGAGAAGAGCAGGATGTAGGAGATGGCCACAGGGAAGGATCTTTAAAACCTAGTGCTAAGTGGAAAAAAGTAAGAAGCAGAGTGAGAGATAACGCAAGACCATTACCTAAGTTAAAAATACCCCACAGGAAACAACAATCACATTTTACCAGAGCACACACAAAGGAAAGGATTTACATTAAACCCGATGGAATGGTTGTGGGGAGAATGTGGATAGAAGGAAATAAGTGAAAGAAATGAAAAGCAGCCAGCGTGGCATCGTGGAAAGAACACAGATGTAGGAGCCAGACAGATCCAGGGGCAGCTCCTGACCGTGCTGTTTACTGGGATGGCCTGGACTCCAGTTTCCTCCTCTGTAAAATGAGGCTGACCCGTGTTGAGAGTTCTTTGGATTAGAAATAATGTGCCCATGCACAGGGCCGGCAAGAAGCAGACAGAGGAGCCTTAAGGCAGCACTGTCCAGTGGGACTTTTTGAGGGGATGGAACTGTTCTCTATCTGCACTGTTCAGTATGGCGGCTGCTAGCCACATGTGACTCCTGAGCACTTGAAATGTGGCCAGTGGGACCGAGGAAATGAATTTTCAATTTTGTTTCATTTCAATAAAGTTACATTTAAATAGCCCCGTGTGGCTATTGGCTACCATGTTGGACAGAGTAGGTCTGAGGGATATTTTAACTTCTTTAGGAGCCAGGGAGGGTTTTCATCATTGAATGGAGTTGAGCCCACTCCATCTAAATGGCAGGGAATCATGGTCTCCCTTCCACAGGGATTTTGGAGTGAACTGCTGTGGCCACTCTGGTCAGGTCTGGGGTCTGTGCTCGCTGCCTTATCAGCCTCCCAGGGGTGAGGTGTAAGTGGGTAAAAGGAGCTCAGAAAATGGAGTCTCACAGAGTTTTCTGAGCCTGTCTTGAAAATTAATAAACTAAGGCTTGGTCCAACCATTCCCAAGGTCGTGGTCCCCAGGCTGTCATTTACTTTGCCCCCTGCCTCCACAGGAAAGACCATGGGAAGCTTACTCCCAGGTTCACTCCAGAGCTATTGTCACTGTGGTCTCCAAGAGCCCCTCATCACTGCACCTGGCATCAGACCTGGTTGGGCCTGCAGACTGTGAATGAATGGCTGTGGAGCCTGCAGCAAGTCTTCCTCCATCTTCTCTGGAGGATGAGAGGCTGGATTCTTCATCCTCTCCGGGGTCCCTGCGTACACTGGCTGAGCATCCTGAAGTCTTCCTGGAGTTGAGCTCCTGGCTCATTTCCCAGTCTCTTGGTCCAGCGGCCGTATCTCCTTCCCTGCAATATGTATTATTTCCGCAGGCCACTCACTGGTGTCTTCAGGAGACAACTGGCTGCCTGTCTCTCTCCTTCTGTCTCTCTCTTTCTCCTTGGGACTGAGAATGGATCTGCCCCCAGGCATCGAGGATGCAGAGAACTCCTGGTTCTCCCTGGCAAATCTATTCCAGCCCCCCGCCCCCCCCCCCCCCGCCCCCAGCCTTTGGACTCCGCAGGAATCACCTTATCCAAGGACATTTTAATTTGGGGTCCACTGTTTCCTAGAACTTCTGGAGTTTTTTACTTCCCTGAAAAATAACGCAGGCTTTTGTATGTGTATTTCATTTGAACATCCTGAGGGCCTGACAAAGAATCACTAAAATCAGTTTCAAGGCTGCCATTTTCCAGATGAGGAAACTGAGGCCCAGAAAGGAAAATTAAGTTGGCCGAGATTGGATAAAGGGAGATGCCGGACAAGATTTCAGGTCAGATAGACTCTTAAGTGACTTCATTCCCCCATAAACGCTTGTGGGGTATTTACTGTGTAACCAAGGCACTGTGAGGGGCACAACGTATCATATTGGACACAAATAACTGCCTTCCCCTAGTGCTTACAGTCTCGCTTGGAGGATACAGTGCTCAGTCACAGCACAGGAGGAATATCCAGGGTGTCACAGGCAGTGAGCTGTCAGTGCAAGTGTGTGTGGCCAAGGCAGAGGCAGGATGCAAGCTGAGCCACAGGAATGGCAGCAGCTTGTCAGAAGTGATGCTGGATCCCTGTTTGCAACCCCCAGCTGCCTCTGACCCGCACACCTGCCATTTATAGCATCATTCTTAATCCCTCCCCGGGCTGGCCCTCCACTTGCCTTGTGGCTCCAGGGGCTGGCTGTGTGACTGGAGGCTGTGGGGTGGGGAGGGGATTCTGGGGAGTGAGCACTCTGAGGCTCATTGCTGTGAGTCCAGTGTTAGGTCTTGGTGACTGTTCAGTTATAATCTCTCATTTCTGTAATTTTACAGATAATCAAACTGCCTGGCCGAGGGAATGGTGATTGTCCAGGGTCACTCTGCTTGTTAGTGGTTAATGCTTGTTAGTGTATTGAGACTAGAACCCAGGTCTTGCCATGTTCCTTCTGCCTGATCACATTGCCCTCGCTCTGGCTGGGTTTTTAACTCATTGCTGCTTCCTTGGAGACATTGTAGGCGTGTAAGGGTTGCTAAGGGTGAGAGACTTGTCCGGATATGGCCCTCTCAGCCCCAGCAGAAGACAGGCTAAGGTTCCAAGGTCGGGTGGTATGGCTGCTGGCTGGCGTTATTTGTCCCTTTGGGCTTGGATGCCACATGATGCCGGACACAAGGACCCACTCCTGCCGTTAGAGGTTGGTCTTCCCCCTGCAGGGCCTCCAGGAGTGGGCAGGGCAGGTCTGAGCTGTGGTTTTCATCTAAGGTAGGCAAGCTGGCCCACTAGGTTGTTCCTGCCCTAATCCCTGGTGATTTTGTTCTATTTATCTAATCCGGATGTGGGAGCCTCTCCAGATATTTACAGTTAAGTCCTAGGACAGGAAAACTCAGCTGAGTCCCTGGCTCGTTCCCTCCTGCACCGCTCAGAGCAGGGGCTGTGATGGCTCGTGGAGGGCTGCAGGGCTCCTGTCAGTGAACTTGGGCCTTTTGTAGACTCTGGGAGGACAGAAAGGGGATGGAACTTTGTGCTCTGCCTCTGGGTCTTGGAGTCACCTGTGATCGGTTTTCAGCGACCTTTGGGCCCTGATGTTCTGAGCTTATTGTCAGTCAGTCTGGGTTGCTGGTGCTGAAACCAGTACAGTATATTGGTGGGACATTGGTGGTAGTTCAGAGGAACATTCCAGATCCCCAGATTCACAAATCCCGCTGTACCATTTTCTGTTTCTGCTGCCCTTGGTGAACAGGGGGGATAACTGGACTTACTGTTCATCCAAGTGACCTATTCCTGCAGCAACTGAGATTCATTCCTCAAAAAACCCATAAATGTCTATGGGCCACGGACCTTTGGAGTGGCTTCAGAGCAGCTGAAAGTGCCAGTGAAATCCCTGAAGGCCAAGGGTCTGCTGTCTAGTGTCCGCCCTTGGGGAGGAGGGGTATGGCAGGGACCCTCATACCCCTGGGACCTCCCACTTGGTGCCCTTAGAGTCTCTGGATGGTGCGGACTTGTGAGGAGGGCTGTCCTCATGTGGATGAGGGCCTGGGGGCCACTCTTTTTCCTGGAGCATTGGTGCCTCTGGGGTTGAAAGCTGTCTCTCCTGGCCTGTGTCTTGATGCTGTCGCCCCAGACAGGGCACAGGAAGCTGGGAAACCTCTCTCTCAGGGGTCTCTGTGCCCCGACAGGAACCACCTTGGCCTGGGCTCTCGGGGTCACCTGGAAGTCAGGATGACTCCCACAGGGACCTGGCCCTGGAACCAGGGACTGAGTCTTAGGTATGGAGCAGTCAGCTACCTTTCTGTGGCTGGTTGGCCTCGGGTGAGGCCACTCACATGATCACACACAGCCGTGCAAAGTGCCCATGCCAGGGCCAACCAGGGTCATCTTGGTATTTCAGCCTGGGCCTACGGCATCTGTTTGAAGGATGGAATTTCTTTAGTAAGAGGGAGAGAAGATAGATAGAATCGACTGGTCAGGTTTGGCAGGTTCTGGACCCTGTTCAGGGTTCTGGGGGTGTTTTTGCTAGATCAGGAGGACTAGGCCCTGAGACATGGGTAGTTGATTGGCCCAGATGGATAGTTGGACCGAAGTAGCTGAAATTACTTCAGAGCAGAAAAACTTCCTGCTGCTCTCTACTCTCCATAAAATCATGTTTACACACATGTATATGCACACATGCACACGTATACACACAAGGGTTGCCTGGGCCTGGAGCCCAGAGAGCAGCACGGAGGGTGGGCACCAGACCAGATGCTTGCTGGGGGGTGGGGAGCGGGAGTTGGGCTGCTGCCCACACAGCCCTTTCTCAGGGGGCTGGGGCAGGGCACAGCAGAGTGAGTGTCTGCATATAGATGGCTGTTGGGGAGCCGAGGAAATGGCTTGGAAAATGTCCTTATTGGGTGTTTGCAGCTCCAGCTTTGTCAGGGTTGGCACCTGGTGTGGGCAGATGACTCTGCCTGCCTGTTGTTGCAGAGTGGCTTCTTGAGCCCACCGTGCCCAGTGGGGCAGCCCGTACCCTTGTATGCTCCATGCTGTGCTGTGGGCTTTGCGTATGTGAACCCATTTAGCCTCACACAGCCTGAGTGGTAGCGGTGGGGTCCCCATTTCACTGCAAGGGAAAGGGTGCAGAGAGGCCAGGCTAAGGTGGCATTGCCAGGGAGCAGTTGGGCTGTTGGGCAGCATCGAAGCTGCCACCTGAGCAGGCTGCCTTGAGGGGCACATCAGCTGTGTGTTTGGTAAGGGCCTGTGTAGAAGGCATGGTGGATCGTGTGGCCGGACCATGAAAGGGGGCAGATTTGGGAAGCCCAGGACCAGTGTGCCACCAGAGAAGTCCTTCCGCAGACCACAGACCTGGGAGCATCCTCAGGTCAGAGGTGGGATAGGGACAGGAATGTGCTGGTGACTGTACCACCTTGAGGCAGGTACCATCTCAATCCCCTAAAGTCTTCCTCGTCCTGTGTCCTTTCTGTCCTCCATTTCTTGTTGTTGGTATCAGCCAAAGCTTCTGAAGAGTTCCTCCCTTCCCATTCCCTCCTTTTCTGGAGTCTGGTATTTCTGCTGGGGGCTCCTTGGTCTGCCTCTGACTCTCCTCCCTGTTTACCCACCAATAAAACAACAGACTAACCTCTCCTGCAAACCACACAGATGGCCAGACCGGGCACACTGCACACTGTCTTCTCAGCAAACAGTGCCACGGCACTGGGCCAGCTTCCAGCAGGAGGAGCCTCGTGGCTGAGGTGCGGGCTCAGAGCAGGGGCTGGGGGCTTGGAAAAGGCCTGGTGGCTGCTCTCCCTGCCTTTTGTAACATCTAAAGTCTGCCCCAGCCAAGCACTAACCAGGACCTGCTGTGAGTTGACGTCAGGACAGAGGCCCGCGGGGCCGGCTTTGATGTGTCCCAGGCCCTGTCGTGGGGGTACAGGGGGCTCTGAGTGGCAGTCTGGGAATGCAGCATCTCTCACCACAACTACGGAGCAGCCCCAGCCCCAGGAGGCTGAGCTGGGGTCCCTCTGAGTCATGCCATCCCTTCTCCCAGATCAGGTTTCTGTGGCAAGTGGTCTGCGGTTCCTGCAACCCCACGGCCCCTTTTCCTCCGTCCCACCCCCAGCCTGATTATTCCCCTCAAACTTCTCTGCTCTGGTGGCTCCTCCCCGTCCAGGGTCTGGGAGTGGTCCTGGGCCTTGCAAGGGGACAGCTTTCTAATGTTCTTATAGTGCCAGTCCTTGGGCAGGAAGGCATAATGGTAACAGTAACGGCAGCTGCCGTTGACTGAGTTAGCCCGGTCGGAGGACTGCACACGCGTTACTGCGTTTGTGACTCATAACAACCTCGAGTGAGGCAAAGGAAGCTAAGGCACAGACTGTGTGTAACAGTCACACACTGAGTGTGATGGTCAGTATTTGAGCCGGACCCGTCTGATTCCAAACCCTTAACTAATGCTCTGTGTGGGCCAGACTCCTGGCTCCCCACTGTGTCTGGAGAAGCCAAGCGGGGAAGTGGGAGTTCGGCTACACTTTGAGGCAGGTGATCTCTCTTTGGCCTTTGCCAAGCGTCCCGGAGTTCTGGGTCCAGGGTCCCAAGATTTTGGTGAGTCCCCTTCTCAGAGGCCCACTGGGGCCCCAGCTCGAGTCTGCCCATCTGTGTCGTGAGAGATGGTCAGGAAGTGTTCTAGACGCCTCCATGTTCACCAGCTGTTGCCCCACACTTCCTTTGAGGTTAGCTCAGTTCAGCCAGTGTTTGCCGAGTGCCTTTGTGTGCCTGGCGTTGTCTGCAGGAGGTGTGTCTGCCTCTCTACCTGGCCGCGGGGAGTGAGACCCATTGTGGGAGCAGATACTTCCAGGGTTGGTTTTGAGTTCAGCTGTGGTGCTGGGAAGAGTGTGGCTCGGAGTTGGCTCCTTTAGGTCATGGTCCTGGCTTTGCCACAGATTGTCTAATCTTGGGCAAATCTCTTCATCTCTCTGGACTTCAGTTTACCGATCTGTACTACAAAGAGATTGTATCAAGTTGCCCTGCAGGGGCAGGGCCCACTCCTGTTTGGTAATTGGAAGTGAGTGTGGGGGGGTGTCGGTTGTCAGGGTGACTGAAAGTGTTCAGGAGTGTGCAGGGGCAGATTTGTTACCTCGCACATTGGGTGAGATAGCCCAGCATGGGAGAGGATGGTCCCTAGAATCTAGAGAGCCAGCACTACCCCACTGAAGTAATGGAGGTGCTCTGAGCTGCTTCCAGCTCTGTTTGTCTTGCAGGCTGGCCCCTCTGAGAATGTCGGGAGGTGGACCAACACCGGGGGCAGTCCCTCATCTGGACCCAGCCCCTGGGGATCCTGGACTTGCCTTGACACTGACTTTATGAGAAGACTGGTTTCTTGTGCTCTGTAGAACCAACCCCCCACTCTAGAGACTTGGAAGGGTACTCTTTTTTTTTTTCTTCACTGAGGAAGATCCGCCTTGAGCTAACATCTGTTACTAATCTTCCTCTTTTTGCTGAGGAAGATTTGCCCTGAGCTAACATTTGTGCCAATCTTCCTCTTTTTGTATGTGGGTCGCCACCATGGCATAGTCACTGACAGAAGGGTGGTGTAGGTTGGTTCCTGGGAACCAAACCCGGGTTGCCACAGCGTAGCGCACTGAACTTAACCACTAGGCCACTGGGGTTGGCCCTGTAAGGGTACTCTTTGGGTCAAAATCATTCTCCAGTGATTTGGGAGGGGATGGGCATTAGCCTCTTCCTTCCTGCCCTTGCTGGCCTGGTTTGGCCTGAGGCAGAGCCTGCTTCTTCATGTTGTGGCCCCAGGTGGCCTGCTCCCTTTTCCTGGAGGGGGGGCACGTCCTTTTCTGTGCTATCACCCACCCCTGGCAGGTCGTTGGTGTTCCAAGCCCAGCATCTCCGGGCCTCTGCAGGCGCCCACGTGGGCCAGGAACAAAGCCCAGTGTGTTATTCCTGCTACCGTAACCATGCCACCTGCCTGGCCCTGCCCTCCGCCTCCCCAACCCGTCTGCTACTCAACACAGGCTTCTCATTCTTCCCTTTGTTCCCACTGGCTGTGGTTCTACCCTTGGTTGCAGGACCCCCTTCTCCAAGGGTGCCCCCACTCCAGCCCTGGCCAGAGCTGAACTGTAGCCGTGCAGGAGGGAGAATGGACGCAGGTGAAAACCTGGAACCACTTGGCTCACCTCTCAGCTTAGCCCAGAGAAGCCAGCCCTGGCCACAGCCGATTCTTAGGGATAGAGAGTGGGTGTGGGGTGGCCCTGGCCTGTCTTTGGGAATAGCTCAAGTTCTAGAGAATATTGGCTTCTCCTGTGTTGGATGGGTTCTCCCAAAGAGGACCCTGGGGAATGCTGGGCTGAAGAGCATCTGTGTGTGTGATTCAGAGCTCCTTCCCTGACCTGTGACCATCTCTGACACTGGACCCTCAGTGGGTGTGTGAGTGCCTGGAATCCTTCCAAGATGCTCTTTAATTCATGATTTAACTTTGTTCAACGTCCTGGATTCTGAAGATGGTGGGGAGGGTTGCCTGCTCATGTCCCCTGCTCCTCAGCCCGGCATCAAGACCTCCTATGATCTGGTCCCACAGGTCCAAGGCCCTCTTCCTCCAGGGAGCCTCCTGTGTGCCACCAGCCCCCCCGCCCCCAAGCCCTTGAGGCTCCCTTCCTCTTCTGCACTCTAGAGGCACTGAGTGCCCCCACCATTCGTTTGGCGTGAGCCTCACCGCATCCAGTATAGTTTTCTGGGTCCCTCTCTAGACTGACGTCCTGGAGGGTACTGTGTCTTTGTATCTTATGGAGCACCCGTCACAGTTTAAAAGTTCCTCCGTGGACACTTGGCAGTTGTGGTCTCATGATCCTTCTCACCTGCACTTATTGGATGCCTCCTGTGTGCACAGCCCCTTTCCTCCTCCTATGCACAGGGTGGTGGGTGACCTGTGTTAGGACTGTGGCTGCAGCTCTTCCTGACCCTGCCTCTCCTGTGTCCCCACCTGCAGGTGCCCAGGCAGCCATTGTCTTCATCAAGGAGCCGTCCTCCCAGGATGCGCTGCAGGGGCGCCGGGCGCTGCTCCGCTGTGAGGTCGAGGCCCCGGGCCCAGTACACGTGTACTGGCTGCTGGATGGGGCCCCTGTCCGGGACACGGAGCGGCGTTTCGCCCAGGGCAGCAGCCTGAGCTTCGCCGCTGTGGACCGGCTGCAGGACGCGGGAGCCTTCCAGTGTGTGGCCCGGAATGATGCCACCGGAGAGGAGGCCCACAGCGCCAATGCCTCCTTCAACATCAAGTGTGAGAGCCAGGGGGCTGTGCCTGCCCCGCTAGACCCTCAGCTCCTGAGCCCTGTGGGAGCCCTCCTTTCTGTCAGCTTCTCCCATCTCCAGTTGAATGGGGCAGGTGGCGTGCAGTCATGGTCAGCTGTTTCCAAGTTTCCTCTTCAAAGAAATTAAACTTTTTAATTTTTCCAAAAGTTTTTTATTTTTTCCTTCAAGTCTGGATCCATTTATCTGCTGGATGCTTTTGCAAATGGGAAAAGCAGTGAGGCAACGTGGCCAAGTGTCAGGCTTGACCTCCCGGGGACCGGGCAGGCACTTGGTCCCTGGTGTCCTTGTCTGTCCCCATGCCCTCAGCTTCACAGGGCTTCCCTGCGCTGTCTCTTGGCTCCAGAGCCTCTAGGTTCCATCATTTCCTGCTTGTCCTCCTTCCCCTCTGTCCTCCCACCCTTGCTCTGCCCTGCCCCTCACTCTGCAACCGTGGCCTCTGCTACAGGGATTGAGACTGGTCCTGTGGTTCTGAAGCATCCAGCCTCAGAAGCCGAGATCCAGCCGCAGACCCAGGTCACGCTGCGTTGTCACATTGATGGGCACCCTCGGTAAGGAGCTGACTTCGAGGGTGGGGATGGAGAGGGGTATTCTAGACATCCCTAGATCTGCAGGGATGTGTCCGCAGATCGTGGACTCTATTCAGGTGCACCTCGCTTCATTCTGTAACCACCCTGCCCATAAGCCGCTCCATGCCAGCCCCTGGTGACTGAGGAGGGGCAACGTTGTGCCACGGAGTGATCCTGGATTCTGGGAGCTGAGAGATCTAGAATCTCAACCTGATTCCACCCCTGAATTGTTGTGTGTGCCCTTGTACAAGTCACTTTCTCTCCCCAGGTCTCAGTTTCCCCATTTGTAAACGAAGGGGTCTAGCCCTGACCCCTTGATTCTCTATCCTTTCCACTGGCCACCTGAGTACCCCCTGTCCCCCTGTTGCTGACCCCCTTGGCCCCGCAGGCCCACCTACCAGTGGTTCCGAGATGGGAGCCCCCTCTCCGATGGTCAGAGCAACCACACAGTCAGCAGCAAGGAGCGAAACCTGACCCTCCGGCCGGCCCGCCCTGAGCATAGTGGTCTCTACTCCTGCTGTGCCCACAATGCCTTTGGCCAGGCCTGCAGCAGCCAGAACTTCACCTTGAGCATTGCTGGTGAGCCTGGCGCAGGGGTGGAGAAGGTAAGATGGGGATGGGACGGGCCTCCCCACCCTGGCTGCTCACGTGTCTGTGCTTCCCCCACCCCAGATGAGAGCTTTGCCAGGGTGGTGCTGGCACCCCAGGATGTGGTAGTGGCGAGGAACGAGGAGGCCATGTTCCACTGTCAGTTCTCAGCCCAGCCACCCCCGAGCCTGCAGTGGGTCTTTGAGGATGAGACTCCCATCACTAATCGCAGCCGGTAAGGTGTCTGGCAGGGGGCCTTCAAGTACAGTGGTACCGGTTGTGTACTGCCCATGTGTGTTCTCTAAAAGGGAATGAGATTCATATCACAGACGTCATAGATCTATACGTGTGTTACTTCAAATTTCCGGCAGATGGCAGTAGAATGTCCTGCTGTTACAAAACAAGTCCAACAAAGGGAAGAGTCTCCAAGAAGGGTATCTTTCTCCAGTTCCCACAGAGACACTGTATGAGCTAGGGGTGACTCTGCTTCTTTCTCCCTCCCCTCCTGTCCCCGTGGGTCTCCTGGGATGGGGGGTAGAGACCTAGGGATGGAGGGACACAGGGGACCTGGGTGATCAGTCTGGATAGGAGGGTCCTGGATGGCAAGGACAGCTTACATACACACATGCACATTTTTTGGAGGAAGGAAACACTTCCAGAAGGTGCTGGGAGGTGCCAGCCCTTCTATAGGGACTTCTGTCCTCACGCAGGCCCTATGAGAGCAGAGAACACCTTTGCGGTGCCAGGTGTGGCCATGGTGCTGGTGCGGGGGGGTGGCTCCCTAGGCTAGGGGCTTGAATCCCACCTGGCTTCAGGCCTGAGGACATCATCAGTAGTTCCTCTGGTATGACCGAGGTGCTTCTAATTGCTGGAGCTGGGCGCCTTACCAGCAGGCTTATCTTGACCTGGCGGGAACGTGGCCCTTCGTCTCTGCAGTTGCACGTTGTTGATTACTTGCTGTCTCTCACCTGCACTGCTGCTCGCCTTGCTGCCCCAAGAGCTATCTCTTGTAGTTAGAATACACACCCACACATGCACTGGAACACACACACCATTGTGGCCTGTGAGCTTCCTTATCTCTGCCCTGTTCCTGGCCGATTCCTTCCTACATCTCCGACCTTTGCGGGACGGGGTTCCATCTCATTTCCCTCCAGAAGGAGCCCTGTGGGCCTCTTCTTCCAAATAGCATTCTCTCCCCTCCACAGTCCCCCACACCTCCGCAGAGCCACCGTGTTTGCCAACGGGTCCCTGCTGCTGACCCAGGTCCGGCCACGCAATGCAGGGCTCTACCGCTGCATAGGCCAGGGGCAGAGGGGCCCTCCCGTCATCTTGGAGGCCACGCTTCACCTGGCAGGTGGGTCCCTGGGTCTGGGGTGCCGAGGTGGGGGCTGCCTTCCGTGTTGTTGGTGTGTAGAGATTTAGGCTCCTGTTTCCCCTTGGAGGGCAGCTTGGAGGGCAGAGGTAGGGAGAGGATGCTGGGGGTGGGAAGAGGAGATGCTGAGGGTTATAGGGGAGTGTTTGTGCTGGAAAGGGCCAAACTTGGTGTGGGAGAACATCTGGTATCCGGAGACCCACTCATCAGCTGTTTGCTCACATCTCTGCAGAGATTGAAGACATGCCGCCATTTGAGCCACGGGTGTTCACAGTGGGCAGCGAGGAGCGTGTGGCCTGCCTCCCCCCACAGGGTCTGCCGGAGCCCATTGTGTGGTGGGAGCATGCAGGCATCCGACTGCCTGCCCATGGCAGAGTCTTCCAGAAGGGCCATGAGCTGGTGTTTGCCACTACTGTTGAGAGCGATGCTGGTGTCTATACCTGTCATGCAGCCAACCTGGCTGGTCAGCGGCGACAGGATGTCAACATCACCGTGGCCAGTGAGCACCTTTACCCTGAAGGTTGAGGCAAGGCGGAGGGGAGCGCAGGTCCCAGGAGTCTTGGGCTCTGGGTGTGATGGATAAATGCTTCCCTGTGCTCACCTGGGGCCCTGTCAGCTCTGGGCCCTGCAGGCTTGGGAATCAGTCAGCTGCTGGGAGGTGATGTTGGAGTGGACAGTGGAGAGCCAGGCATAGAGGCTGGGGTGACAGCCCTCACAGAAAATGGTCCTCTGGCTGCAGAGGGAAGAGCAGTGGACTGGGAGTCTAGAGTCCCCAATGCAGAGTGACCATGGGTAGCAAGTCACCCTCCTTGCTAGGGTTCAGTTTCCTCATCCATCTCCCTGCCTACCTACAAGATGGTCAGAAAGAGCAAATGAAGTGGATGCAAAAGATTTTTCTTTTTCTTTTTTGGGAAGGTGATGGTGGACAAAGTTATAGGTGATTATTATTTTGTTATACTTTCTACATTTTGACAGTGGTCATACTACTTGTGAAATAAGAGGAGGAAAAAAACTAATCAATATGACAGTGCATATGGTAAAGACCTATATACTCTTGCTACAGGCAGAGAAATTTGTTACTTTTTTCTTTACACCATGCCTGTTCCAAACTTTTGTGGTAGTTTAAAAGGATACACAAGGCAAACTCTTAATACACACATGCACACATACATGCAGTTCTGTAACCTGCTTCTTCCACTTACCTCTACATCTTTCCAAGTGGGTGAATTTCAAAAATTCAAAAAGATTTTGAATATGGAAAGGGTTTTGTAAATTTGAAGCTGTGACGATGTTGTTCCTGTGAAGGCTGTGAAGCCTCGGATCCATGCTTTCTCACATTCAGGTGCCTGGTTCAGGTGGGAAGCCGCAGCACACAGGTAACGTGTGCTCAGGATGCTTCCACACTGACATGCAGAGAGATGCAAGCAGCCACAGTCAGCCTTTCTCCAGTCGGGGTCTGTGGATCACCTGTTTCATTGGGGGTGCTTTTAAAAATGCAGAATCTGGGACCCCACGCTGGATCTGCTGACCCAGACTCTCTGGGGGCTGGGCCCAGGCAGAGAGTGTTGGACAAGTGCTCCAGGTGATGCTTATGCACGCGGAAGATCGGGGATGCTGGCTTTGATCCGTCATTCGACAGGCACTGACTGAGCCATGCCCTGTGTCCTGCACTGTGCTCTGAGGAGGAGGCCTGTGAAGTTCGAGAGAGAGTGCAGGACACAGGCAGGGCTGGATCAAGTGCAGAGGGGTAGGGGGAGAGTTCGGAGGAGGGAGAACTCCGTGACTGCATTCTGTCAACAGATTTATTGAGTGCCTTCTCTGTGCTCGGCACTGCTCCCGGTACTGGCAATGCAGCAATGAGCAAAGCGGACAAAAATCCCTCCCCTTGTGGAGCTGATAGTCTAATAGGAGCAGCAAAGCAAACAGGGAAAATTGAATGAGCAAATATATAATTTTAAGTGACAGTAGAGCATGAAGGAAAATAAAATAGGGTAAGTGACAGAGAGGGCATGAGGACCTGGGGGAGTTTAGAGAAGACTTCTCGAGAAGGTGGCATTTGAGTTGATACTTAAATTAAGGAGGGAGCCTGTGGACAGGCCCTGACAGACATGGGCTTGTGTGTTGGAGGGACGGCAGTAACCTGTGTGGCTGGAGTTGAGTAAGTGATGGTGAGTGTGGTTGAGGTTGCCTGAGAGGTAGAGATGAGACCATGGGGGCCTTGTAAGAACATAGTAGGGACTTTGGCTTGTATTCCCAGTGTATCAGTTGTCTGCTGCTGTGTAGTAAACCACTGCAACACTTAGTGGCTTGAAACAGTAGCCGTTGATTTGCTTATGATTCTGTGGGCAGGGTTCAACTGGGACGGCTCATCAGCTCCATGTGCTGGGCTGGGATCACACATGTGTTTGCAGTCAGCCCATAGGTCACCTGGTGGCTGGCTGTGCTCTGATGTCCTCACTCACATGTCTGGCAGTTGACCGAGGACATCTATCATCTCTTCCACGTGGCTGCTTCCATGTCAGGCTGGCTCAGGCTTCCTCCCGTGGGGCGGGGTCCCAGGAGTGCTAAAGTGGAAGCTGAAAGGCTTCTCAAGGCATTGGCTTGAAGTTGCACAATGTCACTTCCACCGTATTCTGTTGGACAAGGCAAGTCACAGACGCCACAGATTCCAGGCAGTAGAGAAATAGACTCTGTCTCTTGATGGGAAAGTGGGAACATCACATGACAAAGGGATGGAAGGGATGGGAGGACCGTTTATAGCCATCTTTGCAAACAATCTCCCACACCGAGTCGGAGGACGGGAAGTCCTTGCAGAGTTTTGAGTCGGAGAGTGACATTTTCACAAGATCAGTCTGGCTGTTCTGAGAGGACCTGATTGTTGGGGGCAAGAGTTTAAACAGGGAGACCAGTTAGTAGGTGATTGTAATCGTCCGGGGCGGTAGCGGTGGAGGTGAGAGGTGGTCATATTCAGGGTATATTTTAGAGCTAAGGTAGATAGGGTTTGTGTAGAATGAATATGATAGGGTGCTGTGGAAAGAGAAGTCAAGGATAGGTTTTTGGCTTCTGCAATTGGCTGGATGGTGGCACCATTGACTGAGATAGGGAAAACTGGAATGAGCAGATTTGGGGAGAAATCACCATCTCTTTTGCACATATAGAGCTTGAGATGCCTGTTAGACATCCGGCTGGAGGTGCCAGTAGACAGTTGGATGTGCAAGTCTGAAGCTTATTGTGGGAGGTGGGGAGTCATGGTATAAGTCTGGAAATCATCCACTCGGATAGTATTGAAGGCCGTGGACCAAATGAGATCATTCAGGGAATGAGTATGGCTAAAACAGAGCGGAGATCTCAGAACCAAGCCTTGGGGCATTATGGTGTAATAAAAAGAGCAAAGATTTTGGAGTCATACAGACCAGAGTTTTCGATTCTATCTCTGTCATGTGTTAGGAAATGACCATTACTTCTTTGAATCTCTGTTTTCTTAGCTGTAAAATGGGTACAAGAATACATACCTTGGGGGTTTGTTATGACCATCAACTAAGATAAGGCTCAGAAGGTGCTGGTGCGTAGGCCTTGGCTAAGGGGTAATTGCTGTAGTTATCACCGGAGCAGGTGGAGTTTCTGAACTCAGTGCCTAGTGGGGTATTAGAATTTCTTGGATTTGGATCCTTTGGTTTTGCAGACATGTTAATCAACCTTCTGTTTCCTCCCTGTCTCTCTAGCGGTGCCCACGTGGGTAAAGAAGCCCCAGGACAGCCAGCTGGAGGAGGGCAAGCCAGGCTATTTGCATTGCCTGACCCAGGCCACACCCAAACCCACAGTCATCTGGTACAGAAACCAGATGCTCATCTCAGAGGTGAGAATGAGGATCATTGCTGGTGGATGGGGGGGAAGTCCCTCCTGCTGCTTTCTGTGCTCACCTCCATCGCGCTCTTCCCCAGAGGCCTCCCCCAGAGAGATGTTGATGGGGGTTCAGGCCAAGACCCCTCACGGTCACACCTTGTGTTGCTGTAGGACTCACGGTTCGAGGTCTCCAAGAACGGGACCTTGCGCATCAACAGCGTGGAAGTGTACGATGGGACGTGGTACCGCTGCGTGAGCAGCACCCCAGCCGGCAGCATCGAGGCCCAAGCCCGCGTCCAAGTGCTGGGTGAGCTGGCGTGTGTGGGGAGAGTGCTTTGCCGGGCGGGCAGGAGAGTAAAGGGGAAGGGGCAGCAGGGTCCAGGGTCTTCAGGCCTGTCGTGGTCTGTCTAGCTGCCTCAATTCCTCCTCATTCCACCCACCTGCCCTCCCTCTACTGAAACAGAGAAGCTCAAGTTCACACCGCCGCCCCGGCCGCAGCAGTGCATGGAGTTTGACAAGGAGGCCACGGTGCCCTGCTCAGCCACAGGCCGAGAGAAGCCCACTATTAAGTGGATACGGGCTGGTGGGTACCGTGTGGGCACGGGGTGGGGGCAGGCAGGGCAGTCCACTGGTCAGGTGTGTGTATGTCTGAGGACCAGCTGAGTGCCCAGTACCATGCCAGGAACTGTGGGATAGACAAGAAATGTAGAACGGATTTATGGTCCAGTTAGGAAGAAAAAAGCCAGACACAAAAGAGGTCAGATTACAGTATTAGACAACATATAAGATGACTCAAGGCAACAAGCGATTGGATTGGTCCAGACGGTGCTGTTAGGTCCTCCCTCCCCTTTTTCAAAATAGTAATCCTTCCCGACATAAAAACAACATGGGCTCTTTTAGAAGATTTTGGGAGAAAAAAATGCATAATCCTACCATCCATCATCATTGGATGTGTTCCTTTCTTTCTCTATGCATATCTTTGTTTTTATGTAGCAATTTTATTGTACAATTATACGTACATATAATTTTCACTTATTGAACTTACATGAGTAAGTCATACTTACTATATAGAAATAGAAGATGCAGGTATCTGAAAGTAATTTTATATCCTTTTTTACATACCATTATCTAGCGTTTCCCCATGTTTTATACATAAACATTGGTTTTTATGATTGCAGTAATATTCCAATGATTGGATTCACTGTAATTTACTTAAATATTCCCCAAATATTGAAGGTTTGGGTTGTTAACCATCCTCCCTCCCACTTCCCCTTGCTGTCTGTCTGTCTTTCTCTCTCTGTCTTTTTATTGCTGCAATAAACATCTATAAGCCAAAGTTTTTTCTGGATTTGGGTTTATTTCCTTTGGGAAAGATTCCCAGAAATGGAATAATTATGTATAAAAGGGTATGTACATTTTTATAACCCTTGATGGGGATTGCCAAATTGTTTTTTAAAGGGCTGGACCAGTTTTTACATTCCCATTAACAGTGAGAGTTGGAGAGTCGGGCTGTAGGTTTTGAGGAGGAAGTGGGCCCTCTGCTCAGGTGGTCTGGGGGAGCTTTCTCGGGGAGGCTCAAAATGGATCTGAAGCCTGGGATGGTGGCAAAGAGCAGGAGTGGGTTCTGGGAGCAAGGAGTGGCAGGCAGTGAGGATGAGAACAAGGCAAATTGAGGCCCAGTCAGAAGTCCAGCTGGCAGAAGCGCATGTTATATGGGACAGCAGGAGGAGGTGAGACTGGGAAATTGGGAAAGGAGTCAGTACGGGGGGACTCCCAGCGCCTGTCTTAGGAGTTTGGACATTGTCTCTCTCTGCATGGTCAGGAGCGACAATGTGTTTTTGAGTATATATGAGTGACTAAGGGCATTGCCAGCCACCCATGTAACTGGTCAATCCCACAATTCCCTTTGTTGCCCCTGCAGATGGGAGCAGCCTCCCAGAGTGGGTGACAGACAACGCTGGGAACTTGCATTTCTCCAGGGTGACCCGTGATGACGCTGGCAACTACACTTGCATTGCCTCCAATGGGCTGCAGGGCCAGATCCGCGCCCACGTCCAGCTCACTGTGGCAGGTGCGACTGTGGCAGGGCCCTGGGCCAGGGCTGAAAGGCCCTGTGGGGCAGCAGCCGGTACCCTGCTAGCCCCATTGCTCACTGCTCCCTGCCCCTTGCCGGGCGCTTCCCATCCAGTGTTCATCACCTTCAAAGTGGAGCCAGAGCGCACGACCGTGTACCAGGGCCACACAGCCTTGCTACGTTGCGAGGCCCACGGGGACCCCAAGCCACTCATTCAGTGGAAGGGCAAAGACCGCATTCTGGACCCCACCAAGCTGGGACCCAGGTAGGGCCGTCTCCCTCCCATACCCACTCCGTTTCTCCTGCAGCCCGGTCTCCCCTGGAGCCGGTGAGGTGGGCAGTGCCGTGGCTTCTCTCCTGGCAGGATGCACATCTTCCAGAACGGCTCCCTGGTGATCCACGACGTGGCCCCCGAGGACTCCGGCCGCTACACCTGCATTGCGGGCAACAGCTGCAACATCAAGCACACGGAGGCCCCCCTCTATGTCGTGGGTATGGGCTGGGAGGGGTGTCCTGCACAGGAAACGGTGGGGCCAGACTTCTCATCTTTGTACTCATCGGCCCCCTGTACGCAGAAGGCACTTAATCCATTTTTGTGATGGGGGCGGGGATCCAGCTGTGTCCCCTCCACCGTGCACAGCAGTCTCAGGTTCCTTGCTTAGAGCTGTGCTGTCACTTATGTAACGTTACACAGCTGGGGGTGGGGTGTTGGAGGAGAGCCCTCGTCCTACAACGCTTCCTCCCCGCTCTCCTGCAGTAGCACACGTCTCCCTGGGTGGGCGGGGAGGGGATCAAGTCAGGATGCAGCAGAACAGGCTTCCTTTGCCCTGGAGGCCCAGAGAGGATGATGTGTCAGGTAAATGCCTTGACTAGGGTCAGAGACTCTCCTGATAACCAGCTCTGTGCCCTTGGAGGTGTTATTTCCTCTCCAGGGGCTAGGTTTTGCGTCTGTGAGATGGAAGTGGTTTAAATGAGTTCTCAGACTTTTTTGGTTTAGCAGCAGGACTGTTTTTCTAGACAAAGTCTCGTGTGGAACCTTAAATAGATAACAGTGAGGTGACAGTGCCCCTTGGTTGAAGCCATCGAGTGCATGTGGGAGGTGGGGGGGGTCCTGCGTGGTCTCCCCTTTGGTCTTCTCTCCCTCAGTTCCCCAGTGACTCCTGGCACCTCTTTCCCTGTGGGACCCCTAGGCCATTGAAAGCCCCTAGACTAGAAGATCTGTTCTACATTTCTTGAAGGATCTGCTCTGTGCTGGGCAGTGTCTGGGATTCTAAACCAAAAGTTCCCAAATGCTGCTCTTCAGGGCCTGGCTCACGATATCAAGTCACTTAGGAAGCTTGTTAACAAATAGTGTGGGTTTGTGGTGGCGCCCTGACAGGTGTGTTTTTTGTGTGTCACCGGCCTCATGTTCAGATGCATAGCCAGCTTGGGAATCACTGGCCTCCTGTCCTTAGAGCTCCCTATGACCTTGGTGGAATCTGAGGACCTGGCCCTTATTAAAGCTGGTGACAGTGGTGACCGTCCCAGGGTCTCTGGTTTGGTCAGGCCATCGAGTGTCTGGGAGGTTGTCATATGTGTGGGGTGGGGAGGGGCTGGAAGAGAAATAGGGCTGGGTTTGCTTTAGCAGCCCCTGCCCAGACCTCGCTGTGTGTCTCTTAGACAAGCCCATGCTGGAGGAGTCGGAGGGCCCGGGCAGCCCTCCTCCCTACAAGATGATCCAGACCATCGGGCTGTCCGTGGGCGCCGCCGTGGCCTACATCATCGCTGTGCTGGGCCTCATGTTCTATTGCAAGAAGCGGTGCAAAGCCAAGCGGCTTCAGAAGCAGCCCGAGGGCGAGGAGCCAGAGATGGAGTGCCTCAATGGTGAGGGGCCACTTGAGGTGGGAGGGAGTGCCAGTGCGCAGGTGCTCAGCGCCCTCCTGTGGCCATGGAGGAGAGAGCTGCAGTGCTGAGTAGCTGGGGCCAGAGCAGAGCTGCCCATCCCTAGCTGGAAGCCTGGAGTTGGCTGATTCCCAGGGCCTTGCCTTCTGAGCGACCTGGCTCAAGACTCCCCCATTGGAGCCTCTTGGGCCAGCTTCCTATGTTTTCCTGCTTTCTCTTCCCCACAGCACTAAGCCTCAGATGTAATTAGTATATGTAGTCATGTTTCTGTTACACATCTTTGTTTTCCCCATTTAGTCTTTGAGTTCCCCCAAGGGCAATCTATCTGTTTCCCTCCTCCTGCCCTCCCTCTCCTCTGACTGGGAGCTCCCTGGGGCATTGCTGGGTTCCCCCTTTCAGCTTAGGGGTTCAGGAGCAGGACCTGGTCTCTCTCATGTGATTTCCTCTTTGTGCCTGTTCGGGGCTTTGCACATAGGAGGTCCTATGAAAGCAAAAACCCTTATGTCGATATGGTGTCCAGGGATCCGGGATTCAGATGACACACGCAGTTTGTTCCATTTCAGAGGTCATAATCAGCTGCGCCAATAAGTGGTCCCTACCCTAAGGGATGCCCATCACCCTGGCCCCCAGCCCCATCAGTTTATCAGTAGCATTGGCCCTTTTGTATGGAACACCAGGATTGGACCCATTTGGTGGAAGTGGGGGTTTGGGGGAGAGAACTGAGGTCCCTGTGGTGGCCAGAGTGTCAGGTCTCATCTTGACACTCCCCCGTGCCCCCTTTTCCCAGGTGGGCCTTTGCAGAATGGGCAGCCCTCAGCAGAGATCCAAGAGGAAGTGGCCTTGACCAGCTTGGGCTCCGGCTCTGCGGCCACCAACAAACGCCACAGCACGAGTGATAAGTTGCACTTCCCACGAGCCAGTCTGCAGCCCATCACCACCCTGGGTGTGTTGCCTTGGCCACAGCTGTCCCTGCTTGACTACGGGCCACTGGTTCTGTCTTGAGGCTAGATTAGGGCGGTGGCTCTGAAGTCCCTGAAACCCAGAACCCAAGAGATGGAAGGGAGTGTGGGGGCATCTAGTCCAGTGTGTCCCCAATGCCTCTCTTGGACCCTACCTTCACAGATTTCGTCACTCCTATGTATTATTTACTTGATGTTTCCTTTAGATTGATTCCCTCCCTTTTTGTAAACTTAAGTTAGCTTTGTTCTAGGAAAAAAGGAGAAATTATGGATTTGTGCTAGTTAAATTTTTTCTGAGCATACATGAGAACATATAACTCCGCAGACATGTTTATCATGAGCCACCTAAACTTCTCATACAAACCACCCTTTAGAAAACGCTGACTAGGAATCCCACCCCTTTATTTTACTGTTGGAGACCAGGAAGCCCAGGGCAGGAGTGGGAGTGGTTTGCTCAGGGCCACACAGCAGAACCGGGGCCACTGCCCAGTCCAGGTGAGTAGGGTGCACAAAGACTCCCCACTGTGTGATGTAGAGAGGCGAGGCACCTCCCCAAGTCAGGGGCTTCCTCTGCTTGGGGGAAGGCAGCTGGCTGACTCAGATCTGTACCCACAGGGAAAAGTGAGTTTGGGGAGGTGTTCCTGGCCAAGGCGGAGGGCTTGGAGGAGGGGGTGGCGGAGACCCTGGTGCTTGTGAAGAGCCTGCAGAGCCGGGACGAGCAGCAGCAGCTGGACTTCCGGAGGGAGTTCGAGATGTTTGGGAAGCTGAACCACGCCAACGTGGTGCGGCTCCTGGGGCTGTGCCGGGAGGCCGAGCCCCACTACATGGTGCTGGAGTATGTGGAGCTGGTATGCTGTTGGCAGGGCCCTGGGGGTCTCAGACAGGGCAGTGCCCTGACGGGGAAGGGTACCGTGGGAACCTTGTCTCACGTGATTTCAGCCAAGACCGTGGCCACTGGTCGTTGCCACCTTGCCACTGACGCTCAGCCTCCTGCCCCCCCGCAGCTCTCTGACACCTGACTTTCCTTGATCAGCACCCCATCTTTCCCATCAGCCAGCCCTGTGCTGGGGGTTGGTCCCAAGTTCTTCCCGGCTTCACACCCCTACACTGCATGGATGCCTTCCAGGTCTTTTTCTCTGACTCTGGATTTCTTTGGTTTGTCATTTTCCTTTCTCCCCAGGGCCTGTCACCCTTGAGGATACACTTAGCAGAACCTGGCTTTCCTTCCTTTCGGGCATCCTATCCATTGGAGGCCCTGTGTTGGCCAGGTCACCAGCCTTCTCTTTCCACCCCAGTTGTCATGCCCAGATCTGCCCCTTCCTCTTCATTCCCTGACTGATCCAGGCCTAGTCCCCTTGGTCCTCAAACTGCTGCTTATCAAATCCCCCAGCTCGGGGGCAGGAAGGCGTAATCCTTAATCTTTCCATTAGCACGTGCTTATGAGTGCTTTGTGTATGTTTTTGCTTCTGGTGTTATTCATTTCAGTTAGATAATAAACCCCTGGAGGGCAGGGCTTTCCTCTTAGGGGGTCTGTGAAGACAGCGGGTGGGGGCTGTGTTTTCCTCTTGGCTCCCTGAGGGCAGGGGCTTCCTCACCACAGCTGGGGGCTCGGTCACCACCTCTGGGGGCTCCCCTGAGGGTCGGAAGGACAGTCCTCCTCTCTGACAGAGTTTCTAGGAGGCATCTCCTATGTATTTTTCAATTCCTGCTGGACTTTCCCGGGAGGGGGCCCAGGCTGGGGTGAGCGTTCAGGTGAGGGCTTCTCACCACCTGCCCGGGGAGGAACCCTGGGTGAACCTGCTTGCTTTGATGCTTGGAGATAATGGCTGGGCTCGGACCTGACAGAGACACCTGGCTGTTCCCGCAGGGAGACCTCAAACAGTTCCTGAGGATTTCCAAGAGCAAGGATGAAAAATTGAAGTCACAGCCCCTCAGCACTAAGCAGAAGGTGAGGACAGGAAGGGAGAGGTCCCCACGGTGGGTCAGGAGCAAGGGCAGTCATTTAACAGGTACCCTGGTGGAGTGCACCCTGTGGGCCAGGCCCTGTGGTCAGTTCTGTACATGGGTGGTCTCAAGGATCACAGTGATCCTCTGAACATATGTCGCTGTCCCCCTTTTTGAAGATGAAGAAACTGAGGTATAGAGACCTTAAGTGACTTGTCCCAGGTCACGTAGCTCGCAACTAGCTTTGTATTGCTCAGGTAGAAGAGCTGCTCTTTGCCTTTGCGCCTGGAGCAGGACCTCTGCTCCCCTGCAGTGAGCAGAGCCCTGGAGGGGCAGCGAGCAGCTGCTGGTCTAGGGGCCTGTGGGGCTGGGTGTGGCCCTGAGTGTGGAAGACTCTCCTGTGAATGGGCTACCCACGGTTCACCCGGTTCACCCGGTTTGTTGTTTTCACACTTTCACTCTCATGTGGGCTGTGGGCTGCCCAGCCTTTCCTTCCGGTTCTCCTCTGCCTTCTGGGCAGAGGGCTGTTCTGAGTACAGAGCCCCGGCTGGGCCCCACGGTGGAGCAGACCTAGGGTGAAACAGTGAAGAAGGGAAAGCTTGCCTCCTACCCTCTGCCCACCTCAGCTATACCTTCTGCAGCCCAGCTCCTCCTGCCCCCAGCCTCCTCCCCTCCCCTCTGAAATGGATCCACCTCCTTCCACATGACTGGGCACTCTGCTTCCAAGCTGACAGCAAAGTCACCTTGTAAACCAATCAGAGCTAAGGACAGGTAGGCAGAGACTGCTAGGGCCCTCCCTCGAAGGTGACCATTCCTTGCCTTGTAGGCTGACCCAGCTCACAGATTTGGGGGGCAGGGCAGAACGGCATGGCCTGTCGATCAGTCAGGCAAATGGGACCCTGGCTGCCCCTGATCTCTCTGGGGAAGCAGCTCTGCGCCCTTCAGACTGACTTCCCACTACAGGTGAATTTACTAAGGCCCAGACAGGGCAGGTGACCTGGCCTCAGGTCACCAGAGCTGGCCTCCCAACACTGTGCCCCCGCTTCCATCTCTGAGAAGCCACAGGACTGTCTGCAGTGGCTGTAGATGGGAAGCCACAGGACAGGATGTACTACTCCAGCTAGATGGGATGTCAGGACCCCAGAGCTCAAAATCAGGACATGCATGGAGCCAGCAAGTCTTTACTGAGTCAGCCATATCTCTCAGGGCCCTTGGGGATGCAAAATTGAAGCTGCCGGGCATCCTTGGGGCACTTAGGATCTAGTGGGGGAGCTTGGGTAAATGAGTATGGCGTGTGCCCTACAGACTTAAGGTATGACACAGAAAGCAAATGAAAGACATAAATTAAGAGAAGTTAAAGACAGCCATGTCCTTTAGGTGGACAAATGGTGTGGTTAACAAAGAAGGTTTCCTGGTTGAGAAAGCCATTTGAGTTCAGTTCTCAAGGACAGGAAGTAGTTGAATGGCAGGAAGGGGATGGCTTCAGGAGAGAGAGGAGTCAAGGTAGGTTTCTCTGGCTGGGGTAGGGATGTAGACAGGCTGACAGGAAGTCAGTTACCTCTAGCCCATGACCTCAGGGACTGTTTGGCTGCAAGTCATCACCACCTTTGCTAGAGATCTCTCCCACCCTTTTTTTTTTTTTTGCCAGAGCATCTGATGGAGGAACTTCATAAGTTGGGTTCCACACTCTCCAAGGACAATATTCTGCATCAGATGGGGGTTAAAAAAACAAAGTAGATTTCTGGACCATACCTCAGACTAAGGGAATCAGAATATCTGAGAGTGGGATCTGAGGACCTGCATTTTCCAACCAAGCTCTCCAGCTGATTCTTAAGCTCATTAAAGTTCAAGGAGCCTGGTGTAGGATAGTGGCTTTGAAATGTGCTTTGATTAGGATTCCCTATAAGGAATGCATTTTACATTATGACCTAGCCTGCACACACATGCTCACACACAACTAAAATTAAACGTTCACAACACTATATTTGAGGCACTTGATATTCCTATCCTATTCTTTTTTTTTTTTTAACTCACTAAATTGGTTTTGAGACCCATGTGGGTCTTGATCGGTAGTTTGAAAAATACTGCTTTATGAGGATTCCACAAAAATGAAAATTCTTAGGAAAGATATGTTAAAACTTGTACATACTTTCTTGTGTTAATAATTTAATGAGCTGCTGTGTCTGATTATATTCCTAGGGTCCTGGGGGAATGGGAGGAGGAAAAGTTAAGTTTTTAAAGGGAGGTGGAGTGGTAGGCAGGGTGCTCCCTGGTCAGCTAGAGCTGGGGCGAGGGTGCTGTACTCAGTGTAGGTGGGCTGGGGGAGCTGCAGAAGGATTTCAGGATAGCGGTGGGATAGTGATAGAAATCAGAGACACGGGACCTGGGTGTTGGCATAATTGTAGGTAATGCTGATAAGATGATGGAGATTTTGAAGTCAGGGGACTGTAACCTGTGATTTCTCCGTGGATCACCTGCAAGCTAACGACAGACGAGGAGCAGGGTCTGCTTAGCACACCTGGTGGACAGTGCTTTATGCAGCCAGGTGCCTTGGTGGGAAAGAGAAAGTCTGCTGTGATAAGAGCTCAGTAGTGTCACAATGAGGTAGCCAGAACTTGGGCCAGCCCTTGGAGTGTGAAAGCTAGAGAGGAAGGGGTGGGTCTGGTCTTTACCAAAGAGCAGGTCTTTATAACAGTATTTGAAAATTAATCCTGTGGCGATCTAATGGCATCTTGCCCAGCAGTAAAGGGAACACTTAATTGGCTTGGGCCTAACAGAATTCCCTTTTACTGTCCTCGCCTAGCCAGTATTTCCAGAAGCACTGCCTTACTGGAACGATAGCAAGTTAGTCACCATGCCAAGTCCACTCTCTTCTGTTTCTCTTGACCAGTGCAGATTGTTTCACTTGGAACCAGACCAGAGAGAGCAGGCTGAGGGGAATGGCAAGTCCGATGAGGGCGCATTGCAAAAGTCTTTGTCTGCTTCTTATAGATACCTGGGGAAGGGTGGACAATGCCCTGGGGTTTTGAAGCCTGAAACAGAGTCAATCCATTTATGATGACCACTTCAGTGGTCATCTGGCCCTTTTACCACCAGTGGCAGGCACTTGGGGCATTCTGAAGATGGCAGTCTGGGGGCTGTTTTAGGCATGTGACCTCTACTTTTCCTTGGAGACCCAGCGCAGGCTCTGCACCCAGGGAGGGCTCAGTAATACTGGTGGACCTGTTCACCTGACTGTTCCTTTAACCCTCTTCACTGGTTACACACATTTGGTTGGAAGCTATCCAGGGATTTTTTTGTCTTCACTTTTGACAAAGAAAATGCACCAAGAAGATGAGATTTTCCCCAGCTCTCAATGGTGTCCTTTATTCAGGGCCTCTGCATATGTTGCACCAGTCCACACATTGGATGTGTAGATGGGGCCAGTTTGGGGGCAGTTTGGATCGGTGCTGTCTAGTAGAACTTCCTGCGATGATGAAAATGGTCCATTTTAGTGCTGTCCAGTGCAATAGTCACTAGCCCCATGTGACTCCTGAGCACTTAGAATGTGGCTAGAGTGACTGAGGAATGAACTTTTAATTAATTTAAATAGCCACATGGGGCCAGGGGCTACTGTTTTGGACAGCACAGGTTTAGACCACTGTTTTTTAAACTTTTTTGACTGAGACCCACAGTAGCAAAAAACACATTTTACGTCACAACCCAATGCACGCATATGTATATATCTAAAAAATGAAGAGTTTCGTAAATGATAGTTACCTGTACTAAATATGATGAACTTTATTTTCTATTCCCTTTTTTCTTTTAATGCTGGTTCAGAGTCACTAAATTGGTTTCACAACATACTAATGGATTGTGACCACCATTAGCAAACCACCAGTGGAGGCAGTAGGGCTGCAGGGATGTCACTGGCCAGTGCACAGGCTGAGAAGACCTCTCTTTGGAGTGACCTTCTCCCAGGGTTCAGGCTTGGCTCCTCTGTGACCTTCCTGGGACCCCGGGAGCCAGCCAGTGATGCTGAAGGGCCAGACTATAGCCATTTGCCACCTCTGGGCTCATTGATGGGCAGGTAGCCCTTCCTGTGCCCCCATCACCAGTGACATGACCCAGGAGAGGCAGCTGCGGTGTTGAGGAAAGAGCCGGGCTTTGACATTCGGTTGGTGTAGAGCCTTGCATGGGACCATGGGCAGAGGCAAGGTTGAGCCCACCTTCCAGGTGCATGGAGGAGAGGCAGCTGGCCTAGCTCGCGCCCGGCACACAGCAGGGGCTCAGCAAGTATCTGGGCCGCTTCTCTCTGATTGGTGGTCTCTCACAGGCACTAGGTAACTGGGCAGCAGCCCCTCTAGCACTCCCACTCTTTCTCCTTTTTGAACTTTAGGAACATAGAATCAGATTAGCCATAATCTTCAATTAATCTGTGACATACTCATTATTGGTACACACATGGCTGCTTTTACTTATTTAGTTGTTTTTTAATGTGCTTATTGGCCATTTGTGTGTGTGTTTGGTAAGTTTTATTTTGATATTTCAGACTTTAAAAAGTGTATGAATAGTTCAAGGAACACCTGCAAATCCTTAATCCAGATTTAATTGCTTACATTTTGCCCCATTTGCTTTATCGTTCTCTCTCTCTCTCTGTGTGTATTAATATTTGTTATGAAATTTTTTCTGAAGCATTTGAGATAAATATGAGGCGACTCTGACCTGCAGTCAGATATGTGTAAGGTGATGTCTCGTCGGATCTTGATTTGTGTTTCCTTGATCACTGGTGATACTGGTTAGTGGCCACATTCTTATCTTCATCTCTCCATGGTTGCATTATGTGGCGGGCGACTTCTCCTGTGTGGATCCTGAGAGTGCTTGTGAAGGCCAGGAGAAACACACAGCTGGCCTGTAACTTCTTTTTTTTTTTAATTTAAATTATATTGTTATTCACTTCTTTTTTTTTAATTTTCATTTTTATTGATGTCTTAATCGTTTATAACATTGTGGGGTTTTAGCTGTACATTATTTTTTGTCCATCACCATGTGGATGCATCCCTTCACCCCTTGTGCCCACCCCTCCAACCCCCTTCCCCTTGGTAACCACCAGTCAGTTCTCTCTTAAATAATCTTCCACAGGGACCTCTTTGCATTTCTGTCCACCTTGTTTTTATATGCAAGGAAATGCTACAGGTCCCACGTGTCTGGTGTTTGCTCCCAAGGTTTGGATAAGGCGACAGAGGTGAAGGGGCCATGGGTCTTTACAAGCACTCTCCTGGTGCTCGGATTTTACCTCTGTTTGGCATGGACCACCTTCTCCCAGATGGTGGTGGGTACAATCCTTGTCTCCTCACTAGACTGCCCTCTCACCAGGAGCCCTGTCTTGCCATATCTGTTACATTCCACCAGCACCCAGTTGTGTGTGGCATACAGTAGATGCTCAGTATGTGTTCAGTGCATTGATACATACTTTTAAAATGTTAGTATAATTTAATTACAGTTATATTTAATATGTTATATAATGTATAATATATAATACATTCACATGGCTCAAAATTTGAAAAAAGGTATCAGTGAAAAATCTCCCCAACTCTCCTACACTTTGGGAAATAGCTTGGCATTACTTTGTAGAGCTAGAGATACTTGTATCCATGACTCACGCCTAGGTATCTTAGAGAAACTCCTGTGTATACTCATAGGAATGTTCATAGCAGCACTGTTCTTAATAGCCCAAAATGGGGGAAAAAATTAAGTGTCCATTGGCATTAGAATGAATAAATTATGGTATATTCATGTATTAAAAGAATTCAATACAATGATAGCCAAAAAAAGGATGAATCTCACAATGTTGAGTGAAAGAATCAAGACACAAAATAATATACATTTCGTATGCTTCCAGCCTTATCTCGTTCTAAAACAGGCAAAACCAAATTATATTGTTTAGGAACGTATGTGTAAATGGTAAAACTATCAAGAACAGCCAAGAAATTATCATGGACGTCAGGAGAGTAGTTACCTCTTGAGGGGAGGGAGAATATCTGATGAGGAAGGAGTCCTTGGGGATTTCTGGGTGCTGGCATTGTTCGTTTTTGTTCTTTTAACTTAATGACTGCTCCCTGGATGTGAGCTTTATAATTATTCGTGAAATTAGACATGTATTTTATGAGCTTTTCTATACGTAGTGCACAATTTAAAAAATATAAACCGAGGCGCCGCCCGGTGGCGCAGCGGTTTAGTCCGCACTTGGCAGCCTGGGGTTCACGGGTTCGGATCCTGGGCGTCCACCGACGCACTGCTCGTCAGTCACGCCGTGGCAGCGTCCCATATAAAGTAGAGGAAGATGGGCACAGATGTTAGCCCAGGGCCAGTCTTCCTCAGCAAAAAGAGGAGGGTTGGCGACAGATGTTAGCTCAGGGCTGGTCTTACACACACACACACACACACACACACACACACACACTCTCTCTCTCTCTCTCTCTCTCTCTCTCAGTTATTTTTCACTCAACAAATGGTTACTGTGTGTTCTTCCTGCTCCATGTGCCCCACACTTAATCAATCTAGCGCCAGCTGTGTGTCAGAGTGGTGCCAAGCAGTTTCATTCTATTCGGTTCTTCCAACAGTGCAGTGAGGCAGGTACTGTTATTATGCCCATTTTACAGAAAAGGAAACTGAGGCTGTTGTGCCTTTGCTTTGGGGCTTCCTAAGCATCACACGGATGGCACCGAGACACCACCAAGGGTTGTGTCGAGGGTGGGTACCTCGATCCCCTAGTCCTAGGCTGTTCTGACAGGCCCCTTTCTTGCTCCAGGTGGCCCTCTGCACCCAGGTGGCCCTGGGCATGGAGCACCTCTCCAACAACCGCTTTGTGCACAAGGACCTGGCCGCTCGCAACTGCCTGGTCAGCGCTCAGAGACAGGTGAAGGTGTCGGCCCTGGGTCTCAGCAAGGACGTGTACAACAGGTAGAAGTACACAATTGGGGTGGGGTGAGGGCCAGAGGGCAGATAGCGTTGTGGGGGTAGGAAAGGGCTTAGTGTCTGCTTAGTCCAAAACTGGAGAGGGCAGAGCCTTCCCATCCTCTCTCAAAGGTGCAGCAGCTTCCCAGCCAGTGGACCACAGGTCCCTGACGCTTATACATTTTCTCTCTAATGGTAAAAAAATCACAAACCTTTTTTTTTTATAACTAGTCAAACTTTATAACAGCTTATATATAATTTAGGTATTCCTATGGTTCCCTCTGTAACTTCCTGAATTCAGTAGTTAGTATTTTGAAGCCTAAGACGTGAGGCTCAGCGCCCACAGCCAGAGATTGCTCTGGAATGCCTGCACACACTACCCAGTGTCTCTGGGAACTTCCCCTCGAGTCACCCCAGTTCTTAGTCACCCCAGTTTGTCTGTTGCTTTAGTCATAATTGGTTTATCACTAATAAAGCTCTTTAAATTTTCTTTCCATTTAACGTGTTCACTTCTCACATATTTTAGCCAATATAGAAAGCATGTGTGATAATTAGCTTTTTTTAATATTAACATTTAGGCAATGTTTGATTCTTACAGGAGTTTTTTAACCCTCAGACCCTCCAGATTTCATCCAGTATACCTCTGTGCTCAGCATAAATGTTACCATTTCCCTGAATGGCTTGATGTAGAGAGGTTGGGTTCTAGTCCGGGTATGAGACCCAGACCTGGCATGAGGTTGGGATCCCGGGCTGTGTCCCTCACCCCGTCCCACCGCCATCCCCGTGTGGTTCTCTCCTGCAGTGAGTACTACCACTTCCGCCAGGCCTGGGTGCCCCTGCGCTGGATGTCCCCTGAGGCTATCCTGGAGAGCGACTTCTCCACCAAGTCTGATGTCTGGGCCTTCGGTGTGCTGATGTGGGAAGTGTTTACCCACGGAGAGATGCCTCATGGTGGGCAGGCAGATGATGAAGTGCTGGCAGGTAGGCAGCGGTGTTTCCAAGGGACAATTCCAGATGGTCTCCAGGTGGAGAGCTTGCTCAGGGTCCTGGGGCCGGTTCAGCCTGCCTGCCCTCTCAGGGCTGGTATTAGCAGGTACACAGATACTGCCGCTGCAGTGGTTAGAATACTGAAATACTTTCATGCTGGTTGGTAAATAGCCCTTGTCCCCAGTGCTCACTTCAGCCACTCTGGTGCCTGCCTGTTGACCCCACTTCAGCCCTCATGCATTGGCTGCCTCCTGTGCTGTGTGAACCCTGCTCCGCCAGCCAGAAGGAGCTGGGCCAGGGGAGTCATCTCCTCTGGTTGCAAGATACTTGCAGTGTACTCGTTGAGTCAGTGCCCACCCACACTGGCCAGCGCCCCCCAGAGTCTCCCTCACGTGGTTGCTTGTGGGAACTGCAGGCTCCACACAGTGCTGGACAGGCGGTTAAGTGCTATGACTGACGTTCCTCTCAACATCTTCCTGCAGACTTGCAGGCTGGGAAGGCCAGATTCCCGCAGCCTGAGGGCTGCCCTTCCAAGCTCTACCGGCTGATGCAGCGGTGCTGGGCCCTCAGCCCCAAAGACCGGCCCTCCTTCAGCGAGATCGCCAACGCCCTGGGAGACAGTCCTGCTGACAGCAAGCCGTGAGGAGGGAGCCCCAGCAGGCTGCGCCCTAGGATGCCATGGGCAGGGGAGGACCTCCTGAAGGGTGCCCACAGCATGATGGGCAAGATCCTGGTGTGCCCTGACCCAGGGGCCCTGCCCTGGCACCACAGGCACTGCTGAGGTCTGGGCAGGCCTGGGCTTCCCTCCTCTTCCTCATCCGCAGCCCTTGGGGAGGCTGATTTGACCCAGACTGGGTGACTTGGGCCTTGGGCTGGGCAGCTTTCTCTGCCACCCCTTCTCCCATCAGGGACAGTGTGGGTGCCTCAGGTAACCCCAGTTTCTGGCCTGGGTATGCTCCCCTTGACCAGGTCCAGCTCTGCCACTCATCTGCCAACTTAACCCAGGGAGGGCTAGACTGGAGGTGAGCTGGGTTTGAGGGCAGTTCTTCAATATACTCAAGTTCCTGAGTAGTTCTGGCCCATGGGGCCCATCTCGGGGTGTGTACCAGGATCTTGGAGGACACAGCCAGTGAGTCCTCCCCCATGGACTTGTGCACACTGACCCAGACCCATGCCTCCTCCCCACCCTTCTCTCCTTTCCTCATCCTAAGTGCCTGGCAGATGAAGGAGTATTCAGGAGCTTTTGACACTATATAACCCGCCCTTTTTGTATGCACCATGGGCGGCTTTTGTATGTAATTGCAGCGTGGGGTGGGTGGGCATGGGAGGGAGGGGTGGGCCCTGGAGGAGATGGGGAGGGTGGGCCATCCCTGCCTCACACCTTTATTGTTGTTGTTGTTTGTTCGTTTCGGTTTGTTGTTGTTGTTGTTGTTTTTTTTTTTACACTCGCTGCTCTCAATAAAGAAGCCTTTTTTACAACCTGTTTCTGATACTCATTCCCTGCCGTTGTCCATCAACCATGTCCCTTCTTCCCTCGCTTCTCAGAGTCAGCCATGTGCCTACCTGGAACCTGGTGGGGCTTAGACAGGAATAACTGGCAGACACTGGTCCTTCTCTCTGGTTCTTGGAGCAGTTGAGAATGGGGACTCGCAGGACACGAGGCCACCTCTTGTCCGTGTGACCCTGTGTTCCTCTCTGACTGCCAAGTACCTGTTCTCTGCTGGCTGGCCTAGTCCCCACTGAGCAAAGAGATGGTGCGTAATGCCTCACTGCTCCAGGCCCTCAGCTGGTATGATTCCTGCCCCTTACCTAGAGCTTGTGTCATCAGTTATACTCCACCTTATTCCAGGAACTTCAGCCTGGTTCCCCATCATAAAAGAAATGAGTCATTAACTCTGAAATTGTTCTAGTTCCTTCTCTTTCTCACTAAACTTCTCAGTAATGAAAATAACAGCTAATATTTACTGAATACTTGCTCTGTACCAGTCACTTTGCTAAGCACTTGACATGCATTATCTTGTTTAATCTCTGTGACAATTCTATTAGCTAGATGTTATTATTGTTCCCATTTCACAGACTTGGAAAACGAGGCTCAGGGAGGTTAGGTAGTCTCCCCAAGGAGAGGTGTTACATCCCTCAGATGTGTTGGAGTGAAAACAACCCAAGAACAATTTCTCTAGGGCAGTGTTTTTCAAACTGGGTTGCAACCAGCATTTAAAAAAAAAAAAGAAACATAATGGAAATCATCAGAGTACATTATATACCTTAAAGGTGAGTCTTGTTTGATGAAATTTTGTTTGTACTATTTGATACATGTTTGTGTATATTGGGTATTAGTCCACTGTTGGGGTGCATAATAACCCCCAAATCTCAGTTGCTTGCAGCAACTCTTTTTCTCACTCGTGGATCTGCAGGTTATTGAGGTTTGGCTGATCTTGGCTGGACTTAGCTGAGTTCCTCTGGGCTTGGCTCCAGGCTGTAGGTGTGGGTCTGCTCTGCTGGTCCCGGAGCACACTCTCAGGCAGTATAGCAGGAGCACAAGAGCCAGATCAGGCAAGCACGTTGAAAACCACAAGTCTGTTCACATTTTATCGGCCAAAGCAAGTCACGTGTCAAGACCCAACATGAACACCAGTAGGAGGTACTGCAGAGTCACATGACAAAGAATGTAGATGTCTTAATTTCAAGACAGGGTGTGAAGAATTGGGAGCAACAATCTGATTTACCACAGGTGGTGATGTACCAATGATTTCTTACTGTGGGTTACACTCAGAAGTATTGGGAAGGCTCTACTCTAGAAGGTCATTGATCACTCATCCTCTTCTCACTCCTGGTCTTCCTTGACCACTCTGCTCTGGCTAACGTTGCTGGCCACATCAGCTATGTCAAACTCTCTCTCTCTCTTTTTTTCTTTTTGCAGGGGAAGATACCCTAAACCAACATCTGTTGCCAATCTCCCTCCCTTTTCTTCCTCCCCACCCCCCCCACCAGAGCCCCAGTACATAGTTGTGTATAGTTGTAAGTTCTAGTTCTATGTGAGCCACCACCACAGCATGGCTACTGACAGATGAGTGGTAGTGTTCTGTGCCCGGAAACCGGGCGTGGGCCGCTGAAGCAGAGCGCACTGAACTTTAACTTCAACCGCTACGCCATCAGGGCTGGCTCTCTCCTCTCTTAACTTTGGTGATGGTATGCTATCTCCACCTTCTCTGACTAGACCTTCTCCAGCCCTGGCTGAGGCTTCCTTCTTCTGCCTACCCTGGGCTCTTTGACTGGATTCTGCCCTTGGCCTTCCTCTCTATGTTCTCACCCTCAGGAATCTCACCTTACCTCACGTGGCTTTAACTGGCCCTTCAGTGTGGACAGTTCCCAAAGCATTAGCTCCAGTTCAGCCTCTACCTCAAGTTCCAGACACACTCCCCGTTTCCTACAGGACATTTCCCTCTGCCTGCCTCCCTGGGCCCAAACTGAACTTCTCTCTCTCCCAAACCTGTTCCTCCAGCCAGGCTCCCTCTTTCCATCAATGGTACCACTGTGTGAAGAATAGTCACCCTCACTCAAAATCTCAATCCATCATGAGTCCTCTTCTCTCTGCATCTCCCTCCCCGTGCAGCCGGTCACCAAGATCCATTTATTCTACCTCTGCCTTGTTGCTATCTGCTGAATTTTAAGAGAAAAAAAAATGTATAAAAGTAATACTGATCATGGAAGAAGTCAAATGGTACAGACGTGTATAAAGCAAAAAACACATCCTCGAGCCCCCAAACCCACTGTCCAGTGGTAATCACTATTAGTGTTGGAGTGTGACTTTTCAGATTTCTTGGCACACTGACACGACCTTTTCCTTTCCATTCCTTCTAATGCTGCCATCACAATTGAGACCTCTTTTCTTCTGTGTGAAGTTAAGCATCTCTTTGTAAAGGTTAATTCCAAATGAAAATAGTTTTAGAGTGTTAGTGATTTATTTACAGTCATGTGCCGCATAACAACATTTTAGTCAGTGACGGACTGCATATACGACAGTGGTCCGTAAGATGAGTACCTTATAGCCTAGGTGTGTAGTAGGCTACACCATCTAGGTTTGTGTAAGTACACACTATGAGGTTGACATAACGATGAAATTGCCTAATGATGCATTTCTCAGAACATATCCCCATTGTTAAGTAATGCATGACTATTTTTTTGATGATAGTAATTTTTAAAAGCAATCCTTAATTTTTGTTCTGATATTATTTGGGTGATGAAAATCAGGAGAAAGAAAGAAAGGTAGGGGTGGGAATGGTGTGGTACGAGGGAATCTAGCTGGAATTCTGGTGCCCTTCTGGAGGTCCTCATGGTCTGGGGTGGACGTGAGCTCCCATCTTCCAGCGGGCTACTGTGATTGAGGCCTTATCGGAGGAGCACCAAACACATTCCAGAGAGGCCAGGCAGGGGACTTATCTGAGCTCAGTGGGCTGTATGGAGTCTGTAGTGAACTTGAGAGCGGATGCCTCTTTTATGGCCACCACTCAACTCAGCTCTGGGCTATAGTGCTCTTATGGGCACATAGACCCAGAGTTGCTAAAATTGCAATTTTTTGAGAGTCCAGGTATCCAGATTTTTATGTAAAGTCTCCTGATGTTAAAATATTATATTGCCCAAACAACTCAACTATGAGCCAGTTTTTGATTTTGACTTTATCCATATCAACAGTTTTGGCTCTTGAACCTGCAGTAATCCAATATAGTGTGGGTGTAGGTCCCCCCCACCCCGTGGTGACAAAGGGCTGTGAAGATGAAGCCATCCCAAGCAGGCAAAAGAGCTGTGGCACTAACGTTGGCGTTTCACCCCGGGGGTGGTTGAAACTGGACAGAGGGCAGACTATGTGAAGGGAAGCTGAGAACTGTCCTCATCCCAACACTCTACCCTGTGGATGTGGCAGATGGCAGTTGTCCTCTGGGTGCCACTGCTGAGGGTTGTCCACCCCCCATGTGTCTAAACCAGGGGTCTCAAATGGAAAAGTCTTTAGAAGCCAGGCAGGAATGAAACCCCAGGGCTGTGATTGTAAGACTATGCAGCTCAGACAAATCACAGTCCCAAGGACAATTTGTGGCCTCTAAATCCCTTCTGGAACCTATTTATCTATTTGACCTGCTCTTCTTCTTAAGCTAACACATTCCATATGTTTAACTACCTGTTGTGTAGAGTAAATTAGGAAAAGAAAAAAAAAAAACTACTGGGAAATGGGGAAGACAAAGGTTCTTAATTCTTGTATTTAGGGGTTTGATGAACAAGCCCATGTTTTTATATATATGTATGTATATATACACAAATTATATCACAAACCACTTGAACATACTTTATGTCTATTTCTCAAAGTCTTTGGATTGTGACTCACAGTAAGAAATGCAGTTGACATTCTCATCCAGTACACACACACATTGAACCATATGAAATCAACAATATCTCACCCTCTTGACCTATAAGACAGCAGTTTTGTACTGCTCAGCCTAAAACCAATGCAAACCAAAAGTTTTGTGCAACAATATTTGCCCTTGCATTTTGTGATACCCATTAATTTACTATTTTAAATGCTGGTTGCAGTACATTAAATTGATTTCACTACCTCTACCACTAATGGGTCACAACCAACTGGTTTATTTAATCGTCACAACAACTTTTAAGGCAGGAATCATCACCCTCTCCCATGCCCTTAAAACACAACAGGATGTTTATCCCAGGGATGAGGTGCTTACCCCAGGTAGCTCCTACTTACTAGTCACTGACCACTTACCTTGCACTTCAGCTTTAGTCTTTATCTCCTTTAATCTGCATTAAGAACCTCACGGGATCGGTGCCAACAGTGAGGAATATGGAGTTTGGAGAGGTCAAACATTTGTTTCCAGGCACAGGACTAGGAAGAGTCAGATTCCATATTTGAATAACAGCAAAGCCCAAGCTATTTTCACTGCCTTGGAGCTAAGACCCAGACCCCGACCCTGAACCTGGGCTCTGCAGCACCCCAGTTGTTTTTTTTTCTCACAGGCTCTCCAGAGAAAGGTGTGTGTGTGTGTGTGTGTGTGTGTTTGCTTGCTTAAACTTTCTGCCTCTGTGTGTGTGTGTTTGCTTGCTTAAACTTTCTGCCCAACTACACTTTTTCCCAGGCCTTTGCACTGGCTGTGAAGTGGGCTTTATCCCCGGACCACCTCCTCCCCCAGCCCAGCCCGCAGCTGGAAGTCTTCACCGATCTCCATCTCGCCTCCCTGCCCCCACGGGGGACCAAGAGGCCAACTGTCTCCCCTGGTCTTTTCCAGATGTACGTCTGCCAAAGACCACCCCCCTCCACCCCCCAGTATGGAGGATGATGAATGAGGACCGGGGAGACGGCCTGGTGGGAAAGTGTCGTCGCCTTGAAGAAAGGGAAAGGGAAAGGGAAAGGAAGTCGAGGGGAGGGGATGGGCTGGAGCCCAGTGGCGGGGGCGCGATGAGTCTGGACACCGGGGACCCAAGCCCCCTCTGCTCGGCCACTAACTTTGCCTCCGTCAAGAAGGCGTGGAGAAGTGCTCCAATCCTTGCACTCCCTTGGAATTTGGCTATATCATTTACTGCAACCGGCACGATCCACCCAGGGACTACACCAGTGTTTGCTTCCAGCCCTTCCAGTGCCTGGTTCCCAGTGCTGCTCCCTCTCCTTCAAGACCGTGCTCCTGTCCCCTCCCAGGCTTCCCCTCCGCAGGTCCCTCCCAATTCTACCATTCTCTGGTCAGGGGGGCGGAGTCGCACCCCTTCTGTTCCTTTAAGAGGCGTCGACTCCTCCCTTTTCGGAGTCGCCGTCTGACGCGCGATGACAGCAACGAGTTCGGTATGTCTATGCAAATAAGCGCCCCCTGTGGGCCAATGGGGTGCGGAGGTGCCGGAACGGCGGACCAATGGGGCGGGGGCGCAGGGGCTCACCATATAAGGAGCGGCCTCGCCATAAAAGGAAACATTGTATCTCTTTATATGGGGGGAAGGGTCGGGGGATCCCTCCGCCGCCAGCGCGTGGTCCCGGCCCCCTCCACCCGCCGTCTCCACCGCGGCCAGCAGCCCCTGCCCCCCGGGGGACGCTGACGGCCGCCGGCGCGCCGCCCTAGCATACGGACAGGGGGCGCTGCGCCCGGTCTGGGGCAACCCGGGCCACAGGGGCAGGAAAGTGAGGGCCCAGGTCGGCCCGGGCGTGCAGGGGCCCCGGGTTCGCGGCGGCGGCAGTGATAGCGGCTCCAGCAGCAGCGGGAGCGCCGGGTTGAGCCGGGAAGCCGATGGCGGCGGCGGCGGCGGCTCCGATTCCTCGCTGACTGCCCGTCCGTCCTCTTGCATTGAGCGCCATGTTACCGAGCCAAGCTGGGGCCGCGGCGGCGCTGGGCCGGGGCTCGGCCCTGGGGGGCAGCCTGAACCGGACCCCGACGGGGCGGCCGGGCGGTGCAGGTGGCGGCGGCGGCGGGACTCGCGGGGCTAACGGGGGCCGGGTCCCCGGGAACGGCGCGGGGCTCGGGCCGGGCCGCCTGGAGCGGGAGGCTGCAGCAGCAGCGACAACCACCCCGGCGCCCACCGCGGGGGCCCTCTACAGCGGCAGCGAGGGCGACTCGGAGTCGGGCGAGGAGGAGGAGCTGGGCGCGGAGCGGCGCGGCCTGAAGCGGAGCCTGAGCGAGATGGAGCTTGGCGTGGTGGTCGGTGGGCCTGAGGCGGCGGCGGCGGCCACCGGGGGCTACGGGCCCGTGAGCGGCGCGGTGAGCGGGGCCAAGCCGGGTAAGAAGACTCGGGGCCGCGTGAAGATCAAGATGGAGTTCATCGACAACAAGCTGCGGCGGTACACGACCTTCAGCAAGAGGAAGACGGGCATCATGAAGAAGGTACTGGGCCGGGAGGCTGGCCGGCCACGGGGGACCGAGAGGGTGGGGACGCGCTGAGGGAGCCCGGGAGGCAGGCAGGCAGTGCCGAGGCGGAGGTGAGAGGCGGCGAGTCCGCAGGAGGTGTGTGGGAGGGGACGGCTGTTGCCCCGGGAGGGTGAAAGGGGAGGGGCCGCCAGGGAAATGTGGGGAGAGGGGAGATGCCGCGAACGTCGAGAAAAGAGGGGAAAGGCGCCGAGGTGGGAGTGACGGGTGCGAGAGAGGAACAGGGCCCTTGCGGAGTGAAGGGGTGAAGAGTGGTCATGGGAGGCCGCGAGGCTGCCCAGGAGGTGGTTAATGAGACGCGGGGTCACTAGGTCCAGTGCGCTCTGGTGTTCGGGGGAGGTGCCGGAAAAGCAGGGAGCAGAAGAGGTGGTCTGGAGGTGAGGAGGCTGGAACTGTATAACAACAATGAGCGAGCATGTGTGGGAGGAAGGTGGGCACCACTAGAGTAGTGCTGGCTGGAAAGACAGGCAAGACTGATGACCCAATGGGGCTCAAGAGCCTCAGGTAAGGGAGCAGAGCAGAACTGATGCTGCCCTGAGCAGCAGGAACCAAGTCCCGCGGTGGCCATGTGTCTTCCATCGCATCCACTGGAAGGCTGCACACTCCCTGCAGGACAGGCTTCAGAATCATCTGCCTTTGGGACAAGTGGGATTTCCAGCCCTAGGGAGATTCTGTGCATGGAGTTGGGGAGAAGGCAGGGAGGTTTGCAGAGGTACTTGGAAATTTCTCCTCTTACAGAGGATTATCCAGTGAAGAGGGGTGAGGAAAGGAGTCATCTTGGGGTGTAGAAGATACGGGAAGGAAGGGAAGCAGGGGAACTGGGAAACAAGAAGTTAGAACCCTGGGAACATTTGCTGGTGTTTATAAGGCCCCATATAGAAACCAGGGCTCCTTCCAAGGTGCGTTGTGGAACTTTACTGGGAGTAAGGATGCTATCTACGGGGCCATCCTTGAAGGTCCCCTTTCTGGGCTCATGGCAGGGTAGCTGCTGCTAATCTAGCCCCTACCTCCCATCACTCCAGACACTGTTGTATCAAGACAAAGAAAAAAAGGGTAGCACAGTATTATAGGGCAGAAAGACAAAATGGCAACAGGTTAGGGCCTGTGCAGTTAGTTTCTGGGAAGAAACATGGGACAGTTTAGAGCTTAGGTGGCCCCTTATCCCTAGTGTCTCATGTGACTTCCAGTGTGGTAGCAACTTCATCCTGGTCCCTGTGACAGTGAGGTTGGGGTGGGAGCCATCTCTTCATGAGGCTCCGGGCACCAAGCTGTAGTCAGGAACAGTTACCTGGGCTCCTCCATGTCCCCTGAGGTTATATGTTCTGTCACCAGGGGGCCGTGACAGTTTGCTTGGGGTATCTGCAGGTCAGTGGGGCTGCTCCTCAAAAGAAGGAGCATGCATAGTTTTTCTGCTTTCCCACTCACCTTCAGATATCCTGATAGGAGCCCCCAGAGTCACTGGAGAGGAAGGTCATATGGGATGGGGGCTTGAGATCACCTTTACTTCCTCTCTTTCCTACTTCCCAAGGAAGGTAGAGATAAAAAGTTTGCTGACCTACCCATCTCCTCCCCCTGCCCCCAGGCCTATGAGCTGTCCACGCTGACAGGGACACAGGTGCTGTTGCTGGTGGCCAGTGAGACAGGCCATGTGTATACCTTTGCCACCCGCAAACTGCAGCCCATGATCACCAGTGATACGGGCAAGGCACTGATTCAGACCTGCCTCAACTCGCCAGACTCTCCGCCCCGCTCAGACCCCACCACTGACCAGAGAATGAGTGCCACAGGCTTTGAAGAGACAGACCTCACCTACCAGGTGTCGGAGTCCGACAGCAGTGGGGAGACCAAGGTGTGTTTGGATTGCCTATCTGAGGGGAAGGAAGGGGAGGGACTTGACTGGCAGAGAGGGGAGGGGGTCCCTCTCTCCCTCATCCAGGACAGGTGGATAGGCGCCCACTGATGTGGAATGGAGCCGGGTTAGTGCCCCTCATCCTAGAGGACAGGTGTCCATCCTCGCTGTCCTGACAGGAGGCCGTCCCCTAGATAAGCGGGCGGCCTCCGTGCCCATATAAGGCCGGCTCCGGCTCCACGCCGGCCTCCCGCCTGCAGCCCGCCTGCCTGGCAGGGCCCTTGCATTCCTCCCGCCAGCTGTCTCCCCGCTGGGGGCGGGGGCGTAGCTTAGCCCTGCCCTCCCGGCAGGCTGGGTCGCCAGGGAGTAGGAAGGAAGCAGTCATGGGTTCCAGGGTCCTGGGAACCCAGCACTGTCGGCAGGCGGGCTGGGTGACTGGGCTGAAGACTACCTTACTAGCCAGCCGCCTACCTCTTCAGGATGTCCGGGCCTGGGCACGTTAGGGAGCGTATTCGCAGGCTGCGAGGGATGCCGGCCCTAGTTACGCCTCCCCCTTCCTTTTCCCGGTAGGGAGGGGGGCGGGGCTTCCTCCTTGCTCCTCTGGGGAGCTCCACCTTCCGGGTGGTTCTTTACTAACTGGCCAATCAGAGGAAGCGGCACTGTTTGCCTTAGCAACGCGTCTGCCAATCAGGGGCTTCGAGCTCGGCTGCTTAGCAAACGTCCCGCGCTGACCCACCCCCAGTATTTGAGGCCCCTCAGTTCTCTGAGCTTGATTCTCAGCTCGTGGCTTCCTCCTTCCCCTTCTAAGAACAAAGGCTCCCTGAGGGGAGAGTCAGTGCTCTAGGCTCCCCTCTCAGTGGCTTATCATCTGTAATAATTTTTCAACTCTTAGCGGTAGGGCTCATTTCTTCTCAGGAAACTTTGCTGGATGAATAAATTCCTTTGGTAGTTTAAATCTTAAGTATTTGGCAAAGTGCTTCATTGCCAAACCCCCAAAATCTCTCTCTAACCCTAAGTTCCCTGAAAGATTCTGGTCCCTGTCTCAGAAGCCTGGCAAATCAGAGCTGGAAGGACCCTTAAAGAGGACATAGTAGCCCTGCCCCCTCATGTTTACAGAAGAGGAAAACTGGGGCTCTGAAAGAGGAAGTAATTTTCCCAGGGTCACACAGAGGGTCATTACCAGAGCTGGGAACAGACCCCGGGTGTCCTGATTCCCCAGCCAATGTGATTGCCACGGTCCATTGGGGCAGAGAACTCAAGGAATTATGATGTTGACATTATCATTGTCATCATCATAATAGCAGCAAATACTTACTGCTCTTTTAATGTGTCAGGCACTGTTCTAAGTGGTTTACGTATATTAACCTATTTAATCTTCACCACACCTATGGGGTAGGTATTCTCCTTCTTTTACAGACAGGAAACTGAAACTCAGCAGCTCAATAGCTTGCCCAGGGGTCAGGCAGCAGGTAAATGGCGAAGCTGGGATTTGAACCCAAGCACACTGGTTCCAGTCTGGGCTGTCAATCCAAAGCTTCTGCAGGGGCAGGGTCTGCTAGAGGCTCACCGCTCCATCTTTACTCTGGGTATAGGATACATTGAAACCGGCGTTCACGGTCACCAACCTGCCCGGTACCACATCCACCATCCAAACAGCACCCAGCACCTCTACCACCATGCAAGTCAGCAGCGGCCCCTCCTTCCCCATCACCAACTACCTGGCACCAGTGTCTGCTAGCGTCAGCCCCAGCGCTGTCAGCAGTGCCAACGGGACTGTGCTGAAGAGTACAGGCAGTGGCCCTGTCTCCTCTGGGGGCCTCATGCAGCTGCCCACCAGCTTCACCCTCATGCCTGGTGAGTCATAAGGGGCAAATTGGGCATGCTGAGAGTGGGTTTAGGGCTGGTCCAAGGGAGAATCTCTTTCCCTGCTCAGGAGGAGGGTGAACAGGGGCCAGAGCCTAAGAAAAGCCTCTTGTGTCCCACTGGCAGGCATGGCCCTCCCCTCTGGGACCCTTACTATCCTTGTCAGTAAGTTTCAACCATATACTCTGGCCATATCTAGCTAGTCCAGCCCTGGGCCCCCACTGCCACAGAGACAGTAGACATTCTACCACTTCCCTACCTTGGCTGGAGGGCACATCATGTGTCCTTGATGGGTCAGTGCCAGCTCCTGTCTCAACTGAAGAGGGTAGAGGCAAGGCCTGGAATGGAGGAGGAGGGAAGGGCAAGAGCAGAGTGTGGAAGCCCCTGGAGACCAGATTCAGGATGTGAAGGGCCTCTTTGGCTCCCAGGAAAGATAGTGATGGGATTCGGGGAGCAGTGTGCCAGACCCTGGGCCTGAGGATGTTTGAGGGTGCTGGGGGCAGGTGGTGGCTGGACAGGACAGAGCATGAGTAAGTTGCTGTGTCTCACAGGTGGGGCAGTGGCCCAACAGGTTCCAGTGCAGGCCATTCAGGTGCACCAGGCCCCACAGCAAGCGTCTCCCTCTCGCGACAGCAGCACAGACCTCACGCAGACCTCCTCCAGCGGGACAGGTATGGCTCACAGCTCTGTTACCTCCCTGCCCTGCCTCCTTCATAAGGCCTAGCAGCAGGTGCCCAGCAGTATCCTTCTTATAACTAAGGTGAGAGAATTTTTTCATGTGGAGACTGAGGCTTTTGGCTTAACCCTTACCCTATTCCTTATGGGAAAGTTGGGTGAGGATGGCTGGTTTGGAATCCTGCTCTGCAGTAGGGCTGTGGATTCCAGGAAGAAATTAGGGACCACTGAAGCCGCCCTCCTCCTCATTTGGATGAGAAGCCTGAGGCCCAGAAAGGAGAAGTTACTTGCCCAAAGACACACATTTTCTTAATTACCAGGAAGGATTTATGGAGCAGTTCTCTCCTTGTGGGATGGTGTCCTAGGTTTTGAGTATCCATAATTCCCCTTGGTGTCTCTAGTCATTTCAGAAATGATGAGACACTTTCAAAATATAATTACTTTTAAGTTCTTATTATTTACAACCATGTTACACAAAATGTGGTCTGTGGACCAGAATCACCTGGGAGCTTGACAAATGCAGATTCTTAAGCCTCACCCCAAACCTACTGAATCAGAATTTGCATTTTAACAAGATACCCAGGTGACTGTGTGCACATTAACATTTGAGAAGTGCTTGTTTAAGAGATGGATTTGTTAGCCACACATTTAGGAAGAGGGCGGAGGAGGGAGAACAAATAAAAAATGGGATGATGGAGCTCCCTAAAGGGGAGTATCCGAGTTTCCTTAGGGTGGGTCAGTCATGGTAATCTTTTTTCCCAGGGCCTTAGGGTCTTGGAACAGAGAGTTCAGCAGATAGATAATCGAATAGTATGATGTGATAGGATATAATTAAAGATTGGTGCTGTTGTGTTGAAGGAAAAATAAGACTTTGCTCAGGCGATGACAGGGAGCAAAGGAATGAACCTTGTCTAGCTTCTGACCTGGGAAATGGCAAGAGGGCTCGGGAGGCCTGGAGTTCCTGGGGGTGAGATGGCGGATATCAGTAGGGACCAGTACCAACCTCCGTGATATGTGTCTGTGTTTGCCAGTGACGTTGCCTGCCACCATCATGACATCATCCGTGCCCACAACTGTGGGCGGCCACATGATGTACCCTAGCCCGCATGCGGTGATGTATGCACCCACCTCGGGCCTGGCTGATGGCAGCCTCACCGTGCTCAATGCCTTCTCCCAGGCGCCATCCACCATGCAGGTGTCTCACAGCCAGGTCCAGGAGCAAGGTGAGTTGGGGAGCAGGGCTGAGGAAAGGAGGACCATTTCCTCCCTTACACATATACACTTAAATGCCCCCACGCACACTCAGACACACTTACACACACATACACAAATTAGGATGCCTACATACACACATATACCTACACACGGATACTTGCACACACACTCTGATACCATGCTTGTCCACTTGGACACTCATGCACACTTGAACACTTGGACACATGTGGACACTCACCCTTGGGCACTTACATCTGAGACTCACCCAGTCACTTAGGCATTTATCACCACTCCTCCAATATCTGGAAGTTTCTCCTGAGCAAGCAATTCGAGTGTCTCCTGTGGTTTTCCAATGCAGGTGGCGTCCCCCAGGTGTTCCTGACAGCACCCTCTGGGACAGTGCAGATCCCTGTATCTGCAGTTCAACTTCACCAGGTAGGTGGAGGCCCCTTTCACCCCATCCCAGCCAGCCAGCCACTTCTTTATGTTGACCTTGGGGATTCCATTACCAGTTGGTCAAAGCCAAGATCCCTAGCCAGGAGGCCTATCTGTTCCTGTTCAGGCCTGTGGTGGGCAGGCAGGCAAGCAGGGGGGAGCCTGAGCTGGCTGGTCAATTCTTGCCCCCCACCCCTTACATACCCCCTTCCCTCCAGATGGCTGTGATAGGGCAGCAGGCCGGGAGCAGCAGCAACCTCACCGAGTTACAGGTGGTGAACCTGGACGCCGCCCACAGCACCAAGAGTGACTGATCCGCCCTGCCGCCCTGGACAGATGGCCCAAGGGATGGCACCACTTATTTATTGTTGCCTTTTCACGTTTTCTTTACACACACGTTGACGGGCCGCAGGAGGGAGGCAGGGAGGCGGGGAGGAGGAGTGGGCAGCCACAGGACTGAGCCCTCTCACTCCAGCCAAAGAAGTGGGCCGGCCTACCCTCCACCCCATCCTCCCTCACCTTCCTCTCCTTCTAGCTCCACCTCCCATTTCTGTTGATGGTGGGCGGTCCTCCCTCCTCAGACTCCCCTGCCAGCTTGGCTCCATGTTTGCCATGAGTATTAGCTTACCCAATGGGACCGTGCCCCACCTTCCCACACATAGGCCTCTGTGGGGCTAGGCACCGTGTCCCCCCGAGGAAGCAGTTGGGGTTCTCTCCCCAGCCTCTTTGCTGACCCCATGTCAGCACTGTGTCTGCCACAGGCTGGGTCAAAAGAGCCCTACCCCTGCCCCTCAGGGAGCCAGCTGGGGAGATGGGGCTTCTTCCTTCATGCCTCCTGCCGCCCCTGCAGCTCCTGAGAGCTGGGCCTGTGCACGGAGCAGGTTCCCAGGGCCACCTGCCCTGCCTTGCCGCTCCCCTTGGAACTCCAGGGGCTCCTGGGTTGGAGGGAACCACCAGTGTTCCCTCTCCCCCTGTCTTCCCCCCTCTCCTCCCAGCTGCTTTACTTAAAGTTGATTTTGAACTTTTTATTTGAGGAGACGAAGTGAAAACAAATCTATAAATATATATTTTTAAAATATTTAACTTTTTTTTAATGGCGTTTTTCTCGTCCCCCTCCCTGCCCAAGCTCCCCTTCCCTGGGGAGCCGTGGAGCTCCCCAGAACTGGCTGGGCCTCTGGGGACAGAGCCACCCCAAGAGCTTGGGGCCCGCCAGTGTGTGGGGGAGATTCTGGGATTTCCCGGACCTGGGTTGTTTCCAGGAGAAAACCGGGGGAGGGGCCCTCAGGCCATGCCCCAACGGGGTGGGGAGGGTGACCCACAGCTCTGGGCCTCTTTTTGCCCTTTAGGGCTGTTGCTAGGGAGAGGGAAGAGGGAGACCAAATGTGGGGGTGGGGTGGGAGGGTGTCAGGTTGAGGCAACTGACTTCATTTGTGCCACACGCATGGGCATTGCAGCCTTGTGCTCCCCCAGGCCTGCAGCTGCCTGGGGCCCAAGTTGCAGTGAGCAGGGTGGGGTCTGGGAGGGGTGAGAGGCAGGAATGGGGGTCAGAAGAAACGGGAGCAGCTTTTGGGCTGAGTGCAGCGATAGGGGAGCCAGAAATGGGCAGCTCTCCCAGGGAGTGAGCAGCTACTGTAACTTTTTTAAATTAAGACAAAAAGCCTTGAAGAAAATGACTTTATTTTTCTAAGTGTAACCTCAGTATTTATGTAATTTGTACAGGGGCTGTGCCCTACCCCCTCTGCCCGCTTTGGGGTAGACCTTGAGGGTGGGCCAGCATAGGGGGAGGGTCTTTTACCCTGTGTCAGAGCCTACCTTCACCACCTATATCCGGAAAGGGAGCTTTTTCAGAACAGGGCAGCAGTTGGGGTGGAGTTTGATTAACCCCTTATGACTGCCTTCAGTAGGAACAAGCCTGCTTCTGTGATTAGGTGAGGGGGTGGGGGAAGTTTTTACGCACAGCCTAGTTATCAAGGGGATGATTTGCCGACATGTTTGAGAACCCCCTAACCTCTAACCCCCATTGCTGTCTTGCCCCATTTTGGGGTGCCAAGATGGAAGTCACCTTTCTGGGCTTTCTCCTGGAGATAGCTGGGGCTTATGGGTGGCTTAAAAGGCTGGGGCATGGCAAATCAGGGGCCAGAGAGTGGGGGAGCTTGGGACTCAGGTCTGTAACTGCCCAGCCCCTTTTCTCTGCTCTCGTTTCACTCCACCGTCACTCACTCACTCCCCACTCCCCCACCCAGGGGAGGAGACCTTGATGAATTCCTCCTCTCCTTCCCACAAAAGACAAACCCAGTGAGTGAATCAGGCAAAGTGCTTAAAATGTGTGTTGTGTGAGCGTGGCCTTGGGAGAACATGCGTGCGTCAGGGATGAGGTGGCGTTTCTATGTGCAGCGACCCTTGGTGTTTCCCTTCCCTGATGGCTCTGGGGTGTGTGTGTGCCTGAGTGAATGTCTGTGTGTGAATGTGGAGTGTGTATGTCAGTGGTTTCTACTTCCCCTGGGATGCTGACCCAGGAATAGTGGACATGGTCACAGTCCTATGTACAGAGCTTTCTTTTGTATTAAAAAAAATACTCTTTCAATAAATGTATCATTTTTGTGCACAGACTGTGGAATCTTTGCCTCCGTTTTTCCATATAGGGAGGGAGGGAAGTATGAACACGAATCAAACTCCAAAAGTTGCTGCTCTGAGAAGCAAGCCTGGCTGTTTGATGAAAACATCGCCAATGCTAAGGGGAACTTTGGGCTGTTGAACTCCGTACGATTTAATTTAAGGAACATTTCGGGGGGCTGGGCCTTTATCTTTGTGCGTGGCTTTGCTGGGTGTTAGGCCAACACAGAGGTGAACAATTTTAATCAATAGGAAAAGTGACTCAACCAAAGCATTGCCGAGGGGTTTGGGAAACTCACGTTCACGTTACCCAGTAAAAACTCAAAGGACAGCCCTAGCGGGGGAGTGTAGGCTACTAGGTTTCAGGGGGATGAGGAAGGTCGACTCAATGAAGGGAAGGGGGGGTGCTTCACAGTTGACTGTGGATGAAAACAGCTGCATACTGCTGCAGTGAGGAGCAATGGGACCACTATCTGGGCTCCGCCTGCAGCGCGCACCCACGCAGCGGCCCGCGGGCATTACGCATGCGCCAGTCGCGCGCTGCCCCGCCTGCTCGGCTGTGGGCCGCGGTGGGACCCGTAGACGCCCGGCCGCGCGCGCTCTCCTGCGTGACCCGGAAGGGAGCTGCTGAGGAGGCGGGGCCAGGACGGCGGGACCGGCTGCTGGGCTCCAGCGAGGGCCGAGCCGGGCGGTGGGAGGTGAGAGGAGAGTCCTACGCCGCCCCGGTCCCCGCCCCATCCTTCCTCGGTCCCTTACCCGCTCTCCGTGCGGCTGACGACCGGACCCAGATCTTAGTCTCTGAGATTCGGTCGATCTAGTCAGCCTCCCCGGACCGCGCCCCCCCATCCTCACCCCGCCCCCCCAAACCCGTTCCCACCGCTGTTCTGTCCTCCGCCCTCGCCCCTGCTAGTCTGCAGGCTTGGGCTAGACCTTGCTACTTGCGCCTACCTGCTGTCTCATTCCCGCGCCCAGACCACCTCTCCACATCTCAGTTTATTGTCCCAGGCCCGTGATAGTCCCCCCCCCCTTCCCACTTAGGCCTATCCGATTGTTTTACCCCTCCACCCTGCTCATCAGTGGTCCATCGCATCACTGGCTCCCTCCCAGTCTTGCCCCCCATGCTAACTGGACCCCTACCCCCATCGAGGTCCACCTCCTATGCTTCCCCTCCTCTTCACACCTTTCTACTCTAATTTTCTCTCCCTGACCCCAACAAGACCCCTGCCCTGATCACTATCACTATTTCTTCTTCTGGGTTTACCTTCCATTCTTACTCTCACCATTTCCTGTTGCCCCCACAGTGCTTCATATCACACACATCTTTTCCTGACCACTAGCATAGTCATCACCCTACTCCCGTTTACAATCTTCTTCTGGCTTAATATCGTTTTGTTTATCTGTGGACTGCTCCTACCTTCTCCATTTAAGAATAGTAATATTAGATTGTGTTTACGGAGCACTCGCTATGTGTTAGAGGCTGTTCTAAATGCTTCACATATGTTATCTTATTACAACTTCATGAGATGGGTATGAATATTATCGGCATGTTGCAGAGGAGGAGACTGAGGTTCAGAGATTAAGTAACTTGTCCCAAACTACAAACATAGTAAATGAAAGAACCAGAATTCTGAGTCACATTTATCTGACTGTAATCTGTACTATGTTGCTTCTCTAATACCTCTACCATTTGACATCATTCCCTACCCTTTAACTCCATGATTACCACCTCCCTCTATATCTGGCTGACTTAGAGCTGCACCATGCATACAGTGTAAGTGCAGGGTGGGGCCTGTCTTTTTTTCCCATAATTTTATCTGGCCCCCTGGGCCCCTCTACCTGTCACAATATTCTCATACAGTTTTCCCATCCAGCCATCTGGATGTGGGGGCCGGCATCCCAGCCTGCTTTCATCTCTTTTCTCTATATCTGCCACGGCATACCCCTTTGTAGCCACATACCAGCTTTACCGTGTCGTATATACTCCCTGTCCTGCCTCTCCCCTCTCCTGACTTTCCTAACTTGTTCTGGCCCCACTGTTGCACATGCTGCCGTCCTTCCTGCTCACCCATATAACTCTTCCCTGAGTCCTGATCTGTATCCCTCAGCCACCCTGCTATTCTGCCCAGACTGTCCTGATTAACTGTCACTCTTTCTGTTACCTTGCCTATTATTATTCTCATTCTCTCTCTTGTAATCTCTTCCATTTCTTAAATCCCTTCATTTTATCCTTTCACTGTTTTCACTCCATTCTCCTTCTCTTATAAATCCCAAAGTATGTTCAAGTTATTTATTCCATCCTATTCTTGGCCTTTTCTGTTTGGCCTCTGAATTCCACCATGCAGCCTACCAATCACCACCCACCCTGTGTCTCAAAGATTCCACCCTCTCCGTGTAGTCTTTTCTCTTTCCCATACTGCCTTTATCTTTCTCTTTGTGTGTCCCAGGAGGTCAAGATGGTGGGGGAACGGTGCACTGGGGACCTCATGGTGCCCCTGGGGCCCCGGCTGCAGGCATATCCTGAAGAACTTATTCGACAGCGGCCTGGGCATGATGGACGTCCTGAATACCTGATCCGATGGAGTGTCCTGAAGTGTGGGGAAGTGGGCAGATTGGATGTGGAAGAGGGCAAAGCAGAGCACATCCTCATGTGGCTGTCAGCCCCTGAGGTGTACGCCAACTGCCCCATGCTGTTAGGTGAGCGGGCACTGTCTAAGGGACCTCAGCATGAACCACCTGGGGGTTCAGGAAGCTTTTCTCGAGATCCAGGAGGCTTGGATGACGTGGCAATGGGAGAGATGGAGGCTGATGTGCGGGCACTGGTGCGCAGGGCTGCCAGGCAGCTGGCAGAAGGCGGGACCTCAAGCCTCACAGCCACTGTGCTCCACACCATCCACGTACTCAGTGCCTATGCCAGCATCGGGCCTCTCACTGGGGTCTTCAGGGAAACAGGAGCCCTGGACCTGCTCATGCACATGTTGTGCAACCCTGAGCCTCAGATCCGTCGGAGTGCGGGCAAGATGCTGCAGGCTCTGGCAGCCCATGATGCTGGTAAGAGACAGCCAGGGGAAGAAGGAAAGCACTGGAAAAAATGGGGCTACAAGGAGTAAGAACAGAAAGAGGAGGGATTTCCTAACTCTATAAGAACACCTGGTATTTGGTGACTATCCATTCAATGCAAAGGAAAAGTATTAGTTAGCTAAAAGATTAATAAGCTGTTACAGGTACATAAACAGGATAAAATGATAGCACCTGGTTTATCTTTCTGTTCTCAGCACAGTGGCAGAGAAGAGAATGGGGTGGATTCATATTTTTAACCTGTGGGTTGAGATTTATTAGTCGGTTGTGAAATCAGTTTGGTCGGATACAACCAACATTTTTTTGGTAATGTAAAATAACCAGTACGTAGCACTTAGTAAGGGAAGTTTTGTAGCATTAAATATATGTTTCAATTATATGTGTGTATGTTTGTATCAGGTTACCATGTAAAATGTATATCTTACTCTGAGTCTCAGTCACAAAGAAACTTGAAAGCCTCTGGAGTAGGCGACAGAGAGTCTAGGAAAGGCAGGGGGAAAGTATTGGGGATTGAGGAGAAGATACGGATTGGGTGTGGATTACAGGGAGTCGGGCTCACGTCCTTCTGTCACTGAGCCAGCAAGATGGCATCGAGCAGCACATGGATTTTGACAGCCGCTATACTTTACTGGAGCTGTTTGCAGAGACCACATCCTCTGAAGAACACTGCATGGCCTTTGAGGGCATTCATCTGCCTCAGGTACTCTGGCAGCTGTTGGGGAAATGCTGCATACAAGGCCTAGGGCATCATTTCTGAAAATGTGGTTCAGGACTGTGCATCTGCACCAGAGCCACCTGGGGAGTTTGTTAAAATGAAGGTTCATACCCCCCGGCCCCACTCAGAATTTCTGAGATTAGAACCCAGGAATCTGTGTTTTAAGACACTCTTTGTGTGTTATATAAATTAAAGTTTGAGAACTACAGGTGTGGGGATGAGGCATTTATATTTTTCCATAGAGGATGATATTGAGGGGAAAGGAAAGGCATGTAAAGCTGGGAGAAGATGACCCTACACCACAGACTGTGTCCTACAGATCCCGGGAAAGCTGCTCTTCTCCCTGGTGAAACGCTACCTATGTGTCACTTCCCTGCTGGATCAGCTGAATAACAGTCCAGACCCAGGAGCTGGAGACCGAGGATCCCCGTCCCCAAGAGAGTTCAGCCGGGAGAAAAGCCGTGGGCAGCGGGAGCTGGAGTTCAGTATGGCTGTGGGCAACCTCATCTCAGAGCTGGTGCGGAGCATGGGCTGGACCCGGAACCTCAGCGAACAGGGCACGTCGCCACCCCGGCCAACCCGGTCCATCTTCCAGCCCTACATTTCAGGTCCCAGCCTTTTGCTCCCCACCGTCATTACCACCCCTAGAAGGCAAGGGCGGGCCTTCCGCCAGCGCTCTGAATTTTCTAGCCGTAGTGGCTATGGCGAGTATGTGCAGCAAACCCTGCAGCCAGGGATGCGAGTGCGGATGCTGGATGATTACGAGGAGATCAGTGCTGGGGATGAGGGCGAGTTCCGTCAGAGCAACAATGGTGTGCCCCCTGTGCAGGTGAGTGAGTGCACAGTAGTGGGACACTGTTGGGGATCTTTTGTGGGTGGGGCATAGCTGGGGCTTCCATGCAGGGAGCTCTGACAGGTCACCCATGGGGAAAACCCCCAAAGGAATTGGAATGGTTAAAGGGGGTCAGCAGTTGAGAGAAGGGGCCATTTGGAGGGCTGAGAAAATCTGGCAGGGGTGGGTGGGCTGAGAGGTCAAAGAGAGACTAATACCCAGAAAGCAGAACTGATATATCGAGACAGCCCTCACCTCCCACCAGTGGAGCTGGCTAGGAGGGAGTGTTGGAGCTGAGGCCATCAGGGTTAGGAAGAGATGAGAGGCAGGGCCTACCCCAGTAGGGGAAGGGAACCTTTCGCTATATGGAGGCTTTTTCAAGCCTAGCCTGGCGTGCATCTGAGGGCTGTGTGCCCCAGGTCTGGGCCTGGCCATGTCCTCTCAAGCCTGCACAGTCCAGGGCTCGGAGAGCTGAGCCCTCTCTATTCTTCTCCCCTCTTTCTTTCTCCCTCCATACCAGGTCTTCTGGCAGTCGACAGGCCGCACCTACTGGGTGCACTGGCACATGCTGGAGATCCTGGGCCCTGAGGAAGCTGCTGAGGATAGGGCTTCAGCAGCTCTGGAGAAGGGGGCAGGGGCTACTATATTGGGCACAGGTGAGCCTTGGAGGGGACATGGACAGCATGTCTCTGAACAGAGGAGTAGTGACTGGAATGAAGTCACTCCTGACTGGGAGCTGCCCCAGAGATTCAGAAATCCACTCTGTTCCTGATGGATGCTGAGACCCCTATGTCTGTATCCTCAGCTCTTCCTTCCTGGGACTGGAAGCCTGTGGATGGGCTGTACTCTTTGCCTTACCTCCAGCCCGAGCCTCAGAAGCATGAAGAATTGGGATACCTGACCCAGGCTGAGTGGTGGGAGCTGCTCTTCTTCATTAAGAAGTTGGACGTATGTGAGCAGCAGTCAATTTTCCAGAATCTTCGGGAGAAGCTAGATGAGGTATTATAGGCCTGAGATACTTGAGTTTGTAGTGGGTTTGTAGGTGGGATGCTCAAAGGGAGTTCGAGATATGGGACTGCTTAGGGGGATGCTGGACTAGAGGTTAGAGAGTATGAGGGGTCCTGCTGGGGGAGGAGACAAATATTGTGAGGGTCTCGTATGTAGAAGGTGTGCAAGGCATGGCGGGAGGTGGCCACCCTTCCTGTTACTGTCCCTGGGACCTTTGTGTCTGCTGGTCCCTGAAGTGCATACCCCCTTCTGTTGACAGACTCTGAGTGAAAAGGCTCTAGGTGAAACCTCTGTGCCCATAGAGATGGCTGAGGGTCTGCTGCAGGTTCTCAGTACTCGGTTTGAGGGCAGCACCCTCAGTGACCTGCTCAGCTCCCAAATCTACACCAAGTATGGGCTGCTACCTGATGAACCAAGCAGCTCATCTTTCCGAAGTCACTCCTGTACCCCAGATCCAGAAGAGGAGTCCAAGTCAGAGGTCATTTTCTCAGAGGAAGAGACTGAATCCCTCAAAGCAAAGGCTGAGCCCCCTAAGGCAGAGGCAGAGTCTGCCAAGGGAAAAACTGAGCCTCCCATAGCACAGAGTGATTCACAGCTGTTTAACCAGCTTCTAGTGACTGAGGGGATGGCTCTGTCCCCCGAGATGAAGGAGGCAGCCAGTGGTGAGTCAAGTGCTGGGAGGGGAGGGCAAAGAACTTGGAACTAGTCCTGGATGGTCCCCATAGAAGTGGATCGTCAGGGGAGAGGGAAAGCCATGGACTGAGGTCACTTTTGCATGGGAAAACACTTTGGAAGCATGCATCCATCTTCCTTCCTTTGACCTTGATTATATCTCATCAATGACTGCTCCCTTTCTTCAGTATCCCTGGAAAAGGAGGCTCTATTTTCCAGAATATCTTCATTATTTGATTATTAAATCTTTCACATAGAATTGGAAAAGTTTGAATGCAAGCTACAGTAATGATAATGTACTAAAATATCAGTAGGATAACTGGACTCGACCTTTAAAGACTTCCAACTTGAAAGTGCCACAATTTTTTTAAGCCACTGCCTTTCCCTCACCAATTTCAGAAATGGCTAGAGCCTTGAGGGGTCCTGGTCCACGCAGCTCCCTGGATCAGCATGTGGCGGCGGTTGTGGCCACTGTGCAGATATCCAGCTCGGACACAAACCTGCAGCTTTCAGGGCTCTATGCCCTCTCTCAGGCTGTGGAGGAGGTCACTGAGCGGGACCACCCTCTGGTCCATCCTGACAGATCCCTGAGGTTAGAATGGTGGGGATGGAAGAGGTTTTGGTTTAAGCTGTCAGTAGGAGAGGGTGGTGGGAGGGAGGGAAGGAGCTATGAGATCAAGAATTGGAAAGGCTGAGGGTGAAAGAATGGTCAACCTGAGAAGCAGCTGAGCGGGAGTATGGACTGTTATTATAATGGTTAATATTCTTGGTGCACTTACTCTGTGCCAGGCTCTGTGCTGAAAGTTTTACATGCATTCTCTCATTAAATCCTCCTATGTCCTGAGGAAGAGTTGCTGCTGTTCTTTTCCCATTGCCTGGGGGAGGAAACTGAGGCTTAGAGAATTTAAGTAGCTTGCCCAGAGTTTGACAGGTAGCAGAGGCAGGATTCAAACCCAGGTCACTTTGACTCTAGAGCTTGAGTTTTTTTCTTTTCTTTTTCCCTTCTTTTTCCCTCCCTCCCTACTTTCTATTTTAAAAGTTTTTTTTTTTTTACTACTTCTTAATTATACAGATAATACACAAATACATTCTCATTTTAAAAGATCTGAAGAACATAAAAGAACATAGAAGGAAAAGCCAAAGTCCCTTTTCAACACTGTTGTCAGTCTGGCACGTATCCTTCAGATCTTCCATAGATTTACATTTGTAAGTGTGTTTGGAAATAGGACGTTTTCTGAGTTTGTTTTAATATATGTAATCACATTCTACATGTTTCTACACCTGTCCCCTGACACTCGGTATGTCTAAGAGGGCTCTCCATGTTAGTCCACATAGAGTTCCCCATTTTTATCGCTACTGCATAGGACTGCTGCAATATGATTATATTCAATTTCAAATAGTACAGTGTTCTGATGGATCTGTTTTCCTCACGTCTGCCAATACTGGGTGTTATCCTTTTTTTAATCTATCACATTGGCAGAATTTAAAATGATTGGTATCTCCTTGTTTTAATTTCTTAGTTGTAGTGAAGTTAGGCATATTAGCATGCATTTGTTATGTTTCTTTTTCTATAAATAATCTATTCTTATCCTTTGTCCACTTTCTTATTGAGTCTTTGTCTTTTTCTTACTGATTTTTAGGCATTCTGGATATTAATCTGTTATTTATGTTTCAAATAGTTTTCTTTTTTTTCAAAATCATATTAACTATTTTCTGACTATAAACTAATACATGCTCACTGCAAAAAAATTAGAAAATTATCTGAAGACAAAAATCATCTGAAAACCCTTTATGCAGAGATAGTCACTGTTAACATTTTGGTAAACGTCCTTACTTATATTTCTATATTTATTCATATATGTTACCTATGTATATTAACTTATTTGTAATAAATCATGGCTACAGAAGGGGATATATATATTGAAAGCAGATTGATTGGTGTCGTAGTCATCATAAATCTCATGAGAAAAGACAAAGACAGAACTTTCCCCATACTTCTGTTTGCCTTCTTTCCCAGAATTTCTCCTTTTGTGTTCCTTTCCTCCATAGTTCCCAGGCCACCTCCTCAATATGCATCCCTGTTACTGTGGAGAAAGATGTCAATCCTGGCTTTTTTCCTCTTGCGACACTCACTGTGACCTAGGAACTCTGGCGGCACTGCTTCCTTTCTTGCACATCAGCATTTCTGCTGGACCCTCTCGCTAGCTCACGTTGCTTATCTCTTAACTTGGTGGATAGTGTCTTTCCTTTTGCTAAAGTTTTAGATTTTTATGTTGCTATATTTTTCAACATTTTTATGGCTTCTAGGTTTTAAGAGGGTCGTCTATCCTGTTCCAGGGTTATAAAAATATTTCCCTATATTTTCCAAAGATATATGATTTTATTTTTTACCTTTATTTTAAATTCTGTTTGCAATTTATTTTTATTTTATTTTTTTTGTGAGGAAGACCAGCCCTGAGCTAACATCCATTGCTAATCCTCCTCTTTTTGCTGAGGAGGACTGGCCCTGGGCTAACATCCGTGCCCATCCTCCTCTACTTTATATGGGACGCCACCACAGCATGGCTGACAAGCAGTGCGTTGGCAGGCGCCCGGGATCCGAACCCGTGAACCCCAGGCTGCCAAGCGCGAACTAAGCTGCTGTGCCACTGTGCCGGCCCCTGCAATTTATTTTTTAAATTTTTTGGTGAAGAAGACTGGCCCGGAGCTAACATCTGTTGCCAATCCAATCTTCTTCTTTTTGCTGAGGAAGATTGGCCCTAAGCTAACATCTGTGCCCATCCTCCTCCATTTTGGATGTGGGACACCACCACAGCATGGCTTGATGAGTGGTGCATTGGTCTGCGCCTGGGTTTTGAACCTGCGAACCCCAGGCTGCTGAGGTGGAGCACGCGAACTTAACTACTACACCATTGGGCTGGCCCCTGTCTGCAATTTATTCTTGCGAACGGAGTGAAGCAGAGCTCCAGCTTTAGTTATTTCAGGTGGATAGCCATGTGTTTCCACTTCACGTTTTACATGATCCTTCCTGTCCTCACTGGCTGAAATTCTGCCCTTATCTTGCTTCTCATCTGTTGATCTGTTTGCTACTCTGTGTGATTTCCAGAATTTTAATTTTTATAATTTTATGTTTATCTCTATAACTAATAGGCAAGTCTAGCATTATGTCTTTCTGAACATTTCCTGATTATTCTTGCATATTTTCTCTTCCTGTGCCTGAATCTGCTTGTCACTTTTTAAAACTTTTAGGCATTTTGATTAGAATTATATTGAATTTATAGATTTATTTGAAAAGATGAGGTAGAGTTTGTAACCATGTTGCTCTACTGCCTCCTTCACGAGGAGAGGAACCAGAGGCAGTTAGATTGCAGAGGAGAGGGGATCAGGAGTGAGACTAAGGCAAGGAGAGCAGGTTGGAGACGGGTAGTGGGGATGGACAGGATCTTGGTGGATAGGGCTGGGCAGGGAGTCAGGCATGACTCTTGGGATGAGGAACTCCAGTGTCTCTTCTTCCTCAGAGAGAAGATGGTGAAGACGCTGGTGGAGCTGCTGACCAGCCAGGTGGGAGAGAAGATGATGGTGGTGCTGGCCCTGCGCCTCCTCTACCTGCTCGTGACCAAGCATGAGTGGCGCCCACTGTTTGCCAGGGAGGGCGGCATCTATGCTGTGCTGGTTTGCATGCAAGAATATAAGACTTCCGTCTTGGTGCAGCAGGCAGGGCTGGCGGTGAGTGGACTGGGCCTGGCAAGAGAGAGTGATGGGTGAGATGGGCAGGTCAGGAGACTCCTGATCTTGAGGAGGTTCTGTGGGTGATTCAGACTGGGGAGGAGACCTTGGGGTGGAAAGATGCAGGTGGATTGAAGAGTTACAACTGGACAGTCTTGGAGATTGAATGCATGTTTGGGAAAAAGGAAAAGGATGTTTTTAAGAATGACTCTCAGGTTTAAAATGGAGCAGCAGGGTGGATAAGGTGGCCGTTTACTAAGTGGGAGAATGTTGGAAGAGGAAGAGGTATGGGGAGAAGGTCAGGAGTTGAGTTTTTAGGTATGTTGAATTTCCCCTGCCTTTTTAGTTACAATTAGGTGTCTGGTTAAAGACTAATTTTCTAGACGTGACAAAATAATTTTTTACCCTTGATCTGAGTGGTACTCTTATACAGAAAATACCCCCTCACCAGATGTGGGTAAAACAAAGCCAGCATTGCCAGTGCCTTGTCACCCTGGGCCCAGAGAATGGGGAAGGGAGGCCCTCTTCCAGGGGACCTGACAGAAGTGCTGGCTGGGAGGAGGTATGGGCAAGTTGTGCTCTGTATAGCCTGAGAGTTCCTGAGGGGGGCAGGCAGGCCTCATCCGGCAGTTCTGAGAATATATTCCCAAAGTATAATGGCAACAGCATGGATGGGAGCACAGGTCTTCTTGGAGCAGGCTGTTCAGGGAGAGGCTGGGAGGCTCTTTCCTGTACGGGGCCAGCTAGGTCCTGCTCCTCCCAAGAGAAGCCAAGCATTCAAAGTCTAGGCCTTGTCTGCTCAAAGAATTCCCTAACCCTTTCAAATTATGTGACCAATATATAGCATTTGCTCCTAAATTCAGGCTCTTGCCCTGTAACAAAATTGCATCATCTTGTTTATACCTTAAGGTCTACAGAATTCAGCTAATTGGGGGAGAGTGGGATAACCAAAGGGAGAAAGCCTCATTATGAAGTAGCATTTGCTTGGAGGGTCCAGGGGGGACCCTCATAAGGAGGATTGTCCTGAGAATTATTTCTAACCTACTCCGTCCCTAGAGGGTTTCTTCTCAACTGTCAAGCCTTTCACCAGGAGAGACATTTTCCACTCTAATGGTATAGTGTGCATCTTAATTTAATTTTCTTTATAGTACCAGCAAACAAGCTGGCAAATTTCATGTGTTTTTTCCTGTGATTCCAACCTCTCTGCCTGTGGTTGGAACCTGTGAGACAATCCAAGTAGTCTTGTCGACGGGGTATGGATACTGGTTTTGGAGGTTGAGGACATAGGTTTGGGAGTGTTGAAATATAGGTGGTAATTGAAGCTGTGGGAGTGGATGAGGTTGCCTAGGGAGGGAGTGCAGAGTGGGAAGAGAAGGGGACAAGGAACTTCTGTTTAAGGACCAGGCAGAGGAACTCCAGAGATGTAGGACAACCGGAAGTATAGGAAGTCATGGAAATCAAGGGTAGAGAGGTTTTGCAAAGGGAGGAGTGGTCAAGTGAGATGGAAGACAACTTTAAGGAAAGCCTTTGAAGACAACTAGATGTTGTGAAAGGGCCCCATCCTGAGAGGAAGCTACGGGACGGGGCGGCGAGTCCACTCGGTCAGCCTTGGTGCTGGCAGAGAGAAGTTGTGGACTCATTTTACCATTGAGCCTTAGATTTTTTTGTTTGCTTTGTTTTTCTTTCTTTTTAGCATTTGATGTCCTGTGACTACATTTCCATTTCCATCTCCTACTTGACCTATTTGCGAACAGCTCAGCTGCCCCAAAGTTTGAGGTCTAGAATGATGGGCTGTCTCTCCTCTTCCTCTGTATGGTGGCTATGTTCATTTCTAACTCTGCTTCCACATTCCCCTCACAGGCACTGAAGATGATGGCCATTGCCAGCTCCTCGGAGATCCCCACTTTTGTTACTGGCCGAGATTCTATCCACCCTTTGTTTGATGCCCAGATGACCAGAGAGATCTTCGCCAGCATCGACTCAGCCACCCTCCCGGGCTCTGAGAGCCTGCTCCTTACTCTCCCTGCAGCCGTGATCCTCATGCTGAACACTGAGGGGTCAGGGCATCACCCTCCAAACTCCAAGCTCCGCTGCTCCTCTGCCCAAGTCTCATGTGCTTTACAGAAATTCCCTTCACATTGTTCCTTCTGGATGAAACGTTGGTGGCCCTCTCTGACTGTCCTTGGAAGAGAGGCCAAGTGGTTGGGGGTAGAGAGATTCCCAGAGAGAGCAGGGACACCCTGACCTTCCTTCCTGGGGTTGGGAGGAGTGACCTGAGGTCAGGGGACCGGATGTCCTGGCCTCAGAGGTACCCCTGGCACCCTGTCCTCCCCAGCTGCAGGGCTCCTCCCCTCTGCACTTTCTTCCCACTTCCATTTCATTCACTCTCATTTCTTCCTGGGTCACCTCTCTCCTCCCAGGTGCTCCTCCGCAGTGAGAAACGGCCTGCTCCTGCTAAACCTGCTTTTGTGCAACCACCACACTCTGGGAGACCATATTATAACCCGAGAGCTGAGAGACACCTTGTTTAGGCACTCAGGGATAGCACCGGGAGCAGAACCCGTGCCCACCACCCACACCATCCTTATGATGCTTCTTAATCGCTACTCAGAGCCACCAGGCAGTCCTGAGCACACAGGTACCATTACAGAGGGGGTGGTTCTGCTGAGGATCAGACAGTGCCAGCCTGTGACCAGGAGGGCTGAGGTTTATGTACTAGCACCTTACTGAAAAGACACAATGAATCTTCAGGAAATGAGTAAAGGTTTTGGTGCTCAAGTTAGGTCTTAAGTATAACTTCCTGACCAAGAGGAGAGGGAGACTCTAGAATAGGTACAAGGAAATTGCCTTTTCTGAATGGCTTTAAATATACAAGAATTCCCATCTCTTTGGGCTGGGTTTGGTCTAGTCTTATTGGACACTGGAAGGTTGGTTGAAGTGACTTCTAGAGAGGCCTTCCTTGGAGGAATTGTAACTTGCAGTACAGAAAGTTTGTGACTAGGAACATGAAATACTGATGTCATGGGGAAGAAACCCTTTGTGTTTAACAAGCAAGTGAAAACCTACAAGTATGGAGGGAAATTGGAATAAGCGATATGTGTCTTTTAGTCTGTATGTCTAAAGCTACCATGCTAGATAGCATAGGGATGTAATGATAATAGCTAATATTTATTGGTTTATGTAACAGCATAGCTACTATTTAATAATAAAGGTAATTGTATTACTACATGAGATTAAAAATGTGTTTTGTTTAACTTGACAGTGTTTGCCATACTAGACTTTTTTTAAGATGTAGCTAGGTATATATTTGGGGCCAGAAAAGAAAATCCCCCACAGTTTGGTAGAAACTGCAGACATCTTCCAAATGGGAGGAAAATTTGGTGGTGATTTTTTGGATCTTCCCCATTTTTGGTTTGACCAACTTATATGACTCCTCTTCATACACGTTATTTTCCTCTTGTATGTCTGAGCAGCAGCATTGGAGACCCCCAGTGTCCAGGGTCTGGATGGGTCCCCTGAGCTACTGATTCGATCCCTGGTGGGGGGCGCATCTGCAGAACTCCTCCTGGACTTGGAGCGCGTGCTGTGCCGTGAGGGTGGCCCTGGGGGCGCTGTGAGGCCCCTCCTCAAGCGCCTCCAGCGGGAGACCCAGCCTTTCCTCCTGTTGCTGCGGACTCTGGATGCCCCTGGGCCCAACAAAACACTGCTGCTGACTGCGCTGAGGTGAGGGGCCTGTTCAGGCACCCGTGTGTCAGGGTTGAGGGGAGCTGACAGGCTACAGGAGCCTCACTTGTTTCCATTCCCTCACCAGAGTCATGACTCGCCTTCTGGATCACTCTGAGGCCATCGTCCTCCCCTGGCACGAGGTCTTGGAGCCCTGCCTCAACTGCCTGAGTGGCCCCAGCAGTGACCCTGAGGTACCAGAGCCATGGCAAGGGTGGGGAGGGAAAAGCAGCCTCTTGGGCACCAGCTACTTTGTGAGGCTGTGGAGGGCACAGCACAGCCTTTCTGGATGGATCTGGACACTGGGAGTGGTAGGTAGGAAAGTGAAGGCTAATGTCATCTAAGAGTCTCCAGAACTGAGGCCTTTGAAATATAAACCTTTTGGCTGCACCTGGATTTTAAATTCTGGGTTTAGGAGAAGCCCACATTCACCAATCCAAACATTTCTTGCTCTACCCCCTTCGGGGTTTGTGCCTTGAGGAGTGAGGCTCAGGCACCAGGGTTGACTCTTGAGATAGCTTGGTCCTGTCAGGAAGAAGCCTGGGAAGCTGTGCCCAGGCTCTGCTCCTGCCAACTCATTCTGCAGTCCCAGCATCCCAATATTCTGTTCCCACCTATCTTTCTACTCTTCTTTCCCTGGGCTGTCAAGTTTCTCCAAAATCTCAGCCACCACATTCCCTTTACTAAACTCATCCCTCAGCTCCTGTGTGGCCTGCCGTTTGTTCTCCATGCATTAATCTCTATGGCTCTGGGCTCAGATTGTTCAGGAGCTGCTCTGCTTCCTGCATCGCCTGGCCTCAATGCATAAGGACTATGCAGTAGTTCTCTGCTGCCTGGGAGCCAAAGAGGCCCTCTCCAAAGTCCTGGACAAGCACTCGGCTCAGCTGCTGCTGGCCTGCGAGCTTCGGGACCTGGTGACAGAGTGTGAAAAACATGCCCAGCTCTATAGTAACCTCACATCCAGCATCCTGGCTGGCTGCATTCAGGTGAGGAGGCTTGTGGATCTGGAGCTGAGGGAGAACATAAGCCAGAAGCAGAGGAAGGAGATTCAGTGTATGGCCCTGTTTGGTATCCCTGTGTGGCACGAGTGATAGCAAATCTGGGCCCTGTTCCCCAGCCTTTACCCTGCATGGTCCTGTTCTGCCAAAATTTGGGAAGAAAGGGGTTGAGTGTTCTGTTGTTCCTTCACTCTTTCTCCATATGTGTTTCTCCATGTTCCTCCTGGTACCCCTCCTCTCTGATGTTCCTGCTGCAGATGGTGCTGGGCCAGATCGAAGACCACAGACGAACCCACCGACCCATCAACATCCCCTTCTTTGACGTGTTTCTCAGGCATCTCTGCCAGGGTTCGTGCCTGTCCCTACATTATACCACACCCCCCCACCTACATCTTTTTCCCTCCACGCCTACCAGGCTGTGACCTCCACCCCTTCCCACTTGCCCCCAGGCTCCAGTGTGGAAGTGAAGGAGGAGAAGTGCTGGGAGAAGGTGGAGGTGTCCTCCAACCCGCACCGGGCCAGCAAGCTGACGGACCGCAACCCCAAGACCTACTGGGAGTCCAATGGCAGCACCGGCTCCCACTCCATCACCTTGCACATGCACCGTGGTGTTCTTGTTAGGTGTGAACACACCCATGTGCACACACACACACATGAATATTCTGATATGCCCCAGTATACATCCTTAAAGTACCCACGTACACCCAACCCCGTCTATAACCCCTATGCCTGAGGGACACACTCAAACCCATTTTGTGTAGTGAACAGATGGATACATTAATCTCCTTTCCCTGTGCTAAGTATAGACAGCCCTCACTCCTTGAGCCTGGTAATTTGCTCCCCTCACAGGTACAGGTGTCACTGCCTGTGCTTGGTGTTGAGGGAGATCAACAACTCACTTATCTACTCTTCCCGTGGGCATTTGTTGAATGTACACTCTGTGCCAAGCACTGTGCAAGAGTCTGGAGCTTTAAGGACAATAAGATATGGTACCTGTCTTGAGGGAATTTGCAGTCTTGTTAGGGAGCCAGGCTGGAAAATCAGTGAGAGAGTAAGAAAAAGCATTATGGTTGACATGTGCACTGGATCATGAGGCCAACTGAGAGGTCAGAGAAGGTTTCCAGAAGGTGCGAGGGGTTGACTGAGCTGTTTTGAAGTAGAAATTAGCTAAATAAAGAGAGGGCAATGGATATTCCAGGCAGAGGGACAGCATATGTGCAGAATGAAACACAGTGATGTATTTGGGGGAATTTTAAGTCATTGTGTTTGGCTGAAATAAAGGGTATGTGTAGTCAGGTGACAGAAGATGAAGCCAGAAAAGTAGGCAGAGCCAGATCACAAAGAGTTTTGTGAGCCAAGAAGTTTGAGCATTATTCTGAAACTTGGGGAGCTGTTGAAGGATTTTAAGGAGGGAAGAGACAAAACTAGTTTTTTTTTTATTTAGAAAACTTACTCTGGCAATTACGGAAGTTTGGGTTGGAGGCCAGGAGAAAGAGTTGGAAGGTTTATGCGGTGGTCTAAATGGTCTATGCAGTCGAGAAATGATGAATGTCTTTAGTTAGGCAGAGGGAATGGGAATAGTGAGGAGCCGATGGACTGGGAGATCTTAGAGGTGGAATCCACAGACCTTGCCATTGAGTGAGGGGAGCCACGAAAGGGGGAAGTCACAGTGACAGGGTGTTCTAGTTTAAGGACTGGGTGGATGGCAGTTTTCTTTCCGAGGAGAGAAATAAAGGAAGAGGAGCTGGTTTCTGTGGATGGATGATCATTCCATTTGGGCATGTTGACTTTGAGGTGCCTGTGGGCCATGACATAGAAATGCCTGTTGGATACACAGCATGAAGGCTCAGGAGAGCGGTCTAGGGTAGAGATGTGGAATTGAAGTCATTAGGGTATTAATTTTCAGTTGAAACTATGGTTTTAAATGAAGTCACTTCAGGAGAAGATAAAGGGAAGAGCAGAGGGTCTGGGGAAGACTAATGCTTAAGGAGCCAGCAGAGGGGACAGGAGTCTGAGGAGTCTGAGTCTGGGTGGATTGAAACCATTTTGAACAAAGACAGGGGTGCTGGTTCTGACTGATTCCTTTCTCCTCTCCCAGACAGCTGACTCTGCTGGTGGCCAGTGAGGACTCAAGTTACATGCCAGCCAGAGTGGTGGTGTTTGGAGGTGACAGCACTAGCTGCATCAGCACGGAGCTCAACACGGTGAGAACCCTGGTGGCCCCCTTCACCTTACTCCGCATCCTTCTGTTTGTCCCAGGGCCTTCTCGGAAGGACCCAGTCCCTGGGGAATTCTCACATTCCTTCCTCCTGGGCAGGTGTTCCCTTGTAAGCAGTGAGAATGGAATTAGGGATGTGGATTCATGTAGATCCACGGGCTCAGTGCAGGAGAAGTGAAGGGCACGCATTATCACAAACTTGGTTGCTATCAATAGTCCTTCCAACTCCACTTCTAGAGGTGACAGCTCTCTCTCTACCTTTCCTCCCCTGCCCCGTCAGGTGAATGTGATGCCCTCTGCCAGCCGGGTGATCCTCCTGGAGAACCTGAACCGCTTCTGGCCCATCATCCAGATCCGCATAAAACGCTGCCAGCAGGTCGGGCGAGGGAAGAGGCTGGGGCTGGGGACCAGGAGATAGCACAGAGTCTCCATAGTGACTGGGTTTTCTAGCATTTGGGGGCCAGCCTCAGGGCAGGGTTCCTCTTAGGTCTGCTTGGGCATGGCCCAGCAACCTGTTGAGTTCCAGAGATGTGAGAATGTCTCAAGTGGCTCTAGGGAACTCAGGGCGTGAGGCTTGGCTTTGGTAGTGCTTGGTGGCTGGATGGCTTAGATGACAGATAAGTCTGTGTGTATTACAGGGAGGCATCGACACCCGAGTTCGAGGTGTGGAGGTACTGGGCCCCAAGGCCACTTTCTGGCCACTATTCCGGGAGCAGCTATGTCGCCGTACATGTCTCTTCTACACAATTCGGGCACAAGCCTGGAGCCGGGACATAGCAGAGGACCGCAAGCGCCTCCTCCAGCTCTGTCCCAGGTGGGTGGGGCAAGAGGTGGGCAGGGCTGAAGGGAGCAGGGGAGATGGTGAAGGGAGCAGGGGAGATGGTTAAGGGAGCAGTAGGTGGTGGGAAACTTCGGCGGAGTCTGAAAGGTAAAGCCAGGACATGAGGGGAAAGTGAACATAGGTGAGAAGTCCATGCTGATGGGGGAGAGCTGGGTAAGGGACTGAGCATGGGGAGATTTGGAGTTGACTGCACTTGAGTGGAGGCCTCAGAGAAATCTGTGCCTTTAATCCTGACCACACACTGTTTATTTCCAGACTGAACAGGGTTTTGCGCCACGAGCAGAATTTTGCTGATCGCTTCCTCCCTGACAACGAGGCCGCCCAAGCACTGGGCAAGACCTGCTGGGAGGCCCTGGTCAGCCCCCTGGTGCAGAACATCACCTCCCCCGGTAACCAGCCCGACCCTGGCCCCACTAACCAACTCCTCGTAATTATTCCCAGGGGTCACCTGAGTTCACGCTCTTGGTACCCTTGGTTCCTGTCTTATCCCTGAAGGCCTGTCACCTCAGTGTTCCTCTCCTTCCTGCCCCAGGGACTGCTCCCTGAGACTCTGGTATTTGAATCTTCCCCTTCGCCCCACCTCCAGCCTGTTACCATATCCCCAGATTCCAGCTGAGGTCAGCCCTGGTGAGGGGGGACTAGGGCCCTACTGCCTCCAAACCTTTCTGTACAATTGCTCCTTCTCTCTCCTCTTCCTGGGGTGATTGTATCCCTGTTTCCCATGGAGACCTGTTCCTGATCTGTCTTCTTTTAGATGCAGAAGGTGTGAGCTCCCTTGGATGGCTGCTGGATCAGTACTTAGAGCACAGAGAGAGCTCCCGGAACCCCCTGAGTCAAGCAGCATCTTTTGCCTCTCGAGTTCGTCGCCTTTGCCACTTGCTGGTGCATGTGGAGCCTCCCCCAGGGCCTTCTCCTGAGCCATCCTCTCGGCCCTGTGAGTCCCAGCTATGGCTGGTTGAGCTAAGAATCTGGGCAGTGGTGATACCTGGCTCCTCCCCTTCCTGGGTTTTACTCTTCCTTAACTGCTCTGCTATGGGCCTCTCCAGGGGTCAATACCCAAGACCCCTGGACTCACTCAGGGACTGAGATGAAACCTCTTCCTTTGCCATCTGTCTCCACAGTCAGCAAGAACAGTAAGGGTCGGGATCGGAGCCCTGGGCCTTCACCAGTTCTTCCAAGCAGCAGTCTGAGGAACATAACCCAGTGCTGGCTGAGTGTGGTGCAGGAGCAGGTGAGCCGAGGGAAGCTGAAGTCTGAGGAGGGGACGGGGCTGCTAGGCTGTTCTCATACTGGGACTGTGCCTTTTATGTTATTTCTCCTTTCTTCTCAGGTCAGCAGGTTCCTGGCTGCAGCCTGGAGGGCCCCAAACTTTGTGCCTCGGTACTGTGAACTCTATGAGCACTTGCAGAGAGCAGGCTCAGAGCTCTTTGGGCCTCGGGCAGCCTTCACGCTGGCTCTGCGCAGTGGCTTCTCAGGCGCGTTGCTGCAGCAGTCCTTCCTCACCGCTGCTCACGTGAGTACCACCAGCCTCCCAGTCAACAAGGCTAAACTCGTGTTGATGCTCATCTCTTTCCCTCTGCCCTTTCACCTCCTTTTACTCCCTACTCTCCTACTCCACTCCCTCTTCATGGTTTGCCAGTGCCCTTTCTGTTGCCTCCAGATGAGTGAGCAGTTTGCCAGGCACATTGACCAACAGATCCAGGGTGGCCTGACTGGTGGAGCCCCTGGAGTGGAAATGCTGGGGCGACTTCAGCGGCACCTGGAGCCCATCATGGTCCTTTCTGGCCTCGAGCTGGCCACTACCTTTGAGCACTTCTACCAGTGAGTGCAGGTCTGGAGAGGTAGGGGATAGGAGGGCTAGAGTCTAGAGAGGGTGAAGATTTGAGTTTTAGAGGGAAGATGAGGGAGGAGACAGTGGGGAGGAGAGATTAAGGTACAGAGGTGGCTGTGGCACTGGTGGGAAGGTAGGAGAGGTGGGGCCAGTGACTCAGGCAGGCTACTCAGAAGGACCTACATTCTGGAGGGGGAGGCTAGACCTAGGCTGTGCCGAGTGCACACACTGAGGCTTGGCCTGGGCTGCGTGTGCTGCAGGCACTACATGGCGGACCGTCTCCTGAGCTTGGGCTCCAGCTGGCTGGAGGGGGCCGTGCTGGAGCAGATTGGCCTCTGCTTCCCCAACCGCCTCCCCCAGCAGATGTTGCAGAGCCTGAGCACCTCTGAGGAGCTGCAGCGCCAGTTCCACCTCTTCCAGCTCCAGTGGTTCGACAAGCTGCTCTTGGAGCAGGAGGATGGGGAGGAACGGGGCCTGGAGGAAGAGGAGGTAAGAGCAAGGAAAAAGAGTGGGAGAATAGGTGAGCAAGAGAAGACTGGACCAAAGAAGGGAGCTCAAGAGCCCTCAGAATCCTTCTCTCTCTCAGGAGGAAGAGGAAGAAGGGGAGGCTGAGAAAGAACTATTTATTGAAGATCCAAGTCCAACAGTTTCTGTCCTGGTCCTGTCACCACGCTGCTGGCCAGTCTCCCCACTCTGCTACATGTACCATCCCAGAAAGTGCCTTCCCACAGAATTCTGTGATGCCCTTGACCACTTCTCCAATTTCTACAGCCAGAGTGAGGAGATAGGGACAGGCAATTGGAGATTGGGTGAGATTTGGGGTGGCAGGAGAGAAAGAGGAGAGGATCAATGGACAGAAATGCATTGGTATGAAGAAATAGTCTCTAGGGACAACAGTCTTCTAGGGAAGGGTGAAAAAGGGAAGGGTGAAAAAGTGTGGGTTAGATCTTCATTAATTTCTCTTATCATTTCCTTCAACTTTGTATGAATTTGTTCTATTTTTCTTTTTCTAACTTCAGGTTGCATGCTTACTTAATTTTTAGTCTTTTCAGGCTTCTTTCTAAGTAGAAGTATTTAAAGCTGTTCATTTCCCTCTCATTGCAGCCTTAGCTGCATTCTGTAAGTTTTTTGGGTTTGTTTTTTTAGATTTTTTAATTTTTATTTATTTTTTATTTTTTTGTGAGGAAGACCAGCCCTGAGCTAACATCCATCGCCAGTCCTCCTGTTTTTTGCTGAGGAAGACTGGCCCTGGGCTAACATCCATGCCATCTTTCTCTACTTTATATGGGACGCTGCCACAGCATGGCTGACAAGCAGTGCGTCAGCCGGCGCCCGGGATCTGAACCTGCGAACCCTGGGCTGCCAAAGCGTGAACTAAACTGCTGCGCCACCGGGCCAGCCCCTAGATTTTTTAAATTGAGGTATAATTAGTATTCAGTAGAGTGCACAAGTCTTAATTATGACTTAAAGAATTTTATATCCATATGCACTCCCATAACCACTCCCAGATCAAGATGCAGAACATTTCCAGCACCCCAGAAGGCTTCCTCCTTCATGTCCCCTTTCTAGTTAGTATCTTCTTCCAAAAGAAACCATTATTCTTCCCTTTATCACCATAGATTTTTGCCTGTATGTGAACATCATGTAAATGGAATCATAGAGTATGTGTTCTGCTGTGTCTGATTTGTTTCAACACAATGTCTGTGGGAGTTACCCAGGTTGTCAGTTGTATCATTACTTTGTTCTTTTGTATTGTTGAGTCGTCTTCCATTGTATGAATACATTTACCCTTTCTGCTGCTGATGGACATTTGGGATGTTGCATAAGTTTTTATTATGTAGTATTTTATTATTGTTTAGTTCTAAGAATTTTCTAAGTTCCATTATTATTTCTTCTTTGATTTATTAGTTTTTTAGAAGTATATTTTAAAAACTTCCAAACAAATTTTTCTTGGTTTAAGTTATCTTTTTGTTTTAGGTTTCAACCTTCATTCCATTATGGCCAGAGAACATGGTTTATCTGATTCTGAATCTTTGCAATTTATTGAGACTTCCTTTATGGCCTCCTATAAGTGTTCCATGTGTGATTAAGAAAAATGTGTATTCTTCAGCTGCTGGATACAGGATTCTTCATTTTCCACTAAATTGACCTTGTTAATTGTGTTGTTCAAATCTTCTGTAGGCTTACTCATTTTTGTCTGCTTGATTTATACTGAGAGAGGTGTACTAAAATCTACCATTATTATAGTGAATTTTGCTTTCTTTATTTTTTGACTATGTTATTAGATACAAGTTTAAAATCATTTAACAGTGCTGTCCAATAGAACTTTCTGCAATGTTGGATGGAAAAGTTCTTTTCTGCACTGTTCAGTATGATAGCCATTCGTGGCTACTGAGCACTTCAAATATGACTAGTTCTACTGAGGAACTGAATATTTGATTTTATTTAGTTTAGCCAGTTTAAATTTAAATAGCCACGTGTGGCTAGTGGCTACCATAATGGACTGTACAGGTTTAGAATCTTTGTGGTCAATTCAACCTTATTATTATGAAGTGATCTTTCTTTCTAGTAAAGCTTTTTCTCTTAAAGTCTTTTTGATATTAGTAGTATACCAGCTGTCTTTGGTTTGTTTATCTTTCTAGTATATCTTTTTCTATCCCTTTAGTTTTTTTTTTTTTTGGATTGATGATTCTTTTAGGTCTCTCTTATTGTGGTAAAATATGAATAACATAAAATTTGCCATTTAAACCATTTTAAGTGTACAATTCAGTTATCCTTTTACTTAAAAATTTTTTTATTTGGAAATAATTTCAAATTTGCAAAAAAATCATAAGAATAATATAAAGAACACCCACATACTCTTTGTCCAAATTTACCTTTTGTTAACATTTTGCCCCATTTGCTTTTATCATTTGTTTTTTGTGTATATATACACATATATAATGTATGTATATAGAGAGAGACACTTTTTCTTTTCAGAACCATTGAGAGTAAATTGCGTATATGCTGGCCCTTTGCCCCTAGATATTTTAATACATATTTCCTAAGAAAAAAGGTATTCTCTTATATAACCACACTTCATTTCAAAAATTTAACATTGCCATAATATTTGAATATACTTTCCGTATTCTAGTTTTGTCAGTTGACTCCATAACGTCTTTTTTTTTCAGTCCAGGACAGGATCCAGTCTAGGATCACCTATTATATTTAGTTGTCATGTCTCTAGTCTTCTTTAATCTGGAACAATTCCTCAGCCTTCTTTTATCTTTTATGACATGGACATTTTTAGGGAATACAGTCCTTTTAAATTTTCTAAATAACTCCTTATTTTAAATTTGTATGCTATTTCCTCATGATTAGATTCAGGTTAAGCATTCCCAGGCTGAATACTAAGTGATCTTATGTGGTTCTCAGGGTATTGCCTTTGGAAACACACAATTTCCACCTGTCCCTGTCTTGTGATGTTAATTTTGACAACCTGGTCAAGAGGCTGTTTGATTTTTCCACTGTGTAGTTAATATTTTTTCCCCTTGTTGCTATTAATAAGCAGTCTGTCAGGGAAGATACTTCAAACCATGCCAATTTTCTACTCTCATCAGAACTCTCCTCAATATCATTTTACTTTTAACTTTGCCATACACTTATATTTTAGGCATGTGTTTTGTAAATACCTAGAATTTGTTTTTTATTCAACCTAACAGTCTCTCTTTTTGAGTTGTCAATTTTAGCCTGTTGATAACTATTATGAGTAATGATATATTTGGCTTTTATTTCTAACCTCTTATGTTTTAGTTTACCCTTCTTTTAATTTTAAATTTTAGTTATTTTGTATATACAAACGAATATATAAAACATGTACAGTTAAAAGAAGAAAAATAAATTGAACACCTTTGTAGATAAGATTCTACCCTGGGTTTTTGTGCATTCTTTTTCTTCTTTTGGATTGATTTTTTTTACTTCCTTTTTTGTCTCTATCAGTTTTGGGAGTTACACAGTCTATTTCTATAGTTGGTTACCCTAATACTTTTGACTTGTGTCACTTCCCACCTTCCTGAGCGATGAAAGGACCGTAGAAAATCTTAACTCCAGGTCTAACTCCCATCTTACTTGTTACCGTTGTTCAGTATTTTTGAATTGTCTTTTTTTACCTCCTGACAAGTCATTATTATTGTTTTATTCAGTTGATGTTTACATTTGCTGTCATACCAATTGCTTAGTCATGGTTGCTTTTGCATCTTGACCCTTCTTTCTGAGTTCAATTTTCTTCCTCAAATACATCCTTTAGAAGTTTCTTCATTGAGGGAGTATTGGTGAAAAACTTTATCAATTTTTATTTGAGAATGGCTTATTTTCATGCTCATTTAAAAAATCTTTTCATTATCATAAATTTCAGACATATACAAAAATAGACAGAATAGATAAACTCCAGTGTACCAACATATATTGATTCATGGCCAATCTTGTGTCATCTAGGCCCCCACCCACTTTCCCCAGCCCTCAAATTTAAAAGCAAGGACACTACAATTATCAAACCTTTAGAAATTAATAACAGTTCCTAATATCATCAAATATACAGTCAGTGTTCATATTTCCCTAATTGTCTCGAGTTTTTAAAATGTTTTTTTATTTATTGAGGATCCCAACAAAGCCCTCACGTTGCACTTGAGTTATATCTTTCATCTCCTTAGTCTGTAGGTTCCTGCCTCCCTTTTTTTCCCCTTTGTAATTGTTTGTGGAGGAAACTGGGTTGTTTGCCAGATAGAGTTGTCCACAGGCTGAATTTTGCTGGATTTTGTATCCACATGGTGTCTTCTAGCATGTTCCTCTGTCTCCTTTATTTCCTGAAAACTAGTATTTAGATGTAGAAGCTTATTCAGATTTGGGTTTGATTTCTTGGGCAAGAACACTTTATAGGTGGTATTGTGTACTTCCACTGGGAGGTGTGTTGACATCTAGCTGTCTCTTTGTGATGTTAAGATGGATCAATGGATTTCAGTGTTGTCAGTCTGATCTCTACATTACATATAGTTTCCCATCAGCTTTTCACTAGGCAGTCATTATCATTGCTTAGGTCTATCATTTCATTAGGGGTTATGAACTAGTGGTATTCTAGTTTTGTGAATCCTTCTTCATGTATTAGCTGGAATGATTTCTCTGTAAAGAAAAACTTCCTCTCATCACCCTTTTGGTTACCCTGAAATACTGTTTATACAAGAAAGGCTTGATTCTTTCCTCCTCCTCATTTTTAACCCATTTTCAAAATAATGTTGTTAGGTCTCTAACATCCTTCAAAGATGACCAATGTGGTCTTTTAAAAATATATGTCATTTTGAAACTCATGGATTTTTAAAAATATTTTCATGTGTTTCAATCCATCAGAGATGTTATTTTTTTGATGTTTAAATTGTCCCATCTTTGGCTAGAGAGCACCTCTCAGATTGGCTCCTTTTGATGCTCTCTCCTTTGACAGCATCCTTGCTTTCTGGTATGAGCAAACATCCCAGACTCACCTTGCCTGAGGAGGAGAAGAAGAGAGGGAAGAGGAGGAGGAGGAAGAGGAAGGAGGAGAAAGAGACCCAGCCTCCTGTGTCGTTAAAACTGTCAGCTCCTTGAGGGCAAAACCCAGGTCTCCTCTCTCTGGTGTTTCATCCATGGAGCCTGTCTGGCGCAGGGCTTGCCACAGGGTGGGCTCCCAGATACCTGTGGCTTGCCAGGGAGGCAGACACAGAGGAGGCTGAGCTCTGGAAGCTTGCCAAGGCACCTCTATGTCTGTAGATGCTGGGGCCCTCCTCCCCACAGGGACTAGCAGGAGCAAAGCTTGACTAATGGTGCACACTCGCCTCAACCCCTAACCCCCTTGTTTTCTGTACTCTTGGTCTCCACCCTTCTCCTCAACACTTTCCCAGGTCAGAACCATCCAGTCCTGGATATGGGACCACATCGGCGACTGCAGTGGACGTGGCTGGGCCGGGCTGAACTGCAATTTGGGGACCAGACCCTGCATGTGTCAACCGTGCAGATGTGGCTGCTATTGAATTTCAATCAGATGGAGGTGACTCAGCTCCTTAGTCTCTCTCTGTCTTCTCTTCCCCCTTGTCTGGCACTGTTCTCCTGAACTCTGTTCCTCCTTCCATCCTCCCTCCCTCGTGTTTTCCTTTCCCTTGACTATCCACTCCTGACTGGCCCTGTTTCTCCTCACCAGGAGGTGTCAGTAGAGACCTTGCTGAAGAATTCTGACCTCACCCCGGAGCTGCTGCTCCAGACACTTCGGCCCCTCACCTCTGAGAATGGCCCTTTGACCCTGCATGAGGGTCAGGACTTTCCACACGGGGGTAGGTCAATGGGGGCTGGGCTGAGCCTTTTCTCCTAGGGGGTGGGGCTATAGTAGGGAATGAGAATGGGATCCCCTTCGCCCCCACTCATCTATCCCTTCCCCTCCTCGGGTACTGACTGAGAGTGAGTTCCAGGTGTGCTGCGGCTTCGTGAGCCTGGCCTCCAGCCCTGTGGGGAGGCCCTGTGGCTGATACCTCCCCAGACCTACCTGAATGTAGAGAAGGATGAGGGCCGAACCCTGGAACAGAAGAGGAACCTCTTGAGCTGTCTTCTTGTCCGTATTCTCAAAGCCCATGGGGAAAAGGGCCTCCACATTGATCAGCTGGTTTGTCTGGTAGGCAGAGAGGGGCTCAAGAAGTTAGGGGAGGGAGGGAGTCATGCTAGAGGTTGGGGGTTGGAGCCAGGGGTCATCACAAGGGAAGGTAAACTCTATTAGTACGAGACTGTGTAGGGTGACATTTCCATCTGGGTTTTCTGTTTCTGACAGAGCAGTTAGACAGAAGGGAGAAACAAGACATATGAGTGTTTACCATGTGCTAGGCCCTATCGCAAGAGTTTACATGATTAAGTCATTTAACCCACACAATAGTCCTATGAGATAGGTGTGGTATTATTGTTATAATTATTATCCCCATTTGACAGATAAGAAAAGTGAGGCTTGAGAGAGTTAGTACTTTATCCATAGTCACACAGCTCATAAGTGGCAGAGCCGGGCAGGCTGGCTCCTCTAGGTAAAGATGACCTGCCTGTTTCCTCTCCCGTCCAGGTGCTGGAGGCCTGGCAGAAGGGTCCAAATCCCCCTGGAAGCCTGGGCCGCACTGTTGCCGGGGGTGTGGCCTGTACCAGTACAGATGTCCTCTCTTGCATCCTGCACCTGCTGGGCCAGGGCTATGTGGAACGGCGTGATGACCGGCCCCAGATCCTGATGTATGCCACCCCAGAGCCCATGGGGCCCTGCCGGGGTCAGGCAGAGGTTCCCTTCTGTGGCAACCAGACCACCGAGACCTCCAAGCCTAGGTAGCCACCCCAGCTCCTTCCCCGTGCTGCAAGGGCTCCAAGCCAGTAGAGAAGGATGGGCTCCCCAGGACAGATGACACTCCAGTGACATGGGAAGGGTTGTAGTGCCAAAGCCCAGCTCCGTCGTGGAAGAACACTTCATTTCTTTCTTTGTCTCACCTCATTTTCCCTGTCCCTGTTATTTTCCCCACTTTGCTAGACCTCGCCCCACCCCCCACTCCTCACCCCCCCGCACCATTACCCCCTTCTTTGCCTTCCCAATCAGGGGCCTTGCTGTCCCCATCCTCCTAGAGCCAGCCCTTAGGCAAGGGACCCAGACATGTAGGCTCCTTTATAGCCGTCTCATTCTAAGCAAATATGATGTATTATACAAATATATATTGAGTGCTAACTGTGCACTCTGCTCAGTGAAATATACAAACTCTAGTGTTTGGGAAGCCTGTTCTGCAGAGGAATTCGCTATAGGATTCCCCTGATTAGCTGGTACCACTAAAGCTTTTTACATCAGATCAGTTCACCAGAAGTTGTTATGGCACTACTTTTATGCCTGCTGTTTGCATTATGTGTAGAGTGAGTTCTCTAGAGTAATCTTTCTCTAACTTTCACATGCATACACATCACCCGGGGATCTTGTTAAAATGCGGATCCTGATTCAGTGGAGCTCTCTGTGATACTTATACTGCTGGTCCACAGACCACACTTGGAGTAGTAAGGCTGCAGACGACTGTTTCTCACCAGACACGCTGGTAGCATTTTGGGTGGGACCTACAGTGGGATTGTCCCATCCACTGTAGGTCAGTTAGCATCCTGACCCCTGCCCACAAGGTTCCTGTAGTGCCCCAGTCATTGCTACAACCAGCCCCACCCCCCACTTACAAATGTTTCTGTGGAGGGCCATGCTCTGACAGTTGGTTTGAGTGGTTATCCTCAGGCTGGTTGAGCAAGTGTGAGCAGGGGTGCTCAAGCAGGGGGCTGGGGCCAGGATGGGGTTCAGTTGGTAGGTTGGATAAGCAGGGCAGGGAGACTGACTGCCGCCTCTTCTCTCCTCTCAAGCCCAGAAGCTGTGGCTGCCCTGGCATCTCTCCAGCTGCCTGCAGGCCGCACCATGAGTCCCCAGGAGGTCGAAGGGTTGATGGAGCAGACGGTGCGGCAGGTGCAGGAGACGCTGAACATAGAGCCAGATGTGGCTCAGCACCTTTTGGCTCATTCCCACTGGGGTGCCGAACAGCTGCTGCAGAGCTACAGTGAAAACCCAGAGCCCTTGCTGCTGGCAGCTGGGCTGTGTGTACCCCAGGCCCAGGCTGTCCCCGCACGCCCCGACCACTGCCCTGTCTGTGTCAGCCCCCTGGAGCCCGATGACGACTTGCCGTCTCTCTGCTGCCTGCACTACTGCTGTAAGGTAAGGCCCCGCCAGCTTCTCTCCTGCCCCTGGCTTTCCACCCTAACACAGTTTCTTGGGAACTCAGGTCCTAGCCCCAGCACTGCCATTTCCTAACGTGGGCAGCGTTGGACAAGTCTTTTAGTCCCTCTTAAACTAGCTTTGTCACCTGTAGGTTGTGCCACCTGCCTTGACGCTCTGAAGTGTGGTTGTTAGGATCCAGTGATATGTATCAGTGATTCTCAAACTTTGCTGCATGTTATAATCATTGGGAGCTTTTAAAAATCCTGATGCTCAAACTGTACCCCAGACCAATTTAATCAGAATCTCTGGAGGTGAAACCCAGGCATCTGGAGAATTAAAAACTCTTCAAGTGGGGCCGGCTCAGTGGCATAGTGGTTAAGTTCACACGCTCCACTTCGGCAGCCCAGGGTTCGCAGGTTCAGATCCTGGGTGCAGACCGACACACCGCTTGTCAGCCAGGCTGTGGCGGCGTTCCATATAAAGTAGAGGAAGATGGGCACAGATGTTAGCCCAGGGCCAGTCTTCCTCAGCAAAAAGAGGATTGGTAACGGATGTTAGCTCAGGGCTAATCTTCCTCACACACAAAAAAATTCCTCAGGTGATTCCATTGTTCAGCCAAGTGTGAGAACTACAGATAGAGAGATGGATAGATAGAAAGAATATATATATACACATATTTATACACAGACACACATATATATAACATATACATCAAGGCACTTTGTAAATGAGAAGTGTTATTAAATTGGTGATGACTATAGTTTATGGTTTCCTTATCACCCTTCAAGTCTCTGTCTCAGAACATCATCACTTCTTTTATCATATGCTCTCATTTAATACAAAAATAAAAAGAAATGGTTTAAACCAGAAAACAGCACAAAAGTGAAGGGAATTATGGGAAGTCAGGGCTTGCTGCTGTACAGCTGAAGCAGAGAAGGCTGCAGATGGGGAGTGAGGCCCGGGGAGAGGGGCTGAGGCACAGGGAACTGGGTGCTGAATGTCTGATATTCCCTGCCTCACAGCTCGTAGAACTGCCTCCAAGCCCAAACCCATCACTTAACAGGATGAGCGCCCTGGTTGCCATGAATCCTGGCTGCCTCTCCCACCAGCGTCTCCCAGTGGTGGGTGATCTGGGACATGCGCATTTGCATGCGTGTGTACGTGTGCTTTTTCTGCTTCCCTGTTGCTCGGCTTCAAGTTACTCTTCTCACATAATCGCCTGTGCTGCCTTTTTCCCAGGTTCTAATTATTCCCTTTACACGTCCATTTTTTCATCAACTAGTATTTGTCATGGACTCACTGCGTGCCTAGCGCTGGGTGCTGTACGAGGGAGCGGGAAAATCCCAGCCAGAAATGACCCGGCAACTACTAATAACAACAGTTGATATTTATGGGGGCCTTACTCTGGGCCATCCTGCTGATTTCTGTGCATTTTCTTGCTTAATTCCCACAATAGTTCTCTGAGGTGGGTATTTTAACGCTCCCCATTTTACAGATGGCAGATGGAGGCCCTCAGAGAAGTAATTTGCCTAAGGTCAGGATTCAGAGTTGGGCAGTCTCACTCCAGGGCCCTCCCTCCACACTCCTGGGATAAGTGCAGGGAAGAAGATACAAGGGATCATGTCATAGGAAGTGACTGAGGTCGGCAGTGGGATGAGGGGCTTATCGGGGACTTTAGATTGGGGAGGTCAGGGAAGGCCAGTCTGAGGAGGTGAATATCTGGTGGAAGAGTGTGGCAGACCGAGGGAACAGCAAGTGCAAAGAAGCTGAGCCTGGTGGCTAAAGCACAGTAACGTGGTGGGACAGGGGAAGGGGAGATTTGGGAGGTGGACCAGGGCCCAATTGGGTTGAGATTGGCAGACAGTGGATTTAATTTATGGGAAGCCATGGTGGGTTTTAATCAGGGGAGTGATAGGATCTGATTTACGTTTTTGGAAAGATTACTACGGGCCTTGCGTGGAGAAAAGGCTTGGAAGGAACAAGAGTGGAAGCAGGGACACCGGTTTGGAGACTGTTGTACAGAGGCAAGAGATGGTGGTAGTTTGGTCTAGGGACAGTGGAGAAGAGAATGGATGGAGTGGGATGCATTTAGAGGGCTTGGTGACGTAGATGTGGGAGCTGTGGGCACTGAGGACAACGGAATCAAGGATGATTCTTGGGTGTTTGACCTGAGCATCTTGGTGGATGGGATGTGTCATCTTTTACTGAGTTGGCGGAAATGTCAGGGCTGGGGCTAGGGTGGAGAGCAGGGTTTTGAGGGGAAATTCAGTCTGTTCTGGCCATGTGAAGTTTGAGCTGCTTGTTGGACACCTGTGTGGGACTGGCAAGTGGACAGTGGATTTCTGAATTCATAATTAAGTGGAGAGTCCTGGCTGGCATCACCCAGGAGAAAGAAGCAGACCCAGGGCACTGAGTTTGGGGTCTCCTCCTACCCCCCGTAGAGAGGTAGAGACAGGGAGTCTGAAAACACAACTGAGAAAAACAGGCTGATTGAACAAGTCCCAGCCAAGGAGGAGCCTCTGAAATTAGTCACAGCTGAGGGGCACAAACAGAAAGCAAGAGAACTCAGAGAAGGGAAATCCTGGGGACTGGAGCAGTTGGAGAAGGCTTCCCAGGGTGAGCCGTGAGTGGCAGGCAGGCAGGACGGGCAGAGGACAGGAGTGGGGGGCAGGCTGGAGACTGCATTCCAGTTGGGCTGGGCAGCAAGAACAGCGTCAGACAAGAGCGAGTCCAAAGCAGGGGCTCCTTAGGGGAGTGGGGCGTGCTCCAAACTGAGAGGCTGGCCTTTGTCCTACAGGGCAGTGTGCCCCTCCACAGCCATGAAGGATCCTGATGCACCTGCAGGACCTGAATTTGAAGAACTTTCTCATTTTATCTCGAAAATGCAAGAATTTTGCATTCAACTTACCAATTTATCTGGGCTTGTTTCACTATAAAAAGGATTCTGTTTTGTTTTGTTTAGTACTTTCCTCTGAGTAAAATAGTCCAGTGAAGTGCTGCCCATGTTTTCTGGAGCTTTGATGCCACCGATACACATACTCTCCCCGGGGGTTTAGGTGCATCGTTTTGGAAGGCTCAGTGGTCGGCAGTGAGGGAAGGGGTTGTTGATGGAGGACTTCAGGAGGCTCGGATGGCTGATCGTGCATGTTCCAAATGGACTGTGTGGGGAGATATGGGGGTAGGAAGGCCGTTATTGGGACAGGCTCCTGCAGCAGTTTAGGGGTGAGGGGATCATGGCCTGGTTTAGGGTGGGGCAGTGACATGGGAACAAGAAAAGCATCGAGAGACGTGAAGGTTCCAACACTGGTGACTGGGGGAGCACCGATGCCCTTGGTCAGGATTTGGGAGATCAATGGGCAAGTCTGTTTTGTGGAGAAGAGGCTGAGTCTGGGCAGACGGGACCATTAGGACAGGCACTGAGGTGAGCACATGGAGGCAGGAAGAGAGGCCGCAGCTGCGTCTGCAGTGTCCACGGCCAGCCACCCCATGGGGAAAAGGTGACCCCCCCCAGGCTCCTTTCTCTCTGAACTTGCTCTAATTCTTTCTTAGAATTTGAATCCTCCTTCTCCTTTTTTGTGATTCTCTTTACCCATTTTCTCCATGTCCACCCCCAAAATAATTATAATTAGGCTACTATCCCAGCCTGCACATCCTCAAAGACAACTGTAATTTGGGCCAATCCCGGGAAAACCCATGGAAGCCGGAAAGATGACGGTCAGTTTTGAGGTTGATCTAGAAGCAGGCTTGACTTGGCCTTCCGCATCATCGGGGGAGGGGCGTTGGTTTAGTTACCAGGACACCGTCCTCTTGTGGGGCTCCTGCACTGTCCCTAAGCGGCCCCTCCTTTTCCCTCCCAGTCTTGCTGGAATGAGTATCTGACAACTCGAATTGAGCAGAACCTCGTGCTGAACTGCACCTGCCCCATTGCTGACTGCCCTGCCCAGCCCACCGGAGCCTTCATTCGTGCCATCGTCTCCTCACCAGAGGTCATCTCCAAGGTAGCCCCCTCCTCTGAGAGAGGCGCCAGTGCACAGCCAAGAGAGTGGGCCCCAGGGAATGGGCTGACGTGTGGGGTGCTGGGGAGCCTGGAAGTGTGGCATCTTGGAGAGCCAGGCCTTCACCTCATGGCACCCACATCCCCACAGTACGAGAAGGCCCTCCTGCGTGGCTACGTGGAGAGCTGCTCCAACCTGACCTGGTGCACCAACCCCCAGGGCTGCGACCGCATCCTGTGCCGCCAGGGCCTGGGCTGTGGGACCACCTGTTCCAAGTGTGGCTGGGCCTCCTGCTTCAACTGTAGCTTCCCTGAGGTGGGCCCTGACCCGGAGCAGAATCCACACCCTTCCCCCGCCCAGCACCCCTCCCTGCCCCAACCCTGACTCTGCCTTGTCCTCATCCTCTGCCCCCCAGGTGCACTCTGTTCCTCCTCTAGTCCTCCAAATGCGAGCTCCCTCCCTCTCCCGTGCACACCAGCAGTGCCACCCTCAATGAGGTCTTGGCTGTGTCCTCACCACCCTCCTACTCTAGGCACACTACCCTGCCAGCTGCAGCCACATGTCTCAGTGGGTTGATGATGGCGGCTACTACGATGGCATGAGCGTGGAGGCCCAGAGCAAGCACCTGGCCAAGCTCATCTCCAAGCGCTGTCCCAGCTGTCAGGCTCCCATTGAAAAGAACGAAGGGTGTCTGCAGTAAGAAGGGGGTGCTGTGGGCACTGGCAGAGTCAGAGGGCATGGGAGAGGGTGGGAGGCCTGGCAGTAAGGAAGGGGCAAAGGGGCTTACTGGAAAGCTCAGCAAACAAGGGCAGTTACTCAGCCACCCCTCTCTTGGCACCCTCCAGGGTGATTCCTGGATCTTAATGTTCCTTCCCCCACTTTTCAGGCTATACTGTGTAGGGGAATTCAGAAGCAAGGGTGCATTCAGTAGGGATTGGTAAGGTTAAGGAGACTATAAGGGCCTGGGAGGACCCAGGGGCATCTTCAGTGGTCCATCCAGGCCCTTGGCATTCCTGGCGTGGCCCTGGTCAGAGGCAGGAACCCTCTGACCAGGTAGCTTCCTCCATAGCATGACCTGTGCCAAATGTAACCATGGATTCTGCTGGCGCTGCCTCAAGTCCTGGAAGCCAAATCACAAGGACTATTACAACTGCTCTGCCATGGTGAGGGGCCGGGCCCTGGGAGGAGGGCACAGGCCCCAGGGCAGTAAGATGGGCAAAGAGGGCACTGTGTCCAGAGCAGCCAAACAGCTGTTGGGACAGAGGCTCAGTGCGGGGAAGACAGAAGCTGGGAGGTCTGTCCTGGGAGGTCTACACAGGGACCTTCAGCCCCAGAATCGGACTTCTTACACCAAGGTGGCTACAGAAAGGCTGCAGCGGGCTGGGCATTCTCAGGAGGCCCCAGGCAGAGAGGAGAAGAGCAGGGACCCTGAGTTAGAGCTGGCTCCTCTGCTTAGTGTGTGGCTTTGGGTTTACTTATCCAAGCCGCAGCATCCTCATCTATGAAAGGGGATGAGAATATGACCCACCTCACAGAGTTATGAGGATTAAATGAAGAGATCTGGGTGAAGCATCGGAAGGCCTCCCTGAAGGTAGCTAGCCTGATTACTAACCCTGTCCTGCCCAACAAAGGACCCGACAGCCCTCTCAACGTGTCCTCACCAGGTAAGCAAAGCAGCCCGCCAGGAGAAGCGGTTTCAGGACTATAACGAGAGGTGTACTTTCCATCACCAGGCCCGGGTGAGCAGTTCCGTGAGGTCAGAGGGCTGGGGTGGATGGCTGGGCAGGGGCCCAAGGCCTGAATTGGATGGATGCTCTTCTGCCGGGTGGGGCAGGACTGCAAGCGCCAGCGCTGATCCGCCTCCCTCTGCACAGGTGTTTGCTGTGAACTTGCGGAACCGCGTATCTGCCATCCACGAGGTGCCCCCACCCAAATCCTTCACCTTCCTCAGCGATGCCTGCCGGGGACTGGAGCAGGCTCGAAAGGTTGCGGCGGGTGGGGAAGGGGGAGGAAAGGGATGTGCCAAGGGGGTCTGGTGGGCTGGGCCACTTTCCTCTAACCTGCCTGGATGGAGGGAATGAGGAGGGAGCCAGTGGAGGGGAGGTGCCACGCCTCAGCAGGGACAGGGCTGACCCGGGGTCCCCTAGGTGCTGGCCTATGCCTGCGTGTACAGCTTCTATAACCAGGACACGGAGCACATGGACGTGGTGGAGCAGCAGACCGAGAACCTGGAGCTGCACACCAATGCCCTGCAGATCCTCCTTGGTGAGGCCTGGCCCCCCACCTGGTCAGTCCTTTCTCCTGCCCAATTCTCTCCTCTGAGCATCCCATCCCAACAGACAAACAGGTGGATGAAACAGTGCCCCCCAGCTCCCCACCCTCACCCTGTCCTCGTACTCTTCCTGCTTCTTCATAGTCTTATCACCATCGGCCTTTTACAATCCCAGTATGAAGGTATACAGTACCTGCTGTAAGGTGCCTGAGGGCACAGATCTCCCCCTGACCTTTTATTTCATTGCAGTCTGTCCCCCCCCCCCCCACTAGAATGTGAGCCCCAGGAGAACGCCTCTCTAGTGCTGTGCCTGGGAGGTGTTGGTAGAACTTGGTAGATGTTCATTAGGTGTTGGTTAAAGGAAGGAATGAAAGAAGGGAGGGAGCCCCTGTGCCCTGCCCCCTCTGCAGAGGAGACCCTGCTGCGGTGCAGAGACCTGGCCTCGTCCCTGCGCCTCCTGCGGGCAGACTGCCTCAACACGGGCCTGGAGCTGCTCCGGCGGATCCAGGAAAGGCTGCTTGCTATCCTGCAGCATTCCACGCAGGTATGCTCCCCAAGCCCTGGGCCTCCTCTGCCCAGCACAGCCCTGCTCTGGGGGAGTTGAGAAGGAATGGCAGCAAGGCGGAACGGATGGATGTTTGGAGACCTGGGTGTGTGTCCCAGCTCCTAGGCCAGCCTGCTGGATGCTATTGGACCCTGCCACTTAACTGCCTGGCATTTCCTACAAAATAAAGGAGTTAGCCCAGATTTGGCCAGATGCTTGCTCATCAGAATCACTTGGGTAACTTTTTCAGACATATTTCCCAGATGTGGATTCAGAATCCCAGGAGTGGGGGCCAGCGGATTGGGATCCACTGGAGCAAGGGATCTCTGAGGTTCTTTCCAGCTCTAATACACTATGAAGCCTGCCCTCAGAGGGCTTACAGACTAGTTAAGGAACTTGGACAGAAAAGATACTAGCATACACTGTAGGCTCCTGAAGCACAGGGGTGGTGTGCCTCATGGGCACATCCTGTGTCCCTGAAGACACCTTGGAGTTAGATTACACACAAGTGGGGGCTTGTGAAGTGCTGTGGTGAGGGAGGGAGAGGAGGAGGCAGCATTCCTGCCAGGGGCCTGGCACCTAGTAGGCCCTCAGAGAATGTGGGTAAAGGAATGGGCACAGAGGCCCAGTGTCCTCTGCTCTCCCACTCCCCACATCCTCCGTCTTCTGGCCAGGATTTCCGGGTTGGTCTTCAGAGTCCATCATTAGAGGCCTGGGAGGCGAAAGGATCCAACGTGCCCGGCCATCAGTGAGTAGGGTGGGCTGAGCCATGGAGGGGGAGTGGGAGATGCCAGGCTTCCTATGGGGCTTAGTGTGCCACTCTCTGTTCCTAGGCCCCAGGGCTCCTCGGGGCTGGAGGTGGAGGAGGAGGAGGAAGAGGACGACGATGAGGATGATGTCCCTGAGTGGCAGCAGGATGAGTTTGATGAGGAGCTGGACAACGACAGCTTCTCCTATGATGAGGAGTCTGAGAACCTGGACCGGGAGACTTTCTTCTTTGGTGACGAGGAGGATGATGATGAAGCCTATGACTGAGGGGGCAGGACGCAGGGAACACCTGGGGCCACCCCAGAGTCACGGCGCCTCGGGGGCAGGGAGTTCACCGCTTCCCACTGTTGTGGGGGAGGCGATTCCTGGCATCTGCAGCACCTTCTTCTGTTTACTGAATAAACATCTTTTTTTCATATACTTCTCTGGAAGCAAGCTAGACAGCTTCCCCAAAGGCCAGCTTCAAGTCCCCCCCCCACACACCCAACCCTCCTCATTCTTTACTGTTTTCTTTAGAGCTCTAGACTCATCTGTCCTCAGAGAAAGCCCAAAGCACACCCATTTGACCTAAGCTGATAAAGGGAAATGAAGGTCCACATGGTTAAGGGCCAGGCACAGGCTTGTCCACTTGCCCCAGACCCGGCCCAGCCGTCAGAGAAGACACAGAGGAACGGCTCCCCACCATGACCGGCCTTCCTCCAAACTCGAATGTTCCTGGCAGGGGCTTGAGGGCATTAGGAAGTATCCTCCTCTTGGGGGCCTACAGACTTTTAAAGGATCTCTCTACATCTTAAAGTGAAGTGGGGTGGGAAGAGGATATTACTGAGGACCTGCCCCGCCCCACCACACATACAGACGTAACATTAGAATTTTAAACGTACCTTTTAATTTGGTACCGGGGCTAAGGGGCAGGAATGGTACTAGAGCAGAGTCTGGGATTCGAAGAATTTAATAAAGTGGGGTTTAGTCAAGCAGTTGGGTCAGAGGAGGCAGCCACCTGCTCTGGAGGATCAGCCTCAAAGTACCGATCCAGCATGGCCTCCACCTCTCCCTCCTCGTAGTCCCACACCTGGAACCTCGAGCCGTCTGCTGCTCCTCGGATCATGGCTGAGAGCACTGGGAAGGGTGGAGGAAGGTGAAGGTGCCTCCCTCCCACACTCCCCCTCTCCGCTCCCTTCCTTGTCCCTTTTTGGGGGTAGGCACTGTACTCAGAGCCCCACAAGGAAGGAGCTAAGGGCTGGGTCCTCAGAAAGCTGGGGAGGGAGGAAGTGGCTATCCAGGGCTGGGAGTGCTCACCTCGGCCAGACTGCGGGCGGAACAGGCACAGGATCTGCTTATTGAGGGCCACGGCCCGGCCCAGCTCATAGCCCACACCCAGGGATGGCTGGGTCACTTCGGCCACGACCACTGGGAAGAAAGGCGAGACGAAGGCTCAGTATCTGGGGCTTGTAAGGGAGAGAAGACAGAGTCTGGGCGTGGTGAGGAGGGGGCTCTAGGGAGTCCCTTCTAGGTGGCGGGGCCAGGCATGTCCAGGGGATCTATGGAGGAGTTTGCGGGTAACAGGAAAGGCCACTCACCGTCTGCCTGCTGCAGCCAGGCCAGGTCCCGCTCATGGATGAGCTTGTCACCCCCAGCAGCCTCTTCCCCTGTGGTGGAGGGAAAGCTGGTCAAGGCCATGCCCCCACCCCGGTCCTCAGTACTCAGTCCCTCTCCTCTGCCCTTGCCACCCCCAGACCCACCCTGCTCAGGGAGGGAGAGAGGCGTATTAGAGGACCTCTGGGGGCCTGCCTAACACTAAGATTCCATGAAAAGGAGTGAGGAAATGGAACAGCCGCAAGAAAAATGCACTCCCGTGCAAGGTGGGATGTGTGATGCAGATGAGGTTAAGGGAAGGACTAACTCACTGGATCAGAGTGATCAGAGGTGGAGAGAAGGAGGATGACATCCCAGGTGGGGGAGGGGGCAGGCAGCAGCAAGAGACTGGCTTGTGCAAGGAAAGGATGGAGAAAACTAGAGCACAAGAGAGTGGCTTCAGGCTCTGGTGGGACCAGAACCGCCTGAGAACTTGATATGAGTCCGGGCCACTTCATGAGCTCTCCAGGTGATCTGAGACCCAGCAAACTTGGAGAACTGCTGCCCTAATGCAAAGCATGACCAGCAGGAGGTGGTGGGAGCTAAGGTAGGAGAGGCGTACTGGGGTCCAGGGGTCAGGAGCTCAGCCATCCAGCCAGATTAAACATTACCCTCTAGGACCTGAGGCTAGCAGCCACCAGCATCAGAGCAGAATCACTGGAGAATTTGTTAAAAATACATTCCAAGTCGTCATCCCAGACCACTCTATGAGAATTAGCATTTTAAACAAGCTCCCTCAGATTATATGAGTACACTAAAGTTTGAGAACCGGGAGGCAGGGGTAGAGATGCCCCGAAACCAACGAACCTTAAGCTTCAGGGTCCCTCACTTGCACAGGCCCTTTCCAATGTCCTAGCAATTTTGTGATTTCATCTTTTTAAGGAAGTCTCCCAGAATTACATTAGGTCGCACAAATCCTGGCTCTGCTCCTGGGTGGGGCAATGGGGAACCATTTAAGGTTTTCTGAGCAGCAATGCAAGAGTTCTAGGCACAATTTTCAAAATAGAAGAGTCAGAGAGATTCCACACCAACAGATTAAAGCCATGCATTAGACCCAGCAGCCGGGAGGAGCAGAACACAATAATGGATCAGAGGGCACGAGACAGAGGCTGAGAACTGGGGTCTGTCGGGTCTAGGAGATGGCGGGTACCCAGAGGGCAAGTGGGGAAACGGGAGGATAAGTTTTGTCCTAGTTTGGGGAGAAGATGCAGTGGGTGAGGTGGGAACTGAAGCGGCCCCGTCCACTCCCATTCTGTTCCTCCCTACAAAACGCCCCTGGAAAGAGCTGAAGAAAGTTCTCCAAGAAGGAACCACAGTCAAGATAATAACTGAATGCGGAGACTGGGCTCACACCCGCTGGTGTATTCTGCCCCACGGGGTCTGAGCCCTTGCTCCTTTTCTTGGGCAGGAGGGCGGGCTCCGCGCCGTGGGGACGCGCGGCGGAGTGGGCAGGCGGCCGCCGCCTGGGCGGGTGCAGTTTCGGTGGAGGGACCCGGGGCCGACCCCTCCCCCGTCCGCCCCGCAGCCCCGCGCCCTGGCGGCCTCACCGCGCGCGCCCAGCTCGGCGGCCGCCACGTGCTCGGTGAGCACAGCCCCGAAGCGCCGCAGCCGCGACACGATCCGTCCGTACAGCGCCCGGTCCTCGCGTCCGCCGCGGATGCTCCCGCAGAAGTACAGGGCCCGGCGGCCCGGCGCGCCCGGCTCCCCTGGCTCCCCGCGCTCCGGCCCTCCAGCCGCCGCCGCCATCCCCGCCGCCGCCGCCGCCCACCTTCCGGCACCAGGGGGCGCCAGCCCGGGGCCACGTGACCCGGCTCGCCCCGGGCGCTGGGCCCTGGTTCCCGAGTGTCCCCACCTGTGAAATGGGGGCGAGTTGGGAGGATGGCAGTACCGTCCACACAGTGACGACACCCACGATCGGCAACCCACCGCCTCCCGGACTTAACTTTAACTTGTCCCGGGGGACCTTGTCCAGGAGTGGTCCTCCCCACCTCACCCACTTCTGCTCCCTTCGGCCCCCCAGTCTGCCCCATCTCATCCTCCCAGCTGCTCAGGCCCCAAACCCTGGAGTCATTCTCGACTCTTCCCTTTCTCTCAGATCCTGCATCCAATCCATCGGCAACTCCCGTCGGTTCTCCCTTTTAACTGTTTCCAGAATCCGACGCCCACCCACCACCTCCACTGCCACCAACCTCTTCCAAGCCACCACCTCTCTCAGCAGTCTCCTCACAGGGCTCCCCACTTCCCTGCTACAGGCTGGTCTCCACGCAGCAGCCAGGCTGACCCTGTGAACACATCAGTTAGGTCATGACCCTTCTCTGCTCAAACTCTCCAATGGCTCCCATCTCACTTGGGGTAAAACCCAAAAGCCCTACAGTGGCCCGCCAGGCCCAGTGTGATCTGGTGACTCTGTAACCTCTCTGACCCCAGCTCCTATTACTCTCACTCACTTTTCTGCAGCCATGCTGGCTTTCCTGGCTGATCCTCAAGCGTGCTGGTCATGCTCTTGCCTCAGAGCCTTTGCATTTGCTGTTCCCTGGAACTCCTTTCTCCCAGGTAGCTCCCTGGATGACTCCCTCACCTCCTCCAAGTCTGCTCACAGGTCACCTTTCCTGACCACCCTCTTCATTATGGCAGCCTCCCATCCCCAGGACTCCCACCAGCCCTCCCTGTCTTGTCTTTTCTCCTTCCCATGTTCCACATTGTTTATTAATTTTGTTGTATGTCTTTCTGCACCCAGTACACTGTAAATCCCCAGGAGGGCAGGAATTCTTATCTGTTTTGTTCACTTCTATATCCCTGGCTTCTAGAACTGTGCCTGCCTGGCACATAGGAAACATTTATCAAATATTTATTGAATGAATGAGTGGTTTGAATGAGAAGTTACACTTGACAGCATTTTGTAATCTGCTCAGCCCTATAGCAGGGTTATAGAAGCAGGATCTTCTGGGAGACATCGTTGCTGACTGGTAATGACAATGATTTTCCCCTCATTTTATTATGAAAATAATACAAACATAGGACAAAAATTCAAATGGAGCAAGAGGGTACACAGTGGTAAGTGAGTCCTGAGACCCCAATCACATTCCCCAGAGGAAAGCACCATCGGTGGTTTCTTCTGAATTCTTCCTGAATGATAACTATAAAATACCAAAGAATGGGGTTACAGAGCGGATAATAATTAACAATAACAATTTTTAAAAGTGCAAAGACTCAAAGAGAAGGCAAAAAGATTTCAGGATATTTCTATCCTCTGATGGGCCAGCCACAGAGACATGGACCATGGGCAAACGTATGTACACAGAGCTGTGCACTAGTGCCCCCAGGCACCAGCTCATACACACACTCACACACGCACCTTCAGGAAGGAAGCCTCATGCGCCAGAGGACTTGACCCTTCGCCCTCCTTATCCTCACTCACGCCTTCCCTCCAGTTCTCCCCACAGGTGGGGAACACACATGCACATATACACACAGAGCATCTTGTTTCCACCTCTGTGTCTTAAAGAAGATAAACCAGCCTCCATCTTCTTAGGGTCCACACCTCTGATGTGGCTGGCATCCCCTCTCCACCTCAGGCTGAAGAAGAAAGAGTAGAAGGGATATTTTGTCTGTTTCTCCAGATGGGAAACAGGCCCTGAGACTGGCTCTATATCCGCTGTTCATTGGGTGAGAATGCGGAGCCAGCCATGGGTGGCAGCTCAGATCCTCTGGCTCCGTGCAGAGAGGCCTGAGCCGGAGGGATGGGGCACTGAGTGATGTGATGGAGGAACAAGGGCGGTGGGCAGTGTAGCCAGGCAGCGTGATGGCGGAAAATATCTCACCAGGTAACAGGAGGCCAGCATTGAGTCCCAATTCGGTTACTTGCTAGCTCTGTGACCTTGGTTGGGTCCTTAAACCCTCCGAGCCTCAGTTTCCTCATCCATAAGATTAGTAAGAAATGTTATCCTGCCTTACTTACACCCTTTGTCTGAGTGTGGTGCAATTCAGGTAAACTATGTGAAAGCACTTTACAAACCACAAAGCGCTATAGAAATGTAAGTCATTGTTCAATTCAACAAAATTGTTTTCATGATGGAAAATATCAAACTTACATACTAGTAGAGAGAATAGCAGAAGACTACACACTGTATGATTCCATTTAAATGAAATGTCCAAAAAGGCGTATTTAGAGAGGCAGAAGGCAGACCGATGGAGGGCTGGGGTAGGAGTGGGAATTGACTGTAGAGGGCCCAAGGAAACTTTTGGAGTGATGGAAATGTTCTAAAATTGGATTGTAGTGATGATTGCACAATTCTATAAATTTACAAAATATTATTGACTTGTACACTTACAACTGGTGAAATTTATTGATATGTAAATTATACCTCATAAAGCTGTTTTTTAAAAAAGCAAAAATAAAGTGTGGAAAATAGTAAAAAATATAATGAGATTGAACAATTATCTATTTATGGCCAATCTTGTTTCATCTATACCCATATCCAATTTCCTCTTTGTACTATTTTGATGCAAATTCAAAATCATGTTATTTCATTAGTAAATACTTTTATATGTGTCCCTAAAAGATACTCTTTTTTTAAAAATTGTAACCAAAACACCATTATCACAGCTAAAAAATTAACAAGATTTTTTTAACATTATCAAATATTCCATCAGTGTTCAAATGTCCAATTGTCTTAGAAATGTTATAAATGTTTGTTTACAATTTATTTGTTTAAAAGCAGGAGCCACATAAAGTCCACATGTTGTGATTGGTTGACATGTCTTTCAAGTCTATTTTAATCAACACATTCCCCGTGTGTATTCCACGTCACCCCACTGCAGAGTTTCCTACAAACTGGAGTTTGCTGATTATGTCCCTACAGTGTCATTTAAAGTGTTCCTCTGTCCTGTAAATTGGAATTGGATCTAGAGGCTCGGACAGATTCAGGTCCAATTTTGGGCAAAACTACTTCACAGGTGGTGGTGTGTACTCCCATCATGGGGAACATAATGTCTGAATGTCTCTGTTTTTTAATATTAGCAACCATTGATGCTCAGTGGTTCATTTAGTCAATCAGTCAGGGGACATACTAATAAAAATGTTTTTATTATAAAATAAAACGCATCTGTAGACAACTTAAAAGCACCGCCTTAAAGCAAATGAACTGTTATAAGACAGACATTCTTGTAACCACCACTCATGGCAAGAAATAGGTCTTCAGCCACCCAGAAGTTTCCATGTGTCCCATCTGGATCACAGCTTCCTTAGTCCCTCCAAAAGTAACCACTGCCCTTAGTGTTATAGTAATGGCAAAAAGAAGGACATAAATAAACTTCCTTATGTTTCTTTATGGTTTTGTCACCCAAATGTGTACCCCTAGACATATGGTTTGACCTTCCTCATTTTTTGTATGCCTTTGAAGTCTCTTAATCTACAGCTTTGGGGATACATTTTTGTGTGTGTGTGTGTGAGGAAGACCAGCCCTGAGCTAACATCCGTTGCTAGTCTACCTCTTTTTGCTGAGGAAGACTGGCCCTGGGCTAACATCCGTGCCCATCTTCTTCTACTTTATATGGGACGCCACCACAGCATGGCTGACAAGCAGCGCGTCGGCGGGCGCCCGGAATCTGAACCAAAGAAGCCCGGGCTGCCAAGCGCGAACTAAACCGCTGCGCCACTGGGCCAGCCCCAGGAATACATTTTTTTTTTTTTAAAGCATTTTTGTGTGAGACACTCAGTAGGCATTAAAGGAGCTACAAAAAGGAGTAAAGAAGAGTCTGAGACTTTAGCCCTCGCTTGGTTTTGGGAAAGGCCAGCCTTAGCTCAAGAATAGAAGTCGGATTAAAGCCGTGTAGCGACGTGCAAAGGGTTGAGCGATTCAAAGAAAGCAGAAATCAAACACGTGGAGGGTCCCTTCCAGTGTATCCTCACACTGCTGCCATTTAAAACCCAGAGCAAACATCTGCTTCCAACCGAGGAGTAGCAGGGACCAGATTTACCCGCCTGTGTTTTTTGTTTGTTTGTTTTGCAAATGTGACTTTCTTTTCTCAGATGTGTTTAGAGAAAACAGAGTTGATAATCTCTGCCCTCGTGTACACTCTGTCCACCTTACCTGGGTACATTCTTACTCTGATTTCCTCCCCACCCCAGTTGCTAGGATGTTTTCTTGCTGGTGACATCACTTATGACGTGAATTTTGTGAAAGGGGGGAATATCTGGACTCCTAGTCCTCTCTTCTGTGTCAGGCATCTGTAGAGGCCAAAACAAAGAATTCAACCTTAGTGCTCAATTTCAGATTTTCTTGTGAATTACTATTAATTTTAAAATGTATTACAAAATATATCAAATATGAGAAAAGTATGGAGAATAGTATATCAAATATCCTTGTATTGACTACCCAGGGTTATCAAATCTTAAAGTTTTCTTCTATCTTATTTCAGATCTATATACGTATCTTATATATATTATAATATCTATTATAAATATTATATAATATTTATCTATTATAACATAATATTTATCTATTATATACATATAGATAATATATGTATATAATAGATGTGTACATATATAATAGATAAGTATAATAGATATCTATGTATATAATAGATATGTCTAGAATAGATATATATAATAGATAATATGCTATTTATATTACATGTATAATAGTCTATATACATGTATACATTAGATCAAATTTGTTAGTTATATTTTTATTTTTCAAATCTTCTATATCTGTACCATTTATTTTTGCCCATTTGATTTATCAATTAGTGAGGTAATTTTGTTAAAATCTCCCTTTGACAGTGGATTTAAAATTTTTTCCTGGTGATTTTACCTATTTTTATTTTGTATTCTGAGACTGTTATTAGGTGAGTACAAGTTTAGAATTGTTATATGTTCTTGCTGGCATACTTTTTCTCCCTATGATTGACTTACTTTTTTTCCTAATAAATTATTTTGGATTTACATATTTTTATTTCTTTAGCTTCAACCTTTCTGTATTCCAAATGTGTCTCTAGTAATTAGCTCATACTTGCATTTTTAAAAAGCCAATGCTCTATTAATCAACGAATCTCATCCATTTATATTTATTGTAATTACTTACACATTTGGATTTTTTCCTATTATCCTCTTTTGTGCTTTATATTTACCATGCTCTTTCCTTGCTCTTTTGTTTGTTTGTTTGTCATGCTTTCTCTTACGTGGATTTAAAAAATTTTTTTGAGATATAATTGACGTGTAACATTGTATTAATTTTAGGTGTACAACATAATGGTTTGATATACATACATATATATTGTGAAATGATTACCACAATAAGTTTAGTTAACAACCATCACCATACGTAGTTACCAATTTTTTTTCTTGTGATAAGAACTTTTAAGATCTACTCTCTTAGCAACTTTCAAATATTCAATGCAGTATTATTAACTCTAGTCACATGCTGTACATTACATCCCCAGGACTTATTTATCTTATAATTGGAAGTTTGTACCTTTTGACCACCTTCACTCACTTCACCCACCTCTCATGTCCCACTTCTGGTAACCACTAATCTCTTTTCTGTATCTATGATTTCAGTTGTTTTTTTTTTTTTTTTGGTGAGGAAGATCAGCCCTGAGCTAACATCAGTTGCTAGTCTTCCTCTTTTTTTTGCTGAGGAAGATTAGCCCTCAGCTAACATCCATGCCCATCTTCCTCTATTTGGGACACTGCCCCAGTATATGGGATGGTGTGATGAGTGGTGCATAGGTCCGCGCCTGGGGTCCAAACCCATGAACCCCAGGCTGCTGAAGCAGTGTGTGTGAACTTAACAACTATGCCACCAAGCTGGCCCTTTTTTTTTTTTTAAGATTCCACATATAAGTGAGGTCATACAGTATTTGTCTTTCTCTGTCTGACGATTTTACTTAGCATAAAGCCCTCAAGATCCATCTATACTATGGAAAATGGCAGGATTTCCTTCTTTTTTATGGCTGAATAATATTCCATTATATATATATACCACAACTTCTTTATCCATTCATCCACTGATGAACACTTAGGTTGTTTTCATGTCTTGGCTATTGTAAATAATGCTGCAATGAACACAGGGGTGCAGATATCTCTTTGACATAGTGTTTTTGTTTCCTTCGATATATTCCCTGAAGTGGAATTGCTGGTTCTTATGGTAGCTCTATTTTTAATTTTTTGAAGAACCTCCACACTGTTTTCCATAGTGGCTGCACCAACTTACAATCTTTTCTCCACATCCATGCCAGCATTAGTTATCTCTTGTCTTTTTGAGGATAGTCATTCTAACAGGCATGAGGTGATATTTCATTGTGGTTTTGATTTGCATTTTCCTAATGACTAGTGATGCTGAACACCTTTTCATGTTCCTGTTGGCCATTCATATGTCTTCTTTTCTTTGTCCATTTTTAATTGGATTATTTGCTTTTGTTTTGTTATTGAGATGTATTAATTCTTTTTCCCATTCTGTTGGTTGTCTTTTTGCCTTGTTGATGGTTTCTCTTGCTGTGCAGAAGTTTTTAGTTTGATGTGGTCCCACTTGTTTATTTATTGTTGTTGTTGCTTGTACTTTAGGTGTCATATCCAAAAAATCATTACCAAGACCCACGACTTCCTGTTTTCTTCTAGGAGTTTTATGGTTTCTGGTCTTACATTTTAGTCTTTAATTCATTTCGAGTTAATTTTTGTAAGTGGTGTAAGATAGGGGTTCAGTTTCATTCCTTTACATATGAATATCCAATTTTCCTGGTACCATTTATTGAAGAGACTGTCTTTTCTCCACTGAATATTCTTGGCTCCCTTTCAAATATTAGTTGACTATATAGGCATGGGTTTATTTCTGGGCTCTCGGTTCTGTTTCATTGGTCTATGTGTCTGTTTTTATGCCAATACCATACTGTTTTGATTACTACAGCTTTATAGTATAGCTTGAAATCAGGAAGTATGATTCCTCCCACTTTGTTCTTCTTTCTCAGGATTGCTTTGGCTATTCAGGGTCTTTGGAGGGTCCATATAAATTTTAGGATTGTTTTTTCCACTTCTGTGAAAAATGCCATTGGAATCTTGATAGGGATTGCATTGAATTTATAGATGGCTTCATGTAGTATGGTACATTTCCACGTACCTATTGGCCATTTGTGTGTCTTTTTTGGAAAAATATCTGTTCAGATCCTCTGCCCATTTTTAAAGTGGATTGTTTGGGTTTTTTTTCTATTAAGTTGTATGAGTTATTTATATACTTTAGATGTTAACCCCTTATCAGTGTATGATTTGCAGATATTTTCTCCCATTCCGTAGGTTGCCTTTTCATTTGTTGATGGTTTCCTTTGCTGTATACCCTCCCATGTTTAACAGTCAAAAAACTGAGCAGAACATATGGAACGATGATGTTTGAATATTGACCATCAGGCAGCACAGGACAGCAATCCCTGAAGGACTGAAAAAAGCCAGGTGAGTTTTGCATTTGCCCCAGTGCATTGCCTGCAGGATTTCTAGGCTGTAGCCAAAAGGAACCCAGCTGAGTCCAGACATCAACTTGAGCTGAGGGGGCAGAGTGGAGAGTCCATGGAGGCCAAGGCAGCCTATTTGCAGGACAGAACACAGGAAAAGGGAGACAGCTCTGAAATCTTCAGCGGGTTCCCTGTGGCAGTCAGCTTAGGACTGATCAGCACACGTGTGTAAGGAAACTCTGAGATGGGAAAAGAACCGTCTGAAAGGAGCAAAGCAAACAATCTCTGGAGCTCACACAGTGATGAAACATAGCTGTTCCCTCCACCTGACGTAGAAAACCTCATAATTCATGGGATATGCGGTGAATTATGCTGAAAGGTTTTGCCTCAGTGGTGGGGAAAAATTATCCCGAGACTAAAGGCTGCTCAGGTTCTACCTAGTAAAGCATAAAAAGTAAGCCTTAAAAGGATCAAACTGTCTCTGAGTAAATTAGTTGCATCCCAGAACAAAGCTCAAGAATATTTACTGAAACACAAAAATATCCAGGACCCAACAAAGTAAAATTTACAATATTTGGCAGCCAATAAAAAATTACGGTATGAAAAGGAGAAGAAAAATAGGACCCATAGTGAGAAGAAAAATCAATTGAAACTGGCCCAGAAATTATTCAGATAATAAAGTTAGTAGACATACATTAAAAGAGTTATTATAACTATTCTACATATTTAAGAAATTAGGAGGAAAATTGAACACAAAAGATTTTTTTAAAGACCCATATTGAACTTCTGGAAATGTAAACTACTATGAAAAATACATTGGATGGGATTAATACCAGATTAGATGCTGCAGATGATAAGATTAATGAACTTGAATACATAGCAGTAGAAACTATCAAAATGAAACACAGTGAGAAAAAAAGACTGGGAAAAAATGAACAAAGCATTAGAGAGCTGTGGGACAATATGCAGAGTAATTGGAGTCCCTGAAGGAAAGGGGAGGGCAGAAAAAATACTTGAGAAAATAATGGCTGAAAATTTCCAAACTTGATGAAAAGTATAAATTCACAGATACAAGAAGTGCAACAAACGCCAAGCACAAGGAACATGAATAAAACTACACCAAGGTACATCGTAATCAAATAGCTTAAAATCAATGATAAAGAGAAAACCTTAAAAGTAGCCAGAGGAGTGAAAGGCATTACACACAGAGAAACAAAGATAAGGATAATTGCAGATTTCTCATCAGAAACAATGGAGGATAGAAGACAGTGGAGTGACATTTTTAAAGTACTGGAAAAAAAAATATCAACCTAGAATTCTAACCCAATGCTCAGATTAGACTGTGTCTTATCTCTGCTCAAAATTCTTCTGTGATTTCCTGTCTCAAGGTCCGATTCCCCTGGCCACTGACTCTGAGACAGAGATTATCATGCAGTAGGTTATTACGTTTATTGGGAAGTGCTCTGGGGATCAACATGCGTGGAACAGTGAAGAAAGCAGAACTGAGCAGAGGGAAAGTTGAACTTTGATATGGTCTCACTAGAAGCCTCAGTTGACCCTTTCAGGAGTTTTGAAAATGGGATGTCCCTTCAGAGTTGTCCTGAATTGGGGTGAGGGGGCCAGGCCTTTGTACTCACAGATTGATCATGGATTGGATATGGAGTGCCCTAGGAAGGATGCATGATCTTGAATGAGGCAGCTCTCTTGGACAAGAGTAATTCACAGAGAGGGGGTCAGCTGAGAGCAACCAGCCTTCAGCACCCCAGGCAGCCAGGGGAATGAGTTCCTAGATTCTGAAGGGGGATCTGGATGGCTCACCACACTATCCACTACACTTCCAAAAACTAAGTGGAGAAAATCCAATCTTCCTAGCACTGCATATAAGGCCCTTCATCATCTTGCATATGCTCATCCCCAGCTCATCTCATGCTATCTTCTCAGCCTGGAAGTCTCTCCCACCCTCTGCCCTGGCCCCATTTGTCTGTTGGAAAACTCCTGCTAATACTTCCAATTACAGTTGAATGCACTTCCTCTGAGAAGACTCCTTTTACTACACTTGCAGACTCAATGATCCTTCCCCCCAGCATAGTAGTTAGGAGTATGGACTCTGGAGCCAGGGTTTGAATCCCAGCTCTGCCACTTGCTAGCTGTGTAATCTAGGACAAATTACTCAACCTCTCTGTGTCTTAGTTTCCTCCTCTGTAAAACGGGTGTAACATAGTACTACCACCTCACAGCATTGTTATGAGGATGAAATGAGTTACTATGTGTAAAGTTAGAATGGTGTCTGGCAGGAGTAAATAGTTGCTGCTATTATTATTGTTGTTGTTGTTGAAGGTGCTCAGTATGCATTTGTTGAAGGCATGAAGGATGGAAGGAAGGACCTGAGACAAAATGCGAAGTATGCTCAGGGAATGTTGAGTAATCTAACCTGTCAGAAGGGTAGTAAGAGCCTCTATATGGTATTATTACCCATGTTGGGAAGAATTTTTAATGTCACAGTAGAGTGTGAATCTTATTTGGTAAGCAGTAAGAAACAATGACAATTTGTCAACAGATGGGAGAAAGGGCCAAAGAAAGAGAGGGCCAGGTTGAGCCAGGAGGTATGGCATATATGTAGTGAGGTGAGTGTCATAGGTGAGGGATGGTGTTAGAAGAAATGGAGGTGCAGACATATGGGAGGATGGATGCAGGTGAGGGGAAATGAGTTTGGAGGAAAGTCATATGAACATATGGAGGATGGAGTGGGGGAATCAGTTGAGGCTGATGCGGACAGGTGAGGAATGATAGGGACATGCTGAGAGTGGAGATGATAAAGGGTGATGGAGACAGGTGAAGTTTATGGGGACAGGTTAGGAGTGATGGAGCCCTGCTGAGGGATGGGGGTCAAGGGAATGCAGAAACCAGTGAGCAGAATCTAAGAGCTGGAGCAGGACCATCCGAGAGAGAGCCCTAGGGCTGCAGGAGTGGAGAGAGGAGCAGAGAAGAGTGTGATGTCAGAGAAAGGGCGGTGATGTAAGAGCCGGGGCGGTGGAGCGGTGATGTCAGGGCTGGTGCTGATGCTGGCGGCGCAGTGCATTGTGGGCAGCTCCCCACTCTGCCGCTGCCGCCGCCGTCACCCGAGGAGGATCGGGGCCGGGCCGGGCCGGGCCGGGATGGTCCCGGTCGGGAGGCCGCCGCCGCCGCCGCCGCCGCCGGAGGGAGCGGGCCGCCCAGCGCCGCACTGAGCCGCCCCCGCCCCCGCCCCGCCCCGACCCCGGGGGATGCGCCGCCCCGAGCCACTGCCTCCGCCGCCGCAGCCGCAGCCGCAGCGGGCACAGAGCAGGTGAGGCGGGGCGGGGCCGGCCGGCGGGCCGGGCGGGGGTCGGGGAGGGGGTTCCTTCTGTGGGCTCATCCGGCCCGGGCCTGGCTCACCTCCCAGCACAGCCTTCTCCAGCTCCCCCTCCCTGTGCTGTCTCCGCCGGAGCTGGGACGCTGGCCTACACAGCCTGGGCCGCATCCCGAGGCCTGGAACCGCTCCCTGCCCGCCAGCACACATACCCACCCTCTCCAGCCTGTCCTCGAGGGGTTTGCTCCTCACTTCTCACCTCTGTCCGCTGTCCCTATGGCTTCACTCTCCCCTCACCCCTGACAAGTCGTTCTCAACTGGCTCCATAACCTCTCTCCCTTTTCCTCCGTCCCTCCATTCCTCCCACCAGCTTCCTTACCTGCTTCCTCACCCCTTCAGCTGTACCCAGAAACCCTTCTGGTGGTCCTGTCCCTTCCTCACCCGTCATCACGATCTCTCACCTGTCCCCATCTTACCCAACCCCCTCCTCTGATCCTGTCACGCCTTGTCCCTTCCCTTCCAGTCTGCCCCCTTCCACACCTCTTTTCACCTGTTCCCATTATCCCTCACTGGTTTCCTTCGCCTCTCCTTACCTGGGCTCCCAGATTCACACCTGGCTCACACCTTGCATAGTTACACATCAACACCTACATTCACACACCACGATGAGCTCCCAACCACTTAGATACGCCTCTCTCTCTCCGTCTCTCTTTCACACACATCACTGGCCCCACACTCACATATATGCACACTCTCTGACAGATTATCATAAAAACCTCCTCCACAAGCCCTCTCTCACTACACCCTTCAAGGCTCCACACATCCAAAGGGTCCTGAGGGAGCAGTAATGGGGTAGCCAAGTTCCTTGTGTTCCTGTCGTCCAACCCTGGTCTGGGCTGAGTGTAGTCCTCGGAGGCAGAGAGTGGGAAGGACGGTGGATAGGGAGAGGCACATTATCATCCTGCCTCCACTCTCCCTTTTCCCAGCTTGCTGTTCCTTCTAGGTTTGCCCATCTATAAAATGAGAGCAGGACCCAAATTTTCCTTATCAACATATAGAATCTACCATCACAGGACTGCAAGGCCCACCAGAGGCCACCCAGTTCAACTCCATAAGGCTCCCTCTCTACTACTTCAATCGCTTCTTCAGTCTTGTCCTTAACCTGTCTCCTCCACCTTGATTCAGAACCCCCTGTCCTTCCCTCTCCCTTCATCTCTCCCTTCATCCTGCCATTGCCCTCACTGCCCTCCCAAGTGACGCCCCATGTGCCACTTTGGCAGAAGGAGGCAGAGGTCTGTTTGATACCCCCAGTTCTGATCCTCTGAAGTTGTGTGTATTGGAGGAAAGTCAGCTGAGTCATCTGAAGAAAGACAGCAAAAAGTGACAGTGTCCCTCCCCAGGAAGATCCCTTCTCCACACGTCCCTCATGGTACACCATGACCTGTTGAAGGTTGTTTTTCACACCTTTATCATCGCACGCTGCTCCCTGTATCGGGGTGGTCAGACACAGGAGCCCTGGGGAATTATCCCATCCCAAGGAAAGACAGGTCTGTGGAGTTCCTGCCCCATCCATAGATAGCATCCACTTTCCTCCTCTCCACTTCCCCCACCACACCAGCCTGAGTAAGTTCGTTCCATCTGCGAGTCTCCAGGGTCATTGTGAGGGCAGAGCAGTGTGCTTATAAAAAGTGTAGGGGGAAGAAGAGAAGAAAGATCCTGGTTTCAATCCTGTACTGGGTTGGCAGAGATCTCAAAAAGTCGTCTCTTCTGGCCTCCTGTCCACACACATGCACATCATACACACACACACACAGAAAGACACACAAAGACATATACATTCCCGGAGGGACACGTGCACAGATACACACACAGACACACACATGCACACACTTACATCTCCCCAGGTAACACTGGCTGGCTTTCCCAACCCTCATAATTGGGACTCTCCCTGATATCCAACTTCTACCTGTCCTAATGCGACAAGAGCTGTGTTCCTTCTTATTGGTTCCTGAGCCGACACAGAAAGGTGTGGTCAGAGGCTTCCTCGTCCCATGCCGCCCAGACCTGCTGCTCCCTGTCACTCCTCCTGCCTTCTGTAAGGCCGCTGCCACTTTTCTGCTGTCCCCAACTCCCCCCAGTGCAGCCTGCCTCTCTCCCTCAGTATAGCCACAGGGCTGCCTTCCCTCTAAAATCCATGTCTTGAGTCCATCGCCTTCTGTTCACTCATATCCCCATTTCCCAACCGCATGGCTGTGTTGGTGGGTTGGGCTCAGCCCCGAGAATTGTTTGTGCCTCTCAGCAGCTGCATCCTCCTCACTTAGCACCATCCTCAAGGGGCTGTTGGGTATTTCCTCATTTTCTGATGATCACATCTCCCATGGTTGATTAGCAGGTCTCCATCACTCTGGTGTGCCTCTCCCATGGGTCACCCCTTGGTCAGCAGGTCTCCCCTTTCAATGAGCCTCAGATGCACAGCTCCATGGGCATTTTGTGGCACAAGGAAGGTGCAGGTGTGGGGGAGTCACAGATTGAGTCATTTGGACTGGTCCTTCTTGGCCCAGGTCTCCCCTACCTAAGCATGGGTCCGGGTCTAGTACATCCCCTTGGTCAGCAAGTCTCCCCTACATTATAGCGTACGTCTCTTTGGGAAACGCTTTCCCCACAGCCTGTTCACATCATTTTCCTCACCATTTTTCATCAACATGTGTGTCCTGTTGCTGGTTTTCACATCTCCAGTTTGTAGTCTGCATCTCCCTTCTTGTGGTTAGTATTTCTGTCTTCTTTTCTGACCTCCACCTGGGCGTTTACACAATGCTTCCACCAGTAAACCCTGGAGCATCTGCCCAGTGGGCTGTGGAAGGATGCCTGCCAGGAGAATGGAGCTTCTCTCCTCCATATCAGCAAGGTGGTCCTAGGTCCATAGCCCGCTCCACTCAGAGTCCCTTCCCACTCCCCCAGGTAGATGGCCCTCCCAGGGCAGGTCCTGCGGACACCCCTCCCTCCGGCTGGCGGATGCAGTGCCTAGCAGCCGCTCTTAAGGACGAAACCAACATGAGTGGGGGAGGGGAGCAGGCCGACATCCTGCCGGCCAACTACGTGGTCAAGGATCGCTGGAAGGTGGTGAGTGACCCGGCCGGGCAGAGGGAGGGGCGGGGAGAGGAAGAGAGGAGAGGATCTGGAGAGGATCTGGAGACTTGTTAAAACAGATGCCCTCAGCGCCCCTACCCTAAGAGGGAGGTGCCCCTGAGCTCATTTGCATACTGCTTGCAGGTCATCATTTTTGCCTACACTTGTGGACAATCGCTTTCTCCCAGTGCCTTCTCTCCAACCCCGCCCTCTCTCACCCCTTTCCCCCGGTAGGTCACGTTGGTCGGGTCCAGACTGGAACAACTCCTGGTTGGATGTCGGAACAGGAGCTGCAGAGCTCAGTGGAGGGAGGAGGGCGGGGGGGGGGGGAGGAGGGGGTTCTTTCTCTGCCGGACCTTGGAGAAGGGCAGTAAGTGAGCATGTGTCCCTCTGCTTCCGCAGAGGAGAGAAAGGCTTGGGTTCGGGGGAAAATGCTCTGCAGGCTGCTCCCACCACATCCGCACTCCATCTTCTCCATCCACCCTCCTCCCCTCTCTGGTTCCTGCGGCAGGTGCAACATGCCGAGACTCCATCTCCCAGCGTGCCTTGCTCCTCCATCCCAAGACTTCAGGCTGCTCGGCCTGCTGGGAGTTGTAGTCCGAGCCTCCTGGGGGTTTGGGCCTGGATGGGAGGGGGACATGTGAGGGTTGAGGGAAAAGCAGTGTTTGCGGAGCGGGACCTACTGTAAATCAATCCCTGCCCCACGCTCCCCTTTCTTTCTCTTGCTTAAGAGCACTCTGGTGTCCTTTTATCGTTATGGGGGTGGGATGATGTGGGATGGATTGTGGGGTGATAGTGTATGAGCTTTTGGGTCTGCATCTGGGTAGGAAGCCAGGAGGAACGGAGGGAGAACCGCACAGGTCAGGTCTACACCAAGCCTCTGTGTGTGTGTGGGGGGGGGGGGTGGGTAAGGCTCATCTCACCAGGGATGCGCGGTTGAGAGGAGAGTGGGGCCTGGGTGCAGGCGGGTCTCAATGGCAACAACCACCCAACGCGCAGATCCCCTAGTGGCCCACAGAGAGGGGCAGAGGTGGCAGCATTGTCAGAGATGTCTCTGGGACTGGGGGTGGGGGTGGGCTGGAGGGGCCAGAGAGCTGAGGGAAGGCCCCAGAGGAAGACTTCCTGAGAGGGAGGGTAAAGGGACAGAAATTGGGGGAGGAGGAGCCAGGGCAGTAATCAAAGGAATGAGGGTCTGGCAAAGTGAGGAATGTTCCTCAAGACACCCTGGCATGAGAGAAGGACATTTGCATTGAAGACATGAGAAGAACATGGTGTTCACACACAGACTGAGTTTGAGTTAGAACTTTCCTGTGCTTTTTGAGGGAGAGGATGGGAGATGCGTGGGGAGAGAAATGGCAAGGGGAGTTGGAAGAAGGGGGCAAGCCTGCCATGTTTGCCTGGCTGACCTCTCTTTACCCTCACTCCCTCCCCGGCCCCTGGAGAACTAGAGAGGATGGGGTGCCCGATGCTTCCCCTCCACCAGCTCCCCAGGAGGGATGGGACAGAGATGTGAGGCAGAGCTCAGGAAACAAGAACAAGCTGCCTGGAGATGGGCTGTGATGGGGACAGAATGAAGGTCAGTGGCACTAGGTGGAGTATTAAACATAATAGCATTTTATCCTTCTTGAGGGGTGCTTCTCAGAATCAGAATAGCGAACAATAATAATAATAACTTAGCCTCTTTTTTTTTGAGCACTTACTGTTGTCAGGCTCTGTGCAAAATGCCTTTACATGCATTATCTCAACACCCTATGGAGTGGATACTGTTATTATTGCCATTTCACAGGTGTGGAAACTGAGGCACAAAGATTATTGTTTGCTATTCTGATTCTGACTGGTAGGTGGACCCAGGTCTCTCAGACTACCGGGTCAACAGTCACAAAGCTATACTGTTTCCCAATAATTACCCCATCCAAGAATCAGGACCATAATGCTGGGGAGTCTTGGTGGCCAATTCTAGTCCACCTCTCTCATTTTACAGAGGAGGGAAAATGGAGGCTCAGAGAATTTAAGAAACTCTCTCCAGGTCACCCAGAGCTGGGCCAAGAAACCAGGTTTCCTTTTTCCTGACTGAAAGCTGGTCCTGTTGTATCAGATTTCTCCTCCAGTTTAGGGAGGTCCTTCAGCAGGGGAGGAGATGGTGAAAAGATTTTGGAGGGGAGAAATAGGGTCTGGCAAAGGGAGGTTGAGAGAATGTTCCTCTTCCTGGGCTGTGAGCAGGGCTGCACTGTGACTTTTGTGGACCCTGAGCACTTTAGCCCTTATGGGCCCCTTCCTCCATAATAAAGTACTAAAAATTGTATTTTAGGACTACATGGGTATAAAGAGGAATGAATTAATATTATATATTAAAATTTTCTTTTTGACCTAAAAGTTTATTTTTTCCCTTCTGATTTTAAAAGAAATTAAAACATTTTCATGACCCCCATTATGGGCGTAACCACTGTGCCTGATGGATAAGTCCGCCCAGGCTGGAGGGCCTGGGGAGAAGTGGTGTTGGGTGAGTGGGCGGGTGCAGATCCCTGCTCCCCACCCCAGGGAGGTCCTGTAATGGGTGCGGGATAAGGAGGGGACTTAGGAAGGAGAAATAGGCTCTGTTTGGAAATGAATGTGGTAGAGAAATACCCTTGGGCACCCTGGGAAATTGGGGAGTAGGTGTCAGAAATGTCTTGGCTGCCCCTAGCCCTCCTTACCATCTCCAGTCAGGATTTTAGAGCCTGGCAGACCTGGGCTTAAAGCTCAGCCTTCCCACTTTTAACCCCAATGTGGTCAAGAGTTTCTAGAACATCGTGGTTAAGAGTGTGGGTTCTGAATCGGATGGCCTGGGTTTAAATGAAACCTGGCTTTGCTCCTTACTCACAGGGTGACCTGGGGCAAGGTTCTTAACTCTCTGTGCCTTAGTCTTCCTTCTGTGCAAAATGGTGACCCCTATGACCTTCCTCACCTGTGTTGTCAGGAGCCTTTGGGGATAAGCTGAGAGGATGTCTGGAGCACAGAACCTGAGATGTGGTGGTTGTTCCCTCTCCCTTGCCCTTTCTTCCATGCTCCCACACAGCAAACCATAAAGGAATCTAGAAGATACTAGAATCTCCCCTGAGTTGAAAGTTCCCCAGAGGAAGAAAAGCCACTGCTTCTCTTGAGTCTGTCTGTTCCCTCCTTATTCTGAAATTCTTCTAGAAGTCTGACCTTAGCTTTCGTCTCAAGTAGAGAGGGACTCTGGTTTCTCACTGTTCTTCCTCCCTCCTCCTTCCCTGTCTCCTTTCTGGGCACAAGAACCTTCAAGATCCCAGCCAGCCTTCCACTTCTCTTCTAAATCTTCCCTTCATCCTTCTCTCTCTTTCTAGAATGGTTCATTTGTAACCTGCTGGGAACTCCCAGTCCTCCGCTCTGCCCTGCCCCCTTCCTTCTTCCATCCCCATGTTTCAACCACCATTAAACATTTATTGGGCATCGAGTGCTGAATAAATACTAAGGGGGGGGGCTTGGAGATGCAAGCAGCTCAGAGTCGGGAGTTTACAGGCTGGCTGATCAGAGCAGCCTCGATCCAATCATTAGAAAGCCCAGCTGTGGCTGGTGAGTTACAAGCCAACAGGATGCAAATGAGGTCTCTGGAAGATGCTGAGAGAAGGCAGGCCACCCCAGAGGGGCGGGCTCCCCTAGGAGGTGAGAATTGAGCAGTGCATCCTTCTTAAACCAAATGAGTCCCAACTTGGAACTCAGCACCTTCCCCCTCCTCCCCCATCATTGCCAGCAGCACCCCCACTCTCCAAGACCCCTGGGCCTCTGACTTGAAATGGTTTTGAATCCCTCCCCATGACTCAGCTTTCCTCATCTCCCCTTACCGACTCTTCCTCCATCACAGTTCTCCACTCTGCCTTTCTCACTGCCTGCCCAGAGGGTCAGATCACCTCCACACTGCCCCTGGGAGTGGACAGAGTCTCTCCAAACCTCCATGCCCAGCAGGCTCCCACAGTGCCCCTGCTCAGGGAGGAGGCTCACCCCGGTTTTGGTGTCTGACCGGGAGCCGAGGGAGTGATGTGAGTTTCAGCAGCGGGCACAGGCAGTGAACACCCTTTGCTGAATCCCCTAAATACTCTTTCCCTCTGGTGACACCTTTCAGGAGACTGCCAATCCCAGGAAGGGCTAGCTTCCCTGGGGGATCCACTCTGAAGCTGGGAGGTTCTGGAAATTAATTTTCCTTCTGTATGGAAGTTGCTCAGTCTAGGCAGAGGATGGGAGGAGCGTGGTATTTATTGTCCTTCCAGAGAAGAAAAGGTTCACGACAGCCCATTAGCTCTTCAGAATCCCGTGTCTCTGTGGAGTCACAGGTCTCCTAGCCCTCCCTCTGCCCGCTCTGACATCTGGCTGTGGGTGTGGGGGTGTGTGTATGTGTGCGGTTGTCCACCCAGGGGCTGAGCTGTCTGTGTCCAGCACTAGGAGAGGAGGTGGGGGCACTAGTGGGTGGGGCAAGGAAGGGGGACATGGGGTCCTCCTCTTCAAGGATCGCCTCTGCCACCGTCAATGCAGGATGCGACTCAGCAATGGGTGGATGCAGAGCTGCTCAGCCTGACCCCTGTGTCCCCTATTCCCCCTACCCATCTCTGTAGCTGAAAAAGATCGGGGGCGGGGGCTTTGGTGAGATCTACGAGGCCATGGACCTGCTGACCAGGGAGAACGTGGCCCTCAAAGTGGAGTCAGCCCAGCAGCCCAAGCAGGTCCTCAAGATGGAGGTGGCTGTGCTGAAAAAGCTGCAAGGTGCGGGCCCAGGGCAGGAGGATGGGAGAGAAGAGGTGATGGGAAAGAAGCTGTGGGGAGGGGATGTAGTGTGGTGGAGGGAAGAGGCTGTGGAGCCAGGGGCTAAGGGGGAGGTGATGGGTGAGGTGAGATGGGACCAGAGTCTATGAGCGATGATGGGGCTAAGGGCAGGGGGTGGTGGGAGAAGTGTTCATGGGGCCAGGGCTGGGGGAACCAGGAATCAAGAGTGCGCAGGAGCCCACCTTAGGGTTGGAAGTGAGGAAGAAGGAGTAGTTGAGAGACCCCTGTCTGTGTTCCTCAGGGAAAGACCACGTGTGCAGGTTCATTGGCTGCGGCCGGAATGAGAAGTTTAACTATGTAGTGATGCAGCTCCAGGTGAGTCCCCATAGCCCATCCTCCCTCCACTCTCCCTCAAAAGACCGGACCCGTGACTCCTGGGGTGGGGAGGGGGAAGGGAGACTGTGGCCGCAGGAGGAGTGGGGAGTGGGCATAGGCCTTTGGGGGCAAGGCTGGGCAGAGTGTCACGTGGTGGTGGTTGGGATGGCAGCTGAGCTGGGTGGCTCCCACCCGCCCCCCACCCCAGGGCCGGAACCTGGCTGACCTGCGCCGCAGCCAGCCGCGAGGCACCTTCACGCTGAGCACCACGCTGCGGCTGGGCAAGCAGATCCTGGAGTCCATTGAGGCCATCCACTCGGTGGGCTTTCTGCACCGAGACATCAAGCCGGTGAGGGCTGCCCCCCTCTTCCTCTCTGGGTCCCCTGGTTTCTTCTTCAGAACTGCGGTTGGGGCAGGGACAGCCTCTTCTACCTGTCTCCTCTTCCTGTTCTCCCCTGCCTCCAAGGAGCACACCCTACCCGCCCCCTGGCCATGCTCAGGCCCTCTCTGTTCTCCTCTCTTCTTCCTCTCTCTCTGACCCCTGACCTAAGAGTCCTTGAACCTAGAAAGGTGAAGGGGCTGTGGAAGGACAGAGGGACTGAGGGGCTGGGACTCGGTAAGGAATTCCAAGTAGTTGATTATGCGGCATCTTGGATCTCGATGCTGGAAAATCCTTCAATTTAAAGGCGTGAAAACTGGGCCCAGAAAGGTTGGTTGAATGGCCCAAGGTCACACAGCATGAACAGTGCAGGACTCCTGCTGCCTCTGAGCAGGACGGTTACCCTAAGCCACACTGCCCTGCTGGGGAGTCCCAAGGATTTAGAGCCTGACAGACCTTAGTTCAACCCCTGGCTGGGTCACCATTGCTGTGTGACCTTGGAGAAGGCCACTAAGTTCTCTGACCTTCAGTGTCCTCATCTCTAAAGTGAGGATATCCCCCCCACCCCTCAGATGAGGTACCGTGACCTGCTGCACATGTTGATGTTTTACTAATGTGTGCATAGGTGGGCTGAGGGTCCCTCACCAGAGCTGTTGTTGGCGCCCACCAAGGTGGGCCAGGAGGGGCTAGAACCCCGGGGCTCACAGCTACCGTCTTCCCCCAGTCGAACTTTGCCATGGGCAGGCTGCCCTCCACCTACAGGAAGTGCTACATGTTGGACTTTGGGCTGGCCCGGCAGTACACCAACACCACGGGGGACGTCCGGCCCGTGAGTACTGCTGCTCACGGGGACCCCTGGCCTTCTCGCCCCGCCCCCTGATCTGGGGACCCTTCACCAGGTTTTCCAGCGGCTGCCTAAGCAGACCCGGCCTGTGTTCAGTATCAGCGTCACCCGACTTCAGGTCCACACTCGGCCCGTCCTCTCCCTCCCTTAGCCCGGGCTCTTGGTGGATGCCACATCCACACCCTGCGATCTGTCTGCCCACCCTGGTCAAGGACGGGTGCAGGTGCAGTGAGCAGGGTCAGGAGGCAGGCGTAGGACTGACCAGGCCAACGGGGGGTGGTGGCGGGGGCAGGCGGTCAGGGTTAAAGCAAGCAGAGGTGGGCTTGGTAAGCAGAGTTGAGATGGGGCCAAGGTCAGGGGCAGCGGGCGAGGTTCCTGGTGGTGTTCTCCCCTCTGCAGCCTCGGAATGTGGCCGGCTTTCGAGGGACTGTTCGCTATGCCTCGGTCAATGCCCACAAGAACCGGGTGAGTGGCAGAGCAGGGGCTGAGGGATGTGGGGGCAGTAAGGGCACAGGGCAGGGCGGAGTATGCTGCTGAGGGAGAAGGTCAGGCAGGTGGCTATTGAGGTGGGGAGAGAAGTATGGGGCAGGGGCTGGAAGCTGCCACTCCAGACCCTGATTGGAAGAAGGCTCTACTGTTGTCTCCCCTTGACTTTACCTTCTTCCTTGTTTTTGGGGATCCCTTCTCTCTGTTCCCACCACAGATCTCTGTGGGGTGAGGAAACGCAGACAGAAGTTTTGACTGGGGTTCTGTGTATGTTGGTGGGTCAGGCATGGAGCCATAGCTTCAGGGAGACCCCAGCTCTGCCCATAGGGGCCTGGGTGTCAGGCCTTCCTGACTGGTGCCCCTCAGTGAAAGGCCAGCCCCTACTCCCAGGGAAGGACCTGAGAGCTGTGAGTGACCCCCTCCCCACCCCCCAGGAGATGGGCCGCCATGATGACCTGTGGTCCCTCTTCTACATGCTGGTGGAGTTTGCAGTGGGCCAGCTGCCTTGGAGGAAGATCAAGGACAAGGTGAGCCCTGTGCAGCTGGGTCTGAGGAGGTGGAGGGGGTATGGGGGCAGCTGGGGCTCCATCTCCCTGTGCCCTCCTGCTTCCAGGAGCAGGTAGGGATGATCAAGGAGAAGTATGAGCACCGGATGCTGCTGAAGCACATGCCCTCTGAGTTCCACCTCTTCCTGGACCACATTGCCAGCCTCGACTACTTCACCAAGCCCGATTACCAGGTGGGAGCCTGCATCCCCGGACAGCTCTGTGGGTGACTGTCTCCAGCAGCACCCCTCCTGCCAAGGCCCTGCGCCCCTGCTAGCTTGGCCCTGAGCATCTCTCCCTGGTCTGCCACTGCATGAAACTGTTTTGTGCTCTTGTAAACAGTAGTCATAGCTGAGATTTATCAGTTTATCAGTTCTCAGTGCTTTTCATGCTTTAACTTATTTAAGCTTCAAAACAAGCCTGTGGTAATAATGCACTGTCCTTATGTTATTATTCTAGCACTTAACAATTAATGAAGCCAAGTGCTTTCAAGTACTTTGCACCAGAACTCTGCAGGAGGCCAAATGGGTTGTCTATCCCCATTTCATAGATGAGGAAACTGAGGCCTGATAGCATGGTTAGGAGCAGGGCAGGGCTCAGGCCCATCTTCTGACTCCAAGTTCAGTGCTCTTTCCAAGGCGCCATCACTACACCCCTGTGGGACCCACTGACCCTGATCGGAGAATGGGGAGGCGTCAGCATTGTTCTGCCCAGGATCTGCTATGTGCCAGGCACGAGGATGCACATGGCGGGGAGCACAGCCAGTGTCGGGCACACAGTGGGCACTCAGTGAAGTGGGTCCTGCCGGCAGAGAGAAGCTGCCCTGCATTCTCGAGAGAGCTAAGTCACAAGTGGGATGGCCTGGGGGCCTCAGAGGGTCTACAACTGCCCGCCACCTCCTGAACCTGGAGCCCCGGTTGTTGGCAGAGATGCCTGACTCGGGCAGTAGGAGACCATGCTCCCCAATCCTAGCTCAGCCTTGTGGGGTCCCCCAGACCACACAGCTGCAAGCACACCCTGTTCTAGCTGCAAGAGATGGAGAGTTGGCAGTTAGGCATGTGAACAGTTCAAACCAATGCTCTGTGCCCAACCATGGGAGCCATGTAGGTGGGAGAATCAGGTGGCTTCAGAGAGAGAGGACGAGTGGGGATGGCAGTGCAGGCAGAGGAGGCAGCCTGTGCAGAGGCCTGACCCCGGGGGGTGGGTTTGGGAAACTACTGGTGGTTCCTGGTGCTGATGCTTCTGTGGAGACAGTGGGAGTGGCAGAGGAGGCTGGGATGGTAATCAGAGGTCAGATCTCAGGGGGCTTGTGTCCGGCCTGTGGGGCTTAAACCAAGATGATAATTTGCATGCTGATTTGCATATCATGTGCATGTTTTCATTTAAAATCAATGTGCTGCTCTCCTTCCAATGCCCACTCTCAGCCCATCCCTGTCCTGGAAGGCCCCTCTCTTCCCCCGGCAATCCCAGCAACTGCCCCTCCTCCTGGCTAGCCCTGGGGTCACCTCTCTGTCCTCCCGCCACCCCCACTCCCTGCAGTTGATCATGTCGGTGTTTGAGAACAGCATGAAGGAGCGGGGCATCGCCGAGAACGAGGCCTTCGACTGGGAGAAGGCCGGCACCGACACCCTCCTGTCCACGAGCACCTCCACCCCGCCCCAGCAGAACACCCGGCAGACGGCAGCCATGTTCGGGTGAGTCTCCGGAGCGGCGAGGCCAGGTGGAGGCCTGCCCGGAGCTGTCTCCTGAGAAGCCAGCCCTTTCCTCCTCTTCCTACCTGGACACACCTGGCTCTCTCTCCTGTTCGTGGTGCTCCGCAGCGGGGTTCTTGAGCCGCAGAAAGTTCTGCCACATCTCCACCCTCAATCTGGGGACAGAATGGGTGTCCTCATTTGCAGTTTTTGACCTTCCTGGGTAGCAGGGAGCCCTGAGGGAAATTCCCTGAGCCCCACAGTTTGTCTGTCTCAGTGCTCACGTGCATTCATTTAGTGAACATGTCAAGCTCCAGCACTAGGCCCTGTGGGGGCTCAGAGAAAAAACTTGCAGACCCTGCCCTCAAGGTGCTCTCGGTTGAGTCTGGGATGTTTGTAATTGATGGGTCAGCAGTTTCAAAACCATCTGACAAGCATAAAGACAGAGGTGGCCCAGGGAGGGGCCAGAGTGAGAAGGGGTTCCCCGCCTAGTCCCAGGAGTGAGCCAGGGAGAGATGTGGGCAGGGGTTCCAGGGACAAATTTAGGGAGGAGACTCAACAGGACTTGCCAGCACATTATGGTGCCCAGTTCTGTAATGACATTGCTCAAGGAACTCTGGAGAGATTCTTCTCTTTAAACCCATTCCTGGTCTGAAGGAAGCCAGCCAATGAACTGCAGTGGAACTTTGGCAGGGACTGGAAAGCAGCGGGATCTCCTAAATACAGAGCTAGGTGGTGCCGTGCCCATCCCAGCAGCCATGTCTCTTTGCAGCCCTCTGCCAACCTGAGGATGGTCTGGTCTCAGAGGCTTTGTGAGCCAGGGATGGTGATGGGCTAGGGACGCCCCCACCCCTGCCAGGCCCCTCCCATGTCCGTGCCCATGGGTGGCAGTGATCTCCAGGGTCTGTGGTGGTAGGAGAGGGCACCCCTGCCAGCCTTGCCCATGGCCCCCTCCTGGTCTCTCCAGGGTGGTCAATGTGACGCCAGTGCCTGGCGACCTGCTCCGGGAGAACACCGAGGACGTGCTGCAGGGCGAGCACCTGAGTGACCAGGAGAACGCACCCCCAATCCTGCCTGGGCGGCCCCCTGAGGGCCTAGGCCCTGGCCCCCTCCTTGCCCCCCACCCTGGGGGTCCTGAGGCTGAAGTCTGGGAGGAGACGGATGTCAACCGGAACAAACTCCGGATCAACATCGGCAAAGTAACTTCAGCCAGGGAGAAGGACGTGGGTGGTCTTCCCCAGCTCCTGGCCCTGGTTCCCAGCCCTTGGCCCCCCTCCCTGTTCCTTCTGAGCTCCCTCTCCCCAGCTGTGTGCCTGCTTGCCCTGCCTCCGTGGCCTTGCCACATCTCAGGATCACCAGCATCCTTGTGCCTCGACCTCCCTCTGTCTCCTTCACCCTGAGAAAACCACTTGAGCCACAGCCGCCTTGTCAGCCCTGGCTCATGGACCTCCCCTCTCCTGCAGACCCCCTGTGTGGTGGAAGAGGAGCAGAGCCGAGGTGTGGGGGTCCCCAGCTCCCCAGTGCGTGCCCCGCCAGACTCACCAACAACCCCTGTCCGTTCTCTGCGCTACCGGAGGGTCAACAGCCCTGAGTCGGAAAGGCTGTCCACGGCCGATGGGCGGGTGGAACTGCATGAGAGGAGGTGGGTCTGGGGCCAGGGGATGGTCAAGGGCCTCCTGGTCCCCTCTGCCTTCATTTGGCTGGTCTGGAGGAAAGGTCAGATGCAAGGCAGTGGTGTTGAGAGGGTTATATTTGGGCCTGGGGTCAGGCTGGGTTGGTCAGTGGCAGGGCCTGGAGAGGCGGTAGGGGATGCAGAGGTCCAGCTCATGCCAGAAGGCACGTGGGGGGCAGGCTGTGGGAGGGATAGGCTGGGTCCCCAGGGCCAGGAGGAGGTAAGAGGTGAGTTGGTATGTGGGCATGCTTCCAGAACCTCTTTCCCTAGAGACTAATTACAGATGCCTCAGAGCAGCTGACTAGGCTCCCTTCAGCTTTGGGGGAGGAACCTGGGAGAAGGGTTCAGGAAGTACTCAGTTCGAGGAGGGGATAGACCAAGTTTTGGGGGTCAGGGCTCAGGGATCTGAAGGTCGGGTGGGACCTGGTTGGTGGGAGGGAGTCTTGGAGAGTTTAGAGCCGAGATGAGCATTTAGGATGGAGGATGAGAGGAGGCCGGTTGACCTTGGGTGGCCAATGGTCGTCAGGGACCGGGGCCAGATCCTCACCTGAGATCTAGGGGGTGGGACAACCTCAGGTGGGAGAGGCCCCTGAGGGACGTCCCCACATCCCTTGGCTCTGGGTGGAGCTTCACCCCACAGCAGGGCGGGGCTCTCCCTACACCAGGAAAGGGGTCTCTTCCCAAGGCCCAGCCCCAGGGGAGGGAGTCCTTTTCCACATCCACACAGTGTGCCTCCTCATGCCCCACCTCAGCCACAGCCCCTCCTCTGGATTCTGCCCCAAACTACACTCCACCTCCAGGATGGGGCACAGTGCCCCTTTGGGGTGTGGAGATACCCGAGACAGGGGAGCCCTATGCCGGTCCCTGTGGTGACCCCAGGACAGAGAGGTGGGGGCCCCGTCCTCAGGGAGCTGACAGCCCTCACCCACACTCTCACACTTGCACAGGTTGAACTACTGGGGACTGAAGACCACATTTTCATCCATGGTAGCCCAGAGGATTCAGGAAACAGGGAAAAATGAGGAATGGCAGTTTGGAAGGGTCCGAGTGGAGAAGAGAGGTGGGAAATGCCCAGAACATAGACAGTCCCAAAGAGCAAACTGGTTTGCCTCAGAGTGAACCCTTGTCTCAGGAACGGTGGGGAAAGGAGAGGGCCGAGGAGAGATTTTTCTGGAAGAGAAGGTCAGGATCTCAGGTGGGGCAGAGGGTTTGGGGGGCTCTGGGGCTCTGAGAAGCAGGAGAGAGTATGAAGCAACTGGGATTTGGATTTCCTGCCTCCCCCTTTCTTCAACCCCCCCAAATCTTCAGCCCCTCTCTTCCTTTGGCAGCCTCTGCCTTTATGTCCATGAAAACAAACCTGCTGTCAAAAAGGATGTGAAGCCAGCCATTTACAGGGAGTATAAACAGAAGACCCTGAGTGGCCCCCCTCAGGGCTGTTTTTATTAAGCCTTATTAACAAACCATAAAAATGTTGTGTAGCGTCAGAACTGGCAGGGCCCAGGTAGGCTGGGCGGGGTATGTTGAGAAAGCCCCACAGTGGCTCTGATCTGCACCCTCCCTCTTCCGGGCTCCATGCTGTGGGAGAATGAAAGTCAGCCCCTGCCCGCAGCTCAAGTGTGAGGATGTGCACAGCCCCAGAGGAGCTGACCCTCCGTGGGTCCCAATGGGGGCACCCTGACATTTGGGAGAGGACAGTTCTTCCTTGTGCAGCCTCCTACAACCAGAAATACCCACACCTTGGGGCTGGTAGCACCCCCAGCTGAGAACCTCTGGAAGTGATGTGAGACTCACAGCACAGCTGAAGATAACAATGTCCCCAGGTAGGATCGGTGCCCGGAGGTAAAACGTCAGCCGGGACCCAGGACCTGCCTGGCATAGTTCACAGCCTCCCAGGGAGGCAGATCTGTAAACACACACGTGCTCGGCTCTGTGACAGGGGACTCAGGGAGCACTGAGGGGGCAAACTAACCCCCATGCGGGATGGAAAGGCTCCCTACAGGAGGTGACATCCGAGCTGGGTCAGACAGCAGAGGGTGGAAGGACAGGCCGTATGGAGGGAGCAGCATGAGGAAAGGCACAGAGGTGTGAGTGCGTGGGCAATTTGGGGACCAGTGAGTGAATCTGAGATGGATCTGGCTGGGGGAGTGGGGAAACTGGGCCTCATTCTGGCTGCCTGGAGTGCCAGACTAAGAAATGTGGACTCTGAACTCAGGGCTGGGAGCCACTGGGGTTTGCTGGGGGTGGTGAAACCAGCCAGGCAGGACTGGAGGGTGGTGGTAGAAGAGGCTAGAAAAACCATCTGCAAACTCAAGGGCCAGGTGTGTGTGTGTGCCCTGGATGCAGCAGGAGGGAGCCCCCGCTGGGGTGTGAGCATAAAGTTGGCTCCAGGAAGGTTAAGTTTCTTCCGTGGGTGGCCCGCAGGAGAGGGTTCCTTGGGCACAGGAACCATGTTTTATTTTCTGCATGTTTATATTCCTGGAACACAGTAAGCGTTCAAAAATGTGTGTTGAATGAATGAATGAGATCTTTATAGGGAGTAAGGTTGGAGGGTGACAACCCAGGAGGTGGCTGGGGCAGGCCCAGGGTGGGAGAGGTGTTGGGTCAGAGATTCCAGGCATCACGCTCCACCCTGCCACCTACTTGGGGTCCTTGGGGGCCCAGAGAGGCTGGGCACTGAGCCCCATGTGGGGTGGCTTTGCAGGTCACGAATGGATCTGCCCGGCTCACCCTCGCGCCAGGCCTGCTCTTCGCAGCCAGCTCAGATGCTCTCAGTGGACACGGGCCACGTTGACCGGCAGGCCAGCGGCCGCATGGACGTGTCAGCCTCCGTGGAGCAGGAGGCCCTGAGCAACGCCTTCCGCTCTGTGCCGCTGGCCGAGGAGGAGGACTTCGACAGCAAGGAGTGGGTCATCATCGACAAGGAGACAGAGCTCAAGGACTTCCCCCCAGGGGCCGAGCCCAGTACGTCGGGCACCACGGACGAGGAGCCCGAGGAGCTGCGGCCGCTGCCCGAGGAGGGCGAGGAGCGGCGGCGGCCAGGGGCAGAGCCTGCCGTCCGGCCCCGGGGACGCGGCATGCAGACACTGGCCGAGGAGGACCTGCGGCAGATGCCATCCCAGCCCCCACCACCCCAGTTGAGCCAGGCTGATGGCCGGTCAGAGACATCACAGCCCCCTACGCCCGGCAGCCCTTCCCACTCGCCCCTGCACTCGGGACCCCGCCCTCGAAGGAGAGAGTCGGATCCCACAGGCCCGCAGAGACAGGTAAGGCTGGGCTTGTACCCCATTCCCCACCCCTGGTGGCCCACAGTCCTGGCATGTCAGCCTGGAGTGCTGTACATGTGCTCCACGGGGGCTACCGACCAGCTCCCAAAAGCTGCAGGCTGTGATGAAGGCAGATGGGTTTAAGGGTCCGAAACCATGCTTGGGGGGCAAGCAAGGCTTCCCAGAGGAAGTCCCCTCCAAGTTCTGAGTTGAGTCTTGCATTATGGGCAGTGTTAGCCAGGTGACAAAGCAGGAGAAAGGCCTCCCAGGCCAAGGAGACAGCGTGTGCAAAGTTCGCGAGGTGGCAGTCATAAAGCGGTGCACTGATTGCACGTTGCAGCAGATGAGGCTGAGAGGCAGGTCATGGGGCCACGTCATTGAGGGCTTTGGTGCTAAACTAAGGGGTTGAGCTTGATTCTGAAGGCTTGGTGAGCCACTGAAGGCTTTTAAACAGGGGTGCGACATGATTATATTGGTACTTTTGAATGATCCCTCTGGCTGCTGTGTGGAAAATGGATTGAAGGGGCACAAAACTATAAGCAGGGAGGCTACACAGCAGGTGCCAGCAAGAGAGTGCCCTGCTGGCTTGGACCAGGGTGGGGGCTCTGGATGTGGGGCAAGGTGGACAGAGCCAAGAGGTGTTGGGGAGAGGTCTGAGGGGCTGTGATGGAGGTGGAGTGAGGGGTGGGTCTCAGCTGATGCGCAGTGTTCTGGGTGGGCCACGGTGCCGTCATGGAGAGGTTTTGAAGGGAGCGTGGACTCAGATTTGGACACAGCGACCTCGTGGTACCTGTGGGGTGTCCATATGGAGGCATCAGGGCTCAGGAGAGAGATCTCGGATTTTGGGGTCTTGCAAGCCACAGGAGTGATGTCACCCAAGAGGACTGTGTGGGGTGGGAAGAACCCAGGGTGAGGGCAGAGCCTGGAAACACTCACATCTGGGGGCGATGAGGGGAAAAGGAGCCCTTGAGAAAGACTCAGAGAGATGGCCAGAGCGTGGGAGGAGCAGCTGGGTAGAGGGGTCCTGAACAGCAGGGAAGGAGCAGCTGAAGGGGATAAAGGCAGCAGTGAGGGACATGGGGGTGTCCTGTGGTCAGGGCAAGCTCCATGCAGGAGGCGAGCCCTGAGAGCCAGGACAGATGGACAGCAATGGGGAGAAACGGAGCCAGGGCAGGAGGGACCGTAGAGTGGGCACAGGGGCGGGTATGCTGCAGGCCCTGGGAGGACCTGGTCAGGCTGCAGTGGCACCTTCTCATATGGGAGGACTGAGGGACAAGTCTGGAAGGGCGGGGAGGGGCCAGATGGTGGCTGAATTGTGAATGCTGGGCTGCGGGTCTGCAGCATGTCTCATGGTATTTTGGTTATTTTCTTCTGGTAAGGATGGGGTGTCAGAATAGGTGGAAGGCCACTGGCCTGGCCTGGCTTCTCTGTGCAGGGCAGAGGCGGACCTCTGATCCAGGAAGTGGCGCCAACTCTTGCCCTGGGTGCTGAATGGGGTCCATGTTCCCTCAGAGGGGTTGGGAGGAGCCAAGGAGGTGATGCTGGAGGGCTCATGGGCTGTGCCGCGTTCCACTCGATTGTCCCACAGCAGGGGCGTGCACACAGGTGGCTCTGGGAGATGCCAAGGTGCAGGGCCGGGGCCAGTTCTGCTGCGTGCTCAGATTGGGAGGCCCGGCCTGGGAGCACGTGGGTGCCCTGGAGAAGGGCAGCTCCAAGCTCCAGGCAGGGCTGTATTCAGGGCTAATCCTCGTGTCTAGAAGAGAGGACCTCTGAGCTGAGATCCTGAGGAGTGTGTGTCCTGGCCTTGCCCTGGACTCTGGAAAATTGGGAGCTCAAAAAGTGGGGACCATGAGCCCCCACCCAGAGGTGCTAGCCAGCCTGAGTTGGAGGCTCGGCTGGGGCAGGCTGCGAGCTAGCATGACTGCGTTGCTGACCCGGACACTGTGCCCACCAGGACCAGCACTGCGTAAGCAGGAGAAGGAGCAAGATCTGTTTGGGGCTCCCTTGCTCCCCTCTCATTCATTCATACATTCATTCATTCATTCATTCAACACCTAGTCATTCCATACTTACGGAGCATCTACTCTATGCTGGGTCCCGGAGGCATCAGAGATCAGAAGCACAATAGGTTGTGCCCACGGGAGGTGCAGAATCTAGGAAGGCAGACAGACAGTGGTGGGGGAGGGTGTAGAGAGAAAGCTCAGAATTAGAGTCAGGAGGCCTAGGTTCTGGACCTGGGCTCCACCGGTCCCTTCCTGGTGACTGTAGGCCAGTTGGGTCTCAGAGTGAGGGAGCTGAGCTACCTGGGAGATTTTTCTCACCTTCAGATTCCCACCCCGTGTCCTGGGAGTCAAATTCACATTGGAGAATTCCAGCCAAGGCGGTGAGGAGAGGGATTTGGGGAAGCAGGCACAGGCCCGTCATACAGCCAGTCAGTCTGGGGCTCAGGTCCTGCTTGTGACGTGGACGAGCGATGGGTTGTTTGTGTCTGGAGGGCGTGTTAGGGTTTGTGGGCCTTGATTTCCCCACAGTGTATAGAAGTGAGGTTGGTTAGCATCCTATGACTGTGTGTGCATTTCTGTGTCAGCTTAGCTCAAGAATGTGCATGGGTGTGTGGGTGTGTCCATGTGTGTGTACATGCCTGTGGATCCACATGTCAGTGCATCTGTGTAGAGTATGTAGTGGGTCTGCATGTGCGCAGAGAACCACAGAACCCTAGAATGTCAATGCTAGAAGGATAACAGTCATTAACAATTCTGGTGACAATGACAATAGCTGGCACTACGCCAAGCACTTCCCTATTTCACAGGTGTATTCCTCACGACAGTACTGTGAGTAGGCACCCCCATTTAAAAGGTAGAAAACTGAGGCTCAGAAGAGCTAAGTCTTAGCCCAGGGTTGCCAGCTGGTACATGGGAAAGCTGGGATTTGAATCCAGGCAGCTGCCTCCAGGGGGGTGCTCTGAGCCGCTCAGTCTGAGGCCTGTGTGCCTAGGAGCAAACACAGGCAGACAGAGCAGATGGTTTGTGCGAGTCAGAGAGAACAAGAGCGTGTGTGTATGTACATGTGTGTGCATTTTGCATGCGCACACGTGTGTGCACCTGTGGGCTGGGCTATGTCAGCTGGTGTGCCTGTCAGTGTGCATGGCAGCCTGTGTGTCTGTGTGGGAGCACCTGGGGTGTGACACATTTTGCAATATTTCAGTACTGCAGGGTGAAGCGGAGACCTTCCTTTGTCAAGGGCAGGGGAAGAGGGAGAAATGGGCTGGCATATATTTTCCTTCTTTCTTTGGTCTGGAGGGGCTTCTGAGCCCAGCCTATGTGGGGGCTTTGAAACCTGGCTGCACATTGGAATCACAGTTTGTGGACGCCCCCACCCCATAACTAGATTATGTGGCTCAGGGCAGGCAGGAAGTCTCTCCAGGCTCCCCCCCGCCACCCCACCTTTCTGCAAGGACCCCCTCCTAGACCTAGCTGGGTGTGCTCAGTGGCTGAGGTGTGAACTTCCTCACAACAGCAATCACTAAAGACCTGAGCACCTGCAACTCTGTCACCTACCCCGTGGGGAGCAGGGACGAGGATAACGTGGAAGTAAGCACAATTGTAGAGCATCTGTTGTTCTTTGGGGTGCACACCATGATACTTGGAATTTTTTTCTTTACACACACCTCACTTTCTTCTCCAGGGAATTTAAGGCACAAATTAGAAGTGGCCGGGAGAACTGGGGCAGAGGGGACGCAGAAGCCAGCGTGTGATTTGGGGGAGGGATGTTTGCTGGTTGTCTCTGGCTGATAACACGGCAGGTCAGCATTCCCTGAGTACATGGACATTTGCTTGGCAGCCACTAGAACATTTCCCTGCCACGTGCCAGGCCGTGTGCTAGGGGCTGGGGGACAAAGATGATCCTGCCCTTTCAGGGCTCAGTTAAGAGAGGAGGGGTGGGATGCAAAGGTGTAGGCATGGATGTTTGCAATCAAGGGCCATAAGGGAGATAACAAAGAACCCTTCTCTGCCAGGAACAGGGAGCCTGTCTGGGAAGCTGGGGGCGGTCTCACAGAGGTGAAACTTGAGCTGGGCATCAAGGACAAGTAGGCGGCCACAGGTGGTGTCTGACCTGAGGGGACAGGGGCACACTGGGATGAAATCCCCCTAGCAGCTGACCAAACTCTGGCTGGGGCATTAAACTTGAGCCACCCACCTCTGTCCCTGGGTGTCCCTGGATGGGCCTCAGACCCCTCAGCTTCAGTGCAGCTAGGACCCACTCCAAAGGATCCTAGATTTGGCCAAAAATAAGCTGGAAGGGAAAGCAGGGTGAGGCGAAGACAATGCTATCAGAATATTCTGTCTCTTCCCCTCTCTCCTGGAGTTTCCATTCCAGGTCCCTGTGCCCCCCTGTGGTATCTGCAAGGTGAACCTGGAGCTGAGTCCTGGGCCCCCTCCTCCCTCAGCCCTCTAGCAGGTGGCCCAGCCAGTCCTCACTGCCCCACTAAAAGCTATTTAAACCAGCCTCAGTCCCAGGAAGAGCTACAGGTCAGGTTGGGAAAGGTCTGACGACACCTAAGCCACCATTTCCATCTCCACATGCCTGGGACACTCAGTCCCACTTTCCCTTTTCCCTCTGAGGCCACAAGGCAGGATTCTTCCTGATGGTGATGAGGCGGCCGAGCCCCAGCCATGGCTGCCTTGTGGCTTGGCCTTGATGCGACAGGGAAAAGCCACTCCAGAGAATGATCCAGTTTGCCCTCTATCCCCTTCCTCATTCTCAAGAGTGATGTCAAGGATAATAAAACAGCTCACATGACACAGCATTTACTCCATGGCAGGCCCTGTTCTAAGAGCTCTGCATATTATAACATCTAATCCTCAGAGCAACCCTGTGAGGTGGGAACCCCTGTTACCCCCATTTTACAGATGAGGAGGCTGAGGCACAGAGAAGGGAAGTGACATAACTGAGGTCACCCAGGTAGTAAGTGGTGGAGTGGAGATTCAAACATGAGTAGTTGGGCTCCAGGGTCCAACCGGTCTGCTCCCTTGTTACTGAGACCTTGACACCCCCCTGCGATGGGGGCGGGGATGCCAAGGCAGAGGGTGTGCATGGAATGTTCTCTAGGCCTCCTGAGGAGCGTGGAGTGCAGCTGGGGAGACAGATGGCACACAGCTGCCAACACATGGCAGGTAACAGTTGCAGAGCGGCCTTCCTGAGGGGGAGGATTTCCAGCCCGGCAGGAACTCTGAGCTTAGCTAGGGCTAAGCCAGGAAGGCTTCCTGGAGGAGGTGAGTGACCAATGTCTCTGCAAGGAGACCATGGTGTGAGAAATGCCAGAGAGGAGGAGCAGGGGGAAGGGCGTTGGAGGCCCGAGCTGAGGTTTTGAGGCAGGACTGGGCGGTCTGCACCCCCCTCCACCCTGCCCAACCCTGCCCACCTGCCAGGGACGCTGGCGCCGCAGGGGCTGTGCGCGGTGGGTGGCCCCCGAGACGGAGCTGTCGAGTCTGTGCCTGACGCCTCTTTTCCCTCCACTCTCTTGGTCTCTTTCAGTTGGAGGAGGACAGACTCTCGGGGCACTCCCTCCCGCGGTACAGCCCCCTGCGACGACTGGCGTCCTCCGTGTTCTCCTCCTCCACGCTGGAGACAGAGCATTACCCTCACCCAGGCGGCGGCGGCTCCTCGGGCTCCTCCGGTTCCCTCATTCAGCGCAGCCGCTCGGCGGAGAGCAGCCCCGTGCGGGCGCCCCACCGGCGCCACGCGCCCCTCGCCGCCGGCAACCACAGACTCGTACCCTCGGTGCTCCGCATCTCGCGGTCCCAGCTGCAGCAGGTGTGGGCCCGCTTCACCCACAAGACCTAGGCTGGGCCCCCCCCCTCCTGGAGGGGGCAGGTGGGGGGGGGATGGGGAGCAGGCAGAGACATGGTTCCTTCCCAGGACGCAATAATCACACACTCAACACCCCATCCCATCCCATCATGCAATACAGCCCCCTAGAACGTTGGCCCAAGGTACTGTAATACCACCTCCAACTTCTCCCATTGCTCGGTGCCAGCCAAATGGTGCAGGGAGGGGTGGGGCTGTTGGTGCAGTTTCAGACAGGACTGGTGCGCTGGACTGGAGCCACCAGGGGTCCAGAGTCCAGTGGCAACCAAGGTGTCAGGGAGACAAGGCGTGCTGGGTCAGAGTCAGTCTGGCATGAGGTTTATGCTGTTTAATCTGTGATCTCTTGGCGTGGCTGGGCCTGGTCCACCCCTGAGGGGGGTGCCAGGAGACTGGGACCCTCTTGGCGTGCCGTGTGTCTGTCCATCCCTGTGGGGCACGGCGTGTGACCTGTGTATGAGATGGGGGCCTGGCCAGCCAGGTTTGGGGTTTGGTGGGGAGTGCCTCTATACTCAGTGACATGGGGGGACACAGCCCTGTGACCCAGTGGGCCTTCCCCATGCCATGGTCACAGAAGACAAGAGTCCCTGCCTCCCATGTCTCACCCCAGGAGGCCTGGAGCTCAGTCCACTCTAGGTTACCCCTCCCCCAAGGCATATGTGCTGTCCCCCACTGGGGAGATTGGTTGCCTGGCCTAGCTCCTTAGGAGCTGAGGATGGATGAACAGGGGCCTGGGATTTGCCCCTCAAACCGGGCTGGAGCCTAGGGGCGAGGGGACCCAGTCTAGAAGCAGTGGCAGAAAGGGTGGTTGTTAAGGACAAGGTGAGACCTGTGAGCCCAGGACCACTCCCAGAGAGCAGCAGCCCCACCACTGCCCCTCTCAGGGGGTGACTCCTTCCTTAGGTGCTCAGCCAAGCTTGCTGGCCCCCAGGGGCTGGGTGAAGACAGAGCACAGGGTAGGCAGATCAGATGGGGATCTGGAGATGAGTGGGGGATCAGGATGTCAGATTGCTTATGCTCTTTCTGCCTATTTCTCAGCCCCCAACCTGTCACTGCAGGGACCCCCAAGGTTCCCTTTCTTCATTCCTGTCCATGTTGGCCAGCACCTCTTTCACCCTGGTGAATGCGGTAGTGGTGAAGAAGTCTCCAGGAAGGGCGGTGCCTGTATAGGGAGGGAAGAAGGGGAGGAGGCCTGAAGGTTTGCAAAATGTGTATTGCAGTGAGATTGTGTCTGTGTGTGTGCTTGTGTATATGCATGTACACTTATGAGTATGAGTGTGCTTATGTATGAGCATTTGTGCATGTGGCAGGGCTGCCATGGATGGATGCTCAGGCTGTGAACTGCATAATTTGAAGCAGTGCCATGTACATAGACCCTAATGTGAATGGCACCCACTGATGTTGCACAGTGCTGCAGCCCTACATGTGTGGGTGTGTACGAGTGTGCATGTGTGTGTGTGTCAGGGAGTCAGAAAGATATTTGTGCAGTCCTTGGTAGTTTATGTACCTACTCTCATCCTGGCTCCTCTTCCTCTGACCTCTGCTTCCCTCCCAACTCAACTCCCTTCAACTCTCCAGCTGTCTCATGTTGGAGTAGAGGCCTCAGGGCCCCTGCCCCAGCCTGGGGGTGCCATAAGTGGCACCCTGTGGGCAGTACCCTGCAGGCTAACTGTTCTCATGGATGGCCAGCATCCTGGTATGGCTCATCTGCATGAGCTATGCCTGCACCCACCACACTCCTTTCTCCAAAATCTGTTTCTTTTTGAGGATGTAGCACCTTCGCCTTCTAGGAATGAAAGCCAGACTTGGGTCCTAGTACTCACGCCTCACCCCGACCCCATCCTGGCCACTCACTTTTGAACCTCCCCAAGTCCAAGCCTCTGTTGCCTCCCAGGCTATTTTGGGTGGCTCCGCACTCTGCCAAGGCAGAAGGTAGAGGAAGGGTAGACCCTTCCAGAAGGGACGGAAAACACAAAGCACAAAGGTGAGGGGGTGGGATGAACAGTAGCCCCACTTCCCACCTTCCGGCACTGCCCCCCTCTCTCCCTCTACCCTCCGGCCCTCTTCCCATCCTTCCAGTTGTGGCAGGGGGTGAAGTGAAGGGGAGTCTGTCCACCAGCCGCTCCAAAAGTCAGGAGCAGTGGGGCAGGGCCCCTGCTCTCTGGGGTTAGATGAAACCAAGCCCTCTGTTATCCGGCATTCCCTTCCAGAGGGTTCCACTACCCACCCTTGAGCACAGCTCCCACTCAGTGACCAGGACCCTGAGGTACTCTAAGATCCCAAAGTGCCTTGTGATTTATCAAAGATGATGGCACTAGCTTCAGCCTTATTTTAGCATTAAATGCATGTCTCTGTTTCCAAAGCCTTCGGAGGTGAGGAATCCTATTAAGCATTCTGAAGGTGACTGAATTTTCAAACACACACACACACACACACACACCCAGAACTGATACCTGTGGGAGAGGGTGTGTCCTCTAAAGTAAGATCACGATTGAAAACATTTTGTCCTTTGGGGGACATCCTTTTGCATGCCCTCTGTGGTGGACAGAGTGCCTTGTAAGCCATAAAGCGCTGAGCTAACAGGAGGCGATCTTGATAATGTTTTTATCTCTTGACGGTGGCTTTGACTTTTGGAAGCAGCTAAGGCCATCTGAAGCCATGTGTGTCAGATCAAGTTCACGTGCAGTCGGGCAGAGCCCCGCACGGTTTGGAGTGGAGTCGTCTGTCCCTAGGTCCCGGGCCGGGTCGGGGAGTTGTGAGCCTGCCATGTTGTTGCTCTTTTTTCTGATGTGTTTCCCAAAGGGGAGGCCAGAATGTTTCAAGAGACGATTTCCTGCTTGGGGAAAGCGCCCAGCCTCCCCAAGGTCAGCTGTGAAAAGAAGCAGCACTCTTGGTTGTACTTTGAAAATGGGTGTTTTCGTACCTTACAGTCACACCCTGCATATAGTAGCAGCTTCCAATGATTTATTTTTTTATTTTATTTAACAGTCACTGGCACATGCTCTTATTCCATGCCAGGCAGTGATCTAAGCACTTTACAAAATTAACTCATTTAATCCTCATAATAGCCTGTGAGGTAGATCCCAGTATTATCTTTTAATGGATATTATCTTTTAATGGCATTTAATGGATTAATCAGAATATTTAATTTACAAAAACATGTAAGAAACCCCGCCAATGCCGCATAACTGAGGTCTTGTTTGATAGGCATTGTAGAGCATTTTAGTCTGTGTGTTGGTCTATTTACTGCTCTTTCTGATTGGCCCCTCCTCGCTCTACGTAGGAAGAAGGGAGTTGTCTATAAACCAGACTCTCCTTCCTTCTCCACTCCCACCTCGGCATGGGATGGTGTCCAGGTGAGCAGAGTACTGGGGTTGGTTGAAATGGCTGGACCCTGTCTCTCCAGAGACCCTAACCTCTCAATCCCACACAGCCCCAAGCACGCCATAGCAGCTCTGGGGATTAAGTGGGTGGAGTAAGAGTTTGGTGAGAAAGAAGGTGCTCAAAAGACCCCGTCCCTGGCGGTGATGTGGGGTCCTCGGGGTCAGGCTCACAGACAGGGCAGTACTGGCACTGGTGAGCACTGACCGTGGGGATTTGAGCTAAGTGTCCCCAACTCACACGTCAGCAGGAGCCAAGCAGTGTCATGGAGTGGGCAGGCCCGGGGACCGTGGTAAACAGAGGGATCCCTTCCTACCATCCTCAGCTCAGCCAACTGTTGCCACTATTTTCCAATTTTTATGTGACATATCCCAATTTTCAATTATTGGCATCTAATTTAAAAAAAAAACAGCTTTTTAAAGAAAAATCACCGTGTGAGCCAAAAACTGGTTTACAGGCAGAGACCTGGAACTCAGTTTACAACCTCTGTGAGCCTGAGGACCCCCCACCCGCCTTTTGTCCAAGGCTGCAGCACTCAAAGGTGGACAATGCTCTTCCCCAGGAACTCAAACCCAGTGGGCTTCTTAGAGGAGGCAGCTCCTGGCCAGTGGGGATGTGTGGTGTGTGCTGTGTGTACATGTCAGTGAGCTCATGGTGTGTATGCCTGTATGTGTGTGTGGGCCAGTGGACTTGTTCGTGGTGAGTGGGGTCCTCGTAGGATCAGCATTTTCTCTATCGGACAGGACCCTGGGTCAGTTAAAAATGCTCTAGTAAATTCTCAGTAATGAATACACACCCCTACACACTCATGGCAGCTTGGGTCAGAGCAATAACCATTCAATACTCATCCCAACCACTAGCACCCTGAACCTGGCCATCTCCCTTTGCATTTCCAGTTTTGGAGAAAATGGGCATAGCCTTGCCCAGCACGTGGCGGACTGATGGCATCTCTGAGCCATGTTGGCACATTAGTCCTTGCTTCCCTAGCCAAGGGGGGCAGGCCCCTCCAATCCCAGGAAAAGCCAGGGGTCCCCTCTGTGGAGGGTCACAGGACCCTCCTTTATGTTTCTCTCTTCTGCCCTGCCTAGGTTCCTTTTTCTGGGGAGGGGTGGTGCTGTCTGCCCAGGCAGTGGTTGGGGGAGCCTGGGCCACTGGAGTGGGCAGAAGGAACTGTGGCAATGTGTCTGTATTGGGTGGCCACGGGAGGGAACCATGCTTCCCAGGGTGTGGGGGCCCCTGGCTGTGGGAGCATGGAGAGTGCTGTATCCTCTATTGTCTTTGAGTTGATTTGGTACCTGGGGATGGAAGCATAGGCCCCTAAAGAGGGCCTGGACACCACCCCACCCTACCCCCGACTCCACTGAGATCCCAACCCAAAGGGCAGGAAGCAGCCCAACCCCATGGGCAGTCCTTGGTAACAAGGAACATGGCAAATCACTCTCCTTAAGTTCGGGGGCACGTCCCCAAAGTTTGCATTATTCCCATTAAGGACAGAGGTGCCCCCTGGGACTGGTGGGGTCAGCCTCTGAAATTTTTAAAGCATTCTTCTCCCTAAGGGAGAGGCTCCTGGCCTGAGGACCACATCCCTCAAGTATCCCAAATGGTTCCCCACACTACCCAGTGGGCTTATCAGCTCAGGGAGACCTGAGCCAGAGTGGCCCCCTCCCCCCAAGTAAAGAGTTGAAAAGGAGTAGGGGAGAAGGGGCAATGAACCCAAAGGACTATGGGAACCTCCCTAGACCTCTCCTGCCACTTGGTTCCGCTGTCAGTCCCACCACGTACCCTCCCTCCTACCTGCACGGCTGTGGGGGTACAGGCGGTGGGCTTCACCTTGCCACGACTAACCGACCCTCACACACACTCTCTGGACAGCAAACGAGCAGCCCCGGCCCGGGGTAGCAGAGGGTCCCGTATCCGGGCACCTCTCGCGGTTTATAACTGTAACGGGACCCCAACCACCACTTTCCTCTCTGTCCCCGTCCCCGGGACCCGCCCGCACGCCCCTGCCCCGCGGCCCTCGCACCACGAATGTACGTTCCGTCTTTTTAACTAGCTGCTACGCGGCGTGACCAGGGTACCGCCGGCCTCCGAGACCCCGCCCCGAGACCCGCCCCACCCGGCGGCCGAGCTTCCCTCCCGGGCGCCCCGCCTCCGCCGCGACCCCAGGGGACCTCAGCCTCCGCCCCCGCCCCCCGCCGAGCTGCCTGCTGCTAAAGTGTCACTTGGGTTAACGCTCCCGCCGCCCCCGCCTCCGCGCTCCGTGTGTGTTTGCTTCCCCTCGCGGCCGCTGGGTCCCTGGCCCTGGGGCGGGGGCGGGGACTGGAGTGGGGGCTAGCCCCCCCAGTGCTTCCAGGGCCGGGGTGCAGACGAGGGCTGGGAGGGCGGCCCAATCTCCAGGCTCTAGGAGCCCCCGTCGCCCCACCCCTGATTCCTGTTACCTCACCGCCCACAGGGCTGCCCCCTCCCCTGCCCCCCAAAATTGGCCTTGCAATTGGATGCCAAAGAGCCCAGAGTTGAGGGGGAGCCAAGCTTTGAGCCTAGGTCTCTCAGAGACACCCAACACCCCTTTTTGCCCACGTCCTGGCGTCCGTGTCTCCTGTCCCCCACCCCACTCCACCACTGAGGGCCCGGGGGGTCCCCAAATATGCCCCCACTTCCAGCTCTTCTCCCTCCCTACCCCCGAAAATAAAACTCAGGGACCAACATCTGCTTCCTTTGCACTTGCTCATCGACCCCTCCCCCCCACTTAGAGGGGCTTCCGTAGGGGAGGAGGAGGCGGGGTTCGGGGACCTTATGGCTGACAGTATTGAGCGAGGAGAGGGCTGGCCTCTGCCCCATGAGAGGTGGGACTGGTGGGATGGGGGAAGCTCAGCCCAGGGGCCCAGCTGAACCCCTTCCCTCCAGGGACCCGAAGATCCCCCTCCCAGAGTCAGGAGACGCTTGCTAATCGCGGTGGGGAGCGAGGGGTGGGAGGGGGTTGGCGACAGGACCCTCTCGGAGGTCCCGAATCCCAGCGGTTTATTCCTGAACCTCCCCCTCCCATCATAAATCCCCCCCCTTTTGTACTGCAATAATACTGTATTATAAGCTTGCACTATTCCCCGACCCCGGCCAGCGTAAGCATGCACGAAAAACTCCAAACCACACACACACACACACACACACAGACACACACACACACACACACACACACACACACACACACACACACACACGAAGATGGGACGCTTTTTTTTTTCTTCCTCTCTCTCTCCGGGGTGCGTCCTCAGTGTACATAGCGGCGTCGGGGGGGACCCCGGGCACGGGTAGAAAAGCATGCACTGAGCGCCCGCCCCTAGACTGCGAGTACTGTACAAATCCAACACTTGAAACCGACACGCACACGTGCGGCGCCGCCACGGGGGTGGGACACGGACATGCACCCACGCGCACACGGCCGCGCACGAGCGAGGGTGGGGGGCTTCCCGCCGTCACGCGTCGCTGTGCCAGGGATCTTGTGCCTTTTTAAGTCCCTGTATGTTAATGCAGACAATCCGGAGAGCTTATGTACTACCAAATCCTGATTAAAGACGCCTTCCAGGAACTTGCGCCTCGCCTGCCTTCTTTCATCCTCCTCCTTGCTAACCCACCACTCCAGGCAGACCCCAACTCTGGGGTTGCCCGGTTGGGCAGAGGGCCGTGGCTAGTCTTTTGCTGACTCAGGGATGGGGTGAGGGGCAAATTCCAGATCAATGGATCCAGCCCCACCCCTACCTCAGCTGGCAGCTAAGACATGGGGGCAGATGGGGAGGAGGAGGGGACCCCAGGAGGTTTCAGCCTAGTTGGACTTGAACAACCCTCGCCCTGCTGGCTGTCTCCTTTCACCCAGGGGAGGGGTTTGGGGGTGGAGTCTGGTCTCTGGACTCCAAATTGCCAACTAGCCAGAGAGGGGATGGAAAGTAGGGGGTCGGGTCTACCACTGATCAGTTCTCTGTGGATCAGACTATTGAGGCCAAGTGTGTGGTGGGGGTGGGAGGCCAGGATGCCAGAAAGTTCTGTGAAGGGTGGCAGGACCTGCCCTGCCCCTCTGCTCTGCTAGGGGATCTGAGGTAGCCCTGGCCTGGGGGCGGTGGTCTGTTGAGATCAGTGAGAGAGTGGATGTGCAGAGCTTGGGGGTGTGCGGATACACTGTGGGCTGAGGGAGGACTGGGTGGGACATGGAGAAGGAGAGGACTGTGGAAACATCTGCAAGTGCAGAGAGAGAGAGGGGGAGGGGGGAGGGGGGCCCTCCCTCTCTTCTTCTCTCTGTCCCCCACCCCACCCCTGCAGGCCTTCCTCTTTTTACAGTGCTAAAAGAGGAAGACACTTTTCTCCTTGCGGCCTAAACCAAGTGTTTAGGGGGCAGAGGAAGGGCAAGTTACAGCTGTGTTTCTTGACCCCCAGAGCCTTTAGAACGCCCCCATGCTGTCAGCTCCTTGCCCTGGGCCAGGCAGGGATGGGTTGGGGACCCTGAGATCTGGGGGTCAATTGTGTGAGGATCTATATAGACTGAGGGTTGGCAGCCACCTTCCCAGGTCGTCTTACCCCTTCTACCCAGGTGACTGTCAGGGGCCAGTGCACTCGGGGAGGGTGGCACTCCTGGGTGTGGGATGGAGGAGCAGAGGGAGGTCTGTTGGCTTGGCAGATGTGGTTTGAGAGTGGAGACCCAGACAGAGAGACAGGTGAAGAATCTGGAAAGGCAGTGGTGGGTGGAGGAGGCTGCACTGTTGACTCCTCATCTCCAATTTTCAGACTGGGCATTTATGGCGGGGGTGGGAGGTTCTCCCCTGGGGAGGAGGGGAGATGGGAGGTGTGCACTGGGCGGCTGCTGAGGGGGGGGGTACCATCATGAGAGACACAAAGCCCTCCCCATGCCCCTCACCCAGCAGGGGAGACATAGGGTATCAGGGCTCACTCTCCTGCTTTTGTCACTCAGCAGCCCCCCTTCTTTGACCTTGGGACTGTGGGGTGATGTGCAGTGCACAGTGTCTGGGCTGGGCCAGGGTCCAGGCAGGAGAGTTGCTTTGTGCACTCTGTAGGGGAATGCAGGTATGAGGAGTGACCTGTCCCTGTGTAGGTGTCAGAGAAGTCAAGGCTGAGGACAGCCTAGTTTTGTTGGTGGCAGGGGAAGATTAGAGTCTGGTCCATTCACCTCCCTGCACTTTTCCTTCCGATTGAAGTAAACATGGACGTGGGCTGGGCTCTGAAGCTGGCGAGGCCACAGCCCTCTGGTCTGGGCTCACTGGAGGCAGGGGGAGGGCTGGGGCTTTCATTCCCTCGAGTATCTCAGCTCCAGTGGCCTGCCCCTGCCCCTCCTCCCACCACCATTCACCCTTACCACATCTACCCTTTGCCAAACTCCATCAGAATCACCAGGGAGCTTTAAACCAGACAGATTTCTGGGCCTCATTCTGCTCTACAGAATCAGGGGGTAGGACTCAGGGCTCTGTAATTTTAGAAAGCACCCCCAGATAATGCTGTGCCAAGCCAGGCTGGAGAACGACAGTAAGCCAATTGGAATCATAAAAGGTGTCTGCCATGGGAAGGGAGCAGGATGGTGTGAGCTTCCCCAGACCCTGACTTCCTCTTGCTGATACCCAGCACTGTTGCTTCCCTCTGAGCTGGAATGGGGGATGTCACTGCAGTCCCTCTCCCATGATGTCCTCAGGCCTCTAGGGCCAAGCTGTCTGTCTAGGACAGAGGCTGTCTGTCTAGTGACTGCTGGCTGAGTGAATGAGCCCAGGATCGCATGGGTGAATGTGGGAATACCCTTTGAGCTCAGGCGTCCAGGAGAGGCCGGGAGAAGGTGAGGGAGGTCTCCTCCCTCTCAGAGGAGGGAGGAACTCAAACCCAGGCCTGGCCCTCCCCAACATGGAGCCAGATGGGGAGAGGCAGAGGGACTCTGAAACAGAAAACCCGGAATGCCCAGGCTGAGGTGGCCTTGACAGTGATCCTTAGGGCAAAGCTGTCCCCACTCTGAGGTTCATAGCCCTTCCTGCTAAAGGGCAGAGGATCCCAGGTTTCCCTACATGGAGGGTAGGAGGCCAGTGAGGCCATGGAAAGTTCTGGGCTCTGGGCCACTCTAGTTGATGTGCTTTGTGACTTGGGCATGTCGATGCCTCTCTCCAGGCCTCAGTTTCCCAGTCTGATATTATCACTGATGCCTGAATTGCAGTTCTCACTCCTGCTCCTTCCCATGTAATAGAAGCGAGGGGCTTTGAGATGGAAGGAGAGAAGGCTCCGGCTATGATCATCTAACATGGACACTGTGAGTGGAGGGTCCATCCTATGGATGACGCTTTTCCAGAGAAATCCAGGGCCTGGACAGAGGAAAACATGGTTCTGCCAGGGGATGTGCAAAGTGTCAGAGATGGGACAGGGAAAATAGGCAGAGGTTCTGCTGAGAAAGGACGACCTGGTGGGGTTGAAGGATATCCCCGCCAGGGGGATGTGTCTGGTGCTGGATGGGTGAGTTCTGAGCTGGACAGAAGGGAGACATGGTCAGAGCTCTATGTCTGTCCGCCTATCCCTGGCTCTCAGTGCCAGCACCCACCCCATGTGAGCCCCACAGGAGTGCACAGCACCCCCTCCACCTCTGCCCAGTCATCTTCTCTAGGCTTAACATTGGTAATTTAATATGGAAAAGGGCCCCAGCACAAGGCCTGGCACAGAACCGGCGCTTAATGTTTTCTAAATGAACGAATGAATAAATGAAGAATCAGAATGGCGTAGAAAAAGGATACAGTTGCTGGGGACTGTCAGCCTGGATGTGAAGGGGACAAAGCTCTAAGGAAGTTCCCTGCCTGGCTCAAACAGGGTGTGCTGAGGTCCTGGCTGGGTGGGATGCTGGCCTATCTTGCGTCACTCCCCCAACCCCCATCAAGTCCTCACCAATGGTCTGATTAGGAGGAAGAGTATGGCAGCGGGGGAGGGAAGAAGTCACAGCCTCGGGCAGATCCTCAGCCTTGGGGATTCCCGCCTTCCCCTCCACCAGCCTTTGGGCATAGAGACCTCAGCTGGCAGAGCCCTTCTTTCCCCCCAGCCTACCCCCACAGGTGTGGCAACTGGGGCATTTCTGGGGTTGCAGAGGGAGGCAATGATCACCAAACCAGAGTGAGCAAGGCAGGGGGTAGGAGGTGGGAGTGGGAGGGAGCTAAAATTTATTGAGCAACTGCTATATGGCAGACCCACTGCTCAGATGACCTCATTTATGATCACAACCTTTGTGGCATATGCCTTATCCCCATTTCATTTCCTCATATAGAGATTGCTCACTCCATGAAAGGACCATGTCTGTTTTGTTCAACACTGATCCACAGATTCACAGCCTCTAACATGGTGATCAGGACAATCGACATTCAAGGACTTCTTGAAAGAATGAGTGAAAACCCCTCGAGGGGCTCAGTGTTTATCAGGAGAGAGAACTATGTCAACACATGCATGTGGAATAGAGGGTAGAAGGTTCTCTAATGGAAGGATGTGGGAAAACAAGTAGAAAGGAGAGTGATGAAGTCTGGTGGCAGGTAGACAGCAAGGATTTTTGGAAGAGGAGCTGTTTGAGCTGGGTCCTGGAGGAAGAATGGGAATTTGTCACGTGAATAGAGAGGGTGAGAAGACCCCAGGGCAGAAGAAACTGCCTAGGGAAAGACCCAGAAGTGTGAGATGCATGATGCAATTTAGGGACCTGCTGGTGGCATCAGAATGGCTGCAAGGCGGGGGATCAGAAGCTGCTAGAAGTGAGGGTGGAGCAGAAGGTAGGAGCTAGATCATGGGGTGGGGGAGGGGGTTGCTCATATGCCAAGACAAGAACTGGAACAGAATCAGTCCTGAGGACTGTGGGGGCCACTGTAGGTTTCTACAGGTTTGAAGTGGAGAGAGATGGGATCAGATTTAAGTTTCACTTAAGACCACTAGGACAGCTGTAGGAAGGATGGATGAGCAGTGTGGGATGGCAGAAACAGGTCAGTGGCTGGGGAACCACCAGGCAGGACAAGTCTGTGCCCATGGGGCTGAGGCAGCAGAGACAGATGTTTAAGAGGAACACTTGGCGGGACTCCCTGAGAGTCTGGATGGCACCTGAAGGTGCTGGAGGTGTCAGGAAATCTCCAGGGCTTCTGGTCTAGATGGGCTGTGTTTAGGAAGACAGGCCCAGTGTGTTAAAAAAGGCAAACAAAGTGCTGGATACCATCGGCACCATCCCACCTGGAACAGAGCTGTGTCAGCCCTGATGGGGCCCAGTGCACTGTGGGTGCCTGGGGATGTGTGTGGATTGACGAGGGTAGAGCTGGAAGACGCAGCAGCTGAGGTCCTGATAAGGTGGCCAGGCTTTTCTAGTCTGGAAGGAAGGAGGCTAAGGGGAGATGTGGCAGGAGTCTAGAAAACCGAGAACAGGCCATTACATTGCCAAGGACTCTGCACAAAGCTTCCAAGGGGAAAAGTTAATCGAGTGAAAAGAAACTGCCCTTCATAGGCTGGCTGTGAATTCCTGGAGGAAGTGTGGACTCAAACACAGCTGTAGATGGCTGGAAAATTCCTGGCTGACAGGCCAGAAAGGGGCAGGAGGGAAGGAGGCTGGAGCTCTAGGGGCTCAGCCTGCACTGTGTGGGGTGGAGGACAGCCCAAACTTTGCCCTTGTCCCACACAGGTTCTGGTGGCCCTGGGCGGCCAGCTCCCTGACTGCAGAGGAACTGTGCCCTGTGAGGAGGCTGACCCAGACACTGGCTGCCCCTCTCTGGACCTGGTTTCCTCATCTGTAAAAGGGAGGGTTGATCTCCATGGTGGCTACGATGCCTTATAGTTGTCATTTTCTTCTACTGATTGAACTAGAGTTGGCTCTGGGTTTCGCGATGCATGTGGTGAGGAGGAGAGTAGGGGAATGGGAGAATAAGGGACAGAAAAGCCGCCTGGATCAGGGCCTGGGACCTCGGGGGACCTGAAGCATGGACACAATCATTCACCAGAGATTTACTGAGCACTTACTAGGTGCCAGGGACTATTCTAGGCCCTGGGGATAGAGCAGTGGACAAAACAGAGCCAGTACCTACCCTCATGGAGCCCACACTCTGGTGGACACATCAGGGCATTGGGCCTCCCGGCCAGTGGATGCAGTCCAGGTCTTCTTGGGCCCAGGAGGGTGGGTGATCTCAGCGGGTCCCTGTGTGTGCCCCTTGCAGGTGTTCTCCATGGCGCCCCCGTTTGAGGTGAACGGTCTTCCACGAGCTGTGCCTCTGAACCTGCCCTACCAAGACTTCAAGAAAGACCTCTCTGATTACCGCGAACGGGCTCGACTGCTCAACAGGGTCCGGAGGGTGGGCTTCTCGCACGTGCTGCTCACCGCCCCCCAGGTCCCACTGGTTCCTGTTCAGCCTCAAGCTAATGGGAAGGAAGAAGAGGAAGAGGAGGAAGAGGAGGAGGAAGAGGAGGAAGAGGAGGAGGGAGAGGAGGAGGAGGAGGAGGAAGAGGCAGAAGAGGAGGAGGGAGAGGAGGAGGAGGAGGAGGAGGAGGAGGAGGAGGAGGAGGAGGTAGTGGCCCTGGGGGAGGTGCTGGGGCCACGCAGTGGCTCTAGCAGTGAGGGGAGCGAGAGGAGCACCGACCGGAGCCAAGAAGGTGCCCCGTCCACACTGCTGGCCGACGATCAGAAGGAGTCCAGGGGCCGGGCCTCCATGGCTGACGGGGACCTGGAGCCTGAGGAGGGCTCCAAAACGCTGGTGCTCGTCTCCCCTGGAGACATGAAGAAGTCGCCTGTCACTGCTGACCTGGCCCCTGACCCCGACCTGGGCACTCTGGCTGCCCTCACTCCTCAGCACGAGCGGCCCCAGCCCACTGGCAGCCAGCTGGACGTGTCTGAGCCAGGCACCTTGTCCTCTGTCCTCAAATCTGAGCCCAAGCCCCCTGGGCCCGTGACAGGGCCGGGGGCCGGGGCAGTGAGCACAGGGGCAGGGGGAGTGGCAGTCACCTCCTCACCTTTCACCAAAGTCGAGAGGACCTTTGTGCACATTGCAGAGAAAACCCACCTCAACGTCATGTCTTCCGGTGGACAGGCCTCTCGGCCTGAGGAGCTCAGTGCTGGGGTTGAGCTGGGCCTAGAAGTACCCTCTGATGGGGGGTGTGTGGAAGAGGGGGCCTCTGTGCCCCTGGAGAATGACATCGCCCAGTCAGGGCCGGAGAGCGGTGCCCTGTCTGGCCCCCCTGGGGACACCCCCTTGGAGGTGGCCACAGACTCACTGCCCAATGGCCCAACGCTTGCTGAAGGGCCAGCCCCAGCATCCCCGCTGGGGCCAGGCCCCGAGAAACTGGCCACCATCTCCCCCAGCCGCCATGCCATGCCAGGCCCTCGCCCCAGGAGCCGTATCCCTGTCCTATTGTCTGAGGAAGACACGGGGTCAGAGCCCTCGGGCTCACTGTCGGCCAAGGAGCGGTGGGGCAAGAGGGCCCGACCACAGCAGGACCTGGCACGGCTGGTGATGGAGAAGAGGCAGGGCCGCCTGCTGTTGCGGCTGGCCTCTGGGGCCTCGTCCTCCTCCAGTGAGGAGCAGCGCCGTGCCTCGGAGACGCTCTCGGGCACGGGCTCTGAGGAAGACACGCCCGCCTCTGAGCCCACGGCATCCAGGAAGGTCGGGCGGGCAGCTGCCTCCCGGAGCCGGATTCCCCGCCCCATCAGCATCCGCATGCCCACGCCTGCTGCAGCCCAGCAGCCCCCTGGCAGACCCCATGGCGCAGCCCCAGCATCTGACACAGCCATCACCAGCAGGTGAGAAACCACTGCCAGCCCCAGGATGGGCAGTGGGTGACGACAGGAGGCCTCCACCAGCAGGGGCTTCCCCAGAGCCAAGGTTAGGGACTACTGAAGACTCAGGAAGGACCTGCAGGGACACCTCCTGTCCCCCACCTCCCCAACTGAGTCTCATTTTTGACTCAGGTCCCAGCCCTGTCACTGGGCTCAACTGAGTGGCTACAGTGAGCATGTCTGGAGGGGTGCCAGGGAGGCCAGGCTTGGGAAAGGTTGATGGGGGCCAGTGGGGTCCACACACAGCCTCTGGTGTGCCATGGGGCATTTGAAACCAAAGGATAAAGCCCAGAATAGTTGGGAGAAAATAGTATTCATATTAATATAACCAGCATATTATATATATAAAATAATATGTAATATACCCATAATAAAAAATATATGAGTATATTATAGAGTAAAATATAAAATCCATGAGAATTTTAAAGATGAAATTTTAAAGATTTAAAGAGATGTCAAAGAAAGCCTGCAGCAAGCTCATCAGGGAACAGCCTGGGAGCATGTGGTCTCTAGAGGTCCCTCCCCGGAGGAGGGAGCACCAGGCCTCAGTTTATCCGTCTGTGCCATGGTCTCCTCAGTCTCATTCATCTCTGAGGCTGCAGGGCTCTAGGGCTCAGTGCCCAGGGAGATTCTGAAAATGTCTCTCCTTTTTTGTTTCTTTGCCTCTTCTTTTCTCTTGCTTTCTACCCTCTGTTCCTCCCGCAGGCTCCAGCTGCAGAAGTCCCCAGCGTCGGCCATCGCTGCCGACCTCCGCCCCAAAAAGCCCCCCGGCCGCAGCCCGGGCCCAGGGCGAGCCCAAGCCGGCCCCAGGCCCCCCGCCCCGCGCAGTCCTGGCCTCCCCGCCTCCGCCCCGCGCAATCCCAGCGCGTCTCCCCGGAGCCAGTCCCTGTCCCGCAAAGAGAGCTCCTCTCCCTCGCACCAGGCCCGGCCCGGGGCCCCCCCACCCCGGGGCGCCCCGCAGGCCCGGGCCCAGCCTGACGGCACCTCCTCCCCGGGGGGCCCCAAGAAAGGACCCAGAGGGAAACTCCAGACTCAGCGCTCAGCAACCAAAGGCCGGGCGGGGGTCGCGGAGGGCCGGGCCGGGGCCAGATAATGACGCGCGCGGCTCTTGGCGGCCCCCCACCCTCACCCTGGCCCCCCACTCGCAGCCGGCCACACTGGAACAGCTCCCAGCACAGCCTTACGCGCCCGACGCGCGCCACCCGCGGCCCCAGCTTCCCGCCTGCACCCGCGAGGACGCGCGCCAGCACACACCTGGCCCTCCTGCCGGCCCGGCCGGTGGGGGGCACCGCGCCGCGGGAGGAGCCCCCGCTCCCCTTCCTTCCCCCCATCTCTCACCCCTGTCTCATCCCCTCCCCCTGCCGCCCCTCAGGTGGGGCAGGGTCACCCTCCGCCCCGGGGAAGGCTCAGCCACTTTTCACCAAGGACTCCGCTAATGGGGACGCCCTGCTCACCCACCAGGCCTCTGCTGCTCTCCATGCTCCCCCAGGGACCTCTGCTTACACCTCCTGCGGCGCCCTTCCCTCCTCTCGACCCTCTTCCAGCCAAAGCCCCCCCTTTCAGTGAGGCAGTCTCAAATTCCACAAGTGGAGGCTTCAGCCTCCCCCTAGGGTCCAAATCCGCAGACTCTTGGGCGTTGTGGTGGTCCAAAAGGCCTCTTCTCAGCCGCCAGACTGGGGTTGGGGAAGTGGGACCTAGGAGCCATTGGTCTACTCAGGTGTGAGGGGGCAGGTCTGACCTGCCCCAAAGTCAGCTTCTTCCTGGACACCCCTTGTGGGAGGCAGTGGGCAGGTGATAGAGGGAAGGGCTTCCCAGCCCCTCTAAGGTACAAAGACCCCCTCCCCCTAAATTTGGGTGGGGCCTCAGTGGGAACCATAGAGTGTGTGTGGGCTGCCTTCCTGGGCAAATGTTTCCCAGTGGGAAGTTGGAGGGGGCTTTTAAAAAGGTTTCACTCACTCTCTTGGCCCCCTATTTAGTGCTCAGGACCCCTCACCATCAGGAATTCCTTCTTGCCATCTAACTTCAATCCTGCCTACTACAGTCTCAGCCAACTTCCCTCTCTCCTGAGTTCAGTGAAGGTGGCGAATGGCTGGTTATCATCTTCTGTGCTGACCCTTTGGAGATTCAGGGACTCAGTTCTGGCTGGGTCATCCTCCCTTTCCTCCTGGCTGTGGGGAGTGGGCTGGATCAGACCATTATCTCCCCCAGCGGGCAGAGAGAGCAGAAACAGGCAGATAGATCGCTGGCCCCTGGACTCAAGGCAGAAAGGCCCTTCTAATTTCCAGATTGTATGCTTTTTGTGACGGGTCCAGCCCAAGTCCCCTCCCCTCCCAGCTCACCCTTCAGCCTGTCCCCTCTTGTCCTAACCCCAGCCCATGCAGCTGAGCTGTCCCTGCAGAGGGTGAGGGCTGTGCTGCTCCATAAATGAATATGGGGCCTCCTCCTGGGTCTTGCTCCTGCATAGCTCATCCCACCTCATCATGAGCCTCAACTGCCTTCGTCTGGGCCAAGCAGTACACTGGCTGCAGAAGAGACAGCCAACCCTGCCTATCTGGGACAGGTCCCCTGCAGGCGTCTCCATCCTCAGCACCCACAGCCTCTGGCCCCTGGCCTGGCCCCTCTGTTCTTCCCTGGGTCACAGAGAGCAAGGCAAGATGACCATGGGAAGAGGAAGAAAGGCCCCAGCCTGCCCCAGTGGTCTGGCAGCATCCAGCCACCATTGCTTAGAAGGATGCCCATGAGGAAGTTGGCCCCGGGAGCAGCCTGGTGGTGCCAGCCGAAGCCTCTCATGGAGAGTCAGCAGGCTGGGGCAGCTGCTTCCATGCCAAGGTGGTGGCTTCTCCGCAGACCAGCCCAGGGAAGGACTCCAGGGTGGACGGCCTTCAAGATCTACCCCACGCTGACGCAGAAGCTCCCAGAACACTCAGGAAACCTCTCCAACAAAGCCCTTTGTCAACCCGAGACCCTCCCAAGGCCTCTACTGCCCTCTGGGTCCAGCAGAGGGGGTGGAGGAGGGGCACTCCCTCCCACCTAGAGCTTCTCCGAATGACAATCAGCTCGTGCCAGATGGGGACCAGGGCATGACCCCTGGTGCCCAGATCCTGGGCCTGCTCCTTGCCACCAACCGAACCGTGAATGTAGGGCCCCCAGCCTCACCCCTGTCCCAGGACCAACAACACCCTGGTTTGGTGTTGGGAGGAAAAGGGGGCAGCCTGAGAGAGCCCCAGGCCCATCCCACCCCCCAGCTTCACCCAGCACTGGAGCTGGGCAGAGACGCAAAACCCTGTCTGCCCTTGGGATTCCAGACCTCCCTAGGGCTCCCAACTGACCTCAGGCCTCTGCGTTATTGAATGTCACCAAGGTGGGGGGAGGAGGAGAAGGGGCAAGTGTGGGAGGGGGCTAGGGAACTGACTCTGCTCCTCTCCCCAGGAAAGATCCAGCGCAGAGGAAACCATACCTCCCAGTGCCCCCAACTCCAGCTGCAGCCTTTTCCCCCTTGAGCACCCATCCCCTTCACCAAGCCCTCCCGGCCTGAGCCCCTTCTCTATAAAAGAGGGTCACACCACCACCACCACCACCACAACTACTGTATCCCTCCAGCACTTTCTCATCATGACAGCCTGTGTCACTGGCTCAGATGCGGGCCTGCTCATCCCAGAACACGCCTTCCCTCCCCAGCCGCACTGTGCACGAAGAGGGTGCAGGAGAGGGGCTGTGCCACAGGCACGTGGGCTCCCCCCTTCCCAGCTCCTCGCAGGGGCCTGGCTTGGTCAGTCTTCTCAGCTCCGGGGACCGTCCCTGGTGGGCATGGGGTGAGGGGCAGGGAGTTGCTCTTCCCCTCCCCTGGGAAGCCACTGAAGAATGTTTACATGGCAAACAGAATGTAACACCTTCCCCCACCCGATCCCAGTCACTGCATGGCCTCTGCCCACCCTGCACCTGTCCACCCCCACCCCAACACCCTGGAAGCCGCTGTCACGATTAGATCGGGTCTCAGAAGGGAAGTAGCCATTACACCATTAAAAAGCCTGTGGACCTTTCTTTCTTTTGTTCTGGATTCTTATTCCTTTGGGGGAGAGGGCAAAGCCCAGGTCCTGGGGCTGGGGATGGGCAGGAGAGAAGAGCGCAGGCTGGTGGGCAAGTGAGGAGAGACTGTCATGGAGGCAGATTGTCTCTGGAAAGGAAGCTCAGGACCGGTGCAGGTAACTTGCTCAGGGTCACAATGGTGGAAGAGGCTGCCTGCTGTCTCTGGTAGCAAAGCTGGAGCTCTCTTGGCTCCCCTGGCTGCCTCACCCGAGGGCCAGAGACTCTAAGTCTAGCTTTGTGCGGAGAGGGAGATGGGAGAATTTTCATTGCCTCGAAGTTAACAGACAAAAGTGAGAGTGTTTGGAAAACCATAAAGTACAGCAATTCATAGGCAAGGAAGAACAATGGTCATTATTCTAGCAAAATGTATGAAAGTCATAAATGAACATAGCCTGTGACCCAGCATCTCCACTTCTAGAAATGTATCCTATGGATATACTTGTAAACTCGCAAAATTATGTGTGTTCAAAGTTGATTATTGCAGCATTTTTTGTGTAGCTCCACACAGTCTCATCTACCATTTGGAACCCAAAAAGTTCTGAAAACTGGGAATTTTTCCATTAGATTGGTACAAACTCATTTGGCATCAAAACCTGACAAGACCATTTATAGTCTTTATTAATTCCACTTATCATACATGTTTGTAGTGGAAATATTAATGTGTTTGATTATGGAGTGCTGCCTTAGATCCTATTAGAGTGTTTCATAACATATGGAATATACACTGAATTGCCTTTATCTATATCTATATGTGTAAAATCTGAATTCTAATAGAAATCTGATCCCAGTGGTTTGTATAAGAGACTGTGGACCTGTAAAAGCAAAAGTGCAGAGGCAATCTCAATGTCCATTAATTGGGGCTGATTAGCAGAGTATGGTTGCCCATATGATGGGGACACCATTGTGGGGAACTGTGAGGCTCTACAGTGAAGGAGGTGGCTCTTTGTACACACTTGTGGACGGGTCTCCAAGACCAAGACTAAGTGAAAGAGCTGTGTGTAGAATGTATATCTATTTAGATGCGTTTGAGGTCTCTGGTTGCTTTGGGGAGGAGAGCTGGGGGAAGGGAGGCTTTACTGTAGGGTACTTGCTGTACCTTTTGCATTTTGGACTCTAGGTTCACTAGGTGTGAATCTTTCACCTAGGCAATATAAACAATTTCTGTCCCCGGGCAGGGTCCTGGCCCTGCCTGAAATCAGAGGTAAAAGGGCCGAGGTTCCGAAGTCCTGCTCTCCTTCCGAGAAGACCAGTTGGACGCAGCTCTGACATCCTGGAACCTGTGTAACCATCTCCCGTTCCCCACAATGGCCTCCTGGGACCCGCTTTCCTGTGAAGTGTATGCCAGGGAGCTCTAGGGCCTGATTCACCAGCCTTCAGTGGGGCCCCCACATGCTTTCACCTTCCTCCTTGTTTAAAAATGTCAAAAGCAGGTCATATTTGTGGTAAAAAGGCAAACGCTAAAAGCATATAAAAGATGAAAGCCCCCCATCCACAAATCTGACCACCTAGAGGTAAGCCCCGGGAATGGTGTGTACCATTTCAGACCTTCTTCTTTATGTTTATAATAATAGTACTCTCTCTATATATATATATATTTCTTATAAATAGAGGAACCTATTATATCTACTATTCTGAAACATGATTTTTATGCCCAACAATATGTCTTAAAATACAGATCTTCCTCATTTTTATTGTATTCATAGACTTATGCAACCATCACCACAATCAATTTTAAAACATTCTCATCACAACAAAAAGAAACTCCATACCCATCAGCAGTCACTCACACTTACCCCCAACCCCTCCAGCCCTAGGCAACTATTAATCTACTTTCTGTTTCTATACAGATTTGCCTATTTGGGACATTTCATGTGATTGGAATCAGACAATATGTGGCTCTTTGTGACTGCCTTCTTTCACTTAGCTTGTTTTCAAGGTTCATCCATATTGCAGTATTTATCAGTATTTCATTCCTTTTTATGGCTGAATAGTATTCCATTGTATGCATAGGCCACATTTTGTTTATCCATCATCAGTTGATGGACTTTGGCTTGTTGCTACTTTTTGGCCATTATGAATAATGCTGCTAGGAACATCTGTTTACAAGTGATTTTGTGGACATATGCCTTCATTTCTCTTGGGTATACACCTAGAAGTGGAATTGCAGGGTCATATGGTAACTCTATGTTTAACATTTTGAGGAATTACCAAACTTTTCCACAGTGGCTACACCAATTTACATTCGCACCAGTAATGTATGAGGATCCTCATGTTCTTTTTAATGGCTACCTAGTCCATGGCATGAGTGTTTTCCATAATCTATTTAACCAGCTCCACACTGATACCCAGCATTACCAGCACCATCATCACTCAAATGACAGATACCCTTCTCCCAAACTAGGCTCCATCATCACCATCATCACCACCATCACCATCACCATTGGGCTCTGATGACATAACAATTAACAAGAGAGACAAGATTCTTGCTCTCAGGGAGCTTACTCATCTTCATCATGACCACCACCACCACCACCACCATTATCACTATTACCATCACCACCATCATCAGCACCACCACCACCACCATGACCACCTCCACGACCACCATCATGCCTATCATCACCACCACCACCATCAGCACCACCATGACCACCACCATGTCTACCACCACCACCATTATCACTATTATCATCACCACTATCATCACTACCACCACCACCACGACCACCTCCACAACCACCATCATCACCATCATCACCACCATCACCATCACCATTGGGCTCTGATGACATAACAATTAACAAGAGAGACAAGATTCTTGCTCTCAGGGAGCTTACCCATCTTCATCATGACCACCACCACCATTATCACTATTACCATCACCACCATCATCAGCACCACCACCACCACCATGACCACCTCCACGACCACCATCATGCCTATGATCACCACCACCACCATCAGCACCACCATGACCACCACCATGTCTACCACCACCACCATTATCACTATTATCATCACCACTATCATCAATACCACCACCACCACGACCACCTCCACAACCACCATCATCACTATCATCACCACCACCACCATCAGCACCACCATGACCACCTCCATGGCCACCATCATCACTATCACCACCACCACCATCAGCACCACCATGACCACCACCATGTCTACCACCACCATTATCACTATTATCACCACCACCACCACCATGACCACCTCCACAACCACCATCATCACTATCATCACCACCACCACCATCAGCACCACCATGACCACCACCATGTCTACCACCATCACCACCACCACCATTATCACTATATCATCACCACTACCACCACCATGACCACCTCCACGGCCACCATCATCACTATCACCACCACCACCATCAGCACCACCATGACCACCACCATGTCTACCACCACCACCACCACCACCATTATCACCACCATCATCACCAACACCACCACCACCACCATGACCACCTCCACAACCACCATCATCACTATCATCACCATCAGCACCACCATGACCATCACCATGTCTACCACCATCACCACCACCACCATTATCACTATATCATCACCACCACCACCACCATGACCACATCCATGACCAGCATCATCACTATCATCACCACCACCACCATCAGCACCACCATGTCTACCACCACCACCACCACCATCAGTATCATCTGCCACATAATCCTCATCACCACCACTGCCCTCATAACCACATCACTATTACCACTATCTCTAGTCCTATACCCCTCATCCCTACTCCTATCACCCCCATCCCCATCATTTCTACCATCAGTATTCCCAGCTCCATCATTATCACACTATCCTAACACCACACTTACCACTGCAGTTGATCCTATCTTTACCACCATCATCAAGGTAGAAAATGACTACATGGGTTGTAGCAATGCCTAATGGTCAGTGAAGCCCCAGCTAAGGTGGGGAGGCCATCTGAGGTCACTCAGATGCAAAGAGGGGAAAAAGAGTAAGAAGTTCTAAAGCATGAGAAGTCCCTATTGCAAGCAGTCCCAAATAGGGAATTATTTATCCTAGGAACTTATTTTTCCCCAAACCCTCCAACAGTTCTAGTAATAATTTCAACTAAGAAGTTATTTTTCCAGGGGCCGCCCGGTGGCGCAGCGGTTTAGTCCGCGCTTGGCAGCCCGGGGTTCGCGAGTTCGGATCCCGGGCGCCCGCAGACGCACTGTCTGTTAGCCATGCCGTGGTGGCGTCCCATATAAAGTGGAGGAAGATGGGCACAGATGTTAGCCCAGGGCCAGTCTTCCTCAGCAAAAAGGGGAGGATTGGCAACAGATGTTATCTCAGGGCTGGTCTTCCCCACAAAAAAAAAAAAAAAGAAAAAAGAAGCCCTTTAGAAGTTATTTTTCCAGTGCACAAGGCTCCTTCCCATTTAGTCTTGTATAAACAAAAGTCTCTTCCCTCTTGGCCTCTGAGCTCAGGTTTGGATTCCCAAGTTGGAGGGGAATGGGGATGGTTAAAAATTTAATCAAAACCAGCTCTTAACTGGGATTCAGAGCTGATTTACCCTCTGGTTAGACTCTTGGCATTTCATACCTTGCCTGTTCGGCTCCAGCATCTGCCTCCAAACATCATGGTCATCATCACCACCACTCCTTGATGACATCAAAGAGGAGAGCTGTCATCTGGGGTGGAGGCAGAGAATAAGATGAAGCTAGGGGTACAGTCAATGCCAATTAATCTCTGTAGAAAGGGGCTGCAGATTTAGATCTGAGTTCCCTAGGAGCCAATGCAAAGAGGGGGAGGTGACCAGTATAAGACTATCAGCTATTTCTCACGTTAAGACAGGAGAGAAATTCCCATTGTAAAGACAAGGGCACCACAGCCAATGCCCAGGGTTGGCCTCCTTGGGTGTTCTCTCTGGCTGTGGAAAAACCTCAGAGTCTCCCCCTGTGGAGCCACTGGATGGACCAGGGAGATGAGATGGCTGCAAAACTTACCTCTCAGGAGGTACAAAAATTTTATATTTTTTGTAAATAATGTGATTACATAATATTAAGTGAGGGAGGAACCAACAGTATGGGGGTGACATGTGGATGAGAGCAAGGGGGACAGGAGTTGTCTCACCCTTAAGCTGATCTCCAGGGTGGCTTGGACATCCACCTGGTGAAGCGGGAGGCCACTGGTGCCCCAGGGACTGCACGGAGGTGTGGGGTGCCAACAGGCTGGTGTGTTTGGGGAACTGGAGGGAAGGGGGCATGCTGAGGAGGGGCCAGGGGCAGGCTGCGGGAGAGCAGCCAAGCTAGGGAGTTGGACTTTCACCCTCCAGCAGTGGGAGCTGGTGAAGGGTTTTAAATAGAGACATTACCCTGTCAGACTTGAGTTTTAAAATGTTCTTTGTGGCGAGTGTGAGGAGAGCGGGTGAAAGGCATGAGACTGGAGGCAGGGAAGTTTTGTGTGACTCGTCTTCACCCTCCTGCTAGACTGTACGCTCACTGGAGGCAGGGACTTTGTACCCTATAGAATGCTTAGGTTGCACTAGAGACTCAACAAATATCTCTTACTATTATTACCTCCTGTCACCACCACCGAGTCACTGCCCTCACTCCCATGCCTATTAGCACCCAATTAACACATACCATGTCACTGATTCAGCTCCTCATTCTGAGCTTTCTCAGGGAGCCCAGCCTCATGCAGACTGGAACATCTTCAGCTCTGCTGCTTGGATCAAAGCCCTGGGCCTTCGAGTTAGGGGTCCTGGGCCTCTCTTAAGCTCTGCTGCTGAGTTCCTGTGTGCCCCAGCCAGTCATGTCCCCCTCCCCCACTGTTTTCTTCTCTGTTCAAAGTGGAGGCTAGATTAAACTAGCGGTTTTCAAACTTTTTTTTTAAAATTTGGGCCCTTTAGAAGCCTGTTTGCTTAGAAATCTGGAGGCCTTGGAACACAATTTGACAACCTCCCAGCTCTGCCACCCTGGTGTTAGCAGAATCACATCAGAATAAACTTGACATTGCTGGCTTCCGCTGTGCTTTTGTTGCAGGGGCCATGAATGAGAACTGAGTGGGGAGAGTCAGACAAGTCCTGAGTGTTAGGTATTGCAGGCACTTATGGTAGGACCTTGGCAAACCCTCTCCTTCCCTACCCCCTCACCGGGGGGTAATCTGGGAAACTCCTGAAAACAGGGGCAGGGGGCAGGCAGGAGGGACTTCGTGTGTGGGAAGGACTCTGAGTGAAAAAGCAGGAAGTGATGAATCTGAGATCTCCAGATTGGCCAGGTTGCCCAGTGTGACCCCAGGTGTGTCTCAGGCCAGGGCATAAGCTCCAGGTGGGGACCCAGGGGTACAGGGAGGCCTCGTGGCTCAGCAGAAAGAACCCTTCACCTGGTAAGGACCTGGCCCTCAGTCTTGAATCCTGGGCTGCCAGCCAGGCTACAGCTGCAAATAGGCAAGGCTGACCTAAGACTTCACAGGACAAAGGGCATCCAAGGGGAGCTGGCACCAAGCCCTGGGTATTCCTCCTCTTAGGAACCCTTGGAGCTCTGCTGATCAAGAGGCTAGGACTCACCTCCCGCACACCTAGATACCCCCTCACGGTAGCCCGAGGCTACCTCACTTGGTTCCTGAGCACCCATACGTGAGGACCAGAACCACAGAGTCTGTGACCTCTGAATGGATGGCAGCCCCTCCCCCCAGGCACTGGGCCAGACAGGCAGGGATCCCTGGAGACCTGGGCGGCCAGGGAGGGCCCAGTCCTGGGCCAGCCCCTGAGGGTTGGATTCTGGCTGCAGGCTCTCCACTCATCAGTCTATCCACTCCCACCTCCAGAGTCCAAGGGTCCAAGTGGTGGGTGGGCTGAGCTGTGCTGGGCACTACGGAGAAAGTCTGCACTGGGGACTGTTGGTGGGTGGTGGCATGGGATTTGAGGAGCTGCTAGAAGAGGTGGGCGGCTTTGGGCCCTTCCAACTGCGGAATGTGGCACTGCTGGCCCTGCCCCGCGTGCTGCTGCCCCTGCACTTCCTCCTGCCCATCTTCCTGGCTGCTGTGCCTGCCCACCGCTGTGCCCTCCCTGGCGCCCCTGCCAACTTCAGCCACCAGGACTCGTGGCTGGAGGCCCACCTGCCCCGGGAGCCCGATGGCACGCTCAGCTCCTGCCTCCGCTTCACCCATCCCCAGACCCTCCCCAACACCACGTTGGGGGAAGGGGGACAGAGCTCTGGGGAGCTGGAGGGTGAGCCCTCCACAGTGCCCTGCCCTCAGGGCTGGGAGTACGACCGCTCAGAGTTCTCCTCCACCATTGCAACAGAGGTACCCTGGGAGGTTGGGGGAAACCTGAGTGGGATGGGCCTGCCATTGCCTTGGGTGATTACTATGTGGGCATTAGACATATCACTTTAACTCTTAGGGTCTCAGTTTACCCATCTGTAGATGGAGTCTATGAATTTAAAGTGCTGAGCTTAGTTCCTGGCTTGTAGTAAGGAGCCCACTCACGGGAGTTGCTACTGTTAATTGGAAGGTGATTAAGGCAGGGAAGGGTTAAGATGGCTCTATGGAATTGGGGCAGAGAGTTGAGAAGGGTGTTGCTGCAGTAAGAGGTGGAGAAACAACAGAGGCCTCCTTCTCTCCCTTCCTCTTTTTGGGCCCCAGGTCTGGGATTTAAATAATCCATCTGGAGGTGAATGCAGGTGGGGGCAGAGTCTCTCTGGGGAGGATCAGGACTCCCGTTGTCACGGTCAAGGCCCTCCATGCAAGAAGCTGAGGCTGCAGATTGAGGAGGGGCAAAGTCTCCCACCCCCCAAGGTGGGGTGAATAGTTGGGGGTTTACTATCTGACATAGAAGTACCAGGATGGCACAGTTGACCTCAGAAGGCCCCAGGGCCTGGAGGTGAGGGGTTTGGTGTCAGCTGGAGAGGAGCCTGTGCCCATGGGAGGCCCCTCCCTGCCTGTCCCTGCAGTGGGACCTGGTGTGTGAGCAGAAAGGCCTGAACAGAGCCACTTCCACCTTCTTCTTCGCCGGTGTGCTGGTGGGGGCCGTGGCCTTCGGATACCTGTCCGACAGGTGGGGTGAGGTGGGGGGCCAAAAAGGGAGTGGGGTGGGGAACCCTCTCCCACTAGCTGGGGTATGGGCCTAGTCTACCTGTCTTAGGACCTCCTCTCTACAGGGAGCTGACCTTGCATGACCCCTCTGCAGGTTTGGGAGGCGCCGTCTGCTGCTGGTGGCCTATGTGAGTGCCCTGGTGCTGGGCCTGGCATCTGCAGCCTCGGTCAGCTACGTGATGTTCGCCATTACCCGCACCCTCACTGGTGCAGCCCTGGCTGGCTTCACCATCATCGTGATGCCACTGGGTGAGGAAGGCAAAGGACGGGCAGGGCCTAGAGGATGGAGGGAGGCAGTTGTCAAGGGTGAGACTGAGCTCATCTGGCCCTTGCTAACTGTCTTCCTGTCTCTGGCCTCTGCCCTGGGCCCAGAGTTGGAGTGGCTGGACATGGGACACCGCACTGTGGCAGGTGTCCTGAGCAGCACCTTCTGGACAGGGGGCGTGATGTTGCTGGCACTGGTTGGGTACCTGATACGGGACTGGCGATGGCTTCTGCTGGCTGTCACCCTGCCTTGTGCCCCAGGCATCGTCAGCCTCTGGTGAGGCCTGTGGGCAACTGGGGAGTGGGAGATACAGGATGCCAGAGACAGAATTAATTAGAGGCTGAGATTTAAAGACAGAGAGACTCAGAGACAAAGAGAAAGAGATAGTCAGTGACCAAGAGATGGAAAGAGACAGAGAGAGAGAGAGATAAAGAGAGACAGAGACCAATACAAGAAAGATGGCACTGGACACAAGAAGTAGAGAAACAGAGAACAAAATAGTGAGAGATGGAGATGGACAGAGAGCCAAGTACAAACTGAGGCCTGCACCCTGGAGGGATGGGGATGGGGGCAGGGCACCACCAGGGTAGGAGTCCAACTAGGAGAATGGGAGGCCAAGCAGGGTAGGCATTTCATTGCTTCCCCAAAACAAACTGGCTTTGGATAACCCCTCTGGGTATGTCTGCATGTCTCTCTCTCCTTCATCCTATGCATTCCTGTCAACTGTGGGAGGAGTGGGTGGGAGGAGTGCGTGGCTGGTGCTGGGGGCTGAAGTCTTGGGGGTGAGGCCAATTCAGCTGAGTAGAGAACCAACTCCTAGGCTGTGGAGACCTAGGCCTGGGAAGGAATTTAAATTGGGCCTTAAAAGATGAGTAAAATTCATCAGGAGAGTAGGGCTTGGAAAGGAGAAGACATTCCAAGCTGAGGGGACTGCATGAGCAAGAGCCTGGAGGCTGACAGCCTGTCGTGTGCCCAGGAGGGAGATATGGCTGAGGGTGCTGACGTAGACTGAAGGGCCTCCTGCTGTCCCCCAGGTGGGTGCCTGAGTCTGCACGCTGGCTTCTGACCCAGGGCCGTGTAGAGGAGGCCCACATGTATCTGCTCCGCTGTGCCAGGCTCAATGGGCGGCCTGTGGGTGAGGATGGCCTGAGCCAGGAGGTGAGGGTGAATGTGTGTGTGAGTGCATGTGTGCACATGCGCACGCGTGCGCGTGTGTGTGGCCTGTGTCAAGTGCCCCCTTCCTGGGCCTACTGTGCGTGTAGGAAAAGCTCTCCGCCCCCAGTGGAGAATTCCAAACTCTTCAGGATGTCCTACCTGGCTCTGGGGGGGCACACCTCTGACTCAGGGCCCACCTCACTTAGCTCCCATGTGCATCCCCACCCCTGCTACTACAGAAGGGGGGACTAGAGACCCACAGAGAGCAATGTGCCTTTGCTAGGGCCTCACAGCCAACTCCAATGTCACAAACTCTCTTCCTCCCCCACCAGGCCCTGAGCAAAGTGGCTGCTGGGGAGCGGGTCGTCCAAAGACCCTCCTACCTAGACCTGTTCCGGACACCTCGGCTCAGATACATCTCACTGTGCTCCATGGTGATGTGGTGAGGAGGGGCTGGCCTGGGCCTGGCCGGGTTAGGGGCGGGCAGAGGGAGGGGCAGACTCCAGGAGAGAGCTGCGTGTGAGAGGATGAGGGACAGTGACTGTAACCGTGGAGGGCGGGGAATCAGCCTCTGGGGGGAATGGGGCTCTGGGAGGTCAGCAGATGGAGCAGGCATCAGAGACCGTGGGTTAGAATTCAGGCTCTGCCACTTCTTTACTGTGAGACCTTGGACAGGGCACTTAACACTCGGAGCCTCAGTGCCCCTTCTCTAAAGCGGGACGTTGCTAGTCCGTCCCTCACGGGGTTGCAGTGAAGATTAGGTAAAGGCGCTCTGGCCACCGGCACGAGCTGCACACGCCGGGGTGGGGACGATGGGGACAGGGAAGGTCGTGGGCAGCGGGCTCTGAAGGCGGGGGAGGTGGTCTCTCTAAAAGGCCAGGGCTCCCTGAGAAGAGGGGACAAGGTGGGTGGGAAGGAGGGGCCCTGAGAAGCATCGTGACCCCCCTCAGGTTTGGAGTGAACTTCTCCTATTACGGCCTGAGCCTGGACCTGTCGGGGCTGGGGCTGAACGTGTACCACACGCAGCTGCTGTTCGGGGCCGTGGAGCTGCCCGCCAAGCTGCTGGTCTACCTGTTGGTGCGCCGCGTGGGACGCCGCCTCACGCAGGCCGGGTCGCTGCTGGGCGCCGCGCTCGCCTTGGGCCTGGGACTGCTGGTGTCCCCGGGTGAGCCCCGGAGGCCCCGCCCACTCCAGGAGGCCCCGCCTCCAGGCCGAGAACCCCGCCCTTTCCCGGAAGCCTCGACCCGAGGCCAGTTAAGTTCCGCCCTCTCCGGAAGCTCCACCTCCTATCCTGGGAAACCTCGCTCTCCCACGGGGCCGCTCATTGCCTGAACCCCCTTTCCTCCAGAGATGGGGTCCTGGAGCATCGCCCTGGCGGTGATGGGGAAAGGTTTTTCAGAAGGTGCCTTCACCACTGCCTACCTGTTCACGTCGGAGTTGTACCCTACTGTGCTCAGGTGAGGGGAGCCTGGGTCCCAGGCAACCCACCTGGGGGGAGGGCTTATTAGTCACGTCTCTTACCAACACCCCCACATATACACACTGCACCCCAGTCCCTCTCACCCATTCCTTGCACCGCACCCGGAATACAGAGCTAATCAGAGTTGTCTGTGTTTGCCTAAGTCTGGGAAAGGCGTGGCATTTTATATTCTTTTACTAAGTGACCCTGAATGAGGTAACCTCTCTGGGCCTCCTTTAAAAGAAAACAGTCGCAAAAAGCCCCATCTGGCCATCCCATCCCATTCACCACTGCCCAGCCAGAGCTGCCCTTTGGGGGTTGTCTCTGGAAATAAGACCTGGGACCCTTTCTGCTAGCTATTGGCAGCAGGCAGGGAGACTTGTAGGCAGCTGGGTATGTTTAGAAAGCCTTGTGCCACTAACAACACGGAAAGGTCTGTCTGAGCTGCTGACCCTCTTCCTTCCACTCTTAACGTTCCCCATCCCCTTTCTGGTGACTTTTCTTTTCCTTCAGCAGTACTTGACTGGTATTGTCAGATTGGGGGCCCCATCCTCTGGTGGGTGCTGGCTTGGGGGACCCTGGCCTGTGGTGGGTGGGCAGACCCCATGAAAGAAGCCCCAGCTTTCTTAGCCATCTGGGGGGAATGGGGTACCAGAGTCTGCCAGCCCAGGTGGGGAGCCTGTGAGGCAGGACCCCAAGTAGGTGGGAGCACCAACCCCTTCCCCCACTCTGTCTCTCTGAACAGACAGACAGGGATGGGGCTGACTGCACTGGTGGGCCGCCTGGGGGGCTCTCTGGCCCCACTGGCGGCCTTGCTGGATGGAGTATGGCTGCCACTGCCCAAGCTCGCTTATGGGGGGATCGCCCTGCTGGCTGCCTGCACTGCCCTTCTGCTGCCAGAGACAAGGCAGGCACAGCTGCCAGAGACCATCCAGGATGTGGAAAGGAAGAGGTGTGTGCACAGGACTGTGTCTGTGTGAACGCATGCACGTGGGTATGGGTGCTCAGGTACTTGACACCTTAGGTAGGATTCAGAGAGGAAGACATGTCTGTACGTGTGTATCTGGTCCATGTAAGCAAGTGGGCAAGGGTGCATGACCTGAGGTATGTAAACTGCATGAAAAGTGTACATGAGTCCATATGTTTGTGTGTGTGTACACAAATACCCAAGACTGTCCAGGAGGAGGTGAATGTGTGCACACTCAGGAATGCCTCCACATCAGGGTTGTGTAAAGGAATGCATGGGAGTCACTTGTGGGAGTGCACATGTTTTGTATACTAGGAGTTGGGGAGACCTCTAGGCCAGCCTTGACAGGGCAGGCTGGGGTGGTAGGCTTGGGGGCTAAACCCCACCATTGCTCATGACTCCTTCTTCCCCAGTGCCCTGTCCAGCCTTCAGGAGGAAGAGATGTCCATGAAGCAGGTCCAGGACTGAGTGGTATCAGGGGCAAGCCCTCCACCTAAGTTCTGCAGCAAGGGCTGGGAGAGCAGAAGGGCAGGTCCTGTGACTGGGGCTGGGGGCATTGAGCCCCCTGCCCAGGGCTGGAGTTGCCACCAGTGCCCCCTCTCTGTGCTCATCTAGCCTTGACTATTTGGCCTCCAGCAAGAGGGCAACTTCCCAGAATGCAGTGGGCTGCTGGAGAATTCTGGCACCCCTCTCATGGCTGGGGGGGATTCTGTAAATAAAGGTGCCCCTTGGGTTGGGGCAGCAGTGAGGAGCTGTGGGATGAGCCCTGGATGGGAAGCCACTGAGTGTGGCCCTGGGTTCTGATCCCAGCTTTGCCACTGATTTGCTGTGTAACATTGGGCATGTGGCTTTCCTTCTCTGGGCCTCAGTCTGTTTGTCTTTCAAGTGGATAATGAAGCCTCTTAGCAGACCTCACCACAGGATCTATCTGTTGTCATGCTCAAATGAGATGCTAAATAAGGTGCTTCTTCTAGAGATGGTACTAAAGAAGAGACTGTTCTATGATGACTTCTGGTACCAGCAGGGCTGGTGGGCATGCTGTCCACTGTGTGGTGCTGGGGGATGCCCAGTGCCAGGGCTAGGGGACCAGGAGAACAGAGCTCTTTGTTCCCATGGCTAGCCCTGCTACCTCCCAGGCACTTTGCAGGATAATCCATCCCTTACCCCCACACTTCCCACCCTCCAACCCACTGTTTAGGCCTCATGCCCAAAGAAGAGTTGAAGGCATGGGAGCCAACATTTTATTGGAGAAGCCAGAATAAACACAAGTTTTATGAGTACCTTGAAGTTACAGAATTTCCTGGGGAAAGGGATTGGGGAGGCCAGGAGGCCACTCTTCAAAATGGGGTGGCCTATGTCCCCTGACCAGATAGGAATGGGAAAGGGAGGAGTTGGCAGAGAAAATCTAGACTCCCTGTTCTACCATGGACCCTAGGCCCAGGCCACCAGAATCCCACCTTCCCCCACTCCCATGGGACTGGAGAATTCTGTAGCTCCCACTGGACCATGGAGGGGATGATGGGAGGCCTGGGTTGGGTGACCTCTCCTGTGAGCATCTCATTTGGATTTTATCTCCACGGGGTCATAGATGTAGCAGCCCACATCACCAATGTTCACACCTGAGGGAGAGAGCCCCATTACCAAGGGCCTTGGGGCTGAGGAGTGCTGGACTAAGGGCTGGAGGGAATTGGGAGGGGCCTGGGGTGTGTTTGACCACAGGAGAAGTTGTCCACACATTCCCACAGACCCACATGCCATACTTTATGCCCAGTGTCTGGGGTAGGGCTGCTCACCTTTGGGGCCAAACAGGTAGCCATAGCAGGGGATGTGGCAGTAGGGGACGCCGTCATGCTAGGACACAGAGAGAAAGAGAGCGGTCTCAGCTTGGCTCTCTTCCCATCTCCAGCCTCCCTCCTCCCAATATAACCACCCATCCCTGTCCCTGCTTACCTCCGCGTGACTCCCAGCAGTCAGGGTCTTCCGGCAGCGCTGGCACCTCAGACAGGGTCGGTGCCAATTTCTGCCCAAAGACATCACCTTCTCAGCTGGTGGTGGAGAAAGGTGGTATTTCTAGGGACAAGGCAGGGAGACCCTCCCCCACCGCCTTACACCACCTCCCTGCCTGATGCCCATCCTGTGCCCTACCCCCACTCCCAGCTTTCTGTTATCACTTACCAAAATAGACAGGTTCCTCACAGCCAGGGCACAGCGAGGTCTCCCCGGTGAACGTCTTCATATGGCGAGGGCCTTGAAGGGGAAGAGGCCCTGGCTAGGGCTGAAGCAGAGCTCACCAGCACCGGCCTGCATATGGCACTCTCCTTTTCCAAAAGCCATGCTCATCCCCATCCCAAAGTCTCCTACTCAGGTGGCCATGAGTCTGCCTTCCTCGGGCAGAGCTGAATCCCTCTGACCCTACCTCCTGCCCCATCCCTATTGTGTAGGAGGTACCACCTACTTCCTTATCCTCTCAGGGGCTCAGGTGCCCACCAGCCCAACCGTGTCAGCAACTCAATCCTCAGGAAACCTGAGCTGATACAGGAGCTGGCTGGGGCAGGGGTGTCAGGTGTTGGGGAGCACGGTGTCATTGCCCACTCCAGGGGATGGGAGGAAGGAGGAGGGGGAGAAGTGGAAGAATGTGAGGGGCTGTCCCCCTCCCAATGACCCCTCATTTGTAGGTCATTCCTTCCATGGCCCTGGCCTGGTAGAGGCCTGAGTTCCAGGCCAGCTTTGTCTCTGACTAGCTCTGTGACTGTACAAGTTCACTTGCCCTCTCCGGACCTGAGTTTCCTCACCTGTAAAATGGGGGTGATAATGCCATCAGCAGCTGACATGAGGGAACATCAAAAAAGGAGCCACAGATGAGAGAAAACTTTGCCACGAACATTGTAGAAATGTGAAGCAGAGGACTAGATGGGAGACTGCCACTTGGTCCCACCCCCTGTTCCAGCCTGGGAAAGGGTCAGGAGGAGGAGTAGCTGAGGTCCAGCCTCACTTACTTTTTTTGCCCTGGGGGAGGCCAGTCCTGGGCCTGGGGGGGCTGAAGCTGCTGGGGCTGAGAGGAGTGGTGCTGGCAGGGGTGGGAGTGGGGGAGTTGTAGAGGTAGGAGCCCACACCACCAATGTTCACCCCTGCAGAGAGAAGAGGGGAGGTCAGGCTTGAGCCTCCAGCTCCCAGCCACAGGGAGGGTTCTGCTGCCCCCTCACCCCTTCCAGGCTGGTACTTACCCCTGGGGCCGAAGAGAGCCCCATAACATGGCTTGTGGCAATACGGCCTCCCATTGTGCTAGGCACAAGCAAAGGGAAGGGGGTTGCTCAGAGCCAAGGAGGGCCTCTCCCAGGCCCCAGAAGCCTTCCCCCAAGACAGGCTGCCAGGTGTGTCTGTCCACTGGCCTGTAGCTAGTGGGGCTGGGAGAGGTGGAGGAGTGGGTTAGTTAGTACGCCAGAATTGCCCCTGTGGTCAAGGAGAAAAGGCAAGAGTAGGTCAGGAAGCAGTGCTGCTTCTCTCCCGCCCCCCCCCCAAAAGGCATGGGGTCCACTGGCACAACTCAGGCTCCCCAAATCCTGGCTGGTGTGGGGGCCCCGTGGTCTTGGAAGTTGGCTGCTAAAGTTGCTTTTGGTGGGCCTCCGGGGCTGAAAGTGGGGGCCGGTGCCTGGGGGCCAGTGACAGACACAGGGCGGTGCGCCCTGGCCAGGCCTCACCTCTGCATGCCCTCCTGGGGACAGGACGCTGTGGCAGCGCTCACATTTCAGGCAGAAGCGGTGCCAGTTCTTGCCCAGGGAGCTCACCTTCTCCGCTGTGGGCGACAAGGAGGAACCGGGCTGCGGGGAGCCAGGCGGAGCAGTGGGCGCCTTCCTTCCCCCGCCCCCCCCCCCGGCCCCGCCCGCCGTGCTTCCTGGAGACGATGTGGAGTGTCTCCGGGAAATCAGCTCCATCCCGCCCGAATGCCACGCACCCCACAGGTGAAAAGGGTGTCTGCGACCCCGCCGTCGCCAGTTCCTCGCGTCCTCAGGGAACCCGGCGGCTCACACTCGCCCCATCTTCTCTCCCTCCTCAGCCCAGGCCTCACCGAAGAACACGGGTTGCTGGCAACGCGGGCAGGTCCAGCTCATGGCTCCGCTTCGAGCAGCCGGCGCCGCGCACAGCACACAGCCGCGGGGGCTCCGTTCCCGCCCCCTCCGCTGCCTCCGCCCACGGCTCCGCCCACGGCTCCCCTCTGAATCTCACTGGGCTGAATCCGCTGCTTCTCGGCGCCCAGTGGCCGCCAGAATTTTAGAACCACTCCACCTGGGGGACGCCGGCGACTTCGCAGTTATTCCGAACACTAAAGCCTCTGACCGTTGGGGCGAAAGGGCCCTGAAACTAGACTGGGAGGGGAGGGAGCGATGAAGACGCCTGGAAGGGTGGCACCAGTTTCTGGCTTGGTACGGAGAGCAAAAACGTCCAAAGTGTAGACGCCATGACGCTATTATTTCCCCAAAGCGAGGGGTTAGGCATTCTTTGACCTGGTTTAATTCCGCCTCGGCAGTTTCGCAGGTGATTAAAAGCAACGGAATCTGGAGCCCATCTCTGCTATTTACTCTTTGGCTTCAGGCAAATTACTGAACCTCCCTCTGCCTGTTTTGTCATCTGTACAATGAGTATGATGATAAGCCTCTACCTCATAGGATTGTTGTGAGAATTAGATAATATACGCAAATTGCCCAAACAGCGCCTGGCACATAAATGCTAAAAAAGCAATAGCTATCATTATGATGGATCCCATAATGAACTCAAGACACTTAGTTTGGAAGCCTCAAAATGTGGTCTGCATACAATGGTTTGCCTGTAAAATTAAAATGCTTATTAAATTTTAAAGTATAATTTAGACATCATTTACATACTCCTAATTTAGTTTAAGATGTTTTAATATTTGTTAAAAGTAGTTCAGCAGTGCTTCAAAGGACACCAAGAATTTTAAACCCACAGAATAGGAGAAAATATTTTCAAACATTTATCTGTTAAGGGTCTAGAAACCAGAATATATAAAGGACACTTACAACTCAACAATAAAAAGACAACCTGATTAAAAGATGGGCAAAGAACTTGAACAGACATTTTTCCAAAGAAGAGATACAAACGGCCAACAAGCATGAAACAGTCATTAGGGAAATGAAAATCATGACGACGGGGAGATACCATTTTACACCTACTGGTATGGCTGTAATAAAAAAGATGAGTAACAAGTGTCAGTGAGGATGTGGCAAAATTGGATCCTTCATACAAAACTGGATCTCATTGTTGATGAGAATGTAAAGTAGTATAGCCCTTTGAAAAGCAGTCTGGCACTTCTTCAAAGGTTAAACATAGAGTTACCATATGACACAGCAATTGCACTCCTAGGTATATACCCAAGAGAAATGAACTTATATGTCCACGTAAAAACTTGAACACATGAAGGCTCATAGTACTGCTATTCACAATTGCCAAAAGGCGGAAACGACCCAAAGTCAACCAACTGATAAATGGATAAACAAAATATGGTATATCCATGATAGAATATTATTCAACCATAAAAAGGAATGAAGTACTGATGCATGCTGCAACATGGATGAACTGTAAAAACATTGTGAAAGAAGCCAGACACATAATACCACATATCGTATGACTCCATTTATATGAAAAGTCCAGAATAAGGAAATCCATAAAGACAAAGGAGATTAGTGGTTACTAGGGGTTTTGGGGAGGGGCAATTGGGAATATCTGCTAATGGGTACAAGGTCTCTTTATGGGGAGATGAAAGTAATTTGGAATCAGTGGTGATGGTTGCACAATCTTGTGAATATACTAAAAGTCAATCAATTGTACACCCTAAAAGGGTGAATTTTATGGTATGTGAATAATGCCTCAATAATAATAATGCCTGAAGGGAACTACTTTTTTTAAAAAAGGTAGCTCAGCAAATGAGGGGCAGGAAAGAGAGCTGATTACCTTGTGCCAGTGCCCCAGCAGAGGAGACAATCCCTCCATGAAGTATTGTGGTGAAATGAAGAGTTTTCTGGAATAAGTTCCTCTGTTTTGTCAAGTCAGTTCAGAAAGGCCTGAGGGGTCTGTGTGCTGAATTCATCATTGGGCTGCAGTGCCTCACTCTGCTGGGTGAAAGGAGTCCCATTTGTGTCGTAGGAATCTGAGACCCTCTCTGGACCTCAATCCCCTCAACTGGGCAATGGGGATGGGACTGGTGTCTATGAACTTCCACTCAACACTCGGGCTTCCTCACTTGTCTCCATCAGTACTTTTTGCTTAACACTTGTGTCATCCTCCTTGTTGACTTCTAAAGGTGGGAGGCTTGCACACTGCGCAACAAACTTTTCTACACTTTCTCATTATTTGTTTCTTGTTTTGGGGAATATTTCAAGATCCTTAGTTTTATAACTGTTTCTTGAAGGGTTTCTTTAACAAACCTGAAAAATACTACAGTTTTAGTCTCCATTGATATTTAACTCCCCTGTTTCTCCCTCTCTCATTTGTTTCTTCTTGAAGAAGGCAGCTCGAGGTTCACTGCCTTTTCCTCTCTTTAGGCTCTCACTGAGAAGGTCCCACTTCATGAGGCTGGGAGGACTAATTGTTGTATTTATTCTTAGACATGCTGCCTCTTTTAGGAAGGCTAGCTTCATCTGCCCAAGGATCTCTCCTCAGAATTTCCAGGGCACATCAAATAATCCTTTTCCAAGGCTCCCTAGCTCTTTCTGCATTGGACCACCTTGAACGCAACTCAGCCTCTTAGATGGGCCACCTTTACCCTAGCATCCAGCACAGGGCCCCACATGAAGAAAGAAGCATCAAAGTGTGAGTACCATGCTGCTTTTACACAACTTGCTATGATTCATTGGGGCAAATGCTTTACTGCTCCCCCTCTTCTGTGGCCTTCCTGTATTGTATGGCCATGACAAACACAGTATGCCTCATCTCTTCTATTTCAGTGCTTAGGAAAGACTAGCTGAGGCTCCTCCTTTCCAAATATTTGCCATCCATTTGCAGGTATGGCAAATCACAGTATTCCACTCTTCTTCCTTGTCTGGTTTCCATTACTCTGACTCTAGGAGGCTTTGTAAAGAATGCTAACAGGGAAAATTAACATTTCTTGTAGGAATGCATTTGCAGTTGCTGGTGGTGGCTGTTTTGAATACTTTGTGTGACTAAAACCTCTAAAATGATATTTTAACAAATACCACCAGCGGATAAGTCCAGTTGGTGTAGGTATTATCTACTCAATTGTCAGGGTGCAGTTTGTGTCATCTCTTAGAAGATAAAGGCCCTTCTTTCACAGAGATGACAATTCCCTTGGTGCCCTCCCCACCCCTCCTGCTTTTTCCTGCACAGACCTCTGTCACGGTATCTGTAATGTTGTGTTCTTTACTTGTCTGACTTCCTTCAGTTGACAGGATTGAGACTTACTTATCTGTGTATCTACAGCACCAAGTATGGTGTGGGTGCTCACTAAATGTTACTAATATTATTACTATTAAAATCTCCCACTAACACTTTTTACTTCATGTTTTTAAGCTCTATTGTTAGGTATATGTATGGTTTTGGATTATTGTGTTTTCTTAATGAATTGACCCCTTTGTTGTTGTTGTGAGGCTGAAGAAACAAGCTTTTCAACTCTAGATGAGTGGTGGTGGAGATCAGGACCTCAAACACCTGGAGGACTGTCACATGGAAGAGGCATCAGGGGCACTGCCGAGACCTGTGGATAGAGGTCACAGGGAAGCATATTTCGATTCAGTCCAAGAAAAGAACCTTCTACTAGAGCGCAAACGTGGAGTGAGCTCAGAGAGTACTGAGCTTCCGTCTCTGGATGTTATGAGGAACACTGGATAACACACCAACTGATCATCAGTGTTGTGGAAGGGATTCAAGCACCGTACGCAGACAGACTTTTAAGATTTCTTCACAATTTGACAATATATGATTCTGTGATTCCATGCTCGAAGAGGAGTTTGAAATTGTTAGCAGGACAGTATCACTAAAATAGTGACAGCTACCACCTATGGAGTGCCAGTCATAGGCACTGTCCTTCTTATTTCTGATCTTACAACCTAATGAGGAGTGTAAATGTAACATTGCCAAACTGTACAGAAAAAGAAGTGGCATGGAGAGATTAAGAAATGTGTTCAAAATCATACAGACCCAAGCATTCTGCCTCTTGAGCTTATGCTCTTTCCACTCTATGCTCCTAAGCGTGGTTTCTGCTCAGCTGCCTGTGTGTTTCAGTCTGAAAGGATACTACACATGTCTGCACAGTGCATCTGTACCTGAAGGTAAGAGGGCCTATCCAGGAAAATAAAGGATTGAGATACAAGAGGCAGGGAAATGTCATTAAATCTTTTCCATAGCTTCTCAATGCCCTAAAGATAAAAATTTTAACTTGGCTCTAGGACCCTCCAGCTTTTTCAGTTTTCTAGCCATTTCTCCTGTTGCATCAAGCCCTCCAACCACACTAAATGAGCTTCTTAAACCTGCCAAGTTCTTTCCTGCCTCAGGACCTTTGCAAATGCTCTCTCTTCTCTGGGAACTTGCTTCCCCAATATCTTCACCTCACTAATTCCTGCCTAACCTCAGCTCCCTCTCACCTCCTCAATCCCAGACTATTGGCTCCAGGCACTCTCTCCTATAACATCCTGTGCTGGAGGGTAGAGAGGGTACAATCCATGACAGCTGTGTTTTCCTTGCCTGAGTGCTCAACCAAATGAGAAAAAAAAGACAAATGGAGACCCATGATAAAGGTTAGATTTGTAGCTTAGTAGGAGAGTAAAATAGGTCTGCTAACTTCCTGCCCATTTCCCCTACCCTAATCTAGGCTTTGTCTACCCCATTAGTCTGTGAGCTCCTTGAGGGCAAGGACCAGCATTGCTTTGCCAACTCCTGTGTATGCTTCCAATGCCTTGCTCAATCTCTGGCACATAGTGCTCAATACATATTTGTTGGTGAGTGAATGTTAAATGTTATATACAAGTTTCCCTCATGTGTGAGTAGATGAGGGCTAGTGGGAGAGATGTAGGATTAGGAGGGGACTGGAAGGGAGTGAGAGTTTTCTTACAACAAAGCCCTGGAGCGGGCTGGCCCGGTGGGGCCTGGCTGTTAAGTTTGAGCTCTCTGCTTCTGCAGCACGGGGTTCACAGGTTAGGATCCCGGGCGCTGACTGACACACCGCTTGTCAAGCCATGCTGTGGCAGCATCCCATATAAAGTAGAGGAAGATGGGCACGGATGTTAGCCCGGGGCCAATCTTCCTCAGCAAAAAGAGGAGGATTGGCAACAGATGTTAGCTCAGGGCTAATCTTCCTCACAAAAAAAAAGGAAAAAAAGCCCTGGAGCAAGGGCTCAGCTGCCTAGAAGTAAGGACTCAGGAATTTGTTTCTTAATATACATGAAGATCAGCGTGTAATGTGCAAAACAGAATATAATTTAAACTGATCCTGATTATAAATACTAGGTAACTAATAAAGTAAAAAGAGAACTGAAAATTTGCTTTGGCAGCAAACCAGTCCCCTTAATTACAGTCATTCACAAGAACTTACTAATTAAGCTTAATTAGGATGTAGCACAATTACAGCATGTCTATCATTAAATATATGGCAAATGAGAGAATGTGGGAAAGTGTTATATAAACTGTAAAGTACCTTACAAATATGGCTGCTATTATGCGTCAGGTTAGCATTGCAGTGAGTTTTGATTACAGCTATAAACTCCACTCATTTTATATCTTTGTAGACTTGTTTAAGTACCTGGCCATATGCTTGTGACTTTTAAGGCATTATCAAAAACTCTGTTCCTAGATGACTCTGTTGAAAGGTTTCACTCAGTTCTGATATGTTAATGAAAAATCAGTCTTACCTCTTTATCATTGTGTTTCTTAACCTTTATTACCCGTAATGCTTGTGCTTTCTCAAGCTTTACTTTTTGTGGTTTATATTACTAAAAAAAAAAACAAAGTAAAAATAGAAACATACAAAACCAAAACAGACTGAAATGCATTCTTAAAAACACACTGATCTTACCACCTGTAGAGATTGCCTCTGTATAATCACACATTATTTATGGCTCTTGCAAGAGTCTATTTGATTTTTTCCCTTGTTTGCCAGCATCAACTTGCCATAACATGAACCTGTTGAGAGCACTCTGAATATAGCTGCTTGGGGCTATGGAGTGGGCTACATTTTGTGATTCAGTGGTATCAGTTGGACCAGTTCAGAATCAAGACTGTAAGAGAAGACCCTCTGACCCTTCACCATGGCTGCCTTCAACCTATGAGAAATCAACAGCAGCTTTAAATCATGGTTTTCCTTGAAAAGATGGATTTGGCTTCTCAAGTATCACTTGGAAATGTGTATTTCATCTTCAAGTATTAAAAATAACTACCTCCAAATAATGTGCAGCATGAAAAATGTATCCGTATGATGGAAACTGAGAAGAGTGAAACTTGGTGGTCAGCTTGCTTAGAAATCTGATAGATGGTGACAATGGTCCTTGGTGGAAACTACCAGTAACTTCCTAAGGTCTGGGGGGTAATTTTTTTACAATATACAAGAATAGTCCTTCCAGGTCATGAGACTATGTTAATGAGACTAAAACAGTTTAATCTTATGAATTCAGACAAATGCAAATGCTTACCTTCCTACAGAGGAGTCTTTCAGTTCCTCTATGAAGCTCAAGGTCACAGAATCAGGAGTCAAGTTCCAGCCTCTTTCTAACTCCAAAATGATTGGGCTTTTTCCCTTCTTCTTCCAAGCTTTTGGAACAGCCAGAGCTATAAAATCTTTACTCCTAATCTCTTACTACCCACTGCCACCAAAAAAAGGGCAGCAAGTACCAGTATCTTAGTGGGGACAGGAACTTGAGCACCTATCTCTTGATAAAAAGCCACAGAGAAAGGCTACAAATAAAGTAGGCACTGAATCTTTACAGCTCTATAGGGTACATTTTAGTTTCTACTTAGAAGCATGTCCTTTGGAGAACCTCATCTCCCTCATTCCATATTAATTCAACTTAGTGTAGATTGTTCAGTAGGGTAGACCCTGCCTTCCCATGGTGAGTTTATGACCAGGGCCTAATCTGAGTACTTCATCTACCTGGCCACAGTAATTGTTCAGGGATAGAAATGTGGCCCAAGTCACACTAGTCAACATCCTCCTTGAGACCTTTTGGTGTTATAAAGAAAGATACACTCTCATTTTCTAGATAGAAGCCTATAAGGAACATGGCAGCTTGAGACTGCAGGGGCTATTTTGCCCCTGAGCGGAGAGAAAATAAGGCCAAGTAGAGCTGAGGGAATGGGTAAGAGAGAGTCCTGATGACATCTCTGACCTCCTGGATCTAACTCTGCCTCAGTTTTCCAGTTATCAAGCTATAAGTCACCCCCCATCCATTTTTTCTTAAGTTTGTTTGATTTAGGTTTCTGTTACTTACAACCAAAAGAGTCCTAATTAATACAACATGCACCTTTATACAGGTAGAAGTGCTTCTTCTTGTATGTAAGAATTACATCATGGTCTGTTAAGTTTTGACACTATAGATAGCTTTATATACATATTTTCTTAATGCATGATTTTCAGGATAACCTTGTAAGAAAAAATACTAGAAAATAATATACAAGAAATGGATCTTAGACATGTAATCCAATTTAAAAATGGGCAAAGGATTTGGATAGTTTTCCAAAGAAGATATACAAACGGCCAATAAGCACATGAAAAGATGCTCAACATCATTAGTCATTAAAGAAACGCAAATCAAAATCATAAGAAGGTATCACTTCATACCTACTAGGATGGCTATAATAAAACGAAAAATAGAGTAAGTGTTGGAAAAGATGTGGAGAAAATGAAACCCTCACATTTCTGTAGGAATGTAAGTGGTGCAGCTGCTGTGGAAAACAGTTTGACAGTTCCTCAAAAAGTTAAACATAGTGTGATGTCACAGAAATGGCAGAGCAGAGAGCTCCAAGAATCAGTCCCTCTACTGAAGCTATCATTAAGCTGGCAAAAACTGATAGAATCAACTTTTTCAGAACTCTGGAATCCAAAAGAAAACTTACAGAGGAGTCCCACCAGTGGTGTGTTTAACTATAAAAGAACCTGCTAAATTTCAATAACAAAGCATTGTGATCTTTGTCCTCACCTGTCTACCATCCCCCATTCCCCAGCTTGGTGGTGGCTGTGGGGACAGTAGCCCACATTCCTGGTGTGGCTTGCTGGAGCCAGGGGGAGACAATATGCACATTGTTCTCAAAAGATTGTGGCTGTGAATTTTGCCCTGTCTGGTGGTTCCCTTAGGGACCTGTACAGAGGCTGACCTTTGTTTTGCCTCCCTCAGGCTGAAGCAGCTTTCCAAGTAGCATATGTTGAAAGCATTTAAGGACAAGGACTATCAGTGCCTGCTTGGTAAGGCAGTGGGGACAGTGAATGGAATAAGCAGTAGACAGATCTAAAAGCCTGGAAAGGAAGAGACTGAGGAGGAAGATACCTGGGGAAATAAGGACTCTGAAGGGCTACCATGTGATGGGGAAATTGGCCTTCCAAGTTCATGCCCAGGGACAGATGCATGTTCAGAAAAGACCTGAGAGGACCCTAGCTAGCACCTTTGGCTGGTCTTTGGGGTCCATGCAACCAGGAGGTGAAGGCTAAGGCAGAGTTTTAGGCAAATTGGCTTAGCACTGAAGTAGTGCCCCAGCTCAGAGCCAATCTGCAAAGACCAGGAGAGGTGTTTTTTGTTTTTTGTTTTTTTTCACTACAGACATTTAAGGAAATCTCTGTCAGGTCACTGACTGACTGCTGAGATAAGAGGACAGAGATTTCAGTGACCACACACAAGAAATACAGTCTTAGCAAAAATAGTTAGGAAAAGCTAATAAACAAATGGATGAGTATAGCCTTCAATAGTCAACAATAGCCAACCCTGGGAGAGGGATCTGATTCCCAGACTGACATATTATAATATTCAAAATATCCAGTTTTAAACAAAAAAATCACAAGGCATAAAAAGAATAAAGTATGGTTCATTCATAAGAAAAAAAAGAAGTTTATAGAAACCATCACCAAGGAAGCCCAGATACTGAACTTTCTAGACAAATATTTTAAATCAACTGCCTTAAATATGCTCAAGGAGCTAAAGAAAACAATGCACAAAAAAACCTAAAGGAAACCAGGAGAATGAACTAATAAAAAATAGCAATAAAGAGATATAAATTATAAAAAGAATCAAATAAAAATTCTAGAGCTGAAAGGTACAGTAGCTGAATAAAAAACTCACTATAGGCATTCAACAGGAGATTCAAGCTGGCAGAAGAAAAAAATGAGTAAACTTGAAGCTAGGACTATTGAAATTATTCTCTCTGAGTAGCAGAAAGAAAAAAGAATGAAGAAAAATGAACAGAGCCTAAAGGGCCCAATACACCTCCACCAAGCAGACCAACATATGCATTATGGGAGTTCCAGAAGCGGAAGAGAAAGAAAGAGGCAGAAAGAATATGTGAAGAAATAAATAATGGCTAAAAACTCCCCCAATTCAATGAAAGACATGAATCCACACATCCAAGAAGTACTACAAACTGCAAGCGGGCCACACTCAAAGAGGTCCACATCAAGATACATTATAATCAAACTGTCAAAAGACAAAGACAAATAGAGAATCTTGAAAGCAGCGCAAAAGAAGCAACTCATCACGTACAAGGGATCTTCAATAAGAACAGCAGCTGATTTCTCATAAAAAGTCATGGAGGTCAGAAGGCAGTGAGGTGGCAATTTAAAGTGCTAAAAGAAAAAAACTCAATCATAATTCTATATCCAACAAAACTACCCTTCAAAACAAAGGGGGAAATTAAAACCTTCCCAGAGAAACAAAAGCTGAGGAAATTCATTGCTAGCAGACCTGCACTACAAGAAATGCTAAAGGGAGTCCTTTGGGCTGAAATGAAAGGACATTACACAATAACTCAAAGCCATACAAAGAAATAAAGAAATCTGGTAAAGGTAACCACATAGGTAAATATAAAAGCCAATATTATTGTCTATTTGGTTTGTAACTCCTCTTTTTGTTTCCTATCAGATTTAAAAGACAAATGCATAAAACAATAATTATAATCTATGTTAATTAGCATACAATGTATAAAGATGTACTTTGTGACCAAAACAACATAAGGAGGGAGATGAAGCTACATAGGAGAATTTTTGTACACTATCAAAGCTAAGTTGGTATCAATTCAAACTAGCTTGTTATAAATTTGGAATGTTAATTGTAATCCCCAGGGTAACCACTGAGGAAATAACTAAAAATATACATAGAAAAGGAAATGAGGAATCAAAATGGTACACTGGAAAAAAATTAAACAAAAGAAGACAATATTGGAGGAACTGAGGAACAAAAAAGATATAAGAAAACAAATAGCAAAATGCCAGAAGTCCTTTCTTACCAGTAATCACTTTAAATGTAAATTGATTAAACTCTCTAACTGAAAGACAGAAACTGGAAGAATAGATTAAAAAAAACCAAACATGATCCAACTATATGCTGTCTACAAGAGACTCATTTTAGATCCAAAGACACACATAAACTGAAAGTGAAAGGATGGAAAAAGATGTTCTGGGCTGGCCCAGTGGCATAGTGGCTAAGTTCTACATGCTCCGCTTTGGCAGCCCAGGGTTCACAAGTTCGGATCCTGGGTGCAGACCTACGCCACTCATCAAGCCATGCTGTGGCGGTGTCCCACATACAAAATAGAGGAAGATTGGCAACAGGTGTTAGCTCAGGGCCAATCTTCCTCACTGAAAAAAAAAATACTCCATGCAAATAGTAACCAAAAGAGAGTTGAGGTGGCTATGCTAACATCAGACAAACAGACTTTAAATTAAAAATTGTTACAAGGGACAAAGAAAGTCATTATATACTCACAAAAGGGTCAACTCATTAAGAAGATATAGCAACTATAAACATATACATACCAAACAGAAGCCTAAAATCTATGCAGCAAACATTGACAGAATTGATGGGAAAAATAGACAGTTGTACAATAATAGTTGGAGATTCCAATATTCCACTTCTATAAAGAATAGAACATCTAGACAGAAGTTCAACAAGGAAACAGAGGACTTGAACAACACTAAACTAACTAGACCTAAAAGACATACAGAATACTTCATCCAAAAACAGCAGAATACACATTCCTCTCAAGTGCACATAAAACATTTTCCAGGATAAATCGTATGATAGGCCACAAAACAAGTCTCAATACATTTAAAAAGATCAAAATCATACAAAGTATCTTTCCCAACCACAATGGAATGAAGCTAAATCAATAACAGAAGGAAAACTGGAAAATTCACAAAATGTGAAATTAAACATCACATTCTTAAATAATGAGTGGGTCAAAAGAAGAACTCACAAGAGAAATTATAAAATACTTTAAGATGAATGAATATAAAAACACAACATATCAAAACTTATGAGACACAGTGAAAACATTGCCAAGAGGGAAATTACAGCTGTAAACATGTTTAAAAAGAAGATTTCAAATCAACAACCTAATTTTGTATCTCGAGGAACAAGAATAACAGAGCCAACTAAACCAAAAGACAGTAGGAGGAAGGAAATTATAAGGTTAAAGAGGAGATAAATGAAACAGGGAACAGAAAAACAACAGAGAGAATCAGTGCAACCAAGAGTTGGTACTCTTAAAAGACTGACGAAATTGGCAAACCTTAGCTAAACTGACTTAGAAAAAAAGAGAGAAGATGCAAATAACTAAAATCAGAAATGAAAGTGGGACATTACTACTGACCTTAATAAATAAAAGAGATTATAAGATAATACTATAAACAGTTGTATGCTAACAAACTAAATAACCTAGATAAAATGGAAAAATTCCTAGAAACACATAAATTACCAAAACAGACTCAAGAAGAAATTAAAAATCTGAACAGGCCTATAACTAAAGTAAAGAGATTGAATCAGTAATCAAAAACCTCTCAACAAAGAAAAATCGAAGACCAGATGGCTTCACTGGTGAAGTCTACCAAACATTTAAAGAATTAACACCAATCTTATTCAAACTCTTCCAAAAGATAAAAGATGAGGGAACACTTCCTAACTCTTCTACGAGGCCAGGACTACCCTGATATCAAAGCCAGACAAAGACACCATAAGAAAAGATAACTATGGACCAATATCCCTTATGAATATAGATGCAAGAACCCTCAACAAAATAGTAGCAAACCAAATCCAACAGCATTTTAAAAGGATGATATACTATGACTAAGCAGGATTTATCCCAGGAACGTAAGGGTGGTAAAACATAAGAAAATCAGTGTAATACACAACATTAATAAAATGAAGGAAAAACCCCTACACATGATCATCTCAACAGAGAAAAAGTATTTGACAAAATCCAACACGCTTTCATGATAAAAACTCTTAGCACACTAGGAATAGCAGGGAACTCCTTCAATATGATAAAGGGCATTTATGAAAATCCTACAGCTGACACCATAATGGTAAAAGATTGGAAGTTTTCTCCTTAAGATCAGGAACAAGATAAGGATGCTACTTTCACCATTGCTTTTCAACATTGTCCTGGAAGTTCCAGCTAGAGCAATTAGGCAAGAAAAAGAAATAAAAGCTATCCAAATTGGAAAGGAAGAAGTAAAACAACTTCTATTCTCAGATGACATGATCTTATGTATTTAAAAATTTCCAAAGAATTCACAAAAAACCATTAGAACAAATTAACAAATTCAACGAACTTGCAGGGCATAAGATCAACACATAAAAGTCAGTTGTGTTTCTACACACCTGCAATGAATAATCCTAAAGGAAATTAAGAAACAATTCCATTTACAATAGCATACAAAAGAATAAAATACATAGAAATAACTTTAACCAAGAAGGTGAAAGACACATAAAAACTACAAGATACTGCTGAAAGATATTAAAGAAGACCTAAACAAATGGCAAGGCATCCCATGTTCATGGATTGGAAGACTTAATATTGTTAAAATGGCAATACTATCCAAAGTATCCCCAGATTCAATGCAATCCCTATCAAAATTCCAATGACCCTTTTTGCTGAAGTGGAAAAGCCAATCTTCAAATTCATATGAAACTGCAAGGGGGCCCAAATAGCAAAACAATCTTGAAGAAGAAGAACAAAGTTGGAGGACTCACACTTTTCAATTTCAGAACTATTTACAAAGCTACAGTTATCAAAACAGAGTGGTACTGGCATAAGGACAGACATATAAACCAAAGGAATAGACTTGAGAGTCCAGAAATAAACCCATACATCTATGGCCAATTGATTTCCAACAAGAGTGCCAAGACCCTTCAATGGGGAAAAAAACAGTCTTCAACAAATGATGCTAAAACAATGGATATTCACATGCAAAAGAATGCAGTTGGACCCCTACCTCACATTAGATATAAAAATTAACTCAAAATGGATCAACAACCTAAATATAAGAGCTAAAACTATAAAACTCTTAGAAGAAAACACAGGGGTAAATCTTCATGACCTTGAATTTGGCAATAGATTCTTAACTATTACACCAAAAAAAAAAATTGAGTAATAAAAGAAAAAATAGATAAATTGGACTTCATAAAAATTAAAATCTTTTGTGTTTTAAAGGACATTATCAAGAAAATGAACAGACAACCTACAGAATGGGAGAAAATATTTGCAAACTACATATCTGTTAAAGGTCTAGTATCCAGAATATATAAAGAATCCCTATAACTGTAAAACAAAAAGACAAACAACCCAATTTAAAAATGGGCAAATAGGGGCTGCCTGGTGGTGCAGCGGTTTAGTCCGCGCTTGGCAGCCCGGGGTTCGCGAGTTCGGATCCCGGGCGCCCGCCGACGCACTGCCTGTCAGCCATGCCGTGGTGGCGTCCCATATAAAGTGGAGGAAGATGGGCACGGATGTTAGCCCAGGGCCAGTCTTCCTCAGCAAAAAGGGGAGGATTGGCAACAGATGTTAGCTCAGAGCTGGTCTTCCCCACCAAAAAATAAAAAAATAAAATAAATAAAAAATAAAATAAAAATGGGCAAATAACTTGACTAGACATTTCTCCAAAGAAGATATATAAATGGCCAATGAGCACATAAAAAGATGGTCAATATCATTGGTCATCATACGTTACAGGGAAATGTAAATCAAAATCACAATGAAATACTAGGATGGCTATAATATACAAAAAAAAAGAATATTAACAAGTGTTATGGATATAGAGAAATTGGAGCCATCATACATTGCTGGAAGGGATGTAAAATGATTTAGGTGCTGTGGAAAACAGTTTGATAATTCCTCAAAAAGTTGAACACAGGGACCACACACTCCACTTCAGCGGCTTGGGTTCGCAGGTTTGGATCCCGAGCGCGGACCTACTCCACCCATCAGCCATGCTGTGGAGGCATCCCACATACAAAGTAGAGGAAGATGGCCACAGATGTTCACTCAGGGCTAATCTTCCTCAAGCATAGAATAACCATAAGACCCAGCAATTCCACTTCTAGCTATACTGAAAAAAACTGAAAACATGTACTCAAATATTTATGCACAAATGTTCATAGCAGTACTATTCACAATAGCCAAAAGGTGGAAACAACCCAAATGTCCATCAACAAATGAATGAGTAACCAAATTGTGGTATACACACACAATGGAATATTATTCAGCCACAAAAAGTAATGAAATACCGATACATGCCATAACATGGATGAACCTCAAAAACATTATGCTAAGTGAAAGAAACCAAAGAGAAAAGGTCACATATTGTATGACTCCACTTACATGAAATATCCAGAATACATAAATCTACAGAGACAGAAAGCAGACTGGTGATTGCAAGGGGCTGCGGGGACGTAGGAATGGGAACTAGCTGCTTAATTGACACAGGGTTTTATTTTGGGGTGATGAAAATGTTTTGGAACTACACAGAGGTAATGGTTGCACAACACTGTGAATGTACTAAATGCCACTGAATTGTTCACTTTAAAGTGGTTAACTTGGGGCCAGCCCGGTGGCTTAGTGGTTAAGTTCATTCATTCTGCTTCGGCTGCCTGGGGTTTGCAAGTTCGGTTCCCAGGTGTGGACCGATGCACAGCTTGTCAAGCCATGCTGTGCCAGCATCCCATATCAAGCAGAGGAAGATGGGCATGGATGTTAGCCCAGGGCCAATCTTCCTCAGCAAAAAGAGGAGGATTGGCAACGGATGTTAGCTCAGGGCTAATCTTCCTCACAAAAGAAAAAAAAAGGTTAACTTTATGTAATGTGAATTTCACCTCCTAAAAAGAAGACTAAAACCTGGGATAGCAGTCAAAATAGTGGTTACATTTTGGGAAAGTAGTGACTGGAAGAGGACATGTGATGGGTTTCAGGGGTGTCGGTCATGTTCTATTTTTTTGATTTGGGTGTTGGTTACCCAGGTGCATTCACTTTGTAAAATCTGTTGAGCTTAACACTTGTGATGTGTGTATTTTTGTTTCTTATATGCACCTTATACTTTAATACAAAATCTTATTTTAAAAAAGTTAAAGAGTTACTATATGACCCAGTATATACCCAAGAAAATTGAAAAACACATGTATACAGGTATTTGTTGCTGCTGAGCTTCTAACAGTTAAGGACTACTCATTGCTAAGGCATGACCCTGTGGATGAAGCAATGGAAAGTAGCTTGGTTCCAGGGATGCCAACACACAAAACACACAAATACCTGTATACAATGTTCACAGCAGCATTATTCACAATAGCTAAAAAGTGGATATAACCCAAATGTCCATCAACTAATGGATAAACAAAATATGGTATATCCACACAGTGGAATATTATTCAACTATAAAATACAATGAAGTACTGATACATGGTACAACACGGATGAACCTTGAAAACATTATGTTAAGTGAAAGAAGCCACACACAAAAGACCACGTATTGTATAACTCTATTTATATGAATTTCCCAGAATAGGTAAATCCATGGAGATAGAAAGCAGACTGGTGACTGCCAGCAGCTTTGGGTAGGGGATAATTGGGAGTGTCTGCTAATGGGTATGTGTTTTTTAGGGAGGTGATGGAAATGTTTTGGAATTAGATAATGGTGATGGTTGCACAACCTCGAAGATATTATAAACCACTGGATTGCACACTTTAAAATGGTGAACCTTATGTGAAATCTAATGTTATGTGAGTTATGTTTTAATAAAAAAGAAGTAGATCCTAAATATTTCATCATTCATAATATATGTGAATTCTAGCATATCGAACAAAAGAAGTCCAAAGGGAAAAACTTATTCTTAAAAATGTTCCCTTTCCCCCTGCCCATCCCCCAGATAAGCACATCTCCGAGATGGACTTCAGACACCACTGGAGAATAGAGGTCTAAGCAGCAAACCAGGGGCTGGCAGTTAGGTAAGTTGCAGTTAAGAATGAAAGCTGTGACCAACACCCTTGATTGTCCCCGAGCAGAGGAATGTGGTAGCTGATGAGAAACAGACCTTGGGCTGGAGCAAGGGAGAGAAAGTGGTGATGACAAAGTGTTGGCATCCCTGGAACCAAGCTGCTTTCCATTGCTTCATCCACAGGGTCATGCCTCAGCAATGAGTAGTCCTTAACTGATAGAAGCTCAGCAGCAAGAGGCCCTGAGATACTTCTTACCCCTTACTTCTTATTTTGTTGATAACTTTGGTTGCACACTATGCAGTTCTTTATATTTGTAGTGTTCTGCCTATTCCAAAAAGTTACCCAAACCACAGATTTATTTGGGCAGTAAATTAGACCTCCAGGACTCTAAAAGTGTCTGGATTACAAATCAGGAACAAAACTAGGCTAATAGTTTTAAGGGTAAATCTGGGGCTGGGGCAGCTGTGATTTAAATAAATCTCAGAGTTTAAAGGACTTTTAAAGGTCAACGAAATTTTATTTGGTTCTGGTTCTCACCCTCACTGTGTTCCTGAGCCCACAATCCCAAAGTATAAAAGGGAGTAAAAGAAGCACCTACTGGTATTTTAGATGGACAGAGAGTAAAGTGTTTCCTTGGTATTTTGAAATGATGCTTGCCTGCTTCTGTGTACCAGATGTTTCAATGTGTGTAGGAGAGAGAGTAAGACTAAATAGAAACTGGTAGACAGTTGTCTTGAAGTCTGAAATCCCAGGACTTTTCAAACACTCCCTTTGTGATTCTCTCTCCTTCCTGAGCCTCCTTCGTCTACTCATACCCCTTTCCTCTAAAGACATACCCAATTTTTACCTTGATTCTTGTGTGGACCAGTAAGGAAGGCTGAAATTGAGATAGGAGATGTTCTGCTTGTAGATGTTCTACATTTGGGCCCAGGGCCCAGGAGAGAAGATCTGAACTTCAGTTTTAATATAAGTATCACGGCACAAAATGAGAGCTGGAACTTAGGAGATAATTTGCGATGAGGAGCGGCAAGTTTAAAATATACACCTTCCATGCCTATCCTCATCTTGTTCCCCCTCTACTGGTACAGATATACGTACATAACATATCTGCTCACCCAACTCACCATTTCCTGGCAGGTAAAATGACAGGGCCTTCTCTACAACCCATTCCTGCCCCAGCAGCCATACCCACCTTTTGGAAGTCAAACCCTAGAGGTGACTGCCTTACTGGCCCCAAGGGCGCTCATCATTTCTGTGGTCTCTGTGGCTTCTATCCCTGCCTCCCTGGGGCAGAGATGTCTTCTGTAGTTCTTCCTTCTGGAAACCTGAAGACTTCTGAAATTGCTCCTGAAAAGAAAGGAAGATGAGGGGGTGAGAGTCAGTAAGGTCATCATAATCATCCTTATGTAGGTAAGCTATAGGAGGGATGGAGAAAACTTTAGCAGGAGTGGAGTATCAGAGAGAGGATGAAAGAAAATAATACCTCAATATGGTTGATTTTCTCTCTCGGCTATCTTTCTCTACATCCTCTACCATTATGTAACTCTGCCTCTATTTTCACCCTGCTCATTCACTTCCCTTAAACATGCTATTTCCCTTATTTTCTACAAAACTCCTTTCTTGCCTGATCCTCCACAAGTGGAAGGAACAAAACCCTATAAAACTTTCAATCAATACATCTAAGTACGAGTTATCTTGTCTTTTTGCATGCAAAAAAGACTTTGTGATATCTTTTGTGTACCTGCATTAGAATAAGCTTTGTGAAGACAGGTATCTTGACTTATATAATTTAATGTCCAAGTGCTTGTATAGCATGAATGAAATTGCATAACCAGCTCAACAGAGGTAGGGGTAAGAGAAAGGGAAGAGGAAGAAAAGAATGGTGTTCTTCAAGAATGGAGATTCGTGAAGAATGTTATGTTGTCCAGCCTTGATGGAAGTAGAGGAATTTAGGGAGTCTTGAGGGAAAAGCAGCAGAAAAGCATCATTTGTAATGATGCAAACTGATGAGAGGAGTGAAAATAGGGATGCACTGAGGGGGGAGAGACACAACTTAAAAAAAAACCACACTATTTTTTAACACACAAAAGTATACAGAAGAAAAAAAAAACCACCTGGTCTATAATTCCACAGCACCAGATAACCTTTACTGACACAAAAATTAAGTACTTTATATATGTGTGTGTACATGTTTTATATGTATATGAAATATATTTTATGTACTTGTGTATGAAATATTTATATTTTATATAAAATGCATTTTCATGGTCAGAATGTTGAAACAAAAAAGATAAAATAAAAAGTAAAAGCATCCCTCCTCCCTCTTCCAAAGGCAACCTTTTTTGGTTAATTTTTTTGTTTCCTTCCAAGCAGCTTGATTTAGTTTTGATGAGGTGACAAGAAGATGTTGGGCCATGAAGAGCTGAATTAATCCTTCAGCCAAATCAGAGGAATTTGGGGTTTGACTGACGTCAACATGCCTATGAAATCTGGCTGAAGGAGAAAGGGAGTCATCCAAAAATCAGTCCTCAAAGCCTTTTATTGCTCACCCTAAGGTCAGTTTACCCGCCTTCCCATCCTCAGTTTTTCTTCTAGGAGTTTCAAGGGCAGTGTGTCCCCCTCCTGGCCTGGGACCACTATTCCAGAATGCTGTTGGAATGAAGTGGCCACTGGCAGCCTGGATATGCACTCACTGCTATAGACAGAGCTTTGTATACAAAGATCCAGGACAGAAGCAAGAGGACAGTTGGCTTCTGGAGTGCTAAGCACCCAGCAAATACATTCAGCAATTTATAGCTTTTACCCACTTATAAATTGCTAAGTATTAACAATCAGTTAATAAAAAATAGCTACTATTGCCACATTGATTCTTTTAATGAATTTTTATTGAGCGCTCTTTATGTGCCAGGCATCTGCGTACTGTGAATACAATGATGAAAAAACAGTAAGCAAAGACAGACTTCCCACTTTGGAGAGTTTATAATGTAGTTGTGGGGGAGGGAGGCATATATTAATTAAAGAAACACATAAATGTAAAATTGCAACCACATTAAGTGCTATACAACGAAAATGTACATGGTCCTTTGAAAGTGTATAAGGATTGAGGGCAAATCAGGATGGTGGTGGATTTTTTTTAAGAGTAGAAGATTTTCATTGTAAGTTCAACTGCTTGGCTTATCAATGAATATTGTTATTGTATACATAATTTTTTTGTTAAAAATTACATAAACATTATTGAAAAATTAAACTCTAAAGAAGAAATGTGCTCACAATCCCAAACTATTTTCATTTGTCCATATTCTCACAAAACCATTAATAAATGAAGATCTTGCTTAGGTTCTAATCCTGGGCTTCATAGGTAAGCTTTGTTAAGGTGAGAACCAAGGTTTAGGAGTATGCATTTTTTTAAAAATCCCATCTCATTTACTTCCTTTATAGGCCATCTCCTCTCAGAACCCACCTCTACCGTTTTTTTGTTTTTTTTTTTAATACAGCTAATATCCCTGTTGGATGCCTGTATCCTGTATGTCCAAGCCACACGCCCTTCCCCAATTCTTCCTCAGTCCTTGGACGTGGCAATATGATAAATGGACATATGTTCTGCATGCTTTGCTACCAAAACATTAACTAACTTTTTGATTTTTTTAGAGAGATGGAGTGGCATGGGGGAAAGCAGGAATACTTAGCAGTAAAGTTATTAAGAATACTGTGCCCTGAAGCTAGTGTGAACAGGAGAAAGATGGCTTATAAAATAAGAGGCCTCCATTCACAAAGCCAAGGGGAATTTTTAGAGGGTTATTTATACAACTTAGGTAAAATTAGGTGTTTGCCCAAATTTAAACCTAAATGCTGATCATTTGTTCTCACAGTTGAGGGAGGCCAGTAAAAGCTGTTTCTGATGGTGGCAGAAATTTAAAACACTCTGACACGGTAACGCACATGTAAAGATCAGGACCCATTCCTTGCATGTGCCTTTGTCTCCTAGGGTGACAATTTATTCAGTACTATGATAGTACTGAATAAAAAGAAACAGGCCCTACCTCTAGGCACCAGCGACTAGGTTAGAGTTCTGCCCTTCCTTTCACGTGGATTCTCTGGAGGGGCTCCAAAGCTAGATCCCACTGATCAAAGAGGCAGCCAGTAACAAGCACTTCCTGCCCAGACTACACAGAATCCTAAATGCTCTCCCTCTGCTGGTTCAAGGCAGATATGAAGAATGCTGTTGCATTCTCCTAAGAGTTGAAACTCTTAGAAGTGGGCATTATTCCAGAAAAAGCCTGAGATTGGCAGGCTCTCTGAAGTTATCAAGAGAGTACAAGAGGAGCTGCTCACAGTACTCCAGCCCCAGCTACTGGAATTAGTTCTGCCCTTCCTAGATTTTACCACTCATCCTTTCCCTACCCTTCTCAAGTGGCCCCTCCTAACCTAGAGACTAAGATTCTCCCTCCCTTTTGAGACAGAATGAGGTTAGGAGTGGGATCTGGATAGGAGTAACCCCTCCCTACTCTTTCCCTAAACCCACCCATTTCTCCCCAAAGGGAGGTGGAACTTACTAACTGAACAGGCCTGAAAATTAGTTAACAACTGGCATTTTAAATCCTTATGTTCTCTGAATTCCTGGAGACAGGCTCCTAGAATGGGGAAGTAGTAGTTTTCTGGAAAAACAAATATATCTCTGAAGCTCACCTGGGTTTACATTCTTCTAAAGGGCACTTTCTGAGTCAGCCTATGGTTTCTAGGCCAGGAAAGTGCACTGAATTCAGGCTTCAGCCAAAAAAGCAGGCCTAGGAAGACTACTCAGGATGGCCTGACCCTGTACACATTTGGTGCTGAGATGGAGAAAATGATCCTATTAAAGAAGGAAAAAAAAAAATCCCTGGGCATAGTGAGGTGAACTAACTTGTCCAAAATCACAGCCAGGCAAATAGCTGAGGAACACTCAAGGACTGAACTCTCCCAAATCTGTGCCCTTTTCTCAACATGATGGAGAAGAGACGCCAGGACTTCTAAGCAGTCATTAGTCAAGGCTCTAGAGAAAGTAAATAGCCTCCCCAAACTCAACATAGGAATTCTGCAGCTCTGCACACAAGGAAACAGGAGAAAAGAATTCTTAGGGAAAAAATCATCAACTTTGCATTATTTTGGGGTAGTGGGTAGGAGAACAAGACTCTGAAGCCTCTGTTGAGCCCAGTTATAAATTGCTGACATCAGGGATGTCAAGAGGAAACTGGGACAGAGATTAGAAAATCTGAGGACCAAGCTCCCTGATCCCTAAGAGCAACCTCAGCAAGAACATGAGTGCTGGTTGGGGAGCTCAGTTCCCAGAGGGGCACAGGGAGAGTCAACATATGGGTAAAAAAAGCTTCACAATAGGAAGATGCCAAAACCAGACCACTGTTTGCCTACTCACTACCCATCCAGGCAGCAATGGGGCACAGACTATATAACCTAACAATCTGACATGAAGGAAGCAGCCCTGACAAGTGAGGAACAAACAGTTAGGAGGGGGGACAGACAATAGGGCAGTGGGGGTTCATTGTTCTAATTCTCCTGTGGAGTTCAAATGTGTATGGTTTCAAAACAAAAATCCAGAAAGAAACATGAGATTAATGCATTTATTCCAGGTAATTAACACATTAAAAATAAAGTTAAACTTGTCCAAGCCAACTTATTAATTCTTTAATCTTTTGAACAAAATGTACAACCCCAAACATCACACTATAGTGGAAATAACTTGGGAAAGGGAGAGGTAGAGGAAGGAATACATGTGGGTTGTGGAACAGAGAACAAGTCCAATCCCAAAACAAGTTTCAGATCTTCTACCTCTTCTGAACAGAAACAGCTGCTAAACAATTTAACACAAAGTGTCACTGGATCACAATACAATGAACAAAGGCCATTTTGAAAATAAAAGTGACCCAAAAAACATATCTGCTTCTGGCACTGAGCCATGAATAAGCCTTACCGGATTTGTTGTCTTCCAAAAGTGAGCCTGCTAGATTTTCTTCCATGTTTACTGAGGCCATTTCCAAACAGGTTTGTGGGTTAGCAGGACCATCTCAAGCAAAGGCAACAGAAGGAGGGAAGTGTGGGGGTTGACATGCCACAAGGAAGTAAACAGTAAACAAAAGAACTACTCACGCTGCATTTCAAACAATGTTAAGGCAGGCCCATCCAAATGGAAGCCTAAGAGGTGAACAATCCTTCCTTCATCAGTAGTTTTCCATTTTAGCAGGTTTTCTGGTGTCTCTCCCAGAGATCCATCAGCTGCCCAGGAAATTAGGTGGGAATACAACACAGCAGTTGGAGAAGTCAATTCTCCATCTCCCTCCTCCCCCACATTCCAGAAATGGCAGAGTCAAAGCCAAAATATAATCAAAGCACACTATGTGGTGAGCCAGATAGACATTTGATTTTAATGACAAAGTAAGAGAAAATAAACTCGTCAAAAAAAAATAACAGAAAATATTTTTTACAGATATGTATAGAAGTTATGATTGATTTATCTGGTATCTTAAGGAGAAAGGAAAAAAGGAAAGGAGGTAAATTTTTTAGCTTCCATGAACATTTACTCTAAGATGCTGACTGCATCTCTTGGTATAGGTTCCAGATGAGACAGCCATCAGTCCCGGATCATCTGGGCACCTGATCTCTAGAAGCCAATTTGATTCATCCACAAGTAGCTCTGGATGTGTACTCTCAGTGACGAACACCGGATTCTGTATGCTCCTGGACGGCATCAACTGCAGCTTCCTGTGCAGATATTTCCCGAGGAACCACACTGCCTCTATCGACCTGCTTCCTTGTAGGGGACACTGAAGCCAGAGATTTTACCAAATTCAGAGGGTTGTCATTGTCCTCATCTACTTGAGGAATTGCTACCTCTGTGATGGATGCATTCGCCATTTCTAGCTGTAGTGGTCCCATCTCCAGGGAACTATGCCCAGGAGGGTCACCCGGCTCAGTGAGAGGAGAACCTAACTTTTCTTTTTGAACTCCAGATGTCCGTGTGACAAAATCAACAAGGTCTGGAAGGCAATGAGATGGCCCAAGGCCTGCAGGGTTAATTGTGTTTGATTCCAATCTTAGTGAATCTTGTTTCTCTAATGGAGAAGTTTCTTCTAGTTCCTCAGGCATCATTCCTCCTGCTAATAGGTCAAGGGCCTGGTGTGTTCCCTCTAGGTTCCCCAAGCCAAGGTCAATGTTTTCTATAGGAGGTCCAGTTTTCAAAATGTTAGGAGTGACTCTCCCACTTCTGAGATTAGATGAGTTTTGTTCACCCTCTGCTCCAAAGTTAAGCACCAGGGTTTTGGGAGACTCTAATGGAAACTCAGAAAAGGATGAGACTGGTTCATAGTCAGTGAGAGTAGAGGAATTACATCCTATAGGTGACAGAGAATTTTCTTCACACACTTTCTGAGACAGAGCACTTGGAGATCTATGTGCTGGGTCTACTTGAGTATTGTAGAAATCAACACCCACATCCCCCAGGTTCCCCAGGGCAGCAAGCTCTTCTACTTTTAAGTCTGTAACTTCAAAGTCTTCTAAGGCCTTGCTTTCTATTGTCACTGTTAATTCTGGATGGACATCTTGTAGCTCCAGGGCTTCTGCTTCTGATTTCTCCAGGATCTCACAGGTCTCTGGCTTCTTCTCATTCTCATCCCATATAGCAAGTTCACAGATTATTTTACCCTGAAAGTCTTTTGATCTTTCTCTCTTGAGTTTGAGGCTTCTATACTGAGAAGTTCTGGAAGCTGATTCTGAAGCTGAATTTTCCAGCCACTCTTCACTACCAGTTGAAACTCCTTGCTCCTGTGCACTATCTTTTAAACACATATCTGATCTGGCTGGGGCAGAAATTTTCACAGGTGTATCTTGTGGGTTCTGGAGTAAAGACCTAACTTCTGCCGGAAACGAGCCTATTTTTGCCTTTGGGGAAGAGAGGGCCTGTGCACTCAATTCGATCACTACTTTACTCTGAGTTTCACTTCCTGTCATCCATTTCTTAGACTGTTCAGCCATTTTGTCAGTCATTTGCAACTTGGGCTGTTCTTCTCCCTCCCACATGCATCTGTTTCCATGGTTCAAATTAGAATCCTCTGTGCTACTGGGCCCAACGTTGATACCTGTTCCCTCTTCTACCATCCTCTGAGAGAGCTGTGCCCTTCTTTCTTTTAGTTCAGTGTTTGTCTCTACCTCACTTTCTCCACAATCTTTAGACTGGTGGTGCTCTTGGCTTTCTTCAACCTGGTTAGCAGATTCCATAATGTGAGTTTCGACCAACTTCTGAGATTCCATGGTATGACAGTGTATATCTGACAGCCGAGGGGCTGGCTCTACACCTGGTGGCCCTGGCTCTCCCCTCAGTGGCCCTGGCTCTCCCAGGTCAAGCTCAATTTTTCCCTCTGGAGATACATCCCTATTAGCGTCACTCTGGAATGAGCTAGAAGTCCACATGGCCAAAGTGTCTGTCTTTGGGGTAACAGTTTCATAAGGCCTGCTTTGGCACAGCCTTGTTAGAGGCTGTAGGAAGCCATAGTTGTTGCCTCTGCTTTTTGAGTCTATCTGTTCTACAGCTGACCACTTCCCTAGGGACACCAGAGGTTTTGCAATGGGCTTTTCAGGATTGCTGACTAAAGGAGCAGAGACCAAACTTCTGTCTGGAGGCAACTCCTCTTGGGATGCACTGCTGTTCAAAGTAGAAGTGGAAGAGGTGCCTGAACTTTCGGCTCTAGAGAGGTTGCTATTTTCCCCATTGGCCAATGGACCACCACTTAGCTTAGTCTCAGGGGCCCCCTTTCCACCACTACTGTAGAATATGTCATACAGGTCCTTAGCATTGGCTGTGGCTAAGCATGAATTTCGCTTTTCCAATTTTTTGGCTTGTTCACTGAACACACTTGAGAGGGGAGGTGGAGGACGTACTAACACAGAGAATAGGGTCTGGTCCCGGTCACTCTCACTCACCCCAGGAGCTGTCTCATCAGAAGGAATGGCAGCTGGCTGTGCTGAGGCCATGATGGCTACCGGCAACACTGGGTTCAAAATGTTAGGACCCAGGAAACCAGGGTTGAGAGTATGAGATATAGTCAGGTTTGATTTTACTGGAGCCAAGATAGCATTTGCTTGAGCAGGAGATGGGGCAGCTGGATGAAGTATAACTGGGGGTGGTGGAGGGGGTGGTGGAGGGGGTGGTGGAGGAGGTGGTAGCATTTGTTCAGGTATATGGGATGGCTCATTCTTTTCAGCCAGCACCATTTTTTCCTCTGGAGACCCTTTCAGAATCACCTCTTCCCCTCCAAATGCTTTGGAGATGATGTCGGGAGGCAAGAGGAGATCAGCTGAAGACTCTTTAACCACTGGCAGAGGCTTAGCAGTGGTTCCAGAGGACTTGATAGATAGAAAGGTATTAAGAGGAGCTGGCTTGCTCACTGTGGCTGAACCTGACTTACGGAGGACTGTGGATGGGATAGGCAGGTTGGGTCGGATCTTGGTCTGGGTTGAAGTTGTCACAACAGGCATCCACGGGCTAGTATGTGCAACAACAGTTTTCCCAGAGAGCTTGATTTTGATGGGCTTTGCCTTCCCAGCTTCAGCTTTGCCATCCTCTTTGTCCTTACTGCTTTCCACAATCTCTTCCTTGGGAATACTTGGGGCCACTGAACTTTTTTCCTCCTCTTTTTCTGGCTTTTTCCAGCTGAATTTCCCAAAGGAGGAAGATGCTGGTGATTCTTTCTTTACCTCTTCTTTTAATTGGAGCTTGATGCTAGGCTTCCTTTTATTTTCAGCCTTTTCAGGGGAGTTCCCACACTCAGAGAGTTGGTCCTCTAATTCCTCAGAGGCCTGGTCATCCTCCTTTACTTCTTTCATGATCTTTGTCTTTTTCTCTTTCTTCTCTTCCTTTGGTTTCTCACTAAGTTTGCGCTTTAGCTCACTCTGCCGTCGCCGTTCTGTCTCTAGGACCACAGCCAAGCCCGCTTGGCGGTCCAGATTTCGCCGCTCCTCATACAATGGGTTTTCAACCACATATTTCTGGGAAGAGAAAAGATAAAGACTCAACAACTGGTCAAAATACTAAAAGAGAGAAAATCTTGGCCCTGTCACTGTTGGAATGCATGTAGTAGAAATTACTAGAGTCATCTTCCTTAGGGATATATCCTTCCTCAAGGATGCTAGTCAGCATCTCTCACCAGGATTAAGGAGAACTTCCTAGTGACTATGTGGAATTTGAAGTGTTAACGCCTTTTCCTGGCTCTAAAGTTGTTTGACAAAGTCAAAAGGATTACTATAGAAAGTGGGAAATTCCACAGGCTACTACTAAGACCAACCTTATATTTCTCATTGTGCTGGTGACCCTTCACATGCTGCTCTCCAGAAATTGGATCCCCCAAAAATTCCTCACAGAGCTGGCAGTAATATCCAGTGATGGGAATCAGAAACTCAGAGCCTGGAAGAAGTAGAACAAAGTCAAGAAAATAAGTCATTTCCACCCAGGATGACAGCAACCAAAGGAAACCCCACTTCCCCTTTGCAGTAAAATGGTTAATGGTTTAGAGGACCTTACCCACTTTTGAGTCAGAAGTAGCATTTAGATGAAACCCAATGGCATAGTCTTCCCAACTTAAAGCTTGAACTCAGAACCCCTATCCCTTCTACCTCTTGGGAACACTAACAGGTTAATTCAGGAGCTTCCTGTGCCAGACTCATTTTTGTTGCTGATTCTCCTCAAACTCCAACTAGCACTAAGCATCTTAGGAGACTTAAAAACTGGACTCCCAAATAGTTAACCCAGTACCATTTGTATGAGGATCTCTCATGGTATTAATTACTCGGGAATCTATCTTCTACAGACCTAAAGGATGTAGAAGCATTGGCTACTTATGAAGGTAAGAAATTGAGAAGTTTAAAAACAAAGAAACTGTCTACTTCTCAACTTACCTCCTAATAACAACTGTTCAAAAATATTTTATAGTTCTTAGCTAAAAAGGCAGTTAAATTACTGTACCTCACACTGTTCTTTTTTTACCTGGATTTCAAATAAATAAGATTTAGGTGAAAAAGCCAGTGACAAAGAAAGTTATATTTTCAAGTGGTATGTATATGTCTAACATCTGTTAGATTTTTGGCCATATGGGTAGTGATCATTCTTGTCTTGTAGATCTCTCTATTTCTTCAGGACCTAGTACACTGCTCTGCACATAGAAGGCATTCCTACAGCTTTGTAAAAGGATAGTTATGTCTCACCCTATGCTGCTTCCTAGCACCTTAGTTCAGGGACACCTCTTCCTTGGCTGAATGTAAGGAAACCACAAAAGAGGCAGGGAGGAAACATACCTTTTGCAGGAACAGTTATCTTGTCAGTGCGCTTTACAGCATCTTGCTTGGCCTCACTCTGGGTCTTTGAAGCCCAAGGTCTGTTGTAGGGATCCAGTGTCTATTTGCAAGAGGCAGAGGCGCTCACACAACAGCACTAAAAACTCAATGACCCACTTTTCTCTCTTTTTTCCCCCATGCCTGGGGGGACCAGAAGCCCCCAGCTACCCACCCCCACCCAGTCTGCCAACTGTTTAAACGGAAATCACCTGTGGAAAAGGTAAACACATGTTAGAACAAGTACTAGCGATGGATAAAATGAAACAAATAATCAGGTACTCAAGGAATCAAAAGAGGCAGAAGCCTCACTTACACTTGTCATGGTGTTTAGTTACAGGCAGGTCCCCTGGACTGAGCCCTGGGGATGGTGTCTCCTTTGTTGGTATCTCTTGGCTCTTCAGATTGGGGCTCCTGCCCATATGAGAATGTTTCATTTTCCAGCTTTGTAATGCAGATGGGGGTACAGAAGTTTGAGAGGAAAGAGGGCGAGAGTGGAAATAACAGGGCAGGATACCTACCTGTGTGTGCTTCTTATTGTGCATATGGGTGAAGAAGTCAAACATGGTCCCACAGATGGTGTTGCAGTCCTTGCACCAGTGATTGCCAGCATCATAATACTCATAGGGAGCAATGGGCTGATCAGATTGCTTAGCAGTTGACTGGGGGCTCTCGGCAGGCTTGGGGCTCTTAGTACGGGAATTCTCACTGTTTACCTTTGATTCCTAGCGGGGAGAAAACCGGCACTTAGAAGAAATTCAAGGCAGTCTAGATCTGTCTTCTCTCAGAGAAAGCAGGTAGCCTACTGCAGTAATAGAAATAGAGCCACATGACCATGTTTCTAGTACCTAAAGCTACACAAACTGGGGAAAATTCTGTAAAAAATCTGTCTGCAAGGCTCAAACAGAACTAATTAGACTCCACAGTGCTATCCCATCATGGAGAATAAATCATAATGGCAATATATTTACTTATATATCCTAAGATAGCTAGAGGAATACTCAAGATAATGGAAACACTGGCTGCCTCTGGGGAGGAGAAGGAGAGAACAAGGATGGATAGGAGTGTTTTTACTGTATATTGTATATTAATAGCTCTTGAATGTGTTACCTGTGCAATTAAATACATTAGTTAAATTTAAAAATCATATTGACAACTAGGGAGGGAAGAAAAACCAAAATGGAAAAGGTAATTGACAGGTTAAGCAAATGCAGAGAACAGATTATAGTGAACTCACTTATCACAGACTCATCCTGATACAGAAAAGTGGAGAGCAGGGCTGGTGTTGCACACAGATAAAGGAGACAGTCATTTATGTGGGATGAGTTAAAGGAATCTGGGTAAAATATTTCTAACTGCCTAAAATACCACCATTAGAATTTAACACCTTCAAGTTAACATGAATCCTCTTTTAAAACACATCAACTCTCCAACATTATCAATAATAAATACTTTAATATGAATTCACTTGTCAGCAAGCTGGGAACAAGGTACATAGGAAATGAGAATTTTGGTTAATGCTGGGGAGTGAGGCACAGAAAAAAGATAATTTTGGAACACAGAGCGTGTTAAGTATGAATTAGGTTTTACAGTACATAAGATCAGGGAACTGGGCACCTGGAATATTGGCTGGTGAGGAGAGGAAGATAGGATGGAGAAAAGGAAACAATTAGGACTTCTAAGATAACCTTTCCCTACTAGGGTCCTATTCAAGAGTCACTAAAGAGACCACATCCAGCAGTAAGGGATGGGCACGTGCATAAACTGCTGGTGAGTATTAACTGGTACCATCTTTCTGGAAGATAATCTAAAAATACATATTACATACCTCAAAATTCTTTATACACTTTTTTTGTGTGTGTGTGTGAGGAAGACTAGCCCTGAGCTAACATCCTTTGCCAATCCTCTTCTTTTTTGCTGAGGAAGACTGGCCCTGGGCTAACATCCCTGCCCACCTTGCTCTACTTTATACGGGATGCTGCCATGGCATGGCTGACAAGCAGTGTGTCGGCGGGTGCCCGGGATCTGAACCCGAGAACCCTGGGCTGCCAAAGTGTGAACTAAACGACTGCGCCACTGGGTGGGCCCTCTTTATACACTTTGACCCAGCAATTCCACTCCTTGACATTTATCCTAAGGAAATTAGTATGTCAAACAACAGGTGATTTGATTGTTTAAATAAATTTTGGTATCCATACAACAACAAAAAAATAAGATCATTAAAACTTATATTATAGGGTCCAGCCCAGATGGTGTAGTGGTTAAGTTTGCACGCTGCGCTTCGGTGGCCCAGGGTTCACAGGTTTGGATCCTGGGTGCGGACCTACGCACCACTTATCAAGCCATGCTGTGGAAGGCATCCCATGTATAAAGAAGAGGAAGATGGGCACAGATAGTTAGCTCAGGGCTAATCTTCCTCACACACACAAACACAAATTATATTATAAAAGTATATATATTGACATGGAAAGATGTTCATGATATACTGAGAAAAGTAAGTAACAAAATACATTTGAATAATCAATAAAGATATGTAAATAGGCACAGAATGTCAAACATCACCTTACCCCAAAGACTTTCCCTAACTACTCTATATCCCTTATTCTGTTTTCTTTTTTTTAGGCACTTGTCCTTACATAACCTGTACTTTATTGTCTATGTTCTCCTATTTCATAAGAATAAGGGCTTATCTATATAGTTCCCTGCTATCCTTCCTACATCTAGAATGGTGCCTGGCACTTCCTTGGAGATCAATATTTATTAAATGAATTAATGAACAGAAGAAGAGTATTTGGAATAATACACACCAAAGTATTAATAACAGTTGTCTCTAGGTGGCTGGAATTGTGTGTATGTGTGTTTATTTTTACGAAACGAACAGAAAGAGAAAGAAAATCTGAAACCAACTATGCATTTTAAAGAGAGGCAAAGAAAGAAGAAATACCAAGGACAGGTAGGACAGAGAGGTTGCAGGCACAACATTCCTTACTGCTGAAATGAAAACTGAATTGCAACACATCCTTGTTAGCTTCAGAAAACATGAAGACTCACTCAAATCAAGATGATAGATTATCATGAGGGTGATGCATAAGTGGAACCCCAAACAATACATAAGTCAACTACAAAGGGCCAGAACTTTCAAGCTCTTCTCCCATCTAAGGCCCTGAACTCAATGACCCTGATATAATAATAGGATAGTCCTACCTGGTTGAGAAAGAGACATGGAAGATATGGAAAAATTAGAGCTTGGTTGATAGAGAATACAGAATATCCTCTTCTCTATCTCCCTACATTAACTGATCATCTACTATGTACTAGACATACTGGATGCTGCGAGAAACACAAAGATAAATAAATTATACTCTTATTCTCAAGAAGTTCTCACTTAGTGGAAGAGACAGGCATGAGACAGATCATGATTTTAATTATGTTTTAAATATGACAGAATGAAATAAATCTTATAAAGAAACAAAGTAACATTATGGGAGTGCTACAGAAGGGCTGACTAAATCTGGGTGGAATTCAGGAATTCTTCATGGAGGAGGTGGTATTCAAGTTGGGCCTCTGTGGATGAGTAGGATTGGGAGAAAGATTATTCCAGGCTAAGAGGATTATTAATGCAAAACTTAGAAAGGCATAATAGCATACTGCACACATGGAACAGCGCAAGCATTCTGAGGTGGTAGGAGTGTAAGCTGTAGTGTAACATTTCTCGAGCACTACTAACTATGTGCCCGGCACTGAGCTATGTACTGGGGACTATATTGAAAAATGAGACAGATATGGTCCCTGATCCCTTGAACCTTAAAATCTAATTAGGGGAACACATGTAATTATATAACTACAACTGTCATAAATGCTAAGAAGGAAAATTACAAGGTATTATGAGAGTGTATATCAGGAAATTTAACGGTCTGGAAATCAAATGAAGGGAGTCAGGGAAATAATTTAAGCTGCAATCTGAAGGATGACTGAGTTAGTTAGAAGAGGGGAAAAGGAAAGAATGGGTTTTGCACGATAACGAGAGGGAAGAGAAGATGCAAAGATAGAGAGGATGACACATTTGAGGAATACAAAGGCCAGTAATGAAATTATAGTGAGCGAGGGGGAAAAGAAACATGAAATGAGGCTGAAGAGGTAGTCAAGGGAGTATTGTGATCACTGGCTATGTCTGAGAAAGGATTAAGAGTGTAGCAGTACAAGTAAGAATTGAAGGTGGCTTGAACTTGAAAGGCAACGGAGATGGCGAGATGGATGGAATTGAGATTTATTTGGAGAAAGAAGTGGCAGAAATCTATAATTGATTTGGTATGGAGCAGTTAGGGAGAGGGAAGCATTAAGAATGCTTTTCAGGTGATTGGCATGAAAACTGTTGGATAGTGGTGTCACTGAGATGGGTAACACCGGAGGAAGAAAATGTTAGAGGGAGGTTGGGCATAACCATTAGGTTAGTTTAGGATATGTTGATTTTGAGGTGTCTAAGAGACAATGAAGTGGAAATGGTGAGTAGTCTGTTGGATACTCAGGTATGGACCTCAGAAGAATCATTTGAGCTAGAATATAAAACTGGAAGTTGTCAGCATGGTATTTCAGCATAGAACTGGATGAAATGACCTAGGGAGAAAGCAGAATTCTGGAGAACTGGGCTAGGACCGAATTCTGAAGAACTAAAATATTTAAAGATAAGGTACAAGAGAATAGGCAGCAAAGGAGATTAAGCAGCAACAGCCAGCATTCTAGGAGGAAAAGAAGTGCGAGAGAAGCCCAGGGAAGAAAGCCTTTTTAGGAGACAGTGGTTCCCCTTATCAAATACTGATTTGAGAACTGAAATGTTTTCGCTGGCTGTACACGTGGTAACCTTGTTGCTAAACATGAACCCACAAAGTGATACATACAAGTTATGAGAAGATTAGAAGCCAGACTGGAGTGGGTTAACGAGTAAATGCTACAACAAGAACATGGAGGGCCCTGAATGCTGAGGATCTGGAATTCTACTTTGTGGGCAATGGGGAACTGCTAAAATTCTGAAGAGTACCATGATCTGATCTATGCTTTACAAAAGTAACTCTAACAAGAGTAAGAACAGGTTGAAAAAGGAAGCTTAGAAAATGGTTAGTTAGAAAGTTTCTTTAGGATTCCACGGAAATAAAAGATATAATAGAAATGGAAAAGTTGAGTTGTTACCTTGCTATTGGAAGAGGAGTTTGAGGATGATGACACTTTTTCTGGGCTCTTAGATTTTTCTGCTTTCCCAGGCTTCTCTGTAGGCTCTTTACTGTCATTTGAAGACTTCTGAGATTTATCTAAAATGTTAATTCCCAAGATCTGAGCCACTTTGTCCAGTTCAGATTGCTTCTTTTCTGCCTCTTCTGTTTCTTGTCGAAGTTCTGCCATGTCCTTCATAATGTTATCCTGAAGCCGACTCACCTCCACCAGGAGTGGGTCTTTGTGGCCATCCTTCTCCCTTCGTTTCTTGCGCAGCATTTCCCCTGAGTAGGCAGTAAGTAGTAAGTCATAAGTAGTAATCTCTCAAGACTTTATGCTCACAAAATCTTATCCCTAAAAGCAAGTGAAACTCTCCTTCCACATGGGCTGGTTTAGGTGAAGCTTCTATGGAGGTAAAGGACGAGTGATTACATTATCTCTTATGTAGGGGTATTAGCTAAGGATCTATGGACAGGCTTCAGGGACTCCATGAATCCTCAAAATGGTATATGCAAGGTTGTGTGCCTATCTCCTCCAAAAAGGTTAATAAATGTTCTAACTATGAATCCAGCAGCTGTCCTCTTCAGAGAACCAAAGAATTATTCAGAGGGCAAGAAACCATTCAGTCACATATTTGACTTTATATGATTTAAGGACCCTTCACCAATGGCTACATGGAGTTTTAGGTTTTTACCTCAGTCTCACCCAATGTTATCTCATATTCTAAACTGCAGGTCTTTATGAATTAATCCTCAAAGGATTAATAAGTAAGTTTCTCATCCCAAACCCAAACAGAAGAAATTACATCTTCTCCCACTCTGTTCTTCCATGCTATCTCCAAGTTGTAGTATTTAGAAGCCTTGTTATATTCTTTCCTCAGTGCGTATGTGAATTCCTAAAAGTGCAGATGAAGAGATGGAATCAAATGAGGCATCATGGAATATCTTTTTGTGCCAAAAAGTAAGGAAGTACTCAAAAAATGATGGGGACATATCAAAAGGACACAGGAGTCAACTTAAAGGGGCTCCCACTGGCCAAATCTAGGGCAATTTGAGCAAGAAAATAAATAATGATATTAAAACTGTAATCTACTGAATGAAGAATCCACAAGTTCACATTGATAAAAGTGGACAAACACATGGGGAGGGAGAGGTAAGAAAGCTGATTAATAAAGTTATAAGTAATAATGAAATGAGAAAACCACTATTTAACAGCCATCATAATACAACTGATTCAGGCAAGAATAATCAATGAATGCTAAAATTAGTGGGCAGAAGTTTGTGGAATCACTGAGTATTTACATAGTCTCAAAGTGTTTCCCCTATAAGATACTTATTAATTAAAAAGGGTAAAATAGAAACTTTACAGTGGAGAAACTCAGCAGACACCACCTTAACCAAATGATCAAAGTTGACATCACCAGTAATGGGACAAATCAACACCTGATATGAACTCAGCATCCCTTCTGTGATCTTCCTGCTAAAAATGCATAACCTGAATTTAATCAGAAGGAAACATCAGACAAACCAAAATTAAAGGACATTCTACAAAATACATGACTTCTCTTCTAAAATGTCAATGTCATGAAATACAAAGATTCAGGAACTGCTACAGATTAAAAGAAACTAAAAGAACATAATGATTCAATGCAATATATAATGTTGCATTTTCTTTTGCTTTAGGACATTGGGACAACTGGTGAAATATGAATAAGGTGGATAGACTAGTATTATATTACTGTTAATTTCCTAATTTTGATAAATGTACCATGGTTATGCAAGTGCATTCTTTGTTGTTAGAAGATACACACTGAAATACCTAGGAGTAAAGGAGCATCATATCTACAACTTACTCTTAAACAGTTCAGGAAAAATTACACACACATACATGAATCGAGAGAGGAAAAAAAGGATAGAGCAAATATAGTAAAATGCTAATAATTGTGGAGAATATCTGAGAATTCTTTACACTATTATTGCAACTTTTCGGCAAGTCTAATTATATCAAAAAAAGTTAAAAAGTGAGGCTTCAGGTCACTGAACCTGTGTGAAAGTCTCCAAAGCTCTCCATTTGGGTCTCCTACTCAAATTACTACAAAAAGGCAGTCATGTAAAGGGGTGTCTGATACCTTGTTGTTTATGAAGCCGCTCCAACTCGGTCCTGAGATAGTACATCTTCTTTTGGCGAGCTTCCCGGTCACTCTTTAGTTTTTCCATCTCTTCAATAACCTGCAAAGTACAAAATGGTAAGAGAGTTTTTCAGCCTCCAACATCCTCCCCTTTCCACTGCCCTCGTGCTAGATGATATCTAAATGCAAGGATCCAAATGCCTGTACACAGAGGCTCTGACTTTATAGTGAAGGTGGTATTTCATTCCGATCCAAGTTCCAGAATAGAATTATCCTTTTCAGAGTTACATTGACCGGAAAATATTATTTTTATGCAGGAAGCACTATACTATTAATGTTAACCTAAAACTACTGACAGCAACTATTAGATAGTGGTTCTGAGCCCAAAGGGAACGAACCATCAAAACGGGAACTAATATGTGTTATGGGTGAGGCACTGTGTTAGTTACATTACATACATCACCTTATTTAATCCTCATGACATTATCTGTTTTACGGTAAGAAAACTGAGGCTGTAAAGATCAAGTAACATATTCAAGGTCTTATAGTAAGAGGATTTAAAATCCAGGTATATATGACCTAAAGCTCATGATCTTTCAACTGCCTTACCACCACCTAATGGAAAAAAAATGGCCTGTTCTGTAATGGGCTAGTTTGAAAAACCTGTGCATTATCAGCCCTGACTTAAGTGCTGGGTTCTTAAAGGGAAAGTTATTAGCTTTTAACCTCCATAATCACCACAGGAAAAGGATCCAAAACTCACTGGGATGAAACAGGTTTACTGATTCTCCTTCACCCAACCTAACTTTGGTTCCTCACTCTCTGATGAGGTCATTTTGAAGACTTCAAGGCTCCCAGCTCCTATCTATAGTGTTCTAAGGCCAATAATTCAGATAAAGAGATAAACTTAACAAAGGAGTCTAACTATCACAGTGGGACCTAGGACCAGACTTTAGTTAAGTCCTAAAGAGAAAACATGTGAGAAAATCAGAGGGGGTCTATACATTACTTAGGGTGATGACAGCAGCTTCCAAAGAACTTAAAGGGCCTTACAAATTTTCAGCTCCCTCTAAAAGACAAACACAAATTTATGTTAAAATAGAAGTCTCAGGCACAGGATGCCCAAAGCTAATATTCACCTTCTGCTTCTGGGAAGCACGGTTCTTCTCATCAGAGATCTTCTCCGGATTATATCTTATGAGTGACGGGATGGACACCTGGACAGGCACTTGGGCAGTAGGAATTGAGCCTAGCACTGACTCATCCTGCTTGGGATCATCAGGAGTCACAGTAGGGATCACACGTAGATTGGGACGGCTACGAGTAGCTTGTTTGGTAACTGGCATTACCCTGTGTGGTTCAGGTAGAGGGTGGTTTGCTGGTTGAGAGGCGGGGTACATGGGCCACCTTGAGGCTGCATATGCCATGTAGTGCCTATAGGCATCAAAGGAAGCAGGGGGAATGGCAGGTCCCTGGTAGTTTGGAGGGATCCGAGCTGTAGCAAACTGAGAGGTCCTTGGCATATGAAACTGAGATAGAGAAGCAGGGTGTGGAAGTCTAACTGGGGCAGATGGGGCTGATGGCAACATGCACCTGACTGCAACAGAAGACTGAAATCCACTGCCAACCACCTCTGGTCCTGCAATATGACCCATTGGATGGTCAGACTTTAGGAATGGGGGGCTGTTTTTTGTGAGCAGGTAAGGATCCACAGGGGAGACAGGGTGTGGATGGGACACCTCTGGGGAGTGGGTATTGCTATGGTGTGCCTCCCTGCTCTCTAGTCTATGAGGATCTGAGGAGCGCCGATCAGCTGAGAAACGGCGTTCAACCGAGGAACAGCGGTCTGCTGAAAAGTGCCGGTCAACTGAGGAACGGCGGTCAGCGGAGGAACGTGATGGTTTCTTGCCATGAAGTCGTTCCTGGGTACGTGCAGCCAGTTTACTAATCTCTGCTACCCCAATATCTAGCCCTATGGTCTTGAGCAAGTCATGAATCTTGGCATATTCTGGATTGGTCTCTTCTATTGATTCTAGCTTTACAGCTGGAGCTGAAGAGGGCAGGGAGCTTGTCTTCTGCCTCATAACTTCACTCTCAGAGCCCCCAAGAGGCTTTGGTGGAGATTCTACCTTTAAATCCTCTTCTTCATCCCCATAGAGAAATTTCTCCTCATCCTCAATGTCAGGGAAGCTACGTCGCCTTTTTTCCTGTGTACCTGTAGAATCTGCCAACATGCTCAGAATGCGGGAAAAACCACTGCCATCCTGGCTGGCTCTCTCATGGGGCAGCAAGAAGTCTGTGTGTCGCTCAGGTCCTTCAGCCTTCATATCTAATTTCTCCTTGTGGCACAGAAAACTTCCAAACTTCTCTCTGAGAGGACTGTTGTCTTTGGGTATCCCAGGGAGGGGACCCCATTGGTAGAGGTTGCCCTGAGGTTCCTTCAGGGTAGTCTCTACCACAGTCCCCTTGTTGTTTTCAATCTCTGAGGCAAAAGCAGCTATAGCACCACTTAGTGGAAGAGATGGGTGTCCAGAGTAGAGAGGGTGATCCTGGCTGGTGCTGGTACTGCTAGAAAGACTCTCAAGCTGCAAAGACAAACAGAACTGATTTAGTCTCTATGCAGAATCTCAGAAAACTAGTAACTGAGATAAATACTTAAATACTTTGCTCTTCTTGAATGAATAGGGGAAAGATAAGTATGGATGAAAGGGAGGTACAGGATCCTTAGCTATGTTCAAGATTTGGGTCCCTGTATTTCCAAATGTTTCTGCTGTAGCAAGCGGAAATAGGAAGTAAGGTAGATTGGATTGAATTCTCACTTTTGCCCACTTGTTGTAGTCCTCACCAAGGAATTTGAATTCAAAAGGACTTTAGAGATGCCCTAGCTTACTTGTTTTCTTTTCTATGGATCCCCAAAAGAAAAAAACAAAACTGGAGCTGCTTTGGTTGAAGTGGGGTCAGGAAACTCTGAAACCCTAACTGACCAGCCTCCTCTTGCTTCCCTAAGTGCCCTTAGGCACTTCTTCAAAAACCTTTAGCTCCTAAGAGGACTGCTAAAAACTAGTGCTGATGCCTAACCATCTTCTCATAAGTGAGGAAAAAATATCAAGGCTGGAAACGGTGAAGTGACTTGTCTAAATTAAAAGTCACACAGCAAATTGGTGGCAGCGGTGGGTCCAGAATCAGAATCACTGAGGATTCTGGTCTAGTGTCCCACCACTCCTATATTTTGTCTTCTCTCTAATGAGAGATAAGGAAAACTCAGATCATCTCCTCCCTTTGCCCTTCAAGTTTCATTTCCAAGAAACTCATATTCAAAGATTCCTCTAAGGCTATCCAATTTAGAGAAAAAACTTACAATACTCTCCAAAATGTTTGCTTATAAAGCCTAACATATGACAACAGAAGCCCTCTACTGAGGCCTTATGAAGCCTACAGTTTCCTTGAGGGAGTCCTGGAAGGTGCAGCTTATAGGCATAATAATGTTGGTCCAGCGTATATTACAAAGATACCATTAGGGACACAGCCCCCAGGAAAGTAACCAGGCTTTAAGATATTAGAGGCACTAGCAAGAGACCCTAGAAGAAACTCAGCAGAGACCTGCATGGAAGGCTCCATGTCCACCTCAATCCGCTTCTTCAGAATTGACTTCTTGGGCATCACAGATACTTCCTCAGGCCGATGTAAGGAATATCCTGGCTCTGATGCTGTTAGGACACCTGACAATCCAGGGATGGGACAGCTAGTGCCACTACCATCAACTCCCACCAGCTCCTCACTTAAGCTCCTACTGCGCTCTTCTTCTTCTTCTCGTTTTCGCCTGGCAAGGTCCAGCTCTCGAAACTCGGGGTCCAGAAACCTAGGGCTCGGGCTCCGTCTACGCTGTCGATAGTTGCGGGTCCCTGATGTGAAACTTGGGTGATCACCTCCCATGCTGTGTATCTTCTCTGTGTCATCATAACGGGGCCGTTTGGCCTCCCGGCTCCTTTCCTCAGGTCGTAATGAGTAGGAGCCTTTCAGTTTGTCTCTATTCCGTTCTGTTCCCCGCAACAGCTCATCATGACAACTGACATGGGGACTATAATCAGAACGATGCAGGAAAGTTTCTCTTGCTCGGTAGTCCTCATCAAGTTGTCCCAAGAAGGGACTGAGAGGCCCCTCCTCCCGGGAAATATATCGTTCAAGACCTCGAGAGCATTGGGAGCTTCGAGTGAAGACAGAATCATCAGTCAGGTCATCCCTGAGAAAAGACACAAGCACAACTGAATACAATGAACTTGGAAAGAGCAAGACCAGACAAGGCTAAGAGACTGATTTGGCAAGGGAGCTATAGAATGCTTAGGACAAAAGACAATAAGCATGCAGTCCAACAACAAATCTATGTATGTATATGGAACATTTCCTCTCCCTTTCCCCAGGGGCACAAGCAGCTTCAGCCTCTAATCAGAGAGAGATATTACTGATCTATTTAGACGGAGCTTTTACGTTAATCTCTTTGACTAGACTTTGGGGATGCAGAGTATCATGCTAGGGTTTGGGAGATGTGAAAACACCACTACCAGACTACAAAGAATCCTGGGTTACACAACTCCAACTAGCTAAATTCTAGCTCTTTGCTACTAAAAGAGTGGTCTGAATCATCAGCATCAGTATTATCCATGAACTTTTTAAAAAATACAGATTCTCAGGCTCCACTCAGGCCTACTGAATCAGAATCTGCATTTTAACAAGATCTCTAGGCGATTGGCATGCACTTTAAAATCTGAGAACCACGAGTCCAGATCAATGATTTTCAAGCTGTGTTTCACAGAGATTCTGACGAGTGCTCAGGAGCTGCTTAAAGGAAGGAGGTACTAGGAGAGCAGAGCCCACATGGCGCTGGGCCTTCCATCTCACTGAAATCGTACTAGCCCCAGCTTTATTCACTTATATAGTAAAGTTCCGTATAATATTTCATTTGGGAAAAAAAGGGTTTCCCTGTGGGGAAAAAATTTTTTTAGCTACTGGTCTATCTAATTGGCATGATTTTCTTGTAAGTTTCAGAAGCGTCTCCAATGCTTTGTTCTGCTGGTTCACATACTAAAAACCATAAAACTTCCTCACAGCCTGTTTTGTTACCCTTTCCTGCCTTGCCTTGACATCCACAAGCACTCTACTAACCTAGGGCCCAGGAAAGAGTACGTGATGGTTTGGCTCACTATATATTTTTATTTCACAGAAATAAAAAAGTCTTGGACCTTTGTGGCATAAAGGTAAAAATACAGGATGGGACATCGGTCCTTTCAGCTCAGAGCTCTATACCACAGACAATAGTCCTAACCTTTTGAGGCACTATGGTCACAGAGCTTCTATTGCTCAAAAGTAAAGTTTCTGATCCTCTAGCACTTTAAGCATACAACTTTTAAGTAATCTGAATGAAAAGTTTACATGTTGCTTACATTCCAGAGTAAATTACCATCCAGAGGATGGTAATTAATGGTGTCTTCTATAGTTTCTAGTGGCTACTTTTGTTTTTTGTGATTTCTAGAAACGACTTTTGTTTTTTTATAGTTGTTTTTCTATCTCTGAAACTAAGTTAGCAGAACATCAAAGAGTTGCCTTTTCTTATTCACCAGCCTAGCCTTTGTTCAAAGTTTTACACCTGGGTAACAGCTATAAATAACTTTAGAAAAGACTATCAAGGATAAACTTTATCACCTCCTCTAAAAGACCACCACCCGTGGGAACCCAGATTCTTGTTACTCACCTCCTCCCCAAGAATCTGTGGAATTTTGAGGTCTCAATGTAGTATGAAGTAGGACAGAATGAGAATGAACTAAAAGACTATCTCTGAAATCGATCATAACTAGGGTAAAATATTATACACTGTAGGTTTATCAGCCATGAACACACTTATTTCCAGGGAGAAATGTCCATGAGTTGAGTCACTCTGTTGCTAAAACACCATCTACCATACAAAGTCTCTGATCATATCGGTGTAGGGGAAAAAATATAGGCTCCGTGGTAGTGGCAAGTTCATCCATGCTCCCACGTTCAGCTCCCCACTAGAATTACTACATGTCACCACCAAATGACATACTGGCCTAAGATCTAATCCAGCTCTAAATATCAAGAAGCTAAAAATAATGAGACGGCCCTCTGAAAGTCTCAATCCAGACAAATCTCCAGCAAAAGGAGGGGAAAAAACAACATAAGAACGCATAGAAACAGTTAAAGGAATGAGCTATCATGTACATACAGGTGGAAATCAGGTTGCTTATTAGAAGTTCTTGTCCTCCTTCCTTAAGTCTCCCAAAGGAGAAGAGAGAGAACTGGCTGCAGTAAAAGTGAGCCCTTAAAAGGCCCCAATTCTCTGTAGCTCAGAAGAGTCCAGTGACAGACTCTCTGTGAAAGCTTTAGTTAAGTCCATCTCTTTTCTAAAATAAGGTCTATCTATTTAAAAAATTGATTGCTGGATGTGGGTGATGGGTACATGGGAGCTCACTGTACTATTCTCTCTACTTTGTTTACAAATTCCATTCAAGTTAAAAAACACATAGAACGTATGTCCACATAAAAGTTTGTACACCAATGTTCATAGCAGCATTATTCATAATGGCCAAAAAGTGGAAACAACCCAAATGTTATCTACCCATTCATCAATGATGAATGGATAAACAAAATATATACAGTGAAGTATTATTAGCAACAAAAAGGAATGAGGTACTGTTACATGCTACAACATGAATGAATCTTGACAACATTATGCTAAGTGAAAGAAGCCAGTCACAAAGGACCATATATTTTATGATTATATTTATATGAAATGTCCAGAACAGGCAAATCTGTACAGACAGAAAGTAGATTAGTGATAGGCTAGAGTGGGGGGGTGCAGGGAAGGAACAGCTAAGGGTGCAGGTAATAAAAATGTTCTAAAATTGATCACAGTGGTGGATGCCCAATTCTGTGAATATACTAAAAGTCACAGAACTGTACGCTGTAAGTGTCTTCACGCAACCTGTTCGTGTTCCCTTTTCAGAGTAAGTTACAGTCCTACACACAGAGCTGCCAAGGTGAGGACACTGACAATCCTGTCAATTTGGCTGTAACCCAAACCTGATATAAAATTAGATTCAATAAGGGAAGAGAGGAAAAAATAAACAAACACCTACAAACGAAGGATGGCCTGTCTCATTAGCTGAAGACTGGACTCACTTTCAGAAGACATCCTGAGAATGCCAATAGTCCTATTGCCCGGTTTTAGTGGACAGTAATTATCTACACAAACCATACTGAGCAAGAGTGCAGGGGGCAAAAAGTCCAAAGAAAGACCTAGTACCACCTTTTAGAACCTTAATCTCAATTTCTCTAAAATATACCTTTCTCTCTGAAACACATGATTCTGGAAAGAAGATTACTGTCCCAAACTCCCAAAGAGAAAAATATTAATTTTTATAACTTAAAAACAATCAGCTATCTGAAGCATGTGTGCATAACGAACATTATGGAAAGGGGAGGTGACACCCTAGGCCTAACAAGAGGAAATGCTAAAGTTACTTCAAAACCTCAGCAAGGAAGGAAGAGAATCACACCACGCAGCGCCTCTACTCAATCATCTCCCAAAATAGGGGAGCCAGAAGCGCAAGGGCTGTTGCCTCAGTTAAGTGATACAGTCACATACCTTGAAGCCCTATCTTGAGAAGTTTCAGTGTCATGTGACACAACACTGTCCTGCCTTGCTTCACTGCACTGAATAGCCAATGGAGCTTTGAAGTAAATATCACCACTGAAGGGTAGCACTGGTCCTCAGACTTCCTGCCCAGCTGTCCCCCACCTGCCTGTCAATGCTATGTGCACCACAGCACGGACAGTCTCAGTTTGAAAGAACATTACATTGATTTATTGCTACTGCTAATCATTTGTGAAAACTCCCAATGTGCTGAGCAGAGACCATAACAGACACAACTCTCAGTTCTCAGAAAGAGTGCTTTTCCTGTACTCTCATGCTTATCTTTTCACTTTTGTGAGGTGAAAACACCTAATGCGATTATTTACTTCATTAAGTTCCTAGTCCCTGAGATCTGTATTTAATACTCTGTGGAGTGTATTTGGCCTTCCTCAGTACTCAATAGTTGTAAAGTAATAACTGAAATTAAACATTTTTAAAGATTTCTAACTTTCTATTAATGTTTATATATTTAATAGAAATACATACATTAGACATGAATTTATCTAAACCCTTTCTGAATTTATCTTTCAGCCTGAACAAGCTGAAAATAACACCACTAAAAAAAGATTTCCTATTTTGTCCAGAACTTTCCTTTGCAGAGGGGACCCCTAGTTCCAGTATTTTAGAATCCATATCACTGCAACTGTTTTTAATTTGGGGGACTCTGTTTATGTCCTCTCAGCTTTCCCCTTTCCAGTTGGACCATGATGACCTTTTTTTTGGTGAGGAAGATTGGCCCTGAGCTAACATCTGTGCCAGTCTTCCTCTATTTTGTATGTGGGATGCCACCACAGCATGGCTTGATGAGTGGTCTAGGTCCGTGCCTAGGATATGAACCTGCAAACCCGGGCCACAGAAATGGAGCATGTGAACTTAACCACTACACCACTGGGCTGGCCCCAGGATGACCTTTTAATGTCTTTTTTCCTACATAATTCTTTCAGCAACAGAGTCTACCATCAACACACTCTCCCGACTCAGAAAGCCTTTCCCAATGTTATACTTTGTACTGGACATAGAACATAACTTCAGTGTTAGCACCACTCTTTCAAACACATCATTCAGAAAACAGTAACATCTTTGCCTTCAAGCACTTTTACAGTGTGCCCTGCCTCAGATGAAGCCTACCTGTCCACGTCCTCCAGATTATCCACTGGTGACCCCAGTCGATCACTAAGCCGCCGCCGTTCTGGTAGGCCAACACAGAAGTGGTCATTGCCAACAGTGATCCTTAAGCTCTGTTCCAAAGAAGAGTCAGAACGCAGACCAGGAGAGCGTCTCTGCAAAAGCAGAAGACAATATAATTGTCAATAGGGTCAAGATATCCCTACACCCAAAGATGTTCTCTTCCCTTGTCACAAAGTTGTGGTCCGACAAGGTGAGAAATGGCTATGGTAACATACTACTCTAATGATAAAGTTTTTTTTTTTTTTTTGGTGAGGAAGATTAGCCCCGAGCTAACATCTGTTGCCAAAACTCCTTCTTGCCAAAGAAGATTGGCCCCAGGCTAACATCCGTGCCCATCTTCCTCTACTTTTATATGTGGGACACCTGCCACAGCATGGCTTGATAAGCAGTGTGTAGGTCCATGCCCAGGATCCAAACCTGTGAACCCGGGGCTGCCAAAGCAGAGTGCACGAACTTAACCACTACGCCACCCAGCCAGCCCCAATAAAAAATTATCATTTTCTTAAGTAAAGCCCACACTTCCAAGCCTCCCAGTCTGTGACCTCTCATTCTTTCACTTACTGGTACTGGGCAAGGGACTAGAGGAGTGAATTAAGAATGTTCTCAGAACCCATCCACTTCTAGTGAAGGAGGTATGCCAAAACAATTTTTTAAAGTACTTCTGATAGTGATAAATACTACGAAGTCATTAAAACATGAAACAGATTGGGGAAAAGGAGCTACTTCAGATAGGATGGTTAGAGAAGGCTTTTCTGAGGTGATACCATTTAACCTAAGGCCTGAATGATGAAATGTCAGTCTTGCAAAGAACAGATGGAAGGATGTTTCAGGCAAACAGAACAAGCTCTGTAACAAGCTCAGCGTGTTTTGGGTAACAGAAAGGCAGCCAGTGGGACTGCAGCAAAGTGACAGAAGAGGAGAATATAGGCAGAAGCCATGGTTAGGTAATTTGGATTTTATTCTTAGTGTAATAAGAATCCACAGAAGGGTTTCAAGCAGGGGAGTGACATAATCTGACTACATTCTTCCTCTAGATACTCGCATTGTTCATATGCTCATTTCCTTTAGATCTTTATTAAAAAGTCATCTTCCCAGGCTACCCTATCAAAAATTATAACTCCCTTCTGTTTTTTTTCTTAGCACTTAACCACATTTAACACGCGAAAACATTTTACTTCTCTATCTTTTATTATCCGACTCCCCTTGCTAGAATACAAACTCTACAAGGGCAGGGGTTTTTGACTGGTTTGTTCACTGTTGTATCCCCAGTGCCCAGAACAGCACCTAATACATGGTAGATGTTCAATAAATACTTCTTAAATGCATAAAATGGGGACCGCCCGGTGGCGCAGCAGTTAAGTTCGCGCTTAGCAGCCCGGGGTTCGCAGGTTCGGATCCCGGGCACCTGCCGACGCACAGCTTGAGAGCCATGCTGTGGCGGTGTCCCATATAAAGTGGAGGAAGATGGGCACGGATGTTAGCCCAGGGCCAGTCTTCCTCAGCAAAAAGAGGAGGATCGGCAGTGGATGTTAGCTCAGGGCTGGTCTTCCTCGCCAAAAAAAAAAAAAATGCATAAAATGAAGGTTTTAGGGTTTAGCCCAGTGGCGTACTGGTTTAGTTTGTGCGCCCCGCTTTGGCAGCCCAGGGTTCGCAGGTTCGGGTCCGGGAGCAGACATCTGTACCACTTATCAAGCCATACTGTGCCGACGTCCCATATAAAGTAGAGGAAGATGGGCATGGATGTTAGCCCGGGGCCAATCTTCCCCGGCAAAAAGAGGAGGATTGGCAATAGATGTTAGCTCAGGGCTAATCTTCCTCACACACACACAAAAATGAAGGTTTTAAAAAATCATTTTGATGGCTGGGTACAGAATAAACTGCATGGTAACAAGAGTTGGGTGTAAAGGAGCCTAATGCAATAACCTAGGCAAGAGGTAATAGGGTTCAGACTAGAGTGATGGCAGGAAGAGGTCAGTTTTGGGGATGTATTTTGGAAGTAGAGCTGCCAGGTTAGACAGATGAAGTTCATCTGACAGATGAGACTTGGGGAGAAGGGAGATGATAACTGTTTCTGGATGAACAATGGGTTATATCATTTACTGAGACAGAAAAGACTGGAGCATACAGATTGTGCATTAGAGAAGAAAAGGGAGGTTATGGAAACTAGTTTTCTGTTTTCCTTGCTTCCTCTGTAGTGACTAAAATCAGACTATAGCTGCTCAGCTATGAAAATCTTTAACATAGTGACAAGTCAATTCACCTATGACCAAAGTAAGCAGAGCACTTGAATACTGTTAAGAAAGAGAATCAGAAAAACAGAAACTTTGTCACAGGGGTTTAAAAAAAGAGTGGTGAACTGATAATAAAAACAAATTCCAAAACACTAGACCCTGTCCAGAGTGGTGGTTATGGTAAGAGGTCAATACTGTCTAAACTCAACTTCTTAACCTCATGCTCTGTCCCTCTAGCAGGGAAACGTAACCGTTAAAAGCATGGATGTGGGAACCAGGCAGGTAAGAACTGAATCACAGCTCCACCACTTCTTAGCTGTGTGGCCTTGATTACATTACTTGAATCTCTCTGGGTTCCTCAGCTGTTCAATACGAAATAATTTTAATTGCCTCGCCTCCAAGGGTTGAGAGTGTTCAAAGGGAATGTGTGAAGTTGAAGGGCAAAGCATAATTCCTGCCACCTAAATCAGTAAGTGGCAGTGCTATTACAACGACTGTGGGTATGCACACTTCATTTCGGAGAAGCAGCTCCAAGTTAGATACCTAACAGTTGACATTCTAGGTGTCTACCTGGGTCCGGTTTAAGCAACCCTAACTTGCCACAAAGACTTTCTGCTGCTTTTCAGACTCAGGGGACAGTTCAGGTCTAAGGGGATACAAGACCATGGAACTCTGGGGAAACAACTATTCAAAAAGTCCCAAGCACACGGTTTGGAGGAAACTCCCCTCGCCCTGGCAAACTTTTCCACCCAGAGGGAGAGAAATAGCCTATTTCTAGGAAATGGAGCGCTGCCTCCCGACCAGGCGCCCGTGCGAGTCCCAAGTCCGTTATGCAAAGGAAGCTCCCGGGGCTGACAGGGAACCCTCGGGTTCCAGGGTCGTCAAGGGAGGCCCTGGGGGTGGAGGGTCTTCTGTTTAGGGGAGCCTGGACTGCGCGGGTTTCTGGAAGCAAGATCCCCGGGCGAGTGGGCTCGGGAATGGAGGGAGTCCCGGTCGAGGGGTGGGATTACCCGGCTGCCGCTGTCGCCTGGATGGTCTCCGCGGCCGTCCCGGGCGAAGTCGGCGCGGGACTCCCCCCGGCTGCTGCCTCGGAAACCTGCTGGGCCCGGCGGGAAGAGTCGTCGGCCCCGCGGCGGCGATGGGGAGCCGCGACGGGGCCGCGGCGGGGACGGCGAGGCCCGGCGGCCGCGAGGCGGGGACGGGGAGCCGCGGCGACCCCGAGGCGGGGACGGCGAGGCCCGGCGGCCGCGGTGCCCTGAGGGCGAGCGGGGCCGGCGGGCCGGGGTCCGCGACGAGGAGGAGCCGGAGGGCGGCGGCGAGGCGCGGCGAGCGGGGCCCGAGGAGGAGCCGGAGCCGCGGCCAGTGCGCGGGCCGGCCCCGCCGCTCTCTTTAGGCCGGTGCGAAGAGACGGAGGCGCGGGCGCCACTGCGGTACATGGCTCCGGCAGCAGCGGCCACGGCGGCAGCTCCGACCCGGGGTTGCCCCGGCCGCGGGCCCCCAGCGCGCCGCCGCAGCTGCAGCCCCGGCCGCCTCGGCCGCCGCGCCCCGCCCCCGCAGCCAGCACAACCCCCTCCCCTCGGCCTGCACCGCCCCTGGGGCCCGGCCGAGCGCGCCCCCGCGGCCGCGGCTGGCGGTTGGAAGGCGCGAGCACGCGCCCGACACACCCCCCGCCCTCGGGGCTCCCCGCTCCTCCACTCAGGGAACGGCCACTGGAGCCCGAAATGGGGAGGAGCGCGGAAGCCGGCGCGGGGCTGGGCGAGCGGAGGCAAGTGAGGCGCGCGACCGGCGCTCCGCACGCTCCGCCTCCAAGCCTGCAAGATGGCGGCCGCCGAGGCGCCCGCTGCCCCTCTCCCGGCGACCACGTGACCCCGGGGCGTCCGCACGGAGGGGCCCGGCGGAAGAGAAGGGATTAGCGGGAGCCGAGCCGCCTCTTCCCGGGATGCGCGAGGCCCGGGGAGAGCACGTTCGCCTTTTCCCAAGCCCCCGGCCCTGGTAATTTACTTGGGGACAATAAATGGTTCTACATGATGGGACTATAAACGTTAGGTATGTCGGCGGCTACGCACCTCGGCAAGAGCCACCACCGAAGTCCCGGCCCCCATAGAAGCCGCATGACAATCGTCAGTTTACTTTGCAGTTTGCCTGATTTCTAGAGGTTGAAATTGAGGATGGAAAAGTGCGGGGTGGGGGACGAGAATGAAACCCAAAGAAGACTCAGTTTTCGCTTTCAACCAGAACACTTACGGTCTCCGGGAAGATCACCACCGCCAGGGGTCCACATCGTGATGGGAGGCCTGGAGAGTTTTTGTGAGCGATTCAGACCCCCCAGAATTTTCCTGGACGCCTGGCTGTAGAAGTAGTCCCCAGACTCAGGGTCTTGCATAGTAAGTACAAAAGGCAAGAAAAAGCACAGAAGAGAAGAAAGACAATGGTCAAAACATGAAAAAAATGTTGACCCTAACGAAATTCTTCAAAATAAAACAAGGACTTAACAGTTTTCATCTATCAACTAGAAATGCAAAACGAAATTGGTATGAAAACCAGGTTTCTGATTCCAAAGCAAAGGCAGAACACAGAAAAATTTAATTATGAAAGATTTCCATTTTCTAATTTATATATTTCCATATTAAATTTGAAATATATCCAATTTCACATGTTTGTATAATGATATACTCTTACATCACACTTCAGTAAAAATAGAGTAAAATTTTACCAGTTGATTTTTCTTTCCCTCAGCTTACTTCACCCCTTAGCATTATCTGCCTGCTTTCTTTAGGCATTTGGATTTTCCATTTCTGACTTCTGGGTTTTATGGCTTAAAGGGGCCTTCATCACGTCAAGGTTATTAATATAATATATTAATGTATATAGTTTATATTTTAACACTTCCATGATTTTGTTTACCTGGAATTTTATGTATGAGTCCTCATATAATCCATTAAATTAAAATCTAAAATTATTTTTCACAGATGGATAGCCAATTTTGTCTGAAACACGAATTGGGATTACCTGTATACTGGGAAGTCATATTGAGGGAATGAGTTATCCAGCTAATGAACGAACCCTGCCAAATGCTAATTAGCCACGTGGCAATCCAATTCTGTTGTTTTCTTTTGGTTGTGTTACTTACAGTGAAGAGATTTTTTTTAACGTTATTTCTTTGTGAAAAGAAAACTAAATAACAGGAGTGATGATGAAAGTAAAAGAAAGTAAAGCAATCTGGGAAAGTGATGGCTCTTAACCAGAAAATATGAGTTACATGCAAGGTTTCTGAGCAGTGTAGAACGTATTTCATGATGTGTCCTATGCAGCAGAGACCTGTACTTAGAGATTCGGATACACCAGCTCAGTAGCATAAAAGTCCTGTCAGAGAAGGCTGAGAATCTATGTAAGTGAAGCTGCCGTCTAAACTAGTCTAGAGAAGTTGGTTTTTAGTCATCTCTGGCTTGGTGGGATCAGGAGATCTAAGAGACATTACCAGGGCTCATCGATATCTGAGTCTTCTCTCATTCTGGGCATGAGTAAATGATCCCCGTTCTTCCCCCTTTCAGAAAGGGGGGCCATGTGACTTTTTCGAGCCGCCATGGGCTGTGAATGGAGGCACCTTATACCATTTCCAGGCCCAATCAGGAAAGAGTGGTTATGATTTCCATGCTCTCTCTTTCCATGCTGTGGCAACTGAGGAAGCCACCTGTCCCAGATGGTGCAGCCAGTCACCTTGGGTCTCTGAGTGGAGCAGAGTACCACCCTGCTTTGGCCATCTACCGTGAGCATGAAATAAAACTTTGTTGTGTTAAGCACTGAGATTTGAGTGATAATTTGCTACCACAGTATAACCATGGCTAATATGACTATTATGGAGGTGTTTTTTGGTTGTTTTGGTTTTTTCTCGTCTGTATTTTCTGACTTTTGTGTTATTTATAAAATTTATATAAAATAAAAAACCCATAAAACTTATTCTACTGAAAAAATAATTTTAAAAAATCTGCCAGAGGTGTATGCCCTGTCTTTATTCGCATATATATGAATTTTGTTTACCCGTGCTTTTGGTGAGATCTAAGTATATGTGAAGAAAATGTGACTAGGTGTTTATAGATATTTTCAATCAATACATTTTATTTATTTATTTTTTACTTTTATTTTTTGTGAGGAAGACCAGCCCTGAGCTAACATCCATTGCCAATCCTCCTCTTTTTGCTGAGGAAGACTGGCCCTGGGCTAACATCGTGCCCATCTTCCTCTACTTTATATGGGACACTGCCACAGCATGGCTGACAAGGAGTGCGTCAGCCAGCACCCAGGATCCGAACCCAGGGCTGCCAAAGCGCAAACTTAACCGCTATGCCACCAGGCCAGCCCCCAATCAATACATTTTAAATCAGGGTTAGTTATATCAGCTTTTCCTCCTCAATCCTTCTCTAATATTGAATAACTATTTTTATCAAGGGGCTGGCCTCCATGGTATATAATTGGAAAACTCGCCTGCTTTCCCTTCACACTTGCATGAAATCTCTTGCAAATCCCTTCACTTGTCAAGTATTTTTCAGTCACAGGAGTAGTCTTATTGCAGTAGTGAAAATATCTTGTCCAGGGTAACAGTTAAAACTCTACATTCAAGCTAAAGGTTTTCCCCTCCCCCAGCTCTTGCCTGCTTCAGAGTGAAGCTTGCTGTGATGAAGGGAGGTGTGCCAGGCTTCCCCACATCCCTGCCTTTACTCCTCAGAGTTTACTCCTCGTCTCCCACTGGCTAGCTGCTATTTTTGAACTCCCCTCCCCCAGGGTTTGGGGCAGGAAAAGAAGGAATTAGGGGGAAAGGGCACAGTCTTCCCTGGTAGATGCAGGATGGTGTTATCTTCAAAAGATGGTTTCCTATGAACATGGAGGACTCACAAATGTTGGCTCTTTCTGTCTTATGTCACCTTTGTGAGCTGTTTTACGACTCTTTTGCTGAGACCTAGGCAATGCCTCTCCTCTGGTTGACTGCCTGTGACTCCTTTCCCCCCAGACCTTGGCCTCCTAGAGGTTCATCCCATGTAAAACTCACTCTCCTAGGGTCCCTTTCCTCTATGGGCATCCTTCATGGGAAAGATTCTTTTTAAATGACTCCAGGTTGTTTTCCTTCTAGGTACACTTGGCCCATGGGACAACTCATGCATCTTTGCCCTGCTGGCAAGGGCAGTGCAGCTCACTCCCCATGCCACCCACCTTACTCGTCATCCCAGGGAAGCTAGTCAGCCAGCGTCTTGCTTTTGGATTTCCTCAGGTGGGAGTTAGGACATCAGTTCCTATGGACTTCCAAACTCCAGGAGACATAAGCCAAACATTCTGAGAGGTGCTAGTGGAGGCCTCTATCTCATTTGGCTTTAGGCAATGACCCCTCTCCCTCCCCAGAGTGGTGGGTGAGAAAATATAGGGTCCACAGGTAAGGGCCCATCTCCCTTTGAAGTGGATGGGGGAAGGAGGTACCTGGCATCTATTGTGTTGCTTTCTGCTTTTGAGGCCTTTGCTGAAACTCCAAAGACAACAGGAAGAATCTAATTAACATCCTATCACAACTGTTTTCTGTTATCCATTTAAGAAACTTCCTAGACTTCTGATGAAAATGGTGGAATGGGTTAAGGCTTTCATACACACACACATATCCTGTAGCAGATATATAGCAATGACAGATAAAACCTGAAAAGGGAAAAGGAAAGAGACCTAGACTTTAAAAAAAGATACTGTCCCCCACTCCCATGAATATGCAGAAGCCACAGACCTCCTGGGCTTTCAAGTAAGTCTAAAGCAAGAGTAGCAGTCAGAGATTTGGCTCCTGTGGATGGAGGTGTAAGTGTCGCCCAGGAGGTGGAGGACCTGGGCTAGGTTTTCAGCTTGAAGCCAAGGACACCCCTGCCCCTACATGCAAGCTGAACAAAACTGTTGCCAACCTTCTGCATGGGGCTATAGCTCATGGAAAGCTGTGTGCCAAGTGGGTAGCAGGACAAAAATGTTGACAGTCTTTAGATGAGAGCTGAGCCCAGGCACTCGCTGCTCAGTGACTGCAATGGCAACACCCTGATATTACCAGGGTTCCTGTACACCGGTAATAACCAAGTAGAAAATAACGGTAAGTGTGGTGGATTCAGCCCATGCGTGTATCACTATTAAGTCCCTAAACCCCACTAAAATGACAGCAAGGGGTTTCGTAAGTCTGCTTTTTAAGGTATAAACTCAGATGTGCAACCTGGAAGTGTGAGGGAGATAATGCCCCATCAGGCAGAATTTTGATCAGTAGGAGACAGGAGCCAATGAATAATTTTTCCCTATTTCTTCCCTTATCTCACCCCTCCCAGGATGGTCTTGAGATGCACTTTGTTTACTGAGGACCCAGTTCCCAGATCCAGCAATCGGTTTAATTTAGTGGCAGCCAGGTGAACAAAACATATTCCTGTTGGTTCTCCCTTCTTTCCTGCTTAATTTTCCTTGTCCCTCACACCTGCTCCTGGAATCCCTAATAATAAAATGAGGCTCTGGTTTCTGGGGAACTGAGGCTAACACAACTAACAAGAAAAAGATCAATATATTTGACTTCATCAAAATTAAGAACTTCTGTATATCAAGACACCATTAAGAGAATGGAGTGGGAAAGGTATATGCTACACATAAAAAGGAATCATATCCACAATATATAAACAGCAGCTATAAAACAATAAGAAAAATATAGACACCCCAACTGAAACATGGACAAAATGCTTGAGTGAGTGTGCAAAAGAGGAAATCCAAATGACTAATGAACCTGTGAAACTGCACAGTCATGAAAATGCAAATTAACACCATAATGAGATACCACTTCACACTCACCAACAGGGCTAAAATTGCAGATGTTGGTGAAGGTTTGGAACAAGGGACATTCGCATACACTGCAGGTGGGACTATAAGTCAGCACAGCCACTTTGGAAAACAGTTTGGCATTGTCTACTAAAGTTGAAAACGATTACACAATTCTATTCCTGTGTCTATATCTTACAGAAATGCATGCATAGGTGTACCAAGAGATGTGTATCGGAATGCTCACAGCAGCTTAATTTGTAACAGCCAAATATTAAAAACAGCCCACATATTCTTCAACAGTAATGGTGGATACATTTTGGTATGTTTATAGAATGGCATACTATACTGCATTGAAAATTAGCCAACTGCTTCATAGATAACGTGAATAACATAGATAAATCTTAAGAACATAATATTGAGCCAAAGAAAATAGACACAAAATTACTACACACTGCATGATTCCATTTATATAAAAATTTTAAACTGTCAAAACTAAACTATAATCAATAGGAATGCATTCTTAGTGGTAAACTATAAAGAAAAGCGAACTGAAAATCATAAAAGTCAGCATGGTGTTCACCATAAGGATGGGAAGGAGGGTGTTTTGATTCAGGAGCAGGGGAGGGGGCTTCTGGGGTGCTAGCATTGTTCTGTATCTTAACTTGGGTAGTTGTTTTTCCACAGATATTAGCTTTTTAATAACTTAGTAAGCTGCACATTTATGTTTTATGTACTTTCATGTATATGTGAAGTTTTTTCACAATAAAAAAGGACTAAAGAGAGAGAGAGAAGACAAAACAGTAGCCTATGAAATTTAAGCTCAAATAGTATTATTTGTGTGCTAGCAAGCACTTTATGCTTCTCAGATGTGGTAGCCAGCCTCCAAGATGGCCCCCATGGTCCCTGATTCCTGGTGTTCCCACCCTTGTTATAGTCCCCTCCCATGTGGTACTGGGGGTTGTCTGTGTGACCAATAGAATATGACAGCTTACCAAATTATTAGAAAACTAATACTAACAACAATATTAGCAGCTAACACAATATGTTTATTATGTACCAAGCATTCTCCCAACCTTTTAACATCAAATAGCTAACATTTATAGTAATGTATCCCAAAGTGTAATATCCATTCCTGGAGCAATTCTAGAGCTTTAAGTAAAACAAATGAAGTTTTATATGTTAATAGTTATGTATTTGCTAAACTGTATAAAAAATGACTTGCACTTCAAATTTATATTTTCACAGATATTGCTAAATTTGAGGCAAAGTTAAAAAGAATTTAAAGGTGACTTTGAATAATGTTAAGTAAACATTAGTGTCGGTGGTATTCTTACGGCAAAAATCATGAAGGTGTGGAGAGTGACGTCAGCATCATGGCGGAGTGAGATTCCCTCTTTGAATCTCTGCCCCCTATGACACAATGAAAACATCATTCACATTCCAACAGAGCTCAATCAAACACTACGAAGGACTTCTAAGAAACCCCTGCTGCCATACATCGGACGGTGGAGGCGTGGGAAGCCCAAAAGGACAAGAGGAGAGGTAAGAAGTTGTACTCCCCCTCCCCAATCGATCGGCAAAGACAGCGCGGTTCGCAGACAGAGGGGGGAGGGGCGGCCCACAGCGGGGAAAACTATCGCCATCCAGGTGCTCTCACAGACTGTCACGAGATCCCCACTGGGAAGCGACGATGGACTGTTTAGGGGGTGTAGCAAACACCCTAAGAGAGCCAGAAAGGAAACCCCCGGGTCAAGCAGGAGAAAGAGAGGACCCCTCCCCCCACACACCCGGCGTTTCAGCATAATCCCTCTGGGGGCTGCAGCCGCCTCAGAGCAAACCATTCGCGATCTCCATCTAGTGGCAGCAGGGGGAAACTGCAGGACCAAATTATCATGAGGGGAAAAAATAAGGATGTCCCCATCGGATCCTTGCGACAATTTGTCAGGGCTACAGACCAAAAGGAAAATGACAAACACCCAGAAACCAACCCTGAAGGCACAGAATTTGATAACCTGAATGAGAGAGAATTCAAAATAGCTATCATAAACAAACTCAACGAAATACAAGAGAACACACAGAAATAAATCAACGAATTCAGGGATTATGTCACAAAAGAGATTGAAACCCTAAAGAAAAACCAATCAGAATTATTGGAGATGAAAAACAAAATCAACGAGATAGTGGAAAAAATGGAGTCTTTAAAGAGCAGAACTGACAATATGGAGGAACGAATTAGCACTATTGAGGATAGCCACGCAGAAATGCTCCTGATAGAGGAGGAGAGAGAGCTAAGACTAAAAAGAAATGAAGAAATTCTTCGAGAAATATCAGACTCAATGAGGAAAAGCAACATAAGGATAATAGGTATTCCAGAAGGAGAAGAAAGAGAAAAAGGAGCAGAGAGTTTGTTCAAAGAAATAATAGGTAAGAACTTCCCCAACCTAGGGAATGAGAGGGAAATAACAGTGAATGAAATCAATAGATCACCTAAATATATAAACAGGAATAAAAAATCATCTCGCCACGTAGTAGCAAACTTGAAGAATACCCGTGACAAGGAAATAATATTGAAGGCAGCTAAACAAAAAAACAAAATAACATACAAAGGAAACCCCATCAGGCTCTCAGCTGATTTCTCAACAGAAACTCTACAGGCTAGGAGAGACTGGAATGATATATTCAAAATCATGAAAGACAAAAACCTTCAGCCGAGAATACTTTATCCAGCAAAAATATCCTTCAAATACAATGGAGAAACAATAAGTCTCCCTGATAAATAAAAGCTAAGAGAGTTCGTCACCACAAGACCCCCACTACAAGAAATGCTCAAGAAGGCCCTTAGGCCTGAAAAAAAACAAATGAGAAAGGGGATACAAAGATTTCAGCAAGGAGAAAAGCAAGGAGACTAAACCAGAACAAAATACAGTTGGAAAACATCAAACATTAATTCAAGCTCATCACTGGAAACACACATTCATGACACAATCTGGAATAAAGAGATAACAAATAAGGAGGGGAAGAGGTGAGGGATTGAATCAACCCAGCCTCAGGAAAAAGGAGGCATCTGAAAATGTACTTTCTTATCCAGGAGATCGCTTATATAAACCTCACGGTAACCACTAAACAAACAACCAGAAGAGAACCACACATGACAAATAAAGAGAAAACCAAGAGAATGAGCATGCAGAAATACCAAATTGAATTTGCAGTCCGAAACACAAGGGACAAGAAATGAAGGAAATGCAAAAGAACCAGAAGATGAACAATAAAATAGCAACATTAAACCCTCATATATCAATAATCACTCTAAATGTAAATGGATTGAATTCTCCAATCAAAAGACACAGAGTGGCAGGATGGATTAAAAACCAAGATCCAACAATCTGCTGCCTCCAGGAAACACATCTCAGCTCTAAAGACAAACACAGACTCAAAATAAAAGGATGGAAAACAATACTCCAAGCTAATGGCAAACAAAAGAAAGCAGGAGTTGCCATACTTATAGCAGACAAAGTAGACTTCAAGATAAAAAAGGTAATGAGAGACAAAGAAGGGCAATATATAATGATAAAAGGGATACTTCACCAAGAAGACATAACACTTATAAATATCTATGCACCCAACACAGGAGCACCAAAGTACATAAAACAACTGCTAAAAAACCTTAAAGGAGATATTAACAATAACACAATAATAGTAGGGGATCTTAATACCCCCCTTACATCAATAGATAGATCATCCAGACAAAAAGTCAATAAGGAAATAATGGACTTAAACGAGAAACTAGACGCAATGGATTTAATAGATATAGACAGAGCACTCCACCCAAAAAAAAGCAGAGTACACATTCTTCTCAAGTGCACATGGAACATTCTCAAGGATAGACCATATATTAGGAAACAAGGCAAACCTCTATAAATTTAAGAAGATTGAAATCATTACAAGCATCTTTTCTGATCATAATGCTGTGAAACTAGAAATCAACTGCAAGGAAAAAACTAGGAAAGGGACAAAGATGTGGAGACTAAACAACATGCTACTGAACAACCAATGGGTCGTTGATGAAATTAAAGGAGAAATCAAAAGCTATCTGGAGACAAATGAAAAGGAAAATACACCATACCAACTCATATGGGAAGCAGCAAAAGCAGTCCTGAGAGGGAAATTCATAGCAATACAAGCTCACCTTAACAAACAAGAAAAATCCCAAATAAATAACCTTAAATTGCACCTAACAGAGTTGGAAAAAGAAGAACAGACAAAGCCCCGAATCAGCAGAAGGAGGGAAATAATAAAAATCAGACCAGAAATAAATGAAATTGAAACCAAAAAAACAGTAGAAAGGATCAGTGAAACAAAGAGCTGGTTCTTTGAGAAGATAAATAAAATTGACAAACCCTTAGCCAGACTCACTAAGAAAAAAAGGGAGAAGACTCAAATAAATAAAATTAGAAATGAAAGAGGAGAAATTACAACAGACATCACAGAAATACAAGGGATTATTAGGGAATACTATGAAAAACTTTACGCCAACAAATTGGACAACCTAGAGGAAATGGACAAATTCTTGGACGCGTACAACCTCCCAAAACTGAATCAAGAAGAAATAGAGAATCTGAACAGACCAATCACAAGTAAAGAGATTGAAACAGTAATCAAAAACCTCCCAAAAAATAAAAGCCCAGGACCAGATGGCTTCCCTGGAGAATTTTATCAAACGTTCAAAGAAGATTTAGCACCTATCCTTCTCAAACTATTCCAAAAAATAGAGGAAGATGGAATACTTCCCAACACATTCTATGAGGCTGACATCATGCTGATACCAAAGCCAGACAAGGACAATACAAAGAAGGAAAACTACAGGCCAATATCACTGATGAACATAGACGCAAAAATCCTCAACAAAATATTGGCAAACCGAATACAGCAATACATCAAAAAGATCATACACCACGATCAAGTGGGATTTATACCAGGGACACAGGGATGGTTCAACATCCGCAAATCAATCAACGTGATACACCACATTAACAAAATGAAGAATAAAAACCACATGATCATCTCAATCGATGCAGAGAAGGCATTCGACAAGATCCAGCATCCATTTATGATAAAAACTCTCAACAAAATGGGTATAGAAGGAAAGTACCTCAACATAATAAGGGCCATATACGACAAACCTACAGCAAACATCCTACTCAACGGGGAAAAACTGAAAGCCATTCCTTTGAGGACAAGAACAAGACAAGGGTGCCCCCTCTCACTGCTCTTATTCAACATAGTACTGGAAGTTCTGGCCAGAGCAATTAGGCAAGAAAAAGGAATAAAAGGACTCCAAATAGGCAATGAAGAAGTGAAACTCTCACTATTTGCAGACGACATGATCCTATACATAGAAAACCCAAAAAATTCCATCGGAAAACTACTAGAAACAATCAACAACTACAGTAAAGTGGCAGGGTATAAAATCAACTTACAAAAATCAATTGCATTTCTATACACTAACGATGAAACAACAGAAAGAGAACTCAAAAAGACAATCCCATTTACAATTGCAACAAAGAGAATAAAATATCTGGGAATAAATTTAACCAAGGAGGTCAAAGACCTATACAATGAAAACTATAAGACACTATTGAAAGAAATCGAGGAGGACATAAAGAAATGGAAAAATATTCCATGCACATGGATTGGAAGAATAAATATAGTTAAAATGTCCATTCTACCTAAAGCAATCTACAGATTCAATGCAATCCCAATCAGAATCCCAATGTCATTCTTCACGGTAATAGAACAAAAACTACTGAAATTCGTATGGGGCAACAAAAGAGCCCGAATAGCTAAAGCAATTCTGAAAACAAAGAACAAAGCTGGAGGCATCACAATCCCTGATTTCAAAATATACTATAAAGCTACAGTAATCAAAACAGCATGGTACTGGTACAAGAATAGACACACAGATCAATGGAACAGAATTGAAAGCCCAGAAATAAAACCACACACCTATGGACAGCTAATCTTCGACAAAGGAGCAAAGAACATACAATGGAGAGAGGGAAGTCTCTTCAATAAATGGCGCTGGGAAAATTGGATAGCAACATGCAAAAGAATGAAAGTAGACCATCTCCTATCGCCATATACAAAAATCAATTCAAAATGGATCAAAGACCTGAAAGTGAGACCTGAAACTATAAAACTCCTGGAAGAAAATATAGGCAGTACACTAATTGAGATTGGACATAAAGGGATCCTTTCAGATTCCATGTCTACCCAGACAAGGGAAACAAGAGAAAAAATAAACAAGTGGGACCTCATCAGAAGAGCTTCTACAAGGCAAATGAAACCAGGATCAAAATGAATAAACAACCCACCAGCTGGGAGAAAATATTTGCAAATCGTTTGTCCGACAAGGAATTAATCTCAGTAATATATAAAGATCTCATACAACTGAGCAACAAAAAAACAAACAACCCGATCAAAAAATGAGCAGAGGATATGAACAGACATTTTTCCAAGGAAGAGATACAGATGGCCAATAGACACATGAAAAGATGTTCAACATCACTAATCATCAGGGAAATGCAAATCAAAACTATACTAAGATATCACCTTACACCGGTTAGAATGGCTATAATCACAAAGACAAATAACAACAAATGCTGGAGAGGTTGTGGAGAAACGGGGACCCTCATTCACTGCTGGTGGGAATGCAAACTGGTGCAGCCTCTATGGAAAACAGTATGGAGAGTCCTCAAAAAAATTAAAAATAGAACTACCGTATGATCCAGCAATCCCACTCTTGAGCATCTACCCAATGGACATGAAATCAACCATCACAAGAGGCGTATGCACCCCTATGTTCATTGCAGCATTATTCACTATAGCCAAGAAGTGGAAGCAACCCAAGTGTCCCTCGACTGATGATTGGTTAAAGAAGATGTGGTATATACATACAATGGAATACTACTCAGCCATAAGAAAAGACACAATTGTCCCATTTGCAACAACATGGAAGGACCTAGAGGGTATTATGTTAAGTGAAATAAGCCAGAGAGAGAAGGACAGACACTGCATGAACTCACTCATATATGGAATATAAGTGAACACACGGACAGAGAGAACTGATTGGTGGTTACCAAGGGGAAGGGGGGTGGGGGGGCACAAGGGGTGAAGGGTTACATCCACAAGGTGACGGACAAACAAAAATGTACAACTAAAACCCCACAGTGTTATAAACTAAGACATCAAAAAAAAAATGGAAAGAGAAAAAAAATCTAAAAAAAAAAAAATCATGAAGGTGCGATTCAAATACATGAGGACTGGGAAACACCAATTTACAGTCACTGTGCTAGATTCAGGGAATAAAATGGTGAGCAAAAACTGTCATTGACAAAAAAAAATCCAAAAGAAAAGAATATACAAATAAATTATTAGAATACCTAATTGAATGTATCAAAGCTATTGAATGCAAGGTCAATATACAAAAATCAATTGTATTTCTACATAACTATGAAAAGAAAAGGAAATTTGAAAATCAGGCCCATTTACAATAACCTCAAAAAATACCAAATACCTCAGAATAAATCTAATAGATGAAGTGCAAAATCTTTACACAGAAAATGTAAAACATTAATAAAAGGAATTAAAGAAGATCTAAATAACGGGAGGGATGTACATATTCATGGACTGAAAGACTCAATATTGTAATAATTTTAATTCTTCCCAAGTTGATCTATAGAGTCAATGTAATTTCAATATACTTTTTGGTAGAATTTGACAAGTTGATTCTAAAATGTGTATGGAAATACAAAAGTCTAAGAATAGCAAAAGCAATCTTCAAGAACACTACCAGATATTCAGGCTTATCAGAAAGCTACAAATTAAGACCTTTGGTAGGCAAAGATTTCTTAAATAGGACACAAAAAGCACTAACTGTAAATGAAACAATTGGCAAATTAGGCCATATTAAAATTAGAAACTTTGGTCAAAAGACACCATTAACAGAGTGAAAATATAAGCCATGGAATGAGGGATGATATTTGGAAAACATTTAAGCAACAGAGTGCTTGTACCCAGAATATATAAACAACTCTTGCACATCAACAAGAAAAATATAGGCAATCCAATTAAAAATAGGCAACAGATTTGAACCGTCATTTCACAAAAGAAGCTATCCAATGGCCATTAAGTATATGAAAAGGTGCTGTCTTAGTTACCAGAGAAATGGAAAAAGGTATACCACACATTTACCAGAATAATTAAAATTTAAAAGATTGATAATACCAAGTGTAAACAAGGGCACAGAGCCATGAGAACTCTCATCCAGGGCTGGTGGGCACGTAGATTGGTATAACCACTTTGGAAAACTGTTTGGCAGTATTTACTAAAGTTGAGCATACACATACGCTATGATCCAGCATTTCCTAAGTATATGCCTATCAGAAATATGCACATATGTGCATCAAAAAGACATGTACAGAAAAAGTTCTGGAAATGGAAGGTGGTGATGGTTGCACAACACTGTGAATGTCTTAATGCCACTGAATTCTACTCTTGAAAATGGTTACAAGGGCAAATATTATGTTACATATGTTTTACCACAATAGAAAAAGACATGTACAAAAATGTTCTTATAGCATTACTTATAATAGTCAAATTTCAACTGTAGAATGAATACATTATAGTGTATTCATACAATGTGATACCATATAGCAACAAAAATAATAGACTACAGCTATATGCAATAATTATATGAATTCCACAGATACGATGTTGCACCAAAGAAGCCAGACACAGACACAAAATACAACTGTATGATTTTATCTATACCGAGTTCAAAAAGCAGGCAAAATTAATTACGGTGTTTGAAGTCCAGTTAGTGGTTACATGAGAGGTGTTTCTGGAATCCTTGTTATGTTCTATTTCTTGATCTAGATGTGTTCACTTTGTGATAATTCATCAAACTATATACACTTAAGATTTTTGCACTTTTCTGTGTGTTAGATTTCAATTTTATTTATTTATTTTTGTGAGGAAGACTAGCCCTGAGCTAACATCCGTTGCCAATCCTCCTCTTTTTGCTGAGGAAGACTGGCCCTGGGCTAACAATCCATGCCCATCTTCCTCTATTTTATATGGGACGCCGTCACAGCATGGCTTGATAAGTGGTGTGTAGGTCCGCACCCAGGATCCAAACCTGCAAACCCCAGGGAGCGAGTGAACCTAACCACTATGCCACCGGGCTGGCCCCCCAAACACTGCATTTTTATTGACTAAATCTGGCAGCCCTACCTGTTAGGATTTGGGGTCTGGAAACCCACTCCTCCTTCTGTCCAGGAAATTGTTAGAATTGATTTATTTGCTGTGCTTCCTACTTGTGCTGACATCCTCCTGTATCCTTCAAATAAGTAAACTCAGTTGGATTTACCCAGGTAGTGATTATGTCTGTTTTTTCATCAATACAAGCCTGCTACTGCAGTGGCTTTATAAAAAAAAAGTCATTAACAAAATAAAAACTCATAGATCAGAGAAGAAATCATAGTGAAAATTAGAAAACACTTGCAACTGAATGGTAATGAGTAAACTAGATATTGAAACTCATGAGATGACCTTGGTCAAAATTCATTAAATGGTACCTTTACTATCTGTGCATTTCATTGTATATAAATTTTACCCTAAAAAATAACTATAGGTTGCTCAGCAGGCCTGGCCTGGCTTTGGGCCCTGGGCCTCGCAGTCAGGGACTCTGAGCCTGTGCCTGCCCGGCCATCACCATGTGCCGCCTGGGTGTCTGGGCGATCCGTGGGCAGCATCAAGGGCCACAGTGACAGATGATGGAGCTGGAAGCTCTGGAGTCCATCTACCCCAACTCCTTCATGGCTTGACTGCACCTTGATCCAACCCTCCTAATAACTAGTCTTCCAAAATATAAATGGACTCTCCTGATACCACATTCTCCCTCAGGAGTGCTTCACTTGACAAGGTCCTGCTAAGTATCATCGGAAAATCCACCCAGCTTCACCATTACCGTGACATCTGAGGCTGGAGAAAATGATGAAACTGTCCAGACTACCCTCAAGTTTACATGCAGTGAAAAATACCCAGATGAAGCTCCCCTTTATGGAATGTTCACCCAGGAACATCTAGAAGATAATCATGTCTCAGACATTTTAAAATTATTAGCGTTACAGGCAGAAGAAAACCTTGGTACGGTGATGATCTTTACTTTAGTGACAGCTGTGCAAAAATAATTAAATGAAATAGTAGATCAAATAAAAACTAGAAGAGAAGAAGAAAAGAAACAAAAAAGAAAAAGAGGCAGAAGAAGCCAAAAGGCAATTATTTCATGGCACTCCCATTACAATTGAGAATTTCTTAAGTTAGAAAGCCAAGTTTGATGCAGAACTCTTGGAAATTAAAAAGAAATGAATGAAAGAAGAACAAGCAAGAAAAAATAAATTAAGTGGGAAACAGCTATTTGAAATAGGTCATAATCTTGACACATCTAATATCCAGTTCTTGGAGGATGCTGGAAACAATATGGAGGTAGATGAGTCTTTCTTCCAGAAAATGGATGGCTTGGAGCTGGAGGATGATGAGGCTGATCCAGACTACAAGCCTGCTGACCCAGAGAATGACTTGACCAACTAATGGACTATCTCCATCTGTAGAGAGGTTCAACTACCACAGCATCTGTGGCTATGCTGAAAGGGTGTTGATTTTCCTTCCTTTTTTTCTAAGAAAAAATAATTTTCAGGAGAATATCCTTCTAATAGCTTTCATCATTGAACTTAATGAACTGCTCTTAAAATTTCAAAAAATAAATAAGTAACTATAAATACGTACTGCACTCCAGGTAATGATATGCATGCTGAAGAGTGAAGTATACTAATGTCTTTGAAATGCATCAAAAATAAGTTGCTTGATGAATGGATAGAAGGAGGGGTGGATAAATGGAAAGTTGCATGAAAAGGCAAATATAGTAAAATCTTAACTATAGAAATTAGGTGCTAGAAAGTTGGGTATCACTGTACAATACTTTCAACTTTCATGTGTAAATAGTTTCAGAACTAAAAAAAAAAACCTCATAGGATGCAGGTAAAGTGATTCATAAAGAGAAAAGTATAGTCAAATGTTTATAGTAGAAAAGAAAGTTCAAAAATTATTAAGCTAAGCTTCCAATTCAAAAACTTAGGAAAAAACCCAACACAATAACCTTAAAGAAGAGGAAGAATGGCAGTAATAAAAAATGAAAGCAAAAGTTAATTGAGTATGAGACAAAGACACCACAGAGATGGTAAAAAGACAAAAGAAGCTTCCTTGAAATAAACTAATGAAATAGGCAAAACTCTGGCAGAATTGATCAAGGAAAAAAAAGGAGGGCCCAAACAAACAATCTGAGAGAAAAGAGGGATATAGATAAGTTATAGCCAGGCCACCACTAGCCCTCACAGTGCCTTTGTGTGAGTTAGGAAAAAGTGTCCCCTCTGGGCTTGTCACTTGGAAAGCTGGGTGCAGGCTGCTCCCACTGAGTCTTTGTCCAGATAAGCTTGTGCAGTCAACACCTTGCACAACTGTATTGGCAGCCCTGGATCAGCATAGTTTAAAAACCTATGAGATAGTATGAACAACTTTGTGCCAATTAATTTGGAAACTGGAACAAATGATTAGTTCCCTTGAAAAATGCAGTTGACCCAACTATAACAAGGAGAAATAGACAGCCTGAATAAACCTATAATTATTAAGGAAACCAAATCAGTAGTTACAAAATCTACTTATAAAAAGTGTGGGGGCCAGCCCGGTGGCGCAGCGGTTTAGTTCACGCTTGGCAGCCTGGGGTTTGCGGGTTCGGATCCCGGGTGCCTGCCGACACACTGCTTGTCACCATCCTGTGGCGGCGTCCCATATAAAGTAGAGGAAGATGGGCATGGATGTTAGCCCAGGGCCAGTCTTCCTCAGCAACAAAGAGGAGAATTGGCAATGGATGTTAGCTCAGGGCTGGTCTTCCTCACAAAAAAAACAAAACAAAACAAAAATTAAAAAAAATAAAAAGTGTGAAGTTTCTTATTTTTTTCCCTCTAGTCTAGCATAATTAAACACTAATGGAATCTGTTTGCTAAAAGATAGAAAAAATGAAACCCCCTGGTTCTGGTGCCTTCTTAAAAGAGAAATCTGTAATCATCTTCCTGATCCTTTTTGTGATCATTGGTCTTTTCAAGTTTTCTATTTCTTCACAGGTCAATTTTGGTTTTATTTTTTTCCTGTGAGAATATCCATTTCCTCTAGTTTTTCACATTTCTTGCCATAGAGTTGCACATAATTCTTTTAGCTTCTTTTGTGTCTATGGATATATCTCCTTTTTCTTTCCTAACCTTGGTATTTTTGATCTTTTTTTCTCTAACCAGATTCATGAGATGTTGCTGTGTTCTATTGGTCTTTTCAAATAATTAGCTCTTGAATTTATTTTTGTCATTCCTACTATTCTTTTTGTTTCCTAAATCATTATTTTCTGCTTTTATCCATATTATTTCTCTCCACTTTAGGTTTATTTGGGCAATGAACTCTTTTTTAAAAAGTTGTTTAATAGTGAAAGCATTTAAGGCTATGCATTTCCTTTTGCTGTATTCTACAGAATTTTACAGACAATGCTCTCTTTTTTGCATTGCTTCCTAGATAGTTTATCATTTCACTTTTTAAAACTTTATAAATAAAATTATTAAATTAGAAAGAACCAAACACCTTAATTCTAAGTAAAGTTATATTCTAGACCTAATTTCATTTTAAAACAAGACAAATTAATCACTTATTGTAATTTGAGCTCTTCCCCAAAGTAATTTGATTTATATACACACACACACTCACACAAAACAACCTATAGACGTAATTCCATCTTTTCAATAATATCTCAGAAACCTTGTTTTATTAAAAATAGCAACATAAAAACAATCGTATAAATCAGAAAAAAATGAGCCTAAAAATGAGCCTTGCAATAACAAAGATAGTTTTCCTATTGAAATTCCAATAAAAAGTTGTGGTTTTTTTTTTTGTGAGGAAGACCAGCCCTGAGCTAACATCCGTCGCCAATCTTCCTCTTTTTGCCGAGGAAGACTGGCCCTGGGCTAACATCCGTGCCCATCTTCCTCTATTTTATATGGGACGCCGCCACGGCATGGCTGACAAGCAGTGCGTCTGTGAGCGCCCAGGATCCGAACTCGCGAACGCCGGGCTGCCAAGCGCGAACTAAACTGCTGCGCCACTGGACGGCCCCCCAATAAAAAGTTTTATTCTGTGATTTAAATAAATCTTAAATTAAAGCTATAAACGTAAAGATTACTGAGCTAATCTAGCTCTTTCTTTGCATACTTGGTATCTAACCCAGTAATGGATAGGCTATCTAGCCCAATAATAGATAAGTGCCACCTAAGGCTAGCCCTGTTTTCTAATTCAATTTTTATTTTCTCTTGGTCCAAAGATGACTTAAGGATGTGCTTCTTTTATTTAAAATATTTTTAACATATTTTTATTGTGGAAAAGGTGCCAGTTGTACTAATTGTAGAGGTTTTTTTGTTTTTGAATGGTTTGAGAGTGAATTGCCATCCTGTTGCCCCACTGCTCCTGATTACTTTAGTAGGTGTCTCCCAAAATAAGGGCATTCTCCTAGGTAACTCCAATACAATACAAATTAACATCGATACACAACTACCATTTAATTCTCAGACTCCATTCAAGAGTCTCCAGTTGTCCCCAAAAGATCCAGATCATACTCATACATTGCATTTCATTGTCATATCTCTTTAGTCTTATTTATCAGGAACAGTTCCTCATTCTTCACCCGACATTTATGACCTTGACGGATATAAAGATTACAGGACCGTTATTTTATGTCCTTCAGTTTGGGTTTATTGTGGTTTCCTCGTGATTGGATTCAAGTTATGCATCTTGAGTAGGAATACCACAGAAGAGACGATATGATCCTCTCACTGTATCCTGTCGGGTGGTGCAAGATTTCAAATATTCCCTCCCAATGCTGATAACATGCACTTCCACCACTTGATTAAGGTAGTTTCCGCCAGGCGTCTCTATTGTGAAGTTACTTTTTTCTTTAGTAATTAACAAACATTTTGTGGAGAGGTATTTGAAACAGTCAATGTCCTGTTTCTCATCATACATTCAATTCACTCGTTTGTTTATATCACTATAGACTTGTGGTTTCCCAGGATAGTCAATGAATATGATACCAGCTCAACACAAGGTTGACATAAGGGAAGCCATACTGTAGAAAAGAAACCTATTGTAACTTTGAATGACCTCTGACTAACTAACCCCGCTGGATTTGCGCCCTGGAGGAGATCTAACAGCTCTGTAGATTTTATGACCCCTGCTTGTGCACACACCTCCCAGCTGCGATAAGATGATAACTTTGTTCTGTTGAGTTCCTTAGGAATGTGATGACCCCCGAACAGAGAGTCTATGCTGACAGCCATCATCAATGAAACTGAAAGATCTGGTGTGGCAACTCCCAGTCTGTAACACCCAAGGGTCAACATTCCTCCCTCCCCTGTAACCCACCAGCCTGTATAACTGCTGTAAGATTTTGTGCTCCCTTAAGATGGTTCTTTTGGACGTGAGTCAGCCGTCTTCCCTCTTGCTAGCAAGCTGTAATAAATGCCCTTTCTTATCGACCATCTTGCCTCTTGATGATTGGCTTTTGTCTTGTGGTGAGCAGATGGTGCCCTGTGTGAGGTAACAAATAGTAATCTGTTACTATCATTATTTATTTTGATCCTCAAATTGTCACCAGTTTGGCCAGTGAGAGTCCATTCTGTGTTCTTTTGACACATTTCCATTATCCTTTGAGAACTTCCTTCCTTTTGGGCACAATAAAATGTTCTGGCTTATCTTGTACTTTCCTTGCCCCAGCCATGGAGTCAACCATTCTGCAAGAAGCCCTAAATCTTTTCAATGAGGAATAATATTTAGAAACCAAGATCTGGGCATTAGGTGCTCATTGCTATTAGATATCACCACTTCCTGGCCCTCTCATGTACAGAGCTAGAAAATATATGTATGTATACACACACACACACATATATATATTTACCTACCTATCTGTCTATCTAACCATTCATCTTGAATCACATGTGTTCACACTGATATCCGTAATTACAGATGAACTCCACAAGGCTCATTCTAGTTTTCTCCCTTTCCGTATTTGTTACTCCCTCTGTGACACCCAGAATAACTTTACATATTATATAAGTATAATAAGTATTCATATTTTTATTATATAATTTTATTTTAATTTTAAGTAAAGTTTTACTTTACTTAATAACTTTACTTATTGATCGGCCTCCCTGTATGTAACCAGCCTCCCACGCCATCACCACTCCCTCCCCTGCACAGATCCTCTTCTCACTCCACTTGGACTCTGACACCCTGTGCCAGGCTGCTGCTGCCAGTCCTCCACCTGGGAACACCCTCCTCAACCCACAACCATGCTCCAACATCCCACATCGGGTCATCCCAATGAACAAAAGCCCTCCTCACCCTCCACCAGAAATTTCTAACAGAAAGGCCCACCAGAAATTTCAGAACACTGAAGATAAAGAGAACATCCTAAAATCCTCCAGAGAGAAAAAAGAGGTCACATACAGAAGATCAGGGATCAGAGTGGTATTGGACTTCTCAATGCAGCAAAATACTGAGTGAAAAATGATTTTCAGTTTAAACCTGACACCCAGCCAAACCATCTCTGGAAGCTCTGCAAAGATGGCCCCCAATAAACTACACCTCCTTGTACTTATACCCTTGTGTAGTCCCTTCCAACTCTGAATGTAGGCTGGTCTATGAGTCACATTAACTAATAGAATACGGTGGAAATGACACTGTGCTAGTTCTGTGCCTGGACTTTAAGAGAACTAGCAGCTTCCATTTCCTCCTTTTGGAAAGCTTTTGGGTCCCTAGCTTCTAAGAGCCTGAGGTGCTATGAAGGAAGTCTAGCACTCTGCTGGAGGGGCCATGTGGAGTGAGAGAGGCCCTGAGACTACAGGGAGAGAGTGAGAGAGGGTAAGAGAGAGACCCAACATCTGGGACCCAAGAGGGAACATTGCAAGAGGATATGCAATCCTTTCACATGTACATGATTATCAAACCTCTGCTTGCATCACACTTGCTAATGCCCTATTGGCCAAATCAAGTCACATGACCAAGTCCAGAGTCCATGGGGCAGGGGACTACACAGGGACATGAAGACCTGAAGGTATGGTTCACTGGGGACCACTAATCTAACAGGATATCACAATGGTTGAATGGGATTTCAGAGTTAAAAATGAAATTGAGGTACAGAAAAGAAGGAGAGTTTTATTTCTTACTTACCGAAATTTGTGGATTGGAAATAACACTTGTTGCACATCTGAGACCGTACTGGTCAAGGTTCTCTGGAGAAATAGAAACAATAGAGAGAGAGAGAAAGAGAATTTTTTAATAAGGAATTAGCTTACACAATTATGAAAGCAGAGAAGTCCCAGGATCTGCAGTTGGCAGCTGGAGACTCAGGACAGTCAAGGGTGTAGTTCCAGTCTGAAAGCCCATAGGCTTGTGACCCAAAAAGCCCTGATGTTTCAATTCACGTCTGAAAGCAGAAAAAAACTGACGTCCCAGCTCAGTAGTCAGGCTGGAGTAGTTCCCTCTTACTTAGGTGTACTTAATCTCTCAGACACCCTGTGGGAGGGTCAGTCTTTTTGTTCTATTCAGGCCTTCAGCTGATTGGATGAGGCCCACCACATTAGGAAGTACAATCTGCCTTACTCAGTCTACAGATTCAAGTGTTAATCTCATCCAAATACACCCTCACAGACACACCCAGAATAATATTTGATCGAATATCTGGGCACCTTATCACCCAGTCAAGTTGATCCATAAAATTAACCATCACAGAGACTTTGTCATTAGTCACAGTTTATCTATCAGATTCTCTCTTCCCTTAGAATGAGTTCTTTCCCAAGGATGATCCCCAGACTAGTTTATCAGGCCCTCCCCAGTGGTTCATCAGACCTGCCATGGCAAGAATGAATCCCAGAGGCAGACACAGCTTGGATCTCCTTTACATTATTAATAGTTGTTGTGTGAGCTAGGTTCTGAGAGATTAATTATACCTCAACTTTCTTGTCCTCAAAGAGTTATGGTCAAGTTGGGGCCAAAAAATAACAGCTTGAGAAGTTAAATTATACCATTTTTTATACAGTATACCATATTTCGCTGTGGTCTCCTTGGCGATTCATCCTTCTCTGGGAACTACCTCCCCCAAAAGATATGTCACTTCCAACCATGTCTGTGCTCTGTGATACCACTCCCTGGTCATAGTTGATTGAAGCATGAATGGATGTTGGATTCAAGCTGAGCCAATCATTTAGTCTCCTGTGGGAGTTTTTGCACTGAGAGACACCAATGCAGAGAACTGTTATAAGCTGAGTCACTTTGGTGACAATGGTCTACGTAACTCCAGCTGCTTAAATTCCACAAGTTACCCTGGTTCCTTTTCTTCTCAAGATCTGGTTATTAAAAGTTTACTTGGATTTTGTGAGATAACTCTGGAATGTTTTCCAACACTACCAAGCAATTCTCAGCAGAACCTGACTAGATGTCCTACAAATTTAACTCAATTCTGACACTATCTTCCTGGAGATAGCATCAGATCCCACGTGTTAAGGGCTCAGTCCCACAAGACTGTCCCCACTTCAGGCACCAATTGCAAGTCCAGGTTGTCTCCAGTGCTTCTGATCAACTGGCTATACATCAGAGGTTCCTACAACTCCCTCCTCGGATTCAATCATTTGTTAGAATGGCTCACAAAACTCAGGGAAATATTTACTTACGTTTACCAGTTTATTATAAAGGATACAGATGAACAGCCAGATGAAGAGGAACACACAGTGAGGTCCAGAAGTGTCCTGAGCACAAGAGCTTCTGTCCTCATGGAACTAGGGTGGGCCACCCTCCCAGCACATGGATGTGTTTACCAACCTGGAAGCTCATCAAATCTTCTCCTTCAAGAGTTTTTCGAATTTAATCTGCAGCCCCTCTCCTTCCCCTTCCCAGAGGTTGGTAGGTAGGGCTGAAAGTTCCAACTTTCTAATCACTTCATCTTTCTGGTGACCAGCCCCATCCTAAAGCTATCTAGGGGCCCCACCCCAAGTCACCTTATTAGCATAACTCAAGTGTGCTCACAAGGGGCTCCTTATGAATAACTAAAGACACTCCTATCACTCAGGAAATTCCAAGGGTTTTAGGAGCTTTGTGCCAGGAACTGGGGACAAAGACCAAATTTATTTCTTATTACGTATACCACAGTAATCTAATAAACTTCTGTGTTAGTCAGGGTTCTCTAGAGAAACAGAACGAACAGGATGTGGGTATATATAGAAAGAGATTTATTTTAAGGAATTGGCTCATGCAGTTGTGGTGGCTTGGTATATCCAAAATCTGCAGGGTAGGCCGGCAGGCTGGAGATCCAGGGCAGAATTACACTTCAAGTCTGAAGGCTGTCTGCTGGCAGAATTCCTTCTGGCTCAAGGGAGGTCACTTTGTTCTATTAAGGCCTTTGTGGGGGATCAGAATTGGCCACCTCAAGATGTGTCTCTCTCTACCTTGCTCTGAAGGAGGCTTTGACCTTCACCCCACAAACTCTCTAAAGGGATTTGGGATGGAAGGCCTGTCCCTGGGATGGGCCTTCAACTTGGATGACTCTGGGTATCAATAGACTGGGAGGGTCTTTGCTAGGCCCATTCCTACCAAAGTTCTGTTTACCATATATTTACATTTGTAAGGGAAATCTCCCTTTGTAAAAGTATCTCCTCTGTACTGGGAAGAGGGGTGGATGACCTCATCTCTAGAAACTTGTCAATGTGGAAGGTGAGGCCTTAAATCTGCATAATAACCTTACTGTGCTTCTCTTGTAATCCCTCGTGGCTGACACTCCCAACTCCCCCCAAAATCCTCTTTGTCTATATAAGAGGAGACTCTCCACCATTTTGTCGAGAGACACTCCCTGGCCTCTCCCATGTATACATGTTTTATAAAGCTTTGTTTGATTTTCTCCTGCTATTCGGCCTCATGTCAATTTAATTTGTAGCCCAGCCAGAAAGGACCCAGAGTGGGTAGAGAATGCTCTTTCTCCCCATCACCTTCAACTGATTGGATGAGGCCCACCCACATTATGGAGGTAATCGGCTTTACTCAAAGTCCACCAGTTTAAATGTTAATCTCATCTAAAAAGTACCTACACAAAGACATCCAGAATAATGTTTGACCAAATATCTGGGCACCACGGCCCAGCCAAGTTGACATATAAAATTAACCATCACACCTTCTAACAGATTCCATTTTTAGTTTAAGCTAGCTCAAATCAATACTGTTACTTGCAAAAAAAAAATTTAAATATCCCTTCACTGCTTAAAACTCTAGTGATAATAGCTTCCAGGAAAACTATCAGATTCTGGTCTACAAAGATGAATAAGACGTGGTCCCTCTCTTTGAGAAGCTCCCAGGATTTTTGGTTTTTTTGTTTATTTGTTTTTTTCTGTAGCAGTTCAAGATATCAATTTAAAAAAACCATATGAGGTGGTGAATCATTAAGTCCAATTTTACAGACAGGAGTTCTGTGTGTGGAGACCTCTATGAGGACTGTGGTGGTCAAAGAAGGCTACTCTCCTTTGTCCTGAGAAAAGTTTACATTGTGATGTTCTTAGTGATTCTCCAGGCAGCCAGGAGACAATTTGGCTTGAATGCTGGACTTTTAGAGAGGAGCAGGCAAAGACACATTTGGAAAGGCAGCTCGGCATCAGCCTGGTGAGAACCTTGGATTTCAGAGTAAGGAATCTAGAGTTTACCCTGTCAGTAGCAGGGAAGTAGAGGTTTTTGCGTAGGATAACAAAGTAAAGTGATCTATCCTGTCTGTGTTTTAGGAAGAAGAAATTGATAGGTGTGAAGAGAAAGAGGAAGGGGTAAGGCAGCCTGGGAGGCTGTGTTAGTCAGAGTTCTTAGGTTGCAAGCAAGAAATCTCAACTCTGGCTAACTTCCGCAGAAAATGAAATGACTGAAAGTAAATTGTGCAGTTCACAGTATTGACGGGAAATCTAAAGAACAAGTCTCTGAAAATCCCTCCTGCTGCCTGTTATCCACATATTGTACATTCTTCTTCCCATACTTACTCTTCCAAAAAGTAATTTTCTCCAACAAACTTTAGACATTCATTATACAAATGAAAATTACTCACTGCCTCCTCCAGGAAAGGTAACCTCAGGTTTCAACAGTCACTGCATCCAACTCCAAGTCCAGGGTCTCTGTTGATGCCCACTTCCAGTTCTGCCCAGTCTCGTCTTGACATTTCTGTAGACTAACTTGTCAAGTTGTCAATCTCCAACACCCTGTTTATGTTTTTCAAAAAATGGGAAAGGGAGAAAAAGAAAAGAGAAAAGAGATATATGAATATATTTAGGAAAAGTCAGGGAAGGAAATATAGGTAGAGACTGCAGTTCTCATTTCCACAACTGATCATAAGGCTGTGGGTATTTATTACTTCTGTCCTGTTTAATTGTTTCATATTCTCTTTGCCTTTAGGCAGGACCTCAGCTGGGTAGTGCTTTTCACCCAGTGCGTGTCCCAAATCTCCTGTCTGAGGGATTCAAGCCCTTGGTGGTCCTTCCCATACAAGAGGTTGAAGGAGTCCTACATTTACTTTTAGTACTGGACAGAGCCATATGAGGATGTACCCCAGTTGGCCCCCTGGGTCCCATTTATATGCCTCTTGACCCCAACACGTAGTCATAATCTTATTTCTCCTTGAAAATTAGAATTAATGATTCTAGTCGACAGTGTAACTTCTATTTTTCCCTGTTGATCCACTGCAATGAGGAGCCCAAAGTGGCCAACTGGTAAACTGACCCTCAACTATTGTGCCTACTGATAGAATTTTTCCTACTAGCAGAGCTTAGAGTTGATGGATGACATAGTAGGCAGAATAATGGTCCCCAAAGATGGCCACATCTTAATCCCTAAAACCTGTGAATATGTTAGGTTACACGGCAAGAGGGTATTAAGGTTGCAGATTGCATTAAGGTTGCTAATCAGCTGACCTTGAGATGGGGAGAGTATCCTGTATCATCCAGGTGGGTCCAATGTAATCACAAGTGGTTACCTTATAAACGAAGGAGATGCCGAGGAGTCAGTGTCAGTGATGAAGCATGAGAAAGATTTGACCTGCCGTTGCTGGCTTTGAAAATGGAAGGGGGCCATGAGCTACGGAATGTGGGCAGCCTCTAGGAGTTGGAAAAGGCAAAGAAACAGCTTTGCCCCTAAAGCCTCCAAAAGTAACATGGCCATAATGACATTGGATTTTAGCCCGGTGAGAACCATTTCAAACTTCTGACCTCCAGAACTGTAAGGTACTAAATGTGTTGTTTTTGGCTACTGAGTTTGTGGTGATTTGTTACAGATGCAAGTGTAATTTTGAGAGGCACCACCTCACTTATACCCTCATCCCCAGACTTGTGAATTCTGGGTATGAAATAGCTCCATTAATAGTTGGTCACTGGTTCAGAGCACATGGCACATTCTGTAGGACAGCATTCTAACATTATAAGATATTGTCTTCCAGTTGGCAAAATAGCTAAGACTTCGATAGGTCTATTCTATAAGGCCAGCTGGAATACATAATAAGACCAAGGAATCCTAGGAGGGTTGAATTGTGTATCCCAACTGCCTTACTTCTTTCACTGTGAATTTCCTTGGTCAAAAGTCATGTTGTGTGGCATGTCACATTGATATATAAGGTATTCAGTAAGTTTCTGGATGGTGGTGCTGGCAAAAGTGTGGTGGGCAGGGAAAATGTATAGAAATCCAAAATAAGTTTCTTCTATAGTGAGGATATATTGCTGCCCCCTCCATGATGGGAGGAGTCCAAGTTGGGTCAGTCTTAGTGTGAGAAAGTCCATATTGCTGAGCCCTTGCATAACCCCCATCAATGACCCCATGACCACTTTGTTCGTGAGCTCATAGAGCAAGCTCTGGGGTAACTAGGGTAGAGGCCTGACACCATTCACAGAGCAAGTCATGTTGTCCTATTTGTTGGGAGCCTTTTCTACTCCTGGGACACAAATATTCTCACTATAGTAGGTTGGTTTGCTCAGCATACATTCTAACCTCCTTCTAGTGTGCCTTCCTCTACTCATAGTCTAGAAAGCTAAAAACTGTAAGTCTTAGATCTTGTTGCAAGTAGGGTTCCAGAAGTGATTGAGATTCTGTCAATGAGATGTGCTCATATAGGACTTGAATTTAAAACTGAATTAACTGAGTTAAGTGGAGAGGAGGCAGAGTGTGAAGTACCCACTCTGCTGCTGTGAATCATGGCAGAGGAAGTGTGGTTCTGTGGTTACCAGTTTGCTGATTTGATGGTTTCCTGCAGCGGCAGCCATAGCTTACCCAACCATAGCAGAATCAGTGAGATTCTGGGGGCAGGAAGTTGCTCCTGCAAGCTTCATGTAAAACTTCTTCCTCTAGCCTCTCCAAATATTGTATAAGCCACCTAAAACCTGGTAATAAATCTTCCCTTAAACTAGATAGAGTGGTATTCGTGGTCTGAAACTGAAGCCTGACAGATATTCTCACATTTGGGATCCATTCTGAGAATTTTATCTACATGATTCTTCTCCAAACTTCCTTTCAATACGACTTCTAATTCCCCAGCTAGCCAAACCATTAACCTCTGTCCGAGAATCAGTGTAGATTCTTACCTCAGGCCCTCTCTCCTTCTGGGAAAACTAGACGGATAGATGTATTTCTTGAAGTCTTGCCTATCCCCAGTGTTCTCCATGGTCCCCTTGATTGGGGGCCATAATATTGCAGCAGTCCATTTCTTTCTAATGCTAGCATATCAGGTAAAGACAGCTGCAAACTAATCTTGACTTTTTTCCACCACAGCCAGTTGGTAACAGGGCACATCTCATTGGGTCATAGCGGTGGGAGAAGTAGCAGCAGCAGAAGTAGGGGTATGGGTGCTGTGAGCCGCTTGTGTCTTCAGGATCTGCTCAAGCCTCATCTTGTATATACTGTTTCTACTTGACGATGGAGCCATAGCCAGCTTCATACCTAGGAGGGCCACATAGTAACCAGCTCGTGAGGAACAGCTTGAGTTCCACGGTCACTCTGTGTCCAAGGCCAGCGGCAAGCCAAGAGCTGATTCTCAAAGGGAGACTGTTTATTTGCCCAAGGTCATGGTTAAAGGGCCTCTGCTGTGATTCTCCCGTCAGAACTTGCCGCAGGCTCCATGTGGCCCCTCAGTCTCCACATACACTGTGAACATCGAAAGGATCTTAAGGATCAAGTTGCACTGCAAACCGGACCAGTTGGAGAACCTCCTCTTTCTCTGAGTCTCACTCAAATGTGGCTTCATTTCAGGTGACTGGGCGAGGAGATCAAAGCAGGACACCCAAATACAGAAAGCATTGTTTCTAAACTCACCCCAGTGATGTCTCTTTGTTTTATCATTTAGTGGTACATAGCCCAAGTAAAGAAACGTGTCCATCATTTGGAGGGACACCTGTGTGCAAAACCACAAAACACCAAGAAACTTCGACAAAGTGAAAGGCCTTTGTGCTTTAGTCTCCCTGCTCTTTGGTATCCATGTGTTTCCTAAAGCATGGAAGGTAGCTGCTGTTTCATACTCTGCATGCCCTGTCAATCTGATGTCATCAATTCGGTGGACCAGTTCTGTCTGATTTGCCTACAACTCAGGGGTTCCCAAGACCCCCTTCTCAGGTTCAATAATGTGCTATAACAGCTCACAGAGCCCAGGGAAACACTTTACTTACTGTTACTGGTGTTTTATAAAGGATACAAATGAACAGCCAGATGAAGAAACACACAGAGTCTGTGTGCTACCCTTCTGGCACGTGGATGTGCTCACCAATCTGCAAGCTCTCCAAGCCCCGTAGTTCAGGGATTTTTATGGAGGCTTCATCCCATAGGCATCGTTGATTATTAACTCAATCTCAGCTCCTCTCCTCTCTCCAGAGGGTGGGGGTTGGGGCTGAAAAATCCCAAGCTTCTAACCATGGCCTGGTCTTTACAGTGACCAGCCCCCATCCTGAGGCTATGCAGAAGCCCACCAAGAGTCATCTCCTTAGAACAAAAGACACTCCAATCACCCAAGAAATTCCAAGAGATTTAGGAGCTTTGTGTAAGATGCTCCTCTCACCCCTTTCACTCAGGAAATTACACGGTTTTTAGGAGCTCTGTGTCAGGAACTGGGGGCAGAGATCAAATATATATTTCTTATTATGACACAACCAGCAAGATGTCTGTGGGCTGGGTAAGATGGTCAAGATCCCTATGTACTACATTGTGGCACAGAGCTGGAGAATTCATGTAACCATGGGACAATATGATGAACGTATCTTGTTGTGTATTGTATCTGTTGTTTTCTGTTAACGAAGCCAAAGAAAAAAGACTTTACCAGCTCAACATCCTCTTTGTGCCCTCCATTTTCAGTGACACTTCCCCAAGAAGATGAAACCACTATTCTGACTTCCAATACCCTTGATTAGTTTTTATTCTTCTTGCACTTCACATATCAGCAGTGTATGCGGATCACATTGCTCTACATCTTTGCCAGATTTTGGTATTGTCATTGTTTTCTTTTTAATTTTAGCCTTTCTAGTAGATGTAGTGCTGTTTTGTGTTTTCCTAGATTCTGTATTTGTCTATTTGGCATCCATCAATCACAGGGCCAAACTAACAGCCAAAGGTGTTTATATCTCCCCTGCAATCCAGCTTTTGTGAGCATGCAAACATCATACCACAGACCCCCCAACCTATGCTGAGTCCATACTTCCAACCCCCTCCTTTATCTAACTCTCACACACCAAGCCGATATTGCCCTTGCCCTAAATCACCCAGGGCCAGGTCCCAGACAACTAGAGACCAACCCTACAGCCCGCAGCCTGCTGACATTATTCAAACCAGCCAACCCTAAACTCTTTACTTTGCCCTCCTTGCCTTTCTCGCAAAAACCTCAATAAAGGCTATGGCCTGTGCTTTCCCCTCACTCCTGCTTCTGCCTCCTGACCAAACCTGGTGCTTCCCTGTGTGGCCCTGCATGGCGTGTGTGCCCTCTTCTCCCAGAAACCCTAAGTAATAAAAATCTTCCTTCGATGTCATTAGTTTCTCCATGTCGTCATTCAGTTACCTCTGTGAATCCTGTAGATACAATTGACACAAGGACTATATCATTGTTGTTTTAATGTCCATGTCCCTAATGACAAAATAAGATTGAGCATCTTTTAATATGTTTATCGGTCATTCAGATGTCCTCTTGTGAATTGCTTGCTTAATTCTCCCGCCTATTTTTGTTTTGGATTGTCTCTCTTTTTCTTATCAATTTTTAAGAGTTCTTCATGTATTCTGTTATGAATCCTTTGTCAGCTTATATGTATTGCAAATGTTTTCTTCCATATAGTAGCTTGCCTTCTTACTTTCTTAATGGCATCTTCTGATGTCTTAATCAACTCTTGCATGTTAAAATTTCTATTTTAAACTCATGGCAGAGAAAATTGTTTGCAAGAAGAGTTTTCAGTGTAAAAACCCAGGAGCCTGAGAACTCCAATTCATAAGTTTTATAAACAATAACCTTGAAAGAAAAATGTCTGAGACAGGTCTTTTTCTGTATAGTTCCAGAAGAAATTAAAAATTCCTTGTGTCAGGGAAGAAAGGTGAAGTCAGAGGTAAAGCAAAGAACTTGGACTTGGAGGGATTCAAGAGCTGGCTGACTTGTACCTCAATTCTCCTCCCTCCCTTGCCATGCATAGAAATGTAGACGTGGTAATGTGCCATAACTAGGCAAAAGGGCACGAGACATCTTCCTAAATTTCCTGTGACCTCACAGTGTTTTAGAGGAATAGTGTTTCAGCTTGAACCAGCAACTCATACAGGACATGGATGAGATTCAGAGAGATCCTCAGTGCCAGCAAGAGCCAATATGAGACTGAATTATCAATGGAGGCACCACTGAGTCGTGACTGAGCCAAGAGATTAGACCAATACTTCACTACATGCAGACTTCAAGGGCAGTTGCCAACAGGTTCCCAGTGATCAGGAAGACAGAAAAGGAAAACTGCTTCAAAAACCGGAGGTGCCAGGGACCTGTGAGAAGAAAGCTAAGACTCTCTCTCCCCTTTCACTGGGAGTTCGCATAGCCCTTTCACACTCCCAAAAGACATATTAGAAAGAAACAAGAGGAGGAAGAGATTATCTAAAGGTCTGAGAATTTATCCGAAGGAGTTGTTCTGCCAAGAAGAGTCTGTTTAAACCAAAAAAGGTGGAGATTCTATTAAATGGCAAGTTTAAGTTACCAACCAACTAGTGGTATTGGGGTTGTGAAGATTTGATCACAGAAAATGAACTATATTTTCTTGGCACATGTGATTGTGTAATTTTGTAACCACGCTACAGTCATGGATCACTTAACAACGGGGATACATTCTGAAAAATGTGTCGTTAGGTGATTTCATCATGTGCAAACATCATAGAGTGTACTTGCACAAATCTAGATGGTATGGCCTACTACACACCTAGGCAATACGGTAAATCTTATGGGACCACCTTTATATGCAGTCCATCATTGACCAAAAAAGTCGTTATGCAGTGCATGACTGTACTATTATAAGTGTAAATGATTCGTGTGCTTTCTCACCTCTGGAGGGAGCTTCTTTCACAACTGTTCCCATTCTTTGGTATTAATTTAAATGAGACCAGACTCAATCTCTTTGTGAAAATAAAAAACCTAGCAAAGTTAGGAGTTTTTATGTTTTACATTATGCCAATCATCCACTTCTGATTTGAGGAGACAGTATTTACACTTTACAGTATTTGTACTGTTTAGGAACCTAGAAATACCAATTAGCATGATATTATTAGGGCAATAAATAAAATACATGGTCAAGTAAGAAACCTAATAAGAACTATAGACTTATTTTGAAGTAATTTTCCCAGGACAAAAGTCTTACATGACCCTTTTATTCAAATTATACTTCCAAACGCATATTTATATTGAGAGAACAGAGCAAGTTAATAATAGTTTTGAACAGTTACCAAGTTTCCATTTTGCACAAATGGAAATGGAAAACAAAATTGACATTTTTATTAATGTTCTCAGATTCCTTGAACTAGTTTTATAACGCAGAATTCTATTTCTCCCTCTGTTGATGCAAGGAAGAGGGACATCTTCATTTCTTTCATAGACATCATTTTGTTAATTTTTTAAGACTTGCTTTTAAAGGATAGACTCCGGAATTTCATTAGTTAGCATTAAGAGCTAAATTCAGGCATTTAGATCTTGATCTAACTGGCTGAAGAAAGATATGGAGATTTTATTTAATAGGGAACATACGGCAGGAATCTTCCATGTTAAACTTCCACATTAGTAACTCTCTTCTCCCCCTGTTTATTGATTCCTTTTTCTCTGCCTTGATATATGCAGAAATCTTAACACAAAAGTTATCTGAATGTATGAGCCAGCCCTGCTGGCCTAGTGGTTAAAGTTGGGCGCTCTCCACTTCAGCGGTCCAGGTTCACTTCCTGGTCACAGAACCACACCACTTGTCTGTCAGTTGCCATGCTGTGGCAGTGGCTCATGTAGAAGAACTAGAACAACTTACAACTAGCATATACAACCATGTACTGGGACTTGGGGAGGGGAAAAAAAAAGAGGAAGATTGGCAACAGATGTTAGCTCAGGGCAAATCTTTCGCCCCCCCCACACACAAATTATCTGAATGTAATATATCTAAACAATAGATTACTACTCAACAACAAAAAGGAATAAACCACTGATATATGCAACAATATGGATGAGTCTCCAAAACATTATGCTGAGAGGAAGTCAGGCCCAAGAGTCCATACTGTATGTCTTCAACTATATGAAATCCCAGAAAAGGCAGAAGTCATATATAATGATAGTAGATCAGTAGTTCCCTGGAACTGGGGTTAGAGTGAGGAATTGACTACAAAGGAGCTGGAGGGAACTTTTTTGGGTGATGGAAATATTCCAAAAGTTGGTGTTACATGAGTGTATACATTTGTCAAAATTCAGTGAACTATATATTTAATTGTATAGTTAAACTATACATTTCATTGGTGAATTTTTCTTAGGTTTTTTTTTTTTTTTTTTGGTGAGGAAGACCAGCCCTGAGCTAACATCCATTGCCAATCCTCCTCTTTTTTGCTGAGGAAGACTGGCCCTGGGCTAACATCCATGCCCATCTTCCTCTACTTTCAATAAGATGCCGCCACAGCATGGCTGACAAGCAGTGTGTCTGCAGACACCCAGGATCCGAACCCGTGAGCCCCAGGCTGCCAAAGCATGAGCTAAACCGCTGCACCACCAAGCCGGCCCCTCAGTGGTGAATTTTTGTATTTAAGTTTTACCTCAAAAAAATTAATTATTAAAAACTGAGTCAGGGGCCAGCCCAATGGCATAGTGGTTAAGTTCGTGGGTTCCGCATTGGTGGCCCGCAGTCTGCAGGTTCTGATCCCGGGCATGAACCTACACATTGCTTATCAAGCCATGCTGTGGCAGGATACCACATATAAAGTAAAGGAAGAAGGGCATGGCTGTTAGCCCAGAGCCAATCTTCCTTGGCAAAAAAGAGGATTGGCAACAGATGTTAGCTCGGGGCTAATCTTCCTCACCAAAAAAAAAAAAAAAAACCAAAAAAAACACCTGACTCAGCATCATGGCAGAGTGAGTTATTCCCTTCATCTCTCCCCTCTAAGTTACAACCAATTGGACATCCATTGACCAATAGAGGATTCCCTACACAGAAAAACAGGATGCCTAAGAGATCCATGCATCTATACATCTGAAGATGGGTGGACTGAACCCCTGAGAGGCAGTGGAACTAAGGAAGAAGCCCCTCCCCCTCCCTCGGCAGCAGTGACCCAGGGCATGGATCCTCACGGCCAGCACACGTGCCTGCTAGCGGTTGCTGTGGGAGCAGAAACAGCAGGCACCATGGCTTGTGCAAGTGTGAGTGGACACAGTGGGAAAAAAACCAATATGCATCCCTGCCTGTCCCCCAGCAGATCGAGCGAACAAACCCCTCCCCCTCCCCTAGCCATGGCCAGGTCTTTCCAACAGTGGGGACAGCATACAAAACTCAGATTTTCCCAGCTGGGGCAGGGTGCCCTGACCTGAGTTTTCAAAACACACCAGCTAGCACTGGAGACCAGAGGCTGCATGAATGAGCAGCAACAACAACCTTTCCCTGCTTAACCCCTGCTCCTCCCCAGTGGTGGTAGGAGGAACCTGTGACAAGAGGCTTCAAGAACCAGCAGAACCAGTGACCCAGCCCCCAGTGGTGGCACTCCCAACACTGGCTCCACCAGCAGCAGGGGCTGCATACAAGTCTCTGGGTCCCTAGGCCCCCAGCAGTGACAGCAACATCTGTGAACCCAGTACCCCCAGCAGTGTGCAACCAGCACCCCAGACCCAGGAGCAGCAGTGCAGATGGTGCATGGACCAGCAGCATCCGAGCCTGTGGAGAGCCTGCAGAGAGCCAGTGGAGGAACACGAGACTCAGGCAACCCCAGAAGCAGCAGAAGTGCATGCAGCCTGGTGACCCTGGTGGCGACACCTGAGACTGTAGCAACACTCTAAGCAGCAAGGCACCTGCAACTTCAGCAGCACAAGTGGCACAAGGAGGGCACTGATGGTGCCTCTAGCAGAGGCAGTGGAGGGTAGGAAGTGCAGGCTCTCAAATACAACCAGAAGCAGCTCAGAAAGAAAGTAACCAAAGGCATACCCAAATAAGAAAGGTGGTTACTACCACAAATGTTCAGGCAGAAAATCAATTCATCAACTACATGAAGAACTACAGTTATATAGCAGAACAGAGGGAGAATGACAACTCTCCAGAAACCAAACTTGAAGTCACAGAAGATTACAATTTAACTGACAGAGAATTCAAAATAGCTGCCATAAAGAAATTCAATGAGTTACAAGAAAACTCAAAGTTCAATGAGTTCAGGAATAAAATTAATGAACTGAAGCAGTACTTCACCAAAGAGACTGAATCTCTAAAAAAAAAAAAAAAAAAAACCAAGCAAATTCTGGAGATAGACACAATTAATGAGATAAAAAAATAATGTAGAAAGCATTAAAAATAGAGCAGACCATATGGAGGAGAGAATTAGTGAGCTTGAAGATGGAAATCTAGAAGTGATTCAGGTGGAAGAGAAGAGAGAACTCAGATTTTTAAAGAATGAAGAAATTCTTCAAGAAATATCCACAATTAGGAAAAGTAACCAAAGATAACAGGTATCCCAGAAGGAGAAGAGAGGGAGAAAGGAGCAGAGAGCTTATTCAAAGAAATAATAGCTGAGAACTTCCCAAACCTGGGGAGGGAACTGGACATGCAAGTACATGAAGCTAGTAGAACTCCTAATTACCTCAATGCAAAAAGACCTTCTCCAAGGCATATAATACTGAAATTATCAAAGTCAGTGACAAAGAAAATATATTAAGGGCAGCAAGAGAGAAGAAAATAACCAACAAAGGAACCCTCATCAGGCTTTCAGCAGATTTCTCAGCAGAAACCCTACAGGCTAGGAGAGAGTAGAATGATGTATTCAAAATACTGAAGACAAAAACTATCAGCCAAGAATACTCTATCCAGTGAAATTATCCTTCAGGTATGCTGGAGAAATAAAAGCTTTCTGAGAAAAACAAAAGCTGAGGGAGTTCATCACCACTAGACCTCCCTTACAAGAAATGTTGAAAGGAACCCTCCTATCTGCAACAAAAAGACAAAGGTTTACAAAGCTTTGAGCAATGAGATAAATAGACAGAATCAGAAAATTGCAGCTCCATATCTAAATAGGTTAGTAAATACTTAATTATTACATAAAGGATAAAGGGAAAGAAAGCATAAAAATAACTATAACCACTTCAATTTGGTCACAAACTCACAACACAAAAGAGAATAATTTGTGACAACAAAAACATAGAAGGAGAAGAAGAAAAGGCAGAACCTGCATAGGCTAATGGAGATAAGAGGCTATTAGGAAAAAAACTATCTCATCTACAAGATTTTTTATACAAACCTCTTGGTAAACACAAAACAAAAAATCAGAGCAGAGTCACAAATCATAAACGAAGAGAAAACTGAGAAAAACATCACAGAAAGCCACCAAACTGAGAAACAAGGGAAAAGAAACAATGGAAATATAGAACAACTGAAAACAAAAGATAAAATGGCATTATTAAGCCCTCATATAACAATAATCACTCTAAATGTAAATCAATTGAATTCACCAATCAAAAGACACAGAGTGACTGGATGGATTAAAAAACAAGACCCAACAATATGCTGCCTCCAGGAGATGTATCTCAGCTCTAAAGACAAACATAGACTCAGGGTGAAGGGATAGAAGATGATACTCCAGGGGGCAGCCTGGTGGCATAGCGGTTAAGTTCACGCACTCTGCTCCAGTGGCCCAGGGTTTCACAGGTTCAGATCCTGGATGCGGATAGATGCACTGGTTGTCAAGCTATGCTGTGGCAGTGTCCCATATAAAGTAGAGGAAGATGGGCACAGATGTTAGCCCAGGGCCAGTCTTCCTCAGCAAAAAAGAGGAGGACTGGCAATGGATGTTAGCTCAGGGCTAGTCTTCCTCACAAAAAAAAAGAAAAAAAGAAGAAGAAGATGATACTCCAAGCAAATGGCAAGCAAAAGAAAGCAGATATAGCCATGCTTATATTAGACAAAGCAGACTTCAAGATAAAAAGATAATGAGCAACAAAGAGGGGCAGTATATAATGATAAAAGTAACACTCCACCAAGATGACATAACACTTATTAATATATATGCACCTAACATAGGAGCACCAAAGTATACAAAGCAACTATTAACAGACCTAAAGAGAGAAATTGACAGCAAAACAATAATAGTAGGGGACTTTTAACACCCCACTTCCATTAATGGATAGATCATCCAGACAGAAAGTCAACAAGGAAACAGTGGCCTTAAGTGAAACACTAGACCAGATTGACTTAATAGATATATATATAGAAATTCCCTCCAAAAACAGCAAAGTACACATTCTTCTCAAGTGCACATGGAACATTCTCAAAGAGAGACCATATGTCAGGAAACAAGGCAAGACTCAATAAATTTAAGAAGATTTAAATCATATCAAGCATCTTTTCTGACAACAATGATATGAAACTAGAAATCAACTACAAGAAAAAAGTTAGAAAAGTCACAAATATGTGGAGACCAAACAACATGCTACCGAACAACTATTGGATCAATGAAGAAATCAAAAAATACCTGGAGACAAATGAAAATGAAAACACAACATACCAAAACTTATGAGATGCAGCAAAACAGTACTAAGAGGGAAGTTTATAGAATACATGCCTACCTCAAGAAACAAGAGAGCCAGCCCTGATGGCCTAGTGGTTAAAGTTCAGTGCTCTCACTGCTTCAGTGGCCCAGGTTCGTTTCCCAGTTGCAGAACCACACCGCCTGTCTGTCAGTTGCCATGATTCGGTGGCAGCTCACATAGAACTAGAAGGACTTACAACTAGGATATACAGCCATGCACTGGGGCTTTAGGGAGGAAAAAAAAGGGGGAGAAGATTGGCAACAGATGTTAGCTCAGGGTGAATCTTTAACAAAAAAGAAACAGGAAAAATCTCAAACAAATAATCTTGCACTATACCTAAAAGAACTAGAAAAAGAAGAACAAACAAAGCCCAAAGTCAGTAGAAGCAAGGAAATACTAAAAATCAGAGCAGAAAAACAAAGGAAATAGAGACTTAGAAAACAATAGAAAGGATCAATGAAACTAAGAGCTGTTTCTCAGAGAAGACAAACAAAATTAGCCAGACAAACCCTTAGCCAGACTCACACACACACACACACACACAGACACACACACACACAAAACAAAAAGAGAGAGAAGACTCAAATGAATAAAATCAGAAATGAAAGAGGAGTAATTGCAATGGACACCATGGAAATAAAAAGGATTATAAGAGAATACTATGAAAAGCAATACACGAACAAATTGGATAACCTAGAAGAAATGGATAAATTCTTGGAATCATACAACCTTCCAAAACCAAATCAAGAAGAAATAGAGAATCTGAATAGACCAATCACAAGTGAAGAGATTGAAACACTAATCAAAAACCTCTCAAAAAACAAAAGTCTGGGACCAGATGACTTCTTTAGTGAATTCTATAAAACATTCAAAGATTTAATACCTATCCTTCTCAAACTCTTCCAAAGATGCTTCCTAACTCATTTTACAAGGCCGACATTACCTGGATACCAAGACCAGATAAGGACAACACAAAAAAGGAAAATTATAGGCTAATATTGCTGATGAACATAGATGCAAAAATCCTCAACAAAATATTAGCAAATCAAATACAGCAACACATTAAAAGGATCATACAACACAATCGAGTGGGATTTATTCCAGGGATGCAGGGATGGTTTGACATCCACAAATCAATCAATGTGATTCACCACATTAACAAAATGAAGAATAAAAATCTAATGATCATGGGGCCGGCCCAGTGGCACAGCAGTTTAGTCCGCGCTTGGCAGCCTGGGGTTCGCTGGTTCGGATCCCGGGCGCCCGCCGACGCACTGCCTGTCAGCCATGCCGTGGCGGCGTCCCATATAAAGTGGAGGAAGATGGGCACGGATGTTAGCCCAGGGCCAGTCTTCCTCAGCAAAAAGAGGAGGATTAGCAACGGATGTTAGCTCAGGGCTGGTCTTCCTCACCAAAAAAAAAAAAAAAAAAAAAAAATCTAATGATCATCTCAACAGATGCAGAGAAAGCATTTGACAAGATCCAACATCCATTTATGATAAAAACTCTCAATAAAATGGGTATAGAAGGAAAGTACCTCAACATAATAAAGGCCATATATGACAAACCCACAACCAATATCATACTCAATGGGGAAAAACTGAAATCTATTCCTCTGAGAACGGGAACAATACAAAGATGCCCACTCTTGCCTCTCTTATTCAACATAATACTGGAAGTTTTAGAAGGAGCAATTAGACAAGCAAAAGAAATAAAAGGCATCCATATTGGAAAGGAAGAAGTAAAACTGTCACTATTTGTGGATGACATAATTCTATATATAGAAAACCCTTAACAATCCACAAAAAGACTATTAGAAATAATTAACAAATACAGTAAAGCTGCAGGGTACAAAATCAACATACAAAAATCAGTTGCGTTTCCATACACTAATAACAAACTAGCAGAAAGAGAACTCAAGAATACAATCCATTTACAATCGCAACAAAAAGAATAAAATATCTAGGAATAAATTTAACCAAGGAGGTAAGAGACCTACACACTGAAAAGTATAAGACCTTATAGAAAGAAATTGAAGAAGACATAAAGAAATGGAAAGATATTCCGTGTTCATGGATTGGAAGAATAAACATAGTTAAAATGCCCATATTACCTGAAGCAATTAGAGATTCAATGCAATCCCAATCAGAATTCCAAAGGCATTCTTTATGGAAAAAGAACAAAGAATCCTAAAATTTATATGGAACAACAAAAGACACCAAATAGACAAAGCAATCCCAAGAAGAAAGAACAAAGTTGGAGGTATCACACTCCCTGAGTTCAAAATATACTACAATCTTATAGTAATCAAAACAGCACGGTTCTAGCAGAAAAACAGACACAGAAATCAAGAGAATAGAACTGAGAGCCCAGAAATAAAACCACACATCTATGGACAGCTAATCTTTGACAAAGAATGTACAATGGAGAAAGGAAAGTCTCTTCAACAAATGGTGTTGGGAAAACAGGACAGCCACGTGCAAAAGAACGAAAGTAGACCATTATCTTACACCATACACAAAAATTAACTCAAAATGGATTAAAGACTTGAATGGAAGACCTGAAACCATAAAACTCCTAGAAGAAAACATAGGCAGTACACTCTTTGACATTGGTCTTAGCAGTATCTTTTTGAATACCACGTTTACTCAGGCAAGGGAAACAAAAGAAAAAATAAACAAATGGGACTACATCAGACTAAAAAGCTTCTGCATGGCAAAGGAAACCATCAACAAAATGAAAAGACAACCCACCAACTGGGAGAAAATATTTGCCAATCATATATCTGACAAGGGGTTAATTTCCAAAATACATAAAGAACTCATACAACTCAACAACAAAAAAAATGAACAACCCAATCAAAAAATGGGCAGAGGATATGAACAGACATTTTCCAAAGAAGGTATACAGATGGCCAGCAGGCATATGAAAAGATGTCCAACATCATTAATTATTGAGGAAATGCAAATCAAAACTACAATGAGATATCACCTCATACCCATCAGAATGGCTATAATTAACAAAACAAGAAGTAGCAAGTGTTGGAGAGGATGTGGAGAAAAGGGAACCTTCATACACTGCTGGTGGGAATGCAAACTGGTGTAGCCTCTATGAAAAACAGTATGGAGATTTCTCAAAAAATTAAAAAATAGAGATACCATATGATCCAGCTATTCCACTACTGGGTATTTATCCAAAGAACATGAAATCACTAATTCAAAAAATATATGCACCCCTATGTTCATTGCAGTATTACTCACAATAGCCAAGACTTGGAAGCAAACAAAGTGCCCATCAACAGATGAATGGGTAAAGAAGATGTGGTTTGTGTGTGTGTATATATATACACACACACAATGGAATACTACTCAGCCATAAAAAAGACAAAATCATGCCATTTGTGAGAACATGGGTGGATCTTGATGACATTATGCTAAGTGAAATAAGTCAGACAGAGAAAGACAAATACCACGTGATTTCACTCATATGTGGAAGATAAACAAAGAAACACACAGATAAGGAGAACAGATTGGTGCTTACCAGAGGGGGAGGGGGGGGAGGGCAAAAGGGGGTAAAGGGGCACATGTGTATGGTGACAGATTAAAAACTAGCCTATTGGTGGTGAACATGATGCAGTCTATACGGAAACTGAAATATAATAATGTACACCTGAAATTTACACAATGTTATAAGCCAATATGATCTCAATAAAATAATTTAAAAAAAAAAAAGAACTTTTAAGAGATCTTATGAGATACTATTTACAGCCAACAGATTCTTAAAAATTAAGAAATCTTATAATGCCAGGTGTCAGAAAATATATAGAATTCTCATCCACTCCCAATGGGAGTGTAATTTGATTCAACTACTTTGGAAAACAATATGCCACTATCTTGTGAGTTTGAATATCTCCGTACCAATGACCTAACAATTTATCTCAAGAAACACATGCACATGCGTTAACTTAATTGACTGTCAATTTGGAAAAAAAAAGATTCAGATAAAATAGTTAAAATATTGGAGGAAAACCATGGCAAACATTTGTATAACCTTAGTATGAGAACAACCTTCTGAAGCAAAAAAGGAAAAGATACATTTTAACAACATAAAATCTAAAATTGTATAGCAAAAGACACTATAAACCAAGTCAAAGACAATAAACTGGGAATAAATCTTTGCAATACATACGACAGGTAAAGGGTTAACACCTGTAATCTACAAAAAGCACCTACAATTTGTTGGGAGAAAAACAAAGACCTCAACAGAAAAACAAGCAAAATATATGAATGGGCAGTTCACAAAAGAGGAATACAAATATCCAAAAAACCACAACAACACTAAAAGATGATCATCTTCATCATCATCAGTGATCAAAACACATTGGATAGTGTTTTTGTGATGACTAACAGAGGCAAACATTTTCAATACCCGATTCCTCCCTGTCTTTATACTCATTTTGTGCATAATGCCCTATAACTGGCTTCTACCTCCACACAGATTGAAATTGCCCTTGGTGAGGTCACAGGACACTCCTCTTTATTCAAATACGAAGACCACTCCTACTCTCCCTAGAGCTCTCCAAGGCACTTGGCCCCTAACCCGTTCCTTCCTCAAACAGCTCCTCCCAGGCTCCTTCAAGGCTCATTCCCACCGCCCTGGACCACTTCTTGAGCTCTTGACTGACCATTCCCCTTTCTTTTCCTGCCCTCTAGCTCTGGCCAAATGTAGATGGACATTTCTTTTTGGTGTGGTGTGGGGGGGTGTGGAGGCTGCTCGACATCTGAGAACTTCTCACCTATGAATATTCTATGAAGAAGATCCCACTTCTCACTATAGAAGCTGAAAATACCAGATACTTGCTTTCCCAGCCCCCTTTGCAGCTGGGTGCTGGCAGTGACCTAGGCTGGGCCAATCAGATGCAGCTATCTTACACTTTGATTCCAGAGTTATCGGTGAAAAGAAACAGAGTTGGTGGGAGAGTGTTCCTGGGAGCAGCAACTTCAGGTTTCCATGGCAGCTGTGGCAGCAGTGCTGAGCTCAGGTCCCTTGCATGATGGTGTCAGCGGTGTGAGGGGTGACATCTAGTGGACAGCGGTGTCCTCACCAGACACTGTTTATGGAGAGGTTTTGGCTGTGGTTATAGCTGTTCAGGCTCTGAGCCTGCTTCTCCAGCTTTCCCAGTGATTCTGTGAGCTATTTACAGCTTAACTTAAAGTCAGAATCTATTTCTGTTGCTTGTAACTGAGAACTCTGACAAATATATCATTTCAGAAAGCTGTCCTCAGTTCTCTCTTTCTCTATACCACCTAAAACCACACTTATCTCTATACTGTCTGAAGTTCTATTGCATTTTTAAAGAATCCATGTAATATAGCACATTATCATTTGCTACCTTATACTTTAATTTTTCATTGTCATATGTTTATTTACAGGCCCTGTTGTGCCTGTAAATTATGTCTCTCCAACAATACCATGAACCATGAGAACAATTAAAAGTGGAAGATAACATAGTCTTATGTATTTGCTAATGGAAATTATGGGAATAGGACAAACTGAAGATAGAGGGGTGAATGGCAGGCAGGCTCAATATCCTTGAGTAGTTGAGAGGATAAGAGATCTGGTACTCAAGCCAAGGAATTGGCCTTAAGAGTGGAGACAGTCCACCTACAGCAGGAGGAGGCAGGCAGAGTGTATGGGTACAGATGCCCTCAGTGGGTAAATGTAGTGGTACAGGCCTTAGTTTTCTCTGTGGATTAGGAAACAATGCCATCAGTAGAGAATGAGAAGGGGAGAAGGTATAGGAGCTTGGAGAAGGTACAGAACAGTCATCCAGGACAGCAGTCTGGGGCATAAGGCAACGTTCCAAGAGCTTCACAGTATGGATAATTTTAAGAGAATGAGTTTCCAGACACTCAATTTTCAAATGTTCTTTTCCTAAAATAGAATGCCACCTGCCCTTCCTCAATTGCCTTTCTCCTACTTTACAGAAGACATACCTCTCACTCAGCCCAAATCTTATCATAGTTAGGCAGCATAACATGGTGATTATGATTCCTAACTCTGGAGCCAGATTACGTTGAATTGAATCTCAGCTCTGCTATTTACAAACTGTGGTAGCCAGTCTCCAAGATGGCTTTCGATGACCCTTGACTCCTGATATTCATACCCTTGAGTCATTCTCTACCTCATTGAATCAGGTCTAGTCTATGTAATTAATGTGTGACTACCAAGGCTAGGTCGTAAAGGGTATTGCAGCTTCTGCCTTGTTCTTTTGGATTGCTTGCTCTTGGGAAAGCCAACCACCACATCATAAGGATACTCAAGCAGCCCTATGGAGAGGTCCACGTGGAGAGGAACGGAGACCTCCTGCTAACAGCCAGCACTACTTGCCCACCATGTGAGTGAACCACCTTGGAAATAGATCGTCCAGCTCCAATCAAGCATTTTGATGACTGCAGCCCCAGATAATATCTGACTGAAATCTCATGACAGACCCCAAGACAGAATCTCCCAGCCAAGCCATTCCTGAATTCCTGATTCACAGATACTGAAAAATAATACATGTTTATTGCTGTTTTAAGCCACTGAATTTTAGGGTAATTTTTACACAGCTGTAGAGAATCGTAGGGCAGATTATTCAATTTCTTTGAGCCTCAATTTCCTCATGTATAAAATAGGAATGATAATACAATAGCACCCAACTCAGGATTGTTATGAGGTTAAATGACTTAATATTTGTAAGGTGCTTAGAACAGAAAAGTAAAAACTGTGGATTTGTTAAATAAAAATAAATGTAGTCTGTCAAACAGAATACTGGAAGTTCTAGCCAGTGCAATAAGGCAAGAAAAGGAAATAAAAGGTATACAGATAGGAAAGGAAGAAACAAAATTGTCCTTATTTGCAGATGACATGATAATCTCCACAGAAAATCTCAAAGAATCTACAAAAAAACTCCTAGAGCTAGTAAGTGAGTTCAGCCAAATTTCAAAATACAAGGTAAATATACAAAAATCTGTTGAACTTCTATAATCTAGCAATGAATACATGGACACAAAAATTAAAAATATAATGCTATGTATAATAATTTTTTAAAATGAAATAGGTATAAATCTAACATAACATGCACAGGACTTATAAGCTAAAAACTATAAAACACTGATGAAAGAAATCAAAAAAGATCTAAATAAATGGAAAGATATATTGTATTCATGGGTTGGAAGATTTTAACATGGTGAAGATGTCAATTCTCCCCAAATTGATATACAAATTTAACACAATTCTTATCAAAATCCCAGCAAAATATTTTTGAAGATGTATACAAGAGTATTCTAAAATTTATATGGACAGGCAAAAGAACTGGAATGGCTGAAACAATTTTGAAAAAGAAGAATAAAGTGGGAGGAATCTGTCTACTTGATTTCAAGACATTATATAGCTACAGTAATCAAGACTGTGTGGTATCAACAGGAGGACAGTCTTTTCAACTAACGCTGCTGGAGGAATCGGATATCCATAGGCAAAGAAACCCCACAACTGAAAATCAACCTAAACCTTACACCTTGTACAGAAGTTAACTCAAAATGGATCATCGAAAATGTATCATAGATTTAAATGTAACACATGAAACTATGAAACTTTTAGAAGAAAACATAAGAGAAAATCTTTGGGACCTAGGGCCAGTGAAGAGTTCTTAAAGGTGATACCAAAAACATGACCCATAAAAGAAACAAATCCATAAGTTGAACTTCAATTTTAAAACTTCTGGTCTGTGAAAAACTCTGTTGAGAGAATGAAAACACAAGCTACAGACTGGGAGAAAATATTTGCAAAGCACATATCTGACAAAAGAGTACTATCTAGAATAGTATATACCTAGCTCTCAAAACTCAACAGTGAAAAAAAACCAAACAACTCACTAGAAAATTGGCAAAAAACATGAAGAGATATTTCACCAAAGAGGATATACAGATGACAAAAAGTACAGGAAAAAATGTTCAACATAACTAGCCATTAAGGAAATGCAAATTAAGACTACTATGAGATATCACTCCACACCTATTAGAATGGCTAAAATTTTTTTAAAAACTGTGACAATACTAAATGCTGGTATTGGTACCAGATTTCTCATACATTGCTGATGGGAAAGTAAAATGGTGTAGCCACTCTGGAAAATAGTTGGGTAGTTATTTAAAAGACAAAGCATACATTTACCATACAACACAGCAATCACACTCCTGTACATTTACCCGGCCCAAAATAAAAATTTTCACCCACACAAAAACTGATACATGACTATTCAGAGTAGCTTTATTTGTAGTAGCCAAAAACTGGAAACAACTAAAATGTCCCCAATAGGTGAATGGTAAAACAAACTGTGGTACATTCATATCATGGAGTACTGCTCAGCAATAAAAGGAACAAACTATTGACACATGCAACAACGTGGATGGATCTTGGGGGCATTATGCTGAGTGAAAAAAACCAATCTCAAAATTTCTCATGATTCTATTTATATAACATTATCAAAATGACAACATTACAGAGATAGAAAACAGATTAGGGGTTTCCAAGGGTTAGGGACAGTAGTTGGGGGGGGGGGTTGTGACTATGAAGGGTAGCATGAGGGAGATGTTTGTGATAATCGAATAGTTTTGTATCTTGATTGCAGAGCTGGTTACACAAATCCACACATGATACAATGACATGGAACTTTACACACACGTTGTACCAATTTGGCCCCGACACATACATTGTACCAGTCTTGGTTTCTTGGTTTTGATATTGTACTATAGGTAAAATGTAACCACTGGGGGAAACTGGATGAAGGATACAGGGGACATCTCTGTACTATCTTTGCAACTTCCTGTGGCTCTACAATTATTTCAAAATAAAAAGTTGAAAATAAAAAAGAAATGCGACAAAAAACGTGGTGTAATTCCCTAATGTATAAAAATTTCTGGAACAAAACCCAAAGAGTCCTCTTTACTCAGGGTTCTGTGGTAGGACTTCTGGTCTCTTTCTGCCTTTTATGTATGTTTCTGTCATGGGCAAGCATATTAGGAATGGGGCATTTTGGCTTTTGTTGGGGTGTCCTGAATTCAGATATGTTGTAGAATGTGGCTGCAGTGATGGTAATTTTTACCTAGTAACCTCCCTTCTGCTTCCCGACTACTGAAGGAGGGTCTTGTGAGATCAAAGCAAAGAGAATGTAGGCAAGGAACACAGCAGAGAAAGTCACCTTATTTCATTCAAGGATAAGTTCATGGCAAGATGCTATATCTTCTCAATTTATTTAGCATTAAACTTTAGAGTGAGATGTTGTCATCACAGGGACATTATTTTTATTTATTTATTTATTTATTTATTTATTTATTTATTTATTTATTTATTTTGGTGAGGAAGTTTGGCCCTGAGCTAACATCTGTTGCCAATCTTCCTCTTCTTGCTTGAGGAAGATTGTCCCTGAACTAACATCTGTGCCAACCTTCCTCTATTTTGTATGTGGGACGCCACCACAGCATGGCTTGATGAGTGGTGTGTAGGTCCACACCTGACAACTGAACCGAAGTGGAGCGCACAAATTTAACCACTACAGCACTGAGCCAGCCCCACACAGGGACATTATTAATCTGTTTATTTGAATTGAAAGATGAAGTATTTGACAAAGAGGACTGACTTTGCCAGTACATTTATACAGCAGACACTTTCCATACATTAAATGAGTTAAAAATATACAGCTCCAAGATTTAGACAAAAAATATATTTAAAATATATCATAAGATAAATGTATTGTATTGTAAATACTCTTTAAACTTTCTGTATATTATGACATTTTGACACCATATAAAACCTTTCTGAATAGGGAGGGACTGCCCCTCCCAGGGTAGCTAATTCCTAAAGATAATAACAACTTGCCTACAAGCACATCTTTCTTATGCAAACCAACCAACCCAGAATTTACACCCCCAACTACCTCCTTATCTAACTCTCACACAACCAGTCAATACTTCCCTTACCTTAAATCATGCCAGGTCCAGGTACCAGGTAACTGGAGACCACCCCTATAGCTTACAGCCCACTATAATTACTCAAACTAGCTAATCCTAAACTGTCCTGCCCTGCCTTTCCCATGGAAACCCCAATAATGGCCATGGACTATGCTCTGCCTTTCTTCCTGTCTTATGCCTCCTGACCAATGCTGGGGCTTCTTTTGTGGCCCTTCATGGTGTGTGGTGACCTTTCTGTAGTGTAAATGAGTATAATACATTTCTTCCTTTCAAGCCTCATTCTTGTCTCCTCCTGTGGCTGCACTGACTTTACCATACCATAACCACACATATATTCTTAAAACATGCATTTTTGTCAAAACAACTCAATTTTAAAATGGGCAAAAGATTTTAATACACATTTCACCAAAGAAGATATATGAATGGCTAATAAGCACATGAAAATGAGAAGTTGAAAAAAATGTTCAAAATCATTATCCATCAGGGAAATGCAAATTAAAACCAGAACAAGATACCATTTCACACCCACTAGAATGGCTAAAATAAAAAAGACAATAACAAATGTTGGCCAGGATGTGAAGAAATAGGAAATCTCAGACACTGGGAATGTAGAATGGTACAGCAACTTTGGAAAACAGTTTGTCAGTTTCTTAAAATGGTAAATATAAATTTACCATAAGACCTAGCAATTCCACAATTAGGTGTCTACCCAAGAGAAACGAAAACCTATGTCCACACAAAGACTTTTACGTGAATGTTTATAGCAGTGTTATTCATAATAGCCCAAACTGGAAACAACCCAAATTTCCTTCAGTGGATGAATGGATACACAAAATGTGGTATATATTCATACAATGGAATACGCTTCGGGAATAAAAAGGAAATAACTGGAATGCAAGGACGGTTCAACATTTTAAAAATCAATTAATGTAATACATTCTATCAATAGAATAAGAAACAAAAATGACATGATCATCTCAATAGACAAAGAAGAAGAATTTGACAAAACCCAACATCCTTTCATGATAAAAAAAAAAAAAGAAAACACTCAAAAAATTAGGAATAGAAGGGAACTTCCTCAACCTGATAAAGGTCATCTATGAAAAACACACAGCTAACATCATACTTAATGGTGAAAGACTGAATACTTTGCCCCTAAGATCGGGAACAAGACAAGGATGTCTACTCTCACCATCTCTATTTAACATTGTACTGGAGAGTCTAGCCAGGGCAATTAGGCGAGAAAAAGAAATAAAAGGCATCCAAATTGGAAAGGAAGATATAAAACTATCTCTATTTACAGATGACATGATTTTGTATATAAGGAATCCACTAGAAATGATTACAACTAATAAACAAGTTTAGCAAGGTTGCAGGATACAAGATCAATGTTAAAAAAAGTCAGTTGTACTTTTATACAGTTGCAATGAACAATCCAGAAATGGAAGTTAAAAAAAACCCCACTATGTTAAAGGAAATAAGCCAGTCACAAAAAGACAAATATTGTATGATTCTACTTACATAAAGTACTTGGACCAGTCAAATTCATAGAGATGGAAAGAAGAATGGTGGCTGCCAGGGGCTGGAAAGAGGGGGAATGGAGAGTTAGTACTTAATGCATATAGAGTCTCAGTTTGGGAAGATGGAAAAAGCACTGTAGATGGATAGTGGTGATGGTTGGACAGCAGTGTGAATGTATTTAATACTACTGAACTGTACACTTAAAATGCTTAAAATGGTAAATTTTATGTTATGTATATTTTACCACCATAAAAAGAAAGAAGGAATGAAATACTGATATATGCTACAACTTGGATGAACCTTGAAAACATTATGCTGAGTGAAAGAAGCCAGTCACAAAAGCTCACATATTATATGATTCCATTCATATGAAAGTCTAAAACAGGGAAATCTATAGAGACAGATAGTAGATTAGGGGTGGGGGTGGGCAATGGGGAATAAAAGATTGATAACTAAAGTGTACAGGGTTTCTTTTGAGGTGATGAAAATGTTCTAAAGTTGACTGTGGTGATGTTGAACATATCTGAACATATTTTTTGGCAAGAATATTTTATTTTTCATAAGGAGGCACACAACATCTGATTGTGTCTCTTTTTGTGAGTTAGCAGCCATTGATGATCACTGCCTAAATGATCCATTAATTATTAGGGCCTGTGAAATGCAAACCTATATATATATATCTTCTTTGTAAGGAAGATTAGCCCTGATCTAACAGCCATTGGCAATCCTCCTCTTTTTGCTGAGGAAGACTGGCCCTGGGCCAACATCTGTGCCCATCTTCCTCTACTATGGGACGCTGCCACAGCATGGCTTGACAAGCAGCGCATAGGTCTGTGCCTGGGATCTGAACCTGCGAACCCCAGGCCACCGAAGCAGAGCGCATGAACCTAACCGCTATGCCACCGGGCCAGCCCCCAAACCTACATTTCTTAGTTTGTAACAACAGGAATATTAATTCCTGACATTAGAGACACCAGGCTTCTTATTGAGATTAAACAGGATAATCATAGTTACTCGTTGAGCTACTTTTCTTTGGGCACTGTACATACTAGTATTAGGTAGATACCAATACCAGGGCCAGTAAACAGATAATAAAACTAAGATGCAGAAGTAACTTGCCCAAGATCACACTGCTAAAAATTGGTGGGGTCAGGATTTGAACCCTGGTCCATCTAACTATAAAGTTTATGTTCTTTCCACTGCTTCCCTAAAAGATTTATTTATTGTGGAACCCTAAGCATTTTAAATTAATTATGCAACTCTCCAACAGTGCTTTGGTGTTATTGTTACCACACAAAGGTCACAATATGCTCGCAGCAAGACAAAAGCCAACTGTCAAGAGGCAAGATGGTGGCAGAGAAAGGGCATTTTATTACAGCTTGCTAGCAAGGGGGAAAATGGCCAACTAAGGGCTAAAAGAACCATCTTAAGGGGGGCACAGAATCTTGAAGCAGTTATATAGGCCAGTGGTTTATAGGAGAGGGGGTTAGGAATGTTGACCCTCTGGTGTTACAGACTGGGAGTCACCACATCAGATCTTTCAGCTGTCTTTGATGATGGCTATCAGCATACACACTCTGTCTGGGGGTCATCACATTCCTAAGGAACTCAAAAGAACAAAGTTATCTTCTTATCACAGCTGGGAGGTACATACACAAGTGGTGGTCACAAAATCTACAGAGCAGGTAGATCTCCTGGAGAGTGCATATCCAGCTTGCTTAGTTAGAGGTCATTCCAAGTTACAATATGGTTTCTTTTCTACAATATGGCTTCCCTTCTATCAACCTTGTGTTGAGCCATTATCATTATTGCCCTCTTTGTACAGATACAGAAACTGAGGTACAAAGAGGTTAGGTAACTTCCCCAAAGCCATACAGTCTTGGAATAAGGAAGATAATGGTTTAAGTGTCCTGAAGTGGCATTATACGTCCGTGCAGCACGCATGTTTGGCTTCCCAGTTCTGTAAGCTTTAAGAATTAGAGAGTGTAACGCACGTGCTTGCTAGTAAACAATAAACAGATGGGAGCGAGGACTTTTACGTGAGAGTGTATGAATGATGTTGCACTACAACCGAGATCGGTCCATATGCAAGTGAGGGAGCAGAAGCGTGCCGACAGGCAAGGACACGACAGCAGTGGCGCACTGCTGAGGCCATCGGAAGCAGAGAGCAGTGCGCACGCGCATAAAAGCCCCGCGCATGGGCGGAGCGAAGGGCGCCGGAGAAGTCATCCCGCCTCTAGGGGGTGCCAAGCGAGCCGGGGCGGCACTCCAACCCGGCAGCACGCTCTTTTGCATGCATCAGTGCTCGGGATTTCGGGAACCGGTGGAAAGCAGCTTCTTCATGTTAGAGGTTCCGGATCTCTGGGGCGGGGACACAAGGGAGGGGAAAAAGCGGAGGCTGGGTGAATGACCAGTCCAGAAACCCGCTAGTTCCAGAGAGCCAAACCACCTCCCTTTCTACCCCTTGAGGTAACGCGAGAGTCGGCGGGGTCTGACTTCGGGGCGGAAGCGAGCGGCAGGTCCTGGTTTGAGGGCGGGGTTGGAGGCTGGGAGAGCCGGCTGGCACACGCTGTCAGGGCCAGCTGACACCACCCCTCTTCCTGGTCAGCGTCCTGCCCCCTTCCCCGTCACCCCTATTCCGGGTGCAGGCTCCCTGCCTGGACCTCTCCCTTGGGAACAGGGATTCCGCCTCTCTGGGAGGAACCTTCCCTCCCTCCACCCTCGGCTTTCCCCGCAGGTGAGGCCTCCATGGAGCGGCTCCTGGCCCAGCTGTGTGGCACCAGCGCGTTGCATCCGCTCCCGGTGTGGGAGGGGGACACCACGGGCCACTGCTTCACCCAGCTCGTGCTCAGCGCCCTGCCCCACGCGCTCCTCGCCGTGCTCAGTGCCTGCCACTGGGGCACCCCGAGGTGGGTAGAGACGGGTGCAAGGCATCTGTCCATGTGTGCCTGCAGACCTCACCCGAAACCCTCATCTCCACGGCAGAGTAGCCAGAATATGTAGTGAGGTGTCTGGAGGAGGGCAAAAGGAGAATAAAATCTGGGCATTACCATTTTGCAGCAGTTCTGGGGCAAGTTACCTATCTTCTCTGAGCCTTATAACATCATTGGGAGGTTTAAATCAGATGATGCATTTAAATATATAGCATAGTGCCTGACACATTTTTAAAGGCCCGATGCGTGGTAGAAATAATGACTTTTGTAGATTTTCAAATTATTAGACTGGTTGATGGCCAGCTTGGGGCCAGTGTACCAGCCTCCAAGGGCCTAATGTTCTTTATTGTGTCCCCACATCTTAGGAAATAGAATTATTACAGGTTGACTTTTATTCCAGTGCAACCCCTCCATATAACTGTGATCAGCTGGACTTTTTAAAAGAAACCCAAAGCACTCGACAATTAAACTTTTTTAGTAACCCAGCCCTGCCAATAAAGGGAATAACAGTCCTCTTTTTATATGAACCTTCAAGACATTCTAAAATTCTCTGCTGCAGCCGTGTCTTCCCGTACTTGATTTTAGGACAGACAGATCACCCTTTTGTTTATTAAATATGTTTTTTGCATGACAGGAAGATATAGACAAAACTAAAAAGAGGTTTTTCTTTAGCTAATAGAGTCACAAAAATGATCCACACCACCTTCTAGAACCATTGGTAAGACAGAGTAGAATATTCTGAGGTTTCATAAAATTTAGGCTATAGAATTAGAGTACAGAAGCTTTATGTAAGTCACATTTTTATTCATCTAATAGTGCTTCAGGTGAATTTAAGGGTTACTAGGTAGATAATTTTGTAAAAATGAATACTCATCCCTTGCTATCTGTATGAAAATTTAGGATTTTTTTTTCTTCCAATTAGTCTTCATGTTTGGTAAAACTTAACTCAAAATTGTCAATTTCTGTGGTGAAAGGATGATCAGAAATGGTGTGGGTAGATTAGAAAATGGATTAGGTTAATTCAGGAAGACTTCCTGGGAGAAAAGACCCTGGACTCCAGGGTAAAATGGGATAGAAATAAGGTGTACAAGACAGAAAAGGGAGTTGATTCTCTCTAGGTAAGTGAGTTATTGGAGGTAGTCTGTGCCCTGAGTCAGCCATGATGTGCCTCCTTTTCTCTTTTCCCCCTTGTCCCCAGGAATCCACATTACATCCTACACTGCAGTTCCGGCTGGCGCCTCCGACTTGCAGCCTCCTTCCTGCTCTCTGTCTTTCCACTGCTAGACCTTCTTCCAGTTGCTTTGCCACCAGGGGCAGGCCCAGGGCCCATAGGGTTAGAAGTGCTGGCAGGGGGCATGGCAGCTGTGGCCTGGATTAGCCACAGCCTGGCCCTGTGGGCACTAGCCCATTCCCCTCATGGCCGCTTCCGGGGGCCCTTGGCTTTGGCTCTTGCTGCCTTCCTGCCAGCCCCAGCCCTAGTGCTGACCCTGCTGTGGCACTGCCAGCGAGGCACACTTCTGCCCCCACTTCTCCCAGGGCCCCTCTCCCGCCTGTGCCTTCTCATCCTGCAGTTGACTGCATTCTTGGCCTATGGACTGGGCTGGGCAGTCCCTGGGGCACCGCAGGAACCCTGGGCCCAGGAGCCCCTTCTGTCCGAGAGTCAAGAACCCGAGGTAGCTGAAGATGGGGAGAGTTGGCTGTCACGCTTTTCCTATGCCTGGCTGACACCCTTGCTGGCCCGCGGGGCCCATGGAGAGCTCCGGCAGCCCCAGGACACTTGCCGCCTCCCCTGCAGGCTGCACCCAAGCTACCTGACCCGTGTCTTCCAGGCACACTGGCAGGAGGGGGCCCGGCTGTGGAGGGCCCTATATGGGGCGTTTGGGTGGCACTACCTGGCACTTGGACTGCTGAAGCTGGTGGGGACCATGCTGGGATTCTCAGGGCCCCTGCTGCTGTCCCTACTGGTGGGCTTCCTGGAGGAGGGACAGGAGCCACTAAGCAACGGCCTGCTCTATGCCCTGGGGCTGGCCGGTGGGGCCATACTGGGTGCTGTGCTGCAGAATCAATATGGGTATGAGGTACGGAAGGTGACACTTCAGGCACGGGGGGCCGTGCTGAACCTCCTGTACCGGAAGGCTTTACAGCTGGGGCCCAGACGCCCTCCTGCCGGGGAGGCCCTGAACCTACTAGGCACTGACTCTGAGCGGCTGCTCAACTTTGCTGGGAGCTTCCATGAGGCCTGGGGCCTGCCCCTGCAGCTGGCCATCACCCTCTATCTGCTGCACCACCAGGTGGGTGTGGCTTTCGTGGGAGGTCTGATCCTGGCACTGCTGCTGGTACCTGTCAACAAAGTGATTGCCACCCGCATCATGGCCAGCAACCAGGAGATGCTGCAGCACAAGGATGCACGGGTTAAGGTGAGGGGCTGCTTGGTGTGTCTCAGCAGTCTGGAGACCCATCTAGCATCCTGGTCTCCAGGCCCTCCCATGCATGGTGCCTGAGGGAGGGATTGTGATCTAGAAGTTAAGAGCTCAGACTGGAGAAAGACAGACATGGGTTCATATCCCAACTTTACCATTTACTGGTTTAATTGCCTCAGGCAAGTCACTTAACCTTTGGGCCTCCATTTCCTCGTTTCTAAAATGAGGATAATGGTAGCTTGCCTCATAGGGTTGTGGCGATCATATGAGATAATGCTTGGTACAGTGCCAGTCACAAAAGGAGCACTAGATAAATGTGGCCCGTTAGTAATAGTATAGTATTAGTTCACGCAGCCCTAAGCAGCAGCACTACGAGGGAGGAAGTAACCTGTCTGGGATCAAATGGGTTTTTAGTGTTAGAGCCAGGACCCAAGTCTCCCACCTCCTCATTCATCTAGAGCACCATCCCATGGCCGCATGTGGAGAGGCCTAGGACAACCCCAGCTACCTCTTAGGGGTGGGCTTTGGGGCAGGGAGTAGGTCACTCTGCTGCCTGGGCCAGCTCTAGGTGTTGAGGGTCTGGCTGAGTTGGTTCTGGGTTCTGCAGTGATTGTGGGGACATTTATGGAGGGGATGGCAGGCCGGGGGTCTATACAGCATGGTTGTCAGCCTCTTCCTGGAATAGCTCAAAGTGCTGACACGAAGTGGGGTGGGATCCTTGATAACTAGTTACGGCATGAGGCCTTTTTCCCTACCCATGACAGCTACACGCTAGGTCTCCAGGGCCGTCTAGCAAGGCTCCAGTGCCTCCCTGGCATGCAGGCTGGGGATGTGCAAATGTTAGGATCCAAGGAGTTCCTCTGGCCTTTGCCTGCCTGGCCTGGGCCTGTCAGCCTGTGTGACCCTGGGCTGTGGTGTGGACTCCTACAGCTGTATACTCCTACAGGTATAGTTCCCATACTACCCAAGCCACGGGCCAGACTGGTGACCAGCCCCTGAAGCCCACATCTTCTGGCTTTGCGAATTAAACCTTAGTCCCTCATCTGATGGAAGGAGGGCTTTACCCCGGCAGGGTAACCCCCCTACACTTTCCACCACTTCATCGCCTAGGAAGGTGGGGAGATTCCAGCTCTGACCTGCTCCCAGCTGGAGCATATGGAGAAGTAAGTCTGGCAGGGCAAGCAACCCAGGGCTGAAAAGGGTTTAAGGGCAGGATTTCCAGAAAGGGCTAAGATAAGGAGGAAAACCAGGGCTAGGGAAGTACAGAATATCTGGGGGCTCAGAGTACTCAGCGTGCTCTGCCGGGAGCCCGGGGAAGACGGGCTGCAGAGAAGATTCAGGAGCAGTGTCTCCACTTCACACTGCTCTCTTGTCCCTGTCCCTAGCTCATGACAGAGCTGCTGAGTGGCATTCGGGTCATCAAGTTCTTCGGGTGGGAGCAGGCGCTGGGGGCCCGAGTAGAGGCCTGCCGGGCTCAAGAGCTGGGGCGACTCCGGGTCATCAAATACCTGGATGCGGCCTGTGTGTACCTGTGGGCTGCCCTGCCAGTTGTCATCTCCATCGCCATCTTCATCACCTATGTCCTCATGGGGCACCAGCTCACTGCCACCAAGGTGAGGACCAGGAGGGAAGGAGATGGCTGTAGGAAAGCATGGGAGGGAAGCAGCAGCAAGGAGACTGCAATAGAGTGGGGAGGTAGGCTCGGGCCCTCACTGGTGGCTGGGAGGCAGGGAAGGAGGATCCCTGGCTGCCTTATCCTTTCTCAACCAAGGGGAAATCCTCTGAAGGGACCTTTTTCTGGAGCCTCAAATATATAACCCTTCCCTCTATGAAGGAATTCCTTTTTTCCCTCTCTTCTTCCTTCCTCTCCAACCTCCAGTCAGGCCCAGGCTCTGTGTTAGGTCCCCTTATCCCCATTCTGATGGCCTTGGGGGAAAAAAAAATCCATGATCCAGTGCTGGGCCAGGTGATGTTGCTACTTGAAAATTCTGAGAAGGAGTCAGAATAAGCCAGGCCTGTGTGCTTATCAAGATGCAACCTGGATCCCTGGAGGAACATCTGGAATTTCTAGGATTCTTGGAGTGGCCACCTCTGCCACCTCTAACCCAAAGATTGTCCAGCCAGCCCCTCAGTTCTACCACTGCCCTGCTCTTCCCTCCACAGACCTGTCCACAGGGCCACCCGTAGAGCAGGCCTTCAGATAGCTCCTGGGCTTGAGGTGATAACTTCACCCCACTCTACCCGACTTAGGTGTTCACGGCCCTGGCGCTGGTGCGCATGCTCATTCTGCCCCTCAACAACTTCCCTTGGGTGATCAATGGCCTCCTGGAGGCCAAAGTGTCTTTGGACCGGATCCAGCGTTTCCTTGACCTTCCCAACCACAACCCCAAGGCCTACTACAGCCCAGGTAATGGGAAGCTAGAGGGCAGAACCTGGCACAGGGTGAGGAGGGAACTCTAGCTCCTTGGGCACTGTACATAGACACTGTCAAGAGGAGCCAGAGGCAGCAGAATCCAGGCCAAGCTGGTGGCCATTTCCTCGGAGAGAATCCTTAGACCAAGACTGAGGCTGAATTAGCCTTGGGCAGGTAGATATGGGGCAGGCAAGCCAATGACATGCTCCTGGTTTGCCCTCCCCGAGCAGGTAGGTTGTGGATTAGAAGCCCAAGTTGAGTGGCTTCTTCCCTGTTCAGACCCTTCCACAGAGCCATCCACAGTATTGGAGCTGCATGAAGCCCTGTTCTCCTGGGACCCAGTTGGAACCAGCCAGGAGACCTTCATCAGTCACCTCGAAGTGAAGAAGGTTCATTGGTCAGACACTCTGGGAGAGTCCCCAGACTAAGGAGGGAGATGCAGACTCAGTGACAGATACACAAGGATGGAGCCAGTCACAGCCAGATGGCACTGTAGCTCTATTACTGAGGGAGGGACTGGTGGGGTTTGTGTGAGCAGGTTCTAGTCGGAGAGGAGATGACACCTTGTCTCCGAATGTCATTTCTCCAGCACACAGCTTTTTCAGAGTAGTCACATCTCCTCTTGGTCTTTAGACAGCTCACATCCACCCAGTCCAGACCAACAAGTGTGTTTGTCTGTCCATGTCCCTCAGAGGCTGTCGAGTTCAGAACAGACCACAGAGCTTATTCAGTATTTCTCCCAGGCTGGGGACATGGGGAGAGGCCTAGCAACCCTTTCGGAGAAGGATTTTGCAAATAGGATAGATAATCTTCTAGTTAGCCCGGTGAAAAGGAATCACACCCTGTGACTCACGCCATGGCATACACCATCAAAGAAGCACTTGAAAGAACATTCCTGGCAGGACAATGACTCCTGTTCGCCCCAGTCCTGAGTTTTCACTCTCCCCTGACCCCTGTCCAACCCTTTGCCCCACAGCTCAACCCAGCATTCCCCAGTGGGGCCTGAACTGCCTCCACCACCTTTGGCTCACATTTCTGGCTCGGGCTGTGTGTTTTGTTTTGCCTCTTAGTTCAGGCAAGACAAGGCTGGAATTTTTCAAAGGAATTTTACTAACGTGTCAGTTGGGGCTTTTTTGGATATAAGTCATAGAAACCCTCTGGAACTAGCTTAAGCAAACAAGAGTTTATAATAAGGATATAGAGATGAGTTGCAGAATCCAAAGGCAAGCACGCAGCCAGATGTCAGCAGCAGCCCAGAACCAGGCCTCGACTCGCGCAGCTGTCCTTCTGTCTGCTTCTCTGTATTTGCCTCATTCTTCCCTCTCTTGTGGACCCACTCTTCACTAAGCAGAAGATGTGACTGCAGAGAGCCTTCCCGCTTACAGGCTGGGAGGGTCTGAGATTTCCCAGGGAAGGGTCTCGGATTGGTCTGGTGCCCACTCGTAATGGGTCAACCCTGGCTGGCAGGGTGGGGGCATCACAGACAGAGCTTCTAGGAGCCCCACCTACTTCTAGAGAAGGATTTTTTTTTCCTTTATGTACAGGGAGATAGCTCCATGGGAATGTTATGTTGTTACATACTGAATGTATGTTAAACTAAGAAATGAAGGGAGAACAGAAAATTTTAAACTGCAAATCACAGAAATGGGCACCTGCGCAAAGCACTGCTTTTTGCCCTGAGGTGTTGGAAGTCTAGCCGCAGGTGGACTTAGCCAGCCCAGCATCCAGGCCCCAAAGCCTGGAGTCCTTCTCTCCCCCTCCCCATTCTGGGATGCTTGCCTCCGAGATTTCCGTGGAAGTGCTTGGGCAGTTTTCCTCCCATTCTCTCTGTCACGCTGTTCCTCTTCAGAAGCCCTTCACACAGACAGTGACCCGATAGCACCACTGGGTGGAGAATAAAACACCTCACTTCTCTAGGTCCAGCACGGCATCAGTCACTGAGCCACAGCTCAGCCTGTGGGGTGAAAAATTCCTTCCCTAGAGACTAACTAGGGCCTAGAGAAACCTCCGTGGGATGACTGGCAGCTCAGGGCCTCTGGAGGGAGACCTGACACTTGTGTGGCTTCCTTGCAGGGTGTCCTGGTGGGCATTGTGGGGAAGGTGGGCTGCGGGAAGAGCTCACTGCTGGCTGCCATCGCTGGAGAGCTCCACAGGTAAGCAACCTCCAGCGCCCTCCGTCCTCAGCTCTGCCCTTCAGCAAACACTTAACTAGCACCTGCTGTGTGCTAGGGGCCATTAGGGGCCCTAGCATTAGGGGCCAGAGATGCCAAGATGGACAAGACCTGGTCCCTTTCTTGGGAGAGTTTTCAGTCTGGAAACGGGAAGGCAGTCAAGAAAGTGAGTTATCATAATCATCACACCGGAGTGTTCTAATAATAGTGAGTGGAGAAATAAATGGAAATACCCAGCATCAGCTGCTCTTTCAGAAGATGTGGTTGTGCAGGGAAGGGATCCAGAGAGGATCAGAGGTGTGAAGCAGGGCCTTACTTTATGGTGAGAATGAATGAGTGCAGGGTGGTGGCCACGCTCTCTTCTGAGCACTTCTAGATATACGCTGCTTGGCTGCAGCCAAAGAGCAGTTTCTTCCCTTCCCAGTCCAGAATGAGCTTGCAGCCTCATTAGGACCCCTTGACCTCGGTGGCTGCCAATCCAGAGAGCCATGTGACATGAAGGGGGACCCTGTGTAGAAGACAGCAGTTTGGATAGCTTCTGGGAGGCAGGGGCTGGGCATGGAGGGACCCAGTTGGGAGCTGGCCCCCCCACCATGTTGCTGGCCTGGGTCTCTACAGGCTGCATGGGCGGCTGGCAGTGTGGGGGCTGTCCAAAGGCTTTGGCCTGGCCACCCAGGAACCCTGGATCCAGTTTGCCACCATCCGAGACAACATTCTCTTTGGGAAGACATTTGACGCCCAGCTGTACCGAGAAGTGCTGGAGGCCTGTGCCCTCAACGATGACCTCAGTGTGAGTGCCTGGCCCTGAAACCTGGCCACCTGCTTCCCCATGTCCCTGACACCTCAAGTCAGGGACTTACTTCTCTGGGAAGGGGTTGCTTCTACTCGGGCACCATTTATCTAGGACTGGCTGTCAGGTTTCAGACCTCCCAGAGGGTCCAGTTGCTCAGTTCCACCTTCTACATAGGGCCTGGAGGAGTGGTGGTCACTGGGTGTTGCATGCAGCAGCTGGGGGAACCCTCAGGCCTCTGGGACTAGGGGAGGGTTCCCTGCGAGGCTTAGCTCTCTGTAGGTCCGACTAGCGGTTCTGATTGAAGAGGCCCTCCCTCACCTCCACTGGGAAAGCTTATGAGGGTCAAGGTTACCCTAGGAAGCCTGAAGAGCCCTAGATCCCCCACATCCAGAGTACTAAGTTTAGCGGGAATGAGATTCTAGATTTCTCCCATGACTTCCTCACCCAGCCCCCATATCCTCTGCAGGACTGTCATCCCCACTACCCTGTCCAGGTAAATGCAGAACTTCCCTAGAAAAGAAGACCTTTGGCTTTGACCGTGGAGCGTCCTATGTCCATTTATCATTTGTTTCTACATAAAGCATTTCCCAAATGTCTACTGGGTGCTGGGAACTGTTCTAGGCACTAAGAACAGAGGTGAATAACAAAGCTTTTCCCTTAGGGGACTCACCATCTGGTGCACCACAGGTGCTTCCTCTGGTGTGGGGACCCCTTAGCTATGGGGACCACTCCTGAGGCCACAAGAAGGCTCGGGGTACGTTCCTTCTCTAACACCCTTTGAAAGCTTTCACATTGAATTTGCCCATCATCATCCTTGCCTGTTACGGAAGCAGAGTAGTGAGTGTGATGCAGTAGTTAAGGATCTCCATTCGTGTCCTGCCCCTTACTACCTGTGGAATAGCCTTGGGCAAGGTAGTTACTCTGAGCTGTGGTCTCATCTGTGAAAAGGAAATAATGCCAACTTCAGAAGGTTGGTGGGGGTCGGATGAGATGATGCCTGTAAAGCACTAAGCACATAAAGAGTGTTCAATAAATGCTAGTCATAGGAATTATGGTTTATCCCCTCTGGTGCTCTCACCCCAGATGCAAGTCCAGTCTCCTCAAACTCCCTGGCTTTCTTGACCCCCCACCATCTCTTCCCTGTGAAGGGATAGGAAGTGGGGTACAAGGTACTGGGGAGCTCGCTGACCAACAATGGGGGGGCTTGTCCTGTCAGATCCTGCCTGCTGGGGACCAGACAGAGGTGGGGGAGAAGGGTGTGACTCTCAGCGGGGGACAGAGGGCCCGGATTGCCCTTGCTCGTGCCGTCTACCAGGTAAGTTAAAGATGGGGGAGTCTGGAGCCTTGGGAGCTTGGCTGGGAGAGTGGGGTTGGGGATATTTTCATCAGCATCCAGTTTCTTCCCTCCTTACTCCATGTTCCTGAGGTGTTGGTCCCTTGGCCATCCCATCCTCCTTTTGTAGATTCAAGGCAGAATTAAAGGCCCTTTGCAAAGCAGTATGTGGCTTGCGTCACTGGGACCCAGCAAAGCTGGGCACTGGCCCTGGGGCACTGGCCTTGCTTGGCTGGAGGGAAGTCCACCCTCAGGTCTCATCTCCTTCTCTACTGCTGTAGGGATAGCCCCCAGAGTTCCTCTTGACTGTCTTCTCTGACTGCCTCGAGATCATGTCCTAGGAGAGGTCTGGGTTCTGCCAAAGGACCTGGGATTTGGTGCCCATGGTGTCCCCACCTCTCCCTAGGAAAAAGAGCTCTATCTCCTTGATGACCCTCTGGCTGCTGTGGATGCACACGTGGCCAACCACCTGCTGCATCAGTGCATCCTGGGAGTGCTGAGCCACACCACACGGCTGCTCTGCACCCACCGTACCGAGTACCTGGAGAGAGCTGATGTGGTGCTGCTGATGGAGGCCGGGCGCCTCATCCAGGCAGGTAATGTGGGCCACCACATGGGAGCCTGGCCAAGTGAGGGAGCTGTCTGCCTGGGTGTGACAGGGGAAGAGGGACAGGTGGATTGTCAAGTGTATAACCTGCACCTGCTCCATCTGTGGCCTGGGCTCTGTCGCACTTCCGTCTGATGGGAGACCCTCTCCTGCCTTCACAGAACTGGTGTGAGGAAGCGGAGAGCAGGAGGGAAAGGTGCACACTGGTGACATGCCAGTGGCTTTGTGACTGGCTGCTTTGGGAACTTAGAGGCCCAGGATCTCTGAGCACAGTCTGACGTTCTTAGAGAAGAGAAAGCAATCAGATTTAGAATAGTCTTTCTATCAATAAAACAAAGAAAACAACCTCTGAAGGAGTCTTATCCAGAGGGACATGACCTGGGCTGAGGATGCAAGTTCAGTGGGAGAGAAACAGGAGGAAATGAGGCCCCACCAGAGTGTTAGGAATTTCATGAAGCACAAGGAAAAATCTCTGTAGTGATGTGGTGACTCTGGACAGGGTGCTCACGAGTGGCTGTGACTCTCCTTCTAGGGGTGAACATTTTCTGTCTGTGCTGGTTGGACTCTAGACACAGAGGGATGGACTTGATGGTCCTGCTGAGAGTCTGGGGGTCCAGGGAAGGGTCCTGCTAGGGTGAGTCAGGGAGGAGGTCCAAAGAGAATAGGAGGCAGATTGGCACACACATTTAGAAAGCCATAGTATATACCCAGACAGCCCCTCATCATCTCTCCTGCTACCTTCCAGGCCCCCCTTCTGAGATCCTGCCATTGGTAGAAGCTGTCCCCAAAGCCTGGGCTGAGGATGGACAAGAGTCTGACTCAGGTATGGCCCGGGGGTGAGAGGAAAGGGCTTGCTCTTCACCCCCACACTGGAGAGAGATGTTTGCTGCAGTTCTGAAACACTGAGGTTTTCAACTATCGTCCTGTGAGCTTAATCCCCCACTGACCTCCCTGATCCCCGCAGCCACAGCCCAGTTAGTACGGAACCCAGAGAAGACAAAGGAGAGGCTGGAGGTGGAGGAGAGCACATCGGGCCGCCTGCTGCAGGAAGAAAGCAAGAAGGAGGGGGCTGTGGCCTTCCACGTGTACCAAGCATACTGGAGGGCCATGGGCTGGGGCCTGGCCCTAGCCATCCTCTTCTCTCTGCTCCTCATGCAAGGTAGGAGTAGACCCGGGAGCCCCTTATCCCACCCACAGCCCTGTTGTCTGCTCCCCATCACATCCATTACCTTGTACTCGTCATTACAAAGCCCAGAGTCTCCCCAGGCTTGGGCAACAGCTGGGACCAGAGGCAGGCGCCCGATTCTGAGAGCGTCCCAGGGGCCAGAGGGGTGCGCTCCACAGCCTTCTGATCTGCTCCCAAGGCTAGCTCCCATTCTGTAAATTCGAGCTCATGCTCCCCCCAGAGCTGAAGGGTGATGGCCCAGGAAAGAAGCACACACTAGGGGGAGGACATGGGAGAGTGGCAAGGTGGGGAGGGCCAGTAGGATGAAGAAGGGTAGAAACCAGAGTTAAGGGCAGAGGAGGGGATGTTTGACTAGAAGGAAGGAGATGAGTCTCTTTCACAGCTTTCTCTGTCTCATCCCCACCTAGCCACGAGGAACGCTGCTGACTGGTGGCTCTCCCACTGGATATCTCAGCTGAAGGCAGCCAAGAACGGCTCCCAGGAGGCACCAGCCCCCACCAGCCCGGTCTCTTCCAGGCTACTCTCTGCCCAGCTGCTCCTCTTCTCCCCCGGAAGCCTCTAGTGAGTGGCTGGGGCTGGGAGCAGGCAGGGAGTGAGAGTTGGGGGCTGGTGCCTTCTCGAGGGCAAAGAGAGGTGGTGAGGAGGGGAAGGGACCCCTGAGTGGCCCTACTTTTGGTTACCCACAGCCCCCTCCCCACCACCCAGCACCTCAGTGTTTCCACTGCCCAAAGCTGCCCCCAATGGCTCGTCAGACATCCGTTTCTACCTCACCGTGTATGCGACCATTGCTGGTGTCAACTCCCTCTGCACCCTCCTCCGGGCAGTGCTCTTTGCAGCAGGCACCCTCCAAGCAGCTGCCACCTTGCATCGCCGCCTGCTGCGTCGAGTCCTTCTGGTGAGGGGATGGAAGGGTGGAGGTGGCATGGGGGAGCCCTCCCAGTACCTGGGCTCCATCGGGGGCCCTATCCTAACTCCTAGTCCTCAGGAGAAAATAGCCCCTCACAGTTGGGTGTAGCCCTTGACAACTTGAGACCTGGAGAGGCCGGGAGCAAAGTGGCTGCCTGGGTTCAAACCCAGTTACTTGAGCTTATAGCTTTCTCATCTGTAAAATGGGGAGATGAGAACCTTCCTCAGAGTCACTTCCGTTTTGGACTTCAAGTGCAGAGGGCTGAATTAATCACCCCCTAGTTCATGCAAGGTCCCTTTTTTGTTTCATTTATTTATCCATCCTTTTTTATGTGCATACCCTATTTCCATTTCCCCTCCTTTCCTTGATAAGCAACCATTCTAAGTGTGTTTAATATGTATCTTTTTGTTCCTCATTTTTGCAAAATGCATATGTTTTGTGTGCATGTATTTTTATAAATGACATTCTGTTTCTTACGGTTTTTATTTAGGGCTGTTTCTAAGATCCATCCCTGTTGCTATGTGTGTATCTAGTCTGTCACTTACCCCATAGACTTGTTATGAGAATTAGATTAATTAGTACATGGAAAGTGCTTAAGACAGTGCCTGGCTCATACTAGTGCTCAATTAGCAATCATTATTAATGATGTTGTTATTATTGCAAAGCCCTTTCTTGTCTGTTATCTTATTAGGGCCTCATAATAACCCTGTGAGATAAGTACTATTATCCCCATTTTACAGATGGGGAAACTGAGGCTCTGAGGTGTAAGTGACCTGGACAAGGCTGGTTCCGTGGAGAGCCAGGCTGTGAACCCAGTGGCAATCGGAGCAGCTGCCCACTGTCCTGCCTCTCCTTCTTTAGGCTACGAAGGGATTAATTTCTCATAAACTGGCAGTAGGAGGTGCTTCAGAAAGTCCTTCTAGTCCCCTGCCTTAAGATAGGACTATTCCCCAGGTAAAGACAAAGAAGAGAGTTGGGGAACGGAGAAGGCAGGGAAGGGAAGGGGCTGTCTTTGAGACTGCTTCTCCCAACAGGAATCCAAATAGCTAGCGGTTCCTGAGCACTTGCTCCATGCCAGACAGACTGTGCTAAGCACCTGCTATACGTATGGCCTTTAATCCTACTAACAGCCCTGTGATGTGCAGTTCTATTATTATCCTTGTTCTTGAGATGACTAACGGGGGCTTTCAAGAGATTAAGCCTCTTGCCTGGGGTCTCACATGTAGTAAGTGGTAGGGCTGGAATCCGAGGAGCCTGAGCCATGAGGTAATACTGACTTTGCTGCCCTCACCACTCCATCCAGCCATGGGCAGTCGGGGTGTTTCTCCCGACATCTAACTAAATCTCACTCACTGGCCTGAAGTCCCCATCTTCTGGAGAGAGATTAGCTCCCTGCCCTTGAAAGGGGAGTAGGCATATCAAGCACAGAGGTAGAGGAATGGCCAGCATGGCCTCAGGGTCACGATTGGCTGGAGGGATGGGAGAGTCTCTGTCTTTCCCACCCTAGGATATTCTTCCTCCAAGCCGTGCCAGCCCCTCCTCTGCCCGCAAACTCTAGGGACACTTTACTCCTTTCCTATTCTCTACCTTGGGCCTTCCGCCCCACCCCACCTACCCCCAGGGCTGCCCCCAACTCCTTTTCTGCCGGGCCCTGCCCTCACCCAATACCACCCCCTCTCCCAGGCGCCAGTGACTTTCTTTGACTCCACACCCACGGGCCGGGTCCTAAACCGCTTCTCCTCCGACGTGGCCTGTGCGGATGACAGCCTGCCCTTCATCCTCAACATCCTCCTGGCCAACACAGCAGGCCTGCTAGGCCTCCTGGCTGTGCTGGGCTCTGGCCTGCCCTGGCTGCTGCTGCTGTTGCCTCCACTGAGCATCATCTACTACCGTGTGCAGTGCCACTACAGGGCCTCCTCGCGGGAGCTGCGGCGGCTCGGCAGCCTCACCCTGTCTCCACTCTACACCCACCTGGCCGACACCTTGGCTGGCCTCCCTGTGCTCCGGGCCGCCGGGGCCACCTACAGGTGTGTGAATTCTGCCTCTCCACCAGAGCCGGGGGATGAGGGCTGGAGGAGGGAGAAGAGGGACCCCTGAGAAGAAGGGCACGTGGGGGAAGGGGGCTTCAGTTCTCCTGAGGGGAAGGGTGGGTAAAGATATCAGGAGGAAGAAGAAAGAAACAGAAAAAAGGGATAGTGAGGCAGAGCGGACCCCCCTACAAAAGAGCATATTGGCCTCTGTACTCCTGAGGTGAGGTCTGTGGGTGTGCAGATCAGCTCCAAGAAGGAGGTATTCTGCGGGGAAGGAGTCTGGGCGGGTCACTGCAACAGTGGAGTGGTCTCGCTTCCCTCCTGGCCTGCCCCAGGTTTGAGGAGGAGAACCAGAGACTCCTGGAGTTAAACCAGAGGTGCCAGTTTGCTGCCAGCGCCACGATGCAGTGGCTGGACATTCGGCTACAGCTCATGGGGGCTGCAGTGGTCAGCGCCATCGCAGGCATCGCCCTGGTGCAGCACCAGCAGGGCCTCGCTGACCCAGGTGCCACCCCGGGACCCTTCATTCTCACCTCGAAAACATGTTATTCCCACCCCCTGCCCCCTATCTTTTCCTGCACCATCCCCCCAACATTTTCACCTCCCACCCAGAGTACCCGGTGAGGATGCGTTGTAATTCTCATCACCCCCATTTTAGAGTTGAAGAAGCTGTCTCAGGGAGTGACTTGCCCAGGTGGTGGTGGATCTAGGACTAGAAGGAGTCTTCTGACCTTCTGATCCTCGCCACCCTGCCCCATCCCATCCCCAGCACTCTGCCCCAGCCCACCTGTCCTCTACCTGTCATCCCTCACAGCCTCTCCAGGCCCACTCCACTCCCTTGCATCCAGCCTCCTGTGGTCCTAGTCTGGGTCCTGGCATCTTCTGCCTTCTCTGCTGGCTTCCTTTAAATGCCCACAGTTCACAGCTTGGGATTCCCCGGTTCTGCCCCACCCCTCCCCACACGCATCCGTCGCCAAGCCTCCCCTAGTGGCTGATGCTCCTCTCCCCCAGGACTGGTGGGCCTGTCACTGTCTTACGCTCTGTCCCTGACGGGCCTGCTCTCGGGCCTGGTGAGCAGCTTCACACAGACGGAAGCCATGCTGGTGAGCGTTGAGCGGCTGGAGGAGTACTCCTGTGACCTGCCCCAGGAGCCCCGGGACTGGCTGCCGCAGGTAGGCCTGCATCCCTGCCCCAGGCCTGGGTGCTGGAACCCTGAAGGACCCTCCTGACAGCCCCAGTTCCTTTCCTTTAGCTCCTCCCATTTCTCTCAGCTCCTTTAATGTCCCTGCGTGATCTCCCCGTTTTTCACAGTGCCCCTTGTCTTTGTGTCGCTTCTCCCCATCTCACCTCTACTTGCCCCCATTCCCCCACCTCTCCTCTCACACCGTCTGCTTCTCATTCTCTCCTCTTTCCACTCTCCAACGCCCCTCCTCCTCCTCATTCCTCCCCATCTCACTCATCTCCTTCTGTCTCCCACCACCAGCTGGGCATTGACTGGCTGACCCAGGGGAGCGTGGAATTCCAGGATGTGGTGTTGGTGTACCGGCCAGGGTTGCCAAATGCCCTGGATGGGGTGACCTTCCGCGTGCAACCTGGAGAGAAGCTGGGCATCGTGGGCCGCACGGGCTCCGGCAAGTCCTCCCTGTTGTTGGTGCTCTTCCGGCTGCTGGAGCCCAGTTCAGGGCGAGTGCTGCTGGACGGTGTGGACACCAGCCAGCTGGAGCTGGCCGAGCTCAGGTCTGAGGGAGGGAACCAGACTACTGGCACTTAGAGGAAGGCCGAGCCAGGAAGGCTGTATATAAGCTCAGGGCAGCCAAGGCCAACCAGGGGGCGAGGCAGCAGAGAGGATGAGCAGGCGAGGAGAGCGAGCCTCTAGTGCCCAGGTCCAGATTCACACTGTGGTCTCAAGGTCTTCATTCTGACCCAGGCCCACCTTTCAGCTTCATCTTTCTGGTACTTCCCAGCATACACCGTCCACTCTAGACCACCAGTCACTGCCTCCTGAGTCACCTCCCAGGTGCTGTGCCCGACACTGACTCCCTCAGCCTTTAGGTTGGGCAGGCGGTGCTTGGGACAGCTCATGACCTGGACCAGTTGCCCCTGGCCACAGTGACCTCATCTGGGGCTAACATCTCCCCACCCCCACCCCCAAGTTAACTTAGTATGATTTTCGCTGAGTTCCATGACATGGAATGATAGAGAAGATCTGTCGCAAAGCCCATTACCGATCCACGCCCTGGCCCTACCCTTCCTGCCTTCTCTTCTAACCTGTGGTGGCCTTACCTTATAGCTCCACCAAAGAGCTCCCAGGAGCCAATTCCAGGCGCACCTCCAACCTTGAAGCATCCCCTCCCCATTTAGTCACTCCTTGCCTGTCACTGCTGTCCCGGTGACTGCTGGAGTCAGTGGCACACAGTTTAGCCCACTCTTGTTCTCTGTTTTTTGCACCTCAGTGAGACGTAAGATCCTAAGGACTGGGTCTAGGCCTTTGGTTTCTTTGTATTCTTCCGAGCACCGCACAGTTCTCGGTACCCAGCTGACCAGCTGCGGGGCAGAGTGGGGCTTATGTTCAGATCTTATCCCCAAGTTTCCAGGAGGTGCTAGACTTACAGCTAAAACCTGTGCTGCAGAGAAGTGGCCACATCTCCAGCCTAGACCCCATGTCCTGTCCCCCCCTTGTCCCCCAGGTCCCAGCTGGCTATCATCCCCCAGGAGCCCTTTTTGTTCAGTGCAACTGTGCGGGAAAATCTAGACCCCCGGGGCCTACATGAGGACAGGGCCCTGTGGCAGGCCCTGGAGCAGTGCCACCTGAAGGAGGTGATCCTATCCCTGGGTGAGTACCAGGCCTGCCCTGCAGGGCAGCAGAAGGAGGGAGCAGCAAGGGAGCAGGGAGAGGCCTGGGACCTGGGGGTGAAGCTGCTGTGCCTTGCAGGTGGTCTGGACGGTGAGCTGGGCGAGGGGGGCCGGAGCTTATCCCTGGGGCAGAGGCAGCTATTGTGTCTGGCCAGGGCTCTCCTCACAGATGCCAAGGTAAGGCGAGAGGAGGAAACATTCAAGAGGTCCAGGAAGAAGGCAGGGGTTGTGTCAGGGGTGAGGAAGTGGGTTGGGGAGAGGTCTCCGGACACCAAGTTAGTTTCCTCTTAGAGCTGGAGGTGGGGAGCTATAGGCTGGGCTGAGCCAGGAGTGGGGACTCGTGGTTGGGTAGGAGCGAAGGCTAACTTCTTGTCCCTCCTCCTCCCCCACCCCTTCACATGTTCCAGATCCTGTGTATTGATGAGGCCACAGCAAGTGTGGACCAGAAGACAGACCAACTGCTCCAGCAGACCATCTGCAAACGCTTTGCCAACAAGACCGTGCTGACCATTGCCCACAGGTGTGCAAGGATCTAGAGTGAGACTCTAGAGTCTTCATTCCTTTCTGGGACCCCAGGGGTCAGGACCCTAGAGATTCCCACCCCCCCATGAATCTCAGCTCCTCATTCTCTAGGCCCTGATGCAGGCCCTTTATAGCACGTTGTCTGAGGCAGTCTGCAACCCCTCCCCTAGCACAGAGCCAGGGGCTAAAGCCTATGGGGCAGACCTGTGCTGTCCAGGGGAAGAGAGTAGGGGACGCAGGTCAGGTTTCCTCTTTAGGGCATTGTCCCCCATCCCCCCCACTGACCACCATTTCCCACACAGGCTCAACACGATCCTGAACTCGGACCGGGTGCTGGTGCTACAAGCAGGGAGGGTCGTGGAGCTGGACTCCCCTGCCGCCCTGCGCAGCCAGCCCCACTCACTGTTCCAGCAGCTGCTGCAGAGCAGCCAGCAGGGAGCCCGCTCCTCTCCCTGAGGGCCCGAGCCCAGTCCCCTACCCTACAGGGTCTCCCCTCTGCCTTACCCTCTGCTCGGCAGGTACAAAGGGGCTGGCTGCTTGTTTACATTCTCCTCTGTGGCTCTACCTCTCCCTCATTCCCCAGAGGGGAAAAGGGTGCCCTGGGCTCCTCTTTGGATACCACTCCTTCTTGGCAGGCAGAGTTCCAAGGCTTCCCCAGGACCAGGCCTCTGCTCTGGCCCTCTTGCATCTGCGACTCCAGGCAAGTTTTTCTGGCAAAGGAGCCCACTTGCACTTTCATAATTTTATTGATAAAATTCCCATCTTACATTCTGTGTATTAAAAAAATAATATTTCTGGTGTGAGGCTGAGGTCCCTCAGTGTGTGTATCCTAGCTGAGGGGTGGCAAGAAAGGACCACTCCAGTCTGAGGGGTGGAGGAGGTGAAGGAGGGGGCTGGAAAGCCCCCCCTTCCATCACAGTGCTGTGGTCTTTCCAGGCTCAGGGGGCAGGTCAGGTGGCAGGGGAAGCCCTGTTGGCAGCATGCTGACCTGACACTCCTGGTCCTGGCGAGCCGGGGCATAGTATGGGGCTGGGTAGCAACAGGGTCCAGCAGGGCAGACACCCCGGCGCCAGGCCCTCAGGGTCAGCAACACCGTGGATAGGACCAGGGTGACAGTGAGGGCCCCAAACACCACCACAGCCACCAGGCTAGACTCACCTAGCTCAGCCTCCTGCCTCCGCACCACCTCTTTCACTGAGATGCGCAGCAGACCGGCCCCCGCGCTGTGGGGGACAGGCCCTGTGGCAGGTACCATCACAGCCAAGGTGGGCCCCAGGGGGCTGTCTGCTGTGGTGGGAGGGTCCAGGACAGGTAACACTAGCTCACAAGTCTTTCCGCCATAGCCACTGGGGCAGAGACAGTCGAAGTCATGGACACGGTCCCGACAGCGGGCCCCTCTCTGGCATGGGCGGCTAGCACAGTCATCCAGGTTGATGGTGCAGAAGCGTCCAGCAAAGCCCTCAGGGCAGAGGCAGGAGAAGCGGTTTATGCCATCCAGGCAGGTGGCACCGTTAGCACAGGGCCGCATCAGACAGTCGTCTACGTTCACCTCACAGCGGGCACCCACAAAGCCTGCCAAGCAGCGGCATGTGAAGTTGAGGGCATAGCCCTGGTCGTCTTGGCACTGCCCACCATTCCGGCATGGGGAGCTAGGGTGGGGGTGGGAGAGGGCATTGATACTGACTCACACCTGCAGGGTGGCCCAGGTCAGCATCCTGACCACTGCCCCCCTCCTAGCTATGTCACCTTGTGCCACTCTCTGCACCTCAAACGAATTCAAGGTGAGAATAAGAATAATACCCAGCTTCCCAAATTGTGAGGGTTAAATGAGGTAACACAATGTCAGGCAGTTAGCACAGGGCCTGGCCCAAAGGCAAGGCTTATGGCCAGTGTACTATTATCACCCTCGCAGGCTCTCAGGCCTGAGGCGGAAATGAGGACAGGTCCAGTCCTGCAGGCCCGTTTCATTCAGAATGAGATATAAGGTTGCTGTGTGGAACATCTTTAGGGGCTGCATCCCAGCTTTCCTGGGAGGCTGAGGGGAGTCCTAGGTCCTCTACCTCCCCATATCCGCCCTCCCCAGTCAGAGCTGTCACACATGGAACTGTTACACCTCCAGCTCCTATAGATTTTTTTGTTGTTGAAGAAATGGTTCAGATGGTAAAAAAAAGTTGAGAAACCCTGAACTGGGGATACTTTGGCAGCCTGGGGTTTTATCCTCGGGTGTCCCCATGTGGGGCTTCTGACCCTTCAGCCCTAACACTTCACCACCACCTCAACAGTCCTGCCTCCTCCATCCTCCTGTCACCAGATTCTCATCTGACCTCCCACCCATCCCACAGGGCCAGCACTCACCCTGCTTGCTCACAGGGTCCAGCCTTGCGTTCGCAGTCACGCCCATGGAAGCCTGGTGGGCACACACAGTGGTACTCGCCACCCCCATCATACACGCACTGGCCTCCGTTCTGGCAGGGGGACTGCGTGGTACAGATGTGCTCATCTGGAGAGGAGATCGGGAAGGCTCTGGGATAGCCCCTCACATCTGGCACCCAGACCTGCCCAGTCCCCACCCAAGGCTCTGTAGGTGTGGTTCGTACCACAAACCCACCCCGGCTGGTATGGTGTCGGGGAAGACAACAACAGTGAGTTTGGAGTCAGGAAGCTCCTGGCACTGCCAGTCTGTCTCAAAGTGACCTTGGATAAGTTGTATCTCATCTGTGGGTCTCAGTTTCCTCATCTGTAAAATGAGTACAATTTTCAGCAGCTGCCTTGCCTACCTCATGGGGTTATGTTGAGGACCAATTCAGACAACAGATAGGTATGAAGTCTAAAATGATAAAATACCATGTATTTGAGGGGCTGAGCCAGATAACAATATGTGCTCAATAAATATGGATGGATGTTCTCCCAAGACACTTTCCCCAGCCCCACAGCCACCCTCTCTACTTCTCTACCTTTGTCACAGAACTTGCCCGCCCAGCCACTGTGACAGATGCACTGCCAGGGCTGGTGGCAGGTACCGTGCTGGCAGCCAGGCATCCTCACACAGCGCTCACAGTGCAGCCCCTCCCAGCCTGGGTCACACCTGATGGAGAGAAGCACAGAGTCGGGGCTCTGGGTAGGAGGATGTGAGGAAATGGAGGAGGCAAGACCAGCTTTTAGAAAACAGGAGGACATATGACAGCCGTTAAGGGAAAGCAGGCCTATCCCAGGTAGGTGTAGGGCTATGCGGGGTCATAGGACACATATGGAATCAGACTGTCAGTCACCAGCATCAAGTCCTGCTTCTGCACTTACTTTTTGAGGCTTAGTTTTCTCATCTGTAAATTGGGGATATACCTGGCATTTATGTGTTGGGGGAGAAAGTAAATAAGATGATGTCTGTAAATGCCTCCAGTACCACTCCTGCCATGTCTGAGGTGCTCAGAAACCTTTAAAAAACAAGAGTGACCTTGAAAGGTCATCAGGACTATCTTCCTACCTTGATTCCAGGGCAAAGGCCTGACCTATTTCAGAGAGTCCCAAACACCTCCAGCCTGTCCAGCAGCTCACCCTGTCAGTTCATTTCCTTATGCCCAGACACTTCCCTCCTGCTACAGAATTTGCCCAACCCCCACCCCAGTGAGTCAATTACTCAAATTCATAGAGAAAGATCCTTTTTCTTAAGAGTGTCTCCCCAGCAACCCTCCAGCAGCCTTTCTTTTCCAGGCTAAATTAATTCTCTTATATCTTTCCTTTATCTCCCTCTTTCCTCATGGCTCCCAATCTCCAAACTCTTCAGGTCTTTCTCCTGGTATCTTGAAGAGGAATGTTTCAAAATTCTCGGATCAAACTTGGGAGAGTAAACAAGCAGGGAAATATAAGCCAAAAGCTAGGCACAGGGGAACTGGGGGTGGGGAGAGGCTGGCCAGCCTGCCCTGTGGGCCATGAGGGGATGGTGAGTGAGTAGTAGGGTCTACACATCCAGACACTCTGCCTTGGGGCTTGACCTGATTGTGAGTGTGGAGGGCTGGGAAATGGGGAGCAAAGGGTTTGGGAGCACATGCTCAGGAGAGGTACCTGCAGGAGCCGTCAGGCGCGCAGCAGCCATGGGCCAGGTCACAGTAGGAGCTGCAGTCATTGGCTGCAAGAGATTGATGTGGGAGGGGTGAGCCCGGGGTCAGGGTCCGGCTCCCTGAGATGCGGGGTCGGGAGAGGATGCCGGGTCCCGGTAATTGGGTGGGCTCAGCTCTGGGGCAGGGCAGAACAGACACTCATTCCATTCCAAAGACGACCTGGGTCGGCCAACCCCGCGGGTCGGAGCGTCTGCAGTGCCGTCTCTGGCCGGCAGAGGTCAACGTGAAAGCGAGGGACGGCCGGACAGGGCCTCGACCTGAGCCCGGGGGCGCGCTCACCTCGGGCAGGCTGAACGGGTGCCCCCAGGATGCACAACAGGCACACGAGATGCAGGCAGCGGCAGCCGCTGGGCATGGTCAGCGCCGGCCCCAGGAGGGACGGACTGATGGACTGCCGGACGTGCGGACACCTGTGGGACGGCACAGGCTGGGAGGCGGCCGGACGCGGAGATAGCGGCTGGGATTCCGGTTCCGAGTGACAGGAGCGGAGAGGGGAGAGAGGCGTCCTGACAGAGGGCGAAGGGGGCAGCGAGGGCGGGGGCGGGGAAGGGTTGAGCAGGCGAGGGGATTGGAGACAGGAACCTGGGAGCGGACTCTGTGGGAAGAAGGCGAACGATGGGCAGCGCAGAGCGAGCTCAGGGCGCGGGAAGGGCCGGGGCTGGGAACGCAGTCCGGATGGAGGCGTCCGCGGGGATGGGGACAGCGCCGAGAGGCAGCCTCGGAGAGGACGCGAGGGCCGGTTCCCGGCCGCTAGCAGTCTCCGCCCCCCACCCTGGAACCCCCCAGGACTTGCTCCCACGTCCGTATCCGATCTCCGCCGCGCTCGGCTCGGCCGCGGCGCCGGGTCTGGAGTCCCCAGAGCGCCCCTCGCCCTGTGCGCCCCTGCCCTCGCGGTGCTCACCTCGGGCTGGGAGGCGGCGCGCCCCGGGGCGCAGAGCGAGGTCGGATCCGACGGGCTCCGCCGAGGGCCGAGCTGGGGCGGGGGCCGCCCCTAGCGGGCCGCGGGGCCGGGAGCCGCGGCGGCTGCCATGCGAGCCGAGCGCTAGGGAATCTGGGGCTCAAGGCGACCCCGAGCGGCGGCGGCGGCGGAGGCGGCGGCTCCTCGCGCGCGCTTAGGCCGCCTGCCAGGGGCGGCGTGTGCCGGCGGAGCCCGCCTCCCCCTCCCTCCCCTCCCGCGGCGGCGGCGGCGGACCCGCCCCCCACCCCCGGCGGCCGGCGCCCACCCCGCCGCCACGCACCGCGCACACCGCGCCCCGGAGCTCGACCCCTCCTCCACGGCCTCGCCTTCCCCTGGGCCCCCACCCTTCGCTGCCGCCTAGCCTCTCCGAACCTCGCTTTCTTCAAGAAAGGAGGAAATTACGGGAATCTAAATGGGAGCAGACTGTAAAGTGCCGGCCAAAGGTGCGCAGCCCTATTATTCTCCCATCTCGCATCCTGGCTCTCCTGACCCGCGCCCCTTACCCCACGCCCCGCTTCTGCTCTCACCAGTCCGCTTCCCATCACGCTTCTCATATATATCCCATGCACGCTCAGGGCACATTGCCGCTCCCCGCCCTCCTCCTGTCACCAGCCCACGCCTCCTCCGTCGGTAAATCCTACAACACCCGCTTCATCTGTCTGCTCCTCTCCTCCTCAGCGCCCTCCGCTTCTTTCTCTCCTCATTGCCATCCACAGCCTTCCACGATCGACCCATGCCTATCTGAGCGTCAGCCTGCCCCGCCCCCATCCCTCCCTCCGTCAAGTCCGTCTTTCCCACCTCATTCCTTTCCGTGACCATTACTGGGAAGCCTCCCTGGACTGGGAACGCCCCTGACTCGTAAATGTTCCTCCCAAATTCCCACTTCTGTACCCTGGATCACATCCGTTCTTGACCTCAGGCTAATCGTCCACCGCCCAAACCCAGAGCTCAGACGGAGAGTTATGTGGCGGGGAGTGGGGGAGGACTACCAGTACCTCCAACCTAATGGCTCAGAGACACTGTGCCAGGCAAGGACAGGAAACAGTTTCTCGTTTGCGCAGGGCAAGAGCGCAGAGATCAGGAACGCCGCTGCCATCTCTAATCCTTCAGATCAAAATTTCACCATCTTTAAGTTCAACACATTGGAAGGAGTCCCTAGCCCGTGCAGAGCAGCTTCCTACAGACAGCACCCCACCCTCCCAGAGGGACGGAGCCCCTGGACTAACTTTTCTTGCAATCTCCATTGGACCTAGCCACACCCACCCCATCTCTCTAGCCACCTTCCCCGAAACTCTGCTCACCTCTTTCCTGAAGCCCTTTCTGAATTTGAGTAATGCCAGGGCTCTCAAAATAAATAAAAGAAATTTATTTTGTTTAAATTTTTTTCAGTGAAAAATTGCAAACCTATAATGTCCAAAATTACTGTAGGCCAAATAAATTATACGTCAACGCTATGTGACTATTTAAAGTTACCTTTTTGAAGTCTAAAGATGTCAAAAAAGCTAAGAATATGTTAATTGGGGGGAGAGGAAGCGAGAAACAAAGCAGAAGCTATCTCAATGTTGGCAGTGATTTTTTTTTCTGGATGATGGAATTATAGGTTATTTTTTTCTTATTGCTTTTCAGCATTTCTCCCTTTTCCACAAGGAACATATACAACGTTTTTTATTGTAAAAGAAATTCAATAACGTTAAGGAACTTTTGGAAAGAAGAAAAAAAATCACCCATGATCCTACAAGCTTGATAAAACCACTATTGTTTTGACCCTTTTCCTACCCAGACGTTTTTACACAGTATCTGTAATGTTTATCCTGCTTTTCTTTTTTACTCCACATCATATATTGATAGTCCTCAAAAGGATAATTTTTTATGGCTGCATGATATTCCATTAAATAGATATACCATAATTTATTTAGCCTCATTATTGGATACTTACAAAGTTGTGTTTACTTTTTTGCCATTATAAATTCATTCAACAAATATTTACTGAGCACCTGTGTGCTACCACTACATGCCAGATATCATCCTAGGCACTGGGCACACAGCTCCCGGATAAATAGTAGTGCCACAAATTTTCATGCATCTAGTTTCTTCCCGTGGTTTAGTTTCCTTCCTTAAGATAGAGTCTGAATTGATGAGTGGCTGAGTCAAAGAAGTTGTGAAAATGAACAGTTTCTTTTCATTAATGAAATTCATTGACATTCACTGATGAAACAACAGAGATATTGAAAGCTTTGGAGGTTGATGGCATTGGACTATATCACTTACTGCTCCCTCATGCTTTGAAGATTTTGGCCAGTGGCTTGTCACTCTCTTCACTCCCACTTCCGTCAAATTCTTGGTGATTCTTAATGATGCAGTACCACATAGATAATTATTCCAATAAATGTGATAGTTTGTGTGCAAAGATGGCCACTACACTTCCTCCTGTCCCACATGACCCTTTGCAATGATTTTGCTGCTTCCTCCAGCAAAAGGTGGAGTCTGCCTCTCAGCCCCTTGAATCTGGGCTGGCTTTATGACTTGCTTTGACTAATAGAATATGACAGAAAAGACGTTGTGTGAGTTCCCAAAGTCTAGGTCTCAAGAGACCTTGTAGCTTGCCCCTTTGCCCTCTTAGAATACTTCCAACATCGTGTAAAGAGTCCAACATCTCAACTGGAAGATGAGAAGGCCATGAAGGAGAACTGAGGTACCCTGGCCAACAACCACTAGACATGTGAGGTCGTATTACCAGCCCTAGTCAAGCTTCCAGATGACTGCAGCCATATGTGTGAGCCTAAGCAAGACCAACAGAAGAACTGCTTAGCAGCACCCAGCCCATATTACCAAACCATGAGCAGACAAATGGTGGCTGTTTTAAGCCACTAAGTTTTGGGGAGGTTTGTTAATATGGTGATAGATAACTGATAAAACCTGCTTGTCATTTCCTTAATTTCTTCTTCTCCACCAATGAGAAAGATGGTCCCACCCCAACCTTGTTATTACCAATACTTCACACACTCCATAATCTCAGTTTTAAGTATCACACTTTCCTATTACCAACTCTTATCTTTTCAGCCAGTGCCCTCTAGTACCTGGACTCAAACAATTCTGGATATTTAGGTTGTGTTTACTTTTTACCATTATAAATACATTCAACAAATCTTGAATTTGGATCCACTGGGATCACTCATAAGTGCCACATTACAACTTTTGTGGGCCCTCGGCACTTCAGTGAAATTCATGGGCATCTTCCTTAACAAAAGAATATTAAAAATTATATTTTATGATGCGTTGGTATAAAGATAAATATAATCCAAGCTAGATTCATTATTACTTGTTCATTTTTATTATATTCTTTCTTCTGATTTTAAAATAAATTACAATTAAATCATTTTGTGTATCTCTAAAAGTATTGTGGGCCTTTGGCACCATGCCTCCTGTGGATAAGTTGGCCCTGTCTCTCATCTATTTATTGTATCTCCGTTTCAGTGTCCCCTAGCCCATCACATCCACCCTTCTCTCCTTATCCAGCTTTGATTCCATGATCTGTCATCATAATCAGTCCCTTGCATACACCAACTCCCTGGCCCTCCTTTCCCATCATATTCATTGGGTAAAACCCCATCACGGTGCCTTCAGCCTGCACCCAAGCAACTGAACGTGGCTGGAAAAACACATCTCCAGGATGACTGGTCTCACTTAAATTCATACTCTCAAAAGCACCCTTTGTGTTGATCACCAACGCTTCTGCCTTTCCTCAGTTCTGTGCATTCTCCCACTCTCCCCGACAGCTATTTTTACCTTCTCCTCTCTCCTCCAACCTCCAACTCGTCCTCCTTTCTCCTCGTTCTGCTGGTGGTCTTGCTTCCAACTTCATGGAGAAAATAGAAGCAGTCTGAAGAGAATTTCCACATGCTTCCACCGCCTACCTGCATCTGTCTCCATATACTCTGCTGTCCCTCCTGTTACCACAGATGCACTGCCTGCATTCTTACGTGGGTGAACCCCTCCACCTGGGCACTAGTTCCTGTCCCTCCTCACCTATGTAACTACGAGGCTCCACCAGTTCTCCCCATCTCTTCTGCATCATCAGTTTGCTCATCTCTATGGGATCATTTTCATCATCCTCTCTTCCATCTTAAAATAAATAAATAAGCTCCTTCAATCCCATATTCTCTTCCAGCTACATTTTTCTGTGCCCCTTTACTGAAAACTTCAGAAATATTTGTCTATACTTGCTGTCTTCACCATCTCTCCTCTCATTTTCTCTTGAACTCACTCTCAGCCCACCACTCCACCACTATTACTCTTGTCAAGGTCACCAATGCCCTCACCAGTGTCCAACCCAACGATTACTTCTCAGTCCTCATCCCACTGGCTCTGTAAGCTGCATACGACACACTTGTTCACTGGGCTTCTGGGATAACTCTCACTAGCTTTCCACCTACCACAATGGCCTCCCCTCTTCAGTCTCCATTGCTTCCTCCTCATCGGTCCCAATTTCTTCCATAGTCCCAGGGCCCAATCCTTAGACCTCTTCTGTTTTCTCCCTTCACTCACTCCCTTCACAATCTCATCCAGCCTAATGGCTTTAAGTTCTAGCTATGAGCTAAGGACTCCCAAATTTATATTTCTAGCCAAGACTGATCCTTGAAATCCAGACTCATGTATCCGACTGACTACTTCACATCTCCACTTGGATTGTCCAATAGGCAACTCAAACTTAGCATGTCCAAATGCAAACTCCTGATTTCCATCCCCAACCAGTCTTCGTTTGTCACTCTTACCCATCTCAGTAAATGACTAAGTGTTTTAAGCCAAAATCCTTGGCATTAGACTTAACTCTCCTTTTTCTCTCACATCCCATGTGCTGCACATCCTGTTGGCTCTGCCTTCAAGTTCATCCATAATTTGACCACTTTTCACGATCTGACCCCTAACACCCTGGTCTGAGTCCCATTATCTCTTGCCTGGATTACTGCAACAGCTTCCTAATGGGTTTAGTATTATTATGTAGCAGCCAGGGTGATCCTGATAAAACAGAAGCCAGTGAAATGTGACGTGGTATTCTAAATTGAATCTTGAAATAGAAAAAGATCATTAGTGGAAAAACTGGTGAAGTCTGAATCAAGTCTGGAGTTTAGTTTACACTAAGGTGCCAACGTTGGCTTCTTAGTTTTGACGAAGGTACCATGGTAACATATAATGTTTACACTAGGGGAAACTGGGTGAATGGTATATGGGAACTCTTTGATAACTTTGCAACTTTCCTGTAAATCTAAAATTATTCAAAAATAAAAAGTTTATTTAAAAGATGGAAGTCAGATTATGTCACATATCTGCTCAAAACCTTCCAGTGGATCCCATCTGATCTTATCTCCTACACTCTCCCTGCCTCATTCTGCTCCAGCTAAACTGGCATCTGTGTTGATCCTTGAACACATCAAGCATGTCCTCTGTCTCACGACCTTTGCACTAGCTGTTCCTTCTGCCTGGAATGCTCTTATCCAGATATTTGCATAGCTTACTCACTCATTTCATTCAGCTCTCTGTCCATATTTTGTTTTAGTAAAGAGGCCCTCCTAATATAATAACCCCACCCCCAACCCTGGCATATTTCCCTTATCCTACTTTATTTTTCTCCACAGCACTTTTCTCCACCTGGCATATATATCTATTAGCATATTTATATATTGGCTAGATCCCTCCGCTAGATCATAAGCTCCCAGAGGGCAAGGACTTTGTTTTGTTTACTGTTGTAACCCAGCTCTTGATTTATTACATCACAACTTATACTGCTTAGCACTGCACTTGCACTCTTATTGGTCTTAGTTTCCCTGTCTCTGTTGAGACTTGAGTCTGTTTCATGGGCAGGATGAGGGATTTATGTGGATGGTGTGTTTGCTGTTTTCTCATAACTTGGAAGAAGAAACAAACGAATTTTCTGTGGGTCGGGCCCTTCCATTTAATCTTCACCATAACCCTGCAGGACAGGCATTATGATTATTCTGGTTTTATGGATGAGGAAGGAGAGGACACAAGGGGTTAGGTGACATCCCCAAGATCACAGAGCTAGTGAGTGAAGAAGCCAGGGTTCAGAGCCAGACCTGTCTTCCCCTGTACCATGGGGGATCGATCTGGGCAAACATACAAGGGTGTGGCCAATTATATTTTCCGAAGATGGCTGCCACAAGATCTCCCATCCCACGTGTTCTTCTTATAATGTGACTTTGACACTCTTCCCATTGAGAGGTAGTGTCTATGTTCCCTTCCGCTGACTTTATCTCTGGCGGAAGTGATGCTATGTGATTTCTGAGGTTAGATCACAGAAGATGGTCCTGGTTTCACCTGATTCTCTTGGGGCACTTGCCTTTGGAGATCTGAGTTGCTGTGCAATCAGTCTGATTGCCCTGATGTCACCACGCTATGAAGAGGCCCAAGCTAGCCCCAGTGGAGAGGCCACATGGAGAGGACCTGCGACTACATGGAGAGGGAGAGAGGCCTAGACGGCCCCCAGCTGCTCCCGCTCCTGCTGTTTCAGCTCTAGCTACTGACTAACTGCAGTTGCTTGAGAGACAAGGTCAGAACTGCCCAGCCGAGCCCTTCCTAAACCCCTGACCCACAGGAATCTGAGAGATAATAAAATGATTGTTGTCTTAAACCACTAATTTTGAGGTGATTTGTTATATGCAGTGATAGATAACTGGAACAAAGGGAGTGAGAGAATGTCGGAGATATTCAGTGGCAAGTCCCTTCTTTCCGGCCTTAGGTTTTCCTTGTAAACAGTAGGTATTAACTCTGTGATCTCTAGGGATGGTTCCAGCCCTGATGTTTGGTGCTTATCCATAATGTTACCACATCCCCCACTGTCCATTTTCACTGCCTCCTCAATATCCAGTCAGTATCCTACCATTTTCTTACTCCCAGAGAGAAAAGTAATGCCCCCGGGGCACCTGGGGATGTCTGCAGATCTGCTGAGGAAAGGAGGTGGGCCCCTCTGGCCCCAACCTGCTTGAGATGTCTTGAAGTGGAGGTGTGGTGTAATGAAGTAAAAAGAACAGGATTTGTAGTCTGGTCGCTGATTGGCATTGGCTGTGTGATCCCGAGAAAGTCTCGTAGCCTTTTGGGGCATCAGTTTCCTCATTTGTAAAATGGAGAGAATGGTACCAGCCTTACTCTCAAACAGAGTTCCAAGTCCACCCCTTTCTTCCACACACCCATTCTGCAGGGTGCGTTGAGGTTAAACATTCTGCCCCACCATTGTTGCCATCCCATTCCCTGGCTCAGCAGCCCAGGACCACTCTTGTTACTCTTTAGGTTGTGTGAAGCCAAAGCAAGAGTACCACAAGCTACTTCAAATCCTGGCTCCATCATCCATAGCTGGGTGACCTTCAGGAGACATCTAACTTCTCTGAGCCTCAAATCCTTGCTGGTAAATAGACAGACATCCTATGTACCAGGCACTGTTCTAAGCACTTTGCAGACATGAACTCATTTGAACCTCACAATAGCTCTGTGAAGTAGGACTATGCCTCACCCATTTTATAGATGGAGAAACTGAGGCACAGAGAACTTCAGTCATTTGCCCATGTTAGTGCAGCTAGTTAAGTGACAGAGCCAAGATATGAACCCAGGCAGTCTGCTTCAGACACCCTGCTCTGAACCACTGTTCTGTGCTTGGGAGAGACTGCTATGGGCTGTGTGGTCAGAGCCCCCTGGCTGATGCTAATCAACTCAGCTTTAATTTCTGCTTCACAGCACAGCTACTAGCTGTTCTTTAGAGGACTTTGGGAACAGACTGGGCTGAAAGCCCGATGACTTTAGGGTCCTCCTAAGCCTGCCTTAATAGTGGCCTCTTTTGTGGGGGTGGGGAGAGGGCGGGCATCACTAGACATAGGAGGCTCATTTCTGGCTTTGATCCTAGACCCAAATAGTAATTACTGCTATAGAACACCCCAGTCTCTCATCCCTCAGGATTCCCCACTTTCCTAAGCATTTCTTTTCTGAGCACCTGCCAGTCAGTCCTTCCTCCAGGGCTCCCAACCACATGGATTCATCTTTCTTGGCCTCCTCACCCCTCACCTCGGGGGGTGAGTACTCAAGTTCCCCTCCTCTCTCTCTAGCCTCCTTTTCAAAAAGGAGAACAAAAAGTTTTGTGTACTACCAACACCAAATAAGGGTGCAGAGACAAGAGAATGGGGAACAAGAGGCGCCACACATTCATTGACCCGCCCCCTCACCACCGGAGCCTAGCACCATAGTAAGCACTGTGGTCAGGAGCAGGGAAGGGACTCCAGACACTCAATAAGCATTAGTTGAACAAGTGAATAAATTAATACAAATGAAAAAAAGTACTGGGCCTTGACCTCAAGCAGCTTATAGTCTAGTAGGGCAGGCACACCCATTCACCGCCCACGCACTCCAAGTAAACTAGGGATCTCCAAGTAAACAGATGCACCTGTGGGCTCTAGGCCTCATGGAGACCCAGGGGCATGCAGGCCTGGCCCTGGTCCTCACCCGGTGCCAGCATCTCTCCAAGCCAGTTCTGGCCAGCCCTGCAAGTGGCGGCCCCAGGCAGAAGCTGAGTTGGTATGGGGAGGGAGTTGGGCATACCTAATTGGTCCACCCTTCACTGGGGCTTTCTGCCAGCCCAGGGGCCTTTGTATCCTGAAACAAATGTCCTCCCCCTCTGGTTGTTTCCTGTCCTCCGCCCCCACCGCTACCTCACTGCAGGAGATGGAGCCAGCTGCTCAAGGGCTGAAATCCAAACCAGCCATTGTGCCCCACCTCTTGGCTGTGTTTGACTCTGTGTGTGCGTTGGCAGGACCTGTTGTGTGCCTCAGGGGCTGGAGTGCCAAGTCTCAGGTCCTGGATGCCATGCTTGGGGTACCTGGAGATACCTGCTCAGGGAAAGGAGGAAACTGGGCTAGGGTAGATATGAATACCGATTATGGGCTTTGGGGTTGAGAAGAGGCGGAGGGGGACGCTTTGCCCACTGCTGAGCCCAGCGTGCAGTCATGTAGCCAGCGTCCAAAATGTCAAGAGAGGGAACATGTCCGTTCGGAATCATGAGAGTGTGCCCACACATGTGTGCAGGTCTGGAAGGGCAAGAGGTTCACCCATTTCCAGAACTATGAGTGTGAAGCACAGCAGTACCAAGTATTCACATGCTTGTGAAGCCCTGCCACCCTGGAACCACCCTGCACCCCTGAGGTGGTGGGGGAGGCATCAACAGCCCAGGCAGGTCATGCTCCAGCTCCTCCAGCAGCTGTGAAAGGAGCCATCCCTGTAGGTTTACTTGAAGCTTCTGGAAGCTGGGCCTCCTCTCTTAACCTTTCATGTATAAACAGTTGTTTAGTCTTTGGGACAGCACATACATTCAAGGCCACGTTTCAGGTGCTGACCTGGGATGGAGGGAAGCCCTCCAGATTCAGCAAAGAGACCGGGGACTGCAGAACTACCCAGCGCCTGCTGGGTCAGAGTGAAGCAGGGCCTGACAAACGGATCCCAGAGCAGTCCAGAAGAGGGAGGTAAGCTGCTGCTTCTGTACTTTCCGAGCTTCCCCAGGACTCAACATTGAAGTCTGAGAGGGGAGGCACAGGTTTTCACCTCAGACCCAAAGTCTGGGGGGTAGACAAGCCTTTCCCTCAGGGAGTCCCTGCCTTAGAGTTGGGAGGGGCGGGACCCCACCTGAAGCCAGAAAAAGAGACTCAGTATCATATAAAGATGTATGGGATGCATATATTTTTTAACTGGAAATATTTTTTATTGTGGTAAAATATACACAACATTTATCATTTTAACCATTTTTAAGAGTGCAGCTCAGTGACCTGACATTGATCGCCAACATTCACATTGTTGGGCAACCATCATCGCTATCCAGCTCCAGAGGTTTTTCATCTTCCCAAACTGAAACTCTGTACCCATTAAACACTCACTCTCCATCCCCCCCTTCCCCTGCACGTGGCAACCGCGATTCTATTTTCTGTCTTTATGAATTTGACTACTCTAAGTGCTCGTATAAGTGGAATCATACAGTATTTGTCCTTTTGTGCTTTGCTTACTGCACTTAGCATAATGTCCTCAAGGTTCATCCATTTTGTAGCATGTGTCAGAATTTCCCTCCTTTCTATGGCTGAAAAATATTCCATTATATATACCACATTTTGTTATTTATTCATCCATCAATGGACACTTGGGTTGCTCCCACCTTTTGGCTATTGTAATAATGCTGCCATGAAGAGCGTTGTTGCATATATGGGTGTACAAATATTTGTTTGGGTTCCTGCCTTCATTTAGCATTTTTTAGGAGTTAAGCAGTTATAAGAATATTAAAGAATATAAGATCCCACCAAGTTTCAAGGTTTTTAAAATTACGTTTCTTAGGCTCCCATCAAATACAACATCCTGAGTCAGGAAAAAGACACTTATACACAATAAAAGTTTGTCCACCAGGGTGGCAGCTGTGGACTTCTATCAATAGGCAGAAGAATTAGGAAATGGGTATAACTTGAATCTAGGGAAGCAGACCAAGTTATCACCTCTTGAAGTCTTGAAATCATTGTCAAAACAACCATGTAAAGAGTGTTCAGCATGTCCAGTCAGGGTCACAAATGAGAAGAGAGGCAGGATCCTGGCTTCAAACTATTAGTAGACAATGTCAATTGCAACCAAAATAACTGCATATGGTCTAAGGCCCTTCTAGCTGTCATGCTGAACAGTTCAAAGGACTATGGGGCTGAGCCCAAGATGATTTCAACTCTTTTCCCAGCAGTTCCCTCCAATACCTGGAGCTCACATTGCTGTCTTTGTCCAAGACCCACTTCTATTCCAAGGTCCTTTTCCACCTACATAGCCTGTCAGGCCAAGTCTGGACTCCACACCAGCACATTCATTCCAGCTGGGAGACCAGGTCTGCAGAACCGATATCAGGAGAAAGAACTGTCTTGGGCCACGGTGGATTGTGTCCTGGGAAATACTTGACCACGCTTGTGCGGGTGAGCCCTGCAGGCCCTGCCTGCAGCCCTGTGGACACCGAGGCACAACCATATGAAAACTACCATTGAAACCTAGTGAGCCTGATTCTTCTGCAAATTGCAGCTACTTGGTAAAACCAGGAAAGCCTAGAAGAGATCTTTACTCTTCACCATCTTCCTCAGAGTTCTCTTACAGTGATGGTGATCAAGTACGTAATTGTGGCCTAATGAATATATAGATATACACACATGCATTTGTACATCCACAGAGGGAGTGATGAGGTAAACCAACCTCCTCCTAGTAAAAAGAACTTTATCTCATGTATCTTAAAAGTTAAAAACTCTCGAGGACTGTGACTCCTTTTCTTTTCAAAGATATGTTTATATTTACTGATGCTTTCCTTGTTTACAAAATACAAACTTGGATCTCTTTTCAAATTTATATACCATAAGTTTGTTTACCTGACAATTCATGGCCTTCCCTCCCTCTGTGGATCACGGAACCATTTCAGGAAAGGTAGAGAGATCTGCAGGTTATACCTATTTAGAAAAGAAAACTAGCTTCTTCATTTCTTCCTTCAGGCAGATTCCTTTTAGTAAAGAGTAAAAGTTATGTTTCAAAAAATCTGAGTTTGGGGTCTTCTCTCAGAATGAATGTCACATTTTGAGAGTACTGTACAGCAATTTAAGGGGAACCACGTGGAAATGTATAATGATCAGGAACCCTTATTTTAAGCTCTGCAAGAGCCAATATAATTGATTCATTTAGTGTAATTTTATAAAATTAATAATAGGAAGAAGTTGTATGGGATTGAAAAGCATGGAGGGTATGGGAAATAAAGATGACCGACCCCTCCCTCCAGGGACCTGGGAATCTCTGCTGAAGTTTTACTTGTGTGTGTTGGTGGAAGAGTGAGTGCTTGAGGCCAGTTCTACCAAGGGACAGACTGGCTTCTATCTCTAGGCTCAGGGAAATGGGACACCTCTCCACTCTGAAATGTTGATGAGCGGTGGAGGGGAGAAGGACAGGGGAGCAGATGGAATTCCTGGACAATTGTTCCAGCTGTCACCAGAGAAGACAGGCAGGAAGGAGCACTGGATAATTTACAGAGGAACAGATGCTGAGGCTTCTCCGGAACCATCTGGCCAAGAGAGGCCTGGGCTCGGGGTGGATGTTTTCCTTCGATCTGAGTAAACTCCTCAACCTCCAGCCCACCCCATTTCCTCTACATGAACTGTGGCTTTCCCAGGAGGGCTCTGCTCCTTGAGGACCCATCTGCAGAGTTCCACCTGGCTCTCATCCCACTCCCTCCTTTGCTGAGCCTGGGTTCTGTTTTTGTCACCATTCCTGATAGGGCCAAGCCTGGCCTTGGGGGCCTGTAACTTCTACCCATGGATTTCCCTATTTTGTAGTGTTTTCAGCCCCTCCTCTCCACCGCTATATCCCAAAATCCCTCTATCACTCATCTCCATGCCATTTATTCACTCAATAAACATTTGTTGAGCACTTACTATGCCAGGCTTTCTTTTAGACACTGGGGCTACAGTGATGAATGAGAAAAAGTCCCAGACCTCTGGAGTTTGTGTTGTAGTGGGAGATGACCAATAACAAAAAAATATTTAATATGTCAGATAATGAAAACTGCTATGGAAGAAAACATTAAAGCAGGGTAAGGGAGAGTGACTGGGAATGCTGTTTTAGATAAAATGTCTAGGGAAGTCTTCTCTGAGGTGATGACATTTGAGTAGAGACATGAATGGGAATATCTGGAGGAAGAACATTCCAGGCACAGGGAACAGCAAACCTAAAAGCCCTAGGCAGAAGTATGCTTAGTGTGCTGGAGGATGCCATGCTATTTATTCATTAAGCATTTACCGTGTGCCAGGCACCTGCTAGGGAATATGAAGATGCAATCAGACATAGCTTTTGCCCTGAAGGAGCAGCAGCTTAGTGAGGGATACAGCATGTAAATAAATAATTACAGTATAGGATAGCTACAATGAAGTTATCTGCAAGTGGCTAGAGATGCTCGGCAAAAGGAGCACCAAATCCAGTCTGGGGGATTGGGGAAGGCTTTCTGGAGGAGGTGACAATTTGAGCTGAGGGCTGAAGGAGGAATAGGAATTGATAATGCAAGGGGAGGAGAGGGCTTGGATATTTTAAGGTCTGATGGTCTGAAAACACAGGACAATTGGGAACCTGAAGTCCCCGAGAGAGGTCCAAAATTAGGCTGGTAAGGTGGAAGAGGCTGGGTCATGCGGATTTCCGCATGGCAAGCTGAAAAGCTACTTTTATCCTTTGGATGATGGGGAACCAGTGCTATGACTCTATTTTTGTGCTGTTTTCCTCATTCTTTTTTTTTTTTCTGGAGTACCAGAATCTTTCCCCACCCTTCCCGCTATTGCCGTACTCCTGACACCTCCCTCCTTCTCCAGCAGCCAGGCCTCCAAAGGCTGCTCTTGGGAGATCCCCACCTTCCCCAACCACCCGGTGCCCCAGTTCCCCCGTCCGAGGCCACGCCCCCACGACCACGCCCCCCGATGACGCGCAGCGCCTTGTGCGTGGGGATTCCCGCGGCCGTGGCCACTACCCGGCTTGCCCCGCGGCAAGATGGCGTCCTGAAGGTAGCGGGCAGTGGCAGAAAGTTTGTTGTGGGATTGGAGTAGTCGAGTCGGGAGGCTAGAGTTGGGGGGATCGTGGGCACACTAGCGTGGAGTAGGGGCAGAGGAGGGACTAGCTCCGGGGTTGAGAAGAGGAAATGGAATGGTGAAAGGTTGGAGGCGGAGAGAGAAAAAGAGGGAGATGGGGGGGAGGGTAGGTGGCCTAGGATCCAGTGGCGGCTCGGGAGGAGGGAGTCCAGGACACGAGAACCCGAAGTAGGTGTGCAGGCCCTGGAGAAACAGAGTCACGAATTTGAAGGGAATTTCTTAACCGAGAGTAAAGAAGCTTGGAGCTTGTGGCCGAGCCCCGAGTGTGCCAGGCCGGTGGGAGAGGAAGGGGGTCTTTTCTGTGGAGGAGGATAGTGAGGAAGGGTGGGGAGGGAGACCTAGAAGATGCTGGGTAGGTTTGCTAAGGAGGGAACTAAAGCGAGTCAAATGACCCTCTTCCAGACTTAGATCAGCCTTTCCACAGTTCCTATTGCAGCGTCTGTCCCAATTTCAGCTGAAGACTGAGGGGCCCCAGGGACTGAAAGAAATCACAGTGCCTGCTTGGAAAGAAGAAGAGGTAGCAACTTGCCCCAGGCCAACCCCAGAGCGGGTAAGGTGGCCTCCAGGGACGAGCTGGCATGCTCCCTGGAGGCAGGATGCATGGGCCCCCGAGTGACGCTGGGAGTCTAATCTGAGAGGTTTCCCTTGGCCTGTGCCCCTAAATTAGTATTCTGCTTAGATTGCACGCAGGTGTTTGAGAGTTGGGTGTAGAATTGAGTCTTGTGTGCCTTTACCTGTGCAAGCGCAAGAGCCTTGAGATCAGGCTGAAGTATTTTAACACGTCCCGGTCACAAGCAGTTGCTTACAAGCTCGCTGTATCTTCTTTGATCTCCCCACCACATCTCCAGTTTGGCATCGTGCCTGAAGTGATTTGTAGGTGACAGATGGTGGGGAATCCTGAGAAAACAAATTTCTGATGGTGTTCACTGACCATTTAGGTACCTGCTGTCACCAAACTCCTGAATTCACTCTCGCGGCTTGTCTACTTCTTTTGCTCTTTTCTTTTGGTAAGAAGGGCTTGTTGGTGTTACTTGGGGGCTGTGGATTTGGTGGGTGGGTGGAGTCAGAGGAGGGGGAAAGGCAGATTAGGATTAGGGAAAAGAAGCCCAGATCAGTTTATGGTCAAGCTGACTGGTGTAGGCTCTGGGAATGTTGATCACGTCGCTCTTTGTGTCTGAGACCCCTATCTGAGAGCTGCTTTACAGTCTGGACCAGTGTGTTGATGGAAGGAAAGGATTGTAGAACTTGTCCTTTTCTCTTCTGGTAGCTTTCTTCTCTTGCTTTGTGTTTTCCCCGTCAAACCACATTTAAAACAAAAAAATCAGTTTCACTAGCCAAAGTAAGCGTGGCTTGAGAGATAGTGGACTTGGGGTTGGAGAAAAGGGAAGGGGCCTGGAGCCACAGAGAATATGGTCCTCACATCCTTTGATGCCCTGTGGTTATGCCTAAGCCAGAGTTGGGAGCAGGCATCTTACTGAAGCCTGTTTCAGGACTGGCATCTGCTCCATGATTGGACTGGGAGGTCTGGTTTGATCCAGGACTCCTCACTAACCATCCTGCCTCCCACCCCCCAAAAAGAGCTTACTCCAGACAGACCAGCCCAAATCGCTGTTACTAGGCCAGCTTCAATACCTTCACGTATCTGAAGAACTGATGCTATTTAGCTATGACTCCATTTCTAGAAGGTTGAGAAACTTCTCTTTCTGAGGACAGTTTTTGGATTCCCTGTTGGAAGTTGTGATCAGCAAGGACAGTGTGGTGAGCACACATAGAGATTAGGAGCACTGACTCTGGAGCCAGACTGTCTGGTTCAAATCCTTGATTTGCCATTTGTAGCTTTGTGATCTTTCGAAATTGAATAGCTCTCTGTGCCTCAGCTTCCTCATCAGTCAATTGGGGATGGTAAGAGTATTGGTCTCATAGGGTTGTTGTGGGGGTTAAGTAAGTTAATACGTTAATGTATTTGGAACAGTGCCTGACACTCAATACATATTTGTCGTTATTATGCTAGTCAGATCTCAGCACTAATTTCTGCTTCATGATTGAAGCTGATGTCTCTCCATGGAGGACCTGTACTGGTTTGGGCTGCTATCCTGATGTTAGAGAGATGAGGCACAGCTTTTGGATAGTATAGATTTTGCATGTAGTGAGAATATCCTCATTAGGCTATTTAAAGTGATGTTAAAATGCAGGATTTCCTATCTGAAGCTGTGAGGCTGTAGAATTATCTTCTTTGCAGTTGAATGATAATAATAATAGTGCTTATTGAGCACATTCTATGTGCCTGGCACTGTTGTAAGTCCTTTACATGTATTAACTAATTTAATTTTCATAATAACCCTGTGAAGTAGATACAGTTGTTATCCCCATTTTACAGGTGAATAAATAGAGATGCAGAGTGGTTAAGTGATTTGCTCAAGGTCACCCAGCTAATAAGTAGCAGAATTGGGATTTGAACCCAGGCAATCTGGCTTCAGCAATTTAACTTTTTTTTTTTTTGATTTGGTGTGAAGTTAACTTAAATCTGCCTGGTGGCAATTTGTATCTTTGTTTGTCATGATGGTTAGAAGTATTCCTGTCTTTGTTGTCGTTAGTGCCGTCAAGTGGATTCCGACTCCTAGTGACGCTGTGTATAGCAGAGCGGAACCCTGCCCGGTCTTTTTGTGCCATCCTCTCACCTTTGGTGCTATCTCAGGCAATGCTCCACTACTATTCATAGGGTTCTCATAGCCAGTTTTTTCGAAAGTGTGTGGCCAGGTCCTTCTTCCCTGTCTGTCTTGGTCTGGAAGTTCTGCTGAAACCTGTCCACCATGGGTGACCCTGCTGGTGTTTGAAATACTGGTGGCATAGCTTTCAGCCTCACAGCCACACACAGCTGCCACAGTATAATAACCGACAGATGGGTGGTGTGGTTCCCTGACTGGGAAACAACCAAGGCCACGGTGGTGAGAGTGCCGAATCTTAACCACTGGAGCACCGGGGCTGGCTTGTATACCCATATTGTAGTAACATTTTTTTGATTATTTAAAAAAATGTTTTAGGAGCTGAGCTCTTCATCACAGCTGTCTCCTTCCTCTCAGAAATAACAACTGGTGCAGGGACTGTGGTGAAGGAGCCATCTGTGCCATGTTAGCCAAGTCGGGACTCTTCATGATTCGACTTGGTGACTGCCGTTTGGAAAACCTTGGACCTAGGTTGGGTGAGCAGACTGACATTTGGATCCATTCTTGACATGCCTTAAAAGGGGTGTGTGTGTGGGTGTATATATTAATGTAGATGTAAATATAAGGCTCATTTCTCACTTTGGTTACTGACATAAGCAGTTGAAGTAGCCATAGTGTTAAATTCATAGACAGTCTGGATGTCATCTTTCTTTTAAAAATAGCAAGTAGCAAACAGAAAAAAAAAGTGGCATTTTAAACAGCTTCCTCCCTCAGTTTGAGAGGAAAATGGAAAACCAAAGTGCTTCTGCTGGAGCTTGTGTTGCTGAGGGAGGCCCTGGCGCAGTGCTCAAGTCTCTCCCGTAGCTAGGCTGGAGCCCGTGTGCAGTCTCGGGGCAAAGCTGTGCCCGAGGTTTGATTGAGTGGCTTTCCTTTGCCCTGTATTTAAAACTCACTCTTCCCCTCCTTCTGAGTCATATCCTCTCTGTTTACCATGCCCTCAGGGCCCATCTTTTCTTCAGTAAATGACTCTCTACCCTGCCATCAGAGTAGACACACGCCTGGTGTCTAACCAGATTTCAGGGGAATTGGGGGCTCAAGCCTTAGGGCTTTCCCTGGGAGTCCTGACCCAGCCCTGTGATAACTTTTGTATTTGTTGTGGCACATGAAATTTTGAGAGTTGGACAGCATCTGTCAGACTCTGCTCCCCTCCTCCATTAACTTAGGAGCCACATATCTCAGGATAATATACTTTATCTTGATTTGTGCTGCTGGCAGCATGCTGAAACATGTTATCTCCTCAGACTACACCTTTGTGTTTTTTTGTTTGTTTTTTTTCATTCATTTTTATGTTGAGTGCTAATATTTTATATTAAAATATTCTATAGTATTTTTCTGACTGCAGTTTTTCATAGTTCATTGTCATCATTAATCCACTGTTCTTAGTCATTTAGAGGTCCAAAATTTAGCTATTAAACAATACTGTGTTGTATATCTGTATAGCCAATGTTCTGTGCATAACCATATCATGTAATTCTGTTTTTTTATTGATGTCTTAATAGTTTATAACATTGTGAAATTTTAGTTGTACATTATTGTTTGTCAGTCACTATATAAATGCATCCCTTCACCCCTTGTGCCCACTCCCCATTCCCCTTGCCCCTGGTAACCACCAAACAATTCTCTCTGTCCCTGTGTTAATTTATATTCCACATATGAATGAAATCATGAAAAATGAAAGTGTCTTTCTCTATCTGGCTTATTTCACTTAACACCATACCCTCCAGGTCCATCCATGTTGTTGCAAATGAGACAATTTTGTCTTTTTTTTATGGCTGAGTAGTCCATTGTGTGTGATCTTTATATATACAGATGTATATATATATACACAGTCCATTGTGTGTGTGTGTGTGTGTGTGTATATATGTATACATACACACAGGTATATATATATATAATATATATATATATTATATATATATATACCAGATCTTCTTTTTTTTTTTTTTTTTGTGGGGAAGACCAGCCCTGAGCTAACATCTGTTGCCAATCCTCCCCTTTTTGCTAAGGAAGTCTGGCCCTGAGCTAACATCCGTGCCCATCTTCCTCCACTTTATATGGGACGCCACCACGGCATGGCTGACAGGCAGTGCGTCGGCGGGTGCCCGGGATCCGAACTCGCAAACCCCGGGCTGCCAAGCGCGGACTAAACCGCTGCGCCACCGGGCGGCCCCTATACCAGATCTTCTTTATCCAATCATCAGTTGAGGGACACTTGGGCTGCTTCCACTTCTTGGCTGTAGTGAATAATGTTGCAGTGAACATAGGGGTGCATAAGCCTCTTTGGATTGTTGATTTCAGGTTCGTTGGATAGATACCCAGTAGTGGGATAGCTGAATCATAAGGTATTTCTATTTTTAATTTTTTGAGGACTCTCCACACTGTTTTGTATAGAGGCTGCACCAGTTTGCATTCCTACCAGCAGTGAATTAGGGTTCCCGTTTCTACACCTTTGTGTTTTGGTAGAGGTCCTCTGACTTTCTGGATTCAGGTCACATTTTAGCAAATGATTGAACTGCAGGGTGAAAGCTGATGGATTTTGAGCCGATTCTCCCCCTTTGCTGTTGTCTTTTTTCTTGTTATCTAAATCAGTTTCTTCTCATAGCACCCCTTATTCTTGTACTATCTTTGAATCTAATCCCTTCACATCCTTTTCACCACATATTTTGAGTGCCAAGGACCTCTGGGTAAACCGGGCCTTCATTTCTCACCTGGATTCAGCCTCTTACCAGCTCTCGGAACTTATCTCATTCTTTCTTGCTTCTGGGCGTTTGCAGGTGCTGGTCCTGCTGGTCCTGCTGGTCTGGAAAGCATTCCTACCTCCTCCCTTTACCTTCCTTTTTGTCCTTCAGGTCTCAGTTTAAATGTCACTTCCTTTGGAATCCCACCTCCCTTTAGTGCCCTTCTTCTGTGCTTACTTCTATTTTAACACTTAAGCTGTATTGTAATTGCCTGTTTACTTGTCTGACTCTTACAAGACTTAAGTGCCCTGAGAACAGGGCCTATGTCTTATTCACTGTTGTGTTCTACCATTTAGGATAGTGCAGGGCACATAATAGGTGCTTTATAATGTGGTGGTTCCTATAGAATGAACGAAATGTGGTGAGCAGCCTCTCCCCACTCCAGTCTATCTTCTATGCATAGAAAAATTATATTCCTGTAAAAAACCTTGTCTGTTCCTTTAGAAGTGCTGTGGGTTTTCCCTTGTTTAGGATAAAGTCCACACTCTTTGGCTAGGCATGCAAAAAGGTTCTTTATACCCTGACCCAAAACTAGCCCTCTAGCCTGAGTTGCTGCCACTCCACTTCATCTTCCTGTTCTTCATTGCTCCTAAATTTCCTATGGCTCCTGAACCTGTTATGGCCATCCATTTACTTTATTCTTTTTTGCTTGTGCACTTCACTGTCTCCATAATGCTCATCCTATCTCGGAAACTTTGCTCGTCCCCTAAGAGCCCGCTCCTTTGTCACCTTTAGTGAGAAGGCTTCTCTGCTTTCCTTTCCTCCTCTTGGCCTCCACAGCACTTTGTTTGAATCTCTGTTCTGATACTTGCCATATTGAATGGTGAGTTCTCTGTTTACTTGTCTGTCTCTTTCACTGAGCTGACCCTCTGTAGAGAAGGGACCCTCCCTGATCATTGGGTGGGGAGTTGGGAGTGGGGTGAGTAGTGTGATAGAGTCTGACTTTGGAGTTAAGCAGACTAGTTTAAATTCTGACTCTACCTCTTACCAGCTGGCGACTTTGGGCAAGTTGCTTAATCAGTAGGATCCTTGGTCTTGTCCCCTATAAAATGAGGGTGACATTATCTTTTTGCAGGAGTACTGAGCATTAGAGATAATGAGTTCACAGCATGTTGCATGGTGCCTAGCATATGAAGGATACTCAGTACATATTTGTTGAATGAATGAATCCCATTTTGGAAAACTCAATGGATAAGAAAAGGCTTTGTTTTATTCAAGTTCAAATAAGCCTTTTGATTTCTGCCCAGGAGCATTTCTGAGATGGGAGTAAAATTGAGAGAGTCTCCTTTCTTGTGATGAAGCAATTAAAACAAGTGAGATTGGGGGCCAGCCCTGGGGCCTAGTGGTTAAGTTTGGTGTGCTCCACTTCGGCAGCCTGGGTTTGGTTCCTGGGCGTGAACCTACACTACTCATCGGCGGCCATGCTGTGGCAGCAACCCACATACAAAATAGAGGAAGGTTGACACAGATGTTAGCTCAGGGCAGATCTTCCTCAAGCAAAAAGAGGAGGATTGGCGACGGATGTTAGCTCAGGGCAAATCTTCCTCAGCCAAAAAAAAAGGGAGATCGGGGACATCATCAGTGAGTAGTTTGTGCAAAATAAGATTGTTAATGCTTCTCTACATCTCCTTGTAATGACTCCTTTGACGGAACATGACATGCATGCGAGATTGATGGTGACCTTGGTGGATGTGGGTGGGGGCGGGTAGTTGGTGGATTTGTAATGTAGGCTGTGAATGACTGGATGCGGTGTTTGAGGATCCCTGTTTCCTGCTGTTTTATGGACTGAAAAATGTTGGGTGAAGCTGATGGAACACATCTAGGCATTGAGGAAGCCACACTTCTTGGCCCCAGTTTTCTTAGGGCTTTGATGATCTTGTACCACAGAACAGGCTTAACTCAGATGCTCCCCAGACATGGGGCTGGTAACTGAGAATCGCTGTCCATCCTTTGCTTTTTTTGTTTTTCGTGCGGCTGATGTAGTTCTTAGGGCATCAGTTCCCAACAAACACCAGAGGAATTTGTTTCCAGAGGTGTAGACCTCTTAATTGTATAATGCCAGGTGGTGCTCCAGGGTGAGTTTACAATCAGATGAGGAGGATATGTCTGAGTTTTCAGGAGGGCAGCCTTCTTGTCTGGTCTTTAAACCCCTGCCCCAGCCAGGCGCCTTTCCTCTGCTCTTAAAGCACTCACCACACTATTATGCAAGTGGCCGTCAACCTGTCTCTCCCTCACTGAGGGCAAGGTCTTCTATCTCAGAAGCTTCTTAGGGGCAAGGTCTTTTACTGAAGGCTGAGCATTTAGGCCCTACACAGTGGGTGCTGAGCAACCCTGGTTACTGTGGGATCCGACCCAGGTCTTCCTCAGTGAGACTAAAGCAAATAGGATCTATCTGGTGAAACCTTTTGAACTCTTAGGATGGAAGATCCTGCATAAACAAAAGGTGATAGCATGGACAGTAGCATTACTAATTATTTTCCAGTGTTGAGTTAGTGTGGTTAAATGATCTTCCAGGTGCTTGGCTTCAGTTGTCTCCCTTTTCAGCCTTTTTATGTTCTAATAACACGTCTGTGAGCCAGCAGGAAAGGGTTAAAAGAGGAGGTGAAGTACACACTGGTATATTTTCTTGCTTAATTAGCATCTTCTAAAAAGCCTTGGGCTGCTGGCACCCTCTGTTGTTCGTTAAACTCCTTTTAGTGCCCTGAGTAACTGGCTTGCTTTTCTGGTTGTATCCTAGTCCTGTCTAGGTGTGCCCCATGCCCACAGCCAGGACTTACTACAACCTTGTTAATGCCTAGACTAATCAAAAGGATGAAATATGTAGCTAAAAGTGGAGTGAGGGAGTTTTCCCTGGGCTCTACCCCTTGTCCATTGGTTTGGGAATGCACGTGGCAATATGGTGTATCTTTGCTGATGGCATCTTGGCAGGAGTGATAAGCTGCATTGTATGTTAAGCAGATTTGAGAGGAGATTGGGTGAGCCAGCTGACTGGATTGTGTCGTGTACTTTTTTGGGACTGAGTCTCCTGGACTGGCCATGAGTAGAAGAGTGAGACCTCTTCTTTGTTAGTTGCTATCTCATGAGTGCCAGCTGTCTGCTGGGTGACATTTGGAGTCTATAAAGGACATGGCCTCCTATTTGTGAAGAGCTCCTATGCTCTCACAGTGAACTGTGGCAGGAACTCCTTGAGGGGAGGGACTGCCTCGCAGGAAGTCAGCCTAGACCCAAAAGCCCTGTGCTTCCACTCAGCTAACCAGTAGGGTAGAACTCTGTGCTTGTCATTCTGAGTACTGAGCAGTGGCCTCTTTGCACCTTCACAGATAAGCCAAGTGGGGAATTCAATCTCAGAACCCTTTGAGGGTCTTCACATAAGGGCAGAATTGCCGTGGCTTTCCCATGGCTCCCTAGAGAAGACAGCTTTCCAGGCTTTGCACTAGAATTGGAAACTGAGGGTTCTGTCTTAGTTCTGTCCGTGGTCTTGGGTAAGTCACTTGTCCTCTCTGTCACTTCAAAATGGGAGAACTCCACCTGTTCTGTGGGCCTCACTGGGCTACAAGGATCAAAAGGAAATATAATGGAAGGGAAAGTGCTTCCGGAATGGTAAAACACAGTGCAGATGGAGGGGCTTGTCTGTATGTCTAGGAATTGTATGTTTTCATGATAAACGTAATATATGTCCTTGTATAAAATACCAACGATACAGAAAAATGTACAAAATAAAAAGTGAAAAGACTCTCCTTTTCTTCCCACACTACTTCTATCTAAGCCCTTTCTCCAAAGATAGGGAACTCCTGTTAACCATTTGTTGTGTATCCTTCTAATCATTTTTGCGTACTTCTAGACATTCTCATCATGTATTGCCTGTAAAATAAACAGAACTCAATAATAGTACATACTGTTCTTCAACTTGCTCTGCTCACCTAACAAGTCACCCAGGGGTCGAGTAGTCCCTGTTGGAGCCTTTGAGGAGCCTGGTTGTAGCTTCTTCTCAGCTTGGTGGGTTCCTTTGGGGCTGGCTCCTCAGAAGGTACAGAGAAGCTTTCCTGGAGGTTCTCACCGCAGCAGGCCCCCTGGTTATCTCTGAGGGGTTGTTTTTTATTCTGAGATGAAGTTGTCTGGCAGGAGCACCCTTCAGTGGGAATCAGGATGGATATAAGTGCCATGTGGGCATCAGCATTTCCATCTCTTATGTTGTTTCTCCCCTTCACTCCTCTTTTATTTTTGGCTGGGAAGAGAGTAAAATTACCTGATTTCTCAATCTCTGTTTCAGTGCAGAGAGAGTCCCTGGTTTCTGAAACCTTGGATTAGCTGGGTCACTTGCTGCTCTACCTTTCAAAACCAAACCAGGCCCAGCTGGTGCTTTTGATTTTTTTTTTTTTTTTTTGTGGGTGAGGATTCTGCAGGTAGCTTATCAATGGCCATACTTTCTTACTAGTCCATGGAAGAGGTCAGAACCTACAGGAAGAGTTGTCATCTTCTAGATGGTTATCTCACCCTCTGTAGTCAGGCTTTGGCCTTTTGAGCTCTGGGGCTGTTGTCAGAACAATATAGGGAGCCCAGTGAGTAGGTCATTCCGTTGGGAAGCCTATTGGAGGCTTTTCCTGCCTGCATTAATCATTAACCTAGGCTTGGGAGAGGGCCAGGCCCATCTGTGGGGCCAGGGTGGTCACTGTTCTCCCCTTTCTACCCCAAGGCATCTGCAGTCTTTCCAGACCAAAGGGAGAATCCCTCTCCTGTTTTTTCCTTGCTAACATGTTGCCCTTGTCTGTTAAGCACAAGCAATGTTTGCTGATAGATTTGGGGTAGCTTCCCTATCCTGTTGTCCCAGAGGTCACATCTTGTGGGATCTCTGGGACTCCACTGCTGTGGCCACATTTGTCTTGAGATCTCTAAGCCAGGGTGTGTCACTTCCCCTGGGTGGTTCTGGAGGCTTCAGAAAAGTGTTTTCTTCTGTTCCCTGGGCTTGCTGTGATGGGAACACTAGCCTTTCTGGGCATTGCCCATTCTGAGGGGATGGTCTAGTCCCTGTCGGAATCTGGGAGCCTGGCTGTAGCAGAGCCTTTATCCTCGCTCTGTGCGTTCCTATGGGGTCAGCTTCCTGGGCAGCACCATCCCCCTGGCCCTTTCAGAAACTGAAAAGTGGCAGTGTGCCACCTCTTCCCTTGACTGGCCCAGATCTGGGCTGGGTCACACACTACCCCATTATACTGTGCTTTCGATGCAGCTCTTGTTGCAGCCTCTGGTCCCTGGGCCAGTTCTCTCTCAGCCCCTTTCCTCAGAGCCCGTGGGAGGTGGTGGGGTAAACTCTGCTGGCACAGGCATGGGATGGGTGGCAGCTGCAGCTGTGGGTGGCTTTGTTCTTACAACTCAGCTTTCAGGACTCTGGTGGAGGCTGGCAGCAGTGTTCAGGGAATAGGTGAGGCAGTGGCGCTGCTCCCTGGTAGCGGTGCCCCCTTCCACAACAGCTGTCCTCTCTTTCTGTTGACCAACCAGAGAGCCTTGTTACCTGGGGTCAGCGAGCTGGACTCGCTGCTTGGCAGGGGAGTGCTGCACTTCCACCTGGCCTGATTTCTGGATGGGAGAAGGCCCCTGGGGGTCTAGTGGTAAGTCTGGAGGAGCTTCCCCTGTCAGGAGAGTGCACTGTGTACCCTCGGGCATCCTGCAGCTGGGCCTTCCTTCTGCTCTCTTTTTGCAGCTCCGGAATTGGGCTGCTCACAAACCAAGCTGTCTGTTTATATGGAGTGCCTGGAGGGCATCTGCCATGAGTCTGTCGCTAACCATGCTAACCAGGAGAGCTGGCTGATTGGGGAGAAGACACTAACCCTGTGAGTCTGACCTGGGCCAGCTAACCTGCCCTGGGGGTACCACCAGTAATGCCTCTGTCCTCCCTTCCTCCCCCAAGCCTGACTGCCTCCTCCCCTTAGTTTACATCATGGCATCTCCTCTGCTGTCTCGTCCTTTCTACTGGGTTCCTTCCATCTTCCCAGTCTCCTTGCTGTGGGTGGGGATGTACCCACTCCACAGCCAGGAGAGGGGGGCCTCCTATGCATGGTCACCTGCCCATCTACCAGCCTGCTGCTGGACTCAGCCCCCCCGCTTCCCTCATTCAATACCATGCCTCTCAGTTCTCCCTTAAAACAGAATTGGTCATAGTTTCTGTTGCATCTGCTTTTAGCATCATGGAGTTTGAGAATATCCCTCAGTTACCATGCTGTTTCTATTTCATGCCTCAGAGATGATGGAACTAAAGTGGGAAGGGAATTTTCTTCTAGACCAGATAGTTTCCTCCCTCTGGCAAGAGGGGAAGATTGAATGGTGTCCCTATTATTCTCACCCCAGGATGATAATTTAGGATCAACTGCAAAGTTCTCCTTGGGGTTGGGGAAAACCTTGGCCTCGTTCTGATAAATTCTCCGAGCAGAAGAGTGAAGCTACTTAAACAAAAGCTGGAGTTCAGAACCAGGTACCCATTTGAGATGTAGCTCCCATTGGCGACCGTTGCTCTGGGAGGTGGAGTGGGTGGAGTTTGGCCCCCCGCACCTCCTTCCACGTCTGGAGCTTTACGTGGACTTTAGCCGGTAAGAGCTGGGAAGGGTGCCTCAGCCAGAGAGGGCAGGACCTGGCTTTGGACTCCACAGTAGGCCTAGGAGAGGCCTTGGCCTCAGATTGGGAGACTGGTGAACAGCCTGCCATAGAGAAGCTCCTGCCAAACTGCCTTCTCCCTCCAGGCTTGGAAAGGAGAAGGGGGTTCTGGAGATAGCAGGAAGGCCGATTGCCTGGGACTCCCTAGTGTTCTGCACAGGTAACTCTGGACAGACTCTCTGTGTCTCCAGCTTTTGGAGGCAGTGCAATGTGGGGTAGGGTGGATAGGGGAACTGGAGACCTGAAGGCCCTCTAAGTGGGTTCTACTCCCCTGGGCTGGGAGGGAGAAGCCAGGGAGCTGCCTACCAGCATGGGATGGGAAATGGGAGTGTGTCAGTGTGAGAGGGTGTTGGTGCTGCACAGTGTGCAGGGACCCTGAAGGGGGAGTTAGCAAGCTGGAGGGGTGTGTGGCTTGGCTCTGACCATGAAAGCAAAAGGGGCCTGGAGTGGAGGGCTGGCTCAGGGCCACCCCTCACTGTGCCCTTCCTTAGGAGAGGGCATGGGGACTAATGTCAAGTGTTGGTGATGATCTTGGGGGTTTTTTGGCCCTCCCTTTGTGAGGGGTGGGAGCATTTGGTTTGCTTGGATCATCATCGGTAGTCTTTAGCCCCTTTGTTGCTGTCAAGTGTTTGCTTGAGTGAGAGGCCAGGTGGATAGACTTGAGGTATTTGCTCAGGTGGGGAGCCAGGTGAGCTCTCACAGGTCACCAGCACTAGTTCTGAGTCCTCAGGATTACTCTGGGGCAGAATAATTTCCACCCATTTTGGCTTTTAAAAACCTGTCAGTCTGTTCCACTTAGAGCAGGCAGGGGGCCAGGTCAGGGCCACAGGCAACTTGTCCCAAGAGGGTGAGGTTGCACTTGCCCAGAGGGGTGGCAGGCATGGCTGTTGGGGGGGGGGCAGCAGGGCTGGTCTGGGCACAGACTGGCATCTTCCAGTCTAGTCATCAGCCCAGAGCAGAGCCTGCCCAGGCCACACCCTGTGCTCTGCTGGCTGCTTGCCCGCCACGTGCCCAGGATTGCTGAAGGCTTTGCTCATGTATCTCAGAAACAGCTGCATGCTGGGAACTGGGGGCTGGTGGCAAGCAGGAGGGGCACCGGGGACAGTGTGGGGAAGGCTGAACCCAGCCAGCTCTGGTTGGATCAGTTCACTGTGCTGGGGGACTGTTTTGCTCTTCACTGATAGTCAAGGTGGAAAGGGGCCATATTCATGGTGGTGGGGGTCCTTGTGAGCAATCCCCAGGGCCCATGCTGGGTCACCTGGTTACAGGGCTAGCCCTTGCAGGGTGGTGGTTCGTGTTTCTAGGGCCTCAGTTGGAGGCAGAGCCTGGATTTCAGAGGCTTGAGGAGCAGCTGGACTTGTGTGGCAGGAGTGTGTCCTGCCCCCAGAGGCACAGCTTCCTCCGGGCTTACAGAGTTCAGAAACTCTACATCCAGGGCTTATGGCTGAGGATGCTTCCCGCAGGGGAGGCTCTAGTCACTGTGTGATCAGATGTTCATGTTTTAGCAGTTGATTAGGGGCTTTAGGAAGGGCCTGTGTTTATTTTCGTTATTTATTTATATCCTGCTGGGTTCCCAGGGAATTAAGGCAGCATACAACACAGCTGGAATGTTCTGAAAAAGGGCCACTTTTCCTTTCATTTTAAAAGCAGTAGTGATTGCTAACTTCTGTTTGACTTTCTTTGGGTGAATTATGAAGAAGCTTTAATGACTTTTGTGGTGATGTGTGGGCCCTCCCTGATTCAGAAGATTGGGTTCATTGACCCCTCAAGGTCCCTCATTTGCTTGATTCTGTGCCAGCTGTGAGCAGAACTGTATATCAATAGGTGCGGAAATGGTCTGAGCCCAGATAAACTGTTGGGCCATAGTTTCTTAAAGAGACTGTGGGTGATGTGGGGAGCTGGGGGAGGCAGTTGGTCTCTCTGGGGCAGGGCAGCTGAACTGGTGTGGGTGGAGTGAGGTAGCTGTGTAGAACTTGGGGAGCTGGAGGAGACAGCCAGTGGGGGGAAGACAGAAGTTTGAAAAGCCAAAGAGCCACACCCATTTTGGATTTGATCCTGTCTCCCCCTGCTGGGCCATTGTTGAAGGAGTGGCCTCTGAGCCCTCAGCAGGGAGAAAGCTGGATGCTTGGACCTCCCTTCCTCTCCTGCACCTTTGGCTTTGCCCTGGGCCTTGGGCAGACCCACAGAAAGGATGGCAGAAGGAAGTGAGAGGGCATCCTTGGCTCTTGGGCTTGAACCTTTTTGCTGTTGCCTCCTGTGGGTGGTTGCTGGGAGTAGGAATAAGGATGGTGGTTTGGAGAGAATCAGGATTCTGAAGAGGTTTCTCCTTATCCTACTCTGTCTCCAGCAGCGGTGATCCCTGACCACGGTGGAGGCCCCTGGTCACATACACATACTCTCTGTATCCACAAAAGGGAGCAGGTGTGAGCCCCAGCTCCTGGTTAAAGAGTGATGCTTGGCAAATGTTTCGTCCTTCGATTAAAGGATACTACTCAGCCAACTTCTGGCACATTTCTCCTTATATTTGTCTCTATCTACACTCTCTGCTCAGCTGTTCAGTAGGTTCAGAGTGTAGGTTCGCCGTGCGTGCCGAGTCCCATTTCTAATGAAAGTAGACTTTGTTCTCTGGAGGCAGCTAATCGTGCCCCATGGGCTGTAATCAGGGAGAAGGTATTTAATACGGGGCAGGCGGCAACAGGCGGCCTGCACTGCCTGGCAGATTGCAACATGGCAATTAGAAAGCTATCACCTCCTCTCTGCCCCAGTAGATACGGGGTTGAGTCTCTCTGAACTGATTTTGAGTAAGTGAAGAATGAATACTATGCAGAAGAGGAAGGAGGAGGCGGGGTTAGGTGGAGTAGGGGCAGTGAGAGGTGAGGAGAGCTGCTTTCTCTTCTCACCTCACCTCCATAAGATGGGGAGGGTTTACTTCTGCTCTGGGTGTCTCCCTCAACAGTGCCTACAGGTCCAGCTGGAGGAGCCCCAGACCAGACTGAGTCAGCCAGAGGTTTTAACCTGGGTCTCAGTCTTCCTCTCAGAGCACGGCTGCTCTTGTAGTACAAATCCAGCACAGCAGATCATAAGTCATCTGCCTCCAATTCCTTGAAATTCAGGTAGTTTGGGGTGAGGGATGGGAGTGGGATTCTTCCCTGTTGATTTCTAGACCTTCCAGAAAACCATTTTCTTGGAGGTACCCTGGAGTCAGCTCAGCATCCAGAGGCCAAAGGCTCCAGAGGCCAAAGGCCCCGGAGGCTGCTTGCTTGCTCATCGTGGCCCATGTCCCATTCTGAGTTGTCCAGCTGCTTTATCTAGGGGCCTCCTCTTCTCAACACAGGATTTGGAGTCCTCCTTGGGCTGAAGTATTCCAAGGCAACCTGGCAACCTTTGGTTGAAGGAGATATGGCCAGGGCAGGCTGCACGTGGTAGCTGGGCTTCCTGGAGGGACTGCTCTGCTGCCTTCCAGCTCACCTTTCATCTTCTCCCAGCTTGTGGGCCTGGTGTCCAGCTGCTTCTCGCTTTGTTCTCCACTGTACCTGGCATTGCTCTTACCCTTGGGTCTATCCTTCCCTGCAGTGCTTCCATTCAAGGACAGCGGGCTTCCAGGCCCATTGTGTTCCTGTTCAGTGCTGGAATTGTGGGCCCTGTGGGCTGGATCTGGGGTACTTATCAGATCTTAGGAGTTGGAGCTAGGGCCCTGACATGCACTGGTATTTATGGACATGGGGCTGGGAGTAGCATAGACTCTCCCTCATGGATTTGCACTGGGGATACTGCAGGCTCCCTGGTGGACTGTCTCCAGTGGTATTCCTTTCTGCTTCCCTAGTTGGGAGTGGTTCCCCTCCTTGTGACTCTGACATGTATGAAAAGAGTAAACTCTGGCTGGGAGAGATATACCACCTGCCCCCACCCCACCCCAAGTCACCAGACTCATCCCAGAGAGTCTGGGTCTGCATTCACTACGCATCTCTACCAGCCACATCTACACTTTCTGCCCCCTCAGCAAGCCCGATATCTGGCTGTAGAAGTCCTGGGAATATGTGCTGTGGGGCCGGGGAGTGGGGACTTGAGGTCAAGATGAGGCAGGATGAGCTGTAGGATGTGTGACAACTAGAGCGAGGGCTGCAGGCATGGAGTGAGGCCGCTATCCTGAGAGGTAGAATTTACCAGATGCCTGAGCATGTTACTGTCCTCCTTGCCTGCCCACTGCCCATACAAGTGTCCTGGTGCCTAGAGGACAGTGTGGGCATTGGCAGGAACAGGGCTAGGGAAGAAGAGAAGAGGCTGAGAATAGAGGGGGGTACAGAAAGGGGCCTGCAGGGAGGAAGGGGCTGCTCAGCCGACTGGGGAGCAGACGGGGAAGGGCAGGGGGGCCTGGTTTCTCCGCAGAGAAGAGGCCAGCTCTGGAGCCTGCCCTGGATTTTGAAGAAGCTCTTGGCTTCCTGTGTCTCTTACTCCTCTGTCTCTGCCCCCTTTTCCAACTCATATATACCACACACTGACGCCCCTCGAGGGTCAGAACCCAGGTATCCAGGCTGGCTTGGGACTTTGGGGCCTCTCCCCCAGGCCATAGGAGCTCCCACCCCTGGGGCCTTCTGGAGGGGTGGCCCTGGGGAACCTGTGGGGGTGCCTTGCTTGCTCCCCACACCCCAGGAATGTTCTGTCCTCTCAGGCCTGCCCAGATTCCTGCGCAGGGAGTCAGCCCAACACAGCATGCTGCTTGTGCCCTGTGGGGACACGTTTTGCCTCACCATCAAAGGGGTGGAGGTTGGCGGCTCGTGCCTGCTGCCACGCCCCAGCTCCCCCAGAGCCCCAAGCCAGAGACCAAGCTGCCCAGACAGAGGAGGGAGGCCACTCCTGCTCCCCGCCCTCCCTCCTCCTCTCCATTCCTCCTGCCTCGGGCCCTGTTGGAATGTGACAGGAGTCATGGCCAGGGCATGTCCTGACAGCAGGAACACATGCTTTAGCCCGCAAGGCTTCCCTCAGCCCCCAGCTCTGTTTAGGTGGATGGCAGTGGGAAGATTGTTTATGCCCAGAAGGCCACATAAGGTTACTGCCTCCATTGGTCCCTATGGTGGCTACTGCCCCCGTGCTGCAGCCCAGCTTATTACAGGTGGGGGCAAAGCTCGGAACTCCAAGAACGTGGAGGAGCCCTCACGGATCACTCAGACCAGCCACCTTTGTGTAGATGAGAAACAGGCTTATCCAGTGAGGAAGGGACTTACCCAGGGCCACACAGTGTGTCAGAAGCAGCACTGAGCCTGGAACTCAGGTGTCTCAGCTCCCCAGACTTTGGTTTTCTACACCAGGGTTTCTCAAGTTTGGCACTATCAATATTTTGTGCTGATAATTCTTTGCTGTGGGGCTATCCTGTGCATTATAGGATGTTTAGCATCGTCCCTGGCCTCTACCCACTAGGTCCCAGTGGCACCCTCCCCCATCGTGACAACCAAAAGTGTCCTCACACATTTGCCAGATATCTGGGAAAGGGAGGGGGCCACGGGAGGACCAGACTCACCCTGGTTGAGAACCATCATTGCTCTAAACCGCTGCCTTTTCAGATTTTCTCTCCTGGACCTACTCTTCCTCATTGCAAAGTCTGTTTACCATCATTGTACACAGTAGTAGTCTTTGGGATCCTTCTGGAAACATTGCTAGGAGCTTTCTTTCTAGCATCTTCTCTGGTATCTACTAGGCTTTTTCCTGGTGTTCTGCAACCCATGTTCCCCAAATCTCTTAGTTGTTTCCAGACTCTGAGGCCTGGGAGATGAACTGGACAGATGTGGGATAGGGACAGGATGGGACCGGGCCTATTCCAGAATCAGGCATGTGGTAAGCTGAGACCATGGACACAGACACACATGTGACAGTGATTTCATGGAATGGAGAAAGGCAGGAGCTCAGTGCTTGCAGTCCTTTCCTGCCTCCTCTGCTTTCCCTTCAGACTGCCTGTTCCATGGCTTTCTTGCCTGGCTCTCCCTGGGAGCCTTCCAGCGCCCGGACTGGGCAGACCGGCCTGTGACACTGACAGACAGGCGGCTGACACCTGGTTTCCACTTTCTTCCCTTCTCCGGTTTCAGGAGCTGCTGGCTAGAGGAAGTGAAGGGGCCGTGGGATGCGGAGAGCCAAGGGCTAACTCCGGGACAGTGGAACAGAGAAAGCTGCCGACAAACAGACGGTACGTCCCTGTGAGGCCTGTGCCCCTTTGGCTCTCTTCTGGGGTGGCTGGCAGATGAGGGGGCAGCTGAGTGACCCCACTTGGTGGGGGATGGTGAAAAGAGAGTGGTGGAGGCCAGAGAGGCTTGGCCTTCAGGGCTCTCGAGCTTGGAGACCCACACCGAGAAGCCTGGTTGGGTGAACGTTTGCAAACTCTTACTTCCTGGTTATGATTTTTTTTAAAGCTAACCTTTACTGAACATTTCCTAAGTGCCAGGTCCTGTTTTTAGTGCTTTACATAATTTTCACAACAACCCTATGAAATTGGTGTTCTCATCCCCAATTTAAACTTGACGAAACTCACGCACAGGGAGCAGGTTTTCCCTCAGAGGCCTTCTTCTAAGCCCACAATGGTGAGTGGTGGGCTGCTCTTTAGACTCTCTGCCCCACTCCTAGGGCACAGTCCACTCTTCCTGGTGTCCAGGCCCTGAGCCCTGCCTTTCCCACTCCTCTACTCCCATTGGACCCAGGCTCCCCTCCAGCGCTCCCCTACCCATGGGCACTGACACACCAGAATCTAGCCCTTCTAATGACCCTGGCAATGGCCCAGGCCTGCCTGCCTGCCTGGTGGCTCCTATCTGTCTCCTTTTACTGTCCTTTTTTCCCCTCAGTTCAGAGACCTCTTGTCCACGTCTCTGAGCCTCCTCCTCCTTTGCTTCACCTCAGCAGGTAGAGGAGCCCAGAATGACCAGTGCAGCCCCTGCTAAGAAACCCTATCGTAAGGCACCACCTGAGCATCGGGAGTTGCGGCTGGAAGTTCCTGGATCCCGGCTCGAGCAGGAGGTCAGCAAGACTGGTACCCTGCCCTGGCTGGCAGAGGCAGACCCCTGAGGCTGGGTGTCTGGCTGGCTTCTCCCAACTGAGGGAACTTCTGGTCCCCCGAGTTGGGGTGAGGCATTGCTGATACAGGCCTGCAGCCTGCTAGCTGCAGCAGTGCTGGTGGGGGCAGTGTCGGCTCCTAGAGGACAGCTGTGAGTACATGTCCGCAAGTCAGGTAGCCCCTGCGGATCATTTCGTAGCCCAGCAAAAATGATCCTGCGCGGTATTATTCTTCCTGCAGGAGGCAGCCCACCAGACTGAGGGGTCCTAACCTGCTGGAGGCTGGGACTCTGGCCCTCTGGTCGTGGAGGAGAGCCTTCAGCCTGCGGCCCCTCTAGGGGCTGTTAGGAGGCAGTGCTCCAGCACTGCGCCCCACGCCAGCTGTTCTTCACTGGCCCCAGAAGTCTGGCCCTTCCTCCAGCTTTGCTTTGCTTTGGCTAACATTTGTTAAATACGTGCACCCTGCTAGGAACTGCGTTAGGTTCCTAGGAGGCCTTCTTTAGTCAACTGTACAACATTCTCCAAATTGGTTATCCTCCCTCGTGAAGTTTACTAACAGGAGGAAACGAGTGTTGCCGTGGTTTATTCATCTTACTACCGTGTTTCCACCCTGTTGCAGCAGATGGAACACATTTATAGAACTTGAGAGACAGTCAACACATGCCGAGCATCTGGCGTCTCATGGCCCACTTTGGTCAGATTCAGGGCAGAAATGCCATGACCTGCCCATTTCAGTTCAGGGAACATGAAATAAAAAGGCCGAGTGTTGTGCTCGCTGCCACTGAGTGGGCATCCCCCTGGTTTTGTAGAGGACACTAAGGCTCAAGGAGGTTAAATTAACTGTAACCACTGTGTGGTAGAATGAGATCAAATCCAAGTGTCAGTGGCTCCAGAGTCTGTGGTCCGGGCACCCACCTCATTTTCCTGCCTGTGGCTGGCATTCTGAAGCAGTCAGCTCCATTTGGAGTGGGCCCCTTGGCATTTCCCTTTTACCGTAGCATGTACCTGCTCTGCTTTGTGGTTGCCTGAGCTCTGGCTCTTGGGCGTGACCAGTGTGGGGCTTGGGGAGGGTGGGGCAGGAGGTTAAAAGCAAGACAAGACACTTCACTCTCTCGGTCAGGCTTGGCCCAGAGGCTCTCCTTCATCCATGCACTTGTTCCTCCTGGGCCTCAGTAAAGGTGTGATGCTGCCCATCTTCCCTCCAGCGGACTAGGAGAGTCTATCAGAGCTCAGAACCCTACTATAGCTCACCTGCCTTCTTCACTTCCCAGCAAGGTCTCTGCTGTGCCTGCGGGGCCTGCTGGGAGCTCAGTGAACAGCTGAGAGGCTCTCTTTTTCCCTGGAAGAGGTGGCATGGGTACCAGGATTCATTTACAACTGGCTTTAGGATTAAGAGTGGGGCTGGAGCTGGTGTGGGTAAGGGTGAGGGTTGGAAGGGGTTCTTGAATCTTCTGGTTGGCATGGGAGAGAATAATCTAGGCTTGTCTGGGTGTTAGCGGATTGCCTCCATCTCTGCAGGGCCCTGCAGCCCTCTGCTGTGAGAGTCTTTGGGCTTCAGACATGGCCCTTTCCAGGGCTGTTTGGAGGGTGGGCTAAGCATAAGGCCAGTTGGTCCAGAGCTGAGCCTCAAGCTTCTGTTCTTTTGTGCCCAGGAGCCCCTGACTGATGCGGAGAGGATGAAGTGAGTATCTGCTGCTTGAGAGCCTGCCCTGCCTCAACTCTGTCCCTTTTAGCTCCAGGCGAGGCTCTTGGTACAATTGGGCTTTTTCTTGGATTAGGTAGGGGTAAAGATTGGGGTGGGGTGTTTTAGGGACTCTGGGAGGAGGCTTTATGTTGTAGATGTTCCTTCTGGAAAGAGATTTTGTTCCATGGGCTCCAAGAGAACCTGGAATCAATGAGGGGATGGCTCTGAGGGCCTGCTCTTGCCACAGAGCCCTTCCCCAGCTCCTGGGCCTCCTGTGCCAGCTGCCCCCTTGCAGCCCTTTCTGTCAGCCATGTGAGGCCTCTGGAGAGGAGGGCAGTGCTAGGCTGGATTTCCAAGAGATTAATAATGGAGCAGCCTGATTGTGCAGTGAGGAAACTGGAGCTGGGGGTCTTGGTGGCCGGCTGGCTTGGGCTGTAACCAGAGGCAGACTGGGAATTGTATCCCTGCCCCCAGTTCTGTCTGTTCTTCTCCAATGGTGGGGGGTGGACTGCTCTCTGCCTTCCCCCATCCTCCAAGCCAGGTCGTGTTCTCAGGACCAGCAGGCCTATGGAATATGCTGCCCGAGACTCAGGCTGAGTCTCAAGGCTTGTCCTCATGTCATCCCTACTCCTTCCTTCGAGACCAGCCTGGGGCTCTAGAGCTGGCCCTTCTATCTCTGATGCCCCTCTGCCCTTGACCCCTCACCCCGCTAGGCTGTTGCAGCAGGAGAATGAGGAGCTTCGCCGGCGCCTGGCCTCAGCCACCAGGCGCACTGAGGCCCTGGAGCGTGAGCTGGAAATCGGGCAGGACTGCCTGGAGCTGGAGCTGGGCCAGAGCCGTGAGGAGCTGGACAAGTTTAAGGACAAGTTCCGCAGGTGTGGGCAGGAGGGGCCAGGACTCACATGCACACATCTCCCCGTTCATAGGAGGTTAGCTGGAAGAGGCCTCAGAGATCATCTGATTCTCATGAGAAAATGGAAGTTCTGGGAGGAGAATGACTTGCCCAAGGTCCCATATCAAGGAGGGGCTGAGCAGGGTCCGAAGAACAGGATCTTGACCCAGGGCTCTGCCTTTTATTCCTCTACAGGCTGCAGAACAGCTACACGGCTTCCCAGAGGACCAACCAGGAGCTGGAGGACAAGCTGCACACTCTGGTAACCTGTCCAGGAGGGCAGTTTGCCTGGCACTGTGCTCACAGCATAGCAGGGGGCTAGGACTTGCCAGGGGAATGCCCTTCTGCCCTGGGGCTTGGGGAGGGGGGGTGGGGAGGTACAGTGGTGGGGAGAGGACTGCAGTGTGCTGTGCAAGTCAGGACCGTCCTAATGCTCAAACTGTTTCTCTTCTCTCCTCGTCTTCCCCTCATGCTGCCGCCGTTGCTGCCGCGCTCTCCTCTCAGGCCTCTCTTAGCCACAGCTGGATTTTTGCAGTTGCGTCTGAGTTTGTGTTTCCTCCCTTGCCCTGGCCTCCTCCTCAGCTGAGATCTGGGATTGCTGGGCCCTGGTTCTTTCCTCTGCCCACTCCTTTCCTCTTCCTATGTGAGGCCCATTCAGTAGTCAGGGCCTCCCTCTTGGGGGACAGCTGGGGAGCCTGCTCTTAGCTCGAGCAGAGGTGCTGATTGATGTCACCACTGAACACTCACAGCTTCTCAGCTGCAGTGGCAGCAAACCAAGCCATTTGGGGGAAGGGGGGCTGTTGATCCAGTCCATGAACTGAAGATCAGAAGGCTGCTTTTGAGTCTGCAGCTCCCTCCCTGCTCAACTAGATAATCTCACAGGCGCCCCCAGCTGCCACCCAGCCCCACTCCCTCCTCCCTCCTCCCTGATCCTGGAAACAGCTACACACATAGGCTTCAGCCATGGGTTTGCACAGTTATTGCCTCTCAGGTGCCAGCTGCCTTGCCTAGGGCAAAGGGCCCCTCCAGTTCCCTCAAGGGATGGGCAGCTCTTACACTGCCTCTGTCCTGGACCCTGGCGGCAGCAGGTCATGCTCAGAAAGCCCCCATCCCACAGCCAGCCCAGAGAACAGGAGAGGTGTCTGGTCTCCTTCTGTCTGTCCGCCATCTGTCTCTATGCCGTCTGCCTTGGCTGCCCTAGCACCTGTGGCTTCCTTTGTCTCTGGGCTGGAGGGGGAGTTGGAAGGGGAGGAAGGGCTGGCTGGGGTGTGGGCTGGGTTTACCCACCAGTCTTGCACCTCAGATCAAGAAGGCTGAGATGGATAGGAAGACACTGGATTGGGAGATCGTGGAGCTTACCAACAAGCTGCTGGATGCCAAGAACACCATCAACAAGCTGGAGGAGCTCAATGTAGGTGCCCCTCGAGGGCCTTCCTCACCTGTGGCTGCCTTTGTCCTGACCCAGCCCTGCTCCCATGGCAGGGCCAGGCTCTGAGCCACATCTGTATCTGTAGGAGCGGTACCGGCTGGACTGCAACCTGGCTGTACAGCTCCTCAAGTGCAACAAGTCCCACTTCCGTAACCACAAGTTGGCCGATGTGAGTAGAACACCCTCCCCACCAAGGCCAGTCCAGCCTTTTTAGGGCTCCTCTAACTCCACTTCCTACGCCTCTCTCCATCCTCCTGCCTGTAACTGCCCTTTTCTGCTTGGCCTTCCCCTTGCCTCCATGTCTCCTCTCAAGCCAGTCAACTGCCACTGGTTGTGTCCTGTGTGCTGTCAAGGGCCCAGCACTAGGGTTGGGCTGTTGGTATTTCTGGAACAGAGACAGGGAGAGAGGGACTCAACTTCCAGATCCCATGCAGGAAGGAGCTATCAGCCGTAAGATTATTGAGAGAGGATTGGGCCAAACTGATCCCCTAACCCCAGGGGGCAAACTCTGGACCCCAAAGCCTCAGGCCTGCAGTTGACCGGCCTACAGAAGGAGTGAACGTATTCCCAAGGCTGCTGGTCAGTATAGATTCTCAAACTTATTTCTGGTTTGGGCAGAAGCCACTGCTGAGATGGGGGAGACAGAAGTTTGAGAGCATGTGGGCCTTAGCACCAGTTCTGGGTTCAGCTCCTGGCTGTGTTCATCAAAAGCTTCAAGTTATTTTACCCCAACTGAGCCTCAGTTTGTCTGTGAAATGAGGAAAGACCTTGGCGTGCTGTGAGAACAGGAGAAAGCAAAGTGCCTAGCACACAGTGGTCCTTGTGTGTGGTAGCCATTATTTTTGCCATGAGTCAAACTGTCTTAGGCTGGGATCATTCATGTCTCTCTTCCCTTCTCCTGTTCCTTCACGCCAGCTGCCCTGTGAGCTACAGGACATGGTTCGGAAACATCTGCACAGTGCTCAAGAGGCTGCCAGCCTGGAACCCGCCCCCAGCCTGGCACCAGGGGCTGTGGTACCCACCTCGGTCATTGCCCGAGTGTTGGAGAAGCCAGAGTCTCTACTGCTCAATTCAGCCCAGTCAGGCAGTGCTGGGTGCCCCTTGGCTGAGGATGTCTTTGTGCACGTGGACATGAGTGGGGGTGACCCGGGAGACCCAGCCAGTCCCTCAGCCCCTGGCAGCCCCACCCCCCAACCCAATGGGGAGTGCCACACTCTGGGCACTGCTGGGGGCTCCCCAGAAGAGGAGCTGCCCCTGCCAGCCTTTGAGAAGCTGAGCCCCTACCCCACCCCATCTCCGCCACACCCGCTGTATCCTGGCCGCAAGGTAATAGAGTTCTCTGAGGATAAGGTGCGAATTCCCCGCAACAGCCCCCTGCCCAACTGCACTTACGCTACGCGCCAGGCCATTTCCCTGAGCCTGGTAGAGGAGGGGAGTGAGCGGGCCCGCCCCAGCCCAGTGCCCAGCAGCCCTGCCTCAGCCCAGGCCTCACCCCACCACCAGCCTAGCCTTGTCCCCCCAACACTCAACACCCCAGCCAGCTCTGCCAGCTCTGAGGAAGACCTGCTGGCCAGCTGGCAGCGGGCATTTGTGGACCGTGCTCCACCCCCGGCTGCCGTGGCCCAACGCACAGCCTTTGGACGTGATGCACTCCCTGAGCTGCAGCGCCATTTTGCTCTTAGCCCTGCTGACAGAGATGAGGAGGTTCAGGCACCTTCTCCCCCACCCAGTGAGAGTGGGCTTTTGCTGCCACCAGAACCTGACTCTGGCCCTTCCAGAGAGGAGGAGGAGGAAGAGCTGAACCTGCCCATCAGCCCCGAGGAAGAGCGCCAGAGCCTGCTGCCCAGTGATAGTGGCAGAGTGGGGGGGCCTGGCCCTTCCCACACTGAGGTTAGGACCTGGGCACTCCCTAGCTCCAGCCGCCCCCAGCGCAGCCCCAAGAGGATGGGGGTGCACCACCTGCACCGTAAGGACAGCCTGACCCAGGCCCAGGAGCAGGGCAACCTGCTCAGCTAGGGCCCCGGCTTGTCTTCTCACCACTGCTGCACTGGGGCTGCAAGGAGGCCCGGACCCTTGCAGCTCAGGCTCCCCCGCCCAGCTGAGTTCTTGAACTTGCCTCCCTCCAGGTCTGCACAGCTCTGGTCCCTGTGGGGGTGGGGTCGGGCATGGCCACACCAGGTCTTTCGGCTGCATTGACTGTGACTTGGCATCGGCTTGCCTCATGGTTTTTCCCCTTTTCTCTTGGAATATTTATTCTCTAAAGGTAAAATGCAGCCAGGGCTCAGACCTTTCTTCCAATCAGCCCAGCCCAAATTGGGCTGTTTTGGGGAGCTGAGGGGTTTATTGAATCAGTGTTCATCCTCCATCCTCCTCTCATATCCGTGAGTTGGTTTGGTTTTTTTCAGGGTGGGGGAGTACTGTTGGGATTACTAACCTCTAATTTCTATTTTCCACCTGTTTCCCTCTCCCCCCAAATCCCCTGCACAAGCTGTTGCCTTCAAGGGGCCTGGCACAGCGGGCCCTCGGGGATGAGGGAGAGGGCTGACTCAGGGCTCTCCTCAGCTGTTTCCTTCCTCCCTCTGGAAGGGAGTAGAGGGTGGGATTCGGGGGCTTCAGGCTCGGCTCTGTGTGAGGGCTGGCTCCCCTCCCAACCTTGGCTCTAGACTGTTACTCCCAGCTTTGGGAAATTTTCACATCAATGACTATTTTAAAATTAATTAAAACTATTTTACTCGTATGGCCTAATTTGTCTATTAATGACCTTCCTTCTGCTGTTCTCCCCATTCTTGAGTATTCCCAGTCCTTGTGATGTCTTAGTCTTTGCTAGTGACTCCCTTGCTCCACTCTGCCAGGGACTTCCCTGGGCACAGAGCATCAGGCAGTGGGAGAGGGTACACCTCAAGTAACCTTGGCAGGGCCCGAGTCTCTCCTTGAGGTAGGGTCCAGTCCAGCCCAGCTCTGGAGGTGGGCTCTTTACCTTAGTTATGATCCTTATCATGGGGCCTGTGTAAGGTGTCATCCCAGAACCCCAGATTGGAGACCTGAGCTAGACCTGTTTGGGACATTTGGGGCCAGAGGATGCTGCGTGGAGCTTGGGCTGTGGGGTGGCACTGCCCCCTAGTGGTGCCTAATGGTAATTCCAACTCCCCAGCTACTGCCAGCCCCCAGTGACCACAGTCACACGCCAGGTTGTAGAGTGAGTTCATAAAATCTCTTCCGAGCCAGCGGGTTGCAGCCAGAGCTGCCAACAAGTGCAGAAGCATTGCCTTGGGTTCAAGTGTCCCCCAGGCTGTTGCTCAGTCACAGTTTCCAGAGCGCCCCACCACACTGCCAGGAGCTGCCAGAGCACCAGGCACCCCACCCCCCAAGCCCCAGAGCCTGACCCTGATATCTGGGACAAGGTGCTGGGGACATAGACAAATGTAATGATGCGCAGAAGCCCATGTGGAGAGTCACATCTCAGTCTCAGCCAACAGACTGTCCCCTAGTCCTGACGTCATTAGCACCATCTGAGAACTGCGATCTGTGGAAGGGCAAAGGGGTGTTCAGACCACAATTTGTTCCTCCACTGGGGGCCACAAATAGGTGAGAGGTGGCCTAGGTTTCCCACACCCACTCTCACTGGTCCCAAGCCTCTTCCAGACCTGGCTCTGATCAACCCTCAGGGTTCTTACCACTGGGGCACATCCAGGAGCTGCTGCCTCTCTGGTGGGCAGCAGCCTCCTGCCCTCTCTCTCGTTCCTGGGTGTCGCCAGCCCCTCCTGCCATCTCCTCCTCCTCCTCCCCCTCAGAGAGGAGGTCACAGATCTGCTGCTGCAGCTCTGGGCTAATGCTGTTCTCAGCCAACACCAGGCTCCGTAAAGCTGTGGGGTAATTTTCTACCATGTCCAGCAGGGTCTGAAATGGGGGAGAGTATGGAAAAGGACAAACACAGTTAGGGCAGCTCCTCAGGCTCCAATGTGCCACCCCTTCCATAGGTCCACGGATACACTGGCTAACCTCCACCCCAACCCCTGGCCCATCCCCAAACATAGAGACTTCTCACCTGAGCTGACTGGTTGGTGAGCCCTGTGCCCTCCAAGTCTAGGACCTCTAAGGTGCGGCTGGAGGCCACAGCTACAGCCAGCATCCCTGCCACGTGGTCACCTGGAGAGACAGCAATACACTCACCTGCATTCATGCGCAGGTCTGCTAACCCTTCCTTCCATGGTCTCTCCATTGCCCTAACAACCTTAGATCCCACTCCTAGGCCAGGAAACATTGACAATTGGTAGGCGGCCAGGAGGGGAGCATTGTGATTAGTAAGTGAATGGATGAAGCAAGCCAGGCCCAGGGATGGTGAGGGATGCTTTGATCTACTTGTTGGTCATCTGGTTCTCCATACAGATGGCTCCTCTACTACCTCCCAGACCCCCCTCCCTTCTTCCTTTCCCCAGTGTGGGGGTTACCATGGCAACTGATGGTCCCAGGTTCTTGGATGGGGGTGGGGTGGTGAGAATTGAAGGGGGCTTTCTTGAGCCTCACCCAGGGGGTTGTAGTCGAGATTGAGGACGCGGACCTGGGAGCTGTGGGCCACGGCAATGGCGAGGCGGCTCCAGCCCTTAGGGGTGATGCCAGGGTTGGCACTCAGCGTTAACTCCTTCAAGCCTGGGCAGCATCACAGCAAGAAGCCAGGAGGAGAAGGTCAGGCCCTCCTCAAGCCCCTCCCCCGCCCCAGGTCTCTGGGGTGTCCCTAATGGCTGGGAGCCCCCCCCACCCCCACCACAGAGCTCCAGGGCCAGTAGAGACCCATGCCTTCCCTGCACAGACTCCCCCTCACCCCAAGCCTGGATTCCTGTCTCCATCCTGCTCAGCCCCCAATCCTTCTTCCTGAGAGGATTTTTTCCCACTTTGGCAAAGCCCTCAGCTCTGGGCCACACCCCCTGCCCTCTGCACTTAGCTTTTCATCAAGGCCATACCAGCCCATGCCCTCAGCAGGGCCCTGCTCACCAGACTTGGCCCCATCTGGGGGGAGGAGGCCACAGATGAGGTTGATGGCTTCATCACCCAGCATGCAGTCCCCCAAGTCCAGAGCCACGAGGGCAGGGTGGAGGGCCAGGGCTGGATTCAGCAAGGCCAGCCCCGCATCTGTCAGGGGGCTCCCATGCAGGCTGGGGGTGAGACCAGAGAGCAGGGGTTACTGCAGTCATCAGCCCCATCTGTAGGGGGATGCAGCACTTTCCCTTATGTGAGCCCTAGAGGCGAGGAGGGCACTCAGTCACAGCACTTGGGAGAGGCCTTGGGAAAGAAGAAAGAAAATTCTAGATTCTAGAGGAACACAGGTAGAAGAGGAATTTGGTTTCTTTTCTGGGGCAGGGACTGGGATCGAGGACAGAGCACAGAGAAGGGGTGTGTGGGTGGTGGACTGAGATTCTTCAGTGGGCAGATGTTGGGACAGAGATCCAGTATTCCTTCTTGGGAACTGAGGAGCTGCCCCGGAGAGGTCAAGGAGGGTGATTAGGTGGGGAGGTACACGCGCCCTGCTAGGAATGGGTGGGTGGGGTGGGGCTGTGCGAGCTAAGTCCAGAGATAAGGCATGTACTTAGATGGTGTTGTGAAGGCCTTGGGCAGAGCGATGAGGTGTGCGTATAAGGGGTGAGAAGGTGGGTTGGTGGAAAGACAGATACAGGAAGGAATGTGGAGGAATAGGAGGTGGCAGGAGGAGTGAGAGGAGGGGTGCAGTGCCCGGGACCCCCGTGCGAAGGAGCGCACTCACAAGAGGGACTGGATGGAGCGGTTGGTCCGCAGCGCCTCCGCCAGCTGCTTGATGCGGCTGGGGCTGGACACGACGCCCAGGTTAAGGTTGAGCTGTGCCAGCGACGTGGCCCCGGCCAGAGCCCGGCAGATGCGGCCGAAGTCGCGGTCGCAGAGGCGGCAGCCGCGCAGCGAGAGCAGGCGCACGGCGTTGTCGCGCAGGCCGCGGCAGATGTCCCGCACCTCGGCGCCTGACAGCGGCTCCCCCGAAATCTGGATGGAGCTGGGCAGCATCGTACCAGCGGCTGGGCCTCCGGGGCCGGGGCTGGGGCGCGGGCCGCGGCCGAGGTTGGCGGGGCCGCGGGCGGGGTCGGGGCTGGGGTCGGGGCCCGGGCTGGGGGCGCGGCCGAAGCGGGGGCAGCGGCGGCGGCAGAGGCGCAGGCGGCGGTGGCGGCGGCGGCGGCGGCAGCGGCGGCGAGGAGCGCGGTGGCCCCGGCCCGAGCCGGCCGGGGTTGCGGGGGCGCCGAGGCCGCCAGCCGGGCTGAGACTGCGCGGCGCTGCGGCCGGGGCGGACCGTGTGGTCCGTGTCTGGGCGGCGGGCCGGGGCGCGCGATCCGGAGCCGGACGGGCGCTGCCCGCGCTTGTCCTCGTCCCTGCGGGTTGCAGCGGCGGCTCGGGGCCTCGGCTTAGGACGCGCGGGACCGGTCTCCGCTCGGAGGCCGCATCCCCCTCCGCTCCTCCAGCCCGGCTGCCCCTACCGCCCCGCGGGGAGAGCCCGAAGAGGGCAGGCGGGCAGCCGGCAGGCGGGCGGCGGGCGGCAGCTTCGGCTCCTGCACCGTAGAGGGCGGTGGGTTCCCATGGCAACCGTCGCGTCACCGCCGCTCGCCCCGCCCCCGGCCCGGCCTAGGCCACGCCGGCCTACGAGGTTTGCGCACACCGGGTGGTTCAGGAGCGGTGGGGACGCCGTTCCCCCGGGTGCGGGGCCTGACAACAGGTAGCATGTAGGTGGCGGGGTTGAGGCCCGGGACGGGCAGGGGTGGGGACGGGAAAGTGGAGGCATGGCACACAGAGATGGCGTTTGAGACTACTACAGACCGGCCTTTTTTGCCCATTCTCCCGTCGTGCCCCATTTCTAAGGCCAGACCCTCGGTGCCTCCGCCTGGACCCCAGGCACGCCCTCGCGTCCCGTTTGGAAGTCCCGGGGCCCCTTTCATGAGCCCCGCCCCCGCCCCCGGAGGCGCAGCGCGCGCGGGGATTCCAACCGGCAGGGACGTCCCCGCGCGGCCCTCGCCAAGATGGCGGCCTCGCCCCGCGGTCACGGCCGGGCGGCCAGGCGTAGGGGACTCCACAGGGTCCCCGGGGCAGGTGAACGCAGGTAGATGCAGGGTGTTGATGCCGCCCCTTCCCCAGGTGCGAGGGGCCCGGTGCCCTGAGGTTCTCGGGCCGGGGAGACTGGCTCAGCGAGCTGGAGTGGCGACAGGGCCGCGGGGAGCGGGGAACGTTGTCCGCCGGTGATGGTGTGGGCGCCCCGTAACAGTCACATGGGGCAAATGCAGGGCACGTTTTCTAGTCCCTTTTTCAGGAGAGAAAGGTGCTGACCCAGATTTACTAGCGTAATGATTTTTTTTAAATGAATAATATAAGCTAGTGAAGGGAGGTCAAAAATTCTATCCCATTAACCACCTGAATGAACCACCTAAGTGGAGATTAAATGGGTGGTGGGGGTGGACGGTGCTCTGCTTGGGGTGGTGGTGGTTTTTAAGAGTGAACAGCACTCTTGAAGAGGAAGGACAGAGGAAACTGAAGAGAGCTTTGTTCCTCTGGCCCCAGGACAACCAGACCAAAGCCAAGTTTGGCTGCAAATGTGAACTCCCACAGGAAAATTATCCCTATACAACAGCTCAGGTGCATAAGGGCTTTATAATGACATGAGGTTGAGTCTGGAAGTTTCTGTCCGATTGTCATTACTCCCTTGGTGTCCCAAGGATGAGGATGAGCCCAGACTCAAGCTGGGCATACTGTTCCATCAGGCTCATGGTTCTTGTTTGAGGCCTCCCTGCCGCTCCATGGGTCAGGTGTCCCCTGCCCTCAGGGACAAGTTACATATTCAATCACTGCCTTCAGTGTAGTTGGCTGTCCCACCTTCATCCTGCCTGGATGAGGGTATAAAGAAGGGAACATGTGACATTACCACCACTGACAAGAACAGCCAACTGTCCAGGGGGCAGGGAGGACCACTGGAAGGGAAGCTGCAGTTCCAGACTTCAATCAATATTTTAATTACCAAGTCTATCTTTAGCAAGACATCGTGGGAGAGACAAAGAGGAAGCAAGGGGTAGGTGGAGAGGGCCTCAGAGGAGCTGGCCCACTTTCTGCACTGGCTGCAGAGCCTGGCCATGAGTTCCTGGCCTTGCACCCTTCAGAAGCCCTGACAGGCGTCAAGGAGGTGTTTAAGTGGCTACAGCTCAGGAGCAGCTGCAGACCCCATCAAAGAGACATATGTCACCATCCATGTCCTTTAATCTTCCTTCACTCCGCAGCTGGGGGTAAGGGGGGCCGGCCAAGAATTTCAGGTGGGGTCAGTGTGACTGCAGGGTCACTGCGATAGCCTTGGCTGTGGCGTTGAGCATGGTGGCGGGAAGCCTAGCAGCAGGGAGCGCAGCAGGGATGTCTCTGGGGACCCTCTGCATGGGTGGAATGTTGGGGCCCTCCAGTGTGTCCAGGATCCCTGAAAGGAGGATGGAAGGTGAGCAAGAGTTGGCTGGGCCCTGCCCTAGGCAGCTATCTCCCCCCAGACCCCACACCCCCAGGCCCTCCTGTCACTTACCCTCTACCACCTTGTGGTAGGCAAAATGCAGATAGAGCAGGAAGAGCATGTGCAGGGCAGCCAGGGTGCCACAGAGGAGCAGCCGCTGTGTGGGGCCCACAGTCCGTGACACCAACACTGCCACCTAGGGCCACAGGAATACAGTTCAGAGGGCCTGGCTCCAAAGCAAGCGGTGTGGAGAAGACACTCCTATCTAGAGCAGAACTATCTTTGGGCTCTTTCCTGCCATTCAGAGCCCTGTGTGGGGTTCGGCCCAAGCTCTGAGCTGTTTAACCCAACTCCCTGGAAGGACAGCCCACCTCTGGAAACCTCTTGCCCAGCTTACCATGCGCAGGGTGGACAGCCCCCCCACCAGCAGCCAGAAGAGGTAGAAGAGGGCATGGAGGTGGATGTTATAGGTGATGAACAGGACAATGCAGTGCCCAAAGAGGCCATAGCCCTAAAAAGGAGGATGGTGGAGAGGAAAATCACTCAGGCTGGGCTAGCCTCTGGACCCTCATGGGGACCCTGAGGAAGAAACGGTCCATTGGCCAGCTCCCCCCACTCCAGGCTCTGGGGCCCCAGGACAGATGCAGACAAAGGCCTTGCTACTCTTTTAAGATCACCCTTGTCCACTACCATGTGGGACTCCTTACCAGCAGTGCCAGCATCTGGAGCATGGTGATCTGGGCGTTGCACAGGTAGGCGAGGAAGTAAATGAAGGATGAGACGCCCAGCCAGTAGCCGAAGCAGGTGCCAATGGCTGTGCCCATTAGGGTGCCCTCCCGCTGTGGGATGAAGGCTCTACTTAGTCCTGGGAGGCCTCTGGTCTCAGCCTCCCCCAGGACCTTCCTCAGGGGCTGCTTCTACCTCACTCCACCATCGTCTCCTTGGGCAGCTTTCAACTCAGTTCAGCCACCCCCCAAAGTCCTCTGCTGTGCTTACGATAATGGTGTCAGATGTCTTCATTCCGTGAAGGAGGATGGCGACCAGCGTGAAGACCAGCATGAGAGGTCCATAGAGCTCACCTGCAATTTTCTGTCAATATACCAACTCATTCAGGCTGGAGGGTACACGGCCCTTCTGTTTATGCCCTCCCAGGCTTTGCCTGGTGGCCCCACCCTCTGCCCTAGTGCCTCCCCGGGCTCTTCCAGACATGGTACCCCCATTCACCTGGGGGAAGTTGACCATCTTGATAGGGATCATGGACTCCAGGAGCCTGGGAGAGGAGAGGAGAGATGAGAGAAGAGGCAGCACTAGGCTATGAGGTTCCAGAGTATGCGATTCTCGTACTCCAGAATTTCATTCATTTCTTAACTCCAGAGAACATGCTGGATGGTAAAAGGAGAAGAACAATAAAGATGGACAAGGAATGAGGGAATCACTTCTTTGTCCCTAAAAATGCTTCCAGGAAGTGCAACCCTCCGATGCTGTGCTGACTGATGCAGCGGCAATATGGAGAACTCAGCCCAACTGGGCCTTGGGAGAAGGCATGACGATTTACCTGTTTGACCTGCTCCCCTTTAAAGGACAGGCAAACCCCAGCAGAGAATGCCCAGAATTCAGGGCTGTGATAGTGAAGCCCTGGGAAAGATTTACAAGGAAAGGTTTTACTCAAGGGAACCAGTGTGCCTCCTGCGTCTTCCTGCTTACCATTCCTCCAGGCACCACTGAGCATTTTCTTGAAAATATATCTGAAGTGGCATGAAAAGTCCAGGAAGAAGGAATAAAAGTACAAGTCACTCCCCCACTTTCTTCTTAAGTGGCTAGCTCCTAATAATACCTTGGATTTTGGTTAGATTTTACTTCTGGGAAACCTGCCTTGTCCCACCCTCCAGCCTACTCTGGGTCCAGGTGTCCCTCCTCTGGGCCCCATCATAGCACATGAATGCTGTACTGCAACTCCCACCTATCTTCACCACTGAATCAGACATAACTACTAAAGTGCTGGGCACAGAGCAAATGCTTAATAAATATTTGCTGAGTAGCACTGGTATTTGATAAGTATTGGTTACATTAAAGGACGAACAAAGAACCCAGCCAAGATTAAACCCAATTCTTGAAAAGTCATGCAACAAGTATGCACTGATATTCAGAGACTGTTCTGGTGCTGGGAATAAAAAGATAAAACAGAGCCTGCTTTTGAGGCGGTCTCTGGGGAGACAGATGCAGGAATAAGAAAGTACAGCATTGCTGAAGTGTTATCTGTTAGAGGAAAGCACAGAATTCTATAGGATCACCTGAAGAGAACAAATTGGGGATGGGGTTGAGGAATGGAGAACAAAAGAAATGACATTTGAGCTAGGTTTTGAGGGAAGATGAGTCGTTTGCTAGGTGAAGAGGAGGAAGGCGATGCGTTATCACCATGTCCTGTTCCATGACTGGTAAGAGCTACGGTGTGGCTGGGTACAGGTGTGATGAGGGCTGGGGGGTCATGAAGAGGGGAGCCTAAGGCTTGGTATCTGGTTGTGGTTTGGATGAAGAACTGGGTCTTAAGAGGGCAGCTTCTGTCAGGAGAAGGATCCTCACCTGCTTCGCACCTGGGCAGGCTCCACATCAAAGTAGGGTCTCAGGATGTCGATGTTGGCGTACAAGCTGAAGGCCTTGGAAGCTTGTCTCTTGCCTGCCTGCCACATCTGAAGTAAGGAAGATGGGGGTGGGGTGGGTGGGAATTGTGAGACTCTTGGCTCTAGGCCCTGCAGCTTATTTTCTGTTGGATTTCTACATGGTTCTAACTGGGCAACCTGGGGTGAACTTCAACACCAACTCCAGAACCTGGGGCCTGCCGAGGCATACTTTTCCACCTGCCAGGGATCCACTCTTGCTTACCTGATCAGCCACCTGCCGGCTCAGCTGTCCTTTGAAGCCCTTCATGCCGAGGAACTCCCCATCCTCTTCTTCAGCAGCAGCTGCATCAGCATCTACTTCTTCCTCGCGCAAGCGCTGATGCAGCTCACCCATGTCCTCGAAGCTGGAGCCTGAGGTATCATCCATGTTCTCCATGTCAATCACAGCCGAGCCCCCACCCTGTGAAGACAATGACTTCTAGAGTGCAGAACCTTTCTGCTCCATCCATTAAGTCCTCCTCTGTTGATCCCTGCGTTTGGGACTTTGTTCTGTTACTGCCAGGGATATGGCTTAGAATCACCACAGATCATGCCGTTCTCTTCCCATCTTTTGCTCTCAGAACTCTTGGCTCTCTTTTCTTGCCTGGGAAACCTACTCCCTGTCTTCCATACATGTCTTTCTCCTACCTTCCCTATTAAAACCTCAAAGGGCTGCAAAAGTGCCCATTTCCTCTGTCTCTCCCCACCCCCAAACAAGGCTGTGCACACTACGGTTTTAGCCAATGCCCGTGGATACCGGCCCCCCCCCCCCCCCGCCATGCCTGACCCCGACCGCCCTCCTAACTTGTTCGGAGAGCAAGAGCGGGCGGGCCTAGAGATGTGAGGCCCTCTGGCTGGAGTACCAGTCTAGACCTTTCAGATCAGCACTAGTCCCACTGCCTTTCGTGTGCACGAAGACGCAAAGGAGAGCAAAAGTGCTGCAAATGGAGCAGACTTCCAGGCTCCGAGGGAGGGTCCCCACCACACTTCAGGACGGCTGCCGGCCCTGGGGCCATTACCTGGATGTTTTCTTCGAACCCTCCCCATTCCGGGCCAGCCCCGTTTCGAGCGCCCCCGGCCGGCGCCGACGTCGTCGCCATGTCCCTCGAGAGCTCCCGTCGCTGAAGCCCGCGCTGGCCCCGAGCGCGTGGGAGAAGTGGGAGAGACGTGGGCCTGAGGGACAGAGAGGTACAGGGGCAATAAAGAGAGGTGTGACCCACCGGAACGCAAAACGGAGAAACCCGGATGTTTGGCCAAAACTCACTTCCGGAAGTTGGGGACGTGGACGGAGGCGGGGCAGAATCTCGCGATATTTGATTCCAGGAGGTGATGCGTTGCCACGGAGACGGAGAAGGGCGACTAGAACGCACGCGCCGGTTTGCTGCTGTAGTCACGTGCAGGGGTTGAATATGGCGGCGGCGCAGGCGGTCGAAGAAATGAGGAGCCGCGTGGTTCTAGGGGAGTTCGGGGTTCGCAATGTAAGCCTTGTGGCTTTGACCTCGGGAGGAGAAATGAGAGCGGAACAGGGATGAGTTGGGATCGGAGTGGGGACGGGCTTGGGCTCGCTGCCCCTTCGCGGCAGACTCGTCTCTTTTTGCCCTAGGTTCATACCACCGACTTTCCCGGTAACTATTCCGGCTATGATGATGCCTGGGACCAGGAGCACTTCGAGAAGGTGGGTGGGGCCAGAGAGGGTATGAGGAATGCACCGTGTGATCTGAGCAGCCTTTGCCTCAGAAGGTGCCCTTGGGGGTTCGCTCCGTTCGTAAGACGTTGATTGAGCAGCGTGTACACGGTTTCTGCTCTCTCTGCGAACAAGAAGTTCAGCCTTGTTGGAGAAGAGCGGGCGTAAACAAATGATTCCAGTATAATGTGGTAAAAGCGGTTAGCAGCAATGAGGAAGATTGGTGGTGGGGTGAGGGGTATCCCACAGAGGCACTTAATCTAGAATGGGAAAGGGGGCAGAAGTATGAAAGATACCCTTCCTGAAGGAGATGACATTTGAATTGAGCCTTGACGAGTAGAAGCTGAGAACAGCAAAGGGTGAGGACTAAGAACAGAAGCTGAATTATAAAGGCTTGTGTGAGCTGTGTTCCGAGAATGTCCAAGTAGTTCATTATTGCTGGAAGGTGAAGCGGGCCAGCGTGCATAGATGATAGGTAGCTTTTGAAGAGCTCTTAAGCAGATCTGATCAGATTTGCAACTTTAATGTTTGGGAGAGAATGAATCTGAGCATCATCATATCGGGTAGGCAGATTTGTGATAGAATTCTGTAGGGAGCTGAGGTTGAAGGCATGAACTAAGATTATCATCACGGAAATAGAGCAAAGAGGAGATAGAAGGTAAGTTTGGTGATTGCTTTGCTAAGGGCTGTGAGGGGGGAGTGTAAAATGACCTAGCTTGGGGAACTGCTTTGATGGATGGTGGTGTCACTTACTGATGAGAAATGGGTCTGGGGGAGGGGAATGGTGATGCATTCAGTTTCCTGCGTGTGGAGAAGTCTAGCAGGCTAGTAGAGTGTATGTTTGAAAAGAGATCATAAGTGAGATAATTTTGTGAGTTGTCAGTACAAATAGTTGTGAAAACATGAGTGTGATTAGGTCACTCTGGACAGAGACAAAAACCTAGGAAATATTAACATTTATGGAGTGGGTGGAAGATAGCGAATTTGGGATTCATCAGAGAAAGAAGGTAGAGAAGCAGAACACTGGTGCTTAGAAATCAAGGCAGTAGTTTGAAAATAGGGAGATTCTATCAACAATGCCAAATGCAGCAGAGGACTCTAGTAAGACAAGGGTTAAGTAGTGTCAACTAGACTAAGCAGTATGGAAGCCTCTTCTTTAGTAGAATAGCCTCTGCGGATGGACTGGCTGGAAACCATACTGCAGAGGGTTTTAAATGAATGGAATATAAAAACAGGGAGACTTTTCAAGAAACTAATAAAGGATTGGAGAAAGGAACATCTAATGAGGGACATCTGGGCCAAGGGAGGTTTTTGGATGGGAGAATGTTAATACATTGGGAGGAAGATCCAGAGGAGAGGTATTGACTATACAGAGAACAGACTTCATTTAGTGTTTTTCCTGTCCCTTTAGAATTTCCGTGTGGATGTGGTACACATGGATGAAAACTCATTGGAGTTTGACATGGTGGGAATCGACGCGGCCATTGCCAATGCTTTTCGACGCATTCTATTAGCTGAGGTATTGGTGGGCATGGTGGCAAGGGTGGACTTGCGAGGGGAGATGGTGCCATCACCTCACTTGGAGAATTGTCTGAAGCCACCCCTCCCCTTTATTTTTCCTGCAGTATTGCTGAGCATTCCTCATCATTCTTTGTAAACTTTTTATCAAGCATTCTTCTAGGAAGAGGTGTCTCGCCATCTACCTATGTCAGGAGGCGGGGAGTAGATGGAGAGTCTGTAAGGTCTTTGTAGGTTATTCTTATTTCTCTGGCAGGTGCCAACCATGGCTGTGGAAAAGGTCTTGGTGTACAACAACACGTCCATTGTCCAGGATGAGATCCTTGCTCATCGCTTGGGGCTCATTCCCATTCATGCTGATCCCCGTCTTTTTGAATATCGGAACCCAGGTGAGTGTTTGAGAAAGCAAAATTTTGGGAAAAGGCGAGCAGCTCTCCTATGAAGACAATTCTGGAATCAGACTGCCTGTGTTCAAATCCTGGATTGACTACTGCATGACCTTGGGCAAGTTAATAATCTTTTGGCACATCCGTTGTTCTTATCCGTGAGAACACTTGTCTTCCTCAGTGTCAACAGGATTAAATGAGAAATGTAAATAACGCACACGGTCTGGCGCTCAAATGTTCACTAGTTCCTTAAGAGCTGCCACCTCCACCCTTTCTGCAGGAGATGAAGAAGGCACAGAGATAGATACTCTGCAGTTTCGGCTGCAAGTCAGGTGTACTCGGAACCCCCATGCTGCTAAAGATTCCTCTGACCCCAGTGAACTCTATGTGAACCACAAAGGTGAGGAGTGGTAGGGCGAGGGAGAAGGCCCACCTGTTGGTGGGTGCTAGTTTTAGGGACTGAGGTCTTCTGATGTGCTTCTTTCTCCAGTGTACACCAGGCACATGACATGGGTGCCCCTGGGGAACCAGGCTGACCTCTTCCCAGAGGGCACTATCCGACCAGTGCATGATGATATCCTCATTGCTCAGCTGCGGCCTGGCCAGGAGATTGACCTGCTTATGCACTGTGTCAAGGGCATTGGTGAGAACTGTGTGGGCTGCCCCAGGCAGGAGGGCAGTTCAGTTACAGTGGGGCAAAGTGTGACTAAGGTATTCACCTGAGGTGTCTCTCACAGGCAGAAAGCCAGTGGGCCTTTGCTGTTAGTGGTTTGGGGAACGTGAAGAAGGGTTTCCTACACGCTCTGATTTGCCTCTTCCCTCCAGGCAAAGATCATGCCAAATTTTCACCTGTGGCAACAGCCAGTTACAGGCTCCTGCCAGACATCACCCTGCTTGAGCCTGTGGAGGGGGACGCAGCTGAGGAGCTGAGCCGGTGCTTCTCACCTGGTGTTATTGAGGTGCAGGAAGTCCAAGGTATGGTTTTTGGGATGCCATTCAGGTCAGGACCTAAAGTATATTTTCTTTGAAGGTAGCAGAGAGAAATGAAAGCTCTGGGCTCATGTATTTATTGACATGGTTTGTTTTCATTAGGTAAAAAGGTGGCCAGAGTTGCCAATCCCCGGCTAGATACCTTTAGCAGGGAAATCTTCCGGCATGAGAAGCTAAAGAGGGTTGTACGGCTGGCTCGGGTCCGGGACCATTATATCTGTGAGTATCAACTTGCAGGGAGGGGGCAGATTTTTGGTGCTGCAGCTTCATTGCAGAGTCCAGATGTGGAATCTAGCAATAACTTGCACAGGAGCTTTTGCAGGCCCTGCCTGGGCTAAAGTGTCTCTTTGGTCCCCAGTCTCTGTTGAGTCAACAGGAGTGTTGCCACCAGACGTTCTGGTGAGCGAAGCCATCAAGGTACTGATGGGGAAGTGTAGGCGGTTCTTGGATGAACTAGATGCCGTTCAGATGGACTGAAGTTTACACCAGACTTATGGCATGACTGGGCTTGGATGCTTGTTCCTGAGGCCAACTGACGATTCTGGATTCTGACCTGCCCCCACAGGAGTGCTGTAGATAACCCAGTGTGACTAGGGATCCTGAGTTTGCTGGGACAATTACAGCTTTATTTTCAGACAATACATTTTATTGTATGTGCCACAAGATGTGACTTTTATGCCTTTGTAAGGCATTAATGTAAATAAATTTACACTCAAAAAGCCTTTTGTCAGAGACCACTTCTTGAATTTTGGCCTAAAAAAATGGGGCCTCACCTCAGAACAGGTTTGGTATTATTTAGCAGTTAGGAACACCGGGCTCAAATATCACCGCTGCTCAGGGCTAAGACCCTCTGAAGCCTCATGAGAAATGCCAAATTGAGGTGGTTTCTGGGAGGCACAGCCAGACCCTAGAAAAACATTGTGTGCCACTGTAATCCACCATCTCCTGGATTACCAGAGGAAGTTCCTGGTAGGAAAAGGGTGATTTATAGCAGTCAAGTCACATTGCTGTCAAGGGCCATGTGAGGAGGAAGAGCAGTTCCCTTTGGACAGTCCCTAAGGGTCAGGTCCAGAAGCCACCAATGACCACACTGTGAGAATAGTATGGGCTGCCTGGTTTAGGTGTCAGGAACAGAAATCTCTTTCTAGCTGGCATACTACTTCAGAATGGTCGACAGAGCAGGTCCGTCAGTCACGCTTCTTCCTGTCCAGTCCTCTTAGTAGGTTGCTCCTAAGGAACACTGACCCTGGAGTACATCACTGGTTTGAAAAAGGCAGATGGGGCCCTTTCTGTAGGAAATTGAGATTTTTACTGACATGCACATGTGCTTTAGAGTTAATGTTTCTACAAAAGGTTCTATAAACAATAGAAAACTTCTAGCATGAAGTCACAGGATGTTAAAAATATTACAACACAATAAATACAACTATGCCCTCCACAGCCCCAATCAGAGAGGAGTAGGCAGCATCAAGTTTGGAGGGAAACATGCGTAAGATGGCCTTCACAGTCAACAGGAGGAAGCCCATAGCACCACCCAGAAAAAGGGTGTGGGGCAAGTCTGTGCCGCAGAACAGATACATGGGACTCCAAGTGTTGTTTCCTCAGCTTCGCCTCTTCCCGACTCTGCCTGGGGGCCCACACCAGCTCAGCTGTAGCTTCAGTCCATTGCCACTCCACTTCAGTCCTCACTGAAACCCTCTTGTCAGTGGATTGGATCAATGACAGGCCTCTGTCTTTGTGCAGAACTTGGATACACTATATGGTTTCTGTATGGATTAAACCTGTCTATGGCCAGCAGTGATCTCAAGGCTAGGGTTCCGCATCCATGTCCCCCTCTTGCTTACAGGTCCGTCCAGTGACCTCTAGAATGGGCTGGAGACTCAATACAGGTTGTGATGGGAAGGCATATTTTCTTTTCTTTTGGAAATGGCCCATGAGAGAAGTGACCAGGGACCTGAAAGGCCATGGGATTTTTGAAGGCACCTGGACTCAGCTAGTCCTAGGAGAGGAGACCAAGTGGCTTTGCGAGCTGCTTGTCACAGATGTAGCCTAGTTGGTCTGGATTATCCTTAGATGCCAATGGCATCATGTGACACTAGATAGGGTACTGTGGCTCTTGTGCCTGAGTGGACCCTGGGGCTGGGGAAACCACACTGAGTTGTTGTTCATGGAAGGGGGATGTTAGGGAGTACTACAGACCCTGGCCCAGCCTGTCCCTGAAGGTACTACACTAGAGCTTAGCTGTACCATGGATCCCATCAGGTAACCAGATTCTTGCTTGAAACAAAGACAGGGGACTGGCCAAATTCAGTTCATCACTAGGCACCTGACCCAGACATGCCCCTGGGGGATGGGAAGGTTCCCTGCCAGCCCAGCAGCAAGGTGGCTCAGGGGGACTGCAATGGTCCAGGAGAAACTCTGGCACAAGTAGTTCAGGGCTGAGCCCTTGCCGTGAGCCCGGCTAGTTGCAGTGTTGGGGACAACACCCTTCGGTCCCACTGCACAGGCATATGGCTGCACTGGGGCAGGAGGGCTTGGGGAGAGGGACCACTCTGCTCTAGCTTTTCTCTCTTGGAAAAGCCAAAACTCCAAGTAGAATGGGAGCTACCTGGGAGATGTAGACAGAACGGTGTAAGCCCTAACTCCCTTTCTTGATACTTTAGTATAATGACTTCCGGGCCTGCACAGGGCCCACTCTCTCCAGCTCCAGACTTGGAGCTCTCTCCAGGCTGACAATGGTGGAAAGTGAGGTGGCAGTGGAGAGGGGCCTAGGCATTAGCTACGAAGGGAAAGAAGAGATGACAATAAAGGCCGAGGAAGGATGCCCAAAAGCTTGATTCAGGGCTCAAAGATGGTGGCTAGGCCGCCCTCCTCGTTGTCCAGCACCTCCGTCTCCAGCATTGGCTTTGTTTTTTTGAAAAGTGAGGGAAGATTCTTAATGTGAACTTCTTTTCGAAACTGCTCTCCCAAGGGTTTCTGTGGAAAACAAATGAGAAAGAACTAACGCTGTGCCCCGAATAGTGGGTTGTTTTAAAGATCATCTCCCAGTAATGGTCAGTGACTACAGCTGTGTTTCTGGTTTGCCAATACATGGTCAAGGAAGACTGCAAGGGTGGCTGGGAGCACTAAGGAAGGTGCACGACCTACCCCGATGCAACCTGCAATGAGGCGTTTGAATTGGTCCTTCCGGCGCTTGTCAGCCACTTTCTGCAGGGAAGGGTTCAAAAGCTTGCAGTCAAACTGGTCCAGAGAGTCCTTCTGTATTTCAGGGATCTGCTCCATCACAGCTCTTATCTCCAGGTACCTGGGACGCTGAGAAGTGGAGATACACCCACTCAACGATGTAGGTTTGGGCCCTGCCACCTTCTCCATTCCCTGCCACACCCACCTCACCGGGACAGCACTAGCAACTTGGCAGCTGCCTCCATTTAGGATAAGGCTCAAATGACTGGGAGCAGGCTGTGACGGTGAAGCCGCAGCCCCCCTGCCCCCTGCCCTCTCCAGCTCACCAGTGCCTCGTATATCTGGAAGGCCAGGTGGACCAGTGAAGCCATGCAGCCGTCATGCTGCCCGTGCGTCTGTAAGCCCTTCAGCACGCTGGTGAAAAGCCACGTGACAGCATCTGCCAGCAGTGTCCCTGACAGCACCTGGGGAGACAGCTGTGCTCAGGGCCAAAGTGGACTCTCTGAAGGGCCCAGCACCCCAAATCTCCCAATTGAGTCAGTCAATCCTCAGGATCCAAACCTTTTGTAAGGGGTGAGGAGAGGGGGTGAATAACCATACTTGTTTGAGGAGAGGCCAGCAGAGCTGTGTGGTCGTCCTCTGGCAGGACAGAGTATCCTTCCAGGCCAGGGAATTGAAGGCTGTAATCAACAGCGCCGTACAAACATCCTAACGGAAAAGGACGAAGGATTATAATGGGAAAACAAGCACAATTTTCTCTGAGTATTCTTATGCATCAGGAGCTGGAGTTTTAATAGCTAAGCAGGAAAATGATAAAAGTAGCTACTGAAGAGAAATGACTTTATTTCCTCTCTCTATGTATATCAGGCAGTCAAAAAGAAGAAAAAACAACCATTATAGAAAAGAAAACCTACGTGCAGGAAGGAGACAAAGCTCAGGCCCGGGGGAGGCTGCACACCAGGGACTGGCATCAATGTGCCTATGTTTTCCTGCAAGTCTTCGCCCACTCCAGCAGGGGAGACCCATGGTCCTGCACTTTCCCCCGTTTTCTGGGGGCTTTAGGAACAGGAACTTAACTCATATAAAGGAGTATTACCCAAAAAACCTTTTTTTTTCTTTTGTGAGGAAGATTGGTCCTGAGCTAACATCTGTAGCCTCCTCTTTTTGCTGAAGGAGATTGGCCCTGGGCTAACATCTGTGCCCATCTTCCTCTACTTTATATGTGGGATGCTGCCACAGCATGGCTGACAAGCAGTGCATAGGTCTGCGCCCAGGATCCAAACCTGTGAACCCTGGGCCCCCGAAGTGGAGCATGAGAACTTAACCATTACACCACCGGGCCAGCCCTCACCAAAAAACTTTTTTGATGGCATCATAGTGAGAAAAGCAGAAGCTGGCTCCACAGCCAAGAAAGGAGGAAAACATCATCTGCCGAGCACCCACCTCATGCTTCATCAGACATTTGCCCAGGTCCGTAAGCTCTGCCATGGCTGAGGGGGTTACCTCTGTGGCCATCATCTCTTCATCTGCAAGCAGACAGCAGAATGTTAAGCTCCATCCTTCCAGAACAGAGAAGAATATCCTGTTCTGACAGAAGCCCAAAGTAAAGGAGAGTTGAATGTCCTGGGCTGACTGGTGGTTGAGTAGGACTGGGACAGCCCCCAGCCTCATAAAAGGGTATGAACGCCCCTGCCCATGGCAGATCTAGAGATGCATCTAGCTGTACATTTGGGAAACAGTGGGCAACAAGGGATCTTCTGGACAGTTACTTAAAAAGCTGCAAATGCTGAGGATTTTTGTCACTGAACAAATATTTGTGGACCCATGGTAGCAGGCACTGACTTAGTTACTGGGGTATAACAGGAACACAACAAAGTCCCTTCCCTGAGTGGAGTCTACATTCTAGTGAGGGAGACAAGTAATAAATGAATATATAAATAAAACATAATGCCAGGCAGTGCTAAGTGCTATGAAGAAAAATAGAGCAGAGGAAGAATACAGAGTGGCTGGGGTTGCTATTTTTGACAAGTTGGTCATGGAAGACCTCTTGGAGGTGACATCTGAGCAGAGACCCGAATGAAGCAAGGGGATAGGCCATGTATACAGTTGGGAGAAAAATCATTCTAGACAGAGGAAACAGCAAGCGCAAAGGCCCTTAGGCAGGAGTATGCTGGAGGAATATAGCAAGAGGGCCAGCACAGATGAAAGCTAGATACACAACATCTCACCCACACCAAACTGCGAGGCAAACAGTTTCTATAGGAACTGACCTAGTTACAGAAGGGACAATATTTAGGACCACGAGGGCAGACTTCTGAGGGCCATGCAACAGGCTCACTTACCATCTCCATCTGCAGGGGGAGCAGTACCGTGGTCAGCACCTTTCTTTGAAACACAGCACACCGCTAGAGCAAGAAAGCAGGGTTACTGGGCTTACTACGGCCAGACACAGACACCTCAGGCCAAAGGATCCCAAACGGACTCTGGGCAGGTGAGGAGGGGAAAGGTGGGGTACTGTCCAGACACATAATCAGCTTCACCAGAGGAAACAGAGGCATTCGACCAGACTGTGTTCTGGTTCCTCTTCAAGTTCAATTAACTGGAGGGAAATTACAGAATTCTCTGAGAGTAAGTGACGAGGGGAGGATGCCTGCTACTTCCTTGGTCTACTTTGGGTCTCAAACAAATGAAATAACCAACAAATAATAAAGAAAATTAACCACCTTCATGTTCAAGAATTAAAAATTTTCCCTATTTTGACAAAGCTAGTAAGTTATTCCTACCATTAATCCAAATTCCTCTTGCTATTTTAGACATTTCCTCATAATCTGGCCTTAGTATGGACAACTATAATTCAGCTCACAATTTATAAAATTGAGTTATTTTAGGTTGATTTAAGGACTACCTAGTTTCTATCTAGTTAATATTTCTAATCAGTCTGTCAGTATTGCTGCAAACATGCCTTAATGAGGCTGAGTGACCAGTTCTTTTTCCAGAAAAATTCTTCTCTACTACCCTGGATTCCCACATGCCACTTACTGATTAGGTCCATGACTTCTCGGGTTAACATCCTCACCAGTTGTTCCTCCAGCATCTCTTGAGACTCTGGATTTTCATCTGCAGTCTCATCTTCTCCACTGCAGAAACCAGGGGGCCAAGCTCCATGGGAGTGCAAAAAGGGAAGGACAAGGAAAGCAGTGACCCTAACCAGACCCTTTGTGCCCGCTTCCTTCTCCTGGCTTCCTTCTGGTCTATATTCTATGCAAATGTTGGGAATAGACAGCAATGATCCTCTGAGGAATGTTATTACTTGTGACTATATCCAGTTGGACAGAGGGTACTGGATCAAAATCTTAAGTGGGTAAGGATGTCTCACCATCCTCCTAAGGCAGGTGAAGGTACACCCTATGAAGGCTTAATCTGAGTCTGCCTAACGGTCACAGACAAGCCATCTACCATCTAGGCTGAGAATGACTATAACCTACTGCTGTTCTAACCCTGGGTGGCAGAACTCCCCTCCCCTCGCCTTCTGTCTCCCACCCTAAACCTGGCTGCCAGCTCATCCACCAAGAAGAGATGTTCCTTACCACAGCAGGCTCCTCTGGTTGATGACTTGCCATTTTTGGGAAAGCCTCTGGGAAAACAAAAAGGAAATAAACACTAGTATTGGGAAGAAGGTTGGAACAGATAATATCTAAGGTCCACTCTATGGTTAGAATTAGCCATGGATGATTCCAGGCTTCAATGACATAGCCTTGGGAGACCCCACTAGACATGGTGTCTGTAACCTCTCCCACACCCATGATGAGGGCAGCATATCAAACACTTTTTTTGCCTGGAAAGGGTCAACAACATTTTAGAATTTCTGGGTCTCTCTGGACACATCAGTTCTCCACCCAGCTGGTCTCCCTGCTTAATTCCAGCATCAGAGAAACAGACCCAGGGGAAGCACTCCCCTGATGACTTCTCCTCACTTAACAGGAGGTTAGGAGCAAAATCTGAGCCTGTAGGTGCCTCATGGGCAACTGAACCAGTTTAGTTCTTGGGGGGCAGCTCAAGCCACTGCAGCAAGGACAGTCTGCTGGGGTGGGATGGCTGCGCAGCCATCCTGGCAGAGCCAGGAGACACTTCCAGGAGCTCTTGACTTGCAAGACTCATGAGAGGCCGCCCTTCCTCTTTGAATGTCTATTCAAGTCCTTCACTCATTTTTGAATCAGGTTGTTTTGTTGTTGTTGAGTTTTTGGAAGTTCTCTATATATTCTGAATATTAATCCCTTATCAGATGTATGATTTGCAAATATTTCTCCCATTCTGTGGGTTGCCTTTTTACTCTGTGGATAGGACTTTTGCCAAGTCCTCTTTGCTACCCTTTCTGACCAGTCTCTTACCATGTGGAGGTAGGTGAAAAGAGGTCCAAGGATGGGAGACACCAGGGCTTCATAGTGCTCCGGGGGACAGAAGAGCACCAGAGGCTTCACAAAGACCCATGCCACAGCAGGTTAAGAAGTTTTAGCACAAGAGTACACATCCCTCTCACTCTAAAGCACCCCTCACCCGCCAGGCTGGAAGCCTGCCAGGCAGCAGGTTGCACCCTTGGGCAGAGTCATCCTCCAAAGGACTTGCAAGATGCCCAGAACATCCTGTGCTAACAAGCAAAGATCTTCAGGCTCTTTTCTGAAAATCCTAAGCTGCATGGATACTCAATTCCATTATATTTTTAGTTTAACTGTCCTTTCTACCAGGCTGCACATTATGGGCACTGGGTTGCCCAAAAGTAGGAAAGAAAAAAATAGGAGGGACACCCTTACAATAAATTCTCCTTTACCATTCTCCTTATATTATAACTTCAGGGAGGAAAGACACTCACAAAAACATTTTTAAAAAGTTTGAATGAGAATGAAGTGCGAATGCCTCTTCAAAGAGGAAGCACCTGAAAAAATACAGAAAAGGAATAAAAGTCTCATCTTTCCTATTTCCAAGAAGTGGGATGGTAAAGATTTACCCCTAAGGAGAAAGAGCTTTCAGGACCCCCCTGGACTGCCTTCACATTTTTCCTGCTATTTACTTCAATCTTCTTGTCCTTGTAATGTGGTTATTATACACTTAGATATATGATATCTATTCCACACAGCTCAGCTCTGCCTCCTCTGGTGCCTGTGAACTGTTCCTGTCTTCAATCTTCTGGCCCTTTGGGTTATCTAAGGACTTTGAAAGGATATGAAGCATGGGTCTGAGTCGGTAGTCAGGAATATTGTTCAAGTTGACGAAGGCCGAGCTGAGGAGCTGGGTAGCAAGGTGCTCCACAGTGTAGAAGTCCTGCTGCATGGAAGGGCCTGCCTTCCCCAGGATATGAAAACTGCAAGGGAAAATCATGGGCAATGACAAATCCAACATCTTTACTGCCAACCCTGACTGCCCTGGGAATTTTTAGTCTATGATAAGACTTCAAAGCTAGAAAAGCAATTGTATTTACTCCTTAAGAGAACTTTAGCTTAATCAGTATATTTCAAAGATGTGGACTTAATCTTTTATCAAAAGTGAAAATAACACCTCCTCCCTGCCTACTTTTAAGGAATTAAAAGATAGCAGACTCAGCATCTTTTTAAAGACAGAAGTTGGTGGCTAAGATCAACAGTAGCCTTCATTACTTCATAAGTAATAAGGATTTACAAAAGAGAATCTCTTGTTAGCTTGGCTGATTAGAGGAACAGTGGGTTAGTGACACCAATGCCCTGGGTGTGGCGGTGTACAGGAGGGTCAGTTACCTCCCCATCCTACAACCAGGACCCAAAGACAAAATCTGGCCAGCCACCTCCCAGTGTCCCATGAAAAGTGGGCTACAAGTAGTGAGGGGTCTGAGAAAAAGCATCCCCCTACTATATTTTCTACTTTGGTCCCATCATTTTATGCACTGGAGAGCACACCTATCGATTTTTCTTTTAAAAATTAATTATAAAACATTTCAAACGTACAGAAAATAACAGACAAGTTGGGCATAAAATATCAAGTCATGGCTAGGACTGAGGCACCGATGACAATTATAAAAAAGCAAATGCAAGAAAGCAGCCTGTTCATTTTGATTTGACACTAGAATCATTAGTTTCCTGTCAAATTCTTATCTTATTTTACCTATACACTAAAATTCTAGATCGAAAGTCCAACCCATGGCCATTCCTATATAATCCATGTCTAGGAAGAGAATATGGAGAGGCATCACTGGTTCCTTACCAGTTTTCATAGAGGGTGCTGAAGAAACGCTGCATTCTTTCCAAGACCGTTTTGTAGACAGGATAGTCATTCAGTTCCAAGAGAGGCTGAGGTAATCCTACAGAGGAAGATGGGTCAGGGACATGCTGCTCCGCTGCCAACAGTCTCAACCTGCTAACACCCTGCGGCAGGCAGGTGTGGTTGGGGGGTGGGGGTGAGGAGTGCTAGAAACGAAAGCAGCTGGCCAAGTCTTCTACCAGCTGGAGGTGCTAAGGGCTCCCCTACAGGTGACTGCAGCACTGGCCTGGCAGGGAAAGGTGAGAGATACTGAAGCGCCCAGGACTTCAGACTAGACCTGGCTACTCCAGCTTCTGCCTGGGTTTCTCCTGATGGGACTTGTACCAAAACACACAATGACAGCTCAAAATGATCTCTCCATAAAACAAGGGGATGCCCCTCATCCCTTTTTAAGTTGTGGAACCTCTTTTTCAAGCAAAATTTTATGTAAAAGCCCAAGATATGTAGCAGATCAAAATGAAACCCACTTAGCTCAGTATAACAACTGCCTTACAAGATCTATACTTCTAATCAGAGCAATTCAAGTCTTGCTCATGGTTGGAAGCTGCCGGAGGGAACTGTTTGTCCATTCTAGTATGTTTTGGTTGACCATATATTTCTATAGCAGGAATTCCTGGCTTAATTTGAATAACTGAATATGGGGGAGGGGAATGAGTTATGAAGCAACACTTACTTTTTATATTAATGGAAAGACATTTCTTGGAAGTTCTATTTTTACTGGTGTCTGCAACATGGACCTTAAGTGTAATGGTGCCAAAGGAACAGCCCAGGACAGTGTAGGCCAAGCCACACAGACATGAGCTCTGGAGAGGCAAATCAACATCCTTCCTTTCATTAATGTCACAGCTGAGTAATGCTCACTGCATTGCTTCATCACAGCCACACCCAGGCAAAGGTTATGGCTGGAAGGAAGAGATACTGAGGGGGCTGTGATGGTGAGCCAGCATGAAGCTTCAGAGATTGGCACAAGCTCTAACTTCTAACCACTGCCTTGCTCTCTGTGTTCCAGCCACTTGAGCCACCCCTCTCTATTCCCTGGACATACGAAGCTCTTTCCTGCAGGCCTCAGGATCTTGTACCTGCCATTCTGTTTGCCCAGAATACTCAGCATCTCCTCTTGCCCCCAACCTGGTTAGCTCCTACTCATCCTTCAAGTCTCCACTGGGAGGCAGTCTTCTGACTCCTCTCCAAGACTGGAGTTAGGTCTCCCAATAAACACACTCACAGCCACTTTCCTTCACAGCATATATCACAATTATGACTGCACAGTTATTTGCTAATGGGAAATAATGAGTTAAAGCAAGATTCTAATCCAGGTAACAAATGAGAAACCTGGCTTAGAATCTATTCTTTTAGAAATTTTGATAATATATATATATAGTACTCATTAAAGCTATTTAAGCTTAATTGTTTTAATATTTTTTCATATATGAAAGGCAGGAAAGTATGCTAATATTCTTTAGGTCAAAAAACCATAGTTTATTTATAATCTAAAGGCTCTCACACTACCTGGAGGGGTTAACATGGGCAGGGGGAGAAACTGCCTCTGAAGACCTTCTCTGTTTGCTAAGGTAATAAAGTAAACGCACTTGTTCCTAGAGAACGTGTAGGAACTCCATACACTTCTGAACAAACAGGTGGTCAAGGTGAGGAGAAGGAGGTGACACAAGCTGCTTGAGGAGACCATTACAGAGCAGATGAACTTCAAGGAAAAAAAGGTTAGATTTCTTACCTAAAATAGCAGATTTTTCCGCTTCAAGCATATCCAGAGCCTTTGTGAAAGGCTCTGCCATTTTGGCTAGCATTTCTGGTGCATATAAAGTATTGTGAGTTCTGAAAGAAACAAGGATGCTCTGTGAACTTTTCCTAGTCTGCCGCAGAAGGAAAGTGTGGGTTTCACCTTGTAATTCAGAAAGACACAGATCTCCCTATTAACACTATTCCCAGCAGGGGAAAAAGAAGGTATAAACATTTAAATGTTTCCCTGGAAAAGGGAATAGACTTGAAGCTATTTAGCTGCATAGTATACAAACCTAAAAGCAATCAAGACAAGAACCAAATCCTGAGATAGCTGGACAATATCGCAGTCTGAAGCTAGAAAGCAAAACTCTTTTAACCCTGACACATGCCTGGCACTCCCAGTTTTCTGCCTGCCAGTGACGGAGGATGAAATGTCAGAGGCACTGTGGATCCATAGGCAGGGACACAGAGCAGGGAGGAATATGCCCCCATTTTTCAGATGTTTTGTCTCCATTCCAAGAGCTGGGACCTCCAATGCCCTGACAGTTGTTTCAGCCTCCTAGAGCAACATTCACAATTCCCAGCATGTGCATCTGTTCCCCACCAAAATGACTGACCTGAGCGGTTACCGGTTTTGTGTGACTATGGAGCACTGACTGTGGACCTGATCTACCTGCCATCCACAGTAGTCCCTCCTGCCCACAGCAATGGCACCGCTGAACAGAGAGCATACCTGCCTATTTTTCTTTTAAAAGCTAATGATAAAACATTTCAAACATACAGAAAATTACAGAATAGAAAAGATACCAGGCAAGGTTAAATATTTAAGATGCACACTGAACAGATTTTAGACCATGTCTATTAAAAACAAAAACCTCAGGGGCCGGCCCGGTGGTGCAGCGGTTTAGTTTGCACTTGGTAGCCCGGGGTTCGCGGGTTCGGATCCCGGACACCTGCCGATGCACTGCTTGTCGGCCATGCCGTGGTGGTGTCCCATATAAAGTACAGAAAGATGGGCACGGATGTTAGCCCAGGGCCAGTCTTCCTCAGCAAAAAGAGGAGGACTGGCAACGGATGTTAGCTCAGGGCTGGTCTTCCTCACACACACACACAAAAAAACCCCCACAAAAACCTCAACATTGTTTTTTAAATCTAACCATGTACATCCACTAGTACCTCATTTAAACTGCCTTTTAGGACACCACTTAATAAGTTAATTCCAGGTTATTTCCCTATCTTCCTACTGAGAGGTATTGTCTCCACTCTTTTGTTTATACAAAGAGCCCAGCGATGAGCTTTTCTGCAGAAATCTCCTTGGGTACCTGCCTGAAAATTTCTCTATAGTGGACATAAACAGGTAGAATTACTGGATACTGGAACTTTGCAACTCATGGGGTTCAAGTATCTTCTCCTGGTCTGTGGCCTGACTTGCTTATACTGACATTTGCAACAGGCTTTACTTTCTTTTTTCTATTGTGAAAATAGAAAATAAATATAACATGAAACTTACCATTGTTAAGTGTACAGTTCAGGGGTATTAAATACACACACTGTTGTGCAACCATCACCACCATCCATCCCTATAACTATTTTCATCTTATAAAACTGAAACTCTATACCTATTAAACAATAATTTCCATTCCCCCATCCCCCTAGCAACCACCATTCTAGTTTCTGTCTCTATGATTTTGACTACTCTTTTAAGTATCACATATAAGTAGAATCATACAGTATTTGTCTTTCTGTGACTGGCTTATTTCACTTCACATAATGTCCTCAAGGTTCATCTATATTGTAGCATACTGCAGAATTTCCTTTCTTTTAAAGGCTAAGGTTCCGTGGTGTGTGTGTGTGTGTGTCTGTACACACACACACCACATTTTGCTTATCTGTTCGCCCATCAATGGACACTTGGGTTGCTTCAACGTTTTAGCTATTGTGAATAATGCTGGTATGAACATGGGTATACAAATTGTTTTCAATTCTTTTGAGTATATACCTACAACTGGAATTGGCTGGATCATATGGTAATTCTATTTTTAATTTTTTGAGGAACCAACATACTGTTTTCCACAGTGGCTGTACCATTTTGCTTTCCCAACAACAGTGCACAAGGGTTCCAATTTCTCTACATCCTCACCAACACTTGTTATTTTCTGTTTTTTTTTTTTATAGCCATCCTAATGGATGTGAAGTAGTATCTCACTGGAGTTTTGATTTGTACTTCCCTAATGATTCGTGATGTTGAGTGTCTTTTCATGCATTTAGAGCATCTTTTCACATACTTTCCATTTACATTCCTATATCTTCTTTGGAGAAATGTCTATTTAAGTCTTTTGTCTATTTTTGAATTGGTTTTTTGTTGTTGTTGAGTTTTAGAAGTTCTCTATATATTCTGATTACTAATCTCTTATTAGGTATATGACTTGCAAATATTTCTCCCATTCTGTGCCATTTTACTCTGTGGATAGTGTCTTTCAATGCACAAAATTTTAAAAATTTTCATGAAATCCCATTTGTCTATTTTTTTCTTTTGTTACCTGTGCCTTTGGTGTCATATCCAAGGAATCATTGCCAAATCCAATGCTGTGAAGCTTTTGTCCTGATTTCTTTGAAGAGTTTTGTTTTAGGTCTTTAAGTCCCTGATCCATTTTGAATTAATTTTTGTATACGGGGGTTAGATGAGGGTCCAACTTCATTCTTTTGCATGTGGACATCCAGTTTTTCCAGCACCATTTATTGAAAAAACTGTCTTTTCCCCATTGAATATTTTGTCAAAAATTATTTGACCATATATGTGAGGGTTTATTTCTGGATTCTCTACTCTATTCCATTGGTCTGTATGTCTGTCTTTATGCCATTACCAATCACCGTTTTGATTACTGTAGCTTTGTAGGAGATTTTGATATCAGAAAGTGTGAGTCCTCTAGTTTTGTTTTTCTTTTTCAAGATTATTTTGGATATCCGAGGTCCCTTGAGATTCCATATGACTTTTAGGATGGGTTTTCCTATTTCTGCAAGAAATGTCATTGGGATTTTTAGATCATTTAGATTGTTTTGGGTAGTAGTCACATTTTAATAATATTCAGTCTTCCAACCCATGAACATGGGGTGTGTTTCCATTTATTTATGTCTTCTTTAATTTCATTCAGCAATGTTCTGTAGTTTTCATTGTATGTCTTTCACCTCCTTGGATAAGTTAATTCCTAAGCATTTTATTTTGTTTTTGATGCTATTTTAAATGAACTTATTTTTGTAATTTCCTTTTCAGATTGTTTATTGTTTGTGTAGAGAAACGCAACTGATATTTGTGTGTTGACTTTGTATTATGCTACTTTGCTGAATTCATATATTAGTGCTAGGAGCTTTCTTGTGGAGTCTTTAGGGGTTTGCACACGTAAGATCATATCAGCTGCAATCATAATTTTACTTCTTCCTTTCCAATTTGGATGCCTTTTCTTTCTTTTTCTTGCCTAATTGTTCTGGCTAGAACTTCCATTATGTTGAATAGACGTGGTGAAAGTGGGCACCCTTGCCTTTTTCCTGATCTTAGAGGAAAAGCTTTTAGTCTTTCACCATTGAGTATGATGTTTGCTGTTTTGTGTTTTATATAAATATATGGCTTTTATTATGCTGAGGTAGTTTCCTTCTATTCCTATTTTGTTGAGCGTTTTTATCATGAATTTTGTTAAACGCTTTTTTCTGCATCAATTAAGATGATCAGGGAGGAAGTAGGGCAAAAGGGATGATGTGCACATGTGTATGATGATGGAGGGTTATTAGTCTTTGGGTGGTAAACATGATGTTATCTACACAGAAATTGAATATAATGACATACACCTGAAATTTATATAATGTTATAAACCAATGTTACCTCAACAACAATAAGATGATCAAGTGGTTTTTCTCCCCTCTTCATTTTGTTGATGTGGTATACTATACTGACCAATTTTCATACTTTAAACCATCCTTGCATGCCAGGAATAAATCCCACTTGGTCACGGTGTATAATCTTTTTAACATGCTGCTGAATTGTTTGCTAGTATTTTGTTGAGGAATTTTGCATCAGTGTTGATAAGGGATATTGGTTTGCAGTTTACTTTTCTTAATAGTGTCTTTGGCTTTCAGGGTTATGCAATTATGCTGGTCTCATAGAATGAGTTAGGAAGCATTCCCTCCTCTTCAATTTTTTTGGAAGAGTTTGAGAGAGACTGGTATTAGTTCTTCTTTAAATGTTTGGTAGAATTCACCAGTGAAGCCATCCGGTCCAGGACTTTTCTTTGTTGGGAGATTTTAAATTACTGATTTAATATCCTTACTAGTTATAGGTGTATTCAGATTTTCTACTTCTTCATGATTTAGTTTTGGTAGGTTTTGTGTTTCTAGGAATTTGTTCATTTCATCTAGATTATTCAATTACTTGGGTACAGCTGTTCACAGTACTCTCTTATAATGCTTTTTATTTCTGTAGAATTGGTGGTAATGTCCCCACTTTCATTTCTCATTTTAGTAACTTGAATCTTTTTTTTTCTTAGTCCATCTAGCTAAATTCTGTTGATCTTTCTGAAGAACCAACTTTTGCTTTCACTGAGTTTCTCTATTGTTTTTCTGTTCTCTATTTGTTTATCTCTGCTCTAATCTTTATTATTTCCTTCCTTCTGCTGGCTTTGGGCTTCACTTGTTTGTTCTTCTTTTTCTAGATTGTTAAGTTGTAAAATTAGGTTGTTGATTTGAGATCTTTCTTATTATTTAATCTAAGTGTTTATAGCTATAACATTTCCTTCTTAACACTGCTTTCGCTGCATCCCATAAGTTTTGGCATATTGTGGTTTCATTTTCATTCATCTCTAAGTATTCCCTAATTTCTCTTGTGATTTCTTCTTTGATCCATTAACTGTTTAAAAGTGTATTTGTTTAATTTTCACAAATTTGTTAATTTACCAGTTTTCCTTTTGTTATTGGTTTTCAACTTCATCTTGTTGTGATCAAAGAAACTTTGTATGCTATCTTTTTTTTTTTTTTTTTGGTGAGGAAGATTAGCCCAGAGCTAACATCTGTTGCCAATCTTCCTCTTTTTCTTTTTTTTTGGTTAAGGAAGACTGGCCCTTGGGCTAACATCTGTGTCCATCTTCCTCTACAATATGCTATCTTTTAAAATCTACTGAGACTTAATTTGTGGCCTAACATATGGTTTATCCTGGAAGAGGTCCCATGTGCACTTGAGGAGAATGTGTATACTGCTGTTGTTGGGTAGAGTGTTTTGTATATGCCTGGTAGATCTAGTTGGCTTATTGTTTCGTTTAAGTCCTCTTTCTTTATTCACCTTCTGTCTGGTTGTTCTATCCATTATTGTGAGTGGGGTATTGAAATCTCCAACTATTACTGTAGAACTCTATTTCTCCCTTCAATTTTGTCAGTTTTTGCTTCATATTTTGATGGTCTGTCATTAAGTGTGTAAATGTTTATAACTGTTATATCTTCTTGCTGTATTGAACCTTTTATTAATATATAATGACCTTCTTTGTCTTTTATAACGTTTTTTGTTTTAAAGTCTTATTTTGTCTGATATTAGTACACCACCCCCCACCCCTCTCTTTTGGTTACTATTTGCATGGAATATCTTTTTCCATCCTTTCACTTTCAACTTGCTTTGTGTCTTTGGATCCAAGCAGTCTCTTGTAGACAACATATAGTTCAGTCATGTGTTTTTACCCATTCAACCAATCTCAGTCTTTTGATTGTAGACTTTAATCCATTTACATTTAAAGTAATTACTGATAAGAAGGGACTTACTTCTGTCAGTGTCCTATTTGTTTTCTATATGTCCTATAGTTTTTTGGTCTCTCATTTCCTACATTACTGTCTTCTTTCACGTTTAGTTTATTTTTTGTAGTGCAATGTTCAAATTCCTTTCTCATTTCCTTTTGTGTATATTCTATAGCTATTTTCTTTGTGGTTACTCTGGGGATTGCATTTACTATCCTAAAGTTGTAAGAGTCTAATTTGAATTTTTACCAGCTTAACTTCAATAACATACAAAAACTCTGTTCCTTTACAGCTCTGTCCCCACCCCCTTCAGTTGTTGATGTCACAAAATTACATCTTTATATATTGTGTGCCCGAAAACATAAACTAATAATTCTTTTAAATGCATTAGTCTCCTAAATTATGTAGGAAACAAGATTTGAAGTTATAAGCCAAAGTTACAGTTTTTTTCTTTAAATGTATTAGTCTCTTAAATCATGTAGAAAACAAACAAAAAGTACTGTTACAAACCATTGTTACAATAATACTAGGTTTTATAATTGTCCAGGTATTTACCTTTATTAAGATCTTGATTTCTCCATACAGCTTGGAGGTACTGTCTAGTGTCCTTTTATTTCACCTCACAGGACTTCCATGGGCATTTCTCTCAGGGAGTCTAGTGGTCACGAACTCCCTCAGCTTTTATGTATCTGAGAATATCTTAATTTCTCCCTCACTTTTGAAAGACAGTTTTGCCAGATATAAGATTCTTGGTTAACAGTAATTTTTTTTCTTTTAGCACTTTGAGTATATCAGCCTACTGTTTTCTGGCCTCAGAGAAATCTGCTGAAAATCTTATTGAGGATCCCCTGTATGTGATGATTCACTTGTCTCTTGCTGCCTTCAAGATTCTTTCTGTCTTTTGAAAGTTTGATTATGTGTCTTGGTGTGGGTCTCTTACATGGTGTGAGTTCATCTTACGTGGGGTTTGTTGAGATTCCTGAATGTTTATATTTATGTCTTTCATCAAATTTGGGAAGTTTTTAGCCATTCTTTCTTCAAACATTCTCTCTGCCCCTTTCTCTTCTCCTTTGGGGACTCCCACAATTCATGTTAGTCTACTTGATGGTGTCCCACAGGTTCCTTGGGCTCTGTTCACTTTTCTTCGATCTTTTTTCTTTCTGTTTCTCAGCCTCGATAATTTCACGTTCGCTGATTCTTTCTTCTGCCTGCTCAAATCTGCCTTTGAATCCCTTTAGTGAATTTTTCATTTCAGTTATTGTACTTTTCAGCTCCAGAACCCCTGTTTGGTTTCTTTTTAGGTTTTCTATCTCTTTATTAATATTTCCATTTTGTTCACACATCATTTTGTTGACTTCCCCCACATCTTCCTAAGATAGCTGTTTTAAAGTCTTTGTCTAGTAGGCTACCATTATTAGGTCTTTTCCAGGGATGGTTTCTATTGATTCATTTTTTTCCTTTGAATAAGCCATACCTTCCTGTTTCTTTTGTATGCCTTGTGATTTTTTTTGCTGAACACTGGATCGTTAAGTCTAATAATGTGTTAACTCTAAAAATCATATTCTCCCCCTTCCCCAGGATTTGCTGTTTTTTGCTTTTGTTCTTTTGATTTTTTGATTGGCTGTCTCCGTGCCAAAGATCCACCTGAGGTGTAAACTTAATGTCTTCTCAGGTCTTTTCTGAGCCTTTCCCTGGGCATGCACAGATAGTTTCTAGTTTTCCCTGTATATGTAGTTGTTTTGGAATGTACTTGTCTTTCAAGTCTGGCTCCCAAAGGGGGAAAAAGCAAAAAACGAAGTGGGAGGGGAAGGGCACTGGCCATTTACATCTCCTGAAAGTTACCTCAGTCAGAGGAGGAGAGGCTTGCAATATTGGAGGAAGGTACAACAACGACTGCCTGCTTCTTCATCTGTACCTCGGTGATCAGAAGCAGAAATCAATAATTAAAGCACAGATCTCTGCTATTTGGAGTACAGGGTCCTTTTTGCCCATCCTGGTGTCTGCTAGCTGTGTGCAAGCTGCTCTAGGAACATGTGCACAGCTGCCTGCCAAGGGATAGGTAGTGGGGTGGGCGATGGGTAGTTGCTACTGTGCTATGAGCTGATGTGGACCAAAATTAACCACAATTTACTGTTCAAGTTTTCCCCTGGAAGCTGCAAGCTTTCAGCAGATTCCAGAGTTCCAAAATAGTTACATCAGACAGATTCTGCCAGTGCAATTCTTGTCTAGGTGGGGAGGTAGATTCCTGGTGCTTCCTACTCTGCCACCTTTCCTAATTGTAATGCAATTAAATTTATCCACCTTTACCTTATGGTTTGTTCTTGTGTCTTGTTTAAGAAATTCACTACTCTCATACCATAAGAATTGTCTAGAAGTTTTACCTTCAGGGTTTTAATCCATTTGGAATTTATTTTTGTGTATGGTGACAGGTAGGAACCCAATTTTTTCTTCCCATAGAAAGCCAGTTGTCCCTGCACCGTACACTGAATAATTTATCTTTTTTCTCACTGACTTGTATTACTTCTGTCATATATCGATCTGTCACACATACTCTAAGAACCTTTGTAGACACTTTTACCATTGTGTTGAACCCATCATTACCTATAAAGGATTTCTACTAAAAAAAAAAACCCAGTATCAGACTAATTTTCTAGTCCAAGAGTCAGACAGTAAATATTTTAGATTTAGCCAGCCATATGCTCTCTTGTCCTGATTATTCCACTCTGTCACTGAAGCACGATAGCAGTCATAAACAATAAGTAAATGAATGGGCACAGTGTGTTCCAATATAACTTTATTTACAAAACATGCAGGGGCCCATTTTGGCCCCTGGGCTGTGGTATACCAACCTCTGCCCTACCTAATTATTTATTTATAAGAAATATAAAGTAATGTAGACTCAATTAAACAGTGCTATAGAGATGCAATCAGCACAATCCAAACCAGGGGAAACCCTACAAGTACAAACCCAGTTTTTACAACAAATAAATTGAAAAGAAAAGGAACTTTTACAAATTTAGAGACTTAAGAGACATCTCAATCAAACACTACGTATAGACCTCATTTGGATCCTGAGTCAAAAAAAACACTAAAATATTTTGGAGATATTTGAACACTGACTGGATGTTTGATGCTATTAAGGAATTACTGTTAATATTTTAAGATATAACAATGAAAATGTGGTTATATTAAAAAGATGCTACTAGATTCAGACTGTTAGCTTTTTATTTGTAATTTCTGCATCTATTTTTTCAATTTCAGCCTATAATTTTCCTCTTTGGCACTGTCAATGTCTAGTTTTGATACCAAAATAAGCCTCAGAAAATGACTTGTGGAGCACTCCATTTTTCTATTATCTGGAACAGTTTGTCTAACAGATAAATGATGTGATCCTTGAAGGTCTGATAGAACTCACATGTAAAATCATCTAGGTCTGGAATTTTTTGGGTCTAATTTAACTACTGGCATAATTAATGGCTTAAATCTTTTTAGGTTTTCTATCTTTAGTTCGTTATAGTAAGTTACACTTTCCCTGGAAATTATCATTTTTTTTCTTAAGCTTTCAAATTTACTAATGCTATTATTGGTATTTTTAAAGAACCAGCTTTATTTTTATTAAAAAATTTTTTTATTGAGGTGAAATTCACACAACATAAAATTAACCATTTTAAAGTGTACAATTCTCCAGTATTTAATATATTCACAATGTTGTGCAACCACCAACCTCTATCTAGTTCTAAAACATTTCTATCACCTCTCCAAAAAAACACCATACCCATTAAGTAGTAGCAGTTAATCTCCATTTCTCCTTTCCCCCAGCTTCTGGCAACCACCTATTTACTTTCTGTCTCTATGGATTTACCTATTCTAGATGTTTCATAAAAATGGAATTATACAATATGTGGCCTTCTGTGCCTGGCTTCTTTCACTTAGCATAATATTTTCGAGGTTCATCCACATTATAGCATATATCAGTACTTCATTTCTTTTTGTGGCTGAATAACACACTCCATTGAATGTTTACACCATATTTTGTTCATCCATTCATCCTCTGATGGACATTTAGGTTGTTTCCATCATTTGGCCATTGTGATACAGTGCTATTAAAACATTTGTTAACAGGTATTTGTTCGAGTACCTGTCGACAATTCTTTTGGGTATATACATAAGAGTGGAATTGCTGGGTCGTGTGGTAATTCTATGTTTAACTTTCTGAGAAACTACCAAACTGTTTTTCATAGTGGTTGAACCATTTTACATTCCTACCAGCAATGTACAATGGTTCCAATTTCTCTACATCCTTGTCAACACCTGTTATTTTGGTTGGTTTATTTACTTATTTATTTATTATAACCATCTTACTGGGTATGAAGTGGTATCTCATTATGGTTTTTTTTTTTTTTTTTTGCGAGGAAGACCAGCCCTGAGCTAACATCCACTGCCGAACCTCCTCTTTTTTGCTGAGGAAGACTGGCCCTGGGCTAACATCGTGCCCATCTTCCTCTACTTTATATGGGACGCCGCCACAGCATGGCTGACAGGCAGTGACGTCGGCAGGAGCCCGGGATCCGAACCAGCGAATCCCGGGCTGCCAAGCGCGAACTTAACCGCTGCGCCACCGGGCGGCCCCCTCATTATGGTTTTTGATTTGCATTTCCCTAATGACTAATGATGCTGAACATCTTTTCATGGGTTTGTTGGCCATTTGTATATCTTCTTTGGAGAAATGTCTATTCAAGTCTCTTGCACATTTTTTGATTGGGTTGTATTTTTCTAAATGTCTATCCTTATGCCAGTACCAAACTATTTTGATTACTGTAGCTTTGTAGTAAGTTTTCAAATTGAGAAGTTTGTGTTCCCTAACTTTCTTCTTCTTTTTCAAGATAGCTTTGGCTCTTGGGGGCCCCTTGCAATTCCATATGAATCTTAGGATTGGCTTTTCCACTTCTGCAAAAAAGGTCATTGGAATTTCAATAGGGATTGCATTGAATCTGTAGACTGCTTTGGGTAGTATGCCATTTAACAAAATTAAATCTTTCAATTCATGAATATAGGATGCCTTTCTATTTATTTAGGTTGTCTTTAATTTCAGGAACGTTTTATAGTTTTCAGTGTATAAGTCTTTCACATCCTTGGTTATATTTATTCCTAAGTACTTTATTCTTTTGAATGCTATTATAAACGGAATTATTTTCTTAATTTCCTTTTGGAATCATTCACTGCTGGTGTATAGAAACACAGTTGATTTCTGTATGTTGATTTTGTATCCTGTAACTTTGTTGAATTTGTTTATTAGCAGTAGTAATTTTTTTGTGTGTTTTTTGGGGGGGATTTTCTGTCATTTGTGAATAGAGATCATTTTACTTCTTTGCCAATTTGGATGTCTTTATTTCTTTGTCTTGCCTAATTGCTCTGTCTGGGACTTCCAGTACACAATGTTAACAGCAGTGGTGAAAGTGGGCATCCTTGTCTTGTTCCTACTGGTAGGGGGAAAGCTTTGCATCTTCCACCATTGAGTATGACGTAAGCCATGGATTTTTCATAAAAATAATTTTCCACGTTGAGGTAATTCCTTTCTAGTCCTAGTTTTCTGAGTGTTTTTATCATGAAAGGGTATTGGCTTTTGCCAAATGCTTTTTCTGTGTCAATTAAGATGATGATCATGTGGGTTTTTTCCTTTGTTCTCTTAATATGGTGTACTACACTGACTTATATTCATATGTTGAACCAATTCTTATATCCCTGGGATAAATCCCACTTGGTCATGGTGTATAAGCCTTTTAACATGCTGTGGATTCAGTTTGCTCGTCTTCTGTGAGGCTGCCCACAACTCTGCCTTAGCCTTTACCTCCTGTTGTGTGGAGCCCAAAGACTGGTAAAAGGTGCCATTTACTTTCAAAAACTACAATTTGCCATCTTTTTCATTTCTAAATTAAGTTTTCTTGGTTGTCTGGGAAGATGTCTAACACCATGAAATGATTTCTGATAAAATGAGTTCTTCCTGAGAAGAAATTCATAGTCTTAAGCTTGACAGGGAGCAGATGAGCTATCTGTTTTGTCTTCTTTAATTAAGTGTGATTGTCACCCCAAGATATAATTAAAAAAAACAGAAGGGTTAAAGCATCGTATGTCATCCCTGACGCTACAACAGAATCTTTTATTCTTTATAGCCTCCTCTCCTCCTCCTCAAGGAGATGGCACCATGGTGGCTGCACCTCTAACTCACAAGCGGTGGCAGGAAGACTCAGACTACATACTGCTCTGATACCTCTGACACCAGGTCAGGTGGTCATAACCCCTAGTAATATTCAGGATCCTGAAATATCACCTTTCCTGACACACTTGCAAGTCAGAGCTCTGTGCTTCCACATTAAGAGGAACTAGTTATTGCTTGGCAAAGAAAATGACAATCAGGTAATACAAGTTTTAAGTTTTGTACAATCTGTACCTATCTGAAATATTCTTAGTATCACCAGCTAAGAGTATAATCACTGTGCTAAACCAGATTTGACACGTATAAAGATTTTAACAAAGTATAGAAAATATATGGAAACAATGTAACAAACTTCAAGTTAACCGAAAAGCTGTTATCATTCTAAACAGATAATGATGAGAAATGCACCTTTCGAGAACCAGAGTTCTGCTCCCCACATCTGTCCTCCATCTAACCCACTAGGAACAACACTGTCCAACAGAAATATAATGTAAACCACATAAGCCATTTAAAATTCTCTAGCCAGCCAAACTTAAAAAGTGAAAAGAAATAGATTAAATTAATTATATTTTATTTAACCCAATGCATCAAAAAATCATCTCAACGTGTTATCAATATAAAAAATTATTAATTAGATACTTTCCATTCTTTTTTGTACTAAGTTTTCAAAATCTGGTATGAATTTTACACTTACAGCTTATGTCAGTTCAGACTAGCCACATTTTAAGTGCTCAATACTCAGCCACATGTGGCTAGTGGCTACCATATTGGACAGCATAGCTCTGACACTTTCTTTGCTTATCAGACAATTTACAAGAGTTAAAACTTACAGCTCCAATACATAATTGGTGGGAATGTAAATTAATACACCACTTTAGAAAACTATTTGGTTCCATCTATGAAAACTGAAAATATGCATACCTTATAAACCAGGAATTCTACTCCTATATGTAGGATTCTACTCCTACCCAACAGAAATTATGTATACACCAAAAGACATTTATAAGCATGTTAACAGTAGCACTGTTTGTAATAATAAAATGCTGGAAACTACCCAAAAGTCCATCAATGCTAAATGGATAAATAAGTCACAGTATATTCACACAATGAAATACCATATAAGCAATGAGAATGAACAAACCACAACTATATGCAATAACATGGATGACTCTCACAAACATAATATTGAGCAAGAGAAGCCAGACACGAAGGAGTGCATGCTTCTGACTCCATTTATTAAGGGTCAAAAAACCAGGCAGAATGCTGAAAGTCAGAAGAGTGGTCAGAATGAGGGGCAGGCAATGAGTGAAAAGAGGTGTTAGGTAAGGGTTGTTTCTTCATGTGGGTGTTGGTCATACGGCTGTGTCCACTTTGTGATAATTCATCTGAAAGCACTCATAATTCATGTCCTTTTCTTATATATATTTGTGCCCTTACATTATACTTCAAGATAAAATTTCTACAAAAACAAGACAAAATTCTAATAGCTCCAGCTATATACTACTCAAGGAATCTAACTGCTCCATAGCTATGGTCAACATTTTTCAAAATACCTTTTGATTGACTTTGGGATTTTCCAAAAGCACTGAACTCTGAGAAAAATATCAGGGTGACAACCATACTGTCCTTGTGGCCCCCTCGCCCAGCCAAGAATGAACCTTGTTTCCAGGTCTGGGTTTCACATGGACCCTGGCCACAGGCCTAAAAAGGCCCACTCAGTGAGTCTGCTGCAATCTGACTTCATCACTTTCACATTTCTCTAAGCTACAAAAGAACCTTTGGGTTTTAAAAACATCAATATGGAAACAAAACTTTCCTTGACTAAATATTTTATTACCCTCTCAACATGCACACTATACTTCTTTACTGAAATCTCTTTCCTCCTTTTGAAACCAGAACAAAATATTGCCTATTTCCACAGACACGTCTACAATGACAATTCTTGCATATTCCAGTCCTCCAATTAGGTCAACATTAACTTAAAACCTTTTGATTCTTAAGCTTATGATCTAGGGTGTCTGCTGCCAGCAGAACGTCCCTGAGACACGAGTAATTTGGTTTGCCCAGTTGAGACTTTGCTCTTACGCCCTGGATAAGAAGCCAAAAAGCACTGGAACAGAGCTCTAACATGTAACTCAGAAATACTATGAGATATAAAAAATGACCCAGTTTTGCTTTGGCCAGTTAAGAACTGAATTCTATCTGAATTTATAACCGTATAAGCCTATCTTTCTCTGCAGACAGCATCCCTCAATCATCAAACACACATCAAGGAACCAACAAGCCTGGACTTGGCCTACTCCCACATGTGATTTATAACAGTGATTCTGAACCTTAATGTGCACACAAACCAGCTGGGGATCTTGTGAAATGCAGATTCTGTCTTAATATGTCTGGGGTGGGGCCCCAATTCTGCATTTCAAACAAGCTCTCAAGTGACTGCTGATGCTGCTGGTCTGAGGACTCAGCTCTGAGAGGTAAAGGCCAGGAAAGTGAGGTGAACATGTATCATGCCTTCCTTTCGCATGTTCAGCCACTGGATATTTGGTCCATTTGAGGTCAGAGTCATTATTGATAAATTCAGATCAGTTTATTTGAATACCACCTAGAGAAACACCACTACAGAAAGCAATTGTCCTGCTCCCAGTGAATAATTCCTTTAGTGGCAAAAATTTAGACCAAATAAAGCTTAAAGTAAAAAGTAGGGATGAAGTATAAAGAAGCAGGAGAAGAACAGAGAAGACGCCTGAAATGAAAAAAGGCATTTTGGGATTAGCCCCACGTGTTCACTTGGAATGCAAGACTTGTGCGACAGCTAACATTATTATTTTTATTTATTATTATTTTTTTGTATTCTTTTTGTGTGTGTGTGAGGAAGACCAGCCCTGAGCTAACATCTGTTGCTAATCCTCCTCTTTTTGCTGAGGAAGACTGGCCCTGGGCTAACATCCGTGCCCATCTTCTTCTACTTTATATGGGACACCGCCACGGCATGGCTGACAAACAGTGCGTCGGCAGGCGCCCGGGATCCGAACCCACGAACCCCGGGCTGCCAAGCACAAACTAAACCGCTGTGCCACTGGGCCGGCCCCTAACATTATTTTTAAAAAGAAAAGACCCCCTCTAGAAAGAAACAGGACCTAACCCCTCATTTACCACTACCATGATCTGAAGAAATATAAACAGATTAAACTTTTAGAGATTCTTAAGGTAAAAAAATAAAACAACAGAATAATGGAGAACCATTATTCTGACTCACCTTATAAGGGCAAGCAAATTGTCAAGAAGTTTCAGAATCTGTTCTGTGCAGGGGTTACGGAAGATTGGATTTCCATTGGGCATATAACCCACTACAAATCCTCCAGCTTTGGCCTCTTCTAGGTCGGTGGGCCAGCAAGTTCGTTTCACAACACCCAGAATGCTGTACACACAAAAGCTCATCTATTGAAAAACGTAAAAATGAAAGGTAAGCATAAAAGGGGAAAAGACAAAAGTGCTATTAGATCTATGCAAGGTTATGGCAAACGTGATATAGACGCCAGAGAGAAGGAAAAGACCCCTGCCTCCATCCCTGTCCCTTCCTTTAAGGTCAAGTCCAGAGGGGTTCTTTCACTGCCATCTGCAGGATGAGTGGTAGGATCTAGAAGCTTCCCTTTCATGAGGATGTCCTTCCAGAGGCTGCAGTGACCCTCTCACAGGACCCAAATTAGAAGGTGGCTTGGACATGCTTCAAAACGAAGTGTTTAGACTCAGCATTCCATCCTGTTTTGGAGTTGGCCTTGCACCCTCCAGCTCAGGCCTGGACAGCTTTTGCCCTAATCCTCACTCACGGTACTCTCAACCAACCTATTGCTTGTCAGGTTAATTAATATAACCATTGCCATAATGGAGCCAGGAACCGTGCTTACTTGAATAGCAAAAAACTGAAAAATTTCAGGTGTGCAAGTTAGGCCATCATTTAGAACTTTACATGACAGAGAGCAATGGCAGGGAGGACTCACCCTGCTGACCAGGTTCTGACCTAATTCCTCATTACACCTTCAGTCTCCAGAGCTATTCAGAGATCTTTAAAACCAAATTAATGACTTCACAGAAAAGACCGTCTGCTCTGCTGTGGGAACTAACTCAAGAATTCAAGACTAAAGAAGAAAAGAAAGGAGAAGCTTAGGGAGTGGAGACTCCCAGATTTCTCACTCATACAGAAAAAACATAAATCTATAAGGAACTTGACAAATGATAACACCCTACTCCTACCCGTGGCCAATGCGACTTCCCATTCCCAGGAGAGGCTTACTCACTCGTGCACGGTTTAAGCCACAGGGATCCTCCAGGTCTGGGTCACAGCTTTTCTGATCTGCACCCACGTAGGCAATAAAAGCATCAACATCTGACAGCACTCTGCAGGTTGGAGAGGGAAAGACCAGTTACACCATGATTTTAAGCAAGGACAATTTCTTCCACAGGAGATAATAAGCTATGATTATTGGGCCCCAAAGAGCAGTTGTTATAGTGAGAGGAATTTAATCATATTACTTATCAGCTGTCATTTGAAGGTTTAAACTTCTCTTCCTGCTTCTAAATGTTATAATCAACACTTTAAGAATCAAAAAGGGTACAAGCTTGAGAATGCTACGTGAGCACAGATGAGTGTCTGTGTGGCTCCTACTTTGTGTGGCCCCTACTGGCTGTTCTCATTTCTCTACATGTGCAGGTGCTGCAATGCAGACATCACAGCAGGCCTCACTGTGTGGCCTCCTGACCCAAACTATCCATTTTCACTCCCTACACCTCTGTACAACACGGTGATATTTTCAGCAATTTGAACACAAGACTGCTTTCAGAGACCTCCAGAGATCACTGATAGTGCCATTACGCCTCAATATCCTTTCATCCCACCCTGGGCATAGGTCTTGGTATAGAATGGGTGCTCAAGTGCACTAAGGGTCAGGGGCAGGGGATCTCCTCCACCTGTGCATGTCTTCAGAAAGCCAGAGGCTGGCCACTGGTGCCATCAGCTCCTCTAGGAACACCTTCTGACGCTCGTAGTTCTTGAACTGGTTGCTAATGAGAACCAGGGCTTCCATGAGGGCACACTTCTCCATTTGTGTCAGGAGTAACTCATTGGAGAGGAGCTGCTTCACATGGTTATAAAGCATGTCAAAATTGGGCTGCAGATTACAAAGAAAAAAAAAATTCAGAGGTGGTGAGGTCTGATCTTCAGGGAGAGATGGGTCAAGGAAGGCAGGAATGTAGAAAGAGGACCAAGGCATTCCCAGGAAGGGCAGGCCTGTACGACTGTCACTTAGTAATTTAGTCATTAATGGTCTTCTTTTGCTGAACAAGCAAGGCAGTTTAGGCAGAAGGTGGTTCTTGTCTGGAGTATCTGGGGAACTGCACTTTCTCACACTACAGCTGTGAAAACAATTTGTCTTTTTTCTCCATCAACTTTCACAGTATCTTCACAAAGATCAGTTTGTTTTATACACACACACACAAAGAGGGAGACAAATAACTGCTGTGTATTCAGAGAAGAAATTTCTGGTTAATTTGTAATCTGGAGCAGTGCTAAATTTCTTATAGAAACTCTCCAAACAGGCCTGGAGTTTGCATTTGGCTTCTCTCAAGATCAGGCACATCATTTGGCAGTAGTAGTTAAGAACATCACATAGTACAATCAAGAGGTGTACAGTGATGGGGAAAATTTGGTCATCCATATGGAAGAGAACTATTCATTTTGAGGGACGATATTTGCATTCTTAACTCCACTACTAAGTAGGAGAGGAAGAAGATACCAACTCAAGAATGCTTATTCTAAGCAAAGCTACAGTTCTTAGTTTTCCCTTTATGTCAGGTATAATTAGGGCTGGATTTACAGAGAAATGTAACCAAACTCGACAGGTCTCAGTGGCTACTTGGCCAGTCAAGTGGCTTACCAGCACGAGCTGGGGGTAGTCACGACACATCTTGATGATGGATGAACAAGCATGTCTCCTCACATTCCTCACTGCCCGGGTTCTGGGGGCCTGGGAAGAGATATTCAACAAGCTTGGAGCCACTTTTAATATAATTTACATATGTTGCATAGAATCATGTAAACCTTCAGAGCAAATTCACAGTCAAGTTTTCCCAACTGTGGGAGTACAATGGAGTGACATTTATAGTCACCATGAGTCCACATGCTGTTTGCCCTAGAGTATGTCTAGTGCAAACACCCTATCTTCTGACCATCACTTGCCTTCACTGCCCCTTCTTCTTATGAAAAAACCTAGACGAAGTGTTAGGGATTCACACTTTTCCTCTGAAGAAGTTAGAATTTGTTGAATTCATGGTCTTACCTTACTTTCTTCAACAGTTTCAAAAGTGACAGATGAAAACAGCTAAGGGGAAGGAAGAAGAGGTCACTCATCAGCACCAAATGCATGAAGTATTTTAAACAGCAGTTATCATAAAGTTTCCAAAAAAATCCCAAAAGTATAAACAGCATGGTAACAAAAGGGCTTTCAATTGGTGTTACCAAGTTTCAGATGTTCATTTTCTCAGATAACTACAAGGGGCTTGAGATTCACAATTTTACCATCCAACATTTTACAATGAAAAAGGTCATAGAATCCCAGAACAATCCATGCCATCCCCCAAGCACCCAGCAATGGCTATACCTCTCCCTTCTCCACGTTTTATTAAGAGTTGAGTGATCTACCCTCCCTGATTCCGTTTTGTGACTCCCCATTTACTCTTTGACTCAATGCACTATGACTGCTGCCCTAGTCACTAGGATGGAATAACATTCTAACACAGGTCCAATCGAGAACCCAGTGGACATTCTCCAATTCTTAGAATTTCCATCGCAATAAATGGGTCCACCTTTTTTTGTGTGTGAGGAAGACCAGCCCTGAACTAACATCCGTTGCTAATCCTCCTCTTTTTGCTGAGGAAGACTGGCCCTGGGCTAACATCCGTGCCCATCTTCCTCTACTTTATATGGGACGCCGCCACGGCACGGCTGACAAGCAGTGTGTCAGCAGGCACCCGGCATCCGAACCCGCGAACCCGAGCTGCCAAGCGTGAACTAAACCGCTGCGCCACCGGGCTGGCCCTGGGTCCACCTTTTTGAAGTTCTATGGCCTTTGTAATACATGTTCTCCATTTCTCTGGCTCTCTCTTTTTCCTTCTTTGGGGGCTGCTTCTCCTTCTTTGCCCTCCTACCCCAGTGATGGTGAGCCCCCGGGTTCCCTGCCTGAGCCACATCTCTAACTCTACAGACATATCCTCTTTCCTAGGGCTTCACGTCTACTCTTGGCACTTCTATGATGATGCTGCCTTAATTTTATCTCATAATTTCCTAGAGCCTAAACCTTGAACCTCCAATAGCCAATTTATCGTGAGGTGTTGCCAGCTAGATGTTGTACATATACTTCAACACAGTATTCCAAAACACAACTCACCCTTTCTCTTCCTTACTGCTATGGAATCCAGTATTCTCACTCAGGTGGTGCTCCACGACTCACCTAATCACCTAAACTAGAAGCCTGAGAACTGTCCACACTGACCTTTCCTCTCACAAATCTCCTCGCAGTAATCCAACTCTGATACTCTCCTTCAGGTATTTTTTTCCATTTCTCAGTGTACACATCTATTAATGGCAATGCCATGTAGGTATGGCATCTGTTTATGTGACCTTCTTCCCAGAGTGCTCCTAATGCGTGAGGCTCTTCCATAGCATGGGTGCCTGATCCATAGTAAGTACTAAGTATGCGAAAAACGAATAAATCACTGTCTGTTTATTGCTTGTCTCACACACTTTCAAAGACAGTTACAAAAAGATGCCAAAATAAAGTTTACAAAGGAGCTGGAATTTACCTTAGAGAAGACCTGGGGCAGGAACTCTGGTCTGTAGGTGACAAATGGAAAGAGTGCTGAGACATTAGTGAGGACACAGGACAGGATAAGGGGGTCCTTGGTGTCAAAGTTCAGGACCATTTGCAACAGCTCTATTCCATCATTAACAGGAATTTCCTGTAATACAGACATGAAAAGGAGTTGACACGGCTGATGACCACTTTCGCTAAATTTCCTTTAAACTCTAGTTTATAAATACATAGTAGGTTGCCACATATGGTTGTATATACTACTGCTTTTTAACCCTTAAAATTCTAATCATTACCACCATGTTATTAAAAATTTTCATAAATGATGCCACCATGTGCCATCTTCGGGTGTAGCATTTCCTACTACTACAAATTGAGAATGTTTCCAGTTCTTCACTATTGTAAATAATGCTGATATACAACTTTGCAAAAATATTTTTGGCTACATTTTCAATTATTTCATTTGAATAAGAGACTTTTGGTGATGGCTGGAATTATTGGGTCAAAAGATTGTTGCTTTTCTTCTTTACAGGCTGTACCAATTGATTCTCTATCCATCATGTGCCATTCTTACCATGTTCTCAGCAGCAGTGAGTTTATTTCCTAAAACCTTTGCTTATTTAATAAGTAAAAAAACATGAATTTATTTAGATTTGCATTTCTTTGATTACTAATAAGGTTGAATTTTTTTCCTATTTATTAACCACTTGTTTCTGCCCTATACATTACCTGATCACATCTTTTGTCTATTTCTCCACTGAGTTCTAGTGTTTTTCTTATCAATTTATAAAAAAATCATCTTGTGAACTACTCCAGGCCTTTAAAAAGGTATAAGCAATACTTTATAGCCCTCCATATGACCACTTTGAGAGGTACAATGTTACTGATACAGTGGTTGCTCTGTGTGTATACCCTCTTTTCAGCCCTAGAGGTAGCCACTATCCCGAATCTGGTGTTCACAATTTCACAGATGCCTTCATTTCTGTATACTTTGCCACAAATGTACATATTCCTAATTACAGTGTTGTATGTTTTTTGTAGCTTGCTGTTTTATGTCAACATTATGTTTGTGAGAATCATCCTTATTCATAGGATAATCCTAGTGCATTTCACTGCTCTATAAATATGTCACTATCTATTCTATACAATCTATTGGTGGATATTAAGTTTTTTTTCTTGGCTTAACACACAAGGCTTCTATGAATACTGGTGGCCTGGTAAACATGCAGGGTTTCTTCAGAGCAGACTCAGGAGTGGAGTTGCTGGATTGTAAGGCTATGCATCTTCAACTGGATAGTGCCAAATTATTCTCCAAAGTTGTAATATCAATTGTATTTTATAAGCAATATTTAAGAGACATAAGCTTTTTATAATAAGGATATCAATCCCATTCATATTTATTGCAAATACTGTTCCAAGTTTGCCTTTAAAAGTTTATAAGTTAAAAAAAAATATGTAGTTAAAGGCATTAATTTTTTTGTGATTACTTTCATTATTTTTCAACTTAGGGACCTTTCTCTAAACAGTTAATTTTCCCTAAAGCTATTTATTAAATGACCCAATCTTTCTTGATTTCTCTGGGATGCCTATATATGCTCCAGGTTGTTTCTGGGCTATTTTGTTTCAATGAGCGGCATCTGATGCCAGTACTACACTGCTTTAAAATACTGCAGCTTTATATTTTACTATCTGAGGCAAATCAATCCTTGTCTTCTTCAAAATGTGATCTTTTTTCCTCCAAAGCTGCTCCCTACATTAATCCATTGCTAAAGCTGCTGAGGCAAGGCTCTACCCAACGTTCTCGGATGCACACTACTGGAAACACTGGCTCAGCTAATGCTACTATGTACCAGATGAGGAGCTTTTCCACCTTTTTAGCCAAAGAACCTCTTGCTCAAGCTCTTTCACGTGATAAAAACTGAGCTGCTCTGACTGACCTGGGGTGAGGGTGGGGACTGAGGGCAGCAATGGCGCAGTTTGCAAAACCACTGGACTAGGCAATACTCTGCAGAGTCAGAAACTGATAGCAGCAGGTGGGAACGTAACAAGCTGAGATGTGTTGCTTGCACACTCCTGGGACATATAATGTATTACAGCTTCATTAACAAGTGGGTGAATAATTTCATCATATGTATATATATTCACCAAACACTCACCTCTCCTGATTAGGAATGCTTCATTCTGACTCATTTCATTTTGGTAAAGAAAAAAAGGTTTTAGAGTCAGAGGTTTACTTTAAGTCATTAACAAGCCTAAATACTACCATCGAGGATTCTCCTGAGGAAAAAAGAATTTAGTTTTGTTTTTCTCCCCACCACTTGTTCTGACTCCTATTAAATTTCTAACTGTCACCTAAGCTTTGTCCCCAGCCCACATCTTTCTCCTGTATACATTCCAAACTTTTTTTATACCTTTGATCAACTAATATTTGGTATTTTGACCAAATACCATCATATTCAAGGATTCATTGTAAAATCCAGCCTACAACCAACCAGGGACCCCTCACTCCCTAATACTGCCAAGTCCTTTCACACATCTTAAAGACAAGTGCCTGACTAACCCTGACCATTTCATTCTCCTGCCTTCAAACAGGATCATACCCACATATCTGGATCCATTCAAGGTGTCTAACTTAAAAAACGCCAAGAAAGGAAACAGCAGGGCCATTTCCCTTGATTATGCTGGATCCAAGTAGGGTTTCCCATCTAGATTTTGGAATAAACTCAGATTGCCATAATTTCAAACTGAAATGAATCAATATAAAAGCAGATGAAGTTAACGATCCTGAGATCTAATTTGTTAATATACCACTTGTAAGAAAAAGCACTATAACTCACTTATTTTCAAGGGACTTAGATTCTTTCTACAACTAACCTAGAATATACTAAGACATAATTATCCCAAATTGAATGATCCAATTAGTTTAATCTAATTAATGTAGTTAATATGGTATGTACTGTTAGCCAATTAATTATAGCTGCATCTAATGTGATAGGTGACATGAAGTATAGAAAAACAAGACCTATTTATTCAGATTATTTGGGGAAGAGGGTCACTGATCAGCCAACATGAATATTCTGGTCTATCTGCCACAAACTGAAAAGGATGCTGAATGGCAAATATCTCTTAAGATTTTCCAGTTCAAGGTTTCCATCACTGTCCTTCCTGCAACAGTTATCCTACCTGTGGTTCACTGTACTATCAGGCTCGTCTTATATCCCTTTATTTATTTTTTTTTTTTTGTGGGGAAGACCAGCCCTGAGCTAACATCTGTTGCCAATCCTCCCCTTTTTGCTGAGGAAGACTGGCCCTGGGCTAACATCAATGCCCATCTTCCTCTACTTTATATGGGACGCCACCACGGCATGGCTGACAGGCGGTGCGTCGGCGGGCGCCCGGGATCCGAACCTGCGAACCCTGGGCTGCCAAGCACGGACTAAACCGCTGCGCCACCGGGCGGCCCCCTTATATCCCTTTAAAATGAGTAATAAACATTGTAGGGTTTCGAGTCAGGGAGAACTGAGTTTGGGTCCCAGCTCTGCTATTTACTAGCTATTTGAACTTGAGTATGTTATTTAACCTCTCTGAATCTCAGTTTCCTCTTCTGTAAGAATCACATCCAGAGATTTTCCTATCCCTCTGCAAGTTTTCAAAAGATCAAAATCATTATGCAATCAGCATGGGAAACAGTTACTTACTTCTTTATCTAGTGTTCGAAACATCTGGTTTATCACACTCTCCAAAAAAAAAGTCATAGCTTCCCACTGCACGAATGAAGGTGAGAAGATGGAGCAGAGGCCGCCTTCTCCAGTTCCAGCTATAGGAGAACAGAGTTTTAAAACACACACACACATATCTCAACACTGGAGGATCACAGAAGACACACAGAGACAGTGGGGCCTTAAAGACCACTTGGTAATTTCACAGTTGAAGGAACAGGGTAATCTAACCCCTCTCAGCCTGGGAAAAGAAAAGAATAAAAAGCAGAGAGGGGTCCCTATACTGCCTCCACCTCTAACGATCAGCTGCCTGAATTCACCTCTGTGAGCCTTGTCTGTAAAACCATTTTGAGTACTGAATGAGATTTACATGCAAACATAAAAACAAGGCCTGACCAACTAGAGGCAATTGATAAAAATTAATTTCTCCCATCCCCCTCCGTCATAATCCGTCCATGGGAACATAAATAAGATATTTGAGACCATAAAGAATCCTCTCAAAAAGGAATTGATATAAGATACAAAATGCCGCTTCACATCCAGCAGCCTCATGACAATTGCAAGGGCAATGTCTACAGAACTGTGCCACCCTCCAAGGTCACAAGTATCACCAAAGCACATCACTCAAACACCGAGGCACAGGCAGAAAGAGTTACAAATTAATTCTCTCACTTCCATACAGTATTCAAGTTTACTAGCTTCATCTTGCTGTGGCATATTTGGGCCTCCGCACACATTCAGTTACTAGATACTGGGGACCTTCATGGTCAGTTATACATATGCAAAACTGACTGTTAAATCCCATGAATGTCAAGTAACTAGTATACTTAGTAACTGACCATTAATATGGAACTTTACTAAAGCAGTGACTTACACCCTCTCCTGCTTTACTGATCCTGTCACCCATAGCATGCATTAATAAGGCGATAGACAAAAGCTATGGAGTACAGAGAAGTTAGCTGGCTTATGCATTTGGGGAGAGGGGGTTATTGTGGTTTTAAATAAAGCAGCATTTCCCAAAGGCTCTGAGGTGGCTGAGTGATATGGGAAGTCCCTGTACTGCTGTTATGCCTGAACAACAAGACATTCTGTCTGAGTTTAGGAGTGGTGCTATGCAAGAACTTCGTCAAAAAGCTTTAAAAAGTTAAATCATGCAATTTGTTAAGATGGTGCCTGAAAGTGAAGTAATAAAATCAACAATAAACAATTGGTTGATTACATCAGAAAAGAAAAATGAAGGCAAAACTGATAGGGACATGGTTTTACCCTAATTTAAACAGATTAAAAATTTGGTGTTTTCTGCTTTCTCTGTCTGTGTGTGCAAATGAAAAGGCTCACTCCCTAGGATGACACTGGACAGTGAACAAAGCTATTTTTGAAGACTATTAGCATATTACTCTGAAGTGTGGCTTAGGAAGGTTATTTCCTATGTATAGTTTTGATACAATATTTCACTAACGTTCAGAAATAAAAAAAACCTTACAGTTAAGGGACCCAGTATCAACAGAAGTTGAGAGCTGATACTTGAGCCACTCCCCAGCCATCTGGAAGCTGGTCTTGGGATCCAAACGACATGCTAACCTCATCACTTCTCCTTGCTGGGCCCGGGAGGCTGCCAAGAGAAAGACATGAATCAATAACTGGCACATAATGGTTACTTAGTTAATGTTCATTCATTTATCCATCTCGGGGGAAAATGGTCGAAGAGACTCTGTTTTGCAGATTTGTGCTATGAATCTAACAAATTTTCCATAAATCTTTGTTAACAAATCCAGAAACTTTCAAAAATAACCTCTGGAAACTGCGCTGCCAGCTAGATCCTATAAGCAGCAAACTAAAAAGTGGTCTCCCAGGGGCTGGCCCAGTGGCGTAGTGGGTAAGTTCACATGTTCCACTGTGGCGGCCTGGGGTTCGTGGGTGCAGATCCCAGGCACAGACCTACGCACCGCTCATCAAGCCATGCTGCGATGGTGTTCCATAGATAGAGGAAGACTGGCACAGATGTTAGCTCAGCAACAATCTTCCTCAAGCAAAAAGAGGGATTGGCAACAGATGTTAGCTCAGGGCCAATCTTCCTCATAAAAAAAAAAAGTGGTCTCCCATTCCTGTTGAAAGGAGATCAGGTTGGTACAGATGTAAAATGATAGAGCTGCTGTAGAAAAGAGTCTGGCAGTTCCTCAAAACATTAAACATAGAGGGACAGCCCAGTGGCGTAGTGGTTAAGTTCTCACACTCCGCTTCGGCGGCCCAGGGTTTGCAGGTTCGGATCTTGGGCACAAACCGACACACGGCTTGTCAAGCCATGCTGTGGCGGCGTCCCATATAAAGTAGAGGAGGATGAGCATGGACGTTAGCTCAGGGAAAATCTTCCTCAGCAAAAAAGAGGAGGATTGGCAATGGATGTTAGCTCAGGGCTAATCTTCCTCACATACACATACACACAGAAAACATTAAACATGGAATTACCATATGATCTAGTAATTCCCTTCCTAGGCCTATACCCAAGAGAAATAAAAACAGATGTCCACTCAAAAACTTATACACAAATATTATATCAGCATTATTCTTAATAGCCAAGAAGTGGAAACAACTCAAATATCCATCAACTTAAGAATGGATGAATAAAATGTGGCATATTCATACAATGAAATATTATTGGCAATAAAAAGAAATGAAGTACTGATATATGCTACAACATGGATGAATTTAAAAAATCCTACTAAGTGAAAGAAGACAGTTACAAAAGACTACAAATTGTATGATTCCATTTGTATGAAATGTTTAGAATAGGCGGGATACAGAAATAGAAAGTGAATTAGTGGTTCCCCAGGCCTGGGAGGGATGAGGAGATTGGGAGATGACTGCCAATGAGTACAGCGTTTCTTAGGGTCATGAAAATGTCCTAAAATTGATTGTGGTGATGGCTGCATGATTCTGAAAATATGAAAAGTCATGAATTACATACTATAAATGGGTGAATTGTATGGTAAATGAATTATACTGCAATAAAGCTATTATTAAAAGAAAAACCAGGTGACAGAAAACCCAGAACAGAATTAGGATATATGGGTTTTTCCTCTTTTTTAGAAGAAAGACCCACAAGGTAAGATGGTATTTAATCCTAAGTATAAAAAAAAAATTCAAGAGTGCCTTTTGCATAGTTACTGTCTTTAAACATCAATGTCCAAAGCAGTGTGTGTGTGTGTGTGTGTGTGTGTAAGAGAGAACACTATGTCCAGAAATGAATGAGTGCAATCCCACTACCTCATGGGAAACGTGAAACAAGAGATTAAACACGCTGCTGTAGATTTGGGGCTCTTTAACATAGAACCTCAAGGGTCAGGCACCATAATTCATAACACGAGATGCCATTCTGAGACTGTTGGGAGAAATTCCAGGCCAATATCACTTACAGTTGAAGAAAGCATTGAAGTCCTCATCGCTATCAAAATCAAATCGAGAGTATTCACAGCTAGGGCTGTCTGTTTTAGAAGGAAAGCCCATCTGGAAAGAGAAAGATAATCAGAGTAGGGATAAAAATGGACCAACCAAAAGTCTTAAACTCCAGGAGCTCAAGTACTTTTTGTTTAAGAAGCATTAAGGGTTTACATGAGATATTTTGTGATAAATAACTGCTTCTGTTCTACCCCAAGTCCACAATTTGCTCCCAGTTCCAAAAATCCTGAGAGTGGTAGAAAAGAGAACACTATTATTTGATACTCTCTTCCAGGTTCCTCACAGAGAATTAAGTTCCGGAATTCGTCTAGGGTCTTTGAGTATAAAGATGTCCCAAGACAAGGTGCTAATACAGCATGCAATAAGTAAAAAAGAATTGAGAACTGTTTATCTCCTTAAATGCTGAACTCTGAGAATAAGCATGGAACTTTGTATGTTTCATTCAAAAAGTACTGAAGACCATGGTAGAGAATTAGAACACGGTGTGCTATGTGCTAGGTGAATCCTTGAGGAACCCTTGAATGGGTTCCCTTCTCTGATTTTTTTTTTGCTGGGAAAGATTTGCCTTGAGCTAACATCTGTTGCCAATCTTCCCCTCTCTTTTTTTTCTTCCCCTCCCCAGAGCCCCAGTACGTAGCCATATATTCTAGTTGTAAGTCCTTCTATGTGAGCTGCCACAACAGCATGGCTACTGACAGACGACTGGTGTGGTTCCATGCCTGGGAACCAAACCCGGGCTGCCGAAGCAGAGTGCACTGAACTTTAACCACTAGGCCATCGGGGCTGGCTCCCATTCTCTGATTTTACAAATTAATATTAAGCATCTGTCGGCTGCAAGAGCCCTTAGCAGATCTCAGGGAATTCATAAGTGCCTCTCTACTGAGGTAGTGAGCAACCTGCTTCCACTCTCCTTCCCTTCTCATTCACCTTCCTAACTCTCACTTGACCTTCAGAAACAGTCAGATATTACTTCCTCTTGGAATCTTCTTGATTCGACCCTCCTTTCTGCTTTTAACCTCTGAAGAGTAATTATCATATTGTATGGTCATGGTCACTGCTCTTGTCCTATCACTTCTTTCTCCCTAGCACCACCAATACTTGGTATATAAGTGCTCTAAAATATGAAAGAGGAGATATGATAATCACTATGGACTGCTTTCTTCTTGAGGAATAAGAGAATAATATGCCCAAGGAAGGGATCTTAGTGACCAAGACAGGGCTGTCAATGATGCCAGTCTAATTATTATTTTGTGTATTCATCTACATGCCACGTGTTTATAGAGTCCTACTACATACCTTGACCAAGTTAGTCATAGAAGCACGAAGATATTTTGGTATTATTGCTAATAGCAAAGGGTCACGGGATAGGATCTCATGCCGGAAGAGGGCTCCCCAAGTCATCTGAGTTGAAGAGCGTAGAAACTAAAGAGAAAAATCTCAGTTCAAGAATTTGGATTTTATCTAACCAGGATTATTACTTAGCCCAGCAATTATCAACTATATTTCTTCATGGAAATAAATCTCTACAATACTTTGAACTGTCCATACTGTAAGTATATCAGTAATGACTGCTCATTATGGACCACACATTAGTAAGACAGGTTGTGGATCAGGTGCAATTCCTGGAGTGTGAGCTGAACTCTACCACTCTCTCCTTTATGCAAGAAAGGATATGAGAATCCCAGGGTGATATTACAAGGAAAATATTGAATTGGATGAAATTAATTTTATGATAGCACAATTGATCAGATTTTTGTATTTCAAATATCTTTAGTAGCAAATCACCTGGGACATAACTGTCATCTGACTGAGCATTATCAGAATATTACCTGAGAGCAAAAGCTACTGACCTAGGCGGTGAGATGCTTAGCTCAGGAAGACTCAGCAATTCTCTTAATAAAATGACACTATAGTTATTCCCTAGGGCCTTAAGAGTCACATTTTATACACGAGCTACTAATGACTTCAGGCCATAGTGCTTGATTTTGGTTTACCTAACTAAACTTAAGAAGTTACCTGCATAAAGTTTACCTGACTTGGATGGGTTGTGAAAGCAAGAAAAGATTCCAGGTATTTTCCAAAGTTTGCTGGTGTTTCTACATCAGAATCCACGCCCTGTAGGACAAAAAGACCACTATATCAATGACATTGATGGGGGGGTAGGGGGAGTGAGAGGAGAGGAGTAACAAATACAGATAACTTAAACCCTCAGATATTTCAGTTTTGAAAGGACTTTATACTTTCTTGTGGCCTAAGAAAGGCATCATTTCAAGAGCTAAAAAACAGGAAAGCTGCTTTATCGCCTTAATCGTCATTAAAACCTATTCTGTGGTCAAAGAGTAAAATGAAAGAGTATTCATTTCAGACATCACAGGAAGAAGAAATCCACATTATTTCTTCAGACCTGGTCTATCCACATCTCTGTGACGCAACCTATTAAATAACCACTCAATGGCATCCATCTTCTGTCTGAAGCTCTATCCTCCCTGACCATTCAAGCCACTACAAAACAGCAAAACATCAAACACAAATGTCTGCACCAATGTCCTACCTTCCAAGTTGTAAGACTGAGTATTAAATTTTTCCCTAAAGACAGGTATTTCCAGGTCAATCAGACTAAAGTTTTCTTTTATGATCCAATAATATACTCTGTAAATTTGGGAAAAGGGTTCTTTATTCAAATTCATAAGGTTTCATGATCTAATACAATTTTAAAGGGTAATGCACTTAGCAGACTGATATTCTACAAGTACCAAAATTCACAAGAGCAACGTTGACTTTATGGAATAACAGATGCAGATGTTTGCTGTTGATATTAACAACTGATTTGTTAAAAGAAATTTATATCATTCAAATCCTATTAAAAGAATTTAATCTATAGAAGCACATGAAGTAATCTGTATGGCAATGCCCCATCAGGCTAAAATCAATGGCATGTTGTCACCCCTTATACAAATAAAACTTTCTAAATGCTCTCCTCAAATGGCCCTGAAACTCTCCAGGAAATGCTCACCAGCAAAGCACACAGCTGACTGCCCAGAGCACACAACACCTGACAGAGTCTCTTCAGGAAGACATAGTGTTTTTCTACCAAGCCTCCTCCGTCAGCAGTCCTGTAAGATGAGAAAATGGTGTGATTAACTGCATATCAAGAAAACCAAAGGGATTCCCATCAAATGGAGTTGTATGTGGTCTGTGCTTCAACATTCAAATTTCAGTTGATTATTAAAGTAAAAAAAAAAAAAAAAATACAAAAAACCACCACCAAAAAACCTCCAACCAAACACTAAAAGATTGATGAGGAACAGGGGTTCGATATGATCTCATCCCTAAGAGATACTCTAATTTTGGGCATTATATGGTCCTTGGGTATTTTGGATAATAACATACACTCTGAGCATGACTCCATAAAACATGCATATACTTATATGCATAAGAAGCTACACAAGAAGACATTGGTTCATATCCAGGGAGGACTTACAGAGATTCCCAGGAGAGTATGTAACAATTCCTTATACCACTGACAAAATTAGAAGGACTATAATCAAGAGAATGAGAAGACAAGCCAGACTGGGAGAAAATATTTGCAAAAGACACATCTGATAAAGGACTGCTACCCAAAATATACAAAGAACTCTTAAAACTCAACAATAAGAAAACAACCTGATTAAAAAATGGGCCAAAGACCTTAACAGACATCTCATTAAAGAAGATACACAAATAGCAAATAAATATACGAAAAGATGCTCCACATCATATGTCATCAGGGAAATGCAAATTAAAACACTGAGACCCCACTACACACCTACTAGAGTGGCCAAAATCCAGGACACTGACAACACCAAATGCTGTCAAGGATGTGGAGCAAAGGACTCTCATTCATTGCTGGTGGGAACGCAAAATGGTACTGCCACTTTGGAAGACAGTTTGACAGTTTCTTACAAAACTAAGCATACACTTACTATATAATCGAGCAATCGTGCTTCTTGGTATTTACCCAAAGAAGTTGCAAACAAATTCATACAAAAATCTGCATGTTTACAGCATGTTAAACCTGGATGTTTATAGCAGTTTTATTCATAATTGCCAAAACTTGGAGCAACCAAGATGTCCTCTGGTAGGTGACTGGATAAATAAACTCTGATACATCCAGACAATGGAATATTATTCAGTGCTGAAAAGAAATGAGCTATCAAGCCATGAAAAACAGGGAGGGACTGTAAATGCATGTTACTAAGGGAAAGAAGTCAATCTGAAAAGGTTACATACTATTTGATTCCAACTATATGACATTATGCAAAAGGCAAAATTATGGAGAAAGTAAAAGGACTCGTTATTGCTAGGGGTTGGGGTGGGGGAGGAGGGTTGAATAAGCACAGTACAGAGGATTTTTAGGGCAGTGAAAATACTCTGTATGATACTATAATGATGGATACATACTATTAGACATTTGTGAAACCCATAGAAGGTACAACACCAAGAGTAAACCCTAAGTAAACTATGGACTTCGGACGATATGTTTCAATGTAGGTTCATCAGTTGTAACAAATGTACCATTCTGGTGGGGGATGTTGAAAAAGAGGGAGGCTGTGCATTTGTGGGGGCATGGTGTATATGGAAAATCTGAATTTTCCGTTGGTTCCCAAAACTCAGGAAACTTCCCCTGAATTTTGCCGTGAACCTAAAACTGCTCTAAAAAAATTAAGTCTTAAAAAAAGACTAATAAAAACGTAATTATGTCTCATTTTTCTGAGTCATTTAGTTTAGATCTGTAATCCCTTATCTGCTATTTTAGAATCCAAATAGCTCTTTAAACTAAAAAAAAAAAATTATAACTTATTTGGCGGCAAAACCTGACCTGATATGATGTAGGACCATTCACACTAACAGGAATTAATAATGACAAGTGTGAACAGCAGCCATATTAGGTGTGTTCTGGAGGCAGTAGAGAATAATGTAAAAAGCATGGGCCTCAGGGTAAGCAAGACCTAGGCTCTAGTGATGGTGAAGGGCAGGATGGCATTATGGCTTCCAGTGCAGGTTCTGGAATCTGACTGCCTGGGTTTGAATCATAGCTTTACTAACCAGCACCAGTAGCACAAATGGCCATGGGACACCTCAGCGTGAATATCTTGGTCTCTATGGAACTAAGAAATGGGACTTGGAAACAGCAACTACAGTAGCCACCCAAAAGACATGTTATTAATTTAATTAACAGAGCCCCTTAAAAACAGAGCTGTAGTTTCCATAGGAAAGAAAGTCATCATAAAGCTGTGTTAGAATGGACAGTAAGAGATTTTAAGTAATACATATGTATCTCAGATCTTTTCATTTGTCGTTGGGACCAAGAGTAAGTGAAGAGTATTGAAAAGAGGGTGTTGTGAAGCTTCAACTATTTGTAATACACAGTTCTACCTGATTCCTTGGTACGAAACATGTTATCAGAAAAAGCTTTAATAATTTCCAGAGCAATTAGAAGAAAATAAGCAGAAGCCATTATTTCAGGACAGAATGTGTTTACAGGTTTTATGCACACGTTCCTCATTGAACACATTGTTCTTGCTGCTTCCAAGAGCCTCAGCACTTCAGGCATTGATTACTTTGACGAGGAAAGCAGGGAGGAGAGTCTGGAGTTCTGCAATCAAGGCAGGCCCTGGGACAAACTCTGGTCCAGCAGATCAAAGCCTTCTCAGGCCTAATCACCAAGGCTACTGCAAGGCTTAGGGATCATCAGAAGCAGACAAAGAGAATCAAGGAGATGAGCTGTCTAGGGAGAATGGGGAAAACTGTGAAAGTGAACGGGTGCTGAGTCAATGGCCACATCTTATTTCTACATAAAGTCTTCAAAAAGTCCCTTTAAGATTGCCTGATTTTCCTATTAAAAACACTTGTCAATTGACTGCCAACATTCAGACAGGAACTTTAGATATATCCACATATGATATAAAAATGACAAAGAAATTAGAAAACACATAGAAAAGTAGACACTCACTGTGCAGCAGACAGTATATAATGCATGGCAACATCTCCAAATAAGACCATCAAGGGCTTCCGGTCTTCCAACTTGCCCTACACCCAGTTTTGGGGAAACACAGGTAACACAAACTATATTATTAAAATCCTCCAAGTACTAAAACCTCCTATACCTACGTAATCAAACATACTGACTTCATAATTTCTCACATAGCCCTGGGGCTGACTAAACACTGGAAAAAAAGACAATTCTTTAAAACCAAATCTGGATAAGACATATATATATATTTTTTTTGTGGGGAAGACCAGCCCTGAGCTAACATCCGTTGCCAATCCTCCCCTTTGTGCTGAGGAAGACTGGCCCTGGGCTAACATCCGTGCCCACCTTCCTCCACTTTATATGTGACGCTGCCACGGCGTGGCTGACAAGCTGTGCGTCCACAGGTGCCTGGGATCCAAGCTCGCGAACCCCGGGCTGCCAAGCGCGAACTAAACTGCTGCGTCACCGGGTGGCCCCAGGATAAGACATATTTTTAAATGTGTTGGGCAATAATGCTGATAGGAAAGCAAAGTAAATTACATCTGAAGATAACATTCCCATGGAGAAAAGAGTCATGGTCCCATTTGTTAGCCAAGACAGATATAAAGCTAGTGTCGCCACCATCTAAGATTCTCTGACATAACACAAAGTGAGTTTTAAACTTTAATATTACTTTCATCTCATATCTTAACTGTAAAGTGCCAAGATTCATAGCTGTTTCAAGAGCCTGACAAATCTCTGTATATTCTGCCAATGGATCCCTAGAATACTGGCAAACTACTGTCCAAAGGAGTTGGGGGGAGCTAGTTAAGTTGGCATTAAGTAAAAAAACCCCAAACTTTTAAATGTCTTTTTGCTACAACATACAATTAAACACACACACCCCTCAGAGAATCCAAGGGTAAAAGTCAGTTTGAAGTGGTAACTCACTTTTCTGCCGACTGCAATGAGAAGACACTCAGCTGCTCCCAGCTGAAGTTCCTGCTCATTCAGAAGCAGGCACAGCATCTCCAGGAGTCTACAGTTTTCAGCAGTAATGTGACTCATGGACACCCAGTCAACGTAGCCTGCTAAAGTATTCAGTGCTGCAACTCCTACTCGACAGTGCGCTTGGGCCTGCGTGAAAAGAAATTACTTTTGACCACTGAGTCCTCACTGACAGACAAGGAAGCTGTGGTTATACCTGAACTTCTTCTATTTTCTAATTCTAAAAAGAAAATGATTTTTAAGAAAATGTACTTATGTAACAGTCACTGATAGGGAACTCACAAGTTTTCTTCTGATACACAATCACTTTTCAAACAACGGTATTTTCAACATCCATCCATAAGACCATATTGGCACGTGTGGCACATATTTCTCCTTCAAGAAATCTCAAATATTGCAATTTTAACACCCTTCCACCAGAGCTCAGTGAGCAAATAAACCAAGGCTGCAGTCACCCTCCACTAGGTGTGTGCATGTCTGTACCTGAAAGCCTCAAAGAAGTCTCCTTCCAACTCCACCAAGAGCTCTTACCTTTGACTCCTGAGAATTATCTGTCTTCTGAAAGAAAAGAAGTATAAGGATCCAATGTTTTTAACGAGGAAAAGGCTATGCAATAACTTTCTACCCCCATAACCAAGGCCTTGAGTAATGATTTTCAAATACAGACTCAACTTTTATTCTTGGAAAAGAAAACAACTTTACTAAGGACACATAACTGATATTCTCCCTAAGAAAGACAGGTTATTTTAATTTTAGCAAAATGGCAAAAAGTTAATAAAGAGCTAACACAAACTTATTAGAACATTAAGATCCACAAAGACAGTTTCAAAGCACACAGTTTAAAAAAAAATACAACAGATGATCAATGAACACGGCTCAACACTGCTAATGAGGAAAGAATATAGTTTAAAACAAAGTAGTAGCATTTTTTCCATATTAAAATAAAGACAAATTATAACTAGCAAAGGTACACTGAAATGATGTAATGTTAAGGGGAAAAGCATGAAACAAAATTAAATGAATATAATTTATGATCATGTATGTATGGACATAACTACAGGAAAACCATGTACACAAAAACATTAGATGCTAAATAGATAAAATAATATCTGTTCAGTAAATATGTAATTATAACTGATTTTTACCCTTATATTTCAAATTCCATAAAAATATTACACAATGCTTATAATTTACAAGTGTATAAAATTAATATTTTCCCAGGAACTTCTGAAATTGAAATTAAGAATAACTCCTAAAGACAGTTAAAGGAGAATACAAGCAAGAATAACAACTTCTGAAGTATGTGAAAACTTACCACCATTAGGATCATAAAGGATTTATTTTATAATTCCTCAATTTTCAAAAAATATTTTTTTAATAAAGAACAAGTATTAATGGTGACAGATGATAACTAGACAAATCATGGTAATCATTTCATAATGTATAAAAACATCAAATCACTATGTTGTACACCTGAAACTAAAATAATATTGTATGTCAATTATATTTCAATTAAAAAAAAAGAACAAGTATTAAGCCTTCATCATCAGCGATCAAGTTGAGGTGTTAATGGGGCAGAGATGGGCAGAACCCTCCCACCAGCATCTACTAATGCTGCCCAAGAAGGAACTGATGTTCCCAAGAAGGAACAGGGATCCAAGAGACAACAGCCAAGTCCAGCCTTTACCCTCAACTCCAAGAAGTCTTCCTTCCCATTTGGATCCTCCATGCCCCCTGGGACCAGTGCAGGAGCCAGGTGATGAGACAGGGAGAGTGAGCCTATTCATCCACAGTTGTTTACTATTCAACCTACGCCCCAATTGGGAAGGTGAAAGGATGGAAGCAGAGAAATAACTATGAGCAAACTGAGAAGTTCCAGGTACAAAAAATGGCTCTTGCTGTGTTCTGGTCCTGGGCACAAGTGGTGGCCTGGTTTAACAGATGAAGAGAACTGAAACTGAGGCTAAAGAAAAACACCACAGTGGATGTGTTTCCAACCTGTGTCAGACCATCACCCATCAGCCCTGCTCTGGCACGCTGGCTAGATTTCTAGGGTATCTAAGTATTCATAATTTGTTCTCCTTCTCCTAGGGGAAAATAAAAAGAATACCTCCTTCACCCTCAATGCACATAGGTATTTTTGTGTGTGTGTGTGTGAGGAAGACCAGCCCTGAGCTAACATCCGTAGCTCATCTTCCTCTTTTTGCTGAGGAAGACTGGCCCTGGGCTAACGTGCGTGCTCATCTTCCTCTACTTTATATGGGGCGCCGCCACAGCATGGCTGACAGTGTGTCGGCAGGTGCGCGGGATCCGAACCAGCGAACCCCAGGCTGCCAAGTGCGAACTAAACCGCTGCACCACTGGGCCGGCCCCTATGCACATAGGTTTTTAAATGCAAATATTTTCTTTTGAAAAATGTTGGGGAGATACATGTGGGGGAAGAGTCCATTCTAGTAAAAACAATGGGGTTTGAATTCCACTGCAACCATTTATTAGGGCATCTTTAATAATACTCTCAGCGGGGGCAGGGAGGAGAAAAAAATACTCTCTGAACCTTGGTTTCCTCATCTGTAAAATGGAGATTATACTTTCTGACTCTTAGGAGTTGTTTTGAGGATTAAATAACATATAAAGTGCAACCAAGTATATGGCATATTAGGTACTCACTGTGAGTTCCTCCCCACTCTAACAGCTCAAAGTACCCTCTCATCATCTGTGTATCTATCCCTATAAGAATTCTAGATCAGGGTTTTTCAACCTCAGTACTACTGACATTTTGGGTTGGATAACTCTTTATTGTGGGGGACTGTTCTGTGCATTATAGAAAGTTTAGCAGCATCCCTGGCCTCCACCCCCTAGATGCCAGTAGTGACCCTTGGTTTAACAACCTAGGGAGCAAAATTGTCCCGTGTTGAGGACCAGTGTACTAGATTAACTTTCAAACTGCCTTCTTCTGAAGGCTCTCTGCTAAAAATGACAATGTTTGGAAAGACAGTATCTGGCTTGCCCTTCTCTGCAGAAGAAACACCTCATCAGGAAGAATAAAATACCGGGCATGATGCAGTCAAGATTAGTTAAGACCTGCAGTTTCCTCTGCAAAAGGGACCAGGACTAAATGGGACATCAGAATTTACAGGGATACTGCTCAGACCTATCAGAAATCTGGGCTTTCAAATATGAAGAATTAACCTTCATTTTTATACTATTTTAAGAATTTTCTTACTATAAAAGGAATTATTTTTTCCTAGTAGACATGGAAACTCATTGAACTGAGTTTCTTAGAAAATTAGTTCTAGTTTTTCCTGTCATATGCTTCTTTTTTGCTTATAAAATGGCCTTTTCTTTTGCTGAACCAGACACCCTAGTTCCTTGCTGAAGGATTATTTTAACTTTAAAAATAAACAAAAAAACCATTCATATTAGAAAACAGGACTTTGGGAGGTGGGGTATCCCTTACCACTTGCTGGTACTTGTTTACATTTTCTTGAAGTGTGTTAAGTAGAAAACTGAAGATCCTTTCCATGTTCTGGGTTAATGTTTGCTGGATATCCCTTCTTCTTTGAGGGGGCAGTGTCTGAAAGGTCACTACGTCCTCTGCCAGTCGCAAAAGAATGAACATCACTAATTCTGTCTGTGTTTCCTATATCAATAGAAATAAGCTAGTTAAATTAAACTAAAACATCTTTTTCATTATAGGTATGCCCAAAGGCTCTTTTCTGTTGATGAAAACAAAGAAACCCCCAATGAGCCAAAAAACCAAACTGAACTGACAGAGCTGTATTTCATACCCCTTTTTTGGAAAGAATGTCCAATTCTATCAGCATGTCAGGCCAGTGCTGTGGCCACTCCCGCTTGATCATTTCTACCACAATTCGAGACAGGACATCTTTAATATGGTTCTCCTCTTCCAAAATGTTCAGTGTTCCCTGAAAAAGAACAAGAGACACCAAGAAGTCCGAAAGACTGCATTCAAGGAAAAAAACTGGGCTATAAAACTGGGCTACAAAACTCATCAGCAGGCCCGCTTTTAAACTAAACAAAGTAAGCAAACCTGTTCTCCATGTCTGAGTCACTTGTCCTGCATTCTCACTGATCGTTCTTCCCACTTAAAGCTTAAGTGAGGGTTACATCAGCTAATAAAATCAGCTAATAAAATGGCTGTCACACAGAGCAAGGACATCCCCGTTCCCCTTTACAAACGAAAGACTCTCACATTGTTCCATTTTGTAAGAGGGCCGGGGGGAGTATAGAAATAAGGAGTACATTGAGAGGCTGATAAAATGAGAGTTAGGAGAAGCAACTGAAAACTTGACCAACAGTTCTACCGTTAGAAGATACAGAAAGACTAGGAGGACTAGTCTAGGAGAGTGGGACTCTCTTCTGAAGTTTGACATCAAAATTAACAAATTATGACTTCTGTCGAGTTTCCCCAAAACTAGCAAAATACAAATCCTAGATAGCGATGTTAATTAATAATTTTAAAGGCATTTCCCCCCCTATTAAAGGCAGTAGACTTTGGGGATGAAAAGTGGTGGGAATTCCACTTTTCTTGACCTTTGTAAAAAAGAAGAAAAAAGGCTGTGGATTTTAAACATGTTTAAAGTCATATTCTAACTCCTAAAACAAACTCTTTCTGGAATTTTTTATTGCTAGTATCATACAGTAGTTCAGTTTGGAATAAAAGGAAACAAACTGCAAAGTGCAATCTAATTTAGATCTAAGATCCTTATTCATTTGCTGAACATGTTTAATCTCCTCTGCCCTGTCTTTATACTTTTAAAAACAGAAGTCAACACATAAGGGATTAATTAAACCCAGTAAGAGAAATGTGATAAATTATGATTTCTAGTGATGGTGGTTCTTATCTTGAAGGTGAACATTTAATATCATAAAAGCATGCTGTTCGACCTATGCAGAATCAGTGAATTTTTACACAAATGCTACACTGAAGAAGTCACACTTTGTCTAAACTACCTTGGAAACACAAGTCTTCCAATCAACTATTTCTTACATTCGCAATCAGCTCCATGACACTGTTCTTCAGATAGACTTTCTCCAATCGAGACATGCCGTTCCACCGAAACCTGGCCAAAATGCATAAAGTCAACAGAACCACATTAGAAGTCTTCTCTTCATAAGAGATTAGCTTTGATTCCTGCATTAGATTATGCTGGTGATTTCATTAAGAAATTATACTTTTGACTTTGTACTCTTCAAAGAATGGACAAAAACAGTCCACATTTAACCAAAATGCTAATAACAGAAAAATTCTTGGGAAAGAATTTTATATAGGCAGTGGTCTTTTACTTGGAATCCACACAAGATTTGTGCACAGATTAGCTTTTCCCCTTGATTTTATTGACAAACCAAAAGCAAATACATCTGGGACAAATGCAACTATGTAGTTGCTTTCTGGAAAATACAATCTTGATACTACTAACTCCCTTTCAGGCTAGCTTACAAGGTAATGGCACAATTCCAGAAAAATTGCGGCTAAGTCTTAAAAGTTGATTCTTCTGATAGGCGTTGGGGGTAGGAGACTCAAGTCAAGAAGGGTTTTCAGTTATTCTCATATAAGACTCCTTTGGATTTGTCATTCAGAGAAGGCACACATTCAAACTTAAAAAAAGAAAATTAAAGGCACAGTGCCTAAACAGAGATTTATTTACCTATACATTCTAAAAACACTTTGAGTTTGCTGGTATACAGTAGGAGCTCAATAAATGCTGGCTGAATAACTATCAGCTGATATTTGTTGACTGATTTGTATGTACCACCCATCTTACATGGATGAAGAAACTGAGGAAGAGAAAGGTTAAATCCTGAATAAGAGCTCCTGTGAAGTTGTAATAACCTCTTGGGGACGATTCCTTTCTTCTTGGGGACTGCTCTCCTCTACTTACCTAAAGAGTATCTCTATGAGTTACATAAGGAATAAAGATTTGCTCTCTGACAGACTTTGGTGGTAACATCATCCAAAAGCTCCTTACTTGACAACGTGTTCCAGGATCTGAAGGCCAAAATGTCTGACGATGGCAATTTGTGTTTTCTCAGCCAACCTCAAGCCACAGGGGACACAGATAGGGCACTTCTCTTTAAACTCTTCACAAAACTGAAAAAGAAAAATTAGTGTTTCTCTTAGGAACCAAGAGTGGGGACTAAAAAAAACTTCATCTTAAGAAACTCCAACCTGAGCTATATTTTTAAGTTGCAAAATCTAGATCAATATTATATGAGTTAAGAACCAATAAACATTCCTTTCACTTTAATATCCCAGATTTCCCACGGTATGACCAACTAATGTTGAAAAACTTCTGACCTAAATGAGTGAAAAATTATTTGCTAAAGATACACCCCTGAAGTATACAGGGGTAAAGTGACAATTTCTATGATTTGCCTTAAAACTTTGGGGGGCAGGGCACATAAAGCAAATGTTGCAAAATCTTTATAACTGCTGAGTTCAGGTGATGGTTATATACAAGATCACTGTAGTATTCTCTCTACTTTTTGTGTCTATTTTTAATATTTTATAGCAAAAAACAAACTAATAGAACCTAACTGTTTTTGATTCCAAATCCTGTGGCATACATCTATATATTGTAAAGTTTCCTCCAAGTGATGCTCATTCTACTTTATGAAGTTACATCAGTTAAAATAGGCACAGCACAAGCGTTTTTCCTAACGGTCATTTCTCAAAGCCCACATACAGTTTGACGCGGGAATAAGCTTGTACTGTATTAGCATCCCCATTTGTATTAGTATTCCAAAACTGCAACACAAGAGTCAGTCCCAGGAGCACAGCATCCGGGACTCAAGAAAACTACTTTCAGGAAACCAAAGCGCCCTTGTTAAAATGCAAAGTAAGTGGTAGAAGTTCATCTTTGCGCAAAATAGCCTAAGAATATCACCCACTAAAAAACATGCGGGGAGGGTGTGTGAGAACTAGCCCAGAGATACCAAGACCCAGAAGACGGTTAGCAGAGGTGTAAGGATGCAAGTAAAGGGGCGCTAGAGGGGCTGGAGCTCGGTTAGGACGGGTCAGGAGAGTGGGTCAGCAAGGAAACGTTTAGCGCAGAGGAGATCATAAAGAATGTAGCTGGTGTCGGGGACGGGATGGGCACGTGCGCCACGGGGAGGCGAAGGGATGCGAGGCTTGAGGGAATAAAATGGGTGCAGCCGGCTGTGGAGAAGGTCGTGGTGCGGACAAGAGTGAACGAAAGTGAGGAAGGGGGAGGAAAGGGCAGTGGGAGGTGGTCGTGAGATGAGAAGCAGCTAGGGACAGGAGTGTCCCGGGAGACGGGGAGGCGCGGCGAGCAGAGAAGGCGGGGATGGGAAGAGGCGCCGACGGCGGCGAGAGGGAGGCCCCCCCAAGGTTGGGGAGGGAGGTCCAGGGCCTCGTGGTCCGGAGACGACCAGGGTAATGGGCGGCGCCGGGACGGCTGGGGCTGGGGGAGGGTCTCGGGGCAGGCCTGGGGCGGCAGACCCCAGCTACCTTGAGGGCTTCCAGCCGGTAGCGCTGGGTGGAGCTGGGGTCCATCATGACCGTCACCGCTTTCACCAGCTGCTCGCACAGCGCGTTCACTTGATCCATCGCCATGACTAGTGCCTCGTGCTGCAAGGGCCCACCACAGCCGTCCCGGGAGCACGAGGCACGGACAGCTCCCTTGGCCGGACCCACGATGGTACAGGGCCGCGGCGGGCCGAGGGGTGGGGAGGGGGAGGAGGAGCGTGAGCGGCACAAGCTGCACGGGGAAGAAGCCGGCGCTGCGCACGCGCCCGACTCGCCACTGCGCACGCGCCCGCGGAAGTGGAGGCTCCCTGGTTCTGTTACTTCTTGGTGGGCGGGGCGGGAGACGGAAGGGCTGGGTGCGCAGGCGCGTCAACGGCCCGACGCGGCGCGCGCGCGGTTCGATCCCTGTCGGGCGGGCTGGCAGCTGGGCGCGGCGCCCTGGGCTAGATCCACCCGTTTGTGCGGCGGCTGCCCGGGCACTGATCCTCTGCGGTCCTTGGTCCGTTTCTCCGTCGTTACGGGGAATAAATCTCTCTCGAAACCAGAAACTGACCCGTCCCGGAAAGGGGTCGGATATTGAAGACCCCTTCGTCTTCCTCCCACTGGACACCGAGCCCAGCATCGGCGGCGTCCGCGGTTGGCGATTTTGCCAGGCGTTTGTCACCTTGGTAAGAGAATTTAGAACCGTTCGGTATCACTGTTTTCAGACTTTTCATGTTGCCTTGGCTGTTGTTTTTATGTTGTAGCAGTGGCCGATGGCAACATTGGGCCGGAATTACATGAATAGAAATACATGCTCACAAAGAGAGAAGGCCCTGGTATTGTCCTCTTAAGAGGATTTTTCTTATGGAAAAAATATTTTCTCCGTAGCTCTTAAACCTTCCTCTTCACTTGTACTGATTTTCCTTGGATGTGTTATCACGTGATGAGCACCAAACTTGTTTTGTACAGATTGGTATAAATCACGATATTTAAAGATAAAGAATTGCAATTATTGAAAATTTGTGCACTTGGATCATTTGAAGTGCTATATATAAGACTTCAAAGTAGTGTAATCTTTCTTCCGAAAGGAGGGTTTTGGCAGAGAGTGTGTTTCATTTTACATCTTTAAAAAGCTCCAGCATAATACGTAAACTGAGAACGTCAGCAGCTTCATTATCTATTAAAGTCTGCGTATCGGTTTTTGTGTTTGTATACTCAGTAAAATGTTCGCTGGACTTAAATCACTGCTTCCTGTTCATTCTCCACTTCTGGTATTTGTATCTAATATGGTACTTACCTGGTGCTTTTTGTGAAAATGCATTTATTACTTTTATTCTGGCATTATCTGTTCCAGTACTACACAAAAGCCACTTCAAGTAAAGTTATTTCTGACATGTTGTGGTTTTAACTTATAAATGTTTAACGTGTCACATTCTACCTGTTTTAGGTGAGTGGAATTAATGAGAAATTAATGCTTTGATTACTCTGATTTTTACAATTTATTGTTTTCTTTCCACTAATCTTCCAACTTTGTAGTTGCATGCCACTTTTTTCAAGGTGAATGTTAGTTTTTGACACTTTTTTTTATAATACAGTTGAGTGCTTACTCAACTGTATAACCTGTGTTTCTCATATTTAAATCATGAATTACTGGTATTTCCATAAGTATCTTGTTTACTTTAGGTCAATGCTTCCCAGTCTCTGCTGCATATTAAAACTGCCTAGAGAGCTTTTAAAAATCACAATGCCCAGGTCACCTCCATACCAGTTAAATTAGGATGTCTGGTGGTAAAAGCCAGATATCAATATTGTTTAAATGTTACTAGGTGATTCCAATCTGCAGCAAAGTTTGAGAGCCACTGCTTTAGTTTACATTCCTTCTTTCAGATCTCTAACAATGTCAGATGATAACACTGGTCTGCATCCACTGTCAAGTATATAAGGTTTGTTCTTCCAATCTACCATCCATACCTTTATGTATGTCTATCTGCAAATAGTATGTAGTATTGTTTTCTTTTATCTTCAAAAATTTATATGAATTGGTAGAAAATCACCATTAGAACACTATAAATTAATTGTTATAGGTAAGATCCACTGATAGGTGCTTAGTGGTTGAAAGTTTGAGGAGAAACAGGATATTTGCCTAGTCTCAAAATATCTCCCCTAAGATATCAGTTACAAAAGGAAAAATAGTAACTTTACAGTGAGAAACCTGGCAAACAGTGTCTGAATGAAATGATCATGGTTAACATCGCCAGTAATAAGACGTATTGACATCATGTACCTCCCAATGTGATACACTAATAGGAGCACATCACGTTTATAATATTCTTGCTGCAAGTGCATAACCTCAATCTAATCAAGGAAAAACATCAGGCAAACTTAAATTGAGAGATATTCTCAAAGTAACTGACTAGTTCTTTTCAAAAGTGTCAAGGTCATGAAAAACAAGACTGAGGAAGTGTCACAGATTGGAGAAGACTAAAGAGACTTGACTAAGATTGGATCCTAGATTGGATCCTGAAACAGAAAAAAGACATTAGTGGAATAACTGGTGAAATTCAAGTAAAGTATGTAGTTGAATATTATACCAATATTCATTTTTTAGTTTTGATACTTGTGCTATATAAAATGTTAACATTAGGGGAAACTGGATGTAAGAGAACCCTACTATTTTTGCAACTTTTCTGTAAGCCTAAAATTACTTCAAAATAAAAAATTGTTTAAATTCACATGAATGCTATGATGTTATATAATATTTTCTGCTTCTCTTTTACCTGAACTTATACTTGAGATTTGTCTATCAACTAGATTAACTGTTGGCTTTATCCCTCTATTGACTTGCATTGTGGTTTTAATTTGCATTTCCTATGACTAATGATGTTGAACCCATTTTCGTGTGCCTTTTGACTATTGGTATATCTTCTTTTGTGAAGTGTTCAATTCTTTTAGGGGATCGGTATTTTTAAAGCTTTTTCTTAAAATTGTACCAATTTATTATTCTCCTCCCAGCAATATATGCAAATGCCTATTTCATTCTTATTAATTTCTGTGCTCCCATGCTCATAGTGACCCAACAATGGAAGAATGGAAATACAATTTTCCTTGGCACTTTGGATTAGGTATCCTTTCTGACTGTCCATAAAATATTGTCTTACAGAAAAATGGCTAATGGACAGGACCGGGTGGTTGTTCTAGTGGACATGGACTGTTTTTTTGTTCAAGTGGAGCAGCGGCAAAATCCTCATTTGAGGAATAAACCTTGTGCAGTCGTACAGTACACAGCATGGAAGGGTGGTGGGTACGTATCTTAGTTATTGTTGTAACTGTCAACTACTATTTTAATCTGTAAGAATCCATGGCACTGTGCTCGGTCCTATTTTTGAGATTTCTGACCTGCTGTGTTTGGGATCAAATAGTGGCATCTGTGACCAAAAGGTTTCTACTATTATGTTTATAGCCTATTCACGTTAAACTTTAATCATTTTTGATTGTGATCGTGTAATATTTTTCTGTTTCCCTTTTTTTCCTAACCTTAGAATAATTGCAGTGAGTTATGAAGCTCGTGCATTTGGGGTCACTAGAAACATGTGGGCAGATGATGCTAAGAAGTTATGTCCAGATCTTCTACTGGCAGAAGTTCGGGAGTCACATGGGAAAGCTAACCTCACCAAGTAAGAAGAAAAGATTGTTTAGGGAGAATGGAAGAGTTGGAAATAATATTCCATCAGGCTAGGAACTGATGTTTCAATTTTGTTTTGTATAAATAACATCTGAAAAAGTTCCCTTTGGTCAGCCAACTTTTCTGTGTGAAATGAAAACAGATTTTGATATTGTGTTGCAGGAAAAGTTCTGAGTCATTATAATCTATAACAATTGCTGCCCTTGATACCCTTTCAGTTTCTTAATTATTTAAAAATTGGTTGTTATAATTAAAACTTAGTACCAATTCCCATGTTCTCAGGCTGAAAATCTGAAGTATTTGAAGTAAGTTGTGAAATTAAGAGTTTTCCAGAGGCGGCTAGTCAAACTGACATTCTAGTATGATATCTAGAGTTACTTGCCAGAATTGAACAATCTCAGAGGAGATTACCTTCTCTGTTTTTGAACTGAGCTGTCCCTCCTCAAATTTTAGAAGGTTAGCCTTTGAATTGGAGACATGTATAGGCATAGCCAAGTTAGAGGTGGGTACAAGCCCCAGCCATTATAATAATCCTAATAGCTAGTATGTATTGAGCATATGTCATATGCCAGGTACTGTGTTAAGCCCTCCATAGGCAATATCTCTTAAATCTCACATTGTTATAAGGTAGGTTCCAGTATTGACTACCCCCCCCCCAACAGATGAAGAAACAAGTTTAGAGAAGATAAATAATTTAAGTTCACACAGCTAGGAAGAAGAAGACTGGGGCTTCAATTTTTTTCAGATTCCAGTATCCACATCCTCACAGTACTCTGTACTGTGTTGTATGGTGTGTGGGGATCATACTTTGACTTAGGATTTGAGATATTCCTGAATTCACCTATGAATTAGAGGTTTAAAGGTGGAGTGTCATAGCCAACCTCACATTGGAGTTATTGCCAGAAAAGAATACAGATTTGACTGAAAATTAATATCTTAACTCTAAAGTAGAATTAATTAGCTAATGGACATGTGTTACATTGCAATGAATAGAATTTTATGTTGGTAAAGACAATGTAACTTTCCAGAAATATAGGTGACTTCAGAGTGTGATTTTGAAAAGCCACATGCCACCAACTTTAAACTGGATCATTTCACTCTTAAAATCTTCATCAAATAATGAACAAAGGCAGTTTTAGAAAATTTAGAAGTAAGTTCATAGACCAGAGGGTTATTAAGACCTGGTGATTTAAAATTATTTTAATAATTAACCTGAGATGCCAGGTTATAAAACTAAAAATATGATTTGCCAAAACGTATATACACTGTTTATCAAATATTCTTAAAAATACCTTGGAGTAATTTGCTCAAGAGGCTGTGAAGGAACACCAACTATTGCAATAGAGTATCCTTTCCTTGCTCTGTGCGTGTGAGTATATTGTGCTCTCATGCTCTCACACACGCTCGCAAGCTCTTTTTTTCCTTGATGTCTGACTCTCCTTTGTCCAGCCCAAATAATGTCTAAAAGAAAAAAGCCTTTCTCTAATTTTTTCTTTCTCTAATTCTCTCATTTGAGAATGTTTTAGAACAATAATTATACTAGCTTTTATAGCTATCTTAATGAAGAGGTGCAAATATTTCCTTTTTTGTGTATATGTGTGAGGAAGACTAGCCCTGAGCTAACATCCATTGCCAGTCCTCTTTTTGCTGAGGAAGACTGGCCCTGGGCTAACATCCATGCCCATCTTCCTCTATTTTATATGGGATGCTGCCACAGCATGGCTTGACAAGCAGTGCATCGGTCTGTGCCCGGGATCCAAACCTGTGAACCCCGGGCTGCTGAAGCGGAGCATGCGAACTTAACCACTATGCTACTGGGCCGGCCCCAGTATTTCCATTTTTATAATAAATAGATTCAACAAGAGCAAAGAACTTACTTTAAATTCCATGGCAAGTTCAAAGCAAGGAAAATATCCATATATTGCCATAGAAAACTAGCAATATACAGCCAACAGAGCTGCTTGTTATGGTTTGAATAGAAGGTATATCGTGAGATTGATATCCCCTGGGGAAGGCTGTCTGCCTGCCCAGATGCATCACCACTTTCTAGATGCTTATCTTCAACCTGATAATTTGAATGTTAGTATATCCAGAAGTGATTGGACTTGGTTGGTTGTGTGTGTGTGTATATGTGTATATATATATGTGTGAGGACCAGCTCACATATTAATCAAACTCCCCATTGACTGAAGTATAAAATCCATATGTCACTGTTAATTTATAATGAGAAGTACCATTGTGAGGAAGACCAGATACTAGGGTTCACTGATCAGTGCAGTGTTCCCTGTAAGTTACCTCTTACTTGAAGACAAAAGTAGAAGCAGAATACTGTGTGGTGGATATATGAAAATAACAAAAGGAATAGGTGATCATAGTAAAATGTTTTCTAGTTAAATAAGTTTGAAGCATTTCTTTTCTCTTTAGAGAGATCCTCGTCACATAGACACGTTCATGGTCTGGATACTTTCTACTTTGGTAGTGCTAGAGTTGCACTAAAAATATTTGCCTCCATGGTTCTTTTTCCTTGCTTCTGTTATTGACCATCTGCCTGCTCATTTACCCCTTCAGTTGGGTTACTATCTAGTCTTTGTCAAGCTGCCACTTCTCTCTTTAAGGAGACTTACACTGACTATGTATATTATTGTTCCATTATGGGAGGGAGGGGAGGGGGCCAACAATCTCGATGTTGCCTCCTTCTATTGCCTACTTGTATAATCTTTTTACTTTTTAGGTACCGGGAAGCCAGTGTGGAAGTGATGGAGATAATGTCTCGTTTTGCCGTGATTGAACGTGCCAGCATTGATGAGGCTTTTATAGACCTGACCAGTGCTGTGCGAGAGAGACTACAAAAGCTACAAGGTCAGCCTATCTCAGCAGACTTGTTGCCAAGCACCTGCATTGAAGGGTTGCCCCAAGGCCCTACAACAGCAGAAGGGACTGTTGAGAAAGGTACTTCCATAGCATCATATTGCTTCTGCTTCCTGCCTTTGGAACCTGCTTTGCTTGGTCACGTTGATCTTTCTTGGATTGATTGAAAGGAAACTTAAACTTCAACCTGAGTGAATCACAAGGACTCACATGGAAGGATATACCAATTCTCTTATCTTTCCAGGTATATGGATATTGAGAAGCCGTGAAATCTGTATGAAATCAAGTTTCTCTTTAGATATAACTTGGGCAGGTTAGAGTTATCAATAGAAGGCTAACTGAGCACTTCCATTATTTGTAGGTTAATTTATATTATTGTAACTTGGTTTCTTCATTGTAAGAAGGGTGAGCTTTTTTTAAGGGGGAACCTCAAGTAGAGGGAGTTACGTCACTCAAAATTTCTAATCAGTTCTTAGCACAGTATGATCAATGGGCTCCGCAAGGCCTCATTTTATTTGACTTCTTTTTCCCTTCATAGTGATTCCCCCTACTCCCTCCCCACCCCACATACCTTCTAGCACCCTCTGATATATTTGGTATATCTTCTTAAATGTGTATATGTCTTTATAAATTATATATTGTTGCTTGTATATGTGCTTTTTAAATTTGTGCTTTTTAATTACAAGATAGTATTATAGATCTCATTCTTTTTCTTAATTTTCTTTCAGTGGTGATTTTATAGATCTATCCATGTAGGTGTATTTGTATGTAATTGATTGCTTTTAATTGCAGCATAATCCATGATATGGACCTACCATGTTTATAGACCATTCTCCTAGTGATGAACTCATTTGTTGTTTCTAACTTCCTACTATTTATGTGATGAATGTCCTTATCCGTCGTCTTTTGGACCAATGCAAGGGTTTCTCTGGGAAATGTTTTCAGGAGTGGACTGCTAGGTCATAGGGTATACACATACACTTAGTTTTACTAAATACTGCCAAATTGCTCCCCAGAATGGCTCTAACAGTTTAACCTACCCGTGGGCAGTACACAAAAATTCCTGTTTCTCCCATATCCTCACCAGCAATTGGTATTATCTCATGTTTAAAAATATTTGCCAGTGTGATGGGTAAAGTGGTATTTTGTATTTTTGGTTTATTTTAATGTACATTTCTCTATTTACTAATTGAGGTTAAGCATCTCTTTGTATACTTGTTAGCCACTTGAGTTTCTGCTTTTGTGAATTGCTTATTTATAATCTTTACCCAATTTTCCATTGAATTTCCTGCCTTTTTTTTTTGCAAGAGTTCCTTATGTATCCTAGTTATTAGTCCCTTGTCTATTTTTGACATTGCAAATTTATTCTCCCAAGTCTGTCATCCATTAACTTTGTTTATGCTATATTTTGCTGAACAAAATTCGTTGAGTCTATCAATTTTTCACCTTATGGTTTGTACATTTTGAATTTCATTTTAGACATTCATTTCTACCAGAAGTTCACAAAGATATTTTTCTACATTTTATTCTATTTGCCTTATAGTTTAGTTTTAGGTTTTCAACCATATGGAGTTCACCTTTTTATTTGATTTAAGGTAGGGGGCCACCTGAATTATTATTCTTATAGTGAGCCAGTTTTCCCAAAAATTCTTTACTAAACAATCCATTATTTCTCAACTCCCTATATATAAGTGGGTCTGTTTCTGTAGTGACCCATTAGTCTGTCTGCTTCTACTCCAGAAATACATTGTTTTTAGTATGTCATAATATTTGATAAGGACTCCCCTCTGCTTTTTTCTTTCCCTCAAAATTATCTTAGCTGTTTATGCACCTTTATTGTTCAGTATGCATTTTAGAATACATCAGTTGAAGTCCTCAAAAAATCCTGGTGGAATTACATTGAATTTACATATTTAGAGAGGACAGTTATCTTAATGTTAAATTATCTCATCTATAAACATATCTCACTAATTTTGGGGGTCTTCATTTATGTCCCTTTTAGTGATTTTTTTTTTAAGTTAAAAATTTTGATTTTTCTATTGTAATATTTCTGCTTCTTCCGAGATCTGGAATCCAGTATATTTGCCTTTTTCTTTCTCATCTAAACTTTTAATTATAATATATAGAATTATGTAATATATATAATATATAAAGTGCACTGATTGTAAGTGTACATCTTGTCTAACTTTTGCAGAGTAAACCCTTTTAGTAAGCAGCATCCAGATCAAAAAACAACATCAAAACTCTAGAAGCCACCCTTGCTACCCTTCTAGTCACTATCCATCCGTCTCCCACCTCTCCTACAGTAACCACTGTCCTAATTTCTATTTAGCTTATTTTAAAACTTTATAAAATTGAAGTCATGCAGTATATACTCAAATCTGGCTTCATTCGCTCAACATTGTCTTTGTGAGAGTCATCCATTCTGTTGTATGTATTTGAGTTTGTTTACTGTCACTGCTGTGTAGTATTCCATTGTATGAATATACCACAATTTATTCATTTTACTATTGATGAATATTTGGGTTATTTCCAGTTTTGGGCTACTAAGAATAGTGCTGCTGTGAACTTCCTTGTAAATATCTTTTGGTAAACAAATGTATGCATTTCTGTTGGGTGTATGACTAGAAGTACTCATTGTAGGGTTTACCTATATTCAGCTTTAGTTTGCCTATCATCGGCTTTAGTAGATACTACCAGTCTTCCAAAATGGTTGTACCGATTTATAATCTCACTAGCAGCATATGAGAGTTCCAGTTCCACATCCTTGTCAACACTTGCTTTTTTCTCTTTTGCATTTTAGCCATTTTGATGGATGTGTAGAGATTGATGGATGTGATAAAACCACATTGTGGTTTTAGTTTGCATGTCTCTAGTGTTAATGAAATTGAGCACCTTTTTGTAAGTTTATGGACCATTTATGTATCTTCTTTTATGAAGTGCCTGTTTAAGTCTTTTGCCCATTTTCTGGTTGTATTGTCTTATCTCATTCATCTGTAAGACTTCTTTATATATTCTGGATATGAGTCCTTTATCAAATATATGTATTGTAAATATATTGTGGTTTGTAGCTTTTTTTTCCCTCTCTTAATGGTGGCTTTTGAGGAACAGAGGTTCTTAATTTTAATTTGGCCCACTTTATCTTTTTTTTCCTTTGTGGATAGTATTTTTTATGTCCTGTTGAAGAAATCTTTACCTACCTCAAAGTCATGAAGAAATTCTTCTGTCTTATTCTAGAAGCTTTATTGTTTTGCCTTTTACATTTAGATTTAAAATCCATTGTGTGTGTGTCTGTAGGGTGTGAGGTAGGGATCAAGATTCCTTTTTTTTAATTATATGAGTATCCAATTATTATATCATTATTAAAGCTTTACTTTTTTTCTATAAAGGTATTGTGCATTCATTTGTTATGTTAGCTCCTAGATGCTTTAATTTTTTTATTGCTATTGTGATTTTACATTTTTACATTTTTTTCTGTTGTATTTTCTCCTTGGCTATTGATGTGTAGGGGAATAAGTGATTTATTTATAATTTGATCTTTATTTACTTTATCTACCTGTCAAAAACTGTGATATAATCTGCATGAAAGTGCTTTAATAAATAAAATGTGCTTGATGGTTAAAAATATTTTCTTAGACTAGAATAAAATTAGGGCAATAAAATCTTGCTTTTGTGTTAATATTAGATTATGATAGTTCTGGATAACCAGATCTAAGAGAATCTGGGTCTTATATTTTTTTAATGAAATATTATGAAAGTGGAACTCAGCTGGATCTCCCAGAGCAAATAATTCTGCATCTAGAGGTTTTCCAACAGGGTGTCTACACTTTTTTTCTAGACATTTTCTAGTACTTTTAATAATGGCTATATTCAAAACAATGTATCTATTCTCCCCTTCATTTGTAACATGTACTTTTAGAACTATTGTTTTGTAACATTATTCAGAAGAGCTCTTTCAGTAAAAAACTTATGATGTTGGACAGTAACCAAAAGGAAACTTGTCTGGATACAAATCTATACAGCAAGTTAACTTCTTGGGGGAACCGTAAGTCAATCTGTTATTACTTGTAGAAACTATACAGATTTGTCTGGAAAAAGCTCCAAGAGAGTTTACCTTATTTCTAGTTATAGTGGTGTATTTACCATGGGTTCCGTGTTTTAAAATAAGATGTAAGATGTAAAGTTTCCTTTTGCTGTTGAACAGTTGTATGCTATGCTTTTAATATGTTTTGTTGAAGGGTAATAGTAGAACTGCCCAGGGAAGCTTTTGGGAAGGACCATTGAGGAATTATTTTATTCTCTGATTCTGATTTAGCAGTTTATCAAGCTGGAGGCTGCAGATCCTTTTTTCTTTAGGGAAAATACAATGAATAGTAAAAACGTACCACTTAAAGGAGGCAAAATTTTGGTACATGAATATTTGATGATGAAACATGTCATGATTTTCTTTATTATTCTGGGGCCAGAGTCAGTAATTTAATGATCATAATAAGGAAGATTTTCTTTGGTCTTAGCTGTGTACCACATTTTATTGAGTAGCTAATTTTTTAAAATAAACATTTGGAATTGATTTTATAATGCTTTAAGTCATTGCTTCTTTAAGGGTTTTTTGAGGGCTATATACCCTTCTGAAAATTTGTTGAAAGCTATGGACCTTTGCTTGCCTTAGAAAAATACATATCTACACATTAGACAATTCTGCATGCAGTTTTCAGGAGATTCACAGACCCTCTGAAACCCACATACCTCAGAGTAAGAACTATTATTACACATTGCATTGGTCCCGGGCTGCAATTTGTTGTTGAAGAGTTCTCTCGCTGAAGATGATGGTACCTCATCATTGGTGATCAGATATTACTTCAACTGAAATGGACATGCTCCTCTTTCTTCTACACCTATCTTTCTTACGAATGTACATTTTTATTTACAATACCAATGTTTATAACTTATTTCTATATGTCTTATATATCTATTGCTTTAATGTGTTCAGTTTCAATATTAAGCTACCAGATGCAGTGATATCTTATTTATAGTGTTCAGAACTGTGCAATGTCTAGTAAATGGCTTATGATGATATTTCATATCATATTCCTGAGTCTTGATATGATACATACAGCCAAAAGAACTGATAACAGAAATTAGCTGATCTAAGTGTGTATAACTTTCCAGAAATTATTTTTCATGGATGTGACATATTTTAAATCTAGGAAAAGAGGCCAGGTATTTGTGATGTTTTGATACTGATGTTTCCATTCAACTTTACCATCCTGCCTCTTAATTCAAAGCTAGCAGTCTTGCTCACTAATGCAGCATTTACAACTTTGTATTTTCTGTTTCTGAAATAGTTATGTGTGTGGAAAGTTTAAGTAGTAGGATTACTTAAAAATAATACTCAAAAACTGCCAGTGAAAACTTTCCCTTCGGGGCCATTTTGTAACTAGTTTGTGTTAAGGAACTCATTTGTTCTCTCCTCCCTTTGCTTGCTCTTAATTCATTGCTTTATAAGCACATATTGAACATCTTCTGAAGGCATATGACATGAAACAGTTGTGTTTCAAATCAACTGTCAAAGACGAGAGTTGTGGGAGTTGGAGATACTCCTTGCTGGCTTTGAAGAAGGAAGCTGCCTTGTTATGAGAGGGCCTTTGGAGAAGGCCCCATGGTTAGGCTCTGAGAACTGCCCTCTGCTGACAGCCAGCAAGAAAACGAGGACCTCAGTCTTACAGCCACAAGATGATAAATTCTGCCAACAACCAGAAGGAGCTTGGAAGGCACTAATCAGCTTGTAGCAGAGAGGAGGGTACACCTGTTATCAGTACAGGAACTTCTCTTTTGTAGTTACAGTCCCTGGAGTTGTGGAGTCCAGGTAGAGGTTTATCAGTTTAACCCCAAAGTTTTGGCACAAGTCATTAATGCTCACTCTTATGCCAGTTCTATTCAACATTGTACTGGAGGTACAAGATGGTGCCATCAGAACAGAAGAGGAAATAAAAGATATTCAGATGTGAAGTAAACCTTTTTTCAGGTGACATGACCACGTTTGTAGAAAATCCTAAGGAATCTACTTTCCTGCCCCCGAAAAACCAACAGTGCTAGAATAAGTGAGATTAGCATTTTGCAAGGGACAAAGTCAATATGCAAAAATCAATAGTATTTCTATATACTAAAATTAAAAATGGGAAATTAAAATTTAAAAAGCAATATCATTTGCAATAGCATTAAAATCATGAAATTATTAGAGATAAATTTAACCATATATGTGAGAAACTAGTTCAGCGAAAACGATAAAACATCACTGAGAAAAATTAAAGATGAGATAAATGAGACATACCATACTCATGGATCAAAAGACTAAATATTATTAAAGCTCAAGTCTCCCCAAATTGACTTAAAGATTCATTACATTCCCTTTTAAAATCCCAGCAGGATTCTGTAGAATTTGACCAACTGATTCTAAAATTTGTATGGAAATTCAAAGGATGTATAGAAAGGCAAACAACTTTGAAAATGAAAAAAGAAAGTTGGAAGACTCACACCATCTGATGTTAATACTTAACCTTAAATTTACAGTAACTAGTGCAGAGTGGTATTGGTGTAAGATGAGACATATAGATCAATGGTATGTACAGAATAGAAAGCACACAAATAGTCCCCACAATTTTTTTGGTCAGTTGGTTTCCACAAAGGTACCCAGATAATTCAATAGGAAAACAAAAGTCTTTTCTCAGCTTTAGAGGGCATTTTACTCCAAAAACTACCTGAATCTTCTCCCTCTAGTCCAGTGTATCAGAGAAAAACCAAAATGTTACAGATTCTTACCAGAGAAGAGAAGGAAACAGGAATGCTGCTGACCTGCAGTCTTGCTCAACTGATGTGGACACAGTCACAGAGGACCACAGTGTCACCTCAGCCAGGAGAGCAACCGTGAAGAAACCTAGAGCAGGGAAAATGTGGCTCTCCTAGTTAAGAAAAAGAGTCCAGGAAACCCTGTAATTTCAATAAATTATTCATATTTTTATGTTTCCCAAACCTAGTAAATAGTTTTAAATGAAGGATGTTGGAAGATTTATTCTTAATATGTGCAAGGCACTGTGCTACAGAGCTTTATAAAAGATTATATATTTTAATCCTCACAACAATCTTATGAGGCAGAAAACTCTCATTCTCGTTTTATAGACAACGAAACTGAAGCTTAGAGGATTATGTAACTTGCTCAAAGTCACATAGTAAGTTGTGAAGCCAATATCTGAACACTGCCTGACTGAAGAATGTGTTCTATTCACAATTATGCTATACCTGTTACAGATAAGAGCCAAAGGACTTTAGTGGGGCACCCCAAAGTTAGCTAATATAGTTGGAGAGGACCTCATGGTAGGTGAGACTTGAATAAGCCCTGAAGTATAGGTAAGATTTGTTTAAGCAGAGGAGAGAAGAACAGAGTTAAGGAGTAAGAGCAGGGAAATAGAATAAGTGATATCTTAAGGTAGAAGCATGGTATGTTCAGGATATAACAACTTTGGGATTAGTGGAAGATAAATTGAAAAGGGCAGATGCTCTTCACTGCCAATTTATAGAGTTGGTACTTTATTCTGTAGGTGTGAGAGAGCCAATGACAGTTTTGAACAGGGGATAAGATTGATAACATTGGTATTTGAGAATATTTAATTTGTGGGCATTGTGTGGAATGTATTCAGGGAGAGGGTGGTTTAGGAGTTCAGGTGGTCTAGGCAAGAATGAAGAAAACCTGAAAAAAATAGGGTGGGTTGTAGTGGATATGTGACATATTTTGAAGTGGGCTTTGTTGACTAAATAATGGGCAATGAAAGAAAAGAAGCTGACATTATTTGGACTTTAAGCCTTTACTAGAAATAGGGAATTGTTTGGGAAAGTGAACCTTTGAGGAGGAAGATATAATAAAGGTTGATTTTAGTTATGTTTAGTTTGAAACTATAATGAAAAATTCTAGAAGAGTTATTCTGTAGGGAGGTGGAGATAAGGGATTAGAGTCTAAGAGTTTGGGGATAGAGATTAAGATTTGCATGTACTCAGCATGAGCAAACTGAAACATAAGCCAGTACCAGCTCACCAAGAGAAAAAAGCATATATACAGAGAAGGGGAGAGTGTTGCTCAATGTCTACAGTTAGGGTGTTAAAAGAGGAAGACAGGCCAGCAAAGAAGAGAAGCAGGAATTATCAATAGTTGGAAAATATTTCCTTCTGTGTGCTCATCTTCCTCCTCTTCTCTGTATACGTGAACCTTCACTCTACCTCGCCAAGATACTTTGTATTTTCTCACCTTGTTCATATGTCATTACTGCCTCCTTAAAGCAGCATGTCTCTATTTCCTATGTACCTAACTCTCTTGCTATATAATTACTTTTGTATGATTTTTCAAAGTTGTGACTAGTTCTAAATTGATAGTAAGATATTTTCAAGGTCCTGAGTCCAAAGCTACATCTAATTTAAATAGTTTATCAGGAGAATAAATCTTCTAGTGCCTCTGATTGTATTTTAAGCTACTCAACTGGAACTAGCCTCTAAAAATATAGAAATACTAACAAGTTTATATTGAAGCATGAGTTAGTTCTGAATATTTCTAATTGAATAACATAACAACTCTTGGGGATGTACAAGGGGAAGTTGGAGGAAGAATGTTCAAGAGAACTGGAGAGAGAAAACAGATGTACTTTTAAATTATTGCTCATGAAAGATAATGTTAATACAAAATATTTGTTGCATATTAGAACTGTAAGTTTCAGCCTGTGCTGAAGCTAAGGCTGCTGGAATTGGTATGAAGGAGAAATTGATCCCTCTTATGAGTCCTGGGTAGTCTTGTAAAATGGCTGCCATTTTTTGGTGACAAACCTACATATCTAAAGTACCTGAAATCTAAGCATTTTTGTGTTAGATAACAAAATCCTGATGAAAAAAAAAAAGTCTGACTGTGATCTCTCAACTTTTTCAGAGGAGATGCGAAAACAAGGCTTACTTCAGTGGCTTGATTCTCTTCAAATGGATAACACCACCTCTCCAGACCTGCAGCTCACCATGGGAGCAGTGATTGTGGAGGAATTGAGGGCAGCCATAGAGAGGCAGACTGGCTTGCAGTGTTCAGCTGGAATTTCACACAATAAGGTGAAGGCTAATAGATTTCAAAGAGAAACATAGATATCTGTAGTTAAAGACAGCAAGCATAGATATGAGTGGGGCATTTAAATCATTACATATACTTTGAAATGGGTTTCTATTTAAAAATTCATGTTGAGGACCAAATAAAAGCCTAAGTAATTCTTTAATGAGCCAGCCTTGGTGTTGTAGTGGCTAAGATTTGGCACGCTCACCTCCACAGCCTGGATTCTTTTCCTGGTCAGAGAACCACACCACCCATCTGTCGGTTGTCAAACTGTGGCAGCTGCGTGTTGCTGTGATGCTGAAAGCTATGCCATCAGTATTTCAAATACTAGCAGGATCACCCATGGTGGACAGGTGTCAGCGGAGACAGACTAGGAAGAAAGACCTGACCACCCACTTCTGAAAACATTGGCCATGAAAGCCCTATGAACAGCAGTGGAGCGTTGTCTGATGTAGCCCCTGAAAGGGTGAGAGGATGGTGCAACAAGACTGGGCAGGGTTCTGCTCTGCTGTACACAGGGTTACTAGGAGTCAGAATTGGCACTAACAACAAAAATTCTTTAACATTGAAATCAACATTAAACATGCACTTTCCTAAGAAGCAGGCTGAAAATTTGCAGAAAATGTTTATTTATATAGTTGCATCCCATGTATTTCCTTAGTGATTGAACTGTCTATAGAAAGGAGGGGGCTAGTCTTTGAATTTTATATATGAATCTATTTCTTTTCCTTTCACTTGATGGATATTCTAGTATTATCCCATCTCTTCTGTAGAGTTGCCTAAATGTTTTATGCTTTTGCCCATTCCCACTTTTTTTTTGTGAGGAAGACCAGCCCTGAGCCAACATCCGTTGCCAATCCTCCTCTTTTTGCTGAGGAAGACTGGCTCTGGGCTAACATCCGTGCCCATCTTCCTCTACTTTATATGGGACACTGCCATGGCATGGGTGACAGCAGTGCGTCGGTGGGCGCCTGGGATCCCAACCTGTGAACCCTGGGCTGCCAAAGCACGAACTTAACCGCTGCGCCACCGGGCCGGCCCCATTCCCACTTTTCTAATGAGAGCAATAAGAGAAATGGAATAGTAAAATTTTATTAATTTGGATCACTTTTTTGACTTAGAGAATACAGACAATTCTTAATAATCCAGGGGCAGAATAACTGGTTTTCTGATTCAAGTGCAGTGAGGGCCTGGGATCTTCATCCCCTTCTGACTAGGCTCAGTAATTGGGCAGTGGCTCATTATCCTTGGTTACTACCTTCTCCCTCTCCCTCCAATAGGAGGAAAGTTGCCAAACTACCCAGCAGAGTTTTGTGGGTTTTTTTCTGGTTGGGTGGAGGGAGGGGAAACAAAAGTCCCAATGTAGTAATTTAAACCTGACTAAATGTTGCCTAGTAGAAGTTCCAGAGAATCTCTCCAATGAATTTAAAGAATGATTTTATACTTTTCCTACCAATTGTAATTTGTGAAATGATACCACTATAAAGTACCTTATTCTTTGAAAAGAGTTCTCAAGGATTTAATTTTTTTCATTTTGAAGTCTTGTTTATAAGATTTTGGTATTGGAGGATGGTTTTGAGCCTAATTTCCATCACAGATACTAAATTATGGTAATCTGTATTAAATCCGAGACTCAAAATGGACTAACCTTTAATCAAGAAATGTATATAAATGGGGTAGGGTAAAACAAACTTGTTTTACCACCTTACTTAAGTTTCTTCTGCAGCTTCTCTTCGTTTTACCCTCTTGAAGTGGGAGAACCTTAAGGAATAGATGGGGGCGGAAAAAACTACTCAAGGAAAACCGAGAATGGAAGACGTGAAAAGAACAATGAGGATAATGATAGTGGGTCATGTTTTCCACTGAGGATGTTGTGGGACACCAAGGTTTAGAGATGTCCTGAGTTTCTGGTTTTGTTTTTGTTTTTAATGTGGAAACCATTAGTTACAGCCCTTAAGCTGTGCTGTGTGTGTATGTGTGTGTTCATATTCACCAGCTCTCTGTGTGGGTGGAGTTGACAATAATGAGGTTTTACACTTTCCATGCTCCAGGTCCTGGCAAAACTGGCCTGTGGACTAAACAAGCCCAACCGCCAGACCCTGGTCTCACATGCTTCAGTCCCACAGCTCTTCAGTCAAATGCCTATTTGCAAACTGTAAGTATTCAGGGAGCACCTTAAATTTTACTCGTACACTTGTGAAGGCACTCTCTGTAGTTTCTTCTGTTCCTTATGAAAGATTGGAGCCAGGGAAAATAGGTACCAGGGAGGTGCAAGGGAAATAACAGAAAATTTTGGAAAACACACTGAGACTTTTTCTTAATGAAGCTTCAATTGTGGATTATCTGTGGAAGATACTTAATCCTAAATTTTAAAAAATAAACTGGTTTTTAGCTATATGTTGAACTTCCCTCTAGGCTTTTTATTCAAGTCTGTTACTAAATAACAATAAATAGGATTTTCCCTTCTTTTCTTTCTTCTAATATCATATCAAGGTGTTCAGGGCTACTGAATTGCTCCCAAACCAGGCCTGAAAGAAGAAGCCAAATAAAATGAATAACTAGGTTGTGCCTACCAACTGTGTGTCCTTGACAAAAGTTTATAATATTGTTGAAGGGACAAGATATAATAGTTCAAAGCAACAGTGAAAGTGCTATCACAAGACGGTACATGAGTAATTGCTGCTAAATGAATTGGACAGATAGTTACCAAAGTCATAGAGGAGAAGAGTAATCTGAGAAGGATTTATGAAAAAGGCATGGGGTTTTGTTTTGAGATTTAGCACGATTTGGAGAGTCAGATGAGAATTGAAGAGCAATATTGATTAGGAGAATGTTTTGAACACAAAGGTGGGGGGGGAGTATAAGGTATTTTCAGTGAACTGGCACATAAACTAGTTTAGCTGGACCATATCGAGAAAGATAAGTGATGGAAATAGGACTGAAAAGCTAATTTGAGGACAGACTATAGGAAGTCTCAAAGGCCGAGCTGAAGAATTTTGACTATAGTCAAATATAAAAGGTTTTAGGCATGAAAGGGATTTGTTTTGGGATTGGAATTTTAATCCCTAAATGGGGCAGTAGATCCTATATAATTGAAAGTTTTATATACAGTCAACTTGATAACTAATCAATGACTTTAACCTTTTGTTTATGCTATTGTTAATCTTTTTTCCTAGGTCTTAACTCCCAGAGTATCTGAATTCCCAGAATCATCTAGTCTTAAGCTAGAAAATTAATGGTCTACAGGACCCATAAGTGCTCTCATTTTCTTTTGAACCTACTTACACAAGTAAAATGTCTTATGTCTGCTGCTAACTAGATATTTATGATGTGACCTATAAATTGTCTTTTTTGTTAGCCGTAATCTTGGAGGAAAGCTAGGGGCCTCTGTCATTGCAATCCTGGGGGTAGAATACATGGGTGAACTGACCCAGTTCACTGAATCCCAGCTCCAGAGTCATTTTGGGGAAAAGAATGGGTAAGTGATTCCTAATACTTTTCAATCATAACCTTTATGGAGATGCTAAATTCAAATATAGACAAAAGCTTCTAGTAAAATCTAGACCTATGTTTAGGTTAATGTTTGTTCCTCAAGGTAATTTCTTTGGTCTTTTTGCTTTAAAATATTAGATCACTACGGCCTATCAGTCTGGAGTAGTTTTTTTCATGTACCTAAGCAGGTTGATAGATAGGAACTGTTACTTTGAAGCTTGGATATATACATCATTTACGTGCACTAAGATGCTGATATTCCCTTAAAATCCTTGTATTTAGGCTTAGTAAGTACCAAAAAACTTGGGGATATGGATCAATGGCTTGCTTGGCACTTTCCCAAAAATACAGATGATGGCTTGGCTTTGGAAAGCATAACTGGTGTCCCTCTCCTTGGTAATATATTGCACTGGAATTCATTGGGAAGGGCAGGGATTCTGTCAGAGGTGAGGTATACTTAATTTTGGACAAATTTTTCCTTTTTCATGAAGAGGATAAAAGGGTAGTATAATATAGGTATTTTGTTTTGTTTTAAGAAGAATAATCATTTGCTTTGACCTTAAACTTTTTTTGCCGGTTTTATTAGTTCTTGGCTATATGCCATGTGCCGTGGGATTGAACATGATCCAGTTAAACCCAGGCAAATACCCAAAACCATTGGCTCCTGCAAGAACTTCCCACCAAAAATGGCTCTCATAACCCCGGAACAGGTAGGTAGGCATTCTTGACAGAACATTGCCTATTTTAAGGGGGTTAGTGGGTAGGTTTTGGTAGCTGTGGAAGGTTTAGTAAGTTAGATGGGACCTTTATGCTGTGAAGTATGAAGGGAATAGAAGTTCTTTTTTTGTGTTGAAAATTGACTAAACTTGTGATTTATTATTTTTTCCTTTTTTTCCATCTAAAAATAAATAAAATGGAACTGATTGAAGTTTGAAATGGAATTACTCATTTGTTGGTAGGTGGAAACTTGGAAGGCCTAGGATATTGTGCCTCAAGTTTGTATCTTTTCTTTTTTCTCAGAGCTGGAACATGCCTGAAATTCACCTGATGGCATGCCAGCAAGAAAAGAAAATGAAAATCTTGAGCTAGGGCAGGTCAGAGTACTGAAGATTTCTATTATCTGGCAATCCCTTGGTTATAGGGGAGCCTTTTTTGCACACTTCCATTTGGGGGAGAACTGAACAAATCCACCATCTAGTTCTATGATAAACCTAGAGTTTTTAAATGAAAGATTAAAATCTCAATACTTTTTTAGGTACAATGGTGGCTTTTGCAATTAGCCCAGGAACTAGAGGAGAGACTAACCAAGGACCGAAATGATGTAAGATTTTCTTTCTTTTCTCCTGGTTGAGCTTTGGGATTTAAATACCAGTTGCTCCTTACCTTATGAAGTAGAAACAAAGATACAAAAAGACATTAGCCTAGGAAATTTTAAGAAATCTATTATCTTTTTTCCATAAAACTCAACATGATCTTTGAAAGCCTGGATTTGTGAACATAAGATCTGACTACCCCTGTCTCCCTCATTACCATTTGCCTCTACTTTTTTGTAGATTTCTTACCTAACTCCTCCTGCAACCCTGACTATACAGTGGTTCTTCATCCAAGTACTGAGACATTAAGCAGGACATTTAGGAATTGGACTGTAAATTATTGGAACTAAACATAGTTCATGTGACAAATAAGTATTGGCAGTTTTAGAGACAGAGTATTACATCAAAATTTTGACATCTGATGATTAGTTTCTTTATCCTCTCCTTTTTTTTCAAACAACTTTATTAGATATATATTTTATATACCATAAAATTCACCCATTTATAGTATACAGTTCAGTAGTTTTAGTATATTCCAGAGTTGTTCAACTATTCCACAGTCAATTTAAGAACATTTTCATCACACACACACACAATCCTATACCCATTAGCAGTTACTCCCCCAGCCCTAGGTAACCACTAGTGTGCTTTCTGTCCCTATAGACTTACTATTCTGGACATTTCATACAAATGGAATAATACAATATGTGACCTTGTTATTGGCTTGAAATCTTTCAGCTAACATAATATTTTCAAGATTCACCAATATTGTATCAGTACTTTATTCCTTTTTATGACTGACTAATATTCTGTTGTATGGATATACCATATTTTGTTGATCTAGTCATCAGTGAATGGATATTTGAGATGTTTCCACTTTTTAGCTGTTATGAATAATGTTGCTATGAACATTCATGTTCAAAGTTTTGTATAGACATATTTTCATTTCTCTTGGGTATATAGCTAAGAGTAGAATTGCTGGGTTACATGGTAACTCTATGTTTAGCATTTTGAGGAACTGCCAGACTATTGCTGCACTATTTTACATTCCCAGCAATATACGAGGGTTCTAATTTCTCTATATCTTTGTTATGGTCTTTTTTTATTTTAGCCATACTAGTGGGTGTGAAGTGGTCTCTTATTGCAGTTTTCAGGTGCTTATTGGCCATTTTCTTCCCTTCTTTGGAGAAATGTCTGTCGAGATCCTTTGCCCATATTTGAAATGGGCTATTGTCTCTTTATTACTGAGTTTTAAGAGTTCTTTATATATTCTGAGTACAAGTCCTTTGTCAGAGATATAATTTGCAAATATTTCCTCCCATTCTGTGGGTTTTCTTTCCACTTTCCTGATGGTATTGTTTGATGTGTTTGCTGTGTCCTCTCCTGTTGAAACATCTGGGAATCCTACAAGTAACTGTATGCTGTCAGGAATCATCCAAAACTACCTGTTTGTCCCCTTTCAGCTGAACTGGTGGTGAACATTCTTTGGTAGACAACATAAAGAGAGAGATGATCCCAATTGTGTTATGGGCCTATTTGACTTTGTCCACTAGGTGTCGCTCTGTTCTCATCTCTCTTTATAAGCCCCTGGGGCTTTTCTTACCACTTTGTATCCCTAGGGATCCTGAAAATTAATCAATCTTTAAGCTTCAAGACCTTTATGCCAGAAAGAATTCTGACATAGAATATTCAGTCACTTCACTGTTTAAAATATTCTAGTGGCTCCCCTTCACACTTAAGTCGTGTGTGGATTTCTTTTCTTTTATTCTATAACCAATATGATTTGGTCTCTGGTTACTTCTCTGACCTCATCTCCTATCCTCTCCCCCTTATTCACTCCGCTCCAGCCTCCACTCCACTGGCCTCCTTCCCTTTTATTTAACACACCAAGTAAGCTCCCAACTTTGCACTTTGTACTTGCTGTTCCTTCAGCCTGGAGAATCTTCTTAAAATTTGCTCCCTCACTTTATTTAGGTCTCTGCCCAAAGTTCACCTTCTCCCAGAGGCCTTCCTCAATTACCCAATCACATCAGCAGCCTCCATCACTCTCTGCCTTACTCTGCTTTTTCCCATAGCAGTTTGTAGTCATTTCTATTACATGCCTACTTGTTTATTATCTGTAGCTCCTACTACAAGGTAAGATCCACGAGGGTCTCGACTTTATTTTGTTTTCTCCTGTATCTCTAGACAGTGTCTGATACATAGTAGGCATTTAGTTATAGTTGAATGATTTTAGTTAACAAGGACTCATTTCTAATTGCCAATTTGTATTCTCTCAAGATATACAAATCTGTATGAATTGTATTTACAAAATGTACAAAAATACAAAATATATTTTTACCCAAAAAAATAGTTGCTACTCTTGGCTTGTTTGCCTTAGGGGTATTTCTTCTCACTAGCATATTTTGATTTAGAGGGGATTCCTATGTAGACTTTTCACCTTCTTATATTTTAGCCTCTTGACCTTTGTTTCTTAGTTTTCATTGCATCAACAGTATTTAGATGCTCAGACTTCCTTGAAAAGTGAATTGACGATCTTGTTCTGTAGAGGGAGGCTCATTACACTGTATCTTCTATAGATGGGCTGTAAGAAGGAGGTGTTAGTAGAAACTTCTGCTCTTATTAAGCATAAGAGCATCAGGGCAGATTAAAGAATAGATCTACTACACACTCTTGACCTCCTAGCTTGGAACTTCCTTTCAGACAATTACTTACATGAACCCTTCCTTCAGTCACAAAATAGAATATAGTACTGTAGGTATTTGTTATAATCATCCTGCATGGACACTACAAAAAACATGCAGGAGAGTCCATTTTCATTTATTCTGTCCTGTTCCCATTACCTGTCAAAATATCCTAGATATTCTAATATTCCATCATCCAAATTCTTATGTCTTCTCCCATTACTTCTTACACCTGGAAATAGCACAATTTTTTTTTTTTAATTTTAAGTTAAACTTGAGTATTTCCAAACCATTCTGTCACTCTGATTCTTTTAATTTCTTCTCGTACAGTTCAGTATATAGAATCCAGATGCTCACGGTAACTTTAGTCTGGTCTCAATCCTTTTACACCCCCAGAATGACAGGGTGGCCACTCAGCTGGCTGTGAGCATTCGTGTGCAAGGAGACAGACGTCTCAGCAGCCTGCGCCGCTGCTGTGCCCTTACCCACTATGACGCTCACAAGATGAGCCATGATGCATTTGCTGTCATCAGGAACTACAATATTTCAGGAATCCAAACTGAATGGTGAGTTTCTTTCTAGCTTGTCTTCTCAGAAGAGATTTATACTCTGTTCTTGCTCTAAAATTAGTGGGCATATAAACTTTGCAGCTGGGGTAGGTTCTTTGTGACTCTGGCTAGCAGGAACTATTACAGAGGGGAATGGTCCTGCACTAAGGGAGAGAAGAACATAGTAGAAACACTAGAAACAAGGCAGCTCAGCTGCAGCTTCTTTGCTGCATTTGGTGCATTCCAGTTCCCACTGGTAGGTCTGAGAGGCAGAGTGAACCAATACTATTCCTGCCTGTATCCAGTGCTATAGTCAGGGGAATGACCAATTGCACTTGGAAGTACAGAACTCATTTCAAGAATACACACAGGAGGAGCCAGCCCAGTGGCACAGCGGTTAAGCTCATGCTATGGCAGCCTGGGGTTCATGAGTTTGGATCCTGGGCACCAGCCAACACACTGCTTGTCAGCCATGCTGTGGTGGTGTCCCATATAAAGTAGAGGAAGGTGGGCATGGATGTTAGCCCAGGGCCAGTCTTCCTCGGCAAAAAAAGAGGAGGATTGGCAACGGATGTTAGCTCAGGGCTGGTCTTCCTCACACACACAAAAAAGAAGACACATAGGAACTTCTCTCTCAACTACTGATTGTTCTATCTTAAAAGCATCTTCCTTGATAATGAAAGTGACTTATATTGATAATCTCTACCTAACATCCCAACGCAGTTGCAAGCTCCACTGGCATAATACCAAATGTCATATTAATAAACTTCACTTCAGGTGGTCATGAAAAATAACCAAATATATTATTGGAGTGTGTTCACTTACTGTCCAGATATTAATGATTTTCAGTATTGAAATCCTTTAATTATTTATTTAACATAGCCTGTTACATTGAAAAAAGTACTCCAGATTCACAGTGGAAATATAATTATGTGAGAAAGATAAATTGGTTGTTTACTTATAGATCTAAATTGAAGATTATAAAAAATAAAAGTTTAGTTAACCACCTAAGTTATTGCTTATCTAAATATGTGGGCACTACTATTATATGTACAGACCTACAATATGATGGGGTCTCTAAAGTTGGAGTCTTTGTTCTTCACTTAGAATAATTTACTTCACTTTTACTTCGTGGTATATATGTTTATTTTCAAATGTTGAAGTTTTACTGAACCAAATGATAATTGTGATACTATGTTCATATGAAACCTTATAAATTGACAGACTATAACAAATTCTATTCACCAAGAGTGTGAAACTTACTGACAGGGAAGCATCAAAATTATCTGATTTTATAAGACTGTCCCAAAGCATGAAACCGAGGATAGTGAGATACTGTCGTAATAATTTTAAAATAGCATTTATTCTTTACCTCATCAAGGGACTAATCTGTAGATAAAAGAACATTTCATCTTCTGAAATTCAGCTCATGTGAAAATTTATTTAGGTAATTAGACATAATGAGGAACTTTATGACAGGAATTTCTTGAAATGTTTCTGTGAGACTAGGATAGGTAACCAAAAGCAGTTGTGGAATTTCATTCTCTAGAAATTCCAGAGCTCCAAGTCTGTCAGAGTTAGAGTCAGGTGGTACCCTTGAATAAACTTTCTTGCCCCAATCTGAATTACAGCAGCTCTTCACCAGTATCTTATGAAAACAATAATACCTAGCTATCAAGGGATCCGACTTATTACACGTCTGACTTAGTAGGTGCTCACCGAGTCAGTGGTTCTCAAGGTGTGATCCTAGCTAGACCAGCAACATCAGCATTACCTGGGAACTTGTTAGAAAGGCAGATTCTCTACCCATCCCAGGTCTATTGAATCTGTATTAATCTGATGCTGCAGTAATAATTTCCTCTTGTGGCAGAACCAGAATCCCAGTCAAATGTAAATACAAACTGAATCTGTGACCTGGTGCTAATCGTGTTCCTTTACTTTCTATACAGGTCCCCTCCCCTCACAATGCTTTTCCTCTGTGCTACCAAATTCTCTGCCTGTACTCCTTCATCTTGCACAGACATCACCATCTTCTTGAACAATGACGCAAGTTCAATGCCAAAGGTGCCAATTACTAGTTCAGAAGCTAAGATCCAAGGAAGTGGCCCAGCAATGACAGCCACTAAGAAAGCAACCACTTCTCTGGAATTATTCTTCCAAAAAGCTGCAGAAAAACAGAAAGTCAAAGAAACTTCTCTTTCATCTCTTACTGCCACTACCCAGGCCCCCATGAGCAATTCACCATCCAAGCCCTCATTACCTTTCCAAACCAGTCGTGCTACAGGAACTGAGCCCTTCTTTAAGCAGAAAAGTCTGCTTCTAAAGCAGAAACAGCTTAATAATCTTTCAGTTTTCTTCCCTCCACAAAATCCACAATCCAGCCCTAAAGAGTTACCAAACGATATTCCAGCAGAATATCCTGATTGTGCCCCTGTCTGTGAAGAGGTGCTGAAGCTAGGATCCTCTAGGGCAACTCCTGCAGAGATGGATTTGACCCAGAATAGCCCAAGCAGGCTTGCTTCTTTAACTTCCAAGTGTGCTCTGGAGGGGTCTCAGAAGGCAACCACCCCAAGTCTCCTGGCTGCTGAGGACCAACTGCCCTGTGAGAAGTGTGGCTCTCTGGTGCCTGTATGGGAGATGCCAGAACACACGGACTATCATTTTGCACTGGAGTTGCAGAAATCCTTTCTGCAGCCCCATTCCTCAAACCCCCAGGTTGTTCCTGCCAGTTCTCCTCAGAGCAAAAGAAATCCCAAGAGCCCTTTGGCTTCTAGTAGTAAACGCCCTAGGCCTGAGGGCATGCAGACATTGGAATCATTTTTTAAGCCATTAACACACTAGTGCTGCCCTCAGGCTTGCTGCAGGGTTTTAATATTTTATCTGTAACCTAGGAGATGGAAATATGTTCGCTTCTCAAGGAAATTTATAACATTATGAAATTTTTAATAAAAATAATCCAACTAGATGCTGAGTTAGGGCTCCCATCTCTTCACAGGCATGGATTCTAATCCCATTACTGATAGAGATGTAAAAATTTATCTTCCAGAGATATAACTGCTTTGCGTTTTTAATCGTTTGGAGTTTAGGAAGGCAGCATCATATAGTAAAAAATTTGTGGGCCTTGGATCCTAAGAGATGTGGTTCCAAACCTGGCTCTGCCTTGTGGAGTATGGCCTTGAGCAAGTCACTTTCCTCACTTTTCCCCAATTGTAAAATTGAGATAATACTTTATGGATTATTGAAGATTAAGAATGATGTATTTACAGTAGGTAGCTTAAAGCTGGCACAGAAAAGGAACTGAGTAAAAAAATGTTTAAGAAAATTTTTTCCCCTAGCTCTGTGACAGGGGCAGTTCAGATAATGCCTTGACCAAAATGTGAGGTTTGAGAATGTGAGGTGAATACTTGAAACCCTAAAGTGATAATTAGTTTACGGCAGGGCTCTGTATACAGAAGCTTTAGTGAACAAAAATTCAACGAGTAAACTTAAAGATCTAGTTAGTTTTATTCAATGATTCATGAGTCAGCAGCATCCCATCTAGTAAACAGAAGGGTGCTCAGATGAGCTGTACAAAATGCAAGATATTTATAAGCAGAAACTGGATGGGACAAGAAAGTTATTAGAAAAGGATTGTTTCAGGCAAGGTCACCAGTGACCTTTCTTTGGGGAAAGGGTGGCAGGGTCTTTTTAGGCAGATTACCTCACTAGTGTTCAGGAATTTCTGGACTGATCAGTTTAAGGTCACATTTCTGGGAGGGGCTGAAACTGCAATTAAGTCTTGCTTTGCTGTCCTGGGTACAAGTGACTCCACCTCGGGCCTGTTGTTTCTTTTAACAAGCTGTTCAATAAATACTGAATTTCATACAAGTAAACCCTATTATAGCCACAGTTTTAGCCACTAGCCCTTCTACCTCTTGCATTTTGTTCTAATGTCAAATGATGTTGTTACTGGCCCAGTTCAGGAACTCTGTATAGATTGGATGTCATGATCAGAACTAGAGCATCTCTAGACCCTTGCTACTCCAAGTGTGGTTTTGAGGAGCAGCAGCAGCAGGGAACTTGTTAGAAATAGTCTTGGCCTGACCCCTACCCTTACTGAATCAGAATCTGTGGATTAACAAGATTCCCCAGGGTGTATCTTAGTTTGAGAAATACTGATTCAGAAGATACCAGTGACTGGCCAGGTTTGTAGAGGGCAATATTTCCTTAAATGCTGAAGTACAAATTTAAGAGGTTAAGTGCTTGGGCCTTCATCTTTTCCCTATTGAAGTGTGAATATTTCATTAGGGTTTTAAATTAATTATTGTAGCTTATTGCACTTGTCCATCTTTATAGTGCTATATTCTTAATCTTTGTTCTTAAATGTGGAAAGTCTGGGGTTTTTTTTTTTTTTTTGGCTTTTTTGATATGGGAAACCTTGAATTACACAGAGAACCCAACTGAAGATGAACTGACCTAGGTGGTGGTGGGGGAAGTGGGTACAGAGAATGGTGTTCATATCCCCCCTCCCATACATATAAACAAACCAACTGCTTTTGAAGCTTATTTGTAAATGGGGGTCTTTAGTTTGAAGAAGGGGGGAACGTTTGAAAACCACTGGGTCTAGCAGTAAATTATTTCTTCCTCCAAAAACATTTTCCACTTTTGTGGCAGTTAAATATCTAATAAAAGACAGATTCATGGGCCAGCCCAGTGGCATAGTGGTTAAGTTTGCATGCTCCACTTTAGTGGCCCAGCGTTTGCGGTTTCGGATCCTGGGCGTGGACCTACGCACCACTCATCAAGCCATGCTGTGGTGGCATTCCATATACAAAACAGAGGAAGATTGACATGGATGTTAGCTTAAGGACCATCTTCCTCAAACAAAAAGAGGAAGATTGGCAACAGATGTTAGCTCAGGGCCGATCTTCCTCACTAAAAAAAAAAAAAAGACAGTATTCACTGTGCACATGGTCCTTTCCCTACTAGATTTGTAGTTTCTTGAAGGCAAGAATTCTTCACAGTACCTTGCACAAAATAGGTATTTGATATTCATTGGATGAAACATACTTACCAGAACTGGAAAAATAAAAATGCACATACTACTGGGGAGGGGGAAAGGCTGCCTTCTCCTCCTAAATGTTCCATCAATGTAGCAAAGTGGCTCACTAGTTCCTAGAGATATCTCATTAAGTACGGAGATCATCTTCCAAACTTCCTTTCTTAATCCAGAGAAAAGTTAAAAAAAAAGACCCTGAGATGAAGCAATCCTCTCCTTTGGGTGCTGTACAGATCAAGCTGAACAAATCTGTAACACCTTGGTTGACTAGAAGGAGTCATATTGAAAAGTAATGTGGTAGAAACTTTGGTTTCATTGGGCTTCTAGAGGCCAAGATGGGTAGTGGGGGCGGGGGGTGGGGAACTAGTGTGCAACCAATAAGACAATACCAGCGGCACACCTCCTGTTTTCTTGGCAATGCCAACCCTGCCCCCGCATACTGGCAATAAGCCCGTGGAGGGGACAGCAGACAGACATGCAAAGGTCAGTGTTGCCTGAAAGCTATAGTACCTTTTTGCTGAATATAACTTTTCCTTGTAGCTGTTTATCAGCAACTGGAGAGAAGGAAGTACATAGCTCTTAGTTCCCAACTCAGGAAGAAGTTCTTCAACCCCAGTCTTCTTAGTAGGAAGTTAAACCAGTGATATTTTAAAAAGCAGCTGAGCTTGAGTGGTAGGGAAGCTATCACTTTAATATCCTGGAGGCAGAATGCCCCATGGGACCTTGGGCCATATTTATCATTAAATTTCTTTTGCAGGGATCAGTACTCAAAATGCAGACCCTACTTTTTCCAGCTGACTTTAACCTTAGGCCCTATTTCTCTACCCATAAAATGTGATAGTACAGGAAGAAAGGACTAAGGTTTGGCCGGGTGGCCCTCAGAGCTCCAGGAAGCCAGTTTAGGCTATATAAACCTCACTTCAGGCTGTTTTGCATTGCCAGGAAAAGTGTGAGGACCAGATTACCATGTCTCTAAATTCTACTCTTCATTAAGTAGCTGGCATGCTAATCTTCAAACTTCCGACAGGGGACAGTAGTGGGCTCCGTACCATTGTGACCATTAGCAAGTGGCCAACTCAAGTACAGGGTGGTCACCCATCTCAGCTGAAAAGGCAGCAGTTTCATTTTCTATTCTGGTCACTCAAAGAACTATGCAAAACAGGCCAGAATGCTTGGTCACAGTATGGGACACTGATCACATGTTGGGGAGAGGAAAGGAAGAATGGTGAATGAGATACCAGACGGGTTCTTTCCCCATTCAGGGCTCAGCAGTGTTAGGGTTTCACTTGTCTCTAATCCTGGAGAGGAATCCAGCTCTGGAAGCTGAGCCTGTGTCTTAAGCATAAGCACAGTGTGTTCAATAAAACATTTTTATTCTGTACAATATATATATGTGTATTTAAATATATATATTTATATGCAGAGAAACCTCAATCAACAAATCCCTGAGTCCATGGGAACCCAGGACACTAACAAAGGGAAAGGGAGGAGTCCATGCCCTAAAAAGTACAAATATGGCAACATCTTTCCCTTTCCTACAGGCTCCCTGTAACAGAGGGAAAGGGATGGTTACTGCAAATTACTAAAATGAGAGGACTTAACATGGGAGCAGGAAAGGGGGTGAGGGTGGCAGGATGGGGAGCTGTGGGTCAGGTCCCCAGTCACCACCAGTCTGGGAAAGGAAAACATACTGTTTGATCCAGCATTAAAACCAACAGATCACTGCAAGGGGGAGGACAAGACTGATTGACATGCAGCTGACCTTTGGTATGCCGAGCCTTTGCTCAGCAGCCCCACGCCTGGGCCAGCACAACAAATAGCACCTGTGGGGCCTATGGGAGGACAAACAGGGCAAATGGCCCTGGAGTGAGGGAGGGAAGGGAGATAAAGCTGAAGAAGAGGCCTCATGTCTCAGCACAGGGTGGGAGCACAGCCATTCACTGTCCCTGTGCCATTTCTTCAGACCCTGGGCCACCAGATGGCCAGGAGCAGATGTCTTTGTCCACAGTCAGGTAGAGATGGGCAACTTACATGGCCTTGAGAAGAGGTATAGAAAAAGGAGTGCTTCCGAGGACCACCCCGAGTTGTGACAATTCCTGAAGTGCAGGGACCACACCGGCCCAGTCCTGACAGTGGGGCCGAGGTGGCATCAGTCAGCTCCCTCCAGTGAGCAGCCATGGGGTTGCCCTGGTTGATAAGCCAACCAGGTGGACATAGCTGCTGAGCAATGCCCTGAATTCTCCTGTCTTCTCCCTCAGGACTGCCCCTCCCTGGCCACACCAAGCTTGGTACCTCTCCAGAAAGGTGGCAGGGATCAAGTGACAGGGAGCACCCCTCTCTCCCTAGCCTATTAAAACACAGAGCCGCCAACGTGGGGCAGCATGGCCAGAAGTCACCTTATATATTGTAGGGACAGCAGTAAGAGCTGTGCCTGCCTGGAGGAGTTCAGAAGCCCATGTTGGCCTGGGCCTCTCCTGCTGCAATGGCTTGCACATCAGTGACATGGCCGATGCCCTTGGTGACACCCTCCCGGAACAGCAGCTTGGCGCCCACCTTCAGGTACTCTGGGTGTTTCAGGAAGCGAAAACGTACCACTGCCTTCTCCCCTGTTCGCAGCTTGTCCTGCAGCAGATACGCAGTTACTGGCCCTGGACAGTGCCTCCTGTCCCACTCTACCAGCTTTGGCTCTCCACCCTCAGGGGCCTATCAGGCTTCTACCCACCCCAAGTGGGGCTTTGTTCCCTTTGTGAGGTCAGGGAATTCTCTGTAAGTCTGAGGTCAGACCTCCTTCCTTTCTGAAGGCAGGAGAATTCTGATTTTTCCCTGGGAAAATGGGGGCATGGCTGGGTCCCTCTCACCTTGGCATGGATCTTTTCCACCACTGCCGTCTGACGTACGTTGCCCACATGTACTGTCACCTGGAAGCCTCGCCGGAAGGTGGTAGCGTGGAACAGAAGGACTATTTCTGCCTCGAACACTGAGCAGATGGTGGGATTCATCTCGGGGCTCACCATTACCATGCCCTGGGGAGGCACAGCCCCCAGACCCAGAAAGGGCAGACCTTGCATTAGTCTCTCCCTCCCCAGCCACCCTCACAGCCTTTACAGCTCCTGAATTTCCTCTTTCTCTAAGACTTCAAACACAAAGACCTCAGGAGACAATATTCAAAACTCTCCTCTTAGAGGGAATCCATCCTCACCCACCTCCCATGTCCTCTAACTCTTCTAATGCTTTGTCTCTATAGGGTCCAAGACACTTGGATTGCACCACAGTGATTCATATTTAGTGACCTGAGCTTTATGAGTATTCTAAGCATTTTCATATACGGACAGTCTGTGTAACCAGCTTCCTGGGTTAGAGACCATGTTTCCTTTGAGCTCCTCTGCAGCAACTTAGACAGGTGCTTCTCATTCAAGGAGCCAGTCTCCCAGGCACTTCTGTGTGTTCCCTCTCCAACCCACCCTCCCAGCTCACCTTGCGAAGAAGTGCACGGTCAAAGTCCCCGAGGGCCAACGTGGCAGCCTGACCAGCTCGCAGCACACGACAGGCGGAGCGGTTGCGCTGGATGCTGCATACTCTCAGCTCCAAGAAGCAGCCATCGTCCGTGGGGCCCACCACCAGCTGGTCCCCCTCACGGCAAATCCCACTGTAGCCCAGAAGGCAGGTGGCATAGTGTCAGCCTAGCCCCCCTACCTACTTCTCTGCTAGGGTCTCCCAGAGCATTCCTTCCCTTCTAGGGTTGAGTCCCTCAGGTGGGGAAAAGAGACCCTAAATTCTGACCTGGAGGGAGGGGAGATGACTGCCTCACCCAGTCCAGAGTTCAGACTCTGACGGCTAACACCAGGAGAGGCAGTGATTGCTGGCAGAGAGGTAACTGCTGGTTTGACACTGAACACCTGAGCCCTGAAAGAGCAAGTTATCCTCTTGGGTTCCATCCTCTGCTTTGGACAGAGTCTTAAGGGACCTCTCATTTCCCTACCTAGAGATTAAGTCAGTGGAATACATTCTAGTTTTCTTCTTGGGGCCCAAGACCCACACTTCTCCCTCAGGGGCCTGGAGATTCCCAGTAAGCAGCAATAGAGTTTCTTCCCTCATAAGCCAACAGACTAGCTTTCTCCAGCTCTCTGGATGGTGAAAGCCTATTCTGAAAACAAGCGCATCTTTTCAATGGGCTCTGTTCAACTCCAGAGGCTACTTTGGACCACGATGTCTTTAAGTGTACGGGTATGTGAGGGCTGAGTGGGTGGGTAGCAAGCAAGGCAATTCACCTGGAAAGTGTCCCTCCAACAACTGTCCCCACCTCTGGTACTGTGTAGATTTCATCCACCTGAAGCCAAAGAAGATTCTATCAGTGGCCCGCCAAGCAGGGCTGACAGGTCCCAAAATCTCTAAACAGATTCAGGGCTCAGTCAGAATTAGTCCCTCCCAGTTCCCCAGCTCACGGCCCGTTTGGGCAGCCAATTACCTGGAACTCTGTCAGCTGCTGCATGAGCTCCTCCTGTTCTTTGCTGTTGGTGAGTGGTGGCAGGATATTCAGAAAAACTTTGAGCAGGTCCAGACTCTCTCCAGACACGCTGGACAGTGTGAAGATGGGGGTGACACTGTAGAGGGAGGCACAGAATGGACAGGTGAGGAAAGTTCTAACAGGAAGCAGAGGCCAGAGCCACATACATGGAAAGGTGAGCTTCTCTCTGGGTGGTTAGGGACCCTTCTCTCTTATCTGCTAATCATCTCAGGAGCTCTGGGCCCTTTCTCTGTCAGCCAGCCAAGGAATGAAGCGCATCCCAAAGCCCAAGGGAGACGGCGAATGCCTGGCACAGCACTTCGTCTCCAGGGTCCCAGGCATCAGCAAAGCTCCAGGATGGCTTGGGGGAAGGGCCAAGTCCTATAGCAAAGACTCTCTCCCACAATCCCAACCTGAAAAACCACAGAACTGGTCGTCCTGGGGTGGGACACCACGCTCCGGAGCCCTGTGGCAGCCTCCCCTGTGGATCAGGGCTCTGGAGAAAGGCTTACTTGGGTGACTGGGCAAACTGCTGGGCAGCAGTGACGGCATCATCCTCGGAGGTGACCAGCATGGGGACCTTGTGGCAGCCAGGCTGCTTCAGGACCCGCTCTAGCTGCCGTACCGTCCTCTCCACTGTGGTCTTGGCACACAGGTCCACCTTGCTGACCACGATGAAGAAGGGCACTTTCAGGGCCAGGGCCAGCCCCAGATGTTCCCTTGTGGTGCCAGCTGCCTCACAGAAGGCAGACAGCAGCAGGAGAGAAGAGTGAGAATGTGGGAAGGAGGCAAGGGAGCAAGAGGAGAGTTCATCTGGCTCCCAGATTTGAGGCGGCCCAGGGTAGGAGAGAGTCAGCACCCCCCTCCAGCCCCGTCCCTGTCCCAATGCTCCTACCAATCCCAGTGTTAGCACTGACGAGGAGGAGGGCACAGTCGGGGCAGTATGAGGTGAGGCCAAAGATGGTGGTGTGTAGGTACTTGTGGTGGCCTGCCAGGTCGATGAAGGTGATCATCTTGGAGCTGCTCTCACAGATCTCTTCTGCCGTCCGTGAGTCACTGTAATTCACCACCTGGCCCAGAGCCCAGGGCTCTCAGTGCCCCCTGCCAGCCTCCCCGACCCTTTAAGAGTTGCCAGGACCTAAACCAGTCCCTGGGTGACCCTGCCTCTTAACCCTGAGCCCCATTTCTGATTCCATTCTGTTGATTCCCCATTTGTTTTCTAAGGAGGCCAGAGCTTGTTCAGTGCCCTCTGGGCTTTCCTCTACACTACTCCAAAAAGTCTCCACACTCTGCCCTCGGACTCTGGCCTTCACCACACCATCCCATCCTCAGAGTCCGGCCCCACTGGGTCCCGTTGATTGCATGCACCTCTCCCTTGCTGTTAAAGCCCAGGATCTCGAAGCTGATGCTGGAGGTTCGGCCAGACTGAATCTCATGCAGGTGGCGGAAAAGGTTGAGTCGAGCCCGGCCCCGCCCATTGTCCAGCTCTCCCTGGGTCAGGACTCCAAGCAGAGTCGACTTCCCTGAGTCCACATTCCCCAGGACGGCCACACGGAGGTCTAGGAACTGTGAATGAATTGCCAGAGGTAAGGGCTCCAATCCCTCACCTCTCTCCATTGAAGGTTGGGTCAAAGGCAGTGACACTCCCTGGGGACCAAACGATGAACTAGACAACCCCAGGATCCCAGGCCAGGGGAGAGCCTGCCATAACAGGGCCCTCCTGGGGAGCATGGGCGTAAGAGGCGGGGAAAGGTGTGTGCTCACCTGTTGGTTGTCAGGGACCTTTCGTACCAGCACCTCAGTGATCTTCCGGGGCATGTCGCTATCATAATCTACTTCTCGCTCCCGTAGAACAGTGATGTCGGCCCCGACCCTGTTACAGCAAGGCCACAAGTGCCATATCTCACCTGTAATTCTGCCCCAACCCCCTTCCATTTTGGCTCTGGACCAAAGGCCTTCTCACACCGCCCATGGAGCTCCCAATACCTTACTTCACTTCCTATCACCCTCCAATCTACCCCACATCCATAGTTCCCTTTAAACAAACCAACCAACCTCAAATCAAGGAGCAAAAAAGCCTAGGTCCAATGAGGAGGAGCCCAGAACACTAACCCTTTGTCAAGAGAAGGCAGCAGAAGGAAAGTCCCTCCTTTGCCCCTCAGACCCTAGGTGACCAGGTATGTGTGGGTCCTCTCCAGAATCAGGTAAAGGAGAAGGGAGGAGAGGGGGAAGAGGAAACATACTTCTCCGCCATCCGGTGCAGGGTCTTGAGGGAGGCCCGCATCTCCTCCTCAGCCAGCCCCACCAGCAGCCCATTGTCCTCTACCCCAATCTGGTAGACGGCCTCACCACGGCCCTCCTGGAGCCGCCACTTCATCTGTGTCACCAGGTGCTCAAAGCGGTACTGGGATGGATTCACCAGCTTCAGCTTAGGGCAGGTGAGGTATCATGAGAAGGTGAAATCAGAGATGCTCCTCCTAAACCCACATGCTCCCCACCTGTCCTGCTCCAAGGACCAGGATCTTCCCTTCCCACTTAAACCCCTTCATCTCTGACCTCCTCTAATAGTGAGTCCCCCTCCAACAGAATGAGGTACAGCCCCCTTACCATGAACCATATCACTAAGTTGCTATAGATCATGAAGTTGGAAGGATCTCAGAGAAATCATCCCACATCAGCAAGGACAACCTGCCCCTCCCCAACCTAAGACTCACTTTATATTCGATGTTTCCATCTTCAGCCTGAAAAGAAACAGGGAGCAGTTTTACCACACAGCATCCAGACCCAACCCCTAGGTTCCCCCTGATTCTCAGTGGGGCCCAGGCAGCTAACTTGAGAGAGCAGGAAGCCTCAGCTGCACCTGCTTAAGCAGGTGCCTGACAAAGGTCATTGGCAGACAAGCCCTCTACTCAGCCCCAGTGTGACCTCTCTGAATGAAAGGCCTCTCTAAGAACACAGTGAGTCACCCATCTAAGCCAGGAACAGAACCCTGAGTCCCTCCTTTCTTTCATCACTGGCAGCACATACTTCCTACATGCAAGATCACCCCTTCCTTCTCCCCAGGGCCTCACACTGCTGTCCCCAGAAGTCTATGTCTCCTGTATGTCCAGGCTGCCGAGGCCGTTCTCTGCCACTGGTCTGGGAGACATCATCTCCTTCCTGCCTGCCCCTCTCAGCTAATGTCGTCAACGGTAAGATGCAAGAGGCTGCAAGAGGTTCTGGACCAGGGCCAAAGGATGAGCTGAGCACTGGTCACAAGCCCGATGAAAGAGGAGCACAGGTGAGAGAGAGGGGCGCAGTGAGAGAGAGGGGCGCAGGGCTCCAAAGTTGGGGCTGAGATGAAAAGAAGATACTCAGAAAATGTAAGGAAGGGGACAGACTCCACAAACCAGACTCACTGTGGCTTTTACCTCCTGTCTCCTAACCCTCATGCTTCAGTTGAGGTGAAATCCTGAATCCACCCCACAATATCCTCTACCTCTTCCTTGTATCAGGTGACCCAACACAGAAGCGTCCTGTTACCTGAGGCTTCCCCTCTCGGCTGCAAAGGGATATGACATTTGCTTATTCTGCCTGACCTGCATTTCTGCACTCCTCCTTCCTGGCCATTTTATTTTTCTTCTGTTCCTGTCATCATTCCATCCCTTCATGGCCCTCTGATTCCCAGGCTCTAACAGGTCTTCACCAATAATCTCCACCTCATGGAGTATAAGGGAGATCTTTTTCCATCAACACTTTTCTTTATCATTTTGCTGGAGATAAATAATTAGGATGGGTGGCTTCAGAAAAGTGATACGAGGATGATGGTCTAGGCCAATGATTCTCAAAGTATCGTCCTAGAACCAGCAGCATTAGCATCACCTGGGAATTTGTAAGAGATGCAGATTATCAGGCCCACCTCTGATCTACTGAATCAGAAATTCTAGGTGTGGGGCAGCAATCCAGGTGATTCTGATACATGCTAAAGTTTGATAACCACTGGTTTAGGCTCTTCCCCTGGGTCCTTCTTTATTAAGAGGGACAAAGTATTAATTATTCTCTGCCTTAGGGATAAATGAAACAGGTACGTGGAGGCTGTCCTCACTTCCTCATAGGACAGGCAAAGGGCAGGAGGACTAAGCCTGACTGTTGTCTGGTTGTGTGTGTGTGTATGTGTGTGTACTCAGGGATAGGGACGGAACATATTGCTCTTTTCCTCCAGTACTCCCCTCCTCCCTATGGAGCAAGTTTAGAAAACTCTGCCTCCTCATCCCAGGATGCCATCTCCCTTCTCCCGTAGCAGCACAGGGAGGGGGCCGGGGCATTCTACTCTGCTCTTCCCAAGGGGATGGGGGTGCTTTCCCCACTTCTCCTCCTGGAGTTATCAGAATAGGAGGACCCTCCCCGCCCACTCTTCCTCCTGGGGTCCTGACACCAGAAAGGAGGTCAGTCTCTGTCGCCTCTCCTGGGGTCCCGGGACCGGAACGAATGGTTCTCCTCTCCCCCGGGGTCTTGACACCGGAAGGGGGTATTAATTCTCTCTGTCCCGCCTTCCTGGAGTCCCCGGACCGGAAGGAGTAGTTTCCTCTCACCCCGCCACTTCTTAGGTGCTCACCTCGGGGGGCAGGTACGGGGGATTGTTGGCTTTGGCCCCTCTGTTCCTTCCGTTCTTCTTCTTCCCCTTCGGGCCCCCGCAGCCGCTGCTGCCGCCGGCTCCCCTAGCTTTGAGGGTTCCGCCCACGGCCGGGCCCCCTCCGGGCCGGCAGCAGCCGCCGAACAGCTCCGATACCCGCGAGTCCATCCGCCGCTGCCGCCAGCCCCCCGCCCGGCCCCTCCCCCCTGCCACCGCCACCGCCACCGCTACCGCCGCCGCCCCTACTGCCACCGCCGCGTCGGGCCAGCCAGAGGAGGGGGGTGGAGCCCTGCGCAGGCCACGCCCCCACCCTTCTCTGGCCCCGTCTAGCGTCAGAAACAGCCGCGGGGCACCACGGGATATAGAGTCCTCAAGACTGGGACCTCCCTCAGAAGAGCCCGCCGCCGCCCTACAACTCCCAGGAGGCATCGCGGCGCAAGGGGCCGAACGGGGCTTTGGGGCTTAGGCAAGGAGCGCGCCTTTGCGCGCAAAGGCCTAAGGGAGCTGTAGTCTGGTTCCCAATCTCCGCGCTCAGAGCGGGTCTTTTCCTGTGGCCTGGGGGAAGTTTAGAACCCCGCGGCGTGGGGGTGGAGCAGTCACAGGAGGCAAAGGGTCTACAACAGAATCAAGCTCTGTGTACGCTCCTGGGTTTGGCCCCTTAGCGCGATCCCAGACTACAGCTTTTGGACCCGGAGAGCTGCAAAATTCAGGGCGACTGGTCCCTCCAAGCTGCTGGCTCCGCCCCTGCCTCAGTTTCTTCCCCGACAGCTGGCGTGCAGTCGGGGTGAGTCAGGGCGAATGCCAGGGCGGAGGCGGATGGTGGTTTGCCTAATTACGGCTGTTATTGTTGCGATGATTATGCCACCTTTACACAGTAGTCACTGCTTTATTACCAGGCTGGCACCCTCCGGGGGCTGGTTTTAGCAGCCGGAGACATCGCGGTGGCCCCGACACGAGGCCCGAACCCGTAAACCAGCCTTGCTGCCTGAGGGCTACAAGGATTCCCGCAGCGAGTACTACCATTCCTCTTTGTTTTGAAGCAGAACCAATCTGGGAGAACCGAGTTTGGTTTTAAAACAGCCGGGGCTGTAGGAGGGGCCTGGCCCGTACTTGGGGCGGGGCTGGGGCTCCGGTTACATCAACCACTGCGAGGGCGGGGGAAGTGTCTGAGAATAGAAACTTGGCCAAGGGCCCCAGGGGAATACAGTACTGACTTCTGACTTTCTTGTCAAGTCATCTCTCTTGCTCTTTAGGGCTCCTGCAGTCAGCAAAGAGTAAATAAACCAGCGTACAAGACACTAGAAAGGCAGAGTGGAGAGGCAGTTAGTGTTGCTGGGCTGGGAGTCAGGACGCCAGGGTTCAGTTCCCAGCCCCCATGGCTGTCTCATGACTCACCACTCGCTGTATGTCCACTTCCCCTCTTCACAAACAGCGAGATGCTCTCACACAGCCAAGAAATAAAACAGCCCTTCCCTCCAGAGCTCAGTTTTCCTTGGAAAACTAGAAGCAGCAACAGTGGCTTACCTCTGGTGATCCTTTCAGGGGTTCAGAACTGCTAGAGTCCATGGCTTTCCCCCAAGAACACAAGGAGGGAGGCAGGTTGCTGTAGATCATGTAGTTGCTGTCCACATGGCGTAACTCTCCAAAGCAGTGGAGCAGAAGGACCAAAATCTGCAAAAGGGCCTAGCAGACCCAGCCAATTATGTGGTCTTCAGTGGTTGAAAGCACATGTGACTTCTCTCTTCTCAACCCTGTTCATCTAAAGGAAGGTTATGTTGCAGAGGTCAACACTAGCCAAGGGCACAATTCCACCAGGGAAACTGCTACTTATAGGCTGAGACTGAAGAACTTAGTGAGAGATCTCAAGAAGGATGGGGATTGGAAGGGAGAGCTAAGACCATACCCCCAACATTCTCACCACCAGCAGCTCTGGTCTCTCTTGATAACCAGGGCCTGCTGCACTCGCCTGATAACACTTGTCCTCTCATCTTCATGGACCTTTGAACCACCTCAACACACACAATTTCACTTCATCCATCCCCAAACCCTTGTCTCCTAAGTGGAGAACTTCTTTTAAGAGATGGGAGGGGATAACCCATTCTGATCCCATTCTTGAACAATCTGGCATACCATAGACAGGAGTGAAGCCTGGCAAAGGAGTAGACTGAACAGGGATGTCTGTCCAGGAGGAGATTAGGGTCCTGGGAGATGGAATGTGGTATTTGTGCTTAGTTTCCTGGAGGTGTTACTTATGAGGTGATTGGTTGTGGGATATGTATACACACACACACATTATTCCTGGCCTGTAATTAGTCATTTATTCTTTGTGTATATGATACCGAACCTCTTAATCTCAAATTCGGGTTCCCGATGCACAGCAAGCCAAACTCTGAGACATTGGTGCTTGGAGATGGAGAAAGATTTATTCAAAGCGTAGGCAGGAGCCTGGGTTCATTCAAGTCTGCCTCTCCAAGAACAGAAAGCAGGGGGGTTCTATAGAACTAAGGGGCTTGGCAGGAGGAGCTTTGGAGAAACAAAGGCGTCACTCCTAATAAGCCCCTGGGCAATCTGACTTCTGGGCTTCAATGGCTACTGAGGGCTGGTCATTTGGTGATTGCAATCTCCCCGAAGGCATTCTCTTTCTTCTGCAAAACAAGCTCCCTGAGTCACCCCTCAAGTTAAGCAGGAAGAACAGCAAATTGGTTTAATATCTACAGTACCCCTCAGGTACCTGGCTTCATATAGTACCTTTACATAAGTTTTAAACTCAGACTTAGCAATCTTTCCCTTGATACTTTCTTGGTTTTGTGTCATGCATAGGCTAACTCCACTCCTAGATTATGAATTATTCCTCAATATTTTCTTCTAGGAGTTTTGAGGTTTATTTTTATGTTTAGATCTTTAATCAATTTGGAATTTGTCTTTATGTAAGATGTGTGGTAGGACCTAATTTGACTTCTTTTTCATCTCAGTGGATAGGGAGTTGTCTCAAGCTATTTGCTTTGAAAAGCCACCCTCATTATGTACTAAGGTCTACATTTACATGGATCTGTTTCTGGACTTTCTTCTGTTTATTTGTTTCTTTATTCCTGACTCAATACCACAGTATTGTTAAAGAGAAAAACCACAGGCCCAAAATGGTGTCACTTGTGCTAAAGCCCATGATACCAAACCTAGATTTAATACCTAATGTAAATGCAGTTTCAACCTTCCCCAGAAATATAATCTTAATCAACCAGTCTGGAATTTTCTGGTTAGTACCAATGAGGTAGTCTGTCACGTGGGCCCTTTCCATTCCTTCCCACCCCAAAAGGAAGCCAAGGCAATCTGCATGATAAAACACTTGCCGGTCCCTTCCCCTCCGAAAAGAAGATGCCCTGGCCCAAAATAATCCTTTTTTTTTCTTCTTTTGCTAATAACTTCCTTGCCCCACCCTTATACCTATAAAAACCTCCCATTTTGTATAAGTCCTAGGAGTATCTCTCAGCTTGCTAGATGAGATGCTGCCTGATTCACAAATTGTTTAATAAATCCAGTTAGATCTTCAAATTTACTTGGTTGAATTTTGTTTTTTAACAGTATTTTAATCATTATACTTTCTAGTATGTTTTGATCTTTGGTCCCTACTTCCTGAAACACACCCTCTTCTTGACCTCCATGACCTGACCTTGTCTATCCCCCCCCACCCCCATTTTCTTTATATTTCTCTGGCTACTCAGTCTCCTACACAGGTTCTTCTCTCTGCTCATCCCCTAAACATTAGTGTCTTCAGGAACCTAGCTCATCCTCATTCTACACACCCTCCCTGGACGACCTTATCCACTCCCATGTTGATGACTCTCAAATACATATCTTTATTCCTAATGGTGTTCCTAAATATCTCTTCACTGTCCAATGTAATAACAAATTCAACCTATCAGAAATGGAACTCATCTTTTCTCCTTACCCATACGCCAATAAACCTGGTCCACCTCTAGTATTCCCTCCTTCATTGAATGGCAGAACGGGCCATAGAGTTGCTGAAGTCAAAAACCTGCTTGTCTTCTTGGCAATCTGTCTCTATTTCTCCTTCTCTTCCTAGGATCAACCACCAAGTCATGTTCATTGGGCTTCCTAAATGTCTCTAGGGTTCACCCAGTTCTCTTCACCCCACTGTAACTACCCTAGTTCAGGCCTCTTTCACCATGCACTTGGATAATTGCAGTAGCTAGCTCTCACTGGTATCCCTGCCTCCTCTCTTACCCTCCCTGTCATCTAATCTCCACACTGAAGCAGGTGTAGAGATTAAATTTATAAAATGTAAATTAAGTCATGTCACTCCCCTATTTAAACCTTTCAAAGCTTCCCCATCCCCCTACTGGATCAAGTTCAAATTCTTTAACATGGTTTATAAAGCCTTGCTATGATCTGGCTCCTGTTTGTCCACCACAGCCTTAACCTTCTATAATCTGAACTCTTTTCATTCCTTGAATAGAGGATGCTCTTGTCTCTCGACCTCCAGTACCTCCAGGCCTTCCTCTTTATCTTTACTCATCCTACAGATCACAGTTTCTTGGGCACATCTCCTCTGGGACCACCCTCGCTCCCACTCTGTCTAGGTTAGACGTCCCGGTTCTTCACGTCCACAGCCCGTGCACACCCCACTGTATAATTCATCATATTGTATTGTGTCTATAGGCAGTGAACCCCTTGAGGACAGCGCCTGCCCCTGGCTTGTTTGCTGCAGAATCTCCAGCACCTAGGACAGGGCCTGGCACGAAGTATGTGCACAGTGAATAGTGAACGGAGGAGAGGACTGGAAGGCAGGGCTCAGTGGCTGGGAGCGCGTGGGTTCCCTGACGAGGAAGGGCTCGGTGGTCCCGTGCCAGCAAGTTAAGGAGGGAGCACAGGGCTCAAATCCCACCCTAGCCCAGCCTCCACCGCACTGCGGCGCCGCCACGCCCCCTTCGGGCCCCGCCGAGCCGGAAGCGGAGGTGCGGGCTTCCCATGATACCCCGCGGGCGCCTATTCAAACCGCACGGAGAGGAGGGAGGAGGTCGTGATGGCGGCCCCGGAGCCGGAAGTGCTGTCCCCGGTCGCAGTCCCTGGTAAGGCCTGGGGAGCCTTGGGGACCTGTTTCATTCCTGTTGCCGCTCCTTCTAGTCATTTAGCCCCTGGCCCTTTCTCTGGCCCGTCTTCCGTGTCCCCATTTCCCGGCGTCCCTCCCGGCTCTGGCTCGGCCCCAGTGACTCCATCGCTCCCACTCTGTCTTCCTCTCGGCGGCGTTTTGGACTCCGCTGGACTACACTGTCTTTCAGCTCATTTCCCCAGATCAGGGCCTTCACTTTCTGAGCGGAGCTCCAGTCGCTGCCTCCGAAATTCCCCTGGCCCCATTCTCCGGCGGTCACTTAAATCTCCTTAGGAGACTGGGTTCGGGAATCTCCCCACCGTCGCCCATACAGGAGTTTGCGGAGGGAATGTGCTTGCGTCGGGGTGTCCCCTCCGCATTGTGGCTGATGTGGCCACAAGGGAATGAGAAGATCGACTTTGGCCTTTAAAATTTTCACTTTTCTCTCTTGTCCCTCTGTGCACCTACTAGATTTGGAGTGGTATGAGAAGTCAGAGGAAACCCACGCCCCCCAAATAGAACTACTTGAGACCACCTCTGTTCAACAACCTCCCAACCCTTCGGAGCCCATTAGCCCCAGAGACTGCATGGTGCCAGTGGTGTTTCCCGGGCCCGTAAGCCAGGAAGGCTGCTGTCGGTTTACTTGTGAACTTCTGAAGCATATCATGTACCAACGGCAGCAACTCCCTCTGCCCTATGAACAGCTTAAGCACTTCTACCGAAAACCTTCTCTCCAGGTAGGCACAGGTGGGGTGACTTTGTGACTATTAGATGGTAGGCTGGTAAAAAGGGGATCCAAGGAATCTACCAAGGCTGTCGGCCTAAGGAGCTGTAAGGAATGTGTTTCAGCCCCATAGCTTCACTTACCTTCTCTCCACTCTAGGCTTTGATAGTCTAACCTTCCTGGCGTTTTCTCCTCTTCTTTTTCTGAAACTCCTATTGTGTGTTGCATTTGGACTTCATGAACTGACCCTTTAATTTTAGTGTCTTTTCTCTCCAAATTTTCATCTCTTTGTTTTTATGTTCTACTTTCTGGCAGACTTCCTTGGTTTTATAGTCTAACACTTCCATTAATTTTTTTCTTTTTTGGCAATCATAGTCTTAAGAGCTCATTCTTAAGTTTTATGTACCTTTTTAATGGCGTCCTGTTGTTTCATGCCCGTATGAACTTCTCTTACCTGAGGATATTAATTGTTGTGTTTCTGATGTTTTCATCTGTTCCTTGAAGTGTCTCAGTTTTTTCCAGATTCCTTTTTCTGTTTATTTGTTTTGGTCTCTGACTTGAATGTTAGAGGCTTTTATTCTGTGTCTGGTGAATATTTAAAAATAAGTCATTGAAAACTCTGTGCGTAGCTGGGCCTTGTGAGCCGATAGACTTCACTCGAAGAATGTTGGGTGGGAATCTAGTGGTCACTTTGGGGGACTTCCAAGACATCAATATTGGAAAGTCTTCTCTCTGGGTAGAGGAAATTGGCAGGTGATCTAAGGGTTCTTAGATCACAGGTTTTCACTCAGTCCCCCTATGTTCACTCTTGCCTTCTGTGTCTAAACGGCCAATTCCTGAGCCTTTCTGGGGTTCTGCAGTGTGAATCAGTTTGTTTCTCATGGGTCCCTTCTGTCAGCACTTGGTATTTGGCTCTCTTGAACTCTTCCATCTGCTTTCTCTCTTCCAAAAATTTGTTGTTGCCTTCGGCCACTGTTGTCTGTTCTCCAATTCTCTTTGTTCTTCGGAGTTCTCTTTCTCTCTCCTCCCTCCCTTCCTTCTTTCCTTTTATCCTCCCTTCCTTCTTCTCTCATCTAGTAGTATTTCAGATGGGATCACAAATAAGCATGTATTCAATTTGCCTTGTTTAACTGGAAGACCAACTCCAGAAACACCTTTATTAGACCAAATTATCCTCATTCTTGTTATCACTCCCAGCACAGCAAAACTTTGCCCCCTGCCATGCCACCAAATCTCCTTGACTATTTTAGTTGCTTATTTCTAGATGCCTTCCTGCTTCAGAACACTGTCTTTGTTGTTCTAAGTGTGGGAGAATTATGGTTTTGTACAAAGAATATATGTTCCTTTTTGATATATTGCCCTCTGATAAAACCCAATGTCTTGGCCATGGAAATTCAGTCTCGTATGTCTACTACATTCCAACAGGATTCTTCAAAGGGCTTAGCTTCTCCCTACCTTGTCCTTCTCTCTCATTATTCTTTGTCCTCATAGGCAGAGGATGTGGTGAAGAAGAAACCTCGAACCACTGCTGAGGTGAATAGCAGGAAATGCCAGCAAGCCCTGGCAGAACTGGAGAGTGTCCTCAGCCACCTAGAGGGTCTCTTTGCCCGGACACTAGTACCACGAGTGCTTATCCTCCTCGGTGGCAGTGCCATAAGTCCCAAGGAGTTCTACGAGCTTGACTTGTCCCGCTTGGCCCCCAACAGCATGGACCAGAGCCTGAGCACGGCAGCTTGTTTGCGTCATCTCTTCCGAGCTATTTTCATGGCCGATGCCTTCAGTGAGCTGCAGGCTCCTCCGCTCATGGGCACCATCGTCATAGCACAGGGGCATCGTGACTGTGGAGAAGATTGGTTTCGACCCAAGCTCAACTACCGAGTGCCCAGCCGGGGCCACAAACTGACTGTGACCCTGTCCTGTGGCAGACCCTCCATCCCAACCACGGCCTGGGAGGATTATGTTTGGTTCCAGGCACCAGTGACACTTAAAGGCTTCCACGAGTGAATGGGGATGCTTCTTAATTGTGGACACAATGGCTAAATTATTTCCCCCCTGTGCACTAAGTCACCCATCTCTTGCTTGGAGCTAGAGTTGCTTCCAGTTGCTATCCTTCTGGCTGCCTGCCTCCCCTCCTCAGACTTCCTTGTGGGTTGATGGTATGGCTGTGGCTGTAATAATCATCACTGAACAACATCTGTTTGAGTCAAAGGTTGATTTTCCTAGAGGGTGCTGGGTCAGGCATTTCTGTTTGGGGTTGGAAAGCCAACTTGGGCCTGTAGACAGACACTCTTACGGAAGTGGCCCTTTTCTGCTTTTTGCTGTGGACTTTCAGGATTTTTATCAGGGACGTAATAATGTGGGTGTGACTCATGAACTTAAATATAAAATGAATGAATTCATATTAAATTTTCCTGAAACTCTTTTGGCTTACAGAGACTTTTCAGGCTTAAGGCTGGAGTACTTTGTCTTTATCCTTGGCCTCTAACGCTTCAGGACTTCCAGGATTTTTTTTTTTTCCTAATGGTTCTTTCTCTTCATCAGCCCCAGCCAGTCTGGGAGGTTAAGTGCCATGGCCAAGGTTCTGTAATAATTTGATATCAGAGTTGGGACTAGAGTCCTCAGCAGCTGACTCCTAACCTGACATTCTTTCCTTGCCACATACTGGTTTTTGTGACCTTTAAAGTATATGTGCCCAAAGCAGAGGTCACACAGGGGAAGGAGCTGAGAGGCTGGGCTGAGAAGAGAAAACAGGGTCTTTGCAAAGCCTGATTGAGCTGTAGGCTAAGGCCCCAGGACTACCCTTTGGGATCTGCTCCCTGAGGCAAATGTCCCTCTTGGATTCTGCCCAGCCTGTCTCCATTGCAGTTGTCCAGTGGCTGCTGGCAGTTACTGTTGGCAATATTGTCCTTAGGCACACCCTGCCCTCCTGCCTGTGGCACTTCCTCCTCAGCTACCCTCTGACTTGGCTGTCCTGATCCCTGCTGTTATCCTCTCCGGCTTGATGCTGTCCTCCCCACTGAGCATTGAAGCTTTGTCCCTGAGAACACCTGCTTATTTCTTGAAACAGGTTGAAGACAGAATCCTCACTCTGCTGGTGTTGGAGATGTGTGTGTGTATGTAAATGAGGACAATATAAACATATGCTATTCTTTATGTTTTAAGAAGGAATGAATATTTTGTGTTTTGTTAAGAAAACATAAAAAATAGTTTATATTTTATACTATGTTTTAAGCACTTTATGTACCTTATGTAATTTAACAACCTTGCAAAGTGTGTATTATTGTCCCCACTTCATAGATGAGGTTTGGGGAGACTGAATAACTTGCCTAAGTGGTGAAACCTGGATTCAAACCCAGTCCACCTGGCCCTGGTGCTTCACACGGTGCTGTACACTGTATGGTTTTACTCTGAAATAATGCAACTCCGCCAAGGGTGGTAGCATTGGAAAGCTGCAGGACTCCCCTCTCCGGCTTCAGATTGTGGTTCCTGACGTGGGACCTGGCATTAAAAGGTGATGAGTAAATATGGAATCAGTGAAAAAAGGTTTGGGTTCTTTTCTGTGCCATGACCACTTAAAGCATATTCTATCAGCTAGAATTTCGCGCGCGCGCGCGCGTGCATGCATGCGTGCGTGCGTGCGTGTGTGTCTGTGTAAGATTGGCCCTGAGCTAACATCTGTGCCCATCTTCCCCTGTTTTGTGTGTGGGACACTGCCACAGCATGGCTTGATGAGTGGTGCATAGATCTGTTACTGGGATCTGAACCCAAGAACTCCAGGCCATCAAAGTGGAGCGCACAAACTTAACCACTATGCCACCAGGCTGGCCCCAGATTTTCGGCTATTTTTACGTCTGATATTACCTTACAGAAGAGGAACAGGGCCATATATCTCCCGCTTGGGAAGGGACAGGCTGAGGGGTCTGACTAAAGGGAGGGAGAGCTTTGAATGAGGGAGTTATAAATTGTTTAAGATGGAAGACATATTAAGCCAAGTCATCTCCCTCAAATACTAATTTTAAAAGCCTTCATAAACAATGCCTAGACAACCAAAACAAAGTAATTATCTTGGTAATTTAGACACTGAGTTCTCTAGTGGCTTGGCATTGGGGCCCAGGTCATTCTGATTTCATGAGTCCTCTCCAAAGGAACCCAGAAATTAAAAGATCAGTTAATATTAAAAATAAATCCCATCTCCTTCCCTGACAACAAGCTTGGTGAGGCACCTATTTATCAGTTTGACCTTGGCTGGGGACTGCAGAGTGGGATGTGAAGAAGTAGTCTCTAGCCCAGGGAGTGAAGAGCCCCAGCAGCAGTGGGGTTCTGGCCTTTCATTTATTGCTGCCATTTGGGCCTAAAAGCAACAGTTGTGGGGCCCAAGGTAGGTAAATGTAGGTGGTGGTTGATGGCAAAGTGTAGTCTGTAAATGCCACCCTTTTTGTACCTCTCTTCACACCCTGCTTTCCCAAGGTGTGGCCCTATACCTTGCCCCGCTGCCTAGGTGTCCATTTGCCACTTAGGTGGAATAGTGCTATGGAAGGGTAAATAAAGAGACATCTGGTGAAGACTGAAGAGAATAGAATGGATGGATCCCATTCTGTAAGACTTGGCTTTGAGGGGGATTAATTGTCAGAATCCTAGACTTTTAGAGACGAGAATGGATCTCAAATTGTTTTCTTCACAGATAGAATTATCTGTGAAGGCCAAGAAGGGACACAACTGCAGTGAAGTAATACAGCTAGTGTCCCTGTTGTATTGTTTTTCTTCCCAAGCTCCCACTGCGTATACGGTGAGGACTCAATAAATGTCAGCTATGTGGAAGGGCTCCGGAAAGGCAAAAATACCTCGGTTCCCCTTGTCCATGGTTTCGCTTTCTGCTGTTTCAGTTGCCCGCCATGGTCAACTACAAAGCAGATGAATCTGTCCTCACGTCAATAGCAGCCTGACGCTACTTCACAATGCCCAGCTCATTCACCTCACTTCATCTCCTCACGTGGGCATTCATCTCACATCATCATAAGAAGTGTGAGAAGAATACAAGAAGGTATTTTGAGAGAGAGAGACACCACATTTACATAACTTTTATTACAGTATATCGTTATAATTGTTCTATGTTATTAATTATTGTTTTTAATCTCTTACTGTGCCTAGTTTATAAAACTTTATCTTAGGTATGTATGTATACAAAAAAATCATAGTATATGTAAGGTTCAGTACTATCTGTGGTTTCAGGCATCCACTGCGGGTCTTGGAACGGATCCCTCTAGGATAAGGGGGTTGGAACCTCCAACCCCACGCTGTAGCCTGTCTATGTGAGGGGAAACCACGTTGTTGCTGTGACAACTGAACATATCCGGTCCCCAGCTCCGGAAAGGAAGAGAGCGGGACCTAGATATGTATGCCCAGGCTTTTCGGAATGGCTCAGTGGCGAGAGGGACAGGCCAGAGGATCCAAGGGGGCTGGGCCGCAGGCGGTCAGGTGGGTGGACTCCCGTTTCCTGTCGGGCGGAAGGGCGGAGCTTCGGGTCTCCATGGAGAAGGCTTCTCCTAGCAACCCGGCGGGCGTTGAGCAGAGGCGCCGGGGCGATGGACGCGGAGAGCCTTCTGCTGTCGCTGGAGCTGGCGTCCGGCAGTGGGCAGGGCCTCAGTCCGGACCGTCGGGCCTCCCTGCTCACTTCCCTGATGCTGGTTAAGCGCGACTACCGCTACGATCGGGTCCTCTTCTGGGGCCGCATCCTCGGCCTCGTCGCCGATTACTACATCGCGCAGGGCCTGAGCGAGGACCAGCTTGCACCGCGCAAGACGCTCTACAGGTGGAGGCGGCGCCGGCGGCGCCGAGGCCGCAGCGAGACACTGAAGGGAGGGCCAGTGGGGCCAGGAGGGGCGGGGCCTAGAGGGTGGAGGACGCGGGTGGACAAGGTCCGAGGAGGAGGGAACGGGGAAGCGCCTGAGGGGCGGGGCCAGGGACGCCACGAGACGGTTGAGGATTAGGCGGAACTCGAGTATTGAGCAGAGCCCGAGGGGGCGGGGAAGCGGTGGGCGAGATCCGAGAGGGCGGGGCCCCGGGAGGACGCGCTCCAGGCGTGGGAGGCGGGTCAGGAGACGTTTAGAGGCCGGCGGGTTTATAAAGGAGGCACCGCCGAGAACTGAAGCGGAGCAGAGTCCGAGTTCTTGGAAAGTGGAGAGTTGGAGTAGAAGCCAGCTGCAAGCCAGTGCCCGGCCTGGCATTCTGAAGAGCTCAGTTTGGAGCAGGGTCAGAGAAGCCCCTGGGGGTGGTGTGGTGCTGTTTGGAAGTGGGTCCAGAAGCATCTTCGATGCCGTTGTTGGCTGTTGGCTCACAGTAGGAGGCGCTTTAGGAAGCAGTGAACGAATGCGGAATGGGACAGAAGGGATGTAGAACTGGGGAAAATTCCCTGGACGCTACCACACAGGGCCATCCTGCCTCCTTCTGACTACCCCCAGCGATGATGGGGAGCTCAGCGCCTTACAAAGCAGTCCATTCAGGCTACAGGGAGTTGGAGACTTCATTTATCTATCCATGCATCAATCCAACATTGATTGGATGCATCCTGTGCTAGACTTTGCTTACAAAGATGGCTAAGACTCACCCCTGTCTCCAAGTTATTCACATCTTGGGGAGGGAGACCGATGTGTAACCCAGTAATTATGGCAATAATGTGTTAAAACTAGAACAGAGGTGTATACAAAGGGGGCCCAAGGTGGGGCATTCTTCTAGAGAGGAATTAAATACGATTACTAAGGGAGTAACTTTGTTGAAATCTGAAAGATGATAAGGAGTTCTCCAGGAAGGTATGAGGGAAAGGCATGCCAATTAGAGGGAAAAGTTCTGCAAACTTGTGGGCTGGAGCTGGCTTGGAGTGTTTGGGAGAACAGCAGTGGCAGCCTTGCACGTTATATGGAAGTGGATGGAGAAGCCAAGGGCTTTGAACTTTGTCCATAGGCTGTAGGGAGCCATTGAGGGGTTTTAAGCAAGAAGAGCTTGCTCAGATCTGAGTGGGCAGGATGGCCTGGAAGTGGATGAGCATTTGGGAGTCTGTTGCAGTGTCCAGAAGACAGGAACTGAAAGGAAGAGGTAGCTAAGGGAATGGAGGGGAGGGGATAGGTTGGAAAGATTTCAGTGGTAGAACTGGAAGGATTTGTGACTGATTGAATGGGGGAAAGGTGAAGAAGAAGTCAAGGTTGACCCCTCCTTCCACCTTAGGCAGCTGGGTAGGTGCTGGCACCACTCCCTGGGAGAGGATTCAGGGAGCAGGACTAGGGAAGACCAAGTGACTTTTGGCGTGAGGTGCCTAGGGGGCAGGGTGATAAGGAGGCATATTAAAGTACAGATCTGTAGTCCAGAAAAAACATTTGGACTGAAGATAGTGATTTGGAACTCATTTCATTTTTTCCCATAAGTTTTTATTTCTTCAGCACCTACTATGTGCCAGGCATTGATCTAGGTGCCAGGAATTCAATGGTAAATGAGACAAAGTCCTTGTCTTCATGAAGCTTACACTGTAGTATGTGTGTAAGGGGAGGGGAGACAGACAATAAATACACACACATGTATTACACGCCAACTGGTGCTAAGTGCTAAGGGGGAGAGAGAATACAGGATGGGGTCCTGTTTGGTGCTCATGGATGGCCTCTCTGAGAAGGTAACCATTGAGAAGAGACCAAGAGGCAACTGAGAGAGTGAGCTATGTGTTTATCTGAGGAAAGAGAATTTCAGGCAAGTGCAAAGGCCCTGAGGCAGATGTGTGCTTAGGGTGTTTGTGGAGCCCCATAGAGGCTAGTGTGGCTGGAAAGGAATGAGTGAGGGGCAGCATTGTAGGACATGAGGTCAGAGAGGTAAGGGACTGGAGACAATCACACAGGGCTTTGTGGGGCATTGTAAAGAGTTGGCTTAATGGGAGGTCATTGGAAGTTTCTGCACGGAGACATGATCTGGCTTAGATTTTAACATTTGTGTGGGAACTAGACTGAAAGGGGAGCAGGTATGGAAGTGGGGAGGCCAGTTAGGAGGCTATTGCAACATCCAGGCAAGAGTAGATGGTAGCTTGGACCAGGGAGGAAGCAGTGGAGGTGGATGGATTCTGGATACGGACTAGGCAGTAGCTGGGGCTCTGTGATTGAGTAGCTGAGTCAGGTTGGTGAGACTGCAGAGAGAAAAGAGGGGTGAGAATAGATCTCTGGAAATACTTAGGACACTGGAGGAGGGAGAAGGGAGATGTCAAAGGAAATAGAAATGGAAATGCTTTTGTTGGCTTTTAGGTCCCATGGATGACTTTCTCCTAAGCAGTCTCGTGGGGTGGTGGGGGCAAAAATCACTGTGCAGTGGGAAAAGAGTGAAAGCAAGGGGGAGGAAGGGCTCCAGCAGGGCAAATTATTGTTCTGAGATTATTGTTCAGTGTCCGGGAAGAGGAGGGAGGGACAGGAAAAGGGCATTTTCTGGTGAGGCATGGATTTGAGGGCTATTGTTTTAGAAAGCTGAAAAGTTTTTATGTTGAGAAGCAGCCAGTGGAGAATGAAGGGTGGAAAGATGAGCAGAAACCAGGCTGGGAACACAGGCCCTGAGTGGATTAGAGAGGAGTGGGAGGAGGGCCTCTCCTGGTGGGAAGTGAGAAAGAAAGGACTGGGCTGGTGAATGCTCCTGAAGATTGCAGAGCAGGGGTGGTCCTTGGGCCTGGGCCAGACTTTCCTGAGAAATGGGGGAAGATGGCTGTGCTGTTGGCTAAGGAGGCAGGCTGAGCACGAATCTGCGGCCCACCAAAGCAGAGGCACCTGTAGATAAAGAAAGTTCAGCTTCCAGAAACTCATCTGGAATCTCACAGTCTAGAAATCCTGGAAGAAGCTCTTGGAATTTCGGCATCTGTGAAGCTTCTGTGACCTTTTAAAAATTAAAATTGAATTTGCATCACGTATGGGGGTGGGGTGCACCAAAGGCACTTCGGGCTTGAGGGGAAAAGTGTGGCTCCCAACAGCTTTTCTTGGGCCTCACCCCTCGGGAGAAGGGGCTGTGGTGGGAGCCTGAGGGAGAGGGGGAGTTGGAATCTGGGGTGATGCAGATGTTGTTGGCAGCCTGAACTGCATGGAGTGGAGCCTCCTGCCCCCTGCCACAGAGGAAATGGTGGTGCAGACATCTGTGGTGAAGGGCCGCTTCATGGGGGACCCCTCACATGAGTATGAACACACCGAGCTGCAGAAGGTGCATGAGGGTGAAAAGGTCTTTGAAGAAGAAGTAGTGGTAAGTGAAGGAGGGCCTGAACAAAGAGGTCATGGGTCAGACCCAGCCCAGTAGAAACTCTGGCGGCAACAACATAACATGCAGCTCCAGAGAGACAGGGTGGAGAGTGGACGGGCCGCTCTTGTGGGAGCCTGGCTCTGGGGCAGGGGCTGGAAGAAGGGGTCTGTGCTGTGCTCTAGGGTGAGAGAATGTGCACAGGCTCTTATACTTTTGTATCAGTTTTTATCTTACTAGATAAGACATCCACATGGTTCAAAATTCAAAGGTACAAAAAGGAATATAGTAAAGTTTGCCTCCCGTCTCTGTCCACCAGTCACCCAGGTCCTCTTTCTGGGGAACATTAATGTAACCTTTTTTGCATGTGTGTTGTGTCCAAATCTTGCTACTCAAAGTGCAGTCTGGATCAGAAGCATCACCATGCCCTGGGAGTTAGAAATGCAGAATAATCAGGCGACATCAGGATCTGCATTTTAACACACTCCCAGGGGATTCAAATACACATTCAAGTGTGAGAAGCTCTGCTTCCAGAGACATTTGATGCGAATACAAACCTCAGCAAATACCTGACCTCTACACGCAGTCATGCGTTGGTTAGCCATGGGAATATGTATTGAAAAATGCGTCATTAGGTGATTTCGTCGTTGTGCGAATGTCATAGAGTGCACTTACACAAACCTAGATGGTCCAGCCTACTGCACACCTAAGCTAATGGTACTAATCTTATGGGACCACCATCATATTTGCGGTCCATCATTGACCGAAACGTCGTTATGCGGCACATGACTGTAGTCTCTTTTTATCTTAAAAAAACCCAAAACAAATGGCAGCATGCTATGCACACGGTTCTGCACCTTGCTTTTATCACCAATACAATTTGGAGATCTTTCTTTCTCAGTACCTTAAAGAGCCTCCCATTCTTTTTATCATTTTGTGAATGTACCATAGTTTAACCAGTATCTTATTCATGGAAATGCAGGTTTCCACATTTTAGCGCTGACAAGCAGTGCCACAATGAATGACCTCGTACAGACGTCATTTCCAATGTGTGGAATCTATCTGAAGGATCAATTCCTAGAAATGGAATTGCTAGGTCAAAACTAAAGAGCCCAAGTTTTGAAACTAGACAAACCCAGAATTCAAACCCCGGCCTCTGCACTTGAGCCTGGGTGAGGCCAAGGGTCTGGGTCTGGGTCTGTGATGCCTCAGCTGCAACTCCTGCCCCTCCCACCTGACAAACTTAATTTCCCCTCAGTTTTATTTTCTGTAAAATTGGGATGATTATTTTTACTTCGCAGGCTTGTGCAGATTAAATGAGGTGACCTATTTAAGGCCCCTGGCCTGGGCACTTATTAAGTATTAGTTTCCATCTCCTCCTTTGTAGACAATTCCAGTGGACAGCCCATGGGAAATAGGTGGCCGAGTGACTCTGGGGACTCCTGGTGATATGTTTTCTCTGTCACATGCTGCTTTGTCCTAAACATCTTTGTGAAGTCCTTTAGTTCAGGGTTTCCCTTGATATTGATGGTAACCAAATTGCATCTGCATAAAGATGTTATAGTATGGAGTGATGCTTGAGAAATAATAGTATTAAGTCAAAGAGCAGGATATGAAAGTTTTCATGAACTTTTATGAAATGTAAAATTTTGCTTTAAATATATGTATAGAAAAAAAGAATAGAAGGAAGTATACTGATATGTTATCAGTGATTATCTTTAGGAGATGGGATTATGAGTGGTTTTAATTTTCTTAGGTGTATTTAAAATATTTCTATATTACCCAGATATTCTACAGTAAGCATGATTGCTTTTGTATTTTAAAAGGGCAAAATAAGCAACATTTAAATATGATGATAGGATGATATGTTTCCAGAAGCGTACATAAGAAACTGTTAACCGTGGTTGTCCCCAGTGAGGGCAATTGCGGGGCCAGGGATGGGGCGAGAGAGACTGCATTTTTTTGGAGTTTTAAATATCGCACCACCGGTGTGTATTACCAATTTAAAAAAGAAAGAAAGAAAATCTTGATGGGAGGGAAAGTGAGGGCTCACCCAGCCAGTGATTTACCATGGACCTGGCGTCTACACTGTGGTGACCCATGTCAGATTGTCATGCAGAGGGCCCTTGGACCAGGGGTGAGTGGGCACAGTGCCCTGGCAGGGTGGCTTATCTCCTGTCTCCTCAGATCCAGATCAAGGAAGAGACCCGCTTGGTGTCCATCATTGACCAGATTGACAAGGCTGTGGCTGTCATTCCCCGAGGTGCCCTCTTTAAGACTCCTTTTGGACCCATCCATGTCAATCGGACCTTTGAAGGTGAGTTCTCCGGGGCCTCTCTCAAGGGCAGGAGGCCCTCTCTTCCCAAGCATAGTCGGGCACATGTCTAGGAGTCCAGGGAAACCTGCCCACTTCCTCAGAGAAGGAATAGTTGTGGCCACATCACTTGGGAGGATGGCCCAATGGCCTGGCATGGGCTACCCAGTCACTGAACCCTGACTCTTTTCTGCCTGAGGGTGGGAGAGCATTTGGCTCTCTGGGTCCCAGGGCTTTGCATGGGGCTGGGCTCCCTGCCTTTTCCCACCTTCCTCCTCTTTAGTCTCTCCTCATTGCAGGATCTGGGCCAAGTTTGGGCTCAGGGAACACTACTGCCTTTTCTTCCTTCAGTTCTCTGTTAGTAGTTGACTGAGTCCTTTGCGAGCCCCTCCATGTGGTCCCCATGCATAGAGAAAGGGGGCTGTGGGGTTTGGGGCTGACCATCCCTTTCTACCTGCTGTCTCTTTTTAGGACTGTCCTTGTCTGAAGCCAAGAAGCTCAGTTCCTACTTCCACTTCAGGGAGCCTGTTGAGCTGAAGAACAAGACATTGCTTGAGAAGGCTGACCTGGACCCCTCCCTGGACTTCTTGGACTCCTTGGAGTATGACATCCCCAAAGGTAATAGTCTATTACTTCGAGGACACTGGATCTGCCCCCAAGTCAGAGCAGCGGGCCATGCCACCTGCCATTCTCTGAGAGTGGAACTGAAGGCCTGGGTGGTAATTGGTGGTTCACTGTAGGTCCTTGGGGGGGGGGCTTCCCCAGGGCCCAGTACAGGGCTCGGCTCCTAGTAAACAGTTGGTAAATGTGTGGGGACAAAAGGAAGGATTTTCTTCCACATCCAGGAAGTCTATCAGTGTCTCTTTTGATTTTCATATCAATCATGAATGGAGGCAGGTTGGGAATCTTCCCCCAAACATCTCTGAAAACACCCCTGAAGATACTAGCCATACATACATCTCAGCTGTTAGTTTTGGAGTTAGATCCAGTGCTTGGCGCATAGCTGGTGCTCAGTGAGTGGGTGCTGATTGACTGACTAGCTAACCACTTGCTAAGGAAATGAGTTCTGTATGTTTACTTCTTGCTATGTGTCTGGTACTTTTCAATCTGAAAATGTACAGCTTCAGAGGCTTTCCTGTGCTTCAGGGCCCACCTGGCCCAGGCACACACCCAGCAATTTGGTGGTGGGGTCACAGAGACCCCCTTTCCTTCCCTCGAGCCCTGCCGGTAGAGAAGAGCATGTCCTGGGAAGACGCTCTTGCTTGGATGCTATACCCTAGGATGGGTGCCAGGCTCTGGGAAATTGGGGGCCAGACCAAGGCACTGACTCAGTGCCCCTGCTTCTTTCCCTCCCCATGCAAACATGTTTTGAGAACTGGGGGGGTCTGTTGCTGATGATGACAATGACAGTGATAACAGCAACTCATAAAAGCAATGACACTGCTTATTGTCTGCCAGGCACTGTCCTCAGCCCTCTCCATGCCTTATTTCATCTTAATCTTCACAGCCAACCTATGAGGTAGATACAATTATTATCCTCATTTTACAGATGAAGAAACAGAGGCTCAGAGAGTTAAACCCAGGACACAGTCAGTGTTCCAGCGCTAGACTCCAGGGCTCTGGCATGAACTGTGGTGTCAAGTAGATGGTGTTTCCTTTTAAGTGGACAATGGGAGCAGCAGGACAACAGTCCTCCCCACCCCTCAGGGAACACTTCTGAGGAGCAACGAGCAACCTAGTCGGACTGGAACTCAGGATGGGAGCGGGATGGCAAAGGTGGTTAAAGGCCAGGGCTCTGGAACGAGAAAGCCTGGGTTGGAATCCTGAATCTGCCACTTACTAGCTATGTGACCTTGGGCAAGTCCCTCAATTTCCTTATGCCTCCATTTCCTCATTTCTAAAAGGGGAAGAATGATATTTTCCACCTCACTGGGTTGTTATGAGAATTAAATGAGTTTACACGTTTACAAAATGCTTATAACAGTGCCTAACACATAGTAAGGACTCAAGTAAAGATTAATAATTATTATTGATATTATTTCAGTGGCAAAAAGGCCTTAAAAGTGGGTTGGGCTGGCCTAGGAGGGCCTAGAAGGCCAAGGGGTAGGAGGCCTAGACCAAGGCAGTAGGAACATCGGGTGGCTTGTGAGCAGGTCTGTGATAACAAGGCAGTGGTGCACGGACGGATAGAGAAGGGGAAAGCCAGGGATCTGGGGGCCACTTCAGGACTACTGCAGTGCCCCAGGGGCCTGGTGATGGGTCCTGAGTGGGACAGGGCTGCTGGCAAGGAATGGCTACCCTGGCCTCCGCCACAAGGGGGCGCCTGAGTCAAGCCTCCTTGAGCTTAGAAAGGGGCTCCCGGACCCGTGGGGGAGATAAAGGTTTATAGGGGCTGGGGCATTTCTCATCCATCAGACACACTTTCCAGACTCCTGTTATCTCCTCCAACTCTGTGCTCCCAGCCTTGCCAGGAGCCAGAGGGGGCTGCACATCCCTGGTTGATAAATGGAGCCAGGAATGCTGTGGTGGTGGGACCCAACGCCAGGGGCTGAGTGGTGGGCCGAGAAAAGTCCTCTTACTGTCCCTAATCTGGGGGCAGCAGCCCTGCCTCCGATTCAGGGTGTGGCTGGAAAGCTCTGCTGGGTGCTGGTTTCTGAGCCTTCTCACACGCATGCAGCTGGGCGCTCCAGGGCGAGCAGATGAGGCCCTCCCTCCACAGTGCTGGGTGATTAGGGGGGCTCACACAAGAGCACCTTCTCCCCATTAGAGCCTCATCCTCTATGCAGTGCGAGGGGCGAACAGGGTGCTAGACCAAAGCCGGCGGCTAGATGGGGTATGGGGGCCCAGCAAAGTCTTCCTAAGGGAAACCCGTCAGCCCTGTCTACCCTGCCACTTGGAATAAAGGGGACACAAGAGGCAGCTGTCTCTTCCTGCAGCAGGGGGTGTAAGATATGGAGCTTTGGGGGTCTTTCTAAAGGATGTTGGGGCGACACTGATGTGTCCAGTCGGCAAGTGAATTCATCAGGCCCCTGGGAGGTACAGGATCTGGGCCTGGGAGGTGGGTGAGTTGCAGTGACCTGAGACCCCAGACATCTTGCTCTAATGGTGGGCAAGGGCTGAAGGACTAACTGACAGTTCAGCATCCCAGTCCACCCCAGCATGTTGCTTTGTCCTCAGTGCTGGAGTCTTGGGAGCTGAGGGCTTCTGGCATCTCCTGCGCGTGTGGGCCCGAGGGGAGGCATGCTCCTGGCCTGACCTTTGGAAACCTTACAGCTTCTGGGCCTCCAGCTCCCTTCCTCCCAGAGCCACCACCAGAAAGCCTCCAGGAAGTCAGGCCCAGCTTTTTCTCACGATGGCTTGGCGGGGGCTTTGGTGTGAGGGTGGAAGTGTGGATGGTCGGGGGAGAGCAGACACTCTGATTTTGCTTCCAGACTCTCTTCCTTATCTGCCAGTGAAAGAGCAGAAGGAGCTGCTGGGAGGCTGCCCTGCTAGGCACACAGCAGCCGGAATGGGCTGGGCTGCTAAGTGGGGCCAAAATCCTTGGGACACTAGCACTGGCTGGTGGAATGGAAGAGAGAGATGGAACAGAATGGAGAAATGGAATTTGGCAGCTGTTTTCTGCCTAGGTAGGATCATTGTTTCCTTTCTGGGTCTGAGGCAATTGTTCAGGGGGACTTCATGTCACCAGTGAGCAGGTATGGTTTAGGCTGGCCCTATACCTGGGACTCCTGCTCTCTGTGCCCATGGAGGTAGGCCAGTTGCTGAGTAGGTTGTCCCTGGGCCAGCCTTGGCTGAGGAGAGGATAGGGAGGGATGTTGCCTGGGGCCGCTCATGCCCTTCTGTGCTGTCCTGCCGTGTCCTGGGGTCTGCAGTTTTGTGGGAGCGGGTAGCTTTAGGGGCAGAACCATATTCCTGGTGGACACAGGGCAACAGCTAAGAGTTCTCTGAGCTTGGGCTGCAGCCAGGTCAGACAGATGGAGCACCAGGTCAGGAGGCCAGATTTCTAAGTAGTACTCTGCCATTCGATGCTCCTTAACCTTTCACTCCATCAGCAAATAGCCACTGAGCAGCCACTATGTGCCAGGCACTGGGGATGCCATCGTGAACAAGACAGATACTGTCCTTGCCTCACAGAGATCTGGGATGATCAAATAGAACAGAGGATGGGAAGGGGAAATGTGAACTAGAAGGTGTCTCACAAACAGAGTCATTGGTGTCCTGGGAAGCAGAGAGGGGCAGGCAGAGCCTAGAGGGAAGGAGAGTGTGAAGGGTGGAGGGCAGAGCTCCTGGCCTTGCTCCACCCTGGGCTGGAGCTGGCAGATCTCAGGAACCGCCAGGCACAGAGCCTCTGGGGTTCCAGCACAAGCTAGCTCTCAGCAGCAATGCCCAGTTCAGGCAGCAGAGGGCAGCAAGGGGCCTCCCTGCCTGGAAAAAAAGCCTTTAGAAGGTGGTGGTAGTGGTGGTGGTGGCGGCTGGGGAGGAGACAGGGGGCAGGGAAGACAGGAGCATTGGAGATGCCCAGGATCTTGTGGCTGTATGCAGGTGGCTCCTCCCACCCAGTTCCTGGGAAGCCTGGCTGACAGGTGCTTAGCCTTCTGGACCAGGGGGCCTGGCCTTGTCCATCAATTAGACAGGGCACTCTTCTGCCTCTCGCCCCACCCCATCAGCCTCTAGGGGGGTTGACCCTACCTTGTGGCCCTGGTGTGCAGGGAGTGGCTGCTCTGAGAAGGGACCCATGCCATTTCTGTGCTGTGACATGTTGTGTGGTGCCAGTCTGAGGAGAGGGTTTAAGCTATCTGCTGCCCCTGGACAGCCCTGATCCCCAGCCTGGCCCACTGTCCCCCTCAAACTTAATCTCAGAGCTTTGCTGCCTTTTTCCTGGAGGGCAGGGGAATGTAATTATGATAAGCATACCCTAGCCTGAGGTTTCCATACTAGCAAGGTGGGTGAGACCCCAGGGGCTCAGGAAACCCAGGAGGACTTGCTGCTGATTGCAAGAGGCCCCATTCCTAATTTACGGGCTTGTTCCCCAACACATCCTCAAAAAACAGAGCTTGTGGAGAAGAGCCTGTGGCTGCTAGGGAGCAGGAGGGGAGGTTTGGGGAGACTGGGGAAGACCAGGGGCTGTGAACTGAAACAGGACAGCCGCAGGAGGCTGCTTCCCCTAGAGTCCTAGAGGTGGTGGTGGCAGCTGGCTGGGCCCAATCCTTTCTAGCAGTTGCAATAAGAAAAGTGGGTGAAGGTGACAGCAAGTGCCTGGTTCTTAGGTAGATGCTACGTGACTCCTGGCACATTGGGAGTCTCTGTGTTTCCTGGGCGACCAGCTGAGCCAGGGACAAGGAGAGGAGGACAGGAGTGTGACAGGAATGCAAGGGAGGGAGGGAGGCAGTGTTGTTGGCTAGCCTGCCCCTCACATGCCACTTCTGTACTCAGCCAGCACCCTTTGGCCTGCTTGGCACTGCCCCCTGCCCTGGTGCAGTCACTGTATTTTTTTTTCAAATGCATTCATATCAATTTTTTATTGATGTCTTAATAGTTTATAACACTGTGGGGTTTTAGTTGTACATTATTGTTTGTCCATCACCATGTGGATACATCCCTTCACCCCTTGTGCCCACCCGCCACCCCCCTTCCCCTTGGTAACCACCAATCAGTTGCAGTCACTGTATTTTTCTAGCATCCCTGACAGTTTCTCCTTGCTTTCTGGGGCTGGGGTGAGGGGGAAGGCCCTGCTGATGAGCCTGGGTCCCCCTCATCTACTGGAGGCAAGAGGTGGCCAAACCCTAGGTGGGCAGCTGGTACGAGGGGTCAGGATCCAGCCCTCGCCCAGGGTGTGCTACGGTGCTAGCGACAGTGACCTGATGAGAGTGGTCTAGTTGGGGGACTCCAGGACTCCACTTCTCCAGGGCAGCACTTGCCCCAGGCGGGCTGCAAGTTGCCCTCTCCGGGTGGGCAGAGAGGAGTGAGGCAGAGCCTGACCTCTCTCAGTTCAAGGGGGCTGTGTGACCAAGGGCAGGGAGGGATTGTCCCCAGATGATGCTCTGGGCACTGGGAGGGGTGACTAAGGGGGGGCTAGGGAATGTCCCTTCCTGGGGTCTGTGCTTCTGGCCAAAGGCTGAAAGTAGCACACTGGGACTGGGAACACTTCGTTTTGTTATACCCCACTCCCATTACCCCTCGGCAATCTGTTTTCCGGAATGAGTGACTATGAAAGCAACAGGCTAGGCCCTCTAGAACTCTGAGGGCAGGTCTGGAAGGTGGAAGACCTCAAGGGCCCAGAGAGGAAAGTTGTAGGAGCCAAGGAAAATATTCCCCCCTTCTCAGGCCAGGAAAGGCACCCCCTCTGCCCCAGCCAGAGCTCTGGTAACCCAGGGACACTTCTTTCTTCTTGATGCTGTCTGGCTGGCACTGTGTGGCCCTGGGGGCGTGGAACCAAGCCCACACTGTGGCTTCCACTTCATCATTCACGCAGGGGTGGCGGCACTTGGTGCGGGCTGCTGCAGAGTGCTGAGATGGGCTCCGAGCCAGCCTCTCCATACGCAGGCCAGGGCCAGCTGACCTACATGCACAGGGAGAGCTCTGGATTTGACCTGGGCAGGTGACAGACCCTGAGCAGGGTTGAGCTGCTGTCAGGGCCAGGGGATCCTGGTGGTCAAGTCTCTCAGATGCAGGGTGGCCCCTGGTGGGTGGGGACTGGGCTGTGAGACTGTTGGGTGTGGAGTGACCAGGGTGGGCCATGGTTGGAGGAGGGCTGTGGGAAGCTGGGGCAGCAGGAGCCAAGCAGCCGGGCTGAGCTGGCAGCCGATGAAGGCCTCAGCGCAGCTCTCAGTGCATCGCTGGCTGGTCTAACACCAAAACCTTCAAAGCATTTGCCGTTCTGGCAGGGCCTGGAGCAGAGCTGCGGCTGGGCCGGGGAGAGGCCTCAGTGCGCAGGGGAATAGAAGCTCCAGATCTGCATCCAGAGGCGATTTTCCCAGGCTCCTTCCTCCCACGCAGCGGCTCCCTCCCTCAGTTCTGGAGCTGGATCAGGCCCTTCCCACCAAGTCCTCATGGCTGCACAACTCAGCCCCAGGCTGGGCTGCTCATCCGGGAGCAAAATCCAGGGCAGAACCCAGGACAGACAAAGGCTCACTAGCTGCAGCTCAAGTCCCTCCCGCCAGGATGGCTCTCAGTCTACCAGCTGCCAGAGAGGACTATTGAGCTAGGAAACCGGAAACGGCCAAACTTCCATGTGAGCCCCTGGTCAGGTCTACTCCATGTCAGAGCAGAGGCTTCTGGTACTGGGGAAGAGACAGCAAAATGGCAAGCAGGGGCAAATGGCACTAGAACTGAAGGTCACTGGTGATTACCCCTGGTGTAGGGCGTGGGAGCCCGGAGTCTCCCCTGGTCCAGCCCCAACTCCCCTCTGGCTGTGGATTCAGCTTCCTCCCCCACTCAACCTTTAACTAGATTTGCTGACAGGAACAAAACGGACTGGTTTGAGTTTCACCTCTTTTCATTTCCTTTGCCCTCCCTCTGGAAGTGGTTTTAATGAGCAGTGAAATGGCTAAAAGGCAATCAGGAGGAGTAAAGCGGGGGGATAATTAAATTGTCTTCCCTTTTCCCAGTGGAACCTTAGCACCCGGGCCTGGTTGCCCAAGGAGCTGGGGGCCTCTGCACAGCCAGCAGAGCTCTGGCTCCAGAGCACCCAGGCCTCACCCCCTGCCTGCCTCCTTCCAGGGTCCTGGAGCATCCAGATGGAGAGGGGCAATGCCCTGGTGGTCCTGCGCAGCCTGCTCTGGCCAGGGCTTACCTTCTACCACGCTCCCCACACCAAGAACTGTGGCTACATCTACGTAGGCACTGGTGAGAAGAACATAGACTTGCCCTTCATGCTGTAGGAGGGGGCCAGCCAAGGCTTTTTTTGTAGAGTCTAAACATTATTTTCATAAATTTCAGTGAATTTGGTCTGTCTGTTCTGTCCTGCTGCTTCCCTTCATCTCCACCTCCATCTGATGTCCAGGTTCTGAGGAGAGGACAACTGAGCCGGGAGACCCAGCTCTAAAGCAAGTGGCAGAGGGTTGGAATGTGCTAACAAGAGATGATGGTGGGTGGAAATGGCTGTAGCAGAAGGTGACAGCCAGAAGCCCTTTGAGGAAGACACCCTCTTGGACTCAGATGAGAGCTGCACATAGGCCAGGCAGCCCGACTCACCTCCTTGCAGCCCCCCAGGCTGAAGAGCTAACAGCTGTCAGTAAAGAGAATGGGAACCTGTTTGGCCCATGAACTCCCTCCAGTTGCATTCACGTAGCCCATCACAAGAGTTCAGTAACTACCTGGAAATGGGCTCGAGCCCCCGCACTGCCCCCTTCCCAAGCAGTGAGCACACACACCCAGGGAGTGAGTACATCAGCCTGGTTTATGACATTACTTTGGGCAAAACTCCTGTCCCCCAGCACTGAGCACGGCCCAAGCCAGTCACGAGACCATAGCAGCTGCCAAGGGACCCAACTGCCTTGCCTGCCCCCAGCTCCCAGCACTGTTGCTGGGCAGGCCGAGGGCTCTGAAGTTGGTCCCACTGCCCCTCGTGTCCTTCATGTTGGATGGGGCGGGGTGGAGGAGGAGCTCTGGCCAGGTTCTCAGGGAGCCCTCTCAGTCAATGGTACAGCACCAAAGGCCTTCTTGAGTAGGAGACGTTGTCTTTCAGGAGGGGCGACCCTACGGCCATGCGCACCTTGTTCCAGCGGTGGCCTTTATTGTAAATGGGCTTGACAGAGCGGCGAGACCAGCGGGTCAGGTACCTGTGGAGGGAGGACCGGGAGGTGGCTGTGAGGGCTGGGGGCCCATGCTGAAGCTGCGAGAGTGGGTACTGCCTTCTCGGGCCAAAGCCGTGCTTGGCCAACCAAACCCTTTCACCAGTTTTCCTTTCTTGAGGAGTAGGGGCTTTTCCTGGGAGCAACCGCTGAGTGTGCTGTAAACAGCTGGGCTGGGCTCTTGCTGCCGCAAGCGTGTGTGGCCAGGGTCAGGCAGCCCAGGGCCACGCGCTCCCTTGATCTTTATGAGTTGTCAATGTTTGTGTGTATTTGCTGGGGGAGAAGGCGGAGGAAGAGGCGGCTCAGAGAGCAGATCATTCCTCTCTGGCCTCAGCCATGGGGAGAGGAGAGGTTGATGTAAGGGCCTGGAGGAATCCTTCCCTCTTCCCCACTTGGCTCACTCTGCCATCCCAGCCTTCAGGGAGCTCCCCTGGGCAGCCATAACTGCTGTAGGACCCCAGCCCCTCACCCAACCTACGATGGAAGCCGAGGGTGAGGGCCCGTGGCTGCAGACCTAGCCCAGGAATGTTCCTGTAAGAAGGAGGGGGTGGGGAAAGATGGCTGCCGCCCATAGACCTTTAGCCTCCTTTGGGGATGTCCAGGGCCCTGATAGTTCCTGGAAAAGTGGCTCATGCCGGCTGGGATTGGGGTTGACTCCATCCAGAATGAAACTTGGATCCTGTCCAGAGAGGCCCACCCTTCGTCCTGAAAGCTCAGCCATGGCAAAGGCCAGGATCCTCCCCTGCCTCCACTCTAGGTTGGGGCTCAACCCAGCTGCCTCAAAAGACTCTCAAATGAGGGGTTTTTAATTAAAAAATTAATAACCTTGGCTGGAAATTTTTAGATAAAAAATGATTGCTGATTTATACATTTCAGCTGCGCTGCCCTGGACCTCGGTGTTCTGCTCTCAGCCCTGTGCAAAGGGAAAAGCTCTGAGAGGAAGTAAAGAGCCACGGGACGTGCTGGTCTACACTCAGGTGTGAGGCGGGCAGGCAGGGGAGTGCTGTCGAGGTCACTGCTCCCCCAGGGAGCTGTGTGTAGAGTGGGCTGGCCCCAGGGACTGCTTTTTCTATGGTTAGTGGTGCAGGACAGCAGAAGCCTACAGTTAAAGGGAGGGGAACCTGGCAGGCCCTGTGCCAGCATCTCCTGGTCTTCAGAGGGGGTCCGTAGGAAAGGAGTGTTCATGGATTCAAGGACTCCAGGAGATCCCAAGGCTGGCTGACTTCTCTAGAGCTGATGCCCTAGGGCTGTTCTTTCCCCACTGCCCTGGAGAGCCCGGAGGGAAGCTGGGCTTCAGCTAGCCTGGGGCCTGATGCCTGTGCCACATAGAGCAGCCAGCTGGCAGGGCAGGGGGTCAGGGGGACAACACCTAGGGGGCCTGCAGTCAGCTCTATGGGAACACTCCAGCTCTAGGAAGAACCAAGGCTCTTTCCTACCTCTCCTGAGGGGCGGGGGAAGAAGGAAGTGTGGCTCCCCCGGGGGCCCCAGCAGAGCCTGGGCCAGTGCATGGTAACTCAAGGACCTCTGGATGGAATCATAAAGTCCCTTGCAAGGGAACCAACCTCACTCGTAGCCAGGACTCCCCTTCCCCCCCAGGGTGGCCTTTTGCAACCCAAGAGTCCCCACACGTCATCAATCCTGTGTCACGTTAAAGGACACCGGATATATGCGAGGGAGCCTGGCCTCACTTCAAAGGCCTGAGGGCAGGATGGCTTGTGTCCTTAGGCCTGCTGCTGTCTCTTAACAAGTCAGGGTTGGGGGTGGGGTGGGCTCAACTCCAAAATGGTCCACAGCACATTTGGGAAAGACAGGAAGAGGTTAATATGTCCTGTTTCCCTAGGGCTGCTGGCAGATGGCCCAGCTAGCAATGTGGGAGGTGCAGGTGGAGATGGGCACAGGGCCAGGGTGCGGGCAAGGCGTGAGTGAAGACCCAGCTCTGGCCCTGCACCCCCAGCCCAGCACTCCGGGGCTGGTTTCTGCCTGGCCTCCCACCCTCCACACCTGGGTTCTGCTGGGGATCAGCCTAGGAGGTCTGCTAGGACTGGGGTGTCCTGCTTCACTTCAACCATCTTTGGTCCCCTACAGAGAGCAGTTCCAGTGGCAGCTGGACAGGCAGAAGGAGGGAGGGGCCGTTGATAGGGGAGAACAAGAAGAAACACCAAAATCAATTTCACAGACCTGTATCTACAATCAAAAAGGGGGCAATATAGATCACGGAGTATGTGAGCGTGGTAATGTCAGAGATGGGGAAGGGAGGGAAAGGAACTCACAATAGGATGGCCCTTTGAGTGTTAGACAGGAATCTGCTCCTATACCAGAGGAGACCACTCGCTTAGGCTGAAAGACAGAATGACTGATTCTAGAATCTAGGGGCCTTCCTCTCCTCCTCTATAAAACTTCAGGACCTCCTGGGCAGCTGTGCAGGTTGTTAACTGCACAACTCTAGGGAGCACCATTCACAACCTAGTCTACATGGATGCAGCCTTGCAGTCTTGCAGTGTACGACTTGCACAGCTATATACAGTGGCCCTATAGCTGTGCAAGTCCTACCCTAGAGAGCCCTCTCTTTTCTAAGGCCTCATCTCGCCCTTTAATAACCCCAGTGCTGGGATACTGAAAGTTTGTAGAAGTACTCTGACATTCCCATAGCAACCCTGTATGATGTCATAAACAGGGGATTAGCACATTCTAATGCCCAACCAGCAGAGCTTCTTACCCTCCTTGCCCCTGTGCTAAGTGCTCTCCTGGAGAGGGCAGAGGAAAGAGGCTGAGGCCAGCAGGGGACGGTGACAGAAGCGTGCGCAGTATCAACTGCAGCAGCAGTGGCACTGGTGGGGGAGGGTGCTCAAGCTGGAGGGATGGAAGGGACAGCCAAAGAGCACTCCAGCTTTCCTGAGCTGTGGGATGAGCTCCAGGAAATGGTTTCCCCAGGGGAATAAAGTGAGAGTGAGGGCCTACAGAATGCTCAGAGTGTTGACACCAGGTTTGCTTACCGGTTGAGTTGGGGTTTGCTCTTTGGAATGAATCCTTCAGGAAGCCGAGGCCTGTGATTTGGCAACAGACCTGAGTGGAGGGAAGAACATATAAGGGGATGGTTTCTGCAACTCCCTCTCAGCTCTTGGGGGCCAGAGGGAAAGCCCACCCAAGGGGGTGGGGGGCTGGCATTGGGGGATGAATATAATGACGACTCTGGATGTCCATTTCTCTTCCAGGAGGAGCTGGAATATGGGGCAGCTTGGGGGTGGGGAATGGCGCCTATAGCCCTCTGCCCCTCTTAGCTCCGATGGGGCCTTCTACCTGCTCGGTGGGCCATCTTCACACACTCCTCAATCTTGCGGTGCTCTTCCTGGCACAGGCCTGTGATTTTTCGGGGCAGCATGCCTCCGTGAGGCCGGATAAACTGACTGAGCAGCAGAACATCCTAGTGGAAACGGAAAACAGGAGATGAGGATCAGCTGAGTGGGTGTTTGATGCTGGGGAGCCAGGGCTGCGTGGCCTACACAGGAGGCTGTTGTACCCTGGCACTCCAAGAAGTTGATGTCACCCTTGGGAAATGACCTGAGCCCACTCCCTCTATACAGAGCTTTGCACACTGGTCTGCCACCTTCACCCTAACAAAAGTTAAATCTTGACTTCATAAGATTTTCTGACTCTACTAGCAACCCCAAGAGCTCCCAGCTCCTCCATGAGATAATCTTTTGATGGACTAGGTTAGAGAATAGAAACTCTTTGGAACTGTAAACATCTTTCACGCACCTGGAGTGTCTTTCCTGGTGACGAAAGGTCTGTTATTCTCCTCGAGTGAGGCAGGGGTATGTCATATATTTCCATACAAGAGGGAAAACTTGTACCATTTCTGCCCCCAATGTCTACATGCCACAGGCCAGATTACACAGACAGCCCCCTCAACCTTCTGCCAGGCCCTTGGAAGTGCTAGGTGGCATACAAACTGAGGAGGAAGAGACCAAGGTTGTGAAGTTAAATCCCACATCTTCTAAGCCCCGTGATCAGATGTGAATGGCTTCTCGGGCTTCCTTTGGTCCATCAGACTGTTTTGGACAAGTCAAGGAAACAAGGACAAACAAGAGCCAGAATGAAGACAAGAGACCACTTCCCCTCCAAACTCTCACAGGATGACTGAGGGGGTTAAATAAAAGCCACCATCTCCCATCCCACCCACCCCCAGGGGCCTGGCGTGCCATTCTTAGCAGTCATGTTCCACAGCCCGACTTGCTGCCCTGGCAGGCGCCTCGCTGTATAACCGCAGATTTGTTTTAATCATTGGACAGCTCCTGAGGGACCCAGGCCCCCAATTCCCACCCCTGTAATCTTCAGAATCTGATGAAAAGAACTTGGATTGGATTATCCAGGGCTAACAAACTGGGCTCACAGCCCCAGCCCCCCTACTGTAGGCTGCCAAGCAAGCTGACGGCTCTGTGCAGCTCAGGCTAACAGCATCCTGAGTGGAGGGGGTAAAAGAAAACAACTTTAGCCTTTACCTCGGAGCGGATTGGATTTCTTCTGCTGGATAAACAGAGCCAAGTCCATTTCCTGGAAATGGCTGGTAGGAAGAGTGCCCCATGGTGGTTGGGCAGGTGTGGGGGTCACCTCCCCATCTGCTGCTAGGATTCCAAGTATGCCCACAACCCCACTAACTCCCATGTCGCAAGAAGCTGTGAACACTGCCCTGTGGCCTGCAAGCTTCCTATTACTCCAGGCGGCCATCAGCTGAAGGGCCTGGGGCAGGGCAAAAGAACCCCCCGCCCCCACCCAGGGTGGCCTGAAGCCAAGGCTTCTGGCCCAGGAGATTAGTTGGGTCATTCTGTTCAGATCCCATAGGCATGTGGCCTCTCCTGCTCTTACCACCTGACCAGGATCTCTGCCCTTAGTCATCCCATTCCACAGAGGGGCACAGAGACAACTTGCAGGTCAAATTGGCCCTGAGCCTGAATCACCTGAAACCTAAAAATAGGGCACTTAATGTCACCAACAGAACTCTGAGAGACAAGTATGGATTTCTGGAGGGCTGTGTCCTTCCCCCCAGGCCCTCTCCATTTCTAGGGAGGATGTTGAATAGTAGTTGGCACTGTAGGCTCTGCCTGGGTTTGTGTCCCCAGAATTTGTATCCCAGCTCTGATACTTACTAGCTGGGTGATCTGAGGCAAGTTCATTAACTTCTCCATGCCTCAAATTTTCTCATCTGTAAAACAAGGATGAAAAAAATACCTACTTCATAGGGACATTGTGAAAACTAAGTGAATTAAGATATGTAAATGCTTCCATCAGGGCGTGACATGGAGGCTGCACTCAGTGCAGGTTATCTGTCCTTGTTCCTCACTATCATCATCTTTCCATGGAAACAACGGCTCTAGAAGAGCTAGAGCAAACAGGAGTCTTTGTAGCTCCAATATGGAAAGAGACAGTAATGTGTCCCTAGATCACAGTGAGGACTCTCCAAATACACCCTCATTATAAGAGGAGGAAAGCCAAACCCCGATCCTGATTCCCTCCTTTGGGAATACAACCCTGCAAGAGTGGGTCACAGGACCCTGCTGGTCCCACGCACATAGACCATGAACTAAGTGACTCTCCACCCTGGCTACACATTAGAATCACCTGGGGAGCTTTAAAAAATAATGATGGCCAGGCTCCACCCCAGGCCAACTGAATCAATGTCTGGGGGTGGGGCCTAAGCATTTTTTTAAAGTTCCCTCATGATTCTAATGTGCAGCCAGAGTTGAGAGCCACTGAACAAAACGCTGTCCTCTTTGGTGGCTCCATGAGATGTAGCAGTGGCTATGGGGTGGGGGATGCTGCTTCAGTTGACCAGGGAATACGACCTCCGGGACATGCAGAGCTGAGTGAACTGCGTACAGACTTACCTCATAGCTATACTTGTGCTTCAGGTTCCACCGGCAGATGGGGCACTGGCCTGAGGGGTTAGGGGGAATTGGACTTTCCTGGGGAGTCCCTGTGATACGGCCTTCGATCTAGGAGGCAGAGAAAGAGAGCCAGTAAGGGAGAGGGCCACGTGGAGCCTCTGATCCTTGAGCAACCCCTCAAATGGTGGGAATGCTGGTGAAAGTTCATCTCTGGGGGTCTTGTGGAAGTAGTTAACAGGTCTCTGCGGCTGAATGTGGTGGTGGTTCTGTGGCTGCTATATATTGGACCATGGGGGTGGCCACAGAGATGTGGTTTGGTAGCCTGCAAGCGTAGTGGAAACCGAACTTAATGCTGTTGGCAAAAGGGAGAGGTTTGCTGAATCCGCTGCATGGTACCTTACCTTCCTCAAAAAAACAGAAACACCAGAACATTATGCTTCCCTCTCCTCGCTTTGGGAAAAAGTAATGCATATGGGAAAAAGTAATGCATATGGGAAAGTTTCAAACTGCACAGGAATGTAGAGTCCAAGGGAAGTCTCCCTCCCATTCCACATACTCTTCTTGGAGGAAACTGCAGTTTCTAGCTTTATCTTACAGAGGTAAGTCTACAGTGGTTCTCAACCAGGCATGATTTTGTTCCCCAGGGGACACTGGACAATGTCTGAGACATTTTTGATTGGCATAACTGGGGGATATGGTGCTACTGGCATCTAGCAGGGAAGCTGCTAACCATCCTACAATCTACAGGACAGCCCCCATAACAAAGAATTAGCCAGCCCAGAATGCCAGTGGTGCTGAGGCTGAGAAAACCTGGTCTATGCCTACACAAGCAGGTATCTGTATGCACTCCTGCTGCTTCATTGTTTTTGCTGACGAAGACTTGCCCTGCCCTAACATCTGTTGCCAATCTCTCTCTTTTTTCACTGGAGGAAGATTAGCTCTGAGCTAACATCTGTGTCAGTCTTCCTCTACTTTATATGTGGGTCACTGCCACAGCATGGCTGATGAATGGTGTAAGTCTGCACCTGGGATCTGAACCTGTGAACCCGGGTCACCAAAGCGGAGTGTGCAGAACTTTAACCACTAGGCCATGGGGCCGGCCCCCTTCTCTCTCTTTTAAAACACAGAGTGGGGAGACATTCCCCTGTCATCCTCCTCGCTTTTATCATTTTGGATGCTACTTTTCAAACCCTGCTGAGGCCATGTGTGAAATGACCTCCACCATTGCTGCTGTATCCTGTGACACAGCCTTGGAATTATGAAGTGCAATAGACCAATGATCTGGGAGTCAGCTCCAATTGCAAGAGGGGGATTGTAGAAAGCCTTGCTGACTGAGGCCGTGGATTATGAGAGTGAGGCTGGGCCAGGTCCGAGAGGCTTTGGGAAGGAAGCAGCACTGTCCCCTGGGGGAGAACTGGCAAAAGGGAGAGGGGACTGGAAGCAATGCTTGGCTATATAGGGCATCGCTGCCTACGTTTCTGCCAAGGCCGCCACAGGTGCACCAGAAATGGAGAAGTGGTTAGGGAAAATGTGTAGGTGCTTGGTACACTTTGGGAGGGGATTAAGGTGGGCCTGGGGGAGAGAGCTAACATTTATTGACTCTCCGTTATATGCCTGGCTCTGTGCTAATAATGGTTCATGCGTATTATCTCATTTAACCCCCACAACCTAGTGAGGGAGGCATCACGATCTTATTTTAGAGATGAAGGAAGTGAGACCCTAGAGAGTGAGTAATACCCCAAGTCAGCCATGGCAGTGCCTCTCCACGCATGGATGGGCTTCCCTCCCCCAGGGGCTCTCATGTTCATTCTACAAATAGCAATTCACACCCCATATGAAAAACACCCTTCACACTCAAAAGCCAGATGTGTTTCTCTCCACCAGCATGGAGTTTATAGGGTGAATGTGTTTCGGCTTTGAATAAAGGAGCCAAAAAAGAGGATAGGGACCCCTAAAAGAACTGTTTGGAGGTTAAGCAGTGAAAAGGCTGAGGGAGTATTCTAGGGAAGACCCAAAGAGGGAACTCTAAGGGCTTATCCTGGGGAGAAGACTGCCTTGGGGAGGACCAAGCTTGGCTGGCTGCCAGAAGGGTTAAATCCCTGGTTGACATGGAAGTTACAGAGGCTTCTGGGAACTCTGGGGAGTGGTTGAGGATTTCTTAGAGGCATGGAAGGCCATGTGAAAACAACATTGTCTTTTAGGGATTATAGGATAATCTAGGCCCCATGACTCTCCGAGGAGGGGAGATGAGATGGGCCCAATGAGGGAAAGGGGGGAGTGGGTAGATGAAGAATCGTTCTAGCTTTCTTACCAACAGACAAGCCAGGGTGCCAGCTAGTGAGCCCAGGGCCCAGAGAGTGTCGCCTTTTAAACTGCATCACTCAAGAAGTAGCTTAGTCATTTTAGGAGAAAGGAAAGGAACTGAGATCCAGGCTCCTGGCCCTGGGTCAACTCACTCTGGTCTCTAGTCTTGCCATTGCCTTAGTTTCCTCTTTATCCCCCACCAGAGAACATATCAGCAAAGACCTCTGAGACTGTGGCATACAAACGGCAACTTTAATCAAAGAACAGATGCCTCAGTCCAGGCACAGTGACTGCTTCTGATTAACCACACTATAGCACGCAGCTCGCAAAAGAGCAGACTGTGGGATTTGGTCACAGGGGAGCTGATCCTGGAGCCAGGAGTCCAGTTTGGGCCTCCCTCTCTCAGAGGAGCAGCCAGGCAGCTCCAAGCCTTAAAGAGGTTTTAAGTGGCCAACTCGATGATACTTACTATAGTCGTCTTCCCTTCTTGGATCTCCACCACTGCAGAGATAAAGGGGAAAAATTAGGTCAGCCATTTAATAAGGAACAGGGAGTTTCAAATAACAGCTCAAATTCTACACATGCAGAAAAATGGAGCCTTCAGTCTGCACTCTCCCACGGTTCCCACCTGGAAGAGAAAACACGCAAGGTTCACCTCCAAGTGCCAAGGCTCTACGCCCTCAAGGCTGGGTGGGGGCAAGCCCAGATGCCTAAGTAACATCATCTCTCTGGGATTAAGGATCTCTACAGTCTTTTTGCCTTTCTAAACTGAGATTCATCTTGGTTCTATCCAAGGAAATTGGCAAGATCCTGCCCTACCGTGGCCAGCAATAATGACCTAAGAGTTGGGGGCGGGGGGCAGCAGCATCTCAAAGACCTTCAAAAGTAACCACTGCATGTGTCCTTTCATGAAGAGAATCAGACAAACATAGTTTCTGACCTTGAAGAGTTTGCAATCTAAAATACAGCACTGAACTAACACTGCTCCAGGGGCCCCACGGTGGATAAAGCAATGAGACAAGTTCACTCCTAAAACTCATCCTGAGAACCTTGTGTTAAAGCTGTACGACGACAGCTGTGTAAGTCAAATCCTCTTCTCTCCTCTCTTCTCCCTGCAGGTTGCATTGTCACCTACACTGGAGAGGGGTGATGGAAGAGGTAAGGGGCCTGTAGATATTGGTCCAGGCAGAACTTCAAGGAGAGTACTATGATTTCAAACCGAGAGGGACTTCCTCAGCTCTTTGCCGATTTAGGTCTGAGGCGGTCAGAAGGGACAAGGGCGAGACAGTAAGTTGCACACATCCGTCAGGCTGTGCATATTTCCTATCTCACTTAACCAGGATGCAGAATGACAACTCCAACAATATTCAAAGGAAGAACAAAGCTAATAGCCCACATTTGGCAAATATAATCAAATAGAAAGTTCCTGGAGATTCTTCCTTGTTCTCCCAGTTTCTTTAGAAAGAGAGAAGCAATAGCTGTTAGCATAGGAACTGGCAAACAACAGATGCTCAATAAATACTAGTTAGCATTTGGGGAGCAAAATACTTGTCATGGTCCCTTCTGGCTGCTAATCACTGTAACAGAAAACTTTGGCCCACATAGCTAGGCTGCAAACTGTCTCCCCAAATACTAAAAGCATATTTTAATAGCAGCTCGGCTACCATGATGAGTTTTACTCAGCTCTAGCCAAGGCGAGAAGTGGTACAGATTAGGAAGAGCCTAAGGTTCTTTGTGTGTGTGAGGAAGACCAGCCCTGAGCTAACATCCGTTGCCAATCCTCCTCTTTTTTTGCTGAGGAAGACTGGCCCTGGGCTAACATCCGTGCCCATTTTCTTCTACTTTATATGGGATGCCGCCACAGCAGGCTTGACAAGTGGTGCATCTATCCGCGCCTGGGATCCAAACCTGTGAAACCCCAGGCCACTGAAGCGGAGCATGTGAACTTAACTGCTACACCACTGGGCCGGCCCGGAGCCTAAGGTTCTTAACTGTGAGCCTTCGTAACTGTGAGCCTTAACTTAACCTTCTAGTGAAGCTTCTGGACCTCTCCCTAGAACGTGTCCATCAGCATACACAGGTAGACATGGATTTTGGGAGGCTCCCTGGCCCGTGACGCTATGTATCTAAATGGTAACACTGGTCTCCTCTCGGGGGAGGGGGGGCAGGAGGTGATTTTAGTGTGTTCATTATGCCTATCTGTATTTTCTAAAATAAACATGTACTGGTTTTGCAATAAAAAATAAACAATAAAAAGAGACAACAAGAACATCTAGTGAAAGAAGTGAGGCAATTCTAACCCTACCGGCGGCCCATGGCAGCATGTGTGATCACTGAGCTCTGTGACTGACACCTAATTGGACACAGACTGCCTGGAATTGTCCCTCATTTGTTTTCTGGCCAAGGCCATTCATAAAGACTCATTACTCCAAAGCCACCCGAGAGCCCCTCTATGTCCAACTCCAGACACATGAAGGAGTAACAATGGCCAGGAAGGCCCTGAGGCTTTCTCCAGAGAACTGTAGTCACTAAGCAATTCAAAGACAAACGAGGTTTCTCCCTGTAAAAGAAAATGCGTCACCCCACACACGGATCTACTTGTACGGAACAGAGACCAGCCCAAACGGGATGTGGGTGAGACTCAACCTGGTGTTCAGTCTGGAGGCCAGCACAGCTGCAGGGGGACAGGCACTGCAATGTGTCAACCTACAAATGTGGGAGAGCAGAAGGGAGGCACAGCCCAGCCCCACCCAGCTGGGCTTCCAGGCACCCCGGAAACTTTACAAATTTGCACAAACCAAGTTGGGAGAGGGACGGGCAACCAAATCTGAGCACAGGCTGGGGGACAGTTTTTAAGAATCCCGATAGGAAACAAAAGGAGAGACACATTCCGGTACCGCTCAAGTCAGCACAAGAACAATGCCCTGAAACATGATGTGGATAAACATGTGGTTCCCCTCTCCATGGAGGCACTTGGGTCCTAACCATGAGGTAAACAAGTCTAACAAAACACACATCACTCCCGGCAAAGAACCAAACCCTGAAGTCATCCCGCTGGCCCCTGGAAAAGAGATCAAAGCCTGTGGCAAACTCCACTGTTCACGAGCTCCTCACACAGCAACTCTGCGCCAGTGAATCATCTCACTATAAGCCAATGGGTAAAACAATAGGCAGATGCTTATCTAATAGAGACAATTTGTCAACCAGAGGAATGACCTGAGAACTCACATGAGATTGAGATTGATCAGGGTCGTGTCTCAGTGCAGAGGCAAAAGGCCTGGCTGGAGCCTGAAGAGGCCCTAGCAGATTTTAAGCCTCTGAAAACAGGAGATAGGAATCAAAATAGCATTGATTTTCAGTGTGCATACAAAAAACATGTCAAAACCAAACAAACCCTGAGATCCATTTTATCCCTGGCCTCCTCTCCATTCAAGAGAAGTGGGGGTGGCTAAGAAAAGCTGGAATAAGAGATTTAACCACTAACAGAAGACTTGTTTAGAAACAGAAAGGGATGGCCCAGTGGTGTAGTGGTTAAGTTTGTGCACTCTGCTTTGGCGGCCTGGGATTCATGGGTTCGGATCCCAGGAGCAGATGTACACACTGCTCATTAAGCCATGCTATGGTGGCATCCCACACATAAAATAGAGGAAGACTGGCACAGATGTTAGCTCTGGGAGAATCTTCCTCACAAAAAAGAAAAAAATGCTAAGAGCAACAACAACAACAACAAAACAGAATCACCCTTGTGTTCTGAGATATGGCTATATCAAGTATACTAAGGGACAGATATGAGGTGGTTTTCTAAACTAGAATTAAGGCCCACATCGTCTAAAACAGGCACTTCTCACACATATCAAATAACCTGTCCCACAAGAGACAACACACTTGCGGGGCACCGTGGAGTGTAGAACCCAGCTCCACCTACTGCGGAGAGTTACGACAGAATGGGAAGACACAGTCCTTGCCTTAGAGGAGAAAGGGGAACTAAACCAAGCATGGGAACTTTACTATAAAGTCCGTGCCTCATAAAGAGGTCCTTTGAGTACTTCAGTATTTACTGACCTAGTATTTACTCACTTAGAATGGAGTCCAAGATAACTGAATTATAATAGTCTAGAGCAAACAGCATTGCAGTGAGATTGCAGTGAATGCAAAAAGACCTTGATGGCCACAGAAATGCAGACACAGTGAACTGCAGCAGTATAAAGACCCAACTGTTTAGTAAAGGAGGAAGTGAGGAAAGATGAATAATGAGGAACGGAGGACGCTGCTGCAGGAAGTGCCCAGAGACCAAGGTCCTTCTTGGAAAGGATCCAAGGAAACCGAGTCCCAAGCGGAGTACGAAGGAATGGAGTAACCGAAAGGCAAGATGGCTAAAAGGCAGCACTAACAGTCTTATGTAGGGTCAGGGAGTGGAGTGTGTGTCTGAGATGTGTGCCTGCACTTCTGGCCATCGACTGCTTTTCTCAAACTCCTTCCTCGCTCAAGCACTGCTCCCTTTTGTTCATCTTTAATTCTACCACTAAAGTTTTCTGATTCTCTCATCACCTACCCTCTTCTTTGCCCTTAGACCCCAAGGGAATGTCTTCTGTGCTATGCTTCAGAACGAGAAGTCTTACTGTTGCACAAAAATCTCTTTCCACTAGCAGGTTACTCTGGACCATCTCCTTTGAATTCTTTAAAGCCCCCAACTCGCTCATTCCTCTCTCAAAGCTTTTAGCTATAGGGCTGCCCAGCCTGCCAGGCACATCCTTGTCTGAAATGTTAGGTCCTCCAGAGAGCCTCCTTAGCTAACTGGAAAAGATGAAGAAAATTCCCTTCAGCCTTACTCATTTCAACACACTCTGCTCTGAGCACGTGATAGACCATTACTGTTGATTCAGAGTTACATGTATTTATTTTTCTTGTTTTAAATACATTTCCTTCACAAGTGCTGTACGAGTGATAAGGCAAGAGTGAGGTCTAACATAACCTTTGCTAAGTCTGGTGGGGTCAACCATAAACATACTAAATGGTCTTCAGCAAGTTAACTGATGAAAGCTTTCAGGGAAGGGAGGGACAAGGGGAAGCCCTGCCATGGAGTACCAAGGTGATGTTACTGGTGGAGAGGGAAGAGTGCTGGCTCTACTTCCAACTCCACCACGTACTAGCTGTGTGATGTTGGGCAGCTACTGAACCCCTCTGGACCAGATTTCCTCATTTGTAAAAATGTCAGTAAGGATTTAAGGATTGTTGAGAAGACTGAATAAATGTGGGTGGAAAACCTAGCACAGTGCCTACAGCAGGCACTCAGTAAACCATGATTTCCATTTTTGTCACCCTTCAGTTTTGCTTCTTCCATAATAATCTTTTTTGGCTTTGTGTCTCCCTCTTGTCAAACTTTAGACCAGGCTTTCTCAACATGAGCACAACTGACATTGTGAACTAGGCAGTTCTTTGTTGTGGGAAGCTGTCCTATGCACTGTAAGATGTTTAGAAGCATCCCTGGCCTCTATCCACCAGATGCCAAGAGTATCAGTTGTGAAAACCAAAAATGTCTCTAGACATTGCCAAATGTTTCCTGGGGTATAAAAGTGCCCCTAATTGAGAACCACTGCTTTAGACTGAGTCTCTATAGGCAGGTGCACTGGTGCTGGGTGCTCATGCAACTCTGACTAAAATTAAGTAGTACTACCTGATACTTTGAAAAGTAGGATGCTTGAATATTTTCAGCAAGACTCCCAGCTTCCTTCCCACAACTTTAAATTCTATGTGGACAATATTGTTTGGGTGTCAAATACACTAGCTGGGACCAGCCAAAATTAGCTACATCTGTAATACTTTATGCCTTATACATAATGGGTAGAAAACCAAGAGAAAGTTTTTTCAGTTAGAGGCTTTGGAGACAGGTGGTTCTCAAGAAGAATAAAGAATATGGTAGTGCCTTCATGTAAGATTACATCAATTCAATTATTTAGCTTTTAGGTCTGACAGTGAGTAACACAGAAGAGCCACCAACCCAAGTATTTACAGAGATGTGGACTTCAGAGACCCATCTGATTATACAGTCCATCATTTTACAAACCCTCCAACTGAAAAAATTCGAATCTCAAAATATTCCTTTGTAAAAAAAAACAAAACAAAACTACTCCTCTTGCCTATGCTCTGACAGCATAGCAAAGAACTTGTTTTCAACTTTGAATTTCATAAAGGATTTGTAAATTTCAGCTATTAATGTTTGACATTTGGCAGACACCCTCAAAAATGTTATGGGCATATGTGTATTTTGCAGCGTGGAAATCAATGAAACATCCAAGTCCCTTCTATCATCAGCATGATCTCTTTGGTATCTTTCTTTATTAATGGATTAGTTTATCTAATGTTAACCAGGCAGTATCTGGACTTTGTTGTTCTTTCTAGCAAATGTTCCGTCTTCCCTTCATAGCTAAATTCTTCACACATATCTGCTATTTCCGTTTCTTCATGAACTCTCTCTTTGATTTCCCCAAACTAAGTTCTTTGTCTGCCATTCTATTGAAATTGCTGTTTGAAAGCTAAAAAAGGAGATCTCTTCTAAGACAAGTCTAATGATCTTTTCATTAGGCTCTTCTTTTTGGACTTTTCTGCTCCCTCCGACACAATGGTCACTCTTTTCCTCTAGATATGTCTCAGCTTGAAAGGATACACTGGTCAATACTATACCAGAAGCTTAGAAAAACAAAATCACATCACTACTTTTCCACATCATTCATCCTTTCCTGCTTCCAGCAGTGTACAAAGGAAGGCTATGTCCTGACAGACCTTTTCATTCTCTACCAGATTCCATTCTTTTTTAAGCCTGTTCAAGACATATTGCCCTTATGAAAACTTCCAGTTGGGTTCCTGTTTCTGTTAACGAAATTTCTCTGTACTTCCTCATGTAAATACAGTAGTCCCCCCTTATCCATGGTTTCACTTTCCATGGTTTGTTACTTGTGGTCAACCACGGTCTGAAAATATTAAATGGAAAGTTCCAGAAATAAACAATTCATAAGTTTTAAATTTCCCGCCATTCTGAGTAGTGTGATGAAATCTCGCAGTGTCCTGCTTAGGATGTGAATCATCCCTTTGTCCATCCTATCGATATTGTATATACTACCCTCCCATTAGTCACTTAGTAGCCATGGTTATCCAATGGACTGTTGTGGTCTTGCAGTGCTTGTGTTCAAGTAACCCTTATTTTACTTAATAACGCACAAGAGTGGCAATGCTGGCCATTCAGATATGCCTAAGAAAAGCTGTAAAGTACCTCCTTTAAGTGAAAAGATGAAAGTTCTTGCTGTAAGAAAAAAAATCATATGCTGAGGTTGCTGGGATCTATGGTAACTTTTATTACAGCATAATGTTATAATTGTTCTATTTTATTGGTTACTGTTAATCTCTTATTGTGCCTAATTTATAAACTTTATCATAGATGTGTATGTTTGGAAAAAAACATAGTATGTGTATATAGGGTTCAGCACTATCCACAGTTTCAGGCATGCTCTGGGGTCTTGGAACCTACCCCTCACAGATAAGGGGGGACCACTGTACTTTATTGCAGCGTACAGGTACCATCTCATTAGAATCTAACTTCTCAGGAAAAGGGCTGTATTTTCTCTTTATCCAGAATCCCTTGACAGCTTGAAGTACAGCACTTGACCTTCAGTAAGCTCTCAGTTCAATGCTAGAATCAGGCTGCCTTTCCAGACTTAAGAATAATGAAAACCAAAACCACCACCTAGCATTTGCCTGTTTCAGCTGTTCAAAGGCTTTTCCACTTTAGCTTCCACCTCTCAGGGAGACTAGCGGCCTAGGCAGAAAAAGTCGCCATCAGATCACAGCATTTTCAGAAGAGAAAATGGAAAGGGAGGCGCTCAGGCGGGCATCCAGACGTCCTTCCCTCACTGCCCAGGGATTCTTTAATAAAGGAGGCGGCGGTTCACAGAATACAGAAGTGAGAATTAACATGCAGACCCTTACCGAAAACTTTTCTGAATCCTGGGATAGGTTTCTCTTCTGTCCCTGCCAACTAAGCAGGCCTTTCTCTCCGTCCTACCCCCGCCGCCCCCGGCCCGTGAGGACATTCACGAGGCGTGGGGAGTCACGATAACAGCATCAGGGTCTGGAAAGGGCTTTCAAGCAGCCCCGGAGTGCCGGCATCTCCGACGTCTCAGAACCGCGCGCAGGAAAGGGAGGGAGGGGCGCAGAGGGGCTGGAGGAAGCAACCTCTGCCGTTCGTCTCCTCAACCTTGGGAAGTCGCTGGGACCCAGGACTCACCTTCCCTGAACCCGCGAGCTGGAGGCCGAGCCCAGCTGGTCGCGGCCGGGCCTCCCACAAGCCCTCGGAACAGTCGCCCACAGGTGGTGACCAGCACATTGAGGGCCGCCATCTTGAAACCAACGCTGACACTTTATGCCCTTCCGCTTCCGGAACGGCGCCCGCGCAGCCGCAGTGGTGGGCAGGAACGGTGAGGCTGTGAGCTTGTAGCTCTGTTACTCCTGTTGCTTGGTTTCCCTCGCCTCCCTGGCTTTGGACTAAGCGGAGAGGCCTCTGTGTCAAGCCTGTGCTCCATTCCAAACGTCTAGGGGAGGTCTTCTAGCTCCTGTCTGCCGGTCCTCGAAGTCTCCAAGGTCGCTTTTGTTCCCTGGCAGGCTTCCTTGGTAAAATCACATGCACTGTCTCTATTTCCTTAAAGCTTTTTCTTCTCTGCAAGTCAGGTGTGGGTTTTCAACTTCTTGTGGCTGGAGCTAGGCCTGTACAGGAGAGGTTGAAATGGTTAGGAACTCTGGTTCTGGAGCATCAGGTGTAAGTGAGCATAGTGAGGCCATCTTGTTACACTAAATCGCCCCAGCCTCTCCTCTTTGTGACTGCACCTACTCTAAAAAATTCACATGCTCTCCTGATTTATGGCCTGTGCTTACATATGTACTCCCCAATAGCTTGATAAATTAAAACTTTGTTTTAGAGGTTTCTTTCCAGGAACAGGCTGATCACAGGTGGGAAACACACCTACAAGGTATCCATCACAGCTGACAGAAGAATGGAACAATGTGATGCCTGGAGCCCATCATGCCTAGAGACCAACATCCCTGGACCCCATATAACTGCCTCAAGATTCTGTAATCCTGGAAGATGGTTTTTTGAGACATGAATCTGCCATCTTCCCGATTATGCCAGCTAATTGAATTAAAACTTCCTTTCTCAATCTCTAACTTTTTGGGATTAACTGGTTCAGATTGTGGTGAGCAGAGCAAGCCCGTTGCTCAGTAACAAATTCTGGTGACCCAGCTGGGACCATAGCCTCTGCCTGTGGCTAGTCGACTTGGGGGAAGCTGCTTTGGGATTTTTATTTTTTCTCTTTTTTCCCCATCCAGGGAATTTCCCTTGTGGCTTCCTCACTTGCCAACTGCTGCTAAGGCTTCAGTGATCGGAAAACGAAGGACTGGATCATAAGCTGATGAGCTTGCATCTGCAGCTAGGTGAGTCATTCAGAGTGCACCTCCTGGGTACTATATTCCTTTTTCCTTGTCTGGGGGCCTTGGCCAGGCCAAGGTCCATCTGGTTTAGGTGCCTTTGTTTAGGGATAAAGAAAAGTACAGACTTCCTAGTATATTATCTGGAAGACTAGTCTGGTTTTTCTGTGGTATACATTCCTGTATGGTCTGTTCTCCTGTTGAGTGTGTGTGTTGTTCCACTAGTCTGTGTGCCAGTTTTCCTCTGTGTCAGAATCCCACGGCATACTTCCAGTGCTTGTTACATCATCTGTGGGGACATAAAGTTTGTGACCTTTTCTGTCAAGTGTCAAGCCAGAATTGTATGCCTCAATGTGGGTACTGCTGTTTGTGTGTTAACCCGTGGGAGAAACCCATGAGAACATGCCCTGACCATCGTTTCCCACTCTTTGCTGTCTTGTCTGGCACCTTCTTTGCTGTCATTGTGTGGAAGTTAGGTTTGGGCTCAAAGTAAGCTGGACTTGGGCTTCCTGCAAAATAAAAACTTTCTACCAGGCACCTGACCTCCTACACCAGCATTGGGAAATAGATCTTTACCCTACCTTAAACCATTACCTTTTGCCTCTTTGGCTTGTTCAGCACTGGTGTGAGAACTGTGTGCTTGGGCAGAGTGAGATTTGGATAAGTCCTATAGTTATCTGGACACCCAGAGTCAAGCCCTGCACTCTTTCCCCGGGTCCATTAAGGGTCAAACACAAACTTTTTTGCCATGGGCACCACTCTGTCCAAAAACAAAGGCATGCTAGGGTGCATGCTGGCCAATTGGGCTGATTTCAGTTATGATTCCATGACAAAGAAAAGGATAACCTTTTACTGTAATGTAGCCTGGCCCCAGTATACAATGGGCTCAGGAGAAAAGTGCCCCCCAAACAGGTCACTCAATTATGATATAATCTTGAAGCTAGAATTGTTCTGCAAGAAAGAAGGAAAGGAAAATAAAATTCCCCATGTTAAAGCCTTTATGCTGCTATATCTAGATCAGAGAAGGGAAAATAATGGACTGAGGATTCCCCCGGCTCCTCCTTTTCCTCTTCCCCCTTTTCCAGGCCCATGGCTTGCCCAAGGAAAAATGCCTGAGGGATTGGCAGGTCTAAGAGAGGGAATCTGTTCTTCTCAAACCTGGCGAGGGACACAATTCAGTCAGAGGGCCCTTCCCGGAACGGGGCAATTACCACCGTGACAATATCCCATAGGCATAAATGGATAAGGGTAACTGGCCAGCTTCATTTGGGTGCACTCTCCCTTCTCTACCTTGGATCTTTTTAATTGGAAAAATTTTATATGCCTGAATGCCCTGTTCTCCTACTGGGATGAAACCTTCTATGTAAACTGACTGCTCAAGTGACTTTTGCTCCAGGCCAGCTAGAGGTAAAAGTGCTGCTGGAACAATACTTACAGTTCCAGATGGCTCTGCTAGGTGTTCAAACACCACCGCTGGACCTGCTGCCACTGGAGATTCTCAAGGAGGTAAGACTGGACAAGTGGGCAGATGGGAAGCCTGGGAAAGCAAAAAATATCCAGCCAATGTATATATCCTTGAAAACTCAAAAGATAAAGACTTGCCTAGAACAATATCTGCTAAAATAGGAGGCTCTGAAAGGCATTCAGCCAGTGCTGTAGAAATTCCTGGTGGCAAAATTGATCAGACCTGGCCAGTTGCTATATAATATTCCTATTCTCCCAGTCAAAAAAAAGAGCAACAACCCAATTCAGAGGAATATTGGTTTGTTCAGGAGCTTTGTGCCATAAATGAGGTGGTTCCGGACCTGCACCCTGTGGTGCCCAGCCCTTACACCTTGCTAACCAACATTCCGGGTGAATATGGCTGGTTTTCAGTTTGGGACTTAAAAGATGCATTCTTCTGCATACTGCTCGCAGAAGAATCACAGCAACTCTTTGCTTTTGAATGGTATGACCCAGACACTCAGGCCACTTAACAATATTGTTGGATGGTGCTCCCCCAGAGCTTCAAAAAGTCCCCTGTACTATTTGGGGAGGCCCTAGCTAAAGACTTGAGCCACTTACAATTACAAGAAGGATTGCTGTTACCGTACGTGGATGGCTTGCTAATAGCAAGCCCCACTTGTGAGCAGTGTCTGGCCAACACAATAGAGACCTTGGATCATTTGGCTGAATGTGGGTACAAGGTCTCACAAAAGAAAGCACAGATCTGCAAACAAAAAGTTGCGTACTTAGAATTCACCTTATCAAAAGGCCAAAGGGATTTGCTGTCAGATTGAAAGCTATAGCATGCCTAAGCCCTCCCACCACCTGGCGACAGCTACGAGGATTCTCAGGCATGGCTGGTTTCCATCGGATCTAGATTCCTAGCTATGGTCTCATAGTAAAGCCCCTCTATGAGGCTCTGAAAGGGCTAGACCAGGAACCATTAGAATGGACAAAGGAGTGTCGGGTAGCCTTTAGTACTATTAAGACAAAGTTAATTTCAGCCCCAGCCCTGGGGTTTCCTAACTTGGACAAGCCCTTTAGCCTACATGAAAGGCAAGGAATAAGCTTGGGGGTTTTAACTCAAAAACTGGGCATGACCCCCTGGCCAATGGCTTATTTTTCCAAGCAATTGGATCAGACTGTCAGGGGCTGGCCCCTCTGCCTAAGGGCAGTGGCTGCTACCTGCAACATCCTGCAGGAAGCTGAAAAATTCACCCTGGGCCAACCCACCACGGTGTCACATCAAGTACTCATATTATTAGAAGGAGGAAACTGGCTCACTTGAGGATGGATGGACAAATACCAGGCCATCCTTTTGGACAATCCAAATGTACAGATGCAAGTATCATCCTCCCTAAACCCAGCCACCTTGCTCCCTAATGAGACATCAGGAACCTTAAAACATGACTGCTTATAAGTTATTGAGATGGTGTATTGTAGCCAACTTGATTTGTTGAACTCTCCGCTGGAAGAACTGGACTTGGAACTCTTCTCAGATGACAACAGCTTCATGGATCAAGGTAAGAGATGTGCAGGATACACGGTCATAACTTTACAAGAGACTTTAGAGGCAAAAGTTGTATCCACAGGGACATCGGCTCAAAAGGTGGAAATCATCACCCTCACTTGGGCTTCACATCTAGCTTGAGGAAAAGAGTAAAATATATACACAGATTCCCATTATGCCTTTGCTGTAGTGCATGCTCATGGGGCAGTCTCAAAGGAAAGGGGACTCTTAACAGCAGGAAAAGGGAAATCAGACACGGCCCTAAAATCTTAACACTGCTTAGTGCTGTTAATGAGCCTGCTCAGGTAGCTATCACGCATTGCCCTGCCCACCAGAGGGAGAATCTGATGGGTCCAGAAGTACATCATAGGGCATCACCTACAAAAGACTATACAACAGGTGACTAAAATTGCATAATCTGTGCAAAGAACAACCCCAAGACTGCTTCCGGTCCCCCACATCTGGGCACCCACCATGAAGAAAATTGGCCTACTGAGGACTGACAAACAGACTTTACCCAGATGCTCCGGATGATTGGGAATTTCAGGGTTTTGTTAGTGTTTATGCACACCTTCACCGGGTAGGTAAAAGCCTTTCCCGTTTGGACTGAGAAAACATCAGAAGTGAAAAAGTCATCCTTAAGTTTGATCTGCCTAATACCTTACAGAATGATAACGCACCAGCTTTTGTCTCCCAAATAACCCAACAAGTGTCCAGAAGCTTAGACATCTGACAAATACTACACTCAGCTTGGAGAACTCAATCAACTGGAAGGATGGGGAAAAAGAATGAATCATGCTTTAAAGAAGACCATTGCCAAAATCTGTCAGGAAACACAACTAACTTGGGATAAGGTGCTGCCCCTTGCCCTACTGCAGGTTAGAGTAGCTCCCCAAAGCGCACTTAAATTGAGTCCTTTCGAAATTCTATATGAGAGACCCTTTCAGGCATCTTCCCCTGGGAGTAGATCTCTGGATGTTTTGAGGAATGTTATAATTGCTAATTACGTTAAATCATTAAGCTCTGTATTAACTTCTGTTCATGAGTTTGTTCCTCATAGGTCTGCATATCCACCTGATGTTCCTCTACACACCTTCTGACCTGGTGATCATGTTTTGCTGAAAACTGGGAAAGACCAGGGACTCAAAAACCAATTGTTACCCAAATGGATGGGCCACTTTAAGATTCTTCTCACCATTCACTCATCCATAAAACTTGCAGGTGTGAAACCCTGGATACATCACTCCCGGATCAAGGCAGCCCCCAAATCACAGGAAAGTATTCCACCTGTATTGAAGGGAAAGTGGGTGGCAGAACCCCTTGGAGAGCTAAAATATGTCTTTAAAAGAAAACTTCGATCTCTTCTATCTAATCCTTCTTCTCAAAGTTCTATCAAGTCGACAACACGACAGCTCCTCCTAAGGGACCCCTCCCATGAATTCAAAAGGAAAGCGACTCTTTTCCATGCTATGGTCCCCTTATGATGCCCTGATTCAGCAGGAAGTAGCAGAGGAATTAAGACACCCTGTCTCCCCCTTGATCATAAGATTATGGGTTACTACTGATAGGGGGGAAAATTGTAAGTGAGCATAGTGAGGCCATCTTGTTACACTAAATGGCCCCAGCCCCTCCTCTGTGTGACTGCACGTACTCCAAAAAATTCACATGCCCTCCTGATTTATGGCCTCTGCTTACATGCATACTCCCCGATAGCTTGATAAACTAAAAATTTGTTCTAGGAGTTTCTCTCCAAGAACAGGCTGACTACAGGTGGGAAACACACCCTACAAGGTATCCATCACAGCTGACAGAAGAATGGAACAATGTGATGCCTGGAGCCCATCATGCCTGAAGACCAACATCCCTGGACCTCCTCCTCACTGCCCATTTTCCCTATATAACCACCTCAAGATTCTGTAATCCTGGAAGATGGTTTTTTGAGACATGAATCTGCCATCTTCCTGATTATGCTAGCTAATCGAATTAAAACTTCCTTTCTCGATCCCTCACTCATTGTGATTAATTGGCTCAGATTATGGTGAGCAGAGCAAGCCCATTGCTGGGTAACACAGGTATCAGGCAGACCTGGGATAGAATTAATATCCCCCCCTCCAGCCACTGTCTTCTATTCTTATATACTTAGCACTTCCTTTTGGCCCCAGGGCTTTTGCACAGCTATTGCCTCTGCCTGCTCTTTGGCCACCTGGTAAACTCCTAGTATTTCTCAGAGCTCAGATCAAGCTTTACTTCCACAGGGGAGTCTTCCTTAAAAACCTCCCTGTTACTGGTTCTCAGCACTAGATACCTCTCCATCTTAGTCCTTGGCACAATTGCAGTTTTGTTTGTATAATATGTGTCTCCCCACCAGACTGTAAGCTCCATGAGGGCAGGGACGTTGTTTTCTGTTGGCTCTCATATCTCAAGCACTTAGCACAGTCCCAGACACATAATAAGAGTGCAATATATACTTGTTGAATGAATGAGTAGGACCTATTTTATAGGGTTGTTGTGAAGATTAGATAAAACGTAAGTGCTCAATAAGCATAAGCTAATTAATAGGGCAATTACTGAGATGGCCCTTGTGCCAGGGCCAAACTTTTCACAAGTTTGACTCACTTGCCTAGTAAGGAAGCGTATACTACCAAAAAGAAAACACAACTGCCCAATTTTCCCTCTTTTGGATTTTTAGGACATATAGGATGTTCCCATGGGGCTACGTAAGAAAGGAAAGCCATTCACAGCTCAATTCTTCCACTTGGTGGCTAGGATATTCTTTTCCATCCTCCACAATAAACCTTGAGGGGGATTTTCTAATTATCCTACTCTGATTCATAGATGAGAAAATCAGGCTCATTAAATGGCACAGCATGTTCCCTGTGGAGACGGAGGGGAAGGAGCCCATCTTCCAGTTGGTACTGTCCCCCTGGTGGACTAGGAGGATGCAAAGCAACTGCTGCATGGGGAACTTTAGTGGCATCGCCATAGACAAGGAGAGCAGGAGAAATATGGTGTTGGGGTACCTTAAGACGTTCCATTCAGCAAAGGCAGATCCCTGGTAGGGGAAACTTGAGAGAAAGGTCAATCTAGGTGGGTGAGATGGACACGTGGATTAGGAGTGGAGCAGAGGGTTTTAGTGGGGTAAAACTCTAGGTATCCTGCCCAGGATCAGGAAAGCCTTGGCTCTCTCTATAGCTCCCACTTTCCATCTGTACAGATGACCTTGAGTCCTTCCTGCTTGTACCACATCCCTTGTTTCTTTACAAGTCCCCAACTTCTGGGGATCAGTAGGGACCAGGGCAGTAACAGAGCCCCACCTAGAACTTGTTTTGGACATAATGAGCTAAAGTACTCAAGTGCCAACCCTCTCCTCATTAGCTTATCTTAACTTATCATAACCAAATTTTATTTTAAAAAACAACTTGTATTTTCTACAATGACAAGTAACGTGATCATTGTAAAAAATGAAACAATAGATAAAGAGAAAATAAATATCATCCATAATCCAGAGATAAGCATTATTTGCATTTAGCAAAATGAAATAATGTGAATGTTCTTTGTTTTGTAATATCTTATTTTCTGAATCCATTTATTATTTGTTCCTACATGAAAAAACAATTCTTGAGACCAGATTTTGCTCAGGAAACTAGCCTTAAAATTTTTTTTAAAGGATAACCTATATAAGAAAGTACACAAATTATCAGCGTATTAGATTGATGAATTTCACAAAGGGAACACACTACCCATATCAACAAGTAGAACATTACTGGTACTCCAGAACACCCCCTGGTGTCCCCTTCCAGATACTACCCCCCCCCCACCAAGGGCAATCATTTATCCTGACTTTTTGCACCATAAATTACTTTTCCTGCATTTGAACTTTATATAAACAGAATCTTATATAGCATGTACTCTTCTGTGTCTGCTTTCATCTGCTCACCAACATCATGTTTGTGAGATTCACTCATATTGTTATATATGGTTGTCATTTACTCATTCTCATTGCTGAATAATGTTCCACTGTGATTATACTACAATTTACTTATCCTTTCCTTTATTGATAGGATTTGGATATTTTCCAGTTGGGACTATTACTAATACTGCTGTGATGAACATTCTTCTATATGATTTTTGGTGAACACGAGAACAAACTTCTCTCAGGAATGTGTCTAGGAGTGGAACTGTTGCATTATAGGGTATGTATGTACTCAGCTTTAGTAAATACTGCCAAACTGTTTTCCAAAGTAGTTGTACAGTTTACTCTGGCACCAGCTGTGATTAAGAGTCCCAGTTGCTCCACATCCTTTTCAATATTTGATATTTTTTTGTACTTTTCATCTTGGCCATTCTGGTGAGTATGGAGTAGGATCTCATTGTGTATTTAATTTACATTTCTCTGAAGCCTAATGAAGATGAGTCACTTTTCATATGTTTATAAGCCACTTAGATATCTTCTTTTGTAAAATGTCTGTTCAAGTCTTTGGCCCATTTTATATTGGGTTGCCATCTTTTTCTTATTGATTTGTAGAAGTTCTTTATATATTTTGGATACTTTTCCCTTGTTGGATATATGTACTGCAAATGTCATTTCTCTCTGTGGGTCGCCTCTTCATTCTTCTATAGTATATTTTTTGATGAAAAGTATTTTTAATTTTTAATATAGTATAATTTATCAGGTTTTTTCCTTTATGGTTGGCATTTTTGGTTTCTTTAAAATTTTTTCTTCTTCAAGGTCATGAGGAATTTCTCCTTTGTTTTCTTCCAAAAGCTTTATGTTTTACCTCTCACATTAGATCTAAACTTATTTGGAATTGTTTTTTATGTGGTCTGAGATTGAGATTAAGATTCAATTTTTTTTCCCATAGTGATATTTAATTGACCCAGCATCATTTACAGTCATGCATCGCTTAAAGACAGGGATATGTTCTGAGAAATGTGTCATTAGGTGATTTTGCCATTGTGTGAACATCACAGAGTGTACTTAAACCTAGATGGTATTGCCTACTACACACCTAGGCTATATGGTGTAGCCTATTGCTCCTAGGCTACAAACCTGTACAGCATGTTACTGTACTGAATACTGTAGGCAATTGTAACACAACAGTAAGTACTTGTGTATCTAAACATGTCTAAACATAGAAAAGGTACAGTAAAATATGGTATAAAAGATAAAAAATGGTACACTTGTATAGGGCACTTACCGTGAATGGAGTTTGTAGGACTGGGAGTTGCTGTGGGTGAGTCAGTGAGTGAGTGGTGAGTGAATGTGAAGGCCTAGGACCTTTATGCTACTGTAGACTTTATAAACTATATACTTAGGCTACACTAAATTTATAAAAAATATTTTTCTTTCTTTAGTAATAAATTAGCCTTAGCTTACTGTAACTTTACAAACTTTTAGATTTTTTAAACTTTTTGACTCTTTTGTAATAACACTTAGCTTAAAACACAAACACGTTATACAGCTTTACAAAAATATTTTCTTTATATCCTTATTCTATAAGCTTTTTTCTATTTTTAGAATTTTTTATTTTTTAATTTTTTTTGTTAAAAACTAAGACACAAATACACACATTAGCCTAGGCCTACACAGGGTCAAGATCATCAATATCCCTGTCTTCCACCTCCACATCTTGTCCCACTGGAAGGTCTTCAGGGGCAATAACACACATGGAGCTGTCATCTCCTGTCGTAACAATGTCTTCTTCTGGAATACCTCCTGAAGGACCTGCCTGACGCTCTTCTTGAGGAGGTGTCACTCTTCAGAAATATGTCCATGGTGGTTTGCTTGGTTTGTTCCTATTTTTCATCATAGATTTGCTTGTAAGCAGATAATGCACCATGAACATTCCTCTCTATTGTTGAAAACCTTCTGGTGTTGGGACCCAGGTTTTCAAACTTTTTAAGGAGCTTGTTGAGGTCTGCAAAAGCTTCTGCTAAACCCTCAGTGTGAATTTTCTTGGGGGTTCTTTCTTTTCTCCTGCAGTTTCCTTTTCTCTTACCTGTTCTTCAGCTGCGTATTCCTGTTCCAGTTCCAATAACTTTTCATTAGTCAATTCCTCAAGAACCACCTTTAGGAGCTCCTCAGTGTCATCTGCATCCACACCCAGGTTAAAGTTGTTTGCCATCTCAACCACAGCTTTGTTGATTTTTGCAACCTCCTCCTCCTTGGCAAATCCTTTGAAGTCATGGACGAACCTCTAGAATGTATTCTTTCAGGTGCCACTCATACACGCCTTGGTGACATCACCCTAAGCCCAAGCAAGATTCTCGATGCAGTCACAGATGTTGTAATCCTTCCAGAATTGCATCAGTGTCTTCCTTAGTTGCAGCAATAGCCTGGGCAAAGGTCCTCCTCAGGTAGTAGGCCTGAAAAGCTGCTAACTTCTTGATCCATTGGTTGGATCAAAGAGGTGGTATCTGGAGGGAGAAACACCACACTGATATTGGGATAAAGATCACCAATAAAAGGAGGATGTCCAGGAGCATTATCAACAAGAAGCAAAATCTTGAAAGGTATATTATTCTCCAAACGTACTTCTCCATTTCACTGGTAGAGCAATTCAGGAGGGCATCTTGGAAGAGGAGCTGGGTCATCATGACTTATTGCTCCTGTGGTACACTGGCGGTGTGTGCTTATTGCTTTGCTTGAAGGCCCTGTGTTCTCACCATGCCAGATCACAAAGGGTTTCAATTTGTAGCCTGCAACATTCCCCCAAGACTGTTATCCTGTCTTCAAAGCCTTGAAACCTGGCATTGACTTGGCCTCCTTATGGAAGAAAGTCCTTTCAGGCATCTGTTTCCAGAAAAGGGAGTTTTCATCCATGTTGAATATTTGCTCTGGCAAGTAATTTTCCTCCACAATCAAATTATCTAGAGTTTCCAAAAATTCTTCAGCTGCTTTCACATCAGCACTCGCGGGCTCACCACTCTTTCATATTATGTAATGACTAACGATTCTCGAATCATTTAAACCACACAGAGCCAGCAGTAAATTCAACATCGTAGCCGAGTCCAGCTTTTCTTTCAACATCACAAACAAATTTTTTGTTTTGGCCATGATTGTCATGGTGTGGAGAGGGATACGCTTCCGTGTCTGCTCTTCAATCCAGGTCATTAAAAGTTTCTCTACGTCTGAAAAATGCTGCTCCCAAATTTTTGTTAGTCTCATTGCCTTCAGTGAAGCAGATCATTTAACAGCTCCCATCACTTTGTTCCTGTTCTTCACGACTGTAGCTGTGGTGGAACGGGACCTGCCTGACTGGTGAGCAATAATCATCATTGATTTTCCACCTTCGTAGTCCTTAATCACTTTTAATTTTGTTTTCAGGCCAATCACTTGACATGGCCTCTTACTGGCAACATCAGTGGTGGATTTTGTATGCTTAAGGGCCATGATGATTAAAACAAGACAAGATTAAATCAGGCACAAGAGAAAATGATGCAAACAAGAGACACAGTAAACAGGAGATGTATGAGGCTGCTGCGGGTGTAACACAGCACACTGCTTTACAGTAAGCTTCTTTTAAATAAGTAGAATGAGTACACTGTAAAATAACAATAAAAAGTATAGTATAGTAAATATATAAACCAGTAATGTAGTCACTTATTATCATTATCAAGTATTATGTACTGTGTATAATTGTATGTACTACACTTTTATATGACTGGCAGCTCAGTAGGTTTGTTTATACCAGCATCACCACAGACGTGTGCAGAATGTGTTGTGCTACCACGTTATGATGGCTACAGTGTCTCTAGGTGATAGGAATTTTTTGGCGCCATTATAATCTTGCGGGACCGCTGTCGTATATATTCTCCATCATTGACTGAAGCGCCATTATGTGGTGCATGACTGTATTAAAAATATCATACTTTCCCCCAGTGCATTTTTCTGATGTAGACCTGCTTCTGGAATCTGTTTGGTGTCTTTTTCTGTCCTTTAGCACTATTTTTAATGGCTGTATACTATTTCATTGTCTGGAAGTGCCATAACTTAACCAATTCCCAGTTGCCAGGCATTTAGGTTGCTTTAATTTGAACATATTTTTAAGACCTATCTCCCTACTCCAAAAATAGCATCTTCTATTTCATCAGTGAGTCTTATTACCCCTCTCCCCAATTGGGTATGTTGTGGATTTTTTTTAAGTACAACTGTGTTGTGGAATAAAAGGGAATGAGGGCTCTTCTCTGGAGGCTGCAAAATGGTAGCTGCCACCCAAAGGAAGTATCTTTTCAAGAGCCAGAATTTCTGGGGCTCTTGGCAGAGTCACTCTCATGAATGAGAAGAACTATTTCCAGCTGCAATAGCAATCCTGGAACTTGAAAAGCAGCAGTGATGCTGTATGCACAAATAAGACAGAAGGGAGTCCAATGAGCCTTTCCTTATCCTGACAAAATCTTCTATCCACCCCCTCTTCTGAGGAGCCTAGCCCCCTTGCCTCCACCCCATTTCCCAAGGAAATCTTTTTTTTTTTTAATTTATTTTTTTGGTGAGGAAGATTGGCACTGAGCTTACGTCTGTTGCCAATCTTCCTCTTTTTGCTTGAGGAAGATTGTCCCTGAGCTAACATCTGTGCCAACCTTCCTCTATTTTGTATGTGAGATGCTGCCTCAGCATGGCTTGATGAGTGGTGTGTAGGTCCACACCTGGAATCCAAACCCGTGAACCCCGGGCTGCCAAAGCAGAGCACATGAACTTAACCACTACACCACCGGGCTGGCCCTCAAGGAAATCTTTCTTCTTTCCTCCACCTCTTGTCCTGGACCCTATATCTTAAATCTGGAGATAACTCAAGTCCCAAGTAAAGTGTTCTAATGAAGATGTTCAGGGAAACATTCACACAGGATGAACCCAGAAATGTTTATCTTGCCAAGAAAAACTTAAACTCATAGGAGAAATGATCTGGTCTGGTGACTTGCTGCCAGCCAACAGGACAGCCGGCTCAGGCCAGAGCGAGGGCAAGAGTTAGGAAGTCATGGGTGGGTCAGCCTGTCCATGGCTTCGGGGCTGGGGCAGTTCTGGTCCCAGCTGTGGATGAGTGTGCTCTTCCAGCCTTCCTCCCACTTCGCCCAGGAAGAGTGGGTCAGAGCCAAGAGCCACACAGATGTTCACTGTGAATGAGCAGAGGCAATGAAAAGGCGCAGGACGGTGGAAAGAGCTGATCTGGTAGAGACCACAGTGGGAGGGGGCTGCAAGGGAAACCAGGAGGAAGGGCTGGCAGAGTGAGTGACTGTCATGTTTGCTTTCTCCTAATTAATGTGGTTCCCTTTCAAACCCCTGCTGATTCCCAGCTGGTCCACTGAACCATAACAGCACGTGGCCTGCCCTGCCCAGGCAGGCAACTGAGGCTGTGAGCCTCCCAAGAAAGGTCTGGTTTCATTTGCAGCCGCTGCCCCTCCTCCCGACTGGCTTTGTGCAGATGACGGAAGGGACAACACCTCAACCTGTGAAGAGCTTGGGGTTGGGGGGACAGCCAGGGACTGCTGGCTTTGGGCTCTCCTGGCTGCTCACCTTGGTTTCCCATGACCTTTAAAAAAGGGTGGTTCCCTGCTTGTTTGGGCTGCTGCCTCCAAACAGGTATGAGTGGGGGTGGGTGAGGAGACCTTGGACAAAGAACCCCTTCCTCAGTGGTGGCCTCTTTACAGGTGTGTCCTGTTTGACGCAATGGGCGCGGAAACAGCTGGGATGTGTCTAGAGCCCTTGCTAATTCAATGTTTTCCATCGATTTTTCAGTGTGGCTTCTCTTCCTCACTAGGGCTCTTACTCTGTCCAAGTTCTTCATCTTATTGCCTCATTTGTTCGTGGATTCATTTCACCAACAAGTATCAATTGAGCAGCTACTATGTGCCTTTCGTCAACAAATGATTACATGGTGGGGGGGCGGACCGCTCTCCAGGGGTGAAAGCTCTTGTCTGACAAAGAAACATTTTGTACACTGGATGATTGCCCTGGGTTTTATTTGCTTTCTGTCTCCCCTCCTTTCAAAAACTTTTTAAAACAGTGAAATAAAACACACATTCAGAAAAAGTACATACAACGTAAGTGTACCATATACCAGATTAGTTATAAAGCAAAACTGATTCATTTCTATGCTGGATCATTAGAGCATGCTGCTGCCTTATATGGACAAAGGAGGAAAAAGAGAAGTGGAATTGGTGAGAGGCAGCTTTAGGGGCCTTCAGAACCCCAAAACCTTTCAGGAAAGTGAGGCCAGAGGAAGGAGGCCCCAAACAAAGCTGCTGAAGGAGAGAAAGCCTTCTGTGTCCTTTGTGTGCACTGTCCAGGCACAGGCCAGAATACTCTCCAAGTGAGTGCACCCCAGTAGGGACCCCCAGTGCTTGGCTGGCATTAGCTTCACCCCAGCTTCAGCCAGTGGTTGGGGCCAGCAAGACCTACTCAACCCAGTTTCCTCCCAAACTAAGCTAGTGCTGGCTGTGGCTGGGTGATTCTGCAGAGGGCTGGATGCCCCTTCTGAAAAGGCCTTCGTGTTCCTTTTAGGCTGAGAAGCTCATCAGATTTCTTTTTCCCGGTGCCCAAATTCACTTCTTGCATAAGAAGAAGATTTTAACGTTTTAGAACACTTTGGAGCTATTGGCGCATTTTTGCTAATGGGTACTAAATGGCCCCCTAGGCAGATGCTGTCCCCTGCATGCACATGGGGACTTACACTAAAGCAAAAGAAAGAGCTGTAGACTGAAATCTGGCTCTGCTTTAACCAACTGGCAACCTGAAGTCAGATGTGCTCTCTGGGCCTCAGTTTGTCCATCGGTAAGGAGTCCTGTCTGGTTCTAGAACTCTGATTCTATAAACAGTGCCATCCTTGTGACCCAGAGTGGTAGAGTTCAGTCTTTAGCTTCCTCCTCCCCACTCTGCTCTCCTTCAGAGAGCTCACCCACTTTCACTCTTTGGCTCTCACCTTGAAGCTGTTAAGTCCAAATCCACAGCAATGCTCTTTTGAGCTCCAGCCTCTGTCTCTGACTGTCTACAGAAATTTCTGTTTGGTTTCTCTGAAGGATCTTGAATGCACACCATGCTTAAGAAAGGCCATGACCACCTTCCTGATAAATGCAATCAGTGCGGTCCGTCTCGCTGTCATTCACAGCATCACCATTGACTGCCCCTCCATCCAATTTCTGAAGTTTTCATAAATTTTACAAATTTCAAAGTTACTTCATGATTTCCCCCTCTTCCTTACCATTTCAATTTCCACCATCTTCCACTATCTCAATTTGCCCATTGCCTTCAGTTTCCCCATCTCCAATCCACTCTACTGTCTCTGTCTAATTTTTCTAAATACTCCTGGTCACCTTCTTGCTTGATGGCCTTTCATTGCTCCCAGCTGGACTCTGAATATGCATTTTTAAGGAACTTTTGGAAGACTAAAGTCTGAGAACTGCTGACCAAGGGGGCTAAAGTCCCAACTCTGCAGCTTAACATGTAGGGCCTTCCGTGACGTGGCACTCCCTACCTTTCCCACTTTTGTCCCCCTCTTCTCCCTCACAGACTCTCAAAACCTACCCTGTGCTCATTTTCCTCTCCTCCTTTACTCCCACCATGTTCCTCTTCATGGGTGCCCTCCCTCAGCTCCTGGTCAAAGCCCCTCTTTCTTTCAAGGCCTGGCCCACTTCTCACCTCCTTTGTCAGGACTTCCTCCAACTGATCTCTCTGCATTTTCTCTCTTTCCTCCCTGTCACTCCAGTGCTAGTCTGTTCCTACCTCTGGCTACTTGATTGCTTGCTACTCCACATTAGCCAGGACTCTCTGGATGGTAAGTGACATGACTGTAGAAGGCTTGTAGAAGGACATTTGCTTCCTCTTATAACCAACCCAGGATGGGCAGGGTTCAGTGGGACTGGGGGGCAACTAGAACCAGAGACTCAGACACCCCCAGGCTCCTCTTCTCCTCCTCGTGTCTCTGTTTCTCTCTGCTTTTTGGCTTTATTCACTCGTTCTCTCCCTGCAAGGCTGCCAGCAGTTTTAGCTTTGAGACAGGGGTTGAGCTACTAAGATTGGCAGGCCCCAGTGGAACTATATGGAGAAGTTGCAGGAAAGGCAAAAGAAGAGGGGTTTCCCCAAAGAAGGGAAGTACTGTTTCGAGAAAAAGAGAAAGTGCTGGACAGAAAAACTAACATATAGTCACCTCGTGTTAGTTAGGAGTCGAGTCAGCTCTGCATGACAGAAGACCCCAAATAGCAGTGACTTAATAAGGTGGCAAAGGACTCGAGAAGCAGTCAGAGACCCAGGCTCCTTCTGGCTTGTTGCTTTGCCATCTCATAGTCCTAGATGACTGCTAGAGCTCCAGCCATTCTGCCCAGATAGTCTAAGGAGCAGAAAGGAGAAATAAATGAAGAGTGGCCTATTATGCCATCCTTTCAAGAGCCAACTGGAAGTTGTACACACTTTAGCTTATATCCCTTTTATTGCCAAAACTTAGTTATATAGCTATATCTTGCTGTAAGGGCTTCAGGGAAATGTCAATTCTGGGCAGCCACGTGCACAGCTGAAAATCAGAGGTGCTATTACACACTAAGGAAGAAGGAGAGAATGGATGTTGGACAATTAGCAGCCTGTGCCATGACCACATCCATGAAGTGCTTTGAGGAGGCATTTCCAGCTGGTGGGGATCACACTGCTCTGCAAGGTGACCAGCTCTGTTTCTGGACAGCCCAAATCTGCCCCTCTGGGCCTTACACCTGCTGGTCCTTCCTCTGCCTTCTGACCCTTGTCTACACTGTGACATTTAAATGATTGGAAGACAGCACTGGCACCCAAGTCTGTTTTGGTTCAATCATCCTTAACTTCTATTTTTCTCTCCTAAGTTCCAGACCTCAGTGCCCTGGTCTGCAGCTGAGACTAGTCAGTATCTTTCTTAAAATGTGATGCCCTAAGCTGGGCCCAGTGTCCCAGATGTTGTGTGTCCAGTACAGGATATAGTTGGGCTATTGGCACCCCCATCTCAACACCTTGCATCTGTTAATGTGCCCAAGAGTGAGAGAGGACGGGACATCTCAGGTCTGATGGGCTTGTTGTCAACTAACCTCATGTTCATCCTCATGTGGATGTCATGGTGCCAAAGCGCTCCTGCTCTGTAACACGCTCCTCTGACCGACTGTCTGACCCCAAAACAGGTCTTTACGAGCATCTGCGCCAATTGCCATGTTGCTCTTGTGGAACCTTCCTTTAATATCTTGACTGTCAGCTGGTGGATTTGCTTTTCCTTCTGACTTTTGCCAGGGTCGGAAGCCATGTCCTCTTCCTCTTCCATGTTCCCCATGGAGCCCAGTTTATTTTTTGTCTTCCTTTGGGTGAGTTTATTTCCCTAAGTAAGGTGCAAGGTCTTTCAGAGCAATGGAAAGCACCCTGGATTCAGAGTATGTTGCAGACTGGGTTCCCCGAGAAGTGGACTCTGAGACTCAGGTTAACGTGGAGTGAGATTTTCAGGGAGTGCTCTTAGGATCAATATCTGCTAAAGGGAAGGGAAGGAAGGAGGATTGGCAGAAGGAGAAGTCAAGCTGCACTGGGGTCTCAGTGGAATGTCCCAGCCTCCACAAGGAGTTCCGAAGCTGGGATGATCCTTCAGTGTTGTCTCAAGTAGGGACAAGAGAGCCAGGTCTTTATATCTTCATGACAATCAGTCACTGGATGTGGGCAGGTCACTCCCCTTTAATGGTCTCCAGGGAGATTGGCAGCTCAGGGCTTTCTGCCTGTGGCACTCTCAGCAGCTGGAAAATGGGGTCTTTACTCCTGAAATGGGGTCTGAACAGTGCATCACAGTGCCCACCACAGAGTGGAAGACCAGCTGGGTCAGCCTGAGCCAGTCCATTCACCTTGCTGAGCCGTACTTTCCCTTATAACAATGATGTCTGGGGAGTCACCAGGTGGGATGGGCTGAGGGTGGGCCGTGGTCTCGTGTTTGGATATGGTAGGAGCTCTGCTAAAAGGCATGAGCTGAATCCGTGAGAGATGCCCAGGTCCTTCCACAAATCCCCAGCCCTATCTGGGTTGCTGTGGGCATTAGAGGGCCTCAGAGGGCCAGAGCTGGGCATCTAGGTGAAAGGGAGGCCACTTTAGGAACGAGCTGGCAGGGGCTACTGGGGAGCTCTACTATTTGGAATGGTTTTCCTCAGAATTCTGAAAGGCCTAGTAGGGGACAAAAGCCACAGAGTGGTTGTCACGGACTGAATGTTTGTGTCCTCCCCAAAGTTATATGTTGAAGCCATAGCCCCCAATGTGATGGCATTAGGAGGTGGGGCCTTTGGGAGGTGATTAGGTTTAGATGAGTCATGAGGGTGGGGCCCCCATGATGGGATTAGTGCCCTGATAAGAAGAGGAAGAGACACCAGAGCTTCTTTCTCTGCCTTGTGAGGACACAGTGAGAATGGGGCCATCTGCAAGCCAGGAAGTGGACTCTCACCAAGAACGAAATCTGTCCACACTTGATTCTGGACTACCCAGCCTTCAAACTGTGAGAAATAAATGTCTGTTTTTTAAGCCATGTAGTGCATGGTATTTTGTTACAGCAGCCCCAGGTGACTAAGACAGTGGTAATGGGCGAGGTGCGAAGGAGACAGCTGAAGAAAGCCTGGGAAGTCATTGCTGAGGGGAAGTCAGGAGAGCTGGGTCTGAGTGTTCGGTCTGCCTCTGACTGGCCGTGTGCCCGGGGGCTGGCCTGGACTGTGCTGGACTCCAGCGACCTCATCCGAAGAGTGAAAGATTGGGCAGGAAGTCTCTGAGGTCATCTCTAACTGTACGATTCGATCACTCTAGGGTGAAAGTACTTCCTTTGCACTTCCGTCGCTGGGGCTAGGATGGGCAGAGGGGAGAGGCCGGGAGCCAGGGGAGCTAAGCTTCCTCCTCTTTTCCTTCCTTCTGGCCCTGCTGTTCCTACAGAAGCCATTGCAGCCACCTCAGGAGGACTGTCCTTAGGTGGAGGTGGGTCGGAGTAGGGGTTGGAGGGTAGGTAGGGGTGGCAAGAAGACTGCAGGGGCCGGGCAAGGGCAATCACAACACTCCCTCGTGCTGTCCTTCCCAGCTTGTGGCAACCACGGGGTCAGCTTTGGATCTGACAGTTTCAGGATGAATTTATTAAAGATATTAATAATAACAGAATGTAAACCAGATTTTGTCTGTGACATGGATACTCACGACCACATGGTTTGCACTCCATGCACAGCTCATGTGTATGTGTATGTGTATGAGAGAGAGAGAGAGTGGGCTGTCATAACTTGGTGTTTGGAAAAATGCCACCTTTCCCTGTTGCTCACAGTTTCCTTTTGACCCCTGAGAAGATTTTCCCTTGTATTTATCACCATGAGCTGCCAGGCATTGGACCGTGAGAACCCAGGGGAGGAAGTAGAGCCAGCCTCTCTGCCCACTCCTTTGGGTCATTGGGAGGCGCCCTGAGCAGAGGGAGAGGGAGGATGCTTTCTTTTCTTTCCTTTTTCTAGCCCATCTGACCTTTCAAAGGGACCTATGTCGTGCTCGCCTTCTCTCTGAGAAACTGCATGCAGGCTTGAGTGGAGGCAGGGGGACTGACGGGATGCTCCCTAGGGGCTTCCAGGCCAGGTTGGTCCCAGGATCTCCATGGGGGCTCAGGGCACGGGGCCATTCCACAGTCCCCACTGCCTCTGTCCCTGGGGCGTGTGCATGTCATCTGCCTCAGGCCTCCAGGCTCCCAGATTTGAGGGTCTCTGACCAGTGGAATCACCACCTTGTTCTCCCAGCAGTCCTGGGAGGCAGGAAAGGGCAGGCAGAGGGGTTCCTCTTTCTGGAATGACCTCCCAGCTCCAGAGAGGACAAGTGACTTGCCCAAAGTGACACAGCAAGTTAGAGAGAGACTCCTAGTCAATCAAGTGACCTGACATCTAGAAACAGAGGAATTGTATTTGATTTCTCTGGTTGGGAGGTGGAGGGGCTGGAAAAATTCTTTTTGGCCAATCAGGTAGTCCTGGGGGGCAGGATATTCCTTGTGGTCCTACCCGTGGTCCTCTGTGAGACTAAGAAGTGCCTGCTCTGCTCCCTGACCCTGAATCTGCCCGGGAGCTGGTTGTGGGAAGAGAGCGGAGTTCAGGATAGAGAGAGAGAGAGGCCAGAACAGGGGAAGGCCGAAAGGGAGGGAAAGGGCTTGGGGACAGAGGGAGCTGGAGAAGGAGCAAACAGTGTCCTGGAAAACAACTTGCTTCCCCTTTCCAGGCTCCCTGCCTGCCTGCCTTCCCCATTGGAGACACTAATTTAGAATAACGAGTCATAATTTGATTATATTCTCTTCCAGCCTTGCAGGGTAAACAAGGATCTCCTCTAGGAGGAAGGAACAGCACGGCCCAGACTTCTGCACACGCCCCGGCCGGGACAGGGGTTTCCCCTCCCCGGTTCTTCCTGGGTGTGCTTGAGACACATTTGGGTGGCTTCAACCCCCATTCTCTACTAAGGTTTACTTTCTCCTTCTGTCTCCCGCCCCCTCTCACCCTCATCCTCTTTGCCCTCCCTGTAAATGTCCTCACCCTGAAGCCTGCATGGCATGTAAATATTTAAACCCATCTATTATTTCCTGTTTATTAGCAGTGTAAATCCCAAGTTCATTCATCATGCGTCTGTCCCACTGTATCTGTCTCAGAAGGGGAGGCCTAAAGGCAGGGCTGTGTGTTCACCCTTCCCTGGGAACAGCCTCGCTCAGGCCTGTGGTCAGCTGTATCACCAATGCTGGCTTTGATTTTATTTTTTTCCATTTATTTTTATTGTGGTAAAATATGCATAACATAAAATTCACCATCTTAACTGTTTTTAAGTGTGCAGTTCAGCTGTATTAAATACATTCATACTGTTGTGCAGCCATCACCACCATCCATCTCCAGGACTCTGTTCATCTTGCAAAACTGAAACTCTGTACCCATTAAACACTAACTCCCCATTTCCCTCTTCCCCCAGCCCCTGGTAACCACCATGGTACTTTCTATCTCTGTGATGTTAATTATTCCACATATTTCATATAAGTGGAATTATACAGTATTTGTTTTTTTGTGACTGGCTTATTTCACTTAGCATAGTATCTTCAGGGTTCATTCATGTTGTAGCATATGTTACAATTTCCTTCCTTTTTAAGGCTGTATAATATTCCACTGTGTATGTATACCACATTTTGCTTATCCATTCATCCGTCGATGGACCCTTGGGTTGCTTCCATGTTTTAGTTATTGTGAATAATGCTGCTATGAACACAGGTGCGAAATCGGCTTTTATTTTTTATAAAAGGCTACCTTTTATTAATTGGTTACTAAATGCTCAGGACTGTGTAGACATAATCACTTAATTATTACAAGTACCTCCCAGGTGGCAACTATTCTCTCCATTTTATGGAGGAAGAAATTGAGGCTCTGAGAAACCAAATAATTTGCCCAGGGTGAGGACAGGGGAGAGAGAGGAGCAGTGTCTGCCCCGCCCTGACCAGGACATTTTGCTGCATTGTGTTGATGGTGGACTTGAAGCAGGAGTCTCCGGGTCTGCAGCAGGAGTCTGCAGCCCCAGAAAGGGCAGACTCTTTCCCTGACTCTCTGCCCAGTGAGAGAATCCATCCTCCTGTCCGCAAGACTCCATCAGGAGGGGTTCTCGCTCCTGGCTGCACACTGGAATCACCTGCGAGTTTTAAAAGCAGAAGATGCCCCAGCCTCTCCCCAGAGTTAAATCCACCCGTTAAATTGAACTCCCTGGGGGCTGGAGCCCAGGCATCAGCATTTAAAAAAACCTCCCCCCATGCTTCTCTGTGCTGCCAGGGTTGAGAAGCACTGGGTTGGAAGATGGGAGAGGAAGGGGACAGAAGGATTGACTCCCCATTCAGCCTCTTTGTCTTCCCCTGTGAACCACCCCCAAGGGCTATGAATGCCCCAAGTCCAATGGCTCAGAGCCCCTAGGATGCCTCCTCTTCTGCCTCCAGGGGTTCTGTTTAGTGCGTGTGCCTCACAGACAGGATGGCCTGGACACAGGGCCCTGTGGGGCCCTGGATGGACCTAGCAAGACCAGCCAGATCCCAGAATGAAAGCAGTTGCTGACAGCCCTCAGGCTGCCAGCATTTCTGTCACCTTCTCATCAGGGGTGAGAGCAGTGAGGTGGAGGGCAGGGGTCAGTGTGTCATTAGGAGGGTGAGGAGTGGAGGGAGCCGGGAGTACTGGGGCTCCACAGAGTGGGGTCAGGGAAGTCGTCATCCATCTCCACCCCTAGCCCTTTTGCCTGTGGCTATAGCACATCTCCCCTTGGTGTCCCTGCTGCCAGCACCGCCCATCCCCCCAGTCTCCCTGAGCTCCTGTTAAATCCAGGGTGGTGTCCAGGCCTGGAGAATTTCCAGGTTGGGCTCTGCCCTAAGGTGTCCAGCCTCAGGGACTGCTTGAATGAGGGCATACTGGGGTGAGAAGCTCGATTAGCCTGTCCTGAATCTCTTCCTCTGAGCCAGCCTTGAGCCAAGAACTCCAAGGTCCATGTGGGAGTAGCATTCGGCCAGCTCAGTTCCCACAGCAACATGGAGGATGGGTGGGTGGGGGGGTAGGGGCACAGCAGGAGGAGGCTTGCCTTGGGCACTAGAAGACTTGTGTTCAGCCACTGCCATGCTGTGTGACCTTGGATAATCGCTTCTCCTCCCTGGGTCTCAGCATCTCCACCTGCATTGTAAAGGGGATGGCCCAGATCACTGGTTCTCAAACTCAGCTGCATATCAGAATCTTTTGGGAAGCTTTAAAATCTAACCTTGACTGGATTTCATGCTCAGAGATGCTAATTTAATTGGTGTAGGTTGTGGCCTGAGCATCAGGAGTTTTAGAAGATCCTCAGGTGATTCTAATTTACAGCCACGTTTGAGAACCACTGTTCTAGAAAACTGCTCCCTAAGCACAGTTGCATCGTGGCACCCATAGAACGAGGCAGTATTTGAACAGTACCCTGTGAACACAGATGACCACAGAGGGGGCTCCAGCTGCCCACCTGCCAGGCTGCCCCTAAGGCCTGCAGGGCTCAGTGTCCCTGTACCAGCGAGAAACTCTTGTGTCCCTGCAGCTGAGGCCTATTGCCTCATTGGTCCTGCGATTGACGTATACATGACGTTCATGCTGAAGTCCCAGGTGGTTTACAAAGTTATGGGTTAAATATGGGGCATCTTCTTGGAGCATCAATTTTCTGGAAGACTTTGATTCACTTTGTAAGTAACTTAAGATATTTAAAAAATATAATAGAGACAGCTATATCCTGGAGAAGAACCCAAAGCTCATGTATATTTGAAGCTAAAAGATCAGATGTCAAAGAGATTTGACCATTGTGTCAGAGGCATGGGCCCACACCTGGGTAGAGGGTCCATACTCCATGGCTTGAATGACAGTTTGAGGAAAACCCTGGAGAAGCCCTGAGTCAGTCTATGCATCAGCACACAGATTGGAGGGAAGGAGAAGCATTAACTCTTGTCAGTTCAGGAAGGCTTCTTGGAGGAGGCAGCATTTCAGGGAGGTTCTTTGGGAAAGGGAGGGAAGAAAGGAACTGGTTGGGAGAAGGGCATGGGCAGGCTCTACAGAGCCTGCAGCAGGAATACAAACTCAGACAATGTCCTTCTCGCCCTTGGCCTATGAATTCAAGAAAGCCTGCAAAGATCCCTCTAACACACGCCTACCCTAGTCCACACCCTTGAGGCTGACCTGGCCCTCAGCCCGCCTGCTTGGAGCAGCTGGTGCAAGATTGCAACACCAGAGGCCTCTCTCCCTTGTCCCGGCTTTAGCGGCTTGCTGCTGAGTGACTATTGCAGAGGTAGCGCTGACCACTCAGACAGGAGAGCAGCCCAGTGGCCCCAGTGTCCTGCCATCTCCCCACTTGCTCTGGTCCCCAGGCCTGAGAGAGGCCCCCTGAGCTGCAGGGTCAGGAGCAGGCTGGGAGAGGGAGAAACGAAGTCTCCCCTGTTTCCTCTGTGAAGTCTGCCTGGCAGACTGCCCCTCCCCAGTGGCCTCCAAGATATTGGGTGCAGCCCAAAGAGACTGTAGGAGGGGAACTCAGGGCCTGAGCCCTGGGTCCTCTATCCAGTAGCCTCGCTATCAGAGAGGGGACATGAGCCCCAGAGCCTACCAGCTTCTCAGCAGAGTGGCTGGGCTGATAATGTCCTGGGGCACCGAGCATCCTCTCCAAGCGTGAGGATTGACCCTTGCTTCTGTCCATCCCACCCCAGGGAGGTAGTACAGCATAGTTGTTGACAACATGGACTATTTGTGAATTCACTATGTATCCACCGTTGTGTCCTGTGTCCCTAGACAGAGGCTGGCACATAGTAGGTGCTCAGTGAGTGTTTCTTGAATAAACAAAAGGAGCCAGACTCTGGATTGGAATCTCATGGTAGACACTGGGACCCCTCTGGGCTCTGATTATTTCATTTTGTGATGGAACCTCCTCCATAGGATTAATGTGTATAAAGCCTTGAGACAGTGCCTAGCACATGCTAAGCACTCAGTAAGTGTTTGCTGTCATCTTAAATCTCTAGCCTTATTTTCCAGTCCCAGCTCCCCATGAAAGGCTCTCTCTCGCTCTCCTCTGAGCCCCTGCTGGGGTTACAGCTGATACCAGTGGGGACCAGCTGGACCTGGCATTATACACCTTTGGGGCCTAGGACAGTGTCCAAAGCAGCCACTTGTGGAGCCCTCTTCCTTTCTCTTCCCTTAACATGCCTGTGGGTGAAACGTGGTTAACACATGTAGACAGAATCCTGCTTGGTGTGATAGGGCAGGAGGGGCTCATGGACCATGAGGTTGACTGGCAGGGCCCAGGATTTTCCCCTTCGGATCCTCTTTCCCCTGCCAGTGTGGTCTTGCTATGCCAGAAAGAAGACCTCGTCACTCCCTTGTTTACTTCTCCTCCACGGTTTTCTGTCTCTTGCAGCATAAGCCCAAGACCCTATAGGGGCCTGCGTGGCTCCCGGCCTTCTGCTCCCCTCCCCTCTCCATCTTGTCTGTGGCTGTGACTCTTGGGCTCCACATGCTGGTCACCCCAGATGACCTAGTCTCTCCAGCTGGCCCACAGTCTCCCTCAATATGAAGCATATGGTATCTAGAGAGAGGCTGGCCCGGCCACCACACGAACGAGACAGCTCGGGCTGCCGCCTGGAAAGCTGCCACCCCGTCTCCCCCTGCCCTCATTTACTTTTCTTTGTAGGTTCAGCTCAAACATTACCTCCTTTAAGAAGCCTTTGTTGACTTCTGCATCCATTTGGCTCACAAATTCCCTTTCCAGCCATCTAACCGATAAGGACCTTTATTGTACTTCCTTGCTCAGGTCCTTTTCTCCAGTCGATGAGTAACTTCTACGTGGCCCGAATCGTTGGTGCCTCACATGGGGCTTGCGGCTTAGGGAGCTCAGTGAAAACTCGTGAAATGAATGGATGAAAGGATGGATTTCCTGGTACACATCACTCACTGGTACACATCAAAGCTGAGGGGTGTTGCACCCTGAGGGGACGTGGGGCGTATCTGCTTGGGCTGGGACTTGTGTGTGCACACACTTGGGAGCACGGACAGTGGGGAGGGGGTTCCGGCCACTTTGGGCCGGGTTTGGCGGTTTGGGAGCTGGAAGGGCCAGACTTCTCCTGTCCCCTGCCTATTTCCTGGTAGCCTTGTTGGGGCCTCTGACTGCTAGGAAGGGATTTGGGGTCAGACTAACATTTGTCTTTCTTCAAGGGCTGTGTTGCACCTTACCTTTAACCTCTGGCACTGGTGGCTGGTCCAAGCTGTACTCATCAAGGGGCCTCAGATATAGACTTCTGCCCTTAGGGCTCTCGGCTCGGGTGAGGGTCAGAGGATGGCGAAGACGTTGGAAGGTGATCTTGTCCAGCCCCCTGCCTCCAAGCAGGGCTAGACCGAGAGTGGTCTGTCCTTTCCCTCAAAAACTCTGGAGAGGGAGACTCCATAAGGCCTTTTCCCCCTTTTTCAGCTCCAGGCTCTGGCTGGGCTGGGCCCCTCCATCTCATTTGTGTGGTGGACAGGGGGGCCTCTCTCTGCATGGCATATGCTTTATATTGTGGTCATGTGAGACAATTTCAATAGTTGAGAGCATATGTTCTGGGCTCAGACTGGGTTCAGGTCCCAGCTCTGCCACTTATTAGCTATGATGTAGGGCAAGTTCCTTCATCTTCTCTGTGCCTCAGTTTCCTCATCTGTGCAATGGGGATAATAATAGGGTTGTTGTGAAGATTAAATGAGTTGATGCACAAAACGCATTTAGAGGAGGACCTGGCACAGAGTAAAATGCTCCGTAAATGTGAGCTGTTATTCTTACACAGCAACCGCCTTCTTGCTCCAGATCTGGCCCGTGTTCCACCCTCTCCGTCTGTCTTTCCATGTCCACACCCTTGCCTCACTAAACCAATCCAGTCTGACAGACATTTCCTAGGGGTCCTCTGTGGCAGCCAGGCTGTGCCAGGCATTGAGGGAGGGACAGATGAGAATAAGGTGGAGTCCCTGCCCTTAGGATGCTGAGTCCCCTGGAGACTTGACGTGATGTGCCCGCAAGCACGTGTGATGCTGGAGATCAAGGATGAATGAGACAGATTTCCGCCCTCAAGAAACTCACAGTCCAGGTGGGAGGCTGGCCTGGAAACACCTGCAGAAAAACTAAAGGGCCATTTATACAGAAGCTGCGACCGCTCTTTCTGCTTTCTAGGAACGCGGTGTGTTTCATCTTGGGGAAGTGGTTCTTTTGTGGGGAAAACACAGCGATGGGCCCTTAGGGTGAGGAAAGCATGGCCTGAAGGGCGAAGATGAGGTCAAGAGAGAGTGAAGGTTTTGCATGACATAAAATGTTGAGGAAACTTGGCACCTCTGAGGCAGCCGGGCAGAGAGGGGTGCGGGTAGGGCTCTGAAAGAAGGCCAGTGGGTAAGGAAAATCTATTTGCATATTTCAAAATTTTAAGTGTACAAAGGTGTATGTAAGGAAAAGTCTTCCTCCACCCTTGCACCCAGCTGTAAGGTTACCACCAGTTTCTTATGTGGCTTCCTAGAGATATTCTATGTATATACGGCAAATATATATAGACATATTTTCCCTTCTTCTGTCTCCCCTTTTCTTTTGCAAACATGTCATTCACAGTCTCCTGCACCTAGCTTTGTATTTATTTAGTGATCCCTCCATGAGCAGCAAGAGCTTTCTCATTATTTTTTTACAACTGCACAGCATTCCTCTGTGTGTGCGTATCAGGGTTTATTTACCCAGACTCCTATTGTTTCACCTTGGTGTTGAAGTTGCTTCCTGCTCTATGCTGTAATTTCCCGTTGTACACTTGAAACTTCAGGAAAGTCTGCCACACAGATGGGGGCCCGGTGAGGCGTAGGAGCAGATTCCCATCCAGCCGAGGGCTTCATGAGGAAACGCTTGGGAGACCCCCCTGTCCCTGCCCTCAGAGACACTGGGAAGGCCTCTGCACTTTCCACAGCGTGTGGGTGGGGGCTCAAGCCTTCCTCCCGAATGTTACAGGAAAGGGTAAGTCAAGGAGGCCCAAGGTCAAGAAGTCATCCAGCTTTGAGTTGCCCGAGTTAGTCAAATAATGGCAATATAATTAGAAATGCAGACAAATATGATAGTATAGGCAGAATCCAAGGTCACAGAATGCCAGAGCTGGAAGGGACCGCAGAAACCACTGAACGCTCCTCCCGCGTAGTCATACTAATACAAACAGTTAACTTTTATTGAGCCCTACTCTGTGCCAAGTGCTTTATATTTGTTAACACATTTCATCCTCTCACTAACCTTTGAGTTGACACTATCACTATTGTCATTTTAGGTAAAGAAACTGAGACACCAAGAGGATACATGACATTCCCAGGTCCACAAAGCCACTAAGGGAAAAGCTGGGAATCAAAACCGAGGAGTCTGGTCTGGGGCCTATGCTCTGAATCTTCGCACATTCCACCTCTTACACAGGTGAGGAGACTGAGCCCAGAGGGGACATCACACAGCAAGTTGGTGGCAGAGCAAGGGGGGCTAGAATCCAGGACCCCTTTTAGGACCCACCCCTTTTAGGACATCATTTTTCCTAATGAGCTCAGAGTGGGGTATGTGTGTGTCTGTATGTGTGTTTGTGTGTGTGTGTGGTGGGGGGAGGCCAGCAGGGGTGTGGCTCCGTGGGGATGAAGAGAAAGGCTTTGAATTCATTCTGGGTGGTGGTCAGGGGGACAGCCTGGTGCCTGGGGACATGCTGAACACCTGACAGTACAGGTTGGTTTGGGGTGTGTCCCAAGGACCCCCTACTGTTGACTCAAGAGATATATTTGACTCTTGGTGCTCTTCCAACTGTGATTTGTCCCCTTGGTGGCTTTTCTGTGGCCTAGACTGTCTCCTTGCCCTGTCCCCAAGCCCACCAGGTCTCTCTCCACCCATCTATCATCAGTAGCATCACTTTACCACATAAGCAGGACCCACAGTGTTTTTGGGGTGGGAGGCATTTACTCAAGAAAACAAAGAAACCATATGCAGGTTAGAATCGTGTATACAGTGAGGACTCCATAAATGCTCTCAGGGGTCCCTGTCAAGGTCTAATGAAAGTGACTTGGGGATTAGGAGTGGTGGCTTCAGGGCTCTCTTTCTGACCTCTTCCAGGATGGGGCACTTTCAACAACTGTCCCAGTTAGGCTATGGAGCACCCCACCTTGCTGGTCCCCACTCCCCAGGCGCAGCCCAAGCATCTGTCTGCTGCAGCTCTGAGCCCACCTGTGAGTCTGTCTCAGACTGAGGGGTCAACCCCGCTGCAGTCGGTGAAGACTGTGAGATGGGCACGGTGGCCGTCCAGTCTTGGCTCCTGTCTGTTCTTCATGCTCCCACGACACTCTGTGTGCCCTCCCACGGCTCTGCTCATGTTGGACTCGCCCAGCACTGTGAGCAACTCGAGGGCGTCTCAGCCTCCCAGCCCCCAACACAGCACCTGGCGCTTGGTGGGCACTCATCAAAGCCCATGGAGCTGGTGTGTGAGTTCACCAGCCTGCCGTTCTGTCTTAGGGGAACACTGTCTCCTCCTCTCTTCTCTAAGCCTGGCCCTTGCCGAGCCCCCTTCCTGACTCCCAGAGGAGCTTGTGCTTCTAGCCAGCCTTTTTTTTAAAACAGCTTTATTGAGATATAATTCACATACCATAAATTCACCCACTTAAAGTGACAATTCAATGGTTTTAGTCTAGTCACAGAGTTGTGCAACTGTCACCACCATCAGTTTTAGAGTGTTTTCATCACCAGCCCGCCCGTCTTTTGGGAGCGCCCATCCACCTCAGCTTTCAAATACTCGCAGGTCTTCCTTGACTTAAAAAAAAAGGAAAGCCTCCCCTGACCCTGCTCTGCACTCTCTGGCCATTGTGCAATATGTTTCCCTCTTTCCGTGACTAAACCTCGTGAATGAGCGGTTCACACCCACTGTCTTCATTGTTTCAGATTCAAGAAACATTTTTAAAAATCGTCTACAAGGAACTATGCCAGAAGTTTTCCTATACATCATCTCATTTAATCCTCACAAACACCGTTTGAGCTGGGAATGGTTACCTCTATTTCAGGGATGAGAAAGCCAAGGCAGAGAGAAAAGTGACTTGCCCAATGGGCTTGGCCAGGATTTGAACCCTGGTCTGCATGAATCCGGAGCTGGTGCTCTGCTCTGCTGCTTGCCATCCCTGTGGCAAACCTAGCTGCACAGTGGAACTGTTGGCATTGTCACTCATGACTGGGCTGGGTGCTCCTCAAGTCTCACCACCCCTCAAATGACCATTCTGTTCCAACTAGACTGATGCCCTTTAAGCCAGGCTCATTCTCTTCTTTAGACCTTTGTTCAAGCTGTTCCTTCCACCTGGCATTCTTTTCCTTCCTCCTTTCTACCTTGGAATATGTGAAAATCCTTTTTTGTTTTTGTTTTTGTTTTAGATCTGACTCAGATCTACTTTTTCCATGAGAACTCCCTAAATCTTTGATTGAGCCCACCTATCTTTGATTAAGCCTAGTCTTGAGGGCTGTGGCTAATTTTTTTCCTTATCTAACAGCTTGATCTTGTTACTGAAATGGTTGTGGGTGAAGTTTTAAATCTCCTGGGACTCTGGAACCACATTGGTACCCTAAAACCCACACTCTGCTGTTTATGAATGGAGCAGATGCTCAGTAAGTGCTCTGAAAGAAAGAGAGAAGAAAGAGAGGGAGGGAAGAAGGGAGGGAGGGATGGAGGGAGGGAGGAAGGAAGAGAGGGAGGGAGGGAGGGAGGAAGGAAGGAAGGAAGGAAGGAAGAGTTTGGAGGGTGATATGTGGTAGTGATAGTGAGGGTCCCAGGAGATATGGATGTGAAGGTGTTTTCAATTGGAAATCTTGTTTTAAGGGCAAAGTAAAACTAGTATCTTAGCAAGGGGCCTCATATATGCTATGTGCTCAATTACTGTTTGCATTAAGATAAATGCATCCCCACCCTGGCCCCTAGTAGATGGTGGAGCTGGTGCTTGTGTCCTCTTCTGGGTAAAGAGTCCTTGGAGCCAGGACCACATCTGTCCCTGATCACTCTCCTGGACTCAGCACAGGGCCTGACACATGCAGCCGTCCAAAAATCTTTAGCTAAAGAACGGATTTACCTGTCATCCACCTGAATCCCCCGAGACGTGCTGTCCCAAAGGTGTCTTCAGGATATATACCACCTCAGTTGCCTCATTCATTCAAGGAATATTTATTAAGCACTTACTATGTGTCAAGCATAGTTCTAGGTGCTTGAGATGCAGCAGTGAACAAAACAGATAGATCTGCCTACCCGTGTGGAGCTGACATTCTGGTGGGCAAGGGAGACAATAAAGAAGAAAGCATCAAAATAAGTCAGTTATTGGGTATACTAGAAACTGACAAGGGCTTTGGAAATTAAGAGTTGAGTAGGATGAGGGGAGAAGATTGGGAGCATCGAGGGAAGGGTGGTTACAGAAAAAAATAGTTTGGTCAGAGTAGGCCTACTTGAGACATGAGATTTAGGATCAAAATCTGCAGGAAGTGAGTCCTGAGGATATCTGGGGGGAGAGCGTTCAAGGCAAAGAAAACAGCTACAGCAAAGGCCCTGAGGCAGGAATGCAGTGTTTGAGGCCAGTGTGGCTGGAGCAGAGGGAAGAGGGAAAGTAGTGGGAGGAGAGGGAGAAGGAGGAGGTCAGATGGTGTGGGTCTCGGAGGTCGCTATGAGGGCCTAGCTTTACTCAGAGTAGGAAGTAACACTGGAGGGTGTTGAGCAAAGGAGGGATGAGGTTGGCTTAAAAATGGTCAACTCTCACTCTGGTTACTGTGTGGAGAGGAGACTGTGGGAGACTGTAGGGCAGAAGGAGGGAAACCTAAGTGGCCACTGAAATAATTTGGGAGAGAGGGGATGGCAGCTTGGTGCAAGCAGTGGAGGGTTGGGAGTGGTGGGTTCTGAATATATTTTGAAGATAGAGCCAACAAGATTTCCTGATGATTGAAGGTGAGATGTAGGGGAGAGGTGTCAGTGGTGCCTCCAAAACTTCTGGCCTGAGCTGGAAGGATGGAGTTGCTATTAGCTGTGATGGGGAAGCTGTGCATGAAGAGCTTTTAGAGGGAAATGTCAGAAGTTTGGTTTTGGACATGTTGAGTTTGAGACGTCTAGTGGGCACCCAGCTGGAGCTGACACAAAGGCAGTTGACTATTCAGGTCTGAAATCCTTTGATCTGGGTGACTTGAGTCTGCCCTTTACCACCTGTGCAGGGCTGCTGCCAGGCACAGAGGTGCTCTTCCGGGGACTACGACTGCACAGTGAATGGGGTGGCCCTGTTTCTGAGGCTTGGTTTCCTCATTTGCAAGACTGGTATAATAATACTCATTTTGGAGGCTGTTGTGGGGGGAGTCCAATGAGATAGTAGACATAAAGCACTCAGCACGGTGCCTGGGACAAAAGAAGCACTCAAATGGTAGTTGAAAAATAACGCAGAACCAGCCTAGATTGGCTCCTGCTCCAGTCATCAAGTGGGTGAAGCGGGTGTGGATGAGGGAGGAGAGGCTAAGAATGAGGCCATGCCTGGGGGATGTGATTCCATTGTTCCAGGGGGACTGGAGCTTGTCGGGCAACAGGAACGGGAACGAGTAGTGGAAGTGGGTGTAGGGGCCATGCAACCGCAGGTGTCGGAACAGCTCCTTGGCTCAGGGTTGAGCAGCCGTTCTCTGAGTGTCCCAGCCGGGATGATGAGGGGCAGGCTGTCCGCTTGCCTGCGGACATTGCTCTTTGCAGTAGCACCCATAGGAGATATTAACCAGCCCTAGGCTTTTTAGAGCCCATGACTTCCAAGGGGAGAATCCAGGACTTCCTCAGCTTTTCTTTCAGGCCCGGCACATGGCTTGGTGTGCAGCAAGTCTTTAATGAATCTTAGTATCTGTCCTTCCTCCACATCTATAAAACCGTGGCTCAGAAACCTTAGTTTTCAGAATTGCTGTGAAGATGACATGCGATGGCATATGAGGAAACATCTTCACAGTAGTGATGACATTACCCCCCAGGATAACTGAGTCTGAAGAGGTTCAGTAATCTCCCCAAGGCTACAGGTGCTATGGGGTGAAGGGAGATTTGCACCCCCATCTCCCTTAGCAGGGGGCCTTTAGTAAGTTGAGAAGGTGAGGAGGGCAGAGCTGGGCAGAGAGGAGGGAGAGTCAGGCTCCATCTGGGTAGGGCATGGCTTACAGAGCAGGTCCAGGTGTGGGGTGGGTGTGCTGGATGTAGGCACTAGAGAGTGAGACCCTAGAAAGTGAGGCAGGGAGTGGAGCGAGGGGAAGGTGTCCCCTCTGCTTCCTGCAGCTCTTAGAGATGAGGGAGTAAATGTTTTGAGCTGTGGACCAGAACGCGAAACCATCTTGCTGGGGAGGTACCGTCCTCCATTGCACAGATGAGGCTGCTCAGGCCAGGACCTTGCTCAAGGTCACACAAACCAACAGTCGTGGAGCCAGGACTGTGACCCAGCTCTGCTCAACCACAAAGGCTGCCCTTTTTCCACTACGCTGCAGAGGTCTTAGTGATCCCCAGGCAGCAGGGGGATGGACAATATCAAATGACCTTTCGATGATCTCTTCCGGCAGAAACATCCTCTCAGTCTCTGTTCCCTGGTCTCCCTCCACTCTCACCCCTGCCTCCTCCCTTTCTCTTCCCTCCTCATTACTCAATCCCTAGTAACCCCACTGGCTGCCTGCAGGGCTGGGGGAGGAGGAGAGCAGCTCTTCTGGGTGACGGTTACTCACATTAACCCTCCGTAGCCTGCCCATCTCCCTCCCACCCCCCCCAACAAGGCGGTGCTGACATCCCTCCCCCACCCTGTCCTCTGCAAGCAGCAGAGGCTGAGGGGTACTTCCCAGAATCAGCCACAGAGAACAGCTGGAGCAGGGAGGGGGAGGTGGGAGAGGGGATGGAGGCTAACAGCTTCCAGATGCGCCAGGGCACGAGAGCCGGGGGAGCCTCCGGTTCAGTGGTCCCCTGCCATGGCTGGGAGGCTGGGATGGGCTGGCTCCCACGTCCAGGGCTTCAGAATTGCCAAGGCAGCTGGGCAGATCCCTACTCGAAAACTGCATGCAAATCGAAGCGTGCAGGGTGAGGGAGACCTCTGTGCTGCACCTGCAGGGGCCCTGGGAAAACCCCTGGGGCCCAGCTGCTCTCTGTGGCCTTTTTTTTTTTTTTTTTTGTAACAACCAAGTTATTAATTTATTTATATTACAGTGCTTCAGATAAATGAAAGAGACAACTAAGCAGTTCTGCCCCACTTCAGGAAAAGTTTCCAGTCAACACCAATTAACAAGTAACTTGGAATGGTGACATCGTTGGGTCAAGACCGACAAGGAAGAATGGGCTCTGGTGCTACAGCTCATCTCCGACAAGTCTAGGGTGCAGCGGCCAGCACAGGCCGTGCTAACACCGCGCTGGATGAGAATTCAGGTCTCTTCTCGGAAGCTAGCAAATCAAGTGAAATAACTGGGTTTTTTAAAAAAAAATTAAAAAATGAAGCCCAAATAAGTTTAAAAACTATGCTCTTGACACATTTGCCTTCCAAAATTTACATAAAACATGCTTTTCCCCTAATCATGTTAATGTTGATACTAACGCTGTCTACCTGGGCTACACTGCCAGTGGCAGAGGCACAGGGCATGGTGGCTTAGAGGGCAGGGTCTGGACTCACAGTGCTTGGACTCAAATCTCAGCTCAGCCCTACAGCTCCAGGACCCAAGGCAAACTGCGCAGCTCCCTCAGCCATGAAATGGTTTCTATTTCATGAAGTTATTATTAGGGTTAAAGGAGATAATCTACGCAAAATACTAACACAGTGCCTCGTATGCAGGAAGTTAGTACCATTTGGAGAAGACCTACTTGTTTCAGAAGCTATGCCATTTTATCCTTGCAACCTGGAAGCTTGCTATGAGTACCCTCATTTTTATGAGAGGAAATTGAAACTCAGAGAGGCTAAATTACCTGTCCAGGGTCACACAGGTGTTAAATGGCAGGGCTGTGACTTAAACCCAGACCTATTAGACCCTAAAACCCGGGCTCATTATGCTGTGTTCCTCCCCGTATGTTTCTTTACTGTTTTCTCATCAGTGGCAGAAGATTGTAGGACCTGCTGTGGGCTGAAGGCAGCATTTTCAATCCTGCCTATCTGAAGAGAGGACTGATTCAGAAAAATGGACAACAGCTTAGGGGTTCAGAGGGGCCCTGGAAGGAGAAAGCAAGTGTCCTGGAGGGGGCACTAGGGACAGGAGATTTCCGGAGTGTGGTAGGAGCAGGGGACAGGGTCTCCAGAGGTGGGAAGGAGTCCAGGTTGTCCCAGGGTGCCCTCAAAGGGTACTCAGAGGCCCCTGAGCAAAGCCCCAGAGTCCACTGGCTGCTCTTTCTCTCAATGTGTGTTTCTTGCTTTGCCAGTTGCTGCTCCCCTTCTGCACGTCTTCTCCTTGGCTGCGGTGAGGTGGTGGAGGGTCTCCAGAATTCCCCTTTGTGGGATGGGGGGTAAAGGAGAGCAGGGAGGAGGAGAATCAAGAGTGAGGGGGCTGGAGCCGGCCAGCAGGGAGGCCCGCCATTGGCCCAGCTCCCGGGCCCGGGCCTGAGGAGGGAGCTGCCTGCCCCTCACCATTCCCTCCCCCTGCCCCCCAGGGCTCCTTGGCTGCTGAGCCTGCCAGCTGGGCCTCCGCCAAGCCAAACAGCTGCCAGGGGGAGAGGAAGAAGCATTTCCGAGCAGAGAGGCCCCTGTGGGCTCCGACTCAAGCCTAGAATCCCCCTTTCTCATCGCCAAGTGAAAAGCGGTGTCTGTGCACATGCATACAGGCATGCGCGCGTGGCACCAGGGAGCCCGGGGCACAGGGCCAGAGGACCAGAGATGCTGCGGGGCCGGGGGTGGGATGGATGGCGTCTGGGAGCAGGCCTGGGGAGGGATAGAGGACAGGGTCCGTGACTGTGCCAGGTGGTAGGGAGGTTGGGGAATTAGGCTTGGCTTGCTCGAGGTTGGGAGTGGGTAGTGGGATGAATAGTTTCCCCCCCAAATTTATGTCTGCCTGGAACCTCCGAATGTGATCTTATTTGGAAATAGGTCTTTGCAGATGTAACTAAGGTAAAGACTGAGATGAGATCACGCTGGATTAGGGTGGGCCCTAAATCCAATGAGAGTGTCCTTCTTAGAAACAGAAAAGAACATACAGAGACCCAGGGGAGAAGGCCATGTGAAGATCCACATGAAGACAGAGGCAGAAATTGGAGCCCCAGGCCAGGGAACGCCTTGAGCCACTGGAAGCTGGACGAGATGAGGACGGATTCTCCCCTAGAGCCCTTGGCGGGAGCATGACTCTGCTGACACCTTGATTTCAGGCTTCTGGCCTCCAGAACTGCAAGAGAATAAATTTCTATTGTTTTAAGCCACTGGGTTTGTGGTAATTTGTTATGGCAGGTCTAGAAAACTAGTACAGGGAGGCACATGGTTAAAGGGGTCAGGGGAGTGGGTGGGTAGGCCAGGGCTTGATAAGAAAGCCTTGGAAAACAGAATGAAAAAGATCTATTATTTATTGTGCTGCTCTTCTGTGCCAGGCATTTTTAAAGATACTTATCTCAGTTCTTACAATGACCCTGCCAGTAAGAATTATGACTCCCATTCTCCAGTGAGGTTCAGACCCAAGGTTGTTCCGCTTAGTTGGGATTCCAGAGTTGGATCCTTGTCTCCTAGGCCGGGCCTCTTCCCACCTTCGTTCAAGCGAAGCCTCAGCAGCTTCTAGGTCAGATGATATGTGCTTCAAGTTGGAGGGAAGGTCTCCAGAAGTCCAGAAGGGGAACATATTATGTCTCACTGGAGAACAGGGGAAGGGTTCGTTACCCCATTGCTCTGGGGGCCTTCTGTGACCGGATGCCCTGGACAATCTCTACTCACCACTATGTTCGTATAGTTCTGAGGGACATGTCATGTCCCCAAGCCTTAGAGAGAGGAGACACCCCTACTCACCCCATCCCCGCTGCCACAACCACCATCACTACCTCCGCTGCCATCACCATCTCCAGCAATGCCACCACCTCTACCATCACTACCAGCCCCTCCGTCACCACCAACCACCACCTCCACAACCACAATCACTGTTACCATTCCCACCATCAACACCGTCTCCATCACCATCAGCACCACTATTGTCACAGCCAGTACTTCCCTGTCCACGTGACCACCTCCATCACTTCCCTGTAGACCCTTCCACTGCCACCGCCACAATTGCCATCACTACATGAACTAACAGAGAGGTTAGAGGTGGGTAAGGGGACTCGGGAGATTTCCTGTGACAAGACAGCTGAGTAGAATTTCTCAGGGAGGAGTTGGAGTTGGGGTATGTCTGGCTGACAGACGTGGTCAGTCATAGAGGATTGCCCTAAGTTCAGCCTTGTTCAGAGGGGAGGTGAGCCTGCCTGGCTGGAGTAAACACTTAGCAGGACAGGCTGTCTTCGCAAGTGTGAGTTCGTGCGGGTGGAGGTTGTTTGAGCGACATATCCCGGCCCTGCCTGGCTTGTGCTAGTCTCTGGGGGATGTGGATTTTGGCGGGTCCCTGGCTCCTGGCCACCAGCTTGGCCTGGTCATGGCAGTGAGGTCATGAGAGTCGCTGTACTGGGAGTACTGGGAGTGGGGAGAGAAGGAGGGGGCCCGCCCTGGCTGGGAGAGGAAGAAGGCCTCTCTCCCTAGGCTGACCCTACCAAAAATGATGAAGTAAGCACATCTTGATGCTCCGTTCCCCCAGACTCCCCCCAGCTCTGCCTGCCCAGCTCCTCATGGGCTACGGGTGCCGTGGGATCTCTCTGTCACGGGATCTGAGTTTCTCTTTCCTAGAGATACCTGGCTAGTCAGTTCAGCCACCTGAAGGAATACAGGAACCAGAAGGCTCTGATCTGGGGGCAGGGAGTGAATCGACTATTGGAGAGGGGTGTCTCATTTCTCCACTCTGCTGGGCAGCCCCTCCTTCCATATTAGGCCAGGTGTGTGTGTGGTGGTGGTGGTGGGGGGAGGGTGGCAGAATATTCCAGAAGCTCAGGCCACAGCTGCTCCCCTTGCCTCTTCCCTGCAAGCCTTGCCACCTCCACTGCCTTTAAGGATGGGACTGGTCGGCTTGGGGAACTGCCTCTCTCAATCCTTTCAAACCCCTAAGCTGCCCAAATGCCAGGCTAATCCCACCTCTAGGATCGCACTTGAGAGCTTCGGGAAGTGGGAAACAATACTATCATGGGATGTGTTTATCTCTGCATCAGGCGTGAGAGCTGGGCAGACAGGCTGGCGACTGGAGAGGCCGAGGGGCCACCGAGTCCCAGAGACAGGGGATTGGAGAGTGGGGTCAGTGACAGCACTGGGGAGGGGCCCAGGCTTTCCCCAACAGCCTGGGAAGTGGGTGTGGCTGAGCCACCTCCCACTGCTACTGCAAATCACTCCTCAGGGGAAGGCCTTTTGCTGGGTTAGGAAAGACTGGTAGGACACGGAGACCTTTTGATGATAACTCAATAGTGACAGCCAATGTTTATTGAGCGCTTACAACCTATCAGGCCCTTTCTAAGCATTTTATATGTATCAACTCATTTCATCCCCCCAATATTGCTATAAGATGTGATTACTGTTATATGTATTTTACTGTTGAGGAAATGTAGGCACAGATGAGTTAGGACATTTGCTGAAGGTTGTACTGTTGATGAGAAGTGGGCCCAGGATTTGTGGCCAGTCCGTCTGGTTCCAGACCCTGTGCTCTTCCTTACTCCAGAGTTGAGTAGGGGTGGATTTCCTCCTCTGAAGTCAAGTCCCCACTCCAAACCTGCAGACCCCTCCTTCCCCAGTGTCCACACCTAGTGTGGCAAACAGCACAGAAACAGGAGCCAGGAGCCTTGGCGTCTTGTCCCTTTAGCGTGCTCTGTGGCTGTGGGCAGATCCTTGCTCTCTGGCCTGTTTCCTCATCTGTCCTGTGCAGGCATTGCACTGAGCCTGCTGCTCCCTGAAGGCCCTTCCAGGTGCCATCTGGAGTTGAGCCAGCCCAGCTTGGAACTATTCCTGTTTGTCGGGCCTCCCTGGGATCAGCCTGGCCCCTGGGAATGGCTCAGGGTAGGGGGAAGACCCTGGGTGCTTGTGTGTCTGGACAGCTCTGTGTGGCCCTATGGCAGCTGCCTCTTTGATTCTGCTCTATTAAGAGGAGCAGCAGTGTCACAGATCAGAGACAACAGCCAAATGTGCTTGCTCCCCCACAGACCCCCGTCTGGGGGTCGGGGTGGGCATGAGGGCGGGAAGAGGGTCTGCTGGTATCCAGTTCCCACCAACCCTGGACTCCCCTTGGCCTCCCCTGACTGTGTCCCCCACCCCCAAGGTAGTGGTAGAGACAGGTGCAGACCTTTGGATCTCACTACCCTTCCATCTCATTCTCTCCTCCAGCCCTCAGGGCACCCAGTGGGCAGCATCTCAAATTATCCTCCTCACCTCACCGAGCCCTTTCTTCCCCTCCAAATCACACCCCGGACAGCCTTTCTACTTATCCAGTAGACATTTACTAAGTGCCCACTATGTGCAGGGCACCATGCTGGGTGTAGGAAGACAGGGACGGATAAAGCTTGATCCCTGCCCTGAGGAGCCCACAGCCTTGTGGGGATTAACCCCAAACCAGTCGCTCATCCATTACTCCCCATACTTTATCACAGGCACACCCTCACACCTTTGGAGGATCACCAAAGGTGGAGGACAGAGGGGGAGAGAGGGGTTTTCTGGGGTCTGGAGGTCAGACAAGTTCTGGAGGCACCAGAGCAAGCAGCAAGAGCCAGAACTGGAGACAGCAGGCCCTGGGAGGGGTGCACCTGGCCTAGGACCCCTTTCTTTTCATGGCTGCCTGGGCCATGGCTGAGTGGATGGTAGGTGCCATCTTTCTCCTTGCTGGAGGAGACTTCTGGCAAGACGATAGCCTGTTTGCTGAGGTGGTATCCCGAGACCTGTTACGGCCAACTTGGCTGTGGTGAGTAGATGATACCAGAATTTTAAGAGAGAGAGGAGTACAGAGCCACAGAGGCTGGGATGGAGGCAGCGGAGCGCAAACTTCCATGTAGGGGAGTTAGACTCCATTAGAGAAGCTGGGGAGTCTGAGGAGGTGGGTCTGGTTGGGTTAATCTGTATGGAAAGCAACTGCGGGGACTTGTGAAATGGAGAGTAGACTCATTTAAAATATTAAGGTCATTCATTCATTCAGACATTTCATCGACAAGGCTTACTGAATGACTACTATACTCCAGGCACTGTGTTAGGAGCTGAGGGTTCAGGGGTGAAAAGAGATTCAGTTTCTGCACACTTGGAAATTGTGTTCAAGCAGAGAGAAAGACAATACGATGATTACTATAGGAAAAAATCACAGGTTTGAAAAGCATTAGAGAGAAGTATAGGATGGGATGCTATGAGAATTTATAACAGTTCTACGTGCCTGAGTCTGGGTGCTGGGGGAAGACTTCCCTGAGGAAATCACATTGAAGCCGATGCTTACAGGATGAGAGCAGTGCGTTAGGATTAGGTTCAGCTGTGAGTGACAGGAAAACCTCCCAAATAATGGTGGTGTAAACAAGATAAAAATTTATTTCTCTCTCACGTAAATGAAGCCCAGAGCTAGGTAGCCCAGGGCTGGTAGGACATCTCCGTAGCCATCAAGGACCCAGGCTCCTTCTATCTAATGATGTTGCTCCACCATTCTCAATACATACGCAGCTTCCATCTCACAGCCCAGAATGGCTGCTTCAACTCCAGCCATTATGTTCACAGTCCTGTCGGTGGGAAGGAGAAGCAAGGAGAGAGAAGAGCATGGCCCTTCCTTTAAGGAGACATCTTTGTGGGTAGCACACACCATTTCTACTCATGTACCCTGTCCAGAGCCTGGTTATACCCTGGATACAAAGGAGGCTGGGGAATTTGTCTTTATTCTGGACAACTACAGGCCTAGCTACAGATCAGCAGTTCTATTACTAAAGAAGTGGAGATGGATAGCAGTCTATGCCACATGGAATTAGCTGGGTGAGAGGTGGGGGTGATGGAGACCAGAGTGCCAGAGAGAGGGACTGGCATGTGTGAAGGCCCTTAGGCAGGCAGGGCATTGAGATGACTCAAAGACTCCCAGTTTCTGGGGTGATCAGCTGACTGGTGGTTGCATTTGCTGAGCTAAGGAACCCCAAAGAAGGAGCAGATTTGGAGATCAGGACAAGTTCAGTGTTGGACCAATTGAGTTGAAGGGTCTGTGAGCCATCCATGGAGAGGGGCTCATGGATATACAGGTCTGGACTCAGGAGATAGGTCTATATTGGGAACTCTAGGCATATTAGTGACAACTGCAGCCATCACAGGAGAGAATAAGAAGGCCCAGGGAGCAGTGCAGAGTAAGCAGAGAAAATGCCTGAGAACCCTGGGAAGTGTTCACCCTCATTTTGTGGCCTCCTGGTCTCTGGTTCCCTTTTGGGGCTTTGTGTCTCTGCCAACTTGTGGGATGATAAACCAAATGATCTGCTCTCCCACCCCAGAGTTTAGAAGGATCTGTAGAGACCTGTTCCACCAGACCCTCCCTCTCACCTCCACGGACATAGGCTTGGCTGGCCAGACTCTCTCTTGGGACTGGCCATCTTGGGTATCCTGACATTAGCATGGAAGAGTTCAGCCAAATAATTTCTGCTCCATTTCCAAGCAAGGTACTCCAGCCTCCCCGTCAATTCCCTGAGCCAGTCCCTCAATATTTTTTCAATAAGATCTTTTTTTTTTTGCTTATAAATGCTGGAGTTTGTTTCTGTTACTTGCAAGCAAAAAGGAGCCAGCGAAGGAAAATGAGACAGACAGGACTTCAGGGGGCCAGAGGAAAACTAGGAGAGTGAGGTTTCACAAAAATAAGTGAAAAAGTATATCTTGAAGGAAGGGGTAGCCAGTGGTGTCAATTTTTCTTTAAACAAATGTCCAGTGTGTCTAAATAAGCACAGGGGAAAAAAACGCAAGGAGACACAGCTGTTAACAATGATTAACAGTGGGGGACGCTGTGATAGATCTCTGTTTCAAAGGAAGGAACCCGACTTGTACTCGCTTAAGACAAGAACAACAGCAAAGTCATTCATTGGCTTATGGTTACTGAAAAGTCCAGGCGTGGACCTGCCTTTGGCAGAGCGCGAATAATGTCATCAGGGCTGGTCACTGCTCTCCTGTGCTGGCTGGTCTCCCTGGGCAGCACCCCTGGCAGCTCCTGACAGACACATACCTGGTTGGCAACTCCAGAGGGGAAAACCATTCTCCTTCCCAGTGGCTCCAGCCAAAGCCCAGGATTGGCTCTCTTGGCCTGGTTTGGGTCATATGTCCCTCCTGAACCAATCACTGTGGCCAGCACATTTTGGTGCTTGAATGGCCAGGCCTGAATCACATGTCTCCCCCGGGAGGTAGGGGGGTGAAGTCATCTCCATCCACACCACTTTTACCGAGGGCCTGGGCATTGCTCCGAAGAAATCTAGACACAATTGTCAGAAGAGGGGATGGGTCCTGGGCATGAAAACCACACCTGCAGCCCAACTTACCAGGAGGAAGGGTATAACAACCGGCCAGGTTTGGCTCACAGGGTCATACCTGGAGGCCGTGGGGCAAGGCCCACTGAGGCCCACTTCCCCAAAGCAGTGGATACTGGGCAGACAAAGCTACACTTTCACATGTAGGTAGGCTTGGTGGGCAAATGCAAGAGTAGTAACGTAGGATAGGGGATAAGTGGATGGGCTGTGAAGTCAGAGACCTGGATTTGTGTCCAAGCTTTGCCATTTACTAGCTTTTTTACTTCTGAGTCTCAGTTTCTTATCTGAAAACTGGGTTCATACAAGAAGAGTGTCTACCTCTTAAAATTCTTATGAGAATTAAATGGAATAATTTACATAAAGGGTTTAGCGGTGTTCCTAGAAGATGGTCAGTGCTCAGTGCATGTTTGCTATTAATATAGTGGTCTTGGGGGTGTGCCGTGCCCTTGATTGGGGAGGAGGCAGCCTTTGGAGCCCCCTTCCTCATGCCATCAGAGTCTCCCCGGTTCAGGTCCCAGAATTCACTAACGGACTCTATCAAAACCCAGCCAGATTCCAACCCCAGGGATGGGGAAAAGAGTGGGGGGATCTGCTGGCAAGGTGTGGTCAGAGTGGATCCCAATAGGGCTGGGTCAAGGCCAGTGGGGAAGATGCTGGAGGGTCAAGTCCTGAGGAGGGGAAGGAGGGTGAAGAGGGTGAGATAGACCAGGAAAGTGAGGATGAAGGGGAGGGGTGATTTTGGGCAGAGCCAGCAGGGGTCACTGCAGATCTAAGTAACCTCAGGGAGGCAGCTGGGACACCCCAGGGCCCTCTCATGTTACTATCTGCCTTGTAACTGTCATCGCTGGGATGCAGGGCTTGGGCCAGTTCTGGGCAGACAGGTTGGGGTTTGACTCATGCAGTTGGAGGTGGCCACCTAGGGCAGCTGCCCTGGGTGCCCTCTGGGGCCTGGGCCATCTCTCCTCCGGTGGAGGCCCTCATGGTTGGGTGTGTACCTGGCTTTCTGCCTCACTGGAGCCTGAGTTCCAGCAGTACCTAGGAAATATCTCTTGAGATGCTTGCCTGTAAAGAGCTCTGAGACCAAATGTGTTTCCTTGTCTGGTTCCTGTGCTCAGAGGGTTGTGGCCCTGATTGGCACGTTGGAGGCTCAGGGCAGTCCTGCAGTCAGGAACACCTGTCAGACAGCACCTGTTGGACCTTGTTTAGCCCAGGTCTCCTGTGCTTATTGAGCCCTTTCACCACAACACGCTTAGGGAAACACTGGTTTAAGGCATCATCCTGGTCAGAGGGCAGATATCCTGGGGGAGGTTAATGCCTCAAGCACATCCTCCCCCCACCTCCCCAACGGGCTATTGCAAAGTAATACGTAACACATGTTGGTTGTAGAAAAATGGAAAAAAAAAAATCAAAAGTGTAAAGAAGAAAATTACCTCCCCCACCTCCTGCTCCTTAGACTCACCTCAAAAAGCTCTGGCCACAGTCTTCCCTCTTCATAGTGGGGAGGAGGCGACCATGGGGTTTCCCTCAAGGTACACCACTTCAATGGGGGGAAGCCCCATGAGAAAAGGGCCCGTTTAGAGATCATCTCATCCAACCCTCTGTCTCCACCCTGCGTAATTTCTGCCTCCCTTTCTCGTAGCCATTCCTTGGGGAAAGGAGGATGTTGGCCACGGTTCAGAGTGTGTTGAGTGGCACAGAGGGTAAGCAGGTATGTGGTTCATCAGGCTGGAAGGAGATCTTCCATTATAGGTGGGGAAACAGGCATGGAGAGGGGACATGACTTACTGGAGTTTCACAATGAGCCAGTGGTAGAGCCCACAGAATCCTGGCTCCTGTCCAGGTGCCCTCCCTAGCTCTCCCCCAGCTCTCTCGATGCCAGCAGGCTGTACTGGGGCCTGTGGCCTCCATGCAAGGCTGCGGTTTCCTCTGTGGGACTGTCGGGCCGCCCTGGGTGTGTGGGTGCCCTGTGCACGCACAGTTGTGTAACAAGCTCTGGGGTGTGTGCACGCGCTCAGTAACCTGATGCAACAGGGAAGTTGCGGTCCCGTGAGCTGGGGTGTGGGCGCTTGGCTGGGGCCCAAACCACAAGGAGTATTTGGCTTGTGGCTGCGGAGGCCAGGCACGGGGGTCGCAGAGTTGTCTGCGTCAGGGCTTGTCCATCCCTGCGTGCCCACATCCTGGTCCCTGTGGGCACAGGGCTTGAAATGGGGCTGCCTGGCCAGCTGATGCTGGAGGGGAGGTTGGGGCAGAGAGGGGGATCTTGCCCCATCCTCATCCTGTTTGCCTGGATGGCTATTGTGATGGGGGAGGGGCAGGCAGGACTTCCTCCCTGTGGTTCTGTTTCTTCCATCTCTTCCGGGTTGGGGTTGTAAAACTGCCTCCCCATCCCCCCTTCCCGTTGCCCCAATCCCGTAGCCCTCACCTCTGTTCCAAGTCATTCTGCACAGCAACAGCTGTCTCTCATTCCCTCCACCCTCCTGAGTCCCCTAGCCCTGCCCTCCCCCTACTCCACTCCAGTGGTCTTTCCAGCAGGCTCCCCATTGAGGAGAAGCAGAAAGAGGGAGGATGAAAAGAGCAGCCACTTTGCAGCCAGGTCAGATTCTAACCACTGCTGCCATTTCTGAACTGAGCGACCTAGAATGATCTGTGTTCTCCCTCAGCCTCTGTGTGCCCATCTGAGAGATGGGGGCAACGATACTTCCACCACAGGGCCGTTGGAAGGGACCCTAGGATCTAGGAAGGAACCTCATGAATGGAAGTTGCCCTTTCATTCAATCGCACATGGACTGAGCATCTGGGTACCCTCACCCTCAACATCTCCACCACCAGATGGGGCAACAGGCACTTTGGAGAGCAAGGGACCCTGGAAGGAGATGGCCAGGGAAAGCAGGCACTATCCTGTCTGCCCTGTGCCTGGCTAGGGTCCCAGTGGTGGCCTATGAACCCTCCCTCCTCTCTTGTCCTGGAGAGAGGTGAGGCATATGTGTTTCTTCTGCTCCATCCCACCTGCTCCAGTCCCTCAGAGAGGCAATATTCTTGGGGGTGGCCAGTAGGCTGCAGGGCTAGGTGAGGGGAGTGAGGGGAGGAAGGGCATCTGTGTCCAGTGTTCTTACCTTTTTCTTTTGCTGGGCTGCCCCTAGCCCCCTGGGGCTCCTCCCCAGAGCTCTGAGAATGCCTTGCGCCTATATTGCTTTATCCTGCACTAGCTGCCTAGTGTTTTGATGATCTCTTTATGCATCTATTTAAAAAAAATAATAATAGGGGCTGGCCTGGTGGCATAGTGGTTAAGTTTGCGCACTCCGCTTTGGTGGCCTGGGGTTCGTGGGTTCAGATCCCAGGCACGGACCTACACACTGCTCATCAAGCCATGCTGTGGTGGCGTTCCATATACAAAATAGAGGAAGACGGGCACAGATGTTGGCTCAGGGACAATCTTCCTCAAGCAAAAAGAGGAAGATTGGCAACAGGTGTTAGCTCAAGGCCACTCTTCCTCACCCAAAAAAAAAAAAGAAGATAATATATAGTGCATACTGTATGCTAGGCTTAACATATATTAACTCATTTCCTCCTCACAGCAGAGGGAGGCATAATTGTTATCTCAGAGAAGGGAAGTGCCTGGCTCAAATTCAAATAGCGTGTGTTGTGTAACCTCAGTCACCATCATATCACCCTATTTTATTTTCTTTGGAGCCTTGGTCATAGATAGTTGTCTATCTATTTATGTTTTTGCTTGCCCATTGTCAGTCTCTCTGTCTAGAGGGCAAGCTCCATGAGGCCAGGGACTTCATCTTTCTTATTCACCTTCCCAAGGCCTTAAGTGGCACTTGGCGCATGGTAGATGCTCAATAAATATTCATGGAAAGAACGAGCCACTGACCCACTCAATGGAGACTCCTTGAGGGTGTGCTCTGTGGCTGTTCATTTCTATTGCCTCTGAGCTGCCCAGCACAGGGCCTGGCCCAGACACTGTGCTCAGTAAGTGGTTTGTTGAATGAATAAATGAATGAATGAACGAATGGAAGAGTCCAGAGGATTCAGTTGGTTCTTCTCTCCCCTCCAGACTCCAGGAACTGGTGGGAGATCTTCAGCCCCAGGAAATACGGGAGAAGAATTTATTCTTCCTGGATCTCTGTTTTGGTTTCTCTGTGTGATTTTGTGTGTGGGCACAGAGTAGGTTACACATGGGGAAAAGTATGAGAAAAGGACTGGAAACAAAACAACCCCTGGAAATGACTCCTTGAATAATTGCTTCATGTCCAAAGGCAGGAGGAGATATAAACAGGGCACATGTGTGTGGCCTAGGGGAGGCTCCTAGCAAGTGATGAATAAATGAGCGAGGGGGTGAGTGAGTGAGTTGAGTCAGCTCCACAGTGAGCTCCTTGAAGGCAGGTCCAGGTCATAATTTTCTTTGTAGCCCCAGCCCCCAGCACAGGCCCAGATCAGAGTTTGGTATATGTTTTCTGAATGAATGAATGGATAAATGAATGAACGACTTAGTACTAAGCAGCATGGAAATGAATAGAAAGGGTGGGTGCTTCAACGGGCCCTAGAGCCCTAGTGAAGCAGACCGAGGATGCAGATTCCAACCTCTGGATCTGTTTCTCAGGAGTCAGGGTCTGAGAAGTAAGGAAGGGGCCTGGTGAATGCCAGGAGCCTGGCTTCCCCGCATTCATTCTTTCTAGGTGATCTGTCTGGGGTCCTGTGTAGATACTAATAATAATTATTTTAAAAATGAGTGCATATTTACCAAGCACTTACTGTGCCAGACTCTAAGATCTCTACATGTGTTCAGTAATTTAATCCTTTCAGCGACCATATGAGGTTGGTGTACTATTTTCCCCAATTTATAGAAGAGGAAACTGAGGCACAGAGAGGTTATGTAGATTGTGCAAGGTCACACAACTAGAAAGCGAACACACAGTCATCGCTCAGGCTCTGGTGGGGAGAGCAGCAGCTGCTCACCTATGTGCCTAGTAAATGATGCTCTCTGGGTCTTTCTCTGGTTGCATCCCCTCTCCAGGCCTCAGTTTCTTCCTCTGCAGAATAGAACATACATTGTGTTGTGCTGGGAGACGGAAGTCAGGATTCTGCAAGTGAAGGGGCTATAGGGCTCTTTTAATGGGATTTTCCTCCTCCTCCTGTGAATCACCATCATCTTCATCATGATGATGATCATGATCATCTCTAGACCTGGCCTCCTGCCATTAATATGCCAGGTTAGGCTACAGCCCTGGAGACCCCGGTGAGACAGACAAACCCACTTCCCACTCAGGGATAACTGTTGTCTGATTTGGCCTTCACTTATCTCTTATTTCCATTTTTATTCTCTACCCTCTAAGCATTGACTCAGCTCTAGCCTCATCTCTTTCCTCAATTATTGCAACAGCCTGCCCATTGGCTTCCCAGCCTCTGGGCTCTTCTCCACCCCATTAACTAATTTGCTTAATATGTAAATCAAAACCTATCACTCTCCTGCCCTCATGCCAAGAACTGACTCTAAACTCTTCATGAAATGAGGGGCCCTTTGTAATGGGGTCCCTGGAAACACCTCTTTTCCAGCCACCCCCAGTGCCCTCCAGCCATGCCATGTGGCTAGCAGTTTCTGTGACAGAGCATGGTTTTCATGTGTCTTTGCCTTTGCCTTTGCTGTTCCCTCTGCCTCGGAGGTCTTTCCTGACTTTGTCTCCACAGTAAATGGCTACTCATTCATTTTACCCTTCCGAACATAAAAGGCATAAAAGTGGCGCATGTTCATTGTAAATAATTCAAACAATATAGAACGCACTAGGAGAAAAAAAGGAAATGTTTCCTTTAAGATGTTAATTGTAATCCCAAGGCAACCATTAAGAAAATAACAAAAAACATATAGAAAAAGGAAAAAAGGGTATCAAAATGGTACACTACAAAAAATGCAAGACATATTTAAGAAAAGGCCGTAATGAAGGAATTGGGGAACAAAAAACATATAAGACATACGGAAAACAACTAAATGGCAGAAGTAAATCATTCTTTATCGATAATCACAGTAAGTGTAAATGGATTAAACTATCCTATTGAAAGTCAGAGATTGTACTAAAAAATATGCTGTCTACAAGAGGCTCACTTTAGATATAAGGGCACAAAGAGATTGAAAGTAAAACAATGGAATAAGATATCTCATGCAAATAGTAGCCAAAAGAGAGCTGGGATGTCTATATTATTGTCATACAAAATAGACTGTAAGTCAAAAAAGATTATGAGAGACAAAGAAGGACATTATATGTTAATAAAAGGTTAAATTCAGCAAGAAGTTATAAAAATTATAAACCCATACACATCTAAAAACAGAACCCCAAAATATATGAAGCAAAAATTGACATGATTGAAGGAAGAAATAAATTCTACAATAATAGTTGGAGACTTCAATACGCCATGCTCATTAATGGATGGAACAATTAGACAGAAGATCAATAAGGAAATAGGGGACTGGAACAACACTATGAACCAATTAGTCCTAACAGATCTACACAGAAAACTTTATCCAATAGCAGAATGCACATCCTCATCAAGTGCACATGGAACATTCTCTAGGATAGACCATATGTTAGCCATAAAACAAGTCTTAATAAGTTTTAAAAGATTGAAATCATACAAAGTATCTTTTCTGATCACAATGAGATGAAACTAGAAATCAATAACAGGAGGAAAACTGAAAAATTTACAAATATGTGGAAGTCAAACAACACAGTCTTAAACAACCAATGGGCCAAAGAAGAATCAGAAGGGAAATTAGAAAATACATTGAGATGACTGAAAATGAAAACACAACATACCAAAACTTCTGAGATGCAGGGAAAGCAGTGCTCAGAGGGAAATTTGTAGCTGTAAATGCCTGCATTAAAAAAAAAGATCTCCAACAATAACCTAAGTGTACACCTTCAGGAACTGGACAAAGAAGAGCAAAGTAACCCCAAAGCTAACAGAAGAAGAAACTCATATATATTAGAGTTGAGATAAATGAAATAGACAATAGAAAAGCAATACAGAAAATAAACAAAACCAAAAATTCTTTGGAAAGGTCAACAAAATTGATGAACCTTTGCTAGATTGAGTAAGAAAAAAAGAGAGAAGACTCAAATTACCAAAATAAAAAATGAAAGTGAGGACATTACTACTGACTTTACAGAAATAAAAAGGATTATAAGAGAATACTATCAACAATTATATGCCAAGAAATTGGATAACCTACGTGAAATGGACAAAGTCCTAGAGACACACAAACTTCTAAAACTGACTTAAACAGAAATAGAAAATCTGAGTAGACTTACAGCAATTAAAATAATTGAATCAATAATCAAAACCCCCACAACAAAGAAAAGTCCAGGACCTGATGCCTTCACTGGCGAATTCTACCAAACATGTAAAGAAGAATTAACACCAGTCCTTCTCAAACTCTTCCAAAACATTGAAGAGGAGGGAACATTTCCAGCTCATTCTATGAGGCCAGCATTACCCTGCTATCAAAATCAGACAAAAATACTACAAGAAAAGAAAACTACAGGCCAATATCCCTTATGCATATAGACGCAAAAATCCTCAACAAAATACTAGCAAATGGAATTCAGCAGCATATTAAAAGAATTATACACCATAACCAGCTGGAACTTATCCCTGGAATGCAACACAATACTAGAACAAAGGAAAAAAAGACACATGATCATCTCAGTTGATGTGGAAAAAGCATTTGACAAAATACAAAAAAAGTTCACGATAAAAATACTCAATAAACTAGGAATAGAAGGGAACTTTCTCAACATGACAAAGGCCGTATATGAAAAACTCACAGCTAACATCATATTTGATGGGGAAAGACAGAAAGCTTTTCCCCTACAATCAAGAACAAGACAAAGATGCCTGCTTTTTGTCACTTCTATCCATCACAGTTATGGAAGCTCTAGCTAGAGCAATTAGGCAAGAAAAACAAATAAAAGATATTCATTGGAATGAAGAAGTAAATTGGAATGGAAGTTGGAATGGAAGAAGTAAAATTATCTCTGTTCACAGATGACAGTGTAAGCTTACCTTACACTAGATATAAAAATTACCTCAGAATGGCTTAGTGACCTAAGTTTAAGAGCTACAACTTTAAAACTCTTCAAAGAAAACATAGGAGAAAATCTTCAAGACTTGAATTTGGCAATGATTTTTTTAGTATGACACCAAAACCACAGGCAACAAAAGAAAAATAGATTAACTGGACTTCATCAAAATTAAAAACTGCCACTGCATTGTACACTTAAAAGGGTTAAAATGGTAATGTTATGTTATGTATATTTTACCATAATAAAAAAAGTTAAAAAAAAACTAAACTGAAAAAAAAAAAACACCCCCTCAATTCCAATTCAAATGTTTACTGTCCTGGCTCTCCCTTCCCGCCTGCTCCCACCCACAGTACCTGCCCTCCGAGGACTCATTGTACCTTGTACAACTCTATTTAAAACCTCTCCCACTTATAAGGTCATTTGTTTACAAGTTGGTTACAAGTCGGCCCTGTCTCCCCCCGCCCCCACCGTGAGTTCTCTGCAGGCTGTGTAGCACAGTGGTTAAGACGTCATACCGTGGAGACTGAGTTCACATCTCCGCTCTGCCTCTGACCACTGGCAAGTTCCTTAACTACTCTGAGTCTCCACACCCTCACCCATAAAGTGGGGGTGATGACAGCACCTACCTCATGGGGCTGTGAGGAGGAGTCAGTGAGGTCTTGCACCTAAAGCTCTTAGAAGGATGGCTGGCACACAGGACACGCTCAATAAACGTTAGCTATTATTATGTGCGTGTGGCAAAAGGCAGATGGCTGCACAGTTTGTAAAATGAATGTTCGACAACAATCCCTGCTCTCCTCCCCACCATCCGCAGAGGATGGAGAGAACCTCTCTTCAAATGTATGGATTTGAACGTTCGAACGTGTGTGTATGAACCCCAGGATGGGGAGAGGAGGGAGCAAGCCCTTGTCCCCCTTTCCTGGCCCTGTCCTCTCTGGCCCTGGCTTAGTCCACCTACCCCAACTGTGACCCGGCCTCCCCTCCCGACTGGGCTGGGGTAGGGAAGATTAGACAAGCCTACCCCGGTGGCAGCAGGAGCCCCACTCTTCTCTTCTCCTTGGCTTTTGCCTGTCCCTAAAGCGGGCCCCCGGGTGTGCCCGGGTGAGGGAGGATGGGAAGGGCTCAGATTTGGGGGTTAGTGTCAGTCACTGCCGCCATATCAATCAGGGCCCTTTCATCAGCCGGAAACAGCTGCACCCAGCTGCCCCAACAAGTCCAGACGGGGGTTCCCTGCCCCTCCCCAGCCTGCCCCTCTTGCCCCCCTTCCTCAGCTGACAGTCAGTCTCACCCTTCCCCGGATGCAGGGGACAGGCTGGGGCAAGCCAGGGACACACTCAGTCTCCCTTCCCTGCTGCCCCTCCCTGGAGTGACACCCACCTCCTCCCCTCCCTGTACCCCACCTGCCCTGTCCCCAGGACCAGGCTGCAGTAGGGCCTGGAGGGGAAGTCAGGAGAGGAGCCCACAGTCCACAGGAGGCTGATTGCAGTCGGGCCTGAGCTCCTCGGGCAAGATGCTTCAATCAGAGCCCCGGAACAGCGAGGCGGGGGCTGGAGGGGTACCCTAGAGCACAGAGTGGGGAGACACTTGCTCAGGGTCACATAGTGGCTGAGCCAAGACCAGAGCCCAGAGCTTTGGATGCCCACTTTTCTGTCTGTTATCCCACAGCCTCAGTTTCCCTATCTGTCTATGGAGAGACTGCCGGGGGGTCTCCCGACTCCCTTCCAGCTCTGACCTTGTGGGCCTGCTCAGAGTCTCTCTCCTCTCCCCTCCTTGTTTCTCCCTGCCGAGTGCCCAGCTTTGCTGGTGGAGGTGGCTAGGGGTGTGATGAGGGAAGGGGGCCTCCCAGCTGGTTCAGCCTCTGTTTTCAACAACATAACCCTCCCTGTCGACTAAGAGACCAGAGGCTACTGCGTGGGGAGTGCCTGGTTTGGGCAGTGGCCAGATTGGCTCTGCTGGGTTCACAGCTCATTGTTCTGCCCACTGGACCATCCAGCCCGGAGACTGATAGATGCCTGAAAGTCGACTTATGCCTGCATATGATTGTTCAAGGCGCCCGAGGTGTGGGGAGGGTGTGTACGGGTGTGCAGGCAACGACCTGGGCAGGACCTATGGGGGTTGGAAGTCATGATCCCAAATGGGGTGGATGGGGGAGAGCCAGCTGAGCCAAACTCAGAACCAGGCATCCGGGGTCCAGACTGTGGTGTTGCCCTGCCCCAGACCCTTCTGAGGGTTAGGACCTAGGCTGGAGTGTGGAGGGGTCCTGAAGGTCAGAGAAATGCTCTCTTCCCCCTCTGACTTCTGATTGCTCTGCTTGGAGGGGTGGGAAGGTATCACGGCGGTAATAGCCAATGTCTTCCCTTTTGGCCAGCATCACCTCACAGAGCCGAGGCTTGGTTGGGGGAGGGAGGCCACGGGAGCGTGGAGTGTGCTCTGGGACCCCCAGGCTCTTCTCCCAGCTCCCCCCTCCCCCCATGGGCTGCATGACTTAAGGTGAGTCATGGGACTTGGCCTTTCCATCTGGACAGTGGGTCCCTGCCCCACCCTCTCTCTGCTGGAGGTAGGTGTGGGAAACTCCAGGAAGGCGAGGGTGGGTCTCTGGGACAAGATGGTCCTTCAGCATCTACTCACCCCTCACTCCAAGGCCTGAGGCAACTGCTGCCCAAAAGACATTTGTCAACCCAATCCTGAGTCAAAATACCTCCATCTCCAGAGAACATCTGACACAGCGTTGGCAGGATGTGGCCCTGCCCTCGGGGAGCTTACCATCAGAGTCAGCCAGCCTGTACAGGCTGGGGCAGACAGAGGAAGGGGTGGAGGAGGAGGAGTCCCCACAGCCACAGCCTAGACACAGTGGCTGGCCCGGTGCGTCTGCCTTGTAAAACCACAGAAGGACTTTTCTGACCAGCCCCAGAGGCAGCTACGTCCTTTGTCCTTCTCCCGTCTCTCTCTGTGCCCCTCCCTCTGCCAGGTGAATGTCCTCTGTCTCCCAGCAGACTGTGGGTGCCCTGAGGACCGTGGGGCCTAGCGTAGTGTCTGCACATGAGATGTGCTCATTGGGTGCAGGCAGGGATGGCGGTGGAATCCAAACCCTGCCGCTTTCCCATCCCCGGACACAGCCCCTGGCCTGGGGTTGAATACTTCAGTGATGGGGAGTATTACAAGGTCATGGGCAAGTGTGTTTTTGGAGGGATGTGGGGTCCAGCAAAAGCGAGGGAAAGAGAAACACTTCTTCAACCAGACTCTGGGTGAGGGGGAGACGTGGGTAGAAACTCCGAAGGGGGTGGAAGGTGGAGTGTCTAAGAGGTCCCCTGGAGCCGTGGGCGCATGGTGCAGGCGTGGGGGCAGGGAAGGTCTTGGACAACAGGTGGCCCTGAGTGGTGGGGGGTGCCTTGGGTGTTCCCCTCACCCCTGCTGCTCACAGAAAGTCACCAAATAAATTCAGGATTCCCGCTTAAATTTGAATTTCAAAGTCCTCAGCTCTGGGATTCCCTTCTGCATAAAGAAGAGAGAATAAATAACAAATAATTTTTTAGCATATCTCAAATATTGCATGGGACAGCAGGTGTCCTGTATTTTATTTGCTAAACCTGGCAACTCTACCCACCATGGCCTTCATCAGGGACAAGACACCTGTCTCCCCCAGGCTGTCTGCAAGTGGGAAGGCCCAAGTTCCGGTTGGCTGGTTGCCCTGCTCTCAACTGGGCTAGGAAGGCCCTGGGATGTTCTGGCTCCACGGCTGCTGCCGCAGGTACAGACAGTGGCTGTGGTGAGCAGCAGGGCAGGGTGTGTGTGGAATGGGGGAGGGGAACTGGGCAGTGGCAGAGCCAGAGAGACAAGGGAAAATTTTTCTGTGGGTTCTTGTCTCGTCCCCTCCCCAGACTCACCGCCAGCGGGGGCCTGAGTCACTGGGGGAAGGGGCTGGGACAGACCAAATTTTTCCACTCAGCCCCCAGTCCTGTAACAGGGCTCACCTGATGGGCCCCGCCCACCCAGAGGGAAATTCCAGTCCTAAATCCTGTACGGAATTCTCACTCTGGCCAGCCAGCTCCACACTGGGGGGTGGGGAGCTTCTGGGGCCAGGGGACTCCTCTGGGACTCCCTTCTGCTTAAAGAAGAGAGAAGCTTGCTGAGGGAGGACTGGTGTGGGCACAGCTGGGACAACCGCGGGGCTGGGCATGGGGCAGCAGGGATGTGAAATCTGAGGCTGAGGCCGGGACATGTGTGTAAAGAACCATCTCGGTTCAGTTGACACCAGTTTAGACTCTCCCCAGCCCCAGTGTGTGTCTGTGTGTGTGTGTGAGCACGCCCTTCTCATCCAGCTGCTGGGGGTGGAGGGGCTGTCATTACCGACATAAAGCCCATATTCTTTAGCCCGATGTTCAAGTCACCTTCCCCCTGGTTATCCGCTGCTGCTCCCTTCGGTGCCCTGGGCTCTCGTCCAGGTCCTCAAACTCAAATGCCAACAGGGGCCAGACAGGTAACTGGGGACAAGGGAAGTGGACTGGATTGAGGGGGGAGGTGTGCTACTCAGCTTCTCAATGGTTGTGCATTTCTGGAATTTCAGACTCCAAAGCCCGCCCCCCTCCACCCCCCCAGCCTCATTGTTTACCTTCTGGCTCTGGAGATGGACTGTGCCTTTTTCAAGGGTGCTGTGCAGGCCAGCTCAGGAGGGCCAGACAGAACACGTCTGAGGGCCGGATGTGGTCCACGGGTGCTAGTTTGCAACCTCCCCATCTGGCCAAATTGTACCTTTCGCCGTTTCTTGTATAGGCCCCTCCCATTCCTGCCTCTGTGCCTTTGCTTAAGCTGTTCCCTTGGCCTGGCATGCCCTCTGCCATCTCCAGGTGTCTAAATCCTATCCATCCTTCAAAGTCCCGCTCACAGGCCACCTCCCCCATGAAGCCTCCTCACCCTTGCCTTGCAATCCCTCCATCCTCTGTCTGTGCATCTTTTATGACCCAAATCACTTCCTGCCTTATGGTAAGTTTATTTATAGTCCTGAATCACCTGTAGGGGTCAGTTCTGTGGTCAATTAACCTCTGACTGCCTGGCCCAGAGCAGCATTTCAATAAATAATTGTTGAATGAATATCAAATGGAGGAATGTAAAAACCCCACCCATCCCTTTGAGTCAGAATTGGGCTCAAATCATGGCTCTGTTCATTTGTTATAGCTGTGTCACTTAGGGCAAGTTACTTTGTCTTGCCTCAGTTTCCTTATCTGTAAAATGGGTATCTTAATAGTATACATACATCTGGTTATAGTATGAACAATAAACGTGTTAATGCATAAAAAGCACTGAGAAAACACATCCAATAAGTATAAGCCATCGTCATCATCATTATCACTCTTATTGTTATTATTACGAAGCTTACATGGTGCCTCCCCCATGAAGCCTTCCACAGTCCCACAGTTGGGATGAATCCCTCCCTCCACTGAGTTCTACTGTACTTTGCCTGCCTTGTATTATAATTAGTATTCTACGTAACTGACTGTCTCATTGGATTGTCACCTCTTGGAGGGCAGGTCCATGCCTCATTGATCTTTGTGTTTCTCAGTCATTCACACAGCAGTTACTGAGGGTCTTTGAAAGCCAGGTACTGTGTCGGGGGCTGAAGATACACTGGTGAAAAGACATGTCCCTTATAGCACTTGGCGCTGTGCCTAGGTTAGTGTTTGCGGTCACCTTCCTGCTACCTGATGTCTCCTGCATCACTGGATGCAAGGAGGACTGGAATGGAGTAAGCTGGAATGGGGTGGAGGGGTCAGGGCCCAGCAGCTCCCAGCTGACCACTGAGGGGCAGCGCTATCCATAATGTGGCCCCACCGTGCTGGGAGGGTGGGGTGAAGCTGGCACTCAGGGAGCAGTGAGCAGGTTGGACATGGGGGTGCCGTGTCTCCCTGCCTGCCATGGGTCCTCCAGGTGGGGACTGAGATGGTCCTGGCAGGGTAGGGACCAGCTCTATGCCCAAGCTTGGCGGAGACCCCCCCAACTCCTGGGCCCCCAGTTCCTGCATGCCTGCGTCTCCAGAGACATTCAGCTCCAACTTCAAGACGCAGTCCTTACACCCATCATGCAACCTAGAGAAATAATTGTGAACCAGATGTTGACAAGCTCTAGAGCCAGACTCCGGGGTGTGACTTCCAGCAAGTAACTTGGCTTCTCTGGGCCTCAGTTTCCTCATAAGAGGAATTATGTGAGTTAACACCTATATAGTTGTTAGCATTATTATGGGTTAGGTGAACTAGGCTGGGATTTAGGAGCCCCAGGTTGATCCCTGGCCTGCTCCGAACTCCCTGTGGGACCTTGGACAAGCCCTTTTCCACGTCTGGGTCTGAGTGTCCCAGGCCATAGGATAAGGAGTGGTGTGTAGTGATCTCCAAGGCTCCTCCCCTCTCTGAGAGCCTTTGAGCTTAAGATGCTCTCCCTGGGGTCCAGCCTCTTCATTCCTATGGAGAGGGGCCACTTTCTCCACTCAGCTCCCAGGGATCTCAGCCCCAATTCCCCAGTTCCATCTTCAGTCTTGGGACTCAGGTGCTCAGTCTCTGCACTCTGGGGGTGCTGGGGAGGAGTGCTAACATGCTCCTCTTTCACCACCTCCACTTGCGTGTGGGGCTAGGCTCCATGTCATGCCAGACAGCAGTGGGGTCCATGCGCCTGCACAGCTCACCCTCCCATCGCTTTGCCAGAGGCCATTGACTGTGTCCAAGCCCCCAGCCAGGAGGCCAGAAGGCACCTCTGAAGCCTGCTTGCAGGGTACGTGGTATAGGATGGGCAGGAGGGACAGGCTTTGTCTTTCAGGCCCACAGCTGTGAGTGGGCACTCTGAGCGTGTGTGGCTCTGGCAGGCCCTGGCTGAGAGCCCTGGTGGGCCATAGACGGCAGGGGCAGCCGTTATTTTGGCCTCACATCTGCATCCCAGCAGGATCAATCAGTGGGCCTCCAAAGGCAGGGGAGAGAGGAGGAGGTGCTGACAGAGTGGGCTTGGGAAGCCCAGCACGGGACCCTGGGCTCCCCTCCCCCACCCAGGCCAGGATGAAAGCTCCCTTCCCTAACCTGGTAAGTCCCTGGTCCTCATTAAAGACCCTAATCCTCCAGCCCTGCTGCAGATTCAGAGGCCTCCACCCCCAGGTCTGGTGGGGAGGGGACAAGTGATGGTTTTTTTGTCACTTCCTCCCTCCCTCACAAACCAGGCCCAGCCTGGGCACCTGACTGAGTGGTCAATGGGCATGTGGGGGCCACCAGGACCCCAGGAGGGAGCTTCTGGTTCTGGGAAGTGGAGGAGGGAGAAAACCGGCCTCTGAGGGGAGGAGTCCTGGGAAAAGAGGGAAAAGAGAAGGAGGTGGTGGCAGTGTTCTGACCAAGTGGGAGAGTCCCTGGCAAGAGGCACTTCTCTCTTCCCCTCGCTCCTTGCCACCCTGGAGATCCCCGCTGAGGGGTGCCTAGGGGGCTGGCAGGGCACCCAGCTCAGCATCTCTGCTGGAGCAGAGCAGCGAGGGCCCAGGCTGGGGGCCCTCGGACCTCAGTTTTGCCGGCTATCCTGTGGGGCTGATCACTCCCTCACTTGCTCTTGCCTTCCCTCCTGGGGCCAGCGTGAGGGCAGAGAGAAAGGCCAAGGGGAACACACTTTGGTAGGTAAGCACAGTAAGTGCTGGAGGAGGCTGGGGCCAGAGTTTGCAATTGCCTCCCAGTCCCGATGGCCTGGTGCCGGCCTGCGTTATTTCCATTGGCCCAGAGCTTCCTGGCGGAGTGTGGAGCAATCCCGTTCCTTCCCTTTTACCTCCATTCCTCCTGGGGGCTGCTGAGAGAAGCTTCTCTGGCCTCTTCTTTCTATACTGCCTGAAATGGCTTTGTTGGGAGGCCCAAGGGTCTCTGTGCCCACCCATCCCTCATGTCTACCGGGCCTCCCTAGCTGGAGGTGCTGGGCTGGGGGCTGCTGGGAGCTCTGGGGAGAGGATGGTCTGTCCTCAGGCAGCTCCGAGCTGACGGGCAGAGACACAGCCTCCACCCCCAGAAGACAGACTTGGACACAGAGAAGCCTGCAGTGTATATCACCCACAGTTGATTGAAAGGGGCAGGTGGTCAGTTATATAGACCGTGGACATAATCAACTATATTTCATCAAGAGCAAGACTGTTAAATTACATACTGCCAAGAAGAAAGAGCATTGCTAATTAAACTATGACACAGTGCCTTCTTGTTATTGATTTCAAGGCGCCTCCTGATTTCATAGATGTTCACATGTGAAAAATGTGTGTCAGAGAACCAAAATAAAGTGAAAAACATTTCTCTTGGACACACGTTTTTTTCTGCATCTAACAGTGTTTACTCAGAAGGGTTGTTCTGAGGTTTACGAGACCTGACACGTAAAGCAGTGCAGTGACTGGCACATATGAAGGGTCACTAAATGTTAACTGTTAGTGCTGTTGCTCTTATATGTACATGGATTTTATATGGACACCAAAGTCCTTTTTGCTAACTTTGTATTGTTCTAGAGGCTAAGGTCTCTGAGAACACAAGCGGCTGGAGGCAGAGGAGCCGGGAGAGTGGAAGCAGCTTGGAGGGGGCACCGTTCCATGGGTGTAATCCCCACCGAGGCATCAGGAGGGGGCTGAGCCCAAAGACCACATTTGCCAGTCTCTCAGAAAAGCGCCACCCACCCCTGACTCATTACCCCGTCAATCAATCTTTCAATCAATTCGTTCATTAAGACGTTTATTGACACCTGCTTGATGACAGTCATGGTGCTAAGTCGCCTCCTTGTGGCCCCCCCCCACCGCTGTCCTTGCCTGTTAGGAGCATCCAGGCCTCAGCTATTCGAATTGGCACATCAAAGGCAGATAGGCCCTGACCCCTCATCAGAGGCTTTTCTCCAGGGATCAGCCGGAGAGGGGGTGGCTCTCCCTCTCTCTCACTATCCCCAGTCACACCCACATCAGGGGAGGGGACCTTCACTTCCCAGGCACTCCTAGGCCTTTGTAGAGGCTGTTCTCTCTGCCAGGACACCCTCAGCCCTGTTCTGTGCAAAGTGTCTCTCTTTCCTCTTTGTTAAAAAGAGGTTTCAAGCCCCTTCTCCTGGAAGCCTTCTCTGAGAATGCCTGCCCCCACTCGGCTTCTGTCCCTATTTGTTAAGACACTCAGGACATAGTCTGCACCCTGCAAATTGAACCCTCCTGTGGTCTGGGATTCCCTCTTGCCTGTGTCCCAGGTGGCCAGATGCCAGCTGTGCAAGGATATGTCACCTGACACTGGGATACTGGCACCCCTGACTCTGCTTCTGAGTTCCCACCTCCCAAACCCATGTAGTGTGCTCTTGGGAACCAGGCACTGTGACAGGCCCGGGGGTGGCCCTGCTCTCAGAGCCCTCTCAGCCTCCTGGGCTATGATGTCTTCCCCTGCTACACCACATTCTTCATGTCTCAAATCCTCTCATCCCAGCCTCCTCCAGTGGGGACCGAGCCCGTGCCCCACATCTGATTGGGGTATCCCCCTTGGGTGGGGAAGGCTGTGTGGTAAGCTCTTGGGGGGACCCTTGTCTCCCCCTCAGCCACAGAGCACTAGTTAAACCCTGTCCCCACCCTGCTGCTACCCAAGCAGGCCCTCAGTTGTTTATTGTTCAAATGCAGACCCCAGGGGCCCGGGCCTTTCCCACACCAAGGACTGAGCTGTCCGTCCCCAGCGTTCCAAGAACAGACTCGGTCAAGTGCACACGTTGTGAAACGTTCTGCTGGGCCCTCCAGGGGATGAGGCCATCTGTGTGCTGAGTGGGCCACTGTGGGCAGCCAGGGGTCAGGCTGGGGACCTGTATGCACTCATCTCCTCCCCGCACAGCCTCTAGGAGCAGGGAGGCCTGGGGAACGGGGAACCAAGCCCCTTGGGCTGCCCTCCTGCTTTCCTCCTTGCTAGGGGTTCTCCAGAAAAGACACAGGAAGAAAATGGACCTTCAGAGCTGGGGGGCGAGATCGGCCATATAATCTGTGGGCCCAACACAAAATGAAAATGCAGGTCTCTTCTTCAAAGCAGAGCATTAAGCCGAGCACAGGCTGTCACACACCCTGCTGGGAGACACCCTAGGAGTCCTGTGGCCAAGCCCCACATTGTGCTGAGGAGGGCTCTGGGGCCTGAGAGGGGCAGGGCCTTGGCCACTGCCACCCTGTAGTGGAGCCCAGGACACCTGCTTCCTGTCCAGTGCTCGCTCCTGGGCCGGGCTGCACTAGGAAGGCTTTCTTTCCATCCCAGGGCTTCCCCCTTGCCTTGTCCTCCTTGCTCACTTCTGAGCTTCCGGAAAGGTTCCCTGTTTTCCAGGCTCACCTCCACCAGGAAGCCTTCCTCTCCAGTTTAGACCAGTTTCATCTGCTGATTATTCCCAGGCTTCTTACCCCTTCCGGGCTCAGTCACATGGCTTTGCCCTTGAACTTCTGAGTCTTTATATGTGAGTATATGTTAGTGAGAAAGAACAGCCTCCTTCCTCCCTTGCCTACCAGTCTTGGGTGGTCTCCCTCACCAGACTAGGAGCTCCCTGAGGGCAAGGCAGGGCCTCCCTTCAGACTGGGGCCTTCCTGGGGTTGGCAGCCTTTCCTGGGGCCTCCCTCCAGGCTTGCCTCTGCATAAGGAGGCTCCCCTGACACTGCACTAAAGGGGATACTGTGCCCCTGTGTGGTACCCAGTTGGCTGTGTGCACTGGGGGCCCCTGCTCCTGGTTCTCCACCTCCTTTGCTGTCTGTTCCTGATCAGTGGCAGCAGATTCTGAGTGAGTTGGTGGGGGAAGTTGGAGCCAGGGGTGAGGGAGGGAGATGGGGGAGCGGGAGCAGGGTGGCCCCCCACCCTTCCTCCCAGTAGGGCCCCAAAGGAGAGTGGGCAGCATGACCTCTTTCCTGTGGCTTCCCCCCTCAGGGTGTGAGGGAGGAGTGTCAGTCTTGGGCTGGGGTCAGGGTGGGGGGAGTGGCCACTCAGCTGAGGCCAGTCACTCAGAGGCAGGGTTTGTGGCATTTGGGCCGGCAGGGGAGAAGGGAGGGAATGTGAGGAATATCCTGACTCAGCAGTCCCCCCCACCAGCTCGGGGATAGGCGTTGGGGAGGACTGATTGCTGAGAACATGCAGATGGTGGAGGCCTGTCTGCCCCTCCCTCCCCCATCCTCATTCTGAGTCCCCTGGGCTGTGTTCAGGGAAGACACTGGGGACAGACAGAAGTCAGAAACACTGGAGTCCCCCCAGAGATACTGGGGAGGCAAGGAAGGAGGCTGAGGGAGGGGGACCCAGGATAGGGTGCCTTTGACATTGCCATAACTGTGACTATCAGTGACATGCAAAGGAATGTCCCCAACACGATAAGGACTACTCCTTTCTTGGAGGGAAGCTGGGGGACAGCATGGGAGGGGGGGCTTGGCTAGTGAGTAATGTGGGGGAAGGGGAGGGGTATTAAGAGAGAGCAAACAGTGGCCTGACCCCAGGCCCAGCCGAGTGGGAGGCAGACGGAAGCCTGCTTTAGCTGAATCTAGAGCTCCTTTGCACAACTGGAATATAAGCTTCGTTAAGGCAGGGACCATCTCATAACATCCCTTAATTACCTGACAACCCCTCCACAGGGCTGGGTGCAGAGAGGGCATTCGGCCCAAGCTTGATTTTGAGTATGCTTAAATTTTATTTAAAGTGGTCTTGCAATATCGGGTACCCCAAATTAAACTCACACCCATAATCCTGGCTATTTACCTTTCTCCTTGTACCTTCCGACGTCTTTATAGGTATATACTTACGTAAGGCTGACTTATGTAAACTCAGCCTGAGTCAAGCTTTTCCAGCAGCCTTGGCGAGAGAGAGTGCTGGCTGATGGGTGTAAACGCGTGTGTCACGCTCCTTGCTCCTTTGCTCTGAAGTAACCCTTGTTCACGGGCAAGGAGAGCTGGTGGCACCCTCACTGGGCAGGTTTCCATCCTCCCCCTGTGTTTACATTGCTGCCAAGCATATACCTGCTTCGTTTATCTCCTGATTTCAAAGGATTCTGACTTATGCAAAATAGACTTATGTAAGATTTGCCAGAACACAATTCTAATGTGATTTGGGGACCGCAAGTGGGCAGCAGCTGTTGGTTCTCTTCATGTACAGATACCCAACCATTTTGAGCTGTAAAACCCTATTTTAACACTAAAAAAACTTCAAACATCACAGAACTCCAAAGGACAGGTGTGTGGTATGACAGGTATCCCTCATTTGAGAAAAATCTGTGAAGGAAACAAACTATGGTGAAGTTAGGAATAATTCGAAATGAAGTTGCATATCATTAATCTCTGTAGTTTCTATACAAGTTTGAAAGAACAGTAGCAAATGTATTCAGGAGTAATATTCACTTGACTATGTGAGCAAAGATGTTCATTGCAGTGTTATTATTTGAAGTGAAAGAACTAGGATCCATTGGGGGAAATGGTCCATAATCTGGGTACGTGATGCCGCCATTTAACTGTACTGTGTAGAACTGTGGGGGGTGGTGCACGTGAAAAAGATGAAGAGAAGACATCAGAACAAAGTATTTTGCTTGTGAAAATTCAGTGGTCCTTGGGGGAGGAGGGAGAAGGGTGGGTGGCGGGGAGGAGCTACGCTGATGGTCTCAAGTCTCTAGGTGCTGGGAAGTCCATCCTGAGAGCAGGTAAGTTAGTGTCTGGCCTTGAGTTCTGGGTGGGGGTGCAGAGAGGAAGCAGGCAGGGGCCAGATCATACAGACTGCCATGGATGATGCTAAGAGAAGAGACTGCTTCTCTGGGTATGGTGCGAGAGACAGCTGGGAAATTCTTCCCTGTGCTAACTGAGATCCTTCTTGCTGTGGTTTCCAACCCATCTCTTCTTCATTTCTCTCCATTTTATACAATTGCTCACTGTGCCCAGGGCAGCTGAATATAGATCTCCAATTCGCAGTTCCAGGGACCCTACTTCCCAAATCTGGGCATGAGGTCTGACAAGTCCCAGAAGAGCTGTGGGGATTATGAAGCAGGATATATAAAATAATCAGGGCTGTCCAAAAGCCAGAGCCAGAGCAGAGAAGCTGCCCCCCCTTCCCTCCCTGCTGCGGCCTCCTGCCTCCCCCCTTAAGGGGGCTGGGAGCAGTCAGCCCGAAGCATCCCTGCGTCTCCACAGCATCTTCCATTGGGTGCTTCTCGGAGAGCAACGTGCTGAGAGAGCACTTGTGAGGCATGGGGGCAGGGGCGGGGGCAGGGGGTCAGGGTGCTTTTTAATTTCTCGTTAGCGATGACAGCTGTAGAACTCAAGCAATTAAGGAGGAAGACTCCCCCAGGATGCCAGAGGGCCAGCCCCCACAGCTGCGCACATCTTCCTCCCTTCCTCCTTTTCCATAACACCGCCCCCCCCATGCACACACATGCATACACATGCTGTCTTCCTCTCTTTGGGCCCAGGAAGCTGTGGGCTACAATTACAGGGAGGAAAGTGTTGCAAAGTGGTCCCCTCCTCTGGGCTTCAGTAGGGGGAACTGACAATGGAGTTGGGAGAGGCCGCTGGATCTAGAAGATGCCTTCTCCATCATCCACTCCTGGGGGTGGGCTGGACTTGTGGAAAAAGGGTCTACTTTCTTCAGAGTTGGTATTGAGGTTGGGGGCATGACCAAGGCCATAGCAGCCTTCCCTGTGCTTCTAGACTGAGTGACCCCCCCAACCCAGTCTGACCCTTGGGGTGTGGGAGAAGGGTCTCAGGTAGGGAGGACAGGAGGAACTTTTATTCTGTTAAGATCTCCAGGGCATTCTACATCTCAAAACTTTCCTCTTCGTCATCTCTGGGGATTCCTTTTGGCAGCCTACTCTAGATCCTGCCCATTTCGTGGATTCTTGCTCTGTCCTCAGCTGTGGCGGGGAGGGTACAAGTGTTCAATGCCATTGTCTTGTTAAGAACAGTCCTGCTCATGGCTGTGGTGTGTTTTTGGATGCAGAAGCAAAGCTCTATATACCGTCTAAACATCTCATTCCACCCACTAGCCGATATTTGAAACCTAACCATTAACATTTGCTTCCTTTAAGGCTGTCTTTTTGCTAAATTGCAAACACCCTTAGGAAGGGAACCCCTTTATCCTGAACGAAAGCTCTGACAACTGATATTGATAAAGGAGTAACTGGAGAGGAGCATGCTGGCCAGGATTCCCGGGGCGGGGGGTGAGGGGTGGGGGGCAGTAGGTTTATAGAGAAGAGTAGATACTCTTCCCAGTCTTCCCCTGCTTCTGATTAAGTCTTTAGAGCGTGGGAGAGTGACAACCCAGGCTGGTCTTCTCTGACCTAAAACAAAAGGAAGTCTCCAAATTCTCATGGTCATGACCATTATCATCAACAGCCTCATACAGACATGGAACACCAATGATGTTACAAAGATGCTCAACACATGGCCCTTGCTCCCAAGATGCTCACAGCCCTGTGTGGGGTATCCAGCTCACCTGAGTGACCAATGAGGAGCCCAGGGAGGTTTTAGGGGAAGGGCTTACATGTGCCAAGCATGATCTTAGGGCAATTAGGCAGGCGGTGGCAACCACGAAGGATTTGAGGCAGGAAAGAGGGGATATTGAAGTTCGTTGGGTGCCCCTGTCATCATGCAGGTGAGGGCTGAAGAGGCCTCAATTAGGCTGATAGTGATGGGAACACAAAGGCTGGGGCTTGTGGAGAGGCATTTTGGAAAATGAATCTCCAGGACTCTGGCTATGGGGAGGATGAGAGGGGGAGGAACTGAGTGTGAATCTAAGGTTCAGAGCCAGGGTACCTGGGCGATGGCGGTGTACTGGCAGCGGAAGGGAAAGTCTGGTGGAGCTGTGTTTGGGTGGAAGGTGAGTTCTAGTTCAGCATGCTGCATTTGAAGATAAGTCTTCCCCCCAAGAAGAGGGCAAGACTGAAGGCAAGCCATGCATGTAGAGAGTACAACTTTTTCTTAAGGAATTAACACAAATATCAGTGGTTCCTCAAAGTGGTCAGTACAAGAGACTGGACAGTTTTCCCAAATAGCTTGCCTTTGATCAAAATGTTTTACCCATTTGTGGAATAGCTCCTGGCCCAGTCTTGTGTAAGGACACGTAGACAGTTGGGTTCATGCCTTCAGAGAGCTAACTATCTAATTGGGGTGACATTAAAGTAAAACTCATAAAAAAGGTGATATGTACCTATGGCTTCCCAGCATATGAGTATGCTAGTTGTCTATTGCCATATAATAAATGACCCCCAACTTAGCACCTCAAAACAACATCCATTTATTAGCCCCCAGTTCTGTCAGAGGTCTGGCGTGGTGTAGCTGGGTTCTCTGCTCAGGGTATCACAAGGCTGAAATCAAGGTGTTGGCTGGACTGGGTTTTTGTCTGGAGGCTCTGGGGGAAAAATCCACTTCCAAGCTCATTCTTATTGTTGGCAGAATTCAGTTCTTTGTGACTGTAGGCCTGAGATTCCATTTCCTTGCTGGCTGTCAGCCAGGGCTGCTTGCTGCTGCCTGTATTCCTTGCCACATGGCTCCGTTCGTGATGAAGCCGGCAATGGCACATCAACTCCTTCTCATGCTTTAAATCTCTGACTTCCTCTGCTTTGACCAGCCAAAGAAAACTCTTTGCTTTTTTTCTTTTTCAATTTTTTTATTGTGGTAAAATATACATAGCATAAAATTGACTATCTTGACTATTTTTAAGTGCACAGTTCAGCTGTATTAAATACATTCATACTGTTGTGCAACCATCACCACCATCCATCTCCAGAACTCTTCATTTTGCAAAACTGAAACTCTGTACCCATTAAACAATAACTCTCCATTCTCCCCTTCCCCTGGCAACCACCATTCTGCTTTCTGTCTCTATGATTTTGACTACTCTAAGTATGTCATATAAGTGGAATCACACAGTATTTTTCTTTTTGTGATTGGCTTGTTTCACTTAGTATAATGTCTTCAAGTTTCATCCATACTGTAGTACATTGCAGAATTTTCTTCCTCTTTAAAGCTGAATAATATCCCATTGTATGTGTATATCTCATTTTGCTTATCCATTCATCTATTGATGGACACTTGGGTTGCTTCCACGGTTTAGCTATTGTGAATAACCACTATGAATGTGGGTGTACAAATATCTCTTCGAGACCCTGCTTTCAATTCTTTTAGGTATATACCCAGAAGTGGAATTGCTGGAATTTATAATTCTATTTTTAATTTTTTGAGGAACCTCCATTCTGTTTTCCACAGTGGCTGTACCATTTTACATTCCCACTAACAGTGCACAAGCGTTCCAATTTCTCTACATCCTCACCAACACTTGATGTTTTCTGTTGTTTCTTTTTATAATTGCCGTTGTAATGGATGTGAAGTGGTGTCTCATTGTAGTTTTGATTTGCATTACTCTAATGATTTGTGATGTTGAGCATCTTTTCATGTGCTTATTGGCAATTTGCATATCTTCTTTGGAGAAATGACTCTCCATGTCTTTTGCCCATTTTTGAAATGGGTTGTTTGTTTTTCGTTGTTGAGTAAACTCTCTACTTTTAAAGGGCTCATGTGATTAGGTCAGGCCTGTTGGGATAATCTCCCAATTTTACAGCCAACTGTGCCATATGACCTAACACGTAATCACAGGAGTGAGAGCTGTCATATTCACAGTCCTGGGATTATATGGAGCGTGTGCACCAGAGGGTGGGAAATCCTGGGAGGCCATCTTAAAAGTCTTCCTACCACACACAGAATTAAATATGGAGTTCCTTCAGCAGCCTAAAAGACTTTACATCTTCTGACCCCTAGCTACCTCTCCCCCCAGCCATTTAGACATCTTAGTTTTCTTCAAAAAGACAAGCATGTTCCAACTGCAAGGACTCTGTACTTGCTGCCATCTCAGACTGGAGCGCTCTTTTCCAGGCATTTCCATGGCTTCTCCCTTATTTCCTCCAGGTCTCTGTTCAGAGACAGCCCTTTGCTGACTCCATCTAAAATAGAAATAGTCCCACCCAGCCTGCTCATTGCCTATCCCCTCACCTTGCTTTATTTTTCTGCATAGCATTTATTTCCACCTGACATATATGTGTGTCTGGCTACTTGTTTACTGCCTATGTCCTCCAACTAGAAGTAAGCTGAGTGAGGGCATTAACTTTGTTTTACTTACTATTCTATCTCCAGTGCCTAGAATAGTGCCTAACACATAGCTGGTGCTCAATAAATATTTGATGAAAGAATGATTGGATGTGTTTTCATACCTACTGAGAGCTTTTAAAATGGAAAAGTTGTTCTAGAGCACAAAACAGATGAAAAATTCTTCCTGTATTATTTTTGTTTTACAGTTGAAAAATTTTAATGAATTTAAAAGTCTTTAACTAGAGCAAATTAAACACAAAATAAGCAGAAGAAAGGAAATAATAAAGATCAGAGAAAAATAAATGAAATAGAAAACAGAAAAACATTAGAGAAGATCAATGAAACCAAAAGCTGTCTTTTCAAGAAGATTAATAAAACTGATAAACCTCTAGCCAGATTGATCAGGAAAAAAAGAGAGAAGACACAAATTACCAATATCAAGAATGCAAGTGGTGACTTCACTATAGATTACACAGACATTAAAAAGATAATATTATGAACAATTTTACTCTAATAATTTCCATAACTTAGATGAAATAAACAAATTCCTTGAAAGGCACAAACTACAGAAGTTTACTCAAGAAGGAATAGATAACCTGAATAGACATATCTCTAGTTTTCAAAAATTGGATTTGTAATTAAAAGCCTTCCCACAAAGAAAACTCTAAGCCCAGATGGCTTTACTGATGCATTTTGCCAAACATTTAAGGAAGAAATAATACCAATTCTACACAAACTTTTCTAGAAAATTATAGAGGAGGGACTACTTCCCAACTCATTCTATGAGGGCAACTTTACTCTAATACCAAAACTAGACAAAGACATTACAAGAAAGAAAGCTCTAGACCAATATCCCTCATGAGTGTTGATGCAAAAATGCTCAACAAAATTTTTGTAAATCGAGTCTAACTCGCTCTATCTCTACCTCTACCTCTATGTGTGTGAGAACACATCATGAACCAGTAGGATTCATCCTAGGAATGCAAGGTTAGTAACATTAGAAAAAACCAAGCAAGGTAATTCATCATATTACCACATTAAAAAAAACGATCATGTTAATAGATGTAGAAAAAACATTTGACAAAATCCAATATTCATTTCTGATAAAAGAATATCAGCAAACCAGGAATAGAAAGGAACTCCCACAATCTAATAATAAGCCTCTACAAAAAATATATGATGGTAAAAGATGAAATGTTTTCCCTCTATGACTGGGAATAAGACAAGGATGTTTACTCTCACTGTTTCTATTCAACATTGTACCAGAGGTTCTAGCCAGCGCAATAAGGCAAGGAAAATAAATACAAAGCATTCAAATGGGAAAGGAAGAAGTAAAATTGTCATTATTTGCTGACGACATGATCGTCCATGTAGAAAATCTGATGGCATATACAAAGAAGCTACTAGAACTAATAAATTGGACTTAGTAAGGTTGCAAGACAAGCTAGATATACAAAAATCAACTGTACTCCTATGTATTAGTAATGAACAATTGGAAATTGAAATTTAAAAATAATACTTTAAAAATGATTATCCATCACACTGGGGTCTAAGGAATTCTTCAGTTTTGGGAAATTTTCTTGGATTATGTCATTGATGATATCTTTCTCTTAGTTTCTCTGTTTCTCCTACCATTTGAATGTTCTCCTATTATTTGGATATTATTGCCTGAACTGGTCCTCTAATTTTACTCTATAGTCTTTCATATTTTTCCATCCTTTTGTTATCTCTCTTCTACTTTATGGACATTTCTTCAGCTTTATCTTCCAAACTTCTACTGAGTTTTATTATTTCTGCTATAACATATTTGATTTTTTTTTTTTTGGTGAGGAAGATTGGCCCTGAGCTAACATCTGTTGCCAATCTTTCTCTTTTTGCTTGAGGAAGATTGCTGCTGAGCTAACATCCGTGCCCATCTTCCTCTATTTTGTATGTGAGACAGTGCCACAGCATGGCTTGTGTAGGTCTGCGCCTGGGATCCGAACCTGCGAACCCCGGGCAGCTGAAGTGGGGCGTGTGAACTTAACCACTATGCCGCCAAGCTGGCTCCACATGTTTGATTTTTAAAGACCTCTCTCTTGTTCCCATTTTAGAAAATACTATTCCATTTATGTCTCATTTTTGCAATTTTTTCCCTTATCATTCTCGGGAAATAATGATAATATATTGTTATTTTTGAGCTTCTTCTTGCTACGTAGTCTCAGCTTCCTCCAAGTCACTTCTTCTTTTGTTTTGTTTTTGTCTCTCTCTTTTGTGCTAGAAGCTTTCCTCAGATATCTCATAATCCATCGTGGTTTGCTTATTTTTAAGTGTGGAGATCTGAAAAGCTGATTGGAAGCTCTGAGTTACTCTTATGTGTGTGTATGAGTGTGTGTGTGTGTGTGTGTGTGTGTATGTGTGAGTGTGTGTGGCTTGTCATCTGTGAGGCTCACACTAGGGTGATCTGGCTGGGATAATTCATTCTGAAGCCTCCGATGTTAGTATCTTTGGGTTTTTTCTTCCTCTGAGGTAGGTCACATTCCCCAGAGTAGCACCCTCTGGGTTCCAGCCTGGAGGACAAAGGCCAATGTTCTGGGATTCCCAGAGGGTAAGAGGACCCAGGCCTCAGCATTCACTGTGTGAACATTTTCAATAAGATACTCCTGCCTTCAGTGTCCTAGGGATCCCCTACAGAGACCCTCAGTTTTCCCCTCACCAGGGAATAGGCCTCTAGCCTTTTGCCTGGCTGTGTGGGGTTGGGGAAGAGTCTGAGGATTTGACTGTGTTTTAAGAACACTTTCCGCCAGTCCTCTTTATTTATTCAATCCCCTTCACCCTCACTTCCAGAGGTAACTAGTGTCACCCATTCCTGAGGCTTTTGGGGATGCTGGGGTATTGATTAGTCAGAATGGCTTTCCCCACTGCCTGCTCCGTGTTCTTTATTGCTCTTCCACCTGCTTTCTAGCTTCCAAATTTTTGTTGCTGTTATCTCCTCTCCCATTCTTCCCATCATTGGGGGTGTATACCTTGTTTTGTTTTTGTCTCTCTCTTTGGTGCTAGAAGCTTTTTTTTGGTGAGGAAGATTGGCCCTGAGCTAACATCTGTTGCCAATCTTTCTCTTTTTGCTTGAGGAAGATTGCTGCTGTATACCTTAAGAAACAAAATGAAAATGAAAGAGAAATTTAGAAAGCCTTTAACTTTTGCTTTAGTGGAGTTTCAGGAAAGAACAAACGTGGATACAGGTGTTCACACTGCTATCTTTTCCTGGAAGTCCCTTAATCCATTATTAGAGGCTTTTATTATTACCAACTCCATGTAATTATACTAAAAGAACAGACCAGGTATCTCTGCTCAGGAGCTAACCTGTACATTCCAAGAGGGCAGGAATTGTTTTACTGTCAGTGTGGTTGACTGTGGTATTTCATCCCCCAGTACAGGGCCTGGTATAAGAAAGTACTGCTATATAATAATGTACACCTGAAATTACACAATGTTATAAATCAATATGATCTCAATAAAATAATTTCTCTAAAAAGTATCAATAAATATTTGCTAAATTTATGAATCAACTAATGAACAACTGAGCTGCCTTCAGGGCCTTTATTACATTAAAAATTTTCCTCAGTGATGTCAAGACTTCATCCTTGAGAACTGAATAGTATGTGGAAATAGCCAAAAGTTGTTTAATGCCAAGATGTGTGACCTAGAAGAGTGAGTGAACTGAGCAGGTAATAACAACACCTTTTTTTTTGGGCCCCAAACAAGGTGTGGCAGCAAATTATGAGATTGATTTCCTTGTTTAGAGTACAACGAAGTCTGAGGTTGTACAAAAAGAAGTAAAGTCCAAAGGCATTTTGAGCAAACCTGATTTCCTCGGCCTAGGTGTGCAGGGCCCAGTTTTTGGATGGATAGGATTTCACAGGTAATTTGGAAGCAAGCGGTATATACTTTGGGGCAAGCCGTTTAGGTTTAGAAGGTTTGCCATCCCTGCAGAAAAAATAAAATTGAACGGGATGAGCTCTCACTACCTTTTCGGCCATGGAGTTGGATGATTCTAAGTCTTTGGGGGGCAAGGTGTGACTGGAGGGGCAAGAGGGTGCAGAAGGTGCGTCTAGGGGACATGCATCCTAGTAGGCAGGAGGGAAGAGTGTGGGGTGAATCAGTTTCCCTGCAGCCAGAGTGGGGCCAGGCCTCCGGGCACTTCTCTCTGGCTTGAAATGACTCCACCAACCGCCCCAAACATTTACAATGCTGTCACTCCATGGTGGCCACTGTGCTCTCTCTCCACACATGGCCTCATTAGGTGCTTGTCATAGCCCGTGGAGTCGATAGCGTTATTGTCCCCCTTTTCCAGAGAGGGAAACTGAATCACAGGGAGAGGAATGTAGTGTAGACGTTCAAAGTCAGTTTAGCCACAGAATGACAAAAGGATGATGGCAAAGGGGGATGGAGGCCTGAAGGGGATACATTCCCCATGGCCAAATTTTATTGTCACAGCTGGGGATTGCTGGGGGTATATGTGAAAATCAGTCAGTGAACGCTTTTCTGGTGGTTACTCTGCGCAATATTTGCTGACTGACCAACATTGTCCATTTAATTATCAAAATGTTTCTGAATTGTTGATCAATAAAAGGAGGCAGTTAAAATTATTGACAGTTAAAATAGAGCTAGGACCAACCGGAACATTCTGGTGATTGAACGATCAAGGTATTTTTTCTGACTCACTCTGGGATGAGTATTTTTCAGTCTCATTTGCTGAAAATATTTCTAAAACCCTAGTAAGGCAAGAGCACCTGGGCGCCTCTCTCCGCAATGATTGAGCCTCTCTGGCCTCACTCTGAACAGTGTTGATGGGCCTCAGTCTCCAACAGACTCTGACTTGAAACCCTGAAAGCATTTGACTGGTGTTCAGATAGCACGGTGCTTTATTGTTATTTCCTTCTTCGAATAGAAAAAGGAAATTCTGGTTTTTGGATCATTCTTTTATTCAAGCCGTAGTGGTTAAGCGTGCAGGCTTTGGAGCCAGCCAGCCAGTTATTATCCCAGCTCTGTTGTTTATTTGCTGTATGACCTTGGGCAAGTTACTTAAACTCTCCAAGCTGTAGTTTTACAATTATAATCGACGTCACAGGGTTATTGTGGGGATTAATGAGATAACGTAAGGCACAGAGCAGGAATGCAATCAAAGGCAGCATTTACCATTATTATCATCACCATTCACAGAGTCGACATGTGGATTTCCATACCTGTAGCCTGGATTGGTCCTTAGGCTGGGGGTGGGGATACAGGTCACTGAAAATATAGTCTCTCCTATGGAAGTGTGCTTGGAGATCTCTCTCTCCTCTCTCTGACATACATGCACATACACACACACTGCCTCGCAAAGTTAAATGTATTGAATAGCAATTTGAGGCTGACATGAGAGGTATAGACTCACACTGTAGGAGTTTTGGGGAGACCACTGAGCAGAAATGGTCCTGGAAGTCTTCTCGTTTTAAGAGGTGCATATTCATGGCTGGTGGGGCATAGGCCAGGATGAAGAAATAAGCAATGTCTGTTTGGGGCTGTCAGAAGACCTGTCTGGCTGGAGTGGGATGTATGTGTAGGGAAGCAGTGGGAAATAAGGCTGCAAAATAAGCTGGGACCACATACAATAATAATATGATTAACAATGGGAATAGCAGTCACCGTTTATTTAGCTCCACCGTGTGCAGGCCAGGTGCTTATGCTACACCCTTTCCAGGTATTCTCTCTTTCAATCCTCACTAAAACCCTATGGTGGAGGCATTATTATCACAAGTTTTCAAGGAAACCGAGGCTCAGAGAGATTGGGTAACTTGCCCAAGGACACAGAGCTAGAAATGGCAGACTCACAATTTGGATGCACAAATATACACACAGACACTGACACAGACACACACAGGGGCCCAGGCTCAGGCAACAGACAGTTGCCTCTCTTCTCATCATTTGCTCCCCTCCCCTCTAGCTGACTTAGGGGCTGGTTCTTTCCTTTGAGGGGTCCAGTGTGAAAGAGGGACCCCTCTGCTCACCCACCCCACCTCGGCCTCAAATCCTCCTGTGGCCTCAGTCCCCAGGACACGCAGCCCAGAGCACAGGGCTGGGGCTTAGATGAGAGGAAGTGAGGGTTTGGGGTGCGGTATTTAAGGAGGGGCTGACTCTCAGGACCAGCCCTGCATTTGAGAGTGGGCACCTCCTTAAATTTTGTGCCCTAGCTGTCCCACTGGCCTCACCCTAATTCTGACCCCGCAGGGGGGTGGGAGGGCTTTGCAGCTTTGCTGTGTGGGCCAAGAAACCCCTCCTTATTCCAAGATCAGGCAGAAATTCCCAGGGCCCAGGCCACTGCTCTCCTTTCTGTCCCCAAATGAACAGCAGGATAATCTCTGATTGGTGTCAGATCATTCTTCCACTGTTCAAACCCACTACCCTTCTTCAGTGTCCCCCCCACCAGCCCAACTTGTTCCTGCGTCCTCCAAGCAGCCCCCTCCTAGGCCTGGCCCATCTCTCCTGCCCCTAGAGGGCTGCATCTGGCTGCACAGCCTCCAGCATGGTGCCTGGTCTCCCAGGGTGGGGGCTGGGGGCAGCTGGTTGGTCCCAGGGGCCTGTGCAGAGAGCCACCTATGTATGCCCCAGGGGCTGGGAAGTCCAGCGCTGCTCTCCCACGCCCTCTAGAGGCCTGGGGTGGCACTGGGCGAGGCACCCAGGAGGGGTCCTGACTGAGGAGGGGGCCCTGGGCTTCCAAGAATGTTCAGAGGGGTCCACAGTCAGCCATCAGCTTCATCTGAAGCCCACTGCTGGGAAACACCCAGCAAGGCTGTGCTGTGGGCTCAGGCAGAAGGGGGTTCAAGGGCCCCACCTCTGTCTGGGTGTGGAGGGACCTCCCTCCTGTGGGCCAGAGAAGGAGCTCCCTAGCCTGCGCCCAGCCAGCCTAGCAGGACAGCTCCTGTCCACTTCTCACCTTCACTTCGGGCAGCTTCAAGGAGGCTGGAGGCTGCCCCTGCCAGCCCTGGCGGGGGGGGGGGGTGGGGGGGTGGGAGGGAACAACTGTGGCCCTCTGACAGCCAGGAATCCCCAGAGGAGCTTTAGGCCAGGATGGGAGGAGGGGTGAGGAGTGTGTCCTAAGGTGACTCTGTGAGGACAGAACCTGGGAAGATGGTGGCGAAATCTTCAATTCCTGGTTGGGTAGGGTGGACAAAGAAGGGGGAGGACGGTGACATGGAGAGAGCCTGGGAGGATGGGGGCAGAGTGGGAAGAAGTGTGGAATCACTTAATAAATCTTTCCAGGCTGGAAGGTTGGGTGCTGGGGACCTGGGCTTCCAGAGGGGACTAGACGGGCCAACCCAGCTTCCTCACGATACACACGCATAAACAATTTGTACAGCACATCTGCTCACCTGGCCCCCCCATCTAGGTACCCGTGCCTCACCTCAAATTGCCCATTATTTGGGTGAGGTAGTTGGGGGGCTTGGCCCCACTCTCTTGCTCATCCTTCTCCTTACCTTGTCCTCATTGCAGCAAAAAGGAAGGTGGGTAGAGGGAAAGAGGGACTTCCTTCCTGGGTGGTTTTTTAGCCTCAGTTCCCTTAGGAGACCAGAGATTCCTGGGTTTGGGACAGAGGTGAAGAAGAGACTATGGAATGAGTCACAGAATTGTCCCACCTACCCAAGTGCCAGGCCAGGAGTAGAGCAAAGGCAGACCCTCTCAGGTGTTACCAGCTGCCCCCAGGTGAGTGGGCAGTGGTGACACCTGGAGAAAAAGCAGGACTGGCCTGAGGGTCCTGGCAGTCTTAGGGGAAGGAAGGCCCCTTGTGCTCACAGTCTGCCCTGTGGATCCCCCCAGCCGTACCCTCCCCAGTGCAGGGCCCAGGCTAGGTGGGTGTCGTCTCCACTCCTCAAACAGTGGCTCTGGGCTCCAGTGCCCAAGCTGATGTCACAGGGGAAGTGCAGGCCCTGGAGTGCCTGGAGTGGGGATGGGGGTGCCCAGGGCCGGGACCCCTGGCCTGAGGCTCCCTCTCATCCCCTCCCACCAGGGAAGGGTCTTTCTCTCCATTTCCCACAAATACTTGCTTGTCCACTTGACAGCCTTCTCATTCCATTCCCCGGCTGCCCTGCTCTCCGCTCCACCACACCCCTGACAAATTCCTTCCCCCACTTCAGCTCCCAGATCAGAGGCCCAGGCATCCCACCCACCTCCTCTCTCAAAGGGGGGGCCCCAGGAGCTGACACCCTGTCTGGCTCTCTCCTCCTTTCTCTCCCCTTCCTCTCCCTTTCTCTCCCACTCCCTGACATTTCATCCAAGCCGGGAACAGCCTAGAAGTCTCTAGATAAACATCCCACTGCTATCGTCCCATAAATCCCCCCCAGAAGGTGAGTGTGTTAGGCCTCTACTTATCTAACTTAAACCCTTCTTGCTGCAATCCCAGCTGTTCTGGTTGATGGCAATAGGCAAACTCAGGCTGTTGGTCACATAGGGACTGAAGAGTGTGCTCGAGAAGCATGTCTCCCCGCCCACCTATAATCCAGCAATCTTTATAGCTGAAAGGTGGTCCCAGAGGGATGCCCCCGGTCCTTCCTGCAACTCTCAGTCTACCAGGCCACAGACCAGAGTGTCCACAGCTTTCGTCCTTACTGCTTCCTCCCCATCCCCTATAGCCATGGACTGGGAGCCCTATCAGGACTTTAGAAATCAGTCCACTCTTTCACTCTATAGAGAGAACACTGAGGCCGGAGATGGTCAGTGCTTTGCTCCAGGTCACACAGTAAGGCAGTGAAAGTTCCTGGTTTTGAACTCAGGCGTCCTGACCTCCAGCCACGGCCCCACACGTGGATATCTGAGGAGCTGTACAGGATGCAGCAGTGCTTAACACCAGGGCTTTAGAGACGCCCTTTGTATGAGGGGCTTTCAAGGTAACTCCTCTGGTGGTATTGGGAGGGGGTGCTTAGCAGACGCCCAGCCTCTCCCCAGCCCCGGTGGGGAGGGCGCCGTGACCCAGGTCGGCTTGCCTGGAACAGCTGGATTTCTGGGAACACCCTTTTCTGTGGGGCCCTGTCACGGGTGGCGGTGGCGGTGGTGGGGTGTGTGTGTGTGTGTGTGTGTGTGTGTGTGTGGTTTATTAATCCCTGTGGCCTTCAGCCTGGAGATCTGCGGAGTGATGGGGAGGAGGAGATTGGTGCTGAGTGGTGGGGGAGAGTCATGTGGTGGGTGGGGAGCAACTCTCCCAGGGTGATGGCCAGCGGCTGGTGAAGGGCAGACTCACCGTGCCTCCTTCTGTCCTCTTTAAAGCCTCAGGTCATGCCGGGGGCTTGGGGAGGGGGTTTGGCGCCTCTCACTGTACTTGTCACCACCCCAACTCCCCTGGCACCCACCTCCTCAGAAATCTCCTTTCTGCAGCTTCTCCCTTAGTCCCTGGAGGGCCAGTGGGAATTGCAGAGGTGTGAAGATCATCTTTTCCCCAGCTTGTTCCCCACTGCCCAGCCTGCCCCCCAACAGTGAATGGGGAGTGGGGAGCAGTTGCCACCCAGGGGCTCTGAGAAGCTGAGGCTTCTGATTGGCACAGAGGAGTACTCAGCCCACAGGACTGGCCAGGAGGTCCCCTGGGACAATGGAGGCAGGCAGAAAGGAGGGAGAGAGATGGAGGTGAGGAGGGATGGAGATACTCAAGGACAGAGAGAGGAGGGAAAGGAAAATGCTCTGATTACTCATAGCTGTCTGAGATCCAGGCACCTGGGGTTGGAATTCCAGCCCAGGGCTGGGGCTGGCTGTGTCCGCCATCTTTTCAACAGTGGCTGGAACTCATGAGCGGTGAGGTCCCTGCCATGTTGGGTGTGGGCTATGCTCAGGTATGGACAGTTGGGGAGTCCTGGCCTGGTCTTCCCAGGAGTGGAGGAGATATGGAGGCATGTAGACCAGGGCCCCAGATAGGCCTCATTCTCGGCTGGGAACTGCACATTCCAGCCCGGAGTTGAGAGTGGACTGGGGCAGGGCAGACATCCAGCTGGTACAGACCAGCACAGCTACCTGATTGGTAAATAGCTGCTGTTCCAGCCCCTGAGTCCCTGTATGTCTCTCTGGCCACCCAGTCCCTTCCTGGCTCCCCTGGACCTCCCCACAATCCAGAAACTGAGGGGGTTTCTGCCTGGCTCAGCATGTGCCCCCAGCTCTGTGTGAACTGTGCTGAGCCATCACCCTTGGTGGGCGGGAATGGCGCCCCATAGCTGGAGCTGACCAGGGCCAGGTCTAGGGACTTGGGGAAGCTGGCAGCAGGTGCAGCAGGCAGAGCGTGCCCTACCTCACCTCTCCTGATGCGTCCAGCTGTGTTCTGACGGGTCTGAGTAGGCTGGCCTGTAGGGAGATGTAGGCAGGACCATCTCTCCAGGGGACCCCAGTGGGGCATGGTTCACATAAGCTGTGCCTCTGCAGGGCACTACCTGGAATGAGGGAGTGCTGAGACCCTCTACGTGGGAAGGAGGGGCAAACAGTGGGGCCCTGAGCCCAGCAGCTGACCTGCTCCAGATGCACACGGCACCTGGAGCCAGCACCCTCCCCCGGCATTGCCTGACTCCCCAGCTAGCTAGTCAGCTCTTGGAGGCAGAGCCCTGTGTATCCCACGGTGCCTGGCTCTGTGCTGGGCCCCGATGAAGTGGGCTTTGGAGAGGTAGCAATGGCACCAAGTTGTGAGTCAGGAGATCTGAGCGGAGGTCTTGCCTCTACGTAGCTCGATGGCTTTGGACACCTCTGGGCCTCATTCTGCTCATCTGGCCGGTGAAGGGATTTTTAAACTTCTTCAGCAGTGGAGCCTTTTCTTCAGATGAAATCCCAAGTGAAACTGCATTCAATGAGGCAGATAAGACTGGATGTGTTGTGCCTGCCCACTCCCACACCCTCCCCCACCTGCCCCACCTCTGAGGACCCCCAAGGCGTCCAGGAACGCGGTCTGATGTTCTCCTGACACGGATACCCCTTGACTAATTGCCTCACTGATTATCTCGAGGATATTAGGCCAGGCTGCTCCTGGAAGCTGAGGGGAGGTCTCCCCCACTCCCCAAACCCCGCCCTGCACTTCTGGGTCTGGGAAGGCAGGCGGGGGGAGGGGGGGTCCTCTCACGGGGCCAATCATTAACTGGCTTTATCTCTGTGAACCGTCCTGGGGGGCCTGGGTCATGGGCCAAGCTTCCAGCCCAGGCCCAGGGGGTTCCTAGGGGAGGAGGAAAGGACCCTTCTTGCTAGGAGGTGGGGGCACTTTGGGCCCTGCCTCTTTTTTTTCCTAGGATTTTCCTGAAGGAAATTATGTTACAGCCAACTCAGTGACAACCTGGTGACACAGTTGCTCTGAAGAAAGGCTAAAGCAGGAACCAAGCCAGCATATCCCCCACCTCTAGTCATCCTCGGCATGCACTGTGCGATTTCTTTCTTTCTTTTTTACAGGGGGATGGGATAAACCCATTTCCCTATTCCTTTCTGTTTGACTTTAGCCAAATGATAGTGAGTTTGCATTCTCTGAGAGTTTGCTCACTAGTGGGGGTAGAGGCAGGAGAAAGGGACGGGAAGTAACATTACATGACACCTACTCTAGTCCAGGAGCTTTGCCTGTATTCGCTGTCTCCATGTATCTCCCTACAACCCTGGGAGGTGAGCACCACGACTCCCATTTTACAGATGAGGAAACTGAGGCTCAGACAGATGAAGTGACTTGTTCAAAGTCTCAGGCTTGGGCGTGGGGAACAGTGATTGAGCCCAGCCTGTCTGGCTTTTTCTATTCCGCACTATGGGGGTGGAGGATGGGGCAGCGGAGCTGGCATGGGCTTTTCACCCTTGGAAAGGGTTCACCAAGCCGGTGTCTTTTCAAAAAGCACAGAGGTTCTGGCCTCCCAGGTAAGAGAGGAAGCAGTTCCCTACCTGCTGGGATTCAAGGGGTTCCTGGGAACCACATCTCCCCTTCACCACTTGGTCTGCACCCCAGATTTCATCATTCGTGCTGGATTTCTCTGAGTTAAGCATTGCCCTCTCTAGGAGCCTTTAAAAATACACAGACCTCTGGAAGATGTGACATTTGGTATCAGTGATCACATTTGGAGTCTTTGATGGAGCTGTTACAGAGCCTTAAAGCTTAGGGAGTGTAACCTCCTGCTTTTACCAAGGAGGAGCCTGAGGTCCAGAAGTGGGGGACTGACTTGCAACAGCCTCGACTTTTTTGCCCAGTGCTGTTTCCAGGTCTCCACGTGTCTGTGGCAGGCAGACAGGAGGGTTCTGCGCACCTACCTGGTGGGGATAGGGAGGGGGCCAAGCTGGAGAAAAGTCTTTCTGCTTTGTGCCCTGCGCCCGCCGAGTGGCCCTGTGCTTGTCACAGGCTGGTGTCCTCTGTCTTCCTCCTCTCACCCCTGCGCAAACAACAGCAGTGCTCGATGTGCAAGCTGGACCTGCCTCTAGTATCTGCTTGTTTGTTTAAATTCTCTGGCAGAGACATGCTGTCCCAGAGGGCGGGGAAACCAACGTGGGGCTCACCCCCAGAGGGAGCGCCATTGTCCCCATGGGCTTTGGCTGGGACTATTTCTGAAGAAGCTCCAATCCCCTGCCCTGCCTAGCCTCAGAGTCTCCATCACTCAGAGGAGGATGGGACAGCTGTAGAGCCAGCAGAATCCTCCAGACCTCACTGCCCCTGCCTGTTCTCCATTCCCACTCTACTCAGCTGGCTAAACTCCCGCTCTTCCATCAAGACTCAGGTGTCACCTCCTCCAGGAAGCCTTCCTGTACTCCCAGCAATTATGTGCCCCTCGGGGAGAGTTTCTGTTTTCAGTTTACTCTATGGTTCATCTCCACACAGGAAGCTCCTTCCACATTGTTGTAGCCCCAGGGCCCAGCCCAAAACAGGGGTCATGGGCTGAATTTAATCCTTGCTTGTGGAATAAATGTCCCACTCTACCTCCTGCAGAAAGCCATTCACAATGCCCATTCTAGCCACTGTGACTGCTCTGCCTCAGTGACTTCATGGCACTTCGTGCCTCCCGCAGGGCCTCTTTCTCGCCTTACTCTGGGGTACCTTGGTCACAACTGTCTGTGGGCAGCAACTCTCCATGGCAGGTATTTTCACTCCTGTTTTACAGATGAGGGGAAGTTGGGTCAGGGAGGTTGAGGAACTTGCCTAAATCACACAGTTAAAGAGTAGCGGATCCAGAAGTGCCACTTGGGTCCATTTGGATCCAAAGCCCCTGGGCTTTCCACTGCACTACTGAGGTGTCCCCGTGTCTCCTATAACATCAGCACAGTGCCTGGGGCCTGGCAGGCCTTGGAAAAGATCCACAAATTGGAATGAAGCTCGGCTCCCAGACAGGGCCCAGGTCTGGAGGGAGAATGCAGCTTTTGGATCTTAGCTGCCACCTTGTGCCACCACCTTCTTTCCCAGCAGAGAGACTCCCTCCAAGACTGGGTGGGGCTGTGAACAAGGGCAGCAATGGGCAGGATGGGGGTCAGACTTTGAGGGGTAGCAAAGACTGGGGCGTCAGGAAGTGGACGTGCCTGGGCTGTAGGGGAGAAGCAATGCAGAGAGACAGCCTGGTGTTAGGGGATTATACTGAGGCCCGTAAGGGAGAGCAGAGACTTGGCTGATGGGCCCTGGGGGTGGCATGGGTAGGTACGCCCCCCCCCCGACAGTGACCCTGCCCTGCCCCTTTTGCCCCCTCTCCTTCTTGCTCCCCACTCCTCTTCCCTCTCCCATTCCACTCCTCTTCCCTCTCCCATTCCTAACTGGCTCCTCTGGGGAAGGGAACCTCTCAGGCTTCCTCTGCTCCGATCTTGTTACCATTCGGCATCATTCCCTAGCATTACCCCATGTCAAACCTCCAGATCCAGATGGGGATGGGCGGTTGGCATTGGAAAGAGAGACTCTTCTTCCTCACTTTCGCCTTGTCTTTCCATTGCTTTGTTGCAAAGACCCTGTGATAGAGAGAGGAGAGAGGAGAGAGAGAGAGAGAGAGACAGAGACAGAGACAGAGAGAGAGAGAGAGAGAGAGAGAGGAGAATCAACCCACAGCCAGACAGAGAATTGAGGGCAACCAACCCAATTTTCTCTCCTCCAATTCAACAGGTTCGTATTCCTGCCCTTGATGCAGATCAGATCTGTGTCCTGCCAGGCCTCGGGGTCAGGGGATGGAGTGAGGGAGAAGACCTTCCTTCCATCATGGAGAAACCACTTAGAGAAACGTTTAGACACAGCAAGACCCAGCAACTCTCTCCTCACCCTCTTTTCCCACTTCAGAGGGGCTCTCTCCCTTCATCCATGGGCTTGGAGGTTAACTGCCCACACCCACACAGGTGAGATCTTCCCTGAACATCGAGGTGACAGGACATCAGGACAAAGTACAACCATTGTGCCTTGGGCCCATCACTACTTCCTTTGTCTAGGGCCATTGCTGGCTCCTGGCCACCTTTCACGCTCTTCTCCACCCACCCCTGCCCCTCTCTCCCCTCCCCTCTTACCTGGAACACCTTCCCCTTCCTCCTTGGCTCCTTCTGAACTGCTTCAGGGCCACAGGATGAGGCCGCTCGGTCCTGAGGTGGGGCCCTCTGAGTGGGGCTGAAGTTGCCCCTCGAAGGGACCCAGCATGACCTCTGTCTGGGCTGCTCTCTGCTCCATGCCCCCCCAAGCATATTGCTGGGTGACCTTGGGTCCCTCTGTGCCCTTGGGATTCTCTGGGGGGACAGTGTGCTCTGATATTCCCTTCCTGGAAGCAACCTGTGGAGGGAGGATAAGTGGAATCAAGTTTGTTCGAGGGGATTAAGCCTGTGGAAAGAGAAGGTGCTACAAAGACACAATGTGGTCTTTCGATTGTTGATGTGTGCTCCTTCTTCTGTGTGTTTCTCATTCTCGTTTTTGAAGACCTTGGTGCATTGGGCTCTCAATTCAAGGATAATGTGGGCATTGGCTGGGTCCATGATAGTGTACTGTTGTGGAAGCTGGTGATACCACCTTGGTGGATGGGATGCAGTGTCAACCCCCCTTCTCCGAGTCACCACCAGGTTGCATCTCTGAAATGAAGGGTGGAGATGGGAGACCCCTCCGCACCCTAGTGAAGGGTGCTCAAAACCCCTCGGGCCAGGCTGCAATTCTGCTCCACTCATTCCCTTGGTTCCCTGGGCAAGGCCACAGAGGAAGCCTCAGATAGGTCATTGTAACAGACCTTGCTGAAAACCACCATGGGGGATGGTTGGCTCAGGTTGGGGAGAGCCCTGGGGCTATTAAGTGACAATTGATGGCCATTCCTCCTTGGAACCCCTCCACCCTCCTCCCAACTTCAGGGTCCTTTACTAAGAACTCCTCTTCAGGCCTCTCCAGGGGCTGAAGATGGCTAAGACGGGAAGGATGCAGAGCAGGGGGCCAGAGTGAGCCCCCCATGGTACTGCTGGGAGCCTCTATCCTGGGTTCTGCTGGCCCCAGGGTAGGGATGAGGGAGGAGGACTCTACCAAGGTGCCCACATCTTGTGCTCCGGGGGTGCTAGGGGCGGACCAGGTCGGGCAAGGAGGGTTAGTGACTTCCCTTCCACATCCCACACAGCGGCTTGGAGCATGGCGCTGAGCTGAGGAGGCCTGCCTGGGAGGGGGCCCTGAGCCAGCAAATAAACATTTACTAACTGTGAAAAGACCTTGTGCCTGCTGCTGGGGAGCCTGCCAGGTGGTGGAGACAGGACTGGAGGCATGAAGGATGGAAAGGGTAGGATGAGGTCGGGGGCAGCCAGCCCCTCTGCTCATAGGGGCCTCAGGACACCACTCCTGGGGAATTGGGGTCCTAAAGGGGTAACCTAGCACCCCCACCAAACTGGAGCACCATGTGCTGAGGCAGGGGGCTGGCTGAGTAACCTCCTTGGATCATTTTGGTCAACTTGGGGGAAGCTGCTGTGTTCCCATTCTCAGCCCAGGCCTTCAGGGAGGCTGCATCAGCCCAGGCCAGGCCCTGGCCAGATCTGGATGAATAATGAGACTGGTTGGTCCCTCTCTTCCCACAGGTATCAGAGCCCCCACTTTGTTCCCTGGGGGAGCCTGGGAGCTGCTGGGTCGAAGCCCAACCAGGAATTTTCCCAGGTTGGTTCCTATATGCAAGGGGGGGCGGCTTGGGGAGCACTTAGGGAAGATATGGGGAGTTGGGGGAGAGGGAGGTCTTGAAAGAAGGGAAGGGACTGGGAGAAAGAGAGGAGAGAGGCTGGAAGAGAGGAGAGAGCTGGGAGAAGTAGGCAAGGAATCTGGGGGTCTGGGGGGTGCTGAGGAGAACGCCCCCCATTTTGTTCAGAAGATGAGCTGTGAGCCTGGCTGGGGCTGATAGAAGCCTTGGCCCCCAGCCTGGTGGGAGCTCCGGGCAGCTGGCCTACAGACGTTCCTTAGTGCTGGTGAGTAGGTTTGAATCATCACTCAGGCCCTGGCCTTCATCCGCCCCCACCAGCCCCCTGGCCTCAGTTCCCTGGCAACATCTGGGGCGGGGGGGAAGCAGAAACAAGGGCCTCTGTCTGCCCAGCTGCCTCTCCCTTTGGGCTCTGCCAGACTCCATAGTGCATACGTGGGCTCCAACAGGTCCTCTTCCCTGTGGGCCACTGACTAACCCCAGAACCACACAGCTTCCCGTTCTCAGCCCCACAAACTCGGTGCCAAATTCTTCTCCCCAAGGAAGCCTCTCTGGACACTTCCCAAAGGACCCCAGTCACCCCAGCCTGTTGGCTGCAGCTCACTCTGATGTCAGCAGGCCAGATGAGGGCTCCGGATGGGCACATTATTCAGATGGATACATCGTGCCTCCTGTGCCCAGCACTGGGCTCTCTGCTCATGGGGCCACTCAAGTCCCAAACATGCCACTGTTTGGGAGGTCAGAAATGGGATCAGGGGTGACCCGCCTCCACCCTCTTCCTGAGGCTCATTCCCTCTTGAGCCAGAGCTGGGGTGTGCAGACGGTAGTCACTAGGGGGCGCTCGGCCACCACAGGGAAGCTGGGTGAACTTAGGAGAGTAGCGTCTGCTTGAGAGTGAGGACGCGTGTATGTCAGTGTGTGTGTGTGTGTGTGTGTGTGTGTGTGTCTGGGAGTGTTGGAAGGGGAGAAGGCCAGGGGTCACCCCAGGATTCCAATAGATCTGTGTGTCGCCCTCCCCTCCCCGCTCCTTCCAATATTCCCAGCAAAGAGGGAATAGCTCTGAAGCTCTGTCCGCACATAACCTCACTTTCCTGTTTCCTCTCCCCAAAACCGCGCGACCATGTGTGTCTCCAGGCAAAGGGGGGTGGATGGGTAATTTTCAGGGTGTGAACCTTGGTGGGGGTCGAACTTTCCCTTCACTAATGTGTGGGGGGGGCCAGGCTTCGCTGGGTGTTCCCAGGGGAACGCAGCTCCAAGGGCCGGAGCCGCGCGCCGAAAGCCTGGAGAGGAGGGGCCAAGGCTGGGCCTGCCCCGCCCCCGGGGCGTGCAGGGGCGGGGTCCGGGCGGGGCGGGGCGGAGCTAGCCCTTTTTCTAGTCTGCTGGTAGCGGTGAGGAGTGCAGAGGCTTGGGGTAGCCGGGCTGCAACGAGGCCGCGGCACCCGAGGCGAGTGGAGCCGGCGGCGGCGGCGCTAAGTCGGCAGACGCGACGGCGAGGTGGACGAACCGGCGGGGTCACCAGCCAGGGGACTCCGCACTGGAATTTGATATTCATCTATCCAGGGTTTACCCTGCTCCTTTTTTCTTAAACATTTTTAAAACCGTATTCTTTCCCATTTTAATTTATTTTTGCTTCCCATTCCTCGCTTAAATCGGGCCGACCGTTTGGGGAGATTGCTCCTTTACTCCCCCAAATCACTTCGGATTTTGGAAACCAGCAGAGAGAAGAAAGAGGTAGCAAGAGCTCCAGAGTGAAGTCGAGGAAGAGAGACGGGGTCAGGGAGTGCGCGCGGGCGAGCGAGCAACGAGAGGGACAGGGGCAAAGTGAGTGACCTGCTTTTGGGGGTGACCGCCAGAGTGCGGCGTGAGCCCTCCCCCTCGGGATCCCGCATCGGACCAGCAGCGCTGACGGACAGACAGACAGACACCGCCCCCCGCCCCAGCGCCCACCTCCTCTCCGGCCAGCAACCGACTGTGGACGCGGCGGCGAGCCGCGGGCAGGAGCCGGAGCCCGCGCCCGGAGGCGGGGTGGAGGGGGTCGGGGCTCGCGGCGTTGCACTGAAACTTTTCGTCCAACTTCTGGGCTGTTCTCGCTCCGGAGGAGCCGTGGTCGGCGCCGGGGCAGCCGAGCAGAGCGGAACCGGGAGAAGTGCTAGCTCGGGCCGGGAGGAGCCGCAGTCCGAGCAGGGGGAGGAGGAAGAAGAGAAGGAAGAGGAGAGGGGGCCGCGGTGGCGACTCGGCTCTCGGAAGCCGGGCTCATGGACGGGTGAGGCGGCTGTGTGCGCAGACAGTGCTCCAGCCGCGCGCGCACCCCAGGCCCTGGCCCGGGCCTCGGCTCCGGGAGGAAGAGGAGCCCGCCTAGGCGCCGAGGAGAGCGGGCCGCCCCGCACCCTGAGCCGCAGAGGGAGCGCGAGCCGCGCCGGTCCCGGCCGGGCCTCCGAAACCATGAACTTTCTGCTCTCTTGGGTGCATTGGAGCCTTGCCTTGCTGCTCTACCTCCACCATGCCAAGGTAAGTGGCCGTGCCCGCCTCTCGCCGCGGGCCGCTGCGAGCGCCTCTCCAGGCTGGGGACGTGCGTGCGAGCGCGCGCGTGGGGGCTCCGTGCCCCACGCGGGTCCTTGGGCACCGGGCGCGCGGCTTCCCTTTCTATCCGTGTAGGGGGAGGGGGCGCGCGCTAGGTGGGAGGGCACCAGCATAGAGTCTCGCCGCCCACGCGGGCCCTGCCCACCCACCACAGTCGCCGCACGTACGATCCGGGCCGACCAGCGGAGGGCGGGAGCCGGAGGAGGAGGCCCAGGGGGCTGGGCTTGCGCTGCCGCCGGCGGCTGAAGTTTGCTCCCGGCCGCTGGTCCCCGACGAACTGGAAGTCTGGGCAGCGGGGGCGGGAGCTGGAGCCCAGCGGGCAGGGGGGTGCTCGGACCTTGGACCAAGGGAGGGCAGAAAGCGTGGAGGGGGCAGGGCGCAGGCGCGAGAGGGGGCTTGCTGTCACTGCAGCTCGGTCTCTTCGGCCTTCGCTGCGAGTTTGGGAAAAGTTTTGGGGTGGATTGCTGCGAACACCCCCCTCTTCGCCGGGCCACCTGCGCTGCGCCACCCCCGCCCGTCCCCGCTCGCGTCCCGCTCGGTGCCCGCCCTCCCCCGCCCGGCCGGGCGCGCGCGGCGCGGAGCCGATTACATCAGCCCGGGCCTGGCCGGCCGCGTGTTCCCGGAGCCGCGGCGGCTGGAGCGGGGAGACCCGGGCGGCGAGCGGCGCCCCTCCCCCCGCCGGCCCTCCGCGGGAAGGTGACCTCTCGAGGTAGCCCCAGGCGGAGGACCCGGAGAACCAGCCCTATCTCTTCCCGCCGTCCCCAGCCCCTAACCCCGTCTTGTGCTAGGAGTAATTTCCTGACGCCCCTTCCCCGTTTTCTCCCTAGTGTGGAGAGAAGCCCTTGTCACCCGTTTTTCACTCCCCTCTCCTGAGAGGACCCATCTAACCCCTCTCCGGCCCCAGAGTCCAGAGAAAGGATGATCACTGTCAGAGGTCAGGGTGCCGGGGCCCACCCGGGTGCTTTGTCGAGACTCTACCTAAAGTCTCGACTTGGTGACAGTCAGTTTCCCTCCCCTCCCCCACACTTCCGAGTGAGCTGCGCTTTAGTTTTTATGGGGATGGGCCAAAGGAGGTTTTAAAGAATGTCATTACCCCACTAAACACTTTTTGGAAAAATGGTTTGAAATTTGCTGTGACATGGGCGGGGTGGGACTAGCCCTCCCCGAACCTTTGGAAGGAGCTCCTGCCAGCCTTGCAAACACACTTTGTCCCGAGGAGATGGGGCATTGGAGCAGGAGCAGGTGGTTTTTTGGAACTCCAAACTTGCCCACCCAACTTGCATCTCAAAGCCACCTAAGAGGTCCCTCCCCACCCTCCCTTATGCCTTCCCTCACCACAGAGTCCCCTTGGAGAGAGGCAGAAGGAAGGAAGTGGGCTGGGGTCCCTTCTGCCACCCTGAGTTCCTCAGACCCTGGCACAAAGGCCCTGGCTCCAGGCCTCCAAGGTGGGGGGGGGGGCGGGGGAGGAGTGGCTGCCTGGCCACAGTGTGACCTTCAGAGGCCCCCAGAGAAGGGCACCTGGCCCCTCCCCTCCCAGAACCGCCCCTCCCAGTGCCCCCTGGCCTTGGAGGGGTATGAAGTTTCTGTCCGCTTTCCTCCTTGGAGCCCAGGAGCAGTGGAGGGCACAGGGAGAATGTTGGCAGAGGGAAGTGGGGTGTCCTGAGGATGGGTGAGGGCCTGAGGTGGAGACTCCAGGGGGTCCCTGAGGGAGCTGCAGTGGGAGGGCTATCCAGCTGGGAGGCTGGAACTGTTATCTGACCTTGGCCCTGGAGGCAAGGCTGGGGGATCGGGGTGTATTGGGGGTGTGTGGGGAGGGAAGAGAGAGGGACAGACTGTGAGCCTCCCTCTCAGCAGGGTCTGCAGCTCTGTGGGTCGGAGTGCAGCTGTTCTGCTCAGGATCTGCCCCGCAAGAGGGCAGGTGCGGTGGCGGTGAGAACTGGAGACCCTCTGGAAGGGCTGGGAGAAGCCTTTGCCTGCCCGGTGCTGTCAAGTCCACATGGTTGGGCATGTTGACCTTCACAGCTTCTGGGGAGGGGAAGAATGATCTGGTGGGGGTGGGGAGGGATGGACAAGGGCTCTGGCGTAGGTAGTGCAGGGAGCCCCCTAGGGGCTGGGCAGTGCTAAGGCATAGAAGACTTCCCTAGCTGTACTTGAGAAAGGAGCCTAGGTGAGAAGGACTTGGGACCCCCTCAGTCTGGGAGGGAGAAGAAACCAGGGACTGAGGTGGGAGCAGGAGGCTCAGGACTTTGGAAATACATGCAGGCTCTGGGGAGATTGGTGCAGGGGGAAAAACTCTCCCCTCCCTCAGAGTTTCCTCCCAGGTTTTATCCTCTAGGCAACCTGTGGGTTTGCTGAATATTCCTGAGGACTGAAGAGTGGATGGGGGAGGGTGGTTGGTGCCCTTCGGTCCTCTGCACCTCCCCCCCGTCCCCAACACCAGCTCACCCTGGTATTTGTCATGTCAGCAGGAGAAGGTCACCATGTTGTTTTTCTTGCCCCCAGTCCTTCCTTCCTGCCCCAGTCCAAATTTGTCCTCCTATTTGACCTTAATACTTACCCATGGCTTTGGACCAGGGAGTCAGGGGGGCTAAGATTCACTTTTCTTAGCTCAGCAATGGGCCAGTGAGAGCAGGGAAGGGAAATGTGGGAAGGGGCGGGGACCTGGACAGTGCAGCATTCTGGGGCTTTCCTCCTGTATTTTGAACTTCCCACCCCCCAGTATCTGGTCAGTCCTTATCTTCCTTGGCTTCAGAATTGGAGCAGTCCGGGGTGGTGGGCATGCTCTACTGTGGGGAGACCCCGGGCAGTGCCCTGTTCCACTCAGAAGCCTGGGAGAAGCCAGAGGCTGCGAGCTGGGAGGGACGTGAGGAGAGAACAGGTCCGGATGGCTGGGCCTCTTCGTCCCTGCCTGTGCCCATGGCCATGCTTCGTTCTTTGTTTTGTCTTCAGTGGTCCCAGGCTGCACCCATGGCAGAAGGAGATCAGAAAACCCACGAAGGTGAGTCCCCCTGGCTCTTGGATGGGGTCCCCTGACCCCCTCAGGGATGGGTAGGGAGGCCCAATTCCTCCTTTTCAGGTCTGTGGGGGGAAGGGGAAGGGGCACAGGAATATGAGGATCAAGAAAGGAAGCGGTGAGCACTGTGAGATTAACCTTCTGTTCTGGAAGACTCTCTCTTACTCAGGGCTCTGCTAGAAATAGGACTTGTGTCCTTTTTCTTTTGCTCTTTCCAGTAAAATTTTATTTGGGGAGGGAGCCACGAGCACAGACCAGGAAGACAATCAGTACTCAGGAATCCCAGATGTCAAGGGAGGTGTCCCTTGTTGTGTCGTTCCCCGCCCCCCCCTCACTCCCAGAGAAGGATGGATATTACATGTCACTTCCAGCCTAGCCGTGTCCCACCTGTGGGGTCTGCATGGAGGGGGCTGTGACCCTTGCTGTCCAGAGAGCTGGCTGTGCCTGAGCTGGAGGCACAGAGGGCCCAGCCTCATGGGACCCCCTCTCCCCAGTCTGCATTCCTTTTCGGGTGGAGAGAGAAAGCCCTACAGCTTCCCCCTGCTCTCTGAGTGGAGCAGGATGAGGTGCTGTGAACTTCCCTCTTGGGCCAGCAGAGGGCTGGCTATAGCTCCCAGGCTCCCCCCGCCTTTGCCCAACCCAAGTCCGCCTGCCTTTTGTTCTGGCGGTGGCTGTGGTTTGGTGTACCAGATCCTCCCATTTCTCTAGGGACACCCTGGCTTCCCCCCACTGAATGTGGCCTCTGCTCCAGCCTGGGGGAGGAGTGCCCAATGCCACTCCCCCAGCTCCCCACCTCTGAAGAGGGACACCCAAATCCAGGGTGGCCCGGGGTAGTGGCCAGGCAAAGTGTTTGCCCTCCCTGGCCCATGGTGATGCCCAGGTGATTCTGCCTCCTTCCCCACCTTGGAGCCCTTTCCTTGGCCCAGGGCCTGGCTTCCCAGCCACCCCACAGCCTGTGTCACTGACAGGCCCCACTCCCAGCACACCCACCCCTTCAGCCTCCCAGTGGCCTCTGTGGTCTGGGAGAGGCAAGACAAATGATCTTTGTTTGCTGGGGAAAGGTTGTCTTCGAGAAATAAGGAAAACCACGAAAGCCTGATGTTGGAGTGTGTATGTCCACGCCCCATGCAAAAGCAGGAAGGACAGCTCTCTGCAGAGGCAGTGGCTGGGGTGCCAAGGCTGCAGGTGAAGTTGCCCCCTCCACCTCCCACGGGCCTTGGGGCTTCCAGGGAGTTTTTCCAAGGAATTCCCAGCCTGGGTCTTTTTACCCTCAGCTACCAACCGCCATGGCCCAGGCCAGACCTTTCTGCTATCCTATCCTGGGTGGAGTCTTGTGGCCCTGAAGCCTGGGCCACCTCTGTCCCCAAACATGATGAAGTGTCAGGTCAAGAATTCTTGATTAGTCATCTTCTTCAATATAGATTTGGTTAAGAAGGACTTCTTCACATCCACAGTCTCGTTTATCCTCTTTTTTTTCTTTTTCGGTGAGGAAAATTGGCCGTGAGCTAACATCTGTTGCCAATCCTCCTCTTTTTTGCTTGAGGAAGATGGTCCCTGAGCTAACATCTGTGCCAATGTTCCTCTACTTTGTATATGGGACGCTGCCACAGCATGGCTTGATGAGCAGTGCACAGGTCTGCGCCTGGGATCTGAGCCTGCGAACGCCGGCCTGCTGAAGCGGAGCGTGCGAACTTAACCACTGCACCACCGGGCTGGTCCCTGGTTTATCCTCTTTTTGACAAGGCTTTACCTTAACCCTTTTGTGTGTGGAGAAGAATTCTATGCCCACTGTCTGGATAGGGGAAGTAGAGACCTCAGGCAAGGCCAGGGACTGGCTCTGTTCTCCTTTCTGTTTTCACACCTGTGGCCCCAAATTCCCCTCAACCCACCTATTGTATATATACCCCCAGGGCTCATCTTTCTTTACCCTTCTGGAGGGAGGAGCGAGGGGAGGCTCAGCTACAGTCTCTAGGGAGAAGCAGCCTAGGGGGGTGTGCACTTCAGATGTCTTGGGTAAGGTTCCAAACCTTGTGTCACTTGGGCTGAGGAAGGGGCGCTTATTCTCAGGCCTGGAAATGGAAGACAAAACCCCATGTTTCAGCCTCTGTTTCAGTGTCTTTGGAGATCAGCCCAACCCACTTACACAGATGTGCAGAGTCTGAGGCCCAGAGAGGGAGGGACTGGCCCAAGGTCACACCAAGTCATGGCCAGAGCCTGGGCCTCTTTGCTGGCTGGGTGCTGCTTCTTCCCTCCTGTGTAGGGGAAACTCATTTCAGGGACAGGATTGCTGTGTGGTGGTGGCGGCGGGGGGTGGGAGGTGATGGGGAGTGGCAGGCTGGGCCACAATTTAGAGTAATCCTTCTGGGGTCCTGACTTTATTTATTCTCAGGACGGCCCAGCGTTACCCTTCATTGCTCCCATGCACCCAGGCTCCATGGCCAGCCTGAGGAGTTGTCTTTACCCTGGTCTCCCTCCAGATCAGCTTCTAGAAATGCTCGTGGCTGCAGTGGCAGCATCGTTTTTTCCATGATGCAAGCAGTTTGCCCTCTTGGGCGGGGTTATCGGTGGCTGGCAGGGCCTGCACAGCGTGCCCGCCCACTGCCACCTGCTGATTCCAGGCAGGCCCAGCCCCTGTGCTGATGCCCACCGCCTCCTCAGCCCATGTCTGGGCAGAGGGTCTGGCAGGTGGCAAGATGCCCCCTGATGCTTCCCCTCTGTTTATACATGATGTTGGCTTGGAAAGGCTTTGATGTCAGAGCTGATTTTAACTCTACCACTTACTGGCAGTGTGGCCTTGGGGCAAGTTACTCAACCTCTCTGAGCCTCTAGTCCCCCGTCTGTAAAATGGGGGTCGTCGTAGAACCTCATGGTACCATGTGGGAGAGTAGTTTGAAATGACAACCATGGACCACCGTACACTGTGCCCCACATATACTAAGTGCTCATTCAGTGGTTGTTGGTGTGGTTGATGGGATGGCAGTGGCCGTGGGAAGGTTGTGGGGAAATGGGGGGTAGGTTTGCCAAGATGGCTGTTCCTCCTTTTGTGGGAAGCTTAGAGCACCCCCAACATGGATACTCACACTCAAACTGTCCTCTGGCATCAAGGTTGACCCAGGAGTTGGCTCGGCTGTTATGGTGAGGCAGGGGGATCAGATGTGGCAGGCCATCTCCCTTGGAATCTGATAGCATCATATGATCTTTGGAATAAAAACAGGCCTTCATCAGTGTCAATGGTGGAAAGCATAGGGAAGGACTTCAACCACAGCTGGAGAGACTTAAGTTAGATTTTTGGAAGGACTAACCTGATAGTGGGTACCTCTCACAGAAACCTGGAGGAGTAGCCTTACAAAGCTGGGTGGAGATAGGGGGTGGTCATCTCTTGTGTGACCTGCTGGGCTCATGCGTCACCCCCTCTCGTACAGTGGTGAAGTTCATGGACGTCTACCAGCGCAGCTACTGCCGTCCAATCGAGACCCTGGTGGACATCTTCCAGGAGTACCCCGATGAGATTGAGTACATCTTCAAGCCGTCCTGTGTGCCCCTAATGCGGTGTGGGGGCTGCTGCAACGACGAGGGCCTGGAGTGCGTGCCCACCCAGGAGCTCAACATCACCATGCAGGTGGGCACTGCGGGGGCCGGGGGCACGGGGTGGGGGTGTTAGACTCTGAAGACATGTGGCCCTTTCTTGGGCAGCTCTTGAGAGGAGGAGCTGGACTTGCCTTGCCCAGCTCCTGCCCCTGAGTCAGTCAGGGGCGGGTGTGGGAGGTCTTGCCCTCTTACATTTCCCTGTCCAGGTTCCCAGCAAGCCCTGACCATTTCCTCCTCCTCCCTGACCTTTGGCCTCTGGGCTCAGGATGGGGCTGATGCCTGTGACAGGAGCCCCTCTCATCCTCTCTTGGAGGAACAGGGCCCTCCTTCTTGGGGGCTCTGTCTGGGAAGCTGGATGAGCCTGGCCTGTGGAGAGTTTACAAAGCCAGTCTTTTGATGCTGCCTGGGGACAGGGCACATCTCAGTGTGGGTGACAGGGTGGCAGGGAGCTCTGAGACCCCAGGGAGGGGTGGCTCTTGGGTAGCCACTAGGGGTCAGGGTGAGGCCTAGAAGGGGTGAAAGGAGGGAAGGGATGGGGAGTGGCAAGAACCCAGGACCTGAATTCCCAGCCTGGCCAACCCTTGCTGCCATGGCTGCCCTCGAGAGGAGCAGGGGCTCCTTGAGGTCAGCAGGGTTGGGGGAGTTGGGGTGGGCCCGAGGCTCTTTCCGGTAGAGCCCCTGGTCCCCCTACCTCCACCACCTATCCTGGCTCTGTTGAACCCCTGGGTGCTGAGTGGCAGGAGCCATGGGGGTGTCCCATCTGGGTATGGCTGGCTGGGTCACTCACCTTTGTGATCTGCTTCCTTTCCCTCCAGATAATGCGGATCAAACCTCACCAAAGCCAGCACATAGGAGAGATGAGCTTCCTACAGCACCACAAATGTGAATGCAGGTGAGGATGGAGTCACGGATTCATTCGCCCATCGAATGGCTGCACGGTGCCTGCTCTGTGCCAGGGTTAAGCACATTCCACTTGTTAGCCCATTTCCACCTTCCACCTGCATAACCTTGGGTGTTTTAATTTTACTTCAGTGTGCCTTGGTTTCCACATCTGTAAAATGGGTACAATAATAGTATGTACCTCATAGCATTATTATAAGGATTAAGTGAGCTATTATATGTAAAGAGATTAAAACTGTGTTGGTATATCATAATATACTATGTTAAGTTTTTATTAGTATTATCACCACCTGAACCCCTCTGTTTTGTTCTTTTCTCTTTCTCTCCCACTACAGACCAAAGAAAGATAAAGGAAAGCAAGAAAAGTAAGTGGCCATGACTTCAGCTCTTCTCCCTCTTCTTGGCCAGCTGTCTTGGTTTGGGGCTCTTGGCTTCCTCTGTCAGGGGGTCTGATGGCTTCACTGGGTCAGGGAGTTGGTCTCATGGGAACTTGTGGTGGCAGCAGTGGGATGGAGCAAACCCAGAATTATGACTCTAGAATTAGTGACAAAACCCAGTCTGGAGCCTGGAGCTTCCTTTGGACGACGCGTTCCAGGTCTCCAGGTCAGTCCTGGCCGGGACTTGTAGTTTTGGTGTGTCGGGGGGCAGTGTGGACACTGGCTTATTCTAACCTCTCATCACCCTCAGCAAGGAGAGAGAGTGGGTGGCAGAGAGGCCAGCTTTGGTGTGTCAGAGGAAGCGGCCTCTTATGGTAGCTGCTGTGGTGGTACAGTTGGATTTGGGGCTGGCTGGGGTGTTTTCTTGGAGCATGCCCTCCTGTAGGAATGAGGCAGGCCAGAGACACTCAGCCCTCTTGGCCAGGGACAAAGAGTTGAATGTTTGTCATTTTCTGAGGCTTCCAGTTGCTCATTGTGGGGGGTCCGGTCAGGACAGAGCGGGGGGCAAGTTCTGGGGGTGGTGAGCCTTCAAGACAGGGTGAGCAGCTGGCATGAGGGACAAGCCTGCAAAGAAAGAGACTGAGAGAGAGCACCTGTGCCCTTCCCACCTCCCCTCCCCCACCATCCTGTCTGCCCCCAACACTCTGGGGACACTGAAGCCCCCTAGGCCTCAATCCCTTGCCTCTTCCCTAAGTCCGGAACTTCCAGGATTGCTGTGGCTACCAGAGCAGTAATTTGGGAGAGTAGGCTCCGAGAGAGAGTGTGTGCACACGTGTGTGTGTGTGCACATGTGTGTGTGCGTGTGTGCACATGTGTGTGCACATGTGTGTGTGTGCACATGTGTGTGTGTGCACATGTGTGTTTGCGTGAAGACCTTCCTCCTTCCAGCGCTTTCTCCCGAGAGAACAGACTTGCCCTCTCCTCCGTCCTTTCCCCGCTTGTTTCTCCCCCGTGGCAGCCCTCTGAGGGGCATTCTCTCGGGCCTGGCAGGTGTGGAGAGTGCTGGTTCCCTGGAGGCGGACAGGCTTCAGCCTGCCCCCCTAGCCTGGTCCCCAAATGCCTGCTTTGCCCACAGGGAGAGTCGGGGGCTCGCCTGGGCTCAGAAGAGAGTCTGGTGAGACAGTGCAGCAGGTTTTGACGGGCTGGGGAGAGAACTTCCTGCCAGGGGAGCCCAGGCCCCTCCTCCCCAAGCCTCCCTAACTCCCACCCCACCCTGCTGCCTGCCTGGGGCTCTGAGGACCCAGGTGATGGCTGGGCTGGCGCCTCTCATGTGCCGCCCTTGGATTTGTGCCAGCTCCCAGTGTAGCTGCTCCCCACCCCCTGGGATTCACAGAGGCAGGGCCCCTGGAGGGACCCCCTTGCTATTGCACTTGGAGATGAAGGCAGAAGGTGCCTGAAGCACAGCCTGTCCCCTCCTCCCACATCAAGTCAGGTCTCTGACCTTCTCCCCAAACTCTGGCCTACCTTTTGCAGCCCCCTGACCTTCAGGGTCAGACTTACACAGTTGCTGGGCAAAGAGCCTGCCCCTGACTCAGGGCTTTGCGCCCTGTCTGGGACAAGAGCCGCTGTGAGCGTGGAGGCCTTTGGGCCCTGTGCCCTTCACCCCGCCTCTGCTCCCCTTCCAGAGCCTTGCCGGGGGCTGGGTTTGCCACCCCAGGGTGGCCGAAGTGAGAAGAGGGAGCCATTGAGTGCGTGCTGCCCAGCCTGCATCTGTGTGCACATGTACAAGCTCTCTCCTGGAGCCCGCCTGCCTCCCGATGCCTCGTTCCAGGGAGCATGGCCTGTACCCTGCCCTCGTCACTGCTTCTTTTCCTCTCCCATTCTCCCTTGCTCTCTCTCTGTCTCTGTGTTTTTATTTTCCAGAAAATCAGTTCGAGGAAAGGGAAAGGGGCAAAAAAGAAAGCGCAAGAAATCCCGGTATAAACTCTGGAGCGTGTACGTGGTGCCGCTGCTGTCTCAGTCCCCGGAGCTTCCCTGGCCCCCAATCCAATTCCCGCCTGCAGGACCCCGTAACCCTGCCTCCCTCCCTGGCGCTCAGCCTCCCCTCCGCCCGCCCTAGTGTCTCTCTCACTCTCACTGCACTAATTGGCACCAGTGGGTAGATTCGGTGGTGGCATTGCTGGCCCAGGGTTGGGGGGGCTGGGGGTGCCAAGTGGGCCTGCAGGATTCAGGGAGGGGACTCTGGCTTGGCTGGGCACCGCCTTTCTCTCACCCACTGGGCACTGGTGGCAGGCCCGTGTTGGCACTGGTGCCTGCTCGCCCAACAGGTTTCCACTGCTCTAGGCTTCTGTACTTGTCTGGAAGCTGAGGGTGGTGGGAGGGCAGATGTGGTGTGAGGAAGGGGCGCGAATGACGTGAGGCAGCTTGTTGTCGGAGGAGGTTGGGTGGGGTCAAGCACCATGTGGCGGCCCCTCTTCATGGACTTGGGGCCTCTGGAGGGGAGCCCGCTAGTCTAGCCCAACCCATGGCACCGACAGAAGTCTCCCTGTAGGGCGGCTTCTCCCTCTGGGTTGGAGGCTGTGGTGGGTCCTGCCCTGGGCTGTTTGGCCACCAGTGGCCTGGCCTGTGGGCACTGCCTCTGGGCTTAGCTGCCGTCACACCCTACTTCAGGCCACCTTTGGTGGAGGGGCCTGGGCATGAGCCCTCACCGGGGGAGAAGGTGGCCCCCAATTGCCGTTCCCAGCAGGTGAAGAGTCAAGGTGTGCTCTTCAGGGGCGGTAGCCGTTGGGGCCCTGTGGCCTGAGACCTGCACTTGTCTCTCTTACGGCAGCCCTCTCCTTGCACTCTCTGCCCATCTGTGCCTGCCTCTTCCTACGGGCAGGCTTCCTAGCCAGTGCTGCCTCTTTCCGCCGCCGCTCTATCTTCTGCTGTAGCGCTCGGATCTTTCCAGGGCGTGGAAGGGTGTGGGGCTGACGAGCCGGGTGGGGGTGCCGCTGTGGACATGTTAGGGGGTTGCATGGGTGTTTTTCTCTCTCTCTGCTGACGCTCTAGCTTAGATGTCTTTCCTTTTGCCTTTTTGCAGTCCCTGTGGGCCTTGCTCAGAGCGGAGAAAACATTTGTTTGTACAAGATCCGCAGACGTGTAAATGTTCCTGCAAAAACACAGACTCGCGTTGCAAGGCGAGGCAGCTTGAGTTAAACGAACGTACTTGCAGGTTGGTTCCCAGAGGGCGAGGAGTCAGAGAGCAGCTTCACACAGATGGGGAGAGAGAGAGAGAGAGAGAGAGAGAGAGCACCTGAGAGGGGCCAGCTGCTTGCTTGGCTTCTAGCTGCCTGCCTGGGGACTGCTGCCTTCTCTGCTCACGAGGCCCCAGCGGTGGGCGGCGGGGGCTGGCCCGGCCTGGCAGGGCCCCTTCCGAGGTCGCCCTGGTCGCCTGAGTGGGTAGGCTGGTGTGGCTTAATGTGGTGTTCTGGACGCAAGCTGAGTGTTGTGTCCTGTGGTCATGCTCGTAGTGGCTGTTGGTCCTGACGTTGTTATTTCTACCTTCGCTACTAATATTGGGGGCCCTTCCTGGTGTGGGGGACACTGCCGTCTCCAAAGCACAGTCTCTTGGGGGCCTCTGAAATCTGCACGGCTGGGCTTCTCATCCCCTCAGAGTCTCTCCATGGGGACAGGGTTGAGTCCCTCCTCAGCATGGGGTCCCGGAGGGCACATGCTCTGGCTGTCGGTTTAGGGTGGGTAGGAGATTTAACATCTGGGACGCTGGATACCTTTAATACTCCAGTAGTCTCGGCGACAACCCCAAATAGCTCACATATGTCCAAATGCCCCAGGATGGGTGGAGGGAGGGGGCCGTGCCCACTCTCCTAAATTAGATGATGAACTCCTCACGCCCTGGGCTGGTTTTTATTCACCTGTGTGACCCCCCCCCCCAGACATCTGTGCCTTTGTCTCTTGTCCACAATGGGGGACCAAGGAAGTATCAAGCCTGTGAGTGCCTACCTGACCGAGTTCAGGAGCACGGGGCCGGGACAGGTGCCTGGCAACCTTTTGATGCCTCGCCTGGCGTTTCTGCTAGTCTGGCCTGTGCTCAAAGGCAGGGAGCCTTCGGGGCCAGCGGCAGCTTCACCCAGGGAGGAGGGGCTTTTATGGGGCTTCCCCAGGCAGGCCCGGGTGCTCCCGGCCAGTCCAGATGCTCCATTAACAAAGTCCTTGGAGTGTGGCTGCCTCCCCGCCCCCCCCCCCAATGTTCCTGTGGCTTGTGGGTGTCCAGGGGACGCTGCGGACCAGGCCCTGGCGTGTTGTTGTGGGGTTCTGTCTGTCTTGGTGCTATGTGAAGACACGTCCTGTGTACTAGTGCTGGGGGTGGGGGCCTAACTCTAGGGCTGGATGAGGGGGCTCCACATTCCTCAGGGGCCTTGGGGAAGATAAGGGAGTAGCCATTTTAGAGTTTCTGTGGTAATTCTTCTTCTTCTTCTTTTTTTTTAAGGAAGATTGGCCCTGAGCTAACATCTGTTGTCAGTCTTCCTCTTTTCTTCTTTTTTCTCCCCAAAGCCCTCAGTACATAGTTGTATATCCTAGTCGTAGGTCCTTCTAGTTCTTCTATGTGGGACGCCGCCTCAGCATGGCTTGATGAGCAGTGAGTAGGTCCGTGCCCAGGATGCAAACTGGTGAGCCCTGGGCCGCTGAAGCAGAATGCATGAACTTAACTGCTACGCCACAGGGCTGGCCCCTGTGGTGATTATTCTGCAGAGAGACTGTCTCGATGGGGGATGTCTGAAGTGACCAAGGAGCTAAATGAAGTTACCCCAGTCTCCAGACCTTCCCCACCACCTAAGCCGGCTGTGTGGGGGAATTTCAGTACCCCACATGGGAGGCTTAGGCCCCTTTCCGGGCTCTCAGAAGGGCAGGGCCTGCTCTGACCCTCCTCACAGTGGGCAGGGTAAAGACCATCAGCCTGGGGGAGGGCATGACGAGAAAGTTCGTGGCGTTCCCTCTGCTTTGACAGGAGTAGCACGGCCACTGACCGTCTCTCCCCCACCCTGAGTTACATGGCATGTTGGAAAGAAGAGGCCGCCCGGTACCCCGGGCCTGCCGCCACCACTGAGGTCAAGAAAGATGAGTCCTGCAGCCGAGGCAGGGAGGGAGGACATGGCGAAGGGAGATGTGTCCCTCCCCTTCCTGAGGCCCCAGGCCCCGCTGGCTCTCCCTCCCTTGGGAGCCTCACTTCCCCAGGGGCCACCCCACCTGGCTCTGCACAGGCCCTTTCCCCTGCTCTGGGTGCTCTCCCCTACTCCCTTCCCCAAACAGCCCCACAGAGACTGAGCTGCAGCACCTCCTCTGCAGGGCCCCTTTCTGGATTAACTTGGTCCCACTCGGGTGGCCCATCAGCTCTTACATGTCAAGTAGGGACTGTCCTTTGAACTGTACGTGTTCATTTGTTACTTGTCATGAGTTGTCCCCATGTCCTTGTCTTGTCTCAGCTGGATTGTCAGCTCTAGAGGGCACACTGGGAGCCCGAGCACAGCTGCTGCTCAGACGGGGGCCCCCCGGCCGGGGCTGGCTCTCTCCCTCGCTCCGGGGCTCTGAGGCAGGGCCGCGCTGTCGTTGTCTTCTCCGCTGCGGGACTTGGGCTCCCAGGAGGCGAGGCTGCCCGCCTCACCACCAGGTCTCTTCCCCTGCCCCTAACCCGGCCTCTGTCTCCCACTCCCTGCAGATGTGACAAGCCGCGGCGGTGAGCCGGGCTGAAGGAAGGAGCCTCCCTCAGGGTTTCGGGAACCAGACCTCTCAAGGAAAGACTGACACAGAACGACTGATCGAGAAACCACGCCGCTGCCGCCCCCACACCACCATGGACAGAACAATCCTTAATCCAGAAACCTGAAATGAAGGAAGCGGAGACTCTGCGCAGAGCACTTTGGGTCCGGAGGGTGACACTCCGGCAGAAGCATTCCCGGGCGGGTGACCAAGCACGGTCCCTCTTGGAATTGGATCGCCATTTATTTTTCTTGCTGCTAAATCACCAAGCCCGGAAGATTGGAGAGTTTTATTTCTGGGATTTCTGTAGACACACCCACCCACATACATACATTTAAATATATATATATATATATATTATATATATAAAAATAAATATATATATTTTATATATATATAAAATATATATATTCTTTTTTTAAATTAACATTGCTAATGTTATTGGTGTCTTCACTGGATGTATTTGACTGCTGTGGACTTGAGTTGGGAGGAGAATGTCCCCACCCGGATCCCGACTGGGAAGAGGATGGGAGGAGAGACTCTGGCGTGATCTCTTTGTCCCTCTTAGGGAGGCCAGGGTCCCCTCCCCTGCCTAGGAAGGTGCAAGGCCAGGGCACGGGGGCAAATTTGGCCTGCTTTTGGGAACGCTGACAAACCCAGCCCTGGTCCTGAGCCCCTACCCCGAGTCAAATGGACAGAAGGACAGACGACAGGGACAAGGATGCTCGCTCTGACCAGGAGTTTGGGGAGCCTCAGGACACTGCTGTATTGAGGATCCCCTCCATGTGCTGCATGGGCATCTTGCCCCCAGGGGCACTGCCTGGAAGATTCAGGAGCCTGGGCAGCCTTCACCTACTCTCACCTACTTCCGAGATGCCCAGGAGGCCACCGATAGATGTCCTGGCGAAGAGAAGAGAGACACTGGTAGAAGAAGAGCAGCCCGGTGACAGCTCGTCCTCCCAGGGAAGGGCCTCTGCCTTGGCCTTTTCCTGCTCCCTCCCTGGGTGCAGCCCAGGAGGGCCTGATGTCCTCAGACCATTGAAACCACTAGTTCTGTCCCCCCAGGAGACCTGGCTGCGTGTGTGTGAGTGGTTACCCCTCCTCCACCCCCCCAACCCTTCCCGCGGCACAGAGAGACAGGGCAGGCTCCACGGGCCCACCATGGAGGCAGAGAAAAGAGAAAGTGTTTTATATACGGTACTTATTTAATATCCCTTTTTAATTAGAAATTAAAACAGTTAATTTAATTAAAGAGTAGGGTTTTTTCAGTATTCTTGGTTAATATTTAATTTCAACTATTTATGAGATGTATCTCTCTCTTGCTCTCTCTTATTTGTACTGGTCTTTGTGTATAAGATTCATGTTTCCAATCTCTGTCTCCCTGATTGGTGATAGTCACTAGCTTGTCCTGAACAGATATTTAATTTTGCTAACACTCAGCTCTGCCCTACCCTTTCCCCTGGCTCCCCACCACACATTCCTTTGAAATAAGGTTTCAATATACATCTACATACTATATATATATTTGGCAACTTGTGTTTGTATATATATATATATATATGTTTATGTATATATGTGATTCTGATAAAATAGACATTGCTATTCTGTTTTTTATATGTAAAAACAAAACAAGAAAAAATAGAGAATTCTACATACTAAATCTCTCTCCTTTTTTAATTGTAATATTTGTTATCATTTATTTATTGGTGCTACTGTTTATCCGTAATAATTGTGGGGGAAAAAGATATTAACATCACATCTTTGTCTCTAGTGCAGTTTTTCGAGATATTCTGTAGTACATATTTATTTTTAAACAACAACAAAGAAATACAGATATATCTTAAAAAAAGCATTTTGTATTAAAGAATTTAATTCTGATCTCAAAGCTCCTCCTGGTTTCTCCTTCTCCATTGAATCCTTGTTCCAGACTTCCTCCTGCCCCCTTTCCCTCCTCCCTCGGAGAACATGGCATTTGTCTTAGGTCTGGGGAAGGGGTCCCAGGTCTGTAAGATACGGGGTGACCCATCTCGTTGTGCTGGGCGCCACAGTCCTTCCATTCTGACTGGGCTGGTCCTGGGAGGACCCGTCTATCTTCTGCCACGATCTGCGGGGGAGCGGTGGTGCTCTGGAAATGGGAGAGGGAGAGACAGCTCCTTAGACAGGAGCGTGCAGTCAGTAGTGATCTAGGCTCTGTCCCTTGGTCAAGGAAGGAACTGGCCATGTGTCCAAGCTTGCTGCCCAGGGGACAGGAGAGGGCTGGGTTTGGCTATGGGGCCTTGTCGGCTGCAACAGGCTGGGAGTGGGCAGGGGGGTGCTCATGGGGACCCCAGGGTGTAATTTAGTTTTACATAGTGAGTCCTGGAGTTCTTGAGCATCTGGAAGGTAGACCCACAGCTCTGGTTGCCCCTGAGGGGACTCCCTGCCCCCCATGCTGCATAGGCCCTTCTCTCTGTGGTCCTGGGGAAGGTAGAAGCTGGGGTCTTTGGCATTTATGAGCAATGCTTCCAAATTCACTTCCTCTGGCCTCTTATTTCTTCAGACCATATTTATTGGGTCAGCCATCATGCTAGGGCAAAGGACGCTGTTATGACTAAGACACAATTCCACTCCTCAAGGATCTGGTGAGGGTGGGTGGATGAAGAGACACAGAACTATAAATCCACAAATAGAAAAATACATAAAATGTGATTTGGGCATCTGCTCCAGCTTGGGGGCGGGGGAGGTACTGGGGGTGGCAGAGTCTGGGGTCTTCTCGTGACATTACCTCTGGGCTGCCCCTTAAAGAATGGATAGGGGAAGACGGAACAGTGAGGGGAAGGTGGAAGGGAGACATCCCAGGAAGAAGGGAGAGTGTGAACCAAGGCATGGAGGGGGGCACTCTGCAGGGGGGCTGGAGAGATAGGCAGGGTAGCTCCGTGGGGGCCTGCAGCACCGCTCTGCGTGCCAAGAGCCTAGGACCTGTGGACCTGTGGGGGATGAGCAGCAGCTGGGGGGTTTTAGATAGGGAGCGTCCTAGCGGTGTGGCAGGCGGGAGGCAGGGAGGCCAGTAGGAGGCTGTTGCTGTCCTCCAGGGGGAGACGCCCAGGGGGTGGCGGTGACTTCCATGACTGATTGGGGAGGGCGCCCTTGGGCTCTGCCAGCTATAGGAAGACAGGAGGCAAGGTCCCTGGCCTCATGGAGCTTTTGGTCCAGTGAGCGCTGTTGTCCAAGCACTTCTCACCTGCCGGTTCTTACGTTGGTTGACACTGAACCTGCGCACGGCCCTGTGAGGTCGGGGCTCCCGTTGTCCCAAGTGGATATTTGCCTGAGCCCCCCGCTGGCCTCCTGGACTCTCCTCTCGCCTCCCTTGAGTTGATTCTCACACGACAGCCAGAGTGAGCCTGTTAAAATGTGAGCTGAATCATGTCGCTTTTTGGCTCAAAACCCTGCAGAGACTCTGTTTTACTCAGAGAAAAAGCCAAAGTCCGTACAATGGCCTTAAAAGGCCCTGTACCATCCAGGCTGCCTCTACCTCCCTGACTCAATGACTTCTGACCCCGTTGGTCACTTGGCCCTAGCCACACTGGCTTTGTTCCTGAAATACTGGGCACGCTCCCTCCCCAGGGCCTTTGCACTGGCCGTCCCCTCTTCCTGGAGCACTCTTCCCCCAGAAGAGTCGTGTGTGGCTCTCTTACTAAGTCTTGCTACCTTCTCAAGCGAGGCCACCTTGGCCACTGCATTTGTAATTAACCCCCCTTCCTCTCTCTGCACTCAGGACCCTCCTTCTCACTATCCCTTCTTGTTTCCCATAGCACATGCCACCTTCTAGCATCCTCTAGAACAGCGCTGTCCAATAGGACGATAATGTGAGCCACATGTGTTAACTTAAAATTTTCCTAGGAGCCAGATTTAAAAAGGTAAAAAGAAACAGGTGAAATTAATTTTAATAATATATTTTGCTTAACCCCAACATATCTAAAATGTCATTCTATTCCATATAAAAGTTATGAAGGAGAGATTTTACATTTTTTCTGTACTGAATCTTTGAATCTGGTGTGTATTTTGTTCTTATCACATGTCTCAGTTGGGAATAGCCACTTTTCAAGTGTTCCATATACACATAGGGCTGGTGGCTACCATTTTGGACAGTGTGGTTCTACAGTTTACTCCCCTTTTGTCTGTCTCCCGTCCTGTTAGGATGCAAGCAATGTGAGGGCAGAGATTTTCGGTCTTTTGTTCACTGTTGTATCTCCAGTTCCTACAACTGGTGGGTGATCATGATCCTAGACTGGTGCATGATCAATTAACATTTGTTAAATGACTGACATTGTTGCAACTGAGGCCTGGTGACAGAGGGTGTCATCCCGAGACTGTGGAGGTGGGTGAGGGCTGGCCCTGGCGGGAGTGGTTGGTGGAGGGGCTTGGTAAGAGGTGGGATCTAAGCAGATCTGGGCAAGGAGAAGGGAACTCAGAGCCGGCCGTAGGGATTAACGACAGAGGCCTCTTCGTCAGTGCCAGGCACTGCCTCCTCCTTTTAGCCACCCTGGAGATGGGGCTCATTATTTCTGCTTGGCAGATGAGAAGCAGGAGGCCCAGAGAGGGTAAAGAATTTGCCCAAATGTACCCATAGCCAGTAAATGGCTAAGCCGGAATTTAAACCAGCTTTTCTGACTCCAACTCCAGTGCTCTTGCCACCACACCACGGTCGCCCCAGGCTAGGGCAGAACATCAACAAATAAAAATGAATCGTCTAGACTGAGTACAAACAGGCAGGAGAAAAGTGGGACAGGGGGAGGATGTGGTGGTGGCCAAACCCAGGGCTGAAATCCAAACTTCCCCAAATGTGGTAAGGCAAGGCAAGAGATGTCTCCAGGGGCTGGGGCTCATCAGTGGAAGATCCGAAACCTAAGCACGAAAGAGATTGCAACATGCAACCTTGGAAGAGAGAAACTGTCTTTAAATAGACTACGGAGAAAAGAAGGAGAAAACGAACAGGCTACATCCCCCAGCTGCATAAGACCTGCTCCTGCACCCCTGCAGCCTTCCCAAAGGACCTCTCAAGGCCCAGGGAAGATCCAATCAAGACCCAGTGCCAAGCTGTTCCAGCTCATCTCCCCTCTGTGGGACTCATGCCCTCCCCTCTGGACTGGCCACTGTTTCCCCTGGAGACACACAGTGCTCCTTCTCAACTCTGCTCTGCACAGCCTGAGTGCCTTTCCCCTTTTCCTAAGGAGCAACCTACCCCGGCCACAGCCCCAAAGGCCTTTGGAGTAGTTGCTTCTCCAAGAAACCCGCCAGGCTACTTCCTCCTGCAGGAAGGCTGCGTGCATCCTTACAGAACTCGGCGATTCCGGATCAGTTTCATGTGTTGGGACCATTGTGGCGGTCTGCCTGCAAATACAGCTGCCAACAGTTCTTCCCGCCCCTGTGCCTGCATGCTGCTCCTCCCATCAAGACTCAGTCTACTTTTCCTCCTTTGAATCTGGGCTGGCCTTAGGACTTGCTTTGACTAAGAGGATGTGGCAGAAGAGATGTTCTGGGACCTTCAGGTCTAGGCCTTGCAGTTTCCATTTTTGACCTCCTGGAAGGCGGTCGCCATGCTGTAAGGAAGTCCAACCACCCTGCTGGAGAGAGAGAGAAAGAGAGCAGTTCTGGCAGCCCCCAGCTGTTCCAACCGTCCCAAGCTGAGGCACCAGACGTGTGATTGAGGTCATTTTGGATCCTCCAGCACCAGGTGAGCCACGTTAGCCAACAACACACAAGAGAAAAGCCATCTCCTGCCCAAATGTAGAGTTGTGAGCAAATATATGGGCTGTTGTTGTTTCAAGCTATGAAGTTTTGGGATGGTTGTTACCCAGCAACCATAACTGAACCATCTAACTAAATGGTCACTCCCTTGGGACTAGGACCTTTGTCCCTTCCCATCCATAAGGTTGTACTGGTGTGCATGATGGTCTCGGGGGTGGAGGGAGGTTCAAGGAAGGAAGGACATAGTTATGAAAGAATCAGAGACCAGGGGTCTGCCCTGGAGGGAAGTCTGGTGGGAAGCCTCAGGGCAAGGGCTGCCCCGGGCAGGACAAAGTATTGTCCAAATTTCTAGAGTGAAGAGAGCGACTCAGCAGTATGGAAGTCTCACCAAGAGAAAGTGGGCCTCACCTACAGCATGAGGGAGAGAGGCTAGAGGATGAGAAGAACTGCCCGAGAGAGAAGCATGAGGGATTTGGAGGAAAAGCCTATGGAATCTTTTCCTTCCTTTCCTTCCTTTCTCCCTCCCATCCCCCGGCATTTATGGAATACCAGCCGTACATGCTACGCCCTGGGACAGAGCAGTCTGCCATGTACAAGGGATGGCTGTAGCTTACACCAGCCTAGAGACGGGGATGGACCAGGTGACCCTTGGGAAGCCCCGCCAGATTGGCCTCAGAGTTGTTGGGAGGGAGACAATCCAGCTGCATTCACAGGACATTATCCATCAGAATGCGGGGAACGGGGGGAGGCCAGGGAAGGAATCAGTAAATATTTATAATCTGCCTGGAAAGGGAAAATGCAAGGCAAAGATTGGGCCTGGCTAAGCATCTGCAGAGGAGGAGATGGAAGTGACTCAGAAGGGGGAAGAGCTAGAACCCGGGGAGAGTGATTCAGAGGGAAGGACCCATCAGGCGTAGGAGCCTTTGGGAGGGAGGCTGGGCCTGCGTCTCCTCAGGACGAGGGCCTAGATCCAACACAGATTTTAAAGGGTTGCATTTGCTTTTGGGGGGCTAGTCTGTTAACGAGGGAAGGATAAGTACCGCCCTCAGGGAGCCCCAGTCTGAGGTGGGGACATAGCCCTTGCCCTCAGGACACTCTGTGCCCGCAGAGTTTCTAGTCTGAGGGAGGAGAGAGGACCCCCCGCCATCAGCCATTTCTTTGATGATTAAGAGGGAAACACTCTCAGGAAGGCACCCCTGGCCTTCAATTGGCTGGAGTAGATGTTTGGAATCACCTGGTATTGGTGCTTGATGAGGCCTTTTGGGGCCTGCGGCCCCCTCCTTCGCTCTTCTCCCAGCACACACTCACAGTCCCCACAGGGCTTCTCTCTCCGCGTGTCAGGAGCCCAGCATGGCTCACCAGTCTGAGGTTTTCCCACACCCCCTGACAGTCCCTGGGTCTGGCTCCAAGTGGGACAGATGCCAACATGTGCCCCCCTCCCGGGGCCCTGCCCACCCCCTGCCTGCCAGGGAGGTCTGAGACCCCCATTCGTCACCTCCTCAGGCTCCCTGCAGGGAGACTTTGTCCCCACTCCCCACCCTATTTGCAGCTGATCTAGCCATCCTGGGACTGGAAGTCTCCCAGGAGGTGGGTGATGCCCTGCGAGGCCCGGCCTGCGGGGACCTCTCCTCAAACGGCCTGCCTGGTGCCTCCGCAGAACCAATCTGGGCCACCCTCAGCCACACCAAGACTTCTGACAGATCTTGGGTAGAATCCTGGGTCTGCAACTGGCCGGATTACTTCTTTGGGCCCCAACTTTCTCGTCTCTCGGATGGGGACAATCATACCTGCACTGTGAGCTTGAGGGGACGATGTGATGGCACATGAAAGAACCTAGTACAGTGCCTGGAATGTAGGGTGTGCTCAGAAACGGTCATTATAATTATGTTGTTATTTCTAGTCCCCACGTCAATGCCTGTTTCTTCTCTGAGTTTCTACTTGAGTATAATTTGGCTGTTTTTTTTCCTCATCACTTTTTAATTTTTAAACTGAAATACCATGACCGGGTTTTACATCCATCTTTGCAAGTAGACATCCTTACTCTCCCGCTGAGGGTGAGGCAAGCCGGGGCAGGTTCCGCCCTGGAGCCCAGGAGTGGGGCAGGCGGGTGGCACTGAAGGGGAAGGAGGGTGTGGAGAGAGCCCCTCCTGGTCAGGGATGACGCCCTGTGGATAGGAACCCGGAGCAAGGCACAAGGCGGGCTTGCGATGAGTATTTGTGGAATTAATGAACAAATGAACAGGACCAGAACACAAGGCCAGTCTTCTCTCCCTGCCCCCCAGAACACACTGGGAGTCTCCAGGCTGAAGGAGGAGGCCTGCGTCCACCCTTAGACACACAGCTGGGCTCTGGGCAGCAAACCTTGAGGCCTAGGGCAGGGCCGCCTGGGCCAGCTGCTCTCAGACTGTTCCCAGCTTACATCTGAAGGGCCTATAGTGGAGGCCCTCAGGGGCGGCCATCTCAGAAGCCCCTCCAAGACTAAAGTCCTGGTGTTCTGGGATCTCTGGGGGGAAAGGTTTGTGGTACAGGTGTGAGGAGGGGCCTCTGGGACTGGGGCAGGGGAGAAGAAGGCTTTCTGTGGGACATTGAGAGCTGGGAGCTGCCATCTCCCAGGGAAGCAGCAGGAGGAAGTCTTCCGGGGAAATATTCAGGGAGAGTGATTGCATATCTGTGTGCTTTTGGCTTCCAGAGGAATCTCCACCCCAACCCCAGGTCTCTCTGCTTCACTCCCCAGGGCTTCTCTCCCAGCTGCTCCACCCTCACTCCTTTCCATCCGGTGTGAGAAACAGAAAGGATGGCTGGGCGTGGGTGTAGGGCCTGCTGGGCCCCAGAGGCTGGGAACTGTGGGGAAGGCCTGCCCTGGGCAGACACCCTCGAGGCATCCTCTCTCCCGGAGCAAGACGCCGGGTCACAGGTCTTCTGCACGAGCACATCCACACGGGCTCGCACACACTCAAGTGTGACAGGGGTCACCACTCCCAGTCATGGGGCAGCTGCATGGTTGGGTAAGGATTCCTGGGGACAGGGGGGCGGTGGCTGTGAGGCCCAACTGAGGGCTCTGGCTTCTCAGGAGGAGCCCCCATGGGGCTAGGGGTGTTGGGAGTTGACCTGGCTGTAGTCCCATGACCCCAATCTGCCCTCTGGGAGCTGCTGACTGCGCAGCATTGAACACCTCGTGGCTATTAATAGCCTCTATCTGGCAGCCACAGAATTGATAACACTGGGTCACTCTGGCCTGGCCCAGCCTGAGTGCCTGGGTTCAAATCCCCGCTGCTAACTCTGGGTTCCTGATGTCCAAAACCCAAACCCAGAGCACAGCCCTGGCTTGGATAGCTTCTAAACTCTGTCTTAGGATAAAATTACTTTTTGGAGCCTCAGTTGTCATCTATAAAATGGGCACTGTGATACCTGAGGCTCCGAGAAATGTGGACAGTCTAAGGTGGTGACTGGCATGTCATAAGTCCCCAAAAAGGGTCAGCGATTGTCATCATTGTGACTAACCACAAAGTGGTGGGAAGAGAGGATTTGGAATCAGACAGCGCTGGGGTCTTTTGACATTAGTAGAGTTTTCTGGCTCTGTGACCCTGGGCAGGTTGCTTGACCTCTCTGGACCTCTTAGTCTTGATCTGTAATATGGGCATAATAAGACCTACCTCCCAGGGGTTAATGTGGATTAAATTAGGTAATGAATATAAAGTGATTGCTACTTAAGAGGGGCTCAATAAATATAGTACTGGAATGAAAGAATGAATGAATGAACACTGGCCGTGTCACGCTGTCAGGGTCCCCAAGGGCAGGGATAGATCCTCTCTTGTCAGCCTGGGTGCTCCCTGAGGATGGGGGCACAACCTGGGCTTGCTCCCTTGAGGCTGATCTGTAGAACCCAAAACAGGCTCAGCATTTTAGGTGGTTTATTCCCTTGGTTGGTGTGGAAACAGCCCGTGTAGAAACCCACAAGGGAAAATGGAAACGACTTTTCCTTTCCTCTTAGTGATGAGGTGCAGGCAGGACCCAGGACCCAGCACTTAGCTCCCTTCCTGGGCCTGGGGAAGGGGGTGTTTTTACCCACAAAGGCCGTGAGAGCTCAGAGAATGCCTTCCTGGTGAGGCCCGTGGGCTCACCCCTTTCCTTCTGGCTGCGGCCACCCCAGCCACACCCTTGGCGTTGCCTGACTCCAGCGCCTATACTAAAAGCCAAAACTGTGGGTGTGTGTGTTGGGGGGTGCAGGGAGGAAGGAGGGCAGAAGAGCCATGGGGGTGGGGGAAGAGCTGGGCTCGATGCTGGTAAAACCTTCCCCCAGGCCCCATGACTTCAGAGAAACTGCCCCCGGTGCCGGTGGTGTGCCAGGCCCGGCTGTTGTCGTTTGCCTCACAGGAAGTTTCCCTGAAGACTGTCTTATCTCCACCGGCCTGGTGTGGCTGCCGAGAAGGGGCAAAGGAAACCATCTGCTCCCTGGGCCACCATCACATGCCCACTCCAAAGTCTATCCTCTCCTTCCCCATCCCAGCCACACTTCCTGGGGTCGGGGAGGTGGCTGCTCAAGCTGGGGGTGTCTGTGCATCTGACACTGCCTCCTGGAGGCTGAGGGGGTCCCAGGGACTCTCATTTCTCCCCCATCCCCCAGATCAGTACCAGGTACTGGGACACCTGAATTCCTCTTGCTCTCTGTTAGTCCTACGTGGGCCTCTGGGCCCCCTGGTCAGCCCGACCCTTTTGGGTCTGAGGAGGGAATGTCCTGGAGGTAGGGTTGCCAGATATAGCAAATAAAAATACAGGATGCCCAGTTAAATTTTCATTATTTATCTGAAACTCAAATTTAACTGGACATCCTATACTTAGTCTAGCAACCCTACCCGGGAGGAATGGCTGGACCTTCCTCTCAGGTGATTCCTTCAAGGGCTTTGGTGCTTCCCTCCTCCCTCCCCACCCCCTCATGCTTTGCCAGTGAGGTTCCCAGTGTAGACATTGCACGGGCCCCTGTTCCGGAAATGTCTTTAATTTCTGCCTGCAGCAGGGATATGAAACAAATTAGGGGCTCTCTGAGAGCAGAAGCAGGGGCTCCTCTCTCAGACCAGGGACTCTCTGAGGGTAGGGGCTTTGTGTCTCCCCCCTCAGACTGGGAGTCCCTTTCCTCTCTCCCTCATCGCTGGCAGCATTCTCTGGAGGAACTGGATGCTGACCCCCAAGCCTGACCTTTTCCAGTGACTCAATATGGCCTTGAGGGCTGTGACCTAAGGGAGCCCTAGGACAGCCTACTGCTCAGAAACATCCATCTCATCATTTCTGAGGACCTGCCAGAGGCCACCCTCTTCCCCAGCCTTGTTTTTGCAAGCAGCTATCTCAAGAAGTCCCCCAGGCTCTGGAAACTTACAGTGGAAATTCTTCTGTAGAAGCCACCTGAGCTCTGGCTGGGGCTCTGTCACTGACCAGCCTGGTGACCTTGTCAGGCTCTGGTTCCTCTCTGGGCCTCAGTGTCCTCATCTGTACAATGGCAATGTATCTAGCCTGCTGACCTTGGAGCAGTGTTTTCCAGACTGCACGTTGTCATCCGTCAGTGGGTCATGAAGTCAGTTTAGTGGTTTACAACCAGCATTATGGTTTTTCTTAAATATGAAAGAGAATAGAGTGGAAAATATTCAGAGAGTCTTGCCTGTAGTAAGGGTAAGTACTGTTTCTTGAAACTCTCATGTGTGTGCATGTGTTCCAGGGTCACGATGTAGGGTATACTTTTTCACATGGGTTATGGTAAAACAAAAATGTCAGGAAGACAATATCTTAGAAGCTGTGACAGAAGGGCGGCAGGGGCAACTGGAGACCCGGAAGTGGGTGTCTGTTACTTGTCCACCTCGTGGACGTCAGCCACTGGCAGCCCCTTCTCCGGGGCTCTTCTACACTCTCCTAGGGGCAGCCTTGTCTTCCTGCACCGCCCCTGTGGGTCTGGGTCCCCACTTCCCAGAGGCCAGGTGCCTCCCAGCTGAAGGTCCTCAGGGACCAGTCTGGTTGCCAGGCCACTCCAGCAGAAGGTGTGGGGATCCTCCACCTGCTGGTGCCCAGCCACCAGCCGCCTGTCTCTGCTTCACGGTAGCACTGTGTTGGGAAACCGAAGCTCTGGCCAAGTGGAGAAACACTGCTCCCTCCCTAGGTTTCCCAACTGCCCTCCACCCTTCAAGGGCCAATGCTCATTAACCCCTTTCTCGGGGATGGCGGAGGTGGCCCTCTCCAGAAGTTGTGGGGTCTGAGTGGATGGACATGACAGGAAAAGGTGACGGGCTGGGGACCTTCTGCTGTGTGACCTGACAAATCTCTGGGTTTCTGAAACTCACTGCTCTGCCTTGCCTCTGGGGAATAAGATCCAGATGTGACCCACATTCCCAGGAGAATTTGAAGATAAAACAGATGGAAGATGGGAAAGACCTGGTAGATGGCTATTTAGATTGTTACATCACTGCCTACTTCTATCTCTGTGATTGCTGTCATCCTGGGGGCCAACTTGCACGTGGTGAAACAGGCAGAAAGGGGAACTAGCCCTGGAGTTGGGTCAGACTCACTCAGGGAGGGGAGGATTTGGTTTGGAAAAAAAACAGTGGAACCAAAAGCTCTTGACCTGTAGGGCTCTCATTCTGTGGGGGAGACACAGCCCTGCCCTCAGGGAGCCCAGTCTGAGGGGGAGCCCTGTGGAAGTCCACCTCTTTGGCCCTTGCCCTGGGGGTGGGGGCTGCAGTGGGGCCCTGGAGGCCCTGACCTGGCTGGTTTGGGGAAGAGTCTGCCAGAGCATTACTACGCTTTTCCCTGCAGTGCTTACCTGTAGCCTTCGGTGTGGTGTGATCTAGAAGTACCAGGAAGGAGCCCTTCCCCTCAGCCATGCCCACCGTCACCCTCCTAGCTCTCCTTCACCGGCTGACCACAGGTCTGAAATCACTTCATTAAAGTCCCTCCTTAAATTAAGGGCTAGAAGGGATTTTGGAGATCTGTGAGTCCCAGATCAGAGGAGGAAATGGAGGCCTAGAATCTTTCCTGAGGTTACACAGGGAGTTACAGCAGAGCGCATCTCCTGGGCTAGATGGAGACTCTGGGGGATGTGGGGCCACCCAGCACATGTGTGAGTGGGCAGGGACCGTGAGGGAGTGTGTGTGCGCGCGTGTGTGTGTGAAGGTGGGAGGGATCTGGTTCAAGCTGCTCTGGTCCTCTGTGAGCAGTTGTGTGTTCACATGGGTGTCCTCTGGGAGGGGTCTGGCTGTTCCTGTGTCTCAGTGCAGGGTGGAGGGAGAGGGACAGGCCTGCACCAGGGATACCAGACAGGTCTTATCCCATCCCCTTGCCAAGTTCACCCGGCCCAGCCCTCTTGGGACCAAGGGCAGAGGGCAATGAGTCACAGATGACTCAGGTGCTGGAGGCCACAGCTACGCATGGCACGTGACAACCAAGAAGAGCTGGGACTGTTCCTGGACAGACTGGTGACCCAAGAGGCTGACACTGCAAGTCTCCTTTCCTAGAGGACAGGAGGGCTCCCATTCACAGCCTTGGAGCCTGGCCCTGCAGTGGGGCTGACAAGGCGGCCTGTGGGCTTTCCTTTCCTCCCTTGCCTTCGATCCACTGGCTGGCTGAGCGGTCTCCAGTCGCGGCGGGGGAGGGCAGAGCTGTGCTGAGCCATCCCCACTGCCCCAGAAGTGTGGGCTTAGGGTCACTCTCATTGGGAAAGAGTTTTCCCCGGCCCTTCTGAGCCGGCGTCCAGCAGCACCCTGCCCTGCCCTGGACCCCAGAGCACAGTGTCTGACAGTGGACAGCCCTGTCTTCTTTGCCCGAGGCAGGGAGGGCCAAAGCCTGGACCTGCTGCTCGACCCCAAGGCCTGGGCCTCAGGAGGAGACAGTTGGGGGTGTGGACAGCATCCTGGGTTAGAATCTATGTGACCTGGAGCTGCACTGTTCCCTCTCGGGGCCTCTGTCCCACCCTCTGCACCATGAGGGACTGTGTTTGAAAGCTGGGGGGTTCCTTTGAGCTTCTCTGCCATCAAGGTTTGAAGGCCGGGCTGAAGGCGAGGTCTGGAAGATGCCCCCTCCCCATCCCCTGTGCCTGAGGTGGGGATTGGGGAGGAGTTGGCTGCCGATAGGAAGTCCTGGCCTGGCAGGGCATGCCCCAGGGTCCCCGTCCACCTGAAACAGCCTGCTGATTACAGGGTGAGCAGCCAGGACCAGACACTGTAATCTGCTGCCCTCTCTCCTGCCAAGGACCCGCTGCAGCCTCTCCTTCTGCTTTTTACAACTGTTTTCCAAGAACCCTGGGAAGGGAGAGGCCCTCATCTCCATGGGGTGAGGCAAAAGACAAAAAGAGGTGAGGGGAAGGAGGAGATGAGGAGAGAGGGAGGGTCAGTAAGGGGGTGGGAAAAGAGAGGGCGGGACGGAAAGAGGATGAGGGGGCAGAAAGGAGACGTGCAGGAGGAGAGAGAGGTGCAGTTAGACAGTGGAAGGCTTTTCCCTGGTTGACAGATTGAGGGAGAGGAGGGGAAGGGAGGTTGGGTGTCCTCCAGCTTAGATGCTCCTCCTCAGAGAGGCCCCCCTGACCTCATTACCTAAAGTAGCAGCCTCCTCCCCCCATCACTTTCGAACAATTACGCCCTAAAATGAGGAAAGGGTGGGTCAGAACACGTCAGTTTTTGGCTCAAATCCCTGCAATGGGTCCTCATTTTCTTCAGAGTAGAAGCCAAAGTCCTCACAATGACCTTTAAGGTCCCACATGACCCCTTTCCAATCCAGTTGCCTGTCTGACTTCATCTTCAGCTCCTTCCTTCTCTCTGCTTTAACCCCGTTGGCCCCCTTGCTGTTCTTCAAACATGTCGGACATGCTCCTGCCCCAGGGCCTTTGCATGGCCTTTCTCCTCTGCCTGGATGTTTTTTCTCCAGATTTCTGCAGGACTTACCCCCTCACCTTCTTCAAATTTTTGCTCAAACATCACCTTCTCAATGAGGCCCACCCTGAGCATCCTATTTAAAATGACGACATTCTTCCCACACTCTTATCTCTCTTACCCTACGCTATCTTTTTTCTGAACACTGACCACTTTCTAACATTCTCATGTTATAAAATGCACGTATTCATCGTGTGCGTTGTGTATTGTCTGTCTCCCCCCACTAGAACTGAAGTTCTACAAGGGCAGGTATCTTTGTCTGTTTGGTTCACTAATGTGTTTTAAGTCCCTGGAACAACACCCAACACCTAGCAGATGCTCTGTTTGTTGAGTGAGTGACTAGCACCTACCACTGTTGGGGAGATCTTTTCTCTCTCTCTCCGCCTCTGCTGCTTACCTACTCCCCACTCAGCATCAACCTCCCCGTCTATCATGTGACTCCCCACCCAGAAGAGTGGTTCCACGAGAGCTGGGCCTTGTCTGTCTTGTTCATGGTGTGCTCTCAGCACCTGTCTGACACAGAGGAGGCCCTCTGTAAATATTTGTTGGCTGGATGGAAGGGACCTGAGGCAGACACCAGGGAGAGTAGGAAGGCAGGACAGTGACCGGGAAGAGGCCGGCAAAGGGGACGTTCCTGAGGAGGAGGACGAGAGGGTGTCCACTAGTCACTCTGAGGCCCCTTAAGATCTCTCAGTCTGAGCAGGAGATGCGCTCTTCCAGGCCTGTTACACACACACACACACACACACACACACACACACACACACACACACACACAATCCAGGATGATCACACATCAGCATACAGAGCAGAGAAGGAAGGAAGGCGGGAAACTGTACTGCCAGGTTGATGATGGCATCAGGCTTAACCAGTGGCGGCTTTCTGGCAGAGGTGGCCTAGTGCCAGGCCAACACAGGAGGAAAAACATCTGACACCTCCAATCAGAAGTAAAGAAGGACCATGTGGAGGGACTGGGATGGGGGAGAAAGAAGGATGTGGCACAGGTCAGTAGAGGCCCAGGAGAAAGGCTAGGCTGAGACTAGGCCTGAGACTGGGGCAGGTCAAAGCCTCAGGGCTTGGGTTTGGGGTCCAGTGGGGCCTCACAGGATACAGAGTTGGAGGAAAGGGCTGGGTTTCCCAACCATAATCCCGAGAAGAAGGAATTTGCCGGGTCTTCCTCAGGGGTTTGCATTGACGGGCACAGGGGTGGTGGTCAGTGTCGCCTTGTAATCCAGGAGGCTCCCAGGGGCAGCTCTGGCTGCAGGGTCTCATGCCCACATTTCCCTCAGAATGTGACAATGAGAGTGTGGTTGTGTACTATTCCAGCTGATACTTTTTTCCAGTAAAAAGGAACTCCTGACTTATAAAAAAAAAATCATGCCAAAATCCAGTGACCACCGTTTGCATAATGTGAGAAGGGGATGAAAGAATGCGCCAGAGATAAGGAACCACTAACACCGGGCTTGAGGCCTCCCTGCCAGCCCTGCTGTCCCCGACCACACAGCCCTTGCCTTCGGCCCAAGGGAGAGGCCTGGCCGACTGCTGCACCATGTTGAAAACCCAGAAGGAAAGCAATTTTGAAATCTACTTGTAATTGATACACTTCTGGACGTTTTGGCCATTTTCAGAGCCTGGCCTCTGCTCCCCTCATCCTCTGCCACAGCCTCCTTTGAATTCTTTAAAAGGCTCTATCTTTTGTTGTCACATGGACACACTGTTAAATAGCACATTCAAACAGAACAGGTTTTGTGAGCAAAGGATATTGAGCTTTTTTCCTGATATACAACTTGCAACCCTTGGTCCTCTCATAACCTGTTACTTTCCTAAACCTGGAAATGGTAAACTGTCCCCACGATTGCTCAGGCCCGATGACTGGCATTCGTATTTGATCAATGCTTTTGCTTTATTCCCTGCATCCAAATCCACCAGCAATCTCAGGGCCTCCTCTACTTCAAAAACATTTCCATTCCTTGTTCTCCTCTTCCCACCATCTGGCCTGGGCTCTGTGGCTTTCTTGCTCCCCTATAGCCCCTCCAATTCTTGCCCCTCCCACCAGCCAGGATGAGCTTTGACACCACACGTGGGATCATGCTGCCTCCTTGCTTAAACCCTCCCTACACACAGCATAAAGCCTGCCCTCCTCACCTGCCTCTTGACCACCTCTCCCGCCTCCTTGAGGGCCCCTTTCACCTCCTGCATGTGCTGATCTCTCCGTTCCTGAACATATCAGTTTCATTTCTTGCCTTAGGGACTTTGCACTTGCTGTCCCCTCCTTCTGGAACATTCTGGTTCCACACCTTTGCATGAATGCCTCCTCCTCACCTTTCAGGACTCAGCTCAAATGTCACCTCCTCCAAGAGGCCTTCCTTGAGCACCTCCCCCATAATATAAATTATATGACAGAGCTGTTCAAATACCACTCTATTTATTTTCTTTATAATATTTATCTTTAGCTAAATTGACTTCATGTGTTTACTTGTTTGCAGGAACCTTGTCTGGGTGACTTACCACTTTATGCCCATGTCTAGTGCTTTGGGTTCAATCTGTGTTTGTTGAATGAATGATTACTCCCAACTCTGCCTTTGCTGAACTTCTAGAGATTTTGCAATCTCTCTTACATAATCAGGAGCTTGGTAACCTGTTTGCACTCTTATTCCAAGGATTTTAGGCCTGCTTGTCCAATCAAGTTACAGCTCATCAATTCTTGGCGGCCCCACCCCTGCCAGCAGGGCACAGAGCACACAGTAGGTCCTTGGTGCACACTGTGGGACTGCGTTGATTAACGCGGCCTGGCTCCTGTTCTGATGATCTGGGTGACTTCAAGCAAATCAGTATCCCTTTTGTTGTTTATATACCTCATCTGGAAAGATAAAGAGGTTTGGACAGATGGTCTCTAAGATTCTGTTTGACTTTCAAGGCCCAGAAAGGAATTAACCAGTTCAGGGGGTTTCAGTGGGTAGAGAGGAAATGGGTAGGGTTGAAAGAGAGGATGGTGAGTGGTTTGGAGGGGGCTCAGGTGAGACTTTCTTCCCAGGGCCTTGAGAATCTGCTTTGGGCACCCTTCGAGTGAGGCTTGCTCCTCAAAGTTCAGGATTTGCCCCTTGTCATTTCCTGCTTCCCTGGGGCTGTGACCATGGGAAGCAGGATCTGAGGCCTGGGACAACCTCTCTCTTTTTCTGCTCTGTCATAGAGCAGGGTCTCCATAGAGCAGGGCGAATGAACCCCCTGAATTGCCCACATAGACTTGGGGGTATGCTGGTGGATGTATTTTGGGGAAAGTCTTTGCTTTCATCACTTTCTCCAAGGGACCTTTCCCCCCTAAAGCTTAGGAACCCCTATTTAGAAGGCCAGGATGAACTAAGAAGATGAGTAAGAGGAGGGGGAAGAGGGGAGGGTACCCAATCCCCTAGTATTTTCCCGACATGTTTCCTCATCAGTAAAATTAGAAGTTTGGGTGATCTCTGGTAACATCCAGCAGTTAGAATAATAATGCCTAACTTTATTTCATGTACATTATCCATTTACTCTTTCCAAAAGCCCTGTGAAAGTGTTCCCTGTCAGCATCCCTGTTTTCCAGACGACAAAACCAAGGTTTGGTGACTTGCTCAAGGTCACACAGCCTGTGAGTGGCAGAGTGGCCCCAAACCTGGCTGCTGTTTGAGACACTTTCAGGGCTTCCCTTGCACTGCCCAGTGGAGTCACACATGGCAAGGCCTCGAGTTCTCCCCTCGGCCAGTGTGGGCCAAGGGGAGTGCAGAGAGGGGAGGAGAGGAGGAGGTGGCGGAAAGAAGAGGTCATGCCCAGGTAGAAATCCTCAGCTCCTTCCAACAAATCCAGAAGGCCTCCTGGAGAAGGGGGCACTGGGGAGGTGGGGAGCCGGGCTATGGATGTGGGAGGGGAGGAATTCCCAGGCGGCCAAAAGCATCCTTTCTGGTGGGTTCTCTGGTATTTATGGCCTCTTTGGATGGCTGGAATGCAGGTGTAGGTTCACTATCGGACTTTGGGCTCTGCTGCAGGCCTTAGGCTGAGGAGACTTTTCGGAATGTGCCCCTTGCCTTCCAGGGCCACCTTTGGCCTCACCTGCTGTTTACCCTCCTCTTCCTCCCCCTCTGTCCCCCTTGGCAGTCTGAACTAGTGCCAGGAAATTGTTGGTCAAAGGTGAGGTCACCGAGAACCTGGAGAAATAACAGGTCCTCATTAACCTTGTTTACCTGCCAGGTACCTGCTGGCTTACAAGGTTCCTCCTGCCCCTTCTCGTCACCTGTGTCTCCTGCTCCCTTAGAAGCTCGGATCCGCTGGGCAGATTTCGGTGGGGATTTTTTCAAGACTGACCCTCCCAAGAGGCTCTCCCCTCCTCCAGTTTCTGGTAAATGGTCTGTATATCTGTCAGGTCACATCTCAGACCATGTGGTCACCTGGGTTTAGATGCAGGCTTCCCAGTGAGGCTGTAAACTCCTGGAGGGGAGGACTGTGTTCATTCTATCCTCAGGGCCTGGCTTTTCACAATGTCTATTTCAATGGATGGACGAATGAATGAATGAGACTAATATCCTGAGACTAGTTCAGAACTCACCTCCTCTAGGAAGCCTACTGGGATTACTTCTACTCTGTTCTTATCATCCTCCCATTCCTACCTTTGGTCTGTCTGTCCTGTCCTGATTCTCCTTGTTCTCAGGTTATTTCAGATGGGTGCTTTTGACCACAAGTGAACTCTGCAAAGGCACAGACTGTGTCTTCTAATTCTCCCCTGTGGCCCCCTGACCCCCGACCCCAGTGCCCTGCACACTGATGCTCACCAACTAACTGGCCTGTGGGATCTGGGCCAAAGGGGGGCCAGGAAGGTCAGATTATTTTTTAAGGTCAGCCAGCTTTTTGGGGAAATATCTTGGGCCTGTCTTGGCCCAACCTGCACATCGTCACTCAGACCTGAGGCTCCTTCTGTGTGCAATGCTGATATTTTAAACCATCCACGTTCATTCCTCTGTTCACTCAAATGATTTTTGCCTGGGGCCTTGGATGTGCCAGGCACTGTGGTTGCTCTGGGTCTCAGTTGGAAGTGATACGGTTCCTGGCCTCAAGGAGGTACAAACCATTCAGGCAGGTGAGATATTTACCAGAGCAGTCCTCAGTGCTGGAGCCAAACATGGGGGCAGTCAGAGAATGCCTTCCAGATGAGCTGGCCCCTTGAAAGACTTATACAGTCATTCATTTGGTGTAAGCCGTTTAAGAGAGCTTTGCCCATCTCGGTTAGCCCGAGATGTGACTGTGACCCGCCTGTGGTTCTGGCTCACGGGGAGGATGGTGGAGGCCATCTCCTGTGCCAGCACCCCTGTTCCATCATCGCCACCCAACGGCTGTAGAGCCACAGACACTGGCTGGCAATGAGAGGGCCCATCGTCTCCAGGTAGACACGCTGGGCTCAGAGATGGGCAGACACTCCTGAGGCCCTGTGGTGACTCAGGGCAGAGCTGGGTCCAGGACCCAGGTGTCCTGACTCCCACCCCTGGGCTCTCTCCCATAGATGCCCCACCTCCCCTTTGCCTTTACTAGACCAGTGTCTTCACTGGGTCAGCACCTCAGGTCCTAGGCTGGGTGCTGGGCATAGATGGGGTGGTCCTTACCAGGGTCCCCCTTCTTGCACAGTGACAGATGGGCATTGAAAGGATGGCCCAGGCTAAGACACCTGTTGAAAGGAGGTGGGTTATGAATGAAGCCTAACAATTCAGGCAGAAGGATGCCCATCTGAAAAAATATGAGTTCCATTATTCATGGGCAGGGCAAGCCTATCAGAGGGATCCAGAGGGAAACGGGCCAGTAGAAGATGCTGTTTGGGCTGGAATTCCCAGGTGTGGGATGGCCTGGACAAGCTTGCATATAGCTCCCAGGCCTTGTTTTCCCCAGCAGCCTCAGGGCACAAAGTCCAGTGGGGTGATTTTGACATCTCTTCCCAGGGCAGCCTTAAAGGGCCAGCACCTACTCCTCGGGTTAATAATTACCTGTTGGGTCACCAGTAGACCCAGATGTCAGTGTGTGTAAGGATGGGTGGGAGGTGGTGATAGAGGGCAGGCCTAGGAAGAGACCTGAAGAGGCAGATGGTGGCTCCTTGGAATACATCCTCTCAGGGGCAGTCTCCTCTCTTGGCTGGCCTCGGGCCATGAGGAGGGACCTGTGTCTTTAAGGGCAAACAGCCCAGGGAACTTGTGAGCCCAAAAGGAAGGGTAAAGTCCAGGGTGCTACCCCCTACCTCTGACAGGAGAGCAATTTGGGAGAGGAAAAAACATGCCAGGTTTAGGGTTCCCACAGTGGGGTGGGGGCTCTCCCAGCCAAACGAGATGGAGGGGCATGTCCGGGGACCTCAGGAAGCCGGGCCTTGGCTAGGCAGGCCCCTGGGGCCCCTCACCCCCACCCCTCAGTTGCGCTCGTGTCCCACAGACTTGGAAGGTGCCCCAGCATCACCCCATCCCAACCTAGCAACATTCCCAGTCCTGCCTCTGTTCTCCATCTCTGTCCCACCCCACAGCCTTGGGAAGCAGAGTAATAAGAAATAATAATGAAAACAAGAGCCACCCTTTGTTGGGCCCCGGGGATAGGATGTGGACTCACTCATACTCCTTACAACAGCCCTGTGAGAAGGGTGCAAATTTCACCCCCGTTTTTACCAGAATGGAAAAGGAAGCCCGAGAGCTTATACAACAACTCCAGATCACACGGAGAGCGAGGGGCAGAGCAGATGGGGCCCTGGTCTGTGTTGCGTCAAAGTTCTGTGCTTTTTGCCACTGTGGGTGATGGGCTGTGGCCCTGCCGTTTCCCCACCAGTCTGGCTCAGCCAGGCCTCCAGAAAGCTTTCCAGATTTACCCGTCCAGCCTGTGTCAGCCCTTCTCTTCCTCCCGGGTGAGAATCTAGTGGCCCTGAGCTCAGCCAGGCTGGATTCGTCTGTCACTGCCTTGGGCTCCGAGGCTGCAAGTGGCTGGCCTTGCTGTAGCCCCAGAGGATCCCTGGAGGCAGGGGCAGGGGCTCTGAGGGGCTTGTCAAGTAGGACGGGCCTGGAGGAGGCAGAGGGATGGACAAGATGACCCTCACGGGGAAGCCCGCTGTGGAAAGGGCTGTCCCTACTTCTGGGAAGTCTCTATCTTACGCTCGTTCTCCCTTCCTACTTCTGATTCACAGAGCTCTTCATGAACCCTTTTCTTTTTTCCAGGTGTTTAAATCTAACGACTTCCACCGGATTCCCGACTGTGGCTTTTAATTGTTATCATCTGTCTCAAATACCACGTGCTCGCGGTTTATCCTTTCCCAAGCCCTTTGCACACACAATTTCCTATGGGTTTGGCAGAGCAGGTTTTATTAATCCCGCTAGACAGATGAGGAAACTGAGCCCTCACATGAGGAAGCTACACGTCCAGAACACAGCAAGGCTTGGTGACAGAGGCCAGCTCTGCCCTCACCCACACTCAGCTTTCCCCGAGCCGCTTTCTCCGTAGCCTCTGTCCTGTCCCTGCCCTGGGGAAACTTTCTCACCTCAGCCTGGCTGGCTTTGGAGTTACACTTTGCCCCTAGTTCTTTACTTAATTTTTGTTTATTGCAGTAAAACACACATTACATAAAATTTACTGTCTAAACCATTTTAAAGTGCACAGTTCAGGGGTATTAAGGGCATTCATATTGTTGTGCAACCATCACCACCATCCATCTCTAGAACTTTTTCATCTTTTCCAACTGAAATTCTGCACCAATTAAATAACAGCTCTCACTACCCCTCCCCCCAGCCCCTGACAACCACCATTCTGCTTCCTGTCTCTATGAATTTGACTACTCCAAATACCTCACACAAGTGGAATCATACAGTATTTGTCTTTTTGTGACTGACTTATTTCACTTAGCAGAATGTCTTCAAGGTGCATCCATGCTGTAACATATGTTAGAATTTCCTTCCTTTTTAAGGCTGAATAATATTCCATTGTATAGATATACCACATTTTGCTTATCTATTCATCCATCCATGGACGCTTGGGTTGCTTCCATGGTTTCACTATTGTGAATAATCCTGCTATGAACATGGGTGTACAAATATCTTTTCAAGACTCTGCTTTTAATTCTTTTGGGTATATACCCAAAAGTGGGATTGTTGGATCATATGGTAATTCTGTTTTTTTTTTTTTTTAATATGTGAATTCACACAACTGTTTTTCTTTTTCTTTTTTTTTTTTTTTGTGGGGAAGATCAGCCCTGAGCTAACATCCGTTCCCAATCCTCCCCTTTTTGCTGAGGAAGACCGGCCCTGGGCTAACATCCGTGCCCATCTTCCTCTACTTTATATGGGATGCCGTCACAGCATGGCTGACAAACAGTGCATCCGCGGGCGCCCGGGATCCGAACCCGCGAACCCCGGGTTGCCAAGCGCGAACTAAACCGCTGCGCCACCGGGCGGCCCCATGGTAATTCTGTTTTTAATTTTTTGAGGAACTGCCAAACTGTTCTCCACAGCGGCTGCACCATTTTACATTCCCACCAACAGTGCACAAGGGTTCAGTTTCTCCACATACTCGCCAACACTTGTGATTTGGGTTTTTTGATAGCAGCCATGCTATCAAAGTAGTTTTGATTTTCATTTCCCTAATTGATTAGTGATGTTGAGCATCTTTTCATGTGCTTATTGGCCATTTGTATATCTTCTTTGGAGAAATATCTGTTCAAGGTCTTTACCCGTTTTTGAGTTGTTTTTTTGTTTTTTGCTGTGCAGCTTTAGGAGTTCTCTCTATATTCTGGATATTAATCCCTCATAGGATATATGACTTGCAAATATTTTCTCCCATTCTGTGGGTTGCTTTTTTGCTCTGTTGACAGTGTATTTTGATGCACAAAGGATTTTAAATTTTCATGAATGCCCCTAGTTCTTGGTGCTGTCAGTGTGGCTCCTTCACCTGGGGTTCCAGAATATCTGATACCTACGCCGCCTCTAGACCTGTCTCCCTGCATTGACGCCTGTTGACCTGGTGACCTCACGCGTAACCCAGAGCTCCCCAGGGGCAGGCCCCAGCCTGTCGGGGTCAGCATTCCCAGCACCAGCCTGGCCTGGCACACGGCAGATGCTCGGCGTGTGTTTGGTGGATGGGTGAAGACCACCTAAGTGTGATGACAGATGGTTCAGGCAGGGTGGGGTGGTGGGAGAGATGAGGGGCTATGGAGAATGGGCACAAAGCGACCTGCCACTGCCATGCAGGAGGGGGAGAGCGAGATGCTGAGGAGCACAGACTCTGGAGCCAGTGTCCAATTCGAATCCTCTCTTGCTGGCTGTGCAGCCTTGGGCAAGTTACTTTACCCTTCTATGCCTCAATGTCTTTGCCATCTTTGAAATGGAAGTAATAATAGTATCTAATTTAGGAGGTTGGCCATGAGAATCAAATGACTCATAAAACATTCAGAACAGGGCTTAGCATATCATAAATATTATACGCATGCTGGCTGTTATTACTATTACTTCATTATAGTTTCAGCTCTTTGAAGACAGAGAAAACATTCCCTGCGTCTTTGTGGCCCCAGCACCTAGCACACTGCCTGATGCAGAGCTGGCAATCAGTTGGTATTTGTTAATTGAATTAAATTGTCTTCTGTCAACCAGGCAGTCCTTCCTCACTCTGCCCTTAGTTTCTCTTGCTGCAGCTCCCTGACCCTTTTAGTCCTGTTCTCCATCATCCTGCTGCACAGGTGGGTCTTGGTTCCCACCCCCGCCCCCTGGCCCCCTGCAAAGGGCCTTTAGGAAGGTAAGCTGCTGGTTCTCAGTCCTTCATAAAGGGATCCTGGGGCTGAGCTGGGACAGGGGCTGGGCGAGCTGGGGTGGCAGGTCATGAGGGTGGGGGCTGGAGGAGGGCTGCCACTGTCCATTTCCTTTCTCCTCTGTATCCCCAAGCCCCAAGTCATAGAATCATGGAATCCCAGAATTGTTCTTCTAACTCCCATGGAAGCGCCTGGACCATTCTGTGCCTGTTCCCCTTACAACTTGCTGGCTGCCTGGTTCTCTCTTGGAACCAGGGGATCAGAGAGAAGACCCTTAGGTGTTCTGAAAGGGTGCTGGCCCTGTCTCCTGCCAGAGACTCTCTGATATGACTCTTTTGATCATCTCCTCGGCATTGCTGTTCCTCCTAGAGGCACCCAGGAGTCAAGCCCTGGCGCGAGGGTGGAAGGACGTCCCCGATCCTTCCCTGGGTCCAGCGGCAGTGGTGCAGGCTCCCTGCATTCACTGGGCACTGCTGCCATGGCCAGCTATGCCTCAGGGGTGCCAGGCCCACATGGACCCAGGCAGTCAGCTGTGCCCTCTGCCCCGGGGTCAACCCTCCCTAGGTTCCTGATGTCCCTAGTCCCCTGACATCATCTCAGATCCTGTGACTTGCCCCACCCGACTCAGGAGGGACCTTGTTCCCGAAGACTTTGTCCTCTCCTTGGATGCTCATGGGCAGTGTGGCAAGTAGGTCAGGTGCCAGCGGACGATGGGGAGCCTGGAGGCTGGCTTGTGGCCGGGGGTGGGGGTACCACTTTGCCCTGCAAGGCTGGCTCTGGGCGTAAGAGAAGTGAGTCACACCTTTCAGGCTGTAGCGAGGAGAGAGGGCAGGGCCTGGGCACAGGTGCGTGTGGGTGTGGAGGGTGGGGAGCTCGGGGTCACACCTGAGATGGTCCCATCTGCCAAGAAGCCCGGTGGCTGACCTGCATCTCCATGTGTGGGACGGGCTTGTGTGGAAGTGTGTGGCTTGTGGGCGTGAGCCCGGGGATGTGTGGATGGGGATTACGTGGGGTGTGGTAGACTGTGTGAGTGGGGTGGTCTGGGTTGGTATGGGGGGTTATTGAGTGTGATGCTGGGCCTGGGGGCCGAGTAGAGGTCAGAGTAGAGAGTGACCACAAAATTACAATGTACCTTGATCTCTCTTTATTTTAATTTAACCTCAGCCTCTGCCAGGGGTCAGGTTGCTGGGTAACTGTTGGGAGTGGAGGGAGAATTTACAGCCTCCTGTTGCCACCCAAGCTGCTGATTCTCATCCGAATGATGATGTCTTGGGAGGAGAGAGACTTGCCACCCTTGGCAACCCTACGTCCAGCGGGCAGGGCCAGTTTGTGTGTGTGGGTGCTCATACCCTGCCCCCAGTCTCTGTGTGTTTATGACTATCTGAGTGTGTGTGTGTGTATGTATGTGTGTGTGAGTGTGTGATGTTTTGAGTCTGGTGTATCTTGTGTATATACATGTGTGAACCTGTGACCTGTGATGGGCTCTGCATGTCAGTTTTTTAAAAAAATTATTTTATTGAGGTCATATTGGCTTATATGCATGTCAGTTTTGAGGTATGTGTGCTCATGTGTGTATATCCATGAGAAATGCCATTGTATTTTACTTTTTGATTGGTGGAACATGCCAGAGACACATTTTCAAAATTACACAAACAACATTCTAGAACTAAGTTTTAACAGTCATTGTTATATAACTCCATGCATATGTATGTATGTATATATCATATTTTATATCATATAGTTGATATGTATCAAAATAAATGCCTCTGATATACTCTTGAAACTTAATTTTCTTAAATAATTAAAAAATATAATCATTTCTTCTAATAATTTGTTTCTTCTAATAATAAAATAAATCATATTTTGATCAGATGCTTTTATTACCACCATCCAAAAATAGTATTTATGTAATTGTTTATTATCTTTCTTTCTCACTAGAATATAATCTACATAAGGACAGGGATTTTGCCCGTCTGGCTTACTGTTGTATTCTCGGTGCCTAGAACAATGCCTGGCATGTCAAATGTGCTGAATAGATATTTCTTGTATAAATGAAAGGGCAAGCATTCATGAGAAAATGGCATTTAAGTAGAGGCCTGAAGAATGAGGAAGCATTTCCTTGGTCAAGAAGGGTAAGGACTGTTCTAGGTGACAGGCATTACATACAAAGGTCCAGAGGCAGGAGGGGGCAGAGTGCATTCTGAGGAGCTGACAGGTGGCTGGTGCAGCTGAAGTGCTGTGTGTGTGTGTGTGTGTGTGTGTGTGTGTGTGTGGCTTTCTCGGCCATTTCAAGGGGTTTGGAAAGTTTTTGAAGAGTTTCAAGCAAAGGAGTGACGTGATCGGATTTGTGTTTTTGAAACATCCCTCTTATTTCTGGAGGAGGCTGGACTGCGGGCTGGGAGGGAGAGTGAAAGCAGCAGGACTAGTAGGGACCTGGTGCCATCCTCCAGGCGAGGTGGTGGCTTGGCCCGGTGGTTGCCATGGGGATGGAGCTCCTAGGACAGAGTCAGAAGATTTTTCGGCAGTGGACTTGGCGGGATTGCAATGATAGGCTGGCGAGAAGGAGATGGGAGCTGAGGGAGAGGGAGGTACTGGGAGTGGTTCAAGATTTCTGGCTCGCTTAATTGGTTGGCTAGTGAATTGAGTGCTTACTATGCGCTGGGCGCTCTGCTAACCATTTCACTCTCCCAATTAATCTTCTCGGCCGTCTGAGGCAAGTTGGATGATAATCCCCGAGGAAACGGAGGCTCAGGGTGATAAGACCTCTGCTGTGGGGTTTACACTTGGCACAGTGGAGCCCTCCTATCTAATACCATCAGGGCTGCAGTTGGCCTGTCAGAATGGGGATCATAAAAAAATGAGACGTTTACAGTGTAAATATTTCATTTTAACTGGAGACTTATGGATGTACTAACGTTTGCCAGCCTTTTGATGGATGGCTGAAGCCTTCTCCTGGGCACGCACCCTCCCCAGCCCTGAATGGTCTTTCTTGCATAAACCACCCCGTGACCCTCTGTCTTCCCTGGGTTCCAGTTTTGATTTATTTAAAGTGGAGCAAGAACTTTGTATCTCTTTTTTTGTGTGTGAGGAAGACTGGCCCTGGGCTAACATCCATGCCCATCTTCCTCTACTTTATATGGGACGCCGCCACGGCATGGCTGACAAGTGGTGCGTCTGTCCGTGTCCGGGATCCGAACCTGCGAAACCCCCGGCCACCGAAGTGGAGCGTGCAAACTTAACCGCCATGCCACGAGGCCAGCCCCCATACCTCTTAAGAACCAGTCAAGGTCAGGATCCTTCCAGACTTTTCGACCCCCTGCCCCAAACCCTGGCTGCCAGCACCACTCCGTACAGTCTGTCTCTCTCATTTCTAACTCAATGGCAATTTTTTTCAGTGGCTTGCTCTTACCAAACTCTTCCAAAGCATTCAATTTGGATTTTTAAGGAAAAAAAAGAAAACTCTTGCTTTTCACAGTCATATTTCGTTGTTTTGTGTCATATTTAATTAAATTACATAATTACAATAACAAGCACAACTGGCAAGCAGGTTTGGGACAAACACAATGACTCTTGGGACTCACGTGGTTTGGCTGCTGGGAGTAGAAATGAGCGAACACATTGGAGAGCCCCCAGGGGGTTGACCTGAGCCCTCACCCAGGGCCATGGTCTGCAGGCTTCGTGGAGGGAGTGCAGGGTTATCGCATGAAGCCCTAGGCGAGGTTGGTCACCAGAAGAGAATGTGGGCAAGTGGAGAGCTGTCCCTGGGTGACACTCTCTGTTACATTTTACCAGAAGACTAATTCTGTGTTCAGTATTTAGTACACTTATTTGGAGCCCTCAGTCATCAGTAGTTTAAGTGCTCAGCATTGATTAGATTTAAAAAGTATACTGTGTACCTTAAATAATTGGGTCTATTAATAATAAGTCAGACTAATGCACAGCGCTGGCGATTCATTCTGAAACTTCCCATTGTCCCGAGCCAAGCACTGGGGAAGGCAGTAGGCAGCATAGTTGGGAGTGGCTGACGCAGTACCCTTTTTGTTACTTAGGTATCTGCACTTGGCTAGGCTGGGGTCCGTCCTGAAGGCCAAGTTTCTGCTTTCAAGGAACTTCTATTCCTAAAGAGAGTGAAGGTGAAATTCTCAGAAGCAACAGGAATCTGGATCCAGACACTGGGAAGGAGTAACCCTCTGGTCGGGGCTAATAGGCTGTGTCCTGCCCTCTAGCCACATGGCAGCAGGAGGACAGGGATAGTGCTTTCTTGATGCACAGTGCCCATCTGGCCCAGGGCGGGACAAGAGGGTGGGGACCTCATCTACGAGGACTTGCTGGAGCAGAGTATCCAACTAGCTCTTGACTGATGTTGGGAACCATTTCATCTCTCAGAGGACTGGGGGAAGTGAACAGAGGAAGGAGGATTAGTTGGCAGAGTGGACTGGCAGAGTGGCAGGGATAGGGGAAACCTGAGATAGAAGTGAACCTGTCCCTTATTCATGATAGTCAGGGAAGGGAAGTCAGGGATGGTTCAGTTGAACCATCATTTATTGAGTCATTGTGTTAGGCTCTGGGAACACCAACAGGAATTAGACACCATTCCTGCCCTCGAGAGCATATCATCCAGTCACAAACAGAGACTCCCACAAGGGCATTTGCATATATCATGCTTGGCAGTTTGGAATGCATTTGGTCTCAAGTAACAGAATACCCAGTGGACAGTGGCTGAGCAATAAAGACATTTATTAATCTCACAAAGTAGGAAGTCTGGAGGCAGGTGGCTCCAGGTTTGGTGAAAGGACTCAACGATGTTGTCAAAAACTCAGACTTTTCCTCTCTTTCTGCTCTGCTATCCTCAATATGTTAAGTTTTTGTCCACATGCTTCCTGCCCCATGGTTGAAAGATGGCGGCTGTGGTGCCTCCTACAATTATATTCAAGGCAGAAAAGAAAACAGCCAAGGGGAAAATGAGTCTGTGCTTTTATCAGGGAAGAAAAGTGTTTCCCAGAAGCCCCTTCAGAAAACTACCTCTCATGTCTCATTGGCCTGAACTGAGAGGGAATGCAGCAAGGGCGGCGGGGGAGGTGAGGGTCAGGTGACTGGGAACACGATGCTCATGAGAACTTAGATGAGCCTGGATTCATCCCCTGGGCCTGGATACGTTGCCACCTGAAAAGGTGGGGGTTGTGGTGGTAAGGAGGAAAGGGCGGGGTGGAATGCTCTTAGGTAGAAAGAGCATGTGTGGTAAGAGCCAAGATTGGGCCCAGGATGCAAGGAGAAACCAGAGGAGCAGAGTTAGCCCTAGCTGGGGGGTCAGGGAAGATAGCCTGGACAAGATGACCCCTGAAGGAGGTCTTGAGCACCCCTATCAAGAACATTTGGAAGGTCAACCTTGGTAGAAGGAACAGCAGGAGCAGAAGCACAGAGATGTGAAATAATTTAGTCTGTCCGGGCAAGTGTGCACAATTAGATATTTAGTTCAAGGATGAAGTTAGAGAGAGAGAGAGGTGGGAGGTGCAGGTGGAGAGGTGACAAGAAACCAGACCATGGTGGGCTTTGCTAGTCACGTTGCAACGTTGGATTTTATCCTGTAGGGTCTTGAATGGCTTTCAGCAGCGGGGGGGGGGCGGGGGGGGCATGGTTAGCAGTACATTTGAGAAAGATCACTCAATGCTGGTGCAGAGAATGGATGCAAGAGGCCGGGAGAAGCTCAGACTGAAGCAGGGAGGTTCTTGCAACCATCCAGACGAGAGCTGCTGAGGGCCTGTAGTAAGACTTCCAAAGTCAGCCTGCCAATACTCCAGTGATAAGATAGGCAGGATTCCATGGCATGACTCTCCGGGAGGGACAGATGTCTCTAGAGGGTTGAGAAGCTCCCAAAAATGTACATCAGACTGTGCACAGGGAATCTGTGTCCCAGTGATGAGGAAAGTGGGGAGGTGGCCAAGGAAATCAGTGGGCGGCACAGGAGCTCTTTGCCAGATTGCTGTTTTAAGAAGGCTTCAACAGAGAAGGGAAGGGCAAATACTAGGCAGGGCCACTGGCCTGTAAAGACAGTGCCTGGAAAACAAAAATAGGCAGAACTTTGTGAAAGATGCTAGGGGCAATCCAAGCTTGTTTAGCCAGGATTAGAGCCAGTCAAGACCAAGGGAGGAGGAGGCTGTGTCTGGGTCTGATGGCATAAATGAGTGGGAGTGGAGAAAGGCTGGTGCTCCTGGGGTGGTATTGTTGCTTCCCCTCTGCCAGAGACTAGGAGACTGGCCTTCAGACCCAGAGGCTGGGGCCACATCAGGAGAGGAAAGAGAAGCCCAGGGGGCTCTGGAGACAGGACAAGCCCCTCCCCACCAACTGTTCCTGGGGCGTGCAGGGCCCTCTCCCCGTAAAACAACATTTCAGGCACAAAGGAAGCTTAACAAGACTGTTGGGTCCACTTGGTCCCCTCTGAGGTAGCTCTGAGCATGGGCGCCTGGTGAAGGGAAAATGTGGTTCTGAGTTTCAAAAAGGAGGAGGAGGTTGGAATCTGCAGCTACACAGCTGAGGGCGATCTGGGCCAGGATCCTTGTAGATTGTGAAAGGAATGGTTCGTGAGCACTTAACAAAGGAAGGAGCCAGCACGGGCTCACCCTGGCTACTTGTGTCAGGCCAATTAAAACCAAGAGTATTGAGAAATAGATAAGAAACAGCCATGGAATACAGTTCAAAAAGTACCAAAGGGTATATGGGAGAAGTCTCCCTCTCACCCATGGCTCCCAGCCTCCCAGTTCCCCTCCTCAAAGGTAACCAGTGTCACCACTGCTTATGCATATTAGCTATCTACCCTTTTATTTATTTATTCTTTTGCTGAGGAAGATTAGCCCTGAGCTAACATCCGTGCCCTTCTTCCTCTATTTTGTATGTGGGATGCTGCCACAGCATGGCTTGATGAGCAGTGCGTAGGTCCGTGCCTGGGATTCGAACCTGCAAACCCCGGGCCACCGAAGTAGAACATGCACACTTAACCACTATGCAACCGGGCCAGCTAGCTACCCTCTTAAAAATGCAAATTGTAGCATATTTTACTTGCCATTTTTAATCTAACTTTCTTTTCCTCTAACAATATATCTTGGAGATTTTTGCACAGCATTGCCTGTGGAGAGGCCTCATTCTTCTAACGTTCTTGGAGCATCGTGGTGCAGAGGCCCCATCGTTTATTCAACCAGCCCCCCACAGTCTCCAGTCTTTCTCTCTTATCAACATTTCCACAGTGAATAACTTTGCATATATATCACTTCCTGCATGTTTGATATATATAATAGGTATGTGTTTCTATAGAATAAATACTCAGAGGTGGAATCATTGAGCCAAAGAATATGTGCATGTTTGAGTTTGATAGATATCATCAAATTGTCAAATTCCATAGAAGTTGTGCCAATTTCTGTCCCCATCTTGAATATATGAGACGGCCTGTTTCCCTGTATTTTGGCTCACAGTGTGTTTTCAGACTTTCAGGTCTTACTGGTGCTGGATGATCTGGTAGAAGACAATTCTAGTTTTAATATGCATTTCTTTTATTAAGATGTCTGACTAATGGATTTTCTGACTCTCAGGAGGATTGGAGACCAGAAGATGCAGAAATTGTGGGAAGTGTGGGAACTCCACAAAGTTCTTGATAAAGTCTCTCCGGCACTTTGATGGTCAAGATGGAGAAATATAGCTGGGATGCTGAGGTGACTTTGTGGATCAGTAGCTGGATAAATGGTCATCCATTCATTCAACAAACATTCATGGAGGGCCTACTATTTGCTGGGCATTCCTCTAGACACTGGGATACGTCAAAGAATAAAATAGACCAAAAAAAATTTCTTCGTGGAGCTTACATTCCACAGTAGAAGACAGACAATAAATGAAACCAGAATAAATAAGTAAATTATTTAGTACATTAGAAGGCCATACCCCAAGGGTATTGCTTAATGAATCCACATTCCTTAAGCAGAAGACAGCTTCCAGTATCCAATGGATGCCACAGGGGCCAGGGCTCTGTCATTAGTCCTGTCTTGTTCATTCAACAAATGTTGATTGAACATCTACTGTGTGCCAGGTGCTGTTTTAGGAGCTAGGGATACAGCTGTGAACAAACAACCCCAAACCCCCGCCCTCCTGGAGCTTATGTTCTAGAGGGAGGAGACTGACAATAACAAAATAAGTCAGAAAAGTATAAAGTATATTAGAAAGTAAAAAGATGCTATGGAGACACATTAAGTGGAAAAGGATGATGAAGAGTGCCAGAGAGTGGGGCTGTAATTCCAAATCAGGTGGTCAGGGAAGGCCTCACCCCAAAGGTGACATTTGAGCAAAGGCCTGAAGGAGGGAGGGAGCCATGGGGTTCTCTGGAGAAGGATGGGCAATTGCAAAGCCCCGGAGGAGGCTGATGCACGCTTGGGGTATTGGAGACGCAGCAAAGAGGCTGGGATGGTTGGAGCAGAGAGAGCAAGGGGCAGCGGGGAGGAGATGGAGCAGAGAGGGAAAGGGGAGCTGGATCATGTAGGACCTGGGCACCCTGTGAAGCCTTCAGCTTTTACTCTGAGGGAGGCGGGAACCACAGAGGGTCTGAGCAGAGGAGGGCTAGGATCTGAATTAGGTTTCACAGGACGATTCTGGCTGCTGTGTTGAGACGACACTATGGTGGAGGAAGGCAGAGCAGGGAAACTAGTGATCCCAAGAGCAAGGACAAAAGTTATGAGGCTCCTGCAAAAGTCCAAGTGAGAAATGACAGTGGCTTGAACCAGATTGGAAGTGACAGAGAAATGCTTGGATTCTGATGTGTTTTGAAGATAGAGTCAACAGGATTTGCTGACAAATCAGGTATGGGATGTGACAGAAAGAGAGGAGTTAAACATGACTGCAAGGTGTTTGGTCTGAGCAACGGGAAGGATGGAGCTGACGTGATAGGAGATCCTGAGATGGCGTGGCCTCTGGGGAGCCATGTGGCTTGGAATGGGGAGACCAGAAGATCAGTTTTGGAATGCTAAGTTTCAGATGCCCGTCAGACATCTGGGTGGAGATGAGAGTGTGCAATTGGACATGTGAGCCTGGGATTCAGAGGAGAGGTCTGGGCTGGAGACTTAAATTTGGGAGTCATCAATTTATAAAAAATACTCAAACCGTCTAATCTAGATGAGATCACCCAAGGAATGAGTAAAGATAAGGATGACAAGGGGTCCAAGGCCTAGCCATGGGGCATTCTAATGTTACAGAGTTGGGGAACTGAGAAAGAACCAGCCAAGGAGGCTGAGAAGGAGTGGCCAGGGAGGTAGGAGAAAAACCAGGAGAGTGTGATGGCTTGAAAATCAAGTGAAAAAAAAGGTTTCAGTAAGAGCGGTGACCAACTGTGCCAAATGGTACTGAGAGGCCAACTGGGATGAGGACTGAGGATTGACCATAGGACTGAGCAGAGCACTACATGGGGTGAAATCCAATCCATCACCAGCTATGACTTGGAGGAGGGCCTAGATGTGATGCTGATCCTCCTGGGAGGAAAAGTGAACGACCAGTGAGAGAATCAGGACCAGAAAGGCCATGATAGGTGGCCGTGAGGGATACAGTGATACAAGATGGCATTTGCCAGGCCCTGCTTTGGGGTCCCAAGGCCAACTGTCTAAGCGAGAGGGGGCAGAGGGACTTAGTACAAAAGACTTGGAGGCTTGTTGACAACTCCCGGTGTGTCAGCAGTGACATGCAGTAGTCCGAAGAGCAAGGCAATTATAGCAGGTTAATGGACATATCATACCCAGAACAAGGGAGGTGACTGACCTGCTGGGCTCAGTAGCACAAGGCACACAAGGGGAACTGGGTTCAGTTGGAGGAGGAGAGGCGGAGAGAGACGTGGTAAGTATGTGCAGGGAGCACACAGCAGGGTAAGGACCTGGAAAGGAGGCTTTGTGAGAAGTGGATAAAGAGCTAGAATGTTGAGCTTGGAAAAGACTGGACTTGGAGGGTCTTCCATTCCAAGAAGTGCTCTCGTAGGAAGGGTTTGTATGTCCAAAAATGGTGGAATGAGGCCGAGTGAGTGGAAGCTGAAAGGAGATAGATTTTTTTCTTTTTTTGCTGAGGAATATTTTCCCTGAGCTAACATCTGTTGTCAGTCTTCCTCTGTTTTGTATGTGGGTCACTGCCACAGCATGGCTGCAGACAAGTGGTGTAGGTTCACCCCCGGGAACCTAACCTGGGCTGCCAAAGTGGAGTGTGCCAAACTTAACCATTAAGCCACCGGGCTGGCCCCCGAAAGGAGATAGATTTTGTGCCATGACTTTCCCTACATTTATTTGTGGATTCTCAATGAAATTTTGTAATCTGTGAGCATTCCTAGCCATTTCTGACCCAGGTGTGTTCCACAACTTGCTGAATGCCTGAATCTCAAGTCTTGGGGAAAGAATGCCTCCTCTTAAGACCAGCTGAGTGAAACGAGCAACTTCTATTCTGATCATCGATCAAAGAAGAGGAGGTTTATAATGGCAGGCCACAGGGCTAGGGGCTTGGCCTTCCCTGGGCCACGCTGTCACTGACTTGGCAGAGGGTGTGGATGGCCAGCTCCCACATTGCCATCTCTCTCGCCTCCCAACTGGGCACTTGGGAAATTAGGAGAAAGGGGAGACCTGGCTCCTTCCTCGTTGGGCCCCCAGTCTCTAGAGGCTGGAGGAGGTGGTGTGATCATATCCTGGCTCCAGCAGGAGGGAAAGGGGACAGCCTCCAAGATTTGTGTCCTATAACCCTCGCCGTCAGCGCTGGCCAATAAACAATAATGTGAGCCACAGCTGTGTTTTAAACTTCTCTAGTAGCCACATTAAAAGAGTTAAATGAACAGGTGAAATTAATTTTAATGTTTTATACATTTATGTAACCTAATATATCCAAAAATATTGTCATTTCAACAGGTATTCAATATATGAAAAGTTATTGAGATAATTTACATTATTTTTTCATGCTAACTCTTCACAGTCTGTGTGCATTCTACACGTACAGCACACCTCGATTTGGACTGGCCACATGTGTGCTGGACAGTGAGGTCTCGGTCCTCTGTCTCACTGTTCCTGCCTGTGCTTGGAGGAGCCAGGGCTGCCAGTGGGTGTACGGGCACTGGATGCTGGTGTCTGCCTGGCTGTGGAAGCGGCTCACAGGGACCATCAGAGGCCATCTGCAGCGTGTGGTGTTCGCGTACCCCGTGTGTGTTTCTGGGTGGGAAGATGGCCCATGTTGTGTGTGCCTGCTGTTTTCCAGCTATGGTAAATATTAACGAAGCAGTGGGAGCCAGGTCCTCTGGGAGGCCTGGGCTCCCCGGGTGGGGAGGAACAGAGATAATGCTGTGTACCTTAGATAGCGCTTTAAACCTGGCCTCCGAGGCTGCTGGGGCCTAAGCTGCCGGGGAAACAATGGGCACGACTTCTCTTCCCAGGAGCAGGACGCCTCGTCGGGAGATTCTCAGAACCCGCAGACCTCAGAAGTGCCACTTGCCCCTACATTTGCATCGGCCTCACCCCACTTCTCAGTCTCCTCCCCGCAACCCACACTCTTTACTTTAAGAGCTCTTCGCAAATCCACCTGCCAACAAGCCCAGCTAAGCCCAATTTAAGGGCATGGGGGAACACACTGAGTTCAGATAGTTTCTTCTTTAGAAGAATGCCAAACCCATAAGCACTTATTGACCACTTGCTGTATACTGGGCCATTACATAGCCTGCTTCCTTCCTCACAGCAAGCAGGGCTGCAGGCTGTCACCTCCACCCAGGGCAGGAGTGTGAAAGTCAAACAGGTCAGCGTCACGACTGGCATATAAACCTGGACTTTTGATTAGACTAGTTCTAGCCACCAGAAATTTCCCCATGGGGAAAGGAAAGCAAGAATGTTTACTTGTATTTGCATAAACAAACACCAGAAGGACACAGAAGTGAATGTAAGTGATTACACATTGCAGAAGGAATGGGGAGGATGGGGAGGTATTGGTGAGAATTCTCAAGGTGTATCCTTGTGTCTTACCTTGATATTAGAACCATCTGGATATATTGTCTAATTTTCAAAACAAGTGACATGAAATTTTATTCATTTTTTTCCTCCTGGTAGATGAAGATGTGTTTCTCAGAGTAGAAGAGCTTGATAACCAAACTGAAATTTTTTCAATATCCAGAATGTGTGTGGGCTTTATTTTCCATAAAGATAATCAATTTAAATGACCATAAAAAAAAAAGAAAGAAAGAAAAAGAAAAGAAAAGTGAATTTTTTCTGGTCATGGCTTGGAATTGGTCTATCCTTGGCCCCTAGTCCCTGTTCTGTAAACTTCCAATCTGATGAGGAAAACAACCTACTTCTACTCCTCAGACATGCCCAGTCTGAGGGAGGAGACACAGCCCTGCCCTCAGGGAGTTCCCAGAGGAACTCCCTGGATCAGGGAGTTCTGGACCAGGTGAAAGAAATTGAGGGATTCCTCCGTGTTCTGAAGCACCCACTTCTGCCCTGGGCCTGGCTCCCCCTTCCCATCCCAGGAAACTTCCTCAGTTCTCAGCCTGCTCAGTATGTCAACACTTGAGTCATTCCTCCTGAGTGCTTATCCCTGGAAGGTGTCTGTGCGTCCTTCCTTACCTCCAGTCTCTTCCAGAGCCAGGGAATTCATGTCCTGAGGTCGTGGGGGAGATGGGTGCCTTCTTAAGCGCCCCCAGAAGACTCAGACTCTGACCCCCCACTCAGACTGAGGCCTAGGCTGGGCTGGGCCAATGTACCAGGCTGTGTGGGACTCCAGCGGCCTGCCCTGACCTTTGCCCAAGTGTGGGCAGTGAGAGCTGCGGGGAGGGTCCAGGAGGCTTCTCTCAGCTTGGGGATCCCATTCAGTGAGTCTGATCTGGATATAGGCAGAAGGATGGGAGGCCCCAAGTGTTCTCAGAAATCCAGAGGTCATTGACCTGGGAAGGCAAGGGTGAGCCTGGGCGGGGTAGGCTGGAGTGTGCTCAAGGGCACACACACACACACACACACACACACACACACTGTGTTTGCTTCTGAGCAGAAGGCACTGCCCTTAGCAGAACTGGAAGGGCCTATCCCCAGCCCCAGCCAGGGCTCCTTAGCATCCTTGAGCGGAGGCCAGGCTGAGAGGCCAGTGGGCTGTAGGCACTCCCCACTCCCAGAGAAGGTGCTCACCCCATCCCATTTAGCTCACTTTCCATTTCCTTCCCTTGCTGGCAGAGGATTCCTAGGGGTCTGGACCAGGCCGTGGAGGCTGGAACAGTGTGTGGGAATGGAGTGATGAAATCTGGTTGGGAGACGGGGTGAGGTGATAATGCAGTGAACCCCTCCTTGAATATCCCTCTCTGAGCTCCCCCACCCTTCCTGTCTCCATTCTTGACCTCCTCTCAACCTGGCTGTGAAACTGAGAGGGAGACCCCAGCTGCCTTCAGGGTCAGAGCGGGGTCCAGGTGGAGACAGCAGCCACTCTATGTTGAGTACAGAAATAGAGTTCGAGACACCTAGCACCTCAGAGCTAGAGAGGGAAGGATCTTGGGGGTCATCCAGTCTGATGCCCTCATTGGGCAAGTAGGGTAATTAATGCCCACAGAGGTTTTTCTAGAACATACTGGAGAAGCCACAGAAGAGAGGGCCCAGTGACTAAGACTTGGAAAGCAATTTGCTAGGGCGATATGGGAAAACGTCAGGGTTAGAGGGAGAGAGGTGGGAAAGGAGAAAAATATCCAGTGGGGAGAGGGGCTGGCGGTGTTTGCCCAGAGTATCAGGCCTGCAGGAAAAGAAAACAAAGCACTTGGAATTCTTGGAAGACAAGACCTCAGGTAACCCGGGGGGTCAGTGGTCAGCTGCCTAGAAATGTCCGCCAGTCAGCAGCACTTTTGACTCAGTGCCCTTGCTCTGCAGCCCGGGGTGACCTTGTGCAAGTCATTACCCCCCAAGGCCTCAGTCTCCCCATCTGTAAAATGAGACAGGTACCCAGCCTTCTCAAAGGACCTCCCATCTCCACATTTCTATATCCACCGACTGAATGACACGATATCTTTGAGATACTTTTCTCTATTTGGCCTTTCTCACTCTCCCTGTGCCTCAGTTTCTACATCTGTAAAATGGGAATAAAAAATAATACCTATTTCCTAAGGTTGTTGTGAGGTTTAAGTGAGTTAATACACGTAAAGCATTTAGTATAGTGCCTGGCACACAGAAAGCTCTTAATAAGTGTTACTTATCATTATCATTATCAATCATTAGGAGGGAGGTGACTTCTAGGCAGTTGTCCATGGCCTATAGTGGGTTTCTATTATAATGAAGGAGCTGGGACAAGGGCCTTGCTGGGGCATTTTAAAGGCAGCCTGGTCCCACATCCTATTCCAGGGGTCACCCACATTCAGGCAGGAGAGCCCCAAGGACAGTGGGACCCACGCCTGAAAGAACTGGAATCTCCAGGAGCGGAGAGGCCAACACAGTGTCCCCAGCCCAGGGTCTCTGGGCCTGGGTTTTGGCCTTGGGCCCCAGAGGGAGAGTCAGCACCCCTCCTCCCCTGAGCTGGAGGTACCCTGCTGTGAAGGTGGCTGAAGATAGGCGAACAGCGAGAGGCATCCCGTGGAGGGCTTTCAAGAGGCCGCCTTGCTTAGGGTCAATATTTGTTCAGCTCTTGGACTGGCGCGGTCCATCAGTGCCTCTGGCCCCTCACATTCCGGCCATCGCACCCCTATCTCAGGAACGTGCTCCCATTGACTTGGGGGACCACGCCCAACATTGGCAGTGATCTGCCCTACCAGTGCCACCGCCACCACCCTTATTTTCAGGCAGGAAACTGGAGGCCCCAGGAGGGAAGAGGGTGTGCACCCAGGCAGGTGCATGGAGGATGCAGGCCAGGTGTGTGTGCTGGGCCCTGCCCCCTCTGCTTCCCCATGTTGAAACCCTGGCCTCCTTGCCAGGTGTAATCAATGAAGGAGGGGGCAAGACACCCCCCCAGCTTCCCTCCAAGATTCCTACTTAAATTAGATAATTACTTCAGTAAACATTTCCTAAGCACCTACTGTGTTCCCAAGAGGATACCGCCCGCCCCCGGAAAAAAAAAAAAAAAAAGAAGAAAAAAAGACTTCTCCGACGCCCTTGAGACACTTGTAATCAGATTTTCTCCACCATGAATAACGTCTAGGACCTCATTTCAGGGGGAAAATATCCTCAGAGGACCCTAGTATTAACTTAAATCAGGTTTGCTTAGATATACGCAAACAAGTAGGTATAAAACCCCTTTCACTTTGAGTTTATACACAACTCAAAACCCAAAATCAATTTGCAGCTTACATACAAAGAAAACAATACAAGTAATCAATTTCAAATGGGGGCATACACTTTAGTGTGACGGCTCTTGCTGAAACTCGATCATCACTTGCAGTGTGAACAGTGCACGGACCACCTGAATACAGGGGAACCTGGGATGGCTTGCGGTTACAAGACCCAACGCCTCATTTACATATTAAGCCCCGCCTCTGCTCCTTCCTCATTGGCCCAGGACAATCGGCCTTAATGAGAGCGGGGCAGCGTGCTTCAATTTATTTCCGGAGGTTAGTTTGTCCTGGGGGTGAGGAGGACTGGGGACAGGATTAATTCCAACGGGCTCGGGCCATGCCTTCCTCTGGTCCCTGACACTGTCCAGAGCTGTTGACTATGGCCCGTTACCTCATTTGCTCCTCATTCCAAGGTGGAGAAGTGGGCAGGGCAAGTTCGTGCCAAGGCTCTTGAATTTTCACCCTGTCTCTGTGAGGGAAGGCAAGAATTTTTAAATTTCTATTCTTATTTCCCCCCTTTTCTCCATAAAAGCTTGCATACTTTACACATGGTTCTGTACCTTGCCTCTTCAGTTTACTCCGTCTTGGAGGACTTTGGATAATGGTAACTAAAGAATGCCTGGAGATATATATATATATATACTTTTTTATGGCTACATGATATTCCATCATATGGCTGATCTGTCATTTATTCAACCAGCTCTTTGTTGAGTTAGGTCATTTCCCTCTTTAGCATTTATGAACAATGCTGCAGCGAATAATCTCGTACATGCGTCACTTCGCACGTACTAGGTCTATCTGCAGCATCAGTTCCCAGACCTGGAATTGTTGGTCAAAGGGTATATGTATCTGTAATCTTGATACATATTGCCAATTATTCTTCACAAAGATTGTAACAATTAAACTTCTACCAGCAATGAAAGAGTGTGACAATTTCCCCATGGGCTGGCCAACAAAGTGTGCAACCAATTGTTTTGATTTTTGCCAACCTGATAGGTGAAAAATTCTATCTTACTATAGTTCTAATTTGGATATGCTTTTATTTACAAGGTTTCTGGCTGGGGTGGATGGATGCAGTGTTCTGTCGGGGAGTAAAGGATTTCCCAGGGCCAATCTGTCTGGGCAGGGCCCATTCTCCTGAACTTACTTGCTTTAACCTGTGGACAACTGGCCCAGGGAGAGACTGTGTAGGACCCACCCAAGTCATCTCCAAATCTGAAGACGCCTGGAAAAGCCACACTGGCTTATCCTTGCCTGTGGATGGGTGGGGTGTGGCCTTGGGTGTATCAGTTTAGAGCACTCTCCCAGGACATGGCCAGGTCCCTGAGACCTCACACCAGTGGGTAAGTTTCTCTGAGGTTTAACCTCCTCCGTCAAAGACCATGTCATTCTTCCAGGCTGGTCCTCTATGCCATGGAAGAATCATAAGATGGGAGGTTCCAATGAATGACTAGGTGCTAAGCTCCTTTTGGTCTTGCTGGATTCACAGTATCCACAGCGTCCCTAAGGACCAGGGGTCCTGTAGAAGGAGAAAACAAGGTTAACTTCATGATTCGTTCTGTGTGAGTCCATTCTTGCTAGACACCAGAGGCAACCTGACTCTGAATATGTGGCCTGGCATTGCCGAGGCCTGGGAGGCTCAGGGAAGGGCCAGTGTAGGATCCTCTCCCCCTGGAACCTGCCTGAGTGTTCAAATACTGGGCCTCCTTCCTTCCAAATTGTCACAGTCTTTACAACAGCCTGGGATGCCAGAGCAGCTTAGTTTGAGATTTGTGGGTCAGCACTCCAGAACCTCTGGGCTGAAAAATCTTGGGCAGAAAGCAGCTCAGACTTAGAAAATAAAACACCAGAGCTGAGGGGAAAGGTCCCAGAACAGTATCCAGTTCTTTCATTGTACAGCTGGGGAAACTGAGTCATGGGTAGGGCAAAGGACTCACCCAAGGTCCCCCAATGAGTAGATGGCAGAGCCAGGCTGGGCACAAGGTATCTGGACTCCGAGGCCAGCTCTCTTTGAGCTCAGTTCTAAGAGAACAAGCCCGTGCGCCCTTTCTGGCTGAGTGTGGGTGCCCAGGATGGATTGCTGCTGCTACTGCCACCACTGTCTGGATGATGCCGGCTCAGGCAGGACCCCCAGAGGACATTGTGGATGAGGGGATTTACAGGGCCCGCTCTTAGCGTGCCCAGATTTGTTTTCCGCCTGCTTTTAATTGCACCTAATGATGGGGAGAGGAACCAGGAGAATCTCTGGCTCCTTCCTTCTGCCTCGCTCTGTTCTTTAGACATGGGGAGAGGGGGCAGGTGGAGGCATTGCCTTCCCAGAAGTCAGCCTAATCTCTTCGCCTGTCTTGGAAAAGCTATTAATAAGGATTGTTCCAAAGGGCTGGGGCAGGGAGGAGGCCTGCTTCTCTGCCAGTGCATGGAATGTGTGAGAAGCCCCTCCCCCAAGATACCAAGCCCCAAGTCTAGTGCCAAGGTTCTGGACTCAGGGAAAGAGGAACCAGGAACTAGGCATGGAAAAGGGAAACCCCTTGAGGCAGGGATAAGATGTGTCACTCAGCGCTTCTTTTTTTTTTTTTTTTTTTTTTTTTTGTGAGGAAGACCAGCCCTGAGCTAACATCCGTCCAATCCTCCTCTTTTTGCTGAGGAAGACTGGCCCTGGGCTAACATCGTGCCCATCTTCCTCTACTTTATATGGGACGCCACCACGGCGTGGCTGACAGGCAGTGCATCGGCGGGCGCCCGGGATCCGAACCTGCGAACCCCGGGCTGCCAAGCGCGGACTAAACCGCTGCGCCACCGGGCGGCCCCCTCAGTGCTTCTTCATTGCCCTCTGGATTGGTTGCTTTCTTCCCCCCACTTTTGCTCATGCCTTGCTTCTCCTGGGAATTCCATCTCTGCTGCTCTCTGCCTATTCTATCTCGAATGGCCCAGCTCAATCCACCTCCTCAGGAACCTTCTGCTACTGCTCCAGCCCATTGAGCTTCCCCCCTTTGAACCCTCCGTGGCTGAGACATAGAAGTTGCTCAACAGACCCTCATTAATTAGAATTTGTCGAGCACCTAACATACGTCAGTGTCTTGGGCTAGTTCCCCCCAAGATAAGGATTGGAGTGCTAGTGGCTGATTTTGGAGGTGATCCCATGAAACATTTGTCAGGGAGTGAGGAAGAGAGGCAGGGAAATGAAGGACACCAATGAAATGTGTTATTAGGAAGATGATTGCTGTGGGCAACTGGGGTTGGGTCACACTGGGGACCCCTGGGAGACTGTGTGGAACACTCGCCTCAAAGTTATCACCCATGGGGCAAAGGAGCTCAGGTATTATTCCCCTCATCCTGTGGTCATTAGTTGAGGGATCCTGGGGAAGAGGGGGGGTGGTGTCAACTTCCTGGCACTCCTGGCCTGCCCTGTACATGATTCCAAGAGGGCTTAAATGTCAGAATGGCGAATGCTGAGAGGATATGGGTGGGTCTGTCCATGTCTGTGTCTGCTGGTACCTGGGGATACAAAGATAAAAAGAGCAACCCCCTGCCCTGTAGGAGTTCACAATCGAGTGAGGGAGCCAAGGGTTAAACACACCCTTCCAGTGCAGCAGAGTAAATATCAGAGTGGAAGTACCCATACTGGGCTGTGGGAGCTCCAAGGTGGGACACTTGGCCAGCCTGAGATTCAGGGAAGACATCTGGAGCAGAGCAGAGATTTGGATTTGGAAGGATGAGTAGTTGTCACAGTAGAGAAGGGTGGCAAGGCATTCCATGGAGAGGGAAGAACATGGGCAAATCACCATGTGGGGGTGGGGGCACTCTGGGCCTGTTCTCAGCTGACATCGCCAGCCCTGCCACCATCTCTACCCCAGCATAAGGGTCAGCTCAAGTTCAAACTAATTTTGAGATAGCAAGTAATCTTAACACTAACCTGAGAGGACTGGCTGATGCTGAATTTGCAAACACAAGAAGATTTGCTCATTTAATGAGCTTAGTTAGAAATGTGTCACCTGCACTCTTTAAGTAAATCAGTAGTCTTCAAAATGGAGCAGACAAGATATTTGGGAAGGCACTGGAATCTTACTTCTACTTATTTTTTCTTTCATCCTTTTAAAATGTCTATTTTTTATGTATTTTCCAATAATGTACATAATTTATTAGTATGGTAGTACATATAAATTATAAATAAATATACATATGTTGGAGCACAGATCACAGACTTTTTTTCTTTTTGGTGAGGAAGATTAGCCCTGAGCTAACATCTGTTGCCAATCCTCTTTTTGCTGAAGAAGATTGGCCCTGGGCTAACAGTCGTGCCCATCTTCCTCTACTTTATATATGGGACCCTGCCACAGCATGGCTTGATGAGCCACGGGTAGGTCCGTGCCTGGGATCCGAACCCACAAACCTGGGGCTGCCGAAGCGGAGTGCATGAATTTAACCACTATACCACTGGGCTGGCCCCCCAGACTTTTCATTAATAGAGGTATATGATCAAAAGAATCAGGTGCCTCCTGAAGTGGATGATGGCTGGGGGCCTGCTTGGGATGCTCCATAGGAAGAAGGTTCTAAGAACCTCCTCCTCCCACCACCCTTTCCACCCATCAGCAAGACGTTCAGGCTGGGCTCTCCGGTGGCATCCCCAGTTTCTTGTCAATACCCCTGTGAACCTGGGTCCTTTGAGGGCCAGGCTTGGGCAGGGGAGACGTTGCCATTTGTGGCTGCAGAATAGGCCTCTCCCTTCTCACGCCCATTGACCCACCCAGGGGCTTGTGCCCTCTTTGGTAGAAGGAGCCTCTTTTTGGAGCTGTTTCCATGGTAACAAGGCTGAAGCCATCACTTGCTGTCTCTGTCCCTGGGCCCCCTCTCAGGCCTGAGATTCCCAGGCCTGGCCCCGGCCCCCGTGCTCATGCGCTCTGGCTGACTCACAGCTTCTCCAGCCACGCTCTAGCCTCTGCCACCCTGGCCTGGCCTGGCCCTCTGTCCCGGCTACAGTCAGTCACTAATTACCTTAGTCATCTTTCCATCCACGCTTGTTGAGCTAATGGGGAAAGCAAACAGAAATCTCAGCAAATGTGGAAAATTCCTGCTGACGAGGCGAGAGGCCGTGCCCAGGTTTGGGGGGATTAGCTCTTCCCCTCTGAAGCTGTGGGGATGGACCCCCAATGCTGAACTGTTTCCATTGTTTAATCAGGAGGTGGTGGGCAGTTTTCCTGTCGGCACCCTGTCCCCCAGCTGGAGGTTCATCTTATCAAACACGAAGCAAAGCTAGGCTCAGAGTAGGGGGCTGGGGGCATTACTTAGGCCTGGGGCCGTGCCCAGGTGGGACTCTCAGCTCTGGACCCCCCAGGATGCCCGGCTGGCCCCGTCAACTGAATGGGAGGGCGGGGCCTGGGCTGCATGTTCTCTCACACCTGAGGCCTGTTAATAATTACCCCGGGGAGGGCAAGGCCCCAGAAGACATCACTAATGAGGCTGCGAAGTGACAGCTGGACCCTTTCCTCTTCACCTGCTCAGGAAAACAAGATCTGGCCAAGGAATTATTTAACCCTCATTGGGCCAGGAGCTCCCTGAGGACAGGGGCTGTGTTTCCCCCTCAGATGGGGCTCTCTGAGTCCTTGGAGCCTTCTCTACTGTCAGTGCCAGACTTCTGTCCTGTTGTTGATGCCAGAATTTCTGCCTTGAACCTGTCCATCCTCACTCGTGGAAGGCTATTTGCCTAGTACTGGTTATAAGCAGAGCTGTCCAGTAGAATAGCTGGTGGAAATGTTCTAGATCTGCACTGTTGAAGACAGTAGCCACTTTCCACATGTGGCTGCTGAGCACTTAAACTGTGCATCCGAGTTACTGAATTTGTAAAACCTAATTTTAATTAATTTAAAATTAAATAGCCATGTGTGGCTAGTGGCTACCATATTCCACAGTGCACATAAAGTTTCTATCAAGTTTCACAAGGGGGGACTTGAACGAGCAGCAAGCAAATTTATGCCACACAACCCTCCAAACTGCCATGTCATTGATGAATCAGAGCCCATTTCCTCACCCTGGCAGGACTGAAGGGGCCTGAGATCATTCTCCTTGGAGGTGGCTCCGGAGGCTGGGTGAGTTTCCTCCCACTTCCAAGCCCCCCCCCCCAGGCAGCTGAGGGGGCTGGAGGAGCAGGGAGGCTGCCAGAAAGCACCTGTCCTTAACAAGGGTCCCCAAGAGCCAGGCAGCCCCCCCTCCAGAGGGCACGGGGCTGTCGCCTCCTGAATGAGGGAGATTTATGGAAAATCCCCTCACACAACAGGCGGATTTTCCAAGCCTCATTGGCTGCTCTGGTTTGAGCCTTCATTAAGAGGAATGGGGAACAATGGAGGAGGTGGGAGCGAGGCCCTGCACCCATTCGGCTCTCTATCATTCGGCACTGGGAACTCCATCAACACTTGCAACTCTCCCCTTCCTTGCTCCACGAGAGGTCACATTCTCTCTCCTTTTAATAATAACAATAAAAGGGCCCAAACATCCAGCAAAGTTGGACTCAGGCTTTGAGGAGCATCTTTCTTGCATTTTAAAGATTTTCCAGAAGAGACATTCTCTGGTTTTGCTTTACAATTCCCTAAGCTTTCTAATGCACAGTCTAGAAGTTCTCCCTTACAGCTAACCTAATTTCATCCTGCTTTTGGAATGACTCAGTAGGATTTCTCTCCCCCTTTAAAGTTATGGCAACATTTCAAAGTGGCAAGGTCAAGTGTGTGATTTCCCAACAAAAAACCTTGATTGGAAGGAGAAACCACTGTCTACTAGAGCTGAGGGACCCTAAAGGTTTCCAAGCCCATCCCCCTCACTGTGCATTCAGAGAGGGCCATGTTCCTCCCAAGCAGGTAGTGAAAGAGAGCTAGAATGCGTGCTCCAGGGTAATGCCCACCCATATACCAACCGCCTCTGATGGGGCACATCCACGTAAATATCCAGGGACACTTCCTGAGGAGAGAGCAATGTTTAAGCCAAAGGAATGGATTTCTAATAGTGAAATATTAGGTCTTATTCTACAGATGCTTTTTTGTCCTAAAGCCCTTCCAGAAAGTGCTCACTCTGTGTGGAGATTAGTGGAAGTGTCTTAGAGGAGGGGAGACTTGATGTGGGCCTTTCAGGGTGGTGGGGTTAGATGGAAGAGAGGGGTGAGGCATTCCTGGGGCAGGAACAGCTGGTGCAAATGCTCAGAACCACAAGCAGGATCCTGGGAGGGGGCCCTTCCCCTGTGATGGGGACAGGAGACTAGGCGTCATTCACGGAGTAGAAAGTAGATGAGGATGGCCAGTTCCTGTGATGGTGAGGTGTCCAAGTCCCAGAGGTGACTTGCCTTGTTGGGGGAACTGGCCAGAGCAGGAGGTGTTTATGGTTTTCCCTCTCTTGGGGATGGCTGGAACGAGGCAAGTTTACGGTTGCTCAGAACTCTATAAACACACTTGCTGAGTGTGTGAATGAGTGCGTGTGTAGCCAAGTGTCCTCTGCCATCTGACCTTCACTCCCAAGGATGTGCTGGCCCTCCAGCCTATGCTCCCACCTCCCTCACCTGGCGAAGATGCTTCAGTTTGGTGGCTGTTTGCTCTTGGGCCTGGTGACACTTACTAGAGGAGGTCAGTAAGCATGGACCATGTGGGACCCTGTGGATCCTGCAAACTTCCTGGGGAGGCAAGTCTTTGGGGGGTTCCTGGAGAGTGGGTGTGGGGAATAGGAAGGCATTCCAGCCTGGGGACAGCAGGAGCAAGGAGGTATGCAAGTGAGACAGCATGTGCGTGTGTGTGTGTGTGTGTGTGTGTGTGTGTGTGCATGTGTTTGAGCAGACAGAGGGGGAGGGGGAGCCTTGGGTACATGTAGGAGAGAAGGTGGGAGGTGAGAGCATTGGCTGGAGGCTTTCTAGCTTTGAGGAAGTCTTTACACCGGACCTGAGAGTTAATTGAGAAGTATTGGAGATCCTTTTAAGAAATCATAGAGGCCAGCCTGGTGGCGTAGCGGTTAAGTTCACATGCTCCGACTTTGGTGGCCCGGGGTTCACAGATTCGGATCCCGGGAGCAGACTGATGCACCGCTTGTCAAGCCATGCTGTGGTGGTGACCTATGTAGAGTGGAGGAAGATGGCCATGGATGTTAGCCCAGGGCTAATCTTCCTCACACACACACAGAAAAAAATCATGAGTACAAAGATGCCAACCTCCTATCTGGCACACAAGCCCCACGTGTTTATTTTATTATTGTTAGTAATTACGATATGACGTAGTTACCAGTGTTGTGACCGGGTTGCCTGAGCCCTCCACATTCTGACCAGTGCTGAACGTGTGTGGGACAGTGGCCCGCGCTAGGGACAGCCTGTGGTCTTAATTAGGGGTCAGTGGTGGTCAGGGTCAGGGGTCAAGCTGTGGCCAGGGTGGAGTGAGCTTGTGGTCGAGATAAAGGGTCAGTCGTGGTTATGACTGGTCGTCGGTCAGTGGCCAGGGTGAGGGGTCAGATACTGACTGGGAACTGTTTTCTTTGTGATGAGCTAGCGGCTCAGGAAGAAGAGCTTGTCTCAGAGGCCAGAACATTTGCTTGAGAACTCCAAAGCCTTGAGTTTTGGTCCTGCTTCGGCTAACTTAGGAGCTGGGTGACTGGGCAAGTTGCCTCTCTTCTCGGAGCTTCCACCTTACCTGCAGGAAAGTAACAATACATGCCTGCCTGGTGTGTCAGGCCTTTGTTGCGGAGAATCCTATTATGAAATATGAGCTCAATAATCACTACCAGCAGCACAGCCTGTCCTCCTCACCCTGACAGGCCTATGGGCAAATCCTCAGTGGTCAGGCAGTTGGCCGGGGGCAGGGTGGTTAAAGCAGTGGTCCCAAAACTTGACTACTCATTAGAACCACCTGGACATCTTTAAAAACACAGCGATGCCCAGCTCTCACTCCGGCCCTCCCACATTCTGAATTAATCGGTGTGGGAGTGACCCGAGCATCAGGAGTTTTAAAAGCTCCCCAGGTAATTCTAATGTGCAACCAAGTTTGGAAACCGCTGGGTAAAAGCCGGTACTAATTATGAGGTAAAGAGAATGAGTCTTTAAGCAGCCACCTGAGCTGTAGATAAAACCAACCGGCTGGCTCCAGGCTCCATCTCTGTGGGGGTCTGACTAAGGGAGATGAGCTGAGAGCAGCAGGAAACTCAAGAAAGAACTTTCTCCCCTCTGTTTCTTCATCTGTAAAATGGGTTAGATTGTACTTACCTCATGGAGGTTGTTGGAAGTGGAATAAAACACATTGTAAGTTGTAATAATTGGCACTGCCAACCAAGAGATGTTGACTGAATATTGGGGATGTGGGTGGAGAAAAGCAGAATCCCTGGAAGCTCCCTTCAGATCTCCACTCATCAGAAAGCCCTGATGGTAGTCTGAAGCCAGGGGATGGGCAACATGGTCCCTGCTGAATCCGGAATCTCGTGGCCCTGAGGAGGATCTTCAGGGGTATGTGTCCCCTGTTTCAAGCATTGTTCCCCTAAATACACTCATATTAGTGTGACCATGTGTTTCATTTTTGGTTTCAGAAAATATCCCCATAATAACCTGTAGGTTGGCTGGGGGATGAGGAGACAGTAGTTCTGCCCCTTCTGGCTCTTTGCAGGGGTGGGGTGGGGTGTTATGGAGCTCCTGGAAGCTTCAGCTCAGGCTTGGAGGCAGCTCCTGGCCAGGTTTTCAGTGACTCGGTCCTCAGGGGAAAGTGGAGTTTTCTCTTTGGCCTGTGTGTCTTTAAGACTTGGAGAAGGATGAGGGGACCTGACTGGGGATAATTCCAACCAGTGGGTTGCTTTGAAATGGAAGTGACATCTAGTGGTTTGAAAAAGAACTGCCAAGCTGGCCCCCCAGGCCCAGGCTGGCCCTTGGGGTCCCTTCACTGGCCACCAGGCCCCTTTCCCGGGCCACAGCCCTGCTTGAGGGATCTACAGCCCTAGCAACGGGCTCTCGATGGCAAGGTGGCTCTCCTGGCCCCACCCCAGGCTGAAACCCCTACCCAGGCCCAGGCACCTGCCCTCAGGCCCAGGTGCTCTGTGAGGCCACACCTGGGGCAACCAGGAGGGGCCCAGGAAGTGTGTCCCCTTCCCAGTGTGTCAAGGCTACAGTGTAGGGACTCAGGTGAGCCGGGCTCCTTGGGCCTCCTGTCCCTTGATTCTGAGGAGCTCTGTCCTGGGTCCAGCCCCACAGAAGTCTTGTGCAGGCCACAGTGCTGAGTCATCGGAAACCTGCGGCCTGGCAGCTCTTATGCAAGGGCCCCACCACTGGCCCGCTTGTATCAGCTACAGGCCTTCGGCCTCCCTTTCAGTCAGGCAAAGGTCCTCAGGGGTGCATGTACCCAGACTTGGGGAGGGGGTGTGAAATGGGAGCCTGCACAGAGCCTTGGCCTTGGCACCAAAAAGGACGGTGGGAGGGGGGGACAATGCCCAATTGATTGCTCTCCAAGGTCCCTGACTTGAGGAGCCCCAGTCTGAGGAGAGAGGCACAGCCCTGTCCTCAGGGGCCACAGTCTGAGGGGAGACACAGCCCTGTCCTCAGGGGCCACAGTCTGAGGGGAGACACATCCCTGTCCTCAGGGAACCCCAGTCTGAGGAGGAGACACAGCCCTGTCCTCAGGGGCCACAGTCTGAGGGGAGACACAGCCCTGTCCTCAGGGGCCACAGTCTGAGGGGAGACACAGCCCTGTCCTCAGGGAACCCCAATCTGAGGAGGAGACACAGCCCTATCCTCAGGGGCCACAGTCTGAAGGGGAGACACAGCCCTGTCCTCAGGGAACCCCAGTCTGAGGCAAGAGACGCAGCCCTGTCCTCAGGGGCTGCAGTCTGAGGGGAGACACAGCCCTGCCCTCACAAAAATCCCAGGTGAGGGTGGGGGCAGGAAGGAATGACGCACACGTGAAACAGACTGATGACCCTTGCAGAGCACTGGAAAATTCAGGCAGATGATTATAGGGCAGCAGAGCCCCAGGGGCTGGGCTGGGAAGGGGGCAAGTGACAGGCTCTGGGATTAAGGAGTAAGTTCTCAGGAGAGACAATGGCTTTAAAGGTGGCAGGGAATCTGTCCTCTGCCCTCCATGTGTTTAGAGCTGGGTTTTTCCCCAGTGTTTGGCTCACGGGGTGGGGGGACTTCAGCCCATCTCAGGTGACGAGCCCAGTGGCACCAAGGCCTGAGCAGGTAATAAAAGGGACTAGGTGGGACTGCGGTGGCGGTGGGGGGGAGGCTTGTTGGCATTGCCTGGCCGCCTGCACACCTCCATTTCATCCCCACCTGCTGTGGTCCTCATCCCGTGGAGAGAACCTCCTGGGAGGCAGCAGCCCTGTGGCCCATGACAGCTTTGCCCTGACCCATCCCCTGAGCAAGGCCCAGCTGCTTCTGGCTTTAGCTCTATAGTTCCGGAAGCTTCCTTAAGCCCCTTCTCCAAAACTCTAGGCTCAGGCACATCCTTCTGGATGAGGAAGCATCTGCTCCAGAGGATAAGAGTGTTTCAAGATCGACTTCCTGAAAAAGCTGTGCAGTCTGCTCCCTTCTGAGAGATTTGAACTCCTAGCATCTTTTACTCTCCAGAATTTCTGAGGTAGAAAATGCTTATTTAACTTTGTCTTAATTTTTATTTCAAAGAGGTACTATATGGACATGGTAAAAAAAAAAAAATTCAAGCACAGTAACAATTAGTGAATCTAGGTGAAGAGTATAGCAGATTTCCCTTAGTCTTGCAAATTTTCTGTAAGTTTGAAATTACTTCAAAATAAAATAAAAAGCTAAAACAGATTCAAACAGAAATGTAAGTCCCTCTTGTATATTCTCCTCCAGCCACTACTTAGTTCTGTTTCTTGGAGGCCCCTGAGTTACCAGTTTCCTGTGCGTCCTTCTGAAGATAGTCCAAAATATATGTATTTATCAACTTTTTTCTCCCATACGAATGGTGACATTCCCCCACACTGCTCTGCGCTTTGCCTCTTTCACTTAATAATATATCTGGAAACTATTTGACACGAGTACATGTAGAGCTGTCTTGTCTTTTTTCATGGCTCCAGCATATTTCATCAAACGAGTGATTCAAATTTTCATTTGGAAAACATTGTATAGTGGAGTGGTTAAGAGCATGGACTTTGGAGAGAGAATGCTCGAGTTTAGCTCTTGGCTGTACTACAGACCAGCTGTTTAATGTTGAGCCGGTTACTTAATCTCTTAGTGACTCAGATTCCTGTTTGTGGATCAGGATTAATAGTGGAATCTACCTCAGAGCGTTTTTGTGCGGATTAAATGAGATAATACTTATAAAGGGCTTAGGACACTGCCTGGTGTGCAGCAAGCACTCAATAAATGTTAGCCACTGCTCCCAAGATGATTTCGCCAGACCCCCTTTGAGAGAGTGGGGCTGTTTCCAGGCTTTTATTATTATAAACAATGCCGCAAACGAATATCATTGTCTGCACGTCACTTTGTACTTGTGGGAGTGTATCTGTAGGAAAAATGCCAGGGAGTAGAATTGCTGGGTCAAAGGCCATGTGCATTTTTAATTTCGAAAGATACTGCCAGGTTGCCCTCCACAGGGGGGGTCCCAGTTGCACTGCCACCAGCTGTGTTTGAGCCTGTTTCCCCATAGCCTTGTCAACACAGTTGTGTTTCACTTGAACACAGCATTTCTCAAATTTATTTGGGGACAGAAACCTGTTATGGAGCTTCTTGGGGATCACTTGGCCTTTGAGCCCCTCCCCCATACCCACCCGAGTCTATCAGGGTATTTGCTGGGAGGAGCCAGCCCATGATAAGAGCTAGAATGGTCTACAGCCAGCAAAAGTCTCCTAAAGTTGGCTCTGCCAAGGCCCATGCACATTCATTCTACACATTTTTCTCAGGCATTATGGTGCTCACAATAAGTTTATGCATTGTTGATGGCTGTTTTTTCTGTGTCTGTTAGCACATCAAAACTGTTGGTTAAATCTGATAATACTTTAGATTGTGCTTGTTGTCACCATTTCATTCCTGAGCCTAACTTGCAATTTCTAGTCACATTTTTAGCATTTTATCACACATATGAAGGCACACAGACAATGCCTGTACACAATTAGCCATGATAAGGAGGATGCCTAACTCTTCTACCTGGAATTAGACTTCCTGTTATGGATAACATATAAACCAACCTCTCTCCTTTCTCTTCATGGAAAATTGGAGCTGATTATAAAGAAAAAGAAAGGCAGACCCTACATTGAGAGACCTCTTATCTGAAAACTGAAACCTCACCAGCACAAAATATATCTAAAGAGTGAGTATTCCTTTTACAAAAGGAGTTCCTACTGAGTTGATTTTAGCAGATTTTTATTAAAGCCCTTTTATACAATTATAACAAGGCAGAGGGTTGTTTAGGATGGCAGCTTTGGGCAGGAAAGCAGGCCTGCTAGGTCTCTCCCCAATTCTCCTCGTTCTTCTCACCCACAGCTTGCACGTACCCTGATCTTACACAGGCCCAGGCTGGAATGTTCCTTTATGATTCACTCTGATTTAAGGTAGTGTGCCAGACTTTCTAGGACTTCTGCAGGCTCCCTCGCCTAGCCTGGCATCAAAGCCTCCGACGTCTCTTTCCTCTTCAATGACCTTGCAGATCTGACAAATGCCAAGGACTTTGCCGACGCTAGGTCTGGTGCGGAGACCATCCCAGGCTGCTCAGAGTGGCGGAAGCAAACTGGCCACATCTCCAGAAGCCCCTCAGGGGTCAGGTGTAAGATGAGGGCATCCTTGAATGAAGGTCAAATAGGTTTCTTTTTTTCCAGCTGTTTAACAAACTTTGTTTTCATCTAATAAAAACACGTATGCAGAAAACTGCACAAATCATAAGTACATAGCTTGGTGGCTTTTTTTACATGCAACTTATGAGTTTTACATGCAGCTAATCATCCAGGTCAGGAAATAGAGCATTGCCAGCTTCCCGCAACCCTTGCCCGATGTCCCTCCCAGTTGTCAACCTCACCAAAGGCAGTCAGGCAGTCTTCTGTCTTCTGTTCCTGACAGACTTGGGAACATTATATAAATGGAATCACATCACATGTTCTCGATTGTGTCTGATTTCTTTTGCTCAACATTGTGAAATTCACATGTGAATTCCCCACGTTGTGTGTGGGGTTTATTCATTTTCATTGCTGTGTAGTGTCCCATAGGATGAATATACAATCTTTAATCCATTCCATTGATAATCATTGGGTTGTTTCCAGTTTAGGGCTATGGTGAATAATGCTGCTGTAAACATTCCTATCTACACCTTGTAGTATATAAGTGTACACATTTCTGATATATACCTAGGAGAGGAATTACTGTGTCATAGGGGACACTGCCAGCTTCCCACAGTGGTTGTGTCAATTTGTGCTCCCACAGCAGTGTGTAAGAGTTCCAGTTTCTCCACATCCTCACCAACACCACTGGCAGTGGTTTTCATTTCACCATTCTGGTAGTCAAAACGACCTTTCTAAACCATAAATCCTTTGATCAGCTGCCTGCTTCCAGCTTTTAAAAATTTCCCCAATGTTTTGTCATGAAAACTTTCAAACATACAGAAAAGCTGAAAAAATTGTGCAGTCAACACCCATATCAACACAATCACACGATCTAATCACATCGTCAACATTTCATAATAGTTGTTTTTTACATGTCTAACTATCTGTCCATCCATTAACTATCTTCTTTCTTAAATTGTCATGCTTCTTTGTAAAGGTAAAATTTACATACCATCCTATTCCCCCGTTGGGAATATTTGTTCAAAGATTTAAGTCAATTTAGATAGTTGTGCAATCATCAGCACAATCCAGTGCTCTGTCACCTGACAAAGTTCCTCTGTGCTGTTTGTAGTCAGTGTCTACTTCAGCTCCCAGCCTCAGGCAAGTGCTCATCTATCTGCTTTCTCTTTATGTAGTTTTACCTTTTCCAGAAATTTCACGTAAATGGAATCATATAGCATGTAGTCTTTTCTGTCTGGCTTCTTTCATTGAGCACAATGCTTTTGAGATTGGTCCATGTTGTAGCATGTATCAGTAATTCCTTTTTATTGCTGCATAGTATTCCAGTGCACTGATATACCATAGTTTGTTTATCCATTCTCTTGTTAATTGTCCCAATAGGGTTTTAGTGACAGGATCGTGTCATTAAATGGCCTGTTTATGGAGTGGTCTATTTATGGGAAGAAGAAAAGGTAGAGAGAGGTAGAGAAAGAGATGACAATATTCTTGTTGCCTCCACATCCCTCTGTCTCCAAATCAGCACTGGGCCTCCTTCCCTTTGGGAATCTTCCTGACTCCCCTCTTCTCAGCCAACTCCTTCTCTGAACTCTGCATACCCGGCCAACTGCTCTCCTCTGATGCTCACACTTCCTGCCCTGGGTTGGTATCTGTTTCACGCACCGGTGACTGTCTCAGGAAGTCCTACAATGTTCACAAAGAGCTCAGCTCAATCTGGCACACGGTTTAGGACTTGGGAAACAGTGACCTTCAGTATTCATCTCCCCCACAGCTTGATGGGCTCTTTGAGGGCAGGAATCATGGCTTTTGTGTCCCTTCACTGTAGCTCTAAGGCCTGGGACAGCACCAGGCACACAGGGAGGAAGGAGGGAGGATAGTGGACAGCACAGTGGGTTGGTGGCCTTATACAGCCAAGGTGTGAGCACCCTGAACTCAGGCCCTCTGGTGAGGTCCCTATTAGGGAAATGGCCCTGGACTGGGGCAGACCTTGGTGCCAAACCACAGCTGGGAATGCCAGCATCACTAACAAGTTCAGCATGAGCTTGGGGAAGAAGGAGGCTCCTGCCAAGAGAGGCCAAGGCAACTGTGGGAGGCTGCTGGGACCCCTAGCCAGGGAGAGGCCTGAGCAGCAGCCAGGCACGCTGCTCCCCTCCCACCTCCCTCTCAGCCCTGTAATTCCCAAGATTCCTTATATCTCTCCAGACCCCAGGCTGCCCTCCTCACATGCTTCCAGAAGTGCTGAGGGTGTGGGCTCCCAGGCCTGTGCCAGTGATGCCCTCCCTCCTTTCTTTCCGTGCTAAAATGACTTCCTCAGACCTGGATGTGCCTTTACGGCTCTGCTATCCATGCATGTTGTGGTTGAGGGTTTCTGTTCTCGAATGCAGTGGTTCTCAAACATGAGTGATGCACACTCAAGTGCAGAAATCAGAGTTTTTGATTCAGCACATGTAGGGTGGGACCCGAGAATTTTGTACGTCTAACAAGTTTCCAGGAGATGCCCATGCTGCCGGGCTGGGGACCAGTTTTTGAGAACCACTGCTCTAAAGCTTTGGTCTGTCCTTCAAGGACTCAGCTTGAATCCTCCTCCTGCCTGGTGGGAGGTGGGGGAGGGGGCGAAGAGGCATCTGCTTCCTTCTCTGCACAAATCCCAGGGAACATTTGGATCCTGGTGACCATGACAGTGACAGTAGAAGTTCACACTTGAGTTGCCTTTGGCCCAAGGGCATGGCAAGACTTCCACAGGGAAGAGCAGCTACAATGTCTTGTCTCCAACATATCATAAAGATAAAAACAGATCAAAGCTAGAGAGAGTGTCTGAGTATAAAAATAAATAAGTGGTTTCATAAAAGAAATCATCACAACTCACTATCCTGTTTTAACTGCAGTGTCGGTGATAAACTTAACTTTGATTTTGGAAATGACCCATGTAAAAAGAACTCTTAAAATTATATGGATCAGACAAGATAGTAAGTGCAATTTTTCTGGCAGTGTTCTAGAATGATTATTCAGATTCAGCTTAATCTTGCAGTCAAGCTGGGCCTGAAAAAAGGTCCTTAAGAGTTCTTTAACACACTCAACCCTCAAACCAATCCTATGAAGCAGATATTCTCATTCCCATTTTACAGATGAGGAAACTGAGGCACAGTAGATAAATGGCAGATTCAGGATTCCAATATGTCTGTTTTTGACTCCAACTCAGACTTTGGACCCCAAAGTGAGGGGGTTTTTTGTTTTGTTTTGTTTACTATATCACAGCTGAATGTTAATTAAGATGCTCCTGAATAATTTCTAGCCAAATTATAGACACATCAGGCTGAATGAAGGCTAAGACAAGCTCTTCTATTACTTGGGGTGGGAACTGCATTGACCCCAGCTGGCTCTCGAAGGGGAAATCCATTGTATCTGCTGTCAGAAGTGACAGATTTGGAAACGGATTCCTCTACAGGCTTATCTGAGTTTAAGACAGATAAGATTGATCAGGGAGGCTGATCTACTGTGATCATTTTTAATTTTTCCTCAGCACCTGGGATACGTGTGTTTTCAACAAGCCAGGTACACTGCATAGTGCTTCCTCCCAGGGATTACAGATGGCGCAACGTCCAGCTGGGCCCCCCTCAGCCCACTCTGGGACAGATGGTTATTAAGTAAAGAAAGTGTCCACACCCTCTGAGTATTTGCAGATGGCCGGACGAATAGACCCTGCTGGAAGGGACACCGATCGAGTAGCAGATGCAATGCTGTTGACTCCTGGAACGGCCGTTGGGTCCCAGATTTGTGGTCTGGATATCATTCCAGCCAAAGTTTATCGCTCAGTAAAGAATTTAGACAGAGGGTGAGATCCATTAGGGATTGGATAGCGATCTTTTGGGCTGAGGTGGGTGAGTGCTGCTGGTGGTAGGGGTAAGGATGAAGATGGAGGAGGAAGGTGGGGGATGATGAGGTTTGGACGGTTGGAGATGACAGACAGAGGAGGGTGATGGCAGTGGTGGGATGATGGGCTGAATAGCTCAGGGAACCAGGTGGAAGGTCCAAAGCTGGGGATGGAAATTTCATCACGGGGTGGGGGGGAGGCTCACCTGGAGGAGGCATTGCTTTCAGATCACCCACTCCTGCTCCCAGAGGTGCCTGCCCAGGGTATTCACCAAACTCGCTCTAACAGCCCAGCTGGGAGGTCCTTCCTGTCTGAGATTTAGCAAACCTGTTTCCCTAGGTGGCCTCTCTTCCCACCACAAACAGATGGGTGCTGATGTCAGCAGCAGGCGAAGCTGTAAGTCAGCACTTGTAGGGGTTGCACTCAGGGGTCAACGGAAGAAAGGGCCCTGCCTGGCATGGCCTCCTCTGACTCCCAACCCAATGGGGAGACAAATCAAAAGGCCATGGTGGGAGCCCTGGCCGAGTTCACGGAGTAGGTGTGCAACCTCGGCTAACCTGAGGCTCAAGCTTGGGGTTGGAGTGTGGACACAGGAACCAAAGGGCCTTTTAAGGGCCATCTGGTTTAATCCCATGCAGAGAGAAGAGAGGTGTCATGATTCCCATTGCCCAGGTGAGGACACTGAGGCCTTGGGAGAGAAAGAGTTGTGCCCAGGGTCCCCTGGAGAGGCAGTGGCAGAGCCAGGTTCAGCACCTCAGTCTCTAAACTCCTGTCTCTGAATTCTTTCTGCAGCAGCACCTACATCTGTGCACATGTGTGGGCATGGGGGGCTGTGGGCTCTCAGGGGCCAGAGTCAGACAGAGCCAGGCTGACTCCTGGGTCTGCTGTTCACTTGGGGGCAGATGTGACTTGGAACCGCTGTTTCCTTTTCTGTAAAATAGGAGTGCTCAAATATCGTCCCTGGGGTCAGGGGAGGACTAAATGAGACAGGCGTAAGTAAAGCTCCTCATGAATGTAAGTTTTCTTCCCGCCACAAATCATGGGTCCTGGGAGACAGTTTTCTATGTACTTCAGCATGTGTATGTGTGCTGCTGTATGTGTGAAAGAGCATGCACAAGACTCTGGATGAGAGCGTGTGTGTGTGTATGTGAGATTCCCAAATCTTGGCCAGGCAGCCACAGCGAGGGGAAGCCACAGTGTTTACTGATCTTGGGAGGCATTAGAGGTTGGAGCCTCTAGGATTGGCCTGGCATGGGGGGGTGGGCGGGGTGAGGTGGTGCCTGGAGGGGAAGGTGCTCCAGGACCCCCCAGGCTGTTGCAAACCCTGAAGGCTGCTTCCCTATGAGCTGGTGGGGCAAGGCAGGTCTCAGGGTCAGGCAGCTCCTCTTAGGGGCTTAGGTGGGGTTGTCCCCCAACCCCAGATGGGAAGGTGAGTCCCACCGTCAGGAGTCAGAGTCGGTCCTGAAGAGGTCCCTGTGGGCATCTGTAGGGCAGGCCAGCTGGGGATGTCTTACAAGGGGGTAGAGAATGGGCTTGAAGGCCCCAGAGAGGGGAGAGGAGGCAGGGCTGGCCCCAGGCCTCCATCGAATTCCACTTTCCTTGTAGCTCAAGGTGATCCTGCCCCCTTCCCTTGCTCTAGGAAGAAGCCTAAACACCAGTCTAGTTATTTGTGCTAATTGTTGACATTTGCGTGACGTCCCATCCCAGGAGCCTGGGGACCTGGAATGCAAATCCACTCCCCAAAGTGCAGATTTCGTGACATGAACAGAAAAACTGGAACCTGGGGAATTACTGGGCAGAGAAGGATCTCCTTCAGAACCGTTTCTATGCTGCCTGTAATTGCCCCATTACATTCACAGAGGCGTAATGTGCTGGAGTCCTTGAAGGTCAAAGCTGAGGCCAGACCTCCACAGCCTTCCAGTCCAACCATCCCATCTCACGCTACAGATAAAGAAACTGAGGCCCAGAGGGGAGGCGTGACTTGCTCGAGATTACCCAGTTAGCGGCAGTGCAGGGTCAGAACCTCGCCCAGTGTCTTCCATATTCATTCTTTGACTTAATATGCACAAAAGCACCCTTTTGGTGAACATCCTTTGTCACCCCCTGCCCCCTACCACACACACCCAGCCTACCCCTTCTGCAGTACCTCCAGCTTTACTTTGCTTCACAGCAAATTATATATTTATTTATTTATTTATTTTTTTTTTTTTGGTGAGGAAGACCAGCCCTGAGCTAACATCTGTTGCTAATCCTCCTCTTTTTGCTGAGGAAGACTGGCCCTGGGCTAACATCGTGCCCATCTTCCTCTACTTTATATGGGACGCCGCCACGGCATGGCTGACAGGCAGTGCGTCGGCGGGCGCCCGGGATCCGAACCCGCGAACCCCGGGCTGCCAAGCGCGGACGAAACCGCTGCGCCACCGGGCCGGCCCCATATTTATGTTTTTTTAATCTTTTCCCTCCTTCCTTCACTAGAATGAAGGTCCATGGGGACAAGAATTTTTTTTTTTCCATTTTATTCCTTGCCATATTGTCAGCATCTAGAACACGCAGTGGCTCAGTAAGGAATTGTGGGATTCATTCATTCATTCATTCATTGACCATCTCTCTGGTGTACCTTCTCCATTTCAGACCCTGATGACACAGAGAGATGTCATTCCTGGCCCCTGGCCCACAGAGCTGGTGGCTTCAGGATCTTTCTTCCAGGCGCCAGGGGCCTGAAGATGGGAGGGATCTCTTTGCCTAGGCCAGGACTCTGGAAGATCCCCTCAGGGAGGGAGGAGCTGGGGCCAGGGGCTACGAGTCCCGTGAGCTGAGTCACATTCCGGAGCAGAGGCCGGGAAGCCTCTAAAGTACAGAGGAGACCGGAGGTGTAAACACAGGTAGCTTGTGACCAGAGGGCGGGGGAAGGGAAGGTAGAGACTCAGGGGGGTAGGGATGGGGGTGGGAGCATGGAGGGGATCCCGGGAGGAGAGGGTGAATGGGGTACTGTATAGGGTCTGGGCACTGGGTGTCAGGGGCAAGCCGTGGGGAGGTGGCAGAGGAGGGAAGACTGACATTTGGGTGGGCTAGAGAGTGGGGGCTAGCATGGAGAGATGGAAGTCCAGGCTCCAGCCCCTGCAGGGATATGCTCAGACAGGGAGATACTACACAAACCCAAAGAAGAGCTTTGGTTGGAGGCTCATTTTCTCGTCTGTAAAATGGAGATGATGTTGTGACCCTGGGGGTTGGGGGAAGGTGAGCTTTATATGAAATGATCTCTCTGAATGCCCTCAGCCCACAGCTCAACCTCCAAACATATGCTGGCCCCTCCTCCTAACCACTTCTCCGTTTTCCCTGGGCACAGTCTGTAGGGAGTCGGGCTCTGGGGCTCTGCCCCATGGAGTGGGCCAGTCCCCACTCTGCTCCCCAGCCCCTATATGGTTGGTGGCCCAAGAGGTCACCCGGTTTCCTCTGTCCCAGTTGACCAGAACCATCTGGGCTCTGTGGGTGCTGCGGGTTTCCTGGCCAGGATCCAGGCCACCACCTCGCTGGGGGCCGTGAGCAGGAGAGCAACAGACTAGATTTTGCAAGCCTGAAATAGTTTATGGCCAGGCTGAGGCAGGGAGGGAGGGCATGGCCCCAGGAATGCAGGAGGAATGCCTGGGAGGCTTGTTCCTGCCCCCCCCACCCCTCCTCAACTCCCCAGAGGGAAGTGAACACAGGCTTCTGCCGGCCAGCTGGGCACTGGGCAGCATAGAGGGAAAGGATTTGGGCCCTGCACATTCTTGGGGCTGGGGTGCTCTCAGGACCAGTGAGTGGGTATGGATGTGAGGGGTGGGCTGCTCTCCCTCCCGACACAGGGATCATCTCCAAGGAGGCCGCCTGATGGACCTGTCTCACTCACTCCCTTCAGTCTTCCCTCTGGCTTGGCCAGTAGCACCGTGGACACGAATCTTCACTACTGGGAGGGGAGGGGGTTGTTTTTTGGCTTGAAGCAGAGCTTCTGTCTTTCTTCAAACAGCGAGCTCCCTGAGGTCAGGGTTTATGGTTTCCCTTCCGACTGGGAATTCGTTAGGGACTGAGGCTGTGATACCCCCATCCAAGGGAAGCTGCCTGAGGGGAAGGCTGTGCCACCCCCTTCCCAAACACACCCCATGGCCAGGATGGGGTGGCTGCTGAAACTGGACCTACAAGATGCAGTTTCCACCCCCCATTCCTTTAGATCCAAGACTGAATTTCCTTCACACCTGCCCGGAGAGTGGGAACCTTTAGGGGCCAGTTGAGTCTTGTGGACCAGACACTAGCCTACTAACAGCCTTTGTCCCCTCCCCTGTTCATGGGACACCTGAGGCCCCTACGTATGTGAGGCAGGGAGAAGCCAGGCCCTGGTTGCCCATCTGGACAGTCCACTTGGCCCTGCTGGCACCATACTGTGGGCTCGCCCCCTCTGGGGTCCAACCCTGGGAGGATTTGAGAGTAGATAGGTCACAGTGTGCCAGTATTCTGTCCACTAATGATATCTGCACACTCCTGGGCCCTACCTTGGAGCCGGTCATCTTCCCTTTCATGTTTGGCCTGTCCAAGTGAGCCAGTGAATGGGGTGGAAGGCTAGGCAGGGGCCCCAGGGCAGGAATAGTGGGAGGCAGACAACTGGCGCCTGGCTAAGGTCACAAAGTTCCAGCTCCCTTAGTTCCCACCAAGGCCCGAGCTCTGGTAGGGAAGGCACAGATTGTCAAAACTCTGGCTAGTCAGACCCCATCCCTCTTTTTTTGGACATGGCTCTCTGGCCTCCACTGGCAGGACATCCCTTTCCAATTCCCCCACACACTCCAAGACCAGCCCCAGGAGGTCAGTCTGTGGTCCTGGTTATAGATAATCTATGAAGAGTTGGGCCACTCTGTGGCTCAGATTAGGGGGCTGAGATCAGGGTTTAGAATTAAGCTCTGACCAGGGTTATGAGTCAGCCTGTTTTCTGGGTTGGGGGGATTAGACTGGCTAGGTGGGATTAAGGGTCAGGCTGTACCCAGGATTAGGGATCAGTTTACAACTAAGATTGGGAGTCAGTCTATACCCAAGACCAGGGGTAAGTATATACTCAAAAGTAGGGTCAGTCTATATTCAGGATTAGGAATTAGTCTGTACCCAAGACCGGGGGTCAGGCTGTACCCAGGATTAGGGAACAGTCCATTCCTAGGATTAGGAGTCAGTCTGTACAAGGATCAAGGATCAGGCTGTACCCAAGAACTGAGTAGTCTATACCCAGAATTAGGGGTTAACGGGCACCAAGGGTTAAGTGTGCGTTTTGCATTGGAACTGAACCTAACACTTGGCCACAGAAGGTGACCCTAGCCCAGTTGGCCATAGGAGGCAGAGAATACAGTTTGCAGTTTGGAGGGGAGGGAGTTTGCTGATCCCTTGGCTGATCTCTTTGGGGACCTACATACAGGACTTACTAGGGACAGGGTGGGGAGACTCATCCCTCACAGAGAACGCTTCGGCTTGAGAAGTCACCATGAGCACCAGCCTAAGCCCCAAGGGGATGGAACACAGTGCCCAGGCAAGGTCCAGTGAGTGGCTCGGAGGCATCGTTGCCCAATGCTGTGGCCGGGAAGAACACCAAGCAACTCCATGGATGGCGCTTCTGTTTACACTGCACCTCTCGAAACTCATTCACCAGCAGCTCATTCTGCAAACATTTCCTGAATACCTACCATGCTTTAGGCCAGAGCTTCTCAAACTTGAGTACACAGAAGAATCAACCAGGAAGCTTGTGAAAAAGGCTGATTCCTGGGACCCACCCCACGGACTCTTGAGCAGAAAGGTGCTGGGGCCCAGGAATCTGCACTTTCGATAAAGTCCTCGGATGATTCTGCTCTCGTGGTTTTAAGACCATACTTTTGGGACCTGTCCTCGAAAGACTTAAAAGGTTAAAAAAAGATTGTGGAGAACACCCACAATGCCATCTGGTGTGTTCAGTGAGCAGGGTGGACGCCAAGGATTTCCAGGATAAGAGGGCGTGCGTGATCGTTTTCAGAGAAGACCCGAGAAGGCCTTTCGAGGAAGTAACAGTGAGTTTCTCCCTCATTTCTGACCACCAGTAAGCTAAAATTGTACTTGTCTGGTTGCAAGAATTGCATAAAACTTAGCTATTTAACCATCCCAAAGCGTTTTCACGTGCTTAGCAAGGCAGGAGAATTCAGGCAAACACACAGATTAGCTTTGAGCATAGGAGTGTAAAGCAAGGCATAATTAATACATTAAATGAGGCAAAGTAAAAGAATGCATATAAAAACGCTGTCTTGGTACAGTGCTAAGGAGGGGGACGATGCATGACAGCCATTATTATTAATAACTTACCAATTGTCTGTAAACAATTGTCCTAAAAAACACTGCTCAAGCCGTGCAGATCAACTTTGTTTAAACCGTGGCCGTGTGCTGTGTCCCCCCTCCCCCGCACAGTTCCTCCAGCCAAGAACTCGGTCTGCAGTTGGTATCTGGAAACAACAGGGTGTGTGTTTTCATTTTCCAAATATTAAATTACGATATTGATTATGCTTTGGCAGACAGCACCCTTCTCCCTCCCCTCCGCACCCCTTGGTCAGGAGTCCTGGAGCTGAAGGGCTCAGTCATCTTGAGGACCTTGCTGAAGGCAGAGAGGCTGAGTGGGACAACTGCCCCCTCTGCGGCTCATTGCCATGTGTTGTGCTTCTAGAAGGTTATGTAAACTTGCTTTATTTAAGGTTTCCATTCTTCCCTCTGAGAGTGAATGGACTTCCGGGCCTGCCTGTGGAGCAGGAGCTTGAGGTATTGTGCTGCTCAGATGGGGACACAGGGGCTGGATCCCGTCCCAGGAGCTCCGGGAGGCCACACCCTCCTTGGCCGGTCCTGGGATCCCAGACCCTCCTGTGGGGAGGGCAGGAGATGACCTCCCATTCCCCTGGGCTGGGCTGCAAGCCACCTGGTCACAGCCTTCTTGGATACCACCAGGGAGTCTTTCCATTTATCCCATTTAAATTTCACCTTGTTGGTTTCAGGCCAGGGTTTCCAGAGAGGTATGGGATTCCCCTGTCTCCTCCAGCTGGCCGGGGACTTTCCCAGGCCCCTGGACACTCCCACACTGTCTGAGGCTCGCCTCCCCAGGGCATCACTCCATTTCATTCATTCATTCCACAAGCATTCATTGAACACCCCTTAGGTGGCCCGTACAGTGCTAGGCACTGGGATCCAGAGGTATAGGCATGGTTCACGGTGTAGACAGGCAGACAGGCACAGGAGCAGATCACTTCTGTCTAGTACGGTATACGTATGCCAAGGAGTTAAGGGGGCATAGGAGGGGCACCTGATTTAGTCTTGGGGGTGTGTGGAAGGCAAGGAAATCTTCATGAGGGAGGTAACACTTTCTGTGAGTCCCAAATTATGAGAAGGGGGGAGTGGGCTGGGGGTGTCCCGGCAGAGAGAATAGCCTGAACATAAGCCTGGAGGCTGGAAACAACGTGGCCAGGGCTGGTTTAGAAGTCACCTTCTCGGAGGGTGGAGGGGCTAGATCATGAGGTTCAAAGAAGGGAGAGTGGGGCTGAGGCTGGAGAGGCCTGCAGGGGTGAGATCACAGGAGAGTGTGGGGGCCTTACCCTGTGGGTAATGGGGAGTCGTAGAAGGTTTCAGCTAGAAGGGAATGACCTGTTTAGGTCTGTCGACTTGACACTGTCCGTTAACACCAGCACCTGATGTATCTTTTCCCTAGTTGTGGGTCCCACGCACGTTTCTTAACAGAGAGCTCTGGGAAGGCAGGCTGCCTTAAGAACTGGACAGCATCATGAGACACTCAACTGCAAAATTTGGAGGGAGGGAGACTTCCAAGCCAGAGACACCTGGATTGGGATCCCTTACTGTTTGAGTTCTGGCGAGGTGCTAAACCTGCCCAAGCCTCAGTTGCCTCATCTGTAGAATGGGAGCGATCTAATACTGACAGCCAAGTGGTGGGGGAGCCTATATTGGAAACTGTTAGGGAGTGCAGCCCAGGGAAGGGGTGGGGGCACTGGAGCTTATTCCAAGACTGCAAGTCAGGGGTCCAAGCCTGGTCTTCCATCCCAGGGCCCTGGCCACATCCCCACTGCTGCCTGAGCAGCAGTCTGTGACGTCCCTCCTTGCGTGAGGTCTGATAACAGAGCCTGGGGAGCTATCCCCACCATAAACAGTCAGGCCCTGGGTTTCTCCTCCTGATCTGGTGCCTCGACCCTGTGTGCCCTGCGGCCCGCTGGCCCTCTGGCCCCAGAGCAGGGATGGAGGAGGGAGGGTTCTGCCCAGCCTCCTGCAGGCCTCACGGTTGTGCAAGCCTGTCTGATTCCAAACAAACCATAAACCTACTGCCTCCCTGGCAATTCCAAGCATTCTGGCCAGCAGGTGGCCAGGCTGCTGCTGCTCGGGACAGCCAGGGCCCTGGTCCCAGGCTAGGCCTGCCCAAGCAGGGGTGAATCTAGACTCACAGTGTCTGGGCCTGGCATAGCTGGCTCCCTGGCACAATGGAAAGAGCTCTGAGCAGGGAGTCAGGGGTCCTCGATTCTAGTCCTAATTCCCCCAGCAACTCACTGTGTGACCTGTGCAAGTTCCTTCCTCTCTCTGGGCCTGAGTCACCTCGGCTGAGCCTGAGGAGTTTGATGGTGATTCAGGGTGCCTTCTCTCCCAGCGTTCTGGGAGTCTGTGCTGCTGTGACCCAGAGGCTCTGGAGAGATTGTGCAGCTTTCCACAGACTCTGGACAAGGGACACTCACCCCTCTTCATTCATGCAGTAGCAGCCCCAACTCCAAAGAGCAGACCACAGGCAGAGGAGAGCTCTGTGTGGTTAAACATGGCCTGTGTATGAGTAAGGGAGACCTTCTTGGATCTGACTTGGAAGCTTCCAGGTGCCGCTTCATTCATTATTCAATTCATTCTTTCATTCAATGAATTTGAAGAAGGAATTCATTCATTCATTTGGTTAACAAATACTAAGGGCGCCTACTGTATACCAGGCACGGTGCAGGACCACCATTTACTGGTGAACCGGATGGCAGGGTCCTAGTCCTTCCTGGAGCCCACAGCTGCCTGGTCTCTTTTTCCTGAGAAGCTGGAATACAGCAGGCCCACGTGTAGTATCTGGAGAGGAAGCTCTGAGAGTCCTGAGACCCAGTGGGGCCCCGTTGACTGTAACCACTAAAGGGGGAGTGGAGCAGAGAGTAAATCCAGCCCTGCCCCAGGAAGCCCCCATGCTGTGCAGATACCTCTGGGGCTGGTGGGGAAGCCAGTCACCCCTTAGGAACCAAGAGATGCCATGTGTCAGCAGGCGCAAAGCCAGGCCCTGCCCTGGAAGGTGCTGGGTGAGAGCAGCTCCCAAGGAGCAGGGACTGTCTCCTCCTGGGCTTCTTCCCCAGCTTATGGGCTAATACAGTGTTCAGTGAGAGGGAGTTGGAGAAAGGAGGCTGCACATGGCCCCGCAGCACCTTGGACCTGGGGGAACTGTCTGTGGAAGGGACCACGCCCTGGGGAAGACTCTGGGTCCTTCCAAAATGTGGGAAGGTGGAGAGGGGCTGCCCTGGCCAGCGCCCATGAACAGCGGACCCCTCCATGTTCCCACAAGCACGAGCCTGCCCTTATACCTAGCAAAGGCCAGGATGGTGTCAGGGCTTGGCCTGCTGAGAGGGGCTCAGCCCACAGAGAGGTGCCTTCCACAGGGGTAATGGGCCCCTGGACCATGCCCACCCTCCCTCTGTTCTCACAGGCAATTTGACTACCCCCTCTCCCTGCCTGACCTTCCAGGCCCCCAGAGAAGGGATGCAGAGGCCCAGGACAGGCAGCTTGCTCTGCTTCCCCCTAAACTCCTTGCACCAGGCTCTGACAAGAGTCCGAACAGGTAAACACTGACACTTCTTCTTTTCTGTCCCCTGTCACTTATCTTTCAGTGATCTCCATTTTATTTAGGCCCCTGTTGAGCTTGGCTTTTTGGGTGGTTTCAGTTCCAGTCAGTATGTTTAGTATACAAACTAGTTAAACTAGTTTAGTATTCCAAGTCAATGTTAGTTGAACTGACTTACTCTTAGGGAAACTGAGTTCCAGAGGGAGGACAAGGATCTGCTCAAGCGCACGTATCCAGCCAGGGCTGAGGGGGACCAGAACCCAGGGTTCCTCGGGCTCCCAGGCGGGCTGCCTCCTGAGCTTGCTCCAAACGTGAGGCGGGACGGGCTGCATTTGTGGGTCTGCTGCAAATGAGACGCTGTTCCACTTGTTCAAACATTATTAAGAATTTCAAGACAGTGACAGCAGAGCATCAAACCAAGTGTGTGGCCCTTCTAAACATGTGCCCTTGTACAAGGGTACAACTTGCATGTCCATGGGGCTGGCCCTGCACCCTAGGAGTGGGGAAGGAGGAGAGGGAGACCCCAGCCAGATCGCCCAGGAAGTCAGAGGACATGTGTTTCACAGCTGGACGTGTCTCTGAGCCAGCCGAGGCCTTCCTATTTCCAAGATGAGTAAAAGCCACAGTTCGGGGATCCCTCCTGCACAGAGGGTGGGTGGGGTGCAATGCCAGGCCTCCCAAAGGTGGGGAGACAGAATAACAGGTGTGTCTTTATTGGCAGCTAACTGCTTTAAACATCCCCCACTGGAAAGTTCTTGGGGACCCTGGGAGGGACCAGAGGTGCAGCCACAGCCACCAGCCGAGGCTCCAGGCTGAGTGATGAGGGAGGTGCCGAAGGGAAGGAGGCTGCGCCATTCCTACCACCTTATGCAAGAGGGAGAACAAAGGGGCTTTGCTGGGAGGTATTATGAGATTAAGTGGCTGGTCCAGGACAAACTCAGCAAGCCCCTTGGGACCTGAATTAGCAACAGCAACTGAAAGGGGGGAATTAAAGCTCCCGGCCCTCTCACAGAGGCCCCCACCCCCTTAGTCCCTGCCTGGGCCTCCTCACAGAGCTAATCTGCTGCTTCACCCGAGTTCCTGCCTGGGGCCTGTGTGAGGGGCTGATTCCCTCCACTTAGAGGGGACCGGAGCCTTCCTGGGGAAGGAGCTGCCTGACCCCTGACCCCTGACCCCTGGGGCACAGGCTCAGAGCAGGCTGGGTGGCCCAATTTGGGCTGAACTCAGACACTTGGCTGAGCTATGGGTTTGAGGGGAAATCACTGCTCTACTCTGGGCCTCTCTTCCTGCTGATAAAATGGGAATTTGGGGCCATGGACCCAATGGTCATCCCAGGGGTCCTTGAGCTATTTCCAGCAGGTATCAGGGAAGCCACCTCTCAGCCACATGGTGCCCGATGGACAGGAGTGTCCCCAACACAGATGGGACTTTGGAATCTTGGTCTGATGGGTGTCTGATCAATTAAAAAAAATGAGAAGGTGTTTGAGGTCCCACCGTCTGGTCCCCACTGGCCTTCCCGCTTTCCCTTCTCCCAACTTCCCATGTTATCATTTATGCTGCAGCAACAGCAAGCTGCACACACTGTGCTATTTGCTCTTGCTGTTCCCACCCTCTGGAATTCCTTTTCCTGGCTTACTCTTCATTTCTTAAGGTCCAGCTCTGTCAGCACCCCCCCATGTCACCCCTCCTCACATCCCTCATTAACAGTAGTCTCTCTGTCTGTGTTTCTTTCTCCCAAGAGACTGCTGGCTTCTTGAGAGCTGGGGCACAGCAGGTGCCTGGGCCACACAAGACCTGGGCCTGTGTGTAACGCCTGGACGCATGGTGACCAGGACACTTTGTGAGCTCACACTGCTCAGAAGGGACGAGGATGACACAGCAATACAACTACTGAATTGCCTGTGAGTTGAGGGCAGTGGGGCGAATTACAGGGTGACAGGAAAGCATAAAACGGGGGGGATCTGTAAGACGAGGCTTCAGAGGTGAGACCTGAAGTGGGGCAGGAAAAGCTGGGAAGGACATGGAGAAGACCGTTCCAGGCAGCGTGAACAGAAAGGGTGAGCTGTGTGGGCAGGAGCTGGAGGTGGCAGGAGAGGGTGGAGATGTGGCTGAGGTGGTCAGGCCAGGCCTCAGGGGCTGGGGAAGGGGTTTTAGACCTTATCCGAGAGCAATGCAAAGCTATTAAGGGGCTTTAAGCAAGCGAGTGAGCGAAGTGATGAGATTTGCATTTCTAAAAGATCACTTTCGCTGCTGTGTGGAGAGTGGATTAGGGGGCACAAGAGGCTATTGCTGTCCTGAGAGGGGATGGAGGGGAAGGTGCAAATTGAGAGATTTAGGGTGAGAGCTGACAGAACTTGGAGATGGGCTGGATTTGCAGGGAGAGAGGAGGAAGGGAGGCTCCGGGTTTCCAGCTCGTCTCTCAGGGTGGTCAGTGGTGCTGGGCAGACTGTATGCATCTTTGTACCCATGTGAGCCACAGCCCTGCGGGATGGGCATGTGGGACAGGTTGCAGCTGCCCCGCTGTTCTCCACTGTTAGTGTGCCAGTAACCCTGTACGTGTGGACAGGACACAAATCCACATGGATGTGGACATTACATATGTGTACACATACTCTTAGACCACAAATAGGTTCACAGCGCCCGCTCGGATACAGACATTCGCACACTTACCCCGAGACCCAGATTTACATAGAGCAGGCCCCTGACATGCACATGTTGTGTGTGTAAATAGATCTATTAATGATAAAAATAACTACTTACTGGGTGCTTGGTACACAGCACCCTCACAGCATGTGTCTGTGTATATTATGCATGTGCTCACATATGTGTATGACACGAATGTGCATAAACATCATACAGTGCATACTTTGATATAAAGGTGCATACACTTATTATAGAAGCACAAGTCGCTGCAGAGATAATTTCAAGTGCACATGTATGCACACTCATATATATATGTAGGGTACACATTCAGTTCACACACATATACTTTCTCTTTTGTGCAATACACACATGCTGTGCACACACATAGGCAACACACAAGTGGTACACATTTGCACATACATCGCATGCTTGTGTACACATGCACACACTTGCAGTACACACAAATACAAACTCTGTCACCCTTTCCCACAGAGGGCAATTTATGAGCGCCCAGGCTCATGTCCGGACTTCCCATTAACATTAATGAGGTGATGTCGCCCGGGTGTTCAGAAACCCTTGTCCTGCGGGAGAGTGGGGGGTGGCCAGGGGGAGAGGACAGGGAGGCCATGGTCACAGAGGAACAGCTCATTATCCGGCTGACCAAGGTTTGATTGTTTTTCCCATGGCTCCCCCCACTGTCCCCAAATGCAAGGCCAGGTTCTGGCTGCACTAGAGGGTGTTGGGGGCAGGGAGCAGGAATAGGAAAGGGGAGGGGGAGAAGGGAGCAGGAGAAAGTGGTGGGAGGTGGGATGGGTGACTGACCCCAATTTCAGTGTTATCCCTCCCCCTTCATCAAACATCCTCTCTGCCTAAAGCTATCTGAATTGTTTCCTGAAATGGGTCAAAATTCCTAAAGGTCTGTGTCTCTGTGGCCCTTTCCTCCCCACAATGAACCTTGTATCAGAGTCAAATTCAGCATCTTTTTTTTCAGGAACTTTATTTGTTGACCCAGGGGGCATAAAAGGAGTCCCACCCGTGTGTTCCCACCTCGATACCTGGCACAGGACATAGTAATAACCCTGCACAGTGGTCATCGCTTCCTTCCTCCACTCATTCTCTGAACCCACGTTTGTTGACCACGAGACACTCTTCTGAGCAGCTCAACTTCCTAGTCTCCTCAATCTACGAAAAAGCTTTTGTAAGCAGGAGTGAGTGTGGGCTTCCCGTGAACTCCTCAGTCAGAGAAATGCCTCCCAAGTCTTTTGAGCATTACAATAATAATGGGAAACTACAATAATTTAAATGCAATAAAAGCAAATAACCTTTGCACACCTCTTTCCTGCTTGCAAAGGTTCTTTCCATCCCTGATTCGTCTGAGGCTTACAAGGGTCCTGTGAAGCTAGCGGGGCGTGTGTGGTTGTTCTCATTTCACTGATGTGGAAACTGAGGCTGAGACAAGCAAGTTTTGCCCACGGTCATGTGGCTGGGGAGGGGCAGGGCTGGGACCTGAATCCTTCAAGCGACTTCTCTGTGAATTACTACATGTTCTCCTTCATTTATTTGTGGGACTTCTTCCCCAAACATAAAATGAATTAGACTTCACGTTCTTGAGGGAACTTTCTGTTAAACCTTCTGAGATGACTGGAGCAGTCCTGCGGCGGAAGGTGGAGGGCGTGGTCCCCAGCCACAGATTAGGGTCATGGACCCTGATGCTGGGAGAAACCTGGGTGGCCGCCCCGTCTCACCGTGTCATTTCATAGATGGGGACAGGAGGCCTTCTTGAGCCCAGATGACACCAGGATGACCGTCTGGGAGGCCGAGATCAAAGATGGGAGGGCTAGAAGAGCCCTCCAAGAGCCCTGGTCTAAACACTGCCTCCAGGCATGTCCACCTCAGGAATTGTTAGCTCTGTTTTACAAATGAGGACACTGGAGCCCTGACAAGTCATTGGGGTGACAATACTTATTGAACACCTATTATTGTGTTATTAAGCCCTGAGCTCGGTGCTAGACATGGTGGAGGACTAACTGGGCACAGCTTTCGAGGAGCTTACAGCCTGGTGGGGAAGAGAGAGTTTGGGACTTGGGATCACAGAATCTGGGTCTGAGTTCCAGTTTAGAGGGTCATTTGTTTTTGTGTGACCCTGAGGAAAAGTCACTTTAACTTCTCTGAGCCTCAGTATTCTCATCTCTAGAATGGGCACGCTCCCACCTTCCTTCAAGGCTGTTGTTACCATTAGTTGTATAAAATGCCTGTCCCAGTGTGCCTCGCAGACATGATGCTCACCCAGTGTGTTCTTCCCCTCTCAATTTCCTGCCAGACTCTTCCCTGCCTCACTGCTTCCCCCACCCTCTCTTCTGACTACTCCCCCCATGATCAACCACCTCTTTTGGAAACCCATGAACTCTTGGCCCAACAGTCTCAGCTCCCCCACCATCCCCAGCCCTGTCCTAGCTTGAGTGGGAGTGGGAACTCTCTTATGATGGATGCTGAGCAGCACAGGGGCCACTGGAGGTCAACAGCTCTCCCCTGCAACCTCTTACCCCATCCCTCTCGCACCCAGAGGAGACAGGAAGACCCACGGACACTCCCTCCCTCTTCTCTGGCCTCCTCAGCCCAGGACACTGCTTCTCCTGGGAAGACTCACTTCCCTCAGCTGGGGGGCTCTTGAAAGCTATGGGGAAACTGAAGCCCTGTCTCAATGCCTTTGAGGGGGTGACTCCAGAGAGACAAGTGCACAGATCAACAAGCCCCACCGAGGGTGTCCTATGAGAAGTGGCTTAAAAGCCCTCCCAGGGAGCGTTTGCTCCCCTCTCAACTCTGCAGCTCAGCCCTGTTAGGTGAGGATGGGAGTGAGTAGCTCTGACAGGAATCTCTTTCTAGCTGAACAGAGCGGCCTCTGATAAGTTTGGTGGGGTCAAGCTCTGTCTGCCAGGGCTCTACAGAACCTGGCTGGCCTCCCCTCTCTGACCAGCCTGGATGGGGGTGAGCACCCCCGATGTGGATGAGGACTTCTGGGTACCTGCTCCTGCTGTGCTACCACCTCCAACCTTGGCCTTGGATCTGCTTTCTGGGCTTCAGTCTCCTTTTCTGTAAAATGGGTGAATAACCACTTCTCCCCTGCCAAGCCTACCCAAACTGTCATGGGCATCTCATGAGACTATAAATGAGGAATACTTTTAAATGCCTGCAGTGCCATTTAGACAGAACTGGGGTCCTTCGTGAGGACTTGGACAGGGCTGTGGGGTTCAGGCTAGACCACAGTGCATTCTTGGTGGGCGGAAGAGCTGCAAATGTGGAGGGGCCATGCTTCACTGGCCCTGCCCCTCCTCCAGCCTTAAGTTGTAAAAACGCCAACTAAACAGAGCCGAAGATGTCTCAGAATTCTTTTTGGGGGCAGCATGAGGCAGCAGGTCCTGCCAACACCAACAGAGAGACTGTCGGCTGCCTGGGTGCCTGGTCAAGCCCGCCGGGCTCAGCAGGTTCCAGTGGCCTGTTCCCCTGGGAAGGTGGCCTGGCAGAAATCTCAGTGTCCCAGGTTCGGGGCCTGTCCTGTCCCAGGGGCACCTGGGGCAGAGGGTGAGTGGGGGTGCCTGGAGACAGTGGGTTGGGAGGGGACCGGCCAGGAATGTGAGCAGAGAGAGCAGAGTGAGAGCAAACAGTGGACTGGGCGGCGGGCCATGGGGGAACGGGAATGTGGATGCAGATGGTGGGGGGGTGGGGGGCACCAAGCGGGAGTGACTGGAGGTGAGGGCAGGGGCTGAGTGATTGCTTCCCGGGTTAGAATTGCACGCTGAGCTCTGAACCTGTCCCCAGCACTCAGGCTGTTTCAGTAGCATTTCACCAGCGTGAGGAGTTGGTGGGCTCAGGAGGGGGCTACTGAGTACTGGGGTTCCTCCCTGGACCCTCCAAGCCAGGCCTCTGGGCTTTCTCAAGAGTCTCATCTTAATAGCTTCCGATCTTACAGGGAGAGCTGGGCCCTGCGCCTGCGATGGGCCCTGCGCCCTTTCTAACTAAAGCTAAGAGCTCTTCCCAGAAAAGTGCCCAGAGCGCTTACATGTGCTTATAAAATCAGGGGCGCAGGGTCACCGGGTTAAGAAGCCTGTTCATTCTGTTTCAGCCTCTGTAGTACTACCGAAGGCAAGTTGCTTTTCCTCCCTGAGACCTCAGCTGTCTATCTGTGCAATGGGGATAAAATAACCTCTGCCCACCACTGCGAGGGGGGTGGGGCCGAGGGGACTGGGGTGGGCTCTGGAAGAATCTGACAGGGCCCCAGAGCAAGAGGGTGGGCACTTTGGTGGGACTGGGGAGGAGGGGGAGGGACATGGAGCTCACGAGCACCTCCTCGGACCAGCTCACTTAACAAGAAGCACATGATTTAATGCAGCCAGTAAATCCTTTTCCGCCTCAGCTTCTCAGCTACCGCACGACAGGCTCGTAATTCAGTTTTAAACAAGTCTAGGATTAGGGGCAGCTGCGAGATGCAGGGGGTTTTCGTGTGTGTTGTGGGTGCATCTGGCCTGGGGGGCTGGCCACGCTGCCTCCCATGAATGGGCGGGGGGGGGGGGGGGGAGGCGGGGGGGAGGGGGAGGCGTGCGGTCTGTGACACTAGGAAGGAGGAAGCCCTGACAACTCTCTCAGGGAGGGACCTCGGGGCCTTGGGGAGGGTTAGGGCCTTACAGAGGAGTTCCTGGGACCACAGAGTCTCAGGGCTGAGAGGGACCCCTGGCTCTGTCATGCCACTGGGCCTTGGGCTGCCACTGGCAGCTTTGGAAAGTCATCATCAGTCATCAATGGGCTCAGTTTTCACATATTGAATTTATTTGAAGCAGAGCCTGTTTCTAAATTCCCATGAGGCTTTTTCTTATGTTTCATTTTTTCAGAACCTGAGGATTGGGAAACAGGGATGGAGAGGGACCCTGAAGCCCCAGCACAGAGATGAGGATGAGGAGAAGTGGGAGCTGTAGGAGCCATCTGTGAAGCCAGCAAAGGCTGTCCTAGGAGTACAAGCTGGGTTTCGCGGGGTCACCCCAACCGGCCAGGATGAACACTAACGGGGGAGCAACTGAGACAAGACTGCTCAGAGGCCCAGACGTTGTAGCAGTGAGAGTGCTGCCCTGGGAAGGAAGGAAGGAGCTCCGACAGAGCAGAGCAGCTGAGGCATGTATGACCACGAGGCCATTGCTAGAGAGAAGACTCACCATCACTGAGAGGGCAGCAGGGGCAGCATTTAAGAATCTGCACAGTTATGCAGCGGACTGCCCTGGTTCAAATCCCGGCCTCACCGGTTATCAGCTGTGTGGGCAAGTTACTTCCTCTCTCTGAAGCAAGGGATGTGAGGATTAAATAAGATAATAATTCAAGAAATATTTTCCCATTCCCCTAAAAGGGTCTCAGAGATTCTGTAGTGCACAGAAATGGAGCTTTTCCCAATGAGCTGGCCTGGTCCAAGGCAGAATGGGGCATTTGCCCCAGGGCGTGGTAGGATGCTCACCCCAGGGTATGGTGGGATGTTTGCCCCTGGGCATGGTGGGACTTTTACCCCAGGACATAGTGGGATGTCTGCCCTACAGGCTGGGCTGACTCCATTCTACACCAGCTAGATGTCCTTCCCCCCACTCCCAGGACACCCTGTGCTTTCTGATTTCTTTGGCCTTTTCCTGCCTACTCTGGAGAGAGAGAGGATCTCATCCACCTCTCTGGCTGCCACCACTTTCACGGGCAGCTCCTGTCTCCAGCCCTCCCCCCTCTCCCGGACCCCTCCCTCCCTTGGTTGTCCTCCCCTCCCCCAGCCAGACTTGCTCCTCCTCTGCCTTCCCTGCTCACCCATGAAGTCAGCCGGGCCATGACTCCAGAGCCCTATCACCAGTCAGCCATCATCCACAACGTCCCTTCAGTTCTGCTTTCTAAGCTTCCCGAGTCCTGCCAAGCACGCTTCTTCATTGCCACAGCTGCTTCCTCTATCAGGCTCCCAGCGGCTTCTCTGGCTTCCCATCCAGCCCTCCCCAGCCGCCCAGTTTACCCTCAACAGCTCACCAGTGAGTTGCTCAAAACACACATTGTGTTATGCTTTAAAAAACTCTGAGGTTCCCACCACCTGTGGGATAAAGAGCAAACTTCTAGCACATAATGGGGTCCTTTCCCCTCTGGCAACCCCCTCCCTACCCCTGTGCCTTCTGCCCCTGCATCCTAAGCTCAGTCACCCTGGCCTGTGCTCCTCACATTTTCCTACCTCTGTGCCGTGGCAGAAGCTTTTTCCTCTGCCTAGAATACCTTTCTCTGCTTCTCCAACCCACAAAGTGCAGCCTCGGGAGACCCTCCATTACTTCCCCAGGCTCCTTCTCTGTCCTAAAACCCTCCAGTGCTCCTCCAAGGCCTCCAGAATCAAGTCCCGATGGGTCAAAGTCTCAACAGGCCTCTGAGGCTCTCTTCAAGGGGTAACTGAAGAGAGTTGGATGCAGGGCTATTTATAGGGTGTGAACAGGACTGAGGGAAGCGACATGGCCTGGAGCTGCCCCTTGGCCTGAAGGACCAGGGAGGCAGCTGTTGCTACAGAAGGGTCACCTGCCAGGAGCTGTGGCCATAGATAGAAGGACACTACCCACTGCCAAACCGCAGTTGAGCAAGGCTGCTGGGGGTCCTCTCTCCGCTCCCGTCTTCAGACCACCTGCTGGTGCTTCCCATTGGCTGAATTCCACCGCAAGCCAGCGGGCGGGGATGCTGGGGTGAGGCCGTCCACGGAAGCCAGCCTCCCACAACAGTGAAGGGCGGAGAATGGACCTGGGAGAATAGCCATCTCAGGCCCAGCTCCAGGTGTGGTCGCCTTGGCGCTCTGGCCTCAGCTCACCTTCCCATAACACGCCTCTCACACCCTCTACGGCTCCAGCAAAGCAGGCCCCAAACCTGCGGTGCCCCAACTTGCCAAGTCTATACATTTGCAGTGCTGTTCCCTGGGCCCAGAAAGCCCTGTCCCAACTTCTTGTCTTGGCTGAGGCCTGCTCATCCTTGGACCCTTAGCTGAAGCATTGCCTCTAACCCCAGGCCCTGAGTCTGTGCCCCCAAGACCCCCTGGGCCCACCTCCATCAGGCTGTTAGCTCTCCTCATCATCCCAGTCTCTTCACTCACCCTGGGGGTCAGGACTATGTTTCAAAAGCATGTATTTCCTGCCCAGTGCAAGGTCGGTGCTCATGTAAATGCTTGTTGAACTGAATCTTAGCACTTGGGCTCCTGTGGAAGGGTTGTTTGCTTATGTTGCTCTTTCCCCAAGGTCACCATCTCCTTGAAAGCAGGAACCAAGTCTAACTCTGCTCAATATCCCCCTAGCACCTGATACGGTGGCTGTTGAAAGTTTGTTGATTGCCTACAAGAACAAATTAATATGTGGGAGGCAAAGCAGACAGAAAGAATGGGATATGTAAGCTCTGTGCTCTGAGAGTTCAGGAGACATTGCTTCTAGCTGGGGAGAACTGGGGAAGACAACAGAGGGCTAACCTGGGAGCTGGCCTTAAAGGGTAGAATCATGAGGAGGGGCTGGGAAGGGCACTTCTGGTGGGGAACAGCATGAGCAAAGGCCAGGAGGCTTGATTGCTGGGCCTCTTTGGGGAGCCTGATGGTGATGAGGGAGGGTCGGAAGATAAGTGGAAGAGGGGTGGAGTGGTCTTGAGGCCACCCAGCTTCCTGTCCTTTGCCCTGCGTAGTCTTTCCCTCTCTCTTGCCTCAGCTTCTCCTCCCATTTCTGCCCACCTCCTCCAGGAGTCCTCCAGATTGATCTGCCACTCTCGTGCTGGATCCTGGCTCAGCACCACTGAGTCTAGAGCCCTCCCCACTCCGCCCTGACTCTGAGCCACACCCGGGAGCCCTGCTCAGGCTCCAGAGGCCTCTGTTCTCTCCCCTGTCCCTCCTCTTGGGGCCCTGGCTCAGAGCCTCTGGGAGCTCGAGCTGTGAGTTCGAGTTTGGGCAGGAGCCTGCTCACGCCCCAGTGACGTGTTGGGGCTGTCTGGGCCACAGGGAGCCAGACGTGAAAACCGCCAGTCAGCGGAGCAGGGTGGCCAGCCACAGTGCGCCAGCCGGGTGCCCGCCCTGCCCCTCCCACCCCTCCCTTCCCTGAGGGATGTCCCCAGTGGACTGGCCAGTGGCCCGCGCCTCTAAGAGGAACATGCCTTCTGTAAGCTGTGGCTGAAGAAGGATGAACCGGCTGTCCTGCCAGCTCTGTGTGGGGAAGAGGGAGGTGCCCCCAGTCAGCCGGCACCCCACAGGACGCCAGCCACATGCAGAGTGACCAAGGCTCTGGCCTCTGCCCCTACCCCACTGGTCATTTTCTCCTTGGGGCCCTTCTGGGAAAGCCAGAGCTTCCAGGACTAGGGGGAGTGACCCCCAGGAGCGCGTTTATGGGCATGGGCTCAGGGCCTGGGAAAAGCCCATGCTGACTGGGACCACTGACTTCTAGAGGCAGAGCAGCTGGCAGACCGTAGTGGGGCACAGAGAGGGAGCTCCTCCATGGGCCTGGTGCTTGGGCCTCTCAGGGCCTATTGGCCTGAAAGCTGGGCTGAGCCCCCTGCCATTCCTAGCCACCTACCAAGTACCTACTGTGTGCCAAGCTCCTGCTGGCCTCCCAGGGCATGGGGAAGAAGAGGCCAGAAAGGCCTCAACAGCTCCTCTGAGGCCTCTGCCCCAGCCCGTCCCCTCCCTTCCAGGCCCGAGGGCAGGCACCCAGGGAAAAGGGGCCCTCAGCCTGCTCCAGTGATGCGCAGAGGGGCCTCCTCAGAGAGGGGCCAGGCGTGGAGGAGTGGGCGAGTGGGCCCCAGGGGGTGAGGAGTGTGAACAAAAACACAGCTCCCTCCCACCCCCAACGTGGCCCCCTGCAGTGAGGGGTCCACCTCCCACTGGCGGTTTCCTTCCAGAGCAATAAAGGGGATCGAGAGGATCCCGTTTTCTTCGGATTCACTTACTGATTCAGTCCCTCCCTCCCTCACTGTTTGCCTCGTTTGTTTGCTCCTTCCTTCATTCCTTAGTTCCTTCATTTGTTCAATCACTCATTCATTCATTCAATAAACACATCTGAGTACCTGACAAGTACTTGGTCTTTTGCTCGGCTCTGGGGTCTAAAGAAGTGGGAAATAAGAGTTCTTAACCTTTCTGGGAGCACACATCTTGACGAGTGATGTACAGTATGCATGCCCTCTCCCAGAAACTGCCTATGTCACCAGCCTGGGTTAAAAATTCCTAAATGCTGTCAGCCTTGTCAGGGAGGCAGACATGAAACCGAGAACCGAACGCAGGGTGAGAAATGCTAAGTGGGTTTGATTCTGGCTTCCTAAGTCTCTTACTTCTTCGAACCCCAGTTTCTTCGCCTTCACAAAGGGGATAATTATATTCCCTCCCAGTGTCACTGTGGAGAATAAATGAAATAAACTCTCGAGAGGGCCCAGCAGCGCCTGGTGTATATTAGGTGTTCATATATAGGAATTCTCTTTCCCTTCCCTGCTTTGCAGCCTCGAGCGGCCCCTATTTGGCAGGCGGGGCAGACGTGACCTGCGCCCACGAGGAGACTTGGGGATAGAGAGCACGCAGGTGGAACAGCAGAGTGCGTAAGAATGCCAGCGCTAGAATCGCTCATTCTTGAATACATTTGTTCAACAGGTATTTATTAAGCACCTACTGTGTGCCAGGGACCATTCTAGGCTCTGGGGAGACAGCAATGAACAGAACAGATAGACACCCCTACCTTCATGGAGCTCACATTCTGGTGGGTGGAGACAGTCAAGAACCAGATAAACATGCACATACACGTGTCAGTTGCCATAATTGCTCTGAAGAAACACAAAGCAGGGCAAGGGGAGGGGTGGAGGGCAGATAGGAGACAGTAGGCTATTTTATGCAGGAAGGGCAGGTAAGCTTCTCTGAAAAGGTGACATTTGAGCAGAGACCTGAGGGAGCGAGTCATATGGATCTATGGGGAAGAGCATTTTAGGCAGCAGGAACAGTAAGTGCAAAGGCCCTGAGGCAGGTGCAAGCTTGTTGTGTTGAAGGAACAATGCCAAGGCCAGGGTGGCTGGAATAGAGTGAGGGGGTGAGTGGAGGGACTGAGGTCAGGTAGGTAGCAGGGGAGAGATCACATGGGGCCTCATCAGTCATAGTACAGCCATGAGTGAACTGAGCAAAGGAAGGACTGGATCTGACTTACACATTAACATCCAGGTTCACTCTGGCTGATGTGTGGAGAATTCATTAGCGGGGACCAGGTGAGGGTGGAAGCAGGAGACCAGTGAGAGGGCCACGCAGCAGTCCAGGAGAGAGATAATGGTGGCTTGGATAGGGTGAAGCAGCAGCCATGTGAGTAACGGACAGAAAGCATTCAGATCCCAGCTCTGCTGCTTGCTAGCTGTGCGCTTCTGGGCAGATTACTCAACCTCTCTGAACCTCTGTTCTCTCATCTGGAAAACAAGGTTGATGATAATACTCACTCACTTACCTGGTGGGGTTTTTGTGATGCCTACATGAGAGGTAAGCCAGAGCCTGGCACACATGTGGTGCTCACTCAATGACAACTCTTAGTCATTAGTAATCCCCAGGAACCCGCTGCACCGGGAACCACATATTCAGGTGGAATTAACTGAGCCCAGCTGAGAGGTCAGTTGGCTCAGGGTGGAGAGAAGTTGAAACACGTTTCAATCCCATTGTCTTGGGGATCAGCTGGGCACTGTCCTCCCTCTGCCTGCCTCTCACTCCCACGCTCCTGGGCAGAGGTGCCCTCTGGCCTGCTGTTTGTTTGTTTGCCTTTTACCTGCCTTGAATTTTCAGCTGAGAAACCGGCCCCACCAGTCGCTGGGCCCAGCATCCCCCCTCCCGCCGTGGGCTTCCAGCTGCTCCTGCAAAGTCAACAGTGCCCAGGAACAATGCAGGAGGAGGGACAGCGGGGAGTCCGACGGTCCGCTGTGCTCCCTGGCAAGCACGTGACCCTCGGGGATGACTGCAGAGGTAATGATGGGGAACAAGTCCAGGGAGGGGGAGGAGACTCAGGTCCCAGGTAGGTGCTGGTGGCTGCAGTGCCTGCCCGAGTGGCTCTCCTGGCTGTGGACAGGCAATGGCTATGCTAGTCAGGGGATGGCTCTGGGGGCAGCTGGGGACATTTGCCTTCCTGGGGGACAAAGGCCTAGAAGCCTGAAGTGACAGGCCTGGAAGGGCCCCTGCTGCACCCTCACATTGACTCACTCTTCCATCTATTTATTCAAAATACTGAAGCCTGTTGTGTGCCAGGGCTTGGGGTTAAAATATTCTGTCCACAAGGAGCATTTCTTAGAGAAAATGAGAGCCAGAGAGAGGGAGTGACTTTCCCGAGGTCACACAGTGAGTTGCTGCAAAGCCCACCCAGGACTCTTGACTCCCTGTCCAGTGCTCTCACCAACAAGTGTGTTGGCTGCTCTGGCCACCTCTTTGTGGCAGAGGCCAGCCTGTGCCAGTCCCCTAGAGTTCCCTCCTTAGTGCATCTAAGTGCCTGGTTACCTGGGAGAGGAGCCGGGGCTGTGCCCAAGTCAGGGCTGCAGGACCTAGAGGAGGAGCTGGACAGGTCTCCAGGCTGGCTGGGCTGCAGGGAGCCCTGGACCAGCGGGGAGGAGGTGACTCTGGTGTACCATGTGGCTTCAGCCCACTCAGGGTCATCTCCCTGGATCAGTTTCACCATCTTTTAAATGGGAATGGGTTGCCCTGCCAACCTGTCAAGGTCGTTGTGCTTTTCTAAAGCCCCTGCCACAGAGACTGGAGCAGCGTGAGGTCACGCGGTGGTGAGAGCAGGGATCTGTGCTGGGTCTCCAGCTTGTCAGCCAATAAGCCTGTCACTTCCAGGAAGTGTTTGGCTGTGGATACGGGGCTGTGGGGAGACCCACTCTGCCCTTGGAGGGTCTGATGGGGAAACAAACTTCTGCCTATGGGGAGTCTGCAGACTCATCAGACCAAGGGCTTAAGTTAGGAAGAGTTCATGCAGTGGTCCTGCAGGCCCAGTGTGCTCTAGAAGTTGGTGTGTGAGCTGGCAGCCTGCCATAATCTCTAGTTCAAAAGAGAAGGAAACCTCTGCCTCTGGCTGACCCCAGGGGTCTCCCATTCCCTCCCTGCTGGCGGCAAGCCCCGCTCTGCCCTGGAGCCTCTCACAGTGTAAGTGGCCCCTGCCTATGTCTCAAACCTCTGGTCCCCATGCAGCTCTGTCAGGTCCTGGTCCTTCGACACCGATACTATAGACGGGGTGGCAGGTGTGGTGGGAGCCAGTGGTGACTTGCTCGAGGCCACTGCCCTTGGGAAGTGCACCATAGACAGCCGTGTGCTTGGCCACACACACACACACACACACACACACACACACACACACACACACACACACACACACACACACACACACACACACACACACACACACACACACACACACACACACACACACACACACGGAGAGCTTTCAAGTCTCCATGTGGCCCCGACACTCCAAGTTCTGTATCAGCCATGTGAAAGCATGCACTGACTGACGCCACCTGAGCGGGCCAGTTGTCTGGCATGGGAGCCTGATCCCAGCCCCTGCCTCCCTGCAGCCTCGGCCTTCAGGTGTCCCTGCAGAAGGCTCTTCTCCCTGCCGTAGGCTCTGGCGCTGTATAACCCAGCCCGGAGATATGCCCAGTGTCCGCTTCATATCCAGCCCAGTCTCCCGGCCCTGGGGAGGGTGGTGGGAACAGTGCTGAAGGTCGGGGCTGGGGCCAGCGGGGCCTGGGAAACTACAAAGTCCACGGTGGGTCAGGAGGGCCCAGCTTCTGTTTGTTGACCCTGTGCTGTGGACACAGGAGAGAGCATCACATCCCTTCCCGCGTCTCCTCCCTGGGCACAGCTCCCCGTCCCTGGCCCTCTGTGGTCTGCCCCTGCCCAACCAGGCTTCTCCCCTTCTTGTCCGCCCCCCTGCTCCCCGGCCACCCCACTTCGGGTCCACTCCAAGTGGGGCTTACATGTAAAAATATCCCAGCTTTTTTTGAACTTATCTACTATTTTTATCAGATGGTCCAAGCAAAGCCTGGCTGAAAAAAGGGAAAATCATACGGCTCTGTTTGCCAAGCTCAATAGAAATAGCAACGGGGTGGGCTATTTTTAACAAGATGAATACCCCTGTCCTCTGAGGTCTCCCCTGGCCCCACACCAGCCTCCTTTGTCTCTCTGCCTGGACAGCAGATTTTAAAATACGCCCACAGTTGCCAAACCACTAAGTGCGCTCAAGACAGGGACTGAGGCGCTTGGAGCCAAGGAGGACCGTGGGGGGTATTTTTTCCCTTTCCCTTCCCTCCCCCAGGGGAAATCACACTCTTTTGTTTGAAAAACCTTCCAGGTTGGTTTTCGAGGCCTTTTGCTGGTTGTCCCACTCCCACAGGAACAGCAGAGGTTACTCTGAAACATGCGGTGGTTTGGGCAGAGTAAGCCCAGAGGCCTGGCGTGGCCGGTGGTGGCCCTTGTGCCAGGCTGTGGCAGGGCAGGGACACAGAAGGAGCCCGCAGAAGCCAGGGACAGAGAAGCAGGGGCGGGAGGAGCCCGGGGGAGGAGGACTGTGAGGCGGGAGGCACCTCGGGGTCTTTACTCATTTGCTATCCATGCAGGTGGAGGGCCAGGCGGGCTGAGGCATTACTGCCCCTCTGCTTGGCCACCACAAAGCCACCATCTGCAAAGGATTCAGGGGTCTTCTGAGCTGCAGTTTGCACAGGAAGGAGTCCCACACACCAATCACTATGGGGAAGCCACCTCTCCCTGTGGACCAGCACAGTGGGGTGGGAACTGGGCCAGGAGTCAGGAGACTTAGGGAGGGAGCAAGTCACGGCCCCTCTCCAGGCCTGTGTCCCCTGTGTACCACGAGGGGCCTGGACAAGCCTGGGCTTTCTAGAGTGTGTGGTCAGGAAGGAAGAAGAAAATAGAAACAAAAGGTAACGTTAACTGAGCGCTCAGGGAGGCATTGAATGAATCCCTTACATCACATGTGTTATTATCTCACTTAATCTTCACCACAATACTATCACTGCCCTCACAGAGCCTACAGAGCATCTCTCTTCCCTAGTGGCTGGGTGTAAAATCCAAGAAGGCCTTGGATCACATGCCCATCCTGGGACCAATCATTTTGGCCAAAGGAATGGGATTCTGGGATTGGCCATCTCTGGTCCCACTCCCTCCCTATGGCCAGAAGCATGGGGACAGTGGTTGGGAGTCCTGCCAGAACTACAAGTAGTAGGGGACTGGGCCGCTCCCACCAGATGCTGCCTGAGAAGGGGTGGAGAGGCTGGGCAGAGACTGGCAGCGCCCCCTACAGGTGGTGGAGCCAGGCACTGACTCCAGACACCCCCATCCCATGTGGTCCTACCAACTCTGGCCTGAGAGCTACAGGTCAGGGCAAAGGGAGGCAGGAGTGGGTCACGGGCTGGAGGAGGTAAAGAAGACCCAGGTGTAACTCCTGTTCAGCCACACCAGATTCCGAAGGCCCCCCCACCATGCCATGCTCTGTCTTATCTCTAGGCCTCTGTACACGCTGCTCCTTCCAGCAGCAGTACCCTCCTCCCACCCCTCACCTTCTCCACTTCATAAACCCCATACATTTTTCAAGGCTCATCTCAACGGCCCCTCCTCTGGGAAGCTTTCTTCCTCTTGCAGGCAGGACAGGGACTCTGGGGCCCTGGCACACACTCCTATGTGGCACTTAAACTTCAGCATATGGTGACTGCCTGCCACTTGCTCGCCTGGGGGCAGGGACTGTGGCTTATTTGTTCTGTTCCCCCAGGGCCCAGCACAGCGTACACGTGCAGAGAATGTCCGTTGAGCGGATAGAAGGGAGAAGGGACAGAAGGAAGGAGGAATGAGGGAGAAAAATGAGAACAGGGAGGAGTGGAGATGGAGAAAGGAAGAGCAATCACAGGCCAAGGCAGGGGGAGAGATGGCTCAGCGAGGACAAGTCAGGAGTGGGGGAGGGGGCTGGGGCCAGGAGCACAAGTGAGTTCTCCCATCCTGGAGGCTATGGTCCGAGTCACTCTCCTGGGGGTCCATGTCATAGGTGCGTTGAGGCCCCCTGCCCGGTATTTGGTAGTGTCTTCGATAGGTCATTGTGTGCCTGGCACTGTCCTGGGCACAGAGCCCTCTTCTCTGTCAGCCTCCCTAGGAAGGGGGATCAGAGATGGGGAGCAGGGTCCTTGCAGTCATCTGCAGCCCTGAGGACACGGATCTGCCCGTCTCTGGACAGTGGGTATCCACCCAGCCTCTCTGCCTAGTGCCCTGGCTGGCACACTTCTCAGAGGACACTGCATGACAGGGACACCACTAGAAGCCATGAGGCCTTGTCAGTCTCGTCCTGCTTGAGTCTTGCCCCTGCAGGAAGCTCTGGGAGGAGGAGTGAGAGCAGGGGCTCCCACCCAGGCTGGCTCCCCGCAACCACCCCAGGGGCAGGATGGAAACAGGGGGAGGAGGGACTCAGCCAGCCGGCTGCTGCCTGGCCTGGTAATGAATTGTCCCCAACTTTGCCACCCCATCTGAATAGCTTTGCTTCTGAAAGGGGCTTGTGACAAAGGGTACATTGACATCCTCCCCCAGACAAGGAGGGCCGCCGCACACGGGCACAGGGGAAGCCACTTTAGGAGATGGTGGGAGGCAGCAACAGGGATGCAGACAGGGAGCAACACTCTCGCACTGAATCTGCCTGGTGGACTTGGCTGTGTTCTCCTTCTTTCCGATCTGAGCGTGCAAGGGCTTGGGCTGGGGTATATGACGTGGTTGCATCTGGGGCCCCGAGTGACCAGCTGAGCTGGGATGGGGGCCACGGAGTGGGTGGAGCTGGGTTGGATCACATGAGGCACTTGGCTGTTTAGTTAAGAATGTAAAGCACAGCGGCCCTTTGCTGGACACTCCCTTCTCCTGGGATCCTGATGGTCAGGATGCTCCCCAGGTCTCCTCAAGACCCTAGCCCAGGCAGACTGTGCATTTCTAGAGGTCAGGGCTTCCACCCTGCATGTCTGGGGCCCCAAAGCTTCTGGCACAGTGAACAGCCTTGGGTGGGGGCCCAGTGCTCACGGTTCTGGATTTGATTATGATTTTGTTTGTTCAGAAGTTATTGGGAACAGTATTTTTGTTGATTCAATTTAATGGGCATGTGTGTGTGTGCATTTGGTTTTCTCCACCAAAAATCTGGCTCTGTGGAGCCTGACTGGTTTGCGGCCCCACCTTTAGGCCTGAAGTCATTTGGGAATTTATTCAGCAGACTTTTTATGAGCAGGGGATGTGCCCAGCAATGGCCGGGCATCTGGAGACCCAAGGGCTGCCCTCACTCGATGGGCCAAACTGTACCCAGTCCCCTTGAACGTGAGAGAGGGCTTGGGCAAGATACATCCCTGAGGTTGCCCTTTGGTGAACCCATAAAGACAAAAAAAATCATGGCTTGGTGGGGTGGCCTGCCTGGGCCTGCAGCCATGTCATGTTGCGGGACATTCTCCAAATGCCTACTCAGTGCCAGGCACAGTGTCTGCTGTGACTTGGCCCATGAGCCCTGCAGCCCACATCATCAAAATATGTGCATGTCTGTGTGTCTGTGCGTGTCTGTGTGTGCACATGTGTGTACTCCTGCCTTACCAGAAGGGACATCAAGTAAGAATCCTGATTCTGTCACTCCCCCGTAGGAGGAGAACAATAGTAGCTCCATGGCCACTGACTTACCCTCCCTGTCCCTTGGTTTCCTCATCTGTGAAATGAGCATAATGGGAGTAACTACTTCATGGGGTTGTCATGAGGTGAATACTGTAAAACACTTAGGACAATATTTTGCACATAGTAGGCACTCAATAAATGTTAGCTATTCCTACTACTGTCGTCGCTTTAGAAGTGGTCTTAGGTCCGGTTCCCCAGAAGCAGATCCTGAGATGGGCATTCCCAGCTAAGTGCTCCCAGGGGACACGAGAGGGACTAGGGGAAGCCGATGGGAGAGACAGAGGCCAACCAGGGTGCAGATGATGGCTTCTGCCTGTCCCACAGGGACTCTGGAGTGTCAGTTACACCTCAGGGTTGTCCCCATTGGTGGTAAGGGAACTGGGACCTCGCTCTCCTGAACCCCAGTCATTGGCTAAGGGCCACTTTGGGGGGTGTAAACTTCCAGGTACTTCCAGCTCTGTAGGGAAAGCAGCTCCTATAGCCTGGGGCAGTCCCCCAAGGAAGAGTGAGCAGAAGGGAGAGCCACAGAAGGTGGGGAGGTGCCCACGTCTGATAAAGAGATCTGGGGGAGCCTGGGCAATCTAAGGGTAGCACCAGTATGTCCTCCATGGAGAGCTACTGTGAGGAACAAATGAGCAGAGCCTGTCCACGGCAGGTGCTTGGTCAGTGGGAGCCCCAGTCTTCCCACCTCACCAGCCACAGGCTGCTTCTGGTCCAAGGCCAGGGTCACCCTGGGCTCTGAGAGGTCGGGCAGGCCCAGAACCTCATACATTTGTGTAGGACAAATGGACTCCATCCATGACCGAGGAACCAGTGAGAAGAGCCTGTCTCCTCTGGCTGCCTGAGCACAGTGGTAGACGGACAGCTTGACGGCCAGTGAAGGCTGCCCTGGATCTGCCCCAGGACACTGGTGCTGGGAAGGAGGGAGAAGTTGTGACAATGTGCACCCCCTGATCCCTCCTAGAGAGCCTGCACCTGCCACCTCTTCCCTGCCCCCTGCCTGGCTCTGCTGTCCATCCCTCTCACGAGGGTAGTCCTGCCCAGGGTGGCCCTGGGCCCCACAGCCCAGGTCAGCTCTGACCAGGGCCTGGCAGCAGCTGCCAAAGTCACGGCCCTGTAGTGTTCCCCTGAGAGATGCCTGCCTGGGTATCAGCGGGAACATTGGAGAACTTTGCAGGCCTTGTACAACTGGCTTTGAGAAAAGCCCAGTCGCTCCAGAAAGCTCTCATGGCCAGAGGGATTCAAGCAGAGGCAGGAAGGCCACCTGTTGGGTGATTCTAGAAGGGATCCCGCACTAAGGATAACAAGAATAACCCGGTATCACCTGCTGTGTGTTGAGTCGTCGCTATGGTTCAGGTGGATCGCTTTATAGGAACCGTTTCATCTGAAACTCACACGTCTCTGGGAGGTCAGTGCTGCAGCGTCCTCTTTTTACAGGGGAGGACTAAAGCTTGGAGACGTGGAGTTTCAGACTGGTGGACACAATCAGCCCACGGCTGTCTTCCCTCTGGGCCCTGCCTGGCCCCCAGTCACTCTGGGTGAAAGCCCAAGCCCTCACATAGACCTCCACGCCTTTGCCTGATCTGGCTTCCCAGTGCCCCCCCTTCCCTCCACTCCCCTCCCCTCACTGGCCCCACTCCAGCCCCACTGGCTGCCTCTTGGCTGTTCTTCAATTGGACTGTACTAGCACCTGCCTCAGGGCCCTTGCACTGGCTGCCCCCTCTGCCTGGCAGGCTCCTCCCCACCACCACGTGACTCCCCATCTCTTGCTTCAGGTCTCTGCTCCAGCATCACCTCCTGAACCCCACAGTGTTCTCTATTCCCTTTACTCTGCTTTATTACTATTACTTTTTTAGTAGCTCTTATATATTGGTCTGTGTATTGCCCGTCTCCCTTCACTAAACTGTAAGCCCCACGATAGCAGCAGTTTTGCCTTTTGTTCTCTGCTGGATCAGGTCCTTGATCAGTGTGATGTAGTTGATGCTGGATAAACACGTGTGACTGACTGAGGGGAGCCAACACTTGAACTCAAAAGCCCTAACTGTCAAGCATCCTGGGGCTGGGGGAGGATGGCTGCCGAGCCCTGGGGCCTGTGCTTCTGAACATGCTTTCTTTTCCTCACAGCCAGAGGGAACAGAGAAGGAGAGCGATCTTCAGGAGAGTTTGACCCCAGGCACCCCTCCTCCCGTGGCTGGTTCAGTTCAGCGTGGCCACAAGCAACCTCCTTCTCTGGGTGGCTCTGTCCTAGGCCAGGTCTCTGTCACTTCCTTCCTCTCGACTCTGAGGCTGCCCTTTCTCTCAGCCTTGGATTCTCCTTGAGTTTCCAGTCCAGAGGAACTCAGCAGACTTTGAACCCCATTTCTAGAGCTTCCTCCGAAAGGCCTCCTGGATCCTCCGAACACTGGTTCACTCAAAATGATACTTCCCGAGCATCTTCTATGTGCCTGGCATGCAGAGGATGGAGAGAGGGACCCAGTTTCTGGCTCTCTGTGCCACTGCTGGCCCAACCTGGCCCAGGAGGCCACATTATGGGCAGCTGAGGCGGGAGGGGCTCGGGATGCTGAGGCAGGGCCAGACCTCCCCCCCTTCACCCCACACTCCTGCTGAGAATGTGGAAGCAAGAGAGGGAGCCCCAAGAGGCAGCCCAACCCACACTACTCCCTTGGGGGAGAGAAGCAATTTCTTCGGTCAGCAGGGTGAAGAGCCAGCCTTTTGGAGGAGGAAGAGCAAGCCGGGCATTTGGTTTGAGGGAGACCTGCCAGCCTGTGTCCTGTCCTCTTCCTTGAACCTGATTCTGAGAAAGCCTTCCCTCTCCTGTCCACCCCCGCTCAGCTGCTGATCTCCTTCTTACCTGGAAATGCCCCTTGCCTGCCCAGGGCCCCTCCTCTGGGAATGCCCAGGGGCCACGGCAGGGGTCTGGTTCCCCCCAACCCACCCATGTCCCCCCAGGGGAGAGGTGGGCGACCTTTACCTGTGCTCTCAGAATCCAGGCCACAAGCTGCCACCTGCCCCACATATACACAGGTTTCCTCATTCCAAGAACTCATACACGTCAGGCTCCGTCCAGCTTTTTCCACGTCTTCACTGGCTGCTGGCAATGCATCGTAGAAGGAGAAGAGAAATGAAGGCCTTCCCCAGGCCAGCAAATCAGTGTCATGAGTGCCCTGAGGAGGGACCCAGAACAGGCAGACACACAAATAGTCCCAAGTCTGGTGGGTCCACATGGCAGAAGGTGGTATCTTAGCCTGATCAGATCTCAAAAGGGCATTGACAGCTGACCATGAACTTCCTCTCTGGGCCTCAGAATCTTAGAAGGGCCCCTGAGTGGGTGGCAGTAGGGTGGACCCTCAGGACCCATCTCCTTGGGGTTCCATGTACCCCTCTCAATGGCCTTGAGGATCCCTCCACACTTCCTCCTCTCCCCCTGCAGAACCGAGCGGGCCCAGGACCAGGGGTCTCACATTCGAGGCTGAGCGGGCACTCAGCAGGTCAGGCCTGCTGGGGACTCCTTGCTCCTCTAGCTCTGCTCTGCAGGAGGATGCACTCAAGTTCCACGTGGCGGACTGGCCCAGGAACTTCAGGAGCCCCAGCCTTGTCTGGTAGCCTTCAGTGCACGCACCTTGAGCCATTACTGTCGTCTTCTTGAATGTTGGGGCCCCTCAGACCAAGATGACCTCAAGGGTAGGACCCAGTGTGACTGGTCTGTGCCCCCAGGCCCAGGAGCAGCAGGCACACTCAGCAGCCAGTGACCTGGATTCAAGTCTTACCTCCACCACTTTCTAGGTGTGTGACTTCAGTCACCTGACTTTGCCCCTCTGCGCCTCAGTTGCCTACTCTGTAAAATGGGGATAATAATGGCCTATTTCATAGGCTTGTGGTGAAATTCACTAGGATAATCCATGTAAAGCACTTAGAATAGTGCCAGGCACCTGGTAGGTGCTCAATAAATGTCACCTGCTGTATTCCTGTCACCTCCTGGTGTTCCTTCCCAAGCTATGAAGGATCCTGGGATTGGGGCCAGCTAGGCTTCCTCCCCAAGATGACCTGATCCTTTAGGAGACTCGAGAGGTGAAGGGGCCTCACAACTGCGTCCAGGCCCCAGGGGTTGTGGCCATGCTGGAAAGCCCCGACTCACCACGCTGTTTGGATTGGGTTTCTATTCCCAACATCAGTGAAAGGCCTGCTATTTATGGGCCCCCCATCCCACCCCCCAGGCAGCCAGACAGTGCGTGGGCTGGGGACCACATGGCTGGTAGCCCGCTACCCCCACCCGACCCAGGCGCTCTGACTGGGGCACGTTTCACACGCTGGTTACCCTGCCGACTCGGCAGTGGCTCTCCCAGCTCTGTCTGGCCTTCCAGGGAGAAGCAGAGGTGGAGGGGACACGAGGGGTGACCCACCTCTTCATTCTGACCTCTGGCTTCTAGAAGGTCTCTTTGAGGAGAGGTGGGTTCTTGAGGGCACTGGGCAGGATACACACACGTCCCTTTCCATTTCCACCCTTGAAATGACACACGCCTCACGTGGTGTCTAGTGTGGTTAGAACATAGGTTCTGGAGCCAGGCTGCCTGGGTTCAAGGCCCTCGTTAGGTGTGACCTGGGGCTAGTGCCCAAACCCCTTTGTACCTCAGTTTCCTCACCTGTAAGATGGAGCTGGCGCTGGTGCCTGCCTCATAGGGTCATCACGCAGGTTAAAGGAATTGATACAGGGAAAGTGCCTAACACCGAGCTGGGCACGTCAGAAGACACTGTTCTTATCCCTGCAGGGTCTGGGGCAGGATGGTAACCTGGCCTTCTTCACCCAGCTCCTGACTAGGCAGGATCGCTGTCCCCTCTATGCAGATGGAGAAGCTGAGCCCTAACTGGGGGAAGTGACCTCTCCAGGCTCGCACAGCAGGGGATGGCAGAACCCAGGCCCTCTTGGGGCTCTTCCCAGCCCACCGACTGCCTCTCGATCTTGAACCACTAGAGGCCTCTCCCTACCTCTCATGAAACAGATAAGGAGCTCCACTGGCCAATCCCAGCAAGAGAAGGTGGGGACCCTGACAGGTGTATGTCTAGTGGGAGCCAAGCTAAGCGGTCCTCTGGGCCTGCCTGCCCCTTGGCTGATGCCTCCAGCCAGCCCACTCAGGACAGGGGCTATTTTTAGTGTATGGTGGTTGCCCAGCGGTAGGGGATATTTGCGACGGGTCAGTCTGGTGGTGTCCCTTGGCTTCCAACTGGAAACAGCTCTCGGATGTGCAGCCGATTGGCTGACAGCATGAGGCTTTGGCGAGCTTTTTCCCTTCTTTACAAAATGTGGCCGTTTCTCCTTCCCGTCCGCCCTCTTGCCAAGCCCACAGCTTCTGTTGCTGGCTCCCCGCCGCCTAGATGGTGACAGCCTTCCCAGGTCTAGTGGGATGAGCAAATTGGGCAAAGTGTGGTTTCCTGGCCCTGGCCCGGCATCTTCCCTCCACTAATAAACCTGTGGCTAACCATCCGTGGCCTCGTGCTCCGTGGTTAGAGCACCACGCCAACGAGGCCAAGGTCAGGCTCTGCCCCAGCCAGGTCGGCGTCACAGAGAGGTGCGCTCTGTCACAATGCCTCAGCCTGCAGCCCTCGCCTGTGCAGCTGGGACTGGGTGGTAGCGCCTGGGGAGGGCTGTGAGCCAGTGAGAGTGTGGGCATCTCTGTGCCCCCAGCCCCTGAGAGGGACTAACTGAACTGATCCACCTGCCCGCCGCTGGGCAAGGCATGGGGCCGGGCGCTTTCCTATGTGAAGGTTGGCACGTATGTTGGTAGGAAAACACTGGAGATGGAGAAAGTGCCAGGCAGGCGGGCACAAGCCTGCTGAGTTGGCCCCTGGAGAGGCAGCATAGAGTGGTGGTTAAGAGAACAAATTGTGGGGTTCAAATCCCTAACAGGACACTTAGGGGAAGTGTAGTTCTATAACCACTCTGTGCCTCAGTGTCCCCATCTGTAAAATGGGGATGATCACAGGCCTCTCATGAGGCTCAAGAGAGCTAAGGCTGGAAGGAAGCACTTAGAACAGTACCTGCTGTGTAAGTGTTAGCTCTTGTTATTATCTTAGTATCTCCACCCCCCACACCTGTTCCATGGACCCTGTACCCCTCATCTCTGGCCCTGCATCCTCCATCCCCACTTTCTACAAACACCTTCCCTCGTACCAAGCCAAGCCTTCACTGGCTCCAAGGCCTCGTGTTGTTGAAGCCCGGGTCACGTGGATGGCCCCCACCTCACCCCCCAGGAGACCAGGTGCTGTGGGTGGCCAGGCCTCAGGCAGGTCCCTGTCCCCACTGCTGCCAGAAAGAAGCCTAGTGTCCTGGGAACAGGCTGGCACTGGGCAGGTGCCCTGCTCTTCTCCTGCGGCTCCTGCCCAGGAGGGCGCGGCCACTGAACTCAGGTCTATAAATAAGTTATCTGGGAGGAACGGCTTTAATTTGCACTTTACCTATTGGTGTTTACTTTGCTATTTCCAATATGGTCATTTAATTCTGCAGGGCGCCTGGCTGGTGGGGGGGGGCGTACCTGGGGCATGCGGTTACCTGACCGCACCAGGAGTGACTCCTGTGCCCCTGTGTGGCTCTGGACACAGATGCCGCAGGGACAGCCATGGTCTGTGGAGGCCCCAGGTGTGAGCGCAGCTTGGAGAGACTCAGCTAGACATCGAGCCCCCTCTGTATCCAGACCCACAATCCTCCCCTCTCCAGTCGGCTCCTTCCCCTGACAGAAGTGCCAGCATCTCCCTTCTCCACCACCCACCTCTATGGCTCTTCGTCTTTGCTGAGACACCCGCCCCCCTCCAGCCATCTGGGAGCTCTCTCCAGGCTTCTCTGATGGCCATACGGCTAATTATGGGAGGCCTTTGAGGTTTTTTCCCCTAGTTGCTTGCTCTGTTTTAAATTTTTGTATTTTATCTTTTCTATGAGATTGTGGGTTCTTTGAAAGCAGAGCTGTGTCCCCCCTCAGACTGGGGCTCCCTGAGGGCAGGGCCGTGTCTCCCCCTCAGACTGGGGCTCCCTGAGGGCAGGGCTGTGTCTCCCCTCAGATTGGGGCACCTGAGGACAGGGCTGTGTCCCCCTCAGACTGGGGCTCCCTGAGGGCAGAGAATGTGTTTTTTCCTTCAGATTCGGGGTCTCCTAAGGTATGAGGCTGTGCTACCTCTTGGCCTGGGGCCTACCCAATGGCAGAGTCTAAAGATATCCTATATCGTGTCTCTGCCCCCTTCTCCCGTCTCTCCTCTTTCCACCATTCCCCAGGGCCCACATCCCCAGGAGGACTTTGGCCCAACTGTACTCATTAGGGCCACTAACTGTGCGTTTGTCCTATGCCTCAGTGACCAGCAGCACCGGCCGGCAGGGCCACATTGGGACTTCTGTGGGCCATAGGCACCTTTGCCTTTGTGGGCCCCTTCCTCCGTAAACAAACACCAATAATTACATTTTACAACTGCACTGGAATAAAGACAAATATATTTCTGTTACATATTAAAACCTTTTCTTTGACTTAAAAGATCATTTTTCCTTCTGATTTTAAAATAAATCAAAACATTTTCATAGGCCCCTAAATGTCTTATGGGTTAGCACTGTGCCCACTGCACCTAGAGGATAATCCAGCCTTGTTGGCTGGGACCCTGGCTGGGCCTGCGCAGGGGAGCCAGCACGGAGTTTGGCCATTGCTGGCTGGGATGCCTTTCCCATCCTTTACCTCTTAGAAGTCTTACAAAGTTCCCGTGAGTCAGGCGGGGCCAGAATTCCTGTCCACCCCATCAGCACCACCACAGCTACCATTATTGGCAACAGCCACAACGGGGACCCCTGGACCGTGCACTGCTTGGTGCCAGGCACTGTGCTGAGCACTTGGTCACTTTCATCTTATCTAATCCTCACAGCTGTTCTCCGAGGCAGGCACTGTGATTATTTCCCATTTCACAGATAAGGAAAATGAGGCTCAGAGGGAAGAAGTGACAGGTTCAAGGTTACCCAACCAGTTGGGTAGGGGGAGGACCCAGAGGTCCTGGCTTCAGAAAATCTAGGTCCTTCCACTCCAAAGAGAATGAAGGGCCAGGCAAGGCCTAGGTCGGGGTCAGCCGCAGAGACTGGTTCTGACGTCCCCAAGCAGGTCAGAAGGTGCTTTCCTGCCCCACCTCCCCTCTGGCTTCCAACCCCAGGGGCTTTCAGCACTGGGATGGGGGTGGTAGACTTGATTCCATAGTGGAGAGGGGGTACAGGGATTCCTGACGGAGATGCCCCCCACCCTTCCCCACTCCAAGTTTGATAGCTTCCAAACCCTCGTCTCTCCCCCTCCAGCCATCCTGTCCCAGAAGCTGCCTGAGAGTCTCATCTGGGCTGGAGCCGTGGGACCCCAGAGGGCAGGAGATAACCCTGTGGGGTTGGGTCTGATGGAACCCCGGTCAATGATGGAGTGGGGGTGCTCTGGGCACGCCCAAGGCCCCAGCCCCAAGCTGGGGACGCCCTCTCCCGCCCTGCTGGCCCATCTCTATGATTTTACAGTTGTTTCTCTCACTTTGCTCTTCCCTCTTCATTTCTGGCCTTTTTAAAAATCCATCTCTTTTTCTGCCTCATCAACCTCTCCTTCACCTTCTTGGCTTTGCCCCGCTCCTCTCTCCCTGCCTCTTTCTCCTCCTCTCGCTGTCTCTGCTTTTTCCCTTCTGTATCTCCTCTGCATGTCTGTTAGGTTTCCACTGTCTGCCTTTCCTCTCTCGCTCTGTCCACCTGTTTCTCTTCCTCCCGTCTCTGAGCGCTTCTCCATCCCGCGCATCGTCTGTCTCTCTGTCATTCTGTGTCTCTCTTTGTCTTTCTCTCTCTCCCATTTTTCTGAGACACGACAGTGCCTGGCCCAGCAGGGACAGCACGTTCCACAGACAAATTACACAACAAAGGCAAAGAGAACGTGCTTCAAGGGAACATTAGGCGTCTGGCTCCACTGTGCGTGTTGCTGGGCCGGGAGGGGGAGGCCTGGAGCCGGTCAGGTGTGGGCGCCCACCACCGGCCTGGAGGGGCTCCGTGCCCGAGCTGTGGCAGGGAGGCAGGAAAGGCCTTTTGTGCAGACCTGGCTCTGGTTGGCTTTTAAGCAGCACGTCTTTCTTCCAAAGCCAACCCTTTGATCCCTGTAGACATAAAAGGAGCCATCTGCATTTGTGTTTCGTACAGGTAGTGGAGTGGGGGAGGGACGGGAGAGAAAGGCGGAGGGCAGCAGACACCTGGGGGATGCCGAGAGGGGCCATGCTTGGCCTCTTGAGCCCCGCATTTGAGACCCACATCTGCGCCTTCTTGGCTGCGGGACCTGTCAATGGGCATATATAATAACTGACTAACCGGGCTGTTTTCAAGATCAAATAAGATGATGCACTGTAACTAAAAAGCCCAGTAAAGGGGCTTCGAGGGGTTTGGTGTGGGCCAGGAGCAGAGCCATGCCCTCTTGTGACTCCCAGGACTGACTTTAAAAGCCTCCATCTCCTCGAGGTGACTCACCTTCTCCAGGAAGCCTCCAAGATTGGCCACTGTATTCCCTCCCAGCACTGAACCCCTTCCACTCTTAGGGACCCTGCTCACCCTCCATGTCAGAATGGGTACTGGTCATTTCCATCTCCCCAGCAAATCAGAGGGGAGCTAAAGGCAGGGCCACATCTTCACTTTCCACTGTGGCCTCAGGGCCTGGCCCAGGTGGGGTGCACCGGATGTCCTTGGTCATAATAATGTTCCCCCGTGGTCATGAGAAGCCTCTGATTTTCAAAGCACTTTGGCAGATGCTCTACCATTTGATCCTCACCCAGCCTAGTGAGAACACTGGAAACAGAGTGTAATGGAGACAAGGTCCAGAGTAAAACCTGAGCTTCCAGACTCTTTCTTCCACACCACAATGACTAGACTACCCTCCCAACCTCCACACAGTACACATATTTGGGGGACACCTGGCTTTCATATAAGGCACAGAAGTCCCAGGGCTATGCCATAGGGGCCTGCCAGGTGACTTGCTGGGTTAGAGCTCAGTGCTGTGGGAATCCCAGATGTACCCTCGTGGCCCTGCCCAGAGGATAGGCCACTGGTCCTGCCCACAGGTGACTTGAGGCAGACAGAAGGGCTGGATGAGGACACCCCTGTCCATTTCTCTCCTTCCTTTGCATGCCAGGCTGAGGGACACAAGGACAGCAGGCTGGTCCCACAAGGGCTTCCCCCAGGTCCCCCAGGCCCAACTCCACTCACCTTTCAGACAACGGAGAGTGTCTCACACGTGGTCTGAGGACTCACTGCAATGTGCAGACCTCTCTCCAGCCGTCTTGGCTCTCAAGACCCTCGAGTTCTGACTCAGAATCCTCCAGACTCCTTGATCTGGGGCTTCTACCTCCCTCAGCCACAGGACTTCAGAATTCATGTCCCTGCCTGGGTTTCGTGTTTTGTCTACCGAATACGCCGCGTTTATTAAGCCCTGATCCATTTCCCCATTTTATTAATGAGGGACGCCTGTTCCTGAGGTAATCAGGGTTTCCAGTGTTACTGTCCCAATAAAGTGCCAGCTAAGGGCAGAGATGTGACATTTGAGTTAGAGGCTGCGACTGGGCGAGGGAACCGGTAGGATTTCCAGGTAAATGTTTGAAATATTGGAAAGAGTTCAAGGGCGATCCTTACTATCATCACAGACTCCTGAGGGTTTGGGGCCCCATGCTGGGACACTTAGAGTAGTCATGGGACTTTCCTGTGGCACACACACACGCACACACAGGCATGCACACACACATACACGTTAACACACACCCCAGAAGAACCAGCAGGCTGGGCCTGGGGTGACATGACTTGCTTGCTTGGCTCAGCTTGTCTCCTGGCCCCAGGCATTGTGGTTTCTCACTTGGAGCTGTGCACTTTAAGCCCTTCCCATATGAGCTGTGAGCTGGGGGACGTGCAGGGACTTACAATCTCGTTGGGAGATAAGACCTGGGGACTAAAATCCCAGGTCCAAGCAGTGCGTGTGCTTTGGACAGGGGCGAGGTCCAGGAGGGAAGCAGAATTGGGGGCCATCTGGAAGGCATAGAACATTGGGATGGTCTCTGATGTCGTGGGTACGTTGGGGTACTCCCTCACCAGGATAGCTCTTCATGCTCTGTGGGAGTGGCAGGGAATACCAAGCTTCTAGCAGTTGACTATCTTCAAGTCTCGTGTGTTTTGCCTTAAACTGCACTTGTAGGATTTATTTTTGGTGGCAGATTTCCCTCCCTAATAGATTTGGCTTCAGCCAGTGTTACAATTAGTGTGCATTCCTTCAGAAGTTACCCCAACAGATGGAGGAAGCTCAACTATGTGCTTGGAACTGGGGAAGCTCACCCGAGAGGCAGTGACAGCCACAGATAATCCCTGAGGTGTGCCACCTACCTGGGTAACTGAGAATTCACAGCACCCAGTGGGTCCTGGGATAATGGTAGATAGAGGGGGGAAAAGCTGGCAGGTCTGGCCTCCACCTGGGATGGAGGATGCAGCTCATGGACTCAAAAAGCCTTTGGAGCTGGTCTTGTCCAAATCCTTCATTCTACAGACATAGAAATTGCAGTCCGGGGTGGAAAGTGACCTACCCCAATCCCATAGCTGACAAACCGTAGAACCAGGAGTCGAATGCACATCTCATAATTCCCAGTCCAGGGCTTCCCACCACCCCCTGCTGAAGCCCTGTGGCTATCACGTGGATCTTCTACCCTTCTGTAAGTGAGAGCAGGGAGCGGGTCAAGGCAGGAAGGGAGGGTGTGGTTGAGGATGGGGAAACTTTGGCCAACTGCTTCCTGGTGTGTCCCTTCTCCTATCTGGGTCTCAGTTTCCTTATCCATAAAATGGAACATTTGCCCTTCATGAGCTCCAGGGCTCCAAGATGTACTAGACCAGAACATTCCTCCCTGCCCACTGAGGCCTCAAGAGATGGGAGGGAGCCAGAGTGAAGCAGTGGAAAGCCATGGCTCCAAGACCAGGAGGCGCCTGGACCAGGGAAGGGGGGGCAGAAAGCAGCAAAGTTAGTGCTGTGCCCTCCACCCCGGCTATTTTTACCCTAGAACACTGGACTGCAAGAGGCCTGGCTAAAAATACCAGCAGCCGGAGCCCTGAGCATCTTCTCCCCAGAGAGGTGGGGCGGGGGCTGGCAAGGAGCAGGGTGTGGGGACTGGGAGTTTGAAGAGCATCCATCCTTCTTCCCGGGGCTGGGGTGCCTTGGGGGCAACTGGGAAGGAGACTCCTCCCTTCAGAGAGCTCTTCCCTCTAGATAGCCCAAGAATAGGCTTGTTTTTGTCATTTTCAGCAATCCCAGCCAGCCCTGTCCACACACATATACTTTTTTTTAACCCAGTGTAATCAGAGTCTGCTACAGTTTTGTCTTCTGCTCTTTTTCACTTGTTCTTTCATAAACAATTTTATGTTGCTACGTGGTCTTCATATTTGTCATTCTTAATGGCTGCATAATATTCCATCCCAGAGACTTTTCAATTCCCTGATCATTGGGCATTTGATGACTTCCAGTTTCCCGTTATTATAAATAAAGCTGCCTTGGACATCTCTGTGCATGTGGCTTTTATCTTCTCATTAATTATTTCTGTAAGATAAGTGCCCAGGTCAGCGGGCAAGGCTGTTTTTGTGCCATTTGATGTGGCTTGCCAAACTGCTTTCCAAAAGTAAATGAAGGTGGTTTAATGTAAGGATACATCCCACACTGGGAGCCAAGTACAGTCAGGCTTCAGGGAAACTGGAGCTGGGAGCCAACAGGAGCTCAGACAGCTGCCTCCAGCTCGCAGGGCCTGCCTTCTTCCAGCCTCTCTGCTTTTCCTGCTCCGTCTCTCTTTCCCTGGATTTATTTTTTTGACCTAGCAGAGCTATCATCTCTGAACACATATCGTCTTATAACTAACTGCTCACATGTTCTGAGGGCTCACTTGGTCCCAGGCACTGACCAATTTCCTGTATTGACTATCTTAATTTTCACAACCACCCGCTGGGGTAGGAATTATAATTATTCCCGTTTCACAGATGAAGAAATTGAGGCAGGGGAAGATGAAGTAACTTGTTGGAAGAGGCAGTCAGCAACTGGGGGGACCACATCCCACCTCCCTGGCCTACCTCCCTTCAAACACCTAGTCGGGACCACTACACCAGTCTCCCTGAGAACACAGAGGCTCCAAACCCACCACCAACAGCCTATCATTTCCGTGTCGCTAAGTCCAAATTCTGAAGAGGGAGAATCTGATTGGCTCAGGTCAGCCAATGGATTGGAACCCTATAAGTCAAGGTCCAATCACCTGTGACAGGGGCAGGGTCACGCAGGAAGAGGCAGGGCCATGAGGGCAGGTGGACTGACCATCCCGATGTCCCAGCACTGGACTTTGCTAAAAAATATTTAAAAGTAGTATAATTGGTGTAAATGCTAACTTGTTTGCATTTGCCCTTCTTTGATTATTTGTGAGGCTGATCGTGTCTCCTTTCCTCCTTCTCTGTGCGCTGTCCATATCTGCCTATCTTGGTCCTGCTTCATATCTTACAGATTAAATGCAGCACAGCACCACGGTGTGCTGAGACGGCCGCAGGCAGAGGGAGGATGACTTCTCACGAAATGGCTTCTCCTTTGCCCTGCAGGCCTGGGGTGCTTTGACTGGCTTCCTAATCAGTGTTTCTGAGAAACCACCTTCTCCTTCCCAACCTGGCATGTTACTTGGACTGCCCGCCCTGCCCGAGTAAACAGGGACCTCTCCAGCCAGGAAGATCTCTGCGTTTGCCCTCTCCTGTCTGGCTCCTTCTTCTGAATTAATCGACTTCTAGGAGTTTTCAGGGGCCCCAATTTGCTGCTCATACTGTGGGACTCGTCCTCGAGTTGCATCCCATGTCTGCTCTTATTTGGCTATTTACCTTGTTCTGATTCTGGGCTGACTATGTGCACAAGTTTGCTTCTAAGCCCCCAGGGAGGGAGCTCCTGTGTCTGCACCTCTCTTTGTGGAAATGTGCCATCATTCTTATAAGAAGCTGAGGGTCTTCTTCTGCCCTCTGTCCCCAGACCCTGTGGATGACAAAGTGCTCCCTGCTGTAGCTGTGAAGCACAGAGCCTTCCATCAAGGTGGGGTGGGGGGGTAAGGCCTGGGAGGTGGCATACTACAAAGTAGACTATGCAGCTGACACAGACAGTGAGGGCCCCAGGCCCTGTGAGAGGCACATGTTTGGGCACAGTGGTGTTGAGGCAGGAGAAGCCCCTGTGGGCAGGGAGAGAAGGCAACTATCAAGTCAGCCTTTAATCAGCAGCCAGATGGCTTTGCACTGAGCTACCCACTCTGTTCCCAGCTGTGGAATAGCTGGAGGGGGTTGGGGCACAGAGATGCTCCCTGAAGCCAGGGATTCAGATTTACCTGTGGGATCCCACCCATGACCTTGGCCTCTGCAGTTCAGAGCTCCATCCCTCCCCCTGGGAGCCAGCACATGCCCAGCGCGACTGGTTCACGGCCTCCTCTTTGGAAGTGTGGGAGGTCTCTCAGTGGGCCCTCCTCTGCCACACCTTGGAGATTGTCAGGAGCTGCCATGGCCAGTGAAGTTGATAGAACCAGGAGGAAATGGTGCTCCTCTCCGCTGGCGCCCTAGGAAGTTGGCTAGATGCCAACTGTGCAAAGGCCAGGATGACCGTCATCCCTGGGTCACCCTTCTCTTTATACCATGAGCCACAGTTCAGGGTTGTTTTAAAATCTCTGCTCCTGATGTCAGGAATATGGTCCCTCCTAACTCGCAAGATTGGCAGACAGAATGTCCTGGGGCTGGTCATTTGTTTCCTGTGGCTGACACCACCAACTGTTCCTTTATATCTGTTCTCCTCTTCGATGATAGAAGTTTTAGTTGGGTACAAAGCTCTCGACCAAGGACTACATTTTCTTGCTTCCCTTGCAGTTAGATGTGGCTTGTAACTAGGTCCTGGCCAATGGGATGGCAAGGAAGGAGCACTCCCTTTCATCTTTCCCTTTCCCACTGGCTGGAAAGCAAATGCAGTGGCAGGAGCTGGAGCAGTCACTTTGGACCACACGATGAAAGAGGCACATTGAGGGAGGCAGAGCAACAAGACTGAAGGAAGCTGGATGCCTGACACCATTAAGCCACCACATCACCTGTGGATTACCTATGTGGATGTTTGTGTGTGAGAGAGATCAACTTCTATCCTGTTTAAGCCTTTGTATTTTGGGGTTTCTTTGTCCCAGTAGCTGAACCTATATACTCACTATTGTTGTCTGTCAATGGAATGGCCACATCTGGGCTTACGTGGATGTGTCTGGTCACTGGTGAGGCTGATAGACCGTTACTTTGGTGGTCCCCAATAGATTATCCCTCCCAGTATTCACACCCTTGTGTAGTCTCCGCTGGCAATGACTCTGGACTTGGCCATGTGACTTGCTTCAGCCAATGGGACATCAGCAAGAGTGATGCAGGCAGAGACTTGGTAAGCACTTGCACAGTGGGGCTTGTCCTCTTGGAGCTCTGGCTCTTGGGATTCTCCTTCTCCAAACCCAGCTGCCAATCTTGAGAAACCCAACATAGCCATATGCAGGGGCCACATGGTGGAGAACTGAGGCCCCGCCCTCAGCCCCAGCCAACCCTGCACCAACTTGCCAGCACGAGAGTGAAGCCATCCTAGAAAAGGATCCTGCAGTCCGAGGCACGGAGCAGAAATGAGCTGTCCCTGCCACACCCTGTTCAAACTGCAGAATAGAGATCAAACAAATAATTGTTGTCTTAAGACACTGACTTTTGGGATAGCTTTATTACACAGTACTAGGTAACTGAAACACAGGGAGATGGCCCAGGGCCCTTTGCACTGTCCGAAAAACTCTACATCTGCTGTGCCTTCTTCTACACCAAAATGCCAAATGTGTCTTCCTCACACTTTGAAACTAAAATGCTATGCAGGAAGTTGCTGATGTTCCAGAAATACGTCAGGGTGGCTATGCTTCCCTCCAGAGCACCATGCCCCTCCCTCACCCTCTGCCAGGTGGTTATTGCTTGGCTTCATGCTTGGATTTGTAGCTCCGGGAATGGGGATGGGTTCCATGGACCACCCCTGCTTTCTCATAAAGTTGCTGAAGTGCCATGTCTCTTAGATAAGAATTTAGGGGCAATATTTGGCAGGCAAAGGTTACCTATGTCAACAGTGGACTCCCCAGTGCCCATATGAGTAAGTGTTGGAGGAACAAATGAATGAGTGAATGAATTGTGAACAAAAAGTAACTCATCTGGACCAGAGCAGGAGGTGAAGGTGAGAGAGATATAGAGGGCTCTCCAGGGAGGGCAGGGTCAGTAGAGAGTCTAGGTCTAATGAAAGCTTGCTTTGGAAATATTTTTAACCCTTTTAAAATATAATTATAGTAGCTAACAGTGAGTTCTTACTGTGTGCCAGGCACCGTGCGAAATGCTTTACATGAGTTACTGCATTAATCATCTCAACAACCCTGGGAGGTAAGTATTATAACTTTCATCCCGTTTTATAGATGAGGAAACCGAGGCCCAGAGAGGTTAGATAACTTGCCTGAGTGGGGTTGGGAGGACTTGAACTCAGACAGCCTGGCGCCAGCACCCAAGGACATAGCCACCATGCTCTGACAAACAACGGGAGTCCCATATTCCAGTCTGGAGAAGAGTCCAGGACTTGGCATGCTTTAGGGCACAGGAGCCAACCCCAAGTTACCAAGTGTTCTTGGGGACCTCAGAACGCCCAGGTCAGAAGAGAAGAGGAAGGAGAAGGGAGGTGAGTCAGGTCCCTGTGCCAGGCAGCAGGGGCACTAGAATTGGGGCCCAGAGATGGCACTGCCCACCCTGCCCAAGCACCCTCACTGGCTGCTCCCACTCACTCCTCAGCAATGAGCCTGGCCCATTCACACGTGTCCCTAATGCCAGGTTCCAAGAAAGCCACCTAAATACCTGGTATTTGAGATGTAAAGAGACCGGCTCCCTGTACTTAGCGTTTTGCTAACTTTTCCAATTATAGTGCCCTATTTTCCAAAGTCTAAAATGGACATATGTTATAACTGTCTTGGGCCCCAAGGTTTCAGAAACACCCTTAAGGCTCCTGAAATACAATTGCATATTTTAGACTATATAGACCTCTATTTAGACTATTTAGACCCCTAAAGGGCCAAGTGGGGTTATCTTGAACATCTGCCAGCACTCACACAGATCTGGTCTTTGTTTGCAAACGAGCCTGGAACCTGGGCACGCGGTGGCCTCAGGTGGAACCAGCTCTGTGCTGGGCTGCTTGGGAAGATGTGAGGAAGGGTGATCCCAGGTGATCCCAGGCTTGGATGACATTGGGGGTGGGGAGGAGACACAGCCCTGCCCTCAGGGAGCCCCAGTCTGAGGGGGAGACACGGCCCTGCTCTCAGGGAGCCCCAGTCTGAGGGGAGACACAGCCCTGTCCTCAGGGAGTCAGTCTGAGGGGGAGCCCCTGCTTGAGGAAGCCCCCAGGCTGAAGGAGGAGGCAAGACCTATACAAAAACCCAGCAGAGGACCTTGGAGCAGGTGGGGACAGATTCCCTCTGCCAGCTTTGCTGTCACAGGGTGGGCAGGTGGCCGAGGGAGGCCAGTAGGAAGGCTGCCTGGTGCTCCCAGAGCCTGGAGGCAGGTGGGGTAGGTAGGTGGGAGCAATGGAGCTGAACTGTAATTGCCTCCTGGAGCCGGGGTGCTTCAGGCCTGCCAGCCGGGGCATTTTCTGGTCAATCCCAACCATCATTATTAAACATTTATTATGCAAGGGAGATGTGCTTTTCTAGTCGCAGTGCTTGGCCAGCGGACTTGGTGAGTAAATGGAGTAGAACTAATCCTGCAGCTAAACAGTGAGGGCTTCAGAAAAGTAAACGCCTCACTTGCCTAATAGCTCCCAGGGAGGGGTGAGATATAGAGTATTAGGACTTCGACTGCCCTTTTCCTGAGATTGGAGAGCAGCTGGCCTGGTGGCCGGGTCTCCTGACAGCTTTGTGAACAGACAGGGCAGACACAACTGTGGGGCAAACTGGGAGTTTGAGGATGTCCTATGTAGGGGACAGAATCCTGGCCCGGCATCAGGAGAGCTGAGTTTGAGTCAGCTCAGTCCTTAATTGGCGGGACATCACTTCAGAAATTGGGAGGGGCATCCCTTCTCCCCAGAGACCAGAGTCTGGAAGAGGAGGAGAGAGGCAGAGTGCCCAGTCTGAGGGGAGACGCAGCCCTGTCCTCAGGGGGCCCCTGTCTGAGGGGAGACACAGCCCTGCCCTCAGGGGGCCCCGGTCTGAGGAAGGAGAAAATATAGCCCAGGGACTCAAGAGACAGAGCCACCAAACAGGCAGGGTCTGTGGGAAGCAGGGTCTGTCCTTCCCCACCCACCTCATTACTTAACCAGAGAAGGCCAAGGGCTCCTGGGATAGCCATCTGGAAGGAGCCACTCTGGGCCTAGACAGAGACCAGAATGGGGGGGGTGCTCTGCCATTGCCTAGAGCCACTCGCTTGGCAATGCTAGCCCCTCACTCCATGTGAGTCTTGCAGGTCATACCCAGAGTGGGTACCTACAAGGGTCAGCAAACGTCCCTGTGGTATTAGGTAGGCCATTTTTTCCTGGGTGGGGAAGCAGCCTGGCCTGACCCTCTCAGTAAAGAAAGACCAGGAAAGGGTCTGGAAAAAGTCCCCTTCCCAGGCTGAGAGCTTTAGTCCTAGGACAATTCGCTAGAATGTACACTCCACAAGGGCAGGGATTTTGGTCTGCCTTGTACACTGTTTCATCCCCAGGGCCTCAGACTACGCCTGGCACATGATAGGGTGCTCAATAAAAAATTGTTGAATTAATCAGAGTCCATTTTCCTTTTTGACACTAATTCAAAACTCACCTCCTACTGAAAAATCTCCTTGATAAAGCTCTCCCAAATTCAGTGACGACCACTCCACAGCAGTGAATATCTAATTCATTTGCAAATATAATCAATTGAATTCCAACAACTGGCTATTCTGAAAGGGAAAAATGATGAATTTAGACCATTATTATTGTTGTGTAGCAAGCCCTATGCTAGCTGCTTTACAAACATTATATTGCTTAATCCTTGAAGGAAGGCCCTGTTTTACAAACAGGGAAACTGAGGCGTGGGACAATTACATAGTGCGCCTAAATGTACACCTCTAGGAAACTGCAGAGCTGGGATTTGAACCTACTCCTGATTCAACCCTTCCACCAGCTTTCTTTCTGAATTCCATGGAATTATTTTTTTCCGATTAGTTTTATGATCCAAAAGGTAATTCCACAAAGGTTTGTTTAGCTCCTGTGTGTGCCCAAAAGTCCTGGTCCGTAGAGCCACCAGGCCAAGGGACAGCAGAGCACTGGACCTGTTGAAAGCTCCTGTGACAGTTGACCCAGTCTTCCCGTGGCTGCATTTCCCAGCAAACTCTGGCCCTGCCAGCCCTGACTTAGCGACACCTGCCATCCAGACCAGCAACGGATTATCCTCCAAAGCAGAACACATGCCAGACTTGTCCATTCTTCCCGGAAAGTTGCCTCTCAGTGTTCAGTCATTGGCCAGAGCTGGAAAGGCAACTCATGGGGCCATCACCCCTCCTGGTCCCCGCGTTGCTTGTGGACTGCAGGCAGGAATGGGGGGCTCACTTTTCCACCTCATTCTTCCCTGGATTCTTGCTCCAGCTGTGCTGAAAGGACTCATCCTGCAGGCTGCCCATCTCGGAACCCCCTGCATTTGCTGAAACTTTCCTTGTGATTGTTCCCATTCCTGCGTCTGTGTGCAGATGTCTCATCCCCTGTTCTCATTATCTGCTGGTACACACCAGGCACTGGCCATAAATTATTCTAATCTTCATTAAAGCTCTCCCATTATTACCCCTCTTCAACGTGTAGGGAAGCTAAGGCTTGGAGCTTGGAGAGGTCATGGATCCTGCCCAAGATCACTTAAAGTCTAAAGGTCATAAGCAAGATTTGAAGCTGGAGTGGTCAGCCCCAAAGAAGTTCTCTAAGTTAGTCTTTCCCCAAACTAGCCGTTTATCAAAATTTGCTGAAAAAGCTTTTTAAAAGTACGTCTTCTTTAAAACAAAGCCATGAAAAAGAATGAGGCAGCTGTCTATCATCAATACGGTGCTGTGTGCCTAGAACATCTCCAGAAAGAAGGGAAGTGGCTCGCCACCGCTGGCCCTGGGGACGGTCCCCAGGAAGGAGCATGGGAGAGAGAGTGCCTGACACTGTCTTCTCTTCAGCACTGGTTGATCCTCCCTCCCTCCCTCCTTCCTTCCTTCCTTTCTCTGTTCTTTTCACCTTTTCAAAAATACAGGAAAATAATTTTTAAGTCAAACAGAACTATAGATTCCAGGGCCTCGTTGCCAGACCTCCTATAAAACAGGGTCTCCGGGGTTGGGTCTTGAGAAGCTGTAGTTTAACAAGCATCTTAGGCGGGCCCTGGAGGTCTCTGATCCTCGTCTCCTGGAGGCCTCAAAGAGCCTCGTCTCGCCTGGCGTGTCCCCCGTCCCCTGATCCTGAGCCCAGGGCTTGCTGCTGGCACTGCAGGACTGAAGGCTGCCTTAGAGCCCCAATACCTCCCCAGATGTCTTTTCCAGCCAGATGTCATGAACCCCAGACCTGCCCAGAAGCCAGTGCCACCCAAGGACACAGCCCCTGTGTCCTGTGGCCCCAGTAAAGCTCAAAGGTCACCCTCTCAGTTCTTGCCACCACACACACCTGGGCCTGCCAGCCCCAGCCCCAGAGCCCCCAGCCTCCAAGGTTAGCCAGGCCTACGTTATTATTGTTCCATCATGTAAGCGGTGGCCTCCTAACCCACTGTTCTACTCCTTGGCTTTTTCACTTCATAGTCTCTCTGGGAGGTCTGTTAGCATTCCAGAGCAGCGCACCGAGAGCCGCATAGCTTTGCCCTGTGTCGAGGCGTTGGCAACTCTGGAGCCAGACGTCCCGGGTTCAAAGCCCAGCTCTTCCGCACTAGCTGTGCGACCTGGAGCTTGATCTCTGTGCTGTGAGGGCGCTGAGACGCGTAGAGCTCCCAGGTAACGCCTGGCGCAGAGAAAGCGCACAGCGAGCGCTCTCACGATCGTTGCTGTCATCCGGCCCTCAGAGGGAAGATGAACACGGGGTGGTAATCCACGTCTGGGCTCTGGCATCCAATCCCCACTCCGCCTCTGTCTAGCTCTCCTCCTAACCGCCTCCTCTGAAGGTTGAGGATGGTGTGCGGGACCAAGCAGACACCAGGCAGGCATTCACAGGCCAAACGGCGAGGGAAAGTGGGGCAGAAGGAAGCCTGATGGGCACGGGAGCGCTGCCTCCCCCTCCGCCTCGGGCCGCTGGGGAGGGTCTGCTGGTACATCTGGCGGGGGGCCAGGGGGACTGGCTGGTCCTGGCCCTCCTTCTCCACAGTGCCCAGGGTGATCACAGCCCGAGGAAGACCCTAGACTGCCAAGTATTCATTAGGCATGAGAAACGGCCCGCCACCCAGGCCAGGCACGCGCCTGTCAGCGCCGTCAGCACACCCCTCCTGCCGAGAAGCTGGACCGCAGGCAGCCGACCGCAGTCAGAAGCCACATCCAGGAGGAAACATCACCTCGGGGGGCCTGAAAAGCTCCTTGGCCGTGTGGTGGGCGAGGGCTCTCCTGGCAGCTGGCTTCGAGAATGTCTGGACTTCGCCTAAAGGAGAACAGAAGAAGCAAAAGTGTAGCCCGCGTGATTGTGCCCGTGGGCCTGGGTTCCTCCAAGCCTTGCTCGCTGACCTAGGAGGAGCTGCCATCCACGCCTCCCACGGCCTGCTGCCACGGCCAGTTGAGCCCCCTTCTGATGCCCCCAACCCTTCTGTGGCCCGTCTGCTTCGCTCTCCCGACTGAAGCAGGAGCAGGAACATCGCCTCTGAGTCCTGAGCCCATTGCCCATGGGCTCATTTTCCAGGACTTCCCAGAGACTGTTAGGTGCCCACTTCCGGGCACAGCTGACTCATTTATGCCTTAGTTTAGTAGTTATCTGTCCAAGCTCCCCTTAATAGACTGAAAATCCCATGAGGCCAAGAGGCAAACTCTCACTTATCTTATTACCATTCCTAAGGATTAAGTAAGTGAAGCTCAAGTGTAACACTGTTATTATTAATATCCCCAAAGGTCAGGGCACAAAACAGTAGCTAGATTAAGTGATGTGATGGGCTAGGCCCAGCGCTAAGCACTTCACAGGTATTAACTCATTTAATCCTCACAACTCTGAGGTCGATGCTATTATGATCTTCATCTATAGAGACGAAACTGAGGCACAGAGCAGTTGAGTGACTTATCCAAGGTCACACAGCTAGGAGGTGACAGGATTCGAACCCCAGCGTTCTCCATCCTGAACTCGCTTTCAACCACACCACGAGCACTCGGTGAGCAGTTGTGGAGTGACTGAGTGTCCCATGTGCAGACGTGCAGGCACGCTGCGGGGGAGGGCCGAGGGGACCAGGCCTGGGTTTCTGGACTGATTTGGGGCTGAAGTCAGCAGCTTGGTATCCGAAGGCCTCTCAGCTCCGGCTCCTCCTTGTCCTACCACCCACCTGGCCCTGCACAGGCCGCCTAAACAGGACTCCGTTGCTAGGGCCTTGGCAGGGCTGCCTTGCCCGATAATCCCTGCCCCCCGTGGGAATCTGACCTCTCCCTGCCATGTCCATCAGGGTCATCCAGTGTGGCCTGGCTGCCAGCTGCTCCCAAGGCGCTAGGCCAGGTGTTCCATCTCTTTCCCCACCCTGCTTCTTTGGGCCTTCTTGAATAATTAGTGGTTGAGAGCATGGACTCCGGGGTCAGACTGCTATGTGGTCTTGGGCATGTTACTTAACCTCTCTGTGCCTCATTTCCTCATCTTTAAAACAGAAATCCAAACAGATTGTTGGAAGGATGGATATGAGGATTCAATGAGTTAAAACATGTAACCGGCTTAGAGCAGTGGTACCCCTCAGAGCATATAGTTTTTGTGAATATTACATCTCTTCCTACCCACACATTTAGATTGATGACTAAACAGCCAGTACAGAGGGAGGGAAGGGGGTCATGAGGCATTATAGTGATAATGGTCGGTAGTCAGCTTCGCTGAAAAAGCAGAGCCAAGCTGCCTGGCACCCCTTGCTGTCCCTTAAAGTCATCCTGGTTGGGGCGGGGTTGGGAGAGGCCCCCCTCCCCGCACCCCTGGTTCCTGGAGACCCCGTGCTGGTGCTGTCTCACCCTCTGCTGAGACCAATAGCCAGCATCACCCCGTTTAATCCTTAGAGTTCAGGTATAGGATTCCACTTGATGCATTTAAATGGATTTTTAAAACTCTTTATCAAATTTGTTCATGCACATAGGAGCCACTCAGCTAAGGTTCCTTACAAACAGCAGACTCACTCAGCAGAGGTGACCACATTCACCTGCTGGGCCAGAGTCTTCTGGTGCCTCTGGCTACCACTCGTACGCAGACTTGCGGCCCTCCCCTACTGTAATCCACGTGTCATTCTGGTTAGATGGGAACGGAACGTGACCTTGTAAAAGTGTTGACATCCAGGGCTGAGCCATTTATTAAATTGTGATTTTTTTTTTCCTTTGCACATTTTATTTTCCCTGAAATTGATGATGGTCCTTGTTGTTTGCTTAATTTTCTGTGTACTTAGAACTAATTCAGTGGCTGCTCCCTTTATAATAACAATAACAGCTAACACCTGTTGAGACTTTTCTAGGTTCCAGGGACTCTAAGTACTTTCCATGTAGTAACTCATTTAGTCCTTACAATAACCCTCCGCGGTGTACACTATTACGATCTCATTTTACGGGTGAAGAAATTGAGGTTCAGAGAGGTTAAGTGACTAGCCCACAGTCCCAGAGCAAGTAAGTGGCAGAGGCAGGATTTGAACCCAGACTCTTAGCACTGCAGGGTCTGTGCCCCCATGGCCCCTGAGGGCCCATCTGCATGCCAGTCTCCTCCAGTCCCTTCCTTGTCCTCTCGCTGTTTTCTGTCTCCACAGCCAGACTGTAAGCTGGGTGAGGGCAGGCACTGTGTCCTGCTCCTCCACAATCCTGGATGCAGGGCTGGCCCCGTAGACCTTCCAGTGTTTGCCAGGACGGTCCTGCCCTGGGCTGCCTACTTGTCCACGTGTTCCTCCACCCCCGGCCCTGCAGGTGGGAGGCAGGGCAGGGAGCACACCTGTGCAGTCACATCTGGGCCTACAGAGGCTCAGAAAGGCCAAATAAGGGCTTCAAGGCCTCACCGTTAGGGGCCTGGGGTTTGAACCTCCTCCTCTGGTTGCAAGTCCCGGGCTGTTCCTAACCTTCTAGGCTGTCTCCTACAGGCACAGACACATACGCACCACACATTACACACACAAACATGCAAACGTATAAACATTCACATACACTAATTATGCACACACATTCCACATGGGTATATTATATACACATGCATACAGACACACCCCCACACACAGGCGTGCTCATTATACACACATGCGTTATAGTCACAAACATTAACCTGGAAACATGTTATACAAACTTATACATACCTTATTTACAAACACAAACCCTTGTACTTTACATATTCACACAGACACAGACGCACACAGCATATACACATATTATACAGACAAAAACCACACACCTAAATATGTACATTGTGCATATATGCATGTAAACATACAACCCACTTTTGCATAACACATGCTCACAAACAGTCACACAAACACGTGCACATATTTTTCACATGTTAAAACACACAAATGATTGCACAAAACACACACAAACAAGACACAAGACATATGTGCAAACATATACAAGCATATGTGCACATCCACAGATGCAAAAACTTGCACGAACACATCCACACTTATATGCATGCACAAATGCACACACGTGCATGCGTGCACACATACTCGTGCGTGCCTGCCTGGCCTGGTTTAGAGGGGAAACAACGGGAGAAGCCTGACGTGTCCAGGTCCTCTGGCTGTCAGCTGACATGGGGTGAGGGTGTTTCCTGACCTCCTCTTTGGGCTTGCATATGGTGCACCTCCCTGGGATGGGGCTAGGGCAGCACCTGCCTCCTTACATCAGGAGGGGGGCAGCCAAAAGAGGCATACAGTCCCCAGCCCTCCTGCCTTGCTCTGGATTACCACTTAGGGTTGGTGCTGGCCACACTCCCAGGGAGGCCCACGAGGCTGCAATGCTCTTTTGCAAATGAGAAAATGGAGGCTTGGCCAAGAGAGTTAAGTTTTGTGAAAGCCTGTTTAAGGAGAGAGGAGATTTGAGCCTGAGTCTGTCAGAACCCAAAGCCCCCACGCCATGCTGACCCACACCTCTGAGAGTCTAGGCTTCCCCCACCTGGGGCTATGCACACAGTAGGTGCTACATCGATGTGTGTGGAGTAGGCAAGGTCATTGATCCTAAGGACCCCAGCGCTCTAGGGCCTGAGGTCTGACAAGAGACCCAGAATTCTGAGGCAATGTAGACCTTCTGCATGTTTGGAGACCCTGCCTTCATCACTCCCAGCCTAGGGGTCCAGCCTCAGTGTCCGCTGGCAGCCACTAGACCAGGGAGGCCCCTGCCACCCCAGAGGCTCCCCGTCCCCCTCGGCCTCCTCCCCCAGCCGGCTCCCCCCGCCACCACCCGCCCTCCCCAGACACATTCCTCTCCCTCAGACGCTCAGTTCAAGGGCCCGCAATTTCTTTCCAGGATCTGGTTTGCCGCTCAGGCATTTCCTCGAGTGGCCCCTCGGTGTGGCCCCCGTCCAGATGGCATCCAGATGCAAACGCCCCTCCTTCCCCAGCTCTGGCTCCTCAGCTGCGGAATAATCCTGACCCCACTCACACCCACCTCCCCGCATCACTGGCTTTGTTTCCTCAGCCTGAGGTCAGGGCACGGGCTAACACTTCTGCCTGCTTCTCCCTCCAGAGCCAGGGCCTCTGGCTGTCCTATTACCTGCCTCTCTCCTCGGCCTTTGTTCAGCTCCACAGGTAATTGCTCTGTGAGCCAAGCAAGGGTCAGCGTGAAAAGGAGGGCGATGTGATGCAGTTCCAGCCCCGGCAGGAGGGCTAAGAGTAGGGCGCGTGCTTGTGCTCAGGGAGTGGGTGGTGAGCGCCCTGCACCTCCAGTCGAGGTCCTTAGAGATGGCCAAATCCAGATGAGAAAACCGAGGTGCAGAGGGGGACAGATAACAATCGTGTTGACAGTTATGTACCGATGTCCATGTGAAACAATATAAAGAGTAGCTCATGTAGTCCTGTGAGCTGGGCATGATTGTTCCCATTTCACGGATGAGGAAACTGAGGTCCGGAATGGAGAGAAAAACTAACCAGAGCAACCATCTCTAGAATAACTTCTCTGTGCCAGGCACCACAGAGAGATCAGCTAACTTAATCTTTGGGACACCTTGAGAGCTGGACGTAATAGGTGAGGTAACTGAGGCTCGGAGAGGCTTAGTAACTCTTACAAGACCACGTGGCTCCATAAGTGGCGGAACTTGGCTCTAAACCAAAGGATTCCAAAGCCCCTGGGGCCTCCTCTTTGGCCTGGCTGTGACCTCCCGTGTGGTCAGTGGCAAGGCCAGACCCTCAGGCACTGTCTCCTGAGCCCTGACCTGGCACAGTGACAGCCACCCTGGTGGGAAGCATCTCCAGGAGCCCGGGGGACAGTCCTGGGGAGGAATTCCTGTGCCCGGGGAGCCTGACTGTTCCTCAGGCCCTTGCTGATCTCCGCTCAAACCCTCTGCTTCCCCTTAAAAGTGAACATTTACACACTCTCCCCGTGCCGCTGCAATGCTGCCGTGGATGTCACAGTGGCAGGAGGGCTTCCCTGGTCCCAGGGCCCCCCAAATCCCTTTTGGGCTCCAAGTGGGGCCCGTTGGACTCCAGCCGGCCAGAATGATGGGGCAATCATGCTGTGCCCAGGTGGACTTTCCTCTCTTTCCTTGTGCACAGGCAAGTTTCCTTGACAGAAAATGGGACGTTTGGCCCAGGCTCAAGGCTGCTGTGCAGGCATTTCCCAGAACCACTGGGCACAGGACCCCAGAGGTGTGAGGAGCGAGGGCCAGGGGTCAGGCTGTTGCCCCACTGAGCCTCAGGTGGCTGTGGGGCTGTGCCGAGTAGGACCTGCCTGGAACCCTGGGGTGGGCCTGAGGTGTGTGGGCAGAGTCATCTGGGCCCACGGGGGGCACACCCATCCCTGTGGTCTCCCCAGCCCCACACAACACCAGAGCTGGACACGCAGGGCACAGGGCCGGGACTTCTCACCTGGCTGCCTCTCCCGACACCTCCTCCAGGTGGCCTCCCAGCGTGCTGAGGGGAGCGTGCCAGCACTGGCTGGACTCTCTCCTCTCCCCACTCCCTTCCCTTTGCCTGTTGTGCTTCCTTCCGGATTCTAAGTGAGCTTGACTTTGCAGCAGACTGACGGGAAACCTGAGGAACACAGGAGCTCCTTCCCCAGAGGGTCAGAGGCGCTGTTCTCACCCGGAGCTGGGCTGACCCGGAACCCCAGAGGGCTCCAGGGAAGACCCCAGGCTGAGCGGAGGGAGGTGCACCACAGCAGCCACCAGTCTGGACAGGCTGGCCCGACCTGCGCCCTTGGGGTCTTCGGTGGGTGCTGCCTGCTGGAAGCGTGTGGGTGAACATCTGAGAATTACAGTGATGGTCAGAGGGAGAGGACACCGCCACCAGCTGCATGTTGGGGGCCAGGTAGCCTGGGAGGGGACACCGTGGCTGGCTCGCCAGGTCCTGCAGGTTAATGTTTGACCTGGAGCCACGTGTTTTTCCACTGGATATTTTTATCCTCTGTACCTGGCAGTGGGCAGCTGGGTGCCCTCCTCTGTGGCCAAAGGAGGGAGGGAGGGAGCGAGGTGCCCAGCTGGGGTTGCTCTGGGGAAGGCAGGGCTGCAGAGAGGCCAGAGGGGCCCGCTTGGGGGTGAGGGGCAGCGGGGAGAGGGGAGAGGAGGGGCCTGGAGTGGGGCAGCTCTCTACACCTCAGCCGCATCCCTGGCCCTGGGGCCACCCCAGTCCCTAGCTCTCCTCCCTGGAAGGACTGGCAGAGGTAAGGGGAAGAAAGAGATATGGGGGAAGACCAACAGAGCCTTCCAGGAGTTCACAGCTTTTCAGGAAAGTTAAAAACGCGCCCCCTGTGCTGCCTTCATTGGTAATGAATCACTGGCAGATTCTGGACACAAGTTAGATTTCCTCTTCTGGAGACTCTGTGGTCTTACTCAGATGGTGGGAGTAAGTCAAAGTGATTGAGGCCACTCCCTACCCCCACTTCCCAGACCAATCTGACGGGGGAACACAGCTTCCAGCGAACCTCTAGTCTAAGGGAGTGGGGGCTGTGTCTTAACTTATGACAAGAGCTTTGTCCCTTTGCATCCAAGAAGCCTGACATTGAATTAAAGGCACCCACTGGGTCCTGTAGCTCTGGGCTTCCCAAGCCCTCACTCTTTCTCGGTTTTCTTCCTTGGCAGCGGGGAGTCTGGCCTGAGCTGACTTTATGAGGCTGTTTACAGCCCAGTGGCCACAAAGTCCTTCTCACCCCTGCCCGGGGCGTGGGGGAGGAAGGCCCCTGAAAGCCACTCAGCCTAGGGCCAGCTGATGCCACAGTGCCAGCAGAGCAAAGCCAGCTTCCTTCCTGTCCCCACCTAGAGGTCCAGAGGGGCTTTCAATTTGCACTCAAGTCTGGTGGGAAGTGGGTCCCCGGCAAACCTGCCCACCAGCTGCCCCCCACCAATCACCAATGGCCTCCACGCCCCAGTGCTCACCAGTGCTGGTCTGAAGCAGGCCAGGCAGGCTGGCCCCCAGCCCAGAGTCTTTCTTGGAGCGCCCTGGGGGTCTTGCAGGGAAGGAAGAAGACTGTGTGGGGGAAACCAGTTCTCTCTGGGTGGCCCCATGAAGGGCTCCTAGGGTTAGCAAATGAGGGTCTTCAGAGCAAGGGGGGCGTCCTGCTGGAAGAGCAGAGTTCTCCAGGGAGGGGGTCCCAGTGCCATTACTGTCCCCCTACAATTGGCTTGAAGTAGGGTGTAGGAGTGGGGCTGGGGACCAGGGAGTGGGGCCCATTCCTCGGTCTGCAGCAGGGCCCCCAGGCCATCTCCAGCTGTGATGATCGGTCTTTCCCACTGAGGACTGAGCTCTGCAGCCACAGCCTACCTTCCTGCAGGTCTCCCCTCCACTGCACCCTAAACCCCCAGCCTTCTCAGACCCGGCCACCTCTCTGTTCCCTGGTATGTGCCAGGCACTGGGCTGGAGCCATTCACCTACAGGCCTCCCTCACTCCTCAGTACAGTCTGGGTGCTGAATCTCTTTATCCCCATTTCACAGATGAGGAAACTGAATAGAGGCATCATTAAACAATTAACCCAAGGTCATACAGCCAGTCAGTGGCCTGGCTGGGATTTAAACCTAAGTCCGTTGTACTTCAAACCCAGCTGAGAGATCCTATCGGCCATGTATCTTGTGTATTTTATCTTTTTGTGTGTGTGAGGAAGACCAGCCCTGAGCTAACATCCGTTGCCAATCCTCCTCTACTTTATATGGGATGCTGCCATGGCATGGCTTGACAAGTGGTGCGTCGGTCCGTGCCCGGGATTGGAACCAGTGAACCCCGGGCCACCGAAGTGGAGCATGCAAACTTAACTGCTATGCCACCGGGCCAGCCTCATATCCTGTGTATTTTAAATCCCAGATTTTTCATCATCCTACTCTATCAGAGCCCTCCCTCATCAGCCTGATCAGAGGATTGAATATAACTGGCTCCTACAACCCACTATCTCATATTTCTCACACCAGGAAGTCCTTCCTGGAGTCTAACCTTGATGCCTCCTGCTGTCTCTTACTCTGAAATGAGGGAAAGTGGAGCAAAGATGGTCCCTGCCCCATGCCCTGTCTTTGGAGACTGTGTTCTGTGGGACTGTGGCATTCTTCTGTGGCTCTGAAGGGTGGGTTGCTCCTGGTTGCAGAAGCAGGAGTTCCAGGCACTGGGGGAGGAGGGGACTCTGGCTGGGAGAAGGAGGTGTTCTCTCGGGCAACCTCTCAGAGGAGACTTGGGCCCTGTCTGCAAACCCTTCTGTTTCCCACTGAGTCCAGGGCAGGTAAAGAGCAAGCCAGGATGAAGGCAGGAACTGTGAGACCCTTGGAGGATCCTTGGCCTCTGATGCTGATTAATTCTTTGGGGGAATTTGAGGCTGTGCCCCTGGGGGCACCAAGAAGTCCTGGGATCCAGAAATCCCCACGTGGCCCTCGCACCCCTGCAGAGGAAGGAGCTGAGAGGAGAGGATATGGGCTTGCACCCATTCCCTGAAACGGAGGAATTCGGTTCCTCATCCGGGTGACAAGGAAGGGGGAATTCCAAAGACTGGGCTCCAGGGCCCTGGCATTGGACCCAGATCTTCCATTTCTTAGAAGCCCGCCGCTTTCCGGGAGAGCCCTCCTGGCTTCTGGCCTCCTCTGGCTTCGTGGCCGAGTCCTGCAGGTGGATCAGACCGTCTCCACGTTTGGAAATGTTTGGAAACGGGGTAGAGGGGACACAATATGGCTCCTACGGATCCCTGGCTGGGAGATTGGAGTGGAGAAAGCCCCTCACCCATGAGTCCATGCGAACCCTCTCTTTCAGGCTGCCATGTCCCAAATGCCCTTGGACCAGAGGATGAGCCTGCCTCCCACAGTCCACCCCGTCTGGAGAAGGGCGACAGGCTCACACGCCACCACCGGGAGAGGGGCAGCCTGGACTGTCAACGTGGGCATCGCCCGTCCTTCTCCTCCTTGAGACATTCCGAGTCTCCTTCACTCCCTGGTCAATGGACACTGGTTGTCTCTGTCCTGGCCTGGGGCCCATGAGAAATGCAAAGCAGGAGCAGACAGGGGCCCTCAAGATGGGAGACACAGTCATGCTAAAGAGAGCAGTAATAATAGCTAACATTCCTTAAGCGCTTCTAAAACGGGGCTCTTTGTACAGATTGACCCATTTAGTCCTCACAACCACCCTAGGAAGTCAGTACTAGAATATCCCCATTTTACAGATGAGGAATCCGAGGCCCACGGTGGTTGAGTAACTGGCCCGAGGTCTTACAGCTAGGAAGCAGGGTGGGAGCCCCAGTGGTCTACCCCAGAAACTGCGTTCTAACCCTCTACACCTGCACTGCCCAATACAGTAGCCACTAAACTCATGAGACTATTTAGCTTTGAAATAATTTAAACGAAATACAATTAAAAACTCCATTCCTCAGTTGCACCAGCCACCTTTCAAGTGCTCAGAGCCTCACATGGCTAGTGGCTGCCGTATTGGACAGTGCAGATACTGAACATTTCAACCATCGCAGAAAGTTCTATTGACAACACCGGTCTACACTCTACTGCCTCTCAAGAATCAAGACGGAGCAATGGAAAATCCTCCCTCAGTTGATAGCATAAAATAATAATTAACCGTATGATAATAATGGTTATAATTTACCGAGCTTCCTACGTGCCAGGCACAGTGCCAGGTGCGTAATCCTTACTCAATTCCAGGCTCAGGAAGGTTACCCAGGGTCACAGCAGCCAGGAAGTGAATCTAGGTCTGGGTGGGTCCCTCCCCCTCCTGCTCCACCCCCTGCCGTGCCCCTAGGAGTTGACAGCCCCTGGGAAGAGGTGGGGAAGACAAGTGCACGTGTTTTACAAGAACAGGGATTAAATAAATTGGCGCATAATTAACATCATCACATTTCTGCAAGCCCGCTGACCAGAACATTGTGCTGATGAGGTCAAGGTCTTCATTTTGAGCACCGTGAGCATCAGTCCACTTCACACAGAGGAAGCTTCCCTCCCTGCCCTGAGGGCTGCATCAGGCCCCTGACACTGTGATTAGGAGACTTGGAGACTAGCCTGTGGCCTGCTCTCAGAGGCCCAAACCAGGGCAAATTGCTTTAGGCTGGGCCGGGCTGCAGAAGAGGCCCGTTACATGCTGGTGGACGCAGGTCTTCTGGACAAGGGGGATGGGAATGTCCTCCTCCTCTAAGAAAAATGGGATTAGCATCCTTGATGTTAACTGAGTTTGAAGAAAAGATGCAGCAGAAGAGAGAACAGAGCTTCTGAGACCTGCTTCCTCTTAGGTAAAACTTTTGGGGGACATGGGGTTTATAGGGACTTTTGAGGGCTTGACTTGGGTGGGGAGATCTGCCTTGAGTATCCCATAAGGATTGTTCTATTGTTGGGAAAGTTAGCTCCAACAATATGTCAACCCCCAGGTGTCATCTGGAGAGACAAGACCCAGTGAGTGACGGGAGTAGACAGTTCAGCGAGAGCTGGACCTCCTCCCCGGAAGACTTGAGATAATGAAGGGGCAGCGCCTATGTGTGGCCAGGCATGTGGTAGGTTTCAGTAGATGTTGGTTCATTTAAATTATCTCTCTCCTTTAAGCAAATTTTCCTCCACCAGGCTTGGGGGACTAAAGATGTAAGCCTTATGCCAAAGGCGTGATCCAATGACTGGCTGTGTGAGTCAGGACAGGCCCTGCTGTGCTGCAGTAACAAATAAACCCCGAACTCTCAGTGGATTCACTCCACGAAGGCAGATTTCTTGCTCACACAATCTGACCGAGGCAGATGGGCAGGGTCTCCACTCCACGTAGGGACCCTGGATGTTAGATACATCAGATTTCAACACATGGCTTCCATGGTTGTTCCTGCAGGGGCAGAAAAGGGCAGGAGGGCTGTGCTCTGGCTTTTAAATGCTTTGGCTCAGAAGTGACACACAGCATCTCCACTCACAGCCTATTGGCCAGAACTAGTCCTGTGGTCCCACCTGCTGGCGAGGGGACTGGGAAGGGTGGGGGAGCCTGTGGGCATGTGGTGAGCAGTCAATGTCCCAGCCACTTCACCACTTCCCCTCAAAACTCCATTTTCTTCCCCGGGAAAAGGACTCTGAGGTCTCTTTAAGCTCTGGGACTCCAGGTCTCTGTGGAACGTTATTCCACAAATAGTTCCTGGGTGTCTTAATTACATGCTGACAGTCCTCAGTTATGTTTGACCCTCCCCTCTCAGAGGTGGACTTGATTTTTTTTTTTTGGTGAGGAAGATTAGCCCTGAGCTAACATCTGTTGCCAATCCTCTTCTTTTTGCTGAGGAAGATTGGCTCTGGGCTAACATCCGTGCCCGTCTTCCTCTACTTTGTATGTGGGACGCCGCCACAGCATGGCTTACAGCAATGCGTAAGTCTGTGCCTGGGATCCAAACCTGTGAACCCCGGGCTGCCGAAGTGGAGCGTGCGAACTTAACCACTACACCACCAGGCCAGCCCCTGGACGTGATGTTTTGAAATAATCAAAACAACCCAGTTTAAAAATGGGCAAAAGATCTGAACAGACAGCTCATCAAAGAAAATATACAGATGGCAAATAAACATACGAAAGATGCCCATGATCATTTGTCATCAGGGAAATGAAAATGAAAATGACAGTGAGGAACCACTACACACCTATCAGAATGGCTAAACCCCCCCCAAAATCGACAATATCAATTGCCGGTGAGGATGTGGGGCAAGAGGAATTCTCAGTCATTGCTCGTAGGAATGCAAAACGGTACAGCCACTTTGGGAGACAGTTTGGCAGTATCTTACAAAACTAAACATAGTCTTACCATATGATCCAACAATTGCAATCCTAGGTATTTACTCAACTGATTTTAAAATTATGTCCACACAAAAACCGGCAAATGAATATTTATAGCAGCAATTTATTCAGAATTGTGAAAAATATAATTGCCAAAGTAACCAAGATGTCCTTTAATAGGTGAACAGATAAAAAGTGGTACATCCACACAATTTAACACTATTGAGCAATAAAAAGAAATGAGCTCTCAAGCCATGCAAGGACATGGGTGAATCTTACATGCATATTGCTAAGTGAAAGAAGCCAGTCTGAAAAGGCTGCATACTATACGATTCCATTTATATGACATTTTGGAAAAGGCAAAACTATAGAGATGGTAAACAGATCAGTGGTTGTCAGTAGGATGGGGTGGAAGGAAGGTTAAATAGGTGAAGCTCAGGAAATTTTTTAGGGGGTGGAACTGTGCTGTGTGATACCATAATGGGGGTACACGACACCATGATTGTCAAAACCCATCGAACTTTACCCCATGAAGAGTGAGACTTAACGTGTGCAAATTTTAAAAAATCATTTAGGAATTTGGAAGATCACAAGACAGAATGCAAAATGTGGGGCCAGCCCGGTGGCATAGTGCTTAATTCGCACACTCTGCTTCGGTGGCCTGGGGTTTGCTGGTTCAGATCCCAGGCACGGACATGCTCACTGCTCATCAAGCCATGCTGGGGTGACGTCCCACACAGAGCAACTAGAAGGGTGTGCAACTATGGTATACAACTATGTACTGGGGCTTTGGGGAGAAAAAGGAAGAAAGGAGGAAGATTGGCAACAGATGTTAGCTCAGGGCCAATCTTCCTCAAAAAAAAAAAAAGAATGCAAAATGTGACAAAAGAATCTAACTGTACTACAAAAGCATAAAATCACCCCATTGAAGGAGGTGGGAGGAAAGACGCTAAGTGACTCTGGAAATGAGCCGAGTCTGTGAGACTAAAGACAAAGGGAGCTGCACGTAGCACTGTCCTCTGGCTGGTGAAGTTGTTTCCCACAGAAATGTGGGTTAACAATCTGAAAAAGCATGCATGTATACTGGAATTGAACAATTAAGTAAATGGATGGCAGATGGCGGGAGCCAGGTTTCTCTCTGGTGGAGTGAAAGTTTACAGACAAGTAAGGGGAGAAGGCTAGAATAATCCATGTGGTAATGGAAAAGTTAGGGACATCGGTATGAACTCTTGTTTAGCTTAATGTAGATACGGATGGTTACATAAGAAATGAGGAAATGTGTACATGCACGGGTTAGTATACGCACATACTTTTCCTTTCTCTGTCAGCTGGGAGGGTCTGTAAGCAACCACACCCCAGTAGTGGCAAGCACACCTGGTGTTGGATCTTGGTTTCTAATACCATTCTCCATTCAAAGAGACCAGGACTCCTTGGGGAAAAGGTGGATTCTAGAACGGGGGTAGGAAATATACAAGATGAGCCTGGAGTAACTTATAGTGCCAGAAAGTAAGAAAGTGTTCAAAAAACCCTACAGGAGCCAACTGAAAGAACTCCCAGGGGCCAAAGATGGAAGAATTTGAGAAACAAAATAAAGTAGTTTGGGATCATAACCCAAGGTTTAAAATAAATTTCCGTGAGTTCATACTGATATAAATAAATGATTCAATAAATAAATGGGGGAGAAGAGACAAATCTCGCATGCAGAAGAATTCCAAATAGTTATGTAGATGCTTCACTCTCAAGGAGGGGGAACACAGCCCCTCCCCCTTAAGTGTAAGCTCTGCATAGTGACTTCCTTCCAAAGAGGACACTCGGAAAGCACCAGGAAAGGAAAACTTTATGGTGGAGAAAGCTGACACGCACCACCTCAGCCAGGCCATCAAGGTCGACATCAACAGTGACAAGTCATGTTGATAGTGCGCACCTGTAATATGATGTGATGACAATGGCCCTTTATCTCTATGTTCTTCCTCTGTAAACTCGTAATTTGAGCCTAATCATGAGAAAAACATCAGACAAATCCTACCTAAGGGACTTCTACAGAATATCTGAGCAGTGCTCCTCAAACCGTCAAGGTCATCAAAAACAAAGAAATGAGAGCTGTCACAGTCAAGAGGAGCCTACGGAGACCGGGTGACTAAATGTGATTGGTGTCCCAGATGGGATCCCGGCACAGAAAAAGGACATTAGTAAAAACTAAGGAAATCCAAGTCAACTATGGACTTTAGTTAACAAATAAGGTATCAATATTAGTCCATTAATTGTGACCAATGTACTAATTACTATGTCTGTTATGGAGGAACCCGGGTGTGGAGGGTGTGGGAACTCTCTGTATTATCTGCAACTTTTCCATAAATCTAAAACTATTCTAAAGAGTCCATTTTAAAAACATCATTTGAAATCAAGTTGAATGAATCATGTGATGGATTAAATTGGATTAAAAAATGTTTGATTCTGATGTGATGAGTTTGATTGACTTTAAAAGTGCTTGTAAAGAAAACTGCAGGAAGTTGGGCAAAAACGCTCTGAGGCCAGGGATGCTTCGGGGCGGAGGCACCACAGCGGAAGCCACTGGAAGGAAGGGACCCAAGGGACTGGGAGAGGGCAGGGATGAAGATTTGGTTTTTGACCTTTTCCATTTTGCACCTGTTGATATGAATAACTGAAATGTAAAACAAGAACAAAGATGCACTGAACAAGCATCATCATCAGAATAACTGCCCTCCTCAGGGGTGAACCTCACTCATGTGTAAGTTCTGGTGTTTTTTATTAAAAAAAAAAAAACAAGCCCCCTGACCCCTTTTTGACCCCACGTAATAGAGGACACGTTGCTCTTTGTTCCCTGGAGTGTGCGGTCAAGGGGGCAAAGTGGTGCAGTGGACAGAGCACAGATGTCAGAACCCCCGTCCCACTCACCAGCTGTGTGGCCCGGGAGATTACCCAACCACTCAGAGCCTCCGTTCCCTCATCGCTATGACGCTGTGATGGGGCCAGCAATTCCCACTTGCCGAGTGGTGGTGGGAAATTGGGAAACTTGCATGTGAGCCAACAAGGCCAGCATTGGGCGTGGCAGTGGCCTTTAATTAATGATGGCAACTGTTAGCGGAGGAGCTGGAGGACAAGCAGATTAGTCCGGATGGCCGGGATTGGACTGTGTAGACAATGGGAGAGAGAAGGCCTTGTCGACTGAGCTGCTCAGGAAGGCCTGTCCTGCAGGTGCTCAGCATGTGGATGGGCAGGAAGGGGCGAGGGGTGCACTCCAGGTACAGGAATTGCAGGAGCAAACACAGGAAGTGGCAGAGGGGCAGCCCCAGGAGCAGGAGAGGAGGGAGACTTGGAGGGCCGGGGAGAAGGCTCAGCTGTGGGCAGGGCCTCCACACCCTGGTAGTAAATCCCTCCAGTGTTTATCAGCCTCAGTGGTGACCTCCTCGGTGACCCCAGTACCTTTTAAACAAATAAATGGTAGGTGATGGCACATCTGGGGAAAGAAAATGGACCAAGGCTAGAACCTGCACTGGGGGCCGAGGAGGACCCCTGCTCTGAAATGAAGCTGGGTAAGCACTCAGCAATATCTCTCTCGGGGAGGCCTGAATGGCTGCAGCCACAACCATGCTTAGGGCCTTTGCCCCCCAGCGCAGCCTGTTCTCTGAGTCTCCCTGAACCCCAGGTGGCCCAGTCCAATGTCCGAATGGAGAGGGCCTCCCCATTCCTGGGGGCAGAACTGTGCCTGGACAGGAGTGGGGCAGGGGGCTGGGGACAGGAGCTGTGTCTCCACCTGGAGGCTCCTGCGGGCAGGGGCGGGTCCTTCCTCACACACTGGGGGCTCCTGGGGGCAGGATTGTCTTCTCCCTCGGTTTCCCGCACGGGGAACTGCCCCAGTGCATTCTCGGGATTCGGGCCAAACGCTCCTGCTTACTTAAAAAAGTGTCCTCCACAAACTGGGCGGAAGGATAAGGGCTAAAATAAAACAAAGAGGGGCGTTTGTTGCTCTTCTACTTTCCATAATTTCAAAACATTTTTCTGGCCTGGGAGAAGATGCCTCTCCCGGGCCACATCGGGCCCTTGGATTGGGTGGCAGAGGGAAGGCGCCAAGGGCCTGGCTCTTGCCAAAACAAATCCCTCTTCCAACCACTGTGGCTGGCAAAGTGGAGGCGGGCCCACCCACCCCCACATGGCAGGGTCTTCCTGGGGCCGCCAGGCTGAGGCCATTGTAAATAGTTTAACTGTGTTTATGTAGCAGTAACATGCATGTTACCTTTCACAGCGCCCACATTCCGGAGGGCAATCGTGGGTGATTTACCTCGCCCCATGAGGACACCAGTCCCTGCAGTGGGTGGGTGGCCTCTGGGGCCCAGCTCTGCTGTCCCCGGAGGACTGCTTTTAAAGAGCTGCCCCTACCTTGCCATGCCCCGCCACGTGTGTGTTCCAATCTGGGGATTCCTTAGCAGCCTCCCCAGGGCCCTCTGAGGAGTCTGAAGGGAGCTGTCAGGGGCCAGACCTCTGTGGCGTGCAGCCATACCCTCCCGTCTTCTCGCCTCTCTGGCCAGGGCAGCGGTGTCTGGAACTTGCCCGTCACATTCATGAAGATGGATGGACACAGGCTCCAGCCCTGCCCTCAGTGCTGGCCCTGGCACCTGCCGCCACAGCAGCCCCAGCCGGGATACTAAGAACAACTGACCTTCGTTGAGCCCTTACCAGGCACCAGACACCATTTTTCGTCACCATTATAGCTTGTAAAGGACGTGCTATCAAGAGCCCCTTTCACAGACAGCAAAACCGAGGCCAGGAGCGTTTATGTAACTTGCCCAGGGACGCACAGTGAGTGAGGGGCAGACTCCAGGCTTCACCAGACAGCCTGCACTCCCAGCCACTGCACTTCTCCACCTCTCACATGTCCCGAGTGCTGCCCGAGAAAGGCTGGCTCCTGGATGGGGCAGGGTGCCTGGCTGGCAGATGGAGTCCAGGAAGCAGAAGCTTGCTGGGCTTCTGTGCACACTCCCAACTACCTGTGCCCCTGTGTAGGCAGGTGCACACCAAGTGGGCATAGGAACCTCCCCCACAAACATGCACATGTGCATGCATCTCATGCTTGTGTCCCCACCCACACGTGTGCATGTCCCGTACATATATGTAAGCACCCACATACACGTGAGCACACACGTACATATCTATATCTTCATCCTCTGTATACGAGTCCACCCTATACGTGTATATTCCCCACACCTGTATTCCCACACATGCATGCAGAGGTGCACCCCCAAACTCATGTGTGAACAGAGAGTGTCCCACCCCTTTGCTAACCAAAAGCACACTTCCTTTCCTTGACCTCCAAGCTGACTGTCAGCCCTAAGACCAACAAGACAGAAGTGGATATTCCCTCATTGTTTCAGTGTTAACTCAACCAATATTTCCTGAGTACCCACTGTGTGGGGGGCCCTATCCTGGGTATTGTGGAGGAAGACACAAATTGGGACTCAGCCCAGCCCTCGGGGACACCATATGCAGGGCAGAGGAGAGCCCTGAGCCAGTGGACACAGTCATCCCTGTGGCCAAGAGTCAGCCTGGGGGATGCAGACTCACAGCAGGCTCCAGGCTCCTCTCTGGTGACGGCGTACCTGCCTCTGGAGAACGAGTAGCCTGCCCAGTTCGGGGCGCCCACAAGACCTTGGGCTTTCCTGCAGGCTTGAGTCTGCCGGTGGCCCAGCCGGGGCCTCTCCCCAGGATGCTCACGGGGGAAGCAGCAGCACTGCGTCTCTGAGCAGCCAGGCACGTGTGAGTCACCAGGCAGGCCCAACCCTGAGCGCCTGCCTGCGATCCCAGCAGTGTGCTGGCCTGGCCTTGTGCACGCAGCCTCCAAAAAGGGCCACGGCATGAGTTTTCCTGATGCCCAGCCCCTCCACCAGCCCTGCCATGCCCTGTGCTGTGGGTTGCACGGGCCCCGCCCAGGCAGTGAAGGGCCAAATCTTTTACACGGTGTCTACCGCCCAAGTGGCATGCCAGGAAGAACCCTGAGCTGGGAGCTGGGCAGACAACCCACTGGCCAGGACCCACTTCGTGGACATGTGACGGGAAAGCCCACACTTACAAGGGCCCCAAGGTTGGTGTAAGGCTCTGCTGCTGCCATCTTGAAAATCTTAGGTTTGCACAAGGGCCCCGCATATTATGTAGCGGGCCCTGCCCCTGCCGAGGCTTTCTGTGGGTGAGACTGGCACAGCCCTCCCCACCCCCGCCTTCCCGCCGCTCCCGCCTGCCCCTCAGCCTCCCTGCCACCGCCAGCTTGGCCTCCTCCCGGGCCGGCCGACCGCTGGGATGTGGGCGGCTGTGGTTTCCCGGCGCCCACAGCGCGGCCACAGTGTTTGAAGATGCACTTCAGCGGTGTCCTCAGACTGTGTTCCTTCTGTCGCCCAGCCTGCGGTTGCCCCTGCCGGCTCCCACCCCAACGGTTGCCTGCCTGCTGCCGCCCAGGCCACGAGAAGCCGGGAAGGGGGGCCCTGAGCCCCTGCTCGGCTCTGGTTCGGAGCCCACGTGTAGACGGCTCAGGCCCAGCCCCGCCCTAACGGACACTGTAAGCTCTCTCAACCTCAGTTGCCTCTGCTGTAAAATGGGGATGAAGTCCTCCCAGCAGCATTGGTGGGCGGATTCCTGGTAACAGACAGGGAGCAGCTGGGAGGAAGCCTGGCACAGAGTGGGTGCTTGGAGAGCATTTCTTTCCAGCAGCTCATTAGTCCAGCATTTACTGAGTGCCTATTACAAGCCGAGCCCAAGAAGGACAGCTGTACTGAAGGAGCCCACAGTCAGGGCGGGGTGGGGTGGGGTGGGGTGGGGTGGGGTGTCTGTAGGCAGAAGCATAAGTAGCTTGACCAGAATGCAGGCACGATATTGAAGTGCAGGCTCGAATGGTGGGGAAACTGAGGCCCAGGGAGAGGATGTGATTTGCCTACACCAGGACTCAGGAATCTTGTTCCTCTGCCCACCAGATACCCCTCCCTGCCAGGCTCTGCCGTGTCCCTGGTTATTCAGAAGGAGCGCCAGTCCTGCTCCTCGGCAGCTGTGTGCCATGGGAATAGGTTGCGCCCCATGTTCTATCTTCAGGGTATGCGTTGGGGTCTTCTTGAAGGGTTGTGGACATCACCCATGCCTCTTCCCTTCCCTTTGGATCACTGAGTATTTATTAAGCACCTCCTATGTACCAGTCACCTGCAAAGGCTCAGTGACCATCCTTGGGACACAAGCCCCGCAGCCCCCAGGGGAGGATCTCAAGCCCACAGCCTGCCCTTTGCCCCCTGGGAGCAGTGATGAAGAGGCCAGAGTTTCTCCATTTCCACATCCCCTGGTCCTGGGCACCCGGGGGAAGTCTGAGGCTCCTCCACAGGACAGTGACAGCTGGCTGCAAGCCCTCTGTGCCCATCACTCCTTCCAATTCTCAGAGCCTCCTCCTGCCCAACTCTTTGGGTCCCTTGCCTTCCAGGAGCCCAGGCCACTCTGAACAAGGTTTGGTGAAGCCAGGCAGGCCGTGGGAATGGCTAACTGAAAGCAAGAAAGTTGACATGAGGACCCGGTGATAAAGGGAGGTCTGGGCGCCACTAAGGGGAGTTTGAGCAGGGCAGTGGTGCAGTCAGCTTCATCTTTAGAAGCCCCCTCTGCTGGGATGCGTTGAAGGGTTGGGGGACAGTGGTGGATGCAGGAAGGGCTGAGAAGAAGCAGCTGCAGTGGTCCAGACACCTGCTGATGGGAGCCCGAGGTCTCCGGAGGGGGGTGGGGGCTCCAGAGAGGTTTGGAGACAGAGCCCTTGCCCTCCCTCCAGCTGCACCCCCGCAGCCTGGGGGTGTCCATCCTTCCCTCGCTCCATTCCTTGTCCAGCCTGTGGTCCCCAGGGCTCGAAATTATTCAGCCTGGGAACCAGGCAGTGAGTCTCCTGTCTGCCCCAGGCCGCAAAATAGACGATTTTTTTTTTATTAGCTGTCCCTTGTTAACTCATAATTGCCATCATATAACATTTAATAGAGACACAAAGCGAGCCCCATCGCTGCCCCACAATCATTCATTAGCCAACAAGATGGGGTGGCTCATAAAAAAGGGCCGTTAAAAAAATTCCGGAGAAATGGAAAGCAGGAGATGATGCAAGCCGTGGTTAACAAAGGCTGAGGGCTGGGAGGCGTGAGCGGGTGTGAGCGGAATAACCCAGCCCTGATAAGCCACAAAGCAGAGTCGGTTGCTCCCTCCTCCCTCTGCCGCCTGAGTCAGAGAAGCCGGGATGTGCTCAAAATCGAGCAATGTAATTAGCAGGTTGCATCATGGCCCTCGATGATAAATTACAATGGGCACAGAAAGGGTGGATGGGGAGCAGGGATTAGACGGGAAACCCAATCCTACTGCCCCGGAGGGGGCAGGGGCCGGGAGCTGCCGCCCAGCCACTCGGAGACCCTGGGTGCCTCTGCCTACCATGTCACGGGGCAGGGACAAGCCCTGCTCAATGGCTGCGTTGTGTAGCCCGGGATAATGATTTACAAACTCAGGGAAGCAGGAGGTGCGAAAAGAAGATGACCCTCTTAACCCAGCCATTGTCTACCCCCTGCTGGAATGCCCAGCACCCCACCTGCCCGGTGCACCTGTGCACACGGATGCTGTTTGAGGATGGTCCAGGTGAGGAGCCCTCATGGGGGCTGGGCTGATAAGATCTAGAAGGGCTTGAGAAGGGGGTTTGGACACACTGTCGGAGATGACAGACTCAGCAAACAGAGGGACCGCAGTGATCCACCGAGGCTTCTCTCTGAGGGGGAGACAGGAGCTCAGGGTTGTTGACAGAGCCAGCTGTGACCTGGGGCCGGGGACCGGGATCAATCCCAGGCTTTGCCACTGGTAGGCTTTGGGAGCCTGGGCAAGCCATTTCTCCCATCTGAGCCTCAGTTTCCCCACTATAACCCATCAGCTGACTATATGACTGGGGCAGTAATTTCCCATCTCCGTGCCTCAGTTTCCCTAGCAGGCCTTGCCACAATGGGCTGTGTGACCTGAGACAAGCTCATCTCGGTGTCAATGGGGACCTCAGTTTCCCCGTTTACAATGAGAGAGATGATCCAGGCAATCTTTCAAGTCTAGCTTGGACCTTCTCTGGGTCTAGAAGGAACTCTGTTTTTCCAAAAGCTAAGCAACTAGCCAACTAACCTGTACCTTGGACACCAGGGTGACGGGCCTGGTGGCTCTGCAGTCTGACCGTCTGCGTGAATCAGAGCCCAGTGAGGCAGAGGGAAGTCAGAGCGTGCGGCAGACTCGGGCAGAGCAAGGTGCTGGTGGCACTGTCCCCTGAGCCCGTGGAGACACGCCCGTTACTTCCTCCTGGTGGCTAAGATTTGGCCTTTCAGTCTGGCCTTTGCAAACAGCCTTTACTCCACAATGTTTTCTTAGCAGCCTATTCCTGCGTACAGGAAATAATCCCATTAATTTTATTATCTCTGCAGAGGAAGGACAAGGATATAGATTTGCCCTTAAGTTCAATGACCTCAGCTCTGTCTTGAAAGGAAAACCACAGAGCTGAGGCAACTGCCCTACTGGAAACTTTCTTTGAACAAGGCCCCGCCTGGCAGAGTTTCATTCTGAATGTGGGAGAGAGATCGCAGCTGCCCCTGAGCTGCAGCCCCCAGCCATTCCGGGGCCTCCACGCCTTCTCTCCGGCTTCAGTTTCCTCGAGTCTAACTGATGCAGGAAGTAGAGACTGGGATGGAATCCCAGTGAGCATGGCCTTCCCTCAGGCCCCAGCATCCCTTCCCTGGACCGATGGACCGGCCGCCATCTCAGCCTTCAGATCCCTTTGCCGCTCTGCAGCCACAGGGCCCTTGCTAAATCTTGTGACTCTGGTCACGCTCCGCCCCTGCTCAAGGCCCATTGAAGTCTCCCCTCCCAAAAGTCCCAAGGCCCTAGGAGGTCTCAACAGGCTGCCCAGGCCTGGGCCTACCTCCCTCTCCAGCCACTTCCTTCTGTGCGTAACCCAGCTTGCCGGAAATCGCGGATCCCTTCTCAGCACACCCCAGGCTATTTCAACCTCCATGCCTTTGCGCAGGCTGTGCCCACTGCCCGGATTACCCTTCCCTCTGTTCAACTAGCCAGTTTAGATTCAGCCTTTAGGACTCCACTCTAGTATCACCTCCTCCCAGAAACCCTCCTCCAGGTGCCCCTTCTGTGCTCCCCAACCTGAGCAAAGCAAGTGCCAAGTCCGATGGACAAGGGTCCCTGCACTGTGTCTCCACTCCACTGTGAGCTCCCTGGGGAGGAGCCTGCTGTCGCACACCCAGGGCCCTACTGCATATAGTCAGCGCTCAGAAGGGTCTTCTTTGTTGAACTGCTGCCTTTTCCCACAATGGGGATGAGGCAGAGGTAGCCTGAGGCCCAGGCCCGGGGGATGAAGTCTGGAAACGTGCTCATTCATTCACTCATTTATTCCTTGTGTAATCTGAACACATGGGTGAGCTGGGCAGGGGGGAATGTAGCAAACCCAGCAGCTTTGAACACTTCCCTGAAGGCAATTAGAGGCCCCCCCGAAGCCCCTGACCCCAGTGCAGGCTGCCCCCAGGGGTGGAAAGTAGCAGTGGGGTGGCTGCCTGTCTGCTTAGCCCAGCAGGGCCTGCACCTTATCGGCAGGGACCTCCAGCTCCCTCAGTCAGCAGAAGCTGGGTGTCAGGAGGTGGGGACAGGAAGGGGGGCATCTGGAGGCGTCATCCCACCTGTCAGGAGCTCCCAGCACGTCCTCCTGCTGGTGAGGCAACTGTCCTTGTGTCCACAATGCCCAGGTAGGTGACCACTCTGCTCCCATGTCAGGGTGACATTAGATCCCTAAGTCGTGACCTCACTCTGGCATCTGTCCTTGGGTCCCATCTGCTTCTGAGCTGAGAGCCAAAATATCAGCAGAGACATGGCCCTGGATGCCCTCCCCAGCAACAGCAAGACACTGAACAGGTATGGTGTTCCCATTTGGTCAGACAGGAAACTGGGACTCAGAGATGTGGACACACCCACCTGAGGTCACACAGCTCATGTGGGCCTACTTTAGCCTGCAAAGCGCATCCTTTCCTCCTTTCCCCACCCTTGAGGGTGGAGCCATGTGCCATATGTGGTCTTTACCGTGTCCAGTGTAGGTGGAGATGTGAATGACAATAATAACTACATATATTAGACACCTACTATGTACCTGGCACAGTTTTAAGTGCTTTATTTTCATTCATTCAATCAATAATGTTTACTGAGTGCCAGGCACTGTTCTAGGTGCTGGGGATGTGGCAGTAAGCAAGGCAAACAGAGTCCCTGCCCTCAGGGAGTTCATATTCTAGTGGAAGAGACAGAATAAACCAAGAAGTGAATCAATAGAAAGTGGCCTGGGTGGTGAAAAGTAAATCAGGAAAAGCGTGATCAGTGAAGACTTTTGATTCAGTGACATTTGAGAAAACTCCTGAAGGAGCTGAGAGAGGGAGCATGGGGCTATCCGGAGGAAGAAAGTGCTGGGCAGAGGGAACAGTAAGTGCAAAGGCCCTGAGGCAGGAACATGCTTGGGGTGTTCAGGGAACAGCCAGGAGGCTGCTGTGGCTGGACCGGAGTGACGGAAGAGCAGAGTGCAGAAGATGAGATATTGTATTAGTCAGTGTTAACTCATCAAAACAATGCCAGATGCTATTGTTATTCCCTTTAGCTGATGAGGAAACTGAGGTACACAGAAGGAAAGTAATCTGCCCGAAGTTACACAGTGGGCGTGTATCTCTGTGCTGGTGATCTATAAGCATTGTTCATGGTTCCCAGTCCCAGGTATGAGTTAGAATCACCCAGGGATCTCGTGAAGAACACAGATTACCACATGCCAATTTTAACAAGCTGCCGTGGTGATTCTGACAGAATCTTTGTGACTCCAGCTTTGGTGAGCCATTGGAAGATGGCTGTGGGTGGGCTGGAGTGGAGGATTGAGCACTGGGCCGGGGGCCTAACCCCAGCTCTTCACTGATCTCTGAGCGGCTGCAGTCTCTCTGAACCTCAGTCTCTTCATCTGTGAAATGAGAAGGCTGAACTCCATCAGTGAGTTCCCCACTTGCTCTTTAGCAGAAGAATTCTCCATTCAGTCAGGCCTTAGGCAGAGCCCAAGATACGAAACAGGTCAAAGGAGCTTTATTTTGGGGGATGGGGTGTGGTTCAGGCCATCATCCCCTTGGCAACCTCTGAAGCATAACGTCCCAATTCCCCGAGCTCTGGTCTCTGGAGAGGGTGGGCACTGGGCCAGATGCTTTGCATTCTAAATATCTGTGCTGGGTCCTCTCTTCCGAAAGCAGTGTTCCTGGAGTGGCCCCAAGTCCCTGGTGTGGGTCCTGAAAATCCTGTTTGGGGAGCGCTCCAAGGAGCCCGCTCTGAAACCCGCTCTGAGTTCAGGGGAGGCCTGGGTGCCAATGACAGGGGTCCGGGAACCTGGGGCTGGGCACTCAGTGAGCCTCTCTCCGCTTACCAGTTTCTTCCACCTACATGCAGTCCTTGCTGGGGAGGGGCTAGTGTCCAGATGTCATGACCCAGATGGTTGGGATGATCCTTGGGCCAGTTGTTGGGGACAACAGTGTAGCAGGTGGCAGCCATCCCGCTGGTGGGGGCAGGAGTATGTTTCCAATGAGCAGGGCCTCTGACAGCTTGGATTCACCCTCCTTCCTCACCTTGGGATAGCAGGAACACCTCTGTCTGACCAGGCCCCAGGACTTGGCCAAGTCCCTCCCACAACCATCCTCCCAGAGACCCCACCCTGTGGCCATTTCACAGACAAGGAAAACGAGGCTTAGGGAGATCAAGCGACCTGCCTGGAGTCACGTGAGATCGATCCTCGAACCTCAGATCCAGGGCTTAGCCTGCTAGTGCTGGGGTCCTCTCGAACAGGGGGAGATATGCCCCTCAAAAGACAGACAGACAGACCCTGACAGAGCCTGCTCTAGAGGCGGGTAACCTCGGGATGACACCAAGCTCCTTCTATACATTCCCTCAGCATCCAGCACTGGCCCCTGCATACAACAGGTGCTAAATAACTGTGATAATCATGCTTTGGAGTTAGAAGTGAAATGAGTGTCCTATCTTCCTGTCCTCATCCATAGAATGGGATAACACTGCAGTCTCCCTGGCCTGGTGGAGAACAGGACGAGGGCATCGCGAATGGAGAAACTTGACACGGGCGCCCCTGCGTGCTGTGCTTTGCCTCCAGTCCGTAGGACAACACCGTGTGACAGAAATGACAATTCTCCCCACTTCATGGAGAAGGAAACTGGAGGTTGAAGAGCCACACCTAGCTCTGTCACCAAAGCTCCCATTCTTTCTACTGCATCCTGCCGCCTCCTTGTTATTGTCCCTGCTCCCAGCATGGGGCTGGTTTGGTTTTTGTTTTCACTCTAAGCCCCCAGGGAGACAGGGCAAGACCGAAGTGAAGCCCGCGGGACCCGTCTCTTCCAGCTGCGAACACTCGGGGCCCCGGAGGAAGGACTGGGTTTGTACTCTGTGTGCAGAGACCCCCTCTCTGGCCAGCACGTGGAGATGACGTGGAGTCCTCAGCATTTCCTCTATGGTGGGGGGAGAGGGCGGTCCACGGGGTCCCCTTCCCCCCAGGATGGATGCTGGCTGCTTTTGAAGGCCTCATCGGGGGTCCACTTTCTCTGAGGGCCTGGCTGTCGGCTTTAGAGTCTGAAAGCCTCTCCCCTCCCCACACAGCATGTGGGTGCTCTGGCCACCCACGCGGGGCTGTGGCCTTGGACAGACAGAAGTCCGGGAGTCAAGAGGCTGGGCTTGACCGGGGGACAGCTGGCTCCTGGGGGGAGACCTTCCCTGGCCTGCAGGGTGAGTCTGCTCAGGCCCAGCCAGGGAAGCGGCCCAAGGGTAGGCCCAAGCCTTGGGTCCCCTGATGTCTGCAGCTGCTCCTGGGACCACCCCATGAGACAGGGGCTACTGAGCGCCCGAGAGACTTGTGGGGCCCAAGGGGGGTGGTATTTTCTCAGCAGGATTTATGTGTGTGTGCGTGTGTGTGAGCGAGTGCTTAACAAGGAGTGGGGCCTGCTGGACTTCTGAGCCTGGAATTTATACAGCCCCTCGTTGGCGGCTGCAGTTTATCTTGAGTGAAAGAATAATAAACTCGGTTGACAGGATGATGTATTCAAAGCATCTTCCCGTCACAGCACAGAGCCCTGCCCGCTGTTAGGATGTCTGGCGTGGTGGGGACCGTGTTATCGAGTGCTGAGCCCCCGCAGATTGTCAACAACGCATTGTTTGCAGGTTTGGGGCAAGGCGGAGATGGGCCGGGCTGGGGTGGGAATGGGGGGGGTCTGGCTGCACCACGGGAGAAAGGATGGCCTCCCAGATGGGGTCAAAGAGGCGTCTGCCTTTGATGGACGCTCCGAACCCAACCCCTCCTCCCTGCCCTGATGCTCCCTTTCCTGCCTCCGAGAGTCCTCCCCACTGACCTCCGCTCAGCCCAGCCCAGCTCCAGAGGTAAAGGGACACACTCAGGCCCCGCTGCACTCCACAGTGCTCCGAAAACCCCTCCCGACCTCCGCTTCCCATTTTTTCCTTAAGCAAAGAAATCAGCAATTAAATCTCAGCTTCAAAAAACATATGCCAGACTTACTAAACCCTGGAAAGGGTGAGAGAAAGCCACAACCTGGGCTCACTCACTCCTGTTCCCTGACCTTCTGCTGGGCAACCTTGGCCCAGTCCTGTGACCTCTCAGAACCTTCTTCCCTCCCTGTGTGGGAAGGGAATCATAATGCTTGCCCCACCTATTTTAAAAACTGCACAGTTGCCACATATGAAGGGATGGAATAAGATGAGGATTAGGCAAACGCTTTGAAAACTTGGAAGCAGAAGATAAATTCAAATTATTTTTTTCTCAAAGCCCCCTGAACTTCTCCCTCAACCACCACTAATGGGAAGTCCCTTCTTGTACCTAACTTCAAGCTCTCTCATTTCAGTTTTAGCTGTTCCTTTGGAACGAACTCTTCGCATGTAGGTTCCAGTTCCGATTGTCTCTCAGGACACCTCCTCTTTTCTGGCTTAATGGTCCCCATTCCTTTCCTGCTCCTGGGCTGGGGGCTCCACCCAGACCAACTTCCACTAGGAATGAGTCCTTTAATCCTGCTCCTAGGAAGCAGGGGGCCCCTGGGCCCCCCACACCGCAGCCCCATAGTGGGCTGCAGGGGCAACAGCAGCGACAGGGAGGGAAGGGAAGCCCCATGCACCGAGTACTTGACCGAGCAGCTGGCTCCATTCCAAGAATCAATTTGGATCCAAGTTTAATCTTTTTAATAGCTGGTATTGTCCCCATTTTACAGATGGGAAAACTGAGGCTAGAGAAGATTCTCCTGCCTTCTGGCAGATGGCAGAAGGAAGAGTCAAGCCCAGAAAGTCTGGCTGCTTCCAGAGCTGCACTTGACCTGGCAACCTCAAAGGAAGGCAGGAAAAAGCCACCCAGAGGCTGTGGGGCCCTGAATCAAACAGCTGGACAGGTGGGGTCAAGGCCACAGGAAGAACCACGGGGGTCAAGGCTGTGGGAGTGGGGCTGGAGTGAGCATGATGTAGCAGCAGAGGCCTGGAGGTCGGAGCAGGCCCCAGGGGAGAAGCTGGGAGAGGTCAGGCAGGACCTCAGCACAGGACACACGTGTGTGCTGGGCCACCTAGGCTGAGGACAGTGAGGACCGTACAGCAGGCAACAGTCTCCTCAGATCCCCAACAGGATTCAACCATTTATTCATTCACTCATTCACTTGTTCACTCCTTCATTTCATTCTTTATTTTCCCAGAATGTCAAGTCCCTTGGAGTTAATAGGAAAGACAGACCTGTCAGCAGGTCAGGGTCCCCAGCAGTCCCCATTCACCCATCCATCTATCCGTGTGTACTAAGTGCCTGCTATGTGCCCAGCCCTGAACTCTACAGACAAGTGAGCCTGTCCTCAGCCTCCAGGCACTCATGGACCAGCAGGGGAGAGAGAGAAGCAGACAGACACTTATAAACCACATGTTTATGTGTTCAGAGTCAACCAACATTTGAGAGCCCTTCCTAGAAAGTGCCAGGACAAGGGAGACGACCAGGACACACTCCTGCCCCTGGCGAGCTCAGGCCAGTTGAGGACATGAGGAAAAGGCTCAAACACTTCAGCTCCAATACATAGGCAGCTGTGAAAACTACTGAGCAAGAAGCGGAAGGGGAGGGCTGACATCCCCAGGGGGAAATGGCTGTGCGTTTGAATTTGCGTTTGTGTGTTCATTATTCCGTCATTCATCTGTTATTGAGCATCTTTTGTGTGCTGGGCGTTGCTGGAAACAACAAGGCCCAAGGAGGCCATCTTTCTGATGGGCAGACCACTCTCTTGGTCCCCTTGGGGGGACAGGTCAAGTTTGGGGTGGAGGTTGCAGTCACGGGGGATGGGCAACATAGACCCTTCTCAGTCATTGAAGGGGGACCGTGGTTAGGAGCTGGAAGGCATTTAGCATGTAGCTGGAAGGCATTTAGCTGGGGCAGGTAGAGGAAAGGTGGGCCCTGTGGGGGGCTTCATCTGGGCCACACTATGCTCTGGCCGCAGCCCCTGAGTGACATGGGGACCAACCACATGATGCAAGCAGAGGGAGGGGATGGAGTGGGAGAGTTGGGTCTTTGGTAGAGCAGGAAGACCCAAGCTATGTGCAAGGACATATTTGGGGGACCCCTGGGTCCTGTTCATTAGAACAAGAGAGCCTCATTGTCAGGATTTTCTGGAGCCCTGATTTGCATATATGCTCCCCACTCTGGGGTAGATTTGTATGCCTATTTGCATATGTTTGCATAAAGCATGCTCCCATCCATATTCATTTCAGGCATTTTAATTCATGTCATTGCTCCCCTCCCCACAGCTAGCTGTCCCCATGCCTTTTGCTCCCCCTTCTGGAAGGGATGACAGGGCAGCGACCATGCCCAACTGCAGACAATCCCAGCGTTTCTCTGTGGCATTGCTTGGTAAAGGCTGAAAGCAATTTTCCTGAGAGCCAATCTGCCTGCCTGATCATACTGTGCTCTGGCTGAAATTGCTGTGAGCCGGTGGTCCCTGAGGACTGGTAAGCTGAGCCACATCGTGGATGCTCTTGCTGTGCTTCGGGGAGTGCCAGGCTGGAATGAGAACCGCCTGTGGACTGTCAGTGGGAGAGCAGCTGATGGAGTGATGAGTGAGTGTCGCCTGGAAGTCTGGGGGCCATCCCATGTGGGTCGCCTCAGCTGACCAGAGGGTCAGGGGCCTGGGCAGGGCTGGGCTTGGGACCCCTTCCAGGGCAGGGCTACAGCCACTAGGCCTGCAGAGCATGCCCCACAAGCATCCACGAAGGCACACAGTGTACGCACGCAGAGAGCAGAGGGAAAGTTTGACTTTCGCAATTCTTGTGCAGCCTGGAGCAGGGAAGACAGTTGGGAACTCTCAAGTGCTGTGTGACCTTACGCAAGCCCCTTCCTCTCTCTGGGCCTGTTTCCCCTCTGTACCATGAGGGTCTTCCCAGTGTTGGCTTTTGCAAATGCATGCAGGCGACCCCAGCTCATCATCTGGGCCTCAGAGGGGATCCTCCTGTCCTGGAGGGCCACAGCCGACTCCGCCACCCTGAGGCTCACACTCCTCCTCCCTCTGGCCTTGCGGTCGTGTGAGCTTCAATGAGCGCCCAGTGGACGCGTCTGCTGCCAGTCTGCTTGCACTCACCATGATGTGACCAGGGGAGGAGCCAAGAAGCTGCTGGGAATCCAGACCTCGCCCCCCTTTCCATCCTCACTGTATCCATCTTAATGAGGTCCCATTGGAGATGTGCCGATGTCAGGGAATGGGAATGTTGCTACCTGGGTAGAGATAGAGGGAAGGAGCTGGGGGGCTGCCTCGGAAGGCCTCTTGCCGGACCTGACCTCAGGCTGAGAGCTGCTGAATCGTGCCCACTCCCCGCCACACACACATCCTGGCCTGTGTGGGGCTCAGCTTGTCACCGACAGGCTTTCCGCTAAATGAGGTGGCTTGATTGCCCCTTATCGCAGTGGCTTATCTCCTGTGGTTATTCCCCTGCCAGACTCCAGAGAGCCGCTCAGCAGGCCTCTCCCAGCCTCGTGCTTCTCCAGCCCCGACTCTCGCCTGTCCCAAGGGGACACTGGATTCCAGTGACCCTCCTGTTGGTCAGTCAAACTGGGAACAGAATAGGGATAGAGGGAACTAAGAGAGGTCAGCTTTTCCCCACTGACCCTAGACCTGACAGCTTCACACATATTCGCACGCACCCTCTATGTGATATGGATTCAGGGTACCCCACCCCACCCCACCCATACTGCACAAAAAGTGAAAGACGTGTTAATATCTGTGGTGCAGTTACCTACCTACTCCCTCAGATCAGGGGTTTCCTAGAGCAGACGCTGTGTCTCTCCTCAGACTGGGGCTCCCTGAGGGCAGGGCTGTGTCTCCCCTCAGACTGGGGCTCCCTGAGGGCGGGGCTGTGTCTCTCCCTTCAGTGACACTTTCCCCACTATCCAGCCAGACTTGCGCCCATCACAGCCTCACTTGCTTCATGGGTCAGTTGTCAGCACTCAGGGTCTAGACTGAGCCTTCCGTTGCCTGGGATCATTCCCTAGAGCTCTGCCTGATGGCTGACTGAAGAAGGGACCTGAGAAGAAGCCACAGGGCACCCCTGAAGGAAACAAGGAAACCTGTGGGGATCTCTACGCAGTTGTACCCAGAGGAAGGGGAATGGAGAGGATGGTCCTTGAGGATCTTTTGGTCAATAGGTCCTCAGTGGTCAGCACAGGATGACACCTTGATGAAAGGGATTTTTTTAGCTTTTGATTTATTTTTTTGATTTGGGGAGGTGGGTTTTTAATAAAGACAATGAAAAAAAGAAGAAAAGAAGGAGGACAGAAGGGAAGGAGGGAGGGAAGGAAGGAAACAAAAGGGAGGGAGGGAGGGAAGGAAGGAAGTAAAGAAGGGAGGGAGGGAGGAAGGAAGGAGAAAGAAAGAGAAAACACAACCTTTTCGTCTCTTAAGTCTCCTCTAGGGGAGTTTATTTGTTTAAAATCCTCTTATCTCCAACACTTGTTTCTCCACCGGTTGAGGGGTCTGCGGAGAGAGGCTGGTTTTTCTCCCAGTGACAAGAGAATTCCAGGGAGGGCTCCATAAATGGCCCACGGTCCCTGGGCGGAGGAGGAAGAGGGCTTTAAGATGGAGGCCCGCCTGCCCCTCCCTGCCCTTTTCCCATCCATCCTCGCCTCAGGGGCGGCCCTCATCCAGCCCCAGACCCCTGTGACCCAGGACAGGGGACACCGCTGTCCAGCCTCTGTGGTGGGCTCCGGAGAGCTCAGTCTCCCTCTCCCACCCTGACCCCCTCAGGCCTGGCTGGGCTCCTCTCCTCGAGAGCCTCCGCTGACGGCCTGCCTTGGACACCAGCCAGCCCCAAGCTTGCAGCTTTTGCTTCAGCTACCCTCCTGCTTGTGGGGCCCTTTCTCCAAGTGCTGCCTCTTCCAGGAAGTCTCTCTTGATGCTCTATTCGCCCTAATTTACTTGTTCTTGTGTCATCCTTTCAACACGTATTTTTGAGTCCCTGAGATGTGTCAGGCATAGGAGATAAAGGGCTTGGGGGGCTCCAAGTCCAGTGGAGGAAACCAAATGTCAACAGTCAGTTAAAGCCCTTTAGGGTGGGTTTCCATTTATTCTAGTCTATAACAATAATATCTAACGTCAATTGAGAACTTACTATGTGCCAGGCACTATTCTAGGTGTTTTATGTCGAGCAACTCATTTAATTCCGGAAACAGCTCTGCCAGTTAGGGCTGTCACCCTCCCTGTTTCACAGAGGTCCTGTTGCCGCGGGTCTCAGCTCATGAGGGTCCGACCCGAATGCACACCCAGGCCGTGTGGGCCAGAGGCTGAGCTCTCAAACGCACGGCTGCCAGCCTCACAGCCTAGGGATGCTTCCATGCACCCTCAGGCCCACCGCCTGCCCCCCACCCCGCGGGAGGGCCCTGTGACAGTCCCGCCGCGTGCCTGGCTCCTTGGCCAGGGCCGAGTCGGCCATCTTTGAGTGAAGTGGCCCAGCCTGCCCCAGCTCTCCTGAGCCTCGGCCCGTCGTCTGTGGCCCCTCTCTCTGTGGAGAGTGGGCATCTCCCAGGCCAGTCTGTCAGCCCCTGGCAGGCATGGCCTCAAATCTCCTCCGCGCCGGGCCCAGAATGGACCCAGTGCAGGACTCCTTGAGCTGGCTGAGAAGGGCAGCCCTTGGACCAGGAGTAGGTGGGTGCCGGGGGTTGGCAGAGTGCCAGCATTGAGGGTGGCCAGGACAGAGGCTCTCCTTTTCGTGACCATGAGCCAAGGGGAAGTCCTGATCCCCAAATAGTCTCCCCAGCCCCCTCTGAGGAAGTTTGCCTCCAGAAGTAAAGACCCTGCTAGCCGGTCTCAGGCCTCCATTTCCTCAAGGCCCAAATGGCTGGTGGGAAACAGCCCTCATCTCAGGGATAGTTTGGGCATTTGGCCCCTGATGGGCCCTGGAAGCTCAAGTTATGTCCCTCCCTGGGGTCCCAAGTAGGTCAACAGTGCTGGGGGATGTGCCAGGCCTGAGACATAAGAAAGGAAAGGAAGGGAGGGAGAAACTGAATACGTGGAAGAAAAGGAATTGGGAGCAAAGGGGGTACATTTGAATATTCAGCGTGTATTGAGTACCTACTGTGTGCCCGGCACCGTGCTGGCCCTGGGTGTACACCATCAGAATGGAAGCTCCAGCCTTCAAGCAGCTCTCAAGGCTGGTTGTAGCTGGTGGTAGCCCGTGGGCTCCAAATGCAAGTGGGAAAGGGAAGGCTGGGGTGGGATGACCCATCCCCGAGTCAGCCCAGCTCACCCGCCACAGAGGAAAGGCCAGATGACCAGGTCTGAGTCCAAGGCCCCAGGCCCCTGATGCCCTCACCTCCTGCCCGGGGCAGTGAGGCCCCAGCCCCAGCCACCACTCCTTTGGGAGTCAGCCCCTGTCTCCGAAGCCAACCAAGGAGGAGGCACCCCTCAGGGGTTGGTTCAGGTCTGAGGTTCGGGTCTGCTCCATGCCTGCCTGGAGGTGGTGCTCCTTGGGCATCAGTCTTGTTCTTTACTGTGTGGGGACAGAGGAGAGAGGGGGCTTCACCATGGAGGCTCTTCACACCCCATTAACTGCCCCCATCGGCCTAGAAGCCCCTGTAGGGCAGGTGGTAAACGGAGAACCTTTCAAAGCTGATGCCAGAGCCATGGCCTCCCCTGTCCAGGACCACAAAGCCTGAGGAGGAAGGGACGGAGCTGGGAGAAGCTGGGGCCAGCCAGGGTGAGGCCTTCTCAGACCAGGACTTCTATCTCCCTGGCTGCCAAGGCCTGTAACAGGCCACCCCTGAGCCCAGGGCTCCCTCTTGGGCCTATAGCCCTGAGCCCAGAGCAGGGGTGCGTGAAGATGTTTACACTCCACATGTGTGCCTGCTGATTCACGTGTGTATGTGTGCGTGTGGGCACCCTGTGCAAGTTTATAAATGGGAGCGCCCTGGGAACTCGAGGACTTGGCCTCCCCTTCCTTCCAAAACCACAAGGCTGCTGGCCAACCTCAAGCCTAGGTTCCCTCAAGGCCTGGAGAGACTGATGAGGAACAGACCTGGGCATGGCTGGGCCAATGCAGGAACACGTTGGCGTGGGGGCCTGCCCTCTCCTGGGATCTGGGTGGCCTCAGAGCAGCCAAGGGCCCTCTCTGGGCCTTCCCTGTCACAGGTGCAGAGAAGCAAATCACGAGGCCAGGGCTGCCGGGCTGGCCTGAGATGAAGCTTGTGAGCCCCTCAGGCCAGGATGCTGCCCACTCACCCGTTGCCAGGCCTCTGGAGGGATGCTCCTCAGAGGACGAGACAGGGAAGTGGCTGAGGGGGACTCTCCCCCCACAAAGAAGTGGGGCTCCCCTGCCCCAGGCGGCTCAGTGGGTGCTCTGGGAGAAGGGAAGGAGTCTCTTCGGTCTGAGTTTCTCAGAGTCAGACCACAGAGCTCCCGCATCAGTCAGGTGATGTGGTGGTAGGGGCTCATTGAGAATAGATTCCTGGGATCGTCCCTCCTCCCCAGGAAGTCCTGACTGAGCAGGGCCTGGGTGGGTTGGGAAATCTGTGTTTGTAATAACTGCCCCAGAGGACCCAGGGGGGAACCAACCAGCGAAGTGTAATATTAGCAAGAGTAGATTTTGGAGACCTGAGTTTGAATCTTCACTCAATTTCTCCCCATCTATAAAGTAGGGTTAATAATATGACTTTATAGAAATCATGTCACATCATAGATGCTCAACACATGGTAGAAACAATGACAGCAATAATAACAATGACAGCAGCTGACTATAAGCCAGCACTGATGTGTGCCAAGCCCTCTCTGCATTTACAGGACTTGTACCCAGGAGGCCAGGTTGGGGTACTGAGTGCAGGGCTCCACCCCTGATGGCAGACAGGAAGACCTTCTCCTCTGGGTACCCCGTGGGCTCTGGATATGGCCCCAAAGCTGCCCCTGTTCACCTAAACCAGCAGTCCCAGAAGGCCCTGCTCTCTTGGGAGATGCATCCCAGAGCCCCCAGGAGCCAGACCCGGTTTCCTCCAGGCTAATTGGCTAATCGTCTGCTGCCTTGATAGCAGGAGGTCTAGACATGACCCATCCGGGGCCAGGCCCTCACTTGGCCCTTCTCACTGGCCAGCTCAGAGCAGGGAAGGATTAACGTGTGGGCTGGATTTGCTCACCTAGTTCCTTATCGACAAGGGAAGGCAGACGGTTTCTTTCTCAGGCAAAGGACCCTGGGAGGCCTCTGGACAGGAGGAGGGAGGGAGACAGATGGCAGCGAGAGGAGGAAGGGCGGGCGGCTCTCGCTCCATCCTCGCCTGCCCTGACTCATCCGTCCTTCTCTCCCCAAGGAGTGCAGCCATCTCAGCTCACCCTGGAGCCCCCTGTGGAAGTGAACCCCAGACAGTCTTGCATTTCAGACAGGAAACCTCAGTGAGGGCTGGTGGCTGACCCAACCGTTAAATGAGATGGAGTCCCTTCAAACCCAGGTCTCTAGACACTCAACTCTGGGACAGTTACCCCTCATCTCCTGCCAGCGTGGCAAAGGTGGAGGAAGAGCTCCATGGGGGCCCCGGGCTGGGTCCCACTGGCAGAGCAGTCAGGGAGCATGAGCGGTGGAACATGGACCCCACCAGGGAAGGGAGGCAAGAGGGCCACACAGGTAAGAAGGAGCTCACTGCACAGGAATTCTACTCCGATGGGGTGGCATGGTTTGGGCCGTAGAGGATGCCAGAGACTCCAGCCAAGGAGGACTGTGAGGAAAGACTAGAGAAGCGAGGCCTCAGCCCAGAAAAGGAAAGGTGTGGGTAAGGGTACTCTACATGAATCACTCCATTCACCAAATGTTATCATGTTGGCAACCTCATGAGGCCCATGTTATAATTCCCATTTAACAGACGAGAAAACGGAAGTCTAGAAAGTCTCTAGAACGTGCCCAAGTTCACACAGCTGGCAATGGACAGAGCAGTGAATAGCCTGACCTGGCACCCAGCCCTGGAGGGGCCCATGTCACGCCTCCAGGGCTGAGGAGGGGCACAGGTAAGGCTCCCTCTCCGCCCTTTATGCCCACCCCCACCTGCTGAATGCAGGCATCAGCTAAGAATCCAGGTCTCGGCTCCCCACCCCACCAGCCCTTACCTCCCACACAGACTGTCCCCATGCCCTGAGCTGCTCAGTTGCCCCGTCCTCCAGGAAGCTTCCTGACAAACTCGGCCCTATTGCCTCTCCCAGACCTGCAGAGCAGCCCCTGTATTTACAGGGCACTGAGTCCTGGTCTACTTGGGTAGCTGCATGGTACAGGGCTTAATATGGGCTCCAGACTCACCCAGCCCTGGCTTTTGAAACCCAGCTCTCAGGCGTCATCAGGCCATCTGTGCCTTGGTTTTCTCATCTGTAAAATGGGACTAATAATGGCACCTACAGTAAAGATTTAAAGAGATATTGCAGGTGAAGGAGTCACCCAGAGAGGGTTATTAGGAGGCTCAGAGAGTGTGTATGCCCTCTCTGACGTCACAGAGCACAATAGCGGCAGTTAGCATCAGAACTTTAGAGCTGAGAGATGAGGAATGAGGCCCACATTAGAGGTCACCCAGGTCTCTGAACTCCTGGTCCAGTGCTCCTGCCCCTAGGCCATGAAATCACATGGTCCCCCTGGTGGTGACTGCTCAAAGCAGGCCTTGGGAAAGCTGGACTCCCGCCTGCCCTTTCAGCCCCCACACTCCCTCAGGGACTGTCTCCACCTGACCCTGGTGGTCTGTCTCGGGTGTGGACTGTTTGCAACAGGCGCCTATTGTCTGTTGGCCTGAGTGCACCTGTAGTGCCTGTCCCAGCCTGGTGAGTCAGCTCTTGGCAGGCCATGGGGCAGCCACTCCACATCGTCTTAAGCCTGAAAGAGGACCTTTCTTTTCGCTTTCCTCCTCCTTCCTGTCTCCACTCTCCATGAAGTGGTCATCTCCGCAGGGCAGCAGGGAACAGCATTCTCTGCCAGGATTTCTTGAGTCTTCGTGGCTAGGAGACAGGGTGGGGCCTCAGAAACAAAGAGAAGGCAGCCCAGGGCTGGCTAAGCCCCTGAGCTTCTTTAGGGCTTCCAGGGGGTACCTAAATCAGGGCGAGGGCAGCAGCCCCTTACTTCTCCAGAGCCAATATGCTTGACAACCTCTACTACTGAGACTGACATTCTGAGCAGACTAAAGATGCTCCCAACAACTGTCTGACAAGAGTCTGACAATTAAACTTTACAGCTTCCCTCATTGATGTTCCCCTATCTGAATCGGAGCCTATCAGCTCTTCCCTTGCACACTATTCTAGCCTGCTTGGTTATCTAATTTACATATGTATTAAAGAAATAAAATCAGAGTGGGGAAAAGGCCATTAAGGATATTCTCATTGGCAGCAGAAGGTATCAGGTGGTGAAGATACAAACAATAAAAAGTGACCCAAGAACTAAACAATTAAAGCAATCTCGAGTTGTTCAAGGTAGAGGCAAAGAAAATTACACACCCCAGCTCCATGTTTCAATTACGGTTGGGGATATTCTTAATGGGGACTGGAATCTTCCATGGAAAATTGGATTATGGCTGATATCTGTTTAAAAAGGTTTGAGACTGTGATATATTTTTTTGCAAGGACTTTCAAAGAACATGATTACATTTTTCTTTGTGTTTTTGACATTTAAAGAATTAAGTAAGTAAGAGTTCATAATGGCAGAATAAGTGATTTAGACCAATGCTCCCAGGACATTGGGAGGACAACTGGAACATCTTGATGAAGTATTTTAAAAATCTGCTTGAAGGTATCAGAGAGCTAACAAAATAGTGAGGAATTTCTGGGCCATGACTGAGACCTAGAGAAGTGAGAGTGGCTTGTGAGGCTGTGTTTTCCCTGAGGGTGTTTGCCCATTCAGGAGCAGTCAGCTGAGAGTCCAAGAAGCTGAACAATGCTTTTGCCAGCCATGTAGGACTAAGAGGACATGGATTGGAGTTCCAGGCTTGCCAAAGGATGGGACTTAGTGAACCCTCTCTCTGTGAACAGGCACCCTATAAGGACTATACCCTAGGAGTTAAGGATAAACCAGAAGTAGACAGCTTGGTTTCCAATCACTCAATCCTTAAAACTGGAGTAGGTGATTCTGTAGTATTAATGCCCCAGGCACCTGTTAGGCATGAATGTGAATCCTCTCTGAAGGAAGGGAATAGCATTCTAGGCCTCAAGTTAGTTCTACAAATAAGTCTGCAAATACAATGTCCAACACATAATCAAAAATACCAACACACATGAGGAGTCAGATAACATAATTTAAAAAACATCAGAAACAATAGACAACAGAAACGGACCCACAGAGGCTACACATATTAGAGTTACTGGCAAAGATTATAGTAACCACGCTTGCTATATTCCAGGAGATTGTTGTGGTTACTGTTGCTGCATAACAAACTACCCCAGAACTTAGTGGTATAAACAACAACAATTTTGTTGTCTCATGATTTTGTGGGTCAGGAGTTCAGGAAGGGCTCAGCTGGGAAGTTCTCACTCAGGATCTCTCAGACAGTTGCTGTCAGACGTCAGCTAGAGCTGGACATTCAAGACAGCTCCCTCATGTGGCTGGCAGTTGGCGCTGGTCATTGGCTGGGAGCTCAGCTAGTATTGTTGACCAGAGCACCTAAGCATGGCCTCTCTGGCATGGTAGTCTCAGGGTAGCTGAACATCTTCCATGGCAGTTGTCTTCCCCTAGAGTAAGTGTTCAAAAAGAGCCAGGCAGGGGGCCAGCTTGGTGGCGTAGTGGTTAAGTTCACGCCTTCTGCTTTGACAGCCTGGGGTTCATCGGTTCGGATCCTGGGTGCAGACCTACTCACTGCTCATCAGGCCATGCTAATGCAGCATCCCATATAGAAGAGCTACAACTCTACAACTATGATACACAACTATGCACTGGGGCTTTGGGGAGAAAAAAAAAAAAAGAGGGAGATTGGCAACAGATGTTAGCACAGGGCCAATCTTCCTCAAAAAAACACAGCCAGGCAGAAGACGTAGGGCCTTCTCTGACCTAGCCTCAGTTGTGTTGTGCCCGGTACAGCATCACTTCTGCTAAATTCTACTAGCACAAAAAAGTGATTAAGCCCAGCCCAGATTCAAAAGTAGGAAACACAGACCTCCCTCCATTATCTCTCAATGGGAGGAGTGTTGAAAATTTTGCAAATTTTTAAATTTCCACAGAGATAAAAGAGTTAAGCTTCTATTGTTGGGAAAATCCAGAAGATTGACAATCTTTTCTGAACAATGAGATGTTCTAGACTTTATCCAAATGAACTATATATCACCCCCTGGAGGCTCTCACAAGCCCATCTGGGCCATGGCACGCAAACATCTTCATTACACAATGCACTGCTAGAGATGGTCAAGGTGCGAGGGGCACCCCAGCTCCATGTCCACATTCATAATGACTCCCCCTGCCCTCACTCCTCCTGAGGCCTCTGTTTTCCTCACAGAGATGGCAAGGAAACTCCTCAGAAAGCCCAAGAATCTTAAAAGCATGCAGTGGCAGAAGTAGAAATGATCTCAGGTGGTATATATCTACCCTGGGGCTTCTCGAACTTGACTGATCCTTAGAACACCTGCTAAGATGGACGATTCTCAGACTGGGAGAAGATATGTGCAACTTCAATACCCACTAGAGATTGAAATCTAAAATAGTCAAGGAACTCCTCTTAATCAACGAGGAAAAGACAAAAAAAATCCCATAGGGAAAAAAAATGAGGTAAATAGTCGTGTCACAAAAGAAGACGTGCCACGGCCGAGTGTATGAAGAGATGCACAAATTCACTAGTCATCAGATACACACTTCAAACAACACCCTCTCCACGCCCAACTGGATGGCACAAATTAGAAAGGTGGATCATATGCGATGTGGGGAGATAGGGCTTTTGTGTCCTGCAGGGGAGAGAATAAAGTAATATACCCATTCTGACCAATCTGGCTATAGTTAGTGAAACTAAGCATGCATACGCCTGCATCCCAGAATCCCACAAACAGGCAGATGGCCTGGAAAAATGATTATCCAGGACGGAAAGAAGATATGTGCGGGGTGCTCATGGCAGCAAAGTTGGGGGAGTGGGGAGTTGGAGACAGCCTAATTGTCCATCTCTGGGGGAATGGATGACTAAGATGTGGCGGCTCTGTTGCAAGTGGCAGTCAGAACAAGCCAGGTGGACATACAAGGATGCAGAGATCTTCACGCAGTGTTGACGAGAAAGTCAAGAAGCGGAGGAGAGTTGCAGCCTAACACCATTTATGTAAATGATACAACATGCAGAAAACAACACGACCTGGGATACAAAGAAGAAGCATCATATTTCAAGAGCTACTGCAAGCACATAGAACAAGGGCCTGGGGCAGGTGGTTGGAGGTTGGGGGAAATGGGAGTGAAGATCAGGGATGAAGGAGAAAAGTAAGACAAAAAGTAACATTAAAGGGGGCTTTGAACAGAGCAGTGATGATTGTATACTGTGAACCGAGGAGTATAATTAGTTCAACTGTTGGTATCTGTGGTAAAAATAAGTAAAGCAGCTTTCTAGACTTCAACTACAGAGATTCAACTTCAACAGGTCGGGGTGAACCCAAAAATATGGGTCCCGGTGACTGTTAACGCCGTCTGCAGCAGCTGAGATAGATGGTCATCAGTGGCTTCTTCAAGACATCCAGTGATGCAGAGCTCATTCCTGTACTAATTCGTAGAAAGTACTTCTTATTTTATTATATTGTTAAATTACATAACATATTACGTATTCTTATTATATTATATTATTGTTACATAATTAGGTTCTAATGATTAGAAAGTTCTTCCTGAGGCCAAAAATTCACCTCCCTGTACCTTCCAAACTATTGATCCAAGTTTTGTTCTTTGGAGCAAATGAAATAGTCCAGTCCCTCCTGCTTCTGCATGCCAGCCCTTCAATGACCCTCCATTTCTCCGGCATCTTCGTGTTTGTCAAGTTTCCCTCCCTCAACTCCACCACCTTATCCAAGTTGTCCCCTCAGGTCTGATCTAGCTACCAATGTTTCTCCTCAAACATGGCTCTCTCAGAGAGGTCCCACACTCTGGGTACAGCCTAACCAGCTCGGAGTATAGCAAGACATACACCTCCTTCAGCCAGGGTCCTTGGCTCCTATTAATACAATCTCAGATTACAGTCATATATTTTTTTTCCCTAAAGCAATTCTCAATGAGTTTATGGTCAGCCAAACTTCCAGGTCTTTTTCACTAGAATTGCTATGAGGCCTGCTCCATCCATTTCCCCTTATACACAAACACACACACACAGACGCGTGTATATGGCACAAAATAAAGTCACAAAAGATATCCAGTGTAAAGCAAGACCCCAGCCACTTCCCTGGTTTCTTGTGTACCCTCTGGAGATGACCTGTACATATACAAATACATACACATATTCTCAATTGCACAAAGAAAAGCACAGTCTACACTGTCAGTGTACGCTGTCATGCACCTTGCTTTTTAACTCAACCTGGTATCTTGGAGAACTTTCCTTGTCGGTATATAACTCCTTGCCTCATTCTTTGTATCAGCCCCCCGGCCTCCCACTGTGTGGATCTACCCAAGGTATTTAATTGATCCCCTACTGGTAGACATTTAGGTCATTTCCAACCTTTTGCAGCATTCAAGACCATGCTGCTGGGACTACTTTTGCACGTAAGCCATTCCAAACATGCGCCAGCATCTCTGTGGGATCAATGTCCATGTGCCTTTTGACTTGAGTTTTGTTTCGATCCTGGAGCTGGACTTTGTCATTTCTGCCCACTGTTGATCTCTCCTGTTGGTTTAGCCTGTTGTTTCAGGCACCATCGGGCAGATGTGAATCCTCATTGTGCCACGGAGCCCGTTCCTCTCAGCTGCGGGTCGTCTGCAAGCAGAGGGAGGTAGCCTCTCAGGCGTCTTTTCAAGCCATTGATAAAATTGTCTGGGGTGATGGGGCCAAGGACTAGGGCCCTGGGGTAAGCTCTAGAGAATCTCAGGTGTCCATTCATCCCTGTCCCTACAGTCAGTCCCCACTCCCCATGGGAGCCAGCCTCACTGGGGTATCCAAACAGGCTCTGACACCCTCCTGGTGGGAATCCAGCACCCCCACCTCCAGTAGCCCTGCACCCTTGTGAGAAAGAGAGCTGAGGCCAGTTAACGTGGCATCATTTGCTCCTAGAAGGGCGGCTGGAGGGTCTGGAGAGGAAACCCCTGGCCTTTGCAGTCAGCAGAACTAGGACCCTGATGTGCCCATTTCTAGCTCTGTGGCTTTGGGCAAATTATTTAACCTCCAGAAGCCTCAGCTTTTTCCCTTGACAACTGGTGGTAGCAGAACCCACCTCTCCATGTTGTGAGGATATATGAAGTTACTTGTCTGCAGTAGGGTGCTACTGCTATCTGTCTGTCTGTTGGTCTGTCTGTCTTCCTTGTCTGTGAATTCACATGCAAACGATCAACTCCCAAGTATTCACTAGGGATGGACTTCAAGCTCAGAAGTCTGTCATTTCCTAAACAGACTCTTTCCACTTGTAAACATCAGAACATGGTCTGCCCAGCTCTGGGGCTGTGCCCTCCCTCCCGAGCTGAGGGTCTGTGCTCACGCGCAGGAGGTCCTTCAGCACTAGAGGTGAAACTCCCTCTGGCCCCCAATTTAAGCCCCATGAATGCGGCCAGCTCCATCTTAACGTCTCTCTTTCTTAGGACTGAGTTGGACCCACTCTTCTCTGCTTTTGTTTTTCCCCCCAGGGGGAGAGTTGGACCTAATTCTCAAAGAAAGAATGCTACCTGAGGTCTCTATCCCTGAGATCTCAGCTCTTCCCGCCCCAGCGTCCTCACTCTCTGCAGGCTGAGCCGTGCACGGGTATTTGGCCAAGAGTTCAGTCTACCAGACTTCGAATGTGGACATTCAAAACGGAGTTTGTGTCAGCGCCCTCTTGGCCCCAGTGCCGCCTGAGGTACAACGCTTCTCCCTCTACCAGGGTCTGGTCACGATGCTTCGGGAAGGGCTCCACTTCCCAGACTGTATCCCTCTGGGCTCTCAATGCCTTCCAAAGTGTAAAGCCATGGGATCCTTCCTTTCCTGGAGTCCAGGATGCCCAGCACCCGTGGGCCCACTTCCTTGGGCTCACTACTGAGTGTTCACAATGATAAAGTCACTGTCATTTCCAGCGAGTGCCCACATGAGCAAGGACCCCTTCCCCTTGGCCATATTTGTTCAACAATCAAGTGCTGGGCACTTGGTGGGCCAGACTCTGCATTAGGCACTGGGAACACAAAGGAATATGACCCAGCTCCTGCCCTGGAGGGGATGCACGGAGACGTGGCCCCCACTGGCTGCCACGATGGGCTGTGAACCAGGCAGCTGCATGTGCCAAGACCAATGGCCCCGCTGCCTCTGCAGGTGTTCTCTCTGCCAGTTTCAAACCTTTATCAGGAGCGCGTCCTCCTGTCCTGCCAGCTCTGGTTCGAAGACACATAGAGCCTTTGTCTGATGGGGCAGCCGAACACGTGTCCCCAAAGGCATCACTTCTATTCTCAAACATTTAGAAGGGAGGAAAACCGGAGGTAGGAGCAGTTAGGCAGAGCCAGGACACCAGCCGGGTCTGTGGGACTCCCAGCCCAGGTTCTTTCTACTGTTCCATAAGCATCCCCACCACCTCCTGCCCTACTCCCCATCCCTCGCCCACTTCTGTCCCCCAGTTCTCTAGAAGGGAGAGAGGGAAGGGCAGGAAGTAGCTCTGTATCAGGCCCTGTGCCGAGCAGACCCAGACAAGTCCTGCCCTCCCAGGGCTTATCTCTACCCTTGGGGGTCAGACACATGCGTGAAAGACTGTCAGCCAAGGGGGAGGTGAGCTGTGCCCAGGTGAGAGGTGTGGGTGCCAGGCATTCAAGTTCAGAGGAGAGTGGCCACCAGCTGTGACAGGCGGTGAAGTTGTGTGAAACCCCAGTTTGCAGAGCACTTTGCTGCTTCTCAGCTTTCCTGCACCTTGTCCTCTCACCTCCCATGAGCTGGGCAAGAGGGCAGGCAGTGTCGCTGGGCCAGTGAGGGCAGCTGAGGCCTGGAGTGAGCAGGGCTCAGAGCAGGCAGGATCCTGCTCTCAGCCTCCTCTGCCAGGGCAGCAGCATGGGCTCTGGAAGGCTCTGTAGGGTCTTCCTCTGTACACATGGGTCCCCGGATCTGTTTTCTGCAGGCAGGAGACACGTCCTCAGCCCGGGGTGGGAGGGGGGCCTGGGCCGGCCCCTGATGACAGCACCTCTCCGCAGCGGGCTAGCTGCCCGGAGGTGAAAGGTGAGCAGCAGGCGGCCACGGCAGACCAGAGGAACAGCAGCACACCCTGGGGGCGGCCAGAGCTCTGACAGCTGCCTCTACCCTCCCCCAGTGCGGCCAGGGACGGGAGGGGGCTGCTCAGTCTTGCCAGCCCTGGCTCTCCCAGCTCATGTCCCCCTCAACCCCCGGACCCCAGCCTCTCCTCTGAAGGTGGGGCTAGAGTCGGACATTCACAGCTCGGGTCTCACAGGAGATGGGGTGCCCAGGGCTGAACCCCTCTGCTTGGCTACTCCAAGGTAGCGGCAGGAGGGGCCAGCTCTGGGCCAGGGCCCTGCAGGCCTTCCACCCCCACCCAGGGAAGGGCACCTAGAAGTGCCCCTCAGACAAGTCCCTTGACCTCTCAGAGCCCCGGTCCCCTTGACAGGCACGTGGAGGCCTCTGGAGCTAAATGAGATAATGCAGTTGGCGTGTCTAGGACTGTAGGGCATGTGGTCAGTGCTTGATAAATGTGACTTGCTGCCATTGCTGTTGTGGTCATTAGCGTTATGACTCGGCTCTAGGCCGGCTCTCTACCACTGCCCCAGGAGGGGGCCATTCGGTTGAGGCCCACGAAGCTGCCACCCTGTGTTTGAGGGTGAGCAGGAGCTCCCCACGGGGTTGGCCCCTTCTGATGTGGCTCAGGAAAGAGAGAGAGGGCCTCAGACAAGGCACTGGGTTTCAGGAGGAGGGAATCCTGATGCCCAGTTCAGCCTCTCGAGGTGGTGGGACGTGTGTGCACTGGCGGGGGGAGAGCCAGCAGGGACCCCCCACAGGAGACCCAAGGGAAAGAGGCGTGGGTGAAGCCCTGTCAGCCACACCATCTCAGAGGCCTGGTTCTCTCTCAACATATTGCCCTCAGCATTTGAAACACTCCAGCCTGGTCTCTGCTGCTATGGGGAATTAAGGGACACGGCCTGTGTCCACCATTCATTCCCTTACTCCTCCCTTCCTCCCTCCCTCCCTCCCTTCCTTTCTTCCTTCCTTCCTTCCCTCCACTGGGCTGTGTCGAGCACCTCCCGTAAATCAAGGCACTGAGGATGTAGGATCAACAGGACACCCCTCAGGTTGCTTTCAACTCTCCCTCGAGCAGCCCCGCCCCTCTCCCCGAGGCCAGTGTGGGATGACACCAGAATCTGGTGAGAGACTCCCCAAGGAGGCAGATCCTCATGGGCCAAGCTGCCCCTCTTAGTCAGGAAGGTATTTCCAGTGCCAATCTTGGAAGTTCTGGGGCCCATCTTTATTAAAACAGGTGGCGTTTCCTTACTGTTCCTTTGCCCATCAGAGAAAAGGAAGGCCGGCCCCCTGTTCTTTTCTGCGTCCATGTTTGCTCTGCAGCCAAAGTCCTGACCATGGTCTACCAGCCCCTACAGGATCTGGTCCCTCCTACCTCTCTGATCTCATCTCCCACTACTCTCCCTCTCACTCATTCCATGCTGATCCCTTTGCTGTGCTTCAAACAAGCCAGCTTTGCTACCTCCCCAGGGCCTTTGCACATGCTGTTCCCTCTCATGGAATGTTTTCCTTCAGTTGTGCACATGGCTCCCCCTTTCAGGTCTTTACTCAAATGTTACCTTCTCAGTGTGGCCTTCCCTGACCTCCCTATTTAAAATTGCATCACCATCTTGTCCCCATACTCCTATCCTTCATCCCTGCTTTATTTTTCTCCAGAGTACTTACTTATCATCCTCTAATATGCTTATTTTGCTTAATATTTTCATCCTCCACTAGAATGCCAGCTCCATGAGGTCAGGGACTGCAGTCCGTTTTGCTCAGTGCTGTCTCCCTAGTGTCTAAAACAGGGCCTGGCACATAGTAGGACCCAATACATTGTTGAGCAGGAAAGGGAGGGAATACCCAGAGAATTACATGCCCCAAGGAGACCTCAACACTGACAGGGCTGGCAAAAGGCCAGTAAGTCCTACTGGGGGCTGACCTGCAGCCAGGAGCACATGAATGGAAGGCTTGCCAAGCAGGGTGCTAAGTGAAGAGCCATGGGGTCATGCCCCTTGCCCTCTCAGTGTCACCTCATTCTGGCTGCAGTTCATGTCTCTGTTAGGGGCTGAGAGGAAGCATCTCCCTAAACCAAACTGGCATTCATCTCCAGAGGAAGCCTGCCCTGGTTAATGCCACCTCACCCTTGGCTGACCTTCACCCCAGCATGCTTCTCCCACCTCCAGCCTTTCGGCCTCAGCTCAGGGAGATGCCCCCTGAGTGAAGCCAAGAGGAGCAGAGCAGGGAGAAGGTAAGTTGTCCTAACTGGGCACCTACTGTGTGCCAGGCATGTTCCATGCCCTTTCCTTTCACACCAGCCCATTTTACAGATGAAGAAACTGAGGCCCAGAGAGGTTATATAACTTGCCTACAGTCACAGGAGTAGTAATCAAGGAAGCAAAATTCACACCCAGGTCTCTGACCTCTTGCATTACTACCTACCCCAGGGACAGCGGGAAGGACTCCACAGGCCTGGCTGAAAGACTGTAGAATTTGTGACTCTGCGGAGTGGTCTCTGTGGGGCAGCACTGGATGTTGGGGTGGGCTGAGGAGGCCTGGGCCCCCGTGTATGCTGCCCATATTCAAGATCCAGCCATGGGGTAAACCTTCCACCCTGGGTGGGCAGCGGGATCTCCTCAAGGCCATCTCAGGGGTCAGGGATGGCTTGCCTCAGCTCCTGCTGGCTGCCAGCTCCCTCTGCTGGACCCAGACCCGAGGAGGAGCTCAGACACAAGGACGCCGCTGTCTGTCTGCACTCGGGTGCCGGCAGCCCCTCCCTCCTGCACGTGGGCAGTCACGTGAGGGGCACCTGCTGGGGCCTCCCAGTGGTTGGGGAAGGGATCCTCCAAAGGATCTGTTCTGGGTGACCTGGGAGCCTCAGAGTGAGGAAGGAACAGGGGAGGGGGCTCCAGCCACTGCTGCCACGATGCTCAGCTCAGACACAGCGCTGTGTCTGCAGGCAGGGACTGTGTCTCCTCCATCGGGTGGGGGCTCCCTGGGAACAGGGATGGCCTCTCCCATCAGACTGGAAACTCCCTAAAGGTAAGGGCTCCATCCTCTCCCTCAGACTGGGAGCCACCTGTGGGCAAGGGCTGTCTCCCCCTTCAGACTGTGGCTCCTGAGTGTGCCACTGTTCGCCTGTGATAAATGCCTGGTGTAGCCCCCCAAACACCCTGGGACACCTTCTCAGCAGCCTGGCCACTCCCAGCCCCAGACACCTGTCCCTGCCACTCTCCCCACTCCCTGGGCTCCCCCTCCCCACTGTCGGAGCTGAGCTGACACTAGGCAGTGCTGGTGAGTGCCACTCTGACCTCAGCAGCCCCAGAGGTGGTGCAGTGAGCAGCCTAAGAGCCGTGCCAGGGATGGGACGTGACTGCCCCCCTGAACTCAGCTGCAGGCTCGGCCACGAGGAAAGCGATACTTTAGGGAGGCGGAGTGACCAGTGACATCAGCGTACGTGACAGCCCAGCTTTCTCCTCTGCCCTCCACCCCTCCCACCTGCAGTGCCTGCTGAGCACACTGACCTTCAGCTCATGGGCACAGGCCTCTCTACGTGTCCACCCCAAAGACAGGGGCAGTACCCGGGGGGACAGCACTGCTCTTTGACTCCTTGCTTTCTAAGTGAGTACTCAGGGAACCGAAGAGGACTCAGGCCCCAGCCCTCTCCAGCCTGGGCTTCTGGCACAGGAGCCAGTTGCTTCCTGGGTGACCCCCTTGCTGGCAGCCCTGCCCTGAGGGAATTGATCATTCTCTTGGCTCCGCTAGACCTTCCCCCTGAGTGCCTGGCAGGAGTCCGGTGACTGGAAGCCAGTGTAGAGGGCACCGGGCTCCCCACCCCAGGCCTGCTGACTGAGTAGCAGGTCTGCATCCCTGTGGGGGCAAAGGCCCAGCCAGGATGGGCAGGGCTGGCTGTCCCAGGGAGGCAAGTTCACCCACCTCGGATGACCACCACTTGCTCCTGAGGTGCCTTCTGGAGAATCCTGTTGCTGCAATAGCTCTTCTCAAGTGCCCCCCCACACCCCAAACAATGGATGCAATGTCCACAGCTCAGCATCCAAACATAGGCCCCAGCTGGGGCAGACAAGTGAGAGACAACCAAAACTAGACCAGCAGTTGCTGAACCTGTTTTATTTATCAGGAAATATAAGCATGCACTCAGCATAGGTATATTTCTTTAAAATTATGTATGTTAAGGCCAACATTGCAGCTAGCCTGAGGTATAATACTAGTTGAGGCAAGTAACAAAGCAGCAGAACAGCAAAACGGGGATTTAACAGGGATATCCGGGAACAAGAAAGCAGTAATGAGCCCTGATAAGCTCCCACGTATCCCTGGGGGTGTGGAAGGCTGCGTGCACACCAAGAGGAGACTGAAGAGGGCCTTAGCTATCTACTCATCCCTGGCTAAGCACACAGAGAGTAAAAGCTGGGGAAGATTAGTAAACTGCCTGCCTCTTGAATGTGTTCCCCAACCCACACATGGATGCATTGGCAGAGGGTAGAAGCCTTACTGGATAAAGATATTTAAGCACAATTTCTGACCAATCTTTGGCAGAACACTAAGCTGTGCTGACCCATGGCGGTTCCTAGGAAGCCAGGTTTAAAAATAAAAACAAGAATTTAAAAGATAAACTGAGCAGAGACATCAGCAGCCTCACACTCTGAGGAAGACAGACTCCATAGAATTATCTAGGCAAGTCACTAAACAAATAAACAAAAACTCAGCAACAACAACCCTGGTGATGGTGATGGTGGTGGTGGTGGTGGTGGTGGTGGTGATGGTGATGGTGCATCAGAATTCAGAATTGCTACAATGTATTATCTGAAATGTCCAGTTTTCAACAAAAATTACAAGACATGCAAAGAAACAGGAAAGTGTGATCCATGCAGAGGGGAAAAAGAAGCCAATAGAAACCACCTTTGAGGTGGTCCAGATGTTGTACTTAGCAGACAAAGACTTGAAAGCAGCTATTAGGTGATCAAAGAACCAAAGGAAGCCATGTGTATATAATTAAAGGAAAGACTCATCAAATGACTCATCAAATACAGAATATTAATAGAAATTATATATATTTTTTAAAAACCAAGTGGAAATTCTAGAGTTGAAAAGTACAACAACTGAAATGAAAAATTCACTACAAGAGCATTTTTGAGCTGGAAGAATAGAGAATCAGCAAACTTGAAGATAGATCAATTAAGGTTATCCAATCTAAAGAACAGAAAAAAAAAAAGAATGAAGAAAAATGAACAGAGCCTCAGAAACCTGTAGAATATCATCAAACATACCAATATAAACTTAATGGGAGTTCCAGAAGAAGAGGAGAGACAGAAAGAGGCAGAAAAAATATTTGAAGAAATAATGGCCCCCAAATTCCCAAATTTGATGAAAAATGTTAATTTACACATACAAGCAAAGTACAAGTAGAGAAACACAAAAAGATCCATCAACATCATTGTAAAACTGTCAAAAGAAACACAGATCATCTTGAAAGCAGCAAGAGAAAAACCATGTATTATGCAAGGGAACCACAATAAAATGTTCAGCTGATTTCACATCAGAAACAATGGAAGCCAGAGGGAAGTGGGATAGCATATACACTGTGCTGGAAGAAAAAAAAACTGTCAACTAAGACATCTCTATCCAATAAAAGTATCCTTCAAAAATGAAGGTAAAATAAAGACACTCGCAGACAAAGAGTGAGATATTATTGCTATAAGAAATGCTAAAGGAAGTCCTTCAGAGTGAAAAGAAATGGCACCTGACAGCAACTCAAATGCACATGAAAAAATAAAGAGTGCCCAAAAAGGTAATTACATAGGCAAATATAAAAGACACCATAAATACATTTTTCTCTTTTCTGCTCTTAACTGATTTAAAAGATAATTGCATAAAAGAATAATTATAGAGCTATACTGTTGAGCTTATAACATATAAACATATAATATGTGTATAACATAAATACATAAATCACAAAGAGAGGACAGGGAATAGAATTATATTGGAGCAGGGAAAAGACACCAGACAATAACTTGAATCCACAGAAGAAAATGAAGAGCACCAGAAATGATAAATATATGGGTTAATATAAAAGACTCTCTAAGTATATTTTTTCTCCTTTCTTCTTTTAGAATTTTAAAAAGACATAAGATGGTGTAAAGCAATGATTATAACACTATTATTGGATTTATAATATATATGGATGTAATATCCATGACAACAAAGTGTGGGGAAGAAAATGAAGCTATACTGAAGCAAAGTTTTGATAATTTACTGGAATTGAGTTAGTATTAACCTGAAGTTGATTGTGATAAATTACAGGTTATAATCCCTAGAACAACTAAGATAATAACTCAAAAATATAATAAAGAAACAAAGAAGTTAAAAGATGCATTAAAAAATATTTATTTAGCACAAAAGAAGGCAGTAAAGGAAGAACAGAGGAACAAAAAAAATACATGAAACATATAGAAAAAATGCAAAATTGCAGAGATAAATCCAACCATATCATCAATTACACTAAATGTGAATGACTTAAACATTATCAAACCAGATTAAAAAAACAAGATCCAATTATATGCTGTCAACAAGAGACATTTTAGACCCAAAGACACAAATAGGTTGAAAGCAAAAGAATGGGAAAATATATACCATGTAAACAGTAATCATAAGAGAGATAGAGTGTCTATTCCAATATCAGATAAAATACACTTTAAGACAAAAAAAAAAAAGATTCTAGAGACATAGAGAGACACTTTATAATAATAAAAGAGTCAGTTCATCAGAATGATATAATAATTAAACACATATGCACCTAACAACAGAGCCCCAAAATACATGAAACAAAAACTGACAAAATCAAAGGGAGAAATAGACAATCCAACATAATAGTTGGAGATTTCAATACTCCACTTTCAATAATGTATGCTGAACAACTAGACAGAAAATCAGCAAGGACATACAAAACTTGACGACCACTATCAACCAATTTAATATGCCATGTATAGAACACTCCACCCAATAACAGCAAGAATACACATTTTTTTAACTGCATTAAGAATATTCACCAGGATAGACCACGTGCTAGACCATAAAACCAAGACTCAATAAATTGAAAAGAATTAAAATCATACAAAGTATGTTTTCCAAACATAACAGAATTAAATTAGAAATCAACAGAAGAAAATTTGGGAAATCCATAAATGTTTGGAAATTAAACAACACATTTCTAAATAACCCATGGGTCAAAAAACAAATCACAAGGCAAAATTAAATGTGTTTTGAACTAAATGACCACAAACACACAGCATATCAAAATTTATAAAATGCAGTTAAAGCAGTAATTAGTAGTAAATTTATAGCTTTAAAATCTTATACTGGAAAAAGAAAATGCCAAATCAATAACCTAAACTTCCACTGTAAGAAATTAGAAAAAAGAAGAGCAAACTAAACCCAAAGCAATCCAAAGTAAGGAAATAAAAAAGATTAGAGCAGAAATCAATGAAACAGAAAACAGAAAAGCAATATGAAAAAACAATAAAACTAAAAATTGACAAAACTTTAGCTAGACTGACCAAGAAAAAAATTTTACCAAAATCAAAATGAGAGAGGGAACATCACTACCAACTTCACAAAAATTTAAAGGATGATAAGAGAGTACTATGAGCAATTTTATGCCAACAGATTAAACAATTTAGATGCTTAACATAATTAGCCATTAGAGAAATGCAACTTAAAACCACAGTGAGATACTACCACAGACCCACTACAATGGCTATAATCAAAAATATACACAATAACAAGTGTTAGTGAGGATGTGGAGAAATGGGAACCCTCATAGGCTGCTGGTGCAGCCACTTTGGAAAACATTTTGGCAATTTCTTAAAAAAGTTAAACATAAATTTACCATATGATGCAACAATTCCACTCCTAGGTATATACCCAAGAGAAATGAAAACTTATGTCCACACAAAACCCACAAATGTTCATAGCAGCATTATTCATAACAGCCAAAAAGTGGAAACCACTCAAATGACCATCAGTTGGTGAATAGATCAATAAAATGCGGTCTATCCATACAACAGAATACTATTCAGCCATAAAAAGGAATGAAATATTGATTTTATTAATACATGAGTGAATTTCAAAAACATTATGCTAAGTTAAAGAAACTAGACAACAAAATACCACACATTGTATGGTTCTATTTATATGAAATGTCCAGGAAAGGCAAATCTCTAAAGACAGAAAGTAGATTAATGGCTGCCCGAAGATTGGGGTAGGAACTCGTATTGACTGCAAATAGAAAGGAAGGATCTCTCTGGGTGGGTGACAGAAATGTTCTAAAATTGGATTGTGGTGACCGTTGCACAACTATGTGTGTGTACTAAAAAATCACTGAATTGTACATTTAAAATGGGTGAATTTTATGGTTTGTAAATCATACTCAATAAAGTTTTTTTTAATTACACATATCTACTGCCTATAAAATATACCTTCACCAAAAAAACAGAAATTTTAAAGGATAAGATAAGAGAAATATAACTTAATTTCTAGTATTTTTCTTCCTGAACCCTTCCCACTCTGGAGATCACTGAATTCAACTTTGAAGAGGGACGTGTGGTCCCATGGTTAGAGATGTGGGCCCTGGAGCCAGGCTGCCTGGGTTCAAATCTCAGCTCGGCCACCTACTACTTGAATGACCTTGGGGAAGCAATGTAAGCTCCCTGGGGCTCTATCTCTCTGGTTGGAAAATAGGGTTGATGAGAATAACAATAACTAAGCAGATGTCCCAAGGCTCCTGGGAAGAGGCAATGGGGAGAGACTACTCCCAGTTCACCCCTGAGGGTGACCACTGGACCAGACCCATTGGCCCTTAGGAGCCTTCTTCACTCCCAAATGCTCGGCAAGGCAGGCTTACCAAACCAATCCGTAAAGCGCCTACTGTGTGCTTAGCACCAAGTAGGCAGGTTTGAAGGATGATGTTCCCCCACTCCAGACACGCACAATATGCTGACTGCCTCACAGGTTCATGGAGTCTCATGAGAAATTATCTGTATTGTGCGGATGGGGAAACTGAGGCCCAGAAAGAGGACACTAACCCTTCAGAACATGGGCAGGACTCCTGCTTCCCATGGCAGAAAGCACTTTGAAGAGGAAATGTCAAAGGCGGAATGGCCGTTCTGAGCAGCGCAGGGAAGAGAGGGAGTGAGGGGAGCTGAGGGAGCAGGACGTGACTGCGCGCATGGGGGAGCTGCAAGTGCGCCCCCAGCCCTTGCAGAGGACCAGGCAGGCGGCGGGTGGGCGGGGCCCAGACTCCTGCAGATCACGTTAGTGCCCCTCACCCCCACCTGGGCCCGGGGCTGGAGCCCCATCCCCACACTCATTCGCGCCCGTTGCCCTCGTCCAGCCTGAGCTGGGCTGGGCCCCAGAGGATATTGCCAACCTCGAGTTCATTGACCCCAGGTTGGGGTGTAGGGGATGGTGGGTGGGGCTGCTCTTCCCAGGCTCCACGCCCACTTCCCGGGGCAAACTCCTAATCTGCCTTCAGATCTCAATGTTGCAGGAAGACCTTCCCTGATCAGTTACCCCACCCCAGGATCAATGCTTATCACTGTTTTTATCATTTTTGTGTGGGGGATAGCTTCAAGTCTTTCTCACCCAGAAGGATGGTAAGCTTCAGGAAAGGGCCAGGCTCTGGCTTGTTCTGCACTGTTCTCCCACACAGGGCCTAGAACACAGTAGGTGCCTGATAAATATTTGCCAAAGGGGTGAATGGATGAATGAGCCTGTTGGAACCCTGACTTTAGGGAGTAAGGGACTGCTTTTAAGTGCAGTGGGGAGGACTACTCCTGGAGTCAGGGCCTGAGCGCAGGCTCAGGGTCGAAGTCTCTGTCCCATCGCTGACTCACTGTGAGACCTGGGAGCCTGTTTCCACTTCTGTAAGATGAGATAATAATAATGACACTATGTGCTTGGCACCACTCCAAGGTTGCTGCCAGATCAAATGTAACAATGGACACGAGAGACTTCTATGAACTCTCCGAGCCCTCTGTCGAGGGCTGGGGTTCAGATCCCAGCTACTCGATCTCTCTGAGTTTCAGTGTCCTCAGCTGTGCAAGGCAATGCCTGCCTTATGGGGCAGTGGGGAGGTCGGCCCCTCAGCCCCAAGTCTAGCTTGGAATAAGCCTGGCACCCAGTGGACGGCCACTATGACTATCGCCTTCAGCTCCAAACCCGTTTTATACAGGAGCTGTGTGGAGTTGCTTGTTGAGGAACCAAAGAATGATGTTATAGAATGTGTTTTTATAGTCTGGGCCAGGATGGTGGGTCAGAGTTTGGGAAGAGGCTCCCTGAGCATCTTCTCTGTCCCAGGCACTGTGCTACCCACACGCAGGGAGCAGCCGGCCATCTGTCTGCCCTAAGGTGGTTCCTTCCACAGGAACAGCTTGGGAAGGTAAGGCCCACCACAGTGGGAGCATCTGGGCAGCCCCGGGCACAGGCAGGACCCTGGGGGAATCAGGCCATAGGACGTTCATGCAGTGTGGTGGAACAGCAACAGGGCAGTGGCAGCTCAGAGCTCAGCTTTCCACAGGGAAGTAGGGCTTCCTTCTTGGCTAGGCTGTGCTGAGTACTTGACTGGCGCTTAGGAGAGGGAGGTACCCGACTCTGAGCACCTTCTACAGATCAGGCTCCAGTCTGGGCACTTCACACAGCATCAAAACAATCCTGCCAGTAGGTGCTACTAGCCCACTTTTCAAAGGAGGAAACAGGCCAGGGCAGTGAGGCGACACCCAAGGTCACACAGCCAAATTTGCTCAGCTGGAATTCTAACCCTGAGCCGGCAGCTTGCCACTGCTCTATCCTGCCCCCTGGGGAAGGGGGCTGGGCCCCGGGGGGACTTGCCCTTGCCTATCTCCTGGGAGGGAAAGGGAGCACCAGGGCCCAGGGCCCTGGACACTCCTCCCCAAGTCTCCACCACTTCCAAGTAGAGGTGGGGACCTCTGTTGCCTCCAGCAGAATAATATTATTAGCTATAATTTAATGAGAGGTTCTCATGCACCAGCGAGCTTTTGTTAACTCATTCGATCCTCAAAACAGCCCTATGGCTGTCCCGTGATGATACCCATACACAGATGAGAGACTGAAGTCCAGAAAAGCGAGCATTGATTCCTCAGGCACCTCTTCTACTTTCTTGGAAAAGAAAGATATGTTGTCAGGGCACTTTGAAACATGGACCCAGAGTCACAAAACAATAAAGGAGAAACGAGTTGGTTGGGAAGTCCTGCCTCATGTCTACCCCAAGTCCCACAGTCTGCAGTGAGAGCTTGACATTCCACAGCTTCTCTGGGCCCGCAGGAAGCCACCCCCCACCACACGGCCTTGGCCCCTCCTCTGTTGGGGGTCAGGAGGGAGGTGGTTCTCCTTTGTTCCCCAGGCCTCAGGGGAGCATCCTTACCCCAGAGAGGCTGGCTGAGGTCATGGGTCTGTGCCCCCTCCCCAGGCCAGCCTGGCCATGCTGGCAACCCCGTCAATCAGGTGCGGCCGGCTCAGCAGCCGGTCTTTTATTTCCTAAATTAAAAGGGCTTGTGATTCCTGATTGAATTAAAGGCGGGAAGGTCAGCTCTGAGACCAGCAGGGAGACTTCAATCACAGGAGGCAGGAGGCAGCCGGGGTGGGCAGGAGGGCGAGACACAGAGCACACAAGGCTGGGGGCAAGAGTGGAAACGCCACCGCCTCTCTCCCAGGCCAGATCTTGGCAAAGCGTGGTGTGAGGATGGCTGGTCCACAGCACCCGCACCCCACAAGCCTTTTGAGCATGTTGATTTAAATCAGAGAAATTGCATTCTCCTCCTTGCCACTCGTACAGTGGACAACCTGCACCACTGTACTAGGCAGCCTTGCTTGCCTATCTATTGGTTAAATGCCCTCAGAAAAGTGAATTCCACAGTGCTTTTCACTGCCTATCAGCAGCAAGTTCTTTCTGGCTTCTCTCCTAAACTCCGTGTTGGACTTTCAGGGCACAAGAAGGATGAAGCTACTTGCTTTGGATTCATAAAGGATGGTTACTTGGCCCACTTTTTCTCCACCTGTGACTCAGGCTCTGCGATGCTACAAACCCCCAATGCCTTCCTTAGAGACCTGGACAGAGTGGAGAGAGGATTGCAGTGAACATCAGGGGGCCTCAGTCCTCCTGGCTGTGTGCCCTGGGGAAAGCCCGTTTTTTGCTGTGGGACTCAGTTTCCCCATCTGTACAATGGGCAGCATAGCCCTTACAGGGTTCACCAGAAGCCTCGCCTCCCTGGAGAGCCATGGTTAGGATGTGCCTTCTAGCTTGGGCTGGCACCTTATATAACCATGCCCCCCCCCCCCCCCAGCCAAGAGACAAGTCAGGAGTGACGAGGCCTTGATCCCTGTTTCTGCTGGCCAGATTTGGACGTCCTGGAGTAAATGTGCCATGTCTTCCAAGGACAGGCAAGAAGAAACAGGACTGGACTTAGACATAGTGATGAACTGACTTCCCGGGGGAGGGTGGTTTCTGAAAATAGATCATACGAAAGCCCTCTCCCCCTCCCACTACCCCCATCCCCTCAGCCTTGTGATATCTCCATGGGGCAGCCTTAGATTTAGGGGTCACCCTGAAGCTGGTGGCACTGAGGTCAGACATGGGAAAGGACTTCCTAATGGTGGGCTATACAAGGCCGTGGCATCATCAAACAAGGGGTGGCATGGGGCACGTCTGAGGAACTGGGGAGTCATGGGCCCCACCAAGGGCGGTGGAGGTGAGCTCTGGGCCCAGGTCCAGAGAACTTTCTCCTCTTGCTGGCCTTGAGCAGCAACTTTCCCTCTTCTGCTGGAGGGAGGTGATGATGCCATCCTAGCACACAAGGCGGGTGTGGCTTCCAGTGACAGGGGGACATGGGCAGCTGCGAAGGAGCATTGCAGGTGGCCTTTCCTTGTATGTTTGAATGTGTATACCTTTCAAAAAAGTAAACAAGATCTTATTTTTCATGCCGAGACACACGCTGTTTCTTTCTTCACCAGCCGACTCGCAGGCCTTTTCCGTGGACCAGGTGCGGGTACCAGCACTTTACGTGCATTTAACTTGTTTAATCTTCTCAGTGACTGTTGTTACCCCATTTAGAGAGGAAATTGGAGCACAGAGAGGTCCAGCAACTCGCCCAAGCTTAGCCATAGCAGTCAGACTCCAGAACAGTGCTGAGTTTTGAGCTAGAACTCTACAAGGATGGGCATGTGCTATGTCTGCTCTGTCCAGTATGGTAGCCACTAGACCCATGTGCCTTTCAAGCACTTGCCATAGGACTCATGCCACTGGGGAACTGGATTTTACTTTTACTTAATTTTAATTTAAATAGCCACATGGGGCTAGTGGCTACCGTATTGGACAGTACAGCTCTACAGACTCTGCTGAGCCACTAGGCAAGACTAGGGCCATCTAGATGTGTCCCTCTCATCCTCCATCAACCCTCCTCCTGGCCACTCCCAGCCCAGACTTCCAGGAAAGCTCTCTCTTTCTCCCACATTCCCCTGTGAGGGGCTTCCTTGTCCCACCCACATCTGCCTCCATATTCCGGACCCACCCCAAAGGTGTCCTGGAAGGCAGGGACAGCGCTGTGCAAGGGCTGGTCCTGGTCCTTGGGGTCTGAGTGAGCTCCCTGTGGGGACTGCTTCCATTTGTGCTGACAACCTTGGGTGACACCAGGAAGAGAGCACTGCTTCCCCTGCAGAGGGGATCAGGTCCTCCTTGGTGGACTCTTAGTGATGCAAGCCCACTGGGGAGACATGCGGGGACAGCCCTCCCACTCCAGGGCGTCAAGCAGGAGGATCCCTCCTGGGTCACAGCCTCTCCCAAGGCCTGAGGTCCGGGGACTCTGATAGGGTGCCCTGTCAGACCTCCTGCCCTGCCTTCCGGGGCGCTGATGGAGTGCTGGATGCTGGAACCGCAAGGAGTCCGGCAAAGGCCTCGGGAGCTCCTGGCGGGTGGGTGATTCCTTGCCTTCGAGGCAAGCCCTGGGGGAGCTGTGGAGGGCCGCACAGAAGAGATGGAATTCACAGTGGACCTGAAGTGGGAAAAGTTGTCGACTAGGTGGGCAGGTCAGAGGAAGGCATCTCCTACAGAGGGAAAAGCGAGATCAGAGGTGGGGAGGTTTTCACGTTTGGCTCCATGACCACGGGGAAAGGAGGCGAGGGCTGAAGCTGCAGAGAGCCTTGCGAGAGGAGGCAGCTGGTGATGACACTAGTGCCAGTGACACCAAGTGCTCCCTGCAGGCCGCACAGTTCTAGACCCATCACACCGTTGTCTCACTGGGTTCTCACAAATGCCCCGGGGTAGATGCGCCTGACCAACGAGGACATGGAGGCTCAAAGAAGGGAAGTCACTTGCCCAGGTCACACGGCCAGTGAGATGCTTCACCGACGCCACGCACACCTGGCCTCCTTCCTGGGCCAGTTTGATTCTGCAAACACCCTTAAGGAGGGTCTGGCCAGGTTTGTGCAGGCTGCTGGGTGCAGGAAGAATGGGAATGGGAAAGGCAGGAGGCAGGGAGCTAGGGCAGCGGCGGCTGCAGTAATTGGAAACAGGCCTGCCCTGCAGCGTTAGGAAGCTGAGCGAGTAGGGAGAGCGAGAGGGCTCAGACTGTGGGGGCGGGGGAGCAGCGCAGGAACGGGGCAGGAGAGACGGTGATGAGTTGCGCTGAGATCATGTTGAGTCTGAGGGGCCCTGAGAACTTGAGGGGTCTGGAGCTCCAGGAAAAAGGACTGAGGTAGAAGAAAGGATTTGGAGGCCAGTGTTGGTGGCTGAGGTCTCAAGTGGGTTCAGGGAGAAGCGAGGCCCCCACCTTACAGGGAGGATTTCTGACCTCTCCAGGACCTGCCGAGGTGGGAACCCTTCAAGGAGATGGAGGAGGAGACCCAGGGAGACGGAGCATCCTGGGAACATGGGAGGTCAGCATGCAGAGGCTCTGAGCAGGCTAAGGAGAGAGAGACAGATGAGAGGTCCTGGGACAATAGTTCTCTAGGAGAGGGCGCATCCCCTGCCAGCTGGGGAATCAAGGAGGGCTCCATGGAGGAGGTGGCATTAGCGCTGGGCCCAGTGGAGATAGAAGCCAAAGGACATTCCCAGCAGCAAGCACACGGGCAGGAAATCAAGAGGCCTCGTCAGCATCTGGCAAGAGGCCTGAGTTGGCTAGCTCCTTGGGCGGGCCGGCCATGAGGTGTGATGAGACATGCGGCCAAAGGGAAGCTGGGTTCCAGGTAGAGAGAGCTTTGAATATCCAAGTCGAGTTTGAATTTTGTCCTGTAGGCAATGGGGAGCTCTTGCAGGTTTTGCAGCAGGACAGACACCTGGGGCAGGAGTGGTTGTGGGGAGGCAACATGGTCCTCACTGGGAGAAGGGCAGAAGGGAATGTCCATCAGGGTCTCCCACCAGCCAGGAGCCCCAGTGTCACAATCCAACTCTCCCACAAGCTGGGCTGGTAAAAATAGCTGGGAACCCCAATGTGATAAAAATAGCTGTGGGCGGGGGAGTCACCTGCACAGACAGGTTGGAAAAGTAGGTCATGGCTGAGGGACACCTGGGAGGTGAGCGAGAGGGAGCTGGATTTCCATGCAGAGCCGGCTGTTCCCTCCCTCGCCCAGGAAGACCCAGCCCCTCTGGGCGGCTGGAGCAAGGTCTGACAGTGGAGGTGGCCTACAGGCCACCCAATATCTCCCCCTCTGTGGGCATTCCCATCTCCCACCTGTGTCAGGGCAGGTCTGGCTTGGGCATCTTCTGGCACAATCCCTTTGCTTCAGGAATCCACTTCCCAGAAGAATCTAGTGCTTGGTTTCTTGACAACATCACCTCCTAGACTCACTGAGTCTAGAATTAATTTATCTCTCTTGCTACTGTTTACATATTGAGCATTTATTAAATTCTATGCCCTGTGCCAACTTCTCCACACTACGTGGACAACCTTCCTGAAATACGATCTGTTCCCCAAAAGCCAATCATCTCTCTCTTAGAGCCCCTGTCCACACTGTTCATTTTTTTAAAATTATCACACAATAAAATTTACTCTCTTTTCCTTCTGGTGTATAGTTCTATGAATTTTAACACATGTATAGATCCGTGTAACAACCCCCACAATCAGGATACAGAACCATTCCATCCTCCCTTAAAACTCCCTCATGCTCTCCCTGTATAGTCACACCCTCACCACACCCATAACCCTGGCAACCACTAATCTGTTTTCCATCACTATAATTTTGTCTTTTCGAGACTGTCAAATAAATGGAGTCATACAGTATGTAACCTTTTGATTAGCTTCTCTCATTTAGTGTAAATGTCCGAGGTTCGTCCAGTTGTGGCATGTATCAATATTGCTCCTTTTGACTGTTGAGTAGTATTTCACGGCTTGGAGGTACCACACTTCATTTAACCATTCGCCCACTGAAGGACATTTGGATTGTTTCTAGCTTTTGGCTGTTACAAATAAAGCTGCTGGGAACATTGATGTACAGGTTTTCAAGTGAAGAAAAGTTTTCACTTCTCTGGAGTAATTACGTGGGAGTGGGATTGCTGGGTCATATGGTAAGTGTATGTTTTACTTTACAAGAAACTAACAAATTATTTCTCAAAGTGCCTGGGCCATTTTGCATTCCCACCAGCAGTATGTGCGTTCCACTTCTTCTATATGCTCATCAGCACTTGGTTTTGTCAATATTATAGCTATTCCAGTAGGCATGTAGTGGTGTCTCATGGAGATTTCCATTTGCATTTCCCTCGTGGCTAATGATGTTGAATATCTTTTCACGTGTTCATTTGTCATCCTTATATCCTCTTTGGTGAAGCGCTATACAAGTCCTTTGCCCATTTTGGAACTGGGTGGCTTGTTTTCTTGCTGTTGAGTTTTGAGAGTTCTTTATGTTTTGCATAGAAGTCCTTTATCAAATATGTGGTTTGCAGATTTTTCCCCCCCAGTCTGTAGCTTGTCCCTTCATTTTCTTGACAGTGTCTTTGACAAAAAGTTTTGACAAACTTTTGACAAAAGCAAAAGTTTTTGATTTTGATGAAGTTCGATTTATTGGTTTTTCCTTTCATGGATCATGCTTTTGATATCATTTATAAAGTCCTTTACCCAACCCCAGGGCAAGAAGATTTTCAGATATGTTCTCTTCTAAAAGTTTTATGTTTTACATTTAGATTTATGATCTATTTTGAGTTAATCTTTCTATTTAGGTCAAGGGTTATTTTTTTGCTTATGGGTGACCAGTTGTTCCAACACCTTTTGTTGAAAAACTATCCTTTCTCCATCGACATGTCTTCGTACCTTTGTACATATTCATCACATTTGTGTGGCTCAATTTTTGGACATTCTATTCTGACTTATTTATCTATGTGTCCATCTCTTTACCAATACCACAGTCTTGATTACTGTAATTTTATACTGTCTTAAAATCTAGTAGATTCCTCCCACTTTCTTCTTTTTTTTTACAAAATTGTTTTCGCTATTCTAGTTCCTTTGCCCTTCCATAAAATTTTAGAATCTGCTTGTTAATATCTACAAAAAAAAAAACCCTGCTGGGATTTTGATTGGTATTGTGTCAAATCTACAATTCATGTTGGGAAAATCAACATCTTTACTATGTTGAGTCTTCCAATCCATGGATACTGTATATCTTCCCATTTATTTAGGTCCTCATCGATTTCTTGCAACAGCATTTTGTAGTTTTCAGCATACAGAACATGCATATCATGCTATGGTCTTTATTTGTTCAGCTAATACTTGCTTTCTCCATTAGATTATCAGCCCCATGAGGGTAGGGACCATATCCATGTTGCACAGTGAACACAGGTTCATTGAGCTCCCAGGGGGCCTGCCTGGCATGCAGCAGGCCCTCACTAAATATCTCTGAATGAACAACAACACTTCTGCGTACATCATCTCGTTTAATCTTCCCATGATCCTACAGGGTGGAGATTATATTCCTTACTTCGTGGAGGAGAAAATCATGGCTTGGAAAGGAGCTGTAGTAGGCATTATTCTAAGATGGTCCCAAGATTCCCACCCCCTGGTGGACACACACATTAACCCCCTCCCCTTGAGTATGGGCAGGACCTATGAATATGAGGAGATATCTTTCCTGTGATCAGATCACATTCTACAACAAAGAGAAAGGGATTTTGCAGATGCAGTTAAGGTCCCTAATCAGTTGACTTGAGTTAATTACAAGAGAGATTTTCTTGGGTGGGCCTGACCTAATCAGATGTGCCTTTTAAATGAGAGTCTAGAGGACACAGATAGAAGTCAGAGAGGTTCAAACCAGCAGAAGCACTCTCCCATTGACCATGAAGAAGCAAATTGCCATGTTGTGGAGAGGTGACAGGGAATAGCAGTGGCATCTGAATTGAGGCCCTCAGTCCCATGACTGCGAGGAACTTGGCAGAGGAGAATCTCAGATGAGATCACAACCCAACTGACACCTTGACATCCGCCTGAGGAGACCCTGAGCAGAGGACCGGGTTGTGCTGTGCCCAGACTTTTGACCTATAGAAACTGTGAGCTAACAAATGAGTAGGGTTTTAAGCTGCTAAATTTTTGGTAATTTGTTATGGAGCAATAGAAAACTAATCCAGGGCCCTTTCCCAGGGTTCCAGAACTGGGACCCATGGGCCCCCAGACTTCCAAGGTCTTGCTCTCCACCACAGCATTTCCTGATGCCTTCTCCTTTTGGGGGCCTTCCCAGTTCATGCCTTTTGTTTCATTCTTCTGTTTGGATCTCAGGCTTACACAATCCTTGGTCCATGACACTCATTAATGGTCCATGCACTTTGATTTACGTTGGTTGGTTAGTTGGTTTAAATAATGCAAAAAGCATCCATAAACCTACCATCCAGAGAAACAGCTAGTTCTTGACAGTCACCACATCTAGCTGTGGCCCCCATTCCACCCCCATCCCTCCACCTGCGGTCACTGTCATCTGAATCCCCTGTTCATCATTCCCTTACTTAATGTTTTGTAGGGTTTAACCGCATGCATGTGGATTCCATAAAATTAATCTTTTTAATTTTAATGGTTTTTAACTTTATAAAAAGAGTCTCATGTGGTACATAATTTCTTGGGACTTTTTCTCTCAATTTTATGTTGCCAAGATTCATGCATATTGTTGCATGTTAGAGGGGTCGTTCGTTTTGACTGGTGTGTGGTGTTTCACCGTGTGACCCCACAGCCACAGCCCGTTCACCCGCTCTGCTGCTGTTGGGCATTTGGGCAGGGTCCAGGTTTCTGCCATCATCAACAGTCCTGCTCTGAACATTCCCATACAAGTCTCCCGGTTCAGTAATTCGCTTCTCAGAGTCCAATTCTGCCTAAATAAACCAAAAGGGAAGGATTTGGTTTCTTTGACATAGGAGAAATAGGAGCCTAACAAAACTTCTTGCTGGGGGCCCACCCTTGACTGATTGTTACCAGTGCACTCCCCCCAAACTGCTGCTCCCCATAGATCCACTCGAACGCCATCAACCCCAGACACCCAGATCTGGGGCCACGAGGCCCCTGCCACCCAGGGAGTGTCAGGAGCATGCAAGCAGCTCCACCCTGACCGGAGTTTCAACATCAAGAACTGGCTCTGAGGAAGTTCACTGACCACAGTGGCTGCTCACTCACGGCTGTGGGCAGGGTTTTGGCCCCAAATATATCTCTCTGTGCGCTTGGAATGCAATGTTCCGGAAAGCCCCCCAGCCTAGACCACTACAGAGCACACGATGACAGCGAGTGTGGTGACAAGTTGGCAAAGCGGGAAGTGAAATACAGCCTCAGCCAGGCTCCTGCCCTGCCGGGCCTCGCTGGAGACCCCGGTTGAGTCACTGACCCCTTTTGGGCCAAAATGTCCTCACATAGCCCAGAGGAGATGCACACCCACTGAGATAAGATGTTTGACATCTGGCTAGAAGGAAAGTGCGAGAGGGTGGAGAGAGCTTACAGCACGGCTGCGTCTGGCAGCTCGTGGCCCTTCCTGAAGAAAGAACCCTGCCCAGGCCTGTACGGAAGGGCCACTCATGCCCAGGGCTTTCAGGGCCCCTGACTGCACTGTCACCATCAAATTGGAGGGAACGACAGCCCCTCTCCAGGCTGTGATCCTGTCTCAGCAGCCCCTGCCTGCCCTCTCAGCAGGAGCTGACCGCACCCACATGGGCAGGATCGGGAACGGGAGTCCCTGCTACGGGACCAGGAAGCCCAGTGGTTAGGGGTACAGCCGTTTGCAAACAGAGCCAAATCAAAATCCCTGCTCCGCCTGTTACCAGCTGTGTGACTAGTTGTTTGCTCAAGGTCTTCAGTCCTCAATTTCCTCATCTATAAAACAGGGATGATAAAACGCACCATAATGCGGTGGTCAAGAGCACACTCCTTGGGTTCCAATCTTGGTTCTGCCACTTATTAGCTGTGTGACCTTAGACAAGTTACTTAACCTTCCTGTGCTTCGGTTTCCTCAACTGTAAAATGGGATTGAAAATGTTACCCACCTCCCAGGGGTGTTATGATGGTTAAATGAGCTGATGTTTGTAAAGAGGTTAGCACAGTGCTCGGTACAGAGTAAATGCTCAATAATGACAATCAGAGGGACAGTCAACATCATGCATTCACTCATTTAGCTGGGGGCAAGGGAAGAGGGTCAACTCTGCACCAAGTACTGTGTCTAAAGCTGTGGGGGGAACAGAGCAGAGAAAGACAGCCCTTGAGGCTCCAGATCTGAACAGTGGCAGAGACGTTGGGACCCCAGGCCAGTGCTCTTTCCACACCCCACCACAGACGAAGCTTCGTCTCCCTGCCTGGTTATCTACCGCTGCATAATGGATCACTCCAAAACTGACTGACTAAAACAAGTCATTTTATAGCCTCTCTCGGGCCTGTGGGACAGGGGCCCGGGAAGGGCTCAGCGGGGTCTGTCCTGTGGTCTCAGTCAGACGGTGGCGGGAGCTGGAGCAGCAGGGGCTGACTGGGCCTCTGTTTCTTCACGCCTTCTCAGGACCTCACCCCGTGGTCTCTCCACACGAGCGAGGTCGGGCTTCCTCTGGGCTCCAGCAGGAGTCTTCCAGCCGGCAAGGTGGAAGTTTTGTCATCTTTTCTGGCCTAACCTTGAGAGTCATGCAGTGTCTCTGCCACTTTCTGTTGGGTACAAGCAAGTCACATACCCACCCAGATGCAAGGGGAGGGGGACTAGACTCCATCTCTTGACAGGGGTGTGGCAAGTTTCTAGAAGAACACGTAGGATGGGAGAGTCTGTCATGGCCATTTTGGGAAAATAACATCTGCCACTCATACCCTCTCGCCCCTGGCCCTGCTGTCCCCTCCTGGAGGGAGTAGGACTGCAGAGGCTGGACTAAGCCTGTGTCAGGAGTGATGAGGCCCCAGGAGTTCTAGACACAGGCAGAGAGAGGAGATGCCGAGCCTGTGAACTCCTGGGGTGGAAAGAGAATGGACAGTGGAGAAGAAATGGCCGTGGAGAGGGACACCAGGGCAGCCAAATTCGGCCCATTCCACCCCACCTTGGAGCTACTGGACAATCAGAGGCACTGGCCTGGCAAGTAAAGAGGACGTTCCTGACCTCAGAACAGCCCAAGCTCAAGCAAGTGCCAGGTCTCAAAGTGTGCAAACTGTGCTCCCCCGCCCTCCCCAAAAAAGAAAGCTCTCAGAAAATTCTTTTGGTCAGCAAATGGATTAAAGAGGATAAATTGAGGCCAAACTCCAAGAAAGCCACCCGCACAGCTGTGACCAGCGCAGTTTCCACTACACCAGCACTGCTGTCCCACAGGCATCAGAAGAGGGAAGCAGGGCTGTCTCGGAGCCCCCGTCCGGGATGGTGTCCACAGGGAGGGTCTGCACAGGCTCGCATACCTGCATGAGCCCAGAGCAGAAGAGTCTGAGTCTCTGATAACTGAAGACCTGTGCTGCCTGCAGGAGGCCAGCGCTTGCCTGCAGGAGTTATGACCCAGAGACTGAGCCAGGCAGACTCACCACCAACAAATCCCCAAAGCGGGGCCCATGGGAGAGGAGATGTGCTTGCACCTGCTACTGGTGCAAAATACACTTAATTACTCGAAGCACCAGCCAAAGGTTCTCCCTCAGGCTGTCGGGGTCCGGGGAGATGCTCACGCCCGGTGGAGTCCATGGGGGCAGCAAGGCAAGTAGCGCATCACCATTACTGTGGGCTTCTGTACAGGGAGGGGCCGGCCTAGAGCCATGCTTTAAAATATTACTCTTGGGACAAGGATAGAGGGGGCTCCCTTCCATAGGCCATGCTCCCACTTGCCTCCCACTCTGGCCCCTAAGAATTAGACTCTTAGACAGAAGCTAAACCAGGCCTCTGTCTTAGCCCGGTTTCCCCTAAAAGTGGAGCTTGAGTGGGCTTCGGTCTGGGGTGCAGATAGTTTATTTGGGAAGTGACCCCAGGGAGCAGGAGTGAGGGCTGAGGTCAGGGGACAGAGCGAGACAGGGAAGGGGGTCTGCCAATACCAGGATGTTTTACCACATTAGCCATCCCTGTGGGTGACTGGTGACCCCGCAGGGACCTATTTAAGAGCCTTATGAGATATGTCTCAAAAGTGTACCCCCAGGAGAGCAAAAGGGGGAAGTATTTGTCTGTTGGCTTCTGTCCCTCCATTGGGCAAAGTTGTTCCCAGGGCGTCCCTTCTGAGGTGTGCACCCGGGCAGACCTCAGGCTGGGGTCCACAGGTATCCACGCACAGAAACCTCAGAGAAGCCTCGGGCAAGAGGTGGGAGGCTCTGGGCCAAAGCAAAGCGCTACCTGATGGCACCTGAGTGGAGCCCAGAAAGCCCGCCTGGAGCTGGCCACCGCAGCAGGGGCTGGAGTAAGCCGTAGGGTATGGAGGAACTTGGACCCAAGGGTCCAGTGTAGGTCTCCACCTTGCCACCCTCACTGAGCCATCAGCAGCATCAGCAGCCTCCTGCAGGGCCAGCTTTTCAGAGCATGAAAAATGTTTCCCTGTAGCCAGAGAAAGCTCAGAGGTTGGACGTCAGGGTGGAAGTGGGCAAGTTCTAAGTACACAGCACGGTTTCAGAGCCCTGCTCTGCTTTGTCCAGCTCAAGGACCAGTCTGGCTTCCCTCTTTAAGTGCTTGCCTCACCAGGGGGCCTAGGTCCGGAAGGAAGCAGAGTCCATTCTACCTGGAACTGCCGCCAAAGCCTTCCCCAAGTGCCTGGCGGCTCCCAGCCCCCGCCGGCCTCTCCGCACGCATTTATTTCCTGCCCGGCCAGCCTCACTTCGTTTCTCAAGCAGCTCATTCATGCTTCTCCACTTTCTCCCGGTCAGGTCAGCATCTCAGCTCTTTTCCTGGGCCGCACCCCCAGCGCCCTCCTGCCCACCCACCGGACCCAGACATTGGCACTGGCTTCCCGGGCCCCCCGTGGCTTGGCCCTCTCCAAGCCTGTATGGAGCCCTGCCCAAATCAGCACTTACAAGGACCCACTTTTCCCTCTCGCTCGCACAAGGTAGCCATTGTCCACTGCACAAGGGAGGACCATCCGTGTTTGTGCTGCGGCGCAGAAAGGATGTTTACCCAGGGTCACCAGCACCGCCTTCGTGCTGCGACCAGCCACTACCTGTCACACACAGGCCGAACACACACCTCACAGAGGCCCACATGGCAGGTGCAAAACACAGACATGCAGGCTCAGAACAGGTTCAAAACAGGCACACAGGTGCCCCACCACTTGCAGAAATGAGGCCTTAGCAGGTCCAGTCCTTTCTCAGCTGTGGCTTCCCTCTGCTCAGGCCCCGAGACACTCTCCTCCATTCCTCCTCCCCACCTCCTCATCTAATCCTCACAACTACCCTCCCTGGTGGGTATTATGATTCCCACTTGATACATAAGGACACTAAGGGTCAGAGAAGTTCATTAGCTTACACGTGGGGATGGGAGAAGAAGGGAGGATGGAAGGAGGGAGAGAAGGAAGGAAGAAGGGAAGGAGGTACCCGTGAGCACCACTTCTGCAGGGAATCCTAGGATGGCAGAGATGGGAGAGCCGGCCCTGAGGAAGTTTCTAGTCTTCCTCTTGGGAGACAGGGCAGTGAATTGCTCAAGGTCACATGGAGAAACCCCCACTGAGCTCAGAGATTTGGACCCTGGGCAGGATGGGGCCACACAGGGGGGTGAAAGGAATGGACAGGGGCAGAGCATGACCTTGTGGAACACCCTCTGCAGAAGAGAAGGAAGATTCTCAGCTGGGATACACCTGCCCTGGAGGCAGGGAGATAGATGCACATGACGCCTGTCAGGGGCACAGCTCCCTACCCCTGCCCGCCCCACAGTCCATGACCACCCTGGTTGGGCTCCCAGGTGGGGAAAGGGATTGTGGGTGGATCACTTGTGCGGGGGGCGGGGGCTGTTTCCTGACATTCACAGCAGTGTCCCGAGGCCCAGAAGCTTCCAGGAGGGGCCACAGGGACTTGGTCTCCAGAGGTCAAAGGGTAACTCAAGCAGCCTAGATGGGCCTGCATGACCACCAGAGCCCAGGGCACAGGCCAGGCACTGCGTTTCTTGGGAAACCCTGCAACTGAGATCCTGGGGATCCAAAGGGACTTCCAGGGTCATGTCTGTCACCACTCAGTCCCTAGTCAAACACTCCAACTGCCCTGAGAACATGGGTCAGAAGTGGAGAGGCCCTCCCCTGTCCACCTCCCAGGCCAGTTAGCAGAGCAGCTAACTGGGGTGAACGTGGCCTCTAGGGGTCACCTAGAGCTGAGTCCCTTGGCTGTGGGATGTGAGGGGAGGGCACCTACTCCTTGCAGAGGCCCAGCTCACAAAGGCTCCAGCTGGGACCAAGCTAAGGGAGGCTGAGGGTGGGGAGAGGGTGGGCTCTGCTCATCTCTCTGTGAGCAGAGCCGAGGCCACCTGTCCTGGGGGGCTGGTCCCAGGAGACCCCAGGTCTCCCCCTCCTCTTCTTCGAGGTGGTTCTTCTTCGAGGTGCTGAGTTCCCACCACACTGAGCCCATCTCAGCTGGCCCTGGCCTTGGGCAGCCAAGCCGGGCCCCTAAAGACCCCCTACTCCAGCTCCTGCACTGCTTTGCTTTCATCTAATGTATTCACTCGGCCATTTGACGAGTATTTATTGAGCACCTGCTGTGTGCCAGGCCTTATGCTTATCCCTGGGGATGTACCAATGAGCAAAGGAAACAAAAATCCCTGACTTCTTGGAGCTCAGATTTGAGGAGGGAGTGTGTTTATAGATAATAAACAAAATAAATGAGTAAATTGTAGAGTGTTGCATCTGTTTCCCAGGGCTACCACAACAAATTACCACAACCTTGGCGGCTTAAAACAACAGAAGTTTATTCCCTCACAGTTCTGGAGGCTAAAAGTCTGACATGAAGGTGTTGGCAGGGCCATGCTCCCTCCAAGGGCTCCAGGAGGGGAGAATCGTGCCTCTTCCAGCTTCTAGTGGCTCCTGGCAAGTCTTGGAGTTTCAGGGCTTGTGGCCACATCCCTCCAATTTCTGCCTCGGTCCTCACATGGCTTTCTCGCCAGTGGCTCTGTGTGGCTGCTCTTTTTCTTATAAGGACACTAGCCGTTGGATTTCGGGTCCACCCTAAATCCAGGATGATCTCGTCTCGAGAGCCGTAAGCACATCTGCAAAGACCCTGCTTCCAAATAAGGTCACATTCTGAGGTTCCAGGTGAACCTGAATTTTTTGGGGGGGACACTATTCAACCCACAGTCATACTCACAGGTTCCTGGGGTTTGGCCGTGGACATATCTTGGTGGGGGGGGCACTCTTCAACCCACTGCCCATATATTAGAAGAAATAATTTGGAGATTATTTGGAGAAAAATGAAAGTGGTAAAACAGAAGAGAGGGTGCTGGGGCTGGGGTGGGGAGTGCAGGTTGCAGGATTAAATAGGGCAGTCAGGTGGCCGGCCCAGTGGCGTAGCGGTTAAGTTCGCTCGTTCTGCTTCAGCAGCCCAGGGTTCGCTGGTTTGGATCCTGGGCGCGGACCTACTCACGCTCATCAAGCCATGCTGAGGCGGCGTCCCATATAGAAGAGCTACAACTCTACAACTATGATACACAACTATGTATTGGGGCTTTGGGGAGAAAAAAGAAAAAGAGGAAGATTGGCAACAGATGTTAGTGCAGGGCCAGTCTTCCTCAAAAAACAAAAAATGGTGTTCAGGAAAAGCCTCACCGGGAAGGTGATGTTCAAAGACCTCAAGGAAGTGAGGGAGTGAGCCATGTAGATATCTGGGGGAAAGGCATCCAGGCAGAGGGAATGGGCAGTGCAAAGGCCCTGAGGCAGGAGTGTGCGCAGCTCCTCTGAGGAATAAGGAAGCCAGAGCAGAGGGAGGGAGGAGCAGAGTGGTGGTAGCGTGGGATCACATGGGGCCATGCTGGGCCACAGTAAAAACTTTGGCCTTGACTCTGAGTGATACAGAGCAGAGGAGAGACAGGAACTCACTGTTGTCACAGCATCACTCCTGTTGCTGGGTTGGGCATAGACTGTAGGAGGCCATAGGCTGAAGGGTAACTCAGCCACCCGCTCCCCCACCCCCACCAGGCGCCAACAGGCAACAGGCCCTCCTGGGCTCTGGAGTGGTTGCCCAGGACTCTGTCATAGAGAGGCGCCTTGGATCCCCTGCTGCTGGACCCCCTGCCTGCCCACAGGGCTCAGGTTTCTCCTGTCAACTGTACCCACCAGAGCCTGGGAAAGTCAGCTTTCCAGACAGATTTCATCATTTTCCATTCGGAAACATTTGCTGCTCCCACCACTCCCTCCCCTGCTTCCAAGGCTGAGTCCGAAGGGCTGAGACATTCCGGAGCTCAGAGGGACCATGGGCTGGGGCGGACAGGCCTCCAGCCTGCCCCATGGCTACCTGGGACCAGCTGGCCAGGCTTCCACCTGGGGGACCCTCCCTGCCCCCCATGACTGCTCCCCCAACCCGATCATAGTCCTCCTGGCCCGGCACCTCTGCAGCCTGCTAAGAGGGAGGGCACCAGGCAGTGACACTGGAGGAGGTTGTGGAGGAGGGGAGGAGGGCTGGGCGCCCTCCTCCAGGAGTCCCTCACAGAGGCACAAAGGCAGGGTAAGCGGAAACTTCCCTGTGTCTTTGGACCCCATAATGTTTCTCACTCCCATTGCCATTATGGGGTCTGTCAACACATAGAATCTGTCAGCATTTGCAGAACCTGCTGTGGTTTGCAGAGCCTGTCAGTGTTTGCAGAGCCTGCTGGTCACAGAGCCTGTTGCTATTTGCTGAGATTGTTTCTTTTGTTCCTCCAGGTAGCCCCCACCCATTGCACAATGGTGGCTAGTAAAGTTCCCTCTCTCCTCCCTCCCCTGCCCTGCTCCACACCCCTCCCTGAGGTCTCTCCAAGTATCCACAGAGCACTTCCCCAAAGGCCCCAAGACTCAGACCTCCAGAAACCCCACACTCCCCAGTGAAACAGCATAAGCTGAGGTGTGGGGGGCTGGATGGAGCTGTGTCCCTATGTGAACAGAGAGCAACCCCCTCCCAAGCTTGGGTCCTGAAAAGAAAATTCAATTTGAAGCCAAGCAGAACTGGGCCTCTGTCACTTCCTAGCTATGGGGCTTCAGACATCCTCTCAAGTTTCTGAGCCTCAGTTTCCTCATCAATAAAATGGGGATGCGTTATGATGTGTGGCTGGGTGAGATTCATCTGATATAGCGGATGGGGAAAGACTGTGAAGAGTCAAATGGCTGCCAATGACAAGTGCCTGTGCCTGCCAGGCATGGGGCTTGGCTCTTCCACAAAATATCTCCAAGGGCTAAAGAGGCCCCAGGCATTCCTGTTATTAGCTCTGTGTGGTGAAAATAAGCCTGCAAGGGTCACCTCACCCTGGCCCTGGCTGAGGGCAGAAATCTGTCAGGAACTTGGAGAGAGTCTACATGGGAGCCCTCAGCCACCGGCCCTCCTCCTCCCCCCACTCTCAATGTTGCTCTGAGAGTGAGTGAAATCTGAAGGGGTAGGTCTCCCCTTACTGACTGGGAGCTCCCTGAGGGCGGGGCCGTGTCTCCCCCTCAGACTGGGGGTCCCTGAGGGCAGGCTGTGTCTCCCCCCTGAGACCAGGGCTCCTATCCCATCTCAGCCCCCAGGATGGGGTTCTAAGCATCAGCATCTCCAGCTGTATTCCTGCACCACTGAGTGACCACCCAAGGGACCACACGCCAAAGGTGGGGCCCTCCTGAAGAAGGAAGTGCTGATAAAGGGTCACTTCTCTGGGGACTTGGCACAGGACAAACCAGAGCTGCAATCAGAGGGTTCAGTTTGGAGCCATCAGCCAGCTGACTTTATTAAGTGCCTGCTGTATGTGAGGCCCAGTGGCAGGTGCTTTGGAGAGACCAAGAGGACCTATATGTGGTGTCCGGGCCCCTGGGAGACAAGCCTGGGCACTGTGGGATGTTGAGAGCTGGGTGGGTGCACAGACACAGGGGTGTGGGGGAGAAGGGAGGAATGGGCTCTGCAATCAGCCAGCCTCCTCAAAGGGACCCTGCTGGGACCAATCCCTGGGGTCAAGTTGAAGGCAATGGGCCTGTGGCCGCAGCTTTGGCCCCGGGGGTCTGCTGAAGGCCCCTCCCCATCCTACCCACCCCCTCTTCCCTCCCCCCACTTATCTGGCAGCCTCCATCCATGTTTCCCCAGAGCTTGTCCTCTCCGGTCCCCTCGACCCCACCCAAGGCTGAGCCATCTCACCTCCTGCTCCTGCCTGGCGGGTCCTGGCTGGGGTGGGGTTGGGGGGACAGGGGAAGAGCTTCGAACCTATGGAAGGCCCCTCGGGATCCACCTCCTGGTTCCTGAGCCCCCCATACCCCACCTTTAAGTTCCTCACAGCCTGGGAATTTCTCACAAGAGGAGTTCATGGGGTGTTCTAGAGAAGAAAGGAGCTCTGGAGGAGGACCGCTCTTCCACCCCTGCCTCCAGGCTGGGAAGCCACACCCAAAACCGTCAGAGGAAGCAGATTCTATGGCCCACCAGGCAGTGGGCTCCAACCAGATCATCCCACTTCTGCTCCCCACTCGCGAGGTGAAGCCAACTCATTTCTCTTCTCAGCCCTGCCCCGGGTTCCTGAGCAATGAGAAGCTAGGGGTCCTCAGAGGGGGCTCTGCTCTCACAGGAGCCACACTCAGCATATGTAGGCAACCCGGGGTCCCTAGAGGTAACAATGATGAGGAAAGGTCAATGTTGACCCAGGCTCAGGGAGCCCCAGTCTGAGGGAGACACAGCCCTGCCCTCAGGGAGCCCCAGTCTGAGGGGGACACAGCCCTGTCCATTCAGGGTTGGTCTGACTTGGCCTTGAACCCCTCAACCCCCATGTGGGAAGTAAAGACAAAGAGATCACCGTCTCCTGCCGTAGGTCAGGGTCCTTCCCACCCATCCAAGGACTAAGGGTAGGACAGGCCTGGAGCAGGAAGGGAACTTAGAGACCCTCTGGCCTAATTGGCCACTGGCAGGCAGACCCCTTCATTGTCATCTGGGCTCTGGGCCCCAGGCTCTCCCAGAATCCTGCTAAAAAGCATCCTCTCCGTGCAGGGTTGGGTCCAGGAAGCGGCCTTGCCTTGTCCCGTCAATCCCTTCCCTCACCCCAGACACTGAAAGTGGTGAGAGGCGGGCCCATGTGTGAGGGAGTAGGGGAGGCCCGATAAGCTGACCTTCCTCCAGCTCCTGTTTTGGCTGAGGCAGGCCAGTGCGCTCTTTGGTCTGTGGGCCCAGGGTGGGCAGGGGATCCTGTGGGGGAGGGGCTCCCAGACCCAAGGCCCCACTGGGTTGGGACAGCCCACACCCTGGCAGGAGGGCCAGCGCATCAGAGCCCCTCTGAGGTCTCCTACTCCAGGCCGTGGCTCCTCTCAGGCCCCTCAGGAGACCTACTTCACTCTGTGGTCCCCACCCCAAGAGACGAGGGGCTCCCCTGAGCCTCCCCGCAGCTTCCACCACCCACCAAAGTCCCTCAGGTCCCTGTTACTCTCCTGTCTAGAAACCTTGCCCCAAGCAAGGGGAAAAAGAGAAGGAAGGGATTGACTCCCGAAGGGAGACTAAGGGACAGAGGCTGGCAAAGATCTCCCCAGACCCTGTCTGCCCTCTCCTCAGCAGGAATGTGACGGTGAGGGGGGTGATAAGAACCCAAGAAAGATCATGTTCAATTTGGGGGAGTTGAACACAATCTGTGTATTAGATAATAGTAGGAAACTGTTTTATTCGGTATGAGAATGGCATGCTGGTTTATATAGAAAACTGGGTGTGTTTTTTTTTTTTTAGAGATGCATTCTGAAGTGATTAGGGGTGACATGTCCTGGTGTCTACAATTTAAAATATTTCAGTACAAAAAGAGATGAAGCAAATCTGGCAAAAATTTCATTATTCTATCTTGGTAATGGATGTTTGCAGGTTCATTGTACTATTCTCTCTACTTGTCTGAATGTTTAAAGTTTTTCACAATAAAATATCAAAAAAAAAAGGAAAAAAGAAAACAAACGTTGTACTGACCTGGTTTGAATACCAACGCTATCACTTCCTTGCTGTGTTACCTTAGGCAAGTCACTTAACGTCTCAGGGCCTCATTCCCTCTGTGGTTAAATGGTACAACTATCCCCCTCTCAGTAGGGTGTTGTGAGGATTAAGCATAGTGACTAATGGGGAGCACAGCACCTCGGACATAGGAAGTGCTCAGTTAAAAATGGTTTTTGTGAGATGAATGGGGCGGAGGCTGTGTGTGTGTGTGTGTGTGGCAAGGGTGGTGTTTTCTTCTCAAAACCTGACCCTCAGTTTCTCAGCCCTCAGTAATGTAGTTAATGACATTACTTGAGTCAACAGCCACGTCCCCAGCTCCTACTCCATGCCAGGGGCTGTGTTGGGTGCTGGGAAGGAGAGAACACTGGGGGTAGCAGGGCCCCTCTTAACGGGACCAGTAGACACCGGTCCCTTACGAAGAACACTGAAGTTAGCGGCCCCTCCCCGATTTGGTCCCCAGCCCAGGAACAGAGCAACTGCCCTTCAGCCATGTCCAGTCATCCAGCTCTGAGGACAGTCAGGGCTGGGGGTCCACCCTCTCGACATCCTCCACAGAGGAGCAGGGGGAGGAGTGAGAGCCCCATCCCGAGGACAAGGGCAGTGGGGCACGCGGCTGGTAACAGGAGAAGGCCAATGCTTTCCTATTTTGGGAGGCAGGAGGCAGCAGGTGGCTGGCTGGTGCTGGGACATGTGAACCCTCCGGTCAGGGGCCATGTGGTCAGCATCAGGGCAGCCTGGCTCTGCCAAGCATGGCCTGGGCCCCCCATGAGCCCACCAGCCAGACGCACTTGTGGCCATCGCGGGGAGGGAGATTTGGTTTCTCCACCACAAGGGCATTCTCCCTAATACAGCCCAGAAGGAGGAAAAGGCCACCTGGGACCCACCCATCCCCGAACTCTGCAGGGAAGCAGGCTCCAGGGATCTGAATGTTCTGAGGAGCTCCCAGCAGGGAGACACAACCTTTGCACTCCAGGAGCTCCTAATCTGATGACAGACACAGCCTCTGCCCTGAGGAAGCCCCCAGTCTGAGGAAGGAGACACAGGCCCCATATGAGAGGGCTCCAGTCTGAGAGGGGAGGCCCAGTCTGAGGAGGGAGGCTCGCCCCAGTGGGGGTGCAGGGCCTGGAGGGCTCCAACAGGCCGGTGGCAGCCCACGATGTTGCAGGTTCCTTTGGGAGCCTGGTTATTTTGGGGTGGGCAGGAGAAGCAGGCAACTTTCCAAATTAAAATCGGCAACTTCCCAGATTAAAATAGCCTTCCTGGGTGTCAGTCCTGAGACGTGCGCAACTCCCAGCTGAATGCTTGTCACACGGCTGTGTTCCTCCTGCCCTTCCCAGGCAGGCTGGGCAGAGCCAGAATGGCAGTCCCACTGAGAGGGAGGGAGGGGCGTGTGGGGATGAGCCTCATTTCCTAATCAGGGCAGTGTGGGAATGCAGCTCCAGCCTCCAGGGCCACCCAGAGCTGCCCACCACTTGCCCAACTCCTCCTTCCTAAAGGGGCTGCCAGCACCATCCCTCAGGAAGTCTTCCCACACTGACTCCAGCTGTATGAAGCCCTCTGGCTCCACCTGCCTCCCCAGTGGTGCGTCCAGTTAGTAATTTCCCATGGTCTCCCCTTCAGACTGGGGCTCCTGGGATCAGTGCTATGTTCACCTCTCAGACTGGGGCTCCCTGTGGGCAGGGCTGGGTCTCCTCACCACCCTGTTTCTCATACAACGGGAAGAAAGTTGACCCAGGACTCAAGTGCCCTGGGTTCTAGTGGTGACTCTGGTATGACTTTGCCCTCAAGGGCAGTGGCCTGCCTGGCATGGCTCTTAAGAGCGGAGATACTCTGGTCACAGATCCAGGTTCCAACCCCAGGCTGGGCACGCCATACTCCATCACCTCAGACTGCTCACTTACCCCTTGACCCGCCCCAGGGTCATGAGGAGAGCAGCAGCTCCCCGCCAGGGGCAGGTGGTGAGGCTTAAATGAGATAATGTGCACAGGAGGCTTGGCACAGCGCCCGGCCGAGCGCAGTGCAAAGGTAAACCAAAGAGAGGCCTAGCAGGCCAGTTCTCAAGCCAGGTGTGGGTTGCACAGAGTCCTAAGATCCATGACCCCGGAGTCTGGGGCCAAGACTGGCCCTGGAAGGCCACAGAGTGACCCAGGTCACTGGCCAGGCCAGGGATATGAAGATTCTGACCCGCAGGTCTAGGAACAGGGCTCAGTGCTAACACTTGCTCTCCCTCCCCCTCTGCAACTCTCCCTCTGGCCACCCAGCTCCAGCTGTCTTTGGTCCCTGTCCCCCATTACCCCCCTGCCTATCACTGCCAGCCACCACCAGCATGTGGAGGAATCCAGCTGCCCTGTATGTGTGACATCTGCCATGGCGTGACCCCTCCAAGCTGGGCAGGGGACTGGGGCCAGGCCCAGACAACATAAATATATCCTGGGAGTTTACATTGTGGGGGCCAGGAGTACACACCAGTCAGCCAGCTGCTGCCCCTGTTTATTCCCTGGGGGTTCATGGCCAGGGCGCCACCTCTGGAGAAGGGCAGAGGCAATACTCGGGTGGCTGCAGCTGTGTGGACATCGACGTACTGGGGACTCCAGGAAAGCCTGCAGGCCTCCCAGGCCACCCTCTCTGCTGTGTCCCAGCTGCCCCACCCCTTTCCATGGACAATGCTGCAGTACAGGTGAGAGTCTGAGCACAGAGCGGCTCCCCTGAGCCTGAAGTTCGGGGTCCCTTGGCCCTCCTCCCCTTTGGCCCCCTCCCTGCTCCAAGAACCCAGCTCAGACCTCAGTGCGTTTTCTCAGGTCAGGCCAAGCTGGGCCTTGCCTGAGTCAATCACTATTAATTCTGTCCCTGGCACTTTTCCAGAGTGTTTTACTTTTTCTGAGCACTTTCCATCACTCAGCATCTTCTCCACCTACTCTGGGAAGCAGGCGCTGCTGGGATGTCCATTGTCTGCGTGAGAATATTGAGGCCCAAAGGGTATACAGGCTATGAGTCCCACCCACAGCTACCTGTGGCACCTGCATTCAAGATCGACAGAGATGATAGCTTCACGGGGGCCCTGCACAGTGATCCACTTTACAGATGAGGAAACCGAGGCTTAAGGTAGTTAAGTGATGACTTGCCCATGGTGGCTCAGCTGGTGAAGTCAGGATTCAAACTTACCTCTGCCTGGCTCCAACCTCCCTGCATGGTCCTTCCCAACCAACTGCCCACCCCTTACCCAGAGGGTTCAGGAACCTTCTGGGAGCAGGCAGGGGTCCACAGAGTTCTTGGAGGTTCAACTCTTCCTTCCCTCCCAAGATGTTTACATTGGAAGGTCAGAGTGCATCCATTAATGTATTCATTCTGACTGAGAGTGCAAAGCCCTGTGTCAAGCATTGGCAGTAGAAAGGACTAATAATAATAATAAACAATAGCTAATGTTTATTGAGCACTTGCTATCTGCCTGCTTCTGTTCTAAGTGCTCTATATACAACATCTCAGGGAACCCACACTCCAGCAATATGAGACAATTATTAACTTCATTATTAATCCAATTTACAGTTGGGAAGACTGAGGCACAAAGAAGGAAAGTGAGTTCTCACAGGTCACATTGCTAGAAAATGTCACAGCCAGGATTGGGACCCAGAACCACTAGGCTATGTGTAGGAGATCTGGGTGGAGGCTGACTTTATCAACTAGTTTAAACAGTGTGGGTGTGAGTGCTCACACACGTATGGACACAGAGCAACCAGGGTGGGGACAGGCGCAGCTGAGCCACAGTGTACAGAAGTACTTGGAGTAGTGCAGGGTAGATTAAGGAAGGATTCCTGGCAGAGGTGGGTCGTGTGTCAGGGCTTAAGGGAAAGGAGAAATATAGGCCATTCTCAGTGTGCAGAACCCTGGGGAGAACTAATCTCCAAAGGGCCCCTTGCATGACCTTGAACATAGTAGGAGTTGACTAAGTGTTCTTGGAATGACGGAGTGATGATTGTGATGGTTGTGATGGAAGTACTGACGAGGACAGCAGTGTGATGGTGCTGAAGACAAGAGGACATGATGGTGGGAAGGAGATGGTGGTGTGACAGTGGAGGTGTTAGTGATGGTGGTGGTGGTCATAAAGATGGGAATGGAATTAGTGAGAGAGGCAAGAACCTAAATATTATTTACTTTACACTCCTGTACAGCCCTTTACAGTTTACACCAGCCATCACACATTCCTAATCCTCACAGCTGCCTTCAGGTGGGCATTTTTATCCTCATTTTATAAATGATGACAATGAGCCACAGACAAGTCATATTCTGCTTGCCCAAGGTCACAAGGCCAGTAAGCTGGCCCAGGCTCTCTGCCTTCAGGGCTCCTCCCCACTCGGAGTGGGGTGCCAGGGCAGCGTCAGGATGCCGCGGGTGGGCGGCGAGGCAGACGCTATTCTGCATTCCCAACCCAGCGGGCTCAGCCGCCTTCAGTTTGGGGGAGCGGGGAGTAGAACTAGATGACAGAGGAAGCAGTTCTAATCCCGGGCCCACTACCGACACGCTGTGACTTTCTCTGGACGGCAGCCAAGGCAGATGTCAGCTGCCAGGTGACAGCGGGCCTGCTGGGCAGAGCCAGTGGAGCCTGGCAGGAGCCCCACACACCAAGGGGATGAAGTCAGGGGTGGGAAATAATCCTGGAGTCAGAGAACGGCTTGCTTTAGGGTGACATTCCTGGAAAGTTCTGCTATGATTGGCTTCAGGTCGGGGCTTCTGCACAGGCCTTTCCAGTCAGGAGCAAGTTTATTAATAAACCCTGCCCTGCCCCCTGCCCTCACCCTGGGTGGGGAGGTGAGTCCCACTGCAAGGGGTGGGCAGAGACTGAGCCCTTAGATCTAGGCAGGGGGTGCAAATGCCCCGTAGCCCTCAGACTACATTCCCCACCCCCCTGCAGCTCCAGCGCTCTCCCTGCTTCAGCCACAGACCCTGGGGGCTTAGGAGAAATGGCAAACAGGGGTGGGTGGTTTGTACATGAGTGCACAAGGCTGCAAGCAAGGGTGCCTGCATGCGTGGTTGGGTGTGCAGACGGGAGCTCCTGAACAGGGTTATGAGGGTGATAATGGGCTCTGGGGGTGCACATGTGCATGGGTGCATGTGGTAGGCCTGGAGGAGTGTAAACCACGTCTCGGCCACCTGCGAGAGTGTTCTGTGCATGTCCTGTGAGCCCTGGGTGACGAGTGTGTGTGGCGGTGGGGGGATGACTGAGTGCAAGAGGAGCTAAGGTCTTAGGAGCAGGTGGCCTCCCTCCTAGGCGCTTCCCTCTGCCGCTCCTTAGCACCCAAGGCCTCAGTTTACTGCCTCTGCTCTCCCAGCCACTGCCTCTGACCTCATTAGGCTCCTGCCCCCTTCCTAGGACAGTGGGGTAGGGGAGAGGAATGACTCCTTAATCTGCAGCAAAAGATCCCTGGGGGAGGAGGGAAAGTCCTGGGGGCGGGGGAGATGGGAGACCAGGCACAGAACTTAATATAGTCACAGGGCAGGCCAGGAGGATGGTCGGCTCCTATTACACCTGCCACCTCACCCCCATCATATGACCCAGCTCCTGCTGGTGTGGCGTGGGCAGGGTGAGAAGCACCTGGTCCTGGGCAGTGCTGGGGACGGCCCTGTGCTCTGCCCCTCCACACATCCTTAAATGGAGCCCGTCTCCGAGCTGGTCCTCTGGGCAAGGGGCAGGGTCTAACTCTGCTCCACGTGGCTTTGGACGGCTTGGCTGGGTGGTCCTGACCCTCAGTGGGCCAGGAAGGGAGGGAAGAGGTGGGGGCCTTCAGTACTGATCCCAGCACAGCCACTAAAGGACAGGTTCTTCCGATCCACACCCTCCCCCTTCTCCCTCCCTCACCCCCAGATCTATGGTCCCAAACTATGAGACACCTGTGGGCAGAGTCCTGAGTTAGGTGTAGGGGTGACAGCCAGGGTGAGTAGGTGCAGAGCAGCCAGGTCTGCAGCCCCCTCCCAGCCGCTCCAGGACAGTGTGCTATGAAAGTTGGGTTCAAGACAAGTCCTCCCCTAAACCCCTCCTACCCAGAAATCCACAGAGGGGAGACACAGCCCTGCCTCAGGGAGCCCCAGTCTGATGGAATTATCATGCCAAACCCACTCTGTTGAGCTTCCTGTGTGACCTTGGGGATTTACTCAACATCTCAGAGCCTCAGTTTTCTTGTCTGTGAAATGTCAACATGGCCGTGTCCCTCAAAGGTACTTGGTGTACGCACGGCAGATAGCAAGAGCTGAATAAAAGGTGGCAGTTCTTCTTCAGTGTGGGCTTCTGTGGAGGAAATCATCACATTTGGCCTTTAATTGGGGAAGTAGATTGCAATAGGATCCTGTGCACCCCCCCATTCCCAGCCAGAGATAGGTCATCTCTGGAGGGTCTGACTGTGTTGACACCCCCATGGTCTCCCCAGGTGGCCCCAGGCTCGACGTTTACAGTCAACAAACATCCTGAAAAGTCAGTCACACAAGCGGTCCCAGGCCTGAGGACACCAGTGCAGCACGGGGACAAGGCAAGCCCTGCAGCCGTCCACCCCAAAAGATGCTATCCAGTGGCTTCTGGCCATTCACTTCCTGGGAACCCAGTTTTTAAAACTTACTTTTTATTGAGGTGTAAGGTTTGTGCATCCAATTGCACAAATCTTAAGGGTACAGCTTGGTGGACTTGTGCACATGTATATGCCCGTGTAACCGCCACTCAGATCACACACAGAGTATTCCAACACCGCAGGAGGCTCCCCCAAGCCCCTCCCAGTCAATAGCGTCCCTCAGAGGTAACCACTGTTCTAACTCATAACCCCTACAGATTGGCTCTACCTGTTCTTGTACCTCATACACATGGACTCCTAGAGCATGCACTCTTTGCATATGGCCCAGTGTGGTCAACATGGGTTCTGCGAGGGTCATCCATGCTGTTGCTGCAGCACTAGGTCTTCCTTTTTTGTGACTGAGTAGGCTTCCATTGAGTGGCTATGCCACAATTTATTTATCTATCTGCTGTTGGTGGACATTTGGGTTGTTTCCAGTTTTTAATTAATAGGAGTAAAGCAGCTATAGCATTCTTGGACATGTGTCTCGGCGCATGTAAACATGGCAACTCATTCTTGAGAGCAGATTTAGAGGCGGAGAAAAACTCATTCTTGAGAGCAGATTTAGAGGTTAAGAAATCCAGGGAGGGAAGGAGGGATTAAAATTATTGAGCTCCTGCTCTGGGCCATGAGCTTTTTTGGGTTCACTGGACCAGTCACAGGGGAAGGAGGACAGAGACAGAGCGGCCCCCAAGAGGAACTTCACCAACCTCATCGCTGAGCCTAGAGCAGCAGTGTGTGTGTGTGTGTGTGTGTGTGTGTGTGTGTGTGTGTGTGTGTGTGTGTGTATTCATTTCCTAGAGCTGCCGTAACAAATTACCACAGACTTGGTGGCTTAGAACAACAGAAATGTATTCTGTCATAGTTAAGGAGGCCAGAGTCCAAAATCAGTGTGTCAGGAGGGTTCGTCCTTCCTGGAGGCTCTGAGAGAGAATCTGTGCCGTGCCTATCTTCTAGCTCCTGGTGTTTACTGGCAATCCTTGGTGTCCCTTGGCTTACAGCTGCATCACTCCAATCTCTGCCTCCATCGTCGCATGGCTATCTTCCCTGTGTGTCTCCGCGTCTCTGCATCTACAAATCTCTCTCTCCCTAAGGGGACACCAGTCATGGGATTTAGGGCCCAACCTAATCCATACGATCTCATCTTAACTTGATGACATCCACAAAGGCCCTGTTTCCAACTAAGGTCATGTTTGCAGGTACTGGGGGTTATATGTCAACATATCTTTTGGGGACACAATTCAACCAACAACAGTGATTGTGACGCTGCATGTGTGGGTGTATGAAATTCTGAGTGTACATGTGTCTGTGTGGGTGTGTACAAGTGTGAGGGAGTACTGAGAGTGTGTGCCTGTGCTTGTGAGACCTTGGTGTCTCTGGTTGTACTTACGTGGCCATGGGCACATGTATATGAGAGTGTGTGTGTGTGTGTCCTGTGTGTGGCTTGGACACCCTGCTGGACAGGCTGGGACGGGTGGTAAGGCAGCATGGCGGCCGCAGGCCTGACTCCCTGCCGTGGTTGAGGAGGCGTTTGCAGCCAGCCAGGGCGGGCCGGCAGGGCCTTGCCTCCCAGATCCAGAGGGTGAGCTGTGAGAAGCAAGGACAAGGGTGTTTGCTGAGTTGGGCACAGGCTGGTAGGCTGAGGTGGTGGCTCCTGGCAGCAGCACCCGTTCCCAGGTCCTCTTCCAGGAACGTTCCTAGAAGGCCCCTCCACCCAAGCTCCCGTCCCCTGCACTCCATTTGCCTAGGGTTAGAAGCCATCACTCAGCTACCTGTTGTGCCAGCCAGGTAAGGCCGGGGCAGGTAGCCAGCCCCTCCCAGGCCCTGCCCCCAGGCCAATCCAGAGAACACCCAATCACCTGCCACACCTCAGCTGGGGGTGGACTCCAGGAAGTGGAGAAAGACAGAGTTGAGCACATGGTCCAGTAAGACCCAGCGCAGCCTCTTTTACGCAAACCCGCCACCCAGAGATGGGACATTAGGAAGGCCTCTCAATAGTAATGTCAGCTCAGGGTCTGCTCTGAATCAGCTAGCTCATTTAAACTTCACAACCACGTTTAAATGTTGTTCTCGTCATCCCCATTTTACAGATGCTATCACTGAGGCCCTAAGGAGTTAAATGAGCTGCCTAGGATTACATTTGTTTATATTTGTCAGAATTTTTGTGTGTGTGTGTGAGGAAGATTGGCCCTGAGTTAACATCTGTGCCCATCTTCCTCTACTTTTTTCATATGTGGGACGCCTGCCACAGCATGACTTGATAAGCGGTGCATAGGTCCGCACCTGGGATCTGAACCTGCGAACCCTGAGCTGCTGAAGCAGAGCACCCGAACTTAACTGGGACGCCACTAGGCCAGCCCTGTCAGGATTTTTTTGTTCTCTCTGGAAATCCACACCCTCCCCCTTCCTCCAGACTCCTCCCCAAGCTGTTCCCACTGCAGCCCACCTGCCCACCACACACACCCCCGGGAAGTGCAGCCTTCCTCCCAGCCTTCCCCAGGAAGACCCTCTGGCCCATGGAGTGGGGGGGGGGCAGGTTTTGGGGGTGGTCCCTCCTCTGGTCCCACCCTCCTGGGCTCCTCCGTGGTGTCCTTGTTTTGTTTTTGGTGTGGTGGTGAGCTTACTGCCTCTGTGAGCAGGTCAGTGGGTTTGTGTTCACGTGTCTGGAGGAGGGGGTGTCTGGGCATGTGGGTGCACCTCCAGGTGTGTTGCCCACCAGGGACCCATGAGGGTACGGCTGCAGTGAGTGTGCCCAGGCACAGGGGTGTGAGCACCTTTGGGCATCTGTAGGGTGACTCCCCATCTCTCCCCCCTTATCAGATAACTGCCACCATCCTCTGTTCACAGACTCCCGGGCCCCAGGTGAGGCAGCCCGGTGAAAACCGCCTAGGACTGGGGACAGGGACACCTGAGTCTCAAGCCCTGCCTGCTCCAGTCGCAGGTGCCCTTGAGGCAGCCCCGCCCCACCCGGGCAGCTGGAGTGTCCTCGCCCAATGGGATGGGGTGACACGAGGGGAGAGGGGAGGAGGCAGCAGCGTGGCTTCTCCCGCCCCCAGGAGCACAGGGAGCGCCCAGCTCCTTAGATGAGAGGCTCATTACCCCAGCGCTCAGTAGATTGGGGGGGTCGAGCCAGGATTTGGCATTGACTACAAAGTGTGGGGGGCACCCCCAGCACTCCCGCAGGCGGCTGGCGGGGGGGAGGGGCTGTGACGTTCGGTGGCCTCATGCAGCCGAGAGGAAGCAGCTAATTGCCGACCTGATGACTGGGCGGCCTGAGGAGTGGGGTGATGATGCCACTCGCGGAAGCAGGCGCCTCGGCCCAAGGAGGGGGCCCTGCAGGGACGGGGTGGGCCAGGCCTGCGCTCTGCAGAGGCTGAGGTGGCTGTGGCCAAAGAAGCAGGGGGTGGGGGTTGCTGAGGCTGTGACCGTGGGAAAGAGCTCCTCCAGGACTTCCCTCAGTTTCAGGGGAAAAGAGTTCAGAGGCCCCAAGGGGATGGGGGATTTGGGAAGGGGCTACACGGGGCTGTGAGGGGGGGCGTGGCCAGAGGGGAGAAGATGGAGGCTGAGGCTTCTTCCTGCTTCCCCTCCAGCCAAACTCTCCCCACCTTCCCATCCCCCCCACCCCCACCTTCATCCACTCTTTGGCCCCTGTGGCCCATGTGGATGAGGAAGGAGGGAGTAGATGGAGGGCTCTTTTCACCAGAAGACCCCTGGGCACAAGCAGCCTACCTGGCCATCCTACCCTGCCGAAGACAAGAGCATCCAGGAGAAGCGGTGAGACCTCAGCGGTCACATGGATAGGAAGAGGGTGCATCAGGTGGAGAGAACAGCATAAGCAAAGGCCGGGCCGTGGGGCTAGTGAGGGTGATGGAGGACAGGGCTTGGTGGCCATGGTAGTGGGGAGAGAAGAGGTGGGCAGCTCCGTTCTCCACCAAGGGCTACACTGTGCCTTCCTGGCAGAAACTGTGGGTAACCAGACTCAGAGCTTCTCCCACAGGCTGGCCACAGCCTCTGGCCCAGGCAGGCCTGGCCTCAACTGCCAGAGCAAGGGCCAGGCCCAGGTCAGGAGCCACACAGGATGGGGACCCACCCCTCAAATCCCCAGGTGCATCAACGCCAGAGAACCTGCAGCCCTGGGTCCCAAGAAACAGGACCCATCCATCCGTAGGTCAGTTCTCTGGGCCCCTAGCGCCCCCTGTGGGCAGTAGCCACACTAATGGGGAAGGGGCCTCTACTTGCCTACGGGGAGGAAAGGAGACAGACTTGCCCTCTTGGAAGCACACAGACCTTGCCTCAGGAAACCCCCAGTGTGACGACGGAGACAGACATTGACCTCCGAGCTCCAACCTGAAATTCAGCCCCTGTCCTCAGGAAGCTCCTAGTCTGATGGAGGCGTGTACTGCCGTCAGACCTCCATTCTGAAGGGTGAAACACACCACCTGGCTTTAGGAAACATACAGTCTGCGGGCAGGGACACACAGCCCGACTGAATTTTTTCAGGAGCCCCCAATCCGTTGCAAACACAGATAAGACATTTTGGTGACTGTAAGGCTCCTAGAAAAATATTCAAGATGTCCAGTTAAATTTGAATTTCAAATAACGAATAATATTTTAGTATAAGTATGTCCCATACAACGTATGGGACATACTTATACTAAAAAAAAAATTATTCGTTGTTTAGTTGTTTATTTGAAATTCAAATCTAACTGGACGTCCTGTATTTTTATTTGCCAAACCTGACAACCCTAGATGCCTCCAATCTGAGGGAGGAGGGAGGACCCTCAGACACGGAAATGTGGGTAAACATCTCAGCGTGCTCAGGAAAGCAGGGGTGGGGCGGCGGGGAGTCCTGGGGCGCCGGCTTGCAGCAGTTTAAAATTCCTTCCAAGCCAGATCCCTAATCCCTCGGTGCACAATGGCCGCCTTCTCCCCCGCCGCCAGCGCCCACGCCCTCCCCCGCGGGGCCGTGGCAGTGCCACCACGGGCCTCTTTAAGCCCCTTTGAAGCCGCCAGAGCCCCGCGCAGCGGGAGGCCCCGCCGCTATGCCAGCTATGCCAGCTATGTCCCCGCCGCCGCCGGCCACCACCGCTCCCCCATTAATGCTAGCTAATCTGGCTAATAAATAAACTCCCCTCCCAGCCTCAGTCCCTGCTGGCTCCTCCCTGCTCCCCCAGAATTGATTCCAGCGCTTGGCTCGATAGAACAAGCACCCCACTCCCTTCTGATGCCTCTGCTTGTGTTTCCCTTGCTGTCCATCTCTGACGTCTGTTGCCCATCACTGACGGAATTCGGGGGGTCTCTGTCTCGTGCACTGTATCTGACCTCTTTCCACCTGCGCGCAGGGAGCAGGCCACATGGCTGGGTGCAAGGGACCAGACTCGATGCCGGGGGAAGATCCGCTGGACCAAGGAGCGCCCCCTGGAGGCGGGAGGAGGTTCAGGCCACGCCCCTTCTGGCCCCGCCCTCCTCTGTCCGCGGAAGCGGGGCGCCCGGTGAGCAGCCCCAGAACAGGCGACTTCTTGCTGGGGGAAGGCGCCGGCGCCTCCTGTGGTAGGAGTCCCTTCTCCACGGCCTCTGCCGTCCCCTGCGTCCCCACCCGGGCTTCCGAGAGTCTGACTCAGAGCCGGGCCCGCATCGCTTCACCTCCTACAACACACCCGGAGCGCGCGGAGAAATTACAGGATTGCAGGGGCACGGCTAATGCGCTCTAATTACCCACCGCCGCTCTCATCCGCGGCGCTCTGCGGCGCTAGGCCAACGTGCCGTAATTAGGCCGCCCCTCCCCGGTTCCTGAACCCGTCCCCCATGCCCAGGAGCGCGCGGGTTGGCTCCGCCCGCCGACGCGTCCTGCCTCCCTCCGGGACTGCCCCACGGTCCCAGGAGAGAGCTCTGAGACCCCCTCTTAAGGTGGGAGAGGGGAGGTGCGGGGCTTGGAAACCAGCTCCTCCCTTCCCGTAAACCTACAGTCCTCGAGCTCTCTGCTGGAAGGGACTGGAAGACTAGGGAGGGGGCAGGACCCATCTCGTTGACATGGACACTGAGGCCTATTGGAAAGCTAACTGACCCGAGAGGTGTGGGTAGGGCACCAGGGCAACAGTATCCGCGTATTGCACATGAGGCACCGAAAAGTAAAGGCTCTCAGGGAAGGCCACCCAGCCAGAACTTCCAGATCAGCTCATTTAACGGGGTCTCTATCAAGCCCCACAGGCTCCTTCCCCTGGCAGGGGAACTATCTTCCTGCAAAGAAAGGTGATTCCCCCATTACAGACCCGGAGACCTTGGCAGCCTACCAGCTGTGGCCTGTTGGTCACAAAGGAGCTGGTGAGGGGTTGCTCACCCAGGAAGGGTGAGAGGAGGCCCTGAAGACACAGAAGCCAGGCCTGGCAGCCAAGACTAAGGGAGAGCAACTTGGCTGTCAACTTCTTTATCCAAACCAGGCTCAAACTTCTCCTCTATCAGGAATTCTTCCCTGAGGTCCAGGGGGTCGCACACTCAGGGCCTTGGACCAGGGTTAATCTTTAGTGAGGTAGTGTTTGGCCTGCGATGAGTATGTGGTTTTTATGGTGAAGGTGAGAGCCTATCGACAGTGTGGGCTCTCCAATTGCCTTCCCTGTTGGCAACAGCCAATGGGGCCAGTCTAGTCCCCAAAGGCATTTGAGTTTGAGACCCCTGATTTAGACCTGCCCACTTGGCCTGTGCCTTTACACTTTTCCTCAGCTGCTAGGACCTCAGTCTGCACTATGGCCACCCCTTTGTCATCTTTGCCTGTTTCTCGGTAAGAGTGTGAGGTGTGTCCCTGGGAGCCCCTCTTTATGCTCCCCACGTGTGATGGCAGTGATGGCTGCACATGTGTTCTAGAAACCCTCTAGTACCTCCTTTCTTCATCTTGAGTTTCAGTCTGTGCCTTGGATGTGCATCTTCTCTAGCAAGGATGACAGCTATTTTTCTGCCATTGAGACTAGAGGTTCCTTGAGGGCAGGGCTGTGTCTCCCCTCAGATTGGGGCTCCCTGAGGGCAGGTCTGTGTCTCCCCTCAGACTGGGGCTCCTTGAAGGCGTCAGATTCTCCCCTCAGATGGGGCCTTTGCACCCCACCCCACCCCTCTGGCTCTCTGCGGGGCCCAGGCATTCCTCCCAGGACACCATTTGTCATGCTTTGATGAATGAAACCTACTAAGAATAACCCAGTCCTTGTAGTCTCTAAAGGACGGGCGTGGAGCGGGGGGGAAGCTGATGACTGTGGAGGGGCTGGGGGACACAGCCACTCATTCAATAGCATATTCCCAGGTGCCAATCTGGAGACTGAGGGGAGACACAGTGAGTGCCACAGAGCCCCCTACGGGGCTGTTTCTGCTGTAGGCAGTAGGTGGGCATCCACAAGATCCCTGAGACAGAAATGCTCCCTCTTTACAGCCTTCCCACCCCAGGAGTCATCACTTCAGGGCTACCCAGCCCCCTCAATGCCTGGCACCAACTCCCTCTGCTTAGAAGTCAGGTGCTGGGGGTAGGGGGCTACTTCCAGTGGGACAGGGGCTGTGGTGGGGGTGTCTGTGGAGCAGCCTTCTTCCTCCTGTGGAAAACTGTCAGAGTGACCATGGAAGAATGTAGAAGCAGTCTCAAACTGGCAGGAGAGCATTTGGTGCTTTAATTGGGGAAGGGGGTGTGAGTGACCCAGAGGATGAATCTCTGTCCCCTGCATGCCCCCCCCAACTCTTTCTCCCTCATCCTGCCCCCTCCCACTCCAAACCCGCAAGCCTCCAGTTAAGAATTGAGTGACCTTTCCAACACAACTATTTTCCCAGGCACTTCACAGGGGGCCCGCAGGGTGGGGAGGCTGTGACCTTAACCCACTTCTCTGGATGGGCCCTTCCTGGCACTCTGCCCACACCTGCCACCTCCTGAGAGGGACATTTTGGCCTGGTCTTGGCAAAAACATCAGCCTATGAGCTAGGCAGCCTGGTATGGTACCAGTTCTGCCACCGACCCTTCTGCAACCTTGAGAAGACATTTGCTCCGCTGGGCCTCAGTTTCCCCATATGTAAAATGAGTTTTGTCTAGTTTTCAAACCTTTCTTTTTTAAAAATAATAGATCCTTTTGTAACTTATGTGGAGTCTCGACTGGCAACACAGACAAAGTTTGGGCTTCTATGGTCAAAAGAGGGATGGGGGTCCAGAGTCCCAGTGTTTAGTTTATCACACACACGTGCACATAGCTCAGCTCCAGGGCACTCCACAGAGCATACTTCACAAACCTCTGAACCCTGAAATCCTTCCCTGTGCAAACATTCTGGGGCCCTGCCAGGGCTGGGAGCTCTAGAACTGGGGGTGCTCACAGCTCTGAAGATGAGGCAGTGATTGTGGGCTGCCTGGGTGTAGGGAGCAGGGCCAAGGGGTAATGGGGTGGGGGGCTTGAGCTGATAGGGGGAGTCCTTTCAACACTGGGTATCCCCACTGAGGCTGGGCAGGGGCCTGGGTCCAAAGCTGGGTCCGTGCCACCCCTCACTGCCCTCCCTACCCACCCGAGCCAGAAGTCAAGTAGGCTTGTCTGGCACTGGGCTCCCTCAGCTGGGGGTAGAGGGGGACAAGTAGAGACTGAGCATGCCCTTCCCTGGGGGAGGGGGCAGCAGGTATGGGCGGGAGCCTCTGGCAGCTTTCCTCTGGGATCCCTCTCACTATGCCTGGACAAAGGCCAGAGTGACAGGAGTGGGGGGCTGGCTGGGGCCCGCAGTGGCTGAGGGGTGCAGGCTGAGCACCAGGCAGCCCGAGTGGGGCAGCATACCCCAGTGCAGGAGACGCAGGGAGCCTCGCAGCACCACTGACGCTGAAAGTGGGAGAATTTCATGCCAACAGGGAAAGCAGGTGGGAGGGGGCCTGTCAGACTCTCGTGACAGGAAGGCAAGAGTGAGGAGAGGAGTGGGTGCCACACAGGGAAGGAAAATGGCACCTGTAAGAGGCGGGCCTGGGGTCCCAGCTTAGGGCAGCAAGGTGGGTCCCTCCAAAGTGGGGGAATAGCAGTACCCCAGTCCATCCTTGCCAGCAGATGGGCTGTGCTCAGGGGTGCCGAGAAAGGCCCATGTTCAGCCCCAGCCTCCGGGGGGTCACCAGGCAAAGGAGGTGCTGCCCCTTCCCTTACACCCCCAGGTGGCCTGTACAGCCCTGGAGAGATGCTGTTCCCCATTGCCCTTGGGGAACATGTTGGGGAGCACAGGAGTCTCCCCTAGTCCCCACCTCCTTGGGACGTACAACGAGGGAGGGGGAGAGCTACCTCACCATCCTCCATCCCAAACACACACACACACACGCACACACTCTGGTGTCTGTCCCTTAGAGACTTAGAGTCTTGGCCTCGGAAACTCCTGGATCACTGCTATGTGCCAGGCATGGCTCTGGGCGCTGGGGCTACAGGAATGGAAAAGTCAGCCGAGGTCTCTGCCCTCGTGGTGCTCACATTCTAGGGAGGGAATGGCAGGCGATCAACAAGTCAACAAAGCATAAAGCTCAAGTGGTGAAAAGATGACTACTGGAGTGGAGAGTGGGGGAGGGGTGCTCTTTTAGGCGGGGTGGTCAAAGGATGTCTCTGGGAGGAGGTGACATTTGAGTGGAGACCTGAGCTACAGGAAGCCAGTCATGCTTTGGGGTCAAAAGGACTCCAAAATGTACAATATTTTTAAACTGAAGAGAATGTGTATCCATAAACATTAAAGGGCAGAGAACTTAGAACAGTCTCTGGAGAATCTGTTGTGTGTCCAGCACAGTGACAGGAAATCCACATACCTCATCTCCCACAGCCCTCTTCAGAACCCCGTGTGTAAATAGTATTATTTTCATTTTACAGATAAGGAATATGAAGCCCACAGAGGTGGTTGTTTCACTCATTTAATAAGATGTATTGAGTTTTAGCCTCTGAAAATGCTTTACTAAATCCCACGTGGGCTCCACCCTCTCAGGTCCTACAGTCTGTGAGAGCACAAAGGAGGGTCAGGAGGGCTTCCTGGAGAAGTCCATGTCTAGGCTGAGCCTGAAAGGATGAGGAAGGGGTGACAAGAGAAGTGACAAGGAGAGGAGGGGGCCCAGAGGAGGTGGCACCAGTGGCAGGGAGACCTGTGGGCAGCAGTAAAGGACTGAGGAGGGGGTCCTGCTGGGCTGCCTGGTCAGCTCCTTGAGGAGGCTGGGGTACGGAGTGAGGACCCTGCAGGCAGGGAGGAGGGCAGGAGGACAGATGGGGCCACCTGATGTGGCTGTTAGGCAAGGCAGGTCGGGTAGGACCTCTTCCAAGGCTCTGGTGACCTGGCCACCCCTGAGTGACAGGGTTAATAATGGCAAAGTGGGTGCCAGGCAACAGCAAGGCCTAGTCAGACAACTCACACAGGCTAACACGCTCCACAGACACAGACGCACAGGCAGACACGTGAGCCCCACACACGCACAAACGCACATGCAGCTGGCCTCACTCCTCAGTCTGTATTGATGAGGGCCTGGGGAGAGGCACAGGACAGGGGTCAGAGGTCACAGAACAGCTTGACCCCGGCATAGCTCAGGCTTCAGGCTCTAGGCACCTCTTTCTGGAGCCCCAGGGCAGATGCCCCTCCATAGCCCCCTCCCAGGCTCTCAGGCCCCTTGCCCTCCTCTCACCCCGTATGCTCGGAGACCTCGCCTGCTGGCATTGTTGTCCAGAATGTGCAGACAGGACCTGTAGCCTCCTTGCTGGTCACATTCACAGGGAATGCAGCCCTGGGCATCACAGCCAGCAGCAGAATCCAGACTCAGGACAGACCCTGCTAGGCTGGAGTGAACAGGCCAGACCAGAGAGATGAGCGTTCACAGGGTCAACGAAAGGACTTGAACGTGAGGTCAGACACTCGACAGCTCAGACACAGGCTGGAGGAGGCCACATGTAAGATGGATTCCAGTGAGCATTCCTGGGAGAAGACTTGTCCCCCAGGGAGCAACGAGTGTGCAGACTTGGGCAGCACTCATGGGAGGGCAGCGGCCAGCCAGAGAGGGGGGTGGCCCCAGGCTCTGAGCTGGCCAGGCCCTCCAGGAGCAGCGGGTCCAGAGCTGGGGATCTCCTTCTCAAGGGGACAATGACAGAGAGAGTGGCAGGGTGGGGAACTCATCATCCCCATCCTCATATGACAGGTCATATGAGGAACTGTCACAAGGATGTTCAGCCCCAAGAACGAAGGGCCCAGGCACCTGGGAGGCCCACACTCTAGCCACGGCCTTTGCACGTGCCACATCTCCCACTGGCAACTTTCCTCCCTCCCCAGCTGGTTAAGCCCTGCACACCCTTCCCACCAGCTAAAGCACCACTTCCTCAGGGAAGCCTGCTCTGACCTCTCTGTGGAGTATGTCACGCTTTTCTATGCTCTGCCTACCACCCTGCCCTGGTCTCGGGGTCGCCTTACCAGAGGCAGCTTTACAGTTCTGTGTGATTGCTCTGTTTGTGGTGTCTCTCTAACTAGACTGTAAGCTCGACGAGGTCAGGGGCCACATGTGCTGCTGCTTACTGTTGTTTTCCTGGTGCCTGGCACACAACAGAAGCTAGATAAAATAGAGGGAGGGAGGGAAGAGAGGTAGGAAAGAAGGGGGGGAAGGGAGGAAGGGAACTGAGCATGCCTTAACTCCCCGAAGGCTGCCTATAAAGGAGTGTTAAACTGGTTCTCAGGGGCAGAAGGAACACCACCAGGAGGTGAACTTAGGGAGTCTGATTTCAAATCATCAACAGTAAGGTTTTAAAAGTCAGATGGTCACAACGTGGATTGGGCTGCCCCGGAAGACTGTGCGCTTCTCGGGGTGAGTTTAAGCAGATCCAAGAGGAGCACTTCTCAGAGGTGCTATTACTCCAGTGAATGAAGGAACCAATGAATGAATGAAAAAATGACCGATGATACTGCAGAGCATTTCACTCACTGGGCAGAAAGCTGGAGACATCTGACCTCTGTCTGTGAGTCTGGCTGTGCCAGACCCCAGGTAGACAACAAGCCGAGGACCCTGTCTTCAAGGAGCTCAGCCTGGTGAGAGATGCACACGCCACACGCACATACAGGAAAGCACACTTCACGTGCATCCAGCAGGCCAGACGTGTCACACTGGACGATGTCCACAGCGGGGCAAAGAGAGAGGTGTCTTGGGAGCAGCTCAGTCCTGACTCCCCTCCCCACAGCTCCCAGCTTTCTCAAGGAGGTGACATTCCGAAACCGCTTTGGGCTATTTTCGCAGGGGGTGACCTCTTGGCAAGAGTCTGTCCTGAGGTCAGTGCCCCTCTAGCAGCTTCCTTCTCAAGGTCAAGGGTGGGGTTGGGAAGGAGAAACTTGGCACCTGGACTTACTCGGCAATGACCTGGCCTGCAGAGGCTGGGGGTGGGCAGGGGGCAGTGCCCTGACTCTGCCTATCCGCCCCCAGCAGGTTCAGAAGCCTGGGACATATGCGTAGCCCATGCCTGGGAGGCCCCAACCCCCTCCCCCGAGCGTCCTGAGAGCAGAGATCATGTCTTACCTGCCTCTCTCCCACCCCTGGCACAGAGGAGGCACCCACTGTTTGTGATGTGAGCAGCACAGGGCCAGGGCTGGCAGAGCTGACATGGAAAAGGGCATTCCACTCAAGGAGACAGAGATGGAGTGCCTTCCTAGCTGGGGTGCAGTAGCATCTAGACAGGGACTGGGAAAAGCGTGCAGCCTCCTGGGACCCCTAAGGCTGGGACCGGGCTGGACTGTCTTCTGTCCATGCTCAGGGCCTGCCTTGTCTCCAGCCCTGCTGTGGCCCATGACCGGTCAGTGACTCACAGCCAGCTGTGGGCATGGAGGGGAGAAAGTGGCCCCCAGCTGAGCTCATACACTCGCAATTAGCCCTCTACGCCCCCTCACCATGGAGAGTCTCCCAGCTTCCACGCACGCACGTCCCAGGCTGCCCTTTCCTGACCGCAGCGTGCCTCTCACTGCTTATTTTAGCCTGATGAAACCTCTTGAAATGTCAGGGCTGGAACTGAGCTGGGGATCATGCAGTTCAACCTTTTCATTCAACCAGGGAGAAAATGGGGATTCAGCGAGAGTAAGTGACGTGTTTCAGGTCACACAGCTAATTGGTGGTGTGGCCAGAAATTGACTGCAGACGTTGGGAGCCCAAATCTAGCTGTCCTTAACTCAGGGGACAATCTGCTTCAGGTGGCCCCTCACCAGACTTCTGGAGCCTCTGGAGCCAGCATGCCTGGTTTCGAATCCTGATTTGCCAGTTATCTGCTGTGAGACTATAGGCAAGTTACTCAGCCTCTCTGTATCTCTGTTTCCCCATCTGTAAAACGGGGCTAACAGTGGTACCTACCTCCCAGGTTGCTGTGAGGATTGAACGAGTTAATATATCTGAACTGCTGAGAGCAGTGCCGGGCACAAAACAAGTACTCAGAACATGTTAGCTAACATTCTTAGGTGCTTGGTGGAGTCACCAAGACTTGGTCCTTGGTGTGGAAAGTTCAAAAGTTTGGTTTTATCAGTTTGCCCAAGGGTGAGCAGATTCCAGGAGGCTGGCCATATAACCAGGCTTGTGGCAAACCGATGTATGGTGTTACTGTGGGGACAGATGTTGCTGTCAGAAGGACCACAGTGGGCAAGAGGCTGCCTCTCGCTCTGGCAGCCACCAACTGAGATCGAAAGATTGCAGACATCATAGCAAGGGCAGTTAGAGATTCTCAGGGCTGTTCAAGGTGGGTGAGCCTGAAGAAATGCCCTTCGGAACTCAAGGATGGGTCTCTGTTCATCTGCAGAATGGGGGAAATCATAGCCTCTAATTCATGTGGTAGTTGTGTGCGTGAGGAGAGTACCCAGCACAGTCCTTTCCAGCCCTCCTCCTCCCTCGCCCTCTACCCTGCCCCCCATCACCTGCTTGAGGCCAGTCATCTTGATTCAGAGCAGCCTCCCCTGGATCCAGTTGGATAAATATTGACAAATTCTTCTCCTTCCAGGATCCTCCTTTATCAGTCACCAAAGCTCTGACACCTCACACCGGATGAACTGTGGTCCCAGAACACGTACAAGATTGGGGTGGTCTCATTCCAGCCCAGAGATGCTTGTTGAATGAATGACTCGGTGAATCAATGAATGGAGCAATTCCCAGAACCTCCTGAAAACTCACCCTGAGCTCTCAACATTGGGCAACACTCTGGTTCCCCCAGGGCCCCAGCCACAAACTACCTCTGAGGGGAGGCTGCTCTGCCGTTGTCTTATCCGCCCTTGCCATCTTTCACCTCTCGTTTACACAGCAACCTTTCTTTGCCCCTGCCCCACCCCCACTGTCCAGTCTAGACAACCAGGTGTGTTTGCAGCCTCTCCCAGCAAGAGTGCTGTCACAACAGTTCTGCTGCTGTAACCATTGCCCACATGCCTGGTGGTCAGTCTCAAGCCCTCTCCTGCTCCCCAAGTCACAGCTGTCCCCCATTCACCCTACCCAACCTCCTATGATGGCCTGCATAAGAAAACTGACTTTTTTACTTGCTATTCCAGCTCCGCTGATAGCCCATGATGCTGGCCAAGCTCCAGCCCTTGTCCTGCCAGCCCCAGCTGGCCCCCAGCCATAGAGTCCTACTGTGGGTGGCCCACTCCTCACCAGGAACATTACCTGCTGTCTGGACTCCTGTCCATCAGGGCAGACTGAAACTCCACAGATTGGGAGGCCAGCCAGAGCCAGCTAGGCATTTGTGCCCCTTTGAAGGGTGGGATGCTGAACACTAGTCCTATCCTCAGGTGCAGGACATGGCCTGGGCATTGTCTCCAGCTTGGTTCCAGCATTTTCCCCATCATTGACCAATGCCCATGCCTCTGCATGGTTCTGGGCTACCAGTTGTCCCTACACACCAACCAGAGGATTCCAAGAGTATTTGAGCTGGAAGATCCTAAGGAACCACCCAGTCTGGTGGAGATGCTCCTAGAGGATTTGAAAATGTATTAGAGTCTTTTTCATTGTAACAATGATTAGAGGTGCTCTGGCATTGGGTGCTGTGGGCCAGAGATGCTAAATGTCCCACAATGCACAAGGCAGTCTGTGCAATGAAGAATTACACTCCATTCTTCCTCGGAGAAACACTGATTCTGGTCAAAAGTACCAACTGTGCAGTTGTAGTAAATAAGAGCTAAGGAGGATAAGGGACTGGCCCAAGATTACACAGCAAATTTGTCTTTGGGCAGTCCAATGAGGGGGACTCAGGAGTTCTCGTTCTTGAGGATTTCAGTGTGATCTGTTCTCAAAACTCACTGGCAGTCACTAAGTTTGAGGCACTATGGAAGAGTCAAACACAAATGTGAGACATCAGGAAGGCTTCACAGAGGTGTCATTTGAGCTGAGCCCTGAAGGATGGCTCATGGACTTGTGACTTCTGGAAGTGGGGGAAAGTGTAACAGGCAATAGTGGAGCATGAGGGCTGGTGCCCAGGAGTGAAGGTGGCTGAGAAATGAGCACAGGCTTTGGGAAGAAAGCAGGAGAATGGGGAGTGACTGTAAGGTGAACTGAAGCTAGACCACAGAGGACTTTGCGTGTCAAGCTGCGTATTGGGGTTTCCTGCTACAGGCAATGGGAAGCCACTGAAGATATCAGAGTAGAAGGTGTGCGGTAAGGAGCTCTGTGCGTAATAGGAAGGTACTGAGGCTGCCTGTGGAGAAACAACGGGAGGAAAATTATGGGGGCAGGAAACCGCTATCAGAACAGTCCAGGTGAAAGACACACATGAGGTTCTGGATGAGTACAGGGTCCAGGGGATGGGCTGAGGGAATGGAGATCACCTCAGAGCCAAGCAACAGTGTGGGAATGGTGATGTCCTTATCATTAAAACAAGGGATACTATCTTGGTTTGGGTTCCCCTGGAAGTAGCCCCTAAGAAAAGGATTTGAATGTAGTTTATTTGGAAGATGATTTCAAGAAATAACAGTAAGGGAGTGGGGAAATCAGGCAGGAAATGGAAGGGAGCCAAAAAATGGTATTATGTCAAGCCAGTTACCCCTACGGCAACTGGAGATCAATCTTGCTGGAGAGTTAATCCTTGAAGGGCAATGGGGTTGGGGGTATTTATCCACTGACTCACACCAGTCATTGTTTGAGGGTTGCTCCTGGGAGCATTAACTCTCTGGCACTTTTGGAATGCCCCACATGCAGGAGCAGGCTCTGCAGCCAGAAAAAGACCTTGTATAGTCTCAGGCGCTTGCAATTTGGAGCTACCAGGTAGCTGTGTAGGAAAATGGTGAGTGCCTATGAGATGGGGCAGGGCACTGATAGTATCTGCAACATATATTCTCTACACGCAAGTGGAGTGAATTAGCCAAGATGGCTCCCTGTCTAAAAATGACTCTCTAGGTGAACCAGAGAGGATATTTCTTAGAGAGGGCCCTGACAGCTGAAATGCCTAGATTCTATGACCCCAGGAAGGCAGAGAAAGAATCTGAAGTACGATAATATGGTTCTGTCAATTTTTGCACTATATATTTTGACACCACGTTATCACGTGCATACAAACGTAGAATTATTATATCTTCCTAATGAATTAAACTTTATGTCATTACGAAGTATCTTTATACCTAGTGATGCTTTAAAATCTAGTCTTATTTTAATTTATCTACACTAACTTTTTGCTTTAGTTAGTGTTGTATGTTATATCTTTTCCCATCCTTTATCTTTCCTTGTCTCTATATTTCAGGTACATCTATGTAAACAATGTACAGTTGAATTTTGGTTCTTATCCAAAATGTCTGAAAATATTTGCCTTTTAATGGGAAAATTTAGTCATTTTGCATATAATAAAATTATTTTTATATTTAGGTTTAAATCTACCATCTTACTAAATGTTTCCTATATGTCCTACCTACTCTATGTTCATTTTTCTCTCCTTTCTTTGCGTCACTTTAGAATTATTTTATTCACTTCTCCTCCTCTATTACTTTGGAGGTTATTCACTCTTTTACAATTTCTTAGTAGCTACCCAGAGATTACAGCATGCATTTTTAACAAATCCCAATATTAACTGATTCTTTTACTCTTCCCCCCAAATGTAGGCAAGGATCTTAGGACCTTAACTCCCCCCAAAACACTATCACATTATTATTTTTGTGTAGAGCAATATTATTTGATATTTATCCACATGTTAGCCATTTTCATTGGTCTTCATTCCTTCCTGGATCTCTGACCTTTCATTTGGGATTATTTCCTTCTGCCTGAAAAATATTGTATTAATGCGGGTCTGCTGGTGATTAATTCTCTCGGTTTTCATTAGCCTGAAAATTTATTTCATCTTCATTCTTGAATAATTGTTTCTGGGTGTTGAATAACAAATTGGCAATTATTTTCTTTCAGCCCTCTGAAGAATTCCACTTTCTTCTGGCTTCCATTGTTTCCACTAAGAAATTGGATATGTATCTAATTGTTGCCCCTTTGAAGGTAATCTGTGCTTTTCTCTGTTTTCAAGATCTCCTTATCTTTGATTTTCAGCTTTTAGTTTTACTCTAATAGTAAAGATGTACTCTTTAGTTTTACTCTGATAGGCCTAGGTGTAGATTCCTTTTTGCTTATCCTGATTCAGGTTCTTAGGGCTTACTGAATATATGAATTGAGGCCTTTCAACAGTTTTTGAAAGATGTCAGCCATTATCCCTTCATATATTGCTTCTGCCCCATTCTCTTAAACTTTTTCACTGTTTCCTCTGGTCTCTTATACTCTTTTCTATATTTTCCATCCTTTTATCTTTCCATGTTTCCTTATGGATATTTTTTTCTCACCTAGCTTCTGATTAACTAGTTCTTTATTCAGCTTTGTGAATAAAGCTGTTTATTCACAGCTTTATGTGAATAAATATACGTGCTGTTTAACCTATCCTTTGTATTCTTAGTGTCAGGCATTATCATTTTCAGTTCTAGAACTTCCGTATAGAAAAAACATAGTTTCAATTCTCTGCCAAAATTCTTAATCATGTCTTTTATCTCCTTGATCATGCTAAGCATTGTATTTTTTTTCTTTTAAAATCTGCATGGGGCCAGCCCTGATGGCCTGGTGGTGAAAGTTCGGCACACTCCACTTCGGTGGCCCAGGCTCAGTTCCTGGGTGCAGAACCACACCACTTGCCTGTCAGTGGCCATGCTGTGACAGCAGCTCACCTTAAAAAATAAAAAAGAAGAGGGGGCCAGCCCAGTGGCTCAGAGGTTTAGTTCGTGCTTTGGCAGCCTGGGGTTCGTGGGTTCGGATCCTGGGTGCCAGCCCACGCACTGCTTGTCAGCCATGCCATGGCAGCACCCCATATAAAGTAGAGGAAGATGGGCATGGATGTTAGCCCAGGGCCAGTCTTCCTCAGCAAAAAAAGAGAAAAAAAAAGAGGAGGATTGGCAACAGATGTTAGCTCAGGACTGGTCTTCCTCACAAAAAAAAACAAAAAAGAAGAAGAAAATTGGCAACAGATGTTAGCTCAGGGTGACTCTTCCTCAGGAAAAAAAAAAATTCTGCATGCATAATTCCAACATCTAGAGAGGATGTTATATATGTTTTTCTTGTACATTTGTTCATGTTGTCTTGTCTCATCATGTGTCTGGTTTTTGACTTTTAGTTTTGTTTTTTGGGGTTTTGGTTTTTGCACAGTTCTGTGTCTTTGTGTGTGTATGCCCTGGATATTGTAGTTGTAACATCATTTGTAGAAAATATCTAACACCAGGATAACATCTCCTTCCAGAGAGGATTTACAAGAGCCTGAGGGCACTAGCAACATTGGATCACCTTAATCCAATTTCAGGAATTGAGATGAGTCAAAGCCGCGCTGCAGCCCCTGTGAGAACCTGTCTACCTCCAGTTCATCCTTACTCCTCAGGGGTCCCAACCCAAAGCAAGGGGGTTCGCCAAACACGCCACTTGAAGGCCTTGTCTCTCATCCCCAGGAGACCCTCAAAAGCTCTGATCAAGCTTTTGGCCTCTCAATTGCTTCCTCCATTCCCAAAGGAAAAGCATTTCAGAAACCAGGCTCATCCCACTAGTCTCTTCATGTCCTAGCCCAATAATTCTCCACTATCTTATTAGTTCAGATGTTCAGTTTGTTGTTTTGTTTTCATTTGTGTGTGTGTGTGTGTTTGCAAGGAAGATTAGCCCTGAGCTAACATCCATGCCAATCTTCCTCTATTTCGTATGTTGGTTGCCGCCATGGCATAGCCGCCAACGAGTGGTGTAGGTCCACACCCAGGAACTGAACCTGGGCCGGTGACGTGGAGCACGCCAAACTTGACCACTAGGCCATGGGGCCAGCCTGCATTTTTTTTTTTTTTTAATGTATAGCTTTTTTAGTTGCCTTCAGGAGAAAGGTTAAGCCATATTACCTAGTCTACTGTTTCTGAAAGCAAGCACAATGATGTTAGGAAGTTTCTGAGACATTTGCAACAGTGTTGAAAGTGTTTTTTTTAAGTGAACAGTTTACACAACATAGATTAATATGTCATGGTTTTTCATAACAGAGTTTATTTTTCTGAGTTAAAAAAAGATCCAAGATTTATATGATTTATTGGCTTTAATACCAAAGAGAGGTAATCAGGATAATAAACTTAAAAGGAGCAAAGTTAGATGATGAGCTGGTTTCATGTTTTGAAAATAAAATTAGATTCTGTGTTCATTTTAAAAGAACCATGACCAGGGAAAATCAACAGGACTGGTGGGTGGGTGGAAACTTATATGAAGGAATGAGGAGCCGAGGGCTGGGTCTGGGGTGATAGGGAAGGGAGAGAGCAGGTAGAGCTGGGGAGAGTGTGAGAGTTCAGCTCTGCACGGCCTTCCCTGAACATGCTGGAGACAGTCCAGCAAGGGAGGCCAGTCAGTGGCCAGAAATGAGGCTCTGGCTGGGTGATCTGACAGACCTGAGAAACGCAATTGGGAGCTGCTTGTGCACAGACTGGACTCGGAACCAGAGGAGCTAAACGACCCTGGTGTCGAGTGTACAGAGAGAGGAGGATGCTATCAGAGCGCTGACCTTTGGGAGCAGAGGAGCAGAACGAGTTCCAGGTGGTGGGGAGACAGAACATGCGGTTCCTGAAGGCCCGGGGAAGAGGCTCTCTCGGAGCCTTGGGGGTCGTAGGGCCAATCTCCCCCAAGAGGTTGAGGCTGAGATGTGGGGGAGGTCTCTGCTGACTTGGAGAGCGGTTTCCGTGGTGTCGGGAACAGGAGGCTACTGAGAAGGGATTAGGGATCGAGTGGGAGGCCAGGAAGCAGAGGCAGTGTGTATAAACTTTTTTAGAATGTGTGGGGCTCTGAAGGAAGGGATTGAGATGGTGATTAAGGGAAGAGGCAGTGGGAACCACTGGAGGAAGTCTGTGGGCACAAGGGAAGGAGCCAGGGCAGAAGGAGGGACCAAAGAACCCCCGGAGATGGAGCAGAACTGAGGGAGTCAGCGCCCACACTAGGGAGCCCTGAACTCCACCAATAGCTCTTATTATCCCCATTTTTCAGATGAGGAAAATGAGACTCAGAGACGCAGACTCAGAGAGGCTGCCCAAGTGACTACTAGAGACAGATGGGACCCAGGTGTGTCAGGTTACAAAGCCCACCCCTCCACCCCACCCCATCCCCATTGTGATTTCAGGGTTTCCACGACCATGACCACCCCCATCACCACCACACTGCCACCGTCATCACGCCCACCATGGCCTCCACCACTGTGACCACCACCGTCACTGTCCACCCCACCACAATAATTATGCTCACCAGTACGAGATTTCCTGCGCCAGACACATGCAGTTCCTGTCTTTGGGGTCTCCTATTCTGAGAACATGCAACCAACGGAATAAACTGGCCGAGACAGTGAGCCAGAGCCTTTTGATCGTTTGGCAGGTCAGCCTGTGCTGGTCCTCTATTCAGACGGCCTGCATTCCTGGCTTCTTCCTGGGGGAGGGGACATGTCAGAAACTGGTTTTTCCATTTGCCCATCTCTTCCCATGGCAAGCTCCATGGGCCTCCCCCATCACCCATCCTCACCTGACCCCAAATTCTCCATTCATTATCTCTGAGCTGGGAAAATTGAACAGATTTTTCCGAGGAAAATCCTTAGGGAAGGGAGTGTGTGCAGAGGGATTAGTGCTAGGTTGAGGCCCAGTCATTCCTGGTTCTCCTCTGACTCTTGGCTTCCTGCAGGGACATGCTTCCCACTCACCAGGGCCCCCTTCCCTCCCCCAACTCACCACACCCCCTCCCTGGTACAAGCAGGGGTGGAAAACCCAGGGCTGCAGCCTGGTCCCAGCACCCACATGTGCCCATGGGCCCCAGATCCTCCCCAGCCCTGCCCACAGTCCCTCTCCCCTGGGTGCCCAGTACTCAGGCCTGGAGAGATGGAGGTCTGGGATGCAAAGGGAGCCAAGACGGGGAGGAGGCAGGCCTTGAGATGCTCAGAGAAAGTTTTCATGCTGAGTGGTTCATTCTGAGCTGCTCCACCAATTCCCCTTCTCACTAATCCCGGGATTAGAGTAAGTGGAGTCTGGGAATACAGGAGCCAGAGTCTGGGAATGGGGCACAGTGTGGTGAAGGGAACCAGGCAGGCTTGCCTTGGAACCTCGCTCGGCCCCTCACACGCACCCGCTGTGTGGTCTGGGCAGGCCATTGACCTCTCTTAGCTCCACTTCCGCCCTTGTCAAATGAGGATCATCAAGTCTGACCACGACTGGAGAGGATGTGTGTAAGCACTCGGCGGTGGCTAACTATTACCGCTGTTGTTATGAGCTCTAAGTGCAGGAGGAGCAGGGAAGAACGGGTATTTCCCGTCCCTGACTCTCAGGCCCTGGAAGGCCAAGAGGTTCAGTGGGAGAACGTGGCACTGGCATCAGATAGGCCGGGTTGGACCTCGACTCCACTGTGTGAGCCCAGCAGTGACTCATCCTCACCAGGCCGCCACTTCCACGTTGATATGCGAGATGCCTTATAGGTCTGCTTCAGGGACTGAGATTTAACACAGGGTGGGTCTAGCACGCTGTCTGCTGTGTCTGCTCTGCTTCCTTTTTGCCTCTGTCTGAACCCAGCGAGGCCAGGCCCCGGTTCCATCCTCTGCCCTCCTCAAGGGCTCCCAACTGTCCTTGTCTTGCCTGATTTTTGCCACACTCACTTGCTCCTCTTCTCTAGAACTATATTCACCTGTCACTTCCCCTACTCAGGAGCCTACCATAACTCCGTATTACTGATCACATCTAAATCAGCCTACTCAGCCTGGCATTCGAGGCCCCTACACCTCACCTTCCAGCCCCATTTTCTCTCCCTTGCCTCACTAGACGCCCCTTACCCTGAGCTGACTTGGCCTGGCTGACCTCCTGCTCCCCAACCTGTCCCCACAGCGCTCATCTCCCGCAGCCTCCTTCCGCCCTCCTGGCTAGACTTCCAAGCTGGACCCAGTTCATCCATCCCCAAGCTCCAACGGATATAACAAGTTACAGACAAACCGAATCTCAAGCAGCAGCCGAGAGGGAGCCTGTCAATCATGGGCCATAATACAGTTACCAGCGGATCGGCTTTGGGAAGAAGCAGGTAATCGAATCTCCCTCCGGGTGCCATCTGTCTCCATTGCCCCTGCCTCGCCCGCGAGATGCCTGCCCCACATCCGGCAGCCCAAGCAAGCAGGTCCTGGCCATAATGTGATTCTGTTAGAGAGAGCTTGGGTTCTTTGGCGACAAAGGAAGGTTTTCAGAAAGACAAGGAGGAGAGGACAAGGCCAGAGTCAGAAGGGACAAGTATAGAACAGCACCCACCCCAAGACTGATCTGGGAAAGGCAGTGTGGAAAAGAGCCTGTTGTCTTCAATATTCTTGTTCCTTTTGTATTTTTAAGCTTATTTTCTTCCTTTCAAGTTCCTGGAACAGTTGCTTTGTGGGAGGGTTCTGAGTACATAGAAGGTGCTTAGACGCAAAATTCCCACACAATGGGACAGAGGGGCTCAGCCCCAGACTCTGGCATCAGGCTGCCTGGGGTGGGGTCCCCACTTTGTCCCTGGCCAGGTATGTGACCTGGGAGGGGCTATTTAACCTCTGTGTCTGAGTTGGCCCCTGTGTGAAATGCAGATGGTGGTAGTAATACCCGGCTCACAGCTGGCTGTGAGGACTAAGTGAATGGACTCAGGTAAAGCCTTAGAGCAGAGCCTGACTTGTAGGACGCCTCCCATCTTCTTAACTCGCGCAATTACTATGCCAGGCAGAATGGGACGACTGCCCCTCCAGGGCTCCTTCGGGGCCACCAGCACCCTGCCTGTGTGCAGCAAAATGGTGTGGGGGGGAGAGCTGTACAGCTGGCTGTGGCTGGCAGCAGCCGAGATCCACTTTCAGGATCATGACTGAGCCCCACTCCTCTCTGCGCCTCATGGGTAGTGCACTGGGGCTGCAGGCAGCCCAACCCCCGCATTCAAACTCAGCTCACCCAGAACTTCTCATTCCACTGGTGTGGGGTGAGGCAGGTGAGGCTGACAAGCAGCCAGGAGTGGGGACCAGAGCATCTGGCCTGGGAGACCACCTGAATGAGGTCCCAGGGCCTGACAGAGAACCAGAGGGAGAGGTCAGCAGGACCAGGAAACACAGGGGCCGGAGGTCCACCCAGACCCTCACAGGGAGCAATGGTGGCATCGAGTCTCTGGATGCCAATTCCCCATTCATTTATTCTACAAATGTTTACTGTCTGCCTGCTCTGTGCTGGGGCCAAGGCGAGGCCCTGGGGCTCCAGAGAGGAAGACACGGTGCCTGCCCTCCAGGCCACAAGTTCTAGTGGGGGAAGCAGTGACAGTTGACACGATAAAAGCAGTGGCTGCTGGGCACATCCTGAGAGAAAGGGAGTCGTATGTGTGTATTTTTGTCAAAATTGGAACTATACTGAGCATGCTCATCATTTATATTTTTTGGCAATAACTTCCCACCTTAATCAACAGTCATCCACAACATGACTTCACCGGGCTGCATCATATTGTATAATGTGGACGTGCCATAATTTACTTAGCCAGTCCTCTGCTGTTGGGTATTTAATTGTTTTCCAGTTTCCACTGATTCATAGAGTGCCATAGTGAATGAATGTTCTCATACGCAAATAGCTGCTCATTTCTTTGATTACTATTTTAAAACAAAATCCTAGAAACAGAATTGCCAGGCCCAAAGGGAGACACATTTTTTTCAAGCCTTGCTCCATAAGGCAGGATATCCTGCCTCAGGACACGCTGGTGATGAGCCCAGCAGAGGAGGGGCCGCCTCCCCAGGACCCTTTCAGGAATGTCCAGCTGGGATTGGTTGCAGCCTGTGTTTATCCTCCACTGGAGCATCAACCCCTGTTATTTCCCAGGGACATTATAAAATCTTGCAGCCTTAAAGCTTGTTGAGCCTCGTGAAAAATGGGACTAAAACCCAAATTGCTCATGCCCAAGGAATAGCATCTGCTACAGAACACTTGGGTCATTGTATCAGTTAGGATTGCATTAGGTTGCAAGTGTCAGAAACTTGACCTCAGAGGCTTAACAGGGAGAGCTTATTTTCCTCACACAACGAGAAGCATGGCAGTAGCAGGAACCTGAAGCTGATGTTATGCATCCACACTGCCCTCCACGACCCAGGCTCCTCTAGCTTTCCTTCCCTCCAGTCTGAGCATGTGGCTTTCCCCCTCATGCTCAAAAGATGGCTGCTGGACCTCCAGGCATCACATCCACATTCCAGGCAGGAAAAGAGGGAAGAGGGAGGGGCAGAGCATGCTGCCTGCTGAAAATCCCCTCCCCTTTTAATCAGGAAAACCACTCAGTCTGTCTCTACTTACAGCTCGTTGGCCGCAATCATGTCCCAAGGCCCAGCCTAGCTGTGAAGAAGCCTGGAGAGTCTAGCTTTTGCTGGGGACATTGCTGCCCTGAATTAGGACTGAAACTGTGTAAGTAAGGAGGGTAGGGAAAATAGATACTGCGTGGGCCTGAACACTGTCTGCCACCTCGCTCACACAGCGTGACAAGCTGTAGGGTGCCTAACTGCCTCATCCCGGAATGTGCGGCCTGGAGGCAGTGAGTCTCCCAGGCCTGGAGATAGTCGAATAGAGGTTAAATGATGACTTGGCCAAAATGCCATGGAGAGGATTCAAACAACAGAAGGAAACCAGGAGACTCCCCAGCTCTTTCTAGCCTTCAGGCTTTGGGGGAGAGTCCCACACCCTTAATTTGGTTATTATATTGTTTGGTTTAATGCAGAAAGTATCATGAATCAAAATCCCAGATTCAAACCTCACTCTCCCCATTACCACGTAACCTTTAGCAAATTCCTAAATTTTTTCAGCTTCCAATTCCTCTACTATAAAATGGGAATAAACGAGCTTGTAATTATTTAGTGATTAATAGGTGCCAGGCACTAAGCAAACTATTTGCTTGAATTACCTTGCTTAGTTTTGACAACAATCCTATGAGATGGTTATTATTGCAGATGAGGAAACTACAGCACAAAAGGGCTAACAGTGAGGCAAAGCTCTTTACCCCTGTGCCATCCTACCTGTCAGAGTCTTTGAGGTGAAGTGAGATCTACATCGTAAACTGTAATGTGCTTCACACATAGTCCACATGGCAGCCTTATGTGCTGGCTCAGGACTGTAGGCTGGAAGAAAAGTACCAGCTCCCTTTACTCATTCAACAAATATTTATCCAGGGCCTGCTGTTCTCAGAATTTTTTAGGGGATACATCAGGGAACCAAACAGACGAAGTTTCCCACCCTCAAAGAGCTCACATTTTAATGGGAGGAGACAGACAATAAACAAAATAAATGTGTTTCATATTTATATATATTTGCTAGAGGTGATATGAGCTATGGAGAAAGTAAGTAGAAATGGGGTTTCAGGGTGGCTAGGGGTTGTCTTTTTACATAGGGGAGGATCAGAGAAGGCTTCACTGAGGAGACATTTGACCTAAGACCTGAGGAGGCGAGGGAGCACGTCATCGTGTGGGCACCTGGGAAAGGTGGTCCAGGCAGAGGGAACAGCTGGTGCAGCGGCGCAAGGTGGGTGCTTGCCTGAAATGGAGAAACAGCAAGAAGGCTCAAGTGGCCCGAATGGATTAGGTAAGCAGAGAGTGGGGAGAGGCGGTTGGAGAGGCAATGAGGAGGGGTTGGTTAAGGTTTTGTGGGCCCCTATAAGGATGTTGGCTTACTGAGGGAGATGGGAGCCACTAGAGGGTTCTGAGCAGAGGAGCGATGTTTATGTTTTAATAGGATCACTCTGGCCGCTGTTGAGAATAGGCTAAACAAGGGAGGAAGTAGAGAGACCAATTACAAGGCTGTTGCAATGACCCAGCTGAGAGAGGATGGCACCTTGGACCAGTGGTAATGGTGGAGCTGGTGAGAAGTGGTCTTGGATGTATTTTGAAGTTAGAGCCAGTAGGATTTGCTCATGGATTGAACAAAGGGTGTGAGAAAAACAGAGGCGTCAAGGATGACGACCAGGTTTTTTTGGTCTGAGCAACTCGGAGGAAGGAGCTGTCATTGACTGAGATAGGGAAGACTGTGGGGACAGCAGGTTTGGGAGGGAAGAGCAGGAGTTCAGTTTTGGACGTGCTGACTTTGATATTCCCTTAGACATCCAGGTTGGGACGCTGAGCAGGCAATTTGAATACACAAGTCTGGAGTTCAAGGGAAAGGCTTGGGTCTAAGATATAAATGAGGAGTCACCAGAAGCAACGAGAGTGGATTAAGGTACCAAGGGAATAAGTGTGATAAAAAAGAAAAGTGGTGCAGGGACTGAGTTCCAGGGCTCTCCGCTGGTTAGAGGTCAGAGAGATGAGAAGTGACCAGCCAAGGAGACAGAGAAGGCACAGCTTGAGAGATGGGAACAGAACCGGGGGAGTTCGGCGGCCTGGGGAAAAAGGTGAAAAACACAGTTGACCTATCTGGCAATATGCATAAAAGCTTTCAAAAAGTTAATGCCATGTAACTAAAAATTGCACTTCAAGAATATATTCTAAGTAAATACTCTTGGCAGTGCACTGAGATTCATGGCCAAGAATGTTCTTGACAGTGTGGGTTATAAACGTGAAAAACAGGAAATCACCTAAATGTTGAACAACAGAGCGTTGCTTAAATAAATTATGATACATCCATATGATGGGCTAGTGCACAGCCATGGAAACCCACGTTTTAAAAAATATTTTTAAAAGGTTGCGTGACCTGTGGACAGGTTTATCTTCATGATCTATTATTAAGTGAAAACAAGCAGGTTATAAATTGTTATGGCCAACAGGATCCCTGTATAAGCCAGCTAGGAACATGGAAACGACTCTCGGCATTTCAAGCAGAAAGGGATGTAGTACAGAGAAGTAGGCGTCTACCAAGCTGTGGAAGAGCTGGCTGTCAGGTTCATTGCTAGCTATTAGGGCGTCAGGACGTTGCTGGAACCGCCTGACACCTGAGCCTCCAGCACCGACATAGAGAAAATGCCTGAAGGCTGCTCCCAAATCTTCTATCTGCTGAGGCCCACACACCTGCCCTCGGCTGCCAGGAAAACAATGCTGTGATTTATGCTCTCTCCACCTGCCAGATCTCATGGACGTGCCTCTCGCTGGCTGGCGGGAATTCTGAGAACTGAAGTTCCCTGGCTTCCAGCCCCTGCTGGGCAGAGGAAAGCAGAGACCAGGGGAAGGAAACGATACTGAGTTGCCAGCAAACAAAAGTGCACACTTTCACAAATATTTCTTTACAAAGATAACATGCCTGGAGCATAAACACTGTAGTAGGCCAAATAACACCTCCCCAAAGATGTCCACACCCTAATGCCTGGAACTTGGGTGTATATTATGTTACCTGGCAAAAAGGACTTTGCCAATGTGATTAAGGTTACAGACCTTAAAACAGGGAGAGTGTCCTGGATTATCCAGGTGGACCCAATCTAATCGCATGAGCCCTTAAAAGCAGAGAACATTCTCTGGCTGGAAGTAGAAGAAAGATGTGGCAAAAGAGGAAGACAAGAGAGGTCTGACAGAAGGAAGTCAGAGAAAGTCCAAGCGTGAAAAGGTTGGTTCTGGTTCTGAGGTGTTCAGGGGCCACGTGCACTGACCGGGGAAAGGACTCTAGGATCTAGGGACCCGGGGTGACAGCCAGCAAGGAAACAGTGCTACACCTGCAATGAACTGGATTCTGCCAACAACCTGAATGAGCCTGGAAGTGGATTCATCCCCAGAGCCTCCAGAAAGGAAAGCAGCCCTGCTGACACCCCAATTCCAGTATTGTGAGACCCTAAATGGAGAGGCGGGTCAAGCTCACCTGAGCTTCTGACCTACGGAAACTGTGAGATAATAAATAGGTGTTGTTTTAAGCTGCTAAGTCTATGCTCGTTTGTTACGGCTGCACAGAAAACCAATACAAGTAGCAAGATGCTGCATATGGTTTTCTTCGGGTCATTGGACAGTGGTGATTTCTTTTTTTATTTTTTCTTTCTTTCCTTTTATTTTTGCTTTTCTTTTTTTCCTTTTCTTTGATTTTCTGAATTTTTCCTCTTTTCTATAAAAACAGGAAGCCCCTTCAGGCTGATGAGACGGAGTGAGCAGAGTGGCCCTTGCCTAAACAGGGAGGATGGTCAGAACACAGAACAGGCGTTCTGGAGAGGCAGTGAGCTAGGGCCATTCCTGGGGGGGGTGGCGGTAGGTGGCAGGTAGGATAATGCTATTGGTAATAGCTAATGCTATGTGCTACGTGCTTACCTTAAACAACTTTCTTAACTGTCACAATAATCTATTTTACCATTCAGGAAACCAAGGCATAGATGGAATTAAGTAGCCTGCCCAAAGTACCAGAGCTGGTAAATGGCAGCCCCAGGAGTATGACCCAGGCCAACCAGCTGCAGATCCCAGCCTCTTGACCTGGACGGAGCACGGACCCCATGGTGCAGGGCCTCCTTGGCTATCCCAGGGTCTTTCCAGTGTATTTTAAGATTCAGAACTCACTGTATAAAGGACTCTGACTCCGAAACCCCTTATATACAACAGATCAAAGCAGAGGCAGGTCTTCAGTTGTCGCTGGGGTGAGGAGGATTGGGGTGGTACCCAACCCCTTCCTACTCAGCCTTCAAACCCACCTCAGTGGGCTCCACAGAACCCCCATCGTTCCCTGGAGCACCATTTTTAGAAGGGTCCCTCCAACCCTGAGGGCCTCTGGCCCTGGGGAGGGGAGGGAGAGCTCTTCTGGTCTCCTTAAGCTGCTGACACCCGGTCTGCCCAAAGAAGAAGGTTTTGCTGAAAAAACTGCATTGTGACTCCAAAAAGCAGTCAACTCACCATCTTGGCTCCATCTCACACAGCACATCTGGGATGTGTTTACCAGCAGCTCCCCCCAGGGGCCTGGGCTGAGTGCAGAAATTGAGAAGACTGGAAATGAGTAAGACTCATCCAGGGCACTTAACAGGACCCACCAGTGGCACCTCCTTTTCCACAGGAAGCCACATCAGTCAAGAATCCATCATGATTTTGCAAGACGATTCTAGGGAAAGCCCTCTTGCATTGTGACTGGTAGAGGCCAACTCAAATGCCCTAAGGGTTCCTTGTTCTGCTGTGCACCCCTCCTTGTTCTGGAAGTCCAGGTCCAAACTCCAGGGCCCATCTCGCCTCTCTCTATCCAAGCCCCTGCTTCTAGTGCCCACCCAGCGTCCTGACTCCCCCAAGGCTGGGATCTGCTTTGCTCTTGCCATCTTGCCAGAAGCTGTATTTCTGCCCTGAGCCCCAGTCTGATAGCAGGAGCCCCTTCCTGCTGACTAACCTCCCCACTCTAGGTCCAGCCTCCCATGGCTGGGAAATGGGGTTAGCTCCAGTTGCCCCTACTGGGATGAGCCAAACTAGCAGGAAAAGATTCAAGAATCCTTTAATCCTCACAGTATCATCAGCATCCAGAGATCATCGCATTCAATCCCTGCCTCCGGGCAGGGTGCCCACCATACACTCTTGCTGGCCTCCTGTCAATGGCAGACCATGCTCGTCCTCACTCTGCCTGAAACTCGGTTTGCCGCCTCACTTCTCTGTTTGCTCTTGATCTTCTTGCATGAGAAAAGAGTGGAGGATGTGTCCATACCCACTCAGGTCATATAAACACAGCCACAGTCACCTCCCTTCCTCTTAAATGACTGGGTTACTTAAGGGCCAGAGGGGGGTTGTGGGCCTGGAAGATGGCGGAGATTCTGGGTCAAGGCCTTGTTCCTTCTGTGCTCCTGGAGCTGACAGTCATGGTAAGGAGAGGTTAGCCCAGAGAAGACATCTGAAGGGCCCACTCGTCTCTTTCTGGCCACCTGGCTTCAGCTCAATTACTTACATAGGTGCCCTTGGCCACCTCGACGCTCTGCACCTGTCATGGCTCACACTAGAAAGTCCCCTTCCTCTCCCCCCCAGCCCTCTCCTCTCTATAGCAAGCCCTGGGCACAGCAACATTCACTCAAGGGTGATGGTGAAGTCAGCCAGTTTCCTAATAAAGGGTCATGGCCAGAGGACCCCCAACTGCCTCAGGAAATGGAGGGAAGGTGGAGCAAGGTCATATGTTTAGGACAAAAGAAAAGCCCTTGGGACCCCGGAGGAGGTGGGTGGAGGGGAAGAGTGGTCATTGTTCTCAGAAGCTGCTGTGTGAAGTCCAAATGTTGAGAAGCAGTCAAACCAGGCTGGACATCTTCCTTCATCTCCCAGCAGCTTCAGAGGACTCCTTTAGCCTGCCGCACCTCACCTAGCATGGGAATATCCACCCATCCCTAGGTCAATTCCCTCAACCTGGGAGAAGCCCAAAGTTCAAAACCAGGTCTCCCCCAAAAGACTAGGGCTCGAGATAGCCCTGAGGGTGGTAGAGGGGCAGGAAATCTTAAGGGATGAACAGAGGGTCCCAATTTTCTTCCAAGGCCGCCTGCCCCCATTCCTTAATCCTAACTAGGCTTCCTCTCTTCCCTGGCCCTCCTCATTCCCTGCTCAGCTCTGATTCCTCTCTCAGTTAGGGGCCTCTTGTGGATCCTCCCTCCTTAGGGGACAGGAAGCTGAGAGCTCACATCCTGAGCTTCAACTCTTCCCCTTGGCCACGCCCCCATCTCACACTTCCATCCCTATCTTTGTGCCTCTACTTCCAAGGGAGGGATGATCAGCTAAGGAGAAAGTTCTGAGCTAAGTAAGGGTGTATTGATCAGGATTGTGTTAATAAAAGCAAAATACATTAAGGCTAAGTGTGGTTCCTTCCAGAACAGCCAGAAGGACAAATACTGGGAGATTCAATATAACCCACGATCTTAACATATAAAATACAGAGATGAATTTTTCCCAACATGTTTAATGGGGAGACTTTAGAAGCAGTCCCATATTAAAGACGGATGTCAGCTGTCACCATAAACTATCACTATTAGTATTTAACATCGTTCTGGAATTACTTGACAATGCAATTAGATAAAAGAATACAATAAGAAGTATAAATATTATAAGGAGAAAGCATAATTATTATCATCAGATGATATTATTCTAAACTTGGATATTCTAAGAGATTCAGCTAAAGAACTCTTAGTAATGATCAGAGAATTTAGCAAGGTGGCTAGTTTAAAAACAAGATTTCCTAAACACAAGAAATAACTAAGAAATATAGAAATAAAGTCCCATCCACAAAGGCAACAAAAACATAACATGAAACATTTAGAAAAAAATGTGTAGGTATACATGGAAAGAGCTATAAAACCCAGATGAGGGACTTAAACATAGACTTGAATAAATGGAGAGAGAGAGACCTTGCTCTTGAACAAAAAGCCAATAATAGTTTAAGCATGTCAGGGTCCCCATAATAAATCTGTAAATTCAGTGGACTTCTGTACAAAATATCAGCTGCTTTTTTTTGAGAAAACTTGACAAAAGGATTATAAATTCGTCTGGAAAAACAAATATAAGAGAAGAGTCAGAAAATTCCTGGAGGGAAAAAAGTGAACTAACAATGGAGAAGGAGCCCTATAAAACGCTTTTTTAAATATTATACAGCTACAAAAATTAAAACAGTGTGAGACTGGTACAGGCAGACAGCTCAGGAGTAAAGAATAAAGAAATCTGGAAGTGACCCAAATAAACATGCAAATTCAATTCAATAAATTGAGACACTAGCCAGATATTTGGAACAAAAATAAATAAATCTGTAATCCCTACCTAACACTGAAATAAACTCCAGCTGGATCAAAGATTTAAAGAAAAGAACATTTGAAAAATAAGACATTTGAAAAATAAAGCCATAAAAGTGCCAGAAGAAAATGTGTGTAAATGTTTTTATGATTCTGGGATAGCAAAGGCTTTTCTAGTCATGGAACAAAACAGAAGTCATAACAGAAAAGATTAATAAACATATCCATGTAGAAATTAAAAGAAAAAACTCCATAAACAAAATCAAAGGACAAAACAAGAAAGCATACCTGCAAGATGTAACACAACATGCTCATTTCCCCAATTTTAAAGAAAGACATTTTACAAAACGATAAAGAAAAGACAACAATCCAGTGGAAAAATATAGGCAAAGAATATAAATAGGTCATTCACAAAAAACACAACTGGCTAATAAAAATATACAAAATGTTCCATCTCACTAGTAATTTTAAATGGAAATGAAAATAAGATATAATTTTTCACTCGTCAGATTGGCAAAGATCAAGAAGATTCATAATGCACAGTGTTGTGGAAGTGGTGGCTACACAGGCCATCTCATACAATGTTAATGAAAGGAAAATTAGTGCCTTCTGGAAAGCAATTAGGCATTATCTATTAAATTTTAAGTATTCACACTCTTTGACCTAGCAGTTTAACTTCTAGGATTTTATCCTACAAAAGCATTTATGCAAGTGCCCAAAGGTAAATGTATAAAGATGTTCATTGCAGCGTTGTTTATGATTTAAGAAAAGGGGGGGGCGGGGAACAACCCAGAGTTTCATTTATTGGGAATTGGTTAAATAAATAATAATACATCCATAGAGTGAAATACTATGCAGCTATTCAAAATAATAAGGAAGCTTTCTATATACTCTATTATGGAAAGATGCCTAAGATAATAAGTGAAAAAACAAGTTGCTAAATGGACATATAATATCACCTACGTTTGTAGAATAAAATTTAAAATAATATGCTTTAATCATGCCTTGGCCCAGCCATTCGTCTTCCTTCAGAGGCCCCTAAGGAAGCTTAATGCACAAGAACAGTAGCGAAGGAAGGCAAAATATTACTTTATTATTAGCTGGGGCCCTGGCCTCAAACTTGAACTCCAGTGAGTGGACAAAGGCCCCTCTGACTCACACACAGCAGAGGACCCAGTGGTTCAGGGGCTTCTGCTCCCTCTACCTGTACACCCATCACTCCACCTAGGGCCACGTGTTCAACCCTGAAGACGGCCCAGTCATAGATGCACACGCACCTGCTTTGTGACGCATCTGCTTTGCATAGAAGACCCCCCACCCTCTAGTGGCTCCTGCATCGCTCTCTTCAGGGTGTGATGGCAGAGGGAGAAGGACTGGGGGGAGGCAGGGAAAGGGGTTGACCCACCTTCTGGGGTCAGAGGTGATGAGCCCTCCCGGATGCAGGGGGTGGACCAAGGCCAGGAATTGCAACAGCCGGTGGCTGGGTTTGAGGCTGAGTGGGCAGGTGGCCTGCTGTGGTGAGGAGGGGAAGGGTTTGTGGGAAACATGGTTGGCAGAAATAGCCAGGATAGCGTGCGCCGGCAGCCTCTGGGGAGGGGACCCTTGCCCTCAGCCAACTCCCCCAGGGCCTGTCCCAGGGCACCAAGGCCACCTGTCTGCCCTCTAGGCCTTGAGTCACTTCCTGTGTTTTTCTTTTTCCCCAGGTAGGCTCCTGACTCACAGCCCTCCTTCTTTCCTTCCTGTCCCTCTGTGACTCAGGGGCAAGGACAAAATCCACCTGAGGGCCAGGAGAAAAGGGACCCTGCCTGGGGATATGTGCCCCCCTTACCTCTGCACCTCCTACACCTTGGTCTCCCCATCCCTGACATGGAGCTGGCCCCAGCACTGAGGGAAGCCCAGATCAAAGGTCATCTCAGTCAGTCCCTTGCATCCAGTTCAGCCCAAATAGGGACTCCTCATCAACTCCCGCCCTCAGAGAGAAGGGCCAGAGCACTTCCTGTCTCCAGATTCAGCCTCCCCCTACCTCTGCTCTCCAGGCCCTGCTCTCTCCTTTCCTGCATTACAACAAACTCCCTCAAGGGTGAAACCATATCTTGTTCCCTCAACAAATGTTTTCTAATTGAATCAGAGTCAAGCTAAGTCTCCAGGGCAGGAGCCACATGCCCAGCTGATTGAGAAACACAAAAACGGAGTCCTCCCCATTGAGGAGACTTTCTCTACCAGCCTGCGTGATAGACACTGTGGGTTGTCCACTCAGCCCCTGCCCCCATGCCCCTTTTCTCCTTTAAAACCCACCCCACCCTTTCACACAGCCCATGCCTCACCAACCAGGGAAGCCTCATTCTCCCTACCAAGAGTTAACAAAGGAATGAGCATATGCCATAACCTTGGCCTATGAGAGCTGAGGGTATGTTTCTAGGGGCACTTTAGGGAAAAGTGATCTTTTCTTGATCTTAAAAACAGACCCATAGAAAGAGATGGCCCACCTTCAACCTCCAGACATATCATGTCTGGATGTAATGTCTGGAACTTCAGCAGCCATCTTGCAACCATGAGGGGAACTATAGCACTGGAGTAGCGAGGCAACACCTGAGGAGAGAAAAGCAGAAAGACAGAAAGAAGCTGGGTGCCTGATGATGTGGTAGAGCCACTCAATTAACTGCCCTGGAGCTGCCCTACCTCAGGACTTTTTTCTCATGAAATAAACACTTCCTGTATTGTCTAGACCATTCCAAGTTGGGTTTCTGTTACTTGCAGTCAAAGGGTCCTTATGATACAGCTGGATTTTTGGAAAGCCTGGCTGAAGAAACCAAATGAGTCGTTATGAGAAAGGCGGGTATGTGGCCTGAGGAGGAAGGAGATCACAGTTTCCAAACCTCTGGCTCATGTGTAGCCCATGACATGAGACCCAGCCAGCTGGGGGCTGAGAGGAGCAGGAGGAATGTGGACCACGTGTGGATGAAGATGTGAGAAACAGGAGGTGGAGGGAGGGAACCTCTGAGAGTCCACAGCTCAGATGTAGCGAGGAAGAGGTGCCAAGACATTCACTGCAGCGTTGTTTCTAATTGTTTATAATTCTAAAAAAAAAGTGGAAACAACTCAGAGGTTCACGTACAGAGAATTGATTAAGTAAATTGTAGTACATCCTGAGAGCAGGAGCAGTGAATCAACAGAGCCCTAAAGAGGAGGTGACAGCTAAGCAGGGACCCTGGACGGAGTCATGTGGTTTCCCGCATCAGGGGTCGCCAGGGGGGGCCAGGTCCTCTCCTGGCCCAGCCCGGGGTGGGGCGGGGGGGCCCTTGGCTGGGTTCTGGGCTCAGTTCCTAGCACATATTCCTTTCTATTAGGCATTCCGTTCCCTGACCCCCCAGTACAACTCTGACCCCCCGGCACAGCTCTCCCTTCTTGAGGGCAGGGCCCCCTGTTCTGTGTGTGGGGGCTGTCTTGGGCCCAGCACAGCAGTTGGGGCCTAATTACATGGGGCCCAGGGGAAAGGGAGCATCTGGGGAAGGTGAGGGAAGAGGAGGACTGTCCAGAAAAAAAAAACAGGCAAGTGGAAGGGCCAAGGTCTCTGGAGCAGGATTGCTGCCCTGGAACTAGGAGAGGCCCAGAGATGGCCAGAGGAGGAGACGAAGAAGTAGACTCTAGAGGGAGGGAAATGAGGAGCTTGGGTGGGGATAGTGGCGTCAGAGAGCAGATTTGGTCCACACAGCACTGTGAGGAGGGGCACCTGACCACAACGCACAGTCACAGGTCTCGTCTCCCAACCCAGGGCGAGCACACGTGTGTGCACACACTTGAAATAAACATCTCACAAAGCCACACTTCCCTGCTACATGTAAGGCACTCTATTTTCTATCCTGTTCTATTTCATGTTTTTGAAATGCTGGTTACTGAATTAATTTCCCGCCCAACTAACAGGTCATGACCTGCAGCCTGAAAACTCTGCTCCAGGGCTGTGACACTCAAGGAATGATCTGTCCACTAGGCCCATCCACAGCCGCTTATGACCAGCCTGGGACAGCGTAGGAACAGAGACCAAGCAGAAGCATTTAGAATCTTTAACAGCAATTTGACAGAGTGATTTCATGTCTGTTGAATCCAACAATAAAAAATTGGGGCTTTGCATGTCTTATTTTATTTTTCTAATAATTCCTTTGTATTGTATTTTATATTATTAGTGGTCTATGACAAATTGGAATTGAAAAAGAAAAAACTGGTCCTTCCTGCAGGTAGTCTGAGAAGCTCTGCTTTAGAGGACACAGGCCCTACCCAGACGCTCCCAGTCCAAGATGATAAACTCCTCTGGCCTTTCCACATGGGGAGTGGCCACCAGATGTGCACACAACGCCCTCTTCTCTACTGCCGGAATCCTTCGAGGGTCAGCTCCATGCATCAGGGCAGGACAGTTTCCAAGATGGCACCCACTGTGTCCACTGTTCCTTCCCAAGCCCCTACAGCGCGTTGCTTGGACTCCTGTTACGTTAGCTCATGTTTTTATCTGGTTGGCTGTTGATGGACGCACTTATCGTGGATTCAGGCCCTGGGTCTGACACCAGCATGGTGCTTTGCACATGGTAGGCACCCCAAAGGCAAGAGAGAGTGAAGGAAGAGAAGAAGAAGAACAGAGACAGGGTGGGAAAAGGAGGGATGGGCTCTGTGTAGGGTCACAGGGATGGAAAGTCTGAATCCAGGCTCTTCCAATAGCCCAAAGCTAGAAAAGGATCCTGGATGGAGACCCAGGTTGAATACTAGCCAAGGTGGTCTGGGGAGGGGGGCAGGATGGGGGCCAGCTGGAGCAGGGAACGAGCAGGCTGCTCCGAACTAGGCCTCCCCAGGCATCTTGGTGCCAGTCCTGAGGAAGGGAGCCAGAGCCGGGTCTGGGATGAACTGGGCCGGGCCTGGGAGCTGCTCAGTATTTGCCTTCATGGGAGGGCAAGGCGGGTGAGTCCTAGGAAGGAGGTGCTGGGAGGTCTTCTCAGGGAGGGCACAGGGAGGGGACTAAACCCAGGCAAGCTCTCAAGGCATCATTTCACCCATCCTCCTGCCTCCATCCTAAACTCTGGTAGCAACACCTGGACTTTCCATCCCAACATGCCTGGGAGCTGAGACACGCCCACTCCTTTGTTGGGGGGCCTGTTTCCCTCTACCCTGGAAGCTGCTGCCATTCCCACCTCATTTTAAGAGTGCCTTAGTTTGGGGGTTTTGTTGTGTGACCTCAGGCAAGTTGGTCAATCTCTCAGAGCCTCAGTTTTCTCATCTGTCAAGTGGGAATAATGAATTCTATCTGAGAGGGCTGCCGTGTGAATGAAGTGAATAATGCACAGCAAGTGCCTGGCAGAAGGTGGGCAGCAGTCAGTGCCAGCACCTTCCCCTTGCCCCAGGCTGTTCCCTGGAAGGCACTCGGCCAGGAACTTGGATATCAGTCATGCAGTGTTTCCACTGTGGGTCCAGCAATCTGGCAGGCCCAAGGAGGAACAAGCTGTCTGAGACGGAAAGGGGTCAATCAAAGAAGGCTTCCCAGAGGAGGAGAGTTGCAGCCAGGAATTGAAGCCTGAAAAATGGAGTGAAGGGAGGGTGAGCTGCCCACACAGGAGACCTGACCTCTGCAAAGACTCGTGAGAAAGAACAAGCTGGGATGGGGATGCAGGAAAGCTCCTGGAATGGGGCAAGGTGTGTAGAGTGGGCAGGTGGTAGGGAGGGCTTTTCTTGAGTGTCAGCAGGCCAGCATGCATGTCCCTGCCCCAGAGTTGCCCCTGTCTCTGCCCCTGCCTGGAGACAACAGATAAGCAGGAAGGAACCCCCACCCAGCCAGGTGGGCCATCCTGGCTTCAGACACAAGGTGCCAGCTTGCCACCAGGAACTGGCAGCAGAGCTGACAGGGACAGAGGCAAAGGCCTGGGGAGCAGAACAATGTGCTTTGTGTGCTGGCCACTGTGGGGCTGGCTCTTGTAATTTTCCTAGAATGAATGGGGTCCCAGGAGCAGGGCTGGGGCTGCCTCTGCCTAGAAAGTCTAACTCTGCCCACCACCCAGAGGGGCAGCAGCCACCCACCCCGGCTCTCACCCCCTCCACCTCAGCCAGACCCTCCAAAGCCTGCTCCACCTTGACTCAACCAGCAGCCCCTTCATACACATATAACCCTCACCCTGTGCTCAGCACATGCACACACTCACGTGCACACACACACACAGGCAGGGGTCACCCAGTGTCCAGTGGAGAGAAGGGGCTCTCCTGGTACCAGACAGCACAGAAAGGCCAAGGTGTTAGGGCTGAAAAGAAACACAGAGAAAGACAGGAGGGCCTGACAGGAGAGTCAGGGCCTGAGAGAGACAAGAGGATGAGAGAAAGAAGAAAAGGACAGAGACAGAGAAGGCGGATGGGGAGAGAGAACAAGGAAAGACAGGGGCAGTGAGAGGAGGACCCTCAGAACTGGAGCAGGACACCATCCTGTGGGGTCCTGGGGCACCAGTAGGGAACAGGGGTGTCTTCCTCCATCAGCCATGCGGGATGGGGGTTCCATTTTCTCTACCCCAGCACCCTCAGTCACCCATACAGGGCCTGTCACCAGGAAAGTTTCTAACCCCCCTCCGTCCAGATGAGACTGCAGGGCCCCACCAATGTGTGTCCACCCCTCGGTCTGAGCAGACCTCACGAGAGGCCCATCAGGCCTCCAGGGGCACCAGGCATCTGGCCAGCATAGCTCCATGTTTCCCTAAAATGCATTGCCTTCCATTTGGAAAAAAGTCCCCTCCCCCTGCTTTCCGGCCCCCCCACACCACTCCAGGACCCTCTAGAAATCTGTTCTCATTGTCCTGGCTAGTCTCTTCTCCAGGAGCTTAATTTCCTTTGCAGACTCAGAGCTTTCCATCTCCTGCTTCCTTCAGATGCCCATAGAGAGGCCCTGGGCACACCCAGCCCAGCCCTGATGCCCAGGGGAGCTGCTGACTGGCCAGGGAAGAGACTGGTCACCTTCCTCCTTTGTTTCCTGCCTCTAACCCATCCCCTCTCCAAGATAAAACAGTGTTCCCAATCCTACCAATAGTTTGGAGGTGGAAGCTTTGTGAGGGAGGCTTGAAGTCCAACCACTGTATATTCTTCCTTCCCTCCACTGGGTGGGCAGGGTTTCCCCCTCAGAGAAGCAACCATACCACCTTTCTTCTAGAAAGTTAAAGCTCTCAGGGCTTCAGGGGCTGGCCCTTCATTATGAATTCCTCCAGTGAGCCAGGCTGCTGATCTGAGACCTTGCCCTCCAGATCTCCTCTAACTCTGGTAAGGAAGAGGGTAATCACGCACAACGCCCCTTGCCAGGCCACCTGCACACCGCTGGGCAGAGATGGGCTGCAGACCCACAATCCCACCTTCTCGTCCTCCAGCACCGCCAGGGGACCATCAGAAAGAGAGTGGGCCATGGGGACAGACTGAGACCTAGAGGGAGGGAGAGGGGCAGAGACAAAAGGAGACCAGGAAGGAGGGAGATGGAGACTGGACCAAGGAAAGACAGAGAGAAGGAGAGAGAGAGAAAGGGGGAAGGGATGAAGAGAGAGAGGGGGAGAGAAACAGACAGACAGGAAAAAAGATAAAGAAAGAGGCAGGAACAGAGCATGGGCTTCCGCCCCCGCCAGCACTCTCATTGTGATCTAAGACCCCAGTCAACCCTAGAGATCAAGGTGGAGGCTTGGCCTGAGCTGAGGACAAAGCTACCTCCCAGGAACTAACCCCAAGCCCTGGACACAGCCCCAGTGGCCCAAGACAGTACCTGGGGCAGGTAAGCGATGGGAGGTAGGGGATGGGGCTGGCCTGTGCCAGGGCCTGGGGAAGTGAGGCAGAGAGACTGCAGGCCCCAATTGTGTTCCATCTCCACCAAGGACATGCAAGAATGCAGGAGGAGAGACCATGATTAGACAACAGGGAGAGCTTGATGACAGCTGGGGCCCCGGGATGCATTCTTCACAGGGCAGGGAGGCTGCAGAGGTAGGTGGAGAAGTCTGTGAGGAAGGAGCTGATGTCCTCTTGGAAGGTTGGAATTGAAGATCAGACAGCCCGGCCTTCTCCCACCTCCCTCCACTCCCAGTGGTGAGTCAGGGATTCCACAGAATTCTGAATTCCTGTCTCCCTTTGGGCAACTGATACTTGACACTCTTCTGGGTTTTCTCTCCTGACGTAGCAGTGAAATCTCCAACCATTCTCAAAGCCAGCTTTCTCCATGGCCCTGGGGGCAGACCCTGCCTTCTCTGTGAGTCACTGAAACTGCAAAACCCCTTCCTACCCCAGCCCAGGCCTGGCCTCCAATCACTCTCAGGCTCCTGGCTTTGCACATGCTACACCCTCTGCCTGGAACCCCCTTCCCAGAACCAGCTTCTTCTCATTCACTGGGAACCAGTTTAGACGGCATCTGCATGCACGGCCAATTCGCAAGAGCCCAACACATAGCAAGCACCCCCTGAGTGACTGTGAATGGAAGAACCAATGAATCAATCAATGCAGGAGATCCTGTGACGGGGAGACACCTCAGGCACCACCCTCAGGGAGCCCACAGTCTGCGGGCGGAGACTCAGTCTCTCTCTCAGGGAGCCCCCAGTGAGCAGGGCTGTGGAACTCAAAGAAAAGAAAGCTCTGTGTGCATCCTGCAGGGGACTTCCCTCTGAACCTCAGAGCAAGGTAAGCCTGCATTTACAGCCAGGGCCTCGCACACACCTGCTACAGTGGAGGGCTCAGTAAACACTTGTAGGAAGGAGGGAGGGACGGAAGGCCCTCGGCTTCTCTTTGAGGGATGTTCTCTGGTGGAGGAGCTCCATGGTGACCATGGGCCTTTTCCTGGGCCTTTTTCATCCCTGCCCCACAGCGCCTGGCACAGGAGAGCACAGAGGGCATCCTTGCATCAGAGTTGAGAACCCTGAGTTGAGCTGGAGGACTCTGAGCACCAAAGAGCCAGGCTTCGGGCAGGCCCCATGCCCAGGGACGAAGCTGCCTCAGCCTCTGCCTCAGTCTCCAGCCCCACAGTCAGCACAAGAGTGGGATGGACAGGGAGGCTGCCGTGGGGCCAGGAAGAGGCAGCTGAGCAGTGTGGGGCGCTGGCCTAGGGCTCATGGCTGGGCGTGGCCCTCGAGGAGGAGGAGGGGGGCAGAGGAGACCAGGCAAGGCTGAAGTCCACCCCTCTGTGGGATCTGAGCCTGGGGAAGAGGGAGAAGCTTGGGGAGAGGGTGCTGGGAAAACAGAGGATCCCCTCACCACCCCTGCACGGCAGAGCGCAGCCCCCACACCACTGCCCCAGCGCAGCATGAACATCTGGTAGTGGATCCGGATAGTTGTCTCAGGAAGGCAAGTGAGTTTCCATGAGTGAATCTTTTCCATCCTCAAACCAAAACCTACATCTCCAGCCCAGAAGGCAAAGCTGCCACTTCCTCTCCAGAACGCAAAGACAGAAGGCGCTGGGGAGAGACCCACCGCATGGACACCTCTTCTTCCTTCAGGTCACCTCAGGGGATGGCTGCTGTGGCCGAAGAGCAGATGAGAGAGGGTCAGGGTGAGAGAGACTTTCTCCTGAGCCTCCATCCAGCTCCATGTGACATCCCTGCCCCAGGAGATGAAGTGCTGCAGTCAGGGCAACATGGTGGGGATGGGACTTCAACGCTGCAGAAGGGGGCAGAAGTCAGAGACTTCTTCGATCCACGTGGGGTAAGAGCTAATCACCAGGACAGGGGTAAGTGCCGAGGCACAAAGCTAGGGGTTAGCGGGTCAGTGACCCACACATCCACCTATTCCTTAGCTCGCCAACATTTGGGGAAGCGATGTTTTTGGTTAACCGACACTTATGTAGTGGGAGATAAAGCACAAGTCCCTTGCAAATATTAATTCATTGAATCGCCAGAACAAACCAATAAAGACAGCACTATTATCATCCCCACTTACAGATGGGGAAACTGAGACTCAGAGAGGGTAAGTGACTTGCCCAACATCACATAGCTGGAAAGTGGCTGAACCAGGATTCAAATCCAGGCATAATGCTGCCCCAAGTGATCCCTGCTGCCACCATGGTTTTGAGGCCTAGCAGGGGTCAGGGACAGTCAAAGGTCAGGAGGCCGGGTCAAGGAGGCTATCCTTCCTTCAGGATGAGCAGGCCCTTTCAGGGAACAGTCAGAGGCCTCTCCCAGAGAGGGCCGGAGCTGTAGAGAGATCAGCTGATGTAATTGCTCCCCCTTGTGGGGGGGTGGGGGGTGGAGCTGGCCCAGGCCCAGGGGGTGTGCCTGCGATGACAGGGGCCTGGGCCAATGGCAGGGCCCCAGCCTCCCCAGGCCTGCCAGGGAGGAAAGGAACCCCTCCCGGGTATGTATTTCTATTATCTTGAGGAGAAAGGAAGGAGGGAAGAAAGGTTGGCCAGAAAGCAGACTGAACTCGCAACTTGGTTTAATAATCAAATCCCATTTCTCCTGTGGGCCAGAGTTCCCTCCTGCTGTCCCCTCCAGGGAAATCCGGCCAGGTCTGGAGCTGGGAACAGGGAAGCCTGTCCCCACAATGCCCCCAGCCTAGAGCCCCAGAAGTGGGGTCCATTGCCCCTGGAACCTGCAATGGCCCCTCGCTGGCCCCAAGCCCCACTCTGGCTGGCCAGGTAGAGAGAACATGGGGTCCTCCCCCAGCCCTAGAGAAGGAGCCTCCCAGAGATGGGGGGCTGCATTTTCTACCCTGAATATAAAGCTGTGTGGGTGGGAAAAATAAATGGCACTAGTGGGGCAGGGGGCTAAACCGTGTGAAGGAAAGCTCTCCTGAGAAATGCCAGGCGTGCATGCCTTGATGGGCAGTCAGGGCACCCACTGCCCAGTCAGAATGGCTGGGGGGGGGTAGGGGAGAGTGGGCACACTTCTGTCTCCTTGCCGCTTCCCCACCACACACACACTCACTCACAAACATTCATATACACATTCACACGCACATAAACTCACACCCACTTGCAGATACACTCACACATGTAAACATGCTCACATGCACATTCACACACTCGTACACACATTCACAGAGACACACATGCTTATATATATATATATATATATATATATATATATATATATACACACACACACACTCACACACATATATACACCACCCACGGAGACACACTCAGATACTTATATACACACACACGCCAACACTCATATACACACACACTGGGGCACACTCAGGCATATACACACACATTCATCCCTTGGGGGGTTGGAAATGGGCTGGGTTGAAGAGGGGCCTTCTGGGAGGATGGCATGACTGGTAGCTGCTAAGGGGTGGGTGGGCAGAAGCCTGGGACTGGGCAGGGAGCCCAAGAGTGGGGGGTGGCGCTCTGGGCCACTGTGCAGTGCCGGGGCCAGGACTGTGAATGGAGGAGGCACTGCTCCTGCCCCCTCCCGGAGCCTGCCTCTGGCCAGGCCAGCTTCCATTCCCGGCATTGTCTCCGGCACCTCGGGCAGGGTTCCCAGGCCTGGCTGAACTGGGGGCCTGGCCAAAGAGCCCTCCTCTGCCCTTCCATTCCCCTCTCCCCTTGGGAAGGAGGATTGTGTGGGGAAATGGGGGAGAAGGAAGCTTCCGGAATCGGTGGCATCCCCTCCCCCAGCCCACACAGGCTGCAGGCAGAGGAGCTCAGGTGCAGGATACAGCCCGAAAGGCCCAGGCTCCGCAACCCCCCATCCTTCCCAGGGCAGGCCGCCTTGGAAGTCCAGCCCAACCCCACCTGTCCCCTCGACCATGACATTCATTTCCACCCCCATCCCTGAGGTCTGTCCACCCTCCCCATAGGCTGGGCTCAGTCTGGGGCAGCTATATCCCTCCCAACACCCGCCCCCAAGCAATAGGAAGCACATGTGTTTTACTCTTAAAGGCCAAATCAATCACCTGGGGCAAGGGGATACAGGCATTAATGGATAAATCCAGAGGCTCCTTCTCTGAGAACTGGCTCTTTCCTGCCCCCTAAGAGGTTCTCCACCTTCTCCTGGCAGCCTTCACCCAGAATGGGGCCCCTCATCTCTCCTGATGGTGCCAGAGAGCTGTGCCACCATCACAGTGGCTGCACCTCAGCCAGGGAAAGGGACTTTGTGGGCAAAAAGACCAGCCATCGCCCCAGACCCCACGGGGCCTCCCTTAGCGGGACTTGGGCAACACTCCCCCTGGGCCCTGTGGGGTAACAGCTAGAAGACGGCCACCATCCCGCCTTCACAGGGCTTGTGTCCAGGAGGTGCTCTCCCTGTTCTGGAGCTGAACCTGGTACAGGACTTCCCTCAGACACCCTCCAACCTGATCCCCACCTGAGCCAAAGGGATTTTTCCAAAACACAAATCAGATCCCATCCAGACCTTGCTTAAAATCTTTCAAAGGTTTCCCACTGCCCTCCAGATAATTCCTTAAGGTCAAACAACACGCGATGTCTGTCCCCTGCGCCACTGTGCCTCATTCCACAATCTTCACCCGCTGAAAAGAACACCGCCCCCCCGCCCCCGCCAAGTTCCAGGATGCTTTCTTCTCCTTCATAGCCTCTCCTCCCAGCTCTACTCATCATCCTGTAGGCCTCTGCTCCACCTCCACCGGGCTGTCTCCCCCAAGCCTTCCTCTCTGCTCTCACGGCCCCTGCGTCTCTTCTCTCCTGGCACTGATCGGTGTTTTGGGCTGGACTGGTCACCAGCCTTCCCATCGAAACCAGGAGCTCCAGGAGAGAAGTAACACATCTGTCCTACTCATCATTAAGCCCTCAGTCCCAAGCACAGCACTGGGCACAGAGGAGGTACTGGATAAATGCAAATGAATGAGTGAATGAATGAATGAACAAATGAATAGCCCATAACCACCCAGCCTTTTGAGCCATTATGCACACCTCTTCCAGAGCTGGCCTGGGCAAGCATGCCCACACCCCTCTGCTCTTCTCACTCAACCCCCTGCTGGGTACAGCTCAGTAAGGTGGCTCCCACTCTCTGGGAAGAATCCCCTGGATAGTCCCCTCCCCTATCCAGCCTCAGTTCCAGTCAGGGACCCCACCGCCAGAAGTCCCTGACTGCCTCCACTCCTGCTCCAAGATCTCGCTGCTCCAAACCCCTGCAAAGCCCTCTGCTGGGGCCGCCCTTGGACTTATATTATGATGTGTTTTTCAGTGGGCTCACCATCGGTGCCCCTAGGGCTCCTGGACTCTCCTGGAGAGTGGGGCCCGTGCAGACAGTACCAACAGATGCTACCTGGGCTGCGGTGAGAGGCAGGCCCTGGGCTGGGTCCCCTGGACAGGTAGACCATCTGGCCTAGTCTCGGGGGCAGGGGCCAGGGCTCAAGAAGCCAGGGCTCTACCATTTCCTTCCCCACCCCCAGGCCCTATCAGGGACTCCAGGACTAGAAAATGAACATCAGAGGAGGAAGCCCCCAGTGTGGAAGGGAGAGGGGGTGTCAGCCAAGCAGGTGGGATCCCAAGAGAGGAAAGAGTTAAGACTGAGGCGTCAGAAGCCAGACTCCCAGCCCAGGGGCAGGAACCCAGAGGAGAGAGGGAGGAGCCTGGCAGGGGAGGAAAAGCAAATGGAAGCTTCTCCCCATCCTCCTTGGCTGCTGCTCAGCTGGGGGGCTTCTAGGGAGGCAAAGGGCTTATTGTAAAGACAGAGCTGTGTGCGGGCCCACCCCATCTCCTGGAGCCCTGCCTGCCCCCCACACCTTCTGGCAGTGACTCAGTCACCCCCAACTCAAGTCACCAACACTCTCAGCACCAGTCAGCAGAGATTAGATGCCCACCTACTGTGTGCTAGGTGGGCTGGCCCCTGGCGGTGGGCCAGAAGTCTGGCAGACCCAGTGCTGGCCTGACACGGAGTGGAGTCGGGCTTCCTGCACACTCTCATCGCCTCCCACAACACACACACACTTATGGGCCTGCCAAGCCCTAAAGACGGGGCAGAAGCCACCTGACAAGAGAGAGGACTTAAGGATGGGGCTTGAGATGGTGGTCCGGTTCCCCTGGGCAATCATGGGATGGGGACTTATATCCCTCCTGGCTGCTGGGTGCCCTTGGAGGAGCCTCATCCTCCCATCTGTCAAGTGAAGGTGATAATTCCTCGCCTCTGGGGTTGCCATGATGATCAGACTAGGTGTACCCATGAAAACACTCGGTGGACTTTATAACCTACAAAATGAAAGGTTTATTATATTCTTATTGTTGCTATTATCATCTAGGGAAACTAACCCTGCTGCCTCATTTAAATACAGCAGCTTCATCTCCCTGCAGGATCCCCTCACTCAACAACTGTCTGCGGCCGCCTTTTGGCTATAAGATAAAGGCCACATCCTATGGTCTAGGAGTTCATCTGGCTTAACCCCACTTTCCAGTTTCATCTCCTTCACACTTCAGTCTCTCTGGTCCTCTCAGAGTTTTCTCAGTACACTTTTACCTTCTAGCCTCCTTGCCCTGGCTCATGCTGTTCCCTCCTCCGGGGATGCCCTCCCCCATTGCTACCTATTGTATTTAGCTCCATCCTTCAAGACCAAACTGTGGCACCAACTCTCCCAAGAAGCCTCTTTCCTCAGTCAAGCGAGAAGGGATCTCCTTCCCTGTAAGGAATTTGGTTTACACCAGGTGCCACGACAGTTCCTGGCACAGGGCTGGTGCTCGTGAAATGAAAGTTGTAAGACCACGCCCTGGACTCCAAACACTTGACATTCACTGACTCATTTAATCCTCACCACAACCCTATGGTTGTGGGACTATTAGTATCCCCGTTTTACAGATGGAGAAACCAAGGCACAGAGATGCTAAGTACCTTGCCCAAAGGAGCGGCAGACCAAGGTTTGAACCTGGTGGACCAACGTCAGATCCCACACACGTGCCTCTAAGCACCACAAGGAACTGAGCCACGTGTACCTAGTCGTCTTTGTCATCCCCCTGCCTGGCCCAGGACCTGGCTCAGAGAAGGGGCTCAGGAAATATTTGATGGTGGCAGCACTCACATGCCTCAAGCCTCCTGTAGGTGCTCACCTTACTGTGCTGGGAGCCCCTTTAGGGTGAGGCCCAGAGGCTGGCTCAGAGGGGTCCCAGGAAATGTGGCTGAGCAGCCCCACTGGCCTATAGATCTACACTGCCCTCAGGCATTGGAGTGCCTGATGAGGCCTGGAAGAGATGGGGCAGCAGCCCCTTGGCCAGCAGCACGTGGCTGCCTGGTGGCACACTTGCTGACCACGTTGGCTGCTGGCCGAGGTTGTGATTAACCACCCATTGTCATCATGACAGGATGTTGGGAGAGCCCAGAGCTGGGCGGAGAGGGAGGGGGGAGTAGGCAGGAGCATCAAAGTGCAAGTGCAAGGGACTCTAGGGACCACCTAACCCAATTGTTCTCTCCCACTTAACAGATAAGTAAACTGAGGCCCAAGAGTTGGAATAACTTGCCTGAAGCTGAGGAGCACAGCAAAAGCTTGCAAAGGCGTATCTGGGCCTTTCCTCCTCACCCTGTGTGCAGGCCTGGGCCCCTGTGTCCCCCCGAAGAACTTGATAATCAGCCCCATGCAGCCCAGTAACCAAAAGGCCTGAACTCTTTGGTGATCCCAGCAGAGGAAAGGGTGCCCTCAGGCAGCTACACCAGGCAACCGTGCCCAGCCAGCAGCAGGCCCTGCAAAGAGAACTGGGAGAGAAGTTGGGAGAAGGCCAGCTGCTAATTGTGGAAAATAAATCAGGGACATCTAAACCACGCAGCTGAAGAAGGGCCAGTCGCACGTAGCCGTGTTTCCTTTTGTGCTCTTGCTCACCAACTCTAATTGTTAATTGAAAGCCACGAGTTATATAAGTTACATGGATACCAAAGAAGGAGTTGAGTGAGCGCTTAAAAAGAGCCCAGCTGCTGAGTGGTTTTCAGGATGAAGAGGGGTCTCAGAAAAGGAGGTGGCTGAGGAGGGCAGCCGACCCAAAGAGGGCAATGAGGACACACTGTCCCCCAGTGACAGCTCTCTGGATCTGCAGACACGTCGTTCCTGGGGTTTTAGAGCACAAGGATCTGATCAAGTTGCTGATTCTTCACAAAATCACATAGAAAGTCAAAAGTGATGCCATTATATTGATTTCTTAGCTTAAAAAGGAGATAAACCTCCCCCATCTCTGACCCTGAGGTAATTGAAGGCAAGGCTGTGTCTCCCCTCACACTGGGGCTCCCTGAGGGCAGGGCCGGGTCTCCCCCTCAGACTAGGTCTGAGCTGCATCTTTCCCTTAAGACTAAGGTCTCCCTGAAACAGGGGCAATATTGTTTCTTTCCCTTCAGACAAGGACTCCTTGAGGCAGGGACAGGGTCTCTCCATTAAATCAACCCCTCTTCACTCCCACCAACCTGGGTTGAAGAACCAGGGACCTGGAGCCACCTGTCACAGTGGGAAAATCTGAGGACACACCCTGGTGACGGAGTGGGAAGGGTTAAGAAGAGGCTTCCAACTGCAGCTCGCAGGGACACCTTTCTCACCAGCCGCCCTCCCCCTCCTGCCTGCTGCCCGGGTTTGGTTTGCCTCTGATGTGTTCCAGCTGACAGCTGGGCCTCCTCCATTCCGACCCTCTGGCGCTGTGTCCTGTAATGACCCCACCATGGGTACCCCCAGCCGCCCAGGCCAGGGAGGGCTGGCATCAGGATGGAGTGGGATGCAGGGAGGGAGGGGCAGCCCTCCCTCGGGGAGAAAGCAGAGCACAAGGAGCACTGGAGGAAGATGCCAGGGGCTTGGGGCTTCCATGGACTCCTCTGACGGCCTGGCCTTGTTGCCTGGAGGCCCATGGTGGGGTGATGGGGGCCGCCTTGCCCACACGGGCTAGTTTCTTGTGCTGCCACCACCCCTGGGGGCGAGGCCTCCACGAATCCTCCAGCCTGGGCAGCGGCCTGTGGCTCCCCCAGCCCCTCCTCAGCTGTGAGTCATTCCCAGCAGTCCGTGTGAGCAGAAGCAGAAAACCCCATCCGGGAGCCTAAGGAGAGCACGGACAGACTGCAGGACTGGGCAGAGGCAGGTGCCCAGTGCAGGAACACCAGCCTGGGCTGGATGAGGAGGCTGATCTTGCACCTTGAGAAATCCCTGGTTTGGTTTCTCAAACACGGTCCCTGCCCCACACGCATGCCTTCTTGCCCCACTCTCTGAGATTCTGGTGCCTTTCTCATTTGTACCCTCGTCTCTCACCCAGGCCTCCTCTCAGCATCCTTGAGCCTTTCAGGCCTCATCTCAAATGTCACCTCTCCTGGGAAGCTCCCCTGTTCTCCTGGATCTGTTCTCTCTGTGCACCCAGTGGCATCCTTGTATCCGCTTTCTACGTCTCTTCTTTGGCTAGACAAGGAGCGACCAAGGGCAGCCAGGACTGTATTCCATTCCTCTCTGTATTCCAACACCCGCACAGTGCCTGGCACATCATAGGTTCTCATGGTATGTTTCCAAAGATGGATCCAGCCAGGAGTTAAAATCCCTCAGACCCTCGTGACCAATATTCACTGGTCCCAGCTGCTTCCAACTCTTCCCGGACAGGCCTAGGAGGTTTCTCACCTGGTGCCAAAACTCCCCCGGACCACCCAGTGAGCCCTCAAGGTACCAGAGCTGTGCAGTGGTCTGTGGTAAAGAGGGGAGAATACATCTCCCCTTCCATTCTCCTCCAAGAGAATCGGAAACAGAGCTGCTTGTGCCTGGCATCGTATAGAAGTTTAGGAGACAGTGTGCAGTGGATGCGGTGGACTGGCTCTCAATATCCATTCCACTGTCTGCTAGGTGCCTTCCTGCAGAGACAGGAAAAGTGAAAAAAACTACATTTCTTGGTGTCCCTTGCTGTTAGGATTCAGGCTGTAATTCAGATTTAGCTACTCAGATGCTCTTACATGACATCTGGAAGGCTGTGCTTCTGTAGCTCCTGCTGCTTTCTGAGAATGGGGGAAGGGGGACAATTTATTTTTTCTTCTTATTATTGTTTTGCTGCAGTGCTGGCAGAGGGGGTCAAGATGGCGAGGCCGAGTGCACCCATCTACTAGTGTGGATCTCAGCGGGCATGGTGTGGAGCTGGCAGCAGTAGCAGCTTCCTGACCGTGCATGTGGTTCCAGAGCTGTGACTTCATGATTACCAAAGAGGCAACAGCTCCCTTGGTGGCCCAACTCTGCAGTGTGGCCTGGAGAATTGTTCCTGAAGCTCAACCTGAGCCTATGTTGTTGGCCTCCCAATAGTTCAGTAGCCTTTTCATACTCTGTAACAAATCTCTTCCACTTAGACTCACCAGAGTGGATTCTGTTCTCTGCAGTGGAATCCTGATACACAGTGCTTTGTATTCTACTCCCAGCTGTCTCTCCTGCTCTCTGTCTCAGACTTGGATACAAATCGACCAGAGAGCTGGACCAGAACAAATCCAGTGACAATTATCCACCCAGCTTAGAACTTCCCTTGCTTACCCTTTGACAGTAAAGCATTGTCACTTGGCCAAGATTATCTCCCAACCCTCTTCCCTTTGGATGAATTTTCTTCTAGAAGTTTCCTTAGACCCTTGTCCATGTCTGAATCCCACTCCAGGGTGGTAAATAGATTTTCATTTCATCTGTCAACTCTGATCAGTTAGTAGTGATGGCCTGGACCAGTGTGTGGGAAAAAGTGTGAGGCCACTCTGGACTCAGAAGGAGAGAGCACTATGATCAGCTAGTGATGCCTGCCATGGTGCAGAAGTGGACACTGATGATGTGCATGTTGTGTAATTGGTCACATATTTGAGAGAGAAGTGCATGAAGTTGCTTTCTGCTGAAGCCACACTGGAGTCCCTTCAGCCATTTACTCCCCAGGAAGCTATCCAAACCTGATGCCACCCCACAGGTCCCTGACACTACCCACTGATTACCCCAACTCAGCATTTTTTCCTTGACCCATTTTACCAACTAGTCCTCAAGTTTCCTGATTCCAATCCCCAACTTAATCCCTCTCCAATTTATATCCCCAGCCGAGCGCTCCAGCATTCACACTAGCTCTCACATCCACCAGGGTTCTGACCTTAGGAGTGGACCTCAGGACAGAGCTGGAGCTGAAACGAGCTAATTCCTTGAACTAAAGTAAGCCCACAGCTCCTCCAGGAAGAGCTTTAACCTCTAGGCTCCCCAAAGGCTCTCCCTCATACATCTCTGTGCCCAATCAGTGCTGGGCACTCAGGAAGTGCTCAATAAACCCACGGATCAATGAAGGAATTTGCGGATTGCTCGGGAATGACCTCACCAACCACTGGCTTCCCTTTTCCCATCCTTGCCTCCTGCCCATTCCCGTATTCAAATACCTTTGTTGACACTGACATCTGGCCTCCCAAATCTCCAGGAAACCCGCACGCAATGGGGCGCTGCATTCCCTCTGAGTCACCATTGAACCCAAATCCAGCCTGCTGTAGAAGCTAGCTGCCGTGGGACAAAAAAGTGTGCCCAATGGGGGCTCCCAGGCTCCCCTTTGAGGGAGGGGAGCCACCTTCTGGGCACGGTAGAGGTCGGGGTGGGTGGTAAGTCATTTTTAAAGGAAGAAAACAACTCCTGAGCCCACTCCACAGCATCCCCACTCTGGGCTCTTGCTCACCAGCCACACTGTTTCCACTAAAGGGAAACAGATGCTGTGGTTAATTGGGGTGTCGTAGCGGGCTCTGGCCCTCATTAAGGCTGAGGGTAGGGACAATGGATGATTTACTGGGTGATAAACAGCAGCTCAAGGGGGGCCAGTGCCGTCATGCCTACAGCCCCTGAGGACTGAGGGAACAGTGGACAGAGGCCACTGGTCTTGGGCCATGGGGTCAGGCTGGAGCTCAGACGGGAGGCTCCTCACTCTCCCTGATCACTGGGCTCTGAGCCAAGGCAGCCTGGAGCAGGCAGAGCACAGTGACAGCTCCTGGGGGGTCCAGATGCTCACAGCTGGAGAAAGTGAACACTGACCTAGGAGAAGCAGGGTGGAGGCGGCAACTACAGAGGAGCAGAGAAGCCCAGGGGAAGATGGAGAGGAGCTGCTGGAGTCTGAGACCCCCAGAGGTGCAACCGGGGCCTGCCTCTTCCCACCAGAGCTCCAGAGTCCCATGCAGACAGGCCAGCCCCAGAATTCCCCACAGAGGGACATGAAGGAAAGTCCATCCTCGTCCCCAGGGAGCCCTGTGCCAGAGAGAGGCAGTGGTTAAGAGCCAGGCTGCCTAGGTTCAAGCACCAGCTCTGCCAATCACTGGCCTGTGTGACCTTGGGCAACTTCCTTAACCCCTCTGTGCCTCAACTTCCTCATCTATAGAAAGGGATAACATTTCCTCATGAGAACTGCACCAGTTAATGGACTCAGAACAGTGCCTGGCACATAATGCTATGTGTTTGATTTAGGTTATAATTTTTAAGGTGAGAATCCCTGTGTTGGTGAACGGGGGCGATTTTCGCCCTTCCCTGCCACCAGCAGCAGCAGCAGCAGGCTCTCGGCAGCTTCTCCTTGCACACCCATTATTCCCAACCTCTAAATCTCCTCCCTCACCCCACCAGGATCCCTAAGTGGTGAGAGGGACAAGGGGCTCCAACCCTGCCCAGAAAGTGACTGAGCCAGCCGCGTCCCGAAGACAGCCTGGATAAGCAACGAGAATGAACACTGTTTAGTGGACACCAGCTACATGCCCGATGCTGGCGCTGTACCTGCACTTACCCAGTTAGTCTTGAAGGTGGGCACCGCTGTCCCCCTACACAGAGGAGAAAGCCAAGGCCTCAAGAATAAGTGTCCCAAGTCACTCAGAGAACAAGAGCGAGAGCTGGGTCAGAACTCAAACTTCCTGCCTCCAGAATCTGAGCTCTTTCTTCACCCCAGCCATTGATGTCACAAACACTGAGGGACTTTCTAAAACGCAGAGTCGTAAGATTCTTCCAGACCTAGAGGATCGGAGTGTCTGTGAGTGGGACCAAGAGTCTATATTTAAAACCAATAGGTGGGGCCGGCCTGGTGGCGCAGCGGTTTACGGGATCGCCCGCCAACGCACTGCTGGTCACATGCTGTGGCGGCGTCCCATATAAATAGAGGAAGATGGGCATGGATGTTAGCCCAGGGCCAGTCTTCCTCAGCAAAAAGAGGAAGATGGGCACGGATGTAAGCTCAGGGCTGGTCTTCCTCACACAAGAATAATAAATAAAAAAATAAAATAAAACCAATAGCTGCCCCTGGCTTTGGACCTCCTCCACCCAGTGCAGCCCCTCTCAGACACCGGGACCCCCGCAGAAAGGAGACAGGGCCCAGTCAATCTGCACAGGTTATTTCTGGGGGGATGGAAGCATCCCTGCCTCTGGGCCCCCTTTTATCCCTAGGATCCCTCATTCTCTCTCTCCTGGACCTGGGGCCTAAACAGGCAGAGTGGGGCAAAAGAGGGCAAGAAAGCATGTCTCCAACATGTCCTGGAGTGGGAGGTCCAGAGCATGGGGGCTGAAAGGAGCAGCAGGGTAAATGGAGCCACCTTCTGTGTCCATCGCAGGGTGCAGGTGGAATGCAGAGGGGCCTGACACCCTGGGCAGTGCCAGGGGCCCCCACAACGGGGGTGGGAGACCAGCTCTGCAGGGGGGACATTCTTTTAGCCTGGCCCTTCCACCTGCAGCACAAGAGGAACCCTCTTCCTACTCCAACATCTCCCCAAACACCCCCGGACGTGATGGGAGAGTCGCCCCAGGCTCCCTGTGCTGCAGGGGCAGCAGACGCTGGTCTTCAGTAAGGAGAGGGATCAGCACACATCACATCACACTTGGCAAGGCCCCCATTGGCGGGCACTGTGCCACCATGTCAGCCAGCCATCTCCCTGCAGAACCTTTGTCGGCAAGGGAGGGGCTGCCAGGGGGATAAGTGCTCACGAGGAGTGTCCCAGCCCCTGGAAGCCCCTTGACCACCACCCCAACCCCCAGGCCCTTCCCTCCCTGGGCCCAGTTTGTAATTCTTTATTTGTGTGACCATTTGCTCTCAGTCTCTCCTCCAGGCTCTACAAGAGCGGGGCTGAGTCCCTGGGGTCTGCCAGTGTGTCCTGAGCAGCTGGCACATTCGCTGAATGAATGAATGACTTGAAAGAAAGTGCCACATTCCTGTCCACACCCTTGCCCCTAGCACAGAACCTGTAGCTGCTCAGTGCTCAGATTTGGCGGGATGGTAAAGTAAAGACGAGCCCAGCTAGCCAGAGCTGGGAACTCAAAGTCAACTCCAGAGCAATTCCAAGGCAATTAATCAAGGAAGACTTCCTGGTGGGGATGGGCAGGGAGCAGGGGCTTCCAGCCTCACATTTGTTCTTCCTACTCATCACCTGTTTCCGGCGGGAACTCCCAGAGGGCAGAGGTCATGTCTGGGTCTCAGGGCCATCCCCAGCACACCCCCATTGGAGCCACGCGCACGGCCTGCCCCACTGTCGACTGCCAGCTGTGACTCACAGCTCATGAGCCTTTCCTCTTGGCCAGAGATCGGGAGCAGATATTACTGTAACATTACTAACCACATGTCACGGCTGTGACCACGCTTACGCTCAGAGTATCCCCCTACCCCCCTCCCCCACCGAGGCCGGAGCAATGACCTCACCCTCAGGGGTCAGCAGCAAGCACCGACAGTCCATCCCAGAGGCTGGGGGATGGCCTGGATGGCCCTGGTCTGCCTGAGATGCCCAGAATCTGGCCCCTTCCCCTCAGAGCTGGTTGCACCTCCCTCCCTCCCCCTGCAGCAGCCCGGCTCAGAGTTTGCTGCCCCCACCCCCATCAGAGTGGGCAGGAGAGAGAAAAAGGGAGAAAGGGGAAGTGGTGGAGGCAGCCCTATCCCTGCCCTTCCTCACCGCTGGGTCCAGGATGCTCATGCCGGGGAAAGTGGTGTCTGAGGACATGGCTGCAGTGGCCAGCTCCTAGCGCCAGCAGAAATCCCCAAGCCTGTCAGTAGACCCTGTTCAGACGCATTCGCTGACCATGGCACTGAGTAAGTGCTGAGAAGACACCTGCAGACTGAGGTCACGCCCCCGCCTGCCCTCTCCTCCCAGACAGGCCACTCCTAGGGCCCAGAGCATTCTGTCCGGCCCTGAGAGGGCCCAGGGCATCCACTCCCGTAGGAAGGCTCCTGTAGGAAAGAAAGGAGCCCAGCCGGGTGCCCTTAGGAAAGTTCCCTAACCGCTCTGGGTCTCACTTTCCTCAAATGTAAAGCGAGACTAAGACTAGCTGCCTCTTGGGCTATGGTGAGAATCAGTGAGTGCGGTGCCTGGATCTGCAGCGGGTGAACAGCAGCCAGTGGCAGCCAGTCTTGGCATTGTGGTGCTGCCATGAACAGTTCAGTGTCAGGGAAAAACTGAGGCTTCAGAGAAGGGACAGAACCAGGTTTGCTTGAGGAAGGGAGCTGAGAAGTTCCCAGCTGCCCTCTGCCAACTGTAAAGTAAAGGGAACAAGGGCCTCGTGGCAGACACTGTCTCCCGACACCCATTCTTCCCTCTTCCAGCGTTCCGCCAGACCCCATGGTAGAAACACTCTCCTGCCCAGCCTCCCTCGCAGCTCAGTGTGGCTGGGTGACTGCGTTCTGGCCAGTGGATGTAAGCAGCGTGTGTGATTTCCAAGAAGTTTCCTTAAAGGGAAGGGCATGCCCTTCTTCAACCCTTTCTTCCTCCTTCCTACTGACTGGAGCTCCAGCAGACGTCTTGAGCAATGAAGTGACCTTGGAAACGGAAACAACACCCAGCAGATCAATAAGATAGAAGGAGCCTGGGTCCCCGGCACCATGTAGCTGTCAAACCAGCCCAGGGATGTTCACCTCCAGACTCCAAGTACATGAGCAAAAAACGCACGTCTATCTTATGTAAACCAAACTTAACTCTGCTACAGGCCCCTCCTCTGGTGGAATCACCTCAAGACTCATGTTTGACTGGGTAGGGTGGGAAGAATGAGTGCCTGGAAGAGAAGAGTTGCCAGGGATGTGACATCCCCTCAAGGAGCGCTTCCTTCTGCATGCCCTGCAAGGCCAGGGGGAGCCTTGTTGGGAGTTCTTAGCTTTAAGAGGAGCTGGGGATGGATAGATGGATGGTTGGATGGATGAAAAAAGGAAGGAAGGAAGGAAAGAAGAAAGGGAGGAAGGAAAGAGTCAGTTAAAGGAGTGAGATGAGAAGAGATATCCAGAAAGAAGGAAATACCCTGAGAAAATGCTTCAGGTGACAATCAGCCAGCCTGGGGGGTGCAGGGAGAGCAGGATGACTGACCTGACCCATTGTCCCTGTCTGACTCTCAGTTTTCCCATCTGTGCTTTGGGATGGATCTCACTGCCCCACTACTCAAAGTAAGTGTGAAGTGATTTTAAAAAAAAACACACATAACACAGCATCAGGGGTGGCATTACACCGACATGGCCTCCAGCCCAGGGCCCCTCTCTGTGCCTGGGACCCCTCGCCTGTAAAGTGGGGGTAACAGTGGAACCCACCTCACCCAGTTGTCATGAGGACGCAGTGAGACAACTCCTGCAATGCACTCCCATAGTGAGCACACGGCACGTGCTCAGGAAACAGTCAGGAAGGAACAAAGAGCTGCCGTCGATTGGCCTGTGGTATGAGTTTTAGGAAGAGACCCAGGCTCCTCACCCCAGAACAACAACCCCAGCCCTTGAGGACCCCAAAGTTCAAGTAACTTAAATGCCCTGGGAGAACCACACCTTGACCCCATCAGGATCCCGAGGGCACAGGTCGGGGTGGGAGTAGTGGGGAGACATGTAAGTGTGGCGATGGCCAAGGTTTAGCCTGCTGTCCCACTGCAGTCAGGCCGGGCCCTCACATTTGATCACAAGAAGCTGGTGAGAGGCCGGGCAGGGCAGCAGAGGCCACGTGGAGGGCAAACACAGGCCTGAGAGGGAAGGAAAAGCAATTGTCTTGTCCCACCCAGAGAAGGAAAGGCTCGGGGTTGACTTCTATGCTACCTCCAGTGGTTAGATGAGATAGTGCACAGAGATGCCCTTCCTAAAGCTCCCTGGAAGAAGCTGGGGGTTACATTATTCGTGAGACCGCTGTTAAGGATAAGAAGGGGCTTTATGAGGGGAACTGAGGGCTGTCACGTCTCCTTGGGGCAGCAATTAAGAAAAACTCATCTTACTTTAAATCACAATTCCAGGAGGCCTAGTAGAGAATTTTGACTGCCCACGAGGTGCACTCTCAAGCGGAGGGGGCTGTGGACAGAGTCAGGAATAAAAGGGTCCTGGAACCCCAAGTGTGACCTCCAACCAGCGGCCGAACCTCTGAGCCTCCTCTCCCACCTCCAGATTCGGACAAGGACGAGGGCATGATTCTGGTCACGAGTCTGGGAATTATACAGCGGTGAGTTGGAAACTACCTTGGACAAAGTTACCTAATGGCTCTGTGCCTTTGTTTCTTCTTCTGTTTTTATTTTTATTTAATTTTTTTACCATAAGGTGTTTTTTTTGGCCAAGAAAGATTCACCCTGAGCTAACATCTGTTGCTAATCTTCCTCCCTTTTTTCTTTTTCCTCCCCAAAGCCCCAGTACATAGCTGTACATTCTGGTTCTAAGTCCTTCTAGTTCTTCCATGTGAACTGCAGCATGGCTGCAGACGGGTGGTGTGGTTCCCCAGCTGGGAACCCAATCAGGCTGCCGAAGCAGAACGTGACGAATTTTAACCACTAGGCCATCAAGGCTGGTTCTCCTCTTCGGTTTTAAAACAGAAAAACAAGAGGTGGGCTCAGAGGGCCGCTGAGAGGGTTAATTCAGTGGCTGCCAGCTGAGAGCCCAGCACCCAGGACAAGCTCCACAAATATTCTATAGTGGGCTGCTATTTTTCTCCTTTCTGGGCAGAGATCGAACTGAAGATATCTCCAAGTTCAAGTATAGAATTCCTTGATTCCACGGGCCTATGATTCCCGGATTCTGACTCTGGGATCTGAGGACTGGGGATGGCATAACGACACAGTTCTGCCCTGCCCAGCCCTCGTCCAGCACCTGACAGCCCAGACTGCAGCCTGCATGATTTTATTTCCACAAGTGGGCTTCACCCTGCCCATCACGCGTCCCCAGCCCCATGGCAGCTGTCTCTGACCCTGCAGCGCAGCATCACCTGGAGTCGGGGCGGCACGAACCCCTCCAGCTGACATCCTCACACCTACAGTCCCCTGACAATGTCACATGCTGTGGAAGTTGGCAGGGCCAGAGGGGCCCCAGATGCCAACACAAACACCATTCCTGTGGAGGGAGAAGATCCCATGGGGGTTATTTTTAACCTGTTGATCCAAGGCCACAGCACTGGCCCTGGGAGGTCTGGGGCTGGGGGCTCCGAGGGGGAAGTGAGCTGTCAGGCCTCACCTCAATGACTCCCAAGGGCACTGGGCTGCCAGGACTCTTGCCCTCACCCCACTTTGATGGAGAAGGGGAGAGGGAGACACAGATCAGCACATGCCCCATCTTGTCCACTGGTCTCAACTGGGGTTGAGCTCAGCCAGGAGGAACAAGGGTGCCCCATATCATAGAACACTGAACCTGGAGATGGGTCCTCTCCAGTCACTGCATTGTACAGCTAAGGAAACTGAAACCTGAGAGAGAAGGCCCAAGGTCACACCAGTGGTTAGCACCAGCTCCCTGCCCCCTTGTCTCCCCGCAGATCTGAAGTCTGATTTGGGCATTTCAATAACTCTCTAAATCCGCATCCCAGGGGTCACCTTGCCCCACCCCCCTGCCCAGTGGACCACCTTTCGTCTGTCCTCTTCCCAGTCTGTCCCACCCTGGTGGACTGAGCCCCTGACAACCCCAAGATGAGGCCCTTAGGCCTCACCCTGCGAGGACTTCCCAGGTGCCCAAGCAGTGCCCCCCGGAGGCCAGCAGCAGCAGTGGCCAGAGCAGTGGGCAGCGCCATGGTGGCTGGAGGCCCAGGCGAGGACGTGCGGGCCAGGGCGTGCCTGCGTGGGGGGAGCAGGACCAAGCTTCTGCCAAGAGCCGCTGCCGCTGCTGCCGAGCCTGTGCTCGCCGGGGAGGGGGGAGCGGCGAGCAGACAATGGACCCCACAGCCCAGTCTCCCGGCCTTGGCCCCTTGAGCTGGGCAGGCAGCTGCTGGCCAAAGCAGCCGCCTCCGCTGGCCCCTCACGTAGCCCACGTCCTGCCTGCTGGGTGGCCTTATCACCGGGTACGTGCCAGGAGCCCACATGCCCACACTGCGGTGGGGAGGGGACTGGAGGCCCAGGATGGATGTAACCAGGGGGAGTAAGGCTTCCTGCTCCCCTCTCCAACTCCCAAGGAGGGGCCTGAGCAGGCCCTGGGTACCCCTTGGGGAATGTCCCATCCCCAGAGAGACCTTAGCCCCATCTTGCCACGTCCCAGCTCTCAATTACTCTTCTCCTCTTGGACTGAGGGGATCGGGGTAGGGGAGAGGGAAAAGGCCAACATCTTCCTGTGATTACTCTGGGTCACCAGCTCACAAATACCAGTTATACTTAATATAGTAAGTACTATTACATTATACCCATTTAATACATGGGTAAACAGAGGCACAGAAAGGTCGAGTAACTTACCCATACCACACAGTTGGTAGGGCCAGAGTCAGGATTCAAACCCACGCAGGCTGAGTCAATAGCCAAACCACTCCCCAACAGAGCACAGCAGGAACTGGGATGGGACCGGGCATTCTATCTCCTCCTACCCCACAGGAATGATGGCTTTTGTGTCTGACCGACATGGGCTCAAGGCCGGGAACTGCCTGCTACAGGCCAAGTGAAGGCCCTCCCTGGGCCGATGTTTCCTTGTCTGTAGAATGGGCGCAGTGATGTAGGGAGGAAGTGCGTGCCTCACGCGCGGAAGGTGCTACTCCCCTTCATCTAGCAGAGCTCAAAGTCCCCTTTCATCGAATGATTGGAATGTCCTCCATCTGGCCAGTGGAAGCCCACCATCCTGGCCTCCACTCTCTGGGGCCAAACCACAGAGCAGCTCCATTCCCTGGCACTCGGGCTCTGTTGCAAGCCACTATCAAGCCCAGCCAGGTGACCCTGATGGCATGGCTGGCTCAGCCCAAGCACTGTCATTTAACCCTCCAATGGGCATTGGGTTCTCCCTGTCCTCTCCCCAGGAAGACTGTCAGCACCTGCAGTGGGGCAGAGGAGGACGGGCTGAGGGCAGTGGCTGTGTCTCCCCCATCAGATTCGAGAGTCCGAAGGAAGACAGGAAAGGTGTCAACACACAAATGCACAGCGCTCACTCAAGCACGTGCTCCCTCAGACACAGACACTGCAAGTCAGGGCTCCCTGAGAGCAGAGGCTGAGCGAGCCATGCCATCCGGGCCACCTGGCTGGGCACATGTGCATGGTCAGGCGCTGCTCCCAGTCCCAGCCTGCTACCCAGGAGCTGTGTGACCCTGAGCTTGTCCCTTAACCTTTCTGAGCCCCAGTTTCCTCACTTGCCAAATGGAGATCAATTCCCTATCTACATCCGAGGCTTGTGAAGATAAAATGTATGACACACTTCCTCCTCATGATCTGCTAGCGGGTTAAGACTACAGTGTGTGTGCGAGCAAGGAGGGGGCTGTCCTGACTGCGAGGACATGGGAGACAGGCATAGACGTCAGGGACGCAGGGAGGCAGAGGGGTTTCCCCACCGTGGTGTGGGGCCTGAGGCTGCCCAGGCAGGGGGAGAAAGGCTGAGGGGGCTGAGTCACCAGCCATGTCAAAGATGCTGGGAATCTGCTGCCTTCCCAGCCACTGAGAGTGAAGTGACCACAGGAGGGACCACAGGAGACACAGGGAAGCCTCAAGGAATGGGGAGGTGGCCAAATGGCACAAGAAAGGGACCTGAGGCAGACCTTAGCTCCAAGACTCTGGAGGAAGCAGCCTGAGGGGCGAGCCCCAGTCCTGCCCTCAGCGAGCCCCAGTCTGACGGGCAGAGGAGGTCTGATGGGGAAGTTGTACTGACGTCTGCCTGAGGGAACTTACCATGTGATGGGGGGACCCAGCCTCCTCCCCCGGGGAGCTCTGAGGGCTATGCACCCACAAGCCCTCAGGCTTAAGCAAAGGGACCCTGCCTGATGGGGGGACACATGTGCTCACATTAGGGAGAGAGGATCCCTGGGTGAGCTCAGGGCAGGGGATCGTCCCCAGAAGTGCGTCTGAGAGCCTGGAGACAGAGTGTGGAAGGAGACAGAACTGCTGCCACATCTGGTCTGGGGGTGGCTGGACTCATTGCCCCGAACAGCTGGGCCACATCTGGCTTCCAGACATCCACCTCTTGCTCCGTGATTCACTCCAGCCTCACATGTCTGCTAAGATGTGGGGACACAGGCCCCGAGCTGCACATGCTCTCCCCAGGCATGCACAGCCCCAGCGCACACGGACGAGGGCAGCTGCGGTTGAGAGTGCGCAGGCTCTTCCTTTCCTATCTTTGTCCCTGCTGTTGCCGCTCACACACTGTCAGGGGGACACTGCTGTTGGGGGGAGGGGGGTCCAGTCCACCCTTGAGTCACCATGACTCAGTCTCCCCGCCTGGAACCCTCACACTCAGGTTTCACAGGCTTTATGCAGGGACAGTGAGCAGGCTTGGAGTCAGCAGGGAGGAAGTTGCAGAGCCAGACAGGGGCTCCCGGTGCCCCCCACCCAATCCTTCCTGGAGAAGAAAGCCTCCAGAAGAGCAGAGGATGGGGCTAGGGAGGGAAGATAACGTGCGGGGAGGGAGAAAGTCGGAAACACAGGGCATTTCCCCATCAAGTGGGGGCTTCCTAAGGGCAGGGCTGCGTGCGTCCCCCCTCAGACTGGGGCTCCCTGAGGGCAGGGCTGGGTCCCCCGTCAGACTGTGATTTCTATGAAAGCAGGGCCTGTGTCTTTTCCGATAAACTGCATCTGAACTGGATCTCCTTTAGTTCTATAACAGGTGACTCATCCACTATCTTCATCATTCGGGGTTTTCAGACTGGTTGGAGGCGGCAAGGATCATCTTCCCAAAAAACCCCATCCTGAGCGGGGACAGATATACTCACTGGCAGGAGGGGCTCCCTCAGTATGCAGCCTGCTCCCAGTTTACCCACTCACCTCTCTGGGTGGTCCCTCCCCCAGTCTAACCTCAGTCTCTGGTGCTAAATCATCTGCTGGGCAGGATGGACCCAAAGGATGTGTGCAGGGCCTGGTGGGGTGGGAGTGCAGCTGAGAGAGCTGGCATTCTCTGGGATCATCATCTCACGTCCTTCCACCCTCAGTTGGAGGGGTCTGCAGGCCAAGTTCCGCCCAGATCCACAAGTGAGCATGGGGAGGGGCAGACAAGCCCGAGCATCTGTGGCCTGGGGAGGTGAAGCCAGGCAGGCTCCTGCTTCCGGGGGCCCAAATGAGCACAAGAAGTGGGTCCCAACCCCTACCAGCTCCTCTTTATCCTGTGCACCAGATTAGAGGAGAGGAGAGGCCTCCTACCCCAGTGGATGACTGTGGGGGACAGCCCACCCTGGAATGGATACATTTGGTAGTGAAGGAAGCAGGAAACAGGCTGGACAGGCCTGGGAATCACTTTTTCATACCAGGAGCAGGGCTCTCTCCAGCCCTCTGCCCCCACTCCTCCCTGTCTCCGCCCCACCTCCCGCACCTCTTTCAGGCAAATAACCACAAGGCCATGCAGCACCGGGGCTGACATGGCCACAGCAGAAGCAAAGACTTCTGGGCCCTCCTTGTTCCACTGACAACCCCACATCCAGGCTGGCGGGGTCGGAGAGTCTGTGCCTTCCCACCTAGCACTGGAAACTGGGCATCACCACGGCTGAGAGTGCCCTGAGATATCAACCCCACTGTACAGATGGTGAGACTGAGGCCTCCGAATGTTGCAGAGCCATGGTAGATCCAGCCCCAGAGTGAGCTGGCCAGGCACGTGGTAAGCACCTACTCTGCCTGAGTCAGGGTGGCCCCTCTCCCAGTCAGACTGTGAGCTCCCTGAGGTCAGGGACTGGTCTCCAGCTTCCTGAAAGGAGCTTGCTAAATGGGGGCAGGCTGAGTGCAAAGCCCAGGCTGGCCCTGGGGCTGGGGGGTGGTTCAGGCAGGAAGCCTCCAATCTCATTGGTGTCTCCGGCCCTAGTCCTAGGGAATGCACAGAAGCTCAGAAGGTTCTCCAGATCCTCTCCCCCTTCCCTTCGCTTTGCACTGCCCCCTCAGCCTGACCAGGTTGGCTGCAGGGACTCCTCACCTCTGGACCCCTCCATGGCCACAAGCCCCCCTGCTTGGTTCCTGGCAGTCCCAGACTCCTGGTGCCTAGGGAGGGAGGGTCTAGGGTGTATAAGCAGACGTGCATCCAGGCTGGAATGGGCCACCTGGAGAAGTGCCCAGAATCTGGTACAGGAGCCCTCTCCCGCAAGTTGGCAGAATGGGGGTAGGGGTGGAAGTCCATGTGCCATCCCTTCCTGGGCCCAGTTGGCTGTGCTAGGTCCAGCTTGGCCAGTGCCCCCTTCCCTCTCACCCTCCACCCTAGCATCTTTCAAGTACAATCCTTGTTCCAGCCAGAGGTCTGAGCACAGACTTGTCCCCAAGAAACTCATGTCTGACCCTACCAGTGTCTGTTCATCCTGCCCTCCCTCCCTCCTCTCCCCACAGGAGCCATCTCCCCGGGGCCACTGGGCTCACCACACTGCAGAGCTCTGACCCACGTGGAGAGCCAGGCCCTCCCCAGCCCAGGGAATGGTCTCAGCAGAGGCAGCAGGGAATGGGCAACAACCCAGCTTCCCCAATAACCTAGCATGCCTCTGTCTTGCGTCCAAAGCACTCTCCTATCTGTCCCTATTGCCAGCCTATGCCATCTCTCAAGGCAGTAAGTTCCTTAGGTCTGTTTCCCATTGTGTGGGCGAGGATGTGGTCTCTCTCTTATCGGCAGCCAAGACTTGCTGAAACCCGACTCTGCAGCAGAAAGAGTTGTCATCGAGCCCAACCCTCAAGTTTATACTCTGTAATCTAGAAAGAGGCTCTCACAGAACCTGTCGGCTTCAATCACTATCTCTACTTTACATACTTTTTTGGTCAGGTAGCTGGGTTTGTTTTTCCACATTTATTTAATTGTGGTAAAATACAAAGAACATAAAATTCACCATCTTAACCATTTTTAAGTGCACAGTTCAGTGGAATTAAGTAATTCATGTTGTTGTGCAATCATCACCACCATCCATCTCTTTTCATCTTCCCCAACTGAAACTCTGTATCCATTAAACACTAACTCCTCATTCTTCCCTCCCCTCAGCCCCTGGCAACCACCATTCTACTTTCTGTTTCTATGAATCTGATACCTCATTAAAGTAGAGTCATACAGTATTTGTCCTTTCGTGACTGGCCTGGCTGATTTCACTTAACATGACGTCCTCAAGGTTCATCCACGTTGTAGTGTGTGTCAGAACTTCCTTCCTTTTTAAGGCTGAATAATATTCCATTGTATGTACATACCATATTATATTTCTCTATTTGGGTAGCTTGTTTATTAACTACTTTTTTAGGAAGTCAAAGTAATATATTCTCAGGGTAAGATGCCTGAAGAGTTCAGTAGCAGATAAACTGACAAGTGAAAGTTCACCTCAGCCCCACCCCATTCTGCTCAGAGGGAATCCCTGAAATTTTCAAAGCAGTGGGCAGATAGATTTATATCCATTCTTTACACAAATAGTGATGTACTCCTCACCAGCACTTCTCAAATGTGAGTGGGCATCAGAATCCCCCAGAGGGTGTGTTAAAACAGACTGCTGGGCCCCAGCCCCGGGGTTCCTGATCCAGCTGTTCTGAGGCCACCCAAGATTTTGGGTCTCTAAAGGAGACCCATTGTGGGATGTCGATGCTGCCCAAGGGCGTACCCTTTGTTGACTAGTGTGGTCCAAGCAACACCCTGCCTCTTGCTTTTAGTCACTATCAACGCATAAGCTGGACCTCATTCATTTTAACCACTGCATACTACTCTGGTGTTCAGATGCCCCATGATGTAGCTAATCGGTGCCCTATTGATGAACTTGACATTGCTTCCAGTTTTCCAGATTTGGAAACAAAATTGCAATGAACACACTTGTATGTATACTTTGAACACCTGTGATATTTGTGACAGTGTAGCTGATAAATTCCTAGATATGGAACCTCTGAGCCAATGATAAGTGAATTCATTCTTCTCATGTATCACAACCCCCATCACAGGTACAGTTGCCTTCCCACCAACTCTGAGGATGCCTGTGTCCATTAAGTAAGGGGTCACCCATTTCAGTTGTTGTTAATCAAATCACGGAAAAGGGAATCTTATCGTTTCTTAATTTTGATTTCTTATATTTTGACTGAGGGTGGGCATTTTCATCCTTTTATTCGCCATTAGTATTCCCTTTTCTGTTCATGTGCTTTGCCCATTTTTCTATTTGTTTTTCTTTTCCTTACTGACTTGTAAGAACTCATCTGTCATTTATATTGAAAATATTTCTTCTGGTTTGTTGTTTTTTTGTTTTGTTTTGTTTTTGCTGAGGAAGATTAGCTCTGAACTAACACCCGTGCCCATCTCCCTCTATTTTGCACATGGGATGCCGCCACAGCCTGACCTGTTAAGCAATGCATGGGTCCACGCCTGTGATCAGAACCTGTGAACCCTGAGCCACGGAAGCAGAGTGCACGAACTTAACCACTACACCACCAGGCCAGTCCCTCTTCTGGTTTGTTACTTGCTTTTGGACTTTGGGATAGTACATTTTTATGTAGCCAATTTTTAAAAATCTTTCCCTTTGTGACTCCAATGTTTTGTGTCATACTTTCCCCAATCCAAGAATATATATTTAAAATCTTTTGTTAATGTTTTCTTCTAGTAATTTTATGATTTCCTTTTCACATTTAAATATTTCATCCATCTGGGACTTATTTCATAATAAGGAACGAAGCAGAGAACTGATTTTATTATATTTTTCCTAAGCAGCTAGCCAGTTGTCCAATTTGATTGAATAATTCATCTTTTCTGCTCTGATCTAAAATGTCACTTTATCATATATTCAATTTCCATTTGTTCATGGGTGCATGTCTGGACTGTCTTCTGTTCCTTTGATCTGTCTGTCTGTTCTGGTGCCAGGACCCAACTGGTTTATTACTGGAGCTTTATACAACATTTTAGTAGCTCTAGTTGCCCCTTATAATGCCTCTTTTTTAGAATTTTCCAAGCTCTTTTAGCATGTTTATTTTTCCAGATGAATTTTAATATAATCTAAGTTCAAAAGATCTTGTTGTTTTTTAACATCTTCTAACATGCGATTTTCTGATTTCTCAGCGCACAGCAGAACAGAAACAAGTCGAGAAGAATGAGGTGGGGTGGTCAGCCTGAGGCACGCAAGGTGATGGTAGTGGAGGTGACAACTAATAGGGAGGGAGTTGACGAAGTGATGAAGAACCATAGCAAGTAGACACAAGAACTATCAAAACGTAGCCACCATGGAATGGGCCTTGAGTGTGGGGCCAAACAAGACCCTGGATTTTCACTGTATTCCAACCAGGATGGTGAGGGACACTTGTAACCACAGCTCTGAGTCACAAAGACTCACATGTTCTGTAACCTCTGATTAAGAAGGCAGGAAAGTGTGTAATACCCACTAGCGATTTCCATCCAAAATATCTCTTTTTAAGGTCTCAGATATTAACGTCTGGAAAACTAGTGTGAAACGGTTCATTCTTGAATGGTGACAGAAGAATGACATATTACTGGTTTCTCAAAACCCACCTCCAAATTCCAAGGAGCTGCCAGCTCTGGGATTTGAATTTACTCTATCTGTGGAAACACATTCTCAGCCTTTCAGCCAGTCCACACACACACACACACACACACACACACACACACACACACACACACGATTTAGCTCTTACTGAGCGTCTGCCTCCAACACGTGAGGCATTTATTACATGCAGACTACATTTTAATCCTCAACAGCCCCACTAGGTGAATGCTGTACTCCCATTAGACAGGAAACTGAGGCCCAGAGAGATCAGAGTTGGGCAAGTTCAAGTTAACATGTGACAACCCTCAGCCACGTTCACCCCCACGTGCCACTAACCAGTCCCGTTCGACTCACTCCCAACCACCACAGGAGGTCCAAAGGCCACCAATTCCATTCAGACCTCCCTTTGTAAGGCCCTGCACCTGCCTCGCCCAAAGCCCGCACAGCCAGGAGAGGCCTCATCTCCACCTCTGAGGGTCAGGGAGGGTGGAGCGAGGTGCCAAGCTGGGCCATCTAGGGCAGGAAGGGGCAGCCCCAGGCGGCCCACCTACCAGCCCCCAAGATCAGGGGCTCAGGAAGCAGGGAGGTGCCCCTGGGACTCAGGAGACACCTCCAAGGTGAGCAGTTGCCACAGGCCGGCATGTCCTCTCTGCACTCCCTGGTTATCCCAGGACAGATTGTGTTCACCATACCACACCTATGCCAGCAGTATGGGCAGAACTGGGTCCTGTCCTGGATGCTCCAGGGAATGGGAGTTGTGCAGGTGACATGCAGAGGGAGGAGGCAGGACAGAAAGGCACTTCCTTGGGAGTTCCCCATCCAATAGGAGATAAAGGTCAACGCACTTGTATGTTTTTCCTTGACAGCCATTTAGGCCCTCTAGAGTCCTAATGGGGCCTGCCCTGGATTCAGGTAGAGAGACATGGGCAGGTGAGGGCCTCCAGGCTGACAGCTCTTGGGCAAAGGTGGGACTATAGGGTCATGAATCTAGTGTTGTCCTGCCCCCCGCCCCCCAACCAATTTTCAGCCCTCTGTGACCCCAGCCCAGGACCTAGCTGACTGCAGCGCAGTGACCCAGGTGAAGAGGAGGGCAAGGGAACCAATTCATTCCAGCACCCAGTCATCATTCAGCGCCTACTACGCACAAAGGACCGTGCTATTGGGGTGGAAGATGAAAAGGGGCCTGGGTAAAAGTGGGGTTCGCTGGAAAGGGGACAAAGTGCCATGGGAGGGCCTTGGAGCAGCGGGACCCCAAAGCCCAGCATCCCCAACTTCGGCGCTCAGAGGAGCCGCGCGCTCCGGAGCTCGGCGCGCGCGCTCCGGGTCGGCGCCGCACGCGCACGCGCGCCCGCAGCCGCTCCCCCGCCCGCGCAGCTCTGGCTCCCGCGCGCGCGCACTTGAGGCGTCCCTTGTGCGTCTCCTCCATTCGCTACGTGCAGAATGGTCCGTCGGCAGCAGCTGCAGCGCCGGGTGGGAGGGGGAGGAGGAGGGGAGGGGGAGGCGGCGCCCAGGTCTGGAGGAGGGGCCGCGGCGGGCCGGGCCGGGGAGAGCTGGGAGAGAGGCGCTGGGGGAGAGCACGGGTGGGCGCAACGTTCCCCCCCTACCCCCGCTCGCCATCGCTCCCTTCTGCAAGGCCATTACCGCCAGCCCCCTGTTCCCTGCCCCGGCGTCCTGGAGCCTAGCCGACCAAAAGGGTTTTTCTCCGTGTTGTCTCTTCCCCCAAACCCAGAGCCCAAACCCAAGAAAGAACCACTCCTGCTGTCCCCTCTCCCCTCCCAATGACATTCCCAGGCTTTTGTGTGAGCAAGCCCTTCCCCACTCCTTCATGCAGTGGGATACCTCCCTAAAAGGTACTGTAGCCTCAGTACCCCTCTCCTCTCTTACCCACCTGGAGGAAGCGGAATGGACAGGATGGACACCAGAGCCTCCTATTTCCCAGCATTTCCACATGGGCAAGGGCAGCATCTCACCATGCGCACTCCAACAGGATGGCAGAAAGGTGGGGCGGCCCAGAAGAGCAGGCTGCCGCCCAGGCCCCTAGGCTACATCCAAAGGATGTGTGTCAGGACCCTCCTAGATTGTCATGAATTCACCCACATTACGGGGCTGGGTCCTATACACCTGTTTGTAAACAGCTCCCCAGGAATGTAATGGTGAGAAGCCACCAAGGGGTGGATGGTATAACCCTGGAGGATCCCAAATAGACAAGCTCCCTGTCATGCCAGGAATCCAGCTGTGGCCCAGATGTCCACAGCAGCCCCTCCCACAGGGTGGGACACCAGCTATTCTGTGCAGCCCCTCCCGACCCATCTCCCAGGGTCAGGGGAGGAAAGCTGGTGACCTCCAGTGCCCCTTCCCCATTCGGGCTGCTGGGAGAGGGCAGCTCCCTCATCCTGGGTTCACCTCCAAGGTAGCCACCTGAATTCAGCCTGTGGTCTAACCTCTAGCCCTCTACTGACAGGTTGTCTAGATCCCCAGGAAAGAAGGCGTTCCAGGTCAGTTTCATTTCACACAAACGGACCGTCAGCCTGGGCTTTGCACTGTGCCTGGATCCAGGGAGGCAGATTCTCCTGTTCCCTCCCTGGAGCCTCCGTCTTTTTGGAAGCGCCCTCTGCTGGCCACTGGGAAGTGCAGGAAAGAACAGAGTACTGCAGACTCACAGGTCTAGAGAAGGGGACAAGTGGCAGAGAAAACTGGGAGCCAGCTGAGAGTGGTGGCCAGGCTAGCCACAAATAAGGGAGGCATGCTGAAGCCTTCTTGGAGGTGGGGAGTTTTGAGCCAGCTTTCAGTGGGCAGAGGAGGGTAAGCCAAGCTGGCAGATGGGGGCTCAGAAAACCCCAGGCGCAGCCCTTCCTGTGTGCAGAGCCCTGCCCTGGATGGTTCACACACCCACTGACTCTGACGGCTGCTGAGCCTTGTCAGGGGTCCCTCACTGTCCGTCTCTATTGGGATGGTGAGCTGGGAGGAACAGCTCAGGACTGGAAGTCCTGAACGTTCTAGTCATGGCCTGGCTTCTCCAGTCTGGGAGAGAAGGTGACCCCAGAGAGAAGTCTACAATTGACAAGTCTTTGCCCCACCCCCACCCCACATACACAAGGATGGCCCAAGCCCAGGTCCTTGGCATGGTGGGGCTCAAGGTGGGGTAGGGGCCTGAGTCACAGCCTGGTGTGGTACTGCCCTGGCTCAGGAGAGGCCAGCTAGATGAGAGGTGAGACCCGGGTCAACAACCCATCACCCTGCCTGCAGCTGCCAGGCATCCTCCCCATCACGTCTCACACGTGGGGCCAGGGCAGTGCCAGGGTGGGGCCAGGGCGATGTGGGCCAGGTAGCACTAGGGCCTGTGCCTTAGGGCCACCAAGGGGCAGGAAGAAAAGAATGAAGGAGTTCTTACTGCTGCAGCAGGAAGAGCTGGAGTGAGAGAGGAGGAACTGGATGGACCCCCAGGCATCTGGAGTCTCTCCCGGGGTGTTGGGTGAGGGAGGCAGCAGGTGCCACCAAGGACTGGCAGCTTCTAGAACCTGCCTCTTAAGTTGCTTCTCCTGAGGAGGGTCATCAGTATCTTCACAGGCCCCACAAGGGCCCAAGTCCCCAGACCCCCAGGAAGGCAGAGGGCCTGGCTGCCTGGAACACTCCCAAGAAGTAAATGGCCCTGTGGGCTTCCCCTGGCCCCCCTTGCTCCACTCACTGATTCACTGACTTCCACCTTACTGGCCAGGCCCCTTTCCAGACCCAGCCTGGGTGCGGAGGACTCCCAGGGGCGGGGATTGAGGCCCAGGAGGGAACAGAGAGCATCGTGCTTTAATTGAAGGTAATTAGTTAATTTACTTTGAAAGCAGTGGGGGAAGGGAGGGGGTGGGGTCTGTGGCCTAATACGGCTCAAACTCTCAAACTCTGGTGAGGCTCTTTCCAGACCAGAGCTGACCTGAGTGAGCCCACCCACCCAGAAGACCCACTCTTTGGCCTCAGGTCCGAGCAAGGCCCAGAGCAGACTGGGGTGGCCCAGAAGAAAAAAAGCAGGTGCCCTGGGGTGGCGGGAACAGGCCTTTTGAGGTTAGGCAGGTGGGAACCGGCACGAGAAGGATTGGGGAGGTGCAGGGGTTCTGGGATGGGAACTCTCCTCTCACGGATAATTTCATCCCTCCCAAGGTCATTGCTCCCCTCCCCAAGTTAGGGGCCCACCCCCCTCCTGAGTCAGTGAAGAGCTGCCCATCCTAAGGGAAACAGGGCCGGAAGGCGAACTTCATTCACTCCCTCCTGCTCCAGGAAACCATTCCAATAACCGGGAAAGGGGCGCCGGAGGATAGAGCCCCTGCCGGGCCCCCGGGGGCGTGTCGTCGGCCCGACGCGTCGCCGGCCGGCGGCGTGGCGAGGACTCTGGCCGGCAGCCTCCCGCGCCGTCAGGAGCAGCTGACTCGCTGGCGGCGCGCCAGGTCGCGGCGGGGCCGGGAGGCAGCAACGTGCGGCGCGGCATGTCGCGGGCGCAGCGGCGGGGAAACGTGGGGGCGGGCCCGGCGCACCGCCCCCCCCCCCACCCCACGCAGGCCCATTCATAAAACTCGCAGGCGCTGCCCGGGCCTGGCAGCCTCAACTCCTAATTGCAAACTCATTAAGAAGTTTGCATCTCATTTGCATGGAAATCGTTTCCTGGCCCTAAACAGAGGAACTCCCCTTTCCTTCAGCCCCCTCTGCCCTGCCTCTACCCATCCACTGTCTGGGAGAGGAGAGGGGGCTTATCTCTACCCCGCGCCCCCTCCCTTGCCTCACCCCTCCCATCCCCCTGGTGGAGTGGAGCAGGGGGGTTGGCCGAGCACCCACCTAGCTGGGAGTCCTGCCTGTGCCCCAGGTGAGCCGGCCCTGCCCCAGTGGGTCCAAGCGAGGGGAGGTGCCCGCCAAGTCATTTGCCCCCCGGCCTGGCCATGCCCAGGGAAGGGAGGAGGCGGACGGTGGCTGGCCGCAGCAGCTGGTTGTACCTGGCAGGACTAGGGCTGGTGGGTGAGGCTGTTCGTGCCCAGCCTCACGTACGTGCTTAGCCACAGGCTGTGCTCCCACCCCCACACCCCTCACCCTACAGAACAAGCGCCCAGTGACTACAGAAACAGACACCCAGTCACAGCGCACAAAGGCACCCAAACCGGGCTGGCCATCATGGTTGCCGCCCTGGCAGCCACCCTCGGGGGCAAGCAGATGCCTTCACAAGCCATTTGGTCCTTCTCCAGTGCCAGGGTTGGAGACAAGGGGCTTCTCTTGAGAGGGGCTCCCTAGAGGGGGCTTCTCCTCTAGGTTGGGGACAAGGGGCTCCTCCTAAAGGGGCTCCCTTCTGAACCTCAGATGCAGCCTCTTGCCCCTCATCTTCGGCAACCCATGTTCATGGAGGCCCCCAAGTGCTGGGCCCTGCATGAGGACCTGCCCAGGCAAGGGGTTACAGGGGCCTCCAACCCAGAAGAGTTAGCAGAGGATGAAGCCCCTGAGGAAGGGGCACCTAAGTGCCTCCCCAGCCGGGCCCTGTCCTTCCTGTCCCAAGTGTGTGTGGTAGGGTGAGTGCCCCCCAACATCTGGGAGGAGGGACATTTTAAACTCTTGGAAATGAACTAAATTACCCAAAGTACATGAAATCAGATACTACCGGGGACACAATGTCCTGGTTCTATATGTCCCGAGACAGTTTAAAAAGTAATCACAAACTTTCAGTATTAGGGTCTAAAACAAAAACCTGCTTCTTATCCAAATCATCTGGGTGCCTCCCCAGACGTGCCTCCCCTGCTTATGCTTCCTGTCTGCCCACGCTCCCACCTGCTGTTCCTGAAGTTTCTCCCTTCCATTGCTAAAGCATGAAGGGGTGGGCAAGGATGTCCTGGAACACTGACCACAGTCCATCCTGAGGGGTTGGACTGACTCGCCCCTCCCATCTCCTGGAGCAGTTGGGTCTAAAGTGTGTGTGCATGGGTACAGAGGTGCAGGAGGAAAATATTAGGACATCTGTTTTTTTTTCATTTCATCTCTTTTCATTTAGCGTGAGTGTGTTTTACAAGGTAATATAAAAATATGCTTCTGTTACAGGTGCATGCTCAACAATGTTTTTATTGCTGGGGGGCACGATCAAAAAAACTTTGGAGACCCGGGCCACCCGGTGGCGCAGCAGTTTAGTCCGCGCTTGGCAGCCCGGGGTTCGCAGGTTCGGATCCCGGGCGCCCACTGGGCAGCCACGCCATGGCGGCGTCCCATATAAAGTAGAGGAAAAACGGGCACAGATGTTAGCCCAGGGCCAGTCTTCCTCAACAAAAAGAGGAGGATTGGCGACGGATGTTAGCTCAGGGCTGGTCTTCCTCACAAAAAAAAAGACCTTTGGAGACCACTGGTCTAGGCTTATGGTGGGGTGGTTGTGGATGGGGGATGGCTTGTCTTCTTCATCTTAGTATCTATCCTGAGAATTGGTCAGCTTAGAGCCTGGCAGGGGGCAGGGGGCAGGGACAGGGTGCTGAATGAACAAAGTCCACCCCTAGAACTGACAGGTGAGCAAACTGAAATAACTCTGGGTGGGGAGTTTGCTCAGAGGAGCACATGGGCAGGTGGAGAGAGCCTCTCATTGCTGCTGCATCTGCAGCCTGCCCATACCCAACCCAGCATGCACCCAAACCCCACTTCCAACACCCCGGTGAACACAGTGCCCTCCTCTGCCCGCTGGCAGCGTGTCCTGTCTGAGCTCCTCACTAGCTCCTGATTACCAGAGCCAGGCAGGGTTGCCACCTGCCACATCCTCTCCCAACCTGGTAGAAAGCCTGTTGCAGATTTCCTATCCTAGAACTCTCTGGAAGTTAGCCTGGTGTAGGAGGAAAAATTTAGGCTCCAGACAGGACTCAATGCTTGTCCAACTGGGCCACCTTGGGCCCAACACATAACCAGTATGAGCCTGGGTTTCCCCATCTGTAACATGGGACTCATAATCATACTCATTAAACAGGGTTGTTGTGCATATTGAATGGCCTACTGTGTGTACAGGGTCTAGCACATAGTAGGTGTTCAGTAAGATTCTTACCTCCTCTGTGCAGCAGGTGCCCCATAAAGCACCTGTTGAATTGTGATTTGCCATCAACATGGGAAGAATTCTGAAGGTAGACCAATGAACCTTTGCAGAGAACCTTCCTGCAGAAATTAACAGCCACCCCCAGCAGCCTGAAGCCCTCTCCAGGCTCACCCAGTCCCTGGAGGGGCATTCCACCCCACCCCCCACCCCCGCCTTTTCTCTCCCCAGCTCCTTTCCTCTTTCTGCTCTGCCTTCACTTCAAGTATGAGCTGAGGGTGACACCTGGTGGCCACTCCTGGTAGCTGCAGAACCCAGACCAGTGACACCTGACAACAGAAGGGCATGAGGTCGGGTGGGTGTGGAAGCCATTCTTTCTAGCACTTTCCTTGCTCTTTCCAACTCCCTCTCAGGGCCCAGGGAACGTCCAGGACACCCACTCCTCATTCTGCCTTAGAGCAGCCACTCCTCACTCCCCCTGAGAGCAGCGTGAGCTCTGGGGGCTGCACCTGCCAGATGGGCAGGGTGATCAAGGAGGCCTCTGCCCAGACCCTGCCTGGGCCCCAGGCAGAAGGCAGAAGGACAAAGGCTATCCATCTCCAAGTGCTGCGGGCCGATAGGCATCATCTCATTCAAATCTTATCACCAGGGCCTATTATCACAACAGGGAAACCAGGCACAGCACAGTTAAGCAACTTGCTCTGGGTCACACAGTTCCTAAGTGCCCAAATGATAAAATGAATGGAACACCTGGCAAGCCTCTGGGGCACAGAGAAGGCCAAAAGGAAGTGGCCTGCAGTCAGGTTAGAAGCCCCAAATTCTAATCCAGCCTTGCCCAACTAGTGGAGTGACCTCCCTCAAGGGCCTTCTGCTGGCTGAGCTCAGTCTTGATGGCACCCTGGGATGCTGGATAGAGTGGTGATTCTCAAACTGGCTGTACACGAGAATCACCTGGGGAGAATGTTTCAGATACCGATGCTTGCGCCCCGCCCTGGCTGATGAAATCAAAATCAGTGGGAGTGGGACTGAGGTATGGGTATTTAAAAAATCTTTCTAGCTGATTCTACATGAAGCCAGGGTTGAGAATGAGGGCTCTGGGAGTTTCCCATATTCAGATTCCCTGCACTCCAGAGGTCAGCCTCCCAGGGCTCCCTGCTACCCTGCAGGCTCTCCAGAGAAACCACCCCTCCCTCTCTGAGCATTCCCTGGACATCTTAACTGGTCCACCCAGACCCCCAGGACAAGCTGCCTCCCCACTCCCCGGGGCCCCCAGGTTGAATACTGGCCATTGGTCCTTCCCAGAGGGATCCCAGAAGGCTTGAGCATCCTGCATCTCTGACCCCAGGCCTGGCCTCTGGGATGGGGGCAGGGAAGGCCACTGGGAGCTTAACCCCAACAGGATGAAAGCGCCATAATTAGGGTCAGGCGGTTGGCTCAGCCTGCGGAAATCCCCAGCTTAGTGGGGATGGGGGTGTTTCAGCCTGGGAGGGGGGGTTAGGGCAGAAGTGAGGGGGCAGAGGAGCTCAGGCACGTGGATACCCCAGGACTTAGCCCCTAGCCACCTCCTGAGAGGGCCACTGTAAGCTCAACACAGTTCATCCCCACCCTGAGGTCACTGACCCCAGGGAGGGAGGGAAGAACTGACCAGCGCCCCAACCCCAGAAGCCCTGCTGCTCCCTCAGGCTGGGGTGTGCCAGGATCATCCCCTACCCCGGCCTGTGGTACCGGTGGGAAAGCACTAAGTGAGCGTTCCCAGGGCAACGCAGGCTTCTCTCTGACCTGTAATCCTCAGGCCTTGAGTGAGGGATCACTTTCCTCTGTGGAATGTAACACCGAGGGGACAAAATGGGGCAGAGGGACCTGGGGGGGGGTCAGATGCCGGGGAGGGGGTCAGATGCCAGGGTGTGAACTTTGCTGGGGGTACTTTCCTGCGCCCAAAAGACCCTTCAGGAGGTGGCAGCTGCAAAGAGAGAAGTCACCCCCATCCCCAACTCACCCCAGGGTACAGGGTCTCAGGCTGGGCTGACCAGGTGGCTCCTGGCAGACCCACCCTGCATCCTAACAGTGGGGGGCCTGGGTGATCACTTTTGCTAAGCACTCAGTTGCAGGGGAGGAAATGCGTTCCGAAGATTAGAACCGGCCAAGGTCAGGCGGCGTCAGAACCACACCTAGAGGCCCCAGCTTCCCAAGAGACTGCCCGAGTGAGCCAGCAAGGACTGACACCAGCAGGCTCAGGAGTTCCCATGCTCACCTGGGCCAAGCCCCTCTGCCCCCACAGCAGGGCACCCCTCCCTCCTGCCCTCCAGGGTCATGGGCTGGGCATGGCGGGACAAGCAGAGAGCAGGTGCATACTAGTCACCACAAGCCTGTGATGGCTGCAACCGGGGACCAGCCCAGTGACTCCCACATTGAGATTCAACACCGATTCCTCCAGGAAGTCTTCCAGGGTGATCCACAAAGGGCTAGCAGTGCCCCCACACCCAGCCTTGACCTGCCAAAGGCTGTCCTCCCCTCCCCTGCCTCACCTCTGACCCATCACATAGGTTCTGCATGGGCCTTGGTTCTGCTAGCACTGGGTTCCCCCCATACCTTGACCCAGGAAGCCCTGAGGGCAAGACTATGTGGGCAGAGAAGGTACTGTGCCCAGCCCAGCACAGCTGCAGGGATGATCGAGAGCGAGAGGCTCCTGGAAAGGGGGCAGAACTCATCTCAAGTCACAGAACCTGGAAAGGACCTACAGTGAGAAGTAACTTCAAAAGTCATCTGGTTCAGCCCCCAATGCTCTCCCAGTTGGGGGTCAGCCTTGTGCCTCAGCACCTGCAGAGGTGGATGTCTCCTCATGTATTCATTCACTCATTCATTCATCCAGTGAACCTCACCCAATCATCTCCAACATCTTGGGGGCTGAGGCAACCCAAGGGCATGGCTAAATCCTTAACAAGTAGAGTTGGAGGCCCATCAGTTGCCCTTCCTGGGCCTAGTGCTAAGTGGAAGTAAAAGATGCCGATCAGCAACACCCCCACACACATTTTATTGCACTGTGGCATTTACACACGGTTTGCAGACCCTCGTTTCCTTTCAGACTCGTAACAACCATCCCAGGTAGTGTTGGCCTCCTTGACAGGGACACTGCAGCTCAGAGAGGTGGAGAGACTTTGCAGCCAGAAGAGAGGCGGCGCCAGGACCCAGCCTGGGTGGCTGCACCCTCAGCCCGGTGCTCACTTTACGCAGCCCTCCTGGCCCTCCCCCGGTGGGGGTTTCAGGTGGAAGACAGGCTTTACCCAGGGGGAAAGAAAATGTGAGTTAGGCTCCTAACTATACAAATAATAACGGTGAAGACGAGTCAGAGGCCTGCTGGGTCCCAGACACAGGGCCGAGTTTGTTAAATGCAGGGGAGTGAAGTGTTGAACCCAGAACTCCCACCACTCCTCCTCCGGGGCCAGTGCAATGCCCTGGGCTACACAGCCAGCACATGCATGCTCACACACACACGCCCCCAGGTGGTATGAGTCCCTGCATGTCCCAGGAGACAAGGTGTCCCAGCCCCTTCAGTCCCCTCTGATAACCCAGTGGCTTCCAGGAGGACAGGCACGTACCCTTCAGGCTGGCCACATTGGGCACGTGCCAGGCCAGCTGCCAGGGTCCAAGTCTGTAGCCCCACTGGGCCCTAGAGGGTGACCTCCTCCATGGCTGACCTTGCTCAACCTCAGGAAGGGCAGTGACTCCCCAGGATGTGAGGTCCAGAGCCGCCACCCAAGCCGCTTGTCAGAGCCAGCGTGTGCTGTGGGACTGGGGCCTAATGAGGCGTCTCAGGGACCCCCCCTGACCCCCACCCAGTCCCTGGGCACACTCCAGGGAGATGCAGAGAAACAAGGACCTCTCCAGAGGGGCCAACAGGGCTCAGCGGGTGGCAGAGGGGGAAGCAGGAGTGAATCTGAGAAAGGTGGAGGTGTCTATGTGAGGTCGAGGTTTGGAACCAAGAAGTATGGAGAGGGCTTGGCCAAGGAATGCTAACAGGGGAGCTGGAATTTAGGAAAGGGAAGACCCCTGGGGGCATGGAAAGAGGCCATCCGGAACCGGACCCTGGAGCAGGCAGAGCTGGGTTGGAATTCTTGTCCTGCCACTTATAAGCTGGTGACCTTGGGCAGGTGGCTTACTCTCTCTGAGCCCCTCAGTGTCATCTGCAAAGTGGGGGAAACAATCGTACCCACCTCACAGACTTGTGGGAAGTAAACGAGGTCTTGGGTGTAAAACCCCAAGCAGAGTGCCTGGCAGCCAGGACTGCTCAATTCACAGGAGCTGTAATGAGGACAGTCCACAATGGCCCTGAGAGCAAATCCTGCAAAATAAGCCACACCCACCCTGGGGCTGTGAGAAAGGGGTTTACAGAGCAGAGAGGCAGGGGCCTGGGGCCATGGACCCGGGACAACCTTTGCCCTCAACGCCCTTGTCCCTTGAACGGTGTGAGGGACAAAGAAGGGGGTAAGACAGCCCCTGCTCCATGCTGGCAGCATTCTGGAGGATTCCGGAGGGTCCTGGGAAAGCTGCTCTCTACCCCATGCCCTCTTCGTTCATACGAGGGGGCTGAGGTCCAGAGAGGAAAAGGGACTTGCCCAAGGTCACTCCGAGAGTGAAGACAGAAGGCAGGTCTGTAACCCCAGGCCAGCCTCCTCTTGTCTGTGAGGCACCCTGGCTCCTGCCCAGAAGCAGAAGCCAGGGGCAAAGACCCCTCAACTCCATGAATGGGAAAGACCTAGAAACCATGTTCCCTGGAAATGAAGATTTGCACTCAGGGCTTTAATTAAGACCTTGCAGAGGCCTGGCGAATGCTCGTGCTTCCTCCAAAGCCCAGACCAAAGACACCTCCTCTGGGAAGCCCTCCCTGACCAGCAATGGCAATGGTCCAAGCTGTGTCCTGCAGTGGCCTCTCTCTGAGGCTTCAGCCTAGCCACCACCCTGGTCAGTTGACATGTTGTTTTCCCCTACTGAGCTGAAGTTTTTGAGACCAGGGGCAGGGCCTTAATCAAGTTGGAGGCCCCAGATCTGACAGCATGATCCAGCCTAGCACTGGTGTGTGTGGAATGAAGCAATCCTGACCAGTTGGGCCCAGACCTGCCAGGGGCAAGGGCGCCCAAGGGGTAGGGACAGGGGCTCTGGGACAGCTGCCATCCTGCCCTGGCCAGTACCTCCCTCCCCCATGCCTGAGCCCTGTGCTAAGAGCAAGTTCCTGGTGCAGGCTGTACCCTGTCCCGGACGTCTGGCATTTACCAAAAGGGCAGAGACAGTGAGACGGGCCTCACCTGTGCCATCCACTCAGAAAGGAGCCGTGCAGCAGGCAAGAGGGAGAGGAGTTAGGTTTCAAAGTGCCGGAAGATGACAGAATGATGGTGGATGCTCACCATATCAAAACCGACAAAGGATTAATATCTAGACTAGATGATAGGAGGAATGCAGAGCAATGCGAGGACAGCAACCCTACCCCAAAAGGGACGAGAGAGATGAACAGGCACTTAAGGGAGACAAGACCCCAAAGCTAACAAGCATGAGAAGAGGTGCTGAAAATCACCGCTTTACCTCTGGGAGATGAGCAAAAATGAGAAAGCTGGATAAAGGCCAGCGCTGGCGGGGATGCGGGGACACAGGAGCCCTTCGCTCGGTGGGTGTAGGCTAGGTGGCCACTGTGGACTCCAGTTGGCTGTGCTTAGTCAAATGAAATACAGTGAGCCCTGTGACCCATCCATGACCCATCCATGACTGCATCCCGGGAATCTCCGCCCGGTCCCTACAAGCCAGGCAAGGGGGGTCATGCAGCTCGTTCATGGGGAGGGGGGCAGAAAATTGTGGGGCTGCACATCATGGGGTACAATGCAGCAGTCTGAAGTAACGAGGCTTGATTTTTAAAACAGTGCTGAGTGAAGGAGACCTATAACACGATGACATTTACCAAAGTGAAAAAAAAACAAAAAAACATTTACGAAACAGCAGTACCCATCTGCAGAAAGATCAGCATCAGATACTGTGAGGGGAGAGGGTAAGCGGGTGGGAAGAGGGTGAAAAGGAATAAGCACACAAAGAAAACAGGAAAGGCCAGTGATGCCCGCGAGCCTGCCATGACCTGAGCCAGACTAACTTTGCACCTGAGGGCCACGAAGGGGGACTGTCCCCGAGGCCCTCAGCACAGGCTCACAGATGGAGCCGGTAGCCACATGCACAAGGGTCGGGGCCAGGCTGACCTCAGAGGTCACTTCTCCCACCGCCCCCACCGTCCCCCCGACCAGGGGAGGGTCTTGGCCAAAGTCAATCCACTGCAGACCTGGAGCCCCACCCAGCTTGCACAGCTTTTGTGCCTGGAAATGGAAGCAGAAGGAACCTCAAACCTGGAGCAATGGGCTCGCCTGAGCTGGATGCACGGAGGAAATAAGAAGCAAGTCCTTGCCTTCACAAAAGTCTCTGTAGTGAAGGGTTTTCCTTTCTTTTCTTTGGGGAGAGTCCTTATCTTAGACACACATTCAGAAACGTCTATGAAACGATATGCTGTCTGCAGTGTGCTTCAAAATAATCTAGGGGTGGGGCAGGGGAGAGTAGGGGGCAGGATTGATGAAACCAGATTTGCCATAAATTGATAGCTGCTGAGTCTGGGAATGGGTGCATGGGAGTTCATTATGCTTTATTCTCTACTTATGTGTCTGTTTGAAAGTTTCTATACTAGAAACTTAAAAAAGAAAGGTTCCCAATAAGAAAGTCTCCCACATGAGGAGGCTGGCTGCTGACCTCAGGGAGCCCCCAGTCTGATGGGGAGACACACCCTTCTGCCCTCTGTGTGGCTAAGGCTCTCTGCATCTTCTCAGCTTGCCCTGCCAGCCACGGGCCACACGTGAGACAGAGGCATGATCCCAGCACCAAGGGCTGACCCCTCAAGCCCAGCCTTTGTCACTGAGGCCCAAGGGTTAGGTGCTGGAACCACATCTAAGCAGATCTGCTTCCAGTTCTGGCTCCACCTGCACATGGCCCTCGGCTCCTCACTCTAACAGCACCTGCCTGGAACAGGGGAAACGCCCAGTGAGTCCAGCTATTATCAGTGGGGAGAAGTCCCCACGGGCCCAGCCCCTCCCCAACCAGTCTCTCTGTTCTTGTGGTTACACCTCTGGCTGCCTCTGCCTCCACGTCTGTATGATGAGGACCAGAATCACCGGGTGAGCTTGAGGATTACATGAGGCACTGTTTCATAAATGCTCATGCTCTCACCAGGACCAGGGGAGGGAGCTGGCCAAGGTCACACAGCCAGGTAGTGGCAGAGCTGGCTTATTCACAGGTGCAGGACACTGAACCAGCTGCCAACTCCCCATCACCACAAGGCCTGTGGGTGGTAGACAGAGTGCCCTCCTTCAGAATCCAGGCTGGTGTTCCTGGGACCGTCCCCTCCAGCGTCTAGTCCCGCTCCCAGAGCCTCCGACTCAGGGGAGCACCAGGGACCCTGCATGGACAAGAAGCAAGCCAGGGAGTGGAGGGCTGGGGAAAGAGGGAGGCAGAAGACTTTATCCCGCCCCCCAGGAACACAGAGGGGTCCAGGGACATCTGTCTGAGAGAGCGTGTCCAGACTCAGGGGCTCTATCAGGGGCTGCTGGGTGACTCCTAAGTCAGGAGCCTTAGCCTGGCCTGGACTCTCCTTTCATGACAGTAGTAATAATGGCTGACGCTTGTATAGTTCCTACTATGTACCAGGCAGAGTTCTATCTGCCTTATGTATATTATCTCAATTAATTCTCACAACAATCCTAAGAGGCCAATACTATTACTGTCCCCATTTTACAGATGGGGAAACTGAGGCACACGGAGGGTCAGTAACTTTCCCAAAGCCACTCAGCTTGGAACCAGCAGAGCTAGGATTTGATCCCAGGCAGTGTGCCTTGAGTCTGTGCTCTTAACCACCCCAATAGACTCTGAGAGGGACAGACTGCCTCCTCCTAAGACAGTACTTCTGATTTCTGAGGGATCTGGTTGTTGTTGACGTGTGTGTTTGTGTATGTGTGTGTGTGTGTTGGAGGGGCTCAATCACAAAGGGGCACAGGCCAATGGCCACGCCTCCTTCCTCCATGGGAGCCTGAGGCACCTGCTCCCCACCTGCCTCCTGGGAGCTCAGAGGGTGGGAAGACTGGGCAAGGCAGCAGCTGGTTCCCTCTTTACCCCACAACCCGTGAGAAGGGGTCTCCACTGGGGCGGCCAGCACCGGCACATGGGCAGGACCTGCACAAGTATCTTGCTCGGGGAAGCAGGGTGCAAGGTGATAGTATGAGAGATGGGCATGGATTCACTCTTTCTTTTTCTTCTTAATTTAAATCTGTCACAGGAAGTTGACCAAGATCAACAACAAAGTCCTTGTGAAACACCCTCACAACCAGTCGCAGTGCAGCCCCGGAGAATCTCTGTCCTCTGGTGGATGGGAGCAGCTGGGGCATCCCCTGCTCCCTCCCCCTGAAGCCTGTCCCTCTGCTAAGAAATGGCGCCTGGCACAGAGGTCAGGAGCCTGGTGTTTGGAGTCAGACAAAGCTGAGCTCAGGGTGAGTGCTGCCTGTTCCAAGCTGTGCAACCCCTGACCATGTATTAGTTAACCTCTCTGGGCCTCAGTTTTCTCATCTGTAAAGTGGGAATGATAATCGCACTCCCTCAGAGTCGTTACGAGGTTTAAATGAAGTAGTGTATGTCAAGTGCTCAGGCTGGTGCCAGACACATAGTAGGTGTACAACTTTAGCTATTAGCTTTACTGCTGCTGTCAGGGCCAGCCCCAACCAAGTTGTGAGCTCCTCTGGGGAAGGAACTGCACCTTGTTTCTCTTTGTCTATCTCAGCATTTTCCACAGGGCTTGGCACCCAGCAGGTGTTTGTGTCTTAGGTCCGGCTCCCCAGAAGCAGATCCTGAGATGGGAACCTCCTGGCTAAGTGCTCCCAGGGGACATGAGAGGGACTGGGGAAGCCAATGAGAGAAGAAGAGGCCAACCAGGGTGCAGGGGAAGGCTTCTGCCTGTCCCACAGGGACTCTGGAGTGTAAGTTACACCTCAGGGTTGTCCCCACGTGAGGCATGGGTACTGGGCCTTCTCTCGCCTGCACCCCAGTCATTGGCTAAGGGCCACCTTGGGGGATAAGCTTCCAGGCACTTCCACTATGCTCCAGTAGCTAAGTGCAGTTTGCAGAGAGAGAGTGCACAGAAGGGAACGCATATGGAGGGCAGGGAGGGTGCACGGAAATGGGAAGGGGTCCTAGGGGGTCTGCTACACTCCATAAACGTCTTCTGGGTTGAACAGAATCAGTCCCGGCCCAGCCTCTAAAGGGTCCTGGTTCCCTGTGGAGTCCAGGGTAGTCGAGGCAGAGGGGTGGGGGCTGCCAGGCAGAGGGGAGCAGCGCTAACTTACCCTGCAGAGTCCCAGCTGGTCAGAGCCAGGAGGGTCCCCCGGGTGGCCAGCCTCTCCCCTGGCTGAGCAAGGGCGGGTCTGGGGCCACCTGAGATGGTCTTGAGAGCCCTGACTCTGTGCCCAGCACAGATGCCGAGTTCTTTGCGTGACTCACTCATTTCACCCTCACAACCACCCGAGATAGTATCCTGATTCAGACATGAGAAAACTGAGGCATGGAGGGGGTGAGGGGCCTGCTGGAGGCCCCCCAAAGAGTTAAGGGCAAAGAGGACCAATGTCATTAGTCATTAGGAAAATGCAAACAAAAACCACAATGAGATAGCATTTCACACCCAGTAGGATGGCTATAAAAAGGAAAATAACAAGTGTTGGCAAGGAGGAGGAGAAATTGGAACCCTCACAGACTGCTGCTGAGAATGTATAATGATGCAGCTGCTGTGGAAAACAGTTTGGCTGTTCCTCAATAAGTTAAACATAGAGTTACCATATGACCCAGCAATTCCACTCCTTATATGTACAAAAAAAATTGAAAACAGGTGTTCAGAAAAACCTTGGACAAGAATGTTCACAGCAGCACTATTCACAATAGCTAAAAGGTAGAAACAAATTAAATGTCCATCAAGTGATGATTGGATAAACAAAATGTGGTCTACCCATACAATGGAATATTATTCAGCCATAAAAAGGAATGGAGTACTGATACACGCCACGGCATGGATGACCCTGGAAAGCATCATGCTGAGTGAAAGAAGCCAGACACTAAAGGCCACATATCGTATGACTCCATTTATATGAAATGTACAGAATAGGCACATTCATAAAGACAGAAAGTAGATCAGTGGTTGCCAGGGGTTGGGGGAGGAAGAACAGAGAGTGACCACTTAATGGGTGCTGGAACGAGATAGTGGTGATGGTTGAACAACATTGTGCACTGAAGTGTACTGAATTGTACACTTTTTTTTTTGGTGAGGAAGATTAGCCCTGAGCTAACATCCGTTGCCAATCCTCCTCTTTTTGCTGAGGAAGATTGGCCCTAAGCTAACATCCGTGACTGTCCTCCTCTATTTTGTACGTGGGACTCCTGCCACAGCATGGCTTGACAAGCAGCGCATAGGTCCACACCCGGGATCCGAACCTGTGAACCCCGGGCCACCAGAGCGCGCGAATGTAACCACTATGCCACTGGGCTGGCCCTTAATTGTACACTTTTAAATGGTTAAAATGGTAAATTTTATGTTATGTGTATTTTACCACAATTTTTTAAAAAGTTTTAAAAAAGTGACTCAAGGGCAGAGCCTGGACTGGACCAGACCAGTTCTTGGCCCTTTCCTCCATGGGCCTGGAAGCGGCTGACACAGAGTCAGCCACAGAACAAATAAAACACAAGTCCACCAGATGCTATGCTGACACAGACATGAGACTCAAGTTGTTTTTAAACATTTCTGTGCCTTGGCCTGCTGGAGAAATAAAAGCTCTGGCCTTCAGTTCTGATTCACCTGGATATAAATGCTGGCTCCACCACTGGCTATGTGACCTTCAACACACACTGTGCGTTTCTGGGCCTCAGTTTTCTCATCTGGAAAATGGAGATAAGAAGAAGCCCTCCAGGTTGTTGGGAGAATTCAATGAGTTAAGACACGTGGCAAAGCCCTGAGCACGGTACCTGACACAGTGAGGGCTCAGCAAAGGCTGGTCCCATTCCTCCCTCTCCTTTACCCACACACGCCCTTGACCTTTATCCCTGCCAGATTTCACCTGGACAAACACCCTCCCGGAGGTCGGACACACACGGTAGCTGTTGTCCAGGTTCCCTGATGGACCCTGCCCATAGGATATTTGCAAATTCCAAAGAGAAAACTAGTTAATCCGTGGAAAGCCTAAATAGTATAGGGAAGTGAAGAATTTCTGGATTAATCCAAGAAACACTTGGGATGGGGGAGCACTCCCTTTTCCCTTCAGTGACACCACTTAGGCAGCTACCTGCTTCCACATCATTTTCCTACACACACACACACACACACACACACACACACACACACACACATACACACACACCCCTATGCCAATAAGTCCCAAGAGCTGATCCCTGACCATGTTCTCACCTGTCCATAGCTCAAAATGTTAGTATAAGAATGCCTATCAATAGTCTTTCCAGGGAAAGACTAGTCTTTATTTCTATTATTTTTGGTATTAAAATGTGCTTTTTTTAGGATGTAGTCATAGGAAATTAATTTTTAAAATTATCCTGTGTCCTTACTTGACAAAATAAGATGCCAGAAATTCTTAAATCAGTTCCCAAAATGACTTTTTGAAATTTTATTGACAAATCCTCCAATCCGAGGGACATGGCGCTCCCTCTTCCGGCAGGGGGTAAATCCTGCCCCGTTTGCTCAGTGGATGGGAGGAGGGTGGAGCCCTGGGGCCCATCCCTGCCAGGGTGGCTCTCTCCAGCCCCTCCCCCTGTCCCCACAGCAGCAGGTTGATTCCAGGCTGGGCACCACAGGTGCACAGGCCGGCCTCTATATACCACAGACTGGTTCCTGAGTCCTGGTGCCAGAGGTCCATCCTCCAGCAGTGGAGTGGGTGACATGGAGTCATGGCACTCTCCCATTTACCAGACCTCGGGTTTGGCTTAAGAAGGGACAAGCCATGTTCAGGGACCGATTTTCCTGTGAACCAAATGAGGCTTCATTAGACTGTATGGACCCCACTCATCCTAGGCAACTCACAGCCCAGGCTCCCCAACCTGAGAGGGGCCTCTGGCATCACTGGGACCTCCTGGCCCTCTCCAAGTCTCTCAGGTTGGACCAGACCATTCTAGGTCACTGTCCTACCACCCAGGATGATGCTCAGGGCATGGCCAAGGCCTCTAATACTACAGCCAGGAATGTGCCCCAAACCCTCACTTAAAATCGTGTCTTGGGCTTGGAAGCAAAGTAAGTGGCAGAGACCTGGGGCCTGCCCCCAGGATGCTTCCACTGGGAGATGCCAGGCTCAGCCTGACATGCATTAGAAGCCATCAAGAGACGACAGGGAGCTGTGCAGGTAAAGAAGGGGGAAGAACAAGGATGGGAGGCAGGCAGAAAACACAGAATATAGCCCACTCTGGGCCGGGCACAGGGCTGGCTGCTAAGAATGCAGACATGCAAGAGCCACAGCTCCTGCCCTGAGGGGCTCCCAGAGGAGCAGATGGAAGAGGTGAGGCCAGGATTTATCAAGTCTGTTCATCTCCCATAATCCCAGAGACAAGAGCTCCCATCCTCAGGGAGCTGACCACCAAGTCAAAACTAGGAAAATCACAGATGGGGTAAGCCCTAGAAGAAAATAAATAGAAGGTGAGACAAAGCAGAAGGGTGCCAGCGAAAGAGAGGGTGGTGGCAGAGGGCCTCTCTAAGGAGAGGCCGTGGGGAGGAATTTAGGTTGTGTAATAAGAGCTTTACCCCTACTTAGCAGATAAGAAAACCGTGTCTCAGAGAGACTGCCCTGCCCAAGGCCACACAGCATGTGAGTGGCCAAGCTGAGATTCCACCATGCAATCTGATGTCAAAGCCCGCATGTTTTCTTTCCTCTACCCACTGAAAAGGCACTGGGCTGGCTGTTCCAAAATGTGGCAACTGTAAGAGATTAACGATAACTGATTTAATGATAGGGGCCTGGGGGTGGCCAGTTTGCTGGGGAATTCTTCATGGAGGAGACAACAACTGAACTGGGCCTCTGAGGATGAGGAGAATAGAAGTCATGGTGTGAGAGGGCAGGTTGGGCCTGATTATAAGGGACTCTGAATGCCTATCAAGGATGTCTGATTGACTCAAAGGCAATGAGAAGCCAGGAAGGTTCTTGAACAGGCTAAACTGTTCTGTGCTTTAGGAAGATGACTCTGGTGCAGAAGCCAGGAGAGGCTGGATGGGAGGAGGGACAGCTAAAATAAATGAGGAGAGGAGAGGAGGGAGAAGGAGGGAAATGGTGAGTGGTGAACTGAAGCGGGGGCAGGGCAGGGCCCCTCAAACCCCAGAGATAACCAGCATTGCTAGTTCCCCCGGACAGCATATTTATCCCGAACTAACCTCGATGACCCAGCAGAGGGGTATTCAGGAGAGCAGAGGAGCTCAGGCAGTAGATAAGGAGGTATTTTTGCAGATCCCAAGAATGGGGTGCCACAGCCCGGGACCCCACCCTGCTTCACTCTATGCCCCCCCCAACCAGGGCTGGCTTGGGCCCATGGTCCCTTCCTAGCCAATAGCCCCAGGCCCTGCTGCCAGTGACCGCCATCAGCCCAGGGCTTTCTGCCCACGCCCCGCAGCTCACAGGCCCATTACCTTCCCTCCCACTGAGTCCCCAGCCCTGTTCTCTGGGGAGCATAGAGGACGGGGTGTCAGCTTCACAGGGTTGGGTGACCCTCAGATACTGACAGCAGCCAATGCTTAGCCCTCATTCTGAGAGAAGCCCTATTCTAAAGGCTGTATTTTTACTCATTTCATCCTCACAACATCCCTACAAGGTAGATGCTATTGTGTTCCAGGGAGGGGAAAACGAAGCACGAGAGACTTGCCCGAGGGCTTTGAACCCTGGCGATCTGGTGCCAGGGTCTGTGCTTGCAGACTCTCCTCTGTGCTGGGTCTTCAGTCAGTCACGGCTCTCTGGACTCTGAGTGTCTCTACCCTCTCTCGTCTCTGCTTTCCTGACGATCCTGCCAGATGCTCCGATTCCTGCCAGGAGCAAGGGCTGCGTGGGGATTCGGCATCTGGGCCTCAGCCTCTGCGCCCCCTGGAACCACCTGCCTGCCTGCAGCAGTGGGTGTGAGGAGCTCGCCTGATGTTGGAGGGCCCCTCTGGGAAACAGGGCAAGCCTGCCTGAACCCTCCCCACCACTGCACCCCCCGCCCCCCGGACCTGGAACACCACCCACGGCCAACTCCAGCCAGCCCTCCCCCCTCTCCTCTGCTCCAGGGGCCCAGCCAGGCAGCCCCTGCCCGTGGTGTCCGGGTGCCAGGGTCGCACACTAACTCCGCGACCATGGTAGCTGGGAGCCCTCGTGCCCACTAGGTGGCGCAATGCGTGTAGAAATGTGGATTTGACCGCTAGCCTCCCCTCTCACCTGCAGAGGGACTGAATTTTCACCGCAGTTTCTGTAGTTATTTCATTTTTATCCCCATTCCTCATCCTCACCCCATAACCAACCATTTGTATGTGTTCTTGCAAAACCTGAGCACGTACTTTTTAGATTCATACTTAGCACAGTATGTATTTCTTACTTGGTTCACTGAGCACCCATGGGTTTCAAAACCCATCCATGCTGCTATGGGCACATTTAGTCCCTAGAGGGCACACTCCACATTTATTTACCCACTCTGAGGGTGAGCCACGTTCCCTCCAATACCCCACAACCATCCTGCCACAAGCATCCTTGCACGTGACCCCTATGGCCCTACCTGAGAACTTCGGGAGCGGAATTGCTGGGTCACAGGGTATGTGTTGACTTAATTTGATGCAGCACTGCCAGCCAGCTCTCAACTCACCCATTGTTGGAGGGATCCTGGGGAAAAGACTCCCAGCCTCTGGGGACCACACAGGCTGGCATCCCTCCCCGTGGGCTGGCCCGAATCCTCTCCGCTTGGGCCTTGGGAGAGTTGGAGAGCCGCTGGCCAGTGGCCTCTGTCAAGAGCATCTTGCAAATGTAAGACTTTAGGTCCTGCTGTCTCCCCTGGGCCTGCTCTGCCCACCCTTACTGAGTGTTCACCAAGGCCACGCTGGCCCATTAAATCCCTGTCTTCAGGAGTCTTTCTGGTGCCAAAGTCAATTCTTTCCCTCTTCTCCCTCCCACAGAACTAGTTTTCTGCATTTTCCCACATTCTCTTCCTCAGCCCATCCCTTCTGTGTGATCAGTTCTGTGCTTCCTAGCTATGTGCTTATGGGCAACTTTTTTTTTTTTTGGTGAGGAAGACCAGCCCTGAGCTAACATCCGTTGCTAATCCTCCTCTTTTTGCTGAGGAAGACTGGCCCTGGGCTAACATCTGCGCCCATCCTCCTCCACTTTATATGGGACGCCGCCACAGCGTGGCTGACATGCAGTGCGTCGGCGGGCGCCCGGGATCCGAACCGGCGAACCCCGGGCTGCCAAGAGCGGACGAAACCGCTACGCCACCAGGCGGCTCCCTGGGCAACTTATTGAGACTCTCCAAGTATCCTTGTCTGTAATATGAAGATAAGTAGTATCTTTACTAATAATGGCCACACAGATATAATCCCTCCTGGCCTCTGCACACAGCCCTCTCTCTGACTCACTGCTGCTCTGCTTCGCACACATTCAAGTAGTTTGAACTCTTCCTCCTCCAGGAAGTCATCTCTGATTGAACCAGATATGATTCCAAAGCCCTTACTTAACCTAACTGTCACCTAGTAACAGCTCAAATATTTTGGGCTCTAAAGGGTGAAATAACAACAGTAGCTATGATTCACTGAAGACCTACTATGTGCTGGGAGTTCTTTATCCTACTTCAGCCTCAGAAGAGCCCTGGAAGGCAGACATTACCATCACCATTTAACAGAAGAAGCTGAGGCTTGGAGAGTTAAGGTGACTTGCCCAAGGTCACTGGCAGGTAATTGTCAAGGTCAGGAGTGGAATACAGGGTTGTCTGACACGAAGGCTTTCCCCTACCCCACACCACCTCCCTCCCTCCTTCCCCCGTACACTCCGGGCAGGCACTGCATTTTAAATTAGTTTTACGTATACAAATATATGGGGCTATATTCTCATAAAAAAGTTAGAGCACTATAGGTAGGACTGTATCACCTTTAACGAGGACCCTCTACCCTCCCCAAAGTACCCCCCACTATTAGCAGTGTCCTGGATTTCTATCCAATCCTTTTTCCATGGATTTCCATAGATTTTTCTACATGTGTAGGACATAAGTAACATTGAGTATTTTTGTTTTATTTTACATAAATGATGTGTGTATATCACTCTTCAACATGCTTTTTCCCACTCGATGATACGTCTTGGAGAGCTACATCTATTTACACCTATGCTGTCCTTTCTTGGAACTGGCCTGTGGCATGGATGGGCTTTGCTTACTGAACCAGCCCACTACTGATGGCCACTCAGGCTGTCTCCAGTTCTACTGAAAACAAGGCTGAAATGAACATACATGTGCAGACCTCCTTGTGCACAGTGATCTGTGTCGTGTGCAGGGCGTGGACAGTCACCTCTTCTCATCTGTCACACAGCTAAGGAACACCTCTCAACCTGGTAGCCACTGGAGGCCTTAGGGGGCCTCGAACCCCAGAAATCATACCCAAAGTTGTCTATGTGTGCCTCTGGGTGTATGGACTATTCCAGGGAGAGGGTCCGAAACCCTCACCAGGTTTCAGGTTTTCAGAGAGTCCCATAAAAGCTTAGAAGCACTGACCTGTGTTAATTTTGTGCCTTTATGCAATACCGTGTTATATGTTCAAAAGGACGAGGCGGGCAGCACAAAGCACCTTCCCTCCCAGCGGTTTTGCCAACAAGGATTCCATCTAGTGCTGAGAGGACGTTTGGAGCCAGACCAAGGCCAAAATCCTGGCTCCATCGCTCACTGTGGGCAACTAATTAACATGAGCCTCAGTTTCCATTTTACAAAGTGAGGTGAGCAATACCCGCTTCACAGGGCTGTTGTGAAGAGTGAATGAATGGATGAAATCACCAGTGCCAAGCACCTGGCGCACGCGGTTGGCGCTGCAACGTGTCCCTGCCCTCGGCCTTCTTCACTTCTGGCCAAGCTCTTTAGGCAACCAGGACCTTCTCAAGGGCAGGGACCGAGGCTCACGCGGAATCTGCAACCCCCTTAGGCTCAGAGCCTAAATCTGCCGTGGACAAATTTAGGAGCGATTATGCTGTGAGCAGAATCCCCACCCAGCCTCTCTGGTCACACCACAGCGACGCCACTGGGAGGCCCCAGGACAGGCCCTGCACCTAAAGCCCTGACTGAAGTAGTGTGTGTGTGCATGTGCACTCATGTGAATGTGAGCTCATGTATGTGTGTTTGTATGTGTATGTGTGTTCATATGTGTTTGTGTGAGTGTGAGTGTGTACAGATGTGTTGGGAGAGGCAGAGACCAAAGGGGGCCAGGGTTTTCTGAGAGGCAGGAGCCCCAGCCCCTTCCCTTGAGAAGTTTCCAGGCTGATGGAACAAATATGCAATCACCTACTATGCGCCGAGCTCTGCTCCTGTCCTTGAGGAACTCCTAGGGGACAGAAACAAGACAGTTGGGTTCAAGCAATATTTCCGCATTGTACCAAGTGCTGGAGATAGAAAAAGAGATGTTCCCTGCCCTCTGGAGTCAGACTCGTAACTCAACAAGCACAACCCCATGCGTGGCACCAGGAACAGAAGTGTTGAAGACCCAGAGAGAGCAGAGCAGGACAGAATTAACTCTGCCTTGGGGTCACAAACCCATTGGGAGAGAGGGGCACTTCCCCTGCCAGGCCCTGCAGACAGACCAAGACCCAGGATGTCCCCAGCCACGTTCTCTCCTCCCTCACCCCCGCGTGGCCACCGAGCCCTGCTGGACAGACCCCTTCACTGCACAGGTGGGAAATCAGGGGGGGCCGGTGCTCTAGTGCACTAACAGCCCTTTCTCCGTCCTCAGCCCTCTCCCTCCCTCTTGGCAGCTGATCCCCGCCTTTCCCACCATGTGCCCCCCACTCTCAGTGGACAGCCTCCCTCTCCCAAGGCCTTCAGGAGTGAACAACTTCAGGGTCCTGCCCTGCCCCCGCCCTGCACACAAACTGACCTCCCTAAGCACCCAGTCTGCAGCCAGGCTCAGGGATCTCGGTGCCCTTCCCTTGTTCAGGCTTCCCTGCTACGCCCTCTGCTGGAGGCTCCTTCCATCAGGCACCGCGGCCTCCTGCCTCCAGCAGCACTGCAGAGGCTGAGCACCCCAGCACCACCATATCTCGGCCCTGGTACCCTAGACAGTTACTCCACCAATCTGAGCTTCGGTTCCCACATCCAAGGCCAGGGCAAAGCCCAGTAAGACTGACAGAACCTACCTCCAAAGGCACTGGGCAGATAAGATATCGGCACACGAGGTGCTCAGAAGTGGGCTGGCAGGCAGGGAGTGTTCACTAAATGCGATCGTGGTTGCTCTAACCCCTAGGCCACACCCACCACATCTGGAAGGGCACAAAGGAACCGTTACATGATCATTAGGTCACCAAGAATGCAGAGTCCAGGGGATGGCACCAAATGGTTGTTTACTTTCCCCATCAAATCATCTTTCAGTCTGTCAGACACACCCCCAAATCTGTCCCCCCTGGGGGCTCTGCCCACCTCCACCCAGGGCCCAGCTCTCCATCAGTCACTTTTATTCCACTCTCCTCCCAGGGGGTCAGCTTCCTTGGGTCTGGGCATCACTGGAGGGCCTTCAGAGTGAAATACAGACCATGCTAAAGGGTCTTCTCGTTCCACTAATAGTGAGTACTTAGTACTTACACGTGTCAAAGGTTCAGAAATAACAAAAGTCAAACCAATGAACCACCAAAGTAGTAATTATTAAAGTTTATTGTGCACACACCAAAAAGACAGTTTGCAAACTGGAGGAACTGAAACCAAAACATGGAATGAGGCTCAGGGGTACAATGTTATAAAGCAGCATATATAGTGAGAAGGCAGGGACTGTTCATTCTTCACAGAGATTGATTATGTTATTAGAATTTTCTTAAATGATAGGGAATTGGTCAGTGGTTACCTCATACCAACCTTGGGACAACAGTTTAAATTTTGCTTATGATTTGCAAAGGCATAAACAAGAAATGACCCAGGTCAAGTTAGTCTTACAAAATAAGCTAAATAAGCCTTGCTCGTATGACTAAACTGGCCTTGTCTGCTCAGGGAATTTTCAAGGCTGGTCTCCGTTTGTTTTTTATTTTAACACATGCTCACATCTTCTTACCAAAGACCCTCTTGCAGCAATAGGGGGAGCACCCGCCTGTCTACAAAAAGTTGCTCAGGTCTCTCCCACCCTAAATCTCTTTATGTCATCCACTAGCTACAGCCCACTTCTCCTTTTGAAGAAGTCCTCCACACTCCTGGTGACCGTCCCTTGCCCCCATCCCCTTCTCACCCCACTGCAGGCTGCTTCAGACCTGGCTCCCCACAAATGACAGCCATGTGGTCACCTCACCTATCCCTCTACAGACCTCACTTCAAAGGGCCCCCGCCACATCTGGCCAGGTTGACCACTTCCTCCTCGCACTTTGCTTCCCTGCCTCCAGGACTGCACTCCCCAGTCCTCCTCCTTCCTCCCCAACCATTTCTTCTTGATCTCCTGCCCAGCTTCCACCTCCTCTCCCGCCTCTTAAACATCAGTGTTCCCCAGCACTCTGCCCTTGGCTTACTAATCCTCTCTCCTTCTCCTCTCCTCAGGTGACCTTATGATTTGAAGAATGACGTATGTCCTCATGCCTCCTAAATCTCCCACTCTGTTCCTTCCTCTGACTTTGTGTTTAGTGTAGCCCACTGTCCCCAAAACACATGCAAGTCAACAACTAGAAGAGAGCTCCCTTCCTCCTCTCCTCACCTCTCCCAGGATCCCAGACCCCATGAGGAGCCCTGCCCCCTCAAGCCGGCAGCCCTAGAAGGCACCCTCACCTCCTCCTACCTCCAAACATTCACCAGATCTTGCCCATTTCACCTTTGGGGCAGTTCAACAACTGGGTGGCCCAGCAGGTTTAAGACTCAAAGTGCAACATGCACGGATGCACTTTATTTCAAGGACGTGGCTCAGAGGGGCAGCTCCTGAGTTCAAGGACAAGGCCAAGAAGCAGCAGAGGGCAGCCGAGCGGTAGCAAGCCGCATGGCTGGAATCGCACAGCAGTCTGACCAGGCCTCCCTCCAGGCCCCAGCTGTAGCATTCCTGCTCCATCTCCCTCTCCCTCTCCCTCAGCCCAGGCCACCAGTGACCCCCTGAGCTGGCCAAGCTCCCCACCACAGGCACAGCCTGAAGCTTGCACCATGCTCAGCTCCTTCCCTCCCACCCACCTCCCTCATTGTTCCCCACCACAGTGCCTCTGAATACAAAGCTCAGCCCTCCACAACCTATCCCCAAATAGCTGGGTTGTGCTACCTTGAATTTCTGGACCCCTGTCCTGTCTCCTGACATGACTTTTCCCTATGCGAAGCTACTTCAACCTCCTAAATACCTATCTTTCCCAAAGTATCTCTTGATTCCCACCCTCCACCCCTGCCTTACCCCATTCTCCTTCTCTTATCATCTCTTGAATTTACTGATTTCCCTGCCACCTGCCTGGCCCCTCACGCCATCCCCTCTGAGGGTCTTTTGCACAGCAGTGAGGCCATCTTCATAAATGCACATCTGGGATGCAGAGCCACTGGGCATTTAAAGCAGGGCAGTGCCAAGGTCTAAGGCACCAGGCCCTCACCTGCCTTCTCACTCACTGCCACCCTCTAGGACACCCAAACTGCTAGCAGGTCCCAGGACATCCCATTCAGTGTCACACCCCTGGTTTTGGCTGGGACGAAAGGCACCCCCACTTTAGACTCTCACTTGGCTAACTCTAATCTCCCAGCTTCCAGGAAGCTCCTTGGGAAGACTTTCTGAGTTCCCAGGCAATGGCTGCCATGGGACACAGGCATCTGACACTCACCATAGAGCGAACAGTCTGCACCGCCTCCCAGGAGTTCTCCAGGGCAGGAGCCACATGGTGGCCACCTGGGTTCACCATAAATGTCTGCATCAGGCCGTCCGAGCAGGCAAGAGGCGAGCCTCCAGTTAGGAGAACTCAAGGAGGGTTTAGCAGAGGGACTATTTACAAAGGTGTGGGCCGATACAGTGGGTACTGCAGTGCCCTGGGGCCAAAGTCCCAGGAAGGAGAGCATGGCACAAGAGCTGCTGTGAGAGGAGCTGTGACATACCACTGAGGGATGTGGCCAGCCCTGCTGGGGGCGGGGGCAGCAGTGACAAATACCCCAAATCCTCTCTTTCCTCCCATCCTTCGAGCTCCTGCTGGTGCCTCCCACTGGCCAAACCCAACTGGAAGTCAGAGAGCCCAGGAGCCCCCAGTGCGGTTCATACAGGTCAGCCTCCCAGGCACAGAGCAGGGCAGAAAGAGGCAAGAGGGACCCCAAGAGGCAAATTAAGATGTCTAGCCTGGGGCTCAGGCAATGTCAGTTGATCAGAATTTAGCTGATGAGATGTCTGAGCAGGGCTCCATAGGATGGCTGACCACCTCTCCAGGAGAAAAGGATATTCCAAGCCAAACCTGTGCCAAGGCACAGCTGGGGCCTCAGCACAGCTTACACTGGGCAGGAAGGCAGCAGTCGAGTGGACAGGGCTGGAGGAACAAAGAGTGAGTAGAGGTCTCTCAGCAGGACAAAACCCCACCTCCATGGGACCAGTGAGCAGCACTGTTTAGCCAGCCTATTACAGGGCTTCTTTGACCTGGGTTTTCCAGCCGAGGAATGGGTTTAGAGAAGCAGAAAGGCAGACTTTCATGGGGGTGGGGAAGGATCTGTGCCCTTCGTTTGACAACTCATTCAGCAAACATTGAGAATCCACTGGGTACTGGCTGCTGAGAGCTGCACGGTGAGCCGAGACAAGGCGCCAGCCCCAGGGAGCCCATGGTCAGCTGGGCACAGAGTGGAAGGCGGAGCCCCACTTCCTTGGCCAGAGTAGCACCCAGGCTGCCAGGGACAGGACACGGCTGTTAAATAGGGCAGGGAGCGGGCCTCCAGTGGAGAGCACTGCCCTTGGCTGGCTGGAAGGAGGTAACCCAAGAGGCAACTGGAAGCAATTGCGAGTATCCGCGGTGGTCATCCAACTGATGCTTCCGGAAGATGATTTTAATAGCTGAGGGAGGGCACGTTACCAAGAAATATTTCCACCACAGGTCAGTGCAGCAGAAAGAGCAGGACGAGGTCAGACGGGCCTGTCTTCAAATCCCAGCCTGCCACTTACTACACACCTCTGCCTCTTCTCAGCCTGAGTTTTCTCACTCATACATCAGGACAACAAGGATCGCAGTGTCATGGTAAGCACTACTTAGAACAACAGATGTAAAGAGCCTGGTGCAAAGTAAGCCCTCAATACACTGGTTTCTCCTCTCTGTTCCTACTACCACGCACTGGAGACCTCAGGCTGAAAGAGATGTGATTTCTACACCAATAGCTGCCTCCAGGGGACGGCTGGATTGTAATTCGGCAAGTACCTCCACAGCAGCGTGCCAAGACTGGGTTGGGGCCCTGGGATGCAGGAGTACTGCTCTACTGTAGAATGGACTTTGTGAAAACCAAAAGTGGACAGGGAAAAGCAAGCAAACCCAAAAGTGACTCCAAATTGTAAGATCTGTAAGGTAGGAAGGTTGCTGGTGCCACTGCTAGGACAGTCATGGAGGACGAGAGCAGGGGCAGAAGCCAAAGCTCTAAGAAAAGTGACTAGCCAAGGTGACCCAACCCGTGAGCAAGTAGCTGAGCCCAACCTACAGCCTTGACCTCAACCCTCAGCACGGAGCCCTTGTGCATGCTCTCTCGTACAGACTGAGTCCCTCCATCTGCACTCTGTGAGCCAGACACCCCAGTCCTCTCGTGGCTGTGACTCTGTTGGTCTATGCCCAGCCTGCAGCCTTTCTAAACTCCCCATTACCTGCTCCACTTCTAGGACTCCAGTCAGGGCAATGGGCAGATAAACAGAGGTTAAGTGCAGAGTTTCATGGATTTCAGTGTGGATTTCATTCCTATAATTCTATACCATTATCTAGGAACCAGTGGTTCACTCTGATTCCCAGATGTCCCCTGTCCCCTTACACACAACAGGTCCCGCCTTGGCACTATCAACACCTGGAGCTGGAAGGTTCTTAGTTGTGGGGGCTGTGCTGTACGTCGTAACATGTCTAGCAGCGTCCCTGGTCTCTACCCATTAGATGTCACCCCCAGCTGTGACAACCAAAAATGTCTCCAGACATTGTCAGTGTCCCCAGTTGAGAACCACTGCCTTGATCCCTTGCACAGCTTTCTTTTCTCCTAAACACAGTGGAGATTAAAAAATTCAACGTTAGTCCATTAGTAAGCTTGCTTATTCAACATCCTTCTGGGTGGGGCGAGTGGAAAAGCTTTGTCAACAAGAAGTAACCAAGAGCCTGGGCACTGAAGCCAATTTATGGTGACACATTGTCACTTTCCATCACCTGCATCTCTTCCTCTTTCTTTTCTACTCTTACTCCCTTTTTTCTGTCCCCTGCCTAAGCCAGAGGACTGCTGATTTCTTCCAAGGACATCATTTAAACCCAATGAACTTGAGCCAAGGATTGAACTGTTAAAGTTCATCTTATCCCTTGCAACCATCCCATATTCACCCAGCTTGAAGGGATTGCTGCTCTCTGAACCTCTGTAGAAACAACTGCCTAATAAGCCCTTGTAACTATCTTTTTTATTGTTGCCCGAACATTTGAAGTTATTAAAATTTTTATGTGACTGAATGCAAGTTTAGGATAGGGTACAGTATTTTATACAGCAGTCCCCCCTTATCCACAGGGGATGTGTTCCAAGACCCCGAGTGGATGCCTGAAACCAGGGATAGTACCGAGCCCCATATCTACTATGTTTTTTCCTATACATACACATCTATGATAAAGTTTAATTCATAAATTAGGCACAGTAAGAGATTAACAACAATAATAAAATAGAACAATTGTAACAATATATTGTAATAAAAGTTACCATAGTCTTAGCAACCACAGCATATGATTTTTTTTCTCTCCTTAATAAGTGAAGAAGGTTTACCTTTTCAATTAAAGGAAGCACTTGATGGCTTCTCTTAGGCATAATTGAGTTGCCAGCATCACAACTCTTGTGCTTTGGGGCCATTATTAAGTAAAATAAGGGTTACTTCAACACAAGCACTGCGATACTGCGACAGTCAGTCTGATAACTGAGACAGATACTAAGTGACTAACGGGCCGGGGGCATATTCAATGTAGATACCTTGGACCAAGTGATGATTCATGTCCCAGGTGGGATAGAGCAGGACAGTGTGAGGTTTCACCACACTACTCAGAACAGTGCGCAATTTAAAACTTATGAATTGTTTGTTTCTGGAATTTTCCATTTAATATTTTCAGACTACAGTTGACACGGGTAACTGAAACTGCAGAAAGCAAAACCACGGATAAGGGGGGACTACTGTATTTGGAAAACAAAGAAACCAAGTTCCAGTTAACGGCTCCTTCTTCATCCTGGCTAGTCCTGGAAAGAGACATCAAAGGTATGGCCAAAACCCACACCTCATCATGGGTTCTCTCCAAGAAAGCACCCATTATTCTCTGGACATGAATCTAAACTCCAGTTTAACAGGGTTATCAGTCTAGACTTGGCATGGGAAGACATCCCACGAGCAGGAAACACTAGGCATCTGGCCAGTGTGGGTGAAGTCCATTGGGTAAGAAGCTACACAGATATATGCAACCCTGTCCAGAGCTGGTCCTTGGAAATATTCCGTAAATGTCTTAATTTTTGCCAACTCCTATACTAGATATCTGTACACAGATTCCTAAATTGAGAATCCAAATTTTAACCTTTGAATTCTCAATATTTTTTGTGCACCTACTGAGCACCAGGAAGACAATAGTGAACAAGACGGACTCTGCTCCTGAGCCCATGGGGCTTGCCCAATTACAAAGTGGTGTGAAAAGTGCTATGCTGGGGAGGGATACCAGGCACAGCAGGGGCCTCACAGAGTAATGGAAAGAATGCTGGGCCCAACTCCACCGCAAACTTACTGAGTCTTCTACCTATAAAACAAGGACATCAGAGGCTGGCCTGGTGGTGTAGTGGTTAAGTTCACGTGCTCCGCTTTGGCAGCCTGGGGGTCACAGGTTCGGATCCCAAGTGCAGACCTACACACCTCTCGTCAAGCCATGCTGTGGTGGCATCCCACATACAAAACAGAGGAAGATTGGCACAGATGTTGCCTCAGGGATAATCTTCCTCAAGCAAAAGGAGGACGATTGGCAACGGATTAGCTCAGGGCCAATCTTCCTTGACAAAAAAATTAAAAAATAAGGATATCAGCCCTACCTACCACCCAGAGTTGTCACCAAGGCTGGAGTCACAGAAGTTCACGTTGGAGGAAACCTTAGCAGTTGGCATGAGGTAAGATCACAAAGGCGAGAGCATTCTGCAAAGTGGACGTGCTCTGCAGAGGCAGAGGTCTGCCAGCAGTGGTATTCAGAAATCACGCGGATCCCAATGAGGAAGCACTCTGCTACCCGGCAGAAGGAAGAGAAGGCCGTGAGGTGGGCTCTGAAGCTCTTGGGCCCGGTGGGAGATGAAGGGGTCAGAGGGGAGGCGTCAGACCACAGCAGCACAAATGCCCTGCCTCTCTCCTTCCCATCACCACTGCACACCCAAGCCACCAGTCACCACACCTCAGCAAATTGCACACTTGTCAGGGCAGCTGAGATTCTCCTAACTCCTGACAAGCATGCTGCTTTCTACCGCTGCAGGCTGGGTAGGTATCACCCCATCCAAAGTGTTTTTCAGAAAGTTCATCATATTTTTTAACTCGGTGGTGGAAGAAAAGTGCTCAGTGATACTGTGAGGTGCAATGAAAAGAAGTGGACTGGGAACCAGAGAAGTCAAGCTCTCATCCTAAATCTGCTACTTCCAACTGTGAAATTCGGGGGGGGGGGGGCCTCAGTCCCCCATGGTGAAAGGTTCAAACCATACCAGTTTTATTTTGAAATAAGCCCCAGGCGGGTTAGTGCTGACATGCCCTTGCCCCTGGTGGGAAAGGCCCCCTGTGCATTCCCAACCACATGTCATGAAAGGGTAAACTCAGAGCACACAGCCAACAGTACTTACTCAGGAAGCACACAGTTCTTTCCCTTAAAAACTCACCAAAACCTTGAACAGAAGTAATTTATTCATTTGACATTTACTGCATACCTACTATGTATGAGATTTTGGGACACAGACTTAATAAGATAGCCACATTCCTAAACTGGAAGAAGGGAAGACTACAACTGGAGCCCAGGCCCCAGGGAGAGGGCAGGGGTGGTGAGAAAGGCTGAGCCAGAAGCTGGAGTGTGGGCAGCAGCGAGTGGACTTGGACAGCTCCAGCTCCTGCCCTCTGAACTGTCCAATCCCCATCAGCCAGTGCAAAGCCACAAGCTCAGGGGCTCCAGTGTGGGCACTGGCCAGTGGGAACACATTTCAAACACAAGCTTGGTTTTATCATCAGAATTTTTTTTTAAAAAAAGCATAATTCCTTTTTATTTCTTTTATCCCTAGTATTATTCTGAAACTGTCAAAACCTAAAAAGAGTTGAAACAGTACAATCACCATATACTCATTTAGATTCATCAATTGATCACTTTTTGCAGACATCATAACATTTCACTCCTAAGTACTTCAGCATCAGTTGTTTGTTTGTTTGCTGAGGAAGATTAGCCCTGTGCTAACATTCGTGCCCATCCTCCTCTACTTTATACATGGGACGCCTGCGACAGTATGGCTTGATAAGCGGTGCATAGGTTCGAGCCTGGGATTCGAACCTGCAAACCCTGGGCCGGGGAAGCAGAGCACAAGAACTTAATCACTACACCACCAGGCCAGCTCCAGCATCAGCCTTCTTAAAAACATAAATACATGATCTTATAAACCAAAAGAATGGATAAGACTATAATTAATTTTTATATGTAAAAAAGGGAAGAAAAAGTATACATACATGTACTGTCTCTCCATGAGCAGTTACCTACCAAAAAGCAATTTAATTAAGTACAAATGGTAGGCTGTGGGACAAAATTCACAGGCAACTCTAAAATCTCATTTCAAGAAAGGATTTCATTCTTCTTCACCAGCAAACCTTTAATCAGAGCTGGCAGCAATAAGTGAACACAGCTGGTTAAGGACAGTGCCAGTGAGGGACATGGACAGATGAAAGCTCCGCTCCCTGGCCTGTGTGTGCCAGCCAGGAAGGGCACTGGGTAACCTGTGGGGATGGGGCAGCACAGCCCACTCCCAGCCGAGGAAATCCACCAGAGGCCAGGCGCAGCATCCCTTGAAAAGACCAGCAATGGGAGAGAGGGTCTCTCTTTCTCTCCTCTTCCTGCCTTCAGGAGGTAGTACAAATCAACAGCAAGCCCCGAGCGGTTAGTGGGGAGCAGGGAGGACAGCTCTGACCAAACACTGGATCGTCAGTCCCAACTGACCAAGAGTTGCCTCTATTTGGCATGTAAACATTTGGCCTAAAATCAACTGCCAGTCGAGGTTTCAGAATATCCAAGGGTATCCCAATTATTCAAGAGCTCTTGTGAAATTCTCAAAATAAAATAAGTTTAAATTCACTTTCATTTAAAAAAAAAATGCTTGTGGCACGTCTTCTGAGATAGCCTGTCACAATATCAAGCACATGAGAACAGATTATCAGTGTTCCTGAATCTGCTGGAAAGATCATAAAAGAAACTGGCGTGATGCTGAAAGCTGAGAAGCAAACTCACGACCACTTTGAGCCTAGGAAGGGCAAATAATTGGGAAAATTAGTAATATTTGTCAAAACAATTCAGCAAGTGTCCAAAATGCTCAGAGGAACTGAACTGTGATCTATAACCACACTCCAGGTGGGAAAGAATAAAACAAAATGCTGAAAACTTTTGTTAAAGATTGAATTACAAAATTAGAGGAAAGAAAGAAATGCAGCTGCCAGGACAGAGCTGAATTTCAGTTAAGCATTCAATTCCAATATCACACAATTTTCATCAAAAACAAGAACTCTTGGGGCCGGCCCAGTGGAGGGGTGGTTAAGTTTGTGCGCTCCACTTTGGTGGCTCAGGGTTTGCAGGTTCGGATCCCAGGCACGGACCTACGCACCACTTGTCGGGCCATTCTGTGGTGGTGTCCTGTATACAAAGTGGAGGAGGATGGGGAAGGATGTTGGCTCAGAGCTAATCTTCCTCAGCAAAAAGAGGGGGATTGGCAATGGATGTTGGCTCAGAGCCAGCCTTCCTCATCAAAAAACAAAAAAAAAAAAACAAGAATTCTCAGCAGCTGAGAAAGAACACGAGAGAACGTGAGAAGATGCCAAGAAAGATAATGAGGATGGAGCAAGGAAGCTAAGAGGCTGTGCCCAGGTGAAGCCCAAGCGTGGAGAAGCTGCGGGCCCCGGGGGGAACCCCGCCCGGCCCCAGGGGGCTCACTCCCCAGCTGAGGGAGGAGCTCCCCCCTCACTCGGACAGAGCAGGAAACATGCCTCAGATGAATTCTGCCTACGAACAAATTCTCTCGTTGTCCTCACTAAAACAAGGCTGGGCTTGAGAGTTTCAGGAGGACACTGCCTGTCATCCAGCAAGTGGCCTGGCCACCTCTGCCAGAGGTAGTTGGCTTCTGTTTCTCCAGGAGTGTTGAGGGTGACAGGATGATCTCTGCACATTCTTTGGCCAGGTCCCCATCTGTAGCCAAGGACACGCCCTTCAAGGTGGCTGGGGTGAGGGCTGCAGTCAGAGCCATGCCTGGTCTACTCCAGAGGCACCCCCACTGCTGGCTCCCCTGAGCACCAAGCCCCATGCAACTCCCCGAGGCTGTGGCTTGCCCAAAGTCACGCAGCTAGTTAGCGGCACAGGCCCAACTGGAACCCAGGTCTCCCGGTCACAACCACTGATCTACGGCCCTTTCTACCACAGTTCTTTGGCAGTGGTGTAGCAGAGGGAGTCGAACTGTGGATGGAAGCAGACACTGCAATTAAGTCTATGAACTCAGAGAGATGAGGCTCTTTGACCTGCCAGGGCAGCTTCTTAAGGACACAAAGGGAAAAAAACAAAAGCAAGTTTATACTCACAGGGAAACATAATCTGTGATTATAAATATTTCATGAGCAAAGAAAGTGGTACTGGTGGAGAGACCGGGGTGGGGAGGGTGGACAGCAAATTAGATCCCAGTTTGCAAAGTGATAGGGCAGCTGGAGAAGCAGCAACGTTGAGGCTATTCTGGGCTGTGCTGTGAGGCCTGCGTCACAGTTGGAGAGCGGGCTCCAGCCACCCAGCTCTGTGGAAACCACAGCCTTCCAGCGGTCAGCACAGAACACCTTGGAGGAGTGTTTAAGCCATGGAAGCCCAGAGGAGGGGACAGCAAGGACACTCATTTGAATGACTTGGGTAAACCTCAACAACAGGGAGGCAGGTGGGGGGATGCAGCAGAGCAGCCAGTACGCTGCAAACTCGTGAAAGGATGAACACACGTTCTGCTGACTAAGTGCAGAGGAAGAAGTGAGCCCGGCCCCAGAAAGCGAGTGCCCTGAGAAGCCAGAGGGCAGCTCGGGTCAAGCTGCCTTGATCAGAGCAAAGGCCCAGCCCCTGAGTAGATGGTGCCAGGCTGAGAATAACAATTTTTTACCATCTTTCCTTTACCTCAGGACAGGGGTCTCTTCTTCCCACAGCCTTTGGGAAGCAGCCCAGAAAGCAGAGAAATGAAAAGCTTGCTGAGTACCTGCTGTAGCTGGAGACAGCTAGTCACAAAGCAGGCCCCAGTTTGGGCATGATGCTCCTTCCTGGCCACAGTCAGCCACTGCAGCAGAGCATGGCAGCCACAGAGTCTACTGGCCCTTCAGAGGGCCAGATGGAGAGAGATGTTAGCTTCTAAAATACCCAGAGGTACTCTGAATCGAGCTTAGTCAGAGGAGCCCTGGGGAGTGGTACACTCCTCAACCCTCAACTAGGAAGACAGAAAACTAAGAGCCTTCACTTCCTCGGAGTCAAGGCTTAGCGAGCAACAGGCTCCAACATGTACCCCCTGAATTCGGGAAAATCAGATTGTCATCCTCCAGGATCAGAGCTAGTGATAACCAACTCAAGATGGAGAGGACTCATCAACCACACAAGTTAAGACCCCATAACGTTGTGGGAAGACTCCTGAGTTGGAAGTCACAGGATCTGGCTTTGAGACCAGCTTTACCACCTATTAAGTTGGTGGACCCTGAGAAATCATGTTACCTCTGAAACTCAGTGTCCTCATCTAAAAAATGGGACCAGTATCTGCCAAACCTGAAGTCTGTGGGGAACATCAAAAATATACGTATATGTAAATGCTTTCAAAATAGATACAAAGTGCTCTTCTGATTTAAGAGATCCTTTATATCCAGCTACCTACTTGACATTTCTTGGATGTCTCAAAGCCTCCTCCATTCAGATGCCCCTACTGCTCTTCCTCCCCCCATCTCGGGCCTCTCCTAGAGCGCCCCACCTCAGTGTTCGGCAGGACCAACCATCCAGGGACAGAAGCCAGAAACCTAGGACCCATTCTTGGCTCTTCCCCACCCTATTAACGCATTACCAAGCCCAGTCAACTGTGCCTCCTAAAGGCTTCTACTTCCCTTCTTTACCACCATCCTAGTTCAACATGTCATCATCTTGTACGTAGTCGGCAAAGCCTACGCTCATCCATTCTGGCCTCCCTCAGCCCCTCTCCACAGAGCAAATCTAACCACGTCTGCCCACCCACCACCCATACCCCACTTGCTAAATACTCTACAACAGCATCTCAATGCCCTCAGGATAAGGAAACCTCCTCCCCAGGCTCACGGGGACCTGCAGAACCTGGCCCTGCTCCTCTTCCAACCTCGGCCTACACCATGATCCTCTTGCTCTCCCTGCTCCAGCCACACTGGCTTTTTCTGAGTCCCTGGTACTTAACCCATTTCCTCCTGCCACAGAGTGTTTGCACATGCTCTTCCCTCTCCCTGGAACATTTTCCTCTTCTCTCTCACCTAGCTAATGTCTATCCATTTATTTCTACTAGGGCATAAAGTACATAAAATGCACCAAAGTATACAGCTCCATAATTATTTAGATGCATGTACTCATGCAACTCTCACACAGATATAGATTTAGAACGTTTCCAACACCCAAAGGTTCCCTCTTGCCCTTTTCCAGTCTACGTTCCTCTCCACCCCCCAGGTAACCGCCATTCTGACTTCTATCACAATGCATATCATTCTCAGAATGGAGCTGATGCAACCTTTTCTCACGGAAGCGGCCTCCAAACCCATGAAAAGGTCTAACTCCTCTATCATAGGCACTTGCTACACTTGGGGATTTGCATTTGTTGGAGTAATTATGTGATTTGGGTCGACTTCCCCAGGACACTATAAGATTCAAGAGGGCAAGAACCGTATCTGCTCACACTCACCTTTGTTCCCCAGCCCTGGCACACACATGGCAATGACAACAGAAAATAGCTAGTACCTCTCGAGTGTTCATTATTGCCAGGCACTATATGTCCTGCCTCAGTCAATTCTCACATCAACCCTATCACATAGGTACCATTATTATATCCCCATTTTACAGGTAAGGAAACTGAGGGACAGAGAAGTTAAATAACTTGCCAAAAGTCATTAAGTGGTAAGTGGTGGAGCCAGGATTCAAACCAGGCAGTCTGGCTACAGAGCCTGTGTTCTTAATTATCATGCTACTCTGCCTTTCAGAGACCTCTGGAATATTTAATGAGTATGTGCCCAGGATATTTTGAATGAATAAATGAATTTACGAATGAGTTGATGAAATTCCATTAAAGGAACTAAGGGAGCCCCCAAATCTCCCCAAGGAGACCAGCAAATAAACGGAAAATAAATTGTCATTGAATCACCTGCACAGGCCCAAGATTAAATCATCTGCAAACTACAAGGGTTAGTCTACTTGCCAGCAGTCAAAGGATGAAGCTTTCTATGGGCACAGAGGAGTGTTTTGGTCCCTAGCAGAGGGTACTCCACAGTAGATAAAGGATTACTGCCCAGGTTCTGTCGAAGCCTAAAGGCAATGTTTCACTAGATTATACAAGTCCCTCTACTCTTATTCATGCTAACCCAGTAATCTTCATAACCATTTAATATCTCAAGCCCTCTGACCCAGGAAGAGGATACTTTGGATAGCAAAAAAAAAAAAAAAAAGTTTGCCTGGTTAGAAAGTAACAGATTCCACTGTACATTTATAAACCTGCATTTGGATTGTTGCTCAATTTTCCAAAGCCTGACAATCCTGGATGCTCACAGGGTACCCCATGCAAAGACTGCCATCTCATGTGGCCAACATGGGTGGGCCACCTGTTAACTGCTTCAGTGCCATTTACCTCATGACCACATCCCAGAAAGCTCAGGAAGAAACACACATGAATATGTTTATTTTCTCATAGGATGCTGTTCCCCAGCCCCAGGGCCCCAAGCTCCTCTCAGCAAAGGCACAGTTCTCAGAACTGCTCCATTCATGAGCCCACTGCAGCCAGCAGCCTGGGCTCTGCTCACACAAAGTTCTGAGCAATGGCCAGCACCTTAGAAAACTCGCCTTCCCTCTGGCGTAGGCTGGTGGGGATGGGCGTCTTAATTCGGGTCCCCACAGGGTTCCCATTGTCCTCAATGAGGACCACATTGTTGGAGTCAAACCTGGGGGTCATCCGGGGACCAGGCATGCGATGCCCTACAATGAGCGCCTTTTTCTTCTGCCCCTTGATGGCCAGCAGTATCCGGTCACCCACCTTGCCCACCCCATTCTTGTTATAGACGTGGATGCAACGAGGAGGGCGATGGTATGGAGTGTTCCCCAGGGCACTGTTGTCCACCACACGCACCCGTGTCATCTTCTGAATCGCACTGAGGCTCCCAGTGGTGCTGGTGGGAGAGAAAAACAAGCCTGAGGTCTATATCTCTCCTGGTCGGGGTGCAGAGGCCAACAAGAGGGCAAGGCATGGGACAGCATGCACATCAGCAATCACACGCTGAACAGAGCACAAGCCAGGGCCTTGACAGAGAGTCAGGTGTGTGCAGACTTCCCTATACTCAAGAGGGTTTCCTTACCGCCGAAAGCTTCTGCTGCCAGGTCAAGATCTTGATTTGGATGGATTTTAAAGAGAACCTGATTTTCTGTTACAACAAACTTCATGGCAACCTTAACTTAAAGCCTTTGGTTTCCAAAAGAACTCTGAGGATGAAGGAAATACCTCTGGGCAAACCTTATCCACTGCCTAGCCTGCAAAACCTGCTCCCCCAGAACACACTGATTCCCAGATTTTCCCATCTCTGTATTGCTGGGAACCAGAAGATGTGCACGAGTAGGTTTGCTAAGAGAGTCCCTTGAAACAACATAGCAGAAACCAGAAATAAGTCAAGGTAACAACCTTTGTTTTAATGCATTTTTCCCCCCAGAAAGGAATTTTTTTTAAAGAGTACCTATTAAAGGTAGCTAAGCTATTATTAAGCCATCTGATGTCAGTGGGATTTCTAGCTTCCTGATGCTAGCACTTTAAGTGCTGGTGTTCTCCAGGGTAATCCTAGGTCCTCTCCTCTCATTCCACATGACTACTCTGGGCAATTTATCTATTCCCTGTGCTTCCAACTAGTAAATTCTGTGGGGAATCGGAATTGGCCACCTCAAAATATGTCTCTTTACCTTGATTATTTTCTCTGAAAGAAACTTTGAGTCGTGTCCCCCCGCCCCCAGAACTAACTGCCTAAAAGAATTTAAGATAGAAGGCCTGTCCCCAGGCCTTACCACAGATAACTCTGGGTATCAACAGACTGGGAGGGTCCTTGCTAAGCCCTTTTTTCTTTTTTTTTTGTGAGGAAGCCTAGCCCTGAGCTAACATCCATTGCCAACCCCCCTGTTTTTTTGTTGAGGAAGATTGGCCCTGGGCTAACATCTGTGCCCATCTTCCTCTACTTTATATGGGACACCGCCGTAGCATGGCTTAACAAGTGGTAACTCGGTCCGCACGAGGTACCTGAACCTGTGAACCCCGGGCCGCTGCCGAAGCAGAGCACAGGAACCTAACCGCTAGGCCACCAGGCAGCCCATTCTTATAAAAGTTCCATTTACCAAACATTTACATTTGTAAAGGAACTCTCCATTTGTAAAGGTATCTCCTTCTCTGTATTGGGAAAAGGAGGGTAATGACCTCATCTCTAGAAACTTGTCAATGCAGAAGCCAAGGCCTTAAACCTGCATAACAACCTTACTCTTGCTTACTGTGCTTTTCTGGTAATCCCCCCTAGCTGACTCCCCCCACCCCCAACATTCTCCTTTGTCTTTACCTGAATATGCATTTAAGGGGAGAACCTCTGCCATTTTGTCAAGATACTCAGTTTCCCTGGTCTCTCCCATGTATACATGTTATACAGCTTTGTTTGATTTTCTCCTGCTATTCGGTCTCATGTCAATTTAGTTTGCAGCCCAGCCAGAAGGGACCCAGAGTGGGTGGAGGATAGTCTTCCTTCCCTTCAATTCCCTCTCCAGACTCACTGCTCTCCTATATCCTAGTCCTGTATTTCCACTCTAAACTCCCCACAACATGTCCTACAGATACTGCAAACTCAGTATGTCCCACACTGACCTCATCATCATCCCTCGAAACCTCCTCCCACTGCTGCATTTCCTAGCCATACAATGGCTTCTCCAGAAACTCCAGCTCCGGAGCCACAAACCTCTCTCTCCATCAACATCTACTGGCTGCCAAGTCCTACTGATCTACCTCCTAAGCACCTCTGTCCTTTCCCTCCACCCCCATCAGCATTTCCTGAATCCAGCAGCTCACTCTCTTCCACCAAGACTGTTATGTTAGTGTCCTAACTGGTTCCCAGTGTGCCTGACTGCTGACAAAGAGCTCTCTTTAGAATATAAAACTGAGGCCACTGCCCTGTTTAGAATTGTGCAATGGTTCCCCACTGTCTACACTGTCAACCACCTGGCTCCAATCTACCTGCCTTTTGAGGTCCATCATCTTCTACCACTCACACACCCATTCTATGCCCCAGTGGCTGGGAACCCCTGGAGCTCTCCAAGCACGCCACGCCTCTCAGCCGTCCCTGGAGGCCTGGACACGGCTGCTCCCACTTCCCTTCTGGGAAGGCCGCCTCCACTCTCCTTTCCTCCTCCATCAGCAGCTCCTGTCTCAGGCCTTCCAAAGCACCACACAAACCTCTATTATTATACTTGTCACATGTGCTTAGTTATTTGTTTCCAAGTCTGCTCCCATGGCCAACTGTGAGAACTCTTCCAGGGCAGGAAGCAGTTCTTATTCATCTATGACCAACCCCAGCACAGTGCTCAGTAAAGGCTCGTGGAACGAGTGCACAAATGGGGCCAAAAGGCATGTTTGCCAACAGGAATGCAACCCATGCTCTCTGGCCTGGCTCAGCATCTAAAAGGAGGGGAGGTTGTCACACTTCTTTCATGTTTGAGTTTTGGGTAACAAGCATGTAATTTTCAAAAAAATATACTCCATTTTTAGAAGAAAATGTTTTAATGCACTGGGGGAATGACAGGTCGAGAGACATCAGATTCGCTATGAGAGTCTGGCAGGGACTGGAAAGTTTCATCTTCTCCCATGTGCCATTTCCTGTCCCACCTCCCACAGCAACGTCACCCCTTACCTGTCCCCTCACCTAGCCTGACCAAACCCCAGCTCAGCCTAATTCCTTAGTTTTCACTGACCCCAAATTCACCTTCTTGGGTTTCCACTCTGGTTCTAGTCACCATAATACCTGGCCCTGATGGGAGGCTGACTCAAAGACACAGCTTTGAGAACTTAATGGGAAAGTTACCTGAAACAGCGCTGGCTGAGTACTCTGCTTAAGTGGGTGAAGGGGCCCCAGAGCCCGGGAAAGAAAGCCATGGGATTCCAAGATGGCAAATCCTGCAGAAAAAGAGGGGGAAGAGGATTTATTTCCAAGTCAGTGTCCTTACTCAGAGCCAGTGTTTTTTGTAAAAGACTGTTGGTGGCTTGTGTGGGAGATGGCACTTCCAGCACAGAGCATCAGTTACTACATATAAATCTTAGTGGTTAAAAGATACACAGATGATTAGATGGAAGTTCAGCTGCCATTTTTTTTTTTTTTTTTTTTTTGTGAGGAAGACCAGCCCTGAGCTAACATCTGCTGCCAATCCTCCTCTTTTTGCTGAGGAAGACTGGCCCTGGCTAACATCCGTGCCCATCTTCCTCCACTTTATATGGGACGCCACCACGGCATGGCTGACAAGCAGTGCGTTGGCGGGTGCCTGGGATCCAGGCCTGCGAACCCCGGGCTGCCAAAGCGCGAACTAAACCGCTGCGCCACCGGGTGGCCCCAAGTTCAGCTACAATTTTGCTGACTGATATTCTAACTGGGGTCAGAGAGCTGGAATGGCCCCCAATAGTTCTTGCTGTAAGTCATACCACAGCACAGAGAAAGCCTTCATCAAGACGTCACTCCCACACAGAGGAGGAAAGCAGGAATCCTCTGGTACAAACCCAGCCAGTGACCACTCACCAAGTCCTCCAGAGAGGAAAACCTGCACACTATCACCCCTGTTGACACTCATGTGTGCCTCTTGAAACCAGAATTTTTACTCCCTGAAAGAAAACAGATTATCCAAGCAATTGCCCAAGTTGTCTATCACCACATCACCTTTCCCCTAAATCTAAAAGCCAGAGCACCTGGATAGCTCAAGGCTGGCAAAGGAGAGCCAAAGGATTCCCTTGCCAAGTCACTGACCAAGGTCTCTATTTGGGTCAGTCTCCCAAACAACATTATAACACAGAAAAACCACCTACCCAATACCGTAGCTGAAAGTAGGGTTTGGGAGAGCAAGCTGGAGATAAAACAGCAAACACCAACCCAACACTGATGACTCCAACTCGCAGAACCTCAACCCCATGGCTCCCTGGCACCAACAAACATGGGAACTCCAAGTCTCCTGCAACCCCTAGGCATCAGTTAGGGGCGTGTTCAAGAAAAACCTACAGCCAGCTGGTAATTCTGGCTGCAAAACACACCTGTTCTTCCATCCAAATGTTTGGCTGCAGAGGGCCTCATTCGAGAGCTGTGTTGAGAAAGGCCTCTACCACTGCAGTGTTTACACGCCGCTTTGCCTTGCATAAGTTCAAAGCACCTCAGATAAGATTTTATTTAATAAAAGTGAGGGGAAAACCCACTGTTTACTTCCACAGGAATATCTAGACACTCCAGAAATGCTTAACTACAATTTAGCCTCAAATCACAAGCTTACTCTCCGGTGTTTTCCTTAAGACAACCCAGGGAGCACTGGCCAAAATGTAATTATGAGCAGAAAACTAAACGCAGAAGAAGGCAGCTAACTTATGGAACTATTATCACCTGACACACAGAATGGAAGACTATCAGATGAGGCCAGTGTTACTTTTAGGGCCAGGTGACCCAGACAAGTAACTGTGAGCTTTGGTCTCCCATCTGCAACATCTACTCACAAGGTGGTCATGAGCACAGCCGTGCAAGCTCAGGGCACAGTGCCAGGCACTCAACACCTATTAGCTGTCTTCATCACCATCATCATTGTCATCTAATCAGATCTCATTTCACACATTAGGAAACAGATACGGAGAGAGGAAGTGACTTGAGTAAAGCCCCACAATTTGCCAAGGGCAGAACCAGAAGTGGACCCAGCTCCGGTCCAAGGGTCTTCCCACCACACCCTGCAGCCTCACTTGGCTGTACAAAGTTCACTTCACACAAGGGAGTTCGGGATGAGAAGCAGCTTTGAGGGTCCTGGTCTCTTTCTGTTTTCTTTCCTTATGGAAATGTGTCAAGTAATTATAACGTGTCAGGACCAGGCCAAGTGCTGTACACCATCATCTCATTTAAGCCTCACAAAAACTCTATGAAATAGGACTATTATTAGCCCCATTTTATATACAAAGGAACCACACCCAGAGAGGTTAGATAATTCACCCAAGGTCACATAGCTAGGAGTGACAAATGAACCCTGGTCATCGGCTTCCTGAGCCCATGCTGTTACTCAACAGTTAACATGGTAACTTTAATTTAAATATGAGTATTTTTCCAACTGTTAAATCATCCTTGTTCCATCAAGAATGCTGACGACCTATGCACATTTTACTCATACCCAACTCAATGCTTGCTGAATCAACTGAAATATAGACAAACACCAGGTGAAAATTATTCACTTTAATCCAATTTAAGTTTTGAAGACAATTCATAGTGTAGGTGGCAAGAAGAGCTCCACACTCTGAGCAATAACTAAAAATTGGCTTAAAGGGGGGAAAAAAGCTCTAAAAGCAGTCCTTCTGGTCCAGGCTGCAGTTACCTTCCATCTCAGCCAAGCTTTCCCATCTGACGCTGACGGGCCACACTCTCGCTCCCTGGGAGAAAAGAGGCTCCTTGGCTCCCCACAGAACCCTCAAGATTAGCCAGCACCACCCACACCCCCTCTCCTGAGCACAGCAACATCCTGCCTCTCCACACTGCATGCTTCCTCGATGACACTTAACGTTAGTCCAAGGACTGCAGAAGGGCCTGGGGCTCCCCACAACTTCCCTGACTTGGGTACAACAAACCCCACCACTCAAGGCACCTTCCTAAAATCTGCGGGGCAGTCTGTGCACAAACCTAAACCCAGGCCTCCTCTCTGAGCCTTGCTCACAAGTTACCCAGACAACCTACGCCCATCTCTGCTCAGCCAAATCTGACCCAGCTCCAAATACAGCTCCTCCAAGAAGCCTGGTGTAAAACTGCAGCATCAGTGGCTACCCCTCCTGACACTGAGGACACCTGGGTAACCTGTGCCAAAGGAACTCTCACTGCTCCAATCTTCACTGTCCAAACGCAGACACTGAATAAACCTCTTTTGAAACAAGGCTGATATCCCTTAACATTCTACTTCCTGCTACTCAATATTCAAAACTCAGAAACCACGGGCATCTCAATAGCACGGCATCTGAACTCACTACGGGAATGCAGGAGTCCCAGATTCAGGCGGTGAGGATGACTTGTACCGCCCTCAGACACAAAAGGGACACAACCCATCTCCAGGGAGCACTTCCATTTTCACAGGAAAAGGCCGGATTCAAAGACTTCTCACTAACTCTTTGGTGGATCTGATAGTGACCTCCAGAATCAAAGGACCTAAGACATCGATGGACAACAGTAATCATTCCTATGAACTTGAAAGCACAAAAGAAGCAAACATATTCACTTATTGTATATAAGTCCCTATTCCTCCAAAAGAAAAAAAAATCTGTGGTCCCACCCTGGCAAAAGACCCCAGGAGGTCCTGATAGAGTAAGAGTGCAATAATCATTTGTTGTATAAAATAAATGAGGCAGCCAGGGAAAGAGAGATCCCCACCCATGGCTCCAGGCACCGTGGAGCTCTTCTCTGTATCTCGGGAACCAGGACATCACAGGCAACCTGCTTTAGGAGACTCATGGTGCTGGCCGTGGGAGGATTAGCCCTGCAATGTTTACAGGCCCCTGGGATCATCTCCTGGGCCTGGCGCCCACACTGCCCACTGTGGAAAAACACCTCATCCCACTAAATAACTGGTTCAGAGCAGAGAAGAGTAATGGAAGCAGCAATTCAATTCAAAGCAACTTTCAGTGACCCTGATGTTATTTCCTAGCACAAATCCATCCTGTAGACACAGGCCCTGATTCACTTTAGATGTAGTCTATATATAATGCTTTGTTTCACAAGAAATGTTATTCTGAGTCTTGTGTTTGCACAGAAACTAATCCCAATGATATTTCCTCCTCTACAACACTCTCACTCAGAGGAGGCCAGGTATTTGGAAGACTCCAGCGCCAAAGATGGCTTCTCTTGTCACTTCCTGGTCAGCACTGAGTATTGCCCTCCAGATTTAGAGTATGAATCACAACCTCTCCAGAGAAAGGGGAGTGGGGAGAGGAGGAGAGAGAAAGAAAGAAGGGAGGGAGGAAAAAGGAAAAAGAAACTACTTAATACACTCCAAGAACTGTGGTCATTTTCCATCCTGGTTTAAGATCTCCCTTCACTTGGGGAGGCCAGGGAGGACTGCAGATTTCAAGGACACACAGGTGAGTTTTTCACGTGGCATAACCTTATAAGTCCCATGAAAGTATACACTCTGTGAGGGCAGGGACCGTGCCTGCCTGTACACTCAGGACTCAGACAGTGCCTGGCACACAAATGGAGCTCAGTGAGTAGCTGTTAAGTGAATAAAATTAACCTGCAATTGCAATTCATCCTCCAGCTCCAGAGAAGCTCCATGTTGGGGGGTTGGTGGTCTTTCTTGTGCCCTTCACTCAGGCTCCCAGAGACTTGCGGGAGCCTCCTAGGCTCTGGGAGCTCATTTTAAGCTAATTTTAATACACAGAGACTGAGCTGGAAAGTCAGACAGAAAGATGCTACACCTACACCTCCAATGCTTTGTGGAAAGCTGGAAAGTACCATTACTTGAGCTTTGTGGATCATCAAAATGTTGTACTTAGTATCACAGACCTATATATAATTATACATTGTTTCCACTTGAACAATTTCCATCTTTAGGTGCCCAGCATGTTACATTTTGAAGGCCTTTCAAGAGGCAGCTTCCAGGGGTCAAAAAAGGAACTCCCTGGACCCTCTGCCCTGTCATGTAGACACAATCCCTCCCTTCTTCTGCAGGTTTTGCCCCAATCATTCTGGACCCTTAACTACTCTTATTTGTTGCTTAAGAACTCATTACTGTTTTGCTGTCCAACGATTCTCTTTCAGGAAGTTTTGGGGGTTTTTTAACCTCACACAGTATAACATGTTACACTTCTCAAAGTACTTTACCACAGATCACTTTCTTTGACGATTTCATTCCTGAGCACCCAACAGAAACACAAATAACAAAGAGCAACACTCTGCAGGGGGTGGAATCTGCTAAGGGTTTTGAACAGTTCTGGGGGCTCAATAGAGTAAGTACCATTTTGCAGATGGAGAAATGAAGTCCAAATTGCTAAGCAACTTGTTGACTTGTCCAAGGTTAGAAGGCTGTTTCCATTATTCCTTTCACAGTGGAGATGCTCCTTTAACCACTAATAAACTTCACGGAAACAAACACCACACACTGGGCAAGTACTCTTTCTCCCCTGTCAAGGCTGCCACATAATATTTAAAAACTGAGAAATTAAAAGGCTGTCATTTCAATAAATATCTGCATTACACCCAGCAGAGCCTAGGACCAAAGCTGAAGCTGATCTGATTCACCTGCCAAGGTGTGAGTTTTCACAGTGTCACTATCAATAGGCAAAGCATCCCTCAATAGCATGATGGACTGTTTCTACCATGGCTGCCACTCAGGACCCCCTTTCTCAACTTAATTCACAAAAGAAAAACATTTCCAGGGTTCTTGTCCTATATTTATTTATTTACCTTATGCCCCACCTTGTTACAAAAGTATTTAAAGCAGTGGTTCTTCAACCATCTGACACTTCTCAATTATTCAAGCTGGTTTTTCAATGTGTAGAGTTTATCTATTCTAGCTTTGCTCCCCGTCCATCCCCACCTCACAGGTGTGCAAACGCTTATAGTCCAGAAATAAGTTTGTAATAATCTGTATGGTCAAACTCAGAGAAAGTGCACAAAGAAAAGTTCAATTCTATTTAATCGCATACATATTTCCTTCCTATTAATATCTCTAGTGGGCCAGTGGCAAGGAGCCAGGTTTATGGCAAGCTCCAGTGGGAAGGAGCTGTCAGGTGGGCAGATGGGCAGTGGGGAAAAGCAGCCTAGGGGAGTCCCTGGACTCGAAGAGAGAATGCTGCTGTTGGAAAGCATAGTGCCTCCACCCCATCCTCCCTTCTTCTCCTGTTAAGTCTGACCTTGGAATCAACTTCTCCAGGCCTCAATGACTCTCTGTCAAGCAAGGGTAATTGGGAAGAGCAAAGAGGCATGGAAGTGAAAGTGCTTTAGCTTCACTGTGTGAGTGATCATTTTAAAGCGGGGAATCCCTCTCTGAATTAACCAGTCAGGACCAGGTCTACAGGATAAGCAGTTTGTTTCCCAGATCCCGACCAGGGAGAAGAGCCTCACTCCCTCATTCTCAGGGCAGCACCATGGGTGTCTCTTTAAAATCACTCAGTCCTGAAAGTGTTTTTCAGTTTAAAGTAGACAATGAAAAAGTGCTCCCTCTTTTCTAAAGACATACATGATTTTTTTAAAGTTTTTGACAGGGGGACTTTCCCACTCTGCGTTGTGTTTCACCGGTGAATAATAAGCTACCTAGCACCTTTCTTAATGAGAGAGCATATTAGCTGACCCAGAGCAACATTTCAGGATCTGAATCATCGTCCTCTCTTACACGCTGGTTGTCATTGTTAATACAGTAAAATCGCGCCATGGTGAGCTACAACCCACAACAAACCATCAGCCTCTAAAAAGGAAGGCTAAATGGCAACCTGGTTTTTGAGACACCCTCCCACAATCCCCCACATAACCATTAAAAGTAAATAGGAAAATCCATCTTATGTGGGTCCAGGTGTCATAATCCCCCAAGATAAGAGTGGCGCAAGACAGGCTTCAAAGGACTCTTGCATTATCTAAGATTCTAGATGCTGAGAAGAGTCTAATCACATTCAGTGCCCAACAGAGAACTACCTGAAAAATGGACTCCAGGGAAGGTTTTTACCCCTGATATTCTGGGGCAATAATAAAACATTTTGGTCACTGTTCCTTCATGGATTCCAGTGTACTTAATTCAATTCTCACTTCAGGACTTCTGAAATGTTTCCTCTTCTCTCTCTCTGTTAATATGTGACCCTAATTAGGCACGGGCAGAAATAGTTTAGGAATCTACAACATGTTCAGATTCATAACTGTATCATTAAAAATAATAATAATACATGAGAAACGCCTTCTAGTGATCTTCAGAGGTCCAAAAACCAGGTAACTATGGCCTCCATTTCCACTTTCCAGATCTCCATCACGGGCGCTATTTGGCAATTGATCACACTAGCTTTACAATCATAAAATCAACACAGCATGTAAAATGTTCTACAGGAACTATACATCCAAGAAGTTCTGAAGGTAAAATGGACAATTCCATTAAAGGAAAAAAAACAACTAAAGCAGATTCATTTTCATCTAAACTGCTTGCTCCCACCCAAAACAACTCCCAGAATCCAAACCTACAAAGACCCTCCCATCTCACAGTCTACCAAAGAAGGCTTCACCCCATCTTCCTTTCTGTCCTCCCGAAGAAGTCAACCTACTTCTGCCCGCCACAAAATCCTGTTCTTCAACTGCACGTATTTCCAATGAGTGAAGAGTGAACTGTCTTTCTTTTGGGGCAGTAAGCCCCCTGAAGAAAGAGACCCACTCTGTTCTTTACTGTATGTTCATGGTGTACTAACTGCATCCCCATGGACAATATTTAATTGACTGAAAACTCAGGATGAGGAAGGCAAGAGGGCAAACAGGAGGATACAGGAGACCAATATATTTTGAACTTTTCTGTGACACACAGAAATACATTGTCTAACACCTTCTAACACACTTGCATGTGTGTACATCTGAAGCACATGTCAAGAAATACTTACCCTTACTAAGTACAATGCACTCTGATATCTTATTCCATTCTTTTTAATGATGGCTGTGTTTCACTAAACTGATTTCTGAGTAACCAATGGGACTCCGCTTGAATGGATGTTCACTTTGAACTGTAATAAATCAAACCTTACAGCTGCATTCCACAAGCTACTAATGAACCCTTTAAAAAGCCAGCAGACAGCAGAGACACTGACCAACCACCAGAACCAGACACACCCAGGTAGGCAGTGCCCCTCCTCTGTCCAGGACCCCAGGTTTAAGTATCTCTCAGCCTCCCAGCTTTGCCCAAGTAGCCCAGGGTGATTCTGTCATATGCCCTTAGTTAACCTCTTTATAAATTCAGTCCATTCAATCTCTCAGGGTGCCAAAGCTCCTTTACCGTCCACTGTGGAAAGCAATAGTACTTCCTTCTTGTTCCCAAACCACCCCTCTTCAAGCTTAAAGGGAAGAGAGCCTGCCAGGAACCCAAAATCAGATGAACAAGTTGGTACTCCGCGTGCCTCTGTGATCTGTGTGGGTGATACACAGGAGTATACACACACACCTCTCTCTCTCTCTCATCATCTTTCCAGTCTTAATCCTTGGCAGATGCAGCCTCTGGTGAAATGAGAAACCAGGGAACCCCCTGGAGCCGGGGGAGCCACTCATCGGCAAGACAGTCAAAGCAGTGGACTCACTCTACGCACCACAGAAGCGCCTAGCAAACGAGTCACGGTCATCTCCAAACCCAAGCTGGGAAAAGGGAGGGAGGACGAGAGACGTGGACAAATTCGAGGAGCCGCGCCAGAGGGACCGGCCGAGGCCACCTCGCCCAGGCCCGGCCGCAGCCCGCCCCTGCTCAGGCCGGCCTCGCATCCCCGGGAAGGCAAGTGAGCGCGGGCCGGGGCGCAGGGTCGCAGAGGCCACGTGAGCCGAGGCCGCCCTTGGGGAGGGAGGAGGGTCCGGCTCAGAGGCCTCCCCTCCCCGTCGGGACCCTCCCACTGTCCCTCAGCCTCTAAGGGCCCACCACCCTCCCACTCCGGCCTCTCCTCGCCACCCCAGGAAAAGCCCCCTCCCGCTGGAGGAAAGGGAGAGGTGAAGTAGAGTTAGGGGCGCGACGCCCCTTCCCCGCCCGTCTCGTACCGCTCCGGCCACCCTGGAATATCCCGCCGCAGGGTGCACCGGCCAGGCACCGCCTCCCCCAAGAGGCCTCCGTCCGCGCCTGCGCGCCGGACCAGCCCGGCGGCGGCGATCTGAGCGTGCGCGCGCACCTTGCGTGTGCCGGCGTGGAGGGTGGGGCCTGCAGGCCCCGCCCCTCCTCCTCCCCCTCCCGCTCCCGCTCCCCCTCCCCCAGACGCAGCCGCGGCCGCCGCAGGAGCCCGGAGCTCGAGCCGCCCAGCGACTCCCCCTCCCCCTCCCCCAGCCCCGCCCCGCCCCAACCCGGGGCTCCGAGCCGGAGCCGAGTCTGCGCCTGGGGGTGAGTACGCGACCCTTTCCCAGCCCCCTCTTTTATTTGAGGATCCCACCACCACCCAAAGAAAAACCACGGACTCAGCTGCGCGTCCCCTCCCTTCAGCCTCCTGCGGGACCCAGAGGTGCCCGGGCCCGCGGGACCCAGCGGTGCCGCGCGCTGCCCCCAACCCCGCACCATCCTGAGCCAAATAGGAGTCTTCCGACCCCTGCCGGGGGTCCAGATGTGGACCCCCTCTGTCCCCACCCCTCGGGAGATCCTGAGAGGTGGGACCCCCGCCCCCGGCCCCCTAGCGCCACTCTTCTCCCACCTGCCCGGTCCAGGTGCGCGTCCCCTCCGTGCCCCTCCGGGCTTCCAGCTGCGCCCCATCAGCCCGCCGCCGCTATGGGAACCTGCCGCCCCCGCCCCCGAGTTTTGGATTCCAGGGTCGTCAAGTCCGATGGCCTTGGTGTCTTTTATCTTGTCTCCTGCTACCGGGGCTAAGTATCACCGAGGCGGGCCCGGAGCAGGGGTTCGAGCTCGGGCAAGGGCAGGGTTCGCAGGTGCTTGGCACGAGGCCGGCCGCTGCCCCTGGCCGGTCTGGGGACTGGTCGGCGGGCTGGGGAGGCGGCCGCCCCGGGAGCGTGTCCTCTCCTTGCGCCCCACACAGTGCAGTTCATTCATGAGCCGCCCGGGCCTGCGTCGGAGGGTGCGGTGGGGAAAGGATTCAGACGCGGAACTGGGAGCGGGGCAAAGGCCCTGTTGGGGGGAGGGGGCGCGCTTTGTCCCTCCTGGCCTTCTTGACCGCTTAGGGAGGACAGTCCCAAAGCTTTGGCGCCTTGTTCCCCAGAAGAGGACAATTGGGAAGTGGAGAGGAGAGGTCAGAGGGGCCGTCTGCCCTTGGGGCTCTGTGCTGCCATCTGCCTGGGTCCCTTGGGCGGAGGTCTGGCCACTCAGCACTCCACTTCCCTGGGGGGGCAGCGAGAGGACCTGGGCTTCTCTACCCAATACCACACTCTAGCCTCTCCCTGGCTCTGCAGCAGCCAGGAAGAATGAGGCTGTGCCCGACCCCTCCTGAGGAGGGTCCTCCAGTCCTGCCTTCCAGGCACATGTGAGGAGGGGAGTGGGAGTGTCTGCCAGGCTTGGGGGGGGGGGTGCTGTGCTGGCATCATGACTGTCCTCCAGGGCACCAGAGGGTCCAGGCCCTGGCATGCCCCAGGTGGCACAAGCTGAGGCCTGCTGTTGGCTCACCCAACTCGGTCTTGGCCTGTGGGTGGGTGGGTGAGGATGTGGCAAGGCAAAGGGCAGGTGGGTAGCTAAGAACCCCCTTTTGGACATCCTACAAGTCTTGGAGACCTGGGTTCAAATTCCAGCTCTGCCATTCTTTAGCTGTGTGACCTTGACAAGTTACTTAACCTGTCTGAACCTTAGTTTCAATTAAAAAGTGTGTTTCCTACCACCTCCTTACAACATTTATCATAGAGATCAAACTAGATAACACAGGTAAAGAGTCTGACACCTGCCTGATAGGTGATCAATAATAGGTTCCCTTCTCTGAACTTCTGACCCATCTTGGCATAACATCACCCTCCCATGCCCCCACCTCCCAGCCTGCTACAGATGGATCGGGTATGTTTGAAGAGTTTGGGAACATTCTCTGCCACTCAGCGGCAGAGTCCTGAATGCAATATAAGCCCTTCAGTCTCAACAAGAAGCCCACCCCAACTGAGGGGCTCTATTATATTAAATTCTATGTTTTCTTTTATTTTTATTTTTACCAGTTTTCCTCCACTAGACCAACTGTTTTATTCCACATTTTATTAATAACAGTAGCTAATTTTTTAGAACCCACTATGTGCCATTATGTGTGTTAAGAGCTTTACGTAGGTCATCTTGTTTAGTCCACAAAACAACCACACAACTGAATTATCATCCCCATTTACAGATGAAGGAACCGAGGCCCACTGTGGTGAAGTAATTTGCCCAGGTCAGAAGGCAGATCTGTTTCATCCTACAGCCTGTGCTCAGAACCACCAGGCTTTGTTGCCTGTCCCTACACCTGCCTCAGAACCTGAAATCACAACCCCAAGGCCTGAGTGAAGGGCCTGGGAGCTACAAGCAAGAGGGAGGGCAAACAGGTAGAAATAGGGTGTGGCATTTCTCCAGAGGGTAGCTGCAGCCCCCAGCTCCCTAGTGGAAGTGGCTCCTCTGCTGGCCGAGGCAGCAAAGTGCAGTGGTTAAGAGCATAGCCTGAGTCCATATCCGGATTTACCACAGACTAGCTATGTGACATTGGGCAAATTATGTACCCTCTCTATATTTCGGTGTCCTCCTAGGGTTGTGATGGGGAGTAAATGAGTTAACATTTGTAAAGCGCTTAGAACAGTGCCTGGCACAACATAACAGTTAAATAAGTGTTTGATCAGTGCATTCTTTTCCTACTACTTTTATCTTCCTTTGTGGATACATTTTTGCCTATCCCTCTGAAGTTGGTAGAAGTAAAGTGAGGATATTAATATCTCTTTGTTACAGATTGGGAGACTGAGGCCCAGGTTACATAGTAACAGAGCTAGCCTCTGCCTTCATCTCCTCCCACAGACCACTCTGTTTACTATGATTCCAAGCCCTAAATTAAGTCTTCCCAAGTAACTCTGTAAGAAAATCTTTTAGCTTACAACTCCCCCATCCCACCTTGCACACACTTCTTAATGGGAAAATAACAACCTTCAGTTAGCTAGAAATAAAATCTTTTATCACTCTGTCTACACACTTCCAGCTAAAAGCCTCAGTCTTCAGACTAGAGAAATTCCAGGATATAGCTGACTGGACAGCCCCATGGAGTGGAGGAACTGCCCCCCTGCCCAGCCGCCACCTCCCCCCCCCCACCCCCAGATATTCTGTCTCAGTCTCTTCCCTCCTCTCAGCTGCTCTGTGAAGACTGTGAGAGCAGCTGCCCTTGGTGAAACTCGGCCCAGCAATCCCGCCCCCACAATTAAGCTCTTGGAGTAACCCTGTCAGCAAGCAGAGCCACCAGCCCTGGCTCCACCCTTTACCTGCCCTGTGACCTTGTGTGAGTCGCTTCTCCTCCCTGGGTCCCTGCTTCCTCCCCTGTAAAGTGCAGACAGTGATCTGGTCCAGCGTGAGTGAGCCCTGCCTTTCTCATGGTGTAGATGGGAAGATCAATGCAATTGTGTAGGGGAGAGCGCTCTGTGACTGTAGAGAAGGAGGCAGCAGATGGACTTGGTGACTTTGGTTACTAAGCATCTACCTGGACCCTCACCCACCTTACCAGGTCCCCTTAATGTAGAAGTTCCCAGAATGTTCCACCCTCCATCGGAATGGGGAGGGGGAGGTGGATGTGGCGTGCCAGGGGTTTGTACCCATTACATTCTGGCCTGTTGGAGCCTTGGAGTTGGAGCGAGAAACAGACAAAGAGTGGGAATGGGTTGTCTTGATTTCTGGAGTGCATTGAAGTTGGGAGTTAAGTGGGGGGACTAACGTAGAGGCCCCTCAACTACCACAGACCCAAGATATGCATACCTACCTTTAACCTCCCCTGGTGACCTGGGGTTCTGTGAACCTTATGTTTACATACCCAGGCTCCCAGACACACCCATGTACACACCCCCTCTTAGAAAACAACTCCCTTCATTTCTGTGGACTGCCATGCAGTCATCTAGCTCCTTCCCCCCACACACAGATAACACACATCAACACACGTTTACAGTGTGTTCACATGTGCGTTCACATGCCCACAGTGCATTCACATGCCCACAGTGCTCTGGTGTTCCCTAACCAGAGGACATTTAATGGGCATTTACAAAGCTTCTGTGGTGTGTGGAGTCCTGTTCTAGGCACATCAGAAAAGCCTCGTGGTGCCCTGAAAAGTGTTCTACATTTAGAAAGAAGTTGACCTAGGTTTGAACCCTAAGTTCATCATTTTATTAGCAGTGTGACTTTGGGAAAGTTACTTAACCTCTCTGAGCCCATGTGCCCTCATCTTAAAATGGCAATGACATCCATCTCAGGATTGTTGAGGATTAAATGAAATCATGTATGTGTTATTCTTGAAACAGTGGATGCTTGATAAATGGCACCTGCTACAATTACTAAGTTAGTGGCTTTTTTTAAGGCACTTGGGCTGGGAAGGAAGAGGGAGACTTAACACCCAGAGCGGTTACTCCCTTAGCCTTCCTAACACCAGCTTTAGAGAGACTCCCTGCGACCAAGTCAAACACATAAACAAACCCAGCTTCCCACTCCATCTGAGAGCTGTACCTCTTGCCCTGCAGTTGAAGTATTAGAAAAGGCTGGGGGAAAACCAGGGACTTGGGGGCAGGGAAACCCCGGGGCGCTGGGGGATGCTTGCTCCCAGAGTTGCAGTCACCAATTCTAGGTTTGTTCTTCTCTCTCTTTGTCTGGTTTCCTTTCATCCCTGGGGACCTCCCCCCAACAAGGCAGAGCTTCAGTGTTGTTGGCAGAAGGGGCCCCCAGGGGGCCCCCAGTAGGATGGGGGTGGGGCAGTGATGCCTCAGCCACACTTCTCCTCCGCCCTGGGAGCCTCCCCAGAGCCCTGCCCCACTCTGTTCCCAGGCGCTTCCAGAACCCAGGCATCCGGGCTGGCTGCCCCTTCCCTCCTCCTCCCTACCCCATCAACCCAGACTGTTGAGCACTGGACAGCACTGGACAGCCCGGCAGTGGCAGGGAACCGGGCTGGAGGGCAGGACCCTGGCTGCAGGAGGCTTGGGCAGGCTAAAAGGCCCCGCCCATTCTCCCTTCCTTTGCCAATAGAAAAGCTTACTGGAGGGCATGGCATTCCCAGCCTGCCTTGCTCTGGAGGCCGGAGCAGGGCACTCTGGGAGTTGTAGTCTTCCTACCACTCAAGTGACCCCCCCCCCCCCCCGCCCGCCCCGTGCAGAGATAATTGGAGAGAGGTGATGAAGCTGGAGGGGAGAAAGGTGTAGCTGCCCCCACGGCAGGGGAAAAGGAAAGAGGGTAAGCAGGAGTGACGGGTCAGGCAGGTAACACAAACGCAGAAGTCCTACTTTTTAACTGACTTCCCACTCTGACCCCATCCTCAGACCCCTACCTGAGGACAGCAGGGCAGCTCTGAAGCTGAACATCTTATTTTGAAGCCAATGATATTGGGAAGGTGATTAACAGAGTTGAAAACTCTAAGTCAATGAAACCATGCCATTTTTCTAATGGGGGTGGAAAGAGGAGATCAGGATGAGGTAACTGACTCCTGACCCATCCTCCCCTGGCCTCAAGACCCCCTCCTCCAAGCCTTGGATCCTCAGGCCTAAGACCCCTCCCCATCTTCCCCCAGGCTCAGCTCTGCCCCCTGCCAGAGACAGAGAGAGTGTGTGTGAGTGTGTGTGTGTGTGTGTGTGTGTGTGTGTGTGTGTGTGTTTGGAGCATGTTTGTGTGTCTATATGGAGGTGGTGGGAGGTAGATGTTAGAGACTCACAGACAACTTCCAGCTTAGAAAAACCAGTCTCCCCAGTCCAGATCTGGGCCGAGTTCCACAGACCCAGGGTGAGGTTGTAGCCCAAGAGCCAGTGAAGGTAAATCCACATGACTCAACCCTCCCCTCCCCAGGCCCTTATCTCTGGAGGCCAGAGCTTCCACCCACCCAGGCAGCCTGGTGATCTGCCCTCACTGCCCCTTCCCCACGCCCACCCTGCCGGAGCCATGAGGGGGATAGGGGCTGAGCCCAGCTGACTACTCTGCCCTCTGCCCAGGAGGACCATGCGGCAATAGCAGCCATGCTGCCCTTCCTGCTGGCCACACTGGGCACCACGGCCCTCAACAACAGCAACCCCAAGGACTACTGCTACAGTGCCCGCATCCGCAGCACCGTCCTGCAGGGCCTGCCCTTTGGGGGCGTCCCCACTGTGCTGGCTCTCGACTTCATGTGCTTCCTGGTGAGTGCCCACATGCCACCCCTCCACCCTTGGCACTCACACTCTGTTCATAGCTGGCCAACACCTGCAGCTCTAACCACTCTCCTACCTGATGTGACTCACCAGGCTTAACTGCAGGAGGGATCCCCATCACCCAGCCCAAGCCTAGCCTCTGACCATTCACCCGAGCTGGGGACATCCCCTTCTAAGACAAGATTCTAGCCCCTCTGCCCCTGCCTTCCTGGCTAGTCTAGCAGGTGGACAGACAGCCTCTCCACCTGCCAACCACCCCCTCTTCCCTCAGGCACTGCTGTTCTTATTCTCCATCCTCCGGAAGGTGGCCTGGGACTATGGGCGGCTAGCCTTGGTGACAGATGCAGACAGGTAAGGCTCTGGGACCCTCTCCCACCCCTACACATACACTCACACACACACACCCTTGTTCCACACTCCTCAGGGATAGGAAGGAGCCAGCCCTCTCTCATCCCCCTTTGTTGGGGGGTTGGAGAGGGACCAGTCCCAGAGTGGGCATGGGGGACATGAGGACCCTCAATTGGGCCTTTGTCCCTTGCCAGTCCCCAGGGACCCTCCCCTGCCCCTGCTAACGCTGTCTGTTCTCTGTCCCCAGGCTTCGGCGGCAGGAGAGGGACCGAGTGGAACAGGAATAGTATGTGGGGCCCCAGCCCCCTCGCCCCACTAAACCAGCTTTCCCTTTCCTCTTCTCTCATGCTTCTCTTCTCTTCCGGCCACGTTTCTTTTTGCAGCTTTCTTCTCTGCAGACTCATGTTTCGGATTAACGCAGGCGGTGTGCTTTGCAGAGCAGGAGGCTCCCCAACTTGTCTCTGCCTCACTCCTATCTCTCCCTCTGGCTCTCCGCCTGGGACCAGTCCCTCCCCGTGCCTGGCCTTCTTCGTGGCCTGGTTGGCTGGGTGGAGGGGCCGTCCTCCCGGAAACCCAGTACACTCACCCTGTTGGTCGCAGAGACAAGATTGGACGTCTCCGGTGGCTTCTTGTCCCCTAACAGCTAGTTCTTCACATTCCAGGGTTCCCTGCTCACCCCTTCTGGAGCCTGGGAGGGGTCTGCCCGAGGAGCGCTAATCTTGGCCCTTTGTGTCATGTCACGGTCTCTGTCCGTAGGACTGAGTCGGAGTTGCAGCAGCTGCTGGGGTCGGGGCAGAGGGCGGGGAGGGGCCTATCCGGGAGACGTCCCCCAGCCCCTGTCTCCCCTGACCCTTCTTGGGCTCTCCTAGTCTACCTGCCCTTCCCTCCCCACCGCCTGTGCGTAGTATTGGCTCTGTTGCCCCCGGGCCCCGCTGGTCGGCTCCAGAACTGCAGGGCCCGCTCACATTCTCACTTCAGCCACCACCGTGATGAAGACACCCTCCCTTCGCCCACTGCCCATCAGTGCCCCCACACCCCCTGGAGGGAAGAGGCAGATTTAAGGGGGCAGGGAGGGCAGTCACTCCTCCCGCTTTAGCCTCTGCGCTTTCTGTGCCTTGTCTAGCCCCTGGAGCGCTGGAGTGGGAGCCTACCCACTTCACCCCCGCCCCGAGGGGCTCAGACTCACCAGGTTCTCTGATCTCTCATCTCCTCCACCCCAGTGTGGCCTCAGCTATGCACGGGGACAGTCATGACCGGTATGAGCGTCTCACGTCTGTCTCCAGCTCTGTCGACTTTGACCAAAGAGACAATGTGAGTGCCCTCTCCTGAACTCCTTAGTGCCCCCTCCTCCTCCAGGGCCTGTGGGCTCAGCAGCCTCTAGCTTCTGGTGATGCAGAGTTAGGGACCTGTGGAGTGTGGCCTTCTCCTCAGCAAGGGGAAGGCTTGTCTCAGAGCTACAGGATAACCCCCCAGACCCAAACTCCTGTCTCTGTCTTCTGTGTCAGCCTCCCAACTAGCATGAGCCTAACATCCATGAATTCCACACCACAGAGTTCTGTGTCCACCTCTGCTGATTAATCCTAAGGACGTCTTTTTCCTTAGATGTGGTTTTAGAAGTAATAATGAGCCTTCCAGGCCCACCTAGCAAAACATACAGAATCCATTGTGATGCTCAGAGTTTGCCGGCTGGTGGCCCCTGGCGGCGTGGGGCCAGTTGACCTGCTTGTGGATTGGAGCTGAGTGGCTGCGGCCCCTGTAGACAAGGTGTGAGCTTGGTGATTCACAACAGTCCCCAGGCCCCTTTCAGGTCAGACCCAACACTCTGGCATTACTGCCTGGCCCCTGTTGTTCTGCGAGGGTCACATCCTGGTCAGAACTCTAATGCTCAGACCCTAGGGAGGCCCCGGTCAGTCCAGCTTAGGCTGGGGGCCCTGGGGGCGGCAGCTCTGTAGCAGCCATAGCAGAAGAAGCCTGTCAGCTTCCTGAGTTGGACTCACACTGGTAAGTAGCAAAGCAAAGATATCGCCCCTGCCAGCCAGAGGTGTCCAGGTGGTCCCCAGACTCAGGTGACATTGGCAGCAGATAGCACAGTCCTGCGTCTTGCCTGGAGGGCACCTCTTTCCCCCTTTCTGTGTTAAGCCTACACCTTCCTCTGGCAGGAAGTTGGGAGAGGGTTCTCCCCCCACCACATATCCCCACCCTGCTCTGAGTGGGGTCTCTGCCTGGAGGCAGGCCTGGGGGCTCGACTTGGGGGAGATTGCAGCTCACAGTGACCCTGGGTTTGGGTCCCTCTGGGGTGTACTGGAAGATGGGTGGCAGGAACTCAGGTAGCGTGTGTGGCCCACCCCTCTGCTTTTGGCAGCCATGTTGCCATCTCTTCTTGTTAGCTACAGGTCTGGAGGTCCCCAATACCCTTTCTAGAACCCCAAACCCCGCCATCCCCACTCTGGCCCACTCCACTGCAGGACTTCCTCCCGTTCTGCTGCCCTGTAGGGCATTTGCGGGGTCCATAGCACTGGTCATAAGAGTCCACAGAATACCCAGTTTGGCCTTTATCCTTTTTCTTCTTTGAGGGCTGGCCCCTTCCCTCTTCCCCTCTCTGGGAATGAGCCAGTTTCTTTGGGGGGTTGTGGAAGCTGTGCCAAGGTGAGCCACAGCCTGGAGGTGATTATGAGAATGGGGTGGGGGGACTTGAGGGAGAAGGGAGGCTCGGGGTGGTGGGATGAGGACTCTGGCTGATAGCCCTCTGTCCCCCCAGGGTTTCTGTTCCTGGCTGACAGCCATCTTCAGGATAAAGTAAGTGAACGGTCTTCAGGCTCTAAAGAAAGAGAAACAGAAACTTCAGACCTGTCATCTCCCTACAAAATCCAGAGGCCAGCAGCTTTGAGGGCCTTAGCGCTCCTAGCCAGCCCAGCACCCTCCTCACTACTCCGGGAGGCCAGGCCCTGAGTCCTGGCCTCTGCTGTCCCCTGAGCTGGCCTCACTTGATCCCACAGTCTCCTGTGCGGCCCCCTGCCTGGGGGGCCCGCTCTGCCCTCAGCTCTTCCTGGCCCTGCCACCCCATGAGAGCAGGGGCTGGAGCCCCCGCCTCAGAACCTCCGTGCAGCCAGCGGGTGGGGGCAGCAGGCAGGCTGGGAGCAGCCAGCCAGCAACAGGCAGGAGCCAGTGTCCAGCAGGCAGAAGTCAGGAGATGGAGCCAGAGTGCAGCAGGCAGGCAGTGAGCCCTGAGGGAGGCAGGAAGCCGGGACAGGTCAGCACCGCCCCCGCCCACGCCCCCGGCCTGGGGCCCCTCCCCCAGCCTATCATGCTTCACCAGCACCTATAAGGTGCCAGTGCTTCCCTGGCCCCCGGCCTCCCTCCCACTTCTGCCTCTTCTGTCACCATTCGTCCTCCTCCCTCTCTGTCCTCCCTTTCACATCTGCTTCTTCTCCTCTCCCTTTTCTCTTCAGTCCTCATTTTTCTTCTTCCTCTCTCTGCAGTTTTCCTCTTTTACTCCTTCCTTCCCTTCTCCCTTCCTTCTTTCCTTCCTTCCCTCATCCCTCTCCTCCCTCTCTTCTTCCCCTTTCCCTCCCCTTCTCCCTGCATCCTTCCTTTTCTCTCTCCCCTTCCCTCTCCCCGCTCCTTCCTTCCCTCCCAGAAAACGGGACCCAGAGACCCTATTTCAACCCCATCCTGCTGCCGCATTGGCAGGGGCTAGGGTGGATGTGGGGCGGGATGGGCAAGGGCAGGCAGATTGTGGCCCCTCTGTTGCCCTAGTCCTCACCTAATTCCTCTGTCCCCGGTGACTGCAGGGATGACGAGATCCGGGACAAGTGTGGGGGCGATGCCGTGCACTACCTGTCCTTCCAGCGGCACATCATCGGGCTGCTGGTTGTCGTGGGCGTCCTCTCCGTAGGCATCGTGCTGCCTGTCAACTTCTCAGGGGACCTGCTGGGTCAGCGAGGGCCAGGATGGGTGGGGTGGAGAGAGGAGGGGCAGTAAGGACGTGCCCTGACCTCACCATTGTCCTCTCCCTTTTCCCATTCCCCAGAGAACAATGCCTACAGCTTCGGGAGAACCACCATTGCCAACTTGAAATCAGGGTAAGATTGGGAAACTGGTCAGTGAGGCCAGGGTCTGTGGCCAGCGGGGAGGGCGGGAAGGGGGAGTGTTGGGGGAGAGGTGCTGAGGCTGCAGAGATGACTGTGGGGCCCTGAGGGCTTTGGTTGGAGACAGAGGAGGCAGATAAAGAAGAGTGTGCAACCTCGGGCCAGGGGAGGCTGCTGGGCCAGTTGGAGGGCAGTATAGCCAGGGGGTAGGGCAGGAAGAGATGACCTCTTGGGACATTTCAGTTGGAATGGAACAATCTTGGGGTCTAGAGGATGTGGGGTGTGGGGCCTGCCTTCTGAGGGGGTCAATGCCAGAAGACTGGTGGCAGCAGAGGGGCCCTGTCCCAGGGTTTAATTAACCCTGGGAGGTTGGGGGTGTCTGAGTGTCTTCCTAGCCCTGGGGGCTTCATGTACCGCTCTGCTCCCCGCAGGAACAACCTGCTATGGTTGCACACCTCCTTCGCCTTCCTGTACCTGCTGCTCACCGTCTACAGCATGCGCAGACACACCTCCAAGATGCGCTACAAGGAGGACGACCTGGTGAGTGGAGCAGAGCCCAGGTCCGCCCTCCCCGCCCCCTCCGTCCAGGCCTCTCTTGCCTCAGCCCTAAGGGGCAGCAGCTCTGGGGTTAGGCCAGCTGGTTTGAATCTGGGCCCAGCAGCTCAGGAGCCCCCATCCTGCCAGTGAAGTGACCTCCCCAGGCCTCGGTTTCCTCATCTGTAAATGAGACAACAGCAGTACCTTTCCTGAGGTCGGTGGGAAGATAAAGCGAGGCGAGGCATGGAAAGCACCAGTGCCAGGCCCAGGAAATGGCCGTGGTAGTGATAGTCCCTCCTCTTCTACCTTCATTCACCAAACCAGAACTGAACGCCCACTCCAGGCCAGCCGCTGTGCTGGGTTCTCATGGCCTAAGGATCTGAGAGTGGTCCCCCACTACTTTCCCTCTGTAACCCCTCGGGAGCAAGGGGCCTGATGGCTCTTTCATTAGGCTCAGGGCCTGATTTCTATTAGAAACACTCCAACTGCTTTCCCTGGACCTGGCTTATCCCTAAGGCCTCCTCCCACCCCTGTCTGCTCCTCTCTGCTCACCCCATTCCCCAGCCCCTCCCTGCATTCTCTGGCTTCTCTGGAGTCCAGCCTCAGAAAGGCAAACATGCTCCCCTCTCATCCCAGGTGAAGCGGACTCTCTTCATCAACGGAATCTCCAAATATGCGGAGTCAGAAAAGATCAAGAAGCATTTTGAGTGAGTAGCCACCCCTACCTCCAACCCTAGGCCCTGAAGACCTTTCTTTGCCTGTCAACTCCAAGAACATCCTCACTCACACCTCTCACTCAGAGGTCTGGGGCTGAAGTGGGGGGTGGAGGTCAGACTGAGGAAGAATCCTCTGACTCCAGGGCCATCTAGCACTTGGGCTGGGTGATAGGCCCCTCTAAGAACAGGAGAAATACTTGAAAAATGAGTCCCCCAGGCCTCTCCTAGCTTAGACTGGCTCATGGGTTGTTGACTCAAGGTCCATGGGCCCTTTGAGGTATATGGCTTCCTCGAAATTGTGTGTGACATTCTAGAGTTTGTGTGCGGGGAGAAGCTCTTTGGCTTTCAGTGGATCCTCAAGGAGCCTGGGAGAACTGGGGCAGCACGCTGTCTGAGGCTCTTCTCAGCTCTGGAATTCTGTCTTGGGGGATGGGAACGTCCATCTCCAGGAGTGCCAGGTGGTCAGGACGGTCTGTGTGCAGGATTAAGCATCCTATCATACCTTCGTCTGTCCACTCAGCAAACTTTCTCAAGTGCTGTTTGGCATAAGTCATGATGATGGGCCTTGGGACTATGAGAATGAGTAAAAGATCATCAGGCTCTCAGGGGGTCGAGAGTATGGAGGTCACCTTTAGGAGCCAGTCCAATGTCTGATCAGAGATTGGTCTGAGGTCAGTCTGTGGTCAGAATTAGGAGCTGGCCAGTGTCATGAGTAATAAGGGACATTGGTGGTCTGGATCAGGATTTAGTGAGGTCTGGATCCACTGTCACTTGGCTTGAATCAGAGGTCATTGTCCTGGATCACGACAGGATTGGGTGTCAGCGTCTGGTCAGGGTCAGATTCCAGACCCTGCGTTACACAAAAATGACTGGTTTGTGATCAGCATTAGTGGGTGAATACTCATTCATTCGACATGCAGTTGTGGGTCACCTTCTGTGCACCAGGCATAAATAAATTAGAAACAGGCCCTGCCCTCATATGATTTACAGAACAGCAGTCAGAGTTAGATCATCCTTGGTCAGTATGAGAGAATGATTTGGGGTCCTTGGGGTTCAAGCTGTGATTAGCATTAGGGGGCAGTCTGGGTCAGGATTAAGGACAATGTGGGCTCAGAATTAGGTGACATCTTACTATTACCATGCACTGGAATCAGCTGTCAGCTGTACTGAGTCCTTTAATAACAAATACCTATGGAGCACCTGCCGTGTGCCTGCCCTGGGGTAGGAGGGGATAGAACAGAAAGCAGAAAAGGAAAAGGCCCTGCCCCCATCTGCATACATGCCAGTGGGGCGAGGCAGCTAATAAACAGATGGACTGGTAACAGACAGTCTGTCAAGGAGGGTAGGTGCTAAGAAGAAAACTGAGGCAGGGAGAGGGGCAGAGTGAGAGGAGTCAGGAGGGGCTGCTGTTTTCCGATGGGCTAAGCAGGGGGGATTCTGACAGAGACCTTCGTGCAGTGAGGGAGAGAACCCTGCTAGTCAAGCATCCATTCATTCAGCACACATTAGTTTACACCTACTGTGTGCTTTATGCCAGCAAGAAAAAGAAGAACCAGACCTGATGGGTGTCCATGGGGAGCTCACGGTCCACGTTGTCTGCTTCAGGGGTTGGTCTGTGGTTTTGTTTAGGAAACAGTCTGTGACTAATATCAGCGGTCAGAGGCTGGCCCGGTGGTGTAGCGGTTAAGTTCGTGCGCTCCGCTTCAGCAACCTGGGGTTCGTGGGTTCAGATCCTGGGCGCCAACAGATGCACTGCTTGTCAAGCCATGCTGTGGCAGCGTCCCATATAAAGTAGAGGAAGATGGGCATGGATGTTAGCCCAGGGCCAGTCTTCCTTAGCAAAAAAGAGGAGGATTGGCAACGGATGTTAGCTCAGGACTAGTCTTCCTCAAAAAAAAAATCAGCGGTCAGCCTATAAGCAGGGCTTGGGGAAACTGTGGTCCTAATTGGAGTGATTAGGATCAGGGGGCAAGCATTCTGGAGCAGCCATTTCATTGATCCATTAATTCAGCACATGTTTATCGAGCATTTACTATGTGCAAGTTATTGGCCTTGGGTATATGGTGATGAGCAAGAGGCAACCCTTGTCTTCACAGAGTCCTGGGCTAGTTGTCGGTATTGGGCAGGGTTTAAGGTCCACGTCTGGGGTCTATCTGGACTGGAGGACCGACTCAGCAGAATTGGGAATATCCTCTGTGCAAAATCAGGGAGTCTGTGTTGTGGGGATTAGAGATTAGTCAGATGAGAATGAGACTCAGCCTGCCACAGGCGTGAAGGCCCTTTCAAAGAGGAATCCTAAAATGATTTGAGCAACAACAGTGTCAGGGCAAAGGTCTGTCACTTCCTGGGAAGTGCATTTCAAGGACCCCATCCCAGATGTAACTTTCCAAATTCTCATGGGTTTGTGTGGATCATCTCGTTCCCTTAGAACCATATCTCGTGCATCTTTAACACTGGATGGTCCTTCATTAAAAAAATTTTTTTGAAAGATGGGCTCAGTCTAGATTAGGGATTAGGGTCAAGGAGCAATGTGTGATCAGCACTGAAAAAGAACTGCTCCTTCACTCAGTCAGCAGGCATCCCTCGAGGGACTGACAGTCAGGGACAGTCTCTCTCTGGTCGGTCTCAAGTTGAGGTTGAGGTCAATCTCGGGTCAGGGTTAAAGGTCAGTCTCTGGCCAGGGTTAGGAGAATCTCAGGTCAGGGTTCAGGATCAATCTCTGGTTGGTCTTGAGCCAGGGATCATTCTGTAGACTGGGCTGTGTGTTGGTTGGGGTCAGTCAGTGGTCAAGGCTAAGTGGTGGACTGTAACCAGGTCTTCTGGGAACAGGGTTAAGAGAACAACCCACAGCTAGAAACAGTTTCTCTCGTGTTAAAGTTCACAGCCTCGAACAAGAGTCAGACCACAGCCGTAGCTTCCGCAGCGCCATGCGGGTGTGCGCTCCCATCCCATGCTGCACTCACACAGCCCCCCATGCCTCGTGCGCACCCTCCCCCAACTCAGATAAGCACGAGGAGGAATTTCAAAGTTTTATTCTTAGGGAACTTTAGTTTTTGCAAACTAAGAAAGAGGGAGCTTAAACTGGGGATGTGTGTCTTGAAGGTGATGGGGTCAGAGATGAAAGTCGGGAGCAGGTGGGCAGGGTCCCTGCAGAAGGTGATGGTGGATTGTGTTTCAGGGAGGCCTACCCCAACTGCACAGTCCTCGAAGCCCGCCCGTGCTACAATGTGGCTCGCCTCATGTTCCTCGATGCAGAGAGGTATGGGGCTGGGGGGGGGGGGTGACACCCAAGGGCCCCCTGCCCATTGTGGAGGGCGTCTTGGCTGCCACACGGGAGCCTGGCTCCCCTTCCAGGTGTTTCCCAGGGCATTTGATTTTAATTCAACCCCTGGAGTGGCTGTCACTTCAGCTCTGGAAAAAGCAAGGCCTGGAGCTTTGAGTTTGTTGCAAGAGGAAAGGGACCCACCATCCCCACCCCATCTGAGGACATACCCTTCTTCAGCTACAGTATGAGAAATTTAGGCCAGACTACAGGAAGAACTTCTGGCCCTCAAGAGATGGGTGGGGAGACCCTGGGATGGGGACATGTCTGAACCACACATCCTAAACAAACCCAAGAGCAAGATAGCCCCTGTCTTTCGGGAGTGGGTTAGATGACCCCTGAGCTGGGCTCCCTACCCATCCTCCCAGTGACCCAGCCCCAGCTGGGTGGTGGGTGAGTGGGCACCTGGTCCCACAGGAAGAAGGCCGAGCGGGGAAAGCTCTACTTCACAAACCTCCAAAGCAAAGAGAATGTCCCCACCATGATCAACCCCAAACCCTGTGGCCACCTCTGCTGCTGCGTGGTACGAGGCTGCGAGCAGGTAAGAGGTGGGCCTGGCCTCAGCTCAGATCTCGGGGCCCCCAGAGCCCCAGACAGGTGTGGGGAGGTGTTGGAAGGTCCTGGGGAGATAGGTCAGAGCAGAGATGTGTGCACCCTATGGTGGAGTCTGTCCCACAACCCCCCACACACAAACAGGCCTTGCACATAAATACCCAAAGGTAAATAGACTCCCAGAGGAGGCAAGGCTGGGGCTGGGCTGGGAGTGGGGTGTGGCCCCTCCCTCAGTGGGTCCCCACCTGTTCCTATAGTCCTTGAAGCCCCAGTTCCCACTGTTGGGTTTGTCCTCTGTCCCTTCAGTGACCAAGTTTTCAAACCCTAAATCAGAAGAGGTCAGCCAAGAGGACAGCATTGTGCTGTATTTAGTAGCTCTGTGGCTTTAGGCAAGTGTCTTGACTGCTCTGTGCCTCAGTTTCCTCGTCTGTAAGATGGGGCTGACTGTACCTACCTCAGGATTGTTGTAACGATCAAGTGAGTTAACACGTAAAGAGCTGAAAGCAGCGCCTGGCCTGTGGTAAGCACTGGGCCAGTGCTGGCTGGGTGCTGCGGGGACCAGCCTGGCTCTGAGCAGAGCCCCTGCCTTGCCCGCCCTCGGCAGGTGGAGGCCATTGAGTACTACACGAAGCTGGAGCAGAAGCTGAAGGAGGACTACAAGCGGGAGAAGGAGAAGGTGAACGAGAAGCCTCTTGGCATGGCCTTTGTCACCTTCCACAATGAGATCATCACCGCCATGTGAGCCCCTGCCCTGCCTGCCCACCCCGGCCCTTGTACCCCAGTGACCAGCTGGGGCTCCCAGGTCCCTGTGCTCACAGCCAGCTGTTGGCAGTGGGGTCCCCAGCAGCTGGTGCCACGGTAACCAGTGCCCATCCCCCCAGCATCCTAAAGGACTTCAACGTGTGTAAGTGCCAGGGCTGTGCCTGCCGCGGGGAACCACGCTCCTCATCCTGCAGTGAGTCCCTGCATATCTCCAACTGGACTGTGTCCTATGCCCCCGACCCCCAGAACATCTACTGGTGAGCAAATGGGGATGGCAGCGGCAGGCTTCATGGGCCTCGGTGGACCCCAGTGGGGAGGGGGGAGGGGAGGAAGGTCCTAGGTGTCACTGGGGGCCAATCAGGGGTTTGGTCCCTGGAGTGACTGCCACCCCTGCCTTCCAAGGGAGCACCTCTCCATCCGAGGCTTCATCTGGTGGCTGCGCTGCCTGGTCATCAATGTCGTCCTCTTCATCCTCCTCTTCTTCCTCACCACCCCGGCCATCATCATCACCACCATGGACAAGTTCAACGTCACTAAGCCCGTGGAGTACCTCAATGTGAGACCCACACCCCACCCCAGCCCTCCATGCTATGTCACAAGACACAGATACCAGGCCCCAAATCCCTCCTCGGGGGACAACCAGTTGCCCTCCTGCCTATTCCAGCTCCTGTTCTGCTCTTCCAGCCCGGTCCCACCAAGAAGCTCCCACACGACCATGGGCTAAAATCCCTCGGTGCACTTCCCTTAGGCTCCCCGCCACCTTTCCCCAAGGAGAGGCCACCCATGGGTTTGCACACACCTAGAGAGACACTCAGGGAAGAAAGAGAGCCCAGGCCCAGGCCTAACTGACCCTTGGATAAGTCCCTTCTCCTCATCCCTCAGTCTCTCCAGCAGAAGAGTGGAAGGTTCAGACTAGATCATCAGCTTCCAAACTTAAATTCCGAAGCCTTTATCAAAAGGACTCTTACATGAAACCTGATGTGGAAAAGCAAGGTTGCTCAGATGGCAGTACAGTGGGGGCCACTTCTGCCTGGTTTCCCCTCACCCCTCCTGCCTCACACACAGCGTATGTCCTTAGAACCTCAAAGTTCAAAGGAAGACAGTTTGAAAATCACTGAGTGATAATAGCAGAATCAAATCCCCACCCCACTGCTTACTAGCTGGATAAGCTATTGAATCTCTTTTATTGCCTCAGTTTGCTCATCTCTAAAATGGGGTAATATTGTGAGGATTAATACATGTAAGGCACATGATCAGTGCTTGGCACAGAGTAGGTGTTCAGTAAATGCTAACCTAGACTAATATTATTCACCCTAGGGCTATACATATGGCCCTGCCCCCACCTTCACCCCTGGCCTTGCAGATGTTCTGGACTTCTGCCATGGGGCCCTGAGAGCTGAGGGGCCCAGGGCTCAGTGGGGGAGGGCACAGGTAAGCAAAGCAAGCGGGGCCCACTCCAACGCCCCCACCTGACGCCTTCCCTGTGCCCCACTGCAGAACCCCATCATCACCCAGTTCTTCCCCACCCTGCTGCTGTGGTGCTTCTCAGCCCTGCTTCCTACCATCGTCTACTATTCTGCCTTCTTTGAAGCCCACTGGACACGGTGAGACACCTCCGCACACACTGCGCGATAGCCTTCCTAGGTGGACACCCATCCTACTGGGCAACCCTTTGCCCTTCAGGCTCCCTGCCCCAGGCAGTTCCAGGGCTGGCAGGGAAGGGACAGTGGTCAGTATCCTCACCTTGGGAGGCGCCCCCTTCCTGGGACCCTCCTGGGACACTGTACCGGCTGGGGGAGCAGGCGTAGGGGCTGGCTCACCTGACCTCCACCCCTGTGCCCCCTGCCCCAGCTCCGGGGAGAACAGGACCACCATGCACAAGTGCTACACCTTCCTCATCTTTATGGTGCTGCTCCTGCCCTCGCTGGGACTGAGCAGGTGGGTTTCGGAGGCTGGGATGGGAGCCAGGGTGGGGGGACTGCAGGACAGGGAAGGGGAGCAGTTCAGGCTCCCGCTTCCCCTACAGAGCTAGTGGCATAAGACCAGAAGCCTGGCCATCCCAGGCCTCCTGACTTACCTGTCCCGTGTTTGGAGGCGTCTCCAGAGGCTCATGGGTGGGACTCCCCCTCCCCTGGTGTTCTGGGCCATTCCAGCCCATCACCACACCTCTCCTCTCCTCTCCTCCAGCCTGGACCTCTTCTTCCGCTGGCTCTTTGACAAGAAATTCTTGGCCGAGGCAGCTATTCGGTTTGAGTGAGTGACTGGGGCCTCCAGGGAAGGAGACCAGATGGTGGGAGTGGGTATGCCTAAGAGACACTGCCAGCCCCCATGGGAGGGTGCAGCAAAGCCTGCACCCCTGCAGGGGGGAGGGGGACGGGGCTTACATCACGGTCTGGCAGGGTCATCTCAAAGGTTCCCCCACAGGGTGTCTTGGTTGTATACATGGGAGATGTCCCTGGCATCTGTGTTGGGGCTCACGCTCTGGGAACCTCTCTGGTTTCTGAGGTCACCCTCAAGGTATATTTGGGGCTCTGGGGCCCACACTTGGTGGGTTTCTGTGAGGGCCTTTGGGGCTTGTATTCTGGGTCTAACTGTAGGAGTCTGGAGTTTCTCTCAGGAGGTTTGGAGAGGTGTCTGTAATGGGATCTTGTTCATACTTTGGGAGTGACTTGGGGGTTCCTAGAAGTATCCCTGAAGGTCTCTGGAGCCCATACTTTTGAGTGTCTAAGGAAGGCTCTTGGGCTCACAAGTCTGGGGGTATCTATGGGGGACTCTTGGGCTCAGACTCTGGGGTGTTCATGGTGCACGAGTTCTGGGAACATCTCTGAAGTTTTGGGCTCTTATTCAGAGGGTGACTGTGGAGTTCTTGATGGGGCACCCTCTCTGGGAATCCCTGTGAAGGTGTCTTGGGGGACACGTACTATGGCTGTACATGTGGGCACAAGCTTTGGGGGTCTTACTCTGGGCCGTCTGTGGTAACCTTGGGCTCACGCTGGTGTGTCACGGCCATTGACAAAGCTTCCTGGGCTCCCCACTCTGTAGACCTCTGGGCGAGGGTCTCTGGAGCTTGTGTTCTGGAGGTGTCTGAGTCTCATACTCTGGGGATAACTCTGGGTTAAGATCTAAGGCAGGAGCCTTCTGGGTGTTCCTGGGGCTCACACCCTTGGGGGTTTTGGGGGTCTCACGGGAGATCTATGGAGATCTCAGGCAGTCATACCCTCAACATTCTGGTGGCCTTAGAGGTCTTGAGTACTCTCTCCATGGGTCTTTATGGGGCACAAGTTCTAGGGGTGCCTCTGGACTCACACTCTCAGGCCGTGTCCCCTCACACTGAGGGTGTCTGTTGACACTCTGGCGTCTGCCTCTGGGGTTCACACTCTGGGAGGACTGGGACACAGGTGCTTGAGGGCTGAACTGGGCGGTCCACCTGGAAGAAGGCACGTTGGGGGTGAAGGTGTGGTGTGCTGTCATGCTGGCAGTGGGCAGGCGGCCACCGAGTGCCCCAAGGGTGCAGTGCTGGAGCACCTGGTACCCGCAGGTGTGTGTTCCTGCCCGACAATGGCGCCTTCTTCGTGAACTACGTCATTGCCTCAGCCTTTATCGGCAACGCCATGGACCTGCTGCGCATCCCGGGCCTGCTCATGTACATGATCCGGCTCTGCCTGGCGCGCTCTGCCGCTGAAAGGCGCAACGTGAAGCGGGTACGGCCGCCTGGGGCCCCCGCGGCCTGCACAACGCCCCCTGGTGGGCCCAACCAGAAACAGCGGCAGTCGTGCTAGAGTGTGGGGCAAAGTGGTGCTGGGACTGGGGGAGCCAAGTTCCAGGGCCCTGGGCTATCCCTTTCCCATATGTTCAGCGATGGGTCGACATAGATAACCCTGAAGGCCCCTGCCAGTTCTGACCATCTAGTGTTCTGTGATGGGAGTTGGCAGAGGTCCAGGTCCCTAAACCTAGAGTCCCTCTGCCCTAACTCCACGTGAGGCTCTGAGTATCCCATTCCCCAGCCCACCGCCTGCCAGCCCCTGATCCCTTGAAGGCCCCTCCCCATGCCTTGTCACTGTCCCCACCCTGTCCTCCATCTCCTCCACAGCCCCTCTGTCCCCCTCTTTGCCCTGCCCTACACTGGACATTGGGTTCCTCTTCCCCATGGCTTCTTTCCTGGCCCCAGAGTTCCTGGCCCCTCCCCCCCCACCCTGTGCCCTTCCTGTCTGTCCCTCCCCTCCCTGAGCCCCCTCCTACCCATCTCCCCCCCAGCATCAGGCCTACGAGTTCCAGTTTGGCGCAGCCTACGCCTGGATGATGTGCGTCTTCACGGTGGTCATGACCTACAGTATCACCTGCCCCATCATCGTGCCCTTCGGTAGGCACCGCCGCGCCGGGACCTGGGCCCTGCTCGGGGGGACCCAGGACCTCACCCGCACCACTCTAGTAAGGCAGGCCACCCCGAGTGGACAGGGCCCCGGCTGGGAGACCGGCCCCTCAGGCCTCCCGCCTGGTCCCTGGCTCAGTCTGGGGCCCGGCCTAGGGGGAGGAGGGGGAAACCATGTCAGCTCAGGCTGGACCCAGCTCGTGTACTGGGCCCCTGGGAAGAGTTACCCCAACATGGCCATACTCACACACACCAACGCTTTCACTCAACTGGATATACTTGGATGGACACACACACACCCTACACAGGGTGCGTGGGCACACTTGTACACGGCCCTGTAAACTCAGGAAAGACCTTGGGATTCCAGGGTGGGGTTGGGTCCTTGCTGGAGATCACCCCACTACAGCTGAGTGTGTGACTTGGCAGTTCCCTCTTCCTTCTAAAGAAATTTAGCAAAGTTTCTCCTCAACTCTCACCCCCGCTGGTGGCCTCTACTGTCCCCCTGATAACATCCTAATCCATTAACCACCCTCCCTGGTTGCTGAAGGCTCCAAACTCCCAGACTAACCTCGTTGTCCTCATTCTAAAGCTCCCATCCCCTCAGCCTCCGGGAAAAGAGAACTACCACCGAATTTATACTCATCTGTTTAGGGACAGGGATAGGAAAAAATGATACAGGGTTTAAAAAGATGCTTGTTGACCCAAACGAATGGTTTTCTAACAGTAGGATTCCTAGTGAGGGGCAGCAGGACAGAGGGGTTGAAGCAGAAAAAGCCAAAGTTCTCTGACCCGCCAGGGGCTTGGGGCTCTATCCTACTGGGGCCAGGGCAGCAGGAGGGAGGCCAGCCCTGCAGTGACCTCGGAAGGACCAGGACAACCTGTGACGGACACAGAGGTCCGGCGGCGCTGGTTCCGAGGTCAGGGCCCTTGTGGCTTCCCCCAGGGCTCATGTACATGCTGCTGAAGCACCTGGTGGACAGATACAATCTCTACTACGCCTACCTGCCGGCCAAGCTGGACAAGAAGATCCACTCAGGGGCCGTGAACCAGGTGGTGGCCGCGCCCATCCTCTGCCTCTTCTGGCTGCTCTTCTTCTCCACCATGCGCACCGGTGAGGGCACCCCCACCCTGGGGGAGCTGGGGGAGGGAGGCAGAGCAGGACAAGGGAGGGTCCACCATGGCCAGGGGTTGCAGGCAGGGGGCCTGGGAGAGGCCAGGGTGAGGCCACAGCATATGGGAGTATAGGACTGCATTCAGAAGGTGCAGAAGCCGGGCGATGGGCCCCTGGGAGGGGGCCCAGAGGAGAGGTAACAGCCCTACTTTTTGCCCCCCGACACCAGGGTTTCTGGCCCCCACGTCCATGTTCACATTCGTGGTCCTGGTCATCACCATCGTCATCTGTCTCTGCCATGTCTGCTTCGGACACTTCAAATACCTCAGTGCCCACAACTACAAGGTGTGGGGCGAGGGGGCGGGGTATGGCTGAGGGCAGGAGCTCAAGGGGGACAAGGGGATGGTTGGGAACTGAGGGCGGGGCTAACGAGTGTCTAGAGGGTGTGAGGGCGTGGTTGAGGCTGAGGGCAGGGCATTTCCCCCACTCCCTGACTCATTTTGGGCCCCTCAAGATTGAGCACACGGAGACAGATACCGTGGACCCCAGAAGCAATGGACGGCCCCCCACTGCTGCCACTGTCCCCAAATCTGCAGTGAGTGCACCACTCCAGCCAAGGGTGGGGAGGGGCCTCTGATTGGGACTCAGCCCCAAAGTTGGGTGTCCCATTAGTCCTCCAGAAAGGGAAGCCTGTTCCAGACACCAGGGTGGTGCGGGCAGAGAGAGATCAGGCTTCACTGGGGGGCTGTTCCCCCCTCCCTGGGAGGGATCACCGCCTCTCCCCTCCACGGGCCCTGAGATTCCCCCTCCCACCCCCCCACCAGGGGCAGCTGTCCACCCTCACTCCACTCCTCTCCCCTTTCAGAAATACATCGCTCAGGTGCTGCAGGACTCAGAAGTGGATGGGGATGGGGATGGGGGTCCTGGGAGCTCGGGGGACGAGCCCCCGTCGTCCTCGTCCCAAGATGAGGAGCTGCTGATGCCACCTGACGGCCTCACGGACACTGACTTCCAGTCTTGTGAGGACAGCCTCATAGAGAATGAGATTCACCAGTAAGGGGAGGGAGGGGCCCTGGAGGCCGCGCCCTGCCCCCGCCCCACCCGCCCCCACGGACACTAAAACGCTAATAATTTATTAGATCTAAAGCCCCTTCCTTCCCATCCCCTGCTTTCATTAAGGTATTTAAACCTGGGGATTTCGCTGCCCTCCCCCGCCACGGAGGGAGGGAGGGAACCCCCCTGACCTCAGTGAGGAGAGCCCCGAGCCGGCCCCGGGGCAAAGAGGGGTGTGGACAGGGTTCCCCCAGATCAGTGCCCCCAGGCCAATGGTGTCATCAGAAAAGGGTTAATGAGAGCCAAGAGGGGTACCTGGTGCCATGGCTGGAGACCTGGGGGGGCAGGCGGATCAGGGGCCGCCCCCCCCCCCCAGTTCTTTCCTCCCGCCAAGTCCCCCTGGGATCTGGAACCTCCAGGGAAGCGGAGCCTCCAGCCCTACAGGTTGCATGAGAGGGGAGGGGGTGCTGAGAGGGAGGCAGCGTCAGGCCCTGAGCCAGGCGGGGTGACCTGGGGGTGGGGGGGTGGGCATGGCTGACACTGGAAAATGGGTTTTTGCACTGGTTTTTTTTTCCTTTAAAATAAAAGTGAAAAGAAAAGCTCTGAGGAAGTGTCTGATTTGTGCTGCTGCCCTGGACATGTGGCGAGGGTCCCACCACCCTTCTGTCGGTCTGGAGGACCAGTTCAGAGTCCCCACATGATGTAGGCAGGAGGCTTCTTGGGCGGAGCCTCAGTTTCTCCATCCTGGAGAGGAGGGAGTGGCAGAGAGGGCTTGCTATGTCCACACTGCCAAGCCCCCTCCACCCTTTCCCTGTATCTGTCAGCTCTGCCTGCATCCACTGCCCTGAGGAAATTGTGGGACCATTCAGACTGAGGGACAGGGACATGGGCCCAACACTCTGAATCCCCGAGAACCACACAAACAGAACAGAGATGCAGAGGAGAAAGGCCGTACAAACCACAAGTTCCACACTGGTCCAGGAAGAGGGCTTCCTGAAGGAGGAAGATCCTAGGATGGCTGCTTCCAGAAAGGGACTCTTAGTGGGCTGCTCTGGAGGGGGAGAGGCAAGAAAATGCAGCCACAGTAGCCAACCAAATACTGTCAATATTATTTGTTGTCATTGTTGCTACAACTTACTGAGTGGTTATTGTGTGCCTGGAATTATGCTAAGTGACTTCCATGCTTTAAAGCATTTACTCCTCAGAGAGCTTGCTCTGAGGTCAGGCGTGGGTTTCCTGTGAGGATTACGTGAGACAATATGTGTCACGTGCTCACTTGGCCCAGCACCTGGTACATGGTCAACATCCCATGAACGTCAGCTGTAATTAATATGAATGATCATTAACGGGACCTATAGGTGTGGTTTTCCTCTTTATGGAGGAGGACACGGGCTCAGAGAGGGTATGGGGTTTGCCCAAGGTTACCGACCTGAGAGGGATCTCGGAACGATCCTCCTGAGTGTCTCAGTGAGCCGGCCCCCAGCCCATCTGTCCCTTACCCAGGAGGCCCTCCCTGCAAAGCCCCCTCCCCACTCTCCTGTCAAATCTTATCCTTCCTCTGAGACCCAACTCAAATTCACCTTCTCTAAGAAATTTCCTGTGACTGCTCTAGCCCACCCTCCAGAGGCCCACAAAGCCATGTGGTCACACACAGTACATACTGTGTGTTCCACGAGAGCCAGGAGACCGGGACTCCAGCCATGGTTCTGTCACTAACTCGCTGTGCAACCCCGGGAAAGCCACCTCTCGTCTCTGGACCTGTTTCCTCACCAGTAAAATCAGGGAGCATGACCAGGTGACCCCTAAGGCCCTGGAGCATCTGCCCACCCACCACCCACCAGCAGGACCCAGAAAACAAAGTGAGTCAGGAATTCCTAAAGGGAAGAAGAGACCTCAGAGGAGGAGGAAGAGAAGTAGGTGCCACAAAGGCCTGCAGACTGTCAACAAGAAACGAACAACAGTGGCAACAGCAAACACAGCATAAAGTCTGATAAAGATTGCGGGATTGCTGGCAAGGGGCAGGAGGTAAACAGTGCCTGGGTCCAGCCCCAGGCTGCGGAGAGATTCCACCTGCACGACAAACACAGCTTGGAGGGCCAGGGTTTCCTGGTGGCCTGCTGTGGGCAGAGGGGTGGGCCAAACACATTGGAGATGAAGGCCAGGTCCTCGGTCTGGGTCTCAGCCTTCACGTGGACGTCAGATCTGCAGTCTTCTGAAACGTAGACTCCCGGATGGAATCTCCAAAGTCCCAGGGCTGGAGGAGGTGCCGGCCCAAGGGCGGGGGAACAGAGTGCCAGCCGGGGGGTGGGTGAAAACTGGCTGAGTTTCAAGCAGAGAGCATGCACAGCAGGCCCCTGAGGCCGCCAACAGCAGTCTCACCCTACATCCCTCCATCAACCCCTCCTGAGCACCTACTGTGCACCAGGCTCTGAGCTGGGTGCCAGTGACACCACAGCCCAGTGAGCAAGCCAGACAGAGGCCCGAGCACTCACGGTCCAGCACTGTTCTTAGCATTCTCTGTGAACCGACTGAGCCCTCAAAGGAGCCCTGTCCCAAATACACAGATGAGGAGCCAAGGCGCACAGCGGTGAGGGCCAGCTAAGAAAACTTGTCTGCAGGGAAGCCAGGACAAGAGTGAAATCTTAGGATGTCATGGGAGACCAAAGGCAGGACATCTTGCCTCATTCAGACTTTTGACTGCTCAGCTGAGAAAGTTGACACCCAAAGAGGAGGAGTGACAAGGACCCACAATTATTAAGGCCAAAATGGCCAGCATGGTACCAGACACCTGCCCTGGGGTCGTTGGGTTAAACCACAAACACCCCCAGCACCTGCTCTGAGGCTGGGAATGAAGCTGGGGCAGTGAGGTGACCTCTCATCAGATCGGACAGAAAAGTCCAGAAGGCTAAGTGAGGCTGGGGAACTGGGGCGAGGGACAGGGAATGGGTGGGGAGGGCTGGGGGACCCAGGTAAGGACTGGCTGGAGCAGTCTGTGGAAGCTGAGGCAACCAGGGACACGTCCAGGGTTGGGGGCCCGGGTAGGCCTCAAGGTCCCACAGGCTCTAGATCAGTTCTTTGCAATGTAAGTGGAGGAAGGAAAGAACCAGACACATTCAGGAGACTGACCATCTGGAAATGACCACTGGTATTGATCCCCAGCAGGGTCCCGGAGGGCATGCTTTAAGAAGCAGCCAGGAGCGGTTTTGAATGAGCTCAAAACCTGGCTCATGAAGGCTCCTCGGCGTCCCTGAAGCCTGTTTCCTATAAGGGTGAGCAGACACCCCACTGCCATTTGCCTGGCAAGCCCTGTTGTCTGCACAGTGTGGCCTGGACAGACCTCAGCCTAGGCCTCTGGTCAGCCTAGACCCCTCGGTTCCTCACCTGCCCAGCATACCTCTCCTTCCATTGGAGGAGGCTCTCCCCAGCCCCACCTTATAGAGTCTTCTGGAAGGTCCTGAAGCTCAAAGCCAGGTTCAAATGTTTCCAGACGTGAAACTCTAGGCAATACCCAACAGCAGACAGAGCAAAGGTCCTCGGGAGAGGACCGGGAGAGCCCGGCCCCAGGGTGGGAGGCTGTAATAGAGGAGAACACCCATGCCCACCAACACCCTGCCCCTGACACCCCCTCACAGGCAGAGCCCAGTCAGGAGGGGGATTTCCAACCCAGTCATTTGACAAACTTTTCCTGAGCAGGGACCGAGTGCCTGGCTCTGTGCTGGGTGCTGCAAAGGATCCAGATCTGAGAAGTGTAATGGTGGAGTCACAGAAGTGGGGAGGGAGGCCACAGGGAGCCCCAAAGTCCACTTCACCTCCTCTCTTGACAGCTGGGGCCAGGCAGAAGATAATGGACAAGAGCTGAGGCTTTAGGTTCAAATCCCAGCTCAGCCACTTACCAGCTGTGTGACCTCGGGCAAGTATATCATTCTTCTCAGAAAGGAAAGCTCCCATTTCCTTTACACACAAAGTACTTCTGACACCAAATGTGTGGGGGCGTTTCCCACACCAACCGATTCTCCCGCTCTCCAGATACCAGCTGGGTGTCCTACAATTCCGTCCAGTTCTGACATTCCCGACCTGGAATTAGCATCAGATCCCGCAGGTTAAGGGCTGTCCCTCACTTCAGACACCGATCGCAAGTCCCAGGCTGTCACCTGCACTTCTGTCCGAAAGGCTATAAATCAGGGTCCCCATAGCCCCTCCTCAGGTTCGATAATTTGCAGTGACGGCTTACAGGACTCAAGAGAACACTCACATTTACCGGTTTATTATAGAAGGATACCATCAAAGATGCAGGGGAACAGCCAGATGAAGTACATAGGGCGAGGTCCAGAAGGGACCACAGAGCTTCTGTCCCTGTGGAGTTGGGGTGCACCAGCCCTCCTGGCACAGACACGTGTTCACCACCCCAGAAGCTCTCTGAACCCCGCATTTTAGGGGTTTTTATGGAGGCTTCAGCTTCATCACATAGGCGTGATTAATTATTAGCTCAGTATCCAGCCACTCTCCCCTCCCTGGAGGATAGGGGGTGGGACTGAAAGTTCCAAGCTTTTAATCACGACTTGGTCTTTTTGGTGACCAGGTCCCATCCTGAGGCTGTCCAGGAGCCCTCCAAGAGTCACCTCCTCAGAACAAAAGACACCCCTTTCACTCAGGAAATTCCAAAGGACTTAGGAACCCCGTGTCAGGAACCAGGGGCAGAGACCAAATATCTCTTTCTTATTATGTCACCTCTGGACCTCACTTTCCTCATCTATAAAATGGGCATAAGGATAACACGTCCTCAAGCTGTTTTAAGGATTAAATATGCGGAAAGTTCTAGTTCAGTGCTTGGCACATAAGAACTTAATAAACTGTAATTAATGTTCTTATAGATGAGGAAATTGAGATCCAGAAAGTGGGATGGGGAGGACTTGCCCAAGGTCGGCCAGTGGTGGAGCCTGGAGCAAGGCTCTGTGACTGCGTTCAGTTGCCCGAGCATCTGCTCGGTACCCGATGCATCTCCAGGCAGGCCTGAGGGGCACCGGGATGACCCCGACAGTCCCCGTCCTCAACGGCCGTACACTCGGGGGAAGACTGTTCTATAGGGCAGACTTCCCAGCCCAAAGACCTCACTCTTTCCCCTGGAGAGGCACGACAGTCAGGCCACTGGCCTGGCCAGGCCAAGGAGAGTATTATGTGTTGGATTGTGTCCCCCAAAAAGATGTTGAAGTCCTAACCCCCGGTACCTTGGCATGTGACCTTACTTGGAAATAGGATCTTTTTTGCAGAAACAATTAGTTAAGATGAGGTCATGCTGGAATAGGATGGGCCCTTAATCCAACACGACTGGTGTCTTCAGAAGAGGAGAGCAACACAGAGAATGCCACGTGAAGACACAGAGACACAGGACAACGCCATGTCGGGGGGAAAGTAACTTTTGGCAACAAGGCGCCTTTCGGGATAGAGGTCAGCTTGGGGTGTCAGGCACAACCCCTTCCTAGAAGCCTTGGGCTGAGGGAGAGGGACTCAGACTGTCCTAATTGGACGATGAAGTGAGGACAGCCAGCCTGGTGGAGGCCCCTGGTGTGGGGGTGCTGGGTCTCCTGTCCCCGCAGGGAGATGGCCCTCGGCCTGGTGGGTGGGGACCGGGGAAGTGGAAAGGGGCTGGGTTACTGATAGCACCAGCCTGTGGGGGACAGTGGGAAGGAGGAGAGAGAGGAAGGCAGCTGTTAAAATGGGTCCCTGACCTAGGAATCCCACCGCAATTGGAGAGTTCTGGGGGGGGGGTCCCTCCTCCCCCTCCCCCCAGAACCTTCAACTGTCGAGCACCATGCTAGCCACCAGCATGCTGTACTCCCCAGGTAGGCGCCGATGGGGCTTGCCCACTCCTGTACCTCTCTAGACTAGGGCCTCCCCGCCGGGGAAGGGCCGTGTGCCCTTGAGGGTGACCCCTCCATCAGCCTGGATGCTCCTAGGAGCAGGAGCTGGGCCTCTTCCTCAGACGGTTCAGGAAAGAACAGGCCGCTGATGGTCAGACCCATGGGAGCCTGTCCTTGTCTCCACCAAGAGGTTGGAGTCGGGAAGAGGAGAGGGACCTGCCACTCCACTGTCACAGCCACCTGGGGAAAAGGTTGTGTGAGGGAAGCCCCGGCAGCCGTTAGAGAAATAAAACGCAGGGAACAGAGAGAACCTCTCCCCAGCCTAGAAAAGCAGGCCCCTCGGTGCAGAAAGACCAGACCTAAGAGGGCCCCTGGAGCAGGCCTACATAGCAGATCTGGGAGCAGGCCTCAGGACCTGTGGGGGACAGCACCTGGACGGAGGGAAGGGGGCTGGGCAGAGCTGATCTGTTCTGTGGGGTGGGAGGTAAGTGGTCGGAGGGCAGCCAACCCACTCCTCACCCAGCCAAGGAGGCCAGCTGACTTCTGCTATAAGGGGCACCCTACACCCAGCCTCTGGGCCTCCCTGATCTTCACCGCCTGCCTGACCCCTGGAAGTGCAGGCCTAGCCCTGGGAGGAGACCCCAAACCAGTCCTTGCTCTTCAGAAGTTCCTAACCGAGAAGTCTAGACAGCTTCTTCGTGTCCTCCCAGCTCTGGAAATTCAGCTGTCCATAAATCTACAGGCCCCTGTCTGATGGGGGAGCGGCAGCCTCACCCTCAGGGATGACCCCCAGTCTGATGGGGAGATATGCACCTGGGACAGAGGGCTTCCTATCCACTCATGCCTGTTTTAATGTATTGCTCTGGCCATCTGCCTGTCCTTCCCACAGCCAGCCTTGTCTGTCTGTCTGTCTCAGCTTGCCCATGCCCAGGCCCTGTGACAGGGCTTGGGTCTGTGGCCCTCTCTGGAGACACGTCTGTTGATAACTATGGTGGGGTGCGTATGTGTTTAAGTCCTCCCTGCCAGCCGGCTGAGGAACGGGCTCAGACGCTGCGGATTGAGCATGCAGGATCCTGAGCAGGGTTTGGAGTCAGGACTCCTTGGGCTGGGTGACAGTCAGGGGACCGAGGGCTCCAAGGAGACGAGGGAGGTGAGAGTTCCCCTTCATCGCCCTGGCTGCCCTCTGATGTTCTCCAATTGTCTTGACACCAGCACCTTCTGTGGTCCCTCCAGACTCCCAGGAGGGGGCCAGGGATGCAGCTACGCATCCTACAGTGCACAGGACAGCCTCCCTGACACACACTCCACAGACACATACACACTCCACAGACACACACACTCCACAGACACACACACTCCACAGACACACACACACTCCACAGACACACACTCCACAGACACACACACACTCCACAGACACACACTCCACAGACACACACACTCCACAGACACACACACACTCCACAGACACATATACACACACACTCCACAGACACACACACTCCACAGACACACACACACTCCACAGGCACACACACTCCACAGACACACACTCCACAGACACACACACTCCACAGACACACACACTCCACAGACACAAACACACTCCATAGACACATATACACACACACTCCACAGACACACACACTCCACAGACACACACACACTCCACAGGCACACACACTCCACAGACACACACACTCCACAGACACACACACACTCCACAGACACACACTCCACAGACACACACACTCCACAGACACACACACACTCCACAGACACACACTCCACAGACACACACACTCCACAGACACACACACACTCCACAGACACATATACACACAATCTCCACAGACACACGCACTCCACAGACACATACACTCCACAGACACACACTCCACAGACACACACACTCCACAGACACAAACACACTCCATAGACACATATACACACACACTCCACAGACACACTCCACAGACACACACACACTCCACAGACACATATACACACAATCTCCACAGACACACATGCACTCCACAAACACACACACACTCCACAGACACACACGCATTCCACAGACACACACACACTCTACAGACACACACACACTCCACAGACACATATACACACAATCTCCACAGACACACACACACTCCACAGACACATATACACACAATCTCCACAGACACACACACACTCCACAGACACATATACACACAATCTCCACAGACACACACGCACTCCACAGACACACATACACTCCACAGACACACACACTCCACAGACACACATGCACTCCACAGACACATATACACACAATCTCCACAGACACACACGCACTCCACAGACACACACGCACTCCACAGACACACACACACTCTACAGACACACACACACTCCACAGACACATATATACACAATCTCCACAGACACACACACACTCCACAGACACATATACACACAATCTCCACAGACACACACGCACTCCACAGGCACACACGCACTCCACAGACACACACACTCCACAGACACACATGCACTCCACAGACACATATACACACAATCTCCACAGACACACACGCACTCCACAGGCACACACGCACTCCACAGGCACACACGCACTCCACAGACACACACACTCCACAGACACACATGCACTCCACAGACACATATACACACAATCTCCACAGACACACACACACTCCACAGACACACACACACTCCACAGACACATATACACACAATCTCCACAGACACACACACACTCCACAGACACATATACACACAATCTCCACAGACGCACACACTCCACAGACACACACACGTAACTACTCCATAGACACACACAGACACATACTCCACGGGCACGCACACACCCTTTTGTTCATTTTCTCCCAGTCTGACGGAGTGGGAAGGAGCTTCCTGGACCATTTCTAAGAGAAGCCCAGAGGGCTTGGGTTGGAAGAGAGGGCTGGAGGGAGAGGGAGAGGGAGAGAGGGGGAGGACGGCCCAGATTTTGGCTCCGGCCACCCTCCTCCCTGCTGCCCAGCCCTGATCTTCTGGACCCAGGAACTCCTGGTCACTCCACCCTCGGGGAGTGGGGCGAGCTGAGAGCAGGAGAAGGAGCAGCCGCTCCCCCACACAGAACAGTCCCGATTATCCCAGCCGACCTGGGTGGCCTCTTTCCCTGGTGCCTTCTCCCTGTCTCTGTGGCCCAGGAAGCTGAACCTGGGGAGGGTCCTCTGGGAGCTGCAGGCGGAGGGGGAGGCGCCCACTCCACAAAGGGTGGCTGAGAGGAGCTCGGGTTTGCTCTAAGGAGCTCAAACCTGGCGGCAGAGGCAGACACAGACAATCCCAGTACGTAGAGCGGAAGTGTCACTGCTGTCCTTGTGATCAAGAAGTCCTATGAAGGAGGGGTGTTAGGGGATCCTAGTAGGAGCTCAATAAATATTAGTTGACTAGCCGAGTCAGTGGGGAGAATGCAGCCGACATTTTCTGAGCCCTTACTGAGCACCAGTCTTTTTCATGTGTGCTGCATCACTTAATCCTGAAACACCCTTCAAGGTAGAATATAGCCACCTTTTCATACAGATGAGGAAATCAAGGCTCAGAGACATAAAGCAACTTGCCCAAGGTCACACAGCTACCCACTCTAGCTCTGTGCAGCCCAGGGCACTAGCTCCGCTAAAGAGGGATCGTCTGCCTCCCTGACCCCTTTTCCAACCCCATATCCATCTTCGGTCCCCGCTCCCAGCTGAGACTGGAGTAAAATGGAGGAAGGGATGGACCACTCCTTCTCTGCAGCACGGCCTCTGCCCCTCCACCAAGGCTCCCTCCCAGCAAGACAGTGAGTGTAACGGGTGAGAACGTGGACCAGCCTGCCTAGGTGGGCCCCTGACTCTGCTGCCCACCAGGAGTGAGGCCTCGAGGAAGTTCAACCTCTCTGTGCCTCGGTTTCTCCCTCTGTAGCAGGGAGACAATAATAATAAACCTAACCAATAGGGTGTTGTGAGGATTCAATGAGCGAATGCGTGTAAACTGTTTAGATCCCTGCCAGGCATGCGCTGAGTCCTCAAACACTTTTATTTCTAGAAAAGCTAGGTAAGTGCCAGCTGCTTTCATAACAGAGAGGATTCCTAGCATCGTCTCGTCACAGGCCACAGGCTCTCGGAAGAAGCAAAGGACAGGATTTTTCTTCAGCAAACTCACCCTAATCCTTATGGCCAATGAACTTTCTCAGTAGGGACCAGGAGTCTCTAGGCCCCAGAGAGCCCGAGGGGACCCCAGAGAGGCCTTTATGGTGGGACCCGCTCTGGGGTGGGCCCTGCTGGGGGGCTTTCCCTAATGGAATGGAAGGTCCCAGGGACGAGCCATATGCCCATCCATCCCTTCACAGGATCATTATTGGGCCCTCTTCCTGTGGGAGAAATGAAGATGTACAAACCTCCTCCCTTCCAACAGCCACCGGGAACATCATTCAACACGTTTGTTGAGTGCCTCCTCTGTGTTCGATACAGCGGCATAACAGAACAGAGCTCCCTGCCCTCCTTCTAGGAGCGAGGCCAGCAATGAACAAAGTTTATAGCAAGTTGGGGACTACAGTGGGACAGAGAGTTGGGGAGCAGGGCAGGAGAGAGAAAAGAGATTTGTAAACATGGATGAAAAACTACTACAGTGCGGGGCTGGCCCGGTGGCATAGCGGTTAAGCTCGTGCGCTCCGCTGCAGCGGCCCGGGGTTCACAGGTTCGGATCCCAGGTGTGCACCTACACACCGCTTATCAAGCCGTGCTGCGGCAGGCGTCCCACATAAAGTGGAGGAAGATGGGCGCAGATGTTAGCTCAGGGCCGGTCTTCCTCAGCAAAAAGAGGGGGATTGGCTGTAGATGTTAGCTCAGGGCTAATCTTCCTCACATACACACACACACACACACACACACACACACACACACACACACAGAAAATTACTACAGTGCAGAGCAAGGCATTCATTCATGCATTCATTCATTCACTGAAAGCATTTCTGAGCCCCTGCCGGGCCAGGAGCTGTGTGAGACAGAGGGAGCCCAGCGGTGGATGGGGGCCCCTCCTGCGCCCTTGAGAGCTCACAGACAGCCCAGCTCAGAGCGGGCGGGCAGTGATGGGTGTCATAACAAAGGGAGGTGTTGGACACTAGGGCGACCCCAAACTCTGGCTGGGCACGTCGAGGGAGGCTTCACCCGGGAGGTGGCACTGAGCAAGGACAGGAAGGCCAAGCAGGACTTTTCCCAGGGGAGGAGGTGTGTGCGTGGGATCAGGAATGATTCCAGGTGGAGGCACAGAGGCGAGAACAGTCCAGTGCAGCTGAGGGAGAAAGGCAGCCTGCGCTAAGGCACTGGGCCTGACGGTGGCAGCCTGGTTTGGGTTTGTCAGGCTAACAAAGGGAGACAACAAGGGGTCATTACCGGACCCAGAGAAGTCCCAAAGAGACACTGACGTGGGACGGGAGGATGGGTTTGCTTGGTTGGGGTAGTGGACAGAGTAAGGGGTATCAGATAGGTTCAGCCACAAATGGCCTGAGACTCCCTTAGTTGACAAGGATGGGAAGATAGCGCTGGCTGGACAAGCCTCCCCGCTGAAGTGTAGGGTAAAGGCCACCAGCCTAGTCTGGGGTCTGCTGTCAGACTGAGTCCTACACCCAGTCCTCATTCTGTGACCTTGATATCTGGGCTCCGGCTGGGCTTCCTCCTCTGGGAAACGGGGGTGTTGCCTGGACCTGTCTCAGGGCCGGGTGTGCCTGCACAGAGCCAACGGTCAGCACCGTTAGCTCTGCTCCTTGTCTGTCAACTCGAAGGAGGAAGAATAACCAAAAGCATCTACTCTTGCCTCTAGGAACTCAGCCCTCCCTGGGTCAATCTGGGTCTCACTTCTGGACAGCCCAGAGCCGGCTGCCCCCTCTCTGTAGCTGCCCCCTTCTTTCTCTCACTCTGGATTCCTCTCATACCCCAGCCCCAACCGGGCTCTGTTTAACTTAGACCACATCCTTCCTCCCCTCCTGAGCTCTTCCTCCTTCCAGAGCCAACTGAGAATGTGGGGAGATTGAGGGGGGACAGGCCCCGGGGGCACGTGTGGGTAGGACTGGACATCCAGAGTGGATCTGGCTTTGTGGTCTCACCTCCTCTTCCTCCTTCTCCACAACCCCCGCCCCCCGGGAGTCCGTCTCATGTGTACGGGTGGGCGGATACTCAGGAAGGGATGTAAGCAAGTTGCAGTCCCTCTGGGGGAGGAGGTGTGGGCAGGGCATCCTGGGTCCCAGCTGCCGGGCTGGGACCCAGGATCTGTCGGGAACTGTCCTCTCAGAACCTCAGCCTCCCCACCCTGCCAGGCCATTCCCTAACTGGACTCTCCCCATGAGCAGCCCTTCCCTGCCCCCTCCTGCCCTCGGCACGCCATTATTTCCACTCTCCCCCAAAGGCAGTGTCTGTTCGCATGGTCTAGACATCATTTTTTAGCAGCTTTAGTGGGATATGATTCACATACCATACAATTCACCCACTTGATTTGTGGCTTTTAGCACATTCACAGAGTTGTGCAACCATCACCACAATCAACTTTACAACATTTTCATTATGCCCCAAAAGAAACCCCGTACCCTTTAGCCATCAACTTCCAGTCTCCCCATCCCCCTAAGCCCTAGGCAACCACTAATCCACTTCCTGTCTCTGTACAGACCGGCCTATTTGGGGCATTTCATGTAATTGGAATCATACAGTACGTGGCCGCCTTCTTCACTTACCATAATGTTTTCAAGGTTCATCTGAGTTGTAGCATGGGTCAAGACTTCATTCCTTTTATCGCTGCGTTATATTCCATTGTATGGATGTTCCTCAATTTATTTGTCCACTCGTCAGCTGATGGACATTTGGGTTTTTCCCCTCTTTTTGGCTACTGTGAATAATGCTGCTACGAACATTGGCATGCAAGTTTTTGTATGGAAATATATTTTCATTTTTCTTGGGTATATACCTAGAGGTGGAATTGATGGATCTTGTGGTAATTCTATTTTTAATTGTTTGGGGCACTGCCAAACTGTTTTCCAAAGTGCCCGCACCCTTCTACATTCCCACCAGCAGTGTATTAGGGCTCCAGTTTCTCTACCTCATCACCAACACTTGTTATCAGTCTTTGTATGTGTGTGAGGAAGGCCAGCCCTGAGCTAACATCCGTGCCCATCTTCCTCTACTTATATGGGACGCTGCCACAGCATGGCTTGACAAGCAGTGTGTCTGTCCAGGCCTGGGATCCGAACCCGTGAACCTGGGCCGCCAGAAGCAGGACGCTATGCCACCAGCCGGCCCCATTATCAGTCTTTTTGGTGACAGCCATCCTAGTGGGTGTGAAGTAGTGTCGAATTGTGGTCTTGATTTGCATTTAGCTGGTGACTTATGATGAGCATTTTTTTCATGTGATTACTGGTCATCCATCCATTTTCTTCAGGAAAATATCTATTCAGATCCTCTGTCCACTTTTTAATTGGGTTATTTGTCTTTTTATTATTAAGCAGAGACCGCTTTCGCCGACAAGGGAATGGCGGCTCACATAAGCCAGAGCCGACTCAAGGCCAAGGGCGTGGGCCAGCACCACAATGCCCAGAACTACAGTAACCAGAGCTTTGAGGAGCTGCGAGCAGTCTGTCTGAGGAAGGGGGAACTGTTCGAGGACCCCTTATTCCCTGCTGAACCCACTTCGCTGGGCTTCAAGGACCTGGGCCCCAACTCCAAAAATGTGCAGAACATCTGCTGGCAGCGGCCCAGTGTGGGCACTGGGAGGGGAGGCATGGACTCACTGGGCGGAGGGGTGGTTGTGGTGTCGCCCCAGTCACTTTGATAATCTCCAATCCCCCACCACCCTATCCTGGCCCTGGCACTAGGCTCCTCCGTCAGGGCTGGGGACAGTTCTGGACAGGCTTAAGTGAAACCTTCCAGACAACCCCTGGGAAAGTCACTCACTGACCTTTGCTATCACAATCCACAAGCTATGCCAAGTTTCCTCCCCCTGATCTGTGTTTTCCCCTAGAACTTGGAGGTGGGCATCATTCCCCAGGAAAGGTGGGAGGGAGGTTGGGAGGGGGTGTCCTGGGCTCCACGAAACCTTTGTTCCTTCACTGCAGCAAATCACGAGCCATCCTCAGTTCATCGTGGATGGGGCCAGTCCGACAGACATCTGCCAGGGGGTGCTGGGTGAGTGCGGAGCAGGAAAGCTGGTCTTGCTGTGGGGGAGGGGGAACTGGGGAAGAGGGCTGAGGGGGCGGGAGGGCCAGAGTGTCTTTTGAGGCTGGGGAACTGAGACCTCTGGGTTCAGACAACCTCTCCTGCCTGCTGCCCTGCTCCTCCTCTTCTAGAAGATGGCAGCGACTTGTGCCCTAATCCAGATTCCACCCCTCCCTGCTGCAGCCTGGGTCTGGGGTAGCTGGGGTGGTATATTAGTGGTCAACTGCTACATAATAAATTACCCCAAGATTCGGTGACTTAGAGCAGCAACAAACATCTGTCACCTCACAGTTTCTGTGGGGCAGCAATTGGGAAGCAGCATAGTGGGTGGATCTGGCTCAGGGCCCCTCCTGAGGCTGCAGCCAGCATGTCAGTCAGGGCAGCCGGCACCTGAGGGTCTGCCAGGAGCTGAAGGACCTGCAGCCAGGATGGTGCACTCAGGTGGCAGGAGCCGTGCCGTGTAGGCTTCTTCGTAGGACGGCTTGAGCGTCCACACAGCGTGGTAACTGGCTTCCCCCAGAGACAGTGATCCAGGAGCGAGAGCAAGGAGGGAGCCATAATGCCTTTTACCACCTAGTCTCTGGAGAACACACACGGTAACCTCCGCCATGTTCTATTTGTTAGAAGCAAGCATGGAATCCGGCCCACACTCAAAGGGAGGGGAGTTAGGCTCCCCCTCTTGAGGGGAGGATTGTCAAAGAACTTGTGGACCTATTTTAAAGCCACTGAAGGTGCCAGAACTCCCTCAGAATGGGGCACCAAGTAAAGGAGCCTTGGGCCCCGTCAGCCCGCTCCCCCACAGGCTCCCATGGACAGCCCCGAGGGGTATCTTCCTGCCTAAGCCTGGTCCTATTCTACAGTCTCCTCCAAACCCCTCAGTGGGTCTTTAGGGAGAAGGCCAGGGTGGGCTTCCTCTGGGGCTGCGTTCTGTCCCAGAGAAAAGGGCAGGGTGTGGGCAGGGCAGAGGCCAAGAAGACCTCAGGCCCCACATCTGGCACTGAGGCTCACTGGGCGGCAAGAGGAGACAAGTGGCTTCTCCCTAGGCATCCTTTTGGCGAAGGAGGATTGGAGTGTCCTTAACCTTCCTTTCCTCCCCTCTGCCTCCCCCAGCGAGTACCTCGGGCAGCCAGGAGGCTGTTGGTTATCACAGACGCTTTCCCAGTGCCTCCAGCCTCAACCCGGCCTGGGGTACCCACACAGGGCACCACCAGCCCCATGGCCCCACCCAGTGAGGTCTGAGATCCCCAGGAGAGATGGCAACGGATGACCTCCGACCAGGGATACTGCCCCTGTGCCCCATCAATGCCTAGCCCCAGGGACCCAGTTGGGGTACAGACTGAGCCCCTAGAGTCTCCAGTATTATGTGGATGACATCAGGGAGAAATGTCTTGATTGCTACACCAGTGTAATCACAGAGGTGGGGGCCGTGAGGGGAGGTGACTGGATTTGTTCAAGGGGTTGGGAGACGATTGACTCTCTCCCAAGGAAAGCAGGTCCCAGAGTGAGGAGCAAGACCAAGGCCAAAAATACCCCCCCCCCATCAAATCCCAAAACAAAAGCATCTGGTTCAGTTTGTGAATGTCTCACCTCACAGAAAAGGTAGAGAGCTCACCCCCCAGAGCCTGTCCCTTCTGCTCTGTTTCTCCCTACTTGCTTCCTTCCTGAACATTCCTTAGTGGGAGGGCCAGTGAGGGAGGTGCATATCTGTCAGGGAGGGGGCCACAGAGCCGGTTCCTGCTCCTCTAGGGCTTGGATTCTGGGACCCACACACATATGGGAGTGCTCAAGGGGGCAGCCCCTGCCTGTCTTTCCAGGGGACTGCTGGCTGCTGGCTGCCATAGGCTCCCTTACCACATACCCCAGACTGCTGTACCGCGTGGTACCCAAGGGGCAGAGCTTCAAGAAAAACTATGCTGGCATCTTCCATTTTCAGGTGAAGGGCGATTTGAAAGCCAGAGTTGCTTTGTGTGATGTGTGTGTGTGTGTGTGTGTGTGTGTGTGTGTGTGTGTGTGTGTATGAGAGAGAGAGAGTGAGAGGGAGGGAGAGAGGGAAAGAATTAGTATGTGCTTTGAAGTTCATCTTTTTTCTTTTCTTTTTGAAAAATGACATTTATTAGGGTGGGGTTTTGCCTAATTATCAGAGAAATATCTGTTCACTAAAGAAATTGTGTAAGCTAATTTTTTAAAGCCCGAAAGGAAAATAATTGTTATCAGTCTGTGGCTCTCCTTCTCCTCCTCCTGCTTCTCTCTCTCCCTCTATCTGTGTAGATACACACACACACACACACACATATGTGTATGTATATGTATGTATGTATATGTATATGTATGTATGTATGTGTATATGTGTATGTATGACATTGGGAGTCTCTGTCACATAATTTTTGTAATCTGCTCTTTAAATTTAGCAACATGTGGACAAATTTCCCATGCCATAAAATATTTCTGAGAATCACAAGAGTTTTTAAGACCTCAGAAATGCTAAAGTCCAGCCAGAGTCAAAAAATCGGGGGGGGGGTCCCCCTGGAGGCCATGGCAGAACCTGGAGAGGAGGCTGGGGAGGAGGTCCAGGCTTTTTATCGTCTTTCACTCCCTATTCAGCCATTCAGGGGAGCAGCCTCTCTGACACTGGTGCGTCACTGAACCTGGCCACCAGGAGACGCTCGTGTAACAGAGTTCTCGTGAAAGGAGTGCGCGTGTGTATGTGTGTGTGTGTGTGTGTGTGTGTGTGTGTGTGTGTGTGTGTGTCTGTGTCTGTGTCTGTGTCTGTGTGTGAACGCCTGCGTGTGATGTGCTTGGGGTGGGCGGGGGGGGCCTGAGGCAGACAGATGCCCCATGCTCCACTGAGGTCCACCTTGCTGCCCACAGATTTGGCAATTTGGGCAGTGGGTGGACGTGGTGGTGGATGACCGGCTGCCCACAAAGGACGGCAAGCTGGTGTTTGTGCACTCAGCCGAGTGCACTGAGTTCTGGAGTGCCCTGCTGGAGAAGGCGTATGCCAAGTGAGTGCCCCGAGCTAAGGAGTTGGGCTTGCCTCCAAGCCTGCCCCGACAGTTGGCAGCTATGGGGGCAGCTGGAATCAGGAGAAAAGGCAGGAGGATGGCGGGGCATCCCTCCCTTCCTTCACCACACCCTCTGATGTCCAAGCCCACATCTCCATCCCAGAGCCCAAACAGGGCCCTCTCTGTGCCCACAGGCTGAATGGGTCCTATGAAGCACTGTCAGGGGGCAACACGGTGGAGGGCTTTGAGGACTTCACAGGGGGCGTGACCCAGAGCGTCCAACTCCAGAGACCCCCTCGGAACCTGCTGAGGATGCTTAGGAAGGCCATACAGCGATCCTCCCTCATGGGCTGCTCCATCGAAGTAAGCCATGCTTGGTCCTGCCTCAGGGCCTTTGCACCTGCTGTTGCTTTCACCTAGAAGGTTCTTTCCCCAGATACCTGCATGGCAAGCTCCTTTTCATTCACTTTTCAATTCAAATGCCCCTTCCTCAGGCTAATCTTTCCTGCCTCCCAATCTAAATTAACTGCTCACACCCTCATTTAGTCTCTACTTTGCTTTGATTTTTCCCCAATATTTATCACAATCTGAAGTTGTGTTATTTATGTATTTGTTCATAGCCTATCTCCTCCAGACAGTTTCCATGTTCCATGAGGGCAGGAACCTTATTTGTCTCATTCACTGCTGTATCCTGGGACTTAGGCTGGTGCTTGGCATGCAATAGGTGTCCAACAAATATTTGTCCAAATAAGTAAATGAACCCAGAGTGCCACTGTTTGACCCAGCAAATACATTCTTGGGCATTTATCCCAGAGAAATGAAGACTTACATCCACACAAAAGCCTGTACACAAATGTCATAGTAGCTTTATTCATTATAGCCAGAAACTGGAAACAATCTGGATGTCCTTCAACAGCTGAATAAACTGTGGTGCATACATACCATGGGATGCTACTCAGCAATAAAAAGAAATGAACTATCGATACATGCACCAACCAGGATGAATCTCAAGGGAATTATGCTGAACAGAAAAGGCCAATCCCAAAAGTTCCATACTGTCTGATTCCATTTGTATGACAGTCTTGAAAAGACAAAATTTAAAAAATGGAGAACAGACTCGTGGTTGTCAGAGGTTAGGGAAGTGGGTAGTCAGAAGAGGTGGTGTGGTTATTAAAGGGCAGCACAAGGGTGCTCGTGGTGATGGAAGTGTTCTGCATGGTGACCGTGGTGGTGGATACACAAACACACGTGATAAAATTGCGTAGAACACTCACAAATGGGTACGAGTAAAAATAGGGAAATCTGTCTAAGATTGACGAATTACGTCGACATCAGCATCCTGGGTTTGATACTGGAGTACAGTGCTGCAAGACGTCCCCACAGGAGGAAGCTGGATGTGGTGCAGGGGCTCTCCCTGTACTATTTCTTACAACTGCATGTGAATCCACAGTTATTTGAAACTACAAAGTCTAATTTTTAAAACATGGACCCGGAGAGTTCTCCTCTCTTCAGGTGCCCGATCCCTCTGGCCAGACCCTGAGTTCCTTTCCTTCCTCTCTGTTGTAGGTCTCCAGCGACAGTGACTTGGAATCCTTGACCCAGAGGATGCTGGTGAGAGGACATGCTTACTCAGTGACTGGCCTTCAGGATGTGAGTCTGGCAACTGCACCCTACCCTGAGGGGCATGAGAAAGAAGAGGACTTCCTCCTGCTCCTATGGCCCTGACCTTGACCCACTCCCCGCCCAGGTCTCGTACCGAGGCAAGATGGAAACATTGATTCGTGTCCGGAATCCCTGGGGCCGGGTTGAGTGGAATGGAGCCTGGAGTGACAAGTAGGTGCCCCTGGCCAGCACCCTCGGGTGAGGGGCAGAGCACGCAGCAGGCCTCGAAAGCAAGGCTGTGCCACAGAGGGACGGACTGGTATCCATCTGGGAGGACAGCCTGCACCCCAGGGCGAGGCCCTTCCCTCTGGATTCTCCATCTAACTCAAGACCCCCAGTGGGCAGGCATTCAGGGGTGAGGGAGTCCCTCAGGGAGGAACGAGGTGCATCCTGGTGCCCTGCACCCCCCCGCACTGCCTGTCTCTGCTCCAGTGCCAGGGAGTGGGAAGAGGTGGCCCCAGACATGCAGAAGCAGCTGCTACACAGGAAGGAGGACGGGGAGTTCTGGTCAGTCCTCCCCCCATGCCCCATTGATCTTTCATCTCCTCCGCCACCGGCCCACCTGTGCCTTGGATGGGGAGGCTCCGGGGCTGGGGATGGGGGCTATGGATGTGGGTGTGCCTCTGATGGGTTCTAGCACCCCCTCCACCACAGGATGTCCTACCAAGATTTCCTGGACAGCTTCACGCTCCTGGAGATCTGCAACCTGGTGCCAGACGCTCTCTCTGAGGACCACAAGAGCAGTTGGCACACCACCTTCTACGAGGGCAGCTGGCGGAGGGGCAGTACCGCGGGGGGCTGCAGGAACCACCTGGGTGGGTGAGGGGATTCAGGGGGCAGGGGGTGAGGGATGGGTCACTGACTCACCACACAAACTGGCCCAGGGTCCCAGGGCCACAGGGGTCAGGGGCCCATCAGATCTCACCAGGCCCTGTTGAGGAGGCGGGCGTGTGGCTAGGAAGCCGGTCCACCCTGGGAAGGGCAGAGCCGCCCTGACCCGCTTCCTCCACAGACACATTCTGGACCAACCCCCAGTTTAAGATCTCTCTGCCCGAGGGGGACGACGACCCAGAGGACAGTGAAGTCGTCTGCACCTGCCTGGTGGCCCTGATGCAGAAGAACTGGAGGCAGGCGCGGCCCCTCGGAGCCCAGCTGCAGACCATCGGCTTTGTCATCTACACGGTGGGCGCCCCAGCCGGCCCCTGTCCACTCTTGCTCCCTCCCCTGGCCTCACCCCTTCAAGCCCTTCCTTCCCCAGGGCCACTGCCCCCCCGGGGGGTGGGACACACCAACGGGCCACAGCCCTGGCTCTCCCGCGTGGTGCCTTGTGCTCTCGAGGCAGGGCCAGCAGCTTCCTTTTCACAGATTTTACATCTAAAACGCCTAAGTAGCACTTCCTTTGTGATAAGCATTTTTCCAAAGGCCTTACAAGCAGTAATGCCTTTAATGAAAAGGAAGGAAATTGAGAGCCAGAGGTGAGATGACTTCCCAAGGTCACACATCCAAGGGTCAGCAGCAGAGACTTCTCCACAAGCCCCCTGAACCTCCCACCAGATGCCGCATCAAGAGCATTGACTCCAGCGGCCAAGAGAATACCCCGTGTTTCCCAAACCACGCTTTGCAAAATCCTAGAAACAGCCACTTGTTCCTTCACTTATGCATTCAACAAGTACTTAAGGAGCACCTACTGTATGCCGGGCCCCAGTCCAGTCTCCAGTGGTTCAATAGTGAACAGAAATAGACGCGAGCCTTGCGCTCCTCTGGCGGGAAGTCCACCAGGTTAACAGACACCAGACGCCTCCAGACATTTCCAAGGTCAGATGCAGGTCCTTCCCTCCAAGGAAAGGCTGTGTTCTCTCCCTCCACCCTGCAGGAGAGCAACCCATTTATCTTGGTTCAATTCACCTTTTCATAAACTTATTTGTGCTCAGCCCTCAATCTCAATAATCACCTACTAGCTTCCTGCAGGATATGCGTGTTCCGTGGAAAATGCTCATGTTCAGGAAACTGCCCCTCATGATTTTTAGCCCAGCACTTTCACTTTTCAGCAGCGTGAACCCGGGTGTGTTAGCTCATCTCTTGGGGATTCGGTTTCCTGTCCGTGCAGTGGTAAAAATCTCCCTCCAGCAAAACTTTGTGTAAGCTTTGCTTTGCTGTCCAAAGCTGACAGATTATTCACGCTAGGACTTTTAGCTATCAGAGGCCACGTCCCACCCCACCACCAGTGTCCCAGTGCCCTTAACACCTCCCTAACACACACAGACACACACACTAAGCACACCCTACCTGGCTTCTGCAGGCCTGAGCCCCTTCACCATCCCGGGGACCTGACCCTCCTCTCTCTTCCCTTCCCAGGTCCCAAAGGAGGTACAGAAGATGATGTGGGGCTTGATCCTGGGCAGGCACCCACCCTGACTCTGGCTGCATGTGGACGGGCAAGGGGTGGAATTCGGTGAAGGGCTCTGGGGCCGCTGGGTTAGGATTCCAGCCCCTGGGGCCCTGGGTGGGAGTCGGGGAAGGAAGAGACCACACCGGGATTACCTGCCGGCTGGGCGGTGTCCAGGCCCCGTCAGTTGGTGGTGGTGCCTCCCCGCAGCCCTGCCCAGCCAGGCTTCGCCTTGGGGGGTCCCTCTCTCCCTGCCCTGCCATGCCAGCCCCGTACCCACCTCCAGGGCACATACAGTTTCAGAATGTCCAGGATGTCCGCTTGAAGAGGGACTTCTTCATGAAGTATCAGGACCTCGGCTTCTCAGAGATCTTCACCAACTCTCGGGAGGTGAGCAGTCACCTCCAGCTGCCGCCGGGGCAATATATCATCATTCCCTCCACGTTTGAGCCACACAGAGACGCCGACTTCCTGCTTCGGGTCTTCACAGAGAAGCACAGCGAGTCCTGGTGAGGGGCCCCGTCTCAGTGCTCCAAGGCCGCCTGCCCGAGAGGTGTAGGATGTCAAGCTCAGGGACCAATCGTCTGGTCCTCCCCCACTCTGATCCTATTTTACAGTCAAGGAAACTGAGGCACGAGGAGGGGAAGTCCCAGTTAGCAGCAGAGAGAGAACTAGAACTCAGATCCCATGGAGCCTGTTCCATATTGCTTTAGATGACGTGACCTCCCCGTGACCACCCCACTGAAATCCCTGTCTCCCTGACCCCCGGTAACCCCCTAGCCTTCATTCACTTTTGCCCAGGGAGCTGGATGAAGCCAATTATGCTGAGCTGCTCCAAGAGGTGAGGAGAGGCTTGGGGTTGGGGAACTGAAGGAAGTATCTGCCGGTGTGAAGGAACTTTCTGGACTAGGTCCCTTTCCCATTCCTTTCCCTCTAGGAGAACGTCTCTGAGATCGATGTAAACCAGGACTTCATACATTTGTTTGAGATGGTGGCAGGAGGAGAGGTGAGAGGCTGAGAGCTGGGGGGCTGCAAGGAGGTGGCTGGGGGCTGAAGGGGCCGGAGCAGGGGTTTACGGTCCCCCTTCCTAGGACAAGGAGATAGGCGTGTACGAGCTACAAAAGTTGCTCAACAAGGTGGTCTCCAAATGTGAGTCTTCCACCCCCACCACTCACAACGCTTCCCCCATAGCTCGCACCTCACCTTGACCACTCCCTGCGTCCCCCACACCACCCCGCTCACTCCATCTCTTCTTCCTGCCCCTCCCTCCCTCACAGTCACAAACCTCAAGACCAAGGGCTTTGGCCTGGACGTGTGCCGCTGTATGGTCAACCTCATGGACGTATCTTCCTACCCAGCGGGCGGTCCTGTCCAGAGCTCTCCCGCCCCTGTCCCCTCCTTTCCCCAGAGCCTGGCCCTGAGGTAGCCACCTCTCTGGCCAGCCACGCCCTCCATCCTGATGGGGATCAGGCTCTGGGGTAGCAAAAGATGCCAGTTCTTCTGGCTCTTACCATAGTTGCCATACAGGAACTCCTGGTCTTGGGCCCCCCTCGGTGAGCTTTCCTGCCCCCAAGATGCCCTCTTCACTTCCTTCTCTGATATCCTTGACCACCCCCCAGAAAGATGGCTCTGGCAAGCTGGGGCTTCTGGAGTTCCAGATCCTGTGGAGAAAAATCAAGAAATGGACGGTAAAGGGCACTGAAGGGGGCAGTTTATGGGAGTGAGAAAGGGAAGTCCTTGAGGGATGCAATATACACAAATATCAAATGATTATGTTGTACACCTGAAACTAATATGATGTTGTATGTCAATTCTACCTCAATTAAATTAATTAATTAACTAAAATTTAAAAATTAATGTAAGAGGGATGGGGACTAGTAAGGAGGAAGCTAGAACTAGAGCCCCTGACTGGACACACACACACACACACACACACACACACACAACAGGACAGGATCTGTTGAAGTGTTGGTGCATTAGCTAGTCAAAATATTTAATAACCAGTACAGTCCAGGTTTCAGGCAGCATAAAGGATGCATTCGGAGAACCCTGGGCAGGGTGCCAGAGGCCCCCTGCTAGGCCTGGAATTAACCCTACAGTCCCTCGATGGTAGGAATATTGGGAGCTCAGGGGGTGGGCCAGGGGAGGGAGCCCCTGCGGTCTTGGGCAGCTGTTGTGAGTCAACTGTATTGAAGTATGTCATTATTTCCACTACCATGCCCTGCCCACGGCCCTCCACATCTGTCTGTCCCTTCAGGACATCTTCCGAGAGTGTGACGAGGACCACTCAGGCACCTTGAACTCCTATGAGCTGCGCTTGGCCGTTGAGAAAGCAGGTGGCCTGGGGCCAGGAGAGGGTTTGGGAGCAGGGAGGGAGGAGACACTGGCCAGAGGGCTGGACCCTTGCCCCTCCGCACTCGTCTCTCTCCCAGGCATCAAGCTGAGTAACAAGGTGACTCAGGTGCTGGTGGCCAGGTATGCAAATGAGGACATGATCGTGGACTTTGACAGCTTCATCAGCTGTTTCCTGAAGCTGAAGGCCATGTTCAGTGAGTCAGGCACCTGCCCACTCCTCACCGTAGGCCGGGGACCACTGGTCTTCCCGCACACTCCTATATGAGGGGCGCTGCTCCAGGACCACTCCTCCTTATAGGGTGCAGATGATCTAGGTTCAAATCCCAGCTCCCCACTGGCTGGCTCTGTGCCCTGAGCAAGTCACTTGATCTCTCTGTGCCTCTGTTCCCTCATCTATAACGTGTGGATAATAATGTACCCCCCTCATAGGATCAAGATACAGATGAAATGAGTCAGTATATGGGAGCATGCAGGACTGGGCCTGGCTCACAGCAAGGCTGTAGGAGTTATTATCATTAATTCCCTGCTGGGCCAGGGATTCACTGGGGAGCAGCAGGAACAGCTTCTTACATCCTTCCTGTCATCCGCCCTAGTTGGGAGTGGGTCTTCCAGACCACCGACTCAGCTCTCAACCCCTCTCCCCTTGCCTCCTCCCCGAAACAGCATACTTTCTAACCATGGACCCCAAGAACACTGGCCTTATTCGCTTGAACCTGAACGAGGTACAGGAAGGCATCTTCCGGTGGCACCCCCACCCGTGGCTCCATGTGCTCTCTGCTCTCCCCAGGCGTCCTGCCCACTCCCCCTCTCCCATCCTCACGCTGCTGCTTCCTTCCCCACAGTGGCTGCAGGTAACCATGTGGGGATAGAGGAGCTGCAGGAGCCTGGCTCCCTGCCACCACCGACACTGACACCGGCTCGCAGGGGGTCTAGCCCAGGGGGCAGGGTACTCCTCGCTGCTCTCAGCTCTGCGGTCTCTGCCAACAGAATGGGCTCCAGGTAGTGGCACCTGGACCCCAGACGCCACGCTTACTCCAGCAGTGGGACCTCCATGTCCACCCATCCCCAGCTCAAAGTATTTCTTTCCCCAGCCGGGCTTCTTTCTGGTGGCTGGACAGCCTCTCTCCCCCTCTGAGTATATTTTAGTAAAGATTAAGTGACACTTTCCCAGTGTCCCCTGGCTGGGGAGGCTCTCCACACTTTCTGTCCTGCTCACATCTGCCTGCTGACCTCCCCTCCCGGCATGGCCTCTCTATTCCCTCCCTCACTTGGGGGCATTATTATAATAAACACCACATGCCATTGGCTTCTGTGTCTCTGTGTTTCTACACCAGGAAAAGATTGATGGGGGTGGAAGTCACTTCCCCAGCACCAAAGAGGGGACCCAATAGCTCTCAGGGCAACGCCACCTCCAGGGAGCATTTAGAAATGTGGGATTGTCACAAAAACTAAGGGTATTGTTGGCACTCATGGGCAGTGCCAGGGATGCTGAATGCGCAACAGTCCCTCTCTGAGAACCGTACAGGGAGCAGCAAGCTCACCGCTGGAGCTGGGCCGAGTAGGGGGCCCACAGGGGCCTGAGCCTCCTCTCTCATCTCCTCCTTCAAACTGGGGTCCTCAAAGGTGGTATTGCAGGTGTCTCAAAGGTCAAAAATCCAACATCTGCAGAGCCAGCAGGTTAGAGAAATGAACTGACCCTCCTGGGTGTGAGGCTGGCGGGTGGTGAGCACTGTGACTTGAGGTCATTCCTGCCATTAAGGCATTCAGATTCAGATCACTATTGTTGCTAGCAAATTGCTGCCTGCCAAACTACTGCCCTCACAGGAAGGACTGAGGAATCCTTGATCCACCAGTTCTTGACCTTGGATTCTCTGCCCCACCCGCCCCCTCCCCACAGCCCCCAGCCTCCTGTTGCCGTGAGAAGACCAACATCACCTGCAGCAGCCCCTCAACTGCACTTCCCCTGTCCTTCCAGATCTCTCCGTGGCCTCCCCCTCCGGTCTCTCTGGCCCGGACACTGGGGCCTGTGCATGTGAACTTTCAGCCTCTTGGATAGAGATAGCCTCCAAATTCCCTTAGATTAGGGACTGTGAACCCCAAATGACCCTAAATCCTTCCCGTGTCTGTGTACACTTCGGCTTCCCCAGGCTGCTGTCTCCGCGTTTCCTCCCACAGTCGTGTTCAGAGGCTTCCTTCTGTTCGCACTAAACCCACCCACCCGCCTTGTGCTTCGTGGGGGCTGGGATTCCAACCTTCCTTGATCTGGTGAGGGATCCTCTGCACCAGCCCTGCCCCCTGCCTCCTTTGTGACTTCAAACACTGAACCGAGGCAGCTGCTGGCTCCCTGCATTGCCACCCCCATGGCCTCCTGAGGAATCATTTCTGGCCCTGCCACCCCCTTCTCCCTTCCTCTCCCCTCTGAGAGAGAAGGCCACATTCTCTTAGGGAGCCTCTTCAAGACGGATCCCTCCACTGCCGTCTCCCACCACCTTTCCTCCACAGAGCTGCTCTCTAAGGAGCAAAGGCCCCCGGGAGCGGGACAAGGATCCTTTGGGGAGGCCCCAAAACTAGCAGCTCCTTGGAGCTTTTGAGAGGTCCTGAGCAGTCCCTCTTGGTCCTGGGGAGCCCAGTGAATGCTGACCCTGCCGCTTGTTCCCTGCCCTAGCACAGGATGTGGCCAACTTCCGGCTGGGTGACATTGGGCAAGTTATTCCACTTGTTTAACAGTCTCCTTTTCCTCACCTGTCGATTAGGGGTGACAGTGCCTCTCTCAGAGGGATGTTGTGTGGACAACTGAGCTAATGAAGGTGGAGGAGCGTGCTCAGGGTTGGGCACGCGGTGGGCATTCCGTAGACGGTGAAGTCATGGTCATCATTACACTCGGATTCCAGCAGAGCCCCGTGCACAGTCTGCGTGCTGAACAACTACAGGGGGCATCGTTCACCTAGATAATGACGTGAGGGGCCCCCCAGAGTTTTACCACATGGCTGCCCTGTATTCCAGAAGTGAAATGAATTAGCATACATTTAATAAATATATCTAATTAACACATGCATCCAATACGTATGCAAACAGACATCCATCACATTCCCCCACATCCAAATCTAAACAGAACTGCCCCCCAGCTACAATCAGGCCTGGCTGCTCCCTCCTCCTGCTGGCCCACTCTTGTCTCTGCACACTCCGCCCCCCACCGTCTCACCAGCCCCTTCTGATTGGATCCCTGTTCAGCTTCACCTGCCTCGTTCCCCAGCCTAAGGCCCTGGGAGGCCATTCCCACTGTGTCCTTGCTATCTCCCATGGGTCTGTAACCCCACTTTCTGCTCTTCTGGCCCTCAGCGTGGGCAGCCTCCTCTGTTCACAGTGCTGGGCGGTGGTGGGCACTATGCCATGCGGCCAGTATCCTGCACTCATGCTGGGTGACCTCAACGGAAGCCACGTGGCAATCCAGATTTCATCTCTTGATGACTAACTGCCATTCTCCACAGCTGCTGCCCCAGTTTTCTCCAGAGCCTGCTCCACAGCCTCCAATTTTACTGCAAAAACAAGGCCACATCAGAGGAACAGCCTCAACCGGACATCTCCCATCCCTCAGAATACCTCCATTGCTTTGTCCTCCGGTCTCTGAGAAAGCGGGATATAAATGTGCTAGAAGTCTTGCCATTGGCAACAGCAATGATGGACTTTGAGGGCATTATGCTAAGTGAAATAAGTCAGACAGAAAAAGACAAATACTATACGATCTCACTTACACGTGGAATACAAAAAAAAAAAATACCAACTCATAGATACAGAGAACAGATTGGTGGTTGCCAGAGAGGGTGGGGGGTGGGCAAAATGGGGGGAGGGGGTCAAAAGGTACAAACTTCCAGTTATAAGATAAATAAGTCCTGGGGATGTAATGCACAGCATGGTGAATATAGTTAATAATACTGTATTGTATATTTGAAAATTGCTAGGAGTACAGGTGTTAAAAGTTCTCATCACAAGAAAAAAAAAGTTTGTAATTATGTATATTGATGGATGTTAACTAGACTTACTGTGGTGACCATTTCACAATATATACAAATATTGAATCATTATGTTGTACACCTAAAGCTAATATAACGTTATATGTCAATTATATCTCAATAAAATAATAAATAAAATGTGTGAGAAAAACCATGGAATATCATGCAAGAGTTATAAGCAGTGGCCTGGATACCACACAGCAACAGCGATAGGAGCCTGAAAACATGCTGACTGGAAAATAGTAAAGTAGAGTGAACACACCAGCTTTTTTTTTTACATTTTAAAAATGGTGTATTTTCACATCTATGTCCATCAACAATATTGGCCTGTAATTTTCCTTCTTTGTGTTGTCCTTGTCTGGTTTTGGGATCAGGGTGATGTTGGCCTTGTAAAATGTGTTAGGACATGTTCCATCTTCTTTAACCTTTTGGAATAGTTTGAGAAGGATAGGTAATAAATCTTCTTTGGATGTTTGGTAAAATTCTCCAGGGAAGCCATCTGGTCCTGGACTTTTATTTTTTGGGAAGTTTTTGATTACTGTTTCAATCTCTTTACTTGTGATTGGTCTATTCAGATTCTCTATTTCTTCTTGATTCAGTTTTGGGAGGTCGTATGAGTCTAAGAATTTATCCATTTCTTCTGGATTGTCCAATTTGTTGGCATATAGTTTTTCATAGTATTACCTTATAATCCTTTGTACTTCTGTGGTATCTGTTGCAATTTCTCCTCTTTCATTTCTGATTTTATTTATTTGAGCCTTCTCTCTTTTTTCCTTAGTGAGTCTGGCTAAGGGTTTGTCAATGTTGTTTATCTTCTCAAAGAACCAGCTCATTGTTTCACTGATCCTTTCTACTGTATTTTTTTTTTGTTTCAATTTCATTTATTTCTACTCTAATTTTTATTATTTCCCTCCTTCTGCTAACTTTGGGCTTTGTTCTTCTTTTTCTAATTCTGTTAGGTGTAGTTTAAGATTACTTATTTGAGATTTTTCTTGTTTGTTAAGGTGGGCCTGTATTGCTATCAGTTTCCCTTTCAGGACCGCTTTCTTGTATCCCATATGAGTTGGTATGGTGTATTTTCATTTTCACTTGTCACCAGATATTTTTGATTTCTCCTTTAATTTCTTCAATGATCCACTGGTCGTTCGGTAGCATGTTGTTTAGTCTCCACATATTTGTCACTTTCTCAGCTTTTTCCTTGTACTTGATTTCTAGTTTCATAGCATTATGGTCAGAAAAGATGCTTGATATGATTTCAGTCTTCTTAAATTTATCGAGGCTTGCCTTGTTTCCCAACATATGGTCTATCCTTGAGAATGTTCCATGGGCACTTGAGAAGAATGTATATCTACTGTTTGGATGGAGTGCTCTATATATATCTATTAAGTTCATTTGGTCTACTTTTTCATTTAAATCCACTATTTCCCTGTTGACTTTCTGTCTGGATGATCTATCCATTGACGCAAGTGGGGTGTTACATTCCCCTACTATTATTGCATTGTTGTTAATATCTCCTTTTAGGTCTGTTAATAGTTGCTTTATGTACTTTGGTGCTCCTGTGTTGGGTGCATATACATTTATAAGTGTTATGTCTTCTTGGTGGTGTGTCCCTTTTATCATAATATACTGCCTGTCTGTCTCTCATTACCTGTTTTATCTTGAAGTCTACTTTGTCTGATATAAACATGGCAACACCTGCTCTCTTTTGTTTGCAATTAGCTTTGAGTATTGTCTTCCATCCTTTCACTCTGAGCCTGTGTTTGTCTTTAGAGTTGAGATGTGTTTCCTGGTGGCAGCATATTGTTGGGTCTTGTTTTTTAATCCATCCCGCCATTCTGTGTCTTTTAATTGGAGAATTCAATCCATTTACGTTTAGAGTGATTATTGATATATGAGGGCTTAATGCTGCCATTTTATCACTTGTTTTCCAGTTGTTCTGTATTTCCCCTTTTTCTTCCTGTGTATTTCGGACTACCAATTCAGCTTGGTAGTTCTCTATGATGGTTTTCTCAGTTGTCTCTTTATTCACCACTTGTGTCTCTGCTCTGATTATTTGTTTAGTGGTTACCCTGAGGTTTGTATAAAAAATCTTGTAGATGAGATAGTCCATTTTCTGATAGCCTCTTATTTCCTTGGTCTAAGCTGATTCCATCCCTTTTCTCTTCCCCTTCTAAGTTGTTGTTGTCACAGCTTATTTCATCTTTTGTTGTGAGTTTGTGGTTAAAACGATGAGATTACATTTATTTTTGATGTTTTCCTTCCCTTCATCTTTAACATTATAATTGTTTGCTAACCTGTTCTGATAGAGAGCTGCAATTTTCTGTTTATTAAAAAATGGTGTTTTTTAATAGACTACAAAATTTACCATCTCAACCATTCTTAAGTGTGTAGTTCAGTGGCATGAAGTACATTCACATTGTTGTGCAACCATCGATACCACTATTATGAATAATGCTGCTGTGAACATTTGTGTACAAGTTTTTGTGTAAATGTGTGTTTTAAATTCTCTTGGTAGATTCTTATACATCTTTCTAGAGTTTCTCTATGGAAATACAGATATATATTCTTGTTTCTCCACCCTCTATGCACAAAAGGTAGCATATTATACACATCAGTCTGCACTCTCCCTTTTTCACTTAAAAAAATATATATCTGGGAAGATTACAGACACGCAAGGGGAAGAGCTTAGATTGAACCATGTGGTAACAGACTAGATTTGGAGATCTCAATATGAATTCATTTTTAGCTTAATGTAGATACAGACAATTATATAAAATATATTGGTAGATTTGTGTATATACAGGGTTAGTATACACACATGCATTTCCTTACTCTGTCAGCTGGGAGGGCCCAAAAGTAACAACACTACAGTAGCAACCAGCAAACCTAATGCCCAATACTTGGCTTCTAATACCATTCTCCAATCCATACAACCAGGGATCCTTGGAGAAAAGGCTGATTCTGGGCCTGGAGCAGGAAATATACAAGATGAGCCTAGAGCATCTTATAATGCCATAAAGTAAAGAAATGCTTAAAAAAAATAGCAAAACCAAAAAACACCATATGGGGTATACGTCAAAGGTGGAGCATAATTCTCCACCCCTTAAGTGTGGGCTGAACAGAGTGACTTCCTTCCAAAGAAGACATACAGAAAGGGGGAGAAAAGAGTACCTTTATGGCAGAGAAAGATGATAAACATTAATTCAGGCAGATGAGCAAGATCAACATCAACAGTAATAAATCACATCGATAGACTGTACCCTTGATACGATGTGATAAGAATGATATTTTACCTCTGTGGTTTCCTTCCCCAAACCCCAAACCCCAGTCTCATCACGAGAAAAATATCGGACAAATCCCATTTGAGGAATATTTTACAAAACGCCTAACCAGCACTCCTCAAAACTGTCAAGGTCATAAAAAACAAGGAAAGTCTGAGAAACTGTCACAGCTAGAGGAGCTTGGGATCCTGGCACAGGAAAGGGACATTAGGTAAAAACTAAGGAAATCTGAACAAAGTATGGGTTTTAGTTAACACTAATGTATCAGTACTGCTTCCTTAATCGTAACAAACTTACTGTACTAAGGTAAGATGTTAATTACAGGAGAAGTTGGGCATGGGGTATACAGAAATTCTCTGTACTATCTTCACAATTTTTCTGTAAATCTAAAACTATTCTAAAATAAATAATTTGTTTTAAAAAGTAATTAAAATATATACCTTGGAGGGCCGACCCGGTGGTGCAGCAGTTTAGGTTGCACTTTGGCAGCCCAGGGTTCGTGGGTTCGGATCCTGGTCACCTGCCGACTCACTGCTTGTCAGCCGTGCGGTGGCGGCGTCCCATATAAAGTAGAGGAAGGTGGCACGGATGTTAGCCCAGGGTCAGTTTTCCTCAGCAAAAAAAGAGGAGGATTGGCAATGCATGTTAGCTCAGGGCTGGTCTTCCTCACAAAAAATTAAAAAAATATATATATATATATATATATACACCTTGGAGATATTCTTCTATTAGTATATAGAGAGCTTCCTTATGACTTTTTATAGCTGTATAATATGCCACTGTAGTGAAGTCTCATTTATTTATCAGTTCTTTATGGAAGGTTGTTTCCAATCTGTCACTATTATAAACAAAGCTACAATGAATAACTCTATACCTATGTCATTTTATACAGTGCAAATATTTCTATAGGATAAATTTCTAAAAGTAGGATATTGAGCTAAGAGTTTCTACACCAGTAATTCAGATAAATATTAAATTCCCCTCTACAAAGGAGATACCAATTTATACTCCCACCAGCAATATAAGAGAGTGCGTATTTCCCCACAGCCTCATCAACAGGGTGTATGGTCAAACTTTTGCATATTACTAATCTGATAGATGAAAAATGGTTTCTCATTGTTCTTGTAATTTGCATTTCTCTTATCAAGATTGAAGCTGAGCAAATATTCGTGTTTTGCTTGCATCTCCCTTTCTGTGAGCTGTCTCTTAATATTCTTTGTCCATTTTTATACTGGGCTCTTGTGTTTTTCCTTAAATTGTAGGAGCTATTTATGTTTTAGGAAGATTTGACCCTTGTCTGCATAGGGGTTGCCAATATTTCCCTTGGTTGGTCGTTTGTCTTCCCACTAGGTTTTTAACGCCTGCCACATGGACTCTGCCCCTTCACTCCAGCAGAACTGCTTTCGCCAGGCCATCTGTCTCCTCTCAGAGCCACATCCCAAAGCCCCGCTAGTCCCTCACTCTTCCTGGTGACGTATGACCTCTTGGTGATATCTGGCTCTATACTGAAAACTCCTCTCGTGTGTAAATAACATTTATTTTGTCTTTTGTCTGACTCCAGGCGTTACATATTCTCATCAGAACACAGAAAAGCACGTAGAAGAAACCCAAAACTCACCTTTTATTCCACCTCCCAGGGTAACCACTCCCTGTTTATCGATGCCTATGTGTGTGTTTCTTTATTTACAAAATAAATCTCTTAAATTAACCCAGTCCGTTTGGGAGTCTATAACTGCACTTTCCTACCTCTTGGATTTCTCCTTGTGCTTATTCTGTGCCCCAAAGCACTCGAGGTGCTGACATGGGTGGGAACTTTTCCCTCCTGCCCATCCCCACAGCAGTCTCATTCTCTCTCCTGGACCCCCATCCACATTTCTCCTGCCTGCCCCACTTCCAAGCTTAATGGTGTCAAACTCTAGTCTCATCTGGTCTTCAGGACCACCTTGTTAGAAACCTGGGTTGGTCAACCTACCCCTGCAAAAGATCCTGGTTTTCCTCTTTTCATTAGTGACACCAGCCAAGAGGAACATCCAAGACTCGCCCAAGCGTGGTTTCCGGTCCACGCTCCGTATGCACCAAACATCCCTGAATTGAGCCCCCTCTGTGTGGCCTCCCATCTTTGCTCATGCTCTTCCTCACCTGGACTCTGTCTCCCTCCCTGAAGCAGGCCTTCCCATGACTGTGTGTCACGTTCTGCCCATCTTCTGCCCCCAGCGCACCCTCCACCTCTTCCTTTTCCTCGTGAGTCCCTCTCTGGAGCCCTCCCCGCTCCCTGGTCGCTCCTTCAGGCCTCAGCTCAGAAGCTCCATCCTCCAGGAGGCCTTTTCTGAGAAGTTCCACAGGCATGCACCCCAGGCCCCATGCTGGCTGGGTGCCCTGGCCTCCCATAGTGCCAAGACTTCTCCCGGCACAGCATTTATCTCTCTGCATTGTAATTTCCTGTTTATTCCTCTGTGTCCCCTACTGACTATACACTGGGGTCAGGACTGTCTTTTTCATTGACGTATTTCAAGTGCCTGCACGAATGAACACTAAATAAATTTGTTGACTAAGGAAATGAATGGCTCCTCCAGCCAGTGTGACCGCTCCCCACTTTGAACCTTGGAAGCTGTCCATCGAGGATGCTTCCTGGAGGGTCAAGGTGGTCCTGCTGGAATTGGAAACCTCCTGGGTCTGATGTGCAAACTCCTCGACCTTGGCTATCTTCCTACTACCCTCTTCTGACTGTCACGGAGGTCCTCTCTGACCCTCAGTCTATTCATCTGTCTAGAGAAGAGAACATTCAGGGGACAACTACAAGGACCAAATGAATCATATACCTTGTAAATAGCAATGTGACAAGTGAATATGAGGTGTGGGTATGTTATAACAAAGAACGCTACCATTGACTGAGCATGTTTTCCAAACCAGGCACCGAGCTAACGTCTAACCCGTATTAATGCCTTTCATCCTAACAAATCAGCTCCAGTTCATAGAAAAGTAAACTGAGGCACAGAGCAGTTAACGACTTATTTCCTAAGTTTTTACACTGGCAGTAGAGGAGCTGGACTTGAACCTGGGCCCAGAGCTCCAGAGCCCATTTGCTCAACCACCGCCCCATATTGCTCTCTATTAAATAATACTGTTAGTATGATTTGGTCTGATAGCTTCCATCTTCGATTAATTGCCCTCTTCAGTTAATTAATTAATTGGGTTGGGTGACCTGATCACACAACCACCCTCTCCCGGCCTGATTCCGACTCTAACAGTAATTCTGTATGTAGATTTTTGTGCAGATAACCACTTATCTATCCCAAGAATGGAGACATGTTCAAAACGTAGCTCTTTAAAAAGGACCACGCCCATACTTTCTGTTCTCTGACGTTTGTATTATTAGATTCAAACAGAATAAATACTCATCAGCTGAATTAAACACAGAGAAGCTTAGTGGCATCTGTTTTGTCATAATTGGCATGGACTTGCCTTCAGTGGTTTGACAGATGTATATTCCCCAAACCCACCACTCCAGGCCCTCCAAGCACTCTTAGGATGAGGTTTCCAGTCCCTTCCCTCATACTTTCAGAATTCCTTTGCTGAGAGAGATGGGGGCAAGGGAGGTGAGGGAAGAGGCCAGGCTGGAGGGGGGTCTCCACTTGGATTCACAAGTGACAGAAGAGAGATAAGGAGAGGTTTGGTGGGCACTCGCAGTCCTTCTGGGTCTGTGGCTCAGGGAGCAAGCTGTGACCCCCTGGATTGCCAGGGGGGTGGCATGGTAATGCCACATGTGCAGGTTCCCCCATCCTCCCTCCTTTGCCTGTCCTGGGCCCACTCCCCTGATGTCAGCCTCATCCCTGGCACAAAGCACCAACTCCTGCCCACGGGACCAGAGAAGGCAGGGAGGCAGAAAGTGGCCAGCTCCGGACACCCAAGGAAAGTCTGAAGACAGAAGGGTGGATGTCCCCCAAGGGACAGCCAGAAACAAGAGGCCTGCCTCCCAGCACCATGCTCCCTAACTGCCTTTACTTCTGGGGGGCCGGAAATTTGTGAGACGCAGGGAGGGAAAGAAAGGGAAAAAGATGGAAGAGAGGGAAAGAGGTCCAGAGAAAAAGGGTAAGAGGTTAGGGAGACCAACACACATTCCACTGTTAAATGAATGATATGCAGAATAATAATGAAATACTGAGGACAGCAAATAATACAACAGTATTAAATACTTCCATGTAGGGGCTGGCCCGGTGGCATAGTGGTTAAGTTTGTGTGCTCTGCTTCAGCTGCCCAGGGTTGCAGGTTCAATCCTGGGCTTTGACCTACGCACCGCTTTTCAAATCATGCTGTGGCAGGAGTCCCACATATAAACTAGAGGAAGATGGGCACAAATGTTAGCAAGCTCAGGGCCAATCTTCCTCACACACACACAAAATTTCCATGTATTCACCACCAAGATTAAACACAGATTAAAAAAGAATGCCATATTTCCTTTAGCTTTCATCAATTTTTTTTAAAGGGATAATACATTGCAGATACAGCTATAATCACCTCCCCCCACCTGCGGACCGTCATTTCCTCTGTCCCTTCTCCCTTAGAGGGAGCCATTCTCCTGAAGTCCTGTCTGTCTTTCCCATCTGGGTTTCCACTTTTCTACATGGGTATGTATCCACAAAAATACATACCATAGCTCATGTTTCAAATTTTTACAGAAACGGTATAATTTGGCTCATATGCTTTTGCCACTTGGTTTTCTCTTACTCAATGTCACGTTTTTTTGATACTTATCCATATTGATACATGAGAGTGAGTGTATTCATTTTATCTGCTGTGTAGTAGTCCATTTGATGATTAAGTTTACTTTTCTGTTCTCCTGTTGGGGGACACTTGTTTCTACTTTTGTTGTTATTACAAAAAAAAAAACATGAACGGACATCCGTGTGCACGTCTCCCTGGATGCATCTGTGAGAATTTCTCTAGAATCACATCTAGAAGAAGAATTGCTGGGTTCCAGGGAAATGGGGATTTCTATCTTTACGAGATATTGCCAATTGACCTCTAAAATGACTGAGCCAGTGAACTTTCCCTCCAGTACTCCATGAATTTCTACTTCTCAGGGTTGCAAAATTCTTCCAAACATAATTTGCACTTCCTCCTATGCTGGTGTGGATAAGTGACTGTTTACATTTATAGGCCTATCATGTTTCCTCTTCAGGAAATGACCTGCTCACTTCCTTTGTTAATTTTCCTATTGTTTTCCGTTTTTTTTTTCTTACTGATTATAAAAGTATTTGATTTATGATTGATATAAATCTTTTTTCACTTTGTTTGTAGTGTTTTTTGTTAATTGAAAGTTTTTAAATTATTATCAAAGCTGAGTGATCGATACATGGGGGTTCTTTATACTATTATTTCTACTTTTGTGTGGTTTTGAAAATTACCATAACAAGAAGTTTGTAAAAATCTTTTGTTTGAAAAAAAACAAATAATTCTCTACTATCCCAAATTCCTTAAGATCAGCTCCTATATTTTATAGTTTTACTTTCCACATTCAGGTCTCTAATGCCACTGGAATTTATTTTTGTAGTTGGTGTGCCAAAGGGTCAAATCTTGTCTTTCCCTCATGGAGGGCCAACTGTCCCAGCCCCATGTTTCACCCCATATGTCCCTTCTCCTCTGACCAGAAAGTCCCCTCTGCCCCATCTATTCTTCTTTTTTTTTTTTGAGGAAGATTGGCCCTGAGCTAAAGTCTGTTGCCAATCTTCCTCTTTTTCTTTTTTCTCCCCAAAGCCCCCAATACATAGTTGTATATTCTAGTTGTAGGTCCTTCTATTTCTTCTATGTGAGACACCGCCACAGCACGGCTTGATGAGCAGTGCGTAGGTCTGCGCCAAGGATCCGAACCTGCGAACCCCAGGCCACCAAAGCGAAATGCGTGAACCTAACCACTGCACCACCGGGCCAGCCCTGCCCCATATATTCTTAGGTTTGTTTCAAGCTCTCTGTTCTGTTTCTTAGTCACTGTGTCTATTCTTGCATCTTGCCACACTGTTTTAATTCTCATATTACCAGATTGGTATCTGTAGAGCCATCTTGGTACTCTCTCTTCTTTTTCTTCTTCTTGGTCCTTTTTCCTTCCATATAAATTTTATGATCAGTTTACCCAATTCCAGAAAGAGAAAAAACCAACAGTGTTGGGTGAATTGGAATTACATTGAATTTACAAATTAATTTGGGGGAGAACTAACATCTTTATAACATGATACCTTCCTGACCATTATCTCGGCACATCCACATATTTAGGTCTTTTTTGGTCCCTATGTAAACATTTTGTTTGTTTTCTCCACGAGGGTCTTGCTCAGTCTTTGTTAGTTTTATTCCTGGGCCTGCGGTTTTTGTGGCTTTCTCTCCCCACATCAGCTATGCCAGGCATGTCCTTCCTTACCCCCGACTCCAGCCCCTTGGTCCATGCCCCTCCTTCCCACTGTCCAGGGAGCAGCTGTCCTGCCCCAGCAGCTGACCGTTCCTGTGAGGCCTTCCAGAGAGCCTAGGGCTCCCACCTCCCACCTCCCACCTCGGGTCCTGTCAGCTGAGTCTGGGGAGAGTGACAGTTGTTCCGGTGAGGACAATGGGCTGCATTCTGTACAGGCCCCTCTCTGCACCTACTTCTCCCCAGCCAGAGCAACTGTTCTTGTAGATAGGGTAGGGCCCCACCTGTCAGCTCTAGATACTCTTCCAGGCCACATCCAACTCTCTGATCCATTTTCTTTGTGTCTTATGAGTGTGTCTAGTGTGTGTCCTACTGCCCAGTTGCCTGTCTGTGGACTGAACATCACCTGGAATCGGTGGGCAGGGGAATGCAGGTCAAGAGTAAGGGCCCAGCCTTCCTGAGTGCATCATCTCTTCCCTCGGAGGAACTGCAGTTCACAAAGTGTCCTCTCAGTTGTCACCACGCTCAGGCCTCAGATCCTCACAGGATAGATGGTTCCAGGACTACTGTCGCAGGCAGAGAGATGCTGTGATAGGTGACAGGGCTGAACTCCCAATTCCTGGCTAGTATTCTGCCCTTCGCCACCAATAGTTCCTACACCTGTCTGGCCTCCACACCTGTTCCTCGGCCCCTGCTCTCCTCAGCACTCCCGCCCTTGACAAGGCCTCCCTGCCTCTTTTCAGAACTCCTTGTAGGTGGGTCAGCACTGCTCTCAACCTCCCACAACCAGGAAGGGCTTCGGGCCAGTGCTGATCCCCCAGAGGGGACAACAGGACAGTGAAACATGACAGTCAGGGGCCAGGGCCTCGAGGGAACCCAGGCCTCTGTCGATGCCTCAAGCATTAACTGAGCCCCAGTACCCACTCTGAGGCAGCTCATGAGCATCAGGGTGCCTCACAGCAGGTCTTCAAGGAGAAGCCAATTGGGCTGGCTTCAGATATAGGGTGTACTGGGAGGGGAAACCCAAAAAGATGGAAGGAAACAAATTCTTGTTTATTGGACACCTTCTAGGAGGCAAGCTCTGGACCTAGTCTTCTGCCACCTCCTGATCCTGTCAGAGGTAGGTATTATGAGAATTCCCCTTTCAGGGAAGAAGGTCATTCCCACCCCCAGCTGCACAGTGTACAGTCTGCCCAGGCATCCAGAGAGGCCTTGAGAGAGGGTCCCAGAGCCACAGTGAATCCAGAGCTGAGTGACCAATGCAGAAGCACCCTTCCCCTCCCTGTGTGGGTCAGTGGCCATAGAGTGCTTTGGACCCCTGGATGGGGGCAAGCAGAATGGGGTGGGAGGAGCAGGAGGCCCAGTGCTTCCAGGTCTGGAGAGAACCCATTAGCTCTACTACAACTCTCGCCACCCCACCCTTGGTTTACCCATCTGCTTGTCTGTCACCCTGCAGACAAGTCTGTCCTGTTCACCACTGTGTCCTCCACACCTTGCACAGGCCTGGCACACAGTGAACACTCAATGCTTGTTGTAGAATGAACAGCCCGATTAACCGATGCCTACGTATGGGGGTGGTGGGGGCCCCCAGGACACTTCTGGATGGCTCTGAGGATCTGGGGAGAAGACCAGGGAGGAGGACCCCAGGGATCACTTACTGCCCAGCCCACATGCCTCAACTTCAAAAGTTGGCACCCAGACACTTTTTTTTCAATTGACTTTGAGGAACAGGAGGTTTGGCCAATTTCCTCAAAGTTGCCTGGCCCTCCCTAGCCAGGAGAGGGTGAAGGGTAGAGGTCAGGGCAGTGCAGGCAGGTTCCATTACACAAACTAAATTAGGAACTAGAAGGAACTGCCCCATGGCAGCTTTGTTGCCAGACAGGATGATTATTTTTCCAGGAAAGGCTGAGGAAATCTTTAGCAGAGTCCTTGGCTTCCTGCCTTGCAGAAAATGTCTGGGGGGGGGGGGGTTGGGGGTGGTGTGGGCATTGGGGGATTAATCCCAGCTGAGGGTGGGAAGGAGCTGGAGAGTAGAGTTAGTCCCAGGAGTTGGGGGGGCGCAGAATGTAAACTAAGACTCCATCCAGCCCTGGACCTAGCCGTGCACCCCCCCCAACTCCCTCTAGAATCCCCCATTGTTACCAGAGACGACATCCTGTTTCCTTTACCTGCCTCACTGTCCCAGACCCCTGGACACTGTTTACAGGAAGCAGAGAGGGGCAGGAGTCTGGCCCTGGCCCAGGGTCCAAGAATCTCACAGCTAGAAGATTCCACAGCTGTGGAAACTGAGTCTGGGAGGGGTGGGGGGTGGTTTACCCAAGATCACGGCCACCACAGATGTGGGCCAGTGCACGGTGGGGCCTCCAGGGTTCCCTCGAGATGACAGACTTTGGAGGTTCCCAGTGGGAACCATCGAGACCTGACTTGCCCTCCCCCAGGCTCCATGTGGTCAGTTCCTCCCGTCCAAGTGGCTCTCTCCAGCTTTTGTGGCCCACACAGTTCTCACACACATCCCAGAATAGTGTGTTTGGATCCATGGAGCTCTGGGACTCAGTAGCACAGGCCCTGGGACAAGCAGGCCTGGGTTTGGATCCAGACACAGAACCTTTATTTATTTATTTATTCTTACAACAAATGTTTATTGCCAAGCACTGGGGACACAGCAATCAAAATAGACACAAGTCCCCACTCTCATGGAGTTTATGTTCTAGTGGGGGAGGCAGATAATCAACAGGACAAGGAAATAAAATATATACCATATCAGTCAATGATTTGCTATGGAAACAGAGCAGAGGAAGGGATGGAGAGGAATCAGCAGGAGATGGGGTGGGGGGAGTGTACTTTCAAATAGGATGGATGGGTAACATCCGGGCAAAGAGTTGAACAAGGTAAGAGATGGAGCCATGTGGATATCTGGAGAAAGAGCCCTATAGGCAGCAGCAACAGTAGGTGCAAAGGCCCTGAGGCAGAAACATGTCTGACACAGTTAAGGAGCTGCAAGGAGGCCAGTGTGCTGGAGCAGAGAGAGAGAGGAGCAAGGACTAGAAGTTGAATCAGGAAGTTAGGGGAGACCACCCGGGGCCTTGTGGGTCACAATTAAAGCCTTTGGCTTTATCTCTGAGGGAGACAGGAGCCATTGGACAGTTTGAGTAGAAGAAAGACATGATCCAATTCATGTTCTATAAACAGCATTCTGGTCACTGTGTGGAAAAGAGAAACAGGAACACCAGTTAGGAAGCTACTACAATAATTCAGAGGAATACTCAGACAAAGGTAGTCATGGTGAGAAGTGGTGAGATCCTGAATATTTTAAAAGCAGAGCCACCAGGATTTACTAATGTGGGTAGTGAACTGTGATAGAAAGAGACAAGTCAAGGATAACTTCCAAGATTTTGGCCAGAGTAACTAGAAAGGTGCAGTTGCCAATTACAGAGATGGGAAAGCCTGAGGGAGGGGCAGGTTTGGGGGGAAATCAGACCATTTATCTGTGTGATTCTGGGTAAGTTGCTTGACCACTCTGAACCTCAGTTTCTTCATCTGTACAATGGTTATAATAATCACACCCCTGCAGTGGTGGTGAGAGTTAAGTGAGATCATGAACTCACAGGCTTGGCAAACAGATGTGCTCAATACATGTCCCACCCACAGCCCACGGATGACACACGGCCATCGCATCTCCTCAGGAAGCAACTGGAAGGAGAGGAAGATGACACCTGTAAATCTATATTCCAGCTCCTCTCCCCTGCGCCCTCCAGGTAGAAGTGGGACACACCTTTTTGATGTTTAAATTTTCTTTCTTCAGGGTCCCTGATGGTTCTGGAGATGGTGCTGATGCTACTGAAGGCTGGTTGTGGGATGATGATAAAGTTTCTATTCCCAAGGCGGTGAAGCTTACAAAACACTTTCATGGCCATTATTTCATCTGAGCAGCAGGGCAGAAATTAGACCCATTTTATGAAGTGGGAGAATAAGGTCTTTCAAAACAAAACAAAACCCAGAGTGTCTCTATTTCACTATGTCACGGAACCTCACTTAATCTCTGGGTAAAAAAAGTGGCTAAGAGGGTCCGGAAGTGGGTATCCCTCTTCCTGTCCCTGAGTGGGAGTGCCACCCAGCTATCCAACTGGGCCCAGCTATGAAATGGATGGTGACCCCACTCCTCCACCCCCAGGGAAGGGCCCACAAGTGCTTGCCAGGTCATTGTCCCCCTGTCTCAGCCATTCTGAGCACATCTGGTGTGTCTGGGCCACAGCCTTACTGCTTCTGAGGTTTGGGCCAGTGGGTCTCGCACACTGTCCCATTCCAGTTGCTCTTCCCAGTTACTCCCAGTTACTGAGGTGACAGAATAGGGGACCAGAAGCCAGAAGAATCAACGTGTCTAAAGTCACACCATTCCAAGTGCAGTCTGGGTTCCACTCTGAGGTCCGCCCCCTCAGAGGAGGAATTCCTGCATTCCAATTCCTTCCACTTCTGCTAGCCCAGCTGCCCCCTCCCCTCCATCTACCAGGTGCCAGAACACAGCTGTCTCTTCGCTGCTCCCCCGACCCAGGCAAGCTGTCCTGGGTGGAGCTGAGCTGGGTGGGGCAGCCCTGTGTAGTGTCCAGCGAGGCTGTGCCCCCACAAGCAAATTCAGCCAGAGATTGGCTCTGAGCAGCAGTTCTGACCGGTGAGAGCTGCTGCCATGGATGGATGGATCGGTGGGGGTGGGGGACTGGGAGGGTAGGGAGGGTCGGGTCAGATCGAAGGCCCTTAATAGAAAACTTAGAACTGCCAGGGGAAGAACGCCTGCTGGACTGGGGGAGAAGGGTTGAGGAAGGCCAGGTGACTGCGGGTGTGCGTGAGGAGGGGTGACTAGAGGAAGGGAGGGTCAGGGAATGGTAGAAAGCCCTGGAGGCGGGGGATGGCAAGCTTTACTGCGACTTTGGCTCCGTGTCTCCTTAGCTATGGTGAGAACCCCCTTCCCCAGGTACCTTGCCAAGAGACAGGGCTTCAGGAAAGCAAAACTGACGTGCAAATTACGATCTGGGGAGCTGGAAGGTGTAAACTGAAGGGAGGGAAATCCTGCACATCACCTGTCTTTGCCAGGTGAGGAGGGAGCAGGAAGGGCAAGCCTAGTCTGGATTGCCTTCGCAGCCACGCCCGGCCATGCCTGCTCCGCTGCTCCCGCTACTGCTGCTGCGAACGCTGCTGTCCCGCCTGCTGCTGCCCGCGGCCCGCCTGGCCCGCCAGCACCTCGTGCCCCTGCTGCGCCGCCTGGCTCGCCGCCTGGGCTCCCAGGACATGCGAGAGGCTGTGCTGGGCTGCCTGTTGTTCATCCTCAGCCAGAGACACCGGCCGGACGCTGGGGAGGCCTCTGGAGTGGCCCACTTGGAGAAGAGGGAGAGGCTAGCCCCCCAAAAATGAGGCCACAAGTCCTGGGAGCAGACATATTCATTGAAATGCTTTCTTTTGGAGTGAGACAGTCCTGGCATGGTCACTGACCGCAGCCTGCCGAGCGGGCAGAAGACGCGGTGGAGGACTGAGCATGAGGGGTCGGACCAGGACATGCCTCCCCACTCCCAGTAGAACCGATTGGAAGGATGCCCTGCATTGAGCAGGAAACTTATCATTACCCCTCCCTCCCTCTGCATACTTCCCAAGACCCTTCCCAGTCACCTCTGGCCTGAGTGGGGGTAGGAACTGACTGCCCCCATTCCCAGGCAAATGGGGTTGTGAGGTCCCATGAGAGACAACACTTAACCCAAGGACAACGGAGAATTTAGCTGAGAGAAGAGATTTTCATCTGTCTATCTTCCAGACTCAGTAGCTTAAAATAAGACCCTGGTTCCCTAGGGAGTCAGTCCTGTCCCCTAAAGCCCAGCATACAGCAGGTGTTCAATAAATGTTGATTTGAATTCTTGGGATGCCTTGGAAAGTCTTGTCACCTGTACTTCTATGCCACAAGACAGTCTAACCTGGCCGGGGTGGGGTGGAGAAACAATTCAAGGCTTTCTTTTGCTACCTATTCCATTGTCCCCTCAGTCCTTGTCTAACTTCAGTCAGTATGTCACACTGTGACCCAGGAGTCTCGTGTTTGACTTGGAGAAAGTTTGGCTGGCCAGCTCAAGGTAAGGAAGAAATACGTCCGGAGCGAGTCTGGAGACCCTTCTCAGCTAACGGTGGTGGGGAGAGGGAAGTTTGTTTGCTTAAGGGACCTGTGGGCAGCCACCCAGGGGAGCAGTGCAGAGATGCATGTCCCTGAGGGGCACTCTGCTCCTGAAGATGTGGGGGTGGGTGGGGAGTGACCCGAGGCATTCACCTCATCATTTCCCCCTTCCCAATGGGGGGTCCTGGGGGGGGTCAAATAAGAGTAGTCAGGTCAGATGCATTTACATTCCAGCCTCCGGATAATTTGCTTATTGTTCCCAGGCAACAGTCCTCCCGCCCTCCCCGCCCCCCGCGGCGAGTCTTGGGCTCAAGGTTCAGAGGGGGATAGTGAGGACTACAGACCCCTTTCAGGACCCCCATCCCGTCCCCACACCGATCAGAAGCGTGGGCCGGGGGAAGAGCTGAGACCAGAGCTGTGCGCCCCCACTCCAGCCCCGCGGGGCTTTCCGCCAGATCCTCCCCCAACCTCCCACCTTACTCCCCCTCGACACCATCTGCTTCCTCCTGGAGTCCTCAAAAGCCAGTGCACGTGCTCGCCTCTCTCCAGAGGGCGACCTGGGGGCAGGGAGCGGAGCGCAGTGAAGGCAGTTGGAGCCCCTGGTCTCCTAACCCCGTTCCCCTCCGGGGTCACAAGCGCCTTTTTTTTTTTTTTTTCCTGGCCTGCTCCCGGCCTCCCCTGCCACCAACTTCTCGAAGCGCCCCCCGCCCCATTCCCGCGCAGCTCCGCGCGGGCTCTGTCCGCCCGTTGCAGCCCCTCTCCCGTCCCGCGCCAGAGACCGGTGAGACCCGGCGCGGGCTGCGATTTCCGGCCTTGGTTGCGGCCCCAGCTCCGAGGTGAGGAGGCCAGGAGGGGACCAGGGTCCCGCCGACCCGGGAATTTCCGTCCCCCGCTTCCATCCCCCCTCCCCAACTCCCGATGCCCCCTGCAGAGTCTCAGCAGATGCGTGGGGGCGCCCAGCCGCGGGCCAGGGGTGGTGGGGGCGGAGTCTGCGCCGTTCCCACGCGGCCCCGGAGGGCGGGGCGGAGGGAGAGGAGCCGGGAATCTCGCTGGGGCGGGGGGAAGATATCAGTGGAGATGGAATTTGCAGTTTCAGGGAGAGGGGATACTTTTCTGGGACTTTAAAGGCCGCAGGTGGATGACTGGCCCCCCCCAACCACATACAGATGCCCTAAAAGTCAGAGACCCGCCCAGAGCAGAGGGTAGGGGCAAAGGTCTGAGAAATTAGGTTGGGAGACCCAGTCCAGACTTAGTGAACAGTCGTCTTTTTCAACCCTGACCCCCATACCCCACCTGGAGTCTCCACAGAGAAGGTCAGGGAAGTGAGGTGAGGCTGACCCTGAGAGGGCTGGATCCTGTCTTTATTTTAAATGTTGATGTTTTATTCATCATAGGTTTTGTGCATCAACTTGGATTTCTAAGAATATTGCATTCAAATATTTATCTTGATTCCTGGATTTTTTGGTGCCCCCTTAGATTTTGCACCTCAGGGGAGTGCCTCACTGGCCTCTCCGCAGTCCCAGCCCTGACACAAAGGCAACTGAGAACACATGTACACAGTCATGAGACATGTGCTGGTGACACGTTGCTTGGCTGAGCTGAGCAAACACACTTCCAGCAAACCCAGATGCACACAGGGTTGGAAAGATAAGACTGTATGTGAGGTGCAAGTCACGGTCTCAATAGGGTGGGGGTGGGGGTGCAGCCCCCTCCCACCACACTCCTGTGCCAGGGACCTGAGGGATCCTAGGGAGGGAGAGAGCCAGAAGACTGGGCAGAAGGTGATGAGGCCTGGCTGGGCCTGGCTAGAAAAACTCTGGGCACAGACCCATATAAGTTGGGGCTCTGGGACTGTCCAGCAGGGGGCCCAGGTACCCAGCAACCATCTCTGCCCAGGGAGGCGGCTCTGGAAGGGGAGGAGGGTGCTGGCTGTGGGCCCAGGCAGGGCCAGTGCCAGATGGGCTTCTCACCAGCAATAACAGGGCTGGCTGTTGTCATCCAATGAGCAGGCCAGGCCTCAGCAGAGGTGGGGAGATGGGTCAGCCTTCCGCTGTCTGGCCTGGGACCCTCACCACTTCCCTCCAGTTTCTTTCCACACAACCGCAGCCACTGGCCACCAGGCTGGCCATGCCTGGCGGATCTGTCTGACCACTAAGGCCTGCCACCCCCACAGGCCCAGAGACAGGAAATGAAGGTGGGGAGACAGACAGGGGCCAAGAAAGAGGGGAGAGGAGGGAAGAGAGAGAGACTGGACAAACACAGAGTGGGAATGGGCGGTGGGGGTGGACCCACACATGACACTGCCCTTCAGCCAGGGGGCAGCGCCTAGAAAAATACCACTATAGCCCTCTTCCTGCCCTCCCTTTGGTTAAGCCTGGGGGATGGTGGTGTGTCATGTCTCTGAGGGCCTGGAGCCAGAAGGCTGGGAACACCCCCTCTGGAGTAGCTTGGGGAGAGTCCACTGACTCCAAATAGAAAAGCTACCCCTCCCCTCAGGGCCCAATCTGTTCTCTGGGGAGAGGGTGTGACTATGCCTTATCCCATGGTGTTAGAACTCCTAATTGTTAACTAGGGTCTGTGGCTTTTCCAGGAAATGGCAATGGACTGGATTTTCTCTCCTCAGACCCTCTCCAGCCTTTGATTTGTCCCCCAGCATTGAGGGCTGCTGTAGGGGCAGTCATTCCCCTACAAATTTACTGACCAACAAAAAAGGAAGGAATCCTTCCCCCTCCCTTGGAGGTTCAAGAAGGACCGACCACTCCTCAGGATGCCGACTCCCTTCCTCCTCAGCCAGTGGAGGATGTGGGGCTCAGCAAGTCTTCGGTGTCTTCCTCTGAGTATCAGGACAATAGGATTCACTCAGGATGTAAGGCTGTTCCTGGCTTTTTCTCTTGCCATCCCCAACTGTGCCTCAGTTTTTCCGAAACTCTGGATTTAGAAAGAGTGAATCCTGAGGGGATCTACGGGGCTGGGCCTCTACCCCCCATCCCCCACACAGAGCCACACCTCCCCCTCCGAGTCAAAGTGGTGGGTGGTGTGGTGGTGTGTGTGGGTGTGCGGGTCCGTGTGTTCAAGGTAGGAAAACCCCCCATGCAGGTCACTGGTGACACTGATTATGTCGGAGGGATTCCCACGGCGTGGGTGGGGGGGATAGAAGACAGGTCAGAAAGGAAGAAAGTGACTTGAAAAGGGAGGGGGCGCTGGAAAGGAAAAAGGCGTAGTGTGGGAAAAAGTGGCTGGGAGGGGGTTGGGGGAGTGATAAGGGAACGGCTGGGATGGAGCAGGGACGTGGGGGCGTCCGGGCCTGTGTGAGCTGAAGGTTAGTCGCTGGGGGAGTCCCGAGAGGAGTTCTGTAGGAGTTCGTGTAGCCCCAGCGCAGAGGAGAGTAGGGGTACCCAGTGTGGGGCTGTACCCTCCTGCCCCGTGTGCTCCTTGATGGGGCAGGGTTTGGTGTGGCAGGCCTGTCCACAGAAATAACACCGCGAGGTGTGGGCCCGGCGGCCTGGGGGCGCAGGGTCTCTGGTGCCAGTCCCTAAACATCCGGAGCTGCCGTGCGAGTGGCAGGGCCGGGGCGGGGCCGGGGCCGCGGCGGGGTGGGGGAGCGGACGCGGGGGGGGGGCGCGCCGGGGGCGGGCCCGGCGGAGGGCGGGTTTGAATGTACTCCGGCGGGCGCGGGAAGCGGCCGGGAGAGCGAGCAGATCTCCGCGCCGGAGGACTCCTTCCGTGCAGGTGCTGCCCGGGGCCCGGGGCCCGGGGCCCGCCGGGGCGGAAGGCGCCGCTTCCCGCCGACCACGAGGCAGGGAGGCCGGGCCTGGCAGCTCCGCGGCCTGGAGCGAGCGCGTGGTGGGGCCCCCGCTGCCCCGGCGTGTTGTGCCGAGCTGCGCAGCACGTGGGCCGCAAGGGCCAGGGCGCGGGGAGGGGTACCCTGCGGGGACCCGGACCCCAGCGGGGCGTGGGAGGCCTATTTCTTGGGCCTGGAACCGGCTATCGCCGCGCCGACCTCCACAAGGGGCGGGCGAGTAGATGGTTAATCTTGTTGTTGGTAGAGGGGAGGGGCCGCGCCGCTAACTGCGCTTGAGATAGGGGGTGCTGGGGATGAGGGCGCTCGGAATGGAGGTAGAAGAGCTGTCTCTTCAACCTCCGCCTTTTATTGGCCGAACTCGTGTCCCTGGCCTCCTCTTCATGGGCGCGTCCTCATTTACTCCCAGAGAGAGGACAAGGACACACGCACCCCAGGTTTTCTTCCCAGGGGAGAGCATTGGTGCACCAGGGCTGATCCCACCCTTGCCCCTCACCCCTTTTAGAGCCGCCCCTCTGCCCGATCCATCCTCTCGGTAACCTCCAGACCCTCCTACTTGTCCTCCTGAATGTGCCAGCTCTCCATGCCAAGAAGTATGTGTAATAGGATAGGACACTCATGTCAGGCTGGAGATAACCTGGGCCCCCACCTTATTTTTCCCCCTTAGTTGGAGTAGAGTACCCCCATCTCCCAGTATAGTACAGGGCTAGCTGCAAAGCAGCCTCTGTACTTCCCTCCCACCCCAGAAGGAGCCTAGAATAAGCTACACCTTAAGTTTGAATTCCAGCTCACCCATTCACTAGCTCTGTGACGTTAGGCGAGTGACTCAACCTCTCTGAACCTCAGCTGCCCTCATCTGTTCCATGGAGACAATTTAGTACTAGCTTCTGGGTTGGTTGTGAGGGCTAGGGTAGCAGCTGGTTCCATATAGGATCCTGGGGAGCAGAGAATTTGTTGCTACCACAAGGGTGTGTCTAGAAGCTGGAGTGCATGAGGGGTGTTAGGGGCCTGGGAATGGGGAGGCACTTAGTTTGGTGGCTGCTTTCAGGGCCCCATGTCGGCCAGCCAAGGCATGGCTGGAGGGACACCAGATGCTCTGGGCTGGTATCAAATCCCGGGTTGCTGCTGGGCAAAGGCAGACGAGAACCAAACACCTGGGCTGACCAGCTGAATGTCAAGATGTGGTCAGGGAGAGGGGCTGCCCCTGCAGTTGAATTGTGCACAGGACTGGGGTGGGGACTGCTGAGAACAGACAGCAGGGGTGTCACTGGGGGAGAGGAAATAAATACTTCTCTGAGCCTAAGGCAGATTTATTAAGGAAGGGAGATCCTCTATTCTCTCCACCCTGGCCTCCCATCTGGGTTGAAACTGCACCTGCTCTTTATCGCCGGGAATCTTGCCTGTGGGGATGGGGGCTGGAGCACAGGGTATGCTGAGGTGAGAAGCTGGGGGTTCCCCTTTCTGCTACCTAATAGAAAACCTGAGTCCTGAGCCTTCTCCGCCCACCCCCTGGGTAGAGCCCTCTTGCCCCCATCCCTCTAGAAAATGTAAAAACTATTGTTCACTCTGTCTCCAGTGCCTAGAACAGTGCCTGGCTAGCATGCAGGAGTCTCAGTAAAAATTTGTTGAACGGGATGAATGAAAGGAGCCCTCCACCTCCATCCCGAGGTGTGAGGGTCTGCTCCTCCCCTCCCTGTCCTACAACCCAGGTGTGGGCTGGGGGCTGACGGAGGCCTTTGGAGAGTCTGGAGTTTACCCAGGGAGGAGGTGAGAGGAATTATCAAGAGGGGTAGAAAAGCTCATTGAGGGTGTGGAATCCGTGGGTGCTGTCTGTTTGGCCATGTCTGTCTGTCTCAAGCTGGGCCCTGCAGCACTGGCTGCACCTGTGAGTTGACCCACCCCCTCAGCTCTGCTGCTGAGACTGCTGGGCCTCTTATCTCCCAAACGACAGGGGCGGTTTTTATCTCCTTGGTTGCGTGTGTGAGGCTTCTCAGAATGGGGACGCTCCCTCCCACGGCAAAGCCTGGGGAGTTCTCTCCTACGCCCTGCGCCAATTTCTTCACTCTGGACTCTTCCCCAGGAGGAGCCCATGGACCAGGCCTGCTGCCTGAGTCTGAGCTAGGACCACCTCCGAGGGACTCTCCAGGCCCCTTCTGCTCTGACCCTTCTGCTAGCAAGTCTGAGCATCCGGTGAGTGCTGGCCCAGGGGGGTGGGGAAGCCAGTGTTCACCTGAAACAGCAGACCTGGCTCCAGAGCTACGCCTGCACGTGGGGGACATGCCAGCACATGCCCTTTGGATGGCTTTCCATGCCATCCAAAGGGAAAGCTGTTTCATCTGCTGGTACAAGGGTGCCTCCCCCTACACGAGCGGGGAGCAGGGAAGGGACACTGATCGGGGAGGCTAGGAGCTTTGGAACTATGCAGTTAGTTAGACCTGTGCTCCCACCCTCCAATCTTCTTCAAGTTTGCTCTCAGAAAGGGGAAGAGGACAGGGGCCTGGAGTGAGTCAGAGAGGAACCGAGGGGGATGGAATGACCCTGGGGCCAGGACAGGGGTCAGGGGAGGGGCCAAGCTAGGTGGGAGGAAGAGCTGTGTCCTCGCACCCATTGTGAAGTATTTTCCTGGAAAACAGGCCAGGAACTAGGAAGGCTCCAGGCAGTGACTGGAAAGGAAGGTTAAGGTGCCAGTAGCAGATAGGCTGGAGTCTGGGGTGCCTCCAGGAAGGGAGAGATTCCAGAGCCTGCCCTAGCCACCAGTCCAGGGACTCTCCGGGAGGGTGGAGAGGTCAGACTTGCCAGATAGGGGCCTGGGAGGGAGGCTCTCTGGCTTGGCCTGGTCATCACCCCTGTGGCTGCTGCTCCCGCAGATGTTTGTTTTCTGTCCTCCCTCCTTCCCTCCCCATTACCCTCTTGGCTCCATCTCCTTTCTGTTTCCCTCCTCCTGTCCCTCCTTCCATTGGTGTCACCCTCCCTGACCTCTTATCCTCTTCCCTGTCTTTTTTGCCTGTCTTGCTCGCCCTCTCAATCATAATTCCTCCTCCTTCCCTCCTGCTCTCCACCCTCCTGTTTCCCAGCTTACAGACTGCTTCGGCTGCTGGGTAAAAATAGCAGTGGTAGTGGCCAGGCCAGGCCGGGAGCCAGGTAGAGCCTAAGCAGGCAGGGGCCCCCAACAGGACTGGACAGAGGGGTCAGATTGAGCAGTCCTGTGAGGTAGGGCCAGGAGAGAGTCCTGGACGCCTCAGCTTGTCTGCCCTGCTCCCCTCCGACTCCCCTCTCCCAGTCTGAAGAGGCCTGTGGGGAAGCAGGGCCCAGACATGGCTTCACACTGTTTCTGCCCCCAGCAAGCCTCAGAGGAAGGGAGCTGTCAGCCAGGCAAAACCAAGAACGCCGTCACCATGACAACCAGTCACCAGCCTCAGGACAGGTACTGGGGGACCTGGGCTGGGGATCCAGGGGAGTAGAAATGGGTCTCCAGGAGGCTAGGGGCAGTGTCCTTTGGAATCTGGGGTTGCCACTGCCAACTGGTCTTCCAGCCAAGTAGCTCTGAGTCAGGTCTGCAACAGGGGTGGGGACCATGCCTGCCTTGGCGGGGTGCTGGCTGGGGTGCCTATGGGGAAAGCCAGGTGGGTGGGTGGCAGCCCCTCCCTGGCCTGTCAATGTTTCCGCTGTTGCTCTCCAGCCAGCATCTTCTGGCTCCTCCTGCCACCACCATGGGGAGACATTTGGCAACATCCTGCATTCCAGAGCACATCCCAGAACACAGTTCCCAGCAGAACTGCCCTTTCCTTGGGGCTGCCCTTGGGCCTCTGCCTCAGATGACCTTGGCCCACCCTGGTCCTGGATCTGACCTTCTGCTCCCTTCCCCACCTCTGGAGCCCGTGAACTCCCTCAAGTTAGACCCACAACTGTGATTGTGCAAATGTGTTTTGGGGGAAGAGGCTATAGCTTGATTCAAGTTCTCCAAGGAGTCTAGAACCCAAGAATTCAAGTTCTCCAAGGAGTTGATGAAGCCATGCTTGGGGTCCAAAACTCCTTCAACTCAGGCCCCCTGAACCCATCACCTCTCCCCTGCCCATCCTGTCTCCCTGCTGTGCCAGAGGCCACAGAACTAGGCCACTTCTGGCTGTGGGACCTTGGGCACTTTGCTTGATCTCTCTGGGACCAAGGTTTCCTACCTGTAAAATAGAGGTGAGGTTTATTCGGATGGGAGGGAATTTAAGGAGACATAGTTAGTACAGGCCCCAGGTTGGTTCCCTCCCTTGCTGCTCTATTCCCAGGCTGCCTGCTTGCCCCATCCCAGCCTCGCCCCTCCAATAGTGGTTTTCTGAATCCCTCTCCCATCTCCATCTACCTTGTCCTCACTCAGCCCCACTCTGACTCTCTAGCCTGTGTGACCTTGGCTGGGAGTTTCTCCCTCATTCTGGGCCTCTGAATGAAGCCCTTCCCTCTCTTCTTCAATGTGGGGAGTATCTGAGAAAGCTGGGGGGCTACGGTTGTAATGGCTCAGACCTGCCCACTTGGGGCGCTCCCCCGGGCCCTCACTGTGTGAGGCCAGGCCCTGCGCTCTGGCCAGACCAGTCTCCTTACTGCCATCTCTGTGGAGAAAGTGGCTGTTGGCTGCGGGGAGGGAATGGAGACACATCTAGAGACCATGGAGGGAGGGCCCAGGGCTGCCCGGGGGGAAGCTGCCCCATCCCAGACAGGCCCTGAGGTGTGAGGCTTGGGGCAGTGCCCTGGCCAAAGCTGGGCGGGCACTTATTTACACCCTGGGGCCCAGATGACGTCCAATGGCCCCATACCTCCTGGCCCACCCTAGGTGGTGTGACCTACAAAGCCGGTTCTGTCTGGGCCGGCGGAAAAACAGCTCCCTCACTTCCCAGCCGCCCAAGCCCCCCTGCCTGCATGCCCCAGAACGGTCTGGGAATTTCTGGGAGTTTCTTGACCTCAGAATCCTCTTTGGGAAGCCACACAGTCCCTGCCCAGATGGCATAATCACTTCCAGCCTGCCCAGCAGGGGTGGAAAATGCTTGCTGTTTGCTTTCTCACTCAACCACCCACCCCCAGTCTTTAGCAGAATTTCCAAAACTACCTCCGGATGTGTGGATCACACTGGTTCCCAAGTCTGCAGGGTCCCCCGAGTCTTTGGGGCTGAGAACCAAGGTCCTTTCGGCCATGCCCTTCAGTCCTGTGTCCCTGGTCCCCTTTCCTCTCTGGATTGTCTGTGCCCTTTTCCCTGTCCCAAGACACTCCCCCCTCCACATACATCCATAGGAAGACACATGCACAGGTGCCCTGTGCCTGGGGACAGCTGCAGAGACTGAAGGTCAGGGAGGGAGTGGGAAATGGTGGGTCACTTCGCCCCTCTTTCCTCCCCCATCCCCAGATATAAAGCTGTCTGGCTTATCTTCTTCATGCTGGGTCTGGGGACACTGCTCCCCTGGAACTTTTTCATGACAGCCACTCAGGTGAGACTGGGGGAACCGGGCGTGTCCACTGGGCAAGTGGGGCCTGGATCTGCACTCATGGGCACAGGGAGAGAGGTTTCAATGCTCTGTTCGGCAACCCCTGCAGTATTTCACAAACCGCCTGGACACGTCCCAGAATGTGTCCTTGGTCACTGCTGAATTGAGCAAGGACATCCAAGCCTCAGCCATCCCCACAGCACCCTCTCCAGAGCGGAATTCTCTCAGTGCCATCTTCAACAATGTCATGACCTTATGTGCCATGCTGCCCCTGCTGCTCTTCACCTGCCTCAACTCCTTCCTGCATCAGAGGTGAGCGCCCAGCCCCCAGCCCGGCCCCTTGCTGTCCCCTGCACTGCCTGGGCTGAGCCCCTGGCTTAACCGCCCCCTCCGCCGCCTCGGCTGCTCGGGCAGGATCCCCCAGTCTGTTCGGATCCTGGGCAGCCTGGTGGCCATCCTGCTGGTGTTCCTGATCACTGCCCTCCTGGTGAAGGTGCACCTGGATGCCCTGCCCTTCTTCGTCATCACCATGATCAAGATCATGCTCATTAATTGTAAGTAGGGCTGGGAGGGGACCTGGGGCAGAGATCTTCCCACATACCAGGGAGGAAATGGGTGCCATGGGCAGTCAGGGTTCAGAGGCCTGAGCAGGCGTGGACCAGGGCTGGGAGTGGGGGTGGAGAGAAGGGCCACTCAGCATCAAGACTCAGCAGGAGAGCCAGCCCTGGTGGTCTAGTGGTTAAGATTTGGCGCCATCACTGCCGTGGCTCAGGTTGTTGCCCGGGTTGTGGAACCACGCCACCCATCTGTCAGTTGTCATACTGTGGTGGCAGCTCACATACAACTAGGATACCCAACCATGCACTGAAGCTTTAAAGAAAAAAGACCCACTGGCAGTAAAGCAGGCCCCCAACCACCCCCAGAAGAAGTGAGTCCCAACCTGCTCCCCGCTTCCCTGCTGATGCCCACCCTGTTCCCCCAGCGTTTGGGGCCATCTTGCAGGGCAGCCTCTTTGGTCTGGCTGGCCTCCTGCCAGCCAGCTACACGGCTCCCATCATGAGTGGCCAGGGCCTGGCAGGCTTCTTCGCCTCGGTGGCCATGATCTGCGCCATCGCCAGTAAGTCTTGCTGTCTGTCTGCCTGTCACTCTGGTTGTTGCGGGGAGAAGAGAGTGGGGCCCGTCTGATCACGGACACCCTTCACCTCAGGTGGCTCGGAGCTGTCAGCAAGCGCCTTCGGCTATTTTATCACAGCCTGCATGGTTATCATTTTGACCATCCTCTGTTACCTGGGCCTGCCCCGATTGGTGAGCAAACGAAGAAAGCTGGGATTTGGGGTCTGGGGCTCCGGGGCTCCAGACCAAGCGTGTTCTGTGGCCGAAACGTGGGGGAGGCGGGAATGCTGGAGATCCCACCTCTGAACCCACCTCCCCTGTCTCCTTCACTTGATAGGAATTCTATCGCTACTATCAGCAGCTGAAGCTCGAAGGGCCTGGGGAGCAGGAGACCAAGTTGGACCTCATTAGTAAAGGTCTGAATAGCCTGAGGAAGCTGGAGTAGAGGCCAGCCTGCTGGGCAGGGGCGCAGCATGAGCAGAGGACAAGGACAAGTGTGCTGTATTTGCTGGCAGCAATGAGCCAGAGGCCAGAGCGACCGGGGTGGGGTGAGGGGGACAATAGGACATGAAGGCTGGGAAAGATAAAATGGGGGAGGTTCTGGATGACCTTGAATGCCTGAGGGTAGTGGGAAGCAATTTCGGATTCTTGGACAGGGTGTAACATGACCTGAGGCTCTTGGGAGACGTCAGGACCCAGGGGACCTGTGCTGTGGGGATTTGGAGAAAGTCTGGGCTAGATGTTAGGGTGCAGCTGTGTACTGAGTGAGGGGGTGTCCACCCCCAGTTAACCCGAGCCCTTTTGAGGAATGTTTGTACCATCTCTTGTTGCTCTGTCCTTTCTACAACTTGAAGATCCTTCTATAACCTGTCACCCTCCAGGAGAGGAGCCAAAAGCAGGCAGAGCAGAGTCTGAAGTTTCAGCCCCCAACTCTAAGCCCACCAACAAAAGCCACTCTATCCGAGCCATCCTCAAAAATGTACGTGGGGCCTGGCATCCTGCCCTCCACTCCTGACCCTCCTTCTCTCTTTTTGCTCCCCCACTCCTCCCCTGCACTGCCCATCCTCTTCCTTACCTGAGACTGGTCTCTCTCCTGGATTCTTGCGTGTGTGTGTGTGTATGGGGATTCTTGGTTCTTTAATGCACAATCATCAGGAAGACACAGGGGTCTCTTTCCTCCAGATCTTAGTCCCAGCTCTCTCCGTCTGCTTCGTCTTCACGATCACTATTGGGATGTTTCCCGCCGTGGCCGCTGAGGTCAAGTCCAGCATTGCGGGCACCAGCGCCTGGGGTGAGGACACCATGGGTTCCCAGGATGGGGGTGGATAGGGGCTTGTGGGGGCCTGGGAGTGGGCAAGAGGGGGAGCCTGGGCTGCCATCTTCCCAGCTAGACTCTCCTGGTCCATTTGCCCTTCCCTGGGTTGGAAGCATCTTCTCCATTTTACAGCTGGGGAAACTGAGCCCTGATGAGTGTCAGGGTTGCTAAATCTGCCTCTCTGGACCTAATAAATAACCATCTCCTAATCTACTCTTCCTCTTCCAGGACACTACTTCATTCCCGTGTCCTGTTTCTTGATTTTCAATATCTTTGACTGGCTGGGCCGGAGCCTCACAGCCGTGACCATGTGGGTAAGTGGGAGGAGGGGGCATCAAGCCCCTGTGAGAGGGAGGAGTCCAGCCTGAGACTGGCTGAGAACCAAGAAAGTGTGGCGGTGAGGGGACTGTGCTTTTTTTAAAGCCAAGCCATAATCTATGTACAGTAAGGTGTACAAGTCTTAAGTGTGCAGCTTAATGAATACACACACACACAAATATATATACACATCCCTGTGTAATCACCACCCACGTCAAGATGTAGAACATTTCGAGCACTCCAGAAGGCTCCACCATGCCCCCTCCCAATCAGTACCCCCTAAGGGTAACCAGGCTTTGAGGTTTCAGCTCAGATCCTGAGGAGCCCCAAATGGAGCCCTAGGGGCCTGAGTGTGCCCTGGGGGCCAGCCTTGGCTGAGGCACTGCCTGGTCCCTACAGCCTGGGAAGGACAGCCGCTGGCTGCCAACCCTGGTGCTGGCCCGGCTGGTGTTCGTGCCCCTGCTGCTGCTGTGCAACGTCCAGCCGCGCCGCTACCTGGCTGTGGTCTTTGAGCACGATGCCTGGTACATCTTCTTCATGGCTGCCTTCGCCTTCTCCAATGGCTACCTTGCCAGTCTCTGCATGTGCTTCGGGCCCAAGTGAGTGGGGAACTTGGTGGCCTCGGGCAGAGTCTAGAGCTCCAGTGGGGGACACTCAGAGAGGGAGAGAGGGCAAAAGGAGACTCCCTGATCCTGGAGCTTAGGGTTTCCAGGCTGAGAGGAGGCGGCCAGGGAGGGCACCTAGGCTGAAGGGGCGATGGTGGGTAGTGGAGGGGTGGGGGGCCCAGGCTCACTTAGGTGGAGATGTAGGAGGGGGGCTCTCAGGGTCAGGTGGAAGACGGCCCCCAAGACAGAAAAGCCAGATTGGGCTCGGGCAAGTAGGCTAGGTTGATCAGCAGAATTAAATGTTCAGGTAAGTCCCCCCACCCCAGACGCTGTGGGCGGGGACTCGGGTAGGGGACGTCCCAAGGCAGCCTCGCCCTCCCTCCTGTAGGAAAGTGAAGCCGGCTGAGGCAGAGACAGCTGGAGCCATCATGGCCTTCTTTCTGTCTCTGGGCCTGTCGCTGGGGGCTGTCTTCTCCTTCCTGTTCCGTGCAATTGTGTGACCGTGGATGGACAGAAGGACTGCACTGGCTGCCTGCTTCTGCCCCCTTCCTTCTCCTTCAGGGATGAGCAGGGGTGGTCTGGAGGTTTTCTCTTCTAGCCAACTTGTACTTTCTCACGGCCTGTGTTGGGCCCTGAGGAGGGAGCCTCTGTGGATGGACAGTGGGGACACTGTGGGCCTGAGGGTCAGAGTCGAGGGAAGGAACGCAGTCTGCATCTGCTCAAGTCCCCCTACACTTGGGGGCTATGACTGAGCCCTGCTTGAGCAGGGAAGCAGAGGCTTCTAGACTGAGTGTGTGTGTGTGTGTGTGTGTGTGTGTGTGTGTGAGAGAGAGAGTGAGAATGTGAGAGTGTGTGTGTGTGTGTGTGTCTGTTCATCTGTCTGTTCCAGGGGTGGCTAGGGGCCAGGACTGTCTGTTCTAAGGTCCTTTCTGATATTTCCACCCCTCTTCTCCTGGGTGCCTCCTCCCCCCACCTCTCCATGTCCCTTCCCCACTCCCCCTGCCTTGTTCCTACCCATCATGCACCCTGTGCAGTTGCTATTTTACTGCCTTTTTTATACTCAACAGAAACCAGGTGCCTTCAGAGGTTCTCTGATTAAATAAACTTTTTTTTTTTTTCCTCCATGGATCCCTGTGTCTTCTAGCCACAGCTTTGTGCCCTGGAGAGGGTAGAGGGATGGTAGCCTGAGTCTGGGGATGAGCATGAATGGCCCTGCAGGGCCTCAGGTCCAAGGCTTGGGGTGGGGTAAGTGGGTGGGGAGTTAGTTCTCTTTGCCTCAGAGGGGCTGCAGTGCCCCCTGCTGGGGCCACAAAGGAGGGACAGGCCTGGAGCCAGGACACCCAGACTGTTGGCTGTGACCCAGAAAGGCCATTTTTCTTTGCTGCTTCATTCCTTCTTTCACAGGACTGGGGGTGGAGACAGCACCCCATCTTTCTTTTATCTTCAATGCCACACCCTCCACTGTATCCTCACCCCACAGCCCTGGAAATGAGCTCTGCAAAACTGGCCAGCTCTCCCTCAACCCCCACCCCAGCTCCTGGCTGCACTCCCACACCTCCAGGCAGGAAGAGGCTGCAGCCCAGGGGTTCTCCCCGACTTGGCACTTGGCCCTGACACCAAAGCTCAGACTTCCTGGGGAACAAGGGGCCTGTGTGTCCTTGCATTGAAGCTGGGCCCTCCCCTTCTCTTCCCAAACTCTGGCCTTGGGAGGGGTGGGATGGTGTGGGGCCGTGAGAGTGCCTCAGTGGAGGGGGCCATACCGCTGGGTCCCCCTTCTCAAAAATGACTCTTCCTGACAGTAAGTGGGACCAGAACTCTGGCCACTGCAGACCGCCCTCCCTCACTGATCCTAGCCCCTGGGACGTGTCACAGACTCCTCCCAGGAGGGCAGGAGGTATCACCACGCAGCATAGCCCAGACTGCTCCCTGACCCCTGACCAGCAGATTGCTCAGAGTTGCTATCTGTATCAGGGCTTCATTTCTCACAGTTTAATTTAACTGAAGATTTCAGGCTTCACTAAGGGCTGTTTTTTTAAGGCTCTTTGATGAACTCTGAAGCCCTATTGGGGTAGTTAAGTATGTCACTGTATGGGGGACTGGGGTCCATATACTCCAGGGTACATGTCAAGCCACGGTACATATCTAAGGTTGGTGGAAAACAAGGTATTCCTTTCCTCTCAAGTTCAAAAGTGACGGTTCCCCGAGTATTCCTCTCCAGTCTTTGCAGCGCCCTTTGGTGATGAGGCTGAGATAAACCTGCGCTTTCTCTTCCTTGACTTCACCATCGTACCCAAACCTGAGAGTCCTATTGGGCTCCTTCCTCAGCACCAACAGCCCTCAGGGACCCTGTGTTTCTTCCCTGGGTCCCTTCACTGCCTCCTGCCTGGCCTTCCAGGACTCCTGCCCAGGTCTCCTTCACTCATCCCACACATGGCCACAGAATAATCTGAAAACAAATGTAGTCATATGCTGGTCTCTCCCTGGAGCCTGCCAACCATTTCCTGATCCTCCCCGCCCCCCCCCCCCCACCAGCAACAGGCTGTTTGTGCAATTCCTTCCACCTCTGCACCTCAGAACTTTTGTAACTTTGTGACTTATCTTCTATCATGCTCTTTACTCCAGCTACCAGAGAGACTCACATTTTTCAGGTTAGAGTCTACATTCTATTCACGTTTTCCCTCTTTAAGCTCCAAGCACTGTACCTGGCTCCAAGAGGTATTCAAAAAATGTTTGCTTCATTGCATCTGCTTGTCCCTCCCCACAGTCTTCACCTGCCCGACCCCACCTGTGCAGCAGCACTCATTTCACTGCCTGTGCCCATGGGATAGGGTGTTAGGTAGGTTTCTCTCAACCCTAGCAATGATTTGAAGGAGATAAAACATTTAGATTAAAAGTCACTTTCCTTCTTTCTGTACTTAAATTAATGTTGAAGAAAATTACTAGAATATTTTTTCCAAAAATTTTTTCTAATGCAAATGCCAAAAAATTTGCAGTCTCATTTCCATTCTCCTTCCCTCTGTGTCTTCACGGAAAACAGGGAGCGGTGTGGCTTAGAAAAAGTAGTTCCCAGGTCTCCTGCCTGCCCGACTGCAGTGATGGCTTCCCACCACAAGTGGGCGCTCTGCAGGCAACACCACCTGTGGGAGGCAGGCCTCAACACTTTTTTCCTAGCGCTTTGCTTCCTGTAAGAGGGAAGGGCTGAGCATAAGAACTGGCCAGGTATCCCTGACTCTGCCATGACTTGTGCTGGTCATCACCTTCCTCTGTGTGACATTTCTGTCTGAAGCATCAGTCTGTATTCAGCTGCCATCCTCCCTGGGGTGGTTGCCACTGCAACACAGAAATTTCCCTCTTGTTTAATATTATATGGTGAATTGTTGGGGCTTTAAATTTTTGAAAAGCTAAGAGCCCCAGTAAATTGGCAGTCATCCTTAAAAAACAGAAGTGAAGCCTCAGGCATAACCCATGAATTGGAATATATCTGTATATCTTTTTTTTTTTTTTTTGAGGTCATACTGGCTTATAACATATCTGTATATCTTTTTTTTTTTTTTGAGGTCATACTGGCTTATAACATCGTGTAAATTTCAAGTGTACATTATATTTCAGTTTCCGTATAGACTGCATTGTGTTCACCACCAATAGTCTAGTTTTACCTGTCACCATACATATGTATCTATTCTTTTAAGTGAATATGGGAAGAGCATGGTGAGAGCAGTATAATGGGGGGGGCTTGACAGGTAAACCCCAATTATTGAGAAAATAAATTATTTGTTAATAATTTATATGTTAAACAATGATAGTGATTCAGAATGGATGTGAACAGAGAAATGCAGAGTTACTTTAAAGAGACTGCACGCCCTGCCTGAAACTTGAGTCTTGGCAGTCTGAGGGAGGTCAGCCACCCAGTAGATCTGACACGGAGGCCAGGCTGGTTCCTGGGACAAGATGGCAGTGAGTGTGGAGACGGGCACCTCAGATAGGCAGAGCCCAAGTTCCCCCCCAATCCATCAATGGCCCGTGTCCTGGTGGGGCTCCTCTAGCTCATCCCCACATGAACTGGCTTCCTGCATGGGTCCCCTCTGGTAAAGGGTGTGCTCACTCAGAGCCCTCTACCATGGCAGGCCTAGTTCTCCCTGTCTATGAGCCAGTTGGCATTCCGCTCCAGACTGCAGGGCGAGTGCTAAATGAGTCAGTAGGACACCGCAAAGTGGGGGCCTCTGCCCATGACAGCTGCCCTCTCCCAGGTCTTTTTATGCGGTTAGGGGGTGGTTCGGATTCAGAGCCTAGGATTCCCTCATGGGCCTGCCAAGTACCAGCTCGGTGACCCTGGACAAGTCCCTCGTCCTCTGTAGCCCAGATCTTTGTTCTTAAGATGAGGTGATATATATGTATGGGCTTGCTAAGGAAATTCAGGGAGTCTGTGCCGGCGAGCCTGGATACGGGACGTGAGGACCGTAGAGACGTGGCGCCAAGAGTCGTCTGGATGATCCTCAGCATGGTGCGCTCCCCCGCCCCCATCTAAGCGGCTAGCCGCTCTTCCCCGCACGCCGTTCGGTCCCCTCCCCCTTACCTTCAGCCCCCGGAAGCTTCGAGAACCAAGCCTCATTCCCCCGCCCCCCAAGGCCATTCCCGGTGCGAACCACCACTTGGGTCCCCCGCCTCGCGTGGGCCCGCCGAGACCCGCCGCGCCGGGGCGGGGCGGGGCGGGGCGGGGCGCGGCGCGGGGGGCGGGAACCACGGGAGCCAGGGCCCGGCTCAGCCCCGCCTCAGGCGAGGCGGAGGGGAGGAGGGGGATGTCACCAGACCCGCGCGCCCCCTGGCGGGACGCGGGCACTAGCGTGCGGCCCGTCGCATCTGACCCCTGGCGGGTGGGGTACCAGACGAGTGTCGTCGGGTCCACTCCACTGCCCCTTAAATCTGGGTGACCTTGAGCCAGGTTTTCCATCTCAGAGCCTCTCATCTTTGAAGCAGGGGTGGTAACACTTGCCCTGCCTACCTCTCCGGGTTGTGAACCACCGCTGAGATAATGAGAAACAACCACGTAATCCCCCCTTACCTGCGGGGAATATGTTGCAAGACCCCCAGTGGATGCCTGAAACTGAGGATAGCACCAGAACTCCATATATACTGTTTTCTTCCTGTATAGGCATACCTATGATAAAGTTTAATTTGTAAATTAGGCACAGTAAGAGATTAATAACAAAATGGAAAAATTATAACAATATACTGTAATAAAAGTCATGTAAATGTGGTCTCTCAAAATATCTTATTATACGGTATTCACCCTTCTTGTGATGATATGAGATGATACAATGCCCACCAGGTGAGATGAAGTGAGTGAGGTAGGCATTGTGAAAGCATAATTTTCTGACCACGGTTGGCCAAGGCGGGTAACTGAAACCGCGGAAAGCGAAACTGGATATCTGCGGTTTCGTTTTCCGCGGTTTCAGTTACATGGTAGGGTCAGCCTCCGTCTGAAAATATTAGATGGAAAATTCCAGAAATAAACAATTCATAAGTTTTCAATTGTGCTCCATTCTGAGTAGCGTGATGAAATCTTGGGCCCCCCGACTTCCTCTCACCTGGGCAGTGACTCATCCCCTTGTTCAGTATATCCACACTGTGTATGCGACCTGCCCTCTAGTCACTTAGTAGCATCTTGGATATCAGATCAACTGTTGTGTATGGACATGCTTGTGTTCAAGTAACCCTTATTTTACTGGACATCTGGGGCCCCAAAGCCCCAGAGTAGTGATGCTGGCAATTTGGATATGCCAAAGAGAAGTTATTGTTAATCCATTACTGTGCCTAATTTATAAATTAAACTTCATCACAGGTACGAATGTATAGGAAAATACAGCATATATAGGGTTCGGTGCTATCTGAGGTTTCAGGCACCCACTGGGGGTCTTGGAACACATCCCCTGCGCGTAAGGGGGGCTATTGTACTTTCCCCTGCCACTCTGCTCCCGGTCTTACATGTATTGTCTCCTACGATCTTCCAACAACCCTATGAAGTGCTGACTATTGCTGTGCCCATCCTGCTCCAGAAAACCGAGGCTGAGAAGATTAAAGGATGGAAAAATAGTTTGTGAACTGCAAAGCATCAGGTAAATATAATCTCTCTGTCTCTGTTGGTCTCTCTCAGTCTCTCTCTTTCTGATACACACACACACGCACGCGCGCACACACACATGCACGCACACGCACACACACACACACACACGGGAGCGTTCCCAGGCAGTGAAGGAGATAGAAAATACAAGGCCTTATGTGACCGTGTGGCATCATAACACAGGCTTGGTGCACCTTCCTCTCCTGCCTCCAAAACATTCCAGAGAGTCATGTTCTCTTTTCACATCCTTAGGGATCCCAAGCCTCCTGGGATCCTGAACTCCTGTGTCATCCTTCCCAGGTGAAACCAGTCAAGTCCTTTCTGATGTCTAACCTCAGTCCCTCCTGTTTGTGAGTTCCTCACCACCCGGTAGCACTGCCCCAGCCCTACCAGTTCCTTATCTGGGTGCAGGTGGGCTGGGCAGGCATTGGGCACAGTGAATGCCTAGAAATCTAGTCAGTTGAGACCTGCATGTTGAGGAGTAACTTTGCCTGGGGCAGGACAGGTGGCAGGCAAAACAGTTAAGTAGGTCAGTGTTGTTTGTGGTGCCACTGGCCTCCCTGCACCTTCCTCTGCCTGTAATCTACTCTGGGCTGAACTGATTTGATTTGGAGTTAACTTTTACCTTGTTAGTCAAAGGGAGCCTGGAACACTGAACAACACCCCAGACAAAAAGGGACGCCTGGTGGGTGTGACGGCAGGAGGAGGACAGACATTTTCGGGCTTGGCTGACAATGGCAGATCGGCAGGACTCAGTCACAACCCTCAGGCCACTGATACTGTGCCCTTAGAGAGTGAAGACACACTCATAGGTGTATTAATAGAGCAGGTTACCAATGATGCCCAACTGACAATTCCACAATGGCTTAGATGATCATTTCTGGCCTTCTCACTCCACCCCCCTGAGAGATTTTGTTCTTGCCCATGACATCAGTCATCAGCCTCTGTCTCCTGGACATCTCTCCTTGGTGCCCCACAACATGCCTAAAACAGACTTCTTGACCCCCCCAACCCAGAGTGGTCCTTCCCCTGCCCCCCGCCCCCGCTCAGCCCCACGTTCTATCATGCTACCTCAGAGAAGGCACACACTGTGCCTCTTCCCACCCGTGTGATTGCCCCACCTGCAGCCTCTCCCTTCTCCGAGAGTCCTGTGGACTCTCCAAGTGGTTTTTTTTGTTTCTTTGTTCTGAACAATGTGCTTAACTAGCTTGATTTAATAGATTTAACATATTTAGACTTTTTTCCAACAATTAGATAATATATATCTTTCTCAAGCACGCATGGAGCATTTACAAATATTAACCACATCCCAGGTTAACCACATTCAAGTGTCAAATACAAAAGAGCCAGTATCGTACACACCACATTGTATGCCTACAACATAATTAAAAGATAATATAGGGGCCAGCCCAGTGGTGTAGTGGTTGGATTCGTGCGCTCCGCTTTGGTGGCCCAGGGTTTGCAGATTCGAATCTGGGGCACGGACCTATGCACTGCTGGCCAGGCCATGCTGTGGCGGCGTCCCATATTCAAAATGGAGGAGGATGGGCACAGATGTTAGCTCAGGGCTAATCCTCCTCAGCAAAAAGAGGAGGACACAAGAGATATTAGCTCAGGGCCAATCTTCCTTACTGAAAAAGAACAAAAAGATAATAGAAAAATAATTGAAAATGTTAAACACTTTTGAATTGATCAACAAAGATACCATAAGAGGAATCAAAAAAATTTTAAAGCTGAATTATAATAAAAATACTATATATTGAAACTTGTGGGATACAACTAAAATGGTACTTGAGAAATTTGTAGCCTTAAATCCTTATGTCGGAAAAGGGGAAAGGCTGAAATTTAATGTGCTATGTATTAAAGTTAAGAACATAGAAAATGAACAACTGAACTGACCCAAAGAGAGTAGAAATAATGATAAAGAATTAGCAGAAATTTTAAAATAAAGGAAGAAATAAAGAAATTAAAGAAGCAGAGAACAAACACATGAAGATCAATATAAATAAAATAGACAAATCTCTGGTGAAACTGATCACAAAAAAACGGATAAGACATGAAAAACAATTTTAGGAATGAAAAAGGAGACATACTTTAGACAGAACAGAGATGAAAAAAAACAGTCAAAGAAAATAGTATGCTATAATATCTAAAGCTTTCAAGAAACATCCAGAAAAATTATTAAACAAAATTGACTTGAGGAAAACCTGAATAGTTTTATACCATTAAAAAAATTTGAGTCCTTAGTTAAAATGCTTCCATACAGAAAACAGCAGACTCAGTTTCATAGGTGAGTTCTATAAAATTTTAAAGAAATATATCATTTCAGTCTAATATTTATAAGTCTATTAGTGAATTAAACATATAAATAGATTAAGGGGGTTTTTTAAAACAATATTCTCAGTAGATGCAGAAAAATAATTTTGATACCTATTCAGATTAAAATTTATAACAAGTTAGGAATAGAAAGAGTAAATATGCCCAATGATGAAGTGTTAGAAGCATGCCTTTGCTGATCAGAAATGAGGCAGGGATGTCCAGAATCCCTGTTTCCACTCCTCACTGTTTGGCAGGTCTTAGCTGGTGCGGTATAACACGAAGTAAGAGACACAAGGGTCAGAAAGGAGAAACCAAGCGGTCATTGTTCTCAGATGACAGATAGGGCTGTACCCAGAAAACACGAAAAAACTGACGGACAAATTAAGAATTAATAAGCTAGTTAACCAAGTTCTGGAATCAATAAAGAAAAATTGATTGCTTTTCAAACTCTCCAGGAAACAGAAAATGAAGGAAAATTTCCATTTACCACAGCATCAAAAAAATATTGCACTGACAATAAAGTGAGAGAAAGTTGTGCAAGAGACTTCTCAGGTCCAGGCAGAATGTGGAAACTGAGGCAAAGAGATGGAGCCCAGGCTAGCCGTGCAGAGCTGCTCAATTGTCCGATGTATCTGAACGTCAGGTCCATTGGCCTGTGAGGATGTCAGTTCAGGGTATTCCCTGTGAAATTCAGAGATATAAGCCTCTTGGAACCGGGAAGGACCAGAACCAACAGGGCACATCGGGCAGTGCTGAGCTTGGGAGGCTGCTTGTTCTGGGGGTTAAGGATCCAGAGCTACCCATGCTAATACAATCCCTGACGTCCTGATGCCCCCGGTTGCTTTATTTGCCCATCGCCCCTTAGCTAAGCTGCCCTCAGTGGCCTTCCCAATCCCCTTGAAAGGCAAGTGGTACTGCTGACCAGGAGCATTCCCAGTCTGAGCAGCAGCCGGAGGCCTCCGCCCAGGTGAGTCTCTGTGCTCTCTCCAGGACCTCACTTAGCTTTAGCTAGATCAGGGGTCTGCAAACCTTTTCTGTAAAAGGTAAGAAAGTAAATAGTCTAGACTTTGCAAGCTATGTGGTCTCTGTCACAACTATCAACTCCATCATTACAGCACCAAAACAGCCAAAGACAAGGTATAAACAATGAGTGTGGCTGTGTATCACTGACTTTATGGACAGAAATTCAAATTTCACATGCCAAAATATTATCTTTCTTTTGATTTTTTTTCAACCGTTAAAGAAATGTAACAACCGTTCTTCCCCACAGGCCATACGAAAACAAAGACAGGCCCACCAGCCACAGGCCCTAGTTCATCAATCCTTGCTTCCTCTGGCAGCCCTCCAACAGCAGAAGATTGGGCTGGGTCCCTGAGGCGTGGTCAAGAACGAGGAGTATCTCGGGAACATCAAAGGTTACAAGTGCTATTGAGAAAAGGCTTCTGGAGATCCAGGGGGTTTTAAGCAGCCTTTAATAGCCTTCAGTGGCTTCTCTCACCCTAAGTTAAGGTCAGAACTTCTTAGGGCATTTGTGACCCTCTGTGACCTGACTGCTGCCTGCAGGGCCACTTTCATCTCCTCCTGCCTCCCTCAGGGGCTCCTGGGCTATGGTCCCTCTGTCGGGGCTATGCCTTTCCATGTTTTTCCCTCTCCTGGGTGTAGACCTGTGCCATGGCCTGGCTAGCCATAGCCCTAAGCCTGCTCCCTTCCCCACGCTGAGCTGGGAGTCTCCGATGCTTCTCCCACAACAGTATGATTTGCGCCTGGCCTGCTGCAGCCTCCAGTGGACTAGGGGTTCTCTGTCCTGTTTGTGCATCTCTGCATCCCCAGGCGAAGCTCACAGTGGGGGCTCAGTGAGTGCCAATGAGTGGGAGAGGTCGTCTTGGAAGGCTTCCAGGAGAGAAGGTGGAATTTCTGTGCTGGGACAAGATTTGAGACTTTCCCATTAAGAAATTCGAGGAGTCTCTGGTCCCGGCACTGATCCACAGGAGTGATTCCAGCTCTGCTATGGACTTGGGTCCTGGGAGGGGAGACAGCATCCCCACTCCATTTCTGGAGCAGGGAGCAAGGGAGTTAGTGGAGCAAAGGCTCTGAGCTGATGGACCCTGGGGTCAACACTGAAGCCTTCCTTTCCCAGTTCACAGAATGTGCAGACTCACTTTTACCTCTTCACAGGACTGTGGGATATTGTGAATGCTCTTTGTGCAGGTAGCAGATTTTTAATTGGCTAGGCCCCTTCTGCCCAGAGAGAGGAGAGAGGGTGTGTTGAGGGGTGATGCTTCTGGTTTGAGATTTCCATCAGGAACAGAACATCCTGGCACCTTACTAGCAGCAGCACCCATGCCCTTTCCCACACTCACTGACTTCTCCCAGCCTCAGGCTTTTCAAAGACCACAATGAAGGGGAGTAGAGGGGTAAGGAGAGATGAAATTGAGGTGGTGGTGATGAGATCTGGAGGGTGGGGCAAGGAAGAGGAAAATAAGGGCCCTTTGTTCTTTGGCATTCAACACATGGACAAAGAAAATATGAAGGAAGGAAGGTTGGGGACCAGGGCGGTGAGGGAGGACTGTGAGTGGAGGCAGGAACCCCTCCCCAGCATTCCAGGGGCAGGCAGAGTGGGCCAAGAGGGAGTTAATGGACATCTACAAAGTCACAGAGCAGGGAGTGGCCACTCTCTTGTGGAGGGGCTGCGGATCAGGTAGGCTTCCAAGATGAGGCCTTGGAAAGGAAGGACAGCTTGCCAGCTGGAGGGCACGCAGAAAGGGCAGAAGGAGGACAGGCATGGACTCCCACAGCTCGCTGGGCAGGCGCAGGGCCTGGGGGCCCCGGTGCCACAGCTGAAGGGGAATAACTTGGTTCTGGCTGCCCTCTGGCCAGCGTCTTCGTGCAGTCTCCAAGAGCCCCTGCCACCCTGCAGGCATCCCTGGAGACCCTCCCCTCCCCAAGTCTAGGCAGCTGCAGGAGGGAAGAGGGCGAAAAGAACGAAACCATTTTGAGAAACAGCTAGATGTGCTCATGTAAGGAGAACGCAAGTCTCTGCGTTCCACACGCGTGAGCGGCTTGGGGAGGGTCTCTCCGTTAGCGACCCCGTTCCCGGTCTCGGCTTGCTGAAGGCGGTGTCCGCAAAGCCGCCCCAACAACCCGTGTGCTGTGTGATTGATGGGGGAGAGGAGGGGTCGACCCTCTACGCTCCGTCCCCCGCCACGAGGCCAAGCCGGGCTAGCCGGGCCTGGCGACTGGGGAAGAAGGTCCCACCTGCGACCTGACCTAAGAGTAAACGGAATTGGGGCAGCCTTCACCTCCCCGGGGGCCCTGGCAGAACCGTCGCGGGGCGGAGCCGCAGCAGAGATACGCCCCAGGCCGCAGCGGGAGGGGCGGGGCCTCGAGGGAAGGGGGCGGGGCGGAGGCGGGGCCGCCGAGGAGGGCCTGGAAACTGCTGGAAGTAATCGCAGTACCGCCGTCGTCGCTCCTTCCGCCGGGCGCGGGCAAAGAGTCCCCCCGCCAGCCGATGCCGGCGCCCCTCCCCCAGCCGGAGCCACACCTCGAGGCGGAACGCTGGCCTTTCCTCCTGCCCCCGAGAGGATCGGGACACCGGGGCTGCCCAGAGTTGGGCCTCGATTTCCGCACCGTCCGCGGAGAAAACCCCTTGCCCTTATCGGGATGTAGGAACGTGTAGGGCAGATTCTAGGAGGAAGGTCGAGCCTGGGATCGGAGGTTGCAGTGGTTGGCCGCCTCCACCCCCATTGTTAGGTGTTCCTCGAGGCCGGGACTTTTGGGTATCCTTGCTCCACATGTTTTCAGGGAGGTCAATGGGACCCTCGCCCCTAGATCCACCGCTTATGTCACATGAACATTTCCAATCTCTAGCTATGGTGGGGTCATGCCTCGGCAGCGCAGAGACGCGAGCGCTGTCGATGCATACCCAGGCCGACTGCTCCGGCCCTTCACCGCCCCCTCCCCGATTTTGGACCATGACGTCAAGGTGGGCGGGCGGCGGCAGGTGCGGCGCTGACAGGCACCCTCCTTTAGAGCGGAGGGATCCGGGGGCGGGCAGCTGGGCTGTGCTTCGCCTTATATAGAGCGACTGGGGGCGCATAGCCGCTCTCTTGAGTCACCCCCGCGCGTCCCTGTTGCGGCGTGTGAGCCGGCCACAGTGTGCCCACCTTGCCCTGTAGTTCTTGTCATCCTTCCCCGTTAAGGTAAGGCCGCGGTTTTCTCCTTCGTGCATTTCTGTCTTGATCCCTCTCTCGAGTTGGTTTCGTCCTTCCTGTCCTTTCCAAAGCCGTAATTTTGTTTACTGGGGCGGCCTTTGGGAGACCACTCCTGCTGATTTCTCTCGGAGGTGGGTGGGAGGGGGCCCTCGAGGTTGGCTTGTTTTCCTTCTGTGCTTGGGTGGCGGGTCTTCCTTCAGGGGGCGACTGTCCGTGGACGAAGTAGGCCACGGCGTGGGGCTGGGTAGTGGGCAGCTGCACGTGGTGGCCGCGCCGGCCCGGGACGCTGCCATGTTTGCCCCTCCACTTCCGGACGCGGCTACGGGGCGCCGGAGGGTCCGCGAGGGTGGTGGGTGTGAGCGCTCGGCGTGACTCAGCACGGCCCAGTGCTGGCCTGCTTTTGCCACATTTCCTATGAGACGCGTTTTTCAAATCCATTCGGGTCCTTTCTGTGAGGGTCGATGACGAGGAACGTTTTCGATCTCCTGTGGCCTATCGTATTTCCTCGTTCCAGACTTTTCTTGCAGTCCTGGTGGAGGAGGAGGAGGGGAGGGGGCAGGGTCTGGGATATTCATGGGCTCCTTCCTCCCCCGCCCCTCCCCGAGAGCTGAGATTGTGCTGGAACCTTCTGGAACCCAGCGCCCCGCCCTGGTGCCCGGATGCTGGGGCGAAGGGAGGCTGCGCGGCGGCGCCCCCTCCTCGTGTGGCCCCGGCCGACGCATGTCCGGCAGTGACGAGGGTCGGTCTGGTGGACTGCTGCCCCCATCTTAGTTGTGTTTGGTTTGGTCCTCTGCTTTGGTCACGTGTGCTGAGGTGTTGCGATGGAGCTTTTGCCTCATCGGTTCTTTGTCTTAATAGCCCGCTGGGCGGGTATCCCACCGATCCTAGGTGTTACCCTCTAGCGTGTGAGGCTACAATCCCACGTTCCCTCGACGTAGGAGATATTCTAATAGGGCAGCAGTTTCAAATCATTGCAGTTTTAAAAACCAGTTAACTTGGTTTTTTTCCCCCCACGTCAAAAAAAGTAATAGAATTGTAGTTGGTAATGTCCACGTTCAGAGGTCCGTGTAGATTGCCTGGGATTCTCAGTCGCATTCGAGATAACCTGCCTTGGGGCCAATCTTGCGTTTCTGACAGGCTCCTGGTCCATGGACCACTTACAGTAGTTTGGCTCCAAGATAATTTTTCCGAAAAACCTGATCTCCTCTTTTGTTGAACGTGTTGGGTTGTTTTTCTTCTTCTTTTCCCAGTTGGTTTCCGGCGAAGTGTACAGTCTGAAATCTTAAAGGAAAAGGCTTTTCAGTCTCTTGGGAATGGATACTGTGCAGCTCAGAGGAGTTTAAACTAAACCTGTTCATGTCTTCGTTGTGACTGGGGTGAACTTTAGGAGTCTTAAATTTGAGGTCATCGTGTTCTTTTGTAATTCTTGGCCATTTTTATTTTAGATGCCTGAGGAAGTGCACCATGGAGAGGAGGAGGTGGAGACTTTCGCCTTTCAGGCGGAAATTGCCCAACTCATGTCTCTCATCATCAATACCTTCTATTCCAACAAGGAAATTTTCCTTCGCGAGTTGATCAGTAATGCTTCTGATGTGAGTGCTCTGGGCATCGTCATTGAGTTTTCTTTTTTTTTTTTTTAAGCACTCCAGAAAAGGGGGAGGCGGTGGTTTGGCGTTTTTAGGGCCTACTATTGAAGGGAATAAACTTGCTGCAGTTACAAAAAAAGTTTGCCTTGTTCTGTGTTGGTAGATAAGATATTGTAAATATAACTAAGTGTTCATTAAATCTCAAGTTAAGGGGTAATCAGAATTGAGGCTGAGGGTAAAAATGGAAAAAGTTTGGATGAAGAGAAGGGCTTTAAGAAAGCAGAATTGTAAGTTTGCAATTTATGTTTTCAGGCCTTGGACAAGATTCGCTATGAGAGCCTGACAGACCCTTCCAAGTTGGACAGTGGCAAAGAGCTGAAGATTGACATCATCCCCAACCCCCAGGAACGCACGCTGACACTGGTGGACACCGGCATTGGCATGACCAAAGCTGATCTCATAAATAATTTGGGAACCATTGCCAAGTCTGGTACTAAAGCATTTATGGAGGCGCTTCAGGTATGTGCTATTTCAGCTGGGCACACACCATTCATAATTATCAATATTCTTTAGCTTGCCTTTTCTTCAAAACTTGTGTTTGACTTTTCACTTTGGGCAGGCTGGTGCAGACATCTCCATGATTGGACAATTTGGTGTTGGCTTTTATTCTGCCTACCTGGTGGCAGAGAAAGTGGTTGTGATCACAAAGCACAATGATGATGAGCAGTATGCCTGGGAGTCTTCTGCTGGGGGTTCATTTACTGTACGTGCTGACCATGGTAAGTCGGCTATGTTGTTAAGATGTCTGGGTTAGAATTTTGGGGAAACCTGTAATAGAGATCTGGCACATCCTATCTGTAAAGCAGTTATCTTTTGGTATAGTTCTGCATCTAGTTTCATTTTATACTCCATTGTGATTGACTTTTTTTAGGTGAGCCCATTGGCCGGGGTACCAAAGTGATCCTCCACCTTAAAGAAGATCAGACAGAGTACTTAGAGGAGAGGCGGGTCAAAGAAGTGGTGAAGAAGCACTCACAGTTCATAGGCTATCCCATCACCCTTTATGTGAGTATGGACTGGTAATCCTCACACAGTTACCTTGAAAATTGCGTGGTCTCTGATTTTTTGGCTTTCCCTGGTATCCTCTACTCGGAAACTAACTCTTGTCTTTGGTACTTTCAGTTGGAGAAGGAACGAGAGAAAGAGATCAGTGATGATGAGGCAGAAGAAGAAAAAGGTGAGAAAGAAGAGGAAGATAAAGATGATGAGGAGAAGCCCAAGATTGAAGATGTGGGCTCAGATGAGGAGGATGATAGCAGTAAGGATAAGAAAAAGAAAACAAAGAAGATTAAGGAGAAATATATTGATCAGGAAGAACTGAATAAGACCAAGCCCATTTGGACCAGAAATCCTGATGACATCACCCAGGAAGAATATGGGGAGTTCTACAAGAGCCTTACCAATGACTGGGAAGACCACTTGGCAGTCAAGGTGAGAATGTTGGCTCAATAGGAAAATCAGGTAGAAGGGTGTTGCTAGTAACAGACAAAGGGACTTACTCAACTGGTTGGTAGCTGGGAACTGAGAATGCCATGGAGCCCCATGAGTTTACTTAGTGACGTCCCTTCCACGATGGAGAAATGATATCCTTCCCAGTGACCTCACTTTGTCTCCATGGCAGCCTTACACACCAGGGTTCTGATTTGACTATTCCCATTGAGCCAGGGATTATATACAGCTTGTACCAGTCTAGATTCATTTACGGCATTAGGGCTTAATTTTCTTAACAGCTGTTCTATAGTCTATCCTTGGCGCTTAGGGCAGATCTTTGTTTCAAACACTTTGATCATTTGGTGTTGGGACTTAAAGCCACTCTTATCTTGAAATATCTTATTGGCTTATCTTGAATTCCTTTCAGCACTTTTCTGTGGAAGGTCAGTTGGAATTCAGGGCATTGCTGTTCATTCCCCGTCGGGCTCCCTTTGACCTCTTTGAGAACAAGAAGAAGAAAAACAACATCAAACTCTATGTCCGCCGCGTGTTCATCATGGACAGCTGTGATGAGCTGATACCGGAGTACCTCAGTGAGTATTCTCTTGCTCCAGTGTAGTTAGTTAGGTAAAGTCTTATGAGGCCTTGGGCATTCTCAAGGGGGGATGAAGTCTGTATCTTTGGTAAAGCATTCTTTGCAACATAGTGCGTGAAGGTTCAGTGAGAAAATGAGTCCCTCTGCTGAATCTAGATGAACCTATTTTTTTTAAAGTGAGTTTTCTTTCCTGGCGATTATAGACTTCATTCGTGGTGTGGTTGACTCTGAGGACCTGCCCCTGAACATCTCCCGAGAAATGCTCCAGCAGAGCAAAATCTTGAAGGTCATTCGCAAAAACATTGTTAAGAAGTGCCTTGAGCTCTTCTCTGAGCTGGCAGAAGACAAGGAGAACTATAAGAAATTCTATGAGGCATTCTCTAAAAACCTAAAGGTAAGGAGGCAGCAAATGCTTACTTTCTTAATTATGATCAATTTTTTTTTTAACCTGTTCGTGAGGGTAAGATATTATTTCCAAGTAAGATTTTTTTTTTCCTTTCTACCCTTAAAGCTTGGAATCCATGAGGACTCCACTAATCGGCGACGCCTTTCTGAGCTGCTGCGCTATCACACTTCCCAGTCTGGAGATGAGATGACTTCTCTCTCAGAGTATGTCTCTCGCATGAAGGAGACCCAGAAGTCCATCTATTACATCACTGGTGCGTTGGAGCCTGGGTCTGATCAAAAGCCTCTCAGGTGGAGGGAGGAGGGGAGGACGTTCAGGGATACTTGGGAACTGGCAGTGTGAGGTATTCCGGTCCTTGAGTCACATTCAATGACCCTACAGGTGAGAGCAAAGAGCAGGTTGCCAACTCTGCTTTTGTGGAGCGAGTGCGGAAGCGGGGCTTTGAGGTAGTATACATGACAGAGCCTATTGATGAGTACTGCGTGCAGCAGCTCAAGGAGTTTGATGGGAAGAGCCTGGTCTCAGTGACGAAGGAGGGCCTGGAACTACCTGAGGATGAGGAGGAGAAGAAGAAAATGGAGGAGAGCAAGGCCAAGTTTGAGAACCTCTGCAAACTCATGAAAGAAATCTTGGATAAGAAGGTTGAGAAGGTAAGCAATTCCGGGGCTAGGATGTATTTTGTAATAAATGCCTTCCAGGCTGCTGCTCTCAGAGTGTTGTGTTGCTACACAATTAGTGGTTTTAGGCAGCCTGATTTGTTTAGAGCCACCTTACCTCTTGCTCTCTTAACCAGGCAGGTTTAAGGTTCCTATTTGTATAGAATTTGACCAATTAGGCATTTCTTCTGAGATTAGAATTTAAGATACCATTGTTTTTGCCTTGAAGTGGTAATCTGATTTAATATGAATCTACTGTTTTTGTGACTATCCACAGGTGACAATCTCCAATAGGCTTGTGTCTTCACCCTGCTGCATCGTGACCAGCACCTACGGCTGGACAGCGAACATGGAGCGGATCATGAAAGCCCAGGCACTTCGGGACAACTCTACAATGGGCTACATGATGGCCAAAAAGCACCTGGAGATCAACCCCGACCACCCCATTGTGGAGACGCTGCGGCAGAAGGCTGAGGCAGACAAGAATGACAAGGCTGTCAAGGACCTGGTGGTGCTGCTGTTTGAAACTGCGCTCCTCTCTTCTGGCTTCTCACTTGAGGATCCCCAGACCCATTCCAACCGTATCTACCGCATGATCAAGCTAGGCCTAGGTGAGTACCCTCGTTTACCCAAGTTTGGCGAGGAGTTGGAAACTGGTGTGGTGGGGCAGAATTGACTGCTGCTTTGGGTTAAATCTCTTGGCATTCTTTTCCACCTTAGGTATTGATGAAGATGAAGTGACAGCAGAGGAACCCAGTGCTGCTGTTCCTGATGAGATCCCCCCCCTTGAGGGTGATGAGGATGCCTCACGCATGGAAGAAGTAGATTAGGCGTTTCTATTTGCAGACCTTGTGTCCTCTGTATAGTGTGTACCCATGGCTCCCCCAGTGGTCCTGGCCCACCTGATTCCCTCTGCTGATGTCTAGTGGTTTTTTTTTTCCTCTCCTGTCTTCCTAAGGCAGGATACAAGGGCCCTATCCCTTCCCACATATGACATCAGGTTTGGATGTTGTGTACTGTGGTGGGTTTTGTTTATTTTGTTCTGGAATTAAAGTATGCAAAATAAAGAAGATGCCGTTTTATACAGTTCTGCTCTCCCTTGTGAAGTGGATATAATGTTGCCTTTTGAGTTCCCTTAGCTTTTCTATACCAAGTATTACCGCCATCGTCTTGAGTACAGGTTCTGTGGTACACAACCGAGTACATCAGAAGCTAAGGTCACTGGTAACCAGTGCAGAAGTCACACCACACTGACTCTAAAGGATAGCTTCAAACAACTATATTAACCCCCTTGATCAGTCCCCTTCCTGAAGCACATACTTGAGTCAACCAAAACACAGGACCCACGCCCATTGCAGCGATTTAATTTAATAAAATAAAATTATAAGAGCAAAAAGTTACAATTCCAAAGTACCAAAACCTGCAACTGGCTCATGGAGCAGAGCCTGGGGATCCAGGAGCATAGGGGGTGGTGCTGCTGGGCAGGGCTCTCCCATCCCCTCCCCCAGACAGCACCTTTCAACTTACTCTCCTGGGAAAGCAGCATTTTGGAGCCTACAACACTTGTGCTTTTCTCACCAGAGTAAGAAATGCATGTCTTGGGGAGTCGGAAAGGGTGGGTATTCAAGGCAGGGGACAAAAACAGGTGAGGTGTTGGTGCCAGAGCCAACAGGGCCAGACTTAGAGTTGGAGAGGAGCTTTGGAAGGTGCCTCTGCTTTCTCTACCTCCCCTCCTCCACTAGAATCCTGCCTACTAGAGGATGGGTGACTTAAGGCAAAGGGGAGGGCTGGCTCCTTGGCCCCCACCCCCAACTACAGAGCGGTCTTGTGATACTGAGAAGAAACGGCATTTTGCCTTGAGCAGTAGGAGGAAAACCGGTATGGTGAGGGTCCTACTTCACTCCACCCCTCAGGCCCCTTAAACCTTCTGCACTGGGGATTCCACAGGCACAGCCTTCTTTCCCCGCTGCTTTAGACGGCCCCGGGCATAGACTCGGAGTAGGAGGGCAGCAAAGACCACAGCCACCCCCAGTCCCCCCACCACAGTGATAGTGTGGCCATAGAGGAGACAGGAGAGGAGGATGGCAAAGGCCTGGCGGAGGGTCATGATGATGGTGAAGACAGCAGCCCCAAACTGCCCAATAGTGTAGAAGATGAAGAGCTGGCCGCACGCTGAGCAAATGGAGAGCAGCAGGGCATGGGCAGCAAATTCAGGGTGTCGCCCCATGAAGCGGGTTCCCTCCAGGAGGGCCCCCTGCTCTAGCAGGGAGCCCACTGTGAAGAGGCAGGAGAAAAAGTTGACCCCAAACATCATCTGCACTGATGACATCTTATAGGCAAACAAGGCATCCTGCCAGTTTGAGGTGAAGCTGTCGAAGGCAATGTAGCCCGCCAAGAGGATGAGGCCTGAGAGTGTGGTGGCTGGTGAGCTGCGGGGCTCTGGTCCGCTGGACAGCAGAAACATGCTGACCCCAATGGAGATGAGGCCAGCTGTCAGGTATTCCCAGTGTTCATAGCTGCGCCGAGACACCAACTTTCCCATCAGCATGACAGGGATCACCTTAGAGGCCTTGGCCAGCACCTGGGTGGGGAAGCTGACGAACTTCAGAGCTTCATATTGGCACCAGCTGCTAAGCACATTGGACAAGCTGGCAAAGGAGTACCGGTACATGGGTGCTCCATGCCGGGGCTGCTTGCAGAGGATGCAGGAGAGGCCAGCCACGACCAGTGCCAGCACTCGGTTCATTAGCACCAGGAACTGTGAGTCTGTAAAGCGCTCACCTGGCGAGGTGGCTGTGGCCCCATAGCTGCGGGTCATCACTCTTTCCTGCAGAACTCCCCAAGTCAGATAAGATGCCTGGTGGGAGAGGGTGGAGACAGAGGAGGACATAAGCAAGAGAAGGAAAAAGTGGGCAAAAAGGGATATCTCAACACTATTCCCCTGGATGATGTCAAAATGACTTAAAGGACAGCATACACATTTTGGTTCCTATGTAGTAACTAGAAGTTTCCTCTCTCCTCCAAGCCTGGATTCACCTTGTAGGGAATCAAGTGTGTGTGAAACATTTATAATGACACATGCTTTAGAACCACCCAGACCCTGTCTGTCCCCACAGTAGGGTATGTTAGAGCTGACTCCATCCCAAGTATTTTCCGACCTCAAGCAATTCTGGGAAGCAAGCATTCTTAGAATCAGACACGTTAGTTCAATACGGTATATAAGGTGGAAGTGCTAGTGCCAACTTCACAAAGCCACGAGGCCAGCATCTCAGCACCCCTCTCACATGAAGGCTGAATGGCTTCCCCAAACTTTTATCAGTGGGTTTACAGTATATGAAACACATCACTGCAGGGGAGGTGTAATAATAGCACAGTAGAAATCACATAAAAGAGGGCAAGAGAAAGGAGGAAAGAAAACTGTGTTTCCTCCAACCACCTCTAAGAAGGTGGCAGTACAGTGTGCCCCTGGGAGGAGGGGGACACATAACACCCCAACCAGCAAACCGTTGGGACTGGCACAGTGAAAACTTTGGTTCCAGAGTCCCAGCCCACCAGGACCCAACCCAGGAAGAGCAGCAGAGGCTGCCTACCCACCTGAAGCCCCGCGGCACAGAAGAGCAGCTTCAGGGCCTGCCAAGTGGGAGTGGTCTCTGCCGGCTCTGTCCGGGGAGCTAGAGGAACCTCGTCGGAGGCCTTGGGCTCATTGCCAAACACGCAAGTTTTCACCAGGGGGAAGCAGAGACCCCTGCCTGAAGAAGGCACACAAGGTCAAGCCCCAGGCTTCTCCCCAGCACCTCATCTTCCCCAGAGCAGCCAGCCTGCCCTGCTGGCCTGCCTCCCTCCCTTTGCAAGCCACTTCCCGTTTGGACGCTTGGTCAGCACTGTAATACGGCCTTAGCACACTTCCCCACCCTTTCCTCACACACCTGTCTCCAGGTAGTTCTTCCGCCTGAAGTACTGCACCAGCAGGTAGCCAGGTACCATAAAGCTGGCATAGCCAGCAGCATTCACCAAGAAGCGGAAGAACCATAGCTGAGTCCATGACTCCGGAGGGGCTTCGGGGGTCTCCCCACCTGCCCCCAGGGAGGGGAGCGCAGCCAGCAGCACCACTGCCCACCACCTGCGGGGACGGCGGGCATAAGGATTAGGGTGCAGTTCCTCATCCCCTCGGCTCTCCAGAGGGGACCACACTGAAGAACGGCCCGAGTCTCCTCCCCGCCCCCCTCAGTTGCAGCCCAGCCCGGACAAAGAGCCTCTCTCTCCTGGGGGGGCCGGCGCGGGCCAAGCAGGGCTCCCTCCTTCCCCAGGAGCGGACCCGCCCCTCGGGCCACACAGGTTCCCTCTGTTCCCTCCAGCGCCCGCCAGCTGCTCGGGCCAGAGGCGGCGCCCCTCCACCCCCCGTCCCCCGCCCTCCAGGTTCCTGGGGTGCCAAGGTTCCCCACGCCTCCGCCCCACACGTCCGAAGTCCCCCAAGGGGCACAAGCCCACGCCGCGCCCCCAGCCCGCCGGCTCCGGGCAGCGCTAAGCGGGCCTGCAGCCCCGGCAGCTCAGATCCCACCCGGCCTCCGGTGCCGAGGAGCGGCAGTCACGTGGCCCGGGGGCTCAGTCACGTGGGCTCGCCGCTCCCCCAGCCCCCGACCTGGCGCCCATGGTCCCGGCCGCGTGGGGCGGAGGGGGCCGGGGAATGCGGGTCCCCGGGCCTCGCGCTCCCTCCGCTCCCGCTGCCGCCTCCAGGAGCGGCCGGTGAGCGAGCGGCTGCCGGAAGTGCCGCGCTCTTCCCGCCTCCCTCGCCGCGGCCGCCCCTCCGCTCCCAGCCGCGACCACGCAGCGCCCCGGGCCGCCGCCCGGCCACAGCGCCCCCGCGCGGCCCGGAGGGAGAGGCGGCTCGGTTCCCGGGAGCTGGGCGGTCTTTGGGGATGGGGGCGAGGAGGGGGGAACCCCCAGTCCCGGGCCTGCCCATGTTTTGTCATCGCCCTTAGCCCTCACAACCAGCCCGGGAGGTAGTGGTGACCATTGTCATCATAGGGACAGGGACATTGAGGTTCTGCGTCCCAAGCACTTCCCTTTGTTATGGTTTTCCCGTTTTCCGACGCCCCCTTCCTTTTTTGGCTGGGCCAGCAGTTCTGTCCCCCGACTCCCCATGACCTGGCCCCAGTCTACCTTGCCCACTCACCCACCCCCTGTAGAGCCCCACTGGCCTGCTGTCAGTTCCTCTAATTCACCAAAGGCTTTCCCCCAGTGCTCTCCCCTCATCCCTTACTCATCCTTATGCCTGAGTTGAGATGACACTCCTCAGAGGCCTCCCCTGACCACTCAAAATATGGCCCTCCACCCACTCCATTGTTCTCCTTCCCACTATTCTTTTCCTTCACAGCATCCACTGCAACTTGTAATTACATATTTATTTGGATGTTCATGATTTTAATGGCTGTCTCACTCGCTAGACTATAAGCTCCAAGTGGCCAGAGACTGTGTTGCTTTATTCCCCCATATTCTTCATCCCAGCCCAGGCCTGACCTAACAGGGCCCTCAAACATGGGTGGAATGAGAGAAAAAAACATCAAAAGCCACAGCTCCCTTGTGTCACCCTCCATAGGCTAGCCCTTCTCTCCCTCTCCTCCAGATAGCAACTTCCAGGACAATGGTGAAGCCTCCTGCCTGTGTTTTCTCATTTCTCTTTCTCTTCCTCCATCCCTCTGTGTCTCCACAGAAAGGGCAAGGGTCTGTGCTGGACAGAGAGGCCTGAGGGCTGTTAGCCCCCCTGCCCCACCCTGCCTACCCTGCTCAGGGGACAATTTCCTTCTCTTGGCCTCCATCACAAGGTCACAGGGCAGGACTGTTTAAAAATCCCCAATGCACACGTGCAAAACAGCTCTGGGGGGAAAACTTTTCAAAAACTCTCTGCTGTTTTAGTGTCATGTTATTGAAACTTCCCCTTCCCCAAAGGCTCAGTTCAGGGCCGTCTGTGTGCAGTCTTTAGATAACTGTGTTTAAGAGTCCTCAGCAGCAGTGAGGTGGAACCCTCAGGGCCCTGCTTGCTCATATTTCAGTTTCTCTCCTCACTCAGGAGAGGCCATGTTTTCCTTCTGGTTGGCAGTTGCAGGCTGACCCAACGTGGGTAGCAACAACAGGCTCTGCCATCTTCAAGAGAGGCAAACAGGCTTTGCCCAGGATCCCTGGGGCTTTGGGAGTCTTCTCAGAATCTCTGTCCACCTGGGAAGCTCTTCCTTCTAGACGTGCTCTCTCATTTGCGACCCCTCCTCTCAGCTCAGGACTGTGCTGGCCCCAGGCTCTGGCCTCAGCAGTCCCCAGGACACCAGAGGGCACATTGCCTGGGCCCAAATTGCAGCAGCTGTGGCTCCAGCTTCCAGATGGAAGAGACGGAGCCCCCGGGGCCCCAGACCCTGCCCTGGCTTCAGTCGGCACACAGCAGCGGCTTCCCTGAGATCTTCAGGTCATCGAAGGGCAAAAGAGCAAGGGGCTGAAAAAGAGAATGGAGAGAAGCAAGATCAGGGCCCACAGGAAAAGGCAGCAGTGGGGGAGGGAGCTGGGGAGACCTGTTGGACCATTTCCTCCCCACCAAATGACAGATGAAGGACATCAGGGAACAAATCTTCCCACTAATCCCCAAAGTGGCCCCTCTGGTGTAGGCAGAGCGCTGAGGCCTTAGGCGAGCCCTCGCTTTCTAAGATAATGCTGGATTATCAGAGCTAAGTAGGACCTAGGAGGTGATCCAGCCCGTGGGTCTGGTTTTTGTTTTTTTTGGGGGGGGCGGTTACTCACAAAACTTTTTGAATATTTTTTTACATTGAACATTTAAAAATGGGAAAGACTGTACAGAAAATCTAGGTTTCATCTCTCTTAAAAAATTAAGGCCTGGAAATACTGGGTCCACATTCCTCCTCTGTAACCATCTGCTGAAGCTGAGTAGAATGACCCTCAGGCACAAACTCTCCAGTCTCCCACAGCTCCCACCACCCGCTGTCCTACACCTAGCCTGCTTCACTGATCCACTTTAGCTGCAGGGCTCCTCCAGGAGTCCAAGTTTGGGCCCCCTGGTCCTGACCAATTAAGAAAACAAGCTGAGAGAAGGGCAGAGGCTTGCCCAAGGTCCCACAGTTGGTGAGTGGCAGTCATGGATTACAGCCCAGGATCCTAACTCCTTGGTCCTTCCAGCTGTTACAGCGCCTGTCTCTGCTATGGGTGTGGGAGGTCCTGGAGAGCAGAGCTGAGGGTCTGCCTCTTACATCCTCAGCCAGGTCCTGCGGAGTCTCATCCTCCACGTTCCGCAGCAGGGAGTCGGCACCTGCTTCGCACAGAGTGGATGAGATGCTGCTGAGGCCCCGGCCCGCTGCGAGGTGGAGGGGTGTGCAGCCATTGAGCATGCGGGCATCTACCCGGGCACCAGCCTGGAGCAGGAACTGCACCAGACCCCGCTCCTGGGTCTCCACGGCCAAGTGCAGTGCTGTCTTCCCACTCGTGCCCTCCTGGAGGGGAAGAAGGATGTCAGCCAAGGCCCTTAGGAGGCAGCACGCTGAGCCCAGGCTCTGGATAAGGAGGCAAGTGCCACCACTTGTGACTGTGCAGCGGACCCGGGACTGGACCCCATGGTGGAGCAGGCCCTGGGCCGGGCAGTAAGTACCCTGACGGGCCGCCTCACCTGCGCATCAATGTCAGCTCCATTCTGAAGCAGCAGTTCCATGAGTGGCCGGTTCCTCCGCAGGGTGGCGATGTGGAGACAGGCCAGACCTGGGATGGGGTGACGGTCTGGGCTGCTTATCTGCAGCCACCAACTCTCTCTCTCTCCCCCTTTCGTCAGGGACCTCCCTACCCCGCAGCCCCAAGGGACCCACTGCCCACTCAATGCCTCTGATCACAGGACTGTTAAAACACAACCCAAAAACCCCCTCAAAAGTCTGAGGGAAAGGAACTCAGAGTTTCCACCTTTTCAGAGTCATGTTATTGAAACTTGCATGCTTCACAGGTCAGGCTGCTGAGTGACACCCCCCATACACACACCCTCCTCCAACACACACACTCACTCTCTCTCCCCCCCAAACTCTTCAAGCCTCATCCAAAAGCCACCTTCTTCAGAGCTCCCCTCCCCAGGGGCCACTTCCTCCCACCAGCTCCCCTAGCCTTTTTGATATCTCCTTTCTCCCTGGACCCCCCTCTGCTTAGAGAACTAGATTCACATTTACATCCCTCACCTCCTTCAAGTCTCTGCTCCAATATCCCTGCTCCATGAGCTTCCCTGAGCACCCTATTTAAAAATCACAGCAGCCCGCAGCCCCACATTCCACTTTCCCTTGCTCTGCTCTGCCCTGCCCTTCCTACAGCACTTACTGCCTTTACCCTACGAGAGAACTCACTTCTTATATTTATTGTCTGTCTCAGTCGTTCTCTGTTTTGTTCACAGATGCAAGCCCAGCTCCTAGAAGAGTGTCTGGCACATAGAAGGCCCTCAGTACATTTTTGTTGAATGAATTAGTGAGTTCAACTAATAGCTATTAAACTGAATATCTTGAGGGCAAGGTTAGCTCTCTCTTTAGCACACAGTAAATTCTAAATCAGATTCATTCATTCATTCAGCCAAGATGTACCGAGTACCTGAGTGCTTAGAACCAGAGATGCGTCAACAGACAAGCTGTGACCCTCTCTCCCCTGAGAATGGGGTCTCTGTCTCTCATCCCCTCCTCATCCCAGGGGCCCAGAGGTTGCCTGCACCTTGCCAGTTTTGCAGCTGGAGGTCCAGGGAGTGAGGTGGTCCTCTGCCTGGCTCTGGCTGTCCCTCCAGCAGGCAGCGGGCACAGGCCAGATGCTGGCGCTGGCAGGCCACATGAAGAGCTGTGTCCCCGTGCCGGTCCTGTAACACCCGGCTGGCCCCCTTCAGCACCAGGGCCCGAACTGCACCCGGCTGGTCCAGATGTACAGCCAGATGGAGTGCTGTCTGTGGGCACAAACAGAGGGTCACAGGGCAGCATGCTCCCACCTCTGGGAACCTGCTAGGGAGCGCGCAGGAATTGCTGGCTGCCCCATACCTTCTTTGAGGGCAGCTTAGAAAGGTTAAGGCCCTGGTCTTCCAAGGAAAAACATGGTTTTCCAAGCCCTTCCCTCTCTCACCCCCCACCAAGCTCTTGGGACCCCAACTCTGGAGGCAGTGGGGGGAAGTGACCCTCTGCTCTTCTTTTAGCCCCTGGAGAAGGGACAGATAGGGGACAGGGTCTGGCCTCTCACCCTCTGGGGAGACCTCTGTTATCCCCAGGGGCTAGGCTACAGGGAGGGGTGCAGGGGGGAGGAAAGAGAGGCACCAGGCAGTCTCCACTTGGCACACTCCTCTTTAAGGCTCCTTTCAGATGTCACCTCCTGTATTAAGCCTTCCCTGGCTGCTCCCCACAGACAGTGGATCCCGCAGCAGCTGGTATGTGTCTCCATCACAACTCTTGTCACCATGATGGAATTAGGCGTTGACACAAATCCCCTAGCCCAGGCTGCGAGCATCTTGTGGGCAAAGGCTGTGTCTTACTCATGTCTGCATCCTCAGCTTCTAGCCCAGTGTCTGGCAAATGATTTCCTGAGTGAGTGGCCTAAGAATGCTTGTGTGGCTGATGGGGATGGCTGCCAGGGCAGATATCGGTATCTGGGCACAGCCCACCCTCTCCACCCACCTGGTAAAGGTTGTTCTGAATGTCCAGGACCTCCTGGGGCAGCAAAGCCAGACAACAGAGCAGTACAGCCGGGGCCTCGTGAATCACTGCCAGGTGGACCAGCCTGGGGGACAGGGACAGGTTTAGTGTCAGGGCCTAGGCCAGAGAGAGTGGGCTGGGGTCCTGGGGTTAGAAGGAACACATCAACCTCTAAACAGCCACCCGTAGGGTAGGGGCAGGAAGTGAGAGTTTGGGCCAGGAAGTGAGGGTTGGTGCGGGAAGCCAGGATCCTGGGGGTGGGAGTTCCAAGTTCCCATCTCTGGCCTTCAGGAGGGCCCTGGCTGAGTGGGAGTGTGGGCAGGGTGCTGACAGGACCAGGGCCTTCCTGTCCAGCCTATCCACACCCCGCTCCCCTCTGGCCCCAGGGCTCTGCCAGGCAGCTGCAGCTCAAAGCCAAACTGAAAGCTGCTGGGGTAGTGCAGAGGTGGTTTCCAGGGCTGAGCGCCCCACCGCCCCCACCCCGACAGAGAGAACACAGAGGGCAGGGGTGGGGTCACCGCCACCCCCAGCAACTCCATGTTATAGGGCCCAAGGGAGAGAAAACAGAAGCTCTGGGAAGAGGAGCAAGGAGACAGTGCGGCATCCTGTCCTGCGCCCTCACAGGGAGTCAAGAGGGCCACTCTTCAGATAGCACAGGCTGGGCGGGGCCTGACCGGAGGCCCTCCACTCCTGTGCGCACCTCCGAGGGAAGGTCCATGCAGTGCAGAAAATGTGTGTTTGTGGGGGACAAAGAACCTTAACCTAGGAGTGGGGGGGCAGCAGGAGGGGAAGTTCCAGTCCTGGGGTTTCCCCACATCAGGTGGGGAAAACGAAAGCCCGAGCTGGAGGGTCTAGGCCGCAGGGACAGCTGCCTTGGGGCATTAGTGGGGGGGGGCGCTTAGTGGAAAGGCCTGTCTTGGCTGGGGAGGGGGCTGCTCAGGAGGAGGGGCAGGCTTGCTGGTGGGTGGCAGGAGAGGCCCAGGAGAGAGAGTGACGGAGGGAGGGAGGAACCGCTCTGGAAATCCCCTAGGCCAGGGCCTGGTCTCTGGGTCACATTCCTACAGCCACCTCCCTCTTTCCCTCAGTCTCCCCTCCTCCCACTTCCTCTCTCCATTTCCATATGTCCCACCGGCCCAGATACCTCCAAGTGAAGAATGTGCCCCCCCCTCAGGGGACCCCCAGGGGAGTCTTGACACCTCTCCCTCCACCTGCCACAGTCTAGACACAACACCTGTCTCTAAGTACAGACAGTAAAGGCTGGGGCTGACAGGCTAACAAAGGAGGGCAGTGGCAATAGTCCCACTCCCTGGGTCAAAGGTCAGTCGTAGGTATTCTGCATGGAGCCCCCACAATCTTGTTCTGGGCCTGAAGGCTGGTGATCTGGGCACAGAGTACAAAAAGGTCTGGGGTCACGCCTCTCCCACCACTGGGTCCAGAGGCTGTCTTTGTCAAAGCCCACCCAGGATCAGGAGGTCATCTCCAAAAAGCAGGTCAGCACAGATACCTCCTGGCTCCTCTACACGCCCCCTCAGTACAGCATTCCTGATCTGTGACCCCAACCCCCTCCACTCTGTTTCTCACCCCCAAATCCCAGTCACCTGGTCTGCCAGGGTTTTTTTCTTCCTGAGGGGGAAATCCTCAGCTGGCCAGCCCCTCCCACACAAGTGCTTCTTGCTTCAACTACCCCCTAGCCCTATCCCCACCAAGCTCCACCTGGACCTGGGGGAGGAACGACAAAGTGAGGGGGTCAGACAGGACAGTGAGGGGGACTTAGGGGGCTCAGGAGGTGGAGAGTGTTGGTAAGGCTGACTCCAGCCTTCACTTCCCCTTTCTCAGCTGAGGAGGAAGTAAGCTGGGGCAGCCAGCCGCCTGTCTGTCTGCTGGGGCAAGAGTGCCCCAGCCTGGCTCACCCCCTCCTCCTCAGGGCCAGCCTCAGCTCTGCACCCTGGTGGCACCCCCACCCCTAGCTTCCTGGCCCCCAATGGCAACCTGCAACTGGTATCTCTTGTTCCTTGAGACAGTATTCCGAGGTCAGGGGCCGGGAATCTCAGATATTGAGCAAACAAGGATGCCCTCTCCCTCAGCAAGAAAAAAAAAACTGGACTGGTCAGGGGAATTTTCTCTTCCTCGGGGTGGGTTGTTGGCAGGTTTCCAAGATGCTAGCTGGGGTTTCAGGTGATGGTAAGGGCCCTGCCAAAAGAGGGGGCAGAGAGGTGATGCCAGGTCCTCTCATCGGGGCCAGGCTAGAGCTCAAAAACCGGCTAACAGTCAAGTTTGGAGTTTGGAAGAGAGACTGGGGACTGCCCCTTCCAGAGCGGGTGCCTTGAGGGATCCTCCTAGTGGGGGTGCCCGGCCTGTTGTGGCTCTGGAGAGGCCCGGAGTTAGCATCGGGAGGAAGGGGTCCCGTCTCAGCCGAGCCCCCATACTCACGTGTCTCCGTCCTCAGAGATGTAAGTGAGTGCTTCCAGCTGCTGACGGCTCAGGGCCCCTGCCGTGGGGAGCGGCGAGCCTGGGGCTGGGTCCTCGGTCTCGGGGCCCCTCAACAAGGTCAGGGGCTCGGTGAGCGACGAGGAGCCATAGGTGGAGTCAGCCCGCTCCCCGTCTGTGTCTTCCTTCTCCTGGGTCTCCTTGGCGGTTCGGGGAGGATGGGTCCAGGGCTGGGGGACGCCGCCGTCTGAGGACCCGGAGGCCGGGGCCGGGGAGGGCTCGGGCAGGGATCGCAGAGAGCGCAGAGACTCGATGCCCGAGTCATACTGGCCCTCATCCGTCTCGTCCGGCCCCTTCCTCGCCTCCGACATGCCCGCGGGGGCCGGGTCCGAGCAGGATCCGGCTCCGGGCTCCGCCGGCCGCCTTTCCGGGTGGCAGGGCCGCCGTGTAGAGCGGGACCCCGGCCCAGAGTGGCCTCCTTCCCGGGCTGCGGGAGCCGGAGCGGTCGGCGAGAAGCGCGGACGGAGTTCGGGTCGCCAGCGAGGTCCACCGCAGCGGCTACTCCCGCTGCCGGGCAGCGGGGTCGGACGCGCGCGCTTCGCCCCGCCCCAGGCCCCGCCCCCGACGGTCGCTTCCGGGCCGAGGCTCCGCCCTTCGGAATCCCCCTGACCCCGCCCTCTGCGTTGGCTCCCAGACAGGGGTTACCCGGTCTGACTCACTCGTGTGTTAATTCACCCAGTCATTCATTCATCCAAGTATTCATTCACTTACTCTTTTCCCCTTCTTTCTTCATTCTATTCATTAATCCATGCTTTTTTTCTTTCCACTTCCTCCATTTCTTCTTTCATCTTTTTTCATTCATTCATTTATTTATTCGTTTGTTTTTAAAGGAATATTTATTAACCGTCTGCACAAGCTGGGCATCTTGTGGGGAGAGCACGTGGGTGGTGGGATGGGGAAGCACTGCTTCCTATCCCTGGCCCATTTCTCTCAACTTCTCTTGCTTTCTCATCTACCAGTGACCAGGAGTTTGGGAAGGGAAAGGGGACACCCCTTGTCTTTAAAGGAGCAGTTCTCGCTTTGGGTCCTAGATAGAGGGTCTCCTGTGTCAACTTCCAGGATCACACAGAATAGGATATGAGAATGTGTTTTTTGAAAGTGGGTTTTCTCAGGCAGACTGTTGTCTAAAAAAAGCAGAATGGTCATTTTTTATTTTTGTCTAAAGGAGCAGAGTGGTTATTCCTCACAGGGGTGAAACGCTGGCCTCGGGTAGTTACAATATCTGGTTACCCCCGGCAGTCAGGAAAGTTTAGTTCCTCATGGTGGGGCCAGGATGGGGAGGCCCCAGACATGCAGGGCTACACTCTGCTGAGGTCCCCTCCTCAGCCCCAGCCCCAATGCCAGCACATCTTTCCTCTTTCCCTGGGCCTAGGGAGGCCATTGGCAAACCCCACTCACATAGTGAGCCCCCAACAAGCACACCATGATTTATCTCCTACCCCAAGTGCTATTGACCTAGGGCCAGCAATACCCTTAGAAGGTCACCCCCAAGGGAACATCTCCCCTTTCCATCTCTGGCATTTGGGGAAGGAAGCTGGGGTGAGTGTAGATGGCCACTAACCAGCTTCCTTACTGCCCTCCCCCATGCAATCTTGTTTATTCATCCATCACCCATCCATCCATTCACCCATTTGACAAACGTGTATGAAGCTTCTCCTGTATGTCTGACGTTGTTCTCTCTGCTGGAAGCGTAACTGAATATCACAGTAAGAGTAATAACCAACAACCACACCCCCCGACCACCAGAAAATATCCCATGGTTCCAGCCTTCAAAAAGCCCCCCTGGCAATTACAACACAGAATGACTGTGCTGAGACAGGAGTGAGAACAGGATGCTGTGGGGGCACACAGTGGGGCCAACTACCCAGTAGGTGAGGGGCAGGGAAGTTTCCATTTGAACTGGAAATGGGAAGGGAAAAAGACTGGGGAGAAGTACCTAGTCTCTGGAGGGGGCATGAGTGGAGAGAGAAGAGGTGGGGAGAGTAGATGGGAGGAGATGACCCACTGTTCTCCTTCCCCATAGACGATCAGAGTGGGGAGGATGTGTTGAGCATGAGGCAGTGAGGAGCCATGAGGGGAAAGCCCAAGGAAATTGAGGCATCTCCTTCCCTTGGGGTCAGTGTGATTTCAGATGTTCTCAACTTCCTCCCCTGACGTGTTCCTCTCCCACCTTCAAAGGCTGGAGCAAAAGTACAGTCATACACTCCAGACCCAGACCATCTGGATTCAAACCCTGGCACTATCACCCCACATTAAAGTTGCAAAGCTGAGGCCCAGAGAGGTGAGTTGACCTGCCCAAGGTCAAAGAGTCAGAAAGTTCAGAGCCAGGTTCTCCTATCCCTAATCCAGAACTTTACAAATGTTTCAGTGAAACTTTCTTTCCTTTATGAAAGTCTAAGGAGTTGGGACATCTGAGCCCTCTGCAAGGACACAGGAACTCAGAAGTGTGCAGTGACTGCCCCTCTCATTCATACCGAAGCTGAATTTAAGGAAAACCCGACCCCAATCCACTGTGGTGTCTGGCTCTGAACCATAACAGGTGTGTGGCAGCCCCTTTTCTGGCCACATGAGGTCAGCATTGAGTCACCCACCACTTCTACCCAGCCTGTACTCTGACAGGAAGCCCTTCTGGGACACTTCAGGAATGGGGTGAGGGACCACGGCAGTGTCATCTGGAAAGATGACCTGGGGACTTTGACTCAGGTCACAGCACAGTCAGGGTCCTGACTTCACTTCCTCTGCCCCAGTCTTATCTGACGCTGGGCCGCCTCCCGTCGTCTTCTCTCTGCTGGTGTTTTCTGGTTCCCTTTGTTAGCCCCCTCACTCCCCACCTCCGCCCACCCCAGCCAGGCTCAGCTTCAGGAAACAGGTCCGGTTGCCATGATGACCAGTTGGTCAGCTGTGTCCTTCCACAGCTCCCTCCCTTCACCCTTCTTTTCCCTGGGCTTCCAAGGAAGGTTCACGTGTGTGAGTGGAGAAGGGGGGTGGCAGTCTTTTATCTCTTGGGAGCCCTGGGGTTGCCCAAAAGATGTTGGGCTCTCTCTCTTCCAAAGCCCCCTGATGTGGAGACAGGAAAGCAGTGGGGGTGGTGGGCAGAAGATAACAACTGAATGGGGAGTGTGAGCATCCTACCTGGCTTAGGAAAGGCCAGGGTTAGGACCTCTGCTCTCTGTCTGCAGTAAACTAGGTGGAATGAGCTGAAACTAGAAGAGGGGTTGGAGTTAGCTCTGAGGCAGGACTTCCCAAAAAGCATGGGTGGGAGACATTGGAATGAGCCACCAGGTGAGGTTCCTCCTGTGATGTGGGAGCAAAGGAGAACCCCCGTCTCTTCAGGACCACACCCTTCCTCTGTTTGGGCAGGGAGGATGGACTCACTGACCTGGGGAGGATCATGGAGGATGGATCCTTCTGAAGCAATAGGCTGACAGAGAGCCGCCTTCACCTCAACTGGAAAGGGAAGAGGAGGAAAGTGGAGGCAGAACCAGGAGTGGGGGGATATGGAGGCAGTGGTTGTTCTGCCCCAGATGAGGACAGGATCATCCCAGCAGATCAGTGTGCTTTCCCCTATCCCCAAAGATCAGAGATCCAGGCTTTTCCTCAAACTAACTTCCCACCCACAAATATCCTCATGGATTTTTGAATGGGAAAGATCTGGATTCTAGGACCAGCTCCATGGGTCCTAGCAGGTGACCTTGCATAAGTCGCTCACCCTCCCTCTGCCTCAGTTCCTTTTGAGTAAATGGGGACACAGTGACTATATGTGAAAGACTTTAATGTAGCACATGACACACAGTAGCGATCCACAGTGATTATGCACACACACAGATTGATCATGCATTGCCTTTATTCTACTCTGTCATGATGATTGCTTCCCATGTCTCCCCTTCCCATTAGACTTTATGCTCCTTGAGGGTAGAAAATTGTGTGTTTCATTTCTGAACAGGGCACACAGTAGGTACCTAATACCTGTTTATTGAATGGATGCATCCAGGAATGAATGAATGAGTAAATGCAATAATGTCAGTTTCCTTTCTGCCTGTCCTAGACAGTGCAGGAAAAAGCAGTGTGGGTAGAAGGCATGAAGGGGCAGGCTACCTGCATTCACTCAGCCTGACCTGTGGTCCGTGACTTTGCCTCCTACACCCACAGAAGAAGGTCAGAGCATTAGAGACTGTCCAGTCAACTTCCTCACTGCACAGATGAGGAAACTAAGGCTCAGAGAGGGGATGGCACTTGCCCAAGGTCACACAACTCATTAATGTCAGAGCCAGGATTAAGAATTAGAACTCAGGTTTTCTGATAACCAGCCTGGGGCAATGTACACACTTCATTGCTTCTCCGGGCTCTTCTTCTAGGGAGGGAAGATGGCTCCGTGAAGGCTGGTTCCAATGTCCTCCCCTCTGCCCTCTGTTAGTCCTTTCTCACATCTAGCTCCAATCCTTTCCCCTTCACCCTATTCCATCCCTGTTCAGCTGGGTCTGGCCTCTGAAGTCTAGCTCCTGCCTTAACCCTTTACCACCCAACTGGGAGTAAGGATCTTCCCTAGGGTTCCGAGACTCAGTTTCCTCTCCCCACCCTCAGCCCCAGGAACTTGCGGGAACCAAGGATGGGGAGGGATGTTGGTTGAACCTCTGGCGCCCCCTCCATGGAGGATAGACAAAAAGGAGTTGCGGCATAGATCTTCCTAGGATGTTGGGGTAGGGGTGCGGTGAGCAGGGCTGGGAGTGGGGAACCGGTGCGCGGAGCCCCTGTTGCTTCTCCCTTTTCGGGGGTGGTTATTAGGTAGGCTTGGGGAAGGCGGAGTTTGGGGGGCCGGGGGCGGGGCTCCTGCGCCGGGAGGAAGGGGGGCGCGCTGGCTTCAGCTCTGCTCAGACAAAAGGCGGCGGCGGGAGCGGGCGGGAGGCGGAGCGGCGCCGCGAGGGCCTCAAGGTGACACCCGCCCCCGGCCCCGGCCCCCCCAGCCCGGCCCCCCAGCCCGCCTCCCCACCCCCAGCCCCTTACCCCCGGTGCCCTTTCCAGGCCCCCTCCCCCCAGCGGGGGGTGGGGAGCAGCGAGGGCCCCGCCCCCTCCCGCCCCCTCCCCAGGGCCCGCGCAGGATGCCCGCGGCCCCCGGCAGCCCCCCGGGAGGCCCTGAGCTTGACGCGCCCCCTCTACGCCATGTCCCCCCCTGGCTCGGCCGCGGGAGAGAGCACCGGCGGCGGCGGCGGCGGCGGCGGCCCTGGGGTCCCGGAGGAGCCCACGGCGGCGGCGGCGGACGAGGGCCCCGCCCGAGAGGAGGTGAGAGCCGGCGGCGCCCCTTCCCCGGGCGCGGCCGCAGCCTGGCCCCCCATCCCCCGCCGCGCGCGGCCCCCGCGGGTTCCGCCGCAGCGCGGCCGGCGCCCCGCACCCCGAGCCGGCCGCCGCAGCCGCAGTCCCGCGCCGCTGCCCGCACCGGCGGTCGGAGCTGTCCGCGGCGGCGGGGAAGGGGCCGCGCCGGGGGCGGGGCTCGGGGGGTCCCGGGCAGGGGGAGGGGCCTAGGGGCGGAGCCTTGTCGACCCCAGGCGGATGGGGGTGGGGAGGGCGGCAGGGATCCTAACTCGAGGAGGGGATGCTATCTTGAAGGCCGGGAAGGGCTACCCGTAGGGGCTACAGAGGCAGGAGAGTACCATGGGGAAATGGTGGTGTTACCTGAGCTGGGGTCCTAAGAAGGTCACATGTGTACAGAGGCGATCCTCCTTGGGGTCACTGGGAGTGTGTGTTTGGGATGGGCGTGCACCTCTCTCTCCCAATGTCGGTGCAGCCCCCGCAGGGGGCCCGGAGCCCAGGAATCCTTCAGAGTGTGGGTACTAAGCATATCCCTAGTTGGGGGCCCTACTCTTCAGTCCTCTGAACGTGGAGACAAAGGGACTGAGGAGGGGGTACCAGGAGCACCCCCCCACCCCATCTCCTGTGCACACACACTGCACTAAGGTAGAAACGCATAGGCCGGGACAGGCCTGCAGGTAGAGCCCCGTTCAGATGTGCTCTCATTGGGACAAGTGTACACCCAGGTGGGCACGCGAAGGTGCACATATGCACCCTCCCCAAGGACAGGGCTCCCCGAAAGGCGTGTATACCCTAATCTTGTTTGTGTATGCTGTGTGCTGTCTCCTAGCCCACCTATCTGCACTTCCGGATCTTTCCCTGACTTCACACCAGGCTCGGGGCCCAGTGCCTGTTACTGTGCTCTGCCTTTCCATCCTTTTCTCCCTTTCCCTGGGCCGGCTTCCAGGTCAGGCCTGGGGAATTGAGGGAATAAGTCAGGATCTCAGCAGGAAGGTGTGTGTGGGGAGGAATGGGAAAACACAGGCCACCACCAGAAATCCAGCTCAGTACTTGTCTATTAAGATGCTGCTGGGTGCCAGAGCCCTAGTAGGCACGGGGATGCAAAGAGAATGAGGCCTGCCCTCAGGAGCACCCAGTCTGACGGGGAGTCAGACATGTAAACAACTCACTGGGGTGACCAAGGGCTACAGAATGTGTCAAGTCCTTTAACAGGCCCCAGGAGAGCACCAAAAATCGTCTTCTCTTGACAAATGGCTGGGCTGCAAACGTCTTTCCTCCCTACTCCCCTACCATTGTCCCACATCCCCTCTCTCCAGCCACATGCCTCTGCCCTTCTGGATATCTCCTCCCGGATGGTCTTCTGCTCACAGACTCCCAGCCCCCTCCCTCCCATCTTAAAATGGGAAGGATATTAGGGTGCAGGAGGGAGACTCACAAGGGGCCTGGGGTCCAGAACATGGGGGAAAGAGACAGGGCTTGAGGTTTCCTTCCAAAGGAGGTACGAGGCTGTCTGTGAGGGACAGGGAAGTGGACAGGTCAGAGAAGAGTGGCTCTTCCAGAACCCAGGACTCAAAAAGTCTGGAAGTGAGGGCCCCACCTGTTAAGTGGGAAGATGCTGTCAGTGGGCCCCTCCCTTCTTTCTTGGAACACCTGGAAGGGGTCTGGGCTGGGGACCTGCCTTCGCTGATGCCTGTCTGTCCTCCCCTGTCTTCCCCATCACACCTTCTCCTGTTTCATTGCCATCTTTGCATCTGTCTTTGGACTCTGTTTCTCTGGGTGCCATCCTATCCATCTGTGTCTTCTCTGTCACCTGGGCCTCCTCCCTCCATCTCTGGCTCTGATCCCTCTCTGCCTCTCTCTGCACTTCCCTGTATTGGCATTCCGTTCCCTTTTCCTGTCCTCATGGCTCACTCTGGATCACTTCTGTGTTTATCTCTGGTCCTTGGTTCTCATTCTGGTCTTTTCTCTCCACATCCCCGTCTGTCTCTGCCTGTCATCCCTGGTGCTGGCCTCTGCCCCTCCATCCCTCTCTGTGCTGGGTCCTGCCACTCTGTCTCACTCCCTGCTCATCTCGGCCCCTTTCCCTGCCCATCTGAGCAGCAGCGTCCCATCCAGCCCTCTTTCACCAAGTCCCTCTGCCGTGAGTCCCACTGGAAGTGCCTGCTGCTCTCACTGCTCATGTACGGCTGCCTGGGGGCCGTGGCCTGGTGCCACGTCACCACGGTGACCCGCCTCACCTTCAGCAGCGCCTACCAGGGCAACAGCCTCATGTACCACGACAGCCCCTGCTCCAATGGCTATGTCTACATCCCCCTGGCCTTCCTGCTCATGCTGTACGCCGTCTACCTGGTGGAGTGTTGGCACTGCCAAGCCCGCCATGAGCTGCAGCACCGCGTAGACGTGAGCAGCGTGCGGGAGCGCGTGGGCCGCATGCAGCAGGCCACGCCCTGCATCTGGTGGAAAGCCATCAGCTACCACTATGTTCGCCGCACCCGCCAGGTCACCCGATATCGCAACGGAGATGCCTACACCACCACCCAGGTGAGGGGCTGGGGGGAGCGCAGGCTAGTCCAGATGGGGGCGGGGTGCTGGGACCCTGCGTGACTGCCCCCAGGGGGAGGAGCACAGGCAGCAAAGAGCTCCTGTGGGCCCTGCAACAGGGGGGCAATAATAACAACCATAACAACAGCAAACACTAGCAGTCAGGCTCTGCTCCAAGTGCTTTACAAATCTTACGTCATTTATTTAACTCTCATAACAACACTATGAAGTAGGTAACTATTCTCCCCTTCTTACATATGAGGAAACTGAGGCTTGGAGAGGTTAAGTAACTTGCTCAAAGTCAAACAGCTAGTATGTGGTGGAGCTGGGATTTGAACCCAAGCAGTCTGGCTCCAGGATCTATACTGTTAAGTGCTTAATGGTTGGAGATGGCTTCACATGCACATCTCACAGCATACTCTAACCTGTTCACTGAGGTGGCTGCTACCAAGTCCTCTTTCACAGGTAAGGAGACCTAAGCTCAGTGACTTGCCCAAAGTCTGCAGCTGCTAAGTGGTAGTACTAGACTCAAACCCAAGACTTGGATCCCAGGTCCAAGGCTCCCAGAGGTGGGAGTCAGCTGGCAAAAAGGTGGAGGTAGTCATAGGAGGCCCCATGGAGAGCGGGGGGTGGGGGGGCTCTCAATCAGCACTTCCTGGACCCGCCAGGATTAGCCACATTGGGGAGGAGGAGGAGATCTTCCCAGATGAGGGTGACCTCTGTCTCAGTATTGGGATGGGTAAACAGAAGCCTGGGGCCCGTGAGAATCAGAGAGGAGGCTGGGTCATAGCTAAGATGGGGACAGGGAGACCAGAGACAAAGGTGTTCCCAGGGAGCTCCTCTGGAGGGCCCATTGGAAACACACTTGTGAAGGGAAGAAGGGCAGGCTGTTCGAGGTGATGAGGGGCAAGTGTGGGACAACGGAGGCAGTGGCAAAAGGGTCAGGCAAGCTGGAGGGGCAGTTCATGGCCAGGGCCTGACCCGCAGGCGAAGCAGGGCTTAATTAAAATTAGAACACACCCAGGTACGGTTGAGTTCTAGTCCACCCTCATCTCTAACTCACTGATTGGGCTGAGGGCCTCAGGTTCTCTATCAACCAGATGGTAAGATGCTCCCGGGCTCCGACCGGGATAGGTTCAGGGTTTGACCAGGCAACAAGAGCAGCGATGGGGCGGACGAGGGTGAGCGGAGAGAAGCGACTCCCGCCGCCTTCCCCGGCGCCGCAGGTCTATCATGAGCGCGTCAACACGCACGTGGCGGAGGCCGAGTTCGACTACGCGCGCTGCGGCGTCCGCGACGTGTCCAAGGCGCTGGTGGGGCTGGAGGGCGCGCCGGCCACGCGGCTGCGCTTCACCAAGTGCTTCAGCTTCGCCAGCGTGGAGGCCGAGAACGCGTACCTGTGCCAGCGCGCGCGCTTCTTCGCCGAGAACGAGGGCCTGGACGACTACATGGAGGCGCGCGAGGGCATGCACCTCAAGAACGTGGACTTCCGCGAGTTCATGGTGGCCTTCCCGGACCCGGCCCGGCCGCCGTGGTACGCCTGCTCGTCGGCCTTCTGGGCCGCGGCGCTGCTCACGCTGTCGTGGCCGCTGCGCGTGCTGGCCGAGTACCGCACGGCCTACGCGCACTACCACGTGGAGAAGCTCTTCGGCCTGGAGGGCCCGGGCTCGGCGAGCAGCGCGGGCGGCGGCCTGAGCCCCAGCGACGAGCTGCTGCCCCCGCTCACCCACCGCCTGCCGCGGGTCAACACGGTGGACAGCACGGAGCTCGAGTGGCACATCCGCTCCAACCAGCAGCTGGTGCCCAGCTACTCGGAGGCGGTGCTCATGGACCTGGCGGGGCTGGGGGCGCGCTGCGCGGGGGGCGCGGCGGGCGGCTACGCGCCCACGTGCCGCTACGGCGGGGTGGGCGGCCCGGGCGCGGCGGGCGTGCCTCCGTACCGGCGCAGCTGCGAGCACTGCCAGCGCGCGGTCAGTAGCTCGTCTATCTTCTCGCGCAGCGCCTTGAGCATCTGTGCCAGCCCGCGGGCCGGCCCCGGGCCCGGCGGAGGGCCGGGCTGCGCGGGCAGCCGCTTCTCTCTCGGCCGCCTCTACGGCTCCCGGCGCAGCTGCCTGTGGCGCAGCCGGAGCGGGAGCGTCAACGAGGCGAGCTGCCCCACGGAGCAGACGCGGCTGTCGAGCCAGGCTAGCATGGGGGACGACGAGGACGACGACGAGGAAGAGGCCGGGCCGCCGCCGCCCTACCACGACGCCCTCTACTTCCCGGTCCTCATCGTGCACCGGCAGGAGGGGTGTCTGGGCCACAGTCACCGGCCGCTGCACCGCCACGGCTCCTGCGTAGAGACCTCACTGTGACCATTGGCCCCTGGATGGGTCCTCCGGCCTTCCCCCTGCCCCTCGAGGACTGTGCTCCCTGCGTGTAGCAGGGGGAGTCGCGATGGTGACTGAGGCTGTGCTGGGCATGGCGGGGGATGGGGTGGGGGGAGGCGAGGGTGCGCGGGACAGACCGGGATGGGGCCGATACCCCCCCCCACCCTCCCTGTACGTAAAGAGACAGATGGGGGAGGGGCAGCCCCGAGAGCATCCCACCCGGCAGAGTCGTCTCTTCCAGCCCCGCCCCTGCGTTCCTAAGGGGACACCTCCCCTTTCTACACGCACACTCAAGATTTCCCGTCCAGCCTTTCAACGGATCTTCTGACTGTTATGTGGTGGCTGTGCGGTGGGACCCATGTTGGGCCTCGTCTCAAATGAGAGGCCCTCGCTATGCGGCTGGGGAGGTTTAGAGGCCGTGGGGAAGGGAAATTGGGGCTTTCCTTCCTCCCTGCCTCGCCCCATTGGGGCCTCTCTCTACTGAGGGGGCAGTGGTTTGCTGAACAGCAAAACCAGCTAATGAATTTAGTGGGTCTGAGGCCGGGGCCAGGTGTCAGCCCGGATACTCCATCTCAAAACCGGGGAAATGTTGCTATTCTCTTCTTGGCGCTGGCCCCAAAGATCGGGGTTTCCTTTCTGCCACTCCCTCCGCTGTTGTTTATCTCGCTGGCCCCGGGAGTCTGGGTCCTGGAGGGACTGTGCTCACCACACAGACGTCACTCCCTTCCCCTTCCTTCCCTCCCTCTCCCTGGCTCTGAAGAGCTGTTACCAGAGGGAGGCGAGAGTGGGGAGACAAAATGTGGAGGGCAGTGTACCTCACTCAGTCCCTTCTCTCAACTTTGCTGCCTCCAGGCAGCAGCCTCCTCTCCTGCATTCTGGGAGGGCACTCCTTTTATAGAGGCTGAGATACCACCCAGGCGGGACTCATTAAAGCTGGCCGAGGTGAATGACGGAGTGGGGAGAGTGGGAGACAGACCTGGGTGACAACGAGGAACGTTGGAAACAGGTGGGAGTCAAAGAGAAGAGGGCAAGGGAGGGTAGAGTGAAAGGACCTCCAGAGGTGGGGATGTCTGTGGGGGCGGCCCTTGCCTCCCCCAGACTTGTGGAGAGTGGTGGTCCCCATACATTGCCCCTGCAGGGCAGAGGACGGTGTCACAAGCTCCAACTGGAGGAATACTCAATTCCAGTGGCAGGGTCGGAGGCAGGAATTCTCTAAATCTTGCCCGACTTCAATGTCCTCCCCTATCCTGTGAGCTGAAGCCCTGCTGTGTGTCCCAGGGTCTTCAAAGGGGCATCCTGCCACCACCCGAGGGCGCTGGGGGAACATCCTGTTCCCCCAAAGCTCTGATGCCGCCTTCTCTTCCCCATGACTCCCACCTCGATGTGCTTCAGTGTGCATGTCTGTGTACAACCCTCCTGCCCTCCCAACTCCCTTGGCTGAAGTTTTCCCAGCAGCCCTAGTGCCCGGGGATTGACCTCACGTTTCAAGCTGGAGAGGGTAACCCTTGGGCCACCCGATATTGCTCTCCCTGGACGGACGCTTCTCACTTTGCCTGAGCCATCAGAGCTCCTCCTTCCCTTCCTTCAGCCTTGCCCATCTTCCTCCAGCCTAGCCAGGCCTGCACCTGCCAAGGGCGTGGCCTCCACCTATGCAACATCTCCTCTGGCTCCCCTGCCCTCCTTCCTGGGGGGACTTGGGAGGCACAGATTGTGGGGACACCACTGCCCGTGGCCATCAGGGGTTGACATTTACTTTCAGGTGGAGATGGCTGGATGGAAGGGAGAGGAGGCTGGAGAAGGGGAGGTTTGGTCAGGAGGGAACAGCTGCCCACTAGGTTTCTGGGCAGCGGTGACCACCTGGCTGCCAGCACTGAACCCGCCTGGACCCTGAGTCTGTGGTCCTCAGGAGCCTGGCGGTTGGAGCACCCCTCTTTCCTCTGAATGGACATCTGTGAGGTACAGGTGGTGAGCTGTGGCCTCAGGCCCAGTTCTCGGCCAGCTGGCACCTGGATGTCATGCCCTTGTGTGAGGGCAGCTTGGCCACCTCACGGCTCCAAGGAGGGAGGAACTCAGCTCCTCCTCCCTCAGGCCCGTTCCTGGGACAGCCTGAGCTGGGAGGACGGGAAGGGGGGGCCCTATTATTATTTTTGCCTGTATTGACCATTTCTGCCTAGGTCTTCTCACAGAGACAGCCTCACCTCCCACACACGCACAGACTTAGAGAGAAACCACTTCTTTGGTCTATTTTCTTGGTAGCTTTATTGATTGCCAGGGAAAAATGAAAACCAGAAAATTAATTAATCTCTAAAATTAAACTTTACACTGAATGTTCTTGTTTCTCTAATTAGAACTTCTGCTAGCAGCTGTGGCTATGTATGTACACACTCACACACACCCTCACACCTACATGTTTGCACTCCAAACTGTCAGAGGGTGTCAGGCACACACAGAGAGACTCTAGGTTGCCCGGACAGGCACACACGTGCAGTCACTCCCAAGCCCCACTTGGTGCTCTGCTCAGCGCCTGCTCGTTGGAAGGAGTCCCCGGATAGCAGGCACCCCTAGGCTGTGATTGCAGCCCATGACCCACCCTTTGGAAACACGGGTTTGGAGGTTCTGGGCCCCTCAGCACAAGGAGGATGGGAGTTGGGGCTCAGCCTGAATCCATTAGTCAGTCTTCGTGGCCCTGTGGGTTGATGTGATTCCTGTGGGTGTGGCCCCACGGTGGGCAGCCACAGAGTGACGGGGACTCGTGGAGGGTACCCGGAAGGCTCCATGTGTCCTGAGGACAAGGGCTTGTGGGGTGGGCTGGGCCTTGGGGAGAAGACAGGTCTCTGTCAATTGGGTGCATCACACTGTGGCCTTTCTGTCGTGGATTTCCAAGCGCAAAGATTGTACAAATCAAACTGGTGGATAATAAAGTTGCGGATGACTCACCGACTTCCCTTCCCAGCGTGGCACTTCCCCCACCACCTCATGGGAAGCTCTTTGGGGAGGCCACTGGGTCTGAGCCCCTCCTGTCACCTCTGTTTCCCCCTTCCCAGATTGAGGGAGAGAATTAGGCGATGGCATGGCCTGCAGAACTGGATCACTTAAGCAGAGTCAAGTAATAGGTGGCATCTGCAGAGATGAGGGTGGAAGAGCCAGGCAAAGCTCTGCTATAGCCAGAGGACAGAGAGAGAGTGTAGAGACAGAGTGTGTGTGTGTGTGTTTGAAGGTCAAGAGATTAGGATTCTGTTCAGGAGAGAGGAAAATGGTAGGGAGGGTGGTCAGGGAGGTGGGTGGCCCTCGTGGGAGAGTCTGGGCAGGCTCAGTCCCTCAGAGTCCTCTCTGTCTTCCGTATTCCTGGAAGACGGTCATTTCAGGGGTCCAGTAATACCCTCTCCTTGGGTATGGGGGCTGGGTCCCACTTCATACCCCTTTCTCCCCTATCCTAGGTTCCTCCCCCTCTTCACATCTTTATCCACACAACCCTTGATCACTCACCCCAGCATATTCGTGGGCTCCCCCTGCCCCTCCCTCTGGACCAGTGTGACAGTCTGCAGCAGTCAGGGCAGGAGCATGAAGTGAGGGATGGGGCACTGCCCCAGCCCTGTTCCCCATCTTATCCCACAGGGTTCTCAGGGCCCTTGGCAGTGATTGGTGACATGAAGTGGCTGGGAGTCAAGGCCCGTTGGCGGGCTGCTTCACGGTTGGCATAGAGGGCCTGGCCAATGAGGTACTCACTCTCCTGGGATACGTCTGACAGGCGCAAGTCAAATGCTAGGAGGGTCCTGTTGTCTGACATGCCTTCCAGGAGCTGCTTCCCGCCATCCTGGGAGAGGAATACAAGGGAAGGAGTCATTTTACATCGCTTCCCAGGATCACACACACACACATGCACATGTTTATGTATAGATGAGACTGAAAGAAAAGTTTCACAAAACAATAGTTAACCTATTTGTGCAGCACACTGGCATTTTCTATTTTATCCTATCCTAGTCCATTCTATTTCATAAGAAAAATGGTGCGCAAGACTCACTAAATTGATTTTTCAACCCCGATGGTTTGAAAAACATGGCTCTCGGGCCGTGATGGTAATCCCATTCCTCTGGTTCAGCCATGGGCCTGTGAGACAAATCTGGCTATGAGATGTGAGGAGGAAGCCTGGAGGGAGTGACTTCTGGGAAGGTTCTCCTCACTCGGAAAAAAGAACAAATGAGAGGGTGTTCTCCCTTTTTCTGCCTCTGAGCATGGTGCCCTGTGAGGGGCAGCAGCCATCTTGGCACCATGAGAGGAGCACCAGAGAGGCTGTGGCCACGTGGCGAGAGAATGGCACTGAGCGGAGGAATTTACCAACCCCAGAACCGCATACCCTGGGGCTTCTGACTAGGGACAGCATGAATGTTCCTCTTGTTTATGTCATTTCCCGGTTAAGCTTCCTCTTACTTGTAGCCAAGAGCAGGCCCCCTGGAGACAGTTTGTGTGCGCAAGACTGTTCTCTGGGGAGGGTGAGTAGAGGGTGCAGGGGCCTGACTGGAGGGCACAGAGGGCTCTCCTCGCCAGTCCTCACAACTCCAGCCCCTCCTGGGTTGGGTGGGCCAGGCCCGGTGTGAAGGAATTTCATGGTGGGAGGTAGAATGCTGCTGTTCTGTAGTTGCGATGCTACAGTGCATTGCAAAGTCAACTTAGTGGATTACAGAAGCATTAAAGAAAACAAAGTAGATAGAATATAAAGGAAAACATCAGCATATGGCACAAGCAGTAAGAGTAAATTTAAATTATATTGATGTATGTGTTCACTAGGTGTTCATGTAAATTGCATTGCTTACTCTGAGACTTGGTCAAGAAAATTTGAGAGACATTGTCTATTGGAAAGGACCCAGGCTTTCAATCAGTCCTGAGTTTGAATCACAGCTCTGCCACTTTCTACGGACTGGATGCTCTCAGGGAACTCTCTAATCTCTCTGACATACAATTTTCCATCTGTAAAGTGGAGGTAAGAATACACATTTTACTAGACAACTGTGAGGATTAAAGGAAAACTAATGACTCTTGGGTGCTTAGTATAGTATATAACCCTGAGTAATAGTGACAGCTAGCAGTTACTGAGAACCTAGCCAGTGCCTATGATGGTTAATTGCTTCACAAATATATCTCATTTAATCCTCCCAGTAACAACACTTAAAGTAGGTACTATTATCATCCCCATTTTACAGATGAGGAAATGGAGGCCACCAAAAATTAAGTAACAACCAAGTGCTAAATGGCAGAGCTGGAATTGGAATGAGGTCAAGTCTGTGATTTTAACAATTATCCTGTAAGTACCTCATGGCTGTTGGATTCCACACCCACCCCCCCGAGGCCCCAGGGCTCCTCCTTGGCCCTGCCTGCCCCAGAAGTGGTGGCTTACCAGCCCAATGTGATTGCAGGACAGGTTGATGCTGGTGAGCGTGGTGTTGACGGCGAGCACCTGGGAGAGGAGCGTGGCGGTGGGCTCAGACAGCTCGTTGCCGCCGAGGTGCAGTGTGGTGAGGCACTTGTTGGTCTGCAAGGCGTGGGCCAGTGCCTGGCCACCTTCATCTTCAATGCAGTTGAGGCGCAGGTTGAGGGAAATGAGGTTGGTGTTGTGTGCCAGGGCGTGAGCCAGCGACTGGGCACCGGGTGCTCGCACCTGGTTGTTGGCCAGGTTGAGCACACGCAGGCGGCTGTGGCTCAGCAGCTTGGCGGCGGCGCGCCCGCCACGGTCGCCAATGAGGTTGTGTGACAGGTCCAGCTCCTCTAGGGCTGGGTGGTCCAGGAGGCTGCGAATTAGGATGCGTGCCTTGTCGTCATCTACCTTGCTTCGGGTCAGCCTGAAGATCTGTGGGCAGGTAGAGGGTCTATGGTACCTGGCAGCCAGGAATAACCTGCCTGCCTGCCTGCCTTCTGAGGGTAGAGGAGGGAGCCACAGGGAGGCCCGAGGTTCTGCTCACCTGGTGTTGGCCACCTGGCTGGCTTTTGGACAGGGCAGGTCTCCCTAGCATGGCAGAGTGGTGCAGAATTGGTGGCAGGTAGTAGGGGGGAAAGGCTACTATTTATCGAGAAATTCCTATGTGCTGGGCATGCTGCCAGAACATTTCCTAACCATTATCTCTAACACTCAGCATCCCAGTGAGGTAGAAGGAGTTCTCTCCATTTTACAGATAGAAAATGGGGGCCTAGGGCAAACACATCATCTGCCCAGAGTCACACAGTGATTGAGCTGCAGAGGCGGGTTTTGAATCCAGGTCTGTTTGATGCCCCAGCCCCTCACTGTACCCTCCTCAGCTGGCTAAGACCCACCAGGGTAAGGAGAGGAACTCTTTGAAGGAGATTGCCAGGGTAAGAACAGGGGGGAAAGTGAGAAGGGTGAGAAACAGGAAATGGATTTTTTTTTGTTGTTAGTGTCATCGAATCAATTCCAACCCCCGGGACTCCTAGCGAAGCTGTGTACACAGAGCGGAACCTCCCTCGTTTTGTGCTATCTTCTCACTGTCTGCTGCTGTATCAGACGACACTCCGCTGCTATTCATAGGGTTCTCACAGCCAATTTTTTCAGAAGTGGGTGGCCAGGTCCTTCTTCCTAGTCTGTCTTATTCTGGAAGCTCTGCTGAAACCTGTCCACCATGAGTGACCCTGCTGGTATTTGAAATACCAGTGGCATAGCTTTCAGCCTCACAGCATCATGCAGTATGACAATGACAGACAGGTGGTGTGGTTCCCTAGCTGGGAAGCAAACCCCGGCCGAGGCGGTGAGAGTGCTGAATCTTAATCAGTAGATCACCAGGGCTGGTTAGGAAATAGATGGGATGAAGAGAGAGAAAAAAGAAAGGGGGATAGGCCTAGCATTATAATACTGGAGATGGGAGCCACTACCCCTTTCCTCACAGTGGTTAGCTCCTGGATCAACCCCACTCTCTATTTTCTGCACGTCTGTACCCAGGCAACTGACACGATGGAAAATGTCACATGACAGGACTGGTTGGTATCACCAGAACCACCAGTAGGCCCTCAATGCTGTAGGCCAATTCATCTCTGTTTCTCTGGCCGACATACTCTCCCATAATCTACAACAACTATTTCAACCTTCTCCAGCCTCCTCAAACTTCAGGGGGCCACCCCACAGCCTACTTTCAGCAGGTAAGTCTCCTCCTGCCTCCCCAGCCATTGAACGGGAACCCCTCATTTTCCTAATACCAAACACAAACCCACTGCTACCAACCACATCCACTCCCCCTCTGCCCAGAGCCAACTGCCACACCTCAGTCCTAGATCCTGCCCCTCCTGCTTTCCTAGGAACCTTCCCGGTCAATGAACCTGTGCCTCTCTCCTGTACTCAACCCCCTTCTTGCAATTGGTTGGAGCTTTACATTGGTTTTAAACACTTGTAAGTTCCTTCTTAAGAAAATCCAAACCTGTCATTTATTACAGCTCTACCTTTCACCTCCTTCACAGCCAAGTTCTTGAAAAAACTGATCACAGTCCTTCCCTTTCGTCACTTCCCACTCTCCATAAACTACTCCAATCTGGCCTCTGCTCCTGGCACTCCACTACATAGCTGCCTCTCAGTGACCTCCGCGTTTGCTGAGTCCAGTCCATAGCTCCATCCCACCCTGTTGCTGTTCACCCCCTCTTCCTGAAATGCACCCCTCCCTTGGTTCTGTGACACAATGCTGTGTCCCCTTTTTCTTGCTCTGATTTCCTGACAGGCTCTCCCTCTTCCAACCAGGATATTTGGGACATACTTGTACTAAAAAAAAATTATTCGTTGTGTATCTGAAATTCAGATTTACTGGATGTCTTGTATTTTTATTTGCCAAATCTGGCAATCCTATCCTAAGTGCAATGTTACATTTATATGATTGCTGATTAGTGCCTTTTATCCCACTGGACTGTTAGCTCCAGAGGGCACAAATGGTATAATTTTCTCATTGCTGAATGTTCAGCACCTAGGACAGGGTCTAGAGGGCAGACATCAGTTGGATGAGTAAATGGCTGGTGAACTGGGAGGGCAGTTCATCTCTGCATCCCCAAAATCCAGCTTGGTGCAGGGTGCATAAGAAGACACTTGGTCAGTGAATGAGAAGGAAATGGGAGGAAGAGGATGGTGATAGAGGAGGAAGAGAAGGGGAGAGGGAATCAGAGAGAGGCTGAGAATGGGAGGTGAGGGAAGGCTGGTGGTGATTGGTACCTTGAGGGTGTGGCATGCCTTGACAGTGGCCGCCAGGGAGTGGCAGTCGCGGTAGGTGAAGAGGAAGAGGTTCCACTCAAAGTTCATGCCACAGTCCTTGACACCGTACACCAGGTCCAGCTCCTCCAGATGGCTCAGGCCAGCCACCAGGTCACCCAGTTGGTAGTGATCCATGGCGGGCTCCTCCACCTCTCCTTCACTGCCTGAGTCGGACTGTTCCCCACTCCGGGGTGGGGGCAGCAGCTGCACTGGCGGAAGGAATTGATCCACATGGATCCTGCGCACATAGTTCCTACAGAGCGGCAGCAGGTTGAGGATCACTGCAGGGTCCGTGGTGCTTGGGATGAAGTGCTTTAGCAGGTTCTCCAGGTGCCGCTCGAAGAACATGCGCTTCCAGCTGCCGCCATACTTGGCCACGTGGCACACGGGCCAGCGCTGTATGCAGCAGCGGCGCCAGTAGCTCTCATCATCGATCAGGTTGGCGGTCACAGCCAGCGGCAGGTCAGGGGACAGGAGGTTCAGGACCTTCTGCTGGTGCTCCGGGGGCAGCTGCTTCAGGATAGGGTTGTCTTTGGGAGCAGAGGGAGGAAAGCAGGAGTCAGTGTTAGGATACCCCACCATACCCCCATGGTGCCCTGGGCTGGGCCTGCCTGGGGGCACTGAGGAAAGGAAAGACCCTTCCCTGCCCTCAGGGAGCCCCAGTCTGAGAGAGAGACAGCCTTTCCTCTCAGGGAGTATCTGAGTGGGGAGACACAGCCCCTGGCTTTGGCGTGTTCCCGCCTGAAGGTGGACATCTTAGCGTCTGGTCTCCGGGAGCCCCAGTCTGAGGAATAATCTCAGGTCCAGTCCTCAGTTATCACTTAGTCTGAAGGAGGAGACAATCCCTGACTTCAGAGGCTGTCAATCTGATTTGATTCATTCATTTTAAAACAATAACAAAAAATTTGAGTACCTACTATGTGCCAGACACTGTTCTAAGTGCTGAGGATACAGGAGTGAACCAAACGGAGGAAGCTGCTCCCTCTTATGAGGGGAGGCTTACTGTAGGTGTGTATGTATATGAATATACTGTAGGGAGATGGTGATAGGTGCTGTAGACAAATTGACGCCCCTATTCAGAGAGCTCCCCAGCTGGCAGGGGAGGCTGGCAACTCATCTTCTAAAAGGATGAACATTTACAGAGCATAGAGTACAGAACGGACCAAAAATGTATACACACCATGGGAGACTCCAAGAGAGTGGAGGGCAGTCAAGGAGGGAGGGCTTTCTGGAGGAGAAGGTAGATATGTTTTGGGCTGGAGAGAGTAGGAAAGCTGAGGAGAAGGCACAGGCATGGAGGGCAGAGTGTGGTGGGAGTCTGGTGGGGCCTGGAAGTGGGGACAGCAGGAGGAACTGTCCTGGCCCCGGGGGGAAGGAAGAGGAAGTGTTGAGTGGGGATGAGGATGCTGTGTAGGAGGGCAGGGGCTGCCCCAGGACCCAGCCTCTGAGGCCTTGCCTCCAGGCAGTCCCCACCAGCTCTGCTCCACTCCCGGCCTTCTCCCTCCTGCCCAAGGAGGCAGGGACAGACTCACTCTGGAAGTTCTGGACGATGTGCTGAATGCAGAGCTCTCTGAGGAGGGGCACGATGGCTAGTGACCACTCAGCATCCTCAGCGATGATCCTGCGCATCCGACGGACACTGGCCCCAGAACTCGGGCCCTTGGACTTCACGGGGGTTGGGCCGACTGAAGGCTTGGAGGGCTGCGGGTCCGTGCTCGAAGCTTGGCCTGCAGAGGAGGACCGGTCCTGGGTGGAGATCGAGGACCGGCTGGGGGCCGACATTGATGGTGGTGTTATGGTTTCCTGCATGCTGGGGACTGGCAACACAGGCGCAGGTGGCCTCTTGGTGATGGCCTTGTGACAGGCAGTTCCTCAGACTGGCAGGTCCTTGATGCTGGTGGGAACCTGGAATGAGAGGATGGGGTAGACGTGTTCCTCTGGAGGGTCTCGGTGGGCATTTACCGAGGGAGGTAGCACAGAGTGGTTCTTGAGGGTCAGTCTCTGGAGGACAGCAGATCCAGGTACAAATCCCACTGACCAGCTGTGTGGCCTTGGGAGAGTTACTGAACCTCGTTGAGTTTCAGGTGCCTCCCCTGTGAAATGAGGATAACAGTTACCATATAAGATGATTGGGAGGTGTGAATACAATAAGGCATCCAAAGAGGCATAGTATCCTGTGACACGTGAAACTATAGCAAGGAGCAACCCTACATTTTAGATAACAAAAGCTCCACAGCAATTACAAGCAATTGCTGTATGCTGGACACATTTTGTTGTAGTTCTTTATGCATATTAACTCATTTAATCCTCACAAAAGCCTTTTTGAGATAGATACTCATATTATTCCCATTTTTATGATGTGAAATGAAGCACATAGAGGTTAATTGATTTGTTCAATATGACACAGCTTGTCAATAACAAGGATGGATTTAAACTCAGTCTATCAAGTTCATACCCTTAACCCTGCATTGTACTGCCCCTCTGAGGGTCAGGGGAGGGGGTGTGTATTTTCAAAAGATTGAGGTATAATAAAGAACCATTTAGTTCAAAACAGCTCCCTGCACTGAGTATTTTACAGAACAGCAACTGCCTGACCAGGAGGATGGGGTTGAGAACAGCACTGACCAATAGAAATATAATGCAAGCCAAAATGCAAGCCGCAGATCTTTCTAGACTTGTGATGGGGTCACTTCCCAATAAGCCCATTGTAAGTTGAAAATATCCTAAGTCAGAAATGCATTTAATACACCTAAGCTACCGAACATCAGAGCTTAGCCTGGCCTACCTCCAACATGCTCAGAACATTCGCATTAGCCTACAGTCGGGCAAAACCATCAAACACAGAGCCTATTTTATAATAAAGTGTTGAATGTCTTATAGAATTGATTGAATACTGTACAGCAAGTGAAAAACAGAATGGCTCTCTGGGGACAGAATGGCTGTCAGTGTATCGGTTATTCACCCTCATGATCGGGGGGGCTGACTGGGAACTCTGGCTGTCACCGCTGCCCAGCATCACGAGAGAGGATGGTACCACGTATTGCTAGCCCGGGAAATGATCGAAATTCAAAATCTGAAGTACGGTTTCTACTGAATGTGCATGCTTTTGCCCCATCGTAAAGTTCAAAAATCCTAAGGTGAACCATAGTTAAGTTAGGGACTGACTGTATTTAAATTTTTCTAGTACTCACATTAAAAAACTAAGGAGAAACAGGTGAAATTAATTTTATGTTTAATATGTCTAAAATATTGTCACTTAAATATGTAATACATATAAAAATTATTGAGATATTTCATATATATTTTTTCATACTAGGCCTTCAAATCCGATGGCTCAATAGCCACCTGTGGCTAGTGGCTACTGTTTTGGACAGTGCAGGCTGAGAGAGGAAGGAGAGGGGAACCAGACTCATGCCCTGTCCAGGGTGCCCACCTTCTTCTACTCTTCCCCTCCTAGGGCTCCAGCTCTGGGCCCGCTCTCTTCAATCTCCCCATCCCAGTCTTCCTAGTTCTCCCAGCCTCCCTCCCTGCATTCCAGACGGGAGCGGGGAAGGCGTGGGAGGTGAAAAGGCAGCTAAATCTGGGGCTGAAGACAGAAGACAGAGGATGTGTCTGGGACTGGGGATGCCCCATTTGTCCATCCCTGCATCCTTGCTGTAGGTGCCCCTGCCATGAGACTGTGGGCGGAGATGCACGCAGCTCCTCCTCCAGGCACTTTTCCCTCAGATTTGCTCCCCGACTTGGTGCACGGTGTAGTGGCCGGTGGGAAGGCACACTCTGAACCAGCAAAGGTGTCCTTGGCAGATGGAGGGGACCAGATGGTGCTCCCCAGCCAGCCAGGCATCTCAAGGAGGAAGAGCCTGGCTGTGTGTGTGTGTGTGTGTGTGTGTGTGTGTGTGTGTACACGCATGCATGCGTGGGGGTGGGGTGGGGGTGAGAGGGCAGTGTAGGGAAGATATCTATGTATTTGTGACACCCTTAGGCAAATCAAATGCAAATTCACTAACAGACTGTGTCCAGAATTGTGGAATAACCAGCTGGTGCTTTTTGACTAATGGCCCCTCAGAGGGTGTGGCTGGGAAGGGCTGCTGCTCAGAGGCACCGGATGACTTTGCATTTCTGGCTTTGCTAGTGACATGCTGTGTGACCTTGGCCGAGTTACTTAACCTAGCTGAGATTCAGTTTCCTTATCTATAAAATAGGATAATAAGGTCCTCCTATGGAGGCTGTTGTGGAGATAATATCTGAAAGGAATACTGGAGGGGGTATGTGGAGGATGCAGGATGGGGGTCTTAGGCTGGGGAGAAGACACCCTGGAGACCTCCTTCTTGCGTGCTGACCTGAGATGGTGTCTGTGAGTAAGCCCATTCCCCATCTCTAGGCGAGATGTGAAGGGCAAGGTGGCAGTGGTGGTATTCGGAGCTGGATAGAAGGACAGAGGAGCCTGGCAGTCTGTGCAAGAGAAAGAGGAAAGAGGCAACGGGCCAGCCCTGCTCCTGCCAGCTCCACATCTGGGCTGCCGGGGCTCCGTCCAAGTTCTGACCTAAAACATTCAGGTGCTCCCCTTGGTCCCAGATGCATCCCAAGACACCTTGCGGGCCACACCCACGGGAGCAGGACCCAGCTTGGCAGGGGGGCCCAGGTTGCTGGCCAGTGCTGCCCTGGAGCCGGCTCTCCAGGCATTTCCCACATCACCACCAGGCCTCACTATCCTGGTAGGTGGTCCCTCTCCTTCCTCCTGGGAGGCCACACGTTGGGAAACCCCACCTGGGGCCAGGCGGGGTGCTCTCTGCAAGGGGGTGGCCCTGGTCTCACTGCCTGATGTGTCACAGTCTCAGGATCTGGCTTCTCTTCCTGAGGTCTGGTCCTCGCTGCTGCTGCTGTTTGGAGCCGGCAGCTTGTCTCTGGGAGTGATGCTGCAGGACCCGCCCCAGGGTGGGTTCCAGGGCCCTGAGCCACCTCCTCAGAAGGCAGGGGCAGAGCGTCCCTCCATGTGCTCCATGTGCATGGTGCATGACTGGGATAAAAAAGAGCCCCTTCCATCCTGCAGTGTTTACAGAAACCTCCACACCACCAGGCCTGATGTCACTTGTAAGGGAAATGTTGAAACCATTAACCTCCTAATATCAGAGTTGATAGTTTCACTTAATTACTTCTATTTTTTAAAAATAGATATTACAAAAAATATTTTTGGCAAGCAAATTACTAGACACAGAGGATTCCTCTAAGGAGGATGTTAGTTCCAAATGTTTAAAAAAAATTTTTTTTAAACTAATAAAATATCAAAGTATATTTAAAAGCATAATGAGTAAGACGAACTCCTTGCCTCCCTGTTACTAATGTTATGAAGATGATATAAAGTGTGGCCCCTCCTGGCAGGTCGTGCCTCTGCCCCCTGCCCTTCTCCCCCTGCTGCATGGCTGCTTGCCGCTCTCTCACTCTCCTCCTGCGTCTCTGATCATTCTCCAAATGTCTCCCGTGCAGGCTCCTCTCGCTCTGACTTCCCCTCCCATTTTGCGGTCCCTCAGGGTTGTGCGGGGGAAGCCCCGCCTCACTCCTATTGATGGGTTGCAGCTCTCACCTCCCCTCTGAGTTCCAGACTCAGGTCCACTGGCACGCCTCCCAGCTCCCTCAAACTCGGTCTGCCCCCTAAGAGAACTCAGCGCCTCCCCTGAGCCGCTCTTCCTCCTGGCTGCCTACCTTGGCCAGGGGCACCAGGATGCCTCCAAGTGCCTGAACCAGAAGCTGGGGCGTCACCGCTCTCCTTCAGACCCCCCCATCTGGTTACTGTTGGATCCCCTCAGTTCTGCCTCCCACCCCTCTCCCTTCCTGCTGCTGCCTTAGCTCAGGGCCTCACTGCCTGGGTAGGAGCTTCAGCTGCCCAGCACCTTGGTCTGTCGTCCAGTGTGGTCCTCTCATGTTAGCCTCCCACAGCAGCCATGGCAGGCCTCCATGCAAGCCCTTCCGTGGCTCATCACCGCCCACTGGGTATAGCCCAACTTCCTCAACTCATATAGAAGGCCCTCCCTGACGGGATGCTCTGTTTGAAATAAACTCTTCTTTGCCTCTGGAACACTACCTCTGGTTCATGCTGCCCAGCCATTGCTTGAGCTGCTCCCTCTGCCTGGACTGCCTTTCCCACCGTCTCAGCCTGGGAAAGGGACCATCATTGGTCTTTTGAGTCTGAGCTCAAGCATCACTTCCTCTCTGACGACTTTCAGGCTTTCTCTTCCCCATCCCCCAAACAACCCCTCCCTTGGTCAGACACCAGTGCCTGCGTCACGTCAATGACCCGACTGACCACAGTTCTCCCCACACCCACACTGGACTGTGAGCTGTCGAGGGGCAGAGACTGTTTCTTTCTCATCTTCATCTCTAACCCCTCTAAGCCCAGTGTCAGGTCTTCTTCAGGTGAGGTAGCTGGTGTTTTGAGCTGCCCCAGCCCCTTCTGATAATAGATTCTGGCCAATAGGAGTATCCTGTATTGGTTGGAGTGATTGGTCCAGGGGTGGCCACCTGATGCAAACCAAAGTCCTTCTTGGGATCTGTCCAAGCAGAGGAAGACAGAAGGACATATGTCCTTGAAGGGTACGGATCCCCTGCCGCTGGAAGCTGTTCCCCTTCACATGGAAAAGGCCTGTCTGCAGGAGTAGGGAACGAAGCCCGGTGGAGAACTTCAGTCCCCGGGGCCCCCAGAACTACCTGCTTCCTCAGCGGTTCCTTCAGTTCTGAGAGCTCACATGGCAGCCTTCTAACAAGCCCCTTTTGCTGAAGCTAAGACTTGGGTTTCTGATCATTTGTGACCAAAGGGTCCTGACCTTTTGGGTAGGCTCACAATTTGGTGAATGAAATTATGGGAAAAATCTTAAAGCGGTAGATGAAATAGTTCAATGGAATGACCGAGAAGGGCCAAAGGCCCCCAGGTTACTATACAGAGGGCCTGACGTCTCACTCCTGTGGCCTCTTCCTCTCCTGACCACCCTGAGCCTCCAGGCTCACCCCCCATCTCTCCAGCCGTACGACAGTATCAGCACCTTACATCTGCTCAGCACTTGACAGTTACAAGCTCCTTTCAGAACTCTTCTCTCGTTTGTCTTACCACTCTACAGTGGAGGCAGGGATGAAGAAAGTGAGGACCAGACCAGGAAATGACTGGCCTAGGACATCCAGGAGGGCTGGGCCAGGGCCTGAGGGCAGTCTCCTGCCTCTAAGCACAGTGCACTGCTCTTCCACAGCGGCCTTGTGTGTCCCCCTCCCCACACTTTCCCACCCTCCACTAGGAAAGAAGCAAGCCTGTCCCTGCTCCCTGGGAAGCAGGGGTCCTAACACAAGGCTTTCATCCCTGTTACATTAAAATGCATTTCCCCCCTAAAAGAAATGAAATCCTAATATTACATACATGCATGTGTGTATATATCCATGTTAACTTTGAACTACTTTTTAAAAATGCATCTCATCATTTGAGGTCAGACAAAAGAAGAGTAAATTATGAACTATATACTGACACTAATGTAGCAAACTTTAAAAAATGTATGTCATGTGCTATATTATTCTTTGACAGTTTAAGTGTACAGAAATTATATATATATATATATATATGTATATATATCTCCTCTTATCAGTCATCCACATTTCAGTGTGAGAGTTTCAGATCCAATAAGCAAAATTAGGAAAGGGGCAAGGAGAATGTACCACGGAGTGGGGAGAAGGTGGGGAGGGCCTGTAGGAGGATAAGGAGGCAGGACACCTGAGATAACACCACCTACTTCCAAGGGTGGCCTTAGTCTGGCCTGGGCATCACCAGTCCACAGCTGAGGGTGGTGGTAGGTGGCACTATCCTCCCTGGAAGCTTGTGGGAAGTGTAGCCCATTAGTCAGGGGCCCAGGGGCACCCAGACAGCCCCCAAGGGCCCATAGAGGGTAGCCCCAGAAGTGGCAGAGCAGTCACCTTCCTTTCTGGAGCCCTCTCCCTGGGGAACCCATCAGGCAGTCAGAGAAGCCCAGAGTTTGAAGACTGGAAGTGTGTTCAAGACTCTGGTCCTTCTCCAGGGTAGGAGTCCTCCGTGACATTCCAGAGAGACGGTCTGGGCCACCATGAGTGAGTGCCTCTTGGGCCACCACCTGGTGTCCCCATCGAAAGGCACACCCTGCCTTCAGATGGGGAAAGTGGGGACATGCCCAGTGACCTTTCATCTCCTGGCATCTGTCTCACAGGGCTGTTGGGCTTCACATGCTATGACTTCAGCATCAACCTAACCCACCCCCCCAGGACCACAATTCCTGGGAAAGGCTAATCCTCCTTCCTCCAGGTCCCCGCTCTGTGTCCTCAGGACCAGAGTCCAGGGCTCTGAAATCACATTCAGGCCATACCTCAAAGGGTTAGGTGTTAAGGTCTGCTCTCTACATGCCCAAGCACAGGTAATATAAAGTGATGGAACGCCCCAGTTTGGCCAGGGTTGTCTTCATTTTTGATGGCTTGTGTCTGGTGGACAAGTGTTCTGGAAACCATATCCTTGCCTATATGCAGCTACTATTTATTGAATTCTAGGCCCTCAATTGCACGTGCACAGCAGGAGGCAGCATAGCAGCTGGCTAAGGATACAGGAGTTACATTGCCTAAGGTCAAATCTCCACTCTGCCCCTGAGCATCTGTGAGACTGTGGGCGAGTCATTTAACCCCACTAAGCCTCCATTTCTTCGTCTGTAAAATGGGTATGGTAATTAATGGTCCCTACTTTGTAAGATTATCCAGAGGATTAAAGGAGCTAATGTGTGTGAGACATTTCATACAGTGCTGGGCCCAGAGCCAGCATGCAAATTATGTGAAGATGTTAGATGCCTTACCTACACAAGTTCATTAAATCTTCAGATTTATTATTGAGGATTATTACTATTATAACACTATTATCCCCATTTCACGAGTGAGGAAACAGAGGATAAGAAAACTTAAGTAATTTGCTAAGTGCCACATAGCTAGTGAATGGAGAAGCTGAGCTTTGAGCTGATGTCTGTCCAAAGCTCTCCCTTTCTTCTATCACAAAAGCATGGACAAATAATGAGATGTTGAGGTTGCTTCCTAAATTGAACGTGACTGGGTTGGACAGCACTTTCCCAGTGGGCTTCCCACTTTCTCCAGCTCATGAGTGCTCTCGTCAGATCACCAGCATGGAGCCTGGGGTTACCCACCTTGTGCTGACCTAAATAGTCCAGAGTCCCTCACCCCCTAAGTCACTGCCAGGCTTGGGGTCCTTCCGCAGAACTGGATCATTGCCTGTATCCTTTGGCTTGAGGTCCCATGGGGACCCAAGAGAAGACTGCAGAGCTGTGCTCTCCTGCCCCATGACTCACGCCTGGCCCTCCTCGTTCCTCACAGACCTAGGAGTCAATGCTTGGATCTCTAGCACATTCCCTCCTCTCAGAGATCTCAGATCTTTTCCACCCTTCTCAAATCCCGTTAAATCTAACCACTTTGGGCAGAGGCTCCTCTCACCTGCCCAAATGGGAAGGTTGAAGACTTTGGGGGAGAAGCCCTCTCCCCTTCCTGCTCATCACATCCCTGGTCCTCATTTGTCCTCACCTCCCTTCCTCTTAAATGAGAAGCCGAAGTGCCTGGCCCTCTTTAGGCCATAAGCACCTCTGTGCCCCTAGATACTTCCCTCTGGGCTGGCTCGGCTTTGAAGGTCTACCTCCCACCCCGCTCTCCACCCACTTCTCTGAGGGAACTTCCTTTGCCTTCTCAGCCAGCTTCTCCTCCCCCCCCCCCCATCACCTAAGGAGAGCCCTCCCCAGGCAATTGTCCTCAGGGCCCTGGGCTTTTGTCTACATTTCCTCTGATCTCTGTCACGCCCACTATGTCAGACCCTACCTCAGGCCAAGTCACTCCCAAATTCCCATTTGGGAATTCCCAGTTTGTGGAATCACAAAAGAGGGGCAAAAAGTTTCTCGACAGAACCCAGGCCCAGCATGCTTGGTCTTCTGCGGGTGGGGCAGTCAGTACACTTATCACATCCCTGGGCCTGGCCCTCCTCCCAACTCCTGCCCACTTAGGTCTGTTGTCTTAAAGAGGACTCCAGTGACTTTGCACCCCACCCCTCACCCCTATGTTTGGCTCAGACACCCCAGCAAGAAAGCTCAGCTCCAAAGGCCAGCGAGTCCTTCCCCCAACCCGCCTGGGGTGAAGTGGCCCTTGCAGCTCCTTGGTTACCAAGGGAAACCAGTCGAGTTGTGGAGGGAGGGAGGTCCGGGAGCTTCCGGACCTGCAGGAGGAATTGCACTCCGAGGAGCTGGGGATGGGGGTCAGCCTTTCTGAGGAGACTGGGACCCGGGGCTTAGGACTGCTCTCCTCCGCGACCTTCCCCTTCCTCCTTCTCACGGTCCCCCTCCCCTTACTCGCAGACCCTAAGCCTCTGGGCCACTTTACAGACAGCGATGCGGGGGGGGGGCGCTGGGGGGCACAGGTCCCTCCTCAAATGGGTGGGGGCCTCCTGGAGGTACAGACTGACCCTTTTCCGCCATACGAATGTGGGAGCCCAAGCTGTGGCCCCCTGCCGGCTGAGGGCCCTGGAGGGGCTTCGGCGCCCCGCGGGCGGGAGTGGGGGCAGGGAGAGGTCAGTCCTAGGGGAGACCCGGGGTTGAGTGTCCTCTCTCCCAGAGTCGCCTCACCCGCTCCCAGTGCCGGGGCGCTCGCCTTCCCGCAGGCCCCGCGCGGCCGCCTGGTCGTTAGGGACGCCCCGCGTCGCCAGGGGGCGGGGCCGAGGGCCGGTGTGCACGTGCGCGTGCGCGTGCACGCCTGCACGCCTGCGCGGGTACCGCGTAGCCAGTGTGTGCCGTGCTAGCCCGCGGGGTCGTCGTTCGACGATTGTCTCTAGGCACTTTGGCACGGGGTTGACGCAAGAAGTTTCCGTCTAACGCGCTGTGTGGGGCTGCCGTGCGGGCAGTGGGAACTCTGTGGCCCTGGGGCATGCTTTGTGCTCTTAGGGGACGTTTAGGAATGGGTCGGCTTTTGTGGGGGAAAGTAAGGAGTGGGGGACCAGGGCAGGGCTCCTGGACTGGAATGCCGTTCCTTCTTGGTATCTTTTTTGTGGAAATGGGGGTGGGAGGTGGCGAATGGAAAGACATCCAGGAAAAGTATCAGCAGTCAGTCTCCTGTGGAAGATGAGGGTGGAAGGAACCTGCAGGAGTTACTGGAACTCCCCTGAGGCCTCCTGTTGACCCCCAGGCCCTGCAGGAGAGCCGAGGGCGGGGGCATCCCTGCAGAGTGGCACCTTGCACCTTTCTCCAGTATGTGAACAAGGCTGACATCTGGCACCAGGCGGGAAGTTTCCAGGCCTCCGCAGTGCTCCTTCACACAGCCCTAAGACTGATTTCAACCTCCCCTCTAGCATTGGGACAGGATATGGTGACCCTGAGGGGCAGGAATGACCAACTTCAGGGGATTGACTAGTAAGAAAAAAATTGTCCTTCAGGAGGGGAAAGGCAACCAGGGAGGTGGGAAGTTTCACACAGAGGCAGAGCACAGCTTTAATTCCAGCTCTGCTGACGATTACTAGTTGGTTACCCTGGATAAGTTGACATCTCAGAAGCTTGGTTAACTCATCAAGAAAACGGGGTACCACAACTGCTCACCTTCGTTTCCATGTATAAAAAGCTGGGTCTTCTGTGAGCACCACTGAATGTGGCTACTTCTGCCATTGCCAAGACCCCCAGGTAAAGCTTTGCAGTTCCACAGGGCTGAGCAAACACTGGGTCAGGTTCCAGGGTCCCCTTCAAGCCCTCCTCAGCGATTTGCCCACAAATCACCAGTGAGAATGAGAAGTCATGTAGGAATGATGCCAGGAGGGCCTGCTATGCTCTAATTATTTTAACTAAATGGACCCAGAACTTGGTAGCCAGGGAGTCTTTGACTTGAAGATGGGTCCCCTGAGGTCCTTTCCTTCAGCTAGGTACAGATTTGGGAACAGAGGTGGAGCTCCAGCATCTGGCTAGGCCCTGGGTGGATTCATTCTTGTAGGGAAGGAGGGCTGCCTTCCATCCCTTGGCTTCCTTCTGCTCTGAGCTGCCAATTTTCAGCTTCAGCACAGGTTTGGGGCAGGTGCTGTGCAACTTGTTTTAAAAAGAGTAGGATTGGTCTGCCTGCCTGCTGCCCTCTTCTGACCCCATCACCTGCCACTCTCCCAGCTCACTGTGCCTGCTCACCAACCTTCAGGGCCTCTGTACTGGCTGTTCTCTCCACCTGGAATGCTCTTCCCTCAGATAACCTATGTGGCTCACACCCTTCCCTTTCAGTGAGGCAATAATGCCACCCCCGCCCTCCAGATCCCCAGTCCTCCTTTCCTCACAGACCTCATCACCGTCCGACACCCTGTTTTTCTCTTTATTGCCTATTTCCCCACTAGAAGTAAGCTCCACAGGGCAGGAAGCTCGTCTGTTTGGTTCGTGCCACATTCTCAGCAACTGATCTGTACCTGTTGCTTATCTTTTCAACAAATCACCAGGGCCCTCATTAAAATGAGAAGTCATTGTTAATGAAATAAGTGACACCAGAGAGGATCTGCCCTGCTGTGATGCCTTTCACATGACAGTTCTGGATCTCAGTGGCCAGGGAGGCCTTGTGGGTGCTCAGGACAGGCTGGCATAGAGAGCCTGTCTGAGCACTTGTGGCGACAAGGAGGCTTCTGATTTGGAGGCTGGGTGGCCTTCCGGCCCAGTGTGAGAAGTCAGACTGGTGTTGGGGCACCCATACCAGGTTGCTGGGAGGGGAAAGGCTGCTCTTTTTTAAGCAAAAGCACCTTCTGGAGCTTCCTATCCTCTGTGAAATACTTTTTAATGAGCAATCACAGCCATGTCGTCACATTCACTAGTTGGGGTATGTCTCTGGGCCCACTTCTGCCTTCCCCAGTCCAGATCTCCTTGTGTCCATGCAAGGCCTGGCCCAGCGTGGTCCTCTTCGGCTCAGCGGCCTCGCCTCCAGCCTCCAGTCCTCTGCTTCAGTCTCTAGGGAGGTTCTCTGGCTCCTTTGGGGCTCCTGGCTGTGGCCTGTTGCTGTCTCTTTAGTCTCTGTGAGTCCCTGGGTGAGCCTGGGTGAGGGCATAGGCTCGGGCTGTACTGAGGGCAGCTTCCAGGTCGGCAGTGCTTCCGGTGCCCTGGGCCACCACTCGAGAGCCCCAGGCCTTGCCCCCCATGTGGCTGCACACAGCCAGCGCCCAGGCCTCTGCTGTGAAGGCTGGTGTGGCACTCTGGGGACAGAAACAAAAGGGGCAGCAATGCAGAGCAGCCCTCCCTGCCACTATCCACTCAGTGTCCCCTCGGGAGTGGAGTCACAGTGATTAGTCCCCCCTCCCCAGCCGGGCACATGGTGGGGGGAATGGAGTAAGGGGACAGAGGGCTGGGCTGGCAACGTGTGTGGAGGCTGACGAATGTCTGCTACTTATTTGCAAGGGGTGGGGGGCCTGAAGGGTGGGTGGTGGTAATTAGGGAATCTCATGGTGCCTTCTCTGGTGGGGGGTGTGTGGTGGTCAGGGACAAGGAGATGGCCATATCCCCATCCTGGGGTCTCCTCACAGATCACCTCTACCCAGCCTTGGCTCCCTGGTCTGGGAGGAATAAAAGGCATGGAATCGGAGAGTGGAGGAGATGGGCGGGCCGGAGGGCTGCTCTCCCACTTCCCTCACCTGGGCCACCTGACAGGCACACAGCACATGCCCCAGGGGCTGGGGGCTGAGTAGAAGCACGGACGTGCTGGGCATCTGCTCACACAGCTGCCGTACCACCTTCACCAGCACCTGGGCAAGGGAGTGCAGATGATGACCCCGCAGCTCTCCAGACCCCGGGGCCACCCCCAACCCCAACACTCACTGAGAGGGACTCCGTGGAAACTGTGTCCACAATCAGGGGCCCCTCTGAGTGCCGCTGCAGCAGCTCCTGGGTTTTCTGTGCAGCCTATGGGGCAGAAGGACAGCACAGGGGTCAGGCTGGGGGGCACCTGGCCCCCACTTCTGAACTGAGCCCCAGTCCAGAAATCCCCTCCCCTCCTCTCCCTGCCCCCAGCAAAGGTCTTCAGGTTTGAGCAGAGTGGCCAGGAGTTCTGCCTAGAATGGCCTCCTTCTTTTGGGTCCCACTGGCATCCTTCCTCTCCTCCCTCACCTCTCCCCTTTCATCATAGCTCCAGGCACCTACAAATAGGCCACCGAGGTGAAAGGACGAAGGCTGGAGCACAGATGGATGAGAGGAGGTGGGAGGAAGGAGGATCTGCAGTGAAGGAGCAATTAGGGTTGAATGGCACAATCAAGTCCTGGAGGGAGAGTCTGGGCCAGACTTGGGAGTTGGGGGAGAGACAGTTTGGCAGAGAGAAGCAGGGGATGGTGATAGTGCCCAACGGGCAGGAGAGGGAGGAGCTGCCCCCTCCCCCCAGGTCTTGAGGCTTCTCAGTATGCCCACTGGAGTATCTCTGACCCTTGCTGGCCGTGCCTCGTGTCTGCCCCATGATGCAGCTGTACCTCCTCTTACCAGCCCCATTTCCAGCTTTCGGGTGGCAGTGTTGGCACGCCGCTGCAGCGCCTTCAGAGTGGCCTGAAGCTGCCGCCGCTGCCACTGGGGCATCACGGCGGTGTCCACAGCCTATGGCCAGAAGAGTACATCATCTTTAACCCCTCCCTGAGCCACAGCCTCTGAGGCAGGGACCAGCAGGGCCAGGGACGAGACCACACCCACATCCCACCCTGCAGACAAAGGACAAACATCCGGGCCAGCTGGCGTCCACCAGGAATGCTAGGGAGAGACTGGAGGGGTTGGGAGGCATGGAAAGGGAACAGGGCCAGGAGAGGCTCCATGGGGGGTTGGCCCTCACATCAGTGAGTCGTCCCATGTCCTTGGATAGCCGCTGCGCCTCCACCACATCCTGGCTGCCCCGACTGAGCCGCTCCGCGGCTGCTTCTACCTCCTGGGCCAGCCTCTGGCCTACCTCTCGGGCCTGCGGGGAGAGAAGCGGATGGTCAGAGCCGCTCGGCTTACTTTCACCTCCTCAGGACAGGGGCTTTCAACCCATTGCTGGTCAGAGCCAAACTAGAAATATTTAACAATCAGGACTAATCAAGGCACCAACTAATCACAAGAGATGCCAGGTGCCAGCAGCTGGTACGGCCACATCAGTGCATATGTACGAACACTGGTTCTGCTGCTGGACATCTGCAGCCTGCCCCCACCCACACCCAGCAGCCTCCTGGCCCTGCTGATGTGCCAACCTGCTGGGCCTGCTCCCCAGTGACAGCCAGCAGGCGGGTGGTGCCCTTGGCAAGCTGGCGCTCCCCGATGATGACCAGGTCCCCTATAGCCCCCGTGCGTAGTAGGTGCCTGTGGGCAGGGGGTGGGAGAAGCATGTCACGGAAGATAATGGGAGCAAAAAGAGAAGCCTGAGCTCCAAACCAGGGACTGGTGGCTCCAAAGACCAAGGAAGGGTGAGGATCCAGGGCCCAGGCCAGGGCAGGCAGAAAGGAGTGACTCACGTCCCACAGCATAGCTCCACAGAAGTCTGCAGTGCAGCCTGGGAGGCTGGGTCCAGCGCATGGGCCACGGGCACCCCCACTGACACCACTCGCACAGGGTCTGGATATATCTGAGGGTGAGAGGTGACAGGTCTGTTAACTGGCCTGGGGGGGACAGGTGATCTCCACCAAGGGGGCTCCCCCAACTTACCTCATCCAGAGAGCGTAGGCCAGGGACATGGGTAGTGCAGGCTAGGGCCACCTCCTCCATGTAAACGGCCTCATCCTGCCCCACGGCCTCCTGCACAGTGCCTTCCACTGCCCGGAGCTGCTCTGGGGTCAGTGGGGCCTGGTGGGGTGGGGGGAAATGGACAGACCGACAGGCAGTCAGCCCCATGCCTGTAACTGATGCATTAAGAAGCACTCAATGTTCACTGAACTAACCTCAGGTTCTAGAACAGTCACTAGCACATATCAGGTGCTCAATAAACATTTGTGGAGCGGACAATTCTTTTCCTTAGAAAACTACCTGGGAGTTGGGCCTACCGGAAGCTGCAGCCCTTTCATTTAGCACTAAAAGTTGATGAAGAAACAGAAAATGGAGGCTCTGTCCTCAGGGAGCTTACAACAAGGGACAGCCCAATGAAGAGAAATATAGCATGGGAGAGATGCAGGAGCCGGAGTGACCAGGTGGAATGGGATTTAATCAGTGAGCACTTCCTGGAGGAGGGATTTGAGCCAGATGTGCAGGGAGACAGGGTGGCAGAGAAGGGCGAAGGCAGCTGTTTGAGCAACAATGGCTGGGGTGACAGCAGAACAAGGAAGCTGGGTGGCTGGAGGTGAAGGGAGGGCTCCAGACACTGTCTAGCCTGACCCCTCTGGTCAGGAGGACCCTGGTGCAGGAGGAGCCTGACGGGAAGACACCTGCCCAAGGTCCCACAGTGACGGAGCCCAGGCCCTTGGACTGGCCACACTCTCCAGACCACTGGACCTTCTCTCTTCAAGCCTGTCGCCTCACTTAAAGCTTTTCTGTGCCCTGCTCACCTGGGTGGCCACGTCGAAGCGCAGCTGCTCAGGATTGAGATGGGAGCCTCGCTGCTCTGTGCCGGGGCCCAGGGTCTGCCGCAGGGCCCAGTTTAGCAGGTGGATGGCCGTGTGCTTCTCCATGCAGCCCAGACGCCAGGCCTGAAACACTTCTGTCACCCAGGGTCCTGGGTGAGGTGGGGGTGGGGAGAGTAAAGGGGCTGCAGGATATCAGAACAGCAGGGCTGGGGTCCTTACCTTATCCACGTGCAGCTGCACCCGGTCCCCCACCTTCAGGCGCTCAGAGGCCACTGTCTCATGCAGGATGAAGCCCCCATAGACCTGGGCCCGTGCCACTGGGAATAGTACATCCTGAGGAAGGCAGGGGCCAAGGCACTGGAGGGACTGCTTGCAGCTTTTCCCTCCCCTTGGCTCCCTTCCCGGCTCAGGTCTGCCTCCTGAAGTTAGCCTGTGTGTGTGTGTGGGGAGGCTCACCTGTTGCCCCACCCGCACCAGGTAGCCTCTGTCTGAAGCCTGACCCCCCTGTTCAGCATAGAAGTTGGTTCTGTCCAGGAGGAGGCCACAGCGCTGGCCTTCTGCCACGGAGGCCACGGATGTTCCATCCTCTGTATACAGCTGGAGCACCTGGGCCTCACAGGTGCTGAACTCTGCCGGGTGAAGAATGGTTATCAGTGCCAGGCAGGGGTTTGGGACATGGGATGTGGGTCTGTGCTTTATTTGAAGCCAATAGGCACGTGGCTGGGGGGTACTTCCAGCTGGGGCCACAGCGACCCCAGGTGGCTACCCCGGAGAATGCATACGGCTGGTAACAACCATCTCTGAGGTTCCTCCCAATCATGTCCAGGTTCTCACCATAACCCCCGCTGGGTAGCAGGGAGTAGTTGTACTTGGGGCTGTCGTCGGTTGGGGGCACCCCTCGGCGCTGCAGCTCCCCCAGCGCATGGACGTTGAGCCGCAGACCCTGCTCCTGAACTGGCTCAGCCTGCTGTGCCCGGCGCTGCAGAATGGGGTGGGGGTGTGTGTGCATAGAAGGGGTGCACGGAGAATGCAATGGGACTTGGGCCTCTGTGGAGCCCTGCCCCTGCCACACAGCTGTGTGGACCTGGCCGTGCCCCTCTGGAAGAAGCCCTTGAAGCTGGGCTGGCTGGAGAACCACCCATCGTGCAGGCTTTCAGGGTCAGGCCTCCCCTCCTGCTCCTCTGTTTAGCCCACTGCACTCGTGTTCCTCTCTACGGGTTGTGGGTCGGGCCTGAGGTGAGGGGACAGACCCTACCTCAGCCTCCTGTTTCCCTCCACAGCTATAGCTCCCCACTCAGGAACTCAGGGCTGAGGAAGGGGCTAACATGTCCCAATAGGACCCTGGGTGGGAGTGCCCCAGCCTGTACCTGAGCCTCCTCTTGGGCCAGCCATGCCAGCCCAGCAGAGTCCAGCTGCACCCCTTTCTCTTCCAGCATCAGCTCTACCAGGTCCAGGGGGAGCCCCAGGTCCCCAGACAGTGACAAGGACCAGGCCACTTCGGCTGTGAGGAAGGAAGACAAGGGAGGTTGAGAGGGGTGGGGAAGACAGAGGGAGGGGAGGAAGTGAGGAAGAAGTAACTCCAGGGCTTTAACCACACAGAAGCCGCCAGGTGCCAGGCACAAGTGCCCTCTCTCCACACTGGGTAGGCCCAGGAGAGGGGTCACCTTCAGGCTTCATGCTCCAAGGCCAGAGCTGGGGCTAGCCCAGGGTACTCCCTTGGCATACGTCATTTCAGAGGACGAGAGCAGCTCATTCTAGGCATGAAGCCAGGCTTGGAAAGCACAGACCACAGGCAGGGCCAGCTGGGCAGTGGGGAAGTGGGGAGAAGGGTGGTGTTCCCACCACAGAGAAGTCTGGGTGTTGAAAAGAGAGTACAGGGAGAGGGATGTGGGGGAGGGGAGGGATGTGAGGCACAGGCCTGGCCCAGAGCTCCCTTCTCTGCCTGCCCGCCTCGCCTAAGTGAGGGCCTCAGACCCGGGTCAGGTACCCCAGTTACCAGGGAACATGTCCGAAGGCCCCAAGTGCCTTAGGGTCCGATCGATGATCCGCCGACCCCGCTGCAGGGAGGCCAGGAAGGCTGCCTCGTCCTCCGACACCACGTTGGCTATCTGAACCGGAGGCAGGGCAGGACTGGAGCTGGGCCTCCTTGGAAGGAGGGCCTCTCTCCACCACCCTCTGGTCAGCCCCTCTCTCCCCCATCCGAATCCAGTACCTGGGCTGAGTTCTTCTGCAGTTCCGGATAAGCGTCGCCCTGGGGGAGGTGGAGAGGGCTGAGGAGGTGTGAAAGGCACCAGCCCGCTCTCCAACTCCCCACCCTGGACCTCCCTGAGGGCACCTGCCCTGGGCGCTCAGATGGGCTGATGGACGGTGGGGGGGGGGGGGGGACTGAACGGGGAATCAGTTCCCCTGTGGGGTGGGGATACAGACAGAAGGGGGTCCCCAAGGTCAAAGGCTCAGCAGCCTGGGCAAGGAGGCCTCCTGACAGCTCCCCGCTTTTTGTCAGCAGCTTTCTCAGCCTGCTGACAGGACGTTGGGCTGGACATTTAGGGTGGGAAGCCCAGGCCGGGGGCACTGTCTGGGCTCAGTGGCAGGCTCCCCAAGTGCCCAGGGAGACCCAGAGAAGTGGGGAAGCTCTTCCCTTACCAGCGTCTCCACCACTACAGGCACCAGGCTGCCTAGGAAGCCAGGTGGTGCCCGCAGCACCTCTGAAGAGAACCGCACAGCTCGACGGAGGATCCGACGAAGAACCAGCCTAGAGGGGTTCAGAGCCCAGATATGAACCCCCAGCAGCCCCTCGTGAGCAGTACAGGGAATGGGGAGGACAAGGTCCAGAGTTTGTGCTCCTACCCAAAGCCCTGTCCCTTCCCCCGCTCCTCCTGCCATCTCAACCCAACCTGCCTCTCCATCTCCGTCCCCCCTCCCCCCTGCAACCCCAGCAGCCCTGCCCCTCTCTGCAGCCCCTCTGGACTCACGGGGCACCGGACATTCCAGGGCAGACACCATCAGCGATGCAGACACTGAGTGTGCGGATGTGATCAGCCACCACGCGGTACGCCATGTCTGTGCGCCCCTCATCTGCCACCCCTACCCGGCCCAAGTAAGGGGGTGCCCCGCAACCCTGGAAAGCAGGAGAGAAGGTGACATGGCTGCGGGCCCTGCCTGACCTGGCCCAGGTGGGATGCTCTTCATCACCCCTAGAGCATCTGCCCTCACCCCTAAAGCCAACCACATCTGGAATGGCCTGGCTGGAGAAGCTCCAAAGATGACTGGGAGCCAGTCCCTGTCCTCCTCGGGCCCACATTCAACACTGACAATGATCAGAGCTGTGATCATCTGCTGAATCTCTACTATCAGAACTGCATGGGTGCTTGAACAACATCCTGTTCTGGGAGGTATTACTATTCTTGCTTTAAAGAGGAAACCGAGGCTCAGAGGAGCTAAGTGCCACAAGGCCACCCCACCATTGGGAGCAGATCTGGGATTTGAACCAGGCCTGTCTGCCTCCAAGTGCTCTCCAATACCTCACCACCTTTACAGCTGTAACGGGACAGGGAGGGAGGGTGTAAATGCTCCAAAGCAGAGTGCTTGCTTCATCCAGCTCCAAACCCACCTCTTCCCCAGCCCCCCACCCCCACCCCCAAAGAGCCCTGCCATTCGCCACATTGCTCAAGTCAAAAACTGGGAGCCAGCCTTACCTTCTTTTCCCTCTCCATCTAATCCATCACGGGGCCCTCTGCTTCTACCTCCATGAGATCTCTCCAATCAATCTACTTTTCCCCACTTCCACTGCTACCAGCCTCAGCCAGGCCCTGCTGTCTCCTCCCTGGACTATGAAATAGGCTCCCAGTTGTTTCTCAGCTTCTACTCTCATCTCCCTCCAGCCCACCCTCCACATAGCAATAGGAGTGGTCTTTTAAAAGTGTCAATCCGATCATGCCCTACTCCCCCTTACAACCCTTCTCACCACACTGAGAATAAAAGCCCCACTTGGACCTCAAGCCCCACAAGATTTGACTTCAGCCTTCCTCTCTGTGGTGGATTGTTTGCAAAAAATGGCCACGATCCTTCCCTTTCCTGTGTGCATGCCACTTTGCAATGTGACTGTACAGCTGCTCTGCTTCCCATCAAGGGATAGACTCTATTTCTCCACCCCTTGAATCTGGGCTAGCCTTGTGACTTGCTGTGGCTAACAGAATGGAAATGACACTGTTCTGAGCCTAGGCCTCATGTGCTTCTGCTCTCCTTCTTGGAAACTTGCCAAGCTGTGGTGGGAACAAGTCTGAGCTAGCCTGCTGGATGACAGACACCCAGCCTGGACACCCCCATTGCCCCAAAGTGACAGGCAGCCAACCTGCAGAAGTAGAGCTGCCGAGCAGCTGACCACAGATGTATGAGTGAGCTCCTCCAAGATCAAAAGAACAGCCCAGCTAAGCCCAGCCTACATTGCTGGCCCACAGACTCATACACTAAATAAATGGTTGTTGTTTTAAGCTACAAAGTGTTAGGTGGTTTGTTATATAGCAAAAGCTAACTACGTCCCATGTGGTTCTACTTCAGCTGGCTGGCCACCTTTCTGTTCCTTTCCTGCCTCAGGGCCTTGGCACCTGCTGTCCCCTCTGCCTGGAAAGAGCTTCCTGTGGCTGACTCCTCCTCCTTCAGGTTTCAGTTCAGAGATCATCTCCTCGCTGAGCCTTCCCCAAACAGTTCATCTAAGATTCCTCTGTATGCTCTCCCCTCCTAGATACTATCACCCATGTTTACTGCCTGTTCACAGTCTGTAAGGTGCTATCTTGTTCTTTAATACATTTATTTATTATCTATCTCTTAGGCTAGAATGTAATCTTCACGATCTCTTTTCTGATTACTGCTGTATCTCCTGTACCAAGCACAAAGGACTTAACACAAAGTAAGCAGTCAACACATATTTTTTGAATAAATGAAGGAAGGAGTTAGGAGCAATATCAGCTAATAAACATGAATCCTAGCCTCATGTTTGACACCCGGTATCTTTGATTGGTCACTGTCCCCACATGCGGGAATATTCTGAGTTCTCAACAAAGATAGAAAGCAATAGTGATGAGCACCAGCGATGAGTCAGAGGGGCTTCAGGAAGGGAAGAGGCAGGCTCACCTGGTGTATGGCGTTAAGCAGCGGGGAAAAGAGGTCCGTGTCGTAGGTGGAGTGTCTGCCCTGCAGCACAGCCGCCAGCCTTTCCAGGCCCATGCCTGTGTCCACGTGCCGCTGGGGCAGGGGCTGCAGGCTTCCATCTGCCTCTCTGGCCAGGGAAGGTGTGCAAGGTGAGGCCCCACACAGGATTACAGGTGTGAGGAATTGCCCAAGTGGAGAAGAGGAATGAGGAGGGGTCCAAGGGGGCTGACAGTGGGAGGAACCAGAGCGCAGTATCATCCCCACTCCCCAAATGTAGATGGTGATGGCTTTGGGGCCTGTCTTTTCTCATAAAGGGTGATCTCCACCCTCACCCTGCTTGGGCCCTTGCCTGGACCCAGACATCCCCTTTCTGGTACAGAATTCTTTGCCCTTAGAAAAAGACATGTCAAGGCTGGAAGAAAACCTTAGAGGTCATCAAGTTCAACCCCATCATATGATAAGAGAGCCGAGGCCAGAGAGCAGCAGTGACTAGTTTAAACTGTCATGAGCAAAGACTAGGATTAAATCAGTTATTATTTGAAAAGTGTTTAGAAATGTGCCTGGCACATAGTAAGCGCCATTTAAGTTTTCTGTTTTTATAAAAAACGGATCAAAGGCTCCTCACTGCCACCTTTTTCGCTTTCAGTCAAGGATTTTCCTCCTGCTTCAGCACCCCATTACCTGTTGTGTTGCATGAAGACCAGATTCCAAAGCTCCACCAGCTGGGGGGCTCCCGCCCCACCCGCCAGGTCATAGTGGATCTCAGTACAGGGCCCACAAGGGCCAGTATCCCCCATCTCCCAGAAGTTCTCTTGTGGTCCAAAGGAAAGCACACGGCTGGCGGGCACCCTGGGAAGAAAGCCAGGCAGGTGGTGGGGAGACAGACAAACCTAGAAGCCAGGACCCTCTCTGCCACGGGAACTCCTCCATCTAGCTCAGCAAGAGGAGGTACAGGGCTGACCCCCAGTATCCTGGGATATGCTGAGACTCTGAGGACTGGTGCTGGTGGGCTCTATGCTCCAAGAATGGACATAACGGGGCGGGGGGGACTTACCCCAAGCTGAGCCAGATGTCCCTGCTCTCCAGGTCTGGGTCCAGCCCCGCCTTGGGGTCACCACCAAAGTAAGAGACCCAGAGCCTGTCCTCAGGGATCCCATAGACCTGAGTCAGCAGTTCCCAGGCCATGCTGCAAGCCTCCTCCTGCAGCAGAAACCCACAAGGGGTGGGAAGAGAAAGATGGGTAAGAAGAAGCCCCCACTGAAGTGCCATTAAAGTCACAAGAGTTCAGACTTCAGCTTAAGACAAAACCATTTCCACTGCTCTCCTTGTTTCCAGAACAAGCCATGACCATTTCTGTTCCAAGTTTCTTCCTGCCCAGAAAGCTTCCTCCCTCTTCTAAACCCTATTTTCTTTCAAGTCTCACCTTCTCCATGAAATCCTCTATCCACCCTAGCCTGGAATGATTTTTAATTCCTGCATTTTAGTATTACTGTCTATTTATTCATACAACAATTACTGTCCAGCCATGAGGCAGGAGGCACAGTCCTGGCCCTCAAGGAGCTTACAATCCAATTAAGGAAGTGAGGCACATTCCTATTATGTTCATCCAGCACTTTGCCTCTGTCTGGTATGAGACCCTGCCTAAGCAGATTCTAGGAGTGGAGGCGTGACTAACCTTGATCCTCTTCTTGGCTGACCACTGACCCTTTCCTAACTCCAGGGCTTTCTGGAGACTCACCTTAAAATATTCACCCCCAAAGGCCCAATTGCCGAGCATCTCAAAGAAGGTATGATGGGAAAGGTCTCGGCCCACGTCCTCCAGGTCGCTGTGGCGTCCTCCAGCCCTCACACATTTCTGGCTGTTGGCCACACGTCGGAAGCCTGCCATCTCGCTTCGTGGATCCACAGTGCCCAGGAAGATTGGCTTGAACTGGAAACACATGAAGAAGGGAGAGAGGGATGTCCCAGTCCCTCAGGAGAAGGGAAAGGTGGGGAGTGGGGACAGAGATGGCTGTTCAGACTGAAGGCTGACTGTACCCCTCAGAGTGCAGTGTAGTCTTGGCCAAGGAGGCAACCTGGGAACCTGCAGGCACCCATCTCTGGTGTGTATAGAGCAGACAAGGGTAAATAAATCATGAAACTGAGACCCTCTGCTAGTAAAACAGGCAAAGTAAAAGAAGGAATGTACTGGTGGCTGGAAACAGGGCACTGAGTGGCTGCATCCTCCATCTCAGCTTCTTCAACCAAACCCAATAACTTCAGGGTACAAAACTGAGACCACAGGGTACTGGGCACACCTCACAATGTCAGCATTTAACAGGGATCTTGCACAGCGTGTAAGGTTAACTCTCCCCTCCCTGCCCATTTTACAGATGAAGACAATGTAGAGAGGGTAAGTGGTGCTCAAAGTCAAAACTTAGAGAACACAGTCTAGCACGCAGTATGTGCTCAATAAACATTTATTTAGTGAATGAATTACTTTAAGGAATGAATAAATGAAGCCAGACTTCCCCCACCAGTCTGCCTCTGTGAGACTCCACACCCACCATTCCTGGACCTAAAACCCAATCCCAATCCAGAAGCTCCCAGGTCGAGCCCCCCGCAAATCCTAATTTGCGCCCCCAGTCACTTAGCCCAACCATAAACCTCCCTCTTTTCGCAAAAGTCATGAACTCCGCCCCTCGCATCTTTTGCCCAATCCCGCAGCGCCTTCCTCTGTGGAAAAACCACAAACTCCGCCCCCGATCAGCAGGGCTCAGCGCCTACCTGGTTCATGCCCGCATTGACGAAAAGCAAACTGGGGTCGCCGCGGGGCCGCACGGAAGCGGATGGCACCAGTCGGTGGCCATGGAGGTCCCGAAAGAAGCTCAAGAAGGCGTCCCGCACGGCCGCAGCCCGGGCTGGAGGGGGCTCGGATGAGAGCGGCCGACGGCTGGAGCCCTGCCATGGAGGCGACCTTCGAATGGCCCGCCGCAGCCGCCCGGCTGCCGCCGCCACTGACGCCGTCATGTTAACTCGGGGCAGCGACTTCACGGGGTCAAAGGGTACCGCAGGGATAGAAGGTGACGTGGGAAGGAAGCCGGGCGTTTCCTACAGCGGCCCCTGGCGACAGGAGGACTCAAGGCAGCCTCTGCCGCCTGAGTGGAAGTGATTGCGAAGGGGACGCCTAGCATGGCAGCCTGGCACATAGTAGGCCGTCAATTCAATCGGCATTAAACAAATATTCATTGGGAGCCTACTATGTGCCAGTCATTTTAGACGCTTGAAGTTCATTTGTAACAAAATTAACAAAAATCCCTGCCCTCCAGAAATCTATATTGTAGCAGTAATTATGTTTATTAATTTTGCATGGTTACAAATGGAGTTAGAGTGAACAGTGGATTCAGCTTCGTGTGTGTTGTGTGTGTGTGTGTGTGTGTGTTTCCAGGCTGAGGGAAGAAGGCTGAGAGTGCCAAGGGAGGTAATACCAGCATTCATTCAAGAGGCATTCAATAAATATTTACTGAATACCTACTATGTCCTGGGCACTATTGTAGGCACCTGCCAGTTCCCTTTGCCCTTGGCATTGGGAATGGCCATTGTATGCTTAGGAACTGAAGCAGGCCCTTTGGAGCAGGAGTCTAGCAGAGACACAGAAGCCAAACAGCATCTGCTCCATTATTAATTGCTTAATAATATTTCGTCTTTTAATTTGCATGGGGATTAGAGAGAATCCAGGTCGGTAGGGCAGGACAAAGCTGTTGGCTGATAGCTGCAGGGATTTCTCTGTCTTTAAGCCTCCCAGTGCCCTAGGGTTTTGTGTGTTTTGCTGTAGGGCGAGAGAGATACTTGTTCAACCTCCCCCTTCTGTCTTTCCCTCCATGGGTACAGCTGTGACCAACACAGGCCCTTGTGGGTGCAGCTAGGGTCCTCAGGGGGCTTCTTGTGATACCCTCTGCTCTTGGTTTGGGAAATTAAACAGGTTGGGAAGAAAATTTGCCCAGGTTAAAGCCCAACAGGGGCTGCAGAGTTGGCAGTGTGGTCACCTACAAGGCCTCAGCCATCCAGGTGGGCCCTTTTGGCCACCATGCTTTGTGAATTATGTTATTTAGGGACTTTTGAAACACAGTTTCCTTGGGAAATGTGTAGTCTTTTTCCGGACTTGTTTCTATAGCGACAGTGAATTCTCAACTCCGTGTTCTGACAGAGCCCATAGCATCTATCTCGTGATCCTCTGTTTTTTCCCTTGCCCACATAGATTAAAGGTGTTTTGAAAGTGTGTTTTGCCTGTTTTGGATTTTCCAATGTTTCTGGAACAGGAACCTAAAGCCAGATGGGGATTTCTGTGAGATTGATGATCTTGAGACAAGACTGTGAAATTCTTCCCCAAACTGAGATGGGAGTGTTTTGCTAAAAAAATCTAGCGGGGCCTTCTACCCAGTACTGACATCAACTTTTTATGTTTTACCTTCTTCAGATTTTGCCCAGAAAGAATTTGCATTATAGTAGGAACTCCATGTTTTTAGACTAACGCGGATCTAATGTGGAGCCAGGGGTTTTTTTTGAGCAGCTTTATTGAAATATAATTCACATACCATACAATTCACCTACTTAAAGTGTACAATTCAATGACTTTTAGTACGTTCACAGAGTTGTCATCCATCACCATAATCACTTTTAGAACATTTTCATCACCTTCGAAAGAAACTCCATACCCTTTAGCCATTAACCCCCAAACCCCCATCCCTCTCAGCCCTAGGTCACCACTAATCTCCAGTCTCTATACATTTGCCTCATCTGAACATTTCATATAAATGGAATCATACAATATGTGGTCCTTTGTGACTGGCTTCTTCCACTTAGAGTAATGTTTTCAAGTTTCATCCATGTTGTAGTGTGTATCATGGATTTTTAGAAATGCATCTTTTGAGTTGTTTTCTGTTTGAAGGTTTTTTTCTCCCCATCGTATTATTTTGTCCTTGCCATTAAAAAATGATCATTTTCTTTCCTTAAATGTAGTGTTCTCTGGTAAGTCAGTCTCCTCTTTTTAATATTTCCCAGTGAAGCAAAGTGGTTCTTCTAGGATTGGGATGTCTGTTCTGATTTGCCACTGTCATCTGATGAGGAAGTTAAACTTAAGGTCTGCAGTTTCCCAAGATAGATGGATATGGAGAGAATTCACCAGACTGGGAAGTTACTGACCTGGGAACTTCTCTCACGAGGACTCATCCACTGTCTTAGTATTCCTAGGAATTTCATTTTGGGGTTAAAATGCAAACGGGGTCTGTTTCCTGGGAGCTGTTCAGCAGGTGTAGGTGCTGCCTTCCCTGGGTCTGGGATTGTCGTTATGTTGCTGTTTGACTTACTTGGCAGGTCCAAGGCGCCCATTCTTTGAGCCCTCTCTGTTCACCTTACATAAGAAGAAACACCCTTACTCTGGGAATGGAAATTCTCCTTCCTGATTTCCCCATTCGTTTTGAGAGCAGGAACCTGAGGTCAGTGATGCATTCCGTCCTGGACTGATGGTCAGAGGAGACACGAGGGAATTTTCACCCTTATTGAGCATAGGGAACTCAGCTTTGGGAACTTCCTCTTATAAATCATAAAGCCTGTCTTAGTTTCTAGGTTAAAAGTTCAACCTATAAGAGGTGTTCCTAGTTTGATGTATTTTTTATGGCTTTGCCTTATCTGGATTGTGAAAGTAAGGCTTGTCCAAGGTTAATATGCGCTGGGATCTTGTTAGAAATGCAGGCATTGATTCGGTAGGTCTGGGGGTGAGGTCGAAATTCTGTCGTATTTCTAGCAGGCTCCTAAGTAATGCTGTTGCTGTTCCTAGTCTACTAGACTATACCTGAGTGACAAGGTGTGGTAGAAGACTTGTGGGAAGAGCCGGGACACAGACTCGTGCTTGGGGCCAGGCCCCAGGGCTTGGGTGCCCCTGCGTTCTCCCCTTTCTCACAGAGCGGGTGGGTGGAGCCGGGAGCTCCTCGTGCGCATGCGTGCTCCATTGCATCCCCCTCCACCTTGGGTGGGAGAAAGGGTGGCGGTTGCGTCCGCCTGTTGCTAAGAGACGCGGAGGTTGTGCTGACCGGAGGCGGGGGAGGGGAGCTGCGCCCACGCATGGGGGAGCGCATGGCGGGGCTCGAGTGGTGGGAGGCTCCTGGGATTGGGAATTCAAGGATTAGTGGACCCACGAGGGTCGCAATGCTCTGGTTTGTCCTGTCGCATTTTTAAATGGTTACATTTTAAATGATTATATAAGTACCTACATAATATCCTCGGTTTTGCCTCTTGGCTTGCAAAATCTGAAATACTATCTGGCCCTTTGTCAAATGTTTGCCAACCCCTGTATTAGAGATTTTTTTTAAAACAATCTTTCTTTTCTTCTAAATCCCATAATAAAACACAGGTGTAGAAAAGTCAACCAAACGAAATGTATAGCTTAATTATTAGAAGGCAAACATCTTTGTATCCACCATCCAGTTCTCGAAATAGAACTTGGCAGCCACCCAGGAGCCCTCCATGGACTCTGCCCCTCCCATCTTCCTCCTCCCAAAGGTGACCTGAGTTTCTACTTTGCGTGTCTTTATAGTTTTATCACCCAAATATACATCCTTAGATGTTAGTCTTGTCTGTTATTTTAAAAGGTTCCTTGATTTGTGTTTTAAGTCTTTTCGTCTATAAATTCCCTCTTAACCCTCTTCTTTTCCTTCCAGTGTGTCTATTGCAGCCCAGGAGATTTGACCTGCAGAGTCTCCCACAGTCCGAGTTTTTGCTGACTGCATATTCAACATTCAACTCACATTCAACATGTCCCTCTGTCCTGTTTCATGCAAATTAGCACCTGGATCTAGAGACTTGGTCAGACACAGGTTTGGATCCCTTTGGCATGACTCGAGATGGTAGTGTGCTCTTTCACCAGGGGGCACAGTGATGTCTGGCTGTCTTTCTCTGATCTTAGCAGCCCCTTGTACATAGGGCTTCTATCTGTTAATTCACTGGAGGGTGCAACATGGTGATATTCTGATTCTATAATCTCTTTTTCGTTTATTAGTTGGAATCTTTCTGTAAAGAGATGCTTCCTCTAATCTATTATTTGCTTGCCAGTGGTACAGTTCATATAGAAAAGGTAGGATAAATGCTTGACTTTCCCCCTTATCAGTGTTTAAGATAATGAATTTGTTTCCTATCGCCCTTCAAAGTGACCTATTATTCTATTTTTCAGTATCATTATGAAGTCATGGATTGCAGCATATTTGATGGTTTCAATTATTATCTCTGTTAAACTCAAATTGTCCCATCTTTGGTCAGTGGGAACCTCTTTGATTTGGCTTCCGAGTCCTTTTGACACAACCCTGGTAGTCATTGATAGGTTTCTTGTTTTCTGTTATGACAAGATATTTCTGGCCCATTTTGTACATTTCTTGCCCCAGACTTGGAATCAGCCATTTCTAAAAGTCCTGGTTACTTTCAGTGGGAAATGGTATTTCAAAACTACACAGTGGGTGCTAGGGCTGCTTATTGCCATTGGGTTGGTCATTGTTTCTAGGTTTTTATAGAGGACAGAGATAGGGAGAATATAAATTTATGGATAATATGTTCCATTAGAGGGCTTTAAGCAGGGGAGTGACATGATCTGATGTATGCTTTTGAAAGATCATTCCATTGTGAGAGAATGGACTACAGGGGTGAGAGGGGAAGCAGGAATGCCTATTAGGATGTTGTCCAGGAGAGAGGTGATGGACAGGACTGCAGCAGTGGAGACAAGAAGTGGTTGGATTTAGATTATATGTGGAAATAGACCTATATATGCTGATTAATGGGATGCAGAGAAAGAGGGAAAAGACTAATTTCTAAGTTTATGACCTGAGTAACTGGGTGGGTGGTGGTGCCATTTACTGACATGGAAAGCCTGGGGAAGGAGCAGGTCTGTGGAAGGGAGATCAAGAGTTTGCTCTGGACATACAGGCATACCTTGTTTTATTGCGCTTCCTTTATTGCACCTCACAGATACTGCAGTGTTTTTTTTCTTTGGTTTTGGGGTTTTTTTTTGCGAGGAAGATTAACCCTGAGCTAACATCTGTTGCCAATCCTCTTTTTGCTGAGGAAGATTGGCCCTGAGCTAACATCTGTTGCCACTCCTCTTTTTGCTGAGGAAGATTGGCCCTGAGCTAACATTTGTGCTCATCTTCCTCTATTTTTTGTATGTGCGACGCCTGCCACAGCATGGCTTGATAAGTGGTGCGTAGGTCCAAACCCAGGATCCAAACCTGCAAAGCTCAGGCAGCCAAAGCAGAGTGCACAAACTCAACCACTACATCACTGGCCTGGCCCCAAAACTGCATTTTTAATAAAATTCTCCACCAGCAAAAAGATTATAACTTGCTGAAGGCTCAGATGATTGTTAGCATTAAAAGTATTGTTTTGTTTTGTTTTTTTGGTGAGGAAGATTGGCCCTGAGCTAACATCCAGTGTCAGTCCTCCTCTTTTTGCTGAGGAAGATTAGCCGTGAGCTAACATCTGTGCTCATCTTCCTTTATTTTGTATGTGTGACGCCGCCACAGCATGGCTTGACGAGCGGTGTGTAGGTCTGTGCCCGGGATCTGAACCCATGAATCCTGGGCTGCCAAAGTGGAGCGCGAACTTAACTTGCTATGCCACCGGGCTGGCCTTGTGTTATGTATTTTTTAATTAATGTACGTATGTTATTTTTTAGACATAATGCTATTGTACACTTAATAGACTACAGGATAGTGTAAACATAACTTTTACATGCACTGGTAAACTAAAGAATTCATGTGACTTGCTTTATTGTGATATTTGCTTTATTGCAGTAGTCTGGAATCAAACCTGCAATGTCTCCGAGGTATGCCTGTATTAAGTTTAAGTTTAGATATCTAAGTGGAGATGTCACTTGATGTTGGATATAAAAGTCTGGAGCGCAGAGGCAGGATCAGGGCTGCAGCTATAGATTTAGGAGTCACTAGTACATCAGTGGTCCTGGATGAGATACTCTGGATGGAGGAGAAGGGAGGAGGATCAGGTCCTGGGCTGAATCCTGAGGAGCTGGAAGAGGAAACCTCTGCAGGGGAGCTTGAGAAAGCAGTCGAGGTCAGGAGGAAAACAAGAGTGTGATCCCACCAAAGCCTCAAGAGGAGAAGATGATGTTCAAGGAGGACATGGCCAGCTGTATCAAGTGCTGCTGAGGGTTGAGCAAGATGAGAGCGGAGACCTGACCAATGGGTTGGGCAGGATGGGAGAAGTTTCAGTGGGATGGTGGGAAGCAATGAGTGAGTGAGAAGAGGAGGTGAGAAGGTGGAGACAGGAAATATAGACAACTCAGGAGGGATTTTGCAGGGAAGAGAAGCAGAAAAAAAAAATAGTAGAGGCTGGAAGGGGCCATGGACTCTAGGGAGTATGTTTATTTATTTTTTAGAACAGCAACATTAAGTCTTGTTTGTATGCAGATGGGCATGATCCAGTACAGAGAAGAAACTGATAAAACAAGAGAATGAGAGGATTATTGCAGTAGCAACGTTTTAAAGTATTTGAAGGATTGAAATTCAGTACAAAGCGGAGGTACAGGCCATAGCCACCAGCAGGGACACTCCTTCCTTCTCTCCAGAGAAGGAGATCTGGATACAAATGCTGGTGGGTCGGTGGATCTGGGCTGGGAAAGCGAGGGAGTAATCATCGTATGCTCATCTCCTCATCTGTTTCTTTAATGAATATGCACTGAGGAGAAGTGAGGAAGTTGCCATCTTGAAAGAGAGAAGGAGATTTACTTGGGAAGTGTAGAAGGATTAACTGACAGTGTTGGCTGCTCTTTTAAGATTGGAGGTCATCGATTTAAACTGAGACTGATCAGCACAGTGAGATTTTCTCCATCCATGCTTAGCTGCTCAGGTGTGAGCAGAGAGCAGGTGGGTAATTGGGGGTAGTTAGGGCTGGGTTCTGAGTATGATGGAGGGAGCGGGGGCAGGCACAAGTAAGTGTGTTTGCAGGGAAATGGTTCAAGTCCTGAACCTTGTTCAGTACTGAGTTCTGAACGCTATCCATATAGGCACTCATCTCATCAAATAGCCTTAGTTAGCATCATATCTCAAAAACACAAACCTTAAACAAAAACATAATGATATATATGATAGGTGGCTCCTCCCTCCCTCCCTCCTTTGGAAACTTTTTTTTTTAAGGTGGAGAAAAGAGACAGACTGTTAGCCTATAACATTTAAAAATTATGTTAAAGAGATAGCCGCTAGTTTAGCCGAGAAAAAATTGTCATTAAGCTGACTTTTCATCAGAAACAATAGAGTCCAGAAGGCGTTGGAAAGGCGTCTTTAAAGTGCTGAAAGAAAAAGCCAAATCAACACAGAAGTTCACATCCAGCATAATATCTTTCAAGAAGGAAGGGAAAATAAAATTTTTACATAAAAATTAAGAAAGTTTAGGGGCCGGGGCCCGCCCAGTGGCGCAGCGGTTTAGTTCGCGCTTGGCAGCCCGGGGTTCACAGGTTTGGATCCCGGGCGCCTGCCAACGCACTGCTTGTCAGCCAGGCTGTGGCAGCGTCCCATATAAAGTAGAGGAATATGGGCACAAATGTTAGCCCAGGGCCAGTCCTCCTCAGCAAAAAGAGAGGAGGATTGGCAGCAGATGTTAGCTCAGGGCTGTTCTTCCTCACACAAAAAAGAAAGTTTAGGGGCCAGCCTGGTTAAGTTTGCACCCTCTGCTGTGGCAGCCTGGGGTTCGCAGGTTCATATCCCGGGCCTGGATCTATGCACCATTTATCAAGACATGCTGTGGCAGGCATCCCACATAAAGTAGAGGAAGATGGGCACAGATGTGAGCTCAGGGCCAGTCTTCCTCACCAAAAAAGAAAGATTATTGTCAGCAGACTGCACCACTGGAAATTCTTCAGGCTGAAGGGAAATACTACCAGGTAGAAAGTTGCATCTTTAGGTGAATGAAGAACACTGGAAATGATAACTGTAGATAACTATAAAAGGCTATCTTTTTTCTTCAACTTATTTAAAACACATTTAACTGTTTAAAGTGAAAGAATTTTTCAATTGTGTAGTTCTATTTATTGCTCCTGTCCTTTATGCTATATAATATATATGTAATATATATGATTAACATAAAGGGTGTACTGGTAATTGGAACTATACAGTTGCAAAGTTCTTGCCTTTTACATGAAGTGGATAATACTTACTCAAGGTAGACTCTGAAAGTTAAGGATATATATTGTAACACCTAGAGCAGCAGTGCTTAAAGTGCGGTACAAAGACTTTGGGGGTCCCCAAAACCCATTTAGGAGGTCTGCGAGATCCTTCCTTTTCCAGCTACATATGTTTATAAGGCTGCATTTTCTTCATATATGCCAACCTGAACAACATATGACAACTCATTGAATGCAGAAGTAGATGTGAGAATCCATCTGTCTTTTATTAAGCCAGACATTAAAGAGATTTGCAAAAATGTAAAACAGTGCCTCTCTCCTCACTACTTTTTTGAAAAAATATTTTTCGTAAGAACATGTTGTTTATGTTAACATGTAATGGAGTTATTATTTACTTTAATTAAAAATATTTAAAAATTTTTCAGTTTAATTTCAGATATGTATATATCTCTCCCACATAAAAGCTCTTTGGGGGTCTTCAATACTTTTTAGGAATGTAAAGGGGCCTGAAACCAAAACACTTGAAAATTGCTGCTGTAGAGCAAACACTCAAAAATAATGCAATGAGCAGCCCTATTCACAATAGCTAAAAGGTGGAAACCACCCAAATGCCCATCAGTGGAAGAATGGATAAATGAAATGTGGTATATCCATACAATGGAATATTATTCAGCTTTATAAAGAAATGAAGTACTGATCCATGCTACAATGTGGATGATCCTTGAAAACGTTATGCTAATTGAAAGAAGCCAAACACAAAAGGCCACACATTGTAGGATTCCATTTATATCCAGTGTCCAGAATAGGTAAGTCCATAGAGACAATGTAGATTGATGGTAGCCAGGCATTGAGGGAGGGGAGAATAGAGAGTGACTGCTTAATGGGTATGAAGTTTTATTTGGGGAAGATGGAAATGTTTTAGAACTGGATAGAGGTGGTAGTTGCACAACATTGCGAATATACTAAATGCTGCCAAATTGAATATTTTAAAACAGTTAATTTTATGTTATGTAAATTTCACCTCAATATAAAAAATGATGCAACAAAGTACAGTAATGCGTTGCTTAACAACGGGGTTAAGTTCTGAGAAATGTGTTGTTAGGCAGTTTCGTTGTGGGAACATCATAGGGTGTATTTACATAAACTAGATTGTATAGCCTACTACACACCTTATGGGACCACCGTTGTCTATATGGTTTATCGTTGACTGAAATGTCATTATGCAACACACAACTGTATAGTTAAAAAGCCAATGAAGAAGTTAAAATGGAATTATAAAAATAACTTAGTTAACGCAAAAGAAGATAGGAAAGGAGGAATAGAGGAACACAAAACATATGGGACAAACAGAAAATAAATAGCAGAATGGTAGACCTAAATCCAACCACATCAAGAATTACGTTATCCCATGACCTAGCAATTCCTCTTGTAGATATTTATTTATTTATTTATTTATTTATTTTTGTGAGGAAGACCAGCCCTGAGCTAACATCCGTTGCCAATCCTCCTCTTTTTGCTGAGGAAGACTGGCCCTGGGCTAACATCCGTGCTCATCTTCCTCCACTTTATATGGGACGCCGCCACGGCGTGGCTGACAGACAGTGCGTCGGCGGGCGACCGGGATCCGAACCCGCGAACCCCGGGCTGCCAAGCGTGGACTTAACCGCTGCGCCACCGGGCGGGCCCTCCTCTTGTAGATATTTAAACAAAACAAATGAAAACATATATTTTCCAATAGACTTGTTCATAACAACTTTACTTGTGATTTCCAAGAACTTGAAACAGTCCAGGTGTCCATCAGCAGGAGAACTGTGTATATTCATCTGATGAAATACAACTGAGCAATGTAAACAAACTCCTTATACACACAACATGGATGAATCTGAAAAACATGCTGCGTGAAAGAAGCCTCATGCAGAATACGTACTTGATGATTCCATTTTTATAAAGTTCTAGAACAGGAAAAGCTAGTCTATTTTTCACGTAATTTTTAAAATTTGATTTTTAAAAAAGTGGTTGCCTCTGGAGGGTGGGCAGGAATAGACGTAGGAAGGACTTGGAGCTTTCCGGAACGATGAAAATGTTCTTTCCTCATGGAGTTGGGTTACACTGTTGTATGCATTTGTCAAAACTCATGTCAAAACATTTCACAATATGTAATTTTTCCAATTTTTTAATGTGAAAAAAATGTATAATAAAATTTGCCCTCTTAACCATTTTCATGTGTGTAGTTCAGTGGTATTAAGTACATTCATGTTGTTATGCAACCATCACCACCATCCATCTTCAGAACTCTTCATCTTATAAAACTGAAACCCTGTACCCATTAAACAATAACTTCCCATTCCCCTCATTCCCTCCAACCCCTGGAAACCACCACTCTACTTTCTGTCTCTAAGATTTTGACTACTCTAAGTATCACATAGAAGTAGAATCATACAGTATTTGTCTTTTTGTGATTAGTTTATTTCACTTAGCGTAATGTCTTCAAGGTTCATCCATGTTGTAGCATATGTCAGAATTTCCTTTCTTTTTAAGGCTGAATAGCATTCTACTGTGTGTAAATACCACATTTTGCTTATCCATTCATCTGTTGATGGACACTTGGGTTGCTTCCCTGTTTTTGTGAGAAATGCTCCTTTGAACATGGGTGTATGAAAATATCTGTTTGTAACTCTGCTTTCAGTTCTTTGGGTATATACCCAGAAGTGGAATTGCTGGATCATATGGTAATTGTATTTTTAATTTTTTGAGGAACCTCCATACTGTTTCCCATAGTGGCTGTACCATTTGACATTCCTACCAATAGTACACCAGGGTCCCCATGTCCTTGTCAACACTTGTTTGCTGTTTTGCTGATAGTAGTCATCTTAATAGGTATGAGGTGTTATCACAGTATGTATTTTTTTTTAAATATGGAACGCTTCACAATTTGTGTGTCATTTTTTTGCAGAGGCCATGCTATTTTTTTCTGTATCATTCCAATTTTAGTATATGTGCTGTCAAAGTGAGCACACAGTATATAATTTTTACCAAAAAAACCCCCCAAACTAAACATTCAAGAAGAGTTGGACTATTTTTGACAACAGGAGTAAACGGCGGAAAAATGCTTAAAAAAAAAACCCTAAACAAATACAGAGTCTAGTTGATGATATGCATGCTGAAATGTTTAGGGGTGAAGTGTCCTGATATTTGCAACGTACTTTGAAATGCATCAAAAATAGGATGGATGGATTGATGGATGGGATAGATGTGTGATAAGGTGATAAAGCAAATATAGGAAAATGTTAACAATTGTAGCATCTAGGTGGTGGGTATATGAGTGCTTACTGTATAATTCTTTCAACTTTTCTGTATGTTTGAAATTTTCATAATAAATCTTTTTTGGGGGAAATTTTCTTTGTCTTGGGAAGTTTTACTCTGAAGGACTGAGATTCTTTTAGTGACTGTGGGACCTGAAGGGCTGAAAGGACCCCTCCAGCAATGCAGAGGCCTCAGGGGCAAACTGTGTAGAACCAACCAACTGGCCTGAAACTAGGACCCTGGAGGTATATGTGTATTGGAGCGGGAGGGGGAAAGAGTAAAGGATCAAGGGGACCAGGTATGGAGAGTGGGAAAGAGGGAGGATAATTAGAATCCACTTTTGAATGTCCATCTGGATGGACCTGTCTGGACAAGGAGATTACATATATCACTGGTTTTCCTGTTGTTTTAGGCATTTAAAGCTATAGAGAGTCAAGATAGCAGTGTGAGCTAGTGGAAGTCAGCTGGCTGCTTGGGCAGGATTTCCAGATGTCATGATAATAACAGGGCTCAAGGTTTGGTTCTCAGGATTGCAAATTCAGAAACTAAAACATCTGAGTTCCCCATGTGTGCCCACATCATTCTACCTCACTTCCCAGAAGATTAATACACAAACCAGAATGGTGAGACGTGGAACTGACAAGTGGATCAGATGTTTGGGGCAGATGTCATTGCATTCTCTCTCTTGTGGGCGTGAGAAACAAATGTCTTCAGAAGCCTCCTTGGTGAGCAGAGCAATGCTGTAGCAAGGGGAGTGAGTGGGATGACGGCTTAGTGGCTGACATAATTGATTTAGGGTGGCCAGATGCATGCCTGCAAATCCAACTGGAATGTTTACCTGGGCCAGACTCAGTACACTCTTTCCTGAGCAAGATTAGAGACACACTCTTACATTCTTGACCCTTGGTCTTCTTTCTAGACTCCACGCTTCTGGATTCCATGCTTTTTCTGTTAACAGATTTTTTCTTCATATGACACAATGGATTAGGTTGTGACAATTATGTTGTCAGTTATCCTGTGAGTATTTACGCCACCTGTAGCGGGAGTCAGAGGTACATAAAATAACCCATGGTTGGGGGGGTGAGAGGTGCTAAGAAAGTAGAAAAGGTGATTGTAGAGATAGACAGCCAGTTGAGTGCCCAGACTATTTTAAGTCAGACCCTTTTCAGAGTTTATGGTCTCTATGGGTTCTGTTTGGATTTTAATCCTATGAGTTTTTCATGCCTCCCGCTTACCCTTCCCAGCTGGTACATGGAACCATTGTTGATACCTTGGAGAGTGGCAGTCTTTCTGTATACTCTGTTCCTACAATGCATCTTTGGTTTGAGCTAAAGCAAGACTCCACTTATTGCTAATGTCGAGTCTGATGGGATTTTCTCTCATGATCTCAGCTGCAGCCCCGAGCAGAGCAGTCTTTGTCTGATTGGCAGATAGAAAATTGTACAGCATCACTACCCTGGCTAACTGAGGTATTGTAGGTGTTTGTTAAAACTTATGTCACACATTTCACGGTGTGTAATTAGAAAGAAAAACTAAACCAATGTTGAATCTAGTTGATCATATGTATGCTGAACTGTTTAGGGGTAAAGTGTTCTGATATTTGCAACTTACTGTGAAATGCATCAGAAATAGGATGAATTTAGAGGTATTCATTTTAGACGGTGGAGAAAAGGACTCAAAATTTGTAGGCCAGGTGTTAATGGAGCAGCACGACTTATTCACTGATTTTTAAAAAGTATTATTTATTAATTTTTTTCTAATTTCAGAAGAACTGCATGTGTATTGTAAAAAAGCTGAAGATTGAACTGCTTCATTTAAGTGTGGTTGTGAATGATGGGGTTGTGTTGTGTGGGAAACCACCTCCCCGTTGTGGACCTGAGATGCTTTGGTGCTGTGAGGGAAGAGAAGGGGGGTAAGATGTACAGAGCACGTCCGTGAGTCCAGCCTTATTGCTCAGCAGTGTGTTTGACTAGCCAATAATGCTCATTGGTAGAAGTGTCTGAGCAGCTCTAGGGGCTGCACAATTAAAAGTCTACTCTCTTATCAGAGTTGACCAAGGCCCAGGGCCCTGTGTAGTGTCTTTCCTTCCTTGAGAGAATCTGGAATAAAGAAATTCTGTATGTAATGCTATGTAAAGATCTCCAAAAGTGAAAAGAATCGTGTGAGTATATGCTACTACTGTGCAGAAAGGGATGCAAAAAGAACACAGAGTCATATTTGCTTGTATAGCTCTGGAAGGGATTCATAAGAAATAACAGTGTTTTCTCTTTGGATGGGGTGGAGGTGGGGCCTGGTGAGATGGGGACGTGGTGGGAGGGAGGCTCCTTTTGTATACCTTTTTATAGTTTTTGATTTTGCAAGCTATGTAAATGAATTTCCTCTTCAAAATTAAATAAATAAAATCTGAAAAGAGAGAATATAGAATAACGTGAGACAGTGCTCTCCAGTTCCTTGGAACACACAAACATGGGAAATTTTAATGCTTTGGCATTCCCTGAGTTATCATAATTTCCAATACAAAGGCCAGCACTGCGCTGTGAGAGAGAGACTCTGCTCAATACATGGTGCACACGTGGCTCTGCTGTCAAGGTACATTATTTTGATATTGGTTTTATTTCTCTTTGCCTTTTTTGTTTATTCTACAGTAAGTTTATCATCCTGTCCTTGTCCTTTCACAAAGATATTTGGGCAGACCCCTGCCTATATGTGGGATTTGGGAATGCAGAATAGCATTGTCTTCTAGAACACGTGCTACAAAGGCAGGCGTGATGGCCGTGGCTCCTGGGAATCAAATCAGCTTACTCACCAGAGAATCTGACTTCCCTGTGGCTTCCTTCTTTCTTGTCGTCTGAGCTTTTAGGGATGGAGATAGTCACTCTGGCTGTGGTCTAGAGACTTACAGTGAGAAACCCTTCCGCAATACGTATTTAATAAATTAGGGCACAGACTTCCATTATCTCTTCTTGAAATGGGGCCTCTGTCTGTCTGTAAGGATGTCTGGAGAATGGAAGAGTCAACACAGAATTAGGAATCCTAACATTAATGCAATTTTCATTTGCTATCAGCTTACTCTGTCGTCTTTGAGATGCTATTAAAAATGCATGCAGGATGTGAGTGAGATAAAATGTATCAAAATTCAAGTTGATTCCAATTTACATTGGCACTCCATTTCTCTGTGCCTCTGGCCTCCAGTGGCTTTAGCCATCTGGAACACAGCCCAAAGCAAGGGATGAGGGAAAAGGGCCTCTGAGCAGTGAAAAGTGCTGCCATAAAGCTCAAGAGGCTCAATGCAAGGTAGGGTCTTTCCCACATGCACCCAGGGCCTGTGGAATCAGTAACTTATTTTCTACTAGTAATATTAGCTTGCCCTTATTGGGCACTTACTGTGTGCCAGGTGACATGGTTATATGTAATAACTTATTTAATCCTCATGACAAGCCAGTGAGGTAAATTACTATTAATATTCTCATTTTACAGATGAAGAAACTTAGAGGGATTAGTGACTTGCTTAAGGTCAGATGGACAGTGAGTGATAGAGCAGGAATTTGAACCTAAGCAGCCTGGCTCCAAAGTCTATCTTACTAACCACATCTACTCACCTCCCACCTGACTGTGTGTGTATGTGTGTTTAACACACATATCTCTAAAAAGCTCGTATATTTGGTTTTCCAACCCTCAGCAGATTAGGAAGTGGGGCCACTAGAAGCAAGCATACTCGTTAGCACCGACAGACAGATCGGCAGCCTAGTGGTGACCGAGGAACGGAGAACCTGTAAACTCACGCAGTCTGGGTCCTTGCTAGGAGTCACTCCTGCACATTTCTTTTGTCCTTGCAGGAACCACCAAAATGCAGTATAGTAACATGATTAAAATTTATAAAGATGGCTGTAGCAGATGCTATAAACTGTCCTCAATGTTCAATTTCCCCTTCTCTCTCTTAGTGATAGAATGCCCAACTTTTCCATGGGCCATGACTACTGAGTCTCTTACTGCTAGGCGTGGCTGTGTGGCTAAGCTTTGGCCCCTGGACTAGGAGCAGAAGTGAGCTGTGCCAGCTCATACAAGCTCTGTCCTTCTGCCTTTTCCTCTCCGTGGGCTGGGATGCAGTCTTAGGGGTTACGCTGGTGAGAAGGGAAACACCCAGAGATAACAGCCAGTTGAAAACAGCTTGGGTCCCTGACCCTGTGGAGTCACCAGCCTCAAACTATTCATTTGGGTGCCCGGACTATTCATTCCTGCATTATTACATGCGACAGAAACAAACTCTCTTGTTTAAGCCATTTTAAATCTCTCTTAGAGCAGCCAAACTCACAAGCCAATGAATAGAGCCGGGGCATCGGAAAGGTTACATTATCTTTGTTGTATTTTGTTAACAAATCAAGGAAATATTCAAAGCATTTTAGAAAGAGTTCAGTAATAAGCTTTGAGGCCTAATAGGGGCAACTTTAATTATTTGGAAACATCCCCGGAAACTTTCTAAATGCTGGCAGAAAAGGGAGTGTACTCTGCTTGGTTGATGTAATAAGCAGAGGCTGTAAATTCAGTTCGGTTCCACATATATTTATGGAATGACTACTATGTGCCAGGCGAGGTCAGTGACAGAGTCCTTGCCCTCGGAGCTCACAGTTGGGGGGCAGGGAGTGCAGGGACACAGACAGATGGGCATGTGGACATAAAAAATGATCAACACTGGTGGGCACATGCCCAAATCCTGACTTGGGGCATCAAGGAAGGCTCTTTGGAGGGACATCCAAGCAGAGTCCTAAGGCTGAGCAGAAGGTTTGCTGGCCACTGTTCTAGCTCCTGGCAGGATTAAGTTTTCCTTAAAGAGGGGAGTTCTTGTGTTTTATGGAAACTGGAGCTGAAAAGCCCATTCAGAGGCTTCTCTACCTTGAGAAATGTGACCCATAAAACTGACATCTCGAGTTTCTGCCTTTCTCTATTCTTTCTGTTCCAAGCTCCTCCCATCCATGGGACAGGCTCCAGCAAACTTTACGGTGGCCAGTGTGCCCTCTCGGGGTGTGGGTAAACAGATATTACCTAGGATGTATTATCCAGGAATCAGAAGGCCCTTCAGCTAACAGTGTCATTTCTTTCATCTTGAAGTAGCGGTAAACGCGGAAGGAGTAGCCAGGAGCTCAGGAATTAAGACAGTGCTCATGGGAACACGAGTTGGCTCGCTCACTGTCGTCCTCAGTGACAGGCTGACAGATGATGGGCAAATTGTTTAACTTTGGTTGTCAGTCTTGCGGTTGGTGCTGTTGCCCTCGCCCGAGCTGGGGACTGTAGGGAATGATAAATCGAAGGTATTAGATGACAAGGGGCAGACTGAGAAGAAAATGTAATTAATTCTGCTGGAGCAGTCTTGCAGAAGTATTGATGCCTGGAAGACTCTTGGCACTTTCTTTTCCCCAGATAGTGTTTACTCAGGAAGAGAGTCCAGATTATGGCAGCTGGGGTAGAGGGGTGAGTTGCAGAACTCAGAGGAGAAACAAGAAAAGGCCGGTAGGGCCGCCATGAGAACTGTCTTTCTCTGAATTGTGGTTTGAGGTCGGCTTCCTTGGGGTCTCACGCCAAACTTTTTGCTTACCTCTCAGTCCCCTGGGACTGATTTTAGCTGAGCCCCGAGTCAAAGCCAAAATCCAGCAATATATGGTCATGGACTTTAAAAAAATTGCCTATAATTTTCTTTTAAAGAAAATCGTTTTCTTTCACACATGCATATATTTGCACACACACGTACATATACATGTATATGCACACATATGTACATATAAATTTTTTTTTTCCGTGCGGAAGACTAGCCCTGAGGTAACATCCGTTGCCAATCCTCCTCTTTTTTGCTGAGGAAGACTGGCCCTGGGCTGACATCTGTGCCCATCTTCCTCTACTTTATATGGGACGCCACAGCATGGCTGACAAGCAGTGCATCGGCCGACACCCGGGATCCGAACCTGCGAACCCTGGGCCACCGGAGCAGAGCGTGCGAACTTAACCGCTACGCCACTGGGCCGGCCCCATATAAATATTTTTTATTTGACTTTAACAAAGATTTATCACCTCTTTTTTCCTTGCAAAACTTTGTGACCAGACAAAAAAGTATACTAAAAGTGGAATAAATAAAATACCAAAACGAAAAGCCCTTGGATTTTGCTGAAATGAAATTTCAATTGTAAATGAGAGGGCTTCCACTTACCCTGCATGAGTTAACATTGTTCTCTTTGATATAACAGATAAATAGATTGAGCAGTAACTATTTGGCACAGTGCACTAAGTACTTGAATTTTAATCTAATCTCTCCCTCCAAAAAAAACCAGTATAAAATGGCTTCCTGATGTTCTTAGGAGAGAGAACGAAGTCTATAACATTATCTAGCAAGCCCTGCGTCCTGGAGCCCGCCTCTCCCTCCTTCATTCTCCATCCCCTTTACCTGGTTTCATGTTCGTCATAGCACTTATTTTTCTTATTTTCATATTTATTTCTCCACCATTTAAGGCTTGTCATTGAAATATAACGTAGGTACAGAAAGGTATACTTAGATGAACCACTGGATGGATTTTCCAGTGGTCATGGACTTTTAAAAATGTTTATTGTAAAATATACATAACATAATATTTACCATTTTAACCAGTTTAAGTGGTAAATACAATTCAGTGGCATTAAGTACAGTTACATTGTTGTGCAACCATCACCACAATCCATCTCCAGAACTTTTTTATCATCCCAAACTGAAACTGTTGTTTAATAACAACTCCTCCTCATCCCCTCCCCCATCCCCTGGTAACCACCATTCTACTTTCTGTCTCTATGAATTTGACTACTCCAGGGACCTCGTATATGGCCGTGGACTTCTGATATGAAGTGGACTGGCTGTGGTCCTGAAACCAGACACCGTGTGCCTCCCATTTCTTTTTATTTGGTGTAAGTTTATTAATGTCCAGCTGTGTGATGACATTCCCCAGCCAGCAATGGTGCCTTGAAGACTGTTCTCATGGATTTTTCTCTCATTTCCTGTCATCGCCGTGAGAAACTACTCTGCAGCTAGTGTTTCAGTGTCAGACCACCGTCTCCAGTGTAAGTAATAGGAGCTCCCAACTTCACGGTTAACGTCTCTTGCCCGTCACAGTAATAAGTGGATTCCTTCCCCTTCAGTGGATTCGGTTAAGGGCTCAGTGGTGGTACCAAGGCCGTCTCTTAGAATAAATAGAAGCCATGTTTGAAGGATGCTGCTTCCAATAGTGATGATTTCTGAATTTTTCTTCTTCATCTGCTCTGGAAGACTTGCTTCCCAAGTATGAAGGTTTTGTATCCAAGAATGTCTGTTTAAAAGAAAAACGTGTTAAATATGCAGTTCTGCCTCTTTCCCGCCCCGACCCCATCCCTAAATCTGAATCCTGCTTAGCAAACAAGGAACAGCTGGAACTTTTAAAGGCCTGTTTCATCTGGGAGATAGGCTTGTCTGGTTTGGAACGTTTCTGAAAATGAAAGAGCAGAAAAGGAATTTGAAAAGATTGAAGTGTGCTGGGAGAACATGTCGACGCCTTATTCCAGAGCATGAGAATCGTGAGGACGTTTGGTTGGAGGAAGCGGGCAGTCCTGCAGCCGAGGCCTTACTCTCTCCAAAGCCTCATAGAGTGAACCAGAGAGCAGTCTGGGCATCAGAAAAATGGGCCACAGTTTTGTTGCAGGAGTTGGAGAAGACAGAAGAAAAGGTGTTTTCCCCTCCACTTGGAAAGTAACAAGGACCAACAGCTTCCTAATCCCATGGGTATCTTGGAGGAACTGTTGAGGGTGGATGAAATTCATTGGATTGAATTGCTATTCTCAACTCATCAGACTCTCCACGTATTAGAACTATATATCCACACCCTGTGCCATGTGACTTTGTATTATTCCCCCACTGGTGTGCATGGAGTATATGTCTGCGCTTCAACAACTTTGGGTTCTCCCATGTAACTTGCTTGGGCCAACAGAATATGGGTGTAAGCGACAGTGTTCCAATTCACTCATCCCTTTTGTGCTGATGCCATTTGACATGAGAAGAACATGCCTCGGGGAGCTACTACTCCCAGGAGAATGAGACAAATCCCAGGGAGCAAACCTGAATCTAAGCTGCACCCTGGAGCCAACCTGACCTGCAACCTGAAGCAGACTGATGTTAGTTGACCTCTAGACCCATGAGTGATAAAAATACATGCCTGTGCAGGCCACTGAGTTTTGGGGAAGTTTGTTACAGAGCATTATTGTGGCAATAGCTGATTAATACAAAGACCAAAATGCAGAAGCAGAGAGTAGAAGGGTAAGTGAAGTAGATGGCTGATGTATGAGTAAGGAAGGAAGTGATGGTGGGGTCTGAGTAGAGAGCAAGTAGAGAAGGGCCTCCAGAAGAAGAATGAGGTAGAGATGAGAGGAAAGGAAAACTGCAGCTGCAGCTCCATCAGATGATGGGATGGGCAGTGGGGCAGGAGCAACACACAGACACACACATGCACACGCACACCCCACCCTCTGTGCCTTTGGTGAGCACTGGGATTTCTGGTGTATTTGTTCAGTGTTGCCAATGTCTGGGAGGTTTCCAAGGAGTAGACGTTTGATTCCTAAGAGGGTCTAGACTTCCAATTTTGGGGTCTGCCTGGGCTCATGGTCACGATATGTCAATGGAGTAATAATAGAAAGGTGGGGCATGTGAGATCTAAGCACAGAACTCTGCTGAATTGGTATTGGACCCACTGGCTGGGATGCTCCCTAACTTTAAGCAGCCGTCATTAGCACCAGGAACCAGCCCTCCAAAGTGCAGATGCCTGGTGAGAGCTGGGCTCTGTAAGGTCTTGTGACCTCGGGGAAGTAACTTGACCTCTCCAGGCTGAGATTTGGAGACGATGGAAATAATAACAGTACCTTCCCCATAGGATGGTCATGAGGAGTGAGTGAGAGGGAGCATCTGACACGATGCCTGGCACAGAGTAAAGCCCTCCATAAATTCATGTCAATAACTGTGCCACCATTTTGTAACAAGAACTGATATCTGGTGTGCAGTAAGAAATGGACATATCTTGTTCTTCTGAGCCTAAATATTTCATAAAGGCAGGAGTCCCACCAAATGGATTGTGACACCTGACCGAGCCCTGAACTCTCACTGCTGATACCCTTAACAGAAAGCAGTCCCCCACCTTTGTCACTTTCTTCCTCAGCCCACATCAGCCCATCTGCTGGCTTTTGTTTTCCCTTTTTCTCAGGGAAGGCTGTTCATTCTAATGCTTCTAGGGGAAGAAAAGGTGGAGGTGGACGTGAAGGAGCAGGTGGGAGCTCAGGAGGATGCCCCATCTTACCACCAGCTCGGGCTGTGGTCAGTCCTCCTTTCTAGTTGACTTTTCCACCGTGAGCTAGGTGACCCCTTGTCACACCTATGCTTCGTAAGATGGATCAGATGACCTTTATCACACTTCAGCTGGGGTATTTTTAGCCAGACTGGTCTCTGAACACTCACTTGGCATTTATTTTTCTGATCTACTCTATACGTTTGCTCTCGTTCTGTTTTGCACGGTCCTTTTCCAGGGGAGAATTTCCCAGATCAGTGGGCTCCCTGCCCAGACATTTTTACATTTTTCTTAGAGTTTGTGGAGGGGAGCCCATCTGCCCCAGGAGGTGTTTGCTTCCTAAAGCCAGTCCTTCCGGAGGCTCTTTGTCTGTCCCTGGTCCTGGTTCAACCCCTGCGTGGGAACACCAGGGGATTTAGCAGACCTCTTCCCAGAGCGCGGTGAGCAGGGTAAGAGGGTAACCTAACCTGGCTTCAATGGCCTGGAGCTCTTCAACAACTTGCAAAAATGAAAATTGCCTCTATCGTTTTCTCTCCTCCCCCCTTCCCCAAGAGAACAGGCCAAATGCTGTTCAGTTCCTCTTGCATCTGATTTGAGTGTGCACTTCATTATTATAGAAATCAGTCATGGAAGGAAAATGCTCTTAACAGAAGTGCACACTTACTGGCTTCTCACCATGCGCGTGTCATTCTAAGTGCTTTCCATGTATTTATTCATTCATCCTCTGAACCACCTTGTGAGGTGGGTACTGTCATTATCCCCCTTTGCAGATGAGGAAACTAAGTCACAGAGGCCGAGTAACTTGCCCAGTGTGCACGGCCAGTAAGTGGGAGCAACAGGATCTGCACTTGGTGAGGTCTGGACTTGCACCCACTCTGTCATAATGTCATCTTCACAGTATTGGCTGGTTTGAAGGCCACCACCACTTTTATTTACTTCTTTTTTTTCTGGAAAAGTAACAAACATTCAGCAATGTTCAGAGATTTGGCAGTCTCTAATAGGCCCTAGGAAGAGTCTGGCCCTCCATTGGTGAATGTTCTCTTTAGAATATGGATTACTTAATGTCTCTTTGTCCCTAACTTTGAGCCCTAGGTACCTATTCCTGGCAACAAGAAGAGTTGTTCCGCCACTCTCAGCCTGGAGGAAACCAAGTTAACCATTTACCTTGTCATCTCTTTCCTCTCTAGCTCACACAGAAACTAATGTACAATTTCATCCATTTTGCAAGATCTGGTGTCCTCAGGCTACAAGTCTTGGAGTGTCTTTGCCTCTTCTGTTTGGTTGGCTTCTCATATCCAGTAAGTCCCTTCCAGCCTGGGCCTCCTCCGACAGTGGCCTTCCCACCCACTGGCCTTTCCATCTCATCAGACTAATCTAGAGCACTGAGATTGCAGCAGGAAAGACATGGCACACTCAAGCTGGGTAATTGCAGAGAGTGTAGTAAACGGACTATTCACAAAGGTGTAGGTGGAGTTTAGGAAGGTCAGCAGGGGATGGAGCGATGCCCCAGGGCTGTAACAGTGGGGAGCCACTGCTACCCCTAGACCTGAGGGTCCAGGGAAGGGAGCTGTTACTGGCCCCCAGAGAGAGGTGTGTGGAGAGGGCTCCTGACAGTTGCTGTGGCCTTAGTGAGAGGGGCATAGACAACTGAGGCCCAAGGGGATAAATACCCTGACTTCTTCCCTCCCTCCAGGACCTCCCGAGAGAGCTGGGGGATGCGGTCCATACAGGTCACCCTCCTGGCCACACAGCAGGGTGGGGACAGTGGGGAGTGGACCTGGAGGGGCAAAGGGAGGATGCGAGGACACACAGCATACATCAACTTTTGCTTCATCATTCTTCCACTGGTGTTCAAGGAATTCCACACCACCACCACCAAATTCAGCCTCTCCCTTTCAAATCTATAGAGACCAGGCATTACTGACATCACAAGCTGGTATTCTTACTCTGTGTATCTGTTTTATATATCGTGTATGTTATATATATTTTAAAATCTTCGTCACTCTGAAATCCAAGGCAAGCGATTGTTGTGGTTCTGGGGACAAGCATCACCCCGTCCTCTCCTGGGCAGTCTGGCAGCCTATGATGGAGTGACAGTAGCCTGGCTGGTACTGAGATGGCAGAGGGACCCTCTCACTGCAGAGAGCACATGCTAACAAGGCCCTGGTACAGTGGCGAGAGGCCGGGCTCTGAATCTAGAGAGACTGGGTTTAAACTACAACTTTGCCCGTGACTAACTAGACTAGTACCTTACCCTCTGAGTCTGTCTTTCCTCATCTGTAAAATGGGGATGATTCTTGTAGCACTTTACCGTGGTAAGGATTAAATGAGATAATGAATGTAAAGAGATTGGCATGTCATAGGCACGCAACTGGGGAAGGGGCTGAGTTTTACTCGCCTCTGAATCCCTGCCCCAGCACAGTGCCTGGCACATGGGTGCTCCCTAACTGTTTCCTGACTGAACTGATGGAGAGGCTCCTTGAGGTTGTGGGAGCTGGTGGTGGTAGCACGTTCTGAGGTAGCTAATGCTCCGTCTCCCCATCTCTGCCAGGCCCCCTCTGCCTACCACGGGAGGGTTTTATAGGCGACTGTGCATCAGTAATCCACTCAACACCCACTGTCCCAGTGTCCTCTTCGTATGAGGACCTGTGAGGCCTCAGCGTGAAGGCAGCGGGAGAGCCACTCCTGGCGCATTGTACTTCCCATATCGTGGTTTACACTGCCCTCTGCTGTGTGCTAATGGGACAAGCATGTTAAGTGAGGGTTTGTGGTGACTTTTTCTTGTCATTGGGGAAGAGAGGCTCCCCTATGTGGGTTGTTTGCTGTGCTGTTGTGGGGAGAGGTAGCGTTTAAGACCCCCCCCCCAATTTAGCTTGCAACTCTTGAGGTTTACCAAACACAAGAGGCTTTTTACCAGGGTCCCTGACCGCTCAGCTATCAATGAATGCCATCCTCCTAGGCTCAAGTTTCTCTCTATGGCAGGCACTTTGTGTTCCGCCAAGACCCAAAAGGAACATGGGTAGAGTTTATTTGCTATCACTCCCCCTCTGCCGTCTGGTTCCTCTAATCACTGGGCACCTGATTCTTATAGCTGCCCCAGCTGCTCTCAAGGGTCTGGGGTCACAGCAGGCCCAGCGAGAACCAGAACCCAGCCTCCCTATCCAGTGCCTGCGACAGCCAGCCCTGTCCACCTGCTTCCACCACCCTGCCTGACTGTCTGCTGTTCCTTCTCAGAGCTGAGATCCCGGTCAGTGAACTCGAGGCGGGGTTCTTCAAGGCGGAGGGGGACGGTGGGGCTAAAGTCTGGCTCACCTTCCTTTTGCCTTGCCATGGGAACCTGCTAGAAGTGTCTGCCTTTCACGATTAGTTTGAATCATGAAATTGCCAATATGCGATGATCTACAAAAACAGCAATTTCATATGATTCAACGTAATATTTAGGCAGTAAACTCTGTATGTGCTAGTGGTGGCCCTGGAATCTCAAGTTCCTCAGGCTCATGGCACAGCAGGATCCCAGACTGTAGAGCTGCAAGGAAGGCCCTAAAGTCCAAGAGAAGGTCGAGTTGACTTCAGGGGCCTGGGGCTGGCCCCACTCCCCATGTCAGGCCCCTTTGTTCCCGCACAGGTTCCCCGGTGACCTCCAGGCCAGCCTTGGTTTGGGGGGCACAGCCAGGAGAGGAGACGCCAGCTGGAGAACCCTAGAGAAGTCCTTCTTCTTGGTGACCGAGCTCACCCTCCTGGCTCTACTGGGAAGGTTTTCTGGGAGCTTCAGGAGGCCTTGGGCTTCTGGACACACCTAGTACCCCCCCACCCCTCACCTCTGCTGCCCAATCTGGGTGGCTGGGGCTCCTGTGTGCAGGAAGCTTCCGGAGCCAGGCCTGGGTGCTTGCGGGCTGTGCGTGAGCTCCGCCACCCCGAGAACCCAAACTCAGGGGGCTCCTGTGTCCCCCAAACCTCAGCTCGGCAGCCCGAGCAGGCCCAGGGCAGGAGGCATCTAAAACTTGCCCAAGGGATGAAGGCAAAGCAGCCTGGGAGATTTTAAAGCTGCAGAGTTACGGAAGGTTTGTGAGTCCAGTTCGCAGGACTCGCCTAGGATGAGAGAGAGTTTCGGCTCTGAGATTTGCCCACCCGCCCTACATCCCGCGGCCAACAGATGGGTCTTGATATCTTGGAAGGTGGTGATGCAGGTCAGAGACCTGGTCTCTCTCCTCTGGGAGGATGCAAACAGGAGAGGAAGGGGCTCAGCTCAGGCCATTTTGATCATCCATCCATCCATGTATTCATTCATTAAACAAATGGTTGATGAGTGCCTATGTGTGCCAGGCTCTGTGCTAGGTGCTTGGTGTACAGCAGTGAACAGAACAGATAAAATCTCTGCCCTTCTGGCATTGCAGCATCTTGGGTCAAGCCAATAATAACTATGCTGTTGCCCAGCTCACATTTCTATTACAAAGCTGTTACCTCTTCTACCATGGGATAATGCAACAGATAAATTTTTTTAAACTTTAATAAGAAGAAATAATCAGGATAAAATGTTAAATTAAGAAAAAGCATGATAGAAAATTGTATATGTAGTTCAGTTCCACTTACGTTAACATATATGTGCATAGAAGAAGGAAAGGTTGGAAATAGCCCCTAAATGTTAGTAGTGGTGTGGCAGATTGGTTTTTTCTAAGATGGCCACAACAAGATCCCCGATCCCCTACACTGTTCATACAAGTGATCTTGATTCTCCCATTGAGGGGTGTGGTCAAAGTTCCCTCTCCCTGTGTCCATGACTATGGAGGCAATACAGCTTTTGCCTTGTCCTCCTATTTGGAACCCAGACACCATAATGTGAAGAAGCAAGTGGAAAAGCCATATATAGGTGATTTGGCTAAAGCCCCAGCTGAGGTCCCAGCTGATGGCCAACACAAGTCACCAGATGTATGAGTGACGAAGCTCCAGCTACCTTCTGACTGCAACCACATGACCCTAGTCACGAAGAGCCTAGCTTAGCCTAGCCAACCCCCAGAATCGGGAGATAATAATGACTGTTGTTGTTTAAAGCAACAGAGTTTGGGGGTGGTTTGTTATACAGCAGTAGATATCCAGAAAAAGTGGTTTATCTGGATTGTGGGATTATGAGTGTTAATAATACTTTTCTATATTTTCCAAGATTTCTACAATGACCACTTATTTCTTTTATAATCAGTAAAAAGTTCATTAAAAATAAAAACAGGGTCAATTTTTCTTCACTTCACCAAGGGAGAAATTAGGTCTGAGTTTGAACTGAGGGACTTAAATTAGACTTGGAGAAAAGCTTTCCATGCAAGATTGATTAGATGCTGGAAAGGATTAGTAAGATGAATTTAAGTTGGTTTGTTGGAAAGAGTGGTAGATTTGGAGGGAGGAAACTTGGAAATGAATCTCAGTTTTCTGGGTGACCTTGAGCAAGCCCTTGCTGAAATTCAACTTTCTATTTTGAAAAATGCAGCTGGCTGCTTAAAGAAGACAACATCCACCAGGGCGCCTGGCCCAGAAAAGGCGCTCTGTAAGTGGTAGGTGATTTGTCTAATCAATGTCAATTATAAGCAGGCATCTGCAAGCTTTGTGGAGGGCTCATCCTTCACTGACAGCAGAGGCTACAGTTCCGATAATGAAAATTGCCCGGAGAAGAACCATGACTCTTAAAAAAAAAAAATCCAGAAACACTAAGCAGCTTTTCCAGCGGTCCTTGCCCACGACGCCCCGCCATGGCTGGAGCCTCTAGTTCTGCCCCTTCAGAAGACTCCATCAGGTGCGGAGGGCCAGAGAGCCCCGGGATGCAGAGAAGGGAGGACCGCGAAGCCCGGCCTGGCGGGAAGCCGCGGCAGCGCGTTGCTGGGGCTGGTGTCCCGGCAACCCCAGAACGCGACTCCGCGGGAGGAGCAGGCGGCGGCGGCGTCTCTCTGGCCCTTGGATCTCGGTTCCTCGGGCCGGCGTTCGGCAGCTCGGCTGCCAGTTGGTGCGTTGATCTCGGCTGCGTCCTCCTTGGAGGCCTCCCCTGGGGGAGGGAGTGGGAGACCAGAGGTGGAAGGGAAGGAGCACCTTGGTGGGCGGGGCAGTGAGCACTGCTCGGGCTAGAGGGCGGGACCCACGCGAGTTCTGGGGGCCTCCGAACCAAGAAAGGCCCCGGTAGAGAGAGGGAGGGAATCTCTGATTAAGAGGCCAGCCCTGCCCTCTTGACTTCCAATGGCTCGTAGAGTTTGTGTTTGCTTGGATTGGTGCCTTTCTTACAAAGGTCTTTTGTCTCTGGTTGCTTTTAATATTTAAAATCAACACGTGCAGAGATGAGTCCGTGGCCACTGGGAACGGTCCACGGGGCTGCCATCTCACCTCCATCTCAAGAGCGACCTGCTGCAGAGAGTTAAAGGTTCAAGAGAAAGGAGACTCTGGCATGACTACGGTGGAGAGCAGATACAGTTGAGTTCAAGAAATCAGGAGGACTGGGTGTGGATTTGGTCACCATATCCAAGTATGCTAGAGCCAGGAGGCATCACTTGAAGTTTAAAAGGAGGCTTGTTTGGGGGCATATAAAAATAACTACTTAAATAGTAGCTTATGTCTGTATTAACCCAAAATCTGATAAGGCAGATTGCAGCATCAAAGCAGAGATTCTCATAAAATACCTCTCTGGATCTCACACCAGCCAGAGAGAGAGAGTACACATGCGTAAAGGGAGCCAGAGGTTTGACCCGCCCAGTGCTTCAGTCAATAAATGGTGAAGCGAGATTTGACACCAGTCTTCAGGTCTCCAAAGCCCGTGCGTGCCCTTTCGTTTTTTTCTTTGCTCATATATTAGTAGATTTGTAGCACTGCTTATTGAATGGGACAATTCAGGTGGAAATTGTGAACACTTCAAGGAAAGGATTAAATTAAACAGTGGATGGTAGCTCCATAATTGGTTCTTAAGGCTGAGGAGGATGTTTAGGGTCACATTTGCCTTTAGAGAACGGTACCATGGAGCAGAACAGCCACAGTCTCTCAGAAAACCTCTATATGCCTAGGTTGGCATTTACCTGTTATTGATGAGTGGCCTGCATGCTGCAAAAAAGGGTTGTAGAGTGTTCTGTCTGTGCCCCATCAGGTCTTAGCTTGGTCCCTGGTTTTCTGTATTCCAGGTCTGCGATCTCCTCATTCTCCTTCACAAGTGCAGGGAGAGGAAGGAAGTATGATTTACGACGTCCACCTACAAGCTGGGGCCAGTAGAGTTGTATTAATTGCCCAACGTGGCTAGGTCAGCAAGGAGAAAAAGGTTCTGGGATTCTAACTTGAAGCTCCAGAACTTTCTGCAGTTTCTGGGTTGATCTGGGTTGAGGGTGGGGTAGAGGGGCTTCATGTTTCTGAGTAGGGGTACTGGAAGAGCATCAGCCCCCGAGATTCCCCAGACCACATTTACCAAAGATCTGTGGCTTCCTTTTCTGCTCTGTAGGTGTGTCCCTCAGGAGACCACATCTGAGCTCAGCTTAACATGGAGTCCACTGGTTTCAGGAAGGAAGGGGCTCTACAAACCAGTTGAAGATCAATACACAACTGTGGGTGTATCTGTATTTTTCCAGCAGAGAGGGCTCATTGCTTTCATTGCTTCTCAGGGGAGTCTGTGATCCAAAAAAGGGTTAAAAACCACTGTCCTAGATCCTTAGGTTGTTTGTAGAGCAGATTAGCAGGGATGGGAAACTGAGTGTTCGGTTAAAGAGTATCCACATTAAGCTTAGTTGGCTTGATGTATTATTCTCTTCCCACCAGACAGTGCTGTTGTGTAAGTCAGCCCAGATGACAAGTGTGTGAAAGTGCCTTGGTTATGTAAGGTGTTCTTCCTGCCTGAAGAAATGGAAATAATTATCGTGAATTCCACAGATGGTACCAAGGAAACAGACTTTCTTCTAAACGCTCCTTTTCCCCCGGAATTCTTTTCTAGTCACCAGAATTTTCTCTTGGTCCTTTTGGTGGGACCATCTTTTCTTATCGTGTAGTGTTTTAGTGACTTGTTAGAATTTTCTATCTTGTCGCTTACCGGATGTTTATTGCATTCGAATAACAATGATCATAATCAATGGTGACCCTCTCAAGAAGGAGGTACCTTGGCTTATTTGCTCCTCACCACCACCTAGTGAGCTAGAGAGAGAGGTGGGGCGGGTGCTGGGAGCTGGGTGTGGAGAGGTACTTGACTAGCTTGAAGTAACTCGATGTTACTCTACACAGGGGCGGTCCTAAGCTGGACATTTTTCGCAGTTTGCATCTCTGAAGTCGGCTTGGTTTTACCAGTGCTGTGGGCCCAGCAGCAGATGTGAAGCAGTGGTTATAAACTTTGCTGTACGAGCACTGAATCATGCAGAACGTGTGTCTGTGGCTTGGAAGGGAATTCCAGAGGCAATAGAGGAGAACTCATTTAAGAAATGCTGCATCACCTGTGTTCTTGTTTGCACTGAGGTCAGTTTAGGTGGAAAGTGGGGACATCAGTGATTGAGTTGAAAAGTGATTCAGTAATTGGACTTTTGAATATGAGTGAGATTTAAGAATGTTTTAACCAATTTGTCTTGCTTATATTTTCCTTCTTTATATATGCACACAAGTGATATGTGATTAAAATCTGTGTCTAAGTAAGTCTAAAAGAGTGCTTCAGTAAGTATAAGATAAGCATTCTAAGTGATAAGGCATTGTGTCATAGTTTAACTGGCAGCCTTTGTTCTTTGTGGTACATAAAATAGTAATGTTATACAATTGATGGTGTCTCATATTCAGTGAAATACAGTCTGTGCATTTAAGGCTGTAGTTTCTAATTACTGCTTTAGTTGACTCCAACAAGTTTTGATATATAGTACTTATGTCATTGATCATTAAGCACTTCATGATTTCCATTATAATTTCTTCTTTTATATGAAATATTTAGAAGTGTGGTTTGAGTTTCCAAGCTTGTGTAGATGTTTTTTTGGCTGTCTTCTTCTTATTTATTTCTAATTGTATTGCATTGTGGTGAGAGAGTGTGGTCTCTGTTATATTTGTTGATACTACTTTTGTGGCTCAGGCTATGGGTGGTTACTTCTCTGGCTGCTGGGGACCTGTGCTCTCCTCTTCAGAGCTCTGCCTCTTTCTCGTCCCCTCCACTGGGCTCCACTCATCCCAACTACTCACACCTCAAGCAACCAGTTGGCCCTCACTGTACCTGGGGCTGCTCTGGGCTCTTTGGCATATTCCAGAATAGCTTTTCCCACCCTTGGCTGGCTCTGAGAATCACCTGGGATGCTTCTTAAGCAGACTGAGTCCCAGTTGTTCCTCTGTAGGTCTGGGTCAGAGCCCTGGAATCTGCATGTTGAACAAGTGCCACAAGGCGATTCTCATGATGGGGCAAATTCCCGGAATTCTGTGCAGTTGGGAATCAGGAGGTGGGACGAGATAGAAGGCAGTGCAGGGATGGAGCTGGACTTGAAGAGGAAGAGAATCACTGTCACATGTGAGCCTGAGAGCTATGCGGTGTGTGTGGGGGGGCGTATTCAAATGTGGGTTCCCAGGCCTCACTTGGAGAGGTTCTAGTTCAATAGGTCTGTAATGAGATTTGGGAACCTGTATTTTTAACTGGTGTCTCAGGTACTTCTGATGCAGACAGTCCTTATGCCATATGCTGAGAAACCCCAGAATGTGGGGATTGTGAGGAAGGAAGTAGCTTTGCCAGCCTTTAAACTTTGTAGAGTCAGAGGCAAAGTTCTCTTAACAGTAAAGGGTTTGGTGATAGCGTTGGGACTTGACAAGAGTGAAAAAGATATGATTCACTTGCTGTATGAATTTGAGAGGGAGTTGATAAGAAATGAATAAAAAAGCTGTCTAAGTAGCAGTCCCACTGATAGGTGGTGGGAATTTGCAGAGGGCACATGTTGTACACCATATACATGTGAGGTAGGATACCACAAAGGCGGAAGAGTGGGCAGTCTAAAAATGTACTCAAGAGTCAGAGAAGTCTGATTCTTATTTCTTGTAATGTTTTTATAACCAAAGGTTACATTGTGTCTATTGAGCATCTATGCTCTATGAAGTTATGTATAAAGAAATGCGATATCCATTCCTATGGCATTTTTTTAAGTGACCGGACAAGGCACACACTATGTAAAATGATGAGAGAACAGATCAACTTTCAGGAAGCAGTGATTGTATAGCGGAGTGAGGTAATGGGCCCTTCTCTGTCTGACAGTCACTGGCTTCCAGGACTAGTAATTGTGGGTGGTTGGGGAGTTATAATTCTTTTCATTTATTAACGCAAACATCTGGTTCCAGGCACTGTTCTGAGGGCTACTAAGATGAATAAGACCTAGTTTGGTGGGGAAGATGTGTGTATGAATGAATGACGACACTACAGCGGGAGGGGAACCCACTGAAGTTTCTGAAGACAGTTCTTTGAGTTACGATCATCAGCTGTATTCATTAGTCTTTCTTTGAACAAATCCTTTGGAAAATTGTGTTGAGATGCTCAATACAATGTACAGTGATATAAAGCTCGATTCAGATCTTCTCTCTTCCACTTATTCAGAGTAGGCAAACTATGTGGAGGGGCAAGCAGTCGAGCACAGTGGTTAGGATTTTAGACTTTAGTGTTACAAGTACTGTGATCAAATCTGGGCCAAGATAGTTATTTTCTATGTGACCTTAGGCAAGTTGCTTAACTTTCTGAGCCTCAGTTTCCTCATCTGTAAAATGGAAGGATAAGTAATACTTACGTCTGTGGGTTGTTATGAGAATTGGATGAGATAATGTGTATAAGATGTTAACACAATCCCAGTACACACTAAATGCTCAAGCAAATGTCAGGTTTTTTAAAAATAAATTTATGATCTAAGGAACAAGATAGAGTGACAGGTATTTTCATTAATGTAGTTGAATGGTGATACCTCTGTGTTGCAGGTACTGAAGACAATGATTTTCTGGAAGGGATGCTTTGCCAACACAACATCCTCTAGCAGAAGTGTCAGCCCCTCATCTTCTGTTGAAACAGGTCTGAGTGTCAGTGAGCCTCCAGGCCCCTGCAGAGTGTCTGTTCACCTAGAGTAAGTAAGGGTCCAGTGAAGAGCCATAAACATTGGAGTAAAGTCTGACCAGAGAGCCAACGTTCTGAGAGGTAGCATGACATGTTTGGCAAGAGCATGGATCCAATCCAAGAGCTGGTTCAAATCCCAGCTCTGCTACTTAGTATTTATGTGAACTTGGGCAAATTATTTCACTTCCCTGGGCATCAGTTTACTTATCTGCAAAATGGGAATAATACTTCACAGGATTGTTGAGAAGATTAAATGAGTTAATAAATGTAAAGTGATTAGAAGACTCTGTGACATACCATAAGTGCTGTGCAAGTGCTTGCTATCATGAAGTTCAAAAGCAGGCGAAACTAAACTATATTTTTTGGAATACATACATACAGATATAGGTGGTAAATCTTAAAGAAAAGCAGAGATGATTACCTTGAGAGTCAGAGTCAGGAAAGTGGATACCTCTCCAGGAAAGGGACACACAGGTGGTTTCTGGGGAGCAGGAGGGGAGGGCCGGCCATGTTTTGTTTCTTGACCTGGATGTTGGTTTTATAATTATTTATAAAACTGTATTTATTTTTTATGTACTTTTCTCTGTTTATATTTCTTTTGCAGTGAAAAGTTTTGAAAATCTTTTTCTAACAATTTTTGTTATAATGAAGGTGATTTAAGTCCATTGTAGAAATTCTGAAAATATAAAAACAGTATTAAAGATAAAAATCACAATAATCCCACCTCTTAGAGAATCAATGTTAACATTTGGATGTTATTTTTTAATATGCATAAGAAAACAATCTTCTATTTCTTTCTTATGCCTATAAATATATATTTATTTCACACAATTAAGATCATATTGAGGGGCCGGCCCTGTGGCACAGTGGTTAAGTTTGGTGCACTCCACTTCAGCAGCCCGGGTTTGGTTTCTGGGCGTGAACCTACACCACTCATCAGTGGCCATGCTGTGGCAGCGACCCACATACAAAATAGAGGAGGATTGGCACAGATGTTAGCTCAGCGTGAGTCTTCCTCAAGCAAAAAGAGGAAGATTGGCAACATATGTTAGCTCAGGGCCAACCTTCCTCAGCGGGGGGGGAAAAAAAAAAAGAAAGAAAGAAAAAAGATCATATTGTATTACTCTTGTAAAACCTGTTTTTTCCCACTCTGCATTTACTCACTTTTCCACAATCACCTGTTTTTCCATCACGTCCTCCCTCGAGCCCTCAGCTCCTTGAGAGCAGGGACTGTGTTTGGACCCCCAGTGTCGAGAACAGTGCCTGCCACAAAATGTACTCAGATAAATGTTTGTTGCGTAAACAAAGTGGGTGGGTACTTCTAAAGTTCTTTTGGAAAGTTTCTTTTATCCTTGCAATCTTTTCTACACAGTTTCTTAAGCAAAGCCTTTAAAAAATATTTAGGAGAGACATATTTCACCCCAATGTCAAAATTATCATATGTTCTGAACTGGGCCGAGGATGGGGGGTGATTGCATTTTGCTCTATCTTCACACTACAAAAGTTCAGAGACATTAGTATCCATATGCTTATTTAAAACTGGAGACCAAGCTATACAAGACTTGTGAGTTATTGAACTAGGGTTCTTTATGATTTTTAGGCAACATTGTCTAGAGTTAGACTGCAGATCCAGTTCTGGCCCTGTCTACGTGTATTTCTCTAGGGGTCCATTTCCTTTTCAAATGGAAATGATTCTATTGGCCCTACCTATATCACAGGACTGTTAGGAGGGTGCAAACGAGACAAGCAATATGCAATTGGTTTGAAACTATTCAAATATGAGGGTGATGTAATATTGTGAAAAAAGGTCCTATGACTTGATAACAGATAACTATACCCGAAAACATTGTCCAAGGCCGTCTATCAAATGTAAAGCCACTTAAACCAGAAGTGATTGCTTTTTCTGCTGACACCCATGGTAGTTTGTTGTAGGCCTTTTTAACTGCCAGGAAGGTCAGCACTAAACGTAATGCTCTGTTATTATGACCATTTCAGTCTAGGTTTGTTTTTGATGATTTCTTCCTCTTCTCTTTATACTTATTGATTTTTTATTTCCATTTAATGGTTTTATTGAACATGCATCTTTTTTGTAACAGTTTTATTGAAACATAATTCAGATACCATATAATTCATCCATTTAAAGTGTACAACGCAGTGGTTTTTAGTGTATTCACAGGCTTGAGCGCCCATCACCACAATAGATTTTAGAACATTCTCATCACCCCCAAAAGAAGCCTGTGCCTTTTAGCAGTCACCTCCCATTTCCCCCTCCCCCCAGCCCTAGACAACCACTAATCTATGTATTATCTCTATAGATTTGCTTGTTCTGGATATTTCATATAAATGGAATCACCAATATGTGATCTTTGGTGTCTGGTTTCTTTCATTTAGCATAATGTTTTCAAGATTCATCCATTTAGTAATATGTATCAGTACATCATTCCTGTTTTAAAAAATTGTAAAATATATATAACACCTGCCATTTTATCCATTTTTAAGTGTACAATTCAGTGGCATTAATTACACTCACAATGACGTGCAACTATCACTACTGTCTATTTTCAAAACATTATCATCCCCTCAAATAGAAACTCTGTACCCATTAAGCAATAATTCCCCATTCTCCCCTCTCCCCAGTCTCTGCTGCTCTAATCCACTTTCTGTCTCTATGACTTTACCTATTCTAGATATTTCATATAAGTGGAATCATACAATATTTGTCTTTTTGTATTTGGCTTATTTCACCTAACAATGCTTTCAAGATTCATCCGTACTGTAGAAGGTTTCAGAACTTCAGTCCTTTCTGTGTCTGAATAATATTCCATTGTATGAATATGCCACATTTTGTTTATCCACTCATCTATCGATGGACATTTGGGTTGCTTCCACCTTTTGGCTACTATGGATAATGCTGAAATGAAAATTCATGTGCAAATATCTGTTTGAGTCTCTCTTTTCAATTCTTTTGGGTGTATGACTAGGAGTGGAATTGCTGGGTCTGTGATAATTCTATATTTGACTTTCTGTGGAACCACCAAACTGTTTTTAAGCATGCATCTTTCGAATGTGTTTCAGTCCCCTCAAACTGTGAGTAAATAAATGATGAGCTCATGGACTGAGTAGGCCCAGTTCCCATACGTGAGGGCAATTCTAGTGTAAGATATGTAAGATCAGGTTCTAACTACCAATTTAAGAACATGGAAGAACCTAATCCTTCTGCTTTCCTTCCAGCCCTGCTTCAGAACTGGCTTTGAAATCCCCCTCCTCACATTCTGATCACTCCTCTGAAACCTCATTGCCTAACATCCACAAGGATAAATATCCTGAGGAATTCAGCCTGCTTAAGTTGCAGACAAGTAAGTCAGAGACCCTCCTCCACATGCCTCCATGCCCGGGGTCTTTTCAGAAGTCTGCCATACTGCTGGGCACCATTCAGTGAGGACCCACTCAGTGCCAGACATTTGACATGCGTCATCTCTAATTCTCACAACCACTCTGCTGGGGAGCTATTATTATATGTTTTTCAAAAATAAAATATCTTTATATAAAAACCATAAAAGTACTATAGCAAAATATTAAAATAATGAAGTATGTAGAGTATAAAACACCTTCTCCAATATTCTCTAACAATATCTCCATTCTGCCCCATAGCTGTGAAGAGTTTGATATATATTCTTCCAGAATTTTGAAATGTATATGTATGTACATATATATATACACACACACATGGGTTGTAATATACAACCATATTTTCACTAGTAGAAAATAATAAACAAATTATTTTCATTCAGAGTAAATAGATTGTGGACCTCTTTCTGTGTCAATACATATAGATCTACATGGTTAATAGAGACCTACCCATTTTACAGAGATGGAAACTGAGGCTTGGAGAGATTCAGTCACCCACACAAGTACACATAGCCCAAAAGGGGAGAGATGGGATTAGAGCCCAAACTTGCCTGCCTCCACAGCCTGCGTTCTTTCTTGGCCTCCACGGAGCCCAGGTGTTTCTCAAGAAAACCTAGAGCTTTAGAGAGTCTTTCATTGTTTAAAATCTTCAGCAGTTTTACAGGGAAAGTATCAAATGAGGAAACAGAGACACTGAGAGGTCCAGTAACAAGCCTAAGTCTCACAGCAGCCTTTCTCACTTGCCTTTGTCACATTCACACGTTTCCCTGTGTCACTGCAGGGCATGTGGCTGCCATTGTTGCTGCCAACACCACATACCATCCGGTAAAATGCCATGGTCGGCCCAGCCCCTCCCTGGTTGATGGGCATTCTGTTCTTCCTACAGACTTGTCAGAGTGAAGGTTGGATCAGAGGCACTTGTAAAACTTCTGAGTTTCCCAGCCCATACATCACTTCCAACCAGAAAATTGGCTTTATTTTTAGAGAGGAGGCTAAAAAGGAAAAAAAATCAAAAGAGGCCTCTTAGATAGCTTTCTCCCTGCTTGCCTTCCTTTTGGGCCCAGTTCCACAGAAGTTAACACTGCCCCTGATGTAGAACCAAGTAATTATACACATTGATAAAGGCTGTACAGTCAGATAATACCTGGGGAGTTTTTAAAATTTCTTTTTTTTTTGGTGAGGAAGATTGGCCCTAAGCTAACATCTATTGCCAGTCTTCCTCTTTTTGCTTGAGGAAGATTGTCTCTGAGCTAACATCTGTGCCCATCTTCCTCTATTTTATATGTGGGATGCTGTGCTTGATGAGCAGTGTGTAGGTCCACATCTGGGATCCGAACCTGTGAACCCTGGGTCTCCGAAGCAAAGCATCGCCGAAGCAAAGCACGCAAACTTAACCGCTACGCCACTGGGCCGGCCCCAAGTTTTTACAACTTTTCCTCATCCAACTGCATTGTGAGGCTGGGAACGGTGCTAATGGGAGGACTTCTGATGTCTTGCAGGAGATGGGCAGCGTCCTGAGTGGACATTTTACCCGAGGTTTAGCAGCAATATCCACACCTACCATGTTGGAAAGCAGTGCTTATTTAACGGGGTCTTCCTCGGCAACAGGAGGTCTCTATCAGAGAGGACGGTGGACAAGTGCTTTGGGAGGAAGAAATATGGTAAAGTTTTCCTCCTGGACCTTGGCTGTGCAATGCCCGAAAATATTCTTGAGTTGTGATTTTGCAGGCCCAGCATCCCGCGGCTGGGGGCAACCCTGCGGGATCACCATGTCACCCTAGTGCAGCCGGGAAGATAGGAAAGTGAAGGGGACCGTTGGCAGGCTGCACTTTTTGGCAAAGAACTCACAACATATGCTGATCCACATTTTTGTTTTTCTCTGAATTCCATAAAATGCTAATGTGATATTTAAGTCATCAGATAAGTTCTCTCAGATACTTATTAATAGAAACCTTCATTGAAGGACAAAGAAAATAATTTATGTTTCAATTAGATGCTGCCTGTCATATGCATGTAAATTGTACTTTATATTCTTCACAAGGAAAACATCCCATAAACCTTAGCTTGACGTGCATGTTGTTATTTTCTAGCTTATTTAATTAAAGGTAATTGAAATGAGCATTTATATATACAACTATCTGTCTATCTATCATCAATATATATATCTCCTTGGTTTGTCAGTTGGGGAGCTCTCTGTACCAACCTACCCATAGGAGATTTATTAAAAGACCTTTAAGAGTTGCCGAGTACCCATGGACCATTTATGGCACGCTCTTCTACAGAAATACCTGTGTAGGAGGCAGCCATTGCTTTAGGGATGACTAGGATTGCTGTAGCAGGCAGACAAAGAGAAAGAAACAGAAAGTGCACATTTTTGAGTTTTAAAATAGACTTTTAAACTGATAGCAGCGACAAATAGTTTTGAAGACTAAGGCTTTTGTTTGGGTAGAGAATACACGAGAAGCCAGACCAGAGAAGGTGGGAGAGTAGTCATTGAGGGAGGGACCTGGAGGAGTCCTGCATCCTGCCCAACTCCTGAGATCAAAATCTAGTGGTTGATCAGAGGCAGCCTGGTGGTGTAGTGGTTAAGTTCACGCGTTCTGCTTTGGCTGCCGCCTGGGGTTTGTTGGTTCAGATCCCGGGTGCGGACATAATGCACCACTGTCAGGCCATGCTGTGGTGGCATCCCATATACAAAATAGAGGAAGATGGGCACAGATGTTAGCTCAGGGCCAATCTTCCTCACCAAAAAAAAAAAGGAGAGGAAACTGTCTTGTTGCCTTCCTCTTTTAGAAGGAAGGAAAAGTTTTCCTATATGGTCCTTAGGAGACTTCCTTCGACCCGTGTCTCACCGGCCAGAACTGGGCCACCTGCAAGTAAATGGGATTATCATGATCCAAATCCTAACCCTAACCCATCTCTTCCCTCCCAGCTCAAGAGTAAACATTCCTGAATTTTGTGTTTATTATTCCTTTCTTTCCTTCTTTCCTTCCTTTTATGGTTTTTTATAAATGTAAAAGTTTATTTATGAAATATTTATTGAACATATAGAATAAAATATCACAAACACTTGTATGTATCTCATTCCAGTTAAGAAGCAGAATATTTTCTTTATATTTTAAGCCTCCAATAGGCCCCTCCCTGAGTACATCTTTCCTCCCCCTACTCCAGTGGTAACCCCTATTCTACCTTTATTAACAAGAAAAACTTTTTATTTTTATTTTATTTATTTATTTTTTTTTTGTGAGGAAGACCAGCCCTGAGCTAACATCCATTGCTAATCTTCCTCTTTTTGCTGAGGAAGACTGGCCCTGGGCTAACATCCGTGCCCATCTTCCTCCACTTTATATGGGATGCCGCCACGGCATGGCTGACAGGCAGTGCGTCGGCGGGCGCCCGGGAACCGAACTCGTGAACCTCGGGTTGCCAAGCGCGAACTAAACCGCTGCGCCACCGGGCCGGCCCCCAAGAAAAACTTTTTATTAGGGACATCTTTAAACATGTGCCAAAGAAGAGAGACGAGCATAATGTAACCCGATGTTCCCATCACTTAGCTTCAACAATTATCAACACATAGCTAATCTTTTTTCATCGTCACCTCTCTTCCCCAGGGCTTATTTTAAAGCAAGTTCCAAACATCATATAATTTTATCTGTAAATATATCTGTAGGTACCTCTAATAGATAAGGATTGTTTTTATTAACAAAACCACGATACCATTCTCATATCTTAAAAAAATTAACAATAATTCCCTAATATCATCAGATATTCAGTGTTCAAATATCCAATTGTCTCACAAATGCCATAATTTAAAGATATTTATAGTTTGTTTGAATCAGGATCCCAATAAGGTCCACACTTAGCAATTAGTTGATGTGTCTCTTAAGTCTCTTTTAATATGTGGGTCCTCCCTCCCTTTTTTTCTTGCAATTTATTTGGTGAGGAACTAGGTCATTTGTCCTGTAGAGTTTGTCACAGTCAGGATTTTGCTGATTACATCCCTTAGCACCATTTAACAGGTTCCTCTGTCCTATGTATTTCCTGTAAACTGATAGTTGGATCTCTAAGCTTGATTCATTTTAGTGTGATTACTTCTTAGGTGATGTTGTGCAATCACTTCTTTAAACAGCAAATGCAGTGGGTTTTTTTTTTCCATTTCTTCTCTTCCTTGATCTCGTTGCAGCACATGATACTGTTAAGCTTGACACTGCACACTTCTTCCTTGGTGAAATTCTCTCCCCCCTTATTATTTTTTGGACAAGATGGAGCAGCAGTATCAGGGACTGCCAGCCAGTTGCCATTTTGAACTTGAATTCAACACATTTATTATAGGAAGAAATCAATCAAAATATGTGTAATTAACAGTTGACTCTCACCCATCAGCTATGTTCAGGCCATTGGTGGAGTTCCCTCAAGACCTAATTTGTTGCCACAGAAGGAAGAACAAAATGCTGTCTGTGGTCATAGATTGTAGGGGAAATAGACTTGAAAACATAATTTTTCTCTTGTATAGCTCTTCCCACAGTATGACATACTGTAGTAGTCAGAATAGGATGGATTCTGCTGCAGTAACAAACAATCCCTGAAATCTCAGCCGCTTAACCATTAAAGTTTACTTCTTTCTCTTGCAAAGTCCCCTGTGGATCCAGCAGCTCTCCATGGCAGCTCCCTTCCAAGCAGTGACTCAAGGATCCCTTTTGTTTTCACCTATGACTTCTCCATCTCAACATGTGGCTTTTAAGGTTGCCATAGCAGGACAAAGAGAAAGTGCTGGAGGGTCACACATCAGCTCTTAAATGCTTTTTCCTGGAATTGGCACACATCATCTCTGCTCACAGCCTATTGGGTAGAACACAGCTCTACCTAACTGCATTGGGGTGGGAAACATGGGGCAGAATATTGCTATTTGGTGAACAGTTTGCTCCTTCACATGGTTATTTGATTTTAATGTGTATATCCCATTTTCTACCTCCTGAACGTCTTTATATCCAGGAGATTGGATGGTTTGTGTGAAAGCATAAACAAGCATTAGAACTGACCATGATGTGTTTTGGGTCTATCAGCTATTGATACACAGTGGCCAGCACTTTGGGTTGATACCTGTTTTTGTGGAATATTCAGAAATTATACCAAGATCCCATATTACACCTAATAGCTTAAACAAACATGTTATCTCAGAGGTGTTGTTTGGGAGATTTTTCCCTAAAAATAACATCTTATACTTACACACAAGCCATTGGTTCTTTTTCTACTTGCTGACATTGTCTTGCGAGATCTTTTACAATAGTATATTTCTAAGTGTTGTCCTCAGACCACGTGTATCATAATCAACCTGAGAGTTTGTAAAAATGCTGGTTCTGGGAACCACTCCAGCCCTTCTGAAACTGAATTTCTTGGGTTGGGACCCAGGAAACTATTTTTAACAAGCTCGCTAGGTGATTCTCACTTATGCTAAAATCTTAGAACTACTGTTCTGTAGTTATGGCATTTACTGCCTTAGATAGTATTATTTAATCGCCTTATAGACATGGCTTGTCTCCCAACTACATAAGATTCCCTAGGGAAAGGTTTATACCTTAGCTAGATGTCAGTTGTATTTTCTAGATCAAAAAAAATTGGGATGAGGAGTGGTATTAGCCTAACCCTGATTTTAAATAATAATAACAACTACTACCATTTCTTGAGTGATGATTATGTGCCCAGATTGTTCTCATTTAGTATTTATGATAAATCTGCAAAGTGGACTTTTGAAATAAACAGTTTATAAATGAGGATTCTAAGGCTTAGGCAAGATAGATAAATAGCTCAAGGGACTAGAAACTAGCTCAGACTAGATAAATAGCTCAGAACTAGAAAGTGCAGAACTGAATTTGCACTCAGGCGTGACTGCCTCCAAAGTCCAAACCTTCTCACCACCTCTTGCTGTCACCTGACCTTTGCTTGTCAGTTTCCTGGCTTGGGATTCAAAAGAGAGGGTCACTCTACTCTCCTTGCTTTGAATCCTCAGCACCTCATACCCAGCAGGCATTCAAAGCATGGGTGTAGTTGATGCTATTTTACTACACTTAAGAGCTAATTAAAAGTTTAGATGAAGAGTCTTAGCTATGGAAGGCACTTTTGAAAGAGAAAGGTAAAAATTAAATACTCCAGTAACTCAATACTTCCACCTATTGTGCAGATGGCTTTGCTGAGTTAGCTAAAGGAATTTGGGTAGGAAACAGCTTATCAAAAATCTTCCCTAGCTCTCCCTTTGGCTTGCATCTTGTAGGTACAGTTGAATTGAGCAATATCAAAACAAGCATTTAAAAAGAAAAAAAGAGACCTGTTCATTGGGTGTGTGGGCAAAGAAGGAGCTTGTGCTTCCAGCCATGCATCCCTGCTTCTGAACCCGAGGCTGGTTAGTCTCACAGTCCAGGCTTGTTCTCTTAGGAGATGCATCTGATGTCAGAGGTGCAGGTTTAAATCACCATTTTGTACCAGGCTGACTCCTTCTGAGGTCCTGTGTTTAGTTACCTGTTCCCGGGATATTCGAATGGGCTGAGTTGGGTGTTGGAGCATTGAAAGGGTAAGCAATGTGTGCTCAGCAGCAGTGGACTTTCTCCTGACTTCTCCTCCCCAGGAAGGCCACCTCCCACTGCTGCACTATCCCAGTCCTTGAAGGAGAAGGAGAAGCAGGACTCTCATTTGCTGATTTCCTCTGAGACCCAGCCAGAGAGGCAGAGCCCTAGTTACAGTTGCTTCTAGAGCTTTATAGGACTCGGGGATTCAAAGTGCTCAGGAATGAAAGGATTTCAAGCAGAGTTCTTGCTCTTCATTGCAGACAGACCTCTGATTCACTGTTCATTTTAAACCTAAACATCCTATCTGAACCTAAGCTATTCTTCTTTTCCAGGGTGAGGTAATCATAACAATACCTTTTAGAAAATATCCCAAACACAGGATCACGCTTTTATCTTCATCTCCTTGAAGCGAGACAATCACAAACAGAACTTTAAGAAACCTATATGTACCTCATAATAAAACAGTAAATTACCCTATTTCCATGGTCATATCAATACTTACAGCAAGTCTGTGGGTCATCTTCAGCCCGTTTTATGATTTTGTTTTTAACGTCTTTCACAGATATTGATCCCAGGAATGGAATCCCAAAGTTAACTCCAGGAGATAATCCGTATATGTACCCAGAACAGAGTAAAGACTTCCACAAAGCAGGATCAACTCTCCCACCAGTGAATTTTTCAGTGTAAGTGAATGGTAATACTAGGGTTACTTAGTTAACTTTAAAGGAATTGTATCTTTCTCTACTTCATATAAATTATATTTTACAGGGAGTAGATCTCAACAAGACATGGTTGGTGAAAATTCCTAAAAAAGTCCATATCTAGTTCCTTAGTGTATGAACATATGCGTGTGTATAATTGAAATTATAAACAGGATCTTGACTACAAAAAAGTAGCTGTTAAATTTGTTCCTATTGTTATTACCACAAGTCTGAAATCTTTTCAATTTCATATCAAATTAGATCGTTGGTTAATGATTACTACTTGGGTTGACTTACACTTGGAACTAAACTTAGACCAAAGCAATTAAGGAGAAAGGGAGGGTCATTAAATTAAAAGAAAAATAGTTGGTGTATTATGTTAAAAATACTATTTTGAAAAATGAATCATGTTTTTACTGATGTTTACTAAAAATGATAAAAAATAATAAGAATTATAGCCTTTACAGTTTTGAAGCCCACATGTGACAATTAAAACCAGGACATAAGACGTTTTGTTGAATACAATGACGTATTGATCTCTTTGCTGTAGAAGCCATACCAATATTAGGATTGCCTTTTCTGTTTTTCAGAGTGCCTTATGAAAAAAAATTTGATACGTTTATTCCACTTGAGCCTCTTCCACAAATTCCCAAGTGAGTTCTCTCACTATGTTTTATATTATCCTATCTTTATGAAAATATCAATTATTTAATGGAGGAGCTCGTAGACACTCAACACCCAGGGACCTTTTGAGTTCCAGCAGGTGGGTGGGGCAGTTTGGATGGAGGGTTTTTGGTGACACACTTGGAGGGCAAGTGTCTGTGGAGTTTGGCAGCTGAGCTACTCACGTCTTCAACAGACGTGATTGACAGACTACCAGATGCTGTGTGTTCTGCTAGGTATGCACTATGGTCAGTTCACATGGAGCAAAAAGACAGAGTCCCTGCTTCCAAAACATAAGAGTCTGTTGGAAAAGAAAGATATATGCTTAAATGAGTGCAGCGGGGAGGATGGTTAGCGTTTGAAGAGGCAGAGAGAAAGCCATTGGAATTTTCCTGTGTTTGAGGGAAGTATCATTCCTCTGATTTCATTTTTTAGCTCAGATCCATTCTGAACCTCATTTATTTGCCTAAGTAGGGTCTGACCTAGAGAGAGATATGTGTCAGTATAAAAAATTTCACTTTCTAATACAAAACAGTCTCATATAAGTATGAATAGAGTGGGCAAGTGTCCCAGAGTCTGACCTGCCAGGGTTCAGCTGGGAGACCGAACCCTGAAGCTCAGTGGTAATAAAAGCCTTTTATTCCACACTTGGGAGCTCTAATACCTTCATTATGCTTCATTATGTATTTTTACTTAAAGCAGGTAATTAGCACGTCTCATATCTGTACTGTAAACTTTTTATAAACACTATTCTAGAATATTTAAAGTAATAGTAATCACCAGGCCACAGAACAAGTCTTAATAAATTTAAGAAGATTGATATCATTTCAGGCATCTTTTGTGACCACAATGAAACTAGAAATCAATCACAAAAAGAAAACTGGAAAAGTCACAGATATGTGGAGATTAAACAACATGCTCCTGAACAACAAATGAGTCAAAGAAGAAATCAAAAGAGAAATAAAAAAATACCTTGAGATAAATGAAAATGGAAACACAACATACCAAAACTTATGGGATGTAGCAAAAGCAGTTCTAAGAGGGAACTTTATAGTGATAAATGCCTACATTAAGAAAAAGGAAAGATCTCAGATAAACAACCTAACTTTACACCTCAAGGAACTAGAACAAGAAGACTAAACTAAGCCCAAACTCAGTAGAAGAAAGGAAATAACAAAGATCAGAGTGGAAAGAAATAAAATAGAGACTAAAAAGATGATAGAAAAGATCAATGAAACTAAGAGCTGGTTTTTTTAAAAGATAAGCAAAATAGAGAAACCTTTAGCTGGACTAACCAAGAAAAAAGAGAGAGGACTCAAATAAAATTGTAAGTGAAAGGGGAGACATTACAACTGATACCACAGAAATACAAGGGATCGTAAAAGACTACAATGAACAATTATACAGCAAATTGGACAACCTAGAAAAAAATTGATAAATTCCTAGAAACATACAACCCAATAAGACTGAATTATGAAGAAATAAATCTGAATAGACCAATTACTAGTAAGGATATTGAATCAGTAATCAGAAACCTCCCAACAAAGAAAAGTCCAGGATCAAATGGTTTCACTGTTGAATTCTATCAAACACTTAAAGAAGAATTAATTTCAATCCCTCTCAAACTCTTCCAAAAAATAGAAGAGGAGGGAACACTTCCAAACTCATTTTGTCAGGCCAGCATTACCCTGATACCAAAACCAGACAAGAACACTACAAAAAAAGAAAATTACAGGCCAATATCTCTGATGAACATAGATGCAAAAATCCTCAACACAAAATATTAGCAAACCAAATTCAACAGTACATCAAAAGGATCATATACCATGATCAAGTGGATTTATTCCAAGGATGCAAGGATGGTTCAACATCCGCAAATCAATTAAGGTGATATGCTACATTAACAGAATGAAGGATAAAAATCATATGATTGTCTCAATAGATGCAGAAAGAGCATTGGACAAAATTCAACATTTTTTTATGATAAAAACTCTCAACAAATTGAGTACAGAGGGAACATTCCTCACATAATAAAAGCCATATATGACAAGCCCACAGCTAACATCATACTCTTTGAGTATCTTAGAGGAAAAGCTTTCAGGAACAAGACAAGGATGTCCACTCTCATCACTTTTATTCAACATAGTACTGGAAGTCCTAGCCAGACCAATTAGGCAAAAAAAAAAAAAAAAAAAAGAAATGAAAAGCATCCAAATCAGAAAGGAAGAACTAAAATTGTCTATTTGTGGATGACATGATATTATACTTGAAAACCCTAAAGATTCCACCAAAAAACTGTTAGCACTAATAAATGAATTCAGTAAAGTTGCAGGATACAAAATCAATATCCAAAAATCAGTTGCATTTCTATACACTAACAATGAACTATCAGAAAGAGAAATTAAGAAAACAATCCCATTTATGATAACATTAAAAAGAATAAAATACCTAGGAATAAATTTAACCAAAGAGGTAAAAGATCTTCACACTGAAAACCGGAAGATGTGGATGAAAGAAACTGAAGAAGACACAAATAAATGAAAAGATATTTCATGCTCATGGTTTGGAAGAATTAATATTGTTAAAATGTCCACATTACCCAAAGTGATCTACAGATTCAGTGCAATCCCTATCAAAATTCCAATGGCATTTTTCACATAAATAGAACAAACAGTCCTAAAATTTGTATGGGATCACAAAAGACCCCAAATAGCTAAAGCAATCTTAAGAAAGAAGAACAAAGCTGGAGGCATCACATTTCCTGATTTTAAACTATATTACAAAGCTATAGTCATCAAAACAGTGTGGTATTGGCATAAATACAGACACATAGCTCAATGGAACAGATTAGAGACCCCAGAAATAAACCCATGCATATTTGGTCAATTATTTTATGACAAAGGAGCCAAGAATAAACAATGGGGAAAGGATAGTCTCTTCATTAAATGGTGTTGGGAAAACTGGATAGCCACATGCAAAAGAATAAAACAGAATATTTATCTTAAACACCATACACAAAAATTAACTCTGAATCGATTAAAGACTTGAACGTAAGGCCCGAAACTGTAAAACTCCTAGAAGAAAATATAGGGTAAATATGGAATATGGGGAAAATATGGAATGGGAGAAAATATTTGCAAATCTTATATCTGGTAAAGGGTTAATGTTCAAAATACATAAAGAACTCATACAACTCAATAGCAAAAAACCAAACAATCCTATTAAAAAATTGGCAGAGGAACTGAATAGACATTTTCCCAAAGAAGACATACAGATGGCCAACAGGTACATGAAAAAGTGCTCAACATCACTAATCATCAGGGAAATGCAAATCAGTGGGATATCACCTTATACCTGTTATAATGGCTGTCATCAAAAAGACAAGAGGTAACAAGTGTTGGTGAGCACGTGGAGAAGAGAGAACTCTTTTGCACTGTTGGTGGGAATGTAGATTGGTGCAGCCATTATGGAAAATAGTATAGAAGTTCCTAAAAAATTAAAAATAGAATTACCATATGATCCGGCAATCCCACTTCTGGGTATATTTCTAAAGGAAATGAATACAGGATCCCAAAGAGACATCTGCACTCCCATGTTCATTGCAGCATTATTCACAATAGCCAAGATGTGGAAACAACTTAAGTGTCCATCAGTGGATGAATGGATAAAGAATATGTGATATATATATATATATATATATATATACACACACATACACATACACACACACATATATAATATCTTAATATATAGATTTCATATATATAATAGAATATTATTCAGCCATGATAAAGAAGGATGTCCTGCCCTTTGTGATAACATGGATGGACCTCAAGGGCATTATGCTAAGTGAAATAAGTCAGACAGAAAAACAAATACTGTATGATCTCACTTATATGTGGAATCTAAAGAAAGTGAACTCATAAAAACAGAGACTAGAATGGTGGTTACTAAGGGTTAGGGGGTAGGGGAAAAGGAGAGATGTTGGTCAAAGAGTACAAACATCCAGTTATAAAAATGAATAAATTCTGGGAATCTCATGTACGGCATGGTGATTATAGTTAGTAATACTGTATTATATACTCGAATGTTGCGAGAGAGTAGGTCTTAAATGTTTTCATCACAAAAAAGAAATGGTAATTATGTGACATGATATAGGTGATAGCTAACTCTATGGTGGTCATCATTTTGTAATACATGTGTATCAAATCAACACATTGTACACCTTAAACTTACACAATGTTATATGTCAATTATATCTCAATAAAATTGGGGGGGAAAAGCAATTGCCCAGGTCCTACCACCCTACCCCAATATTTTCAGCTTTTGAACATTGCTTTTCATATGAAAATATGTTATTACCTATATAAATCATAGCATACCAATGAGTCTGGTTTACCTTAAAAAAGGTGAGTTTTGTTTTGTTTTTAAGAAGGAGAGAACATTGTAGAGCAGCATTTTCTCCTGTGCTGTGGCCAATAAGAGAATTGGGAGACGTGGGGTCCTTTCCTCAGGCACTTGACAATCACTCTGATGAAAAATCTACTAACCAGTCATGGAAGGAGACTGTTCAAACTTGCTCTCTCTTCTGAGATCAGTATTAGAATATTTAATTTTTCTAGAAAATTATCCCTTTTATTTAGGTTTTCAAATTTATTTGCCTAGAATTGTTCAAAAAAGTCTTATCATTTAAAAAATTTCCTCTCTTTCAATTATTTTTCCCTCATCATTTCTTATTTGGTGTGTTTGGGCTTTATCCTCCTTTGTCCTTAATTAGGTAGATAGTAGTTTGTCTATTTGGTGTTTCTTAAAAGCAGCTTTAAAAAGTTTATTTTCCTTTCATACTATTTCTTTCTCTGTTTTTAAAGCCTTAATCTTTGCTTCTATCTGTATTATTTCTTTCCTTCTGCTTATTTCAGTTTACCTTTTTATTTTCCCATTTTTTGAATGGGATGTTTAATTCTTTTTTTAAGTTCTTTAATTTTTCTTAATATCTGTATTAAAGGCTATGAAGGTACCTCTGACCACTGCTTTGCTTATATGTTATGCATTTTGATATTAAATTTTCTTTAATTTTTAATGAATTCTGTAGTTGGGTTGGTATTTTCCTTTTGACTAAATAATTACTTACTAGAGAGATTTTAAATTTCCAGGAGGAAGAGCTTTTTGATTTTTATTTTGTAATTCATTTTTACTTTTATCATCTTGTGATCAGAAAATGTTGTTTTTATTATTTTTATTTTATGGAACTTAGCAAATTTTTCCTTGTAACCTAATATATGCTCAATTTTGGAACTGTTTCCACATGCAAAGTTAGATACACACCAGATTTATCTTACTGATTATGCTGCTTAGTCTCTATATTTCTTTACTCATTTTTGTCCACTTGACCTAGCTTGGACTGAGAGTTTGTGTGTTAGTGTCCAAATATTAGTGTGTTTCTATCTTTATTGTTAATTATAGCCAATAGCATTATAAAAATCACTTTCTTTTTCTCATTTAGTGCTTTTTGTCCTATACTGTACCTTGCCAGATATTAGGATTACAACTCTCACTTTGTTTTGTTTGCATTTGACTAACATACCTTTGCCCATTGTTTTAGTTTTAGAATTTTGAATCACTTTGTTTTAGATCTGTCTCTTAGACATAGACTTAGGTTTTGCTTTGTGAGCCAATCCGAAAATTTTTTTCTTTAATAGGTGAATTAAGGCCATTTGCATTTATTGACTTGACAGATAGAGTTGATTTCAATTCTATCATAATATTTTATGTTACATTTATTATGTGTATTATATTATATTTACCATGAGTCTTTCAATGTTTCTTTGATTGCTTTAACAAAAGTTAAAAAAAATTATTTTTGATGTTTAGGAATGCTTGTGTTTTGTTTTAGTGGGTTTTTTTTTTTTTTTGTGAGGAAGACCAGCCCTGAGCTAACATCCGTTGCCAATCCTCCTCTTTTTGCTGAGGAAGACTGGCCCTGGGCTAACATCCGTGCCCATCTTCCTCCACTTTATATGGGACGCCACCATGGCATGGCTTGACAAGTGGTGTGTCTGTCTGCTCCCGGGATCCGAACCTGCGAACCCCGGGCCATTGAAGTGGAGAACATGAACTTAACCCCTGCGCCACCGGGCGGCCCCTCTAGTGGTTCTTTATGGTACTATTTTTCTATATTGCTGTTTGTCCTGCTTTTCTTACTTGGGCTTCTACTATTGGTTTGTCAGCTTTAAATGATAACCTTGACTCCTACCTATTTACTCATGTGGGAATCCTCCTCTTCCTTCTTGCAGGCACTTCCCTACCCCAGCAAGTTTATCAGGGCATTTTCCCCATCATGGTGCATTTTTCCCTAAAAGTATGAAAATTCTAGCTGCCACAAGATAAAAACTTTCTTCATCTCCCTGCTTCGACTCACCCCAGGAGTCACACTTCCTGATACCTCTTGGAACACACACAGTGTAGCCCTTTCAAATCTCGACAGACCTGGGAGGACGCTGGATGTCTGCATTAGCTGAGGTCCCAGCAGAAAACAGAAGGCACACTCCACTGGGATTCTGAAGACAGTTTCATGAAAGGACTGTTTACAGATGTGCGGGCAGGAAGAGAGGACGAAGCACCCATCAGTGGGAAACTCTCACTAATCCTAGGCTGAGCAGCAAGAAGAGGGATCATGGTTCACAGAGCAGTGGGAGATGGAGAAGGGCTGTCCAAAATGAGTTGTGGCAGTGGAGAATGCAGCCACTGCCAGAACTGGGGTACTTCAGGAGATAGGGAGGGAGTGGAGGAGCTAGGTAAGAAATACCCCAACCTCTACTCTTCCCACCTTCTGATCTCCTACTGGTGCTTCCCATTAGCCAAGCTCAGCTCAAAGGTGCAGGCAGGGAGGAGTCGAGGTGATGCAGGCTGCAGGGGTCAGCTTCCTGGGTGGAGAAAGGCAGAAACGAGATCTGGGTCTGGGGCAGGGGCAAAAGGTGAAGAACTAGCATGGTGTTTTATTTTGACACTGGTCTCCTAAATTGGAGGCCTTCTTACTTTTGGAGGATTCAGTGACTTGTCTACTGACGGTGTTTGTAAATGTTGCATCAGACAAACTCAAACTCAGGGTGTTGTTTTCTTCCTACAGCTTGCCTTTCTGGGTGAAGGAGAAGGCCAACAGGCTGAAGAATGAGATAAGAGAAGTTGAGGAGCTTGACAATTGGCAGCCAGCGGTCCCTTTGATACACCATCTACTCCTTGCTGGTGGGTTAAAGAACCTTCGAAGAATAGTATAAAAACTGGAGGCCAGCCCAGAAGAGCAGGCTTTTGAGAGTCTCCTTCACAATGGAGAGGAGAGAAGGCAAAGCCTGTCCCAGAGTAGAGGATGTCTTTTGCCCCGAGGTGGTCCCTTGGGCAGGTGTCATGGCCATGCTGCCAGTTGAGTGTGTTGGTTGAGAAGTGTCAGTCTTGTAATGGAACACGGCCTTTAACTCTGTGCCTCTATCCACAGGTTCTTTGGACTTTACAAGATAACCCTGAGCTGGAAACAGGCCCACGAAGCTGCACTGACTACTCTGGAGAGCCTCTTCCAGCTGATTGCTTCTGTTAGTGTGACTCTTCTAAATCAGATGTTTGACTTGGATGAGGAATCACTGTGCTTTGCTTTTTTTCACTTCGTATTTTGAAAACTTTCAAAATTACAGATAAATTGTGAGAGTCATCCAATGAACAAACACGTATCCTTTGCCTAGAGTCGACAATTGTTAACATGTGTCCAAATTGGTGCACACTTTCTCTCCCACGTCATTACTATTATTATTTTGCTGAATTATTTGAGAGTGAGTGGCGGACATCATAACCCTTTACTCCTACGTACCTACATACTTCAGTATGTGTCTCCTAAGGTCAAGGATATTCTCTAACAAACAGAATACAAATATAAAATTCAGAGAATTTAACATTAAGACTATACTGCTAGTATACTGTTCACATTCCGTTTTATTCAGTTAAACTTAGTTTTCTAAGGATGCCCTCAAATCAACTGTAAAATGCAGACATTACATGACCTTTCATTATTTTTGGTAAAACTATTCTCATTTTGTCAATACTTTTTGAGGTTTTTCTCTACTATTCACTTGATCCTTGTCAGACAAACGTGAAGGCTGGATCTCCATGAGGTAATTAATGCTACTGCCCTGAAGCTCCATTCTCCACTTCAGTATTGCCCGTCTACCAAGCCAAGCAGGATGAGAGCTCAGTGAGTGCCAATCCTGAGTCCTAGGGCATCTCATCAATCAGGCAAGAAGCAAACATTTGGAGGAAAAGATGGGAACAAAAGCCAACGCTATACAGTCAGGCTGTGCCTCTCAGCAATCAAACCAATGACTCTCGGCATGTTCATAGCCAATCTCCTTCCCCACTAAGGAGAGCCCGCTGGTTGGCTAATGAGAACTGCAGATCTGGTCTCCCCCAGACCTTAAAGTGGAAAGAGAGCTGGGACCCATGCTGAGACTCAAAGTGCTCAAGACATGAGACGTGATTTCTTTCCCTGTCCAAACATTGTCTCCAGACACAGCCAAAGCCAATGAAGTGGGTTTAGAACGCAGTACGTTCATGCTCTCCTCATACACGCCTTTAGACTAACCAGCAGAGAACACGGTGGCTACCACCAGCAACTGTGCCCGCCCAACCACTCCTTGGGTTAACATCAGCATACCACTGTGCTAATTCTCTTGCCCCGGGGACATGAGGCCCACCCCTATCCCCAATAAAATCCAGAAAAGAACATAAAACCAAATAATTTAGAAAAGGTAAAAACGATGGCTGCCAACAGATTTTCTCAAATACATTAACTTCTGAAAAAAATTTTTTTTGTGCTTCTATTACTTAAAATTAAAAAGAAAAAAATCAACTGCAACCACCTGTGTGGCTGGATAATGAAGAACACAATATAGATGCGAAAAAAATGTTCTGCAGGAATTTCCAGATGGGATTATCTGGGTAGAACAGGAAATTGCTTTCAGAAGATACTCTGGTGTTTTGGAGGAAGGAGTCGTACACAGTAAAGGATTAAGAAAAACCACCAAAATTCAGTTTCAGAAGATGTGTAGCAGTCTCTAGGTTTCAAAGACGTCTATATAATTCCTAGATGTTGCTCTAAACCAGAGTAGATATGATTTAAAAAAGAAAACTATTAAATGACTGAACTTCTGGAGTTGCAGAGCCACATTCCATCCCCTGGAAATCAGGACAATTTTCTCTGGATTTGGGGTTCTCTGTAGGCACATGTCAGTGGCCAGGACTTATTCCATGGCACTCCCAACAGTGGCAGGTGAAAAGTTCCACTGCCAACTTTGGGCAGGACGTGTGTGTGTGTGTGTGTGTGTGTGTGTGCGCATGTGCGTGTGCATGTTTTGAGGAAACTAAGGCATAGACAAAGGCGAAGTGGGAAAAATATGTGAGTCTCATGGCTGTTGCAGTCCTTTCATCTTTCTTAGCTCAAAGAGGTCAAACCTCTTAGACATGAAGATGCCATTCACCTCACTTTAGTTTCTTTGGTAAGTAAAAACGTGTGTAGGTGTCTGTGTTTATTTCTTACTTTCAATAATTGAAGCTTGCAGGTTTAGTAGAAACAACCTGTTCACAATATTTACAAGTAAATTCGTTAGAGTAACAAGTTTACATTGCACATAAGGAATTCTGGTTTCAGATCCTGGAAAAAAAGAAAAATGATCTCTGTGGACTGGAGGGGAAATTATGTTAGACAGCTAGTGGTACTAAAGTCCAAATAAGCTAAATGAAGACAATTCCAAGACTTCCTATAGTCTCTGCACTCTAAGTTATCAAGATATTAGGATATTAGAGGATTAACTTTTACAACTCCATAATTTATGAAAGTTCTGTATGATTCCATTATTGTCTGCATTTCTAGTCTGAGGTATTCAGTTTGGTTAGACTGTTTTCTTTCACTCTTAGGCATTTGGCCTTCAAAGGCTAGGTAGGTAAAAGCCTTGTTTATAGGATGTGACTTGGTGAAGTATTTTAGAGTTGGAGCTCCTCAAGATCATGCCACCGACTCAGAGAGGCTTTTCTTTCCCGGCTGGAAAATCAGGAGAGACTGATGCCTTGACCCAGAGCTGAGGAATGTGCCAGATGTGGGATGGTGCACCTTTCAGGGGGTCCACTGGCCAAGTTCCCAGTGGATTCTGGGAAAGGAGGTGGGAGCCCATTTGAGAAGCCTGGTGTCCTTCCAATGCTGGGGAACTCCAGGAGGTGTATGGCCTGAGCCCACCCTGGGGGATGGGGCGGTGACTACTGACTTGAGGAGCCAACACTGAGGCCCCCAAACCTGGACTTTGTAAGAAATACATATATGAAAAGTAAGCATTTCTTGGAGTGCACGGAGAGACCCAGCCTCGTATCAAATAAGAAGCCAAATATCCGAATGACTTGTTTTCTGAGGAGACGTGTCTGCCTCCACCAAGTATGGAGAGGTGTGGGGGCAGCTTTCACTGGTGATGTTGTGAGCATGGGTATGATCATTTGGCTAGAAATGTGTTCTTTTGGTTGGGCACAGTGTGGGCTAGAGTAAAAATCAGGGTTCTTTCAGAAAAGGAGGACAGAATGGATGCATGAGACATAATTATGCTAAAAATTATTTGTTGTTTATCTGAAATTCAAATTTAACTGGGAGTTCTGTATTTTTATTTGCTAAATCTGGCAACTTACAGCAGAGGTGGCACAAAGGGGATAGATTTGAGGGCTAACTAGGAGGTAAAAGTGGCAAGACTCTGGTATGGCTTGGATATTAGTGGGGGGAAGGTATGGGAGAAGGAAAAGTGGCAACAAGGGGGATGGTGGTGCTGTTGCCGGGGCAACATGTGGTGCCTAGCTCATGTGATGTCTTTGTACATCTAGAGAAAGATGCCTTCTTGGTGGACACAGTCCCAGAGATGCACCGCCTGGTAAGCAGTGTGCGAGCTAGATTTCAACCCCCATTTGTCCCTTGTGCAGTGAACTACTTACACAACCATACACAGCAACCCTGTGCTATTCATTGAATTAAGAAATGCTGGAGAAGTATAGGTTTTCTGGAAGGAGCTCAATTTTGGGAAGTTGAATTTGAGGAAACCGTGACACACACAGGTGGAACTGTCCAAAATGTAGTCGGGCATATGAGTCTGGGGTCTGGTATCTGAATGTGAAAAAAAAAGTCTCTGTGAGAAATGTAAATTCCAAGCCTGTGCCATGTGGATGCAGGGTCTAGATGTAAATTGCCTGATTGGAATATTGATCCCAAACTGAGAAATGAACTCAAAAAGACTCTTGAACCTCTGGGGCGAGATAAAAAGCAAATTCTCCTTAGGAACTCTTCCTCACTTCAGGGCACCGGGGACTCCCCAGAAATAACACCCACGAAGACAAATACCTGAGAAGAAGTTACAAACTACAACTGGATCCACCACAAAGAAGTGTCAGTAGGAGAAACTCAAGCCAATTTAGATGATTAACCATGGTTAGAATTACAGTATGAATGACCAGCATTTACGGTGCATGGAATTCCATTTTGTAGTAACTTGACACCCAGACATTAGCTTTTCCCAACACTAGCTGAGGAATTTCTAAATGGGAGGGAGGGGCTTAGGGGTGGTAATCTGGTACATGGGGTGGGGCTAGAGGACTTGTCTTGAAACTTTATTTGCAGAGCAGCACAGTGTTTCTACTTAAATTCCATCTGTTTATTTGGGGAGATGAAGATTATGGGGGCGGCTAACCCCTGCCCCTAGCCATGTCTAGGTGTCACAGGCTTTTGATCCTAATTTTAACCCTTTCCTGTACAGTTTCTTGATGGTAAAAAACTGGACAAGAGGGAAACTAGAATTTCGATTATTTTCAAAAGGGATGAGGGGTGGGGAAATGGGGGACAAAGCATCCTCCTGATAACATCTCTTGTTACCCCCTTGTAAGCTGGATGGACCTCCAACCACTTTCTCCTAGGCCAGAGTTTCCCAAATTGTGTTTCCTGCATATCAATAGATATTATAAGAAAAAAGGTTTCCAGAGTCAAATTCGTTTGGAAATGCTATATGAAAAGGGAGTGTATTAGTTTCCTAGGGCTGTCCTAACAAAGTACCATGAACTGGGTGGCTTAAAACAAGTTTACTCTCTCATAGTTCTGGAGGCTGGAAGTCTGAAATCAAGGTGTCAGCAAGGCTGATTCCTTCTTGGGGGCTCAAAGGGAGAATACATTCCATGCCTCTCTCTTCGCCTCTGGTGTTGCCAGCAATACTTGGTGTTTCTTGGCTTGTAGATGCATCACTCCAATCTCTGCCTCCTTCTTCGCATAGTGTTCTCCCTGTGTGTCCACATCTCTTATCCTCTTCTTATAAGAACACCAGTCATTGGATTTAGGGCCCACCCTACTCCAGGATGACCTCATCTTAACTTGATTACATCTGCAAAGACTCTTTCCAAATAAGGTCATACTTACAGGTACCAGGGATTAGGATTTGAACCTATGTGTTTAGGGGACACAATTGAACCCACAACAGGGAGAAACAGATTTCTTTATCTTACAATTTCTTAGGCTTCAATTTTGTTGATTCTATAAAAGGGAGCGGACAGAGCATGCTGTTTTTTTCACATTCAAGTAATCGTGAGAAATTTGTTTATTTTTAGTGGAGTGTCCCATGCGACCAGTGTTCTGAGGAACGTATTTGGATGAATGAGGAAGTGGAGCCTCTTTCTCATTAAGCCTGTTTAGCAATGACCACTCACTTTCCTAAAGGTTTACAGTGATTGGCCGTACAGCCTGGGTGTCTGATGGTGGCTGCTCCTTATGGCTGCCCTGGCCAGAGATCCTTGGCAGCCGCTGGGGTGGAGATGCCCTCTTTGTGGGGGCCCTGAGGCCTGGCTAGTGAGACTGGGGTGATAGGGTGGGGTGGGCTGGCCAATCCAGGCCATGCTGGAGGACAGCCTCTGGTGTTTGTGGTGATGGGGCTCCAGTTTTAGACGTCTCAGAACTGGCATGATGTTGCATTTTCTGAATCTTCAAATGGGATATATAGTCTGCATGTTCAAGGGTGCCTTGGGGAACACTTGACAGAGCTGCTCTGTCCCAGTGGGCAGGTTGTACAATGCATGCCCCTAGGGGGTGCAATTCACATCGTAGATCAAATTTTCTTGTAGCAAGACTGTCCTATTCTCAAAACATCAGTATTTTGTGACAAATTTCCAGCAGGTGTCAACAAAGAGCCTTGAGGAAGGGGCACCTTTTTCCAGTTGGTACAAAGGTGACATATGGGGTAAAGGTGGTCCTGAATAGGAAGGAGAAACCATCACAAATGGGCTCTTGGAATGTTAGATCTGAAGCGGCTCTTGAGAGACGAGTGGTCCAACTCTGGATTCGTTAGGAAGCTTGCTTACAAATAATAGAAACCTAACTCCAATTGGCTAAAGCCGAAGGGGGAACTAATCATAACAACTCAAGAATAGGGATGCACCTTGGACTGAGGAACATACTGGATCCAGGGACTCGGGTACAGTCAGGACCTACCTATGTCTCTCTGTTCTCTCTTCTCTGCTCCTCTTAATGCCTCTGGGACCTGCTTTGCTACCTTCTTAGTCTACATTGCACAAAACGTGGTGGCAAACAACTCCTGGGAGTCACATGTTAGAGATTTATTGGCCAGCAGAGATTCGTCCAGCGTCAAAATTCCTGGGGAGGAGACTTAATTGACTCGGCTTTGATCAGATCAATCAAATAGCCTGTGTGTGTGTGTGTGTGTGTGTGAGAGAGAGAGAGAGAGAGAGAGACTGTAACCACAGCAACTGAGCCGATGTTGGGGGTGGGATGGGCAGGAGGTAAAGGTCACACATCCTACAGAGGAGCAGTGCAAACAGAGGTACAGAGACAGAAAATGACCTGTCACCAGTCACACAGTCAGTTGATGGCAGAGATAGGAGTGGACCGAGATCTTATATGGCTAAGTCTGTGTGTTCTTCATAATCCGATACTGCCTCCTTTCAACAAAGTAGTGATTTTATTGATACAATTTCCCATTTCAAGGCAAAAAAAATTTAACAAAAATCTAATCAGAAAATTCTGTAGCTCTTCCAGAAGAGGCAAATAGCGAAATGAACTATAAAGAGAAAGACATTGTATAAATACTCAGGGTGTTTCCCAGTCCACTAACTAAATATTTTCATACCTTCCAGGGCTGGGGCCAAAGAGATGTGTTTAAATGGTGGAGGAGACCGAGTAATTGGGAGGTGGAACGGTAGCTTGAGAATCCCTATTTCATTGGGTTTTAGGTATGCCTTAATTAATTTGCCTTTCAAATTTGTGATGTAGGTATTGTGAGCTCCACTTTTCAGATGAGGATACCGACATTCAGCAAGGTGATGAGAAAGCCCAGATTTCAACCCAACCTGAGTTTGTCCAATCCCAGCGCCTATGAACGGTAACTCTTTATTATTAATCCACATAGACTGAAGAGCGATGAGTGAAAAACTCTGACATGACATTTCTGCGGGTTTCTGGGACACCCACTGATCACCTGGGGTTGCCCTTCTTTTAAAAACAGCTGCCACTTTTTCGAGCAGTTGTTATGTATCAGATACTGTGCTAGGTTTGTGATGTCATTTAATCTTTAGGACACCCTATGAGGCAGGAAATTTAGGCTTAAATAAGCTATTGCCTTTTCCTGAGTATTCTATGAATAAATTCCTATTAGTTAAATGCCTAATAAAGTGCTAAGTTTAATTAACAAAGCTCCTTTTAGACATTGGGCTGAAACACTACACGCGCGACGTTCCCACTCTCTGCCACTAGGTGACGCCACGACCAACCCCAGCACTACATTCCCTGCCAAGAGCCACCGCCGATATCTCGCGAGAGTCGTGGTTTCCTCCAACCTGTTTCGGATATGCGCGCGGCGTAGGACGCTTTCGCCAGGGAGGTTTGATGGTTTTCCGTCGGTCTTCCTAGACTAGGTCTTTAACAAGGCACTTACTGCCTTTCATCTACCCGAATTCTCGCGAGACTTGTTACTCTGCTCCGCCCCCCCCCCGTTGCGCCTGCGCAGATCTCTTCAAAGCAGAAGGTTGCGTTTGGAGGAAGTGGCGGCTCTGGGTTCCGCGGTCGCAGCGCCATTACTACTTCTCTGAACCTCCTCTCGGCCGCCTGCTGAGACACCCCGCCGCCAAGATGCCTCGAATTATGATCAAGGGGGGCGTGTGGAGGAACACCGAGGTTAGTCCCCTTTTCCCGCCGTCCGCTGCCCTCCGCCCTCTCTGGCAGCTTGTGCGCAGGCGCGCGGAGGTCGAGGAGGCGTGGAGGATGTGCCCTGTGGGGTCTGCGTAGGGGGCAGCGCGGGACGGACCCTCGGGGCCCTTACCTAGTGCCAGGCCCGGCGTTATCTGAGCACCTCCAGGACAGGGACCGTGGTTTAAACCCTCACTACCTGCCAGGCACTTGTTGGGCCCGCCGTGAACATTTGTTGAATTGCGGACGCGCCCACCGCCCTGGAGGAACTCACAGTTTGGAGGGAGAGATAAGACATCAGCGAGAGTCGGTCTTCTAGGGCACCCTCGTCCCTCAGCCCGGGCACCCTCGTCCCTCAGCCCGGGCACCGTGCCTCCCTCTGATGGTCAAAAATAAAGAAGTGCTGTGGCCACGAGTTTGTTTCTTCATTGATATTCTTGAAGAGGGGAAGCAGCTCGAGTGCCAGGTTCATAGAGCCCGTTTCTGCCTGCATGTCTCTGGTTATCTGTATCGAGGCATAACTTGTCTGTTCTCCCGACAGACCCCAAGGCCTGTCTCTTCTTGTCGCTCCGCCTCATCCTGGATAGAAGCCAGATAGGATAGACTGCCGACAGCAGTCACTTTGCTTCCGGAAATGTAGTGGATAATGCCAGTGGCGAGCCAAAGGGCGGAAGAGAGGGAGTAAAATAGAATTAAGATTTTAATGCCGTTTGTGTTCAGAGTGCAGTGTTTTTGTCAGTTTCTGGAGCACATAATATCTTTTCATGCCCTGTGCCTTTTTACATCTTGTGCTTCCTTGGAATAGCCTCCTACTGCTTGGCATCTTTCTGACCATCTTTCAAAACCCAATTCAGAAACTCTTCTTGGAATTTTTGCCCATTCACCCTGTAGAAATTAATTGCACCCCCAGGGGTCCGATGGCACCTCTTTCTTCCATTTGTTATAGTTTACTTTGGCCTTTTGCAAACATCACATTCTTCTATGTGATGTTGGTAAGTTTCTAATGACTTCTCAGAGCCTCAGTTTTCTCACTTTTTTTTTTCTTCTCATTTTTCTTTTTTTTTCTTTATGTGAGGAAGACCAGCCCTGAGCTAACATCCGTTGCTAATCTTCCTCTTTTTTTTTTTTTTTTTGCTGAGGAAGACTGGCCCTGGGCTAACATCGTGCCCATCTTCCTCTACTTTATATGGGACACCGCCACGGCGTGGCTGACAGGCAGTGCGTCAGTGGACGCCCGGGATCCGAACCCGCGAACCCCGGGCTGCCAAGCGCAGACTAAACCGCTGCGCCACCGGGCCAGCTCCCTCATTTTTCTAATGGGGATGATAATACCTCTCTCTTGAGGATTAAATAAGTCAATACATTTGGAAAATTTAGAACAGAGTCTGGTATGTAGTAGTCTTACAGTAAGTGCTAGTTGCTATTTCTTACCCTCAGCAGACAGCATTGTAAGAAAACCAGATCTTGGTATTCCTAGAACCTAAGACAGTAACCAATATGAAGTAGGTTGCTTGGCAAATGTTTGTGGAATGAATCTGGTAGGGTAGATAACTGCTGTATATACTTACTTGAAGATGTGTTTAAGTATAGCAGTATTGCAAGAAAGTTACAAATAGAGTCAATGACAGCCTTGCCTCACAGCTTGCACAGAGGGAAACAGGCTGTGTAAATTGGAGAAGAGATGCCTTGTAGGGGAGAGACAGATGTACAAAAACAACTCACAGCAGGATTTGTATGCAGTGGCCACAGCCCTGCAGTCTTTTTAAAATCTCTGATGATGGCGAGTGGAGGTGGTGTGGCCCATGTATGTATGAGGCATGTAGCTCAAGTTCAATGTGGAAAAAATCCTAAAAGTAAAATGCCCCAAGTCTATTCATCTCTGGCCCTATTATCCCTGGTGTCTGTGGCTTAGCTTGCCTGGCTTCTCTGGGAATGGTGAATTCTATATTGGAATGGGTGCCCTGGTGAAATAATACTTAGAGAATGGGGGAGGCTGGAGACAGAACTGACTGGTGAGGTAGGGGAGAAATACTTAATTCTTAGGTTAGACCTGAGATGTGGATTTTTGGGTCAGAGCAAGGGTTATGGGACTGGAGAAAAAATGCCATTTGTAAACTGGAGGCAGGAAACCTGGATTGGAGAATGGATTCACCAGTCTTGACTTGCTTCTTGAGGGCTGGATGTGGCCTATTCGACTCTCTTTCCCTAAGTACCCAAGACCTGGTGCAAGGTAGGTGTTCAGGAAATGTTTTCTGAATGAATGAATAAATGAATGAGCTGTACTCTTTTGAAGAGAATGACAGCTACACATTGGAGAATACTTTTTGTTAATCTCTATCAAGTAGGGTTTCCCAGATTGGGCTGTACCCACTCCCAATTTATTGGGGTGGGGGGATGCTGTGTGTAAGGGAGGGTGGGATGTCCTAAGGGATTTCCTCTTAATTTCTTGCATTTTGCTAATTCTGGCTTGCTGTTTATTATTATAGTAAATGAAGTTTTTGTACTTTTTTTTTTAAATCTAGGATGTGTGTGTGTGTGTGTGTGTGTGTGTATGTGTATGTCTCTTTCTCCCTAGCAGCCCTGTTAGAGTTAATTTAAATTTTGTCTTTTCTCACTTGGAGTTTTGTGATTGAATATACTATTTTTCTTTGACAATTTTTTAGGATGAAATTCTGAAAGCAGCGGTAATGAAATATGGGAAAAACCAGTGGTCTAGGATTGCCTCATTGCTGCATAGAAAATCAGCAAAGCAGTGCAAAGCCAGATGGTATGTACCAGTTAATGAGTGGAAAACAGTAAATGACCTTAATTATGATGAGGAAAATGTCAGTTGTTTGAACCTTACCAAAGAAAGAAGGTATTGTGATATAACAGAAAGTATTCAGTGGGAGATGGGAATTTAGATTTAAGACTTAATTGTCACTTGCTTCCTCTGTGATCTTAGGCAAACCATTTTTCTGTCCTGCGTATCCTGCCCCTATTTTCTCCTAGTTAGGGATAATAGTACTTGGCCCTAACTGATGGAGATATGAGGCTCAAATGAGTTAATGTGTTTGAGAGTGCTTTGTGAAGCATAAAATAAACCTACTTTTAGGTACAAATGGATCCCAGCTTATAAATGGATGTGTTCCAAAAGTTTATAAGTTGGTTGTCTTAGAACTTACCTTCCCAAAGAAATAGATGGTAAATAATGGTTAATTTTCTAGGCTAGTTCACAGTAGTTGAGTTTCCTCATTAACACAGTTGAAATCTTTTATATTTGCTATCCCATGATATAACATAACCCAACACTACACTTGTGGTTTCCCCTTTAAGGCACAGGGTAGTGGACATATTAAGCTCTTTACATATGGTTTTGATATGAGTGATCTGGCCCTAGCCCTGACCCATGTGGTACTCTAATCATATTTTGGATTGTACAAGAATGATTTAATTTCCTAGGCGCCTGGGTCGGGGAAAGGATCAGAATGTAGAGATTGGACCCCAAAGAAGAAGGTGGTCCTCAGCTTGAAGAAGTGGTTTGGATTTCTGCTTTTCTTAGTGGAGCTAAGCTCCTGCCCCAGTGTTTGGGAAGGCTTAGGTTTTGTTTGCTAGCCTCTCATCCAGCTAAGTAGGCTGGATGGAAAAGATGGGTTGGGTGGGGCATTAGGAAACACAGATGATGACATAGTAGTTTTACTTAAATTTAAAAACACACCAAATGAAAGCATACGATACTGAATAGCATTTAGTGAGTGTAAGTCAAATGCTTACAGAAGTAAGCCAAGGTGTTGTGAGAATCAAATCAAAGTGTGAGAAAGTGCTATGAAAACCAGAAAGGCTATAAAAATATGAGATGGTATTGTCTTATTTGCAAGTAATTTCAAAACCTCTAATAAAGTGTAAAATAAATGAGAACAATTGATAGTTGAGAAAGAAGACATATGATCATGTTTTCAGTCAAGTTACCTTTTTTAAGCATTACTAACCTTGCATAATTAAAATACATTAGAATTTGGTGAGATGGGGAATATTGAATGGGCTAATAAGTTTAACCAAACGGTGAATATTCTGTTGAAAAAAAATAACAGCTTTTTTTTTGTGAGGAAGACCAGCCCTGAGCTAACATCCGTTGCTAATCCTCCTCTTTTTGCTGAGGAAGACTGGCCCTGGGCTAATATCTGTGCCCATCTTCCTCTACTTTATATGGGACGCCGCCACAGCATGGCTGACAAGCAGTGCGTCTGCAGGCGCCCGGGATCCGAACCTGCGAACCCTGGGCTGCCAAGCGCGAACTAAACCGCTGTGCCACTGGGCCGGCCCCCCAAAATAATAGCTTTTGTAATTGAAGGATGAGAGTTAGCTTACATTTTTTAGACACTAGAAGTCAGTGTATCTAATGTGTAAATATTCTTGCTAGGTGACTGATTAATGTATGAAGTGGTATCTTTTTAATAGGTATGAGTGGCTGGATCCAAGCATTAAGAAAACGGAATGGTCCAGAGAAGAAGAGGAAAAACTCTTGCACTTGGCCAAGTTGATGCCAACTCAGTGGAGGACCATTGCTCCAATCATTGGAAGAACAGCGGCCCAGTGCTTGGAACACTATGAATTTCTTCTGTAAGTGAATCTCCAAAAGCAGTATTAAAATGTGTGTATATCTTATGAATGAGGCTGAATAAACTTTTAGCATTTTCTGTCTTTAAACATTTAGTTACAGGTCTGAGTAAAGCCAGAAGAGCTAAAGCTATTGGATTATATACTCCTAATTTCATGGGGTTGATCAGAATTATGTTTTCTGTTAATATACTTTTTAAAAGAATAATTTAAAAATATTATACATGTTCATCATAGAAGATCTGAGAAAAAATAGTAAAACAAATAAAAATCACTCATAGTTATACTGTTGAGAGTTGGCCGTTGGAACATCTTGGTTCTTCACCAGAAGTTTTTTATTTGTATGGCTGTACTGCATTTGTAATTAAGGAGCTGCTTGGATCCTATTTCATGGTGAGTGGAAACACTCGCTGAAATAAGAATTTTAATACCGTCTCTTTCAGGGGAAGCATAGTAGAAATGCATTATTTCATTAATGTCCATCCATTGGGTTTTGAAAGAAAGAGGGCCAGCACTAGGAAGCCTCTTATTTCTAGGACTAAATGGTGTCTTTCTAAGACTAACTCCTCTGGGCTCTTCTCTAGGGATAAAGCTGCCCAGAGGGACAATGAAGAAGAAACAACAGATGATCCACGAAAACTTAAACCTGGAGAAATAGATCCAAATCCAGAAACAAAACCAGCACGGCCTGATCCAATAGATATGGATGAGGGTAAGTGTATGCTTGTGAGAAATTTATGTTTTTGGTAACCAGAGACTCCTAAGGCCTCTTTGAATTCTTTTAGTTCCTTTCTAAACTCCTCTGACTTTTTAGAATCCTGATTCTATCTGCAGCTGTAATTCCAAGTCTCTTTCTAAATGTGTCCAGTCTTCTATTACAGACAAATTGCTCTTTTTGGACAATCTTCCTTTATCTTCTGATTTTTCAATTCATTGAATAAATTAAGCAGTGTAAAACTACTGGACAGATTTCTTGGAGGCTAGAGGTGAGCCCTTGAACATTTTCTGTGTTCTCATTCCCATTCTGCAGAGAGAGGCAGGATTTTGGGCTCCAGTCCTCCTATTAACTACTACTTTGACTTTGGGCAGGTAATTTAATCCTTGTGACGAGGCAACACCGCAATACTGTGATGGAGACTTAAGATGCCTCCTTGAGACACTGAATCAGGTATCAGAGGAACTGGATTTTAGACCCATGTCTGCCACTTAACTAGCTATTTGACCTTAGGCAAGTCATATCAATCTCTCTGAGCTTTGATTCTCTTTCCTGCCAGATGGAGAACAGTAATGTCTATCTTACCTCACAGGGTTGCTGTGAAGCATTCAGTGAATATTTGTTGAGTTTTTATAATTTAAAAGTGTGAAGTTAGTGGTTCCCAAAGGCAGGCTGTGGCTAGGCTGGCTGCATCATTGTCACATGGCAAACTTTTAAAAATACAACTACGAGGGCCTCCCCAGGAGATCCGAGTCAGTAAGTCGGGGAGTGGGGAGGTAATCCTGGAATCTGAGTTTTTTAAAAAGTTCCCTTGTGATCCCATTGGACAGCCTTGTATAGGAATAGGCATCAATAATGAAATTTATTCTGGGGAGTCGTGGAAAATATATTGGGGGGAGAGAAATAGTTTTGAGGAAAAAAAGGTGTATTTAATGGAGATTATCAGTTCCCTTATAATTAGATAGTAGTTTTTGTAATATTTCACAATTTGTGCTGTGCCACTTAGTTGATGATAATGAAGGATATGATAGTTATAGCCACTATTTAATGAATACTTGCTAGATGCTTTACCTATTTCATTTTACTTGGCTCTTCTCAACATCCCTGTAAAGTAGGAATTGTTATTCCCATTTTATAGATGATGAAACATGCTCAGGGAGGGTAAATTATGCAAGGTTACATAGCTAGCAAGTGGTGGACCTGGCTTTTAACTTAGGTTTCTCCGACTTCAAAACCCAAGCTATTTCCATTATGCTATACCGTATAATGACTGTATTTATGGTTTTTCTCATCTTAAGCACTAGGGTATGTCACTCACGTACCTTGCTTCTGTTGGAGAAGAGCTTAGATTTTCTTCTCTTTATTTTTGCAGATGAACTTGAGATGCTTTCTGAAGCTAGAGCCCGCCTGGCTAATACTCAGGGAAAGAAAGCCAAGAGGAAAGCAAGAGAGAAACAGTTGGAAGAAGCAAGGTATGGTTGTTTCCATCCATAGTTGAACAATTAGTCTCTGCATCCTCATGCCCAATAAAACTGCATGATTTATCAACTGTGTTGGGTGAGTAATAATTAGAATTGCCCAATTCCAGTTTTGCTAATATCCTTTAGTTGTTTTATTACTTTGTAAAAGTCTTATATATTTTTTCCCTAACCATTTCAGAATAGTTATAGAAAAAAAATACATATTAAAAACATTTTTTTAAGACATGGCAGAAGTAATATCCAGATGGTTCACTTGGTGTGTTGGATTTGTTCTGTTAGCATAGGAGAGCTTCATTTGTTGTAGCCATCTTGGAGTCATATGGCTAAAGGACACACAAGGCTGTGTGACTTTTGCATGACTGCCGGTTACTGTCCTTGATTAGTGTTGGGCAGGCAAGGGCTGTGAAACAGGAAACTAGCTGAACATAGAGGGAGTTAATGAGCCTTGAACCAAATTTTAGGCTCTCATAGAAATTTTCATTTAAAAAGTGAGTGGAATTCAGTTTTGCTTTCTACTCAGGATTTTCTCCACATTCCTCTTCCTTTTGGTTGGATTCATGATTGACATCATTCTTAATGGCCCAGAAACCAAGATGAAGTGGATAAAGGGAAAACCTGAACTGTGTAAGAGCTTATTAGCTTTTGGAATTCAAGCATTTTAGAATAACCTCCGTACCCTACACGCTGCCCTTTTTGATCCCCAAGCTGGGAAGTGCTTCCTGACTGATAACTAGCATTGTTTTGATGGTTTCCTCAATAATGACTTTGGAGTGCCAGATCCTGGGATAGAGGATTCTTTCATGCCTGAGGATGCTTGTTGGCATAGCTGGCCAGTCACTAGCCCAGAACAGTTACTTATGATGGGAGTATGACTGGCTTGGGACAGTAAACCGAAACCAAAAGGAGGTCCTAAATTTTCTGCCCAGTCTCAGTCGCCTTTCCATTCTGTACACTATTTAGGGTTAAGTAATATGAGTAAGGTTGAAAAAAATTCATTTCTCCATTTTCGTCCATGGTTGTTTGGGGACCAAATTTTTTGAGCTTTTTAACCATGTGGATTGGGCCAGGGATGTGGCAAGTGCGTATATGAAAGATCTCCAAGTGTGGCTCGTATTGCTTGCTTTTTAAATAAATTTTTGCAGATTTAAATTTACCCTACAATTTGTTGTAGATTTTCTTGTACAATCTACACATCTTTATTATTTGTGCTGTACATATGTCTTGTAATAGACTAGATTGTTCTGTATGCAAAATGTAGTGCCGGGCTATTAACTTTGAATGCTAAGTTACAGATATGTTTTATAACAAAGCTTTTTATTGATTATAAAAGTAATACACTTTTCCTTCATTCAGTATTGTACTATGTTCTTTTTGGGGCATGGTTGATATGATGCTATATAGCTTGCTTATATTCATTTAGCATTATTTGTAAAGGTTTTCTGATGTCATTTGAAGTCATTATTTCCTTTATTTAAAGAACAAAATTACTTTACTTTGGAAATGTCTTTCCAAGCCTTTCTGTCAGTGTAGATGTAGGTGTTTTGTGTATGTACACACACAGTAACATTTGTATAAGATTGAATCATGCCGTATATACTGTTTCATTGAAAAGTCAGCTGGTAATCTTGTTGGGCTTCCCTTGTAAGGGATGAATCACTTTTCTCTTGCTGCTTTCAAGATTTTCTCCTTGTCTTTGGCTTTTGGCATCTTTAATATGATATGTGTTTGTGAATTTCTTTATGTTTATCTTAACTTGGAGTTCGTTGAGCTTCCTGGATGTGTAAGTTAATGGTTTTCAATAAATTTGGGAAATTTTCAGCCATTATTTCTTTGAATATTTTATTCTCCTTTTTCTCTTCTCCTTTTGGTATTCCTATTGTGCATATGTTCACTTAATGGTGTTCCACATTCTGCAAGGCTCTGTTCATATTTCTACATTCTTTTTTTCTCTTTTCTTTGAATTGCATAATCTTGATCCATCTGTCCTCAAGTTTGCTAGCTCTTCTGTCAGTTTGGATCTACTATTGGGTCCCTCTAGTGAAGTTTTCATTTCAGCTTTATACTTTTCAACTCCAGAATTTCTATTTGGTTCTTTTTAATCATTTCTGTCTCTTTATTGATTTTCTCTATTTGATGCATATTTTCACATGATTTCCTTTTGTTCTTTGAACATATTTATAATGGCTCTTTTGAAGTCTGTTAAATCTGACATCTGGTTGCTCAAAGGCAGTTTCTGTTTTTTCTGGTGTATATGTGGGTCATGCTTTCTTGTTTTTTTGAATGTCCCATTTTTCTTTGTTGGGAACTGGACACTTAGATGATATATAGTAGCACTTCTGGGTGCTATGTTCCCCCCACCCCCTCCTTGTTATTGTTATTCGCTTGTTTACTTGTGTAGTGACTGGCTGGATTATTTGTGAAGTCTGTTCTCCCCTTCCCTCCCCCCAGAAATGTGTAACGTCTGATGTTGCTCCTCATGGAGATGCAGTCTTGGATATGCCCACAGTCACCCTGGGTCCATGTAGTTTTGACAGGACTTTCTTTGACCATCTTTTTCCTTGGCTACACCCAGCTATTAAAATCTACTAATTGCCAGCTGATTGCTGTATGGTTTTCAACAATGTCTTGGGGCATAAATTGCTACACAAACTGATCAGTCAAATTTGGGCTCCTTGGAAGGGGTAGTTTCTGAGGGCGGTGTTTGATATGGGTTCTGACCCCAGGAGGACTCCTCTCACTTTTCTCTGTTTTTCTCTGGCGACAGTTTAGCCTGTATCTCCAGTGAACCTGTCGGTTTCTTCCCATTTTTCTTTCACCGCAACTTCCATTGTTTTTTAGAGTGCCCTTAGGCTTGAACTTCTACATACTCTGTTGCAAATGAAGGCAGTTTCTTTGGGGAGAGATTTGGAGTTCTCTGTTCTACCCCATGTCTGATGTGCTTGTCTCTGAGTGACACTCCTACTTTAGGAGCTGAGTGCTTGGTGGGAGAGGTGGTGGTATGGGCAGCTACCCCAGATCTCCTTGGCTTGCCTCACCCAGCGTGGAACCCTCATCCCACAAGCTGGGGCAAAGGCTTTCAGGGCTCCAGTATTCTCAGCAGCACTATGCCCAACGTAGAGCCTCTGTCAGGGCAGAAGAAGAAAGCTCCTGCTCTCCGCCACTCTTAGCCTATGCAGCAGGTATTTGGAGGCAGCATGAGACATGCCGACATCCTGCCTCTCCAGGAATTGAAAGCCCTCCTGCTGGGAGCTGGGGATGGAGAGAGAGCCCTGTGTTCCTGGCTGCATTGGTGTGGAGTGGAGTTTCTGTCTCCCTGAGCTGGGAGGGGGAAGAGAGGAGTATCATAGACTCAGTTTTCTTACCGAATTTTAGTAGATTTTCTTGAAGAAATGTTTCTTCATTTGCTGTATCTCCTTAGGGTCCTTTCTAGAGACTATATATATACATGTGTGTATATATATACCCACACATACACACACACACACACACACACACATATATTTTTTTTTACTAATTTTCAGGAGTTTCACTGGGGAGTGGGTCTGCAGAGCCTCATGCTGAAAGTTCCTCCTTTCTACTGTTTTGTAACTTGATTTTCCCCCCTTTAATATTGTAACTTTTCTCGTCATTAAATCATTAAAATTATAGCATCATGGGAAAGTACAAAGAAAAAAGTAAAAATTAAATGAAATTCCAACCTCCAGTGATTATCACTGTTCATATTTTGATGGGCATCCTTCACATCTCCCCATGCATATATTCACTGATAGATATGCATATAATTTTTCCCTATTGCTCTGTAGCTTGTAAACTTTGTAACATTTTTTACACAGCAGTATGTCTTGAGTATTTTTCCATGTCAGAGTAGATTTACAGGTTTTTTTAAAGGTTATGTAGATGGCTGTATAATATCCTGTCTTATAGCTATGTTATAAATTCTCTTAACTAATTTCTTAGTGTTGGACGGTTAGATTGTGTGCAGTTATTGGCTCTTAGGAACAGTGCTCTGTGAACAGTCTCAGAGCTAAGACCTTGTTCACGTTCTTATTTATTTCTTCAGGTTAAGAGCTGAGGAGTGAAATCCTGGGTTAAAACTGTGAAAAACTTTAGAGTTTTAATGTGTACTTCCAAATTCTCTTTAGGGAAAGCTATAGCAGTTTACTTTCTCATTGCCATTGTGAGAGACTGTCCACTTTTGCACCCTTGCCATTGGAACAAAAAGTTGAACACTGTTAATTAGATATGCAGAAATGTACTTGATTCAATGTGTGATTCTTTAATTATTAAGTCCACCTTTTGTCATTTTAGCTTTTTGCATTTTTTTCTTTTAGCGGACTATTTCCTTTTGTTCTTTTTTTTCCCTTGGGATGCATTTTTTAGAAGCTTGCATAGATTCTTGATATCTAACCATTCCTAATATTAATTTTAATTATTTTTTCCTATTACTTGCCTTTTAATTTTGTTTTATCATTTTTTAAAAACAGTGCTACAGAGAGATAAAATTTAAAATTCAAAGCTGTTGATCTTTTCCTTTGCCTTTAATTTATATTAGTGAGTACATCCCTGTCCAGATTTAAAGGATATTTACTTAGAGTTCCTTCTGGTTTTTCTTTTTGTGTTATTGTGTGTGTACCTTTAAATCAGAACTGGAATATATTTTAGTGACTAGTGTGAGGTGAGGATTTGAGTATATATTTCTTCCCCAAATAACCAGATAGTTTTCCTCATTCAGTTGGATGATCCATCCCTTCCCCATGGTGTATAATTTTCAAGGTGATCCTGCATTCTTTTTCTTCAGGCGTCTTGCTGCCCTGCAAAAGAGAAGAGAACTGCGAGCAGCTGGCATAGAAATTCAGAAGAAAAGGAAAAAGAAGAGAGGAGTTGATTATAATGCTGAAATCCCATTTGAAAAAAAGCCTGCTCTTGGTTTCTATGATACTTCTGAGGAAAACTACCAGTCTCTTGATGCAGATTTTAGAAAATTAAGACAACAGGATCTTGATGGAGAGCTAAGATCGTAAGTTGCCTTTCTGATTTTGAAAACGGGAAAGTATAGTAGGAATTTCAGGGAGGGCCAAGTATTATCTTTGTCAGAGCCAGATTTGTGTTAAGCACAGTGTGGCCTACATAATGCTTTTATTTATTTAATGGATTCACCTTTCTGAGAAAACCAGTGACCCTGGCTGTCATGTTTTTAGCGCAGAATGCTCTTGGCATCTCTTGAAATGTCAGCACTTGGCTCTTAGTGAACTGTCTGTTCACCGAGTCACAATCTCAACATTTATGTACATTTGTGAACAGGGTAGTTCTTTTACTAATGGCCTGAAGGAATTTGTCAAAATCTGGTCTGTTTTTTTTTTAGCCTTTTCTAGTGAAAATTTTATCTTGTTTTTCCTTCGTTTTTGCTGAGGAATATTTATCCTGAGCTAACATCTGTGCCAGTCTTCCTCTATTTTGTATGTGGGTTGCTGCCACAGCAACAGCATGACTGATGAGTGGTGTAAGTCCGCACCTGGGATCTGAACCCATGAACCCAGGCCGCCGAAGCGGAGCATACTGAACTTAACCACTATGCCATGGGGCTGGCCCCAGCCTTTGTTTTTCTTCAAATGAAATTCAAAGAAAAAAAATTACCAAGGTTTAAGTAGGTATATTTATAAAATAGTTGTCATAGGGTGCAGAGGATTTTGCCTATATTTAGACTTTCTTTAATTTTTTTCTTTTCTTCTTCTTCTTCTTCTTTTTTTTTTTGGTGAGGAAGATTGGCCCTGAGCTAACATCTCTGCCCATCTTCCTCCATTTTGTATATGGGATGCTGCCACAGCATGGCTTGATGAGCAGTGCATTGGTCCATGCCCACGATTTGAACCTGTGAACCCCGGGCTGCCAAAGCGGAGTACATGAACTTAACCCCTCTGCCACAGGGCCAGCCCCTAATTTTTATATCAGAATATTGCGGGGAGAACTTTTCATGATTGTCAGATTTTTAGTTTTCTACTCCCTGATTGACCTTCCATTTCTGTTGACATGAATTGTTACTAAACAACAGATGTCAGCCACTGTGAACAGGATTTTCTTGGATGTACTCCATTGTATGTATTTCGCAAATTAGGACTTTGCTTTAGGTAGTCTGTACAAATAAGAGATTGAAGAATCGTCTGGAAGGAGTAGACTAGGTGGGGGAAGAGGATAACATGCAGAGGGGAAGGAAGTGTTCTTGAAGGTTTAAAAGACAGCTTTGAGCCTGGCTTTAGACTTCCTAACAACCTTTTAGTGTCGTTTGTCAGGACTTAAATATCCTTTAAAAAATCATTGAATTAAAAACTGCAATTGAAGAACAGTTTTCAAGGGAAATTTAAAAATTCACAATATTTTAATTCTGTCCCCTTCATATAATTGTTTCCCTTTTTGTATACCTGTCTTCATTTTCCTATGTGCATACATAGTTTTATATGAATATAATCATGATATAGGAATAGTTTTATGTTTTTATTTGATATTTAATGTAACATTTTGCTTGTCATCATAGCCTTTATAGTTATATAGTTTTAATACTTAGTACTTAAATTACTTAGTATATCCTGTTTTCTTAATAGTTCTTTTGCTGTTCTAAGTCTGCATTCCTCTTGAATATAAGGGGAGGTAAAGGGAACAACTTAATGTATATAGTTGTAGTAATTTTCTTAGGAATGGGATTATTTTGTTCAAGGTATGAGTATTTATATGGCTTTTAATGTTATTGCCTGTATGTAACTTCTAAAAATCTCTTCTTTACCTGATCCATGACAGTGAAAAAGAAGGAAGAGATAGAAAAAAAGACAAGCAGCATTTGAAAAGGAAAAAAGAATCTGACTTACCATCAGCTATTCTTCAAACCAGTGGAGTTTCTGAATTTACTAAAAAGAGAAGCAAACTAGTACTTCCTGCTCCTCAGGTAATCTGACAAAAGCAGTTTTTTCGTTGTGTGAACTCGTATGCTTATCATTTATTCAGCAAATGTTTGAGCCAGTGTGCCAGGCTTTCGCTAGGTGCTGGGTGCCCTTAAGAAATTAACAGTATAATATATGAGCCACATAAAAATAAGTCATGTGATATAGTATGATAAATAAGCAACAACTTCTCTGTATAAGTTATTATGTCAGGCCTTAAACCGCTCATTGGTGGTTTAGTAAGTAACAGTCAACTCTTAGCAATTTGTCAGCAGGTTAGTGCTCCAGGCCTCTTTTTTTATAGCTGAGCAGGAAAAAGATATTGTTTGGTTTTTGGATTTCAGGCTGCTTTCTTTTAAGGAATGCTTTCTTGTAGCATACTTCTTTTTGAGGCAGCGGCTGTGAAAATCAGTGTGGGAGTTGTGGAGAAGAGAGAGAAACATTCCCTCATTCAGCTTATCACAGGCTCTGTTCCTTTGACTTAATTATAGCTGGTCAGAAACATGGAATTTTCAATAAGCTCTTGCTGTGTTTTGAGGAGTACCCTCTGTAGAATTGGACAATTTAATGGAGCAGAGGGATGGACTTAGGAGGCCAGAGGAGCTTCTTTCCCCACTGAGTGCACTGACTGCATCAACACAAGAGTCTTGGGTACAAACAATAATTGTGTCAGACGCTGCCACTCCTAGTAATGATATTTCTTAAATTGAGATTTTGCCTGTAATTTTTTTTCTTAGTACTCCTTAGGATATTTATTTTGGTAAAATTACTAAGATAACACTTTTTTTTAGGGATTTTCTTAGAGATCTTTTGCTTAGTGGACCCTCTATGTGTATGTGTGATGTTTTAATTGGTTTTCAGTCATTCCCCCCACTGATAAATAGTTGTGTACAAATACTGTTATCTTATGTTCTTGATGTTGGTTGGTTTGAAAGAATTTCAGTATGGAAATGTAAGACTTTGCAACTTGATACTGTATCATATGTGGAATCTTTTTTCCCCACATTACATAGGGAAGACTTTTAAAAGGTTTATTATAGGAATTTTCAAACCCACAAAAAGTAAAGAGAATAGCACAATGAACCCCTGTGTACTCATCACACAGCTTCAGCAGTTCATCTTTCTGGAATATGGAAGTTTTGAGTTGTGTTGTTCTCCGATTAAAATATTGCTTACTGTGATAGTGTGTCTTTTAGATTTCAGATGCAGAACTTCAGGAAGTTGTGAAAGTAGGCCAAGCAAGTGAAATTGCACGTCAAACTGCTGAGGAGTCTGGCATAACAAACTCTGCTTCCAGTACTCTTCTGTCTGAGTACAACGTCACCAACAACAGCATCGCTCTTAGAACGCCACGAACACCAGCTTCTCAGGACAGAATTCTGCAGGTAAGCTGTCATACAGTAGAATGAGCCTTTCCCTTTATTGTCCTTAAAAGTATTATGAAAGAGAACATTAAGTGGTTTGCTTTTGTTTCTTTTAGGGTAAACAGTTGGAAACTTGAGTCCTGAATGCATAGATCCTAGAGATTTCTGTAGTAGGGAAGCTAAATGAGCAGATTCAGTGATTAGGTGGTTTCTTTTCTACATTTATTAATTCATAGTTTTTTTTGAAGCCAGCGCTTCTACCTTCATTAGTCTTTAGTACCTGTCAGTAAAGCACGGCATTTAAAATTTTCACATTGCCTCGTAATCCTAGAAAGAAATCAGACGTGTAGTCAGTAATTTTTAAAACTTTCTTGCATTTCTGTACTTACCTTGGCATAGGCTGTCATCGGTACTGCTTCCCTCCCTCTCCTTAACACGTGGGGTATACACTCTGTGTTCTTAGTATATCTGCATGCCAGAGAATTGCCGAACCTAACAAAACACTGTTGAGTCTGTTAGCACCCTTACATCTCATTTCCTTCTCTCTAATAGTTAGAAATATAATTTTAAGGTCTTGATTCAGGAGTCAAATGGTCATGTAAGTCTTAGTAAGAAAAATAGTCATGCCCCTCATCACTTGCTCTCTAGAGGCACCAATTACAGCTCTTTGTTTTTATCCTTATTGCTAAGACACTTGTTACATTTTTTTTTTTTTTTTTTTTTCAGTTTTAGGTATTACTCTGCCGAGAATTTCAACATTTGGCTCTCTCACACTCTGCCTCTATCATGCATACGTAGTCTTACCATTTTCCCATCTTCTTTATATATATCAAACTTCCATTATAGTTCGGTTAGCTCCATATTCGTGGTTTACCTTATGACTGTATAAACCGTATTCATTGCTGAGCCACAAAGTGCCTTATAATTACTGTGCAATACTTTATTTTTCTTTGAGTTAATACTTGTTTTATTCAGTTGCTAAATTTTCTGATTACCTGGCACTAATTCAACTCTAGACTTTGTTGTATTAACTGTGTAAATCTTCTGAAATCTGGTCAGATTTTAGGTATTCTCATCTTTTTGAAGAAGTCTTTCCCAGAGCTCCTGAATGTTCTGGTCTGGATTGATTACTCTTTAGCTCTTGTTTACAGCAAGTTCTCTTGACGTCCCTTCACTGTCACCCTGGAAAGTCCCTTGGATCTCCTCTTTCTTGGTTTACTCCCTTGTTAGTGAAGTATATCCTTCAGTAGCTCTCTGAGGAAGGGTTCATGGGATATGGAATATTTAAGACCTTGCATATTGGTAAATTACTGTCTGTCCTCTTATTTGATTAATAGTATAACTGGGTATAGAATTCCAAATGGAAATGTGTTTTGTTCAGTTTTAAAGGCAGTGCTCCAGTGTCTTCTGGCTTCCATTGTTGCTATGGAGACCACCTCTGCCCTTCAAGTTATATAAAAAACAGGAAACCCTGTTTTTTCTTTCTCTGGAAGATTGTACAATCTTCTTCTTTTCACATGCATGTTCTTGATGTGAGTTTGTTTTCTACCACTGTGCTAGGTACTTGGTGGATCTTTTCATTTTGGAGACTCATGGCCTTCAATTCTGGGAAATTATTTTGAAATTTTTAGAAATTTCCTCCTTTTCATTGATCTCTTTTCTTTATGAACCTTGAATTTTCTTATTTATTCCTCTCTAGTTTTCTGTCTTAATTGACTTTGATTTATTATTAGGAGATTTTCTGAATTTTATCTTTATTGAGTTTTTAAATTTCTACTATTATATTTTTAATTTCTCAGAGCCCCTTTTTAAATGTGTTCAAGTTTTTGACATCTCATTCTTTTTTTTTTTTTTGTGAGGAAGATTAGCCCTGAGCTAACATCTGTTGCCAATCCTCCTCTTTTTACCGAGGAAGATTGGCCCTGGGCTAGCCTATGTGCCCATCTTTCTACTTTATGTGGGATGCCTGCCACAGCATGGCTTGATAAGCTGTGCGTAGGTCCATGCCTGGGATCCGAACCTACGAACCCTGGGCCGCCAAAGCAGAGCACGTGAACTTACCCACGTGCCACCGGGCCAGCCCCTAACATCTCATTCTTATTTAATGAATATCTTCTCTTATTTCTCTGAGGCTATTAATGATGGTTTTGTTTTGTTTTTTATAGGTTTTTTTTCTTGCATAGTCTTTAAGTTTCTCTTGTTTGTTTTGTTCTCTTTCATATTGAGTGTTTCCTCAAATATCTTTTGATCTTTGGCTTTCTGCCTATATCTTGGGGCTAGGGGTGGGGCAACTCAAACTAGCTAGAATCTAGGGTGTAGGTGGGGCTCCTTGACTTGGGGCTTTCCTGTAGGCTGAACTGGCTGGGGTGTTTCATTGGGGAATTTTTTTTTTTTTCCTGAGGAGGATTAGCCCTGAGCTGACATCTGTGCCAGTCTTTCTTTATTTTGTATGTGGGTCGCCGCCGCAGCATGGCCAACAAGTGGTGTAGGTCCGTGCCTGGGATCAGAACCTGTGAACCTGAGCCGCTGAAGCGGAATGCGCGGAACTTTAACCACTAGGCCACGGGGCCAGTGTTGAGTGTTTCATTGGGCAATTCTGTTTTTTTGGGGGGTGAGGAAGATTGGCCCTGAGCTAACATCTGTGCCAATCCTCCTCTATTTTTGTATGTGGGTCACTGCCACAGCATGGTTTGATGAGTGGTATAGGTCCGTGCCTGGGATCTGAACCTGTGAACCTGGGCTGTTGAAGCAGTGCTCTGAACTTAACCACCATGCCACTGGGCCAGCTCCTCATTGGGGAATTCTTGATGTCAGTATTTCTAGATCTTTTTTCTTGGGTTTGTTGGATTCCCCAGAGAAGTAGCTTCTAATCTTCTGCCTGGAGGACATAAAGCTGGCCAGCCTTTTGGGAACCTAGATGGGGAAAAATGCTTTTGTGTTTGGAATAGCAAAAAGAACACACACAGGACTTTGATAATGTGAAATTCAGGGTTCTTTCCACAAATAAAGACATACAGAATAATGGAATAAGCTTTGTTCCAGTTATCTTCATTTTGCCCCAAAACTTAGTGGCTTAAAATGTTTTATTATGCTTATGGTTTCAGTGGGTCAGGAATTCAGACAGGACACTGAAGGAATGGCTTGTCTCTGCTCCATGATGTCTAGGGCCTCAGCTAGGAAGACTCAGGATTTGGGGGTGACTTGACAGATAGGGGCTGCAGTCATCATCTTTCCATGTTTGGTGTTTGATGCTGTCTGTAGGTTGAGTCTTCACCTGGCAATGTGGAGTGAATCTGTATGTGGCTTCTCCATGTGGCTTGGGCTTTCTCACAGTGTGGTGGTCTCAGAAGTGTTGAACTTCTCCCATGGTGTCTCAGGGTTCCAGTGTGAGTCTTATAATGAGTGTGGTGAGAAGCTGCATTTTTTCTAACCTTGCCTTGGAAGTAGAGCAGTGTCACTGGCTCCTGCATTCTACTAGTTATAGGCAAGTCAGAAGCCCACCTAGATTCAGGAGGGAACATAGACCCCACCTCTTGATGGAAGGAGTATCATGGTTGGATTATAAGAAGCATGTTAGATGAGAGAGATGTTTGTGACTATTTTTGGAAATTAATGGTGTTTCACAGGCCCTGAGTTGGGGATTAGGAGATTGTGGGTGCAGTGATAGTAATGAGTGCAGGGTTATAGTGGAGGGACTAAAGAGAGCATAGTCAGTCCTGCCTAAAGAGGTCAGGCAAGTCTTCAGAAGGAGCCTGCCCTCCTGAGTTTTCTTGTGATGTGGATAGGTTAGTTGGTAGTGTCTTAACTTCCCAGTAGAAGAAACTGAGACTCAGAGAGGCTGATGAAGATTAGATAAAGATAGACTAAAGCATGGGTGTTCTGACATTTAGCCTAAGCTCACATTGAGAAATTTGAGTTCTTACTTATTTATAGATCTTAGTTATTATATATATATATATTCTTAGTTAATTTTTAGTTATTATAGGAGGAGCTTTTGAGTAATGGTTATTTCATATGTGAGGCTACAAAAGTGTTTCTTGATATATAAAACTTTATTCTAAGACTCCTGATGCACTGTTAGGTTGATAGAAGGAATGGAAGTATTGAATTTGGCTATGGTTTTCTTTGAGAAAATGTCTAAAAATTCTGCCTGCTTCAAGATTTGAATAGCAAGACCAGAAGAGAGGATGCTGCTATCTTGTTTAAACTGTTAAAATGCGCTTCTTTACCTTCTTGTCAATCAGGAAGCCCAGAACCTCATGGCTTTGACCAATGTTGACACCCCATTAAAAGGTGGACTTAACACTCCTTTGCACGAGAGTGACTTCTCAGGTGTGACTCCACAGCGACAGGTTGTACAGACTCCAAATACAGTTCTTTCTACCCCATTCAGGTATTGTAAATAAACAAATGTTTTCTGTTTTAGAAAAACTTGAATCTGAGGATTTGAATAACATATTTGTTTTAGTAATGTTGACAGAGAATGGAAATAAGTGATTAGCTTGCCTTTTTGATTTCAGTCACAGGAGTAAATAACATAATAGTGTCCAGGAAATAGTTAAATGCTCTGGAGCTTTCTTCTTTTTTCACAGTTTCTGATGCTATCACTTGTTTCTGGATACTTTTTATCTGATTTAAAAGAGCAAATCAGTCCATCGTTAATGATCATTGGTGAATTTTATAAAAATTGTAATCCTTAACACATGTCTTACTATTGTTTCCCCCCAGCATTTTATTATGAAAATTTCCCACATTCAAATGGAAAGAATGGTAAAGCAAACATCTATATACCCACCACCTAAATTCTACAGCTGTTAATGTATTATGATATTTGCTTTATCTTGTATCTGTCCATCTGTCAGTCCATCTTATTTTTTAATGCGTTTCAAAGTAAGTTGCAGATATCAGTCCATTTCATCCTTAAACACTTCTTCCTGCGTATCAACTAGAGTTCAGAGTTCAATATTTGTTTATAATTCTTTTGTTTTAAGCTACTGCTTTTTTAAGAAGAATTTTTTAAGATATAAACATAATAGTAGCAAGTTGTATTAAAATGGAATTTGAGCTTTTAAGGGTTGGAAATATTTGGAGTTTACTTTTAATTTTAAATATTAGGATATGTCCTCCTACTGGTTGTGTAGTATAGGAAGCATCTCAGACTGTTACAGCTGTACATGACAGCAGGGTCAAGAAGCTCTGTTAGCCAAATCCTTACATTTAACACTTCTTGCAAGGCTTGTAAGAGAGCCTAATCCCTCTTTTCCTGTGTGTGTCTTATCTCTCAACTAGATTGTAAGCTCCTTGTGGGCAGGGACCATGTCTTGTAAGATAACCTCACCTCTTGGGAACAGCTCTCTGGCAGCACCATCTTTCTGGAACACAGCCAAGCTACAGGAAGTAAGCAAACAAAGGCTTTGAACAATTAAAATATAAGTTGCAAAGTCTATGGACTTTATTCCCAGGAGAGTCTCTTAGCCCTCACTACTAACTATTCTTATTTCATGTGATTCTAAAAGCCTGGTGTTTGGTTTCCAAACCGAATGTAAAGGGAGAAACTACTTAAAGTATGCACACTGATGATAATGTGATAATGACACAATAGCAACAGGTATAGGCAGGGAGGAAACAAACGATAAGATGAAGACACTGAACTCAAAAAGAGTTATTTGGGGCCTTTGAGTGTGGTGGCCGACCTCTTTGCCCACTGTATGTTTTTATCCTCCCTAAAGTGTCACAAAAAGGTTGAAATAATGTTTAGTGGACTTAATTTAGAAAGACAAGACAATGGCAAAGGTAATGACTTTATTTGAAGTCATTAAAATAAAAATAGTATATAAATACTAAGATAGCTGAGTAAACCTTTATTTTAACCTTCTTAAAACCAGGTGGGGAGAGAGAATTTCTGGAATCTTTATTTTCTACTTTCCTTGTTAAATAATTTATGTGAAAAACATTTGAAAGCACAATCTAGATAAAAATGGCACTTTTATTAATTGGAATTTCTGTCTTTCTAGGACTCCTTCTCATGGATCTGAAGGACTGACTCCCCGGAGTGGGACAACTCCCAAACCAGTTATTAACTCCACCCCGGGTAGAACTCCTCTTCGAGACAAGTTAAACATTAATCCCGAGGATGGAATGGCAGACTACAGTGATCCCTCTTATGTGAAGCAGATGGTACATGTCAATTCTCTTTTAAAACTTTGTTTTTAAAAATAATTTTATATTTCATGGGTGCCAAATTAAAATTTTCCACCTTGTCAGTGCATATTATATATACCTTAAGAATCTGTACACCTATGGACACCAGAGAAGGAAAATGATTTGCAGGACTTGAGAAGGGGAACATTTTGGTCTCATAAGCCTACTTTTTCTTATTCTTAATATGTTTGTGAATATTGATTATGCTGATAGTAATGCACCTTGTATTTCTTTTATGATTTTAACTTTTATCATTTACTAATTAATACTTTACTTTCTTTTTTTTTTTTAATTACTTTAACTTTATTTATTTGTTTATTTGTGAGGAAGACCAGCCCTGAGCTAACATCCGTTGGTAATGTTCCTCTTTTTGCTGAGGAAGACTGGCCCTGGGCTAACATCCGTGCCCATCTTCCTCTACTTTATATGGGACGCCGCCACGGCATGGCTGATAAGCAGTGCGTCGGCAGGCGCCCGGGATCCCAACTGGAAAACCCTGGACTGCCAAGCGCGAACTAAACCGCTGCACCACTGGGCCAGCCCCAGTGCTTTACTTTCTTGATAATACATTTATTTTAATTTTTTTCCTATTTCTGTGAAGTGAATTTTGAGTTTCGAATGCCTCATAAATTAGATTTTGAGCCTTGATTCTTGTTTTTACTTTTAGAAGGACAATTTAGATTTTAAAGCCAAGTTAATTTGATGTTTATTGCTGATCTTGGTGAAGTCTTCTTTCATATGTCTTGCAAGATGATGTAGAAAGCTGGTTATAAAAGTTACAGTTTTGCTTCTGCCCATGTTATTGTTTTTACCACGTTGCTATTGGACCTTATTGGATGCCACAGGAAATCATTGTGAGATTTTTTTTTTTTTTTGGTAAGGAAGATTGGCCCTGAGCTAACACCTGTTGCCAATCTTCCTCTTGTTGCTTGAGGAAGATTAGCCCTGAGCAAACATCTGTGCCCATCTTCCTCTGTTTTGTATGTGGGACACTGCCACAGCATGCCTTGATGAGTTGTGTAGGTCTGCACCCAGGATCCGAATCTGCAAACCCCAGGCCGCCAAAGTGGAGCTCGCTCAACTTAACCACTGTGCCACTGGGCTGGCCCCGAGATTTTCTTTTTAATGAGTTCTAATATGTTGGCCTGTTCTCAGTTTACAAGTTAATTCTAACTTCGTGTATAGATTTGGTTAGTTTAGAATGTTTTTTTAATGCCTAAATTGATATTAACTAATGCCAACTCTGAATGGCTACGTTAGAATTACAGAAAAGAATCTATTGTGTACAAAGCTTGGATCTGGACGCTTTAGGGGATCTAAAGTTGAGTAAAGATGTCCTGTGTCTTAAAGAAGTTTATACTCTGAATAGATTGGCAGTACTAAACCAAGTCCAAAAATACTTGTAATATAAGATTAAAATAAGCTCTGTGAGTAAGATCAACGTGCTTAGGGTGGGCAAAGAAAGAAAATTGCATTTGTTGGGTGAGTAGTAGGAAAGCCTTCAGTGAGGAGATATGCTCAGAAGGAGGGTGGTTGCTGTCTCAGATGGAGGCCGCAACGTGATAAGCATGGAGCGTGTTTTGGACGTAGCACTCCTCACACCTAGCATACGTGTAATGGAGCAGCGGGGAATAAGCCTAGAAAGGTAAGCTGAGGATGTATTGGGGAGAACTTTGGGTACCAGGCAGTTCACTTTGGGAACTATGGGTTGTTTTCTTTGGCCTGCCTGTGATCTGGTATTTCCGTTAAAAATAAACACACACAGGGGCCGCCCGGTGGCGCAGCGGTTTAGTCCGCGCTTGGCAGCCCGGGGTTCGCGAGTTCGGATCCCAGGCGCCCGCGGACGCGCACTGCCTGTCAGCCATGCCGTGGCGGCGTCCCATATAAAGTGGAGGAAGATGGGCATGGATGTTAGCTCAGGGCCAGTCTTCCTCAGCAAAAAGGGGAAGATTGGCAACAGATGTTAGCTCAGGGCTGGTCTTCCCCACAAAAAAAAAAAAAAAAAACAAAAATAAACACACACAGGGGCCGGCCCGGTGGCACAGCGGTTTAGTCCGCGCTTGGCAGCCCGGGGTTCGCTGGTTCGGATCCCGGGCGCCCGCCGACGCACTGCCTGTCAGCCATGCCGTGGCGGCGTCCCATATAAAGTGGAGGAAGATGGCACAGATGTTAGCCCAGGGCCGGTCTTCCTCAGCAAAAAGAGGAGGATTAGCAACGGATGTTAGCTCAGGGCTGGTCTTCCTCACCAAAAAAAAAAAAAAAAAAAAAAAAAAAAAAAAAAATAAACACACACACAAATTCAGGCATCTTTACAGATTAGGTTTTATCAGTCCAAGGACGAATTGACCTTTGAACTTCTTTTTTTCATTTGCTGTTAAATTTCAGTGTCAAAAATGTTTTCCTTAAATGGAAATCCTAAAGAACTTTTTTTTGCCCCTGCAGAGGTAATTCCCAAACTTTCTATTAGAATATCGCAGAGTAACTTCATTGATCACAAGTCAGAGTTTTTGATTGGTGTTAATGTAGGGAAGAAACGGAGATAGAAATTAAACAAAAAACTTGTCTCAGCTGTGAAGATAGAGATCATTTTTCTAGAATTAAAATTAAGCCATTTGTTTTTTAGAAACTCATGGGATACTGATTGAATACTTACTGTGTATCAATTTAGAAGGACTAATTCTTTTCTACAGGAAAGAGAGTCTCGTGAGCACCTCCGTTTAGGGTTGTTGGGCCTTCCTGCCCCTAAGAATGACTTTGAAATTGTTCTACCAGAAAATGCTGAGAAGGAGCTGGAAGATCGTGAAATAGATGATACTTACATTGAAGATGCTGCTGATGTAGATGCACGAAAGCAGGTGAGTATTGTGCGAGAAAGGCAGTGTGAGTTTGCTGAAAGAATGAAGAATTGCCATTAAATGTCTCAAGATTGCTACTTAAAAGTGTTTTTAATATTTAAAAAAATTACCCTAAAATAAATTACTTATGCCAGAATACATACTCATGTAATTAATAATATATTCAGAATATCTTGATAGGCACTTAAAATGTATACATATATAGCAATTTAAGTACCCTCTGTCAAATTTATTATACTTCTTTAAAATATACATAAGTAGTCTTGTAGACATTATGTTTCACCCTAGCCAAGAAAAGATGTTATTGATCAGTCTTAAAAACAAGTACATCTTGGATTGGTTGAATCAGTGGTTTTGGCTCAGTGTAAAGTAATAAAAAATGTGTATTTAGAAATTTAGAGTTCGTCAGAAATTAGTAACACCTTGTACTAATATATCTTATAGTTAATTACTTTCTCATTTGCACATAACAACTTGGTGATGTAAATAGGATAGGTATTAGTTTCATTTTAGAAATGAGGAAATAGGCTTAGGTGAATTAACTTTCCCAGGTCTCATGACTGAAAAGTGATGAATCTTGAGCTAGAACTGAGATAATATGACCCCTTTCAGTAATTCTTGCTGCAGTCCATTTCAGGATTGTTTTAGAAATTAAATAATTTCATGGAATTAGAGTGAGAATGGCATCAGTGGAAATCATATTTTAGAGGGAAATCATGTGACTGTGCTTTGGTGGGGAATATAGGGTAATATGTTTTGTGTTTAGTTCTCTTAGCTACCTTGAGTTACATTTGCTCTCAGCAATGGCGTGGAATTTTAATGTGTTACCCCACATTATTCATAATTCAAGAATCAGGAAACACATTGATTGGCTTTTTAAATTAAAAATTAGTAGCTTTGGGGGTGGAAGGGAAGGGTGATGTTACAGGAGGAATAATTAAGAGTTCCCTGTAGGTTTAGGATTCTCATTTAGACGGGAAAAGAGTGATTATCTGATGGATGGAGCCATGTAAATTTGGAGAATGCTCTAGCAGACATTGGAAGTTCTTAGTTTCTATTGTAATGAGAGAATGAATAGACTGATGAGTTTCTGTTGCCTTCTATTGCCTTACTACAAACTTACACAGATTTCTACAGCTTTAGCTTTTGAACATACATGTTCTTATAGACTAGAGTGTTTTCAGCTTTACTGAAATGTGTCAGATACTGTATAGCCACAGTAATGGGTATAAAAATAATTTTTTAGGCCATACGCGAAGCAGAACGTGTAAAGGAAATGAAACGAATGCACAAAGCTGTCCAGAAAGATCTGCCAAGACCATCAGAAGTAAGTGTTAGAATTTCTGGTTTAGGACATTTTAAGTTTCTTTTTATGTGATTGATACTTTTTATATCATTCATAGTGTTATGAATCATTCATATGTATCATTCATAGTTATCATTCTATAAAACAAAATTTCATCTACTTTCTTGAATATAGTAAAGCAGTTCCCAGATCCTATCTTTTAAATGTTTCACTGATACAGATAAGAATTTAGAAGGGAAAAAAAAGAGTTTCTTTTGAAAATGTAAAACTGCCCTTTAGTTCCTGCCTAGCACAAGTAACAACACGAGTATGTTGCAGTGATATGTTTGGTAATTGTATTTGTTTTAAATTTTTAGGTAAATGAAACTATTCTAAGACCTTTAAATGTAGAACCACCTCTAACAGATTTACAGAAAAGTGAAGAACTAATCAAAAAGGAAATGATTACAATGCTTCATTATGACCTTCTACATCACCCTTATGAACCATCTGGAAATAAAAAAGGAAAAACTGTAGGATTTGGTACCAATAATTCAGAGCACATTGCTTATCTGGAGCATAACCCTTATGAAAAGTTCTCCAAAGAAGAACTGAAAAAGGTATGATTGAGCAGGAATATTTCTGTCTTGAGATTTAAGTGTTTGTTAGATACAGCATATCATGGACAAATGTTAACTTATTTTCCCATATTGGTATTCATAAACAACTGAAATACATGGTTAGGAGATAAATGTTCACATTGAGTGTTATGAAAAGGACATTCTTGGCTTCTTCACCCCCGTCCCTGTGTTCAGTGATAAACTTTTATCAGATCAACACTGGCTTTGGTGGCAAGATGTCTTTGTTTCATGGGTGTGAGCCTGATGGACAGTTGCTGCAGGTGCCATTTTCTGTGTTGAACTTTGCTGTCTCTGAGTAGAATTGAGTGCCTTTAATACTTAAGCCTCACTTATTTAGACTAATACGAAAAAGCAAGAATATATTAAAAATGTTTATAGATTGGAAGTATTTTTACTGAGTTTATTCCCCTCACATGATTTCCCTGTATCCTTTCGGATAAGGAAATAAATGTTTTCTTGTATAAAGTCTGTTCTGCCTCTTCCTTCATATGCATTTTGTTCTTTCTGCTTTGATGGAGCAAACTGCTGTGATTGTGTTTAGAAATCTGCACGTTGGTATAGAAAATACAGTTGGTTTTATGGTTGGAAACACAGTGGTTACTAGGTTAAAAGTCTTTTTTCTTTAGTCTTCAGCCCTGAGGAGCAGTGAGGGACCCATTGGTTGGAATGGGCTAATGCACACTTGGGAGAAAACAAATCAGATTCTTTTTTCTATTTTCTCTCCTGCACTTTCCCTCTCTCCCTCTGTTGCTTTCTGTTCTCCTTATTGCATAAATAATACATGTTTATTACAGGATTTTTAGAAAATAGAGAAAAGGAGGATTTAGATTTATATTTCAACAACTTGCCCCTGATTTCTGAGTAGCTTTGAGTTACTCTTTTGTAGTAAGTGCGATGGGAAGCTGACATCTGTTGAGTGCCTGTGCTGTGGCAGGCACGTTTAATCATTGATCTGGAGTTGCAAATTAGATTGTAAACTCAATACTTGAACAGTTTCCTCTTTTTAGAGTGAAAATAGGGGAAGATGGAATCTAGGAAATATATTTTCCTAAATTTATTGTATGTATGGAAACCTGAAATAAGGATCAAGTCGTTGCTTAAAGAAGTTCTGTAGGGGTAAAGTCTAATAAAATTTTTGAAAATAATAATTGTAAATAATTTGGAATTATTTGAAACCATTACAAAGTAGTTAAATATCCTCCCGTATTTTATTTACCTATTTATATTCCTCTTTGTTCCAAAAAGAATTTGAAGCAGCTATTTACTTGGCAGATTCTTTATGGACAGTTTAAAGGTAACTTAGCTGTACTCTCTCCTAATAATTAAAAGAGCTGAATTTGTAAATTTTTACTATGTACAGTTTCAGAATGAAGTACCATCTTTCTTATAATAAAGTGTCAGATTTTCATTAAGTATGTTAAATTGGTTTGGTTCTTTTATTTCCCCTAAGAGGTATTGTTTAAAAGTATCCAGTTTTTCTATAGACATGATTTTCTGTTTAGATTTTTTTGTATGCTGGTCATTTATCTTGATTGTATATATTTTAGTCTATGTTTATTTTCTGATATTACTAGAATGATGAAAGCTTTTTATAAAGCACAGAAAGCAGTTGTCAGTTTTTCATGAGCCATGAAGCAAAGTTCTGGAAAAAGTTCATGTGGTATGCTCATGGAGTCTGTGTGTGTGATATATTGGGCTAGGCTGTTTATGTATGTTGTGTCACTTAATCCTAATAACAAATATGTCAGGTAGGTATGATCCCCATTTTACAGATGAGAAATGGGCTCAGAGAAGTTAAGCAAGTTCAGACAGCCACATAAATGGTAGAGCTGTGATTTGAACCCAGGCTTGTCCATCTCCATTCCCTTCGTTCTGTCATCTTAAACTGTTTCTTTAGTAGTGAACAAGAGTTGGTCTATGAGCCATCATTATTTGATTTATGCCCCCAACCTCATTCTCTGGCAATGTCAGGGGCATTCTTTCGCATGAGAAAAAGGCATGTATCAAAAAAAGGCCTCGTTCCCCTTCATGATCCTGTGAAGTCTGAAGTGTAGGGAGGGATGGTAGAGTGGAAGGAGCACACACAAGCGTTGGTGCTGTTTGGCTTGGGCATGATCCAATCTTGTCTGCTTACTAGCGATGTGGTCTGGAACCAGTTGTTTAATTTCTCTGAGCCTTAGTTTCATCAGCTTTAAAATGGCTACTTTGTAAGGTGGTTGTGATGTTTGGAGATAATGTAGGTAAAACTTTTAAATCCAGTTCCTGGCACATAGTAGATACCTGAGAAATGGTGGCTGCTCTTATAACGAGTGAAGGCAAAGAACTTTTTATATTATTGGGGGTACATGGATGTTGGCTTTTCAGATTAGTCTGCATTGCCCTAAAGGCTTCTTTTTTTATTTGGTGAGGAAGACCAGCCCTGAGGTAACATCCGTTGCTAATCCTCCTCTTTTTGCTGAGGAAGACTGGCCCTGGGCTAACATCCGTGCCCATCTTCCTCCACTTTATATGGGACGCCGCCACGGCATGGCTGACAGGCAGTGCGTCGGCGGGCGCCCGGGATCCGAACCAGCGAACCCCGGGCTGCCAAGCGCGGACTAAACCGCTGCGCCACCGGGCCGGCCCCCCTAAAGGCTTCTTAATTTGTTTTGCTTAGGTATTGTTCCCCCCTTCCAAAAAACAATCAGTGAACCAAAACTCCTTGCTTTTGCTGAAAGGAGGAGGCAAAACTAGTCTTTTAAAGCTCTCTGTCGGTGGAAAGTATTTGTAGTACTCAAACTTCCTGAAATTATTGTCGTAAACAGGCCCAGGACATTCTGGTACAGGAGATGGAAGTGGTAAAACAAGGAATGAGCCACGGAGAACTCTCAAGTGAAGCTTATAACCAGGTGTGGGAAGAATGCTACAGTCAAGTTTTATATCTTCCTGGGCAGAGCCGCTACACACGGGCCAACCTTGCTAGCAAAAAGGACAGAATTGAGTCACTTGAAAAGAGGCTTGAGGTTGGTATCCTTAAAATTCTAATTTAAATGTACTTTGATGAAATAATGAAGTACGGTATAATACCACTGATGACAACTTGAGAAAAATAGACCTGAGGTGGTTATTGCCTTTGCAGTTCTTGAGGAAAAACTACACTGAAGTGTTTGATCTTCCTTGGCCGCCTTCATTGATTTTTCAGAATTGCTTGCCTTTGTGATAGAGTGCCCTCCAAGTTGACCCCAGGTCAGTCAGATTGTGGAAGTAGGAGCCAAGAAGTTAATATTGGTCACTCAAAACAATCTAGGTCAATGCCAGAATAGCCTGTTTTCTCTAAGGAGGGATCTCAGTGGTACCAAGGTGCTTGCTTTCTATAGCCAAGAGAGCACATTTACAGAACTTTGGTACCTTTCTATTCATCCTTTGATTCCTGTGAGTTTAAGTTGCAGAAAGAGTGCTGAGCTGGATTAGCTAGACAATGGCTTCCAAGATTTTTCATGTTTATGAAAATGTTGAAATGACTAGATGGGAGTTTCATGGCATGTGGTTTCTTAATAGAGTCTGCATTTTTTGAATTCCAGAATCTGTAGGCATTTTGCCAATGACATGTAAATGTGGTTCATGGACCACTGGGCTGCCTTGTGGATTCTTAATGGTGGTCTTCAGGGATGTTTCTGAGGCCAAGATGGGATCGGAAGGAGAAAGGGGTGCTTCAGGCAATCATGTGCAGAAAATGTCCTCAGTTTCCTCTTCTGTGATTACCAGTTTCTCTTTACGGAAAGCAGATTTGAAAATATTTAGTGTTAAAAAATAGTAAAATCACTTGGGTGATTGGGGCTGTGTGGGGCTAGGGAAATGAGCAGGAGAAAGCAATATCTTTTAATTTAAAATTATTCTAAGTCTTAATTTTACCCTTAAGATTACATATATAGGCACCTAGTGGTTAATGCCTGTTAACCTCTTTTATCATTTAGTGGGAAATTTGAGTTTCTTTCTGAAGTAATTCTCATCTTGGGTGAAATCTTAGCAATCTAGTGCTGCTGGTTACTCTAGTTGTATTACTAACCTCCAGCAGGGTGTGCTGTTGCTCTGTGTTTTAATTCACACTTAAAATCAGAGAAGGTAGAACATCAGTGGTTAAATTTTAAGTTATATTTTCTGTTGTGTAGGCTTCGTTTCTTATAAATGGTAGTTAGCAGTGTAATTCTGATCTAAGGTCAGTATCATAATTGATTGGAAAGCTATTTGGAAAGTTTCCTTGTAACATTTATATATAAATACTTAGGTCTCTCACTTAGTTTGAAAATCTTCTCATTTGAGGTGGGTAAACTCTTTCTGCCTCAGATGGCAAGGACATTTTGTGTCGTTTAAAACATAAAAAAAAGTTTTTCCCTAAATCTCATTTACTTTGTCGAGGCACTAACTTTCATGACAGCAAATAAATGTGTCACAAAGTGAGTGGTGCTGTAAAGTACAGTAATTTTTATTTCTACGTTGAATTGGTCTTGAGAGTTTTGAAGGGAAAAATACAGAAAGAACCACTGCTGTTCGTTTGGAGATTTATTTGGGTCGTTTATGAGCAACCATTAAAAACATGTGGTTCTCTTTGTTCAGTTCAGTACCAGGAACTGAAATCTTCCGTTGAACTATTTTTGTTGAATGATTGGTGATTTTGGAAGAATATTCAGAAAACAGTCTGAAGTAATTTTTCTCTTCTTGACTCCTGGATAACTTACTTTATTGTTTACCCAACTAGTTACTTTTAAAGAATATGTAATCAAATCCTTTAATTTAGTAAACTGTGCTTATTTCAAATGAAAGTTCATTAAATCTTTAAAAAGAAGAAAAGAGACTCAAAAACCCGTATAAACAAATCCCTCATTTTATTTGTATCCATCCCTAATTCAGAACTAGGTTTGTCTTAGCTTATTTTAGTTTTTGAAGACACAATTCTACTGGTTTGAAATACATAAATATTTTATTTCAATTGTGGTACTTCTTTCATCATTTCAGTTGATTGCTAAATTATAAACATTATTCAAAGTTTGTTGTGGGGAAGGAACTCCAGTTGTATTATATAAACTAAATGCTATACTTAAATTATCCTTTCCACTCTTAGGTTCAGGGAGATATGCCTTTCTGTGCAAGCACAGTACACCACGGCTGCCAGTGTGTTTGATTTTTGCTGCCATGAACTTTGGAACAGTGAATCTAAATTATGGCCCTATCACAGTGTATCAAGCAAGATGAAATCCAGCTTTGTCGTGGTTGGTGTCTCCTAAATGGATTAAAAAAATATGCCCTGAGGTTTATATTGGAGCTAGTCTTTGAGCCGTTACTCATGATTAATATTTGAAACTTAGAACTTAAATGAAAATCCTTAAGATACTCATTTAAAACTAATAGAACCATCTCAGATTTTATGTGGAATGTGGTAGGTGGTACAAGGAGTCTGTTAAATAAATAGAATCAGAATGTAGTCACAGGTCAGAAGTAAGCGGGAAAGACTTGTGAATTATAACCAAGCCCATGTATTTTATTCTGCTTTGGAGGCAGAATTAATTTTAGAACTTCGCCAGACATTTGTGTGTAAAATAAGGCAGCAGCAGCGATCAGAAATGACAGCTAATATCAGAAAAGGAAAAGTTAGAAAGCATAATATGTTGAGGCCATTTAAATATGGTAGCAAAAAGCCCTGTGTATTTTAATAGCTTCTGAGGGCATTATAGGTGTATGGTAGGAGGGTAGGCTGATTACTGTTTATAGTGATAACCCAAATTAATAAGAAAAGCTTAATTTCTGTTTAATGTTTTCTTTTTTAAAAAGAGGGATGGCTAAAATTGTAGAAAAAATTTCATCAAATGGTTAAAAATAAAAGAGCTTTAGTACTTATTTAATCATATGTTCAGTGAGTATTACTGAGTATCTGCTCGGTGCCACCCCCTGTTCTAGGCCCTGGGGACGCAGCAGGAGCAGGGCAGACAGGCTCCTGCGCTTGTGGACTTGTTATCTGGAACACGCTTAGCGTGGAGAACCTCATTTTCTGACGCTGCCAGATAAATGAGTCATTACTGTATTTGGGAAGTGCAAATAGAATTTGAAGTGTTCTAATTTGTTTCCACTTTAAGTGGAAATAGGAAATCGTCTGAAGACATAATTATTTTGAGTGAAATAATTTCCAGTAGGTGCAAAAGTGAAATGAGAAGTCTGAATTTAGGCCTGCCATTAAATTTAATAGTATTTGAAATAGTATCTAAACTGCTGTGTTGAGGAAGTTTGGCTGAAAAGTAGATTTTGTCATGTTAGCTATAAAAATGGAAAGGCTTTCCTTAGAGGTGGAAACTAGGTCCAGAAGTAATACTTCTCTCTGTATTTTACTGGCACAGTCAACTTAGTCAAGAAATATTATGTAACATTGACTTCTTGGAAATAAAGTAACTTAAAGAACACAGATAACACATTTAAAATCCTTCTCAGTGTATTTGTAGAACTCTTATGAGGACCCCTGAGTTTCCTGAATGGTTATATTTCAGCAAAATTGGCTGCACAATGGATCCCATTTTCTCAGTGATTTTCATTAAAAAGTCGTATATTTTCACACAGGAAAACATTCCCTTAATACTTTAAAGAGTGAAAACTTAGGGTAAGGATTAAGTCGGTGGGCAGTTCTGGGTGGAGGACTGTGTGTTGCAGTGTCTCAGCGAGTTCACGGTTATGTTCCCTTGTCAGTGTGTGTATGGGTGTCGGGGGGTAGCATGGGGTGCAGGAGGGAAGTTCCCAGTACTTTGGAATGCTCTCTTTCTCAAATTCTGCTCTCTCTCATGACCCTTAAAGGCACTGACAGATTTCTTGGTTCTTTCTGGCAAGAACTCTAGAGCTGGACCAGAGAGCTCCTTGGTACAACCATGTTGCTTCTGTTATGCCTCAACATGGAGTTGAATTTTTTTCACGCAGTTTATGTGTTTCATTTCCTAACTTATACTGATGTAAAGTGCTCTCGGTGTTGCTTTGTTGGTGCATTACCTTTCCTGGAAAGGTTTTTAGTAAGGTTTTGCCTTACAGCTTAGCTTACTTTGCAGGGATGCAATCTGACGGTTGCTAAAGTCTGATTAGTTGCTGACAGTCACCTACTTGTACCTGCATCTCATCAGTATAGAGAAGGGTCACTGATAAAACTGAATGCTAGTGAGCAGTGTAGAGATTAGAGAGTCACTCATGGACTCTTGTTTGCAAACATTTTGGTGGTTGAACCACATCTTTACTACTATAGAATCATATTGCTGAATGACGGACTAGAAAGTGGAGCTGCCATCAACTCTATATTTATTTTGGGTATCCTTAAACCTGTTTTTCCAGGGGTATAAGGTTATATTCTGGGCCCCCAAGCAACAGTTTCAGTGAGGGATGCTCTTAATGTTTCTGAACCTCACTGTAACAGACTTTAACTGAAGACAGTATTGGAGACCCAAGGATAATGTGTTTATTTTGGAATTACTTAAGCTTAGTAACCTTAACAAACTTAGTGAGTTTGAAAGTAACAATTACACTTTTATAAGTCCCATACAGCCCCCTTTTGTAATGACCCGGGGAAACACTTATGGTTCCACTGATTCATCTCCTGGGGACCATCAGTTTTCCATTGGTCTCTGGCCAGTCTTTTTTAGACAGTTTCTCTTCTATGCGTTTAAAAAATAACATTTGTAGGCGTTTTTCTAAAAATAATACCTGAACTTTGTAGAAAATCCTAAAAGAAATAAAAAAAATAAAGAAGAAAAGAAGCCTACCATCCAGACATAATCACCTAAAAATTTTGGGATGTGTGTGTGTATAAGATTAAATATGATATAAAAAGATTTATATATATATATATATATATATAATACATGCCTATGTGTGGATAAAAGGAGGAAGGTGTTTAAATTGAGATCATCATTTACTACTTTGTTCATTTAATAGTATAATATTATACGTATCATTAAAAAAACGTGATCACCTGCTCTCATTTAAAGTCTGTGGCAAAGATTAACTTTGGTGAAATCCCCAAATAATTACACTAGTTGTATTCTGCTTAGCTTCTTAAAAAGTTGTTAAATAACCTTTTTCCCTGTAAAATTTTTCTGAGAGATGTTTGTTTTCCCATAGTTTTATAGCTTGTTAAGAATAAAAGAATTAGGAATTTAAAATTATAAGCTGGCGAAAGTAAAAGCTTTTCTCAAGTGTCAAATAAAATTTTTATAAGTGGGTACATACAGGTTAATGTCTAAATCAGGGAAAAAATGTTGGGCAGATGTGTTAATTAAGTTCTTGTTTACACGTGTCTAGAATAATTTGTTCTTCGGGAAACTGTCTGGTGGCATTAAGCCATTTAGTCCCACAGCTTGAATTTCTTCAGGCATGTTTGCATTTCAGGGGCTGAAGCAGGGAGGACATTTGGTTTATTAGTGGTGTGGCCTAATGTGTTGGACTTTGAAGTAGGACACAACTGCATAGTTTTATCACTTAGTGGCTGGGTGGCCTAGGGCAAGTTACTTAACCCCTCTGGGTCTCAAATTTCCTTACCTGTAAAATTTGGGTGGGTAATAGTTTTTACCTCATGGAAGTGAGAGTTTGAGATAAGGTCAGATTAAATGAGATACTGTGTTTCTAGAAAATAGTCATGCGGGGCATAACAACATTTTGGTCAACCATGAACCAGACCCCATAATAGGCGCTGGTCCCGTAAGATTAGTACCGTGTAGCCTAGATGTGTAGTAGGCCATGCCATCTAGGTTTGTTTAAGTACACTCTGTGATGTTTGCACAACGACAGAATCACCTAATGACGAATTCTCAGAATGTGTCCCCGTCATTAAGCGACGCATGGCTGTAGCAGGTTTTAGTGAATGGGAATTCTCTTCCGTGTCTCGTAGGTGTCTGTCACCCTTAGTGTTACCTCAATTGGATTAAACTTGGTTTGATACTATGAGGTGTCAGAAGTGACTTCACCTTGAACAACAGGGTGGCTAAGTTTTTTTCTATAAATTTTGATAAATGTCTGAAATTTGAGACTTGGGTTGATTTTAGGAGAGAGATTGAGACTTTTAAAGCTCAGATTTTGGTTAGTGTAAATGGATTTTACTTAATTTTGGATTTTAATTTAACATTTCATGTATACATTTTGGTATATTTAAATAGTTGACATACTTGTAAATTTTAATGTCTTCATTATATTTCATTTTATTGATGTTTCATGGTTTGTGGTGTATGTTCTTAACAAAATGATTAGCCTTTGGAGTAGATATTAAATTTGAATTTTAAAAAAACCTTTTATTTTGGGAATTTTCAAATATACCCAAAACTAGACTGGTCTAATGAGTTCTCATGTATCATCATCCAGCTATGACAGTCATCAATTCATAGCCGCTCTTGTTTCACGTTATCCTCCCTCCCCCATTATTTTGAACCAAATTCTAGACATCATAAAACAGAATTATGATACATGAAATTTGTCAGCTTGGTCTCCCTGCACATTTATATGTAGATGTATTCTCATTTATCTCCTTCTTTTGATTTGAATTTTTTTCATTTTGGATATAGTCCACTTTAATTACATCAAGTGTTGTCCTACTCTAAATACCTAATAGTTATAGTGAACTTTTAAGAATATTAGAAATTTTGTGCTGATGCATATTTAAAGGACAACTTCCATTGTCACCATATTTGGGAGGCTTGTGTGGTCACAAGTGAACAAAGTGCTTAATTCTACCTCCACTTCTAACTTTGTTAAATGTTTAAGAAGACTCTCAAGTGTATCTGTAAGTGCAGATAAGGATTTGAAAAAAACATTTTTGAGAACTTTTGGTAAGTCAGCTATAAATGCAGTGATTTGGAAAGCATTTTTGGGAGAACTTTCGGTAAATCAGTTATAAGATGCAGTGCAAGCTCTGTAAGCCAATACTGTTCAAAATAAGTTATCCTTCAGGGCAGTTGCTAATGCTTAATTGTGTGTGTTTTTTTAAAGGGCTTAGAAATGTGAGTCTGGTTAAATCAGAGTCTTCCTGATTCTTTGTATTTTAAACAATAAGGTTTTATACTGTGTTGGACTTGAATGTTGTTTCTGTGTGTATATGAGCGTGGGGTGGGGTTTGTTGGGTCTGACTTAAGGTAGTTCTGTCCCGTGTATGCATGTGCATTTCATACTTGAGATTTATTGGCTAGGAAAAGGTCAGACGTTGGAGGCTAGTTTTTTTCCACCTGAAGTGTATTGTGCAGTCATAGGTTGAGCATTTTACAAAGTATGCTCTTCCTTTACATTTTACTGGTCAGATGGCAGATGGAATAAGCTAAAATTGAATATTAAAAGCTGTATTCCATTTGTGCTCTATACTTTTGTACTCTCTTTATATAGTTATTTGACTAAATCAATTTTTTCCTATACTTAAATTTTTTTGCCTAATTTATTTCCATATTTGCTTGGAATCTTAGCACAGTATTTGAGTCAGAAGACTTTTATAAAGCTTGAGCTAAATTAAATAAATTTGTTGGCATTAAATGGAAGCTGGCAACTTTGCAGTTTTAAAATCTTTGGTGGTTTGGGAATAATAAGTGACTCAACTGTATGAGCTGAGGTCGTTCCCAGATACAAGGTACCAGTCATAGTAAATGTGCCTTTAGTCAATTAAACACTTTCTGAGCATAAGTATTATGCTGTTACACCAAGAAGGAAAATGAATATCTATGGAGTGCAGTGTATAGCTAATTGAATTATCTTAATCAGTGAAAATGATAATTTGTACGATTAATTTAGAAAAGCAGTCTATGTATTAATTTGAAATTATGTGCTATTAAGGTTTTTAGAATTTGAATTTGAATTCACATGTGATTAGAGTATCTAATGTTGATATTCTTAGAACATGCTGAATTATAGTATAAGGAACTTGATGCAACTCATGGGTTTAGTTGTTCACTTACTGGGAATGAAGACTTTTGGTATAGGTCTAGTTAAGAGAAAACAGCTGACATCTAGCTTCTGTAATGACAATGGCTGAAACAGGATTCTCTATCTTGATTGCCTATTAGAATCATCCAGGGGCTTTAAAAATACAGAGATCTGAGGCCATTTAGTAAGGGTCTCTGGGTTTAGGGTGCTGGCTCTGGTAGATTTTAAAAACTCGACAGGTAATTCTAAAGTTTAGCTGGGGTTGAAAACCACTGTCTTGAAAAGACGTGCTCCAGTGCGTGTTACTTGGTGTGGTGATTCTCGAGAGGCGAATTGCTCTCTTTAAAGAAGGAACAGCTACTTTTCCTTGCTTTATTTCCAGGAAGGGGTCAGCACCATTTTTTTTTTTTTTTGGTGAGGAAGACCAGCCCTGAGCTAACATCCGTTGCTAGTCTTCCTCTTTTTGCGAGGAAGACTGGCCCTGGGCTAACATCCTGTGCCCATCTTCCTCTACTTTATATGGGACGCCACCACAGCATGGCTGACAAGCAGTGCATCGGCAGGCGCCCGGGATCCGAACTGGCGAACCCCGGGCTGCCAAGCGCAAACTAAACCGCTGCGCCACCGGGCAGGCCCCACCATTTTTTTTTATCAAAGTTGGAAGTTTTCAAGCCTCATCCTTTGTCTCTTGGCCCAGTAGAGAGGAGAGCAAAATGGTTAAACTCTTACTACCTGTAAAATAATTGTAATCAGAGCTAACGTTTGTTGACTGCTTACTCTTCCAGTTGCTGGGCAGCTAAGGGGTTTTATGTACATTATCTTATTTAAGCTTCATAATAACTTTTAGCAATGACTGCCATTTTATTGATGGAGAAATGGAGACACAGAGGTTAATAATAACTTGCGTCAACTCAGAACAGCTGGGTGGCAGAGCTGGGTAGAAAGAGTGACTCACTCCCCCGCTATACTGTGCTGACTGACGTTACCCATATTTTCAGACTCTTAGAAGACCTATCATTGTCATGGAACTTACTTTGATTTGTTATCTGTTAGAGGAAAAGGGCTTCTTTATAAAGGACATTATTTATTCATGGATTTATTCTTCAAGTGAATTGCAGAGGAATAAAAAAGCTTGCTAACTTTTACAAAATGCTGAAGATATGAATGGTTTTAAGAGCTTTATTTAAATTTAGATCCATCTCATGTTCTTAAGGCACACACATGCAACACGTCTGTCCCCCTCCCCACCATATAAGCTTATTTGACTTTGGCTTTTAATAAACTAAGCTGGAGGTGGATAGGTACGAAATACTACTTTTACAGTAGAAGTATACTTTATATTTTGAGGAACACTTTTTTGGTTTTCTTATATGTTCTAATCATAAAGCATTGAGATTGACATGTTTGTTTTTAAATCAGATTATGCATTGAAGTGGATGTTTCAAAGTTATCATGGAAAATTGTATTTTTGTTTTGGTGATTATATTGTTTTGAAATATTTAAGAACATCCAGTGTACATTTTTTCATATCAGTATTTGGTATTTGACAGTATTTTTCTGTGGTACTGTTTCTGCTTATTTACCCCTACTCCCACATTTAATATCTCAGAAAAAAACGTATTTACGTTGTCACACTGTCTCCCTTGTTATAGGGTGCTCTCAGTTGCGTTATTATGAATTACATAGTATCATTTGGGTATACATCCTGAAACTACTTAGTTTTGATTGCCTATAGAAGTCACTTGTTAGAATCAGTTTGGTGGTGGGGGAGGGGGGAGGGAGAGAGAGGACGTTGAAGGAGGGAAGAAAGAAGGAACAGACAGATGCAGAGAAATTAACAGAGATGTAATAATTATTCCTAAGGCTTTGACTTCACAATTGTAGTGTTGTGTGTTGAAAACAAGCATTTGCAGATCACTATGAAGTGATTATATTGTGGGATATAGAATGTATACCCGGAGAAGGTGTTAGCTAGTAGGATTCTGCATTACACACCTGCTCCCTTCTCAGCCACCTCTCCTTGGACCCTCTAAGATGGGCCTTTCTCTGCCTTGCTGCATCTGCTCTAGAATTTTATTGAAATATTTCTTCCGTTAATTGTCCCACTCCTGTTCTTTCGTGAGTTTATACATTTTTAATTATTTTCCCTAATTTTAGAATGAGCTGAGAAGGCAGCCCACCTGTGCTCAATATACATATTTAATAGGAAAACTCATTTCTCTTGAATTTTACAGTGTCTTTTTACTCCTCAGAATTTAAGAATTTTTTTTTTTGTTGCCAAATGTGATATTCTCTTTCCTTTATGGGTTTTATGCCAGATTTCAGATTATGACATTATAAAAATAACCTAGTAATTTTATAGTTTGAGGGGTTATGTTTTGATCACAACTATGGTACATTAATTGGATATTCAATTATTATAAGTGTGCTAGATGTGGGGCCGGCCCGGTGGCATAGCAGTTAAGTTGGTGCTTTCCCCTTTGGTGGCCCAAGGTTCGCTGGTTCAGATCCTGGGTGCGGACCTACTCACCATTTGTCAAGCCATCCTGGGGCGGCATCCCACATAGAAAAGCTACAACTCTACAACTATGATACACAACTAAGTACTGGGGCTTTGGGGAGAAAAAAAGAAAAAAGAGAGGAAGATTGACAACAGACGTTAGCGCAGGGCCAGTCTTACTCAAAAAAAAAAAAAGTGTGCTAGACGTATAATATAGAAGTGCATTTTTGAGATATAGATGGTGAAGATGGGTCGCCGCCAGTCTCAGAATTAATGCAGGTTAATGATAGCAGAAGTTATTTTCAGAAGAAGAGAATTTTGTACTATGAAATTGAAGCCTGCTTTGAGATTAAATCATGGATGAAGTTATAAATAGATTATTTAGGACTAACCTATAAAACCCTTCAGGTGCAAGACAAACCCTTCTTAAGCCTCATTTTGTGTTACGGTAGCTGAGGTATAAGGAAAGCGAATGAGCTTTGCTTTGAGGCAGTGGATGAACCAGTAGAACCTTTTTAGTCCTGTTACTTGGCCTGCTTTTTTCCTGTGTGCTGATGTGATCTCCCCCTGCCCCCCAGATAAATAGGGGTCATATGACGACAGAAGCTAAGAGAGCTGCAAAGATGGAAAAGAAGATGAAAATTTTGCTTGGGGGTTACCAGTCTCGTGCTATGGGGCTCATGAAACAGTTGAATGACTTATGGGACCAAATTGAGCAGGCTTACCTGGAGTTACGCACTTTTGAAGAACTCAAGAAACATGAAGATTCTGCTATTCCTCGGAGGCTTGAGGTAACATTATTGCCTTGCAGCATTGCTTAGAAAGAGAGCTGCAAAGAATTATCAGGACTTTCCTTTTTTTTCCTTCCTGTGCGGGCTGTCTTCTGAAGTTGATACTGTCTGGCTTTTTTCAGTGAGAGCCTAAAGTTTTTGGCTTTCTAATCTAGAATTGCCTGTGTGTAGATGGATAGACCAGGACAATTGTGGATACTAAGTCTTTTCCTTTACTACTTTTCTGTTTTTATATGCGCTAGGAAATAGAATATGTAGCGCTTGTGATTTGTCCCCCTGAAACTTAATTGCATCCCATTTATATAGCTGTCAGAAGTGTCTCGGAACCAGTGTCTTTCTGTTTTGTGACTTAGAATGCTCAGAATATAGCTAGTCATTCCAAAGCATCAAACTCCTTTGGCTAGATTTGGCTTAACTTTTTTTCCTGCGTGTACGTGATACAGATAATGGGCAGCCAGGGCTTATTTAAGTGCATTTGTAACTATTGATAGGACAATAATGGCTTGTTTATTTGAGATAGCCAGCAGAGATTTTACAACCAGATGGTAGTCATATGACCAAATCAAAGAATGGCTGCAGTACAGTCGTATGCCACCAGATGACTTTTTGGTCAGTGAGAGACCACTTATACGACGGTGGTCCCTTAAGATTAGTACCATATAGCTTAGGTGTGTAGTAGGCTATACCATCTAGGTTTGTGTAAGTACACTCTACTATGTTTGCACAACGATGAAATCTCCCTAACCACCCATTTCTTAGAATGTATCCCCGTAGTTAAGCGATGCATGACTGTACTGGTTTTATAGCAAAAGTAGTTGCTATTTTTGTTTCTCTTTGGGAATACTTACCTCTTAAGAGTCATGACTTAAACTCCGCTGTTTGTAAGATGATGAAGTACTGTAAGATATTTTTAATTTTCAATGTACTCACATATGAAATGATTATTTAATATTTTTGTCTTTTCAAGTGTCTAAAAGAAGATGTTCAGCGACAACAGGAAAGAGAAAAGGAACTTCAGCATAGATATGCTGATTTGCTGCTGGAGAAAGAGACTTTAAAGGCCAAATTCTGAAGCATAGTTTATATTCTGTCACAAGATGAATTAATTGCTGGTTTTCATACTCTGGAAGGCTGAAACGAATGTTTATCTTCATTGACAAATTTGCCCACGATCTGTGGTTTTTCAGTTGTTTATTTTAAATGGTGTGATCTTACACATTCTGTGTATAAAGACTTTAACTCCATAGGACATTTTAGGGTTTAAATTATTAAGACGATCATTCTTTTAGCAGTGTCATATTTGCAAAATTTTTTCAGTTTGGCCTTTAATTTTAAAAGCCTGATTTTAAAGTGCTGCCTGTGAGTAAACTCTTGAATAAAAACAAAATATAAAAAATTGAGAATGTAGCCTTTTGTTTGAAGTAATTAGATACTTAGAGTGCCCACAAACCAGCAAATATGTACTCTGTGTCATATTTAATGAGTAACTCTCGGGTAATCAAAACGGCGATCCAGAATCTTAACTTAAATCCTTAAGAGGCAATCCTTTTGTGGCTTTGTTAGTTTTGACCGTTTTAGCATAGAATGGTCATTTCTCTATACACTGACAAGATAGATTAACTTTTTAATAGCTCAGTTTTTTTTTCAGTATAACTTTAGGGAAGATCTCTTCTCTGCCCAGCTACTTACAGTTTATGGATTAGGACTCCAAAAGATGTAATTTTTCCTGACCTGTTATTTTCTTGTAAATATTTTTTTGACAGATGCATTTTAAAGATTAATTTCAACAAGGCTATCAAACTTTATTAAAGCTCTGTGTTTTTCTTAAGTCAATCACACAAGTGTAGAATTTGGGGACTGGGTAAAGGTGGGAAAATCTAACTTTATAACAATTCATATGAAGTCATTTAGGACAGTATTAATTGGCTGCAAGTTCAGTATAGGCCAACAATGTGTTGGACTCACCAAAAAAGTTTGCCTAATCTTAGACTACTAGGGACTAAAGGAAGGGAAAAAGGATTCCTTCCTTCCTTCATTTATGAGATATTGATTGACTATATACCCAGTGTCAGAGTCCTGGAGATTGAACAATGAATAAAATAGGTATGGTTCCTGTTTTGTGGAGCTTACAGTCTATTGAGAATGATAGACAGTTAAAATTCACATGTTTACTGAGTGACTCTTCTTATGTGCCAGGCACTGATTTGAGTGCTGGAGATGAACAGTTGCAAGGACAAAGTTCCTGCTCTCATGGAGGTCACAGTAAGTAGTGGGAGGAGATAGTAAATGTGCAGGGAGAAGTGTCAGATCATGAACTTTAGATTCTATGGAGGGAATTAAAATAGGGTGATGAGAGATACTGGCTGGGTGGCTACTTTAGGTTGGATGATCAAAGAGCTCTCTGAGGAGATAACAGTTAAGATAAGATGTGATTGGCATCTTGGAGCTATCCTTGTGAGATTCAAGGGAAGAGCCATGCCGGCAGAGTGAATAACTAGCACAAAGCCCCTTTGATGTCTTGAGGAACAGAAAAGAAGACAGTGTGGCTAGTGTGTCAAGAATGGCATTTGTATAAGGCCTGGTTGTTATGGGGCCATATGTAAGGCTAGGGTAAGGAATTTGAATCTTGTTCTAAACTACAGTGGGAAGCTATGAGAAGATTCTAAGCAAGGGGATGACATGATTGGATTTGTTTTAGAAACATCCTGTGGCTGTCCTATATAATGTCTCACCAGGCTGAGTTAATTGAGGAGCCTGATGCAGTAATCTAGGTAAACAGTAATAGTGACTCAAACTAGGATAGAGGCAGTTTTGATGGAGACAGGTGGAAAGATTTGAGCTGTAATAATTCTGTAGTCTCATCAGACCATAAATTTATGTTTTTCTGATATCTAGTCAGTTAATTCTAGTACTTTTTTCAGCAATTTCGTAGGATTTTCTAGGAAATACTTTATCCTCTATGAATAATGATAATGTTACTCTAATAATTTTTATAGCATGTTTTGTTGGCTGAAATGTTTAGAACAATGTTAAATGATGATGATGGTAGATGTTCTTGTTTTGTTCCTGCTTTTAATGGGAATATCCATAATGTTTTACCTTTAGGTTGGCTGTTTTGAGTCAGATATTCTTTCTCTAGAAAGAAAATATCCCTCTATTTTTCATTTTTCAAGAATTTGAATTGGGAAGGCCTCTGAAATTTTGTCACATACTTTCTTGATATCTGTTAAGATGATCATACAGGTTTTTTTTTTCATTTGATTTGTTGATGACATGTTCATAGATTTTCCAACATTAAACCATCTTTGAACTTCTGGGATCAGATTAATTAAAAAAATTTTTTAAAGAGATTTAAATTTTCCTGCATCTTATATAGACTTTAATTATGGATTTAAAGTAGTTGATCTAATAATATTAATAAAGACTCACTTGGTTTTCAAAATTTGAAGTAATGTACATACTTAGAGCCTAAAAAAATGACCAAGAATTGCATCATTTCAAAACTGGCAGTCTCAGTGCATTTGTAAACTGCTCGTGATTCTGCCACACAGCAGCACGGCTTTAACTGGTAAACAGATGCCATCATCCTTCGTTAGTGTCCCTCCAAGCCCAGGGCTCTTCACCAGCACCACTCTGAGAGCGGTTTTGTTGACTCTGAACATCCGCATTGATCGTGTTCTCTCACGGGCATTCGTTAAGTGCTGGTGTTAAAACTCATTGAAAAGCATGTTCAAGTCTCAGTAACTTTGGGACAAAAATTAAATGCGCTGAAGAGCCAAAAGAAACTACCACCGTGAGCGAGAGTCCTATTTGAAATAGTAGAAATAATGCTGATATAAGAAAAAGCAGTCTCAAAAGAAAGAAATAGCTACAGTGACCGTAGACTTTATGCTGTACCACCATGCATCCTCTGTTTTTACATTTATTTTTCTGGGAAAATTAGTTTTGAAATACATGATGTCCTCTGGAATGCATTTCTTTTAAAATAAGACTGCCCTAATGGTACTGTAGAATTTGATTTGCTAATATTTTATGTAGGGAAATTGCTTTGGTCTTTTGGGCTTTCAATGTCCAGGTTTTGACATGGGGATTTTGCTAGCTCTTTAAAGTGAATAGGATAACTGTATATATTTTTCTGTGATTAAGCAGTTATGGTATGGGAGTGATTTGTTCCATGAAAGATTGAAGGACTGTGCTTATAAAACTTTTAAGTTTGGAGTCCTTTTTGGAAATAATTTCTTGATATAACTATCAGTTTCTTCTGTGATTGTTAGTATGTTTTCTATTTTTAAATTTAAATTTAAAATTTTGTTTTAAAATGTATTTCTCCTTTTGTGTTTATTATCTACTAAATTTAAGTAATTTATACTTTTCCAGAAAACTTTTCATTTTGTTGAAATTTAACACATTTATTAGCAGAGAATTTTAATAGAAGGAGAATAAAAAAATTTCTTTTCTATTAAATTTGCTACTTTTAAGTTATAAGAAATTTACCTTAATTCTGCCGTGTCTGTCTTTTTCCTTGATTAGACTTGCTAAAGGTATCTTTTTTCCCTTAACCAAATCTGAACACTAGTTTTTTTTTATCAATTGTAATTTTGTTTTAAAATGTATTACTTTCTCGTGTAGTGTTTATTATTTCCTTTGTTTTCTCTAGATTTTTTTCTCTGTAACGTTTTGAGTCTGATGCTTATTTTTTATTTTTGTATACAAATGAATACGTTGAAGGCTTTTGGTTATCTATAATTTCAGAAATGTTCACATCCCAGCTGTGTTATGTGTCTTGTGTTCTAAGTAGTTTATCATTATGTTTTAAGTTTTTGGTTCAATAATTAAGAATATTTAAAAATTGCAGTGTGGTTGGCTTTTTTAAAAAATCTTTGCTACTTGTAGGATTTTTGCCTTGTGGAAAGAAAATATGGCTGATGTATTTTCTGCTTTTTAGAATTTATTGAGGTTTTGGGGCCTAGCATTTTAAGGAAATGTTCTGTGGATGTTTTGAAGGTTTATTCAATTTGTGTGAGATAGAGGTGAATGTGTAGCTATTCAACCACTTTAATTATATTATTAAAATCTTATTTTCTTATTTTTGGTTAGGAACTACTATAGACTAATAGTATTGTCTTAGAGTCTCCTATTATAGTTATTTTTCTCAGTTTCATCTTGTTTGTCTAGAGCTTTTGCTTTGTATGTTTTGATACTGTTATTTAGTATATAAATACCTGTGTCTATTAGGTACAATTGATAAAGAAGACTCACTAGTCTAAAGTTACTCTTTTTGTCCTATTTATGCTGTTTGTCTTGAATTTTACTTTCTTTGATATTAGAATATTTCTCTTTTTTGTTTAGATTTGCTTGATAAATTGTTGTCTATCCTTTTTTAACTTTCAAATAATCTTTAGTTGTTTCTTAAGCAGGATGTCTTGTTGGATTTTATATTTCAACCCATTTGGAGAGTCTTTGCATTTTAATAGGGAGTCTGATGCATTTGCTTTTATGTTAATTACTGACTTTGGTCTTCTGTGATCATGTTTTATGCTTTCTCACTGATTCCTCTCATTTTCTAAATGGACTGTAATTTCCTGGCTTTAATTTTCTTAGTGATTTAGAAAATATACATCCTCTTTGAAATTTTACAAATGGTAATAGTATCATTTAGGGTTCAGGATCCATTCAGGAGAAAGAAACCATACCAGTAATTGGAACAGGGAAAATTCAATGTGAAGAATTATTAATTAGTAACAGGGGGATTAGCCACTAAGAGAGGCAAAGACATCTCTAAAGAATACAGGAATAGCAGATGAAGGGAGCAGTTGCATCTTGTAGATTGAGAGAGAGAACCCCAGGAAGGAACAAACTTGGAAGAGCCCTTTCCCACCCCACAAGACTGAGATTCAGATCTCCTTGAAGAGGGTGTGTGTGGCCTACTGGATGGAGAAGTTTGCTGAGGTGCCACAGTTTGAGGTGGCAGGCAGGTAGGTATCAGGGAAACTTGCCAGGAAGTCACTTGCTGGGGTGCTGGTGACACTTGGAGGAAAGCTGCCTGCTGGGGTGCCAACAATACTCTGGAGAGTGTACCATGCTCTTTCAGACTTCGCTGGCAGAGAAGCCTCCCTCCGGCCAAAAAGCCACATGCTGACTGTGATGCGGTAGGAGCGCCAGAACCAGGGGATGTGAAGCCCCTTCCACTTGCAGTGTCCATTCAGTGCCTTCTACTTACAGTGCCTAATACTCTGTCCACTGGCAAAGGAGAAAGTTTATAGGTTACAACTGCAGTATCACAAAGCAGGGCAAGAGGATGGATTTGGAGCTGACACAATAACCATTGTTTTTCGAAGTCCCACTCAAGCCTGTATTTTCCTTAGTGGCTGAGTAAAGAATGAAGCTGTTGTCTGAACCAGTTTTAATTCCATTAACAGCTCTTTACATCATGGTCAGGGGACTGTTTATGTATGTTTCCAGGGAATCTCCAGGGTACACATCCTATTTCACTTTTCAAAGCTGTTTATTGCGTCTGCTTGTTGTCCCTGGTGGCCGATCTTTGGGTTTGGATCCAAGGTTTTCATCTCTCTGCCTGGCCTCGTGCTTAGAGCATTTGTTGGAGTGTTTCCTTGGTTCTTTATTCTTCCTCCAATCCTATGTTATTTCTTTAGATCCCCTTTATTCCACATTTGCAGCCAGAGATAAAGCCAAGGAGGGGAGTTCAGACAATATTATCTCTTAAAAAAAGGTTTATTTTTATCAGTAATATATGCATATGTCTGTAAAATCAAATTCTAAGATGATGGTGATGGCTGGAATGTCTTGGATTTTCTTACTCCACATAAAAACATAGCAACCAAAAACCCCTGGACAACGTTTACAATCTAACTAGATGACAAGATATCCCCATGGACTCTAGAATATGAGTGGGTGGGGATGAACGACCACCAGGCACAAGACCTGTGTGCTATCCTGTCTTTGCAGGGAAAATTAATGGGAGGCACTGGGGCCTCTGACACACAGAACAGGAGAACCCTACGTGGCCAACAGGTATTCGTGGAATGAGTGGTGGACCAATACGAGAACAATGGCTATAATGGGCAAGGCTTTTGCCCACTGCAGTCATGGGTGAGTGAAAGGGAGTAAAAGTTCAAAGACAAATTAGCAACCTTGTGATTAATGTGTTAACATTTTTGTAGATAGGCCTAATTTCAAAAGTCTTCTGTTTTAAAGCAAGATTTTTTCCTTTGGAAAAAAAAAATACAGCAACTTAGTGATAGATGGGTATTAAAATTACCAGTTATAAGGTATTTGTTAACTTACCATGTAAGAGTTGCACTGTCCAGTATGTGACATGTGTTACTGTTGAGCCACAGGTGACTATTGAGCACCTGAAATGTGGTTAGTTCAAATCGAGATGTGCCATAAGTAACTTACTGGATTTTGAAGACTTAGTATGAAAAAAATGTAAAATATCTCAATTTTTTATATTGCTTACATGTTGAAATGAGAATATTTTTGATATAGTGGGTTAAATAAAAGAATGTTATTAAAATTAAGTTCACCTGTTTCTTTTTACTTTTAAAAATGTGGCTAGTAGAAAATTTGAAATTACATATGTGACTTGCATTATATTTCTACTGCACAACACTGTTCTAATTTTTTGTTATTGACTTCTAATTTTATTCCATTTTGGTTTGAGAACATACTCTGGATGATTTCAGTTTTTAAAAATTTATTAAAACTTTTATTTTTTATTTTATTGAGGTCATAATAGTTTATAACATTGTGAAATTTCAGTTGAACATTATTATTTGTCAGTCACCATATGTATGTGTCCCTTTACCCCTTATGCCCACCCCCAACCCTCTTCCTCTCTGGTAACCACTGATCTTTTCCCTTTGTTCATTTGTTTATCTTCCATGTATGAGTGAAATCATGGGGTGTTTGTCTTTCTCTTTCTGGCTTATTTTGCTTAACATAATACTCTCAAGGTCCATCTATGTTGTTGCAGGTGGGATGATTTTGTCTTTTTTTTATGGCTGAGTCGTATTCCACTGTATGTATATACCACATCTTTATCCAGTCATCAGTTGATGGGCAGTTGGGTTGCTTTCATGTCTTGGCTATTGTGAATAATGCTGCAATGAACATAGGGGTGCATAAGTCTCTTTGGATGGTTGACTTCAAGTTCTTTGGGTAAATACCCAGTAGTGGGATAGCTGGGTTGTGTGGTATTTCTACTTTTAAATTTTCAGAAATCTCCATACTGTTTTCCATAGTGGCTGCACCTGTTTGCTTTCCCACCAGCAGTGTAAGAGGGTTCCCTTTTCTCCACAACCTCTCCAACATTTGTTATTTTCTGTCTTGGTAGTTATAGCCATTCTAAGAGGTGTAAGGTGATATATCATTGTAGTTTTGATTTGCATTTCCCTGATGATTAGTAATGTTGAACGTGAAACTTGTTTTATGGCCCAGCATATGGTCTGTCTTGATGAATGTTCCTTGTTCACTTGAAAATAATGTGTATTCTGCAGGCTGTAATGTTCTGTAAATACTAGTTAGGTCACATTCATCAATAGAGTGCAAGTTTTCTATATCCTTAATGGCTTTTTTCTCTCCAGTTGTCTAAGTTGCTGAGAGAGGTATGTTGAAATCACCAACTATAATTGTGGATTTGCATATGTCTCCTTTCAGTTCTATCATTTTTTGCTTCTTCTGTTTAGAAGTTTTGTTATTGTCTGCATACCCATTTAGGATTATTATGTGTTCTTGTTAAATTGTCTCTTTTGTCATTATGAAATGTCCTTCTTTATATCTGGCAACATTCTTTGTCCTGAAGCCTACTTTGTCTGACATTAATATCATTGCTCCAGTTATCTTACAGTCAGTGTCTGCGTCCTGTATTTTTCTCCATCTTTTTACTTTAACCTCTCTCTCTCTAGAGTGGGTTTTTATAGGTATCATTTGTTGGTTGTGGTGGGCATGTATCTTAGACTGCTTGATATCCCACAGGTCACTGAGGTGCTGTTCTTTTTAGAAATTATTTCTTTTCTCTTCTGTTCTTCATTTTGTATAAATACTATTGCTGTGTTTCAACTTCACTGATCTTTTTTCTGCAGTGTCTAATTTTTTATTATTCCTTTCTAGTGAAATTTTCATTTCAGATGTGTTTGTCTTTAGCAGTTCCATTTTGTTGTCTTTTTACATCATTTCTCTCCTCATTATTTCATATTTTCCTTTACATTATTGAGCATAAAGAACATGTTTATAATAGCTTTTTTTTTCTTTTGGTTGAGGAAGATTGTCCCTGAGCTAACATCTGTGCCCATCTTCCTCTATTTTGTATATGGGATGCTGCCACAGCATGGCTTGATGAGTGGTGTGTAGGTCCGCTCCTGGGTCTGAACCTGTGAACCCCAGGCTGCCGAAGCAGAGAATGTGAACTTAACCACTACGCCACCAGGTTGGCCCCTATAATAGCTTTTTAAACATCTTTGTCTGCAGATTCCATTATCTGTCATTTCTGGGTCTGTTTCTATTGACTGATTTTTCTCCTGGTTCCTGGTTATTTTCCAGTTCTTTGCAGGTCTAATATCTACAAAGGATGGTACACATTGTGAATGTTACATCACTGGCTTTTGTGTTTTTTAAAATTATATTGGGCTTTATTCTAGCAGATAGTTAATTTACTTGCAGATTAGTTTAATCCTTTTGAGGCTTGTTTTCAAGCAAACTATGGCCCATGCCTGTTTTTGTAAATAAAATTTTATTGGAACACAGCCACACTCATTTGTTAGGTGTTGTCTGTGGCTCCTTGTATGCTCCAACAGCAGAATTGAGAAGTTGTGGCAGAGACCATGTGGCCTGCAAAGCCTAATGTATTTACTCTCTGATCCTTACAGAAAAACTTTGCCTACCCCTCCTCTAGTAAAGTATTTATTATTATTTTAAACTGAATTTATAGATAAATATCTAAAAGCTTTCTCAGTGTTAGTTTCTAATACAGTAAATATCAAGAGATATGACCCACATAAAAGATTTTTGGCATCCTTAGTTTTTAAGGGTATAAAGGGATCTTGAGATCCAAAAAATTGAGAACTGCAAATTAAGATTAAATTTGCTGGTTGTAAGGAATGTCTTCTGCTCAGAGAATCTGTAGCTGGCTGTGGTCTCTGATCAGAAGTACAGTGTTCCCTGCTCCCCTGGGTCCTTCCAGCTGCACCTGTGTGCCTGGGAAAGGTCAGTGGTGGCTGTGTCTCGTGTGTGCAGTGAGTCGCTGTCCTTTCCTTACTCTCTCATTCTTGGATTCTGAGGCTTTTCAACTTAAATAAGCAGCAGAAGTGACTAGTTAGGTTTTGTTGTTATTTTTTTTTCTATCCTGATCTAGAGAGGTGTGCAAAATATAGAGTTGTGAGGGAACCCTAAGCAATTAATGCAATGAAGTTTTTTTTTTTTTTTTTTTTTGTGGGGAAGACCAGCCCTGAGCTAACATCCGTTGCCAATCCTCCTCTTTTTGCTGAGGAAGACTGGCCCTGGGCTAACATCTGTGCCCATCTTCCTCTACTTTATATGGGACGCCGCCATAGCATGGCTGACAGGCAGTGCGTTGGCAGGCGCCCGGGATCTGAACTCGCAAACCCCGGGCTGCCAAGCGCGGACTAAACCGCTGCGCCACCGGGCAGCCCCTATGCAATGAAGTTTTACTTGCAGATGAAATGACTGAAATCTCATGAGGGGAAGGGATTTGCCCAAATAATGAAACTAATGTTCAAGCCAAGTCCCGGGTCCAGGCCTTGTTTTTCTAATTTAGCCAGCTGCCATGGGATCTGAAATCTTGGACCAGTTTGATCAATCCCAGAACACTGATTGGTTCTTTATATTACTGTGCCTAATTAACCTGAGGGACTCATCACCCTGAAAACTGGCATAAACTGAAGGTTTAAAGAAATCCAGCTTTTTGATTTATGAATAATTATGGAGGTTCTTTCTGTATCTTGGGAGTGTATCTTGTGCTGATAACCTTTCAAACTGAATTCATGGAAAAGCAGTTGTCATCCTTTCCCATCAAGCATCACAGAATGACCTGCCCCTGCTCCCCTTTTGCCAAGAGCATTTGGCTGAATGTACTTGAAGATTGTCCTGGTGTAATGAAGTGGCTAAAAACCAGAAGTCGGACCAGATTTTAAAAGCGATGTATGTGGCCTGCGTTTAGGAGGTGTATCATGGATTAATTGGAAGATGAAGCATATAATTTTCCCTCTGTTCCCAGAGTATCCCTTACAGGAAACTTAATATCTGACTGAGAGTAGAAATGTTCAAAGTATGTGGGTGATGGTTATTTGATTACTTCAAGGAGAACTTGCTCCCCAGCAAAAAAGATCAGATCTGCCAACTATAGTTTAGTGTTTAAAACTCTACCTGAGGAAGGAGAGGTGAAGAAAACCTGTCCAGATTTAAGATTTGCTTGGTTGAGAAATCTGGACTAGAAATTTTTAACATGTATAGAATTGTCCAGTGTCTGCCCCCAAAGTTCAGAATTGGTTAATAAAATCTGGTGGAAGAAGAAGGAGGAGAACGGCAGCCATATTTTAGCTTGGTGTTAGCTGGCAGGGACCTGAGGCTGGGCATGAGCGAGCCCTCCCCCCCCAGCCTTCTCTGCTTGATGGGTTAGGAGGAGACCATGTGAATGAACAGCTTCTGAATGCTTATGGGATTGCACCTTGGAGAAGTGAGTTTGGAGGGAGGGTGGGGATCTTAGCAATGATGAGCCTGCAGATGGGCACTAAACTAGAGGGATTGGGGACAGTTAACCTGTAGAATTTTCATTTTCAGGGGGAGGGGGGATGAAACTAGGGGGTGGGACTAGGGAGGATCATGACATACAGACTCTTGTGTGGACTTCTTTTCCGTGTCACCTGTTTGGTTTTATTTTCCGCTATTGCTTTGGTGGTAATCAAGTATTTTGTTCTTGCCTTTAATAAGAATTGGCTCTGAAGTGACATGCCTGTTATGGTTGGTTAAGGAAGTGATGGCACACCTCTTCCAAGTTCCAACTGTCTCCTCTCTGCCAGGGGTTCATGGGGTGTGGTCCTAAACTGGAGCTAGCTGGCTCAGTGTTCCACGGCTCAAGTGCTGTCTAGTGGTTAAATGGAGGAATTGCTGTTAAATCAACAAGTGAGTTAAGAATTTTTATTCTTCAAATATGAGAAATAGAACATGTTCGTTCTCAAGTGTCATCCCTATTTTCAAGCAAACTTGCTTCTTTGGAAATCTTTATTTTGAGCTAGATGAATTCCAAAATAATACTAGGTCCTAAAACCCCTAGTAGATAATGAAGAAATAAAAGCAATATTTTGCTTGGTGATAAAACCACAGCAAATATGTAGAGGGAGAAACCTAAACAAAACCAGTGCTCTCTGAGAAACAACTTCCTCTGACCTGAGACTCAAGTCTCCCTCAGTAGACTGAGCTGTTAATGCCTCAGCATCCCTAGCAGGAGCTTCCTGAGTGTGGACGAGGCAGTGACGGTCTGCGTGTCTAACGGGACCTGCGATGAGGCTCTCAAGTACCATGACTGATGGTAGAGCAATTTCATAAGCATCAGGGCGCATGAGTGTGGCGTTTCCCCACGTAGTCCCCTAGGAAGCCATCCACTTATTCCAACAATGCTGCCACTGCTTACAAAAGCCTTTGGAACTGCTTATTGGAGTGGTTTTGAATACCTCCAGGGGTGCTCAGGAAGGACTGACATGGAGGTAGTTCTTTTAATGGGGTTGGAAAGGAGAGAAATGGAGGCAGGAACACTGGCGAGAAGTTACTGCAGGAGTCCAGGAACAGGTGATGAGGTTGGGGGCAGTGAAAACAGAAGAGAGTGGATTCCAGAGGCTTCATGAAGGTGGAATTGAAAAGTGTCGCTACCTGGATATGGAGGCAAAAAATGGGTCTGGGTTAGTCATCTCTGAGGGACAATGGTGATACCTCTGACAAGATGGTGAGAGGGGCTGATTTTGGAGAAAAGATGAAATGTTTGCTTCTAGTGGAAATAACAAGCAGGCATGGGGTCTAGAGGTCAAAAGGAGGTAGTTACTGGAGATTGATCTGTGCTCACTAATGGATCAAACATTGTAAAGTACAGGCATGCCTTGTTTATCGTGCTTTGCTTTATTGTGCCTTGCAGATACTGTGTTGTTTACGAGACCCTCCACCAGTAAAAAGATTTTCACTTGCTGAAGGCTCCGATGATGGTTAGCAGTTTTTAGCAATAAAGTATTTTTTAATTACACTGTTTCTTTTTAGACACAATGCTATTGCACACTTAATAGACTACAGTGTAGTGTAACCATGACTTTTTATGCACTAGGAAACCAAAAAATTTGTGTGACTCGCTTTATTGCGGTATTTGCTTTATTGTGATGGTCTGGAACCTACCCGCAACATCTCTGAAGTGTGCCTGTACCTGTAATCGTAACAGCTTGCATCTGTCATGCTAGGGACAGTACTCAACTCCTCTATACACTAACTTAATCCTCACAAAACTGAGAGGTGTAGGTGCTCTATTATCCTCAGTTTATAGATGGAGATAAAGTGGTTTGAAAGGGCAAATTATACCCATTTTGTCCCCAAATAAGGCTGAATTAAGTGAGAGAGTAGGAAACAAGAAAAAATAAATGAAAATATCAGGGTTATTACTGATGAAACCAGACTGGAGGACGGGGCTCAGGCATGTGCTGACAGTGTCTTCCTAGTGCTCCCACCACCCCCAGGCCTCAGAGCAGCCCTTTTATGGGCCATTGTGATTTGCGGAGCAGATGTGTTCACTCAGACTGCTGCCTCACACTGGTCTCTCCGGGCTTTGGTCCTGTATATTTTGATGGGTTCTGGCAACTTCGCAAAGGTCTGTTGAGTGCTGGTTCCAGAAGGTGAGTTTATAAAGCAGGGCTGAATTCGTAGGAGTCAGGCTCCAAGGTGATCGTTTCAGGAGAACCTAGCCCTCGGCACACGGGAGTAGGCTGGGATCCCAGTCAGGGCGCTGGCAGCCAACTGTTAGATATTCCGAGTGGACTGGCTCTATGGGCTTCAGGAGCACCGAGGCCTGGAGCCTCACTACGCTGTGTGGTCTCTGCACCAGCAGTTCCAGCATCACCTGCCCCCACTGAATGGGAACGTGCATTTTAACATGAGTCCTCAAGTGGCGTGCGCGCGCAGTCATGTTTGGGAAGCACTACTGGAATGGTACCCAGGAGCCGCTTGTACGTGAAGGAGAAGCTTGTTTTTCTCCTGGTTGCCCCTGCTCTCGGGAAGTCCTGATTAATATTCTCTTCCCTGCAGAGGCCTTCCTGCTCCAAAGGCGGCCAGCCGGCCCTTCCTTCGATCACTCATATCAACAATTTGTCCGTTATTTGGGAGCAGTGAAAAAAGCCTTCTCAAAACATGCCCTGAAGCTCATGGGGCATATGTGATAACTTACTCAAACCAACCTGATACTTATTTCATTTCCCTGCATGGTCCACTCCAAAGAGTTTTTAAAAAGTAATTTTCTGAAACCTTTGGATAGGCCATTTGTTTCACTATAACACTTTCTCCCCAGAGGGATTTGTGATTATAACTGGAGTGAGAAAGCTCTGTTATTAGAAATAATATTTGGTCCTAGAAAGCTCCAGAGAACTTTGGTGGAAGGGGGAGTGGTGGAAAGGGCAGGGGGAGTTAGGGGTGAGGATGGGGAGAACAAGGCTCTTGCTGTATCCACAGTTCCCAATTTTATACTTTGACAAAGAGGCAGAGAAAGCCACAGAAAAAGGTTCCGAAAGGTGCTGATTCTCCTAGAACTGTGCTGTCCAATATGGACATTAGCTGCATACAGCTATTAAAATGAACTTTTAAATTCAATTGAAATAAATTTACATAAAATTACATTCAGTCACCCTAGCCACATTTCCAGTGCTCAGTAGCCACATTCCCACTTCTCAATATGAGTTGAGAAAGTTCTATTGGGCAGTGCTATTCTAGAAAGTTATATAGGGTTGCTAGCTGCTAAGACGTAGTAGTTTATTTCTAATTCAAAACTGAACTGCACAAGAGGGGGCCTAAAAGTCTGCATGGTCTTCCCTAGGCATGGGTGGGTAAGTGTGCCTTTTGACTCTGTGATGCTTTAAAGACAGAAAATAAAATGAGGGCATCTGTGCCCATTTCCTCTTGAAGTGACGAGGAGCTGTGGGCCACGTACTGAGCCCAAAGCCAGAAGACCCGGTTTCATTGTCTGCCTGATGTCGCACTGGACAGTCGGTAATGCCAGTGGTCTCTTTATGCAAGGATGGTGTCTGTCACTGGCTGGCAGTGTGCTTGTGTGCCAGAAAGAGAGATGGTGCGATTCTGAATTGCACATGGGCTTAGAAGATGAAAACCTTCATGAATCTTCATTTAGTTAAATAAAACAGGATCAACAAAATTCAACAACAAAACATACTCCTGTCTCCCTGCATTTCCAATAACATGCATATTATTCTCTCTAGAAGAAAACTTTGGGGTGAACGTGGCAGAAGTCAGCTTCTGTTTTAACTGTATTAGAATATGAAGTTGTACAAGTTTAGTGTTGCTTTTGAGATTTAATTTTAACAGGTTTGAGACTAACCCTGATGCAGACTGTTTTCTGTAACAAAACTTGAGCTTGGCAGCTCAGCAAGATGATATTTTAAAACACAAAGGTGTTTGCATTCTTATTTAGCTCAACATTTTATGTCAGGGTTTGCACATATAAAATGGGTCTGTACTTTCCCTGCCTAAAATTCAAAGCACCTTGTCCCTGCAGTTTTTTCTCTGTCAATAAGAAGCTTTTCGTCTTTTGACTCATTTAGGGAGCACTGTTGATTGGGTCTCCTCGTACGCAAGTGAAGCAGTGTCTAAGAATTAGCTCTGTGCCTGTGCATTGGTCGTTGATAGCAAGTTTCAGTATATTTCAAACTCAGCTGAGATCGCATCTTAGAGATACTGCGTGAACACAGGTTCAAACTTCTAAGCAGTTCTGAAGTGGATGAGAGAGAGAAGGAATGCCCAAGACAGGGTCGACAATTTAGGATGAGGTTAGGATGGCAACAGAGTCGGAGGCCCTCAAGGTCCAGCCCAGGTCTGTGGCCGCCCAGTGCTCAGTCTTGCACCTACTTGAGCATCTTGGGCCTGGGGATGTGGCGGTCACTCCAGAGGACAATGTCCTCCCCACACCCTTCTAAACAAGCCCTGCAAACGCCGATCCATCTGAAAACCTGGACATTTTCCCACAGCATGTAAAGGAGAGACTGGTTGTTCACTGTATTCAGGAGTCAGTGTGGAGTTACAGACCTGCCTAGGCTCCCTAGTGTGTTTGAAGAGGCTGGAATAAGCTTATGAACCTTAATTTCTCTACATTTCCTCAAATACACAATCAGGGCACAAATGACCACGTCACTGAGCTGGAAAGAAGCAGGAGAGCCCCTCTGGGGCTGTCTGAGCACAGTGAAGACAGCGGGGAGCCTGGCAGAAAAAAATCAAACCCCGTAACACAGAATCTAGCAATCTACATCTACGAATTTATCCTACAGATATACCGGCCACGCGAGGGAAATCCAGCATTGCAGCATTGTGTGTGTGAAAGACTGGGAACGACCTATATGTCCATCCACAGATTAAATTCATTGTGGCAACACTCACACCGTGGAGTACTATGCAGCCCTGCACCCTGGGGCTGGGGGCCTCACCCTGCTCACCCCTGCTCCAGGCTGGTCTCTTCATCCTCCCCTGGGCCCTCTCCATTTTCTCCCCTGTGCAACCAGCCAAGTCAGCTTCAGCCCACCCTCCCCACTCAGCCCTTGTCTGTCACCCATGGTACTTACATGTATTTGGTCTCGTGTATTTTAGACCTCATTTGTGGTTTCTTCCTGTGTCACATCTTAGCTCCTTAGCTAGATCATAAGCTTCTTGGAACCATGTCTTGTAAGTATCTGCTTAGAAAGAGGACTGCTTGCTCTGTCTCTCTGTTTCTCTGTGTGACTCTCTCTTCTCCCTCTCCCTCTTGTCTCTGGGCACCTCTGGCCCACAAACACCAGATCCCCTTGTTAGTCCCCACCCCTGGCACCCACACCAGTAGATGAGCCATAAGTCTGGAAATTACAGAACAATTAATTTTGTTGCACTGGAGAGCAGAGAGTAGGAAGAGGGGAGCCACTGATGAGGAGCTTCCTGGAATGAGAACAAGCTCTGTTCTCAGAGTCAGAAGTCATGTGTTTGAGTCCTGTCTTTGTTATTTTTAGGCTGTGTGACTTGGGGCAAATCACTTGATGTCTCTGAACTTGACTTCTCCGTGTGAAATGCAGCTGTTACGCTCTCATGGAGGATTGTCGTGAGAGTCAGGTTAGTGTGGTGCGTGAGCCACCGAGCGCCCACACCTGCAGAGCTTCCTTACCACCTGTGTTCTTGATGACTTCTCGACCATAGCTCATGGAGAAAGACACTAGGGAGAGCCTCGCGCCAGATTCGTAGCCAAACCATGGTACTGTGGCGGAGGAGGGGACACGGCGGGGAGGCCGGGAGGGCCTGGAGACTCATCACCCAGATGTCCTTGGCATTGGTTTATATCTGAGTGAGTGGATGTGCCGATTATTTGTACTTGGTGAACAAGAAGCACAACCAAAATAAGTTCTTCTGTGGGATTTAAAAAAATTAACAGGAAGAGCAGTGTGAGGTGATGAGTGTGGAAACACGTTTCAGTTTTAATTTTCAACCATTAACATATATGTTCTGAAAGCCAGTCTGAGAAAACATGCTTCTGTCAACTGTACAGTTAGCTGGGTGATGTCCCTCTGCCCTTAGTGCTGACGGGGGAGAAGTGGGGGTGGCACTTGTCCCCTGAGGGGCAAGTGGCAGGGTGGAAATGGTTTGAATTCATGCAGGCTCTACCACACAGGAGCTGTGTGACCTTGGGCAAGTTACCTGCCTTCTCTGAGCTTTAGTGTCTTCACTTCTAAAGTGGGGACCACCTTAATAGGTTTTTGGGAAGATTAAATGTAAAGTGTCTAGGATCACGCCCGGCACACAGCAGGTTGCTGGTCAATGGTAGGTATTATTATCACTTCATACATTCAGAAAAACGGAAAATAGAACCAAACCACTGTTACTTGGGGGTTTTCTGTTACAGCTGAATTTAATCTCAACTGATACATTTACTTTACAAATAAATTCCCCACATCTCTTAGGAAAGGAATCCCCAAACTTCCTACACATGGCCTAGTGTTTAAGCCTGTTTTGTATTTTTCCAAAATAACTACCATCTCTCAGTTAACATTCTCAGCACTCTTTAACAGTCAGTTTTCAAAGCCCATGTAAGAAACCTGTGTCTAAATTCTGGCCAGTGGGATGGAAGCAGAAACATATGAGAGAGACATGTTCTTAAAAAGCAAGGAGTGCCCTTCTCCCCTTTTTCCGCACTGTTTTTACTCACGACACTTATGGTACCAAACGCTGGGGTTTTTGTTTCCCCACACCAACCGGTTCTCCAATTCTCTGGATACCAACTAGGTGTCCTACAATCCAGTTCAGTTCTGACACTGTTGACCTGGAGAGAGCATCGGACCCCACAGGTTAAGGGCTCAGTCCCACAAGACTGACCTCATTTCAGACACCAGTCACAAGCCCTGGCTTGTCACCTGTACTTCTGACCGATCGGCTACAAATTGGGGGTTCCCGTGACTGCCTTCTCAGGTTCGATAGTTTGTTAGAATGGCTCACAGAACTCAGGAAAGCACTTTCCTCACTATTTCCAGTTTATTATAAAGGATACGTTATAGGATTTTAAAGGATACAGCCAGATGAAGAGGTACATACAGTGAGGTCCGGAAGGGTCCCAAGCACAGGAACTTCTGCCCCTGTGGAGTTGGGGCGCGTGGCCCTCCTGGCACGTGGATGTGTTCACAATCCAGAAACTTTCCAAACCCCATCGTTGAGGGGTTCTTATGAAGGTTCCGTTATGTCACCAACATGATTGATTAAATCATTGGCTGTTGGTGACTGCGTTCAACCTCCAGCCCCTTTCCTCTCCCGGAGGTTGGGGGATGGGCTGAAAGTTCCAACCCTCTAATCGCGTAGATGTTTCCTCTGGCAACCAGCCCCCAATCCTGAAGCATCTAGGGGACCACCAAGAGTCACCTTATGGGCATGGACTCAAGATATGTTGAAAGGGGCTTGTTATGAAGAACAAAAGACAGTCCCATCACTCAGGAAATTCTAAGAGGTTTGGGAGTTCTGTGCCAGGAACTGGGGGCATGGCACAGTAGCCACTGTACCACAAGGAGATGCTGAGAAAGGAAGCTGAGCTTGGGAGAGAACAAAACAGAAGGTGCCTAGGTCGCCGACACCGGGAGGGCCACACCAGCCCCAGCTTGTCCATCTCTGGACTTTCTGAACATGAAAGATATCCTTAAAGGGGCTGACTGTTTCTCCCAACACACTACCTGAAATTTCAGTAGGCATAACCAGGCCTGTGGTAGCGCCTGGTGGGGCTGGGCCAGCTCTGAATCCTAGAGACACAGGAAGAGTCACTACTCCAGCCAGTGCTGGGAACAGTGTTATCCTCCAGGGCGGTGTCTGGCGGTGTGCCCCGGGCTCTGACCTTGACCCTGGCCTGCTTAACACAATAACTTGTATGAAGACCTAAAAAGCAGACTTACTATATTTGGGGGTGATTTGAAACCAGTTAGGAGAGCTGCTATTTTGAAAAATATTACAAAAAATATTTTGACCAAACAGAATGATGAGCTGAATGTAATAATATGAAAAATGAGATGAGAATGAATAGAAGAATCGGCTTAGTTTGGGCCCAAACATCAATGGCCTCAGTATAAGACTGTTGGGGGAACTGTGTTCTGTGGCGAATTTGGAGGGAAATATGGCCATCGGAGTGAAGAGACTCAAACAGGTGACGTGGGGGTACCGGCTGAGGAAGGAGCTGGGGGAGGGACATAAGAACCCTGTGTTAGTTTCCCAGGGCTGCCTTACAAAGCACCACAAGCTGGGTGGCTTAAACAATAGAAATTCATTGTCTCACAGTTCTGGAGGCCAGAAGGCCTAGATCAAGGTGTGGGCAGGGTTGGTTCCTTCTCAGGGCTGTGAGGGAGAGTCCACTCCATGCCTCTCTCCCAGCTTCTGGTGATTTGCTGGTACCCTTTGGCATCCCTTGGCTTATAGATGCATCAGTCCAATTTCTGCTTTCATCTTCACATGGCGTTCTCCCTGTATGCATGTCTCTGTGTCCAAATTTCCCCCTTTTAATAAAGACACAATCATAGTAAATTAGGGCCCACTCTAATGACCTCATTTTAGCTTGCTCATCTGCTAAGACCCTATTTCCAAATAAGGCATTCACAGGTACTGGGGATAGGACTTCAATGTCTCTTTTGAGGGAATACGGTTCAACCTGTAACAAGCCCTCTTCTAACATTTGGAGGTTTGTCATGTGGAAGAGCCTTAATCTTCTTCCACATGACCTCAAGGGAGAGAAGCGGGGCCAAGGAGGCAGGCCCGCAGAGACAGACCACAGCCCAGTAAGAATGTGCAGGGCTACACCCCACAGTATTACTCTGGTTGTCCTCTTGTAGATCCATGCTTCTCTCCTCTCTCAGTGGTATCCAAGGGCCATTTTCCTTCCCCCAGTCCCTGTCTAAGCAAAAACAAAGATGCAAAGAAACTATTGACCAAATGACTTATCATATGAACGGGGACACTTCTGAGAGTGATAATGGTGTGAGAGGTGGGAGCAGTCCGGCAAGGGGGTACATTGACTAAAGAATTAAAAAAAAACAACAAAAAAACCAACCTGAATAAAAATCAGCTTTTCATTATTACTATGCATCAGTAAGCAACAATTCTGAACCATGTCAGGGATAACATACTCCTCTTTGAAAAAATGTTTTGTTGGTGTAAGTCCTAAACAATTGCTCTACAGTTACTGTTGTTTTATATACACATAAGCTTCAAATTGGCTTGTTTCAACTTCTTGCCCTTTAATAAATAAATATATTCTACATGGAAGTGAATTTGGAGAACACCCAGTTATACACTTGGCCCCCGACACATGGGAACTTGCTATGTGTACATTCATTTGAAGAAGTTCATAACTATTCAAAATCATTCGGGCTTGGTGAGCAATTCATGTCTCCAACCCCTGCTGGAGGAGTACTGCTGGGTTTAAACAATAGATTTGAAATAAACAATGATAGCACAGTGATTATAAAGATGAAGAAACAGAACTTGAGTTACTTTAATTCTGTCATTCCATGTGACCACTTGGAGTTTTTATTTGTATTCAAAATTTAAACAGTGAAACAGTGCAAATGGTGAGTTATAATATTTTTGTTTGATAAATGCAAATTTTAGCTCAATCAATGATTTTTTAATATGTAAGAAGTGGGATGTGTTAAAATATGATTCACTCTGGGTCTCAAATACACTGAATGAGGAGGGGTGCTAGTAATAACTGAGAAATCAGGGAAAACTGGGACATCCCATTATTGACCAAAGGTCAAAGCATGGTTCTTGGGGGAACAGTTCCTCCCTTCCCAGAGACTAGAAAAGACTAGTCCTGGGAAACAGTGGGTGGGAGAGGAGACACTGACTGGAGAGAGAGGTCCACCAGGAGGAGGGAGGAGAAGTCCAAGGATGACGTGGATGTAGCCTTCAAAAATATGCATATATGTGTAATAAAAATGCAATAATAATGCACATGCAGTTTTGTAATTGGCTTTTAAAAACGTAGTATTACATGGTAAATCCTTTAATGTCATTAATTTTTTTCTGTAGTATTATTTTTAGTAGCTGCCGTCTTGCCTCCTAAATTCCCTCTGTGTGTCTCCTTGCCTTATCTCTCTGCCTCACACCATACACAGAAATAAATTCCAGATGCTATAAGAAGTTAACATGACAAATAAGTCCTGAAACTATTAGAAAAAAATAGAAAACTATCTTTAAGATCTCCAGTAGGGAAGATGCTCTTAAATAAGAGTCACCCCCCACTCCCCAACCACAAAGGGAAAGATCAATTTGATTTCATTTTCAGGATGCCAGAGATATCACATAAAAGTGAAAAGACAAGGGACAGATTTGTAATGTATATAGAAGACAAAGGATTGGTAACCAGACTTTATGAAGAACTCCTCCAATTAAAGAAAAAGACAAATGGCTTAATAGAAAAAATCAGAACAGGCAATTTACAGAAGAGGAAATCTCAGTGGTTAATTCACATATGGAAAGATGCCCAACCACACCGGTAATCAGGGAAATAAAAATTAAAACACCATTGAGATACCATTACATTCATCAGACTGAATTAAAGTTTAACAATATCAAGAATTGATGAGGATATAAAGAAAAATGGTAATCTCATACACTGATGGTGGGAGAGAGTAATTCCGTAAACCCAGTAAAGTGGAAAAGGTGTGTATCCTATGGCCCAACAATTCTCCCAGCATTTACACCCAAGAGAAACTCTTCAACTTGTGCACAAGGAGAAGTGTACACGGTGGGAAACAGCCTGAATGTCGGTGAGTGGGGGAAAGAATAAATGGAATGTGGGAGGGTCTCAGGAGGGCTTGCTGTGCGGCAATTGAAAAGAATGACTGAGAAAAACGGGATTCAGAATGATGCAATTGGCAAGATAGCATTTATGAAAATCTAACCCACTTATTTATGGGGTAGGGACAGGAGTTGATACTCAAATATTTAACTGGCATGATAATGTAAACCACACAATTCAATATATATATCTAAAATTTAAAATATATTCTTTTATTCTCTACGTTGTAGCACAGATGGTTCATCAAATAAATCTAATAATTTCCAAATTATTTGTTCATGTTTAGGAGTTGTTGGTGTGAGCTTTTATTTGATGTGACTGACCCTACTTAAATGAAGCACATGTACGGGCCATGATTTGATACAGGAAATGGCATCAAACTCTTCTAACAATCTCCCTATTAAATTATAGTCATTAGATAACTTATAGCCTTAATAAGTGGAAGATCTTTCTGAACATCAATGATATTGCAAATGGTGTTGATCTCTCAGATCCTGCTAAACTATCAGCAATAAAATTAAACAGTTTCTAGGCCTTATAAAATTGTCTGAGTTTTCCATATTATTCCATATCTCTATTATTGACTAAATTATTGAAAACTGTTCCTTGAAATGTCATATTTAGTTGGGTCAAGTCTAATCTTCCAGGCAGATGAGAGGTGGTATGACAAGCTGGCTAAATGCATGGGCTCTGTTGTCAGATTGCCTGGGTTTGAATCCTGGGCTCTGCCACTTAAGTTTTCAATTCCTCTGTCCTCAGATTCCTCAACTGTGAAAATTGGCATGATGATGATATTGATGGTTCTCAGTGAGGTAAAATACATTTAAAATGATGCCTGGCAGTGAGCAAGCACTATGTAAGTGTCAGGTCTCATTTTTATTAATTAAATTGATTGTTCACCCCAGTGATGGACAGGTGCTTAATGAGTTTTAATACGTTTTCCATTAAAAAGAGGTGAAACTCAACAGGGACTATGGAAAGAAGGACCTACACCCCAGGTGACTTCTGACCCCAAACTGCCCCTAGAGATCTGAGTCATCCTGCATCACCTCCACCTGTCACATGGGTGCTGCATTCCAGAACTGGCAGCATTTGACCAGCGATTCTTGTTGCTGCCTGCCCACCTCTTCTCCCCCCTCCCATATTTTCAGCTTTGCAGAGACTGCAGTTCCTACATGTAGCCATGAGAGGGCGACTCCAGAGGAGTGGCAGTGGGCAGGGGCAGCCACAGCATTTGGGAGTGGGGGTGGGGAGATGGTTGTTTCCATGCAGGATGCCAGCACCACTGCCAAGGAGTCCAGGCTGCTGTGGCCAAGGAGGCCCGTTGGGATGGAGTCTTGCTCTCAAGAGCTTTGGAGTGCCTGTGGGGCAGTAACCTAGGTCCTGGGGGCCCCAGGCTGTGCCACGTGCTAACTCTGTAGGTGCTGGGTTGTAGACGGGTGCAGGAGTCCCAGGGAAGGGCCCAGGGTGAGGGCTATTTGCCAATCAATTTTTTGCCATCTGATACAGCTGGGCACTGCCCAAATACAGATTCCCTGTCATGGACCTATAATAAAAGTGGAATAGGCATGATTGTAGCAGTTCATACCTCATAGTGATGAACAGCTCTTAATTCAGGGTGGTGTGAATATGAGTGATTGTTATTATTCTTTAAATTGAGTTAAAAAAATCCCCAGAAAGAGAAAACTTAGGTCATCCAAAACATTTTTGAGAGACTCAAGTGTGCAACATCTTTTAAAAAAAAATCAGCATAAACAAATAAATCTGCTAACGTGTCATTTGGCACCAGCGGCACTCTTTTGCAAAATTGCAAATCAGGTAAATTTTACCTTCAACATTCCTCACTCCAGTTTCTGTGCCCTGTGCCACCACTCCCCCTTGTTACCGATGTCCCCATGGCCACCTCGGCTCCTCGTTGTCTGCACACGACACCTTGACTTTCTGAACAAAATAGGTGATTGATGGTGCAGTATCTCTTCCTTTTTCACCCAGCACTCAGCTATTTTAGTTTTGTTTTGGAGCTCGGAATTGTTCCTTCCTTGAAGATATCCACACGACATGAATATCCAAAGTTTTGCCCTGTAATAGCAAAGATTTCTTCTTTTATTATGATTTTAACTGCTTTTCAGAAACTGACAAAAGTCAAGATGCTAGATTTGTAGAGGATTAGCAGTGTATAGTCCTGTTTTTCACACACAAAAAAGTGAAAAATGAAATTCCATGAGAAAATTTATTTTCTGAACAAATTATATGTTTAAATTTAATACATCCAATTGGATATTAAATAACTAGTTCATACACTGCCCTAGTCCAAAAAGGATCAGAGATAATAATACCAAATGAGGTGATTCAGTGAGCCAAAATGAAACGTAAGATAGAGTCCTACAGTAACCGTCATTTCATCCCATGACTCCATCTCCGTAAAACAACAGCAAAGCTCCCCGTTTCCCACTTCTTTTTTCCTTTCGCTCTTCATCTTATCTCCTCCATGGTTTGAACATTTTCAAAATTGTACATTCCCTGCTTCCAGAAATAAGCAGTGAGTGGTGTAATTTCAGGCACGGACACTGCAGCTGGACAGGTCATCTGGGGCAGCGCACTGGGTGGACGAGGACCTGCCCTGTGGAAATGAAAGGCCTGGTGCCAATCACCCAGTGTTGGGGCGGTTGGAGACCAGTAGAGGGGACAGTCTGGGAGGGAGGGCGGTGGGCATGTGTGCAGGTCCTGGAGGTACACGCAGGGCAGGCTGAAGCTGGAGGGACATGCCCTGCACGCCAGTTCCCCTTCTGGACCCCATTAGTGGTGAAACTCCCATGGCATGTGTGGACAAATGGGCCAGGGGACAGGAGGTGGCTCTTGCAGCCCTTGCATCAGAGGGGCATTTTCTAGGTGTCTGGGGGCTCGGATGCCCCAAAACTTGCCTGGGGGTCTCTCTGCTATTGGCCTCGATGCAAGAGATTGGCTGCTTTGCAGCTTGGTTCTTCTGAAATGTCCCCTTTGGCCTTCTCGGCCTGGCACCTCCTTTCCTCTTTCTGGAAACCCTCCAAGCTTATCCCTTCCTGGAGCATTTATATTTTAAAGGAGACAGTAGGGCAGCAGGAGAGAGCCATGCCCCAACCCAAAGAATGCAGTGAAAACTAGGGTGTCCGGAGCACCCATTGTATGTCAGGAGCTTGCACAAGGGTCACCTTATTTGACCTCCACAACTCTGAAAGGTTTTATTTAGCAGATAAGGAAGTGGAGGTTTGGGGGCTTAAGAAGGTGCAGAGACTTGGTCAAGGTCACAGAGCTGGTGGCTCTCTGGTGGGGCTGCACTTGAAAGCACATGTGGTAGAATCTCAACCCCCAGCCCTTCCTAAGACAGCGCCCCTTCCCCTCCCTCCCTCCCTTGGGCCCCTGGCCGCCAGAGCCCACCCGGGAGCCAGGCCCCTTGCCCCTTGCCCACGGCGCCTGGGCTGCGGTGGGCAGCAGAGGAAGGGCTCGCTGGTCCGGGCTGCCCTTCTGCGGCTTGAACAGGAAAGAGACAAAGGTCCCATTTTAGGGCTGCTGTCTGTTTCCATGTCTCTAGTTGCTGAACCACCAGGAGGAAAAGCATTTGAGGTATTTCCATGGGAAATGGTAGCCAACAAAAGCGCCGTTGGGTGGTATTCTAGTTAATTGCAGGAAGGCGGGCAGCCCTCCAGGATATTACCTTTCTTGGGCTGGAAAGTGTTTCTTTGAAAAACGTTTCGGTTCAGCCGAGGCCTCCTAAGTTTTCGCAGATTTGCTTGTTCATAACTACGAAGAGAGTCACCAAGTCGGTCCTTCGGGGGTTGGGAGGGGGTAAGGAGGGAGGCAGCGCTGGGCGGGAGGAAACCACTCCGATGACAACTCTTTGCTAAATGATGGCTGGAAAACACTGGATTATATTTCCCAGCCGGTATAAATTCCTAAAGGAGGCCATTCCCCCGAGGCCTGCCTCCCCCAGACGGAAACAGAATCTGCGACCCTGAATGAAATGTCTCATGCCCCTGCGAAGGGGAGAAGGCAGGAAATGAAGAGAAGTGATCGCTCTTCTGAAACACACTTTTTTTTTTTTAAATAATGAAAAGAAAAGCATTTGCAAAGGTGCATGAATCCAAGCGTGTTACTCCCGACACGTTGGGTTTGCACGTGCTCTTGACTTTCCGGAATATTTGCAGTTCACGGCAGCCCTGGGAGGTGAGCGCCGACTCCATCAATCTCTGCACCTGAGAGACGAGGACACCGAAGTTAATGACTCACAGCGCAGGTCGCCCCGCTGGGAGACGGGGAGCCCTCGTGTTCCAGCAGTCTGTCATGACTATGTTTACTGGGCACCTCCTTTGTGCCCAGAGCTGGGCTGTTGGCAAGGACATTGAGGTGGCCGCTGTCTAGCCATGGATATACACGCCTCATTTCAGTGGAACAGTCCAGAACAGCCCAGCGTGAGCTGCAGTCCTTCAACCTGGAGCTCTGAGCAGGGAGGCATGAGGCTGGCTGGAATGGGAAGATGGGCAGGACCTCCTGGAGGAGGTGACTCTCCTTCCTCCAACGGGCTCTTTCCATCAGAGCTCACTAAATTCTAGGTAGTTCCCCAAATGGAATATTTTAGTTATTGTTGGCCCCTCCCCCCAAGATTAACACTCTTAACACTTTAACCTGTGGGTGTGGATCTTTTTGGACACGTTCATATGTATACAACCTGCGTGGGTCTCTTCCCTGGCCACTCCTCCAGGTCCCCCTCCTCCTCCACCCTGCTCTGCCCCTGCAGGGGACAGGAAGTGTGGCAGGGAGATTTATTCCCCGGCTAGTTCCCTCTCTGCCAGGTCGGCTGCTGGCTGCAGCCTCTGCTGCAGGTCCCAGCTCCTGTGAGGCGGCTTTCCCTCTCTGGATTCTCATAACAGCTTGCTCCCTTAGCCTTCAGCCCTAGGGATGGCGACTGGCCTCTGGGTGCTTCAGCATCCCTTCCTAATTTCCTTAAACCCTATAAATACACCCTTTTATTAAACTCTCCTCAAATCACCTCACCTCAGGTTTTGCAGGACCTTGACTGATAATAAGCACATATATTGTTTTGTAAACTGCATATATAGATGTATATATGTTTGTGTAAAAACTAGTGTGTATATATATATATTTACAAATACATCTATGTGTGTGTATATATATGTATATATATCTCCTTTTTAAGGTGAGCATAGTATTCCATCGAGTGGATATGCATTATTTATATAGTCAGTCCCCCTACTAATAAACATTTAATGTTGTGTTGTTTTTCTCTTCCATATTATGACATTCTAAAACATATATAAGACTTCTTCTAGCAGCCTGAAGCGGAGTATAGAGCAGTAGAAACTAGCTGTGAGATCCTGGGCAAGGCCCTGCACTTCCCTGAGCCTCAGTTTCCTCATCTGTCTAATGGGAATAGCATACTGATAGGTCATTGGCCCTGGAGGCATGTGATGGCCCCTGATGTCGCTGAGGCCTCATCTTTGAATTGCTGCTGTTGTGAGGCTGGAGCGCAGGCAGTCGTCAGTCAGCCACCAGTGGTCAGTCAGCCACCAGGCAAGGCAGCCGATGGCAGAGTGTTCTCACCTCAACGCCGTTTTCGCCATTGCACACTTGCAGGCACCTCCCCATCACGCTCATGAACGGCCACAAGATTCATTTCTGGAGGAAGCCCTGAAGAGAAAGCCAGCTCTTAGTGCTAGAATTGAAACAAGGAGAAAATGAAGATTCAGAGAAAGTGCTGCTTCTTAGTCATGATGAAGTGGTGTGGGAGGAGTGATGTGTTCTGGGGGCATTTGGGGAGCCGGGAAGAGGACGGAGGAAATCCGGGAGAGGGTGCCTGCGGCTGCAGGCCGCCGTGCGCCCGGCCGCAGTGGTCCTCCTGTTCCTGAAGGCGGTGGCCGCTCCCAGTGTACAGACGAGCGGCCGCCCGTCCTTCCCTCCCCGAGGCCGCCGCCCCGCGAGCATCCCCGGCCCAGCTGCCCGCCGGGCCGCCCTCGCCCCAGGGCCTGCGGGCGCCTCGCTCCTGCCTCAGGGCCGGAGGGTCAGGCGGCCGGGCCTCCTCTGCGGCCGGCGAGGGTCCGGGGAGGCTCAGTGGGGCACAGACAGCGCGCCCCGGGACACCTCGATCCGGCCGCGTGGGGCCCACGGAGCCCGCCACCGCGGCCCCGCCAGCAGGTGTCGCTGCTGCCCCAGCGGACGGACGGAGCGCCGGAGCAATCCGCCTCACAGGGTTTGCCTCCGAAAATTACAGGGTGAGAAACCTGTTGTCCCCCACTTCCGCCTAAGAAAAGGAGTGAAACTCTTCCTCCTTCCCCCAAGAGGCTGGGAAGGTGCAGTCGGAAGAGGACTCCGTGCAGGCTTGCTGCGCTGCGCCCTTCCTGCGGCGTCACTCAGCGGCTGGGTCTTCAGGGCACACGCGCCTGCCAGGCTCTGCCCTGGGAGCTGTCGGGGTGCACGGACGAAGGGGCGACACAGCACTTATGAACTTTATAATCCAGCAGGGGGATTGAAGGGGAACTCGCGAGTGTGACAAGGAGGGGGCCTAGCCCAGCCCGGGTCTGGCAAGCTGAGTCCATCTCCTTCCCAGCCTGTGTTTCTTTACTCCACAGGCTGTACTGAGGGTCTTGTTCTAGATTTTCAGTTAGTCCTCTGATTAATAGGAGAAAAGGAAGCGGCTCGCCTGAATAGGGTGACCAGTATTCCCATTTGCCAGCACTTGAGGGGTTCCTAGGATGCAAGACTTTGGTGCTAAACCCGGGAAAGGAAGCATTGAGGGCTGCCTGGAACAACTTGGTCATCTTAATTGGGTACCAGCCACTTTTCAGGCATTATCTCATTTAATTCACATTGGTGGTGGTATTATCATCCCCATAGTACGGAAGAAGAAACTGAGGGTCAAAGAGGCTAAAAAAGCTGCCCAAAGCCTCAGAATGTGGAGGGAAGAGCAGACATGAAGTGAAAGTCTACTTACTCCTGTTCTTCCCGCTGCCCTCCACTGTCTCTGGGATGCCTCTGAAGTTGGAGCTGAGAAGTGGCTTTCACAGGCAAATCTGAGAGGCCCAAACAGTAAGCAGCTGAGGGTCATGGGCATAGATAATTACGTGTGCTGTAGTGGTTGCCTGAGCTGGGGCAGCAGCCCAGGAGCTCCTCAAGGGCTTGGAGTTCAGGGGAAGCAGCATGCTGGGAACTGGGGGGGGGGGGGGGGGGGGAGACGGGGACTTGTGTGGATCAGCAGTCGGAGCACAGGTGGGCGGAAGGCGCACACTGGGCCAGGCCAAGGGGGCACTTTTGGGGCTGGCAGTGCCTGGGGGGAGAGGGGGCAGACCACACCACCAAGAAGGCCCTGTTAACTTCATCTGCCTCCTCTAGAGCCCAGACATATATCTAAAACAAGAACAAAAGTCCCAGGCCTGGTGAGCTCAGGAGCTGGATGTGGGAGCACTGGGAAGAGGGCTGTCTGGCTGAGCTGGGCAGGACTGGGTGGGCAGGAAGAAGCAGATCCCGAAGGAAGTTCACTGTGACCTCCCTCGCGCGGCAGGCAGGCACAGCATTGGCTACCTCCCCAACTCGTCATGAAATGGTGTCAGATTCTGATGGAGAGGCGGGAAAAACACTCAAGCTGAGCATGAGAACCCAAATGAAATGATTCACACGGTCCTTGATCCATTCGGTAAAACCAACCCTTGTCAGCCCAGGCTGGGCGCTGTGCTCGGGACTAGTGTTAGTTATAAGCTGAGGCCGAGCTCTCCCGTCTCCGCCTGCAAGAGCAGCCAGTCCAGCAGCAGACTCCTCAGCAAGTCACTGCAACCAGGATGTCAACTGTCACTCCTCAAAGTGTCAACTGTCCACTCCTGGGATCTGCACGTGTCTGCCAAGCAGGCTGCTGCTGCCGCCATCACAAGTGAGAATTAAGGAAAAGCGCCCCCTCTGGGTGGGCACAGCTCTCAGCAGCACAGCTTTGCAAGTGGAGCTCAGTCCCCACTAGCCCCCTCAGCTGGATGTCTTGGTGCAGTGCATAAACTGCACGACTGTGCATGGCGGTTCTGCTGACAGAAGTCTGTTTGTGTCAGGGACTGAGGAGCCCTTTGGGAGAGAGTTCATCAGGAAGGAGCAGAGTGCCAGGTGTGAGTGGGTGCAGGAGTGAAGCTGGAGGTGTTTGAGATCTAGGTGATGCTCTCCCCACCTGGCTCCCTCTGTACACAGAGTGGTCAGCTCTGCCTGGAAGCACCCAGGGGAAGATATTCAGGGAGACAACGAGGAGGAAGGGCCTCCTGGGCAAAGGAATAACATATGCAAACCCACAGAGGCATAAAATCTCCAGGCTGCCTGGAGAGTGGGGTGCAAGGTGGGGACAGTGGGGGATGAGGTGGGCATGGGCCAGAAGGTAGAGGCCTGGGCTTCTGTGCATTGTTCTGTGGTTGAGGCCAGGACGGGATATGCTGGGCTGGAGAGAAGGGGGCAGCAAGGGAAGGCAGGATGGGGCGGTAACCCTGATATTTATTCCCATACCCCGTAAATGCTATTCCCAGAAACATCTGTCAATAGCTCTGAGCTTTGCTTCTGCCCATCGTGCCTGCTCCTGCTAGGAGTCTTGGAAATAGAAGTTGGGAGCCTTACTCTCAAGCAGAAATGCCAAGTCTGAAGAATAAAGTCCTGACACGGCACGTGGGCCTGCTGGGGCTAACGGGGGACAGAGGGTGCCGTGAGGGCTCGGAAGGAGCCAGCCCCGTGCTTGGGGTGTGTCTGGAAGGACTTCTCACACCTGCCCACTGCTTGGGTAGACCTGGCTGTGGGCACAGTCTCCACCCTAGGGCACTGGGTGAGTCACACGCCCTTCCCTGGTTCTGCCACCTGCAAAGGGGCGCAGCAGCTCTTCCCCACCCTGTGGCCAGGGCATAAGCTGCCCGGATGTCATGATTATTTACTCTTCCTCCTGGTGGGTGGCAGCAGCTCGGGGACCAGCTCCTACCTCTTGCCCACCTGCGCATGCGTGTGGACCTAGCTTTGATTTTACATAGCCAAAAAATTGAGCTATTTTCTTTTTCTCTTAAGTTCTGGTTTCTCTTTTTGGAAGGCACAGGAAAGAGGCTGGACAGGGCTCGCTTGACCGATGCTGATCTGGAAGGGCTGAAAGTGTACAGCAATGGCTGGTGGGCCAGCCTGGCCGTGTCCCAGGGGCCAAGCCCCACGCTGGGCTGTTCTAACAAGAACTTGAACTGAACCGAACCGTGACCCGCACCCTGAAAAACACTGTCCTGATTCACTGAACCTAAAACCGAATCCAAATATTATTATTTTTCAACTGAACTCTGAATTGAACTAATGTTTTTTTTCTTAAATACCCACCAAGCCAGTTTGAACTAGACACAAACATGTGTGTTTTCTGAAACTATTGAACCTGAACTTCAAAATAATCTATCCGAGGGTGAAGTGAGACTTTATTTGCTTGCGAGTGTCCTGTCTGTTCTCAGCAGGCCGATAGAACTTCCTGTATGGCAGGAGTAGCTTTCATTCACTCAGCACTTTAAATTCACTGCCCATCTTGAAAAACTGGGGTGTAATTTACATAGATGGAACACACAGATCTTAAATGTAGGGTTTGATCGATTTTGACAAATGCATGTACTCGAGGAACTCCACTTCGTCCAGACAAGAGCGTTTGCCTCAGCCCAGAGAGCTCCCCCTGCCCCTTCCTGCCCATCCCCATCCCCAGCCCACCAAACAACCACTGTTCTCATTTCTCTTCCCTTTTGCTTCTCATCTGAGGCTTATGAACAACCCCCACTGCCACCCTGGAGAGAGGGAGGACAGATATGATAATACCCATTTTACGGATAAGAGGACTGAGGCTCAGAGAAATGGCTTGCTTGAGCTCACGGAGCTAGGTGGTGGCAGAGTCAGGCCGACCCAGGTTTCTGGTCTCCTAGCCAAGTGCTCCCTCTTCCCATCTTGAGCCAGCTCCTGAACTGGACACTGACAGTGGAATCAATGCCTCCCGGACTTCTTAGGGAATGTGACCCAGCTCTGGCTTCCAGGGCATGATGAGATTTGCTCACTCTGTAAGCAGAGTGGTTTCACCTATTTTTAAAGACCTCTTGGCAAAGGGGGCCAAGCATGTCCGGGTCCTGGGCTGGCTGCTCCTGCAGAGAGGACCTTCTCCTCGGGCCTCCATGCACCCCTGTGGTGGTGACCTGCACTGGGGCGCCTGTCCCCTGTCTCCAGCCTGCCTGTGTGTGGCTGTCTGTCGGTGTCTCTGGCTGCCCGTGTGTAGACAAACTGTATCTGACCCCCGAGGAGCAGTGTCTGTCTCCCCGAGCAGCTGAGCTAGAGGACATTGACCAGGTTCCCAGGCTGTTTTTCCTGGGGAAACATTTTCCAGAGCCTACAACAATGTTGTATTTGATTTGATTTTTTCCCCCCTTTGCAGGCGATTGTGTGGTTTGGGGTGTTTTGCTCCTAGTTATAATCCAATAAAGAGCAGCTGCTGAGATTTTTCCAGGAGTGCCGCTTTCAACCGCCCTCGTTGAAAACGCTCTAATTTATTTCAGTGCTTGTGGGAAAACCAGCCTCAGCTCAAAACAAAGGAGTCCTGTGCTGATGTAATTGCCCCAGAGTCTCTCCTCGGGCTCCGGGCCTGCCGATGTTCACTGAAGCAGCCCACGGAGAAGCCTCCTTTCTAGACGGCAGAGTCATCCAGAAGACCTCTCTTCCAAACCTCTCTGGGACGCAGGAGTCCCAAAGCCCGGAGAGGGTCGGGAACCAAGATGTTCTTCATGGCCAGCCCACTTCCTGTGGCTCACGGGGGTCAGTTTATGGGTCCATCACACCGTAATGTGAATTAATCTGATCATTTTTCTTTCTGCTTAATATGTAGTTGAGCCCTGCCCATTGAGAGGCTAGAAGTTTGGTGAAAGGATTAAGAGAGAGGAAATCTTGGCTAAACAGTGGAACAGTGGTGGAACCTGTAGGAAGGGGTTCTAGGCACTTTGAGGGAGGGGAGATGCCAAGGGTTGGGGGGAGACCTCAGGGGACAACCTGCTCGCGGCCGTCCAAGCTGGCCTATTCTGTCTCGGATTCTGTCCAGGCACCACTAGACCCCTGGCTAAAGTGCTTACACACTACTTGGTCATTGACTTGGTTTGATGGTGCTCAAATTTCTTCTTGTGAAGTACAGGGGCCTCCCAGACTCTAAATTCCAAAATGGCGGCCCCATGGCAGAGTGATGTGTGAAATGTTTTTGTTACTTTGTCAACTTGTAGATAAGACTCTGATTGAATTACACAGGGTGGTGCCACCTGTTTGGCTATAACTGTGTTTCCAAGGGAGGGATTCTAGGGGTGCCCTGAGGGGCTGGTCGTCTCCAAGGCCCTGTTTTCCATTTCATTTGCAAAGCAATTTCCATAGAGCCACAGAGCTCTGTTTTCTTCCAAGTCAGAGGAAGTCACATGCCCTGAGCATTTGCCTGGGAGGTGCCCTTCCTCACCCCGGGCTCCCCTATCGCCCCAGCCATTCCTTCCCGAGAGCCACCTGGAGGGGCAGAGGGAATCCGGGGGGCAGAGGCTCCCACAGGCGGGAGGAAGACCACTTCTGGTCTGTGGTTCTTAATGGTGAGTTATAAAACACCGGTGTGGTGTAGGTGCGGAGGAGACCCAAATGCTTTAACAGTACAGATTTCTGGGATTCACAGCCTTTAGAGATTCTGGTTTAGTCTCTCTGAGGTGAGACTCAAGCATCTTTATTTTAAAAAGTCTTTAAGTATGCATGTTCACGTAAAACATTTAGAGAATTCAGAAAATATCAACTAATGCTTCCTCCCCTCCAACAGTCACGTTGAACATTTCTGCACACTTCCTTCCTGTCCTTATTGTTGCACATACAGCTATATCTGGAGCAGTTCCACACGCTCAGTTTGGTGTCCTTTTCCTCCTGAGCATCATGAGTATTTTCCCGTGACATTCAGTCCTTTCTGAAAGCATGGTTTGTACAGGCGGCACATAAGGGAATCTTTGTCTGTGTGTCTGATTACTTCCTCGAGCTGGGTGCCTGGGTGTGTGAGAAAGCTCTAGAACAGACTTTGAACTATGGAGCTTAGCTCATTCCCTTGTGCTGGATTCTTCTCCCGCAGTACACCCACCTCCTGCCCCTTCCAATATGAAGCATTTGCTTATTTATTTTCTTAGCTTTAAAATAGGAAAAGCAGCGCGTGCTCAAGGAGAACCAGTCAAGCGATGTGGAGGTATGTGAAACAAAACACGCAGTCTTCTGGCTTCCCCAGCCAAGCACATCCCCCTGGGGACCCATCGGTTTGCTGCATCCTTGCACACCTTTCTCTTCAGTCATTTTTATTTTTAAGGTCTGCTGCGTGGGCAGATGGGGAGCTACTTGGTGTTGGGGAAAGGACAGGCTGGGAATCTGGGGACCTGAGGTCGGGTCCTGGCCCCACTGCTCACCAGCTCTGAGCATGTGAGCACAGTCGAAAATCCTGGACCTCACCTTCTTCTTTGCAGGGTAGGGGTAATGACATCCTGGCTGCCCACTCATCCAAAGATTGTTCTGAGATTAGATCAGCCAGATTTAGCAAGCAAACAAACAAAACAACGAAACAACATAAAACCAAACAGGATGCCTAGTTAAATAAACCAGTAGTAATTATTTAGTATAAGTATGTCCCATGCAATATTTCATGTGTATTTTGCGTGGCAACCCTCCGCAAGATGGAACATGTGGAAGTGGCTTGGAAATGGGCCCTGCAGGTTGGCTCCCCGGGGCCCCAGCTGGCCCTTTCCTTTTGGGTAGAGAGTGCTTCTTCTCTAGGGGAGTCCAGGGCTCATCCATCCTTGGACTTGAGACAGCTCCTCAAGCGCTGACTGGTGGCAGGAGGGAGCAGGCCACGGAGCATCAGGGGTAAGGAGGATGCGCTGCTGTTTACTGAGCACCTACTGTGTGCCAGGCAGTTGGTAAACACTCCAGTCTCCGTGTTTACCCTCCCGCTTGTTGGTGCTAACCCTGCTCTTGACTCCCTTGCCCTCCTGGTGCTCACCTCCCACCTCTCTACCTGTACCCCACTGCCAATTCCTGCCTCATCAGGCAGCATAGTTGGAAATGCTTCTGGGGCTTGGCTTTCTATACTTGTCTTCAGGTAGCCTGCCAGAGAGGTCCTGGGTCAGGGCGAGTTCCCCAAAGACCCTGCCCAGGTAGCCTCCCCTGGGGCTCCTCTGCTCCCACCAGGCTGTCTTTCATGCAGGTGTTGGGTGGGTGGCATTGGTGGTGCAATTCGGGAAGCTCCAGGCCCTCTGTCCTTCTCTCTCCTTCTTTGATGAGTCACATAGAGCTGACTTTCCTGGGCATCACTGGGGCAGAGGCAGGGGTCTGCCAGGGGGCCCTTCCTCTCCTGGGGCTACCTTCCTGGCTACCTGGGCTCAGTGTTCTCCTGCAGTGCCCTCTGACCCCTCAATGGCCCTCACCTGGCATCCCCCATAGCCCTCATAGCCCTCCCCAAGTGCTGTCTACAGCTGCGCGAGTCAGGACTTTGTGGAGCCCCATGAGATGCAGATATAGTCAACTCCAAGTGACTGAGAACAAGGGAATTCTGTTCTAAATCGGATGCCATTTTAACCTGTATTATACTACAGGCCAGTGGTGTTTTCAGTGAGACAGATGTACAGGAGGGGAACACTCACACTGGAAAACATTCTACCCTCCGTGAGTCATTTCACTCAAGCAGCAACACACCTGATTCCAGGAACTCAGTTTGAGAACTCCCTGGAGCCTCCCTGTCCCATGGCCCCAGCGTCTTGGTCCTACAGTGGTTAGTGACGTTAGAGAGACAGCATTTGGGATGTGTTCTGTCTCCTGGATAAAGTCACTAGCACTAATACTTCTACCTCATGAGTAACAATGGTAATAATAACTCAGACTTATACAGCATGTTAATTTTTTCTCTGATCAATTTTAGTATTTAAAACAATATTGAGAAAACAAAAGCCTCTTCTCTGCCCCCAGTTTGGTTTCCTCTATCTCTCAATTATCCACTCTTATCAATTGGGGTTATAACCTTCCAGACTGTTCCATTCATACATAAACATATATGTGTGTTTTTTTTTTTAACATGACTGGTATCACACAACACATATTGTTCTACAATCCTGCTTTTTCCACGCAGCAGTAGATGATGAACACATAGTTCTTTTTTTATTTAAACATATTTTATTTTTATTTTATATTATTTTGTTTTGTTTTTGGCGAGGAAGATTGTCCCTGCGCTAACATCTGTGCCAATCTTCTTCTGTTTTTTGTATGTGGGACACCGCCACAGCATGGCTTGGTGAGCTGTGTCTAGGTCCGTGCCCAGGATCTGAACCTGCTAACCCTGGGCCGCAGAAGTGGAGCGTACGAACTTAACCACTACACCACCAGGTCAGCCCCAACACGATTCTTGTTTATCCTTCTTAATCGTGCTGTTCTGTATCATTTGGATGTTTCCCAGTTCTTACAGCAGTCTCCTCCAGACGGACACTTTGATTGTGTCCAGTTACCATAAATGGCCCTGCAGTGAACACCTTGTATGAACTGGGCACCTAACCGTTCGTGAGTTTACTTAGAGAAACTCATTCCGTCTGGTGTTTGATGTGTAGGTCAAGCATTTTCCCCCCACTTTACAGATGCAAATCTTGAGCACAGACAAAAGGTCCTGTGGTCACCATAGCTCGCAAGGCAGAGCTGACTTGCCTCTGAGATCCAGTCCCAGGCTCTCTCCACTTCCCCGTGGCTGCCTCCTCCAGGGATCAGAGCACCTTGGATCCCACTTCTCACACTTCAGTATGCACTCGCATGTCGTGGGGATCGTGTTAAAATGTGGATTCTGATCCACTTGGTCTGGGGTGGGGACCTGAGATTCTGCATTTCCCACAAGCCTCCAGGTGGCCTCATGCTGCTGGTCCAGACCACACTTTGAGCAGCAAGGTTTAAGTGTAGGTGCCTCACGAGTGTCCAGAAGGCTAAGTGGTGACGGGGGAGTTGGGGAGAGACAGTCGTGGGGTGTGTGCTCATTGACCTCCAATCTGGTGGGTGCTTTGACTATAAACACTGTAGGCCCCAAAGATCAGAAGTACCCACAGCGCACACAACTTTAGTGCCAGAAGGGCCCCAAGAGACCAGCTGGCTCAGAAGACTGAGGCCCAGATCAGGGAACCAGGGCTGAGCTAGATGCCATGGCTCTGGATCCCACTCGGGTCTTTCCAGACACTTGGGCCCAGGGATGCTGGGGCCTGGCTGCCACAGGAGGCTGGCGGCTGCTGGATCCCGGTTCTATTCCCTGTCCCAATTCCTTCTTCCTGTGTCCACCATCGTGGCTGCAGAGCTTGATTTGAAGAGCTGACTGGGGAAGATGGTTGGGGCCTTGGACAGCAAAGGTGTCGGGGTTTGCCCCTTATTGTGCAGAGAGGTCTCTACTGGGCTTTTTAAAGAAACATTGATATGGATTTAATGACAAATATTCCATATTGGTTTCTGAACATCAGAATGCTGTCCAATGCCTTTAACTGAGCCCAACTGCCGGGTCTTGTCCACAGGAGGGTTGGCCACTCACTGGGTTTGCTCTTTCATCTTCTGCCTGCCAGCATTCCTGCAGCCGTGGAACCATCCATTCATCCATCCATTCATTCATTCATTCAACAAGTGTCTTTTGCTGTCCTATCATGCACTGGAATGGCCCTAGATGCTGTGAGGGATTCAACGATGAGTGAATCAGGATCCTTGCCCTCAAGAGAGGAAGATAAGTCAAGACACCAATAACTCTAAGAACATTACTCTAACTCTCCCAGTTTCCATGTCACGCTCACATCCTCCATTTCATTTAGTGTTTTAAATCAGAGATTGGACCCTTGGGAGAGACAGTGGTTGAGCTGAGCCACTTGCCTCCAGAGGTGACAGCTGTACCTCACCCCCAGCATTTCATGGGAGTGGTTCTGTGAGGGGAGATGCTGAAGGCACCAAGTGGATTGGGGACCTAAGAGGGAGGAGGGACAATGGGACAATGGAGGTTGATGTCAAAGTTCCTCTGGAGGGTTCAGCGTGGGGAGAGGCTCACAGTCCAGGTGATTCAGGGTGAAGGACTATGGAGCTGGCAGGCGAACAGCCTTTTAGAGATCTGCTAGTCTCTCCCTGGGCAAGGAGAGGGGCCCAGGGCTCAGACTGGGAAGATATTTGCCCAAAGTCATGCTGCCAGAGGGGGCAGAGCTGAGGCCAGGGTCCACTTCTCCCTGAGGGCCGTTTCCCTGCCATCTTCAGAGCCTGAGTAGGGGACGTCCAGTGGTGGAACTTGACAGTCCCTGCGAGACTCTGCCTACTCTGCATGCCTCTCCCACTGGCCTCCCCTGCACCTTCTCCCAGTTCACAGTAGAATTGCTTTTTTAAGTTGTGACTTTGGGTTAATAATCTTGAGCGAGTCAGGTAAAAGGTCAGCCCCCTTGCTAAGCTGGTGGTTACCCCATTAAAGTCACTGATGTTTTCTGAGGGCTACTGAGGGCCCCATTAAAGTGCAGGTGGGTGTCTGGGCAATTGGGGGGCATGACGGTTCTGGGTAGGGATGTTCAGGGGAGGGTGGCTGCTTAAATAGTGTGTTTGAGGGGTTAGCAGAGGGTGGTGTCTGCCCAAAAGACATGGATGTGGTAAAGGGGGTGCACCAGAACAAACCTCAATGGCCTCACAGTTGCTCCCCACAACCTTTGCACCCAGACTTGGATGTGGGGCTTATCCAGTGGTTTCAGTGGGAGTCAGGAGGGGGCGGAATTGTTTCGTTGATGTTGAGGCCTCCCCTCCCACTCCAACTTGTGGGAGCTGGGGTGACCCTGAGGGTTCCAGCTCTGCTCCTGTGCCCATGACTCTGAGCCGCGAGGTGAGGCTCCGGGTGCCCGTGTCACCCAGGTGGCTCCCGCCCCCGCAGGGGAGGCCTGGCGGGTCTTTGAGGTCTCACGCACTGTTTAATGAAAATCAGCATGCAGCGACCCCAGCGTTTACCCCACACCCCTGTGCCTGGCACCTTTGAGGTCTGGACTCTGGAGGGTCTCTCAAATATTTACACTTTGCAAACAACCCAGTGTGGTCCACGCGCACGCACACTGCTGAGGCCGCCATGTACGTCCCCTTATTTGATGCTCCCTATTTCACAGATGAGGAAGGCAAGACTGAGGGAGGTCAAGGGACACACAAGGTCCACACAACTGGAAGAGGCAGACGGGGACTCAGCAGGTCTGCCTGACCCACGGCTCGTGCTTCTTCCCCTTGATAGAATTCACAGGATTTGGATCAGACATCAGAGAATGTCCCCACTGTGATATGCCTGTTTCCTTGCTGGCCATGGCAGCTGTTGTTTGGTGTAACTTGAGATTCTATTACCCCTCCGTCATCTGGGCCACGGGAGAAAAAGGGAAATGCAGATTTGGGGCCGCCTGGCTCTGCCTCTGCTCCTCTCTTACCACTTCTTGCTTCACTAAACCTCAGACTCCTGAGAGGGAGAAAAGAGGATACTACGGGGGTGACCTTCTCCTACTCTCCTGTTTACACTGAGAAAACTGGGGTGTGGAAGGAGGTGATCTGCCCCAAAGAAATTTCCAAGAGAGTTTTGAGAAGTTCTAGCTCCAGGGAAGTCTTGCCTGATTCACTGTGTCTCTGTCCCGGGCATGCCATTCTGGCTCGATTATTTGATTTATTTAATCCCTGTGTGTGTGTGTGTAAAAGGGCATAATTATGCATATGAGTGTTGTGTGGCACCTGACTTGAGGTTTTGGTTTATCTTGGGGCAGGTGACAGACCTTGGGAACGCATGTTTGTCGGGGGCCAGAACCAAGCTCTGAATTGTCTGTGGATCTCCGTCATGGTGTGAAAATGGGGTATTTGCTGTGCCCCGTGTGTGCGTTATTAGGTTTTCTGAATGCCCATAACCTAATGCACTTGGAGAACAGGAATGGAGGAGGGAGCCCCTGCAAAGAGAGGAATCCTTCCGTATTGGGGGAGTAAACCTTCTCTAAAGTGATCTCTGAAGGAGACGCTTGAAAACTGGTCATCTTAAAATGACAGGCATCTTGACAGTAATAGGGCTTCTTGATATTGGGGGGCGCGGACTGCAGTGAATCAGGGGTCCTGGGTTTGGGGCTGTGACAATCTTTAACTCGGGGTATTGTGTCACTCTGGACCTCAGGCACGTCCTCTGAAATGAGGCAGTGAGGCCAGCACATCCCAGGGTTTCCTGGGCACACATTCTTGATAAAATGCAGGTTCTGATTCAGCAGATCTGAGGAGGGCTTCAGAGTCTGCGTTTCTCACCAGCGCCGGGTGATGCCGATGCTGCTCGTCCGTGGGCCACACGTGGAGCAGCCGAGCTCTAGAAAATCCCCGAGGGCCTTTTCCACGTGAGCGTCCCAGCCTGCGGTTTTGAAGTGGGAGAGCAGAAGCTGGGTTCCTCACGGTCAGGGCTTCCTCACACAAACAGCTCTGGGCCCAGAGCTCACACACACACCACACCAGGAGAGACTGAGGCAGAAAGAAAAACAGACAGTGGGCGCCATGCGGCTGGGAGCAGACACGGCGAGGGACGCTGTGAATAGGGAAGAGACAGGAGGACAGACCGAGAACTGAGAGAGGCAGGGAGACACGGAGAGAAGGAGGAAGACAGCTGGGAGAGCACAGGCAGAGAGAAGAGAGAAATAGGGGGGCAAAGGGAGACATGGAGGGTCCCAACTCTGCCTCCGTCAGGGATGGGGTGTGCAGATGGCAGCCCTGCCCCAGCATCCCAGACAGCCGGGGGGTGACGCTGCCTCCAGCTTTAATCAGGTCTGCTTCAAGCTCTGAGGAACCCATTATTTTATTTCTCATGATTATATTTGAAAAAAGATCTTCCCTTCCCTCATCTCCCCATCACTGGACTCTAGCCACCAACCCAGCCCCAAAGAGGAAGGACGCACACCCCTCCCCCATTAATCAGAGCCGAGGCCGCGTAATGGCAGTGAGCGAGGGGACTGGAAGCTACTGTCTGATTGAACATTAGTCATGCTGCACGTTATATTCTTTAATGAGAAAATTATTCCAAATTGCCTCTAGGGATGGTTGTGATTAAACTATTTGCCTTGACTTCCTCTGCTAAATTGAACGTGCGTGCGTGTGCACACACACACGCACACACACGGTCACCCCACCAAATCTACTCACCCAAGGCCTCGGAACACACCCTCCGGACGATTTGGTGCAGCCGCAGAATTCCAGAGGGTTTACACTCCCAACCTGTTCACAGCTTGCCTTTTCCTGCTACATTTTGAAGCCAGGGGGGCCCTGAGGAGGGAGAGGAAAGCCGTTAGGAGGGCCATATCGGGTCCTGTCAACCAACCCCCCATCCCCGCAAGGCCCTAACTGCCCACATTTCGAACGGGGCTCAGCTTCTGTGGATGAGTATCTCCTGGGTGTCAGATGCCTGTCTCTTAAAAGGAGAGTCATTGTTTCAGGCAAGAATCTGGAGCTCTTTTCAGATCCCTCTTTATGTTCTTCACTCCGAAACTCCAATTTTATTTGGACCTCTTTCCTACCCATAAGCTGGGCCAAACTATTAATATGCAGCCCCTGTTTGCTGTTACAGGTTTTGAAGCATACTTCAAAAGAGAACCAAAGCATTAAACAAGTATTCACAGGAACTAGAAAGTTTTTATGCGGAATTTATAGCATACAAAAAGAACCCAAGAGTACGTGGTCTTGATTTTTAGGACATTAACATACCACCTCCCCAGTCGCCTCCTCTTTAAATCCTGGCCAGAATTCAAGGTCTAGCACAAATGTTCCCTTCCCTCTCTGACTGTCACCTCAGTCACGATGGAGCACTCCCAATTCTGGGCTCTCATTGAGAGCCCAGAGAAAATTTGAGAAAATTCAATGAATACTTCTTGAGGACCATATCAGTCGGCTTTTGCTAGTTTATACTGTGTTAACAAACAACCCCAACATCTCTGTGGTTTACAGTAGCCTTTCGTGTTGGCTACAGGCTGGTTGTGACATTGCCTGGCCCTTCTGGGTTCCAGGCTGAAGGAACAGCTTCCGTCTGAAACATGCCATTCTCAAGGCAGGGAGGACAAGAGAACAATGGTGGCACCATGTGTGGCTCTTAAAACTTCTGCTCAGACGTGTCGCACATGACTTCTGTTTACATCCTATTGGCCAAAGCAACTCACAGTCCTGATGTCAATGGGGTGGGGAAGAATAATCCTATTAGCAGCGTCTATTAATCCTATTATTCAGGATTATTAGACTCATCATCCAGAGCGATTTCGTGTCTGTTCTTCGCACTCTACCAAAATTCTCTCGACTTGATCACTAGACTCTTTGCAATCACTGTATCTAATAATTCTTTTTTCTTTTTTTAGACAAATTGAATGCTACTTGATATCTTGACAGCATATGATTCTGTCAACTCTCTTCTCTCAGCTTCGAGGACAGAGCTTTCTCCTGGTTCTTTCTACCCCTCTGGCCACCTCATCTCAGTCTGTTTGGTCCATCTCTTCCACCCATCTTTTAAATTCCTTTAAGTGTTGTGGTTCCCTTTGGGTGGAGAAATCTCTTCCTTGGATTTGATTTCAACTTTCTCTTCTATCTCAATGGCCATGAACTCGTTTTCTCTCCTAAAGTTGGTCATTGTCTTATGTGGCAGATGAAATATGGCCACACCTTCTTTGCAGCTGCTCCTATCAAGAAGTGGAATCTATTTCCCCTCCCCCTGAATCTCGGCTGGCCTCTTCTGTGACTTGCTTTGACTAACAGAATGTGATAGAAGTGGCATTGTGAATGTTCTGGAGCCTTGGCCTTAAGAGAAGCCAGCTGCCATGTGAGGAAGCCAGTCTAGCCTGTTGGAGGATGACAGGTGGAAGTGCCCTAACCGACAGCTAGTGCCAACCACCAGGCTCATGAGTGAGGCCAGCTTGGGCCTTCCAGCCCAGCTGACCCTCCAGCTGAATACAGCCAAATGAGTGGACTCAGACAAAGCTAGCAGAGGAAGCATCCAGCGAACCCTCCAAATCATGAGCAATAATAAAACTTTGTTGTTTTAAGCCCCTGAGTTTTGAGGTGGTTTGTTTTGAGCAATAGATAACGGAAGTATCCTATATCCCCTGAGTTGGTGAATGGCACCACCATCTAACCCGTCTTCTAACCCCCAAACCTGGGAGTCACCCCTCTCTTCTCTTCCTCATCCCCACATCCAGTTGGTCAACATGCCCTAAAAAAGTGATCTGGGGGGAAATAGGGAGTTGTTCAATGGGTTTACAGTTTCAGTTTTGCAAGATGAAAAAGTTCTGAGATGGGTTGTGCAACAATGTGAATGCAATCATGCTTCACTTAATGATGGGATATATTCCGAGAAATGCATCAGGTGATTCTGTCGCTGTGTGAACATCAACAGAGAGTACTTACACAAACCCAGATGGTATAGCCTACTACACACCTAGGCTATACGGTACTAATCTTATGGGACCACTGTCGTACATGCAGTCTGTCTTTGATCAAAACGTCGTTATGTGGCGCATGACTGCATACCTAATACTGCTGTACACCTAAAAATGGCTAAGATGGTAAATATTATATGCATATTTTACCACAATTTAAAAAAAGTGATTTAAGTATCTCCTGATCCTGCCCCCTCCTCTCAATCCCCACCCTCCATACTGCTTTCTTTCTGAGATGCAGTTCCAGAGTCTTTAAAACCCAGAGTCTCCTTCTCTTCCTTCAGGGTCAACCTCAAACTCTGTACCAGGAAATGTAAGGCTCCCTGTCCACCCTCGTGTCCATCAACTTCTGTTCTCACTAATGTTCTCCCATTGTCGATATGTTCCAGGCTCTTCCTTGCCTTCATACCTCCAAGCCTTTGCCTAAGAAGTTCATTCCACTAGAATGTCCTCACTGCTTCTTATTCAACATTAGCAACATCCCTTGTGTCTTCAAAGGATCCTGTTTTTTTGTATGTGTGTGGGGAAGATCGTCCCTGAACTAACATCTGTGCCAATCTTCCTCTACTTTGTGTGTGGGATGCTGCCACAGCATGGCTTGACAAGTAGTGTGTAGTTCCACGCCCAGGATGTGAACCCATGAACCCCGGGCCGCCAAAGCAGAGCACATGAACTTAACCACTACGCCATTGGGCCAGCCTGTGGCTCCTGTTTTTTAATACAATTTAAGTTACCAAAATATTCAGACCTTTAATTTTTTTCCTTTATCCTTTGGCCTAGTAATTTTAATTCTGAAAATTTAATCCATGAAAATAATACGAATGCCAAACAATCAACAGATACCTTGGGGTTGACGGTTGGGTGTAGATGAAAGGGGAGGGAAGGAGAAGCCATGGTTTACTATGACAGTCCTGTCATATCACAAGAGATCAACATGTGAACATGTTTTGTCATGTGTAGCTTCAGCAGGGGCTGAGTGTCTACTATTGATGGTATTGTGCTGGACACTTTCCATCAATATCTCTAATCCTCGCCACACCCTTGTGAGGCAGGAGGTGTTTATACTATCCTGATTTTAGAGATGAGGAAATTGAGACTCAGAGGTAGGAAAGGTAATTTTTTAAAACAAACTTTTTATGGAAGTATAACATACATAAAGAGAAGTACACACATTCTATGGAGAAAGCGCTGTCCTAGAAGCTGAGAGAAGAGATTGGTTGACAAACTCATATGCTGCCAAGATGTCAAGTAACATGCAACTTGCCTAAAAAAAAAGTGTCATTAGATTTGTGATTGAAAACCTTGTTGAAGTAGCACAAAGTGAACACATCTATTGACCACCACCCAGAACATCACCAGTGCTCCAGAAATGCCCCCTTGTGTCCCTCCTCAGCACTACCCCACTCTCCTTCCCAAAGATAACCATCATCCTGGCTTCTAACAAATAGGTGAGGCAGTTTGCCTGAAGTTACACCCTGAGTAAAGGGACCAGTGCCTTTTTTACTACCTGCACTGTGAGTCCCCAAGTGGGTGTTGTTCCTATAAGGACAGTGACAGGAGAGATGGAGCTGACTTCACAATTCTGCTCTAACCTGGCCCTGATGCACTAGATGTAGGCATGGGCATCTGTGTGTCTGCACATCTCAGCAATCCGAGAAAGGCCTGGGGGAGGACCAAATCTCTTTTCATCTACCTCAGCCAGGGGCTTGGTCTTTCAGACATGTGCATGTGCACACACAGACACACCTTCAAACACACACGCACACACACCTCCCCACGATCCATCTACAGCTTGAAGTCTGGTTGCAACAGCAAACCCTCCTAATAAATCTCTGATCTCTCCCGAAAAGCCGTTGTGAACTCAGTGGAAGGAAAGCTTTTAAAGTGACCCTCCATTTAAGCCCTGAGTCAAAGCCTTGTGTGTTTTCTTTCCTTTTCTTAACTGGAAGGTTATGTGTTTCTTAGCTACTGGTCAGACTGGATGAGACTGCCAAAAACCTTTCAGGGAATTTCCTCACCATGTAACAAATTTATGAGTCATATGAAAAACTGGGAAACGCTTCAACCAGCTGCCTTTCATTGACTCAGAGCCTTTTTTACACCTTGGTGCTGGGGCCTTGGAAGGAGCCAGCAGAAGGGTTTATTAAAACTACAAATGGCCTGAGAGGAAGGTGTCCTGATCTCCCTTCTTATCTCCACTGTCCTGTCTTCCCCAGCAGAAAGCTATAAAAGTTCTCTAAAACTGTTCAGCCACTGAAAGGCCAATTATCAAGGTCCATAAAAGACTGGTAGATAGATGGGTGGGTGGATGGACGAAGACAGGTTTTGGGCCTTCTCCTCCATCTCTTCCCAGATAATGATTGGGCACCTCAAACTTAACGTGCTTAAAACTGAGCTCTGATCTCCTCACCCATGCTGTCCTCCCCACCTGAGAAAATGCTAATATCACCTGTGCCAGATCATATTTTCCAAAGATGGTCACAATAATATCCTGCATTTCATACACTCTTCTGCAGTGTGACCTTGCTACTCCTTCAGCAAGAGGTAGAGTTAATTGTCCAACCCCTTGAAATAGTCCAGGCCCTATAACTGCTTTGAATAATAGAATATGGTGGAAGGGACACTGTGCCAGTTTGGGGCACAGCCTTTAACTAGCTTGGCAGCGTCTACTTCCTGACTCTTGGAAGGCAGCTGCCATGTAAGAAGTGTGACTCCCCAGGGACTATCATGCTGTAAGATGCCCGAGCCAGAGAGAGAGAGAGAGAGAGAGAGAGACAGAGAGAGACAGAGAGAGTTGAGAGGTGCTAAGGAGCACTGAGCACAAGCATGAGTGAAGAAGCCATCTTGGAGGCAGAACTGCTATCCCAGCCTCCCTGGCTGACACCACATGGAGCAGAGACAAACTATCCAGCCAGGTTTTTCCTAACCCCTGGCCCACCAAATCATGAGCAAAGCAAATGGTTGTTTCATGCCACCAAGATTTGGGGTAGTTTGTTACGTAGCAGTGGGTAACTGAAACACCTCTTCCCAATTGCCAGACCAAACCTTCTGGAGTCATTCTTGACTTTTCTCTTTCTCTCCTACTCACATCCAATCTGCATGTGAATCCTGTTGGATTTGTCTTCCCACTAGATCCAGAATCTTTCATTATTTCCACCGCCGTCACTGTGGTCCAAGCCACCACCTTTCCTCCCTTGGATTATTGCAGCAGCCTCCTAGCTGACGCCTGCAGTCTCGTCTTGACACAGCAGCCTCAGGGATCCTGTAAAACCTGAGTTGGACCATGTCACTCTTCTGCTCAGGTTCCTCCAAAGGCTCCCACTCCCCTCTGCCCACTGCTACCTCTCTAACATCACTTCCCATCTCCCTCCCCGCTTGCTCGCTGGATTCCAGTTGCACTGGCCTCTGCTGCTCCTCCACCCAGCCTCAGGCCCTGCATTGACGGCTCCTTTTTGCTGGAACATTCTTGCCCAGATGGCTGCGTGGCTCCCCTCTGTGCAATCCTGATTCGGTGGGCCCCAGTGAAGCCCTTCTCTTGTCCCCCCATCATTTACACCCCATGTCCCTTCCCTGCTGCTCCAAATGCTCTGTTCTTCCTAACATTTGTCAACCGACGGGCCACACATTCCAGTTACTTACTTCTTGTCTCTCTCCTCCACTAGAACATTGGCTCCTCAGGGAGAGGACTTTGGTCAGTTTTGTTCACAGACATATGTCCGGAGTCTAGAACCGTGCTGAGCATGTAGGTGGAGCTCAGAATCCATTTGCTCAGTGAATGAGCCAGTTCTCTGAGCCTCACCTTCTTAACTCCAAAAAGAGGGAAATTACTGTTGCTTTCAGGGGGTTGTGAGGACTAAATAATAAAGTTTATGTGCAGCACATGGCATGGAGCCTGCTGCAGGACAGTGCTCAGTAAGCCTTATGTCCGTTCCCACACTCCCACCCAGTTCCAATAACAGGCTGCTTGACGAATCTACTCTGGAAAGGCTAGGAAGAAATTATATAGATAATAGATATATAATTATATACAGTAATAGAATCATATTAATATCTAAATATTAATATATTAAAATAAAAATATTTTAAAATATATATTATATATATTTTATTACATATATAAAAGGACTTGGGTAAAATCCAAATCCATGTATAGTAAATGGTTCCTGGATGCATCTAACTTGTTTTGTCTTGTGTTAGGTTTTTGGTCTTTACCACCTTCTAGAATGATCACTTTTATAAGTTTTCAACCTATGTGACAGAGTGTGTTCTATCAGATCTGTCAGTCACTGTCCGACTCAGCAGCAGGTCTCCTATATCTAGTTTTAGTTGGAGTAAATGTGATTGGTTCAGCTTATGTCAGTCATCTGTGCCTGGTCCAATGGGTAGCAGTGGGGGGGGGCGTGGTGGGAGAGTGGGGTTACACAGCACAGACACGCCCACTCAGGCCGCTGTCAGCAGATGTTATGAGCAGGGCAATTCCCAGAGAAGGGGGCTTGGGTGGAGCAGACACCTCATGATGTGTCATCTGCATGGTACGTCCTCGTGTCTGTCACAGACCTGTGTTCTGCTGGTGGAAGCATGTCCCCTGAGTTCATACTCCAGAGTCTGGGAAGCAAGTCTGTGACCCCCAGGATCAGCCCTTTTTAGTTTTGTGGACCCTCATGCTGTCTCCTCACCCCTTCCCCCTCCAGTCTGGGAGGCTCATCTCTTTAGTCCTCCATTCACATCAGTAGCCTTTCCCTACATTCCTACAGGAAACCAGCAGCTTGCTAACAATAGGACATTTAGAGGAGGGTTTACGTGCAAAGGTGTGGATGTAGGGGCGCCATAAGGGATTGTGCCATGACTGGGGCTATACAGCCCGAGCTGTTACCACTGCTAGGCTCAAGGGAGGCCAGAAGAGCAGCTCCTGGTACCTGGAAGAAGAGCCATCCAGAGAAGCAGAGGGACACAGCCAGCTTGAGGCCATGGCGCAGGGAAGGAAAACAGTTGAACTGGCACCCAAGCTTCACTCCTGTCCTGTGATCTCCTGCCAGGCCTCTCATCGGCTGAACCCAACGGGAAGTCAGAGGCCAAATGGATCAGGGACGTAGCCCATAGTTGGTCCCATGGGTCCTAGAGCAGGGGGATGGTGGAGAGTAGGTGGAAAGAAAGAAAGGCTCAGCTGCCTTCCTCTGCACTTTCTCTAGCTCTCTCCAAGTGCGAAGTGCCGCCCTGCACTCAATGTTTCAGTCCTGACTGCCTGGGAGGCTTGGGCCAGGAGAGGGTACAATTTCTAGTACTCCTTCAATAATGCTACCCTTTGGGGCAAAGAACATATTTGCCATTATCTTTAGGAATTCTTGAGTCATAACTGATGATTAATTCAGAGTCTACAATAAGTAGAGTTTGGGTCATATTTCCCTAATGAATCTTCTTGGACTTGTTCTACTAAAGCTCCAACTACACCCTCAAACACCAGGAGCCTGCCCTGTGGTTTCTTCCTGGTCACATATAGTTGTGGCTGACAGAGACCTTAGAAGTTATTTTCTGATAGTCCAACTGTATCCTTCTACTGGTAAGAAAACTGAAGCCCAGGTAAGGGAAGTGACCTGTTGCAAGGACAACACTTCTTTCTTTACTCTCTACTACTACCATACTCATACTTCTGGTCATGAAATGTGTGCGTGTTTTCCCATATGCGCCAGTTCTCTGACACCAGCTGGGTGTCCTACAGTGCAGTTCAGTTTGGACACTATCTATCTGGAGTTAGTGTCAAATCTCCTAAGTTAAGGGCTCAGTCCCACAAGTCTGCCCCCACTTCAGACGCCAATCACAAGTCCCAGGTTGTCATCTGTACTTCTGACCAATCAGCTATAAATTAGGGTTCCCACGGCCCCCTCTTTGGGTTCAATAATTTGCTAGAACAGCTCGCAGAACTCAGGGAAACACCTGTGTTTATCAGTTTATTATATAATAAAGCATATGATAAAGGATACAGATAAATAGCCAGATGAAGGGATATATAAGGAGAGGTATGGGGAGGCGGGGACCAAGCTTCCATGCCCTCTCCAGGTGTGCCACCCTCCCGGCATCTCCACGTGTTCAGCAACCCAGAAGCCCTCTGAACCCTGTACTTTGGGGATTTTTATGGAGGCTTCATCATGTAGGCATGATTGATTATTAACTCCATTTCCAGCCCCTCTCCCACTCTGGAGAATGAGGAGCAGGGCTGAAAGTTCCAAGTTTCTAATCATGGCTTGGTCTTTCTGGTGACCCGTCCGCATCCAGGACCCCACTAGAGTCACCTCAATAGAACAAAAAACACTCCTATCACTCAGGAAATTACAAGGGTTTTGTGCCAGGGACTGGGGGCAGAGACCAATATATATACATTTTTTCTATTATTTCACACCTGGCCAAAGCCACACAGCCAGGTTGGTGGCAGAGCTGGAACTTTCCCACAGCCCTCCTGACCCTGTGTCCATTGTTCACCCCCCGCTGCCGGGGGATTAAATGACATCAGGTAGGCAGAGGAGAGTCAGGCCCATCCCCCCCTTGTCCTCTCAGTTCCTTTCTTGTTTTGTCTCATTTGTCGTGTTCACTCACTTGGGTGATTTCTACTTGTCACACACTGTGAAGACACACCCCGCTTGGTCACAGGTGTTGGCAACATCACCAGCACTCAAACATATCTGGTTCTTCTCTCCTTCTGGGCTCATGGGAGACTCTCTTCCCTCTGGAAAGGGATGTAGAAGGGAGGACCAAGCTTGTATGTGTTAAGGCTGAGATTTTGGGGCCACTTGGCATCACAGAATAAGGCCTGGTGACTGATACACAGGTCGAATATCAGAAGAGAGAAAGGCGTCTACAGTAACGCAACATCGGTGAGACGATAAAATAATGAAAAAACACAGAAGAGGAGAGATAAGCCCTGCCTGGTGCACGGAGACAGCCACGGGCAGCAAGGCCAGGTTGGATGTGTTTCTCACTGCAGGACGGTGCTCTGTCCAGACTCCAGCCCCAGCTCGGTCACCTGAGCTCTGTGACCCTGAGCAAGTCACTTTCCCTCTCTGCCTTGTATATAAAATGACGTGCTTGGACAGGGTTGTCCGTAAGGTTCTTCCCAGCTCTATAATTCCGTGTGTTAGGACAGATCTAGTGAGCTGATCTCCTGAAATCTTGGTCTGAGCTTCCTCCCCACTGCCTGGCTCAGCGCCTTCCCATGTGTCGGGGGGTCCACATCGCCTTGCGAGATGAAGACTGATGGAGCAGGAAGCGGAGGGAAGGGAAGAGTTGCTCTTTAGGCTTTTGACTTCCAAGATCATAGTCGTGAAAGCCATCACTTGAGATTCGCTGGCAGGGTTTTGTGGAGAGAGGGGAAGGCTCCTGAACATCCTCAAGGGACAGTCCTGAATGGAGACTTTGCTGTGACGACAGCTGGGAGGCTCCCCTTTCCCTCCTTCACCTCCTCTCTGCCTCCTCTCCTTCCCCACAGCCACCACCCTGGAGGCAGGGAGGCAGCGTGCAGGGGTGATGAAGAGGTGTGGCGGTGCCACTCACTCGCTGGAAGAGTTTGAGTGAATGATAGACCTCTGAGGGTCTCAGTTTGCTCCTCGGCTAAATGCGGCCGCAATGCCTTCCTCCCCACTGGCTGTGAGTATCAGATGGGAGAAGGGGTGCAGGATGCCTGGCCTCGGCATGCTCCACCGTGGGCACTAACCAGCCATGAGTCCACGCCCTGCTGGATCCCTGGCCCGCCCCCCCCCCCCCCCCACAGTGTGGCCTCCCTGCCCCCAGCGTCTCCAGTGGTCCCTACCGTGTTAACATCCCCGCTCAGCCTCCCCACCTCTCCCGGCTGTGAGCAGTGGAGTTTGGTTCCTGTAGATCACCACTTCTCCCAGCCTCCACACGCCCCATCTTGGCTCCAGCCACCACCCCCTACAGTCTGTCACATCTATATATCATCACCACACAGGGCTGGGACTATGAGGCTCGCTCTCAGGGTCATGTAAATACATGGCCTGGAACGGAGCACCTCCTTACTTTTTGTGTCTCTCTTGCTTCCCCCTTCTCCTGGCCGATGTGTGGCTGATTTCAGTTAGACAAGAAGGCCTCTAGTGCAGTGGTTCTCAAACTCTAGTGAGCATCAGAGTCACCTGGAGGGCTGAGTAAGGCGGGTTTGTTAACACATGAATTGCCAGTCCCAGAGTTATTGATGCAGGAGGTTCTGTGGTGGGACCTGAGAATTAGCATTTCTAGCAAGTTCTCAGGTGATGCTGATGCTCATGGTCCGGGGAACACACTTTCAGAATCACTACCCTAGAGAATTGCAGAGTGGCACAAAACTTTTCAGGGCTTCTTGGGGAAATTCAGAGACTTCCCTCCCCAAGGCCAGGCCGATGTTGATCTGTTCTTCGTGTTCTCTGGATTCGCTTCTCTGGCTGCTGGTGATTCGGCTCCTGAGCCCGGAGATGTTTGCCTGATTTATGGGGCTTGGCAGACACTCAGAGGCCGAGGGAGGACAGAACACTCCTAACATACAGCACATCTGACTCTTGTGTTTGGGCGTTTTTTTATTGCTCATCGGGGAGAGCATACACGTGGAAAGCCTGTTCCCTGGCTTGCCGTAAAACTCGGTAATGGAGTGCAGCAGGGTGGTTATGAGTCTCTCAGGGGGCTGCGCCTTGCCCACCCTGGAGCAAGCTCGGGGTCTTCCTGAAAAGTGCTGGAGCTGGCACTCAATGGCAATTGGTGGGGATTTGTGTGCCCTGTTAATGTCATTGTGCGCGGAGACTCCTTGTCCCTGGTTACTCCCCCTCCCCCCACCCTGTGCCCATTTGGGCTGGCCGCTGCAAGAAATGGCCATTTAGGCTGTATCTGGTCAGGCTGGCTTGTGGGGGGCTGATTCCCCATCGACAGGTGACCAGGATACCCACCTCAGAAGAAGATGTGTCCACATACAGCTCCCATTGTCTGAATAGCTGGATAATGGCCTTGCTGTGTGCTGCTGCTAACAGTTACTTCACAGATCGCCTGCTGGTCGCATCATATCCTTCTATCCCTAACAAGAATCCATGACACCCTAAAGCTAGTGCCTGGCCCCTACCAGGGACTCAGTCAATGTTTGTGCATTAGGGAATGTGGGATTCAAACCTGCTCTTTCTGCACCATGAAGCAGGGCGCTGCCCTCTGCCGTGCCCACCCCGCAGTGGCAGGTTTGTTTCACCCGGTGCCAACAGTACTAAAAGCCAGGGTTCCAAGCCTTTCAGGTTTGGTCAAGTGTGAGCTGGAAATCCAGGCAGACAGATGAAGAGACGCCCGCTGTTTGTCCTTCTGGAGAGTCTTCCTTGTGCCCTGCAAATGGCAGCAGAGCCCGCCCACCAGAATTCCTCTTGCGGGTCTTGGGGCCACACTCGATCTAGGCTGATCATTTCTCTTTCATATAATTGGCACAAGGCAGCTTGAGGTGGTGAGGAAAGCAGCCTCCAACAAGTCCCTCAGCTCTCTGGGGTCAAAGGAGGAGACTGTCTCCCTCCCCTCCTTTTGGGCTTCCCCAAATCTTGGTACTCTGAGTCACATGGCTGGGTGCCTTCTTTTACACTCCAGACCTAAGCATGGGAAAGCATCCTTAGTACAGCTGAGAGAGCTGAGACTTTTCTAAGGGAACTTAGTTACTACGAAACCAAGGATAAAGCAAATCCCCTTGTAGGGTAATAATTAGAACAGTCGACACCTCCAGGCACTCTGGGCCAGGCATTGTCCCAAGCTTTTCACCTATATTAGCTCATTCAATCCTCACAAAAGCCTAGGCTGAAGTGCTGTTATTTATTTCCACGTGGTAGACGTGGAAACTGAGGCTCAGAGAGGTTATGTGGACGTGGCCAAAGTCACACAGCTAGGAAGTGGGGAGCTGGGATTTGAACCCAGGCAGCCTGGCTCCTGAATATGGCCTCTGGCAAGTTGGCCCCACCTGCTTTTCCAGCCTCATCTCCTGCTGTTCCTCTAAGCTCCCTAGACTCTAAACCCAGGACTTATTTCCCTTTTCTGAAGACCCCAGGATTTGCCATGCTTCTTGACATTTGCATGTTTTGGATTCTTGCTTGGGTCTCTCCCTTGCAAGCTTCCACTCACCTGTTTGGGACCAGTAGAAATGTCGCCTTTGGGAACAACCTTCCCAAAGGAGAGTCACTGTGAGTCAGTCGACTGTCCCCTGTCCTTCTGGAGGCCTTTCAGTCCACTTATGGTACATTCAGTGGTTTCACTGTTCGCTTGTCTGTCTCCCTGAATGGCCTATGGGCCTAAGGGTAGAAGCTTACAGCTGGATCGGTAGCCTGACTCCTGGGCCTGTAACTGTGCATTGGTGTTTGATTCTCTTCCCTCTAGCAGCCACATGGCCTCTGTGGCAGAGTCGGCCAGTTGTCCCCTAATATCCACTCCTGCCTTCTTCCACTGTTAGAGAGCATTTGGCTTGTGGTGCTCAGAACAGAGATGGTATTTCTCTGCCTTTTTTATAGCCAGGTGCACTCACATGTCAAGTACTGGCCAATGGAATATGGGAAAATGATGTGTGTGATTTCCAGGTCATGCCTTTAGAGGAAAGGGAAGGTATGCCCCTCCCCCTCCCTACTGGCTGCATTGTGGACATGGTGGAGAGCCTTTTTGACCGTGTGAATGGTGGCCACACTCTACAGATGGCAGAACAACAAGATGGGAGGAGGCTGGGCCCTGATGAGCACAGCTGCCATCCCAACTCAGACTTCTACTTCAGAGAGAAATGGATGTCTACCCTGATGTTTAGGTCATTGCTAGGTGAGGTCTCTGTCAATCGTAGTCAAGTCTATATCCTGAATAATATGCCCACTCGCCCATGAGGAGCATTGTCTTTCCCTGGGAGCTAGTCTTTAATCTCCCCCAGCTGTTGGAGGTCAGATGAAGGCCATCTCCTTTCCACTGTGTAGACACTCTGAGTTCATATCCAAGGGGCATGTCTAGTTCCTGACCAGAACCAGAGCAGCGACTCTCAAACCTGGTTATGCATTAATATGCAGAGGTTTGGTCCCTGTCCCATGCCCAAACCTGACAGGTTAGGATCTCTGGGCAGGGGTCCCAGAAATTGTGCTTTTTTTGTGTGAGGAAGATTGGCCCTGAGCTAACTAACACCTGTTGCCAATCTTCCTCTTTTTGCTTGAGGAAGATTGTCCCTGAGCTAACATCCGTGCCAGTCTTCCTCTATTTTGTATGTGGGATGCTGCCACAGCACAGCTTGATGAGTGGTGTGTAGGTCCATGCCCAGGATCTGAACACATGAACCTCAGGCCACCAAAGTGTAACACACAAACTTAACCACTATGCCACTGGGCAGGCCCCTAGAAATTGTGCTTTTAACAAGTTCCCCAAGGTGACATGGCCCTGAAATTTGGAAACCAATTGGTTAAGTTCATTTATACATCAGGACCTCCCAGCCTGGGTTCCCAACATGGCCCACTGTATTAATTCAACAAGTATTTACTGAGCAAGGACCTGTTATGTGCTAGGCACTGCAGGGACACAGGCAAAGTCCCTGCCTTCATGGAGTTCACCTTCCAGTACGGGAGACAGACAATGCACAGCTAAACACATGCATGTGTACTTCCAGGGAGGGGTACATGCTATGAAGCAAAAGAAAACAAAGAAATGTGACAGAGGGTGGGGAGAGGCCAATTTAGATGGGCTGAGAGGGAAGGATTCTCTAAGCAAGTACTGTTGAGCAGGTCTGAATGATGTGAAGGAATGAGGAATGTGGGTATTTATAACGTTATAATTATATAATGTTATATATATAACATATATAATTATTATATAATGTTAGCTATAGGCTAAGCTGACATAACAAATTGGCCCTCAAAATCAAATGGTTTAAAGGAAAAAGGTTTCTTTATTTCTCACATAATCCTTCAGGGTGAGTGTTCCGGCTGGTGGGATGGCTCGCCTCTACACAGTCATTCAGGGACCCAGGCTGATGGCTGCTCTATTGTATTCAAATTTTGACTTCCAAGGTCTTCCTGGCATCACCATCCCAGTCAGCTGGAAGATCAAAGAGTGTGGAGGGGCATCTTGGGAGTTTTCTATGGGTCAGTCTGGTTGTGATAGACATCACTAATGCTTGTGTTCCACTGGAGTGAATTTGGTCACATGGTCACCCCAACTGCAAGGGAGCTTGGGAAATGTAGTCTAGTCATGTGCCCAGGAACACCCTAGGGGACAATGGAGTTTGGTGGACAGCTAGTGGTCTCTGCCAGAGGCAGGGGGAACAGTAAGGGCAGACTCAGATCGAAGAGTGAGTTTGGTGTGTTCAAGGAAGAGTGAGGAAGCTGGTGAGGCTGGAGTAGAGTGAGATTGGGTAGAGGCATAGCAGATAAAGATGGAGAGGCAGGCAAGGCCTACTGCCAACGTATTCTCTCTCTCCCACTCACTTTAGTAAAGGTTTAACAATTAACAATTTTTTTGAGCATAGCATTCTGCCAATGTACACAAAAGTAATGAGAATAACATAATGAACCCCAGGTACCCATCAGCTTATCAAAGTTTGGCCAAACTTATTATAATTTAAAAACAATATAGAAATTTCTCAGGTAGCAAGAAGAGGGTAAGTCTCTCACAGTCTTCTGTTTACCTCACACAATCTCTCAGGGAAAATTGTGACAAATACTTGAAAGCATTTTGGACCTTTAGAAGAAAAAAATACCATAGCAATCCTATAATTATTGTTACCTTTATCAGAATTTCTAATTTTTATATCAAATGAATCAGATATACCTTTTTAGAAATGGAATTAGCTATCTTTTGCTGTGCGACAAATTACCCCAAAGCTAAGTAGCTTAAACTGACGATAAACATTTATCATCTCTGGTAGGTTCTGTGGGTCAAGAACATGAGTTGCGTGGTTCTGACTTGGAGTCTCTCACGAGGATGTAGTCAGGATGTTGATCAGGGCTGCAGTCTTCTAAAGAATCTGTTTCCCAGGTGGCTTGTTCACACAGTTGAAAAGCTGGTGCTGGCTCTTGGTGGTAGGTCCCAGTTTTTCACATGAGCCTTTCCACAGGGCATCTTGATCACCCTCACAAAATGGCAGCTGGCTTCCTTCAGAGCGAGTGATCCAACAGGCCAAGGAGGAAACCACAATGCCTTTTATAACCTAGCTTCAGAAGTCACACACCATCCCCTCCACAGTATGCTTTCATCACATACATCACCCCGATTCAGTGAGGGAGGGGACTACGCAAGGGTGTGAATAGTAGGAGGCAAAGATCATTGTGGACCATCTTGGAGGCTGGCACAGAGGCCTAAGCTAAGTTTATTACAATAAACTGTTTTGAGATGTAACCCATTCAATGAGCTCTAGAAGGACCACTTTTGGAATTGGTACCTAAATATGAATAAACAAGATTTTTGATGACTGGTTTAATAGAATTGGGGGATTTTTAGTTATGAGGGAACTTGGAAATAATTTATTTCCATACTCCCATTTTACAAAGGAGGAAATTGTTTCCAGAGAGACAAAATGGCTTGTTTCAGGCTAGTGGGTGAGTTTGTGGCTGAATCAAGATGAAAGATTCAGTCTCCTAACTCATGGGTCTGCAGTGCTTGGGACAGGGAAAGAACACTGGACCTGGAGTCCGGACATTTGACCCTGAGGTCTCTGAATGAGTGACTCATTCCCCAGTTTCTGCTCCCTGAGCTTGATCATTGTCTAGACAAAAAGGTCATCCTTTTGGGTCAATGTTTATGTACAGTGTTAAATATTCTCAATAAAACTCAACATGCTCTTTAAAATGTTGTGTTGGGTTGCCTTATTCATTTAATTAATTTTTCCCTAGTAAACAGCGTTAGGGGATTTAAAGCCATATGACTCTATTTAGTTCAGCTTTATGGAACTCTCAGACATGCTGTCCATGAAGCAGCAAATGGGGACACCCATGGAACACCAGACTTGTCATGCTATTAATTGAGCATTTTTGTTTTGTTTTGTTTTTTTGGTTGCATGCAACAGAAACCCTCTGACCAGCTTAAGCAAAGAAAAAAGGTAATTTGTTAGAGGGACTGTGGGGTACCTCCCAAATCAAAGGAAGTCCTGAACAACTAAGATTAGGAATGAAATGGGGCTGCCCCTCCGGGCTCAGCAGCAGAGTTCCCAGATCCTTTCCTCAGTGGGTTCCCATTAACACAACCCAGCCCAAGAGATTTACAGAACATGATGTCCTGATATAGATGTCACATTCCTGGGAAGCAGAATGTCTTTGACCCACTTTGAGTCATTCTTCCTCCCATGGTCAGTCAGGTGTGGCCAGTGGCAGGATCATGTAGTGGAGACATGGCCTTTGGGGGCCATCTTGGAATGTCTGACCGTGCCCCCTACTGAAGGGGGAGTTCTAGGGAGCCACCCAAGAGGTGTCTATGGAGCTCTGTGAAATTCCACCACACCAGCAAGGCTGAAGCTTGGATAGTGTACAAAGTTATTCCTACCACTTTACTGTACAGGAAACCAGCATTCTTAACACCACTATTAACTCACTTGTTTTCACTTATTTTAAGCTGGGAGCTTTGGGACTCTGGCCAATACCCTTTCCTTCTTGGGATTTAGCTTCTCATCTGTATAGTGAGGGGGTTGTCCCGTCAAGTTCTAATATAACCTGCTGGCTGTGGCAGCTCAGCAGCCCTCTTCTCTTGCCCCAAAGTTGAAGATTCCCTGGCTGGACCTCACACTGTGCATATAAATATGTACAAATATGTGTGTGTGAATATGGTCTCCAGGAAGATATCATCCACAGCTGTGTACTTGGGCACCTTCTAAACTGCAATGGCATATATTCTTTTAATGAGAATGGACCAGTTCTGGGCTGAGCTGGTCATGTGATAAGGGGGAAGCATCTGATTGGATTGTTAAATTTTCCAAGCGGGAAATTCAGGGGCTGGTGTATCTCTCTTCATGGTGTATAATTGTTGCTGTAATTTAGGCTAGAACTGGAATTAGAGGTCCTTCCAGGGTTTGAGTGATAGGAACTTCTGTGATAAGTGAGGGATGGGATGGGGTGGGTGGGTGCGGGGCAGAGAGGGCATGGGTGAACGAGAGTGAAACTTCAGTAAATCTCAGAGGCCCCTTACGGGTCAATAGGTTCATGGACTTGGATAAAATCTGTGAGAGGCTTGTAGGAACCCTACAATTATCAACAGTTGGGAAAACTCAAAGCTATCTTATGATTCATCTAGAGTTGTGGGAGTGGTGATGGTAATAGGGATGAGGAATGTGTCAATGGAAAGGACCCATCCCAAGCTGGGAAACACCTACTACTAGACTCTCAAACATGACCCCAACTTGGTCCCCACCCCCACAAAGCAAAGTCCAACTCAGAAATGGGTCCCAAACCATTCCGACCTTTCTTTGGGATTCCAAGTCAAAATCTTGGAGTTAGACAGTGACAACAAGACAAGTCCTCAGAGATAACACAGTTTCATCCCAGCACTTTCTCCCCAAGTTCTCCCAAACTCCCAAAGTCACTTCTTTGTCAGGTCCTCACTGGAAGGTAACTTTCCTCTCTGTGGTCACTACTTCTTCATCATGCTGGCTGCTACAGAGACAAGCAGCTCACCCTCATGCAACACTCAGGGCTCATTGCTTTTATCAGGGAAGAGAATCTTCCCCAGGAACACCCACAGACCTTCCCTTTTGTTTCATTCGTCAGAAGAAGTGGATCAAATGCCACTCTAAAGCCAACCATTGTCAAGGAGCAATAAATTGCCCCTCCCAGTTTAGACTAATCCTGCTTCATCTCCTGGGACTGGAGCCAGGCAGCCTTTCCCTGAGCCTATGACTGCTGACCAGGTGTGTGTACAGCAATATGGTGGGTGGATATGAGCAAGGTGGGGACACTGGAATGGGGAGGGCCACTGGCTGACATGACTGTGATAGCACCAGCTTGGCCATCTCATCCTTCCTTGGGTTCTTGAGTGATCTGCCTGTGGTTGCAAATAAATAGGTTATGTAGGTTTTTTAAAAGGCATTTATTTGTGTGTGTGTGTGTGTGTGTGTGTGTGTAGCAGATGTGTGCACATGTGACAGAAGAGAGTTATGACCTAAGGCCTTATAATGTTCCTTCCTTAATTAGACTTGCGGAAATGCACCATTTTTGCTTTAAAAGAAGTGTAATGAAGATGGATTATAGTTCAGGGTCTGATTGGAAAAAGCCAGGAACTCAGATTAATTAGCAGCAGCATGTGGTTTATTTTCAAGGTCATTTTTACTTGGCTTCCAGAAATCCTGGCCTAATATCTTCAAACTCTCACTGAACTTTTCATGCACAATGGGGTGGAGGATTTTGTGTTCTTGTTTGATGGGGAGAGGCCCTTGCCCTCCTGTAATACTCTCTGGTCGGCCAGCTCCTGTCGCTTGCCATGTTGGGATGTCTGTGGATGGCCACCCCAAGCTAAACTGACCCCTCCCACTCCTACCCTGTGTGGCTTCAATGTGAATCACTTTCCAGCTGACACTTCTCAGGAGGCTGTGGGCGCTGGATTTGAGGATGGTTTTTAATCATGCAAGCTGTTTAAGTCTCCTAAAATTCCTCAGCATACTTTCTTTTTATTAGTGCTTAAAATTTCCAAGGATTTTCCAGAACAGGGAGAAAGAGAGCTTTAAAATAGCCCAATCATTACAGTTTCTGTGCCTTTTGGAGGGTTTAAGCACATTATGGATAATTCCTTGGTTAGGGTTCAGAGACTGTCCCTCCTAGCCTTTCAGCCTTTATTTTCTTCTGTGACACCTTTGCCTTCTCCTGAAAGGCCACTTCTCCTTTCTACCCAAGGGCTAGCTGTCACCACCCTGTAAACCCACTAGATTCCTGCTGCACTTGGGAAAAAAGCTAAACGTCTCAGCATGGCCCCCAGGGTACACTTGTTTGCATGCTCTGGCCCTCAGCTTTTTCCCTTCCTTCCTATGCTCCAGGCACACTGGCTTTCTTTGGTTCCTTAAATAAGGGAACCTTTTTTCCTGCTTCAGAACCTTCACACATGATGTCCTTTGGGCCTGAAACACTCTCCCCACTTGGTCCTGGGCTAATTCCTTCTCATCTTCCAGGTCTCAGTTTAAATGTGACCTCCTCATGGTGGCCTTCCTTGCCTCTTCTGAATGCGATCCTTTCTTTAAGTATCTTCCACACCATCCTCTTTGGGTCTTCCATAGCACTCAATGCAATTTGCTATTGTTTCGCCTATTTGTGTGTGGACTTGTTTGGTCTGTCTGCCCTACTAGACCAAGGGCAGGATCTTGCCAGCATGTTCACCATTGTATCCCCAGGGCAGAGCTCTGTGGGTCCTGGGTCAGAGCTAGTTGATCAATGAGTGAAATCCTGCTTGCTTGGGCAGCTTTCCTGCGGCCGCCCATCTGGGGTTGCTCCACTTGCAGGAATGGCTCCTCCTCCAGACTGATCCCTGAGCTCCTTGGAGGCAGTGACCAGGTTTGACATGTCTTTATGCCCCTCAAAGACTCCTGCTTCTGTTGACCCCTTAATGAATAGTTATTGATTGATTATTTAGAAGAACTCTGTTTCCAAGCAAGAATCTGCAGCTTCTGCCCAACTGAGCACTATGAAATGAATGAAGCAGAAAGTAATAGCTATTAGGCATGTGTATCAATTAGGATGCATTTGGCTGCAAGTAATATAAGTCTTATTTGTTGGTGGTTTAAATAATAAAGATATCAGATGATCTCATATCATAATAGCAAACCTTTATGCAGTACCTGCTGCCTGCCAGCCTTTGTTCTATATGCTTTCTTCAGGCACTTAGTCTTAATATCCTTCGTACGAGGGAAGTGCTGTATGGTCTCCATAATATAGATGAGGAAACTGAGCCTCAGAAAAGTTAAGCACCTTGCCCAAGTTCAAGTGAGTGGTAGAGCCAGGACTTGACTTGTTCCAAAGTGGTGTGGCCCCAGCATCTACATTCTCCTGCTGCTTTGTCATGGCAGGTCTTGAGGTAGGGGTTCTGGGTTAGACAGGAGCTCAGTGCTGTCAGAGTGCTGAGTCAGTGTCTCTGTGATTCCCTTAGCCTTCCCCTCATGGCTACCATAGCCCGGTGCCTCCCTCTACTACAATGACAGCTTCTAGAGCAGGAAGCTGGGGGTGGGAGCATGTGCACCTTTCGTCATGCTACCCTCACCTTTTACCAGGGAGGAAAATCTCTTCCAGAAGCACCCAGAGGGTTCCTTTACATCTCATTGACCAGAGCAGGGACTCATGGCTTCCCCACACCAACCCTGGCAAAGGGAAATGGGGCGGCCGTGGATGGCTGGTTTCACTTGAACCAGTTTTCATCTCTGAGGACTCAACATGCTGCCACCTGAATAAAATCGGGCTCTGTCAGTTGGAAGAAATGGGGAAGGATGGTGGGTAGACCCCCACCAGGCCTGGCCCAGCATGTGTGCTTTATTCAGGGGGATGAGGGAGAGGACTCAAAGGCTCAGGAGCCCATCCTTGCAGGAGGCAGGACTTGACTTTGGGTGGCATCCAAGGACCTCAATGCCCTTTGACTCTTAATCCCCAAGCAAGTCCAGTGTTATCAGAGAAGTGTGCATATGTCTGCGAGTGTGTGTATACATGCAAGGGGGGCCAGGGACTGGGAAGGGGACCATGATTAGAGGTGGGGAAAGAGCCCACCATTTCCCTCCTCCCTGCCTTCTGGCCCTGCTGGGTGTGCAGCTTATCCTGGGATTTCAGACTCCACTGATGGATATTATGTCTGTGGGATGAGAGGGACACAGGAGGAGGCAGCAACTTCCTGCCAAATCCAGGCCCTTAGCACCTGCTTTGGTGACCTGAGAATGCATACTGAGTACTTGCCGTGTGTCACAGTTGGTAGTAGGTGTGTGTACCTGTATCTCAGTTAATCCTTACAATTAACTGTGAGATCAATACTATTATTACCACCCTCATTTTCCTATCACTTCCTAGCTGTGTGACTTTGGCCAAGTTACTTAACTCTTCTGTGCCTCAGTTTCCTTCTGGTAAAATGGGGATAGCAATAACTTACTTTCCTCATATAAAACACTTAGAACAATTCTTAACACATAGTAACCAGTAAATAAATGCTCTTATTAATGCTATTATTTTTCAGATGAGGAAACTGAGACTTGGTAAGTGAGATGCAAATGCCCAATCACATTATAAGATGGGCTGAGTCAGACTCTCCTGTTGGTGATGATGATGATATGATAATGATGATGATGATGATGACAGTGATGATGATGGAGAGGGAGGAGGGGAGGGGAAAGAAAGAAGAAGGATGAGAATGGCAAGAAGGAGGAGGAGAAAAAGAAGGAGAAGGAGGAGGAGAAGGAGACAAAGAAGATGGTGTCAGTGATGATAATGACGATGATGAAGGAGGAGGATAAAAATGAGAAGATGATGTCAGTGATTACGATGATGTGGATGATGAGGATGTTGGTGATGATAAAGATAATGATGTTGATGATGCTGACGCTGATGATGGTGAGAAAGACAAAGACAGGATGAAAGCCAACAATTATTGAACATTCACTATGTGCCAGGCGCTGTGCCAAGCATCTTGCACCATTGACTGAGGGAACTGGAGTGCAAAGAGGATAAGAGCGTAATAGCATCACACGGATGGTAAGTGTTAGCAGGATTCATGCCCAGGTCTCCTCACTCAGCAGCCCATGCTCTTCACTCCCTACGGGCATCACAGTTTTGTGAAAAGAGTCTGGACTGGGAGCTCAAGAGAGTTGTCTAACCCTTCTCATATATCAGAATCATCTAAGGAGCTTCTTACAAATACTGAGGCCTGAGGATTCAGAATCAGTTGGTCTGGGGTGGAGTGTGGGTCTCAGGATGTTGAGAACCACATAGTCCAGATGATCACTAAGGTTTGCCCAGCACTGATATTTCAGGCACCTCTGATCATCCTCTCATCTCCCTACTGAGGAGTCTGCAGGGAAGGCTGGCAGAACACCTCAGCAGGAAGTGAGGAGAGCTGGAAGGATTCAATGCAAGCCAGCCCTGGGGCAGGCCAGGCTGTGAACCAAGAAGGCTGGAGCCAAGAAGCCTGCTGAGAACATGGGACTTGTGTCCTGAGGACCATCCCCATTTCCCTCAACTTACTGGCCATCTCTGCTGATTGTGGGGCATCTTGGAGATAAAAATAATATTCCTTATTGTCCCTCCTTTTAAAGCAAAGGCAGTATGTTGTTCTGGGAGAGAATTTAGAAAGAATAACATCATTTTATCCTGAAATAGACACAATCTTAAAGCTTATTTTATCCAAGCTTCTTATTTTATAATGAGGAAACCGAGACCCAGAGAAGGACTGTGGTATGCCCAAGGCCATGTGGCCAACTTACTCATCATCCATGGGAAGGTCCTACTTGCTGCCACGGAGAATGAGAGCACACCAGGCTTCTTGATAGGAAAGCTTTATAAAAAACTCAATCAATATGCTTACATCATTCTTGTTGGTCTCTTTGAAAGATGAAATGTGGCAGTAAAGTCCACTGTCAATATTTTTATGAACTCTGTGGAAAATATGCTGTTAAAGGCTTTTGGTAACCACTTCATTAAGCTTGGCTTTTTCTAGGCCACCACAAAAGGTAAATAAACCCTAATGAGTAATACACCCAGACTGAGATCCTGTAAGTTATACAAAGAGTCAGTGCCTCACAACACACTCATCCTCCTGCCCCCAAGCCCCAGGGAGTCTGAGAAAGGTGATCCTAGCCCTGTGCTGTGCACCAAGACCTTCAGACAAAAACTTATTAACCTACAAATTAGATACTAACTAAATAAAGCCAGAATTTCCATAGACTGCAAAGAATTGCACAGCATCAGTAATACTATGAAGTTAGCACTCTGCCAATTGGCTGCCCATCAAAGCAGAATTCCCTGGTAACCAGTACACAGAGATTAATGGGGGCTGCTGGGCCTAACAATGACCCCAGGCTTTATTCTTTCATTCTTCCCATAATTTCTATGCTAGATGTTGGGGTTTCAACAGTGATTAAGATGAAGTCCTAGCCCTCAAGGAACTCGTTGTCTTTTGGGGAGGAATTATAGTACAAGGAAGCAAATTATAATCCTTATGTGCAGTGGGAACTTGTAGGAGGAGTAACTACTTCATATTTGGGGAGGAGGGCTGAGAATACTTGCTTGGAAGGACTGTAGAGTTGAAGGAAAGAGCTCCTTTTTAAAATAGGAGGAACTTGAGTATGATAGGAAGGAGCCCCCAGAAAGAGAAAGAATTGAGGTCAGTTATTGGCCTGAGGTTCCTAAGATGGTAGAAAGGGATAGAGCCAGGTGGGGGGATGAGCTTTATGGGGCAGGAGAATCCCATCTGTGAAACAGATGAGGAATAGACAAGGGTGGACATAGATGTGGATGAGCTAGTAGACAAGAAACCAGAGGTGGAGAAATGGAAAGACAGCTGCTTTGTGTGAACCGGAAGGTGTGGGCATGTTGAGAGTGTGGAGGGTGGTGAGAAGTGAAGGGCTTCACGAGAAGGGAAAGTTTAGCAAAGCTGCTGGGAAGAACTGGCATAGTGGCTGATTGTCTCATCGAGGATGTCTACTGGGTGGTGATGGGTGCCCAGCTGTCATCAGGGACCATGAGAGGAAAGTAGCACCAAAATGAGTGTTTGGGTGGGTTTCCCCAGAAGCACTTAGCAGCATAAGTATAGGAGCAGAGAAGGCTGGCTCAATCTAGGATTAGTTTTTTCCAGGTAGATGTAAGAGAAGGAAAATGGGGCAAAGAGATTAAGAGTTTTTGTAAGATGGAGGCTGAAGTAATGGATCCTGGGGTACAAAGAAGGGAGTGGAGACAGAAGGGGCTGATAGATTGGGAGAAATGAAGTAGCCCAAGGTCTGAGGTCTCAATAAGGTTAAAAACAGATGCTGTGAGATTAATGGAGGAAAAGTGCTGGAAGATATAGGTGGTTGTAGATAGAGAATGGACTGTTAGAACTTTGGTTCCAGGTAACAGTGAGTTAGATTATTTGGACTAAACTGTCTCCTGAAAACAAGCAAGAGTGCTGGATAAAATATAAAAACATCTTAAAAGTAGCAAGACCTGACAAGATTGTAAGAAATTACCAGGCAACATTTAAAGAAAAAAAGCCAGAGAGGTAAGGGAGCATAGAATCTGCTTTTGCCCTGAGGGAATTTGACATTTTAGCAAATCTGAACTTTTGTTTTTTCTACCAAAATCAAAGTCAAAGGCCAGCATACAGTGTAGAGTCTAGTAGGAAGCTTTCCCCATTAGAAGCTGGGCTTCCCAAGAAATCTTAAAGCAGAGTGAATCAAATTAAACCAACTCTTATATGGTCTTGCAGCTCAGATTTGTACCACTGGGGTGGTCCAGGGAAACTCAAGCCTTGATTTTGGATTAAAATTGTGTTCTAGACTAAGGTTACCAGGCACATATCCTCTATGAATAATTTTTCAAGTGTAATGACCAGTACACAGTCAAAGATAACTAAATAACATGGAAATAAGTTAATGTGAGCAATCCAGAGATGTAACAGACCCATAGATTTTAGGTATTGTTATTACCAGACACAGACAGCTTATGAAAAAACTATGCTTACTATGTTTAAAGAAATAAAAAATTAGCTTAAAAATATCTGCAGGGAACAGGAAACTATAAAAAATGACATAGCAGATTTGAAAATCAAATAGAATTCTTAGAATTGAAAAATACAATAATCAAAACAGAGAATGATCTGAATTGAGATATTGATCAAAATAGGGAGTTGATCAAAATAGAGATGATCTACTTTCTCTAGATAAAGAGAAAGCATTCTCCAGAGTGTAGCCAGTGGGAGATTGTGTCTAAGGTAGAGTGGAGGAGTTGTTCAGAGGAGTTGACATGGTGAAGGAACCGAGAGGCCACGGGGCTGGGTGTGTTGTTCATGTGACCTGTGAAGTAATACAAAGTTATGGCAGGACGTGGAGTGGCGATGCAGGTGCCAGAGACATCACTGGATGAGGGGAAGTTTAGTAGATGACAGAGATGAAGACAGAGTGATCTTTCCAGGTGAGATTGAAGCATAATGGAGCAGGAATTCCAACAGGAGTGGAGAAGAAGAGATCTAGAAGTGGCACTGGGGAGCGAGGAGATGGGTCCCATCTCTCTGTCAAGAACTGTGCAAGATCCGGGATTTTACCCTACTTACAAGCTAACAAGTTAGCCTGACACAGGCTCATGGATGCTGGAAGAAGACTTGAAACTCCTGGGTCAGAGACAAGGGACAGTTTATTACTCACAGCAATATCAGTAGCCAGAGTATTAACACTTGTATTGATTCTTTGAGCCCCAATTCCTACAGGGTGGTGCAAAGAGGGCCCAATGATATATGCACATGAAGTGGGTTATGTTTCAGGAGAGGAACCCTGAGTTTAGAGACTCTGAATCTTTCATACTGGTCAGGAAGCAAGTCTGCTGTTTGCTCTCGAGAGAGACACCAGCCCTACATTCCAAGCCTGGTCACCATACAAATGTCTTGAAAAAGAAAAGTCCAGAATGAAGGTCATCAATGCCTCTGCTGGCAAGATGTGCTGAGACGTGAAGGACCCATGGAGAACTGTCAACACGTTCAAGCCTCAGATTCACTGGGTGTGAGGACTAATGGTGTTTACTTGAAAGGGCTCAAAAGAAGTGGTGCTCTCAGAGGCCACCAGGGTTTCAGGTATAGTCAGGAGGTAAAGAATGTGTTCTATGAGGAAGTGAAGAATTTAGGTAATTTGCTCCTACTCATTAAAAACAGAAGTGCTTATTGGATCATTAAAAATAAAATTTTGTACCAAAATTATGTTTAGTACAACATAACACAACATCGTATTGTAGTGTGTTCCAGAAAAGGCAAAATGGAGGAGGGACTGGCCACTGGACTGGGAATGAGGAGGCCTGGATGGCGGTCCACCTCGCCACCAACTGGCTGTGGGAACATCACTATTTCCTCATTTGTAAAATGAGAAGGATGGAGATATTTAATAGTTCTGAGATCTCTTTTTTAGCTCTAACAATCTATGATTTCCATACTAAGAATATTGGTAACCCATATATAATACCTAAAGAAATTCTCTAGTTGCCAGAAAACCCTACTTTCCAGCCTGGCTGAGTACAGAATTTACTAAAAAGATGATAAAAAAGAAAGTTGTGGTGGAGGTGGCAATAATAATGACTATGAATAGGAGGTGGAAAATACAGCTCTCAGTCTAGTGCTGTCCTTCATCTGGCTTCAGACGCCAGAAGTATCCATGGGTATTATTGCCTAGACAGTAAATTTGTTTTAATTTTCTGGAGAGGCTGACTGACCAATTCTGTTTACCTAATGCAGGAGTAGACATTTAGAACCTCAGAGAGGCAGCATGCGTCAGAGAATAAATGTGGGCTTTGGAGCTCAACAGACCTGGGCATAAATCCAGACTCTTACACTTACTGGCGATGAAATTGGAGTGCGCTATTTTGTGGCCCGCCCCACACCCCTCTCTTTTGGGAGCTGCACACTCATTTTCTGAAGCCTGCTCATACCCCTACTCTATCCATGTGGTTCTGTAGGAAGTTGCACATCTCACACAATGGCATCCCCCTGGCCAAATTTGATTGGTTAAGGGATGGGCATCTGGCCCAAGCTGAGCCAATCAGAGACTTTCCCTGGGATTTCTGAAACTGGAATTGAGGAATGGAGTCAGTGCTTCTCTGCTGGTGAAGACTGTGGATGACAGCCATGTGGGAATGTAGGCAGACACTTCCTGCCACATGCAGAAAGCCTGTCTGCAGTGAGAGCAAAGACCAGAGGTGGAGAGAGAGGCCTGGTGGTATCTGAGGCCCTGCTTCTTGTTGCTCTGAGGCCTGGCTGCTCCTTGCCTTTCCCATGAATGGTTTGCTTCTTTAATACTTTGCTGTATTTTCTGAACCACTGAGTCCCCTTTCGTGTAAAGTTGGCCAAGGTGGCTTTGATCATTTGCAACCAAAAGAGGTCTGACTCATTTAGAAACCCTGGGCGGGTCACCCTCACAGTTCGTCATTTTCCTGATTTATAAAATAGTAAAAATTGGGATAAAAGTGTGTAGCATAGCCGTAGGGTTAGCTGAACAGATTAACCGACATAGCATATGAGAACACCTGGCACCATGACTTGCTAGTGGGGGAGCTCAGGAAAGCTTTTCTTTCCTTTTTGGCTTTACAGGCACACAGGGTGCTATTTTTTTAAGCTAACGTTAACTGTGCTCTTACTCCAAGCCAGGCACTGTACTTGGTGCTCAGAATGCATAATCTCATTTAGCCTCCCCAGTAATCCTAAAAGGTAGCTACTGTTTATCACCATTTTACAGGTGTGGAAACAATCAAGAAGGGAATGGATAAGGGGCTCTGACCTCATTCACTGGAGTTAAGGACCTCCGACCCCACCCAAACCCTGCATTGCCTGAACCTCAGAGGAGGTGGGTTTGGATGATTGAAACACAGGTGTGAGAGTAAATGCTGAGAACTTACCACCTTGACAAGAGATTTAGACTGGAAACAGAGTTCCAAGAAGGCTCGGTTGAGATATCCACGAACAGGCTGTGAAGGGTTTTTAAGGGGAGCTGGGGCATGTGGGGTCCACACCTTTTGAGCTTAACATCCTGGGGGAGACACCCCTTCCCTCCCCTAATGGAATCCCCGGCTCCCCCTGCAGAGCACAGCCGTCCTGGGAGCACTGAGGGCTGCCCAGGGTGGGAGGTGGGGAGGGAGTGACATTAAGTTCCTGTTGGTGCTTAGATGCTCTCAAGGGACAGCCACTGAGCTTGGGCACAGGACAAGTGGGGCAGGGAGCTGGGGAGGAGGCTGGGGCAAGTCCCCAGGGAAGATGAGGAGCTGAACTGGGGCAGCACACATGGTGGCAGTGGGGGATGGGATGAGAGCTATTTTTTATGATTTGTCTGGATTTGGTGACCAGCTGGACACGGGAGGTGAAAGGAAGTGGTATTCACTGGAGTTACATCAGCTTTGAGATAAGGTTGCTTCCTGGAAAGACTGAGGAGGCTTAATGAATTTTACTACCATTAAAAAAAAAATAAAAACAAACATCAAACTGCAGTGATTTATTACTGATGTGGTTAAGAAATGATTGTTAGTTTTGATTTTGGAGGCCCCGTGTACACACATTTCATGGTACCTGTCTTTTGTCATGTCATTTGTGTTCAGAGCTGGTTCTCTTTGGATGCTCTGTCGTCCCCGCAGATCCAGGAACAAAGCATAACGAGTCACTTCTCGGCGGCCTGGTTCGGAGGCTGGGTGGTGGAGATGACAGCGTGGCATGAGCAGCGCGCCCCAGGTCTGCGTCTAGTGTCGCTGTTACCTGGCTATGTGGTCACAAGCGGCTCCCTGCTTCTCTCTGAGCTGTGCAAGGATCCGTTTCACACAGTCCTCCTAGAGGCGGCCTCTGGGCCTGCTGTGCGTGCATGGAGCCCCCCCCCCTCTTTAGGAGGGCCCCCCCTTCTGTCCTGTTCTGGGGTCTGGAAATAACAATTTCATATTTTTTTAAACAAGGCTTTTCAAACCAGTGGACGAGACTATATACTTAAAATTTCTTCCAGGCCTCGCATTCGTGGATTCTCTGACCGTGGCAGGGCCTTGAAGGATTAGAGCAAGAGCTAAACGTGGCTTCACCATGTGCTAAACTGGGGTGTTCTTCAGGCCCCACCTTTCCTCATGCGATTAGAGCCCCTGTGTAGGTGCAGGTGGACATCAGCGCAGACGGGGCCGGGGATGCCGCTGACCCAGGCGGGCCCAGGGTTTCTTCCTGCACCTGGTAACCATTACCCTGCTACACGCTCGCTGGGAAGCATCGCCTGCTGCTAGAAAGGACTCGATTTCGCTTTCGGCATAATAATTTAGACATTATGAGGTTTAGGGTTACCTGAAGGAGTAGAAGGAGAGGAATGTCATTTGAAATTGAGATTCTAATCATCTCTGGTGGGTTTTTGATGTGCTGGTTGGAGCCTGGCTGTGGGCCCAGCCAGAGCCCCTGGGGCAGGCCCTGGCCAGAGGTACGCAGTGGGAAAGGCTGGAAGGAGCTGTGTCTGGGGCTGTTGGCTAGATTTGGAGAAAGAGTTCCCTCCAGAGAGTGGGTGGTGTCACACTCATCTCTCACAGACTGTAGTTTAGTCCATCCTTCCTGCCCAGTCTGCTGACCCTGCTCCTGGAACCCCTCCAGGGTCTCGCACACCGTGACTTCCTTACTCAGTGGGTGTGGTGAGCTCTCCCCCTGGATGCCACCCCACCTCCTCTGGGATTCTCTGCCACCACTATGGCCTCTGCCACCATCGGCCTCTGGACTGCCTGGGGGGCAAAGACCTTCCCCCGTTTGTGGACCCTCCCTGGCACGTGGTCCCTCCAGTTCTGCTCACACTCTCCTTCCCTGCCCTGGCCTGGCTTCCATTGGAAATAAAACCACAGGGTCTCATCCCTATTTCCTCATTGACCAAATGAGTCAAATGGCTGGAGGTGAAGCCATTTGAGATCTAGAACTCCTGACGTGTCTGTCACAGCAATTCCCCATATCCATAGCTCTGAGCCTATTGCTTCTCTGTTTAAACAAAACCCACAAAACAGCCCTTCAACTTCTCCACATTTTCTAATGAATTAAATACACATTTAGTCTGGAATTCCAGACTCTTTGCAATCTGGTCCCAATCTACTTTGCCGACCTCTTCCCTCCTCCACCATTACACATGGCCTTTGCTTCCACCACTTTGCTTTGAGACCCCTTGCTGGTTCCTGAATGTGCCCTGAACCCCTGCTCCATACCGTCATTCCTGCTGCTCCCCCTGTCTGAGCGGCCACCCCCACTCTGTATGTGCTGGGTGTGGACCTCCCTCCCAGCTCATTGCTAAGGCTGCTCTCCATGCAGCTTCATGGTCCCCACATGTGCCCTCTCTGGTTCAGTTGTAGCTCATTCTATCTCCCTTCCTACTCTGCACTCCTGGGGGCAGGGACTGCATCTCTATATTCCCCATGGCGCCTGGAAACGGAAGAGGGCACCTGAGTTTATCGGTTGAGTGGAAATGGGAGGGGGTGAATGGTGACCCGTCTTGGACAGCAGGTCTGGACTTGGAGTGGTGGGAGGAAGAGGCGAGTATAGGATGAAGTTTCAGGGGAGACTGAGGGGTCTCCTGGGTCCCCCAGACTGTGGTCGCCTGTGACTCCATGGTACGTACCATTGGCATTAAAGCAACAGTTCCCAAATGCGTTGCCACTACGGAAACTTTCATTATTAAATTTTCTCCCTCATAGACCATAGGTTTCGGAATATTTTATCTGCCAAACGAACTGCATTTATTTACTAATTTATTTTCCTATCTTTCATTCAGAGACCCATGTAACTGCCACTTGGAGCTTCAAGTTGGAAGAGTTGCCCAGAGAGTGCAACGCACTCACAGCCAGAGCAGACGAGCTCTAGATTTTGACTTTATCACAAACATATGCTGTCTTCATAGTTTTAGAAATAATGAAGTCAAGGACCCATCATTGCCCTCCTGAAAGCTTAATTGGAAATCTCTGGATTAAAGTTTCTTGTTTTCTGTTAAAATTCCCTGCTTGGGGTAACGATTTAACACTGATTGTTATTTACACCTTAGTGAATGGGTTTTTAGAGTCTTACCACAAGCGGGTTTTGATAGGGAAAATGGGGAGGGGAAGACGATTTGGAGACACTGAGTGGCCCAGGAAGACAGGTATTTGGAGATGTTTCCTTTTCCCCCTAAGTGGCCTTGACGGAGTCCACACACTCAAACCTCAGTGTGAGGGGATTCTGAAGTCAGAGAGCACAGACGCCGTAGGTCACACCCAGCGGCCGTCCCCCACGTCCTGCTGCAGAACCCCATTTACTCACGAGTGGGTGTGGGTGTGTAAGCCGGTTCTGGCCAATGGGATGTAAAGGAGCTTACACTCCATTCCTTTCTGATAAGAAGAGAGGAGAAACACACGTTGTGTGAAGGTGTGACGTTTGGATTGTGACAGCCACCTGTGAGCACCAAGTAAAGCCAGGAGACTTACACAAAAAAGCCTTGACTTCACTGAGGGGTTGAATGAACCCACACAGGAGCCACTTACCTCCAGACTTCTTGATAGGAGAGAATGTGAATCCTACTATTTAAGCAACTATGGTCAGGTTTTTTGGTTCCTTAAACCATCTTAAGACTTCTAAAGGTGTCACAGCGAGTTTGGGCCTGGCAGGGTGGGAGGGACAAAGCCCCTTGCCCAGTTCTCTCACCCACAGGCTGATCATTCTGACAGCAGCCCAGGGTGGGCAGGCTGGGTCCTCCAACCTCAGGAACAAAAAGTGTCAGGAGCCAAGGACTCTGGGTGTCCCGTCCGCAGAGCAGAGCCTGAGTGGATCCAGCAGCATCCCACTCAGCCAGGCTACCTCCCGTTGTTTTCCTATCAGGCTCCTTGAACAGAACACGTGTGGCCTTTTCCACGACAGTCTTGCACACTCCATCATTTGTCCAGGGCTTTTATTGAAATGCCTTTCATTCTTGTCTGGAATTTCCTCTCTTCCTTCCTGCATCTGATTCTATGTATTTCTCCAGTCAGTTCAGATGCCCCTGCCCCCAGCCCTCTCCCTGTAGTGCTCACTGGACCACGTGGGTGTCACGGTTGGTAAAGAGAGCTGCATTTCCATTTGGTCGCATCTGTAGGGGACACATTGGTGCCTTGCCTGCAGTCCCTGGCACATTCCCACGTGGTGGTGGCGGCTGCTGTAGCACCTGAGGGTCTGGCTGGAAACAGCAGGGCATTTACACTCCAAGGAGCAGCCCTCCATTGATGCCAGTGATGTATAAACACCCCAGCTCCCTTGCCCCTCAGGCGGGACAACTCTGAGGCACATCCTACTCAGCCTTGCAGAGGTCCCAGGAGCATTGAGCCCCAGATGTCCTCAGTGGTAACCTGCTCATGACTCCATCCCAAATTGGCCTCCTTCCCTTCCTTGTCTCACTTCCCTACTCTCTTCCTGGGATCGTAACCCAAGTAAACCACTTGCACCAAAATCCTCATCTCAGGCTCTGCCTCCGGGAGAATCCAGCCCAAGGAATATCTTATTCTCATTGCCTATAGGCTCAAAGCCCAAATCCCAAATCCTTTGCATGCCACATCTCAATTCCAGCCCAGAGGTTTGGGTCCTTTTGCAAGAGCAAACTGGCTAAAAATCTTTTTGCCCCAGCCTATTCTCTGACCACCAGCACTAATTACTAATCTAGTAGTTAGTGCTGGCTCCCACTTGCCCCTTCCTACTCCCACATCAATGTGAAATCTTGTTCCTTTGCTGCGCCATCTTCCTGGAACAACTTTACCCCCTGCCTGCCCCTCCACGTCCCACAACACCCAGCAGGGCCAGCAGCTCTTCTGGGAGTCTGTCCCCTGCTCCAGCCAGAATTAGAGATGTCCCTTTGCCCCTCAGACTGCATTGAGCCCTCCCACATGGCTGGTTACTGAGACATATTCACCTTCTTACTCGCGGTGCGAATGCAAAAATATCTGCCCCACCTTGACCATCAACTTTTGAGAGACAGGGCCCAGATCCCTATTCTTTATGCTCCCTGGAGGCACCTGCTCAACCAGAACAGACTGGGGTCCAGAAAATTCCCATTGATGACTGAGCATCCCCTCGATAGAGAGGAGACAGGTTTCGAGGGGAGGTAGACTCCAGAGAATGAAGACCAGAATAGAGCAGGAAGGTGGGGGTGGGAGGAGAGAAGAAACAGAAAAATGTGCAAGTCATAAAGCAGCAGGGAGCCCTGCAAGCCATTAGATAATTAACTGAAGTGAAAAATCAGAGAGCTGGCTTTGGCTGCCATTACAGGGTTGCAGCTGCTTTTGGAGTTTGATTGAATAAAGTATTTTTATTAACTTCACATTTTGTCTCTAATTTCTCCCCTTGTTCTTTCTCATTCTGGGGCCCTCGTGTTCCTTGACTCCCAGACTTGGTGATGGGTAGTGGCAGGAGCCGCTCTCCTGCTGGCCCTGCCCCCCGCCTTCCCCCACCCACCCTCCCCGTCGGCCCCTCTCCTCCCTGGCTCTGGTTCAGCTTGCTCTGTGCCCTGAATACTTGTGCGCACAAACCCTCCCATCTTTGCACCCTTTTGGGCTACAGACCACGCCAGAGGGCAACTCCTGGGTTGTGACTGTTCCCCCACTGAACTGAGTATGTTCTGGAGCCTTCCAGACCCTGACCTCTGGCCACAGTGAGGGTGGGGGTCCCGTGGGCAGAGTGGGTGGGCCAGGAGCCTGGGTACTCAGTCTCTGTACTGTCGAACTCATCTTTGCTTTACGGGGTCTCACTGTCTTCACCAGTCACCTGGGATGACAAAAACCCCTTGTATGGAAAGTACAGAAATAAGAAATGAAAGGTATTGAGCATTTCCTGCATGCCAGGCACTTCTTCACGTGGTACTGAGTTTGCTTCTCACCACAAGGCTGCAAGGTAGGCATTTACTGAAAGGGAAAGATGTAGAATCAAAGAGGTCGTCCTAAGATGTCGAAGTTTGCAGACTTATTATAAGAGGCAGGACTTCCACCCAGGCTTCTGTTTCCAAAATCTACCCACCATGGGGCTGGCCAGGTGGCATGGAGGTCAAGTTGGTGCGCTCTGCTTTGGCGGCCCGGGGTTCGCAGGTTCAGATCCTGGGTGTGGACCTGCTCACTGCTCATCAAGCCATGCTGGGGCGGCATCCCACATAGAAGAACGTACAACTATGACATACAACTATCTACTGGGGATTTGGGGGAAAAAAAGGAAAAAAGGAGGAAGATTGGCAACAGTGTTAGCTCAGGGTCAATCTTCCTCAAAATACAAAAAAAGTCCAAAAAACTGGCTGCTGCTCTGGCCAAAACATGTGCACTTTAAAAAGTAAATAAATTAAAAAAAATCTACCCATCAGTAGTAACTCTGAGATATCATAACATTCCCCACCCCCACGCCCACTGCTGTCTTAGTTCAGCCCACCTTGGTTCTCATTCAGGTCCTCCAGCTGGGTTCTCGCCTTCCATCCATCTCTGCCACCCTAGTCATTTTCCCGGAAAACAAATGTGATGCTGCTGTTCTCCTGCTTAAAACCCCTCAAAGCCTCCCTATTGTCCCCAAACTAAAGTTCAAATAAGGCCCTCATGGTCTGGTCCCTGCCTACCTTTCTGGAAACATCTCTCTGATCTCACACTTTCCTGAATAGGCCTCCAACAGGCCTCCTTTCTCCATGCACCTGTGACGATGCAAATATTCGGGGTGGAGGACCCCCACCCTGTACCTCTCTCTGTCTGCCTGTGAACTCTTTCTGCTCCTTCAAAGCTCAGTGCAACGTCAGCTCCTGTGGAAGCCGCCTCTCACTGCTTCAGGCAAATACATCCCTGGTGCTCCTCAGAACACGTCTATTATTGCCCTTTATCCGCTGTCCGCCCACTAGACACAGCTCTGTGAAAGCAGGACCACTTCTTGTTCAGCACCAGGATGCCCGCTGCTAATGGGAGCAGCAACCCAGGTGTGTGCTTTCTGCCTTGGACCCTGTACACGGTGGACAACGCTGCCGCCTCTTCGGGGCAAGTTGTTGCAGATTGAGTTCCCTGGGAAGCACACTCTGAGAAGGGGTTTATGTTTAGTGAGGAGGCCCTGGGCACCTGGGGTGGGGGGTAAGGGAGCAGGCATGGGTGGAGGGAGAAGTCAAGCTGCCATGCAGGCCCGATGACAGCCTTGGCTGACCCCAGGGGGGTCTGCAGCTAGCATGGCCCAGTGAGTGTAGACCTGCTTTTGGCCGAGGTAGCTGTTCCCAGTACCCCAGATGGATGTGGGCTGCCTGGGAAAGGGCACGACCTTGAGAAGACTACTCCCTGCAGCTGAGGCAATGGCTGAGGGGCTCACAGCTGAGGGCCGTCTGCTGCCACCACTCCCAGCAGCTACAGAAGCAAGTCCTTCCTCGAAGAGGGATCTATCTGGATGGTGCATGATAGTGTCCACCACAGAGGATGTCCCAGCCCTCCCAGGAGCATATACCACTCTCTCCTCTGCTCCTCCATACTTTGTACACGCTTGGATTAAAGCATTTATGGCATGGGGTTGTTGGGCCTGCCAGCCATGGCTAGGACAGAGATGATGATGACACAGCGATGCGAATATCTCCAGCACCTAGCACAGAAGAGGGTCAGTAGACATGTGCATGGTCTACCCACGTGCCCGCAGCCCTGCAACACGTGCAGAGCACCCGCCCCCGTGAGCCCCTGAGCTGCTCCATCATACCCACGGATCCCAGCTCCTTCCTCAGGGCCCTGCCCAGTGTCGGCGGGCCACTCTCCACACAGCCCTTGGGTCACTCACGTTCTGCCTGCCTTAGTTTAGGCCTCCGATCCTGCAATTTCAAGGTTATTTTCCTTTGTGGGCCCCTTTGCTGGGTCTTGGATCCCAGGGAACCCTTCTGGGGTTCCAGGAGTGACCTGGAGAAGGGGATGTGGGGGCTGCTAATGGACACTCGGCCGGGTGGCGCCGGGTCACGGGGGCTGGAGTAGTGGTGACAGAGTGGGGGGCTCGGCCTTCATCAGAATTTTGCTCTGCAGGGAAGCATGCTGCAGACAAAGATGAACTGTTTTGGGGAGTCAGACATGAGGCCAAGGGGTCCCTTCACAGCCCCTCCTCCTCTGCCGGAGAAGAGCCGAGGCTGGCTGATGCGGAACGCCTGCAGAGGCACCGGGTCGTCATGGGCAAGCGTGGAAGCCCCGGGAGGTGACACGGGCTCTCTAGGTCAGGGGACTCTCAGACTGAGCTGCTCCCCACATCCCGGCGGGGCCCTGGGGTGGGAGCCCCCGGCCTGGCTCCAATCTTGGACCAGCCTCAAAGCCTCTCCAGTCTTCCATTTCCTCTGCCTTCCCTGCCCACCTGGCTGTTGTGTGAGGGCCAGTCACGCACTCGAGGGGTTCCTGTGTTCTGTGGCCGTGGTGTCTGAGGCCCTGTCTGGAACCCATGGCCTGACAAAGACAAATATGATTTAATTCGGGGCCAGGCTGAAAAATCAGGGGCTGAGGCTGATGTATCCAGGTGGGGTTAGTTGAGGAAAAACAGGAAGTCCTCCACTGTTTCCTGAGAGTCTTACAGGCGCTAGGGGCCTCCAAGTCCATTAAACCCCTGGGGACCTGGATGGGCCGTGTTAGCTCAAGAACTGTGGAGCAGTGGGAGGAGTCCATTTTTTAGATCAGGTTTCGCTTTGATTGTCTGGATGATCTGGAGCCTGTGGACCCTTTTCAGAATGTTTGCAGAAGCCTGAGATAAAAAACAAAGGATTACAAAGTAAACCAACTATACTGAAATTGTTATAAAAATTGTGCTAGTGCAAAATGTGTGTTTCGTTACTAACACCTTAAGATCCAGTGGCAGGTCGTAATGACCGCCACTTTGAAGACGTGAGGAGCGTGAACAGAATTTTGAGACAACGGTGAGAACTGTGGTGTGGTGCGCAAATAGGGAGATTTCTACGGCCCACCAAGTGCCAGGGGCTGTCACAGTGTTCGCGGCGCACATGCACGATGGAAGGAAATGCTAAACGTCAGGTGGAGCTGAGGAAGACGGAAGATGGGCTTTTCTGTGCGGGGAGCCCGGGTTAAGAGCCGCTGTTCCAGTGCCTCGCGTACCTGTTACTAGCTGGTGAACCCGACAGGTAAGTCCACCGTTCTGAGTCTCCTTTGCTCACCTTGGAGATAACGACACCGACAAACTCAGAGTTACATGAAGGTTCAATGAGATGCTGTGGGGACAGGCTCTAGCTTGATGTCACCCTGATGTGCTCCCTTGCCTAACCCCCCCAACCCCCCATCCAATTGCCTCTCAAGCCCTGTCACTTCGCAATACATCTGCAAGCTCCCTTTCCGTCCCCCTGCAGCTCCTTAGCGCAGGCCCTGGGCCCCCAGCCTTCAGCCTGCCCTCTTCAAATCCAGGCCTCTCAGGGTGGCCAGGGTGTGATGCTCACACAAGCACGACTGGATCACTTGTGTTTCAGACTTTCTAGGGCTCCCGGGAGGCTTCAGGGTGGGCGCAGATGTCCCAGGAAGATTCTCTGCCATCCGGCCTCCACCCGCCTCCCTGCCTCCCCTGGGGCCATGCCCTGCCTGGCAATGTTGGGTGCAAAGATACCATGCCTTCTCACCTCCAGGCCCTCCACTTGCTGCTCCTGGGCCCAGCACAGAGCCTCCCTCTCTTCTCCTTGTTAATGCCTCCTCTGGCAGCTTCGTCTTAGGCGTTGCCTTCTCCGGGAAGCCCTCTCTGACACCCAGTCCTGAGAGTAATCTGCTAAGTACTCTTGTGGAATCTGTGACTATTTCTGTCATGGTCATTGCTATGTCTTCTGGGCCTTCATCTGCTCTGGCCCATACCACAGGGAGCTGGCTGCTGCAAATTGCGTTTCCCAGGCTCCCTTGCAGTTATGGCTTCTGGTTAGGTCCCATCAATGGCAGGCAATGGCGGAGACTAGGAGGCAGTGGAGGGGAGACACTGGGGTATTTCTCACCCTATTCTGGTGGAGCCGTTGGCAGGGTCCACAGTTCCTCCGTGGCCTCAGCCCCCACTGGCTGCCTCTGGTTCCTGGATGTTGCTAACTGGGTTGCCTCGCTGTCCTCCATGGGTCTCTGTTTCCCTGACCAGACCCTGGTTCACCTAGACTGTTCTCTTCTCTTGCCCCCTCTAGACTGTATTTCACTCACCTTTGAATCCTCAGGGCCAGCAAGCAGATATGGCATCCATGAGGTTCCCCAGGCTCCTCTCGGTCCCACAAGCACCCCACACCCATTCCTGCCTTTGTGGTTTCATCTAAATATTTTATGCCTTCTGCTTCCTCTGTCTTTCCCAGGTCTATCCAAAGTTGGCCCGTAAAGGCCCCACTCAAATGGCACCTCCTGCGTGAAGTCCACCTTGACTGCTCCAGCCCAGCTTGTACTGGTTCTGGTGAACTTGAGTAGGGCAGAGCACATGATTTGCTTTTGTTTCAAGGCGTGTTCTTCCTTTCGCCCAGAGATTGTAACTCTTGATGGCAAGAATAACATGATAATAAAAGACAATAATAGCTAGTTGAGGCCCAGAGAGGTTAAATAACTTGCTTAAGGTTACACAGCTCCAAAGTGGCAGAGCTGAGGCTGGGTTGGTGCTGTGCTTTCTCCCTGGGTCTCTCTACTCCATTATGCCCTTGGTGGAATCCACCAAAGGGTCATTCAGGTTGGAGAGTTGGTGGGAGGGCAGATCAAAAGGATCCTAAAAGGTAGGCAGAGGGCTTGTTGCTGATCAAGCCTCAGCTTCTCAAGCCAAGGAGACTTGGGCATAGGCCCCTGAGGTCAGACCCACACTCCTTTCTTTTTTCTCTCTCTTCCCTTTAGTTCTGTGCCCCTAAGAACCTACTTCATATCTTGTTGTCAGCTCAGAATTTCCTCCAAGCGTTACCAACAACTTGCTGCTTTCTGTGAAACCCCATCCAGGTAATTTTCCACTTTACACTGTAAAGAATAATAGCCAGGGGGCCCTTTTTATAGGAAAAGCTCCTCAAAGCTGAGCAGCCCTCCACTCCTGGGCAGACAGCAGAAGTCTGCAGGGCAGCAGTGCCTGGAGGAGCTGGAAAACATTAACTGTGCGGATAGATTTCCACTTGTCCCTGGCTTCTGCTCGCGGTGGTGAGTTTCGATATTTCCTGGCCATCTGAATCCACTTCTGTCTCTTTAATCACAGGGCCTGTGTGTCTCCTGCAGGCCTCTCCAGGAACTTGGCATCTGGTGCTCTTGAGGTTCTCCTACCCCATTGGAGAGATTCAACTCAAACTGCTTCCACAGAGCCTTTTATTTGTTCCTTGTTGGGGGGCGAGGAGGGAGTGATGTCTCTGAGCACCTACTGTACATCAGGCATGCTGCTGGGGCTTTTGGATCCTAGGATGTAATTGGCACCATCTCTGTAACAGGTTGCTTTCTGAAGCGAATGCTGAGATGGGGTTTGGAGCACATGATGTTTATTAGGGATTGATACTGGGAAGGGGTGGGGGAGGAAGCAGGGCGTGCAGAGGAAGATGTTGAACTGTGACACAGGCCCACTGGGGAGTGCAGACCAAGATTTGCCCACCAATGTGTCCCGCATTGGGCTGAAATGGCCAGGCCTTTATGGCCCCATCTGACTTTGAAACCCGATGCAGGCTGTCCTGGAAAGGGTATGACCTTAGAGGAGGGCGGCAGCTCTCTGCAGCTAAGCCAGATCCTGAACAGCTGGAGGCTGCCTGCTGACTGCACCCCAAGAACTGCGAGCAGTAACGCATCCTTGAAGGGGGTCTGGGAGGTGCACCTTTGTGTCTACAATCTACGAGGTAGCCTTCATATCCTTATTGTACAGATGAGGCTCATTGAGGGCGAGACAAGTGCCCGAGGCCACACAGCTAGTCAGAAGCAGAGCCTGGATTTGAACCCAGGCTGTCTGAAGCCAGACCTCATGCCCTTCCCGTGATATGGTTCCACAGGGCCTTGGGGACGAGTAAGGAGAATAGAGTGATGTCTTACATTTATTTCTAGGTTGTTCACCAATGTGCTTCCTATGCACCTGAGGAGAGACAGTGTGTTTTGATAAGCAGATAACAGCCAGCACAGGACAACATCTGGACCCCAAGTGCCTGGGAAGGAGCTTCAGGACTCCAGAGGCGGGCACGTCCCGGAGGAGGTAGGTACTACGTTGATCCTTGAAACGGACCTGGATTTTGCCTAAATGGAGGGAAGGAAAAAGCTTTCTAGGCAGCAGGTACAGCATGAGCAAGAGATGGGAGTCACAACTGACAAGGCCTGTACAGGGAGAGTGAGCAGGGGGGCCCGGTTTGAGGGGAGCAGTGGGAGCCAAGTAAACGAAATGGAAATGGGGAATATGACATTCAGTTTTATTCTATTCAATTCCACAAGCTTCTCTTAAGCACCGACTACGTGCCAGGCAACTGTCATCACAGACAGGCCCAGAGCAGACAGGAAGGGTGCTCTCCCTCACCTGGCAGGTGAGGCCTCAAGCATCAACATGTCCTCTATGCTTTGTAGCTGGAACCAGGAGGCCCAAGCCTGTCGTGGGACGTGCCCTGCCTGCGGGGCCACCACAGGAAGGCTGTTGATGTCAACCTCACCGCAGTCTAAACCCTCCCAGGATTGGGTCAGGGGGTAGAGCCTCCTTCTCCTTCAGGGAGAGGGCCTGGCAGGGATGTCGGGGGAGGGCCCCTCACCACATGGGTTCCCACCCTCTTTACCTGCCAGGGGAGGGTGAGGGGCCACTTGTGCCCTTTGCGTCCCTGGGGAGGACACAATGAGGCTGAAATGAGTCCTCATTCTTGCGAGGAGGCCTCAGGGTGAAGCCTGGGGGGGGAGGGCAGCAGGGTGGGGGGAGGAGGTGGGAGAGTGGGAACTGCAGAAGGTGCTCCCCCCGGTGGCTTCCAGGTGGGACTTCACTCACCTGTAAAACAACAGCAAAAATAGACAAAGAGCAAACAAACATCTTGATTCAACCTAAAGACTGCCAACTTTTTCTTTTGACCAGTAAGGACGTTAGGAAAAAACCCACTATTATAAATATGTTGAAGTCTTAACCCCTGGTACTCATGAATATGACCTTATTTGGAAGTAGGGTCATTGCAGATATAATTGGGTAAGTTAAGGTAAGGTCACGCTGGAGTAGAATGGGCCCCTAATCTAATGTGACTGGTGTCCTTATGAAAAGGGGAAATTTAGGCGCAGAGGAAAGGTGGTGTGAAGACACAGATGGGAGAGAAGGCTGTGTGAAGACAGAGACAGAGATCGGATTGATGCTGCAAGCCAAGGAATGCCAAGGATTGCCGGCCCCCGAAGCTGGGAAGGGGCAAGGAAGGATTTTATGTACAGTCTTGTAGGGAGTGTGGCCTGCTGGCACCTTGATCTTGGACTTCTAGCCTCCAGAACTGCAAGACAAGAAATTTCTGTTGGTTAAGCCACGCAGTCTGTGGTACTCTGTTACGGCAGCCCTGGGAAACTAATATACCCACCATCTAATATTACCCTTATTTAAGGATATTTTAACTCTCAAAGTAGGGCTGACAATCTCAGGACACCCTTGGAGCTGAACTCATTTAGCTTTATGCAAAATCGACACTGGGAGCAGATTCCTCTCCTTTCATCTTGGACCAATGGAAACACCATCCCAGATCAGCCCCCTTCCTGGACTGGTGCTTGGGGGTTGCTGTGCCAGAGGGAAATGGGGGGAGGGCATCAGCCACTGTGGCCCTCGGAGGGGGGGAGTCCTCACCCCTCCTTGGGCCTCCGCGTCCTTGGGGGTTGGACTGCGAACTCTCCTCGGTCTCTCCCACCTCCGAGGATGTGGGATCTGCACTTGGGGATGGCTATGTGGGGTCTCAGGTGTCAGTGAAATGTTCCTTAGCTACTTCTTGCCCAGAAAATGCACATCCAGAGCTATGGCATGTCCCCAAACCTGGGGAGGGGGAACTGAATGTGTTGAGGACAGTATGAATAATGCTGTGTTCATAAGATACTCAGAGGACACAGTGCATATTGCCGAGGCTGAGATGATGACGACCCCCATCTTCCAGGGCCTGGGGAGGGATTACCATTTTGGAATAGGATGGAAGAACAGGCTTTGTGATTGGGTCCTAGAACGCGTACCTGAGAAGGATTCAAACTGGTGGCCCATGAGTGCTTCTGTGTCCAAGTCACTATTATCTGTGCAGTTTTAAGCTTTTAGGGCTGTACTTCTCAAAGTGTGTTCTGTGGAACATGGGTTCATTGTGATGTTAATAGAGGCTAGGTGAAAAAATGATTTAGTGGTAAAACACGTCTGAGAAATGTTGGGTCAAACAGCCTTAAACGAATTTCTTTCCTCCAGGACTTCTCAGAGCCTTTAATATGCTAAAGTGCATTGTCAGTATGCAACATTTCCCAAATTCAATTGGCAGTGGAATTTTTTTCCCCTTAAATATGGTGTACCTCCTGGGATTATTTTCTGAAGAGTACTCTTTGGGGACCACTCTTCTGGAAACTAGCATTCTGGAGTTTTCTATATAGCACCTTGTGCAACTTCATACTTAAACTTCCCTGCTGATGTTAGTGGTCAGGATGATGTCAAAGGTGGTGATGGTGGTAGAGATGAGGGTAGTAGTCATGATTCTTGTGGTGACATTGATGGTAAGGACATTGGTAATGAGGGTGGGTAGTTTGGTATAACTTTAGTAATCCCCTGAGGAGAAAGAGCTCCCAACTCAGATAGGCCATCTGTGTGTTAATAACAGCATTAGGCTTTACAGAACTAATGACCCAGGCTTGCCCCAAGGAGATGGTACCTAAAAAGGTCAGGAATGTGCAACCTAGGGAAGTCAATGGGCCCAGAGCTAATAAAGATCTTAGCAACATGGGAGACCCACTGAGGCTGTACACTTTTGTTTCTGGGAGCCTCTATTGACATGAATGTAATAAAAGAATATGATTTCCGTGACCACAGCCTTCCGGAATGGTGAGTGGGTGGGAATCCTGTGAAGGCTGTGAATCCATTAAGAAATGAAGCTGAAACATGCGTGCTCCTTCTAGGCTGTGTCTGTTTGGGATGGTCCATTCTCAGCTCAGTTGTGCTGGAGAAGGTAAGATATTTCTGACTCTCCAAAGGGACTGAGGGAATTGTGAAGGTGGTGGTGAAACTGCTGGTGGAGGTTTTGGTGGCGGCGGCAGTGGTATTAACAATGGGTTGATGGTAAGGATGATAATGGCGGTGGCAGGGTCACGGTGAAGGTGGGGATAAAGCCAGTGGTGATGAGAATAGTAATGGGAGCAACAGAGGCAATGATGCAGGGGTACGGTAGGTGGCAGGGATGGGGGCGTCCCAAGTTGTGATATTGGCAACAGCACTGGGGGAATCATGGTGAGTACTGTGCCAATAAGAGCCTAAAGAGACCCTGTGGCCTCCTGCCTCCTTTCTTTATAGGCAGGACAGGCTCTGTGAGCTGCAAGCTGGCCTGATAAGAACAAGACCTTGCCTTCAGAGGCATTTAGCTGTCTTCAGTATAGAAAGGTGGCCCCTCACTTTCTCCATAAATCAGCCCCATAAACTTTCTGCTTTGCGATTTGCAGGTCGTCAGCCCCACAAACCACTCCTGCCTGGAATACGGAGCTTAAACAAATAAATCACACTTATTATTCGTGTCAACAGCAATGTCCTCATTGCACAGGAGTCCAGACCCGGACTGACCTACCCAGGGGACGTGAGCGGCCCCCCTCACTGTTGTTCAAGCCATGCACACCATGATTCAACACTGAATTTCTAGACAGAGGCCCTTATATCAAAGTGACATAATTTAATAGCACTCCTCTCCCTCACTGGAGTGGGGCCTCACCGGGTGCAGTAGACATACAGCTTCCCTGGGAGAAGGGGAACGGCTCTCAGAGGCAGGTTCATGCCCTTTCTCTATGAGAAAACCACTGTCAGGTCCCTATCCTATAATTCACCCGGCCGAGCCACTGACATGTTGTTACTACATGTGCCAGCACAGCTCTGCTCCCCTCTTCCTGCACATGTCCGCTCCACCTGATTTGGAGGAGGAAACACAGCTCAGCTTGGGCCTGTGTCAGGGTGGCCCCTGGCCCTAAAGGTGGTGAGATGGGAGATGGCTGCCTCTAGGTAGATTTTTAGCGCCCGTGTAACACACTCTGGCAAGGGCTGCCCATTTACTTCACCCAGGTTCGCTATTTGTGGGTCCTGGTTTTTCCTTGAGGGGAACACTCGGTCAAGGCTTCACCGACCTTCGTATGGACAGAGCGCTCACCGTCGTCAACAGCTTTCTTGGCACGAATCTGAAATCATGGCAGCAGTTTAATTTAAGCCATTTCCCCGTGTTTTTTCATGTTCTTATGCAATGGGGCAAAGTGACAGTGGGTTGCCCTTTTTGCTCTTTTCTGGAAGGAATTATTAGTTTTATTATTTTTTTCGTTTCTTTTCTTTTTTCTCTAGAAATGAAATAACATTCTAGCAACCTCCGGAAAAGATCTGAGCTGGTTAGCAGAGTATGACAGCAGGCTGAACATCTCATTATAGATGTTCCAGGTGTTTTCCTATGACCTCAAATGGTTGTCAGGCCCCTTTGGAATTCCAATTAGCTGGGGTGTGAGGGTGTGGGGGAGAAGGCTCCTCAAAGTTCTAGAAATGAAAATCTTGGGGGAAAGCTCAGGGGTTTAGTAAATTAAAAGTTCTAGACTACATTGGAATTAGATATTTTTGGTTTGGGATATAAACATGTAATACATAGAGAATATATGTTTTTTGGTCATTTTAGGTGTAATTCTGGAGGGCAGAGCCTGCGTATGTTTGAGATCATAGCACTGAGTGAATGTTCACGACAGTTTCAATAATGCCATGGAAGACAGGTGACACACAAAATACACCACCATTCTTAGTGATTAAATTCCAGTTTGGCTTTTGTTTAGAAATATTTCAAAACATAGTATACTAGGAGGTGAAGATGTGACAAGACAATTTTTGTAAGTTTCGGTTGTAGGAACATTGAGGTTGACTCTCCAATATGGTTACACCACAGATGATTAAGCAGCCTAACTTAGTCATGTTAATTCCACTTCACTTGCTGGGGGTTGGCTCAGTGCCAGGCAGATGTAAGCCGATTTGGGCCAATGAGATTCAATGGGAGGCTTGCTCAGGACTTCTGGAGTGGGAGCAGCCAGTCCCACTGCTCTTCTCCTCCCATCTTGCTGGATGTGAAAAAGGAAGCATGTTGCTCCACGTGATATTGGCAGCCATTTTGAGACCATGAGGGGCAATAGTATTAGGATGAAGCCAGCACTGTTGCTGACAGAGCAGAGAAATGAAAAGAACCTGGGTTAAGTGGCTGAATCTACCAATGCTGACCCCTGCTCTCCCTCTGGACTTCTTGTTCTGTGAAACAATAAATGTCGTGATTATTTAAGTGAGTCTGAGAGAGAGTTTCTTTTACCTAAAGGAGAAAGCTTTCTGACGCAGCTATTTAATAACTGAGGAGTGTTTGTTATTACCAGCAGTATGTAACACACTAAGGGAAGATAACAGAGCACATGGTATACAGAGTCCCTGCTCTTCAGAGTTCTCAAAAGTTTATTGGAGAGGTGAGACGAGAACACAGAAAAGCTCCAAGTAATAAGTGTTAAATTGTGATGGAAGATACTCTATGGTGGGGGTTGGACAACTCTTCTCATAGAGGGTCAGATAGAAAATATTCTGGTCTTTGCGGGCCATATGGTCTCTGCTGTGACTACTCAGCTCTGCCCTTGTAGCACAAAAGTAGCCATGGACAATATGCAAATTAATGAGCATGGCTGTGTTTCAATAAAACTTTATTTAAAAAAACAGATGGCAGGCCAAGTTTGTCCTGTGGGGTATAGTTTGCTGATCTCTGCTCCAAGGGTTTATAGAAAGGAGATTTCTGTAGAGATTAGGTCATGGGATGATTCCTGGAAGATATGGGTGCTGGACAGACAGTGTGGACATGGGTCAGCTGTACCTCTGTGTGTGTGCCTTAAAAGATCATGCCATTCTACTGTCTGATGTGATTTCAGAACAGAAAAAGCCAGAGTATATATAATAACCACTCCTGACAGTCTCTGTGGAGATCAAGCCAATTCTGCAGCCCCTCTTCCCCGCTCTGCAGTGATTAGCCATGAAAAGATCAAATGTTAGGGGCCCACACAAAAGAGACTTGCTGCCAGGTCTGCCTCCTACCCAAAGGGCCAAAGGTAGGTCTAGGCATGGGGAAGCACACAGCAGGTAGCCTAAAGATTATGGACACGAGACTCTTCAAGTCAGAGTGTTGAGACCATGGTGTCAGGTCCACTGTGGGTCTCATGTGAGGTGAGCTCTGGACTTTCCAAAAGTCAGAAGGCTCCTGGGATTCACCTCCAGGGGGCAGCTTCGTGGAGAGCTTGGGCCACGGTGGCTGGCTGAGAGAGCTGCCTCCTAAGGGTGACTGTGAGGGTGGGTTAGATTTGAATAAGAGACAGGTCAGCCTGGGCAGACGGGAATAATGCTAAGAACAGAGACATGGAGGGGACCCAAAGTGTGTGAGTGGAAGCTTGATGGATGACACCCCCACAGGCTACAGTGGGGGCCTGTTCCCCTTGAAATTTTCAGATAAGAGCCTGAAGTTTAATTTGAGGAAGCATCTAGGACCATAACACCCATCAGAATTGACCTACAGTCGGAGTGTGGGAGCTCTTAAATCTGAAGAACATCGGTGGGGTTTAGACGGCTTGTGGATGAGGTTGGTGGCAGCAAAAATCTACCTTTTCTAAATGCGGAGCAAGAAGTGTGATGAGGACACCACAGGAAGAGGACAGGGAGTGGGAGGGAAGAGAAAGGCCCCGGGAGAGAGGGAAGGTGGCTGGTTCTTTAGGACTGCGTGCAAGGCCATCCAGACAGCCCGCTTCACACCTCAAGGGGGAGAGGGGTCATGTAGAGGGAAGGGGCGTTTTGAGGAGGCTGGAGTGCGCAGGGTGGGAGAACCTCTCTGAAATGGACAGCATCATTCTGACTGGTGAGACCCAGCACGATCCCCACCCTCAAAGGCTACAATTTAGAGGCTTAAAAATGTTCCACCCATGTTTTCTTCCTTCAGTGTGTAAACGAGGGGCAACTGAGCTGGAGAGAGGAGAAAAATAAACCAAACTGCTGAGTAATATCCTTTTGAAAAGAAATACATATTTTCCTAAGGACTTATGGAAGCTTTAGATGAATGTTTTCTTATTTTTAAAAGCTCAAGGGTTTTGGTGAAATCAGTATTGTTTTCTCAGACTCCCAAACAGATGAACATAAGCACAGCTTCAGCTTGTGGCTCAGAGAGACAGAGGAAACCACAAAAATAGCTTTCTAATAATTGTCACCAAACATGTCAGTTGGGGGCAGGTTGGTGCCAACTCCCCTTTGCTGATCAGCGCCTGCCCCCGGCTGCTGCTCGCTCCAGGTGCCATGTTTCCTCTCCTCTCTGGCTGCCAGCTCACCTCCCTGGAGCTTCATCTGCTCCAACATCCCCACTCTGCCCAGCTCTGCCACTGCTGCTGGGATTTCAGGCAAACCTTGCATCTTATTTCTCTTTGCTTCTTTCTCCTTTTGTCTTTGTTTACTTTCACGAGGAGACGGTTGTTTTTATCAACCCCCCTCTGTTATCTTAGGTTCTGCCATTGTTTTCATCTTCTGTTCAACTGTCCTCCTCCGTTCGCTTAAGCATTCACTCGGCTGGGCTCTGTGAGACCTGGTTCCAATAAGGCCGTTGGGGTTTGTCTCAGCTGCTGCTTCAGGCTTGACGGGGGCCCTCAGAGTTGTGCGGCTTCCATTTCTCACCGTGAAGGTTTTTTGTTTTATTTTCCCTCTCTTCTATTTGTGTTTCTCCATGCAGGGATATTGGGCGTTTATAAACTTTTTTCAGGAGAGCTTACTTTTGAAATGAGAGAATTGCTTCTGAATGCTGAGATAGATTATCTGTGAAATTCCCCTCTAATGGCCGGCAGATTGCTGAGTGGGAGCGCTGCATCTCCACACCTGGCCTGCTCCTTGGGCTGTTGTGTCACCTCTGCCTGTGCCTCTCTCTAGAGCAGAACGAAAAATTAAACAAGAACCACTTCATCCGTGCAACACCTTTCTCCCTCAAACCTCCTTCTTTAAACTTAATCAAGAAACAACACAAAAGATCAAAACATGGAAGAAACAAAAATTCTCAGCTGTGCCATGAACAAGTCTTCGCTAAGTTATTAAAATACCGCGGTGTGTGATACCGATTAAGAGCCCTTATTGCTCTTACTCCTTATTACTAACTCTCTACATCTTTGCTATTCAAAGTGTGGTTGCTGGACCAAGGGCCTCAGCATCCCCTGCGAGCTGGTTTAGAAATGCAGATTCGGGCCCCACTCCAGACCGACTGACAGAATCTGCATTTTAAAAAGATCCCCAGGTGGTTCCTGTGCACATTAAAATTTGAGAAGTCCCACTTTAATAACCTTTAAAAACATTAAATGGAGCATCATACCAAGTAAGTCAACCAAGTCCTTAATCACAAGGCACAGCATGAAGACTGTGGTCAGAATATCTAGCTTTAGTCTCTACTCACAGTTAGGTCACTGAGTCCACTTGGCCTCAGTTTTGATGTGCCAAGTGGGACGACGAGAAAGCCTGCCCTCTCCACCTATCGAGGGGGATGTAAGGGTTATTTTTGGTAAAGATGAAGTGAAACAAATGGGTTAATGCGCTTTGTAAGGCGCCATCAGTTGTTGGCTATTACAGTTTACACACTGCTTCATTTTAATTTGGGGGCATCTTAGTTCTTCTTTGCCGGAGCCAGGCTAATGCAGATACACATTTCGAGGAGTCCAGCAGTCATGCAATCGTGATGCATCATGACAGGGACTATCAGAACACCTCATCTATAAGCGGGGATGACAATATCTCCTACTTTAGGGGACACTTGCCAGTTTTGTGCTTTTGATCAGTATCTGAAGGTCCTTCCTACAATTGGGGAATCCCCCCCATATGGGTCTTGGTGGGAAGCAGGGCTGCTTCAAAGTCAGAAAACCTAAAAGGTAGCCTCTTGCTTCTCCCTGCTGGACTGCAACCTCCACCTCCACTTGCTGGTCCAGTGTGTTGGCACATACCCCAGACTCAACTAAGCCCATCCTTCCGTCCCAGACTTTGACTCTGGGACGCGTGATGCAGAGACACAGGGATGGTGGAGGATTATTTAGCAGCAGCAGCATTTGCTGTTCAGCGGTGGCAGCAGCACCGGGCATATGCTCGTCCAGCGACGGTGTTAGCTGTCCATGATTTAAACTCAAGTTCTGGTTTCCCCTGGCTCCTGCCCATTTTCTGAACATTGCCTGTAATTCTCTGAGATGCCCCATATCCTCTTGGTAAACTGCTTTTCTGCTGAGCAACACCTCTACTTTTGTTTCAACTTGATTAAGCCCCATTCTTTGATCGTTGAATTACAAGCTGTGGCTTCTACTAATTCATGGACAGCTGGTCATCTTTATATTCCCGTGGAAAGAAGTCCTGTATCCTGGATGCTCTTCCTTTGCCCTTGGCCAGAGGCCCACTGTGTGTCCTGGTTCTCTAAGGTCAGTGCTAGTAACCATCCCATTCTCCTTTCTTATCAGCAAAACCAAGGGTGACAGGTTCCCAGACTTCTCCCAGTATTTCATCCAATTTTCCCGTGAGCCATCCACTCCAAAGCTGTTTAGGACTATCTCTCAATTTTTTTCTTGACCTGTCAAGAGGTGGGTTACCAGATTCCCTCTATTACCCCAAGAAATTGAACATAAACATATTCCATCAGGGCCGTAGTTTCTTGCTTGTGGTCAAAGCTAACATGAGGGATCCTACTAGGAACCCAGTAGGATAAACTACGTGATTAGCATTATTCCTTAGCCCACGTAAAAATCTGTCACCAATAGCCTTATTTCCCCTGCTTCATGTATTTCCTTCCAGGCCATATGCTGGTGATTATCAGTCTTGGGGCAGTTGAAATACCTTGTCATTATTTCTTTGATTCCAAGACATGCCTCCCTCCAGCAAAAAAAGGAAAAAAGATCACAGTGGGGCATTTATTTATTTTCAAAATGGAAGCAAAGGAAAATTAACTTCGCGTCGAAATCTTCTGAGAATTCAGGTTGTCTTTTGAAATGGTGACACCTCAACATTCAGAAACATTGCTTAGAAACTCCAAATTGTGTAAAAGAAACAGCTTCTTCATCATTTGTTTCTTCTTGGTAAATTTGCAGTTTTATGCAAAGACTGATTTAATCTCTGAGTTATTCTCCCTCAGTCCAATTTGTGCCTTGTTGGAGAAGAGCATAAGAAGCTGTGATCTCGCTGCGCCCTGGCATGTGCCTGCTTTCCTTTGCCTTTTTAAAAAAATAATCCTGTGTTCTAACCCGCCTTTGTAAAATGGAAAAGTGTGCACCTAACACCTCCCTCTTTTGCCTTCTTTTTTTTCTCTCTCATTAAAAAACTTAGCTTTAAAAAACCTGAAGAGCAGCTGGCCCCGCAGCATAGTGGTTAAGTTTGCGTGCTCTGCTTCAGTGGCCCGGGGTTTGCAAGTTCGGATCCTGGGTGCGGACCTACACACTGCTTATCAAGCCATGCTGTGGCGGCGTCCCACATATAAAGTGGAGGAAGATGGGCACAGATGTTAGCCCAGGGCTGGTCTTCCTCAGCAAAAAGAGGAGGATTGGCAACAGATGTTAGCTCAGGGCTAATCTTCCTCACCAAAACAAAAAACAAACAAACGCAAACAACCTGTGCTCCAGAGAAGCTCCTGAGCATGTGCACTGGGAAACCTGTAGCTGACAGTATTGTTAGTAATGGCAAGAGCCTGGAAACTCCCATGTTCCTTGATGGGAGAATGGACAAAACATTGAGATATATTACTCAGCCAATGGAGTATCATAAAATAGTGAAAATGAACGAAAATACAGCTACCTATAATAACCTGGAGAAATCTTAGCGACATGGAGGTGAATGAGAAAAGCAGGTTGCAGAGGACTGTTTACTATCTAAATACTTATAAATCTATGTCTGTCTATCTATCTATCTATCTATCTATCTATCTATCTATCTATCTATCTATCTATCATCTATCTATCTATCTACCTACCTACTTAATTTTATTTTCTTTTTTTGTAAAGCTCAAAAGAACCCAAGCAAAAGGTAAACCATACATTGCTTGGGGATAATATAGAAAGGATTTATAATGCTCACCCCTACCCCATTCTCCTCTCCTCCTGGGCACATGGAAGGACCCCCCCCCCCCTTGCAGTGGAGTGAGGCCAGATGACTAGTTCTGCCAGTGGGTTGTGAGTGAAATGGGTGCTCCTGGGCTGAAGCATTAATTGCTGCTGGGGGAGCCTCATATTTAGATGGCGGTACTGAAAAATCAGAGCATCCTGGACTGTGGAGTTGCCACATGCAGGACAGTTGTCCTGGAGAGTCAGCTGGACCTGCGGTCGATTTTGCTTGAGCAGGAAACAAACCTTTGATGACGTGTTAAACAGTTGAGATTTTAGGCTGCTTTGTTACTGCAGCATGACCTAGCCTGTCCTGGCCAATGCAGATGCACACAAAAGCTATAAGAAAAGTGAGGAAAATAACAATCAACCCACAGTTCAGCATACGGTTACTCCTGGGGGAAGGCAGATGGGTTGGGAACAGGAAAGAGCACACAAGGAGATGCAAGAGTGAAGAAGATGTTCTGGTTCTTAAGTTGGGCGATAGGTTCATACGTGTTCATTTTATAATTATGCTTTGTAATTTACATATGTTAATGTAAGTGCCAAACATTACATAGTGGAAAAAAATGTTAAAAGCTTTAAAATAGTTTAAAAATTAAGCAGCATTAAAGGCAGAATCTGTCTGGCAGGTAAATGATGGGTCACTGCAAAATTCTCTCAACTTTACTGTATGTTTGAAAATTTCCATAATAAAATGTTGGCTAAAACCCCTGAATGGCTAACAGTTACATTAAGAACTTTAAAAATAAGCTGACCTATAATTCAACTACCCCAACAGAGCAACTATTTTGATTTTTTTGAGCCCTTATCTCTAGGAATACAGTGTTTTCACAGCTGTGGTCATTTTTATGGCTTGCTTTTTTACTTAACATTTTATTATCAATATTTCTCCAGCCTTCATGCTTTTTCAGTGACGGCATTCATGTTTGGGAACTCCTATCCCATGCAAATGTGGGTACTCTCTTTAAACCTTCGTCGTACTCCAAGAGCTGAAGACACTTATTAACTCAGTAGTAAGAATAATCAGAACTTCAACACACACCGCTCCTTTGAGAGTTTCCTTAGGAGATGCTGTGTCTGCCTACCGACTACTGTTTTCTCTAGATAAAGGGAAGCTCTTTGAGTTTAAGACAGACTGGGTAACTAATAGCATTCCCCAAATCACTGCTGCATGCCTACCATGCGCTTGCTTGCAGAATCTGTTACCTTTCCTTCTGGACTTTTCTTCTTGAGCCTCTCTGCTACTTCTATCTCACCACCATCTCAAAAACAGCCCTGAATTAAAATCTCAGTGGGCATAAACTAGCAACCTGCTTTAAAAACCCATGTGTTTGGAAGCATGTGTCACTTATTTTTCCCAGTTAAAAAATTATTCATGTTCCTGGTAGATAATTTAGAAAATACATAGAAATGAAATCCACTTATCTTTCCACAACCCAGAACTAGACTGCTGCTGATATTTTAGTCTTTTAAAGACATGCACACTTTTTAACGGTCTCTCTGCCTGAAGGCAAACTGTTAAAAACAAAACTATTCTACTTGTTCAATTTCTACCGTATGCCTGGATGTCCATAGCCCAGATGAATTTTATGCCTGTGCTGTATGGCCCATCACTTTTTATCCACCGCGGTAGCTGTAACAAGAAGTCTTCCCAGCCATCATTAAGAGATGATTTAATACGTCGTCAAGTATATAAAAGGCTCCTCCACGCAGAATAGCAAACAGCTGTTCACCATCTCCAGCGAGCCTGGATCCAGAGGAAGGAGACTAAGCGATTGGGACTCTGGGCATCTTCTGGCCCTTCTCGGGAGGGCAGGCAGTTCCTGGAGGGTCCTGGCCAAAACCCACTCCCTGTGTCACCCGAACTATCCATTTAGATGGCGGTACTGAGGCTTGGGTATTTTGGCTTGAAACTATACAACTCTCTTTCTCTTTCTCTCTCTGTCTCTGTCTCTTTCTCTGACTTTTCAGGATAGTGTGGTTGGTAGTTTACAGTGGGAGGGCCAGGGGTTGTCCGGTTCTTTATAGGTCTTTGAAATTAGCATGTGTTCTCATCTGAAGATCTTGCCAATAGGAAGTGGGATGGATTTCATGACCTCTGGGGGTTCTATGCACGCAGATCTGACTGCCATCTCTGCCCTCAGCTTCCTTTCCCAGAATTCAGTTCTCCTCTGTTCAGCTTCTGCTGGCTGCCATCTTGCCCACTAGTCTTCCAGTTCTTGCCACCTCTCTTGGAGAAGGGCTGGGTCTCTTGCTGTACGAGTTGGAGGAGTGGAAAGAGCCTCTGGTTTGCAGCAGTGTATGTCTGTTTAGGCCACTAACCTTTGGAAATGCCTGCCATATGCTCTACTTGGTTCCAGGGGCTTGGGGTGGTAGCTGACAGCATAGAATCACAGAGCACAGAACTCTGAGGCCATGATGGCGACCTTTCTGATATTACAGATGAAGAAGTCAAGGCCAGTGTGGGTACATTACTAGCACAAAGTCATGGTAAAAGAGAAATGTAAGAAAAGTTGTTGCCCAAAGGGATCTTATCATCTGAATCCATATTATGCATGTCTCAGTAGGTCATACTACATACTCATTTGCAGTTGAAAGATTTTAGAAGGCTATGAGAAAGTATAGGTAGCCACTTTGTGTAAATAGAGGCCCGAAGCCATCAAAAACCCAAGCTAAAATAACTGTGATGAGAGGGAATTCCATGTAAGTGGATGCACATGTACTATTGGTACTCCATTCATATCTTTTGATCCTCACTTCAATATACACCTAGAACATTCTACCACTTTCTACCATAAGCATCTACAACTGAGGGCCTGAAAGCTTTTTTCTTAGCCTGTCTGTGCAGCAGATTGGAAATTCCTAGGAGTTTGTGTGCCCAGGAGCTCCCTCGGCCAAAGATAGATGGGAGTTGTAGGATAACTACCTCAGCTCCCTCACCCCTAAGGTGGGTAACTCTGAGGTGTGTTCTACAGTCTCCCAGAATTCCCCTGTGGGATTGAGCCCCCAGCTGTTACCCAGTTGCCCCTTGCGGTAACATGCATATCCACACTCCCTTCATTGGCTTCTTTCATTCCCTGGCTCACTTCCCCACTCCTCTGCCCGTGTTTATTGGGATTACCTCCCAAATAAACTCCGGATGCTTGAATCCTCGTTCCAGGGCAGCCTCTTATGGGACTCAGACTAACTCAGGAGGTATCATCACCTGTTGGCCTCATTGAGTGTTTGCCCAAGACTGTGCCTCCACAGGAGAAATGGTCACTATCACACAGGACTCAAAGTGAAAACCTACAGAAGATAGTTTGGGTGTCTACTCTCAGCCTAAAAAACCAGGCAGGCGCCTGCACTCTTCTGTGTGTCCATGACTTCATTCAGCTGTCCTTGGAAAGGGGCAAGAGTGAGCGGGTAAGGAAGCAATTACTGAGCATACACTCTATGCCAGGCTGTGTTGTGTAGCCATCTGTATGAGCCTTGTGAGATAGATAATCATTGTTAACCCCATTTTACAGATGGGAAAAGCGAGGCTAACTTGCTGACCACTGCCAGTAAGTGTAGAGCTCAGATCTGAAACTGGTGCTGGCTGACTCCAAATTCTGGTGCTTTTCTATGCTCTCATGCTGCAGCCTAGGGCTAACAAATATGCCCATCAACCGTGAATCTGGACTTAGGATGCCTCGCTGCTGGCAGTGGCGTTCTTAGCCACACCATGAACCCACAAACACTGCTCCCTCCCCCTTCCACGACGAGTTCCCACTGCAGTGACCTTGCACTCCCCCTTCCACACACACGTGCCCAGGCTGCTCTTTGGGGCTCATTTTCCTTTGTTTCACTTAAACCTCATGGATCATGTGTGCAAATATTCCGAAGCAGGAAATGAGGAGGGGTGGAGGCGAGGGCCCTCAAGCTCTCCTTGGGGGAGAATCCTGGTCACCAGCCAGGCTTTGGTTGCCTCCAGCTGTGCCAGTGGTGTGACTATGAGGGTGCAGTGGGTTAGTGTCGCCTGTGCTGGTCAGAGGGTGGGGTCGGTGGCTGTACCTTGGCTGACCCAGCTCTCCACATGTCCCCCCTGCGGTCACATCTGCTTTGTTTTGTGGCGATGTCATCTGAGTCTCATTTCCCCTCAAGTTCCTTGAGGGCAGGGGCTGCATCTACTTCACTTTAGTGCCACCAAAGAATCCGGAACATTCCATTAGCAACAATAGACGTCTACTGAATGAACGATGTGGCTATTTTCTAGAACCAAGCTTCATGAGCGTGTGCTTTTTTTAGGACTAAGCTTTAGGTTGCTGTTCAATTTTTTTTTGACTATTTGTTATGAAAACGTTCAAACTAACAGAAAAGTATACTGAATACTTTTGAATATAATGAATAGCGTAGTGAATGCCCATATGCCCATCGCCTGGATTTAACAATAGCATTTGCCATATTTGAGGGAGCTCCCAGAACCCAGGTTTCTTATCTGCTCCGACTGCAATAATGATATTGTCTGGTGGTACAGGGACATCTTGTCCAGTACTTCACAGAGACTGCATGCATAGGAGCTAGGCCTCAGCACCTTCAAAGTTGACTCTTCACCCAATCCTGCACAACCTCCTGAGGGCCCACTATGTGTCAGGCCACGTGGAGGATACCCAATGACCTCATCTTTTAGATGGGAAAGTCATAGTCCCCGTCCTTGAGACATTCATCTGCACCCTAGAGAGGGAATAGATGTGTAAATAGACGATTGCATTATGACGTGTTAAGTCTAATGCTCCATTTTATAGATCAACAAACCGAGAATCCGAGAAGTCTGCAGTTTCATCTCTAGTGAACATTTCTAGCTCAAAACTGGGAAACTATGGCTGGGATCGGGGCCCGGAATTCCAGCTTTGCTGTTACTTAGCTGTGTGACCCTTAGGAAGTCCCCGTCCAACGCTGGACTATAGTTTTCTCATTTGTAGATTAAGGGGTCAGGCTGGAATATTTCAAAGGCCCCCTTCAGCTCCAAGTTTCTGGAACTTTTCATGGTAAAGTATTTAAACAGCCTCCTTCCTCCCTCTTACTTGCCTGTAACCCCCTCTCGGAGCCGGGGCCTGTAGGAATTTCCAGCTCTGCCTGGGTTTCGTGATAGGTTCTCTAATTCCACTCTCCAGGAACCCATGCCAGGGATAATTCTCCCAGGCAGGAATTCCTCTCGTGGAGCTAACCCATGTCCCTATTGCTGCAGTTTCCATTAATTTCCTTTGACCTGTCTTTGGGGGAAGCTCGTGATTACTGATAATTCTAGTTAATCCTTTAACTAGAAAAAGGAAACTAACCATCTAATAGGCAGAATGAGGGAATGACTTGGCACGCCATCTGCAAAATGTAAACCTAAAATATTCCAGAGTGTTCTCTGGGAGGCCCCAGCTATTAACGCCTGAGAGCCGGCTACTGCAAGGCCTTGTCTCCTAGCGGTGGGCACATTTCTGAGCTGAGCCAAGAGCGGGCAGAGGCATCTACAGCCCCCGCTGTTTCTCCCTCTCTGCATGCTTGTGGCATAATCATTTTATTTGCTAAGGCAGAACAACTCCAACCCCATAAAGGGCTTTCTGACATCTCTCTGAGCAGCTGGCCTTCCCCCATTTCAGAAGATGTCATGGTTTATTAATTCTTTGCAGAAGCAATAAGAACTGGGTATTGGCTTAATTTGGGGCCAATTTACTGTTATGGTAGAAAAATTGGCTCCATCTCCTTTTATTCAACACGAGAACCTATAGTTCCTCCCTTAACCCCTCCTGTGCGGGGCTCTCCCCCAACCCACTTCTAACTGTGTGACCTTGGGTCAATTATTTAACTTCTCTGTGCCTCAGTTTCCTCAATAAAAATTTGGGATAACTATGGTTCATGTTTCATAGGATAGTTTTGGGTGAATATTAAGTTATTGAATCTCTCTACCAAAGACTTTAAATTGACACACTATTTTAAAAAATCTGGAAATTTCATGTAAAAATCCAGATTTTTAGCTTCCCATGAATAAGTGGAAACCATGACAACCCTATGTCCACATTCCCATGCATAGCAACTGTCTGGAGCTGAGTAGAGGTGGCTCTCTTTAAAAAGGATGCCCCGTCCCTGCCCAGGTCTCTAGGCCCTCCTGTCCCACCCTATGTGGGTCCAGAATTTCTTCATGTCATGTCTGGCCTGAGGCCTGGAGTCTGTGGGTTCCTGTGTTTCCCCAGGCCAGGCCAGGCATAGATCCACATAATTGAGTTCCCTTCAACCCCCAAAGCTGCTCAGAAGTGTCCTTCTAGCTTTGCCTGTACCGATGGTGGCAGGCAGCTGTGTGTACCGGGGAAGAAAACCCAAACAAAACAAATGGAATCTCTCCTGGGGAAAATCTACCTCTGTGGGTTGAAGATGGAATTGTAATTTGGAGATGGAAAAAAGAAAAGAATAATACCAAATGGTAATTTAGTATTACTTTCTTATCATATCCCATTTTCTTATCATAATACCATCTTTGAGTCCAACCAGACAGGGGCTTTATGTACATAATTTAAGCCACACCATGATGCCAACGAGGTGGGTATGACTGTTCCTATTTTACAGGTAAGGAAAGTGAGGCTCAGAGAGGTTGACTAACTTGCGCAAGGTCACATAACTAGGAAGTGGTGAAGGCAGGGCAGTGGACTGGATGAATGTTCTTGAAGCACTAAAGGAGCTTCTCAGGCATTTGGCATCCCTACAGGCCCCCTGTAAGCTGAGCGAGCAGTGCGGGAGATTCCTGCTTGGGGAGAGGATGGTGGAAATGCGGGGAGGAGAGTGGGAGTGCTCTCCAGCCCAGTGAGCGTCTGAGCAGTGGGTCTCAACGGGGACTGACCTGCCCCCCAGGGCACATTTGCCAATGGCTGGAGATACTTTCGGTTGTCACAACTGGGATGAGAGTTGCTACTAGTAGGCATCTAGTGTGGAGGCCAGGGATACTGCTCAACATCCTACAGTGCACAGGATGGTCTCTCAACAAAGAATTATCAGTGCAAAATGTCAATAGTACTGAGGTTGAGAAAGCCTGCCCCCAAACCTCTTCAAGTTTAACAGTCTGATTCTAAGATGGTTTGAGAGTCACCAGAAGCCCCTCTGCCATGAAATATCATCTGTAAGTATCTTGTCACAGCCTGAGCCCTGAGGCTCCCGTGAAAGGTGGACATTATCTGGAGGAGGATTTATGAACAAAGAGAGAATATCACACCAAAGGAAGGGACCTTAAAGATCATCTCAGCAAATCCCTCAGTTGTACTGATGAGGAAACTGAGGCCCAGAGGAGGAAGGGCCTTGCTAAGATTACACCGTTGGCTCAGCTAACGTGTCTGAGTCCTTACTCCCGAGGGACTGAAACGTAGGCGTCAGACGCAATCGGGACATGTAGGCATCATTCCCATGGGAATTCAGGGTATGGTGTCACCTCCTTTGGCCCTCAGCTTCTCTATCTGTAACAGGAGGTGGAAGGGAGGCGGCACAGGCCTAGGGAATTTCTAGGTCAGCTCCCACCTAGTCCAGGGCAGCGGTTCTCCCTCTCCAGCAGGTGTCAGCATCCCCTGGAGGGTTAGTTAAAACACAGCTTGCTGGGCCCTACCCCCACAGTTCCCAATCTAGTAGGTGAGACCCTGAATTTCTAGCAGGTTCTCAGGTGATGCTGATGTCTGTCACCAGTCTGGGGACCACACTTTGAGAACCACTGCTCTAGGAGGACGGGTAAATTTGAGAGATATTTATCACCGGGGAGGGTATGAAACATTGCTTCATGTTGGACGGCTGCAAATTAGGTGGGGGAGGCCAGAACACTTTAACCCCCACAATAACCCTCACATTTTGGCCTAGAATGGGTCTGTGCCCCCCAAACTTGGCACAGTGAGACCCAAACTCCTGTTCCTGGGAAGGCCACTCTGCCTCATGGGTAGGATCACCATATATTTATCTTCCAAACTGGGTCACATTAGAGCATGAAAGGAGGTAGAGATAATAGTTGTGTGGGACGAAAGGCATATACTGGGCCTGTCTATGGCAAATGGAGCCATGGGAGGTCAACTGGGCGGCTGGGCCTCTGGGAAAATGGCTGGGCCCACACAGAACCTTAAATTTCCCTCAACAGCCTTTTGATGTGGCCAAGCTGTTTCCACTGAGATCAGAGGAAGGGAGGGTAATGCTGGCTGCCCCAGAGGTTTTCAGGGAGGCCTCCAAAATACGCAGAGTAGAAGCCAGCAGAGCTCAAACCATGCCACCTGCGGCCCAGTGGTGGGCTGGTCAGCACCTGGGAGGCCAGCTGGGAACGCTGCTCTGCAAACCGGGGTAGCTGCACCACGAGAGCTGGCCTCTGCTGCAGGGTCCTGCCTGGGACATCCCAGCAGTCAGGGCTGGAAGAGCCTGGGGGATCTGTGCAGGGCGGATGTGGGGCTTCCCTAATGTGCAGACGAACCTGAGGCCCTGAGAGGGACGAGGATGTGCTCCAAGTCAACAGGTGGTCAGTGGAGGGACCAGAACCGGGTTTTCCAGGTCAGAGATCTTTGCACTCACACTGATACACAGATATATTGAGTTTGGGCAGGTATGTAAATTCAAAGGGACACTCCGCTAAATGTTAGAGTGCATAATATCAGCTCAGAGCAGGCATGTCTTATTTCTCATCCAGATGCAGAAAACTGGGGCGTGATGTCTAGTTGAAATTCTGTAGCCCATAATTCAGCAAAGACTCGTGTGTTGTAGTTGGGCACCCCTACTCCTCCGCCAATATTTCCTTCAAATTGGAAGTGTTTCAGGTCATTTTTATATCTGTTTTCATCTCCTTCATTCTGCATAGTGGGGTGGAGACAGCAAGGAGGGCCAGGGGAGGCCCACCCCTCACCTTCTGGAGAGGCTGTTCTGGACCCAGACCAGGCCCACTGCAGGAAAGCCAGCTGTGCTACCCCGGTCACCAGCACAGACAAGCCAGGGGAATGTTGGGGTGAGTCAGCCATAGGCTTGGTCAGTATATGATGGGGAATGGGGGACTCCAGGACAGACCTGGGCAAGGGGGTTTTCAGATCACAGGACCACACAACTGGAGGGAACCTTGGGAATCTTATAGGCTGACATCTTGTTGTGCAGATGGGGAAACTGAGGCTCAGAGAGGGGAAGGGATTTACCCAAAGTCGTCCAGAGAGTTACACAGCCCAAGCTGCTGTCCTCTTCCTCCTGCCTCCTGGCCTGGGGCTCTTTGCTCCACATTTCATTGGCCAGGCAGGAAACTGGGATGGGTCTTTAGGTCTCCCACACATTCTGGAGGTAGAAGGTGTAAAGAATGCACGTGGCTTTGTTTTAAGCTGTGTGGTGTTGGTCAGGGAGAGTGATGTGTCCATTTTCATGTCACCACTAGATGGTGTGGTGCCTGACACATGCGAGATGGGCAGTAAACGCTTGTTAATTGAACCATGTGACAGCGATCCTTCTAAAAGGTTTGTCTAAATGGAATTTTCATAACTTTAACCTACCTTATAATGCACTTGAGTGCCAGTAAAGGAAAAGAGATAGGGGTCTTATGTGCCCTAAATGTGAATCTTTTATTTTATTTATTTTTTTGTGAGGAAGACCAGCCCTGAGCTAACATCCATTGCCAATCCTCCTCTTTTTGCTGAGGAAGACTGGCCCTGGGCTAACATCCGTGCCCATCTTCCTCTACTTTATATGGGACTCCGCCACAGCATGGTTGACAAGCAGTGGGTCGGCAGGCGCCTGGGATCCGAACCCACGAACCCCGGGCTGCCAAGTGTGAACTAAACCGCTGCACCACTGGGCCGGCCCCTGTGAATCTTCTTTTAAAAATATTTTATTTCATGCATTGTACAAATAATGCATATTTATTGTAGAAAAAAACACAAATAAGCAGAAGAAATTTAACATTTTAACCGTGATGTGAGGGACCATGGACCTAAGGAGAGCATGCTTCAAGCTGGCATACAGCTCCCTTCCTGTAGCAGCAGACCTCGCCTCTGTGTTCTGATCCCCATTCTCTGTATCCTCCGCATTATCATCTTTGAAGGAAGGAGCCCCGTGAACAAACCAGGTCCCAGCATTTAATCTGTTCCCTCACGAAGTACAGCCCAGGGTGGGACTGCAGCATGCCAGTTGTTTAGCTCAAATGCACGTTCCCATTTTCTTGAAGAGTAAAACCAATGTGTCGTGGGAGACACTCCATGCCTCGCATGCTCACAGACATTGCTTAATTTGATCCTTACCAGCACTCCCCACCAAATGGAATCCAAGGCTTAAAAGAACTAACCAAGTCAGCTGGGAGTGGAGAGCATACCCAAACCATCCCAGACATTGGCAATCACTGCCAGGGATCTGTCCTATGTCAAGGGCATTGGAGCCAAACCAGTCATACATACATTTGTCACATTAATGAGCAGTCCTGAAATGAGAAAACAAAACACCACCCATCCCTTGTAAGCTGTAACTCTAGGTGCTACGCTGACACAGGCTGACCCAACAAGTGACAAGAACCTGGAGAAGTGGGTTCGAGGACTGGATTTACCAGTCTCTCGCGGTGTGACTTAAGACGGGACACTTAACCTTTCCTCGGCTGAGCTCTCCTTCTGCAATACGGGGCAATAATCTAGCCTTACCTGTTCCATTCTCTGGGACATTGTGGGACCCATGGTAAGGAGAGTTGACCTGTCCTATGGAGGGAGAAGGCCACACTAGAGTATTTTCTTTCCATGTGAGCAAGAACTTGACTTAGTTTGCGTTGTTCTAGGACAGATGGCTTTTTCTTCCCTTCCTTGGCCTCCTGTACCTCACTCATGTTTCTCCCCCCAGAGCCCGCATCACTGGCTCCTCAGGAGCCCCCCTCGCGGCTCCCCAACTGCTCATGTTCACTTCTGTGGAAAATGATAGGTGACAAGTCGCTCCCTAAGATACCCACAATCAGATAAGCCAGGAGGGGAAACGAGTTCTTCTGGAAGAGAAACAGACTGTACTTTGGAAATTAAATATTCCTTCGAGGAGAGCAGGAAACTTAAGATTCCAGCCCCGGTTTCCGAGGAAGGCTCACCAGGGAGACTGTGGCATCCCCAGGGAAGGGCTGGGAAGGATGGAAGATTTGCTCCTGACATCTGCAACTATCATCTGGGGCCAGGGTCTCGGCTTGGTGTCCACCCGCACCCAACGCAGGCAATGGGTCAAACTCTTTCCCGTCTCTCCCTGTGGGCGCCCCAGCCCCCTTCCATTCACTCAACAATCAGAGCGCCTTGAGCTTTCCAAATTGGTCTCTTGATGTTTACTGCAAGTGCGGATGTCAGAGGCAGCCTGTTACCACCATTCCCAATGTGGGGAAACTGAGGCATGAAAGGGTGAGCAGTTGTGTGCCACTAGGAGCAGAGCTCTGAGTGTGCTCTTCTTTGCCCATCCTGTGGGTGCGCGCGCACACACACGTATGCAAGAACACTGAGTTTTACAGCTCTCCAAAATTTATGAGGAAAGTCGAGTACCCGGAGATCTCTTAATTAAGCAGCCTTCCCCTAGGAGAAAGGAAATGGGCTTCCATATTCTTAGCACCGACATTGGATTGCATGATTTACTACCCAACGCCTGCGTTTCTCTCCAAATCAACTCCTGTATAGTACAAACATCTATCACTTTGAAGGCGGTTCAAACGCCACCTTCCCCTCCTCCTCCCCTCTTCCTGGTGCCCTCCAGGCCTCAGCATTTCCTCTGATCTGTCCCCTCACCCCAGAGGTTCAGGGTCATGCTGGAGCCCTGAACAGACAGCCTTCTGTAGCCGGCTCGGGAGAGGGGAAGCCCCATGCTCAGGGCTGGCACCTAGGGCTCCCCTCACTGGTGCAGGAACAGGGGGGCTGGTGCCTGGTCCCTCCTCATAGCCCACTATGGCTGCTGATGGCTGCCATGAAGATATATGGGTTTAATCAGGCCCCTGACAGGTAAAGACCCTAACAACGAGGACAGTTTGTTCTCCCAAACTGTTGAGTATCTAAGCCCAGTGTTTACTTTGGAATTGAATGAATAACATTGTTCTGGGAAAGGAAATTAAAAAAAGCAGGCTTGTAATTTACAGTAGAGAGGAGAACAGATCTGGAGGTCTTGTCACCCCCCTCCCAGGCCCAGGCCCCCCTCCCACAAACCCTCGCTCTGTCTTTTTGCTGTTTTAAGCTTCTAAACACACCACAACCAACCAGCTCATCTTCTCAGCCCTGCCAGGAAAGGGCTCAACATTGCCAGCCTCCCAGAGCTGCCAAGAGAACTCGTTGCTTCAAGGCAAAGGTTTTTTTTTTTTCCTTTTGAAAATCAAAACCAAATGCCACTGAAATCCCAAATGCTGTGAGACCCATTCAAAATGCGGAGTGAAGGGCAATGCCTAGGAGTAGGCCAGAGACTCACCTGCCCCCGCTCCCCCCAGGTCAGGAGACAGTGACTTCTTATCAGAAACAAGAGGGGGAAGCCTGCCAAATCCCTGTGGCCAAACCTCACAAAACTCACCCCTCTCCTAGGGTTGAGGATTCACTTTACTGAGGAAGGTTGATTTATTTCTAAATTCTTGGGGTGGGAGCGAGGGATGGTTCCTTTGTACCCAGCATCTAGGAATGTACCCAGGGACTTGCTTTGAAGAGAGGCCAGTGCAGGCTCGTCTTGCCTGTGCTAAGGCATGGGGTGGTGGTTTGCAGCAGTGGACCTCCTGGTCAGCCAGGGGGTGCTCGAGACCAGCCTGTTTCCTTCCAGTAGAAGTCTCCTTTCTAAAGGAAGCATGCCTCCGACTGGTAGAGAGCTCAGAGCCCCGAGAATTCCAAATGCTTCTCACCTCCCTCCCTCTATAGAGGCGCCCCCAAATGTAAGACTGGAGGAAGGGGCTTGTTCGTGCAGGCTGCTGAGCTGGGGGAGAGGGTCCTCCAGAAGGATCCTCCACCCCCTGGGTCTGGCCATAGGCTGGAGCGGTGCCCTCAAACTCCTGGCCTGGCCTCAGGCGGGGACACCTACCTCTCCTGTCCTCCTCCAGAAACTGGGGTCTCGCTGCTCGCCTGCCTGCCACCTACCTCGGATGCCCCGGATTAGCTAATTGATGGGGGGAGACCACTTTGAACATTTCAAGGCCTGGTCAGGGGCCAAGTCTCATTACTTAGCTTCAAAGACAGAAACTCCATAAAAAGTTCATTGGTGGAGCTGATTGTTCCAGATTGTCCCAACGGAACTGAAGCCACCATGGCACCCCAGGCCTCATGTTTTAACGTGGGGCGAGGACACATGTGTGGTACTGGGCCATGGCGCGGGGGAGGGCCAAGAGCCCCACACGCGCTTTGCATTTTCTTTTCTCTTTTCAAACACTTAAGAATGACAAAAGAACTATAACCACATTACACAAAATTTGGAAAACAGAGAAGAGAAAACGAAAATATTCCAGAAGCCCACACCTTAATACAATAATAATATTTCTTTCTAGGCATTTTTCTTATGCATAATTTTTATATACTACTAATCAGCATATGCTTACAAAAATGGCCCGTTTTTTCCTCTAAGCATTAAATCATAAGCTTTTCCCCACCTCTTCAAAACCAGTCTTTTAAGTGGCTTTGTCATAGTCTGTCCTGGTAATGCAGAATAATTGTGACACATTAAATTGTTTACAGTTTTACATTTTTATAAAAAAACATAAGCATATTCATATTTCACCATGATTGGTTCTTGAAGTTTCTTTTTTCAAAAAGTAACATTTTCCTGATTATAAAAGTCACACATACTGATTTTTTAAAAAGTGTGGAAAATCCGGGAAAGTATAAAGAAGTTAATAAAAATCACCTGTAGTTGTTCTGCCCAGAAAGAATCACTGTTAACCTTCGGGTGTATTTCCTTCATCTACACACACACACATATATTAGAAGCAGGATCACGCAGCCCAGAAGTTTTGTAGGTCCCTAGGGCCAGGGGAATAAAATTGGCAGAGGAAATATTATTTCCAGGAGAGATTCAACGTGTGATATGTGTGGATTTGAAATTGGACGACATTTTCATTCAGAATGTGCAAGCTGGGACAGAGCTGTGTCCAGCCCTGGGGCCAGGAGGGTGCCCTAAGCGTGGCCAGTGGTGTGGCTGTGCCCAGCACTGTGGCCTTGCTCAGGGACGGGGTCAACAGCGAGGCCCTTGTGGGCGTGAGCAAACGCACTTTCCTCATTCCTTCTGACAAGCGCCGCGGAGCCCCTGATTTATGGCCACACTTCACGGGACACTAGTAAATGTCCCATAGTATATTTTGTAAGAGTAATGAAGTCTCAGTAACCCCAGCCCTCCCCACAGCCTGTGCTAATAAATTTCCTTCTGGGAGAGGAGTGAGCCTGCCAGGCACTTGGCGAGAGTCATCGGGCTGTGGATTAGCAGAGGGGCACTAGGGACCCCCAGGGCTGCTGCTCCTCTGCCCCTAGTCTTTCTCCAAGGAAGTGAGGGGCTCGGCTGAGCCCCCCTCCAGCCACCTCTAGAATGCAGGCCTGTTGAGCTCCATGCCGCGCTCTCAAAAGGCAGGAGAAAGATGAAAAGTGAGTCAAGGAGCTGGAAAAGGAGGGGGAGAAACCCCAAACCATAATTGCCCTTTCCTTCTGCAGCTCGGATTACTGGCCAGGGGCTGAGGGGCGGCGAAGGGCTGTTTCTTTTTTGACTACTGTTTCCCTTGAGTTTGAAGATGAACTATGGGATGAAAAAGACGGAGGGGCAATTGAGATGGGCTGAATTGGGGGATGGTTTGTTGAGGGGCCACCAGACATCAGGCTTGGGGGGGCCAGGTTTTCCTCAGGGTCCAGAAGCGGGGTGGGCTGGGGGTGGGAGGGGCTGGAACGTAACGTCCCACCCCAACCGACACGACACTTCAGAGGGCTGGAGACAGGGAACGTATTTGCCAGTCCATAGAAGAGCTGCCCTCCTTCAACCTCCCCTCCCCTCTCGCATATCTGGTTCAGAGCTCGAAGTGTCTTTACTCATTCTTAATTCAACCCTCCTTTTGGCCAGCGCCTTCCAGGCCCCATACCAGGTGACGAGGATACAAAGAAGAGTAAGATACAGCCCTCGCTGACGTAGCCAAACCATGTACCAGCTAATTCTTATCATGTGCCAGTGCTGTTCTAAGCGCTTGACACATATTAATTCATTTACTCCTTACAGAACCCAAAGAAGTAGGCATTTTATCACCGTTTCAGTGTTGCACAGGCACCAACAGGTTAAGTGGCTCACTCAATATCTCTCTGGTTTCTGAGTCCAGGCTCTCAGGGACCTTTGGAATCTTATGAACTGAGCAGGCAGGCCACCCAGACTTCATCTCCAACAAACAGATTATTCTACAAACTGGGAAACTGAGGCCCAGAGAGGAGAAGTAACTTGCCCAAGGCCACACAGCAAAGTGCCAAGGCTGGGACTAGAGCCCAGTGGCTAGACCCTGTGGCCAGTGCTTGTCCCACTGTACTGCCCAGCTGCCCTTTAGCCACCGGGGTTCCCTCATGCATAGTCTAAGAGGACGGTGAAGTGAGAACACTTTTCTGATGTCTGGAAACTTCCTGTTTTTGATGAACTATACCAAGGACCCACCCAACAGACCTAGAAGGAACCGTGAAGAGGGTTGTTTAAGGAAAGAAATGAACTCCAAACCAGCAAACTGGAGAACATTCTGGTAGCGTTGGGGCGGGAAATGAGTTTCACAAGTTAAAGATTTATATTTTAGCAACTAGAAATTTCCCAGGTATATTATAGGGGGTTTACCAACATTCCCACTGAGACTTGCAGCCCGTGGCATGATTGCCTGGACCAGGACACCCTGCGTGAGCGTCTGGAAGAAGCAGACACTCTGGGGCACGCGTGAGAAATGCCCGAGAGCTGTTGGCTGGGTGTCAGAGCCCCAGCCGCTGTGCACACAGGAGGCTTCATCGTGAGGTTTTTCTGGTGCCCCCACAGAATTCCCAAACTCTAAAATCAACTGAAAGTGCCCGAGACAGACCTTGTGGAGGAGCAAACCTCACAAATAAAATCTGGGTTTTGAAAATAAAGTGCCTGGCCTAATTCGACGGTGGTTGTTTTCCAAGTTGGCCCGTGTGGGGCGCCGGAGCACCGGGCACTGGAGCTCTGTTTCCTGTCAGGACTCCCCTGTGCTCTCAGAGAGGGAAAAGCTGGCTCATTGCAGGCTAGTCCCACAGCAGGGCTAGGGGAGGGCCCTCAGCTGGGAGTCAGGGACCTTGATGTCACCACCAGCAGTGGCACATCTCTGTGATTTGGATGCAAAATAGGGGCAAGGAGACACCTTGCAGTCTACCAGGGGAGCGTGAGGAGGGAAGACCTGATGTCCCTGAGCCTCACAGCAACCCCGGGCAGCACGTGCGGTTACGGCCATTCACAGGTGAAGAGACCAAGACACCCAGGGCTTCTGAAACTCACAGTGCTTGGAGGGTGGGGTGCAATGACTCACAGAGAGGAAAGCGCCGTGCAAGTACAGAAATGCAGAACACCGTGGCTATAACCATCTCCAATAGATGGCCTGGCACGCTGCTGGCAGATCCATGTGCTCAGTCTGTGTTAGTTCTCTCCCTTGTCCCTCTTTCGTCTCTAGGGCAGGGGACAACTGAAGGGGCTGTGTGTTGTGGTGACAGACACTGGATTGTGAAGATTCGGGGGACATGGGTTTGAGTCTTGGCTCCAGCATTAACTGGGTAATGGAGAACAACCTCTGTCCCTCTCTGGGGCTCATTTCTTGATCTGGAGAATGAGTCCTCTCTAACTCCCCTTCCAGACCTACAGTTAGAAGTCATTTAACTCTTATGGGCCAGTTTCCTTGTCTGTTGAGTGCCATGCTGCTCACAGTAGCCCTTAATGAGTATTTGTTTAATCAAGTTGGGCTCCTGCCTGGCTCACAGAGATGTCACAATGACCAAATAACACGGGGAAGATGAAAGAGATTCCCTAATATAGCTGGAGGACTGTCTGTTACCCTCGCAAGGAGAATGGTGGGGAGAGGAAACCCCAGCCCGCCCCTTCTGTATTCTTAGTGAGGACAGGCAGGAGTGGGGAGTGTGCCCCCAGCAGAAGCAGACACATTTGGGGGATTTCTCAGTCTTTCAAACTTGTATCCCCTTCTGACGAGTGTTAAAAAATCTTGTGTCCTCGCTTGATGCTTTTTGAAATTTCAAAATAAATGACAAAATAAATGATTTTGTGACTTCAAAAAAAAAAATCAATGGTAATTTTAGATCATGCTTTTCCCAAACTTCCCACGTCCCCTGGAGAGTCTGCTAAACATGAGGCAGGCATTGAAAAATGCTATTTTTCATTGAAGGCAGGTGTGGAAATCGAGTTTGTTGGGCACTGCCTGGGCTTCAGGTGAGCAAGAAAGTTCCTCTCCTTGCGACTCCTCCTCTCACTGCGAGACTGTGGGGTTGGGTGGGTGGAGTAAGTGGCCATGACCTGCCCCAGCCAGCATCCTTGGCCATGACGCAAAGGCCCCGTGACAAAATAGTGTGCCATGCAACATACGTTTCTTGGCAGTGTTAATATGACTCTAATTCTTTATGATTCTGTGCTTTTCCACTAGATCACACTGGTTTTTATTTTGGCTTTGACTTCTCAGCAGGAGTGAGCCGTAGGCAACTTAGGAGGTGTCTTTTGCTCATCATTTATTCTGATAATTCATTGCTTGGGCTTCATCTGTTGTTCTTTCTTCTTCTGTTCATTTATTTGAGCCAACACTTCCTGGGTGTCCATGACACAAGAGAATCTCGGAAACAGCCCACTCTAAGGATCTTAGACTTGCCTGGAGGAAACCAGATGGAGACCGATCATAGGTAAATGATTAGGTGTCATTATGTGGTTGAGTGCCTTAAAATGCAGGCTTTCTGTCCAAGGTAACTATTTTTTCAACATTCTCTTCCATTCTCCAAGGCCAGAACAAATCTGGCTTAATTACGAACACCGGCAATTCATCTGATCTCTTTGGACATCATTTGTCTTGAAACCAAGGTTGGGAGAGATGGCCCAGGAGGTATGGGGGACAGGAGTGGGGCCCACCACCCTCTGAAGGTCCCTTGTCCCTGAAACCCTTGACTCACCTCCATCTGGCTCCTCCCCATGGCGCCTGCCTGCTTACTACCTGGCCCTTTGGCTTTTCCAACTCCTTGTCTTTTTTTCTTCTGTCTTTAGGGAAAAAGTGAAAATAGAAGAGCTGGCATTTCTAGGACATTGTGGGTGGCCCGTGAGGGGGACGATGAGGTAGAGGACTCAGGGGGAGGGATACACTGTTGACTTACCGGGTTGCCCTATGGAGAATTTCACATCACTGCGGCCCTGCCCACTGCCAAGAGACCATCACCATACTTGCTGTGGACTCGCTGCCAGCTGGCTGGGTCCAGTGTCCCACAGGAGGCCTCCCAGGAGCCCAGAGTGATGTTGGCTGAGAGTGAAGGAGGACTGGTGACTCTGCTGAGGGCTGTGAAGACCCTTCATTGGACAGACAGGCTGTGGTTCTTACCAGCTCCATGCAGAAAGCCCTCCTTTCTCCAGGCCCACTCCCCCAGGCCCTGCAGATGGCGAAGCCCCATCCTGAGTCCCATGGGATGTGCCCTGGCACATACTGTGCATGCAGAGTGAATAACTGCTGCTCAGCACAGTGCCTGACCACACAGTTGGTAGGAGGCCAGTGAAGGTTAACGTAATGAATGACTGCTTCAAACCCACAACATATTAAGCTAAAATAGTTATTAAATGAATAGCAAGTGATAAAGCACTTTTTACAGGTCACTTATTTTCTTCAGATTTATTTATTTTTTCCTGTGCAGTGCTCATTGTTTTGAAGACCCAAGGAGGATGAGGTACACTTGAACTGGGGACAAGAAAGCCTGGGACAAGTCACCTCACCTCCCTGTGCCTCCACTGCCCGACTATGCAGCAGTCTCAAAAATGGCATGTGTGGTCTTGCTGGGAGAACAAGCCCACGGATGAGGGGAAGGGTCTGGTCTGGGACAGGCATGAGGGGCTGGTGCTGAGATGTCCCACAAGTGCAATGACTTCCAAGAGGAATGTCCCCATTCTCTCTGGTCATCAGGCCCCAGGTCCACCGTCCTGGCATCATCCGGGGAAGCTTTTGCTCCACCTAACACTACTGATCCTGCCCTAGGTGATGTGATTCTACAGGAATGAGGCCAATTTCCCTAAGCCATCCAAGATGGCAAGTTCCATGGTTTTTCTTTAGGGTCTCAGCTTAGATGTCTCCTCATTAGGAAGTCTTTTCTAAAGATACTGAAGGAATGAGTGGAGCAAACACAGCATCTGCAGGAAGAGAATTCCAGATGGAGAGGCTTGCAAGGGGCTGTTTGTCCGGGGCTGAGTGAATGGGGAGAATGGGGAGACAGTTTAGAGAGTGGCCAGAGGCAAGGTCACACAGGGCCTTGCAGATCACGGGGAGGATTTTGGATTTTATTCTAAGTGCAGTTAGAAGTCATTGGTGGGTTTTGAGTGGGGAACTGGCATGATCTGGCTGGTGTGTGGAGATTAGTCCTAGGGACAGAGGGAAAGGTGAAGATGGAATTTACTGGTGGAATTTATTGAGTGTAGGGTGTGAGAAAAGGAGCAACCAATGACAACTTTCAGGCTTTTGATCTGAGTAACCAGATGAATGGTCAGTGTGGCCTCCTGGAACCAAGTCCTGCCAACTGTACCTCACAAGATCTCTCCTTCATTCCTCTCTGGTCCCTCTGCCACTGCCCTGTTCAAGTTCCCATCTCCTTTCTTGGGTTTCTGCTGAGACCCTTCACTGCTAGTCAACCCAATGGTTAAAGATTAGGTTTGATTATTTCACTTTCATGCTTGAAAACTCTGAGGGCCACCTGTATTAATTATCTACTGCTGCATAACATATTGCCTACCAGCTTAAAACAACAAATGTTTATTGTCTCATAGTTTCTGGGAATTAGGAATCTGGGTGCAGCTTAGCTGTGTCCTCCATCTCAGGGTCACAAAGGCTGCAATCAAGATGGCAGTCAGGCTGTGGTCTCATCTGAAGGCTCAAGTGGGGGAGGACCCACTTCCAAGCTCACTCATATGGTGGTTGGCAGGATTTGGTTCCTCATGGGCTGTTAGATTGAAGGCTGCAGGTCCTCGCTGGCTATTGGCCAGAGACAACAGTTCCTTGCCATAGGGGTCTCTCCATAGGGGAGCTTACAACGTGGTGCTGGCTTCCCTCAGAGTGAGCTGGTGGGAGAGCAAGAGAGAGCACCCAAGAGGGAAGTCATAGTCTCTTTTGCAATCTCATCTTGGAAGTGACATCTCATCAGTTTTGCCGTATGCTATTTGTTAGAAGTGAGTTACTAGATCCAGTCCACACTCAAGGAGAGGGGATTATACAAAGACAAAAATACCAGGAGGCAGAGATTATTGGGTGCCATCTTCAAGGCTGCAACCACTCCTAGCCCCTTTCCTGCATCTTCTGCACCCACTCCTCCTCACTCTGGTCATGCCACCTGCCTTGCTGGTCCTAAAAGAGCTGTCTGTTTTCTATCTCATTGTGTTTGTCTGGCCACTGTGTGCTTTCTGCCTTGAACTCTTGGCCTAGAAATAAAGTTTTGGCTGTCATCCTCCCTCCCACTCCTTATGTCAGCATTCTTAGTCCAGATGTTTGCTCCCCTAATTCAAACTCATGCTCTGAGACAGTCAGGACTATGTATGAATAATTTGTGGGTTCCCTTTGCCAAATATGGTGTATGGCACATAGTAGATTCTTATTTCATAGTAGATTCTTCTACTTTATTCATAATAGATTATTTACTCTTTGTTCAGTATGAATGAGTGAGTTTTAGTTAAAGCAAAAGAAAAAATTCATGAAGGTTGGATTCTATGTGTTGGATTCCAAGGTCAAACAAGATAATCCATTTTGGATATCCATGCCTCGCTTCCCCTCCACTGGGAATTTCTAAAGAAACTGTTCAACTTATCCTGCAAGTATACGAGTTGCCTCACTTCGGGCCTCTCACACATCTTTCCTGAGACCAGAAGGACAGGAATCACTGTACCCATTTCACAGACGTAGACTGAGGCCCAGGGAGGTGCAGTGTCGTGACCACAGCCGGATGGCTAATACCTGGCAGAACCAGGCTTAACTCAGTTTAGTTCTGAACGTATTTATCAATGCCACTCGTGTTTCAGGGCCTGAGTTTTCATACAGAAAAGTAAGACGTAGTCCCTGACCTCAAGGGGCTCACAGTCTCATAGTGGAGACTGACTCTAGAACAGATCATTCCTCCTCAGTGGGGAAAGCCCCTGATACGCCTTTCCTACTGCATGAGCTGCCTCTGAAATGATTCAGGCAGTCAAAACATAACAATGTAAGGCCAGAACAGTGGACTCCAAACCTGATAGCTCTTTGGAACCATCTGGAGAGCTTTTAAAAAAACACAGGTTCTGATTTATGGGTCTAGGAAATTGTATTATTGAAAACCAGGTAATACTGATGGGCAAGCTGGTTTGAGACCCTGCTAGTGGGCTTGGTCTTAGAAGAACAATGAACAGATCTGGAAGTATTCCAAGTGGGAAGAAGGGAGATTTCCCACGGGCTCAGCCTGCTGCACCTCCTCAGGTATTTCTCTTCCCTGCACTGCCCCAGCCTCGAATGGGCCTCTGGCCCTACCCTGCTTTCCTGTGTCCCAGTTACACCCTTTCCTCATATTTCTGGTCACACCCCAGCTCAAATCCTACCTGTTATAGGCATCTCACCCAAGTTTCAAGCAATGAAGTTCTTTTAGGGAGCAGTTTCAAGGGTGGAGTATTCTCCTTCTCGGGTTACAGTGGGTTATAATCGGGTCCTCTTCTGAATTCCTACCACCCCTCAGTCTGGTGCTTCATGGGGCATCTGCCCTTACAGCCATCTGTGAACAGGTCTGTTCTCCCTCAGAGCTGGTAAACTCTTGGAAGGCAGATCAGTTTGGGGTTTAGGTTTTGACCCATCACCTCCTTCAAGTCTTGGTTCAAATGTCATTTTCCCAGTGAGGTTTTCCCCGACCACACATTTAAACCTCACTCCTGCATCCTACACTCCCAGTCTCCCTGACTCTGCTTAAATTCCACCCCCCCCAGTACCTACTACCTTCTCCATCACCAAATCCCTCATTTATTCCGTTTTTCATCTCTTTCCTGACAATAGAGTATATATTCCCCGGAGGGCGGGGCTGCCTGTCTTCTCCGTGCATGGATGTGTCCCCAGCACCCAGCACAGTGCCTGATGCAAAGTAGGCGCTGCAGAAAGATGTGTTGAAAGAATGAATCTTGAGCAATGCCCTTGCATGCAGTGGTGCTCTCTAAATGCTGTTAGTGTGACTGGTTGGTTGGTTAACTGATAAAGCCAGCCAAATTAGAGCAAACCCATCTCCTTCTCTTCTAGAACAGGCCCCAGACAGACAGGCGAGGCTTGGAGACTCTTGTTTCTCAAGGTTGATCGAGTGAGTCTTGTTGAGATAGTCACAGCCTTCCCAGCTGGGCTGAAAAATGCCTTTGGAATCAAATGCCGGGGAGGCGGTGGGCCGGCTCCAAGACTTCCCAAGGAGCCAGAGTCAGGGCTGGCTCCACATCCTGCTCGTCAGCACACAGAGGAGAGGCCTTCAGCTGCCAAGGACTTTGTTTTATTGTCACTGCCGTTGGCTCCCCTCTGGGCGGGGGCTGCCAGGGCAGCAGCCATCAAGCCCTGGACACTGGGCTGGGGTAATAATAGCAATCCCATAATTCTCACCCGAGCTGCAGCTGAAAGGAGGAACTGCTGGAGGTGGCTGAGAAAACAGGAGCCCAGCAGCAGCAGGAGGAGGAGGAGCTGGTACTGGCTGTTCTTTCTCTCACTTCCTCGCAGACCTGGCCTGGGGACGTGGCTCATGGACCTTCTTCCAGCTCAGGCTCAGTTCAGTTTTTCCAAAACTTGTCACAGAAAGAGGGCTGGAATGTTATTCTTAAGTCTTGGGGACACAACAGAGGATATTTAGGTAGCAAATTCTAATACTATATTATAGATTCTGCCACAGAGAGCAGGATCTGTCTATAGAATCATAGGCAAGAGGAATTGCTGCTTAGCATGCATTTGAAATGCTGCTTCTGTTACATGTGCCTTCTGGTTTTTGGAGAGACGTGATATCAGGTTGAGAAATCACCCCAGAACTGTTCTCACCACCCCTGAGCTGTGAAGCCCCAACGAGTGTGGGACGATAAACCATTGCAGCGGTCTGAGACAGCCCTGGGTTCTGGCCTTGCCGTGGGCAGGCCTGTTTCACTGCATGGCTCTCCGGGAATCACTGAGCCATTGCAGTGCACTCCTTCTCCTTGTCTAGGAAGAGGGCATAACTGACGTCCTAAAACCTGTCTTGTCAAAGAGTCTCCCTGTGGCACCTGGAGGTAAAGGCAGAATTGAGAGCCCAGAAGATTCTCCAAGCCAAGTGTCCATCCAAGATGCTGGGCAGAGAGTCGAAGGTGAATGGACTCAAGTCCCCAGAGAACAAAGCAGGTAGGTCATGTGAATATCTGTAATGCGAATGCGTGCAGCCCAGTCCTCCAGGCCCATATTTAGGGCTCAAGAACATTCCAGCCCCCCTCTCTGGCATCTGTCTAGACCAGCCTTTCCTGAAAACAACTCCCTGGACTATAAGATGCTTCATGATAAAGGGCTCCTAGCTCCAAAAAATTTGGGAAACACTGCCTACCTTCTTGGAGACTGACAACATATTTAAAGCTATTTGAGGCTCTGAGATGTTCTGCAATGAAGTAATCTGTTTTATTCTATTTAATTCAATGTTTCCCACATTTAAACCCTTTCCCTTTATTACTTTTTTTTTTTTTTTGGTGAGGAAGACTAGTCCTGAGCTAACGTCCATTGCCAATCCTCCTTTTTTTGCTGAGGAAGATTGGCCCTAAGCTAACATCCATGTCCATCCTCCTCTACTTTACGTGGGATGCTGCCACGGCATGGCTTGATAAGCAGTGCATCAGTCTGCACCCGGGATCCGAACCCGCGAACTCCGGGCTGCCGAAGCAGAGCACACGAACTTAACCACTACGCCACCCCCCTTTATTGCTTTTTGATATCCCTTAGTACTAGGGTTCCCATATAGCCTACCAGGAAACACAGGTCTTGAGGATGAGCTTCTGGAAACACGAATGGTTGGTTGGACCTACTTGGCACCATTTGGTCCAGAACCCCGTGTGATTTTCATTCGCGCCCGCACGGCCTCCCGGTGAAGCCCACTAGCCGGGTGGAGAGCACTGGGTGGTTTGAGCGCACTGCGAGGAACAATAGCACAGCCTCGGTGTCTGGACAATTAAGCCTCCGCTCCGAGCTATTTTCAGATGGTGGGGTGTTTCCACCATCCACTCAGTTGCACAGATGAGTCCAAACCCTAGCGAAGTTGAGATTATATATAGATTTGGCTTTAGGACCCCCCATTCCTTCTCTTTTCAGCACTTCTGGCTACACTGGTGCGGCCATCTGCTTTCTCTACTAAGGCCAAACAGCGGTCCAGGCGATGGACTTTGTTTCCCCTTCTTCCAGCAAAATGGCTCCTTTACCTGAAAGGCAACAAGTTGTCAAATCATCCAGTCTTAATAACATGACATTTTCCCCCTAGTGTTCTAATCCTATAGCTCAGTGAAGATAACAGATAACTGCAATAATTTACATTTGTACCATACCTTAATCATGACAGAGACTTTCTGAGTTTCCTGAGCACCCCTCATGTGTGTGGTGCTGTCTTTGGAGAATAGGTAATGAATCACTAACTGGTTAGTGCTGGGGCTCCTTGAGGCTGAAGAGATGTTTATGGAAGGGGCAGGGCAATAAAATCAGGGCATCTCTGCTCTAGGAGTGGCTAGGAGATGGGGACCCTGAGTTACCAATGGGACGGAATCTGGCCTGGTGGGAAGGAAGTTATTGTATTAACAGTTGTGACAAAGAAGGGAATAACCCTAAGATCTCAGAGGAAGGACTGATAGAAATCATCACAGATCTGAAATTCCAGTCTCACCATCGGCTGACTCTGACTCTGTATGTTCATTCAGATATGTTGGGCAGAGAACACTAGATCCCATCTAAGAGGTGACCAGAGGAGGTTTGCTAGTTTGGGTAGCATCTTCTCTTCACAGAGTTGTCTTCTTTTTAGGTTGGGAGAGTTTCATTTCATTTTTCAGACCTCACTAAGACCCCGTCTCCTTTCCAATGGTGTGTTTCAGCCTTTGGAGGTCAGATGGATACTCCTGATTTGGTCTTATTTCATTGTCTTTACCCTTTAGACTTTCAGACATCTGATGATTTAAGTTCAGGCGAGGCTAGCATGTTAGGTCACTGGTTTGGTTAGTTTCAGCTACTTTTTGTAGCACACACATATACACACACACACACACATTTATCCCCAACGTAGAGGCATTTATCACCAAAAACCTTTCAAGATGAATAGTTGAGTACAGTAGTCAAGAGAGGCCTCTGGGGTGCCAATACCATTCAATGGGAGAAGGAACAGTCTTTTCAACAAATGGTACTGGGACAACCGAATACCCACATGCAAAAGAATAGAGGTAGATTTTTACCACAGACCATATCAAGACCTAAATATAAAACCAAAAACTTTTAAACTCTTAGAACAAAACATAGGAGCAAATCTTCATGACCTGGGGTTGGGCAAAGCCTTCTTAGATATGACCCCAAATGCATAAGTGACAAAAGAAAACAATAGATAAATTGGAGCTTGTGAAAATGAAAAATTTTGTGCTTCAAAGCATACTGTCAAGAAAGTGAAAAGACAACCCATAGAATGGGATAAAATATTTGCAAATCACTTATTCACTTATCTGATAAGGGACCTGTATCCAGGATATATAAAGAACTCTTACAACTCAACAGTAAAGAGGTAAATAACCATTTTTTAATGGGAAAAGCATTTGAATAGACATTTCCAAAGAAAATATGTATACAAAAGGCCAATAATCACATGAAAATATGCTCAAGATTGTTAGTCATTGGGGAAATGCATATCAAAACCACAGTGGGATACCACTTCATATCCACTATGATGGCTATGATCAAAATGATGGAAAATAATAAGTGTTGGTGATGGAGAAATTGGACTTTTTATGTGTTGCTGGTAGGAGTGTAAAATGTTGTATCTACTTTGGAAAACAGTTTTTCAGTTCCTCAAAAAGTTCAACGTAGAGTTAACATGTGACTTCATTCCTAGGAGTCCTAGTTCCTCTCCCAAGAGAAAGGAAAACATAGGTCCACATAAAAACCTGTACTCAAATGTTCGTAGCAGCATTATTCATAATAGCCAAAAAGTGGAAACAACTCGAATGTTCATCAACTGATGAATGAGTAAATAAAAGTGGTATATCTATACAACGGGATATTATTTGGTTATAACAAGGAATGAAGTACTGACACAGGTGACAACATTGATGAATCTTGAAAACATTATGCTAAGTAAAAAAAGCAGTCACAAAAGGTCATATTGCATGTTTCCATTTATATGAAATGTCCAGAACAGGTAAATCCATAGAGACACAAAGTAAATTAGTGATTGCCAGGGGCTGGGAGATGGGAGGAATTGGGAGTGTCTGCTAATGAGTATAGGGTTTCTTTTTGGGGTGATAAAAATGTTCTGGAATTAGATACTGATGATAATTGCACAACTCTGTGAATGTACTAAAACCCAAGGAATTATACATTTTAAAATGGTCAATTTTATGGTATGTAAATTATATTTCAATAAAGCTGTTTAAAAAAAGAGAGGGGGGTGGTCTCTGGAGCCAGACTACTTGAGTTCAAATCCCAGCTCTTCTGATGACTATATGTGTGATCTTGGGCTCGTCATTTACTCATTCTGTTCCCCAGTTTCCTCATGTATAAAATGAAGATAATAGTAGTACCTGCCTCATGGGGTTGTGAGAATTACATGAGTTAGTAGAATGGCTCCTGGCAGAGAGCAAGCACTCCATAAGAGTTAACTGTTGTTTTTATTATTAATGACTTGTGTCACTACGTACAATGATCCTGGCCATCTGGACATAAATCAAGGACCAAAGAAGACTTGTCAGCAGGGAGGGCTTGGTCCAGGGTGATGTCCACAAGCAGGACCATGGCTTGGAGATCTCAGTAGCTCCCACGTTGAAAGAACCACTCATGAAACTTGTAGAGCACTTAGTACATCCAAACATACATAAATACAGAGTCTGGCTCAAGATTTTTGGCTGGAGTCCATTGAGAGTTATGAATCCCTCTTTGAACAATGGCAGCTATTATTAAAATCTAGAGACTTTGAGTTGGATGCTTTCTCCAGCCCAGACACTGATTCAGAGCTGCAACATTCTAAATAGTGAGGCTAGAAATTGATGCCGTTTTTAAGCTGATTTATTGAGAGGTTTCTTGATTTGGGTCAAGTTCCTGCAACATTTGGAAAGTGACGACTGTAGCATCATTATTTCCCCCAAATGACCAAAATTATAGCCGGTAACTTGAGGCCAGTAAATTTCCCTGCAGCAGATGTTAAACTCTTTTAAAAGATGATTAACAATGGGAGACTTGGACTCTATGGCAGAGCAACCAATCGGATGGTGTTGCTGAAGTCAACGTGTGAGGTAAGGGGCATCCAGACCCCCACGGCGTGGTGGGGAGCCCAGGCTGGAGACTGTAAGAGCCCACAGGTTGTGATGTAAATCAAGCCTGTGGTCCTGGGTGGCTGGACACGCGGTGCTGTGACAAGAGACCTAGACTGGGTGTTGGGAGACCTGGAGGCTTGCTTCTGCCAGCAGTGTGACTCAGGGCTAACTATTTCCCTTCTCTGGGATACAGTTTTCCCATCCTTTAAAATAAGGAGGGACCACATTCAGTGGTCTCTAAGGTATTTTGTGAGTTTTAGACTGATTTGTTCTATTACTTAAAAAGAATGCAAATAAATCATTTGTTAACTTCCAAAGAATCTGTGATATTTTTTATGAAGTGACCACAAAAGAACCAAAATGGGCTTTATAATTAAGATGATGCTCGCTTCACCTCACTATTGTCAGAAAGTATGGGAATGAAAAGGCATGAAGACGGATCCAGAGGTACCACCCCTGGGACACTCAAACCAGGTCTCTGGGACCAGACACAAATGTTTGCCGGTTGAGGACAAGGCTCCGTTGAAGTTCCCTTGGAAAAGTGCCATGCAGCTTTTACTCATCTTTCCAGCAGATAAGTTCTCTACCTGTTCATCTCTCCTCCCCTTTCCTGAAGTGTCTCATCTACCCAGAAGATTTGTGGATCAACTACTCAATGTGTATACTTATACATATTTACATGTACACATGTGTGTACTTAATTTTTGGGTAGAGTTGAATGGTGTTCTAATGAACTTATCACACAAGAGTGTCTTGGGACCCCTCCTCCATCAATTCCAACTTCTCCAACCACACTCCCAGCTTGAAGTCACTGGAGAGTGGAGAGGAATTAACCAAAGGGACAGGAACATTGAGATCCTTTAGAGAAGTCCCAGAGGGTCTTCGCTTTTTGCATCGCTTCATCTCCTCCCCCCATACTAAGGGGAAATGGCCTGGATCCTGCACCTCATAGCACTTCAGCCATGGGGCTCAGAGGAGTAGAACTTGAGAGGAATCATCCATTCATTCATTCAATAAATATTTACTGAGCACTCTCTTACTAAGTGTCAAGTTTGGTTCACTGCTGAACCAATGGACAGGGAAGATCTTAGAATGTTCTAGGACGTGAAAGAAGGCCAGTGAGAGTATTGTCTTAGTCCATTCCTTCAGGCTGCTATAACAAAATACCACAGACCAGGTGGTTTATAAACAACAAACTTTTACTTCTCAGAGTTCTAGAGGCTGAAAGTCCGAGATCAGGGTGCCAGCTTGGTTGGGTGAGGGCCCTCTTCTGGGTGGCAGATCTCTCATTGTGTCCTTATGTGGTGGAAGGGCTGGGAAGCTCTGTGGGGTCTCTTTTATAAGAGCACTAATCCCATTCATGAGGGTTCTGCCCTCATTATCTAAGCATCTCTCAAAGGCCCCACCTTCTAATACCATTACATTGGGCATTAGTATTTCAATACATGAATTTTGGGGGACACTAACATTCAGACCACAGCAAAGAGCAATGTGAGTGAGAGGGGAGAGTGATACAGGACAAGACTGGGAATATAGGCAGGAGTCAGGTCATGCAGGCTCTATGTGACCCGAGAGGTCAATTTGCCCACCCACAGTCCTGGGGAAGTATAACACAGAGAGACATGGCTGAGGGAGGCCACGTGGAGTTGGGGTATCCCGTGGACATTTCTTAGATTTATCAGATTGAATTCTTAAGTCAGTTTTAAACACAATGAAAATTGTCTTTTTAATGAAGTGAACTATTGAACATACATGAGAAATATTTGGAGCAGAAGAAAGAGCATAGGCTTTAGATTCAGACTTGAATTTGAATCTGGGCTCTGCTAATTGCTGGGTAACTTTGGGCGGGCTACCTATTTTCTCTGACTTGAGTTTCTCTCATCTTTACAGTAAAGGCAGCAGTACCCATCTCATGGGCTTCTTAGGATACGCTACACAAGATCATGTTTGCATTATCTATGGTTCCTGGCACCTGGTTGGTACTCCCTTCCCCGCCAAGCTTCATTCTACCATACAGACACCTACATATTATGGTTCTCACTTGCAAGCAACAGAATCTACTCTAGCTAGTTCAAGAAGAAAAGGATTATATTAAGAGATATTGGCTAACTTCCAGATTCGTTGGGCAGGCTGGAGAAACACACTCAGATCTAAGCTTGCAGGAAGACTCCCAGAACCATGCTGCAGAACTGACCCTATCTGGAAGCTGCTTCCTTCACAGATGACCTAGAATCACTCCACCTTTGCCATCTCCCAGGCCAGTAAGAATGGAAATCCCCAAGCCACAGAAGTTTCTGGCACTTGGCAGGTGACCCATTTATTCTAGGCAACATTCTGTTCACCAAGTAATAAAGGCCTAGAAGCCCCCTGCTGTTTCTGGCCACACCAACTTGAGCTACTACTGTTGACTCTTCTCAGTTGGGGTCTTCTGACTCTCTACAAGTTTAGTTTGGGGTGGCACATTCTCTAATCAAAAAATTTATTTTCTGTACAACTGATTGACGTCAGTCTGTCTCAGAGCTCTTAATAATCTTCTCGCTTTTCCAGCCTCTAGTAGGGAACAAAGATTAATTGTGCCATTTTGGGCTTTTTAAGCAGCTGTTCTCTCCTCTCTTTCTCTCTCTTCACACACACACACACACACACACACACACACACACACACCACACAAGTCTGTCTCTCACTCTTTATTTTTCTTCCTCCTTCATTGCTTTAAAATCAGACAAAAATCACCGACTTTTATTTCTTGAGAAATCTCTGAGATCATTGAGTCCAACCCCATGTCTAGCCCAGAGCAGGGCCCTGGCTTGTCCGAGATCACTCAGCCAGCTGAAGCCCCTTGTGAGCCGAGGAGGTGGAATCAGGGGCTCTGGATTCCTGTTTCAGCCCAGACACTAACAAGCTGAGGACACTTGACAGGGCACTTCCCGTGCTAGTCAAGACTCCAGGCTGTAAGTGACAGAAACCCAACTGAAACTGACCTTGGCAAAAAGGGACTTTAATAGCTCATGCCATCTGGAAAGGCGGGGTGAGACTTGGGGAGGTGAAAACCAGGGACATGGAGTCGCCAGAGTCTCTCTGTGGCTTTTCTCACTTTCTCCTACCTCAGATGGGATTTCTCTACACAGGGGGGCCATGGCTGCTGCCTGCTCTTGACTCACATTTCCCACATTTATCACTGAGAAGTAAAGGGCTTCTTTCTTCATCTCCAGCTTAAAAAGTCCCTGGAAATGTCTTTGGTCACATGATCCACCCTTTGGACCAATTGCCAAGGTCAGCCAACTGTAACTGGCTGAATCTGACAACTACCATGGCCAGGAGTGTGGGGTCACACAAGTGTGAAGAGAAAGAAGGGAGGGACAGGTCCTCCAAAGCTGGTGGGGAGCACAGACATGACAGTGGGGCATCACTGTGGGCCGGCAGTACATGATTTGTGTGGCCTCCACTTTCTCTCTCCAGGTTTGCTCTTCCCCTCCTCCTGTGTGGTACTGTGGAAGGAAAACAGTCTAAAGTAGGACAAACAGGATTGGCTTGAAGAGAGGTCCCTCTACACGTGTTTCCTAGGAGGAAGAGCCTGTTAATACCCGTTGTCCCATGGATATGGGCCAATTCATACTTGCCACCTGGAAGAGAGGAGAATCCTGAGGCAATGAGACACAAGCCTGGACATTTTTATGGTGGGACAAGAAATCGGAGTGGTAATCTTTGGGTGAAGCAAGACCCTGGTCCTTGAAGCTCAAACTCATTAAATCGTAAGTTCTAGCTTGATAACAGGCTCTTTAAGAAAGTAATAGCATTGTTGCCTAGACTGTGAGCCTCAGACCTTGGCCCAAGAGTATTGTTGTTGTTATTATTGTTATTATTCAAAGCTTGCTAATGAACACATAGCTTCAGGACCTTACACTACTGTAGACCTCATCACTGAGTACCTTTCAGGTTTAAGGAAAGGGCTTTGTTTGATTGAATCTTCCGAATAACTGGTTGACTAACAAGAAAACCTTTTTTTGTTTAAAATCTTAGGGATGAATTCCTGATAGAACTTATCAGCCCCGTCCCTGTCTCAGTAGGAGGAGTGTGACGAAGATGGGCAGCTCTGGAAGCAGCAAGGCCTTAGGCAGAAGTCAGGAATAAAGCCATTGGCTCTCTCTGAAATTCATCTTTTGTCTATTTTTTATATAATCTGGTCCAACAATGTCTGCCTTTGTCATATTCTCTACTACTCCTTGACATTTTTGTAAAAGGTTAAACTTTATTATCTTATTAGTCACTGGCCATGAGGAGTTCACGTTTTCAGGGGACCTCTGCTGCTTCTCAAGTGCTACATCTGCTGCTGCTCCGTCTTTGTCCTGGGTTTGTTTTCAGGGCTGACTGACGAGGGCTGACTCTGAAGGGTGAGAGGGTGGGGCTCTGCTGAATCCTGATTTGCTGAAATCTGGCTGCGACCTGATGGGACGAATGTCAGTCGGCCTCACACATTCAAGAGAGTGCATCGTGGGGCAGCAGCTCCGGAAGGGAAGTAAAGTTGCGTTTAATTTATCCTTTACATAGTATAGAGAAGTTTTAAATTATTCTGAGCAAATAGCCAAAAACATCTGCTTCAATAGATTCTGCACTTGGACATTCCCCCCAAACACAATGTTTCCTCCTGAAAGAAGACAAAATTATAAAGGCTATCTGCATCGTGTAGTCCATGCAAACTGCTCTTATGACGTGAATGACGTGGAGGATGCTGCAGGTGATGGCTGGGCCATCCCCATCTCTGAGCTGGGAGAGCTGGGATCCGGTTTACTGAGGCCTGAGATCTGGGGAGGCCTTTGCTCATGCAGTCTCCTTGTTCACTTTGCAGAGGGTGTGGTCTCTGATAGTGAAGATGGCTGATTCTTTATTTAATAACAGATTACTCAGAGATAGAATTATGAACATAAATAATCACTTAAAAGAATTGTTAAATTTGGGCTGAATGTGAACTGATCCCAGGGTTTATTCCAGAAGCCAAGCTTTTAAAGAAAATGCAGATGATTTCTCTTGGGAGGATCAGTGTTGTATCATCTCAAGTTCTGGCTACCTGAGGTTTTACTATATTGACGAGTTCAAATGGGTGGGGGTGGAGAGAATTTGGAGTGGGTTATTGTAGAACTAGAAGAATAGGCAAAAGCAGGTGTAGACATGACTAAGACCAATCTTAAAGATGCACTGATAAATTCAGCCTTCTCTGGCATGGCCCTCCCCCTCTCCCTGATACCCGCCTTGGTTGCATTAGGGGGTTGTTGTATTCAGGAGAATTTACCAGCTGAATATGCTACACTGTTCATCTGAACCCTAAATACCTACTAAAAGAACTTCTTTTAGAGAAACCAAATAGAAAGGGGCCCTCACATCCCATCCAAGGCCATATAGGCCCTAGTCACAGCACTGTCACAAATCAAGTGGAGCTTGTTGCCCCAGGACCAGGCCTCAAATAAAGGTAGGCTTTCATCTCTCCATCAGGCAGAGAGGGGGTGGCCTCATGTGAATAAGCTCAGGTTCTATATGTTTTGTGGCACATGGTACATTAATCTGCTGTGCTGTTTGGGGAGGAGAGGGCTACCTTATATGGCTATGAATAGCTGGAAGTGTCCTAATGAGCCATCCCACTGTCCAGACTTCTCCCCATGGCACAAACTCATTGAGTTCTTCCCATCCAGACTAGCCTCCTCTCTGTTTTTCTGAATACTAAGCAGGTCCCACCTCTTCTATGGAGCCCTCTTGGTCTCCTTACATTCTCAAGTCTATTTTGTCTAATATTAAGTTTGCATTACCAGCCTTCTTTTGATTAGTATTTGACTGATGTATCTTTTCCCATATGTTTTTACTTTCAACCTTTCTGTGTCCTTATGTTTAGATGTGTCTTTTGTTGGGGAGGAAAAATTTCTCCTCTACCCTTCTAAGTTCCTCTGGCTGGTCTAAGAATTAAACTGACATGAGACAGATTAACAGGAGAAAAACTAACAGAAGTTTAATAGCATGTACACCTCCTATGCACATGGGAGAGACAAAGGAAAACTGAATAACTCACCAAAATGGCTGAAGCCACCACCTTAAATATCATCTTCAGCTAAAGACAAAAGATGTTGGAGGTAAGGGAAGTCAGTTATGAGAGGTTACCAGGAAAAGCACAGCAAACAAGGGTAAGGTTGTTAGGCAGATTTAAGTCTTTACCTTCTCCATTGATAAGAGTTTCTAGAGATTGAATCATCCCCCTCTTCCTGGTACAGCGAGGGAGACACCCTTACAAATGGAGATTTTCCTTACAAATGTAAATGTCTCTTATAAAAGGATAACTTCCACTCAGTTTTCAGAGCTTCTCCTATGTCTGCAGTTTCTTAAAAATAATCAGCCAAAAATAATCGCTATGCCAAAGATACATATTTTGGGGTGGCAAATTGTGCTCCCATATACCTTATAAGCAGCATATAGCTGATTCTTTAAAATTCCAATCTGATAATCCCTGTTTTTTAAGTGATGAGTTTAGTCTTTTTACATTTATTGTGATTGCAGGCATATTTGGACTCGTTTCAATCATTTTACTGTGTACTTTCTATTTGTCCTACTTTTTCTATGATTCTTTTTCTCTCCTTTCTTACTCCCACTTTAGGGATTAAGTTTGTTTTCTTATTTCATTCCCCCCACCCTCTCACTGATTTGGATGTTATACATGCCTTCTATTCTTTCATTAGAATTTTATGATGCATATTAAACAAATTTTAAGTTCATCAATATCTTAACCCTCTTTTCAAATAATACAAGAGCCTTGAAACACATTAACTTTTTGTGTACCCCTTTCAGACTTACATGCATTTATGTTCAGCATTTAGTTCCCTTTTTCTAAAACCTCCCAAAATAGATATTATTGTGATTTATATATAGAAAATGTTTGGTTGGATTTATGTGCATGTTTGTTTGTCTCTTTGTTCATCAATCCTTCTTGCATCTTAGGTCTTCTATCTGGGATCATTTTTCTTCTTCCTAAAGCACATTCATCAAAAGTTTTTTTTTTAAATTAATAGCTTGTTGGGTCTGCTCTTTGTTTTTATATCAGAAAATGTCTTTATTTCACCCTGGTTCTAAAAGATAATTTTTCAGATACACAAATCTAGGTAGACAATGGTTTTCTCTGAGCATTTTGAAGATGGTTTCCATATTTGCTCTTGAGAATTATGCTGTCTAATTGTTATGCCTTTTTTGGATAATTGGTCTTCTCTCTGGCTGCTTTTATATCTTTTCTTTATTGTTGGTGTTCTATAGTTCACTGTCTATGTTCAGGTGTGTGTGTGTTTTAAATCCTGCTTGATATGGTTTGTGCTTCTTGTACATGTGGATTCAGATCTTCTATCAGTCCTAGAGAAAGTGAGACCATTATCTCTTTGACAATTCCCTCTTCTCCATCTTCTGTTTTATTTCCTTCTAGAACTCTGATTAGAAATGTTACCCCTCTTCACTCTATGTTCCATGTCTTTTAATCGCCTCTGGTCCCCATTGGTCTTCCTTTGCTCTATGCTCCTAAACAACTTCTAGTTTATGCTATGAAATTGAATACGACACTATTTCTTCTGCCATTTCATGTTTTAGTCTTGTCTCCCTAACTAGACTGGAAGCTTCTTGAGGATGGTGCACCTGTCTTATGTGGCATTTGTATTCCCATGGCACTTGGCTCAATGCTTGATATAGTAAGTGCTCAGTAAATATCTCATTGATACAGGCCCATTTGTTCATGCTCCAAAATTGCACAGTAGCCTGAGTCTTACACATGTGACATCTTAGGAAGCAGATGAGTGCTTTGGACCAGGGCACACCCATTCTTTCTCTATAAGCCTTTGGAGGTTATAGTGCTCTGCTCCACTGGCTTCAATTGACTTCTAGGTGGAGGAATAAATTTTCCCCTACCTTTCTAGATTCTTCTGGCTGGTCTAAGAATTAAATTGACATGAGACATATTAACAGAAGAAAATCAAATTTAATTTCATATGTATGGGAACCCCACATACATGAGAGAGTCAGAAACCTCATATACATGAGAAGTTCAGAGTCAAAAAGGTAAAATAAAGTATATACACCATCTTAAGGTAAGGAATGGAATAGGGGCCTGAGGCTTCAGAGGGGAGGAGGGTAATTCACAGGACGATAAGAAGAGCAGATGGTCAGTAGTTGGAGGTTTGCTCCACCATACAGATAGGTCATAAAAAGTTATTTCTGGTAATAACTTTTATTATGGGCAAGGCCCCAAATTTAAATTCTTTAAGGGAGAGGTTAAAGTTTCTCTTGAGCCTGCAGGGTCTTAATTGCCTTTAGTTCAAAATATTCCACACACCAAAGTGGTACATCATAGGGTGAACCCCTTCACTCCCTTGGATTGCCCCTTTTACCTTCATGATCCTTCCAGCCCAGGGGGCTTACCTGTGTCATCGGAACTCACCTCTTGTCTTCTCTATCTGGCCTCTTCAAGCCAGTCCTGTTTGGCTGCCACCCACAGTCCAGAAATACAAGTCCAAGGGCAGACCTTGGAACAATCTGGGAGTGAGTGTTGCTTCTGAACAGCAACTTGGAGTCTGACATGTGACTCTGAGGCTCTGGGCTCTGAGCCTTAGTTTCCTTATGTGTAAAATGGGAATGATGTGGTGGTGAAGAATAACTGAGATGATGAATGTGAAAGGGCTTACCAAATGTTGGGTACAGTTATTGTCTGCAAAACAACATTAACTGATGGCAGTAACCACTGGACACAGGAAACAGAAAATAATCTATACGTCAGCTTTGGAAAAATAAAGCTAAACTGTATTATTCAGCCTGTCTTCTAAAAGATTACTTTAAAAAACTCTATCAATCTCACTTCAATCAAAAAGTGCTGAAAGGAAAAAAAAAAAAACCCAGATTATTTTTCTGAGGGCTGCAAAATAAAAATTTTTTAAAAAAGGGAATTGAGTGGTTTATTTAAAACTCTGAACACATTGAAACTATTTGAAACCCTGTGTCCCCTTTAAATCACGTTGCTCCTGAGTTAATAGGTAAGATTACAGCCAGGAAGAATAGAGTAACAGGAAATAAGAAAGAGGATTTAAAACATAAAAAGTGTCAGGCTTCAGAACTTCAAGAATGCTGAATTCCATCTCAAGTCCCAGCATCCTGCCCCTTAAGCCTTCGGTGAGGCCACTGCATTTGCAAGGATCATCTTCTCTGTTGCAAACTGCTTGAAATCAAAGCCACATGCAAACCTTGATGCTCTACCCCGTGACCTCCTCCAGCTCTGTGTGCCAGTTCCTGCTCTCTTTGGGGGCTGGGGACACTGGAATCTTGAAGCCTTTGTAAGAAGCAATTTCATCCTCGGACACTCTTATGGCAGTGAAGACAGAAAGAATGATGTCATTACAATGGATGTCCCTTGTATTTTTTTTCATGAGTCATTGTTACAGACCTGGGGTCATTTCTTCTCAACCACCCAATGCTCTGTGAGGTGAATAGGAGAGGCTAAATAAATTCCATTTTATAGATGGGAACACTGAGACTTGCTCAAAGTCACAGCACTCATAAGTGGCTGATGTGGAATGACAGCTCAGGTTTCTCTCTCTCATATTTTCCCAGGACTGTGCGGGGCTGGGGCACTTACAGCACCACAGCCCATGAAAAATGATCCCAAGAGCATGGGCCTCCCAGCAGTTAAAAAAAAAATGCCTGTAAGAGAAGCCAGCTGTAAACTCTTTTTGATCAGCAAGAACACTGAGGCCCAAGCGCTCACCCATGGACCTACCCACAGGGGGTTGTTTTCAAATCCGGGTTTTGTGACTTTTGTTCCACATTCAAAGTGGAGTTAGCGTTATGGATTCCGATTCTTTTAAAAAGGGGAAATCCTTATTTGATGTTTGTATTAACCAGAGGAATTAATTAGCGATTGAAACCATCGCTTTCAGCCGCTGAGCTCTCTCCATTCAACAAAGCGCTTTCACACTCTGTCTTATTTGGTCCACACACCCCAGTGCCAAACATGCCAATTAACCTGGATGTGCCTGTCTCCATGGAAGCCCACGTTCCATGGGTGTTTCTATAAGCTCTCTCATTTCACAGATGGAGAAACTGAGTCACAGAAAGCAACTTTCCTAGAGTTGACCCAGAAGTAGAGTTGCTCCCTTCTCGCTCTAAATCAACACCTACCTATGGTGCCACTTGACTCCCCTGGTAGAAACGTAGATCGTGGAAAGATCCTTGCTGTGGGCCTCAGGAGACCTCGGTTCATGTCTTGCTGTTGATACTAACTAGATGAGAGACCTTGGGCAAGTCATATTCCCTCTCTAAGCTACTTACTTTCTTCATCTATAAAATGAGGGGAAATAGGACTTACCTCAAAGATCCTGAGAAAATATAACATGATTGTGCTAAGTTCAATGTCTGTCGTGTAGAGTGTGCTCAATAAATATTAGCTGCATTTGAATCTTTCTGGGACTTAGTTTTCTTATCTGTTAAAAAGGGGTAGTAATCCTTGCTTGCCCTCTTCATAGGGTTCTTAAGTGCCTCAGATGAGATTGTGGGTGTAAGATAACTTTGAGAAATAATGTTAAAATGCTTTGCAATTATGACAGCTTCATTAGTTAAAACTGTGGAAGTTGCGGCTGTTCCTTTACTAGTAGGATCCTAGGCACGTATTGGCTTTTGCTCCTGCCCCACTCGAACCAGAGGGTGTAATTAGCTTCATTTTGCCGACAGAACCACTGAGGAGTGATTTACTGGTATCGGCACAGAATGTAGATGTGGGGTCAGGAATGGAAGTCTGGCGTCATTCCTACTTGCCCTAAGAGAGGCATGAAGAGGCGAGAGAGTTCATATTCTCTGTTGGAGGGGGGGAGTTCACAGGAGGGCAGTGTCTGTGAGGGGTCTTAACAGGTGGATGAGTTGGGATACATGGAAATGGCAAAGAGCAATACCAGGCTTTAGGGCATAGCAAGTGGACGTAAGCAAGGAGACGGGAGAGCACGGTGTTGCAGGAGAGACAGTGAGTCCTCTCATTTGGCTGGAGCAAAGGATTGGGGAAAATAAAATTCATTAGAAAGTGCCCAGACCAAGAGCCTAGCCTTTAGACCACCAAGAGAATGGACTAGAAGGTTTTGGGAGTGTGACAGGAAGAAAGAGTCTACTCAGATCCTCATCGGTGGGGAGAAAGCCCAGTCTTAGGATTGGATCTAAAACAATGTAATTTCAAAGCTTCAGGAGGCATCTTACATTGCAAAGGGTGAAACCTGGGAAGATGTCCCTTTGGTTTAGCAAAAGAGGTGGATGGTTTTTTTCCCTGTAATTATTACTTTTAATGAAAAGTTAGGTTCAGATAATAATCAGGTCCAATAATAATAGTTGCTAACATTTATTGAGCACTTTCTGTGTGCCAGGCACTGTTCGGGTAGTTGTGTTAGTCTCCTAGGACTACCATAGCAACTGCCACAAACTGGGTGGTTTAAAATTACAGAAATTTATTCTCTCACAGTTCTGGAAGCCAGAAGTCCAAACTCAAGGTGTTGGCAGGGCCCCACTCCCTCTGAAGTCTCCAGCAGAAAATCCCTCCTTGCTTCTTCCAGCTTCTCATGGCTCCAGGTGCTCCTTGGCTTGTGGCTGCGTCACTTCAGTCCCTGCCTCTGCCTTCTCATGGTCTTCTCCTCTGCGTGTTTCTGATAAAGACGTTGGTCATTGGATTTAGGGTCCACTCAGGTAATCCAGGATGATCTCACCTTGAGATCCTGAATTTCATCTGCAAAGACCCATTTTCCAAATAAATTCATGTTCACAGATTCTGGGGATTAGTGTGTGGACATATCTTTTCTGGGGCTACCATTAAAACCTTTATAGTAGTTTATACGCATTGTCATTTAATTCTCAAAGCGTGGCTACCCTATGGGGTAAGTCATATCATTATCTGGGTTTTATAGGTGAGGAAACTGAGGCTGAGAGAGGTTAAGGAAGTTGCTCAAAGTCATATAGCCAGTAAGTGGCAGAGGGGGGATATGAACCCAGCAGTCTGGCTCCGGGCTCTGTGTACTCCCAACCAGCATGCTAGTCTGCCTCTTTGTGACTCTTGAGAGAGAAATCACTCTGGACGATAAAGAAACCAGGAATTGGGAACCTTTCCTTGGCAGGTGGGAGGATGGTCAGTAAAGGATCCTAGAAGGGAGAGAAGATGTGGCCATGGAGACAGGCTCTGACAAGAGGGAGAACAGATGCAGCCAGGCCTAAGGAGGAGAGCCCACAAGAAGCTCAGTGGGAATGTGTGTGTGTGTGTGTTTGTGTGCACGCTCGCTGGGTGGCTGGGTGGGCATCGACACCCTCTGGAGCAGTGAGGTCTCACACTGGCTGTTGTGTTGGTTCCTGGGTTGATACCATCTCCTGTTCCTCTGCCACACACAGCAGACGTGGATTCGTGGTACCTTGAGGAAGGGAAGATGAACACCTCCCAGGAGTCTCTGGATTTGGGGACAAAGTCGCTTTCCCACATTCCTATGGGATGAGACTGCAGCCACTTCTTTCGGCTACTAGAGGAGGGTCTGTGTGGTCCAGGCTACAAGAGGTTGGAAAGGGTCACCTACGATGTGGAGGGAGGGTGCTCCTCCCCCACGGGGCTAACAGAAGGCGACTCCCTCCCCGGAAGTGTGGCAAGGACGTGCCCACAGGAGAGGAAGCAGCCCCTCACAGCTGGCCCTTCTGGGGGCAGCGAGCAGCTGCAGAGAGCCCAGGGGAGGAGAGAAGACACCCTTCTCCACCCGTGTCTTCCCTCCTCCCCAAAGCTATTATGGGAAGGAGAGAGTATGGGGACTGGAGCTGGGGTGGCGGGGACAGAATTTGCCTGGGTTTTCTCAGCTTCATCTCCCTGATGTGTTTTCCTGTTTTTCACCCTCCCTGCCATGTTGGTCTCCAAATGGAAAAGGGACCTTCACAGAGAAAGGCAGGGACACCCTAAAGAAAGACCCCCCTCCCCAAAGTTCTCCTGGCCACTCTGGCTGGGTTCTCACTAAAGGCTGCAGGAGGCCACATGTAGTGGGAATCGCTTGGAGTTTTGCGGAGAAGAGAAAATGAAATGAAACATATGACAGCCCCTCGTGGACCACACAAATGCCAAGTGTCAAGACACTTCCAATGTCTGGATGCATGGGGCAGTCACCCAGGAAGCTAGGGCAGACTGTGGCCCAGGAAGTCAGAGGTCAAGGGTCAGAGACCCAGCTGCTCCATCTCACTCTGGTCCCCACAGCACTATCCCCGCTGATCAAGTTCTTGGTGTGACACACCTGTGTGCTCGGCTCTCCTCCCAGCAGTGCCTTACTCCAGTTGGAGGAAATTAAGGGGCTCACCTGGCCCCACACTAAGGTGGGAGTCTTTGCTGTCACCCCGTCCCTCCTTGCTCAGCAGGGCTGCCCTGGCTGCTGTGTGGGAGAGGGTGGAGGGAAAGCAGGTGATGAGTTGATGCCCTGAGGGTTAGCAAATGGGGCAAAGATGAGATTTCTTTGAATTCTCCATTAAAAGCATTTCATTTTCTCGTGACTTCTGCCTGGGCCTCAGGACAGAAAAGTTAAGTAGGCAATTTCTGGGTGGCAAAGTACAAGGCCTAGTGGGGTGATATAATGAGGGTGGGTGTGAGAGCCTTGTGGGGAGATGGTGCTCCCCAAACACTCCATACCTTCCCTGGCCTCTTGTGTGGGTGAGGTGGGGCCACGGGACTAGTTCCAACCAAGGGACTATGAGCAGGGTGGTGGACGTCACTTCTGGGCTGAGGCAGTAAAAAGCCAACACACCTTTCCATCTCTCTCTTCCCCTGCTACGGTAATCCTGGAGCCCTCATGGTCCAGATGGCCTGAGTGCAAGATGGAGAAAAGCTGCCCACCTGTAGGGAATGTTCCTGAGTGAGAAATATGCCTTTATTGTGCTAAGCCACTGAGATTTGGAGGTTCACCGTGTGGCTGCTAGCATTAATTATGTTGGGTAATACAACACCTTACATCAATATAGCCCCTTCGGTTATATGATGTCACTTGCTTTTCACAACAACCCTAATTGTTTGAATGGAAATAGTCAGAATGGAAATAGTTTCCATTCTTCCCAGTTTACCGATGACCAGACTGTAGCAGTGACTTGCCCAAGGTCATGCGACTAGAAAATAAGCAGATGGAACCGTGGAAAGTTAAGGGGAAGCACAGGGGAGGGGGGTAATAAGAGTGAAATGAAGAGGCCGTCCCACTCGGTTTAGAGAGCCATGTAGGAGGTCAGGTCGAGATGGGAGTAGAAGGAAGGAAAGAAAGGACAGCTTCCAGGAGAATCTTGGCTCCTTCTTCCCTCCATATCCTTAGCCTTATACCCAGCTTGGAATGCTTTGAAGGCAAAGGGGGTGCCCTGTGCGAGGCCTCCAGCACCAGGGAGGTACAACCACAGAGATGTGTCTTTGGGGACTCATGTGCCTGGTTCTAGGTGTGCTCTGGATAGGAGGGTGAGTGGCAATAAAACCATTGAGACTTTGCATAAAACTAAACATGGCGGGATGGAAATGTCCAATGAATGCTCTGCCCCAAAGCTGCCCCTTGTTCCAACCAGGCTGTCATTGCTCAATGTGCTTTTGGGGGCCTCTTTGGGGTGTGTCTGCTTGCTAGCCACATCCTTTATAGCTAAGCCACTTAAGTGCTGGTTCTGTTTTTCTCTTTCTATATTATTTTTAATTTATTTTTTGGATACATAACATATATAGGGTTCAAACATTTAAAAATATGTGGAGGTATAGAGTAAAAAGGTGCTCTACCACCACTGTCCCCTATCTGCTCAGTTCCCATTCCATCTGACAGGTAACCATTGTTGCTAGTTCATTATTTCTATTCAGATTTTATTTTGTGAATTTGCAAGGTAATTGAGCTATGCGTTATTTTTATCCTTGCTTTTCTTATGAACAGTGTCATACTATACTGCATCCTGCTTTTTTCTCTTAATATACACACCTTGGAAGTATTTTTATACAATAATAAAGAGCATAAAGATTGCCTTCTCCCTTTTTAACAGACGTATAGTATTCCATTGTAGGGATGTAGTATGATTTATTTAACCAGTTCTCCATTGCTATTATAAATAATAATGCAATGAATATCTTCCATGTATGTCATTTTGCATATATTCAAGTATACCTGAAGGATAAATTCCTAAAAGTGGAACTGCTGGGTCAAAATTATATACATTTTACATTTTGATAGATACCAAATTGCTCTCTATAGGGGTTTATTGTGCCAATTTTTATTCCTATCAGCAGTGTATGAGCGTGCCATTTTCCTCATAGTTCCACTAACAGAATGTGTATTCAAACTTTCAGACTTTTGTCATTCTGCTAGGAAAAAAGTGAAATAGTTTTAATTTAGATTCTTCTTATAATGAGTGAGGTATATGTATTTTCAAATGCTTAAGAAAGATTTGTAGTTCTTTTTTTAAAAAAATTATCTGTTCCTATCTTTTGCCTATTTTTTTTTTTTTACTGTGTTGTTGGTCTTTCTTATTAATTTGCAGTTCTTTACTTATAGAGATCAGCTTTTTGTCACTGAGATAAGTTGAAAATGTTTCTTCCTAGTTTGACAAAAATTTTTGATTTGGCTTAGGATTTTTGTTTGTTTGTTTGTTTGTTTTTTGCTATACAGAAGTTTTTGATATTCATGCTATCAAATCAGCCTTTCCTTTTATAATATGAATATGCTTTTATAGTTAGAAAGGCCTTCTCTACTCCAAAGTTTTTGAAGTATTTTCCAAAATTTTTCCTTGAACTTTCATAGTTTTATTATCTTTTGTTTAAATCTTTGATCAATTTTGAATTTTCTGAGTGAGTCCAAGTTTATTTTTATCTAGCTTGCTAGCAAGATTTTCCAGTACCATTTATTGAATAATCTAGTTTTAGATTATCTAGTTGAATTATCTAGTTTTAGATTATCTAGTTTTTTTCACCAATGATCTGAAATGTTACCTTCATCATAACAAATCCTATATTATTTAGGCACATTTCTGGTCTTTCTATTCTGTCCCATTGGTTTATCTCTTTATGTGCCAATATCATAGTTCTTTAAAACCTGAAACATATTTTATATCTGGTAGGACCTTCTCATTTCCCTTCTTTTTCAAAGTTGTCTTGGTTATTCTTATTTATTTATTTCTCCATACGAAATTTAGAATCATATAATCTGGTTCAAAAATGCATATTAGCATTTTATTAGAATTTCATTAAATGGAAACAGTAACTGAGGAAAGATTGACATTTTATTTTGACATTGAGTCTTCTTATACAGGATTGTGGCATGACTTTCATCTGTTTGAGTCTTCTTTTTGCCTCTCCATCAGTTCTAGTCCTTTTTACAGATGGAAGGCCTTTGGGAGATGGAAACATTTCCAAATCCACAAGTAAGGTTTAGCTGTTCGTAATGAGAGCAATAACTAAGGGCCCCACTTATCTCCATTCATCTTCCTCTGACCCAAAGCTCACTCACCTCTCCCCTACATGGTGTTGGGTTGGGGTTTGCGGGGAGAGGGAGGTCTGTCACCAACAGATAGAAAGAGACAATGGAGAGGGCGTTGGAGGTGGGGAGAGAGACACCATCTGGGTATCCAGAACTGAAAGTCAGCAATCTCCGACCAAGATAGAAAGAAAGGGCAGGCGTGGAGGCCTGCGGGTTACCAGCGAGGGCTGCAGGAAGGTGGGAAGGAAGAGAAACCAGAAGAGAGGGCAACAGCAAAGTGTGGGTGAGGAAGTGGAGGAGGAGAGGGCGCCTGGGCAGCAGCACGTTCCAGCGAGGCCCTAAAGAGACTGCCACCTCTTCAAGGGCTGCGGCAGTGTCAACTTTTTTTTTTATATGTAATAAATAACGTACATGTAAAAAAGTATAAAACATAAATGCACCGTTTACTGAATGATTATGAAGTCAACTCCCTTTCAACCACCACCAGGTCAAGAAACAGAATGTTTACCAGCACCCCAGAACCTCCCTATCACCTGTCTCCCAGAGGTAATCATTGTCCTGATTTTTTATGATTAGATAACAATTGCTATTATAATAAAGAAAAAACGTTGAAAAATTCAAGACAGGACTGAAATGTGCTAGAAAGGAGATTGGAACTGGGCCAAGAAGGGAGACCAGGAGGGAAAATCAGGAAACTGAGGCAAAAGTGAGCCCTGCAGAAAGGGCCCCTAGAGATGGGGTCTGGAAGGAAAGCTCCTACTCCCTGGGGATGTGGGGCCCCAGCATCTCCGTGGGTCCCCCAGCTGCCTGGCTCAGAGCGTGCAGTCCAGGCCAGCCCAACAGCTGGGAGCTACAGCTGGGAGCAACAGCTGGGTGCACATACGTTCAGGGCCTGGATGGGGCCGTAGTGCAGGATTATCTTAGTTTCAAGGAGCAGAACCCCACTTAAACTAGCCCAAGTAAGTGAGTGAGGCTGGACACCTCCCAGCACTGAGACCAGCCAGTGAAGCCCAGCTGGTCCTGGGACTCTATCAGGGAAATCAAGAATGCAGATTTCTAGAACTCTCTGTGAGCTACTGGTCTCCCTCTTTTATGCTTCTCTTGGCTCCATTCCTCTCTTGCTTTCTCAGGGTACGTTTTCCTCTTGCCCAAGGCCCAAGAGAACCCTATTTCTACACCAGGACATTTTTCAGCTCCTGATGGCAATGTCCTCCATGCCTTAGCTCCCTTCCCCAAGGGAAGAAATCTGAGAGTTCTCTCTGCATTAGTCCCACCTTGGGCCAAGGAGTGCTGCCCCTGGGCCCACACAGCCCACCTGATTCCTGGGGAGGGGCCCATGAGTAGGGCTTTGGGGAAATTGTCCCACATGAAGGGTGCAAGGCAAGAGGCTTCCACTTGGCTGGCCCTCGGTCTTCACAGATAGAGCATCTGTCATTCTGCAGTTTGATTGGTCCCCAGGAGGTAATCAGGAAATTTGCTGAGACTTGAGTTTGGGGCAGCATGGGCAAGGGGGTCACGTGAGCAGCAAGCATTCCCCCTGTTCTCCTCTCAAAAGGTCCAGGCAAAGCAGACAACTGAGGGCACTGAATGTGAAGTGGAGCAGGGCAGGTAGTTCTGGAACAAGAGTGTGCCTGGGGTGGCAGCCTGCTGTGTGTGGCTGGCTCCATGGTGAGGGGTCTGACCTCTTGGCCTAAAGGAACCTCGAGAGACATGGTGGAAGCCTGTGTGCTCCCACATCAGGGCATGTAGGAAGGAACTATAGTTTATTGTAGGAAATAGAAGGATCAAAGTCATCCAGTCCCTTCATGTTTCCATGAGGCCAGGCACCATCTACAGACTGTGCCTATGTGGTGGTAAGATGTATTGGAAAATATCTCTGCCCCCCTTTTCCTGGCACAGAGCTCCTAAAACCCTTGTAATTTCCTAGGTGATAAGAGCTCTAGGAGCATCTTTGTTCTAATGAGGTGACTCTGGGTGGGCTCCTGGGTGGGGGCTGGTCACCAGAAAGACCAAGCCATGATTAGAAACTTGGAGTTTTCAGCCCTGTCTTTCTATCAACCAGAGAGGGGAGAGGGCTGGAGATGGAGTTAAAAAAACAACTGATCATGCCTACGTGAGGAAGCCTCCATAAAATCCCAATAGTACAAGGATTGGGGAGCTTCCAGGCTGGTGAACACATCCACACCAGGAAGGTGGCACACCCCAGCTCCATGGGGACAGAAGCTTCTGCACTTGGGACTCTCCCAGACCTTACCCCATGTATCTCTTAATCTGGCTGTTCATCTGTATACTTTATTATATCCTTTAACAAACCAACAAATGTAAGTAAGTGTTTCCCCGAGTTCTGTGAGCCACTCTAGCAAATTAATGGAACCTAAGGAGGGGGTTGTGGGAACTTCTGACCTACAGCTCATGGGTTTAGAAGTGCAGGTGATAACGTGGGCTTATGACTGCATCTGAAGTGTGTGTGTGGGGCAGTCTTGTGAGACTGAGCCCCTAACCTGTGGGATCTGATGCTATCCCTGGGTAAATAGTGTCAGAATTGAGTTGAATTCCTGGACATCCTGCTGGTATCCAAGAATTGCTTGTTGGTGTGGGGAGAAACCTCCGCACGTTTGGTGACCAGAAGTAAAGTGTTCTATGTAAAAGGAAAGGAGACACACAGGGAAGGAAGTCATAGTAGGGAAGAACTGGGGTTCTCCCAATAGGAAGGTGGGAAACTGAGGTTTTCTGTTACAGGTAGGCTGTGAGGAATCTTTGTGGGGTGCTAAAAGCCCCCCTAATGTCTCCCCCATTGCTCTTTTAAAATCCAGAACTGCCTACCCAGAGTGAAGGCTAGGAATGTTGCTAGGAAGCCCATAACAAATCCTTCCCATGCCCAAAGCCACATCTCAGGGAGGTCCACCCCGACCACCATATTTAAAATTGCCGTCCTACCACCCAAAACTTCCAATTCCCCTTATCCTGCCCTATTTTATTTTCATGGCAGTTTTTACCTAACGCACAATGCACTTTGTCTATTTATTATTTTCTGTCTCCTCCTACCAGGCTGTCTGCTCCAGAAGGGCAAAGGTTTTTGTCTATTTTGTTCATGGATGTAACCTCGGTGCCTAGAAAAGTGTCTGGCATACGGTGGGCACCCAGCAGACGGCTGTTGAATGAACTGAATGTCTGTAATCCGAGGCTGCCGAGACTGGGATGAGGGCTGTGTGTAATATTTTAATTCACGACTCCCAACCTTTTTTAGTAGGAAGGCCTCTTTTAAGCTCAAAACATTTCAGAGATGCATATATGATAGTAGCTATACTTGCAAAGTACGAAGTGCTTTTAAATGAATCTGTACTTTATTAAGCTTATACATTTGAGAATTAGTATATTATATTCTCTATTTATATTCATTTATGCACTATACTGACACTGCCTGACACACATGTGGATTCACAAACTCTTTGCAGTAGGACACCAAGGGCCCGTGGCCCACAGGTCAGATACCTGTTTACAGATGGAAGGCCTTTGGGAGATGGAAATGTTGCCAAAGCCACAGTAAGTTTCAGCTGTTTGTAATGAGAGCAATAATTAAGGGCCCTGCTTGGTCTCTACTCATCTCCCTCTGAGCCGAAGCTCACTTGCCTCTCCCCCACGTGGCACTGGGTTGGGGTTTGCGGGTAGAGGGAGGTGTGTTGCTCACGGATAGAAAGAAAGACAATGGAGAGGGTGTTGGAGGTAAGAGAGAGACACCATCTGGGTTTCCAGAACTGAAAGTCAGCAATCTCCCACCAAGATAGAAAGGGACAGGCGTTTAAACCATTATCAACTACCAGCAATTGATCACATGTTAGTTTATTGGCTTTTTAGTTAGCAGAGAACTAGACTCAAAGGGTTTAGAAAGGATGAGTGGGAGAGAGTAGGAAAGAAGAGACTAAAGATGAGCACGGGCTACAGAGATTATTTTGAAGAGATTATTTCTGTCCGACAAGGACCATCTGGGTGACCAGAAAGTTACTTCTCTCTCTGCATTTGGGCCATGGAGATGAAATGAGAAGGCGGGTGCTATCTGCCTAGCGGAGTACCTGGGACATCTGGGTGCTCCACAAATGTTCCTTCTCCCTGAAAAGTCTGAAGGAGGGAGCAGTGTCCAGAAAGGTCATGGCCTCTGAAGGAAGGGCACTGGAGCAGGAACAGGGAGGCGCTGAAAGACTGCTGAGAGCGTCTTGTGCCAGGGGCAACAGGGCGACCTTCAATGGTTCAGGGAATTGGGGCTCTTGGGGACAGTTATTGCCTGGGCCCAGGAAGCATCATCTTTGGGCAGAGAGGCGGAGTCCCTGGATGCTTTTGCAACCGGTGAGGGATCCTGCGGTCCCCACAAGTGGTAACCATGTGCTCCTTGTGAGTAACTGATGAGACGCAGTCCCCTAATTAGAGAGAGACAGGACTGTTTGAAGCCTCAAACTGAGACTCTAATTCCAATCAGTATTTTAATTCCACTACATTTGGCAAAATAAAAACAGCTGTGAAAAGAGCCAATGAAAAAGAGAAGCAAGCCCTCATCCCTGCCTTTCAACCCTCCAGCTTTTGGAGACACTTCACCATTTCAATTCTTTCCCTCTGCCTGTCTCTTTTAGACTTACCAGGGAACATGGTACCTGCCAACCGGCAAGTGCTCCCATCCCGACCCCTAAAGAAACTCTCCAGGTTCCTGATTGGGGCTAGTCCTCTTGCGTTGCTCTGCACGGGTGTCTGTCATTTCAGATGGGCTCTGTGGCAGGACCGGTCACACAGATGTGAGCCACAGGGATGACAGCAGGTCTATTTTCAAGAGATTGGGCTGTGAGCAAGTCATGAAAAAACCCAAAGAATACAACCCATTGCCATGGGGCATCACTTTTCAGCTACTGATGGGTTTGGCCTCAGTCCTCCCTGTTTTGTGGGTCAGCTGAAAAGTATCCACTTATGTAGGATGTAATTTTGAAGAGCTCTAAGATGTCCAACTACCCTTTGGCCTGAAATAGAAATTCTCCTCCTAGGAGACATGCCTTGAGGTCAAGAAGGCTCCCGTTAAGAAGGAATAACTAACCAGAGAGGGGCAGCCTGCTTTACCCATTAGCGGGCATCAATACGTGAGCAGCCTTTTGCTTTTTGGAGGGGGAGGGTCCACGGTAGAGAGCATGTAACATAGGACAGGTGCCTTTTGATATGGAGGGAGGTACAGGAAAACATCTGTGACCAGAATAGGAAGTTTCTAGTGGGAGGAGCAGCCCAGGGACCTGGCATCTAGAGAAATCGTAGTGATGAGTGCAGAGAGGCAATAATCCCTGACTTCACTGACGTCCCTGTCTTGGTTGACTGACTGTGGATTCAGGGCCATGTGTTGGTCCAAAAGAACTAATAATTCATCTATGATTCTGCCAGTGCTTTCCTATTATTCTACTATGTTATACAAGGAAGTGAAAATCCTCCTCCCACCTCCCCCCATTCAACCCAAACCTCAGGAAGAAGGCCTAACAATCCTTTAGCAAGGCTCCAAGTTGGAGGGCAGAGCCATGACTTTGCTCCTTGAACACCCCTTGGGGGATGGGGGCAGTCAGATGCCTGCCCTTTTGTTATCTTCTCTGGTCGATGAAGGAACCTGCAACCTGACTTTGCTCTGTCTACCAGGGAAATTAATTCAACAGCCAAGGAGGCTGTTCCTCCTTTAGTGCTGTGAAGTAGGACACTCAAATGAAGGTTGTTCTTGTACTTGGTTCAGCTGAGCAGAGGGACGTAAATCCATCAAGCAATGAAATATTTAATAGCCTCAATATTTCTTATGTGCAAAGTTCTGTGCTAGCTACTGAGGGGTATATAGCAGGAATAGAAATTGGGGGACCACACTTCCTGTTTCATGGGGCAGTCCCGGCTTATCCCTGTTTTCTGGTGTAATTATTATTGGCTCCCTCTTCTAATCTCAGGAACACCCTGGCTTAGACAATACATTATGTGTTTATCCTCAGTATGATAATACTGCCAGGAGGCTCACAATCTAGTTAGAAAAAATAAGCAGCTCATGTTTTCAGAATGAGTGAAGTGAGAGAAAACCGCACTGCTTTAGGATGTGGCTTATTGGAATCCATGCTTGTCCAAAGAGTGAACCGATATTCTGCTTTCATCTGCTATTTAGGTTCCTGTAGTAGCTCCAGGTGGCACAGCTGGGGGGCATTGTATGCATCCGTTCCATGTTGGTAGCACCCTCTGGAGACATCCCTAAGGTCCACAGGGTAAAGGGTGCCCCCTAGAGTTGTGCATCTCAGCGCCCTGGGTCTTGGGTTCGGAAGGGGCTGAGAGGTCATTGTCTTAATCCAGTTGTTCACTCTCAGCTGGGAGCCTGCCAGCGCCCTGAGGACAATGGTCACGCCTTGCTCATCTTCACAGGCCTTGGCACAAGTTTATGCAACAGAGCAGTTCTCCAATACATGTGGGTAGAACTGAGCCAGATTTAACCATAAACCCCTAACACGAGCCCCTCAAAGACCTTCATGAAGATGATCTAACCCAATGGTTCTCAACCACAGCTGGGGAGACATTAGGATGACTGGTGTGCCTGAGCCCCTCACAGGGGTATGGTGTCAGCACCTCGGTGGTGGGGCCTGGCATGTGTGGGCTTCTGATGTGTGGGCTGGGATTGGAACCCCCGGTTTCTCCTCTCCTGGACCTGTAGACACTGTGGTGATGGGAGGTCAGAACCTCGTAAAGGGTCAGTTCTATGTTGGGTGGCTCTCACAGCCTGTGGTTTTATGACACCATTTTGCTGGGTTCTCTTCAGAGGTGCTGACTCTGGTATAGAGAACAATCCAGGCCGTGGGGCTTCTGCTGGGGGCAGGTTACAATCCTGGGAGTCGTAATGAGGGGGTGGGGCTTCTGATCAGGAGAAGAGGTGTTTGAGAGCAGGAAGGGAGTGGGATGTGGCTGTATCATTCTCTTCAAGGCCCTCACTAGTGGCCACCATCACTCAATTAAAATATCCTCACCTTGGACCTCTCCAGCAGGAACATGGGCAGGCAGGAGGGAAGAGGTCAGGGAGTGTGGGTCCCCAGACTTGGCCTCACACTGGGTCTTCTGAGTGTTGGTTGCAGAGGGTTAACCTCGGAACCCTAGTAGAATTTCTTGGAACCCTGGCAGAAAGAGAAGTGTGTTCCTGGGGCCAGGGGAGGGGAAAGAAGGAAGAAGGGGAAAGAGATATGAGCATGTCTGGTCCCAGGAAGGGTCTCGAGGACATGAATAAAGGGAGGTTCCTCAGACATTGGGATTTGATAAAGCAGCCCCACGTCCCCGGCCTTCTACCCAAGATGAGTCACAGAATTCATAGGGTGGGGTGGAGTGGGGCAGGGAGCAGGCGGAGGAGACCCGGGGCACCTCCTTGGACAGCACAAAGGTGCTTCACGGTAGCCCAGACTACGCTGATGGGAGAGGTGTGTCTAGGCCCCAGGGCTCCTCTCCCCGGCCGTGAGCATGCCCCTCTCAGGGATCCCGGGGGAGGCAGTGACGTGGTGGGGCAAGAAGGAGAATCTGGGAACCGGTTCTGAAGTTTCAATCAGCTTTCACAAAATGTATTGCTTTAATTCCCAAAGCGCTCTGGGAGTTGTTTCTATTTGCTCCGTGGAAATAGACGAACTTGGACAGAGGGATTTCGGTTCCCCAAAACTTGCCTCCAGAAAGTGACCATAAAGTCTTGTGCCCTGACTTCTGCTCTTGAGCCAGATAATTGGGGGTCCAGTCCCAGCTCAGTCACTTTCTACCTGGACGGCCCTGGGCAGGTCATCCCACCTCTTTGAGTCTTGTACTTCTCAGTGGTTGCATGGTGGGCTGCGTAAGGATCCAAGGTAATGTATGTACCTGGCTCTGTGCCAGCCGTGTCCCGGTGCTCAAGAAATACTGGTCTGAGTAACGATAGTAAGCACTTACCCAGTGCTCACCAGGTATCAGGAATCCTGTTAAGCAATTTGCCCACCACAGCCCATTAATCCCCTTAGCCCATTTCACAGATGAGGAAACTGATGTACAGAGTGGCTCAGCAGAGAACAGAGAGGTCCAGTATCTTGCTAGTGTGTGGCAGAGCTGGGATTTGAACCCAGGCGGGCAGGCTCCAGAGTCCGTGCTTGTTCTACTGCCTGTGTCCGTCCACAGACACAGTTTATATCAAGGCTAGAAATAAACCCTGTCCCTCTTTGCTCTCGTAAAACTTGTGACATTGACAGAGTTTGCCATGGAGTCCCCATCCTCTCTCTCTGGGCTGTCCCTTTCCTTTTGTCATGGTCCAGATATCCAGAACCCTTCAACTTTTCCATGTTTCTGCCCCTTGGCTCCCGTGTGCCTGTGTGGGTTGAGGCACTCTGATGACACCTTCTCATCGCATCCTCCTGGTCGCTCTATGAGGATGATCACCCTCTCCCAATTTCCAGATGGGAAATGGTGCTTTTTGGTTCCCCCAACATGGCTTCCCTTCCTCAAGGGTCCTGTTTTCTGGGGGAGAATGTTCTAGGTAAGGGAACAGCATGGGTGGAAGCTCTGAGGCATCGTGGCCCTTTGGGGAGTCTGCAAGTGTCTACGGTTGGCGCATCGGGAGGGACGAGCCTGGCCTGTCCTCTCTTTGCTCACCCTGTCAGTCCTCACGTCGCCCTCCCGACACTACCTGACACAACTGCCCTGGTTGCAAAGCCTTCCCATTTACCTCTGGGTCTGCATTCAGGGTGGGTTAGGGAGACCAGGAGGCCCATGAAGAGGGATGGGGGGGCGTCTAGGCCTTATTTCCCAGCCCATCCTCTGGGCTACAGTGGATGCCCCTTGATCTCTAGTGACACCGTGTCCTCAGCTATAAAATAGATGTAGGTGAGAGGGTAGATGTCCCTCTGTTTGGTGACGAGGGAGCTGAGATAATGGGAGGGGACTTCTTGGGAGAGGGGCATTGTGTCCAGGAGGAGGCTGGGCTACCCTGAGGCAACATGGAGGCGCCTGGAGACATGTCCGCGGGAGAGGGTTTGTCTCTGAAGGTGCGGAGGAGGATGCTGGCCGAGAAACGGAAGCGGCCACGCTCCCTCCTCACTCCTACTCCTGGCGTCAGCAAGCTGAGTGAGTCCAAACCAGCCTCCATCTGGCTAGCTCCCGTCTGAACTCACCTCTGTGGGTTTCCTTTCTGGCTGTCCAGCGAGAACCGCGTGGTCATATGATGGTCTTATCTTCCGATCTCTGAGCATCTTTGCTTCAGTAAAGAGGGTCTCATATTCTAGAGTTGTGGTCCATAGACTCAAGTTTTCCAGAAGATGTCTGATTGCCAGCCCTCTGCAGAAAAATCTATAGGTTCCATAATTTCCAAAACGTCCACAGCCACCTCCATCTTCCCAGTCCTGAATGAACACAAGAGTCAGAGGCGGTGGCCCTCATCCTTGTGTCTTGGCTGGGTGAGGCCTGAGTCTCCAATTCAGAGGGACCCTGTGGCAGTGACTCTGTGTCCTAGAATTTCCAAGAAAGTCTTGATTTCAAACAGCCTGCTGTGTTGGGAGACCACGTGTCAGGCCAGTGCCAGACGAATGTGTCCTGATTTTTGTTTCAGAAAATATGGTCAGCATAACTGGGGAGAGAGAAATTGGAAAGGACAGTAATTGGAGCCTGGTCCTGGGCATGAGGTGGAAACCACAGAGAGGCTCCGTTTCAGTTTGCTTAAGTAACAGTAGCTATCACAGCCTATCAGGGTGGAGGGGCCATCAGCGTCAAGGTCGTCTGGTTCAGCCTCAGTCTTTCCATAAACATGTCCTGGTGGCTTTGAGTGCTGGCTCAAAGTCAGACAGAGGCAGGTTTGAATCCCGGCTGTGCCACTTCCTGACTGTGACCTTGGGCAAGATGCTTAACTTCAGTCTCCAGAGCTTGTAAACCCAGAAGAATAATGATACCCATGCCACAGGGTTGTTTTTAGGGTTAAACAAACAGATGAACGGAAATTGATTAGCCCAGCACCTGGCTCAGTAGTGGTTACCATCTTCTTCCTCTTCCTCATGGTGTGGCCGGCACTGTACTGGGTGTGGGGCCCCCAGAGTGAACAAGACGTAGACCGGGCCTGTGGTAGACACTGCTTGTTGCCTGCTCTTTATCCGATCTATCTCCCTCCCTCCCTCTCTCCTTCTTTCTCCTCCCTTCTTCCCTCCCTCCCTTCCTTACATGATGAACCCTGGTTTATTCAGGGTGTCAAAGTATCTCTCTAAAAGCCACCATGTCCCAATTTTTATTTATTTTTGGGGGGGCTGATAGAGGTGGTCATGTGATATGGTTTGGGCCAATGAGATGTAGACGGAAGTCATTGGGCAGGATCTAGCAAGACTCTTTAAAAGGAGATGATGCTGAAAGTAGCCACCTGTGACAATGATGGGACAAGCATGATGACAAAAGCCATATGCTAAAGCAGAGCAGGAAGAGCGAGGAGTTGAGTTCTTAATGGCAGTATCAGCAAAGTAGGACCCATTGGTCAAACCCAGCCTGCTGTCTGTTTTTGTCAATTAAGCTTTATTGGAACACGGCCATGTCTATTCCTTTAAGTATTATCTGTGACTGCTTTCACATTACACTGGCAGAATGGAGTAGGTGTGACAAAGACTGTGTGGCCTGCAAAGCCTAAACTATTTATGGTTTGACCTTTTCAGAAAAAGTTTGCCAACCCCTGCTTAAAGGGATCCGTGTATCTTGTGCCAATTCTGGATTGCTTATCCCTTAGTGTCTTAGTGATGGCAATATAAATCTTCAAAAAATCATTTAATTTAGTGGGTGTTTTGCTTTCTGACGCTCCAATGCAATAGTAAAACATACACTGCCCTACCACAGGATTGCTTCCGGTTCTGCCGAGATGTTACAAGCTTCTGCTGGAAGACTCAGGGGAGGATGTGTCTGTGAGGAGTCGTAGATCGCAAGCAAAAGAAACCCACTCTAACTGATGAAAGTAGAAAGGAAATGTTTGGACAGGCAAGGAAAGGTTTGAGAACTAGTCTCAGAAAGGGCAGGTGCTAGGCAGTTGGGAGGGGGGTAGAAGGAATCAGTGTGTCCCCGAGGCTGGCAGTAGGAGGAATGCTGGAGCTCTTGGCTAGGGGACTCCATTAACAGTCCCTTGAGACGGTTCCATGGGAACAGGTTCTTTCTCAAGAAGGGAATCAGGGTGCTATTGGAGTATCAAAACAGTGAGTGTCCATCACAGAGAGGAAAATCCCTACCTCCAAAATAACCCAGTCATCACTGTGCAGAGCTTGTTGGTTGCCCCCTTCCCCGCACAAAATCAATTCTTCCCTCCTCTTCCATGGTAAGAGAATCTCCAATTTTTTGCCAAGTCGAATGGCCACCCAGAATGAGTTTCCTATGCAGCCAGGAGGGCATGTGACTATGTTCTTGTCATTGACATGAGAGCAAAAGGGTTGTATGCAAATTCTGGAATGTGAACTTAAAGGCTGTGCCCTTCCCCCTTCTTGCTGCTGGAAACGTGGATGTGATGTTGCTTCATCTCGGACCACGTGGGTGAGAGCATCAGCCTAGGGGAGGCAACGCATCAAGGAGCCTGCATCCCTGACATCGTGGAGCCGTCAACTAGTCCTGGACTGCTCACTTCCGGAAGGCATTTACCATGACAGAAAAGACACTTCTCTCTTGCTTAAGCCACCATTAGTTCTGATCTGTTATTCCTAACTGATACAATCATCGACTTCCAGGAAGCAATTACTCATACTGAGCTGAGCGCAGAGTTCCAGTAGCTTCCACCCAGTAGATCTCCCCTTGGGACTGTACAAAACTTTTCTAGTTCTCTTCCAAAGACAATTCATCAGATATTTCCCAACAACCCCATCCAATCCCCACATCACCACAGTCTTTTCAGCTCTAGTTTTTCCACTATTCACGTCAGTCTCCTTTGGAAGTGCTCTGCTCTGTCTTCATCCTCCACGGGCCTCACACCACATACACTCAGGCCAAGCAGGGTGGACACAGGGAGACTGTTACCTACTCCATTTCAGATTCTCCACTTCACACTTTCTCAACCAGCTTTTATAAATGGTCAGTGAATCAATATGCACCCTGAATTCTGTCATTTTCATCTGTTTCTCTAGCCCCAATAAAATATATACTCTTGTATTAGTTTTCTATGGATGCTGTAACAAATTACTACAAATGTAGTGGCTTAAAACAACCCAGATTTATTATCTTACGGTTCTGGAGGTCCAAAGCCTGAAATGGGTCTCACTGGGCTAAAATCAAGGTGACAGCAGGGCTGTGTTCTTTTCTGGAGGCTCCAGGGGAAAATCTGTTCCTCGCCCCTTCCAGCTTGGCCACATTCCTTGCCGCCCACATTCCTTGGCTCGTGGTCCTCTTCTTCCATCTTCAAAGCCAGCAACATTGGGCCAAGTCTTTTCACGCTGCCATCTCTCTGGTTCTTCTTCTGCCTCCCTCTTCCACTTTGAAGGACACTTGTGATCACATAAGGAGCTAATCCAGGATAATTTCCCTGTTGTAAGGTCAGCTGATTAGCAACCTTGATTCTGTCTGCAACCTTCATTCTCTTTGCCACGTAGCATAACACATTCACAGGTTCATCTTCGGAAGACTATTATTTTGCCTACACATATTGATGGTGGTGACTATGACTACCACTTATTGCAGCTTTCTATGGGCCAGGCATTGAGCTAAGCATTTTACACACAGTGCCTTATTAAATCCCACACCCCTGTGGTAGGCAGAATTCTAAGATGGCCCCCAGAGTTCTGCCTGCTGGTATACACATCCTATATAATTCCTTCCTCTTAAGTGTGGGCAGGACCTGTGAATATGACAGAATGCCATTCCTGTGATTAGGTGACAGAATAAGACAAAGATGATGGGTTTGTTAATGTCATGATTAGGTTATATAAGACTTCATTTTAGCAGACAGGGAGCGAGATTCTCCTGCTGGCCTTAAGTGAGCTGCCATGTTGTGAACTGCCAATGGAGGGGGCCACATGGCAAGGAGCTGAGGGCACCCTCTGGAAGCCAAGAGCAGTCCCATCCAACAGCCAGCAAGAAAACGGGGACCTTGATCATACAGCTGCTAGGAGCTGAATTCTGCCAAGGCCTGAATGAGCTGGGGAAGCACATTCTTCCCCAGCGCCTCCAGGTGAGAACGCAGACTGGCCAGCATCTTCATTTCAGCCTTGTGAATCCCTGAGCAGAGGACAGCGCCTGGATTCTGACCTATAGAAACAGTGAGGCAATGAATGGGTTTAAGGTTGCCATTGGTGGTAATTTGTTATGCAGGAATATAAAACAAATACTTCTCAGTCAGAGAGACCTGAAGCTCAGAGAATTGAAGAGACCTGCCAAGGTCAGAGAGCTAATAAGTAGCTGAGCTGGTATTCAACCATGGTCTATCTCCAAATCTGAATTTGGAGAATTTTTACTCACTACTGCTTCCCAACTGACAAGCATGAATAACAGATTTGGTGTGCTTTTTTATTGTTAGTTCTTCATTTGTGCTTGATAGAAAGAATTCTCTTCTGGCTTTTGGAAATGAAATTATGACTTTTCTCTTTTATCTCTGCAATGAGATCCCTCACTGTTCTGCACCATTTGGGCATTTCTGAGCTTCTGCTGGGCTTCCCGTGTAAAGTGATGCTCTGTGTTTGAACACCATGGCACCAAAATTTAACTTCTGAAACAAGCTGAATGTGTGGCCAGATTTAAGGTAGAAACTTCATTGTTTCCACCAGACTTCAGATTGATGAAAGCTACAAAGCAGAGCCAAGACTCATCAAGTGAGTCCATGTAGTCAGCAAGCCAATGTCTTGATCTAGACGAGAGAAATGTTGATATTGCACACATGTACATGACAGATGTGGGTCCTGTTGTAAGGAGCCAAGCACAAATCAGTTGAAGAATGTTACTGAATTTTTAGTAGTTTTTCGTCTTTAGGAATTTTCTCTATCACAGATGTAAAAAACATAGCTACTATCAACAAAGTCTACATTAAGAAGGGGCCCTGCTTGAAAGTTGGGAGCCCCTACTTCTCAGGGGGCTGTGTAAGCTCACCTCTGTCCCCACGGCCAGTAGCTGTTCTGAGAAGTATGGACGCTCTGGTTACCTGGGTTCTTTGCTCTGTGCCATGTGCCTTTTCTCTTTGCAAGATGCTCCCAAAAGCCTTTCTGATACCAACACCATCTCACAGTTTTCTAGAAGGGAAGTTTGAATGAAGTTATTGGGTTATCCCGAGTGATGTGTGGTTTACCTGTTGGGGTGATTAAGAAACTTGTGGAAGAACAAATGTCTTCAGCTGTTGTCTGATTAGCCCTGACAGACAATTAACCTGTGCTTTGGGGATGGTTAATTAGTAGTTTCCCACTAATTCTCCTGGGCCTGAGTGGGGGAAGGCTTTGGACCAGAGGCATTCAGGTGGAGCCTTCTGTTCCCAGGGCACAGCAGGCTAAACACTGCAGCTAAGGTTCCCTGCCTGCGGGGTGGCTAGTCCTTGATTAGAAAATGCCAGAATCCATAGCAGAGAAATGGACTTACACCACCCCAGGCAGGGAGCTCCTTCCAGTTTCTTAAATTTATCGAGGAAGAAGGCAGGAAGGGTGGATTCTCATCGTGGCTTTGACACCCGATAGTTGTGTGGCTTTGGGCAAGTTCTGCCATGAGCTCCGTTTTCTGGTGCACGGTGTGGATAATATCTTCCTCCCAGCTCTGTGGGGAGGATCTTGTAGCACCCACAGGCCTGTATTCGTTTTCTATTACTGCATGACAAATCACCACGCACTTAGTGGCTTAAAAAACAGATTTCTTATCTCAGTTTCTGTGGGTTAGGAGTCTGGGCACAGACGGGGTCCTCTGCTTAGGGTCTCACAAGTCTGCGATCAGAGTGTCAGTTGGGGCTCTGTCTCCTCTGAGGCTCACCCGGGAAAGGATCACTTTTGTTCGCAGAATTCGGTTCCTTGCAGCTGTAGGACAGAAGGCTTCCATTTCTTGCTGGCTGTCAGCTGGAGTCCATCCTCAGCTCCGAGAGGTCACCCTCAGTCCCTTGACACAGGCCTTCCCATAAAGGCGGCCCACAACGCGGCAGCTTGCTTTTTCAAAGCCAGCAGGAGAGTGGGAGATGCCAGAAGGAAGTGTTACAATCTCATGTAATGTGATCACGCCGTGACATACACACGATCACAAACCAATGTCACATTTGTCATAGTATACTGGTTAGAAGCAAGTCACAGGACCCACACTCAAGGGGTGGGGATCACACAAGGATATGACCACCAGGAGGCAGGAATCATGTAGGCCACCTCAAGAGTCTGTCTGCCACAGCCCCCAAACTCCTTCAAATCAGGAAGTTTGTTCAAACACTGAACAGCATTTCTTCCTGCTGAAGTCAAAGCCGGACGCTCCTCTTCCTCAGGCTCTCCAGGGACACAGTCATCAGTTCCTGTACCCCATTCATTTGTTCATTCACTCACTCAGCAACCAGGCAGTGAGTAAGGCACTGACCTTAAGCCCCTTTCTCCCTACCTTCTCTTTCCTAAACTGTCAGTCAGAGTTGAGGGGCCTTAGGTCCAAGAATCTGGGGACAAGATGAGAAAATGTATCATAAAATAAAATATATGCAACTGTCCATCTTGAGAACAGCCTACCATAGGATGTAAATTGGGGATTGGGACATTAGAATCTTGAAGGAAGACAAAATCTAAAATGTGATTATTGTAAGATAAACTGTAATTGATCTCATATTAATTAAATAGACAAATGAAATTATGAATTTTTGGGAAATTATTAAAGATTTCTTGTGGTAGATGATCTTATTGTCCCCAGTTATTTGCAGCTTGCCTATAAGAGGACTATACATCTCTGCCTATTGCCGTGGGATCCACAGTGTCCCACTTGGGAGGAGTATATTTCCTGGCTCCATTGTTGCTGGGCATGGCCATGTGACTTGCTTCAGCCAACGGAATGTGATTAGGAAGTGGTGTATACCACATCTGATTGGAGGCTTTAAATGACATTGTGACTTTCCCTCTGCCACAGAATGGCATGTTCCAGAGGGGGGGCTGCTCCTTCAGCCTGGGCTCTGGAATAAAGACATCTGAAGCAGAGGCAACACCTGTAGGTATGTAAAATGTGAGTGAGAAGTAAACTTTGTTGCTTTAAGCCACCGAGATTTGGGGTTAACACCACTTATAACTTAGTGAAAAGTGACAAAACACAACTCTGAACCAATTGTGCTTTCTGCATATGTAAGAGGGTGCTAGATGGTGCTGTCCCTGTTTTCTGTGAGTTTCTGCCAAGACCCCAAAGCAGAGGGGAGGGAGGATTGAAGTTTGAATTGATGAGAGTTTGAAGTTTTGATTTAGATGGTGCTGGACTTTCTAACAATCAAAATGAGACTGTTATACTTTCTAAAAGGGACAAGAAAAGCTGTCATCCAGGCTTGGAGAAGTCAGACCCAAGAGACTGACTGAAGGCAATAGTGGTGAGGCAAATGGAGCTCTCTCTGAGGGTGCCCTGCCAAAGTTGGCCCATTCCATAAACCTGTTATTTAATTTTATATGGATCTCCCTCCTTACAGAGAGCATCTGAGGTGCTGTTAAGGCAGCCATGCTACCCAAAGTACAGGTACCTGGTTCTAGAGAAAGGCACTAACTTTCTTAGAATAGTAATTTGGGAATGGAAAGGACTGTGGAAGCCATCAGATCCAACCTCTCTATTTTACAGGTGAGGAAATCGAGATCCAAAGAGTAGAGGCCACTAATTTCCTTCTTTTTATGCTCTGCTCACTCACAGGCTTGGGGGTTTGATTTCCAGAGTGGACTTACTCCCTAGGAAGAGATGACCAAACCAGTTGCCCTTCTATGTGAAGAGCACATTGGCATTTCCTTTTATCCCTCCTGTGAGTTAGTGATTATGACTTGTGCCCCAGAGTGAACTGACAAAATCAGGGTGTGAACTTGACTGTACCCTAAACTTGGGGCTCCCCTGGGAAGCAGCCTGCAACACACCAGCAGGAAAGGCTCATGGGCCTTTAGCCCATTTCCAGGTTCATAATCCATTTGCTCCATTATGTCTGATCTTCCAGCTTCTCTGTTTTTCTTCCCTTGAATGCTTGGTGTGTCCCCTGCAGGATGCTGGAGTGGGAGAGGCACCGCTGATCCCCAGGCCAGCCTAGGTGGATCTTCTGGAGGACCCTGCCCAGGTCTCATATTACACCGACATCACTTCTGAGGGTCAGGGAGGGCCTGGTGGGAGATTTCACCCATCACACACATGTACACACACATAGGCACAGTCACCCTCCGAAATCTCTGAACAGTCTCCCTCCAGCCAGTGCCGTAATCACAGCCTTCTCCTCCCATGCCAGCACTTCAATTTAGTTGGCTTGCCTGCAGGCTTCTCAGCGACAAGTCAGCCTCACCATCCACCTCACCAGGACTGAGAATTAGAGTGTCAGAGGTAGCAGAACCCTTTGAAGAGAAGAGCGTGTCCTCAATTGCCAGATTTCACTTTTTTTTATTTTTGGTGAGGAAGATTAGCCCTGAGCTAACCTCCATCGCCAATCCTCCTCTTTGCCTGAGGACGATTGGCCCTGGGCTAACATCCATGCCCATCTTCCTCTACTTTACATGGGATGCCTGCCACAGCATGGCTTGATAAGCAGTGCGTAGGTCCGCACCTGGGATCCGAACCTGTGAACCCTGAGCCCTCCAAGCGGAGCGCATGTACTTAACCACTATGCTACTGGGCCGGCCCCCAGATTTCACTTTTAACTGCCGAAGACTTAAGCATTTTGTGGGTAAATTGATGGTTGTTGTGAAGATAATGTATGGAGATTGTTGCCTTTGGTAACTTCTGTTTCTGGATCCGTGTTGACCTATGCTGTGGCTCCATCCTGCAGGGTGGGCTGCTTTACTTTGCACTTGTACGTGATTGAATCCCTGGGCTAAGTCCCCAGGGGAAAGGCCAGGGCAGGTTATGGTGCGGGCCCCACAGGCAGCTCTCCTGAATGTAGCCCGGTACCTGGCACTCGGTAAGTACTCAGTAACCCCCAGCCCAGGGAGTGACAGCAGAATGGCAGGCCCATCTGAAGCACAACAGGCCTAGTCTTTCACCTACACTAGGGGCAGGACTTGTTCTTTGAGGACTCAGGGACATTAACAATAATTAAGGGACCCAACCCAGATGACTTCCTTTGACTTTTGGTTCCTTTGTTTAGGATGCTGTGTTCGCGGCTTCAAATATATCAAGAGAATCGAATCTGAAAGATAGGCAATTTGGCCAGGTTTCAAACCCACTTAAAACTCTGGCTCTAAATTTAGATGTGATCTGGAAACTTGAGTTTCAAGTTCCCCTTGACTTGGACAAAGCCTGAATTTCAAGCTACTGTACATTTCAACTTATCTGTTCTCATCTTTTTGATTTCCCCAAACTTCTTACTCCATTTCCCAAACTCATTGCTCTGATTGTTGTATCTTTCCTCTGGCTGTTGCCGTGACTTCTCTCGCATTACTGTCTGTTATCATTCCTCGGACCTTACACTATGTGTCACTCTTTGGTCTTGTCCCCTCAGCTGGACTGTAGACCCCTTGTGGGCAGGGGCTGTCCTCAGGCCTCTTTCCTTTCCCTTTATCAAAACGTGCTTGGGGTCCAGCACATCATGGGTCACAGTTAAGGCATGAGGGTTGCTCATTCATAAGGCTAGAAACTGGGAGAAGGTGTGGCTCCACCCAGATTTCCAGAGCCTTGGCTTTCTGATTTGATTATTCACTGGAAGTAAACAAGTAAGTAAAGTAAACAAGTAAGTTCTCTCTCCGGAGAACAGTGGTTTGAATTAAGAAGAGGTTTACACAATTTAAGAAAAGTTGGGTGAAAAGAAGCCACGGTGCTGGGCAAAATTCAGTCAGTTCAGAGTAGCCTTCCCTTGTGCCTGCCATGCCGGTACTGCCTGACTTGTCTTGATTTTGTGTGTGGGGGTGGGAATAAAGGAGTAAAAAGTTAGAATTTGGCACATGGGGCAGAACTAGAGTTTAGCTTATATGCATCTTTTCACGCCTTCACTCTTCTTTTGGACAAAGAGAGGGTATTGGTTTCCTGGGACTGCTCTAACAAAGTACCACGAACTGGGTGATTCCAACAACAGAAATATATGGTCTCACAGCTCTGGAAGCTTAGAAGTCTGATCAAGCTGTTGGCAGGGTTGGCTCCTAAGAGCTGAGGGGAAATCTGTTCCACGCCTCTCTCCCGGCTTCTGGTGGTATTCTTTGGTGTTTCTGGGCTCGCAGAGCTCTGCCTTCACCTTCACATGCTGTTCTCTGTACGTGTGTCTGCGTCCAAATTCCCCCTTTTTATAAGGACACAAGTCATATCGGATTGGAGGGCCACCCTAGCCTCCTATGACCCCATCTTAACTAATAACATCCTCAGCAACCCTATTTCCAAATCAGGTCACATTGTGAGGTACTGGGGGTTAAGACTTCACATGTGAATTTTTGAGGGGAGGGTGACATGATTCCACCCATAGCAGAGAACATAGTCTTCTTGTTTGAATTTATTGTTCTCCACATCGGGGGGCATCAAGTTCATTCATTCTGTGCCACACCTATGAATTTGGATGATAAACATCTGGAAGAAGCTAAAAATGGGTTCCTTTCTCTCCCCTTCCATCCATCTCTTGTTATAGACACACACACACACACACACACACACACACACACACACGTTTATATAGCTGGGATTTGGGAGTTCCCAACTGGAGGTCCCTGCCATGCCAAGGACACTACTTGGAGTCCTAGTTGCTTGTGTCCTCTGAGCCACCTCAGAGGAGGAGCTACAAGGACCCTGAGCTGAGGCCTGGGTTGAGAGCCCAGCCCTGCACTTACCGGCTCTGTGACCTCAGTGACCTCTTCCTCTTGGAGCCTTGGTTTCTTCGTTTGTAATGTAGGGAACCCTAGAGCAGAGCCTGGCGCCTAATAGGTCCTGGAAAAATGACATGGTCGTTAATGTCGTTACTGCTGAGTGAGGTGTGGAGGGAAGGAAAGAGCGGAAGCCAGGCCTGTCTGCCAACTTCCAGGACCTCAACACGAGACACTCCCCCAGGGGGAACGCCAAGCTCTCTCGCAGACACCAGCTCACTTGGTTTGTCCTCACAACAATCCCAGAGCTGTGGTTCTCAGCCATTTTGGGAACTGGATCCCTCTGAGAATCTTATAAAAGCTGTGGGCTCTCCTCCCCAAACAGCACAAATGCACAGACTGTCTGCACAGCTTTGCGTGTGATTTCAGATGGTTATGGCTCCTCTTCAGTGACAAGTCAGACAGGAGACCTTTCCCCCAGTTTCTCACAGGCATCAATAACCATGATCAGAGGCGGAAATGATTCAGTCTTGTAGGAGAAGTACAGCTATACTTACATGAGCATTCAGAGGAGGGAAGTTGTTTCTCTCGTGAAGGTGTGCGGAATAATTAAGTGAGTTCAGTGGAGGGAAGGACATTTGAGTTGGAAAAAGAAAGGTGAACGAAGGTTTGGCTTCAAATTTTTTGTTGACATTCTCAAGGCACGCTCTCTGACAGTTCACACGAGTGCACAGGTGTCAATCTGCTGGCGTTCGCCTTCATCGAATGCAACTAGTTGGCAGATTCCTGAAATGCTGCCCCTCTGATAAGAAGCCAGATGTAATTCACATTGTATTCTGCAAATTCAGTCTTTCTAACTCAATACAGCTCGATAACTGAAAGCACACTTTAATCATTGACACAAAACACACAAGACGTTGACATTGTGCTTGGCTTCAGTCTTCACCTTTGTCATGAGGGACTGTCTGGGGTCTCTGACCCTCAAGGGGCCACTGCCATTGAGGCTGGGTGGGACATAGCTCAGCTGTCTGTCCTGCCCCATAAACAGGAGCCTCAGATGCCCCAACAGGGCTTCAAACAGGAAAGGGCCTATCCATGGGTAGTTGACTGCTAACTTCCATTTTCTCTCTGCAGGCCAGAGTTTTCTTTCTACCCCCTACTCCCTCTCTTCTTGATCCACATCACACTAATGGCCAAGAGCTGAAACTTCTTGGGGTCAGAGAACATTCTGATATGCCAGGTTCTGTTCTGCTTCAGCTGCGTTGAAAGTGTATCCACTTGATTCTGGTTCACAGTGCTTCACTAAAAATTTTTCTGAAAGACTTTAGTTCCTTTTGTGGTTCAGTGGAAAGATTGGTATTTGGGTTGGGTGCAGGTTAGGGTTAGGCCAGGGTTGAAGCTCGTTCTGGTTTGGGTTTTACAGGGTGGTTGTTTGCAAGACCCTTATCTCAAGGCATCTCAGATGAAAAGGGCAGGGGGATGTGGCCTGGGAGCCCACTTCATGGAGAATTTTCAATAACTGCTCTGAGAACACAGCGTGTTCTTTCCTGCACAGCGGCAGCAAGCTGGTTTGAAGATAAACTGGGCCTCATTTGCTGCAGTATAGCTTTAGTTCCCACTGTCAAAATGAGTCTGATGTAGCAAGAAGTCAGGAAAATGATTTCTGGTTCAGACTTGGGCACAAACTTGCAATGCGACCCTGAGTAAATCAATTCCCCTCCCTGGGACTCGGTTTCCTTGTGTACAATAAGGAAATTGGACTAGAAACTAGATGACGGTGAAGGTACCTTTCAGAGCTAAAATGTTACAATGCTATGAAAACAACTTTATTTTAAATTAACTCGGCCTCTACAGAGAAGGCCCAAAGTCTGCCTTCCCCACTTGCACATCCAGTTCCTCCTTCATCCAATTGATGCCTCCTGTGTTCCGCTCCCTTAACTCTGCTCTTCCCTTAACTCTGCTCTTTAGAGAACTAGCTTAATAGCTTAAGCAGCCTTCCTGGATACCGTTTATGTTTTAACGGAGGCTTGGATGTCATTCCTGAGGCCCCCTCTGTCACTGGGGTTGTGTAATGGAATTGTGGGCCCACAGGTCATGGACCCTTCCTCCCTCCCCGCTCCCCTCCCTCCCTCACCCCTTCTTTCCTTTCAGTAGCCCCTGTGGTGGGTGCTTCTTTTGCCTGAAGCCCCATGTTAGGACAGTATTAGGCATAATCCACGCAGAAGGGAATGCACCACTTCAAGGTGCTGGCAGGCAGGGCCCATTCTCCAGCAGGGAGAGCAGAGCCCCCTCAGTCCTGCTGCCACCCGCGGGGTGTCGGGGCTGGAGAAGTTCCCCACATATTCACTACCTGGCACTATATGGCATGCTGGGTAAGTGTTTCCCACACCTGAAACTTACCCTTTCGTAATAAAATGCTGTCATTCATTTTAGATATTTTAAGTGGGAATATGTCTACTTTTGGCTTTTTGCTTCTCAGCCTTTTTAGCTGGATATCATGAACAGAATCAAACCTTCACCCTAACGAATATCAAGGGTCACGCCTCAGGTTTTCATGGGCAACATGAGGAAAAGCATACCTCTCTGACATGGCCCATTTGAGTGCCAGCGATCTAGTAAGTAAAGCGCTCGCCTGGAAAGAGGTGAGTGCTTAGTGAATAGTAATTATTATTCTAACTGCCGGTTGATCATATTGTGAGCTGTTCAAGGCGAGTGATTTATGTAGAGCAATTTGCTCTTCCAGGAAGTGGCCCCGAGACTGTCAGGCAGTTTGAATTCTTGGATGTGAGTTAATTAGTTTCTCTTCCTCTCCGTCAGTGCTGCTTGCATGGCCTGCACCTGACCGGGGTGGCTTTCTCCTCCCTTCCTAACCTCCTTTTTCTTTCTCTCCCCCTTCCTCTTTCATTATTTCTCTCTTTTAAAGTTTGTTGGGAGTTTTTCATTATAAAAGGACTACACACTCATTACAGAAAATCTGAAGAAGGAAAAAAACAACAAAAAAGTAGAAAGAAAAAAAAATCCCCCGTGGCATCCAGAGAAAACTGCCTTTTGGTATATTCGTAATTTATTGGTTTTTCATTGTTTGAGTTTCGTTTGCTTCTTCGACATGTTTAAGTCATACTGTAGATATCATTTTGCATTCTGCTTATTTTTAACTATGATTATATATAAGCATTTCCCCATGTTAATTTCAAATTCAGCACCAACATCATCGATACGGGCTACAAATATGGCTGGGCATGATGCCACAGTTTAACTTATGCCTCCCTTTAAGGTTGACATTAACTTCTTTCTAATCTGTCATCTCTAATAGGCTGTAGCTGGGAAACCACCACGGTGCCAGTTAGAAATATATGTAAAGTAAGAGTTAATTAGTCTTGTGATCTTGTGGGAAGGCCGGAGGGGCTTTCCTCAGCAGCCTTTGGATTTGAATTTTGTGACATATTCTTTAGTCTCTCAAAGGCCCCCTTTACTTACATTTTCAGTTCTTGATTGAGGCCTGAATGGTTGAGATTATCAAATAATTGACTTCTTTTATAAACGAACTATGACTGTACTAGTAAAAATGAAAAAAATCGACTTTTCTCCTGTTAGAGAAAATTTCTCATTCGAGAGGTAGAATAATGCAATTGTTAGGAGCTGCTTGTGTTCAAATCCCAGTCCACCCACGTCCTGGCTGGGTGACATCAGGCACGTTTCGGCCTCTCTGGGCCTCAGTCCCCTGCAACATGGGGTGATAATAGCATCCACCCCACAGGGTTGTTGTGAGTAGTAAATGAAAGAATCCACATGAGGTGCTTAGGGCAGTGCCTGGTACTCAGAAAGCTCTAGTGAGTGTCTGCTATTATTATCATCTACATTTGTAGAGAGTGTGTTAAGTTTTCTTTTGAACATTTTGACCTGTTCTTGGGGCTTTTTGTTTTTTTAAAGAGGCTCGGTAGCAGAAGGAGGAGGCAGATGGGACGGCAAGGCCTGGAAAGAGGAAGAGCAAAGAGGAGGAGAGCAGAGAAATGGGGTGGCTGAGGAGCCAGGCTGTCACCTGGCTGCCTCCCCCAAGGCCAGGGGGAGTGGGCGTTGGTCTCAGGGCCCCTAGGCACTGCCCGAACTGGGCCAGAAGGGAGAGGTAATGCCCAGCAAGGGAGGAGGGCTGGAGCTGCAAATTAGAACCCGAAGGGGTTGGGGTCCACCCTGCTGCCAGGGTCACAGCCTGGGAGGTAGGGTGTGCAGACTCTGCAAATAAACCCTGTAGTTTCGGGGCGGGGAGTCTAACTGTAGACTTTGCAGTTTTCCTCACAAGAGGAACAGCACAGTTGCATTCTGGTAATGGAAGCAAAATTAAAAATATGAGCAGGAAATAAAATTAATTTAAAAATATCTGAAAACATGTATTCTGTGGCTCTTCCCAACTGGCCGAGCTTGGCTGGCTTGTTTTTCCTCAGACTGACTGATTAATAGGACAGAAATGAGAAGGTGTGAATTTATTTTGGACCTGGGTGGGGAGCCGGGGGGGTTGGCATCAGCCCACTTAGGCTTAGTCTGCATGTTAAAGTCCAGCAGGGGTGCCCACCTCCTGGACATTCTGTGGGGTGGAGGAGCTGGAAGGGAAGCAATTCAGACTGAGCTCCTTCTCAGTAAGCTCCTAGAAGCTTGTTTTTTCCCTCTTACTGTCATGCAGGCCCGGAGGCAGCCCTGAGGCAGTGGACTCTGGGGGCCTTTCCCTGGCTGAGGACGCAGAGCTGCCCAGGAGGGGAGAGAGCGGCACAGATTGTTGAGCCCAAAATGCTCCCTGGGACGAGGTGGGAGGACAAGCCGAACTCAGGGAAATAAAATAAAATCCCGCTGGGCTGTTTTCTTCACCGAGCATGGAGAATCATTTAGCGACATGAAAGGTGGTTGAGAAGCAATAAATAATCTTCAAATGGGGAAAGGCTGCCGTCTGGGAGGTAGAGAGAAAGCTGCAAAGCAGAGCATTTTATCTGCGTTTCAACTCTAGAGAGAGGCTGATTTCACTGCAGCCCAAGACATGGATAATTAAAAACAAAGACATCTTTAAGACAGATCTAAGGCAGCCTCCCTGTCCCGCTCCTTCACCCTACAAATCCCCATGTCCACCCCCCCGCCATCTCCTTTTCCCAGAAAAGCCTGGGAACACCTTCAGAAGTAAAATTATGCTAATGAGAGAAGACATGTTCTTGAAGACATTTCGACCTATAGTTTACAGCTTTATAAGCATTTTGGTAGAAAGATGTCCCCCACGCAGGCACGAAGTCAAGGGTGCATCGTTTCAATGCTAGCTTGGTCTTCTGTGTGATTATTTTTACAACATTTGCAATTAAATGCAGATTTCCTGCTGCCTGATTCTGACTGGACGAGGGGCTCTGCTGCTTCTGGATCTCTCGGGCGCACAGAACCGCACGAGGGCACACACACAAGTGGAAGCCGCCCGGGAAACACGTGCCCCCAGAAAAGCTGCCTTTCCTCAAACTTCTTCATGAGAAACAGATCTGCTCTACTTCTCTGTTACTTCATTTTGATGGTTGAAATTTTCCTCAACCAAAAGTGTAGGGATAATGACCTTTTTTTTTTAATACTCTAGAAATCTAGAAGAAAATATGATTATATAATGTTATATAAAATATGATCATATATTTTGGTCTCAAGAGGAACGGATTGTTGCGTGTCCGTGTATGTGCATGCATGTGTATGTGTGTGCATGCGTGTGTGTGTGTGTGTGTGTCTCGGGAGGGTGAGGATCCTGGGAAGAAAAGGACAGGGAGGACTCTGCAGAGATGAGGCGGAACGTGGTGGATCTGACAGAAGGCGTGAGGAAGTAGTACTTGCCACCCTAGAAGAGAAACAATCACAGGAGACCAAGTGCGGACATCTGGGGTGCTCCCACATGCCCACTCAAGGACTTGGTGGGCTTCCCAAAAGTTCCATGTTGCCGTTTCTCCTGGGATGGCCAGTACTGCTCAGCATTGATCAGGAACAACTTGCATGAAGAGAAAAGTTGATTTTTAGGCCTGTAACTACTAGCCCCTGTTCAACCCTGCAGATTGTGGCTTCCACAAGGGGAGTGATTTGCTTCCCCAGGTCAGTTTAAGAGGCAGTAAGGAAGGTCAGAGCCCACTTCTTCTAAGCAGGAAAACAGGGTAGGTAGAGGAACAAGCCAGCCATGAGTGGCAGAAAGGCCTAGACTTCAATCCCGCTGGCCACTTTACTAGCAGAGTGATCCTGGGAAAGTTCCTTGACCTCTCTCAGCCTCAGTTTTCTCATCTGTAAATTGGGGCCAATGACTCCATGATATGAAGTTCTCACGAGGCTGCGAGGAGATCGTGTGAGCTGGTGTGGATTGGTACTCAAGGGGTTAGGGTCCCCTGCTCTCCTCTCCCACCGAGTCCTGCAGTCTGCTGTTGGAAATGGACTTGGTGGGAGGAAGGCCTTATTCCCTTTTAGAAGGCCGTCCCACCCTCCGACACCCTGGCTGCCTCCCTGGCCTTCCCCTCAGCACTTGGAGCTGGAGCCTGTCACTCAGGTCCAGGAAGGATCTGGAACAGGTTTTCAGTAAGAAGAGGAAAGAGTGAAAGCTTCACCTAGGGGGCCCCGAGGTAGGAGGTGGGGGGCTGGGCATGGGAGGCAAACTCCCGCCCACCCTTCAGTTTTGTCCAGAGCCAGCCCCCAGTGAATGGAGTTCACCCGTCTCCAAAAGAGTTAGCCCGGATGTCTTCAGCCCTCATTGCCCCCATGTGTGGACTCCCCCTTTCCTCTGGAAGCTTCCTTAGTTTGACTCTCTTGCTGTCTTTGACCACCCTGAGCAGCCCCCAGGGGAATGGTTCTGACGCCGTCCCTCACCAGCCGGCGTTTTTAGACGCCACCATTCTTTGTTCCTGGGGCTGCCTCTTTGCATCTTGCCCGATTTCTCCTGGAGCCTCTGCGGCATCTACACCCATGCGTGGCTGTGCTGGCCCCGTGAGAAGGGGGCCAGAAGTAAGAGTTACCACTGAGGAACGAGGGCGGAAAGTCACACACAGGTGCTCGGGCGACGTCTGTGGGGTTGACGTCATTGATTCGGAAGATGGAAGCTGGACTTGTGGACACTGAAATTTAGTCTCCTGTCAAGTATTTTCAACCCATCTTTCTTCACAGAAAAAGAACTGAGTGTAAAACGTCCTCCCCACCCCTCACCCAGACTTCTCTGAAGTTCAGCTTTTGACGTTGATTTCCCAGCTCAGTGTCAAGTACAGCCACACTGAAGATCACCAAGCTGCTATTTCAGCATTTTAAAGATGCAATTTGAGTTCCAGGCAGGGGAAAGGGGTGGATAAAAGAGATTACATGATAATGATATGGCTGTGGAAGCCTGTCAAATAAAGTGCATTTTCTCTGGTGGGCAGGCTATTTCTGGAGCTGTGCATGGGTCGCTACACTGAGGGATGTGTTTATCCTAATGGGAAGCAGGACTGAGCTAGGCCGCAGCTCCCTGCAGTTTTTAAAGTCTTAAGATACCACAAAGACATTTGTGGTGTCCGGAAGACGCATTTAGTCTGCCCTGGCCCTTTCAATGTGTGCTGACTTGGCTCTGACAGGGACCAGAGGAAGGTGAGGAGAAGTCTAACAGCAGAATTGGAAGAAAATGTGTCTGTCCAGACATGCCCATTAGGATGCTTTTGGATACAAGGAAGAGAAAAATCAATGCAAACTGACTTAAACAATAAGAAGCTTACTATATGATCTAACAAGCAGCCTAGAGCCAGGGCTTCAGGTAGGGTATGATCAGGGTGCTAATTCTGTTTTCCTATAATCCTGTGCCGGCTCTGACCTCTTCTAATTCTTTTCCTTAGGCTGACTTCCATCATGGCTGCAGGATGGCTGTCAGCAGCAGCTCTGGCATTTGCTTCTTTGGTCATGTCCAGGGAGAAGGAGAGGAAACCTTTCCCCTTCAGTCTGATCTGGTCAAATTAAGCCAACACCTGGAATAATAGCAGCCACTAAGCTGACATCCTGGGCTGATTTGCCTAACCCAGGGTTCTGAATCCAACACAGGCAAGGAGATTTGAGTCACCCTGACTGCTGGGATCAGATTCCCCTGACACACAGGTATTACATGAAGGGGGGCAGGTGGCCTTAACTGGACTCTGTAAGGAAGGAAGGGGGAGGGTGAGCTGGAAATGAAAACAGTTAAGCAACCAACAGTGTTCCCAGCCAGAAATGCAGGAGCCCTGTTCTGGCAGAGCTCTCTCACGGGCTGAGAGACAGTCTGTCTGGTCTTTCTGCCTCACAGAGCTGTTGGGGATCAAGAAAGATGATGGAAAAGTAAAACTGTGAAATAGAGGTGACTAGTGTGTATATATATAATGTAGTGTGAAATACATGTGCATAAATAGGATTACTACTGAAGCCGTGAACTTCACAGATGAACCTCAAACCTCAGCTTTCACTCCTGTAAAATGGACACAGTTAATACTGACTTATCCTTTGGAAAGGGTATAGAAGTTTCATGTATTAACTCCAGGGTTCCTAGAGATCTGCTAGACCACCCAGATTGGGACTTGTTTTCCCCCATAGTGAAATGGTGACGACTCCAGCCCCCTGGAACTCTCTCCCTGTCTCCCAACCTGGGCTGGTCTTGGCAATATTTCCTCTGGAAAGTATGAAAAACAAACTTCCCCAGAGCTGTCAATCACTGCCCGGCTTAACACACTGGGGGCTGGGCCCCCTGGATCCAAAACACGGTGGCATCGGACTCACAACATTGGACTCACAAGTAGGAACCCACCTCTCTCCATGAGCTCTGGCGCGGCTGAGCAGGGACAGTCAGAGAGATAAAGCCTGGCTGTGAGCCTGAGGTGGTATGGACCAGGACGGGGATGGAGCCCGCCAGCCAGGTCCCAGGATGAAGCAGCGCTGGAGACAGAGGAAGCATGGAGGAGTATTCTAGAGTGGAGATGGAGGGAGCATGGAGGGGTATTCTAGAGTGGAGACGGAGGGAGCATGGAGGGGTATTCTAGAGTGGAGACGGAGGGAGCATGGAGGCGTATTCTAGAGTGGAGATGGAGGGAGCGAGGAGGGGTATCCTAGAGTGGAGACGGAGGGAGCATGGAGGGGTATTCTAGAGTGGAGACGGAGGGAGCATGGAGGGGTATTCTAGAGTGGAGACAGGGAGTGAGGAGCAGAGGGGCCGGGAGGACACACGTGGGCTTCCACGTCCTGCAGTAGGACACTCCGCTACCTGCTGTCACAGGCAGTACAAGTCTCACCCAGAGCTCACATAATGACCACAAAGGCTGCAGCTTCCAGTCCCGAGGGCAGCCCCTGGGAAGTGGAATTGACCATTTCCCCAGGCTCAGCCTTGATTTTCATGGAAGAAAAGCCAGCATTTCAGTTTCCCCAGATGCCCAGGGGCTCCTCCGTACCCCTCCCTGTCCCTCTGGGTCTTGTCTCTTCTCGTGTGGGAACAGACACTGAAACATGCATACCCAGAAACACATACACACAGGCAGACACACATGCACGGACACGCACACGCATGTGCATGTCCTCTCCCAGGTCTTATCTGCTCTGACCCTCTGGCCACCACTCATAGAGAGAATGTATTCCATCCGTGGGCGTGGAGGGCAAGCACGAAAGAGACATTTTCCACTTTCTTAAGTACTAAGAGCGACCGGCTGTGGGAAATTCTCAGAGGAGGAGCAGTAGAGGCCCCACCATCTCAGGCCCATTCGGGGCGCAGTCTCCCAACAACCCCAACGTGCTCTAAGTGCTTTGAGGGGAGAAGCAGCTCCTCTAGTTTTCTGGGCCCCCCATGGTGCCTTGCACAAAACAGCGACTGTGTAAACAGCACGTAAGAACTGGAAGGGATCTTAGGGGCTTGTGATGCCAGGACAAGCGGGAGTTTTACAGAAGAGGGACTGGGGCCCAGAGCGGAGCCTCCTTCAGCCACATGGCCGGTCTCCAGTAGAGCCTGTCCAGGGCCCCGTCTCCAGTGGAGGTGTTGGGCAGCTGAAGCCCTAGGGAAGGACTGCCTTTCCAGGAACACGTGTAAACCCCCGGGAGCTTGTTACTTGAGAAGAGCCTGGAGAAGTCTGCAGGAGCTCGGGCCCACCTCTGCTCACCACAAGATGGCAACAGAGCTTTGTAGGAGCCCCAGCTTTGTGTGTGTGTGTGTGGGGGGGGGTGGTGGTGGTGTCCAGCACTCTCTGAGGACTGGACCTTGCACGTAGCCCTAACCCTGACGGTCTGAATATTCCTTCAATATCTTCAGGTCAGGCTGAGGGTTCACTCGATGTGGGCCTGGGTATGTCTCTCCTTCCTGTTTTATTGCCTTGAACTCCATTCTGACTTGCACCTGTTTACTGCTTCTGTCCCTTTTGGCTCTTCTATAAGCTCTGTGGGAGAGTGGGTTGCAGGAGGACACAGTTCTACTCAAAGGACTCTAAAAAGACCAGTGGGAAGACAAGCCAAAGATTGAAAACCCATTAGACAATAGAAGAATATCTATGATTTAGTGCCATATGTGGTACTGAATTTACATTTTTCATTTTAGGAGAAGAGTTTAAAGTAGCTTTCCCACCTGGAAGCAGTACTGCTTGAATAATGCACCCTGTTTCCAGTACCCACTAGGCTCCCTTTCTCCCCTGCACTCTTCAGCATCCTTCTCATCGGGCCATGTCCGGCTGTGGCAGGCCCACTGGGGTGGCAGCTCTGGGAGGAGGTTGGGAAGCTGGAGTGGGAGAGTACGGGGCTCACAACATCCCTACCCAGGATCCCATTCACACTTCTCCCTTCACTGCCAGGGGACGGTTGTGAGATGGCCAACCAGGGTGTCCATTGAGGAATTCATTTCCATCTCGCTGATCAAACAGTGGTTATCACTCCAAGTTGGGCCTGAAGGCTGCAGTGACAAGGGAGGAAAGAACAAAACAGAGCAAGATGCTATGCCTTTCAGCTCTGCCCTGGATAAAGTTTATGGAGTGAATGCAAGGAGAGCATGAATGCATCGACTGCATGAATGAATGGCGTGAATACATGAATGGTATGAACCAATGAGTGAATGAAGAAATAGAAGTTGGGGTGAAGAGAGCTCAGCCTGACTGTGTGTTGCCAAGTGTTCTTATGCCTCGAAAATGGCCATGTGGCTTTGCAGTCCCCAGGGAGCACCTGTTCGTAGATACCCAAGAAGTCAACCCTTCGACAATAGGAAACAGCCCTGAGGAAGTCTTTGCATGTTCTCTGCTTTCTGCTGTCTCTGCCCCAGTGGGGGTCCTGGAGGGAGGTTGACTCTCTTATGGAAAAATGAACATCTCTACCCATCAGAGGCATGGTAGAGACCCGAAAGATGGACTTTGGGGATACCCCTGTAGTCAAGGGCAAACATTAAACATATTTTTAACTGATTAAGTACAAAAATAATGCAAGTGTATATGCATATTCGATCCTCATTATTCACCAATTCCATATTTGTGAATTTGCCTACTCACTAAAATTGATTTGTAACCCACAAATTAATACACGTGGTGCTTTTGTAGCCATTTGTGGACACGGGCAGAGTGGCAAAACATTTGAGTCACCCAATGGGCACACTCCCAGTTGAGGTCAAACGAGGTGACGCTGGTTTCAGCTCTCATACTGTGAACAATTGTCCTCTTCCCCATCTATTTAGTGCCATGTTTTTTGCATTTTTGTGTTTTTTGTTAGTGACTTTGTTGTTTCAAATGGCCCCCAAGCATAGTGTTGAAAAGCTGTCTAGTGTTCCTAAGCTTTACAGAAAAAAATACGTGTGTTAGGTAAGCTTCCTTCAGGTATGAGTTATAGAGCCACGGGCTGTGAGTTCAATGTTAGTTGATCAACAATATATGTTAAATTAGGTGTCTTTAAACAGAAACACACACAGAACAAGGCTATGCGTTGATTGGTTGATGAAAATGTGACCAGAGGCTCGCAGGAACCTAACCCCATATTCCCCAGAAGCAATGGGTCCATGTTCTCTATCTCAGTGTTCACGGCAACTTCTCGGAACATAACTACTGCAAATCACAAGAATCCACCATATATGTGTATATATATATGTATATTCAGTATAAAGTGAAAGAAATACAGATATAAGTAGTAAAACCTGTCATTTCCCTTTATCCATACTTCCGTCTCCAATCCTGCTCCTCTCTCATAGGGAACCATTGTTAGTTTAAGGTGTATCCTCCCACATCTTTTTCTATTCACTTACATACTTAAATACATATGAATGTATATATGTGTAAACATAGGTATATATATATAATTTTTATGAGAGTATTTCATGAAAGGAATAGAGTATATGTATATATTACATATGATTTGCCTTTTATCACTTAGATTAGGGTCAGCAAACTTTTTCTGTAAAAGGCCAGATAATAAATATTTTTGGCTTTGTGAACATTGTGGTCTCTGTCACATCTACTCAACTCTGCCACTGTATCGAGAAATCAGCCATAGATATATAAATGAATGGGCATGGCTGCATTCCAATAAAACTTTATTTATGGACACTGAAATTTGAATTTCATATAATTTTCATGTATCTCAAAATACTACTCTTCTTTTGATTTTATTTCAACCATTTAAATCTGTAAAAACCATTCTTAGCTCGTGGGCAGTATAAACACAGGTGGGGGATGGTTGACTCATGGGACTCGGTTTGCTGGCCCCTGACTTAGATTATGTGTTGGGAATCTCTTCCTGTTAATACATGTAGATTTATCTCATTGTTTTAATGGCTGCCCAGTATTCCATTGCATGAATTTACGTCAATTTATATAACAATTTCCTTATTGATGGACATGTAGATTCTTCCCACTATTTCACTATAACGGAATATCCTTGTACATCCACCTTGAGGTATATGTCTGAACATTTCTACAGAGTAGAATTCTAGAATTGGAATTCTGGATGAAAGGGTTCAAGGGTATGCACACTTTGGATGATGATGCATTGTGAAAAGTCAAACTAACAATGAGGAAGAATTTCTGGGGCAGGTTGGGGCTTTTTTCTGGGTTTACTCTCCGTCCGTAGAGCTGGGCTGCCTTGTGAGAAGGAAGGGTCCTTGCTCTGTTCCAGAGAAGAGCACCAGCGCTGAAGATGCTCCGTAATAAAACTCATAGAAGTACCTCTCACATGTTGCTCCACGGTTGCCCTTGTCACAGAAGTAGGCCAGGAGAGCGGTCCACACTGTCCCATCCTGTGGAGATGTCGAGGAAGAAGAGGCCTGGAAATGGGCTTGCTTTACTAAAGGAGAAACCAGTGGAGACCTTGGTGATAGCAGCCTTGGGGCCGAGCTCCTGGGCAGCCCAGAGGAGCCTGCGTAGGGGGCCATGCCAAACAGATCAGCCTCACACTGGGTGGATGTTGACCCCAGGGCATTGGAAGGCTGAGGAAGACTGTGAGCTGTGGTCAAGAGAGAAGGGAAAGGGCAGCATCAGGAACTCTCGCCCAGGCTCAAGGGTAAGGCGAGGCCATAAATGGGAAGACAGCTGAGCACGTGAGGCAGAGGCAGAGGCAGATGGGGAGTAAACCGGGAGGTCAGGACCAAGGCGAGAACCAAGGGAGGACAGGGTAAGCCATGCCCCAAGGGCTGCAGATGAACACAAGCCAGAGGGCAGGGACTCATGAAGGAGCCGTGAGGAGAAGCACACATGAAAATAGGGGCATCCCTGTGAGAACTTCACCTGTGTTGTGACAAGGAAATATGGCAATAACTACATAGGACATCAGAGCAAGAGAAGATTTCTTTTAACTTGGAATAAAGCACCAGAGATGGAGAACACAAACATTCAGAAGGGCGGGTAGGGCTGTTTGATAGTGGTAGATAATCAATAACGCGGGTTCATCCAACAAGCATGTTAAATTACCAGGAGCCAAAAAGTGCTCTGGGCTCTGGAGATGTAGGAATGAATGTGACGTGGTCCCTGCTCTCTGACTCCTAGTGGGGCAGGAGCAAACAGGCACGGACACCGAGAGGTTGAATATATTGCTACAGGGGCTCCACAGATGAGTGTGGGGGCGTTGGGACCAGGCAAGGTAGGGGCGATTCTATGGGAGGGAGTGGACAGATGTGTTGAGAAAGGCTTTTTGTTCTTTCTTTAAAAATAGACTCTATTTTCTAGAGCAGTTTTGGTTCACAGAAAAATTGAGGGGAGAGTACAAAGATTTTCCGTGTCTATCACCTGCCCCACACGTGCACAGCCTCCCCACTTATCGACATCCCGCGCCAGAGTGGGACATTCGTTGCAATCGATGAACCTACACTAATGCAGCATAATCACCCAAAGTCCATAGTGTACAAGCGAGTTCACTCTTGGTGTTGCACATTCTGTAGGTTTCGACAAATGTATAATGACCTGTATCCTCCATTGTAGCATCACAGAATAGTTTCACTGCCCTAAAAATTGTCTGTGCTCTGCGTATTCATCGCTCCCCTCTTCCCAATCCCTGGCAACCACTGATCTTTTTATTGTCTCCACAGTTTTGCCTTTTCCCGAATGTCATACAGTTGGAGTCATACAGAGTGTAGGCTTTTCAGACTGGCTTCTTTCACTTGGTGATACTCGTTTAGGGTTCCTCCATGTCTTTTCATGGCTTGAGAGCTCATTTCTTTTTAGCGCTGAATAATATTCCATTGTCTGGATGTCCCACCATTTATTTATTCATTCACCTACTGAAGGACATCTTGGTTGCTTCCAAGTTTTGGCAATTATGAATAAAGCTGCTGTAAACATTTGTGTACAGGTTTTTGTGTGGACATAAGTTTTCAACTCCTTTGGGTAGAGAAAGGTCTTTTTTAGGAGATGTATCTGAAACAGGAGCACTATGTGTGTTGGCCAGGGGGATGAGGGGGATGAGAAGGCCCTCCAGGCTGAGGAACAGCATGAGCAAAGGCACAGGTGGAGGGGCGGCTGGGCGCCTGTGGGGAGTGCACACAGCAGAGTCCAGGGTGGCGGGCAGGGTGCGGGATCACAGTGAGCTCTGTGGCTAGAGGCACAGGTGGCTGCAGGCCATGGAAGACCTTGTTAAGCCAGGCTAGGGAATTTGGACCTCATCTCTTCCTGATGGGGAGCCATTTGAGGGTTTAGGGTGACCGACTGTCCTGGTTTCCTGGGGTCTGTCTTGGTTTTAACAGTGAAGGTCCTGCATCCCGGGAAGCCCCTCCATCCTGGGCAGACTGGGATGGGTGGTCACCCTAGTTTTAAGTAGGAGAATGATATGGTCAGATTTGCTTTTTTTTTCTAACTCTTTGTGTAAGAATAATTTTAGATTCAGAGAAAAGTTGCTAAGATAGCACAGAGAATTCAGTACACCCGTTACTCAGTTTCCCCTATTGTTAGCATCTTACGTGCATATGGTACACTTGTCAACACCACAAGGTTAATATTGACACATTACTATGAACTAGACTTCAGTCTCTATTCAGAGTTCCCCAGTTTTTCTACTAATGTCCTTTTTCTGTTCCAGGGTCCAATCCAGGATGCCACATTTAGCAGGTTTGTTTTTAGAAAATAAACCATGGCTGTGGTATGCAGAGTGGACTGGGGAGGCTCGGGTCTGGAGGCCAGGGAACCCGACAGGAAGCTGGGACAGGAGCTGGGTGGGAGATATTGGGAGCAGGAATTCCAGCTGCTGCAGAAGGGGAGAGGGGAGGGGTAACACGGACCCAAGGGATAAGGAGGTGCACTTGACGGGACTCCAGGACTGACGAGTGAAGTCAAAATGTTAGCACATGTTGCTCACTCCTACATTTTATCCAGTCGTCTACGCAGCAGATAACTATTGAGCACCTACCAGGTGGCAGGCACCAGTGTTCTCCGGACACATGGCTATGGGTTCCACCTGTCACCCTCACGCATCTCCAGCTCTAGGCTGGTTCTCCCATTTCACAGCCCCCAACAACTTCCGCCGCCTGTGAGTATGCTTAAACCAAACTCCACTCCTTAAAAGAAGTCCAACACTAAAAGAATTTTCACAGCCTGTCCTTCCTGCTGCCAAGAATATATATTACCAATTTCCAGTGGAAGCTCAAATGTCCCTTTGTAATAACCTGTCCTCTGAGCACTAAGTTTGAGGGGTCACCACAAGTTGGGAGTACACCTAGGGATCGACCGCCATGCTACCCAGCGAGAGGGGGAGGGGAGGCAGGCATGAGGCGGTGTTGGAGTTTGAGACCCAGGGGGTCTGCATGCATGCTCCCTTGGGTTGCAGCCCAGGGTTAAGAAAAAAATCCAGAGAAATCCTGGTTGGCATGTTTCTAGCCCAGATGGAAGAGAAATTGGACAAACTGCTAAAGGGTTCCAAAACCAACACATGAGAAGTGTCTGCTGCCAGCAAATTCGAGGTATGTTGGCATGCACAGCAGAAGAAAAATGTATTCACCCTGTTGGAAAGGGGAAGACAAGAAGGCGGACGGCCGTTGAGAGACGGCAGGGTGCTCCTTGCCAACTGAGAAACGCCAGCTCTGGGGAGAACGGCTGCTTCCAAGCAGACTGAGCAGGACTGGCGCAAGCCAGGAGGAAGGGGCACAGACAGCCAGGCGACAGGCCTCTTGAGAGGTAGGGCTCGTGGCGCATCAGCCTGGCTCCCCTGGGCTGTGCCCTCAGCCACTCAGCTCGCCTTTCTGCCCTAGTTGGGGGGGGGGCCGTCCCGTCCTCACATTCTTTCCTGCCCCAGCACCTCCCTCATGCTGCTCCCCCTCCTGAAACGGCTCCTCCCCCTCCGTCCTCGCTTATTCCACTCTACCCAACTTTGGGGGGCATTTGTCACCTCAGGGCACATCTCTGCGTACCCTCCCTACATTTTGGATATCTCTGGAATTACAAATCCCACATTATGAAGGGAGAAGCTAGAAAATTCATGTCTGCAGACTCCTGTGCCAAGTATTGTATGTGATGAGTCCACGTGAGAATTGGGTTTGAGGCGGTGCCCCCATCAGGGCAGCCACCATGGGCTAGCAGAGACCCCTGGTCCCTGAGGATATAGAACATCTGGTTTCCCATGTAGAGGGTCCTACGTGCCAAGCGGCTGTGGGGTCTTCTCTAAGAAACTCCTTTGTGTGGTTGGGCACTCAATGGTCAATGGTTTCAGAGTCTGGCTCCCCTGGACATTTGTGGGCTCTCTAATAACCTTGATTAAACTCCTTTGTTTTCCCTTAAATGAACAAGAATGGGTTCTGTTGTCTGCAACTAAGAATTGTGACTATGACACCATCTGTCTTAGTCATTTTGGGCTGCTGAAACAAGATACCACAGACTGGGTGGCTTAAACAACAGACATTTATTTCTCACAGTTCTGGAGGCTGGGAAGTCCGCGATCAGGGTGCCGGCAGATCCGGTATTGTGGAAGGCCCTCTTCCCGGTCTGCAAATGGCCATCTTCTCCTCGTATCCTCCCATGGCAGAGAGAGAGAGAGATCATCTTTCTTCTTATAAAGGTATTAATACCACTCACGAGGGCTTCACCCTCATGACTTAATCACCTGCCAAAGCCCCTACCTCCTATGCCATCACATTGGGGATTAGGCTTCAACAGATGAATTTGGGGGGGACACAAACATTCAGTCCATAGCACCATCCTTCAAGAGCAGCTGAAAAGATGACTTTTCTCCTACCCTGTCTGGGGCATTAGATTCTGTGGATGTGCCTGTCTTCAAATGCCCAAACCCCTTTAACATTAAATTGCCTGTGGTCTTCTAGTGTTTACAGTGGTGGGGTCTGCCTCCTCACTGGGTTGGAACATCTGAAGGCAGTGAGCCTATCTTTTCTTCTTTTTGTCTTGTTTGAAGCATTTCACAGCCAGAAAGGGATTGAGAGCATGTTGGCAAATCCACCTATTCTACAGGCAAGGGGCTCAGAGCAGTGACCAGTGAGGTGACTGGCCAAGGGCTGAAGGGAGCAGGAGCAGGGGAAACAGAGCTGGACCTTTTCTCCCCATGGCTCCTGGAAGAGTGCCGAACCCATATAGGGCTTCATGCAGAAGATAAAGGTGCAGAGGACAACATAAACCCACGTTTATGCAGAAGATGCATTGTGACGCTACTTGAATTTAAAACAGGCCTTCTGAGGGGTTCAAAATGCTTTCTCAACCTGTGAGTTCCAGATTGCATAATTTATACTCCTGGGAAGGACAAAGATAGGAGAAAGGCTCTTCTATTTACAGTAGGTAAAACTGAGGTCCCAAGGAACTGAAGTGATTTGCCCAAGGTCGGTATCAAAGTTAGGAGTCTCCAGTTCCTTGGATTCCATGACTGTTTCAGGAAAACCACAGGATGTGGGTTCCAGTAATGGAAACACTTTCCAAAATGAATTTGGGGCTGCCACCCGAGAGCCCCCTGAATAACACTGAATCTTCAGGGGTTCCTTGGGGAGGAGAGGCTGGAAGGCCCCTATATTAGGTATCTATTGATGCTTAACATTATTGCCCCAAAGCTCAGTGGCTTAAAATGACACTGGTCATTTATTATCTATCACAGTTTCTGTGTGTCAGGAATTTGGAGGAACTCAGCTGGGTGGTTGGAGCTCAGCGCCTCTCCTGGGGTTGCAGTCCCAGGATGCCTGTGGCCGGGCCATCTCGAAGCCTCCTCCACTGACATGTCTGGTACTTGGCTGGGAAACCAGCACAGCTGGAGCCTCCAGGCATCTCCTTCTCTCTCTGTCTCTATGTGGTCTCTCTAGGAAGGTGGCATCAGGATGGTTCAGGGCTCCAAAAGTGTGTATCCTGAGAGAGAGCACCAGGCCTCACCTCAGAAGTCACGCAATGTCACCTCCACTGCACTTTGTACTTCAGTGAGTTAGAAGTGAGTTATTGAGCTGGCTGTGTTCACAGCAAGGGGAATTAGGCATCGTCTCTTTATGGGAAGAGTGTCATGAATTTGTGGACATGTTTTAAAACCACTACAGATTCTAAGTTCCAGAGAGTGAAGTGATTTTCCCCAAGTTACGTGGCTAATGGGTTAGCAGGACCAGGATGGGAACAGGAGACACAGCAGCTCATCGTCTTCTTAACGACCTGCATCAACATACTGAGAGATTAGCTGATACATGCACCCTATGTTCATCACAGCATTATTCACAATAGCCAAGGTATGGAAGCAACCCAAGTGCCCATCAATGGATGAAGGGATAAAGAAGAAGAAATACTACTCAGCCATAAAAAAGACAAAATTGTGCCATTTGCAACAACACGGATAGACCTTGAGGGTATTATGCTAAGTGAAATAAGACAGACAGAGAAAGACAAATACTGTATGATTTTATTCATATGTGGAAGATAAACAAACAAACACATAGATAGGGAGAAGAGATTGGTGGCTACCAGAGGGAAAGGGGGTGGGAGAGTGAAGGGTGTAAAAGGGCACAGGTGTATGGTGACAGATGGAAACTAGACTATTGGTGGTGAACACAATGCAGCCTATACAGAAACTAACATATAATAATGTACACCTGAAATTTACACAATGTTATAAACCAATGTGATCTCAATAAAATAACATTAAAAAAAAGTAAATAAATGTTGGTGAGGATGTGCAGAAAAAAAATTGAGAGAGAGCCACTGAAGGGGGTCTGATTTGGGGGATTTTCTTCAGGGTGTTACCTCACTGTTAAGCTGTGGTAAATCCTCCGGGGAACAAGAGACCTGAAGGTAGCTAAACAAACAGACGAGCAGACGGACAAACATACCCTTCAGGAATGACTGCTACTAATCACTGAAAATGCCCCTTTCTGTTTGTACAACACGTGGTCCAGACACACACTAAACGACTTGGCAAAGATCATATAGCAAGTCAGGTCAAAAACAGAACTAGAACCAGAACCCAGGTGTCCTTGTTCTTGATTTCTTTTTGCTCTGCTGTGTTGGCAAATCTCCCTGGATAGCCCATCTACTACCTTATGAGAGTATTCTCATGTCGTCTTTCCTCAGAATGGCAGCAGTGGTCCCCATCACTGACCCCTGGGCAGCTGCAGGCAGGATGACATGGGGCAGCTGGGCACTAGCTGTTTCTGGGCAGGATAAGGCTTCACACCATTCCAGGGAACTGTGCAGAAAGCACCGGAGACAGCTCCCCGATCTCAAAGATTCAGAAACCGAGGCGGGCTAGGCTGGTGGGATATTGCTTCAGTCCTCTGACGGGTGCTGAGAAGGCTGGCATTCAAACCCAGGTCTCTTCAGGTGAAATCTAGTTTGTTTTCTCCCCCATCTTGGATTCCTGTGTGTTTCTGAAATGAAAAGCAAACTGGTTTTGAAAAAGTAGCTTGGATTTAATTACTCATTGGTTTGCTCCCTGCAGAGACTCTGGAAGAGTTATTACTTTGGGCAACTTACCAAATCAATTAGTCAACATGCAGTTATTGAGCACTCTCTGTTTGCCCAGCATTGTGCTAGATATGGATGATACTGATGGTAAAATCTTGGTTTATGCCAAGTTTGTAGTTCCTGGCTTCAAATAACTTTATGAAGCACACCCCACAGAACATGCCATTTAACCAAGTATTGATCACATGGATGGCACAAAATGGTCTAATTTCACAGAAATCACACCTTAACCAGTACTTTCTAGGAAAAACAAATAATTAATAGTAGTGTGCTTTTATAAAAAACACACATACATATGACGGCAGTGAACTTAAGCACCATTGGAAAGTCTGAAATGTGTGACAGCCTTCTAATTAAAAAGATTATTTCCTGCAAACTCAGATGGAATATCCTTCCCTTGCTTCTATTTTTTTTCCATAAAACAAACTCTGCAAGAAATGTGAAATTTATTATGAGAGGGAACATGCTAACTTTCCAAACATCCCAGTTAGTCTGAGGAAACGAGGCAGCGATGACTTGGAAAACACCTCCCTTTACACACACCTCCATTCACACGTGTCCAGGCATGGCCTATCACCTTGGCGAGAGTCAGCCCCTCAGCAGACGGACAGCAGGGGGCACATCTGGTGAATCAGAGCACTGCAGATGAAAATCACCTATGGGTCTCCTGCTCCCACCACCAGACTGATCCAAACTCCAGCTTTGTCTATTGTACATCCTCCACAACTTTTCCCAGCCAAGGTTTAAATGACTCAAGTTCCACCACGATCCCCGGAGGGGTTATACTGCAGCCAAATAGAACGAACTCACCATTTGGAATTTTTTTCCCTTTTATTGAAGCTAATTTTTCCTTTCCTTCTTTTCCTACTGTCATGTTCTTGCTGGATCCCTTTGGACCACCCACTGTGCCTGCTCTTCAAACGTGTAAACTGGAATTTCCCAACATTATTTGGTCTATAACACACTTTTGGATTGTCAGTAATCACAGCTGTGGCACTGGAGTCCCATCCATTGGATTCAGACACACTCCACATCCCGCCTTCTGTCTAACCACACTGTTGGTTCTCTAATATGCACACATATAAACACCACCTCTTTGTACCAGGGTCCCATCATCTCTACTCTCAACCCACTGAGCGAAATTTAGCTCAGTGGAGTAAGAAAATCCAGAATGTGGCAGCATAGGAAGTATATCTTTGAGACCTAGAAAAAAGTTAGGCCGCCCCAGCTGAGATTCACTATCAAATATGAATCTAAAAAAAGTGAAACCTCTAATTCACTTACTTTTTCCCCTTAGGCATTTTTACTCTTTCTTTTAAAATTCTTTCTACTTCATTTTCAAATTTTACTATAATTTTCTAAGTTCTCCTTCAAAACCTTAAGTCAAAAGCAACCATGCTTAATTATATGCAAATAGAGTCCTTTGGCTGTTTAAGTCAATTATAATATGGGAATACCAGAAATAAGCCTGATGATAGTATTTACTGTCTATTGACAAATGTACCAAAACATATGCAGTCCCATTTAATTCCAAGAGGTATGCAGAGTCCGTTGTATGGGTGGGAAAAGTGGGGCTTAGAGATGTTAAGTCACTTAGGACGGTCATGGGCCTGGAATTGGTGTTCCTGTGAGCTGGAGAGCATAACCACTACCAACACTGTCTCCCGCTCTCCAGACAAAATCATCTTGGAATGACCAAGGAGAAGGTAGAGATGGGGGTGGGGTGGGAACCAGACACACCCACGGGACTCGGCACCGCTGAGCTTCTGTCTGCTGTTCCACCACATTGCACGTAGAACAATATGTGTCAGACCCATTTTCAGTTCCCAGTGACAGCTGTTATGTGCAGATTTACTCATGTGCACGTGACTCACACAGATGTCACAACACTGCATTGGCCGGGTCTAAGTCATCAGGTATAGATGGTCGTGGGTAATGAGGACTTTGCCTCCAGACCTGGGCCTAGGGGAGACTGTTGCACAACAATGTCTTTTTTGTGGTTTGCTTTTCCTTTTGAAAGTCTCATCAGGGCTGACAATGATGTCAGTGGCTCCATCCTTCGCTGAGGCTAATGTGCCAAATATACAGTGAACCAGTGTCTGTGTTAGTGACCCAGAGGTGCCCACCCAGGGACAAACAGAAAGAACTCTGATCCTGGGGCCACCGCTTCACTTCTTTTTAGAACTCTGTTCTTTGTGATTGATTCCTTAATCCATACAATGGGTATATGCTCTCTCTTCTCTCCTTTTCTCAGAAGGATGTTGCCCCCAAATGACAAAACAGAAGTACCCTGCTGTTCTTGCTGTTTCGTCCCATTGATTCCCCACTGGGAGGAAGGACGCAGCTCTGTGTTTCACACTCTCCTTGAGGCCTCCTCGAGGCTCTGAACCTTCTGCCAGTCACAGGAGGCTGGTTCCCGGGGCGCTGGCCCCATCAGCATACTCTGGGTCACGGTGCTTCTCACATGCCTCATCTCTGAGCATCCAAATCCCACCCTTTCTAACTTCACAACTCAGCTCAAATTCTGAATCTGTGGCTTGGTGTCAGTCATAAGTTCTGGGACCTTCTCAGCTCTTATGCCTTCAAATTGCCTCTGCCCGATTTCCTCTTTCCTCACCTTTTGAACCTCTGCTTAGACGTATCTTGGACCTTTCACTGCATCCTCTATGGCTTTTCATCTCTTGTACATTTTCTTTGTCTCTCTGGGCTGCGTGCTGGGTAATTTCTCCAGTTCTATCCTCCAGATCACAAAGTCTCTCTTTGTGTGGTGTCTGGTCTGCTGTTAAATGTATCCACTGAATTTTAAATTTCTATTTTATCTTATTTCCAGACTTTTATTTTCTAGACGTTCTGTTTTATTCTTTTACAAATCTGCTTATCCTTTAGTCATATTTTACAGATTCTCTTCCATTTATTGAAAAAGAGTTCTATTCTGTCTGATAATTCCCAGACCAGAAGTCTCTGCAGGTTGGTTGTCCTTTCTGCCGGCTCTTGCTCTTGGTGACTTGTCTCCTTATATCTGTGGTGATTTTTAACTGTGAGCTTCTCATCTTCATTAGAAATTGCTGGAAATTCTTTGAGGCTTAGGGAAAAGGTGAATTCCTTCAGAGAAGATTACTGTTTGCTTCTTTGGGTGCCTGTGAGTCACCTAGTCTGGGATCCCCTTAATCTAAATTTTCTGCCTATTTTTTTCCAGGTCACCTATGCAGAGTGAATTCAGGTGACAAATACACAAGAAGCCTGGCTTGTAGTTCCCAGGAGAGAATTCCCCTCTTCACTCCAGTGCCAAGATTCAAGATAAGCAATTTTCCTTGCAGTGTTACCTGCTCCCCAAATCTGGAAAGGAGGTTGGGTGTATTTCTAGTCCTTCCTTCCACTGAGGGTATGGCCCTGGGAGGTTCTCATCTTAAGGGACGTCTCCTAGTAGATGGTCCACCTTGGGGAGACCTGGGTTTGGTCTCCTGCCCACAAAACCTCATAAAACTGTAAACATATCAATTCTCAAGTTCACTAGATCCAGAAAATTCCTTCAAGGCAAATGCCTGCTCTTCCTATTTTCTGAGTTCTGCCTTCATTTATTTTTTGGGCCAGAGTATTCCATACTTTCTTGCTAACTCATAGAGGCATTTAAAGATATTAAAAAATATTTTCCCCACATTTTCAGTTATTTTGAGTAGGAGGGCTAGTCTGGACACTTACCCTACCACCACACTGCTGGAAGCAGAAATCTCAGTTTCAATCCTACCTTTTCTAGGAAACATTCCCAACCTCTTCAGCCTACAGGGCTTCTTCCTCCCCAGAGCCTCTTCAGAATTTAACTAAGTTAGGCATCTGGCATTGGAGACAGCTGACCCTTCATCAACAGGTGATGGACTGTCCCAGCTGTGAGCCCATCACCTGGGGTTTTTTCCTTTCTGTCCTATCCAAGACCCAGAGCTGAGCAGTGGATGCAGAGATGGCACACCTCTCCCTCTCCCTTCTTCCTCATGTGCTACATTTTACATCTCCCTGTTCCTCTGGTCCCTCTCAGTTTGCTCCCCTAAGTAAGTGAATAACATTATGACTGTCACCGGGCTAAAGTCACTCCCTCTATTTTATTTGGATCTCAACAAAATACTTTCTCATGAGCCCGAGGAAAGCAAAGGCTCATTTTTCTGAACTGAAGGGAACAGTGGGTCTGGGGCGGTATAATTAGATACTCACGTGGTTATAATGTGTAGTCAGCATGGAGACCTCTGTGTTAAAGTACCAACTGATGTTTCAAATTCTAAATGTGAAGAGAGAAAGGTTAGTTCAACAAATATCAATCCTCTATGTGATATGAACCACTGTGCTATGTAAAAAGTTGTCATTCAATTAGGAAAATGTAAGAGGCTTGCCTGAAATCTTTCCAAGATATTCAACATTTATTCATTCAAAAAATCCATTGTTTACCTACTATATGCCAGACACTCTGCTAGTAATGGTGTCCAGTGGTGAAGAAAACAGACATGGTCTTTGCTCTTGCAGGGTGTGCAGCCTATGTGTATGTGATGGGGTTTGGAACGTGAAGCTGGACAAAGGTGAGGGTAGGGAGTGTAGTGTGGATGAGGGACCAGCAAGAATAGCAGGGAGCCAATGCTTTCTCAGAAATACCTACACCCAGGCCCCGCTCCCAGGGAGTAGGTATGGCCTGGGCATAGGTATTTTTTAAGGCTCCCCAGGTTATTCTAATGCCTAGCCAAAGTTGGAAACTACTCTTAGATCAATAATTTAAGACAGAATTTCCAGAAAGGGGTTCTGGGGATGGATCACAGGAGTGCACAGATCTCGGTCCACTCCTCCCTCACGGCTGAGCCAGATGTGGGGCAGACAGAGCCCCCAGGGATGTCACCACCTCAACAAGCAGCCTCATCTGTTTGTGCCCTGCGCCAAAGGTTAAGCTTCTTATTGTACCGTAATGTGAAAAAAGTTGGGAGGTCCTAAATTGAAATATCTGTACCATAGGATTTGGTTGAGATTGGCAATGTGATTTAGTGAAAAAATAAAGAATTTGGGGTCAGCTAGACTTAGGTTCATATCCCCCCAGCCAGCGATTTACTGTGTGAGCTTGAGCAACTTATTTAGCTTATTTTGGCCTCAATTTCTACATCTGTAAAATGGGAATATCATCCACTTTGCATGGTGCTTATAAAGACTGGAAATAATGCCTGTAAAGCAGTTAGCCCAGGAGCCGGTCCATACAGGCAGGCGTTTAATAAGTAATAGCCATTATCATTGATGTGGTTACCATTGTTAGAGAATTCTACCCAAACTTTTACCAGGACCAGAACCAAAAAATTAAGAATGAAAGAGAAAAAGATGGAGTTGGGCAGAAACGTGGGAAATGGTTCCCCTTGGATCTCTCAGTTGTAGATTGTCCCATGTGTCTCTCTTTAGGGCCTTTGTGGGTTCCAAGATTGGTGCAGCAACATCAAATCAAACCACTGGGAAGAATTTATGGAGACATTTCTGCCAAAGCCTGCTGCTCCTGGCTCCTCCTGGGGCCCGCAGGGCTTCCTGCATGTTCCTGATTCAAAGACACTAGAGCGGTCCTAAAGGTCATTCTCTTCTCTGGGCTGAGTCTGGGGGCTGTGGGCCTGTCCTGGAGTCGCCCTGGGTCTTCCAAGCCAGGATCCCTAGGGTCAGGAAAAGATGGATGAGAAGCTGGGCAGGAGCTGCAGGCCCTGACCAGGGCCTGGTTCTCCTCCCTGGGACATGAGAGAAGGAAGGAGACACAGCAGAGTCCCTGCTCCAGGCCTGCTGCTGAAGCTGGGGATTCCAAGACGGATTCAGCCCCAGGTCAACTTCCCAAGGAATGACAGTACTGAGACTGCAGGCTTCTGGCGCAATCACTGACGGGAGGTGTTCTTAGGGTGATGATGGCCTGAAAAGTGGAGGTGAGCAATGGACGCCAGGACACCTGCCCTATGCCTAAAGGGACTGTTGGGCTGTGTCTCAAGGGAGTGATGGCTGCTTGCTTTGTGGAAGGAATCTTTCACATCACAACCAGATTTGCGTCAATGGTGAGCTGGCCCTCTACAGTCCATTTAGAAAGTTATTCATGGGGCTGTCTCTGTCCTCTTCCCAGCCCTCCTTTGCCACCAATCTCCAAGACCCACAGCTATTCTCCTGACACATCCTTTGCATCTCTCTTAATCTGTTTCTTAATCTGTAACATGAGGAAGATGATGATGACACCACCACACAGATGCTAACACACACCCATAAGTGACCAACTGAGGCTCCAAGCCACACTGGAGGACCCCCAGACTGTGCTACTTCCCAGACCAGATTTGTGTCTTCAAGAAGATGGTCAGCTCCTTGAAGGCAGGGACTGTGTCTCCATGTCCCATGCAGCCCTCACACCACCTCCTGTTGGAAACAGAACCAGCCACGAATATTTCCTGTGAGCCTGCTCAGGACGGCCTGCAGAGAGGATGACCTTGGGCCTCTCCTGCCCTCACAGAAAACCAAGGCTCTGCCTGCTTCTTCTTGCCATAAGGCTGGGCAGAGGAATCCCCTTCAGCCAGGGGCAGCCAGGCCAGGCTGGGTTCTGTCCTGTGGGGCACTGGTTGGGAGAGGGAGCCACACCTGGCTGAGTCAGGCTGCAATCCCCTCCTGACTCAGGGGTGTCCTCCCATTTACATGTCACCACCTGGATGTTTTCCAGTAGCTGATCTGGGGACAGTACATTTGCATCACAGCCTCTTCTCGGCCTTTCTCATCCCTCTTCCTCTTCCTCTTTGATGGTCTGAGTCCCAGGATCCACGTATGGTTCATTTTGGTATTCAAAAAAAATTTTCCTGGCCAGAGGGTTCCGGCTTCCAGGAAGGCTCTCCCGTCGCGTGTGGGAGTCGGAAGCTGACCCAGGGGGCCTGCCTGTGGTCAGGCCGTCTGCTCTCCCTCCTCCTGGAGGCTGTTCTCTTTGACTCACCTCTTCTTCCAGTGTGAGTTATTCTTGCCTTGACCGCCAGACCACATGGGAAGAAGTCTTGGAGAGGCCCACAGCTTCTAGTTAGCTGAAAAGATACCTCAAGGGGACTTGGGTGTGACCTTGGCCAAAACTCCCTCCATACCAGGCCTGTCCCCTCACCTGCCCAAAGCCATGGGTTGGACTAGGCCTGAGCTTCCACACTCAATTTGTAACCCATTTCGCCTTCTGATAAATATTAAAATCCCATGACTTCCCTTCTTGCCATCAAAGGATACTCTGAATAGCTCCAATGAAGAATGATAATTATTTCACATATGTTACTTCATTTGACCCTGTAGATGGAGTCTATCTAGGCACATGTCCACTATCCAAGAAGATTTTGTAGAACTGCCCTTTCTGTCTCTTACTTTGTAAAAACAGTAGAGAGTCTTTCATTCTTCCCATTGGATGTCTGACACGCATTTGTGAAAGGACAGGTGCTCCTCTCACCACGTGGCCTGCTTCCTGGAGAAATACACAGAAGGAGGCCAGGGGAACGGGGCACTGGGAGATGTGACTCCATGCAGAGAGGCCCCCAGAACCTCATGCTCCCAGGACCTGTGCTGAGAGAGGCCATCTTGACTGTGAAAGGCCGGGCTCTCGCAGGAGGTCTGCTCACAGGATCCAAGAGCTGCTCACCTCCCGGCCCATCCTCTCCCCTCCCCTGCCCTCAGACCAGTGGGGCTGGAATGAGCAGAGAGGGCCTGAGACCTCACATGGGAGGCCAAGAGAAGGAAGAGGTGGGACCATGGGGGAGGGAGCAAAGGGCCAAAGTCACCATTAAGCCACAGAGGGAGAAAAGAGGGCCTCCCACGCCCCTGTGGACTCCTTATGGGACAGAAGATAAGACTCAACCTTGAAATAGAGACTGCTGGGTACATTTGGGGACTCCCTGTACAAGTTGACTAACAGTAGCAAGGCTGATACACCTCCCATTAACGTCAGAGCCTGTGATCACACGTTTTTCACACCACATTTTATTCCCCACGCCCCATGGGAGGATTTCAACATGCCTGTGTCCCTCCCCCAAAATAACACACAGCCTACAGCTCTGAGAGTCTTTGTTCTTTGATCCTTGAGAAAGTCCTGGGTCTCCACAGCGTCACTTTCTCAACCACATCATGGCCCTGGTTTCCCCAGGATTTTACAGATGAGAAGTGCCTTGAAATTGCATATCTACATCCCGTTGTCTACATCCCTCACCCTTGAAGCTTCACCCGCCACCCCCGCCCTCCACATGGGCAGCAGCCTTGCTACAAATCACACAGCCTCTGTTCTTTCTGCTTCCCCGGGCCACGGCCTTCAGAGAGACCCACCCAAACCAAAGACCCCAAGCTGTATCTATAACTTGTGATCCCTATCCCTGCGGAAGCCCCTGAGCTACCAAGCAGCCCCCAGCCCCTAATCCAGGGCCTCTCCACTGACGAAGTGAGTGTTTGAGCAATTAAATAAATAACACACTATTGGATTATAAGCCAAAGTCTAAAACAAATATCCATGAGTCCATACTTGTATAAATAAATGACTGAATAAATAAATAAATGGGGGAGAAGAGACAAATTTTCCTACAGAACTCCAAATAATATGTAGATCCTCCCTCCCCCAGGAGGACAAGCTTAACCTCTTCTGCCTTGGAGCATGGGACTGCACACAGCAACTGGCTTCCAGAGAACAGACTGTGAAAGGGGGGAGGGGTCACCTTAAGGTGGATAAACCTGGCAAACACTACCTTGGCCAGGTGATCAAAGTCGACGTCACCAGTGATGGGTCGTGTTGGATGCATGTGCCCCCTGGCATGATGTAATGAGAAGGGCACTTCACCACTGTGGTTTTCTCCCAAACCCAGAGCCCCTGTCTAGTCGTAAGAAAATATCAGACAAACCCAAATTGAGGGGCATTCTACAAAATACGCAGCCAGTACTCTTCAGAAGTGTTGAAGGTCATGGAAAACAAAGACTGAGGAACTGTCACAGCCAAGAGGAGCCCAAGGAGACTGTATGACTAAATGCATTGTGGTGTCTTGGATGGGATCCTAGAACAGAAAAAGGACATTAGTAAAAAAATCTGGTGAAATCCAAATGAAGTCTGGAGTGGAGCTGACAGTAACGTACCAATGTTTCTTAGTTTTGACAGTCGTACCATGGAAATGTAAGACGATAACATTAGGGGAAACCGAAACTGGGTGAGAGGCGGAAGGGAACACTCTGTACTATTTTGCAACTTTTTTGGTAAATCTAAAATTACTCCTAAATAAAAAGTTTATCTGAAGAGACAAGGTGGGCTAAACTAGAACATCTCTTTTGTGCGTGTGCTTTATTGTACAATTAATATGCGAAGACAATCTCATTATACAGGGTTCAAACTCACAGAAGTGGACAGAACAAAACCAGAAATCTCCCTTCTGTCCTGTTTCCCCGCCTTCCTCTCACCTCCTCAGAGCTAATGATGTCAGTTACGGCTCAAGCCTGGGAACCACTTACCACGTGCCAGACTTTGCCAGAAATGCTTTATCTCTACTGAGCGACTGAACTTAATCTTCATAACAATCCATTTGGGGTACACTGCTAGTCTCATTTTAAAGGCACCCAGAGATTAAGGACGTTGGCCAGGGTAGGTCATAGGTGGTAGAGCTGGGATTGGAGCCCAGGTAATTGATTGCCAGCATCCATGCTTTAGCCACTTAGAGGGGAGAGACCACTTCCACTAGTTGCACACAACCCTTATATACACACATGCATACATGCACACACACACACACACCTTTTCATTAGGACTGTGGTTGGCAACTTACTTTTTATTCTTAACACGTCTCTGTCCCACCGTGGACTCACCCCCTTGGCACTTCTCAAAACCACGCTGTGTGGCACCTCTTGCTACACATCTCACTTTTTCCTCAACTGAATTGCACTAGTGGTATCCATTTCTGTACCATCCACGGGCCTGGCATGTGATAAGTAGTGGGTGAATCAGGAAGTTACATCACTCTCGCTCCTAAAGAAGTCTCACTATTCAAGGGGATATTTTATCCCAGGACCTCCCAGCCCCGGCTGCACGGTAGAATCACCTGGGAACTCTAAGCAAAGACAAATGTCTGAGCTCTTCCCAGGCACCAGTTGAATCACAGTCTCCTGGGATTTTTCCACACATTTGCATTTTTAAAAAGTTCTCTCGGTGATTCTACTGCACAGCCAGGGAAGAGAGCCACTGGGCTAGTGAGTTACCACCACAGAGTTATCACAAACATCTGAGCTGGATGCTCACAGTTCTTAAGAGAATGCCTGGTGACAAATTCATGTCAAAGAAAGGGTCACATCCAGTTTCTCTTCCCTAATCTGGGGTTTCTCAAATTGTAACATGTACATGAATCACCTGGGATGGTGTTAAAATGCAGACTTGGATTCAGTAGGTCTGGGGTGGGGCCTGAGACCCTGCATTTCTAACAAGTTCTCAGGTGATGCTGATGCTGCCTGTCCAGGGACCACACTTTGAGTGGTAGGCTTTACACATGGTCTTAGTAGCTAGGGGCCTTCAGGCTGCTCCCCAAACTTAGGCTCTGAAATGTTTGCTTGTTCCTTGGACAAGCACCCAGCTACCCTCTCGGAAAACTCAGCTCATGTATGGCAGAAACAAAAGCTCTGAGGAGAAATGGCACATGTTTACTAGCAGTTAGAAAATAAAACCAAGGAGTAAAGCACAAATGTGACTACTCCTAAAGCTTAAAAAAACCAAACAATCCAATCAGGAATTTCAGGGCCCCTTCCAGTTTTAACAGTCTCGATTTGATGTCCATTAGAATGTCAGCTAAGATCCATCAGGAGCGCAATTTCCTCCCGCAGACCAGGGACCTCGTTGTTGCTGCTCTAGCCGCACTCTGTTCTCCATCAGTGGGATTTACGCATATGGAACCGAGTGTGGAATTGGGCCCATTACATTTAACTTCCTATATCTGACATATTTAATACCTCCTTTTCAAATAAATGAAATCCCTATTTAGCGCTGGCCTGGAAAGATGCAGTTGGTTAAGGGACTTTTCATGGGCAGTTCTATCTGCACAAGGCAGTTCTGTCAGACCCAGCAGGCTCTTGAAGAGTGTGCAGTGACGAGAGTCTTCCAGAAATTCGGGGACAAGGTTATAGAATAACGGAACAACTTTAAAATAAATGGGCAAATGCATTTTTAGAAGATCTCACTAAAAGAAGAGTTGCTCGGTGTCAGAATTACAATCACTCACACTTAGACATGTATGTGTCTCAGAAGTGGGGTGGGAGAAGCTTCTAGAAGGCACCAGATATAGGCATCTACTTTCATTATGTGCCATTACAGAGAGGCTCATGGTCTTGAGTTTGTAAAGTGTAATGGTGTAGTTACGAGGTGGCGCAGCTGGGACTGATCCTCCAGGTCCTCGCTGATGTTCTGAGCTGATCATCCATGACTTAGCTCAGGGGACCAGGGATTGGGAGTGGGCGGCTGAGTCTAGAGGTCAACATCTACACACACTCCACCCTTACCCACTGGCTACCTGGCCGCAGGTATTGAGGGAGACATACCACGGGGTATCTAGGCTGGGCCAGCACTGGGGCTGCAGAAACCAGAGCTTCTGGGGAGAAGAGGGCGGCAGCCCTACACCCTGTGCTCCACCCCAAGGACCCATTGGCAAGAGCTCATTTGCATGGGGTCTCATGGTTTGGGCTGATGGGGAAGTGGCCTGTGTACAAGTCAAGGGCTATCCAGGAGGAGAGAAAAATAAAGATAATGGAGGGGCTGTTGGGTGTTTCCTAGTCTTGATGGAGAGAAGCTGAGAAGCTCCTTTCAAGACTTGCTCTGTGAGCTTCCAGGACCCAAGGGCCGCTGCTTCTCAACACAGTGGCAGGATGGTGAGGTGGGGTCAGCCATTCTCCCCTTTTATTTTCAAAACTCAGACTCTGTAGCCAGAGTCACCGTCCTGCAGTTGGAGAGGGCGCATCCCAACAAAGCCTGTCTTTAAACCCAGTCTCTGGGTTTGGGGTCCTGGAATTGGCCCAGGAAAGGTGAGGTGGGTTCGGGTGCATTAGAGTGTGCAGGAGGAACTATGTGTGAAGAATCTGATTCTCTGCTTTCTGGCATTCCCTTCTGGCCACTCCCCTCAGTCCAGCGCACACTGGAGCTCCCGAGCAGAATGCTTAGAAAAGTGAAAAAGAGAACCTGGAGAAAAATTCATAGTTGTGATGTTGTTGTTGCTGTCAGTGTCCTTAAAGCCTCAGTTCAAGGTCAGACTCAGTGCACCTGTCATCCAGGCCGGTCCTCTCACCCTCCCGCAAAATTGCGTTGTGCCACGAGCGCCTGCATGTCAGTATTTGGGCCGCATTGGTCCCTTCCTCGTCCTTCTGCTGCTGGAGCTGCAGGAGCCATCTGGGCGGCTGCTGCCCGGAAGACAGAGGGACAGAGGGACAGAGGGACAGAGCGCTCCTCCCCGTTGCCATCTCAGCCCCGCCCCCATCTCAGCCCCGACACAATAACAAACAGCCCTGTAAAAGGCACTTACATTTATGAACTGTTTATAAATTTACTGACATTGATTTATGACCCTTGGCTGGACCTGCCATTAGACTCTTTAGGGGTATTTCTTTCTTCCTTTCTTTTCTGGAATTTTTTTAAAAGTGTTAACGTTACGGTTCACATTCTTAATATAGCCACATGCCAGGAACTACCCGGAAGATAGCTGGGAGCCCAACCAATGACCCATGTGCAGGAACAGAGACCTGATTTACGCCGGGGGGCTGGGGCTGGTGGAGAAAGCTGCTGGTTGGTTCTGGGACAGGCTGTCACTTTAGAAGAAGACCCCTAAGAGCCAGCCAGCTCTGAGGGGCAGCTGGGAGAAGCAGGAAGAGGACAAACTGTATCTAGAACTGTGTGGACCTCACTGCTTCCTAGATGCATGACCTTAGGCAAGTGACTCGACCAGCCTCAGCCTCAATTTCCTCATCTATGTCATGGGGACCGTAACACCGACCTTGAATGGTCGTTACAGGAGTACATGAGGCAATATTTAAAAATACCTGATGAGCCTTCCCTAGAGAGGTGCTCAGTGAATGGTGATGAGCATTATGGGGTGAAAGCTGGTCTGTGCTAGACACCCTGGGCCCCAGAGAACTTTTCCAAACAAAGCTGAGTCAACAGTGACTTCCCTTATTACTTATTAACCAGCTTCGTGCCATGAGTCTCTGCTTTGGAGGTGTGACCAGGGTTGCTGCACAGGATGGCGGTCAGCCCAGACTCCTCTTCCTGGCCGTGAAGACTCTGGAGGGTTTGGAGGAAAGTGAGAATGAAAAAGTTCCTTCCACTCTCAACTGCTCTGCCCATCCCCACACACCAAGAAAAACAAACGTTACTTTTGTTGTGTCACTAAACTTCGATTATTACCTATATCATCTACACCTCCTTATGTCTGCAAGAGAAGAAGGAGCTAACGTTTACTGAACATCCTCAACTGTCAAGTATTTGGTAGGACTTCTCCTATGTTAAATCACACACAACCCCCTGAGGTGCGTATTTTTCTCTTGTTTCACAGATAAAGAAACTGAGTTTCAGAGACATTAAAGTAACTTGCCCGTGATCACACAGCTAGCAAGTGGCTGAGATAAGAGAGAAACCCAGCCTGATTCCTAACCAATCCATTAACTCCAAATCTCTTCTCTCTTTATGTATATTAAAAACAAAACGAAATACTGACTGAGGGTCTCTGAGCTCCCTGTGACGTGTGAAAACCGGCCAGAGCACAGCATGTCCTTTAGAGTAGAGAGGTTACTCGTGCCCGCTCAGCTGCTGTAATGGAGACAGACCCCACTGTTCACCACACAGCCTTTCTGGGCCTAAAAGAGCAGGAAAAACAAAGACAAAAGCAAAAACCTCAGGCGCCCTTTCCGTGAGGCCGAACCCACTGGCAGTGACCCTCTTGGACACCAGGTGGCGCCCGAGTAAGGCGAAATGGGGAGTTTGAGACCGGGCTGATTTCGGAGGGGAAACAGCATCCAGAACTGTCAGAATGGGTTAAGGTGATCACCAGCGAAAGAGAGGCGTCCTGTCTCTGGTGGGGTGGCATTTTGGTGAGAGACTACGTGAGGGCGTCCTCTCTCAACACTAAGTCACCGTGGCCGAGCTCCTGCTGTCCGAGGCAGAGTGACCAGGCAGGGTTTGTGGGCGCAGGGCCCAGGGCCCCGCCAGGCAGGTTACAGGGACAGAACATGGGAGGTGTGTGGTGGGGAGGACTCCTTCTGTTTATTAAGAGGCCCTCTTCCATCTTAGAAGAAGGACTCACCCCCCTCAGCCCCTCCTCAGCTCTGAGTGGCCCTTCATGGCACCTGGGTGACACCAGCAGATGTACATGGTTACATCAGAGGAGTCCTCCGTAGGCCCCAAGCTTCTAATGGCAGTCAAGGGAGATAAGGAGAAGACTGTCTGACATGGGGGGTGCCCCTCGGAAGCTAGGGCCTTCTGTCCATGCCCCCGTCCCTTCCCTCATTGCCCACAGACCCTTGATTCTTGATTTCAGCGTGGTCCAATGTTTGAGTGAAAACATGGACATTTAGGGTCCAGGGGACATGGACAAGCTAAAAACCTTAGCAACATAGCTCAAGCGGAGGAAGGAATAACTTGGTGTGTCACTGTCACCCCTTCCCTGCCCCCACCTCCTCATTACTGGGACTATCTCAATCCTTCCATGACATGTCAATTTCAGACATGTCAATTTCAGTTTTTTCCCATAAATTGTTGAAAATAAACTAGAAAGCCCAATATTCAGCATGGTATTTCCCAAACAGCTTCTCTCAGCCGGAAGTGGGGCAGAAGTCCTCTGTTGGGCTAAATGAACTGGGGTTTGGTTTAGATGCTAAGGTTACCCATGGCACATCTTACTTTCCTAGGGCTGGGGCTGTTGGGAAGGGGAGATGGCTCTCTTCTACCCGTGGAGCACCAACAAGGACAGGCCCCCTGCTGCCTAAGCTTTCAGCCTGGAGACTCTTGTGTTCTTCTCCATCTATGTGTTGCGGAGTCCAGAGACAAAATCTTCTAGTCTCATAGACAGAGACTGAATTCATTCAGAGCCTCATTAATTACATGCTCCAGGGAAGGAAGGAGAAGAAAAAACTCATGAAAATGTTCATGTACAGTTAATTGCTGCCTATACTCTTACTAATTGAAGTAGCTCAGTTGGTTTTTACTTATGTACCTGTGTATGTTTAAAATGGGATATGGCACAGTATAAACTAAGCCACATCACAACCTAACGATCTGGAAAATCTCGGTTTAATAAACAAAGCTGGCTTTGAGTTAGGAGAAATGTACATTTGCCCACGCCCACTGACACACACACACACACACGCCCAAAGCACTAGCATCTCAGACCTTGTGTTCACATCTTTTCCTCCATAGTTCAAATTAAATATAGTTTCAGTCTCTTGCTCTCTCCCTTCCTCTCTCTTTCTCCTATTAAATTTATTTTTAACAGCACCTTAAAAAAAAATAAACACACCCCTCTGTGCCACTCCTGTGCCAGGTGCAGCCAGGGGCAAATTTTTACAGCTGAATTACATGACCTGAAAAATACGAAGCACATAATGAGGACATTGAGAGACACCCATCTATAGCGCTGGGCCAGCGGCTGGTGTAATAACATTCCTGGAGAGAGCAGGAGCTGGAGCAGCAGCGGAGGCAGGGCTGGAGCCCTTACTCAGCATGAGGAATTATATATATCTTGGAACTCTTTCCCGAACCTAAACATTATTGCTAAGAAAGGGATAACAGTGTGAGCGGCCATCGCTCTCCAGCCAGGGCTCACACACAGCTGTGTATGTGAGTTTCCACACAAGGCTGAAGGGAAATGCACCAGACCCAGCTCTGCCCAGGACGGGGCGAGGGTGAGGCTGAAGGGCTGGGACGTCTTCAGCTCTGGAGTGGCACAGACACGGCAGTGGGACGAAGCTTGGCACACCGCAAGCCCAGGCTTTGTCACCCACGGACCCCTAGAAAGTGTCATGGGCTTTTTAAGTCCTGTGAGTCCATTCACTGTAATAGTTGACTGGGCATCATCCTGGAACCCCAGTTACCTGGAGCTCAGACTGGACCCCCCTCGAACTCAGCCACCTGTGACCACAGCAAGAGCCAGGAGGGATGGCAGCTGTCAAGCTGTAGGAATTACAGCAACAAAGATGGCTTTTAGAGGATGGGCCATCCTAGATAGAGTGTTTTTTTTGAGGTAAAATTCACATACCGTAAAATTAACCATTAACCATTTTAAAGTGAACAATTCAGTGGTATTTAGTACATTCACAATGTCATGCAACCACCACCTCTGTCTAGTTCCAAGACATTGTCATCACCCCAAAAGGAAACCTCCTACCCAGGCAGGCTCTCCCCCTCACCACCCCAGCCCCTGGCAACTTCCAGTCTGCTCTCTGTCTCTTTGGATTTACCTGTTCTGGATGTTTCATACAAGTGGAATCAAACACTATGTAACTTTTTATGTAAGATACAGATTTTAAAAACCTTTTATTGGTGTATAATATGCATACAGGACACAGATCCCTAATGAACAGCTTGACAAATTTTCATAAACAGACCACACCCAAGTAACCACCATATGAATCAAGAAAACAGAACATCACCAGCCCCTAGAAGCCCCTCATACTACCTCCCAGCCTTATTCCCCAGAGAGGAGCACTCTCCTGACTTCTGTGTCATGGATCACTTATTTTCATACCATTATGTGTGGTTGTAGCTTGACCATTTTCATTCCTGTATAGTATTCCATCATGTGACTATACCACAATTTCTATATCCATTTGACTGTTGATTGACATTTGGGTAGTTTCCAGCTCCCAAGCTATATATTTTTAATTGACATTCAAGCCTGACAAACCTGTTGAGTAAATTTCTCAGATAGTAACAGATGAAAAGTATCAAAATAGAAGGAATGGGATGTTGGGTGAGGGGGTTGGACTAAATGGTCCCTGAGGTTTTCAGTGGCTCAGACATACTATGATTTGAGGCACAGGGAGGGAAAGCAGAGTACAAGCCACACTCCTCTGAGTGGTCTCTCCCTAAATAAACTGGGGACCTTTATGGGTAAAGCATCATGGCGTCAGAAAAGCCCAGACCAGCTTCCAAGGTGCAGAGTCACTGTCCTCCATTCCCCATTTTGGACCCCAAACAGACAGCTGCTTCCTCTGCCCATGGGGGCACTCCTCAAGACCCCCTGACTGTCCCTCCCTCTGTAATCTGGGTCATGCAAAGGGACAGAGAGCTGGGCACACAGTGGGGAGAAGGTCTGACTGATTGGATAATTGGTGGTCTGGGGGCTGCTCGAGGCAGCTTGCTATGAATCCGGGCTTGCCCAGGGCTCACAGTCCTGGGACTCAGTCAGCTCCAGCTTGCACCCAAGCCTGGTCACTGCAGAGAGAGGACAGGCCTTAAGTCTGTTGTCTGAGTGACCTGAGGCCAGACCCAGGAGAGAGAGGCAGAAGGAGACCTCTGACACATCCCTGTACAGTTTTGCTGAGGTGCATGCTCAAATTACTCCTCTTTAGGAATCAATAACAGATCAAAATATATTTCCGTTTACACATATCGAATTGTGCCTTTTCCCCATACACTGTCTGTCCCCTTATCCACACAGCTAAAGCAGACTTTTCATCTGCAGACTCTCCCTTGGCCAGCCCTATTTCAGGAATGAAGGTTTGGGGCAGGCACTTTGAAAACAGAAAAAATCCAGGTAATGCAGCCTGCAGACACCCAGACTTCTTACCTCCTGTGTTCATGCCGTTAACATCAGGGGCCTCCTCAGTCCTTTCATTTCCATCCTCTGTGCTAAGCACAGTCTATGTGGGCAAGTGGATAAATGCTCACTCACTAGTCAACTTCTTCCAGGTATTCCCCTTGTGGGGAGAAAAGGTGCCTTGGAATGTAGATTTCTCAAGCTTGATTTTCTTTCCCCTTGTGGACGCTGTTAGGACGACCTCACCAACTAACAGCCCTGTGGCCATTACGTCACTGGTGGAAGAGGTTAGGAAAGGGGCTCTGTGCAAAGGAAACAGGGTTGAGAAGGAGAAGGAGCTTGGATATCAATCCTGAGAGCAGAGGGAGAGCCCAGAGCAGGGGCTCGATTTCTGGATGACCTTGGCTCTTTTTGCTGTTTTGTCTACTCTGCTAGTCCTTCAAGCTTCAACTCAAGTCGTCATCTCCTGGGAAACCTGTTCCAACTGCCCCTCCCTCCAAGCGGCCTCCACCTCCACCTCCTGCAGCCTGGCTATCAGTGGTCACTCCCCTGGCCCTTGGTGTTGCACTGTGGTCTATCTTTCGTCTATCATTCTTCTCTCCTACCCAAATCATAAGCCCCTTAAGTTGTCGGGGGTGGAGGTGGGGGTGAGAGGGCCACGTTTTCTGCAGGCATCTCAGCTCCCATCACTACACTCAGCAGGCTGCAGGGTCTCCATAACCTTTTATTGTTGTTGATAACAACCGTGCGAAGTAATTGTGTGCTTGGGCTTTCTCCGTTGATGTATTCTTGATCAGGGCTTTTTTTTTTTACTCAGAATTCTGGGAAATTGAAGGCCAGAGATGATAAGTAGGTTTGAGGTGAGCACTGGTTCCCTCTGATGGATGTGGGTGCCAGGAATCCTCTGTTGAGTACGCCCAGTGTGGCTGTGCTCAGTGCGGAAGTGTGCTGAGATCAATTAGCAATGTCTGCTGCGGGCACAGAGCTGTAAGAAGCAAGTGCGCCACAAATTTGCCATGCTTGATCTCATCCAACTGCTTCATCTTACAGTGGAAGAGACTGAGGTGCAGAGAGGGGAAGTGACTTTATCCAAGGAAAATCAATTTCCTAAAAGGACTTTGTGCTCCGGGCGATGAGCTAACGCTTTGGCACCATTCACATGCGGCTGTCTTGAGCACCGTCTCCGTAAGACCGTCTTCCGCTTCCCTTTGAGGTGGTGGATTTTGACACGGGAAGACATATTAGGAAAAGGCATGACTCAGATCTTCTGAAGCCGCTAAAGAGTATATTAAGCCATCGACAGCTTTTTCTGATTTTCGGTTTTCTTGCAGTAGTTGAACTGATTTTTTTTTCTTTTTAATGTAAACAGACCTTCCCCTCCGTAGCCAGCCAAGTCCCCCCGGTGAATCGGTTAGAGTATGGTGGCTTTTATGACTTCACGACTGAAAGAGTTGAAAAAAGCCACTGGATGTCATAAGAATTTGTGCTGCTCTTTCTGAGGTCAGTCTCCAAAGTTTTAGCTGGGACTTCGCTCTCTTCATTCCTCGAAATTGGCCATGCCCTGTCGCATTGCTTAGAGTCTACTTAGCATTGACTTCATTCTGAATTATTTTCACGTCAGTTGTTTAAACATCTCCAGCTCCAGTAGACAGTGAACTTCTCAAGGGCAGGGACCATGACTTATTTATTACCATGTCTCTCTCACAGCCCAGCAGACTACCTTGAACTCTGCCCATTCACGAATTCATTCATTTGTGTCTGCCTGCAGGCAAAAACCGTTGGTGAGGTGTCTACCTTGTACCGCCAGGACTCAATACGGAAAGAACTGCGTGGACAAGATGGGTCATGCAGATTCCACTGACTATTAAAATTCTCATGGAGCAAGGACTCAGCCGAATGTGACTTTTCTTTGCACAGCTTGATGCCTCTTAGGGTGCCCTTTAAAGGGCAGATTTGGAAAAGCTGGTGAGGTGACAGCAGTTCTTTGAGGAGAAAAAAATACTCCAGCTTTGGCATCCTAGCTACTATTTCCCTTCTTTTATTCTTTCCTTTTACATATTTTTATGAAAAATTTCAAACATACACAACAGTAGAAAGAAGAGTATAATGACCCCCCGACCCCATCAGACATCAATTATCTTTAACTCATGACCAATCTTGTTTCATCTTTGTTTCACAATCTGTCCCCGGCTCTGGATTATTCTGAAGCAAAGCCTAGAGGCCATATCATTTCATTCGTATGTTTTAATATGTATTGCTAAAAGATGAGGCATTTTTAAGAGAGAATCATAATGCATTATACATCTAAAAATTAACAATAATTTCTTAATAACAACAAATATTCAGTTCTGTGATTGTCTCCTGAATGTTTCTTTCTTATTTTTAAAATTAAATTTTTACTTGTTTGATTCAGTATCCAAATATCCATGCATTGTGACTGGCCAATATGTTTCTCAAGCCTCTTTTAGCTTACAGCAGTTGTTTTTAACTAGGGGCAGTTATGCTCCTCAGGGCACGAGGCCATGTCTGGAGATACTTTGGGTTGTCACAGTCTGAGGTGGAGGATGCTACTGGCGTCTAGTGGGTAGAGGCCAAGGATGCTGCTAGACATCCTGTAGTGCACAGGACAGCCCCCCACGACAAAGAATGGTCTGGGCCCAATGTCAAGAGTGTTGAAATGGAGAGACCCTGACCTAGAGGTTCCACCTCTCTCTCTTTTTCTTGCAGTTTCTCTGTTGAGGAAACCAGAGTTTGCGGAGGCCCTGGAGAGTTCCCCGGCTCTGGCCCATGCTCCTCGCATCTCTTGGTGCAGCTCAACACGTCCCTCTGAACTCTGAATTTCCTGTAGCCTGGTGGTTCAATCTCACCACATTTTCTCAAAGTGGATCCTGTGTCTGGGCCTCTCACACACATGGGCATTCTCCTCAGCGGGTGCACCCCCGCCTTTACCTGGGTCATTGTGTCGGCATCTGACCTGCCTCACAGACGGGGCGTGCCTGTGGGGAACACTGCGTGAGCCCTACTGTCATGGGAGAGGCACCTTTTCAAGGGCACGGACTCTCCCGGTGGCCCCATTTGGCCTCCCTGTGCATCGTTCTCCCAAGAGGGCTAGTCATCCTCCAGTTTAAGCAAAACATCTCTCCTTTTGTGGTTTTGAATTTGACACTAAGAAACTTGACATTTACACAGATGCAAGCTCTCAAAGCAGGTTCCAGGAATCAAAGTTATTCTTAATCAAATTAGCCCTTGAAGCCATCCGGAAGCTCTGGTTTCTGCAGTTGGCATGCTGTCCCTCCACATTCCCCAGATCTGCACGAGGTACGTCACACACACCCCACACAGCGTCCCCACCACTTCTCCAAAAGCCAGATTCCTGCCACCCCAACAGCTGAGGACAAAGCCACAAAGGTAGGGAACAAGACTTCTGTGTGGCAAGGAAAACAGCTCAGGGCCCTGAAATTTAATTTTTAACACAGGCAAGGCTCGGGCGCAATAATTGTGCATAAAGTAAGACACAGTCAACAGTGAGAGGTGAGAATCGAGAGCAGAAGAACAAACAGAAGGATTATTTAAAACCCCAATGGTCTGGGCCTACTAAAGGTGGAGATAAATAACCTTACTCAAGTAGCCTCGGCTCGTAATTATCACTCATCATTAGTCTGCAGGACACTGTCTAAGGCAGAAGAGCGAGAAAGGAAGGAAGATGGAGCCTAAATGATTGAGGGCTGCCTGTTCATCACCTACTACTCTGGGTGCTGGGGGGCATCGAGGGAAAGACAGCCCCGGCCGTCGACAGGTTCACATGGGCAGGATTTTAGTGAGATGAGATGAATTCCATGAAGAAGGAGCCCAGTGCAGGTGGACCTAACGCAGTCTGGGAAAGCTTCCAGGAAGAGTTTGAAGAGGAGTAGCCAAGGAGGAGACAAAAGCACCGGGCTGTTCTGATCGGCAAGGAGCGTGGCCTGGAGTGCAGTGCCCAGGAGGGGGCGGCGGGACGAGGGAGGCGGGGCCGAGCTCAGAGGCTCTGTGCAGCAAACCCAGCGCTCAGAATGAGCTCTCAGAGCTATAAGGAATTCTGAGGATTTTAAGCAGAGGAGAGACAGTGAGATTTACATTTTGGAAAGGTTATTCTGGCCAAAAGTAGGAGGGGGAGGAGAGGCGAGGGGAGGGAAGGGGAGAGGAGGGAGGCAAAAACAGAGGTTTCCTTAGTGATTGGCAGCAACCCAGGCAAGCAAGGGAGGGGGTGCATGAAGTCAGTGGAGACAAAGAGGAGGGAAAAAGGGGATGACAGGATTATCTCATTTAATCCACCCCACACCCCCAGAAGGTCAAAATCATCTCTCTTTGTGAGGAGACAGACTCCTGGAACTGTCAAGGTCATAGATAGTAAGTGATGCCGTCTGGATCTGAACCCAGCTCTAACTCCCAACTCTAAGCTTGTTTCAGCCACCAGGCTCATCCCTCACTTTAAGTCTTCAAGTGAAATGATGATCAACACAATATGTGATTTTTTTAAGGCAGGAAAGCACAATATGTTTTAGAAAGATTTCCATAAAACAACGAAAATATCAACGAGTGCCTTGTCTGGGGAGAGCCCGGTAACTCATGAAGCTGATGCTCCCGTGGTAAGTGGGGACTGTAAAAGCTGTATTCCAGCCACTGGGAACACAGCCCCACCATTCCCGGGGGGTTGCCAGGACAGTGAGCTGGTCCCCTAGAAGGCTGGCGTCTGACAGAGACTCATGGAAAGTGGGAAAGCCTTTGGGAGAGAGGGACAGTGTGGGTGGCCTTTGTGGAGAGCACAGACCCAGGAGCCATGGGCAAGGGGCTTGCCCAGCGAAACTCAACATCACACCCTCCAACCAAGCGGCTCTCATTGGAAAGTGTGACCATCTCCACCGGTGGAGAAAAACGGTCTATTTCAGCCTCTCTCTCTTTCTTGCTCTCTAGTTCTCTCTCTCTCTCACACACACAATCTTTTAAAATGCAGAGAGCAAGAGGAAAATGTCTATTTGCACCATCTGGCTTGTTCTTTAAAAAGCTCATTCCAAGAAAGAAATATGTTCTCCTTGCCTTAATTTATGTTTCTACCTTTTTCTTCCAATAAGCCTGCAGAAGGGATTGGGGGAGGGGGCAGGTCTGATGCTTTGCAAGGATTCGGCAACAGCTTTGGTATGCTGCTGCCTACACAGCAGTATTTAACCCAATTACAGGATAATAAGGGCTCAGACAAATTATCTGCAAATAGATATGTCTATATGTAAACCCTTGTATTTGGAACATGCGTCTGGAGCCAAAGAAAAGTTAAGCGCTTAGCCAGAGACGGACTGAGCTCACAGATTTTCTTTTTTTTTCCCAGCCCTGGATGTGGAGATACTTGAGTTAGATAAATAAGAAATCCCAGGTACAGACTAGATGGTCCAGCCTTGAAATTGTCCAGATCAGGAGTTTGTCTCTGAGACTGTCCCCATCTGGGGTCTGTGCCCGTCCAGTGACCCAGGGGACAATGAGGGGCTCTGCCAGGTTGGCCCAGCGTGGCTCTCACACAGACGGCAGTCCCCTGAGGCGGGCCAGACGCCCTCCATTCGTTCCATCCCAGAGCAGCAAGGACAGACCTCCTAGAGAAATGCTCACAGGCTGGCCCCAGTGGAACCGCTCCAAGTCTAATCAGCAGAGGCAGCGGGCTGGGCTGGGAGGCAGGGGGCAGAGGATAAGTTGCAAAGGAACTGAGGCTTGCATTTTATGATTCTAAACCATCAACTGATGCTGAAAAAGCTTTAAAATTTCACTTTACAGCAGAGCAGGAAACTGAGGTCCAGAGAGAAGGCACTTGTGCAGGCCACCCAGCTGGCTTGTGGGGAAGCTAAGACAGACCCAGGCTCCCGGGCCCCAGCACAGGGTGCTCTGCAGGACCAGCGCTGCCTGCATAACAGGGCTGCGGGTGTTGGAAACGATTCTGGGCAACATGACTCTTCTCTGAGAACACAATTTAAAAGAGAAACTGGAATTTGCTTTCTTTTTTCCCTGATGATTTATACCTAGAGAAAGAAAAAATTTTTAAATATGAGGTATATAATGTGTCCAATAAAAGCATAGATCGCATGATGCAAAATTCCTTTGTTGCCACCATCAGGGGACATTTGCGTGTGCGTGCATGTGTGCACACAGGAGCGCGATGGGAACTGGCTCCGTGTGGGGGTCTGTGTGTCTGTGAGCGGGTGTTCCCCCTCGGCCCAGCGCTACGACGTGCTAACCATTCTGTTGGTTTAACAGTTCACACTTCTAGCACATTTCTCCATCTGCCCCACTGTTGCTTGCCATCCACGGTTTTCTTTATTATGATGTGTTCTGCTGCGCCTTAAAAACTGTTTTCCTTAGACAGGGTGTTTGCTGTTTTATATGGGGCAATTGACACCAGCCCACATCCAGGCCTTGGAAAATAGTTTTGGTTCCCAGGGAGAAGGAGGTGGACTGACTGTAACGGCTCTCCCAGCAGCTGGGAGAGAGGGGGGGCTCTCCGGTGAGGCCTGCTAAAGACACCTTGACAGTTTCCCCTGTCATTTCCAGAAATGTCTTAAATCAGCTTGAACATCTGCAAGCCTTTGAGTATGGTCGCATGGCAGGGTCTGGGGGGAGACTGTAGGAGGTGAGGGGATGTGAGGAGGAGGGAGAGGGGTAGGGAATGAGCCCAGAGGCCCAGCCTCAACAGACCCCGTCTGAAGTCTTGCAAGATGCCCCCTGTCTGCCCAGGCCTCCGCCAGCCTGCTTCTGCCACCTGTTTTTAGGACCAGGCTTTTCAATTCATTTCAGTTTCCCAAGAGCAGGGACAGCTGAGCCTGGAGCAGGGCAGGGACCGGTGGAAAGACCTGGGTGTTGTTTTTGTAGACAGGAGGCCTGGTTTTTGTCGGGCGCTAGGAGGTGCCCAGGTGTTTTTACGCAGCCTCCAGTGCAGGCCTGGCCTGCTGGAGTGGATTTCAACTCTCATTTGCCAAACTACACTTTCAAGAGGTGTCAGATATCGAAAACCTCTCCCCCAAGCCAAAGCAAGCATTTGGGTGAGGAGAGGTCCAGAGGGGGCTAGGGACGGTAGGAGAAGACGCTGGTGAAAAAAAGGAAAAAGCAAAAGCACCAAGAAAAGTTTCTTCACATAGTGTTCCAAGTGGGCTGTTTCTTTTTAAAATAATTGGTTAAGCCGTGCATAAAGCCAGGTAGGTCTGTTCTGCATTGCAAAGGAGACTGGGCAGAGACCAGTCTTCTTGGCACGCATGGGATTTTGGGAACCAGAGCTTTGTAGGACAAGGGAAGGGGCTGTGTCCAGTGACCCAAGGTGACCCGTGCCTTATGGGAAACCCAGAAGGAGAGAAGAAGTGGCGAGAAAGGGTGTGAGGGAAGTTTGGGGAGGGAGGGAAGAGAAAGGGAGGGGAAGGGAAGGGAGGGGAAGACAGAGGAGGAGTAGGGGGACTGAAGGCAAGAGGGGGGGCAAGTCTCCTAAGTCTGAGGTCTCAGAGTCATCTGTAGACAGGGCCAGGCTGGCAGAGCCCGGGGTCCCCCAATTGGTACTGTCCGTTGCATGCCTCTGTGCCCCAGTCCTTCTGTATCAATAACTGTGTTGACTGCTGCCCCTTCTATAGGGTTCAGAATTCTTCTCTCTAATGACTCATGAAAGCATAAAATTAAGACATTCTGGGAAGCCAAAGGAATCTGGTTTAAAATGTGTGTTTGGGGAATGGAAGGCATTAGAAAAATGCTCATGTCTGGACTATCCTGTTGTTTTCTCGTCAAATTAATGAATGAGTCACGGTCCTCTTTAGGTCTGTAAAATGCTCCAGAAGGGGGAGCAGGGAGGGCTGGGGGTCTGACAAGCTCGTTTTCTCTGGCTTTTTGGACTGTTCACGCCCATTGCTGTTTTCCTCTTCCTCTTTCTATCTGTCTCCAGAGAAAGGCTCTTTCCCATGAATAAGCAACACAACTTGAGCACCTTTCTCCTGCCTCCTCCCACCCCCAGCACAAGACTGCCCACCCTGAATAAAATCCAGTCAAACTGTGGGGATACGTGGCTGGGTTCCCCCAGAATCTGGGTGGCCAGCCCGACAGGACGCCTCACCGGGGCGGGTCTGGTTGGAGCCCCAGCTTCTCACTGCACATCTCTGATTCACCCTCCGTGTCTGCCGTTGGTCAGCTCCCCAGACCAAGGGCACCCCCTCAGGGTGAGTGGCACTAGCCCAACCATTAAGGGTTAAAGAATAATCCCTTAGCTTCTAGAAACTGCAGAAGACCCCATTTTGCTTCTGGTGCCTTCTCCCTTTACTCCCTCCTGGACCTCAATGACCCAGCCCATCAGGGCCCACGGTCCAGTCCCCTTCGTCCTGACCTACAAAGCCTGCCTTCTGACCCCAGGCATCACGTAGCCACTGGGAATTTCAGAAATAGTCCTTGTCCCATAAATGTTTCTTGAGAGAGCCCCTTCTTTCCTCTACCCCAACAAAAACGCCTCTTCCCTTATAACTGGTGTTAGGAATTACTCGGATAACAGAAGCAGGGGAAGGAGGAAGGTCTCACACTGGAAGAGCTCCCCAGAGGACCCCACAACAGAGCTTCCGCAAAGCCCTGTGCACCTCCTGCTGACAAATGGAGAAACAACATCCTGGACCGGCCTCCCCATTTGGGGCCCCTGAATTTGCTTATGGGCTCTGTGGCCTCTCAGCTTCCCTGGGGAAAGGGGACCACAGACTTATTTTATAAAGCACCTACTATGCACCTAGAGTTATATGCTGATGCCCCACAGACGCTGCAATGGAATCACAGAGGCTGCTGAGACTTGCTGAGGTTAATAAGCAGCCCAGCGTCCCATGCCCGGTTCACACCTGCACTCTCAGCCTACAGGGCAGGAGCCGCCTGCCTCCTGGGGCCTCAGAAGCATCTTCCCAAGCTCTGACTCAGTTTTCTCCTTCCAGAAGACAGGACTGGCAGCATCCACAGCCCACTGTCCTCAGAGGCCCGGTCCACAGGCTCGGCATCGGCAGCACGTCTTAGCTTAATGCCGGGCAGCCTCCCGTGCCAAGATCAGAGCTGCCGGGGAGGGGGCGTTGGGGAGAGGGATGGGGGGCCCAAACCCTCCCCATTCTTCCCTCTCTCCCTATCCCAGCTGATGGCCAAAATGCTTGAAGTTGTTGTGCCAAAATGAATTAAAGAACATTAATGCCTTATTACCAAGCTACATAGCAACAACTCTGTAAATGATTAAATATGTATCAGATTCACTTCACTGTAAGTCTGATTTAATTACAACACTAAAATTCTACATACATATATTCCATTTTTATAAGTTCTTATTTGTTGAGTATGGTCATTTGCTCAAAATAAATTGAGGGAACACTGTTTATATATGCACGTTTCAGAGCCAGGAGAGAAAAGCTGATGTTGATGCAAAATGTGATTATAAAATAATGACTGTGTTTTTTCAGCAAACAGACTAGGACTCCAAAGACATTCCACTGGAAAGCTCCATCCTATTCCAGGGACGCTGCCATTGCTCAAGTACCTTGTGGCATCTCTTTTGGAATCGCCTTCAGAGTCCATCTGTGTGGGCTCCATGGAAGAAAAATAAACCACTCCACCCCACCTCGTTATTGACCGAAAAATTCTATTACCCAGTTTGATTACTTACCTAATTCCCCGGGATTGGCCTCAAATGGCTTTCAATTGCTTCTAAATATCAGATCAACCCTCAAATGACGAGAACTAACAACCTTTGAAGGACATTTCCAAGAATGCTGAGCAGGCCCTGGGAGCTATTCCAAAAGAACTGGGATCCAGGCGGGTTGGGGAGCGAGGCCGGCGTGGAGCTGAGCCTGGAAGGATGGGAAAGCTCTGAGTGATGAACGAGCACTCCGCGATTTACCGAGCGCTTTTCCCACCTCTTCCTCCTTTGGAGTCTCTGAAGAAGGGCAGGTGTAATGATGATCACCTGACTGTAGATGAGGAATTGAAAGCACAGAGGGAATCATGGGTCCTAGGCACACAGCTAGCAGATAAATAACAGAGTTGGGTCTGGAAATCAAGCCTTTGTGCACCTGTGTGCAGTGCCCACTGTCCCCACTATGTCCCACAGCATCTCAGGAGGCAGAAGCCAGTAGGCTGGGCTACCCGGAGGAGAAGATTCTGCAGAGAAGAGGTGGAAGGCCAGGCCGAGGCAGGAGGTTGGGCTGGCATCTGGGAGGCCTTTGGAGCAGATTAAGGAGCATGGCAGAGATTGATGCTGTAGCTACTGGCCATAGACCACTGGTGGGGACAGTGCAGGGCCCACAGTGTGACCTCTTTCTTCTGGACCTGGATGCTGACGCTGCAGGCTGGCTCCACAAACATCTGCCCTAACCAGCCTTCCTGAATTCGAGGGGCTGGCCCCTTGCAGCCAGACTTCTGCTGATGGCCCGGGTATACCACATGGCGGCCCACGTGAGGCATGGAAGGTGGCAGGGAGCTATGTGAGGTGATGGCTGGGTGTGGGGACATCAGATCCCCCGGAGGAGGCATTTGTTTCTTCTGGAACCATCCCGACTGGTCCCCGACATCACAAGTGTGGAACTTCTGCTGACATTGTCCTGTGGTATGGTGGGGTGTTCCTCCAGTCTGCATTGTTCCTGGCTTGGTTGCTTGGCCTTCCAAGAAATTTTACAAACTCCCCAGTACTCTCTAAAAAATCCCTTTACCTGTGAACTAGCTGACGTGGACTCTGTTATCTGCAGGACCCACCGAGCACTCTGGTGACACCGTCCATCCATCCAGTGCATAGATGTATCCTTTCCTTCTAACCATTTATTCAGCATCTACAGTGTGTCAGGAATTGTCCTTTGATGTTCATTTTTCTTATTTAATATGACAACTGTCTTGTGATGTAATTATACTCACCTAGAGAGGAACAAACTGAAGCTGAGAGAGGTTAAGAAGCAGAACTCAGGCCACACAGCTAGATTTGGACCAGAGTTTTTATTTGCCCACCACTCCATGACCTAAAACTTTCGGGATACCTCTGAAAGAAGGATGGACTGGGGAAGGGCCGAGGGCATGTGTGTCTCTAGAGAGGGGAGCTTCAGCAGGCCAGTCTGGGGGCATTTGGAGGGGCCCTGGCTCCACAACTTTCGGAAGGATTAGACGATGCGGCGCTGAGCAGGGACTGGACGGAAGGCTGTTTCAGGCCGTCCTCCTGGGCAGCCCTCAGGCCTGCCCTGCTCGGGTGTGCGCTGCTTGCCAACAGTGAGGGGTCTGTAAGATGCGGACCAGATCCCTGCAAAGGGAGACCTATTTTAAAGGCACTTGGACAGCTCACTATCCAGACCACTCTAGAACCTCTTTTTGTCACAGGAACAAAGCCTTTTGTAGTCACGCTGTCCCCTCCGCTCCCTTTCGTAATTCCCGGTTTTCACGAATGGAGTCTGCGTAGACAGGGCCTCCTCTGGAGTCTCACCCGAGCTCTTCCTGGGGCTCCTTGGACAAAAGGGGGAGGCTAGAGGTGTGGGCGCATTTTAATCCCAGATTTTCCCTCTCCTTGAAGCTGGTGAACTCTCAGAACAAGGATCTTGAACACCCAGGGCTCGCCCCCTCGCTTCCTCGGATCAAGCGACGAGGAACTGAAAACGTGGACGGCGAAGGCTGACGTCATCACGCCCGGCGTGCTTGCCCCGGTTCCGCCAGAGCCCCGGATGCGCGGGTGGGCGGCTCCCCCGGCTCCTCTACGCTCCTCCCCGTTAGTCTTCGGACCCTCGCCTCCCTCAGCCGTCACCTGCCCGCCGCCTGTACCCTTTGCTTCCCTGCACCTTGGGCGCTGCATCCAGCTCCTTTTCTACCCCGTCTGCCGTCTTCTATTAGAAGCAGTGGATTTGGAGAAAACAAACCCAGGCCAGCTTCTTGGAGATTCTGGGTGTGATCATTTCTACTGCAATTAATAGAAAACCCAGCTCCAAAATGACTTGAACAGTAAGGAAATAATACATGTGGAAATGTAACTGAAATATAATGTCACTGAAACAACACATTAGGAACTGTAACTGAAAGTTGCAGAGTGCTTCAACCTTCAGGAGTGGTTTGATCAGCGCCCTGTCTCCATTTCTTGGTGAGCCTCTCAGCTCTGCCCTCGTTGGTTGGTGGCTTGGCTTCACTGCAGCCTGACTTCCCAGATAGTAATCTGTTGCAAAACAGCTGCACAGTTCCAGGCCTCACATCCACACACCACACCATGGAGAACAAGAGAGAGCTCTCTGACCCCTCTCCTCCCACCCCCACCCAACAGTTCTACACTTCACTCTGATTGGGCCAGCCTGAGCCAATCACTATGGCCAGGAGAAGGTCGAGCACTGATTGGCTTAGGCCTGGGTTCCTTCTCAACCCTGAACAAATCACTGTAGGGAGGAGGATGAGACAGTGCTGATTGGCTTAGGGATGTGGGAGAGGGATTCATTCCCCAACAAGCATTGCTGCCCCACTGTGGGGAGGGCTGGAAGGCCATCACATCGTCCACCTCCCCAGGGAGCTGGTCTTTGGTCTTAGATACAATCTGGGCCATGGGGCATCCTAGTAAAAGGATGGGCTTTAGGTGCTGACGGACCTGATTTGGGACCCAGATCTGCCACTCTCAGGTTAAAGAAGCTTTAAAAAGTCACTTAACTTCAGTGAACCTCAGTTTTTGCAGCTGTAAAATGAGCATGATTCCACCTGCCTTCCTCAGAAGTAATGTATGCAGAAGAGTCTGCATGGTGCCTGGACACCACAGCCAACTGTAGGTGGTGGCACTAATTAAGACGTGGGAAGTTTCAAACCCCTGAGCTCCGGAGCGGCTCTGGCTGGACCCCTGCCCACCCAACCACTGCCCCCTGCTGGGAGGAAGCAGCCCTTTCTGTTACATCTAAGCCGGAGGCCAATACGAAAGTCTCCGGTGGTGACCCCGTGAGCCTCTTTCCCGTCTCTCTGGCAGCCAGTGGGTCAGGGCCCTTGGAGATGCAGCTGATCACCTCACCCACTGCCCCAGGGCATCCCGGGAGAGGTAGTTCCAGGTGACACACTCAGGACGGGGAGGCACGAGGCTTTGAAAATCCTCGTTTGCTTACGAAGTACCAAGCAAGATTCTGGGAAGAAGGAACAGTCTTGACCCCGGACACTGGTGTCAGGCTCCGGGGGTGGGATAAGCTTTGGAGTCAGACAGCCCCGGTTCCCAGTGCTGCCCCTCAGGAGCTGCCTGGTTTTGCCCCTGAGGAATGATTTCCTCATTTGTAATAAGGAAATAATCATTGGGCTCACTTAATGGGTTTGTTGTGAGGACTGAGTACAATAAATCATGCAGTCAACCTAGGGCTGTGTCAGGAGTTAAAGATTATAGGTAAATGTTATTGCTATTGTGATCAAATGCCAAGAAAATATTTGTATTTGAAGAATCTCTCCTTATTACATTTCTAATATTCTAGGAGTTTTTGATTATGTCTGGGGTTCACTAAGATTTCTAGGATGTTCACATTATCCTTTGTCAGTTTAAGTTGCATCAACATATGTTTATCCAACCGATATTTACTGGGCACCTACCAAGTTCCAGGTACTCTGCCAGGAGCTGCTGACACATGGGCTGCTGTGTATGGTTGTACAGGTTGTGAACTGCACAATTCCAGGTGTCCAGTCACATCCTAATCTATGTAAATGACCCCCATGCCTCGGAATTGTGCAGTGCACAACTGACATGGCCACACAAAGTGCTCTGCCTGCTCTCTACTCAAACTATCCCACCATTATATAACTGAAAACTCGGATTTGTGCAGTGAAGACAAAGCAAGGAGTATGATGAAATTTTTATCAAATGAGGGCTGGAGCAAGGGCCAAACTATGCAGGACCTTATTGCCTGGTTTAAAGATTTGGATTTTTATTCTTGAAGCAATAAGAAGCCATTGGAGGATTTTTTTTTTTGGTGAGGAAGATTGGCCCTAAGCTAACATCCGTTGCCAATCTTCCTCTTTTTGCTGAGGAAGATTAGCCTTGAGCTGACATCTGTGCCCATCTTCCTCTATTTTGTATGTGGGATGCTGCATGACCAGATTTGCATTTTAAAAATATCCTTTGGCTGCTGTGTAGAGAATGGATTGTAGGGGTAAGTGTGGAAGCAGGGAGTCCTCCACGAGGCTTTTATGGGAGAGAAATGGCCATGGCTTGGACTAGGGTGGCAGGAAAAACAGAAAGGAGGGACAAATTCAAGAGTGAACCAGTACTGGGGTGGAGAGAAGAAGGAGTCGATGGAGGCCGGTGAGTTTTTCTGAAAGGAGGAACCTGGGAGGAAGCCCATGTTTGCTCCAGGCTTCCTGACACAATCTGTGACGGCTGTTACGTGATCCTTGCATTTCCATGCATGTGGACACTGAGTTTTCTCAGCAGCTGCAAGAGTTGAGCTATAAAGAGCAAGCAGACAAGTGGGGGTGGAGAAAGAGGCTCGGGGGCAGCGCCCCAGCCCAACAGCCCTGCTCAGACAGATGCTCTGAGCTCAGTGAGGTCAGGGCCGTGCCTCTGGCGCGAGCTGTGCTGGGAGCCTCAGACAGAGCAGCGGCCCTCGCCCACAGGTGACAACAAACCCAGCGTTTGAATTCCCCAAAGGAAGGCGCCTTTATGGAAACCTGCCCGGAGCGCTGGAAAGATGAGTCGATCCAGGCACCAGAAGTCTGGGCGGACTGAACCGGCCTCAGAAGTTACCTGCTGGAAAGCCTATTATTAGAATTCTCAACTGCCTTAATCCAACCCACAGAGGCACACCCTACCTGGTGCAAATTCCCTCCCCACCCCGTTAGTCACCCACGTCTCCTGGCTTGCAAATGTAGTTAAGCTCCACAAGAATCACCCAGGGTGGAGCTGGCGCCTCCAAGGGCAAAGGTCCTACACAGATCAACTGTCCCTTCTCCACCACAAGGTTTGACAACAGGCTGCTGCCCGGACTCAGGCAGACAGGCCACCTTCTCCTGGAGGATGGCTGGACGCTGAGCACCTCTCTCTCTGAAGCTTGGCTGTGGAGACGCAGACCCAGGCTCGGAGCCGGGCTCGGTGGGGAGGGACCTGCTGGAAGCTGGGTAACGCAGTGGATGGTATTTCCATAATGGCCTGGCACCTCTGAAAAAAAGAGGCTCCAACAGGTCAGAGACAAGCTCTACCAACGAATTCAATCTCTCAGAAAGAATGACAGTAAGATGTGGGCTTTCTATGGAAAGATTCCAAAGCCCTTGCCTTTTGTCGTGTGCCACTTCTCAGTTCATTCATTCCTTCAGAGAATGTGACTTGAGCACCAAGTATATGCTAGGCAGTGTGCTGGACACTGGGGAGAATGAAGAGGGCAAGATTGCACCTGTGTGGAGTTTGCATTCTAGTCCTTTGAAGCCAAACAGCCTCTCTCTGCCAAGGTCTGAAAACGCCTGCCTGCTGTCCAGATGTGTCTCTGTCTCTGTTCGCAGCCTTGAGAAATGGTGCAGTTTTATGTTTTAAATAACCACTACAGCCCCTGAGTATAATGACAGCCACCAGCAGGAACACAGGACACTCCTGTAATATTCAGCCAAAGAAGATGACAGCCATGAACTCGAGCCCCTGAGGCCAGGATTCTAGAATGGATTATTAAGGTGAAGGCTTTGCCAATACCTAGAGAAGCAAGTAGTAATAAAAATGGCTAACACTTGAGCTTTCCATGCTGCTTCAATCCTCGTAACCACCTTATGAAATGGGCACCATGATTACTTCTACTCCGTCGATGAGCCTTCTGAGACCGAGAGCAGTTCAACAGCTTGCCGGTGAGTGCCACACGGCCAGCAGGCGGCACAGCTGGGATTCACATCCAGGTGGCCCATCCCCAGGGCCTGGGCCTTGACCACGGCATCACCCTTTCTCTCCGGAGAGTGTCTCCTGGAGAGGAGCCTGCTCCACTAGGAGCAATTACATCAGTCCATCCATGTTGCCTCCCTCGACAGGGTTCCAGGATAAGCACATCAGTAAAAGACAGTAGAAATTGTGTTTCTGGATGAGACTAAGACCTCCGCCCATGTGCTGATCCAATGGGGCAGGAGAGTAACTTGTTGAACAACTGTATTCAAGGGGGTGCAGTGACTGGGGGGGTTACCCTGGAGGGCACTTGCTGGTGGAGAACCACATTCTGGAACGCTGGAACCAAACATTCCCACAAAGCTGCCCTGTGTCCTGTCGAACATCTTCACTGGTGATCTGGATGAAAACTGAGTGGCTGCACTTACAAGCCTGCAAAGGTGGGATGGCGAGCCAGCGTGGGCCACGTAGACCTCTGTCTTTCAGGTTGGTGGTCTCCCCAGAGGAGGAAGAGAGGAGGTGATTAGAGGCTTTGATGAGACAACTTCCAGGAAACAAAAGTGATCACCACTTAGCAGAAGGAGGCATTTACTGGCAGGTAGGCCCTGGCTGGATGCGGTGGGGATGCTGGTTTTGTGGTTTCCTGTCCCACTCCTAGACGCCCTGGAGCCTTGGGTTCAAATCCCGTAAGACCCGGGCTGAGTCAACCTGCAAGGGCTCCTCGCTCAGCCTGCATGCGATTTCCTGTGCCTGGATCCCTCCGAAGTGACGTCCAATGTGAGATTTGTGAGCAGAGGCGGAGTTGGGACAGGAATCAGCCCTGTTGGCTCAGCTTGTGCCGTCACCCCCGACTCCTGCAGATGCCTGGAAGTCTCCGATTCTATTCACTCAAAGCCTCAGCCGGAAGACACCTGTGTCACTGCCATTTGCAGATTAGCAGGAGTTAGTTTCTTGGTTCCCAGGCCCATGACCAAGAAGCAGAGAACGGAGGGCAGATAGTATTTTTTCCTGAGGAGGAAAGGATAAGGAAGCAGCCAGGACATAGGCCGCCATCCAGGGCCCTACGAAGCCGGGGGGCAGGATGTATCAATTCCCATTGCTGCTGTAACAAATCTCCACAAACTCTGGCTTGAAGCAACTCCATATCTCCAGTCCTATAGGTCAGAAGTCTGGCACGGCGTGGCTAAGCCTGGGGACTCACAAGGCCACTGTCAAGGTGTCCACCGGTCTAGGCTCTTATCTGGACGTGCTGGGGGAGGTTCACCTCCAGGATCATTAGGGTCGTTGGCAGAATCCAGTTCCTTGTTGGATGCTAGCCGGAGCCTCTCTCAGCTCCTTCAAGCCTCCCGCCTTCCTCCTCACTGTGCCTCCTCCTCCTTCAAAGGCAAAGCCGTGGAGTTCTTGTCATGCTTCCAGTCTCTCTGCCTTCTGTCTAATAAAGCCCACCTGCTTCACAGCTGGCCCCAGAGCCTGGCCTGCAGAGTGTCACAGCCCAGACTGGTGATGTTATGTGCCATGAACATGTGGCTCCCTTTTGTCAGCGTGACTTTGCCCAAGTAAATTAGTATTTTCACCTCAAATAGTATAAGTGGCAGAAATATGTTGACTTGCCCACAAGTGGGTTAACACAAATGACTCCACCATTGGAAAATATAAAGTATCAGTGTGTTTTCATGTAACCAGTGGCAAGCATTTTTTTTTTCAGTTTTCTTGATATTTGTTGACCTGCAGCTGGAATTCCACGTATGGGCTAAAAAATGACCTCAAAAGACAAAGGATAGAAAAGAGATGGTAACTGATTACAGCATCATTCTCCACCCTCACACACACACACACACACACACACACACACATGCATACAAACATGCACACAAACACACATACACTTTTGCACACATGCACAAATATGTACACACACACACTTGTACATACGCAGGCACTGGCTGTGTACATTTCACTATTTCTGGAAGGCAACATGAGCTGGATAGATGCCATGGTTACCATCACAAGTGACACCAGTCTAGGGGTATACTGGTCCCCCAAGAATAGTGACAAAATAGTACCCCTTCATCCATGCAGGAACTGTGAGCGCGCCTCTGCTCCCTAGAGGCCGACTCCCAGTTTAGCAGTGGAGATGAATAAGTGAACCCTGGGACACAGCTTGAGGAGGGGCACGACAGAAGAGGGCCCGCACCCCGGAGAACTGAGGGAACATCCCCAATGCCCTCTGGACTGCCACAGGCTCTCTAGGTGGCTCACACACTGTCCCACGTGGCCATCAGGGGCTCCAGCCACCCTCTCCACAAGCACCCCTCCCTGGCTTCATGTCACCGGAGCTGAGCTGTCCCCTCCACCGCTGCATGCCAGGCCATGTCTCCACTTCTAAACTGGGGGCCAGACGCCATATCATCCCTGCAAGAGACAGGGGCTCACACACCAGGGCCTGACGCCAAGACCCCTGCTCCCCTCTCTTCTCTCCGGTCCATTTCCTCACAGGGCCAAGCACCCCGGTCCACACCACACTTGACCCACTGGATCAGAGAGAAGGGGTAAGACAGATGCCTGCGTCCCCTGTGAGCTGGTGGAGCTGCCTCATGTCCAGCCCCCACCCCTGCTTCTCCTCCTTCCTCCATTCTGCTACCCAGAGGTGAAGGCTCCATCCAGTCTCTGCCTATCCAGAGGGGCCCTATGATGCAAACCAGGCATCATGAAGAAGCGTCTCCTAAGTGATGGAGGCATTCGATTCCACTTAATGGGGTGTGTCAGTTAGGAATGGTCCTGGCTGTACATTACAGGACACCCAAATTTTGAAAAGCTTTACCTATAGACATTTAATTATCTTACAGTACCAGAAGCCCAGATCGGTGGTCCCGTGATGTAGTGGTTCAGTGATGTCATCGAGACCCAGGCTTTTCCCAGTATCCCTCTCTGCTGTCTCAGCCTGACTGCACTGGGTCTCCACATTGTCACAAGACGGCAGCCACAGCTCCAGATAGCACATCCTCATAGAGTAACATTCAAACCAGATGGAAGGGTGTGATGCAGGGACTTTCTTTTCACATGGCTTCTGTGTCAGACAGAGGCAGCTTCAGATCTCCTGTCAAGCCAAAACAACGGAGAGTGATTGCTATGTACACAGCTTAGCATTTCTGTGGGCTCCTCTGTTCCTATGTGAGGAAGTTCAGAGCCGAGATTTGATACGCTCTACTCATTTGCCAAGGACGGTCAGTGTTTTCTTTCCTACCTGTTCTCACTAACCACGCTCACTCCCTTTGCCTCTCCTATTCCTGTTTTCATGATCCCTCTCTGCCCACACCTCTGTGTGGCCCCCCTGAGGGTCTATAATGTCATGCAATGGGTCAGCGGTCCCAGAGGTGGGAGTCAAAGTGACCCTGTTAAATATAGAAAGGATGCTTGTGATTCCTTCATTTAATAACTAAACATTGACACTGTCCTTCAGAACAGACTGACACAGCCCTGTCTCCATGAAGCTTATAATCTAGTGGGGTGGTAGACAGGAACAGAATCCCGCAAATAAACGTGCCATCGCACCTGGTGATAGATGCTATGCAGGACAACTGCAGAGTCACCGTGGGCTCTGGGAGCCTCTGACCTGGTCTGGGTGGGCTGGGGGAGCGGTGAGGACAGGCCAGAGTCGGAAGAGGGGTGGGAGTTAGCAGGCAGAGAGGAAGGCGCAGGCAGTGGTGCTGTGCAGCTGGCTGGACCAGCCTATTGTGGGCATCTCATTCCAGCTCTGTTCCCAGGGTCTTCACGTGGGTGGCTTGAAGTAAGCTACAGTGGGAGTATTTACACTGCAGAAGTTGGCAACCAGGACAAATCAGGACTTCTTTCCCTGGAGCACCAGGAACTTTCGCGAGCATGCCACTGGGCAGGAGGGTGACTTCTGAGCATATGCAAAGACCAGGTGCCCACGGTCATTATTTAAAATCATTTCTTCACAAGGTTCTGCAGGCTTGTGCAGACGAGGTATAAGTTCTCACCTGTGAGGTACATCATTGAGCAGAGTTTTGAACCACTCCACATTGAGGGCTGTGGGGCTGAATGCATTGAGCTCTGATGAGAAAAACTGAGCCAGCCTTTAGCGCTGATCAGCATGAAGAGGGCAACAACCTGTCAGAGGAGGGTCTTGAACCCACAGGGCACTCGCCAGTTCTCCCCAGAACTCACGGCTCTCCTCCAAGTGCAATTGCACAGTCTCTCCAACCACATCTCTGGTTACTCTCTTCTGAAGACCATCTGCTCAAAGTAAAGCAAAATCAAATTCCTTCCCCACTTGACCACCCCCTCCTCTTCCGCTGCTCCCCAGGTCCTTCCTTCTTTTGTGACTAGTTCACACCTCAGAATGCAGGCTTCTCACATCTGCAACAATTGGGTATCTTATATCCTCTAAATTCTCTTTAAAACCCACTTCCTCCAGGAAGCCTTCCCTGATTGTCCCAACTCCATGGTGTTGCCCTATTATTTGGTGTCCCTTAGCAGAGGTGCTTTTCATTTTCCATCTGTGGGGGTTGGCTGCTTTGTAACCAGCCTCAGGTTAATTCACAGGTGTGCAGTCAGACTTGCTAATAGAGTAGAAGCTCCTCAAGGTCAGAGTTCATCTCAATATTATTATTATTGTTACTATTATTATTATTGGTAACTTCTGAAAAGGCTAAAATGAGACTGGGCACTTGGAGACATGACCCAAATGCTTAGTCAATTACTGTAAAGGTGCAACAATGAGTTCTAGAAAGGAGGCAGGAGGAAAGAAGAAGGGTCCTGGGAATCTGTTTTTTTTTTTTTTACCTCCTTGTCCAAAGTGAGACAGGGCACCAGGGCTGGCATTGTTAAACCCAGGTCCAGCACGGGCTCCCAGCCCTCCAGGGACCAGCAGTGTGACCTCGGGAATGCTATTCTGATCCTCCCTCCCTCTCTGACCCTCCTTTTTCCCATCGCCAAAAAGAGGACACCAAACCCACGTCCGAAATCCGAGAGCATGTGCACCGCACACAGCAGGGCGCCCGGTGTCGCCCGGTGTTACTCTGGCCCCGAGGGACGGGTAGGAGGGGTGTGTTTCCTCGCACCCCCAGGACGCTGCACTGTTTATTCTTGGACTTGGTCTGTTGTGCTCATTGTTCCCCCAACATCTAGACTAGGATCTGCACACAGTAGGTGCTTACTATTTGTTGAAAGGAGAGACCAATTGTGGTGTATCTGGCTGTCAGGATCAGTATTTTTTTTTGCATGGATGGTGAGGTTTTCTGGAAGCGTTCCTGGCTCCCGCCCTCTGCCTGCAGTAGCGTATTCAGCTGAGTCCCATTATTCCCTCTCCCCACTCCCCAAGAGCTCCTCGAGTCCTCCCTGCCTGCCCCCGCTGACTCCCCGCCAGCAGTCCCCACTCTGACAGGCTGCTCTTTTAAGTCTATGCAAATTCTCTGACCCAACTTGTCCCTGCTCTCCAGTTGCAGCCCTGTGGTCGCTGGGTCACCCTGTGGTTTGCTGAAGGTCAGCTCTGGACAACTCCAAATTTTCTCAAGTGGAATCCAAATGCTGCCAGCTGAGGGGCCTTGGGAAGAGTGCGGGTGGTGGGTCTCACCCGGAGCTCTGGCTCCTTCCTCCAACTGGGGCCCACCCCACACGTACCCAGGGGGCAGGCAGCACTGAAGGAGCCTCGTCTCCTTTTATTTTTTCTGCTTCAGCTCAGCTACGAACCAGCCGATATCTTTACTTGGGAGAGGCAGTCTGGGCCAGCAGACCTGGATCCATTTGAGGCCCCCAGCCTTTCCAGGAGGAGGCATAGGAGGGCCCAACACCCTCTAGTTTCCCCAGAGGGGAAAGGAGCCACCAGCAGAGGTAGGGCCTTTCCTCACAAACCCCATGGCAACACCCTTGGTGGTGACTGCCAGTTCTGTCCACCCTTGGGAGGTGACAGCCAGAAGGTCCTCAGCCAGAAGTCAGTGACGCCCGCCACAAGCTTAGAATTCACCGTGGATCTAGGCTTCCCTCTCCATGGGACAGCTGTCACCGTCCTGAACCCCTCAACAGCTGGCTCCAGGGATGGAAGCCAGGACAGCAATCCCAGGCTCTGCCCAGGCTCCTGTGTGTCACTTCCTACCCCTCCTTAGCCTTCTTGTTTCTCCTTCCCTCCCTCCGCCTGCCCCTGCCTCTGTCTCTCCCTCCCTCCCGCTCCCTCTCTGGCTCTTGGCCGAGGCTGCACTGCAGCCATAACTCAGAATTGTGACCGGATGACCATGGAACGGAGGCGAACTCCAGTCAGTTGTGACATCACCCGTGTCTAAAAACCTCCACTTTGGCTTCTCTGACAAGTTCACATCCCCCTTAGGGTTTGGCTCCAAAGCCACTGGTCTTACTTACTCCATATTACCTAAAAAGAACTACTTATGTTCTGCAAACCTCCCCAGCCGCTGAGGTCAACTGCAGCACATGTAGCGACCATTCCAAAGTTCTGAGGGAAAGGACAGAGGCCCGTGATGCTTTTGGCTCCAGGGAGCCCTTCTGCGGAAATCCCTGTAACCGCCAACCAAGTGTTTCTCAAATCCCCTTTAAATATATTCATATTTTCAAAACAGAGAGAGTGACAGTGAAGCTCAGATGCTCGCGGGCCACGTCGGGAGGAAAGAGGCAGCGCTCCCCCCTCTACACTCGCATCCCTCCCATCTACAGGATCTAGTTTTCTGCCAGGAGCAGCTCATCGCTGTTCATGTAATAAGTTTCATATGGTCGGGATCTTGGATGGTGAGGTTTGCTCCTCATCTTTGGGGAGGGGGCCAGTAAGGCCACAGTCATAGTGATAAAACAGTATTCCTGTAGCTGAGAATGGTGACAACCCTGCCCAGATCCCTCCCCAGCTCCTCAGTCACAGTCATCCTGGCCACCCTGAGACATCTTCCTGTGTCTTGGCCGTGTGGGTCTCTGGCTCCAAGGCCACTGCTCTAGACAGAGACTGTGGTGACTCGGTGGCTCTTTCACTAAGGCCTCTCCTCCTCCTGACATTGGCCCGTAGCTCCCGGATTGCTGCAGCTTCCAACACACGCTCAGCCCTGTCTCTGTTCTGAGTACTGATGGCCTAAAGTGAGCAAACCACACTCTACACCCTCAACGGCCCCAAGGTGATGAGCCTTGACCCTGTGACACATTTTTCTCTCACAACCTCCTTTCTTTGGAACTCCAGCACCGGTCTGGGTCACTTGTGCTGGAGGGCTCCGGGTGAAGGAGCATGCAAGTGGAGAAGATGATTTGAGTTGCATGCATTCAAATTATTTTAAGAATTTCCTTGCCCCTCTGGAGATAACCCATCGTCTTCGCATCAAGCATATGCACTTCTGCCTCTCTTCCCTTCGGAGTTTAGGAGCACCTGGGGGGATTTCTAATCCTTCCACACACACAGAGAGATTCTGATGCCTCCATTCAGCATGGGTGTAGTAAATGCTGCTAGTTGCCTACTGTGCCAAATTGACTGTTGGCACTCACCACCATTCAGGCCCCCATCTCCTCTGTAATGCCGGTGCTGGAAGCCTGGGAACTACATTTCCCAGAATCCATTGCCAGCTGGCTTCTGGCTTAGATTCCCCATTGAAAGGCACTCATCTGAGAAGTGGAAGGCAGCAGGGAAACACAGGCCATGTTCTCCCTCCAACAGCGGTGGGCGGACACATTGGTTCTGGCAGCTGTGGGGTTTTGCAGTCACCTCTGGTTTTCCCCCTGTGAATCACCTGCCTGGGTGTTACAGGTAGTTCTAGCAGCTAGTAGCTTTAGAATTAGCAGTGTTTTTTCTGTGGTAGTAACTTCCTGGTGTCCTGAAATCTGGCAGTGAACCTCAGAGCAAGCACCAGCCTTCCCTTCCCTTCCCTCCTTGATCCCTTTCAACAACAGTCCTGTAAGCACTCAATTCTCTGTGTCAACTTCCTTTCTGCTTGAACTGCATAAATTGGGTTCTGTTTTTCTGACAGATACACATCTCCAATGCCCTTCATACCTTCTTTCTTATGAATAGAATCCTGATTTTAGCAGGGGAGCCATTTGCCCAACTAAAGCATCCAAATGTTATCATTCTGACTGATAAACCACAGCAAAGTCTACTGGGGATTTGGGGGAAACATTTTGCTTTTCTGAAACCAGTATTGCCCCCTCTTCTTTGCTCTTTATTCTTATTTTCTATTTTCTGGCTAAAATTTGGACTCAGCGGCTGGAAGTTCGGCAGCCATATTGTGACCACGAGGGAAAGGCCAAGGAAATTGCAGAGACCCTCAGCCTTGGAATCCTTGAATCCCTGAACTAATAATAGGAACTACCTCTTCTGGACTTCTTACTTTACGAAAGAAAAAATTTTCCTTAATTTATGTTAACCACTGTTTAGTTATGATTTCTGTTACTTTTAGCCCAGAGCAGTCCTAACTAATTCAGTAGAGATGTCCATCTACCTCACCTCTGTGGGGATCACTGTCTTATTGAACCACGTTGCTTCAGCTGTGTGAGAGAGAAAACTGGTTGCAAACATCTTCTCTTTGGAGAATTCCTTCCAGAGTCTCCTTGGCCTCTCATGTGAATACAGCACTTTCCAGCTGCTTCCACAGCTCCCAAATATGTCCAGGCATGTCTATATCCACAGGATATAAACATCTTAGACAAACCTTCCAGCATTAAAGCATGTATGAGATTTATCTAGAATCTCTTAATCAAACAAACTCAACTCTAAAATATGACTCGTCTCTTTCATCTCTATAGCCTACCTAACAATCACTACAATCTGTTATATGTAAACCAGGGTCACAAATTCACACAAATAGACCAAAAAATACCTTCCAGGTCTCACCACGGGACAGACTGGCCTACTTTGGAAAAAGTTATAATTAACATGGGCGATTGAGACCATACCAGGAGTAATAGTGACAGAGAAGTATGTCTGTTTTTGCAAGGTAGTGGGTGGTGTTTTTGCTTATTAAGTGAAAAAAAAGGAATTTTGTCCTAAAATAAAGAGTTTGGTTGTTCCAGAATGTGAAAGAGGATGGTGAGGGATAAAACCTCTATGAATATAGGAAGCAGTAGAAGCTTTGTGAAAAGAGAATTTTATTTGCCATGAATTATAATACCTACAAATAATGAGTCTCAAAAAAAGGCAATGAAAATGTAAAATTTTGCCAGAGCTGGCTAAGGTTTTATGGGTTTATTCATAAGATCTTTTTTTTTTTTAAAAAGAAATTTGTTAAGCATTTACTGCCAAAAATTATATTAATGCAGAAGTCAGAATTTTGTTTTCGCTCTACTAAAGTGACAAATTATTCAGTGTGCTCTTAACAAGCAGTAGTAAGAGATTTTTCCTTTCCCGGATAGCAGAGATTCCATATTTCAGAATAACTTTCTGTGCTTTGTGCTAATTTTTTCAGGCTTTTGATTATTTTTAACATAGCAAACTACAAAACTTTCTTACTTTTGAAAGTTCTGAGGTTCTTGAAAAGAGCTGTTTCACGGGGCTCAACACCATCTTGAAGTTTGCTGATTTGCTAGATGAACTCACAAAGCCCAACAGCAGGTTATAGTCACAGCAAAGGTTTATTACAGAAAAAGGCTATAGAGCAAGACAACAGGAAAAAGACTACCCACTATTGATCTAGGATATTTTATAGATCCATAAAGACAGGTGTTAACTTGTAGAAAACTGAGAGTGATGCAAATGACTTCTAATGACAGTAGCAATGGCAATGAATTTTGTTCAGAGGAGATATAACTATTTGTGTCTGGTAGAAAAGATAACTCCGAGGGTTACAGTGTTATTGCTCTGTGGAATATTAACCAGTTATGTATCTAAATTAGCAATCATATTCAAACATTCTTCCTTTCAGTCAGCATAGATAGTTTGCTTACTCCAATTTTCTTTGACTCAGTCTGACCATCTTGCTGGTTCCACTAATGATACGTGCTCACTTAAAAACAAACAAAATCCTGAATGCCCAGAATGAAGAAACATCAAAGTTGATAAGTTTCTTAGTGTTCCTTTTAAAATATCATACATGTTAATCTTCTGACTCTGCAGGAGAACAAAGAAGTTACAATATCAATCATCAATTGCAGCCTGAAACGTCTCCCAACACCATGCAACAAACCCAAACTGACAAAACTTCAACTATTTCGCATGGAAGTGTAGTTAATAATTTACTTATATGTAAAATTTAAGTCTTTGAAGATAGTTTAATAGATTTTGTTCATCTTATGGAACTGGAAGTAGTAATATTTGAAATAATATATCTAAGTTTATCATCAATGCTTGAGAAAAGAATTTTTCACTGAGCTAAATTTTCATGAAAATCTCATTGGATTTTGTACAGAGTATCAGTAAAATGCTATGGAGAATATCTCAGATCTCAACCAAAATTTTAGAAAATTTTCCAGATGTTTTAATTTGGTATAGTCTAAGTCTGTGTCCAGTTATCTTTGAAGATGTGATGGAAGATGTAAATAAAGTAAATCACTTTAAATCTTTCTTCCATAAACTTTCTATTTACCACCATTCTTCAAATAAAACATCATTAGGGATTAAATAATAAAATCCAGAAGAATATGTACATCTCAAGAGGCAGCTGGCAGTGTAAGACATAGAAAAACGGATTGGAAATTGTGTCAAGGTTTGGATGTTTGTTTTAACCGAAATTATGAATGGCAATAGTTGAACATTTTGAAAATAATTTTTTAGAGACTCAGTTTTAATAAATGATATCCTAACAAAAATACCAATTCTTTCTTGAGCTTTACAAGGAAGAAAAAAGTTTCTGTGATGGCTAATTTGGGGACAGCATATAAAACTAAATACGGGAAACTATGACCAAGAAGCAGAAGGTGTTATGCAGACAAAGAAATATGATGCATCTTCTGTTTGCCCCTGCAGATCCTCTCTGCTCTGCTCTGCTCTTTGTCCCATCAAGGAGGACCTGAGTGGGCCCTCAAAGGGCTCCCATGTGCTCAGCCTGCCGGTTGGGTTGGGCAAATTGGATGATCAGCAAGAGGTCAGAAAAAGGAAGGAGATTGAGGTCAAAGTGATTGCAGCCAGGCTCCCTCCCTGCAGGGAGTTACTACCTGGCTGATCCCCACCGACTGAGGGCCTGCCAGCTGCCCTTCCACACAGTTCTCTCTCCAAGCCTTGGTAACAGCTCGCTCCCCTCAGGCCTGGGTTGCTGAGGACTCCCCACTACTACTAGCCCTTGGGTGCTACACTGTCCCTGGCCACCCTTCGTAAGAGTCCCTTTATCAAACTCTCCTCAAATGACCCAACTTGAGTGTGCCATCTGCTTCCTGCTGAGGCGCCGACTGATTTATATCCCATCTGAAACAGCAAAAAAGAGTATGTACTCCAAGGGGGAAAAAAAACTATTTGATTTTTTTTAAAAAAAGAAAGAAAATGTTTATTGTTTGACAACAAAAAAAAATGAGAAATATAATGAATGTCTATGTTCTTTCAATTTATTGAATCCTGAGTATATGACTAAATGATATTTGGGTTGAGGGTGAACGAAATTAATAAAGTTAGGCTGATTAATTAAATATGACATTCCAATAAATAATTTTGTATGACTCCTTCAATAATGGAGATGTGGAATGTATATAAGTCAGGATTTTAATTTATAATATATAATGAGTGGTTGTATATTTTTAATAGTGGCCATGCCATCTACCATAACAGAGGGGGCTCCTAATATGAAAAATGAACAATAGATGGTAGAAACCAATTTAAAGGAGAACTTAAATTAAAATAACACAATCCAGACTTTATTTTTTTTTTTAACAAAGCAATATTCTGATTTCTTTTGGTCATTGTTTGGGATTGAATCATAACCACAGTTTTTCATAAAACACAGAAAATAGTCAGGGGAATAGGATCTGTGATTTTTTCCAGGCTGTTGCATTCCCCAGGCATAGGCCAGAGGAGACAGAGATGGATTCCACATCTTAGCTGGGAGTGGGGACAGACCCCTGACTTCAAGCCCAGGGTGCTGTGCACAGCTGGAAGGACAGCAGGCGTCACGGGATGGTAGAGAGAGGACATGGGGAGAGCACTCCTAGCCTGCTCCCTAGGTCTCTGGGAAAGGAAATTGCTCCAAAATCAGTGATAATCTGCCTCACTACCTCACGCCTCCTGAGAGACCCAGGCTGTAAGCCTGGGAGGGTACAAGCTCTTCCTGAGGAGTTAAGTCTCCAGTGATGTGGGGTGTGCTCAGGTGGAGGGAAGGTGTCACCCAGCCATGGGGATGTGGCCTGCTCTCTTCAGACAAGAGTCTCCCTCCAGTTTCAGAGCTCTTGTTGGCAGCCCCACCAGACTCACAGAGGGACCCCACAATCCTGCAATGAGGCCAACGTGGACGCGGATCCCCACAAGCCTCCCCGGAGGCAGCGCACACCCACAGGCACGTCTGCAGCGACTGCACGAGGCTCAGCTGGACCTGTCAGGTCTGATGAAGTTCCTGAGTGACAGGGCTTCGAACACACGGATGCTTCTGACACTCATCGAGCACAGGAGGGTGGGCTAGGGAGAGGACACAGGGGCAGGAGGGGCTGGCATTCTGGGGTACTCGGGACAGGAGGGGAGGTGGAGCACGCTGCTGTCAGCCGGACCCAGCTGTGCTGGCCTTCATGCTGTGGCGCGCCTGCAAGGTGCCTTTCCTGAGGGTCCCTCTTGGGTCTCTTAGATTCCTTTCATGCTGGGGGATCGGGGACAGGGGGTTTCCAGAAAGAAAAGGTTCACCATGGCCAGGACCAAGAAGTGGACAGGATCCTCAGGAGATTTCATTCATTGCTTCAGCCCTTTCTCCCACCCACTGAAAACCCACCCCAGGAGGCAGGAGGGATATATTTGATACATTCATGGCTTAGCGTCACTCACACACATACATCCGTCATGCTCCAGTTTTGAAAATGTCACTTACAAATTTTTTTAATGTGGCTGTGATGATGACATCTTTACACACTGGAAAGAGATTCTCCAGGGGCAGAGGCAGCTGGAGGGGTAAGGATGGGGCAGACAGTTATAATCCTCCTGTGCCTCACCAGAGTGCACAGAAGAATCTGTCAGCCATTTAGGAACCGCAGTGTCAGGCCGTGGCTGCCCCAAGAGGAGGCTCAGAGACAGTTCACGCCACGGTGGCTGAGGCCCGTGGTTTGGAGATGTGTCTCAGCTAAGCCGGCTGTCGGCACCCAGCCCTGAGCATCCAGCCTCCTCGAAGGTGGGCTGGGGCTACATGGGCTCCTCTTCTCAGGTTGCTAATTTCTTATGTCATCTCTGGAAAGACAGGCGTGGGCAGTAAGAGCAGGGTGGGGAGAGCAGTGGGTTCCTGGGCGTGACTGCTGAGCACACCGCGACATCACTCTCTCAGGTGAGGGGAGGGCAGGGTGGGGTTGGACAAGGCAGCCGCCTCCACTCCTGTGTGATGGCCATGAAAATGAACGTGAGTGCCTTGCCCCCTGGGTATAGAGGACAGGCCTGGAGCAGAGAAATACAGCCTTCTCCAGCTGTGTCCTCCCCAGTCGGGAAGGCTGGCCTTCCTCTTGGTGGCTGTGATAAGCCGCCCCTGTCTTCTTCCCTAGGACCACAGCACCCTTTTCCACAGTCTAAACCACCATCTTAGTGATGACCACAATCTCCATCCACGGCACCATGAACCGCCAACTCAAGTTTCTCTCCTCTGCCTGGTCTAATCTCACTCTGCCCATTCATTTATTCAACACATTTATTGAGCACCAACTGCATACCAGACCCACTGCTAGGCCTGGAAAGTTCATGAGTTCAGACAGACCTAGGTCCAAACTCCAGTTTGGCCACTTACTAGTTGTATGACCTCAGGCGTTGTTTAACCTCCCTGCGCCTCAGATTTTGTAAAAGGGGGACAATTAGACGTGCCTTAGAATGCAGCTGTGAGAATTAAATGAGATAATACTTGAAGGTGCTTAGCACAGTAAGCAACTACTCTAAGTCTTCTTTCTCAGTCCTCCTCCTCTTTCCTCAAGGGTAGAGGCCTTGCTTTGTGCTTCCCCGAGTGCCCAGCAGCACCTAGCACGGTGAGCACCCCACAACGACTGGGTGAGAGACTCCAGACATTGCCCGGTGACGAGCTGGGACACAGGAGCCATCCACGTGCCTCACGCTGGGGGATCTCGCTGCGCCTTTCAGCCCCGGTTACAAGCCTACGACTGCAGATGTCTTGGAGACGCTGTCACTGTTTCATCTTATTTTTTTTCTCTCCTTGGTTAGCAAACTAGCAAACCAAGACCTGAGGAGGTGGTGGCACCTTGCCAGCAGGGAAGCTGAGCGGTGGAGTGGGGAGCACGCTGGACGGGGCCAGGAGATCTGGTTCAAATCACGGATACATCACGGACCACATGTGTGCTGATGCTAGGGCTTTCACGTTCTCAACGTCCCACCCTGCCTCCTCAGAAGCCGCGTGGCTCATCCCTGCCCCTTCTACTCTGTGAGGCTGTTGGCAGGACGAGGGCCTCATATAGGCATGATTAAAATGATGTGGAGGGTTCCCTGAGCTCTGGCAATAGGGCCTGTCACTGTTATTGTTATTGCTTGTTAAACCACATGCACATTTGTGCTGTCTTCTTGGAAAGAACGGGAGATGGGATGTTGGAATCTAGGGTTTCAATTTGGACACGGCTACCAACTTGCTGTGTGACCTTGGGCATCTCCTCGCCCACTCTGCAAACCCAGAGGCTGTGCGAGGTAATCTGTCACATCCCCCTGGGATTTGAAGGTTGATGGCTGTGAACAGACGCTAATGACTCTGAAACACAACAAACCCACCCCAGCTCTAGATTCTTTGGAGAGTGACGATCTGTTGACAATGTACTAGTTGGCTGCTTTAGGCCAGACTTTCTTGGCAGTCACCTTGGGGGTGCCCAGGGAGGAGTGGGGGGCTGCTGAGCCGTCGCTGCAGCCAATGTGCAAGGCAGCTGTGGGGTTGCATGCACATATTTGAGAGGAAAATCATTTTTCTTCAACAATAAATCTGGCAGCTGCAGGAGATGTGGATCCCTGGCCCTGGTTTTCCAAGCCCTGGCAGGCTTCTGACTCCTGCATGATGAGCTTCTGCACAAAGATGCAGTGAGGGAAACCTGATTCACCTGCTCCCAGGCCCGACAGCTCTCCACTGGGACTCTCCACAAACTGCCAAACTAAGCCCATCTTTCACACCTCTCTCTCCCCTGTTTCGTGCTGTTCTGCCTCTCAGTGGTCCTGCATCATATCCCAACCCCACAAGATGTCACAGAGAATCAGGGAGCCACAGAGCCTCTGCACTGGAAGAATCTATAGAAACTTAATTCCACTGATCTTCAGATCTTTTCAGTAGTTTTCTCAAAAGAAAAAGCAATTACCAAAAGCAGTCTTTTTAAAGTTCAACTTTATAACACTGGCTTATCGTAGAGCCAGTAAATGAGCACCGTGATGCTGTTTAGATGGACCTCAAAACTGAAAATTCAGGATTAGAGTGACAGTTATAATCACATTAACATCAGCAGTCAATGCATTTCTGCATTTGTTGTTGTTGCAGGTCGTTAAGACGATAAGTAGCTGCAAATGGTAACTGTTTTTAATTAGCTTGCTATCTTAGGACACCCTTCAATTAAACAGAGATGGCTAAGAAGCATCATTTGAGGTCAGTTTAAAAACAAGTTCTCTGGGCGTTAGGGTGGATTGGCAAGTTTAGAAACCACAGATGAGGTTATTCAGAGTCATGGGACATGCCTTCCGCATCCGTATATCTCAGTGCCCGCACAGCACCTAGCTCATAGCTGGAACTTGATAAATGTTTGTTGAATGAATGAACAAATGGTGAGTTTACTTGGTGTTTTAATCTTGAGTCTATTTTCCTGCCAAACTTGCCACCACACTCTCAGTGAAGACAGACAGGTGATAGATAGATAGATAGATAGATAGGGATCTAGGAGTCTCTCAGTTGTTACTTGAAGAATGAATTCTCATTGTATAGTGCTCTAAATGACGAGCCCACATTTACATTTCCATACAAAACCCTTAATTCCTGCAGCAGCATACATTTGCCTTGCTAGAAACCACATGCTCAGCCTCCCTAGCAACTAGGTGTGCCCACGTAACTAAGTTCTCAGCGGTGGAACATGAGCAGAACCGAGGTACGTAACTTCTGCATCACTTGCTTACATGAAAATAAATTGCCCTCCAATTCTGCTCTATCTCGCTCTCTGTGAGCAAGGATGCTGATGTGGTGGTGACCCAGTTCTGGCCATGTGGATGAGGACGACTCTCTAGAGGGCAGCAGAGCAACAAGATGGAAGGAGCCTGGGTGCTGAGTGATCCAGCTTCCCTGCTGGGCTGGGCCACTTACCTCCAGACTGTCGTGTGACAGAGAAATATCCTTCAGCCTGATTGGGGTTTCCGTTTCAGCATCTTATACAGCTTATGTCCTAACTACTACACCAGTCTGGGATTTACTCCTCAATTACAATCACTTTTTGCAGAGGGTGTATTTTGCTAAAACTGTAAAGGTCAAGGTCTGGGTATGGTATGTGAAATCCAAGAGGGAAAATTAGAACCCTCTCCCTCAGGATCCAACCTCTCAGGGACATACGAAGAAGGACCAGTGTGCTGAGACACCAACAGAAGAGGAAGTGGTTTTCAGGGATGTTGAGGAAAGACACCAAGTGGCTCTCATGGTCCTTCCATAACCAATAGCTCTGACCACTCCTTCAGTCCCAACCAAGTTCTGACCTCAGGAGGCCAGGAGCAGCCTTTCAAAGAAGGAGTGTCTTTACGTCCTCATCATCCCAGAACTCCTCTCTGACCAAGAATTTCCAAGTCTTCCCTCTTCATGCAGACTGCATGTGTGCATGTGTGTGTATGCATGCACGTGTGTATGTATCTACGTGTGCTGTGAGGGCTAGATGGAGAGGGCTGGGGCTGAGAATTTAAACAAAGCCCCTTCTGGAAGGCATGCTCTAACTTTCATTCTGTATGTTGTGCTGATTGTCCCGCTGTGATGGACTGCGACTTTCACACCAGACTTGGCCTTTTCCCCAGACCTCAGGGTACAGCCATCACTGGATTACGCCCCCTGGTGTAGGTACCCTCTGCCCAGCAAGCAGCCCCTTCTCAGCCTAGGCCTTCCATCTCCGATTCCAACGTAGAATGCAGATGGAGCCGGTAGCCGGCTCACTCTCAGCTGTTCACTCCCAGGGCCTAGTCTCTCCCCCTTTGATCCTTCTGAAGCTGACACAAACCCCAGGACTGCAATGGGACTTTGATCCGAGTAATAGAATCAGGCAGAGGGAGACAGTAACATTTGCCGAAAAGCCTGTTCGGCTGGCTTTGGGCTTGGATGTTTAATGAGAGCAAATTCTGGAAAACCCGGGAAATAAAAACTGAAAGATGTAAATAGGGAGAGATTATCGCTGGATTCTTGTAACTGTCTTACAAGCCCCTCTGGAGGGGCAGACAGTGACTAAGAAGGGACTGTGCCATGGGGATGACGATTAGGGCTTGGCAGGCAGAGGTGCGGTTTATAGTTGGTCCTGATGAAGCTAAATGTTCCAATCTGGGGGTTTTTCTCTCACTGGTTTTGTCAGTTTTCCTCCTCCCGCCCCGCCCCAAGAGCTTGTTAGGCATGAGTCAGGAAGAGGATGCCGAGGACCCGAGGAAGTGGGCTGATCCCTCCTGTGTAGTTGATCCCCACGTGGAAGGACTGGGATGGTCCCAGGTCTGCCCTGGCCAGTCACATGAAGGGACAAAGCTTTCCTTTCACCTCTGCAGGCTTTTGTCTTCTCATTGGAAGTGTGGTTCCATTCACCTCTCACCATCTCCGATGGCTTGTTCTTCCCTTTACCTGCAAGCCTGCCTTCTGTGCTGCACCCCAGCCATGGGGCCCAGGGAAGGGGCAACCTCAGGAGCCCGGGGGTCCCGCTGAGGCAGTGAGCCTGAAAGTTTTAGAAGCCCACCGTGGGAGCAACGCCCGGCTCTTATCTGGAGCTGACTTGACTTCAGCTAGCTGGGTGAACCAGGACATGTTACTTAGCTTCTCTGACCTTTAGTTTTTTAATCTGTGAAATGGGAGTTGTGAGCCCTGCCATTTGCAACAACATGGATGGATCTTGAGGACATTCTGCTAAGTGAAATAAGCCAGACAGAGAAAGACAAATACTGCATGGTATTACTTATATATGGAATCTAAAAAAAAAAAAGGTCAAACTTGTAGACACAGAGAGTGGAAAAGTGGTTGTCAGGAGCTGGGGGTGGGGAAAATAGGGAGAGGTTGGTAAAGCGGTACAAACTTTCAGCTATAAGACGAATAGGTCTGAGAATCTAATGTAAAACACGGTGACTACAACTGATAACACTGTATCGTGTAACTGAAGTTTGCTAAGAAAGTAGAACTTAAATGTTCCTACGCACACACACATATGAAAATGTGAGGTGATGGATGTGTTAATTAACCAGACGGGAGGAATCCTTTCACGATGTGTGCATATATCAGATCATTGTGAGGTGCACTTTAAATATCTTACAATTTTGTCAGTTATACCTCAATAAAGCTGAAAAAAATGGGAGTTTTGAGGATTAAATAAAATGTTCCACATAAAATGTTTAGCGTAGGGCTTGGTTCAGAGTGAGCACTCAATCCATATTTACTACCACTCCTGTTCTTTTCCAACTTCTTCTTGGCTAAGACTCCCTGCTGCAAACTAGACCCGGCCTCTGGATTCTTCAGCATCTCCTTGGCCTCTGACTCTGAAACTCAAAGTGTGGACCTTGGTAAAGATGGTGTGACTCAACCATGGTGAGGAAAGTACAGCTGTAAAAGATTTTCCTGCTATGAACAGCTACTAACCACTGCAATAACCATTTTGCATAGTTAGTACCAATTCTTTCAGCATTCTTACAGGTAAGACATTATTTTGTTCATTTTACAGAAAAGGAGACTGAGTCTTAGTGAGAGTAACTGAATTGACCAAAGCCATACACTTAGAAAGTGCTAGAGCCAGGACTTATACCAGTTGGGTCTGGTGCCAAAGCCCATGGATATCATCCCCTATGTACCAGATGGGCCCTTCCAACTTCACCTTGCCCTCTGAGACCAAGTGGCTGACTTGGGTCAAGTGCTCAGGATGAGGCTTATGGGTTTGAGTGAATACAACCAGCCAAACACTTGATTTTTGCCACGTGGACATCACACTCTAGGCAATGGAGCCAGCCTGCAGGCTTGAGTCCTCTCAGGAACACTTGGGAAGTAATAAAGACCCAATTTAATGAAGACAGGAAAAGTAATAGAGCCTCACTAAGGTGAAATTTTAAATTTGGACAGGGGCTGGCAATGAATTATGTCTTACTGCTATCTAGAAAGAAAGAACTTGCCAAGCAAATTAATAATGTAAACAGAATTTCCCAGAAGAATCTTTAATCCATGTAATCCCATCTAATTCAATAACCATTTCATAAGGGAACTGGAGATACAGAACTGAATGAATCTTTCCCTCTCAAAGGGAGCTCACAGATCAGCCTAGAAGCAAGCATCTAAGTGCTCTCTCTCATACACACAAACGATAAATTTAAAAATTTTAATTTAAAAAATCAAGTTCTGCATGAGCACAGTGATGAGAGGAATGAATTGGGTTTGGCAAGGTCCAAGAAAACTTAAGACTCAACCAAGTATTTTAGAAACCCATTCACTTCAGAAATACCTTTAGTCTGAAAAAGTAACTTAGTAATTAGAATTATTCTCATCAATTTGTTAAAGCAGGATATCAAAGGGCTGATACCACCTCAACTTTGGTAAGCCTAGTTGAAACTATTATTTGAGCTTTAAAATAATAATATTTTCCCCCTTCTGGAGACATTGTAGAACTTAGACGTGTGTTTAGTTCAAATGCATGTTCCTCTCAGTCCAAGGCAGTCCAGCCTCTCTGTGGACCATGTGTAGAAAGGTTGTGTTTTCCATCTCAGAGCATTTTTGCAATGATCATTTACCAGAAAAATGTGGAGAATATGGTACAGAGGGATTCAGGGTTAAGATGAAATGGAGAGCACTTGGGATGGTACCAAAGGGATGGGAACTGGACCATGGACTTGTCAGATAACTAGATTTCTTGGAGAGGCAGGAGAGGAAGAACCTGGGGTGAAGATGTTAGTCAAGAAATAGCAATGTTCAGAGGCAGAATTGGCCAGAGGCAAGAGCAATGGAGCAAGAAGAGGCTGTGGGCCTGAGGGGTCTACCCTGGAAGGTGGTTGGGAGGCTGTGAACCCTCTGTGACAGGATGTTGGAGCCATGGGAGGTCAACAACAACCCTAGTGGGAGCCCTCAGTGGTTACCTCCCCTGCTGCTGAGCCTAAGTTGGCTTGCTCCGCACGCCCCCTCTCTCAGAAACCAACAGCCCTTCTTGAAAGCTCACCCAGGCCCAAGTGCACTGACTCAGCAGGCCCGGGAAGCACCGAGAAACCCTTGGGGGAATCCAAAGCCCAGATCTTCTTATTCTGAGAACCTCCCACCACCGGAAGGAAGAAAAAGATCATGAAAGTCAGCACTTTCCAGCTTGCCATTCCTCTCCACCATGGTGGCACCGGCCAGGGGTTGGCGGCCCTGCAGCTATTTTTACCCTCAGATTTCCGGAATTGCCGACCAACCTTGGTTACAGGACACCACAGTAAACTCAACTCCGTCCACAGCAATCACAAAGTCTAAGCCACAGTGTGCAGCTGTGCACGGCCACACTCATCCGTACCCGGACACCCGGCCCCAACTGTAGAGTCAAGTGGCAAGACCCACGCTGGAAGGCAAGGAGGCAGCTCCCTCGGGCCGTCAGAGGATCGGACGTGATGCCATGCACATCGCAGCCCACAGCCTCTGCCTGTCGGAGGAGGGATGTCAAAGTTCAGGGGTCCAGTTTTAATCCTTCAAAGGGCCTTTAAGTTGACTGCTCCCGTGGTTTGTGGTGGACCCAGACCAGAAAAGTTCTTTACAGCCACAAACACCTACTGTGTTGGATGCTGTCTTGCTCTGAGCCTGTTTTAATGGTCACCAACTCAACAATGGTCTCTTTCCTTCTCTTCTAAACCCCTCACCTGTCACCCTCCAGGCAGACTTACCTTTTGTTTTCCATCTTCCATGCATCTTTCAATCTACAGATGTCTTTCAGAGCTTCCATATGCTGGTCTATTTTGAAAAGGAAATACTTCCTCTTAGTGTCGGTAGATAAATAATGTTAATGCCGGAGAAAACTTTTAAACCAAGGTAGGATTTTTCTTCTGCCTAGAATATACGTGAAAGAATCCTGTGAACTGTATAGGCTCACTCAAGGCTTTTTCAAGCCGGCTATAAGGAGGGTGAGGAAGGATGATGAAAATGATCCCAGTGTTCTCTTCTCCAACGGCAGCCAAGAGCTTTGAGTTTCTCTGGGGTAACAGCTAGACAACAGGCAAAGAATAATTCCTTATAATTTTTGTTAATAGCGGCAGTTACTATGGTTGTAATAAAGGGAATCCTGCCTGAAGGCCTAAGGCTGGCCCACCTGTGCTCTCAGCCTTCTCCCTGGAGGGGGGCCTCACACTGAAAATTTCTAACTCCTTGTGATCAAAATGTTGTCAACTGAAAGCAACTGAATATCCAAACTACTATTTTCTTCTGCTATTGACCAATGTTTTTTAAGCCTCAAAACACCACTAAATTAGAAGGCCTTTCCCCATCGGATTTCCCTCCGAAAATTAACTTGGATCAAGAAGGATTCAGTGTGGGTCAGACTCTAAATCTGCCCAGCTCAGGAAGCTCAGATGTTGGCCAACAGCCCCTCCTTCCCAGGTCCAGCTTCCGGCAACCATTCATCAGGGGATTTGCAGCAGCAGCAATTTTCCGTTTTGGTTCCCGAGCTGTGACTCATGGGCTGCAGAGTCACCAGCCCACCGGCAAGGGCACCACAGGGTTCCGGAGGCCAGGCTGAGGGTGGGAGTGGGCCGAGCTGAGGTGGGAGGAAGACGGAGAGAAAAGAAAGTTACCGAAAAAATAGACTCGATAGGCCCAGTATTTCATCACGCAGTATTCAAATATTAGACCCTGGCCCAAAATAGCTGCTCACTTACTGCCTTTTCCCTGTGTGTTGGCTCCAAGAAACACGAAGCGAGAGGAGCTGAACAAAACGCCTCATTCATGCAAGCCTGGCGGATGCGGGCGAGTTCATGACTTGATAATCCCTGACAGCCCTCGTTAAATCAGGGAGCTGCAGGTGTGAAGACGGCTGGGGTGGGGGCCGCAATCCGGGCCGGAGGACTGGGGCTCTGTCGGTGGAGGGACCTTGTCAGGAGAGGGCAGCTTTCCAAGTTGATAAGGGAACCGTGCCAACTCAGAATGAATGCTTAAGGCAGAAGTCTCTTTTCATGGCAAGAAGTCAGAGGCTGTTCTCTTGATTTGGTGTGTGTGTATAAACGCTCGGTTTCTTCAACAAAATTGAGCTCCAGATACCCCAAAACTGGCAAAAAGGGGGAGACTCTCCTGGTGGGTAGGGAGTTCATACCTCTCCCAGTCTTGATTCTCGTCCCTCAAAACCTCCCTTCCTCTTGGGGATCAGTCCTGTTGTTTCCTGCACACCGACTTCAGGAGACAGCCCTCCTCGGTGGCCGGGGCATGCCAGGCGATCCCACCAGCACCACTGAGCAAGGGTTTCCTGGTTTGGAGAGAGCATCCCTGTGAGGGGAGGAGGGCCCTCCCCTGGGGATCTCTCCCTCCCCGTCCACCTCAGAATTTTATTAGGGAGGTGAGTGTACCTCAGGGCATGTTTGTCTGACAAAGGGACAGGTTTCTGTGCGGGAGCTAGATTAGCTGCCACGTTGTCCTGTGATTTCAGGAGTGCCTTTAGGAAAGTTTGAGGTCAAAAATGTTTCTCCCATACTGCCTTTTTGTCACTGATCCCTGAAATCCCTCAGCTGGGGATTTTGTTAATTTTGGTAAACATACTGTTAAATTGCAAGTACTATTGAAAGTCATAATGCACAATGCTGTTTCTAATATTATAAAGTACCAAGAGGGGACATCAGGGAGTGAAAGAACCCAGGTCCTGCCCCGGTGACCCTACCAGCAAACTCTCGATCGGCAAGGCACAGTCACAAAAGAGAACTGACATGTAAGGCAGCTTTTGACAGCCTCTTTGATGCTCAGTTTCTTTATCTGTATAATGGGGATGATGATTAAAAAAACAGCACCTAACTCCAGAGGATTGCTAAGAAAATGTAACAAAGTCCAGAAATCTGTTTGAGCACCTCAAAATTATATGAGTCAAGTGGAAACTTCCTATTGCACCATTTGCCAGAAGACAGGATCCAGGGAAGTGCAACGCTGTTAGACCCTTCCAGGTGGTTCTGGTCATTGACCTAGCAGAGGACGTGCTCTCCAGGGATGGAGGCCACAGTGTGTGCCCAAAGATTTGGCTTGGTGAGGTTTCGGAGTCAATTGCTGCAGAGAGGAAATATTGGCCACTGGGTCTCTTGGTACACAAGTTGTCTTGTATCTTTGGGAACATCAGGTTTTCAGCTTCAGTATGCACATTTAAACCTATACTTAGTGAAAACACCTATTACTAATTAACTCACTCACCTGGTCACCTAGATAGCAACCAGTATTTGAGGATTCAGGAACAAAAACACAGAAGTCATTTAAAACAATCCAAACCACTGAAATTCAACCACCGTGTCAACACACTTTGCAAGCAGACAAGAAAAATGTAAAACTGAAGCTATTTCTAATGGCTTTAGCTAAACAAAATAAACCTAGAGGGGAAAATAAAATTATTTCTTCCAACTGGAGTTTTCACAAGGGGAGAAAAATCAAACACTTTCCTTAAACTCTACAATGCAAACAAAACCCTTCAAAAGTCCGTGAGAAATGGCAGGTATTTAGGTGATTAAGTTTGAGTGGACATGCAAGAAATGTTTCTGGAAAACTGTGGGGCAGCTGGCCGGGACAGCACTCATCAGACACATCAGGATTTGACAGTATTAGAAATGCAAGCCTGGAGCTAAAACTTGAAACCCAGGACTCGGAAACTGAATCCATTCTTCACTCCCCTACCCTCACCTCCCAACAGAATAAAACCCTAATGTCTTCAGAAAGCTGTAGTTGTTGAGAAATAACAGGCAAAATATCTGAAATCATAAACATTTACTGGGCCTTCCTTCTCTGTTTTTCTAATTGGCCTTTCTCTGTGTAGAGAGCTATAGAGCTGCTATAGCAAAATACCACAGACTGGGTGGCTTAAACAACAGAAATTTACTTTCTTACCATCCTGGAGCCTGGAAGTCCAAGATCAAGGTGTGCACAGGTCTAGTTTCTCCTGAGGCCTCTCTCCTTGGCTTGCAGATGGCCGCCATCTCATTGTGTCTGCACATGGTCATTTTTCTGTGTGTGTGCATCCCTGGTGTTTCTTTGTGTGTCCAAATTTCCTCTTCGTATAATCACACCAGTCAGATTGGATTAGGGCCTACCCTAACAGCCTCATTTTAACTTAATTACTTCTTTAAAGGCCCTCTCTCCAAATACAGTCACATTCTGAGCTACTGGGGGTTAGGACCTCAATGTGTGATTTTTGGAGGGACACAGTTCAGCCCATAACACTCTGTTCTTAATCTCTACACCTTTGCACTGGGAAGATTCTGCTGTGGGCTCTCTTACCTGTTTCATCTAGTCTGTCTGTCTTTGCTTCCGTCTCCATATCTCTTTGTCTTTCTGACTCTCTCTCTGTATCCTCTGTATCTCTCTGTATTCCCTGTGTGTGTCCTTCTCTGGGTATCTCTCTCCCACCCTCACCCCAAGCTCTCTCACCTACCTCATTCTTCTGGTCTTTCTTCAGATATCTGAAAAGTAATTTCTAAGTGCCTATTACGAGTGATGGCAACAGAAAAATACTGCCCTTGCCCTCAAGGAATTTTTATTCTACAAGTTGAGAGGAGATTTGACTTCAAATAACCATAATATAAAGGCAGACTGTGATGAATACCATAAAAGACCAGAGCAGAGGTTGGCAAACTACAACCTATAGGCCAAATCTGGCCTGCCACCTGTTTTTATAAAGTTTTATTGAAACACGGCCATGCCCATTTATTTATGTATTATTTATGGCTTCTTTTGCAGAGTTGCATAACTGTGACAAAGACCGTATCGTCCACAAAGCCAAAGGTATTTACTAACTGACCCTTTACAGAAACAATTTGCTGACTCCTAGACTAAAGTCAATTTTATAGGAGATGAGAGGCAGGAAGACTGTTGTCTTCCGTGATGTGTCACTGAGAATGTGTGTTTTAAGCTGGGCTTTGAGGGATGAATAATAGTTCAAGAGGGAGTGGTAAGAAGGGGGTTTTAAGCGACATCAACAGCATGGGCAAATGTGTGAGGTAGTAGGAATTCAAGGCACAGCTGGGGATCTAATTGAAGACCCTCAGACATCAAGATAGGAGCTGGACCTCAATCAGAGGGCTCTGGAGCATCTTGGAAGGTTTTGGAGCAGGGGTTCACATACAATTAGCACATTCTGTGTGAGAGGCATGCACAGAATGCAGAGATGAATTAGACCCAATTCCTGCCATCAAAGAGCTTATGATTCAAATAAAGCAAATAAGACAAGTACTCAAACAATTACAGTACAGGGCAGAATAATGCCTCCATGGGGGAAACTTAAACCAGGAAGGAGATCAAAGAGGGGTTCAAGCAAAGTCAAAGTTGATGATTGGGTGGAGGATGGATTATTGACGATAATGACAGTCCAGATTCACTCAGCCTGTAGTATGAGTGACGTCCTCTGCTAAGTGCTTTACACACTCCTCTCATTTAATCTAACAATCCTGTGAGGAGATACTCATATCATTCCCAATTAACTGATGAAGAAATGGAGGGTCAGACTGAGGAGGGATTCCAACCCAAGTTAGACACCCCATACTCCATGCATCCAAGTTAGATACTCCATACTCCATACATCCAAGTTAGATACTCCCATCCATGCTCTTTACCACTGTGGTGAGAAGAGAAGTAGGGAGGTGTATTAAAAGCCTTGCAAGAAAAAAAAAAAAAGACTCCAAAAATCATTTGGAGAGAAGCAAAGAGGAAGATTTAGGATTCATAGTTTATAGTTAGTATTTAAGCAGGTTCCAACATTTGAAAAGGTGTAGAAGGATGATGGATATGCCTCTGGATGTGTTCTTGGCTCTGATGTGTGGCTTGTGAAGGAACAGATTCCCTGCTGCTCCTGTGGTTGTGACATGTACCACCTTTTACACGTGGACCTCAGGCCACAGTGCTTCCTTGAGAGATGGGCAGAGAGGAAACGTCAACTTTCCAGGAGGGAGCTCTAAGGAGGTGCTCTTCTCAACACCAGGCCGATAGTGTGTGCTCAGACCATAATATTTTGTGCTTACATTTAAATGCACCATAAAAATCCTCAAAGAAGGGGCCGGCCCAGTAGCGTAGTGGTTAAGTTCACATGCTCTGCTTCAGCAGCCCAGGGTTCATGGGTTTGGATCCCAGGCACAGACCTACACACCGTTCATCAAGTCATGCTGTGGTGGCATCCCACATACAAAATAGAGGAAGATTGGCACAGATGTTAGCTCAGGGACCATCTTCCTCAAGCAAAAAGAGGAAGATTGGCATCAGATGTTAGCTCAGGGCCACTTTTCCTCACCAAAAAAAAAAAAATCCTCAAAGAAGAATTTCCTCTGACTCCTCCCATGATCCTCCCATAGGGCCACACTGGATACTGCAACAGTGCTGACACGGCTCCCAGAGATGCCTCGAGGGGCCTTGTGCTACTAAGAACTACAGCTAGAACTGTGGCAGAGCAGGGGACCCTGTGCATCAGCTAGGAGTCATCCTTTGGGCAGTCACTCTAGCTGGTGGTAAAATCGATGCTGTGTAGTCCTGACAACCAGTAGGAAGACAGTGGGGCTTCTTGGCCACACCGGGGTCCTGATGGGAAAGATTGGGAGCTACCCCAGGGTTTGAGGGAACACAGAGTGGATTCAACGTGTGAACTCAGTAGCTCTTGGGTCCCCCCCTCCCTGCCTCCTGGGTTCCCCACATACCACTAGGTCCTAAATGACAAGCTGCAATTACAGCAAAGTGCTAACGTTACAAGTTGTTCTAAACATACTTCGACAAAGAATATTCAGTGAAAAGGAACCCCAGGCGGTTGTAAACCTTTCTTGCTGTGTAGAAACCATAAGGTTTGCATCCAAAAATGTGTTGTCTGTTTGAGGCTGCCCTTTATTCTTTCAGTCGGGTGCCAGTGGCATGCATTTGAAATGAGCAGTTGTCTATGGCCCCAGAGTCTGTGGCTGAGGCATATCTAATCAGGTTAAGCAGCCGTTCATCCCAGCTGTCAGCTCGCTGGAAATCAGAACATTATCTGCAACCACACACAACTCACACAGAAGGTTGGCACTCGGAGCCCTGAATCTCCAGCTCCCCGCTGACCTTACGCTGATGGCCCCTGGTTTTTTCTTTTCCTACGTGAATGTATACAACAGTAGCAAAGCTATTTCAGGGTTTAAAACAGCTAATTGCAGATTTCCATCATGGCCAGCCACTCAGAACACGGGTTTGGAGAGCCCGTTGGTGGTCTTTGCCTGTGGGGATGGTTTTGGCTTGTTTGCTCCATGAAGTCGCTCGTCCACACCCCAGACCCACAAAGCTGTTAATTGGAGGCTCTTCCATGTGGGCCACTTCATTCTGGGCGTGAGGAATTTGGTGGAATTTAGTGTGAAATAGCGTGTGATGTTTTCTTGGCCCTAAAAGCTCGGCTAGAGGGCCTTTAAAAGTCATCTACTCAGCCTGCTTACTGGATAGATGAAGAAACCACAGTTCAGAGTCCCATAGCCAGGCGGGGGCAGAGGTGGGACAAGACTCAGGGTTTCTGGACTTGTTTTCTGGTGCTCCCTTCTGAGATGTCTGCACAACTCCATCATGCTGCTTAAAAGCTTAGGGGAGGCAGTAAAACAGGCTTACGGCCAGGTTTAAATCCAGGCGCCCCCATGCACAGTGGTATGACCTTGGGTGAGTTATTTAACCTTGCTGAGCTGTAGTTGTACCATCTATAGAATGGGGATCATAAGGCTTGCCTATCAGGTTGGTCAATTAATTAAATGAGATCATGACTTAACACTCAGCATGGTGCCTGACACTTAATAAGTGGCCCCTGGACAGTGCTTGGTGGACCTGTCACTGGTGTAACAATATGCAGCTCCTTTCACTGAGGGAGAGTCTGCAGATTCTCCATGTAGGAGGAGACGCTCTGGAAGGTGATTTTCATGCAGTGATCCACTCCAGCTTCCTAAGCACTTCCTGTCGTTTCTGAGAAGTGGACTCAGCAGGGTCAGTGGGACCCAGTCCTGGGAAAGCTGGGGACATGGGGAGATAGAGAAACTCAGGAGAAAAATATCTATTTCCCACCAAGAGATTATAAAGGTCTTATTTACATTCCAATGAAAATAAGACCTTTGAATTATAGTCCTGCCTTTTCTTTAGAATAGAGTGGATGTGCAGGATCATGTGCTCACCTACTGTTCACAGTCCTTGCCTCTCTGAGGAAGCAGTTTGCATCTCTCCACCATTGACCCCGAGGATACACTGCACGGAGAAACCAGCAATGGCCAGGGAGGGCTTCCCTCCTCCTGGGAAAAGTGTTGCTTTCAAGAGAGAGGAAAAGATAGGGTCCTGCTTTGCTCACTCCATCCTCTTCCCCTGACCTGGGACCACAGAGGATTCCATAAGTCTGAGGAGCCTCAAAGGCCAGGGCAGGTAGAGGCTGCCCAGGCTTCTGGAGATGTTGGGATGAAGAGTTTAATCCCTCTGCCTCACCAGGAGCCTGTCATCTAGAACATGTGGGAAAAGTTGGAACTTCTTGGCAATCTTGCTAGATCTTTGAGGAAGATTAAAAAATGAAGCACCAAATGAAAAGAAATGAAGGTCTGATAGACAATCATGAGACTGATTATTTAAAGTCATAGTTGGAAAAAAAACTTTGGTGACTTCAGAGATTTTTCTCTCTTTAGCTTTTTTCTCTCACTAACTTTCTCTTAGTCCATTTGGGCTGCTGTAACAAAAAATACCACAGACTAGCTTGCTGACAAACAACAAAAATTTATTTTTCACAGTTCTGGAGGCCGGGAAGTCCAGACCAAGGCACCGGCAGATTGAGTGTCTGGTGAGGCTCCACTTCCTCGGTCACAGATGGCCCTCTTTTCACCATAACTCACGTGGCAGAAGGGGCAAGAGTGCTCTTGGGCCTCTTTATAAGGGCACTAATCCCATTCATGAGAGCTCCACCCTCACGACCTAATCACCCCTCAAAGGCCCTACCTCCTAATACCATCTCCTTGGGGATTATGATTTCAACATATGAATTTGGGGAGGGGGCATAAACATTCAGACTATAGCAGCTTTTCTCTCTCCAAGACAACAATAAGTCAAATTATTAAAGTAAATGTCTTTATTTTACTGTAGTGCTGATGCCCTTGACTATTCTTAATTCTCTGCCAGATCCTTATGATTTCTTAAAGTTGAGCAAGAACTATGATGTACAGTTTTGTGGCTTGAAACTCTATTTCCAGCATAGATTCTCAAAGAGCATGCAGCAAGGAGGTTAAATTTTTTTAATTCTAAATAAAGTATTAGTCAACCCAACTCAAAATCTTATTTAAAAAAACAACAGATAATCCCAATTATCCCAATATCCATGAAGAAAAGGATAGTTCAAAACTAGAAAGCCTGTCACTACAATTCCTCACATTCATGGATTAAGGAGAAAAGGAATCACATTATCACCTCATTCTAGATACAAAATAAGCATTTTCTAAATTTCAACACTTACATGTGATCAGAAAACAAAATTTCTTCTACACATTGAATGTTTGAGTCCCCTCCAAATTCTTATTGAAATCCTAACTCCCAAGGGGATGGTATTAGGAGGTGGGGCCTTTGGGAGGTGATTAGGTCATCAGGCTCTGCCCTCATCAACGGGACTTCTTTATAAGAAAGGCTCCAGAGACATCCCTTGCCCCTCCCACCGCGCGAGGACAAAGTGAGAAGTCAGGGCGCTGCAGTCCAGAAGACGACCTTCACCAGAACCCGACCACTGCTGGCATCCTGATGCTGGACTTCCTGTCTCCAGAACGGTGAGAAATAAACTTCTGTTGTTCATAAGCCACCAGTCTAGGGTATTGTGTTACAGCAGACTGAAAGCACTAAGATGGTCTCTTTACAAATCAGAAATAGTTGCATACTTCCTCAACCTGATAAAGGTAATATACATCAAAAAGCTAGAGTAAATACCATATTGAATGAAGAAACCTTACAGATCCCCTTTAATACTGGAACAAAACAGAAATCTCACTGTTGCTGCTGCGATTTAGTGAAGTATTAAAACTATAAGTACTCACCCCCACCCGCCGAAATCCACAACGGAACACAACAACAGTAAGAAAAGGCATCAAGATTAGTAGGGAAGAAATAGCTGTCCTTACTCGCAAATAAGAAAAACCCCCAAAGTAATCAGCAAACTCACAGAACTGATAAGGATGTTTAGCAAGGTAGATACAAGTTAACTCACAAAAAAATTCAACTAATAGCATTTTTTCTAGACTGGCAATAGACAGGTGAAAATATAATAGAAAATAAAATATTATTGTTACCAACAGAAAAACTGAAATATCCAGAATTTAATCTAAAGAATATACCATGGAAGAAAGTTAAAGTTCTTCTAAGGGATATAAAAAAAAAAAATCTAAATAACTGGGAAAGATACTCCACACACTTAGATGTAATGGCATAACATTATAAGGTTGAAATATCTTTCCTAAGTGATTTATGAATTCAATACAATCCTAATATAAAAATCTATTACACTTTTGAGAAACTCAATACATTTATTCCAAAATTTTTATGGAAACATAGAGGTCCACAAATAATTATAACAAAAGATGAGCAAAAAAGGGAGATGTGTCTTACCAAATATTAATACATATTACAAAGGAAACTCAAATAGAAAAAAATGGGCAAAGGATGTGAATGGGCAATTTGCAAAAAAAGGGAGACCCAGATGGCTAAAGAAGCATGTGGAGAGATGCTCAGACTCATTGGAGCTCAGAGAAATTCACATAGAATCAACAAAAATGTATCACTTAACACACATTGGGATGTCAAAATTGAAAAGCTGGATAATGCCAAGGTTGCTTGGATCTGGGGAAACAGGAATTTGTGTACTACTGGTGGAAGTGCGGATGGGGCACTTATGCTGAAAAGCAACCTGGCAACAGTCAATGAGATGTGTTTACGCCCCCCGTCTCAGCAGTCCCACTCCTGCATGTGTAGCCCAGTGAATTCCTCCTCCAGGTCCATAAGGGAAACGCATGAGCATGTTCACCACAGACTGTGGAAGCGGGAGGTAGAGAAAACCTCGGTGTGGACAAGCAAAATGGGGTGAATGCACACTATGGAGTACTGTGTAGCAGAGAAGCATGGTGCAACATGGATGTATCTTAAGAGCATGGTGTATAGTGGGGGGAAAAAACTAAGAAACAGAATGAGGTTCATAGGACCATACCATTTATACACAGTAAATATTTGCACACTTAAATACCATACTAAGGATTTAGAAGTACGTATACAAGTTCAAGGATACATATAAAGCACATTAGAGTGGTTGCCTATAAGGAGAGGAGAGAGAAATGAGGGCAGGAAGTGGGGAATCAATGGAACAGGGCTCGACCCTGCAGACTGACAGATGACAGGTGCTGTGTGCTGAGCGTGATGCCCTGTGCCTGCGGTTCATGTGAAGGAAAGAGAGGAAGAGAAATTCATTGTGCATAAAAGAAAGTTCCATGTTTGGCATTTATTTTGAAATTACACAAAAGCAAATTTGGAGTGATTTATTCTCCTAAAGAGATTTTGGTGAGTCTAGTGGAATTTGGTACATGAGATCTGAGAGATTCAGGCTGCAATTAACTATGTCTCCCACATCTTGCCTGTTTCCATTATATCTTAGAGAACTGGGGCCAAGGTAGTTTGAGAGTTGGTAGTTGGAAAACAGTGCTTTGCTAAGTGTAACTATTTGTAGCAAGAGTTGGTCATTTTGAGAGGTTTTTAACACCAAACAGGTAAATTGGAGAAAGAACTAGAAGGCCTCACTTTAAAGATTGCTGAAAAGATAAAAGAGAGAAAAGAAGAAAAATGAGAAATAGTAGGTTAGGATTGATGCAAATTTGTATTTTTAAAGTTTTACTTATCTCAAAACTTTGCCCTGGAGAAATATTATCTCAACATTTCTTTGTAAACCCCAAGTTCCTTTTCTGTGCTAGGAATGATGCATACACTAATTCATTTCATTTTCTAACAACCCTGTGAATGAGATATTATAACCCCACTTTACAGAAGAAAAAAACTAAAGCTCAGAGAGGATGAGTTATTTTCCCCAGGCCACGAAGGCAGCAAGTGGAGGAGAAGGATTCAACCCAGATATGGCTGGCTAGCTCCAGAGCACCTGCTCTTTCCATTGCTGTATACCAAAAGATGTTTGGACTTAAGTGTGCTTGTAAAGAGACCTATTTTTGACATTATAATATGGTATACAGGGTTCAGTGCAGGAAAACAAAAACCACTCTATATTTTACGTGGAATGGGATCTAATACCATAAAGTAGTTGCTTATGAAATCATTGGAAGGGTTAGAGGGGCAGGCTCTCAGCTGGACCACCAGAAAAGACTCCCAGAACACTGCAGAAATGACCTGCCAATCAGGAAGGTGGGGAAGGTAGGAGGTCAGGTGGAGACTAGGAGATCAGGAACCACCTCAGTAACTGGACCAGGAATCAGGAAACCAGACCAGAAAGCTGTCACCATCACCAATATTGCTCCTAGACACCCAAGAATTTGGTGATTGGACACAGTGCTTCAACTGCCTTTCCAAAACCATGTAAATCGAATTGGATCCTGTATCCTCATGACCTTCCTGACCAGCAGAAAACAGCCAAAAGGATCTGCAAGTAGGCTTCTTTCTCATTTCTGCACCTAATTGGCAAAACTTAGCTGTCATCCAGAACTCTGGATGAAAGGGTCTGGGAAGTGTAGTTTTTAGCCTCCCTGACTCTGTAGTATGGAGAAGCACACTAGAAAGGTGTGGTTATGGGCAGTGAGTCCAGCACAGGCAAAATTTTATTTGAAACTCTAAGGTCTTGCCACTAGAAATAAGAAAGTCAATGAACCAACCTCTTAAACTCAAGAATATCATACTCTCTGCCTGAATTCTGCACAACCATCAACATCTATTATCACCTGCTAGCAACATATCAAAAATATAAGAGTCACTAAGAAAAAAATCACTCTCAGTGGTGATACAAATGGAACTTCAAGAAATAAAAAGATACACTCATTAAAAAACAAAATAAAAAATCAAAAAACCTCAATGGGCAGGTTAAATAGAACATTAGATATAGCTGAAGAGAGAATTGATGAACTGGGAAATAGGGTTGAGGAAATTACTCAGACTGAAGCACAGATACACAAGGAGATGAAAATATGAAAAAGAGGTGAAGAATCATGGAAGATAGATGTCACACATATAATAGGAGCTGTAGAGAAACTCAGAGACTGGGGGAAAATATTTGGAGATAATTGCTAAAATATTTCTAGAATTTATTAAAGACATGTATGTTCAGAGTTACAGGCAAGCTAGATAAAAATAAATCCACCCCTAGAGCACCAAAGACAAAGAAAATATAACAAAAGCAACTAGAAAGGAAAAGTAGATCACCTTTAAAGGAATAACTGATGGTAGACTTCTCATCAGCAACAGTGGAGCCCAGAAAACATGCAATAATATCCTAAACATGTTGAAGGGAAGTAACTCCACCTAAAATTCTATGTGTAGATAAACCATCATTCAAGGAAGTAAAATACAGATTTTTCCAGTAATGCAAAGACTAAGAGAATTTAGAGCTCACAGACCCTCACTCAAAGATCTAAAGGACAAACTCCAGGAAACAGGAAATTGAATCCTTAAGGAAAGAAGGAGATACAAGAAAAAATAGTGAGCAAAGACACTGGTAAATATTGACTAATTCTAAATTATTATTGATTTTTAAAAATAGTAATAACTGATTTGAAGCAGGAGGAGTTACAAACAAAAACATACTAGAACATAGTAACAGAAGATGAGGGTGGTAATCAGAGAGAAAGCCTTTCAAGGCCTCATTTTGTTAGGAAGGAGGGAAGGGATACTGATCAACTTCAGACTTTGTTAGGTCAGGATGTGTTGTTTGCATGTTTAGGGTAGCTATTTAAAGGATAGAAGTAAAACGTATAACAGGAAGACCAAGGACTCCTCACCACTTGTCTCCAAGAGAGGGGGAGAGGAAGAAAGAGAAAAGGTGCCAGCTGCAGTCTGCATTTCAGTGTGGACAGCTAGTAATACATTTTGAAAATAAACACTTTCCTCTTTTAGTCCTAAGTAAATAGGAGAAACAAGGAGGAAATGGGCATTTTTTCCTTGCTGGAGATTTGCTAACTCAACCTTTGTTTGGTGTCACCCAGCAACCAGAAAGAGTTACATAGCAAGTGGGGCTCTGAACCCTGCCGTCAGCCTGGCCTGCTCCCACTTGTGTAGCTCTCCTCCCCTGGGCCCCGGCTGCCAGCTCAGCTCTAGCCCCTGTCTGTCCCCTGGGCTGGGGCTGTGTCTCCCACACCCCCTGCCCATCTGCATCCCAGCTCTCGCCCTGCCTTGCTCCTTCCAGGCCCTTCTCCAGTCCCAGAACTTTGAGCTCATCCCTGCCTCCTGCTCAGCTCTGGGAACAAAGTCTGCCCCTGCCCTGCCAGGTCCTGCCATGTCCAAACAACATCGTTACCTGGAAAGAACTGCCATTTACTGAGCATCTGCGAGCCATCCTAATGATAGGCATCTTGGGTCAAGTTACTGAACCTCTCGGACCTCAGCGTTCTCAACTATAAATGCGGATAACAATAGCTGCTACCTCATAGTGTTGGTATGAGGCTAAATGAGTGACTATGTGTAGAACAGACAGAGTGGTGCCTGGCATGGAGCAAGCACAATGTAAGTGCTGGTTAAATAGAAGGTAGTTCTTATTAGCCCCATGTTACAGATGAGGATACCAAGCCCTAGAGAGGCTCAGTAACTTGCTTGAGGCCACACAGCAAGTGGATTGCCTGGCACTGTCCGGCTAAAGCCCATGTGCTTCCCTCCTCTGCTGCAACAAGCACTGTGCACCTGGGCTACCTGTGCCCAAATGTTGTCATGCTCACTGAGACCAGAGCACACTCCAGCTCCCACAAATGGGGTAGTGACCCCCACAGTCCAGCATTGTCTTGTTCCAGGTCCCAGGTTTTACTGGGGTGTCTGTATCACGTCCCTGTAACCAACAAAACCATGCGTGGCCTTGGAACAAGCACGGACTGAGCCACCACAATGAAATGGCCAGAAAAACTGGAGAGAAATGCTCAGACCAGACTAGAATGCTCTCTCTTTGACTGACAGGAGGAGGGGGCTGTCCAGATGAGACTTAAAATTCAGTGGGCAGGGGCCAGCCTGGTGACGTAGTGGTTAAGTTCACATGCTCCGCTTCGGTGGCCCGGTGGCCCAGGGTTCGCAGGTTTGGATCCTGGGCGTGGACCTATGCACTCCTTATCAAGCCTGAATGTTAGCTCAGGGCCAATCTTCCTCACCAAATAAATAAATAAATAAATTCAGTGGGCAGGTGGCTGGCCCTGTGACCAGCAGCAGTCAGCCTGGTGATGAGGCCATCACTTTGGCTGGAGTCCTGGAGCAGGATGTCTGCCTGGGGAGGGAACAGCTCCCAGGGCCTGGAAGCACCTCTGTGGATCTCCCTCAGCCCACAGGGGCTCACAGCTCCTTTCCACAGGAGCTCAACTATTGCCAAAGAGGAAGCTTGAGGAAACGAAGAAAGCAGTCAGAAGGTGCTGCTCAGACTTGCTCTGAGGCGTGAGCGCCAAGGACGGAGCTTCCAAGAGGGAGCTGAGAACCGGGGTCATGTGAGTAACTTGTTTAAATTGTCCTCTGCAGAAAAGCCTTTGACAAGGCCCTTCGGTGCTTCCAGAATTGGACCCTGGGCCCCTTGGGTGCTGCTCAAGTGGACCACCTTGTTTTCCAAATAACAATCCGAGTGAAGCATTTTTCACTGGGCGGGTGAGGGGTGTGGGGACGGTGGTTGGTGTGTGCACTCTGGGCTCACTGCCCACATTCAAGTCCTGGTCCACCCCTTCCTGGCAGTCTATCTCAAAGGGCTTTGTGAGGCTAAACGACTTTAGCCACATAAGACACGCAGAATGGTGTACATGCTTAGAACTATTAGCTCTTCTATTGGGAGGTAGGCAGAACAAAACAGTGGTGGTTATGAGCACTTGCTTTAGAATCTGGGTTTGAGTCTCAGATTTTAATTCTCAAAAAACAATCTAATCTCCCAGAGCCTCAGTTTCCTCATCTGTAAAATGGGGATGAAAACGCCTACCACTTGGGGTTGTTATGAGGATGAAGTAAGGCAAGGTGAGTACAGAGCTCAGCACTGTGGCGGCATAGGACAGCCTCCAAACAGAAGGGACGGTAGTAACAGCGACAAGGATGATGTTCATTACGAAAACTGAAGCTTTGGCAGGTGGTGACCTGTCTAAGGTCATCCAGAATTGGGTCTGGAACCAGGTTTTCTGAATGTCCCCTGGGAACTCTTGCCCCAGCTCCTGGCACTTGCCTCGGGGGCCCCTGCATCCTTCAATGGCCCCTGTCCCCGGGTTTTGCTTTTGTGACAAAGTAAGATGGGGTGCCTGTTTTGAATCCTGAAGATCTTACACTTTTAGCCTGTAGAAGCCATCCCAGATCAGGAGGCAGCATCTTGAGCTAATTCCAGAAGAGTGAATTTTCAGTTTGGGGACAGCAGGAGAAGTGGGTCTCTAATGGGGGATATTCTTTTGGAAAGATAATCTGACTAGAAATAGAAAGGGAAGGGTATTGTAAGACGGGGAAGAAACAAAGCAAGCTTTTGAGCAAGGCGTTTGACTGGGGGACTGAGGGATGATTTGGAGGAGAGGCTTCCCGGGCGCGGGGGCAACAGCCAGGTGAGGGGCTCTGTCCGCAGCCTCCCCTCGGAGAGACCGTCTCCTCGCTTTAGGAAGCCAGCGGACAGCTCTACCTGGTTTGTGTTCCTCAAGTGTTTTCCAGTCGCCATGTGGAACTGCCAACATTTTCCACATTAAGAACAAATCAAAAGAGATTTTTCACTAAGCGCAAGTTAGTGGAAGAGAATGAGAGCAAATCAAATTCATGCAAAAATAGAGGAAATTAATTTTTAAAAAGTCCAACCAAACACCCTGTAATTTTCAGTGATTTCCTTTCAGGGAAACTGACCACTGTCACTATAAACAAAGCAGAGAATAAATAAATAAAAAGGGAAAGAAGGTTGTGTTTTTTCTCCCTGCCTCCCTGACGGATGGTTTATAGAGGCCTCGGGATAGAAATCAGCCTCTAATTGTTCCCAGATGGCGCCCGCCTCTGCCCCTACTTTGGTGTTTCCCTGAGCCTCGGCCCCGGCCTGCCAGACATGCTGGTGGTGACGGGAGCTGGACTCTTGTGCCCTGGGCTGTGGCCGCAGCCAGATGCAGCGGGGCAGCAGAAGGTCGGGGCCATTGGTGGGAGGGGCAGATGGCCACAAAAACCCTGTTACCACCAGGGAAATGACTAGCCACCCAAGCCGGTGCCTGTGCCCGTGCCCTCGGCCTTCAGAGTGGCTCGGCTCTTGCGTTGGCCCACAGAGGGGCTTGTGCACCTCCTTTCTCTTGGGGTCATCTTCCTCAACTTGCTCACTGCATGCTCTTGGGACCCACTGAGTTCGTGCTACCGAGAAGGGGGCCTGGCTGGGCAGAGATCCTCTCCTAACGCAGGAGGACGCTGCCCTTCCAACACACCACCCGTATTGTGGAGTCTGGACCAGTTATTTTAACAGCCTCAAACCCTTCCTGAAATGAGGCAGGGTGTTTGTCATAAATAGAGGAACCATCTCATATCACCTTTGTTCCTGTGGGGTCAGGCTTGGGGTCTCCATGGATTGTCCTCAGCTGGCATCGCTGTCCCATCTGCTAGGGGTCCCCTCACCCCGTGCTGTCACCCCAGCACCTCTGCTGGTATCCACCTCCTTTAGCACGTGACTCCAGGGTCAGCACTTGGGAAGCGTCTTCTGTCTCCTTTCTCCCTCCTGGACCTTGCACCCCAAATGCCACATGAGTGGGTCCCCTCCTGATTCCTCGACAACTGGGATTTAGCAAAAATGGGGGTTGGACAAGTAGCCAGATTCCGAACCTCTATTCTCACCATCTTGGCTTCCTGATTGACTATGTTTTAGGGATTCAGGTACTTTTATGAGATCAGACATTCTCTTTGCACATTAGAAGACGTGTCGTTCTCTACGAAGAACTTGAAAATAACTTTTTGGTTGTTGAGTATCTCTTGCAAAACAAATATGATGAGTTGGGGTAAATGAATCAGAAACAGATGGATAAAATTTATCTGAAATACCCAGAATTTCAACCCAGAGGGAAGGGGTGGGGGGGAGCATTCGGGGTTTCCATGAACCCAAAATACAAGGAAAGGGGCTTGAGCCACTTGACTGATCTAACCAGCTAATGTGGGAGCATCCAGTCCAGCATCAACAGAGACGCGTGCGCAGCCCTCCAAGGAGCATGGTTATCAAGAACACACAGCTGCTATCAAGTTTCTAAAGCGTGGCTTCTGAAAATAAGCTGTTCTAATTTGCAGTATACCTTCTCCTAACTACTCCCCTGGAGCACATGGCCCCATGAATGATGGAAATTATTTTCAAGATAACCAGTTGCGGGGTTTGGCATCCATTCTGCAACAGTTACATGTGTGGAAAGAGGCCCTGACTGGTGGGGTGGGAGTGTGCTGGGGGGATGGGGGCGGACACATCAGTGGTTTCAACAAGAATGCGAAAATACTATATTTTGTGACAAAGTTGCTCCAGGGTAGGCAGATTGCTCACAAATCAGTTACAGATTTCCCTGAAATATGTAGACTTCCATGCAGAAGACAAGGAGTTTGGGGCCCAAAGGCATTTGGGTGTCGCTGAGCTCAAAAATGGGAACAGAGTTGGAGACGATGACTGGTCCAGCAGTGGCCCCCGGGCCAGTCCTCGCCCTTCCGACACACACGGCCATGCTGGCACATCTGCAGGGCGGCTTCGCAGAATTCTCAAGAGGAGTTGTGGCCCCCTTGGTTAGCCTCTCCAAAGCTGATCCGAGTCTGACTACTGCTACCACCCATTGCTCAAAGGAGGAGCCTGCTTTCCAGTTTGGGACACGATATTTTGAAAATGATACCAAAATGAGAAGTGATTGGGAATCATTCAGTCTGCCCTGAATTTAATGTTCCAGTGAAAGTTTTAAGACACTCCATCACAGGCCCAACTGTGGTCCTTCCTAGAAAATTAAAAGCATTAATTATTAGTTCACACTTGCATCTAAAATGAGACTCTGTTTCTGTTACCATCTTGATATGCTTCTTTCAGCCAGGGTCAGTGGCATCTACTCAAGCTGGGCATCTCAGATTCTTCCTTGATCGTTCCCTCTTGCTCATTTCTCAGATCCAGTCCATCAGGAAACCCTGGAAGTGTAACTTCCAGGCCCAAAATATTCTTGAATCCATGGACTGCCACTGTCCCCTTCCAGATCACCAGCATCTTCTGCCTGGACAACCCCAGTCACCTCCAAGATGGCCTCCACCATCTCCACTCACTTTTCTTCCTGCCTTTCTGCCAATCCATCCTCCACACAGCTGCCCCAGGGACTGCTTTTCTTCTCAAAACATAATTCAGATCATGATGCATTCTATGCATTTCTCTGCATAAAACTGCTTAGTGGTTTCCCATTGTAGTTAGAATTAAAGCCAAAATTCTCACTGTGACCTTTAAGACCTTGCATGATCCAACCTCTGTTTCCCTCAATTCCCCCTCATTTTCCCCTCTACACTCCACCCTGTCTCCCCTGGGATCCAGCTACACCCCCTCCTCGCACACACCCACACCCACCTCAAGCCCTTCACAGACACACATCACTGGTTCCTTCTCCTGCTTCCTTCAAGTCTCAGCTTAAATATCTTCTCCTATTTGTTCATAGATAAGAATAATGATCCAAAGCCCCCAGAACTTAATGTAAGTCAGCCATTGATTACAGCAGAAAATAGAAAAGTTTGCTGGCTGCAGATCTCATTTCTGTTCAGTCTTCGACACCTGTTAGCACAAGGATGTACATTTGCATGTGTGCACACATACATGAACACATGACATTAACATGTAACACGTACATTAACACCTGACCCTGACAAGGACTGCCCTGATGAAGAGGGGCTGATAGGAGCAGAGCTGGGGCTCATGAACATATCTCACAATGAAAACACCACTGTAACCTGGGCCCTCCCAGCCCAGGAAACTCTAGAGAGCAAGGGCCTCTCTCCTGTTTCCTGACGGTGGAAGATGAGGATCCTGGGACATCCGCTGGGTCAGGGGTAAGTAAACTGGTAAGCACCAACATTCCATTGCACCGAGGGAGACAGGACAATGATATCTAATCCAGGTCAACCCTCTGGAGAATGAAGGGGAGAAAGAGAATGTGCGAGAAAGGTCTGATTTAGGACAGACAAAGAGAGGGTATTAGGGTACTTGGTTCTCTCTTCTATAACATATCTCCACTACAAAACAATGCATACTAGGGGTAGCATTCCCCTATCCAAAGACAACTATTGCTATTATTTTGACATATTTATTTTGATATATTTTTCTCTGCTCCGTTTTCTTCTTTTTAGTGTTTAACAGCAGCCATCATATTGTATATACAACTTTCTGTCCTGCTTTTCCATTTAACCTAAGCATTTTTTAGTTATTACCCAGTCACCGAAAATATCATTATTAAAGGGATGGATATACCCGAGATTCAGTTTATCTTTCCCCTATGAATGGGAATTTACTTTAACAGTCAATTATTACACATAAATCAGTGACTAACAGTTTTTGCAGGAAAGATTTAGGATGACTTCCTCAGGATAGATTAGCTGGATTCTTGAAGTCGGGCTAGTCATTTTAACCTGTAACCTCACATTTATTTGGTTTATTGTGGTTGGTAATCATTTTTAAATCTCTCTCTTGATCTCCTTTTGTTCTCCTTTAGATTCTTTATAAAGTAACTTCCCAATGGCTGCAGGAGGTCTCACCAACCTGTAGGTGTGTGACAGCTGCTCAGCAATATCCTTTCTCCCTTTCTTCCTGGGCACACAACTAGATCCATTTCCCAGCTTCTCTTAATGGGAAGATGTGTCACATGCTTGAGTTTTAGCCAATGGAATGTGAGAGGACGCAAGGTGTCCCACTTCCAGGTCTGGTCATAAAGTCTCCCACGTATGATCCACCATAGTTTTCTCCATCCATCAACTGGATGCACAACACCCTAGAGGGTGACAGAGCCATGAGATACAAGGAGCCTGGGTCCCTGAATGACATGGAAGAGAATCATTCTGACTTTCTGAACAGCTATCCAGAACTATTTATGTGAGTAAGAAATAAACTTGCACTGTGTTGCGACAGTACAGTTTGGGTCTATTTGTTAGAATCGTTTAGTCCACACTCACAAATACAGGGTGAAAATAAAGGCCCACCAACATTAATATCCAACTTCCCACGGCCCCAAGTCCCTGCTAGTATGAGTGCAGGACCTCATCCTCCTCCCCTACGTATTTCTGGAGGTCCTGGGCTCATGCGTGCCCAGGAATAGTTCTGCTCATCCTCATACACCTCCCTCACCAAGGAATTCTCTCTCCTTCTCCAAAGTGAACAAAGCATGGCTGTTATTGATCACCCAGGGGTATGACCCTGGAGTCAACAGATGCGGGGACATGCTTTAAGTTCCTTACGGATAGGTACTCTCAGAGGCTCCACCTGGCCAACGAGGCACCTCCCCTGAGCTGTCCCCTGGGTCCAGGTAGGACCCATAGGCTGCTGGATGGAGCTGGGGAAGTTCTGAATGGTACTGCCCAAGGGAAATGCGAGGATAATCAAATGATAGTCCTCCTTACCGAAAGGTAGGGTGGGTGGAGGCCATGGGCAGCCAGAGACAGCAGGAAGAGGAGCAGGATGGAGCAGAGGTGGAGCAGCACCTGGTGGAGATTCCCAAGAGCTCCAGAGTAGGGCCTGTGGCCTGCTCATGAGAGCTTAGGGGTCTTCCAAGGTGCCCAATCTGTTTAAACATGTGCTACAAAATTATAAGGTGCTATTTCCTGAGTTACCTAATTTAAAAACCCACATCAATGACTGGGTAATAAAAATATCATTTCATATTCCACATATGATGAAAGCTTCCTCAGTGCCAATGCTTCTGCTAAGGAGCCTCTTGCTCTGTGATGGCCTCACTTGTACAGTTTCACAGTCTGCCTCTGTCACAAGGGGAGGTACAGCAAAGCCATCAGATCCCAGCTCCAGTGGCTCAGCTGGTCAAGGGTAAGTTCCTCACCTCCCTGTGCCCTTGTTGCTTCCTCTGTAAGATGGGATCAAAGTGGAACCTGTCTCATAGATATTGGAAAGATTGAATGAATAAAAGCATGAAGTCACATAACTGCCTGGGACATAGCTATTATCATAAGAAACAGGCTTCCTCTGGCTGCATTCTACAGCTTAACACGGACTATGACCTCAGAGTTAAGAGACACCTGAACCAAGTAACATAACTCTCCAACTCGGAGAGCACTTTTATGCTTTGTTTTTGTTCCAGTTCAGGTTTTCATTCTCATTTTTAAAAATTCATACAGGTCCAGTTATTTTTTCAAACTAGGTTTGCTGGGCTTTTGGAAATCTTTGGTTTGGTTAGTGGCGAACTTTGAAAACTAGCATTTGGCTTTGGTTGGGCTTCTAGTTGAAGAGAGCAGCTTGTGCCGATTTGGGGTCCAGTTTGGCTCTGCTCAAAGCCTGACCCTGGGGTTTTGATTTTGTCTCTGCTGCTCACCAGGGTGTGCACAAGAATGGAGAGCAGCAATGCCTGAGAGGTCAATGCAGTGTATCTGCAAATCTTGCAAGTTGCTGGGCTGGAGGCTCTGCACCAAAAAGTTACTTGAAGAGTGGCTCTTGAGCATCTTGAAACACGACAGTTTTAGAGGCCTCAGAACCACGTGGCTCATGCTGCAGGCAGTTTTTCTTTGAAAAGCAGCACAAGAGCTTTACCCAGAAGACCCACAGGCACCTGGAATAGCCTGAGGCAGAACCAGGTCTTAACCTGAAAGTTCAGTCTGCTGAACTGATATTTGCTCTAAGTTCACAGCCATCAACGAATTTTAACTTCCGGCCTCACACTATTTGAGAACCACTGAATTTGTAGAAAATGTTGGAGTCATCCACTGAAAAATTCCTTTTAGATATATTTTCCCAACTACTTTCAACCAAAGAGGTTAAGTGAATTTCCAAGTCACCTGACAGCACACGAGGGCACGAGAAATACCAGCGGGACTCCTGAGGTCTGGTGTCTTGCTCTGATTTCCTTGTCTTCAGGAGGGTGGAAACATGTCTTAATGGGATCCCTTGGTTCCCTGGTAAGTCCATCCATGGTGAGCCATCACTCAAGTGAATAGTGTGTCTTCTCACTTTCCTTTTGGCTATCTCAAAAACTGATCAGAGATTGAGGTCCACATCCCAGACAACAATTAGTAAATGTGATTTTATTTACATAGCTTTCCTAGGGCTAATTATTTTCCCCTGGGACCCCAGTTTCCCCAGGCTATACGCACAGAGGGAGGTCCATTAACAGTAAGAACCCACATTTCACTGGTTCTCGCCTCTGTTTGCTCAGGATCTCAGCCCCCCAAATATTTCTGGGGGTCGTCCCCATAGACACAGCCTGTGGTCTGTGGGGAAGGGCCCCCTCCTAAGGACTGAGGAAGGTTCCCACTACTGTACTGCTTCCAGATTCTGCTAGTGAAACATCTTCGGTTTGCCCTCAGCTGCTACCTTCTTAGGTCCCAGAAGTGAATTCATGTGTGTTTCAGAGGTGACAAACCACAGTCACAGATTTCAAGATCAAACTCTCTTCAGAATCATGGCTTCCCTCTGACCCTGATGGGTGTTTTTTTTAACTGGGTCAAGTTGGTCCCATGTGGCTGCCTTATCTCTTGGGCTGTGTTCTTCCAGGTGTTTCTTGTTCCTTTGGATACATATGCTGCTGGTGTCCCTGCCCATGAGCTTCCCAGACACATCCAGACGAGTCCAAATTCCAGCTGAGGCCTCCTCTGCTTGTCTAAAGATAAACAGTGGCTGGGGGTAAATGAAAATATCATGAACTTAGAGCTTGAGCTACCAGTTTTTGAGATGGATTTAAATCAGCCACATTAAATAAGTAATGAGAAAGCACATCTTAAAATCTAAGTGCCCTGCAGATAACAGACTGATTTGCTGAAAATCAATTTGCCACACAATCTGCTTGCTGGTATTTCCATCTCACTGCAGGCCTGGAAGAGTCGAGGGATCTATGGCCCACTCCCGCCTTTGATCAGGCTGAATCACCTACTAAGCAAAATCGCGTTTCCATTAACTACTTACAATGCTGACAATAATTCACACTGCATGAAATGGTCTCCATGGCCTTTGAGGGATTTTCTTATTCCCAGTCCTAGTTTTGCTGAGGCTTTCTAAAGCTAATCCCTGAGCTGGGTGGGACGGGTGTGAGCACCTCCTGGAGAGTGGTTCCAGAGATCCTGCCTTTCAGAGCAATTGTGGTCTCCTCCCCTGCCCCCCACCTTGCCCCACAGTTGCCCCTGTGTCCTGCCCTCATAAACACCTGGGAGCAGCCCTCGATGCCCCCTTTCACCCCATCATGGAACCTGCCAGTTTGGAGTGCAACTGTCACTTCTGGAAAATTGTCCAGGGGTAGGACTTACTCTAACTGGAGTAGACTATCTGCAAATACAACCAATAACAATCCTTCCCATCCCTCATGGGCATTGAGAGGAAGAGTCTATTCTTCCTCCCCTGCATATGACCTTGTGGAAGTGACGGTCTGGAACTTCTGAGCCCAGGCTTTAAGAGGCCTGGCAGCTTTTGCTATCCTGGAATGCAGAACTACCCCTTGTAAGACAGACTACCCTTCACAGAGAAAGGTTCCATCAGCTCTGGACTGTTCCAGCCACAGCAGCTGAAGGGCCAGGCATGCGAGTGAGGCTTTCTTGATTTATTTAGCCTCAATGCAGCCTCCAGATGGGAAGATCACGAGCAAATAAATGGCTCTTGTTTTAAGCCACTAGGTTATGGGGTGACTTGTAATGTAGCAACAGATAACTGATACACCATCTGCAGCAAACTGATTACTCTGGCAGCTTGCATATGACTGACTTGAAACTTACCGGGCAGATGTGAGGAAATTTGCATAAGGAACTCAGGGACTTTCTGGGAGAAACTAGAATGAAACCTCAGTCTCTCTTCCCAGAGATTGCAAGTCATGGACATCAGTCAGGATGAACCGAAAGCCCAGACTATAATCCATGGACATGAGAGTACAGTGGGCTCCTGAAACAAAACTGGTGGAGTGGCCATGATCAGAGGTCAGGACCCTCATTAATGGACACAGTGCTTCCTGTATTAAGGCAGTAGCCTCGAGCAGAGGGACTCTCTAATTCCCTGCATAGCTAGGTTCCATTGACAACAGCCAGATTGACATACTGGAGTTTCCTTGACACGCAGGGAAGGGGAGGTGAAGGGAGGCAGGAACTTGGGAGACTCAACATACTGGAGCCTCAAGCACGGCCCTTTGAGACAACTCTGGGGGATTATATTTTGACTCCCAAACTGTAAAGTCAGACATCCCAGGTGTATTACTATTACAATTTTCAGTTTAATTTTCCACCTCGACACAGTCCAACTTGAAGAAGAAACTGTTGAAAAAAAACCAGTAACAGAAATTGTAAAGAAATATCCTCCCGTTCAGAAGCAGCGTCACCCTTTCTTTCCAAATACATATTGTGTGTAGCAGAACACAAAGAAATAATTTTTAGCATATGAGGAAAATTGTTCATAACATTCCCACAACCTAGTGTTTGAAAATGAGCTCTTGCCCTCACTGAATATATAAATGGTTAAAATATTGACTTTTTTTTAAACAAAGGCTCCAAGAGATGAGAGATTTGGTTTTTTTCTGTTCTTTCCTCCCCCCCCCCCCAAAATCAACAAATCAGGACACACCTCCACCTTGCTGAACTTGAACTCCAAACGTGTACTTAAAGGAGACAAGGCTGACAGCCCAGGGACTTGAGGGTCCCATTAGCAATCGTCCACACCCATTACCCTGTCTCTCTGGATTTCCTTTCATGCCACAGTTCCAACACTCTTTGCGAAGAGAACTGGCAGACAGATTCTGAAATTTGCATGCAGATACTTCTTGATAGTAAAAATGCTTCAAGATGTGGCTGGGAGGGCTGGGTGGTTGACTTCTGGGGCTCTGAAAGGCCCTTCCTGGTCTCAGCCTCATTTTTCACGGTGGAGTGGTACCGACAGTTGGCCCTCCGGACAGAGCAACCCCTCACCTCCTCTGCAGCAACGGGTTCCCAGAAGGGATCATGTGACCCAGAGGGTGACATTCTTGGGAGCACTTAGAGGTCAAGGCTGAGAGGTGGGGATGGGCAGCAAGGGACTGAAGAGTATAGAGCGCGTGCACACGGTGGGTTTGCAAATCTTGTTCAGTGACTCTCATCATGGCTGAGGCTGAGCTCATTCGATGACCCAGGATGCACTGGGGGTAAAGGGGAGGACATTTACCCACCAGGTCACTCTGCCACATCAGGATGGTTGGAAGGCAGACCCACAAATCTGTCAGACCTTTTCCTTTAGCTTCATCTGTCAGGTTCCCAGGATTCTCCCCCAGGGATGTCTCCCTTGTACAGGTTTTCTTAACCTGGGGTTAAGATTTCAAGGGGTCCACGAATTTGGATGAGGAGAAAACTATATTTTTATTTTTATTTACCTCAAACTGAAATTTAGCATTCCCTTTTTGTTGTTATTGAGATATAACTGACATTCAACATTCTATTAGTTTCAAGTGTACAACATAATTTGATATTTGTACATAAAGTGAAATGATCACCACACTAAGTCTACTTAACATCCATCACCACACAGTTATAAAAATTTCTTTCTTGTGATGAGAACTTTTAAGATCTACTCTTTTAGCAACTTTCAAATCTACAATACAGTATTATTAACTAGTCACCATGCTGAAAATTACATCCTCAGGATTTATTTATTTCATAACTGGAAGTCTGTACCTTTTCACCACCTTCACCCATTTCGCCTACCTCCCACCCTTTAACATTCCCTTTACACGCTGTCTTTATAGTCAGCAGAAATCACAGATATTTTCATGTTACAGCTGCGCACATCAGGGAATATTTACTCCCATCACTACTTCACTATCAGGTCGTTAGACCTACTACTGAAGCTTGCTCTTTAAGGTCTTAATACAGAAGCACATGTAAAGCTGTATCACATACCTCATACCCATTACCATGGCTACTATCAAAAAACTGCCTGAGGACACAGCACTGTTTCCTGGATCAATAAGGATGGCCCCTGCAAAATCAACTGTACTTAAGTGTTACCTCTTTCAAACATTTTTATACGAAAGGAAACATGGATGTATTATGGAGTAGAAAGCAAACTTTAGAGGAATTTTTGGGATACAACATACACGTTAAATGCATTTTGTGCGAGGATGGTTGTTTGGATAGGCCTCCAGAACTTCGGGGTTCACTATCAGTCTCCACCCCCATGTTAGGGACACACATGTCCCTTGAAAATCTGATATGTGCTGATCCAAAGTGACCACGCCCACCCTGAACATGCCTGCGAGCACCGCTGAGGCCGCCTCAGGGCCTTCGTTAGCTCACGTTAGGCTGCACAGAGCGGTGGAAGGAGTGAACGTCTTTGCAGGAGGTACACTTGGGTTCACATCTGCGCTGCGTGCCTCTGGGCACGTTACTTACCCACCCGGGGCCTGCGTGTCCCCAGCTGTAGGCCAGAGAGAGCAGTACCTACCTGATCGGGTATATAAAACCCCTTGGCCCTGGAAGGGGCTCAACACAGTCGAGTTTCAGAACAGGTAAACCAAGTTCCCTTCTGTCTGTGGCCCCTCTCCCAGGGATCTCACGGCCTGGGGACCAATTTTCCTCTCACCTCCTCCACCCACCCCCGTCCGGGGACGGGTCAGGAGAGGCCTGGGGGAGCGGCCGGGATTGCCCTCCTCTCTCTCGATCTGCACTCGGGCCCTCCGTCTTTCTGGCTGCCTCTTCTCCAACGTGACCGCACATCTGAGCGGGCGAGGACAGCCGCCGGTGGAGAGGTGGGAGCGGAGGCAGCCTCCTCGGCACCCGGAGAGGCGGGCGATCCCTGCCTTTGATCAGGACGCGAGGAGGGCAGCGCCGGAAATCTGTCTGCCCTGTTAACCGGGCCACCGCAGCCCAACCACCGCCACCGAGGCGCTTCCGGAGAAGCCGAAAGCAGCGCTCAGCTGTGGGTGCGCCTGTTCCCGCCCGGCACGCCGGTGGGCGCGCATGCGTGTAGCAAGCCTGAGGTGAGCACGCGGGCATGCAGGAGGCACGCAGGCGAGCGTGCGCGAGGAATGCATGAGGCACGCACGAGGCATGCGTGAGGCAAGCACGTGGGCAGGAAGGAGTCTCGCAGGTGGGCATGCGCGAGGCGTACATGAGGCACGCACGTGGGCAGGCGAAGGCAGGCGCTCCTGCACGCTCCCGGCTTTCTGGGTGTCCTGTCCCCGCGGTCTGTATGCTGCAGGTGGCAGCCTGAGGGGGGGTCGGGGCCCGGAGAGGCGGGAGGGGTGGGGACTTTCGGCTGGCCCACAGAAGGAAGGTCAGCAGTGGGGAGCGGAAAGGTGCGTGGAAGGGAAACCAGCAGCTGAGCAGGTCTTGAGCCTGCTGCATGGCTGGGGCAATGACTGGTCCGGCCTGGTGGGAACGCTGGAGGGAGAGAGAGCAAACTGAACGGCTGGTCTCCTCTCTTTTTCTCTGTAGGGCACTCAGCCCCTCATTACCTGGTCCCAGCTCACCTCTCCAGTCTGTTTCTCACTCTTTCCCCGACACACTCAGCTCTGGACGTCTCCCCCGGATTGGGGCAGACTCCTCCGGTAACTGTACTCTGGAAGGAATGTCCCAAGCCTAGCACTGCCCTCTGGAAAGGACCAAGCGATCTTTAGCAACTGGAAATAGCTGCCTTGTTATTAGCAGCACCCACTGAGATTCCCACTTTGCTGTCAGCTGCGTCCCACAATCACGGCAATAGTCTAGAATTCTGGTCGGTAAAGCATTGTGCTCCAGGGCAGAGAGAGCACTGGTCAGGGAGGCAAGGCCTATGACACCGTACCTGGGGTGTCGTCAATCATTCAACTCCTCAGTTTTCCACCCAGTAAAATGGGTCTGATTTTAGATCTACCTGCCCCTTGAGGGTTGTAGTGAGAATTGAAAGAAGAAATAAACTCAGAGTGTTTGTACCCTGCAAAGCTGTGTAAAAGCCATTGTCACTGTTTGGTGTTCAGTTGCCATTGCCACCATGCCACCTTCTGGGGAGCCGCTCATGTTCCAGAATAGCCAGCTCCCCCACAGTGGCCTCATTGACTGCCTTGGGCCTTTTGTTGGCAGCCCCCCAGGCTCCCACAGGTGGGGAGTGTCCTGCCTGCCAGCCGTGGGCAGGGGCAGAGCGTGCGGTGGGCCACTCCAGGCAGTGGAAGGTTCAGGCTCTTTAGGCCTCTGGGCACCTTCTTCCTCTGAGGCCAGAGGACGGGCCGTGGTCAGGGCCTGTTGAATGTTTCTCAGACAGGTTCAGTGAACTTATGTTATTAATAGTGAAAAATGAAAGAGTAGTAATATCCTACATTTGTGCTTTCAATTTTGAAAGCCCTTTCATCAATATTATCTAATTTGGTTCTCATAGCAACTTTATGAGATTAATATTATCCCTGTGATATTGTCCCCATTTACCCCTGAGGAAACAGGCACAGAAAGGTTAAGCGACTTGCCCAGGTCACAGGCTCCTGACTATAAGAGCCTCTGTGGTTAGACTGGGGTGAGAGTGAAAGAACCACTACGAAAAGCACATGTAGCCCGTGTCTGCTCCAAAAGTGAGGGTGCCCAGGCTCTTCTGAAAGGCTCTCTCACACGAGAGAAAGCCGCTCCTGGGCCCTCAGTGCTGCCACCTGCCTGGTTTATAAATGGGTCTACAGCTAAATGAGATCCGAAATATTGGGGCTGGGGTAGAGGCTGAGGACATGTGAGAGACGAAGCTGGGCAGTGGGGCATGGTCAGAGGAAGTCCTCGGTGGCCCAACACGGGTGTCACCATGTCCCCTCCAGCAAACCAGAGTGATGTCTCTGCCAACCCTGCAGGTAACCCCGTGATGCCTAGTGTCCCCACCTCCTGTCTCCCGAAGCCCAGGGCAGAGGAGACTCCAGTTCAGCTATTCTGATCAGGGTAGTCCCACCAGCCGCGGGCCGTAACTGGCATTTAGTAGGTGGGCCAAAGGGTGCCTGACACTCTGCCCTTCCTAAGACTGTCCTACAAAATGAATTGTCCCACAGCCTGCACAACTGTCAGATGTCCAGCTTGGACAGCCATTCCTGCAGGTGAAAAACCTGCTTTTATTGTCTTACACCAGAATGCAATAAAATTATTTTTGCATGGTTTTAGAGTACATTGAATTTTCCCAGGAATGCAACCAGTGCATAAATTAAGATAAGATGCACTCCAACAATGTTCATGATTTAGTTAAAATTTGTCTCTGACAGAAATGCTGCTGATGGTTTTTGAATTCCAGTACAACCCACCTGGGTCCCTCTGCGTTAGTGGTGTTGCTGGCCTGGGGCCGGGGGTAGGGAGGGTGGGGGACGGTGTCCATTCACAGGTGTGGCCATGCTTCCTCAGGGCTTCCAGAGTAGTTGTGCCTGGGCATTTGCATATGGCAATGCATATTAATTTATCATAAATTGCTTTCTTTCTCAGTTAAGATGTTGACCTTTTAAAATTTTGTGTGTAGATACATATTCTTTCATTTCAGGACAGTAAAGGAGCATTATGAAATATTTGTAATAGAGAGAAGGCATTGCACTTGGGAAGGTTGAGAATCCCTGCTCTGAGCAAATGGCGGTTTCCTTCTTTTCCTAAGAATCATAGGATTTCAGGGGTGGAAGAGAATTTGAATGTCACCCAGTCCTGCCTGCATCCAGTGCTCAAATCCGTGCAGTTGGAGTGAGGACTGAGGGCCTTCACACCTGCTTCCTTCCTCCTGTGACATGGCCTCTGTGCAGTCCAGGATGGGGCGGAGGAGGAGATGGGCTCGGAGGACTAAGGACCCAGACTCAGCGAGCCTCACGGGTCCTGGCAGGAGGCGTTGTAGATGCTGGGGTCCAAGCACCATTTAAGATGTCCACTTAAAGCTCCAGACACCAGCTCAGTGGGAAAATCCAGACCGGTATGCCAAGTAGAAGTACTCTACTCTCAAAAGCTCAGTCCATATCAGGAGTCCCAGAAATGCCACGCTGGTGGGTAAGCACACCATGTCTAAGAACATGTCCTGGTGCCACAGATGACACTGTGGGCATCTGATGCTCATGAAGCACCGGGTTAGTTGCAAATGAGTAAATTGATGGGCTGAGGTCAGTACGAAACTAGAGAGCAACTAAGGGAAGGTGTCTACTCTTGATGGTTTATTCCAGAGTCAAGTGTCTATGTCTCCATATTCTAGAATAAATGGACTGTGTCAGAAGGAGGGCTTCAGCCAGAGCCAGAGCCGGTGTTTCTGCTGACTCGGTGTCCATAAAGCTGCCTCGACAGGAGATGGACCTGAAGAGCAGAACACTGGGATAATGCTCGCCTTCTGCGTTCTGACTGTGCTGCTTTGCTGCACGCTGCTACCGCACTCAATCCTCTCCCCATACTCCCCACCACCCCTCAAGAGTTTCAACTCCCTTGTCCTGTCCCAAGCCCTGTGCCCTATCCACTGGGGGCTGGATAGCCTTGCTCCACCTACTTCCTGCCCGTCCCCCTGGGCTGACACAGAGCCCTCTGTCTTCCCGTGGAATGCAGTAGCAATTCTGAGCATGGTGTTGGACAAGGAGTCCAGCTCCCCCTATAAACTTTTTATAGCTTAGGAAAATAAACATGTGGTTTAAGGTCTTTGCATAGGCAGCGCTCGCCGAGTTTGAGCTTGCTTTACAGAACTACGAGAGAAAATATTGGTAGAGCTAATAAATTTCTGAGCCAGCCAAGGGACAGTAGTCCAGAAATCTTGGGGAGGGTTTGATGGTTTAGGAGATAAAAAGAGGTGTTATCTCTGCAGCTGTCATCTCACTCCTCTCCCGCTCAGAATCTCCTTGCCGGAGTGATGTGGCCAGGCGCCCGAGTTCCCTGGAACAGGGAAGCAGCGAAGGGGTGGGAATTGTGCGTTTTTCTGCTGCTGCAGGCCCCTTGGAAATAACTTTACAGTTGCGGAAGCAGGGTCCAGAGAGAGAAAGTGGAGGAAGTGATCTGCCTGGTCACTCAGCTCATTAGAGCTTGTGTGCATGGAGCAGGGCAGTGGGGAGGGCTTCAGGGGCCATTTCTGAGGTTTACTTCCTGGGTTTGTGGAAGAGCAGAGACCCTGGGAGGAGGGAGAATGACCAGGGGGTTTCCAATTGGAGCACTGGGTAGTAACAATAAAAATAATACTATAGCTTGCTCTTGTTACCATTTATTAAGTATTTACTCTGTGCCAGGACCCGAAATCACTCCACTGAATCCTCACGGCCCTGCGAGGCCGGGATGACAATCCCTATTCTGCAGCTGAGAAAAACTGCAAGTCACCTGCCCACAGTCACCTGGCTGGAAGATGGCAGAGCCAGGAGTTAAACCCAGGCTGCTTGACCTCTGAAGCCTGTGTACCTGCTCAAACAGCTTGCAGGAGCAGGTTATGGGAAAGGCAAGGAGGTTGGTTTAGGCTGGGTGAGTTTGAGGACCGCATGGGACAGCCAGGCAGAGATACAGGTCTAGGCCAGAAATGAGCACCTGAGCAGGGCATGTGGACCTGGGGTCACCCACTGGAGAGCAGATACTAAAGCTAGGGAAATCCAGTGTGTAGAGACGGGCGCTGGAGGGTCAGGTGGAAACCTGGGTCACGTTTGTCGTTACGGGCAGGCAGAGGTTCCTGGTGGCTCTGGCCTTGCTTGCTGCTGAAGGGAGGCCACACCACAGCAGGATGTCCCTGCTCAGGGTATCATGGCTTTTGAGGCTGATACTATTGCTCTCCAGTGAGAAAGAGGCGATTCCCCATGGCTGGCAAGGACATGGAGGACATGACCTGTTTCTCTGCTGCTGTGCCTTCTAGGGACACTCCTTCCCTCCAGGCCAGGCCAGCGTATCTGAATCAAACAACCCTAAAGCTGGGCTTGCCCTTTGAACCCAGCATTTCCTCTTCTAGGAATTTATTCTGAGGACATCATCAGGGACATATATGAGAATATTCATCACAGCATTATTTATATTTGTGAAAAATCACAAATTATGTAAATGTCTTACAATAGGGGGTTGATCAAACAATGCAGCCAGTAAGATCAAATTCTAGAATAATATTATGGCCAACATTTTTGACATTGTTCAGTTTTAATTGACAGGCTATGAACAGCATGAATAGATTGAGACGATATTTTGTAAAGAAGAGAAGGGACATGTATACGTATTTCAGTGCACACGCCATGCAGTTAGTAGGCTTCTCTTTGGATGGTGGGATCATGGGGCTGAGTTTTCTCTTTTTGAGATATTGCAAGGTTGGTTTGTTTCTTTTTGCATCGTGTATATGTTATTTTTGTAATTTGAAAGAAAGTTCTTTCTGTAAGCATTCACCATGAATAATATTAGCAAATGTTTGCCTGGTCCTTATTTCATGCCAGGTGTTATTCTGAGTGCTTTACGGAGACTAAGGAATTGAACCCTCAAGAGAATTCAGATGAGGGAACCGTGGCTCAGGAAGGTCGGGCAGGTTGCCCAGTTCATGGAGCTGGTGTGTGGCAGAGCTGGAACCTGAAGCCAAGCTATTTGCCAGCACGGTCCATGGTCTTACCTACCTCATGACACTATTGCTCCCCAGTGAGTAAAAGGTGGTCCCTATGGTCCACAAGGATGTAGGAGGACGTGCATGTGCTACTGTTGGTACCAGGGGTTGCCCTGATACACCTGGATCCCCTGAGTGCCCCATAATGGCAGTGCTCAGGCACTGTGTTCAGTGAATGAATGCATGAATCAATTAAAGAATGAATGCATACATGCAAGTGACAGGCCCTGCTTATCCTCCAGGATCTGAAAAGAAATCCCAACATGCTTTTTGCTAGATTCAAGCATGACCATGATGGGACTCAAGGAACTTTCCCCCCACCTTGGGAGTGGTGACTTGTCTTCTTCATGTCCTCTAGGAAATGTTTCTGTCTGCTGAGAGACCCGGCTTCTAGCTCCCTGGGAGAGTGGAGGATGGCTCAGGGTGCCATGGCTCTGCCCCCACCAGGGATTCACCAGCTGGGGTAGATTACTGCAGTGGTGGCCTCCAGTGGACCACACCTCCCAGCATTCGCACTCTTGTGTGGTCCCTCCCACATCGACTCTGGGATTGGCCGCATGGCTAGCTTTGGCCAATGGGACATTAGCAAGTGTGATGCAAGTGGAGGCTTGAAAAGTGCTTGCACAGTGGGCTTGTATTCTCAGAATGGTCCCTCTTGGAGCCCAGCCACCATGCTGTAAGGAAGTCCAGGTGAGACCACTGAATGATGCGAGGCCATGGGAGAGAGGCTCTGGACATTCCAGCTCCCAGGTGAGTGCAGCTGCCGAGTGAGCCCAGCCATCCCACAGATTCGTGAGAAAGAATAAATCATTGTTTTAAGCCATTAAGTTGTGGGTGGTTTGTTTTGCAGCCACAGGTGACTGAAACTGGTCTTCCTTTTCTGGATAGTTCTTGGAAACAAATCCACACACATTTATTAAGCATCCACTGTGGCCCAGCACTATGGGCTAATAATGAAAGGACTCTGATTAAGAAGCGTGGATCTGGGGAGACAAGACTGCTGCATGCAGTTAAGACTGAAGAAGCATTCCAGGTAAGCTTGCTGCCCAGTGAGGAGAGGCAGCCGATTCCCCCAACATTTCCCGCACAGCACAGCTGTTGTAGCTGATGTATTCGGTAAAAGGATGGAGTGATTGGATATGCTGACCTTCTCCTTCGTTGTAACAATGCTCTTTTTGACACCTCTGAATCCCTGCTTTGCTCAATGACATTCAGAGGCAGGACAACATTTGATTCTTCTTGCACTTGAAAGGGAACCACTTGCATGGTTCCTCTCAGAACAAAGAGGAGAGATGAGATGGGGAATTGAGTGGTCTGCTCAGCTGTGTGTGGATCACAACACCATCCTTGCTCTTTAGAGGGTAGGAGGGGGACTTGCTTGTGCATCTTCTTAGCTCTGGCTGGGACTGGCCTGCCCAGAGCTTCATGAAGATGCAGCTGCTCTGTGAAGACCCACAGCCTAGAACATCAGAGCTGAAGAGACTCAGAGATCACCTGGTCTAATGTCCTCTCTGTAGAGAGGAGGAAGCTGAGGCCCAGAGATGAGAAGGGCTTGCTGGAGGGCACAGAGTGTTTCTTAACCCCTCCATCACTGGCCTTCCTGCCAGCCAGAGCTCAGCCACCATCCACAGGGCCTCTCGGCCCCCAGCTCCCACCGTCCCTCTCTTCCTGCTCCCCACTCCTGCTCAGGGCTTGCTTTGGTGGCCAACCCACACTGAGCTGAAGGAGACAGCTTCCAACAGGGACTGAGAATGTCTACCCAGTTGAATCAAAGCTATATACATTGGGGCCAGCCCCTTGGCGTAGTGGTTAAGTTCGGCATGCTCCACTTCGGCAGCCTGGGTTCATGGGTTCAGATCCTGGGCGCAGACCTACACCATTCATCAGCCATGCTGTAGTGGTGACCCACATACAAAAAGTAGAGGAAGATTGGCACAAATGTTAGCTCAGGGCTAGTCTTCCTCAAGCAAAAAAAAGAGGAAGATTGGCAATGGATATTAGCTCAGAGCGAATCTTCCTCAGCCAAAAAAAAAAAAAAAGCTATACACATTAACATCCACTTCAGACAATACATATGACACTGCACAAGCGTGTGAAGTACAGTCCACTGGAAACAAAGCATTTAAAGGCATCCTGAGGGGAGTCCTTTTGAATGCAGACAGACAGACCATCATTTTGCTCTCCTTCTTAGACAGATTTTTAATCTGGGTGTTTCTTCCAAGGAGCCATGTTCTGCATTGCACATTTGAGGGAATGCCAAGTGTGTCTGGAATCCTACACGTTCCCAGGTGTCCCCCTTCCCCGCCTGGCCCAGCCTAGAACGGCAGAGGCCTTGGGAACCTGGCTGCAGATACTGGCCCCGCACGTTCTGCCCGTTTTGCCCATAGGGCCTCACTGAACCGGTCACTTCTTTTCTGTTTCCCAGTTCCCCCCAGGGACCAAGTGAGGAGAGCCAGCCCTGCGGGAAAGTCTGTGAATCAAAGATACATCTGGAATATGCTGGAGAGCCTGGAGATTAGTCAAGCCCAGGCAGCATCATTTCACAAACCGGGGAAGGGCAGGCTGGAGGGGAGGGGGTTCTCAAGGCCTGGGGCGGGTGATGCTCCCAGCTGGAGGGCAGGATGAGTCAGGCCTGGAGGTGTTTTCCTCACCATGGTTTCAGTTCTCAGGTCGGGATCTTGGCGTCCGAGGGGGAAGCCTGGTCCAGGCCGTGAGGAAATCCTGAGCGGCCGAGGCATCACGCTCAGATCGGGCGTGGCTGGGAGGCGAGCGGACTGCCAATAAGTGATTTACAGCATGTTCTCTTGTGTTTTACATTTTCTTCATTTCATGTTGCAGCCTGGTCTCCAGTAATGGGATCTGCAGAGGCGTCCGGCTCCCCAGACAGCTGCCCGCAGGAGGAGCCCGAGTGGGAAGCCCGCCCAGGCTCGGGCGCTTGGCCTGGGTTTTCAGGGTGGCTCACAACTCTGTGTCCCAGAGCCTTCATCATGTCCGCCTTCCTAGTCCTCCCTCCCTCCCCGTTCCTTCACTCTTTCTTCACACTTCAGATTCTGGGTCCACACTGTTCTGGGTGCTGGCGGTGTGGGGGACTTCAGTGCCCTAGGAACACCAGGTAGGAGCCCCATCTCAGCCTCCCCCACATCACACAAAACCCCCGGATGAATCCTCTACTGCTTACTGTCTGTCTGAGGTTTCTCACAACATTTCCACTGGTGGGAGTGTAAGTGACACAGCCCCTGTGGAAAACCGTTCAGTAGTTCCTCAAAACTTAGACATGGAACTATTACATGAGCCAGCAGTTCCACTCCTTGGTATATAAGAACTGAAAGCAGGGACCCAAACAAATACTTGTACACACATGTTCATAGCAGCATCACTCATAATAGCCAAGGTGGAAAAAAAGTCCATCAACAGATGAATGGGTAAACAAAATGTGGTCTAGCCATACAATGGAATATTATTCAGCCATAAAACAGAATGAAGTACTGATGCATGCTATAGCGTGGATGAACCATGAAAACATTAGCTAAGTGAAAGAAGCCAGACGGTAAAGGCCACATATTGTATGACTCCATTTATATGAAATGTCCAGAAGAGGTAAATCCATAGAGACAGAAAGCAGATCAGTGATTGCCAGGGTCTGGGGGGAGGGGAATATGGAGGGACAGCTTAATGGGTACAAGGTTTCCTTTTAGGGTGATGAAAATGTTTTGGAACTAGATAAAAGTGGTAGATGCACAACATTGCGAATGTGCTAAATGCCACTGAACTGTACACTTTAAAATGGTTAATTTTGTGTTAAGTGAATTTTACCTTTAAAAGTTTAAAAAAAACTTTTCCACTGCCTACAAATCTCACAGCACCCTGGTGTACACACATGTCATTCATACCTCCCAGTGCTTACCCAGAATTCCAGATTCATGACATGAGGTTGTTGGCAACGCTGTCAAGGCAGGAATTTGGGATTGGCCTGTAATGGGGCCAGGAGTGGGGGCCACAAGGGCTGCTCTTCTCCAGTGAGTGCACCAGAGGCTGGCCCAGGGCGGGCGCCGCCCCTCCCAGCTTCTCTTCCCCTCCCTCCTTGTCCCCAGGCACACTGTAACTGCATTTCCAGTTAATGAAATGTAACCGTGGTGACTGAGAACTGGGGGAGCAGAAGGCCTCAAGGCACATCCTTTGTGGCTGACTGTGAGCCCCAGATCTTCAGCTTGGCGTCCAAGCTCCATTGTTGGGCCCCACAGCCCCCTAAGGTCACTCTCACTCCTCCTGAGGACACGCTGTTCCTCTGCTTGTCACTCTCTTGGACCCTCCAGGATCATTACTACCTCCACACCATGCCCCTGCGGTCCCCCAGCAGGCCCTTTCCTCCGCTCTCTGTTTACCGAGCACCGTCTTCTATGAAGAACCGTGCCCCGACCAGCCTCCAGTGACCCCTCCCTCCCCTGAACTCCTGAAGTAACTGTCTGGGCCTTGTCCTTGTTATTTGTCCACCCAGGCGTGGGTGTAGGTCAGTCACATGAAACTGCCGTTTTAGTAGCTCAGAAAATCCAGCGTCAGCCATGCTTTGCATTTGCTCTTTGAGAAAGTGAACTGCATTTGCGTATTTATTTCATCTTTTGTGCTTGCTCAGTATTCACTAAATAATAGTTGCTATTTAAACGCAGACCTGCTGCCTATGGCTCCCTCAAATCTGACACCGAGGTTTCACCTCAAATGGGCGATTTGACCTGGGCCTGTCCCTGCTGAGGGAGGCAGCATCTTTAGCAGGAAAGCATTTGCCTGCAGGGCTGTGGTGGCAGAGAAGGTGGAGCAAGGGGGCTCCGTGGGGCTGGGATGTGGACAGTGGGGCATGCCAGAGGTACCCCAATCCTACCCCAGGGTAAGCCCTTCTTGGTGGGGCACCCAGTCTTCTCGGGCCAGGCCAGCTCCCAAAGGAAACCCTGAAAGAAAAATGCTGTTTTCCAGGAGGGCTGAGAGCAGAGGGCCCTGTCCCGGCTTCTCCTGAGCTGCTGTGGAAGGCTCCACGTTTCCCTCACTGGGTTCTTAGTTATGCCTCCTATGACCTGAGGCTTCGGGTTTGGAGAGATAAGGCCTTAGCGAGAAAATGAACAGGGAGGCCGATGGGGCCTGGCAGGAGGTGGCACATCCAGAGCCTTAGAGTGAGCCAACCCCTGGGTGTCTTCTCTCCTACAGGGGTTTTAGAATTGCTTTTCCATTTAGAAGGAAAGTCCTTTGGCTCCAGTTGAAAATAATGCTGAGAATTCCTGTCGTCAGGAGATGGGTTAAGAGAGGCAACTCAGCCCTTCTTTGGCTCCCGTGTTGTGGGAAGGGGGTTTGGAGCAGGGCAGGGGAGAACCAGCAGGCAGAAGGGACAGAGAATGTCCCCCCAGGCATGGCTGCTGTCACTGGGACAAGGGGTTACCCCCTGGGGGAGAGGATCAGAGCACAGGAGATGGGTTGGTTCAAGAGGAGGGAGACTGAGAACAAAGAAAATGAACACCCACAGGGAGAGAAAAGGGAAAGAATGGGGGAGGGGGGCGAGAGCACAGAAGGAGGCCAACCCTCCCCTCCTCCTCTGCCCCTCCAGACACTGACTTCTCCGGGCTTCCCTCTCACATATGGGCCTAATTCAGGTAGAGTGAAATCTTGCATTGCTCTGGTTAAAAATTATTGCTTCGGATAATGAAATCTTTGTCATTGGAAACTCCAAAAGGAAAAAAAAAAAAAAAACCCTTCAAGCCGTGACTTATGGGCAGTGTGGTGATGGAAATGAATTCATCATCCCATTTTCCCGCATCAGAAAGAGAGGACAGCCTGATTCATAACTGGGCCCTGTGCAGCTGGTCCCCACGGGCAGGGTGGTGGCTGGGCTTGCAGTGAAGCCAGTGGGGGAAGCTCCCAGGACGACTGATCGGGGGTGGGGAGCGAGCGATAAACATCTCCTTGGCACGCTCCGGCCTCAGGTTTTCCTGAGCACTTGCCTGAGCTGTCAAAACGTTTCAGGGCTGTGGAGACTGCTTCTACAGAGAAAATCCCATGGCAGCTCGATGCAACGAGCTGTGTTTTTTCTTCAAACTCTAAACCTCGCGCCCACATAAAAATCTCCCAGACAAAGCAATTTGACCCTCACGGGCAAGCTCTGTGGCTGTGAATCTCTCTCCCAAGGCGGTGCTTTTCATCTGAGAAGCACAAGGTGCTTCCGATTTCATATTTCATTGATCCCTCGCACTCCCTGCAGGCCAGTTAGAGGGAGTGATTGGCGGAATCTGTTTGACAGAAGAGGAACTTAACTGTGGCCCAGTGATGGCCAGGGTGTCACACATGGCACCAGGAGCCCCGGGGCCCAGGTGTGGGTCTGGGCCTCGCCTGTCCTCAGGCAGAGCTAGTTTTGGTTCCCTGGAGCCTTGAGGTGGGTGAGCAGAAGAGGAGGTAGAATCCCTGGGCGGGTGGGTGGGAAGGGCTTCACAAGGGTGGGGTCAAACCCTAGTCAGCCAGTGTGGAGGCCCGCCAGGGAGGGCTGCCGGCTCCATCCTGGACTCCTGTTGGGTGACATCTGGTTGAGATGTGACTTCTCCTACAGCAATTTTTCACGGAGAAATGGGGGCAGACATGTGGCCATTGAGGTGGTTGTGGCTGCAGAGAGAGCGACATTGGGATGGACAAAGATGGCCTTTGCTGGTGTTCAGAGTTTGTCCCCTTCATTCAGTACTTCACCAAATGTTTGGTGAGCACCCACTGTGTGTGAGCGCTGATTCAGACACCAGGGATTCGGGGAGAACAGGACAGACACAGCCCAGTGTCTCATGCTGGGGGTTGGGGCAGACCATGAATAATAAATGAACAAACAGATGGAGAAGTTTCGAGCAAGTGCCTTGAAGAAAATATGGCGAGGTGAGGAGGTGGAGAGGGTCTGGGGGCTTCTTTGGATGGAGAGGTCAGAGAAGCCTCTCTGAGGAGGGGCCACCTGGACTGAGTTCCAAAGATGAGTCCCATAGATCCCAGTGCTATCCCACCTCTGCTGCTTAGCTGCTGTGTGACCTTGACTAAGTTACTTAGCCTGTCTGAGCCCAAATGTCCTTATCCTTAAAGAATGGTACTTTCAGAGGAAGAAAAGTACTATTTCACCATAACCTGCATCAGTTTCACTTAAGAAAGGAAAAATCTTGGTTTAGGAAAATGCACAGATAGGACACTTGGGGGTGGAAGGGGGCCCTCAGGAGAGGCTGGAGGAAGAGGAGGAATAGAGAACCTTCCCAGTCTGCATGAGAAGGGACCAGGAGTTGGTGGTGGGGGAAGGGCAGGGGGATTAGTGGAGTGAGGGCTGGAGCAACCTAGACCTGAAGCTGAGGGGGAGGAAATAGCCCAGGGACTTGTTGAGAACTTCCAAGTCCACTGTTTATTTTCTCTTCAGCTTGGAGTGAGGTGCATGCTTCTTGCTATTGTCCTGAATCTCCAGAAAAACCTCTACACCCAATTTCCATGCCTGATTGTACACAGAGGCTTGGGGGGTTAGGGAAAAGAGTCATCCCACTTCTGGGTCAGTGCTGGGGAGGCAGCTGAGGAAGAGCAACAAGACACAGAGAGACGGACAGTTTAGCAGAAGCCAGCAGCAGAGCTGAGGAGGTAGGATCCATGTGAAAATTCCCAGCTGTCTTGGGCGGCCACTGGACATGCCAGGGAAGGGCTTCAAGCCTATCAGATCTGCATCTTAAGGGGCAGGTGGCCTAGGGGCACCAGGGTAATGCCACCTTGCCAGTCTTGGGGGAGATTCAACAGAATCTGTGGGGATTTGTAGCTCCCTAACAGGACACCATCACAGTCATTGTCCCAGCTGGCATTCCAGGGGGCTGAGTGCCATCGTGGTCTCCCTCACCTGGCCTGGGCCAGATAGTGGGGTTCTGGCGATTTCTGCGAGGGAGAGCTGGGTGGGCAGCTTCCCCAGAGCATGGGGATGCCTGGCCAGTGCCTTAATGCATTTTGACAGCTCAGTGCCCCCGCTGCAGGCGGTGAGTGTCAGACTGAGCACAGAAAACAAACAGTACACGCTGAAGCGATTTCTGCTCTGCGTGCTGGCACGCTCTGTGGACCAGAGCAAGCGAGAGCTGCCAAGGAATTCCCTCCTGTCCGAGTGTTTGTGAGGCAGGGCCCCTCGGAGGAGGGGGGGATGCATCCAGCTTCGGAGACCAGGCTGAGTCCCCTGCCCCCTCACTGCTGTGTGGGGCTTCCCCTCACCCTCGAGGATGGGGTGGGGAGGTTGGAGGGCTGTGCCTCTTTAACACAAAAATCCAGGTTCCAGGCTTGGGGCTAAGAGGGAAGCCAGATGCTCAGGTCTCTCCTTGGTCATCCTGGTGGCCACTGACCCACAAGGAAATCTCATTTGGTCTAATGTGAGGGCTGGAGAGAGGGGAGGAGAGCTTGACATAGAGACAGGAAGAGATGAGCAGACAGCTCTTGGCATAGAAGAAACATCAAATCCCATTATTTGCTTTAAATCAAAGTAAGTCTGACCCTGAGCCCCCACTGCCACTTGAGGGGTCCCTGTCCTGGGATGGCACAAGGATCAGGGAGTTGATGGGGCAGGTCCACCTTCAGCTCCTCTTGGTCACGGCTCAGAGCAGGAGGCTGTCACAGTGGGGTCAGCTGGGACCTCTGCCCAGCCAGGGTGGCCAACTTGTCCTGGTTTGCCCAAGCCTTTGCCAGTGTTAGCACTGGAAGTCCTTTGTCCCGGGAACCCCTTTAGTTCTGGGCAAACTGGGATGGTGGGTCACCCTCTTCCCACTTCACATCACTCAGGTGCACCGGGTGTCCTCTGGGAGTTCCGGTCACCCTCCTGGGGTGGCCGCAGGTCCTACTGACTAGGGGAACTCCACGGGCTCCTCTGTGGGGTCCCCCTCTCTCCTCGGCCTCTCCCCCACTGTGTGATTCCCCTTAAGCTGCTCTGGCTTCTGGAAGGCAAATGCCCAGAAGATGGCTTGCCCCCAAGCAGCCTTTACCCCTGGCCTGCACCACGAGCCCCCCCAGCGGTGCAGGAGCACAGAGACTTCCTACTTGCAAAGAGAGGACAAACACAGCACAGCTTAATACTTCAATGCAATCAATTCTCCTGTGATTGTTTTCAGGTAAACCACTTCGTATGTCTCATACTTGGGGGTTGCTGCAAGTTCGTGTTGCCACAGAAGGCTTTTCCTGGGGCCTTTGAGAGCACAGCTCCTCGAACCCAGGGCTTAGAGAAGGATCTTAAGCTGCAAAAATGCATCCCTGGGGACCCCAGCCTCCTTCTTCAGCAGCTTCACCTGCAAACGGTGCCTCCTTACCCCGGAAAGGCTTCCATTCCCTGCCATCTTTCCCGACAGGAGGGTCTCACGGACGCCACACTATACGTTTTCTAAAGGTCAAGACCAGGAACCGCAGACGTCTGTGTTTGCTGCTGATTACAGAAACGGTCTACGGTTTAAGACAGCTCTGGGCAGGGTGCAAAAGTCCGCCGAGAGAAAATGATGCTTATTAGCAGGGTGGCCCCACCGCGGGTGAGACCCACAGTTGGGGTTACTGGGCCAGGAGCCAGGCCGGAGCTTGCCGGAGTCACTGACTGCAGAAAGACGCGAGAGGAAAAGATGGCAGGAATGTTGAACCCACTTAAGAGAACAAATGGCTTTTAAGTACTTTAGACACATCATTTACGTGTAACCAACTGATGTACTAATTCCACTCGTTCTTCACTGTTGTGCTGGTGGAAGCACTAAGCGCGCGCCTTGCCGGTAGCCTGTGTTGGGTTGCTTTCTGTCCTCAGAAGGAATAAACTGTATTTCTTTAGACAGTGTTTGATTTCTTTAAGAACAGTCTGTAATTGAGAGTTTTTATAAGTTCCATTTATTTCCAGTTAGTTCACATGTAGTAGGCCCATAAGAATTGCCATCCGGGTCCCCCTTGGTGCCCCTGTGATTTCCAGTGCTGGGGCAGGTGAGGGGGAGCATGGCTGGGAGATGTGGTGACACCACCCTCAAGAAGTCAGGGACACTGGACATCTACAGCTTCCTGACTCACTGGCCTCCATTGTGTCACCTAAGACAGCTGTGGCTCCTCTGTGAGTTCCACTGCCTTCCCACAGAGGAGATGGCCTTCCTTTTATTTTCCAGAACTCTACCCCACAGCCTCACGCAGCAGGACCTTTCATACTGGACTCGGGGGCGGGGGCACACGGGCCCCGGTCCGCTCCCCCTGGGACTCACCCTTCTCAGCTTCGTCTTGTGGCCTCAGGGAACGGGTCCCTGTTCAGGCTTCCTTTTCTCCCACTTCCTCTTGGTCAAAGCTGCCCCTCTCTGTGCCTTCTCTAAATTAACCAAATGCCATTTTTTGGAGGGCTGGCCTGACCTCCAGAGCTCAACACAAATGTCACTCAGCCGGGATTTCCAATTCTCCTTCCAGGCACATGGGAGGATGACATTTCATTACATGTGAAATGCTCTAGCCAAAAAAAATGTGAACCAAAGAGGCACATGTCACTTCTGGGTGGAAGCATGAAGAGCCAGTGTGTGACTTTCCATGCCTGAAGCTCTCCCTCTGCCGTGGTGACGGCCACTGTACCAGACAGCAGAGGATCTGAGAAAGCTGCTCAGCCCCCACGGGGGACAGAGTCTCCAAAGCTCACTTCTGACTTGGGCAAAGAGGATACTAAAAGACAAAGAACATTCCAGAGGACTGATCCAGAGGTCACAGAGAGCAACGGACAATGGGAGCTTCCCCCAGATGGTGAAATCAGGAAAACAGCAAACAATCCTGTCTGAGGATAGGTGCCTTCAAGCTGGGACTTCAGTGTCTGCTCAAGTCCCCCTCTGTACCCCGTTTATGACTGGAGCGCCATTCTCCCCTGTGCCCCCTTGTACTTTGGGGTTGTGGGCAGATAACTTGTCATGGGCATCCAGATCAGGAAAAGCCACAAATAGACCTGGCGAGGAGACGATTGTGCATCACCCAGCGATGCTGGACCTCCACCAGAGGTGTGCAGGGGACTTTCTGATTGTCTCCCTCAGGGAAGAGGGGACTTGCTTTTTTACGGGATGAGGAGAGTGAATCAAACATTTTGTGAGCAGAAGGGCAGACTGTGCACTGTTCAACAACAAACACTTCCCGACCTCCTGAGCGCATGGGGGGATTGTTCTCCTCCTCCTTGGAGTGTAGCCTGGTGACTTGCTTTGGTCAATGAAACGTGAATAGAGGTGATGTGGGTATTTCTGGGAAGTGCGCAATTTACTATTCTTCATCTCTCCCTCTGCCACGCTGACAGGCGCTGTTCCGGACAATGGCTGCCCCATCAGCTCGAGTCCAGCATGATGACAATTTAGAGCTCCCGGCCAACTAAAGGACATGTTTCATGAGCAAGAAATCAACATTTTGTTGTTTGTTCTAAGCCACTGAGATTTTGGTTTTATTGGCCACCACAGCATAATCTAATTCATTCTGACTGATACTCTCTATCATGCATGCTCATTCTTTTATTGAACAAATGTTGATTTACTACATGCCACCCTGAGCCCCAAGGATACAGAAATTAATGAAGCTCAGTTCATCACCTTTAAGGAGCTATTTGGGCAGGGCAATAGACAAACAACATTGTCCATTACCTTCCACCTCATACATATCTGTGTTAGGTATTAGTACTCTTCAGCACTTTTCTGACTTTATTCTAATGATCTCTGTGCATCTCCCCTCTACCCAAACTCAAATCTCCTAGGAGACATGTGGATAGACAGATGATTGATGGATGGATACACGGATGGATTGATGGATACATGGGTGGATGGATGGTTGGGTGGGTGGAATCAGGTAGAGCTGGTCTGATTGAAGAGGCACCTTCTCAGCACCCATCCGTACCCTTTTCTCCACACCATGTCAAGCTCCACAGCAAGAGGGACAATGGTGTTGTCCTTCTCTGGCTCTCAGGTATTAGCAACCCTGATATTATTGATTCTAGAAATTTACCTGAGTGATAGCAATACTTACTTCTCTCACTTACTCACTTGACAAACGTTTATTAGGCACATTCTATAGCCACCCTGCCTTTGAAGGATCAGATATGGTTCTTGAACAGATGGACCTCATTTTTGGCCTCTAAACGTTGTCCTACAGGAGCCCCCACCACCCAAACCTCTATATCCCACATTTCTCTTTTCCATTTCATGCTGCCACTGATTTATTAGGAATTTTGGGCAATTCCAGGAAGCCTTGAATCTGTCTTCTCTCCAAAGTTGTTTATAATAGGATGGGTAAATCTTTTAGGTTGGACTAGCATGTCAGTATGCATTTTTCAATGTTGTGTTTGCTTCTGAGCATAATTTGAGGCAATTTACTATAAGAGTATGTTCTGCAGTAGATGTTACAGTAAGAAGAAAATGTTGAGAGCTCCTTGGGGGCCTGGTGGGATAATTTCAGGTAGGGTTAGTTCTAGGCTAAACTGTGAAGTCAAAATCATGGTCTTCATCTCTGTTTCCAACGTCTTTATCTCACTTATATCTCAGGGTCTCCCCTGATCCAGCCTGGGTATAGGCAAGAACACTGGACTGGAGGTAAGGAAGTCTGGGTTCATCCAGCATCCGCCAGTAACTAGCTGGGTGTGTCATTTCCTGCCCCTTGGCCTTGGTCTCCTCCTCTGTAAGAGCCCAGGGTCATAACTGATGCCCTCTAATGCCCTTGTCTGGTCTAGAATTCTAAAGTTTTGTGACTCACATACAAGAGTAACATTTTTATTTCAAATTAAATGTTATTTATGATTGAATAGGTGACACAATTATGTGGTTCAAAACATAATAATATGAAAAGACATACAATAAGAAGTCTCATCCTACTCTACCCCATATATCTCATTTCCTCTTCCCCATCAAGAACTGGGAAGGGTCTAAGATTTTACCCTCCTTGTGAGCTAACAGGTAAGCTGGCCACTTTCTCATGGGTACCTGCAGAAGACAGGTGACAATTAGGTAGGAGACAAAGGACGTCATTACTCATGGCACAGCAGGCAGCTCAAGCCTGATGTTTACAGATGTTTCCCGTGCCCCCGGTTCCACGGGGGCCACGTGGAGCAGCCGGGGTGGATGCTGCTCACGCAGTGGGTTTGCCTCACAGCCGAGGAATCCTGAGCTTAGGAACCCCCCCAATCTTTTATATCAGGCTGAGAACAAACCTGCCCAATCTTTGCCCTGGAGGGAGATATTATCTTAGTTTTATCGGGTAGCAAACAAACTTGTTTTCTGCTCTGGAGGGAGACACTATCTCTATCTTCTAAGGCTGTTTCTACACAAACATCCTCGAAAAGATCATCTATAACGAACGTTGTGGGGCCCCTGCTCAGAAGACGTGCAGGAAATTGTCTCCCAGCACCCCACTCTAACCATCTAGGGAACTGCTAATTTCCTGAGTATCCTCCCACGGTCTCTAAACGCAACGGTAAGCAAACATCAATATCTTTTCTAATCTTACCCTGTTTGTTGCATTAAAGGAGTACACTATATTCATCATTATGCACTGTGCTTTTTTTTTACTTAACAATATAAGTTTTCTCATTCTTTTTTACTACTGCAGGGCATCCATCACGTGGATATACTGGTTTATTTAGCCAGTCCCCTATAAATGGACACTTTTTGCTATTTCAAACAATGCTGCAATAGATGATCTTGAACGTGTGCCATTTAGAATGAAGAGGCATTGATTACTGGGCCAAATGGTAACTGAATTTGTAATTCAGTTAGATATTGTTAAATTGCTCTACATAAGCAACTGTACCATTTTGTGCTTTCACCAACTTGACCAGTTCTATCAGTCAAGGGCCAGGGTGATCTTCTCAAGAACAGTAAACAAGCAGGAAGCAGATAGGAAGCAAAATAGGAAGGCGTGAGTTCTTTCTCCCTCCTCCAACCTTGCAGTCTCCTTCTAGCGCCCCCTAATGGCAGAGTGTAGGGGGAGCAGCTGGCACCGCAGAGACGTGGTTTGCAGAGTCCCAGCCCCAGTGTCACAAAGCAGAAGAGAGAAGGATAAGTTTGGAGCTGAGAGTCGATAACTTAATAACTGGCACACCTCAAGGTGTGTTAAACATTTGCATGTTTGCCGTCTTGATAAGTGAGAAATGGTATCTCAATGGAGTTTTACTGTGCATCTCTCTTATTATGAGTGAGACTGACCATTTCTTTATACGTTTAGGGGCCCTTTATTTTCTCTCTCTGTGACCTCGCTGTTCATACCCTTCTGCCATTTTCCGTTGAGTTGTTGGTCTTTGTCAGCAACATCTTAGTGCAAGTAAACACAGTTAGCGGAATGATTCCCCAGCCCCGAGCCTATGCATGTTTAGAGAGGGAGAGGAACCGAGTGGGATGAAGCTCTTCTGCGGGAATTCCAGACATGGCGAAACTCAGCTTGGGGGATTATTAGGCCTCCAGTGACCCTCACAGCACACTCTCGTAGCTCAAGCCTATATTCCTTGTGTCACTCAGGTCCTGACCTTGGAAGCCACCTGTGACTACTTCCCCCTGGAGTGGTCCTCTGGCCACCTTGGACCATGGCTTGGATGGTTGTTTGTACATCTGTGGTCTCCTTGGTGAGTCCTTTGGGATACACATGCTGGATCCTTACATGTGCCTGAAATACAGGTGGTCCTGCCAATGCCCCTTCCTCAGCTGACTCATCCAAGGTGGGAAATTCTGTCATTGAGCAGTTTTTTCAAAACCTGGAAAGTACTGGAGAGTTTTATTCAAATTCAGGGCATTGGATGTGAGACACACTTTCCAAAGGGGAACAGAAACCTGCCTGAAATGGTTAAATCACGCAGCAAGTTGGGAAACCCCTCTACTACTCTAAGCTGAGAACCAGGAAGGAAGCAGGAAATCCTTGAACCTCCCAGAGGTCCTCGTGCCAAAGATCATGCACTGTCCTCCCCCGGCTCCCTCAGTCCTCCGTTCACACCTGCTCACTCTTCTACAGACAGGGAGAGTGAATTCCACAAGCAAAGAGATGTCTGGCTTTGAATCATAATAGCTGCTATTTATGGAGTCACTGCTATTGAGTCGTGCCTGCTTTGCAGGTTTTATTTCTAAAGCCTACAACTCAGAAGGCAATGCGATTATCCCCATTTCACAGATGAGACACAGAGAGGTCAGGTAGCTTGTTGCAGGACACCTGTGTAGTAAGACTGGAGCCAGGTTTATTTATTGGAACTGAGGCTGAGGAGTTGAAGGACGTCCTAAGGTGTGGGTGGGTTGTGCTCAGCCTGCTCAGCAGGGCTGGAAGGATAGAGTGAAGAAAGAGACTGGAACCTAAGGAGACTTCTTGAAGGTGGTGAGGCTTGAGCTGGGCCTGGAAGGCTGGGGAGGATCGGGGCAGTGAGAAGAGAAGAGGAAGGAGGTGACATTCCAGGCAGGTGAGCCCACTGGGGCGAAGGAACGTGGTGGTGCTGGCACAGTGGGGACCTTTCAGCTCAGGTGGGCATTTACTGTCTCCCCCTCTGTGGCGACAGGCATGGCACCTGCCCATGGGTGCTCTGCTGGGAAGAGTTCCTGTGCTGCCTGAAAGGGACTGGGCCTGGACAGTGCAGAGTCAAAAGAGGAACCAAGGGGATGTGCTCTTCCGACCCAGTGCTGACCAGAACCACAGCCTGAAGCCTTCTGGGGGGCACCCTCCTGATCACTGGGCATGAGGAAGTGCTTTTGATCCCATTTTGTGGGTGGGGAAGCTGAGGCTTTGGGAGGGTAAGTTAGGTCACCCAGGTTACGTGAATATCGAGTTGGCGTTCTTAGTCTTTGTGCTAGGCTGTTGTTGGAGATACATCTATCTATCATCTCTCTATCTGTGATCATCTATTTTATATGCCTCCCTTTATCATATCTTCTTTCTCATTTGACAATACAAGGTGCCTATGTTCCTATATTAGTAAATATTCTTCTACAATATAAGGTATTTTTTGACCTTTTTTTAAAATTGATGTCATAGTTTATAACATTGTGAAATTTTAGTTGTACATTATTGTTTGTCTGTCACCATATAAATGTGTCCCTTCACCCCTTGTGCCCACCCCTCACCCCCCTTGCCCCTGGTAACCACCAAACTGTTCTCTCTGTCTGTTAGTTTATATTCCACGTATGAATGAAATCATGCAGTGTTTGTCCTTCTCTCTCTGGCTAATTTCACTTAACATAATACCCTCCAGGTCCATCCATGTTGTTGTAAATGGGACAATTCTGTCTTTTTAATGGCTGAGTAGTATTCCATTGTATATATATATATATATACCACATCTTCTTTATCCAGTCATCAGTCGAGGGATGCTTGGGTTGCTTCCACTTCTTGGCTATAGTGAATAATGCTGCAATGAACATCGGGGTGCATGAGCCTCTTAGGATTGTTGGTTTCAGGATCTTTGGATAAATACCCAGTAGTGGAATAGCTGGATCACAAAGTATTTCTATTTTTAATTTTTTGAGGAATCTCCATACTGTTTTCCATAGAGGCTGCACCAGTTTGCATTCCCACCAGCAGTGAATTAGGGTTCCTGTTTCTCCACAACCTCTCCAATATTTGTTATTTTTTGTCTTGGTGATTATAGCCATTCTAAAGAATGTAAGGTGATATCTTAGTGTAGTTTTGATTTGCATTTCCCTGATGATTAGTGATGTTGAACATCTTTTCGTGTGCCTGTTGGCCATCTGTATGTCTTCCCTGGAAAAGTGTCTGTTCATATCCTTTGCCCATTTTTTGATCAGGTTGTTTGGTTTTTTGTTATTCAGTTGTGTGAGTTCTTTATATATTGTGCAGATTAACCTCTTATCAGATAGATGCTTTGCAAATATTTTCTCCCAGCTGGTGGGTTGTCTTTTCATTTTGATTCTGGTTTCATTTGCCTTGCAAAAGCTCTTTAATCTGATGAAGTCCCACTTTTATTTTCTCTTTTGTTTCCCTTGTCTGAGTATACGTGGAATTCAAAAAGATTCCTCTATGACTGATGTCGAAGAGTGTACTGCCTACGTTTTCTTCCAGGAGTTTTATAGTTTCAGGTCTTACCTTCAAGTCTTTGATCCATTTTGCGTTAATTATTGTGTATGGTGAAAGAAAATAGTCTACTTTCATTCTTTTGCATGTGGCTGTTCAGTTTTCCCAGCACCATTTATTGAAGAGACTTTCCTGTATGTTCTTAGCTCCTTTGTTGAAGATTCGCTGTCCGTAGATGTGTGGTTTCATTTCTGGGCTTTCAGTTCTGTTCCATTGATCGGTGTGTCTGTTTTTGTGCCAGTACCATGCTGTTTTAATTATTATAGCTTTGTAGTTTATTTTGAAGTCAGGGATTGAGGTGCCTCCAGCTTTGTTCTTTTTTCTCAGGATTGCTTTAGATATTCGGGGTCTTTTGTTGACCCATATGAATTTTAGTATTCTTTATTCCATTTCCGTGAAGAATATCATTGGGATTCTGATTGGGATTGCATTGAATCTGTAGATTGCTTTAGGTAGTATAGACATTTTAACTATGTTTATTCTTCCAATCCATGTGCATGGGATATCTTTCCATTTCTTTATGTCATCATCAATTTCTTTCAATAATGTCTTATAATTTTCATTCTTATAGTCTTCAACCTCCTTGGTTAAACTTATTCCTAGATATTTTATTCTTTTTGTTGCGACTGTAAATGGGATTGTCTTCTTGAGTTCTCTTTCTGTTAGTTTGTTATTAGAGTATAGAAATGCAACTGATTTTTGTAAGTTGATTTTGTACCCTGCAACTTTGCTGTAGTTGTTGATTATTTCTAATAGTTTTCCAATGGATTCTTCAGGGTTTTCTATATATAAAATCATGTCATCTGCAAACAGTGAGAGTTTCACTTCTTCACTGCCTATTTGGAGTCCTTTTATTCCTTTTTCTTGCCTAATTGCTGACCAAAACCTCCAGTACTATGTTGAATAAGAGTGGTGAGAGTGGGCACCCTTGTCTTGTTCCTGTTCTCAGAGGAATGGCTTTCAGGTTTTCCCCATTGAGTATGATGTTGGCTGTGGGTTTGTCATATATGGCCTTTATTATGTTGAGGTACTTTCCTTCTATATCCATTTTGTTGAGAGTTTTTATCATAAATGGATATTGGATCTTGTCAAATGCTTAATTTGTTAATGTGGTGTATTGTGTTGATTGATTTGTGGATGTTGAACCATCCCCATGTCCCTGATATAAATCCCAATTGATCATGGTGTATGATCTTTTTAATGTATTGCTGTATTGGGTTTGCCAATATTTTGTTGAAGATTTTTGCATTTATGTTCATCAGCGATATTGGCCTGTAATTTTCCTTCTTTGTATTGTGCTTATCTGGCTTTGGTATCAGGGTGATGTTGGCCTCATAGAATGTGTTAGGAAGTGTTCCATCTTCCTCTATTTTTTGGAATAGTTTGAGAAGGATAGGCATTAAATCTTCTTTGGATGTTTGGTAAAATTCTCCAGAGAAGCCATCTGGTCCTGGACTTTTATTTTTTGGGAGGTTTTTGATTACTGTTTCAATCTCTTTACTTGTGATTGGTCTATTCAGATTCTCTATTTCTTCTTGATTCAGTTTTGGGAATCTAAGAATTTATCCATTTCTTCTAGATTGTCCAATTTGTTGGTGTATAGTTTTTCATAGTATTCTCTTATAATCCTTTGTATTTCTGTGGTATCCATTGTAATTTCTCCTCTTTTGGTTCTAATTTTATCTATTTGAGGCTTTTCTCTTTTTTTCTTAGTGAGTCTGGCTAAGGGTGTTGTCAATTTTGTTTATCTTCTCAAAGAACCAGCTCTTTGTTTCATTGATCCTTTCTACTGTTTTTGTGGTTTCAATTTCATTTATTTCTGCTCTAATTTTTATTATTTCCCTCCTTCTGCTGACTTTGGGCTTTGTTTGTTCTTCTTTTTCTAGTTCTGTTAGGTGTAGTTTAAGGTTGCTTATTTGGGATTTTTCTTGTTTGTTAAGGTGGGCCTGTATTGCTATGAGTTTCCCTCTCAGGACTGCTTTTGCTGCATCCCATATGAGTTGGTATGGTGTATTTTCATTTTCATTTGTCGCCAGATATTTTTTGATTTCTCCTTTAATTTCTTCAATGATCCATTGGTTGTTCAGTAGCATGTTGTTTAATCTCCACATCTTTGTCACTTTCCCAGTTTTTTTCTTGTAGTTGATTTCTAGTTTCATAGCATTATGGTCAGAGAAGACGCTTGTTATGATTTCAGTCTTCTTAAATTTATAGAGGCTTGCCTTGTTTCCCAACATATGGTCTATCTTTGAGAATGTTACATGCACACTTGAGAAGAATGTGTAGTCTGCTGTGTTTGGATGGAGTGCTTTCTATATATCTATTAAGTCCACCTCCTCTAGTTTTGCATTTAAATCCACTATTTCCTTATTGGCTTTCTATCTGGATGGTCTATCCATTGATGTATGTGGGGTGTTAAGATCCCCTACTATTATTGTGTTGTTGTTAATATCTCCTTTTAGGTTTGTTAATAGTTGCTTTATGTACTTTGGTGCTCCTGTGTTGGGTGCATATATATTTATAAGTGATGTCTTCTTGGTGGAGTGTCCCTTTTATCATTATATATTGCCCCTCTTTGTCTCTCACTACCTGTTTCATCTTGAAGTCTACTTTGTCTGATGTAAGTATGGCAACACCTGCTTTCTTTTGTTTGCCATTAGCTTGGAGTATTGTCTTCCACCCTTTCACTCTGAGTCTATGTTTGTCTTTAGAACTGAGATGTGTTTCCTGGAGGCAGCATATTGTTGGATCTTCTTTTTTAATCCATCCCACCACTCTGTGTCTTTTGATTGGAGAATTCAGTCCATTTACATTTAGAGTGATTATTGATGTATGAGGGCTTAAAGTTGCTATTTTATTGCTCTTTTTCCAGTTCTTTTGCATTTCCTTTGTTTCTTGTCCCATGTGTTTCAGACTACCAATTCAGTTTGGTAGTTCTATATGATGGTTTTCTTTTTATTTATCAGATGTGTCTCTGTTGTGATTGTTTAGTGGTCATCATGAGGTTTGTATAAAAAAATCTTGTAGATGAGATAGTCCCTTTTCTGATACCCTTTTATTTCCTTAGACTAAGTTGATTCCATCCCCTTTCTCTTCCCCTTCTAAGTTACTATTGTCACAACTTATTCCATCCTGTGTTGTGCATTTGTGTTTAAAGTGATGAGGTTATATTTATTTTTGGCGTTTTCCTTCCCTTAATCTTTGGTGTTATATTTAAGTGTTTGCTAACCTAGTCTGATAGAGAGCTGCAATTTTTCTGATTTTGTCTACCTATTTTTCTCCTTGCTCAAAGCTTTGTATTCCCTTTCTCTCTCTCTCTTTTTTTTTTCAGGCATGGGGACCTTCTTGTGCATTTCTTGTAGTGGGGATTTTGTGGCAATGAACTCCCTTAGCTTTTGTTTGTCTGGACTGGTTATTATTTCTCCATCATATCTAAAGGATATTTTCACTGAATAGAGTATTCTTGGCTGAAGGTTTTTGTCTTTCAGAATTTTGAATATATCATTCCACTCCCTCCTAGCATGTAAAGTTTTGCCGAGAAATTGGCTGGGAGCCTGATAGGACTTCCTTTGTACGTTATTTTATTTATTTATTTTTTGTCTTACTGCCCTTAGTGTTCTTTCTTTATCATTGACTTTTGCCAGCTTTACTACTATATGCCTTGGAGAGGGTGTTTTCATGTTGATATATTTTGAAGATCTATTGACTTCATTCATGACTTGCATTTCCAGCTCCTTCTCCAGGTTTGGGAAGTTCTCAGCTATTATTTCTTTGAACAAGCTCTCTGCTCCTTTTCCCCTCTCTTCTCCCTCAGGAATACTTATAATCCTTATGTTGCATTTCCTGATTAAGTCATATATTTCTTGGAGGATTTCTTCATTTCTTTTTGGTCTTAGTTCTCTCTCCTCCTCCATCTGGAGCATTTCTGCATTTCTATCCTCTATATTGTTAATTCTTTCCTCCCTATCATCAGCTCTGTTCTTTAAATATTCTAGATTTTTCTTTATCTCCTCCATTGTGTTTTTCATCTCCAACATTTCTGATTTTTTTTTTTTTCTGGTGAGGAAGACTGGCCCTGAGCTAACATCCATTGCCAATCCTCCTCTTTTTGCTGAGGAAGACTGGCCCTGGGCTAACATCCACGCCCGTCTTCCTCTACTTTATATGGGATGCTGCCACAGCATGGGTTGACAAGCAGTGCCTCTGTCCGTGCCTGGGATCCAAACCTGTGAAACCCCGGGCTGCTGAAGTGGAGCACATGAATTTAACTGCTACACCACAAGGCCAGCCCCTCTGATTGTTTTTTCTTCATAGTTTAAAATCTCTTTTGTGAAGAAATTTCTGATTTCATTGAATTGTCTATCTGTATTTTCTTGTAGTTCATTGAGCTTTTTTATGATAGCTATTTTGAATTCTCTATCATTTAGGTTACAGATTTCTGTGCCTTCAGGATTGATTTCTGGGTGCTTGTCATTTTCCTTCTGGTCTGGAGATTTAATCTATTTTTGCATAGTGCTTGAGGGTGTGGGCTTATTTTTCCTCATTCTGAAGATATCTGGTTGCAGCTTCCACCTGCCACCACTGGGTGGGGATCAAGAGCTGTGTGTTCTGAGCCTGCCATGATCCGCAGGCACTCTGGCCAACCAGCTGTGCTGGTGCTCCAGGCAGGGGGAGGGGTCTTTCTTTCGTCTACCTGATCCGGGGGGCTTTCTGCTCTTCCTTTGCTATCTGCTCTTCTGGGGTGCTAGCTTGATGATGACACCCCCACAACAGTTCTGTCCCTTCTGTATGGGAATTTCCCACAGGCTGTGAGAGAACTTGAAGAGCAACAGTTTTCCTGTGGAGGGCTGCCCCTCCCCCGCCCCAGCCACACAGTCCTGGTCCCAGGGTCGCTGTTGGAGAAAGAGAGAAGTTCTCCTTACCACCTTCCACTTCTTCCATGGGTACCAGCACCTCCACCCTCAGATGTAAGACTGCATGGGTCTCTCAGACGTCTTTTGTGTTGTGTGTGTGTCCTCTGTTGGTATTTGAACGTCCTTTTTGTTGTATCTTAGTGGGGGAGAGTCTTGGGGGAAAGCTCGCTCTGCCATGATGCTGACGTCTACCATAAAAGTTTTAATGTCAGCATTTGGATGCATGACATTAACCAATTTCCTGTAATTGTTTCCAACTTTTTTCTCAAATAAGCAAAGGTGCTACAAGCATTCTTTTAGCCAAAGTCCTGTGTACATCCAGGATCATTTCTTTATAGTACACCTGTGGTTGAGGAATCAAAGGGAAGACATGTTTTAAAGTCTTTTGATACAAACTGCCTGCCAAGAGTTGTGACAATTTATCTTCCCACCTGCCATGGGAACACCTGTCAACTGCATCCTCACCAATACTGGATTTATCACTGAAAAACATCCTCAGATTTGATAGGTGAAAAACAGTGACTGGTTTTAACTTGTATTTCTTCCGTCCCCACTGAGGCTGGGCACTGTCCCTCAGGCTCCTCATGTCTCGGTGTCCCATAGACCTGTGGTCCCCACTTCGAATCTTCTTTTGGGTCTCTGTGTTTTCTATTTGAAATGAAAAGTTGGTGACACCCAGTCCTCCTCCCAGTCAGCAGAAGACTCCAAGGCCCCCCACCCCAGGCTCCCCCGAGGAAATGCTCCCTAATTAGGCCCCAAATGAAACCACTGAAATGTTCTTTCTTTCCCACCTTAGAGGGTTTTTTCCTTTAATATAAGATGAAACAAATTCACTGTTTCCTTTGGGGCTTATCCACAAATTTTGCCAGGTATAGAAAGCATCCATTACATACCCTCCTATAGAGAAGGAGAAGGAAAAGAAGGAGAAAAAGGAAAACATTTTCTTCCCTGAAACTGTAAAGGGATTCTCAAGCAGGGACAGAGCAAATGGGGGCCAGTTTAGAAAAAGAATCCCTTCCTCCCCAGGGCAGCTGCTCAGAATTTTCTTCCTCCTCCTCAGGAAATGGAATGTAGCTTAGGAGGTGAGGGTGGAAATTGAGTTAGAGAAGAAAGAGAAAAGCCAAGTTGTCTAGAAAGGAATCCAGACTATAGAAAATGCTTGGCTCCACCTCCCCTGGCCATCCAGATGTGAACAGCTGCAGGAATGACTGTCCTGGGGCCCTGGCCGAGTGTTTCAGAAGATGCCCTTGGCATATTCTAGGGGAAAGCCAGTAGTGGGTTTGCACTACAGAGCTGGCCCTGGTGGTGAATTCCTAAAGTGGTGCTAACACCCTCCACCTGGAAAGCAGGCAGCCTGGTGGCTCACAGGGGACAGGTTTCTCGACCTTTGCCTCCTCTCTGGAGGGTTCAGTGCATCTTTGGCAGCTTTTACATCTGCATGACTCACATCCAGCACCAGGCCCTGGCCGGGGTCCCAGGGGAGCAGGGGCCCAGGCAGTGAGCACTGTGGCCACACATGTGTTCATATGGGGTGAATCTCCCCCTGCGCCCCTGCTCTACTGCTGAGCCAGCCATCTGGAGGCAACAGCAGCATCTGCCAGTTGCTTTTAGTGAAGTATGTTGACAAGTGATTCCATTCAATGATATTCCTGGCTCAGTGGACAACAGTACACAGCAGTTAAGGACCAGCTACATCGCTCACTATCTGGAGACCTTTGGCAAGTTATTTAAACACCAAAAATCTCACTTTGGTCACTTGTAAAATATGGATGATCAAGATTCCTGAATCATACGGAGGGTGGCCATCTCAGTTAGTGGTGATTTCATCCCTTCAGTTTGCTTAGCTCAAAACCTTGTTGCTCTTCTTGACCTTCTGTCAGACTCCTTATCCAATCTATTAGCAAATCTTATCAACTCTGCCTGCAAAATATTGAACTATATCCAGGATTTGAGTTTTTCTCATCATCTCCACTGCTTCCTTGCTGGTCCAAGCCGCCATCATCTCTTGCTTGCATTGTTTTCTTAGCTCCTTCAGTTCCCCTTTTCTATCCTTGGCTCCCTGCAGTCTGTTCTGCACACAGCAACCAGAATGATCCTTGTTAAAACATAAAGTTACTCTCTCTCTCGTGTCACGTGCTCCAGGGGAAGCTAGCTGCCGTATCGTGCTGACACTCAAGCAGCCTCTGAAGAAGAATCTGGTGAGAAACGGAGGCCTCCTGCCAACACCCACGAGAGCAAGTCATCTTGGAAACAGGTCCTCCAGTCTCAGGCAAACCTTCTAATGACTTCAACTTCTGCTAATATCCTGATAATAACTACATGAGAGGCCCTTAGCCAGCACCTCTCAGCTAAACTGCTCTTGAATTCCTGAACCACAGAAACTGTGTGATGATAAATATTTGGGGGTAATTTGTTACAAAACAATCAATGACTAATACAGACTTTTGGTATCTGGAAGAGAGGGCTGCCACAACAAATACCTACAATTCCAGGAGTGGCTTTGGAACTAGGATGTGAGTAGAAGCTAGAAGGACATGGAAGAGAGTGTAATTGAAAGCCTAAAGTGCCTTGAACAGCCTGGATTTTGAGGAGACTGCTGGCGTGGGCTCAAAGTGAAAAAAGGAACATATTATTAGAAACTGGGTAATGATATGCAGTGGCAGAAAGTTTAGCAAAAGTGTGACCTGTAGTTATAGGGAAATAGAAAATGCACCCAATGAACTGGGTGAGCTAGCTGAGGATATTTCCAGTCAAAGTGCTAAAGTTTCCCTGGTTCTTACTGCTTGAACTAAAAGGCAACAGGGAAGAGATAAGCTAAAGGAAAGACTACAAAACAAAAAGAAACCAAGACTTGCTGATTTAGAAGCTTCCCAGCAACTCCACATGCCAAATGATGCTAAAATTAAGAAATATCTTTCAACTAATGATCAAATGAAGGGCACTGCCAGGAAAGCATGGTCCAAAAATAAAGCTGAGGATGTGGCTGTAAAATCCTTTGTTAAGACCTCAGAAGATCAAAGGGGGTACCTATGATACCAGTCAGCTAGACACAAGGTACTCTCAACTGTTCAAGGCTATGTTTCACAGACCCTCTCAATCAAACAAGGGGGTTCCTAAGAACCTTATGAGTAAGCTCAGCCATTGGAGTAGAAGCCCAAGGTAGAGAAGGGCTTATCTCAAAGAGATTTATATGTGTGGCTTTTGTCTAATGGAGAAAATCCCAATAGCATTCATAGGAAAACCACAAATTTTTTAAGATAATTATATTCACAAAAAGATCTCCAGATTGGATTGAAAGGGATACAGACAATACAAAATAAATAAATGGTTGGACTTCCAAAATTCTACTGGCAGGAAGCAGACTGAGAAAAAAAGGACGACTCAGAGGATGAAACCAAGAGCCCCAGAGGGTAGAACTAAGAGCCCAGGAAGCAGACTTAAGAGCCATGGAGAATGATTTCTTGGCAGAAGTAGGACTGAATGTTTATCAAGGAACTTCCAACATTTTCTCCACTGGATTTCAGAGATCCCATGGGCCAGTGATGCCTTTGTACTCCCATTTTTCCCCTTTCTGAACAAGAATGCCTACAGCAGTTATCATATCCACGTTCCAACATCATATGTTGGGAGGAATAACTTGTCTGTCTCATTTGGAGGTCTTTAAATTGAAATGTACTGTATTCAAGGAGCTTACCTAAGGAAATACACTCCAGCAGCCTCATTTGCACCTAGACCTGATTTAGATGATGATTTTGATTTGGATTTTGAGCTGATGCTGTAATGGGATGAGACTTTTGGGAAGCTTGGGAGGGGGTGTGTTTTGCAGGTAGGAGGGATGTGAACTTGGGGGGCTAGAGGGAAGACTCTGGTAGCCAGGCTCAGAGACCCCCTCCAACTAGGAGTCACCTTGCCTGGAAATGCCTGGGAGTTTATACCTGCCCCTGGGTGTGACCTGCAGTAGCCCTGACTGATACTGGGATACAAAAGGCTAGTCTCTGCCTGTAAGAGGCATAACTTTTTGGTCTCACTCATACTCCAGAGCTCCCCATGGGATCAGACTGAGGCTAGACTTTAGATGAATCCATTTCTTTGCCTAGCTTCTTCCCCTGTCCTATCCAGCCTTCTTCACTCCCTCAATCAAACACCTGGACATAGAATCCTTGTCTCAGGTTCTGCTTCTGGGAAACTCAACCTAAAACACCTACTGATTATAAAGTGGTGCTTTATTCAACATAGGTTCACTTTATAATGGGATTTGGGGACATTTTGTGAAATTATCATGGACACCAGGAACAAGAATGAAACAGCCTTGAATGTCAAGTTCAGGGATTCCTGGTTGAGGTAACGTTGTCAGCTTTTGTTTGTTTGTTTTGTTTTCTCTATTGGACTTCAGGAGCAGAATAGAGGTAATTGTATGCCCTAGTTCCCAGTGCACTATCTCCACCAGCTTGAGTGAGACCCTTTTCTCATTCTGTTTTATTCCATTTTCCCTTTCTCTCTGACTCACATTCTCATTTATTTCCAATAGGTACTCACTCTAATGTGTTGGATGGATATACTTAAATTTGTTTGCATCCTTGTAAAATATGTACTGTTTCGTGTGTATGTGTTTCTAATTTGCATAAATGGAAATATACTATAATTTTTGCTCTATTCCATATTTTTCCACTCAACACTATGCTTTGAGAAATATCCATGTATGTGCATTTAGTGCATTGCTTATTGTTGTATAATATCAACTCTCTATGGCATCTTGATTTTAATTTAGTCAAGTTTGTCAAAATTATCCTTTATAGTTTGCACGTACATGTCTTGTTAAAGAATTTCTTCTCTACTCTGAGATCACAGAGATAGCCTCCCCCATTGTATTCTAAAAGATGTAAATGTTTGCCATTCACAGGTTTTTAATCCACATGGAAATTTAAAAATTTTTATTTCTATGTAGGGTGTGAAGTAAGGATCCAATTTTATTTTTGTCCCACATAGATAACAAATCATCTTAGTCATGTTGATGGGTCCATCCTACAATGCCTGTTTTGTTCTAGGTTTGTCCTGGGCTCATTATTCTCTTCCATTGGTCTCCTTCTCTCTTCTTGTGCCAATACCACACTATATTAATGTTTACAGCTTTATTATAAATTTTGATATTTGGTAGGACAAGTCTCCCCACTTTCAGATTATTTTTGACCCTTTGTTCTTCCATATAAATTTTAGAATCAGCTTGTTCAGTTCTCCACTCCCCCTTTTTTCTCCCCCTCAACCACAACCATGCACACATCTAATGAGATTTGCTTGGAATTGCATAAGTAAATTGACATCTTTAGGATATAGAATCTCCCTGTCCAAGTGCATGTACTCTTAATTTAATTAGGTTTTTGCATCTCTTAAGACATGTCTATAACTTTATTTATGGAGGACTTGAAAATCTTTGGTAAATTTATTTCTGGATATTTTATACTTTTGTTGCTACGTAAATGGTGTTTTATTACATTGTCTAACTGATTATTGCTAGTGTATAGAAAGGAAATTGACACATATCATCTTAAAAATCTATTTTATTAATTATAATAATTTATCTCTAGATTACTTTGGATTTTCTATATGGAAAGCCAAATCACCTGCAAATAATGATAATTTTGTTTTTTTCCAGCCCTGCTATTTCATTTCTTTCTCTTGTTTCATGGGGATGGCTGGGACAGTGTTGACTAGCAGTAGTGAGAGAGGACACCCCCATGTTTTTCTGATCTTAAAGGGAGAGCTGGGATTTCAAAGGGCAGCTGGGATTTCTGCAGGTTCTTTGTAGATGTTCTTCATCAGGTTTAAGAAGAGTTCTATTCCTAGCTTGCAAAGAGCTGTTGTTTTCCCATTATGAATTTTTGAATTTTACCTAATCTGTCTAAGGAATTTGTGGTTTTAAAGAGCATTGAGATGATCATAAGGGTTTTTCTCCTTTATTTTGTTAATATAATTATATAATTAATAGCTTCTAACTTGGTCAGGACGCATTATGTTTTTAAATATATTTCTGGACTTGATTGCTAATCTTTTATTTGGGATCTCTCCATCTATGTTCAGAAGTGAGATTGTCCTGTAAGTTTCCTTTCTTGTACTATCCTATCTGACTTTGGTGTCCTCTTAGCCTCCTCAATAAATCGGAGAGAGGGGAATAAATTTCTCTTACTCTATTCCTTGGTTTATATTGGAATTATCAATTCTTTAAATGACATAGAACTCACTCTAAAGCCTTCAGGACTGATGTTTTCTTTTAAAAGTGATTTTAAACTAGATTCAATATCTTTAATAGTTATAGGATTACTTAGATTCTTTATTTCTGCTTGAGTCTCTTTTCAGAGGTTGTATTTTCTAAGAACTTATCTATTTCGTTTCGTCTAGATTTTTTAATTTACTAACATACAAAATTGTTCATAATACCTTCTTATCTGTTTAGTCTCTACAGTATATGTAGGTATGTTCCATTTTTCATTCCTAAAAGTATGTGCTCTAGTATCTTCTCTCTCTTTTTCTTGATTAATCTTGCAAGAGGTTTGTCTTTTTAAAGAACCAACTTTGACTTTGCTGATTCTATTATCTATTTTTTGTTTCATTAATTTCTGCCTTAAGTTTTATCATTTCCTTCTCTCTACTTTCTTTGGGTTTGTTATGTTTTGGGTTTATTATGTTATGACTTTTTAAGGTGGATGTCTATCTCACTAATTTCGATGCTTTCTTATTTTCTCATGTCAGCATGGAAAGCGGGAATGTCTTAGCACCCCCTTCCCTGCCAAGTCCTGACGCACAGCATCTGCATGGTGTCCATAGGCTGCATCTGCCTCATTTGACTTACCATTCCTCCAGGGATAAACATTTAGGGTTACCCTTAGCTCTCCATCACCAAAGTAATGCCACTGAACCTTCTTGTACATATCCCCTTACCAAACACACACTTGGTTTTCTTTAAATACTGCCAGATTGCTTTGCAGCATGGCTGTAGCAGTTTCTCTCTCTCCAGCATCTCCTGTCTCCATATGTCCTAGCATTGGGACATTTGAACAAGGCCAGGTGAGCCTTCAGGTGGCATCAGATGCCTTCACACTGTTTCCATATACAAGTGAGGTGGCATCTCAGGCGAGACGGTCTGCTCCGGAGACTTGCCACACAGTATCCTGACTGCTGGCCCTCATCAAAGGGTGTGATGGGGACAGGGAAGAACAGCTTGAGCAGCTTGATTCATACGTTTTGAATCCCAGGGGTGTAGCCACACGTGAGTCTTTGTGGAGGCCTGAAGCCTGGCTTGTGGGTAGAGAGGGCTCTGTCAGGGACAGAGAGGGAGCTCGGGGACCAGGCCTTTTTTCTCTCACCTGGTGCAGCCTGGGATGTTGTGAAGGGCTACACCCCCTCCTCTCCATGGTTCCCCTTACACATCACTGACCCTAAACTGTGGCCTCTCACCCACAACCCACCCCGCTCAGGCTCCCTCCAACTTCCCAATGTCATTGATGACTCAGCACCATGCCCAGATGCCCACTGTAGGGCCACTCGAGGCCCAGCCTGAGCAGAGGGACCAGCAAAATGACAGGGTTGCCCAAGGGCAGCTTCCTGCAAGATGTTTTACAGACAGAGCCCGACTCCCATTCCCAGTCTCTTGTGATCTTAATTTGTGGCTTTGTCTGATGGGATTCGCTTCCCTCTGCATCTTCCTCTGGCTGTTTATTTGGGTAAAGGATATTCTCCTCCCTTTCATGTCTGCGCGGTTTCCTCCTGCGTTTGTTCTCTGTGAGGTCTTCTGCGTGTTTGGCCTGCAGGGAGGGGTGGGTGGGCGCTTCTCCTAAGAAGGGGAGCCCTTGAGGGAGGAGGTCAGACAGACCCTCCCTCAGGGCTGCCTCCTGGGGGGCCACCTCTGCCCTGTCGTCAATCCCTGCAGATCAGATTGAAACTCTCGGCAGATTTCCTTGGACTTGGGCTAATAAGATTTTTCCTTTAAAAGGAACTTTCCATTGTTTGTTTTAAAAGTGAAATGAGCATTTTTTCCAACCGCAGAGGCGATGCTGAAGGAGCCTGTAATTTCTAGGATCCAAGACTGAAACTTAAAAACAAGAAGAAGAAAAGGAAAATAAGAAAAGCTTTCCAATTAAAATGGGTCTCTCTCTTCCTCCCCTCAGGCATTCTCTCGTCTTCGGTCTGAACTCAGGGCATCAGCGGGGCTCTGACTTTCTCCTTCTACCCCAAACTCTAATGAGCTCATTTTTCCATTCTCTTCTCACCAATAAAGAGATACCTGGAGCTAATTAGACATGAAGAACTGGGTCGAATCTGAAACTGAAAGTGAAATTTCAAAGCTGCTCAGTTCAGTGAACACCTACTGTGTGCCATTCAGTCCCCACTGAACACGTGCCCCCAGCATGGGCCCTGCTCTCAAGGGGACACACAGCCTCGTAGGGAAGATAGTTGAGAAAACTTGACGATCTTCCTTTATTTGCTACAAAAACTGTAGCAAATAATCACAGTGAGGAGTGATGACAGTGACAGCACATGATGGAAAGGCAGAGAGGGAGCACGAGGAAGGGCCTGACTCACTGTTGTTTGGGCTTTTTGTCTTTCTTATTCTTTTCTCCTCCCAGAGCAAACCAGTGGGTGCACACTGGACAGGGCACCAGGGTGGGGACCACAGACTTTGGGGACAACAGATCCACTCACAAGTCTGGATCAACGCAGCCCAACAAAGTACTAAGCATCATGACAGTGATGAGCACGGTGCCACGGAGGCTGAGAGGGAGAGATGAGTCTAGACCGGGGACGAGGAGGGTTCAGAGGAGACTAGAGATCCTGGGACTCCCACAGGCCTTTGAGGGCAAAGCATTTCTCTCCAATAAAGCCCCAGGGGAAGAGGGGGCCTGGCCGGGAGTGGACACATGAGGCGCATCTGTGCGGCTGGCGCGGGGACTCAGGGTGGCGCGGCGTGGGGAGACATGACGGCCCTCCCCAGCAGGGAAGGGGGCTGCCAGTCACTGATCAAAAGAGCTCGGAGCTGACCTGGGCTGAGCGCTCGAGTTCATTACCAGTCTCCATTCTACCGTCCAGAGTTTGCAGAGTTTGGCTGGAAAGTTTATGAGAACTGGCTTATTCTCTGGTGTCTTGGCACTTTCCCTTCATGTCCTGATTGGAACCAGGGAGGCTGTAAGTGCAAACGTTTTTGTACCTTAGAGTAAATTATATCTGCGTTCCTGGAGGAGGCCGTGCTGAAAGTGTCTCTTGTTTCCAGTGGCCCCGCTCTCCCCCCTCAGAAGACCCGAATTCCAAGCCGGCGCTACTATAAAGTTGATGAATGCATGCCAGGCCCTAATCCAATATGCAATTGCCCTTCTTTTCTCCTCTCCTTTCTGCAGGGAAAGGAAGCTGGAGTTTTTAATAAGGTAATAGCACCTCTTTTATATTTTCCTTTCATAAATTAGAAAGAATTGAAAGCGGGATCAGGCAGCAGCTTGGCACGATGGAAAGATTAGTGAGCTGGGTGGGAGTGTAAATTGGTACAACCACTTTTGGAGAGCAAATTGGCAACATCTAGTAAAGCTGAGGCCGCGCATGTCCCGCAGCTCAGCGCGCGAAGTCCCTACAGGAGCCCTGGGCCGCGGGTCCAGGAGACACCGCAGCACTGGCAGAGGCAGCGACACGCTAGGAGGGAAGAGTCCATTGACAGGAGAACGGAGAAACTGTGTCCCCAAAATGCTTATGGCGACATTATTTGTAACAGTGAAAAAAGAGAAAGAGCTTAAATGTCCATCAATAAAAAGATAAATAAACTATCTAGTTGTTAAGATGACTGAACCAGCCTGCATTCATCATGGTTAAATCTCAAGAACATAATAGCAGGTTGCAGAAGGACTGGTGCCGTATAGAAACTTGTGCTGTTTATATCAAGTTTAAAAACATACACAGTGATTCTAGGTACTGTTGATAGATATACACATAGGTTGTAAAAGTACGCAAACACGTGGGAAGGATAAACACCAAATCCTGGATGGCGGTAACCTCTGCGGAGGAGGAGAGAGGAATGGAATTGGGGAGGGTACTTAGGGACCTTCAACTGTGTCATGATGTTTTATTTAAAAACAAAAACTGTAGCCAATTTTTGCAAAATGTAAAAATCCGACAGATCTGGGCCGTGGGTGTATTATTCACTATACTTTTCTGTATGCAGGGCGCCTGGTTGTACCCCAGCTCTGCCACTAATTCTCCATGTGACTTTCGGCAAGTCACCCCCCTCTTGGGGTCTCAATTGACTCTTAGAATGAGAAGTTTGGACCAGATCATCTAATGTGCTTTTTGTGGCTCAAAGATCTGATAGGAAGCTTGGGATAATTATGCAATGAGATCTCGGGCAGATGTGCAATGGGGCCGAGGAAAGAGAAGTTGGTACAGAGGGCTCCTGTGGTGAGGAGCCCTGGCTGGCGCCTTTCTAAGCCTGCCAGAGTCCTCAAACTGGGGAGCTGCCCAGAGTGTGGAGGACACAGCTCTCACCACTCAGGCGGTTTACTGTTCAGCTTTCCCAGAGGCCCAAGAGTAGGACAGCGTGTAGTAGATGGTCATGAAGGAGCACTGAACTGCGAGACTGAAGATCTGGGCTCCAGACCCAAATCCTACTAACTGGCTGGGTGACCTTGGGAAATCAGTTCACCCCTCCTGATCCCCTCATTGGCAAAAAAATGAGAAAAATGAGGGATTACCCTTACTCTCCCTTAGGAGGGGGTGTGTGACAGCCAAGTAAGACAGTACTGGGAAAGGGCTATAGAATGGAAGGCACTGTTATTTTTGTTGTCTCTCCCAGATTCTCAAATCTGGTTTTTCTTCCATAGACACCCAGCCCGGACTAAGGATTCCCTCTGTGCTCTGCCCACTCCTGTCTGCTACTTGGAAACCATTTTCTTTAGGAACAGTAAGTAAGACTGACCTCAGCTACATATAAGTTTGTGGATTCATTCATCTAATAAATATTTCTTGAATGCCTGTGCTAGGTGTTGGGGCCACAGGTCCTTGGTCTCATAGAATTTATATTCTTGTGAAAGGAGAAAAAATAATCAAGTAAATTAACAAGATAATGTTGAATGATATAAAGAAAGTGAAATAGTGTGACACGGCAGAGATTGAGTAGGTCAGTGGAGGGCAGCTACTTGAAGTCATGGAAAGACTCTCTGAGGAGGTGACATTGAGCTGAGACATGAATGAAGGAGGGAGCCGGCCATGCTCTCTCTGTAGGGAGGTACACATGGCAGCGGGAAGTTAGAGAGGATTCCAGGAGCTCAGTTCAGAAGTAATGGGGTCTTGGATTTGGGCTGTTGCTGTGGAGATGGAGAGGAGTGGATGAATAGGGATATATTTTGGTTTGATGTATTGGATATGGGGTTTGGGGGAAACAGCATGATTGAGAATGACTCTTACATTTTGAGTTTGAGTACCTGGGTGTATGTTGGGGCCATTTACTGAAATTGGGAAGAATGAATTTCTGGCATAAATTCGATAACTCTTGGTAAAGAGTTATCTTTTCACCATGTGGAGATTGAATCAGATTTCCAAATGAACATGCCGTGTAGGCAGCTGGCTATATCAGTTTGATGCTCACTGGAGAAGTCATGGCTGGGGATATAAATGTGGGAGTCCCTAGCAAAGAGATGGTATTCACAGCCATAAGACTAGATGTGATCTTCTAGGGAGAGATGTGGGAAGAGAAGATCTAGGGCCAAGCTTTGGGCATCTCAACATTAAATGTGTGATCAGAGGAGGAAAAGCCAGCAAAGGAGACTGAGAGGGAATGGCAACTGAGGTGGGGGGAAAACCAGGCAAGGATGGGGTCACTGATGTCAAGAGAAGAGAGTAGCAAAAAGGAGGGAGCAGTCAACTGTTCCACAAGCTGCTGAGAGGCTCCAAAGGAAAGGAGAAGTGACAACTGGATTTGGCAGTGTGGGGCCACTGATGACTTCCACCGGAAGGGGGGAAGACTTGGAGAACAGGTTTTGGAGTGGGGAGAAATGAGAGCACATGCCCCCATAACCCTTAGGGAGGAGGCCACAGGCCACGTGACTCAGGGCCCCTGGCCACAGAAAGGCCACATGAAAGGCACAGAGTACACTCTTTACCCAAGCTGAGCCCATCGGATTGTCTATCCTGGGACTGAGTGCTTGAGAGGCAGTGACCCTAGGTGATTGATTGGTGTCTCTAGATCTGAAATGGCTGTTTTTTTGCTAAGTATAAGAGTATAAATGTAAGTATAATATGAGTATGTATTTCACCACTGTCCCTGCTTAGGGAAAATTCCTAGGCCATTCAGTCCCACGCAAAGGAAGGTGCCGGGGACCTTCACTTCTAGAATATACCCCTTCTGTGGGTCACATCTCTTTGGGGAGCTTATGGGTGTCCTGTGCCATTACAATGGATGCAATTAGGATGGGGCTGAACAGCATCCTGTGGCATTACTACCTGTGCCAGAAAAATTCATCAGGCCATGCGCAGTCTCTGGGTAATGAGTCTACTTCTATCCTCTCATCCCAGACCCTGCCAGTCTCCTTTGTCATGTCCCTTTTGTTTGTTGCATCCATTTCCCAGCCCTGTGGAACAGTTAATCTCTGGGTTCTGGTGGTCTCTTTCCAAAATAGGCATTGATGGTTTCTGTCTGTTTCCTTTCCTTTTAAATTAACAGCAGTACCCCCTGAGACAGTGGATGCCACTGACAGGTCCAAGGAACGCAAATTGTTCAAGATGCCATCCCATCACATAAGGGCAAGAATGCTGGTGGGCAGAACCAGCAGAGAGGAGCTGCTGTGTTTCCTAGAGCTACCTAGGTTCCGGCTGAAGTCCCTTGTTAGATCTGCCCTATTTACTGCCCTGACTCCTCATCCCAAACCCCCTTTTCCTTAAGCCAGTTTGAGAGGGTGTGTATTTTTTTCCCACCTGAGTCAATGTGAAGGGTCCAGGGAGCTCACTTGGCTGGAATGTGTGCCAGTGAGGCTGGTGACCGAACAAATACTCTTCATGGGGATGGGGTGTGGCAAGTGCTGGCTGGACACAAATTATTCTCACTCTCAGAGACAAGTCAGACCTCACAGTTACTTTCACTGCCAAAGGAGTGTGTGATTTCAATGAATGGGCCTCAGATTCCGCCATCTGTCTGGTTTTTGTTTCTGTTTCTTTCACAGAAGTCAAGTTCTGAGAGCATGAGGGCTACATCTAGCGACCATTGCCACAGTAGATTCTCAAGAAATGTTCAGTAAGTGAATGATCTATTATTTCTGTCTAGAGAGAGTACTTCTGGTTCAGTCCACACAGAGAGCATTCAGCATCACATTTAGGCCTCCTCCCTAAGGGTTATGGGGGCATGTGCTCTCGTCTCTCCCCACTCCACCTCTCTAACCCACGTAATGTGTCACTCTTGGTCTCTGGTCTGAGACCTCCAATCTCATGCTGTACCACCAAACCAGCCTCCCATCCTGTCCTTCAAACCTTCTCCTTCTCCCTTAGCCCAGCCCCCACCTCCCAGTTGTTTCTAAAAACCCTTTTATTGTGGAAATTTTCAAACAGAAACGTATTATGAATCTCAAAGTACCCACATCTCCCAGATTCAACAGTTTTTGATATTTTCCTAATTTTTTTTTTTTTTTGTGAGGAAGACCAGCCCTGAGCTAACATCCGTTGCTAATCCTCCTCTTTTTGCTGAGGAAGACTGGCCCTGGGCTAACATCCGTGCCCATCTTCCTCTACTTTATATGGGACGCTGCCATGGCATGGCTGACAAGTAGTGTGTCGGCAGGCGCCCGGGATCCGAACCCGCAAACTGTGTGTTGCCAAGCGTGAACTAAACCGCTGCACCACTGGGCCAGCCCCCTTAATCTTTTACCTATTCTCCACACCTTTTTTTTTTCCCCCTAAAGCGTTTTAAAACAGATTCCATGTGTATTAGTTTTCTATCACTACTGTAACAAATTACCAAAACCTTAGTGACTTAAAACAACATAAATTATCTTCTAGGTGTTAGCAGGGCTGGGTTCCTTTCTGGAGGCTCTAGAAAATCTGTTTCCTTGCCTTTTCCGCCTTCTAGAAGATGCCTACATTCTTTGGGTCATGGCTGCCTTCCTCCATCACTTATGTGATTAGATTGGGCCCACCTGGATAATCCAGCCTATCTCTCCATCTGAAGACCCTTAATTTAACCACATCTGCAAAGTCCCTTTTGCCATGTAAAGTAACATTCACAGGTTCCAGGGATTGCAGTGTAGATATCTTTGGGGCCATTATTCTGCCTATCACACAGGGACATCATTTAATTTCACCCTAAATAGTTCAGTGTGCATCTGTAATTATGAAGGTTTATCTCCATGACATTATCTTACCTTAAAAGTTTAAAATTAATTCTTTAAGATCAGTACTAGCCAGTCCATATTCAAAGTTTCCCGATTTGTTACAGTTGGTTGGTTCAAATCCAAGCAAGATCTACATGTTGCATTTAGTTGTTATGTCTCCCAAGTCTTTTTTATTCTTTAAAAACTCCCTTACTCACCACCCCTACCTTTTTATTTTTATTTTTTATAATTATAATATAATTATGGGTGGGACTTCACCCATAATCATGTGAACCAATTCTCATAATAAATCTCTTCTTTTACAGCTATATATACCCCATTGATTTTGTTTCTCTGGAGAATCTTGACTAAAAAAATACATATGATATAGCTAGGTGTAGATTTTTTAGTATTTATCCTACATTGTATTCTCTGAGCTTCTTGGCTCTGTGCTTTTATGACATCATTGATTTTTCAAAAGTTTTGGCCATTATTACTTCAAACATATTTCTGCTCTGTTCTCTTGATTCTCCTTCTTGTATTCCAATTATGCACAGTCCATGGATGTTCTATTTACCTCTTTTCATTTTTTCTTTGTTTTTTTTTATTCAATTTATTTAAACAAACAAACAAAAAAATCAAAAACAGTTCACCCATTTCTCCCCTCCCACACCCCACCTCTGGCAACCACCAATCTGTTCTCTGCATCTATGAGCTTGGTTTTAATTAATTTTTAGATTCTACACATGAGAGATCATATGGTATTTGTCTTTCTCTGTCTGACTTATTTAACTTAGCATAATGCCCTTGAGGTCCATCCATGGTGTCTCCAATGGCAAGATTTCATTTTTTTATGGCTGAGTAATATTCCATTGAATATATATATATATACACCATAGTATATATATATATATATACCATAGTTTCTTTATCCATTCATCCATTGACGGACACTTAGGTTGTCCCCCCCACCCCCCCATTTTAGTGCCATTGATTTGGTGGAGAAATCAGGTTATTTGACCTGATTTTGGCTGATTGCTTCCTCATGGTATTGTTTGATTTTTTTCCTGTGTCCCCTGGATTTCCTGCATACTGGTAGGTAGAGCTCCAGGCTCAGTAAGGATCAGATTTAAGTTTCTCTGGAAATACTTCATAGGCATACATTGCATCATGAAACACACAATGTCCCACCTTTAGTGATGCTAAGATTGATTGGGGGGTTCAGGTGGTGCCAGCCTGACCCTTCCATTGTAAAGTTCCCCATCAACCTTTCACCCAATGATTTTGGCAAACTTCGATGATTGTTGTTAGATACATTATTTCATTAAGAGTTGTAAATTGGTGATTTTTATAATTCTATAAGTCTTTCTTGCATTTATTACCTGAAATTCTTCTACAAAGAGAAACTTCCCTGTAACAACAATTTGGTTGCTCCAAAATACAGTTAATACAGCAAAGATGGGATAAATGCTTAATTCTTCCCAATTTTTAAAAACAATTTTCAAAATAATGAGTTGGTGGCTCAGTAGCCTGCAAAAGGCAACATGTGAATTTTTGTTTTAGAATTGTTTTGAGCTCATGGATAAAATTTATATATATATTTGAAGTGTTTTGATTTCTTTGATGTTCAAATTATCCTTAGGCCAACAGGAGCTCCTTCAAGTAGACTCTCCTATGTCCTGTGTCCTATTGAGTAGACTCATTAAAATTCGTCTTTAATAGTTTCCTTGCTCTCTTTTACACAAGATATCCAAGGCTCATCATGTGTATCTCTTCTCCTGGAATCAACCATTTCTCCATGAATCTTTGATTCCTTTTGATAGGAAATCACATTTAGAGACCATAAAACTAGGAGCTTCCTGCCACTGGGTTGTCAGCTTCTAAGCCTTTTCAGTGGGTAGAGCTAGAAAATGTTATTTTTTAAGAGAGAAAAGAATTATGAACTCATATTAACTTTCTACTGTGAATTAAAAATGAAAAGACGCCTACTGAATGAAGTTTAAGATTTCTTTGTGGTTCTCTCTGTCCTGGGAATATATCTTACTAGGGATGTATAATCAAAATACTGTGTTTTAAAAATGACCTGAAGTAATTCTTTTCTCTGTGTGGATGTATCACCAACTTCATAAATGATTATTTCTTTCAGTTTGAATAATTTTTTAAAATATTCATTTATATGCCCAATCATATATCCCCATAGCAGTTGTTATTATTGGGAACTTATCTTGTTCATTTTAGTTTGTGCATTTATATTGACCTTCCCCCTTTAGCAGGTAAGCTCCATAAGAGGAAGGTCCCTTCCTGTTCACAGCTTATTCCCAGTACCTAGAAAAATTCCTGGCATATAATACATAAGATGCCCACAATGTGGAAATTGCTGACCTCTCAGAATACTTCATCCCAACAATGAGAAGTAGGCCTTATCATCCCCAATTAACGGATGAGGAGACTAAGACTCAAACAGGATCATTACTCGTGCAAGCCTCCACATACAGTAACAAGTGGAGACTTGAGTGAGGTTGGGCTGGTGGATATGATCCTGGATTTGCAATGATTCCAGATTTGGATGAATTCCACCACTGAGTACAGACACAGAGGCCCGAACTCTCTGTGTTCCTGGAAAAGGAAGCTATAGCAAAAGCCTTTCAGCAAATGTAGGAAGCAAGGCAGGCCTGGGTCACCTGCTACCCTATTCCCATATCCTAGGCCATAAGCCAAAAACCCTCCCTCTTTGATTTGCAACAAGAAAAAGGACTTTTCCCAGAAGAGGTTCCTTGTGGTGGAAGGAGCGCTGATGTGGAGTTGGAGACCTGCTTTAGAGATCTGGCTTCACTTATTGGCTGTGTGGCCCCGGTAAGCCACACAATCTCTGTGAACCTCAGTTTCCTCCTTTGTAAAATGGGCTGACAGTCTCGACTCTGATCACTTCTCAGGACTGCTGTGGGATGAACTGAGGCAGCAAGTGAGCAAGCACTTTCTGTCTGGAAAAGGCTCTCTAGATAGAAGTGGTATTATTGTGCCTCCCTCCAGTCTCTTTTCTGGTGGCATTTTAGTAGAAGTGTGCTCCCCTTTGCCAAAGGCTTTCAAAGAATACACTAACCCAGGAGACAGGCAACATACTTTTCTGGGAGAAATCATCAGATATAAAACAAAAAAAAACCCACCCAAAACAGGGAGCAGATGGAATATTTGGCTTTTGGTGATTACTCACTGTGGCAGGAAAAAAATCTTCAGAATAAACGAGAGAGTTAGAGATATGCTGATGAAAACTGAAGACGGTGTAATAGCGGAGCTTACTCCCTGGCCGTGTGCCCTGTGCCCCTGCATTTCTGGCACTACCTCAAAGCCCACCAGGTAGGAATGACCACCTCCATTATATGGACGAGGAAACTGAAGGCCAGAGAGGTCAAGTGACACGCCCAGGAGAGACAGCTGACCAGGACCAGAACCAGAACTCAAAGCCCAGGAGGTTCTCACTACTTCACGTTGCCTCCACGTCCAGGGAAGGTCAGCAAACTCAATGAGGTAGTAGGAGAAAATCACACAGTTAGTGGTAAATCTACACTGGGTAGAACTTCACTTTCCTGACTGAGGAAACACTGCAGAAGCTGCATCCTCCCTGCGCTGCTGCTGTGAGGCACATGCTCGGCACACTGAGGACTCAAGGAATGAAGGAACAGAGGCTGTTTCAGATGGTCTTGGACGATCTGCAGGAAGATGGAGTGACTGCCATGTTTGCAGACACTGGTAACAGCCATAGGAGCCAGTGCTGGGGCTAGCGGCCATATTTGGCTTCACGGCCTTAGGGCCAGAGAGCAGTTCATGGTTTCTGAGGAAAGGGAAGAAGCCCAGAGCAAGTCAATGAAAGGCCACATGGATCCACTCTGGGAGGTTCTGTAACAACGGCTGCCGTGTTACCTTCTCCCTCCCAGGACCGGGTGAAAGTGCTGATGCTCCTCCTGGTGCCATCATGTAGGATTTCACGAGAGCTGGGTCAACCGGAGCGGGGAGACCTGTTCCAGGTTTGGTTTCAGCACAAATTTGTGACAAGCCCTCAGGCAAACCTACATCGCAAGGTCTCTGTTTTCTCGACTATGACTGGACAGAGATGCAGGATCACCGCTGAGCACTTCCTAAGACCCTCAGGAAAAGGTCTAGATCTTTGGCCAGGTTCTGTTATTTATTTGCCTTGAAGCCTGCTGACAGTAGAGAGATTTGCTGCTGTTATTGTTTTTAACCTCCAGCTTTGCCTCCCTGACTGCTCTGAGCCCCTTTCCTGTCTAGAACCACCTGGGGATCTCCAATTTACTCCATGGTTCAATCTGGGTGGCCTTAAACCTCTCTGCACCCCACATTTTCATCTGTAAAATAACAGGATCAGTCTCATAGGGTTGTTGTAAAGATTAAATAAGTTATAAATATATATGTATATGTGTGTATATTTTAGATGATATGGGTAATATTAAAAGTACTTTCAGACAGCTTTTTCTCTTTCTCTTTTCACTACAGAAAATTCTGTCCCATTCTCTGATTTCCTTTCCCATAACAGCATCAGAACACAGATGACAGGAGTCAGTGAAACCTGGAACTTCTAATTCAGAAATCTTAACTTGAAACCACAATTGGGAGAAATGCTTTCCTCTGGTTGGAGAGACAGTGAAAAAGAATTACGACTGCGAGTTGCTGGAGTTTAATTATTACAAATAATTGTACATTTATTACATATAAATACTTGTGTTACTTTTATTTTCCCCTAGAGGGGAATAAATGGCTTAATTCTCTTTCCATTCTTTTCCTGATTGGAATTTTTGCTCGCTGACTTCCCTGCCTATTTCTCTCTTATAAAACATATCTCAGGTGATGAAACCTTGGAGCAGAGTGAACAATTTGAGGAAATTTGGGGCTTCTGCGGAGAGCAACAGGCTGTTGCTAGGGAGGGCTGGAGACAGTGGATGTGTTTCACATCCTTATTCCTGCCTCGTCGAGTCCAGGGGCATGTTATTTCCACTGGGTGGAAGCCAAGGCTGAGTTCCTCCCTGTCGTGTCCAACCTTGAACATTTCTCTGCGATTATGTTTCATCCAGGGATTAGCAAAATGCAGCGGGGAGAAAACCTGAGAAGGTGTTTGGCACGGGGGCTGCGTGCTGCGTTAGCACAATTCGCGGGCATTCGCGGCTAATTGGAGAGCAGTGGCAAACAGGAGGGGCTCAGAAGCTCCCAGGAACGTTTCGTCTTAGGTTACTGCAAATGGTTTATTTATTGAGTGTCAAGCTTTGTGTGTGTTTTTGTTTGTTTGTTTTTTATAACCCCCAGGAAACTTCAGATAAACCAGTTGTTCTCGCTCCCTCGCCCTGTCTGCACCATCGCAGAAGATCTGGAAGCAGTGACTGAGAAGCTTGGAGTCTTCTTTTCAGACTTCTCAAGTGTCATCATTCAGTCTTGATTTCCCGAAGAGACTCCTGAAAGATACAGTTCTGCTACCCAAGATCTGTTTTTGCAAAAGAAGTGCAAAGAGGGAATTTCTGAGTCAGCCTCAGGCTGTCCATGGCCACGCCTTCAAGTCTTCAGAGCAGAGGTGGGCAGCCGGGTAGTGTGTGTGTGAGGTGAGGAATCGTCCGGGGCAACTTCTGGGTGCCTCCCCACCTCTTCTCTTCACCCCAGACCTGGCCTCCCTGGTTGTGTCGCTGCCTGTCTTGAGCATACAGCCCTTAGTGAAAGAGACGTCAGAACAAACATAAGCCAGGGAGAGAGAAAAAGGAGGCCGGCCTGAGAAAGGCAGTCCCCTGTGGGCCCCGGACCTGTGTGCAACAGCCTCTGCCCAAACTGTCAGACGCCAACCTTTTACAATCCATCTGTGGGGCCGGGGGAAGCAACACTTTAGCAGGTACTGAGCTGCCACCAAGTTGCTACAGAACCAGGAGCTCCAGGTCAAGTTTCTTATTAAAACTCCAAGGCTGGTGGTTGCATTGAAATGGTTTGCAGCACAGCGTGGAGGGCGTGAGGTCACCAGATGGTTCCATAAAAACTGGAAGAGGGCTACAGTTCTGGGGAAAAAACAAGCCTGAGATATCAAGAAGACATCAGGAGAAGGGGAGACAGACTCCCAGTGCAAGTGACAGGTCTGAGATTGGCATATGTAGCCAGAGACTGAAGTGTGACAGTGGAAACAGACACAAGTGCTAAGGTGGGGCTGGCCGGTAGACCAGGATTTAATGAGAAGTAAGAGCATTAAAGTGAGCAAGGGTCATGGAATCACTTAGTCTGGACGGCATTTCTGAGGGTATGCAGAGTACAGCATCTTGCTGGGATTATTTGGCTCAGGGGGTTCCAACACTCTGCTAAGGAGACACAGAGACCAAGAGCATGGGGTCAGGCTCCATTTGGATCAGTAAGCCCCACCCCTACTCTGTCATTGCTGCAACATCCAGTTTATCAACATCAGGTGAATGATGGCAACACTTCTTGAATTCTTTTTGAAGATCAAAAGAGGAATAGAAGCATTCAGGCAATAATACATTCTTCCTGGAAGCCTCGGGAAGCAGGATTTGCCTGACATGAAGCTGCCCATCAGTACAGAGATGGAAGGAGGTTCCTACCCCAATACTCAGTTCATTGCTCATTGACTGATTAAACTGTTGGAGGGCTTGGTCCAGCGGCCGAGAACAGGCTTTTGGCGTCAATCTTAGCCTCTTCTTTACAATCCTCCTTCAGCTCCAACTGATCTGGTCTAACTAGTACTTCGTGCAACTGTCCCACCTTCCTGTTGGCAAGCTCCAGGACTTTCCATAACAGCAGGATCAGCTCCTTCTCATCCAAGCCGAGCTTGGCCCCAGGAGTGATCCCGAATAGCACTACCGAGTAATCTGGAGACGCTGTCATAATGATAGGTGGGGAGGGGAGATGGGGGCTCGGGAGGCCGTGAGGTGGGGTGGAAGTGAGCCACAGTGGCCACAAATTGCTCCTTCCTTTGGAGGAAACTATTTTTAAATGCATGCCTTTAGGCCAAAGGGGATCATCTGAGTGGAATATTGGAAATGGCTCTGAACTTGCTATCAGAAGACCTGGATTCTAGTCCTATGCTGTCACTTACTAGCTCTTGGCAAGCAGTTGAACCTCTTAGAGCCTCTAGTTTCCTTAGCTGGAAATCATGAGGGTTGAGCTTATTATGTAAAATAATGCAATAGAAAGCTTTAACATTACAAAGACATTTAGTCAGTCCCTTAGATTTAGAATGAGGAAAATAAAAGCTATTAACAGAGCCTTGGTAGATCGATTGCAAAAATATCTACACTTAGTCACCCTTCCCTGTCCACACCCTTTGCAATGTCACTCTGCAATTCCTCTCATAGAGGTAGAGCCTATTTTCCTTGAACCTGGGCAGGCTTTGTGATTTGTTTTGGCCAACAGAATGTGCAGAAATGACACTGTACCAGTTCTGAGCTGGGGGCTCAAGAGGCCTGGTGTGCTTCCCCTCTCTTGTGGAATCCTGACACTTCTATGTGAACAGCTCGGGGCTGGAGGGTGAGACCACATGGAGAAGAGCCCAGCTGTCTTAGCCATCCTAAACCAGACACAGCCACCTGACCGCAAGGTGTCCAGCCAAGAAGAGCAGAGCTGCCTACCAATCACAGATGCCAGCCAAGTAAGCCAGCTGAGACTAGAAGACTCTGAACTCATCAGCAATAATAAATGCCTATTGGTTTAAACTACTGCATTTTGGTGTGTTTGTTATAGGGCAATAGCTAACTGATACAGAGTTTATAGAGGTTTTGCCTAAAATTAATCAGTCAGAACTAATGATGAAGTCGGCCTTGATGAAGGCCGAGGTCACTATCTCAGGCAACGGCAGCAGCACATGCAGTTGGTCACAGAGAGCAGCAGTATGAAGGCCAGCCCTGAGGGGCTCCTCCCTGGGCCACACTCTTGGGCAGGGGGATGGAATGGCACAGCAAATGGTGTCTTGGTCAGGTCTTAGGTGGGTTTGTAATATTACAAGAATAATGTAACATTAGTTTATACGAGGCAGTCTCTGAAAGGAAAGCCAATGTTTATCAGGGGTTTATAAAAACATTATTGTAACACGTGAATTCTTTCTGTGGAATCTGTTTAACATGCAGCGTCATAAATATAATAGTTCGAAGTCAGAATCCCCATTCTTGATTTACAGATTTACCAAATTAACCTGCCAAATTAATATCCTTCTTGCAAAGACAAATAAACTTCCCAGTGGGTTCAAACACCACGTGGCATCTCTAGTGTGGCCTCTGCTGTGAGGCACCTGGGACTTCAGTGGGGGCTGACATGCAGAAGGAAGAAATCAACAAACGCATGGTGCTGGAGTTAGCACAACTAACGGGAGTGTAGGGCTGTCTCCATGGAAGACGGGCACTAGTCCAATCGCTGTCCAAGGGCGTGTGGTAAACAGGGCTCTGGACTGGGGTGTCTCTGCACAAGTCTGAGCAGCTGAGTGTGGCCTAGCAGGGGTCTCTGCAGAGGCAACAGTCAGGAGGCTGGCTCCGCTGGGACCCTCCCCACCAAGCTGAAGCTGGATCTCAGTCAGAGTAAAGGAGCAGGAAACAAGAGTGTCCTGGGGAGGGGGTGGGAGGTTTGACGGGATGGGTCCTTGCATCATCTCAGTGGACTAGATAGGACACCCAGGAAGCCGAGGATGAAAAACAGAGTCCTCTAGCACTGATGAAAATGGATGTCATGCCAGGCTTGGTGGGACTGGGGTAGCTAAGACTATAGGTTGATGACTCTTAGCTCCTTTGGAAGCCTATGGCAATCATGGATGGCCAGTGAAGAGGATTTGAGCCATCACATCATTCTGTGCAAATTGGGCACATTAATGGTCACTGTGGTCATTAATGGCAGCGAGGCCTTTCCCAAAGGACTTGTGGAAGGAAGTGGAGCACCAGTGGGTCCATGCCGGAGAATCGAAATCCTCTCCCCACAAGACCTAGAGCATCAGGATGGGGGACGAATGGATGTGGAGGAAGAAGCAGGCTCCTGTGGCTGAGGAGGTAACACATTTGGGGGCAGCGAGAGCCAGTGCCTCAAGCTCCTAGGCCCGTCCCGGAAAGGACTGGATCCTTGGATCCTACAGGGCCCAAGATTTCTTCCTGCTCTAAACTTCAACGATCCCGTAATTTTATGGCAGGTTTAAGGAGAACAGCTAGGCCCTCTTCATGTTCCCCCATTTCCCCCAGTGCAGGACCAAACTGGCCCCTAATCTGAATGGAACACGATTCTCTCTGTAGATACTAGTTCTGCAGGCTTCGGGCTGAATGAACATGCTTCCTCCTGAAGCTATGGCTGATCCTGGAACCTTGAAAGCTTCCAGACTTGTTGTGTAGGATGAAGTAACTTATCCTGTAGCACTTTTTCCATAGAAGCAATAACACCATTTATATTCACTGCTGATCCAGCCAACATTTCAGCTGCAGAACTCTGCCCCTTCAGGATGTCATGTCCTGATTCCTCCAGGGCCAATCCTAGGGCTCCTGTAAGCATCCACAGTGACTCTCTACAAGTCAGAAAAATGTGTCCTCTCAGGGCAGAATTACAAAAGTGTGCTCCTCTAGGTAGAGAAACCAGAAACAACGGTCCCTCTGAGTGGACCTTGCTCTTGGCTGACACAGCTCCTGTGTCAGGACACAAGGCTTGGCAAATGGAGAACAAGTTGGAAGGTAGCCCCACATGTGCCCCCTTGGCCTGGTGCCTTTGTGCAGGACACGATCTGTACCACCCTGTTCAGACCCACCTGCTGCCCAGAACCAAAGAGCCTGACACCGTGTCCCAGCAGGGCCTGTGCCCACTTAGGACAGGACAAGCAGGAGTCAAATGGGATGGTAAGGAGGTCTGAAGAGAGCTGGGGGGTGGCGAGTGTAGAGGGCGTGAGGAAAGGCCTCCTTCATGAGACACATTCTCCTGGCCTGCCAGACTTCTTCGAACTTCTTGCCACTTGCTAATTAAGTGACAGAGGGGGACTCAGATGAGCTGGAGGAAACCTCTGTCTCTCTCCAACAGCTGCAGCAAGGTGGTTATTTTCTTTAAGACAAATGTGAACAGAAAAAGGGCGAGTGGGCAGATCAACTTCTATAAAAAACACATGCAAACAGTGCACCCTCCCATGACGTAGGCTCACAGAGATGACAAACCAAGTGTGTGAGACATGTCCTGTGCAGGGACATAGGTAACCTTCAGAGCTGCGGGGGGAGGCGCAGTTCAGCACAGACCACATTCAAGATGAGTTTCATTTCCCTTCTGGTGTGTCTCTAGAGCATGCCGGCAAAGGAGTAGTTCTACTGTTTCTTGCTCCTCAGCACCAGTGACATCACCACTTAATAAGTCAGGGAATCACAACCACATTTCAAAGAATCATTCAGTTTTCTTATTACGATTCTATAGGAATTTTTTTTCCACAGCAACAGCCTTGCCAAAACAATGTTAAAAATAGCCTTGGTAATACTTTTCACATTTGTAGGCAGTCGTGAATGTTCAACAGCAGATATGTCCAGCAGATGCACAGAACTCCAGAATTAGGCACTGAATTTTACACAGTAATAGAGAGGACATATATTTGCCGAAAGGATTTTTTAAAAAAATGAAGCATAAAGCAAACCTTGGGCTTGGTTTACCTAGGGGAAGCAAAACCTGTTAGCCACTTCATTTTCTTGCAGGTAAGTGTCTGTTCAATGCACAGAATATTTGGGGGTAAGATACGTGTGTGAAAAAAAATTCAAAAGTTGTTAAATCTGGATATTTTGACCCAGTCAGCTCATATGGTGAATTCCCAAAATTCAAGGGCCTGAATTCTGGCTCACAAAGTATAGAATTATTTCTGAGACAGGCAGCATCCTGTGCTTGTCTGGGCCTGCACTGCTTGGGAAAGGGACACGGTTTTGGTTAAGTTGGGAAAGGGTTAGGTTAGTGCTGAGAAGATGAACTGAGTCTGACAGCCTGAAATTTTTGAGCACATAAGATGAGGCCCACAGAGAATGAGACACTACCTAAAGAGAGGTAATGAAGTAAAACATACTGATTAAAAAATGTCAGTACCACACGTTAGTAACTTTATTTGGGGAGTGTCCTTACTGAGTTCTAAATAAAGCCCTGGCTTCCAGAGAAAGGGCTGGAAAACTGGCCGAGTTGGCCTCTGAAGACTCTTCCCATAGTTGGGCCCACTCAACATTCTGGAAGTAAATGAGATGTGCCTCTCTGCACTCAGAGGACGGAGACATGGATGTTTCCTGAAGCTTGACTTTGTTAGTAGTTGGAACTGATCAATGGATGATAAAGAATTGATGTTTTATAAAGATAGTTCTGAAATGTAACCATCATAACTTTTTGATGAGCCTTGCCAGAACTTTTTAATCTCTAGAAGTACATCTACAAATGGAAGTTTTCCTGCTTTTTGGGCAATCATACAGATGGAGATTAACCTTCTTCTTCCCCCAGGCCCTAGAAATTATTTTGACCAAAATGTTTAAGTCAGGGGTTTCATGTAGACACAGCTTAAATGAGTCATTAAGAATTTTATTGGTTAAAGGAGGCATATTTTTTTCCTAGTAGACATAATGACATAACAGTAATAAAAATGTAATATTCAAGTAATTGCTGTAATGTAATTATAGTTTGGTCATAAAGTAAGATTAGAGGTCTGGGATGGCTGTTTTGTGGGTGTGTATTTTAACGTCTGAATGTAGTCTTCGAGGTGCCTGTCCTGTCTCCCTGGAATGCTCGTGCAGTTCATCGCATGACGAGGTGGCCGTGGGCCCAGCTGAGCCAGCATTATCTAGGCGTTCTATTTACCCCGTCTGCCCTCTCTGGACACGGGCATCCTGCCTGCCTTAGATACTGAACCATCACAGTAACTGAAAACAGGGTTTCTGGTCCTATACAGACAACAAAAGGGGAAATAAAGGTGGCCAGAATCCTCACTGGGGAAGGGGCAGATGGAGTTTGGGTGCCAACCTGGAACAGCCACCTCTTTCCCCACACGGTGCTGTAGCTCTTGGGTCCCTCTGATCCAAGCGCTCGGAGCTCTGCGCCTGTACCTCTCTGCTGTGTGGCAGGGTCAGCCTGTTCTGGCTTTTGGAGGGAAGAACAGTTTTGGGATTGAGTCTGAACAAAAAGACCTGAATTAGGCATTTACCCAAAGTATATTTTATCAAAGGATTTGTCATCATTGGTGATATTCTTTGAACAGTTATAAATGAATTTCTGTCTGCGTTTCTTATTTAATGGCATGAAGAAAAAATTTAAGCAAAAGAAGAGCTTAACCATTAGTGAACCAAAACAGTAAAAATATATTTCAGTTAACAGTATCTACAATGAATGAAAGAGCATCAGGTTTTTTGTTACTGGTTTTCCTTTGTAATTAATAAGTTATTTGTGGGGAGATAATTTGAGACGATGTAAACATCCAATCCTTATCAGTCTTTCCCTCCCGCTGACGACCTTTTGACACCATGATTCCATCTATAGTTACTAGCTGGCATTCTACGGCAAAGAAGAGCTTTCACTTTCCCTGTTTATTTACTTACTTATATTGTGTGGACTCAAGGATATTTATTGTATTCTACAGTTGACAACCTATTACTATCATTATTTATTTGGATGATAAAATTATCCCAGATTTGGCCAGTGAGAGCCTCTTCAAACTCCCATTTTGAGCAATTCCTTATTTTTTGGTGAATTAAAGATGTTCCAGGCTCATTTTTCCAGGCATTTTTTCCTGATTCCCTGGACTCAGTCATATCTCCAAGGAGACTGAATATCAGTGGAGAATACTTAGAAACTAAGATCTGGGTACTAGGTGTGAAAGAACATCACTTTTCCAAATGTGTAAAATCTATTTCTAGTGGGATTGGGCAGTACTGGAGGAATTTAGGGTGTTTATAAAGAGCTGAGCATGAGCTAGAGGTGAAGGCTGCTTGGATCCTGAAAGAGGTGGAAATGTAAGAGGAAATCAGCTCCCCATCCCCAATAATACAGATATGTCACATAGTACGCCAATTATGGTCTCAGCAAATGGATAAGATCCTTAGGCTTTTCTCCCTCTAAGCAAATCCTGTTCTCTAAGCCTCTGACAGCTCTTGATGTCTGCTAACCCATGGTTCAATCACACATCAACAATGTGGAATATTTCACAAATGTAACTTCTTGCCAATATCTGTGACTTTAAATATCCACTGTCTCAAATGCCCTCTTTTATGGAGAGAAATCACACATCTACAAAGGCCAGTCATGAAACAGGCAGCCACTGGCAGTATGTCTGTGCCTCATCATGCCTTCTTCCATGCCACCTTAGTAACCAATGTGTTGTCTCATTCTAAACCCTGATCTGTGGTCTTGTTTTGCACAATGGTGACTGCTGAGCAGAGGCCTCAAGGAAGGTAGGAGAGCCAGCTACACTGAGCCCAAGGGTGGCAACAAAGACCAAAGCAAGGCTGGATGTACAGGATTTCCTCTTTTCTGTAACTGAAGTCAAGGGAAAGCAAACCTTGGGATCTGACTGATCTGGGAGGGTTGTTGGCTTTTACTTGGCATCTACACTCTTGCTGTTTGAGAAATGTTATTTTTTTCCCCAAACTTCTGTCTCATTAATCTTGTGTTAAGAGTGGTCTAACCCTGTTAAAGTTGGGTAGGCTGCTTCTGTTCCAATTAGCATATATCTCCATAAGTGTTGAGTGGAGAAGGGGATGGAAGAGGCAGAATTTCTAAACTATTGACCTGGAGGGACTTGTACAAAGGTGTGTCTGACATGAGTGTAATACAACTGAAAAGTGTAATACAACTGAAAAAGCTCCAGTAAATGGTAAGTTCTGTTTGGCTCTAATGATTTATGCTAAGCAGAATAAATTATGATGGAAACATAAAATATTTCTAAGCTTACACTTTAGTCACTCAATACACATAAAACTCAATTTTCTTCCTTAAAAAATAGATATTTAGAGCACTGAGAATCTCCAGAGGAAATCAGGTTATTTACTGTTTTTATGTTCCTCCACACCACACATTCCAAGTTTAAGAGCTGAAAATGCTTTGATATTCTCAAATGAAAGGTACTGTGTGATGCTCCCATTTAAACATAAATGCTACTATTATATTATCCCTACTATTACATTAAGTGACTTTCCTTTCCACCGACAATTTGAAGGGGGAATGTCAGAACAAGGCTTCAGTAGCCAAATTGTTTCATTGTTCAAGTATTGACAGGCTGGTTGCCTGACCAGAAAATGCAGAATTAAACCGAGGAAGCTTATTTTGAGAGCAGGTCTGTCGCCCTCTACGATATGTATGACCAGGAGGTAAACAGGAAGTGCTGAGTTAGCTTGGTTTACTCCTACCGGTACAGAGAGAAATAAAATCAGTGTTTACCAAATGGAAAAGCACAAAGTTGGTACAGAGAGAAATGCTATTTCCATGCTTCTAAAATGGTATTACAAATAACACAAAGTTTCAAACCTATAATTAAAAACTATTTTAAAGAAGCTTTGATTAAGTTCCCTTCAAAAATAGACATTCTAGGCTGAAATAAATTTCTTAAAGGTCTGACTTCCACCTATGCTGGTTTCCCCTAATCCATACTGTATAAATGCCCCTCTTAAATAAGAGACGTCAAGAGTAAAAACTGTGCCTTCAAGTCATCTAGACGAAGTTCAATGCTCCCACTTAACAGATGGGGAATACAAGGCCCCAAAGTTAAAGCAACTGATCAAACGCCACATCGCCCGTTAGGGGCAGGGAGAATTCAGGATCCAAGTTACTCATGAGGCAGGAGTTATAGATAGATGGAATTTCTTAGTGCCAGACCCAAGGAGGACACACACCTTGTGGTGATGGAGCTAAATGAATTGTTGGTGGTGCTGACTAGAAGCCAAAAGACTGGTCCCATGGGTCCAAACTGAGTAGATTCCCCAACCTTCAGAATCTCTGGACAAGACCTTTCCTCTTTTGGTGTCAATAGCCTCAACTGAAAAATGAGGTGATTTGCAGTTCTAATATTGTGAATCTGAGAAAAGAGAGGGCTGAAAAAGGTGATTTGATCTAGGGAAATAAAGAATAAACGAATGGAAATGAAGTTGGATTATTCTGGGTGAGAGTAATTCGTAATATTTAAAAACCTTGTAGGGCTGTCTAAGGTCAATTAAACTTTAATAACCCAGATTTCAGACCAACATCAACACTCAAACCAGGAATAGCCCAAGAAAACAAAGGGCAAAGTACATTAGGCAATTAAAAAAGAACATCTATGCGTGGCCAATAAACACATAAAAAGTGCTCAACCTCAATGGCATGCAAAAATGCAAATATACGCAATGGCCAGACTTTCCTCTCCTTTAAAGTAGAAAAGATTAAAAAGGGTGATGAGATCTAGTGTTGCTGAAGGCACAGGGAAACTGATTTGCAAACATTGCTATTGAGAACACAAACTTGAAAACATGAATGGAGGGCCATTTGGATATGTGTCAAGTTTTTAAAAGAGGAATACCTTCGATGCAGCAATTCCAATTCTAGGAATTTACCTTAAGGGAAATAAACAGAGATTTCCACAACCAGTTTTAGTAGATTACAAATGGACACAAACTGTTTGCTGCTCCTCTTATCAAGAGGTAGAGTCTATTTCCCCTCTCATTTAATCTGGACTGGCCTTGTGACAAGCTTTGACTGCAAAATTTAGCAGAAGTGATGTTGTGGGACTTCTGAGCCACAGCTTAAGAAGACTGGCAGTTTCCCTTACATCTCTTTTAGAAGCCAGGTGCCTTTTAAGTCCAACTACTCTGAAACTACCATGCTGTGAGGAAGCCAAAGCTTGTCACAAGCAAAAGGCGGAGGCTCCAAATCTGCAAATTGGTGATCTGGTCCAGCTTGGCTGCCTGCTGAATGCAGCTGAGTAACTACCAGATGATGCCACGTGGAGCAGAAGAACTACCCAGTCAAGGTCTGCCTGAATCCTCGACCCCCAGAATCCTGAAAAATGAGAAACCATTGTTTTAAGCCACTAAGTTTTGGGGTGGTTTGTTATACAGCAGAAGATAACTGAAACAGAAATAGGCAGGATCACCCTATCAGGCAAGGAACTACACCAGCTGAGATGTTTACTGAGGGCTAAGGGAATATGGCTTGCTAGCGGAAGAAAGAAATTATAAATACTAGCTGTGACCATCGTAATACTAGCTAGTTACAGAAATGATGACAGTCATGGTTAGGAATAGTTCTTCCTTACTTTAATATGAATACAGCATATTTGTACAGGTATTAAACAATTTTTTTTTCTTTATTTTTCCCCCTCTCCCATCCCCCTATTATCAAACGTAAGAGGTATTAAGAGTGGTTAGCCATTTATCTCAGTTTTTAAGTTATGGGATATCAAAGGGGGAGTATAACCCAGAGAAAAGAACAAAGAACATTACCCCCAAAATGAATACGTGCCATAGGGGACTTTATATCTTTTTTCAAAAAATAAACTTTTTATTTTACATTTATAGAAAAATTGTGAAGAATATACAAAGTTCACATTTACCCCCCACCCAATTTCTTCTATTATTAATATTTTACATTAGTATGGTATATTTGTCACAATAAGGAATATATTATTATTCACTAAAGCCCACAGTTTATTCAGATTTCTTTAGTTTTTACCTAATGTCCTTTTTCTGTTCCAGAATCACATCTAGAGCATCACAATACATTTATATCATGTCTCCTTAGGCTCCTCTTGGCTATGATCGTTTCTCAGACTATCCTTGTTTTTGATGACCTTGATGGTTTTAGGAGCACTAGTCAGGTGTTTGTAGAATGTCCCTCAGCTGAGATTTGTTTGATGCTTTTCTCATGATTTGACTGAGGTTATAGGTTTTGGGGAGAAAGACCACAAAGGTATTTATATCCTCTTTGGAAGACAGAGTTAGCATACATCATGTTAGGTGGAAGCATTGCGATTATCTTTATTTGGAGGATTTTTTAATACAGTTAAAAGAGGTATGAATGGGTGCCGAGTTGACAGAGCATACACTGTGGTTGTTGGTACTGTGTCAACTTGGTGAAACTGAAACTACTTTTCCAGAATCCCATTCCCTATATGGTTGTGAGTCAGAGTTGGCCAAAAGAGAAATTTATGCAAGATTTGGAAGATAGAAGTGAAGTAGTTATTAATCTATGAAGTTCATTGTGGTTAGATGCAGTTACAGGCAGACACAGAAGTGCTGGCAGTTCTAGCTTGTCCTCACTTTCCTCCACTCTACGTCCAGCTCTTCTTCCCGACTGAAGACCCTGTTTATCAACAGTGGCTCCAAGCTTACTACCAGACCCTTGGTGGTGGACCCACAGAGGTGGCAGTTATACAGAAGCATGGCTTCCTACAGACCTGCCTATGAGCCATCACTCTGCAGCCGCTTTTGGCAGGTGGCTGTGCTTTGCTTCTCAAATTGATGGGCTGGTGACTTTTTCTCTGATCCTCCAATTTCCTTCCTAGGCTTTCATTTTCCCAGCTCCTCTTACAACTATGTGAGATCTGATTCCTATAAGAAAATCTTTATCCCACAACGCACAGTGGTTCTGACACTGACTGAACTCTGACTGATAGATCAAACCGTTGAGAGACTAATCCTTAACCTGAGAACAATTATAAAAACTGGACAAAATACAAAACATTTATGTAATAGTTTTCTATGCTGCTGTTACAAATTACCACAAATTTAGTGGCTTAAACAACACAAATATATTATCTTACAGTTCTATAAGTCAGAAGTCTGGTATGGGTCTCAGGGACTAAAAGCAAGGTGTTGGGAAGCTGCGTTCTTCTCTAGAGGTTGTAGGAGAGAACCCACGTCCTGCACATTTGGATTGTCAGGAGTGTTCAGTTCCTTGGCTGTAGGACTGAGGTCTCGGTTTTCTTGATGGCTGTAAACTAAGGGCCATTTTAGAGGCCATCACATTACTTGGCTTATGGCACCTTTACTCCATCTTCAAAGCCAGCAATGTCAAGTCCTTCTCATGTCAGAACTCTCTTACCCACTTTTCTGCCTCCCTCTTCTGTTTTGAAGAGCTCATGTGATTAGACTGGGCCTACCTGGATAATCTCCCTACCTTAAACTCAGTTCATTAGCAACTTTAATTCCCGCTTTTTATGTAATGTAACACTCTCACAGGTTCTGGGGATTTGGATCTGGGCATCCTTGGGGGGCCACACTTTATTTGAGGCACCAGAAAAAAGCCAAGGTAGTCAGGATATGAGAGACCAAGAAATTGAACAAAAGGAAAGTTCATTTTTTTCCCTCAGGGAACTTGCCACTTAAATGTGAGAGGAAAAGAAGCCACAAAGGAAGCAGTAGTCTAGGACTGTGGCAGTCTCACTGGGCTGGGGAGGCAAAGGTTGGAGCTTGGGGTTGCCAAGGTAGCACAGGGACTGAGATCTTAGACAGGAGGAAACTGCAAAGAAGTGAGCCTGTAATTCTGCATGCAATTTCCCCTTGAAGTATATGTCACCTCCAAAGCTGCATACCTGTGGAGTGAAAGCAGCAGCGGGGAGGCTGAAGAGGTGAGCAGAAATATCATCCATCTTGTGGGGCAGGGGAGTCAGAGGCTGGGTTTCAGGCCTCACCAGGGTTGCAGGGTCTGGTAAATAATACAGGCTCTCAGCTGAGACCCTAGAGAAACTTTCTAGGAATGAGAGAAAAGCAGAAGTTGATCAATCTTGATCTGACTAACCCACCAATGTACCTGGCAGAAAATTAAATCCTCTCTGGAAGAAGTTACCACCCAGAGCTTTTACATTTTTTTCTTATACAGTGTCTGGCATTCAACAAAAAACTCCTAGGCATAGCAGGATACAGAAACAAGTGACTGAAAACCAAGAGGAAAAAAACCCAGACAGTAGAAACAGATCCATAAGCAACCCAGACACTGGGGTAATCAGAAAAGGACTTGAACTAGAATGTTTTGTAAAAAAAGAATCAAATGATGATTGTATAACTGAAAAATAAAAATAAAAAACTGAAATTAAGAATTTCAGTTAATAGATGGGTTTAATAGAATTTTAGATGCAGCAAAAGAGAAGATTAATAAAGGATAAGATGGGTCAGTAGAAAATATCCAGATTGAAGCAGAGAGAAAAAGAGATGGGAAATACAGACAAGAACATAGGAGACACATTGTATATGGTGAAAAGTCTGACATACATGTAATTAAAGTCCCAGAAGACAAGAAGGAATATTTGAAGAAAAGTGGCTGAGAATGTAAAAAAATTGATGAAAGATATCAAGCCACAGATTCAGGAAGTTCTACAAACTCCAAGAAAGATAAATACAAAGAAAACTACATGTAGGCATGTCATACTACAACTGCTGAAAAATAAAAGAAAAAAAAAATCTCAAAAATAGCCAGAAAAAAGCAGACATATTACTTTCATAGTGGGCAACAATAATGCTGGCAACCAAAATGATAGAAGCCAAAAGACAAAGAAAATAATCTGATATGTACAGGAAATAAGGTACATTCCATAACGGCAAAACTTTGGGAATACCAAAATATCCAATCATAGGATATGACTAAGTTAATAATGAATTAGCCATACTACAAAATACTCAACAGCATGGGAAAGTTTAACAATAGGCTATAAAGATGTATGTACTGTATGAACATATGTTTTTTTTTTGTGTGTGTGTGTATTAAAATGTCAATACTGTTTAGTCTAAATGTTAAAGGACTGTGGATTGTATTCTTTGTCCTTTTCTGCATCTTCTAGGTTTTTGTTCATTTGCTTACATTAAATGTATATCTTTTTAGGTAATTAAAAAGAATTATAAAGAACCAGCTAAAGAGTTTAATAATAAAAATAAGTTAAAACCAAGGAATACAAATTAGTAAGTTATAATGAGGACAAGATTGTAGATTTAAAAGAAAGCATATCAATAATTATATTAAATGTAAACAGTCTAAATACCACATATAAAAAGGTAGAGATTATAAAACTGGGTGAAAAACCAAGACCCAATTATAGGCTGTCAATGAGAAAGACATTTTAAATATAAAGAAACAGATATGTTAAAAGTAAAAGGATGTTGAAATATATACCATGCAAACACTAATCAAAAGAAAGGTAAAGTGGCTTTATTAATATCAGACCAATATCAGACTAACAGAAAGTAATGTGTCTGCTTTTAAGAACATGAAATATTCCCAGGGATAAAGAGGGACATCAAATAATGCTAAAGGAACAATTAATCAAGATGACATGTAATTCCAAAATGTGTACGCAACTAAGAACAGAACTTCAAAATACATGAAGCAAAAAAACAATAAAACTTAAAAGAGAAATACACAAAGTCATAAGTTTAGTTGACAACTTCAACACTCCTCTCTCAGTAATTGATTTTTATAAAGCAGAAAATCAGTAAGTATATAGAAGAACTGAAAAATACTATCAACCAACTTGACCTAATTGACATTTACACAACACTAGACCCAACAATAGCAGAATATACATGTTTTCAAGGGCACATGCACATATTCTGGGCCATAAAACAAACCTTAACAAACTGTAAAAGAACTGTAATCACACAAAGTATGTTCTCTATTATAAAATTTAACTAAAATTTAAAATCAGGAAGATATCTAGAATATTCTCAAATATTTGGAAACTAATCAGCACATTTCTAAATAAGCCATGGGTCAAAGAGACAATCAGAAAGGAAATCAGAAAACATTCTGAACTGAATGAAAATGAAAACACAACACACATCAAAGGTTTTGAGATACACCTTAGAGGGAAGCAGATAGCATCAAAATGCTTACAGAAAAGAAAGATCTCAAATTAAAGAAGAAGAAGAGTGAATTAAACCCAAAGCAAGCAGAAAGAAGGAATAATAAAGATAAAAGCAGACTGACTTTGAAAACAGGAAAAAAATACAGAAAAATCAATGAAACCAAAAGCTGGTTCTTTGAAAAATCAGTACACTGATAAATTCTATTCAGACTGAGAAAAAAAGAAAGAAGAAATAAATTGCCAACATCAGGAATTACAAAGAGAAGCATCACCACAGATCCTACAGCTATGTAAAGAATAATAAGGAAATTTCACGAACAACTTTATGCCAATTAATTTAAGTTAGATGAAGGACAAATACCTTGAAAGATATAAACTACCAAAGTTCTCTCGAGAAGAAATAGATAACCCAAATAGCCTTACATCTAAGGTTACTCATAGTTAAACACTTTTCCTACAAAGAAAACTTCAGTCCCTGATAGCCTTAGTGGTGAGTTCTACTGAATTTAAAACAAAGAGATAATACTCATTCTACAGAAACTCTTCCAAAAATAAAAAAGGAAAGAGTAATTCCCTACTCATTTTATAAGGCCAGTATCATCTGATCCAACAACCAGAAAAAAGACATTACAAGAAAATTCCAGATCAATATCTTTCATGAATACAGATGCAAAATTACTTAACAAAATATTAGTAAATCAAGTCCAGCAAAATATAGTGAGATTAACACATCATGACCAAGTGGCATTTATCCCAGTAATGGAAGGTTGGTTCAACATTCAAAAAATCAATCAACGTAATGTACCACCAAAAAAAGAAAAACTACATGATCATCTCCAAGGATGAAGAAAAACCATTTGATAAAATTCAACATCCATTCATTATAAAAACACTCAGCAAACTAATAATAGAAAGGAACTTCCCTCAATGTAACAAAGAGCATCTAAGAACACCCTACAGTTAATTTAATGGTGAAAGACTGAACACTTTACCCCTAAAATCAGAAGAAAGGAAAGGAAACTGCCAAAGTTTTATCCAAAGTGGCTAACATCATATTTAATGGTGAACGACTGAATGTTTTCCCCATAAAATCAAGAAAAAGGCAAGGATGTCTGTTCTTAACACTCCTGTTCAACAGTGTACTGGAGGTCCTAGTCACTGCAATGAAGCAAGAAGAATAAAAAGCATACAGATTAGAAAGAAAGAAACAAAACTGCCCATTTGCAAATACCAAGATTATCTGTGTAAAAAATTCCAAGGAATATGCAAAACAAAACAGAACACCAAGCTCTTATAGCTTATAAGTGAGATCAGCAAGGCTGCAGAATAAAAGGTTTATAATCAAAAATTGATTTTATTTCTACATATTAGCAATTAACTGGAAATTGAAAAATTTTAAATCTTTCTTGTAGCAACAAACATGAAGTATCCATGGATAAATCGAACAAAATATGTACTAGATTTATATTTTGAAAACTATAAAACATTAATGAGGGAAATTAGAAAAGATCTAAGTAAATAAAGAACTATATAACATTAATTGATTAGAAGGCTAAATACAGATAAGGTATCAATTCTCTCCAAACTGAGCTACAGATTCAAAGCAATTCCAGTCAAAATCCCAGCAAGTGTTTTGTAGAAACAAGGTGAAATCTAGAAAAGAACCTAGAAGCAAAGAATCTAGAATAAAAAAAAATGATTTTGAAAAAGAAAAGCTGAAGGATTTATAAGACTCGATTTCATGACTTAGTAATCAAGACAGTGAGGTACTGTCTAATGATTAACATAGAGATCAATGGAAGAAAATAGGATTCAAAATGGACCCATACATATATGGTCAATTGATTTTAGACAAAGTTGTCAAGGCAATTCAACAAAGAAGGGATAGTCTTCTCAACAAATGGTGTTGGAACAATCAGACATCCATATGCAGGAAAATAAAAAGGAACCTCAACTCTTAATTTGCACCATATACAAAAATAAACTCAAAATGAATCAAAGATATAAAAGTAAAAGTTAAAATATCAAGAAGAAAACATTGGAGAAAACCTTTGTGAGCTTGGGTTAAATCAAGATTTCTTAGATAAGACACAAAAAGTATGAGCCAAAAAGAATAAAAATTGATAAACTGGACTTCTTCAAAATTAAAAACTTCAGCTCTTCCAACTTCTTGACTTTAAGAAAAGTCAAACCTAGACTCAGAGAAAATATGTGAAAAACACATTTCTGTATTTAGAATATATAAAAGGTCTCTTATATTGTAATAAGAAGACAACCAATTTTTTAAATGGACAAAAGATTTGAACAAACACTTCAACAAAGAAAAGATACAGATGGCAAATGAGCACATGAAAAATACTTAATATCATTAGTCACCAGAGAAAAGCAAAATAAAACCACAGACACTACTATCCACCTATTAGGATGGCTAAAATTAAAACAAAACAAACAAACAGAATGGATCAAACAAAATAATGTGGAGCAACTAGAAATCTCACATTTCTGGTGGGAATGCCAAATGGTACAGCCACTTTGGAAAACACTTTGGCTGTTTCTCATAAAATTAAATATTTACTTGCAATAGACCCAGTAATCCCACCCCTAGGTGTTTACCCAATATAAACAAACACATAAGTCCACTCAAAGCTCTGCCCATCCATGTTCACAGCAGCTTTATTCTTAATAGCCAGAAACCTGGAGACTGAAATGTCCATTCAACAGTGAATGGATAAACAAATTATGGTACATCCATGTAATGGAATATTACTCAGCAATAAAAGGAAACAAACTACTGATACACATAACAACACGGATGAATCTCAAAAGCACTGTGCTAAGTGAGAGAAGTCAGACACAAAAAAACTTTAAATCTAAATTCACATAGAATTACTCCATTTTATGTGCTATTCTGGAAAAGGTAAACCTATAGAGGCAAAAAGCAGATCAGTGGTTGCCAGGAGGTAGTGACGGCTGGGGGATCAATTAGAAAGGGACATGAGAGAACTTTTTGGCATTCACGTGTCCTGATTGTGGTGGTGGTTACACAACTGTGCTTATTTGTTAAAAGTCATTGAATTGTACTATACATCTAAAAAGAAGTTATTACTGTATGTAAACTATACCACATTAAACTAATTAAAAAAATATATATTCTATGTGCCCAGTCTATAAAAACTACTGAAACATATGAAGTAATAAATAAATGCACTAAAAAAAAAAATTGCTAACCGGGAGTTGTGGGAAAAGAAAATTTGAGTAAGTGGTGAAATAGATATATCAAAAAGTTTGATATAATATTAATGAAAACCTAACTATATCATAACGAAGTCTTGCTTGTGGTGGCCAAATTTCTTATTCTGTTGAATTTTATGATTTAGGAAGTACTAAAATGTAAAAACAATTAAAAAAAGAGTTATGTTGAGGAACACAGCTGAAGTTCAGAGGACTTTGGAAAGTCAAGGGGAAGCTTCCAGTCGAGGCATGGAGTAAGATGATAAGCCAGGACAGGAGTGAGAGGAACAGTTAAAGGCTGGAGAAGAACCAGAGTACAATGATACAGGTAGAGTGTTTCAAGGATCTGCAGAATTAAGGTCTGATCATTCATTCATTCATTTAGTAAAATACTGACTTACAAGCATTATGTGTCAGGCCGTGCTCTAAGTGCTCGGGATACAACAGCAGACAAAACAGACCACAGTCCTTAATCTCAGACAGTCTACATTCTAGAGGAGGAGACAATAATCAAAATAAATCAGCCTATGAAATGGTGTGTAAGTGTTAGAGTGAAAAAAGAAAGCAGGGAAGGGACATATGGTGTGCTAGAGCAGAGGTCCCGGTGTCAGTGTTTAAAGGGTGGTTAGAGAAGGCCTTAACTGAGAAAGTGATATTTGAGAAAAGACTTGAAGAAGGCTAGGGGGCCATGAAGACAGCTTTTAAAGGTAGGTGCTTTTAAACGGTGAGCACTCATGGTGAACTCAGCAAACATCCATCTACTCTGTTGAGATCCGTTCAATAATGATATAAAAAGATACCATTTAATATACCTGGTTATGACAGTTTATAAAAATGATTTACAGAAAAAATATAATCTTCATTTCAACTGAACAAGAAACATTTGAAATCCAACTGAAAGAAAACCACACACCTCAATTTATTTTTCACTACTACTACCCCTCCTCTCTCAAACCTGCCCCTCTTTCAATTTTCATTATACATGATTCTGGAAAAGCTGAATGGCACAGTTTACTATTAATAAATTTCTGAGTATTATTAGCTGGGAAAGGGGTTAGAAAAAAACAGGAGGAAATAGCCTATGCATATGAAAACAATAATCACATAATATTTATTGTCTGGGATTGAAATGTTTCAAATATGCAGAGTAATAAAATGCCAGGAAAAGCAAAACTTCCTAATGTTAAAAAGATCATAAATTTTCCCCAAAATAAGACACATGAAAAAAGTTCAGGTGATACTTTATGTCAAAGGAAAAAAATACCCTTAAATCTAAGTTAAAGAAGCTCAAAACCTGCAGAAGGCACAATCCACTCACCACTGAGGAGACAACAGTTACAGTAAAAGCACAGAAAGGAATAGGTTATCTTTTTTTGAGCTTGAGAATCACTTTTTAACATAAATTCACTGACCCATGCATTCTATAACGTGTACTTTTGCTACCTCTTTAATGAAAAAATAAGTAATGTCAAAATCCACCAGGATTTTAGCATCACTTTTAAATGAATTTATATTTTATAAATCACAATGGCACGTATGTATATATTTAAAAAAGAGTGGCACCTATATGGGAAAAACATGTTTAACCTATAGATAATTTCCTCTAGGTGGCCCCTGAGTCCCCTCCAGAGTTCCACGGTTCCCCACAGTTCCCGGACTCACTGTTTGGGTACTGCAGATTCCATGTTGATTGCCTGGCTTTCATAGGTGCTAAAAAAAATTTTTTTTGAATGAATGAATGAACAGAGACAAAAACAGACATTTTAATTGCAAGCTACCCTTGGGTGATAAACTGTTGCTTCCAGTTCACAAAATCTCATTGTTTTCAGTCTAAATAGATTTTCATATTTGCTTTAAGTTCAGTGGACATATTGTTTCCATTACCTTTAGGGAAATCGCATCCTAAAATGGCTCATTGCCTTTAGAGTAAACTAGCGGGAGAACTAGCAGGTTTTCAAAGATGGTACTATACACAAAAATAGCAAGTAAATCTATGACTCTTTTTCAAGTTTGTAGAGATTCAGGTGGGACACCAACGTTCTTAGGTCTGTAGTAGTGCCAATGTGATCGAGGTTCTCTCTCTTTCTGAGGTCATCAGCCCCTTCAAACAAGACTGAAGTCACAGTGACCTACTCATAAAGACCACAGGAAACCTGATGATGCATGGCGTGATTTGAGTTGGTTTCTCTGAGACACTATTTGTCTTTAAGAAAAAGGCTGTGATCATCTACAGTTCGTGAGATTTGCAGCCACATAAATAAAACAAGTATCAATAAGAGATTCAACAAAGACTGAAGCAAAAAAGAAAAAGGATTCCGTGCTCATGTTTAAGTGAATGATTTCTTTTCTATCAACCAATCAACAAATGTTTATTGAGTATCTAATATGTGTATGTGGTGATTACAGAGAGGTATAAATTCGAGACTCATCCTCTAGAGATGCTTAATCTGGTATAGGTTACAAAGACATGGAGAGACGATTAGGGACACAAAATAGGAAGTACAGGGACCGACAGGGGAATAAAGAGTTAGAGGAAGCAGAAGGTAATGAGCATTGAAGCAGGCAGGAATCTTTATGGGAAAGAGCTAAGGAAGGAGGCCATCATGAAAACCGGGACAGAGGCTGACTGCGTTTTCATACTGTTAACAGAAACACACGATACTCTACATATTGCAGGGGAAAGGCACCCTGGTGACCTTGCATGTCTCCACACAGGCCACTTTCCACCACAGTCTCCGATCATCCCAGGGATGTGGCAATATAGCCAGTCTTGGGAGGAGCTGCCACAAGGTAGTTTCTCATCTGTCTCCCTGGTTCTGGTGAGGCATGGGACTTTCCACTTCGACCTCCTTTTGGGTATGGATGCAAGCTAAAAAACGGCTTGGTTGTAGTTTAGAGTTGGTGCCTCCATGACGCAGTGACCCACCACTCATGTTGTCTGCCATCTGGCCCCTCTGGTTTCGTATCTTCCTGGGGGGATTAGGAACATGGAAAGGTGACACCACGCTGATCTTGCTTATGCTGCTGTATAAGTAATAAACTGCCTAAACCCATTTGGGCTCACTGTCTCTTCACAGCCCAGACCTATGGAAGTGTGGCAAGCTAACCCACCAGCTGCAGTGGTCACTGCTGGTTAGTGATGCGTGGCTGATTGACACATACTCATCAGGGAGAAGAGATGAGAAGCGGACAACGTACTGGCAGGTAAACTAACTTCTCCAAGTAAAGTGGTTGGAAGAAGTAAGTCAATGCCATTCAGAAAAAAAAATGCTGCAGTTATGCAGTACCACAGGCTGGTACACTGCTAGTTGGGACCTTACAGGACATATAAATCAGGAAGTGAGTTGTCCTGAGGCAGAACAGACCTAGGGTTGAATTAAAGAAGCTGCAAACTCCTGATGAGAGAGGAAAATCATCATTTCTAGTTCAAATTGTGCTCAGCAACTTTCTTTCCACTTTCTTCTTTATCTCTGTCCACCCCTCCTCCCAAGCACAGACACAAACATCCTGGGCTAGGAGAAACAATGCCTATATCATAATGAGCAAACATCTAAAAGGAGCATTTGTATAAAGTTCCAAGGAATTGCCACAGGTACTTCTGTATCTGCCATGCAAACCATGTAAAAAAGATGGGGATTATTTTATAACATGAGATAAATGCCTTTTGTGAAAGCACAAAATAGTAGCGTGTGTAATTAGAGCCTTCTGGAGAAATCTGGCCTTCACAAAGGAGAGGCTATGTGCACACAGATCTTTGAGGAAGTTATTCTCATAATTTGTATAGAGATTCTTAGTATGTGCATTGATCATATGTATTTATCTTACGGTTTAAGACATTACAGAGGACTTGGCAACATTCTATATAATTATATTCTATTATACATTATATGATATTCTATTATATACATAATACTTGGCCTTAGAGAAGGAATGTTAAGTTAATATGAAATTTTCTTATAATCAAGTTTTTTGGTACTGAGAATTGCTTCTGGGTTCAGGGCAGCAATTCCTTGTACTATGTTATCAGAAATCTTTACTTAAGTACAGTCCATGCTGTATAACAGTGGTTAAGAGCATGAGCGTTGGGGTCAAAGTGCTGGGTACAAACGCCAGCTCCATCTTGGGTACCTCTGCACAAGGCACTGAACCTCTGCTCCTGTTTCCTCTCCACTGCCTGTGGGCGACAGGGAGAACAACAGTGCACATCTCATAGTGGGGTTGTGGGTGTTTAATGAGCTAACCCACACAAAGTGCTTAGCAGACAGTGTGCTATAATTATTATGTCAAACTTATTATTAAAAGGCTGATACGATATATCATTTTTGATATCATGTAAATTGTTACATGGTATAAGTAAAATTATATAAGTAATCATCTTGATTTTTCCTATATCTTTTTCTATTTTTATTTTCCTTTGGGAAAAAATGGGAGTAGGAAATATTGGGTGGTGATGAACAGAAAAGGGAACAGGGATATAATGCTCTATACAGAATTACAGTGGTTTCCAACAATGAAATATTGTATGTGGGTTTCTTGTGACTTTGTAGGAATTGACTGTTTTAAAATATGCTTCAATTGCCAAAATTCTCATGACTTATGACAGCTTGAATATTTGATATTTTCTTCCAGAAAACAAATGCAAGTCTCTTTCTTTGTTTCTTTCTTTTTTAAAGTGCTATGGTATCGCTATCCTACTGACAACATTAGAGACTTGCTTTAAGAGATATGACTTTTTAATATTTGAGTTTTTAAAGGCATCTGGCCCTTATTTAACCATCACATTTACATCCAATTCCTGCAGGCATGGTTTTGTTGTTTAAGCTTGGCTTGATGCCCTCTGCAGAAAGCCCCTGCTTTAATGAACACAACTACACTAAAACTGCTAGAGGCCCCCGCACACACCACCCCCTCCAACTGTACAATAAGAGCACAGAAAGTTTCATCTTGGATTTCAAATAAGAAGATAAAAAAAAGAAAAGAAATTGCGGGAGAATCAGCTTTAAGTGGGGGCCACTGCTATGACATATTCAACTCGATGCCCCTGTATTATTTGCAGAAGTGTTTATGTACTATGAAATGCTGAGCCAGAGCATACAAGAAACTGTAAAATATTTTATGAGATGTATACACAGTTGATGGTAGAATTTTAAATGCAACCTGGGAAGGTTCTGTCTAAATTCCAGGAGGGCAGATGAGGGAACACTTTCTCTGTAGTGATTCAGTTTTACACAAGGGGTTGTGAAACTGGAAAGAAATGGAATGGAACTGGAAAGAAATACCTGATTTGGGAACTATATAAAAAAACTTTTCATAAAATTAAACTTTATAATTTCTAGACAGGTAAACTTGTTTTCTTTCAGACCAAGAATCACCAGTTACGTTTATCTGTCTTCTACATGGTAAAAGCATTAAACGCGGATTATTATTTTATAGAAACAAACAGTAATAAACGAAGAATTCTCCCTAGATACAGGAATTATATACACCATTTAAAAAATATTTGTGCCTCTGATGGTTTTTAAATAAAAACTCTTGGTTCTAAAATTGGAACATTATTTTTGAATCTCAACTATTACAACATGCTAAGGCAGGAAGGTTAATGACACAGCCTCAAAACGGCATGTTCAGAAAGTCACATTTCCAAATTTAGGTGAAGGGAGAAATACTTCTATTTCCTTTACCCTCAGATCTATGAGGCAATGTCATTTGCCCACAAAAGAGGCTATTTATTTACTTATTTGTTGGTTTTATTTATGTTCAAATTTGATCTCCAAAACACAAGGCTACAAAAATAGAAACTATTTTGTGTATTCACATTCGATTCAGAGTTGAGCCTGATGTGTTTTTTTTTTGTTTGTTTTATAGCATCTACCGCATGAAGTCATTGTGAAGATAAATGAAGTACCAGAGGTAAGGTTCCTGACACAAAGTAGGTGCTCAAAGTATGTTAATTCCCCTCTCCCTTGCTTGTTGGACTTTTTTTAAAATTGATGCATAATTGACATATAGCACATTATTTAATTAATACCACAGTCCCTTTGGAGAAGATTCTAATGTTATGCTTTAAGATGTGTCCACAATTAGTATCTTTTTAGAATAAATTTAGGTAATTGTCTAAGATAAACATACCATAAAACCCTGACGTGTCTTTGTAATGTCTTATGCAAATGCAGTATGATGGAGTATAATTAGACTGCGTTATATAATTATAAGTAGACTGAGAATTAGGGACCATGGATTCGGACTCTGGTCTGTCACTGCCATTACTGAGCGACCTATAGAAAGTCAGTTTCCCTCTCTAGGCCATGTTTTTTTCATCTGTAAAATGAGTGGTTGCTTTTAATGATCTTTAAGACCATCTTCTGCTCTTAACATTTGATGATTCTACATAACACCTTAATCTTGAGAGAGCAATTTATTGAAGTCACATTTTCTGAAACTTTCCTTCTATAAATTTTCTTTTTTTTCTATACTCACTGCTTATGGAAATTTTATTTCAGTTCAAATTTAGTGTTGTGGAAAGAGGCAGAGAAAGAACTAAAGTGTAGAAAAGAAAAAAAAAAGAATTAAAAATATTAATATTGAGCAATTATGGGGACATCTAGGCTGGTTTGGGACAGACATAAATGACCTTGTTTTATTCTAAATTCAGCTCACTGGCTTATGATGAAAAGTGAAAGGTTATTATATGGACTTACTGGGCAAAACCAGATTTTATAAATAATTACCTGTCAGACTGTTCAAGATAGACAAACATACGCCAGACCAACAAAAACACAGACCTGTCATATTTCTGAGAGAAATGTACATTGAGTCTTCCTTCTCTGGGACTATAAGGAGATCAGGTAGAATAAAATGAAGGGAAAAAACCCAAACCCTATATTTTCTGCCTTGTGCATACTTCAAAATGTATAATGTGGGAGAGAAATGTGAAAAATTAGCCTCTGAAAACTTTATACATCTATAAGCCTGGCAGATCGAAACCAAATACAATAAATGCTGTCATTTTAAAAGTTAGGATGTTTACTGCAAGCTTATAATTTTCCATGATTAGGGATGCCAAGAAAAATAAGAATGATGATAAAAAGAAAAGTTTAATCATACATTTCAACAAGCACAGATGGAACATCAAAACCCTTTGGCAATTTTTTGATATTATATATCTGACATGTTTTTGTTCTTGACATGAAGATTTTTTCCAGAAGGACCAACATAGAACAGGTAATGATAGTTAACAAATGTGAATAATATGGCACAAGCATATTAACTGAGCCTCACAATGCTTTGGTCACAAGAGGAAAATCTTTCATGCTTCTCATTTCTGTTTTTATTAATTCTTTACAAAGGCTGATTCAGTGTGTGTAAAAACCATGATAAAAGTAAAATTACACAAAACTCCTACAGAATTAAAGAAATAACTTCCTTTTTTGCAATTCAAGTTTAATCAGGAACTGCATAATTACATCTGCTATATTTTGGTTTGTTTCCAAGAGTTACAGTTCCCCATTCACTGAGAAAGTATAGATGCCAGAAGGGTAGCTCAGCTGCTACCAGCAGGAAATCCTAGTCCTCACATGCAGTCGAGGTGTGCTGGTGCTTGGCTGGGAAGAAGTAAACCACTCAGCTCCCCTTCTTCTATTGATTCTGATTACTTGGCTTCTAAATGGGTACGGCGTTTGTGTGAGTGTGGGCCTGGGGAATGGAGGGACAGGGAAAGGAGAGAAATGAAGACAAGGGAAGAGGGTCTGTGTAAGGAAAACACACATGATAGGCAGATACGCAGGAAGTCAGGAAGAGGGCATGAAAATGACACATTTCCTGTTAAGTGGGGTGAAGGGAAGAGAAGATGGGAACAGACAGCTTACCAGGTCAATTAGGTCTTTGATTAGCGTGAGTTTATAAAATGGGTATTTGTCTCTAAAATGCATGTAGATACAGTCAACAGACGTTGGAAAGTAAAGTTGGTGGGATAGTGCAAGGGGAAAACTGACTGTCCTTTTAATTTTGTATCCTTTGTCTCAAACCTGGATTACAAAATACATCAAATAAAACATAGACTAAACACTGAAAAAAAAAAGAAGACACTGCTTTTAAGATATGTGAGCTGAGGGCAGTAAATCCATTCCAAATTAAAATTTCAAAATTGTGTGATCTGCATTCTTGTCCACCTACACACTATCCCAAACATCCTGCCATTAATTTAGCTAAACGGCCCATCTGGTAAACAAGACTAAGCGCTGAGGGGGCTGGAAAAGAGCTGGAGGTCAGCCAGTTGATAGTCACAACAAACCAACCTACTCCCAAGGATACAGAGAAGGTAAACTTGTATTTTATTTTGTCCAAGGAGGGAAAAGAAATCACCTTAATATAACATTGCCTTTCCTGTTGTTGCAGTCACAGTCACATCAGCAGGCCAGAAAAGCCATCCCATTCCTGCGGTAGGCACTCTGTCAAAGAAAAAGAAATCTGCAATGAATTATCACATCGTGTCAAACCAGGAAAGGAGGCAAAAAAGCAAGCAGAGCGAGCGTTCTTCCTGTTATGTAGACTCGGCTGGCTACAGTCTAATAGGGTGTGCTTAATCTGAACACTTCTGGTGGCAAAGCTATAGCAACCACTCTGTCTCTTAAAAAGTCAGTATGGTTAATAAGTGGTTAGTGATTCTATTTTGGGGGAGTAGGAGATACGTAAAATAAGACATCCCATTTTGTTAACTGATTAGGCTTGGTTAATCCAAAGACTTGTGCTGAATCTGTCCTTTACAAACATGTGTTCTCTATTGGACATGCTCAAGAATCACTTCTAAGTATCTTAATAGTCTATAAATTACTGACTCATTAAAGCCTTCCCAGGCCTAATTTATAGTCTCAGGGAAAAGCTATGGAAACAGACACTAATAGAGGCCCTTCCTCCCCCTACTTAGAGATGGTGATCTCTAAGGAGTTCTGTACATTATAGAAAATGGGAATCTTACATTATTTTATATACATACATACACATACATATGGATATTCATGAATGGGATAAAGTAGTCCCATAAAAGAAAATGGGAAAATGGATACTAATTGCAATAATACAATATATTCCAGTAAAGAAAGTAGAACTGCATGATTTTCCATCCCAAGAGATACAGTCTGCATTTCAGAGTTGGAAGAGCTGGCCCATACAGGGCCTCTGTAACTTGTCCTGAGTCTCATAATGGGACACAGAGCAAAGCCGAACTAAAATCCAAGACTTAGGAATAAAATTCCCCTTTTCATCACCATATTTTTCATTATTTAAACTAAGAACAGTCACATTCAGAGAATTCATAACACTCAGTTAGATGGAATTTTTCTACAATCCGTTTTCAGAAAAATGGAAAAAATGACAAAATCTCACATCAGGGATTTTTTTTTTCCTTTAAGCTAATATCTCTGGGGCTGTTTTGGAGTCTGTATACTTTCAGTCCAACAAATCTACCTTCACCAGTCATATTATAGGAAATACACAATAATCTTTTATGAGTAGGATAATGCTATAGAGGTGCTGAAGCGTTTAATTCTAAAAAAAGGATTAAACTACATTTTTAATTATACTAAAAAAAAGGAAAGTGGACCCAAGCTTTTTAGAAACACTTCCATCAAGATGAGGAGAAACAAAATGGTTTTCTGGATAACTTTCCGTTAATCATAAAATTCAATTAACTTCAAAACCTTCCTTCCAAGTATACTGCTTACACGGGATTTACTATGGTTGTCAGGCTTTGAGCCCCAGCTGAAATTTCATCAGTTGGTTGTGCTGCTCCACGCTTCACTCCAGATCAGCATATCAACGATGAGAAAACAGTGGCACATTCCAAGTTTCATTCCTCGGGGCTCTCTGTGAGCGCGCTCCTGACCATCAAACTTTTTGAGCCATAGGATACTTCTGGATTGAAGCAAATATTCTAACAAGGACTAGAAAATTCCAACTCTACCTCCTAAGACTGTGCGCTGAACAGTGTTAAATGAGTTCCTCAGAGAGCCACAAATAACTTGCAGGAATGGATAGAGTGTCTTCCCACAACCACAGGCGGGGGAGCCTCAGGCCTTGAAACAGCTCCTACCATCACGGCTGCCTTACAGAGGCTTAGGCCAAAGTAATACTTTCAGCTTCTTGACCTTGATATTTTAAATTTTACAACCACAGTGACAACCTTTAACATAACATAATATTTAAAGCACAGAGACGGTTTACATGGACATAAATGGACCTGGGAGCAAAGCTGGATGCCTCGTCAAGGTAAGTGATTGAAGTGAGGCTTGCCTGAAAAAGAAGTTTTGGCTCAGGAGAAGACTGAGTCTTGGCTAAGCCCACCTGAGAAATTACCCAGTTAAGTCTTTCCAGGACGGGCAATATAAAACTGGTTCTCTCTAGGACTGAAAAGGTCACTTTTCAAAGATCAGTTCACGTTCATGTTCACAGATGATTTATCACTATTGTTTGCAAACAACTAAAAGATTACAGGTTTACTGAATAACACAGATCCTCAAGTAACCAAGTTTAATGAGAAAACCTAAGTTTAGAGCTGACCCAGATTTCTGGAATAAGTTCTTCTTCTTATAATTCTAAAATAAAAATGGAACAAACAAGCATGTGTAATTAGTGAAGAGCAATTTCAGCAAACCAATCCCCCAGGGTCCTCCACCCTAAGTCACTGCTTTTTCCTTTTGATGTATAAAGGATATATATTGTCTGTGTAGGGAGATTCTGGGAACATCCCATATTTGGCATCCTTTCCAGAGTAAGCAACTTTAAAGGAAGACGGATGAAGACAACTCATCTTTGTGTCAACTGTGAATTTCTCTCTATTTGTGTTGCGAATGCTGAAACTAAATTTAAACATTGCTTGGTGTGAGGGCCTTCCAGAGGCCACATTCTCATGAAACACTTTGTATCCCACTTCTCTCTACTGTCAGATCCAATGAATGATTCCTAGTTCTATATCTTCACAGACACTCCTAGTAAAATCCAGACCTTGACCAGAAACAGTCAGGACCTGCCCCAACTACTGAAAAGTATCAATTAGTCAAGAACACAATCAGACTTCCCCAAAATACCAGCTCCTACATGCCATATACCACTTAGCTTTATTTCTGATTTAACAAAGCTCTGTTCTCAAATACTAATTGCTTCTATGTGAATTTGTTGAAAAGCTCAGATATTTTAGCATCTCTCAAAGTTACTAGCACAGATGCTATTTAGTTTTTTTTTTTAAGGACCAATTGTAGTTCCTAGGCTTTTTTTAAAATTGAGGATCAGGCTAGCTCCCAATTTTTGACATTCTTTTATTCATTCAGCTCCAAATTATAACCTGGTACCAGAATCTGAGTCTCCCTAATTAAGCAGACACAGATTCTACCTACTGCACTGGGCAACGGTGGGGAAATTAACTCATAAGTGTGTACTTTTAAAATACAACTTTTTTTTTCTTATTGTGTATGGACAATGGACAAGCTAGAGAATACATTTAAATCTCAAACTGGTTTCCTTCTGCTTTTTTAATGGCCATGATAAACTGCACATTTTAAGGAATACAAAATAATATTTAAAAGCAAAAGAAGATAAATATGCTATAAAACATATCCTGTAGTTCCAAGTTGAATATGATTGCGTGTTCTTTGTGCCAATAGACTAATTAATGAAGCTTTAACTATAGATAAAACCACCCCTCCGCCCCAGTTCAGACTTATATTTTATTCTCACTATTACCTTTACTGATTTTTTTATGCTTTCTCAAACTTTAAATAAAATAAAACAAGAATTTCATCGTAGGGACTGACATCAGCAAGATGGCAGGCAAGGAGGTCCCAAGGCTTGTCTCCCACACAAAATTAATAAATAAACCACCACAAACAGACAAAAACAGCTTTGGGAAAGCTCTGAACTACAACAAAGCATCAAAGAAACCCTGCAGAGCTCAAAAACTGAGCATGGCCACACAGAAAAGTATAGGAAGCATTTTCCCTGCATCTCTCCCTCCCTCAGTCCAGAGCAGCTCGGTGCAGAGGGACCTGCCTTGGAGGGATTTCACTCCATGGGAAAAGGAGAGCAGGAGAACCCCTGGAAGCCTTGTCACTGCTGTGGACATTAACAGTCTTTGCTACTGAGGACTCCCACAGTCTCCACCAACACGAACCCAGCTAATGGAGCGTCTTGGAGTCCCACTGCTGCGTCTCCTCACCAGGACTGGAGCTGTCGCTGCAGGAGCATTTACCCCAGGAGCCCCAGGTGACGTTGTACCCCACTTTCTGGGACTGGGACACCACAGTGACTTGCCATCTAGGGGACCAGAGCTGCTGCTGCTCTCTCTGCCCTGCCTCTGGGGTTCTAAGCTGTGGCTTTGACCCATTATCACTGGGGCTGAGCTGCTGCTATTCTGTGACTGTCCCCTGGGTCCTAAGTTGAAGCTTTGACCTGCCATCACTGGGCTGTGCTGCTGCTGCTCTCTGTCCCAGCCCTGGGTTCTAAGTCATGGCACTGACTTGCCATCACTAGGCTGCACTGCTGCAGCTCTGTGTCCCACTCTTTGGGTCCTGAGTCACGGCTTAGACCTGGCATCACCGAGGCTGAGCTGCTGCTGCTTACCTACTCCCTGGAGCCAGAGTCAGGACTGTGGCCCACCATCCCCAGGACATGTTGCGACTGCACCCTGCACCCTAGCCCAAGCCACTGCTGGACTCTGTCAAGGCCTGTGCCACTGCTTTATCTCCTTGCCCTGGGGCCCAAATCACTGTGGCAAGCCCCAGAGACCCAGACTCTAGTTCCTCAGGAGATGTGTATATGCTTGTACCTCAGATACTGGCACTGCCATCACAGCAAGAATACCTGTGCCTGAGGAGCCAGGTGCTATGGTAGTTCCACATACGCCTGATCCCAGAAACCTGGCTCCAGTGCTATCTGAGTGCCAGTGCACCAGATCTGGTGCCAAGAAGGATCCCCTTGGCTAGAACTTCCTCTCACAGGCAAAAAAGGAGAACAGGAAGACCCCATCAGCCTCTGCCACCAAAGACCCCAATAGCCCTAGATACCACTGCCACTCTCAGGACCTCTGCAGTCTTGGCCACTGAAGACCCCCTTAGTCTTGGCCAATGTTAACCTCAGCTGATGAAGCTTCACAGAGACTATGCCACTGTGCTTCCCCAGAATCAGAGATGCTGCACCTTACCCAGCCAGAGCCCTCACAACCACCTTCAGGTGAAAGGCTAGAAAAGATGACTGCTCCCTCAAACACACAAACATCAATGCAAAGCCACTAGAAACATGAGAAAGCAAGGAAACTTGATACCACCAAAGGATTTCGATAATTTTCTGGTAACTGACCCCAAAGAAATGGAGTTCAGTGAGTTACTTGAAAAAGAATTCAAAATAATTATTTTAAGGAAGTGCAATGAGATTCAAGAGAACATGGATGCACAACTCGATGAACTCAGGCAAACAATGCATGAACAAAATGAGAAGTTCAACAAAGAGATAGAAATATTGAAAAAGAATCAAACAGAAATTTTGGAGCTGAAGGAGACAATAAATGAAATGAAAAATGGGACAGAGAGCTTCAGTAACAGGCTCAATCAAGCAGAAGAAAGAATCTGCAAACTTGATGACAGATCTCTTGATATTATCCATTAAGAGGAGAAAAAAGATTTAAGTATGAGAAAAGATTTAAGTAAGAGTGAACAAAGCCTACATGAGTTAGGGGACATTATTAAATGAAACAATATTTGCTTTATGGGAGTCCTAGGAAAAGAGAGAGAAAGGGTTAGAAAACTTATTTAAAGAAATAATGGCTGAATTATTCACTATAGCCAAGAAGTGCAAGCAACCCAAGTGTCCCACAACTGATGACTGGATAAAGAACATGTGGTATATATATACAGTGGAATACTACTCAGCCATAAAAAATGACAGAATTGTCCCATTTGCAACAACATGGATGGACCTAGAGGGTATCATGTTAAGTGAAATTAGCCGGAGAGAGAAGGACAAACACCGCACGATTTCACTCATATATGGAATATAAACGAACACACGGACAGAGAGAACAGGTTGGTGGTTACCAAGGGGAAGGGGGTTGGGGGGTGGGCATAAGGGGTGAAGGGATGCATCCATATGGTGATGGACAAATAATAATGTACAAATAAAATCCCACAATGTTATAAACTATTGAGACCTCAATAAAAATGAAAATTAAAAAAGAAATAATGGCTTAAAACTTCTGAAATCTGGGGAGAGATATAGCCATCCAGATTCATGAAGCTCAAAGATCCCCAAACAGATTCAACTCAAAGAGATCTTCACTGAGGCATATTATAATCAAACTCTTAAAAATCAAAGACAAAGAGAGAATTTTGAAAGCAACAAGAGTTTAAAAGGAGTCATCACATAAAAGTGAATCCCAATAAGGCCATCAGCAGATATATCAGAAGAAACCTTGCAGACTAGGAGAGAGTGGGATGATATATTCAAAGTGTTCAAAGAAAAAACTGCCAATCAAGAATATTTTATCCAGGAAAGTAGTTCCTGGGTAGAGATAAAGACTTTCCCAGAAAACAAAAGCTGAGGGAATTTATCACCACTAGAACCACCTTACAAGAAATGCTATAGGGAGTTCTTCAAGCTGAAACAAAAGGACACTAATTAGTAACATAAAGACATACAAAATTCACTGATAAATACAAATATATAAACAAATTCAAAATACTCTAATACTGCAATGATAGTATGTAAGTCACTTTGGACTCTAGCATATAGGTTGAAAAACAAGAGTGTTAAAAATACCTATAGCTACAATGTTTTGTTAACAGGTCACAATATAAAAAGATGTAAATTGTGACAACAACATAAACTGTGCGGGGGGACAAACAAATGTGTAGAACTTTTTTATGCAATTGAAGTTAAGTTGTTATCAGCTTAAAATGGATTGTTATAAGATGTATTACAAAAGCCTCATGGCAATCACAGAGCAAAAACCTACAATAGATACACAAATGATAAAGAGAAAAGAATCAATACATACCACTAGAAAGAAATCATCAATTCTCAGAGAAAGACAGCAAGAGATGAAGAAAGGAACAAAGGAACAAAACAATCAGAAAACACTTTAACAAAATGGCAACAGTAAGTCCTTACTGATGAATAATTACTCTAAATGTAAACAGTTTAAATTTTCCAATAAAAAAATAAGAGTGCCTGAATGAAAAAAATAAATAAAAGACAAGACCTAACTATATGCTGCCTACAAGAGATTCACTTAAGCTTGAAAGACACTAGTAGACTGAAAGTGAAGGGATGAAAAAAGATATTCCATGCAAATGGTAAACAAAAGAGAACAGAGGTAGCTATATTTATATCAGAAAAAAAATAGACTTTAAGTCAAAAGCTGTAACAAGAGATAAAAAAGGTCATTATATAATGATTAAGGGGACAATTCATCAAGAGGCTATAACAATTGTAAATAAATATGTACCCAATCTCAGAGCACCTAATCATATTAAACAATTATTAACAGATCTGAAAGCAAAAATAGACATTGATACAATAATAGTAGGGGACTTGAATATTCCACTTTCAACAATGGATAGATCGTCCAGACAGAACATAAATAAGGAAATAATGGACTTGACCTACACTTTACACCAAATGGACCTAACAGGCAATACAGAACATTCCATCCAACAGCAGCAGAATACACATTCTTCTGAAGTGCACACAGAACATTCTCCAGGATAGATCATATGTTAGGGTCAGAAAACAAGGCTTAACAAATTTAAGATTAAAATCTTGTCAAGTAGTTTTTCTGAACACAATGGTATGAAACTAGAAATCAATAACAGGAGGAAAGCTGGAAAATTCACAAATATGTAAAAATTAAACAACATGGATTAAAGAAAAATCAAAAGGGGTATAAAAAGATACCTTGAGACAAACAAAAAAGGAAACACAACACACCAAAACTTATGGGATGCAGCAAAAGCAGTTCTAACAGGACCGTTTATAGCCATAAATGCCTACATTAAAAAAAAAGAAAGATTTCAAGTAAACAACCTAACCTTATACCTCAAAGAACTAGAAAAAAGGAGAAACAAAGCCCAAAGTTAGCAGAAGGAAGGAAATAATAAAAATTAGAGAAATAAATGAAATGGAGACTAGAAAGACCATAGAAAAGATCAATGAAACTGAGTTGGTTTTCTGAAAAGATAAACAAAATTGACAAACCCTTAGCTAGACTAAGAAAAAGGAGAGATGACTCAAATAAATAAAATTATAGATAAAAGAGGAGACCTTGGGCCGCCCAGTGGCGCAGCGGTTTAGTCCGCGCTTGGCAGCCCGGGGTTTGTGAGTTTGGATCCCGGGCGCCCGCCGACGCACTGCCTGTCAGCCATGCCGTGGCGGCATCCCATATAAAGTGGAGGAAGATGGGCACGGATGTTAGCCCAGGGCCAGTCTTCCTCAGCAAAAAGGGGAGGATTGGCAACAGATGTTAGCTCAGGGCTGGTCTTCCCCACAAAAAAAAAAAAACAACAAAACCAAAAAAAGAGGAGACCTTACAATGGATACCACAGAAATACAAAGGATCATAAGAGACTACTATGAACAATTACATGCCAACAAATTAGATTACCCAGAAGACATGGATAAATTCCTAGAAACATATAACTTAAGAAGACTGAATCATGAAGTGATAGAAAATATGAACAGCAAGGAGATTGAATCAGTGGTCAAAGATCTTCCAATGAATAAAAGCCTAGGACAAGATGGCTTCCCTGGTGAATTCTACCAAGTGTTTAAAGAAGAATTAATACCAATCCTCCTCAACTTTTCAAAAAAACTGCAGAGGAAAGAACACTTGCAAACTCATTTTATGAGGCCAGCATTACCCTGATACCAAAGTCAAACAAGGACACTACAAAAAAAGAATATTACAGGTTAAGACTCTGGGCACCAATTCCTATGTGGGTTTTTTTCCCCCACACCAACAAGCAATTCTTGGAAATCAGCTGGATGTCCTACAATTCAACTCAATTCTGACACTATCTACCTGGAGATAGCATCAGATCCCACAGATTAAGGGCTCCACCCTACAAGACTGCTGCACCTCCACCCCACATCAGACACCAATTGCAAGTCCAGGTTATCACCTGTGCTTCTGACTGACCAGCAATAGATTGGAGGTTCCCATGATCCCCTCCTCAGGTTTGACTAATTTGCTAGAGTGGTACACAGAACTCAGAGAAACGTTTTACTTAACAGTACTGGTTTATTATAACAGGATATGAATAGCCAGACAGAAGAGAAGCATAGGGAAAGGTACTGGGAAAGAGCACAGGCATCCCATGCTCTCTTTGAGCATGCCTCTCACCTGAATCTCCACATGTTCACCAACCTGGAAGCTCTCTGAACTCCATTCTTTTGGGTTTTTATGGAGTCTTCCTTACATAGACACTATTGATTAAATCATTGGCCACTGGTGACTGAACTCATTCTCCAGTTCTTCTCCCCCCCCGCAGGTCAGGGGGTGGGACTGAAAGTTTCAACCCACTAATCACATGGTTGGTTCCACTGGCAACCAGCCTCCATCATTAGGTGAGGTCCCAAAGTCACCTCATTAACATAACAAGAGACACCTTTATAGCTCTCATCACAGGAGATTTAGAGGATTTTAGGAGCTCTGTGCCTGAAACAGGGATGAAGACTAAATATATATTTCTTATTATAAATCATAGTACCACACAGGCCAATATCCCTGATAAACATAGATGCAAAAAAACTCCACAAAATACTAGCAAACTGAATTCAACAGCACATTAAAAGGATCATATAACACGATCAAGTGGGATTTATCCCTGGGATTCAAGGATGGTTCAACATATGCAAAAAATCAACGTGATACATTACATTAACAAAATGACAGGTAAAGATCATATGATCATTTCAACAGATGCAGAAAAAGCACTTGACAAAAGTCAACATCCTTTTATGATAAAAACTTTCAACAAATTAGGCATAGGTGGAATGTGCCTCAACATAATAAAGGCCATATGTGATGAGCCCACAACTAACATCATACTTAATGGTGAAAGGTTTAAAGCCTTTCCTCTAAGATCAGGAACAAGACAAGGATGCCCACTCTTGCCACTTCTATTCAACATAGTACTGGAAGTCCTAGCCACAGCAATTAGGCAAGAAAAAGAAATAAAGGGCATCCAAATCAGAAAGGAAGAAGTAAAAAAATCTCTGTTTGCAGATGACATGATCTTATACACAGAAAACCCTAAAGACTCCACCAAAAAACTGTTAGAACTAATGAATAAATTTAGTAAAGTTGTAGGATACAAAATCAACACACAAAAATCAGTTGTTTCTATACACTAACAACGAACTATCTGAAAGAAATTAAGAAAGCAACCCCATTTATAATAGCAATGAAAACAATAAAATAATTAAGAAAAATTTAATCAGGGAAGTAAAAGACCTATACACTGAAAACTGTAAGACTTGGTAAAATAAACTGAGGAAGACACAAACAAATGGGAAGATATCCTGCATTCTTGGATTGGAAGAATTAATATTGTTAAAATGTCCATACTACCCAAAGCAATCTACAGATTAAGTTAAATCCTATCAAAATTCCAATAGTATTTTTCACAGAAATAGAAAATACAATCCTAAAGTCTGTATAGAATCACAAAAGATCCTGAATATTCAAAGCAATCTTGAGAAAGAACAAAGCTGGATGTATCACACTTCCCGATTTCAAACTAGATTACAAAACTATAGTAATCACAACAGTGTGGTATTGGCATAAAAACAGACATACAGATCAATGGAACAGAACAGAGAGCCCAGAAATAAACCCACACATACACAGTCAATTAATTTTTGACAAAGGAGCCAAAAATATACTTGGGGAAAGGACAGTCTCTTCAGTAAATGGTGTTGGGAAAACTGGACGGCCACATGCAAAAGAATAAAACTGGTTCCTTATCTTACATCACACACAAAAATCAACTCAAAATGAATTAAAAACTTGGATGTAAGACCTGAAACTGTAAAACTGCTAAAACTAAACGTAGAGAGTAAACTCCTAGACGTTGGTCTTCGCAATGATTTTTTGGATAAGACACCAAAAGCAAAGGCAATGAAAGTTAAAATAAACAAGTGGACAGCATCAAACTAAAGAGCTTCTGCGCAGCAAAGGAAACAATTAATAAATTGAAAGGGCAACCTATAGAATGGGAGAAAATATTTGCAAACCATATATCTGATAAGAGGTTAATACCCAAAGTATATAAAGAACTCATACAATTCAATAGCAAAAAATGGCAAATAATCCAAATAAAAAATCAGCAAAGGACCTGAGTAGACATTTTCCCAAAGAAGACATGCAAATGGCCAATAGATACATGAAAAGGTGCTCAGTATCACTAATCATAAGGAAAATGCAAATCAAAACCACAATGAGGTATCATCTCACATCTGTTAGGATGGCTATTATAAAAAAGACAAGAGATAACTATGTTGGCAAGGATGTGGAGAAGGGGGAATCCTTATACACTGTTGGTGGGAATGTAAATTGGCATAGTCACCATGGAAAACAGTATGGCGGTTGCTCAAAAAATTAAAAACAGAACTAGCACATGATCCAGAAATTCCACTCCTGGGTATATATCCAAAGGAAATGAAATCAGTATATTGAGATATCTGCACTCTGATGTTCTCTGCAGTATTAATCACAGTAGCCAAGATATGGAAACAACCTAAATGTCCTTTGATGGATGAATGGATAAAGAATATGTGGAATATAGAATGGAATATTATTCAGTCATTAAATAGGAGGAAATCCTGCCATTTTGGACAACATGAACCTGGAGGGCATAATGCTAAATGAAATAAGCCAGACAGGGAAAAACAAATACTGCATGGTATCACTTATATGTGGAATCTAAAAAAGAAAAAAAAACCCAACTAATTTCAAGAAACACAGAATAGAACAGTGGTTGCCAGGGCTGTCTGGAGAGGGAAATGGGGAGAAGTAGGTCAAAGGGTACAAACTTTCAGTTATTAGAATAAGCTCTGAGTATGTAATGTACTGTATACCTGAAAGTTGCTGAGAGTAGATCTTAAGCATTCTAACCACACACAAAACAAACAAAAAAAGAGTTATTATGTGAGGTGATGGATATGTTAATTACCTTGATTTTGGTAATCATTTCACAATGCATATGTATATCAAGTCATTACCTTGTATACTTTAAATATATACAATTATATTTTTCAATTATTCCTCAATAAAGCTGGAAAAATTTCTAGAAAAAGCTAGGAAGAATTTCATTGCAGCAGGTCCCAAATTCACAAATGCTTCATTTCTCAAAGGCCTAAGACAGAAGATTTCAGTTCTATTGTCGGAATTCCTATAATTCTGCATAATTTGATTTTAGCAAATCTTTATTGAGTTTAACTGTGTAAACCACTATGTGCTTGGTGGTGCAAAGGACACAAAGATAAGTACCACAGTCCCTGCAGTCACAAAGCTTCCAATTTAATGTTAATGGTTGAACTTCCACAAAGAAAATGCATTGAGAGGTCACTCTCAATGGTGGGAAGGAGGGAGAAAACAAGGCGGACTTTTTTGCTTTTAATCATAATATTTAATTTCAAATAACATTTAAAAGGGCTTGAGATGTGTATATTTCTTAAAGCAGGGAGGGGCAAAGACGAAAAAATGCTACACGGTTTTATGGTTTTATACTTTCACGTCCATATCTAATTTAGCCTTCCCACAACCAGTAAGAAATGTCTTATTATTCTCCCTTTTGAAGTGACATATCTAGTGAGCAGTAAATTTAGGATTCAAAACCCAGGGCCTGTATTCTTTTCATTATACCACATTGTCTTACATTAAACAAAAGAAAATAAAAAACTCTGAAATCTGGCATAATTTATTCCACCCAGATTACTACAAACATGCACATTCTCCTAGTCCTAACAAACTTAGTTCTTGCTAAACATCGCTCAAAGGGTAAATTAAAATTTCACTTCAAATTTAAACTAGATTAGCCTGTATAATACTCCAGAGTGCAGAGATGGGACTTGAAGTTCAGTCATCTTCAGCTTGGAGGCATTCTCAACTAGTGCTTACTTTCTGGACTAATTTTAAAAATCGTATATAACAAAGATGTTGTGCATGAGTTGGGGGTTTTTAAAAAAAACCAAATAGTTCGGCTCCATTTCTTCAAATTCAACTGTCTGAGTGGAGTTTAGGCTTTGGAATGTTTTAAAAGCAATCCAGGTGACTCGGATACATAGTGAGGGCTGAGAAAGGTGGCAGAGTGGATGAGAATACCATTAATAGGTCCCAAAAATGGTTTTGTCAATAAAAGAGACCCGTCCAGAATCTATCGTGATTATATTATAAACACAATTTCATAACGGAAATCCTAATATTGGCATTTAATTTAGAGAAATTAAGGCTTTCAGACCATGTCTTTTACCCAGACAGCAGACGGGTTACCTGTATCACATTTCTCACTTGTGGGCCATCTGTAGACTAGCCACTGCTTTTTTCCTTCCCAGATGCTGGGATGCCACTGTTAAGGAGCACAGTCCTTCAGAATGCTACACCACATTTAATTTCACGATGAAAGAGGAATTTGGAAACTAAGCCTACTAAACCAAGCTGAACAAACCCTTTGCTTACATCTAGAATCAAGGAACAATAGAATTTTGGAATCGGAAAGTCTCTTTGTGAACTCCTCTAGTCCAATTCTTAACTTAACAGATGAAAAAATCTAATGCCCAGAGAGAGTGACCCATCCATGGTCAGGTGGGGAGAGCCCAGGATTCCAGACTCAGTCTAGGGCTCTTTATGGATGGTTCTCATTCTGCCCCAAGTTATGTGTTTAGCTTCTCTGACCTTAATGGGGAAAACAGATAGATACAGGGAAAGAAATTTGTTTTCCAGATTAAGAGCCCTTGGGAGCAGAACAAAAGTGAAGGGCCTGGGGGGAAGGGAGGGATTTAATGATGTCCAAAACAGTACAGCTGAGTAGTTAGAACACGGCAGGCCATTATGAGCTCATAGTTCTACTGCTGGCTCTTCTGCTATATGATTAGCTCTCCCTTGGAGACTCCCTTAATTTCCCTGAGTGCCCAAAATAATTTTGATAAGTGGAAGAAATATCAAAATGATTAGGATAAACCTGGCTGAAAGGTTCTGTGGCAAAAGTACAAATCTTCAGGAGCTTCAAGGGGGTGACACACCATGTGTCCCCACTGAAGTCTTACGAAGGCTGTGCTCAGCGTCTGGTTTAGGGCTAAGCAAATAATGTGGCCTGCCTGGATCTGTTTGGAATTGGCCAATTTGGGTTAAATCTGTCACGGAATAGTGCCCCTAGAAACTCAAGAGTGGGTTTAGAAGCACTTAACTGTTTTTCCAAGTTGTTTTTTTATGTTAAGGAAACACACCCAGCAACCATCCTTATTTTTAATGCAAAGATCTCTTCAAGAGGAGATTAAGCCTCATTACCATAATCTGCACTGTATCCACCTCTTCCTTTTGAATATTCATTCCCCAACTGAAATAAAAGTTCCTGCTTCCCTTTGTTCAGGGACACCATGACTTTGGAAATGATTCCTCACGGCCTCCTATTTGCTGCAAATACACTTTACTTTGTGAGACAACTTCCAGGGGTGCAGAGTTTTATTTAACTCACCAGGAGGCGAGCCCGCTTGGTTCGGTATCAAATCCAGTAGAAAGGGGACAATAAAAAGATTTGAAGCATAGATTCACCCTCTCCCAAATTACCATTAACTCCCAATTAACTAAGTGTATGGTAGACCCTCTGCATTTTAGATGATTTGTGGGCCACGGGAGTTTCCCAAATGCTTTTCTGCACTCCACAGGGATGAAGAGTGCAGTGGTCTTACAGCCACTGGCTTGGCTTTGGGGAGGAAAAGGTAGGGACGTAATGGAGTAAACAGAAAGCAACAGGCTTTCACTAGTCCTTACTGATTAAGTTAACCTAAGCATTTGATTTATTGGAATACTCAGTTGAGTTGGGGTTGGTATACCTCTTCATGAATAAATGCTGTTTCAAAAGACAGCTAACTTAGCCCTCCTCTCTGCTCCACTTCATTCCCAAGTTTTACAGTTATCTGGCCTTTTGCTACCTCTCTTCTGGCAGCAAGGCTGGAGACTACACCAAGTTGTCTCAAATTCCGCTGCCCCCATATGCCCACATTCAGCCCTGTCCACTGTGGGGTCGTTGGATTCAGAGTTCAAGCCCTCTCCCGGCCCCTCCATTTGCCTAAGGAGGTGACTGTGTCATGAGAGACATATTGTTTTGCTTTAATACTACAAATCTTTTAAGCTCTGGAGCTTCATATCAAAGCAATGTAATAGCTTTTTAAAAGATAAAATATGGTCCCTTTTCTTGCTGCCCTTGTGTCTGCGTGTGGGCAAGAGATTTAATTACAATGAATAAAACTGAATGGTGGTCTAAGACTCTTAAAATCAAAGTGGGAATCATGGCTGAATTTCATTAGCAAACATAAATACAAATAGGCACATCTTGTTTGTACCAATGCCATGTGACTTTCCCCCTTTTGATAATTTCATTCTAACTCTGATATTTCAGAGAATAAATTGAACCATATGATGTATAGCACTGTAACATGCAGAGTTCCTCATTAAACATTTTCCTTTTCTGTATACTTCCCAACACTACAAATATCCTGTGAAAATCACGGAGGGCAGTTTGTCAGACAGCAGAGCCTTGATTTAAGAACAGTGGAGGGAGCTCTGCCCTTTAAATAAGAGGTCTTCTCTGACTGGCAGAATGGGAAAAAAGACATTAACTCTCATTCTATTCCAAGTAACTGGGTGTCTATAAATCTTGAGGAACTTGTCATTTTATGCATGTTTTTCTCTAAGTCTGTGTCATATTCTTTTTATTGCCAAGTTATTTCAGTATTCTGAATACAAAAATCTCTAGATTAAAATTTAGTCATTAAAAATTACCATTTCTAATTGCCCAGTCATCTCAATCAAATTATACAGGAGATGTGTTAATTTTGTTGTTGTTGAGCAAAATAGTTAAGTGGCTGATACAAGCAACATTTTATCTTAGAAAAAAAGGGTTTTTGTGAATGTTATTTTTACCAATTTTATATAAGACAAAGTGTACCATTTTTATGTATAAATTATTCTTTCCACGATATTGTATATACTTAAATACATCTATGGTTAATAATAATTTAATGCCAATAATATTAAACTTTTCTTCAGCTACCTTATATTATAAACAATCAAAACACAGAAGTCTAAAATTATTCTAAGCTGCAAACTCATATAAATGTATGTGTAAACAGTGCCAAATTGGCAAGTGTTAGTAACTGAAATCTCCATTTTGGGGGGGCTCAGGTCTAACAACAGTTAATTCTCATTTCTCTGGCTTGACCCATAGTCTCCAGAAGGCAGGGACTTGATAATTTATTTATCTCTGTAGGTCCAGGGCATAACCCAAAGCATGGCAAATAAGTAGGTGTTCAAGAAATAATCATCCAATGAATGGTTGCATTTGACTAGCAAGTAGCTTAGCTTCCTCTGGACAACAATGAGAAATGCTAACATGTGTTCACCATAGAGCAGGGACATTCTCAGCTCCTAAAAATTAGGCTTAGACCACATACTTATCACTTCACAAGATAACCATCAGCAGCAATTGTTAAGGAAAATAAATTAGTGCTTTAATAATTCAACTATAAGCAATGCTGCAAAGCAAATGGTTACTCTAGACAGTAGTTCACAGTTCCCATTGGGAACATTTCTGGGCTTCTCCTCACTGTTATCTGCCAGGAGTAAAAACTTTTACATCAATAATGCCAACTGCCTTGTTTGCCAGAAAAAGAGAATCCAAGTCTTCTAAAACGACACTGTTAAATTGTTTCATTGAGTCTAAACATTTTAAGCTCAAATATGCTGTTACTGAAAATTACAATTAATAGCAAGTTTACAGTAAATAGTATAAAATAATTTTTTTTATAATCTTAGTTGTGTGGCAATGTTTCTCAATTGTATTTTCAGTCTTCAACAATGATACAAGATAAAAAGAAAAAGAAAATACTGCCTCAATGGCCTTCGCTACATCAAAAAACACAACACAAGGAATAAGAACATGGACAGCTGTTTACCAGTGGTCAAGGCACCAATTTAGGATAGTAAATTTATTATCATTAAGGTTCTCAAGAATTCTTTCAAGAGAATATATACTAAAAATTATGACACAGAACAAGCAGGACACAGTACTTAATAATATCAATCACACATGGTAGCCACCTGAGAAAGTATATTTATTTATTTATTCAACAATACAGAGTGCAAGGTGCAGTGGATATAGCAGTGATCACAGGTGTGGTTCCTGCCCTTCATGTTGAATAGTCTAATGGAGGAGATATATCGAATGAGAAAGGACAAAAGTGATGGGAGTTAAAAAATGAGAAAAGAATGTAATGGGACCGTATAAAAGGGCAGTAGAGGTGGGTGGTGGTGATCAAGAAGGCTTCTTGAAGGAAAAGACCCTCAGGTAAGACCTGAGATGATGATGGGAAGGGAATGGGTAGCAGGACAAAAAAGTCTTCTAGGTAAGACCCAGAGGAGAGACAGCTTGACTTTTGTTCCCAAATGCAAGATAATAGGTTATGCTTGTCACAATAAATATTAAATGTAAGACACCAACCCACACTAGCTATCACTGAAGGGTTTAACAAAATTCAGGTAAGAAATGCTCATGTTATATAAGCATTCAACTAATTCTTTTGAATCACTACTTTAGGGCCTGATAAAAACTCTTTGTATTAAATTGGAATAATTAGAGGACTTCGGGTTTCTGGTCTGGCATGTAAGAAGCTTGGAAGTTGCCACTCTATCTTAACAATAATTAAAAAGCTGCACAAACTGAAAAATCAAAAGAGATCTAAAAGAGAAGTGAGGTCACAAGGCAAACCACTGCCCTTAAAATCAGAGAGACAGACAGGCGAATACAGAGAATCACAACTTACTGGAGCACAAATCTCTAAGAAGAAACATCTGCAGGAACCTGAACTGTAATTGACAAACTGCTAGAAGCTCAGTATGGACAAATCTGGGAGATAAAACTGCAGGGGTACTCAGTCATGGGGGATGGGGAAAGGGGCCCACACTTTTGTGAGTTTTACATCTTGGAACTCTATCAGATTCTTACAGTGAATATCACAGAAAAATCCCCTCATGCTTCAGCGAGGGAGAGGGGAAAAACATTTTGAAATACCCCAAAGCATTCTCTTCTTAACAAAGTCTGCCCTTAGGAGAAACTATTTAACCTGCTGGGGTTTTATAAGAGCCTAACTGACCTGGGAAAAGGGAAATACCCAATTTCAGCCCATTATAGCCATCCTGTTCCATCTAACAGGGAGGTGAGGGACTAAGAAGCCCTTATAAAGTTCACAGTCCAGAGGCACAGGCTCACTAGAAGACTGAGACCTAATCACAATAGTATGGAATGCTTCCCTCCCCGCCACATCTTACCTCCACGTTAATAAAGGCCTATTTTTTAGCAGTTCCTTTTACCCAGTGCATCATGCCTGGCTATCAAGACAAAATTACAAGTCATACCAAAAGGAAAAAAACAGTTTGAAGAGACAGAGCAAGCATCAGAACCAGACCCATTTATAACAGGCATGTTTGAAACGACAGACCAAGCATTTAAAACTATGATTAAGATGCTAAGGGCTCTAATGGATAAAGTAGACAGCACGCAAGAACATATGGGCAATGTAACAAAGAGACGGAAATTCTAAGAAAAAATAATAAAAATGCTAGAAATAAAAAACACTAACAGAAATGAATGCCTTTGATGGGCTTATTAGTAGACTGGATATGGCTGAAGAAAGAAACTCTGAGCTTGAGGATATCTCATCAGAAACCTCCAAAACTGAAAAGCAAAGAGTAAAAAGATGGGAAAAGACAGAACAGAATATCTAAGAACCGTGGGATAGCTATAAATAGTGAAACATATGCATAATGGAATACTGGACGGAGAAGAAAGAGAGAAGAAAAGAACAGAAGAAATATTTGAAAAAATAATGACTGAGAATTTCCCCAAACTAATGCCAGACACCAAACCACAGATCCAGGGGGCTCAGAGAACACCAAGCAGGATAAATGCAAAAACCCACAAATCTCCCAAACCAAAAAACCCCAAAACACACCTAGAGATATCATATTCAAACTACTGAAAATCAAAGATAAAACTTGAAAGATACCAGAGTAAAAAACACCTTACCTACCGAGGAGCAAAGACAAGAATTATATCTGACTTCTCAGAAACCATGGAAGCAAGAGAAGAATAGAGTGAAATATTTAAAATGTTGAGAGAAAAAGAACACGAACCTAGAGTTCTGTACCCTGTGATACAATTCTTTGAAAGTGAAGAAGAAATAAACACTTTCTCAGAAAAACAAAAATTGAGGGAATTTCTTGCCAGCAGCCCTGCCTTGCAGGAAATGTTAAAAGAAGTTCTTTAGAGAGAAAGAAAATTATATAGGTGGGAACCTTGGATCTACATAAAGGAAGAGCATCAGAGAAGGAATAAGTGAAGGTAAAATAAGAACTTATACTTTTATTCTTAATTGTTCTAATAGATGACAGTTTGTTCAAAATAATACCAACAATGTATTCAATTATACACATGCTCATGTATACTTACGCATAAGTAAAATGAATGACAGCAATGATACAAGGGACAGGAGGGAGGAATTAGGATTATTTTGTTCTTACAAGGTACTCACACTATCTGTGAAGTGGCAAAGTGTTATTGGAAAGTGGACTTTCACCAGCTGTAAATGTATATTGCAAACTCTAGGGCAACAACTAAAAAAAGTAAAAAAGATTATAACTGATATGCTAAGAAAGGAGAGAAGATGGAATCATATAAAATGCTCAATACCACAAAAGGCAGAAAAAGAGTGGAGGACAAGAATGGGAACAAAGAACAAGGGCAACAAATAGAAAACAGTAAGAAATATGGTAGATATTAATCCAAATATAACAACAATCACTTTGAATGCCAATGGTCTAAATGCAGAGACTATCAGAGTGGATCAAAAAACAAGACCGAACTATATATTGTCTATAACAAACCCACTTTAAATGTAAAGACACCTATAGACTAAAAGTAAATGGATGGAGAAAGATATTCCATAATTAATATAACACTAATCAAAAGAAAGGAGCAGCTATACTAATTTCAGAAAGAACAGACTTTATAGCAAGAAAGTTATCAAGGATAAAGAGGGCCATTACATAATGATCAGGGGTCAATTTTCCAAGAAGGTATAACAATTCTTAACAGATACATATTTAACAACAGAGCATCAAAATACGTGTGGCAAAAACTGATAGAATTGCAAGGAGAAACAGATGAATCCACTACTATAGTTGGAGACTTCAATACTCCTCTATCAGAAATGGACAGATCCAGCCGGGAGAAAATCAGTAAGGACACAGTGGAACTCAACAACACCATCAATCAACTGGAAATAACGGACATCTATGGACTACTTTATCAAACGGCAGATTACACATTCTTCTCAAGGTCATATGGAACATTCACCTAGATAGACCACATTTGGGGCCATAAAACACACTCTAACAAATTTAAAAGAATAGAAATCATACAATGTCTGCTCTCAGACCACAATGGAATTAAACTAGAAATCAGTAATGGAAAGATAGCTGGAAAATTCCCAAATACTTGTAAATTAAGCAATATATTTCTCCCCCCCCCCTTTTTTGAGGAAGATTAGCCCTGAGCTAACATCTGTTGCCAATCCTCTTTTTTTTTTTGCTGAGGAAGATTGGCCCTGGGCTAACATCCATGCCTCTCTTCTTCCACTTTATATGTGGGAAGCCTGCCATAGCATTGCTTGATAAGCCGTGTGCAGGTTTGAGCCTCGGATCCAAACCTGCGAACCCCAGGCTGCTGAAGTGGAGCATGTGAACTTAACCACTACACCACTGGGCCAACCACAACAATATATTTCTAAATAACACATAGGTCAAAGAAAAAATCTCAAGAAAAATTAAAAAATATTTTGAACTAAGTAAAAATGAAAACACAATTTATCAAAATTTGTGGGATGCAGCAAAAGCAATGTTTAGTGGGAAATTTATAGCATTGAATGCATATATTAGAAAATAAGAAAGATCTAAATCATTCCTCAAAGTTTCCACATTAGGAAACTAGAAAAAAAGAGCTAATTAACTCCAAAGTAAGCAGAAGAATAGTAATAATAAAACTTAGAGCAGAAATCAATGAAATTGAAAACAGGAAATCAATAGGGGAAAAAAAAATCAACAAAACCAAAAGCTGGTTCTTTGAAAAGATCAATAAAATTGATAAGTCTCTAGCGAGGCTAAGAAAAAAAAGAGAGAGGACTCAAATTACTAATATCAGAAATGAAAGAGGAGACATCACTACAGATTCCATGGACATTAAAAGGATAACAAAGAAATATGATGAAAAACTTAAGCTCAAAAATTTGACATGAAACTCTCATGAAATTAAACATACTTTTACCACACAATCCAGCAACTTCACTACTTGGTATTTACCCAAAGGAGTTGAAAACTTATTTCTACACAAAATCTGCACATGGATATTTATAGCAGCTTTATACCTATTTGCCAAAACTTGGACCAACTAAGATGTCCTCCAGTAGATGAAGGGATAAACTGTGGTACATTCAAACAATGAATTATTATTCAGTGCTAAAATAGAAATGAGATATTAAGCCATGAAAAGACACAGAAAACTTAAATGCATATTACTGAGTGAAATAAGGCAATCTGAAAAGGCTACACACTGTATGATTCCACATATATGACATTCCAGAAAAGGCAAAACTATAGAAACGGTAAAAGATCAGTGGTCACCAGGTGATATGGGTGAAGGAAGGATGAATAAGCAGAACACGGATTTTTTAGGGCAGTGAAACTACTCTGTATGATACTATAGTGGTGGATACATATCATTATACATTTGTCCAAACCCCTAGAATGTTCAGCACTGAGAGAACCCTAAGGTAAACTATGGACTTTGGGTGATAATGATGTATCATTGTAGGTTCATCAAATGTAACAAATGCTCCATTCTGGTGGGGGATGTGGATAATCGGGGAGGCTATGTACATCTGAGGCAGGGGGTATATAGAAAATATCTGTACCTTCTGTTCAATTTTGCTGTGAACCTAAAATTGTTCTGAAAAAAAAAGTCTTAAAAAATTGGAATACTCTCTCTTGGCATTTATTCAGAATTGAACTGCTGTGTAGTGACAATGACAGGCATGCCTCCTCCATGCCTTTGTGTCTCCTTCCCTAATTAGGTGTTCTTGAGGCACTATGAACATATTCTTTTACCTTGTACATATTATACACCTACATTTCCAGAACAGAGTTGTGTTAATGGAATTTGCCACAGACATTTACAATCTGCCTTAGCCATTTTGAAAATTTACCTCCAAAATATCATAAATAACCAAAGTGTCCTCCAGCATGAAAAATTAATTTGAATAGAGTTTTCATATTAAATTACTAAATCTCCTAGGGTATGGAATCATCCCAAGTCAGATGTATTATTTATATAGCAGTGTCAGTGCTCATTTTATTGGGTATTATCCTAATTAACCCTAAAAGGTGGGCTATTTGGGTCACAGAAACTAGGATACTGCACTGGTCCAGATCACCCCTATCACACCATTGTTTGAGTCTACTGTTTACTGGCCATATTGTCTCTCAAAAACCGTGAGAAAGTTTAGGTTTGGCAGATTAAAAAGAAATGTTCTTAATTTCACTTTTAACAAAAGTTATTACTATTGAAAATACTTTCTTTTAAAATATTGTTTTATTAGTCACCAGCCAAATTTAAAAAATAGATTTTTAGAAGGCCTATGTCAGCACCAATTCTAGACTAAAGAATTAAGAAGTCAGTTGAGATTCTCATTCCAAACTGATTGGCAAAAGTTGAGATCAGAGTCATCCTTATGAAAGAATGTGGCTGTTATATTTCAATAACTCTTACTATGATTTCTTGAGAAAGGGCTGAATGAATTATACCTTTATGTATTCTATTCATGTAGCACTCAAATGAAATGTAAGCAGGCATTCTATAAAGTATAGCCTCAGGATGTATAATCTCTACACTGAAATTAATTTAATGAATCATTTCAACTAGGTTTTAGGAGAAGAGAAGGAAAGCTATTTTGCAAACGAACCTTTCTCTGCCTGTCTAGTCCATGTGGTGGTGGCAGCAATTGAGTAGGCTGGTCCCATCACTCTCAGGGTCCAGTGGCTCCCTGTGCATGCAGCCAGCCTTTAGTTCACCACAGCCGTGGGAGGTGAGAGGAGGTAAGCTAATGCATGAGTAGCTGCCAGGAGAAAAGATGGGAGGAAAAAAAGCTAAAGAAATATAGTATTTCAATCAAAGTCTGAAATTTGTAGAAGTGGTTTTGGTCTCCATATAGTAAAAATATTTATCCAAGAAACTCCTACTCGGGTGTGAACATCCTACTTCTAGTGGGATTTTGTTTGGCAAAGGGCTGTGAAAGAGTGGAAGCTAATACAGAACATGTCTATAAACAAATTTATTTAGTTAGTACAGATTGACACATTCACTAGAGGATTTTAGCAATTACATGTGTAAAACTATTTCCTACAGTGGTTTCCTTTTGTGATTTTGCTAATTTATTCAATCTAGGCCATTTTCATGCACTGACTGTTATAAGCCATTTAGCCACCCAGGCTGAAATGAACATATGGAGGCTCTATGCCTTCTTTGCAATTATTCATGTAAACATAATTATATGGAGATATTAAAGAGTCCAACTTTTAATGAAAGAAAGTCAAGTAAGGTTGTTAATACCTTAAAACATTATGTTACAATCTAACTTTGGAGAAGAGAGTTTGGGAGTTTTGGCTACGATAATGTACATGAAAGTACTCAGTAAAACGCAAAGGTGTTTGTATCTGTATTCAATATGTATTTTTAACCCTGTTATAATTATAACAACATATAATCAAATCATATGCTTGGAGAATTTTAACTTTTAACAAACGTATGTTCACTGAAAGGTATATTCTCGACTCTGAAGCACTTTACTTACAATTCTATAATGATATACATTTCTATTTGTAAATGTTAGTATAATTCATTATATTAATTAATAACTTTTATCTTTTAAACTCTATTTTAGCCATCAGTATAGTTCCCATAATGCCTTACATTTAGATGCTCGATAAATATTTGGTAAATGAGTAAAGACTATTCAAGTTTGGATAGTCCTCATGTAAAAAAAAAACAACATATATGAACACTTACATCTGCAAAATGATTTATTTCAAATTGAGAATTTTTATTTCTCAAACACATATTAATTATTTTCAAATATATGTGTGATTAATAAAACAAAGTGCAGAGTAGCTTTTCTTAAATAAAGGATGGTACAACTGCTATCGTGGGGGAAGGGGTGGGTGTTCATAAAGTGAAATGAAGTCTTCTTACTCAAAATAGTTGGGAATCATTGGCCCTGCCCCAGAGCATGGGTGAGCCATCCAGGTAGGGTGTGGCAGGGAATGGCAGGATCTTGGCACTCCAGGGCAGAGGGAACTTGGGGCAGCTGGTGCCTTGAGTAGGCTGAGTGACAAGCTTGTAAAATCTCCAGTCTGGAGTCTCAGGTCACTAGGCCACCTGAGAGTTCTCTGCTGGGCACAGAAGGGTAAGATAAGAGGATATCAAAGACCAACCTCTACTATAAATGAGAAGGTGAAGGGAAGGTATTCCATTACTTCAAGGTTCTAGAGTTAGGTTGTAGTTACATTTTTCAAAAATGTTGAAAATATTTATTAATAATGGAGATGTAATGATGGAAAATTTGTTCACCTCTCACTTTAATCTGCCATGTTGAATTTCTTTTCTTTCCTTTTAGTTTTTTTGGTCATTTGTTTCACAACAATAAAATCAGCAAGCCCATTTCTATGGTTCTTATGCTGGGGCAAATTTTATTTACTAAATTTATTTATTATACCATACTGATATAATGGTAATTATATGGTGTTAGTGGTAAATTGTATCCTCCAAAAAGCTAAGTTGAAGCCCTAACTCCCAGCAGCAGTGATTGTGACCTGACTTGAAAATGGGGTCTTTACAGATGTAATCAGGTTAAGATGAGCTCATTAAAGTGGTCCTTAATCCAATATTATTGGTCTCCTTTTAAGAAGAGATAGAGACACACAGGGAGAACGCCAGGTGTAGACAGAAACAGAGATTGGAGTAATGCATTTACAAACCAAAGAACACCAAGGATTTCTGGTGAGCACCCAAAACTAGGAGAGGCATGGAACAGATTCTCCCTCAGAAGGAACCAGCCCTGCTCACAGGCTGATTTTCCACTTCCAGCTTCCAGAACTGTGAGAGAATAAATTTCTATTGTTTTAAGCCATCCAGTTTGTAGTATTTTGTTACAGCAGTCTTAGGAAACTAACACAGTTGGAAATCCACCTACTTTTAATATTTTCTTGTATAGATCTGTGTGGTATGGAAGAAGCCTGTCTTCTTCCACCTATCAGATTTAACCAGATATAGTTATGCGTTGCTTAACGACATGGATACATTCTGAGAAATGCATCCTTAGGCAATTTCATTGTTGTACAATCATCAGAGAAAGTACTTACACAAATGTAGGTGGCATAGCCTACTACACACCTAGGCTATATGGTATAGCCTATTGCTCCTAGGCTACAAACCTGTACAGCATGTTTGCTGAATTGAGTACTGTAGGCAACTGTAACACAATGGTAAGTATTTGTGTATCTAGACATATCTAAACATAGAAAAGGTATAGTACACATACGGTATAAAAGATAAAAAATGGTACATCTGTATAGGGTACTTACCATGAATGGAGCTTGCCGGACTGGAAGTTTCTCAAGGTGAGCCAGTGAGTGAGTGGTGAGTGAATGTGAAGGCCTAGGACATTACTGAACACTACTGTAGATTTTATAAACACTATACTTAGGCTATACTAAATTTATAAATTTTTTTTTTCTTCTATAATAAATTAAACTTAGCTTACTGCAACTTTTTTACTTTATAAACTTTTTAATTTTTGAAAAATTTTTGACTTTCGTAATAAAACTTAGCTTATTAAAACACAAACACGTTGTATAGCTGTACAAAAATACTTTATATCCTTATTCTATAAGTTTTTTTTCTATTTTTAAATTAATTTTTCACCTTTTCAACTTTTTGTTAAAAACTAAGACATGAACACACACATTAGCCTAGGCCTATACATGGTCAGAATCATCAACATCACTGTCTTCTACTTCCACATCTTGTCCCACTGGAAGGTCTTCAGGGGCAATAACATGCATGGAGCTGTCATTTCCTATGATAACAATGTCTTCTTCTGGAATACCTCCTGAAGGACCTGCCTGAGGCTGTTCTTGAGGAGGTGTCACTCTTCAGAAATATGTCCATGGTGGTCTGCTTGGTTTGTTTCCTTTTTTTCCATCATAGATTTGCCTGTAAGCAGATAATGCACCATGAACACTCCTCTCTATTAATGAAAATCTTTTGGTGTTGGGGTTCATGTTTTCAAACTTTTTGAGGAGCTTGTTGAAGTTTGCAAAAGCTTCTGCTAAACCCTCGGTGTGAATTTTCTTGGGGGTTCCTCTTGTCTTTTCTTCAGCTATGAGTTCCTGTTCCACTTCCAATAACTCCTCATTAGTCAATTCCTCAAGAACCATCTCTAGGAGCTCCTCAATGTCACCCTTATTCACACCCAGGTTAAAGTTGTTTGCCATCTCAACCACAGCTTTGTTGATTTTTGCAACCTCCTCCTCCTTGGCAAATCCTCTGAAGTCACGGACGAACCTCTAGAATGTGTTCTTCCAGGCGTCATTCATACACGCCTTGGTGACATCAATCCAAGTCCAAGCAAGATTCTTGATGCAGTCATAGATGTTGTAGGCCTTCCAGAACTGCATCAGTGCCTGGGCAAAGGTCCTCCTCAGGTAGTAGGCCTTAAAAGCTGCTAAAACTCCTTGATCCATTGGTTGGATCAAAAAAGTGGTGTTTGGAGGGAAAACACCACTTTGATATTGGGATGAAGATCACCAATAAAAGGAGGATGTCTAGGAGCATCATCAACATGAAGCAAAATCTTGAAAGGTATATTATTCTCCAAACGTACTTCTCCATTTCACTGGTAGAGCAATTCAGGAGGGCATCTTGGAAGAGGAGCTGGGTCATCATGACTTATTGCTCCTGTGGTACACTGGCGGTGTGTGCTTATTGCTTTGCTTGAAGGCCCTGTGTTCTCAGCATGCCAGATCACAAAGGGTTTCAATTTGTAGCCTGCAACATTCCCCCAAGACTGTTATCCTGTCTTCAAAAGCCTTAAATCTAGCATTGACTTGGCCTCCTTCTGGATAAAAGTCCTTTCAGGCATCCATTTTCAGAATAGGGAGGTTTCATCCATATTGAATATTTGCTCTGGCAAGTAATTTTCCTCCACAATCAGCTTATCTAAAGTTTCCAAAAATTCTTCAGCTGCCTTCACATCAGCACTTGCAGGCTCACCACTCACTTTCACAATAGGTAATGACTAATGATTTTTGAATAGTTTAAACTACCCAGAACCAGCAGTAAATTCAACATCATAGTTAGGTCCAGCCTTTTCTTTCAACTTTGCAAACAAACTTTTTGCTTTGGCTGTGATTGTCATAGTGCTAAGAGGGATACACTTCTCTGCCTGGTCTTGAATTCTGGTCACTAGAAGTTTCCCCATGTCTGACACAGGCCCTTCTCGAATTTTTGTTAGTCTCATTGCCGTCAATGAAGCAGATCTTTTTTTGTTTTTTGGTGAGGAAGACTGGCCCTGAGCTAACACCTTTTGCCAATCTTTCTCTTTTTGCTTGAGGAAGAGTGGCCCTGAGCTAACATCTGTGCCCATCTTCTTCTATTTTGTATGTGGGTTGCTGTCACAGCATGGCGTGATGAGTGGTGTTAGGTCCACACCCGGGATCTGAACCCCTGAACCCCAGGCCACTGAAGTGGAGCACGCTGAACTTAACCACTATGCCCCAGGCCAGCCCCAGAAGCAGATCTTTTAACAGCTTCCATCACTTTGTTTTTTTTTCTTCAAGATCGTAGCTATAGTGGAATGGGACATGCCTGACTGGTGAGCAATACCCATCACTGATTTTTCACCTTTGTGGTCCCTAATCACTTTTAATTTCATTTTCAGGTCAATCACTCAATATGGACTCTTGCTGGCAACATTAGCAGTTGCCAGTGTTGGGTTTTGTATGCTTAGGGGCCATGATAAACAAAACATGAGATTAAATCAAGCACAAGAGAAAATGATGCAATCAAGAGAAGGTAAACATGAGATGCATGAGGCTGCTGCCAGTGTAACACGGCATACTGTTTGACAGTAAGCTTTGTTTTTGAATAAGTAGAAAGAGTAAACTCTAAAATAACAATGAAAAGTATAGTAAATACATAAACCAGTAATGTAGTTGTTTATCACTGTCAAATATTACGTACCGTATACAATTGTATATACTATAATTCTATACCACTGGCAGTGCCGTAGATTTGTTTACACCAGCATCACCACAAACACGTGAGTCGTGTGTTGTGCTATCACGTTACGAAGGCTACAACATCACTAGGTGATAGGAATTTTTCAGCTCCATTATCATCTTATGGGACCACTGTCATATATGCAGTCCGTCACTGACCAAAATGTCGTTACACAGTGTATGACTACAGCCTGGAAACTAAGGTCACTGTTGAAGCCCTCGAAACCCTAAATCAGTCTAGGAAGTAGAAACAGCTGCTTTTGCAATGGTACGATCACTAATTTTGTGGGCTGAGAGGGTCAAATGAGATCAATCCTGCTTCCACCCGGTCAGGAAATTTTCTCTTTCTGTCTTTTATAGCAGGTACAGGGTGCCACAGTCACTTGAAACAAAGACAGGCGCTAAAGAATACTTTTAAGCCAGGCTTTCCTGAATGATAAATCTAGAGGGGAAAAAAGTTACAGTGATATTCTCAAGACTGTTGCATTTTCATTTCAGACACTGTGTGAAAGTATAAGAAAAGAGAATATCAAGCATTGGCCTTTAAAGGAAGAAGTCTGAGATACTTTAAAAGCTAAGTTCTTACTAATGGCCATCAAACCACACTCCTTTTGTTTTAAGACTAACCTAAGTAATTACGATCAAGTTACTTTATTTTTGGCCTACTAAACCCTAGGATCAGTAATTCCCATCTTTATAATGTGCAAGGGAATATTAAAAATATATATTATGGTGAAAAAAATTGGTATATGAGGAAATATTGAAAAAATTTAAAAACACAGGAGAGTTTTACTTCTGGTAGCAACTGACTTGAGAAAATATGTAATGATCAAAATCCTTCAATGATGTGTCTAAATGACTTTTACGAATCACAACAATATATACATACAGTTGAAAACATATCAAGATGTATCAGTTATCCTCTCTATAGACAAGGCTTAATGTACCTCTGGGTCTGGGGATGTCCTATTCTAACTAAAAAGCTCTTGGGGAACTCAGGTTCACAGATTTGAAAATGGCCCCCTGGCTTTCATTGGTTTATTCATTTATTCACAAGTATATATTGAGTGCTTATGATGTGCCATCCACTGTTTTAAGTGCTGGGAATGCATTATGAATATATTAAATCTGACTTTCTAGTGGGGTGAGAGAGTCAATAAAGAAATATAAAATACGACAGTGGTGATACATGCTATGAAAACAGGGCAGGGTGAGGGGACAGAGAGGGATGGGCAGGGAGTGCTGCCTCTTGTATAAGGAGACATTCAGAGGCCTGAATGAAGTAAGGGAGGGAGCCATGGAGACACCAAAGTGCACATGGACTATGAATGGTAACAGCAGAGGGTGGGAGCACAACTGAAATCATATTGAAAAGAAGAACCTTGGTAAGACAATGGTAACACTGAGAACATCTTATCTTCCTTCCAACATTTTCTTGTGTATATCCTGTGCGAAAGGCACACAGTAGGCTCTCAGGAGCCAGTGAAACAGTCATGGTTCTTGTTACTAGGAGCCTTGCTTTGGGTCAGGGGGTAGGGAGAAGGAGAAAGTTACTTAAATGTATACGTGTATGCATATGTGTGTGTGCACACGCATGCACACTTGTGCACACATAAAGCTATCAAAGGCAACCCTCTCAAGAATAATGGTCACAGCCCTGCTCACTCCTATATGAGTGACAGTCATAGTTTCAAATCAAAAAAGGAAAATTAACTGATTTTCAGAGGTCTGTTGAGGCAAGGGCTGAGTATAAATCCTCACATATTTGCAAATAAGAAATAAACCATTTCCCAACCAATTTTCAGATTTCTTTTTTAATCTCTAAATATAATTCAAGCGGTTAAGATATCTTTCCTCAGAGAAGGTTAGATCTTAGTGACATATTTCCTTTACAAAGTCCTTCAAAGCAACCAGTGCCACACAGCAGGTGAATATCTACACGCCAAGAGGAAATGTGCACTGACATCATCACCATTGTGAAGTCATTTGGGAGGAAGAGATGGTGTGTATTTGGGGCACTTGCAATCTTGACTTAGATACGGCAGCACACAAATAGTACTCTTATGAGGATCTCAAAGTACATCACACATTATGCATGACCTGCCACTTCTTTAATGTTGAGGGGTCTTATAGAGAGCTCATTTATTTACCCATAGAAACGAATATGAACTCTTTCAACAAGAGACACTGGGGATTTTAGTAACTGCTGAGATGCTAGGCCATAGGTAGTTAAAGTCTTATCTAAAGTAGCTTGAGTTTAGAAATAAATGTGAAAGTTCTGCTGCTTCTATAAAAATAGGTAAGTGGTATCAGTTTAATAATAAACCTGTCAGGACATGAGATCATGAGTCTGGCCAGTGCTGCCCAATTGCCTTGGGAATATTTTAATATAAGGAAATGAATGGAAAGAGAGTGAGAGAGACATTACCAGCCATAAACGATTCAAAGGCTATTCATGCTTTCATATATCTAATTAAAAAAATATATACATATACATACAACAAATACTTAGATGATATATAAAGATAAGAAAATTTTTTTTAATGCCGGTGATATAAGGGTGGTTTGATGGTCTGGTGTGCTTTGACACAAGGGGAATATGATTACTGTGTGGTGACAGACAGGCCTGTCTATCTAGTCTCTTGCAAGACAGAAGGGGACATTATCACACAGCAGCAGCACAAGGTTATGGTAGTGACTATGAATAAATGCCCATATCAGAATGAATCATACCAAATGCTCAATGATGTCACTTGCTTTTGGTGGCAACAAAGAAACATTGCTCAATGAAAAAGACTCAAGTCCACGGACTTTTGAAAAGGAATGCGTTGTTATCGGAAAGGAATTGTTATCTGGGCAAATTGTGGCCACCTAGACGACAAGGTGGATTAGATAAGAAAGTATTCAATATTACTAGAAATTTTAGGAATATTAAAAAAACAAAAGTCTAATTTCAGGACAGACACACTTTGGTATGCTAACCAAAGACCTTGGTGGCAGAAATTATTATAAGTTGTATTATTATATTAGCACCCTAATGATATACATGAAAAAGCATTAGAAATTCCAAAATCCACACACACACACACACACACACACACACACACACACACACACACAGAGACTAAAAGCAACAGTGTTCCTCAATCTGATAAAGGACCTCTATGACAAACCCATAGCTAACATCAATCTTAATTGTGAAAGTCTGAACACTTTCCCCAGATCAGAAATAAGGCAAGATGTCCAACAGTCACCATTCCTATTGATTCACCATCAATACTAGTGAAATAAGTCAAGAAAGCAGAAATAAAAGGCATGCAGATTGGAATAGTTGAAATAAAGCTGCCTCTATTCACAGACAACACAATTGCCTACATAGAAAACAATGAAGAATCTACAAAATAGTTAGTATAACTAATGAGTTTAGCAAAGTGGCAGAATATGAGGTCAACATAAAAATCAACTTTATTTATATAGGATGAACAAGTAGAAACTAAAATTAAATTACAAAAGCAAGAAAAAACATGATCTTCTTAGGGAAAATTTTTATCAAACTACATGTAAGACCAGCACAGTATGTACTGCCAAATGTTGATGAGAAAAACTTAAGAAAATCTAAATAAATGGAGAGATACACTGTATTCATAGATCAGAAGACAATATTGTTAAGATATTCTCCACAAACTTATCTATAGATTCAGTGCAGTTCCTTTCTAATCCCACCAGGCTTTTCTGTAGAAAGTGACAAGCTGATTAGAAATGAAAATGCAAAAGACCTTGAAGTGCCAAAAATACTTTAAAAACGAATGAAATTGGAGGATGTACACTACCTGATTTCAAAACTTAGTATAAAAGCTAAAGTAATCAAGTCAGTGTAGTAATGGCATACAGATAAAGATGCAGATCAATTGAATGGATGCAAGAACCCCAAAATGAACCCATATGGATGCGGTGCATTTATTTTCAAAAAAGGTGCCAGGATAATTCAATGGGTGAAAGGTTAGTCTTTTCAACAGCTGAAGCTGAAACAACTGAACATCCCCATGCAAAAATAGAAACAAAAACAAAGAACTTTGATCCTTACCTCACACCATATACAAATATTAACTAGAAATGAATCACAGACCCAAACATTAGAAACCAACTTCTAGAAGAACAAATAGGAGACAACCTTTGTGATCTTATGATAAACAATGCTAACATACTTATACAGAAAGAAAAAATTGACAAATTGGACTTCTTCAAAATTATAAACTCAAGAGAAATGAAAATATGCCCACATAAAGACTTAAATGTGAATGTTTACCTATTTTAATGTAAACTTTATTCATAACTGCCCCAAATTGGAAATGACCCAAAATGTGTATTAACATAGATAAAGAATGAATTATTGATCCATGTAACAACATGGAAGAATTTCAAATGCATTATGCTAAAAGAAAGAAGTCAGACTCAAAGGGGTACATTTGTATGATTCCACTTATACAACATTCTAGAAAAGGCAAAACTATAGGGTCAGAAAACAGATCAGTGGTTGACAGAGCTTGGGAACGGAGAAGAAGATTGATTATAAAGGGGCACAAGGACATTTTTTTACAACAATGGAAATGCTCTATATCTTAATTGTGATGGTGGTTACATGACTATATACATTTGTCAAGACACATCAAACTATATACTTTATAAGAGTGAATTTTACTTTATGTAAATTGTACTTCAGTAAAACAAACCAAAAACACAATTATGCTTTTCTGAGAATGGTCAGGATTTGTACATCATAGGTAGGAAGAATATTTGGACTTGAACAGTGGTAGGAAATGGAAAACAACACTTAGTAAGTTTCCAAGTTGTTGGTTTTCTACATGGCAGCATACTATGTTTTCATTAGAAAGGTCTAGTTGAATAGAAAAATTATATGGCTAGAGTTATTTTGTTAAAACCAAGGTAAAAAGTGTATATATTTATAAAATCAATTCAATTTGGCAAACATTTATTGAATGCCTTCTATGTACCCGGCTCTGGGCTAGGCACCAGGTGGGAAGAAAACAGATACTTGAGGCATAAAACAGCATCTCCAGGGACTCACAATGTAGTAGATCTAAGCCATCCATTCATACGCTCTCACTGGAAGTGATGAGCAATCAGTAAGAAGATTTGAAATGGTATTTCTCTGTGAAGAGCCTGAAATCTAATTCTGGAGAACTTTCCTTTCATAAGGGTATACGAAGTAGCAGACTTTGAAAATGGTTTTGGGAACATCTCTGACCCTTAGCGCCTTTCATCTGACCTTGCTTTCTTTTGCACCCTTTCTGGACTGTAACTTTAGATTTGACAATCATGAACTTTTCCTCAACTTAATGCAAAAGGCTAGCGAAGGATACAAGGAGTTCGGTTCACTGATCTCTGATACTTCTAAATATCCCAGCACACTAACCACAGGGACAGTGACAAGGGGCTCAGGAGTAGCAGAGACAGCAAAAAGCCTCGGGGAGGAACTTCAGAGCTCTTCAATAAACCATGCAGAGCAGACAACAAAAGAAACAAAGAGAGCTTTTAGAAGGGAAAAAGTGGGGAAAAGGAGGGAAGACGGAGACAGATGTATATACTGCAGGGAAACTGAGAAGGGTCTTTGGAGAGAACATGGGAGGCCTGACCTTTCTGAACATTTTTGTCTTTTCCCAGTTAAAAATATTTTTTGAAGAGTAAAGAATAACTTTCCACACCAGGAATGGAGTTTTTAGCATTATAGTTTCTTTGACTTTCTTGGCTTTTTCTGTGTTTAAAAACAGAACTTGAAAACATAAATGTGACTTTTTCTTGGTAACTGACATTAGGATCAGATTGAACACTTGGGCGTAAATCAGGACAATGCTCTGGGAATTGGACCCTGAGCACCACAATGAAAGGCTAATACTTTGTTTCTTGCTTTTTATTTTGGGACTGTGCTAACTACTATATACTTTTCCAATTGCTGATACAGTTATTTTGCTAAACATTAAAATGCCACTGTCTTTCTTGTGGAAAGATTTTTTCTTTTTGGCATTTTTGTAAATGAACTGAGACTACAAGTCTGGTCACAAAGTGTCTGCACATTAGAAAGGAACCAATCATGATTAGTTGTAACAACTCAGATTAGCCATTACATAAATATTTACTACAGGGAACAAGAATTGTGAAAACAACACTTAATACTCATATTTACATATATCTATGCCACTTGATTCACTCCATAGCTATCATATTACTGGTTGGAAACTCATTTTCCAACGGAAACTTTAACAATTATGGGAAGATCTGTGTAACTCCCTCCATCTTTTCTTCTACTCATTTTTCACCTGGTGAGATGTCAGCCTAAACTACCATAAGACTGTTGTGGGAGGCCTATGGGTCCCACTCATTTTCTCTACATTAATGAATGTGGACACATATACTCTTCTACTGTTGACAGTTATCTCTTTGTGTCCACAAATTCTATCTTTATAACTAGATTTTAGAGGTCTCTTTTTGATCTCTCTAGTACAGTGCTTTTTCTCAACACTGGCTGACTGTACATTAGAACCACCTGGGAATTTTAAAATATCCTGTAGCCCAGATGGCACCCCCAGACCAATTAATTTCTGGAAGTGGGGCCCAGGCATCAATTCCAATTTCAGTCAGGTAGGAGAACCACTGATAAGGGAAAAAAAACCAAACCCTCATTTGTCTTTTAGGTTCTTTCTGTGTTTTAATTCCCCGCTGCCTTTATCCCTCGTGATAAGAAAGATATTAGTTATATTCTGTGTACATTTGTTGTGTAGATCTCTGCAACTGGCCTTTTCTAGTCAGGGTTTTCCTATCAGCTAGCTTTAAGTGAACCTTTTCTATTACAGACCAATGGTATTAAAGAAGTCCAAACTGCTTGCTCTTGAGACATTTTCCTTGATTTAACTTCATCATTTAGTTTCAGCTGCTATCAAAAACAATACATATTATGTGCATGTTTGCCCAGTGGTTTATGGTTGACAAGGTACTTCCATCTATAAGCATTATCTCATATGAACCTCACCATAATTCTGGAAAGCAGGTGGGATTACTGTGCTCATTTTAAGTGAGAAAATTGTGGCACAGAGAAGGTAAAGGACTTGTCTAAATCTCAGAGTGCAGTGACAGAGGCAGGACTAGAAGCCAGGACATCTAACACTTAACCCAGCACACTTTCCACTATTTCATTCCACCTGACCTTCCTTTGAAGGAGAACAGAAGTGAGTGAGAGATGACTTTCTTGTTACTTTGTGACTAATTCCAATTCAAATGTGATATTAGAGGCTGAGTTATAGCTGAAGCACTGGGTATAGAATTACTTTAAAGTAATTTAATGAAGCGCCTGGAATACAGTATGTGGTCACCAAATATTTGTTGAATGAAGAAATGTACAAAATCCTACTTATTTGGGGCAACATATATGACCCTTCTATAGAGGACAGCTGTAGGGATAAGAACTCCAAATGAGTTCCAATTTTTATCCTGGTTTGATCTGCCTATAATCGTGAGGACCTGGAGAAAGGGTCAGAAAAGTAATTCAGCATTCAGGCTGAATTAAGTCTTGGAGGAAGACAGAGTCAGACTGATGGACAATAAGACACACAAACATGGTCCTCTGTTCTTCCTGTCTGGAAGAGCAATCTCAGGAAGTAACTAAATATGTGCAGGAGAAAATATTAACTGACAACAGCTTCTAAGACCTACATATTAAATGAAAATCACTGTGCAGGAAGAACAAAGGATAGCTATTCCAGCAGATCAACCAGATGTATGACCTGAAGTACAACTATAGAGGCTGCATATTTACACATTTACAAAAGCTAATTCATAGTGTTGGCGATGTAGTTAGCTGGGGAGAAGACAGTTATTATCCATTTGTAATAATGCTCCCAACACACCTGGCCTGAGGACCACTACTGGCTGACATTCAGAGCAGTGCACAGACACCACTTCCTCTTAGACATTTAAATCTGAGAAGTTGTAAAGTGGATATGAGGCCAAGAATTGGTCAGAGATGATGACCAAAATCTGAGAAACAAAATGCTAGTTAATGGCAAGACAAATTCCAAAAAACGGAATCAACAATTTTTAAAAATTACCAAAGTGAGAATGTATTAATGTTCAGATTAGATTTTGACAAAATGAAAACGATTTAAAGAGGCCTAAGGGATAATCTCATTATTGAAAAATAAAAACTTAAATAAACAGAAAATTGTTTGACTCATAGTCTCTTTTTTCTTGCTTCTTTTCAGTTTCCTTCATCTCTCAGAGCGTCCCTGGTGAGGCTTTGAAGGGACACACTTCTTGACATATATTAGGCAGGTCAAATCCAGATGTATGTTTTTTGAATTAAGATGGTTTATTTTAAGCAATAAGAAGCTGCCACAGAATAGCCCAAATTATAGATATTAGGGATGGAAAAGACCTATTAGATCATCAAGTCTGTCCCTCAGGGCCAGTGCTGGAGAAGCAATCGAAATAAAATGATCCACTCACTCCAACAGTTCTCTGTGGTTAGCAAGACAAAAACACTCTCAGATAGAAATCAGTCTTGATAATTTATGACTGAGATGCTGAACTCTCTTTTCTCAATTATTTTGCTCTTTGTCAGTCAGAGTCCGGGGAAGCTGGGCTTATTTTGCTACTGTTTTTATATAGTTCTGTCTGTCTGTCTGTTGACGACCGATCGATCAATCGATTGATCTACCTACCTACCTATCTACCTGCCTATCTATCTATCTATCTACCTATTTATTTATCTATCTAATGTATCTGTATTTGTGTGTGTGTATAAAACACACGTAAGTGCTGTAAAGCCACCACTTATCGTGGCTTTTGGTCACCTCTTGCATAGTCACACTGAGATTCATAAGCAGCTACTGATTCATCTAGAGATACAGATTCTGTTCAAGATTTGCTAGTGTAGGAATCACACCCAATAGACTAAGTCTTCTCTTTTTGTAGAGCTCAAGATCTAATGATGAGCCTGTGACCACTGACAGTGTGCATGGACACTGAATTTGGTTCATGGGAGGGAACTATAGATATAAGCATCAAGGACTTGAGGATTTTCCATGTACAGAGACCATAGGAAGGGAACAGCTTTTAGCTTTTCTCATTGGAATAGTTCCAATAATTTTGAATAATACTTTTCCATGAGGCTTTTTAGATATATCTTTTGAAGTATTCGTATATAAAATTTACCGAAATACAGGAATAGATTAAAGCCACACCAATATCTAAGGAATAAAAAGTTTTACAAACTGGTTGGGATGAGTAGAACGTGGGGATACAAGAGATTCTCTTTCATCGGTAAACAGGCGGTCTTGGAGGGACACAGATGTGACTCACAGCAACGAGCATGCTTGTCTTAGTATCCAACACAGTTATGGCTGGCAGCACTGATAGACTTATAAGGCAATTATGAGGAAATGAATCCAACCTCAAACTGATCTACCAAAATTCTCATTTTCTAAAACTTGTGCTGGCTATAGTAATGAGAAAAAGTGTGCTTTCTTTATCAAAAAGCCATCATTGACTAGCCCTACATCTCCTTGAAGAAACTTGTCAAAATGTTCCCCAACAGCTTTTTAAATTTCCATACTAATATAGACATACTGTCACTTTCTAGTTCCTTAAAATAAAAATGTGATAGAAAAATTTTTTTAAAAAGATTCCATCCATATGGTTAACTATGACCTTATAGTAAAAATACATAAAAGTCTTAAGTTATGAAACACTAGAGTACCTTCTTTAATTGATTTAGTTGATGAAATCTTGCTGTCTGGAGTTATTTCTATAAAAAGGCTGGGCATCAAGCCCTTGGTCAAGAATATAAACTCCTACTGAACACTGTTTCTATGGGAAAATTCAAAATTGACTCACACCATTTTGACTTGTCAGGCCTTTTCCAGGAACTTAAACTGCCAAAGGATTGAAGGTTGACTCCTTGTTTATAGAAGAAGGGCCCCAAAGGCATTTCCTATAAATTTGGGTGCCAAAGGAAATGGAAAATCCATCATCCTCAGACATTTGAAGACCAATTCATGGTAATGATACCATATCTTCTATTTTCCAGCCTTGGGGAGGAAACTCAAAAGACTTTCACTTCTAATTTTTATTGTATTCTAGTGAGGAAGGAAGAGGCTCAGAACCAACTATTTAAAAGTATTTAAGCCAGAATTAGGAAAATGAGCACCTGAGGAAAAGTAATTATTGGTGACACCAGACAAACTCCCCACTATAGCCACCTTTTCCATGTTGTTTTCTTTCACCTTTCAACTAATTCCACTCTTCTATTTTTCCCCTAATTATGCACTATGCTTGGCTGTGACATGCTCAGACCTTGCTCAGCTTCATTAACACACCATTGGAGCTGGTAACATACAGTATGGCACCCACCTCAAAACGGCTTTAGAGGTCGGATTTCAGCAAGGCTTCAATTTTACATTTTTTACTTAACTTCTTTTGAATGTAACATTATTGAAGGATTTAATCATTTGAAAAACTGAATGGAGAAGGAACCCTCTCTTTGCTCATGCCTCTGCTTCCTTTCTCTACCCTCCTTCCAAACCCCCACACAAGAAACAGCATTCATGAACATTAGAAGAGACTGAATATGTTAAAAAAATTTATGGTATATTTACCCATTCTTCTAATGCTGAGAACAGACTATTTTCATGGAAGAACAGCTATGGTAAATTCTCTATTGTCTTTTTTTTTTTTTTTTTGTGGGGAAGACCAGCCCTGAGCTAACATCCGTCGCCAATCCTCCCCTTTTTGCTGGGGAAGACTGGCCCTGGGCTAACATCCGTGCCCATCTTCCTCCACTTTATATGGGATGCCGCCACAGCATGGCTGACAGGCAGTGCGTTGGCGGGCGCCCGGGATCCGAACTCGCGAACCCCGGGCTGCCAAGCGTGAACTAAACCGCTGCGCCACCGGGCGGCCCCATATTGTCTTTTATCTTTCAGTGTTTTATTAGACAAAAAGACCATCAGCACACAAATAGTCTTGTTCTCCCACAAAACTATCAGTGAATTTGCATAAAATGCTACTTCTTACATATTTGTCTTTGTGAGCTGACCTTAGGCAAGGGCAGAAGGAAGGTGTATTAAAGCATTTATCTCACTTATGCAACAATCGAGTTTCACACTTGTCTTTAGGAGGTTCCATTCCATCACCTGGTCCAAAATAATTCTAAATTGAAAGTTTTAAATTAACATCTTTAACATTTCTAAATAATGTCCCAGTGGCTGTAGAAAGTATTTTACCTAATGGCTCTCTCTTCTGGAGATTAAAGAGAAGTAAGCTTTTGTTTCTCTATGATAGTTATAAATACTGTGTTTACTCCGTGCCAGGTACTCTCCAAGCACTTTACTTGTATTTACACATTTAATCCTTACAACAACTCCACCAGGTGGGTGCTACTAGGAAGGCTATATAACTTGCCCATGGTCACATATCTACTAAGTGGTGGAGTCATGATGTGAGCCCAGGCAGTTGCTCCAGAGACTATGTTCTCAAGCTCTTTAACTGGCCTTGGACTCACTGATACCCTTGGGAAGCTCTAAAGTCATCATAGGAAACATGCACTCAGTAAATGCACGCATGTACTAAATATGTGCTGAGTGCTTACCCTCTACCTAAGCTTGGGAGACAGGAGAATGTGCACTGGAGATAGAAGAATGAACAAGACACAGACATCACTGGCATGGCGTTCAGTCATTTAAACACATGAATAGTTATACTATGCTCAATGCTTGGAAATGCACATAGTGCAAATTACAAAAGGTAAAAACAGAAGTGGCCCCCAAACAGAGGAATAAAAATGAATGCAGGAATAATGGTAACAGGCAAAAAAGAACTGGCTGAAATCAACTTTCCCAAAGCAAAATACACCTCACCAGCATCTCTCTACAGACTCTTACAATAACCTCCTAGCTGGTCTCTCTGCTTCTCTTCTGGCCTATAGGACACTCTCTTCACAGTAGTCAGAGAGATCCTTTACCATCTACTTTGAAAAGAAGCAATCAGTCAGGAAAAACTAATACTGAACAGTAGATACTGTGAGTCATTCTGCTCCGCTGTTAAACTTGGTTCTGCAGTGGGACAGCTTAGTGGGGTCAATGTCACTGAATAGCCTCCCCAGAGGAACCTGGGGAGGTTCCTCTCCCTGCCTCCATCTGCTACTTTCCCCAGCCAGAGTCCTCCTTTTGTTTCTTGACACCTCTATAGACCCAGCTCCAATGAGCTTCTGTTGGCCGCTCTCTGTGTTATGTTTCAGTCCCTGCCCATGACCAAAAACACACTACAGCAAAAATGAAAGCATTTTAAACATATCTAAAATGTAATTTAAAAGTATTATTCATATAAAAGATAAATAGAAACTTGTTTATTATTTAGATAATTCTTTTATCTTTTAAAGATTTTCTAACAGAATCTGGAAACATGATAGCTGTCTTCAAATACCTGAAGGTCTATCTTATGAACCAGAATTAGCTCTATGGCTTAAGTTCTAAGAAAACCCTCAAAGATAAAAACACAGTATTTCCTTACCTAGAAGATAAAAATGAAAAAGAGGAAGCATAAAGTGTGTTCTTGATGAGGTACATGGTAGAATAAAAACAACCATAGAGTTCATTCTTTTCCATTCAGTTCTGCAACTTGCAGTTCCTGGGTTATCAAAGAACAGTCAGACCCAAATGAGGAACTCATCTTTTCTGATTTCAAAGCTTTGGCTCTTTCCATAACATAGAATTGTATGTAAACATGTTGCACTTCCTAGAGAGGGTCATATAACACTGTACACTTAACTCTGCCCGGGTCTCTGCTGTGGAGAAGGGAGGAACTGACGGGCTTGAGCCCCATTTCTTGGGCTGGCCAGTTTTGATTGGCAGATGCTTCTACTGAGGCAGCAATTTTTCATCTCCCAGGCTTTATGGCCCACACTGCAACAGATAAGGGGTAGCAGACATCCTGTCTCTAGTGTACTCAGAAATGAATGCAAACTAATGCAAAACAGAATCAGAAGGCACAGTTTTTTTTATTTTGCTCTCCTAATGAAACTGTCATCTTTATTCATAGAACGGTTTCTTCATATCTTTCCACTCCTCCGACTGTGCAGCCACAGGTATTGACCTGAAATGTGCTGTATTTGACTCTTGGTCACTTGTAGTTCCTCAAATATTACAGGGAATCAAAAGTTAATATACAGCAAAGGCTACTGTGACAGAGATGGTGCATGCATGATTTTGTGAGCAGTGTGTATAATGCAGGTAGACATCAGATACATTCATACATTATACACACCTGTTATATATGTGTTCACATTTTTTTCTTTTCCTATTTTGGTTCAAGGACAGCCTTCAGGTTTTTTCCCCTTTCCTCTGATCATGGGTAGTACTGACTGTCTAAAAAGCAGTCAAGCATTTACACCACCATTACTCTTATTTAATAACAAGCCTGAAAAGCTTCCTACTGTCTGCCACTATGTCTCCTCAAGCCGATTGTCTTTTAATAATTTCAGTGGAGGCTGTGCAAGGAAATAATATTCTGCAATCTCGGGTCCCCAGGGAAGAATATGGTCATTCCCAGAGGAGAGTGAGCCTTTGCTGAATCCGCTACTTTATGAGTAAAACAGGAAGTTCAGCCCTCTTTTATTGTACCTTTTTCATTTTTGAAAAGCTGCCCAAATAGTTCCAAGTAGAGCTGAAGCAAAGTTATTAATGTCAAGAAGCCAAGATCTTTCTCCATGGTTTGCTGAATGAGGAAGGAAGAAAACTGTTTGTACTCAGCTGTCCTTTGCTTCTTCTGCTTGAGCCAAAGAAGCAGGAAGGAGAGGGAATGAATAAAGGAAAAGAGATGGTGTTTATCTTTTTAACAAAATCACAGCGTTCTGCACTCAGCTCCGGCAATCAAACGTGGCCATTGCGTCTTTAAGACAGATAGTCTCTTCTCTGAGAGACGACACACTAATTATAGTGCTTCTGCCAGAGGGAACTCACACATGCAAACCATTATGTAAAATATAATTTCTTGTTCTTTAAGAATACTCAAGATCATTAGACATGGTTTCTTCAATGCTAGAAAATCAGGCCAAAAATGAAAACAAACAGTTTCAAGTATTTGCAACATAATTCCCATATGCATTTATGGAAATATAGTAAGGTGGCCTAAAATGTGGTTTGACATTTCATGCTGCACCATTTTTCTATTTTTTCCAGTTCTCTAACATGTGTCCTCTCATCCTATATCACTTTAGTTTCACTATATTTCAAATATTCACATAGCAATAGCCACAGCTATTACCAAATAGTTGGGCTTTGAGGGGCTAATGGACAACAGGAAGCAACCCAGAAGCTTGTTGTAAATTAAACAAACTCCTTATAAATTAAACATGGTGACATATGAGCACAAATGTAGGGCATGACAATATGACATAACTTTTAAAAACACCAATTAAATGTACAGCATTGCTTTCCCTAACGGTGTGCTATGCTAATTTAAGGCTAAGGTGATGATTCCGCTGATTTAACAGTTTAACGTGGAACTCATAAACGAGAATAAAATCTGTAATAAAGAAATCACGGGGACTCCAGCATTTATGATATAGATTTAGGTGGGTTATTATATGGGAGAAAGACATACATTTCAATTCAATCAATTTTCTATATCATAAACTAACCCAAAACATTTAGGCTGAACAGTAAGCAGTCTTTTTAGATTCAAAGAAATATTCCTTATTAAATACTCAGATTCTCGATGGAATATTAATTGGTAAATTATCTTTTTCATTTTTATTAGACATGTTTTTCTTTTTCTACACTGTTTCCCTTTTTAATCTTTTTGCAGATATTCTGAAAATATAATAGAAATATCAGGATCACTTTTAATACTTTATCAAACATAAAGCAGCATAATGGGCATGCAAATTCTCCCTTAGTAAGAGGACAAAAAGCAGAAAGAAAAACACATCCTCTGAACGCATATGGTTTTGCTAAAGGAAAGGGATGTTCTATTTGGGGGAGTAGCCTTGTCGGAAGGGATCTGACTGTTGTAATCTTTTGCATTCACTGGTTTACTCTGTTCTAGAGAAAAAAAATCCAGATCAATCAGGTTGATTTTTAATGTCCATGTTTAGCTCCATGTTAACTGGCTTTATTTTTAAAAAATGTACCCTTTGATTATTCAGATAAACAGGTAATCTACCTTCTGTAATCATACTGTTATTGCTATTATTATGTGGCATTATGAACAGATTTTCTTTAAAAGTCCTTTTTTATTGCAAAGGCCAAATTTTTTCAGTCCATATTTCCTACCTAGGACCTCTGCTACATAACAATACCTTTGTAGAATAGCCACTTCTGTGTAGGATACAAACATTAGAGTTAGAATCCCTTGGGAAGCAACTCCCAAGCTATCCAAATTGGCAACTGGGAATAAGCTCTTGATCCTACCGGTAGAAATCATACACAGTTCTCTAGTGGCAACAGATGAAACCTGCTGACGTATGGGGTAAAAAGTGCAAAGTAGGAGGGAGGTAGTGACCTCACCTTTTGTCCCCTGCTCCTGCCACATTTAAGTACCTGCAGGTCTCAGAACACATCACGCCCTCTGTTCCTCAGGCCTCTATGCTTCAGACTCCTGCTGATGAGACTCATCCTTCTGGTTCTTTCTGCTTGGCTAGTCCTTCAGGTTTCAGTTTAGATGATACTTCCTCCAAGAAGATTTCCCTGATGGTTGAGACCAAGTTAGGCTTCACCTATGTGTGTCCACAGCACCGGCTAACCCTACGGCAGCACTTACTACGCTACATTATAATTGTCCATATACTTGCTTATAAGCTCCTTAGGGTAGGGGACATAACCTGTTCAGAAATTTGGTCCCAGCACCTGACACTTAGCCTGCCATGTAGTCAGATGCCAATAAATATTTGTTGAACAAACAAATTTGATGCTGATAATCATGACAACGCTAACAATGGCTACATTTCTTGAGTGCTTATTATGTGCCAAGCACTATTCTAAGCGTTCTATATTTAATCTTCACAATAACTTTACAAGGCAGGTACCATTATCATGCCCATTTTAGAGATGAAGAAATTGAGGCACAGAGAGCCTTCTGGATTTCTTTGAGTTTCTTTGTTTTGGAAATGTCTTGTCAATTTAGGTGAATCTATATGCTGGGAACCAAGATAAATTGAAGGGTTAACTGCTATTGATAACAGATCAAAATAATTATTAGGTCGAACCATATGAAGCTGTTGATATTCAATCAGTTTTGACTTACAAATACGGCAATTTCAGAAGGTTCAACCTCACATACTTAATTCAGCTACAGCTTAGTCTTCATCCCTGTGTCTTACCCCATTCACCCACAGCTGGCTAAAACACCACACCCTACATATTGTCATGCTAGTGTGACAAGTACATGAATACAGACTAGAGAAAGCATTTACGCACAGAACTCTTTTTAACTGTGTCAACAGAGCCGGTCTCTATGGTTGTCTGAGATGTAATGATCTCTTTGCCATATATAACCCTTCTCTGAACAATGACATTGGTTGTAATACATTCTGCCTATGAAGACCAAGTCAAGGGCCCTAAAGAGGTAAAATCAGTAATAACATGTTTTTTCATAGTTTTAACTCATATATGATGACATAAAGCCAAAGGTACAAGAAAAAAAGAATTTGGAGTTGAAAATGATCTAAATCTGCCAGTTCCCAGTACTTCTGGAATACTGCCAGAGTTAATCTGGATTGGGCTTTCCAGGGGCTACATTGCTTTAACCTGATGTAGCCTAAAAAATAAGACTTGATATAAAGAGGTAAAAAAATCCACCTAACTCAACACAACTGACAGTCTGTTCTCAAATTGCCTGGCCTGAACCAGAATGTTTTATTTGTTACTCCAGAAGAGGGTGATACTGTGTCTCTTAGTGAAAGGTATTTGTGATGAAAATAACTTATAGGCTAATCCAAAGCCATGTGAGGCAAATGCTCACAGGAGGGAGTAGGACTTGTTTTCAAGGTGGAAACATTTTTAGAGTTCGCTGGAGATTTTTATTTTGAAATCTCCAAATTCAACAATTCTTCAGCCTCTGTAAACTTTCAAATGGAAAGCTCCAATATTTAGAGTAAATAATGTCTAAGCTCCCCCTTCATAGCAAGTTTTCTTTTTCTCCCCTGTCATAAGAGTGTTATATCCTGGCAACTGAAATACAGAACCCCTTTGTAGTAAAGCTATCAGACTATACCACTCAGAATGTGTTGCTAATGAGGTTATTGCTTAATAGAACCATAGAAGGACACTGAAAAAAGAAAATACCCTGACAAATGTGTTGACCAAAGGATGCCAACAACTCTCCCAGGGTCCTGTCTGAAATTCAAGGATTTAAAAAAAAGTAAAAATGAACTTTAGTGTATGTGAAAAATCATAACATTGAAACATAAGTCCATTTATCTTTTAACTATTTTTCTAGTTCTCTTCCAAAATTTTACTGGTTATTAAAACACTGCTGTGTAAATAAAAATGTTCTGCTTTATAACTCACCCCCTATTTCTTGTCCTTACAATATAATAATGTCATTGTTTGTTATATCACACTTACTCTTAAAGTAATAGGGCTTAACATGAAGGACTTTAAACAGCACATTGAGGAAGGGCTTCTGCAGAAAAATGAGATTGGGGAATCAAATACAGAATAGAGAGTTCAGAAAAGGACTCTGAAGGACTTCTATAATTCTGAGAGTCCTTAAAGTTCAGATACCATGATTTTCACTGAGATAAGCAGAGCTCTTCGTAAACATCCTCCTGTCTGCTAAGTGGGCTGTCCAAGGGGGAGCTGCCCCTGATAAGGTCATGGGGAATGTATTAGCAGAATTTCAGAGAAGCCATTCAATACCCAGATTGGGAATATGGTTGAAATAAATTAACACATTTCATTAGCATATATCCTTTGCCCTGATGAGTAAATGCCCACTTCTCTTTTGAGATATTTACAATCAACTGCTTCACGTACCCAACTATCTTGAGTCATCAGGACCACCAAAAATGAGAGCTTATGGCAGTCTATAAAACGTCAGCACTCTCAAAGATAAAACACAACATATGCTGTAATTAGAATCACAGACTGTAGGAGCTGGAACGGGCCTTTGAGGTAATTTAGTTCAACCTTCTCATTGTACAGTTGAGCTTGAGTGACTTTTCCAAATGTTATTCAGCCAGTTAATGGCTGGACTGGGAGTAGAACCAGGTCTCCTGACTCTTATTCCACTGCTTTTGCCATTATAACGGGCTTCAGCCACCATATACTATTTAGACAAGGTCAGTAAACCCAGGCACTATCAAGACTTAATGGGAAGGGATTCCATTAACAAGAGGCCTTAACAGAAAATTCTCTGTATTTAATTCCTAAAAATTCAAGTTGAAGGATAACTTCGTACTCTCTCAGCATGAAAAGGCAAAAGAAACTGCACGAACTAGGATCCAATTCTAAAAGAATCTGTTAAAAAAAACTGCATAAAGATGAATAAGCATGTACTAAATGTAGAAAATTTACTCTCACATGGACAGTCTTTTTCTTTATCTCATATATTGCACCTGTGTAATAGGAGTGAGGAATTTCTGTTGTATGAAAGAGTAAATTTTTCTCCAATGCTAGTATGTTACACTGAAAAAAAGCACTAAATTGGGAATCAAGAGACTGGTTCTATTCTGGGCTCTGCTATTAATTCACTGAGATATTCTAACTCTCAGAGTCTCAGTTTTCTAGTCTATAAACTGAATGTGTTATTTTTTAAAGGTGTGCTCAGAAAAGCCCTGCAGGTTCTGTGACGGTGTCCTGGGAGTTGACAAAAGGAGCTAGGAGAAGAGTGAGAAGGAGGCCAAGTTAGGAAGTTCTGGGTTTTCCACCCCAAATTCAAATGGGCAGATCTGCTTTGATCTGATTTTGATATTAAGCTAATATGTAAGATTTTGTTTGAAGAACAAGTTACGTGGTAAAGTTTCAAAACCACCAAAAAGTATAAAGTATAACAATATACCTTTTAACCCTGAAGTTCACTTCCCAACTTAAAGGCCCTTCAATGATAGCCCACCAAGGATTAAGTCCAAGTTCCTAAATGTGGCATTCTCCATACCTCAGCCCCCACCTCTCCTTTTCTTCTCATCTCCAGCCATCCCCACCATGTACTTCAGGCTTTAATCATTTCAAATTGTTGGTAATTTTCTGACCATGCAATGCTTTTCACACCTTCTTGGAATGCTACTTTTGCTTATGTTCCCTCTGCATGTCCTCCCTCTCTGCTTGGCTAAACTCTTCTTATCCTTCAAAATTGAGCTCAGGCAATCCTTCCTCTGTGAAGCCTTCTCTGAACCCTAGAACTAGGTTAACTACCCTCCACTTGCTCCCATTTCATCCTGTGAAGAATGATCACAGTAATAAAACATTATAATGAAATTATACAATTCTATACTGTCTCTTTCAACTGGGCTATAAATGTCTCATGGGCAAGGCCTTACTCTTTTATATTTGTTAAAATATTAATGCCTAAAAGTTCAATAAAGACTTATTGAAAGAGCAAATTAAAAAAAAAAAAGAAAACCTTGAACTTGATTAAAAATTTAATTTCAGGGCCAGTCCCATGGCCGAGTGGTTAAGTTTGGCGCACTCTGCTTTGGTGGCCCAGGTTCAGTTCCTGGGAACAGACTTACACTACTTGTCAGTGGCCATGCTGTGGTGATGACCCACATACAAAATGGAAGAAGACTGCCACAGATGTTAGCTCAGGGTGGATCTTCCTCAGGTTAAAAAAAAAAAACATTAATTTCAAAAATTCCGAAAAAGACCTTGATGACACACAGCTTACCTCTTTGAAGGCTAACTCTCTTATTGTGAAAATCTTAATTACAGGCTAAATTAAGAAATGAGTCTCAACAAGGACTTGATTGTATGATATCATATCTGTTTGTTATGAAGCAATAGGAAGGTTTAGCCAGAGAGCAACAGTCCATTTAAAAACCGTTTCAAAAACTTCCCTTGGGGCTGGCCTGGTGGTGTAGTGGTTAAGTCCACATGCTCTGCTTCAGTGGCCCGGGGTTCACAGGTTCAGATCCCGGGTGTGGACCTATGCACTGCTTACAAAGCCATGCTGTGGCAGGCGTCCCATACATAAAGTAGAGGAAGATGGGCATGGATGTCAGCCCAGGGCCAATCTTCCTCAGTAAAAAGAGGAGGATTGGCAACAGGTGTTAGCTCAGGGCTAATCTTCTTCACACAAAAAGCAAAACAAAACAAAAAAAACTTCCCTCAAAGAAAAAAACTGAAAAATCACTAATTAAAAACAAAAACCAAAATACCAAAGTTAACCAGAGAAAGAGTCAGTATATATCTGTAGAATATTTATATGTATCTATATTGCATCTTTCATCCAAGCTTTTGTTAATTATTTATCAAGTACCCACTACTCACCAGTCACTCTTCTAGGTGCTGGGAATGCATCTGTGAGCAAAACAGGCAAAGTCCATGCCCTCATGCAACATATTATAGTGGGAGAAATATACAACAAACCAACAACTAAATAAATACACAGTATGGTAGAGCTGACAAGTGCTATGGGAAAAAGGTAAGCTGGGAAAAGGCGATGGGGACCCTGAAGAGGGGATGGAGTAACTGTTATATGTAAGGGTTCTGGGAAGGCCTGTCAGCTAAGGTAACATTTGATCAGAGAGACCTGGGGGAAATGAGGGAGTAGGCCATGCAGCTACAGGACACAAGAGAATCTAGGTAGAGAGAACTGCCAGTGGAAAGGCCCTGAGCTAAGAGCCTAAGTGGAGTATTTGAGGCACAGGGAGAGGTCGTGTGGCTGCAGCAGAATGAGCAAGATGGTGGGGAGTGGGAAATGAGTTGGGAGAGGCCGTCAGGGCAAGAACACGTAGGGCATTAGAGGTAAAGACTTGGAGTCCATCACAGAAGCAGAATGTTCTCCAACCTTCTACGGGGTTCTGTTGTAAAAGGGCAGTCATAGCAACAGTAAATTGAACTGTGCAGGAGAGGACTCAAGATGGGGGAGGCCTGAATCTCTTCACATACAGAGAGAAGGAAGAGAGCAGAGTGAGCGAGCTTTTGGTGAGGAAGGGGAGTTCAGGCGCCCTGCTTGACAAAGCAATGAGTACTTCTTCCTCAGAAACAGGTCCAAGAGAGAGAAAAGGAATTTAAACTACAGAAATTTTGAGGTGAAGAAGAAAATAATTTAGAAAGCCTACACTGGCCTTGGATTTTTTTTAAAATGAAGCAGACTGCCTGCCTGAGAGCCATGGGGGCAAAACTGGGGCTTGGGAAGAGTCAACAGTTCTTGGATAGTTCCTATGGGGATGCTAATGAACAAACTCCTCACAGTTCCTTACTTCTCCACCCCTTGACTTGAAGGGGAGATGGCACAAAAGGTCTGCATGAATCGCATTTTATTATTTAATTGGGGAGTTGGGAAGAAAGAAAAGACTAAAAATGATGAAAGCAAAAGGCTGTAGTGTAAGTCAAATGAGGTTCAGTCTTTTTCTGCTCCAGTCGCGGTGACAACTCCTTTTCTGATCCAGGAGCAACACCACAAGACCTATTTGCTCAACTTATGTCCTAGAGAAAGCTCTGGCTACACATATTTATTATTCCCCACAGCTTTCAAGGGCTGCTTGAGTGGAAGTTCTAAATTATTCTTCAGCTGACAAAACGTTAGCTCGCAGGAAGGCAAGTAGGAAGGAGCAACTGAAATCAGTACAAATACATATCATTTCCAGGGGCTGTTCTTAAGCCAGAGGAACAGCATATTTAGTGAAGAGATACTCTTCAGTTATAAAGAATATCCAAACTCTAGATATTCTCAGATATTATGGAGAAGAAAGTGAAAGAAAGCATCATTGCTGTACTTTAACTGCAATCATTAAAACAGTAACAACTGGAAAAAAGTATCCGATTTCTCAATTGAAATGAATTAAAAACAGTCATTATAATTACTGAAATTTGGGCCACAGACAATTAAATCTTCAAAGAACTTTTTTGATACTTGCTTATAAATGAAGATTAAACGTTCATTATTAATGAAATTCATGTCACAATCAAGGGCTACTAAATAGTCAATCTTCAATTCAGAACCATTTAAATTAAATATCTTCTACTACAAATATGATTCACTAACATCTAAGGAAGATTCAGCTAGTCAGAATTCCAACCTCCCTTGCTATATCTCTTCTAGCAAGTTCTTGGTCTTTATTATTTTTTTTAGTGGTAATAAGCAATCCCATCTCCAATGCTGATTTACAATCACAGCCTGCATGTGCAAGCCCATAACAAATGTGCACGACACATGGTAGAATCTCATTGGTTCACACCCCTGCAAAAACCACAACCCCCCAACTTTCAATAAAGCAAAGGCCTCTTTACCTAAGTGCACATTAGTTGCTGGCTTCGGCAGGCTGTATGACATGGCTGCCTCCCCAGCGGGCAGGCGCACCACAGCAAGGCACTCATTAAGCTATTGAGTTTCATTCCAGTAACCGTTCAAGTACATTCTTCATTGTACCAGAAAGTATGTTTGTTTGATGCTGGAACTTTGATTTTTCTCCATCCCACTCTCCCTCCATATTCCCTCATCCCCTCACCCCTGTTTTGGTATTTGTTCCCATGCTAACATACTCAAAAAAATTCAGTTAATTCTCAATGGGTCTCTTGGTCATTAGTGCAAATTAGTGAGGTTTTACTGAATATGCTCAGATTTGATTTGCCAAGTTCTTTTCCCGTTAAGGTTTTAAACCCATGTGTATTTCAAGGGAAATCTAATTTGTAGGTTTCGGATTCATTTACACTCAACTCACAAATGGTTCTGTGAATGCCTCCATAGCTGGTGTACAAGAAGCCACAGGAGTTGGTTTCCCTTCCTTTTAACAAGTTCTTGTTAGAATGTTTGCTTTGAAGTAGGTATTTGGACCGTGCTGGAAGCAAATAGAACTAAACCCCAGGAAAATGTAAAGTAAAATTTAAAAACCAAGTTCAAGACAATTTTTCTTGCCCCAATAATTATGCTTTTTAAAGAAAAAACTCTAAGCATGGAACCATCCATTTGAGCCTTCTAAGGGTGACGTCATCACCTGCCTGCCTAGATAAAGCAGCATCTCACAAGAAAATCATCTATGAGTAGGTGGCTTTCTCTGCTTAGACCCTGCCCTGTCCATTCTGTCATTCCACTGACTCTGTTCAGGTGCTGGGATTCTTTCAGGTGTCATTTCTACCCCCGGGTATTCCCATACCTACGACTCCTGACTGTTCCCTCTTCTCTGGAGCTTCTCAGTGCTGCCTGTGTTCTTGCACGTCACCACAGCAACGCCATCCTGCATTTCCTGTCTGCCCCAACCTCCCAACAGGATGGATTCCCTGTCACCTAGTTGCACATTCTCAATGCTATCTTTTGGCTGAGGTCCACAACTGCAGATAGATTGCTGCAATCCTTGACCCTCATGCTTTTCCCTCCAGGCTGAGCTTCTGTGACGATGACTTCCTCGGGATCTATACTGCTCCAGACAGTGGACAACTGCTGATTCTGGCTCCTCTCTGTCACTCTGGATTGCTCTGAATGAAAGGGCCAAATTGCACTGACGTTTCTACTACTATCTGCACATAGTGTGATCCCATCTGTAGTAAGATGGGAGTGCTGATAGACTAGGTGTCCTTGTGGATGGCGTGAGCAGTGCTTAAAAAGGCAGACCATCCCTAGCAGTGCCGGCTCTTGTCCAAACATCAAAAGTAAGCAATTCTCAACAATGAGAATACCTTGGTTTGTCTTTTTTTTTTTCCTTCAAGAGTGCCTGCTTGGAAAGAAAAATTGCCCCAAGGACTGTGGCAATACCAAAAAAGCCTTTCTTTACTGTTGCCTGCACAAACAACTCCTTCCAGTGCTCAGGAGTTCACTGCAAGTGACTCTGGAGAAAAACAGCCATGGATGCTGCTCAATGCTGAGATGACTCATTAGGCCAATGGTGAACTCGGAGCAGTGAACAAAGAGCTGAGATATAAACCACTAGGAGCAACTAAGACTCCAGTGGATTTAGAGAGACTTTAAATTGCAATTGTTCTGAGAAATCTACAACTAATTCAGGGACTAGCAAAAGAGGCAGGCTGACAAATACTCCTAATATGCTCAGACAACATCACTGTGTCTGTATACATAAACACAAAAATATATATGTATATAACACTATATTATATAACCATGTTATATTATGTATATAAATGCAAAGAAGTCTAAACCAATTATGCATGCCTATGAAAGAGAAAGCCCTTTCTAACCTGCCTGGAATCCCTTGCTCTAACACTTTTGGAGAGCACAGTGCACCATCTGTTAGAGGATAGGTCATAACTATCTCATGGCCACCAGTTAAGGAGTCTCTAGAAAGGACCCTCTGACTGCTGAGGGTAGTCATTCATTTTTTTCACTCCCTCACTCCCTCATCTATCAATCTTTAACAAGGTAATAGCTGTATGTCAGGAACCATGTAAGATTCTCTCCGTGAGTTGAGAAAGAATTTCTAGGGATGACAGTAGAGAAGAAGAACATCTTTTTTCCATTTCTCTGCCCTCAAATTTACAAAGCAAAGCAAAGGTAGAAAGCAAATTATTTATATATGTATGTACAAAGTACCCAAATGCCTATACTCCATCTTTTCCTAATCACCTGCCAAATTTGCCTTTGTTGTTGTTGTTTTTTTTGTTTTTTAAGAATTTGGACGTTTCTCTTCATTCTCCCACTTCCCAGCTCTGTGTTTTTCAGTGACTTAAATAATGGTGCCTTAATAACTGCGTAAGTTATAAATAGCTTCTTCTAATGGAACAGTGTCCTTTTTCTCACAACATAACTCTTTGAATTATCATGTTGATAGAATATAGCAAGATTTAAAATGGTGATCTAAAAAAAGTCATCAGAATGGTACACTTAAGATTTGTGCATTTCATTGTATGAAAACTTTATCTTAAAAGAAAAAAAAATTTACTTTAGTTGATAATATGCATGCTAAATACTAATGTCTACAGCTGACTTTGAAATGCATCAAAAAAAAAGACAGTTGACAGATGAATGGAGGATGGATAGATTCGTGACAAAACAAGAAGTGTAAAATATTAACTGTGGATACAGGTGGCAGGTATTTGGGTATTCATTGTAAACTTTTATCAACTTTTCTGTAAGCTGTGTGTTTTATGTTACAAAGTTTCCATAATAAAATGTAGGGGAAAAGTTTCATCAAAATGCCATTTCCACATCTATTTCTTTTACACATTTGTTGATAGTACACTTATTATTTCTCCGATTGACTCTGGAAGCTCATGAAATTTTAGGTTTTTTCTTTTTAACCTAAAAAGAACCACTGGGAATGAAGAGAGGGTCTAGAATGAAATATCTCGGGGAACTGCTATGGATTAAACTGTGCCCCTAAGTTTCTGTGTTGAAGCCCTAATGCCAAGTGTGTCTGTATTTGGAAATAGAGCTTTTAGGAGGTAATTAAGGTTAAATGAGGTCATAAGGATGGTCTTAGTCAGATAGGATGGGTGGCTTTATAAGAGAAAGAGAGAGAGGTCTCTCTCCTTCTCCACGCTCTCCCACTGAAGAGAGACCACGTGAGGAGAGAGCAAGCCAGGAAGTGAGTTCTCACCAGGAATCAAATTGGCCAGCACTTCTGTTTTAGACTTCCCAGGCTCCAGAACTGTGAGAAAACAAATGTCTGCTGTTTAAGCCACCCGGGCTACAGTACTCTGTTACGGCAGCTTGAGCTGACTAATACAAAGTCTGAAAGTTAAACATTTAGGTAGTCTGCATGCAAATAATACAGAAGGAAAAGAAGATCTGAATTGGTACACTCAGAATTAGAATGACGAAATGTTATAACTGGAAGAGGTTTTAGCAACCAAGTTGTCAAAACTCTCATTTTATAGATGAGGAAACAAAAGCTCACAGAGGTCAAGTGACTTGTCTGAGGTCCTTCAGAGAGATTAGTGGTTTTTAAGCCCAAACCTCTTGACTTCTGCTCTTTTCACCACATCACGCAGCTTCATTAAATTGAACCCCTTGAGCCAAAATCTAATTTCTTTCCTTCTCCTGAAATGTCTTTCAAGAATTCAGCTCAATTTTTCTGACTCTGTACTCTTCTCTTTCCTCTTAGTTTTATTACAAATCAATTTACCCAGGCAGGATAAAAACTAAAGAGAAATCTTCTGAACAAACACAAAATGTGCATAAGTATACAAAAGGATAAGTACAAACACAAAAACCAACACTTAAATTTGGACAAACGTTGACTTATATTCATGTATAGCAGAGGCCTGTGTGCCCAAAGATACCATATGTGCACGTAAAAGGCATCTCATTTCCTAATAGTTGCCTATATATAAAGGTATTCTAGAAAAATAATAAAAATGTATTTGTTTTCCAAATTAATCATTTATAGTCTAATTTAGTATAGTATTACATCTTTATAACGTTCAAAATATCCATTTTGATAAAACATTCTCATAAACAGACCAAGAAAACCAGGTTAATAAGCTTGTGTGTTTTATAGGGCAGTAAAATAATACATTTTTATAACATTTAAAAATAATATATAATTGAACAATATAATAACTGAACACTATTTTGTTAAAAAAGTTCTCATAGAACTTTTTATTTAACTTTTCCACTAGGTAAACTTAGAGTGTATGAAGATAAATACTCCTAATGATGTTGATACAATGGAAATGTGCCAATGACATCCAGAAATGGTAATAATCTATTATTACCAGTCAATACTTAAAAATTTTTAACAATTCTTTAATTTTCTGCATCAATTTAGTTTCACTATAGACAGCCACTGAATTGAGCCACGAGATAATCCATTCCCCTTTTTTCATATTTATGTCAGTAGCAGTCTGAGCCTACAACTATATGGTGTGGTAATAAAACAAAGTAATTGATTTGTCACGACTGAGTCTTTTCAGAAGAATGCGTTGTAAGCTCTGAAGATAATTACTAGAGAATAATTTCAAAAATATTTTGAGTAAAGGCAGTACTGCTTGGAATTGTAGAGATCTTCAAGGACATTTTGTTTTGAAAGACATAGCCTCTGAGAAATAATGCTTAGTTTATATTTGAAAACAAAACAAACAACAAGAACAATAAAACTAATCAAATTAGTTCCTAGTGTCACCTATCTTTTAAAATGGCTAAAATGATATTTGCATTATCTGGGGCCACGGTTCATCCTGATGCACTAACTGCACTGAAGACAATGAGATTTTACTTTTTGTGCATTCATCCAAAGCAGAATCACAATTAGTGGAAAAACTGGAGAGCAAAGAATCTATTTTAAGATCAAACCATTATTTACTGCTTTAATAGACTGTACGGTGTAAAATGAAATTCATTCTCTTTATCCAAATAAGTAGGAAACGTGGAGACATAGCCAAGGTCAGGTAAAATGAGTGATTTACAGGCAGTGTCAGCAGAACTGAGAAGTCACAAAGAGTCCCTGGGAACTAAGTAGAATTCTCTTCTACCTTCCCAGGTGGTGATGCCCTGGAGGGACTTAGCTTTGAAGGAGGCATTGCCATATGTCCCATGGACATTCAGAATACTGGGACAAACAACATCCCATCTTCTCACTCCTCACCTTTTTCTGTAAAACAACCTTGGCAGGGTGTGACAGGGGTGGGGGGGGGTGTCTAACTGTTTAGATGCTGTGAAAATCAATCATACATCCCAAAAATAGACATATAACAAGGTTTGAAAGATATATGTGCAAATAATGTGGTTTAATAGAACTGAATTCAAGTTCCAGCTCTACAACTGTGTCCTCAGAAAAAATAATTAACTTTCATGGATCTCAGCTTCCTCATCTGCAAAATCATCATCGCTAACACAGAGTGCTTACTATATTCCAGGCTTTACGTATTTTAACTCATTTAATCCTTCACAAGCCCATGAGAAGGCACTATTATTAAGTAGTCATTTTCCACGTGAGGAAACTGAGTCACAGAGAGGTTAAGTAACTTGCCCAAAGATAACACTTACTCCACAGGGTTCTTGTGAGATCAAATACAAATCAATTAACATGATGAGTGATGGAAAGGATCTTGAAGATCATCTAGTCTTAAACTCTGACTGTAAATATGAGGGATCTAAGGTCCACAAAAAAGCTGGTTAACTGAAGACACTGAACCTCTTCGAGATCTTATTCTAGTGGTCTTCTAAAAGCACCTCTTTCCTATTTTGCTTTTCTCTAAGTAATTTTCTTAATATATTCTTTCACTTATATGTATAAAATTCCTCTAGAAGAGAAAAGTGGGAAAGAGTTGCCTTTCCCACTTTTTAAAAACAGGTTAGAAAACTCAGGATACCTTGAAATCAGTGCACAGTACAGCTGGACAGGTCAATGTCAACTGCATGACAGTGATAATGATGGCATAGTTAGGATGGTTGTGATACCATCTCATTTATCGAATCCTGATTCTCTTCAGGGCACTGTGCCAAAGCGTCTTATGCACATTATCTCATTTAATGCTAAATCTACCTTTGAGTATATAACTTAAAATGTTATTAATTTTAAAATCAGAGAATGGCTGAGCCTGAGGTTTAAAAAATGTAGACTTTCTGGAGTCAAAATTTCAAATCCCAGTTGTGTTGACTCAGCCCAAGGTCCTACTAAAGAGGATAAACTGAAGGCCAGGCAGATTAGTTAGTGTGGGGTTTGGGCTAGACATTGAGCATGGAGGCCTTCTCTCCACAGAGAGGACATACACAGGCCCCTTAGTACTTTTTGAAAGAGTAGGAGTTAACCTCAACTCTTTCAGCAGAATCTCAGGTTTATTTGCCAAAATGGATTTTTAAAAACAATGGCTGAATTACCCTACAGTCCATTAGTCATCCTACAGAAATCTAATGTTAGAAAAATGTTCACTTAAGATTTAGTGGGGGGAAAAAACTGAACTACTTTCAGCAGTTCTTGGCTGTGGTCCTTTATTCAATAGAAATTTCCTCCTTTAAAATCACCAGTTATTGGATGTAATATAGTCTAATCTTCAGCATTTGTACTTATGGAGAAGAGATGAAGCTCCTGACCTTGCATTGTGTGTTTTTACTGAGCCCCAATTGCTCTTTTCCTAAAGACTCTATCCTGCTTGAGCTGCTCTGGTAGCCAGTTTCCACGATGGTCCGAATAATTCTTGCCTCCTGGTGTTCAGGCCTGTGTAGTTCCCTCCCACACTGAATCAGGGTGGGTGGAATAACTGTATATGACGTTTGGGGCTAGGTCACAGAAGGCACTGTGGTTCCCACCTTGCTCTCTTGGATTGCTGGCTCTGGAATAAGCCAGCTGCCATGCAATGAGAACACTTAAGTAGTCTCATGGAGAACTGAGGTCCCCAGCCAACAGCTGGCACTAATCTGTTACCCACGTAAGTGAACCACCTTAGAAGTGGATGGTCCAGTCTCAGTGAAGACCTGGCTGACATTTGACTGCAACCTCATGGGAAACCACAAGCCAGAACTGCCCAACTATGCTTCTCCCAAATTTCTGGCCCACAGAGATCATGAGATAATAAATGATTACTGTTGTTTTAAGACACTAAGTTCTGGGGTTATTTGTTACAGATATGATAGATACAATACAATGGATAATGAATACTGCTGCTAACCTTGAGAGCACACAACAGCTTACTGTGATCTCTTGTAATTCATAAACCACCATCATTCCATCAGTTATTACAGACTAGACTATTATTAATGATCACAGCTTGCCAAAAAGCCAGCAGTTACATCATTAAATTCTGATTTATATGTGGTTGTTATAGGCATTATTGTTTTGGGAGGTGATATTTTTCAAGATGATGGTATATACAACTGGCTGTCTCTGTTTTGTGAGACGCTGACTTCATAGGCCTGTAAAATGCCTGATTTGATAAAATTATTGGTAATATATATTTATCTATGTTTTCTCCAGTGTTAAGTTAAAAAAAGATAAAACTTGCTTAGTTTACTTTTTAAAGATAAGTTTTTTTGCAGTGGCAGTGCCTGCGGTGGAGTGAAGAACTGCGGAGGACCAAAACAACAAGAATTTGAACGAGCAGCAAGGAACACATCTCTCTGCTGAAATCTACTGCAGTGACTTTCCAAAGGGAGAAATTGAACAGCTCTCCGTGTGTGCAAAGGGCTTCATGTCAACCAGTGCAGAAATGTAGCAAGATTTTCAGAAAGGTAATTTTTAAAAGCTAGGCACTGGGCATTGGATCTCAATTCGAAACAGAAAAGAAACGCTACACATGAATTCATGGAACTTGCCTGGCTGCCAAAAGTTTGATATTTCACACTGGCACTACGGGGAAGGAAGGTATTCACGAGGACTGCCAACTATGCAATCCTGCTTCCTAAATTAGACCCATTCTGTAGTAAAGGAAAGTTACCTTCACACTCCAGAAAGCCTTTACCACATGCCAACACTGTGCCCAGGACTACGCAAAGAATTGCAGAAAGATAGGTGTATACAACTCCTGATAGTTTAGATACCAGGACACTCAAATACCTGAGGGAAAAGCTAAAAAAAATCACTGAGATGTTTCATTTGTAGAACTTCCCACTGGCTCCACCTTACTCTGAGCTAATATTTTCTTTAAAATATTTTAAAATAGGTGATACTTGAAATTGGTTTGAAAACTCCACAAACTATAGCAAAGGATAAGAACAGTAAGCCTCCCTGTAGTCTCTCAATTTATTAATCACAACCTCTTTTGCCAGTTTCATACGTGTCCTTTCAGATAATTCTATGCATACACAAGCATAAATGTATATGCATGTATAGACACAGACATATATGTATACATAGATATTCTCCTTGATAACTCCTCTTAGTATAAATAATAACACAATGTATCTTTCTGTTGCTCTATATTTGAGTTTTTCTTTTGTTTTTTCGGAGATTGTTTTTTTATCTTTATCATATGTTAAATTCACCATCCACATTCAGGTATATTTCTGGTCTTTCTAGGCTGCTCAATTAATCTATTTATGTACCAACATCAAATTTTGAATTACTATAGCTTCGTAATATGTTTTAATATTTGGCCTGGCTAATTTATATTCCCTCCTCCCCTGATTATACTTTTTGAGAATTTCCCTGGCTATACTTATATATTTGATTTTCTAGATGAACTTTAGGATTGCCTATTTAGTCCATCCTGTGACCTCAAATTTCAATTTTTAAAAACTAGCGTCAGAAGTGATGTATCTTTATTTAAGTCTCACACAATCCTATGAAGCAGGTACTCAGGTTAAGTCTTAACATACGCTACACTAATATACTATATACCAATTCTCTTCAACTTTACATTTATCTAGAATTTTGTTATTATGAATGTCCACTTTTATCATCTCCTTTAAGCTTCTCAACCACTTTGGGACTAGGCAGGACATACACTATGACTCACATTAGAGATGGAGGGAGGCTCAAGGACTTGTCCCAACCACTGGGAGGCAAGGGCTCTGACACTTGGCCCAGAGCTCTTCCCACCATACCAAAGGCAGAGAGCAGTGTGAGTCCCCAAGAAACACTTTAAAAACAGAGATGGTTTTAGTTTTACTGCAAGGCTACATTTCAGAAATGTTGGCAGACTATCAAATTATTAAACTTTTAATGAAGTTTAAAACTTATAAAATAATACTACCATGAAAACAGTGGAATTTGAACTCTCACATGTTGCTGGTGGGAGAGTAAACTGGCACAACCCTTTCAGAAAGCATCTGGGCAGTACATACCAAAGGGCTTGAAGTGTTTTAGAGGAAGAAGAAAATTGCTGCTGGATTTCCGGCGCAGCCTGCGCCTCGCTCCACTCCTGAGCTCATCTGCTCTGCTCCAACTGGGCCTGTTCCCTCACCGTCCTCTGGTCCTCTGCGTGCCTGTGATCCTGCTCCTCTCTCTGCCTGTGCGCAGAGCCTCCCTGCCCTCCCTTCTCCTCTCCTCAGACCCTGAGTCAGGGCTGACAAGGCCTCACTGAAGCCCACCTGCCCTGCTTCCCAACCTCTCACATTAGCTTCTGTTCTTATAGCTACTCCTCCCTTCCCAGTCTGACAGCTTCTCCACTGCATATCCTGCGGGAGACAACTGTTTACTTCTTTTAGTTTATATTTCACAATTAACAAATATTGTTCTCATTTTCTAAAGTAAAATCAAATGATAAAATTGAAACTTTTTCAGACAATGCATATCCCCTCACTCATCCCACAGAATTTAAGTAACTTTTCCAGAAACAACAAGAGATTCATTGAAATGGTTTTCTTAGAATAACACACCTTGCTCTATAATGATCAGAAAATATTCTCTATAGAGATTAGTTTTAAGATTATTTGTTTGTGAAACTTCTTCATAATTAGACAAATGTTTTCATTTTCTTGTTCAAGATTTCCTTTGATGTAGAAAAACTATTTTCTCTTAAATTAAAAAAAAGGTCAACTTTATAAGTAAAATTGCAAAACTTAGATATAATTTTTTTGTAAGCTTTTGCTAACATTATTCATAACAAGCAGTGGTTCATATCAAGAAATTTTGGATAGCACAGTTTAGAAGTGATTTCATTTTTCTCCAAAGACCTTGGTTTATTCTTTATTTGAGACATTTCTGTTGTTCTAACTCCTTTTAGTTCATCTTGTATCTTCTCAAAATTAAATCTAATCGCTTTAACTGTTTTTAGTCAGCATTCCCATCATGTGTTTGACAGTGGTTGCAAGGCTAGATTTGATATCTATTTCATCAAGATGTTCTTTCTTTGGGCAGATCCAGAAAATATAAATAACCTTCAAATTGTTCCAAAGAATGTCATCATTAGTGGCAGAGTTCTGACCACAACTTCTAGTAACAAATACAAAAGGCTATGCATTGCTCAAAGCACAAAAAATACTTCTAGAATTTTCCCCCAAATTCTGGCACACATACCTTTTTCCTTTGCCAGCTGTGTTAATACCATTAAGATGGTCTTGCCCTTGAGATGCTTTTAAATTATTTAAATAAAGCTAAAATTTTTTATTTTAATTTTTTGAGAATTTAATGGAATCTTACTAAATATTTTTATTAAAAAATGTTATTTGCAGTTCTAATGTTTAATGCCCATCTAGTTGCCAATATACAGAATGACTATTACACTTCATGCACTTTACATCCAGACCTACATATATACAAATTTAAGAGTAATGTGAGTCATTACTGTTTTTTCAGCGAGCATGTGCAAGTGTTGTGGATACTGTATTAATTTGTGAGTATAATCAGAACTTTGAGTTAGAACATGAAGAGAAGGATTTGATGAGTTAATGTGCCTTTTTTCTTACTTAGAATCTTCTGCAGCTCAAATCTTCCTCTTCTTCCTTAAGCAATGTCTACCTAAGACTCAGGTGGCAGCAAAATGCAGACCTTCCTGGGATTCAGCAAGTTACCTTTTTTTAGCAGGTGGAAGGAGTGTAAAACATATATAACAAAATTTGCCATTTTAACCATTTTTAAGTGTATAATTCAGTGGCATTAATTACATTCATGAAATTGTGCAACTATCACCACTATTTCCAAAAATTTTTCATCACTCTAAACAAAAACTCTGTACACATTAAGCAATAATTCCTCCTCTCTCCCATCCCTGGAAACTTCTAATCTACTTTCTGTCTCTATGAATTTGCCTATTCTAGATATTTCACATAAGTGAAACCATACAATATTTGTCCTTTTGTGTCTGGCTTATTTCACTTAGCATAATGTTTTCCAGGCTCATCCACGTTGTAGCATGCATCAGAACTTCATTCCTTTATGTGGTTGAATAACAGTCCACTGTATGTATATACTACATTTTCATTACCCATTCGTCAGCGCTTGTCTTTTGATTAAGGGCACAGTGTGGAGAAGTGGGACCCAAGCACTGTATGCAATAGGAGGTACCCCACACAGCATGGGGCCTAGGGCAGGAGTCCTTCCCACCTGGGTCTGGGACAGTACTGCTTCCCCACAAAAATCACTGGGGGAGATTCTTGATTACTTCAACTGTTGTGTTTCCCTTCGCCTCTGAATTCCTAAAGCACCTGCAATCAATGAAATAAAGCTTAACATTTATCTACAGAGTGAGTTACTGTTGCCTTCCCCACAATTAAACTTCAAGCTCCCTTTCTGCTCTCAGGTGTTGGTGCTGGTAGTTAATAGAGAAGGAAATGAATCCTGGCTCTCAGTGTGCCAGTTACTGTGCTAAGTGATGGAGCTCAGCAGATGTTCACTGTTTTCCCTCCTCTCTTCTGCAGTGTCTAACATGGCACTAACTACACATCAGGAATTGAAAACTATTGCTGATTGATTGATTGGAAAATGACTCCCTCCTAACAAAATATGTGATTTACTCATGACCTTTATTCTTCCTTGCCCATCCGAGGTCCTGATTTCCCCGGCCAGTGAGAAGAGGCAACCCAAACATACCCTTCAGGAAAAAGATACAGGCCTCAGAGAACTGAGTTTCCGGATTACACATGGGCGAGGTGATGTCTTCTCTTTTCCTTCCCAAGTCTTATCTCTATCTGCCTATGGAGCAGAATTACCATCCTTCCAGCTGACAGTGTACATCAGGACACATTCCTTTGCATTATTTTTCCTTTTTTACAATCCTGAGAATTTTATTTTTCCCAAGGAAAGTAGAATTGAAGCATTCTGTGGATGTTTGCTTTTCTTTGGCATAAAACGAAAGACAAATTCTCTTATGGTGAGGAAAGATGTGAAGTCCCATCTTCAAATTGCAGCTGTCCAGTGATTTTACTTATCCATACAGGACAAATTAGTATATGTTGGGAATTAATTTCTTAATGGCGTGAGAGGAAAGCTCCTCTAAGAATGCAGACAACTACAGTCTCTGTGGGAACCTGACAGATCTCATGGCAGCATGTAAAGTTGTTACTCAAGAAGAAAAGAGTTCTTCCAAATTTGAAAACAAGATGTCTAGACTCTTTGTAACTGATCGTCATGCATAAAAATGTATCATAAAGACATGTCTGAAACTGTACAGTAGCATCCCACTAACCAAAGCACTTTTATCAGAAAAATTAGGTTGTGTCTATGAGAATACATAATCATCTAACAAACAGATGTGTCTTAATATCTCTTATTTTGGGTTCTTCAAATCTTGTTTTCTAAGTGGTTATTTCTGGTGCCTAAAATTTTTCAGACAAAATCTCTCTGAATGGAGAGTGATGATTCAGTGCTACCCCTACCACAGTATAGTATAGTTTCATACTTATAATTGTTGTCATTTTAATAACAATTGTTTATTAACTATCAACTTTAGTCCTCAATAAGTGTTTTCAGTTTAATAGCCATAGGAGTACAATCTGACTTCATCAAGTACCATTACAAAGCATAATTTTCTAAAACTAGGCTACTTCCAGAGCCCAGTACACTGGACACTGCTCTCCTGGATATGAAAAAAAGAAAAAACAAACAACTTGTTATCAAGAGCAATTATGTAAACAAGATTGGTTTCTGTGACAAAAATAACAAACATGAGGATTGGATGTTTTATATATATTACTTAATTTCCTAAATACCACTCTGCAAAATGATTTAAGAGTGATGTTAAAAGATAATCCTTGGAGCCTTACAACCGATAGCAAAGCTCCTCCCTATTGGCTGAGTGTGTGGAGCTTTGTTCCTCAGTGCTGACCAAGTGAGGTGCTGCGTGCAAAGGTCAGTCAATGAAACAGGTCTATGTCAGATCCGATTATGGTTCCAGCATGATGCCAGGAGATGACTTCATACTTTTCCCAATATGCTAGGGATTCTTCAATATGTTTGCTACATATGTTTGGTACCCACTGAACATATTCATTTTAAAACAGATATTACTCATGAGGTAACTTGGGCATTATTTTGCCTTGGATTCCAGAGGAATCATTAATTAATGCTGGATAGTAATAATGAAGCAACCATATCATTCTTTTTGCTGCCTTGTGGTTAAATATAAACTGTTTAATCACAGGTAGTGGAGTGTCCATGTGTACAGGGTGCACCAAGTTCATGGGCCTAAAACAGATCAGGGAGATTAAAATTGGACTTTGTCCATTGGAAGGCTGTTCTCACTTGAGACCATCATTCTGTCCATCTGTCCATCCATTCACCCATCTTTTGTGTTGAGCTCCAAATAAGCAAAAAGCATTGTATTTTGCTGAGGGAGATACCACGGTGATCAAAACCTGAGGATAGGTCCTCATCAGGTTTGGATCAGGTCAGGAAATACAAAGTATCTTAGAGGAAGTGGGTCAAAGTTTGGGGCTCCAAAAGGAGAAAACAGTTCAGAGAAGGTAAGGAAGTGAGAAGAGATGGGATCTGGACTCCTCCTACCATGCCCTGCATCACCAGGAACTCCCTGAGCCCAGATCTGTCCAAGTCTGAAAAGGATTCTTTCTCTAGACCCTGACCTCTAAAAGAAGTACTGGCGCTCAGAAGCTGTCTTGAGATTAAAGTGGAGACAGTGACAAAATTCTCCCAAGCAAATATGTGAGAAATACTGCTACCAAAAGGGGCCCCAGAGAGTTTGTTCATATAACATTATAGTATTTTTCTTTCCACCAAGGAGAAATGAAGAAACACTTTCAATTTAGGTTGGAAGAAAAGTGTATAACTATCGGATGCTGGAATAACCCGGGAATAGAGATTTCACAATTAAATTCTTAGGAGATTTTTGGAAACAGTATAAATTCTTATTTGTCTTGAATAACTTAATAAGATCTTGCTGAAATGGACTAAGAGAATGGATCAAAGATCATACTAGTCACCAACTTAAAATATCACCACCAAAGAATTTTGTTGAATTATGGATCCTCTCACCTAGAGGTTTGAAACATTAACTTTTCACATTTGTACAAAATACATTTTAAGGAGGACAATGACTCTCCACGAGTAGAAGTTTAGGAATCAGTGAAAGCAGGAGTAGGAACTTTTTGGGGTAAGGGTCCTTCCTTAATTCTCAAGTTGGAAACTTATAATTAAAGCCAGTTTGCAATGCACTACATCTTTCATTCTTTCCTTTCAATCTAAAGCTTCCAACTTCTCCAAGCTCTCATTCCTGGAAAAGCTTTTGGCAGTCACTTTTTGCAACCCACAATTTCTGTAGCTTTTCATCTTTTTACCATATTCTTTCTCCATCTAAGCCTCACTTCCCATATGTGGTCAGTAACGCCACCACCACCGGAAGTAAAATGGTCCTCAGAATGGGCCTGTTTGCCCACACAAGGGCAGAAACGTGGGGCAGGAAAGGAGTCCAGCATTCATGGGTCTCAAGATACTCCGAAACTATGAAGAACACATTATTACTCATTTTATACATGTGAAATGGACACAAAAACATTAGGGAATTTTCTGAAGGCTACAAAGAAAGCCAATCAGTGGGTATGGGTCTACATCCCACACTCATTTGTCAGGCTGTGCCTCCCTTTGCAATTCTGAGAAGGGTGTTGTTGGCAAACTAGCCTCGTCATCTCCGCTTTTGAATTCTATTAGATGATAATGATTTTAAAAGAAAACACTGTTTGCATTTTTTTGAGCATGTTCTATATTTTAGGCACTGTGCTAGGAGATTTCAAGTGTTACTACTAATATTTACTAAAAACTACTAATTTTTAAAAATGATGAAACTGAGGCTCAGGCAAGTCATCTGACTTAAAACCTCTGAAAAACCACCAAAGACAGTAGAATGTTAAATGGTGATTTACATGAAACAGTGTCAGTAAAATTTGGGGGTAAATTAAGACAATCCTTTTAAATAAGACTATATCTATGTACGTGTACAGATACACACATATACATATATATACACATACACATATGTAAATTATATATACTTAAAAGATATATAGATTTTAATAAAAGTGACAGCTTAATGGAAATACAGTGCTCACATCGCTGGTGCTGATTTTCTAACAACAGTCCTACATGTGATGCTTCTCTGAAAAGCATGTCGGTACCACGACTGACTAAACAATGCAAATATGACTGACACACCCTCAGACACCTTTCACCTTAGTATAACACAGGGAGTTTCACATAAATTTTCAGGAGTATAAATGAAATCTCCCGAGTCTTCTGGAATAAATACCTCCAGGCTTGGTGGGACCACAGTCAAGCAGCCTAGAAGTTCTATACTTTGCCTACAATAGTTTGTGAACTATGATACCAAGATCTGTGTAATCCAAGTATTTTAAATGCTTCCACACCATTTCAAGTACAATCATGAAATTTAAAAATACTCCTCTACCATCACATAGAACAGAAAAAGTAATTCTTTGCAAATCTTGTTTAAATGAATATTTGAGTATCTAAAACCCACTTTAAAAATTATATCAGTAATGCCATGTTCTATCAGCACAATATTGGCCTCCTTATTAGCAAATTCACTTCAAGTATTAAGGTCACCCCCAGTAGTGATAGTTGGGAACCTGCAACATCAAGCTAAACGGCATGCTCAGTGACCAGTGAACTCCCAGAAAATTTGTTCAAAATGATGCATCATTTGTTAAACACACAAGAATTAGCTCTTCAGGATCTCTCTTTAGAAATATGAAACCCCTCAAAACCACTACCACAAATAGCCAACATTTTAAATAACTGCCAAGCCACCTGCTTTTCTTCAGGAAACATCATAAAACTCACAAGTTACTAAAGCTATGTAAAGCCTATAAAGTCTCTGTCTTTCTGATGAAGTTTACTTATTTTGTTCAAGAGATTTTATTTCCCCTTTTCTGAGAAATGAAAAATCCCCACATCAGATTCAGTTCAAGGCACAGACTTATTTGCCAAAGAAGGTCTCATAACAGAAGTCGATGCCAAAGAACACTTCTTTGTCACTTTAGTCTTGACTTGGCATAGTGTTTCAGATGGTATTCATTTGGAATGAAGAGATCGATGACATAACATGTCCAATCCTCCTCTGTAAGTGGCTTTACTAGAAGTGGGTAAGGGCAGAAAAATATAAATTCATCTGTCTATGGGCAACCAGAAACATACCAACTCATCTTGGAGTAATTTAACCAATAAGATGATTTAGAGGACAGTTCAGTGGCACCATTTCTGGAAGGTAAAAGCTTAGCAGAAGGAACATAAATCAAAGGTGACTGGCAGGTAAAGGATATATGCAGCAATCAGCCAAACCATGTGCACACTGGCACAAATTCAATAAGATCATTTATAAAATTTTTAAGGCAGGAGTACACAAAAGGGGGTCTGGTGCTAACTAAATCCACAGATAGCTTACATGCCACTGAAATAAACACTTCCAGATGCGGGTGTACAAAAACCTTTCACAGAAAGAAATGTTTTGTTTCATAAATCTAAAGGAGCGACTCTTAGCAGGGAAGGGCAAAACGTCTGAAATTGAGACGGAGCTTCTTATGGACGGGAAGTGCCTGTTGAGGTGGAATAATTGTGTCGGTGATGATGAACTGCACAGAGCGTGTCTCCACTTAGGTGCATCACTACAATCGGGAAGACTGGATTTCCTTTAAACGGAGGAAAAAATGTAACATATCATTCCATCAGTCCTCTAAGATCTCGTGTCTGAGTGAGTGTTACTCCCATTACTTTCCTTGGAGTTTCTGTGTGTGGGGTGTGTGGTGGTGGAGACAATGGGTTCACACAGAGAGGAAAGCTGCTAATCAAAGTTTAGAAAAATAATGCTCTGGAACTTACACTAGCACAAAGCTATTGCAGCCTTGGCTTTAATGATGAAACAATGCCCGAAATCTGGGTAGATTACAGTCATCTTTCAGGAATGCATGACCAAATTCATTAATGGCTTAGAAAGTCAATTTGTTCATCAAAACAGGATAATAATATGTGGGACTTTCTGGTCATATACATAAACACTCCCAGAAGTTCAAACAGAAAGCTAGAATGTCTTTTTTTTTTTTTAAGTTCAGGTGATCTATGCATTGAGTGCCCCCCCACCCCTCCTCCCCAGGAAATCCCCTTGAAATTAGTTTTCTTGTTCAATCTCAAACTTCACGCAAATTCTTTGTAAGCATCTGAGCACTGAATTTACTCTTGAGAATATTTTTAATTGTCTGTTTTATGCATTGACCCAAATTATAAACTTGTCAAATTTTATTCTTCTTTCATTCAGGGTCTTGTTCTACTTATTCTTTACACCAAATTTCTCTTGAATACATTCTATCTTCTCTGTCCTCAATGTTGTTGCCTCAGCAGAGGCTCTTCTGGTCTCTTGCCTGCAATACTGCAGCAGCCACCTATTAGGTCTCTCTGCCTGTTCTCTCTCCTATCTCCAGTCCCTCCGCCGCACCATCATCTGAGTTATTTTTCTACAACACAGATATGTTCATATCAACCCCTTGCTCAAAAAGTCTAAAATAGCTCCTTGATGGCCCTATCAGTTGTTTAAAAAATTTTTTCCAAACAAAATCTTACTGAGACCCCAATTCATATCAGAGATAGAAATTTATCTGTTTTATTTAGAGAAAACACTTTATTATTTGCAGAATACCTGTAAAATAATCTGGGGTTTCTGCAGAGCACAGTTAGATAACTGCGGGCCTACGTCATAAGGTCTAGGCACACTGGCTTGAAGGTCAGAGTCCTTCTGAAAATGCTTCCATCTCCCCTCAAAGCACTCGACACTTGGTTCCTCACCGTGGCCTGAGCAGCCACACTGCTTTCATACAGCTTTCCCCCCCCATTTTATTCCTGCTCTTCTTTCTGCCTGAATTATCTTTTCAAAATTCTTACTCACTTCCCTCACCGCTGTCTCACAACCTCAGTTCGAGTGTTAACGACTACACAGCTTCCTGGACTTCCTCAGGCCTACTATGCCCTTGTTCTCTGTACCTCAGGCACTCTGTCCGCCTTCAGTTACAATGCCAACCACACAGCACTGCATATATGTGCATCTCTTTGTTGCATCGGAACATCTAGTTACTTATCTCCATACACCAAACCCCCATTTCCACATATTTCTAACTCAATGTTTGGCAAATGTTTATTGAATTAATAAATGGAGATATCAAAGCTATAAGGATCTCAGGACATGTAGGGATGTTAACGCTGGTCCTTCCACTTCTAAATCATGTGGAGTTCAATTTACAAATGAGGATTCTGCCTTATTATTGTTATTGTTATTGTCTAGTCCACACTGAGAAAGCAAGTACTGTCCTTTGTATGTGAAGTGTGCTTTCATCTGTCAGGAAGGCATGGGCTTTGAGCTGTGCTTGGATGAGGAATGCTTGTCAACTATAACTTATTTACTTATTAGGCTCTTACCTAATTAGTCTAGAATATGGGAGTGGGTGTTTTAGGTTAGATGAGGAATGCAGAATTAAATCAGAGCCAGAAATGTAGTCTCTAACTTCTTTACTGGAAACTATAAAATCTGCACAAGTGTTTGAATTGGAATTGACAGGAACCTGTAGGCCAGGCTGTGAACTTCGGGAGCCAGAGAGTCAACTCAAATACTCCCTCCCTGGTATTTCCACCAGGGGCACAGCTGCCCAGCTGTCACCTTGAATGCACCTGGGCAAATTCAGAGCCTGACATTGGGCTCTGCCCTTATGACCTCTGCCAACTAATCAGCCAAAATATTTCCAGATCTGGAGAGCCTACTCCGAATTTTGGGTATATGCCCAGAACTGAAAGTGCACTCCAATCAGGTGGGAGAGCCTATCCAGGTGCCAGGGCAGGAATGAACATCTGACTGACATATGGGCTATGGATTTTCTCTTCTCACAGCTTGGCGTCATGCAGAGGAGGTGTGTGGGGGTGGAATATTTGATCTGTGCATACATAGCCTAGGGGATTTGGTTTAAATCAAATCATAATTAAAACACCAGCCAGGAAAATAAGGCATAATTATTTTTTCCTGCATATTTTTCCTACCTTGGCTATAGCCTTAAATATATGTTGGGCACAATAAGAGCAAGGTATCAGTTTCATTTTTGGAAGGTGTAACTTTTCCACTTAAAACAATCCACTTATTATGTTGTGGGATTAACTTTGCAACTACATCAGTAAATTAAATAACAGTTCAGTGATTACATTTGTGTTACTAAAGTATATAACACTATTTAAGAAATCATCAAAAAGTAAATCATCTCCAGTTCAACAGGCTCTCATCACGGCTGTCTGGAGGGGATTTTTGTCACACTATCAATAAAACAGTACACAAATGTCTCACTTAAACAAAACATGCTTATGAATGTTAAACATTTCTGGCAATGGTTAATAAAGAATTTACTTGAATAAAACTAAAGTGTTATTTTCTAATATTCACCTAGTTTAGATATATAATATTTAAAAATTTAAATACTATTTTTGCTAGGTAAACATGAGCAATTTAATATACTGACTGAGCTACAGATCTAACTCAATATTTATAATCTTCTTGTTTATTCATAGACTTAAAAGAAATTTCTTGCCATTTTTAGAGCGCAATTTTTAAGTTGAGAAATATCTCAACTTAGTTCCTCCCAACTAATCCTTTGGCTGCTTGCATGAATTTATGAGTTAAATGAATCCTGTGATTTTTTTTTAAAGAAAAAATAATTTCTTTTTGGGAGTCACTCAAAATATTTTTCTATTCTATCTCCATTCCCTCAGAAGATTGCAAAAACCTAGAAACTATAACACATTCAAATCTCAAGATTTCGTCCTTTTAGAATATTCTGCTCAAAAAGTTTCTCTTTGTTGTTAATTACTCCTTTTTTCTTGCCCTCAAGTTCAAATTATTCTTTATTCTCTAAGATATAGCCTGCCTTTTACAACGAATAGAGATTCATTAATTTCTTGAATTACTTCAAATTTAAAAAGACTTTGAAGGATACAAACTTGGAGAAAATACACAGGGCTGATTAGGGTTATCATCTTTCATTACTACTTTAACCATGCCCCCATTAGAGAAGACTGATTCTCTCCTTTTCACATTATGTTCCTGAAAATTCTAGTATTCTTAGCAGGATTTCTAGGGGCCTCATAGATGTTTGATTTGAATGTCCATTTACCATTTTTGTGCTACTCAAAATAAAGGTTCTGTCATCTCATGTTTTGTATTTGAACTTATAAATGTTTTGTTGATTAGGAGTTATGTCTTGGAATTTTGGCTTGTTACTTTTGCTTTTTGATATTTAAAGCAGCCCAAATAAATACTCTATATAAAACTGTGCAGGGGAGTACATCAACCTTAGGATGTATGCCCCATGTAAACTAAATGAGAGGTCTTTACTGCTGATATAAAAGTAAAGGCAGACAAAAGCAAAATGTGTTTCAAGTCACTGTTTACCGTGAAAACAAACCAGTTGTTAACACTACCAGAATTTTTCAAAATGGAACTGGATAGTTCCTTTCTCTTTTTTGTTGCTGAGGAAGATTCACCCTGAGCTAACATCTGTGCCAATGTTCCTCTATTCTGTATGTGGGACATTGCCACAGCATGGCTGGTGAGTGCAGTAGGTCCACACCTGGGATCTGAACCTGCAAACCCGGGCCACCGGAGCGGAGTGCACAGAACTTTAACCACTCAGCCATGGGGCCTGGCCCTGGATAATTCCTTATAAACAAATTCACTGGCTGTCCCAATTTAAGGTATTACTGCAGAAAGTTCCAAGTTCCCTTCTCCCCCCATTCTGCCTGATGATTAAAGAAAACATTACACAGTTTTATGGTATAACATGATTGTGCCAATTCTACTTGGCAATACAGAATTATTATGCTATACTTACAATAGTAGAAAAAGTATCAGTAATGAAGTTCACCAAATTTGGATTCAACAGGCAAAGTAAAACAAATTTGACCCTGAAACTTTAAGCAAATATCTGTCAGAGAAGGGTCCACAGGTGACTGAGATTTTTCTCTCTCTCTCTTTTTTTTTTTTTTTGCAGGGGAAGCTTGGCCCTAAGCTAACATCTATCGCCAATCTTCCTCCTTTTTTTTCCCCTTCCTTTCCCCTCTACACAGCCCCAGTACAGTTGTACAGTTGTAAGTTCTTTTGGTTCTTCTATGTGAGCCACCGCCACAGCATGGCTACTGACAGATGAGTGGTGTGGTTCTGTGCCTGGGAACCGAACCTGGGCTGCTCAAGTAGAGCGCACCGAACTTTAACCGTTAGGCCATCAGGGCTGGCTCTGAGATTTTCTTTACGACATCTTCAAGTAGCTTATAATGTTTTTAAGATACTTTAATAAATATTTTCCAGAAAACCACAAAGAGTTATGCTACTAAGAAAACCACATATTGATTCCGTCTAAACACTACCAGTTTAAAAATGTGAGCACTTGTTAGATACTGTTAGTGAAACAACTTTTAAGCAAAAATTCTTACTATTTCTCTTTTAAGCTAAGGCTACTACAGGCCTGCGTAAAACGTTATTAAAAACTGCTGTATTTGTGAATGAAAACTTCTCAGTGTTGTGTAAATAAAATAAAATATGGAAATAAAGTAGGCATGGTGATGGATATAATATTACAACTGTCACCCATAACTTTGATTTTAAAACATCTTCACTTTTCTTACTGAATGAATTTTTAAGAGTGGATCTTCTAGATATAACACACAGATTTTTCTGAAATATTTGCTAAAGAAACTCTTTTCTTGTGAAACATGTTTTAATACTTTTTGGAACACTTGTCTTCTACTCAATATAGTTTAGGAATGCTATCTCATATTGTCAGGATAAGACCACTTAAAGAGTTAAAAACAAAGGCCAGTCTGAAAAGAGGAAGTTTAATGAGTAGGATTAGTGAGAATTCATTGAAGTCCATGGTCCCAGTAAACCACAGAGTATTTAGCTCCTGTACTTACAGATAGAACTCTGGTACTTACTAGGTAACGTTAAGTTGGTTACTTAATTTTTCTCTAAATCTCAGTCTTCTTATCTATAAAGCGGGGATAATAACACTCATCTTGCTATGTTGTGAGGATAAATAACATAATTCAGGTGAAAAGTTTCTTTTAAAATATTATGTTATTATTTGATCAACTAACACTTGTCTCAGAGTCTAATGATTTTCTCTCCCAAACTCTTCCAACTTCTTTCCACATTTCAAACATTCTCTCCCTAATTAATTCTAAATTGAACACTATTAGTTGAACCATATAAAATTTCTGATATTCAACTGTTTTTGATCTAGAGAAACTACAATTTCATATAATTTGATCTGATAAATTTTGTAACTGAAATTACCCCCCCAACCTTATTTTAAAATTAGAAACAACTAAATTAAAAGTCTCACATTTTTTTCTAGAGAACACTTATTTTTAGGTTACTCATATGATAAATATACCACATGTTAATTTTTTTTTCTGAGAATCAGTGGCCCACAACTATAAAAAGGAACCTGGCTCCAATTTATAATGATAGATTTAGTACTTCCAAAAAATTTATTGAGAAAATTTTTACTTCCAGTCAAAACACAAACATTTAAGAATCCCTACCTAATTTCTACTTGGCAGTTACATTTTAAAATTTTTCTAATATTTTGTGACATTTAATTTTCCAGGTTGAACACATAAAATGCAGACTAATGTAATGTGCTCATGGCATAAGAATTATTCATGAATGTGAAATTCTAGATTAAAATAGTCAAAGCAATCTGCTATGCCACTTTTGTTTTTAAAAGTTTAATGTGAGGAATTCTTAAAGGAAATTTCATATTTTCTATCCCTCTTTGTCTATTGTGAACACTCCTGAAGAATCAATGACATGAGGGCATCCCGAGCACGCCTAATAGATATATACATATCAAAGTAACTGGCCACAGTGGAAGAGCAGTCAACTGAGGGTCAGGAGGCTGGACTCCAGGGTCAGCCCTGTCATTCACTTACGAGATGCCTTTGGATACACTGCAAAGCTTCTTTGAGACTAATTGGCTTTCTCAAGTCTTAGCCAGCTTTAAAATACTATGATTCTGTCTCAGAATTTTAGACAGCTGAGTGAATACTGAAGCGACACACTTCTCAGGACGCACTTAAGGTATTTAGGTTAATGACCATGCTTAAATGAACAATTTAATTGTCTCACTGTTGTAGTTCAATAGAAAGCCACCTGATAATATTCAAGCTCAGGGGGTTAACATATCTTTCTACTGTGAATATCACTCAGGAGAAATTAAAACAGATTTAGGCACTGCACATGGGATTATGTCATCTCTCTCCATGAACACAGTTTCCTTTCTCTGGCTTTCAAAATTATAGACCTGGTTTAAATCAGCCATTTACAGCACTTCCCACTGAGAGTTGGGATTGAGCTTCAGAAAAGGTAACCATGGGCACCACCCACTGCTTGTAAACAGCGAGGATTAGATAAAACAGATGTCTGACCATCTTCTATGTGACAGACAACCAGTACATTGGGTTCCTCTTCAGGGTAGCTTCTCAGAGAGAAAAACCAAAATGCTCTAACTATAAAAGTACACTTCATTCACAAAATTTTAAGATGCTTTTTACTTCTAAACTTGCACAAATAAATTCTAAGAATATGTTGTTTTAAACCATTACCAAAAGCACTTGACTTTTTAGGCTGTGAGAAGAAAATACTCTTCAAACAAATACCAATTAATTTTCTGATAGGAGAATTCATTTAAAGCTTTTGCTACACCTTTTTTGGGGCCCAGGCACCCCTCTTAACGTAAATTTTATCTTGTCCTTTACTATTCTATATTTTGTAATGTATTAGCACTACTTTCATAATCAATAAAATGAAGAAATTTTAAAAACTGAGGAAAATGTGGCTAGTAACAATTTATTTAAAAAAATTATCACCAACTTTGATATACTGATCAGTCTCTGAAAACCTGTTTTCAATAACTTATACAAATATACAAACTCAAATAAACTGAACTTGATGAAGCTTTATAAATCTGAGACCAGGCCATTTGTTATTTAGATTTCTGTTTCTTAAGAGCTAGTATGCCAAATCTAGCTAGTATGCAAAAATTGAGTGGTAACTATGTATACTCAGTTAGAGACCTTAGTTTCTAAGGTGATAACGGTGATAAAAAACCATTAATGTTCTTCAACCATTATTAATCCAAAAAGTAAAAATGAACATTTATTTATTCTCAGCAACAATAATCATTAAATGATATTTAAATTTTAATGGTATAAACTATTAGTATGTAAAGAAATTACATTATGATTCAAGTTTTAGTTTCTTCTGGGATTACAAAGTGAGGCCTCCGTGTTTGTGTGTGTGTCTGTGTGGTCGGGTGGTGTGGGGAATGGTTTCTACTTTAGTTTATTTGCATTCTTATCTGATCCCTTTTAGAAAATATACTACAGCTGCTACTGCTACTCCTAATTCCACTATTATTAATATAATGTATTAAGAGCTTACCACATGTCAAGTTTATAGTACTCCTTAAATTCTATAGGTATATTCTATTATTATACCCATTTACAGGTGAGGAAACTGAGCCATAGAGAGGCTAAGAAACTTCCTTAAGGCTACTTAGCTAGTAGATGGCAGAGCTGGAGTCTGAAACCTGGCCATTTGGCTCTAGGATCAACAGTCTTAATCACCACACAACACAGCCTCATGTGATACCAACTGCTGTGAGTAAAAGGACAATATAAGATGACAAGCACCAAAATCATTTTACTTTCTCTGCATAGGATTGAGAATACATGAGAACACAGAAAAGAAAGAAATCACTAACTAAAACCAAAATGCCAAAGACAGTACTGTCATCACTGGCTGAGTGGGGATGTGGTTTCTAGGTGTCTCCACAGCACTCATGAGGGGCAAGCAACTGATGTCTCTGCTACCCTCCCCTTCCCTCTCCTCCAGCAGCTACTCAGTGCAAAGCAGTGCTAGTCCTCTCCTTCACCTAGTGTGGCTTTAATCATTCCTTTCTTCTATCATTTCAACTAATTCCCAAGGTGAAGAATTAACAATTTTTTTTCCCCAAGGAAGATTGGCCCTGAACTAACATCTGTTGCCAATCTTCCTCTATTTTGTATATGAGACACCACCACAGCATGGCCACTGATGAGTGGTGTAGGTCCATGCCCAGGATCTAAACCTGGGCCACCAAAGTGGAGCACACCAAACTTAACCACTAGGCCATGGGGCCAGTCCACTCACTGACAATTTTTTATACAATGAATTGTATTCCTGAAATTGACCACATTGTGATTTTGTACAAAATTATTTCATAAGTCATACACTAGAAGACAGAATGATGCCTTACTAAAGGCAGATTTTTACTGGCTTATTGATTGATGTTGGGACTTAGTTTCCATGTAACTATTGGTTGCTATTTTAATTCTCCAAATTAATTTCAAATTATTGGGAATTGGCTATATATGAATCAAGTTATGGATATTCAAAATTAGACATCACATTTATACATACATCAGACAAACACTCAATTCAGAATGATGTGCTGGAAAGACAAAATCTCTACGCTTCATAAATATGAACTAGCTGTTCATGGGAATTTTAGTTTACAAAGGAAATTTTACACTGAACGTAAGTTAGCTCAGCCTTTCCGTATGAAAATTTAGGTCTCAATCTACAGTTACTGTAGGGGCAGCCCACATGCTTCCTTCTCCTCTTAGGAGCCGCAGTTCAAAGCCTAGGTACCAAAGTGTCCCTACTGTGGCATAAAGTATCACCTCAGGGAGTGGTCACCAGGGAACTGAACATCAGCATCACAACGTCGGGAGCACCTCCTCTTAGCAGTTGAAGGCATGTGGGAGCCAGGGCAGGGTGGCCCACTGTTAGCAGACAGTCTGCAAATCTATCCCACTTGAAAGAAAAATTTTAACTTGAAAAGGCAGATTTATGTACTGTAATATATGCCATGAAATTTGTGTCTCCCTGATCACATTACTCATGACATAAAGTCGAGGAGGCATATTCAGTCCTGTGCAAATTCTTATAGCTCTAGGAAATGAGCAGACCTTTCAAGGTGGGTCCTTTCTGAGGAATGATAAAAACTCGGTACTCCTCCTGTGATGGAGTTCTTTACCGTCTGCTGTTGATTTTGCCCGTCTGCTTTGGTAGTGGCTACGTGAACCCTTTACGTTCTGGTTTATTTGTTGTATTTTCCAGATGTATTTAAATTAAGCATTTTAAAATTGCATCATTAGTTTTAAAAAGCATATTGTTTATACGTTTATTAGATAAAAATTAGCTTAGGGGGCCAGCCTGGTGGCATAGTGGTTAAGTTTGCATGCTCCACTTCAGCGGCCCAGGTTCATAGGTTCAGATCCCAAGCACAGACCTTCGCACGCTTATGAAGTCATGCTGTGGCAGGCATCCCACACATAAAGTAGAGGAATATGGGCAAGGATGTTAGCGCAGGGCCAATCTTCCTCAGCCAAAAGAGGAGGACTGGCAACAGATGTTAGCCCAGGGCTAATCTTCCTCACCAAAAAAAAATTAGCTTAAACTATATCTGAACTTAGTTTCAAGTACATTTTCTGACCATATACTACAATCTTAGATTACAAAGGCAACAATACATGAGTAATAGAGTACCAGGTTAGACATGGGGGAATGAATATATATATTTGTTGTCAGTGCTGTTGAGTCAATTCTGACTCCTAGAGCCCTGTGTACAGCAGAGCGGAGCCCTGCCCCATCTTTTTTGCACCATCCTCTCACCTTCCAGTGCTGTATCAGCCAATGCTAGGCGGCTATTCATTGGATTTTCATGGCTAATTTCTTCAGAAGTGTGTGACCAGGCCTTTCTTCCTAGTTGTCTTAGTCTGGAAGCTCAGCTGAAACCTGTCCACCATGGGTGACCCTGCTGGTATTTGAAATACCTGTGGCATAGCTTTCAGCATCACAGCAACATGCAGCTGCCACAGTATGACAATGACAGATGGGTTGTGTCATTCCCTGGCTAGGAAGAAAACCTGGGCTGCAGCAATGAGAGCTCAAATCGTAACCAGTGGACTACCAGGGGCTGGCTGAATACGAATACACACACACACACTCACTCACACACACACATACAAATAATGTCATCAACCAAGATGGTTCTCAAGTGATCTGTTTAGTCAACTTAAAATTAAACACTTGAAAAATGAAGCAGCCACCATTGCCACCACGTCCTCATGAGGAAATATCAGACTTCATGATTAGGAGATTTTCCCCTTGCATTAGATACGTTTTCCCTCATGTAATTTTATCCATTACTTTTAGTTAACATTTTAGGTTATTTCTCAAAAATCCTGTTTCCCCTTGCTACTCTTAATTATTTCTAGATTATTGTCAACACTGCCTCCTATTTCTTCTCTCTCCACTCCAATGCTCAACCTATCAAGTCATTATTTGGCTCTTATCTATTCATTTGATATTTTTAATCCTTTGTTATAAGTTGGTTCTTTCAATTTCAATTGGTTTTTAAATTCTTCCAATCATCTCATATTTTTCTAAGTCTCATCTTCCTTTTTGGCTTATCCCTTAAAATAGTCTCACCTATCATGTAGAAAAAAAAAAAGAGATACTTGATATCATTCTTTCTTTCAAATGTAATAACTTAAAAACATTCAGGCAAAAGGATATTGCTTTAATCAGTAGTATTAAAATCATGTTCTTATAACACATTAGACAAGTTTTAAATATTAAAAGTGAAAACAACCATCACCATTACAAAAAGCTTCTGGAGACATATATAAAAAGCTTCTAACATATTCTTGCTGTGACACTGAGAATCCATACAATTAACAAAAACTAATGAGAACAGAGAAAGGAAAGAAAGCACTCCCTTTAACTAAAACACAGGAAAAAGGAGATGATATAATGTAGAAGAAATCATGACTTCTATCAACCAGTAGTAAAATCCACTCTTAAGAAAAAACACATACTATGTTATACTTACGTATGTATGTATAATGCTATACATATATATTCTGCTTTAGTATGTTAAAGCAGAAAGGAATATTAAAAAAAGGTAAACTCTCCTGTTTCTCAGTCATATAAATCGAACCTCACTTTCTGAAAATCAAACCAATTCCTTACAAACAGAGAAGGACTTGGAGAAAGTTCTATTAACATGGATAAAGATTTAAAAAAAAAAAGGGCCACAAAAATGAGCATTGAATTAACACACACACACACATAATCACGTACTTTCTTTAGGCTATTGAAATATAAAGTCTTTAATTCTCCATTAAAAAAAAAAAACAAACTCTGATTATAAGCTTTAAAACCATTTGAAGATGTGAAAGACTGTCTGAATTTCTGCCTACTTCAAAGCCAGTAAAGAAATCATTTCTTCTTCTTCCAACTCAAAGTATGTTTAGGAGCAGGACATCTGATAGAAGTGGTACTGCCAATCTAACCAATTTTAAAATATAAAGTGCTTCTGGCAATATTTGGATACATATAATTTGACAAAAAAGTTTTATGAACCCAAGCTTTGAAAAATAGAAAATATAAGCCCCAACAAAAAAGCATAATTTGTAACTGAAAGAAAATAATATTTTGTAGAAAAAAATTGTCCTTCCAAAAAGAGACAAAAATGACTAACTTTTATTTCCCAAGAGAATTATGCCACTTTTATACAACAAAATTACAGTCACCACAAATTGCTTTCAACAATTCCATTGCTTCTTCATTTGACCACTTGAAAATCAAAATTCTTTCAGATTATAAATATAACTTTTTATAACTCTGTTATTACGTACTGTGAACGGGGAAAGGGGGCCAATCTTGTGGCCGTAGCGTCGAACGGCCTCTCTGATGTGGCAGGGCTGGATGGCATCGCTGTGGGCCTCAACACCACAGGCCGCAGTGTTCTGCGACAGAAAAACACATAAATTGTTACTAAATCAAAAACACACAACAGAACTGCAGTGTATAAAATATGAAAATAAACTTTTATAAAATGGATGTGTTTTTCCTTAGGAGGCACATCACTGCTGCTGTATACTACATCTAAAAAAAATTCCATTAACAAATCAAAGACGACTTTTACATGACCCCTTCCTAGCAGACCTACCAAATGCAAGTTTTATGCCCACAATATTTCACCTAGGCTTGCATGTCAAGGTACAGGAGAAGACAGCCACTTGTGTGCAGATGAAAAGTGTCATGGGAGCTTGCTGAAAGAACCACAGGAAGCTATTTTTTTAAAAAACATTTGAACATTTATTATTATAAATGTTTCTTGAGAGCTCGTGGGGCATAATTCTGAAATAACTTGAGGGTCATCAATTTTAAAACGAAAAATGTAAAATTTCTACATATTTATTTATAGTACTAGGGACTGTCATAAAAGATCATTTCAACTTGGTTCCTAATTTTCTAGGTGTCCTCAGGGCAAAAAATAAAATAAAACAAGAACTTTCTATTTTAATCTGCCTTATCTGTAAAAGGCAGGTTTGAAAGTACAAAAAGACACAAGAAAGAGAAAGATTATTTGCAATGAGAGTATGATTACCAACTCAAGAAATGTGTGTAATGTGATTTTTTAAAAAAAAAATTAAAATGCTCGATAGGGGCGTTATAGTTTCGTGGTTCAGTTGTAGGCTCTGACTTCCCAACTACCTGGGTGCAGATCACAGCCCGAGCAGTTACCAGCTCTGTCAAGTTATCTAATCTCTCTGCACTTCAGTGTCCTCCTCTGCAAAACTGGGATAACAATTATACTTGCTTCATAGGACCATTGTGAAAATTAAATGAGCTGATATATCTAAACCACTTAGTGCCTGACACATGTTAGCTATTAATAGCATGAGGTTATTATTTAAATTAAGAGTTAAAAATGGAACCTCCGTGTTCTGATATGATAAACTACTTTATTTTAACGTGCAGTGGATATCAGATGCCAGGGCATCAACACCAAAGAGTCAAGAGAAACAAATAGTAGCTTGTGTATTACTATGACTAAAAGTCATTCTGATGTCATTCAATTAAAATTATTTGTTTTTCTGATAATTACTATAATTCCCACTCTCGTAACTCCTTGTAGGGGTATAACTAGTACAACCTCTACGGACAGCAATTTGGCAAAATCTTATCAAAATGAAAAAGCACAACCATTTTTGACCCAGCAACTTTACCTCTAAGAATTTATCCTACAGATATATTACACACATTCTAGATACATATGTGTGTGTATACATATATACACACGTATATATGGATATTCACTGCAGCACTAGTTGGATTGATAAACTAAATGTTCATCAGTGAGGGATCACTGAAATAAATTATGATACATCCACTCAACAAAACAGAAACCACAGCAACCACCACCAAGAATGAGGTTGTTTACATACATACTCCTATGGAGGTATCTCTAAGATACACTGTGTGAAAAAACGCCGGGTGTCCAACTGGGTGGCACTATGGTACCACTTGTTGGAAAAAAAAAGGCTGTACGTTTACACTTATTGAAGCATAGAATACTTCTGCAACAGTACACCAAAAATCAGTAACAGTGCTTATCTCTTGGAGGATAAATGGGTAGCTGGAGGACAGGAATTAGAGAAGACATTTTTCACTGTATATCCTTCTGTACTTTTAAAATATATTTTTTGTACCTTGTGCATGTTTTTCCTATTACAAACTAGTAACATGTAAAAATTCCTACAACACGAGAGCACTGCTAATTATCCAAACTGAACCTAAAAAAGGACTTAAAATATAAAACAAAACAGATCTTGATTATTTTTACTATTTTAACAAGATTTGAAATAAGCCAAATAGGACTTTACTCTAGGGCATCTTTCTCAATTTCATTCCAACAATACCCTAAATAACATATCTGCTATGCCCATAATAACATGGATTAAGTTATCTTAACCCCTCACTTTGGCACTGATACAAAAGTACACAGGAGTTTTTCTTTTTAAATGCTGTCTCAATTCTCATTCCAAACACTTTGTTTCAGTTGGAATATATTAGAATAAATGCAACTATCAGGTACTAGATAAAGGTAAAGGCTCTCCTGTGAGTCCATTCTGCTTCAAAATATGAAAATGACTAATACAGACATTAACAGATATATCTGCCAGATATATCAAATGCTTGCGAAGTAAGTTGAGGCATTCTATCCATTTGTGGAAATGAATGCAAATATTTAGCTGCATCTGGAATCTAAAGTAAGTTTTCCAGTGGAAACTCAAGGGGAAATACAAAAAAGAGCCATCAAGAGGGTCAATATCCTGCACTAAGTGGGGTGGAAAGTCCTTCCTGTGTATTCTTCTATGGCATCTCCTTTCTCCCTGCAAACTGGATTTATTTTTCATTTCTTTTCTCCATGGCCAATAGCGATTCTACTCTTCCTCTACTTTCCCAAACAAATTTGGTTTTGATGTAGAACATTTTGGTCAAAATCGCTCAGAACCTCTGGCATGGCAATCAAATAGGATTTGTGAGCACTGAAGGAGGAAACATAAGTTAGAAACTGCCTGTGACTGCTATTTGTAGATATGGAGAAAAGTAAGCCAGCCTGGTTGAATCATGTTATCTCTGCCAAAAAGATGAAGTTAATTTATATACAAAGAAAAATATTCAATTTTGTGAAGAATGTCATTAGATTTTCCACTTTGCCAATTTCAGGTTTATCTGCTGTAATTAAGCAACTGCAAACATTAGCATAAAGTTACCATGTACACTTCCATATTTGCTTGATTTGCCCATTGAGTTCTTTGGAAGGGAACCTTTAAATCTAAAATGTTGTATTCCCAGTATTGTTTCCACCTCAACAAATATCTTCACATTTCTGTCAATATCCAGTCCCTTACCAAGATACTTGCAATCTGTTCAAATTCAAAATTCATACCAAGTTTAGAATTTTTAATTTAGCAGTGACTCTAACATTTTTATAATATTGTTCAAAACTGTATCAGAAGCATTAGCATTAAGTTTACATGTTTGTTATCTAATATTAAAAACTCTTATATTTACTGTAAACACATATGAAGAGTATTAGATTTATGTATCAATTCATCTTTCCCATTCTGACTGTGCCCACATTTTAGATATTCATTAAATTTTTAAAAACAAAACACATATATTTGACAAAATACTGAGTCCTGTTGTCTACAGAGTGTCAAAATCTCTATGGGGACTAAATTCTTTATTTCCTTAAGTACAAGCTGCTTGGTACAGTTCTTCTTCATATGTCAGTTCCTCTTCCTCTTGGTTGCATTCATACTCCATTCTTGTATTCTTCCATTTCGTCTTTATTCATTTCTCTTTATCCAGAAACTGATGCTGGGTATTGGAAGCTGAAGTATCATATGGAGTCCTACATACTTCCTGGATTTGAGTATTGTCCCTCTGCTTATCCTTGCCAGCTTGCACTGAATAAAATCTCTCAGGAGTTTGAACTCTCAACTGTGGTACAAGGAAGTTATATTGAAACTTCTGTTACCCCTTGATCTCTTACAAAGGACTGTAACTGTCCTGACTCTTTTCCTCAAACTTAAAAGTTCTTGTCAAGGTAAAAGTGTCCTCTCCTTTATCAGCTTTCCCTTTGCCAAGGACCTGGAATCTCAGGTAATTGCCTCTTATTCTTTCCACATCCGTAACAGTGGACTAGACGTTTTGTTAAACTTGAAATATTAAGTCTTACAGAGGAGTAACACATACCTTAGATGAGAGCAAATGACAGGTTAATACCACTATTATTACTACTTCTGTCACTCACTGACCACAAAGGTTGACATATAATCTGACTGGCCAGGCAAGTGTCTTCTCTCTCCTCACTGTTGCACAGACAGCTCTCCCAGAGCTTTGTACTCATAGACGATTTCTTTTTAGATGAAGGTGGGTCATTCTTTGGCGAAAGGTTACAGTATATAATATAGTTAACTTTCTCATTTCAAAGTTTAATTAAGATGTTAATTGTCAAAACTATCGTTCTAAATAACTAGGAAAAGCTTTAACTGAGGAAATTAAAACTAGAAAAGGCATTTAAGGGGAAGACAAGAGAGAATCACTGAATTCAAGGATTCATACATTATTAAATCCGGAAGGAACACAAGTTATCATCTAAACTTTCTCAACTCCTACCTTACTTCATAGATGAGAGAGTGAAGATAAAGGGTGTGCCCAAGATTCCAATGATAGTATCATAATACGGCTATACATCAAATTTTCTGGCTCCTAGTACATATAGCTGGTATATAATAGAGGCTTTATTATTTATGTAGAATGAATTATACCATGTTACCACTATAGCTTATGTTTCCAGTGAGTCAAAATCAAAATATAGCAAGAGTCTAATGTAGAAAGATGTGGATGAGTAAATAGAGAAATAATTAATAGCTTTGAAGTAGGACATTGTTAATTCTGATGTCACTAATTTTGAATTTAGGAGACTTCGCACTTAGACTGGCTAATACTTACTTTACTCAGGAAAACTTTGCTGTAAAATAACTCTAATTTAATAGCTTTCAACAAGATTAGGAGAGAAATGTTTAAATATTTAAGAGAAAAAATTTTCAAAGATTTATAAAGAATTATTTTATGCATGCATAATTACCAGGTTAATTACAATGTTTTATATACTTTGTAAAGCAAGTCCACTGAAGAGGTCTTTTAGGTAACATTTTGCTACCCTAGTTTTTAGTTACTGAATGAGTTGGAGAGCACTATAGCCGAAATTCTTTAAAACTACTTTACAATACAGAACTTCCTTATAGTTCAGATTTTCCCTTAATAAATAAGCAGTGAGTTCTGTCATTTTGCAAATGAAAGGGGAAACCAGATATGAGGCTGAAATTCAAATTTGCTTACTATCAATTATAAAATTATACCTTGGCATAGTTCTACTACTTGTAATGGCAAATGGTTACTATTGTACCAACCAAGTTGTAGCTAAAAGTATCAACTTTGGACAAATTATAAAAAAAAAAGTACTTGAAAGAATAGAGATTGATAAAAACCAGACAGAAACTAGAAGGGGGAGTGTCTATATTTAGAAGAAAGGAATGGCAGTGGGCTGTTTCCTGTTTCTACTGTTTTAGCCTAAGGGCAGGCTCCAGTCAGTATAGTGGGTGCACAACCTTAGAGGCTTGAAGAACTATAGGTCAGAGTTCAGGGCAACCAGAGTAGGTGTAAAGTGAGGAAGGAAATCCCCAAGAGGACAGAGTCAAAGAAGGGAAGCCCCAAATTCGGTGTATATACTTTACCCAAATCTTTGACTAACCCCTAAACTATTCCTGTGTGGCATGGAATCCAAGTGACCCAGCTAAAGCTAAATGAAGTGAAGAAAGACACTAGCTGCTGCCACTGAAAAGGAGTTTGAGTCTGAAGTTCAGAGTTGAGTCTAGAAAAGTAAATTGCCTGCTTAACACACATATATACACACCACCACCATCTACAATATATTATTCACAATGTCCAGGATATTGTGACTTATACTCAACGGAGACTAAAATAATCCAGATATTAATTTATCAAACAAGTATTTTAAAGCAGCTATTATAACTATGCTCAAGGACATGAAGGAAAATAAACTTGCAATAAATGACAAAAAATGACAGTAGATAAATAGAAACTATAGAAAGAAATAAAATGAAAATTATAAAACCATAAAATAAAATATCAGAAATAAAATATTACTACATGGGTGTAACAGTAGATTGGAGCTGACAGAAGGAAGAGTCTGGAACATAAAAAAAGATCAATAGAATTTATCCAACCTGAAGGACAGAGAGAAAAATTTTGAAGAGAAATTAAACAGAGCCTCAGGTGCCTATGGAATAACATCAAAGTAGCTAACTTCAAGTATGTACTTGGAGTCTCAGAAGTGGAGGAGAGAGAGAATGAGGCAGAAAAAATATCTGAAGAAATAATTGCTGAAAATTCCCCCAAACTGGTTAAAGACATAAACCAATATTCATGAATCTCAGTGAACCCTAAGCAGGATAGATACAAAGAAAACCATGTCTACAGATATCATGGTCAAACTGCTGAAAATCAAAAACACAGATATAATCCTGAGAGCATCCAGAGAAAAATAACACATTATATACATGGAAACAATAGTACGAAATCTACCAACAAGTACTGAAAATAAAACTGCCAATTGAGAATTCTATATCCAGTGAAAATATCTTCCAGGAATGAAGGAAAAGTAAAGATATTTTCAGAAATACAAAAACTAAGAGAAACCATCACTAGACAACCTGCACTATAACCAATGCTAAGTAAAATTTAGCAGAACCAAAAAGGAAAATGATACCAGAAGGAAATTCTGATCATCAAAAAGAAATGAACAGGGAAATGGGGGTAAAGTCTATGTTTTCTCTTAGTTTCACTGGAATACATTTGATTATTTAAGGCAAAAATAGTATTATGGTTTATAACATATGTAGACATAAGACATATGATAACTATAGCATAAAGGACAAGAGCGAAGTAGATGGATCTATACAAATATAAGAGTCTTACATTTGATGTGAGTAAAGTAGTACAATAGTAACTCCAAGGACACTGAAAATTTAAGGATGTATATTGTAATCCTTAGCATAACTGCTGAAAAAATGACGCAAAGAGATATTACTAAGAAACCAGTAGATAAATTAAAATAGATTTCTAAAACAGTATACAATTAACCGAAAAGAAGACAGGGAAAACCCCCAGAGAAACAAAAATAGAACAAGCAGAAAACAAATAGCAATATAGTTGACCTATATCCAACCATGTCAATAAATACATTAAATACCACAGAATTAAAGACTACAATTAAAAGATACACACAGAAAGAAAGGAAAAAGAAGGAAGACCCAACCATCTGTTGTCTATGAGAGATGTACTTCAAATATTAAAGATATAGATATATTGAAAGGAAATGGATAGAAAAACATGTATTATGTAAACAGTTGGCACAAGAAGGCTGAAATGGCTATATAGTATTGCCAGTGATAAAAAGAGAGATTTCATAAAAATAAATAAATGGAGATATGCCATGTTCATGGATTATAAAACTTGGCATTGTTAAGACATTCATATCCTCAAACTGATGTAAGCATTCAATCCAATCCGTTGCAAAATCCCGCTAGGCTGTTCTTTTTTTTCTTTTTCTTTCTTTTTTTTGGGGGGGGACTAACAAGTTGATTCTAAAATTTACATAGAAACGCAAAGGATGTAGCATATCCATATTAAGCTTGAAAAATAAACTTTGAGGACTTAGACTACCTGACTTTAAGACTTACTATAAAGCTACAGTAATCAAGACAGGTGATACTAACAAAAGAACTGACAAATAAGTCAATGAAACAAAATCGAAATCCCTGAAATAAACTGACATAGATATATGGTCATTTGATTTTCAACAAATCTGCCAAAGCAATCCAATGGGAGAAAAGAGTCTTCAACAAACTGTTCTGCAATAACTAGATATTCATATGTAAAAAAATGAACTTGGCCTCAAGTAATAAAATACACAAAAGTTATTCTGACTTGATTAATAGAACTAAACATAAAAGCTAAAGTTATGAAGTTTCCAGAAGAAAACACAGGAGAATATCATCACAACTTGGGAGTAGCCAAAGGTTTCTTAGAACACAGAAAGCAATAAACATAAAAGAAGAAATTGGATAAATTAAACTTCATCAGAAGCTCAAAACTTCTGTTCATCAAAATACACCATTAAGACAATGGTGAGCCACAGAGAAAATATGTGAGAAACATACAGTTGACAAAGGATTGTTACAAAGGATAGATAAAGAACTTCTACAAATTGGTAATAAAAGATAACCCTCCCTCAAAAAAATTGGGTAAAGGATTTGAAGAGAGTCTTCCCTGAGGAAGATACATGAATGGCCAATCAGCACATGAAAAAATGCTCAACGTCATTAGTCATTAGAGAAATGCAAATTCAAACTATGAGTTACTTATCCATTAGAAAGGTTAAAAGTAAAACAATGACAAGCACGTTCGGGAGCATGTGGAGCAACTGGAACTCTCATATATTGCTGGTCGAAGTATAAAAAGATAACAACCATTCTGGGAAAAAATGTCTTGGAGTTTCTTTAAAAATCAAACACATCCCTACTCTGTGACCCAGTAATTTTTTTTCTTTTTGGTGAGGAAGACAAGCCCTGAGCTATCATCTGTGCCCATCTTCCTCTACTTTATATGGGACGCCACCATGGCATGGCTGACAAGCAGCGCGTCAGCTGGCGTCCGGGATCTGAACCTGCGAACCCCAGTCTGCCAAAGCGCGGACTAAACCCTTGCGCCACCGGGCGGCCCCCCATAACTCAGTAATTTCATTCCTAGCTGTTTACCTAAGAGAAACAAAAGCATTTGTCCATAAAGACTTGTATTAAAATGCTCATAACAGGTTTATTCATAATGCCTCAAAAACTGGAAACAGCCTAGGTGTCCAGCAAAATGATAATAAATAAACAGATATATTCAAACAATGGAACATTACTCAGCAACAACAGGAATAAGTTATACTTATATTGAAAAACATAAATTTCAAAAATATCCTGAATGAAAGAAATTTCACACAAAAGAGTGAACATACTATATTTTCTTTATGTGAAGTTCCAGAACAGAAAAAACTAATCTATGATGAAAAAATCAGAACACTGGTTGCTCTTCTGAGGATGATGGCAGGTATTGACTGAGAGGAGGCGTGAAGGAATTTTCTGAACGATCGTAGTGTTTTATATCTTGAGAGGGTTTTGGAAAACAATAGGTTTATACATTTGTGAAAATTCACCAAATGATATACTTAAGAATTGAGTGGTTCACTGTGTATAAATTTTACCTTAAAAAGTAGAAGAACCATAAACAAATTATACATAATGTAGAGTTTAGGCATGACGTGTACTGATGTTTACAGCTTACTTTGCAATGTATCAAAAAAATAAGACAAATTGATGGATGCTTAAAGGAACAATTAGATGCACGGACATAGTAAACATTAATATAATAAATATATAGTTAATATAGTAAAATGTTAATTATAGCATCTAGATGGCAGATATATGGTGTTCACTATATAATTCTTTTAACTTCTTTGTATGTTTGAAAATTTTTATAATACAATGATAGAAAAAAAATCAATATCTTGTTTTATCCAGAAAAAACTGTTAAAAAGTCAGAGTAGAAGTCATTAAGTATTGTTAAGTGCAAATTGGCTGCCTCTAAAATTTTGAATAATGAGAAAAACAGAGCACATTTTCTATACCTCTGAAAAGAACTCAAAAAGACCTCTCCACTCTGCAAAAAAAAAAGAAAAAAGGAAAAAAAATTATCACTGACCTTTTTTCTTTTCTTTTGCTTGGTTTTAGCTGAGTCTTGTCCAGTGCTCCCATTTCCTAGGGATCCTGATGTGGTTTTCCCCGAATGCTGTGATGCAGACGAGGGAGCTGTTGGTGTAGGAGGAGGTGTGTTCTCAGGGGAGTCTGGGTAGGACTTCAGGCAAGACCCCTGCCCAAAGAGATGTGGCTTTGAAATCAAGTGACCAGGACTTCTATCAACATTCGATTTTGTTTAATATCTTATGAATTTAATACCACTGGAAGCTTACAAATATAAAAACACAATTTATTATTCTCCAGTACATAGAAATGATGACACCCATCTTGCCCCTAAGGGCCTAAATATGTTATTTTAATCTAATCATTTAGATAAAATCAGGATTCTTCAAACACAGCTTCCAAAATTTCTGCTGATTTTGTCAGATACAGACACTTCTACTTGGAAATTTTGTTAGCATTTCAAACTTACGTGTTTCAAAAGGAACCTCTAAACTTTCCCCCAAACTGGCTGCCTTCCAGACATTATTTGCATCAGTGGGGACCAGCCTTCTCCCAGTAACTCAAACTCAACATCTTAGGGTCAGTGTAGATACCTGTGGCTCCTCCGGTGTCTGGTTCCTTCTCTCCTTCATAGTCTCTCTCACATCTCTCTAGTTTCTCTAGCTATGACCACAAGTCTGTTCTCTCTTCCATGTGGAAGCAATTCAAATATTTGAAGACTGTTATAGTTCACAGCCTCTTCTCGTCTATAGGTCAAATACCTCAAGTTCCTTCAATCACCTATTAAGAGATATGTTCTCAGGTTCCTTCACCCCCTGATTACTCCCCTTTGGACATCCTCCACTGTGTCAATGTCCATCCTATAGGATGATGCCTAGAAACTAAAACAAAACTAAAAGTTTCCTTATCAGTAACATCACAATATTGGCTCCTGAGAAATTTACAGGCAAATAAAAGTCTATAAGTGTTTTTCATAAATGGTATTATTAATCTACATTTTCTTCATCCTATCAAACTTCACTAACCATATTATCTAGTGACCTACAATTATCTATAATGTATTTTTAAAATTATGCTAAACTTTGTAAAATGTTCTGCTGAAATTCATATATTGGTTTCAAGAATATTCTTTGATCTGCCTGCCTAGAAACATTATCAAATAAGAGGAATAAAGCGAATCTGGCATGAGTTGTTCTTAGGAAAAACAAGGTAACTCCTAGGGACGATTGCTTCCTGTGCATAAATCATATGTTAGAAAACAAAACTAGAAAATTAACTTGAATTAATATTAAACTTGCTGATCTAATATGAGAAACCCAAGCATTAACTAGCTCAGTTCCTTATTTGGTTAGTGCACAAGAAGGACAACTAGTGAAACAGCACGTGCTGTGTCTTGACTCCATGCCTTGAGTTTCCAGTGCCAATCCACTGGACACAGCATCTCCATTTGGATCTTCTTAAAACACCCTTTTGAACTCATCACCCTTTAGCCAAGAAACCTTCAACTCTTCCTTAATAACTAAGAATCTAAGGCCGTAACTTTCTAATCTAACTTTCTATTCCCCCTCCTCAATGAATCCTTTGCTTGGATATTTTAATCAGAATTTTTTTTTTCCTTGTACAATTTGACTTCTGCTGCCTCTGGGGCCTGGAGTATCCTCCCACTTTTATCATCTCATCAAGGTAGTCCTATCTTTCCTTCTATACCCAGCTTCTTCTCTGATTGAAATTTTTTCTACCTCTGCACTTTCTGTCTATGCCACTCATTTAGAAATTAGTATAGGCTATCTTAAATTGTTTATTCATTTATTTCCTCGTTTGTTTTACAGAATGTTTTATCTCCCTGAATACAGATGATACCAGTCTCCAGAGTCTCCCTTTGGACCTAAGTGGGTAAAATCCTGAAAGCAGGCCCTTGACGTGGTTGCTGATTTGTAAGTTGATGGGTAAGATTCCTACTTTAGAATGGCCATTCTCTTTGTGTTCTGTCAGGTAAAAAAGGGCAGGAAGACTTCCAGTCCCTCTGAATGTTCATTTTGACCATCAATCACATAGGACGAGGGGTGTCTGGCAGGCCAGGGAAAAGCTTGAGGCTTGTACTAACATATTTAGTCAGGATGCTTTCCGACATTCATGTTCCCACCTCCCAGAGAGCCCAGGAAATCCAGCACACATAGGCCATTTTTCTTAACTGCTGGGTAGCTGGGAACAGCGGCTGTGGTTGCTGAGCAGTTGCCCAGGGCAGCCTGGCCACCCTGGAGAACCAAGAAAGGGGGGTAGATAAAGAGTTCTCCTAGCCATGCAAGCAATCCCTTGACTGTTAAGGGAAAACTAGGCTTGTTATGTTCACTGTAAATTTCTTCAATTAGAAATGCTACAACAAATTTGTCTGATGTTAATGAAAAGCATACTTATATGCATATTCATAAAGTGAACATATACCAAAGACATTTTAAAGGGTGTTCTTTGACATCAGAATTTGGATTTGTAACATAAAAGAAAACAAATAGTGTTTAATCAACTGGGTAAGCTTTAGGGACTTTTAAAGTATCCTGACTGATAATAATGTATGACCTTTTCCAAGAAAAAAATGGATTTTTAATGGATACAAACATTTTAATTTCTATTTGGATTTCAAGCCAATCTGATTCTCCAAGGGGCATGAAAAGATGTCAAACTTTTGGCTTGTAATAAGATGCTATATAGGCATATACCAAGATATATTTTCTAAGTATCCTATAGCAGAAATACTTAAACTTGGGGTCCATAGAGTTCATAGATCCTTAGATCCATAGAATGGTTTCAGAGGGTCTCCGAACATCCTGAAATTGTACGCAAGATTTACAAATGTGTTTATGGAGAAAGGGTTTGGGTTTTTGTCAGATTCTCAAATGGGCTTAGCCATTTTCAGGTTATATATTTTACCCAATTTCATCCAAAGCTCACTTCACAATTATACATGTAGATGTTAACCTAACCTCCTTGCTGCCTTCTCTACGATTACTGGATTGAATCATATGAAACTGCTGTTTATGTTAGTAAAAAAGTTCAACTATTAGCAAATTCATTCAACAGATGATGCTACATTTCTGGTTTTTAGGCACATGCTGCTTACAAAGAATATTTTTTATACCAAAAGTGGTACACAGTTATTACACGAAACCTTAAAGTTGGCAAGAAGACTTTGTAGTCCCCATAGGTGGAGATCTCAGCAACACAGGGTAGGGCCAAACTAAATACGAAGGATGAATGGAGCCATGCTTCTTAAAGTCATGTTTAGAGATGGATCAATAACTGGAATGTAAAATTATCAATAAATGTCAGGAATTATCATTACATGAATAATAATAATCCTCTCATCTTTGAGGCCAAAGAAATAAGTAACTCTTTTCAATGTCATTCAATTACCTAAACCAGTTGTTCACCTCCTATGGGAATGAGACATGCTTTGCAACTATCCCTCTCTGACTGAAGGTCTAGGAAAGCTAAATAAGGGAAGGAAAAGGTAAAAAAATCACCGTATTCACTGGATTGTTAGGGCTGGCACATAGTAGGTGCTTAATAAATATTTGTTTGAATGTTGAATGTACTAAGATTTTTGAGGGCTATAAACTCCTACATAATCTTTTTCAGAGAACTAATGTAAATACCAGACATGAGAAAAAAAATCCACAGATGTGTCAAAGAGATTTTTTGATACTTACCTCAGCAGAGCTGTGATACTGAATGAAGGTTGCAGAAATGGCATGGCTGAAGGGGTCTCCTGCCTTGGTTACCATGTCCTGCCTCACAAGAAGAGCCAGATCCACTAACTGAAAGAGCAGAGCAATGAAAATCAAGTCACATAGCTGGAGATAATCATCAATGTCACCAAAGTGGCAAAACTAAGAGCAATACATTTCAAATGTTATTGATAATACAGTCTCCCCAAAAATCTGTATTGTGGACATGGGCATATGCCTTCATTGACTGGTAAATGGACCTAGCCTTGAATAGAAATGATATATTCTGACTTTCTAGGGGAGTAGTTCTCAAACTTTATTTCATAATCACTAGGGAAGCATCTTAAAATACAGATTTCTGGGCTCCAAGCCCTGAGATTCTAATTCAGGAGGTCTGTTCTGGGGTGCAGCCTAGGAATTTACAGTTCAAACAAGAACCAAGGGGATGCTAATGCTTGTGGTCTAAGGGACACACTGTGAGAAACTGTTAGAGGGCAGTGATTCCAGACTCAGATTTTGGCACACACTCAGTAGATTGTACATATCTAGAAAAGTATTTTTCAAAGCTCAAACATAATCTCTAAACAAGGCAGATATATACTTAGAATTCAATGTTGAGAAAAAGTATTCAGGGATTCCACTTCTGGTTAGGATAAAGTTGCAAGAAACAGTCACTTTTACCCTAATACCCACCAGAGCTGAGGATGCAAAGAAACATAAATGAACTAAATTTCAGAAAAAGATAAGATTGTCATAGGAGAAAATTCATGGCTGTTCTCATTTCTGGTAGAGCAGCAGGTGGAAGATGAATTGATCACGGACAGGGATAAGAAGAAAGCAGCCACATATGGTCTGATATGACAGGTTAGAATTCTCACCTGTGCCACAGTTTCGTGTGCTAAATATGCTAAAATTTCCATAGCGCCAACATCGGGTTTTATCTCCATGCTGCTGCAGTCCAACCAGTCTCGAAATTTGGAGGCTTTTTTGGCTAGCCATTAAAAAAACAAGTTTAGAAAACTTAATTTTTGAAGTGCTTTAATACTGCATGTTACTATACAAAATGAAAAATGTCTCTTGAAAATTGCATATGAAAAATAAGGTATATAAAATGCAATGTTTTCAAAGTTTTATTAGTGTCTAGATATCCTAGCTCCAAGAAATCCCTTATACATTTGGGTCCTTTATTTTGTACTTATGCTACATGACCTAGTAAACTAAACTACTCATGTTTAGCATTTCTCACACTGCATCAGAATAAGTTACTGCTGGCCATAGATTATAACAACAGTCAGAAGAGTTACTTGCTTGATGTAACTTTATTCTTGTGGAAAGAAAATCCTGCAAGAAAGAACCTGTGATGAAAAAAGGAACATACAGAAACTGCATTTTTAATACCTTTCAAAACGTGTCTATTACTAGAAGAGGCTCCAAGTCACAAATTTAGAATTAAATAGAATAAACTGACATCTGGCCTGATCCAAGCGTGCGGTTACATTTTCCTTATTACAGAGAGGTCCAAATTCGTAAGCCTGACTCTCAAAACCATTCAGTTTGATTGCAACCTGCCTTTATATTATTCCCTATGAAAATGTCACCTGGCCTTGAGGATAATCCTCTCCATGTTCACCCTTGCTCCTTTCCCTCCATGGAATGCCCTCCTATCACTCTTCTTCGTTCATGTGAATCCCGCCCAGACAGGCCAGAGAGATACTTCCCCACTCTAGTCATTTATTGAACACTTAATCAGCAGATATCCTTTCATATCTGCTTATAATTTCTCAAACCATATTATAAGTTCTTTGTGGGCAAACACCAGGTGTCATGTCTCTCTGCATACCTAACAGTACCAAGTACATGTGGAACCTTCCATTAAATATCTTTAAACTGACACAGTGCTAAGCAGAGTCTAATTTGATATAGGGCCTTCATTACATATTACTAATTTCACTAGTAACCTAGAGGGAAAAGATTGATAGTGAAGATTTTATCGATCTATAACATAATAATCTTTTAAAAAATCCACTGATTATTCTTTTGATTAATCTGTTCCCACAGGTCCATGAAACACTTAACAGTAACTCAAAGCATGATGTTTTGATCCTTATAGACACAGTCTTCATAGATTCCACATACAGAAGAGTTTTCTTTTAAACAAATCACAGAGGACATTAAGTCCTGCTATCGAAGCACATATCCAAAGCTGTCAACTGTGGCAGAATTATGATAATCCCCCTCAAAGCTATCTCCCTCAAGTAACCAATCTTTCAAATACTCTCTGACAGGCAACATTCCATCTAAGTGGTAAGCTGCAATAGCTCACAAACACTTGTTTAACATCTGTGGAATACGCCTGAAGTTGAAGTTAACAGGCAGCAATTTGGCAAGATCAATAAAGTGTACCTTATTCACTTCTCCCTTTGACAGATTGTTAGGAACACAGAAACAGGCATTTTGTGACTACACTCTAAACAATTTATTTTAAAAGTGAGGGAAAGGATAGTTCTTAGTATTCCATCAGAACTGTCCACCTCAGCAACAGAATTAGTAGCTTCCTCACTAGATTTTAAGCACTGAGAATGCAGGGACAAGGACCATGTGTCCACCACTGTGTCCCCAGCCCTGGCATTAGCAGACTCACAATAAATATTTCCATAAGAAATGAATGATTGAATGAATGAATGAAAGATATTTCTCTAAAAGGGTAGAGTCCAAACTTTTCTATACACCAAGAGGATGCATAGAGGTATCATAAAACCACTTAGGTTACTGCTATTTCAGCAACAGGTGAAGATTCTTTGAGCTAATTCCCTCCTTGCCACCTGAAAAAGGATTGTTTCAGAAATGGACCCTTCCAGGGTATTGTCGTTTCCAGCAAAAGAGGCACAGATACTCCTGGTCATGGTAGTTTATTTCCATTAAGAGGTGAGGGGGCATCAGAATGAATGAGTTCCTTCGCCTTCACCCCTCTTCTTAATATGTCAGGAGAAAGAGTAATCTTGGAAAGTGATCAACAATGTAAAGAGAATCCTGAACAAAGGTCACAAGTTCCTGGATTATCAGCTGACACTACCTGGGTTTTCAGTCTCTGCCGGAATTAAAATAACTTTACACAATAATTTCATGTGGAAATTTCTTGTACACTTTTTAATTTTTCTCATCAATGATCACTGGCAAAATTCAAGTTTCTCTCCATATTCCACTCTCTCATCCCTGCATACTATTTCGTTATTTCTACCTCATCCGTTCTCACCAGTGTTTCCATTCCTGATCCTTCCCTCAGGGCCCTCTGTAATGCTCATTCCACTCCGAAGAAATTCTTCTGCAACTTCAGTCTCTTCAAAGTCACTTTTCCTTGGGTTAATTGAAAATAGCCTTTCTCAAAGGGCATGGTTTTCTCTGGAACCTATGATAGTAGAGGTTCCTTCTTTCTTTCCTTCTGTACATATTTATTGGTCAGTTACTGACGGCCAGCCTATTCATTTCCCCATATACTAGAGGGCCTGGAGGCAATATCTTCATTCTCTTAGTTTCTCCCACAGGAAAAATACAGAACAAGCAGACAGCAGAATTCTTATCAACAACAGAGGCTAAAGGACAAAAGGATCATGCGTTAACAAATAACTATCAATTGACAATTTCCTACCTAACTAAACTATCACTTAAGTGTAGGGGCAAAATAAAGCCATTTTTAAGACAAAAATGAGTGCTTAAGCCCTTACAGAGCCTTGGGAAAAACAAAATTAGGCTGAGAAGGAAAGTTTAGATACTTATCAAGTTTAAAAATTTTAAGTCAGGGATGTATATTAAAAAAATTAGGGATAGCAACTAAAATAACAGAAATAGAATATATAATATACAAACTGGTTGAGGAAAAAGGGAATGAAAAAACTCAATCAATACAACAGAACAAAGAAAAGGAGGAGGAAAAGCAAATAAAAAGCACAGTAAATTTAAAACACAAAATAAGATAGTGTATATAACCCACATGTATAAGTAATTAAATACATATAAATTAAATTCATCAATTGAAATACAAAGAGACTCTCAAATTAACTGAAAAGAAAATCTAGAGATTTGTTTATAAAATCCACATAGAAAATAAAAGGTCAAAATGATTGGAAAAAGATTCACCAAATTAAAATTAAATTAAAGCTTTGTGAACTGATATTAATATTAGATTTTAAAAGACTTTAAGGGAAATGACTCTCTGGACTTACATAAATACAAAAACAAAAGACTGGTGAATTTGATCAGTGTCCTGATTCTACAACTTACCCTCAGCCTATAAAGTTATAGACTTGTTATTTTAAAATGTACCAGTAGTCCCAATTAGTGAATGCTATGATCAAATATCGAAGAAGACACATATGGTTGGGTCACAATTCTTATATCCTGGCAATTTATCAGGAGAGGAATGAAAAGAGCCTAACACTCCGACCATGTGGTATCAGTTCTGAATTTGCTGAACCACTTGGATTAAGCATTCCCAGCCACAGCATTTTGGCCTATAAAACAGATTCTCCAGTAAGATTTCATAATGAAGCACCTATGGGCACCATGTAGAGAAATATTTTTAAATGCCCAAATACCTCTTCTTTAAAAGAAAAAAAAAAAAACCGAGCATAATATTGTGTTTATACTACAATTATTTTATACAGAAAGTATTAATTTTTAATCTACTACAGTTTATTTTTGGGTTACAAATAAAAAATTGAGCTATTAAAAATCTGGCTTTCAAACAAAAGGTGTGTTAGGACACTTCAATGACTGTTTCAGTGTGAAATAGTACTTCTGTTTCTTTAAGTGAATTAAATTTAAAAAATGATTTAAAAAAAATTGCTCAATAGCACTAAATGTTACTTTATAAACTGGAGATTTATACTTATAAAAGACTTGAATGCCATTTTTAAACCTAAAAATTACAATACAAAAACCTCTCATTTGCTGAAATTGCCATGATCTGAAGTGTCATTTACTTAATGCTTCACAGATGTATGATGCCAAATTGTTAGTCAGAGTGCAAAGTATATTTAGTTAGGAAAAAAATCTTCCAAAACATGTTTTCCTATATTTTACTGACATTTACATGGGGCACTATTTGAAATGTGTCATTTATTTGCACTTTATGATCTATAAATGAAGCTCTCATTTTCTTTTTCCAAATCAAATGCATTGTTATTGTGGCCACATAATAGCTTTTCGTTTAAAGACACCATTGTGTCTATAATCCCTCAGACTAGGGTCATGTGCTACTTGGTCAGATTTTTAACTGGACTTTTCATCCCACTTACTCTTTGACCTTTACCCCAGAGTCTTAGTCATCACTGAACTGTTGCTGTAAGGGTGTTTTGCTACAAATGTAGCCCACGATTTATCATGAGGCTTTATGTACTTTTAGTAAGTCTGTGTACAGTGATGGGACAGTACTAATTTTACCACTAGGTTATCAGTATTACAAGAGCATGAACTAATGAATTTGGCTAACAGTGAATGCGTGCCATAGCAGGAGGTTACAGACAAAAATGGAAGAGACTGTTGATATGTTCCTTTGTAGTAATACGAGTATGCATAAATAAATGGAAAGTTTGATATTTATTAATATTAGGGGCTTTTAAATGTCATGACTACTACGAGAGTCCATTATGGGTCAAGCACAATCAGCAATAGTGTAAATGTGACTAAGAAACTGGAAAAGAAATTAAAATGGGAATATTAAGAAAAATGGAATTTTTCTGACTAAAAGCAATGTAAATAGTTAAATGGCTGTCTATGTTCTACTAGCACCCTTTAAAACCTCTTAATACCATTAACTGCAAAACAGTAGAGTGGGGTAAAATCTTTTATAGGCTCCCCTACAATGCAGAGGCTGTTTCTGTAACAGTTATAACTATGCATATATTAAGTTCACCAATTTCTAAGGAACAGAGATTGTGTCATACTTCAGTATATCTGTAACACATAATCTGTTAAACATATAATGAAGCAAAGTTAAATGCTTACTTACAGAAACTTAATTGTCGACTTTCACAGAATTCTGCATATTGAGCTGAATCCATAATTCGACTTTGTCTTTCTGCTCTCTAATAGACAATGATAAAAAGATACAAAAAAAATTTTTTTAAGTTAGTAGACTATTATATATGTTTCACAGCTAAAACTCCGAACTGAAATTCCATTTTCCTTTCCTTACTCTGGGTAAACAGTTTAGTACCACCATAAATATCATAATACATAAAATTATGGTAGGTAACAGTAGTTTTAAAGTTTGTTTCTTTTGGAAATAAAGTTTAAAATACCATTTTCCAGTTCTCTGTTACTGTCATTACAGTGAAAGAAAAAACTAAATGGCTTCACTTCTCAGACTGTGCACTGCTGAACTTTCTTAACTGTACCATCCTTTTAAAGGAAAAGAAAACTGTGAGACGATAAACAAAAATTGTTATTAACTCTTACCGCCCATCTGCCTTAAAGCTGGGATTTTTCAATATTAAAATAGAAGTCAATGAATGGAATCCATATATTTCCCTTCAGTTAGAACATGGAGCCAGAGCTAACAAATCCTTATTTTAAATTGCAAAGAAAATAAAGAAAAAGGTAAACACAACACAAATCCTTTAATCTGAGTCCAGGTATGATTCACAGCTCGGTATAGTTTCATTCGTGGGTTTTTGGAGTCAGTATAGCAGATGTTTGCTGCTTCATTGTCCCACAAGAGGTAGGATAATTATAATTCACCCATAGTTTGGTGGGAAAGAATATGACCACTTCCGCTTCCTTGGCAAGGGAAGCATTTTGAAATGAGACAGGCTGGTACTTCTTGGAATGAGTTTCTGGCCAGCAAAGGAAAAAATTCCCTGAGATTTTAAATTTTTTTCTGCTTTGGAAGGACTTTCAGCAAGTATTCTTTATCACAGTTGTTGGAGTACATAAGTACCACTTCCAACGTCTGTAGATACCTTTATATATTTTTTAAACTGAAATTATTCTCTTTTCATTTTGTTTGATTTGGGTAAGTGGTCAACTTAATTCCAACAATAAATCAGTTGATGGAATTAATAATGGTGCATTAGCTGCAGCTCAACACACAAAAGATAGAGGGGTGGTGGGATAACGGTAACATTTACTAACTCCTGTGGCTCCTTCTAAGACCTACTCTTTTCTCCCTTCCTTCTTTTCCTCCCCTCCCTCCCTCCTTTCCTTCCTAATCTCCCCCACACATACTCACAAACACACATATGCACTGACACAAACCCAGACTTCTATTGTTTCTTCACCTTCTAGGATCAAGCATTCTTTTTGAAAATATACAATATCACACACACATATGTACTTACGTGTGTTTGTGCGTATATATATATATACACACACACATATATACACACACACACACACACACATACATATGTATGTACATACGTACCCTCTTGTGTATGTATCTGAAACATCATGTTTCCTTAAGGGTATATGATTGGGTGAATTCTGATGTACTTAAGAAGCATTTTTTGATATAGGAACGCATGATTTAGTTTTGTCCTTCTTTTTAATTTATCTGACACACGGCTCAATAAATGTTTGCTAATGGAAAATAGGAGACAAAGAAGGGAGAATTTATGTGTTCTGTACATAACAAATCAGTTACTAATGTGTTTATTAAAAAAAACTCTAAGACTGATAACACTGTATCATTAGTGTATGTATTATGTATGTTCGTCTGTATGTATATCTGTCTGTCTGTGCCTGACTATATATAGCAGGAACCTCTCAGGTTGGAATTTCTAGCTCCTAGAAAATATTTGACATATGGTAAATAAGCAATAAAACATTGGGAGAATGAACAAACACTACCACTTCAGTCTATGATCAGGGCAAATGACTATCACCACACAGTCTGTGGTCGTCTGTGCACTCCTACAGGTCTTCTCTGCCACTCTCCTGCTAGGCAGCCTCATCCACCCAACACATGCTAGACAGAAAGGACGCAGATAACTACGGAAAAAGAAAGTTCCTAATGGGATTCTTAACACTAACTTTTCTTCCACCAAGTTGGACAATCAAGATTTGGCTTCTATATGTATGCTTAGATAGTTGATGTATCTGTAATAAGTATTTCTGGAAATGAGGGTTAGGCAAACTTATCCTAGGAGGTTAAGGTTGCCAGAGTTGCCAGCTTTAATTGAGGTGTTTAGCTAGTTGGAACATTCTGAACTGCAAAGTCTATCATCTGTTACATGTAAAAGACACTGAAGGACTGTAAATTATTACAGCTAGCTTCATTCCATTCAGACACTCTCTTCAGTGTCTATTCTCTTTTCATCATTAAACATCTTAGTTTGATTTCAATTCCTCTAGCATCCCAGCAGTTACCTTTGATCTCAGGAGCCTCATGAAGCTGGCCCTAGGGCATGCATAGGAAGCCATTTACCAAGTGCCTGGCACATAGCAAACACTCAGTGCAAAGCAGTCGACTCAAGAGCAAAGATTTATAGGCAGTACAAAACCATAGCATATGAGAGCTAGAGGGTAGCTTAAAGCTCATCATGTTCAATCCCTCTCATTTTAAAGATAAGGAAATTGAGGTTCAGAGAGAAGTGATTTGCCAAAGGTGACGAAGTTAGAACAGGAGCCTAGGACCCCCAATTCCTGAGCAAGCCTGTTTTCATTATAAAAAGTCTCTAACCTACAGTAATTTTTCACTCCAATTATTTTTCTTTGGAATCCTCTAAACTCTATACATTGTCTCTCTACAATGTATCATGGAGCCATTATAATTAACCTGCCCAAACTGTTCATGAGAAAATGAATTTAGTGAGGCCCTTGGTCAGCACAGAAGGCACAACCTGGGGATAATCTAGCACAGAGTGTATGAACTATGATGTGCCTGATAGTGCATGGGTGTGCTACAAACACATCACAGGTGTGTAGAGATACTGCTTCCCCTCCACCTTCTGGACATCACACATGGCTGTGGCAACAGAACCCCCAGGCTGGTATCTGGCTACAAGTTGCCTTGTCCACTTACCTTGGTGTGGCATAAAAATATTATCATTTTCTATGTGTGCCATGACATGAAAAAAGTTGGGAAGCACTCGTACTAACACAAATGTCCTTGACTATTACATGACACAGTGCATGCAGGCTCTCCACAGCGTGGTTAAGTGAGCTCAAGATGAAATCAGAGACACTACCTGGGACTTGAGACGCTGAGGATGATTCAGATATGCTCATCATCCTAATTTTTCTTTACTCCTCTCTCTTCCCCACTAATTGTTCCAAATAACCAAAAGAAAGGGACAAATTTGTCCTTCTAAAAGGATTCAAATCATTTAGCATCTGATTATATTATTTCCTGTCCATCCATATACTGTCACCTTAAATACTGGGAAAGGCAGTAAATATCTAACCCTCATGGACTGTGTGATCTTTAAAGATAGTAACTGTTGGCTTCTGTAATCTCAGTGTGGGCCAATGCTTAGCTTGGATTTACCTGGGCCTCAGTAAACGTCTGCTGACAGCTGAATGACTCAGCAGATGGATGGATGGAATGAGGCAAAAGAAATGCACAGAAATCCCTGTTGGCTGATCTAAAGTCAGGAACTGTAATTGTTATATTGCTATTTATAATAAGAAATATATATTTGGTCTTCATCCCCATTTCTGGCACAGAGCTCCCCAAACCCTCAGAATTTTCTAAGTGTGGAGAGTGATAAAGATGTCTTTTGTTATGTTAACGAGGCGACTTTCGGAAAGTACCAAAGGATGGTGGCTGGTTGCCAGTGGAGGCAACCATGTGATTAAAGGATTGAACTTTCAGTCCCACCCTCTGACCTCCGGGGAGGAGAGAGGGGCTGGAGATAGAGTTCAGTCACTGATGGCTGATGATTTAATCAATCATGATTATGAAATAAAGTCTCTCTGAAAACCCAAACAGACAAGGTTCGAAGAGCTTCCAGGTTGGTGAACACATGGAGGTGCTGGGAGGGTGGCGTGCCTACAGAGGGCATAGAAGTTCCGAGCCCTTTCCCCATATCTTGCCTTATGCATCTTTTCCGTCTAGCTGTTCCTGAGTTATAATCTTTTATAATAAATCAGTGATCTAGTAAGTAAAATGTTTCTCTGAGTTCTGTGAGCCGCTTTAGCAAGTTAATCAAAGCTGAGAAAGAGGTCTTGGAAACCTCTTGATTTATAGCCAGTCAGTCAGAAGTACAGGTAACAACCTGGACTTGCAATTTGCATCTGAAAACCAAGGAGGAGGTAGGTCATGGAAACCTCCAATCTGTAGCCTGTGGGTCAGAAGCACAGGTACCAACCTGGGCTTGCAACTGGCATCCGAAGTGGGGGGCAGTCTTGTAGGACTGAACTCTTAACCTGTGGAATCTGATGCTATCTCCAGGTAGACAGTGTCAGAATTGAGTTGAACTGAGTTGAATTCTTGGACATCCTGCTGGTGACCGAGAAGTGCTTGTTGTTGTGGGGAAGCCTCCCCCCACAGACATGGTGGAATTGGGTCCAGAAACCTACTTAGAAATGTTTGTAAGTTTTTTAAGCCAAAGATTCATAAATCAAGACATTGGCCAACTATTAAATAAGTTTGGCTCTTATTTTCTCTATTGTCCTAATTCCACTTTCCCTTCTGCTTCTGTTCAGATCACCCCTTCCAATCCACACTAAAGTACTCGTTGGCAGTCCTTTTCTATTCCTTGGTAGTGTAAGAAATCCCTGGGAAAAGATGGGGGGGGGGGGGGAGGGCGCAGGGGAATCATAATCCTAGTAAAACAGCATGATCAGAATAACATGCCTGCTCTTTACACAGCAGCACAATAACCTTTAGGATAAACAGTTTTAATAGCTCCATTTTACAGTTGAGGATACTGAGATTTAGAGAAGTAAAAAAAAATTTTAAAGCATATAGTTAATAAATAGGCAAAACTCGAAGTAAAATTGGGTTCCAAATGACCTACTCTGAGGTACATCACTGAATAATCACAGCAAGTTAATCACAGCTTCTGTTCATATGAACATTCTCAAATTACACAGTGCTCTCCTGATCTCAGACGGCTGCGTGAATGTAAGGTCATCCTTGGAAGAGTCATGCTCTTGTATCTGCAAGTCCAGTTTGCATTCCACCCACTCCTTGGTTTCTTTAGTATCAACAATGCTCTTGAGCACACATAAAAATATGCTACATACTCAGAGGCTTTTCTGAAATTGAACCTTACCAGTGTTACAATATAGCACAGTATTACCACATAGGGGCATACATGGAAAAATTACTTTTGAAAGAATTACTCCTAAAATTTTCCAAACAGCCAACAATATTTTAAAATTTAATTGGAATAGCTTTTTAAAAAGGTAAAAGAGTATAGTTATGCTAATAATCACTCATCTCACTACCAAGAATTCACAGCTTTTTCTGGTTATTGTTAAACAAACGTAGAAGGCAGAATTCCATGCCAGATGAACTCATTTTCTAGGTCCTACCTAAATGAAAACAGGGAAGCAAATTTTCCTACAGATGCAATACCTATTATAATTTGTTTGTTTGTTCAATACCTTGAACACGACAGACTCTCAGTATACACTTGTTAATTAAATTTTCAGTGAAGAGTTTTGATTTCTGCTTGTTTTGAAACTGCTTGTCTCTTTGAAAAATACTTTCAGCAATGACAATCACCCTTGCCCCTGCCTATACCAGTTAGAGGTCTGAGGCTGGATTACTTATACAGCACATAGTTTCATTTAAATTCTCCACATGCTTTCACTGAAGCATTTGTAAAGGTTACAAAAGCTATGTGCTGGTACATCTCTTGGCGGCTTCTCAAGACACACGACATTTATCTTTCTTTAGCAACACAGAATCACAGAACATAACTTTTACACCAAGATGAAAGTTTATCTGCTCTCACTTCCACATCGGATTTAAAAAAAAAATCTTATTTTGATTACTCTTAGAAGTCTTACAATTGAAATGCAAAGCCCTTTCTACATGGTAAAGGCAAAATGCCCACAGTAATCTACCAACTACTTCATGTCAGACAGGGACTGGTCGCTGAACTTGAAAACTTCAAATGGAGTAGTTGGCGGCAGCATCCAGCAACATGACAACATGTCAATTATGGAGTGTTCACGCATTTTCATGTATGTTGTGGTCCATATGCAGAAGGATACCAACAGATTAGTAAACACCAGAGAATGCTGAAGAAACTTAGAAACTATATCCCCAACTCACTGTAGACAAAGCTGAAGTCCAGAAAGGTTAAAGCGTTTACCTGGATTGTTGCAGAGGCAGCTGGTACCCACGTTGAGTGCTCATTCTGCTTGCTGGGTCAGTTTGTAATTTAATAGATTCCTCTCCACAAGGGTCAAGTGAGTCTCCCTCAAAACATCTGGTACATTTTCCCTGCCTTTACGCCACTACAAAGCTCATCATTTTGGGCTTGGAGTACTGCAACAGGTTCCTGGCTGGTTCCTTCCAAATATTTTAACTCTTCCAACCCATCTGGGTACAACTACTTTAAATAAAAACATAGAGAAAAGGCCTTGGCATATATAGCAAGACCTCACCATAGTAGGCCCTCCTCCATCCCCACACCACTTTCATTCCTCTGCCTCATAAACTTAAACAAATGGCTCGCAGTTGATTACTGCATCAAATTCAAGCTCAAATGCCTGGCTTCCAAATGCAGCCATAATCTGGCCCATTCTATGAAGGCAGATTTGTTCTCAGTAAAACCTAACATATTCTTTGCTTCAGTCAGGTCACCCTTTGTCACATCTGCCATGTTTTGTTGTTCCCTGCCCCTCCCTCATTACTGTGCTGGCCATCCCCTCCCGCATGCACATGGTAATTTAACTCCTTCCCTTTCAGCATAGGTACCACCTCCTCCAGGAAGTTTTCCCTGAAGATCCCAGGTCACATTGATTTCTCTCTTCTGCAACATATTCATTCTTCTAGATAGTATTATACCCCTGCACTTTTCTATGGGTGCTACTTTTGTCTCTCATCAAAGATGACAGCTGTGAGAATGTTTTATCAACTGAAAAAAGCAAGTTGCCAACCATAATGTATGAATCTTGATCCCACTTATATTTAAGCACACACATGTGCGTGTGTAAACCTCTGGAAATATACGTTATACTTTTAATAGTACTTATCTCTGGAGGTAACATTATAGGGAACTTTTCATTTTTCAGTCACACATTTCAGTAATGTTTTAACTTTTCTTAACTGATTTACAATCAGAAAAGAAAGATTTTTAAAAGTAAAGAAGTCTTTCTTTTTGAGTTATTTTTCTTGACTTACACGAGACCATTAAATAAATGTCCACATACACAAAAATAATCAAAGCAGTTACTCATGAGGTAGAAAATCACAGAGAAACAGCATAGGCTAGGGTACATGTTCTCAGCAAGAGAAAGAGAAAGGGAGGGAGGGAGAAAGGAGAATGTTACTGCAATACTTACCGAGTCAACTCAGAACCCTAATTGATATAATCTTGAAATCAAAAGTTCACTTAAGTTTGACCCAGAATTTTCTCTGAATTATATAAGTGAATAAAAATACAATATATTTTCTATTTCACAGCCTAAAAAATAAAGGTTTCCATTGGTGCTAATTTGTTTCCCCAGAGTGACTTTTATAATACACCAATTTTATGTGTCCAAGGTATTAAGAACGTATTACAGTGATCATATGAAGTTTCCTAAAGAAATAGCTGTCGACTCTAGGAGAATGTTTAAGGGATTTAAAAGGAATTTTGTGTTAAAAATAAGTGAGTAATTCTCAGCAAGTACAAAGCATCAGTGATTGAGAAATACACAAAAGGATATTTGTAATATTAGTTCACAACAGGGGAGTTTCGCAATATTGGATGTTTTTTGGTCTATCTCTATTGGTCTAAATATATTAATCAATGTTTTCTTTTCTATGTATTTTAAACTATCAAGAATGAACATGAATTGGTATAAGGAAAATATAGTTGTTATTAAAATCAAAATAGTATATTTAAAATTGGTTTAATGTCCATTTAAAATATTCAAATCTGAATTTACTAAGCTAGTAGTGGGGAAAATTAAACACAATAAAATATTTCCTGTCCTGGGATAAAATGTGTGCTAAGAAAATTATTTTTTTTAATAACCTAGTATCATACAACCTAATTCCATGTTTAGGTGCAAATTCTCATGTAGTGTTAGTACTATTTTTCACTAATGTTTTCGTAAAACTGTAAACACGCTCTGTAATAACTAAGTTGGCAAACAAAGAACTATGTGAGTTTTTTGCCTAAATTAGTTCTTTATAGTAATAGAGGATGACCTCTTTTTTATTTTCCTGATTGAGGATGCTGTAACTCTTTTTTGTGGTTTTTATTTGGCTGTATATCCAAAAGTGAACATATGAGGTTAATATGTGTAAGCTCTTTAGGTATTCTGAATAATATTACTAAAAATTCTCATAGGTTTATGTAATATCCAGATGAGCCCACATGGCTTTAAAGTCTAGCAAACATACAAGGATATAGTTAAATATTTTGGTCATTTAGGGTAAAACTTTACAGCATTGCCTGGACAATACGTGTATAAAGCCATTATTGCACAAAATTTAGTTCATACTTTCTCTTTAACCTTGAGTTAGAGCTGTAGACCTTTCCATTTTGATTTAGTCAAGATCAAATTCTCAAGCAGTCCAACATGCATACCGAACGGAGGCTGGTTTCACTTACACAGTGGGAAAGTCTGGGCCCTTTAAAAGCAAACTCGGTAAAGGGGGAAGCCTGTCAGTGCATCCTGGTCTCACTGCCGTCTTCACGGATATATGGAACTCTGGACAGAATAAGGGAGGGCCCTGCTTGGAATATCCCTTTGTTGCTCCTATGTAATATAACTGAGTTTTTTCAATAAAGATTTTTTTTTACATGTGAAAATAAAATTTTTATCTTAGATTAATTCATCAATTAATTCCCTCTAAGCAAGTTCCATCAGCTCTACCTTTAAAATATATCTGGAATAAACTGCTTTCTATCACCTCCCACCTTCACTGCTACTATTCTGGTCCAAGCCACCATCATCCTCTCTCCCCTGGATTATTGCAATAATCTCCTAATGGGTCTTCCTGCTTCCACTCTTCCTCCTTCCTACTCCCACCCCTGCCAGTCTATGCACATCACAACAGCCAGAGTGGTCTTTTAAAAGATGAAAATTGGATCATACTATTTATGATCAAAACTTTCAATAGTTTCTCATCACATGTAGAATAAAAGCCAAAATCCTCAGAATGGCCTATAAATCCCTACATAATCTGGTTCCCTATTACCTCTCTGATCCTATCTCCTATCACTCTCCTTCTCACTTACTCCACTCCAGCCACACAGGCCTATCCTAATGTTTCTTGAAAATGCCAAGCACATTCCCACCCCAGGGCCTCTGCATTTGCTATACCTCTGTCCAGAATATCTTAACCCCATATCATTCTCTGGCTTGCTTCCTCACTTCCTTCAGGGCCCCTTATCAGAGAAGTGGTTTATGATACATTATATAAAATAGCAGCTCCCCCCAGGTCACTTTCTATCGGTTACCTTGCTTCATTTTTCTTCATGGCTCTTACTAGCATCTGCCACAATAATATTATGTATTTATTCATTTATTTCTACTTCTCCCCAACTAGAATGTCAGCTCCCTGATGGCAGAGGTTATGTCTATTTTATTCACTGCCAAATCCTCAAAGCTGCTACAGAGCTTGACACATAGTAGGTGTTTCATAAATAGTGGTGGAATGAACCCACGTGTATTTTTTTCCTATATTCTCTATATAGAAAACTTAATACCTCTGAGGCAGAGTTTCTCAATCTCGGCACTACTGACATTTTGGGCCAAATAATTCTTTGTTGTGGGGACTGTCCTGTGCACTGTAGGATGTTTAGCTGCATCCCTAACCTCTACCCACTAGATGCCAACAGCATCTGCCCACTACTCCCCAGGTTGTGAAAACCAAAAATGTCTCCAAACACTGCCAAATGTCCCTATGGGGCAAAATCATACCCAACTGAGAACCACTAGTCTAAGAGGAAGGGGACTAATGTTGGTTGATTTGCTACTTTATGTTGGGTGCCACGCTCAGTCCTTTACATTACCTATTTTAATTCTTCCAATAATCTAAATTGGCAGATATGTTCCTATTTTTAAAATGAAGAAGCAATGGCTTAGATATGTTAGGTCACTTGTCTAAGGTTGCTAAGCAAGTAAGGCATGCTGCAATCTGAAACCAGGTCTGTGTTATTCCAAAGTCTATGCTCTTTTTACTATGAACTCTCATAATTGAAACTGCTAAAAGCAGACATGCTTTCATAGAAATGAGGGAAGAAGACTTAGAGCCCTCCAATTTTCATTCTCCTCTGCAAGGTATTTCTCAATGAAACATCAAAAATTGCAGGACAGAATTTGAAAACTACCGTGCTATCCTATGGGGCCTGCCCTTCAAGGAACAAACACTGTGTCTCTCTATCTGGTTTCAAAACAGAGGCCATTTCACATGTGAGATTCACAGGATGACCACGATACTGAAGGAACAACTAATCCCTACACATCAATCACAGATAGCTTTTAAAAATGTAATCATGTTGTGTCATTTCCATTAAATCCCTCCTTGGTTCTGACATCATGGTCTGTTGCAAAAATGACCGGCTTATCTGTGGATCACAAACCAGAGTGCTCCTAAAACATGGACCAGAACAAACGCTGCTGCTTTTAACCCTCCTGAGCCAATACAATAGGACCTGCCCTCCCTCTCATTGGAATCCTACTCCCTATCTGAAAGCTACACCATTGCTGCCAGAAATGTTTAGTAGTAGCAGAGATAATTGGCTCAACGATGGATTAGAAAGACCAGTTTATAGTCTTCACTATTCATAATTTATGTTGATAGTTTCAATCTCTCAGTTTATAAAATATTTAAAAAGTGGCTCTTCATATAGTAAATTAAGGAGGTGTCCCAGTAAGAAGGTTAATTATTCATTTAGGAATTTTCATTTGAAGGAAAATACTGCTGTAAACAAATGGGGATATCAAAAAAACATGTTTAACAGTAAATCTGAATCACACATGCTTTAAAATTCAAAAAGAAAGATGAAACTATGAAAAGATGAATAATGAAGTCTATTACGTTATACACCAGTGAAGAAATGAAGTCACCAGTCTAGGAAAAATTCTCAAGGGAATGCATTATAGAGGAAAACTAGGCTTTTGTAACTGGACACCATCTGAGTTAAGATTAGAAACAAAACAAACCAAATTAAATTGTTTATTCCTCTAAAGAGAATGCTCTTAATCATTTTATAGCTGAAGTTTCTTTTCTCATAACTGGCTGAGTTGTTTTCATGAGTCAGAAATGGAGCAAGTTCATCAACAGAAATCTGCCACAGAGACTGACCTAGCTGAAGGCATGAGTTAATTCAAAACAAAAGGAAGAACAAGATTTCCTGAGTATGCCAAGATTCAATCACTGAAGAAAACAGACTTGACCAAATATGACCATAATGAGAATACAACAGTAATCATAACTATCAAAATTGCTTCTGTTTCAGAAGTAATAAACGAAAATTCCTAAATAATTAACAGAAAAAAGCAGAAATGTCTATACATTCAGAAAATTAATGTCTGTTTTCAATTCTCATCTTTAAAAAGTCTATCTAATTTAAAAAATAAAAACCGAAATCATCTTTAAAATAATTATGGGTTCAAAATCTTTTATAGCCAAAGTCCTATAGGGACTTATCTCCCGAAGCAGCCCTGGTTGTACTTAGATTCAGTATTTCAAGTAGCCTGAACACTATGACAGCCTCTTGGGCTTCAAAGAATGCAGAACAGCAAACTCCCTTGGAATCATAAATGCAAAACCTATAATTATGGTTATTTAACAAAATGGTTTCTGTTAAGATATTTGATGACGAAATTCCCATCCTCAGATGTCAGTGCCCAAATTTTAATCAGCCTTTACTCATGAGTAAATGTACTATAACTGTTATTTGATTAAATGTCAGTGGCCATTAGACCTCGTTGTTAAGTAAGAAGCCTTAAAGAAGTCATGCCACAGAGAGTGTGGAATGGATTACAAAGAAAGATGAAGAAAGGACGACTGTTTTAGTAACCTAGTGATGTGAGCGAGCGTTTCACCTTAAATAAATAACCACAAAAACTTTAAAGAAGCAAAGGACAACTTTGGCAGCAAGAAGAAAGGAAGATCAGAGGTGGGAAAAATGGGTGAAGTCAAGGAGGAAGAATCAAAGCAGAGAAGAGCAGCATTTTTGAGTTTTATGTACATTGCCTTACTTTTTGATCCTCGCAACAACTGTGCGAGGAAGGAAAGTCAGCTATTATCATCTCCATTTTACAGAAAAGAAATTGAAGCTCACTGACTCTCTGTGGCTTTTTAAAAACACTTATTTTGAAATAATTTTAATTAACAGAAAATTTGCAAAAACAGTACAGAGAGTTCCTGTGTACTCTTCACTCAGTCTCACATACTCCTTATCCCTTCTGATCTCAGACGCCAAGCAGGGTCAGGTGTGTTGAGCACTTGGATGAGAATTTCTGTGCCTTTTCATCAAGGTAAGACATACTGCTAGAAAGATTTAAGATTCCTACTCCAAAACCAGTGCTCGTTCCACTATATCACTGAGTCCTATAACAAAACTCCTTACTCAAATATAAAATTTTCTATCTGAATACAGATAGAATTACCCAAGTAAATTTTATCCAGGTAATATTACCCAAAGAGTTCAACTGGACATTACCACTACATGTTACAACTCGAGAGACCTATAAGATTTGTAATAATCTAAAATATTCTGCCTGAAATGCTCTTTAGTGGCACTGAGAAGAAACTGGTTTAGTTTTTACAGAACTCAAAACCCTAAAACTTGAGCTATGTGTAGTTTCGATAAGATTTAGAAATGCATTCTAACACGAATAAGGTATTTAATAAGATATGAGATTCTGTAACAAATGTTAGGGAATTATCTAACATAGTGCCTTCTGAAGATACACGCCACATTTTCTGGGGGGGATAGCAGTCAATGTTAGACAGACATTCCAATAACTTGATCTCTCATATATGCTGTAAATTCTTTGACTGGTTCTGATTGTAGTCACTATGAAAGGAACATTGTATCTAAACTAAACTCCATTTGTATGTATCTCCATAGGAATTTAGCCATAGTGTACATTTTTATAAAGAAGATTTTGTCAAAGACTGCTACTATTCCTTAAACACACATGTGCTGGGCATTAAGCTAGGTACATTACACTGGTTATCACAAATTCTTCTCAACAGTTCTAAGGTTGGGGTCCACTAGAGGTATCTGAGATTCAGAAATATTAAGTAACTTGTCTAGGGTAACAAGGATACCAGGGCCAAGATAAGGGATGGAACTGTGATTTGAACACCTAGGTCTGACTCCAAAGCTGATGTCCTGGTCATAATATCATGCAGTCTAAAGAGAACACGAGAAAGGAGACAGGCATACTGCAAAAAGTTTGGTAAAAGATAAAAAAAATTTTGTCATTCTCTAATAAAGACTTTATAATCTTTTGTGGTGATTGACATCCTTGATTAGGAAAATGATGCCAAGGGAACAAATACATTGGCTAAAGACTGAGAATATGTATAAAGTGTCTGTGTGTGTGTGTCTTGTTAGTTTGTAGGTATGAAGTGGGAGCACATTATTGTGACATAGGCATGGTCTCATCTGTCTGGGAAAGTCATCCTCTTCCAAAGAGTAAGAAGCAACAAGAAGGCTCCATGTGGTAGGAGCAGGATGAGGGTGGAAGTGGGGAAAGCAGAATTTAATTAGCCAGTCAGAGCAGTCCAATAATCCTGATGATCACTGGGGCAACAGGTTTCACAACCAGATTGACCAAATGTTGCAGGTGAATTAAAAAAACAACACATAGACAACACAGAAATAAACGATGAAAATCCACACAATGAAAATATGACCTTGCCAAAATAATAAATTAAGATTCTTCATAGCACAAAAGCAATCCTCTCAGAATTCTTTTATATTGCTGTTTTCTTGGTACATTTACAACATGACGAAATAAACTACAATTTGATTTATACACAACTTTTAAGGAATATTCCTACTGTACCACATCAGGTATCCCATAAGTACAGTTAAGTGAAGCATGCCCTGCTACTTTGCACACGCTCCTTTGCATAGTGTTCTTTAGAGGAGGCAGAAAAGCACACAGCCCAGATGGTACTTATTTTCTATAGCACAGTATTTTAATTTCTTAAGTAGCAGCATGGATATTTTGATTAATAAACAAACAAAAATCTAAAATCAAATCCTTTCCCCTATTTTCCTCTGGAATTTAAGAGACAGGAAACATACTAATAAATACTGAATGATTTCTTCAGCCTTTTGATGTTGATAAGTTTTGATGAATAAAACTCTTTAAACTAATATGAGATTTAGGTTGAAACTCATTAAGACATTAATGCTTGTTCTGTGGGTATGATAGTTCTTTGAAAATCATAGCTGTAAGACAAAATATTCCTTCAATATAAAAAATAGACTTAATTTGTCAATTAACTGGGAGAGAATTAAGAAGGGCGGGAAAAAATAAATGTCCTATGTAAAAGGCCTTAGCCTTGAACAAAGTGGAGCTTTGGAACTGACGGTGAGAGATACAGAAACTCGTGTTAGAGGGCTAGGACGAGCCATCTCCACAGCTTCCTTGACACATTAAAAGTGAGGAGTTCACATGACAGCTAAGAATTATCTGCTCTCATGATGTGGTACAAAGAAAGTTTGTTTCACAACTTATGAGTTCATTTCACTGGCACAGACTAGAAATAGACTGTATGAGAGAACCTTAATTTCTACCAGCATCAGGCAAAACAGAATCCAATTACTGCCAAACAGGTTGGAACTATCAAATGCCTTCCATTTATGACTGTTAACTAAAACAGTTTTTATATTGGAACAGGTCTACCCTAAGACATTAATTAGTTCTAGAAGTATATTCTCAACTTTATCGATCTAGGGGGCTCACTCACAGGTTTTACTAGTTAAAATATTTTTGGCTGCATACAATCTGATCCCAAACTATAGTTGCTTAAGCAAGATAGAAGTTTATTTTTCCTCATATAAATGAATTCTGGAGATAAGTAGTTCAGGCTTGATATAACCACTTGCTGAAGTCATGAGGATCTCAGTCTCCGGCATCTGCTCTGACATTTCTAAGCTGTGGCTATTTTTTTCCCCCAACTTTTAAAAGTTATTTATTTATTTATTCCCTGGACCCTCCATCCCCTGCTTTACGGAGACACAGCTGACATATAACGTTATACAGGCTGTGGCTTTGTCTTCATGATTCAGAATGGCTTCTAAAGCTCCAGATATCACATCCGCATAAAGCCATCAAATGTAGGAAGGTAAGAAGAAGGGTGTACTCCTTCTATTTTAAGAAAACTAACAAGAAGTCCAACAGAATATTTATGCTTACACTTCACTGGTCACACTCAGTCATACAATCAAACCTAGCTGCAAGATAAGAGGAGGAATGTGGTATTTTCTCTGGATGGCAATATAACCAGCTATAAATCAGTTTTGTTACAAAGGAAGAAGGAGAGAATGGTTATTGGGTGGCAAGTAGATGTCTCTATCATGTTGGTATATGATTGAGACATAAGTCATTACATTTGTGGGATCTACCACACTGATTCCCAGACCTGATTTTGAGCAGCCATGGGAGCCTCGAAGGGCTGAAGTGAGGATGCTCTCCCATCATATAACTCACCAACATTTTTTAAAAATGCAATGTATTTTACATATTTTTTAAGTTCATGAAGTGCTTTCAAGGGATAAGGAGAGGACAATATTAAGTCAAACAAATAACCAATATTATCCTAACTCTAAAAAGATTGAGACACTCTAGTCTAAGAAGAAACAGGTTTGGTTGCATTTAATTTATTCATATGTTAGGGTTAGCATAACAGCAACTCAACAAAGGTGAGTGATGGGTAAAGGGGCTTGATGGAAGACTCGCTCCAACCGGTGCTTAAATGACTTGCCATTTTCGTCTATGCATTTTGCATAAATGCTGGCTGGCAGGATGGGGACCTTGCTTTTGACCTGTTCTATTCTAACCCTTTACTGGACTCCTAGATATAGCCAATGAAAAGCCATTAACCTCAAATTTCATCAAAGATGGAAAAGAAGAACGAAGCAGACTGGGAGTGGTGAGGGCTGAAGTAATCCTGAGAGCAATGAACTTGAAAGTAACAGAGAATATCTTCAGAGCTGGATATTAGTAAATGCAGGGTGGATTTTAATGAAGAGGCAGGCTATAATATCTGAAAAATACTGCTTCACTTTTTAATAAAAAACTTAAACTTGCAAAAAATGCAAACATTGCATACTTCTCAAGAGGTTCTACATTTATGCAGTTTTATTTTGATAGAAAGATACTAACAAAAAGCAAGTAAGATGGCATTCAAGATATATATGAAAAAGAATGGACAGGGTATGTTATGGGGTGAAGACAATTCCAACCCAATCTCCATATATTCTAAATTAACAGTGCCAAACAGTAACAAGTGAGTTCTAATCATAATCTAAAGCTCTGAAATATTCTTATATAATATTTTTTTTGAGGAAGATTGATCCTGAGCTGTCTGTTGCCCATCTTCCTCTTTTTCTTTTTTCTCCCCAAAGCCCTAGTACATAGTTGTATATCCTAGTTGTAGGTCCTTCTAGTTCTTCTATGTGGGATGCCGCCTCAGCATGGCTCGATGAGTGGTGAGTAGGTCCACGCCCAGTATCTGAGCCGGCAGACCCGGGCCGCCGAAGCAGAACGTGCAAACTTAACCGCTACGCCACCGGGCAGGCCCCTAATATTGACGGACATTCTATACCATCAGAGAAAGGCTGGAGTGACTAGTGAGGAGAATGCTGACCTGGAAATCAGACCTGTACTTGAGGTCTCGGTTTTGCCTCTAACACAAGATGGGAATCTCTAGGTTAAGCTGTTCATTCCACTGTGACTGAGTTCTCGTTCTTTAATACAGCTGACATTCTGCGGTCCTGTGGTATCCTGTATCTTAGGGAAGTCCTAAAATCTCTAGAAACATTTCAGAGCCGTGGGTCCTAAGATTTAAGAGACCAGACAACCTGTTCAAGTCCACACTGGAAAACAGTCTCAGTCTATTGCAATGATTCTTACATAGGAGAAATATCACTGGGAGAAGTCATCAGGTTCCTAACTTCTGGGGAACAGCCAGATATTTTAAAACCGTAAAAATGCATGTGAACCGCTTCACCTGTAACAACGATACAGCTATTGAATCTATTGCATCACGTTTCTCTCTGCCTCCCACCTTTCACACAGAAGAGCACTGGGTTTAGGAAATAAGGAGGCCTTGTGACACTGATAATGGAAGAAAGGCTGGGGTGTTCATAAGAATCTGCACTTTCATAACAGATGGAGAAAGAAAAACAAATTCCAGGTACATTTTTCCAGGGAAGCTAAGGGTAGGAAGATCACCACCACCATGGCTTCAAAGAGCTCCTCCTCAAGACTCTCCTTACTGTAGTGAATTAGGTCCCATATAAGAAACCTAAGAAGATGCACTAGTGAACTCTGCAAAAAGTAAAAACCGCTATGAAATTCACATGGAGGTGAATATCAAACCTGTCTTTTTAAAATAAGTAAGATATGCCTTGAAGGCTATTAAGCAAACAGTTCTTTTAGAGAAGTATATCTAAGAGACTGTAATACTCAAAGGCATGTAAATATTCTCTGAAAATAACAAAAGTTTCAAATGGATGTTTGCGTCACACATAGATAAGCAGAAGAAAAGGGAAACCTCATAATTCAGTCATGTCGGTTATTTGTAAATCACTGTAGCCTAAAACGTTTTCATTGTACTAATCTATACAAAGTTGCTTGTTAGGTACAACTAGACATTCTACAGCTCAACAAAAGTCTTTGGTACTCTGATTATAAGAAAATAATAGTGAGGCTTCAAAAACGTAGGTAAATTTAGTGAGCACGTTTTACACTTCCTTTAAAAAAGTTAATGCCTATTTTCCAACAGCTAAAAGGTAGCAGACACCTTCTGTAGGTAGAGAATGCGAACATACCTTTACATACTTCTTAAAAGAAGCATATCCTATACCATTAACTGAAGAAAGAAAAAACTCGACCACGTCCGTATTAAAAAGAAATCAGTCTTGGTATGCTTGTGATACTGTAAAGAGCATATTATGCGGGAAAACAAAATAAACATTTAACCTGGCAAATGAAAATGGATTTAGAGTTTCAAGATATTTGGCAGACAGGTAGAATTAAATTCAAGTCAAGTATGCAGAGAAACTAATACAGTATTTAAATATTTGTTTAAGTAATATAGTATTTAAAATAACATATTTAAAAAGAAATGTTTTTATTGAAATGTTTTATAGTTTTAGCGAGGATAGTTTTTAAGAGAACAAGCTTGACTGAGGCATATTTAACTTTCTCTCTCTGTCATTCTGTGAACTTTAGTGTGATTTTTATATTTACTCTTTCATTAGCTATTTTCCTTTAAGTCTTAAGATAGCTGTACAGTATCCCCTATAGCTTTTAGAAGGAAATTAGATTATGAAAATAATTTCTGAAGTAAAACATGGATATCTCAAAATCAACTCTAGAATATATGTGGGCATGCTATAAAAAATGAGTGATGGATGGTCTGGTGTAGTGAGCAGCTAAGGCATTGTCTGCCTACTCTTGCTGCCTCATCGCTGCAAGGTTACCGTAGAAGCCTCCTCATTAGACTATTACAGCATGGCCCTGCCTTTCAGCCACACCGTCAGGTCCTAGCCTAGACACCGACAGAAGCTGGGTCAATCAGAGGCCATTTCCCGAGATTTGAAATTGGAAGTCCAGAGAGTTGGGTCTGCCTCTCTCTGGGTGACGAAGCTAATTTGGGGGCACCTGCTGGTAGCAAGCTATCTACCAAGTGAAAAACTCAGTTCAACAGGGAGAGAAAAATTAAGCCTATGTAGAGAGAGAAGCAGAGATCAGAAAGAGAGAATAAAAAATTGATTTCACTCGTGTCCGAGTCATAGTTCCCGAGGCCCAGCTGTATTTCCAACCTTGGGTGCTTAGAAGGTATACTTCCTTACAACATGAGAAATTTGTCTATGTGTAGTTAACTATTTTCTAAATAACTTTCAAATAGATCATAAGTGAATTTATGAATTTAGCTTATTTGTTATCCCTAGTCTCTCCATGAATCCATGATCTCTGTTCAGTCTGTACAGCAATCACAGAACCGTGGTAACTCCTATCGAAGTATAACTCCCATGGCAACTTTGTTTTATCCTGAAAAAACTGACCTCTTTCTTATATGTAACCAATACTTCTTCTATTTAATAGCACATTGAATTAATATACATCTTTAATTTACCATCAGGACATTGCCAGTAGCTTGGACATAAATTATACAAGGCCTAAATGCAATCATGGAATCCTTTCCTCAGTAGAAAACATGATCTTCCTAAATAACCAGTCAAGAAATCAGGCAGAGGTGTCAAATTTTTATTTAGTACTGGTCTCTAATACCAGTAGTTTTCTGTATTCAGAGAAGAAAAACTTGATAAAAGAGTTTCTAGAGATGACAAGCAGCTCTGTCTCATTGAAAATTTGTGAACATATAAAAATTCACATTTAAAACTAAAATACAGAATCCTCCAACTTATCATATATATATTATATCATAAAAGTTTGTTTTAAATTCAGAATGCATCTTCTCATAGAAATACTGTCTTAAATGGTGGTTAGGTTCCCAAGTAATCTAAAAAAAACTCTTCAACCCATACGCACTCAGTTTATGTAGGGATCAGAGGGACATAATTAATTAAGAGAATTTTGTCCTCTTCCACCTGGACCAGTATTATGGAAAGTTCTGAAAACACCAAGTCAGTGTTTGACATCTTCTCACTTTATTTCCAAAATCTCAACTTCCTAGCATCTCTCAAATTTTCTCTTTCCCACAGGCACATAACGTAGTACATCACTTAATGTTCTCTGCTCTAAGGTTCAAAACTACTTTACCTCTACTCCTTGCTGACCAAAATTCTTTAAAGAAAGACCCCTTCAGATAATGACTAAGAGTTAAGCAATTTGATTCACATCAATATGTAAATAACTGAGTGTCCTTGGCCCTTCATGTGTTTTTCAAAAATTTTGAAAGAAGATACAGTCATCTCTTATCAAGCAAGGCTTTGAAAATTGTGAATTTAAGATAATGAGGTTTCTCACATTTGTAAACCAAATATGACAAATCTGTTATCTTTTTAAATATGTGATTCTATTCAGAAAATACCTGAAATGGCCAAAGAAAAGCAAAAATAAAGCAAAATATCTTTATTAGTCTTGAAATTAGGGAGGCTGGTTATCATAGACAATAAAACTCAAGGAATTTCTTCCAGATAAAGGCCAGATTGGAAAAAATATGAAACCTCCCTCTACTCGCCTTTTCCAGATAGTGCTATGACCCATGAGCTTCCTTCCTAGCACTTGCATTTTGTACCTGTGCCCCCTAGGCAAGTCACCTAATCTCTGTGCTTCAGGGTCCTCATCCGCAAAGGGGGGACAGTAATAGAACCCACCTCCGTGGTGGACTGTGACAGGAGCTAATACGTATGTTAGGGTTTAGCACAATGTCTGGCATGTAGGAAGTCCTAAATAGGACTCTGCTATTATTACTACTATGTCTGTTTCTCTGGTATATTAAAAATTCTGTCAAGGAAAGAACTATATGGAGAACACTATTCCATATCCCCAGGATCTAGTACAGTAGCTGGCATCCAGTGGGTGCTCAAAGCATATTTATCAAATGAAAAAAATACTGATTCATTTTCAAAGTTGATAAGTTGAGACATATAGATTTAGTTTCCTCAGAATTTAAAAATAACCACTAAAAGATTTAAATGCAGGTAGACTGTGAAATTACAAATAAAAGATAATTAAAGAAAATGAGCAGAGAAAAATAAAAAATAGAAGAATACAGTAAGATAAAAACATACCTACTCTGCCAATAAAGGTGAAGAGGGTACTTTCATCAATTGAAAGAAATTAAGGAAAAAACTTAAGATTTGGGGCAAAACACAAAATTCCACTATATATGCTGTTAACAACAGTTACACACAAACCAATAGGGTCAGAAAGACTAAAAGCAAGAGAGTCAGTTTCTACTGATGAAGGGTCCATCAACGCCAAAGAAAAACTCTTTAACTTCTCCCTCCTAATGGAGGAGAACTGAACTATACACAGCAAAAATGGTCAGACATTAAAGGAGATATTTACAGAAACGTCACAGCAGTTAAAGACTTACTTTTAACATACCTCTTGGTTTCTACTTGATTAAGTAGAAAAAAAAAAACCGTGAGGAGGTATCCAAAATGATCTATTGGGATGTGAAAGAAACAGTGGAACGCCTATTTATATTTATTTTTAATTAAAAAGTTAAATACATTTTACACAGACTGACAGTGCACCCTCCATCAGTCCCTATGCCCAACAACTGCACATGACAAGTAAAACATCCTGAAGGAGAGCAGCGGTTGCACATGGACGGGCTGACCATGGTGCAGTCATGCATTTGTTCAGTTTGAGGATGTTGCAATTTCTTTCACCTTACTTGGTATAGGAGGATATCTTCATTGTGTCAATTGTTTAAAAAGACCACCAGTAGTAGAATTTTTGCAATACTTTGAATTGAGATGTAGAATGAACATAAAAATCTTTTATACCATCCAGAGGTTCACAGGCTATCTCCAAGCAAAGTAATTAAAAGGGTTACAGAACTTGAAGACAAATGAATGATTTTTCTGTTTAAAAGACAAGTGTTATAAATCTGCTGAACTGTCAAGGCCATTGAATGCTACTAATAGATATATTTTTTAAAAATAAACACAATTTATGTATCTCTTTACAGGTGAAAAGTAGTAAGAAAAGTGCTTTCCATGATGAAAAATCTATGATTTACAGACGTTTGGAAATATTTTCATCATTATTAATTTGTTAGTTGATTTAACACGTATTTATTGAGCACCTGCTACAGCTACACACTGTTCTGGGCACTGGAAATCTTGTAGTGAAGGAAACAGACAGAGCTCTTGCCCTCCTGGAGCTCACATTCCAGCAGGGGAAGAAAGACAACAAATAAGCACAGAAAAGATCTAAGATGATAAATGTTGTGAACAAAATATAGTAGAGTGAGTGCATGGAGAAGGACTGGGTAGGAGAGTTATTCCTTTTCTCTTAGTTTGCTTGAGCTGCCATTACAAAATACCATAGACAAGGTAGCTTAAACAACATTTATTTCTCACAGTTCTGGAAGCTGTAAGTCCAAGATCAGGGTGCTAGCAGGGTCAGGTTCTGGTGAGGTCTCTCTTCCTGGCTTGCAGACAGCTAGCTGCCTTCTCACTGTGTCCTCAACATTGCAGAGGGAGAGCTCTGGTGTCTCTTCCTCTTCTCATGACTGCACTAATCCAGCTGTGAGGGCCTCACCCTATGACCTCTTCTAAACCTAATCACCTCCCAAAGGCCTCATCTCCAAATACCACCACATTAGAGATCAGGGCTTCAACATATGTATTTATGAGGGGATGTGATTCAGTCTATAGCAACTTTCTACTGCATGGTCAAGGCAGATCTCTCTGATAATGTGATATTTGAGCAGAAATCTGAGGAAATGAGAGGCTGGAGAACAGTATGTAAGAAAGTCTGCAAGTGGCAATGTGCTAGTCTGGTTCAGAGCCACTAAGAGCTGATATCTGAAGAAAAATGGAGAATTGATCAACGTATTTGGCAACAATGAAAGTTATTAGTGACCTTAAAAAGAGCAATTTCTATAGGGTGGTGGGAATGAAAATGTGATTCAAGTGGGTTCTAAAGAGAACGGGAGGAGAGCAAATGCAATCTCTTTTGAGAACTTCTACTCTAAAGGAGAGCAGAAAACTGTAGCTGGAAGTGTTTTTGTTTGTTTTAAGGCAGGGGAAATAACAGCATTTTTCTGTGCTGAAAGAAATTAATAAAGTTTATTGGTGCTGTGGTAGGAACTTGTGGAAGGACACTTCTGATTGCTTCTCTTTCCTCAGTGATACAGCAAGCAAGGTGACAGCTGAGAAAGGACAAGAGAAGGGCTAGAGGTCTGATGAGAGGAAGGTTTAAACAGTTATTAAGGTCAGTGGGAGGATGGGTGCACTAGGATGTTCTAAAACTGCTGGACAGCTCTAAGGGCTAATTGAGGTTTTTAGTTACAAATCTGAAGTGAGACTAGTCAGCTTGATTGTGTTTTCCTCTAGTCATGTTCTGCTACTGGGGAATAGACACAATGTGGCTATAAAATAAGCAAAGAATTGGATTTAACCAGGATTGGGGTTTTGGTAGGTCAAGTGTAAGTGTGAGCTCCCAAATGTTTACTGACGAGGGTCTGGAATCAAAGTTTGTAGACTAATGATAAAAAGGAAATGAATACTATGAATAATGACGATCTAGTAGATACATAAAAATCTCCCTACCCTGTCCATGGATCATTTACAAAAAGTCACCACATATTAGGACACCAAGTAAATTCTAAAAACTAAAAATAATACATCTAATAATCTGACTATTATGCAACAAAGCAACTAAAACACCTAATAGAGGCAGAAACAAACAAAACATCCAGCCACTTGGAAAACATATCTATATATTTTAAAAATTCTCATAAATAAATTAGGCTGGAGGGCAATTCAAAAGTGCAATTAAAGTATATTTACAAAATAATATTTAAATAATAGAAGTAATACATATTTTAAAAATCTATGGGCTATATCAAAAGCTACACTAAGAAGAAACTTTACAACTTTAGTATTTCCATTGTTAAACAAAAATTTGCTATTAAAAAGAACAAAAAACACATTTGATTTTTTAAAAAAGTCTTTGTTCAACTATTTCCTTAGGACAGTACCTAGAAATGCAACTTCTGGGTCAAAGGACATGTAGGTTTTTTTTTTTTTTAATGTGTTTGACAGATACTGCCACACTTCTCTCCAGAAAGCTGTATCAACTTATGTTCCCATGAATACATGAGATAGTCTATTTCTCTACACTCAGGTAAACACTGAATAATTCTTGGTACAAGTTAAACAAAATACATTTTTCTAGATTAAATAAGATGAGATTTCACACCCCCCCCCACCTTTGGTTTGGTTTTCGGGGGGAGGGCTGGGAGATGAGATTTGATATTATTAAAATGTATTACAAATGATTTATAAACTTTCTTATAGCTGTCTCTTGCCTCAGAGAATCTGTAATTCTTTGAATAACTCCCAAATATAACCAGCTGGCCTATAGTTATTACAAATGAAAGTATCCAAGTCCCACACAAGTGGATGAAATGATTTCAAATAATGCCATGAGACACTAGTAGAAGAATTTTTTAGAAGAGTTGATGAGTTTGAGATGACTGATATTCCAAAGAAATACTATCCAGGCTACCATGATAACTCATCACGCTTTGGTTACAATAAATTAAAAATTAAACATTCATGATGAGTTTCTATGATTCACAGAAAAAGTTTAAGCAATATTTAATTATATAAATAATGCACTACATTTTCTACTTCAAAACCATATGATGGATTATCAATAAGAACTGCTTAAGATGATGGGAAAAATTCCCCCAAATTTTACTTGAAGCATTTTTTTTTAACGGAGAGTGAAAATTGTCTTATTGGGCTATTTTATTTTATTCCATTGATTGTAATGAAGTCATTACAAGACTTGGAACAAATCTTCCAAGATTCAAATACCCTCCCCACTAAACCCAGATGGATAATGGGAACTTTACACAGAGCTACTCTAGGAAAAAAAGGTTTCAATTCTTCTCCCTCTCTCCCTGCATCCCTCCCCCTCTTTCTCTCTCTTTTCCCTCCTCTCTTTCTCTCTCTCCCTGCTCCCTCCCTTCTTCTCCTCTCTCTCTTCCTCTCCCCTTTTCAGTCTCTCCCTCACTTGGATAATTTCTATAGTGAAGGAATACCTTAGTGTTTTGGAAGATATTTGTGTATGTACTGAACTTTGGTAAATAAAGTCTGATTTTAAATTATTTAAAAGCTCTGGTAGAGCTTTTATATAATAAGGTATTTTTTTCAAAATAAAACAATTACCCCAGTGATTTTGGATTTTTCCCGAGTGTGCTTTCCCAAAGGTGGTCACTTCCGTACTTACAGCTTCCCCATATTTGAGAGTAGTTCAATAAACCCATTATTAATGACTGTCTTCTAATTAAGGTGCAGAATAATTACAAGAAATAGATGTCCTCTCTTCAAGGATTTTTAAAAGTAAGCGCATTTAAAATTAAGATTTAATAAATATTTTAATAGAAAAAGATAAAATATCCAAACTGTTAATACTTATTACTTAGTTATTTTAAAAATGAAATATCACACTTAAAAAGTTTATTACATGGCTATGATATTAATTGTGGAGGTACGGCAAAACACTACCCTTTGTAACTAAATATAAGAGCCATAGGAGTGATGGCAAATCCACAGCTCATCAATATAGTACATGAGGCAGACAAATGCAAAAGAAACTTTGGTGAATCTGGTGATCTGTTGGTAAGTCGTTCCTTAGTGTTAGAAGTAAAACAAGTTTCCTATTGTACAAAGTAGAATGAGCTGAGATGCAAAATATCCGTGCCACAAAAATTCAATAGTAACTTAAGGCACCTGCAAATTCAAACTATTTTCTAAGTATAAGTCAGTAAATAACTAAGAATTGTCCAGAAGAGGTATTTAATGGATCAGAAAAGTGAATAAATATATGTTATAATTTGAAGATGCTAAATTATAAAACCGTACAACAGCAAATACATGAGAAAAAGTATGTAACACTTATTGCCAAATGTTCTGAATTGGCAAGTAGATAAAATGAACCAATAGCCATAGATAGTATTGGTCTATTAGAAAAAAATCTGCTAATTGAAACTAGAACTGATGCTCAGGACCAGCCTGCAGACACCTTTGGGACAGCACAAGTCAATACTGAAGCAGTGGGGTTAGGAGAACTTCTACAGCTGGAACCGTGGAGAAGTCAAAACAGAAAAAAAATTCAAATCAACCAAGGGATAGATTAATAATATTCAATATATCAGCTATAAAATTACACATATTTTATTTGACTTATTTGGACAAATAAAGTTTATAATGTTCGAGGCACGGTGCTAGATACAGAAGATATGAAAGTAAATAAAATAAGTCCATGCTCTCAAGGAGCTTATTTAGGAAATTAAATTAAGTAAACACAACCAGGTATAATCTATCACATACTAAAATATCCGAACTGAGATGCTGCCAGATGGAGAAGGCTCAGGGGAAGGGAAGAAAAGTGAATGCCTGTTTAGGGAACTACAAGTCGAAGGGGGCCTTAAGTTGCTTGTGTGTGTGTGTTTGTGTGTGTACACACGCATGTTTTGGGAGGGAATATGGTAAAAGATGGGGAGCAGGAATGGTGGGATATGAAGATGAAAAGGCTGGTTGGGACCAGATTACAAAAGATGTATTAATACCATGCTAAGGAGTTAAGACTCTTCTTTAGAAAATGGACAGTCATGAAAAGCAGAAGCCTGGCAGGATCTCATCTGCCTTTTGGAATGATGCTTAGGAAAAGGATAGTTCCCAACAGACATCCAAACGCAATGGATTACACTGATCACTAAATATTTAGAGCTTAATTCAGAATTCTTATTTTTAAATGAGGAACAATAATCTAGAAATAAGTCTAATTGCATTAAGAAGCTTGATCAGCATGATTTATCATAAAGTGATGGCATCAATAAGTACTGAACTAAAGGCAGCTCCTCAGCATGGATGCAAATAAAGAAACAGAGGGAAACAATCTATACCAAACAAGCAATGATCTGTTAATTCCACTAAATAAACTATAGCATTAAAAAGACAAAAATCTTGCCAGAGAATGCATTTATTTTCATATTTAGAAGTACTAACTTATTGAGATTAAACCAATAAAGATAAATAAAAGCCAGACTATGTAACAACAATCTGCCCACCTACTGTGGGGAATGTGGGTGAAGGAGAAAGAATAGGGAAATATAATCCACAAAATATTCAGGGCAAAAATGTTTTGATTATTACAACAACCACAATTTGAGAACTATAAACATTAAATGTAAATTAGTGGTAAATCTTGTGGTGTTCTTAAATTAGATGATATTTTAAAACTCTTCTCTGCCAAGGTGTTTTATAAACAAGTTGGTGGACTGATCTCTAAGAAAACCCTCAAGATTTATCTTTTAAAAGAGAAGGTTTTCATTTTAAAAAGAACAAATTGAAATTATCTGAGAAAGAAAACATTGATTGATTCTAAAAAAAATTAATTGAGCAGTATTATCAGATCTGTTAGTCAAACGTCCATTTATGCAAGACTAAACACAGCAGCCCAGTGAGGCCTGCACACACTTTACCACCGGTAGACATGAGTGTTTAGTTTGCAGTGCTGATGTGTAGCTTCACCCTAAGAAATGGTTCTCTGCTTTACTAAGGGTGAAACTCCTGGATGTGGGGAAGGTGGAAGTGAATGGCAATCATTGTTCCAATACTTTACTGCCAAGTCCTGATTTAAAAGATTCTGTCCTGGGGCCGGCCTGGTGGCCTAGCAGTTAAGTTCATGCACTCCACTTCGACGGCCCAGGGTTCGCAGGCTCGGACCCCTGGCATGGACCAACGCACTGCTTGTCAGCCATGCTGTAGTGACATCCCATATAAAGTAGAAGAAGATGGGCACTGATGTTAGCCCAGGGCCAATCTTCCTCAGCAAAAAGAGGAGGATTGGCAACAGATGTTAGCTCAGGGCTAATCTTTCTCAGACACACATAAAAAACATTCTGTCCCCATAACAAAAGATACTTGTGGACATCAAATCGTAAGTCCTGATTTGGATTAGGGAAAAATATAATTACTATGAGTACTGTTTCAATGCTGTCACCATGTATTTTGCTTCCCAGTAGACTAGGGAAAGGAGCAGGAAGAATCTTTTAAATTTCACCCAGAGACTGATTGTAAAAAAATTCTAACTGAGGGTAGAAGACAAAATGGGAGTGATACTAACATTTTTATCATAAAGATAGTAGTTATTTGACTAATTTTGCTGTAAACTTTTTCTATAGCAAAGCAATAATCCAAGAGATTAAATATCCTGTAATGTTACAGAACAACTAAAAAATAACAACAAAACCCCAACCACTTCCAGTTTCACACCTGGTTTATGTGGGGCACTCTAATCAAAGCAAAAGTCTGACTCTCCCCTCAGTTAGAGCCCATAGTTCACATGCTTAACAAAAGCCTAAAAGAATCCCTTGAGAACCATCTGTCAAATCTAATGTATTAAGCTACAGAATGATAAGGACCTGGGTAAAAGTTAGGGAATGTTCTATTTGTATAAGATCTGTAACTTACTTTTCATGTCATTAATTGAAAAATGTGTTCTCCAGAAGACAACTTTCCCAAGTTTAGACAAGCCTTTATGGCAATGAATATACAGATCTTTACCATTACATAATCAGAAGACAGCTAAACGGATAAAAGGTAATTTGACAGAGTCTCTAAGTCACAAATGGAAATCAGTTTCAGAGCTACACATTACACCTACCTTTGGGTTCTCCTAAAGTCACATAATACTCCCTATTCTGCAGTTTCTAGGCCAGAAAAAAATATACTAAATTACATTAATTCTGCTCTGTGTAGCTAGAATTACCAAAGGTTTTTTTGGAAGTATTTCTACTAATATTCCCTGAAGAATGATTTCATAGAGTATTTTTAAATTATCTGATCAAAATTACCTTCAAAAGAATAAACAGACCAAGTAATGTGTTTTCCTGATAAATCTTTTTCAGGAACTAAGCCTGACATATTACACTGTTTCATGTTTTTAAAATGTACTCTAGTTCTATTCCATTTTATTTTGTACCCTCTTTAGCAAACCACACTGAAGCTAATTCTATGGCTCTGTCTCAGGTTAGTCATTAAAATTTCTTAAAGAAGTAATGTGCTTTACCTCAGTTAAAACCAAATTTCAAATAAAATAGCAGGTGAAACAGAAAATACATGGCTCCATTACACAACCAGTAATCTACTGGTTCAAAATTCAGACCTAATATAGTGATAATAAGAATAATACCAACCATTTATTAAGCTGGCATTCCCCTTATCAGCATACTCAGTTATCTTTTCATTTGCCAGTTATTACTTTGTACTGTGAGGCAGAAACCACACTTGTCTTTTTTATAGTCATAATCTCAGGATCTAGTACAGTGACTGACTCATAAAAGACTCTCAACAAATAAATCCTGAATGAATTAAAGAATGGAAGAATGGGTGGCTGATTTGCTTGAATCCAAAGAAAATGATTTCCACTCAATCTACCATGCTGTCTCTTATGGAAAACTTCCTAGAGATCTGAGTGGAGAGTCAAGGTTATAACTTACCACTCTGTTAGTTCTTACTGTTATAATGTAGAGTCCTTTAAACTTAAGGGCGTTCTTGGCTGCCTTTCCAGTATCCATTCCTTCTTCCTAAAGCTCCAGGAGTCCATGCTTTTGTGAGAGGCTGACTGCACCCTCAGTTTAGGGATGGAGCATGACTTAGGCTAAGCCAACCAGAACATGTCATCCTACTACTACTGTGGAAGGTAGGGATTTCAGGAGATATTGTGACAAGTATTTTCAGAGTAAATCTTGGGACAAAGGCATTCTCTCTCTGTCAGGACCTGGAACTTCTATAGCATTAGTGCTCCTATGACATTAGTCAGTCTAAAGATTAGGCCAACAAAACCAGAAAAGGGCAGGGAAAAAGAGAATCACAGGGAACTAGAGCTACAAATCCAATGACATATTGTGAACTTCAATATCAAAACTTGCTTGAAGCCAAATCTACCTGTAGACTTTGTTTACCTGAACCAGTACATTTCTGTAATTCTTTTTTTTTTTTTTGTGGGGAAGACCAGCCCTGAGCTAATAACATCTGTTGCCAATCCTCCCCTTTTTGCTGAGGAAGACTGGCCCTGGACTAACATCCGCACCCACCTTCCTCCACTTTATATGGGACGCCGCCACGGCATGGCTGACAGACAGTGCGTCGGCGGGCGCCCGGGATCCGAACTTGCGAACTCCGGGCTGCCAAGCGTGGACTAAACCGCTGCGCCACCGGGTGGCCCCTGTAATTCTTTAATTCAACTTGAAATGGAGTTTTTCTTCATCGCAATCAAAAGTATCTGCAAAAATGTTAACTATTTTAAACTTCTTACATCATTACTACAGCTCTGAATAGATTCTGTATGACACTGTGCAGATTACATTCTCCTAATTCCTCAATTATATAATGTGAGCCTATTTAATTTGCCTCATAAAGCATATCCTGTAGCACCACATATAAACTAAATGCTTCTGATGGAAAAATAGAATAAAATAAAAAGAGAAACTGTAGAATAAAGGAAATCAATTGAGGATTAAGAAAAATTTAACATAAATGATAAATATGCAAAATAAAAACAGCATAAATTTACATAGTCAATTCACTTGTAATCTCATCATCTGATGACAGCCACGACAGCTGCTGTTAGGTAGCATGTTGGTATATTTCCCTCCAGTCTTGATTTCTAGGTGTGTGGGAATATATACATTCCCTTATCACTGGGATCATTGGGATCATTGGGTAAATAGGGTTCTCTCATCCCATTTTCATTATCATAAATATCATTGCGATGAACAGCCTTGTACAAATGAATGTACATATGATCAAAATTTCTGATTATATCTTAGAGATACTACCAGATGTGGGTTTACTAGGAAGTATATGAATGCTTTTAATGCCTCTAATTGATGTTTTAAAATTGTTTCTGGCTTTTACCAATCTTCACTTCCACCAACAGTTAATGTGTACCCAATCCCACCTTACTCTTGACCATTTTATAGGCAAAAATGACATTGGTTCATTACAAGTAAGCAGATATTTTGCATGTTTATTAGTTATTTTTATTTCTTTTTCTGTGATTTGTTTATTCATATCCTTTACCAATTTTTTTTTACTGGAATGTTATTTTCCTATCGATTAAATGATCTATACAAGTGATATTAATATTTTGTCATATTTTTACACTAGTTTGCCCTTTGTCTTTTTTTTTGACATAGAGTTATGTAATCATATTTAAATAGTCATTTCCTTTTTGACTTTCTTCCCCAAACTGGGCTCCAAGTATCCTTTCAGAAGATTTAATAGATTCTACTTCCTTTCTTGAAAAATTCACAATATATATTTGCACACAAAAGCCTCTGAAAAGGCCTAAGAGAAACCTCTTAAATTTTTTAATTCAGGATTTCACAAATTTATTTGAAAATAGAGCACTCTTCCCCCTGCCTCCCACTGTACACATTATTTTTATTTACTATTACTGAAATAAGGGAGAAACTACTGATTTTTAAATGATCATCTATATGATTTAATGAAGACTTTAATCAGTTCTTGATGGTTTTTAGATTGATTCTCTAGGATTACCTAATTAAAAATTATACTATCTGTACATAATGATAATTTTTGTCTCCTGTCAATAGCTATGCCTTTTACTGCACTGGCTAGTGCTTCCTGAACTCTGATAAATAAAAGTGATAACAGTGGGCATTCTAGAATTTAATGGAAATCTGTTAATATTTTAAAAACTATAATGATGTTTGTTCATTGGAGTGAGATATTCTTTATCATGATATGGAGGTACTTTACCATTTCCAGTTAATTGAGAATTTTTAAAAAGAATAGGGAGTGAATTTTGTCAAATGGCTTTTTATCATCTACTAACACAATCATGCGGGTTTACCTAAAAAGTCTTTATTATCTAAAAAGTCTGCAGTAGTAATTTTTAATTTATTTGTTGTTGGTCCATTAGTTGCTTCTGTGGTTTACTTGGTTTTTTCCTCTTAATTTTCAATCAGTTAGGGTTTTGTTTGTTTAACCTCTGTTATTATTTTCAGGTTTTCCTTTTCTGCTTGGGTAAGGTAACATGCTTTATAAATTTGTGCATTTTGGAATTTGTTGACTGTGTATGTGAGAGAGAAAGACTCCTCATGGGAAGTTGAATAGTGGTGTTTTATAATGATTTTCAATTAAAAAAATAGTCAAATTCTTTCTTTATTGGTGATACACAGATCCATTATGTAAAATCAAAGAAGTTCTTCTGGTTGGAGGGAGAATGGAGGTTAGAATGCCACCAAACCTCTCCTCACCTTCCCTAAGGAGCACCATGGAATCCTTGGAGCTACCTGGGTAAGATTTTAAAACTGCTAATCATTTATAAAGTGTTTTATAGGCATCTATTAGATAAACTTAAATTCTTATTAGTGAAATTTTTTTCCTCAAGTCAATTCGTTAAATACTGAGAATGGCGTGTTCCAGTCTCCACAACAAATGCCCTTCTCCGACCTCTCTCCAAACTACTGGAAGCTTTTGCTTGGTATGTTTCAATTCTCTGGAATTTGATGATTAACATCTTGTATTTACTATCTTCATCATGGGCAGCATCTTTTAGTAATATAAAACTACTAGCTTTGTTCCTTTTTTAAGCTTTTCCCCTTGAATTCTCTTTTCTCTTAACTAATATTGCTACTACTAGCATTTGAGCTTGGCTGATATATCTCTGAATGTTCTTTTAATTTAACAGTTAAAAAAATCTAGTAAAATTATATTTCTATTCTTATAGATATAGGTTGAACACACACATGGGCATAGTACATGTATGTACGTAAATGTAATGCATATTTGTACATAACATGTATGTATATATGTATATAAACAATATCTTTCTGTATTCCTTAATCCCATATACATTTAAATTTTAAATGTTTTTCTGGATTTCATTTTTTAAACTTAATCTTTCCAATTTTTTTGGTGTCTGAAAACATCTATCTTACTGGGATTAGCCTTTTTTCTTTTATGATAAATCTTATCTAATATATTACTTTTGAACTCTTAGCCTTATTAAAGGCATTTTATTTTACTTTCCTTTATAATTAAAAAAAATCACAGTAGGTAGAAAAGTGAAACAGTAGAAAGAACACACTTCAGAAAACAGGAGAAGATGGAGAACTTCTACAGCTCCCTACCTCTTTGGCTTCTTCAATGCGTTTTCCAGTCTACTTAGCTCCCCAAACTGTTAACACTGGGATTTCAAACCCCAGGGATCATAACCTCACTACACTTGGGGAGTAACTGAATGGTATACCTGATTTCTCTGATCATTCTTTCATGAGAAACTTTGTGTTTTAAAGTCTATGGCCAGTCACTTCAGGTTAAATTCAGATGGCCACCTGGGATCTCATTCAATTTAAAGCCAATTTAAAAAATGTTTAAGCTGCTTTAAATTTTATGTATTCCATTTTATGTATTCCATTCTGCTTTCTCTCTAGATTCCAGTATTAGGCCTCTGACCTAAAAACACAAACAGTCACTGGGGATTTTTAGCACCCCAATCTTTTTAAAGGGTGCTCTCTTTGGTGAGCTCTAATCCTTGCCCTCGTTTACTTTCAACAATTTGAGGATTAGTCAGAAGGTAGAATTCACCCAATTTTTTAAGCATTCACTGGTTACATCCCATTCACAAACCTAGTGGCTTATTAGACCAGATATTTAACTTGATCCACGATAAACTTGAGCTACTCAGGTTTCTCCACAGGAAAGCGGATGGGTCATAGGCAAGGCTCTTTTGTGAGTGGCACAGTTCCTCTGTTAAGAAAACCCAAAGCTATGTGCAGCTTTTAGTGACCCTTTCTTGGCCTTTGGTTGATTATATTTAGTTGATTAGATCTCAAAAAATTAGAATGTAAGAAACAGAATCAACAGTAAAATATACCTGTGTCATTCTGGGGTAGGGGTAAGTGGGGATGAGGGGTAGTTGGAGGGGAATTGTATTTTTACCTATCATTATGCTTACCATTTCCCTGCTTCTCTTTCCCAGTCCCTTAAACACATGAAAGCAATTCTGAACATTATTTAACAACTTAGAAAGATCTTCAGAGATCACGGACCATAGATCTCTACTATACATATACCCAAGTGTTAAAACTTTGGTGCTGGAGAAAAACAAATAGAGTAAGAGTTAGTTAACAACCATGATGATGGACTAGCAAGTAGAAATGGATGTAAAAATTCAGACATTTTTCATATTTCAAGTCATATAATACTTAATATTAATGAAGTAAATTATGAGTGAAACAAAAAGCCAGGCACACATAGAAATCAGCTGAAAACAATAGGAAAGAACTCAGTTTTTTGTATGTTTGCTTAATGTTTTGAGAAAAAGCTAGGGTCCCAAGTCAGTTTTTATGTCTGTAAAAATTCTTCTCTTCTAAATTACATTTAAATGAAAAAAGAAAGAAAGAAAAACAATAATAAGCTTTGTTGGTAGGTCTATAGCATTTTCATACATTCTAGGGGAGAAGGTAGTAAACAAAGTTCCTGCAGCCGTAAGTGATGCTTAGAGGAAAATTAAATCACCAAGTGATGCCAGGACTGATTATTCTACTGCACTTTAAAAGCAAGAGATTGCAGTCTGTGGGTCCAAAGTGGTTTCATATGGACTGCCACAGTTGTGGTTTATGTTTGAAACTATAACCTGTCAAATTAGAAGCAGGCAAGGCCCACGCTCTTAACGGTTCCACTTTCTACTGTCTACAGTTATGTCTACAAGTTCAGCACTTTTTATTCAGTTACACTCTGTTATTTGGACGAGTAGAATATCAAAACTACTCTTTGTTATCTTGGTTAGAGAAGATTTTAATTATGCTATAAAGCTTAGAGAAAGCGCCAATCTAATTTTTATTGTATAGATGAACATGATTTTCATTGTAACTTTTTTTTTATCAATCACTGATATTTTATTATCCTAGTTACCACTATGTAATATATGATATAACCACAGGGATGAGGTACATAAACAGCATATGTTCCCAACCTTTTTCCAACCTGCATTTCCAGATATCTTATTGACATTAACTTGTACCTTCCTGACTCGTCATTGTTCCAGGCCTACAGCAGCCTGCTAGTATGAGTTTAGTGTCACAACATGCTCCATTTCTTCTCTTCTCCTTGACTGTGGAATGCCTTTCTGGGCAATGGGCTTGGTTGACAGAGATTTTCCCATCAAAATTGAAAAGCTACTTGTTCAATTTAACTAATGTTTTATGTAGAGTCCTTCCTTAATGAATCTTTCTTAATGCCCATTTGTATAATAAAAAATGTTTTAAAAATAAAGCATAAACAATATCTGCTCTCTCTGTAATGCATCATAAGTGAAACCATGCCACTAAACAATCATATCCTGTTTAGGCCATAATGACAACAGAAATATATGTTTATCATCTGCTTGGACAACTTAGAATGTTTCTGGCCCAAGGCGAAGTTGAACTAAAACCATTTGCAGTTTTCCCAACCCAAGATAACCACACATTTCTAAGGTAATTGATACCTAAGAAGAACATTGCCTTTAGATCATAGTTTATGATCTAAGCATAGTAATTCTTTAAAGAAGGCTGTTAAAGTTTATAAAGCATGTATGTCTATTGGACTTCCACCAAAATTTAACAAAAAATAATTATATTTTTAGCATGCATAGAAACTACGATAAAGTAGGCACTTAGCATGATCTTTTAGAGTTCTGGAATTACCTCTCTTGCCCAATTTAAAGAGAAGAGGAAAATGATTTTTTTACATGTAAAGTATAATCATAAGAAGATGAATGATAAGAATAATGCCTTGTATTTTAGAAGGCACTCAAATGAAATCAATCATTACTTTTATTTTTCCAGAAGTATTTAAGGAAACACTCTCATGAATAGATAGCTAAAGTAAATAGAAGGCATACAATTTTCATATTCATCGTTAAAACATATCCAGGGAATCCAAACACATGTCACTAACTTTGTGTTACAGTTATGTAAAGCATGTAATTGCCCTGGATACTTACTACCTTAGCTAGTGAGTCCAACCAGAGCCTGCAACTAGAGCCTAAAAAACAGCTCTTCACACTATATGCCAAAACAAAAGCAGTAAGAATTACCTTTGCCCACAAGACAACTGAATGGTTGGAGCAAAAAATAAGTAAATATTTAATTATAAATTAGCTTTTACAGAATGAAATAATATCAGTAAAAGTAAGATACAGAAGGATGGTTAGAGAAACTTACTCATATTCAAAGGAGGAAACAGTAAAACAGAAAACTGAGGTCATCTCCCAAAGTCAACACTGAAGGCAGTTTGACACCTTCTCCAAGACTACTCCACTGAACAGTGCTGCCTTCAGACATGAAACCACTGATTTGAGAATTTCAGACAACATTTAAAGAACATAAGGATAGAAGCAAATAGCACTGGCATTGCAATGATTATTCTATTACTATAAAAAGGGAAGGATATACTATACCTCCATTCTTTCTTGCTTAACTTCATCAATTTCATCATCTTCAAACATTGCCAAGAGTTCTCCTGTTTGGTCAATAGAGTTGAGAAAGTCTTGAGTAGTTTTTTGTCTTTTGTTTGTATTATTGCTGCCACCCAGTTTGTCTTCATGAAAATCAGGGAAGGAAAAAAAAAGAAACGTGCTTAATCAGTTTACATCAGCACCAATCATTACAGGAATTAAGTACTGCATATGAAATTCAGAATTGGAATTCTCTCAAAATAATCTTTAAAAGGAGAATCCTTGAATCCAAAACAAAAGTGTAAGTCATGCAGAATTAAATCATTTATTCATGTTACAAATAAGATTGAGAGAATAAAATCAAATTATCAATTACCACAATAAGTGTGAATGAACTGATTGAAATTCCTTACAAAAAAAAGGAAGGACCATCAGATTTGGAAAAAGAATCCTGCTATAGCAAGCCTAATTAAGAAAATAAATAAAGACATAAATAAATAACATCAGAATTGAGACATGGAATTAATAGAAGGGAATATTATGTACATTACCTTGGCAATACATTTGAAACCTAAAGGGATGAGATCTCACTCTTTTTCTCTTAAGAAATAAAATTATCATAGTTATTCAAAAGTAAAACATAACTTTGAGAAAATTATTGCAAAAAGTCAGGAAGGAGTGTAATATTACAATAGGCAATTAAAACAGTTTAATGCATAACACTATCAGTGTGAATTAGTGCGTGAGGAACAACTAGATTGTTTTCTTCTGAGGAAGATTCACCCTGAGCTAACATCCATTGCCAATCTTCCTCTTTTTGTATGTGAGCTGCCACCACTGCATGGCCACTCACAGATGAGTGGTGTAGGTCTGTGCCCGGGAACCAAATCTGGGCCACTAAAGTCGAGTGCACCAACCTTAACCACTAGGCAACCAGGGCTGGCCCCTAGATTATTTTTTAATGTAATAAATTACATGCTCATATACAAAATAAAGACAACTCAAACATCTTAGGATGAAAGCATACAATCTTTCACCATTAGGTATGATGTTAGCTGTGAGTTTTCCATAGATGGCTGTCTTGGTCAGTTTGGGCTGCTATAATAAATATACCATAGACTGGATGGGTTAAAAAACAAGTATTTATTTCTCATAGTTCTGGAGGCTGGGAAGTCTAAGATCAGGTGCTGCAGATCTGGTGTCTGGTGAGAGCCCGCTTCCTGGTTTGCAGATGGCTATCTTGTATCCTCACATGGTGAGAGCAGAGATCAAAAGCAAGCTCTCTTGTGTCTCTTCTGTCTTTTTGGTTTTTTTTTTTTTTTTTTTTTGGTGAGGAAGATTAGCCCTGAGCTAACATCTGTTGCCAATCCTCTTTTTGCTGAGGAAGATAGGCCCTGAGCTAACATCCACGCCCATCTTTCTCTACTTTATATGTGGGACGCCTACCACATCATGGCCTGATAAACGTTGCATAGGTCCACTATGCCACTGGGCGGGTCCCTCTTGTGTCTTTTCTTAGAGTGGCATTAATCTCATTCATTAAGGCTCCTCCCTCATGAGTTAATTACCTTCCAAAGTCTCCATCTCAAAATACCATCACACTGGGGATTAGGCTTCAACGTAAGAATTTTAGGAGGACACAAACATTCAGTTCACAGCAATGACCTTTATCAGATTGAGTTAGTTCCCTTCTCTTCCTAATTTGTTGAGTGTTCCTCTCATGAAAGACTTTGGATTTTTTTCAAATGATTTTTCTACATTTATTGAGATCTTGTGTCTTTTGTCCTTTATTCTATTAAATGATGTATTACACAAATTGTTTTCTAAATTTAAATCAATCTTCCATTCCTGGGACAAATCCCAATTAGTCATGGTGTATAATCCTTTTTAGATGTTGCTGGGTTTGGTTTACTAGTATTCTGTTGAAAATTTTTACCTCCGTATTCAAAAAGATACTAGTCTGTAGTTTTCTTTTCTTGCTATGTCTTTGTTGGGTTTTCATATCAGGGTAATACTGGCCTTACAGAATGAGTTGGGAAAGAATTGGTATTAATTATTCTTTAAATATTGGGTAAAATTCATCAGTGAAGTTACCTGGGCCTGGGTTTTTCTTTGTGAAAAGTTTTAAAACTACTAATTCAAACTCTTTACTTGCTATAGGTCTACATGGATTTTCTTTCTTCTTAATTCAGTTTCAGTAGTTTGTGTCTTTATAGGAGAGAAAGTAAATATTTAAAGAATTGGTTATATTTACCACTTCTGTTTCTTTTCATTTCTTTTTGTAATCTGAGGTACCATCTTGTGTCACTCCTTACTCCAATATAACTTTGTCACCAACCATCTCACTTATGTTGTTACTGTCAAATATATTACATAACTATGTGTCATAGACCTAACATTACAATTATACATGTTGTTTTATACAACTGCTTTTTAAATCAGTTAAGAGAAGAAAGAAAAGAAATATGCAATTATATTATTTCTTATATTAACTATATAATTACTTTTACAGGTGCTCTTTGTTTCTTTTGTGTGGGTGTAGATTCAAATTATTGTCTGGTGCAACTTGCCTTCAGCCTGAAGAACTTCCTTTAGTATTTTTTATATTGGTCTGCTAGCAAGAAATTCCCCAGTATTTGTTTATTTGGGAATAACTTTATTGTGCCTTCATTTTTGAAAGACAGTTTTGCTGGATATGTTTCCTAGTTGACAGTATTTTCTTTCAGCACTTTGAATATGTCATCTCACTGCTATCTGATCCATATTGTTGATGAGAAGTAAGCTGCTAATATTGTTGGGGTTCCATTGTATGTGATGAGGTGCTTTTCTCTTGCAGATTTCATGATTTTCTCTTCAACATTTTTACTAAATAGTCATGCATCACTTAATGACGGGGGTATGTTCTAAGAATGGCATTGTTAGGCAATTTTGTCATGCAAACATCATAGAGTGCACTTATACAAACCTAGATGGTACAGCTTACTATATACCTAGGCTATATGGTATAGCCTATTGCTCCTAGGGTACAAAGCCGAACAGCATGTTACTGTACTGAATACTGTAGGCAATTGTAACACAATGGTAAGTACTTGTGTATCTAAACATAGAAAAGGTACAGTAAAAATATGGTATAAAAAATAAAAAAATGGTACACCTGTAAAGAGAACTTACCATGAATGGAGCTTGCAGGACTGGGAGTTGCTCTGGGTGAGCCAGTGAGTGAGTGGTGAGTGATGTGAAGGCCTAGGACATCACTGTCACTACTGTAGACTTTATAAACACTGTACACTCAGGCTACACTAAATTTATTAAAAATATTTTTCTTTCTTCAATAATAAATTACCTTAGTTTACTGTAACTTTTTTATATTAAAAACTTTAATTTTTTATCTTTTTGACTCTTTTGTAATAACTTAGCTTAAAACACATTGTACAGCTGTACAAAAATATTTTCTTTCTTTATATCCTTATTCCATAAGCTTTTTATTTTTAAAATTTTTTACTTTTTAAACTTTTTTTGTTAAAAACTAAGACATAAACACACACATTAGCTTAGGCCTACAAAGTGATCATCAATATCACTGTCTTCCACCTCCACATCTTGTCCCACTGGAAGGGCTTCAGGGGCAATGACATTCATGGGCTGTCATCTCCTGTGATAACAATGTCTTCTTCTGGAATACCTCCTGAAGGACCTGCCTGAGGCTGTTCTTGAGGAGGTGTCACTCTTTTCAGAAATATGTCCATGGTGGTTTGTGTGGGTTGTTTCTTTTTTTCATCACAGATTTGCTTGCAAGCAGATAATGTACCATGAACATCCCTCTCTATTAATGAAAATCTTTTGGTGTTAGGGACCAAGTTTTCAAACTTTTTGAGGAGTTTGCTGAAGTTGACAAAAGCTTCTGCTAAACTCTTCACTGTGAGTTTTCTTGGGGGTTCTTCTTCTCCTTCTCTTGCAGTTTCCTTTTCTCTTGCCTCTTCTTCAGCTATGCATTCCTGTTCCAATTCCACCAACTCCCAATTAGTCAATTCCTCAAGATCCACATCTAGCAGCTCCTCAATGTCATCTGCATCCACACCCAGGTTAAAGTTGTTTGCCGTCTGAACCACAGCTTTGTTGATTTTTGCAACTTCCTCCTCCTTGGCAAATCCTCTGAAGTCATGGACGAACCTCTAGAATGTGTTCTTCTAGATGCCACTCATACATGCCTTGGTGACATCACCCCACGCCCAAGCAATGTTCTTGATGCAGTCACAGACTTTGTAATCCTTCCAGAATTGCATCAGTGTCTGGGCAAAGGTCCTCCTCAGGTAGTAGGTCTGAAAAGCTGCAATAACTCCTTGATACACTGGTTGGATCAAGAAAGTGGTGTTTGGAGGGAGAAATACCACTTGATATTGCAATGAAGATCACCAATAAAAGGAGGATGTCCAGGAGCATTATCAACAAGAAGCAAAATCTTGAAAGGTATATTATTCTCTAAACAGTACTTCTCCATTTTGCTGGCATTGCAGTTCAGGAGCACATCTTGGAAGAGGAGCTGGGTCATCATGACTTCTTATTGCTCCTGTGGTACACTGGCGGTGTGTGCTTATTGCTATGCTTGAAAGTACTGGGTTCTCACTGTTCCAGATCACAAAGGGTTTTAATTTGTAGCCTGCAACATTGCCCCCAGGCAAGACTTTTATCCTGTCCTTAAAAGGCTTGAAATCCGGCATTGACTTGGCCTTCTTCTGGATGAAAGTCCTTTCAGGCATCCATTTCCAGAATAGGGAGGTTTCATCCATATTGAATATTTGCTCTGGCAAGTAATTTTCCTCCACAATCAGCTTATCTAGAGTTTCCAAAAATTCTTCAGCTGTCTTCACATTAGCACTTGCAGGCTCACCACTCACTTTCACAATATGTAATGAATAATGATTCTTGAATTGTTTAAACCACCCAGAGCCAGCAGTGAATTCAACATCATTTGGCTGTGATTGTCATGGTGCTGAGAGGGATACGCTTTTGTGTCTGGTCTTCAATACAGGTCATTAAAAGTTCCTCCAAGTCTGATACAGGCCTTTTTCTAAATTTTGATAGTCTCATAGCCTTCAATGAAGCAGGTCCTTAACAGCTCCCATCACTTGCTCCTGTTCTTCACGACTGTAGCTGTGGTGGAACGGGACCTGCCTGACTGGTGAGCAATAACTATCATTGATCACTGATTTTCCACCTTCATAGTTAATCATTTTAATTTTGTTTCCAGGCCAATCATGTGATGTGGCCTCTCACTGGCAACATTAGCAGTAGATTTTGTATGCGTAGGGGCCACAAAGAACAAAATAACACAAGATTAAATTAAACACAGGAGAAAATAATGCAATCAAGAGATACGGTAAACATGAGATGCTGAGGGTATAACAGGGCATACTGTTTTACAGTAATCATTATTTTTTCATAGGTAGGAAGAGTATACTCTAACGATAAAAAGTACAGTATAGCAAATACATAAACCAGTAACATAGTTGTTTATTATCAAGTATTATGTACTGTACATAATTGTATGTGCTATACTTTGATACAACTGGCAGCACAGTAAATTTACACCAGTAATGCATTGTGTGATGATGTTACAATGGCTATGATGCCATTAGGTGATAGGAATTTTTCAGCTCCATTATAATCTTATGGGGCTACCATCACATATGTGGTCCATCATTGACCAAAATGTTATCATGTGACCCACGACTCTAATGTGTCTGAACGTGGCTCTCTATGTGTTTATCTTACTTGGAACTTGTTGAGCTGCTTGGATGTATAGATTAATAATTTTCATCAAAGTTGGGAAGTTTTCAGTCACTATTTCTTTGAATATTTTTTCTGCTCCTTTTCCTCTTTCCTTTCTTTCTGGTAGTCCCATTACATGTATGTTGGCCCACTTAATGGTGCCTCATATTTCTCTGAAGCTCTGTTAATTTTTCTTCATTCTTTCTTCTCTTTGTTCTTCAGATTGCATAATCCTTAGCAATCTGTCTTCAAGTTCACTGATTCTTTCTTCTGTCAGTTCAAAGTTACTACTGAGTCCCCCTACTGAATATTTTATCTGTCACTGTACCTTTCAACTTCAGAAATTCTATTTATTTCTTTTTTATAATTTCTATCTCCTTATTGATATCTCCATTTTGTGAGACAATGTAATTATACCTTCCTTTTGTTCTTTAGACATGATTTCTTTCAGTTCTTTGAACATATTAAAAAAGCTACTTTGAAGTTTTTATCTGCTAAGTCCAACATCTGGGCCTCCTCAAAGGCAGTTTTTGTTGTATGCTTTCCCCCCCTTTCTATGGAACACAAATAATTATTTCTCTGCATGTCTAGTATTTAGTAGTAGTTGTTGAAAATGGACATTTTAGGCAATATACTGTGGCAACTCTGGATAATAATTCTCTCCCCTTCCTGGGGCTTGCTGTCATTGTTTGCTTATTTGGTTGTTTATTTGTTTAGTAACTTGGCTGGACTAGTTCAATAAAGTCTCTTTCCCTTGCAGTGTGTAGCCTGGGATGTTGCTCCTCAGAGGGCACAGACTTGAGCATGCAGTCTCCTCAATCACCAGGGATGACTGTGGTTTTAGTAAGATTCTCTTTGGCTGTAATTTTTCCTGATCTCTCCATTAAGTTTCTCGCTGGTCTGACTTTATTGGTGTCACACACAGCTGTTAGCTTCCAGTAATTGCTGGCTGATTGCTCTATTGTTTTTAAAGATACTCTTGGGCATAAATTGCTCCACAGATCAATCTAAATAATGTTGGGCCCTTCTGCAGAGTCAAGTTATTACCAGCCTTTAAGTTTTGTTCTGACTCCAGGAAGACTCGTCTTAGCTGTCTCTTTCCTTTGTTTCCTCTTAAACTTTTAGCTGATGCACTGTTTTGCTTGTCGTTATTAGTATCATGGAGCTACCAGCTTCCTCTTAGCTGCTCCAGGATCTCCATTGTTTTTTACAACACCTTTAGGTATGAACTTCCACATGCTCTGTGGACATGCTCTGTTCAAAATAGTCAGTCTCCGTAGGGAAAGCTGAAGAGTTCTCTGTCATAAGGTCTGCCTCTCCTGGGCTGAACTTTTGCACCACTGTACTGGGGCTGAGGTTGGGAACAGCAATTGGCTTCTCCTGGAGAGACTTTTCTGGATTTAATAGTTGGAAGCTGGGCAGGGATGGTAACCTCTTGTCTTCTAGTCTTGTCCCTTCTTGTGTGGAGCTTTACTTCCTATGAGCAAGCCAGAGTAGGGCAATCAGGGCCCAGTATTCTCAGTCTGCCACGTCTAGGGTAGAGCTTCCCTATGAATAGAAGATGAGTGGAAGCTCCAGTACTTTCAGTTGTGCCTGCCTAGAATACAGCTTCTGCAACATGGAACTGGAGATGAGAAATGCTGACCTGTCCCTCCTGGGGTGAAACTGTTGCCCTAGACTGGGAGCTGGAGAAGCAAGTGTCCAATGTTCTTGGCCACACTTGCCCATAGTAAAGCTTCTATCATATTGAGCTGGGGTGGCAGGGGAAGAAGGGAGCAGGTCATGGCTCAAATGCAATAGACTCTCACCGTTCTTAATGAGATTTAGTAGATTTTCTTGATTATATGTTTCTACATTTGCTGTATGCCCTAAGGACAATTTCCAGAGACTTTAAATGATCATTTCTTAAAAATTTTACCAGTTACATGTGTTTCACTGGGGAAAGAGTCTACCACACTCCTCACATGGGCATTCTAGAAGTCCTACCTCAGTATCAGATGTATTTTACCTGAGTATTTTATCTTATAAATTAGATCAAATATTTAAAAACTTTATATATGAAACACACAGAATTAGAAAATTTAAATGAGGATAAAGAAGAGATTTGAAATAAATAAGGAGGAGAGGGCATTAAACTGATAGGATGGTGTCAGTACAATTCAGTAACAGTCTCACTACTCTGAGCCTCTTGGTGTTCAAAGCGTGGTATTACCAGCTATCATCACTCAGTGGCAGGAATGTGTCAGGTGCTTTTCATACGTTATACTGAACTCTCATAAGAACTCCACATGGTAAGTGATATAATTTCTGACTTATAAACAAGAAAACTGACTCTCAGGGTCACATAGAGAGAAAGCAGAGCACTGAGATCGATTGGAATTCAGATCTGTTTTGCTCCAAGTTTACATTTTTTATGCGTTCCATAAAAGGAAGGATTTAAATTCAACTGGAGAACTATTTTCCAGGAATTAAATTCTATGAGAATTGCAGGAATATTAAGTAGGCAACACTGAGTAAAATATTTGATCAGAAATTCTTTTTTGCATGGTTATTAGACTTGCTGATTTGTTGAGGGTAAATGCAAATAACTCTTTCTCTTTCCAAGTTTAACTCTTCAGTTGGTTTTGAGTAGTTTTCTGGAATTGTCCTTAATCCAGGAGAGTTTGGTTAGTTACTTTATTTATCAATGCATGTATTAGCAATGAATACCACTATACAATGACTGTATTCAATAAAAAATGAGTTATTTCTAAAAATACAACATATTTATTTTGAGTCAATAAGTATTGTTTAGTAATTATCTATTTTCAGCTTAGCATTGTTTAATTTCACAACATTAATATTTTTTTCTCAATATTCTAAAATGGGGAATTGAGGTGGAAAATGAGAAAACGGACATTTTCTACTCTGTTAGGCTTTTTGTTAGATTTCAAATAACAAAGAAATAATACATCAAAATGAGAAAACAGATACTTTCAATAATAAATTAATAAAAACCCATATGTGTTCATTTCAAAGATATTTTATAATAGTTCTGGTTCCCTACATCCATGACAGAAAAAAATTACACTTGCTAAAATCAATTATGTTTTGAATCAACACAGTTTTCTTAGTTTTATGATATTCTGATGTAAAGCAGGACATACCACCAAAAGAAAGAACTGAAATTCCAGATTACTATGAAGTCATATAAATAGAAAATCACAAGATGTAACTTGCCAACTAAATAAATATTCGGATAATTTCTAAACTACGTAATTTAACGAAAGTACATATATTTTACTCTATCTACATTAACATTGCATAAATATGTCATCTAGCATACATGTGGCATGTTGTTTTTAGTTTAGTGTTTTGTTTAGGTTACCTTCCAGAAGATCATCCTCGTCTATGCCTTTGATAATCTTTGATTTGTAGTCTCGGAAAAACATGTATTTTAGCAGTCTTCTAAGTTTTTTCTATTAAAAATATGAAATAAGTAATAAGAAACCTCAAGTATATATTCTTTACTAATTAAAGACTACAATGATAACTAAATTTAATAAACTTAAACCAGGATCATTGGGGAAAATACAGCGATTCTCAGCGTAATACTATGAAATAAAAAATGTAGTCATCAAATTAAACATCAAAGATAAAACGCAAGCATTGTTTTTTTTTTTTTTTTTTTTGGTGAGGAAGACCAGCCCTGAGCTAACATCCGTTGCTAATCCTCCTCTTTTTGCTGAGGAAGACTGGCCCTGGGCTAACATCGTGCCCATCTTCCTCCACTTTATATGGGACGCCCCCACGGCATGGCTGACAGGCAGTGTGTCGGCGGGCGCCCGGGATCCGAACCCGCGAACCCCTGGCTGCCAAGCGCGGACGAAACCGCTGCGCCACCGGGCCGGCCCCCAAAACGCAAGCATTTTTAAAAGCATTTTTCATTTGCAAGGACCCAGTTGCTCCAGTCACAATAATTGCCTTTTTTGATCCTATAAAAAGTTTTAAATTTTTTCTGAAGATTGTGATAAATATCACATATTCCATACTAAACTGACTATACTGACTTTATGAATTTTGTACACATTCAAGACCAAATTTTATTTTTAAAAATTTATTAACATCTAGATGAGGAGTTTGTAACAACTGCTCTAAAACGTCTCCTTTTTATTGGTTTTTATTCTCTGAAAATCTTTTATTTAGACGAGTTGGTTTATGTGTTATATTTCTGGAAAACATTCTGCAATCTGAAAAACATATCTTTAAAGCTGATGAATGGATAGTTGGGTCTTGATGGCTTTCTTTAGGTTTATTAGAAGACCATAATACTGTGCTTAACTTTAAAAGTAACTGATAATACTTTTTAATTTGTGTGTACTTACACTTTTAATGTATTATTACTGGTTCCTGGCCTTCAGGTTTAAGATTCCCAATAATAGCTGAAACATTGCATTTTACAAAGTTCTTTTCCATGCATATTATTTGATATTTGCAATAGCCCTGAGATGTAGACAAATATAATCATCTCCCTTTTATATGTAGGGAAACTGAGGTCAAAAACAGTCTTACAACTAGAGCTTAGCACAGCCAGAAGTAGAACATATAACCTTTGAACCTCAGTTTATTTACAAAGTAAGGAAAGTACCAAACTTACAGAACTGTTGTGAGGAATAAAGGAAAGAATGCATGAAGCTGCCTAGTGCAATGCGTAAAACACAGTAGGCAGTCAATAGATACTGCTTGAATACACACTGGAATTATTAAGAGAAAAAACATACACCTGTATACAGGTCTTTTGCTACACTTCTTTTCTCTTTGCTGTGATTCTATTCAGTACTTTAAATTTTATTTTGTCTTATATTACACCTATGTAAACTACTTTAAATTCTGTTTGGAATATGTCAGCATATAAACAAAATTATTATTTTGAGGAGAAAGATGAGAACACTGGTAAACTCTCATATTATAGCTATGTTCTCGATTGATGAAAAGATTCTGGTTAAGAGTCCTTCTGGACAGTAGAATGGCATTGTCAATTAGTGTATGTTCCTAAAGTTTCAATATGATTTTAAATTTTGACTTCTCTGAAAGGCAGGAAAAAGTGTCAGTGTGGACTATTTTTTATGCTAGCCTCTGTACCTCTGTCAGTGAAAAAGAAAAAGTGACTGGACAGATTCTGCTAACTCTATTGTTCTCCAGTTGCCTTCAGAGAGAATCTTGGCTCAGGTCCTCATTTCCGCCAACAGCATCTTCAGGCTCCTTCCTGACGGCACCACTGCTGTAGAGCGCCTATTTCTCCTTAGTCCTCCAAGTATAGTGAGTCACCAAATCCCGCATAGTCTTCCTCTTCACTATCTTTCTGAATTCTTCCTTCTTCTTCACTTCCAGTGCCACCATACTAATCATATTTTGCCTTGATTACTGAACCAGCATCCTGGTTAGCTTCTTTGCATTTGGTCCATTCTACATATGACTGCATGAGTCTCACCCTAGGCAGAAACCTCCACTTCAACAAATCCTCTCCATCAAATTACACAACCTTAAAATTCTTTGAGTTTTAAAATGCTTCTTTAACTAAATCTTACAGATTTCCTAAACCAGATTACAGCTTCTTGATAGTGAAGACATTTCTTTTCTCTTCCTTTATATTCCTCATACCATCTAAGAGTTAATGAACTAAAAATTTACAAAATTTAATGGTGGACGGGTCAAGGTGCAGTTTGTAGAACTCTGAATCTCACTGCATAAGGAAGAGAAAATACTTGATCCAAGTTTAGTCAACCTTCAGTCAATCAGAATGAAAGATTTTACAGATATAAACTAACTGGGTAGTAGAAAGGATGATAAAAGTTTATTCAAAAGGTCAGATGGGATGCCTTCTGATAAAAATCAGAGCTACAGGCATACAAAAATGGTGGAAGAGCAATGGATAAGTGCATGAAAAGGCCAGGGAGAAACAATGGAGAAATGAGGAGGGAACATTAGGAACTAAGCACCGCTTGCTCACTGGGGACGGCATCTACCGTAACACACTGTGGTTACTCAGTTAGTTTTGTACGTGTAACTTGCAGATGAAACTTTTATTAAAAACATGTAAAATATTATAAAATATTTTCAACTAGCTACCCATAAAAGATAGTTATGACAAAATTAGACATGTAAATAACAGCTTAAATATTTTAACACCTGAGTTTGAAGAGTAAGAAAGGTAGATCTCTAATTATAAAAAAAATCTAGACATTATGGTATATATTTATGCTATTGGAATATTCACTCTGATTGATTTGCTTTTTCCTATAAACCAGTGTCACAGAATAAACTTTGTATTTCAAGTTAAAAAAATTACTCTATGAAAGCCTGTAATCCTGTATAAAATTAGAAGAAAAATAAATATGCCACTCAGTTATATCCCACTTTTCGGAACAAAGCATAGTCAATACACAGTGAATATTATGCAGCAATGAAAATGTCTAAATAGGTACATGAGGACAAGTGACAATTAGTTGTTAGCATAGTTTTACATACGTGCTCTTGCCCATGCAAAAATAAATATCAATTCTCTCGTAGTCAACTATTTTGTTGTGCAAACTATGAAGACTAAAACATCAGTTCAGTAGTTATGATTCCAATTTGAAAGCTATATAATAAATAATTTCCTTATATAAGTGTAATTAAACATCAAGCATGGCATTTTAATACAATGAAATTTTTATATTACCTTATCTTTGCGCATCAAAAACAGAAGATCTTCATCAGAGATTACCCTTGCTCCCCGAAGCCGAGAAACTTCAGCAGCTTGCTGTAACTAACAACAAAGGAAATTTAGGAATTTTTTTCAGTAGTCTAAATTAAATGTACTAGAGTCATGGTGTCTCAAGAGAGAGAGATATACTAAGAGTTAAAAACCTTTGGGAATAATCCAGCAATCACATTACTGCTTTTAAAAGCAAAATGTCTTATGTTTTAAAGTATAAAAAATGCAATTAAATTAACTTATAAGCCCACCTGTAACTGATACAATAAACAGAAATCCTTGATTTCTTTCATGCAAAAGAAAAATCATGTGCAGCTTCCAGAAATGCATTAATGCACCTGAAAATAATTTTATGAAATTGTATCCTCATATCCATGTGCGCAATGGTTTCACTCAGTATCACTAGTTGAATAAGCATATTATTAATCTGAGCTCCCATGCTGGTATGATTTGAAATAGGCCCATTCAGAACTTGAAAAGATCAACAAAAACAGTAGCTGTTTCTAATATCCAAAGGAAAAAAAATAGTTTTAGTTTTGGCAAGTCTTTAGTGGGCAAAGGATTCAGTCCATAAATCATAATACTGGACTGCATTAATTTCTTTCCACACTAATCACATGCACACAAAAAGTTAACTGTATCTGGAATGCACAACACAAAACATACTGCATGAAAAGTTAGATTCCCCCTGAAATGTTCATCTGGGCCCTTATATCTACAAAGTTGAGAGTTTTCTGGAATTGAGAAGTCCTAGAAACACAATCTTACTTGAAAATGACCTGGAAAATAAAAGAATGTGAAAAATGATAGTTCTATTTTTTGGCACAGGCAAAATCAGTCTCTTATTCTGATTAGCTGGAAGGAACATAAAACACAGCCAGCTGAAAAAAATAAAGATGTTGGAGAAAACACTACAAAAATGTGCCTGTAACTTCTTCCAAATTTGATCAAACCATGGTGATTGCACCAAACCAACTTTATCCAATATTATAAAAATATTTACATATAAAAGCAGTTCCTGAATGCATCCTTCTTTGAAAGGAATAAATCTATCACATATTTCTGAGAATTAATCTTTAAAAAGTGACACACTGTTATCTTAACAATTATAAGAAATCAAATAGTGCATTTGTACTAAAGAAATTCTGCTTGAATGTTTAAGCGATTTTGTTAAGTAAGCTTCAAACCTTGTCTAAATACACAGACTACAAAATAGACTATAAACTCCCTATGTGTCAGCCTTACCACTGGACTTCCTGGATACTGGTGGTTGGTATATAAACATAATTCTACCTAAATATAGAAATTTAAATTTAACTGCGAACCATTTAAAAAGAAATCTTGGGGGAAAGGTTTTTAGAAAGATGATGTATCTACCCAGACAAAAACTAACAGTTTTCAGCAGGAAAAATGTGAACATATTTTTCTAAAAAATGGAAAAGTGTCAGGGAAATATGTGTACACGTGTTTTTTTCAAATAAAAACATTTCTATCACAGTCTAAAGTACATGGAATCAGCATGGGGAAGAATACGGGCTCCACATCCGTTTGCCTGGACACACACAGAGAAACAGGAGGCAGCAATGTCAAATAACCTTCTATTTTCTTAAATGAAGGATGGTGACGATTTGAAAACTATCAAGTACTAAAAAGATTTAAGTAATTTTACTCATGTTAAGAAAGGATCAGGATAAATAAATGTTCCTAAATATTTTTCCCAATTAACCAATTGTTTATCCACACTACATATAAATAATCTGTATTTATAACACTCTCCAAATGTCAGTCTACAAACACATTAACTTGGAAAAGAAAGAAAATAGAAAATAAAGACCAAAGAGTTAGATATTTTAAAACACCATTTCGAAACCAGTACATAACTATTGCAGGGATCTGGAATTTATGTCATGGCCATGTTGTCATAATTAGCAGGATAATTTTATCTTTCATTTCATCTACCCAATTTACTAATCTCCCTCCTGAGTCCTCCTACTAGCACCAGCACTGCTAGCCCTCTCTAGTATGCCTTGGACTCCCATGACGTGAATCCTGGGGACTGAGAGCTATCACTGTGTTACCTCCCCAAGCCCATCTGGCCCTGATGTGTCCCACGCTCCAAGACTGCCACTCCCAAGTGAGGAGAGCGACCTTATTAGCTAATGACAGCGATTAATTACTGTAATACACTCAAGTGTGCATTACCTATTCATTTGCTTCTAGAAATCTTTGCCTATGCCTACCAGAAAGAGTAAAGAAATTCCTCTTTAACAGCACAAGCTTAAAAAACAGGGTAGCAGCTTGGCAGTCCAATTCCACAGGATGCTGAGCTCAGGATTGGTGCATTTAATGTGAAAATAATACTAGAATCAGCAAATCAAAAATCACAAAATATTCCTAATACCTGTTTGCATTTTAAATATTTTATGATACTTTATTTGGAGGTTGAGCATTAAAAGGTACACTTTAAACTTTACATATCTTAAATGCCTCATCTTTGATCCCACAAATAAATTTCTTCTCAATTTCTCACTGCTATCAATGACACTGACATTCAAACTCTTTTTTTTTTCTTGGTCTATTTATTTTCACCAACTTCTGTTGATTTTGTTGTTTTAATCTCTCAGGGTCTTGAATTTGTTCTCTACTTTCACAGTATTCATCCTAATCCAGGCCTTTGGGGATTTTTGTTTATTGGTTTTTAAATTTCATTGCCTCCAAATTGTGATGCATCCTAGATTTAAGTGCTAAAATGATCTTCCTCTCACATGATGTCCACAATTCTTGTGCCAGGATCCATGACAATTCATTATTATCTAACTTCAGTGTGGTCTTTAAAGCCTGACTGACTCATAGATTTTTTCCCTATACCTTCATTCTCACTATATTTCTTGTTTTTCTCTCATATTATTCTACATTTAAGCTCCAATAATTTCAGTTCTATCTTCATGCCTTTGTGTACTTGTGACGGTTAATTTTACGTGTCATCTGGACCGGCCTATGAGGTGCCCAGATATTTGGTCAAATATTATTCTGGGTGTGATTGTGAGGGTATTTTTGGATGAGATTAACATCTGAAATGGTACATGAGTAAAGCAGATGGTCCTTCCTAATATGGGTGGGCCTCAGCCAAATCAGCTGAAGACCTGAAAAGAACAAAAAGGCGGACTGCCGTGAACTGGGACAGTAGTCTTTTTCAGTCTTCTGACTTGGACTGAGACACCTCCTGGTTCTCAGGTCTTTGGACTTGGACTGGAACTATACTTTGCCTCTCCTCTGCATAACCTTAAAAAGACCAAATAGGGGCCGGTCCCATGGCATAGTGCTTAAGTTCACTTCAGTGGCCCAGCTGTGCAGGTTCGGATCCCAGGTGCAGACCTGCACCACTAGTCAGCCACACTGTGGTGGTGACCCACATATAAAGTAGAGGAAGATTGGCACAGATGTTAGCTCAGGACTAATCTTCCTCAGCAAAATAAATAAATAAAGTAAAATAAAATAAAAGGCAAAAAAAGCAAGTAACTTCTCTAGATTTGTAGGTTTATATGTTTCTTTTCCATTAGAAATGAGTAACCAATAATTTTAATGACTAGTAGGAGAGTTAATAATCTTATCAGTAATAATAGCTACCATTTATTGAGTACCTAATTTGTACCAGGCACTGTACTATGTGTGTTAAAATATTTAATTCTAATTCCAATATTTAATTCTAATTCTAATGTTATAATGTATATAACATTAAAGGTCATATAATAAGTTTTATAGGAATATCTTGCCATATTCCTTTCCAATCTGTAATTCTGCTGCCACGGGCAACTACTTTCAAATTTTTTGTTCTTCTGTTATTTACCTCCATATTTGAAACATGCTTATAGTGCTTGTTTTCTTTATTTTTCAGCTTTAAATACTATCAATTGATTTCTTAGTATGGAAGATGAAAATTCAGTGTTCTCAGCTGCCTATATTTAACCATCTCCTTCCTCCTCTCTTGATCTTATTTATAAAATATAATTTTTTGTTAAATTAATATCCAGTGTTTATATTCTTATGAGTATGTAAACACTATTACAGCTTGTACACTATGATCAAATTTTTCGATAATTAAAAAAATTTTTTTCTTGTAGGTAACAATTTTCTTGGTTTTTTTGTTTAATTTTTTGTGAACCTAACACTATTTCATTCCAAACTCTTTGAAAGACTTGAAACATGTAAGAATTTCTTTGAATTTCATTGTTTTGGTTTTTGTTTTCCCTCTCGAGACATCTTATCTGGAGACCTCCAGACTTACTTCAACAATTCCATTTTGGATTCTTGTTTTCTTGATCCCATTTCTTGCTCTTTCTTAATCTACCTTCTTATTTTGGTACAGCACATTCTCTTGAAGTTTCCTTTATCATTCTTGAGATAGTTATAATAGCTGCTTTAAAAATCCCTGTCTACCAATTTCAACATCTTGGTCATCTTGGAGTCAGTCTCTACTTTGTCTTTTCTCTTGGGTATCAGTCATGTTTTCCTGTTACTTCATATTTTAAAGAATCTGGGATTTTATCTGAGATATTGTGAATGATACATTGTAAGGACTCTGGATTCTGTTATCTTCCTCTGAAGAATATTATATCTATCTATCTATCTATATATCTATATATATTTCTCAACAGGCAGTTAACCAGAATGAACTCAAACTGCAATACCTATTTCCCCTCCCACAGTGGTGGGCTGCAGCTGAAAACTCCACTGATATTTTCCCGAGAAAAATGTGTGTGAGAAATAAATTTTTTAAGATCCTGCACATCTGAAAATTTATTTATGCCACCCTCATGTTAAATTGAGAATCTGACTGGGTATAGAATTTGAAATTAAAAATCATTTTCCCTCAGAAATTGAAAGACATTGTTCCATTGTCTTCTAGCTTAAAATGTCGCTGTAAAGAAGTTAGTTGTTTTTTTATTCCTAAGCCTTTATTCCTAAGCCTTTAACATGACATTTTTCCCTCTCTGAGAAGCTTTTACTATTGTTCTCTTCCTACCTGAAATTAAGAAATTTCATGGTGCTGTGACTTGGTGAGAGTCCTCATATATTTTCCTGGTACAGAGATACTGTAACTTATAAATTCTTGTCCTACATGTATGGGAAATTTGCTTCAATTACTCTGACAATTTCTTTCTTTCTGTTTTCAGAGTTCTTTCTAGAATGTCTATTAACTGAATTTTGGTGGTCTTTGTGCCTGGGATCTCTTATACCAGATTTTTAAAATTTAACCTCTTCAGGGAGTAAACCTATACTATTTTGCCAGAATGGCAAAGGGCTGGTTGACTGCCTATGTGGTTTTGATAGAGTATTGGGATAAAATTACTCCTTTACTTTCCACCAATCCTCCTGTTTTTCATCCACCAAAGACTTCTTTCTTCGAAGATACTGTCAATACTGATCTTTTCCAGGTTCTAAAGTTTCATTTTTCTCAGGTCTATTGAACCTTTAGCATTTCTATCCACTTTTAAGCTTCCATAATTTTTTGACATCTCTCATCTGCTATTTAGTCCTTTCCCAGTTTCTTTGTCTTTGTAGGTCTATGCCTTTTAAAATTATTTTGCTGTCATATAGTGGGGTTTTGAGAAAGTTTGGAGATTGGCACAGGTACCACCATGTTTAAACAGAAGGTGATACTCCTTTTTTTTATGTTAACATTTATTGAATGTATGATTCTATGCTTCATGCCTTCTACATATTATCTCATTTAACTCTCACAAACAAACCTATGAGAGATGTCCAGCTACACAAAACTGGCACCAAATAATAAATGTTTAGTATCAAGCCATTCATCCTGCTCTCCGAGATTAATTTCTTATTTAGAATACAGGAAAGTATGATCACTAAATCAAGCCCTACATTGCAAAGAAAAGTCTACCCACAAAAACATTTATTTGCCTTTCAAAACATTTTCATTGCTGGCAAATAAGTGGTTGCCAAAAAAAAGGTTTGGATCAAAACATCTAAGCCAGTTGCTTCATGCAGACACAGCTTAAGGATTGAGAACTAAGCAAGTGTTTGAAAGGAAATGAATTTGTAACTAAATACAGTTAACATTCAGAATACTATAAATGTAAGATATTTGACTTAGTATTTTCCGATCATATGATCTCCTTATTCTTTGTTGGTGACTGGTCTTTCACTGTCTCAGATATTTGAAACATAAACAAGTATATAAATTGATAAAAGATGTGCCTAACTTTTTAGAGTTTCATTTTAAGTCTTCTTTTTAGAATAGTAAGTCAAACACAGTTAAGTCAAGTTTTAAAAAATATGATAAGGCTATAATTATCAGTATCTCATGGCTCAAAGAATTCATTTCCATTTATATAAATATTTTAAAGAATTACCAAGCCACAATCAATATAAGCCTGCAAAGCTTAAAAAAAGTTCAATAAACAATGACTGTATATATTATATGAGAACAGCAACCTTGACAAGGAACTAATTCTTTGGTTACTCTTATTTAAATATGAAATTAGGAGAACAACCATTTGAAAGTTTTCTTTTCAACTATTTTGCATACAAGTTATTCATAAACACATGAAGTTTTGAAAGTAAACAAAAGGATATTTTGGAAATTTTTTAAAGTTGAAATTAAAGCTAACTAGATTATAGCTTATTAACTATTAACTATAGTTAATACTACTTAAAATTTAACTATTTACTATTTAACTACTGAAACTAAAATACTATTTAACTATTTAAACTAAAATACAATTAAAATTGTTGAAAGATGGCAGCAGATCTTGAATTTGTTCAACATTATACACAACTATCTTTCGGTTACTCAATAACTGAGAAATGAAACAGCTTAAAATCCAAGATGTACATTTCATGTGCATTTCTTAAAAGTTTAGTAGCATAAAAATTTGGGGTAGCCTACAAAATTTGTACTTTCCTTGTCTACATTTAATAATGTCTCTTTTTTTTTTCTCTGCTCATTTCTTGGCACCCCTGTGCCTCCCTCCATATTCCTTTCTATTCACGCTTCTAAAAACGCATCCACTGAAAGAGTTATAGCCATTACTTACTTATTCAAAGGACACGAATCCAACAGGTAAAAAGGCTGAGTTAATTACTTTTCTTCGGAACTTTGCCTAATTTTTCACATGATAACCTGATTTCATTTCATTCTAAAATGTTTAGGAAGAAACATTAGGTCCTGTACTAAATCTTCATGGTTAGATCAAAGTGTTAAAAGCACTGAACTTCAGGGGCTGGCCTGGTGGCAAAGTGGCTTAAGTTCAGGTGCTCTGCTTCGGTGGCCCGGGGTTTCACAGGCTCGGATCCCGAGCTCGGACAGACGCACCGCTTGTCAAGCTGTGTTGTGGCGGCGTCCCATATAAAGCAGAGGAAGATGGGCACGGATGTTAGCCCAGGGCCAGTCTTCGTCAGAAAAGGAGAGGAGGATTGGCAGTGGATGTTAGCTCAGGGCTAGTCTTCCTCACACACAAAAAAGAAAAAGCACTGAACTATACGGACCACACACAGACCAATGTAATGACTGAAAAAATTACTAAATGGAAGGAATAAAGTATTGCTAAAGGGAAATGATTTTGAATTTAATCTCTGCTACTATCACTATCACCCTTGTTTTGGCAAAAGTAATTTTATAATTTTGTCTTTTTGTTGAGAAAATATACAGAGAAAGTGCCAACTTTAGAATTTTAGAGTTGCAGCTTCTGATGCTGGATCTCAGAACCTAATCCATGCACAAGGAGGGCGAGAGCCTGCTATGAAACTCAGTGAAGGTATGGTTTCCTGTCGGCACCATGTATCCTGAAGAGTGTTCCAGAACATTTAGATTATTACCTCCATCTTATGGTCAGATTAACTTAGCAGATAATCTCCACACATAGCACTATACAAATTGATTTCAAAAGTAGTTTAATCAAGAAGCTTTAAAAAAATCATCACTTTAAAAAAGTTTCCAAAACCATCTTGACCTTTTTCCTCCCATAATATTTTTTAAAATGCCTACGGTTTGAAGTTTAAATGAGATAATGTCACGCAGCATATAGCAAACCCTGAATAAATGCTATCTACATTTATTTGGAAATGAGAAATTGAGTTGCAGGGTCATCACAAAAAAGTTTATAACTTCTAGTATTCACAAAGATTAAAGGCTATTATTGGACTGTTACTTAGTACTAATGACTTATTTTATGATAAATTTAGGATGTAAATAATTTACGTGGATACTTATATATATATGTATGCATGCATGTTTGTGTGTATATCACTAGACTCTTTCTCTCTTATAAGCTTTAAGAAAGTAACTCTCATCTCAAAGAGATGGGCTTTTTTTTGATACAGAACTAATAGCTTCTCTAATAATTTCTCGCATAGAATCACCTCAAAAATAAGATATAATGCATGCCTTAGTGTGCATACATTTTCAAGTTTTTTGGTGAGGAAGATTAGCCCTGAGCTAACATCCCTTGCCAATCCTCCTCTTTTCACTGAGAAAGACTGGCCCTGGGCTAATATTTGTGCCCATCTTCCCCTACTTTATGTGGGATGCCACCACAGCAGGCTTGATAAGCGGTGCATAGGTCCACACCTGGGATCCAAACCTGTGAACCCTGGGCCGCCGAAGCGAAGCGTGCGAACCCAACCACTACCCCACCAGGCTGGTCCCTTGAAGCTTCAAGTTTTAACAGAATAGTTGATCTTTCTGGTCCTCAGGTTCTTCAAGTGGAAACTAAAGGGAGGTGGACACCAAATGAGTTCCAAAGATCCTTTTGGTTTTTACTTTCTGATTTTAGTATTTAACCCTAGGTATAGTTTACTTTTGGCTCCATAATTAAGCACTTGCAACAATGAGAGAAGAAGTAAAAAAGAAGAATCACAAGAAGAAATAGTACAACTGGGTGAGGTACAGATGGGAGTCAATTTTGAAAGGGAAATCCTCTTAGTTGTGCCTGTGGAAATAGCAACCAACCCAATTAACTGTGTGAGTGTGGAAGGAAGTATGAGGATGAACTATTATTTAGCATTAATGACTTATTTTACCATAATGTTTACCATGGTACACAAACCAACAGGTGATATAGTTAATTATTCCCGTATTCTACCCAATAGTTCCAGATACATTTGAAAGCCAAAGATAGTTGCAAAATGGGATTAAAGCAATGCAATTACTAATGCGTAAAAGTGATTGTGGTCTCTATCCATTTCCAATCTGCTCTATGCTTCTCTTATATGATGAACAGACATAATTTGTATATACTTCCCCCTCTGTCTGTCAGAGAAAGTAGCCCTTATTCAAATTTGTATCCAAACATTGCTTGCATAGCAAAACCAACAAATGTTGTATATAGTATTTATCAAATTAGATTATAGTATATGCAAAACTAAATGAAAAGTCAGGTTTCCTAGGGTCAGATGTCAGTCCCATATTCCACTCAATAATTAAAAAGGTTATTAAAAAGGGCTCAAGAAAGTGATATAATATAGATCTTGTTACACTCACAGCTCATTGTGAAGATCAAATGAAATAATGTGGTGCAGGCACCTGGAGAACTATGACGCACTATAAAAGCATAAGATATTGCTTAGGGATGACTCGTTCTTGGTTAGGGGTAAGGTGAAAGAACAATCTATATAAGAAAAGAAAAAAAGAGTCTACTGATAATTTGGTAAGCAGAGAAATATTTTAGATTTGTTACTAAAACCAAAACCAGGAAATTCTTAGGAGATTCATTCACATCAGGATAAAATGGTACAACCATCCAATAACACTCACACAGTCACATTCTGAGAAAGCAAGCAGCATAGAGAAGACAGAACCCCACACCTTTAAAAATGCAAGTGAGGTGCCACAGCGTCTCTGAGGTCTCCTCTAACTCAAGCAGAGACCTCATCATCCCCTTTCCATTGTGCTTCTGGAGACCTTGGTGGACTTCATCCAGCTTCTCACTTATCACTCTATTTTGTAAAGATCTCCTTACAAGAAGAAGGCTTTCCTTCCAGAATGCAGACTCTCCATTAACGTGTGTTAGAATGAAGTGAAATGGTAGTTAAGCAATTTGGCAAAAGCCACATAAGATGAGAAGTTGTCCAACTGGTGCAGGGGAACAGGCACAGGGACTAGAGTAGGAAGGTTGAGGACTGTTGGATTCTAGTGTGGGCTCCACAGGAATGTGGGCAATAACTAAACATAACTGGGACCATACTAAATCACCAAAACAAACAAACAAATCCAGGAATAATAACAGTTATCTTGCAGGGATGTAAAAAAGAACAAGTGAGGAAGAAAAAAAAATAAACTTAGAAAAGATAATGCCTAAAACATATTATCTGCCCAACAAATATTAGTTTTTTATTTCCTTCTGTGGATTCTCAGGGCAGTGATATTACTAAAAGAGAATCCACAAAAGGGCAAATCTTTAAACTATAGTCTTGTAGATGAGGCTATAATGAAAAAGTAAGCATGGAGGTTAAAAATCTATTATTTTTAATTGAACACTGGTTCCTGGTTTGTTCAATATATATTTATTGAGCACCTAGTATAGGCCAATCACTGGGCTCTGAACTGGATATTATGCTAATCAGAAGCAAGGCAAAGCAAGCAAGCAAACAAGGACAACAAGAAAAAAGCCAAAACACAGTTCCTAATTCCATACAGTTTACAGACTGTGCTTATTTTTTAGTTAAGATGTAAAACAAATGGCAGCAGATATTTTACTTTAAATACGGTAAACAAGTTTATGCTGAAAAAAAATCAAAGAATTAAAGTTTATGCTGAAAATCAAAGAATTATGAGATAAGTATCATAACTTACACACAGTCATGTGTCACTTAACGACTGGTGATTTCTGAGAAGTGCGTTGTTAGGTGATTTCGTCGTTGTGTGAACACCATAGAGTGCACTTACACAAACCTAGACGGTATAACCTACAACACACCCAGGCTACATGGTACTAATCTTACTAGACCACCGTCTTCTATGAGGTCCCTCATTGACCGAAACGTCGTTGTGTGGCACATGACCATAAAGTGAAGAGAGTGAAGAGTCTTAAAATGTGCTTCCTGGGTTTGACAGAGAAACTACTAGCTGGCTTGTTCGGAGGGTACTCAACTTAATTCTCCAAGGCCTCCCCAAAAGCTAAGTACTTTCTTTGTTATACAGGTTTTACTAGCATTAAAAAACATATATGACAGGTTGTAAAATGAAAGAGCTGAACATATAATACCCACCAATAGCTCATATACAGATGGGTATGGGAAACGTTAATGAAAACAAAATGCCCAATGATTAGGGTAGCTGATCTATATTATGAGACTGCATTTTTTAATATCATTTTTCATAATAATCAGAAATGAATATTTTGCCAGGATAAAAACAGTAGAAATTTAATAATTTCTACTTCATTGTACCTAAAATACTGAATAATACTGGTTGGGCAAGTGCCTGAGTTCACTTTTGCTTTTAAAATATACACAAATAGCTATCACATTCTATGCAAATACGAAAGAACGCCCTGGTTGCTATTTTGTCTGTGGCACCAGGACTTTTTTACTCTAAATCGGCAATTATTTTTTATAATACTAAGGGAAAACTATTTCTCAACATAAACAAGATACGTGAATATAACCGATAAGATATACAAATACAATTTGAAGAGAAGGTATGATTTTTAAGCGTTTAAACATTTCTCTTGGTATAAAACCTAAAACTTATTTGAAAAGGACTAAGTTGACAACTAGTTAAATTACACTTCACTGTGTATATACATTTTTATGGCTCTGATTTTTAAGTGATTGAGTAGTTATAAAAAACCTTGGCATTATTGTCAGAGTAGCATCTAACTTAGATTTAACCATCAGATATTTCCAGGGAAAAATTACATTTCTGTTCTTTAAAGTGTATTTTTTAATTAACATTCATTTCCCAAGAACACTGATTTGAAAGGGCTATTTCACTTTCCTTTAGTGCAAGGAAAAAGGATCCCATTTAAACTTTAGAAGGGCACAGAAAAAAATAAACAAGTCTGCTGAACATAATTTCCTCGTTATTCCTTTTGAAAAGTTATGAAATAAAATCTATTATTTAATTACTTTGGATCAAGAAACAGGAAGAAAAAGATGCATTTAAGTCACAATACCCCTAAAAGAATAAATTACTATATTTCCTCTGGGAAGAAAAGTGTTTTAATATGTGGATGGGCATTGTCTAAACATTTCAAATCTACTTCACTAAGGTGTGAAAGACTTTAAACAAAAATCAATAATAAAATAGCAAATGTCAAAATTGTAGAAAGAAATAATAATAACTACTTGCTAGGACTGATGTATGAGTATTTCTGTAATATTAAAGAATTGAGTGTTTGCTATGAAATTTGTTTCCATCAGTTTACTTTAAAAAAAAAAACTTTATGCACAACTAAGAAAATTTTATTAGACAAGTAGGATTTATCTTTGCCATACTTGAATAAAATTTACAAGATGTTCCAAATTTAGTACAATGGTTATGGAAATAAGAATAAAGGCTTTCAGCTTTTTTAACCAGCAACAGAATTTTGGAGTTGGTCAGACTCCAGCAGGCCCCTAAGAGGATGAACAGTGATGAACAGATCAGACACAGTCACTGCCTTCATATGGTCTGCAACAGAGGTCAGCAAACATTTTGTGTAAATATTTTCAGCTTTGCAGGCCATACACTCTCTGCCGCATCTACTCAACTCTGCCACTGTAGTATGAAAATAGCCATAACACAATATATACATGAATGAGCATGGCTGTGTTCTAATGAAACTCTGTTTACAAACACAGGCAAAGGACCAGATTTGTCTCACAGGCCATCGTTTGCTGGCTCCTGGTCTACAGTATCATGGGAAAAATATGAAAATTATGTTGTGTTAGAAAAAAAATGCTATGCTGGAAAACAAAACAAAAAAAGCAGCATTCAAAACTCAACATAAACTTGAGTTTAAATATGCAATCCATACATGTACATGCAGATAAAGAATAGTTGGGAAAAACAGTATTAATTATATTAGCTGTTCAGAAGTTTTGATACAACTTTATAAATGATCTTATTGAAAACACCATTCAGAACTTTTAACATTTACTTGCAAAGTATATACTTGCAAAGTCCTATCGTCTCCTAATGCTTTTATCCTTACAATTACTGACTAGAAGCTCCTAAAACAAAACAAAACACCTTTTTTCAAATAGAAATTCATATGCTTGAGTAACACACTAAATACTGTATTTCCACTATAGTCTCATGCACTCTCAAATAATGAACTAGATGATACTGATTACCAATAATCCTGTTGAATGACAGAGAAGCCCCACAAGTTTAAGATGTACAATTAATTAAATATATTGACAGTGATAAGGAAATCCAGAATACAAACCCAAAGTGAGCCACAAGTTTTGAGCCTGTTACATTTAAATTAATTATTCTCCCTCTCCTCTCTTCAGAGATTTCCCCCCCTTTATATGTGTGGTCAAAACATTGAGCGTCAAGCTCTTGATGTGCAAATTATTTCTTCTATTTCAAAAGTGAATTAGTATTGATTTTAGCAAAGAAATCTCAACAGAGAACAGGCAGCTATTTTGATTCTTGTCCTGTAGAAGCAAGACTAAAGCAAGCTTTGGCTTTCAATTTGTCTTCATTCATTCATTCAACAAATATTTATTGAGTGCCTACTATACACCATGCACTGTACTAGGAGCTAGGGTATAATATTGGAAAAAACGGCCATGGTCCTTGCCTTCAAGGAGCTTCCATTATGATGGGGAAGAAGTAAATCAATAACTGAAAAATTTACAAGTCAAAATAAATGATATAAAGAAAAAATTGGGTTGCTGAAATAGAGCCTGTGACAGGAGAGGCATCTGCATTAGACAAGGTGTCCAGGAACGCCTCTCTTCCTGGGTGACATTTTAGCTGAGACTTGAGATCTCAAGGATTACAGGGCTCTAGTCATTCAAAGGGCACTCACTGCGGGGAAGGGAGTGCTGAAGAGCAGGACACCAGGTAGAAGGAAGAACATGTGCAAAGACCCTCAGATAGCAAACTTGTCTTGAATAGGAAATTGAGAGTTAAAGAAAAACAAGAATGAATAAATGAGGACAGAGAAAAGGGCAGTAGTCAACTCATGCAGGATAGTGTTGGCTATTATAAGAAGTTTGCATTGATCTAGGTGCAATGGAAACCACTCAAAAGCTTTAAGTTTGTTGACCGCATGATTTCTCCAAATTAGTACTCTGAGTATGAAAGAGGGCATTATTAATAATATCACCTGGATAACTGGCTTAAACCAGATTGTCCTGGGTAAACAGAGACCTAAATAGAAAAGTGGCAAGGTCTGACTGCATTTTAAGAACTCTTTTGCTGCTGTGAGGAGAATGGATTGAAATAGGGCAAAAGTGGAGGCAGGAAGACAGGTTACTACTGTGGTACTCTAAAAGAAATGGGTAGTGTTTGATGGTACTGGAAATGGGAAATAGTAGATGAATGGGAGATATACTTTGGAGGTAGATTCAACAGAACTTCTTGGTAATTCATCGATAAGCTTATTCAAGGATAAAATTGGTAAAATGGGAGGTACTATTAATGGGGATGAAGTAATTCATGGGGTATACTGATTTACTGTATGGTATTTTAGAACTTTTAATGGTACGACTCCACAAGTTATTATGAAACTAGAAACCAACATGTACATACTATCTTCAACAATTTTCCTTTTAACTAACCCTTTGTGTACTCATCAAAAGTAAGTAAACAATTATGTAAAGTACTAGTAAATGTTGATTTAAAAAACTAATTATTTTAAAGAAAAGTGGTATCTGTATGTAAAGCTAAACTCAGGTTTCCAGGATATCTACTTCTTTAGTGTATAGTTCCTTATTTACATGATCAATAACAGATAAGGTCTTAATAGATTTGCAATATATCATTAATTTACAAGTCAATAAGTCCAAAGTTTAACTTGGATGCATTTCTTTAAAAACCTTCAAATTTAATGAACAGTAAATGGCAGACTTTCTAAATCAAAAAAATTGCTTATGAAATGAAAATTTCCAAGAAGAACACTGAAAATGCAGAGAAAACATGCTGTTATTCTTATTCCTCACCTTTTAAAAATCTAAACATCTAAATCCTCACTAGTCACAAGTCCTGAAACCAGGTAAGATTGTCTCATGCCAATAGGACATTATAAAGATACCTGTATATTCTCAGGACTCAGTAACTTTGTCTTTCTGGGCCCCAGTTTCCTCATTTAAAATATGAGATAATAAGAACTACATCTCCTTAGGGTTACTATAAGATGATCATGGGCTTCTCCTAGAAGGGTACAAAGATAGCACAGTATGCAAGCCTATGCTTTAGGGTAAGAGAAGGTGAAGAATAAATGTGTAGCACATCTTCCAGAAGTGTCGACTGTATTAGACAGTAAGTAATTACAACATTATATTTGCATTGAAATATACACAGATATATTATGGTATAGAACACAAAATGTGAATTAAATGTCATTATTAAAAGACTTTTTTAAAAAGTCAAACTTAAAAATCCATGTAGTCTAATCCCTCCTTATAGTGGCCAATGTATGTGAAGTGCCTACACATGGTGAGGGTGCCTGCTACATGCCGGGACAGAGCAGGCACTCCACATATGGAATTATTAGGAGAAACTATAAACATATAATTTTTTTAATTAAAGAATTATCCCTTTCTCAACACTTTGCTCAAAAAAAGATTTTACAAAATGGCATCATCCTCCTTTTCTAAATATTTAAAACAGTGTGGTATTCAGCCTACGTAAAAAGGATCTTTTCTGTTTCAATGGTTATTTGAGACTATCCCCTAAAATGCACACTCTTCTGGGAGCTGTACATCTAAAAACAAACAAACAAACAAACAAACCCAAAGCGGGTTACACAGAGAATGTAAAATCTTTAACTTAATTAATTCCTACTTAATTTCCTTTTATTCTCCACTCATGAAAACGAGACAAAGAACAACAAATACACACAAAGAGAAATAAGTAGTTTTCATGTTGTTAGTTCCTTTAACACAGACCTTCTCCTCCTCAGGCAAAATTCCCACAGGGAGCAATAATCAGACTTACACGTAAGTTAAAAGTCCCTTTCTGACAAACTTCTGAACGTTTGGTTCATTCTCAGTGCAGAACACCAGGTTAGATGCTATTTAGAGTTACAAATAAAAGAGTGGAAAAACGGGAAGCAAAAAGTCCCAGCCTGCCTTTAAAGAGCCTATCCCAGTGTGGGAGACCATAGCCACATCTCAAAGGCTGAAGACAAACATAGGAAATTCATAAATAAATATGACTTGATTATAGCCATGCATAACTATTATTTGATAAAATCACATTCATTCAGCTTTCACTAATTTCAAATTTGTAATTGTTAGGACACTGAAATTTAGCTTTTACTCACTGAAGAAAACTGACTGAACGTATTGAAGCTACAAACGACTCAGTCTTCCAAAGTGGAAGGGCTTCAAGACCCACTCACTGCTTTTCTAAAAAATGAGAAACTCAGAAATGTGCAACTTAGAAACAGAATTTACTAATTTCAGGTATGTGGGTCAAGTAAAGACATTTTGGGGGCTGGGCCAGTGTCATAGTGGTTGGGTTCATGAGCTCTGCTTCGGCGGCCCAAGGTTCAGGGGTTCCGATCCCCAGTGTGAAACTATACACTGCTCATCAAGCCATGCTGTGGAGGTGACCCACATACAAAATGGAGAAAGACTGGCATAGATGCTAGCTCAGGGACAATCTTCCTCACCAAAAAAAAAAAAAAAGGAAAAAGACATTTTTCCTCTACTTATATTGGCAACAAAGTAAGCTAAATCATTTCATTTAAGTGCTACAATTTCCATTCATTCATCCAGCCATCTAAAATGATAATACTAATAGTAAAATAGTGGTAGTGGTAGTAGCAGTGGCAGTATCCATTTACTGATTTCTTAAGTCCCTGTCCAAAACAAGTCTCTGTCTTCATCTCCTACCCATCCCCCTAGGCATTGTTCACTGCTACCAGACCAAAAGCTCTCCATGCAAGTCCTGCTGGTATGTCTGTGAATCTACTGTTCCATCAGGCTGGAATAATCTCCCCAATTTTGTTTAGCTAACTCCTACTCAATCTTTGGAACTCAGCTCAGACTTCATATCCTCTAGGAAACCTTTCCCAATTCCCTGTTCTCAGAATGCTCAGAATACTACTCAACAAATGAGGGCACTGAACTGGAAGGGTACATTTCCTTTCCTATCTCTACCACTTAACTGCAAAATGACTTGAGGTCAGGAATCACATGTTACCCTATTATGTATCCCCAGCACCTAGCATGAAAGTAGACAGTCAAAATATTTTTGTTGAATGAATGAATGAATGAATGTGTCAGACACTGTTCCAGGAATATAAATATGGTATAATACTAACTTGATCAAGGCTTATAGTTACTAGGTGATGAAGTCAGGAATAACTCTAGGCTTGTTGGGTTTCAGGCCAGGTGACCCTATGCTGTCAACTGAAAGTATTCTCTTAGGTCTTAGGTTCTTGGAAATGATCTCTTCTAGTATAAAAATAGAGCCACCACCCTCTGGTCAACTGAAGAGTCATTTTAAAGCATGCAAACTGGGATTTCAGTATAAAAAATATATATTTTAGTGTTTCAAACCGTCAGTGAAGGACTTCTTAAAGCTCTAATAATTATATAAACAGTTGATATCTCTAAGGTAGCAGTTCTCAATTTCACATTATGGATTATTTCACAAGAGGAAAAAAGAACAAGTGGACCACCAATTCCACCTATACCCACTTGCCACTGAAAAGAAACCTCATCCTTATTCATGGGAAGAATGGCATCTGAGAAAATACTTCAGAAATGTCATTAAGTAAATTATTAATCCATGCCATAAAACAGACTACAGACACTGTCATATTATAAACCATAGAAGAAACCAGCTGGCAGACCACCCAGAGACTCCTAGGAGCCCATCAGCGGTCTGTGGGGACCACACTTTGAGAACCACTGTTACAAGAAATGAAACTGCTTCCTCCTTAGCAATTCAGCAACTCAATTTTTCTTTTTGTTGGGCAAACACACTGCCTTTCTAAGCCAAAAACATCAAAGTATTAATACCTCTAAATTCTTCTAAAATACTGTCATAACCCCAAACTACCTTGTTTATGGGATGTAGTCATGTAGTTATACTTAACAAGGCAGTGAACTTCTAATATGTGTAAGCACGTATGTGTGTATAGAATATGCACATGTAAACACAGTTTTTAGCTTTTTAAATTTCTTTCTTTTTTAACAGTGGAACCACCAGTAATTTTGGAAAATAGAACTGCTATTTTTCTTTAAATAAATGAATCTTATCAGATATACCAATTGTCAGTATTTAAACCAAACCACTGTGTCATTTAATGCATTCCGTCTAGGTGGTTATATTCTTATGTCTATAATGCTATCACAACTGAGAGCAGTCTGCAACTGCCTTCTCAAACAGTTTATGAGCCACGAAAGAGAGCAGTCTTGATACTTTGCAGTTAAAAACCCAAATTTTTATTGGTCACTGGCTATGTGTTGGGAAATGTTTGAGGAGCTGAGGATACAGCAGTGGGAAGAGAAAGGAAAGGAAAACAGTCTCAAATCATCTTTATCATCTTAGAACTATATTTTAGTTAGGAGAAGGAGATAAATACGGAAAACACAGAAGGATGACAGGTGACCGTAAGAAGTACCAGTGGGAAAGAGGAGAGATACTCATACTTTTAATAGTAGTCAGGGAAGAATCCATTGAGAAGGTGATCTGTAGGAAGTGAGGAGCAAGATAGGCAGGTATCTAGGGAAAGAATGTTCTAGGCAAAGGGGGTGGCAAGTACAAAGGCCCAGAGGTAAAAGCTTCCCTGGCATGTTCACAGGAGAGCTAGGAGGTCCACGAAGCAGGAATGCACAGAGTGAGAGCCAAAGTGGTAAGAGACGAGGCTGGAAATGTGGTGGGGGACTAGATCTTATAGGGCCTGACAGATGAGTGTGAGGATTCTGGCTGTCACACTGAGTGAGATGAGAAAACACTGGATGGTTGTGAGCAGAGGAGTGACATTATCTCACATTATCTGATTATTCTGTCTGCTCTGTTGAGATTAAACTCTAGGGAGGACACATCAGAAACAGAGAGACTAGTTACAAAGGCTACTGGACATACAAATTTGGAGACCAGCTAAGGGGTCTAGGCTGGAGTTATAAATTTGGGACTTATCAGCATATATCTGGTATTTAAAGCCAGATTCTAGAAAAGAACACCCAGGAGAGAGTGGTGAAAAAGCAAAAAAGTGCTAGGGACTGACATCTGGGGAATTCCAGATTGAGAAGAACAGCCAGCAAAGGAGGTTGAGGAAAGTGAGGCAAAGGAAAATAAGACAGTGTAGTCCCCCAGAAGCCAAATGAAAACAATATTTCATTGAGGAGAGAATGTATAACTGTATCAAATACTACTGAAAGGTCAAGTGACATGAAGACAGAATCACCACCAGCCTCAGCAACATGGAGTTTCCTCAGCAGGAACAGTTTCAGAGAACGGGGGAGGGAGAAATCCGACTGGCAGAGTCTAATGGAAATTGGATTCAAACAATAAAATAATTTACTAATGTAGCATAAATATATAAAATTAAAATACAAAAATCAAAAGCTTTTCTATACATAAACAATAACTGAAGAGATAATGGAGGAAAATATCCTTTCCAATGATAGAAAGAAAATTATGTTACAAATAAACATCACAAAAAAAACATGCAAACCTTATGCGAGGAAAACTTTTTTAAAACTCCTGAAAACCATTATAGACTTGAACATATGAAAAAGACATCCCTTATTCTTAGATAGGATGACTCAATAACATAAAGATGTCAATTACCTTACATAATTTATCAAGTCAAGGAGATCGCGATAAAAACACCAATATGTTTTTATCTAGGGACAGATAAGTTTATTCTAAAACTCATGCAGAAAAATAAACATGCAAAAATATCAATACAAATTTTGAAAGAGAAAAATAATGAAGGGAAACTAGCTCTACCTAGATTATTAATATATACTGTAAAATCACTATAACTAAAAAAGTGTGGGACCAGCATATAAACAGCCAAACTAGCATAACAAAACAGAAAGTCCAGAAATGGATCCAAGTACATAAGGAAATTCAGTATGTTATTTTTTTAATAGTATGTCAAATCACTGGGGGTAAGGTAGAGATTATTAAACTCCATTTAATAAATGCAGTTGGGACAAATGGATAGCCATTTGGAAAAAGATAAAATTGGAATAAACTTCAAATGGATCAGAGATATAAGTGTAAAAAAATAAAACCATACAACACTTTAAAAAAATATGAGAGAATATTTTACAACCAGCATATGGAGAAATGCTTCCAAACTGTGATTTTAAAATGCAGATACAATAAAGGAAAAGATGGACACATTTGACTATATAAAAACAAAAATCTTTTGCATGCAAAAATCACTATTAACAAAACTAAAGACAAATGACAAACTGGGAAAAATATTTACAACATATAATACAAAAAAAGGGCTAATATCCCTAATCTATAAAGAACTGTTAAAAATCAAGGAAATAAAAAAGAAGTTACTGGAAAAATAGGCAAAAGATACTGACAGTTCATAAAAATATACAAAAAGCCTTTAAACCTTGATTTCAACCTTACTTGAAATCAGAGAAAAACAAATTGAACTGCAGTGAGATACCACTTCTTACCTATAAAATGAACAAAAATTCAAAACCTGACTTCATTATCCAGGATCGAGAAATAGGCGCTTTCAGACATTGCTAGTAAGAGTAAAATAGCACGAGCCCTGTGGAGGGAAATTTGGCAACATCTAACTAGACTAACACATTGATTTACCTAGGAAATCCATTTTGAAAATTGGCCCTCAAGATACAACTCCAATAATATGCAAGAAACTTATGCCCCAAATTATTCACTATAGCTTATTTTGTATTTTATACCAATAATACCAAAATAATGGAAACTACCTAAATGCCCATTCAATAGTGACTGGCTGAACAAACAATGGTACAGTTATACAATGTAGCACTATTTGGCTGTGGGAAAAAGAATGAAGAATATCTCTATGAATTGATATGGAATCATTTTCAGTATATATTGCTAAGTGTAAAAAAGAAAAAACCAGGGCAAAAGGGTATATAGAGATTACTATCTTGGGGCCGGCCTGGTGGTATAGTGATTGAGTTCACACACTCCACTTTGGCAGCCTGGGGTTCATGGGTTCGGATCCCCGGCATGGACCTACACACAGCTCATCAAGCCATGCTGTGGCGGCGTCCCACATACAAAATAGAGGAAGATTGGCACAGATATTAGCTCAGGGACAATCTTCCTCAAGCAAGAAGAGGAAGATTTGCAACAGATATTAGCTCAGGGTCAATATTCCTCACCAAAAAAAAAAAAAAAAAAAAGAATACTATCTTTGTGAAGATATCTATATCATTTATATAATATATATTTTATATGTATGCATATATATATACACACACATATGTATGTTTGTGTATATGTATATATAGTCATGCATCACTTAATGACAGGGATACTTTCTGAGAAATGCAGAGTCAGGGGATTTTGTCATTGTGCAAACATTATAGAGTGTACTTACACAAACCTAGATGGTAAAGCCTACTACACATCTATATGTCTTGTGGGACCACCATCATATATGTGGTCCGTTGTTGACCGAAACGTCATTATATGGCACATGACTATATGTATATGTATGTGTATGTATACATAAATACGAAACGAAAAGAATGGGATTTTCCTGAAAAAACTCTTTAATATAGTTTTGACCTCTGAGTCATTTTAATGTTTTATATATTCAAAAAAATCACACTGAATCAATGAGAATGTGTGTGGCTAGGGAAGGAGGGGCAGAAATGAACTGAACTAGATATTCACTGATAACAACATTCAGATGGAAGAAATACCCAAATACATTTTTTAAAAAAAGCAGTTTTACTAAGGTATAATTTACATATAATAAAATGCCTGTTTTTAAGTATAAAATTTGATGAGTGTTGACAAATATATACACCCTTGCACTAACCACCACAATCAAGATCCAGGACATTTCCATAACCCCCAAACCCCAGATGACCCTTTGCAGTCAATCACTCCCACCCCTGGTCAACTACTGATAGGTCTTCTGTTCCTATACATTAGACTTCTCTGTTCTAGAACATTGTATGAATGGAATCATACACCATGTATTCTTCTATGAAGTCTTTCATTCAGCATGTTTTTTGAGATTCATTCATGTTATCTGCGGTGTTTTTAATTCATTCTTTTTTATTCTTGAGTAGTATTCCATTGTATTAATATTCTACGATTTCTTTATCCATTGAACTTTTGACAGATACTTGTTTCCAATTTGGGGCTGTTATGAATAAAGCTGTTTAAAACCACTATGTAAGAGTAATTATGTTGGCATTTTATTTTTCTCTTGGCTTTTCATTTTTCTTGGATAAATACAGTAGAACTGCAGGGTCCGATGGCAAGAATATGTTTATAAGAAAATGCAGAACTGATTTCCAAAGTTCTTCTACCATTTTACATTCCCACTAGCTCTTCATCCTCATCAACAACAGGCATTTTCAACCTTTTTATTTTTCGCCATTGTAATGGAGATACAGCAGAATCACATTATAGTTTTAATTTGCATTTTCATAATGACTAAGGATGCTGAGTATCTTTGCACGTGCTTATTGGTCATTCACAATGTTCTTTTATGAAGTGTCTTTACAATTTTGTCCATTTTTGATTGGATTGTTTGTCAGATTATCACTGATTGATAAGAGTACCTTATATATTCTAAATACAAATCCTTTGACAGGTATATGTATTACAAGTATTTTCTGTCTGTAATTTGCCTTTCTATTTTCTTAACAGTATCTTTCAAAGAGTTAGAAGTTTTTAATGTTGGTGAAGTTCAATTTATCATTTTTTTTTTCTTTTATTATTCTTGCTTTCTGTGTTCTACCTATAAAATTTCTGTCTACCCTCAGGTTATGAAGGTTTTCTCATGTTTTTTTCTAGAATTTTTATACATTTAGCTTTTATGTTAATGCTTATATAAGGTATGACAGATGGGTTGAGAGCCATTATTTTTCTACATGGATATCCAGTTGTTTCAGCACCATTTGTTAAAAATGCTACCCTTTCCACATTAAATTACCTACCCTGTCAACTTGCTGAAATTCAATTGAATATATATGTGGCTCTATATCTGCATTTCTTATTCTGTTCCATTGATCTATATGTCTATCTTTATGCCGATTCCACACACACTTTTTTTAAACTGTAGTCTTGAAACAAAGTAAATCATCTAAATTTTTCTTTTTCAAAAGTGTTTTGGCTATTCTAAGTCTTCTGCATTTTGGTATAAATTTTAGATTCAGTTTGTCAATGTCTCCAAAATAGCCTGCTGGACTTTTAATTGGGGTTGAAATGAATCTATAGCTCAATTTGGGGGAAATGATACCCAACAACATTGATTCTTCCAATCCACAAACAAAGGATTTCTCTCAATATATTTAGGTCTTCTTTAACTTACAATATTTTGTAGTTTTTGGTATACAGGTCTTACACATATTTTGTTAAATTTATCCCTAGGTATTTTACGTTTTTAATGCTATTTTAAAATTCTAATTTCATTGCTATTATGTAAAAAACATGATTGATTTTTGTAGATTGACATTGTATCCTTGACCTTGCTAAATTTACTTATTAATTCTAGAAACTTTAAAAATAAATTCCATAGGATTTTTTTATGTACATAATTATGTTGTCTGCAAATAAAGACAGTTTTATGTTTTTCTTTTCATTTGCTATGCCTTTTATTTTTTATCTTACCTTATTGCAATGGCTAGGGCATCCAATACAATGTGGTCAAGATACATGGTAAAAGGAGCATCCTTGCCTTGGTTTCTTCTTAATGAAAAAGTGTTCAGTCTTGAACTTTACTAAGGGGTTTGTTTTGGTAGAGGTACTAGTATAGCAATCCTGCAGCCATTTTTTATGCATTAGAGGACCGAAAAAATAAGTAAATATATTGAGGTTTTTGGTAAGCAGGTTCTTACCATGAAAGAAAGGAGAATAAAATATAAAAGAAAAGAGCAAGACTTGGACTGTTAGAAAAAGAGAACAGGGAAGCAGAAACTGGAGACGGCCATATAAACAACTCTTTTGAGGAGTTTTGCTGTTAAGGAAAGCAGCTAGAAAAAGAAAGTCAAAAAGAAAAGGGGGAGTTTTCAGACAGGAGAACTAAAAGCATGTTTTTATGCTGATAAGAATAATCCAGCAGAGAGTAGGAAAGTGATGATGCATAAGAAAGAAGTGCTGGTGCCCCTGTGTGGGTGAGAGGGGATGGAATTTAAAGCACAAGTGGTGAGGTTGGCTTTAGACTGGAGAATGGATGGTTAAGCCATAGTAATAGGATAGAAGGCACATATATGCACATACATGCAGGAAAAAGAGTAGATGTGGAAGAAGAAGGTGGAAGGCCTAATCTATTCACTTCAACTTTCTCAGAGAAGTAAGAAGAGTGCTGTAAGTTGAGAATGAGGATGGAAAAGAAGTTGTTAGAGATTAAAAGAAAAAAAAAAAGGTGCAATACCTCATCCAGGAGACTGGGACAGTGAATGAAATAGAGGGAAAGTTATATATATATATATGTTTACACATATGTTACACAGTATATAAATTTACATATATTTTATATTACATATATATTATATTATATTATATTATATATATACATATCACACAGGGCACCAGTAAAAACTCATTTGAAGTTACTGGTCAGGAATTTAATTTGAGACCAGTCAGCACAGGTGTACATTTTTCTCCAGTGTTATTTAGCTGCATGGGTGCAGCAGGTTGAAAGCTGGTGGAAAGTAGAATTTAACCAGCACTGGGTTTGTCAGGTGAACAAGACAAAGGGGAAAAGGCAAAGGGAATTAAGCACATTTGCAAGGGAATGATTATAGTTACTGATCATGAAATCTAAAATTAAGTGAGGAATAAGGGGAGGTGGTGACTAGAGAGTAGAATACTTTAAATTGAAGTTGTGGAGGGGTTGCAGTTGCTGCTAACAGCAAAGTCTGGGGTATGACCATGGGAATTAACGGCTGAAGCAAGCTGGAGGACAGTATCACTGGAGGAGAGGAAATGAAGAAAGTGAAAGACCAGGGTACTGGAAGGATCATTTACGTAGCCAAGAAAATGACCAAGAATTATCACAGGAGCATGATGGACAGGACAGTGAACCAGATAATAAGATCTTATAAGAAATCAGAGGGAATGGCCTAGGTATTTGGTGGTATTGCTTGATGGAATGATATTTTTAGTTACAATAGGGAGGTGAACAACAAGCTTTTCTGAGGTGAGTCAGAAGATTTAAAACATATTTTCTGAAATGGGATAATTAATGGGGTGAGAGAATTATGCCATTAGGGAGTTATGAGTTTGAAAAAGCATATTAAAAATAAGAATGTTATGATTTGTTTTTGTCATATTTCATTCTGAAATTTAAATTAATATTAAAGAAGGGCATGAGATTTTTGTTTATCAGAGATAAGAGCTAAAAAAGATTTTTAAACAGATACACACGCATACCAACTTTTCATCGAGAGGTTCTCTAGGAATGTGTTGAATATAATTGCCAAATTATGGCATGAATACCTTTCAATAGCTTTGCAAAAAATCTAATCATACAAATGGCAGAATTTTGTACAGACTGCATTTCTCAGTAGATGATGATTGTCAATATAATTAAACACCTTTGACGCAGACACTCTTATTTAACCAAATTTAAAGCAATAGCAAAACAAAACCTCTACATAAACACAGCTCTTAGAAAATGCCCCGTTATTACTAACAGACATTACCTTAGTCCTACTGTCAGGAGAAGCAAACCCATAGACTGTACCTTACCCCAAACTCCTGAGAGGATCTCAGGTATACTGGACACTACACCAGAAACAGGGAATGAAAGATGACTAAAATGTGGTCCTTACTCTTAGGGAGGTCATATTTTAACAGGCAAGACAGACCAGAAAAGGAGGGGCGGGGAGAAGAGTATGAAAGAGGAAAAGAGCATTCTCGGCAGAGGAAAGCATAAGCAAGGTAGAAAGCAAGACAAAGGAATGTGTGTGTGTGTGTGTGTGAGTGAGCGACGTGGGGGCAGACAGAGAGTGAGGAGAAGGAGGGAGAGAGGGAGAGAAATTAAGAAGTCAAGGATAACTTTATGGGTTTTGTTTTATTAAATGGATAGAAGGCAGTATCCCCACATGGGAAATAAAACATTTGCAGGCAAACGGGAATTTGAGGGGTAAGCCAGAGTTTGGTTTCAGATGCATATCTGAACTGCCTATAAGTGTCTAAGACTAAGGAGACAGGCTCAGACCCATCATAATACACATGGTATTAAAAACGTGAGTAAGGTATGCAAAATGGCAGCCCTTGCTTCAAATCCGGCCTCTGAATGTTTTATTTGGCTTGTACAGAGTTGTTGAAATTTTAAATTATTTTGCAACATTTAAAAATCAGATTTCAGGGGCCGGCCCAGTGGCTCAGCGGTTTAGTTTGCGCTTGGCAGCCTGGGGTTCGCAGGTTCAGATCCCTGGCGCCTGCCGACGCACTGTTTATCAGCCATGCTGTGGCGGCGTCCCATATAAAGCAGAGGAAGATGGGCACGGATGTTAGCCCAGGGCCGGTCTTCCTCACAAAAAAAAAAAGAAAAAAAATCAGATTTCATAAAACCACACATCTACGGACAGCTAATCTTCGACAAAGGGGCTAAGAACATACAATGGAGAAAGAAAAGTGTCTTCAATAAATGGTGTTAGGAAAACTGGACAGCCACGTGCAAAAGAATGAAAGTAGACCATTATCTTTCACCATACACAAAAATTAACTCAAAATGGCTTAAAGACTTGAAGGTAAGATGTGAAACCATAAAACTCCTAGAAGAAAATATAGGCAGTACACTCTTTGACACCGATCTTAGAAGGATCTTTTTGAATACCACGTCTGCTCAGGCAAGGGAAACAAAGAAAAAAATAAATGGGACTTCACTGGACTAAAGAGCTTCTGCAAGGCAAAGGAAATCATGAATGAAATGAAAAAACAACCCACCAACTGGGAAAAAATATTTGCAAATCATATATCCAACAAGGGGTTAATATCCAAAATATACAAAGAACACATACAACTCAACAACAAAAAAGCAAACAACCCAATCAAAAAATGGGCAGAGGATATGAACAGACATTTTTCCAAAGAAGATATACAAATGGCCAACAGGCACATGAAAAGATGTTCAATGTCACTAATCATCAGGGAAATGCAAATCAAAACTATAATGAGATATCACCCTATACCTGTTAGAATGGCTATAATTACCCAGACAGAAAACAACAAATGTTGGAAAGGATGTGGAGAAAAGGGAACCTGCATACACTGCTGGTGGGAATGCAAATTGGTGCAGCCACTATGGAAAACAGTATAGACATTTCTCAAAAAAGTAAAAATAGAAATAACATAGGACCCAGCTATTCCACTACTGAGTATTTATCCAAAGAACTTGAAAGCAACAATTCAAAGAGACTTATGCACCCCTATGTTCACTGCAGCATTATTCACAATAGCCAAGATGTGGAAGCAACATCAACTGCCCATCAACTGATGAATGGATAAAGAAGATGTGGTGTGTGTGTGTGTGTATATATATATATATATATATATATATATATATATACACACACACAATGGAATACTACTCAACCATGAAAAAAGACAAAATCATCCCATTTGCAACATGGATGGAACTTGAGGGTATTATGTTAAGCAAAATAAGCCAGACAGAGAAAGACAAACACCATATGATTTCACTCATATGTGGAAGATAAACAAACACAGAGAACAGATTAGTGGTTACCAGAGGGGAAGCAAGTAGGGGATGGGCCTAAGGGGTAAAGGGGCACACATATATGGTGACTAACAAATAATAATATACAACTGAAATTTCACAATGTTATAAATTATTATGACCTCAATAAAATTAAAAAAATCAGAGTTCATATAAAAATTCAGACTTCCAACTTCTTGAAAAAAAATAAGATAATACTAGGTCTTTGTTGTTAATGCTGTGGAGTGGACTCTGATTCCTAGCAACCCTGCGTACAGCAGCATGGAACCCTGCCTGGTCTGTTTGAGCCATCCCTTCACCTTCCCCTCAGACAAAGTTCCGCTGGTATTCATTGGGTTTTCATGACTAATTCTTTCAGAAGTGGGTGACCAGGTCCTTCTTCCTAGCCTCTCTTACTCTGGAAACTCTGCTAAAACCCGTCCACCATGGGTGACCCTGCTGGTATTTGAAATCCCGGTGGCATAGCTTTCAGCATCACAGCAACACGCAGATGCCACAGTCTGACGACCGACAGACGGGTGGTGTAGTTAGGTCTACATGGCAACAATTCACTGCAGCTGAAGAGCAGTGTTTGCCACAATCCCTGCTATTCAGTGTTTTAACACTCCCCTGTTACAACACTCATTTAAGTTATCTGACTGGATTCCATGTGCTTGTGAGTTTACCTGATGATTTGAATTTGCTCAAGTGACAATATATAAACTAGTAGTTAAGAACATGGATGCTGAAGCCAGGCTGCCTGGACTGTTTCAGTCTCAATTCTGTCATTCCCAAACTGTGTGACCCTGAACAAATTATTCAATATATCTTTCCTTCAGTTTCTTCATCTATAAAATGAGATAATGTCTATCTAAGGATTATGCTAAAGATTAAATGAATTAATATATGTAAAATGCCTAAAACATTGGCACACAGTAAGCACTCAACTGTTAGTTGTTCCACTAGAATGTAAGCTCCACGAAGGTGAGAATTTTAATTTGTTTTGTTTGCAATGAAATATCCCAAGCACCTGGAACAGTGTTTAGCATATAGTAGGTTCTCAATATTTGGTGAATGAATGGGTGAATAAGTAAATGAATAGCAATTATTGTGGTTATTGATATTAAAATAATCAACCTTTCTTACATTACACTTGGATACCAAGAGATATGTACATAGCTTAGAATCTCAAAAATTTAGGTGTGCATTATTTAATATTCCAGAGATCAATATTTCATCCTTTGAGGGAAACTGCATTATATACTCAAACTACAGGTTAATTTCTAATGTAGCTTGCTATGCCTTTATACATTTCTTGAGGAGGCACTGGGAAATAGTTCTGGGCAATTTTCCTATAATCAGCATGCAACAATCAATTCTATTCTTTATTCCTCTGTAGATTACAGTGATATTCTTTTTTTGTGTGTGTGAGGAAGACCAGCCCTGAGCTAACATCCATGCCCATCCTCCTCTACTTTATATGGGACGCCGCCACAGCATGGCTGACAAGCAGTACATCGGCAGGCGTCCGGAATCTGAACCCGCGAACCCCGGGCTGCCAAGCGTGAACTAAACCGCTGCGCCACCGGGCGGCCCTATAATGATATCCTTGATGAGAACCTCTCTAAAAAAAATTTCATGAAGAAGAGCCTGCCATTCTCCTACACCTATCTCTGACTGCAACTTTTGATAAGAATTTGTACTGCAAATTAACTTACTTGCTATTTATTTTACCCAATAAAGTTTTTTAAATTAGCCTTTATAATACAGTGTGAAACTAGGGGGATAACAAGTTTCACAATTGGGGCTGGCCTGGTGGCACAGTGGTTAAGTTTGGTGTGCTCTCTGCTTAGGCAGCCTGGGTTCGCGGGTTCGGAAGCTTGGTGTGGACTGACTCCACTCATCAAGCCATGCTGTGGAAAGGACCTACATACAAAATAGAGGAAGATGGGCAAAGATGTTAGCTCAGGGCCAAGCTTCCTCAAGCAAAAAAAAAAGAGGAAGATTGGCAACAGATGTTAACTCAGGGCCAATCCTCCTCACACACACAAAAAAAAACAAACCAGTTTCACAACATTCCTTTTTTCATTTTTATTTTTTTGTGAGGAAGACCAGCCCTGGGCTAACATCCATGCCCATCTTCCTCTACTTCATATGGGACACAGTCACAGCATGGCTGACAAGCAGTGTGTAGGCGGGCGTCCTGGATCCGAACCCACGAACGCCAGGCTGCCAAAGCGCGAACTAAACCACTGCCCACCAGGCTGGCCCAACAACCCTCTTTTTCAGTGTCACTCTAAGGGACGTTAATATTTCCTAACATTAAAAACAATCAACAGGACTTGAGGAACAGTGGAGTGAGAACCAGGACACACAATCTCCCTTAAAGAAAAAAAAAAACCAACAAAAACTGGCAAAGTTATTGAGAACAAACATGTCTAAACTCTGGAAAATAACCAAAGGCATACAACAGATTGAAAAGCACTCATTCAAGAAAAATGACTGAATGGTGGTAAGAGCAGCAGGGTGTGTGCCATATTAATTTCAGCTGCAACCATCCACTCACTCTCTTCCCCTCCCCCACCAGTTCCAAGGCACAGTACAGCAGAAGCCTTGCTGTTCCTAGAGGAGGACCATCTGACTTGAAGCTCTGTGGAAAAGCTTCCTTCCCAGAGCACTGTCAAAACCAACAGCAATTGGTGGCAAATAATCAGGAATACTAGCATCAAAGCTAAGATTGCAAATCTGGCAAGCAAAAACCAACCGAAAATTTAAAATGGAGTTCTCCAGAACAAGATAGCCATAGAGGGTTTCGAAAAGCATCAACATATTCCTGGGGATCTGGAATGATTACACATGCACAGGGTTACCTGCAAGCTTAAACAGCCTAAAAACGACCCCACTTATTTACTCATCCATAGTTTACCATGAGGCTCTGTGCATCCAGAGCTGACTGTGAGGAAGTAAAAGCAAAGACAGATTTGTAAACTGTCTGACTTTTAATGTATGCATTACTACACACATGAATCCTTCAGCAAAGGGGAAAGCCTTATTGGCTCACAGTGTTTAAAGAAAACTGATCAATCACTGGCTAACCACTAAGAGGAAAGTGTGGCCCACACACAGTAAAAAGAGCAATCAATAGAAAGCATCTCTGAGGGGGCTCAGATGTTAGTCTTAATAGACAAAGATATACTAGAAGTACATAAGTTATTGTAAACATAGAACTGAATGATGTATTTGGAAGTATTTTATAAAGCTCTAAAATAAATTAAATACTACCCCCTTTCTAAAATCCAAAGAATATATTAATGTAAAAGAGAGATCTTAGGGAAACACAGAAATTAACTCTAAAAAAAAGCTATTGTTATTTAAATAATTAAATGAGAATGCCTGAGAAGTGCTACTTAGCATTCTAAATCAGGAGGAAAAAAACCCCAAAATTTAATTCATTTCTTTTGACAAGCTTTTCCCATTTAAAATCCTTCTTACTACAGACCCAGCCTTTGATCAATTTTTCTTAGAGATCAATTAGATTTTTGTATCATATTGCATTCTTAAAAAGTTTTTTTGGTGAGGAAGATTAGCCCTGAGCTAACATCTGTGCCAATCTTCCTCTGCTTTGTATGTGGGATGCTGACACAGCATGGCTTGATGAGTGGTGTAGGTCTGCACCCAGGATCCTAACCTGTGAACCTGGGCTGCTGAAGTGGAACATGCCAGACTTAACCACTAAGCCACAGGGCTGGCCCCTTGAAGACATGTTTTTATTAGTCTTTGACCTACACTCCAAGCATATCTAAAACTACATTAAATTAAATACGGTCAAGATTTTAGCAATGTTCATTTAGAAAAATCAAGATGTTTTTCTTAAAAAAAAAAAAAAGAATTGTAAAAGGTATTGTGATACCATAAAAACTAACCTTTCAAAGAGAAATGCCAAAACTTGAAGCTTTAGAATTCTATGTGGTGGGGGATGAAGTCATGGGATGGGAGGTGAGAGGAGGGAGGGATGACAGTACTTATTTTGCTGCTCAGTGTAACCCATTTGTGTTTTCAGTAGTCATGTATCTCTTATGGGAATAATAATAGAAAGTTTAGACAACTGATAACCAAACATTTATCAGGGCCTAGAATACAAAGTTTAATTATTGGGTGTTAACACTTCTAAAAGATGATTTGTGAAAGACTTCCAAACTGCTGGGAAAGCCACAGTGGGGGGAAAAATGTCACTTTAGCTTATCAGTAGGATCAAAAACAAAGAAAAATCTAGAAAAAAGAACAGTTTAAACTGACAGCAGAGGCAGTTCTAGACAGAACTTAAATGTCATTGAGATAGTTCCTATCTAGAAATATTTCACTTGAATATTGCCTGAAAAACCTGACAAGTGTTCACTTAATTTTAGTTACATATATGAAATAATGCAATCAGAAAGTAATCTGAATTAGTTGTCTAAGTTAAAAGTATCATTTTAGAAATGCGAACAAATGTTGGGAAATGATGGGGTGTTTACTTTTTAAGTTTAATGTGAATTACTGGATTATTTTGATAAGAAGAGGATTCAGTTTTAAACTCTGTCATTGGAAGGAGTAAAATACAAGTCTGGAAGCAAGAAGAATAATTAGATGAAACTAAAAGAATCCAGATGAGGAGATAAGAACCTCCAAACATAAAACAAACCCTCGTAGCAGCCCACCGTTTTTGAAGATTATGCACATTTTTCGCAGTTCAGCATTGGATCTCTTACACTTAATGTTTTCAACCTCACTTGCCTCATCTGGAAAACGGGGACAATAATAACTACATTTACATTCACTTTTTAAACTCCTTTATTCACTCAATAAATATTTACTGAAAGTCTTCTGTATTCTAGGGAACATGCTATGCACAAGCTTGTGATTGGAATTAGGAATTCTCATCCATGAATTGTGGTTAGAATGGATGCTAAGTATTTAGCACAGCGTCTGGCATAAGCTGTTAAGTCACGTTCTACATTGTGATTTCCGATTTTAGGGAGCATGCCCCCCAGAAAGGCCATGAGAAGTACCTGTGGGGCTTTTTGAAACTTCACACATACATTTATATTTATTTTCTCTTCTGCTAAGGTTCTAACCCTTCTCACTAGAAGGAGGACATAACTGTCATTGAGAAACACTGCTCTATAGCATGACTACAGCTACCTGTCCAGTTTCATGACCCTTTTTCCCCTCATCATTCTTAGCTCTAGCCGCTCATTATTCACTATTTACTAGTTCCCGAAGTTGCCCAAATGCACATATTCACACTTATCTGTTCCTCCTGGCCTTGAATGCTTGCCCTCTCCACTTATCCATCTTTCCACTTGAAATTCTATTTATCCTTCAAGACTCACCCAAAAATTCCAAGTGCTTTATAAAGCTGTTTTTGATCTTTTAAGTAGATCTGACCTCTCCCTTGGTGGAATATCTAAGCATCTTGTGTGTTGTTTTTTTTATGGTACTTATATTTATGATGTGTCATAGAAGTGAGACAGGAAGCACCAGGAGGGTAGGATTTGTATTTTGCTCATCTTTGATTTCCTTCAGCATTTAGCATAGTGCTTTTTACATGGTATGGAATCAATTTTTGGTATACCGCATTGGAACATACCCTATTCAGAAATTAGGGATTGTTTATGCTTTTAAAACTAGAATTTATTACAATGTAGATCCATAATTTTTATTATTTTAAGCTTTTGCATGTTATATGTGTATAATAGTTTTAAAAATCCATTATATATAAGTATATAAATCAATATTAGAATAATATTTTAAATGCTATTCATGTTTAAAAGAATTCTAGCCTCACTATCTTTAAAAAACGCACCCATTGTTCTGACTTGTTAAATTCAGAGTTACTTTCCAGATTCAATTGTGATACAGTCAGCTTTTTATCCATGAGGTATTTTTTTTGGCAAGGACCCTGATTCAAATTGAAGGGGATTCAATTGAGTGATAATGTGTTGTACGAACATCTATACATGGTTAAAATGAAAGTGATACTCCATATCCAAATTTTCTTAAACAAATTGGATGATACCCAGAATCAATCTACTTCCAAACACAAAGTAAGCAAATTTTTATTATGAATGTACACTTTACCTATCATTACAGTGGACTCTGATATAGTAAAGGATACAGATGCCTCTTTTAAGCTAATCATTTGATGCAACCCATGATAAATTCAAAGTTGTAGCACTTTTGTGAAAAGTTAAACCTATTTATTACAAAGTAACTTACAAAGTACTTATAAAGTAAAGCAATACACACAACACTGCAAAAAAATTAACATAATAAAAATTATAAATCTAAACTGTAATAAATTCTATTTTTAAAAGCATAAATCAGAGTATGATGATGAATATTATAAAATTATAATTCTTAGACAAACTCCTCAGCAGTATAATATAAGATACCAGAAAACATGATAACCAACCAACATTAAATGGAGCATCAAAGCAGTTCATGCTTCTTAGGAGTATATTTCAAAGCTTTGATCTGTGATTCCTCAATGTACTTTAAAGCCTAGAGCATAGCAGAGGGTCAATATAAAATATGTGAATATAAAACTCTGAATCAGAAGCTGGGGGATAAAGAGAAATATGGATCCTCTCAAAAAAATTATAAAGGTAGTAAACTAAGGCAGCAAATTGTGAATACCACAGTGAGGGCACAAACAAAAGGTATTCTAAGAACCAAAGCAGAAGGTGTTAAACATTCCAGAACTGTCAGCAGGGGGAGTGACAGGACACAAGCTGTGTTTAGGTATTAATGGTATGTATTAGGACAGGAGGAGACAGGAGGAACTGGTATTGAAATCCAGATATCACCACATGGACTAATTTTATAGCTGCAGGAAGAGAGTGAGAAAAAGGATGGCTCTGTGGTCCTCATACTACTTAGATTTATAGGCCTCTATAAATTGGCACAGCATATTTGGCTTGCTTTAGAAAGTTTTGGAGGGAAAACATGTAAGTAGGATTCATATAAGTGTATGTAAACTAATGGAAGGAAACAGTATACTTGTAGTTGCCTCCATATTTCCTGGAAAGTTTTTGTTAAGAGTTTTAAAGATTAACTGCTTCAGCATTATACAAAACGAATCTGAGATATATGAGTAGAGTGGAGGGAAACCACTAAAAATCCACAGTTTAACAAAATTATATTTTGTAGAGCATTTTTTTTGTTTGTTTTAAGTCACTGAATTTGTTTTATTTTTTGAAAAATATTTCAATGGTAATACTGAGCTACCTTCTCCCCCACAGTTCTTAGGTAACTTCTCTGACATGAAGGAAAAACACACTAACTCCATTGCACCAGTTTAAACATGCCTAGAGAGGAGACCACCAGTAGCTACTGGTAGCAGCATCTGTAACTGCTGGGAGAGGAAAATGGCTCTGCTCACTTCAGCAAAAGTATGCAACAAAGTGGCCATATGTGGCAGAGTTGCAGATTAATGTCATGTATGAATACATCATGGTCCTTCCACAAAAGGACGTCTAACAGCCTGCTTTGAAGCTTCCCAATGCACAGAAAAAAAATCTGCTCATTTTCACTGGCTATGAACCTAGTAAACAGCATATCATTATTTACTTCATATATTTTGGAAATTTAAGGGGGAAAAGACCATTGCTATCCAATAAACCCATGTTGTCCACAGAAAATTCACTATCCAGACTGGAGTTAAAACACACAGAAATTTATGAAAATTTATAGAGCTTTCAGATCAAAAAGTAGATTTGTGATCTTTTCCGACCACCCCAAATCCAGGCTGTAAAGTATAGGATCCAATCTATTCTTATTCAGTGTTCAGAGATATAAGTTTTTGATGAAGGGGCTGCATGCATGGACAACAGCTGGGAAAATGAAATCCTTTCATCTCAAAATGGAAGCAAGCAGCCCATAACACTGAGTTCAAAACCACCAATGAAATCACAGGAAATAAGGCAGATGTATAAGCAACAAACAACTGAGCCACAAGACAAATTTCCTGTTCCTTGTAAGTCTTCTCCTGCCCTCTATTCCTACCATAATCTATATGTTCATTATACTTAAAATAAATATGATAGACAGCAATAAAGCTACACAGAAAAAAAATTTCTCAGTATTTTGTCTCTGCCTACTCTTTTGGAAAATGTAAAATGAAGAAAACTGGATAATGTAGTGAAAGATACATATCTTCATTTCAGGCAGGTTCCTGTTTGGCAAGAATTTCAAGTTTATTGAGAGACAGGAACAAGGAAGCCATGGTTAAGAGACATCTGAGAAACCCAAGTTTTAATCCATCCCGTAGGACAGTGAATCAAGGATTCCCTAGGCCAACATCAAGAATTTCTAATCTACATTTTTAAATTATTTGTCAGAAACATTTTTAAAAAGCTGCAAAAGTTGCGGGTGAGGAACCTACTTAATCAAATAACTCTTCATTATTTCTCTGTCTTTGCTTTCTCCACTATATGGATTCAAGACCATCAACCTGCAAACTCAGTCTTTTCTAGGCATGGAGCCAATGAGAATGAGTCAGCACCCAGAAAGGGCAAAAGAGCATCTGTTGTCTTAGCCTGATATCCGATGCGCACAGTAAGTTCTTACATGAATATATAAGAATATATGAATGTGTATGTGAATACATGTCAACTAAGACACAACTTTTCCAGAACTCTGTCATGTACACCACACCTTCTGACTGGGTAACTGACCTGGTTATTAGCTTGCCCTCTAGCTTTCTTTTGGGACTAGAGTCCTGGGTTAAACATCAGTGTCTCGAAACTGAGTCCTCATGACCCATCTTAGCTTTTATTAGATCCCTTTCCCTGGGGAGGCAGACCTTGACTCTGTATCAGTTGCTTACTAAAGACCTGTTTCAACCCGTATAGACATCCCTCCTTCAATCTGAGAGATTCCTGATGCCTAGACCTAGCAAAAGAAATGCACAGGCAGCTGGCATTCCCTGAATTAAACCTGAGTTCATTTGTCCTTGATAGCCAGCTCTATAAGAAGAGGTAATCTCCTGTGACCTTCCCCAACCAGATCTGGCATGCTTAATCATCTCTCTACAGTGGCCTGTCATTGAGTTCCTAGGATAAAAGTCTGAGTGAGAATGACACTATGCTTTAATTTGTATGACACTCTTACTATGTCCTGCCAAGCAACTTCCAAACTTCCATGAGTTTTCTTATTTAATCATCACAACAATGCTTTGAGGTAGGAACTAACAATAACCGCATTTTGCACTGAGGAGATTGAGGCTTAGAAAGGATACGGAACTTGCCCCAGTGTTAACTAAGCAGCCTGACTCCAGAAACTCTGCTTTTAGAGAAATTAAGCAATATATACCAAATATTTCATCAAACTTCTAATGCCATCAAGTGTAAGATCACCATTATTTTAGCACTAAAAAAACCACAATACACTGCCAATTAAACTGATACAATGCTTTCTTATCAGTGCCACTCAAAATGTGGGCAATGACCAGTGCCAGACCATAAACTATTATCAGTCTAAAACAAGATAAGAACAGAAAAGGAGAGTGTTTAGAAACTTTTATAACATTTGATATTGCTATGACTTTTTTTTTTTGTATTTTATAAATGTGGTGAAGGTTAAAAAAAAACAAAACATTGAAAAACAAAACTGGACCTTTGTTTCAAGTAGTTTGAGAAGCATTGACTCAGAATTTTGACTCTTCTGAATCTCTCTTTGATGCAGAGTCATTGGTACTCATGTTCCTCTGTGTTAGCACGGCTGTGGCATGATCAACTCCTGGGTTTTAACTCCAGACACAGATGAGCACCCTTCAACCTTGGATACTGACCCTCTCTCTGTCTTACCAGAAGTACTCAGGCAGTAACAGCTGTGTCACTACACACAAATATAAGAAAGTTAAAAAGCTTAAAAAAAATCATTTTAGAGTCCATGAAACAATGGTATCATTTGCTCCCCTGTCATTTCTAAAATTTCTTGATGCTCTCTATTGTTTATTTGCCCAAATACAAATTTGAAAGGAATTACTTTTCCCCTATGGTCTGTTATTCGTCCCTTACCTATACTTATAAACAACACTTTAGCTGACACTTTGGCAGTCTTCATTATCTACACAGAAGACGTGTGGGTATTCCACAAGCAGTATTACGTAAATATACAAATCTATATAGCCCAAACAATATAATTAAACATAACAACTGAAAGCATTCTAGAAGCTCAATTTCTATTTACATTAACTTCAAAATTCACTAACCAAAATACCCTGATATCTATATATGTCCTGTTAATTGACTAGGCATTGTCAAAAGTTCAGAGAACATATTCCACTCTCGGACATTGTTAATGGCTACTCTTTCTTTCCTGGTTATCAAAGAAATATGTGTTTATCATGGAAAGCTTGAAAAACATAAGAAAAGCATAATAAAGATAAAAATCTCCTATAAAAAGCTCAAATTAATAAATGGGCCTTCTAGCTTATAAGTAAGTCTAGGGTGAAAACAGACTCTTCAACAAAACAGATTATTTAATTTGAAAACTAAAAATCAATCTTTTAATGACTTCACTGATGAGAGTCATCAAAATGTGTTCCTAAAATGAACACAGAACCCTAAAAAATCTTACATAGAAAAGCCATTGGGCTTCAACCATTACATTACCCTACCATACCTATAACACATTAGGGACATCACATTCTAAAAACTCTGCTAACTAGTTTTAGAAAACACTTAAGATCTTATAGCTTGTTTTGTGAAGTACTGTGGTCCATGTCTTTACACTCAGGTTTGAGAAGAGCAGGAGAAATAGACAAAGTGAGATTGTGAGGAGAGGTGTAAGACAGAAGTTCACCAAAGGTCAAATTCACCAAAGATCACTCTATACTGACAAACAGAAGTAATTGGTCTATGAGTATACCTTATGAAAGAGAACAGAAAACTAGAATGCATGGTGACACCAACGTGTTGAAATGCTATGGTGGGTATAGTTTAGTGGATTCACTAGTGGACAAACTATAATAAATTCAAAGGAGCTAAGAGAACAGAAATATTGAGGAACTGTACAAATAATTTAAAATTCACATGGTCCTGTATCCAATCCCCAAAACGTTGCTGCAACGTGGGTAACAAATGTTGCAGAAGCAACTAGATAGAAAAAATAAGCTCCAATATTTATCACATTTCATATAAAAATTAATTCGATGTGGATCACAGACTTGAGCATAAAATCCGTAACAATAAAAATACCAGAAGAAAACCTAAGAGAGAATCTTCATGTCCTTGGGGTACACAAAGATTTATTGGACAAAATATGGAAAGTACAAAAACCCAATAAAAATAGGCAAGAAAATTAAATAGACACGACAAAGTCAGATGAATGAATGGCCAATAAGCACGCGCACACACACATACACACACACAAGTGTTAAATATCATTTGGCATTAAGAAAATAGAAATAAAAATCACAGTGAGGTAACACTGCATGCCCCCTAGAATATATAAAACAAAAAGACTAACAAATCCAAGGAAACCAGACACAAAAGATTACACTCTCTGATTTCATTTATATGAAAGCAAAGGAGAGACAAGCTAATCTGTTGTGACAGAAATCACCTGGGGGCAGTGAGGAGGTTGTGACTGGAAAGAAGAATTTTCTAAAGTAATGGAAATGTTTTTCCTTGTTTGGGATGGTGATTACATGGGAGTGTAGAACTGTCAAAGCTCCCTAAACTGAGCAACTAAAATCAGTGCATTTCTGGTGCAAATTTTATATATACAAATATGTAAATTTACATATATTACATACATGCATGTATTTTTATATACATAGTCTATATATATAAGAAAAAGTGTCAAATTTAACTAAGGTCTTTGTACAATAAATAATTTAATAAACATACATATATTGAGTTTGCAGCATGTGCTAGGTGTTCTAAATTATTTTTGTTAAAAATGAACATACCTTAAATTGACTTAAATGTTCCAATTCAAATGCTATGATTAAAGTAAAACACTCTCTAAATCTCCCTCCTAAAGAACGAGACTTGTCGATTCTCAGATGATAACATGGTTCAGGGCCTATTCAGCATACAAGATATTTCTTATCTTTTAAAAATAGAATATGCCACTATTTGTAGAAATGAAAACTAAAATTACCTTATTTTAAAAATTATTAATGTTTGCTATCAATTATCTCACATTTACGTGCTTGTCCACTTTACGTTCCTAAAGCTTAATATTAATGAAGACCTGAGAAAAGCACCTTAAACCATGGACACTGATACCAGATATGGTCACACTTGACATTGTGCTACACTTGGACGGTCAGAACTGTCCTTGGTTTTGCTGCCTACATGGATTTGTGAGCAATACTTAGGATTCTCCAGAGTAGAACATTTCCAACAAAACAGTGTTAATCACTTGCAAAACAACCACTGAGTTTCAAAATATTTCTTTGGGAGAGAAATGCTTACTGTCTTCTGCCTAGATTGTTATGCCTGAGTCATGGCACTATCTGGGGCATTTTCTCGTTACGAAATTTCATCTCATGATAGCAAATCCTCAATACTGTTGTTACAGATCTTTCAAAAGTATGTGCTGTTATAAATTCATGTGCTTCTTTGTGATTTCAAAATTGATATTTATATAACAACTGCAAGTTCCAGGCAGAAGTTATTTTCCAGGCAGAAAATAACTGTGTGTGCTATTTAACACAGAGAATGTACCAAGAGCATGCAAAACACTGCCTAGAATGTTCTGATTCTTCCACATTTCATTGTTCTTCTAAATTCAATTATGGGAAGAAAAAGAAAGTCTTCTTGATTTAAAATTCTCTGAGTCATTTCTTATCATAAATAATAATGATCTAAAATTACTATGTTTGCACGTACCTAGGATTATAATAAATGCCACGTGTTAAGGGGGTTATTACTAGAGTAATTTTCAATATCTATATAATTAGTTCTCATAATATAGTTAATGGACTGTTACATGTTTAGCTGGCAAGTTTCTACATTTACTAAACCCATAATTTTAAATTAGAAAATCATATTTCAGCCTACTGTTTTTATTTTGACTGCATCCAAGATATATTCATTGTGGCACATATAGTCAATAAATGAGCCATTATTTCTCCAAGGTGTGTAAAATACATACATAGTGATGCCAATTGCATTAAATTTTCCTGCCAAACAGGGAAACAATTAAAGTTGTGTTAACTATAAAATCAGGATTACATTAATTTTAATAAAAGGAAAAGATTTACCTTATTATTATTTTTTAAACTTCAGACATGCAGTCATGTGAATGGTAACCTAATGCTGACTGTATAAAATATGAACTATGCAAAGGTTTTACAGCTGGTTTTGATCAGCTTCCTTTGTTTAACATTAAAAGTTAACTTCCAGAAGACACATACAAGCTACAGGTAATGATTACCAGATGGAGATGTTCTTCCTGTTACTATGTCTGATGTCATAAAGAGTATGCTGTACAAAGGAAAAAACAACTTGGGTAGAGATTCTGATGTTTTCTGTAGAACACATAGGCTCTTCTCAATTTACACTGACCAGCAAGTCAAAGACTATTTAGCATCAAAACGCTTTTTTACTTTTATAATAGAGTGAAATAAGGTTATATTCAGCATATATGGTGAAACCTTTTTAAAATTTCAATCAATACTTTTTCTTATTAGCTCTTTTTTCCTGTCAAAATGATTAAGTTGCAGCCTACTGAGTAACACAATCAGCTCAGAATGAAAGGTTTGCTCCCTGTTACCCTTCCACTCTGTGTCCTGTAGCCATCCAACCTATTGTCAAGCCCTGGTAGTCTAGATGCCCAGTCTCCTAGCAGGGCCCCCAGCAGTAGTCTCTTTACCCCAAACTATTCCATGTATGGATATTAGGTCGTCATCTAAAAACAGCAACTGAAAAATAAGCTCAAAACTTTAAAAGGCTCTCCATTTCTATTAAATGTGGGCTGGTAGTTTTTAAATTTTTATTTCCCATTGTTCCTCCATGTATGCTATAGTCTCCTGAAAATGAACTATGTGTTTTTCTCAAACTATCCTGCTACCTATACCTTCTACTATCTAACTCCATAATTATTTCCAATCTCTATGAGATCATACGTCACTAATTCCTAGTCCAGCATAAAAACTGTTTCTTCATGAGGCTTTCCCTGATTCTTAAGAGGAAGAACTAATTTCTCCCTCATTGAATCACTGTAACATCTCACACAACATTGCACCTTCCTTTAGCAGTATATTCATTTCAGAATTTACCACATCCACTACTGGGCTGTAACCCCTCCGGTAAGGTAGAAGTCATCCTATACAGTACCTAGTGTAGGATTTTGCTTACAGTAGATATGGAAGAAATATTCATAGAATAAATGAATAAACTCCTGGATTTCTGCAGGGCCAAGTGCACTGGTGGTATGGGAGATGCTAACAACAAACTAACTGAAAAACAATTCTTTTCACTTATGTACTCAAATGTCATATTATCAATAGAAACAGGCAATGAACACAAAGATAAATCAAAATAAAAAATACCCATGATTCAACTTTTCCTTTTGCTTAAAATTTCATGAAATTAAAAAAATGTGTAGGGGCTGGCCCGGTGGCGTAGTGGTTAAATTTGTGCATTCTTCTTCGGCAGCCTGGGGTTTGCCGGTTTGGATCCTGGGTGCGGACCTACTCAATGCTCATCAAGCCATGCTGAGGCAGCGTCCCACATAGAAGAGCTACAACTCTACAACTGTGATACACAACTATGTACTGGGGCTTTGGGGAGAAAAAAGAGGAAGATTGGCAACAGATGTTACTGCAGAGCCATCTTCCTCAAAAACAAAAGTTCTTAGGTTAGGGTTCTGGTATATGTGAATCATAGGGCACTAATACAAAAAAAGTGTATTTGGGAGAAAAAAGAATACATCAAAAACAACACTGGAAAATAAAGAATTGCATTAGTGGGCCAAAACTTTGAGGAATTCCTAAAAGATAGAAATTCAACAGAATTAGATGAATGGAAGATTGGTTGGAAAAAACCAAAATCTAAAACATAAGAAAGAGAGGACTGTCCAAAAGGTAGGAGCAATTCCTAGGAGGCTGCAGACTCAAGAAGAAAAAAGCAACAGGGACTCCTGGGGCAATCATCTGGGTGATTAATGCAGGAACAGCAGAGACTTATCAAGAAAAAAAAGAATCAGGATTTTCATCAGCAAAGTTAAGATGAATTCCATGGAGGGCAGAGTTCATGGGGACAGGGGGCAGGTCCACTCAGAGCCTGTGTCCACAGTCTAGAACCTTACAATTTCCTGCTCGGTTTCAAACCTACTACTTTCAAGATATGACTGGACTCTTCACACGGTATATCATCTTAAGGTTGGACCATTCGATGAGTGTGTGCACCCCTAAGCATAAGGCTGGGTGTGAGGACTGGGGTGTCCACACATGTATGAGAGACTCTTCACCATGGAGCTAGGGTTCAGGAAGAAAAGGGGGATGGGTTGGAGGTTGTCACAACTTTCCAATGTGAAACTCTGTAAAGTCAGATTCTAATTTTGAACCTGGCAGTCCAGATTGTTTGCAAGATATTTTTCAAGGTAGAGGATGAAACATATTTCATGTAACAATTAGATTGATTCATAACTTTTAAATATTTAGACATATAGTATATGGTGATAGATAGACATTCATTTTCAAAACCACAACTCTATTTTATTCTTCCACAGAGTAAAGGAAAATATTTATAATATGCAAAATATGCGAATATATTTCCCACATTACCCTATCTAAGTGATAAACTCAGGAATAAACTCTAACCAAGTAACAAAATGATTAGAACAGAGACATCTGAATTGAAGTAGAAGAAGAGAAAATAGGGGCAAAAAATGAACTTTGTTAGAATTGATTAAATATGATTAAATCTAATTAGACATTGATGAGAAGACTATTAAAGATTCTGGAAATAACAGAAACATACTGCCAATAATCCTACGGAATTAAAAATATTTCACAAACTCAGTAAAATGTAGGAATTCAGGGAAACAGAGGAGAAAAGAAATCAACGAAACCAAAAGCTGGCTCTTGGAAAAGACCAATAAAATTGGTAAGACTCTAAGCAGGGTAATTTAAAAAAAATTTTTAAAAAGAGGACACAAATTACAAATATCAGAAATGAAAGAGAGAACATCAGTACAGATCCCACGGACAGTGAAGGGATAAAAAAGGAATACTAAGAACAACTCAATGCCCATAAATTTCATAACATAGATGAAATAGACCAGTTCTATGAATGATACAATCTGCCAAAACTTACACACACAAAAACAGGAAATCTGAACAGGACTTACATGTATTAAAGAAATGGAATCAATAAGTAATCATCTCAAACAGAAAGGACCAGACCAAATGGGTTCACTGGTGAATTCTACCAAACAGTTTAGGAAGAAATTATACCAATACAATCTCTTTACAATTTCTCATAGAAGATATAAGCAAAGGAAATACTTTCTACCTCTACATTCCAAGGTCAGCATTACCTTAATATAAAACCAAAGATATTACATGAAAATAAAATTATAGACCAATATTTCTCATGAATATAGATGCAAAATCCCCCCCCATATACAAATTGAATACAACAATGTATGAAAAGAATTACACACCATGACCAGTGGAATTAATCTCAGGTATCTAAGGCTGGTTCAACATTCAAAATCAATTAATGTAATCCATCACATCAACAGACTAAAGAAGAAAAATCACATGATCATATCAATAGATGCAGAAAATGCATTTGACAAAATCCAACACGCACTCATGATAAAAACAAAAACAAAAACCTCTCAGTAAACAAGGAACAGAGGGAGCTTCCTCAACTTGATAAAGAATATCTACAAAAACTCTACACCTAGCATCATACTTAATGGTGAGAAACTGGAAGCTTTCCCACTAAGATCAGGAATAAGGCAAGGATGTTCCCTCTCACCAATGCTTTTCAACATAGTACTGGAAGTCCTTGCTAATGCAACAAGACAAGAAAAAGAAATAAAAGGGATATAAATCAGGACGAAAGAAATAAAACAGTTATTATTCACAGGTGAAATGATCATCTATGTAGAAAATCCCAAAGAATCTACAAAAAGTCTCCTGGAACTAAAAAGTGATTACAGCAAGGTTTCAAGATACAAGGTTAATATACAGTCAATTTCTTTCCTATAGACCAATAATGAACAAGCAGAATTTGAAATTAAAAACACATTGCCATTTACATTACCACCTCCCAAAAACAAAATATTTAGGTATAAAGCTAACAAAATACATACAAGATCTACAGGAGAAAAACTATAAAGCTCTGATGAACAAAATCAAACAAGAACTAAATAAATGGAGAGATATTCCATGTTCATGGATAGGAAGACTCAATATTGTCAAGATGTCAGGTCTTCCAACGTGATTTATAAATTCAATACAATCTCAATCAAAATCCCAGCAAGTTATTTTCTGGCTATCAACAAACTGATTCTAAAGGTTATATGAAAAAAGAACCAGAATAAGCCAATACAATACTGAAGGAGAAGAACAATGTCATAGGACTGATACTACCTGATTTCATGACTTACTCTACAGCTTCAGTAATCAAGATAGTGTAGTATTAGCAAAGAATACACAAATAGATCAATGGAACAGACCAGAGAGCCAAAGAATAGACTTACAAAAATATATTCAACTATATTGTCAAATGTATTTGACAAAGGAACAAAGGCAATAAAATGGAACAAATATAGTCTTTTCAACAAATGATTCTGGAACTGGATATTGTTATGCAAGGAAGTGAATTTATACACAGACCTTATACTCTTGACAAAAATTTACTCAAAATGGATCACAGATCTAAACATATAATGCAAAATTCTAAAACTCCTTGAAGATAAAATAGGAGAAAATCTAGATAACACTGAGTTTGCCAATGACTTTTTAGATGCAATACCAAAGGCACAATCCATGACAGAAATAATTGATAAACTGTCCTTCATTGAAATTAATTTCTGCTCTGTGAAAGACACTGTCAAGAAAATGAAAAGACAAGCTACAGATTGGGAGAAAATATCTGCAAAAGACATATCTGATAAAGGACCGTTTTTCAAAGTATACAAAGAACTCTTAAAACCAATAAGAAAACAAACACCCCGATTAAAAAAACGGGCCAAAGACTTTAACCTCACTAAAGAAGATATACAGGGAGTTTCATCCAAAATGGGAAGAGAGGAGGCTCCTGAATTCAATTCCTCCCATGGACACAAGAATCTACAGCTACACATGAAGTAATTCCCTCTGAAAGAAACATAGAAACTAGATGAGCAACTTCTATACATTGGGGGAACAAGAAAATACCTACATCAAAACAGGTCTTGGCACACACTCAACTACTGAGAGACACTAAGAACAAAGAAAGCAGCTTAGAAAATCACAAATGTTTGAGAGACAACCAAGGGCTAGGGCCAGGCTAAATGATAAGGTTCATCTCTTACACAAGACTGCTCCATCAAGACTGGGAGAGGTGGCTCTTTTATCTAATGTGCAGAAATCAACACAGAGAGTCATGAAAAATGAAGAAACAAAGAAATATGTTTCAGACAAAAGAAAAAGATAAAACTCCAGGAACAAACCTAAATGAAACAGGATAAATGGTTAACCTGATAAAGAGTTCAAATTAATGGTCATAAAGTTGCTTATTGAGGTCAGGAGAACAACGCATGAACAAAGTGAGAATTTTAACAAAGAGAGAAAATACAAGAAATGTACAAGACAGAAATCACAGAGCTGAAGAATACAATGATTAAACTTAAAAATTCAATAGAAAGGTTCTAAATCAGACTAGATGAAGCAGAAGAAAGGATCAGAGAACTCAAAGACAGGGCAGTGAAATTAATTCAATCAGAGGGGGACACACACATACAAAGAAGAATGAAAAAGAGTGAAGATAGCTTAAGGGACTTAAGAGACATCATCAAGCAGACCAATATTTGCATTATAGGAGTCCTAGAAGGAGGAGGGAGAGAGAAAAGGGCAGAAGCTTATTCAAAGAAATAATAGCTGAAAAGTTCACTAATCTGGGGAAATAAACAGACATCCAGATCCAGGACTCCCATTGCATTCCAAATACGATGAATCCAAAGAGACCCACACTGAGACACATTATAATTAAATTGTTGGAAGTTAAAGACAAGGAGAGAATCTTAAAAGCAACAAGAGAAAATAAACTGGTACATTACATAGAAACCCCTATAAGACTGTCAGCAGATTTTTCAGCAGAAACTTTGCAGGCCAGAAAGGAGTGCATGATATATTCAAAGCACTTGAAGAAAAAACCAGGCAACCAAGAAACTCTATCTGGCAAGGCTGTCATTCAGAATTCAAGGAGAGAACTCTTTAGAGTTTTCCAGACAAGCAGAAGTTGAATGACTTCATAATCACTAGACCAGCCTTCCAAGAAAAGTTAAGGGGATTTCTTCAAGCTGAAATAAAAGAAAGCTAATTAGTAACAGGAAAACATGAAAATATAAATCTCACTGATAAAGGTAAACATGTCAGTAAATTCAGAATACTCAAAAGTTTTAATGGTGGTGGGTAAATCACTTGTAAAATAGTATGAAGGTTAAGGGACAAAAGTATTAAAAATAACTAACTACAATATTGTGTTAATAGATACACAAGGTAAAGAAATGAAAATTGTGACATTAAAAAAATAAAATATGGGTCGGAGTATAAAAATGTAGAGCTGTAGTATCCATTCCAAGTTAACTTGTTATCAGCTTAAAATAGACTATTATAACTGTAAGAAATTTTATATAAGTCTCACAGTAACCACAAAGCAAAAACCTATAGTACATACATAAAAAATAAAGAGAAAGGAATCTAAACATATCATAATAGAAAATCATCACATCACAAAGGAGGAGATTAAGAGAAGAAAGGAACAAAGGAATTACAAAACAGCCAGAAAACAATAAACAAAATGGCAATACCAGGTCCATACCTATAAACAATTACTTTAAATTTAAAGACTGATTAATGAGAACTACAGCAATGCCATTCTAAATAGACAGATGGTAAAGCCATTTTCAAATGAACCATAATAATTCAAATGAATAACAAAATACAAAAAACATCTAATAGAAAGATGGATGAGAGCTATAAATAGGCTATTCACAGAGCAACTAATTAAAGTGGCTGAAGATGTGTGGAAAGTTCTTGTGCTGCACCAATAGTCAGGAAAATGCAAATCAGTGTAGCAGTGAAGCATCACTATAAATCATCAGACGGGCAAAATTACAGTGGTCACAACTCCTAATGGCAAAGAATACTGGTGGAAATAAAACCGTTAGAGTATTTCTGAAGAGATATCTAGTAACATCTATTAGCTCATACTTTTGTTCAGAAATTCCACTCTAGGCATCTGGCACAAAAGGATGTGTGTTATGACCTGCTGCAGCATTGTTTGTTTGAAGCAGCAAATCATTAGAAGTGAATGTCCATCAATAATTCAATAGCCAAAGAAAACATGCTAATTCCTGGATTGTTATAAAACATGGAATAACATGATGTTGAGTAGGAAAATCAAGCAGCAGAAAACTATATATAATTTAAGTAATATGATCTCAATAGCGTGAAACAATGACAAAAAGACCACTTTTATAGCTGTAACTTTTCTCCACGTATTTAGGGAGAAGCGAATGGAAAGCTATATACCAGGTTGTTAACAGTAGGTACTTGGTAGGAAGGAATGGGAGAGTAAGCAAAAAAAAAGTTGCCACAGCTTTACATATAATTTATTTCTTTAAAATTATAAATTTTTATGTCTGTACGTGTAGATAAAGAGAAGTGTAAAAGGATGGTCATCAAAATGTTGATGATTATTATATCAGAACGGATATCAGTTCGAATTCAGATGACTTTACCCTCACCCTTAGTTTTACATGTACTACAGTGAGCATCTGTAAAAAACAAAATGAAGACAGGTGTCAGAGGAGTTGGGAAGACAGAGATCAATGTATTACAATCTCAGTGAAAGAGAAAAATTACTAAACATTTAAGTTCAAAACATGATTGGCTAATATATATTAGATAAAATTTAAATGTTTTGATTTCAAGTTTTCAGTACAATGACTCTGCTTTTCCATAACATATTTTTTAAGTTCTACCTCAGGCATTTGTAGAAAAAAACCAAATTATTGACTTTGGCTGGATGAAGTTATGGACCAGCGGTACAGAACTAAACAGCTTTTAGCTTTTCCTGGGTCAGTCTTTATTATTATACTTTCACAACTTTGTTTTCAGGAAAAAAAAGCAGAAAATATCAGATGAGTTCCTATTTACACAGATGTCTAAAACTGCATCCCAAAATTAAGTACAAATTATTTTTGAGTTGCCTGTCATTTTTGGATTAGTCCTATTTATGGAGAATGAGAATTGTTATTAAGTTTCAGATACAAAATAAACTGAGCAGCTACTTTAAGAAATATTTTTAAAAGGGATCCAATTAGAAAGGAAGAAGTGAAACTGTTGATATTTGCAAATGACATGATTTTATATATAGAAAATCCTAAAAAATCCACCAAAAAACTTTTAGAAATAATAAATGAATACGGTAAAGTTGCAGGATACAAAATCAACATACAAAAATCAGTTGCATTTCTATACACTAACAATGAAGTACAATCCCATTTACAATTGCAACAAAGAGAATTAAATACCTAGGAATAAACTTAACCAAAGAGGTGAAAGATCTGCACCCTGAAAACTATAAAACATTGTTGAAAGAAATTGAAGAAGACACACAAAGAAATGGAAAGATATTCCGTGCTCTTGGATTGGAAGAATTAACATAGTTAAAATGCCCATACTTCCTAAAGCAATCTATAGATTGAATGCAATCCCTATCAAAATTCCAATGACACTTTTCACAGAACTAGAACAAAGAATCTTAAAAATTATATGTAACAACAAAAGACCCAAAATAGCTAAAGGAATTCTGAGAAAAAAGAACAAAGCTGGAGGTATCACACTCCCAGATTTCAAAATATACTACAAAGCTATAGTAACCAAAACAGCATGGTACTCGCACCAAAACAGACACACAGATCAATGGAAAAGAATTGAGAGCCTAAAAATAAACCCACACATCTATGGACAGCTAATTTTTGACAAGGGAGCCAAGAACACACAATAGAGAAAGGAAAGTCTCTTCTTCAATAAATGGTGTTGGGAAAACTGGACAGCCACATGCAAAAAAATGAAAGTAGACCACTATCTTACACCATACACAAAAATCAACTCAAAATGGATTAAAGATTTGAAGGTAAGACTGAAACCATGAAACTTCTAGAAGAATACACAGGTAGTACACTCTTCGACATCAGTCTTGGCAACGTATTTTCAAGTACCGTGTCTGACCAGGCAAGGGAAACAATAGAAAAAATAAACAAATGGGACTACATCAAACTAAAAAGTTTCTGCACAGCAAAGGAAACCATCAATAAAACAAAAAGACAACCTAACAACTGAGAGAAGATATTTGCAAACCATATATCTGATAAGGGGTTAATATCCGAAATACATAAAGAACTCATACATCTCAAAAAACAAAACAAAACTAACAACCCAATTAAAAAATGGGCTGAATAGACATTTCTCCAAAGAAGATATACAGATGGCCAAGAGGCACATGAAAAAATGTTCAACATCATCAACTATCAGGGAAATGCAAATCAAAACTACAATGAGATATCACCTCAAGTCCGTCAGAATGGCTATAATTAACAAGACAGGAAACAACAAGTGTTAGAGAGGATGTGGAGAGAGGGGAACTCGCATACACTGCTGGTGGGAGTGCAAAATGATGCAACCACTATGGAAAACAGTATGGAGATTCCTCAAAAAATTAAGAATAGAACTAACACACAATCCAGCTATTCCATTGCTAGGTATTTCTCCAAAGAACATGAAAACACAAATGCATAAAGATACATGCACCTCTATGTTCACTGCAGCATTATTCACAACAGTCAAGGCTTGGAAGCAATCTCAGTGCCCATCAAAGGATGAATGGATAAAGAAGATGTGGTATATATACACAATGGAATACTACTCAGCCATAAGAAACGATGAAATATAGCCATTTGTGACAATATGGATGGACCTTGAGGGTATTATGTTAAGTGAAATAAATCTGAGGGACAAAGTCAAATACCATATGATCTCACTCATAAGTAGAAGATAAAAACAACAACAAACAATCACATAGAGACAGAGACTGGATTGGTGGTTACCAGAGGGGAAGCGAGGAGGGAGGGGGGTGGGTGAAAGGGATGATTAGGCACATGTGTGTGGTGATGGATTGTAATTAATCTTTGGGTGGTGAACATGATATAATCTATACAGAAATCAAAACATAATGATGTACACCTGAAATTTATATAATGTTATATAAACCAATGTTATTGCACTAAAAATATTTTTAGAATACTATATTGATATTGAAGAAGAGGGAAAGCATAAACTGAACATTTTATACACAGCAGATATAAAGAGAGATTAAGTTCTGTCATTCAGATATTAATTTCTGGCATTTCCCCCCTCTCTTTTACACTTCAAGCAAGATTTTATAAAAGGTAAATCTACTCTGACACAGACTTTAAGTAGAAATAGAGGTCATTTAATAAAAAGCTTCTCATTATCTCTAAGGCAAGAAACGGATGTTTTCTGCTTCACTTATCTGAGCTCATGAGAAAGGAAACTAAGTCAGACCATTACAGGTAGAAAGGATCTACGATCTTGTTCAGTATAAGGACAAAGAAGTATTTACAACATAAGTTTTAAGGTAAACTGCCCTCTCACACTGTAATATCAAATTTAAATCCTCCAAGACTGACAAAATAAGGAAAGTCTCTAGTTGAAGAGGCTCGATAGATATGTCAAGAGCTGCAATTCTGGAACTCTAAAATCCACCCGTCAATGTTAATCCCGGAGGAGTCAGATATGGCTTTATAAAGAAAATCATAAAGTGTTGTACATATGAACAAGAGTACATGTTGTGAAAGACATTAGCATTTCTGTTTCATTCATTTCCATAGTTGATATAACAAGTCCCTTTCCTATAAAGAATTATCAATTACTTAAATGACTATGGATTCTATTTTGATAGTCGTTATTTTGGCAAATGAGACATCAGGTCTGAGTGTAACGCAGATGATAACATTTCCAACTGCTCCTGAAGCCATTATTTCCAATATGCATAAGATTATAAAAAAGCATAACTTTAATTTTATATTTGCATTTAAATTTTTTAAATTATAGTGAAATCACCTGTTTAACAGCAGAATTAGATTCTTAAAATGATCAACATCTCAAGCTGTCCTAGATATTGTATTTAGCACCGCAGTTCAAGTCACATACTCTTCAAGGTTTATTTTGTTTAAGCAAATTTTAAGTTAAATTAGTTTTTAAAAATCCTTGATATAACATTCTATAGCAATTTATTCAGTAGTATTTACACCTGAAGAATTAATATCTCAATGGCTTTTATAATAAGTGAAACAAACCACTCTGTCTCTCTACAGCTATCACTTTTCTGTTTTTACTAAACATTGAAAATCAAGGTTCCAAGAAAATACTTCCTAATAGATACAGTCTAATACAATGGTAACTAATTATAAGCCCCACCTTATAGCTTAAATATCTTTCTATTACATATATTATACACTATTACAATGATCATAACACAAATTAGACTCTAGTGTCGGATGTGAACTCTCTGAAGGTTTTAGCTATCAGGTATCCCTAATGTCCAATATAAGACATTCAGATTTCAGTACAGTTGAGTCAAATGAATGACTCAAAATCAGATTTTGTTTTCTTTTTGAGAATGTCTAAATTATAAAAGAAAATAATAGGTTAATCATTTTGTAGAACAACCTACCTTATGTTAAAAAAAATATTAGAAAAGCAAATCCTACTATATTAAATAATGTTAACGAGCAGTTAAATATTAATACACTGAATTGCACACTTAAAAATGGTTAAGATGGTAAATTTTATGTTATGTATATTTTACAACAAAAAACCCATATTGCAATATACACACCCACCAGAAGAAATGAAAAAAAAAAAAAAAAGAAAGGCAGTACCAAGTGATGGCAAGGATGTGGAGTAACCAGAAGTCTCATACACTGTTGACAGCAGTGTAAACTGACATAACCACTCTGAAAAACTATTTGTCAATATTTATTAAAGTTGAACTTTTGCATACAACATGACACAGAAACTCTGCCTGTAAGCATACCCAACAAAAATGTGTGCATATGTTCATCCAGAATCTTGTTCAAGAATATTCATCAGAGCATTATTAATAATAGCTCTAAATTGGAATAACTCAAATGTCTATCAAAAGTAAAATGGATAAAGGGGCTGGCCAGGTGGCATAGTGGTTAAGTTCGTGCGCTCCGGTTCGGCAGCCCAGGGTTCACAGGTCCGGAAACCAGACGTGGACCAGCGCATTACTTATCAAGACATTCTGTGGCAGCGTCCCATATAAAGTAGAGGACGATGGGCACGGATGTTAGCCCAGGGCCAGTATTCCTCAGCAAAAAGGGGAGGATTGGCAACAGATGATAGCTCAGGGCTAGTCTTCCTCACACAAAAAAAGTAAAATGGATAAATAAATTGTGGCAAATGTATACAATGGAATGCTATCTAGTGTGAAAAAAAACTACTGTTACACATAACAACATGATGAATGTTACAAACATGATGTTGAGTAAAAGAAGCTAGATTCAGAAAAATATGCACTGTAAGATTTCATTTTTATAAAGTGCTAACATTAGCAAAACTATATTTATAGCTTTAGAAGTAAAAATATTCGTTCAGAGAACAAAAAATCAAGACAGACAGGGATAAAATATTTGCATACGACATATCCAATAAAGGACTTGTATCCAGAACAAATAGAGAACTCCCTAAACTCAGTGTAAGAAAACAAACATTCCAACTAAAAATGGGCAAAAGACTTGAACACTTCATCAAAGAGGATATACCTATGGTAAATAAGGAACAAAAATATGTTTAACATCATTAGCTACTTGGGAAGTGCAAATTAAAACCACAAAGAGATACTATTACACAATGATAAGAATGACTAACATAAAAAATACTAGTAATATCAAATGCTGGTGAGGATATGTAGAAACTGGATCTTTCATATATTGCTAATGGGAATGCAAAGTGGTACAGCCACTCTGGGAAACAGTCTGGCAGTTTCTTTTAAATTTTTTCAGGAGGATTCTAACTATTGAATCTAAAATGTACTTCCCATACAACTCAGCAGTCATAAATCCATGCCATTTATCCTAGAGAAATGAAAATTTATGTCCACAAAAAACCTGTATGCAAACAATTCAAAGGTCCTTCAACAGGTGAATGAATAAATAAACTGTGCTACATCCATAAAAAGAAATACTACTAAGATATAAAAACGAATATACTGTTGATACCTGAAACAACTTGGATGGATCTCAAGATCTTGTGCTAAATCTAGTAAGTCAATCTCAAAAGGTTACATGCTACATAATTCGATTTCAAAAATTACAGAGATGAAGAACAGATTAGGGGCCGGCCTGGTGGCGTAGCAGTTAAGTTCATGTGCTCCACTTTGGAGGCCCAGGGTTCACCGGTTTGGATCCTGGGTGTGGACCGATGCACCACTCATCAAGCCATGGTGAGGCAGCGTCCCACATAGAGCAACTAGAAGGATGTACAGCTGTAACATACAACTATCTACTAGGGCTTTGGTGAGAAAAAAGGAGGAAGATTGGCAACAGATGTTAGCTCAGGGCCAAACTTAAAAAAAAAAGAACAGATTAGTGGTTGCTATGGTACAGGAAAGAGAGTTGTGGGGGAGCTGCACAAATACAAAGGGAGCATGAGGGAATTTCTGTGTGGTGATGGAGAAATTCTGTAACTTGACTGTGGTGGTGGTTATATAAATCTCCACATGTGATAACATTTCATAGAACTACATGCATACTTGTAAAAACTGGAGAAATCCTAGGTAATAGTATTGTACTAATGTCAATTTCCTAGTTTTGATAATGTACTCTAGTTGTTTAAGATTTTACTGTCAGAAGAAGCTGGGAGAGGGTTCATGGGAATTCTCTGCACTATTTTTGCAACATTTTGTGAGTCTATAATTGTTTCAAATTAAAAAGTAACAAGAAAAAGAAGTCATAAAAGTGGTTATCGAGAAGGCAGGTAGTATCTAGGAGGAGGCGTGCGGGGCTCCTGGGTGCTGCTCAGGCACTGTTTACTGGGCTGTATGCTGGGTACACGAGTGCCCTCACTGTGTGAAAATTCATCAAACTGCAAATGCTTACGATTTATACATTCTTCTGTGTTCATGTTACACCAAAGAAGTTTACTAAACAAAGGCAAAATAAGTATAATCTTCATTAACCTGTGGATTGCCTAGGAAAGCTGTAGTTAAAATATATGTTTGAAATAGCACATGTTTAAATCATGTTCAGAAATGGGAAATATACAACAAAAGTATCTTAATTGGGGCACAGTTGCTTTTTCTTTTAGAATTCTCCATATTCCCAGAATTTAAAGTCTATATCATAACAATCATGTTACTAGATTCATTAGAATAACACTTATCAGAGTCAATAAAATCCTCCTATGATAGCACATCCTCTCTCAGATCTTTGACAGTAAAAGGAGTGCTGATAATAATTATGTTGGGATGATGGGCATAAACCAGGACTTCCTGAGCAATCCAGGACACGTGTTCACACTGCTTGTAGAGCAAAAATTCCTTAAAGATTGACTATCACTTCTGCCTTCACTTTCTCATCTTCCAGGCTCTTTGTGATTAATTCTAAAAAGACTTTTTGTCCTCAGCACTGAACTGAAACTACTCTTGCCAAATCCTATCAAATGCAATAATCAACTCTCTGTCCTCATCTTAGTCAACCTCTCAACAGGATTTGAAACACTTTCTTCATTTGGCTACCAGGATACTGATGCACCGACTGTCACCCATCTCCTCTCCTCTGTCTTCTTTCTCCAACCTGTGACTGGTGGAGTACCTCCAGGGTCCACTCTCCAGTCTTCTCTCTTCTCTTCCTAAAGGATCTCATACTGTCTTATGACTTTAAATCCCATTTATATGCCAATGACTCCAAACTTTTTATCTTTAGCACAAACCTCTCTCATGAATTCAAGTCATATAATAATCTGCCTACTCAACTCCTCCACTTAGATGTCTTACAGGCTTCTCAACTTTAATACAATTAACATCAAATGCTAACTTTCTGTTGCAAAATCACTATTTATCTAGCTGCTCAGATACAAATTCTAGAGGTCATTCTTGATTTCTTTCATACCGTCACATCTAATACCCACTCCATTAGTAAGTCCTGTTGGTGCCACCTTCAAAATAAAGCCAGATTGGACCACTTGGCACCATCACCGCCATACCAATGCCACCTACCACAAACCACCACAGAAGCCTCTTAGCTGGTTTCCCTAGTTAAACTCTGAAACTCCTACAGCCTAATCACCACAAACTAGCAGGGTGATCTTTTAAAAACCTTAAGTCATGCAGGGGGTTCAGGGTTCTATTGCACAACAATTTGCACGTGGTTGAAAATATTGTACTGTACACGTAGAAACTGTTGGAATGGTGAAAAAAAGAATTAGTGAGTTTACTTCACTTGAACAGAGATACTTTTGAAACTGATTCAAAGTCAAATAAATTCTAAAAAGAGAAAATTTTAAAAACCCTTAAATCAGAGCAGAAATCACTCTCCTATTTAAAAACTTGAGTGGTTTCCTACTGGACTTGGAACAAAATTCAGTTCCTTAATGTGATTTATCTATCATTGTGAATCAAACCTTTTTAAAATCTCTGTCCTGTGTAAAGTCAAACAGAGTGACAGTGACACAGAGAGAGAAATACAATGCCTACATAATCTGGCCCCCATCTACCTTTTACACTTCATCTCCCACCATCTGACCACTTACTCACTGCACTCCAAACACACTGATATTTCTCAGTTTCTGGAGCACATTCTAGTCTCAGAGCATTTACACTTCCTGTTTCCTCAGTCTGGAGTGCTCTTCCCCTAGATCTATGCAGGGTATTCTATTTCACGTTATTTAACTTTTTGCTCAAATATCATCTCCTCTGAAGTCATCTGACTTTACCTCTCCCTTTCCTTATCCTGCATTATTTTCTTCATAGCAGTTAACACTACCTGATATTATTTATTCACTTATTTATTATTTTTCTTGCATACCAAAATATAAGCTCCATGAGGGCAGAGGCTTTATGGACCATTGCATCCTCAACGCCTAAGACAATGCTTGGCATATTTATCAATAAATCTTTGATGAATGAATGAATGATGGAGCTCCTGTGTGGCTAACAATGCCATCCAATCTGACTCTACCTGTTGGATACATGAGGAGACAGGATTTTACTTATATGATATCAGAATCCACATAATTATATAGTATTTTTAACAGGGTTCTACCTTAAAAGTAGCAATATAAAATTGCAGTAGCCACAGAATATTTTACTCTTGGGCCTGATAAAACATTAAACCAGAAACTATTCTAAAATAACTGCCTGCCTCAGCAGTTTCAGCCAATTTTTGCAGCTGAAACAGAAGGGGGAAAACCCAGGTGAACTTTAACTCAATTACACATAAGTGTGATGTCTTTCTTTAATTTTGTTTGGGCTTCTAAATGAAATAAGTAATTTGAATAAATGGAAGCCAATGAACTTGTAAATAAAAAAAGTGCAACATACATGTATTTTCTTTAGGTGCCTGGGAAAAAATATGATTTGAAATTTTCCTCTGTCCTGCCTTACAACAGGAAAACTTAGATATTTGATTAAATGTTCTGAAATATCTATCCACACAGAATCACAATATTATGTTCATTACTTACTACTGCTCCAATTTTTATTTAACATAAATGTATGCTGATATTCAGAATTACAAGTTTCAACCCATTAAAGCCAAGGAAAAACTATGTACTCCACAATTGTTACCTACTTTATTATTCATTATTTTATATCTGACCAATTCCTTTCAGACCTTTTATGTCACATGTGCTAGAGATATAATTAAAGAGATTAGGCACCTCTTTTCTAAGAAGTTGGTTGATTCCCGGGTGAACTTGACAATCCTGAAAACATTAATTCAAAAATATACCGAAATTCAACCCAAAATACGATCATGTGAGAAATATACTAGAAATTATTAAAAATTAAGAAATGGTCATCAAAATTCTTTTCTAAATTTCTCTATTATCTTTTCTTTTAACCAAAATAGTATGAATGAAGACCTTATTAGGCACTTATCTCCTGCATCTAAAATAGTGTATATCAATTGCACATGATAAATAAAGGCTTATTGAATGGATCAAAGAAAGAATGATAAAATTTTCTGCTCATCTTGGGAAAAGATATGACATGCATTATAAAACAACAGCTTATGAGATAGAGTTCCCCTTTCAGAGGTCTTAGATTAACTAAAAACATCATAACTACTATTAAAAATAAATCGAATTCAATTATGATTATCTCCTATATCTAAAATGTTTGATTTTTAGGTATGAGAAAATCATATTTCACCGAAAGATACATTTGGATATTCAAATACTCTGAAGTTTCTAGCAATTCTAGTAGAAATGACTTGAAATTTAGTCTTTATCACTGACTTCAATCTTAGTTAAAAATTTTCATCTTACTAATAATATCATTCCCCACTTTAATGAAAGATATAAAAAATGAAATGAATAAATTTCATTATATGCATTGGCTACTTAGATTTCTGATTTAACAATTGCTTACTTAATAAGTAAATTTTCTCCAACGTATATATACATTTTCACTTAATTACAGATAAACTTCATCACTAGAAAAACTGGAGCACTTCAACCATCCTTAGGAATTCAGAGGAAACAGTAAACATACAACATTCACAAGGTCCCCATTTCAAAAATTAGAAACAACCCAATCTCGCTTCATTTCTGGCCAACCAGTAATATCAGACCTTCAACGCCTCCATGACTAAACGTGATTTGTTATCTCTATCACCCGGGAACCAAGCTCACATAAACAAAATCATCTACTTGGACTTGTGACTTGAAGGAACTGTGTACATAACAAAGCACTGGGGTTTTAAAAACTCCCTCCACTTCTAAAACTCTGTGCTTCTTTGAGTTTTGCAGTGTTCAAAACAGTTTCAAGCAATTGATTCATAATGGTGTCATATACATAACTAGAAAAACTGTATCTCACTGGTGTTGAAAATAGGAGTTATTGATCTATGAACAGGTACACTGCTAAAAAAATGTTTAATGTAATTCTAGTTCCATAGCTATTAATAACTAAAATTCAATATTTAAGATATCAGGAATAGTGAACACTAGGTGTCAGTGTAAGAAATGGAAAAATATTTTTAAAAACTTGATCCCAATCAGGTGTATAACAAAGAAATCAAAAGCAGCTGTGACCACATTTACTTATAATTGCATAATTCAGTTAACAAGCCAATCTTTCTTTCAAACAAAAATTCCTGTTCCAAAACCATCAAAAGTTAAAAACCAGATTAAGCTGATTATTAGAAGTTACAGTGTTTTGTAACTTCAGCTACATAAAATGCAGCAAATAATTCTACTTTTAAGAGGACATATTTTGAAGAATAGTGCTAAACACACCACAGGTATAAGTCTGGAAGTATTATGTTGCATGATTTTAGTTGGTGGAAAAGAATTATTTTTCAAAATAATAATGCTGGATGACTAATAAAGGGTACTGAATCTTAAGTTTTCCCCTGAACAGAGTTTCCTATGTAAACATCAAGGTACTAGAAGTTAAAATGCTTAAAGGGCCAATTCACACAAAAAAGAACACATGAACTTGGAAAGGATGATAAATTCTCCCAAAAGTCTGGTACCTGGAGGTAACTTCTAACATACGAATGCTAATACTAATACTAAACATAGTATTTATTAACTACACCAGTATTTCAGATAAAAACTTTTCTCTATAGATTCTTCAGGGTAAAGCCTTTTAAAACAGGTTTTAAAAAGATTATCAAAAATAATAAAAGGAAAAGTTAACATTTAAATAGTGCCTCGTATTTTACAAAGTATATTCATAGTAAATACTTAATTTAGGCCCCATAGTAATAACTTAATAAATCTACCCATTTCAGCACAGTGGTCATTTTGGGGGCTTGAACTCCCTATTGCACTCTCTCTCACCTATCCATTTATCCATTTCTCTGTTCTATCTCGCAAACTGCACATCACTATCTATTTATTAAATCTATGTGTTTTTCAAGCATATTGGGTAACTTTTTCATACAATATTGTGAACGTCATTTATTTGTGGGAAAGGAACAAAACTATACATAGTAGTCATCACTAAAACACAAAATGTTGAGACTCAAAAAATCATTTAGGAGAGCATCTGAAGATTTACTAGAGAAAAATAAATCCTTTTAGTGAGCACCGTGCTCTTGTTTCACTGATAATTAAGTTCTATTTGAATTATAGTCATAAAATGAGAAAGCATAAAGTTTATGGAAAAGCTTTCCAAGCCCCAGGATTGAAATGAATTAACAAGGGCAATTTAGACTGTTCTGTGCCTGCAGGTTTCTTCTCAGGGACATGAGGTCAGATGGGCACAGACAAAGAAGGAACAGGGAAATTCATACATAATAAAGTATCTAAAATGATACCTAAGCATTTTAAGATATCTAAGTGTATCAGGAATGAGAAGTAGAAGCAGGAAAAATAAAGATAGAACAGTAACATAGTGTCACATTCAAGGCTGGAAAGTGGTCCCAGAAATACATACAGCATAAGGCTCTTCAAGCTCTCTTTCTGGGTCGGTAGTGTCTTTATCCTTGACACTGTGTTACTCCATATATAGAAATTTATGCTTAAAATTTTTGGTTGCCATTACTTAAATCATGTTTTCACTTAGAGATAGTGTGCATCAGTGCTAGGTCATCTACAACACATTATCTTGTATAATGCCTACAAGGTAGGTAAATTCCTACAGATGAGTAAATCAAGACTCAGAGAAATTAAGAAATATGTTCAAGGTTGCATAATCTTGAAGTCACGATTCAAACTCAGGGATGTTTGTCTCCCAAAACCTTCCACTCTACCAGCATTTCCCAACTGATGGTTGACAAGCTCTTGTGGGTTTTGCAAAAGTAAGCAGGAGAGTCACATTTAGAACAATGATTAGTAAGTGAAAACATGCCAAATCGATACATCTAAATGTACTAACAACTCAGTTCTTCTACCAGTTTTTCACTCAGATAAACACTGAGAGCCGTCACGGTGGATTTGATTGTTATATCATTTTGAATTTGTTCACTTCTGCTGATACAGATTTTAATTTACACCCATAATGGACTATTGTTTACAGACAGTAAATATAGTTCAGAACCTGTCATCATCCAACTTAGAGCTGGTAATACCTCTTGCCTAAATACTTCAATATCCTTCCTCTAACAGACCTCTCCATAAGTGGCATCTAGAGTCTCACTATCCTATATAAAGTAACCAGGTTCTTCTATCCACTTTCCGTCTACGCCACTTTCTAAAATTTTCAATGCCCTCAGCAATCTACAGAATTACATATAAATTCCTCAGTTTGAAATTCAATGACATTAAAAATCTAGTCCCAAGCTTCTTTTTCATCCCTTTCTCCAGTATATATTTAAGAAACATCGTTTATGCTCCAATTGGAAATCTACATGGCTTCAGCAGAGGTGATTTCATATAAACCAACAGCTAAATTTTGTTTTCTTGGCATAACATGCAAATACTGCATAATTTATCTGACATTTAAAAATAGGAATTCTCCTCCTGACAACATCATTCAAATCCATTCTGAAATCTAAACATAGTTTTAGTTATTAATGGTTACTAGATGGCTTATTATCCAAGCATAAAGACTTAGTTAAAAAAAAAAAGAAACAGTTTGCAGGTTCGGATCCCGGGCGCAGACCTACATGCCGCTTGTTGAGCCATGCTGCAGCAGGCATCCCAGGTATAAAGTAGAGGACGAGGGGCATGGATGTTAGCCCAAGGCCAATCTTCCTCAGCAAAAAGAGGAGGATTGGTAACAGATGTTAGCTCAGGGCTAATCTTCCTCACAAAAAAAAAAAAGAAAGAAAGAGAAAAGAATCAGTATTGAAACTCAAGTGTAAATAAAAGGATAATTTATTAGTTATCATTCCCTCTTTTGGAGAGTAGTCATTTGGTCTTTAACACCGACATAGATAAATAAGTGAGATAAGGAACTCTCATTTCCCAACTAGCATAAAAAGAGAACAAATAAATTAGATACGTTAGGGGAAAAAAACTGAATTCCAGTATTTTCTTCATTTTCAGAAGAGAGACATTTGAAAATATTAACTATATCACCACCTGATCTCTGATTTATAGGAAAATGCAGTGTCTTTATTTTATACCCAACATGACAGAAAATACCAAATTATTTAGAAAAAAACGTTAATACTTTTAAAAGTAAAAATAATTAAAAATATTGAGCTCCTAGTAAACATAAGGCACTCAAAGCAACTTATTCTTATCAATGAAATCAAGCGCTTACGTATTTAGCAAAAAGAACAATATTTAATTTTTTTAACCTGCCATAGACAACATGATTGAACAGAATAAACCTGAGAATTTTACTCTGATGGGAGTAAAAGTTAATAAGAGAAGAGATTGAAAAAATTATTACTCTTTTAATTAAGTGGACCATAAGAACTTTGTCAGGAAAACTATTAGGCATTTTACTTCTCATATTATCATCAAATCTTATTTGAAGTCTAGTAATCTTCTTAACAAAACAGTCTTCAAGGGGAAACTTTAAAGAGCAATTTCAGCCCTCAAGGAAAAGGGCTTTACTAGAACTTTTCTTCTTTTTTTTTTGTGGGGAAGACCAGCCCTGAGCTAACATCTGTTGCCAATCCTCCTCTTTTTGCTGAGGAAGACTGGCCCTGGGCTAACATCCGTGCCCATCTTCCTCCACTTTATATGGGACGCCGCCACGGCATGGCTGACAGGCAGTGCGTCCGCAGGCGCCCGAGATCCGAACTCCCGAACCCCGGGCTGCCAAGCGCGAACTAAACTGCTGCGCCACCGGGCGGCCCCTAGAACTTTTCTTCTTGAAGCCTATTACCAATGCAAGCAGCAATACAGCAGATTTCCAGAAAAGTTCACAATATTTTAAATGTCTTTTCAAGCATTTTTACATCTCTTCTTTCTTATATATTTCATTATCTTTGTTCAGAGGTCTATCAAACAACGCCTACTTTAATGTTATAAAATTACCCATCATGCCTAAGATGTTCTGCTGGCTAAGACCATCTCTCATGTTGAAGAAGGTTACTTTTTCTCTTTACGAACTTAAAGTATGGTAAATCTTTATCAGAGACTTGAACTTGAATTTGTATTTTCCCCACCAAGAGAAGATTCTGTTAACCTTTCTTGGGGCTTCTCTTGTTCAACCACCTCTTTTTATTCACTACTCTCTACAAACCCTTCACAAAATATAAATCCTATTCTGAAAGCAATACTTTTTACTTCCGAGAACCACAGAACACTCCAAGTTAGAAGGGACCTTAGAGATATATAGTAAACTCAGTCAGATAAGTATCCATAAGATAATCAGCATTTTTCATCCTCAAGACTCCCCAAACTCTCCAAAGAAGAAATTACTTGAATTCCACATCTACTATTGATAGGCTGTGTGACTTTGGGCAAGTTGCCTAATCCTTCCATTCTTCAGTTTCCAAGCCTATACAATGAATATAATATCTTCTAACCGTCTAGGCTTATTGTAAATATCAAGTTAAACATTTGTTATAAGAGACGCCATTCTAAAGTGTGCATAGATTGAAAGTTTAAAAATAAAATATTTTTATTTTCTTAAGGACATTAGCTAAATCAAGGAATCTTTACACAAAGTTTTGGAAAGAAAGATTTTGGTCTTTTAAGAAACATATGCTATACTATATACAACTAAATTTCCAGATTAAAAGAAAAGATTAAGCTTCATTATTGAGAGACATCTTTCTAAGTGTATCACACACTATCTTCACTTTCTAAAGAGTATCCTGAACGTATCAACGTTTTCTAATTCTTTCAAGCTTTCACTGTGAATATCAAACATCATACTTTATAATAAATAAGGGTGATGGTCTCTGCAACCAAAGAACTTCATCAGGAGACTTTAGATATTACAATATACACTTTCTGGAACATACTTTACAAATTGTACTCCTAGACCAATTGAATACATATAATTTCGTGTATTTGTTTTGTTTTCTGATGAAGATCCAGCCTGAGCTTACATCTGCTGCCAATCTTCCTCTTTTTCCTTGAGGAAGATTCACCCCCAAGCTGACATCTGTGCTAGTCTTCCTCTATGTTGTATGTGGGTCGCCGCCACAACACAGCAGCCAACGAGTGGTGTAGGTCTGCACTTGGGAACTGAACCGGGGCCACCAAAGTGGAGTGTGCTGAACTTAACCACTAGGCCATGGGGCCAGCCCCTTGTGTATTTGTTTTTTAGCAATTATTTTCTCTTGACTCTGAACAACAACTTCTTGCTGCTTCTTCTCAGTGCCTGCCTTAGTAACTAACTGCTTAGGTCCTCACCAATCTGCTGCTTCTACTCTACTGAAAAAAGAAAAAAAAATGAACTTTTACATTAAACACACTTTGACTAATAAATGTGATTTTTATATTATCTATTGCCTTTTAATGCTTACTGTCAAAGTCTTAGCTGGATTAGAAATGCAAAGTCAGTAAAATTTTACTGATAATAAAAAATAATTTTCAAAATTAGTCTCAAAATATTAAGCTGTTTTCTTAAGCCTTTTCTAATTGACACATTTATTGAATGGACCTTATTTCTGTTTTCATTCACTTTAAAAATTTGAAGTCAATTTTATGTTAGTGCTTCAAATATAAATAGTATCTTTTGAGTGTCAGATTATATGTATCAGTTATAATTTCAGAAGACCTTACTCTAAAGAAGTATCTAAGGATAGTTAATACATTGGGAAACTGAGAATGTGATTTATAAATTCAAGAGATATGAAAGTGACTAGAAACATTTGAAATTATCAGCATAAACAAATTGCTCCCTATCCCAATGTAGCAAAATAATACCACTAATAAGACATCAGAATGGATGTAGATATCTGAAGGGGTAAAAAACATATTTTAAGAAGGAATTATTATATATTCTTCAAGTGTGGAATAATATATAATACATAAAGTCTTCTAATTACATCTATATAACAAACAAGGCAATGTCCAACCAGGTTACAATCTGTAAGTTAAAAAGCTATATAGAAATAATAGTTTTTTTAAACCTGGAAAATGGCCTACATATGTACAATAAAATAATATATATAAAATCTTTAGCACACTGCCTGGTACATAGTAGATATTTCCTAACTTTAATTTTTTTCTTTTCTGCATAATCGCCACACTAATCAAGAGTAACAGCAACACTGAGGAAAGAAGATAGAGATTTATGAACATATAAAAGACTTTCAGAGATGTTGGAAAAGGTACTGGACCATAGGAGTTTAAAAACAAACTCTTGGTTCAGAAACACACAATATTTGATGAATGAGAATAGAGTATTTGGGAGACATTTGCCAAATTAAAAGGCATGATAAGTAAGAACAAAGAGAGAGGGAGGAAGGGAGAACTCACACCTGCTAACCCAGATGAGAGATTAGACAATCACTCTTTACACATATAAGTTTATTCCTGGTTAATTTTCATAATTAAAGATTATTAGAATACATATGAAAATTCATTCACACACAAAAACATAATCCAACAGATTGAATGGCTTACTAGTTGCCTGATAGATTCATATAGTGAAAATCCAATATGATTTTTAAGTGGAATGGTAGATAATTATATTACGTGCATAAAACAAAGAGATTTTTCTGATATTTAACTTTGAGTGACTAGAGACATGAAAGTAGTTATACTGCCATCAGAAATCATGATAGTTTTTAAACTTTACTCAAAATGGATATTACCAAAAGGATATTGAGAGCATTATAATATCATTTCAGCCATACAATTTCCAGTTGGTACAAATCTCTATCTACTTTAATTAAGTAATGTAACTCAATCTGGAGAGTGAGATTTTATGAAAGGTCTGCATCTCTCTGGTAAATCTGAAATTCTTGGAAACTATGCATTAGGCATTTGTAGGAAGTTTTAGCCAGAACTGAAACTTTCAGCACAGATCAGAAATCCAAGCTTGGCACAGGATCCAAGTACAGTAGCTAGCAGAGCTTAGTTTAAGTCAGATGACAGGATCCTAGCAGACAAGCAGGGAAAAAATGAAGAACCCTAAAGAAAAAGTCTTGACACACGTGGAAAGGTGGGAAAATACCGTTTTATACCTGTGCTAAGAAAACCAAGTAACATAAGACATTACTTATTATAACTTGCTGGAACCGGAAACAATCTATACCCTGAGATTCTCTTACTTTGAAGAGTTAAAGAATTGACTATTAGTAGGATATACTGCAGCAGGAAAAAAAGAAGACATGCGAAGAGTAGGGAAAGGACTGGAAATTCCTTCCCAATTGGTCCTCTAGGTTATGCCTGTAGCAAGCTCCTCAGGGCAACTGGCAGGGAAATGTAGCTATAGAGGCATTCTACTCAGAATATGCCCATTTTGTGTCACAGATTAACAACTAAATTTTTGTCACCTGCAATACAAACTTATTATTTTTTAAAAAGAGGAGATACAATAGTATTTCTTGAGGCATACTGTGGTAATATATGAGAAAAAATAAGACTAATTAAATAGAAAATATTAAGAGCAATCAATAAGAAACAAGTGCTGCCCGAAACAATTAGTGAATTTTCCACAGTACATTTATAAGAAAATAAAGTTGTAAGGAAAAATGAAAAGTAATCACTTTTTAGTGACATACAATGTTCTATAGTTTGAATCACTCCGTACGTGTACATGTGCACGTGTTTGTTTTCCACAAAGCAGGTGTGTTTTAAGTCTGTTTACGCTAAATATGTGGTACTTCATTTCTCCACAGTAGGAACAGACAAAACAGGCCAAGAATTTTTTTCCCAGATGGTATTTGTGAACTCCTTTCTCCAATTCATGTAAACACAGAGTGTGTTTCAGTTTGCTGAGTTACATATACATGGTTTGACTTAGTACAAAGTCTCAATGTTTAGTTAGCTAGAAGACTGTTTCCATTCTGTGATTCATTAGGTCCCCATGGTACTTCTACTTCCTTTATTTCATGCAATCACAAATTATATTAGTTTGTCTTATTTTGATAACCCTTATAATTGAAGTTCCGCACAGGAAACTTTATTACTATTTTAAAACATACTCATAAACCATTACTGAGGTGGCATAAGTGACAGCCTCACAGAAGTGGTGATGAAGATTGAACAGTGCCTTGCATGAACTCCTTCCACCAGGGAGATTAAGTGCCAAATTAAAAAGCATTAGAAGTAAGAAGGGGAGGGTGGGTATGGACGGATCAGTGTATGCTAATCCAGATGGGAAATTAAAGCAATCACTCTTCACACATATAAATTTGTTATTAATTTTCATAATTAAAGATTATTAGAATAACTCTGAAACATTGGTTCTGATGTGAAAACATCATACAGAAGTTTGAATAGCTTACTGGTTGCCTGGTAGATTAATATAGTGAATATTAATATTGTGAAAATCCAATATGATTTTGAAATGGAATGGTAGATAATTATATTCTATGCATAAAATGAAGAGATTCTTCTGATATTGAACTTTGAATGAATAAAAATATGAAAGCAGCTATATAGCCATCAGCAATCATTACAGTTTTTGAACTTGACAAGACTATTATTATTAACAGCATCATAATAGCAACTCAATCACACAATTTCCAATTGGCACAAATCTCTACCTACTTCAAATAGGGGACGTAGCTCAACCTGGGGAGTGCGGGGAGATGGAAGCTTAGCACAAGAAAAGGTTTGCACCTCTCTGGTAAATCTGAAAGAGGATTTCAATGGATTTTTCAATCCATTTCTAATCTAAATCATGTCATTAAATAGCCCTATTATTGGGATTAATCATAATAGTAACCATTTACTACTAGCATTACTATAATTTAGAGAAAGAAAACTATGTCCCAGGAACTTCACTAAGTCCTTTATATACATTATATCTAATTTTATGACCCTCTATAACCACTGTAGGAAGTAAATATTACCATTGTCATTTTACAAAATAAGGACATTACGACCTTTGAAGATTCTCTCTAGTGACAATTTCTAATCTGTACTGCACTGAATCACATAAAATTGCCAAAATTTAACCATTTATGACATATAAAAATGGCAATTTCATTTGGTTCAAACTTATAGAACTTAATTTCTGAAGTGTAATTTAACTTTAAAATCCTATGATTTTAATATTCTAACTTGTTCTTGAATAAAATCAAAAGCTTTATATAGTTTTTAAACTATTTATTTTTATTACTTAACATATTCTATAATCTTCATGCAGAACTCCAGTGAAAAACAGTTAACTGGGGCCTAAGCCAGTCATAACCTAAGCAGTGGAACAGAGCTGAGTTAGGTGAAATCACTTAGAATGGAGGATAGGCCTGGCTGAAGTACTGAGTTAGAATCAGGGATAGGATAAGATGGCAAAGGTTTCAAACATCAAAGGAATAATACATCAAAGAAACTGGAGACAAAAGAGAAAATTTAAGGAAAAATTTCCAGATTTAGTCTATTGCCAGTCCTACTGTAATATTTCCCAAATGAAACAATATGCAACTGCTGCCAAAATGATCCAAAAAATCTCCATCATTATTAGTGCTAGATACACAGTTGATGTTCATCAAAAATCTGTGTTGACTGATTGAACAAGAAAGGCATTTAAAAGAAGAATCAAACTATACCACATAAGCCTTGCCAAAAACAGCTTACCTGCTTTAAGGCACTGTATTCAGTCCTGATATCTGTATGCCAAGAGAGAATAGCTAGGAATAGTCCACAGAAGAAAGGAGAAACAAAATTCTGAGTGGCCAAGGACAGCATGCAAATTGACATAAAAAAATGCTTTAGGACAAAAGGGGTAGCACAATATACATCAGGTGTTAACCTTGTGGAACTTGCCACCTTACACAGAGTGAAATGCTGAAAATATAAACAGATCAAAGATGGATTTCAAAAATCCTGACTGAAACAAGCAATGGCTCTTGAGAGACAGTGCTGATATTTTGAGGTGGATATTTGGTCCAGAGATTAAATTTTGGATTCAATGAATAATTCTTCCAATTGCTATACTATTAAGTACAAATTTGATGATTAAAATTGTATTTACATCTATAATTCCCCTCTATTACTTCTCTGAGTCTCTAAAATGAACAAAATGGCATTATGTAAATATATATCTGAGTTATTCATATAAACTATTCCAATCACTTTTTAAATACAAAGTCTGTATTACTCCATTTGATTTTCAGCAGGCATTTTTAAGCATTAAGAGGCATATGCCTAGGAACACACATCTTTAAGAAGCTCGGTGAACGAGGCCAACTCATACACAAACACTTTAAAATACAGTGGCTCATACCCAGAGCTCCTCATCAGAGTCAGCTGGGATGCTTATTATAGGGGTACTCACCCCAGAATTTTTGATTGAGCAGATAAGGAATAGGGTCTGGTAGTTGTGTTTTTTGTTTTTTTTTTTTAAAGCCTGGCAGATGGCTCTGATGTGAACTCGAACTTGAGAACTACTGCTAAATGCCTTGGGACAGATGATATAATACAAGCATAATCAACCACCCTATTCATCTGACTTGTTTCTGAATGATTTCATTGACTTTATCAATCAAGACTGATCAGACGGGTAAACACACACATGCACACTTTGAGTAATGTTAGTATTATTGAAACAATTTTATGGCACCTTAAGGAAGTCTGTTTTGAAGGAGAAAAATAAATATTCAGATGTATTAGGGTGTAAAGCAAACAATGGATTCATTAAGCTCGAGTCAAACTTTGTATTGTTACTTAACAGTTTCAAGGAGTAGTCTCATCTTGTCCACCTGAAAGTTCAGATCATGTTTCCACCTTTTAAAAAACACTGGCAATTTTGTTGCCCCGACCTGGTTATAAACCACCAGTCTAAGCTAGTGGTTCTCAAATTTAGTCCTTGGACTACTTGGATTACAAAGATCTTGAGTGCTTATTAAAAATACAGATTCTTCAGCCCCACCCAAACCTTCCTGAAAAAGAATCCCTTGGGAAGAGTATGGACAAGGAATCTTTCATATGTTCTGCAAATAATACTTAGCCAACTTGACAACTGACACTGACTCTATACTTAAGGACAATCCGGATTTTTATAGGCCCCATCGTGATTTAGAGGATTGGTGTAACTGAAGAATTGCTGTACAGCCTCAACAGATACCAGCTGTGTGCCTCTCTTTTGCGTGAACAAGTTTAGAGGAGACATTAAGAAGAGCTAAGGGATACTGGCAATAGTACGTAACTTCCACATTTTCTTTCCCTTTAAGTTTTAGATTAAGGTATTAAAGGCCTTCAGTTGGAGAAAGAACAAGCTAGCTGCTGAAGACCTAGCTCACTGCACCAGTAGTTTAAGGTGCTTTTTGCCAGGAGACATAGCACAACGGAGATTGTGATGGGAATCACTTTTCTCTCTTCTAAATAGATAGTAGCAAGAATCTAAATGCTTCCTGTTGCTTCTACAGTTTTTGTATTACCTGCAATTGATCACTCTTCCATTAACAGAGCCAAGTTACAGGGGAAAAAAGGTAAATCACATAGGAAACATCATCTTTATTATCTTTGTCTACGAACTTCTGTGATGTTCTGTGATGTTTGAGGGAAAGTAAAATTTCTTTTAAAATAGCATCACTTTCTTCCAAAATTAGGAAGTATGGTTTCTGGAAAATTGAAATTGGGAAGGGATATGGGAAATATGGCAACAATATGCTGCATGACTCCGTCAATACTGAATACTTCCCTGGTTAAGTAAATGAAGCTGGCCTGGTAAAACCAGCCTATGCATAGTCTCCTGGTAGAAGCAGCTACTGAGCTTAGATTTCTGAGCTAAAATTCAGGTCTATGTTGCCAAACATTCCAATTTCAATGTTTCAAAAGAAGCCAGGAATTCTAATTTTTTTAATGTAAAAGTGACCTAATTTTTAAACATTGGTAACTAAATTCATATCTTTAAAAATGAAATAAAACATTGCTATGCTACATCTACACATAGGTCAATAGTTTATAACCTCTATTTTGATGCTTACTTTCCTCAAGTCAATTCAGTAAGTATATGCTGATTCTTGTAAAAGATTTAACATATGTTTTTATATAGACATGTATATATACATACATGAAGAGCTCCAGGCTGGATACCTCTTATCAAAATTCCCATCTCTCTCTGCGCAAATTAGCATCACTGGTTATCATAATGTTTTAAAATTAATTTCTATGTGTCTATATCCACGAGAAAACTGTAAATTCCTCAAGGGCAGAGATAATTTATTCAGCTTTGTACAACTAGAACCAGAGCTACATCAGTGTCACTCAATAAAGGTTTACTGAATGAATGAATGAATAAAATGAATAAATGAAATAAAGAATACCCAATGATCTATTAAAGCAGGAAACAGTTTGAAACAGTACATGGCACTCTAGGAATTAAATGATGTAATTAAATTTACACTTCTGTTTTCAGGGCATTGTTAAAAATTGAACTTTCATGTGCAAAGGACACTTGAGAGCCATTTACATATCATTTTAGATTGTGTGGCTAAAGGTTTAGTCACATAGGGATTCCCACATATTGGAACAAACCAATTACAGTAAACACATAGAGAATATTTCAAGATACAATGACTACTGGATCTGAAAACACACTTCAGCACTGAGAACACCTCAGCTTTCTGAACAGCAATTCCTAAAGCGTCATCTATATATAAGAGCCCTATGCACGTTTGAGCTGCAACCAGATATCACCAAGTGACATCATAACATAATGTGGAAGTTTCAAACAATAAATAAAAATAATTTTTAAAACTATCAGAAGAGGTCTCTGACATGCAGGTTAAAACTAAGAGAACTAGATGGGTAAGCTTCAGGAATATCAGGAGACTACCATCAAGGGTAACCAAATAAGAAAGTTCTTTTTAATTGAGAAGCTTAAATCTGGAATTAATAAACTACTTCACTTTGTTGCAAATGAATCCCTACTTGGAAGCAACGTACTTTTACTTTATATCAATATTAGAAATAGGATTTCTTAGGTAATATTATGGAAAAAATATCCTATGATAAAAATGTACCATTATTCTGATGCACTAGATTCATTATTGGGATCATTTTGCAATATATACTATTATCGAATCACTATGCTGTACCCCTGAAACTAATACAATGTTATATGTCAAGTATATCTCAATAAAGTTTTTTTTAATGAGAACAAAGTGGATTCATTGACTCAGGTGATCCAACAATATTTAGAAAAATGATTAAAATCAAATATTTTGCCAATTAAGATGGAGTAAGCACACTCCATGCTGTCTCTTCCATGCATTCCTTCCTGAATGCAATTAAAAACCCTGGAGAGAACGCATGCAACAACTATCTGAGGATTCTGAAAATAAATGGTAGCAGGTGGATTTGAGGAAGAAATCAGAATTCAAAATCTAAGAATCTGGCAGTGAGTTTCATAGCTTTTATTTTCCAACAGTACCTCCAATCCTGGACACAAAAGCAGTGTGAATCCATGCTAAATGAAATAAGTCAGACAGAGAAAGACATATATTGTATTACCTCATTACTTACAGATCTAAAAAAAGCAAACTCATAGAAGTTAAAGAAAGTAGACTGGTGGCTGCCAGAGGCTGAGGTGTGAGAGAAATGGGAGAATGTGGTCAAAGGGTATAAACTTTTAATTAAATGATGAATTAGTTCTAATGTACAGCATGGTGAATATAGTCAACAACACTGTATTGTATACTTGAAAGTTGCTAAAATTGTAGATATTAAATGTTATCATCACACACACAAAAATGTTGAATATGTGAGGTGATGGATGTGTTAACTAACTTTATTGTGGTAATCATTCCACAATAACACATATTATAACACATATATAACAAACATAAATCATAACAAACATAAATCATCTCATTGTACACATTAAACTTATACAATGTTATATGTCAATAATATCTCAATCAACATGGAAAAAAATTAAAGGAAAAAAGTGGTCTTAATAGGTAAATGGATACAGAATTACAAAACAGAGCATAACCCCCTCCCCTCCCCCACACAATTTATAATGGCTGTATAATACTCAATGGTAAAAAAGGACAAACTTTTTAAAGCCATTTCTTGGCTATTCTTTCTTTCATCTGAAGAACTCACTCTGATAGATGCCTTGATATGGCAGAGAGAAAACAGCAAAGCCTTCCTCTAGCAAGGTCTCTCATTCAGCTTTACATTTAGTGACATCTGGACAGGGTCAATGTCACAAATAGAAATCAAAACTACTATCAAAATATCCCATGGGTAAGGAAAGGTAAGCATACATCGTAATAAGAGGCTCTTTATCGGCCAAGACATAAGCTATTTCTTGTTTATACTACTGTAATGGTCATCATCAAATAATGTTCCAACTTCTGTATTTAAAATGGAAGAACAATATAAAAAAGTGTATCCATAATTCAAAAAAGGGTATTATAACCCAATAAGATACACTTTCAAATAGTATAACAGAAAATATTATGACTAAAATGAAAAATATACTAGATTGACTAAATAGCAGATTAAAGATTACAGAAGAATTAGTGAACTTAAAGATATATCAATAGAAACTACCAAAACCAAACAAAACAACGTGGGAAATAAAGCTGGAAGAAAATTTAGAGGCCCTCAGAGATCTGTGAAACAATAACAAGTGGTCCAACACACATATAACTGAAATCCTAGAATGCAAGACACAGGAAAAAAATAACGGCTGAAAACTTCTGCAAATTGGTGAAAAACATTAGTCTATGGATCCAACAAGATCAACAAACTTGCAAGCAAGATAATCATGAAGAAAATGAGTCCTAGACACATCAAACTGCTGAGACCCAATGATAAAGAGAAAATTTTGAAATCAGTCAAAGACAACACATTATATACGGGGGAACAAGAGAATAGCAGCTTACCTATCATCAGAAACTAATGTATGCTGGAAAATACTGGAGTGGCAATTCAGACAGCTAAAAGGAAAAGATTACAACTAGAATTCCACATATAGAAAAGATATATCTCAAGAATAAAGGTGAAGAAAAGATATGTTCAGATGAAAGAAACTTAAGAGAATTCATCACTGGCACATCTGTACTACATAAGTTAGAGTTCTTCAGGTTGAAGGAAATGATTTAAATGGCAACTCAGATCTATAAGAAAGAATGATGAGCATAGAAAATGGTAAAAATGTGAAAGATTATACATACTTTATCTCTTTATTCCTTTAAAAGACATATGGTTCTTTAAAGGAAAAAGTACAACACTGTAATGTGTAGATAACAGCACGCATAGCTTTAACACATATGATAACAGTAGCACTAACTAGTAAATACCTGATGTTGTTGTAAGAAGGGAGGACACATGGAGACACAGAAACAAACGAAAGAAGGCCACATGAATATGGAGTCAGAGAAAAACAACTGCCAACTGAGAATTTTATATCCAGTAATTCAAAATGCTGTGCCATTTCCTTCTAGTCTCCATGTTTTGTAAGGAAAATTCTGTTGTCTTTCAAATCATTGCTCCTCTATGGTAATAAATCTGGGTGCTTCTAAAATTTATATTACATCTTTAGTATTCAGCAGTATGAACATGCATTTCTTTGGGTTTATCTTGTTTGAAGTTTTCTCAGCTTCTTGAATCTGAAGATTTATGTATTTAAGTAAACTTCAGATGTTTTCAGCCATTATGCAATTATAAAGAAAGCCCATTTGCAATAGCAACAAAGAAGATTAAATACTTAGGAATACATCTAACAAGAAATATGTGAAGTCTACAGAAGAAAAATGTTTAAACACTCATGAAAGACATAAAAGTAGTCTTGAAAAAATGTAAAGACATTCCCTATTCTTAGATTGATTCAACATTCTTAAGATACAGTTCTCTCTAAATTAATCTATAAATTCACGTGATTTCAATAAAAATACCAACAAACTATTTTATGGAACCAGAAAATTTAATACTAATATTCATATGGTAAAATAAACATAACAAGAATAACTAGGAACACAGAAAGAAAAATTACAAGGGGAGTCTAGCTATGACAATCTTTAAAATATACAACAAAACCTATGTAATTAAAAATGTCATATTAGTACATGCATAGACAAATAAGCCATTGGTATAGAATATAAAATCAGAAATAGATCTCAATACATACACTAATTTAGTATATGATAAAGGAGGCATCTCAAATCATTAGGAAAAATATGGACTTTTTAATAAATGGTGATGATATAACTGTGTAGTCATTTGGAAAAAGATAAGATTAGATCCATATCTCAAACAATAATAATAAACTACAAATGGACTAGAGATCTAAATGTTAAAAAAGAAACCATACAAGTACTAAAAGGCAACATGGATTAATTCCTCTTTAAACTTGGTATAAGGAAAGTCTTTCTAACTATGATTCAGAATCCAAAGGCAATGAAAGATTTATGCACTTGACTATGTTAAAATAAAAATACTTGTATGTCTAAGAAAGGCCATAAAAACTAAGTCAAAATATAACTGACACACTGGAGAAATATATTTGTATCATATACCACAAAGAACTGATATTCCTAATATAGATGGGACATAAGACCAAAAACCTGACAGAAAAATGGGGAAAGGACATGGAAGTGTTCCTAATGGCCAACACTGGAAGTACTTCAGCAATAAAAAATAAATAACGATATTATTGTGTAATGATCCTAAGAATAAAATTTAAATATACATTAGTCCATATGTATATACATTAAAAATTACATAAATGGTGATAAAAGATAACTATTCCTTTCAGAATAATTGTAATTAAAGAATATAAAAGAAAAGAAGGAAACAGAAAACCATTATTAGGAATATAGCACAGTAATAACCGTCTCAGACAAAATCCAATGATGAATGTTAAAATTAATACTCAAAAATTTTCAAGGAAAGAGAAGATTTGCAGTCAAAAAAATACCCGCCTAAGATATTTATTAACAATAAAATTAAAAAAAAAATAGTAACTTCACTATAGTGGAAAAACTCAGCATATACCACTTTAACCAAGTTATCAAGGTTATGATCACAAATAAGACATCAACGACATAAACCTGCTGAAATGATACACAAAGAAGGACCCATCACTTCTGTGGCATTCTTGCCAAAAATATATAGCCACATTCTAATCATAAGAAAACATGAGACCAATTGAAAAAGAAGGGCATTCTACAAAACAACCGTTTAGTATTTTTCAAAAGTGACAAGGGCATGAAAGACAAGCAGACTGAGGAACTATCATAGATAGAAGACTACAAAGACATGATAACTAAATACAATGTGTTATCCTGGATCGGCTCCTGGAACACAAAAGGGACATTAATGGGAAAACTGATGAAATTCAAATAAGGTTGGTAATTTTATTAATAGTAGTATATGAATGTTACTTCCTGGTTTTGAGAATTGTACTATGGTTATGCAAGATGTTAACAGAGGGAGCTGAAGGGTATCTGGGAATTCTCTGTACCATAAGTCCAAAATTCAAAATAAAGAAGTTTTTAAAAGAGTTCTGGAAAAACTATACTGATATAGTGATAGAAAACAGATTGATGTTGCCAGAGGTCAGGAGGTGGGTGAAAGACTTGATTACAAAGGGACACAAGGGAACTATTTTGGACGATAGAAATGTTTTATACCATGACTGTGTTGGTAGGCACATGACAATATTCAGTTGTCAAAACTCAATGAATTACGCACTTGTGAAACTCGTGAAATTTTGTTAAATGTAAATTAGGCCTCAATAAGGCTGACAAAAAGTATTCTAAATGTAAATATAATCTTTAAAAAAAAAGTGTTGAGTTGCAATCCCAATATAAGCAGAATACAGAGAAGTATCAAATAACATACATGCTCTTACCAAATTAATTAACTGAGTGTGTACCACATCTTCTATCAAGACTGCTGTTTCATGAAGAGGCCTCCTAGCATCACCCAAAGAAAACCTGCAAAAAAAATTAAACACACCTATATTAAAGACTGTAAAACTAAGAAAGTCAAAAAGTGAAAGATACTAATTATTATAATCTATTTAATAAAGTATAACTTATTCTCTCAAATAACAGAGTGGATGTACAGTTTTCTATGGACATCTCTCCCACACAAGTTGCAACGTCCAAAGAAAAGTGCAGTGTTATCTATGCTAATCCTTGATTTGTACTCATTTTTAAGGGCATTTACTGTTTCCAAACGCAAAATATTACAACCACTTCATAATATTGGTAACCAAAAAATCATGTTACCATATACAAATTACCAATACAGTAACATAATACCCATATAGAAGATTATAAAAGCATGTAATTAAAATGAAAGTTGCTAAGAAAAATTTAGGTAAATGCCATCTTAAAATTTCCAACTATATACAAGCAGATTCTCAAGAATGGATTACAAAATTGATTTTAAAAGTCTTCTCAACTTTCATATGGTTAACTAGATGTGTGGAGAATTCCTTCCTGGTAAAGAACATTTGAAAATGCACAATACATTAAAAACATATTTAAAGCATGCTTTAACTAGCAATAGAGAAGACAAAACAGAAGTTAGACAAGATGAGTAAATACAGTTCTATAAGCTAAGAGAGTGCTGGATCAAAATTTATTCTGAAGGCATCTACTTATTCATAGCAGCCTATAGCCTGGATTTCAACTAGCACAGTATTCAAAGTATAGGAAAGAATGCTGTGACCTCAAGCAAGGTAGGAGATCAGTTCAAAGAATCTTATATGAGGTTGAAAAAGTAACATCAAGATGGTGATACTTTCAGTGTGTGAATTAGGAAAACACCTACTCCACAGAAGGAACTTTGCCTATCACACCCAAGGCTACGAGTGGAAGAGAAAAAAACGTGGTACTGGCATTAAGACAGACAAATGGACAAAAGGAACAGAATGGAAAGCCTAGAAATAAACCCTTATATATATGGTCAATTGATTTTCGATAAGGGTGGTAAGAATACCCAATTTGGAAAGGACAGTCTTTTCAACAATTGGTACAGGAAAACAAGATATCCACAAGCAAAAGAATGAAGCTGGACTCCTACCTCACATCACATATAAAAATAAACTCAAAATAGATGAAAGACCTAGATCAAAGAGCTAAAACTATAAAACTCTTAAAATAAAACAGAGAGGGAAATCTTCATGACCTTTGATTTGGCAATGGTTTCTTAAGTATGACACAAATGGCTCAGGCAGCAAAAGAAAAATAAATTGGATTACATCAAAATTAAAACCTTTTATACATCAAAGGACAATATTAAGAGAATGAAAAGACAACCCACAGAATGGAAAAAACATCTGAAAATCATTTATCAGATAAATAACCAGAATATATAAAGAACTCCTACAACACAACAAAACTAACCACCCACCTGAAAAATGGGCAATAGACTTGAATAGATATTTCTTCAATGAAGATATACAAATGGCCAATAGCAAATAAAAAGATGCTCAATATCATTAATCACTAGGGAAATGCAAATCAAAACCACACGGAGATATTTCACACCCACAAGAACGGCTATTACTGACAAAATGGAAAATAATAAGTGTTGGCTAGGATGTGGAGAAACTGGAAATGTTGTATGCTATTACCAACAAAATGGAAAATAATAAGTGCTGGCTAGGATATGGAGAAACTGGAAACGTACTTTGTTGGCTGGAATGCAAAATGGTGCAGCCACTGTGGAAAACATCTAGGTGGTTCCTGAAAATGTTAAACATAGAATTAGCATATGACCCAGCAATTCTGGGTATATACCGAAAATAACTGAAAAGAGGGATTCAAACAGACTTGTACAACAATGTTCATAGCTACATTATTCACATTTGCCAAAAGGTAGAAACAACTGAAGTGTCCATCAACAGAACAGATAAACAAAATGTGGCGTGTGTGTGTGCATGTGTGTGTGCGTGTGTACAATGAAATATTATTTAGCCATAAAAAAGGAAAGAAGTTCTGATACATGCTAGTACATGAATGAACTTCGAAATACTATGCTAAGTAAAATAAGCCAGACACAAAGGACAAATATTATATGATGCCACCTATATGAGGTATCTGGAATGGGTAAATTCAGAGAGACAGAAAGTAGAAAGAGAACACCAGGGGATTGGAGAGTTTTTGCTTAATGTGTAGAGAGTTTCTGTCTGGGATGGTGAAAACTTCAGGAACATGGATAGTGATGATGGTTGCATGACACTGTGAGTGTACAGTTAATGCCACTGCTAATGCCAGAGAATTGTACACTTAAAAACAGTTAAAATGATAAATTTTAATGTTATGTTATTTTACCACAATAATAAAATGGATGAAAGAAAACTAATATAAGAGCAGACTAGATTCAGATAAAAGATAATTAGTGTTCAGGACAGCAGATTTGAGGAAATTACCAATAATGCAGCATAAATAATAAGAGAATATCATGATAATGTTATGCCAAAAATGTTGATACTATGGTGAAATGGATACATTTCTGGAAAAATATAAATGTCCAAAACTTACCCAAGAAGAAACAAAAAACCTGAATAATTCTATAAATTTTTAAGAAATTGAATCAGCAGTAAATAAAAAAAAAAACCTTACTTCATCTGTAATGTTCTACCAAACATGCAAAGAACAGGTTATTCTAATTTTACATAACTCTTAGAGAGAATAGAAAAAGAGAGACATTCCTTAACTCATTTATTTAGGCTAGTATAACCTTGGTATCAAAACTAGAAAAGGACTGTAAAAGAAAGAAAAGTTACAGATAAATTTTACTCACGTACATAAACAGAAAAAACATAAATAAAAGGCCTGAAGAGAACAAAAGGTGGAGTAAAAGGGAATTCACTCTCTCTCCTACCCTACATCTATGGCCTCATGGGGAGCTCCCTATGATCAGTTCACAAAAGAAAAGATTCATATGGTTCTGCACGATATGCAGGCACCACCCAAAAGTGAACAGCTGCATTTCTACAGTCCCCTTCTGAATCACCCCTGAAAGACAGTGATGAAGGGAAATCCTCCCAGTGGGCTGAACTTTTAGCAGTGCACCTAGTTGTTCACTTTATTTGAAAGGAGGAATGGTCAGATGTGCAATTATATACTAATTCATAGGCTATGGCCAATGGTTGGTTGAATGGCAAGGGACATGGAAGGAACATGATTGGAAAATTGAGAAGGAAATCTGGGGAAGATGTAGGTGGATAGATCTCTCTGAATGTGCAAAAAACCATGAAGATATCTGTGTCCCATGTGAATGCTCACGGGCAACCTCAGCAAAGGAGGATTTTAATCAAGTGGATACCATCAGCCTTTTTCCCCAATCACACTATCCATAGTGTGGGTTCATGAACAGAGTGGCCAAGGTGGGAGGGATGGAGGATATGCAGGGCTCAACAACATGGACTTCCACTCACCAAGGCCAACGCTGTTATGGCCATGGCTGAGTGCCTACTTATCAGCAGCAGAGATCAACAATGAGTCCCTGATATGGCACCACTCCCCAGGGTGATCAGCCAGCTAGCTACCTGGTAACAGGCTGACTACATTAAACAACTACCATCACGGAAGTGAAAGTGTATTGTTCTTACTGGAACAAACACTTACTCTGGACATGGATTTGCCATCCCTGCACGCAATGCTTCTGCCAAGAGTGCCATCTGTGGACTTACAGAATGCTTATCCACTGTCATGTTACTCCACATTGATCAGAACTCACTTCACAGCAAAAGAAGTGATGCACTGGGCCCATGCTCATGGAATTCACTGGTCTTAACACGTTCCCCACCATCATGAAGCAGTTGGTTTGACAGAATGGTGGAACAGCCTTTCAAAGACTCAATTACAGTGCCAGTTAGGTGACAATACCTTCCAGAGCTGGGGCCAAGTTCTCTAGAACATTATATATCCTATGAATCAGCATCCAGTATATGGTGCTGTTTCTCCCACAGATAAGATTCATGGATCCACAAAACAAAGGGTGGAATGGGAGTGGCACCACTCATTATTACCCCTAAAGACCCACTTGCAAACGTTTTGCTTTCTGTTCCCAGGATCTTATGATCTGCTTGCCTAGAGATCTTAACTCGTGAGTGAGGAATGCTTTCACATTTATTCCATTGACACAATTATTCCACTGAAATGGAACTTAACACTGCTGCTTAGTCACTTTGAATTCCTCATGCTTCTGAATCAACAGGCAAAGAGGAAGTTACTGTGCTGGCTAGGGTGAGTGATCCTAACTACCAAGTGGAAACTGGACTGGTACTCCACAGAAGAGGTAAGGAAGAGTATGTCTGGAAAACAGGAGATTCCTTAGGGCATCTCTTAGCATGACCATGCCCTGTGATTAAGGTCAATAGAAAACTACGATAACCCAATCCAAGGAAGACTACTGAAGGCCCAGATCCTTTAAGAATGAAGTTTTGGGTGAAGAACACAACCAGCTAAGGTGCTTGCTGAAGGCAAAGGGAATACAGAATGGGGAGTAGAAAAAGGTAGTTATTAATAGCAGCTATGACCACATAACTGGTTACAAAAACAAGGATTGTAATTGTCATGAGCATTTCCTTGTTAGTATGTTTGTGTGTGTCTGAGTGTTAGACAAATATCCCTGTTTCCTTCCCTCTCTTGTTCCTTTATCATATAACATAAGATGTATAGGATTTATATAATATTTAATTATTAATAATTTTACATCATAATATTTAAGCTAGGGATATCAAGGAGAAGTACAAACATCACTGAAGGACTTAACCTCATCTTCTGGGGGAGGAGTTAGTGCATTTTCAGCTGTATGCTGGATAATGTATCAAGTTAGGCAGAATTATGACCTTGTTATTGTCTTTATTTGGAGATTAAGTATAGTTTAAGGAGATGTATATGGAAGCCACGTTGACATGGGGTATGGTTGCTTTTATGTCTCAACTTGACTGGGCCATGGGGTGCCCAAATATTTCGTTAAACATTAATTTGGATATGCCTGGGAAGGTATTTCTGAATGAGATTAACATCTGAATTGGCAGACCGAGTAAGGAAGATTGCCCTCTCCTGAGTGGGTGGGCCTCATCCAACCTGTTGAAGGCCTCAATAAAACAAAAGGCAGAGTAAGGAAGAATTCATCCTTTTTGCCTACCGTCAAGTTGGGACATCAGTCTTCTACTGCCTTTAAACTTGGGCTGGGACTTACACCATCAGCTCAACAGCTTCTCAGGCTTTCATACTATATTTTTACTCTCCGCCCTGCCATGTTTTATGGTTTTGATTTCATAATGTACATCTTTTTACCTTGTGTATCTTAAAATCTATTGTAGTTACAGTTATTTTTATTGCTTTTGTTTTTTAACCTTCATATTAGATGTATAAATGATTTACCCAGCACCATTAAAACATTTTGAGTAATCTGAATTTAACCAGTGGGTTTTGTACTTTCATATGTTGTCCTGTTACTAATTAGCATCCTTTCATTTCAGTTTGAAGAAGTCCCTTTCACAATTCTTATAAGGCTGATCTAGTGGTTATGAACTCCTTCAGCTTTTGCTTGTCTGGAAAACTCTTTATCTCTCCTTCACTTCCGAAGGACAACTTTGCTGGGTCAACTAATCTTGGTTGCCAGTTTTTTTCTTTCAGCACTTAGAATATATCATGCCACTCCATTCTAGCTTGCAGAGTTTCTGCTGAAAAAATGTGCTGTTAACTTTATGAGGGTTCTCTTGTACATAACAAGTTGTTCTTCTCTGGATGCTTTTAAGATTCTCTCCTTGTCTTGAAACTTTGACAATTTAATTATAATGTGTCTCAGTGTGGGTCTCTTTGGATTCATCTTGTTTGGGACTCTATGAGTGCCCTAGATCTAGATATCTGTTTCTTTTTTCAGGTTAGGGAAGTTTTCAGCCATTATTTCCTCAAATAAGCTTTCTACCTCCTTGTCTCTCTCTTCTGCATCTGGGACCTTTATAACGCAAATATTGGTTGGCTTGATGATATCCCATAAGTCTACACTCTTTTTCATTCTTTCCTCTTTTTTCTCCTCTGACTGAATGAATTCCACAGCCTTTCTTCAAGTTCGCAGAACCTTTCTTTCACTTCATCTAGTCTGCTGTTGAACCCCATTACTGAATTTTTCAATTCAGTTAATGTATCCTTTAGTTCTGTGATTTCTGTCTGGTACTTTTCTATATTTCCTTTAAAATTCTCACTTTGTTCATGCATTGTTCTCCTGGCTACGGTGAGCATCTTTATGACCATTGTTTTGAACTTTTCGGGTGAATCACTTATCTTAGTTTCTTGAGTTTTATATTGTTCTTTCATTTGGAATATATTCCTTTGTTTCCTGATTTTCCTTGTATCTCTGTGTTGATTTCTGTGCATTAGGTAAAACAGCCACCCCTCCCTGTCTTGACAGAGTGGTCTTGTGTAGAAGATGAACCTTATAGTTCAGCCCTAACTCTTGGTTGTCTCTTAAAACTTTGTGATTGTCCAAGATACCTTGTTTGTTCTTAGAGGCTCCCAATAGTTGAGAATGTGCCAAGACCTGTCAGTGTCCCAAAGGAGAGGATCTCAGCAGGCAACCAGATGGAGGCTGACTGGAAGCTGGATCCTTAGGCAGTATCTTTTAAAGTATGCAAATAAGCCACTTTCAGGGAAAGATTGGAAGATGAATATTTCTCTCTGTTCCCTCTGTGCTGAGCCCTGGGGGGATAGCTGGTTGAGAAGTGTTTCTTGGCTACAGTCCTGTGGGACCTGGAAATCAAGCCCTGTTGGCCATGTGATCAAGGGTTGTGTCCCCTGGGTAGCAAATACAAAAGTAAGGTCACCAAAGGTGTGCACAAACTCTTTCCAGGGAGACACTGGTGACCCGGAGCTGGCCAGAGGGAGAATGTGGAGATGGCATCCACAGGCCTCCCCAGTCTGCGGGAAGGTTCACAGACAGCCCCTAGATATGTGCTAAATTAGAAACCTAACCCTTAATCTACAGCTTTTAAGACATGTAAATAGGGCTCTTTCAGGGAAAGAATGGGAGATGGCCATTTCCCACTGCTGCCTCTAAGCTGAAGCCTGAGAGGACAGCCAAGTAAAAACTGTTTCTTGGTTTGCTACAGTCCTGTGGGACACAGGAACATAAGCACTGCTGGCCACCAGAGCCAGGTGATCAAAGGGTGGGCCCTCTGGACAGTAGTCACAAAAGCTGGATAACCAGTTGTGGCATAAACTCCTGTCATTAAGATACTAGCGACCTGAAGTGGGGCAGACGGAGATCTTGAAGATGCCTGCTAAACTAGGAGTCTGACCTTCAGGCTGCACTTTTCTCCCCAGTTTTATTGAGAAATAATTGACATCCATCATTGTATAAGTTTAAGGTGTACAGCATGATGGTTTGATTTACATATATTGTGAAATGATTACCACAACAGGTTAACATCCTTCTCATATAGATATAATGAAAGAGAAAACATTTTCTCCATGTGATGAGAACTCTTAGGATCTACTCTCTAAACAACTTTCCTATTTGTCACACAGCAGGGTTAACTACAGTCATCATGTTGTACATTACATACCTAGTACAGCAGTCCTCCCTCATCCTTGAGGGATACATTCCAAGACCCCCAGTGAATGCCTGAAACTGCAGATAGCACTGAACCCTATATAAACTATGTTTTTTCCTATACATACATACCTACGATAAAGTTTAATTTAAAAATTAGGCACAGTAAGAGAGTAACAACAATAACTACTAATAAAATAGAACAATTATAACAAAATACTATAATAAAAGTTACCATAGATCTGAGCAACCTCAACATATGATTTTTTTTTTCTTTCCTTATTAAGTTGAGAACTTTCACCTTTTCACTTAAAGAAAGCACTCTATGGCTTCTCTTTGGCATATCTGAATTACCAGCAAGACATGAACACAAGCACTGTGATACTGCAACAGTCAATCTGACAACCGAGATGGCTACTAAGTGACAAAGGGGTGGGTAGTGTATACAGTGTGGATCCACTGGACAAAGGGATGATTCATATCCTGGGTGGGATAGAATGGGACAGCATAAGATTTCATCACCCTACTCAGAATGGCATGAAATTTAAAACTTATAAATTGCTTATTTCTGGAATTTTCCATTTAGCATTTTTGGACCGTGGGTAACTGAAACTGCAGAAAGTGAAACCACAGATAATGGGGGACAACTGTACTTATTTACCTTATAACTGGAAGTTTGTACCTTTTGACCACCTTCCTCCAATTCCCTCTCCCCAGAGGAGAGGCACCGGGTCCTCTGGTACCTCTGTCGCTGCCTCTGGTAACCATAAATCTGATCTCTTTTTCTATGAGTTTGGTGGGGGGTTTTGTTTATTCTTAAAATTCCAAATATAAGTGAGATCATATGGTATTTGTCTTTGACTTATTTCACTTAGCATAATGCCTTCAAGGTCCATCCATGTTGTTGCAAATGGTAGGATTTCCTTGTTTTTTGTGGCTGAATAATATTCCACAACTTCTTTCTTTATCCATTCATCCATCGATGGACACTTAGGTTGTTTCCATGTCTTGGCCATTGTAAATAATGCTGCAATGAACATGAGGGTGCAGATATCTTTTTGAGTTAGTGTTTTTGTTTCCCTTGGATATATTTCCAGAGGTGGAATTGCTGGATCATATGGTAGTTCTATCTTTAATTTTTTGAGGAACCCCCATACTGTTTTCCATGGTGGCTGTACCAATTTGCAATCCCACCAACAGTGCACAAGGCTTCTCTTTTTTTCCACATCCTTGCCAACACTTGCTATTTCTTGTCTTTTTGATAATGGCCATTCTAACAGGCATGAGGTGACATCTCATTGTGGTTTTGATCTGAATGACTAGTGATGTTGAGTATCTTTTGATGTACCTGTTGGCCATTTGTAATATTTTCTCTGGAAAAATGTCTATTCAGATCCTTTGCCCATTTTTCAGTTGGATTATTTGTTTGCCATTGAGTTGTATGAGTTCTTTATATAGTCGAGCTATTAACCCCTTATCAGATATATGATTTGCAAATATTTTTTCCCATTCCATAGGTTGTCTTTTCGCTTTGTTGATGGTGTCTTTTGCTGTGCAGAAGATTTTTAGTTTGATGTACTCCCACTTGTTTATTTTTTGTTATTGTTGTTGCTTGTGCTTTAGGTATCATATTCAAAAAATCATTATCAAGACCTATGACAGGGAGTTTTTTCCCCTATGTTTTCATCTAGGAATTTCATGTCTCACATTTAAGTCTTTAATCCATTTCAAGTTAAATTTTGTGAGTGGTGTAAGATAGGTGGCAAGTTTCATTTACATATGGATATCCAATTTTCCCAGCACCATTTATTGAAAAGACTGTCTTTCTCCATTGAGTATTCTTTACCCCCTTGTCAAATATTAGTTGACCCTATATGTTTGGCTGCAGGCTGCAGCTTTTAAGATATGCAAATAGGCCTCTTTCATAGAAAGACTGGGAGATAGGCATTCTGTCCGCTACCTCTGAACTGAGCCCTGGGGAGACAGCCACAGCAAGTCCTTGCAAACCTGTTAAGAAATGTTTCTTTCTTTGCTATAGTCTTGTGGGTCCAGTGGATGAAGCTCCAGTGGCTTTCAGAGTTAGATGTTTTGGGAGCCTGTCCCTCAGGTGCAAGTCTTAAAAGGTGGGGGACTAGATACTGAGTCCAACCCTTTGCTCCTCAGACAGAAGCTGGGAGTTGGGAGTTCCTTCCTTACTCCATGTCACGGTCACCATGTTGGGTGGGGTTTATGGTCAGAGTATGTCTCAGCCTTTCCTACCCATGTCAAAGTTGTTTTTCTTTTTGGTCATCTGCCCGATGTGTAGGAGTCACTTCTGGATTTCGTTCAGAGGGAATTTTTCCATGTATAGCTGCAGATTTGGTGTGTCCATGGAAGGAAGTAAGCTTAGAAGCCTCCTACGTCACCACCTTGGACTGGAACCCTGGAATTCTCAGGCTTTCACACTGGGAATGGAACTTATACCACTGGCTCTTCTGGATCTCAGGCCTTTGGACTCAGACTAGAATTTACATCACCAGCTCTCCTGCTCCTCAGGTATCTGGACTTGGACTGGAACCATACCATTGGCACTCTTGGGTCTCTAGCTTGCCGACTGCACGTCTTAGGACTTCTCAGCTTCCATAATTGTGTGAGCCAATTTCTTATAGTAAATCTCTTTTATACACACACACATTCATCCTATTGGTTCTGTTTCTCTGGAGAACGCTGACTAATACACCCAGGAAGGCAAGAACAGAACATAAATCTATTAATATAATCAACTACTTAAAATATGAAAAGAGAAAAACCATATGATCATCTCAATAGACATAGGAAAATCACTCAACAACCATTCATGACAAAGATTTTGGCAAACTAGGATTAAAAGGGATTTTCTTTAATCTGATAAAGGGAATCTACCAAAAACCTTATAGAAAACATACTCAGAAGCATTCATACCTTCTGAAATTCAGACCAACACAAGGATTCCCACTATCAGCACTATTAGTCAATAGTTTACTTAAGATTATATACAGAACATTAAGGCAAGAAAAGGTTTAACCCATATAAGCACTGGAAAAGAAAAACTAAACTGTTCTTATTCCCATATAATCTGAGTATCTACACAGAAAACCAAAAATAATTGGGATATAAATTATTTGCATTAATTAAAGAAGTTAGCAAGTTTTTCAACTATAAGATCAATCTAAAATTATCATTATCGACACAAAGACAGAATGAACACATAGAAACAGACAGCAGAGTGGTGGCTACCAGGGCTGGGGATGGGGGAAATGTTGCTTAAAGGGTACAAACTTCTAGTTATAAGAGGAATAAGTTCTGAGGATGTAATGTACAGCATGGTGGTTAAAGTTAATAATACTATATTATACACTTGAAAGTTGCTAAGAGTAAATCTTAGATGTTCTCACCACAAAAAAGAAATAGTAATTATGTGACGCGAAGGACGTGTTAGCTAAATCTATAGTGGTAATCATTTTGCAATAAATATCATATCAACATGTTATACCCCTTAAACTTATACATTATATGTCAATTATACCTCAATAAACTTGGAGAAAAAAACACAGAAAGTCAGAAAAGACAATTAAAAAAGAAATATAAATTAGTTCTAAACTATATGAAAGAGCCAAGAATAGTCAAGACGCTTTTGAAGTACAAGGTGGGAGAATATTTCCTATAAGACTTACTATAAAGCTGTAGTAATTAAGATAGTGTGTTATTGGTGCAAGGACAAACCAACCAACCAACAGAACCGAACGAGAATAAAAAGCCCACATTAGACAGTAAACTCCACATGGCAAAAATCTTCTGTCATGTTTACTGATATATTCAGCATTTAATTCTTTGGATTGCCTGAACAGTTTCCCTTCTATTAAGTTACCTCAAATCTCACTACAGAAAAAGTACAAAGTTATCAAAGTGAAATAATTGACTCAAAGATAAAACAATGAATTCAATTCACACCTCTAGTAAAAAGAATATTTTAAAAATACTTCTTGTATTAATAAAATGTACAAATAATTATCAAGTTCTACCTCAAGATTTTATGAGAAAGTTAAAACTTTCCTACTAAAAACAGTCTTCATTAGCATAAACATGTAAAGTATCTAAAACGAGCCAAAGACATATAACTAGGGATGAAATTTGATGAGTATATTATTTTAATTTTCAGGGTTGCACTACTCCCGCTTTAATCCCACAGTTTTTCTCACATTACTTCTGCCAATGTTTTTCCCACACACAGAAAGCTACACATTGTCCTAGTGGTTTTTGGAAAATAGAAATGAAAACCACTATACCTAGCCACAGTCACTTCCTTTTTGCTTTGCAATGTATATATTTTTAAGTCACTTAAAGACAAAATCCAAGTAATTGATATTTATACAAATTTTTAATTTTTTTTCTGTTAAATACCTACCTTACCACTAACTGACGCCTTGAGTGACTTGTCCTGGGTCTAGTCCCAACCAATCGAGTCTGATACTCAATTCCTTCACCTACTGCCTAAATGCCTGTAACCACACCAGTACTCCTAGACCAGCCTCCACTAAAGGTGTTTTCAGGAAACTTTCCTGAAAAGGCTGTCCCTCCCCTGGTCTCCTGCAGTAGCTTCACTGCTGTAACACACGAGCCTCCCTGTTAGGAAGGACTGTAATTTTTATAACTATGGTCACAACAAGCAGTAAGTCCTGCAATCCTGCTGGACTCCTCTTAATAATGGTAGTGGTAGAGTCACTTATATGCTACCTTCTCACCCAAACAAGTTTCGTTTTATTCAATCCCAGGATCAAATGTCTCAGTGAGCACTAAGGCAGCTAACTCTGCAATTCTCTTGTCAAGGGCATAATGGAAGGATGAAATAAGCAAGGCTACTCACAAGGTGAAGTGACACTCCTTGTTCTATACACATATACTTAGATACAGGAGGCTGAACAAAACCACAGGACACTGTCCCAAAAAGCCCGCAGAACTTACAACCAAGCCATTCAGTATTTTTATGTGTTATGTGTATGCTCAACACAGTCTAAAATTGGGAGATAGCCTTTAAACAGACATCTATTAAAGTAAAAACATTTATTAATAGAAAGTGCAGAATAAAATAGAAAAAAAGAACTAGTTACAGAGACATTTCCAAAACACAGAAAACAAATTTTTAAAAATATACACTGAATATTACTATAGTCATTATGCATTCTCAAAAAACAACAAAACTCTACTTCAGTAGTTTCTAACATCAGTTTAAAAAAAAAAGGAGGGAAGGAAGGTGATGGATATTTGCTATCTTACTCTATGTTGAGCCCCAATTTGACATCTTTGATTAGTACTTTATGCTAAGTACTTCCAAAGTATGGTGATGAACTTTTGATGTCTCTGTAAATTCTAAAGCATATTCATTTACTAAAACTTTTGGTAACCTCCAGATCCTATGAAAAAAAAAATACATATGATGATGTATCCATAGATCCATGCTCCTTACATCTACTTATCCCCAACTGTGAAATGCAATCAACTCCAAATTCCTTTAATGGCTTTAACTGTAAGAAAAACAAACTTTTTAAGCAAGCACATATAATATGTATATATTTATCTCTTTTTAAGTTATACAAATATATATAATATTAGTACAAAAGCATAGTATAAAACATAAACACAAAAGAGAAAGTTCAATGGAGGTAAAAATAAAACAAATAGCATTTTTTAAATAAATATTTTATTTATTCACATGAGAAAACTATTTTGCTCTGATTAAAATATATATATTGTTATTAGCATTACCAACACTTCCAGTTTGCTTGGGACTAAGGGATTTTTCAAATAAATGAAAAATAAATCAGCTTAATTAATACTAAAAGGTCATGATATACTTTTTACAAAAAAAGGACAAGCCAGAAAACAGGTTCTTTTTCTAAGAGAACAAATGAATAATGAATAAAACTTGTATATTTACTTTCAAACAATCACCCTTATTATTTGAGTTCTAGGGTCCCAAAATAGAGAAACAAATAGCACACCAGGAATTTATCCCTTCATTGGGAGATAATGCTTTTCCATGCTGTGAAGCGGAGGACGAAATTCATGATAGTCAGGGGATGAGGACTTAGCTTACCCAGCTGAGTCTCAGTGTGGTCACTGCCTCCACTCAAGAGAAGACACAGCACCCAGATGAATGGGGGCCAGAGATGTGAGCCCAGAAAAAGAGACACATTTTATATGGCCAGTATCCAACTAAGATGACAATAATGCAGCTAAAAGTCCCACTACATCCTGGCCTCAGCTACAAAGAAGGGGAAGTCAGTTGTGATGAAAAGAAATCAGACTGGAAGCTGGAGGGCCAGGTCCTAGTTCCCACTCTGCTGCTGAGTAGTATTGTAACCTTGGGCAAGCAACTTTTCTGGGTACCTCAGTTCCTCAACAATGAAAGGAGGGGCCTGGATTAGACGATTTTAAAGATGTCTTTTCAGATATTTGATTTTGGCCTATGAAAGCAGCTATAATCCTTAAATCCTAAAAACTTCTGTATTCAAGAATTGTAAGAAAATCACTTTAATTAAGAAAACTCTTATAAGAAAATTAAGTCTTACTAATTGAGTAAATTTGGTAACAATCATGAAATTAAGAAAAAAGATTTTTTTAAATAGTAACACAGAATGAAGTAAATGAATAAAAACAATTGGAAGAAGGTCAACAAGGCTACAACTTATTCCTGGTCCTATATATATATGGAAATAGTTTCCAAGAAACATTCTACTGCCCCTTAAAGAAATTAAAAAAAAAAAAAAAAAAGCTAAAGTGGTGTTTTTACTTGGAGATATTATCACAGGATTTTATATTATTCTTTTTAAGTATATTTAACAGGGTCCACTTTTGAGTCTAAAATACCTGTTTTCAAACTCTGTTTAAGAACAGAGTGCAAGGACTGAATAAGTTTGAATTAAAGGGATTCTTTAATGAAAGAGATCCTTTCACAATGTATTCGTATATCAAGCCATCACATCGTACACTTTAAATATCTTACAATTTTATTGGTCAATTACACCTCAATAAAGCCAGCGGGAAAAAAAGAGATTTTGAAAAAGAAGCCAAGGGGATAAGTTTGGTAAGAATCTGTGAGAGATAGCCTGCTAGGCCAGTCCCAAAGAACAAGGCCGACAAGCAGATCTGTTCATGAGGCATCCAGGAACCAAACATAAAAGGAAGGACAAAGAGACGTTTCTTTACTGCCATGTGTGCGTCTTCTTGGATGCTGAGTTGCTTTCAGTACTTACCATTGGCTACAAATTCTAATGTGGTTAAATTATTCTGGATGCTGTGGTTAAGTAATTGCTGCGGTCTTGGGAGCTAGTTACTTTTTTTTTTTTTATTACTTCTGGTTTTTTGGACAATTTTCTACCTCAGGTAATTGACATTACTTTGGAATGGACACTGTGTGACTACTGCTTGGTGTAAGAAGGCCCTGGGTGACTTTCTGTCCCCAAAAGAAAGTTTCCTTTTTCCTCTCAAACCACTTATTTGATTATACTTTTATAGGCTAGGTATTACTATAATACCCAGGAATTTCTCCTAACTGGAATTAGAGTGAATAGCAGGCTAGAGCCCTAACACACGCTCTCGTCAGCTGACCTGGCACTAGACGGCACATGCAAACACAGACATCACCCTGTTGATGTCATTCTTACCCAATGTTTGTTGAGACTGATTTACCCACTGTCCAAAGAGGGAAAAAAAGTGCAGAAGTTTGACCACGAGCAGTCATTTAAGGCAATCAGACAGTCATAAACACATGCAAATCATCCTTACTCTTCCATTTTTAATACCTCTAACATTCATAACTCTTACGATTTTATCTACATGTTTTTCAAAGGAAGAAATAAATTCAATGGCTCTGAGAAAGCAAAAGTGATAAGTAAATTAAAATATCAAATAAACACCACAACAACAGTTTTTCTAGCAGTGATCATCTTTCTTACTGCTTGCTCGATTTTTCAACATCCATTTCCCCACCTCCTTTACTATAGTATATATTCATATATAATTTAAATGAACTTTGAGAATATTTTTAGAATTTTATGACACTCCATGAAACAAGTATAAATATCTGAAGATATAAGTAAAAACAAGTTTATAAAATTATAATTTATGATGCAAAATTTATAATACCTATGTGAAAAAATACAGACAGATTAATAAATATATTTGTTTAAAGTAAAATAAAAGTTAAGACACGGTAAAACTTTGAAAAAGTAAACACTTAAATCACCTATAGGTATTAAATACTCAATCAACAAATATTTACTGAGTGCCTAGTGTGTGTAAGACACTGTTCTAGTTGCTTAGGACACATCAATGAACAAAACAAGATAACAAATGAGTGGAGTTTGCATTCCAATGAGGAAAGGAACTAACAAACAATATACATATAAATTACTAAATAAATGATTTGCATGTGTAAGAAAGAACAGAATCAGAAAATGGGAAGTATGAGATAGCAGATGGGAGGCAATATGAAATATTAAAATGAGTATTTATTAATTTTTGATGTGTGAAAGAAATGGCTTTTAAGAGAAAGAGAAAAAAATACATCAGAAAACTTTGTAAAAACCAAAGACTCATCTAGGAAAGCTCATCTAGAATTATCAGAGCATGAGGCATGAAAATGTGCATCTGAGGAAGTTACAAAAATAGCATAATATATATATGAACCTCTTCCAACAATTCAGAGGGCAATTTTTCTTACATGTCCTAAATTCCTAAGAGGCAAATATCCCCATATTCAAGCTCTAATGAATAGCAGCATAAAGCAAATGATTATAAGCACTCTATTTGAGGAACAGGAAAGATAATGAATGAGAAGTATACCAATCACTGAATGTGGGTCAGAGAAGGACCTAAAAGATTATTTAGTCCATTCATTTTGTTTTAGAAAGAAGGAAAATAAAGGTCAGACAGGTGAAATAACCATTTCAGGGTCACAAATCCAGTTAGAGGCAAAACCTAAACCTTTGTTTCGTCCAGAACTCTTTTTCTGCAATACCACGTTAAATGTGCAAAAACTGTAACCAATTAGACAAATTAACCCTAAAAACCCATTTATCAAAGATTAAGATTAACAAAATAATATAGAGGAAGCCTGGTTCAATCACTTTTATAACTAAATAATTTTTTAAAGTTTTTAGAGAGATACGGAATAACTTCAAAAAGTTATTTCAGTCCCTTAGGCCCTCAAAACATTTAATAACACAAGGACTTAACTATCTCATTACTGCTGAAATTTAACAGCCAAAAATTAACTTTCTATAACATTGGATATAGACACACTATAATCACAAATTTCACCCAAATTTTCAAGCACATTTCATGGACTGGGAATCAGAGATTTAAGAAAGTTAAGAGATTTGCCCATGGCGTTAGCAATAGTAAGCTTCAGAATTACATGCTGTGAGACAGTCACTTAGAGAAAGGAGAACTTTACACTATACACATATTTAGATAATTAGCAAAACAGATAAACGTGGCATACTGTACCAGTACCTGCCAAATTGACGTCCAGAAAAAAGTATTCCATAGTTAAGTGAGTTTACGAAATGCCGTATATTTTATTCTTCTCTAGATTTGCAATGCATGTTACCATATTAGATGCTCTGAGAAGTTCTGCAGTAAAGAAACTTTTGGTTTTCAATGTATTTACTGTGTATGTAATCATTTTTTAAGCCCATTTAACTATATAGCATAGAAAATCAATTTAGGCAACGGTGACATAAGCAAAAAGAACTCCAATATGACCTAAGAACTTCAGGGATAGGATTCCAAATAAGCTGCAGCCTAAGGTATTACAACTTCAGAGTTCTTCAGTTTCGAACAATGAGATGGTGGTGGTGGTGATAACAGCAAACGATTGTTTTTCTTTCTTTTTTATTCCTTACTCATTCAACAAATATTTATTGTGGGTCTATATCATGTCAGGCACTGAATTTTACACTAGCTGTGAATTTTCCAAGTTCCCACAAATTAAGGATTTTTCTGCAGCCATGGTAAGCAGCCACCAGAACCAGTACTAAAGCTCATCCGTGGATCACCTAACAGCGGCAGCCCCTCACTCCTCAAAGTCAGTCAGCAACAGCCTCACTCCAATAAACCTGCCTCTGAGTGCTAATCAATCCACAACAGCCTCATTTCAGCAACCTCTCTGCTGTAGATGACATTAATTTCCAGAACACTACCAATCACTGAACAGCATCCTTCCCGAAAACGCTACGCAAGGTGAGCAGTCTTCCCGCTGAGAGACTGTGCTGGACCAGCATATGCTTTCCCTTTACAATAAGAAACAATAAATCTAGTTTTCTCCATTCAGATATTGAATGATGGTCTCATTATGCTTTTCACACAGTGTTTGAGAAAGTCTGATCTCACAACCCTGTCAGCCTAACCACCCCCCTCTATTTTCCTTTCTAACTTTTTATTTGGAAAGATCTCAAATCAATAGAAAGACTAAAATAACAGCACAATAAACACCTATATATCCTTCACCTAGAATCACCAACTGTCAACATTTTGGCACATTTCCTTTCTCTCAAAATTATACACACACATTTATATACACACATAAAACACACATTTACACACGTACATACATGTATACTTGTATCTTTATATTTTTCTTTGAACAGCAAACATTCACTGAGTGCTTTACATGTACCTAGGATACTTAGATGAATTATGTCATTTAAACCTCTTAAAGACCCCATATCCCAGTATCACTATGCCTGCCTCTCTCCCTCTTGGAGAGATATTCCTTATAGTAAGTGAAATTCTATTTGTTAACGTCCACATGCTAGGCTTAGGTTCACCACCTAAAACTAGATGAAATATGAAATCTACCTTTTATACAACTGGTCTTCAAAAATATGAAGAAAGCTTGCTTAAAAACTTTTTCTGGGTAAATAGTATCTTTTTTTAAACAGTTTTATTTAGATATCATTTATATAACATAAAATTCATATATTTAAAGTGTACACGTCAATGATTTTTAGTAAACTAACAGAGTTGTACCACCATCACCACAATCCAGTTTTAGAACATTTCTATCATTCCAAAAAGATGCGTCACGCTCATTTACAGTTAACCCCCATTCCCATCCCATCCCAAGGCAACCACTAATCTACTTGAAGAAACCAGGCACCCCTCTCCAGTCTTCTTTAAGTTAAAGATCCCCCACTTCTTATCATTTAGGTCTCTACTTAAATGGCATATCCTTGGAAAGACTTTTCCAACAATCACCACGTCCAATCCTCACTTGAATCAGAGAAGTTCAGCATTTATTTACTTAGTTTATATGGTAAAGGTTCTGCTCAAGATTGCATTTGAAGAAAAAGGTTCCAAAACTTTTAAATAAACAAAAGGAATGAAAACCTCTAACCTAAGTGTTGAACAAGTCATAAGCCAAATATAAATGCCCTGTAGCTAAGAGATATCCTTGAGACAACAGATCCACCAATCAACACTGTGGGCTGGGAAGAGTTGAACCAACTATCAACCTGCCTTTGTCTGGACTATAATTCTCCATCTCATCCATAAGAACATCTTGCTGAAATTTTGTACTCTACTGCCATGGCATTATCCTATCAGAAAAGAAAACTATTTTACTCTGATATGAACTGTGATCTCATATAGGTTCCTACCAATTACAGATTCCAGAATTTTTGTTGAGATTGATGTCAAGTTCACTAGGGCATAATGACCAGAATCTCCCCTCCCTCATCACTTTCTAAATGAAGCAAACTCATGCCAAAATTATAACAATTACATTTTCTTAAATAGTATTCTAGAAAAACCACCTAGTAATAATTAATGCCACAGTTGTAAATAATCTCTCTCCTAATGTACTTGTATTTCCAGGATTTAATTTGTCACCCAAAACAATAGTTTTAGTCTCATATACTATAATACTGACTAAACCTATAAATTTAAAAATATGGAAAACACTACAAAGCTGTTATACTACCAATTAAGCAACCCAGAAGTTAATTGTGCAAATATTTGTGACTGCCAACAGGAAAATACATAATATATTCCAGTTGTAGTACATAATACATTCCATTTGGTCCTTCACAAAGGGCTTCAGTTTCAATCAGGAATTGTACAAGACAATTTTCCTTCTAGAATATGTAAACTGAACAATGATCAGTCGCTTCTGTTCTGAGAAAAGTAAGAAAAAGTATCTTCATAATTTTCCTCAAATTCAAATGAAATTTAGTATGCCCAGAAGAAATGCATTTTATGTCTGCTCTCAAGAACATGGATAAAAAAGTGATAACATGAGAATGAAGTTAAGAATTATACATAACAATTCTACCAAGAATAAACATATAGATATAATGAATAATCCTTTGGTTCTACTTTAGATTATACTCTACAACTTTAAAATTCTGGCATATATAAATAAGAATCTTTTATAGATATTTACACACACTATCACTGAAATTCATATGTTAATCTCTAAATTATACTATGAAAAGCTTAGTCTGTATTTCTAGTAGCTTGCAATGAAGAACATGTGCAGTCTTCTAAATGTACTAAATATTAATAAAAACATACATCTATGTACCTACCAACCACCAGCCTTTATCTTCATAAGGACTGGCTCTATGGTAGCAAATAAAAACATTAATATTAATTAATATCAATAAAATAGTAGTTAACACCTAGGCTTAGAACTATCACAGAATCCTACAACTTTCAAACTCTTTTGCATTATTATATAAAAGTCTTTGAAATCTGGCTTCTGCCTTTGGTTCTGGTCTTATTTCCAGCCATGTATCATTTGTTCCTGCCTGACACACCAAACTACCTGTAGATAGCTGACCACACAATGAGTTTCACCTCTTCTGGCCTTTGTATGTGATGAATCCTCTGACAAATATTCCTTTGTGTCTTCTCTCATTCAACTAATTCCTTCAAAATTTAGTTCAATAGGTACCACCCTTGGGAAATTTTCCCCAATCCCCAGTTCATTTTAGATATTCCTCTGTGGTATATTGCATTGACAGCCCTAACTCTAACCACACACTATATCCATTCCCATTGTCAAAGTGACTTTAAGTGCCTTTACGCTATAACTCTGAGCTCAAGCATGAGCTCAATCATGTTACATGCTTTGGCCCACAGGATGTTAGCAGATGTTAGCAAGCAGAGGCTAAGGAGCACTTAAGCATTTCAACTTGTGCTCTTGCAGTCTGCCACTGCCAGGAAAATGTGCCCAGGCTAATCTGCTAGAAGATTTAAAGACATAGGGAACAGAGCTGAGTCACCCCAGTCTTTCCAGTTAAGGAATCCTAAATCAGTTGAATCAGCTGACAGTCCGCTGACACTCAGACAGATGACAGCACCCGGTCAAGATTAGTGAAGCTGCCTAATCTACTATCCCAGACACATAAACACAAATGCTGAGGTTTTACCACTAAGGTTTTATGGCTTTTTGTTATGCAGCACTACTGTGGCAATAAATAACAGATCCACCCTCCTAAATGCTCCCATAGCACTTCTCATAACATATATTACATCAGACCTTTATAGTGACTTATCTCTTCTTCCCTAGATATTAGAGGAGATAGCATGTCTTATTTAAATTTGTGTTCTCACACCTAACAAAATGCCAGTTGCATGTGGGAACGAAATATATGTTTGTGGAAAGAAGGAGGGAGGGGAGAGGCAGAGCAAGAGGGAAGGAAGGAAAGAAAGAAGGAAAGAAGGAGGGAGAGAGGGTGAGAGGAAGGCAGGCAAGAATCAAAAGAAGAGTTGTGTTGAAGAAGAAAACATTCTTATGGAAAAATATACAGGTGATGAAGAAGGATAGCTATTTAGATGGGATTCACCTTCTGTCTGATTTCACTGGGATCTCAGATTCCAACGTGTCCTCGCCATGGTGTGCAATTTCAGTGGGCACACACTAAATACTGGCAGAGCAGATGACAACCTTAAAGCATACAGGTAGCTGCCTGTTAGATGAGAAAAAATACCCACAATTCATGTGACTTATGAATATAGTGTTAGCAGGAAAGAGCCAATAATTGTAGTACTTTGGCTGACAACAGAGGGTGGCATTAGGTTATGCCCTAGAAGATACCCGGGCAGAGAATCAAAGGGTGAATTGTTAGAAATCTTAACATTGTCATATGCAGAGGTCACAAGCAGAGATTTAAAGATGCAAAAAAAGGGCCCCCATTTCTTCTTTTCTTCTGTAATCCCATACACATTCCCCATACCTCACCGCTTCTGCACCTCTGCCTCTACCTAGAAGGCTTTGCTGTACTCCCTCGATCTGCCATCACCTTTCATCACCTGTCCAATACCATTATGTCTTTTAAGGTCTCGATCAAATGTTTCCCCTTCCGTGAAATCATTTCTAACATCTATCGCAAGAGGAGCTAATTATACTCTTGGAAATCTGTACATGCATAATTACAGGATAAGAATACTGCATTAGTGGCAATTGGGTGATGGTAGAGACCTGATTTTTTCATCTTTATGAAATAAAACAGCACATAGTGGGAGCTCAATAAGTATTTATAGAATGAAACAACATAAGGAAAATAATGTTCAAAATTTTACAGTAGTTAGTATGCTTTCGGAGACAGGTAAAAAATTATTCAAAAAGGTACCAGATTAATGATGTATTTTTTAACAGCAGCAGATATTAAAAAAGAAAAGAAATCAATGAATCTGAAAGGAAATAAGATTTAGAATCAGTATAGTGATGAGGAAAATGACAGTCAACAGATGATATGTATAATACATACTGAGGATTTACTATTTGCTAGATACTACTGAACTGATTTAAATTGCAAAACAACCCTATGGGGTAGATACTATTATTATTTCCATTTCTAGGCTTGAAGAAGTTCACTAGATTATCCAAGGTCACACATCTGATGAGTGGCAGAAATGGGATTCCATCTCTCACCAGCCTAACTGCAAACTCTAAAAATCAAACCCCTGACTACTCTATAATACTGTCTTTCATAGAAACTGAAGGGACCTCAGATATAATTGATTTCAACTTCTACCACAATAAAAAATGAAATAAAAAATTTAAGACCATATAAGCATATATCCAACTAGGGTGGTTGCAGTAGGGTATTGGATAACACTTGGATAAATTGCAAATGACTTGTTGACAATTAAGTGTGGAACAAGCAGAAAAGTCAACCAACGTATAAAGGCTACAATAGTTGAGTTTACAAGATTAAGAGTAAAAAATCTGGAGAACTGGAACATCAAATGCTCTTCATATCAATAGCCAGAAAAAGAAATCTACTAGAAGGGTGAAGAAAATGTTCCAAGTCAAATGCAAACGAATGGCTTCCTCTTTATTCACTCAAATAGCTGAGTTTACACATGAAATTCATCTTTTAAGTCTGAAAAATTAATTGTAAACATCAAAGCATCATAACTGGGGAAAATTCACAGCACCTTTATGCATAAATCACATATGCATATGCATAATCACTGAGGTTCTGCAACAAAGTTCAGAAAGCACTCTACTAATTAATGTAAAAATTTCCCAAGGGTAAAACTTGGTAAACATTATGCTTTAGTGCAGAAATAGTAAAACAATAAATATAGAGATAATTGCATCATCCTAGATGTGCTATAATACAGATATTAGAGAGATGAAAACTGATACTCGAGAACAGGCTGACTAACTAGGTATGCAATTATTATTATATTCAAAGTGAAGTTTTCTGTGCAGCTTAAAGATACCAATACCATTCATACAACATACACATAGAGTTTAAAACAGAGAAAAATCTCAGTTCAGAAGAATTTGGCTTACCCAAATAACTCCAAAAATTGAGGATCTCTAATTTCCATAAGCTTAGGTTCCTACGGATGTAAGAATTAAAGCTTCTTTCATTGTGAACAAATTTCATATCTCAATCCCCTTGGCGAATCTCTGCTTAGCTTTTACCAACAGAAACCTTAGGCAACTCTGACGGAAAAAAGGCAAAGTGTGATGCTCTATGCCCTGGGGCCCAGAGGTTTCCAAGATTCAAACAAGTGTAAACAATTTGTCTCCCTTAGTATTGATAAGCTACTAGAATATTAGATACACAATCTGAGTTCTCTCAGCTTCAGGAAGCACCCCCTCCCTCCCCCCCTCATTCCAAAGATTCAAAAAGCTGTAAACTTATGTTTAGATAATTGTCAACATGTATCTTTTACAGCTAGATGACTCAAAATAATATTTAACATTTCAAATTAAATTGTTCATATTGTACTATTCAATTCTTCATTAAATTCAGAGAGCTCATTTTTATTTATAGATGTGTTATTAAAACCCTAAGTGAATAAAGTTAAGTGAAAGGGGGATTTCATTTCTAAGAAATGAAAGAAGAAAATAGAGTGCCAGAGTAAGGAAATACTATTTTCTATATACGCAAGCTTTAACTTTAAAAAAGAAAACGCCAAATTAATGTTTACCCTTAGGATATTTTCACATAGGTGTCATCTTTATTATGCTGGTAAAATGCAACAGCCTACAAAAATCTATTCCAGACATGGGTTGGGGGTGGGGCAGGGAATTGGTGACGAAGTAGAAAACTAAAATTGTTTGCAGCACTTTTAGTATCTCATAAGAATACACATAACAGAAAAACCTTGGTTCAATTCAGTATAACTACCTCAATTTTCTTAAAATCACACACACTTTAAAGCCCTTATACATCTTCTCTCTAAAAAACTTCAGAAAAATTTGACAGCACCTTTGGAATAAGAAAAATATTCATATGAAAATATTTATACTTTTATTTTTTGAAAAATTTATAAAATATTGATATTTAGAATGTCTCTTTTTGATCTATTTTAAAGAAAACTAACGGGCTTTGAAAGAGTACTAAATCCACCATCATTAATTTTATTTTGGTAATTAGCTTTACCCTAAGGTCTTAATAACAAAGTTAAGCTTTAAGGCTAGATAACCACATAGACAATTAAACCAGCAAAAATGAAGAGAGGGTAGCTCTTACCCCCATAAAATAGTTTTGTTTCTAATTTTTGTGAAAAGGAGACAAATTGGGAGTATGGAAGAGGGTATTTCCAAATTAAATACGGAGGGGCACTTCATGTGTATTTTCTAAGTTTAAATCACATTGAATACTAAACTCTCAGACCCAATTAACAAGAAAAATCATCATCTGCAACTGCTAAATTGTTTCATTTTGGATTGTATATTCAAGATGAAAGGTTGAAATTTAGAGTCTATATATGTTCTCTTTTCAGCTTTATCATTAATATGTTAGAGGACCTGGGCTAAATTTCTTTACATCAGCTAAACATCATGGGTACGCTGTTAGTTAATAGAGGTTATTAACGTCCACCACACACACACACACACACACACACACACACACACACACACACACAGATACATATACATCTTAATTTACATATAAATTTAATTCAATTTAACAATATTCACTGAATATCAATCGAGATAAAGCCCGGTCCTAAAGGCTGAGGAACACAAACATGAACAGCACTGAGTCCTTGTGAAGTCTAAAAATAGCATACAGCACATCAGTAAATGAGCATACAACAAATGAGTATAACTGTCCCTTTTAGGCAGATATAAAATTATATTGATTATCCACTTTTATTTAATATATGAGGTAGCCTAACAGGTTGGGAATAAACTATTGGTATAATCCAGGGTCAGCAAACTTCTTCTATAAAAGGTCAGACAGCAAATATTTTTCACCTTTTTGGGCCATAAAAATCTCTGTTTCAATTACACAACTGCCGTTGTAGTGCCAAACCAGCCATTGACAATCCACAAATGAATGAATAAACATGGCTATGTTGCAGTAAACCTTTATTAATGGTCATTAAAATTTGAATTTCACAAACTCGTTACATGTCACAAAATATTATTATTCTTTGATTTTTTCCCAACCATGTAAAAATGTAAACACCATTCTTAGCTACATGTGATGTACAAAAACAGGTGGCCATCAGGATTCGGCCCTCAGGCCATCGTCTGCCAACCCCTGGTATAATTAGACACCATCACCAAACAATTCACGAATTTAGAGTGACTCTAGTAGGTACTGACCATAATTGTACTGGTGTTCAGAGAGGAGAGGGGAAAATATGTTAGAATAATCAAGAAAGACTTCTTTGAGTAAGAAGTACCTCAGCCAGGGCCTGAGTTGATCTAAAGATGATGAGAATTCATTTACTGCAGCTACTATCTAGTTAGTATATGCAAGAAAGTTGTTCCACTCTGAAAAAAACCCCACTATTTTGTCAAAACATAGTAAACAAGCGATTAATCATCACCACGCTGTTTGTTGTTTAAGCGGTACAGTACAGCTTACCAATTTTTGAAATATTATATATTCCCATTTAAAATAACAAAAAACAAACTGTCAGGGGTTATCAAAAAAGATATGTGGAAATCGTAACCCCCAGTACTTCAGAATATGACATCATTTGGAAATAGGGTCTTTACAGAGGTAAGGAAGTTAAAACAAGGTCATTAGGATGGGCCCTAATTCAACATGATTGGTATCCTTATACAAAGAAGAAATTTGGACACAGAGACAGACACACACAGAGGGAAGACCATGTGAAGACACACAGGAGAAGACAGCAATGTGACTGGAGACATGCATCTAAAAACCAAGGAATGTCAAGGATTGCCTGCAAACACAGAAGCTAGAAGAGACGAGGAAAGATTCTCCTCTAGAGCCTTCAGAGAGACCATGGCTCTGCTGACACAATTATTTTGGACTTTTAGCCTCCAGAACTGTGGAACAATAAGTTTCTGTGTTCTGTGGAACAAATAAAATATTAAGTCTGAAATAAAATGAACCATGTATTAAAACTGTCATGTTAAAATTAAATTGACTTTCTTTCCATGATATGGCTACTGAACAAGTCATTCCTTGTCTTTTTTTCCTCAATACTTCAAACCAGATGTTCTTTGGTTAAGGTAGACAGCTAGCGAGCAGAAGGAAAGATAGAATCATACTTATCTTGTTGCATCTTGGTGTTAGGTGAAAGTTTCCTAAAAGAAGCAGAGGAGTAATTAAGTAAGTTGCTGCAATTAGGAGCCCTAGTGTCCTCAACGTCCTTATGGTATATCTCTGCACATTAAGCCTAGTGTGCTTCTGAGCAATCCAAAAAATGACCACTAAGACCACCTTCCTTCCAAATGAAGGTAATGTAAGCAACCAGGAAATTCATTTGGATCCATGTCAATTTTTCTTTTTCAAGATGGAGCTTCACATTAAAAAATAAAACATATTTTTCTTAGAGCAAATAAAAGCATACCTACCTTACCCAAGAGCTCTTTCTTACAGTAGTTATGCCTTAACATTTTCATTAAATGGTCTGTTAACGGTTTAAATGTGCGCACAGCCTCATTTCTTTAGGGAAAAAAAAGAATAACTGGGGCATTATTTTGGATTGAGGCCACTCAGTAAAAGTAAAGTCAGTCAGTAACAGCAAGTCTACCAGAGTTGTTAGATTGCCTTTTTTGTTATTTTTAAGAGTATACATCAATCATTTCTTTAACTTTGATTTATACAATGCAGGATATTTTAAGAGTATTAAGAAGGAGTCAAATTATGTCACTTGTTATCTTCATTTTATGTTTTGATAGAACTTCTCTGAAAATGTAAGTTTACTAGGAATGTTGAAGAATTTACCCTTAAGTTGAGTTTCTTTACATTCACCCACAGGAAGCTGATTGATCTAGGCCATATTTAGCTGTTACAACTCCTTATTTTGTTTTTCCTTCTCAGGCTTCCAATTTATACAAACACTTTATCTGGAATCTTTTCTAATCTTTTTTCCCAACGTACTATTTTCTATAATGTATAGAATTAAAGCAAGGTGGTAGGTTCTAATCCAAGCCATTAACCATAGTCCCAAGATTATAATAACCTATAATGTACTAAGATAAGAAAAGCTTATTTGGGCAAAAATTACTTAGAGTTGGGGAAATGTATTAAAAGACCTCTTTGGTAGTAAATTAGTAGAGGCATACTAGCTACAAATTTGGAGACACAGATACCATTTATATTTCAAGTAGAAGTTGAGATTTCTACAATCAACCAACTAAACTTGTACTTAGGTTTAACAATACTACCTTAACACGTGGTAAGGGAGAACTCTACCCAGACCCTGAATGTCACAAACACATCAACATCCGTACTCATCAGTGGCACACAACCCAAATCTTCCATTCTCATGACTGACACCATTCAGGCCCTAGGGAAAAACTTCTCTACATTTCTCAAAACAAAAGGCTACTGCATCAGAATGCCATGAAGGTTTGTGCGGCATGTTACTACTGACACGGGAAATAGACACTGCTCTGGGAGCTGGGAGGATTAAGTTCTAGAAATGCTGAGTTCTCAAATCTTCCTCTCAGCAGGAATGCAAAAGATTCTTGCATTACAAAGTACCATTTTCAAATAGTGCCAAGGATCCATTTTCTTGCTTCTCCTTCTGTTCTGATTTGTGATTCAGGGATATTTACAACCATATATGGTACATGGGCCCGCATTTAAATTCTTGCTCTTTGCTCTGCAAATTTTAGAGGTAGGCTAAGCAAAATCTGAATCAGACACATTGTGGCTCAAATAAAATATCATTTCTATCTCATTTCTAGCACAGATTTATTTTTTGGCAATTGAAAAGAACAATGTGTTTTTTGGAAATTTTGGATTAAAAATATTAAGAACTATTGACCCTAACCTATTCCAAAAAGTGGACATCTTTCCTGTTTTTAAAGATTTCCAGTAAAAGAAAGCCCAAAGCCGAATTACTGTTTATGGTAAAGTTTCCATTTTCAGTTTATTTGTATTTCATCCATTAAAAAAAATGTTTTGAAAAGGAGATTCACATAAAATGTTGGCCAAATTTTCAGAGATCCAAATATGATCTCAAAAAATGAACTTACAAGTTTCTAATGTCTCTAAACTCAGATTTGTGCATTTCAATGTCACCTAGGTGCCCAGATTTAAATTTCAAGGCTGCTTATCAAGCACAGTAACTGAAAACTTGAACTAAACTCACAAGTGTACAAAGAAGTAAATATCCATTGGAAAAAAACCCTGATTTACAGGGTGGCCCATTTAAAACGGTTCCCATTTAATAATGTGGCTGTGTACAGGGCCTCTTTTAAATGGGCCACCCTGTATGAAGCTTAAGTCCAAGATAAAAAATGTCCTCCCTTGAGAATTTTTAAAAACCAAAAACACTGTAGGTTTAGTGGTTATTTTTAAGGTTTTAGATGGTTTCTTTGGACTCCTTTAGAACTGAAAAAAGATGGATACACATTTTAAAAATGAAATGTTACAACCACACATCTGTAATGAGAACCAGTGCCAGTGGATATTTTTAAAGCAAATTAAAACGGTCAACTTTTTTTAACTTAGGCAAACAGCTGCTACACACACAGTGCACAGTAACTACTTTTCAGCAAAAGTTCAGAAGGAATTTCCTAATGAAGATTTATAGGATGTTCTGGGACTGATAATTAAAGGTTCCCCAAAAAAGATATGAATGACAGCATCAGAGATGTGAGGGTTAAGGGCACTGAGCATGCCTGTCCTCCAAGGGAGGGGCCTGGAATTTAGAAAAAAAAATACACAGTAGTTACCACAAAAGGAAATTAGGATGAAACAGACATGGAGCAAAGCTTTACTGTATATTTGTTCTCTACTGACTTCAAAGTGTTTTTGTAAGATTCCAAAGTGATTTCTAATGTTTAAATACCTCGGTAATTTAGTTCCTTCTTTAAAAAAGAAGAGTGGGGGAGAGAAAAAGGGAAAAAGCTTGCCTAAAGAAATTTACATTGATAAAAGATATTATAGGGCTCTGAAGATTCTGACTTCCATTCTGTACCTGACTTGAATAATGATGTTTCCCCTCCAAAACCAATAATAATAATAATAATAGTAAAAATAATAACTAAGATCCCTCCCATCATACAGGCATACCCTGGAGATACTGTAGGCTCGGTTCCAGACCACCACAATAAAGCAAATATCGCAATAAAGCGAGTCACAAATTTTTTGGTTTCCTAGTGCACATAAAAGTTATGTTTACACTATACTGTAGTCTGTTAAGCGTGCAATAGCATTATGACTAAAAACACAATGTACACACCTTAATTAAAAATACTTCATTGCTAAAAAATGATAACCATCATCTGAGCCTTCAGCAACTCATAATCATTTTGCTGATGGAGGGTCTTGCCTCGATGTTGATGGCTGCTGACTGATCACAGTGGTGAAGGTTAGAGTGGCCGTAGCAATTTCTTAAAATAAGACAACAATGAAGCTTGCCACATCAATTGACTCTTTCTTTCACAAACGATTTCTCTTTAGCATCTGATGCTGTTTGACAGCATTTTACCCACAGTAGAACTTCTTTCAAAATTGGAGGCAATCCTCTCAAACCCTGGTACTGCCTTATCAACTAAATTTATGCAGTATTCTAAATTCCTTGTTGTCATTTCAGCAATCCTCACAGCGTCTTCACCAGGAGTAGTCTCCATTTCAAGAAACTACTTTCTTTGCTCATCCATTAGAAGCAACTCCTTATCCATTGAAGTTTTATAATGAGATTGCAGGAATTCAATCACATCTTCAGGTTCCACTTCTAATTCTAGTTCTCTTGCTATTTCCACCATATCTGCAGTTATTTCCTCTACGGACATCTTGAACCCCTCTAAGTTATCTACGAGAGTTGGAACCAACTTCTTCCAAACTCCTGTTAATGTTGATATTTTGACCTCTTCCCATGAATCACAAATGTTCTTAACGGCATTTAGAATGGTGATTCCTTTCCAGAAGGTTTTCAATTGACTTTACCCAGGTCCAAGAGAGGAATCACTATCTATGGGAGCTATGGCCTTATGAAATGTACTTCTTAAATAATAAGACATGAAGTCAAAATTAACCCATGATCCATGGGCTGCAGAATGGATGTTGTGTTAGCAGACATGAAAACAACACTCATGCCGTTGTATATCTCCATCAGAGCTCTCGGATGACCACATGCACTATCAACAAACAGTAATATTTTGAAAGAAATCTTTTTTTGTGAGCAGTAGGTCTCAATATTGGGCTTAAAAGATCCAGTACACCAGGGCTGGCCCGGTGGCATAGCAGTTAAGTTCGCGCGCTCTGCTCCAAAGGCCTGGGGTTCGCAGGTTCGGATCCCAGGCACGGACAGACGCACTGCTTGTCAAGCCTTGCTCTGGTGGCATCCCATATAAAGTAGAGGAAGATGGGCATGGATGTTAGCCCAGGGCCAGTCTTCCTCAGCAAGAAAGAGGACTGGCAACGGATTTTAGCTCAGGGCTAGTCTTCCTCAAAAAAAAAAAAAAAAAAAGATCCAGTAAACCATGTTGTAAACACATGTGTGTCATCCAGGCTTTGTTGTTCCATTTACAGAGCACAGGCAGAGTAGATCTGGCATAATTCTTAAGGGCCTTAGAATTTTCAGAATGGTAAATGAGTGCTGGCTTCAACTGAAAGTCATCAGCTACACTAGCCCTGAACAAGAGTCAGCCTGTCCTTTGAAGCTTTGAAGCCAGGCACTGACTTTTCCTCTCTAGCTATGAAAGTCCTAGATGGCATCTTCTTCCAGTATAATGCTGATTTCATCTATACTGAAATCTGCTGTTTAGTGTAACCACCCTTACTATCTTAGCTAGATCTTCTGGGGAACTTGCTGCAGTTTCTCCATTAGCACTTGCTGCTTCACCCTGCACTTTTATGTTACAGACATGGCTTCTTTCCTTAAACCTCATGAACCAACAACTGCTGGCTTCAAACATTTCTTTTGTTGCTTCTCTCGGCCTTCACAGAACTGAAGAGAGTTAGGACCTTACTCTGGACCAGGCTTTGGTATAAGGGAATGTTGTGGCTGGTTTGATCTTCTATCCTGATCACTAAAACTTTCTCCATATCAGCATAAGACTGTTACACTTTCTTCATCATTCCTGTGTTCACTGAAGTAGCACTTTTAATTTCCTTCAAGAACTTTTCCTTTGCATTCACAACTTCACTATTTGTCACAAGAGGCTTGGCTTTTGGCCTGTCTTGGCTTTTGACATACCTTCCTCACTAAGCTGAATCATTTCTAGCTTTTGACTTCAAGTGACAGATCTAAGACTCTTCTTTTCACTTGAACACATAGAGGCCACTGTAGGGTTTTAACTGGCCTAATTTCAATACTGTTGCACCTAGAGAATAGGTAGGCCCGAGGAGAGGGAGAGAGACGGGGGAATGGACAGTTGGCAGAGCAGTCATAAGACACACATTTGTCAATTAAGTTCGCCATCTTACATGGGTGCTCCAAAACAATTACAGTAGTCACTTCAAAGATCACTTATCACAGATCACCATAACAAATATAATAACAATGAAAAAGACTGAACTATTGCAAGAATTACCAAAATGTGACATGGAGACATGAAGTGAGCAAATGCTGTTGGAAAAGTGGCACTGTTAGACTTGCTCAAAGCAGGGTTGCCACAAACCTTCAATTTGTAAAAACTGCAACATCTACAAAGTGCAATAAAGCAATGCACAATAAAACGAGGCACACCTGTACTACGTGCCAAGTACTCTGCCTGGGCACTTTACATCACTCAACTACTTAATCCCCACAACAATACTATGAGGTTGATACTGTTATCTCATTTACAAGCAAGAATAGTGAAACACTAAGAGATTAAGTAATTTGCTCAAGGTCACAAACAGTAAAATTGCCTGTTCTGATTCAGGTTCCAGGATTGGTACTCTTGTATTAGGCTATTTTGGATCTTCAAAAAAAATAAGAAATCGCAAAGTTCCCTGTAAGGATCATATACTGAACATGACATATCATGCCCCCTTACAAGTGAAGCAGTGAAGCAGCCACATTCAACTTCATCCTCAGAGGAAGCTCATTCATTCAACAAGTACTTAACTGAACACTTTATTGTGACAAGTATCAGTCTAGGCACTGGGCATAAAGCAATGAATGAAACAGGCACTTTACCTTACTCTGATAATTTCAATACTCAGGTCATACCTAATTGGGATGAATGCTTAACCTAAGAGCATATATTTATTGACAAGCCAGCAGATAATAAGTTGGACGAACATAGTAGCTTTGCTCTACAATCAAGTATTCCCCGATTATATTTATTCTCTTGGAAAACTGACAAAGTCAAGAGGAGGTAGGATAGGCAGAAGAAAGGAAACACAAGAGGGAAAGCAGTAAGCTCAAGCAGCAGAGCAACAGAAGCCAAGTAATCAAAAAATGCAAGATAGAAAAAAGGACAGTAGGAGAAAGGGAATGCAGCAAGAGAAGAAAGCCACAGCAAATTCAGGGAGAACCAGAGAACCACTGACTTCTCTAGTATCTCAAGAATAGTAAGCTGCTACCGGGTGTGTACAATGGTATCTCACTATAGTTTTAATTTACATTTTCCTGAAGACTAATGATGTTCAGTAGTTTTCATGCGCTAATTGGCATTTCCTATGCCTTTCTTTGTAAATGTCAAGTCTTTTGCCAATTTTTTACTGGTTTGCTTAACTTTTTATTACTGAAGTGTAAGAGTTACACAGATATTCTGGATACAATTCCTTTCTCAGACAGACATGGGTATACAAATATTTTCTCCCAGTCTTTGGCTTATCTATTCATTTTCTTCAATATGAATTTTCAGTAAATCCAGAACAATTTGTTAAAAGGATATCCTCTTGTCATTAAATTAGCCTGGCATTTTTGTAGAAAATCAATTAGCTATCTATGTGCATCTATTTCTGGACTCTCTATTCTGTTCCACTGATGTGTATGTCTCTCCTTCTGCCACTACAACACTGTCTTGATTATGATAGCATTTTACTTTTTAAAAAGTTTTGAAATCAGATAGTGTAAAGCCTCCAATTTTATTCTTTTGAAAAAGTGCTCTGGCTATTTTCTATCCTCATAAATTTTAGAATAGGCATGTCAATTACTATTTTTAAAAAAGCCTGCTGTGATGTTGATTGGGATTGCATTCAACTATAAATCAATTTGGAGGGAACTGACAATAAATTAAAGTAGTATATGACTCTATTTACTTTTATTTTTTTCTCTCAGAAATATTTTGTAATTTTCACTGTAGAAAGTTGTATTTTAAGTTTATTCCTATTGTATGCTTTTTAATGCTACTGTAAATTTTTTATTTTAAATTTCATTTTCTTTGTTTGTAAAACCACTTTACTGAGGTATGACTGATACACAAAAAGCTATACATATTTAATGCATACAACTTGATGAATTTGGAGATAAGTATATATTCATATCTGTGAAACCATTACCACAATCTATGCCATAAACATATCCGTCACCTCCAAAAGTTTCCTCCTTCCCTCTTTATTATTTTTTGTGTGTGATCAGAACACAACATAAGATCTATCCTCTTAGCAAAATTTTAAGTATACAATGCAGTATCATTAACTATGATATTTAGGTTGCTTCAATGCCTTGGCTATTGTGAATAATAAATTTCATTTACTAATTCTTCACCACTTAGTTACAGAAATACATTGATTTTTGTTTATTAACTTTGTATCTTGTGACCTTGACAAATTCTTTTATTAGGTCCACTAGTTTTAAAATAATTATTATAATCATTCTTTAATATTTTCTATATACAAGATTGCATAATTTCTGAATAAAGACAATTTTACTTCTTTTTCAACTGGAATGTTTCTTATCTCTTCAGCTTGCCTTCCTGCACTGTCTAGGACTTCCACTACTATATCAAACAGAAGTGGTAAAAGTAAACACCATGCCTGGTTCTTGATCTTATAGGGAAAATGTTCGTCTTTCCACTAATTATGATATTATATATAGGTTTTCATAGGTAATCTTAATCAGTTTAAGAATATTTCCATTTGTAGTATCCTGAGAGTTTTTAATATGAAAATATTGAATCTTATCAAATGCTTCTTCTGTACCTATTAAGATGATTACAGTTTTCACCCTTTATTCTGTTATTGTGGAAAAATATATTGATGGATTTTTTTTTTGAATGTTGGAACAAATATGCATTTCTGGAATAAAATCTTCTTAGTCTTTATGTACACTGCTAAATTAGATTTGCTGATATTTACCTAAGAATTTTTCCATCTTATGTACATGAGAAATAGTGATTTGTAGTTTTCTTGCAATATTTTGGTTTGGGTATCAAGATAATGCTGATTTCATAAAATGAAGCTATCTGGGCTGGAGTTTACTTGGTGCAAGGGTTTTTAATTAGTATTTCAGTGTCTTTACTTGATAGAGGATTACTGATATTTTTCTATTTCTTCTTGTTTCAAGTTGGGTAATTTGTATTTTAGGGAATTTGTCCATTTACCTAAGTTGTCAATATTCCTTTATTATTCTTTTTTTTGTGTGTGGGGAAGACCCACCCTGAGCTAACATCCGTTGCCAATCCTCCCCTTTTTGCTGAGGAAGACTGGCCCTGGGCTAACATCCGTGCTCATCTTCCTCCACTTTATATGGGACGCCGCCACGGCATGGCTGACAGGCAGTTCGTCGGCGGGCGCCCGGGACCGAACTCGCGAACCCCGGGCTGCCAAGCACGAACTAAACCGCTGCGCCACCGGGCGGCCCCTCCTTTATTATTCTTTTAATGTCAGTGGGATCTATAGTGATGTTCTCTCTCTCATTCTGGATACTGGTAATTTGTGTTTTCTCTTTTTCTTGATCTAGCTAGGGAGTTATCAATTTTTTGATGTTTTCAAAGACCCATCTTCTATATTCATTGATTTTTCTCTATTGTCTATTTTAGATTTCACTGATTTCTACTCTTCTATTATTTCCTTTTTCTACTTACTTTGTATTCAATTTACACTTCTTTTCCCATCTTCTTAAGGTGGAGGCTTAGAATATTTATTTTCATCCTTTTTCTTCTCTTTTCTAATGTAAGCATTTAGAGGTATAAATCTCCCTGGAGGCACCGCTTTAGAGTCAACTTATAAATCCAGATATGTTGTGTTTGCTAACATTATGTGAATTTTTTATTTCTTCCTTCTGTTTTGTCAGTTTTGCTTTGTGTATTTTGAAGCTCTCTTATTAGGTACATACATATTTAAGATTATTGTCTTGTTTGATGAACTGATCCTTTTATCATTATACTCTCTTTATCTCTGGACATGATTCTTATCCTGAAGTCTACTTAGTCTGATATCAATATAGCCATACTAGCTCACCCAATCGTTGTGCCTGGGGTTTGTAAGTTTAAGAAAATCAAATGAGCTTTCTTAAGGAAGAAATCACAAAAATATCTCATGAACTATGACAAACTTAGAAAATAAAATCATTCGCAAGAGTCCAGTCTCTAGAATTAAAAGATTGTTGTTTTCTATTAAAAGATTCTTTGCCACATTTCACTATGTATTTACAACAAGTTTATCAATTCATCATTTCATTGACTTCTCTAGTAAGCAAAAGATTAAAAAAAGATGGACATTTCCTATACATGCATGTGGAAGCTGCATTATCAATTTTTACAGTGCAAAAAGAGCAACTTAAATTATCCTCTGCTTAAAGTAAATGAAATACAGAACAGAAAAACAATAAAAGAGATTAACAAAACTAAGAGTTGGTCTTTGAAAAGATAAACAAAATTGACCAACTTTTAGCTAGATTAACCAAGGAAAACAGAGAGGGGACCCAAATCAACAAAATTATAAATGGAAAAGGAGGCATTACATCTGATATCACTGAAATACAAAGGATCTTAAGAAGCTACTATGAACAACTACACAAAAACAAAGTGGACAACCTAGAAGAAATGGAAAACTTCTTAGAAACATACAACCTATCAAGACTGAATCAGGAAGAAACAGAAAATCTGAACAGACAAATTACAAGTAAGGAGATTGAAACAGTAATCAAAAATCTCCCAACGAAGAAAAGCCCAGGACCAGATGATTCACTGGTAAATTTAACCAAACATTTAAAGGAGAATTAATGTGAATTCTTCTCAAACTCTTCTAAAAAAATCAAAGAGGAGGGAACATGCTCAAACTCATTTTACAAGGCCAGTATTACCCTAATACAAAAGCCAGAAAAGAACACTACAAGAAAGGAAAACTATAGGCCAGTATCCCTGATGAATACAGATGCAAAGATTCTCAATAAAATAGGAGCAAACTGAATTCAGCACCACATTAAAAGGATCATATAACATGATCAAGTGGGGTTTATTCCTGGGATGTAAGGATGGTTCAGCTACACAAATCAATCCATGTGCTACAACATATTAAAAGAATGAAAGAAAAAAATCATATTATCATCTCAATAGTTGCAGAAAAAGCAGTTGACAAAATTCAACATCTGTTCGTGATAAAAACTCCTAACAAATTAAGTACAGAAAGAACATACTTCAATATAATAAAGGCTATAAATGACAAGCCCACAACTAACATCACACTCAATGATAAAAGGTTGAAAGATTTTACTCTAAGATTAGGAACAAGACAAGGGTGCCCACTCTCACTACTCCTGTTCAACATACTACTGGAAGTCCTAGCCAGAGTAATAGTACTGGAAGTCCTAGCTGGAGCAATTTGGGAAAAAAGAAATAAAAGGCATCAGAATCGGAAAAGAAGTAAAATTGTCTCTATTTGCATATGACATGATTTTACATATAGAATATCCTGAAGACTCCATCAAAAAACTGTTATATCAAATTCACAAAGTTGCAAGATACTAAATTAACATACAAAAACAAGTAGCATTTCTATACAATAACGAATTATCTGAAAAAGGAATAAAGAAAACCCTCCCATTTACATCAAAAACAATAAAACACTTAGGAATAAATTTAACCAAGGCAGTGAAAGCTTTCTACACTGAAAACTACAAGACACCGATGAAAGACACTGAAGAAGACATAATAAATGGAAAGGTATCCTCTGTTCATTGATTGAAAGAATTAATATTGTTAAAATGTCCTTACTACTCAAAGCCATTTAAAGATTCAATGCAATCCCTATCAAGATTCCAATGGCATTTTTTGAGAAGTAGAAAACACAATCCTAAAATTTATATGGACTCACCAAAGACCGTGAAAAGCTAAAGCAATCCTGAGAAACAACAACAAAAGCAAGAGGCATCACACTTCTTGATTTCAAACTATACCTCAAACTATATCACAAAGCTATAATAATCAAAACAGTATTGTACTGGCATAAAAAAAGACACATAAACCAATGGAACAAAATCGAGAGCTCAGAAACAAACCCATGCATATACAGTCAACCAATATTTGACATAGGAGCCAAGAAAACTCAGTGGAGAAAAAGATAGTCTCTCAATAAATGGTACTGGAAAAATTGGATATTCACATGTAAAAGAATGAAACTTGCCCCGTCTTACACCACTCACAAAAATTAACTCAAAATGAATTAAAGACTAAAATGAAGACTGGAAACCATAAAACTGCTAGAAGAAAAAACAGGAAAAAAGCTCCTTGACATGGTCTTGGTAACGATATTTTTGGATACAACAATTAAAACACAAGCAACAAAATCAGAAATAAACAAGTGGGACTACATCAAATTAAAAAGCTTCTGCACAGCAAAAGAAACCATCAACAAAACAAAAAGACAACCTACAAAATGGGAAATAATATTTGGAAACCATAGTTTGGATAAGTGGTTAATATCTAAAATATATAAAGAACTCATATAATTCAAAAGCAAAAAAACAACCCAATTAAGAAATGGGCAAAAGACCTGAAAAGACATTTTACCATAGAAGATATACAAATGGCCAACAGGTATATGAAAAGGTGCTCAACATCACTAATCATTAGGGAAATGCAAATCAAAACCACAATGAGATACCACCTCATGCTTGTTAGAATGGCTATCATCAAAAAGGCAAGATCTAGATAATAAATGCTCACAAGGATATAGAGAAAAGGGAATGCTTGTGCACTATTGGTGGGAATGTAAATTGGTACAGCCACTATGGAAAACAGTATGAAGCTTCCTCGAAAAATTAAAAATAGAACTACCATATAATCCAGCAATTCCACTTTTGGGAACATATCCAACGGAAACGAAAACACTATGACAAAGAGATATCTGCACCCCCACATTCAAAGCAGCATTATTTACAGTAGCTATGACAGAGAAACAACCTAAGTGTCCATTGATGAATGAATGGGTAAAGAATTTACTGTGTTTGTGTGTGTGTGTGTATATATATATATACACACACACACACATACATATACATACATATATAAATATACATACACACACAACGGAATATTATTTTCATAAAAAAGAATGAAATCCTGCCATTTACGACAACATAGATGGACTTTGAGGACATAATGCTAAGTGAAATAAGTCAGATAGAGAAAGACAAACACTGTATAAATTCACTTATACATTGAATCTAAAATAAAAAACCAAACTCAATGAAAAAGAGATCAGATTTGCGGTTCTCAGAGGAGGAGGGTGGGGGAAAGGGAAATTGGATGAAGGTGGTCAAAAGGTACAAACTTCCAGTTAGAAGATAAGTATTAGGGATGTAATGTACAACCTGATGACTATAGTTAACAAATCCTAAGAGATGATGGATATTAACTAAACTTACTGTGGTAATCATTTCTCAATATACGTAAGTCAAATCATTGTGCTGTAAAACTTACAGTGCTATATGTCAAGTATATCTCCATAAAACTAGGGAAAAAAATCCTCTGCTCAAAGACTCTGACCTGGTATTCCACTAGACAAGGCCCTTCAAATCACTCTCTCTGCATTGCTATGAAAACTGCAATGTAAAAGATAACATATTTACTTGCTGCTGCTGATGTATGTCTTAAACAGGCTTTTTGGTGGATAAAGAAGTTTTAGTTTGACAATCTGGACACTGGTGCTCAATAATAAAAAACGCATAGTATGGGATATTGAAGATCTGGAATCCAGTTCTAGTTAGCAACTTCCTAGTTATGTGACCTTGCATTTCAAATTTGTGCTTTCCTTGTGTAGATATTCAAGCAATAATTTCATCTTTAAAATAAGGAGAATTGTAATACTAAGGACCACTTATTGAAAATTTATCATGTCCTAGACCAGTGTGGACCAAATGTCAGCCAGTTGACTACCACCTTCACAAGTTGTGTTGAGTTTTTTGTTCTAGCTAGGCTACTTATTACTTTCTCTAAGCCAATATATATTTCTACTTTAATAAATTTATTTAAAAAGAAATTTTCTACCATGAAAAATCCATATCATATGCCAGAAAGAAAAAGATGTCTACTACTGATGGCAATTAAAAAATCAGTCAATCAGATCATCTCTTTTGGAGGAATTCTGAATAGATAAATCAAGAAGGGATGGAGAGAAATTAGGAGAAAAACGAGGAGAAACAGGCAGAAAGGAGTCAAGTCACAATGGAGTAATGAGTAACGTACGTGCCACAAGACAACTAGGTCATCACAGGATTCCAAAGATTATTTTTAACAGCTTTATTGAGATATAAATAACATCACCATAAAATTTACCCATTTAAAGTGCAAAGTTAAGTGGTTTTTAGTATATTCAGAGTTGCGAAACTATCACCACAACCTAATTTTAAAACATTTTCATCATCCCAAAAAGAAACCCCTACCCATTAGGAGTCATTCCCCACTTCTGTCCCCTCTCCTAACCTTTACTCTACCCTAGGCTACCACTAACCCCTTTCTGTTTCTACAGATTTGCCGATTCTGGACACTTCATAAAGGAATTATACAATATGTAGCCTTTTGTGTCTGATTTCTTTCAGTTAGCATAACATTTGCAAGGTTCACCCATGTTGTAGTATGTTATCAGCAAGTCATTCCTTTTTATGGCAAAATAACATTCCCTCATACAAATATACCAGATTTTATTTATAATAAAATTCAGCTGATGGACATTTCAGTTTCCTTCCACATTTTGGCTATTATAAATAATGTCATTATGAATATTTATGTACAAGTTTATTCTTGTCCTTTTTAAGGCCTAGCTCTATAGCTGCTGGGATGGTGGGTCTATGTGTCTGTACTTTCTACTGCATTTTTACTGTAAACCCAGATCATCTGAAGTAATCGGAGGGTATCTTTTATCCTTTCAACTTGAAAGAGCCTCATTAGTGGGAATATACAGTACATGAGAAAAAGAAAGTCAAAAAAAAAAGTTGTAAGTACCAAGAAAGAGCAGTGGACAGAGAATGAAGAATCTGAGTTATCTTCTCACGGCCATTGTTATCAGCTCCACGACCCCACTTAGGTCACTCTCCCTGTGAGGCTCTGTTTCCTCATCTGTGAATGAGGGATGTTGGGCTAACAAAACTATCATTGCACTATGTCCTAAAGTATTACGATTTAAAATTAAATATCTCATCCTTCCAGACATAGTGAACTAAGGCAAAAAAAGAAAAATTTTATGTTTTTTCCCCTCAGTGTTCTGCCTGATTTATGTTACAAAGTCTACAATAAAATAAGAATCTATTCTTTTTCTAATAACATATTTTATCCAGAAATCAGAATAACTTAATGTATTTTCAAGCTTATATGTAACCACTGCACCTCAAGTATATATGGTTTCTAATAATATGGTCAAAATAAAAACACACATATTAATATCCCACACATCAGTTCTCACAAAAGAAGCCATTAAAGTCAAATTGTTACACACAAGCCAAAATCAAAAATAGTTCTATTAAATTTCACAGTCTTTTTGTTTTTTCAAAAAGTTATCCTTGAAAGTAAGAAACAATCTACACATTCGGTCATAAACTAGAACAAATGAATAGGGTACTAAAATCACCACCACCCACTGGTCACAAGAAATAATTCAACACAAAAATTTCTGAAGATAAAGCAGTTTTTAACGATTATACTAAATTTCAATTTCACTAAAATGTAAAATGTTATTTCTTAAGCACATAGTGTGATGGCATTTTTGCTTATGATCCTACATGAGGTAATCAACAGATATTATTCCCATGGTTTCTTAAATATTTTATTTGCTTTGTTTTTCTATTGATTCTAGATTTTTTTTTTTTTTTTTTTGTGGGGAAGACCAGCCCTGAGCTAACATCTGTTGCCAATCCTCCCCTTTTTGCTGAGGAAGACTGGCCCTGGGCTAACATCCGTGCCCATCTTCCTCCACTTTATATGGGACGCCGCCACGGCATGGCAGACAGGCGGTGCGTCGGCGGGCACCCGGGATCCGAACTTGCGAACCCCGGGCTGCCAAGTGCGGACTAAACCGCTGCGCCACCGGGCGGCCCCTGCTGATTCTAGATTTTATCTATCAGTAATATATTTCATTTGTTAGAAAGTATTAACACCTATAAAACACCTTTAGTCACTTCAGGTAATTTTTCCAATAATTTTTATGAGAGGAAGAGGTTATATACTGTGTTTTTATTTTTGAAAAAGTGATGCCAAGAGCTTAACTAAGCCACTCCATGTTGTATGGCCAAGTGGCCTGCAGGGACCTCAGATTGATATTAGGCCCCTCACGCAAGTGTATGACTAGACGGCAGCCTGCAGAGTCACAAGCAAATGTAAGTTCTTGAGATCACCTCCCCAACAGCCCTTGAGATCAACAGTCTTCCCTGCCTCACAACATCTGTATGCCTTATGTGCCCCTTAGGTAAGACCCCCCGTGGAGCTTGCCAAAATTTCATTCTTTTGGTTTGAATTGACCAATCTGACCATAGCTTAGGAACTCAAAGCACTCTATCCATGGACCCTAATGAAGACATATGCCCCAGGTCCTGCCTCTTTCTCTCTGTCTGCCTTTACCTCCCCATGCGGGCCCTCGAGGTGTGCCGTGTACTCCCTCCAAGACCTGTGAGTGATAAACCTCTATTTCAATTTCTCTTGTGGTCTGTTGTGGAACCACAGCTCACGATCTGGAACCCTGTGCTTCACTTAACAAATGTTAATTTCACAGTCATAAAAAGTGACCTGACCAAGATAATTTGCCTAATGAGAGCCAAAACAAAAATATCGGTCTTTCAATGACTACTTCCAGATGCATTCTATTAATAAATGAATAAAGATATTTATTTAAGGCCTAATTTCTCATTAAAAAAAATAAACCCATCACCTGTCCTGCCTACCTTATAGGACTCATATAAAGTTCAAACTGCCATGTAACCTGCAGAGGGCTCTACAAACGTAAACTTCCATCACTATAACGAAGCATCCATTGCTTGAGGATAAACAATTCTGAATAAGAAATAATATTTTTATGAAAAAAACCTTATTCTCCAAAATATTGTTTTTTAGATTTAAAATCAATTTACTTCCTACCTAAAATACCTGGCATAGCTGACACATATGTTGACTTATTTTCTAAAACATACCTCTGAAAATACATTTTGGTACTTACACTTAGGAAAAATATATTGAGAAGGAAAATTAGAGCCAATACTTAAGTCTCTGTATAGCCTATACTATACAGATTACAAAATGACTAAATAGTTCATCTCCAAATGGCTATAAAGACACAAAGAAAATATTACAGAATTCAATGGCTTCCAAAGAATAGAGTAGACCTCTCTATAACAGAGATGGAAAAAAAGAGAGCTTGCAGCAAAGTCCCCTAACATCAGAAAGAAAATAAATGATGATCATAGAAAAACCAGCAGGAATACAAGCCAAGGAATACAAGCTAGAAGCTGTTACAAACAATCCCAGAATCTAACTTAGTCTTCTTCAAAGCCCAGCTGGAGCCAGGAGCGGGAAAGGACAGGACAACTGCTTGATGCAGCAATTTGGGCAGAGACTCACCAACATCAAAAGGTGGTTCCTGAGAATATCCTGAGTGTTGATATGCAGCCTATAAATGGAGCACAAGAAAGAGCATGGAGAATGGCAAAGGATGTTGTAGGGGTCAGGCCTGAATGAGTTCTACCCATTCTTCTAGAAATGTGACCCAAAAGAATTGAAACGAGGGTCTCAAAGACCTATTTGTACAACCATGTTCATAGCATTATTGACAATAGCTAAAATGTGGAAGCAACCCAAGGGTCCATCTGCAAACGAATGGACAAGCAAAATGTAATATATACATACAATGGAATATTATTCAGCTTTAAAAAGAAAATTCTACAATATGCTACAACATGGATGAACCTTAAGGACAATATGCTAATGAAATAAGCCAGTCATAAAAAGATAACTGTATGATTCCACTTATACAAGGAACTTAGTCAAAATCATAAAGACAGAAAGTATAATGGCAGTTTCCAGGGGCTGGAGGGAGGAGAGAATAGAGACTTAAGGTTTAATGGATACAAAGTTTTTGTTTTATAAGATGAAAAGAGTTATGTGGGTAGATGGTAGTGATGATTGCACAACAATATGAATATATTTAATACCACTCAACTGTACACACAAAAATAGTTAAGATGGTAAATTTTATGTTACATGTACTTTACCACAATAAAAAAAATAATATGTATACAGAAAAATACAAGAAATGAAAAATATATCATACTTTTGGATGCAAAGACTCATTATTATAAAGATGTTGATTATCACAAAGTTAATCCATAAATTCAATATAATTTCAACAGGAACTAATATAAATTTTAAAACTAATTTGAAAAAGGAAATACATAAAACTAGCTAAGAAACTTTGAACAAGAACAATGAGAAGGGTATTATCTTATAACAAAACACACTATACTTAAAACATTCACGAATAGATAAATGTTTTGTAGTTAGCATAGCATTAAGCACCTCTCCTTTGTGACACTTGTAACAGTAGCAATTTTACATTATGTGTAAAGCATTAATTTAATGGCTGTCTCAACTACTAAGGGGCTCCCACTTTGTAACATATCGTCTGACACAGAGTAGGAACTCAAGATCTATTTGCTCAGTGAATGAATAAATAAATGAAACAAAATAGAATACAGCAACAATTTATATATAAGAATAATACATGTATTCTCAAATCAATGAGGAAAGAATGGATTATTCAATTAGTAGTACTAATAAACTGACTAGCAATTTGGGGGGAAAAGTTAACCCCCAACATTACATCATATATAAAAAATATCTTCAGATTGCTAGTAGACCTAAATGTCAGGATAAAAATATGGGCAAAGAACAAAATTGAATACTGTTCTTTACTCTTGCTTTTATTGTAATCTAGCTAAGTATACAGAACAAATATTATTCCCAAGAAGCAATGTGAAATAAAGAACAGGTAAATTACAGCTTTAGTTAAGTATTTTTTCATTGCAATTATAATGACCAAACATTTCAGGCTGGTTGGAACAATGTTGGATTTATTTTCTTGTCCCAAGTACTGGCAATTCCAAATCTCCTCTAAAATTGGATCTCTGTATTCCATGGAAGCAGTCCAAACTAAGAGGTAGGAAGTTTTGCCTCTTCAGACTGTTTGCAAACCTCTCATTAACTCTGATACACAAACAGGCTGACAGATAATAGTAAGGCCTTTTCCAATTCTATTTCCCCGTTCAAAATTACTGCAAAAGATGACTTCAAATGTCTCTATGTCTGAATCTATGTCACCACTAACAAGAGCAGAAAAAGTCATGGATTTCACCTACTTTAAATGTTTCCCCTAACACCTGATAGCCTAGTCCAAAGCAAAACAAGGAAATAAATGACAGAATAGAAAAAGAACCCTCTTTTTTGCTTTCTTACATTTCTCTTTGACCACTGGAACTTTCCTGAGACTGACGCATTTTACATATTAAATTATGTGAAATAGAGTGTGTTAAATTTTAATTGAAACTTTTAGTAATAATTATACAAAAAACTTAGCAGATTAGCATTTCATTATTTTTTATTGGTGATTATTCACAGAGAAAAACAAATCCAAATATACAAGCGCACTATATTTTAGAACAACCCAATGGAAAACGACCCATCTGAATTCATAAAAATAAATTTTCACATGGAATGTAAAATAATCCACCTAAATTCGTAAAAGTAAATTTAGGAAGTGATGCTTTTCTTAGAGAGATTTTCTTTACTTTGCAAAATGATTCAACACTGGTTGCCGAGGGAAGTGCTGGTCTAGAAATTAATGGAACTATAACAATAATAGAAATGATGTAATTCAATTTTCACAGAAAATATGAAAATGATATTATTCTCATCCGTTTACAAAAAAAGAAAGCAGACTTAAAATGATCACGTGATTTATACAAGGACACAAAGGTGTTAAGTGTTTGAATCCAGGTCTGTCTGACTCCATATCCCGAGGAACTCTTAACCAGTACAAATATTGTACGCCACGGATAATGATGGGGTAAGGGAGGAGTGTAATCTCTTAAGAGCAAAAACAAACACACACACAATTAACAGTTACCATCTTCACCAGCTTACTTTCAGCCCAGTTCCACTTAATCGCTCAGACCGGTCAGGACACGCTTAGATTGAAGAGGCAGTGTCAAAGTTCTAACCTTGAGGAATGAGTGATTTGACACAAAGTTCTTTTCTTCTTCTAATACTCCACACCACTAGTTCAGATCTTCAACCAAGATATTCAGTCTCCTGCAGTCCTAACCTCAAAAAGGTTTGAAATGTGAATTAATGGACTCCTTTTCTTCCCCAGTGGAATTTTTCTTTCAAATACAGAATATTCAGAGAGGGGGAGAGGATAACCACGCAAGCCTGAATTTCTGATAATCTGTGGTATTTGAATCATTTTAGGTCTGAAAATAAACTACACCACATACTCAGTTACAACGGTAATGCGGATTCACTCCTGCATGATGGGAAAGCAACAAGTCCTCTGCCATTCCCCAAAACTATAAAGCTTAACAAAAATGTCAAAAACAACCAGAAAATCAACCATAAGCTTACAAACAAACTGAGAAACGGTTATTCATAAAAACCACTAAACTTTGAGTAAGAACAGCATGAGTCTGTGGTGATTTTTCCTGGAGCTTCTGACAAGCTCCCAGCTCTGTATATGTAGTAGTTCTTTACGGCAAGACAGGATGTGACAGCCGGAAGTTTTGCTGCTGCTGTCGAAGAAGGGCTCACTTGATTTAAAGCTTTGTCAGTTAAAATGGAGATCTTAGTGGCACATGAAAAGGGAGGGCCACTGCCTCCACTAGTTTGAAGTACTGGGTCTTTTTCAGGCAAGGAATAGACTGGCAGGCAAGCAGGTAATTTAATAGGTAATTTGGGGAGCTGAGACAGCCACATGGGGCTAGATGAGATCGCCAAAACCCCTGCATTGACTGAGGTTAATACATGCACAGCAGAGACTGGATTGGTTGCCAGCCACTCATACATCCTTAGAAAACAGAACCTGAGCTAGCACACAGAGGAGATGCACAAGAGCCCAGTGGAAAATAAGAGCCAGGAGAAACTTAAAAACAGCCTAAACACTGAATGCACCCCCCAAACCACACACAGATCCATAATCAAACGGGGAAGCCTTACTGGCTCAAACGATTCGAAAACGATCTCTGATCAATAACTGACTGAAGATGAAGCTAAGCAGAAACAGAAGAAAACACCTAGGAAACTAGGCTCCCAAACAAAGGCAGTTTAAAAAAAACACATTAAACAGAGACATCAGCGGCAACACAGTTTGGGTGACAGATTTAGTCCAGATAATTACGAAACACACAAACAGAACAACAATAACAACAACCCCAAGGGAAGGAAAAAAAATCAGAATCTAGAATTACTATAAAATATTATCTAAAACATCCAGTATTCAACATGAAGAAATTATGAGACATACAAAGAAACAAGAAAGTATAACCTACTGACTCAGGAAAAAAGCAGTCACATGAAACTACCTCTAAATGTCCTCTTATGTTGGATTTAACAGATAAAGACTTCAAAGCACCTATTACAAATACATTCAAAGAACTGAACATGTTTTTCACCATGTTTAAAAAAGGAAAAAAAGTATGACAATGATTTACAGAATGGAATATCATAAGGAAATATTATTTAAAAACAATGAAAATTCTGGAATTGAAAAGTACAATAACTGAACCATTCACTAGAGGAGTTGAATAGCAGATTTGAGCTGTCAAAAGAAAGAAATCAGTGAATTTGAACTTAAATCTACAGAAACTATCTATGCTGTAAAACAAAGGAAAAAAATTATTGAAAAAGAAATTAACAGAACCTCAAAGAACATCAAGTATACCAATATAAGTGTAAAGAGAGTCCCAGAAGAGGTAAGGGAAAAAGAAGACAAAAATATTTAAATAATGGCTGAAAACCAAATTTGATGAAAAGCATTAATAAATAACATCCAATCTCACAAACTCCAAAGAGAATACACTCAAAGAGATTCACAGCTAGACATGTTATATGCCAAAGACACAGAGAAAATCTTAAAGCATCAGAAGAAAATTTACTCATCCCCAAGGAGAGATTCACATTAACAGCTGACTCCTCATAAAAAAAAATTAAAAAACAGTGAAGGCAAGAAGTAAGGGAATGTCACGTTCAAAGTGCTAAAAGAAAAAAAAAAATTAACCGAGAATTCTGTATCAGGCAAAATCATTTTTCAGAAAGACATCCCCAGATAAACAAAGACTGGGAGAACATGTTGCTAGCAGACCTCCTTATAAGAAATACTAAAGTAAATCTTTCAATTTGAAAGGGAAGTGACATGATCAACAAGTGAGACTACACCCAACTAAAAAGCTTCTGCACAAAAAAAGAAACAAACAAAAAATGAAAAGGCAACCTATGGATTAGGAGAAAATATTTGCAAACTATATATCAGATAAGGGTTAATATCCAAAATATATAGAGAACTCATATAACTCAATAAAAAACAAGCAATCTGATTAAAACATGGGCAGAAGAACTGAATAGGCATTTTTCCAAAGACATCCAAATAGCCAACAGGTATGTGAAAAGATGCTCAACATCAGTAATCACAAAGGAAATGCAAAGCAAAACCACAATGAGATATCATCTCACACCTGTTAGAATGGCCATCATAAAGAAGACAAGAGATTACAAGTGTTGGTGAGGATGTGGACAAAAGCGAACCTACCTAGTGCACTGTTGGTGGAAATGTAAATTGATGCAGCCACTACAGAAAACAGTATGGAGGTTCCTCCAAAAATTAAAAATAGAACTACCATAAGAAATAGCATTCCCACTTCTGCGCATATATCCAAAGGAAATAAAAACAGGATCACGAAGAGATATCTGCACTCTCATGTTTATTGCAGCATTATTCACAATAGCCAAGATATGGAAACAAACTAAGCGTCCATCAATGGATTAATGAATAAAGAATGTGGTACATACATACAATGGAATAATGTGGTACATACATACAATGGAATATTATTCAGCTATAAGAAAGAAGGAAACCCTGCTATTTGCAACAACATGGATGGACCTAGAGAGCATTATGCTAAGCGAGCTAAGTCAGACACAGAAAGACGGATACTGTATGGTATCACCGACATGTAGAATCCAAAACAGTTGAACTAATAAAAACAGAGTAGAATGGTGGTTACCAGGGGCCTGGGAGTAGAACAGGGGAGATTTGTTTAAGGGCATAAAATTGCAACTAGTAGATAGGTCCTAAACATCAAATGCACAGCACAGTGATTATAGGCAACAATATTGTATTAGAGACTTCAAAATTGCTAAGAAACTAGATCTTAATTGTTCTCACCACAAAAAAGAAATAATTTGGCGGCTGGCCGGGTGGCATAGTGGTTAAGTTTGCACACTCTGCTTCAGTGGCCTGCAATTCACAGGTTCAGATCCCAGGAGCAGACCTATGCACCACTTATCAAGCCATGCTGTGGCAGGTGTCCCACATACAAAATAGAGGGAGATGGGCACACCTGTTAGCTCAGGGCCAATCTTCCTCAGCCAAAAGAGGAGGATTGGCAACGGATGTTAGCTCAGGGCTAATCTCCTCACCAAAAAAAAAAAAGGAAAGAAAAAGAAATAATATTATGTGAGGTGACAGAGGTGAGGTGATAGCTAATGCTAAAATGGTAATCATATTCCAATAGATAAATGTATCAAATCAACACATTGTACACCTTAAAACTACACAATGTTATATGTCAATTATATCTCAATAAAATATATTTTTATTTAATTGTAATCAATATATTTCTATATTATAGTTAAAATTGTATTAATATAATTAATATTAGTTATAATATAATCAATATTTTATTTAATACAAAAAAAGAACGGGAAGTGACATGTGACAGTAACTCAAATCTAGCAAAAGAAGAGTGCTAAAAATAGTAAATATATGGGTAAATATAAAAGATCCTATAAATACACTTTTTCTCATTTCTCCTCTTCTTTAAAAGACATAAGACTGTAAAAAAGCAACAATTATAACACCGTGTACTAAGTTTACAACATATATCAATGTACTCTATATGACAAGAGAACAAAGGAAGGGAGGAAAAAGGATATATATTAGAACAAAGTTCCTGTATTTTATCAGAATTAAGGTGGTAATATTCTGAAGTAAACTGTAATAAGTAAAGACACATATTGCAATTCTTAGAAACACCACAAAAAATATTTTTTAAAATAGTCAAAAAATGAACACAGAAATTAAAATGGTAAACTAAAAAATATTTATTTAATGGAAAGGAAGACAGCAAAGGAGATATGGAGCAACAATAAAAGACGTGAGACAGAAAACAAACAGCAAAACATCAGGAGTAAATCCCACCATAACTATACTTACATTAAATGATGAATAGTATTAAACACCCAACTCACAAGGCACCAGCAATAAAAGACAAAATTGATAAACTGGACTTGATTAAAGTGGAAAACTTTTGTATTTCAAAAGACATTAAGAAAATGAAAAGACAAGCCACAGCTAGAAAATGTTTGCAAATCACATATCTGATGGACTTGTATTCAGAATATATAAAGAACTCTTAAAACTGAATAAGAAGGGGCAGACCCTGTGGCCTAGTGGTTAAGTTCAGCATGCTCTGCTTCGGCAGCCTGGGTTTGGTTCCCGGGCACGGAACCACACCACTCATGGGCAGCCACACCGTGGCGGAACCCACATACATAATAGAAGAAGACTGGCAACAGATGTTACCTCAGGGTGAATGTTCCTCAGCAAAAAAATAAAATACTGAATAAGAAGGTAAACAATCCAACTAAAAAATGGGGACAGAATTTGAATAGGTATTTCTCGAAAAAAGATATACAAATCGACAAAAAGATACTGAAACGAAGTTCAATATCATTAATCATTAAGGAAACGCAAATCAAATCCACAATTAGGTACCACTTTACACCTACTAGGATAGCTATGACCAAAGACAGGCAGTAACAAGCGTTAGAGAAAATGTGGAAAAACTAGAATCCTCCTATATTGCTGGTGTGAATGTAAAATGATACAGCCACTTTGGAAAACAGTTTGGCATTTCCTTAAGTTAAACATAAACTTACCATATACCCAGCCATTCCCCTTCTAGGAATCCATCCAAGAGAGTCAAAAACATACGTCCACTCAAAGACTTGTAGGCAAGTGTTTGTAACAGCATTGCTTGCAAGACCCAAAAAGTGAACATAATCCAAATGTGCATCAACTAGTGAATGGATAAACAAAATGTGGTATGTCCACACAATGGAATACTGTTTAGCAATAAAAATGAAGGAAATACTGATCCATGCTACAGCATAAATGAACCTCAGCTATGCCATACAAAAGTGGCCAGATGGAAACAACTACATATATACAATTCCATTATATGAAATATCAAGAAAAGGCAAATTTACAGACAGAGAAAACAGATCAATGGGGCTGGGTGTAGCAATGCAAACAAGATCAAAATAATTTTAGGGGTGATGGGAAATGTTTAAAAGTGGATTGTAGTGATGGTTACACAACTCTATAAATTTACTAAAAAATCACTGAATTAAATACTTTCAATAGTGACTTTTACACTATATAAAATATACCTCAATAGAGCCAGAAAAAGGTAAGTATAAAATACTATTAATTGTATTTTTACTGCAACATTAATTTTAAGTTCAACTCTAGTGTCAGAGAGCAATACCCAACTTCCTAGTGATTGACATATTTGGTGGCATTGTTCATCTTCTGAAATTTTAGAAGAAAAACAATTCCTCACTGCCTATAGCATTTAAACACAGTGCTTGGTAAATGTGTTCCCCTTTTCAATCAGATTGTTTTTAATTCCGTATCCAATCCTTCAGATGAAGTCCTCTATTATGTTATTATTATAAATTAAAGATCAAAGGTAAAATTTAATGATTTTAAAACATCATTTTATTCAGGGAAATAACACTTAAAATATAAGTAATCAGCAATAAAAATCAAATTAAAATTTTTCTAACGTTACAAAGCAAGTTCTTTTCCATTTAACAATTATTATTATGTGTCAGGAATTTTGGTCAAACAATATTGAGTCACATTCTGTTTAAAAATATTTTACTTGAGCCAGCCCCAGTGGCCTAGTGGTTAAGTTCAGCACACTTTCCACTTCAGCGGCCTGGGTTCAGCTCCCAGGTGCAGACCTACACCATTCCTCTATCAGTGGCCATGCTGTGACAGCAGCTCACATACAAAATAGAGAAGACTGGCAACAGATGTTAGCTCAGGGCAAATCTTCCTCAGCAAAAAAAAAAAAAAAAATTTCTTGTGTCTTACTCATCTTTAATAGCTGAACTGGTTATGTGTACAATATAAATAGCAATAATACAAATACAGTCAATACATAATGTACAAAAAGTGGTTTGTCTTTAGAGTTTCAAGATTGGGTGAACTAAATTTAGCCTTGATTAACTTGTATCACTGACTAACACCTTAATCTGGCCAGATTTTCTTTATTCAACTTATTTGATAAATTTGACACTAGATTTTGTAAGTTTAAGGCATACAGCATGTTACTTTGATACATTTATATACTCTAATATGATTGCCACTGAAGCAATATTTATCACATCATTATAGTACAATATTATTGCTTATATTCATTACACTGTGCATTAGATCTCTATGGCTTATTTACTACTCGTTACAAGTTTGTACCCTTAAACACCATCAGTCTTATTCCCCCACCTCTTATCCCCGGGTGACCACCATTTTACTCTCTGTTTTTTCACAAGTTTGACTTTTTAGTTTCCACATACAAGTGATATACAGTACTTGTCTTTTTCTGCCTGACTTATCTGTCTTAATATAATATGCTCAAGGTCCATCCATATTGTCACAAATGGCAGGATCTCCTCTCTCGGGGCCATATAATATTCCACTATGTATATATACCACATCTTCTTTATTCAACTTACAGGAAGTAACACATCATAAGTAAGTAGCACAGAATGGTCTGAGAATGTTCTTCTGATTGTTTATAATTATCTATACCTTCTTCTGTGTTTAAAAATGTTCAAGAAAATAAAGGTGTGGATGCTACTTGAGAAGCATGAACCATTGTAAAAGGGAAGCAAAAAGAACACAGGTAGCCAGCTGCAATGATTCAATAGTGAGCTACTGAAGAAGGATCCCTTCTATAGAAGGGAATGTGTTCAGCAGCTGTTGAAAGAAGTTACCAGAGAGAAGTGGGTTGTAAATCAAACGTGTTCCTCCTTAGAGGGGGAAAAAGTCAGGAAAAGGACTTTATAGAGTCTGTGAACCAAGACCTGCAGTGTCTTTGTTCCTACTTGTGAAGGGTAGGAGGAAAGACACTCTAGAGTAAAGGAAGGGAAAAAGTCCTTGACACTTAGCAGGTAGTTACACCATCAGGAACCCCTGGCTGAGACAATAGCTGGTGAAAATCTGCCAGCTTGCCTTGAAGCCTTGGAAAAGCCAGAAAATATCCTGTCTTGAGGAACCTAGTACCTAAGAGAAAAGGGGAAGGGGAATGTGTTCTTAAGACAATTCATAATAACTGAGAATAAGAATGGCTAACGTTCATTATTTACCATGTACTGGCTACAATTCTAAACACTCTACAATTAACAGTTCATTTAATCATTACAATAAGCCTATGAGGTAAATGCTATTATTATTCTCATTTTACAGATCAAGAAACTATGGCACCAAGAAGTTTGGTAAATTGCCTAAGGTCACCAAGCTAGTAAGTGGCTGAGCCAGGAACCTAACCACAGCCATCTGTCTCCAGAGACCGTGTTCTTAACCACTACATTATACTGCTGAGATATTTAAAATACTTCATCCTGGTTGTAGAAATAAAGAAATCTAAGTTAAACAATGAACCATAAAAGCTGAAGTGAATAACTCATTAACATTGAACCCAGGTGTTCAATTTAAAAATTTTTTTTTTTTTTTTTTGTGAGGAAGACCAGCCCTGAGCTAACATCCGTTGCTAATCCTCCTCTTTTTGCTGAGGAAGACTGGCCCTGGGCTAACATCCGTGCCCATCTTCCTCCACTTTATATGGGACGCCACCACAGCGTGGCTGACAGGCAGTGAGTCGGCGGGCGCCCGGGACCCGAACTCGGGAACCCCGGGCTGCCAAGCGCGGACTAAACCGCTGCGCCACCGGGCCGGCCCCTGATTTTTAAAAAATCTTGATCTACATTTGGCTCAATGTTCATTCCTTCTTTCCTTCATTTAGTTTCATAATATTTACTGAACATCTAGTATGTGCTAGACTCAAGAGATAATAAGAAATACCAAATCTCTGAACACAAAGGGCTTAGACTTCAATGAGGCCATAAATTGGAAAGGAATTATTATACAGTGTAATTGCTGTTGTAGGAAGGATATACAAAAAGGGTGGATGGGACTGGAACAGACAGATACGCTCCAGACATCTCCAGCAACACAGGCAAGAATTAGATCATCGAGGATGGCTGAAGTGTGCGATGTCATAGGAGGAGACGGCTGAGAGGTGAGGAGAGAATTCTGAGCAAGGAAATGGCCACTTTGGCAGCAGGATGGAGGCTGGATGAATTGGGGCAGTGAAGGAAGAAGGCACATCTTAGTACCAGAGACAGGCAAAGAGGCAGAAGACAGAGGAATTCAATTCCATTATGATAATACTGAAGATGAAAGATCAAGGCCTCAACTGAAACAAGGGAAGTAAGGGAAACAGGAAAGATGAAAGAAATAGTGTCAACTAGCTAGCAGTTAAATAATTATACTATTTTAATAAAGAAATTAATCATTGTAGAGAAAATTAGGCAATAATCACATGCTAACTTTCTACCATGTAGTCCCATAATAAAGCAAGGCATTATTGCTAGTGGCAACTGAATTACAGGCATAGGCTTAAGTCATCTATAAAAAGTTAAATCTACACATCTATGCCTAACTAGAGAAATAAAAATCATGAAAACATATATTTTTACATTTTTAATTTCTCCAGATGGGGCAATTTCTAAGTGAAGGTTATAGGAAAGTGCTTCATTTTTAACAAATATATAACATTCTATTCTAAACTTGCATGTATATATTTACTTAACCCTCCCCCAAACCCTGTAAGGTCAATACTATTATCCCTATTTTACATATGAAGAAATCAAGGCTCTAAGAGGTTAAGTAATGTGCCAAAGGTCACTAGATGGTACAGTTAGTTCTGCTCCAACACTTACTTTGAAAATGTAAATTTATTCCAACACAACTGATGCATTAGGGAACAATGTGAGTATAACTCAGATTTTGTATTTGCTTATGAGTGATTTCACCTACAAGAAACATAAGGGGAATGCAGAAAACTGCACCCAGGTGAACCAAGCCATGTAGGAATACACATACCTCAAACACCTACCAGCTAACTCAGTTCACCTCAGTGCACCACGTGAGGGGTGACTCACATCCATTTACATCTGGTGTTACAACTTCCCTTCAGATTTCAGTAAGCCTCCTTCCATCACTCCACAAAAACTCAATCTTGCAACCCCTTCCACACCCACTTCCCACAAGAGAATGATATATTTTACAATATAAAGTGCCAAATGTATTGCGGTATTTATTTGTCAACCATTTAATGTTTACAATCTTTTTTTAATGTCACTGACAAGTTTTTGAGTATTGTGCCATAATCTCATTTTCCCATAAGTCCTGTGGTTTTCACTGTGCGATTTTGCATAGCATGGTGATTTTTTAAGCAACAAACATGTTGCCTTGTAGCAGAACTAACTCTAAGTAGTGAAGTGATATCCAGGTTTGCTCATTTCAGAGCCAATGTTCTTAAGTTATAGGGTCTCCCACCTTTATTTATGTCCTCATTCCAAACTGCTAGCACACTATGTGTTTTGGGACATCTTAAACTTCCAGTTCTCTTTTACATGAACTACTGTGTCTATATATATTCATTCACCCAATTCTTCAGCCCAAAGGCCTTAGAATCAATTCTGACTTCTATCTTTTTCTTATGTTCCACATCTGATCTATTAGTAAACCTTGCCAGCTACCTTCAAAATATTTCTAGAATTCGACCACTTTTCACATCTCCAACTGCTACTGCCCTAATCCAAGCTACCATCATCTCTAGCCTGGGCTATTACAATAGCCTCCTACCTGGTTGCTCTGCTTACCCCTTTTTCCCACCTAGCATCTTTCCTCCACACAGCAGCTAGAGTAAGCCTTTTAAATCTAAGCATGTCCCTCCCCTAATCAAAGTCCTCCAATTAAAAATATGTATATTTAAATAAATCACAACTCCTGACATGGCCTTCAAGGTCTGGCTTCTTTGCCCTCATCGATCATATTCCTTCTACTGTTACCAAACAGCCTTCACGTTGTTCTTTGAACACACCAAATGTGTTCCCACTTAAAGGCTTTTACATTTGTTATTTCCTCAGATGGGAATTGCTCTTTCCCCAGACATTGGCATAACTTCATTCAGATCTCTGCCCAAATATCAAATTTCAGACTGGAATTCTTGGCCACCATATTGAAAATAGCTGCCATCATATTCTATCCCCTTACTCTGCTTAATTTTTTTCCTAGGATTTATCACTATCAGACATATCATGTATCTATTTATTTGTCATCTATCTTTGCCATTAGAATGTAAGCGTCATGAAGACAGAAACTTCGTCTTCTTCACTATTGCAACCCCAGCTGCTAGAACAATGTCTCAGGCATGGTAGGCACACAATAAAATTTGTTGAATGTATTAGCTCTTAATAGAGACGTTAACAGGGACAACAGGAATTAGTCATTTAATAGGGACAATAGACATTAGATTATATTTCTCATGTTCATTAAACAACTTTCAATAATAAAGTAAAATGAATAATGGAAAAATGAAAAGAAGCTGATGACTAACCTGCATAGGAACTACAATATTATTTATATTATTATTAAATATTATATGGAAAATGACTGTGCATATTTGTGTTACCAAAGACAGGTCAAAAGCTATTGCTGAACATTCACAAATTACTATATTGTTTGAGTTGCCAAATCCATAGTTACAGAATGAAAATAGGTTTGAAAAGTTCACTCACTCCATTACGTTTAGTTTTTTTCTTACTAATATGAGATGGGGATTTTTCTGTAACCCCACCCTGTCTAACCATGTATCCATGAATCACACTCCACCATACAAAATGTACTCATACTATTACTTGTAAACATAAAAAAATCCTTTATATAATTCGTCTATTTGTTCTTTGTTGACATAATATGGATGAGTATATCTGTCATATAATTTACATTTCTAGAAAAATTCAATTTGATTTCATTTCATATTTAGAATCATCTCAGAGTAACAGACTTTTTATTTTGAGGAAACAGTGAAGAAGGGGGAAAAAGAAGAGACTTCAAAGATTATCTAGCCCAGTGATTTAAAACTATTTTTCTCTTTCTTTTTAAGCAGCTAGAATCTTGTCCTTATTTTTATTTTATTTTTTTGAGGAAGACTGGCCCTGAGCTAACATCTGGCCCTGAGCTAACATCTGTTGCCAATCTTCCTCTTTTTTTCCTTTTTTCTCCCCAAAGTCCCAGCAGATAGTTGTATATCCTAGTTGTACATCTTTCTAGTTCTTCTGTGTGGGATGCCGCCTCAACATGGCTTGATGAGCAATGCATAGGTCGGCACTCAGGATGCAAACCAGCAAACCCCGGGCCGCTGAAGCAGAGCGTGCGAACTTAACCTCTATGCCACTGGGCCGGCCCCCAGAATCTTGTCTTAAATGAAATTTTACATGAGAGCTTAACATGCAAAACTTAAATGGATCTATTTTAGGCATGGGGAGAAGGGAAAAGGTGGGGCTAGAAAGAAGTTTTGACTGTTCATTCCTCTAGGACTCAATATCCATTCCATTTACAGTGAGTATCTCTAGGAAACTCCAAAGGGGAAAATGCCCTTCTAGTCAAAGTGCTGGTTTACAGTAAGACATGGAAATGGAAGGTCAAAGACAACTTCAGGAGTTAAGTGTCTTTAGTAAATTAATAGTGAAGATGAAATTTAATATAGTCAATTGCGTAAAGGAATCGTGTGCAGTTTACAAAACAAATCCTATTTCTTGAACAAAACTACTTTCTGGGCTGAGAAGTAATTTTTGGTTCCTTATTTACAGAAAAATTAAATGTAAATTTCTAATTCACATTGCTAGAGCCAAATTCACTGTGATAATACATTCTGGTGACATATATCCCATTTTCTTCAAGTACATTTGTACTTGTCAGATACATCCTGATATTTGGTTTGTAAAATTGATCACTTTATCTTTACTATGTTTGAAAATGATACCTAATGTGTTATCCTCTTCAGCTTCTAAGAAATTAGTTTTAAATACAGTACTCCCCGCTTATCCGAGGTTTCACTTTCTGTGGTGTCTGTTACCTGCAGTCAACCACCCAGTCCAAAAATATTAAATGGAAAACTCCAGAAATAAACAATTCTTAAGTTTTAAATTGCGTGTCTATTCTGAGTAGCATGATGAGATCACATGCTGTCCTGCTTCTTCCCGCCCAGAATGTGAATCATCCCTTTGTCCAGCATATCCACTGTCTGGGTTATCAGATTGACTGTTGTGGTATCACAGTGCTTGTGTTCAAGTAATCCTTATTTTACTTAATAACGTCCCCAAAACACAGGAGTGGTGATGCCGGCAATTCAGATATGCCAAAGAGAAGCCACTGAGTGCTTCCTTTAAGTGAAGAGGTGGAAGTTTTTGACTTAATAAGAAAAGAAAAAAATCATATGCTGAGATTGTTAAGGTCTATTGTAACTTTTATTACAGGACATTGTAACTGTTCTATTTTATTATTAATTATTGTTGTTAATCTCTTACTGTGCCTAATTTATAAATAAAACTTCAGCATAGGTATGTATGTATAGGAAAAAACATAGCATATATAGGGTTCAGTACTATCTGTGGTTTCAGGCATCCACCGGGGGTCTTGGAACATATTCCTAGTGGATAAGGAGGGGACTACTGTAAACGTAACAGTACTAAATCAATTAACCTTCTAGCCAGTTTTGCTGGTCATATTTTATTATTTGTGTGATCTCTATACAATATGTCTTTCTGCCCAAACACAAAGTGAAGTGCAAAAGTATACTGAAAAATCAAATTAGGGTAAGTACAATGTATATATGTATGGGTAAAAAAGAGAAATGCAAAAGATTACAGATTATATTTAATATTTTTATCAAAAATTCACTCAAATTTAAAAAAGAAAAGTGTCTCAAATAATCACAAATGTGATTACTGTTGAAAGCAAATCATTTTGCTCTAGTCAAGATCTATTTTTAGACACGTCTAATATTTTCATTTAAATCTTTTCATTTAACATTTTGGCACATGTGGCTTTAGGAACTTTATCTGAATTTTTATTTTTTTGCTGAGGAAGATTTGCTGTAACATCTGTTGCCAATCTTCCTCTTTTTGCATGAGGAAGATTCGCCCTGAAGATAACATTTGTGCCAATCTTCCTCTATTTGTATGTGTGTCGCTGCCACAGCATGGCCACCGATGGGTGGTATAGATCCACGCCTGGGAACCCAACCTGGGCCGCCAAAGTGAAGCATGCCCAACTTAACCACTAGGCCACGGGGCTGGCCCCTCAATTTATTTTTAACATAAAGGATTTGGCTGAAGTTTACTATTAAATGGCTTAAAAATTGAGGGATGTGCTGTAAATGTTTTTCAGTGTAATTAGGCTCAAAGTGTGTTAAAGAATGTCTATTTAGTAACTCAATAGCATGTGTAAAAGCAAAAGTCTCATAATACTTTTAAAATTCTTACTCATCAATGCTTATAATGACTGGAATAACTATATTAACATAAGAATAATATTGTTGACAATCTCAGTCTTCTATGATGCAGGCCATGTAAAGACACTTAGTAAAACAGAAAAGAATCATAGTCTATTCAAAATCACAAGAGATACGGAGTCTGACCTGAGGAAGCAGTTCCTTTCCTAACTGAAAACTAATTTCATACAAAGAAAAATCCTGAAGGTTAATACCTTTTGTTTTGCCTACTTAGTTCAATGAGAGGTAGCTTGATATCTGTATCATTCATTCATTCCAAGATTATTTACTTCACACCTACTATCTAGAGCAAAGATTCTGAAAGTGTTAGAAACCCTGAACAACATGGTCTCTGCCTTCACAGGGCATAATGGGCTCACAGTAAAAATGATTCTTAAGTTCTTTTTTTCTGCATTTGGGCACATTCCACCTAGCCATTTGCAAATAGACAACTGATGCCCACAGTTATGAGGTCTGTAAAGACGACCTTTTCACTATAGGCAAAATTTCCTCTTAAGTATGTGACTACTTAGATAAATTGTGGAAATTTATTTTATGGTACATGTGAAGCTATTATTAAACAAAAAGATTGGAAGGGGATGCTGAGTGAATGTCTGTTCAATGAAGGGATGAATAAACAAGGAAACAATAAAGAAAAAAGCTTACAAGACTATCATCAGGTTTAAGAAATATAACTAACGCCAAATTGCCTGATATATGGACATTAAATATATGACTTCTGTGGAGAAGGTAGTTTTTGATCTGCAGTTTGGAGAGTGTGACTCTGATTATCTTAGAAAGAAGAAAAGTAGGTCTGAAAAGGATAGAACACTAAAATTAGTGTGAAACAAGTAGAAACTAAAAAAAGAAACTTACTGGACTAATTAGAATCTTGATTAAGCTGGTTCCTTCTAACTTCCTATTAATATGTATAGGTTCAACCATAAATTTTCTCATAAAGATTAAGTAGATTTTGTATTATATACAAGTGATGAGAATGTTGTTTTTTAATGAATAAAAGCAAAGCAAGAAAAAAATTTAGAGAGACTAAAAGGCAAGACTGAGATTCCAAGGTCATTATTTTGAGGAAAAAACCCCATCGGTTAAGGCAATGGAGCTAACTAGAGCCTAGTATGAGGCATTCTACAGAACATCAGTAAAAGTTCCCTTATACATACACACGGCACAGGCCACTCTACCCACAAATAGGCAATGTTCATTTTTAGAATATACATTACAGCAAATAATTCATCTGATATTCAAACACAATAAGAATAGAGCCAAACCCAGTACTTCTATCTTACAGTAAACAACATATTTGTAATTCCTCAGCATGACCCATCTACACTCTACGTAAAAAAACAAAACAGAAAATAGCTTGTGACAAAATGGCCAATAGAACAGATTCCATGGCCAATAACTACACTAGCAAGCTACACAGAGCTTAAAAAACAGCTCATTTTGCATACGTAACTTGTTTCCCTCAGTGTCTGAAACTAGCAGAACCAAGGAAACCCACATCCTAAGCCACAAAATAGAGCCACCTGGTCTTGGTCTTATCACAGGATGACAAAATGATTTCAATCCCCTAATGTCATGCAGACATCCTCAACATTTGTATAGTGTTTTTTAACTAACAAAACTGTTGCATCCTTCCTGAGTTCTAGAATGGTCAAAGGTTCAATGCAAACACTTCTTCAGATAACCTTTGCTACCACATTTAAAGGCATAAGCTCAATAACCGGCATAAATTTCAAAATGCTCTCTTCCTTTTCTTTCTCTTTTCTCTTCTGCTACTCACATGATTAAATATGATTTCAAAAAGTTTCTGGGATCTTTCCTTCTAAAAAGGTGTGAATCAATGCCAGCTTTGCAGTATTCATTTTTCAATCCAAAGAAAATATTAGCAATTTTATAAGCACGACAAGAAATAAGTATTTTTTAATGCTCCAATTCCATGACAGCAATTACAAACGAGTATGAGGAAAAAGTATGTACCATGAAAAAGTACCTAGGTCTTCTCTTAAACTATATATATTTTAGAATAATGAAGTAATTTTTTTCACCTTTGACCAGAAAGACTTTTGGGTTAACTAACTTGAAAGGATAATTTGTAAAGTTTTTTGGTTAAAAAAATTTAAGAAGGAAATCTATAACTTTTTAATACCATAATTTCTAAGGTACTAGTGAAAAAGAATGTGGGATTCTGATAATCTAGTTAAAGTCTGATAATCTTCATCTCTGCTGATGATCACAGAACATTATATGTAAAAGGAATGTCACTTCCAATAATTTTCAATGAAAATCCAATTATTTGGAAAACACATGATTTTTTTTGTTAACGATGGTAAAACCATTTTTCCTTCTCTCAACTTCACAAGATTATTGTTCAATTCTATTATATTTATATATAACATTGCCTTTAGAAAGGACTTTCAGTAATGCCATAATAAAGAGGCTTAACAATCAATATAAGACTAGAGAAAGGAATATCAATTTTTGTACTTTAAAATGTCATATTATTTTTAAAGGTAGCAATTAAAAATCAGTTTCCAAAAATAAATACATGATATAACATTTCACTTATAATGTATCAATGCCAGATTAATGACCATTCATTAATATAATGATCATTCCAGATCAGTCATCTCAACCCTGGCTGCAAAACAGAATTACATACAGAGTTGAAAAACATACCAATGACAGAACTCCACCCCCAGGAGATTCTGATTCAATTGATTTGGGTAGGGGTCCAGGCATCAGTAATTTTTTAAAAGCTTTTTAGGTAACTCTAATATTCAGTCAAGGATAAGAACCACTGTCTTAGATCATGATTAGCATTCTAAAAATTATATATCTAAAATTATAACTTTTGAAGATTAATATCATTATTTTACAATTTCAAACCCTAACACAATCACTTTGTCCCAAACCCTGATCTACAATCTTCATTTTTTAATCTCTACATTCTTCTTTCTTTATCAAATAAAATAAAGTGATTATTGAATAAGGAATCTTTCAAATAACCTTTTTTAATTACTTTACACAGTGTATACACATTTATGTATCTAAGGTGGTTTCCATAACTTTTACCTAAAATTCTTTCAAAAACCATTTAAGTCATAATATCACTAAAACTATCCTCATTAACAATTCTAATCCTACCCTATATGGAACACTTTGTAAAGGGCTTTACGTAGAAATCAGCTCCTCCATAATTACATATCAATAGTTAAAGCCTCAATAAAATGAAAGGTGCTTAATGTTTCATTGGAAAAAAACAAAACAAAAGCAAGTAGTAGCATTTTTTTAAAGTATCTCACTTGATTCTCAAATGCACACTATAAGTTAGACAAGAAAGAGTTATCTGTTCTTTATTGCAAACAGCTTAATAGCTCACTTAAAGTAACATGGCTTCTGTGGCCAAATTCAGAATTTTTTTCTTTAATCTATCTGTTGACAGAACTTCAAAGAGGAAAATGAGATTTGTCCAAAAATAATAATTTGTGTTGCCCCCAAAAAAGAAATGTTGAAGCCCTAACCCCCAGTACCTCAGAATGTGACCTTATTTGGAAATACGGTCATTGTTGCTGTAATTAGTTAAAATGAGGTCAAACTGCAGTAGGGCGGGCCCTAATCCAATATGACTAGTGTCCTAATAAAAAGATGACCATGTGAAGACACAGAGACATAGGGAGAACACTGCGTGAAGTGGAGGCTGAGATGGTGTGATCCATCTAAGACTCACCAATTCCAATGATTGCCAGGAATCACCAGAAGCTGGGAGAGAAGCATGGAACAGATTCTCCCTCAAAGCCTTCAGAAGGAACCAAGCCTGCTGATGCCCTGACTTAGGACTTCTAGCCTCCAGAACTGTGAGACAATAAATTCATCTTGTTTTAAGTCACCCAGTTTGTAGTAATTTGTTGCCAGCAGCCCTAGGAAACTAATCCAGTATAATTACACTTTATGAAACATAGTACCATAAAAAGAGTTTCATTATTTACAAAAGAGGGAAAAGATTTTTTAAAAAAACTTAAGGAAACAAAGAGAAAGAGGCAAATGACATGGATTCTGGTCCTAGCTCCAAGATGCACTTGCTTATTCTGTTTCTACAGCTATAAAACAACTTCTTCTCTCAGGGTAGCTCAGAGAAGTGTTGGGAGGACAGCATGATTCTCACACACAATACAAACACAGTTATTAGATGTAATTATCATAATACTGTAAATTACTCCTAAATTATTCCATGTGAGTATATTATCCCAATAAGACTTATAAACTCCCTAAGGATAAGAATTATATTCCCCACAGAACCCAGCATAAGTCTGAGTTCAAGATTAGACATAAAATGAACACTTCGTTTAAACTACAAATCAATTCAGAGCTTTTATACATAGCTTTTCAGCAAACTATATATATGTAAAGACTGGAAAGCAGCTCTTACTATTTCACAACACAATATTGATAAACTCATATTGTTTTGTCTATTTGTACTGTTTTCTTGATCCTGTAATAATTTTCAAGTTTATCTTACACACACACACTTAACACACACACACGTGGATTTACCACGAAAATTTAATGCAGTTAAGCTTCAGGTCTCATTTGTATTGACCCTTTCCATGGCCCTGAAGAGGTCTAAGATACATGGTCATATGGTTCTATAAAAAATAAAATAAATAAATAAAGCATTTTCATTACAGTCAGTTAAGAAAGCTCTCTCTTTCCATACTAACTTCCCTCCATGACAGTTCCCTCTTGTGAGGTGACTTCAGAGTGACTGAAGGCAGTTTTGGCATACTGCCAAGAGAAGGATGAATTGGGGATACCTTTAGTTTGGGGTTAGTGTAATATATTTAGTGATTAACAGTCATTTCCTTGTATGGTTATTGCCAGTAGTTATGGTATAGGAATGGCTTCCAGAAATATCCCTATTTCTCACTGTACTGACTCACCTGTTTTATTCTACAATCCACATTCCACACAATGGAGTATGTCAAAAAAATTCTATGCAATTGTGTTAGAGTTCTCACTCCACATCCCTACCCTCCCACCCCCACTGAAGGGTATGACCAAGCTGTCCAGTTCTCCAATCATCTTTGCAGGTGGTCAAGCCTCTACCATTCAAGGACAGTATGCCATCAAATATGACAGTATGCCAGATTTGATCAAGCTCCACTTGATGGCAACGCAACAGGCCCATTTTCCTATGATGCATAGCAATACCAGATTCAGTGACACTCAATCCCAAAGCTGACAGATTGGGCACGTTTGAATGCACCTGCTCAGATGCTCACATTCTGCTCACATTCACCTGCTCATGAAGTCACATTCCAAATTACCTGATCAGCTGCCTAACTGGGCATCTAAGGCTCCAAAGTCAATGAGATTGTCATTCCCAGGAGAGGATCTACTGATAGACAGGTCACCATCATTGATCTGCTGCCATCATTAGCCTCACTCAATATCTAAACATAAAACTTTCTTCAGAGACAGGTGTCATGGAGACTAGTTAGAACCTGCAGATTCACCCATAACCCACAATTCATCTATATAGTTTCTGAACAGTAAGTAACTAAGTTTCAAACAGATTATAAATTTTTAATTTCTAGTCTACAGCCCTAGCAGAAATTTGTAATTTTTTAAGTATTTTAATTCTTTTCTTTGTTTAGCTATAACACTGAGATCCATATTTAGTTAGCTTCTCCCTATTGTTTTTTGTTGGTTGGTTTCTCTTGTTCTTGAATTATTTCATTTTCTTTTCAGACATGTGAAATATTTATACATTTCAGTTCAGTTCAGTAATGTCAGGAATTTGTCAAAAAACAATTAGTCTGAGCTTTATTCTTGAAAGTAGAAACAAGAAGCCATAGTTTAAAAACACACACACATACATACAAAAATAACAACAAGATGGTCCCACATCCTAAAAATTTGTTCTAGGTTATAAAATAAACTAAGAAATGGATCCAAATGATTAATTTATGTTGTAGTCATCAGAGAAATAACATCGAACTTTAAAATATCATTTGAAATGTAGGTACCATAGGCCTGTTACAAAGCACTGCATATACTTCTCAAATGGTTAAAACCAAGATCATTAACAAGGATACCAACGTGTTTCTCTTCCACAGCCCTTTGGCAGGCTGAGATGTGACTCATTTATGTTCTTGTCAATTAAGATATAAACTCACTATATTGTTCATTTTGAAAAATTGTTAGTATGAGGTAGGTCTCCAAACAAGGCAGTTAAAAGTTTCTGGAATGTGAAAAGGAACTTTACAAAAAGATACATCTATGGCAAGTATTCAGAGGAGTAGCACAACAGTACAGCTTCGGAGAAGAGAAAACATTTTAAATGCATGACCAAATGTTTTCTTGAAAATTAGTCTAAAATTAGATGACCAAAAATATAAGTACTATGTCTACAGTCTAGAAATGTAAAGATTTTCCATAAAAATGAATGAGCACAACACACACAGATTCTGCAAGCATAGCAAAATCTGAAACTAAAAATATTGTTTTAGCTGGTAAAAACATTTTTTATATGTAAGTGAATTATGGCGAGTTTCCTAACTGCCTGAAATGAATACTGAATTCAGAAACAAAAAAAAAAAATCTGAAAAATTTGTATGTTTAAATGAGAAGAGTAGAATAAGAAATTAAAGTAAGTACAAAGGAAAAACATTCATGAACACAGTAAAACTACTCATAGAAGCAAAGGAAGTATAATTGTAGGAGATATAATGCTTTTGTTATACAAGGAAAAATCTAGATACTCAAAGTTTCTATTCTAGGTCTTGATAAGAAGCTCCTCTATAAAATCCTTTAACCAGTCCACAAATTTTCCTGTCTCTGAAAGAGGGTAATGTTTACCTGATAAATTATGGTGTCCAGAAGGAAGTATTACCTGGGCCTGGCTATAAAAGTGACTCTTGGGCCAGAGAAGAAGGCTCAAAGCCACATTATAAGTTTGGGGTTGACTCTACCCACCTCAGGAGACCTGACTTCTACGCAGGGCAATAATCTTCTAAGACAGAAGTCTCTAAGAGTACAGACACCAGAGAAATCTCTTCATTGTCTGAACTCCTATGCATTCTGCCTTCTTTAAACAAACTGTGGGTGAGATCCTCACAAACTGCATTTTCAAAAGCACATTTGGAAGCACCATCCCAGCGAAGAGCCAGGATACTTGATTGACAGAGCTCCGTGATGGCAGAAACTGCGTCTGGCTTGACTTTAACCCTCCCTCTCTACCCCTAAGCTGCTAACTCTCAACACACACAAAACCTGTCTTGGTACCTTGATCACAGCTGCAATAAATAAACATTTAATTAATAAAAACCGACTACACTATCACACTGTCAGGTTTTTTTCAGCATCACACAAGTAGATGCTTTATTTTATACCACTGAATTCAAGCTCTATATTTCTGTACTATTAAATTCAAATGTCTTTATCACTCAGCAAGACTGTAAGACCAGGAAGGTTAAGGATTACGCATTTTGTTTCTTTTGTATCTCAAATAGTCCCTTAAACATAGCAAGTACTGAATAAAGATTTAATAACCACCACAGTATCCCATGAAAATATACAGGAATGCGTGTAACTCTTCAGAACATGTTTAAAAAAAAAACATGGAACTGACAAAGGTAATGCCATTCTTTGCTTTTAAAGGGCATAGATATCTTTCATTTTTCCCAACCCTACAGAAAGTAGTCAGGATCTCTGTTCCACAGATTTACAAATGATCATATAATTCGCCAAAATAACTCTGTATTATGTGACTTGACTATCAATTAATGAGACTCATTTTTTAAAATCTAAAACATTATATCCAAATTGAAGATAATTCAACTCAACAAATGGGTATGAAACTACCTATTGTAAGGTCCTGTGCTAGAGTGTGAGGATATAAAGATCCATAAGATATGGTTCGTGACTTTAAGGTGTTCACAATCTATCTGAGGACTTGCCCAGGTGGTTCAAAGAACAAATCCAGCAAAGAACAGACCCCAAGTTCCTTGATGCTCATTCTCTGAGGATCAGACGACTTGTTCATAGTGATAAATAACATAATTTTCATGACAAGAATAATGAAAATAATGAATTGCTTATAATGAATGAAGATCAAATAAGGGGAAACTGATTACAGGTAGAAGAAGAGATTTCACTTAAACATAAAACTACTTGACCACCTAGAGAGGAGAAGACTAGAGTGTATTCTAAAGACTGTCTCCATCCTTGGAGATTTTTAGGCTGTGAATTGACAACTACTTTCTTATTTTGATACCTACCTGAAAGTAGGGTACAAAAACAACTGATGTTTCAAGATCTTTTACTGATCTATGAAATTACAGAACAATATGTATACTGGGAGAGAAGTGGGAGAGATTATGTATCTAAAACAGTGATCAATATAGAATTCTTGGGCACTAGTCCCTATATTTCTGACCTTTCTAAGTGAACTACGGACATACGTGGAAACAATAAGCTTTGCACTGCATTACTAATGATTCAGAGTAATAATGTCACCAAAGCCAAATTCAAGTTGGTACAATTCATTTCACTGCTAATTGCTTTGCTGTTTGTGATGATCAAAAGACATGCACCAGCATACTGTACCTAACTTTGCATGAGTTACCTAAATCTGGCCATGAATAAAGCCAGTTAAAATAAGCTTTTCTCTAATACAGTACATAAATATAACATACATCAAGTGGTGAGCATAATCAACCACCAATAAGTATGTTAAGTTTCTATGTTTAAAAAAAAAAACCTACATAAAAACTGAATTACTGGCTATTTCGACTAAGAATACACTCTGTTCCAAGTAATAGAAAGCTTAACCAACAGTGGCTTTAATATGCAGGGGATTATTTTTCTCACTTAAAATGACTGCAGGTAGATGACTGCTAAGATGAGTTTAGCTGCTCATCAGGCACAACCAAGGAACATGATCTTTCCACCTTCAGTTCTGCTTTTCACCCTCAACTAGCATCACCTAGCTGCCAGAGGTCTACTCCAACACTTTCCAACTCATATCAACATTCAAATCAGAAAGCAAAGGGTGATGCAGCACCAGTCGCTTCGTCACTTTTATCAAAAAAACCAAAAGCCCTACAGCAGACTTTTACTTACTTCTCATTAGCTAGAACTCAGTTACCTACCCATCTCTAACTATTAGGGAGATTAGAAAAGTAAATACAGTTGATCCTCATAATTCACGAATTCCATATTTGCAAATTCATCTTCTCACTAAAATTTATTTGTAATCGCCAAATCAATACTTGCAGAGCAGGACACGTGCAGAGCAGGAAAAAGTTTTAGTTCCCGATTCACGAATTCCCAGGTGATGCCTAACAAGGTGACACTCCGCCTTCTTGTTTCAGCTTTCACACAGAGGTGCCCAGAGGATGGAGACTGCAGTGCAGAGTAACATAGTACAAGAAGCTTCTACTCAAGGGCCAGCTGAATGGCCTTTGAATCTCAACTCTGGGAACTGCTGGTGGGGCAGCCTTAAGCAAGCGAGTTAACGCTCTGATCCTTGTTTTCTCTTTTGTAAAATAAAGAAAATAGAATCTACTAAGATGAATTGTTTTTGGTATTTAAGATTATAGTCTGTGTGAGGTGGGTTATGTGTGTGAGTGTGTGTGTGTGTGTGTGTGTGTGTGTGTGTTTGTGTGTGTGTACATATTTCCCCTAGGAGCAATGGTTCAGTGTTCTGGAAACTTTATAGAACCTAACTTCTGCCAATAACAAGAATCAAGTGTACTTACCTTTTCCAGCCACCGTGTTATAGAGGTAGACATGGAAGGGGCTTGGAATGAGTAGCCAACCTACAACTGTCTATCTCACTGATGACTCACCATTGTTTTAAGGTAGGTTTTTCTGCCTTTGTTTTTTGCTTGGCCGAAGATTCAGTACTCCTTGAATTTTCCAGAAAAGTTCCCCCAATGTCAGAGGAGGGGAACACACATACCAGAGAGTTTGAGGACTGTGCAACAAAGCAGTCTGCCATAAACAGATTATTCCTTTGCAGATTCATATTTTATCATAAAATCTCATCCCAATACATAAAAATTCTTGGGGAGTTCTGCTTCTGCTTTAGAATGTAGACAGCCACAAGAGAACACTGCTCCAACCTTAGCAATGAGAAAACTCCAGATAATCTATAAAATCATAACTTTTCTTGAGCCCATCAGAGAGCTGAGGTCACAAGGCACCAAGTAAACAAATTCCAGGGAGTAATGAAAGCCTCTCAGGAAAGACTGGATGTACAAACAGTTTCACCACAGATGGAGCATTGAAGAGAGAGGCGGCCACCATAAAAATGAGTAAGAAGAAAATAGGTAAAATTTTAACGAATTTTAAAGGGTGAGGATGGGCCTCAGCAGCACATATATAAAACCCCACCCACCTCCCCAGACCATTATCTCATACTAAGCAGAAGCTTAAGCTACTAGGGGAAAAGCAGGAAACCCTCTTGGGCCCAGACTTTAGCAGAAGTCTGCAAAGTCTGACTGCATAGGAAGGTGAGCCGGTACACAGAGAAGGCCACACCCCCAAGGCCCATGTTCACAGGGCCCACCTAAGATTAAAGTTGTACAAGAAGAATTGAGAAACTTCCATCCTGTCCAGACCACGAGTCGCACACCCAGTAACAAGAAACAGCAGTTTACTGCTGGGGGAAAAGCAAGAGCATGGAGAGAGACCCCTCCTCTATGGTGCAGGCATACAAGAACTGCAGAAAGCTGCCCTGAAAGAACAGGAACACTAAAGAAAACCCACCAGCACTAAGATTCCACACTAAGCACAAGGTAACATCAGCCCCCACTGGAGGAAATTAAGGTCTGGTGCACTAAAGGTGACTAGGGCAACAACAAAATCCAAACCCAGCTCAACTACTGATTGACTCAACCACCCATGCTTAACAGAAGAGGAGCTGGGCCTGTCACCAGGAATAAGTACTATTTAGCAAAATACATACTGTTCCTCTATAAGCAATATACAGCATTCAATCACAATTAAGAAACACACAATAAAAGCAACTAAAATACAACCGTCAAAAGATAAAGTGGTCAACAAATCCAGGATCCGAGATGAACCAGATGTGGGAAATATCATATATGAACTTTAAAATAACTATTATTAATATGTTAAATGTTCTAGTGGAAACAGGCACAGCATGTTTGAACAAATGGGGGATTGCAGCAGAGAGATGGAACCTACAAAAAATGTCAAATGGAAGAGCTAGAAATAAAAAATAGAATATTAGAGATTAATTCCTTATTTGGGCTTATCAGCAGTAAGGACACAGCTAAGGAAAGAATCAGTAAACTTGAAGACGGGTGAATAGAAATTATCCAAATTGAAATACAAAGGGAAAAAAATTGAAAGAAAAAGAATAGAGGATCCTAGAGTAGAGAGATAATATTAAGTGATCTAATATACACAAAATTGGAATACCAGAAGAAAAAGACATACTGAGGGAAAACATTTGTGAAACACTACCTGATGAAGACCTGTATCTGGAATACAGAAAGAAATCTCACAACTCAATAATAAAGACCAAAACAAACAAAAACTGAGCAAAGGATTTGAACAGATACTTCAGCAAAGTCGATATTCAAATGGCTAATAAGCACATGAAACAATGCACATTATCATTAGTCATTAGGGAAATGCAAGTTAAAACCACACTTACATACCACTACACACCCACTAGAATGGGTAAAATTTAAAAGACACAGTCCCAAGCAATGGGGAAGATGTGAAGTAGCTAGAACTCGCATGCACTGCTGATGTGGAAGTTGTACAAACACTTTGGAAAATACGTTGGCAGTTTTTTTATACAGTTAAACACAGTACACGACCAAGCAATTCCATGCCTAGGTATCCTACCCAATAGGATAACCCAATGGTTAAAAAATAGCCTTAAATTTGAATTGCCAGGAGTATATTAGGATCTGTGAAAAGACGTGACCATGTAGTTTACGACCACTCCTGGACAGGATTCTCCAAATGGGTTAAATGCTTTGAGTGGATAGGAGTTGTAGGCACTATAAGGCCTAGCCAAGGTCATTAGTTTTATCCACCTTAAACTAATGCTTTGGCAAGGATGAAAAAGAAACGAAGTGATAGCAACAACAACAAAATTTATATTTCAGGTATACTAAAGTCTGATGCTGTCTTGGAAATTCTCTTGGAACTTTACATCTGGCTCCACTGCTCTCAAAGAGCTTATTAAATGACAACTAAGCACCTGTCTTTTCTGTGAAGCTGTTAGAATCCTTAACTCTTTTGGGGTGACTGGGATGCAGTTATGTTAAGAAACTTTTTAAGGGTAAGTTCTGGTAATGTGGCTAATAAAGTTTGGGGGGGCTCGGTGGATTTTTTTTCCCTCATGTTTTCTGTCTTTGCTCATGTGCTAAATCAGCTGCTTCATATTTTTAAAGTCTTGATCATTTGCATCTTTTGGTGAGACAACATTTATTACTTTAGGGATTTTGGCATTCAATTAAACGTCCTAGGAAAGAAAAGACTCGTGATTTTGGCTGATTTTTTTCCTTTCTGGCTGGAAAAAGGAAAATTTAGAAGACGATAAAAACACTGAGAGAAATATTTACTGAACTTTTGATGAAACATGGCAATGGCTTGACTCAGGTTTTGATCGTGACACTGGCAGTTAAAGTTCACTTCTCACATCACACGAAACTGTATCCCTGATGATGATAATTACAATATCTTTTGGTTTTATTTTGTAATTAGAGCATTGTTTACTTGTGTTCCTCAAGAAACTACTGCTTTCTAGGACGTCCACAATTTATGAAGTGCTAAGAAGCACTTCTTTACAGCTGAAATTGTTCATAAATTAACTATCATAATTAGCAAAATTAACTACTTGTGAGATTTTCTTAGCTCCGTGCTTTTCAAACCGGAACAGAGGTACTCTATCCTCAAAGATAGAAAGGTCACAAGATAGAAATGGCGCATCTTCATGTGTGGTGATGGATTGTCATTAGTATCTGGGTGGTGAACATGATGTAATCTATGCAGAAATAGAAGTATGTACACCTGAGATTTATACAATGTTATAAACCAGTGTTACTGCAATAAAAAAAATTAAAAAAAAAAGAAATGGCGTATCTTCCGTGGGCATCAGGTTTATTCCATATTATGTCATTAATGAATAATTTTTTAAGCCAGATTTAGTGAGGTATAATTTCCATACAGTAAGATTCACCCTTTTTTGAATGTATAGTTTGAGTTTTGACAAATGAGTACAGATGTGTGAATACCACAATAAAGATAGAGAACATTTCCACCACTCCCAAAAGTTTCTTTGTGCCCTTTATAGACAATTCTCCCCTTCATCTCTGTCGACCTCTGATCTGTTCTTTGTTCCTATAGTTTTGCCTTTTCTAGAATGTCATAATAATGGAATCATACAGCGTGTATTCTTTTATGGCTGAATTTTTCATGTAGCATGATGCTTTTGAGATATATCCATGTTGTTGTGTCTATCAATAATTTGTTGCTATTTATTGCTGGCTAGTATTCCACTGCATACATGCACTAGAAGTTGTTTATCCATTTACTAGCTGATGAACAACTGGATTATTTCCAGTTTTGACTTATTATGCATGAAGCTGTTATAAACACACACTTCCCTCTACCCCAAGGTATCTATGTCTCACTCCCTTACTTTCTTTAGGACTCTGTTCTAATGCCATCTCTTCAGAAAGGCCTTCTCTCACTACTCTATCTGAAATGGCACCTCTCATCACTCTCTAGTCCCCTATCTCCTGCTGTTTCTTCAAGCCATCATTTTATTTCTTCTACCACCATTTATATTAAATATTTTATGAAAAAGAAATATAGAGAGATTGTATTAGTCAGGGTTCTCCAGAGAAACAGAGCCAATAGGATATATTCACATAATTTTCGAGCAGAAATCTAGCCTACTTCATTCAATTACAGATGGAGGAAAATTAAACCCAAGATAGTGATGTAATTTGGTCTAACATTAAGTCTATTACTCTTTTTACTACTCAAATGTGATCACACTTTCAGAAGCAACAACTATGCTACTGTTACACATAAAGGAAAATAAAACAATTATTCTGGGAAAATAAAAATCATTCTAAATTATAAAAATCATTCTAAGTTATAAAAATTATTTAATTATGCAGAAGTTATGTGGAAAATGCAATTTATATCTAAAATTGTAAAAAAAAAAGATTACCTGAGACTGACTTCTATTCAATAAATATGGTTGAACATTGGCCATAAACCAAGTGTGTGTGGCACTAGATGCTACATTATTCCAAATCAGAATTACTTACTCATTTAATAAGCACTTATTGAGTGCTTACATTAAAAGAAGTATGTAAAACATTTCTCAGAGGTTAAAAAAAAACAACTATGTTCAGTTCCTTTCTTGAAGTTACTTACAATTTAATATCGGAAGTAGAGTCTGTAAGCAGTTCACGTGACCACAGTCTCACAAGTTTGAAACAAGTGAGGGAAAAAAAGAGGGTTTTCCAGTATTAGTGTAAACATTCAAATTAGGAGGTGACTTTGGTAAAGGAGGAAAAAGCAATGAGACTTGAGGTAGGAGACCAGAATCTGTTCTGGGCTCAGCCATCAGCAGTCTCTGGGCAAACCAGTTCACCTCTTTGGGTCTCACTTGAAACAGCTGGATGATAAGCTTAAGTAGCTCTTCACCATGAATGCTGATCAAAATCATCTCCTCAGAAGCTTTATAAAAATGCACTATGCACAGGAGCCACCTCAGAACTATCCAATCAAATGATCTGAGGAAATCTGTGTAAAGTTCATCAGATTATTCTGCTATGGCTCCCTGATCAGAGATCTCAGTGATCTAAGGTTCTTCCTAACTCTAATAGACTCTTTCTGTGAAATGTAGTTTTAATATTTTCTAGCCAGAAAAATAATATATTTAAAATCTCTTTACTTCTTTTATAGTAAATAAGACTCATCCTAGCATTTCAAGAACTGCAAAGTATACAAAAAGTCACAAAAACCACTTAAGAAAGATAAATTGCTTGCAATGTAAATTTACTTTTAATTTACGAAGTTAAGCTTTAAGCCAGTACATAAAGAAGATGCTAAATAAAATTATTTACTTTGAGTCTGGCAACTCAAAACAGCTCCAGAGGGCACAACCCCAGGAGGTGGGAACGGGAACCCAGACCCCCAGCATGCTTTGATAGTTCCCACTCCTCTGTGTCCACACAGGAAGTCAACAGTTGCCTCACTTTGATTTTTGAAAACTCTTGGTAGAATTCCAGGTAGGAAATTTACCTTTTTAAAGGGCACACTGGCAACATGTGTATTAGCTGCAGAGATGTAATTATTGTTCCTGGGCTTGATGGAAAAAGAAAAAAATCATTTTTGAACAATCCTGTAGAAGCAGTCCTGCACTGGGGGCAAATGTGAGTCTTGTTGAATTAATGGCAATGAAGGCCTTTATGGAATACTTTCTATTTCCTTAAACTTTTTCTGATTAGAAAAAAATCATAGCATATGAATTTTCCTCAGTCTCTATATATAGAGCACTTGCCCTCCCTTTCCTGCAGAAAAACCTTTCTGCCCTCTCCAGCCACATGAAATGTTTACTTCAACGTTCATTTCAACGAACGTTGACTGTTGACCAAGTCCACAAATCCCTTGTAGCTGAAATGAGTTCAGGGAAATTCTGTTTAAGGGAATTAAAGTACATCTGTGCAGTTTATCATAACCTTTAAAGGTGTATTAATACATCATCACTAACTTTAAAAGGTATTAGGACAACATCACTACAAGTAAAACTGGTGGTGATTTGGTTAGTTTTCTTTTTGTTTTTATTTTATTTTCCTTTAAAATTCTGAATCTGGAGTTCTCACTTGGTTCTGTGTTCAGAACGTGAATATAATTTTCTTGTACTTAACCTGGATCCTACAATTACTTTCATTTCCACAGGGCCTAACATTTCCCCAGCACCTCTATAGCTGTCATTTCTGACTAGTAACATAGGAATGCTGGCTTAAAGTCTCTCTGTTAATTTTTTTTCCCAAAATGCAATGGAAGATCAGATAAAATAATTTTAAGATATCATGAGTCCAATATTCATTAAGATTGTTAAAACAAAAACATTTCCTTGGGGAATGTAGAAAAGAACGTAGAATCTAGAGCCTAACATTTTGGTGGTGTCACTTACTAGGTGTTACGATCATGGGCAGGTCAATTAAGCTCTTTAAGATAATAACACTCCATCAGCTTGGTGACAGAGTCAAGAGGACATCCTGTACACACGAGGGTCTACAAATTAAATAAAGTTATCACACACACGTTAGCTGCGGGTGTTTTCATATTTCAAAGCAAACCTATAAAAGCCTCTGTCTCTGGCCAATGAAGACTATCAATAAATAGGCTCTTACAGATTTGCTTCAAATGTCAAAGATACCCAAATAAGCCCACTCCTGTCACATCTGAATGGAGTGGTTATGAATCCTGAGTATTGAGATCTCCAGCAGAACAGTTTGTGTGTATAATAACTGTTTAAATTCTAGAAAGTATTCACTTTTTGTAGCTATATGAGTTTTAAGCATCAGCTTTAAGACGATGAAAACTGCAACATGTTTTAACTAATCTCAGGTCTCCAATTTATCAGGAAAAAAGTACAGAAAGAGGCAAAGAAAAAAGGCAACTTCTCTGATGTTACTTGCTAAAATGAATGCCTTATTTAACATGTGATAAAATGTGTCTGAATTTACACCTTTAGTTTTGCTCTTTCTGTTTTATAACACAAACAAGACAAAAATACACGTAAGAAATATTTGCTAGAAATAAAAGCAATACCAACATTGAATAAATGTAAACAAATATGGTAAGCACGCCTACACAGAAATCAGCACACTCTATTTTTAATCAAAACCCCAAACCACCATGGCATTTTTATGGCATATGACTGAAGAGGACCTTTCAAACCAGTGCCCCCAACTTGAACAGTGAGTCACTTCAAGGCTGATAAAAGTAAGATCACAATCTAATGTAAGATCATCACCCAGCTGCTATAAACTGTAGGCAACTCTGAAATCATCCCTCCTGGTAAGGCAGTCACAAAATTCCACTGGCTTTTTTAATAGTGATGGGATGGGATTCCAATAGCATATGGTCACATTTATTTTCTTATTTTTATTATGTATAAAATATTGTCCTTAAGTTACCCTGTATATATTTGTATCAATCTTCTTCATCACAGATTTTAAACTCTTTGAAACCAGAGATTACAACTTTCTTATGATTAACAATGGACCCAATATGTTCCAAAAAAAAAAAAAAGTCTGACAACATAAAAAATATTTAGTAGTTCAACAATTGTACTGGCAATCCTTCAACACCGATAAAAAAAAGCAATCTAAAATTAATGAAACAAGAAATTTCTTTATCAAAAGCTTCTGGATACTAAGATGTGATGAAATAAAGATGTACACAAAGCACATAGATTTCCAAGCATTGGAGAGGATCCACATAAACAATCAAATGCTAAACATCCTGATGCCGCACACCGAAGAACTCTATGGGTGAATTCTTCGTGGTCTTCTTAGAAAAACACTGTTTATTATCTATTTACCAAAATAGGACTGCTCGTAATTCTCATTTCTTCACACGTGTTTAAATTTATGGTTACTGCTGGAAATATTATTATAACTTTACATAAACTTGAATAAAACATTTTCCCAACTATTTTAAGCACAAATTTAGCACCAAAGTAAGACGTACTAACATTATATTTTTACAGTTATAAACACAGTTAAGGTAAGGCTCATTTATTAATAAAAGCAGCTAACACAGTACTCAGTATATGCCAGGCACTGTGCTAAGAGCTTTATAAGCACAATCTCATTTAATCTACAAAACAATAGTGTCCTTGTTTTACAGAGGTTATCTCCTTTATCCATGGTCATATAACGGTAGAATCCAGATTCAATCAAATCACTTCTACCTAATTCCCAGGCTGAGCTCTTACCAGCACAAAACAAGCTGTTTTTCATTAAATGTCACTATCCCAAACATCTCTCACTTATAATAGATACAGAAGTTTGATTCTTTTTAATGGTTTTAAACCAACAACTGTAACTGTACTTTCTCAGTTGGGGCTTGAAATCTTAGTATGTTGGGGAGGACTGTTGTCAGCATAGAGACAGAAAGGGCCACAAACACATTTCAAAAGACCCAAAGATAGGTGCTTCAGAAATATTAACACCCCTTTAATGATGCCAAGGCAAAATTCAGCTTAGCCGTCTCTTTTTGGGGGGAAGACATCCCTGATACCCCACCTTGTATACCAAAAGTACTTCTATCACAGCATTAATCACATTGCACTGTCACTATGTACTTTATTGTTTTATTCACCCCACCGCCTTCTTTTCATGTTTGTGTCTCCCACACCCACCATACCCACACAGTTTACTAGAAAACAGAACACTTGTGTTGTATTATGACTCAATGGTTAGGTTGGGGATCTGACTGGATAATTCTTGTATTCAGGGATAAATTGGGTCCAGTGGATTCTGATCCTTCATTCTAGATCACTTCAGCAACTGGGCTTCAACATCAAAGAGCGAAGAAGTCTGGAAGAAGAGCTTCAACATGCAGTCGTTCCTGGCTGAAGTACTGGACAGTGGTTGAGAGTCCAGTTTTAATCTGGGTACTGCCATGAAGTTCCTAAGAGATCATGGGCAAGATTACCCATTCTCTAGTCCTCAGGTTGTGTCAATACACAAAATCCATGAAGACATATTATAGTCACAAAGTAAGAGTCTAATATTTGTTAAGTTTTGCTTTTCTCTAAACAAATAAGAAATTATCCTTTCATATCTCTGGAGTTTAGTTCCTCCTGTATAACATAAGGGTATTTAAGCACATTATCTCAAAGAGCCTGACCTCCTTCTTGCTAATCTATTTCAAACCTAAGATGATATAGACCATGAGGCATTCTAAAAATCACTGGGCATAAAAAGTGAGGTGAATAGCAGAAAACTGAGCAGACATGAACATCAATTGCCATAACAGAACATAATGCTGTTTAAATTGGCTTCCACTTTTATGAGCTATAGATCAAAACAGCACCTTTGCAAAATACGTTAAAAGAAGAACATATGAATAGTCTGTAGTAACAGGCTCTATTTAAAATGAACATTCATAAAAATGGTTTTTGCATTATATTTCACCTATGTGATGTTCTGAAACTGAATTATATTCTCCAAATGTTTTGAAAAACTAACTTCAAAACCATGGTTATTTTATGATATTAAATTAGGCACAGTAAAAAGATAAGTGGTTGCTAGGAGTTTTGGGGGAGGGAAGGAGGAAGGATGAGTAGGTGGAGCACAGGGGATTTTTAGGAGAAACTACTCTGTATGACACTGTAATAATGGACACACATTATTATACATTTGTCAAAACCCATAGAATGTATGTGGCTCATCAATTGCAACAAATGTACCACATTAATGCAAGACCCTAATAACAGGGTAAAGGGGGGAAGGAAGAGGGCACATGGGAACTTTCTGTACTTTCCACTCATTTTCCTGTAAATCCAAAACAGTTCAAAAAAAAAAAAAACTCTATTAATTAAGAAAAAAGTATTGGAAATAGGTTAATGGTAATGGTTCCACAACACTGTGAATATAATTAATGCCACCAAATCGTACACTTAAAAATAGTTAAAATGGAAAATTTTGTGTTGTTTATATTTTACTACAATAAAAAAGGTAAGAGACATTCCTCATTTTACAAGAAAATAATTCTGTGATTCTAGAAAACAAAATGCTAATAATGAATCACAATCCAATGTAGAAATCAATGAAAATCTTCACGGAAAAAAAATTTTTACTAAATACTACCTCACTGTAATAAGAATATTTAATCTTATTTCTAAGTGCTTCCATATTAACAAAAACAAGATCTCGAGGGACATTAGGTTCTGTCAAGATGTTAAGTCCCATAGCTCCCAGGTCCTTCCTCTCACAACTAAATAAACTCTAGATATAACACAACAAAGAAGCATAGGAAGTTTCTGAAAGGGGGAAACAGAAGTCTGGCTGCCTAGAGACCTCAGGACTTGAGGAATAACATGGCGGTGAGGGCCCTGGGTTTCCTTATTGCCTCCCATATATCCCAGGCGGGGTACCACAGAAGACTCCATGTGGAATCGCCAAGAGGTAGAGAAGGAAAAAAGCTCCAAGAGAAGTCTGCTCCTTCCTAGACAAGAACCAGGAATAGGGTGAACCAACAACAGAAAACATTTTTGGCAATACTCACCCGACTCCAACCACTCACCAATGGAAAAACTGCACTCTCCCCTTTCAGCAGGCCAAATGAGAAGTTAAATATCCACCCCAAACTCCCATCGTACCCCATCCCTGCACACACAGAAGCAGACAGCCTAATTCACCCACTGGTAGTGAATCAAGCAGTTTGGCAGGCTGATCTTCCATCCTCCACCAGGGACAATCAGGGGGTGCTCCAACTCCCCTGCTGGGATATTGTCAGTAAGCAGAGTGGGGAGCTGATCTTAATTCCCTTCTTTCACTCATTCTTCTCAGTTGCTAGAATTCCCCCAATTAAGTAGCATCTGCGGGGTGGAGCAAAAAGCAGAGCCTCCACCCCTACCTAGCAGCAATGAGATTTACTAAGAAGGCAGTCCTGCTGTCAGTGGGGCCCAGGAAGAAGCTGAGCCTCAACACCCACACAGAATCAATGAGACTGACCAAGGCTGCACAAGCCGGGGCTAGTCCCTGCTCCACTTTCCCTCTTCCTGTAGTTGACGCCCAGTGGGGAGCTGAATCTCCATAGCTACCCAACAGTGTCAAGCAGGGCTAGTCAATACTCCTATTCCCCACTCTCCTGGTGTCAGCAAGACCCAGAGGGAAGCAGAATCCTAACCTTACTCTGCATTAATGAAGCCAAAGGAGGTGGCAGGATGCAGAGCTAGTTGGCACTCCATTCCCCCATCCCTCCCCTGGTGGCAGCAGGCTCAGCAGGGAACTCATACTACAACCCAAATCCCCATGAGGGTTAGGTGAACATCCAACCTACCCATCTGCCACAAGGCAGTGGGAGTCAGTGTGCTGCTTTTGCTGTAGTGGTCCTGATGCACAACAGGAGGCAGGGGGTACCTAGTGGGAATCTGAACAAACATATTCACCTAGCCTTCATGTTACACTTCAAACAGGGTCCTAGCTGATTAAAAAAAAAAAAAGATTAAACAGGATCCAGAGTCTCATAATATAATATCCAGGATATAATGAAAAATCACTGTCATACCAAGAAGCAGGACAGCACAACATGAATAAGAAAAAACAACCAACAAATGTCAAAACCAAGATGAATCAGATGTTAGAATTGTCTGACAAGGATTTTAAAGCAGCCTTCACACATGCTTCAACAAGCCATTAAAATTCTCTTAAAACAAATTAGTATTTAAAAGTAAACAAAAATAAATTACAGAACTGAAAAATATAATAACTAAAATAAACTCACTTGGATAGACACAAAGGAAATCTTCAGGCCCAGATGGTTTCACAGGAGAATTCTACCAAATATTTAAAACAAAATTAACATCAACCTTACACAATCTGTTCCAGAAAATCAAAGAGGAGGAAAACCTTGCCAACTGATTTTATGACCAGTATTACTCTGATACCAAAACAAAGTATAGCACAAGGAGACCAAAGCACAGCAAAACCAAAACAGAGTACAAAAAAAAAAAAAAGGAAACTACAGGCCAATATCACTCATGAATTTAGATGCAAAAATTCTCAACAAAATATTAGCAAATCAAAGCCTACAATATATAAAAAGAATTATACACAATGACCAGTGGAATTTATTCCAGGTACACAAGGCTAATCTGATATTTGTAAATCAATCAATGCAATACCCCATATCAACAGACTAAGGAAATCATATGATCATGTAAACTGATGTAGACAAAGCATTTGACATAATCCAACATCATTTCATGATAAAAATTCTCAGCAAATGCTTTCCTCCTAAGACCAAGAACAAGGCAAGGAAGTCTGCTCTCACCACTCTTATTCAACATAGTACTGAAAGTTCTGCTGACTGCATTGACAATAAAAAGAAATAAAAGGAATACAAACAGGAAAGGAAGAAATAAAAGCATCCCCATTTGCAGATGACATGCTTCTCTATGTAGAAAATTCCAACAAATCTACAGAAATCCTAGAACTGTTCAGTCAGTTCAGCAAGGTCACAGAATACAAGACTAATACACAACAATTAAATTTCTATATGCCAACAAGGAACATGTGGAAACCAAAATTAAAACCAAATATTTACAATCACACGAAGAAAATAAACTGTTTAGGTATAAAGTTAACAAAACAACATGTACAGGATCTATATACTGAAAATTTTAAAATGTTGATGAAAGAAATTAAAGAATACTTGAATAAAATGGAGAAACACACCATTTTCATGGATTACAAGACTAAACATAGCAAAGGTGTCAATTCTTTCCAAATTGATCTACAGGTTATGCAATTTCTATCAAAATCCCAGCAGTGTTATTTGTAGACACACAAGCCAATTTCCAAGTTTGTACAGAACAGCACAGGCCCTAGCACAATCTTAAAAAATAATAAAGTGGAAAAAAATTAATCTATCTGATCTTAAGGCCTACCACATTAATAAAGAGTATGGTATTGGCAGAGAAATACACATATAGATCAACAGAATAGACTATAAACCCAGAAGCATACACACAAAAATATGCCCAACTGATTTTTGACAAAGTTGCAAATACAATCCAAAGGAGGAAGGACAGCCTCTTCAACAAATGGTACTGAAGCAACTGAGGATCTATTGGCCAAAAAAAAAACCAAAAAATTAACTTCAAATTAAACCTCATACCTTATACAAAAAATTTACTCAAAATGGGTCATGGAGCTTTATGTAAAACCTAAAACTATAATACTTTTAGAAAAATAAATACAGGAGAAAATCTTCAGAATCTAGGGCCAGAGTTCTTAAACTTCACACCAAAAGCATAATCCATAAAAGTAAAAACTGATAAACTGGACCTCACTCAAAATTAAAAACTTTTCTCTGCAAAAGACTCTCTTGAGAGGAGGAAAAGACAAGCTACAGAACTGTGAGAAAAGTATTTGTGAAACACATATCTAACAAAGGAGTATCTATAAAAAACTCAAAAACTCAACAGTAAAACCATAAACAATCTAATTATAAAATGGGCAAAAGACGTGAACAAGTATTTCACCAAAGAGGAAACACATGGAAATAAGCACATGAAAAAATATTCTAGAGACCAGGCCAGTGGCGTAGTGATTGATTTTGGCATGCTCCGCTTCGGCAGCCTGGGTTTGTGTGTTCGGATCCTGGGCGTGGACCTATGCCACTCATCCAGCCATGATGTGGTGGCGACCTACATACACAGTAGAGGAAGATTGGCACAGATGTTAGCTTAGGGCCAATCTTCCTCACCAAAAAAAAAATCTAAATCATTAGTCATTAGTGAAATGCAAATGAAAATCACAAAGAGATATTACACACCTATCAGAATGCCTAAAACAAAAAAACAATGACAGCACCAAATGCAGGCAATGATGTGGAGAAACTGGATCGCTCATCAATGTATGGATTGCTAATACATCGCTGACTGGAGTGCAGAATGGGGCAGCCACTCTGGGAAACAGCTTGGTAGTATCTAATAAAACTAATCATGCAATTATCATATGACCCAGCAACTACACTCTTAGGCATTTATCTCAGAGAAATGAAAACTTACGTTCATACATAAAAATCTATACGCAGATATTCACAGTAGCTTTACATACAATAGCCAAAAAATGAAAACAACACAGGTGTTTTTCAACAGATGGATGATTAAATTAACTGTGGTAGAATAAAATGCTGTTAAGCAATAAAAAGGAACAAACTACTGAAACACGCAACAACTCCAGGAAATTACGGAAAAACCTATCCCAAAAGGCCACATATTGTATGCTTCCATTTATATAAAATTCTTGAGTTGACAGAACTGTAGAAATTGAGGAGAGAGTAGTGGGGAGGGAGCAGTGTAGTGGGTGTGCCTATAAAAGGGCAAATGGAGCAGTCTCAGTGGTAAATGACTTGTTCTGGACCTTGATTATATTAATGTCAATATACTGATTGTGATATTGAACTACAGCTTTGCAAGATGTTAAATTAGGGCAAAATGGGTAAAGGCTACCAAGAATTTCTCTGTATTATTTCTTAAAACTGCATGTGAATCTACTACTATCTCAAAATTAAAAGTTTAATTTGAAAATACAATATATCAGTTTTAAAACTCTAACAAGATCTTAACACATAATGTTCCACTATTTTTTTCATTAGCTCCCTTAAAAGATATTCATGAAAAAGGAAATTCAGTGTTATTCCAGGTAGGGCAGTATTCTTATTCTTTTTTCTTTTTTCACTAAGAAAAGAAAAAACACAGAAAACTTAAAGCATTTTTTAAGGAAAAAAAAGGACAAACAGGGCCAAAATCATGCATTTGTGTAAGGCTTTACAAATTTTAAAGCTTTGAAAACACATGACCTCGAAGAGCTTTATAAGAACATTTGGGTCTTAGAATTAAAGAGCAGATAATTTAATTATCATTAAAAAATTAACAGAAAAGTTAAGCTACTTGGCCAAAATAAGAAGTTTGTGGCAAAGCAAAAATTAGATTCAAAGTTTACTAACAAGTCTATTTCTAGTACTTTTTCCACCAATTAAATTTCTTAGTCATAATTCTGGGGTAATATGGTCCATAAAATACATGTTTTAAGTTTATATTTTGTTAATAATTTTTTTTAAAAGGAGCATCCGATTTGTATTACCATTGTGTTCTCTATTTTGTTTTTAAATAACATTTATATACACTACAGAAAATATTTAAGTGTATGCAAAATGTGAAACTCTCCAACTAAGTCAATCTGAGATTATGAAATGTTACTTTTAAATATACACCCCTAAAATAGATAACTGCCATTTCTCCTTAAATCTGAGACACTACTGATTATGAAAACCATTAATTAATAAAAACTACTTATGAAAAACAAGAAAGACTATCACTTTAAATATACTTAATTTAAGAGTCACAGTACCTTCAGAAAGTTAAATCGCATATCTTAGAATCAAGGACACCTGGTATTTCACAAAATCCTATTTGTGGGGCTGAAAAAAACCTCTAGTATTCTCCATTTTAGTCAAATGTGAAACCTGTGTCTCAAACAGGTTAAGCCATCTGCCCAGTCACAATCAGAAATCAATTAGAAATTAGAACCCAAGTCTCTTGACTCCCAGAATCCAATGGAAAATTTTTTGTATGAAACAAATACAGTATTTTTAAAGGTACATCTTTAAGATGGTAGGACCTACTGTCTTAAAGTACTTCAGAGAATACATTCTTAGTGACTAAGTTCTATTCAATTCTCTATGATGTTTTCTCTTGTGAGTCGTTAACAGACTGCTTTAGTTCATACTTGAAGCTTTTTTTTTTACTGTCCTCAAAAGGAATATTTTTCCCCCAGCTGTACTGACATATAATTGCCATATAACATTCTGTAAGTTTAAGGTGTACAATGAGCTGATTTGATACTTACATATGGCAAAATGATTACCACCAAAGCATTACCTAAAACCTTGTATGTGGTGACAACACTTAAGATCTACTCTCTTAGCAACTTCCAAATATTTACTACAGTATTATTAACTATAATCACCATGTATACATTAGATTGCCAGAACTTATTCATCTTATAACTGGAAGTTTACACTCTTTCACAAATATCCCCCATTTCCCCCACCCCCGAGCCCCTGGTAACCACCACTCTAGTCTCTGCTTCAGTTAGTTCAGCTTTTTTAGATTCTATACATATGGAACATGTATGTATATAATATCAACCAGTATTTATCTTTCTCTGTCTTATTTCATGTAGCATAATACCCACAAGGTCAATCCATATTGTCAAAAACAGCAAGATTAACTTCTTTCTCATGGCTGAATAATACTCCATTGCATATGTGTGTGTGTGTGTGTGTGTGTGTATATGTGTGTGTATATATATACACACACACATCTTCTTTATCCATTCATCCATTGACAGACACTTAGGTTTTTTCCATATCTTGCCTTTATGTAAATAATGTTGCAAAGAACATGAATGCAGATACCTCTTTGAGATCCTGATTTCATTTCTGGCATATATATGCCCAGAAGTGAAATTGCTGGATCATATGATGGTTCTATTTTTAATTTTTTGAGGATCCACCATTCAGTTTTCCTTATGTGGCTGCACCAATTAACATTCCCACCAAAAGTGTACTAGGGTTCCCTTTTCTCTACATTCTTGCCAACACTTGTTCTCTCTTGTCTTTTTTATGATAACCATTCTAACAGGTTTGAGGTTATATCTCATTGTGGTTTTGATTTGCATTTCCCTGATGATTAGTGATGCTGAGCACCTTTTCATGTACATAATGGCCACATATATGTCTTCTTTGAAAAGATGTCCATTCAGCTACTCTGCCCATTTTTAAATCAAAATGTTTAATGCTATTGAATTGAATAAGTTCCTTATATATTTTGGATATTGGCCCATTAGCCTTTACATATAATTTACAAATATTTTCTGCCATTCCACAAGTTGCCTTTCCATTTTGTTGATTATTGGTTTTGCTATACAGAAGTCTTCTGTGGATCCATACAAATTTTAGGATTTTTTTTTCTATTTCAGAGAGAAATTCCATTGGATTTTTGATAGGGATTGCACTGAATCTGTAGGTGGTTTTGGGTAGAAGGAGCAGTTTAACAAAACTAATTCTTCCAAATCAGTGAGAATGGAATATCTTTCCATTTATTTACATCACCTGCAATTTCTTTCACCAATCTTATAATTTTCAGTACACATCTTTCACCACCTTGTTAATTTTATTCCTAAGTATTTTATTCTTTATGATGTTATTCTCAATGGGATTGTTTTCTTAATTTCCCCTGCTGAGAGTTTTTTGTTAGTGCACAGAATGCAACTAATTTTTGTATATTAGTTTTGTATCCTGCAACTTTCCTGAATTCGCTGATCAGTTCTAACAGTTTTTTGGTGGACTATTTAGGGTTTTCCTCATTATGATGTCATGTCATCTGCAAATAGAAACAATTCCACTTCTTCCTTTCTGATTGGGATGCCTTTTATTTCTTTTTCTTGTCTAACTGCTCTGGCTAGGACTTCCAGTACTATGTTGAATAAAAGCGGCAAGACTGGGCATCCTTATCTTCTTCCTAATCTTAGAGGAAAAGACTTCAGCTTTTCACCACTGAGTATGATGTTAACTGTGGGCATGTCATATATAGAAATTAGAATATTGAGGTATGTATTCTCTCTACCCAGTTTGTTGAGAGGTTTTATCATGAAATGATGTTGAATTTGTCAAATGATTTTCCTGCATATACTGAGATGATCATATGAATTTATGCTTCATTTAGTTAATGTGGTGTATCACATTGACTGATTTGCAGATGTTGAACTATCCCTGCATTCCTGTACTAAATCACACTTGATCATGGTGTGTGATTCTTACATTGTACTGTTGAATTCGGTTTGCTATTTTTTGGTTGAGGATTTCTGTATCTATTTTCATCAGGGATATTGGTCTGTCATTTTCTTCTCTTGTAGTGTCCTTGTCTTGTTTTGGTATGAGAGCAGTGCTGGTCTCCTAAAATGAGTTGGGAAGTGTTCCCTTCTCTAGTATTTTTTGGAAGAGCGTGTGATGTACTGGCATAAATTCTTCTTTAAACACTTGGTAGAATTCACCAGTGAAGCCATTTGATACTGGACTTCTCTGTAGTGGGAAATTTTTGATTACTGACTCAATCTCCTTATTTGCTATTGGTTTGTTTAGGCATTCTGTTTCTCCTTGATTGAGTCTGGGGAGATTGCTTGTTTCTAGGAATTTATCCATTTGAATCCTAGAGGTTTGTCTCTTTTATCTTTTCAAGAACCAGCTCTTAGATTCATTGATCTTTTCTATTGTCTTTTTAGTCTCGATTTCACTTCCTTCCACTCTGTCTTTGTTATTTCCTTCCTTCTACTAACTTTGAGCTTAGTTCATTCTTTTTTGTCTAGTTTCTTGAGGTGTAAACTTAGGTTGCTTGAGCTCTTTCTTGTTTCTTAATGTAGGGGGTTATCACTATAAAATTCTCTATTAAAACTGCTTTGGCAGCATCCCATAAGTTTTGGTGGTTGTGTTTCCATTTTCATTTGTCTCAAAATATTTTATTATTTCTCTTTTGATTTCTTCCTTAACTCATTGGTTGTTCAGGAAAATGTTCATCTCCACATATTTGTAAAATCTCCAGTTTTCTTCTTGTAACTGATTTCTAGTTTCATATCATTGTGATCAGAAAAGGTACTTGATATGATTTCAATCTTCTTAAATTTATTAAGACATGCTTTATGCCAAATGGAGAATGTTCCATGTGAGCTTTGGAAGAATGTATATTCCACTGCTGTTGAGTGGAATATGCTATAAATTTTGGTAATTTGACCTGGTCTAATGTAGAGTTTATATCCAATGTTTCCTTATTCATCTTCTGTCTGGATGATCTATCACTGAAAGTGGGGTACTGAAGTCCCCTACAATAATGTATTGCTATCTATTTCTCTGTTCAGAGTTGTTAATATTTGCTTTATATATTTAGGTTCCCCTGTGTTTGTTGCATAAATATTCACAAATGTTATACCCACTTGATGAATTGATCTCTTTATCATTATATAATGACCTTCTTTGTCTCCTGTTACACGCTTTGGTTTAACATCTATTTTATCTGATATAACTATCCCTGCTTTCTTCTGGTTTCTATTTCCATGGAACACCTTTTTGTATCCCTTCACTATCAGTCTATTCTTGTCTTTACAACTGAAGTGAGTCTCTTGTAGGCAACACAATTACTTGTGTCCTGTGTTTTCATCATTCAGTCACTCTATGTCTTTTGATTGGAGAATTTAGCCCATTGACATTTAAAGTAATCATTGATAGATATAGACTTACTATTACTATTTTGTTAATTGTTTTATGGTTGTTTTGTAATTCTTTTGTTCCTTTCTCCCTCTCTTGCTCTCTTCCTTTGTAATTTGATAATTTTATATAGTAGTATGCTTAGATTCCTTTCTCTTTATCTTTTCTGTATCTACTACAGGTTGTTGCTTGTAGTTACATGAAGCTTACATAAAACATCTTATTGTTATAAAAAAATTATTTTAAGCAGATAACAATCTCAAATGCATACAAAAGCTCTACACTTTTACACTCTCCCACACACACACATTTTATGTTCTTGATGTCACAATTTACATCTCTTTACCTCGGGTATCCATTAACAAATTATTGTAGCTATTTTTAATACTATCTTTTAATTTTGATACTAGAGTTATAAGTGTTATATCCACCACCATTACAACATTTGAATATTCTGAATTTAACTATACATACACTTACCTTTAACCAGTGACTTTTATACTTTCATATGTTTTGCTGTTACTAACTAGTGTTCTTTCATTTCAGATTGAAGACCTCCCTTTAATGTTTCTTTTAAGTTCAGTCTAATGGTGATGAACTCCTTCAGCTGTTGCTAGTCTGGAAAACTCTTTATCTCTTCTTCAAATATGAAGGACAACTTTGCTGGGTCAGATATTTTTGGTTGCCAATTTTTTTCTTTCAGCACTTTGAATATATTTTACCACACCCTTCTGGCCTGCAAAGTTTCTGCTGAAAAATCTGCTGATGGTCTTATGCGGGTTCCTTTATACAAAGCAAGTTGTTTCTCTCCTCCTGCTTTTAATATTCTCTCCTTGTCTTTAATTTTTGACAATTTAATTATGTTGTGCCTTCAAGTGAGTCTCTTTAGTTTTATGTTTTCTGATATTCTTTATGCTTCCAGGATCTGAATGTCTACTTCTTTCACCAGGTTAGGGAGGGTTTCAGCCACTATTTCTAAGAATACACTTTCTACCCCTTTCACTCTTCTCCTTCTGAGACCCCCTATAATGCTTATATTGGTCTGTTTCATGAACTTCCACAAGTCACTTAAACTCTCTTCACTCTCTTTTATTCTTTGTTTCTTTTCCTTCCTCTGATTAGATGAATTCTACTGCCCTGTCTCCAAGTTCACTGATCCTTTCTTCTGCTGGATCTATTCGGCTATTGAATCCACCTACTGAATTCTTCAGTTATTATGTTCTTTAGCTCTATAATTTCTGTTCAGTACTTTTTAGTATTTTCTGTTTTATTTTGTTCTGTTTTTTGTGAGGAAGATTAGCCCTGAGCTAATGTCTGTTGTCAATCCTCCCCTTTTTGCTGAGGAAGATTGGCCCTGGACTAACATCCGCGTCCATCTTCCTCTACTTTATATGGGATGCCGCCACAGCACAGCTTGACAAGTGGTGCATTGGTCTGCGCCCAGGATCCGGACCTGCGAACCCTGGGCCACTAAAGCAAAGCGCATGAACTTAACCACTATGCCACTGGGCCGGCCCTCTATCTCTTTGTTTAAATTATCACTTTGTTCATGCACCATTCTCCTAACCTTGGTGAGCATTTCTTTGACCATTATTTTGAACTATCAGGTAAATCACTTATCTCCATTTCATTAAGAATTATTTCTGGAGCCTTATCTTGTTCTTCTGTTTCAGACATATTCCCATTTCATCACTTTTCTTGACTCTCTGTATTGATCTCTATGCATGAGAGAAAACAGCCACCTCTCTCAGTCTTCAGAGTGGTCCCATGTAGTAAATGTACCTTATCAATCAGCCAGGCTCTAGTACTTGGTTGACTCTCAAACCTTTGTGATTGTCCAAGCTGACTTCTTTGTTCTTATTGTATACCAGTACCTGAAGATGTGCCAAGACCTGTCAGCATCCCAAAGAGGAGTATCATAGTCAGCACCTAAATGTAGGATGGCTAGAAGGTGGACCCTGAGACAGCAGCTGGGAAAGTATGTAGTTAGGTTCCCCCCAGGGAGAAACTGAGAGGGGGGACTTTTTTGCCTGCTCCCTCTGCACTGAGCCTGGGTATATAGCTGCGAGGTGGCAGGGGGTGACAGGTGATGTTCCTGAGCCTGCTAAGAACCTCACTGTTTGCTACAGTTTGTGGACTCCTGAATGCATGACTCATTGTCTATCAGATCTAGGTTATCCAGAGGCCTGTTCCTCTGGCAGCAGTTGCAAAAGCTGGGGTGCCAGACATGTCCATAAGCTCCTCCCAGAAAGCTACTGATGACTTGGAGGGGGCTAGAAGGAGAGAGCAGGGACCAGCTTCCCTGCTCTCTGGGGATGATTGCAGTCAACCTTTAGATGACTGTGTATATTTCAACATGGATATTTTCTCATTTGCCCAATGTGTAGGAGTTGCTCAGCTAGTTTCTGGATTTCTTTCAGAGGGAATTGCTCTGTGTGTAGCTGTACATTCAGTGTGTCCATGGGAAGGAGGGATTTCAGTAGCCTCCTAATGTCACCAACTTTGCAGCCACTCTCCTGACTTCCTCTCTCAAATGGAAGATTTAAATCTGTAATAAATAGTAGTCTCAGAAATAAGGAATTACAAAACAGTATGAGACTAAAATGCTAGACCATTTAAAGTGAACCAAAATGCACACATAGATCCAGACAGAAATGTAAAGGTATTTGCTGATTGCAAACTCTCTTTACCTCCTCAAACACAACTGAGAAGCCTTGGTGTAAGAAAGGACCCAGGAGGAAAGTGGAAGAGGTGACGTTAGAGTATCCAGGCATTCATCTTGCAACTGTCTGAGCATCTGAGACTTTTAGAAAATCTCTTGAGGCTTCCAACGCCAACATCACCACTTCCCAGGTTGAGTTTTTAATTTAAGACTATAACATTCAGCTTTTATTCATAAACAAACAGCAATTCACACGTGAACAATGAATAAAAACTCTGTAAAACTATCCTATTGTTGTCAATTAAATACATTTCAAAAGAAAATAACAAAAAGAATAATTAACATACTTTTCTATAGAAGTTTTATTTACTGATTTCCTTTGGCAAGCTTTCTACATACAGTAAATGAAAAGGTAACTTGATATGAAACATAAAACTAAAGGGAGCAGGATAGGATCCAAAAATGTTAGAAATTATGTACTTCTACCCTATTATTTTACAAGTAATAAATTTAAAATCCAGCCGTTATAACTTTCAAAGTTACCAACCAATTACGACAAAGCTAGAAAAAAAACCCCAGACTCCTGTAGAAGCTTCTATGCTTTCAGCCACATCAAGCTTTATCCCCCTGGAGAAGTAGAAAAAATGTAACATTTATATAAAACCCATTCCCCACTACCATAATTTTCTGATGTATATAATACTTACAGAAATATTTTGTAAATAGTATAACTGAACATATCTATTTTTTAGATAATTTGCATTGGGTAATAGGAAAGCTACATAGTCAACTGATTTCCTACCAAGAAGGCAAGGGGGGGGGGGGAATAACTTCCAGATTGAAAAAAGCATATAAATGTTATTCAAACACAAAAAAGAGGAGGAAGGGCATCAACATGTTTTGAGAGCCTAATATGTGCCAATCGTGGGAACTCAATACTTGACAAATATTATCTTCTCTACATTAATATAAGAAGCTTCTAATGGAAATGTTTAATCATCTTGGTTTATCATACACTGAATATCTAATAGTCAAAGAATTACAGTGCAATAGGTACATTTGATGTTAATCAACATCAAATTAATTATTGTTTATTATTTATTGTTATTATTAATCTTACTGTTAATTAACATCAAATGTACCTTATTATATGGTTATTCCTTGAATATTAGATATTCAGTGGATGATAAATCTGTGTTAACCAGAATATTTAATTTCTTAATCTTGTAACATAACGGGATCCAAAAGATACAAAATATATACACAATATGCAGGGTTGCATACTGGATGTCAACGAGAACAACAGGATGACTAAAACACACTAGTGTAGCTTACAAAGTATTAGAGCAAAAGACATGCAAACACAACCACAATAAAATAAAACATTGCTTAGTGACTTAAAAATAACATATTCAATTAGTGAACACAGGAGAACAGAAGATTTCATACATGAAATGGAAGGAAACAGAGGAACTTGATCACATATTTTAGAGATATGAAAACTTCAGCTTTTCTAAGAAGCTACACGGTTTACAAAACTCATTAATTCAATCATTCAAGATTTATTTACGTGCTAGAAAACCTTCTAACCTGTTAGGGATAAAATGAAGAACAAAGCAGTGGCCCTGTACCCTAAGCTTACATTCTAACAGAGAAAACAAAAAAAAAGTGAAAAACAAACATATAACACAATGACAGGTAGGAAAAAATGTAATGAAGTAAAATAAAACAGAGTAAAGAAGAGACTAAAAGGGGATGAGTGTTATTTTAGATAAGGGTAATAATCTCAGAAGGGATAATATTAGAAGAGACCTGAGTAAAATTATGCATATATTGGGAGGGGTGGGCTAGAAGAGTTCCAGAGAAGGAAGCAGTGAGTGCAAAGGTTCTTTGGGGGAGTATGCTAGATTATTTGAGGATCTAAAAACAACTTTCTTGCATTCTGCTTCATATCTCTTTGCACTACAGCACACTATATACCTCAGTGCTTACCACAATTAAACCACGTTCTTCATTCTTACATGTCATTTGAATTCACCTCATAGCAGTCTTTTTATTGTTATATGGGTGGAAAAAAATTGTTCACTGTATAATAAACCCTCTTTAAAGTGGCTAATATCATTGGCACTTTCCTAGAAAGAACTTAAAAGAAAAATAAATGGCAGAGATCACTTAATTTTAATTTTCCCAAACAAATGAAATTTATTAGGCAAAAGCAAATTATGTATGTTAAAAACACTGAGAAGGAAAAATAAAATCCTTTAGATAATTACTGTTATCACTCAGAGCTCTTACATAGCAATTCTAGTACTCACTCTTTGTTATAAAAGTTATGTTGAAATAAACACACTTTTCTCCATTTCCTACTTTCTTTAATTTTAAGAAATAACAATTTTAAAAACCAATCAGTTACAAACCATCCTTAACTCTCTCTTATAAATTAAAATAATTAAATACATAATGTATATAATGAAAAACTTTACCTATGCAGCAAAAAAATATATATATACACAAATAAAGAGAATAAGCATATAAGGAAATGCAAAGAACACTGGGTAGAAATTTAATGTGTAAATTTCAAAAGCACAAAACACCTTGAGAAATCATTAAAAGCCAAAAGGAAGATATTGTTTTTTTTCTCCTTGCTATGTTCGTAAATCATAACTTGGCATTAAAGGCTCAGAGACTTAAATCAGACAAAACCTTTGAAATATCAGTCTCTAAAATAAAAACTATAATTTTTAATGTGAACATATTTCAGGTTCATTTCAGTTCAACTAACAAAAAAAAGTTTCTCATCAATCCAAGATTTCAGGGAAACATGGTTCCCTTTAAAAAACCAAGCCTCGGCAAAGTTCATTTGTGGATCCTACTCCTTTGGCCAGCCCTATAGAGGAAACTATATGACCTGGTTTGAGTAAGAGAACTGCAGTGGCTATTTATCAGAAAAGGTAAACTAAGATTTTTCTATCAATCCCCCAGGCTAAAAGACCACCCAAAGACATTTTCACTGGTCAAATCTTATAAAATCAGAGAGGAAGTCCTCACCACCAAAGAAAACAACACTTTTTCCAGAAGAATTTGTGAGACAAATCAAAACCCTTAAGTTTGAGACCCGTTTTTACAAAAGAATAGGGAAACAGCTTTATTTTGATTGGAAAGTCATTAAGTAGTAACCCTATGTTCCTTGATGTCAGGAGCTATGTGTAACACAATTGGCCACTTTTAATAAGTATGGGATTGGATATATATTTTTATATATATAAAATTATCACAGGAAAATTCCTTTATACTCATAGTAAAAATTAAACATTTTATCTTCCCTTTGGCACTAGACCAAGAGATTTTCCCAGAGCATGCAGCGTCAGGGCATTGTTTTCCTCACTACTGTTCTGCATAATGGCATTGTGAAAGCTGTCATAAATGTTCCAGAAGAAAAGCCTCCATCATCAAAGACTTCCAGAACTACTACATTAAATAAATAAAATAGGTTTCTCTACTATAAAAACTTGTTTTATAAAGCTTTAATATACATTGCAAATCTCCAAGTGATGAGATTAAATATGAAATTGTTCCCAAAATACATGACTAAAGTAGTAGAAGACCTTCTTGGGTCATTCTCAATAAATGAAGAATAGATCCTTTAGTTCAGAATGAAAATAGAGATTTCAAAAATTTGGATAGTTATGAGGGAAGGTTTTCAAAATAAATGTTTTAAGACATTGAAGAGACAAACCATAGACTGGGAGAAAATCTGCAAAACATATATCTGATAAAGGGCTGGTAAATAAAATATAACTAGTAAACAAAATATGCAAAGAACTCTTAAAATCAACAATAAGAAAACAAAATTGGGGTGCCGGCCCAGTGGAGCAGCGGTTTAGTTCGCGCTTGGCAGCCCGGGGTTCACAGGTTCGGATCCTGAGCGCCTGCCGACACACTGCTTGTCAGCCATGCCGCGGCAGCGTCCCATATAAAGTGGAGGAAGATGGGCACGGATGTTAGCCCAGGGCCAGTCTTCCTCAGCAAAAAAGAGAATTGGCAACGAATGCTAGCTCAGAGCTAGTCTTCCTCACAAAAAAAAACCAAATACCTCAATTAAAAAATAGGCAAAAAGATCTGAACAGACACTTCACCAAAGAAGACACTCAGAGGGCAAATAAGCATATGAAAAGATGCTCCACATCATATGTCATTAGAAACTGCAAATTAAAATAATAAGCTACACCTGTTAGAATGGTCAAAATCCAGAACACTGACAACACCAAATGCTGGTGGAGGATGTGGAGCAACAGGAACTCTCGCTTACTGCTGGTGGGAATGCAAAATGGTATTGCCACTTTGGAAGACAGTTTGACAGTTTCTCACAAAACTAAACATACTCCTACCATATGACCTAGAAATCACGTTTCCTGGTATTTACTAACAGAGTTGAATACTTATATCCACGCAAAAACCTGCATACGAATATTTACAGGAGCTTTATTCATATCTGCCAAAACTTCAAAGCAAGGTGTTCTTCAATAAGTGACTGGATAAACAAACTGCAGTACATCCAGACAACAGAATATTATTCAACAATAAAAAGAAATGCACTATCAAGCAACAAAAAGACATGGAAAAAACCTTAAATGTATACTGTTAAGTAAAAGAAGCCAATCTGAAAAAACTATATACAGTGTAATTCTGACTATATGACATTTTGGAAAAAGCAAAATTATGGAAACAATAAAATGATCAGTGGTTTCCAAAGGTTCAGGGAGAGAGAAGGGATGAACAGGTGGAGCACAGAAAATTTTTAGGGCAGTGTAACTACTCTGTATGATACTATAATGGTAGACACATTTGTCCAAACCCACAGAATGTACAAAACCAAGAGTGAACCCCCAATGTAAATTAAGGACTTTAGTTAATGATAATGTATCAATATTGGCTCATCAACTGTAATTGAAATGGAGGAGGGCAATGGCGGTAGAAGGGGTATCTGTACTTTCAGCTCAATTTTTCTGTAAACCTAAAACTGTTCTTAAAAAATAAAGACTATAAATTTTAAAATAACACAATAAAAGTGGGCATTTCAAGAGAGAAAGATGTTTATCTACATTCAAATTTTATTAAGATATTGTTTTTATTGAATCACAAATTCCACAATAAGACCAGTTTTAAAATATTTATATCATCTATTCTAGCAGAAGAAGAGAGGATATTATCGCAGATTCCCAGTGTCCATGGCTTAAAACAATTCAGGTCATGAGACTAAAAAATATTAATATACCTAGTGTCTTACTTGATGTCATCAAATTTTACACCTGCTACATGTCTCTGACATATTCTATTGCAGTCACCTCTTACTCACTTATTTTACTGAATAAATTGATGTCAGAGAGACTGCCAAGTCTAAGAGGGCAACATTAGTTCATGGGAAAGCTATGACAGAAATAAGTTTTCCTATCTTTTAATCCAGTACTCCCAGTCTCTAAATCTCTTCAATTTAGATTTCTTAGAAATTGTTACTCCCAGAGTATTTCTAATATCTTTTGCAGGCAATCATTGGAACTGTTAGTCAATTTAAATTCCCTTAGTCCTCTGATAAAAGGAGAAGTCAAGGTTCTGATTCTGGCATTATCATTCCTGGTTCTGATACTGACTTTATAAAAAATATCAGGGTTTAGGGCAAAAAAAACAAAAAAAAACCTAAACAATAAAAAGCCACCTCCCATTTACATAATATTTTATTAAAACAAAATTGTTTGAAAAACAAAAATCTGAATAAATGTAAGAATTATGAGCTTTGAAATGAGAATGAAAAGTTGAGATCATGTGAACTTTGGTTACTTCAAAGGAGAAGTTTAAATTTATTTGAGCTTTAATTTTATTGTTTTAAAGAAGGTATATGTAACTATCTCAAATGAGTCATCCTAACAAGGGTAAATAATTAGGTAAGTTTTTGTGTTTCTCATTTAGATAGTTTATTAATAAACTAATAAACTATTTAAATGTGTTATTAATTTTACATGTAAGGAAAGAAATATTTTGCACATTTTATAAGATTTAATCAGACAAGAAAGCAAAACTCATTCGGTATTTTTCTAACTTAACATTTCTAATCAGAGCAAAGTGGCTAGCCCTGAGAACAAAGGCTACAAGGAACTTCACAACTTGTTGATTATGACTCATCACATCACACTAAGATCTCTTCTGCAGAAATTTTACCTACAATATACATGATAAGTCAGAAATATAAGATTTCACAAGGTTTAAGACCAAAAGAAGAACCTCTGACTTACAGTATTGTACAGTATAAGTAGATATGAGCAATGTAAAATTTTAAGAAAATGTATCCCATTCTTTCACTCTTTAAACCATATAAAGAGGTGTGACCAGCCCAAATTTTCTAGATTATGAAGGTACCTACTATAGAAGCCAGGACAAGAAAAAGAAACAATATTAGTAGGGTTCCAAAGAACATTCTTTGACAGTGTTTTTCAAACTCTGAAGGTTATGATTCATTAGGGGACTATGACTATCAGTTTTTAGAAAATGAAATATCAAAATATATGTGTGTGTGGTTAGGAATAAATGTTGCTCTTTGAAGCTTCTGACTCCAATTCATACACACACACACACATCAAAAACACCTACATACATTTTATGTATAAATATATGTGCATTAGTCCCTGACATAAAACATATTGTTTGTAAACAGGCCAGGATCAGAAAAGTCTGACATCCGAAATAAAATATGATGTTTTAAAATGTAGTTCCAAATTTCAAAAAGGATTGTTGTCATTAAGAATCAAAGATATTTTAATATTTCAAGACTGCATTATGAAAAGTAAGATCTATAATATCATTAAATATTAAGACACTGTATCAAATTCATTTTTATATTCTCAGGGCCTAGCAAAGAGCGGGAGTTCATTAAATACTTGTTTGTGCAACAAAATTAAATAAGATAACGTATTCCTATTAGCTTTCATATAAAAGTTCTATCAGCAGGTCACAGGAGGTCATAACCTATATTAGGAATTCAATTCAAAAAGTATTATATAGAATTCTTGGAGAAAGTGAGCCCTTGTACAGATTAAAAGACCTTGACAAACATCAAAGAAAATTAACTTTAGTTCTTAAGCTAACATATGGCTTTTGAAATTTTAATTATTTTATCTATACATGTAAAATGTGTCTTTGTTTAAACAGACATTGAACAGATCATGTATCTGTTCCACATTAGAAATTCAAAATATCAGGTCAGGCATCAGGGTCTTTACCTTCCTTTTCCAGTTCATTCATGCATTAGAAATTAAAGATAAATTCTTGTTGATCATTTCTAGGTTTTTACGTAGCCTGTGTTAGTGTTTCACAACTGACATGCCCTGACAACCAAAAAATATTCTGTTAAACTTTATATTTTGTAGTTTGTATTTCAAATATAATACACACATTTTTTCCATCTTCCAAATAAACACATCACCTTCTGATATTAACTATACTTTGCATAATCCACATGTACCCCTTCTCTCCAGGAGAATCATGCCTTGTTGACAAGAAAAAAAAATATCAACACTCTAAGTGGTATTTAAAAGTCTTGTCAGTGGTGCGGGGGCAAAAATACCTCTATTATTTCTTCATCCATATATATAAATGTACTTGTTTTACCAAACCAATTGTTTATTAAAATAAAACCCCAAAATCATACATTTAAAGAAAACCATCCAAGTTTATTGGTGATAACTGTTTTCTAACAAAAGAGCAGAGTAATCTTTTGTCATTCAATCCTCTATAACTAAACAGTTAAAATGAAATTGGTTTATTTTCTAATGCCTTTCTAAGTACATGCAGCAAAACATTTTAGTTAAATATGCACATACATACACAATCAAAATCAGTTCTCCAAATTGGCATCAAAGCACCCTTAGGTGCTTACACAAATGGTTCTAGAGAAAATATACTATGGTTTACGTAACAAGAAGAATGCAGTTGCAACAGAATGAAAGTTAAACTGAATCTGCTGTGATGATTTTATTACAGTGACTTAAATCAACCTAATTTAAACTGAATCTCATCCTGAGTAATATTCACCTAATCTCACACGGCACAACAATTTTTACTCCAAAAGAGGTTGACTACTTATTTAGCAAATTTATGTTTCCAGGACACCAAGTCATAAAAATATATACATTAAAATGTTTAAATGACTGTGAAAAGACCTGTAAATAGCAGAGTACTGTCTCTTAATTGAAAACTGTGGACTTAAGTCTTGGGAATTTGCATGTTTTCAGTAATATTTCTTGCATGATTAAATTTTTGTGTCAATAAAAAACAACAAATTGGTGGCAAAAGCCTCTTGAATTAGTGGCAGAATAATGGAGAGGCGGGGAAGAGGGAATATGGAATGGTGCTAACTTAATAAATATATAAATAATGGCCAAATAATGCCAGGATACACTATACATAGATTTCGTAATAAGTTGAATCAAGAAAAGCCACAGAAAACTGAGTTATCACAAGGAAAAAGATAGTAGTGATCACAACTTTCCAACCCATGTCCCTTGAAACGAAAGCCACCAACTGGGTACAGGTGCATAGATTTCAATCCCCTCAGCCTTTGGAGTGGCTGGCTGGGGCCAGGGGCATTCAGGATCCCCCTGAACTACTATCTCCTGTCAGGAGCAACCTTGTGCTTTGACATCTCTTGGCCGTGTGAATACTATCATTTTCACTTGTGCCATGATGTAAAAAAGGATCGCAAACGACTGGAAAGATGTAACAAACTCTTATACCGCAGCAGTCACGCCAAAGAAGGGGATTTATTTTCAGGAGTGAAAAGTCTGTCACATTAAATTAAGATCATTAATTTGATTATTGGTACTATGGATTTGTTTTTTATTTCTAAATTTGTTTTGATCTTATAGTTTTATTAGACTTAAATGCAATAAGAAGTTGCTATCTAGATTTTTATGTTTGTACATATTTCAGTAACGTTAGCATAAAATGCTTTAAAACTGAGGTTTACAAGGATTTCTTTTCCCCCTTTAATAGGATCTGCACAGAACACAAGGTTGAAAACACTTGGCTTAGTGGGCCTGGAGTTAGAGAGAACCTGCTTGAAGCTCAGGTTTACTCTTTACAAATATTGTGATCCTGGGCAAGTTACTTACCTTCTCTTTAAGGCTCAGTTTCCTCATTTGTAAGAGAGGGATAATGATAGTTCTTATCCATGGAAGGGTCTTTGTGAGGGTTCAATGTCTATAAAGTGTTTAAGCCCAGTACCTAGTATACATTAACAAAGATTTGCAGGTTAGCAAAAAGAGTTGACTTTAGGATGCTAAAAGCATGTTTCACAACTATCAAAAGCATACGTTTAGTTTCTTTTATTTAATCCATCTTAGATAAAAGACTGTGGAGACCTGACTTTATATATGTGACCATATTCTATCTTTAAAGGGGGTGGGGAACAATTATATTGCTTTAGAAGGACTCCTACCATTCTAAAAATACTGTCCCGCAGCTGTTTAAAATTTATTTTTTTAGACCATAGCACCACTGTTTGGTTGTTTCCAATTTCTAAAACCACAAATAGTAAAAGTGTACTCAGTCTACTGCAAACATAAATAGCAAATGCACGCTTCAGCACTTTTTAAAGGATATGGAAATTGGCAACAAAAATGCAGTTCATGTTGAAAATTTATGACAGCCCTGCCATATTTCTTCAGAAATACAATCAGGTAAAAATTAGGAAGATCTCTACCAGCTGGGTGGTATTTCTATGTTTTTTTACTTATATTTTCACTAACTGAAAGACTTTCATTATGCAACTTCTGGCACTTGATAAAATAGAGCAATAGTACCTTTGCTAAAACCACAGTTTCTTTGGTTATGTTTAGCATTACACAAACATCTTTCACCTTAGATATCCTTTCGCATTAGAGTGTTTAATTTTAAATTGACTAAAGGGAATGTCTTTTTTTCAGAATATTATGCTTTCTGGATATCATTAAGCACAAGAATTGTATTTTCATAACTTCTCAAAAGATTATGTGTGTGTTATAATTATGAGGCATTTGGTTCCATAAAAATATTGTGAAAACTAGTACTAAAAGATGAGAATATGAAAGTGATTCAGAGAAACAAAGAGAAGACTGATTTACTGTGATGCTATAAATCAGGAGAAAAAATCCTGTTTTATAAAATATGTAAAGAAGAAACAACATGGATTTAGTGTCTCTTCCCTGATACGGTTTATCTACACAGCTTCTGAGGAGGAGAAAGAAAAGGAAAACATCCTGGTATGAAAGATTGAAATAAATATTTACTGTTAAATTCAACAATGGAGAAAAAAGTTTTGTCATTAGGAATAATTCTTCAATACTCTATTTCTCATTACAGTTTTAAAATTCCTACTGCTACATATTTAAACTGGTTTTTAAGTACCAGTGCTAGGAATATTGAAAGATTATTTGTTAATCTTTTGATGTAATCAATAAAAAAGTTGTTGAATTGGCACTGAGTGAATAAATGATTAAATAAATGAAGGAAAACGGCATTTGGTCATTTCAGATAATTGCTGTTTTTAATGAGATTTTTTTAAATCAAGGTTTCAAAAGTTGATGAACAATTGGTCCATACTATCTTCTAATTACTTAAATGATCTGAAAGAAAAATAAAACTAGCAAGGAATTTTTAAATAGCTCCTGCTTTTCAAGGTGGGTCCTCTTCGTATGCATTTTTACCAAGTATGCTTAACTAATACAAATTTTCAAAGATTCACTAACTATATGCTTATTGGATTGGATGAAAATTTTATATGTCCCTTACAATATATGCTTTTATAAATTAATAAAAATAATATAAGGAAGAATTCAGACTAAAAAATAACAAAATTAAGATAAACCAAATGAGAAAGAAAACTAAAAGTTCTAGGGCACTTGTGGAAAAATAAACTGGCTATGCTATATTTTTTAGTTTACTGAAAAGAATAAGAAAGTCAAGACTATAAAACTATTTTGCTGTCTATCTTTAAGCCCCGACATATGTAAACAGTGCTCTTTTCCCATGTCTTGTAACAGTCATCTGATTTTTGCTACATTATTGCTCTTCTTTGAATTTACAAACTGGAAAGCAAACTTAACTGCTAAACAAAATCTCAAAAAACATTCAAATTACATCATAAATTAAGAAACATGACAATATATTTTTCTCATCTACAGCTAGCATCTATTAGACTGTGAACTCATAAAAGCATTCAGACAATTTCTTCCCACTTTGAATGCTGTTTAAATAATACAAATTTGATGTTACTGCACCATTACATTTCTAGAAATTATCTAAAATTCTCTCAAAGTTCTCAATTTATCTTTTATCTTGTCTGCTAAATAAGATATTATCTGAAAGGTTAGCTGCTTTGAATTGTCCATTATTACTTCACAATGATAGTTAATCATATTTTCCTAAAAAAGAGATGGTCTAATCAATAGGAAACCTAGAAACAAAATAATATTTTTAAAATCGCTTTTCAAAATAGGAATATATATTCTAAGTGACACAGTTTTCTGATTTGAAATAGGATCACTTTTATAAAAACTGAATGTCATTTTGTATTCAGCAACAGTATAAAAAAGAGAATAAAAGTATAAATGTCTACTTCATTTACTATAATCATAAAGTTCTGAGATGGAAAAAAGTTAAAAATTAAACACTAGCAGCTTTTGGAACATACAAATCTTGCAATTTAAAACTAGAAAGTTTCCTCCTAATACTTTATAATAGCTTTCAGTTAAAATACATTTTTTTTAATTAATCATAAGAAAATGGAGAGAGAAAAAAAGATCCAGTCTCTAATAAATTACAATAATTTGCTAAAAATTTCTCTTGTGAAAACAAATCAAGTATAAGAACTTGGGAACAGCCACATACAATGAATTAATGTGTCATCTATAATAACACGGACATACTTATAAGAACTTCCATTTTTAGGTTGTGAAATAACTTAAATTTTGAAGAAAATTAGGTTGATCCTAAGTTAACTATAATAGTTGACATGAATGCTTTTGACTATGTAAAGAGCTATAACTTTGTAATTCTATACACATAGTCCTTGAGTTACTCTAAATCACACTACCTGAAATTATAAAATTTGGAACACTAATGTCTTAGTTATTGAAACAGTTACCTTTTCTTTTGGAGTAGACACATTAACTTCTAATCATATCTGTTATTTTAAGCTCTGAATAACATGGAACTAAATCATGTGATTAAGGGTATAGAAAAATGTAAGAGAATACCTACAAACAGACCGAGTATAACACTTTATTTCCTGTACTGTTATTTCCTTTACAAATAATTGCATCATTTTATAACATTTTAAAATCTTAAGAAATAATTACACTTCCACTAGTGCTTTATAAAGACTGTTGTCATCTTTAGGAATAGAGTCTCCTTAAAATTAGAAATGCATACAATTTTATATTTCACAATTTATTAACTCAAAGATAATAAGATGCATCTATTTTAAAAAACTATTTTTTATGTTGTTGTTATATTGCATTAAATTAAGTACACAGCTAATGAATATCTCTAATACAGAGTTGTCTATTTTTCCTTGTCAGGAAAAAAAAATCAGCTGAATTTTAAACTATTTTATCACACCATTACGAACTTAAATTACATACAAATAATGTAACCTGAGACCTACTCTGGTCATCTGAGGAACTACCGATTAAAGCATGAATCTTCACAGTTCAGCAGCACCTTAAATAATTTTATGAAAAAATTATTTTTTTGCACATTTATTCCTTAACCACATGAAAATCATTTCCTGGGCTTCTTATAGTGAAAAAGGTCACTTGTTTTGGAGTTAAGTATATAGCAAAAACACTTGGTAATCCAATAGAGTATTTTTTGCTGCATTATGGTCAGGCAACAAACCCTATCAAATATTGAAGATTGACATTTGTAGGTAATTCAATAGTTAGATAATGATTCTTCAGTAGTTTCACGGTAGCATAATTTTTCGCATTACTTGAAACCACTGTTAAACCTATAACACATTTTCTATTTCGCTATGGGTGTTTTTTCTATCTTTAACCCTAAAAAGAATATCTTTTATCTGTCTGCAGTACAAAAAGCATTCATAATTCAGAAATGTTTTCTTTTTTTGCAATGCATGACTTTGAACTCAAGATTTTTCAAAGATCAGTTAAACACTATGTTTCTTTAAGACCAGAGCCTTATTTATGTGAGCTTGTGGCTTAACTGACAAGAATTTTTTCTGTTCCAGGGAAAGTCAGTCAGTTTGTATCTTAAATACCATAAGCCAGCTTCAATCCACAGAGACATCTGCAAGGGGAGGCATGCAAATGTTACATCCCCATCACCAACTCACAGACTGTAAGAACCATTTCTCTACGCAACTCACAAGAGAAAAATGAAAAGAAAAACAATGAGAGGAAATAAAACATTCATAACTTAAAAAATTAACACATCTATATACATTTATGTAACCTTAATGTAACCATACATTTATGTAACATTTTCTATTCTATTAAGCAAACATATAATAAAACCCCAATATGTGAAGGTAGTGATCCATGTTTGATCAGATGCCGTGAGCCTCCATACAATGAGCATCCAGAAATTTGTTCTCTAATTGTACTATTGTACGAAATATTGTCCGCATAATTGCCATGTATATTTTATTGTCTATTTCTAAAGTGATCAATATTAAATGACAGTTAAATTGCCGAATGTTAAATGAAAACATATGAATTAATGCATTAGTAAAAAATGAACCCACGATCAAAATGTCCAGTAAGATAGTTAAAGCACATCCCATTTTGATTCATATTTTTTTAAATTAACAAACTTTCAAGATTCTAAAATCACATATTTGTTTAAGTGTGACTAGTATAATAATCTCACATATATTATATGCTAATAGAACTTATTACATGCAAGGTACTGTTGATAAGCACTTTATATTTTTGAACTTACTTAATGGTCAAAACACCCTTCACTTTACTGATTATGAAAATGATGCTTAGAGGGGTTAAGCAACTTACCAGAAGTCACACAGTTATTAAGTGGCAGACAGTTTGGTTCCAAAGTCCATGCTCTTGAGGTCTACCCTCATAAGCTTCGTAGTAAAATATGACTTTTTAAAATTTGAAAAAAATGTGACATTTACTGACATAATGTCTGGATAAAATATGTAAAAGATTATTATATGACCATACATAAATATTTGAAGCCTTATATGAAATTACTGTACTTGTAACAAATTGTCATTTTATATCTTATTTGTTATCTTCTACATTCAAAGGAATAAAGTCAAGTTAATGTTTACCTATTCAAAAGTTTCAATACTCTTGATTTGAATTAAACAGTCATATGTACACATATACACATAAGCATATGTACACTACTTCCTACAGGAACAATATGAGGATATCAATATAACTGAACTTATTAAAATCAAGCATAAAAAATATTTTCTGATTAGTCACCTATATAATAATTAAATATACATTAAACGTCACTTTATGCACTGAAATTTTAATATTTAAGTTTAAAAAAATAATATGTCATTCACTTTACTTTTAATGTTAACTAAACATTATTCTTTTTAACTGGCTCAATTGTCCTGCATTTTTAAGACTGAAGCCCATTCTACAGCTTAACATAAGAATTGGTCAATGTAAATAATCTTGTTCATCAACTTCCCAACTTAAAATGCAACAATTCATTTCTAATTGCTTGAGCTGCTGTTCATTCCAGTAAGTTTCTTATTTCACAGTGAATAATGTTTTATGTTTGGTTAAATATAGGAAGTTATACCACCAATGGAATGTGATTATCTATAATGAGAGTAAGTTATTCCATATTCCCATTTTGAAAAATAAATTAATACATCAACACACTCTACAACATTAATATAAACTTTAAAATACTAGCTAGCTGAAAGTGAAAAGAACATATAATCGGGATAATTTCATACTGTGCATAATCATTCTTCACAGAATTTTTATTACACAGTATGGAATGGATTATAGTAAATGTATTTCACACATGCTATTTCTTATTCAAAAGGAAATACAGAATAGGATATAGAAAGGTTCTAGCCAAATCTTCATTCAAATCCAACATTCATGGACGCCACTGTAATTGAAAGACATTTCTAAACAGATAGCTGTGGACTTCATTTTCCTTTAAAATAATATGTCTTTCACATCTGGTCCAAGTAAAACATTCATGTTCTTAAACTTTACCAAATTGCCTTATGCTTAGTTTTTAAAATATTGTAGTTTTATTTTATTTTACTTTAATTTACAACTAGTTAAGCTCATAAAATATAGTTCAAATTTTCAAATTATATTAACATGTTAAAAAATAGTATAGTAATGCATACCTAATCAACATTTTATATCAGTTACTTCCAAAGTTTCTGAAACTTCACTTGATTTTAACTGACCTTCATGCAACTTCCTAAAATGGGATAAATTATTTATTTTATCATTTTAAGATTAATGTGAATTCATTTTCAATTTCACTTTGAATATATCTTCCAAAATAGTCGAAGTTTTCAAAATCAGACATCAAAATGAATACTATTAATTTTCAATATTTCACTTTTCTTTTGATCTACTCATTAACTGTAAATTAAAAATAAACATGCAATATTAAAATATGACATATCATAAGAATCTTTGAATTAACGATGATACTCTTTGGAACTTCTACAAAATTACAACATTTCAGATAATTATGAAATGAGTTAAAAGATGTTTCAGATCCAGGGTACATTAAAAACAAAATAATTATAAGAGAAAGGAGACAGAGAGAAAAAAGGGAAGAAAGAAAAACACTAAAGGCCTTATGTGCTTCTTGATGAAACACATTTAAAAAGCAAAATCTACAATAAGAAAAATTTAAGACTATTTATCTAATAGTAAATTCAAAAGCATTTACAAAGTTAACAGAAACTTAATCAAACTGGTTTTAACCAATGATCTTTTGCATAAAGTAGTCAAATGTCCAGTTTAGGAAGACTGCCTAAATAATTTTATCCATAAGCCTTTCTTAATAGCTAACTTCAAAAAATCTTATACACTATCACCACTCCTCCCATCAAAATCCCTATTTTAAAATATCTTTGCTATTCAATTTAGAGTATTGACCTAGAACAGGCAATTAATGGTTCTCAACAATATAAATGCAACATTTATAAATAATATAAAATTCTATTTAATGTCCTGAAGAATAAATTAATATTAACAGAGGAGGTACTTGTACTTTTTATTCTGATTTCCAGGTGCAAACATTCATAACATAGAAAGGAAATTTCTACATAAATTGGGGACATCCTATAAATGTATGTACATGCATTAAAAAACAGCTAGAGAACAATTACAAAGCAACATCAAATACAATATAGTCAGGTACAGATTATACACACAGTACTAATAAACTATAAAGTAAAGATAACATGATCAAGGATGAAATTATTGATGGTAGACTCCAAGAAGGAAGTTTTGCACCCTGGTTTGGAGGAAGGTTTCAAGTTGAATTAAAACACAGGAAGAAGCAGTCATTTTAAGTATGTAGAGAGAACATGAAGGCATGGAGCAGACAGTGATAAACAGAGGTACTGAGGGGCGGAAGGAATAGAAAATGGCATGTGAAGGCAACATGAAAAACAACTGAAAAAAGGAAGTGCAGGCCATGAAGTAATAAATGGTATTAACATTTATCCAACTATTCAGATCAAAATCTGAGGTGTCATCAATGTTACTTTCTCTCCCTTACACCCTATAGCTAAACAATCACCAATTCTGTTACCTATCTCCTAAACATACTTGAATCAGTTTTCATCTCGGTTCCCCAGTAATACCATGCATTGTTCAGACTGACCACCTCTCACCTGAACCACTTCTGTGGTCTCCTAGGTAGTCTCCCTGTTTCCCCTTGCCCCCATCTCCACCTCACTCTCAACTGAAACCAACTCTCTGCCAGGTTGGTCTGTTTGAAATGTAAATCAGGTCATGTAACCCCCTCACTAAAAAACCTTTACAGTGGCTTACCAGTGCTCTCAGAATAAAGCCTAGAATCTTTAACATGACATGTATTGATTTGGTCCTTATGTATATTTCCAGTTTTACCTTGCACACCCTAGTCTCACATGGAGGCTTCTGCTCTGGCCAGCAGGGACCGTTCTCAGTTCCTCAGACACAACCTGCTCTCTGTCTCTCTCTCTTCATCTCCAGGCAAGCTCAACTGTAACTTTCCCAAGGAAGTCCTCCTTGACCATCCCTCTCAACTGCCTCCGACTAGGCCATGTCTACTTACAAACTCAGATCAACTGATATTTCTCTATCACAGCACTTTATGGATTATACTTATAATTATTTGATGATTTTTTACTACCTCTTAAATGGTGGCTTTCTATAATGAACTGTTAAGTTCCACTGGGGAGAGACTGTCTTTTTTGCATTCTACTATTTCCTGGAGCCTAGACAAGAGTCTGAAAGGGTAAATATTTGCTAACTGCTAAGCCAAGAAGACACAGAAAAATGTTGCCAGCCAGAAGATTCACTGGATATAAAAGACTCTCAGGTCATCAAATATTCAATATAGGAGAGCACTTATCGATGATCTACTTCAGTGGTTTCTGACTATACTCATCAGAGCCCTCAGATTCAACAAGGTGCCTCAGAAAATAGGAGGAAGACCAGCCAGCTAGATGTTGTCCCATCTAACATACACCTCTGTCCTTGCTCCAACCAAATCAGCTTCACTTTTATGGGTTTTTACATATTGAATCTTCATATAACATTTCACTTGGAAAAAAAAAAGTTTCAAAACCTCTATGCTGAATAATTCCCAAATCCTGACCTGCAGTCCATCCATTCATATAAGATCCCTTCCTCCTGCCATCACTCCTAATACATTAATAAAAACCACCCTAATAACCCTGGCTAAAACCCAAAATCATCTTAATTCTCTAATTCCTTGATTCCTCCACATCTAACGAATCACCAGATGCTGGTACTCTCCCCTTCTCACTTCCACTCACTTATCCCCATTTCCACTGCTGCCAGGCTAAAACAGAGTCAAATCCTTTTTGTTCCTAGAATTACTACAGCAGCTTCGTACATGGCTTACTTAATTCCAATCTCCCTTTCCTTAACAACGCCCATGTTAGACACATCTTTCTCATACAGTATTTTCATTTTATCCATAACAAAAATCTTTGGTGGATTCCAGCTTAATATCATAACAAAACCAAATGCCCATCTCTGCCTTTTAAAATCCTCCTTCTACAACCTGCCCAAACCGCTATTCCACATATTAGACCCCCTTCTTCTTATATATAATATATGAATGAATAAATGAATGAATGAATAAACTTACAGTGTCAGATAGTGATAAGGTCTTTGGAGAAAAATAAGGTAGGGAAGGGTACACTCCACTGTTTAGTGATCCAGGAGATGAGAAGCAATCAATATGCAAGAGATGAATAGAAGTAACTAATGAGGTAAAAGAAAAACCAGAAGAGTGAGGTTCTGGAAGGCAAGTGAATAAAAATCTTTTAAGAAGGAAGGTGATCAACTGTGTCAAATGCTATTGATAGGTCCAGGAAGACAAACATTGAAAAATGACCCCTAGATTTAGCAATATAGAGGTTACTGGTGACCCTGAGAAGAGCAGTTTTGTGGAGTAATGGAAGCAAAACTCTGAATGAAGTGAATTCAAGAGAGAATGGGAAGATAACTGGAGACAGAACAGATAATTCTTTTGAGGAGTTCTGCTAAAAAGGGAGCAGAGTAATGGGATGGTAAAGGGAGAATGATGTAGGACCAAGATGTCATGGTTGTTGCTGCTGTTTGTTCAAGATGGGAGAAATTTATGCAACTCTGTATACTACTGATCCAACAGAAATAGAAAACACAAAGAATTCTGGTGTAATGTCTGTGAAGAGGTGAGAGGAAATAAAATTAAATGTTTATGTGGAGGGGTTGACCTAAGGTAGGAGTACAGATAGTTCATCCATAACAGTCAGAAAGTCGGCATAGATACAGATGCATATGTGTACATACAGATGCATTTGGTGATGGCAACTTATGTAAATTTTCTAATGCATAGTTATATCCTTTCAATGAAATAAGGAGTAAAGTCAGCAACTGGATAAGGAAAAAGATGCTGAAGGTTTAAAGAGAAAGAAGAATGTATGAAATGGTTTATCTAAAATAATGGAAGAGTGAATATACTAGGAGAAAGAAAGTTTGCAAAGAAGTACAAATTGAGGTTAGCATTCATGACTTAAATTAGAAAAGTCAGCATTGTGCATTTTCTTCAGACTCATTGACTTGTGCCTATGCAATAAGCAGAGAGTAGGCAGAAAGTTGAATTTAATCCAAGGAACAAGGGAGAGAGGAGGAAAAATCTTGAGGAGAAAGAATAGAAACAAAAAGAAGCTAAAGAGTTGAAGATATTTGCACTGTGATGATTACAATGACAAACTGTAGGCTATAGGTGGGTAAAAGAGGGAGGTAAGAATTCAAGAATGGCAAGCCAAAGCTATAGTAACAAAAGTAGTGTGGTACTGGCACAAAAGCAGACACACAGATCAATGGAACAGAAGTGAAAGCCCAGAAATAAAACCACACATGTATGGACAGCTAATCTTTGACAAAGGAGCCAAGAACATACAATGGAGAAAGGAAAGTCTCTTCAATAAACGGTGTTGGGAAAACTGGACAGCCACACCCAAAAGGACGAAAGTAGACCATTCTCTTATACCATACACAAAAATTAACTCAAAATGGATTAAAGACTTGAAGGTAAGACCTGAAACCATAAAACTCCTAGGAGAAAACAATAGGCAGTACAGTTTTTTGACATCAGTCTTAGGAACATCTTTTCAAATACCATGTCTACTCAGGCAAGGGAAACAAAAGAAAAAACAAACAAATGGGACTACATCAGACTAAAAAGCTTCTGCAAGGCAAAAGAAACCATGAATAAAATGAAAAGACAACCTACCAACTGGGAGAAAATATTTGCAAATCATACATCCGACAAGGGTTTAATATCCAAAATATATAAAGAACTCATACAACTCAACAACAACAAAAAAACCTGATCAAAAAATGGGCAGATGATATGAACACACATTTTACCAAAGAAGGTATACAGAGGGCCAACAGGCACATGAAAAGATGTTCAACATCACTAATTATTAGGTAAACACAAATCAAAACGACAAGATATCACCTTACACCTGTCAGAATGGCTATAATTAACAAGACAAAAAATAACAAATGTTGGAGAGGATGTGGAGAAAAGAGAACCCTCATACAGGGCTGGTGGGAATGCAAACTGGTGCAACCATTATGGAAAACACTATGGAGATTTCTGAAAAAATTAAAAATAGAAACACCATACAATCCAGCTATCCCACTACTGGGTATTTATCCAAAGAACTTGAAATCAACAATTCAAAGAGATTTATGCACCACTATGTTCACTGCAGTATTATTCACAATAGCCAAGACATGGAAGCAACCCAAGTGCCCTTCAACTGATGAATGGATAAAGATGTGGTATATATATACAGCAGAATACTACTCAGCCATAAAAAAGACAAAATCATCCCATTGGCAACAATATGCATGGACCTTGAGGGTATGATGTTAAGTGAAATAAGCCAGAGAAAGACAAACACTGCATGATTTCACTTATATGTGGAAGATAAACACATGGATAAAGAGAACAGATTAGTGGTTACTAGAGGGGAAGGGGATTGGGGCGTGGGCGAAAGGGGCACAGACGTACAGTGATGAATAAAAATTAGACTATTGGTGGTGAGCACAAAACGGTTTACACACAAACTGATAAATAATAATGTGTGCCTGAGATTACACAATGTTATAAACCATTATGACCTCAATAAAATAACTGAAAAAAAAAAACTGGCCAAATCAATGGATTTGTTGGAGTTGGGATAGCAGAGAGGCATGCTGTAAAGTGAAACAGTGGTGATCAAAAAGAGTGGGAGTCTTGAAACCGAGATAGTAAAATTGTTTCTGGTATTGATAATAACAAGATTAAAATTAGAACCAGGAGAATTCGTAGCTAAAGTAAGCTGAAGGACAAGATGTTTAGATCCAGAAAGTATCCACTTGCTATCTCAAATTTCTGACCAATTCTTCACATCTCTAATACCACTCTTTAAACCTAGGCAACCAGGGAACCTGCCCTGAACCATGTGTTTTAAAGAGTCCCACTCTGGCTCTTTTCTGGCCACGCCCATCCTACTCAGGGAGAAGTCCATGTGAGCCAAGAGGACTTGCTTGACCCAAGCCTGCATTTCCCTTTCTAGACTATGCTCCAGGTCCCAAGACCCTCAAATTCCCTAATCAAATACCCAAAGTCCAGGTTTAGAACCTATGCAAACTTCTTCCCCAGGTCCATCTTCCTGAGTACTGACTACACTGCCAGTTTATGCACCTTTAAGTCTCAGGAATAGCGAAAAGGAGATAACAGAGGTAGGTGGAGTTTTAACATGTGAGGTGGAGTATCCATATCCATGCAAACAAGGTACCTCCTGACTGGCAGTGAGAACAGAAAGGAGTGGGCTATAAATTGAACTCTTGCCCCAGAACTCACAGATACTTCTGTTAGACTGACATACCTCAGTCTACTCCGGCTTGTACTCCTATCACTCCACTGAAATTACTTTCTTCAAAGCCACAAATAACCTCTTTTTCTCCAAACACAAGGGTACGTATCACCTTTTATCTTACTTGATAGTCTTGACAACTTCTACCTTGAAAATCTTTCTTCCTGAGGTTTTAGTAACCTCTCTTCTGGTATTATTTCCTGCTTTCTGGTAATTCCATTTGTTATTTTGTTAACTTCTTTCTCCAAATGATCCTTAAATATTGGTAACTTTGGAATCTCTACTCAGCTTTCTTTTCTCCCTCTACACATTCTCCCTGAGAAAACCATCCATGGCCGTAGCTTCAATTGCGACCCGTAAGTTGATGATTCTAAAACATTTTTCTTCAGTCCCTAAGTCTTCTTAACCCATATTTTGACTGACTACTGGATTATCAACTGACTACTGGATTATCAAATGTGTTATATCCCAAGATATAACACATTTCACTTGCCTCAAACAGAAGACACCAATTCACCCCCTAAATCTGCAACTACTTTTATACTCCTTGTTTGACTAATAGCATCACCATCTCCCAAGCTCAAAACTCATTCTAAACCTCTAAGCTCACATCTACTCACCAAGTCTCATGAATTCTACTTCTTCAGTATGTTTCAAATTTTTGGACTTTTATTCAATCCAACTGATACCAACTTAGTACAAGCCCTTGGCATGGATCATCTGGACTTTTGGAGAAAGAAATGTAATTGGTCTCCCAGCCTCAAAACCCATATGCAGCTGCCAAAGCAATCATTCTGGAAACTCAGATCTTGAGCATTCCATTCCTCTAAGTAAAAATCCTTCAATACTTATCACCTATAGCAGTGCTTCCCAACCTTTATGGCCTCCCTGTTTATTTCATGAACAGCTGAAGTGACCAGTACCTAGGCACCACTGTTATTCATTTACATGCTCCAGGTGGTGGAGCATATTGATTGGGAAGCATGGACGTACAAATGAAGTCCAAATTCTATCAAGTCATCCACATTGGGCCTGTTTACTGTACCAGTCTTATTTCTCCCTGTACCTTATAATCCAGTCTCTATCAAACAATTAGTCATTCTCTCTCGTACCTTGATGCCTATAAAAGTGCATTTCCCTCCTTCTAGAAAACCCTCCCTTACACTGTCTGAAGAGCAAACTTGATAAAACTCTTCTCACATCACCATTTTTAGCATATTTTCCCTACTTAATGAAGAGCTTCTTAAAGGAAGGACCATGTTTCACTCCCCAGAACACAGGGGAATTTTAATAAATATTTAATTAATAAAAAGAATGAAATTCGCTTCTCATATATTACTCCATTTAATCATAATACGAAAAGGCATGAATGCAGAATATTAGAAATGAAAAGAACATAACTACACATACAGAGAATGAAAACATATCTATACATTACTCAACTATACATAAAATTATAACCTCACAAGACTTTAAAACCCAAAAGGGAATAATTATTATCTTTTTTCATGAGTATGGAAAGTAAAGTTCAGAGAAGTTAGGCAATTTGACAAGGTCACAGATGTAAGTGGATAACATAACAACCTCATTCTCCAAATAAAGTGTAATTAAATTTGAAACAAATAAAAATGTAATCCAAACTCTTAAGTGTTGGAAATTTAAAAAATACAATGCCAAATAAATGTCTCAAAGAAGAAATCATAATAGATATTAGAAAATATTGAGAATTAGATGACAATGAAAGCTGATATACCAAATGTGATATTGTGATTTATAATGAGAAATCTGTATTTGATCTTCATCCCAGTTCCTAATACAGAGCTCTTAAAACTTGGATTCTAAGTGATTACAGCAATAAAGGTGTCTTTTGTTATGTTAATGAGGTGGCTTTGGGAAAGGCCCTGAGTAACACTAAGGATGAGGACTGGTTGCCAGGGGATCTAACCACTTGATTAGAGGGCTGGAACTCTCAGTCCCACCCACCTGTCCCCCCACCTATGCAATGAAGCCTCCATAAAAAACCTCCAAAAAAACTAAGTTCAGAGAGTTTCCAGATTGGTGAACACATGGAGATTCAGGGAAAGTGGTGCACTCACAGAATATGGAAGCTTGCGCCTCTTCCCACATACCTTGCCCTATGCAGCTGGCTATTCCTGAGTTATATCCTTTTATAATATGCTGGTAATTTAGTAAGTAAAATGTTTCTCTAAGTTCTTTGAGGCGCTCTAGCAAATTAATCAAACGCAAAGAGGGGATCACTGGAACCATCCACAGCTGGTCAGCCAGAAGCATGAGTAACAACCTGCTCTTGCGATTGGCAGATGAAGTAAGGGAGGGGGTCAGTACTGTAGAACTGAGCCCTTAACCTATGGGATCTGGCCTGGTGGTGTGGAAGAATAATGCACATCGGAACTGGTGTCAGAATCATACCAAAACATGTGGGATACAGCTAAAGGTACAGGGGAAAAAAGCATACTTTAGAAGATGAAATCTAATGTGTTTGGTGTGTAACTCAAGATGCTGCAGAGGTAGAGAGTGAGTTCTAAGAAAGGGAAAAAAAATAGTTATAAGGGCAAAAACAATGAAATAGAAAACGATGAAAAGAATAGTACCAAACAACTAAAAGCTATTTCTTTTTTTTTTTTTTTTTTTTTTTTTGTGGGGAAGACCAGCCCTGAGCTAACATCTGTTGCCAATCCTCCCCTTTTTGCTGAGGAAGACTGGCCCTGAGCTAACATCTGTGCCCATCTTCCTCCACTTTATATGGGGCGCCACCACGGCATGGCTAACAGGCAGTGCGTCTGCGGACGCTCGGGATCCGAACTCGCAAACCCCGGGCTGCCAAGCGCAGACTAAACCGCTGCGCCACCGGGCGGCCCCTAAAAGCTATATCTTTTAAAATAGTTTACATAAGATTGATCAATTAAAAAAAAGATGATATTAGGAATGAAACGGGCAACATAACCATACACAGAGAAAATACTGTAAATATCTTTATTGAGATAAATTTGAAAACAAGATGAACTGGATAGTTTCCTAGAAAATTGTAACTTAATAAAACTAATCAAAAAAATAGTAAACCTAAATAGATACATGGCTATTAAAGAAATTTAATCTGTTGTTACAAAAACCCCTCACTCCTCTACAGACACATACACACACACACACATACAGAACACACACACACACATACACACCCAACAGGCCTAGACCATTTTACAGCTGAGTTAAATAAAGCTGTATACAAACAGATAATCTTGACCTAATATCAATGGTTCTAGAGAACCATTATCTTGTGGCTCTAGAGGTCATAAGTTTGAAATGGGTTTCATTGGGCTAAAATCAAGGTATCAACTGGCCTGCATTTCTTCTAAAGGCTTAAGTTGCCTTTTACAGATTCTAAAGCTGTCTGTGGTCAAACAGAATATGATCCAGAAATTCCACTTCTGGGTATATACCCAAAAGGATTGAAAGCAAGGTCTTGAAGAGATATTGCACACCCATGTTCACGGCTGCATTATTCATAATAGATACAACATAGAAACAACCCAAGTGTCGATCTAAGGAAGAATAGATAAGCAAAATGTGAAACATACATAAAATGAAATACTTTTCAGCCTTAAAAGGAAGGAAATTCTGACACATACTACAATATGAATGAACTTTGAGGCCATTACATGAAGTGGAATAAGTCAGTCACAGAAAGACAAATACTGTACGACTCCACTTATATGAAGGACTTAGAGAAGTCAAAATCAGACAGACACAAAATAGAATGGTGGTTGCCATGTGCTGGGAGGAAGGGGGAATTGGGAATTACTGTTTAATGAGTTTGGAGTTTCAGTTTTACAAGCTGAAAAGAGTTATGAAAATGGATGGTAGTGATACCTGCACAACATTTTGAATGTATTTAAGGTCATGCGCTGCATAATGACATTTTAGTCAATGACAGACTTCATATACAACAGTGGTCTCAAAAGATCATAATGGAGCTGAAAAATTCCTATCACATACATTGCAGCGCAACCCATTGCTCACATGTTTATGGAATGCCAGTGTAAACAAACCTTCAAGTTCCTCAGGAGGTATTCCAGAAGAAGACCTTGTGATCACAGGAGATGACAGCTCCATGCATGTTAGTGCCCCTGAAGACCTTCCTGAGACAAGAAGTGGAGGGAGAAGACAATGATATTGATGAACCTGACCCTGTGTCGAACTAGGCTAATGTGTGTGTGTCTGAGTTTTTAACAAAAAAGTTTTAAAAGTAAAAAAATATTAAAAATTTCAAAAATAGAAAAAGCTTATAGAATAAGGATATAAAGAAAGAAAATATCTTTGTACAACAGTACAGTGTGTTTGTGTTTCAAGCTAAATGTTATTACAAAAAACTAAAAAGGGAAAAAAATTTAAAAGTTTATAAAAGTTAGAGTAAGCTAAGGTTAATTTATTATTGAAGAAAAAAATATGTTTTCATGAATTTAGCATAGCCTGACTGTACAGTGTTTACAAAGTCTACAGTAGTGTACAGTAAAGTCTTAGGCCTTCACATTCACTCACCACTCACTCACTGACTCACCCAGAGCAACTCCCAGTCCTGCAAGCTCCATTCACGATAAGTGGCCTATACAAGTGTACCACTTTTTATCTTTTACACTATATTTTAACTGTATCTTTTCTATATTTAAGATACACAAATACCATTGTGTTAGAACTGCCTACTACCTTACAGTAAATGCTGTACAGGTTTGTAGCCTAGAAGCAATAGGCTATACCATACAGCCTAGCTGTGGAGTAAGCTATACCATCTAGGTTTGTGTAAGTGCACTCTATGATGTTCACACAATGACGAAATCACCTAACAAGACATTTCTCAGAACAAATCCCCATCGTTAAGAGACTCAGGACTATAATACCACTGAACTGTACACTTAAAAATGATTATGATAAATTTTATGCTATGTGTAATTTATCAGAATCTAAAAATTAAGGACAAAAAGAATTAAAATATATATATACACACACTAGTTTAGCCATACAAGTGCCATTCTCCCCAATACTGTAAAATAAGAAAGGCAGAAAGAGAAAACAATTCTGCTTGCCACAAAACTCAATCAGTATATGCCCTGAAGAGAGAAAGGAATCTACTATTGCTGCAGTCTGACTCAGTTCCCTCATTTAGCTTGAGCATCTCACCACACTTAATGTGTCAAGAAAGTCTGAGTATCATTTTTCCAACAACAGGGCCCCTAAACACAGCATTCTGGTACTCAACTAAATCTAAAGCAAACTGATGGATGAAGAACACAACAAACACATATTACAGAATGGGTTAGTATCTGTAACATATAAAAAGCCATTTAAATTTTATATGAAGAAGATTAATACCTTAAAAGAGAAATGAACGTTTTGTAATTCACACAAAAAAAGCAAGATAAACGGCCAAAACCTTTGAAAAAATGTTCCCGTTCACGAAGAGAAATGTAAGTTAAATAAGCTATCATTCTACATTGGTAATGATAAAATAGATAAATACTAGTGCTGGTAAAGCTGTTAAAGAAACAAATATTCATAGTCATTGTTTTAATAAGAGTATAAACCAGTACACTCATAAAACAATTTGGTAATATTTACCATAACTTTAAATGATGAATCCTGTTGAAAACAGTTGTTTCACTTCTAGGTATGTATCCTTTCATAATAAATTGAACAAAATATTAGGAACAAAGAAGTCCATTAAGTGTTGGCTAAATATTTAAAAGCAGGAAACAATCCAAATGTCTACCAGTAGAGACTGCCTAGAATAAATAATAAAACTATACAGACATAAAATAACAAAAGAGACATGTATGCACTGACATAGAAAGATGTCCACAACATATCACAAGGTTTAAAAAAGCTTTTATGTCTTTATTTGCAAAATAAAGTTTCATTCATCTTTCTGTTCTGAACTCATATTAAATATGCATGTAATACAGAAAAGCTTAAAAGAAAAAAAAAATCACCCTAAATCCTTTTAGCAAATAATCTTCCTAGGTCCCTAGAAAGATTTTCAGTCTAATAAGTCATACAAAAAAGATAATAGTCTTTGGTACAAAATCCCTTATTACTTTAACCTAAAGATATCTTAAATTCTCATGTGGAAATAAAAATACTATGGAGAACTCTGAAAGTTGTTACTAAAGAGGATTTATTTCAAGTTTCTAAAATGCATTTAAATCTACATAATTTACCACTTAAGAGTAAACAACCAAGTCAATAATGTAAACAATCATGCCAATACAATAGCATTCAAAAGACTTTTGATTGTGAAACTAAGAAAAAAAATTCAATAGACTGAAAGCAATTAACTCCAGGAAGAGATTTTAAACAATAAAGCAATGTACAAATGAGCAAGCATAGCTCACAGCTACAGTATCAAACGATTCAGTGACCACCCAAGTACATAACAGCTCAGAAGCAAGAAATGAGTTTTCTACAACACCTTATGAAAAAAATTTAAATATCTGACCACACACATTCCCAATCCATGTAGTTACAGAGGAGTGAAAATAACAGGAAAAACGATATAAAAATGAAGAAAAAGTATAAATTATTCCAAATGGGAAAGTGATTTGATTGACAGCATTCAAAAAACTGACAATAGTGAAAGCATGATCTGAAAGAAATACAGAAACTTTTGTCTAATGATTAATTTTCATTTAAAACACTAAAAGTATGTAAGCACTTAAATCTGGATCATAAAGTATAGAATATTTTAAAATAAAGACTAAATATTGTTCCATTCCAGACATTGGTGAATATGCAGAAAAAAACACATTTCTGAGAACATTAAGGGTAGTCAATAGTATCTGTTTACAAAACTCAACAGAAGTCAAATGCTTTCACAAAAAAGGTGAATATCAACAACTCATATAATCCTAACTTACTTCAAGGTACCAAAATCTATATGCAACTATTTACAAAGTAAACGCCATCACCTTATACAGGTATACTGTTAAAGTAACAGAGCTCCAGTTAATCTAAGAAACCCCAAAACAAGAAAGACCTTTATTAAAATCACACTATTTTTTGACATCTCAATCGAAAATATTACTCTCTTTCACTTATAATATGAATTGGTGGTGAATGTTATACATTAAGTATAAAATGTCTGTATTAAGATACTATTATTAGTATAGAAATTAGCACAAGTAAATATACTAATATCCAGATTAATTACAACACTTCGATCTTCCCTTAAGGTTGAAAAAAAGTACGGCAAACAGCTTATTTATTCTTATTGTCATTATTTCAAAGCTAGGACAGTGTAATCAGACATGTTCTTAAGCATTTTATTACAGTCCAAAAATATTTTTGTTCATTCTCACAAAGTACAAAATATCTCATTTGTATAAGAAAATGTTTTAATGTTCCTCATACCACTGAAACATATAATGTCTTTAGTATATAATACATTTACATTTACTTTAAAAACTTAATCTCATGTTTAAAAACAATAAATGAAGACATTTGTCCTAGAAGACTGGCTACAAAGAGTTCATCAAAAATAAAAGAAAGGAGGGGCCGGCCCGGTGGCGCAGCGGTTTAGTCCGCGCTTGGCAGCCCGGGGTTCGCGAGTTCGCATCCCGGGCGCCCGCCGACGCACTGCCTGTCAGCCATGCCGTGGCGGCGTCCCATATAAAGTAGAGGAAGATGGGCACGATGTTAGCCCAGGGCCAGTCTTCCTCAGCAAAAAGAGGAGGATTAGCAACGGATGTTAGCTCAGGGCTGGTCTTCCTCACCAAAAAAAAAAAAAATAAAAAAAATAAAAATAAAAGAAAGGAAAAAGAAGGAATCCCGAAGCACAAGTAAGGAAGAAACAGAAAAAGCAGAAATATGGGTACGTGTAAAAGACTATCATTCCCCCAATCTTTATAAATCATATTTGATGATAAGAACAAAACCAATACCACCATCTGATACTAAAGATAATGATATTTAAAAGGGAGGAAGGTAAAGGGACTAGATAGAAATAAGTCTTCTACCTATCACTTGAAGTGAAAAAAATGCTGACACCAGTAGATTAAGATAGCCCACATATGCATATTGTTAAGACTCAGAGCAACCCAACCATTATGAAAATTATACAAAATATGCTCAAAAACATTATTAAAAAATCAAGACAGAATCCTACAAAATGTTCAAGTAACCATGGGAACACAGGAAAAGAGAAAGAGAGAAATGAAGAAGCAAAAAATAACAGAAAACAAAAAATAAAATGGGAGACAACCTATAGCACATTAATAATTAACTTAAAGGTAAATGGTTAAAATTCACCAATTAAAATAGCACAGTTTGGCAGAGCGAATAAAAACACATGAAGTAATTCTTTGAAAGCAAAAGCTTAAAAAGACATACGATGTAAACATTAATCAATAAAAGGCAAAGTGGCTATATTATTATCAGATGAAGTAGATTTCAGAGCAAAGAAAATTAATCAAGACACAGAAAGATATTACATAATGATAAAGGATCAATCTAACAGTAGCACATATCCTACAAATGTTCACAAACCAAAAAAAAGGTCTCAAAATACATAAAGCAAAAACAGATATGGCTAGAAAGAGAAGCAGACAAATCCACAATTATAACTGGGGATTCAACAACCCCTTCTCAGCAAATGATAAAAGTATTCCTAAGAAAATTATCAAGGATATAAAAATCTGAACACAACCAACAGGGTCAAACTGAAACATATAGAATACACAACCCAACAACAGTACCCATGGAACATTCATCAAGACAGACCATACCCTAGGCCATAAAACAAATCTCAACATATTTAAAAGCAGTGAAATCCCACAGATCATGTCATCTAACCATAATGGAATCAAACTAGCATTCAATAACAGAAAAATAAATGAAAAAATCTCTAAACACTTGGAAATTAAACAGCACACTTCGAAATAATTCATGTGTCAAAGAAGAAGTCACTAAGAAAAATTTAAAATACAAAAAACTGAAACAAAATTAAAAAACAACACATCAAAATATGTTTGATGCAGATAAAGCAATGTAGAGAAAGAAACTGATAGCACTACATGCTTACATTATTAGAAAAAAAGAATGGTCTCAAATGAATGACCTAACTTCTTAGCTCAAAAAACTAGAAAAAAGAGGAAATAAACTCAAGGCAGGCAAAAGGAAGGAAATAATAAAGATAAGACATAAAATTGCAAATAAGAAAATAGATTAAAATCAACAGAAAAAAGAGCTGGTTCTTAGGGGAAAAAAATGCATAAAACTGATAAACCTCTAGGAAGACTGACAAAATAGATAAAAGACAAATCACAAACATTTGGAATGAAAATAAGGACATCACTGCAGACCAGGCAGTCATTCAAAGTATAATAAGAGAATACTACAATCAACTGTATGCTTATCAATTTGACAATTTAAAAAAAAAGGACCAATTCCTTAAAAACCAAAAGCTACCAAAATGAAATCAATAATATGAATTTTCCTATAACAATTTAAAAAATTGAATTCATAATTTAAAAGCTGCCTACCTCCACCTCCTCAAAAAAGGCCTAATTGATTTCAGTAAAGAATTCAAGAAAACATGTGAAAAAGAAGTAAAGTCAATTTTCAATCTATTCAAGAAAAAAGAAGAGGAGGGACTCATTCTCATTTTATAAGACTAATATTACCCTGATACCAAAACCAAAAATAATACAAAAAAAGATAACTGTAGGCATGTGCCTCATAAGGATGTTTCGGTCAATGATGGACCTCATATATGAAGGTGGTCCCATAAGATTATAATGGAGCTGAAAAATTCCTATCACCTAGTGACATCATACCCATTGTAATGTCACAGCAAGAGAAAAGGCAAGAAAAAAAGAAAACTGCAGAAGAAAAAGAAGAACCCCCAAGAATATTCACAGTGAAGCAGAAGCTTTTGCAGACCTCAACCAGCTCCTTAAAAAGTTTGAAAACATATACCTCCAACACCAAAAGGTTTTCATTAACAGACAGAAATGTTCATGGTATATTATCTGCTTACAAGCAAACCTATGATGAAAAAAAGAAACAAACCAAGAAAACCACCATGGAAATATTTCTGAAAAGAGGGACACCTCCTCAAGAAGTGCCTCAGGCAGGTCCTTCAGGAGGTATTCACAAGAAGACATTGTTATCATAGGAAACGACAGCTCCATGCATGTTATTGCCCCTGAAGACCTTCCAGTGGGACAAGATTTGGAGATGGAAGACAGTGATATTGACGATCCTGACCCTGTGTAGGCCTAAGCTAATGTGTGTGTCTGTGTCTTAAAAGTTTTAAAAGTAAAAAAATAAATAAATAAAAATCTTAAAAAATAGAAAAAAGCTTATAGAATAAGAAAATATTTTTACACAGCTGTACAATGTGTCTATGTTTTAAGCTAAGTGTTATTATGAAAGACTCAAAAAGTTAAAAAAATTTAAAAGGTTTATAAAATAAAAAAGTTACAGTAAGCTAAAGTTAACTTATTATTGAAGAAATATGATTTTTCATAAATTTAGTGTAGCCTAAGTGTACAGTATTGTAGTGTACAGTAATGTCCTAGGCCTTCACATTCACTCACCACTCACTCACTGACTCACCCAGAGCAACTCCCAGTCCTGCAAGCTCCATTCATGGTAACTGCCCTATACAAGTGTACCATTTTTTATTTTTTATACTATTTTTTAACATTACCTTTTCTACCGTTTAGATACACAAATACTGTTGCCTACAGTATTCAGTACAGTAACATGCTGTACAAGTTTGCAGCCTAGATCAATAAGCCTAGATCAATATAGCCAAGGTGTGTAGTAGGCTATACCATATAGATTTGTGTAAGTACACTCTATGATGTTCAACAATGACAAAATCATCTAATGATGCATTTCTCAGAATGTATCCCCATTGTTAAGTGATGCACGACTGTACAGATCATTTTCTCTCATGAATGTAGATGTAAAAAAAAACCCAAAATATTAGTAAATCAAATCCAACTATGTATATAAACAACTATACACCATGAGCAAGTGGGATTTATTCCAGGTATACACAACGTAATCCATCATATTAACAGGCTAAAGAAGAAAAATAATATGATCTTATCAATTGAGGCAGAAAAAACATCAGACAAAATCCAACAATATTTCATGATTAAAAACTCTCCACAAGTTAGGAGTAGAGGGAAATTTCCTTAACATGATAGTGTGTCTACAAAAAACTCAGAGCTAACACTGTACCTAATGGCAGAAGACTAAATTCTTTCTCCCTAAGATTGGGAACAAGGCAAAGATGTCCACTCTCATCACTCTTATTCAACATACTACTGGAAGCTCTAGCTACTGCAGTAAGGCAAGAAAAAGAAACAAAAGGCATACAGATTGGAAAGGAAGCAATAAGTGTCCCTATTTGCAGATAATATTTTCTACACAGAAAATCCCAAGGAATCTACCAAAAAAACACCTAGAACTAATAAATGAGTTCACTAAGGTTAGAGGATACATCAATACACAAAAACAAGTCATTTCTAAGTGATAAAAATGAACATGTGAACACAGAAATTAAAATATTTCAAATAAATCATAATAACTACAAATTAAATACTAAGATATAAACTTAACAAACCATGAATAAGAGCTATATACTGAAAAGTATAAAACGTTAGTGAATGAAACCAAGGAAGACTTAAATAAATGGAGAGACGTATTGTGTTCATGTACTGAAAGACTCAACATAATAAAGATGTCAATTATCCCAAAATTAATCTATAGGTTTAATGCAATACCTATCAAAATCAAAGCAAGGGTGTTTGCAGACATAGGGAACCTTATTCTATACTGCAGCGCTAGAATAAATGAAACAATTTTAAGAGAGAATAAAATTATGAGAAGACTCATTCTACATGATATTAAGGACTACACATAGCTACTTAACTTTCTTAAAATGACAAAATTATAGAAATAAAGAACAGATTTGTAGTTGCCAGGAGTTAAGGATGAGGGTAACAGACTTGAGAGGAGGCTATAAGAAGGCAACAGAAGGAATCATGTGGTGATGAAACTGTTTTGATCTTGATTGTAGTAATAAATACATGGAACTACATATAATGAAAATGCACACACAAGTGAACTACATGCAATAAAAACACACACACACGGGGCCGGCCCCATGATGTAGTGGTTAAGTTCAGTGCACTCTGCTTCAGCGGCCTGGGGTTCACAGTTTGGATCCCAGGTGCGGACCTACACCACTCATCAAGCCGAGCTGTGGCAGAGACGCACATATAAAATAGAGGAAGACTGGCACAGATGTTAGCTCAGAGCCAATCATCCTCGAGCAAAAAGAGGAGGGTTGGCAACAGATGTTAGCTCAGGGCCAATCGTCTACACCAAAAAAAAAAAAAAATGCACACAAATGAATACAAGTAAAACTGCAGAAATCTGAATAAGATCAATGGATTTTATCAAGTCAATATCCTGATTGTGATAATGTACTACACTTTTTAGTGTACAGTAGTCCCCCTTATGGAAAGAGATAAGTTCCAAGACCCCAGCAGATGCCTGAAACCACAGACAGTACCAAACCCCATATATACTATGTTTTTTCCTATACATACATACCTATGATAAAGTTTAATTTGTAAATGCGGCACAGTAAGAGATTATAAATAATTAATAATAAAATAGAACAATTATAAAAATACATTGTAATTAAAGTTACCAAAGACCTCAGCAACTTCAGTATATGATATTTTTCTCTCCTTAAGTCAAGAATTTTCATCTTTTCACTTAAAGGAAGCACTTGACGGCTTTTCTTTGGCTTATCCAAATTGCCAGCATCACTACTCTTATGCTTTGGGGCCATTTATGAAGGAAGATAAGGGTTACTTGAACACAAACACTGTGATACCGCGACAGTAGATCTGATAATGTACGTGGCTACTAAGTGACAAGCAGTAGCGTATACAGTGTGGATGTGCTGGACAAAGGGATGATTCACGTCCTGGGCAGGACAGAAAGGGACAATGCAATATTTCATCATGCTACTCAGAAGGGTGCACAATTTAAAATTTACAAATTGCTTATTTCTGGAATTTTCCATTTAATATTTTTGACCCATGGCTGACTGCAGGTAACTAAAACCATGGAAAGTAAAACCATGGTTAAGGGGGACTACTATACTACAGTTTTGCAAAATGTAGCCACTGGAGGAAACTGGATAAAGTATAAACAGCATCTCTCAGTGTAACTTTTTTACAACTGCATTTGCATCTGTAATTATCTCAAATTAAAAAGTTTAATTAAAAAAATTAGAAATGATACAATATACCATTATAAAAGCCTAACAGAGTATGAGTCACTAAATTCATATATGATTAGCAATTCCAATCAGAATACCAAAATCAGGTTACATGTGTATGGTCCCGGATGGTAATTAGTCTTTGAGTGGTGAACATGATGTAGTCTGCACAGAAATAAAAATATAATGATGCACATCTGAAACATATAAAGTTATAAACCAATGTTACCTCAATAACAAAAAAGAATATCAGAGTCATAGAATTAGAACATCAATTACTTATACTGCTTTAATTTTTCTTAATTAGATAAACCAAATCGTATAAAATTCCTATAGTTTACATTAAATTTTTAATAATAAACTTCTTTATTTAATATCATATCTATTCAATTTACCTCACATTCTTAAAACAGATAAAGCTAAATTGTTCACTATATCAAATTCCAGCAAATTTTGAATAAGTGGAGTCTAAAATTAACAAATATTTTAAATTTAACTTTAAGGATGCATTTACTATAACTACCACATAAACAATATTAATAAAATCAAATTTAGAATTATATTTACTTACTCTGAAGCTCAAAATTTCAAGTTTATTTTAAATTTCTTAACCAAACACACTAATAAAAGTTTAATTTGAGGACGTTAAATTACAAGTTACAATCCTATAAATATAATAGAAATACTTATCAAGATTAAATTATATGAATAAATCAAAATAAAATATGCCTAAATATCTTAGTTGAAATATATATTATATATACAAACTGAATTTAAAATATATAACATTATCAAAAACAAATTTTTTGAACCAAGTTCCACGAAGAATCAGAGGTAGTATCTTTTCAGTTAGAATTCATTTATTGGATTCAAAGTCAAACATAATACATAGTCATATAAAGTGTAAACGTCATCTTAAAATTAAGCAACACCATTCTTACCATCCACTATTTCTGAAGCTTTCCTGCTTTCATTGTATAGTCTACTTAAAGATGTTATCATTACCCATATGTAAGTACTCCCCCTAAGTAGCATGAAATTCTCTCAATGGGATTATTAAAGGATCTACAGTACTTCATGGTTTGAGCAGAACAAACTATGACATGCTGAAAGAATGTTTCTCCCTGTGTGGTTCTGCCACCACCCACATACAGAGTTTACTATTTAAAAAAAAAAAGTACTGACGCTTCACATTATATAGTATCTTAGCACCAATTAATCTCAAAAATATTAAATCTCTAGATGTTATCATCATTTGACAAAAGAACAAACAGGGATACAACAGTTAATTTGAAACTATATCAAAGAGATTTTATACAGTGTTAATAAAGGCAATAGAATTTCTTATTTATTATAATGTCTATCATTAAGACTACAATAAATTTTGAATGAGGCAACAGCAAAAAATTACTTATAATTATGTACCTTTTTTAACATATACCACTTCCCACCTATTTATTTTATTATTAAACGTTTTTTAATAATCTACATTTTGAGAAGGAATTTTTATGTTCTTTACTAACATAGCCAGAAGAACATTTAGGCAAAAACAGCTACCCCATTTAATCTACGTTTTATGGAATTTCTTATACGCCTTAATTTTCAAGGTTCAGGTCCAATACCAAAGCATACAGATAGCTATTCTATCATACTATCAATATTGATCCCAGCTGTGATCTCTACTAAATTTCTTACCATTTATTAAAATTCAAACTTAGAAATGTTTCTATCCATTTCACACATGGAGAGAGATTAGCTGGCTGGAATTTATCACTCTCTTTCTTCCTCTATCTTCTTCCTCCTCATCACTAAATAGTTGATTAGCTAGTATATATTTTTTTCAACCCTGAAAATATGTTGAAAGTTTGTCTTTCATTGAGAATGCATAATAAAAATCTACCTTTTCACAGAAATTGCTTTAGAATTAAAATACAATTTTAGTATATTTCATCCTCATCACACTTTTAAATATGTATGAAAACTTCACTATACCCACATGTCAGATACCTTTCCAAAAGACACACAGACATACAGCCTTTTACACAGTCATGGTGGTTTATCAGTGAAACTAAAATATAGACAGCTAAAACATTCCCTATTCTATATGATAAGTGACTAACATGCAGCAAATTGTTTAGCACAATTGGGGAGGGAGCATAAATTCATTAAGGAGAAAAAATTAATCCAAACACTGTCATCCTCACAAGACCTCAATATACCAATGTGATCTTCAGATATATAGGAGTAACTATTAGATTTATTGAGCACTTACAATATACCAAGCACTGTGCCCCTTACATATATTAACTAATTTTATCCTCTCAATAATCGTACATATTATTTCTACAATTTCACAACAGCTATATCAAATCTAGGAAACTATAATCTTTGTTTCAGAAAAATACCCCTATTTTAAGGCAGCTAAACTAAACTGTTTTCTGCCACCATTGGATAAACACTGACTCTATTTTTTGTATATATACTTTATAAAACTTGTTTACTCAAATGCAGATAAAAATAAGAAAAATTTTATGTGCATAATGACTGAATGTGCTGGTAAAATAGGCTTATTAAATTTTCAAATTTTTAATCTCTTTAATGATCTTTAGTTTATAAAATTAAAGAATACTGAAAATACTCTCCACTTATATTACCATCAAGCCTATTTAATTACCTGAAAAGGAAATAGTGAAAGAAAATTTCCATTGAAAGTAGAGCAATATAGGGATCAAGGACAGTTCAACATTCTCTATCCATACAGTTATTCCCAGAGGCCAAAGTTCTTGCATCATAAACATAGGTTCATACTGGGGCTGGCCCGGTGGCATGGCGGTTAAGTTCACGTGATCCGCTTCGGCGGCCAGGGGTTCACTGGTTTGGATCCTGGGTGCAGACCTACTCACTGCTCATCAAGCCATGCTAAGGCGACGTCCCACATAGAAGAGCTACAACTCTACAACTATGATACACAAATATGTACTGGGGTTTTGGGGAGAAAAAAAGAGGAAGATTGGCAACAAATGTTAGCACAGGGCCAATCTTCCTCAACAACAAAAAAATAGGTGCATACTGTAAATACATTTAAAAGGCAATTCAATGATTGAAGGAGACTACAATGATGTTTTTATAACAGAAGAATTTCTAGAATTAAAAGTTATGAAAAATTATTTGTATTAGATATCCAATGATAAAAATTCTCTCTCTTCCCAGGAATTCAGTATTTGTAATATGTTAATTAATTTGATGAATTCCTTAACCCTATGAAGTTTGTGTGCTTATCCCTTCACAACTGTGTTTAACTTTAACTCAATTCTAGATCTCAGCCTTAAAAAGCCTTAAAAATACATAAATAGGTATCATAAAACAAGATACTGCTCATAAAAAAATAAAATTTATGCAATTACAATTATTAGTTTTTTCTGCTGTTTTAGACTAATTCCAAGCTTCTCAAGAAAAGGAATATTTATACTTGGGTTTTATTTTCCATTTTATGTTTCAGATTTGAAAATTATATATTAGGTAAGAGAAAGATGGACAGAACATCTGTTGCATTCCCAGATCACAACTGCTTTTCCAGAGAGATAGGATACCCAGAGCCACCTGTCAGCTTTATGCTACGAAGAATGAGAGACAAAGGTAGGAAATAAAAGAAGGACAAACACATGGTATTAACTACTTCACCAAGCATCTCGACAGTAACTATTCCTTAATTTAATAGTTTGTCTGCCCAGACAAATAAAAAAACACAGATGTTATAAAGCACTTTAGGGTAACAGAGCTAATGTTTTCAGATGGAATGGTGGGGAGTTGGTGAGAGCGATGAATATACTGCAAAAAGTGAAAATAAAAAACCTTTTAATATATTACTTTTTTCTCAGAATAAGAAGAATGAGGAAGAAAATCTAAAGCCCAAAATAAAATATCTACCCTCAAAGTACATAAGCCTTTGACAATTTGAAAACACACAATAACAGCAATGCCATGGCAATAGCACATGTGAAGGAATAACCTCTACAACTAAATCATCTTCCAGCTCATCCTCAAGTGAAATAAGTCAAGTCAAAAGAGTTTTCTTTTATTATTTTCTGCTTCCCTTCTATGACAGTTAATTTCATGTGTAACTTGACTATGCCAGAGGGTGCCCAGATATTTAAACATTATTCTGGGTGTTTCTGTGAGCGTGTTCTCGGATGAGATTAACATTTAAATCAGTAGAGTGAATAAAGCAGATTGCCCTCCATAATATGCGTGGGCTACATGCAGCCAGGTGAAGGCCTGAATGGAACAAAACGCTGACCCTCCTGTGAGTAACAGAGCATTTGCCCACCTGATGGCCTTCTCCTGGAACACAGGCTCTTTCTGACAGCCTTCAAATGGAAATATCAGCTGTTCCTGGTTCTACAGCAGCTTTCATCCTTACTTGCCAGCCTCCATAATCACATGAGCCAATTCCTTATAATAAGTCTCTTCATAGATATATACATATGTGTGTGTGTATACACACACCCACACACCCCATTGGTTCCATTTTTCTGGATAACCTTGACTAATACATCTTTCAAAAATAAATTCTTTATGATCAATTTACCAACAGGATTATTGAACCTATGACACTGCGAGGAGAAGAAATAATCCCACACAAAAGCATTTTATTTGAATCAATGAATTAACAAACACTCTAAAATGTGCTAGGATGAATACTAACATTAAAAAAAATCATATGTAAAATCAAAATTATAGCCTCTTGTTACATAAGAGCTGTGAATTTTAAAAAGAGAAGTTATTTTAAATATTACTGGTTTGTTTTTATTTTTTCTTTTACTTTTTATTTATTATTATCACAATAATCATTTTTCACTGAAGTAACTATTTTTTAATGAACTTCTTGGGACTCTGTATCACAGCAGAGGCTAAAAGCCTTTGAACTCATTATTTCTCCCAGGAGAACCATAAATTAGCTTATACTGAAAGAGCAGTTTTCTGGTTTAGCTGGGTTTTTCACTCTGAGAGGTGAATACACAGAATGAGATATAAATAGGAGCCATGCATTCTGCTACACCAAAATACCACAACAAAAATAACAATATTTGACATGTACTGAGTACTTACTATGTTCCAGATACAGATGGTGTTCTAAATACTTTTTATATGTCATTTAATCTTTATTAACAATAGTTAATAAAATTAGCCACATTTTGAATATGAGAAAAGTGAGGCCCAAACACCTCAGCTATTCCAAGAACACACAACTGGTAAGCGGCTAAACCCCATCCAGGTCCTAGATGGACTCTCAGCCCACATCCTTCACCACCACACTAGACCAACAGCTACCCTACAAGACAATGTTCTACCTTACAGTAAATCTTCTAAAAGCAGTATGGCTGACATCATAAATTATAATCAAAATAGCTGCACGCTTTATTGTGATACTAAGACATATTACTAAAACAGAAAATTAAATGGACACAATCTCAAATTCTTATTGATCAAAAAAAATGGTTGAGCAGTCCTTGAGAGATATTCACTACATATGTACCAAATTCTAAATCAGCTATGATGTTATAACAAGTGCTCTTTTTAAAGCTATAAAAACCCCAAACATTTTCTTTTAAAATGTTACCCATGTATATTCAACTCTGGGATAAAATACATTACTGAGTAAATAGTGACGTTTTGTTCAATTATTTAAAATTCTTTAATCCTTTGATAAGCCACACCAACGTTGTTGAATAAAAGCAGGTATAAAGACTTCAAGTTTCCTATTTTTTACTGGGCTGAATAAATACTTATTTGCAAGTTAAACAATTATTGAGTTTTTTCTTAAATCTTTGGTGGAAATAATACTTATTTTTTGTTTGTTTACCTAATTTCATTACCATCCCTACAACATAACAACTTAAAATTATTATACTTGAAGGCTTTGAAAATGTAAACAAATTATAGCTGGATATCAAGTTACTACCTTTATATCCAATTTGCAGTTTTCTTCACTTAAATGACTAATTTCGCAAGGAGTTCTCTGTTGATTGGAGGCTCCTCTAGGGTACGATGGATTTGTATAAAACTGAATAGTCTCATGTTCTTAAAATCCCTAGAAATAGTTCAACATGATACAAAGCCCTTCTTAAAATATAACAGCCAAATAAACCAGACATCTTGCAAAATTCCTACCTAACTACCCCAACATGAAAGTATCTCCTTTGGAAATTTTTTTCAGATTAAAAAAAAAAAATGATACAGAAATTACCTTAGATTAGAAAGAGAGAAGAGGAATTAAGAAATTAAAATTAACCCTAGGAAGAAAGCCTATAACAGAGATCATCAAAGGTTTTATGTAAAATTATGAAAATGTTTTCAATTACCGTTAAAGGCGAAAAAATGATATATATGGTTCCAACAGATTTTTCTGAGTCAATATAGAAATTTTAGTGAGGCCACATTTAAACTAAATAGCTAAAAGTACTTATGAAAAGCTATAATATTTGAAAAGTTTAAATTATTGGTAAAGAACAAACTGCATCACATCGTCCATAAATAGTCTTCCTTTTCACCAAAAGCACCAAACTCCAGAATAAATTCTCTTCTGAAACCTGGAAGGCTCAAGTAGCATTACTGAGAAACAAGTTTGTAGATACTAGTCCAAATATTATTAGGGGAAAGGAGTAACGCCTTAGAAACAGTAATTTATTTTTAATATTTGAGGAACCACCACACCGTTTTCCACAGCAACTGCACCATTTTACATTCCCACCAGCAAGGCACAAGCATTCCATTTCTCCACATCCTCCCCAAGGCTTGTTATTTTCTGTTGTTTTCATAATAGCCATCCTAAAGGGTGTGAAGTGGTATCTCATTGTGGTTTTGATTTGCATTTCTCTGATGATTAGTTATTTTGAGCATCTTCTCATATTCTTATTGGCCATCTGTATATCTTCTTCGGAGAACTGTCTATTCAAGTCCTTTGCCCATTTTTTAACCAGGCAAAAGTCAGAGTTCCTACAACTCTTTGTTGTTGAGTTGTAGGAATTCTTGATATATTCTGGGTATTAATTCATTATCATATATATGACTTGCAAATATTTTCTTCCATTCTGTGAACTGCCTTTTCGCTCTCTCAATATTGTTCTTTGGTGCACAGAAGTTTTTAATTTGATGAAGTCCAATGTATCTACTTTTTCTTTTGTTGCCTGTGCTTTCGGTGTTATATCCAAGAAATCATTGCCAAATTCAATGTCACGAAGGTTTTCCCCTATGTTTTCTTCTAAGAGTTTCATAGTTTTAGCTCTTACATTTAGGTCTTTGATTGATACAAGTCAACTTTTGAAACATAAGCATCCACAAGTAGGAAACTATCATTAACTTTCAAACAAATGAATAGTTTTTATATTAATCTAAACTATAATGTGATTTACGCCAGAACCTCATTATAATGGACTTTGCTATAGCATAAAGTATTTCATTGTGAAGTCAAGGCTAGAAAAAAGAGATATTACTCTTTCAGAAAACACAAAGGATAAAGTTCAGGGAAGAATACAGGTTATGACAAAATCTACACTTCTCATCAACTGTCAACCTGTGTAGCACAATGGCTCCAAATCACCTTCCTATATGGGAAGCCCAGAAGCATGGTACTTGCATTGTGACTTCTTCTGATCACGAAGTATGACAACTAAAACAGTGTAAAACAGATATTCAAGATGTAACATTCAGCAAAAATGCAAACTTTTCTGTTTGAGAAATTGCAAAAATTTTTTTCAAAAGACAACTATTTCATCCATAAGCAAAAGGCAATGTTTTAAAGTGAAAAGTTGACATGAAAATATTATCTAAATAAATTTTTTTCTTATATATATTTAAAATCAGAATAGGAAATACAGCATAACATTGCAACTAAGTTAAAATTATCAGTTCTGTGGATAATTTTCTCCAAATTATGAAAGCATATACTCTTAAGAATAAAGAAATAATATTTATTTTAACTCCTACCAGGATATAAAAATAAAAAGTAATGTGGATTTATAATAGGAAAATATGATGCTATTATTTCCTATGAAACCAAAACACTGTATTGGGATCTCAGCCTCCACCACCACCATCACCACATGGTTCAGGAAGGAAATGTGTTATACTGAAAAGAACAAACAGTCATAAGATGTGGGTTCTTTTCCTAACTCTGTCTCTACTCATTCTCTTTAATTTAAAAGAGAGGAACGAAATGTGATGATCTCAAATAACCCCACCAATTCTAAATAACTATGATTATTTTAAACAGAAAATGAGTAAAAACTTCCAAATTTCCAAGATTCACTGTCTAGGAAACAAATGTAGAGGACTTGTTTTATTTTCTTTCATTCAGTCAGTCACTCAATCATTCAATAAATATTTAATGAACTTCTACTATGTGGCAAGCACTGTTCTAAGCACTAAGGATTACACACAAAGACACAAAGTTTCTCCTCTCATGAAGCCTACATAGAAAACGAACAAAAGGACAAAAATACTTGCCACTAAATATCACTCCATATAATGATAACTGCTGTGAAGAAAAATAAAAGAGTATGAGAATAAAGAGTTGTGAGGGGAGAGAAGAATGTTTTCGACAGTCTGAAGTAGGAATGTGATTGTTATTTAAGAAACAGTAAGAAAGACAGTGTGGCTAAAATGGCAAGAGCACAGGCAAGACAGGCAGGAGACAGATCTGAGAGGTAACTAGGACTAGTTCACGTGGGATATTAAGAAATTTGGTTTATACTCTGAGTGGGATGGGAAGCCACTAAAATGTTTTTGAGCATAGGAATGATAAAGAATGGTTTATATATTTTTTTAAATAAAACATGGCTATTGCTTAGAAAAAAGATTGAGGGGGATAAGTATTCTTTTAACAAACATGTAGCACTATACTAAGAATATTATAAATATTTTTTTTTAATTCTCATGGCAGACTCTATGCGATAAGTACTACATCCCTATTTTGAGGTGAGGAAATTGAGACACACAGAGGTTAAAAAACATGCCAAAGATCACAACAAGAATATTGTAAAACTAGAATTTTAACCTAAGTAGCCTGGCTCCCTTGTCTATGACCTTAACCACTACCCTCCACAGAATCTTAAAAGAAGTGAAGTATTTATAAACAGAAACTTCTCGAGTTAGGAAACGGTAGCCTGATTTAAGCACATCTTGAAGATACAGGTTAAAGTGATACCAGCTCAAGACAAAGTTGACATGAGGGAAGCCATATCGTAGAAAAGAAACCCTACTGTAACTCTGAATGACCTCTGACTAACTAACCCAGCTGAATTTGCACCCTCCAGGAGATCTAACTACTCTGTAGATTTTACAACCCCTGCTTGTGCAGGTACCTCCCAGCTGCGATAAGATGTAACTTTGTTCTTTTGGGTTCCTTAGGAATGTGATGACCCTCCCAAGAGAGAGCCTATGCTGACAGCCATCATCAATGACAACTGAAAGATCTGGGTATAAGGCGTTGCTCCGGTGTCTGATGCATATCCAGTAAAACAAAAGACTATCAGAAACTAAGATCAGATGGATGCCTCCACTCTGAGACCAGACGCTTTCCCCACCCAGAGACCAGCTCCCCCATATAACTGGCCTGTAGCCTCTGTTCTGTAAGATGGTTCTTTCAGACATTAGTCAGCCATCTTCCCTCTTGCTGGCAAGCTGTAACAAAAAGTCTTTTCTCTCCTACCACCTTGCCTCTTGCTATTGGCATGTCTTGCAGTGGGCAGACGAACCCCGTTGTGGGGCGGTAACAAAAGGACTTGTTCCTAAAGTAGATACAGAACATAAGAGAAAGATAATAACTAAAAATTATATTAAGGAGTTTGACATCAAACTGCAATGAAAAAAGTGGAAAAGGAGAATGTTTGGTAGAGGGAATCAAGGATGTTGTTTTAAACTATTAAATATCCAAATGAAGATGTCAAGTAGGCAGTTGGATATAATACTCTGGAAATTAAAAAAGAAGTGTGAACTAAAATTATAAATTTGTCATCAACATATCAATGGTATTTAAGTGTGAAAGTGGAGTTGGGAAGCCCTGAAGGGGAAGCTCTCACGCAGGTATCACTCCTTGCAGCCTATATAACCAGCAGGAAGAAAGAAGATAAGAATTATTTTGACAAGGGAGGACATTTTTCACATAGGAATTTTATCTCCTGCTTTTAAGAAAAGGAAGGAAGATCCTTCCCTGCCCCAGCAACAACGCACTCACCACAGCTTACAGCCAGTGAGAAACCGCCACAACCTCTAACTCTTGTTCTTCTCCAATGAACTTTTAATGAAAACAACCCTCCCTAACTTCCTCCTAAAATCTAATAAAAGCTAACTTTCCCTTTGTCTCTTTGGACTTGCCTGTGGTCTGCCATAGTCCACTTGTCGCCAATTGCAATTCTCTGCTATTTTCAAAAAAATTCATTTTGCTGGTAAAATAACTGGCTATTTTTATTTCTGAGGTTGACAAAAGCCATTTGAAAGGATGAGATAATCTAAAGAAAGATAATTTACTCTGTAGACAGCCTTGATAAAGATTCAAGACAAAGTAAAGACCAGGGAAATGACTTCCCTATACAATTAGTATACAAGCACTGAGATTTACATTTGAAAATCTAAAGTTCCATTTTCAAAAACACACAGAGGAATATTTTTATTACAATAAATTTTTTTGATTAGTGTGTATGCTCCCAGAAATATTAATTCCACAAAATGTAGAGAATGTACAGGAGTACAGAAGGAAGAGAACAGATATAAAGGCAGACACAGGCTCTGAGTTGGACCTATTATAATTATTTTAAAAGTAATGCAAAAGAAATTACAGACCACCAAGAGAAAAAGAAAAAGTTGTGGGTTTCACGCAAACTTTATTTACTACCAAAAACCGTACCCTCAAAATATCTAGATATTATTCATAATGCTGTTATCCTGCTGCCTGCAGTTCAAATTGTCTTGAATTGTCAAATTGTCAAAACAATCTTGAACCTGAGAAATAACAGTGCCTATTGTGATTAGGGACCCTAGGGATGGAGCATGCGAAAAGGGGTTTTACCCGGAGCCTGTAATCAAGTCTCAGGATAGACAGCCTAGTAACTGCTCCCAGAAGGAGTTTGCTGATTCTTTTTATTACTTTCCTGAGAACTGTGGTCCACTGGTGCAATTCAACTACAACCACATCCTAAAATAAAAATCCAGTAAAAATGTCAATTCCTGATTAATCCCCAAAACATCTTTTTATTTCATTTCTGCATACAAAAGACAAGTTTCTTCCTAAGCCATTTAAGTAGATAGAGGCATCAAAAAAAAGGCTTAACCCACCTTAACTAAAGTGATATAGATGGGTTAAAAATAAAAGGATGAAAAAAGATATAATATGCAAACACTAATCAAAAGAAAGGAGTGGTTAATATCATACAAAGTAGACTTCAAAACAAGGAAAATTACCAGGAATAAAGAAGCAGATTACTTCATCATGAAGACATAACAATCCTAAATGTGTATGCACCTAACAACAGAGCATCAAAACACATAAAGCAAATGCTGACTGATTACAGAAGAAACAGACAAATTCATATGTAGAGATAGACAATTTAACACACTTTTCTCAAGTAATTAATAGAACAAGTTGATAGAAAATTAGCAGGATATCTATAACCTAAACACCATCAAAAAATCTGACCTAAAAGACATCTATCGAACACTACACTCAATAATAAAATACACATTTTTTCAAATGCACATGGAAATTCATCCATAGAGACCACATTCAAGGTCATAAAACAAATTTTAACAGAAACAAAAGAATTGAAATCTTACAAAGTATGTTCCCTGACCATAAGTAAATTAAACTAGAAATCAATAAAAGAAAGATAACTGGAAAATCTTCCCAAATAATTAGAAATTATAAAACAAATGTCTAAACAATCCATGGGTCAAAGAGGATGTGTTAAGGAAATTTAAAAATATTTTTATGCTGGGGCCGGCCCAGTGGCATAGCGGTTAAGTTGGAGCGCTCCACTTTGGTGGCCCAGGGGTCACAGGTTCGGATCCCGGGCACGGACTGACGCATCGTGTGTCAAGCCATGCTGTGGTGGCGTCCAATATAAAGTAGAGAAAGATGGGCACAGAGGTTAGCCCAGGGCCAATCTTCCTCAACAAAAAGAGGAGGATTGGCAATGGATGTTAGCTCAAGCTAATCTTCCTTACAAAAAAAATATAAATATATATTTTTATCTAAATGAAATTATAAATACAACAAACCAAAATTTGTAGGATATGCTTAGAACAGCACTCAGAGAGCAATCTATAGCATTAAATGCATATATTAGAAAAGAATGTCTTAAATCAATAATCTACGCACTCCTTCATAAGAAATGAGAAGTAAACCAAAAGCAAGGAGAATGATATAATAAAGAGCAGAAATAAATGAAATTGAAAACAGAAAAGTAATAGAGAAAAATCAATGAAACCAAAAACTATTTCTTTGAAAAGAACAATGAAATTAATAATGCTCCAGCCAGTTCAAGCAAGAAGTACAAGAACAACTATCCCAATAGAACCCACAGATGCTTAAAGGATAATAAAGGAACACTACAAACAAATCTATGAACATAACTTTGACAAATCAGAAGAGACGGACCATTTCCTTAAAACACACAAAATAGCAAAACTCACTCAATAGAAACAGACAACTGGAATAGTCCTATACTGTGCAGGAAAGAGTTAACACAGCTGGCCTAATGGTGCTATCACTGGAAGGAGCTGGCGTTTGGCTAGCATATCAGAACTTTGCTTTCAGCAAGATCCCCATATAGCAAGGTTGTTTTGCCTGTTTGGGGCACTGAGCCCTGCTGTACAGCCCATAGATTATTTGTACAAATACTGTAATTTGTAAATATCTGCTGTCCTTCTTGAAGTCTGGAAATTGGGTAGTTGTGGCTAGTCATGCAGGCACAGGGTACACCTACATGATCACCCTTTAATAAAAACCCTGGACTTTGAGTCTTAAGTAGGCTTCCTTGGGCAGAAACACTGCAAATGCATTATGGTAATTCAATGCTGGAAGAGTATGTTCTTTGTGTCCACTGCTCTCAGTAGGGAGAACTTCAGAAGTTTGAGTCTTGATGCCTCCAGACTCTCCTTAAGTCATCTTCCCTTGCTGTTCTGTAATAAATCATAGCTGTGAGTACAACTATAAGTTCAGTGCCATAAGTCCTAGCAGATCACTGAACATGTAGGTGCCCACTGAAATCCTGGAATACACAGCTATTAAAGAAATGACGTGTACTTTACATTCTCCCCCAAAAAATTCCGGGCTCATATGATTTCACTGGGAACTCTACCCCACATGTAGTAACACCAAATCTACACAATATCTCCCAAGTAACAGAAGAGAACAAACACTTCCCAATTCATTTATGGGGCCAGAATTACCCTGATAACAAACCAGAAACACACAGTACAAAAACAATAATACAGATCAATATCTCTCATGAACACAGATGAAACATCCTCAACAAAATATTAGCAAAGTGAATCCAGGAATACATAAAAAGAATACTACATCACAACCAAGTATGATTTATCCCATGAATGCAAGGCGAATTCAACATTTAAACATCAGTGAATATAATCTACTACATTAACAACTAAAGAAAAAATGTCACATGGTCTCTATCAACTGATACAGAAAAAGAACTGAACAAAATTCAACACTATTTCATGATAAAAACCCTCAGCAATCTAGATCTGGATAAAAAAATTCTTCAATGAAATGAAGCACATCTATAAAAAACTTATAACTGACATCACACTTCATGGTGAAAGACAATGCTTTCCACATAAAACTGGGAGCAAGGCAAAATGTCTTGTCTCACCACTTGTATTCAACACTGTACAACAAGAAATCCTAGCCAATAAACTAAGATTGAAGGGAAGGGGATGGGAGGGAAAGGATGGGCATACAACTGAAAAGAAGAAATGAACTGTCTCTATTCACAGACCATTGTCTACAAAGAAAATCTCAATATATCTATAAAAAAGCTCCTGGAACTAATATGTGAGTTTAGCAAAGTAACAGGACTGTATTGGTCACCATACAACTATCAATCAGATTTCTTTACACTAGCATTGAGCAATTGGAAACTAAAACTTTTTAAACAGTATCATCTACAATATCTCCACAAAAAATAAAATATATAGGAATAAATCTAACAAAATATGTGAAAAATTGGTACACTGCAAACTATAAAATTCTGATGCAAGAAATAAAAAAAGAACTGAAAAAACAAAATGAAGAGACCACATTCACAGATTGACTCAGTATAGGTAAGATGTCGATTCTCCCCAAATTTATCTATAGATTTAAGGCAAACTCAATCAAAATCTCAGCAGGACTTTTTATAGATGCAGAAAAGCCAATTCTAAATTTCATACAGGAAGGTAAGAAAACAAGAATAGCCAATACAATTTTGTAAAAGAATAAAGTTGGAGAACTCACCTTGAAAGATTTTCAGACTTATTATAAAAGCTACAGTAATCAAAACAGTATAATGGAAAAAGGCTAGACTCAAAGATCAATGGAACAAAAAAAGGGTCCAGAAATAGAGCCACACAAGTATGGTCAACTGACTGATTGTTCACAAGGATGCACAGGCAGTTCAATGGAGAAATGATAGACTTGTCAACAAATAGTAGAACAACTGGACATTCATCAGCAGAAAAAACTAAATCTTAACCCACACTTCACAACTTACATAAAACTAGTTCAAAATAAGACTTAAATGTAAAACAAGAAAACTACCAAACTCTTAGAACAAAACAGGAAAAAATCTTTGTGACCTTCAGATAGGCAGAATTCTTAGACACAATACCAAAGGCATGATATATAAAAGGAAAAAACTGATAAATTGGACTTCATCAAAATTAAAAACTTGTGCTCTGTAAAAGATGCTGTTAAGATAATGAAAAGATGAGCTACAGAGAAAATCCTTTCAAATCACACATGAGACAAAAGATTTCCGAAGGACTAGTCTCTGGAATATATAGTTAGCCCTTAAAACTCAAAAATAAGAAAACAAATAATCCAGTAAACAAGCAAGAAAAAGTCTGAACAGACATAACATTTACGGATGACAAAAAGCACATGAAAAGATTCTCAACATTGTTAATCATCAGGGAAATGCAAAATAAAATCATAATGAGTACCACTTCCCATCTATTAGAATGGTAAAATAAATAAATAAAAACAAAACAACTCTAGCAATACCAAGTAAGTACCAATGAGGATGCACAGGAACTAGAATTCTCATATACTGCTGACAGGAATGTAAGATAGAAGACAGCCTCTCTGGAAAACAATTTGGCAGTTTCTAATAAAACTAGGTATACACTTACCTTATGATTTGGCAATTCCACTCTTAGTTATTTACCACTTAGAAGCCACACAATATCCTTTCTAATATTCTATAGCAACAAGAAAGCAGTTATTCACTCCCAGTTGTAGGGTTATTTTACTTAAAGAACTGGTTTGTTGACACATTAGAATATTCTTTCCTCATTCTCTGACTTTTACCAATGCATTCTTTAGAGATATTTATCTTCGCTTATTATTGTTCTTTTATTTTGCTTTTAGTTTCTTTCCTTTTTCTCTATCCTGGAGATAAAACTATATGCAAATGTTACATGCTCCATCTTAAGAAGGAAATGGTATGTCTACTTAAATATGACATTTACCTCCGCTCTCTCCTGAAAACTGAGTTAAAAATACAAGTCTTTTACTTTAGTAAAAACACTAAAGTAATACAAAATGAACAAAGGAAAAGGTAAAGGAGATGACAGCAGACAAGAATGTTAATAACACTTTGGAAGCTAGAAAGGAGACAAAAGTGAAATCCTAAATCAACAAAAATCAAGCAGTTCTGTGCTACAGAACCATGACAAAGTTTGGGAACTGAAGGCAGGAATGTATGGCGGGACTGAAAACCAGAATACACCATAGTTTCTACAGGGAGCAAGTAGAACCCCAGATCCCTTTTCCAACCTCATTCAAGTCACACCACTATTCTTTCACCACTCTGGCAAAAGAATGAAGGTTTCATCTTTGAGGAAATTACCAGAGAAATTCTGTGCTTGTGAACACCAAGCATAGTGGGGGTGAAGGGTGTCTGAGACATCATTCTGAAAAGAGGAAGATTAAGGAAATCTACATACTAAATTATTAGAGACACATCCCCTCTCACCCTCAACCCAGGCTCTTTCTTCTGCTCAGCTGCCAAAAATACTCACAGCCAGACTTATAAACCCTAGGCAGAAGATTAAAAGGTTCTTCTTTGGAGAAACGTTCAGTCTAAAAGAACAGAAATCTACAGTTAATGATATCATTGAGGGATGCCCCATGAAAATGGCCAGACCAACATCTGAGCATCATACAGTAAAGATCTATGTCACATACATTTCTGTGCCTCTGTCTTAAATATAAAGGGACAGCTAAAAATCCCCAGATGAGAAGAAAAGTCTCTAACATAAAAGATGGTAACCAGAACAAAGAGAATAAAAAGAAAATCAAATGATGAAGAGAAAAGAAAGGGAGTAAGAGAAAGCTTCACATAAACATAAACATTCTTGTGAAGATAACATATTATGTTCACGAAAAGAAACAGGAGGGCTTTTTGTAAACAAGTAAATATGAAGAAGAAACATTCGGAGGACAAAAAAAGAGCTCTTGGAAATTAAAAGTATGACTAAGAAAATTAAAAATTGAATGAAAAGTTTGGAAGATGAAGTTAAGGATAATCTCCTGGGAAGCAGATCAAAATGGTAAAGGATGGAAAATAGGATAGAAAAGGTAAGAAAACTGAAGGACCATTTCAAGAGGTTCAGTGGCTGAATAATAGCAATTCAAGAGAGAAAGAAAAAAACAGAGAGAGAAAGACAGATGGACAAATGGATGGACAGAAGGAAAGAGAGAGAGACAGAGTGAGAGACACACACACACATAGGGAGAAAGAGATACAAAAGGAGAGGGAGAGAGAGAGAAAGAAACAATTCAAGAACATTTCCAAGAACTGCACGATAAAAGTACCCAGGAAAGTGGATGAAATATCAGAACACAACACATAAAGAAAATATCCTAAAAGTGTCAAGGCTAAGGGGAAAAAAAATGGTCACACGTAAAGGCTCACAGATCAGAATGGCATGGGGCTTGTCAATAGCAACAATGGTAGCTAGAAAGTAAGTGAGAGAAAGGCTTCAGAATTTTAAGAGAAAATGATTTGCAACCCAAAATCTATTACCAAATGATATGAAATTTACACACAAATGATCTAAAATGTATTTGTATGCATTGCATTCATTACACTTGGCTTTAGAATTCATGTTTATCTTTCAACAATAGTTAATATCTAAATTATGTTTTTCTAAAACCAATGCTGAAATTTGTCTCTTCTTTAAGTGCATTCTAACTTACTATAAAGGAAAGCTGCCAAGAGAAGTGCTCCATGCCAGCAGAAGGCCAGAGTGAGATTAAAAATTTGCTGTGGGTAATCCCCATGTACAGTTCACTATAAAGAAACTTACGCCTGTCAGTTTCAATCAGAGCACAACCTAGTGACAGAATTTTCAAGTCCTAACAAGTCCTCTTTTAATAAAGACTAAACTAAAATTGGGAAATTAAAACGAAAAGACAGATGTGATAGAAAAGATGAACGTTTCAAGTAGAAAAGGATATGCTTCAATAAAATCTCACTATCTGATATTTACAAAACTTAATTATTTCTCTAAGATCAAACTACTTTCACATACCTCACATACTGAAGCTAGAACTGGCTTCATTTTACCACTGACGAAAGTCAGATTAATGGAATGAATTACCCTGATGATAAATTTCAGTGTTTCTTTCACGAAGCTATATGGTCTCCAAAGGTTCAGGTATTAACTGTTCTTAAGAGTGAAAGAACAGAGCCCCAAGATAATAAAGATCATCCAGAAAAGAACATCATCACACCATTATCTCAAATTTCTATTTCAATAAATTACATTTAAATAAAGAAAAGATTGTAGAAAGAGGGGTAGGGAGTGGAAATGAGGAAAAAATCCAGCTGACTGGAAGATGAAGGGGCATGCTCAAATTTAGCTCTATGTCCCAAATTAAAAGGAGACTGGATGACAACATGTGAATACTTATTGATTCTCAACTACGTGCCACATATTGTACTACAGACATCTCCTTCAATCCTTATCAATAATAGACATTAGTTCCACTTTACAGATAGGAAATTATGCTGAGAAAGGTTAAGTAATTTGCCCAAGATCACAATTAATAGGGAGAGGAAGTTTCTTATTTAATTCTACAGTTGAGGTTGTTCTAGTCTAAAACTGATTTACACACAATTTTAACATGAAATTTTATACTTTCACTTGAATATGTTTCTATTATGAAGCCCATAATATTTCTACCAAAATGATAAAACAACACAGATCGAAGAAAAAAAAAGATATTTGCCATTTGTCTCTATGCTGTCTTTTTGCTCAATTTGCTTATCAGTTCAGCTCAAAATTTACTCATTTCCTACCACATGACAAGCAGTCTTTCAGTGCTCCCAGTTCTCTTCAACAGAATTTCACACCTGGATATGGCACAGTAGACACCTAAATATGCACGTTAGAAAGGATTAAAGTTCTAAGTATAATACAAATAGTCACCCAAAAAAGAAAGGGGTGCCATCAGAAAAGGTATACCAGAAGAGGTGACACCTACATCAGTTCACAAAATTTATTCATTCATTCAAAAATATTTTCTACAGTCCTATTATACGCCAGTCATATTTAGTGGTAAATAACAAGATGGACATGAGCAAGTAGGGTTGGGGTTGTGAAGAAGAGAAGAAAATCAGGGATAATGTATCAGAACATAGGAAAACAAGCCAAGAAAGAAAACATTCTAAATCCCATGGATTATTCCTGGGAAAACTGCTTCAAGGTCTAATAAGCATTAAAGACCAAAAATGCAACATGTGAGCCTACCATCTTCAATGAGCTATTGATATCAGCTATGAGGGGGTGGCTTAATACTAATCCTACCAAAAGTATTTATCCACCATGACATCGAAGCTAGAAAACCATAGATAAGACTGTTCTATGGGACTTATATAGATTTTAAAACATCTGAATGAAAATAATAAATATTATAAACATTTTATATTATAAATTATATTATAAATTTATTACTTCAAATAATAAACAAAAAAATTTGCAATACAAGAAAACAAAGGTTTAAAGACCTTCCCTTAATATATAAGAGTTCTTATAATTCAATAAGGAAATACAAATATCCCTATCTTTTAAAATGAGTAAGAAAAAACAAATAGCTCACATAGAATTAGCCTGTTTGAAGCAAGGGTGGAGATCTAGAAGTCACAAACATATTTTGTACTCAAGGATAATTTGCTGATTACCTAATTACCAAGCACTACTGGGCAGTTTGAAGTGCACTCCCAGAAAACAGTCCAAATAAGCAGTCAATTTTTAAATTTTAGTTAATCCACTTCTCCATCTGCTCCCCATGCCATCTCTAACTCACAATCAAAATTAAGTGTAAGCACTGAAAAAAAAACTGTTTTGTACTTTTTAAAAGTATTTTACATCTCCATTTTTTCTTTAAATGAGCATGTACTAAATTTATAATCAGGAAACAAGTCCCATTCCATTTGGCAACTGAGGTTAAGGTCTGTAGCAGGTAGCTACTAGCATTTTAAACATTTTTCCACTTCAATCAGAACTGGAATAGGAACTCAGGTTGTATTAAACTTGCAAAGAGACTTCAGTCATGAAGTGCTGACAAGCATAAGACAGAAGCAAAGGAAATGAGATTCAAAAATAAGCAAATTTTAGATTATGCCAACAAAACCTAAAAGTCACTTACTTTTCTCTTATTAACAAACGATTAACCAGCTACTATAAGCAAGCACAGCCCTGTGCTCAGAAATATAAAGGACATTAAAATTTAAAACATGGCCCATGTCCTCAAAGAAGTTTTAATCTAGTAAGGACATACAAACTAAAAATAAACATAGACAGTATTAGCATATACAGAGGCCAAAGCGGGTAAAGCCTCTAAGTATACAAGTTAAGAGAAGGTGACAGCTTACACGCAATGAGAAAGAATAAGATCACAGAAGAAAGGTGCTGTATCAGTAAGACGCTTTCAGCTGCAAGAAACAGACCTGAATCACATGGCTTATTTTATCACATAAGTAGTCCCAAAACAAGGCAGTCTGAGTCCTTTCCAACTCTAGGAGCTTCCTTCTTCTGCATATTGTCTGTTTCCTGACTAGCTCCTCACAGGGCTATGATTAATTTTTAGTATACTTATCATTGTTTGAGTGCTTGCTATGAGCAAAACACTATTCTAAGAACTTGACGCTCACTGATTTCTTACAACAGCCTATAAGGTAGATACTATTATTAGTCCCATTTTTAACAGCTTTATTGAAATATAACTCACATGCCATATAATTCACTCATTTAAAGTGTACAATTCAGTGGCTTATAGTATATTCACAGACACGTGCAACCATCATTACAGTCCATTTTAGAACATTTTATCACCTGAAAACAAAACCCAGTAACTTTCAGCTATCACTCCTCATCCCCTGTCCTACTCCCACCCACAACTCTAAGCAATCACTTATTTACTTTCTGTCTCTATAAATTTCCCTATTCTAGATCTTCACATATGAGTGGAATAATATAGTATGTGGTCCTTTGTGACTGGCTTCTTTCACTTACCATAATGTTTTCAAGGTTCATCCATGTTGTGGCATGTATCAGTACTTCATTCCTTTTCCTGGCCAAATAATATTCTGCTGTATTGCTATACTGTATTCTGTTTATCTATTCATCTATTGATGGACATTCTAGTTGTTTCCACCTTTTGGCTATTATGAATAATGCTGTTATAAACATTCATGTACAAGTTTCTGTGTTAACGTATGTTTTCTGTTCTCTTGGTTATATACCTAGGTGTGGAACTGCTGGGTCACATGGTTAACACTATGTTTAATCATTTGAGGAACTATCTTACTGTTTTCCAAAGCAACTGGACCATATTACATTCCCCACAGCAGTGTATGAGGGTTCTGATTTCTCAACATCCTCACCAACACTTGTTGTTACCTGACTTTTTGATTCTAGCTATCTTAGTGGGTATGGTATCTCATTGTGGCTTTGATTTGCATTTCCCTAACTACTAATGATGATAATAATTTCTCTCCAATGACTAATGTTCCATGTGTATATTAGCCCCATGTTTACAATAAGAAAAACTGAGATATAGAGAGATTAAACAAACTTCCCTGTCACAAAGCTAGTAAAGGAAAAACTGGGATTCTAAAACAGGCAGCCTGGCTCCACAGCCCAGAATCTTACATCATAATGCTGCAGCAGTTCATGCATCTCATCCAATGGAGAAGGGGCAGACTTTTCCAGGCAACTTGTTTTATCAGTGAGGGAACCTTCCCAGAAGCCATTCAGACTTCTCATACCTCATAGACTAGGTTTGGGTCACATGACTCTTCCTAAACCAATTACTGATCAGAATAAATGGCTTAAATTAGTCACAATTTCTGTGCAAACTCAAGCCTCTTCTAGAAAGAAAGAAGGTAAGAATGGCTCTTAATCAGTCAAATAAAAAATGTCTGGGAGGGGCCAACCTCATGGCCTGGTGGTTAAGTTTGGCATGCTCTGCTTCGGCAGCCTGGGTTCACAGGTTCAGATCCCAGGCGTGGACCTACACCACTCATCAGCAACGCTGTGGCAGTGACCCACATACAAAGTAAAGGAAGATGGCACTGATGTTAGCTCAGGACGAATCTTCCTCAAGCAAAATGAGGAAGATTGGCAACAGATGTTAGCTCAGGGCCAATCTTCCTCAGCAAAAAAAAAAAAAAAGTCTACTACAGGTGTATATGAAAAAAACTGCTGATTTTCTTGTTTATACCATCTCAAAAATGAGAAGTTACCAAGTTTAAAAAGAGTTATCATTCAGTTATTACTGTGCTAGTGTTATTTGTATAAGTATGAGTAAATGAATAACTATAATGCCAGTCAGTCAGTAAAAGATTTAGACAACAAAGAAAGCAACCATTTCAATAAAGCCAAGAAAGTGAAACTTGCATTAGGCTGAAATCTGGCTATGGAAAATTAAGTCTTGAATATAGGAGCAAAGCATTAAATAAAAAACATTTACTTGCACATTTCAAATAGCCAAAATATAAATTAACTGCAGTTTAAAGCTGGAAAATGATTAAAAAGTCATTAATAAAAAATAGCATTTTAAATTATAAGGTTTCAAAGTATCTCTTCCAATAAAATATCATTATAACAAAATTTTTCATTCACTTTAAAGTCTTGTGAGACTTAGATAAGCCTTCCTTAAGAATGTAAAGTTTAATTTAAAATAATCTTAAGTACTATTTTATATTACTTTAGCAATTTTACTAGCAATTAGATTTCAGAAATCATATTTTAAGCATAGTACTAATTCATAATGGACAAATGGTTTTCATTTTCCATACTTTTTATAATATATTACTTGCAAATTTACACGTATGCTCCACAAGTGATATAATACATATTAGTATTTGCATCTTGGGAAGAGATTAGAAAAAGAGTTTACCAGAGCATTCAAATGTGCATCAGAATACTTTCAAAGTATCTATGTTGATCCCTCATAAAAAAAAATATTTTTAAGGTGAGGGGGAGCAATTGAATAAATAATTACAAACCAGGCCTGCCTTTAGATAGAGGGTTTATAATGTAATTATAATGCTGATCATTTAAAAGTATCTAAAACGTCTCCAGCATTTTAAAGAGCTAAGCAGAGCTATTTTTAAAATCAAACATATGTGCGCTTTTTCTGTTTATGTCTCTGGAAAGAACATTCTGTATAATGAAAAACACGACCAAATTTTTCACAGTACATCACTATAAAACCCTGTAATTGACTTTTGGGGTTGGTTTACTCTATATCTATTTTTGACCACGTAGAAAACAGCAATGATGTGGTGAAACGCCCAAAATGTAAGTCCCATTGCAGGATAAGACTCCATCCTGATTAGTATAGAAGTATCATATTTATGCTGGGAAATGTGCCCATTTTAAAAGAGAAAATTTCAGTGCATAGGAACCTCCTCTTTTTTAATCAAGCCGTGTAAAAACCAGTAACTCTGGCGCCTCGTCGGGGCCTTGCTTGGAACCTAGATGTTGTGCACACTGATCCCTCCACTAAAGACAGCATAACGTTGATGCTCAAAGCTGATGCTGGAAATAACAGGTTCATCTCTACCAGTTAATCTAATGGAAGGTAACACTGAATATTACAATTTAACATTGTAAATTAACCTTTAAAAATATTAACTAATTAATAAATTAACATTGGATAGTTACTTTTCTCGTGTCTTAACACATATTAAATAAAGAACTTAATCTCCTTCTAAAAGTTTTGAACTTAGTTATTCAGCGACAAAACTAACTTGTCATTCCTAACAAAAGCACTGTTTTCCTTCATCGAAAAGAAGTATAAAATATCTCTGAATGAGCCCTCCTGGCTTCATTAGTAAAATTTACATATTAACAAGTAAAATAAACTAAAAGAGGGAGATGGTGTGTGGTTTAAAAATCAGTCCTGTAACACCTACCACAGATGTATCTCCTGTGAGTTGACTCAACCATTCCTTCTTCTCAATAAATAAACTAAATTCTATGCAGGGTACTGCGGTAGAGTTTTTCAGGGGCCAAGTGAAGGAATATGTTTTAGATGGATTCTTCCAAATTGACAGCCTGCCCACTTTTGGTAGGTATTAAAGGGTCCACAGCACTTTATGAATTAGTTGTGGTTTACCTAAAAAATCATGGCCAAAGCTGCCATGGTCACTGCATGTTCAATTTATTCCTATTAGAAATCAATGTGCCTTAAAAAATTTTTAACATGTTTAGGAAAACATCAAGCTAAGTGACAGCTTTCTAGTAGCACTGTTGATTAAATGGCAATCATAATATATCATTTTAAAACCTATAAGTATACTTAACGATAAGTCAATGTTTTTACTAATTTTTAGGTCTTTCATAACACAGGTCATTATCTTTTATCCCTATATTTTAATTGAACCAATAAAACAGTGCATTAACATTAACTGCATAAGAATATTTAATAGCTTTTGCCGTGTTCTTGGGGAGCGGTGATACAAAGATGTTCACAGAATCCTGCTTTATAAAAAACAAAAAACTCCTGAAAATCCTCACATGGATGACCTATATAGACAGACGATCATCTGAACAACAAAAGAATTTCTTACCAACCTGACTAGATAGCCAAATACACCTCACCATCGGATGTCTGCTCTCGCAGTAAGGGATCTGGGTAAGCCTTAACTGAGCTACAGTGGACATTACCAAGATGAGAGCTAGTGCCAAGACCTGACCCAGCTGTGTCACTGTCCTAGTCCAATCCTTTGCAATAAGTTCCTCATCCAAACAGATGTAACTGTCCACAGTATATTACCTGCATCACTAAATGAGCCAGCTTTCATCAGTGTTTTTATACACATTTCTTAATTGTTGTGGTGAAGGAAAATGGAAAAAAGTTTACCAGCCAACGTTTTTTCTTTCATTTGGCAACTTTCTCAAGAAAAGTAAGCCTATGTTGAGGAAGGAAAAAGGAATTACCTTCTCATTAAATGACATAAGAAGAGTAATAAGTGGAGCTAAACAGTTTCTTCAAAATCACTGCACTGATCCTTTTACTGGAAAAGTTTCCTACTACATTTATGCTATGTTTGACAACTAAAATTTGATTCTTAAGCTCAAGTTATTAAGAAATTACTAGGTTTAAATTAGGGGCCTGGAAATGTCTAAATCTCAAGTGGAAAAAAAATCCAATCTAACTAATGCAAACTTGTAAAGATACCAAGACATTTTTACTTTCTCCCTTACTCTGTTGTGTAAATTTAAAGCACTCAAAGGGTAGACAAAAGCAGCACAGTCTGGCGGGGAAGTGTTCCCTGTCACCTCCAGAGAGCTGGATATTCTTCTACAGTGGACTGTCTCAGCCAGAGCACAAGAATGCATGTGGCATCCAGGCTCTGAGGCTTACCAGCTGTGAGAATAAGTAACTCCACACCAGAGTTGTTTGCTTATCTGTAAAACAGGGACAATGAGATTAACCTCAGAGGAATGTAGTAAAGCTACAGTTAAATGATACAATTCATTCAATAGACATTTATTAAGGTACTACCACTTGCAAAGCAACTAGTTCATTGCTTTGCAAGTGGTAGTACCTTAATAACGGGGACTAAAAATCAAAAAGGACACCTTCTGAAGCCTCAAAATCCTTACAATACAATAGCGTAGAGGCAATACCTATACTTGAAGGACAGTATTATAAGTGGTACAATAGAGCTGCAGAATTAAGAGTATGGGAAGGCATTTGGGAAGAGATGATGACCAAATAAAGTTTTGACTGTAAAGAAGTGGTTAATTTTTTAAAAAGCCAAATAATTTTGATAGCTGGAGCAAAGAATACATGTTGGGGAGCAGTAGAAGATGAAGCCAAAGGGGGCATGTAGGAACAAACATATTAACATACTCTACAAGCTGTAATAAAAAATAGCTTATACAAATATAAGCTATCATTGTATCTCAACTAAATCATTACTCATGCCATATTATAACGAAATGTTTATATATCTGTTTCCTAAACCAGACAGTGAGCTCAGAGGTAGTGGTGGTAGTAAGTTGATCCATGCAGTATTTATCTTTGTATCTCTGATCCTTTCGTGTCCTCAAATAAGTACAATTTATTTTAATAAAAAAAATTCTTAAAATAAAACCTATCAGTAACACTCTTCACTGAAAAGTGATCAGAGGGAAGCCTACTTTCCAGCACACTTCAGTTACATCTTTCCATGCTTGCTTCCGAGATTGGTTCCAAACTACTATCTGCTCTCTCCTAAATGTGAAAATCAAAAGACCTGAGTGTGGATTCAGGGCTTCTTACTTAATAGCAGAAACACATTGGATAAATTACTAAACTTTTTGGAACTTCAATTTTTTTATTCTATAAAGTATATTTGTTACTATCCAATGTGTCTGTTTCAAGGAGTTCTGATGAGGTCCAAATGAAGAATCAAGTTAGACATGTATATAAACACTTAGGTTATAAACTATAAAGGATTTTGCAAATATAAAATATAATTCTCCAGAATGATATCTATGGAGTTCCTCCTCTCCCACACTCCAGATTAAAGAAGATAATCAACTTATTCCTCTCTCCCAAGTATCCCTATTCTTCCTAGTGGGAAAACAGGTGACAATCTGCTCCACTGGGAGCACCAAGTTCAAAGTGTTTCACAACATCAAGGTAGACTTCAGATATCTTAATATACTCATGTATACTCATGTTCACTGCAAAAAAAAAAAAGTCCTAATCAGAGATTTCTACTTAGCATGAGTGAGTAAAGCATTCATTTACCCCTTTGGATGTGCCAACCACTGCACTGGAAACTATGCCAGAAACAGTCAAGAAGATGGATGTTCAACATCTCAAAGAAATAAAACCACTTTCATTAAGAAAAACGTGAACTTACAAAAAAAGAACAGGTGAAAAATGTCAAACTAAGCAGCAAAATCTTTACACAAGCTTTCAAACTCATGAACGAGATAACTGAGTAAACTCTCTTCCCACACATATGCATCTCCCTATAGATTTCCTGTCACAGTTAATGGCACTACAACTAATCCCATTTTCAAAGGCAGAAGTTTTGAGACCTTCAAGCATGTTTCCAACTTTTTTTCTCTCAATAGGTCAGCACTTGATTGTCTTGGGTAGAAAATGTCTCTTACCCTAACAGTTGATGAATCTTTCTAAAGAGATTTTTATTCCACCGTGATAGAGCCATTATTTCATTAAGGTCTCTTTCCACTTATTTTCTTACTCTGTGATTACGAAATTTCAGTCTTCACATGGTTCATTCCCACTTTTCCTTCAGGCCTCCATTCAAATGTCCCCTCATCAGTGAGGCCTTCCACAGCCATCCTATTACAACTAAAAAGCCCTTCCACAAAACATTTTTATCTACTATTCTGTTTTTTTCTTCCTAATACTTATTAAAACCCAAAATACTGTATAATTATTTGCATACAGTAGTCCCCCCCTTATCCATGGTTTCACTTTCCACGGTTTCAGTTACCTACAGTCAACCACGGTCTGAAAATATTAAATGGAAAATTCCAGAAATAATTCATAAGTTTTAAGTTGTGCACCATTTGGGGTAGCATGATGAAATCTCACCCCATCCCATTCCATTCCACCTGGGACGTGAATCATCCCTTTGTCCAGAATATCCACACTGTATACGCCACCCGCTAGTCACTTAGTAGCCATATCGGTTGTCAGATCGACTGTTGTGGTATCACAGTGCTTGCGTTCAAGTAACCCTTATTTTACTCAATAGTGGCCCCCAAATTCAAGAGTAGTGATGCTGGCAATTCAGATATGCCAAACAGAAGCCGTTGAGTAGTTCCATATAATTGAAAAGGTAAAAGTTTTCGACTTCTTAAGAAAAAAAATCATATGCTGAGGTTGCTAAGACCTACAGTAACTTTTATTACAGTATACTGTTAAAACTGTCTATTTTGTTATTAATTACTGCTGTTAATCTCTTATTGTGCCTAATTTATAAATTAAACTTTATCATACGTATGTATGTATAGGAAAAAAATCATAGTATATATAGTGTTTGGTACTGTCTGCAGTTTCAGGAATCCACTGGGCGTCTTGGAACATAAACCCTATGGATAAGGGGAGACTGCTGTATTTCTACTGGTCTGTCTCTCCTTCCAGGCTATAAGATCAGTGAGGGCAGGGATATTCCTAGCACCTAAAATACACAATGTGTGTGTTTTGTTGAATAAATAACTAAATCTTTCACTCATTCTTCTCTTTAACTTCCAAACCCTATGAGTTCTATCTCAATTATACACGCAAAATCCTTCCTCTCTTTTTCATCCACACTGCCAATAATGGAAGATTAAAATGACATTATTTCTCATTTCAACCATTCCAGAAGCCTTCTGAAATGCATCATCCTGCAGTTATCCCTATGATGATTCAACCTCCATCTGCCCAAATAGTTTTCTTCCAAAAACATAAAACTCAATCAGTCAACTGTTTAAGACCCATGTTGGCACTGAAGTCTGAGCTCCTCAGTATGGCACCCACAATCCTCAATTACATGACTTCTACCTACTTACCCATCTACATCTTCTTGTACTCTCCCACATCCCACTCAGTGATGCCCACAATAAAATCAAAATTTCTTAGACATGGACACTTTAACAATTCTTTCCTAGTCTCCCTTTATCTCCCAGTAGATTTCTACTCCTCTTTTGCCTAGTTCAAAGGTCTTTTCCCGAGTAAAACATTTCTAGACTTCTGAAGGAAAATTTAGCCAAATTTATCCTTGAAAACACAACATTATGCATGTATCTCTAATGCTGTACTTACCACATTATAATTATCTCTCACTAAATTCATATGTAAACTATAAAAGGGCAGTGTCTTATACATTGTCCTTCCAAGTCTTTCTACCTGGAATGAAAAGCCATAATGCAGACACCTTGTGCCCATTCACTCATTCAATAAACATTTAATGATTACCTATCTTGTGGAAAAGACAGATTTGACAATGGAGATACAGAGAACAAAATAAATCTCTACATTATTGAAGCTTATTTTATAGTGGGGTAGACAGGCAATGAATAGACAAGTCAATATATAATATATTAAATGGTATAAAGTGCGAGAAAAAAAGTAAGTAGTGATATTTGGTGCACATGAAGGAAAATGTTGGTTGGGAATTTGTTATTTTATAAGGCGGTGAGGGAAGGCTTCACTAAGAAGGTAACATTTCAGCAGAGGCTTAAGGCACTGAGGATGTGGGCTATGTGAACCTAAAGGAAAAGCAACCTTCCAGGCAGAGCAAAAAGTAAACACAAGGGGCCTGTAATAGGAACATACTGGGTATTTTATAGGAACGGCAAGAAAATTTCTACAGCTGAATGAGGGGAGAAAAGGTCAGAAAGGTAACAGGAGACAAATCATGGAAGGCCTCAATGGACATTGTAAGTCTTTTTACCTTCTACTACGAGTGAGACAAGAAAACACCGAGGGCTTTAAGCAAAAAAAATCCACCATCCCACTTGTGTTTTAAAACATGTAAACATCCAGAACATTTAAAGCATGGTTGCTACATGCAGAAGAGAATACAGGGAGAGCAAGGACAAACAATGAGAGATGGGTTAAGAGATGTATAAAAAAACAAGCAAGAGCTAATGATACCAGAAATTCATGTCAGGAATGAGAGTGAAGAAGCCAACAAATCCTCTTACAAACTAGACAAAAACAACCATTTCAGCACTGTGGAAATTAAACAAAAGGATACAACAAACCGAGAAGCATGTATTTGTGAAAAATACAGAACTTTAATGGAAAACATCATGACTCTGTGATATTTTACCCAGATATGCCTCCATCCACCAAAGCTCTGTCCCACAGCAGTTCCAGTGGGGCAAAAGAGGTTGTGAAAACCACCAGCTTTTCTGCTGTTGACAAAGTGAGTTCATTTAATCTGGAGCACTGTCAGGTAAAGTGGCGATCTCAGCGGCACTAGAACAAGATGACCAGAAGCTCAGCACACCTCAGGTTGCGGTTGTGTTTAAAACAGAGTGACTAGCCAGGGGTTTAACGGAAAGTTCCAGGAGATAAGACAGCCAAATGGGGGTTGACACATTTTTCACATACCCTAGGTTGACGAGAGGTGTGCATGCACAGCAGAGACTGAAGCAGACTCAAGTCAACCACACATCCATGACCTATAGTGCCTACATACATGCACAGAAGAGACAAGAGATACGACAAAAGAAGTAAACAACAAAGCAGAATTAAAAACGGCCAGAACAGGGAATAATCTCCATCTACAAACAGATCCATTACCAATGAGTAGAAGTCTTACTACCTCAAAATGTTTAAGCATGACCTCTGACCAAACTTAGACTCAACAAGAAACAATGTAGATAAAGGAATGGTTCCTAGGCTTTTACATAAAAATAAGAAAAAAAAATGAAAAGAGATATATGCATTCCCACATTTTGAGGGAAACAGACTTCACAAACAATGACATTTCCTATGGCAAAAACACCAGAATGCAGACTTGTTACAACGTATTATCTAAAAGATCCAGTATTTAAAAAACAAGTACTAGAAATGTAAAGAATGAGAAAGAATGACCAATACAAAAATAAAAGAGCAGTCAACAGAAATTCTCTTGGTGTGTCAGATATTATATTAGATTTAGCAAGCAAAGACTTCAAAGCAGCAATTATAAATAACTTTAAGGAACTAAAAGAAGCCATATTTAAAGAATTAAAGGAAAGTATGATAACAATAATTCAATGAAGGCTGAACCTCAATAAAGAGGTGGACATTATAAAAAAAGGGTAAGATTGAAATACTTGAACTTAAAAGCACAATAACTATTTTAAAATTAAAAATTCACTAAAGGTACTCAATAGCAGATTTGAGAGAGCAGAATAAAAAATTAAGGAAATTGAAGATAGCAAAAATGAGGACATGAGACAAACAGAAAACAAAAAGATTCTACATGTAAATCCCCTATTATAAACAATCATATTAAAAGTAAATGCAATCAACAACCCATCCAAAAGGTAAGAAACATCAAACTAGAAAAATAAGCAAGGTCCAAGAATATTCTCCATACAAAAGACACACCTCAGATTCAAAGACACAAAATGTTGAAAGTAAGAGGATGGAATTAGATATATCATACAAACAGAAGTAATAAGAGAGCTAGACTACCTATATTAATATCAAACACAACAGACTTCAAGAGAAGAAGTATTATTAGAAACAAAAAGTGACATTTTATTTCAATAAAAGGATCAATATATAATAAAGAAATAAACGTATATACCGAAACAGATGAGACCATTAAGAGGAGAAAAACACAATTCAACAACAATAGTAGGAGATTTTAATACAATAATTTTCAATAATGGATGTACCAACTAGAAAGCAAATTAAACAAGCAGAAGAATAAAAAACAAAAATTAACCAACTTGATAAGTAGACATGTATAAAAATAATATTACTTCACAAACTCAGCATATAGAGGAAAAAATATTTCAGAACTCATTCTCTGAGGTCAGAGTTACTCTGATACCAAAGAAAAACATATCATTAGAAACAAAAATTACAAACCCATATACTTGATGAACATATATTCCTTTAAAAAATACATATTAGCAACCTGGAGTGATCTCAGTAAAAATGGAAAAGACAGTATCTTTGAAATTTTGACCCTCCCTAAAAGCAAACATTGGTAAAAACTGTCACAGTCAATTTCTTCAGAATTCTGGAAATTAACTAAATGTTTCCAGCTATAGAGGAGCATCTATGCAAGCAAAATGGTTGTTTCTGGGTAAGAATAGGGATCTTTATGGTGTTTTAACTTATCTTAATACCATCTCCTGCACCCAAACCCAGAGGTAGCATTGGAAAACAACAGCTGGCATTCCCAGTAATGGAAGGAGCAGAATAAACCTTAAGTTCATTCCAAACCTCATTCCCAAGACCAGTAGTCTAGTGGTATTCTGGAAGATCTCACTTGAAAGACTTATCTTTATGTCCTGTAACTCAAAACTGAGATAGTACAAAAGTCTCTCCCAGCAGAAGACTGGGCAATTTGCAGAAAACATATTTTACAATCAAGTGTTTCAACACCAATACTGAGATGGATAACTTTTGGGGCAAACCATAAACTAACCAAAAAGATTGAAAGGAAACTTGAGTCATTAATGAGATGTCCACAGGGGCTTTGAAAACTCTGACATATTCCTGGTTATCTAAACAATGACACACATGAGTAGGACTCTCAGCATGCTCAGAAAAACCTAAGAAGGCCTAAAGCCCTCACCTCTGGCTGAACTTGAAGGTCTATACAAGCAGGAAGTGAAGGATAAGGTTGAGTTGTAACATGCCTATCTGAGTAATGAAGACATACCACAACATGCACACAGAACCTTGGCAAAGTCTTAAGAGATTTTTTGGTTCCAGGCATTTAAGAAAATCTCAAACAACAACCAAAAGGCAGCCAGAGGGGCTATACTAATATCAGACAAAATGTGTTACTAGAGACAAAGAATGCCAGTTTCTATTGACCAAATGGTCAACTCACTAAGAAGAATAAACACATATGCAGCTAAAAAGGGAGTGTGAAAATACATGAAGGAAAAATTGGTAGAATTAAAGGGAAAAATTAAAAATTTAACAATAACAATTGGAGACTTCAATATTCCTCTTCCCATAGTGGATAGAACTAGAAAGAAGAAAATATAAGACTTCAACAACATTATAAAACAACTAGACCTAACAGACATCTACAGAACAATCCAACCACCAACAAAAGAAAGCACTTTCTTCTCAAGAGTACATAGAACATTCTCCAAAAGAGACAACATGCTAAGCCACTAAATGAGTTTAAATAAATTTCAAACAATTGACATTGTACAAAGTATCTCTCCAACCATAATAAATAAAATTAGAAATCAATAAAAGATGGAAATTGGGAAAACTCAAAAATATGTTGAAATTAATCAACATACTCCTAAACAGCCAACTGGTTACAGAAGCAACTAAAAGAAAAATTAGAAAACACTTCAAGATGAACAAAAACAAAAACTCAACACCAAAACTTATGGGAAGGAGCAAAGGCAGTGCTCAGAGACAAATTTACAGCTGTTAATACTTACATTAAAAAGGAGGAAAGATCTCAAATCAATAACCAGTATCACAGCAGTGGATTACAGCTTAAAGAGCTCCCAAAAACAGACTTACTCTCAGGAATACTACTTATTGAAGCCCAAATTTGAGATGACCAAAAATAAGGACAGTAGAGAAATTTGAAGTCTCCAGCACTGATTGATAAACACTAAACAAAGGCCAACTCTCAACCAAATTGACACAAATCCTTATATTAAAGATCCACTTATCTCAGTAACTTTACCAAATAGGAGATGTCTGGCTGTAAACAAAAAATTACAAGGCATGCCAAAAGGCAAAAACACAGAAGAAACAAAGCAATCATCAGAAACAAACATGTATATGACACAGATTTTGGAATTATCAGACAGGGAATTAAAAATTACTACGACTAATGGAAAAAGTAGACAACTTGCAAGAACAGATGAGTAATATAAGCAGAGTTGGAAATTTTAAGAAAGAATCAAAATGAAAGGATAAAAAAGGAAATGGAAATCACTGTAAAGGAAATGAAGAATCCTGTGATGGGTTCTTCAGTAGATTCAACAGAAATAAAAGAAGAATCAGTGAACTTGAAGACTGTTCTATAGAAACTTCCCAAACTGATATGCAAAGAGAAAAAGATCATAAAACCAAAATGAGAAAAAAAACAAAACAAAAGCAGAACAGTCTATCTGAGAAATGTGAAATAACATCAAAAGGTGGAACAAGCACATAACTGGAACACCAGAAGGTTGAGAGAGAATGAAGTAAAGAAATATTTGAAGTAACAATGGCCAAAATATTCCAAAACTAATGAGACAACAAGCTCCAGAACCAGGAAGCTCAATGGATACCAAGAAGAATAAAACATACAGATACACACACACACACAAGCCTAGGCATATCATATTGAAACTGAAAACAGAAATTAAAAAAAAATCAAAAGCAAACAAAAAACCAGAAATCTTGAAAAAAGAGGGAAAAAAAATGTTACCTACGAGGTATAAGGATAAGAACTACCATTTTCTCATCAGAAACTATGCAAACAGGAAGAGAAAGAAACGAAATATTTAAAGCATTGAAAGAAAAAAAAATCCACCAACCTAGAATTCTATAACCAGAGAAATTATCCTTCAAAATTGAAGAAATAACTGTCAGACAAACAAAAACTAAAGGAATTCATCACCACCAGCAGATGTACCCTCAAGAAATGTTCTTCAAGCAAAATTAAAAAACAAAGGGGCCAGCTCAGTGGTGTAGCAGTTAAATTTGCGTGCTCCGCTTCAGCGGCCTGGGGTACAGAGGTTCAGATCCCAGGTGCGGACCGATACACTGCTTGTCAAGCCATGCTGTAGTGGCATCCCATATAAAGTAGAGGAAGATGGGCAGAGATACTAGCCCAGGGCCAGTCTTCCTCAGCAAAAAGAAAAAAAAAAGAGGAGGATTGGCAATAGATGTTAGCTCAGGGCTAATCTTCCCCACCAGAAAAAAAAAAAGGAAGAGAGGGAGGGAGGGAGGGAAAAATTTAGAAAACACAGGAACTACTAAAAAAAAAAAGAAGAAGAAAAACTATTTTTAAGTGAGAGAAGACCAAACATATCAGAACGATAAATGTAAACAGGAAAAATTATCTATTAAAAGAAAAAAATTCATCTTAATTAGAATGACTGAATTGAAATTTCCCCTATTAAATGTTTGGCCAAGAAGAAAACAGCTAAAATTAAAGTTTTCCTTGACATATATATAATTATTTCAAGACCAGTACATTTCCTCAAGAAAATTTATATTCTTTTGATTAATGCAATATTTTTTGAAGTGAATTAAATACATACAATAAAAAAGAGCTCACAACACCTAACATTATCAGTTTATTTTAAATGATCTTTAATTTTAATAAAAACATACAAAATCATGATTAATTAAAGGATTTTCTTAAGACCTATGTCTGTTTTGTTCATAACAACTTTCAATTCTATTTTATGATGTCACAAAAATAATTTTTGTTCATTTTTTTAAATTGTTCATGGATAGAGAATGTTTAAACTGAACTTTGTCCTGTCAAACATAATCAACTAACAATTGTTGTGGCTAATGTAATAATATCTAGCATGATATTAATGCCAGTAATATCTAGCATCAGTAGGACAAGGTCTTAAAATATTTTTGATAACTTTTATCCTCTTAGGATGTGTCTTCTCAGCAATCACAACTTCCAGGTAAGCAAGAAAAAACTACACATTGAGCAACATTGATAATAAATTTAAACATATTAAGGTTAAAGTCTAGTACTTTTGAAAAATCCTTCAATATACAAGGCACACCAAGTTAGGATTTTTACCTCTTATCTTTGGAAATAATTCTTCAGAAAGGGTACAAATGGTGTCAGATGGCCATGAAAAAAATCACATAAAATTCATGTGGTCCCTGCAGAAATCCAAAGGAAATAATACCATTTCTTTTAACGGAGATTCTAAATACATGATGCATGCAACAAATACTATGTTTGATCAACTAATCTCTTGAAAGTGGATAAAGATAAGACCTAAAGGAACAAAAATGAGGCATATTTAAGGGGCCGGCCTGGTGGCAGAGCAGTTAAGTTTGTGCACTCCGCTTTGGCAGCCTGGAGTTCACAGGTTTGGATCCTGGGTGCGGACCTGCACACCACTTATCAAGCCATGCTGTGGCAGGCAACCCAAATATACAGTAGAGGAAGATGGAGACAGATGTTAGTCCAGGACCAATTTTCCTCAGCAAAAAGAGGAGGACTGGCAACAGACGTTAGCTGGGGGTAATCTTTCTCACACACACACAAAAAAGATACATATTTAAGAAGATGGAAATATGTTATAATTTATCTTCCTAAAGGTGACCAAGTCTTGCAAGTCTTCGGTTACATTTATTCCTGGATATTTTATTCTTTCTTTATGCTATTATAAATAGTATTATTTCCTTAATTTCATTTTCAGATTGTTCATTCTCATGCACAGAAATACAACCAATTTTTGTATATTAATCTTGTATCCTGTAACTTCGGTGAACTCATTAGATCTAATAGTTGTTTTGTGGATTTCCTTAGGATTTTCTATCTACAAGGTCACATCATTTGCAAATAGAATTTTACTTCTTTCTCTCTAATCTGGATGCCTTTTCTTTCTTTCTGGATGTCTTTTCTTTCTTTCTCCTAATTGCCTTGCTAATATCTCCAGTAAAATGTTTAATAGAAATGGTGAGACAAGACATTCTATTCTTTTTCCTGATCTTAAAGTTTTCAGTCTTTCACCATCAAGTATGATACAGGCTGTGGGTTTTTTGTAGATGCTCTATACTAAGTGGAGGAACTTCCCTTCTATTCCTCCTCTATTTACATGTTTTCATTTTGTTTTACTTTTAACTTTTTTTTTAAATGTAAGAGTGATGTTTTAAACCAGCTAATAGCATTTTCAGAGCAAAATATTTTAATTTTGATGAAGTCCAATTTTTCAATTTTTTTCTTTTACGGTGTCAAATATAAAAACCCCTGGTCCCAAAGATTCCACCCCTTTTATTTTCTAAAAGTTATATATTTTACATTTAAGTCTGTGACCAATTTTGAGTTAATTTTTGTATAATGTGTGAGACTTAGGTTGAGGTTCATTCTTTTGCCTATGGATGTCCAATTCCTCCAGCATCACTTGTTAAAAGACTATATTATCTCCCTTGACTTCCTTTTGCAACTTCATCAAACATCAGTTGGGCACATTGGTATGAATCTATTCCTGAGTTCTCTATTCTGTTCCATTGATCTATGTGTCTATCCTTCAGCCAATACCACACTGTCTTTATTACTATAAGTATAGAGTATCGCTTAATATCAAATGGAGTGATTCCTCCCACTTTTTTCGTTTTTATTCAAGATTGTTTAGCTACTATAGGGCCTATAACTTTCCATATACATTTTAGAATAAGCTTGTCTATGTCTACCAAAATCCTTGCTGGCATTTTGATAGGAATTGCATTAAACCTATAGATCAGTGTGGGGAGAACTGACATCTTTACCATGGTGAGTCTTCCAATCCATGAACACAATATATCCCTCCATTTATTTGTGTTCTTTAATGTCTTTCATCAACGTTTTGTATTTCTAAGCATACAAGTCCTGTACATGTTTTGTGAGATTTGTGCCTATTTTATTTTCCTTAAGGTGAACGTAAATTATATTGTTTTTCAATTGTTTTTATTTTGAAAAGATGTTGCATTTCGTCAAATGCTATTTTTGTGTCTATTGAGATGATCATGTCGTTTTTATCCTCTATTCTATTGATATGGTGTATTACATTAATTGACTTTTGGAATGTTGAACCAACGTTACATTCCTGTGACAAATCCCTCTTGGTCTTGGTGTATAATCTTTTTTATATGCAGCTAGATTCAGTTTACTAGTATTTTTGTGCCTATATTCATAAGAGATAACAGTCTATAGTTTTCTTGTGATTTATGGTTTTGGGTATACGGTTAACCTAATACTAGCTTCATACAATGAATTGAGTAGTAGGAGAGTGAAGGGTTCAGTGACTGTAAGTGAGCATGAGGAAGTGCTTCTGAGATGAAGGCAATCTTCTGTTTCTTGATCTGCGTGCTGGTTTCATGGGTGTGTTAAGTTTGGGAAAATCCATTGAGCTGTACACTTATGATTTGTGTTCTTTTCCATATGTTTTATTTCAACAACTTTTTAGAAAAAGGAAAAAAATCACTATGACATATTTCTAAATTTGTTGTCATAAAGAGTCCTTTAAAAATTATCTATTAGACATTCTATAAAATGGCTGCCAGCAATCATCAAAAGTGTCATCGTCATGAAAGACACAGAAAGAATGAGAACTGTCACAGATTGGAAGAGTCTAAGAGGACAAAAAGACAGAAACTAAATGCAATGTGGGATGCTAGACTTATTCCTGAAACAGAAAAAGACCATTAGGGAAAAACTGGTGAAATTTAAATAAAATGTGTAATTTAGTTAATAGTTTTATAAAAACTATCATTCCTTGGGGCTGGCCCAGTGGCATACTGGTTAAGTTCATGCACTCTGCCTTGGTGGTCCAGGGTTCACAGGTTCAGATCCTGGGTGCGGACCTACACACCACTCATCAGCCATGCTGTGGTGGCATTCCATATACAAAATCGAGGAAGATGGGCACAGATGTTAGCTCAGGGCTAATCTTCCTCAAGCAAAAAGAGGAAGACTGGCAATGAATGTTAGCTCAGGGTCAATCTTCCTCACCCAAAAAAAAAAAAGGAAAACCAATCATTCCTTGGTTTTGATAATTGTACTATGGATACGTGAGTTGTTACATTAGGGGAAGATGGGGGAAGAGTATACATGAATTCATCACATTATTTTTGCAACTTTTCTGAACAGCTTAAATTATTTCAAAATAAAAAGTTTAAAAAATGTATTTTGTGACTAAATACACTTATACGAGTCAATATTCAATGAGTTAAAAAATAAAAAGGAATACAGACTGAAAACTCTCCCTCCTCCTATCATCTACAAACTATCCAGTTCCCTGACCCTAACCGAGGAGCAACCAATATCATCTGTGTTTTGTATATCCTTCCAGAGATTTTTTTATGTATATGCAAGCAAATACATGCATGGATGGGCATGCATATTATTTTCCCCCAGAAATACCTTTTTCATATAGCAATCCCAATCACAGAATTTATGCAAAGAATGAGCTGAAAGATCCTGCTACAGGGACATTTGCTGCATCACTGTTTACTATATCAAAAATTCAAACAAACATACATATATAAAACAGCCTAAAAGTTGAATAAAAAGTTAAATAAACATACATCAAAATACTATCCAGACATACAAATAGGGTAATACAGCAAAACTAAGTGGAGTTTATTCCAGAAATGCAAGGATCATTTAACATTCAAAAATCAATATAAAAAAATTACAGCTTTTTGGGGGGCGGGGGAGATTAGCCCTGAGCTAACATCTGTACTCATCTTCCTCTACTTCATATGGGACACCGCCACAGCATGGTATGTCGGTCTGCGCCCGGGATCTGAACCTGAGACCCCCAGGCCACCAAAGCAGAGAGCGCCAACTTAACCACTATAACACTGGGCCGGCCCCAAACAGCTGTTTAAAATTACAATATAGAAATATATTTACTAGCACTGAAAATAAATTCATAGTTAAAAAAGAAACCTCATCTATAAAAACACATATAATATGATTAAATGATATGTAAAGAGAAGAAAGCTATGCGTTGAAATGCTAATTGTTCATTGTTGTGGTTTTTATGTTTCAGGGTATGTGAGTTAAATTGCAATGAGGGCTCCAATTCTTCACGCCTCCTCATATCGGAACCTTTTTCCACGTGACTTTGCCGTTCCTCTCACTAAAGAGATCATGTCTATTTCCCATCCCTTGAACCTTAGTTGGCCTTGTGATTTACTCCGGCCAACAGATTAAAGAAGAAGCAATGGTACACCCACTAAAACATCAGGCTCTAAAATGCATTGCATTTTTTGCTCTTTATTCCAGTTCTGCCATCATCATGAGAACATACCTAGGTTAGCCTGTTGAGTGATAAAATAATTAAGAGTGAAACCAAGTCAACCAGTTATTCCAGCCAAGGCCATCCAAAATCAGCAGAGCTGCCTTACGGACCATCCTAGACAAATGAGCAATAAACACTTACCATTGTATGCCACAGAGACTTTGGAGTTGTTTGTGATACAGCATTATTTGGCAATAGATAACTTATCCAAGATACTTACCTATTTACTACTTTAACATTAGTACTTTGGTCATCAGAAAACTATATCTTAATTATAGTACTCTGAAGATAGAATACATTTTTGTTTTCCCTAAGTTTTTCTTACAATTTATCTTTACATTAAACTCTTTAATCCAATGTGATATTATTTAATATTTACTTATTCTTGTTTTGTGATTTTTACATTAAATTCTTAAATGCAGCTGAAGCTAATTTGGGGCTCTCCATTTTATCCCACTGATCTCAAATTAATTATTATTTTAAATATAAATTCTAATACCTCATAGAAATAGTTTTCACTATTAGAAGTATCTTTCTAAATTATATATAACTATTTTTATATTATTGTATAACAACAATGTACTAATTATTTTTTCTTTGCAAAGAAAAGGACACTTGGATCAGATAGTCATTAAGTATCTAGAATTGCCCATTCTGATATGTTTGGAATCCTGAGGCTAAAGTAAATGGACAGGTTTATATGGGCTACAACCCAGAGGAAAAGATCATTCAGGCATCAGTAAAATTAGATGAGAAAGATTGGGATAGTTACTCCTTATCTCTACTACACATAAATTTCCCATCACAAGAGGATCTGGAGGGCCAGAGACCAGAAGAGAATATACAGTAATATACGGTGAAGCAACAGGACTTCAAGCAGGTAGAGATTACGTGGCTCTGATTAGATCAACAGCCTAAAGGCACTCAGGAGAACACAGTTGGTAGCATTAATATTCTGTGTGCTGAGAGTTACACACGAAATACCACAAAGTACTTGGCTCTCCCATTAGGGAATACAAATTAATAATATTTCAAGTCTATAGAGGTCTTTTTCTAACTATGGTATAAAACATAAATCACATATTGACCATGTTAAGTATAAACTGTTGCCTTTCAAAAGTTCCATCATCTTATTCCATGAAAGTATTAGCAACTATGAAAGTAAGTGGGTGGGAATGTGTAATTTGAAAATATTTGGTCAAAGAAAAAGCCCACTATGACTAAAACAAGATGGCAAATGACTTCATCTTCTTTTAGAAAATGACCTCATTGTGACAACTAGCTAACCAACTAGCTTCCAAAGCCACTAACAGTAGCTTACAAAGTCACAGCTGTTACTTTTTCTAACAACTAAAAGTTGATTTCACTTTAAATGTCATTTCAAAAGAACTGAATGACTTCTTCAAAGCACTACAATTTATGAGCAAGAATTACATTGAGGAGAATACAATGATAAGTCTATGACTAGTTCAATAAAGACGATTCTAAAGAAGGACAGAACAATCAGTTAAAAAACACTTGACCGTGGCATTCTTGGACAACAAGCAGACATATTTAGGAGAACTGTAAATCATTCATGAATAAGACAATAAACACAAAAAGTGCTTATTTTGACCTTTAAGCAATATAAAAATCATTTAATTGATACAGAAAGTATGATGTAAATTTTTGATAATTAGTTTATTTCAAAAGAAAAACAGATGAATATTTGAATAATCTTTCTGGAAAAAATATTCAAATAATTCATGAAATTTAAAACTTTCAGACCTTGTAAGTACAACGAAAAAACTGTCACTAATTAAAATTCTTGTGGAGTCCGTTCCTCAAGTTTATTACCACTTATATTATTAAAAAGCCCTATATGATGGAGCCCCTAATATGTCTTGGATCTCATCTTCTACTACATTCCCCACCCCACCTCTGCTCATTCCATTTGGATAGATGTAAATGAAGGTAGATATGAGGAATCATTTTGACTTAAAAGCAGACAAAGGGAACTGATATACAGATTATCACCCTCAAAGCAGTGGAGGATTTCTGGATAATGTAAGCATGGTATACAAAGTCTTTGATTATCTAAATCCACCTACTTCCTAGCCTCATCGCTCACCAATTTTTCACACATACCAGCCAAGTGCCTGCAGTTCCCTCAGAAGGGCCATGATCTCAAGCCCCTACAATATTGCATATGATGTTCCATCTCTTTGGAATTCCCAAACCAACCTCCCTTAGTATCCCCACAACTACCACCACTTGTACCACAACCCTCTCCCCAACCTAATCCTCCACTCTATGAGTCTTGAAATACAATGTAGCAAAATAGTTAAGAACATAGATTTGGGGGCCAAACAGCCTGAATTTGAATCCTTACTCCAAATTGGACTAAATCCTGTATCTTGGCAAAGTTCTTATCTCTCTGTGCCACATTCTTCATCTGTTAACTGTGATAATAATGGTAGCTATCCTATAAGGCTGTTGAGATGTAAATGAGTTAATGTATATAAAGCCTTAAAAGAGTATGAGCCATGCAAGATATACTTTAAGTGTTAGCAATAACTGCTATCTTAAGATTCAGTTTAAAAATCATACTCAGCCCACTGCTATCCCCTCAGGCTAAGTTAGGTCCCCCTCCTCTGTCATCCTTATAATGTCGTTTTTCTCATCCATTTACCACCTAACACACTCTAACGTTCTTTATCCATTCTATAGCTCCAGCACTAAGCACAATTACTATATGTACTATATATTCAGAATACTTCATTGATATGATGAATGAATGCAAAAAAACTAAGTAATAAAGGATACAATGATTCCAAGGTACATGGTTTTAACCAAAGGAAATATATAAACAAGCAGGACTATCAAGCATGGTTAGATTTATACACTGCACAAAAGCAGCTGGCTGAGAGAGCAGACAAAGGCTCAACTACCCAGTTGTGCACCCCGGTGCGAGGCAAAGTACACCAGAAGAAGGGAGTGGTTTTTTTTTTTTTTTTTTAAATCCAAAGGTGCCATCTTCCCACCAGTCTATACAGTCAAGGGTTTTTAGCCCAGAGAGGGAGTCTTTTTCTAATTAATTTGCCCAAAAAGGGCACCTTTCCTAATTCACTTTAGAATGCATGAATGGATAAACAAAATGTGGTATATACATACAGTGGAATTCAGCCTTAAAAAGGAAGGAAAAATTCTGAAACACACTACAACATGGATGAATTCTGACATTATGCTAAGTAAAATAAGCCAGTCACAAAAGGATGAATAATGTATGACTATACTTAAATGAAGTACGAACAAATTCATAAAGGAGAAAATAGAATCTAGAAGAGAAGACAGAACGCTGGTGGCTAGAGAGAGGGAAGAATGAGGCGTTATCGTTTAATGAGTGCTGAGGTTCAATTGGGGAAGATGAAAAATTTCTGGAAATGGATGGTAGTGATGGTCAGACAACAATGTGCATATATTTAATATCACTGAACTGCACACTTAAAAATGGTTAAAATGTCAAACGTTATGCTTATACATATGTATGGAGCCACAATTTTTAAAAGTGTATGAAAATTAATAAATTTAAATCAACTTTTTTATTTCCAAAAAATAAATTGCACCTTCCCAACTTTAACTGACTTATTCTAATAATATTTGTGGCAAGTTACCACACATAGTTATTTGTATATCTTGTAACTTTTAAAAAATGTTAAACATTAATTTTATGTACTAAAGTAATACATTATTCAGAGTTTGATATACTGCACACTGCTTTCCTAAAATTTTATCTTTTTATGGCTGAGAATAGATAATAGTTACATCTGTTTTCAAAAGTTTCCAGGTTAACATGACTATGGCCATGCTTTTATTATATGAAAATATTACTATCATTTTCTAAAGAGAATCCTACTGCTGCCATCAGGTAATTCCTGAGCTCACCTCCCTTACTCGGCACATGTAACTCTGGCTCCTCAGCTTTCACAATATGATGTCAAATCTATTCCAACTCATCTTCAGAGCATAAGTCACTACTTAACCGGCAACCAGGAAGGACTGAAATCTATGTACCTTTCAGGGATTATCACTGAGAACTGAAAATAATAATATTTATTAAGAAGAGACTTAAGCATATATAGTTTATCAGTTCAATAATAGTGGTTTCCAAACATTTTAAGTCAGAAAATTGCTTTTTTAACATTAAAAAACCCATATATTCAAACATAACTATGCTACATTGATGAAGACTATAGATGACCAAAACTACTATGCATTCAGTAATGTTTTTAAATGTATTTGTACTTTATAAGTCACAAAAATATGTACACATAATAGAGACATAGCAGTATGCATATTTGGTAAAACAATTTAAAGTCTACATTCAATATTCTCTGAGTACTATTTATAAATCCATAGATTCCTTGCAATAATCAAGCTATGGGATACTTTAAGATACTCTTAAAACCCACCCCTCGATAAAGACAAATCATTAGAGGACAACTTTTTGCCCATCCTCTGTCCATCCACCCTTCTTTCCATCTTTCCTCTCCTCTGAACTGCACCTTGGTGCGAAATATCAATCAATAGCAAAGCACTGTATAGACGCATTCCTATGAGTGCATGCTGTATTTATGATACAGGTGAAACACATTAAATTATATACTGTGCTCCCTATAGGATCCACAGGAGAAATTTCTAGTCTCATATCAGGTAAGAATGAGTTACACACTTCTTTTAACTTTCTGGGAAAGCCAATCTTAAAACCTGATTCTTCCTAATGTGTTTTTCATATCCCATCTTCCACAATTTTGTGTTATCAACATACAACTGAACTCCTATTTACTTAATATTTTCTTCAAATATCAACCCTTTTTTTTTTTACTTTAACAAATTTAAAGGGAATCTTTTTAATCACTAACATAAATAAAAATCCAGAATCACTTATTATAAATGAGAACTGTAAAAATAAGAACATAAATGTTATTAAATTCTAATGATATACTGCTATTTGCTTTTTGTTAAAACTTTTCATGTTAACATTTTTAAATAATGAATTCCTTTAAAGATAGAACATTACTGAGAATATAATAGAAAGTCACCATCACTTTTTTTTTTCAAATACATTATTTGAGATAGTGGTTGAAATCCCTTTTGTACTATCTTCCCTCACTCTCTGTCCTTCCCTTCTCAGAAATAACCACTACTCTATAGTTGGTATGTATCCTTCTCATCCATGTTTTAGAATACTATTCTTATGCACAATACATAGTATGGTTTTGTTTTTAAAATCTGCATTGGTAATGTCATTACTGCACATGTCCTTCTACAGATTGCTTTTTGGACTCAACTTTGTTTTCAAAATTCATTCATATTAATACATATTGACTCTGTTCATTTAAACTGCCCAATAGCAACCATTCTTTGTATCCATTTCTACTTATTTATCCATTACCCTATTTGATATTTGGATTGCTTTTTTATTTTTGATAACACAAGCAAGGCTGCAATGAATGCTTTATGCATATTTCTTTGTGATCAGTTTCCTTGTCGTATGTGAGAGGTTCTCAGGTTTATGGATTATTTTGCGGTGGGGAGTGAGGATTTAGAAGCTGAAAACCCAAACTCGTATCCAAGCTTTGACAAGAGTATTAAACAACAGTGCATTTCACATACAAACCTGACTCCTGAACACCATCCTATTTTCCTACCTTTATATTCCATTTGCCTCATTTTATCACTTATTCTTAAAATATCTTGCAATGCTGTTTCCACTTTTAAAAGGTATTTTAAGTTCTTTTTGGAACAAGGAAGGGTATAAATAAATAATGCAGTTTTCATTAAAATTTCAACTAAAATCTGAGATCCAGTCCTGGTTCTGGGAATTACATACACAATGGGACTTAAGTCACTTAATTCTAGTGTCTTAGTGAGCATCACAGATCTCATAACATGGAGGGGAAGGGTGTGTAATATTTTACTCTCACAACTACCATGTAAATTTTAAGAAGAAAAACTATGAATACTATATAATCATTACTGGTATTATATTTGAGAGATATCATCAGAATGATAATTCATTGAGAAGTCAGATAACATATTACACAGACTTTTTAGAAAACATTTATGGCTAATTACCTACCTTATCTTCAGTTCCTGAAAAAGAGGTAAACAAAAGAAAACATCCACCAATCATACCTGGATTATGTGGTGTGGTAAGTCATAGCTAAGGGTGAGACATTTACTAAATATGCTTGCTGAAAGATTTTAAAGAAAAATCATATTAGTTAACTGACTAACAGTAGAGAGGAGAATGAAGTATATTTTTAACAGCAATAATTTCTTATGCAAATGTTAAAATACAGTTGTCTTCCTTTGAACAAATTCAATTTAAATTTGAAAATTATTTGAGAAGTAAAAAGATTCCTGCTTTCACTTGTGGATAACAAGGAAGACAACTACTGAGCTAACAGACATATAACCACCTCAGAAGACGTGAGACTAAGACTATCTACCAGGCCCAGGTTGTACTACACTTGCAGCACAGTAGTCAGTTTTGAACTGCACTGTCAGAGGACCAAAGGCATCTCTTCTGGAGAAGGACCAGGGCACCAAAGATTTCAAAAAAGGGGCAAGAGTGGGGAGAGGAATGGGAGGGAAAGCTAACATTTATTTTGTATTTACTCTTCTGGGCATTGTTTTAAATATGTTGTCCTTTAAACATCAACAAAAATCCTGTAAGGTAGGTCTTAAGATGTCTTTTTAAAGATAAGAAAAAAACTAAGTTTCAAAAAAATTAAGGTGCTCAATGAAAGTCTCACTCAGGGTTAAAAGGTATGAAGAGTTAGACCAGATCCTAGGTCTACCCAATTCCAAACTCTTTCTACACTATTGTTTCTAATGTCACATAATAACATGGCTAACACTAGTGAAGGGCTTACTCTATATACTAAAGTATCCCACACTATGACATCACAAAATCCTGTAGAGAGAGATGCCTTGCTATTCCCATTTTACAAATGAGGAATCTGAGGGCCAAGAAAGTGAAGTACTTCAACCCCAGTCACAAAGCAAATAAATGGTGAAGCCAAGTTTCAAACCCAAGAAGTCTGACTCAACCATCACACTAAAAGCAAGATCGAGAAAGTGAGAAGGCTGGCCTTAGATATCAAAAACATTTTCCCATCTAAAGACATGCCCACCTAAGACATTACTATAAAGAATTCTAGTTAGCAAAGAGGGCAGACACATCTGGGTTCAAATCTTAGATCCACTACTTATCAGCTGTGTGAACTTAAGTCAATTCACATAACCCTTCTCTGAGCTTCTGTTTCCTCAACTGCAAAATGGAAATAAAAACAGAACCTCCACAGCTGACAATTAATGGAGATAATATAATGCATGAATGTCACATCTGTGAGCTAAGCATCACACTAGAGGGAATTAAACTTTATCTCATTTTAGCCTATCATAATCTTTCAAGATACATTATTATCACTTTTAATGACTTAAGATAGCTTCTCAGAGGTTATGGGGTTTATCCAAAGTCACAGTTACTAAGTGATAGAAGAAAAATTTTAATTACACCCTTCTAAATTCAAAGATAATGCATCTGTACTCTCATACCCATGGTATCACCAAGCAGATTAAAGAGTTCTCAAAAATATTACTTGTTCTCTTAGAAGTTAATCTTAACCATAACGAGATTATCAATTCATCCGACCTTTCAACAATCTAATAGCAATTCTGGACATACAGTTTCTCTCCCGATTCTCTAGACTCTCTATCATCAGCAAACACCATTGATATGCAACTTCCCATCAACTATAACAGTCAAGGAAAATCCACTGTGATTCTCTTGCCTAGTTCCCTGTGCAACAATGATATGCATTAAAAACAACACGGTCAAAACTTTGGTGAGACCAGAATCCACAAAGTCACAGTAGGTAGAGAGGTAGGTGGCAGAGGCAGCTGCCTTTGCTGCCATTATTATTAAGTGCAAGACTGTGGACAAGTCACTTAGCTTTTGTGTGCTTCCACTTCCTCATCTCTTAATAGGAAAATAACAGTACCTACTACATAGTGTTATTGTGAGGACTTGCAATAGCAGGTAGCCCTGTGCTAATTTGTTTACATGCATTATCTGATCTGATCCTTACAAAGTCCAAGAGTTGGGGGACTCTTAACCCTATCTTATAGATAAGGACAACTGAGGTTGAGGTTTCCCCAAAATCACACCATCCTAAAGCTATCCTAGGTCCAAGAGATCTGAAGATGTATTCATAAACATTTTGTATATAGTCTCATAAATGGCAGTATTATATTATATCTAGGAGTAGGCCCTCTGAACACTCAAGCATAGGTATTTTTGCTCTTGTTATTAAAAATTTAAGACAGTCCTCGGGCCGGCCCAGTGATGTAGCAGTTAGGTCTGCATGCTCCGCTTTGGCAGCCCAGGGGGTCACAAGTTCAGATCCCAGGCGCGGACCTATGCGCCGCTCATCAAGACATGCTATGGCAGCATCCCACATACAAAATAGAGGAAGATGGGCACAGATGTTAGCTCAGCACTAATCTTCCTCAGCAAAAAGAGGAAGATTGGCAACGGATGTTAGCTCAGGGGTCAATCTTCCTCACCAAAAAGAAAAGACAGTCCTACTTTCTCTCACCTTATACTTCCCTTCCTCCAAATTACAAATGGTATATAAAATTTTAAAACTGCAACATCTACTTCCCTATGCAGCTCATCACCTCGAGAAAATACAGCACCAAGCAGACATCCAATATGTATTTACTGAATGAATGGTTCAACATAAATTGCTTACGAGCTCCTTCTGTTAGAGAGTTTACAAACATTATCTAATATAATGCTCACAATATCCATAAAATGATAATTGTGCCCATTTTAGAGATGAAGAAGCAGAAAATCACATGGGTTGAATAACTTGCTTTGGGTCACAGGGTTGATAATTTGCAGAGCCAGAGCTGGAACGCAGTTTTAACAACCTCCAAAGCTGTTACCTTTCTACAGGCTCATGCTGTTCTCACTCTGAAGTTCACTAGCAAGTTTTATGAAAAGGTAGGATTTGTGATAACCTAAAGGATGACCAGGACTTCAGAAAGTGGAGACAAGGAAGCCATTACAGACAAAGGAATGAACAGAAGCAAAACACAAAAGACAGACATCAAGGAATAAGTTTCAGAAATGACGTCTATACTTCCACCTAAAACAAGCATGTAACTTAAGAGAGGTATTTAAGTATATAAGGTTTGAAAAGATTAATGTATTAGCAAAAATAAAAACTAAAATGTACTAGAAGGGATAAATTTGGAGACAGAGAAGCCATTATGATCATAATTCATAAGGGGTAGTAAAGTTTAGGGTATAAGCGAAGATGGAGAAATGGAAGTGAAAGAAAGGATATAGGGAAACAAGAACCGATTGAAAGGAGTCAAGGAACAGAACTGCAAATCTGATGACTGGAAGAATGATTGTGCCATTAGGAAATTTTGTTTTCTACATTTCAACAATGTGCATGAACAAGTTTTAAAATCAGGAAAAACTAAAATTTGTTTCAATTTAATTATTTAAATGAAGAAAAAAGTAGGGAATCAAGAGGAGAATTGGAGACATTTCACAGTTAATTCCCAGACATCTGTGCCTTGATCTATCTGTTAACATATCAAAAAAGTCATTTAAAAAATCAGAAAAGAGTCCTGCAAGATGTGTCTAACATATGTAAAGAATATTTATTGAAAAGCTATCTAACTCTTAATGACAAATAACTCAGAAGTCTCTAACAATAAATTGTAAAACATACACAGCCACTAGGTCTGCTCAAATAAGAAAAATAAATGACTGAAGGCTACCAACATAATCATTATTCTATGACCTTAGTGGTAAAATTTGAAAATATCACAAACTGCAAACTAAACCAATACTTCTCAAACCTCTCTACCAAAGTAGTAAAATTTAGCAAATGTTTTTGAAATCTCCACTTTTAACTTTAAATTTCCTGTTATCTTTAACGTTACCTTGATCTCACAATATTTCCATGTTTGTAATTATATTTTAAAAATTACTTAGAAGAGATTAAAAATGATGCTTCAAAAATCTGGGCTATTTTAATTTTGTGGCTTTTGATTATCCCTGGCAGAAAGGTCATAAAACCACAGAAGTACAAAGTGTAAAAAGCATCATAATAAATAAAAATCTTTTGTAGAATTGTATGAAGCAATGATATTAAACTGATGACTATTTAAAAACAAAAGCAGTAATACACTCTAAAACAGGTAGCCTCTGAAATGAAATCTTAAAATAACTGATTATCCCAAATACAAAAAAAAGCTTTAAATACACACACATACATACACAAACACTACTAAAAAATAGAGAAATAAAAGTTCAACCATATGAAAGTGCTATAATACCCACAAGGAGGAATACTATAGTCACTAAAAATGATGTTATAGAGATTTTTAATATATTTAGAAGAGATAAATCATAATGTTAACTTAAAAAGTAAATTAAAAAATCATGCACACATGTACAATTATATACGTCTCAAACATATGTGAAAAGAAAAAGTCTTATTTAAAATTTTTATCTCTAGGAAAAAGAATCATGAGTGTTTTTATGTTCTTTTGCTATTTTGCCATTTGCTGTTTTACTATTTTGCTATTAGCAACATTTCACTATTTTTCTAAATTAGTATATAAACATGATTTACAACAAAGCATAACAATGGCAAGTTCTGGTGAAAATGGCCCTTTTGCTAATAAATAGGCACTGAAAATGAAACAGATCCCCAACCATCTTTTCTTACACTGAAATTGTATCAAGAATAACATCTTTTAAATGTAAAAAGGGATAACCAAAAGTTTAATACCAAAAGCCTGCCCCTGGTCTATCACAATTGAGTTTTATGATTCTCTTTCCATGCAAGTCTTACAAAAGCTAAGAACAGACCTATCGTTTAAATCCAGTGTCAGTTCAAACTGCACATCGCAACAAAAAGAGGAAAGGCACCTGTATGGTGCTTTGTATTATGTCAAATGTTTTGTCTGTCAAGTTATTTGATCCTCACAATAATCTTAGGATGAGTGTTAGTTCAATTTTAAAGACAAGTGTCCACACTTACTAGGTTGGTCATAAAAAAAAAAAAAAAGGAAAATAAGTGTGGGCAAGGACATGGAGAAATCGGGCCCCTCGTGTATTGCTGGTGGGAATATGAAATGATGCAGCCTCATTGGAAAGCAGTTGGCAATTCCTCAATAAGTTAAAGAATTACCATATGATCCAGTAATTCTATTCCTAGGTGTTGCCAGTGGCTGTTTCTTTTAGGGGGGGAGGGTAACAGGAAGTGACAGCCTAATGAGTATGGGGTTGCTTTTGGGGTGATGAAAAAGTTCTGGAACTAGAGAATGGTAACTAGATAGTTGCACAATATTGTGAATGTACCTAATGCCACTGAATTGTATACTTTCAAATAGTTAAAATGGTAAACTTTGTATTATGTGTACTTGATCACAATTTTAAATGGGGCGGGGAGTGTCTTAGGTTGAATTCCTAAGAAGTAAAACCTAAGATGAGAATTCTTTGCAACTGATTGAGGGAGTGTTTTATGTAAAAATTTTAAGGACGTGGATAAGGCAACAAAGCTATGGGTACAGCTTAAGTCTAGCCTCAACGTGATTGATACCAGGGTGAAATCTGGAGTCTAAATGGCACCAGGGAGTTGTCCTGTCTTGAGGCATGGCCAAGCCCTCACAGCCCATAACAGACAGTCATTGGCTACAGGTCACTCACCCACCTCTGGGGAAGTGGGGAGCATAATGTCTCAGGCATCTCTGGTCAAGGCAGCTCCTAGCAATTCTGTGGAGATACTTGCACCTGAGAGCAGTCAGTCACCAAGTCTACAGGTGAGGGACAGGTAGATTCCCCATCCAGGTAAAAAGGATCTGGGTGGGATACCAACAGCATCTACTTCAAGGAGAAAACTGAGGCTTAAAAAATTGAGTGACTTATCTAGGATCACACAGCAAGTGTAACTGGAACTTGAAACTTACTCTCTTTACCTTGTAACTCATGCTCTTTTCCATTCCAAACGTGCATAACTTCAACCTATTAAAACATAGTGGTGAATTCATTTTTTGGTCTATTTTATCTATTTGGTCTGTTTATCCCTCTATGTTTTTTCTTCTTGTTTTGAGTTTTTGTTTCATTGGTTGGATGCTGTTTTTGTTCTGCTGCAGAGAGGGTGAGGAGATGGCTCCTTCAGCTCTCCAAGAAATGGCCTTTGCCATCAGTTCTCATCCCTATCAAACTCCTAGTTCATACCACATCACCTGGCAGAAGTGATTGCTCTCAAGAACTGTCTCCCTCAAAATCTTGTTCATAGATACGATTCTGCATAGCAAGACTGTCTGCTGTTTAAATTGTCATGTACCTGACAGCCAAGATCAGTTGGGTTTACCCATCTTTATATTACTGATACATGGCATCTACTAGAAAGTTGATAAAAGTTTGTTCAATTAAACTGTACTTTGTTTTAATATAACTAAAAAGGAATCAAGGGGTCGGCCTAGTGGCGTGGCGGTTAAGTTCATGCACTCCGCTTCTGGTGGCCCGGGGTTCACGGGTTCAGATCCTGGGAACAGACCTACACAGCGCTTGTCAAGCCATGCTATGACAGACGTCCCACATATGGAGTGGAAGAAGATGGGCACAGATGTTAGCCTAGGGCCAAACTTCCTCAGCAAAAAAGAGGAGGATTGGCAATGGATGTTAGCTCAGGGCTAATCTTCCTCACAAAAAATAAAAATTAAAAAAAAAAAAGGAATCAAAAATACAGACGATTTTTTTAACTTTGTATTCTGGATGCCCTTTATTCAAGTTGATTTGACTATATATTGTAGAAAAGTTGCTTAAATTTCTTGCTACATGGGAACTGACTGCCTATACACCACAGGTCAGGATCAATGACAGACTAGAGTCACTACCATCAATTGGATGTTATGTAAGAGGAAAAATAACATATACTTTTATTCATTTAAATGTATAAATACTAACATCTAATAATTACATTTCACTTAGAATAGATCAAAAGACATTTAACACTGCTTTCTAAAGGAAATGTTACAGATAAAAGTAACTTCTCTCTACCCACACATCCAAATTAAAGAGCTCTAATTTTGAAAAACAATTTAGCATAGTGAGGAATTTTATTTTAAATAATTTAAAGGAAAGATAAGTTACCTCAATAATTAGTAATAATTATGCTGAAAAAGAGACAGATTTCAATGTAATTAAATCCAAAAAAACTAAACTTATAGTGAATTTTCCCACTATTTTATCATTATGTTTGGCATTAACAATACCACGTGCTATTCTATGTATTCCATTACTCTCAAAGGCTAGTATCATTTTCCTAAAACTAAACAGACCATTAGCAGAAGCTATTTCCAAGCTCTACTAAAAGACCTCTAAGAGTTTAAAAAAAAAATGTTGCTAACAAGAAAGGCCAAGAAGGAAGAAGGTAATTAGGAACATGGGGTGAGAAAATAAAAGAAACATCAAAATGAAAGCAGAAAAACAGAAATAGAAAAGAAAGACTTCAAAGCTTTTTTTTTCAGTTGTTTAGCTTACCATAAAAACCATTTTAATGCATAAGAATGCAAAAAAGATCTGAGAAAGTAAACAATGCCATTACACCTAGTTTTCCTTTTTGTTTAAATGCAAACAATAATACAAAATTATCACCAGTTAAACTTAACACTAAAACGCACTTGAGCTGTAAAAGAATACAAACAGCAGAAGAAACAAATGGGCTGAAATTTTTATTCCTAGAAACAGTTGATTACACAAACCCAATTAAAACATGGAAAGCAAAGGCAGCACTAATGCCATCTCTATTAAATCCATGGCCTAATCTCCTTTAGACTCTGAACACATAATATGTTTCAACAGAAATCACTAGTGAACAGGCTTTTTCTTCAAGGCTTTGCATTTGCTTGTTTGTTTACTTTTCAAGGAAAGTCCAAGAAATCTGGAAGCACTGTTTATCTTGAATTATAAAGCCTGGAAAATAATGTGGCTAATCATGGCTCACAGATATTTCCAACCAAAGTAAAATATCAGACTACCTCCATTATTTAAAATAACAAATATCAGCTTTTCGCTGTACATATAAACCAACAGCTTTCACAATACTGAACTCATTTTATCTCACACCTGCAATTATAAATATGCTTAAAAACCACAAAATATCATGACATTTTCATACCAGTTCCAATATAACTGTAATACTTATGTTTCCATGCACTATCTAGTTCATTTCATGATTTAGTGCTATGACAGAGAGAAAATGTATACAATTTGTCATGTTTTGAATTTCTTAAGTAACAAAAACCTTTTCACAAATACATTCACCTAAATTCAGTTAGATGAATCTATTCTAATAATGCTTAACGAAATATCCACTCTGTCAATTAGTTTGTTCATAAATGGAATTGCATGCCACATAAAACTATCAACTTCCACCAACGGTTTCCAGAGTTCCCTTTCTTTCTACCATTTTAATTCATTCAGGCCCTCTTTCAACTAAAAAATCATCCTGGTCCACTCTAATAATATATCCTCCACATTGCTACCAGACAGATCATTCTACACTTACATCACGTCACTTCATTCCTTAAAAGTCCAGTAACAGTTCCCTTTAGTTTTGAACATAAAGTTCAATCTACTTAGAAGCTTAAAAAATAAGAAAGGTCCTTCCCGATTAACCTCTACCTTTCCAGACTCTTCTCTAGCCACTTCTCACCCAAGCTTTACCCCAGCATCTTAAAACTGACTGCAATTCACAAAATGTTGCATGTTGTTTTGTGTGGTCTTGGACCATACTATTCCTTCTCTCTAGATTTCACTCCTCTACATACAGCTGCTGAGTCAACTCTTAACAGTCCTCCAATTTCAGCTCACTTTCACCAATTCTGAATAACTTTCACTGAACCCCTCAGTCTGACTGAAATTACCCTTTTCTACCACTACCTAGTATCATGTTTATACTTCTATGTGGTATTTAACACACAGTTTTACATTCATTGATTCATTTGTGTGAACCAAACAGTTCCTTCAATATGAATTCATTTGACTTGTGAACTCTGCCTTATTCAACTCTGTAGTCCCAGCACTAACACAGAGCCTCATATACAACTAGTGTTTATCAAATGCATACAGAATGAACAAATGAATGAATATTATTGAACTTTTAAATTCCATGTTTTAAGACACTGCTATATACAAAATTGTTGTTTAAAAAAGGTTCTGACTTCCCGTTTCTAGTCTGACATGTAAAAAGATTGGAAGGTGTCACTCCCTTCCTCAAAACAAGAAAAAAGCTAAACAAACTGAAAATCAACCACTCTCCTTAGATCTGGCAGAGAACTGAGGTCACAGAGCAAACCACTGTGGTAAACACTGGATGAGACAAACGAATAGAAAGAGTAACAGCTAACCAGAAGCAGAACCCATGTCTGGATCCTGGTAGGAATACTTAAAAAGTCATTCACTAATTGCTGGAGACTAAGCATGGACTAGCAGGAGAGAAACTCAAGATAGCTCAGCTTGGGGGTGGGGGGTGGGCATGGGAGAAGAGGCACACAGTCCTGTATTTAACCTTCCAAAGCCCCACCAGGTTTCCATGGTGAACATCAGAGAAAAATCCCCTCCAGCAAGGGAAAAGGGAAAGTAATCATTTTGAAAAAGCCCCAGAGTACTCTGTTCTGCTGAAGAAAAGCTACCTCTTAGGGGAAACTATTTACCAGAGCCTAACCAACTTGTATTACACCAAAGAATAACTGCCCTGGAGAAAGGGAAGCACTGAACTCCAGCACCCATTAGTCTTCAGCATGGGAGAAAGAAAACACCCAACTCCAGCCTCATCTAGCCTTCTATTTGAAGAAAGAGAAATACTCAACCTCTGCCCCTCTAGCCTTCCTATATAACTCAATGTGAGCAGAGAGGAGAGGAGAGGAGAAGAACAGAAGCACTTATGAAGGTCACAGTCAGGGACAAAGGCTCATTAAAAAAACAACAACTAATCATAGGATTATAGAACAGTTCCCCTTCTCACACTCATACCACCACAATAGTTTATTGTATAATAACAGATTATAGCTGAAAGACCCACGAGTCCAAGCCTCGGACTCTACTTAAGGAAGAGTCTTAAGGGAAACCCAAAGACAACAGGGGAAACAAAACAAGGATACTAGAGGTAATTTTAGTCTCTGATACTACGGCTATAGCAACAGGAAACACAGCCTAACTCTAGTTAGGCTCACACTGAAGGCCTATCTATTTCTATTTCTTTTACCAGATACACCACATCTGACTTTCAACAAAAAATTACAAGGATGCTAATTAGGCAAAATACCAATCTGAAGAGATAAAGCAACCATTAGAACCAGACTCAGAGATTTTGAAAGTATTAGACTGGAATGTATAATAACTATGCTAAGGGATCTAATGGAACAAATGGACATGTGAGAACAGATGAGTAATGTAAGCAACAAGATGGAAACACTAAGAAAAAATCAAAAGGAAATGCTGAAAGAAAAATAAAACCACTGTAAAAGAAATGAAGAAACCTTTTAATAGGCTCATCAGTAGACTGAACATGGTAGAGGAAAGAACCACAGAACTTGAAGACATGTCAAAAAAACTTACAAAATTGAAAGGTAAAAAGAAAAATGAGTGAAAAAGACAGAAAAGCATATTCAAGAACTGTTGGAAAATTACCCAAAAAGTGACATACATATAATTGTATTATCAAAAGAAGAAAGAGAGAAAGGAAAAAAGAAATATTTGAAGTAATAATGGCTGGGAATTTTCCAAAATTAATGACAGACACCAAACCACAGATCCAGGAAGCTGAGAGAATATGAAATAGGATAAATACCAAAATACTGACACCTATTCAAACTGTAGAAAGTCAAAGACAAATAGAAAATCTTGAAAAAAGTCAGAAAAAGAAAAAAACAAAACACCTTACATATAGAGGTCAAGGATAAGAACTCAAGCAAGAAGAGAGATGAATGAAACATTTAAAGTGTTGAAAGAAAAAAAACACCAACTTAGAATTCCGTGTCCAGGAAAATTATTCTTCAAAAGTGTAAGAGAAATAAAGACTGTCTCACACACAAAGAAACTTGAAGGAATTCATAACCTGCCTTGCAAGAAATGTTAAAAGAATTCTTCAAAGAGAAGAAAATGATATGTCAGAAACAGACATATAAAGAAAGGAATTAGACAAGGAATAAAGGTAAATAATTTTTTTACTTAATTTATTCTTAATTGATCTAACAGATAATTTGTTCAATATAATAATAGCAATGATGTATTCAGTGATTATGATTATAGCTTATAGGTAAGTGAAATGAATGACAGCAATGCTATAAAGGAAGAAGTACTCTTTTAGAGGGTAGTGCCAAGTACATAAATCTATACAGTGTTATTTCAAAGTGGACTTGGATTAGTTTTAAGTATATATTCTGAACTATAGAATAACCACTAAAAAAAGTTTTTAAAAAAGGAAAGAAAAAAAGTATAATTGATATGTTAAGAGAGGAAAGAAAATGAAATCATATAAAATGCTCAACTAACATCAGGAAAGGCATAAAAAGAGAGGAAAACAAAAATCAAAGAACAAGGGCTATGATAGACAACAGTTACAAATATGGTAGACATTAATCCAGTTATATCAATAAACACATGGGTCAAAGAAAAATCACAAGAGAAATTGAAAAATATTTCAAACTAAATGAAAAGGAAAATACAACCCACCAAAATTTGTGGATGCAGAAAAAGAAGTGCTTAGAGAGAAATTTATAGCATTATATGCATATATTAGGAAAAAAATTAATAATCTAAGCTTCCACCTTAGCAAAATAGAAAAAGAACAAATTAAACCCAAGTAGACAGAAGAAATAATAAAATTTAGAGCCAAAATCAAAGAAATTGAAAATAGGAAGTCAATAGAAAAAACCTGATGAAACCAAAAGCTGGTTCTTTGAAAAAAATAAAATTTACAAATCTCTAGCCAGGTTAAGAAAAAAAGACACTAATTACTAAAATGAGAAATGAGAGAGAGGACATCACTACTTATCCCATGGACATTTAAAAGGATAATAAAGGAATACTATGAATAACTCTATGTCCACAAATTTGATAGCTTAGATAAAAATGGACCAATTCCTTGTAAGACACGAGCTACTAAAACTCACACAAGGAGAAATAGATAATCTGAATAAGCCTATATATATTTTTACAATAGAATTAATAATCTTCCAAAACAGAAAGTACCAGGCTATGACGGTTTCATAGGTAAATATAATAATAGCAATGACGTATTTATACATTGTACATATACAATAACAGACACTGAAGGAAGAAATTCTCTACAATTCTACATAATCCAGAGAGAACACTTCCTAACTCATTCTACGAGGGCAACATTACTCTAATACCAAAAGCAGACAATGATATCATAAGTAAGGAAAAATACAAAACAATATCTTCCATGAACACAGATGCAAAAAATCCTCCACAAAATATCAGCAAATCAAATCCAACAATGTCTAAAAAGAATTATACACCACAACCAAGTGGGATTTATTCCAGGTATGCAAGCCTGCTTCAACATTTGGAAATCAACTGATATAATTCATTACATCAACAGACTAAAGAAGCAAGACCATATGCTTCTATCAATAGATAAAGAAAAAGCATCTGACAAAAATCCAACACCAATTCATGATAAAAATTCTCAGCAAACTAGAAATAGAGGGGAACTTCCTCAACTTGATATAGAACATCTGCAAAAAACCTACAGCTCACATCATACTTGATGAGAAACTAGATGCTTTCTTTGTCCTAACATCAGTAACGAGGCAAGCATATTCCCTTTCACCGCTCTTATTCAACATCATACTGGAAGTTCTGGCTAATGTAATAAGCCAAGGAAAGAAAATAAAAGGTATAAAGACTGGAAAATAAGAAATAAAACTGTCGTTGTTCACAGATGACATGACTGTCTGTGCAGAAAATCATAAAGAAACAACAAAAAACTCCTGGAATAAATGGCAGTTAATAGCATGGTTGTAGGATACAAGGTTATACAAAAGCCAATTACTTTCCTATATACCAGCAATCAATAACTGGAATTAGATATTAAAAAAAAATACCATTGCCATTGGCACAAAAAAATAAACACTTAAGTATTAACCTAACACAATATGTAGAATATCTATATGAAAAACTACAAAACTCTGATAAAAGGGACCAAAGAAGATCTAGATAAATGGAAAGATATTCTCTGTTCACCGATAGAAAAAGACTCAATATTGTTAAGATGCCAGTTTTTTCCAACCGGATCTATAGATTCAATGCAATCGCATGTTACTTTGTGAATATCAACAAACTGATATATTATATTATTATAACATAATAAAGCTACAATAATCAAGAGAGTGCAGTATTGGCAAAAGAACAGACATCTAAATCAATGGAACAGAACAGAGGGCCCAGAAACAGACCCACACATACAGTCACTGATCTTTGTCAAAGGAGCAAGGCAATCCAATGAACAGTCTTTTCAATAAATGGTGCTGGAATAACTGAACATCCAAATATAAAAGAAATGAATCTAGACACTGACCTTACATCTTTCACAAAAATACTCTCAAAATGTATCACAGATCTAAATGTAAAATTCAAAACTATGAAATTTCTAGAAGAGAACATAGGAAAAAATCTAGATGATCTTGGATAATTCCAGAGAGAAAAAATTGATAATTAAGGCTGCATTAAAATGGAAAACTTACGTTGTGTGAAAGACACTGTTAAGAGAATGAAAAGATAAGCCACAGATTGGGAGAAAATATTTGCACAATATATATCTGGTTTGGCGGCTACTCAAAAAGCTAAACAGAATTATTACATGACCCAGCAATTCCACTCCTAGGTATATACTCGAAAGAACTGAAAACAAGGACTCAAAGAGATACTTGTACACCAGTGTTCAACTGCAGCATTATTCACAAAAGCCAAAAGGTGAAAACAACCCAAGTGTCCATCAACAAAGGAATGTATAAACAAAATGTGATATGTACAAAGAACTCTTAAAACTGAATAAAAATAAAAAATTTAATTAAAAATAGGGCAAAAGATCTGAACAGACATGTCAAAAGATACTCGACATCATTTGTCATCGAGGAACTGCAAATTAAAACAACAAGGTACCACTACACACCTATTAGAATGGCTAAAATCCAGAACACTGAGAAAACCAAATACTGACAACAATGTGGAGCAACAGGAGCTCTCATTCATTACTGGTGTGAATGCAAAATGACCTCTTGACAACAGTTTGGCAGTATCTTACAAAGTTAAATATAGTCTTACCAAACAATCGAGCAATTGTGCTCCTAGCTATTTACCCAAATGAGTTGAAAACTTAGTTTATGTCCACATAAAAACCTGCACTCATATTTACAGCCGCTTTATTCATACCTGCCAGAAACTAGAAGCAACCAAGATGTCCTTCAAAAGGTAAATGAATAAACAAACTGTGGTACATCCATATAATGAAATATTATTCAGCAGTAAAAAGAAATTAGCTATTAAACCACAACAAAGAATGGAGGAACCTTAAGCGAATACTGCTAAGTGTAAGAATCCAGTCTGAAAAGGTTACATTTTGTATGATTCCAACTATATGATCTCCTGAAAAAGAAAATATAGTCATGCACCACATAACATTTTAGTCAAAAATGGACCACACACACGACTATGGTCCCATAAGTTTAGTACCATTAGCCTAGATGTGTAGTAAGCTATACCATCTAGGTTTGCGTAAGTACATTCTATGATATTCACACAACAACCAAATCGCCTAAGGAGACGTTTCTCAGAATGTATCCCCATAACTAAGCGAGGCACGACTATACTACACGGAGAGTAAAAAGAACTGTTGCTAAAATGGTTAAGATACTAAATTGTATGTTACATGGTTTTAGCCAAAATTTAACAAGGAGTTCTAGAAAAAAACTATTCTCTATTATACTATAATAGTCAATACATAACATTACATATTTGGTAAAACCTACAGAACTGCACAACATAAAGAATGAACCCTAATATAAACTATTGACTTTAGTTAACCAAGATGTATCAATATTTGGTCATCAACTGTAACAAACACAGGGCACCAATGCAAGATGTTAATAATGGGTGAAATTGAGGGCTGGGGAGGTAGGTATATGGGAACTCTCTGTACTTTCTGCTCAGTTTTTCTGTAAAATTAAAACTGCTCTAAAAAAATAAAGCCTATTAATTTTTTAAAAACAGTTTTTTGACATTTTCAGTATTAAATTTTATAAAGACTTTATTTAGTAAATAACTACATAGCAATGTTGCCGTACATATCAATTATATTGAATAAACTATAAGTTCTCCCAGAAACATGAAATCTTCAGAATTTTTAATTTTTTAAAAAAATGGATTGATAGCTAAAAAGGACAAGAGTCCTAGAGATTTAAAACAGAACAAAGAGACAGCAAAATACAATAAATAAATTTGTATTTAACCATTAATTTTTAGGCCAGGTTTTATTCCTCAAAGGTTAATTTCCCTACTAAATGAACATTATAACTTTAAATGCCAAAACTGTTTTTAATTTATTAATTTTGGATGAAAATCTTCCCTACATAAATATTAAATATTTCCTTTTTTTATTGATGTCATATTGGCTTATAATATTGTGTAAATTTCAGGTGTACACTATTACATTTCAGTTTCTGTACAGACTGCATTGTGTTCACCACCAATAGCCTAGTTTTTATCCATCACCATACATATGTGGCTCCTTTATCCCTTTCGCCCTCCCCCACCTCCTTCTCCTGTGGTAACCACTAATCTGTTCTCCATATCTCTTCATCTTTTTAAACAAAGTATGTTTAATAAAATGTGCCTCCTGTCAACTAGCTTATTAGATTGCTACAACACAATGATACCTTTTAAAATCTATTAAGGTACATATGGCAGTCTGAGCTGACATTAAATGACCCTGGATGATACTCTCTGAGTTTCTCTACATTAGTATTTTTGTGTGTTTCCTTCCCAGACAAGCTATTCTTCTTATTCCTTATGATGATTTCTGCGTCTGTTTTATAACTAAATGTTGGGGAAAGGGGAGAAGTGTGAAAACAACCATGTTAGAACTTTAGCATAAATGAGGGCCAACAGGCAATGACGGGAGCTTGCAGGGGAGAAAGAAGGAAGGAGGATTGCTCCTTTGTGATGAAATTATATGAGATTTATACAATAATTTTTCAACTGTCTGATCCTTAGCTATGCATATAATAACTGGAACTCTTAAAATGATCATGGATAAAAGAAGGTGTTCAATAATATGAATTATAAACTTTTGCTTAAAGCCATCTCTGTTATATATAGCTCATATATGTAAAACCTTAAGTATTAATACACTAAAAGTCTCAAATTCAGATCAGAATATGGGTTCATTTGCTCTTTACCAATAAAAAAAATTGGTTATTTTTCCTGCTCAGTTGTAATCCAATAAATAATAGTCACAGTCTACCTAATGTAGGTGAATCCTCAGAAAACTAATTTTCTTTGATATTATGTCCAATGGTGGGTGTAACGAATGTTCTGGAGATTAAGTAATTAATTATTTCATAATTAATTCCTTTTTCTACTCAGACTTAAATTCAAATATAAATTAAAAAGAGGGAAAATAGCTCATCACAATCACTAATATGATTTCTGTTAAATATTTTATGCTTGGGCATTAAATTCAGTGAATTCTGCAAAAGAAAACAATTCTGTGGATAAAAGGTATAGGAATCTTAGCATCTTTCTTATTAATAATAATGAACAGCTATATAAATATTGAGATTTATGATAATTTGGGGATAGACTATAATCAAGATTATTTGTATTTCAACCTTATCCCTAAAAAGATTTTAGGGTGGCTTATAAAACTATTTACAATACATAATAATTACATGATCAAGATGAAATTGCACTACTCAATGTGACAGTTAAAAGTACCATACATGTAATCTTTCACATAACAATAAACTTAAAAAACCCTCAAGTTTTGTACATACCTTAAGAAAGAATTCCATTATGATATGTAAATTAAAAATTTGATCATTATTTCAAACTATTCTTGCCTGCTCTACAAAAGAGGATGTCTGCTGGGCCAAAAATTTCTGTGTAAAGCATAGGTGGCAGGAGTGGAAAAACTATGGCAGGCCAGCTGCCTGTTGATGTAAATAAAATTTTACTGGAACACAGCCACGTCTGTTCATTCACTTATTGTCTGCTTTCAGACTACAATGGCAGAGTTGAGTAGTGGACAGAGACCTCATGGCCCACAAAGCCAAAAATATTTACTATCTGGCCCTCTACAGAAAAAAATGTATAGACCCCTGGTAGGGTATTAACTAGTACAACACAATTCAGAATTAATAATTTGTATATAAAGATATAGGCTTCTGCTCTTTAGAATACTTCTTGAAACCGTACAATTTAATAGTATAAACAATTTAGTAGCAGTAGCACAATTCAGTAGTACTTATTTCATGTGCATGAACTTTTAAGGTACTTTTATATATTTTAGAAGCATCCAGTTAAGAAAAAGCAAATGACACAGTAATAACAGATGTTTGTTTTGATCCTCTAAAAATCTCTAGCTTATTGGTCTAGACTTAAGTTTCTATAATACAAATGCAAAATTTTAAAAGTTATTTTCAAAAATACTTTACCATTTCTAATTTATATTTGCCATATATAAATTTATGAAAGGTAGTTTTGTTGCACTGTGAATAGAATTTAAATGTAAAAAATAAAAGTATAATCTAAAATTGCTATGTACAGCCCAAGCTATTCATAAGCACTTATTTTTTTAAACTGATTATTTATACAAATAGACGAATTTTCCCCATCTATTTGATTTCAATTTGAAATCAAATCTCTATACACCTTTTCTACAAAATGTTTCACCCTTCAGAATTCACTGTTTAAGATGAAAAACAGTAAAATGAATGTCTGTATACCCTTCACCTTGATTCACCAATTGTTAACATTTTACCACATTTGTTTTATATATGTATTTGTTTAAGTATGGTACTGACTTCATGAAAATAATTCATCATGCACCTCTTTTAAGAATAAGGATATTTTCCTATATAGGTGTAGTAGCATTATCACTCTTAACTTATTCCATAGTATCAATATCCAGTTCACATTCTAGTTTCCCCAAATATCCTAAAAATGATTTATGAAGCTTTTCGTAAAATATAGCATCCAATCAAGGTTCACATACATGACCAATTTCTGAGAGGCAAGTGCCTAATTTTTCTTTAAACAATCTTTTTGTGTATACTATGTTCTCTCTTCTTTTCATAAATTTGTTCTCTGGAAAAGCTGTAGAAACACAACTTTCCCAGTATTTTCCTGCCAAAACCATTCAGCAATGGAAGGGTATTGTGATAATGGTGGGGAGGAAACTGAATTTCCAATTATATTGGTAGATTCTGCTTTCCCTAAGAAAATATCTAGAATGAAACTGTAATCTAATCTTAGCTGGTTATAACTTTTTATAAATATATACCCAACCAACATTCATTGATCATTAAGTGAAAAGTCTTGTGACTAATTACCTGCCTGGGCTCAAGAAGTTAAGCTTTAATATTGTTATCACTCTTAACTTAGTAAGAATCATGAATAATTATCCAAATATATCATTTTATAAAAAGAAACAACATATTACAAAAGTTGTGCACTTTACTGGTCATTGAGAAAACCAGTTTTAGAAGACTAAACATAGTTTTTTAAAATGCATATCCAATTTTATAGTTCACTTAAGTTGAATAAGTTTTAATCATACCATAAAAAGATTGGATAGCTTGCATATTATGCCTATGTATTAAGAAATTAACTTCTTTGGCAATTTGTTTCAATGCTTTCAAGCTTTTACTAACGTGTAAAACTTACATTTTGAACAATGCTTTATTATATCAATATTACAAGAATATGTACAAGAACCACAAGTTTTTTCTTACTATTAATGTAAAGTATATGAATATTTTAACATTCTCTCCTAATTTATATAATCTTAATGTTCATATTGGAGCAATCTTTGACTATTAAACTAAGAAACTGAGATTTCTAATGGGAATACTGTCAAATTTATAACAAAAAGATCAGTATTCTAGTGATTCATTTTCAATATTGTTAATTATGGCTGAACTCAGAGTATTTTCCAGTGTAAGTTATACACAAGGCTTAACAAATAGAGCCCTAAATCTGCACTCGCCTTTACTGAAACCAATGAAAAATCTATACACAGCAATGAAATTGGCATGCAAATAAAAGAACTGTCAAGACATGTATCCCTAAAAATAAGCCTACAATAACTATTTTAAAGGCTGTGTGTGGTCTCGCCCATATATTTTGGCAAGATGCACTTTTCTCCAACCACAGCTAGATTCATCCAAAAGCAGTGGCACTGGAGAGCCTCTGTCTCACCTGTCAAAGTTGAAGAACGTTGTTCCAAAGACCACCATGAGTCCATGGAGAAGAGCCACAGTGCCACAGCTGTTATTGATAAGCAGTCTCTAGAGGAGAAAATACTTCAAACAATTAAGCAAGTCATCCTTAATAGCAATATAGACAGACAGACAATATATTAATGTTTCAATGATGAGATGACACATACCACGCCAGGTCCAAAACAGTGTCAGTTTATATACTAGAATACTAAGAGGGGATCTTTCATAAGTAACACTAACTCAATAGTCTTTGCTATTCCTCTGCTGATAAAATGTCTATACATTATTTATCAATTCAAAAACTCGATTATTTCCCTTATTTAAATCTTAAAAAACCTCCTGTATAAAACCTCAAAATTCATCTAAATTACTAGGGTACTAAATTCATCAAAATTGCTAAAGTCTGACAGCTTAAGAGCATAGAAGATTAAGATTTATGAACAGAAACCCTAAATATATTAAAACCTGATTTTTTTAGAAGATACCTTAATATCTTTTTCAACCACATTATAAAAGCAGTTTACATTTTTGCTTTAGACTAACCTACCTACAGCAAAGCATATGGACTGATCAAGTAAGCTACAGGTAGGTTAACATAAATAAAAAGAAAGAGCAAGAAAAACAATTACTTTGAAAAGAAATATGCCTCAGTGGACAATTCAAGCCCCACCTCAAATCTGCAATAACAGACAACTTAAAACAAAATGTAAAGAGATATAGCAGGCTGGGTAAAAAGTTTAAGTAATCATGATGAATATCTTATAATTTAACTTATTTTTCCTACTAGATGACAATGTCCTCTAACCCGATTTAACACTGCAACAGTTCAACTGAAAAAGAAAGGAGGTGTCTTTTTGTGCCTTTTCCAGGAAAGTTAATATCCAAAAGGTTCTCATTATAAGGCAGTTTCATCTACAACTAAGTCCCATAGCACAGGAAGGAGCTCCAACGTACTATGTATGATGTCCCACAGTCTCATTTACTATATTCTGTAAGTACAAAGGTTCCAAAAAAGATTAGTTTCACTTTTCCCTGGATATATTTAGTACGTTAACTAGTATAGTTGGGATATTATTTTTCTTTGGTTTTGTCAGTAGCATGTTTGATATAAATTTTATTAAGTGGTAGTACATGTAACATTGCATTGTGGGTAGCAGTTTCCTGCTGTAGCCTAGCCACATCCTCAGCTGTCATATGAGCATGTTTCCCATATTTTCTGCAAGTTCTCGCCTTTTTTTTCTTCTTAGAAAAATGACAGCGTTAGGAGATGAACTGTTCTAATAATTATAAGAAACATGAATTATTTATACAGCTACATTAAACAAGTATGGATCACTCTGCATTTTGAAGAATAGTCAAAGGGAAAAAAGAAAGTAATCCTTATAATTAAAGTGTTAATGTCATGTGAAATAAGTGTTAAATAAAAACATAGAGGAAGGAATTACAAACTGTTACAAGAAAGAAAATCTCTGTAATCAGATGCCAAGACCATCTAACAAATGAGGTGTACTAGATCAGGACATAGCCATCATTTGCCTTGAATGTTAGGAGCTTCAAACCTGCCAGGTATTCATTAGTGAGGATTAATGTCAATATCCCCTACTGGAAACTTAAGAATCTACTTTGAGACACTATAGAAATGTCAAAACAGAGAAAGAGAAACCAAAAAAGCCTGGAGGACAGAGGGAGGAAAGGAGGGAAGGAGGGAGGGGGGAAGAGAGACGCGGAGAGAGAGGGAGAGTTATTTTCTCTTTCGGCATCCAATTCCACGTAATCTCACATTTACACAGATAGCTGTTAATACTAAACAAATGAAGTTGTTCAAACAATCATGCACATGGTGGTGCTTTGGGTTTTTATACAATTTAATTAAAACAAACTGAGAAGAAAAAAAAAACAGAAAAAATACTCTCATTACAAAAAGTACCACAAAATAATAGCCTGTACACACATACAACCACATGCACGTGCATGCAGTTGTGTACATGGATATATACCTCATTAAAATAAGGAAGTGGAACTAATCTTTCATAATCATGATAATTTAAAATAATAAAACTATACATCTTTTACTAATATAAAAAATTTTCAAATCATCAATATAAGGACCAATAAATGCTATGTAACCTTAAACAGCTATACATCAAATGCAAAAATAAACTGTTGAAAAAATAAATTGTCACATACCAAGTTGAAACAATAAATGAAAAAGTTCCTTGCTAAAACCTCATAATCAGTGAGAACATTTTCAGCCAAATCAGGATTTCCACAATTTATAAAATTCCTACATCAAACCATTTGCTCCTATTGTTTTCAATTAAAAGAAAAATAGAACAGCAGCAAACAGAAGTTTAAAAAAGCCAAAAAAACCACAAAGAAATGAGAACAATATTGATATTGATAAAATAAAACTACTGAATTAAAATAGGATTAGTTCAGAAAATAAAAAATAATTTAAAAAGTAACAATGAAGCTATATATAGCACTCAAAACACTATTATACTGTTACATCGTACAACAGTATACAATATAAAAAGCTCGACCAATGTTGACAAATTTAGTAAATACAAAGTAATGGAGAAGCAACATAACTAACTTCTTTATTTTTTAAAATTGATTTCAAGTTCAAAGCTATATTTCACTTCTGTGGCACTGAAGGTAATTTATACGGCTGACCTAAACTTCTTAGTTATTTCCACATAGCAAATACGAACATATCCCCAAAAAGGATGAAGTTTTGAGGGTCTCTGAAAAACAAAAAACACTGTGGTTTCCATTTCTGATTTTAAACACAGTATGAATCCATAATCAAGAGGTTTATTTGCAGTGACTTTTCTGTGTCAGTCTCTCTTCCTCACGTGTAAGAAGCTATTTCTAATAAAACAAACTGTCAATTATCAAAGGTATACCAGTTATCACTGCTGTTTTCAAATTTTTATCACAAAGTAATATTTGCTCCAAAGAGGATATATTTCTAATTTAGAAAAGAAAAATATATATGGATAATGAATATACAAACTTTAAAGCATATGACTTCACTATCTTTCTCCTGTCAGAATTTGATGGGCCTCACACAGAACAGAAAGGGCATATTCAACAATATCTATTAAACTCTTATGCAATAAGAGTGATCATCCTGACCCAAAATTATGTGCAGGAGGGTTACCTGCAAGAAGAGAACAAGCAGTTAAGAGACACACAGATGTTAAAAATTATTCAGATACATATAAAGTCAATTTGGAGGGCCAAAGTACGCTTAATAAAAAAATTTTAAGGGATAAAATATTTAGCAAAAAGTTGTAAGATGGGGTTGTAAGATGTCAGAGAATTCTTACACAGAAACTAAAAACTCATTCTAAAAGAAGAAAAGCATTTACTTACCATACTACAGCATATACCTAAGTTTTTTCAATTGCCTGATTCTGCTGCTATTGTATGTGCATACGGAATTATGTTTGGAAATTCCACAAATTACACAAAGCCCTCCTTTAACTTACTGTAGATATTAATTAGAGATGTAGATCACACTAGTATACCTTATTTATGAGAGAGAATAACTGAACTTTTCTTCTTTTGCATGAATAATTGCATGTTAAATGAAAGCTCTTTTCAATGTAAAACCTGTTGACACACACAATGAGGCATGATACATCTATGTTTAAAATAAAACACTAAAATGTATTTCTGGGTTTTTATCACTAAAAGTTTATTATGGAAAAGTTCTGGACATTTGAATAATAAAGGATTAAAGTCATTCCCATGTCCTTTCAGTGTATTTTGGGCAAATCAATTTTTTGTAAAGTAACTCATGAACATGTTTGTACATTTATCTTTGTCTAATATAAACCAAAAGCAGATAATGAACTGTGCCAGGAAGACCATACGCAGGGATATTTTGGCTCTAACAGCCTCTTGAGTGTTTCCCCAGCCCTTACCCCATTATACACCCCAAATAATGCTTTGTAATTCCCTGTCTCCGCCCACCCTCCCAGTCATTTACCTCACGCCACTCCTAGTTACTATCACACTAGGAAGAAGTCTAACATGCAAAATCAGAGTGGCGTGGATAAATGGCAAAAAAATGCCTAGAAAATTGGTCTGTTCAGCTTTGTAATTTTTGTTGAAAAATACCTCCTCGCTCCCAACTGATGAAAACAGGAAGCTCTATTCATAAATATAAAATTCTCTGCCTATGATATATAATCATCCTAATAAGAAAATGAGTTCTATACATACACGTCCAAAGGGGCAAAAAAGGAGATAGTTTCCCAAAGATGTTTCCAATTTTCTTCCGAATCAGAATTAGCAAATCGAGACGACTAACATACTCTGTCTGTGTGCATTATTCCTTACTACACACAGCATTTAGTAATTTATTTCAAAGCTTCCATTATAAACAAAAAATACAGCTTCTGTTAACCCACTCCATGCTAAGCTTATAAAATCTTACACTGAACAATCTAAGTTACAGTAGAAGAATTTTACTTCATATATGTATAAGATTTGCTATCAAAGGCTCTGTTAAAGTTAATATCCAAATAAACTATTTAAAGACTTACACAAAATAAATACATTTCCTTGAAAAATAAAATTATAAGCATAAAGAAAATTAAGGTTCATCCAATAATCTTTGTTACAATTCTTAACATTCATTTTTACCAGATCCTCAAACTGGTCATGAGATAAAGGTACACATAATATAAACGATACTAATTACATTTAATCTTTATTGTAGAAGCCGGCATCTAATATTGATTATACATAAACTAGACAGACATGATTTAATATCTGTACAGGAATCCCCAGACTAACACTTTCATGAACCAATTACAGCCAAGCTCAGCAAGCAGTTTGCAACCAGACCTGAAGAAAGGTAAACCTTTTTACAATGAGTTACAGATTCACAAGTTTAAGAAGACAAGAAAAAGAAAAACAGAAGGACTCCAATCACCCAGCAAATATGAAGCAGACCCCAGAATGTGATACAATCCAAAGATGTAAATTATTGTAAATCATCACTGTTGTTCAGAATTTCACATAGCCTCTTAAGCCAATTTTGCTCACTTTTCCACAGACACAATAATGAACTAAATAAAAGGAGGAGGCAAAAAAAAAAAAGAAAAAAAGTAGGATGGGAGGAAAGAAAGGAAAGTCCTTAACTGCAGAGTTCTGCTCTACAAATGCTTAACCTTACAGGAGTTTGGGCTCCTTCAGCATTTGTATTCTATCCAAATCCTCATGAGTCACAAAAATTAAAAAGCTATATCCTTCTGGATGCCAGGAAGGGCCTTACCACAAGTCTTTTGTCAGAGAGAGAGAGAGAGAAACAGAGAGAGCGCAAGAGCAAGGGGGGGAAGCCACAGTGGTAGGCAGTCCCACTTTACTTTGAGTACTGTGAGGTCACAAACCACATGATTCTGTCTCTCCAGTAATAGTGCTTGCAAAAAAAAGGAGTTTTAAAGCTTTTGCTTTTTTGGATTGTGTGAATGCTTCATTCGCCTCACAAACAACCACAGAACCACAAGTGCGGTGCAAACTTTCTCCAGGAGGACAGCAAGAAGTCTCTGGTTTTTAAATGGTTAATCTCCGCAGGTCACTACCAGCCACCGAGACCAACAGAGTCAGTGAGTGCTCTCTAACCACAGTCTATGCAGTAATAGTAGGTCCTTCAAATATTTGCTCATTCTCTTTTTGTTTTGTTTCCTTGCTTTTCACATGTTACCAGCTACATAATTTCTTGACAGAAAAAAATAAATATAAAGTCTATGTACTCCAGGCATACTGTAAAACTAAAACAAGGTTTGGGTATGGTTTGTATTTTCAGTTTAAGGCTGCAAGCAGAATTTACAAGAGAGGGTACAAGTTCTATCTGAAAAAAAAAGGAGGGACTATGGCATCAAACAGCCTCTTCAGCACAGTGACACCATGTCAGCAAAACTTCTTTTGGGGTAAGTGTTATCATATTTTAAAATCCTATAAGAGATGAACCTGTTAAACATAAAGGTATGTTTCTTAGATAAACTGCTAGCTTTTCCGGATAACATGATACTAAAGATCATAATAATAATAATGCTATTTTATTGAACTAAAAGTTGAAAAATGAAATTGCTGTACATATTTTGCATTTGGCATCTGTACCTTATTTACTTCTCAGAGGAATGACTTGAATAGAAAAAATTAAGTTATCTCATATCAGTATGTGAGATATATATGTGAGATATATGAAAACATACTGTCAAAATGTTTTCTACAGTTACAGAAATGAGGTAATTAAAACAGTAAAGGAAAGTTTAATATTCTCATTAACCATCACTGAAATAAAATTAGACACTAAATTAATCAAAGTATTATGAAGTATTCACTCCGGCAGCTCCCAATATTTGAGCAAACTTCAAAAAGAAAGCAATTTTACAAAATAACAGACCAGAGAATTACCTCGCATTATGCTCTACCATGTAAAACAGAGAAATAAACCTGAAGTACAGTTAACATTTTAACAACCTCAACTAAAAGAAATCTATTTATAATTTTAAACTGCATTATAAGATATCTGCATAAGTTTCTTTCTAAACAACTTTATACAATTGGTACATATTTTCAACTGAAATAAAATTATGATAAGTATGTAACAGCCATTTTTAATGTAACAGCCATTTTTAAAAGATCTTTATAGTTTCCCAGGATATCCAGGATATTAAGTTCACAGAAGTCTTTGAAAACTTACATGCAATTGTATTTTTCTATATAATTCTAATTTTACACCTACACACTACTATCCATATATAGAACTTATTATAAACACATAGCCATTGATTGAAATGTCTAGGATTCTTTTAATCATATTCTTGGACCTACCAGAATGAATACCATTTAGTCTCATGAAAAATAAAACTCCGTTAAGGATACCCTGCATGATTTAAAAGTACCATACCTACTAAAACATGCTGGACTTTAAAAGAAAACAGCCATAATACAGTGCCCTAATATTTAATTTCAAGTTAGTGTTGATACACAAAAGTAAACTACTTCAACATTCATCAGCTGACATGGTATTATAGTAAAATATCTAAACACTTACAAGATTTTCTTTATGATGTCCAGCATGTTCCAACTACAAGGCAAGTTTATAAAATTTTCTTTTATCCTTTAAAATAAATCCTTTTGCTGTGTGTACCTATATTAACTTTGCTTTATAACTTACAACTAACGATTGGAGTTTCCTTTACTCCTCCTACTTCACACATTTTAACTGGCTACCAGAGGATCAGTCTTAGTTTAGGTCAAAGAGAAATAATTAAACCTGAAGGAGAAAAAAGGTTTCCCTTAAAAGGGTGAGGAAATGTACTTTGTACTTTACAAAAAAAATAAATAAATGTAAAATTGCTGCAGTGACTCCCTCAATATCTGTAAGTGGACCCCCTCAGTTATAACACATACAATATAATAATCAAAGATTATTTTTTAAAAATTTAATGGCACATAATAAGCGTTACTCTAAAAATTTCTGCGTTAAGGAAGCAAAACATATACACAACTAGACTGCATTACAACTCATATTATAATTATAACTTATACATGGAAATTTTGCTGCTCCCACCCAAAAGATGAGAAAAGAATGGTTAAAACCATTGTTATATGGAGAGATTACTTGAAACAGACATCTCAAGCAGTTCAGTTACTCTTTCACATTACTCTATTTTTAAAAAATACATTTTTCTAACCATATCAGGAACAATATAAGTTCCAAAGGACTACTTCAGCATTAGAAGTAAAGTTATTAATACTGTCACAAAAAATATGTTAAAATGCTCTTTATTCTATCATATGAGGGGGTCTTATATTTCCGTGACATCCTTACTATTTCTACAGTAAAATTTCCAAAACTTAACCAAGTTTCTAAACAAGGCATAATAGTGAACAAAAAGGATAAGGATCATCTTCTGTGGCATGTCACAGATTTTCAGACATCATAACTAATTCTTCCTCTTCTGAAAAGTGGAATTTACCCTCTCCCAACCCCAAATAGTACTTTAGAGTCTGGATAGAGAATTTAAGATGAACCCATCACACCAAACTAATTACAGGTGGGTAGTGGACATTATGTATAGGTTATCATCACATTGAAAACATTTCCCCATTTTAAATAAAGTCGAAAACCTCATTTCAGGCTTTACATTCTTATATAATGATTATCAAAACAACCTAATGAAATGTCAGAAGTATGTGTTCCAATTTTGTAAAATAGTTTTTAAAAAGTTTAGGCTTTTCCTAGGTGAGGGACAAAGCACACGCTGACCAATTGCCTCACCTCAAATATAATGAGTGAAGTCTGTGTGCATGTGTGTGTGTGTGTGTGTGTGTGCACACGTGTGAGAGAGGGAGAGAGGGAAAGAGAGACAGAGGAAGAGAGGGAGGGAAGGAGGGAAGGAGGGAGGGGGAGAAAGAGAGAGAAGAAGAGGGAGAGAGGGAAAGAAAAGGAGAGAGAGAGTTTCAGTGTCCTTGTTCTCTCAGCATACCATTTACCTTGAATTAAACAAGAATTTTCACTCTGCACTACTCAAAATCTGTGATTTATCATAAATAAAGACTTGAAAATGATAGATGTGACTCATGTAGTATCTTACAATTAAGAACTTATTTATGAAAATACATCAGCTGAGTGATTATATTTCTACATAAAACCTTTGTAAATGACCATATTGACTGATTGAACATGATATGTGAGCTCTTATTTCCAAAATAATAGTTGTGGTCCATATCAATAATAATTTTATAGTCTCAAGATTTAATAGAGACAAAGTGTTATAACTTGTTTCTAAAATAAGAGAGCTAAATTCTAAAATCCAGGGAGACAATTTAAAAAGTCAAGAACCTACACGGAAGATCACTGCAACATATACTAAAAGCTAAAAATGTCAACGCAATTCCCAAAGACTTGTTACTATAAATTATTTTAAATTATAATAAAATAACCCTAATTTTACGTGAAAAATTGTTACAGATTTCACTTTTACATTTTAAAAATATTTTAAAATGTAAAAGATTTAAAAGAAATTGCAGAAAAATATTTTATTAGTTTGTATGAACCTCCTGATAGTTTCTAAATCAAAAGAAAGGCATGAAATATACATGATTACATTATGATATATTTTAGTTACTTTAAAAGAACAAAAATTAATCTATTCAATTACACCCTTCGAACTAATCACTGATAGTTTGACTTATTTAAATCAGTCACGCTAACGTTAAATTCGGTAAGATAGAAATGTTCCAGTTTGTTAAAAGAACACTGAAATATCTGATGGTTAAATAAACTGCAGAGGGGGAAAAAGCTAACCCATTGAAGGCACTAAGATTTTATCAAACACACAGAATTAATCTTTATTGAATAGAACCATTCACAAATCAAAACTCACTGTACTTCAAAACTTTCAAGCAGTGCTAATCAATTACAAACCCTTTCTAGTGCTTCAAAACTCATGTGCTTTCAATTTTACACACTGGTGGTCCTCAAGTAGTGTATTGGGGCTGAGTTAAGACATTCTGTATCACAACTTTTTTTTTCAACAAATATTCATCTAGAGGGCTTTTTTTCCCTCTCAAGAGCTGCTCACATGAAAACTGTGGTAATATTTTTATACTGTACTTCTTTGTTGAAGCAAAAGGTTAGGGGTTACCTAAATACCTCAACTGTATACACAAAAAAGGGAAAAGGTAAGTATTCATATAAAAAAATCCAATGGGACTCGATTATTTATTTTTGCATTTCCTATGATTAATGATGCACTCGTGCATATTTGAAAACTGATGGCAAAACAGGGTAACATCTCAAATTCCTCTCCAAAGCATATAAATACCAACCTTGCATGCTCTTCTAACCCTTGTTCAAGGATACTAAAATGTGACAACTCTAAGTCAATAGTGAGGTCATGGAAAAGCTCCTCAAAAGCAGTAAGATTGCAAACGCTATTAACTAACAAAAATCTTTAGGGATATTTTTACATTAAAGGTTCACATGGAATGGTCTACCTCTACAGTGTCTCTTTAAAAATACTACACATATGGTCAAATAGACAAACATGTTCAATGTGAAAAATTCCTTCCTGCAAATAAAAAATTGTAAATGTAACAAAGCACAACTATTTTTTCTAGTCATTTACCATGCAAGGCTTATTATTAAACGGGTGCTAGCAAAACCAATGCTAATTTAGGCAGACACTTCCCACTAGGTTACCTTAATGCATTGTTTTCTTCCCTTATACCAATGAATTCCACTGAAGATAAAATTCTACCAAAAAAAATAATAACTTGTCATTAAACTCCTATAATAAGGATAACAATAAACTCCAATACTTAGTATTTTCTAAAGAGTAAAATATTTAAGGTGCCTAAATTATATGGAAATTCTTCATGAAATCTGAAATGTTTTATATTTTAAAACAAATCTTTAGAAAAGGAAGTCTCACATAATGAAAATATACACTTTAATACAATCTATTGACATTTCAAAGATTATGGAATTCAGTGGATATGTATTTTTATTAATGTGTTGCAATTCAAAAAATAATGGGGAAATTCTATACCTTATTCAAAGGGAGTTTCTACAATTTTAACCACAGTTGACCACAGCTTTTGTCCATTCATCAGCAAACACACATAAAACAGGCCATACATTCCCCACATAACATTTTAAAGACCTGTATAGCAATTGAGATTAAATGCTCTTTTATTACATTGTATACAATATCTTCGTCATATGCTGAATTCTTAGGTATTTCCTTCCCTTTAAACTATTTATTAAGAACACAGAATTCAAGGTTTGGAATGGTGTTGGATGGATGTAAGCAACACCAATCAAGCATTTCAGGTGTTTGTTAAACAGGATTTAACTCTAAAGCATATTTTTGCATAAATATGCTTTCTTCTATTAAGAACTAAAAACCTCAACATTTACCATGATATATAAAACAATTCCCAAACAAGATAAGCTGCAGAATTAAGAGTCCTTTAAAGGCCACTTGCTACAGAAGCATTTAATACTTGCCATGAAAAAAAATTCGTTATTTGTACATCTCATGTATATACCCTGTGTTCTTCTTAATACTCATAAATCCAACATCCAATATATAGTCCAGGACCAAAAATCATACCAACTTTGATTCTGGCTCTAATAAAAAGAGGAAAAATGTTAGTTTATCTTGATTAAATGATTTTCATTTTTTAAATCAGATGCCCACAAAACAAGGAATTCTGCACCATACAGGCATATTAAGTGAATGCAATTTTTAATAATGTTTAAGATATTTTTAAATTATTATACTGATGTCAGAAAATTTACCAACTTAACATTATTCTCAGACATATATTTAGGATTAATGTGACAACTAGTTTAAAGACTCTGTTATCTGCACTATTTCTACTGCCATCCCTTAAGATATTATAGATGAGAGTTACATTAGATAAGTGACATTCCTAACAAGGCATATCTAAATATCCTGTGCAAGGCAAAAAATTTTTACAACAAAATCAAACAAATTAATTTTATTTTCCTTTTCAGTTAAACTGGCTTTTTTTTTTACATCAATGGTGTCTACTGAAATCATTACACTATCAACTATAAAAATATATTTACACAAAAGACTAAGTTAAAAATTCAAAAATTTAAATATACGTTTATAGGTTCTTCAACAATCATATGAACCATGAGTGTGCCAAACCATTGTTTACATATTCCTTATAGTCAGATATCTTACAACTAAATTCATTTTGTGGTTCAGTAAAAGCGGAAGAAAAAAAGCAAATAAAAGGAAAATGCTAGCCAAATCACAATAACAATCATCAGTAAGGTTTAAAAACATACATATGCACAGTCTTTCTTGGGAAAAATTAGAATAATGATGTTGTGACATTCCACGGAACTTTATATAGACAAGAACATAGTTTTATACAGAAACGAAATATCTGTCACATAAATACAACTTAAATTTCTTTCAACTATCAGCCCAGACTCAAAATTTTAATACACAGTACATGCATTTGCATGTGCATATGAATGCATACACATAAGTGACTACAGAACTTGGGATGATGATTGTGAACTAGGAAAAAACAACTGTAAATCATTTAACTGGGGTATTGTTTGTAGTTCTTTTGTGAAAGATAATCAATTACTTTTTGCATGTATACCAACAGAGAAACATCAATCCATAAAACCAGTAACAGAGATCAGGCATCTATTGGGAAATTCAAGATAAAAATAACCAAAAACTATACTTGTAAAACCCAAGGACGTTATTTTCCAATTATAAGCTTAAATGATTAAAAACTGATATCAGTTAAATTATTACAGTTCACAGGGGCAAATATGAATGTAATTAATTTTCTAACAGATATCTACTTATGGACATTATCTCAAAGAACAAAACAACTGTGGCTTGGAGCTAAACAGGTATATCTGCTATATATTTACTCATTGCCCATGTAAACAACTTAAATTAGGCTTGTGATTTTTAATTTGCTTATTTCGTTTTGATAGAAATAACAATTATTTTTAAATTCCTCTACTTAACTTTCCAATTTAAACTTCAAATTTCCAGGATAATCTTTAAATGAAAAGGTATCATTATTTCTACCAAATGATTAAAAATTACTTAAATGAATCTAAACAAAGTGAATTCATTGTGAAGCTGAAAAGATAATAAAGAGCTATATCTTACAAATAATATTTTAACCCACTGGTTTAAACTAATTGGTATTAGTGTAACTTGATCCTACAAAACAGACACACGAGCATCCAAAAGATATAGGGTGCAGACTACATTTAATCAATAATAATTTTATTATAAGATTTTTTTTGTAAATACAGCTTAATCAGAGAAAATTTATTTTTTGAAGAAAAGTAAATTCTCACTTTATTTCATAAACATATCAGATTACAGAAATCTGCAATATTATAGTACCAGAGAAAGAAAACTTCTTCAGGCTAATAATCTACATTATATCAATCACTCTGTTTTCCATAGAATGGATAAATGTATAAGTATATACGCAATTCATACTAAGGACCTTAACACCCAATTCAAAAATATTAAGACATAAGAAGATATCTACGAGAAAACTTCCACCAAGACAGTAGCATCCTAACACTAGGCAAGACAACTGATTACAAAAGATAATATAGTAAGATTAATTTTTACCTCTCAGGAAATTTGTAAAGCTTTTAGGTAATTCAGTTTTTGAGAAAATTGCTACTGCTCTTACAAATACAGAGTTCAATATAAAAATGAAAATATTTAAGATGATCCACAAAGCGGAGACTACTTACAAAGACAATGTACTACAATACATTTGTAAAGCGATATAAACATAAAAGTCAATGTAATCCAAACCCCTGATCATTAATCCAACCTTCTCTCCATAGTAGAAACTCCTCTTTTTCATATTAAAACTCCAGCGTTCACACAGAATTCTTTACATTCCCCCAGTTGTTAAAACTAAACACATATAATACGTTCTCTCTATATATATTTTAGGAGAAAAACTTCTAAAATTTTCAAAAATTTTTACCACTAGTATCCACCTCGTTTTAAAAATGTTATTATCTAAGCTAGACAGGGACAATCGGTATTGTAAGAACACATTTCTTGATTCAGTAATAAAGATTCAACAATATATTTCCCTTATAATATACAAAAGCATATTGCAGAATACTTTAGTGCACCAACAGGACCTGAGAAAACACATGAGATTTTTTTTAATTACCATTCACAAGTATTCACAAAAAAATTGAGCCATATGCTGATTATTAGGCTTATTTTTATTTTCATATTCTTATTTTTAAATATATAATGATAAATCACGACACAATTTTTTTTAAGAGAGCAAAATATTTGGCTTAAATTGCTAAATTATTTAATTGTTAAATGGTTAAACCACTCTATGTATATTTATACATGTAAAAAAGTTTTACTGAGACATGTTCAAACGATTTTCTTGACTACAAAATAAAATCATGTGCTCCAACAAATAACGTAACAAAATATTTTTGATAAAGTATTTATTTACATAGTAATCATATATTACATGTACAAAATGACAGAAAAAGATTTTCTATAATGAAACTACATTAATACATGTAACTCAAATTTTCCACCTTGATTTAAACCTTATTCCGCCAAATACATGGTCAATTCATTGCATTTCCATGATCCAAAAACATCTAATACCCTCAATGCTGTTTTAAAGGAATCTTTAAGAAAAATCATCTTATTATTATAAGCTAACAGAAAGATATTTTTTGAAAAGTAGCTGTGAAAACAGTGTGATCTGAAAACCTACATATGAACTTAAAACTTACATACTCAAACATATGAAAAGAACAAGAAAACAGCAAACAAATGCATAGAACTCTACCTAGCAACAATGCCAAACTAAGCAGCCAACCCTGAGCATAGTAGAAATACATATGCTTTTTAAAATAAATGCTCAAATTAAAGCTTGCCTTTTGAACTGCTCAAATGAAGAGATAACATTCCAGTGACTACAAAATTTTCTTCTAAACTGGCAAGACATAAAACAATCACATCTAATTCCTAATTTTGCAATTATAATGTATGATACTTTCTTTAATCATAAGACTACCATTTATTCTAAACTGGCCAGAAAGGCTTGCCCATTGCATTTTTCCTGTACGTACCTCTTCCTTATCAATTATGGTGTATCTTCAGCATTCGGAGAAGAGAAAAAAAAAGCTTCAAAACTTTAACTGAGTTTAAAACACATCATTAAATCAATATACACAGGGCTACTTTAAAATATTCATTTCCAGAAGGCCAGAAAATCTTACTTTTTTTAAGTTGATGCATCTACACATAGAAAGCAACTTTTACTAAGTTCTTTTGCTACGCCATAATGATCTGCTCCAGAAACTCAAGGGTACCTAAAACAACGGGCTACCTGTTCTAGCCATGCTTAGGAATGTGTCCAAATCATTTTTATTGATTTAACCTTTATAGGAATGCTACATATCCTCAGAGCAAAACATTTTGAATGTATTTATAATATGATACACACTTCTGAGAAACCATGAAAAAGAAAGCTAAAAACAAATCTAGTTACTTCTCCGCCCATGGTTGTTATGGTTTATTTTTGTTTACTTTAAACACTATCAACAGACCTAAATATTAAATAATTCTATTTAGGAAAACTTATTTTGGCACCACTGTAAGTAGAAATAAAAATTTATTTTGGAAAAAAAAAGTGCATTTAAATAAATTCTAACTTTAAGAAATAAAATGCCTAACTTGACAATGATGTCACACCTACAAATTTTAACGGATTCTAAATACTCCTTTCATACTCTAGTTACACATCAATCATGGAACCTACAAACATCAAACTTAAAGAATTTAGTCCTTACTGAAAAAACGAAGTTGTACTCTAGTTTACATTCTGAGAGTTTACAGAGAAAGTTCTGTGCTGCCTATCTCTCTAGGTTTCTGCAAGTGGTACTTTATTAATGGCTTCAGCAGCTAATGCCTGCATTAGTTATATTTGCCAAATAATAATTCACAATATTATGCTTCCTCACATTATGGTTCATCATTCGTTAACTCGGACCTCACCTCTAAAGAAGTTAAACTTTCACTGCAAACTTTTCTCTTGAAAAAGGCAAACAACTTTTGAACATTTCCAGATGTAGCACTCAAAAGAAAAAAAAAATCATAGGTAAATTCCCAAAGAATTCTAAAATCATTAATAAGAATGTAATAAACCTGGAGTCACTACTTATTACTTCAATGATCATCTATAAGTTTAAAGGCTGTATGTACTATATATCAAATTAAGAAACTTATGATAGAGCACTAAGGATTTCAGGTAGCTGCCAGCAGATAAAACTACCAAGCATATTTCGGTGTGAGACAAGATTCCACTGCACTGGAATTTCTGAAGTTCTGACAATTACTGAACACACAAGAATAAAATCATAACGTTATCTTTTTCAAATAGTTAACTTATTTTTTTCCTGGGTAATATAAATTTGGGTTTGGCTACATTATTTTCATCTTGTCATCAATTTTTTATCAAACATCCAAGCACCCATGAGATTATGCTAAACTAAAAGTTAATTTATATGCAGCCTACTTCTCTGGAGCAGGGCTGGGACTAGAGTGAGGCAAGCAGGCGGCTAGGGCACAGCATTTAAGGAGGCCCTCTTTCGCACACAACCCTGAAAGCCAGTGCCTCCTTACATGTCGTGCCCTAGATACTCTGCCTGCCTCACTCTAGGCCCAGGTCCTGCTCTGGACGCACACTAGTGTCAACCATTTCATGAGACATATTCTAAGCAGAGTTATCATAAAACATAGAAGTATGGTAAGCTAAGAATAATAAAATTTATATGTTTAATAGCCTATCAGATTTATATTTTTCTAAAAAACAAAAAAGGACCCACTCGAACTTAAATGTAAATAAACATAAAAAAATGATCATTTTATACTCCAATGAGTAGTAAGAGTTTCTGAGATGTCACAAACAGTTGACAAATTTTCTTTAAAAATGATATATATTTGCCATAAATATCATTCAAAGTAAACTAAGTGGCCTTATTACTTGACCATAAGACTTTAAAAAAAATAATTGAGTATGTTCCATTAAAGGGTTCACAGGGTTACACATGACTTGTTATAGCCCAGTGGAATCCAAATCTGGCTGATCAATAGAATCACCTGAGGCACAGGTCTTGTGGAGGGAAGAGGAAAAGAGAAGGCCTTGGGAATTTTTTTAAACAAAGCTCTCCAGGTAAATTAGTCAAGTTTGAGAGCCAATATAACCAACTTTTAATACACCCAGAAATTAGCTGAAGACAAAATGTATATACAAAATATATAAATTTCCAAACTGTCTCCCCGCTAAACGTTTATAAAGCTTATTCACAAGAAATAAAATATTAAAATTTCAGTTTGTTACTTTTCTCCAGTAGAGATGTTAGGTAGCCAATAGTGATGTGTCCAACAAGTAATATTAATAAGAAAAATAGGGGCCGGCCCGGTGGCACAGCGGTTTAGTCCGCGCTTGGCAGCCCGGGGTTCGCGAGTTCGGATCCCGGGCGCCCGCCGACGCACTGCCTGTCAGCCATGCCGTGGCGGCGTCCCATATAAAGTGGAGGAAGATGGGCACGGATGTTAGCCCAGGGCCAGTCTTCCTCAGCAAAAAGAGGAAGATTAGCAACAGATGTTAGCTCAGGGCTGGTCTTCCTCACAAAAAAAAAAAAAAAAGAAAAAGAAAGTCAGAAGCATAGACAATTCAATAAGATGCATACAGCCAAAATATTAATATTTTTCTTTTTCTTTTAGGTTCAAATAGCTATTCTAAGTATATAATCAATTTACTCTAAAAACTTAATATTTTAAACTTTAAATTCATCTAATTAAGCTCATATTAACATATTTTAAGAAAATACATGTGCCTAGCAACTTCCTTGATCTTTAGAGTATACCTTAACTGAAACAGGACTTTGTTTCTAGGTTAGCTTTTCTTTGTTGGCTGTTTATTGTGCCAGGCACTGTGCTACACTCCCTATAAACACTATTTCCTTTAATTCTCACAACTCCTTTATATGAGATGGGTATTATAATTATTTACAGATGAGGAAACTGAAAATGAGATAATAAAACCTGCCCAAGGTCACACAGTTGAAGAGCTGGGATTCAAACCCAAGCCTTCTTCACTTGTAATTACTACCTTATAGTATTATATATAACCTTAATGCAGTTACTTCCTAATCCCCAGCTTCATCTGTAAAGGTGTTAGTTCTCAGAAATATAATTAGAAGTTATTAAATTGACAAAATACAAAAGGAGAGATAATCTTTGAGTCTCCAAATTCTCCCAAAGTTTATCTTTAAAGTAATACTTGGGGCCGCCTGGTGGCGCAGTGGTTTAGTCCGTGCTTGGCAGCCCGGGGTTCGCGAGTTCGGATCCCGGGCGCCCGCTGACGCACTGCTTGTCAGCCATGCCGTGGCGGCGTCCCATATAAAGTGGAGGAAGATGGGCACGGATGTTAGCCCAGGGCCAGTCTTCCTCAGCAAAAAAAAGAGGAGGATGGGCAACAGATGTTAGCTCAGGGCTGGTCTTCCTCAAAAAAAAAAAATAATAAAAAAAATAATAAAGTAATACTGATCAGTGAGAACCAAAGAGATTAAGAAAAAAATAAAACTTAAGAGTATACCAAGAAATAAGATTTAGGTCAGATTTGATCAGAAAATGAAAGTTCCAAGGGATTACATAATTCTAAATCAACTACTACAATCAATAATCTTATTCAGTGTTCACACCACACAATATACACTTCATGTGATATGAAAATACCATTTTAGGAGTTAAAAATTAAACTCAAATTCAACACAAGGAATTTGTAATCCTCCTTATTTATAAAATTAAAACAATAATGGTTTCAATCATGGGCTTTGGTGTCAGTCAGATCTGTAGTCAAATCCTAGTTCCCATAATTATCCATAACATTCCCTTTACCATGGTCTCGTTGTCCTACCTAAAAAGGCCTATATGCCCAAATTTATTCTAAGTGACCAAGATAACTTTAATTTCTAAGTCTTAATTTCTAATTATAACTTCTTAAATTCTTATTCATTTAAATCTTTAATGTTCCCAAAGATCTACTGATCAGGGTGTTTTTTTCTTTGCCTACCAATAGATGATGTACATGATTCTAGGAAGTAAATACTTGACATGTACTACTCATCTCAATTTCATCTACAACCATTTCTCCATTATTATTCAAAACAAAAATTCTTAGAGAAGCCACAAAAGAGCTCTAGCTGCTTTTTTTCTGGCAGAGGGTAGGAATAAAGCTGTGAGATTATATTTCTCAGTCTATATGGATCCATTGGGAGAAGACGCCCTGACCAGAAGCCATAGGAGACGGTAGGTAGATGAGACATCTTTGCAAAGAATAAAGAACTGAGGAGAAAGCTGTTTGAGCATCTACAAACGTCAACAGACTGCTCCAGTCATTCTGCACCTGTATTTAATTTGATACGTAATGTTTTAATGATGAAACCAACAACTTTAAAAAGCCTAAATAAGGTAGAATCATTTCTTAAAATTAAATAAATACATATGCAAGTATAAAATAATAGATACTACATTTTAGAAAAGGAAACATGCAAACTGCTTCCCTATCTAGCAATGGAGGCAAAAACTTAAAAAAAGATTCGGTTAAAAATAAAAGTTGATAGGGTAAGATACTTCATTGACTTTAGTTTAAACTCCACAGGTGTTCACACTTATTTCACCAGAAGTCACTAAAAAGATGTGAGAAAAGAAAGACAAGAGGTTTTGTGTGCAGCCAGAACAGTCAACCAATGAAGCAGAGAATAAACTTAAGAATGACATGGCCAGCCCAGTGGCGTAGCAGTTAAGTTCGCATGCTCCGCTTCGGCAGCCTGGGGTTCGCAGGTTCAGATCCCGGTTGTCAAGCCACGCTGCGGCAGCATCCCATATAAAAAGTAGAGGAAGATGGGCACGGATGTTAGACCAGGGCCAGTCTTCCTTAGCGAAAAAGAGGAGGATTGGCAACAGATGTTAGCTCAGGGCTAGCCTTCCTCACTAACAAAAAAAATGAATGACATGGTGATTTAGTAGTCATTGATCTAGTAGGAAAAAAAATCAAGCCTGGATATGAAAAACACAGGCAATTGAAGAGATATTACAAAGAAACTAGCAGAAGAATTTGGCAGCAGTTATTGGGAGAGGCAAAGAATAAGGAAAATGAGATTGCAGCCTAGGAGAGAATGGTGATGTTGCCAATGATTAAGACAAAAATAGGAAAGGGTAAATTAGAAAGAGTTTTGTCTTCATCATTAAAGTTGTGCTTAGTGCGAAAAAATAGGATACTAATTACATATAACACAATTTCAATTTTTTAAATTATAGAGAGGTGTGCATGTGTATCAGAGGAACTCAAAATCGTAATGATCATTATGTTTAGATAACAAAATTACTGAAGACTTTTTTTATACTTGCCAATATTTTTCAACTAAAAAAATTATTGTTTAAACAACAGAATTATGGAAGACTTTTTTTACACTTGCCAATAGTTTTCAACTAAAAAAAAAGAATATATGTTACAGCTTTAAAAATTTAGTTGACAGTATGCTTTAACGTTTAAAAAGCTTATTTTTCCTGAACCCATACAACAAATTTGGTACTGGGAACAATGTTGGGTTTTTTCCCCCCCACTGTGCTCAAGTTGTAAGAAATAGAGCAAATTCCTACAATTAGAAACTATTTTTACATGGGAAAATCAGTTTCACAAAAACCATAGAATCTCATGGAAACATGACAGACCTAGCATGGGTTTTGGTGTCCTTTAAGTTTAAATCACAGTCATACCAATTACTATAAAACCTTGAGCAAGCTACTCAAGCTCCCTGCGTTTCAATTTCTTCATCTGTAAAAATATTACCACCTACCTTGAAAGTTTTCTGGGAAAATTAAATAAGATAACACATGTAAAGTGCCTACATCCAATCAGAAAAAATCAGTGCAGTTATTACATAGAATCAACTTTCCAATCCTTAAATCCTCTTAGAGGAGTTCAAATTTGACTACGCACAGTGTGGTCCACAGACCAGAAGCATCAACATCACCTGAAAACTTGTATAAAAATGCAGAACCTCAGGTCCCACTCCAGACTTTCTGAATCAAAATCTGCATTTTCACAAGATCCCCAGGAAAAACAAAGTTTGAGAAGCCCTATTCAAAACAACATTCAATTAAGGGAGGGTCCAACTTGTTTATATATTACCAGCTCCCAGAAGTTGTCTACTCCATCTCTGTTCCAGAGTTCCTTCTGATGCTGAGTGAAGAGCAACTGGTAGTTTACTCCTAATTCCTAATTCTGAGAGACTGAAGAAATTGACAAAAAGTCTAACCTACTTCCACTTCCAAAAGACTTTTCAAACCTAAAGAGAACCTAAAAAGTTCCAAAAGAACTTTTCAAACCGCATGTTCACCCCTCAATTTATCCACTATGATTGAACAAGAGGGTCCTGTGGTACATAACTCTCTTTTAAAACAATGTCTTCAATAATTTGAGACATTTTGTAGTTTATTAAGCTGCACAACCATATTAACTAGCTACCAGTCTATGTTTATCCATTTTGTCAATGATGTCTCACCACAAACTTGTCAAATGCCTTACTGAAGTTTAAAAACACCGTATCTGTCCCATGTTCCTGACCTACAGCCACCTCGTAGCGGACACAGCACAGAGTTCATGAGGCATGGCTACTGCTGAGTCAAACCACGTGGCTTCTAGTACTCACCTTTAAGGTGGCTCACAAATCATGCCTTTAATAACCCATTCTAGAGTCTTAGCAAGCAAAGGCCTCAAGCTGACAGGTCCTCAGACTTTCATTTTGCAACTAATTCCTCTCTTTGATATTTTGATCCTTTACTGTTAAGTATTTTACAATCACAGGTGCCTATTCTTGTCTTTTTTCCATTCCATGACTACTGACTGAATAAAATAGAAAATATACAAGACAACTGTATACATGAAAAATTGTCAGGCCAAATAGTAATTCAAGTTTCCTAAGTTAGAGAAATAAAAGGTAGTATGAAGTAGATATGACAAAGGAAAAGAACATCTGGTAGACTCAGCAGCTAAGAGCTCAGTAAGACTATTACAGAGCTCCTACACGTTTATCTCCTTTGAAGGGATTGCTCAGACTGCTTTAAGCAGACATTCAACTTTCTTTTATTCCTTACAGAGTTGAGAATTCCCCCATTTTCTCAGCCTAAATTTCCCCTTACCTATACATTTATTCTGGCTCTGTACCCTTAAAAAGGACATGCCCTCAGTAGCCCATTCATGCACTACTTTATTCTTTTCATTCTTGTCCATTTGAGCACTGCCTTAGATTCCAAACTTCCAGTGGAGAGCCCACATCTGTAGATTTCCCTTTGAATGTGTCACCTAGAATTAAGCATTTAGTTGCTTTATGATAGGCACACCAATAATGATTAAGAGCCCACAGAAAGAAATACTTACCACAAATTTAAAATCCATTAAAAATTAAGAACAGAGAAAAGTATATCAACTTTTTTAGGTAAGAAAGTTGTATATGAACCAGCACTTTTTAGTCTTGGCTGGGAAGGCTTAGAGAAAAAAACCTGAATATGAAAGGTGAATTGGTCTTTAAGACAAAAAGAGGAATATACTTAGAGGATGGAGAATGGAACACCACTTAAGAAATAAAGAATGTGATAAGCCAAGACTCAGAGCTAAGACAAGGGAGACAATACAATAAGTGGAAGGTTGAGAATTTTTAACTCTCTGAAGTACAAGGGACTATTTATCAGCAGCATGGTTTAGTAGCTGCCATGTACTCTTCTCTAAAGCAAGCTTCATTCCTGAGTTTAGAGATGCCTCCAGTGAACCTAATTGAATCAAAATCTAGCAAACTGATTTCTGTTAACAAAAGGGGCTGTATATTAAAATGTTCCTCGTGACCAGTATCTACTTGCTGAAAGCACCCAAATATCTAATAGGTAGAGCTACACAGGAAACAAACTTAAAATTAAAAAGCATGATAGCCAGGAAGTCAGAAAGTCAAAGAAAGACTAATTCTAGTCACAGGACATGATCTTAGTAAATTATTTCTCTTGATATCTTTACATTGTTTAATTTTCTGGTTTTCTCCAAGCTTCTCGCCTCACCCCAAATTTTTCTAGTATAGCACAACTTTTAAAGCACTAAGCTGCAAGTTGGGAGAACTAAGATCTAGTTTCAGAGTTATCATGATATATATAAGAAGATGAAACATTTAATTTTTCCGAGCTTCAGTTTCATCACTTGCCAGTACTAAACTATATAATACTCTAAGGCTTTTCCAAATTCTGTGTTTCTTGCCATATTTATTATATTCTGGGTAGAAGATTATTTCCAGTAGTATTTCCTGGTCAGCATAAGGCCACCCACAGCAGACATCACAGTACACGGCATTCTTTCCCACTGAGACCCTGCATAACCACAATCCTTCTCAGCTCAGGTCTTCAGGGAGTCACTAATAAACAATAGGAATTTGTGGACAAGAAGAAAAGTTTTTACCATTCCATGCCTGACGGTTACATTTTCATTCAAAATTCAGTTTCTTCTTCCTGATTTTCATTTAACCATCCTCATTTCTATCGAATCCTTGACATCTATCTTTTACTTTGGGTCATTGCTTCTGCAGCCATAGATCCATGTTTTAAGAAAGCACTAGCAGGGCAGTGATGAGAGGTAGAAAAGGTAATGAAAAGGGCAGATAAATGGAAGAACTTCATCCTGGAGCCCTTTTCCTTTCCCGCATGGCTTTAAGAAAAATAACTTCATTTCTTCGTGCCTTAGTTTCCTCATCTGTGAAACAGGAGGAAAAACTACCCACCAACCTGCCCTGTGCCTCATATGGATGTTTTTGAGATTTAAATGAGACAAAATATGTCAAAGTACTAATAAAAATCTCAAGTATATTAAATATAAGTTATTACAATTTAGTACTATAAAAAAACAAGGTCAAACTTCTATTCACTAGACTAAAAGAATATGCTTATGCCTTTAAATGGCAACGCAGGATATGGGTTGGCCAGTTTCTTACCAGAGAATAAAACTTTAAAATCTTCAGCAAACCAAGTATTTTTGAAGGCTAAACTTTGTGAGATAACATTTATCTCAAAGTTACTCTGTCTATGCATTCCTCTAGCTCAGTGAGTTTCATTTTTTATAATGTAGTATATACATGTAATGATCACCAGTCCATGTTTGTTTATAAGTTATATACATCTGTTACCTTTCTAACACTATTTGCCTTATAAATTGTTCACAAAAATAGAAACTTTAAGGTCTAAAAAATGTATATAAGCTATGAAACTGTCTGTTCAAACACCAAGTTTTAAAATGCAAACATAATCTATAAGACAAAGCTAGAGCTGCTGACTGAAGTGGTGATGAGGGACCAGGAACCTAGAGGTCCATGATGAAACTCCTATGGTTCCACTAAGCACAATGTGAAACCACTAATCCTGAGATCAGACTTTCCATTAGCCTCCTTAAAAATAAACAAATAAATGTGCTTTTGCTTAATAGTGCTGTTTCCTTAGCTTGGAGTCAAAGATGTTATAAGATGCAACTGAATACTCGAGGTTATATTTAACTGTATTATAACTGTAGAGATATAGTTAAGGATACCATTGACTACATAATAGTAGTCCCCACAGGCTTCTGTGGAAGAAAATTCTCTCAGGCCTCGGCACCAAAAACGTTATACTGCTAACAACTACCATGTGTTCTATCATGGACTGTCAATCTAGTTTCTTTTGAGACAGTATCGTATACAATGCTATGCTTTCCTATTTGCTAGGAAGCTTGACAGTAAAACTTTTGCCCCATCTCAGCAACCAGAGAGGGACTTTATTACACGCATCTCTGTGTATTCTTACCTCCTGTATTGATTTGGAATCCCCACTCCTTTTAGGCTTCATCTTGATTTCCTGTTTTTTCTATCCTATTCTACTATAAATATTATGATAAACTCCTCAAATCTTTTTAGAATCAGCAAAGATACAAATGATAAAACTCAACACTCCAACTTGCCACTTGGCACCATCAGCTTCCCATTCCTTCAGGATAAAAACCATGGAATCCTCTTTGGTAACTAATTCACTTATTCCATCAGTTCCCAATACTTAATTCAGCCTTTGCATTATCACTTATATTTGTTTCCTATTCTTCATTCCTATGCCGCCATTACTTCTCACCTGGACTTCTACAATAGGTCTTCCCACAGCCAATCCATTTTACATGCTGCTTATAATCAATCTTTCTTAACCAGTATCAACACACACCATATGTTTTATCTTTTCAAACACCTTTTAAAGGTGTCCCATACCTATGGAAAAGCCTAAACGCCTTAGTCTGGCATTCAAAGCTTGCCACATTCTGATACCAAGCAACAGTCTGGTCTGTATTTCCTACAATCAAGACTCTCTCTAGACACATTAAACTATTTGCTCCATATGCCTCATCCTTGCCTCTAGGTCTCTGATCAAGCTGTTGCTCTTACTTGCAGTGCTCCCTACCTATCCTCTCTGCCACCCTCCCCCCAAATTTCTACAGTGTCAAATATTACCTATCCTTGAAGACAGAGCTCAAATAGCATTATTTTCACAAGCTTACACCCTCCAAATTGAAAATTCTCTTACCTACCTCCGTATTCCCATAGTAGTGTACCTGTTACTCTCTTCACGTATTTATCTCCATCATTCTCTCATATTCATCTCCTATCACTCTCTGTCTCAGTTTCTGTGTATGAGACTGTCTATCTCTCTACTTATACATATATGTAAATATATATCATTCTTCAAGACCAGTGACTCTGAAGCTTTTCTCTTTTTAACTGAAAAATCCATTTTTCACATAAAATGTTGTAAGAAAGCCCAATAAATAAAACAGATTTTTAAAGGAGCCTCTCTGGTTGCTAGGGAGAAGGGTTGAGAAGATAGCTAGAACCCCACACCCTCTCCTGAGCAGCCCCCCAAACATCTTCACAATGTACAGTACACTATACACTCTATGAAGACAAGAAGTATACTTACTACTTTATCTTTCTCCCATTTTATATAATGATTTTTATATGTTACTTCCTACATTATACAAAATCAGATATTCCTGGAGTCAAATCATAGCTCTGTTGCTTATAAACTATGTTCTTTATGCAAATCCTTAATCTCTCTGAACTTAAATTCTCATGTAAAACGGAAATGGTAAACTGTATGTCATGTGAGGAACACATCAGATAAGACACATAAGACACATAAAAGTCATACTTCATAGTATTGACAGCAATAGGTACAAAAGAATTCCTATTCCCTCTCTCCTCCCCTTACTTTCTTTCCACATCATTTAGCCAAATGTCTAGCAAATAATAGGAATTCAATAAAGATTTCTTGAATGAATTAATGAGTAGATGGACGGATGAATGAATGAACAACAATTATCTAAACAAAAAATAAAAAGACATAGAAAACAGATTTGATAACAGGTACAGAAAAAAGACATGCTAAAGAAATAATAAGAAAAAAGGAAAAATACTTTAAAAATAACTTTTATGGCTGGAAAAGAATAAGATAATACTTCATATATTTAAAAACTGGACATGTTTTCAATTAAAATTTACTACCAAAGAAAGACAAAAGAATTATTTACACACATAATTTTAAGGTTTATGTGTGAATAATACAATATCTGGCAATATCTAAACTCAATTTATATTCCACAGCTTAGAAATAAGAGTTACAGTAAATTAAACTAAATTATCATGCTTTTTAAAATGAATTTTATTTCACTGACTTAGATATGACTGTTATAAATGGTGTTCTGATTTTCTTTTTAAAATGTGTGTTCCCTTGTTTCTCAAGTTACAAATGTAAAGTTCTGCAATTGTATTTAAAGTCTTTCAGAGGTAGACATGCACAAAAGAAATACCTCAACACAAATCACTATGACACATAATGAACCCAAAAGGGATAGGCATATATCGTTAAAGTCAAGACATTAAGTTTGATAAAAACAAAATCTGACCTTTAATGTTTTTTAAAATTGGTTAATAAACATAAAATGAAGCAAGGCTTACATTCCACATATTTTTAAACTCTTCTGGCATCCTTGGGGTCTGTCTAGAAAAGCAAAGGAGTATGTACACGGTAGAGATAAAAAATTCAAATAAAAGAAATCCTGAGGGACTGTCCTTTAAACAGAGGGCTGAAATCCAAGTGGTTTATTTTTCTGTATTCACAAAAACAAACTTCATGCAATGGATAAAAATCAGTAAATGAAAAGTGATAGCATAAAAAAATTAGAGATGCTATTAAGCACAATGTCTTGAAGTAATGGTAAACTACAAGTTAAGATTAGGTCTTATTCTTTCAAGTTATTTATAGTCCTTAAAAATGAGAAAAACAGAACAGAAATTAGATTATAAATATCTCTTATAAAAACTTCACTCCATCAGAGCAGCAAGGTTAAGGAATGATTTACCAAATTTGACTCCTAAAGATGACTATAACAGAATGCTTTTCATTTGACTTCATGAAAAATGTGAACCCTTTTCCTTCTCACTACCTATATGAAGGCTAAAGTCAATATATTATGAAATGAAACTATAAAAATGTATTAGTATTCCAAAAACAGATGTATATTTCATTTGAACAATGTATGTCTATTTATCAGTAAATAATTTAGTGTACAGCATGATTAGAATTTTTAAAAAATAATGCCTAAATATCGAAATAATAAAACAAAATATCAATACGGTTATCTCTGGATGAGATAATTTCCTTCTTTTGTTCTTCTAGATATTCCAAAATCTCTCAAACGTGTTACTTTTACAATCAGAAAAAGTTATTTTAAAGTTATATACATATAAATATGTATGTATGAATGCATGTGTATATTTGCACATGTATGTGTGTATCTCCCTGAATGGCCTACTTGTGTCTAATTTATACAAACAGAAAGCAGGGCCTTAGTGTAAAAACGAGAAAAAGTAAAATAGGAAGGTAACTTATGTTCTTTAATACTTAAGAAAATATTCTCAAATCTCCCTAATGGAACATAATAGTTAAAAGTTTGGCTGTGAAGTCAGAAAGACCTGATAAAATCCCAGCTCCACCACTTAACAGCTGGGTAAATTTGGAAGAGTTATTTAATTTCTTTAATCCTCAGTTTCTTCATGTAAAATTTGGGAATAATAATATGCAACTAACAGGGCTATTAAATGAAATTATATATGGAAAGATATTAGTGCACAATGCCTATTTAGTGATGGTAGTAATATTCCTTCTTCCTATAATGCTTTGTGTAGCCAAAATTCCTACCTATCCTTCAGGTTCAGCCTAAATCAACTTTCTTAGAGAGGCTTTCCCTAAATTAAGTTCCCACATTCCACTATTCCATAGTACCCTGTACATGTTCTTTCACAGACCTTATGACAATTCATAATTATTTATTTATGCAAATGTATCCACAGTGCGTAGCATACTATATGAACTTAGTAAATTATGAATGAATTTATGAATAAAGATGTTTATATTTATAATCTTTCCACTGATATCATAAAATTTTATCGCTACATATCAGAGAGATCCTGATTATAAGTTATTGACTGTAATACAAATGGGGTACCTAAATTTGAATTTAGTATTTCTGGGGACAAATGCACTAGGGAAAAAAAAGATCACTAGTATTTCGGTCTATCTCTACATATTTAAAATCACAATGATAGAATCATAGTAATTCTCTAATTTTGTCCCTCAATCTTCCATTAATGAGTCCACTAAAAAAAAGGAATAAGAAAAACGTTAACTTTCTTTCTTGGCTTTTAGTTTACCTACTGAGTTTTCTTTTAATCACCATTTGCTACAACTGTGATTAAATCAGATGTTTACTGACAAATTGAGGGAGCACTGCTAGATAAGATTAGTGCACTGGCTCTCAAACTGTGGTCCCCAGACTATCAGCATCACCTGGGAATTTACTAGGAATGCAAATTATCAGTCTCACTCTAGATTTACTGAATCAGAAAGCTTGGAGGTAAGGCCCAGCAGTCTTATGGTTTAGCAGGGCTCTAAGGTGATTCTAATGCACGCTAAAATTTGAGAACCATCACATTAGAGGATTTACTCTTTATAAGCAGTATGTTGTTTCATTGGTTTTCACCAGTTTAACTTGCCAGTCTTTATATTTCATCATTAAAATTCTAATGTTGCAGTAAAATCTCTAAAATACTCTAAAGCCTGACAAACAAGACACCTGTCAGTAAAATAAAACAGGCAACCAAAGACTGATTGACTGCTTAGTAAGCATTCAACACTGTTCTATCCACATATGGTACACAGTCAACTCATGTTGTCACTGTTCTCTTTTATTAGAAACTAACTCCCTCTAGGTACCTCTCCTAAATAAAAACTCGTTGCATCAGAAACACTAATTTCAAGTGAAACTGGAAGATGACTCAAAAATACAACTACTGTTTTCAAAGGTCTTATAAGTCACAGGAAAAAGAAAATGATGTGAGCCAAAAACGTAATTAAAAGTGGTATTACCACTCTATGTAAAGATATACACAATTAAGTCAAAGGTTCAAGTGGATTTTAGATTAATCTCTATTTTAGAGATATAATTCATTAACAAAACGATAATAAACTGCCCCAACAAGACTGTAAATATGGCTTAATGAGAGGAAATCTGTTAATACAACAAAACGCATAAGTAGGTCAAATGCGAAAAAAGCATACAATCATTTCAAAGATTACCTTTTTGGCATTTGATAAAATTAAATTCCCTTTCATTTTCTTTTTTAAATCTAGGAATATAAAACTACTTCCTCAAAGTGATTTAAACTATTTTAAACCAAAAGTCAACATCATACCTACTAGTGAATATGAAAAGCATTTCCATTAAATTAGGAATAAAAAGGTCTATGATCCTCACTCTTAGTTATTAATGTTCTGGAAGTTCTCATTTAAAATAGAAATAACCATTATTTGTGGATAATACAATTCTCTAGAAAGCTCAGGAGAATCAACTAAAATTAAGTTGATTAAATTTTAAAAGTTTTTAATTTTTTTAAAAAGTAGTATTACCACTATATGTAAAGATACATGCAATTATGTTAAAGGGTCAAGTGCACAAGACCATAAACTGCAAAAATACAGTTTACTATAAAAACAATAGAACTTGTGATAAATGAGAAATAATAATAGTATTTCTAACAGAAATAGAATGTAAGCTCCAGGAGATTTGGGAGGTGTTTTTGTTTTATTTGCTGCTATATTCCCAGAGCCTTGAAGAGTGCCTAGCACACAGCAGGCACTCAACAGGCATTTGCTGAATGAATAAATGAAAAGCATTTGCATACAATAATCCTTTAGACCAAATGTGGTCTGTCAATAGGTGACAGTCTAAGAACTGTTCATTACAAGTCCTTAGTGAGATAAGGACCAGAATGTGAACCAACTGCATCATCACGTACACCAATCAATTCAGCTTTTATCACAGGAAAACTACCTCAATGAAGGAAGCAGGGAACTGGTTTACAATCGGCCTCAAGCTACTTAACTCAATGACAAACAGTGCACATATTGGCTACGCTGCTGGGTGGCACTGCTTTAGGCTAAATGTTGGGAGTTGAAATGAGAGGGGAAAAAAACCTTCAAACCAAAGAATAATTTGTAAAAATAATGTCTGCCTGCTGAAATGTGGTTGTAATTATGTCACTGTGTCTTTTAAAGGAAGCTTGTGAAATATACGAAAGCAACAAAAAATTGTAAGGATAAACTCTTTTTGTCAGGTTCTAATCAGGAAATGTGGACATCCCAGTAGTGTCTAAATGAATGAAGTCTTTATACTTTCAGCAATCTATAACAGATGACCACAGAAATTAAGGCACATGAAGTTATGCTCTGAATTAATATCAACACTTCAAGTAGATACCTCACTCATCACTTTAAAGTGGGTCAATATTGTAGTGTCATCTCAAATATAAAAGTAAAACAAAAAACTGAGTCGGTGCTGGTAGTTTAAAAAATGAGGAATAAGGAAGCAGTAGTCAAATTAACGCTAATTTATAACAGAGAGGCTCAGAGAAAGTGAACTGGGCTGATATTCAGAAGACTAAGTATATAGTCCTGAACCCAAAACTAACCTACTACACATCCTAGGGCAAACCACCTCATCCCTCTGCTCTTCAGAAAGGCAGGTAGGCAGTCCTACAAAAATATGCTAAGGTTCAATTCTATCTATAATCCTATAAACTCAAACTAATTTAAAAGGTATAGACATTTATACAGAGATTTGCACTGAACACCAACCTATCTCCTAAGTAAATGATTTACATACATAATCTGATTCAATCCACACAAGAAACCTGAGATGGATATTGTTATTTGAATTTTATAAATAATAAAGATCTCACAGCAATATAAAGAAAGAGAACTAATGGAATCCACTCATATTTGTATGACTCCAACAGACCACCCTTCCTTCTACAAACCAGACACTACATATATATTACAATTTTCTAAGGAAGCAGCAGAGGTTAAAGGTAATTCAGAGACACTAAATACAGAACGTTACACATAAAAATGTTTGTCATGCAGCTAAGATGAAGAAGAAACTAAAGTTAATGTAGTAAGAAAATAATGGGAATAGTAAAACCAGTTCTAAAATTAATAATAACGAAGCAAAATAAACACCTGATGCACGATATAAAAATGCTGAAAATCATTAAAAAAATCAGGAGATGACCAACATAAAGCAGTAACTTGAATTTCTAACATAGACATATAGGATGTAGATAGATTACCCATGCCCCTATTTCCTACCTCTTCTATTTTGAAGACTTTTGACCTTTTCTCAACTTTAGCAACTCCTACGGGGAATGTCCTCCTACTATGAATACAACTTCCTATTCATTCTATTAAATTCAACACTTACCACACACCTAACAGGTACCAGGCATAGTAAAACAGGAAAATTAAAACAATCTGTACTCATGAAGCTTACAGTGGGGAATAGAAATGGATAAGAAAATAGATCCATAATACGGTAAAATAAGGACTTTCATGAGAGTGTAGGACAGGTGCCATGGCCCACAGCAAGGCAGTTAGCAAGACTGGATAGGCCAGGGAAGTCTTCCTGGAGGATGAGATGTCTGAGCTGACGCTTCCAGTTTCTCACTTTGTTACATGTTCTATTCCTTCAGCTCTCTTAATTACTCCTTCTATTCTACTTAACTGTATACTTCATTGAAATCTCCAAACCGTTCTCCTTCTCCTGTCTTTCTACAAATTGATCAACTCCATACTTTCTATTTCATCCCTCCCCAACAGCCGAGGCTCAGCGATCAGAACCTCTATCACCTCAAATTTCAATATTCTTCTGCTACATCAGCCCTTCAAATCCCTACATCAATTCAATCATCTTTCTTTCCCAGTCCTATGCCCAGCAGCTGAGCACTGCTATTGAAAATTATACAACCTTGCTGTTACAGCCCTTACAAATGCTCACCAAGCTCAGCTGAGTCCTTGACAACTTAGGCAACATCAAGCATATTCCTAATTAGCTTTCCCTCCTAACTCCACTCTTGCCATTACAAACCTTCACTACTCTCCTCATGCTCCCCTACCTCCCATCCTTGTCAATTCTAGCCAGTGGCCTTGCCTAATTCTTCAAAATGGTATGAATGGCAATTAGGCATAGCTGAAAATACTACTTCAGACTTTTTTTTATGGGTAAAAAAAAAATTTGTATGGACTGAACTAACCCAGTAACCTAAATACAATTCCTAACACTGTTGTGTTGAGAAAACAGATTCAGTCCCAAAGGACTTATAAATAAACTTTGACCTGCTACCTGACATGTTTAAGCTATTTAAAATGCAGACAAAAACAAGAACTAAGAAGTAAACTCAACTCCCAAAACTGATATTAAGTTTATGCACCAAAGATCAAATGATTTTTCTCAGAAAAGAAAGTGTGTCAGGCTTTCCTAGCTTATGAACTCTTATTTTAGATACAAATCTAGTAAATTTGATCACTAGTCTATGGTAGACTAGAAGCAGCATCCAAAAAGGGGGGAGATGAAACACTGCCAGACCATGGCACAAGGAAAGCAACAAAATTAGCAGCTGCAAAGGAGAGAGAAAACATAAAAACTCTGCAAAAAATATATATAAATTCAAACAACACAGCAAAGTAGGACTATTTACCATAGCAGTAAAGTACACTTCATGCCTCTATGGTGCCCTAGAGCATCGCTCTAGTACAAGTGGATTGCAACATCTGATATTTACAATGAAATTTCAGTTTAAAAAAAAGATTAAACTGTACCTGGTAAGCTGTTTATACATAGTCATAAATGTGCATAATCTACAACAGAAATACTTTCATTAAAATGGTCAAAATAAGATCCATCTGATCACTTAGATTAACTCATGTATTTATAAAATGAAGCATATATTAAATATATTTATTCTCTATGATTTATATTGCATAGACACCCTTGTATATAATTCCATTAGTTAGAATACTGTTTTACACATCTATAAAAAAATTAAACTAGTCTTTCATTTCCAATCATGCTCACCATTCAAAAATAAGACATCTGCATGATTTAAAATTGAGGGGATAGTTTGGCTGATTTTTACATACTGCAGGCACAGCACAATTCTACATTCAAGCAAGAAAAACAAATATTAAAGAAAACTGAGAAGTTCTTCAGTCTCTAATCATACACTAGTTAACCAACTCACTCATTAGTCAGTTTCTATCCAGTGTTGGTTCAAATAAACTTTCTAAATGTAAAATTATTTCATTAATCAACTTTAAAAGTAAAATGAATTGCACAGACCAATGTCTGAAATCTGAGTATACAGCAAAAAGCATAAAAAGAAAAGAAAAATGAAACTGCTTAAAATCTGCACTTAGAATTTGTTTTGGAACTTGATAAAATGATTCCTAAAAATTCATCTGGAAGAATACAAATAGGAAAAGAGACAAGAAATATTTTAAAAAGAAAAGTTATGCGGATAACCTTGAACTATAATACCAAATATTAAAACATATTAAGAAGCTATAATAACTAAAGTAATGCAGTACTGGCAAAGGAATAGACAATTCAGGGTAACAAAGAAGAAAACTCAAAAATAATCTATTATCTGATAAAGGTAGCATTTCAATTCTGAGGGAAAAGGAGGGCTTGTATAATTTGTGGTGGTGAGACCACTGGCAAACCAATTTAAAGTAAAACTGTTTTAACTTAGAACCCTCTCTGACACCACACAACAAAATAATGGATTAAATATTAAACTGTAGAAACTAAAAGCTTGAAATAGAAGTATACAACAATATGTACAAAAATTGAGGGTAGGACTTTCTGTCAAAGGCAGAAGCAATAAAGAAGAATAAGATTCATTTGACTACACGAAAAGGAAAATTCACACATTAAAAAAAATCACTATATACAAACCTTAAGGAAACCAAAAGACAAGGAGTTGGGTTAGGGATCAACAAATACGATCAACAAAGGGCCAATGCCTTTAATATATTAAAAGCCCTTAATAATCTGTAGGAAAAAATAAGAACTCGGTAAACTTGTGCTGAGAATATCAAGAAACATCCACAAATGAAGAAACATAAATGGCCAAACTCAGTAGTCAGAGAAAAGCTGTAAAACAGCACAATCTTTCTACTGTTAAATGTCAGAGAGAGATGGAGGGGGGTGCCCACGTAACTGTTGACAGAAATGTAAATCAGTCGAACTTTTCTGGAGGAAAACCTAGGAAGTTACTATCAAAAAGCTTTTAGACTCAAAAATTCTTCTTCTAAGACTCAAATAAAAGGTAACAGGTATCAAGATTTCATTACATCATTTTTAGTAACAGTGGAAAAACTGAAATAACCAAATGGTTCAATATCAGGGCATTAATAACACAATAGATATCCACACAATAACTGTCTAATAACAAAGAAATTGTTCATGGTATATTAAGTGGGGGGGGGGAAGGGCAGGGTACCAAAAAATAAGAGCAATGGCTAAAAATTACTAAGAACTTAAAAAAGTTAAGTCAGACACATATATACACACCCCAAAGTATATAAGGAATTACAGATAGCTTTTATTTTCTTCTTTTTGCTCATCTGTTTGAAGATCTCATTACCTCTTCTGATTTGAGTAACTCATTTAAAGTTGCCTCAGTTTCCTTGAATAATAAAAGGCTCCCTTGTATTTATTTAGGCTCCAGAGTTCATCAAACAATAACTCAACTACAAAATGCTAGAAAGACTTGAAACACATACACAATCTCTCTTGCTCCTGTGTATGTTGCTACGCACAGATCTCCAGATGCATTTCTTTTTTATTTTTTTAAAGCAAGCACAAAAGAATGTCTACAGCACGGTACTCCATGTGTAAAAAGGAAAAAATAAGAATATATTCATATGTGGATATATGTGGATAAAGAAACTCTGGAAGAACACACAAGAAAGAACACAAATTGTTACTCAAAGGAAGACACCAGGCAACAGGGAAGGAGAACTTTTCATAAAACTATAACTATTTTTAAATGCGAAAATATATTACTAATTAAAAACTAAACTGAAACAATTCTTTCATGACTATATATTTAAAATATATATAAATACAAACAAATATAAAAAATTCATTATATATAAACATATATATTATATATATGCCACATTGCTCAATATTGGCAAGTCATACATATACTATTAGTGGGATTATAACTCATTAAAGCCTTTATGGAAGGTCATCAAAAATCTTAAAGGAATTAGTCCTAATGAAATATCCAGGCACATGCTCAAAACTATATATAGAGAGAGAGAAAGAGAAGGGGAAGGATGGAGGGAGGGGAGAAGAGGAGGAGGAGAGGAGGAGGAGAGAGAAATCTATATCTAAATATAAAGGAAGTTCATTACAATCCTATATGTAACACTAAAGAATTAGAAACAACCTAATGTATTTAACATGATTGCTTAGAAACATCATAATGGAACACAAACTATTGAAGCCATTAAGATAAACGTCACATATTTATCAACATGGAAAGGGCTTATGATATTACACAATAAGTAAAAACCCAAGTTATACAATAGCGATTATAATATGGGATTTGGTATTTACTTTTTATATTCATTGGGAAGAAACTGGAAAAATAAATACCAAAGCATTAACAGTGCTTTAACTCAGTCAGTTTAAAGTGTTCTTTATGATCTTTCAGTATTTTCTGATTTTTTTTCCTTTCAGAAAATAACACGAACTGCTTCTATAAGAAATATAAAAGACACATCATTTTGAATAAAATGTTAATATGACATTTCCCCTACCCATAACATTTCCATGATTTTTTTTGTGGGGGGGGGGGTGATATTTTGTTTTTAACATATAAAATTCACCAATACAGAAGTGAACTAAGATCTTCTGGTTCCAAATCTACAATCATTTCCACTGTATCATGCTATCTTAATCACTCACTTATACGTGGCATTATTTTCCTTCATATTCATTTACTCCTTAAAATATTTATATTTTATTATAAACTCCAGATAAGTGAAGTTTTAGTGTATATTAAAAACAAACATTATCTCTGTTCACATCCTTCTAAAGGGTTAGAGATATATAAAGGACACTATTAAACCCAAATTCTAGGCTGGAAGAGGCAGAACAAAAAAAGCAATCATTGTTGACTTAGAAATAGGTTGTACTCCAACTTTGACCGTTTGGAAGTAACTCCACACAAAAAGAATGCTATTTTTGTTGTAGAAATAAGTATTAATTGATTGCCAGGCCACTCCAAAAAGTTTACTTTAATCCATAATTAGCAGAAACATATTACTAGTATATTGTTATACTTCTTAAACACCCATAACCAACTTATGTAATACAAAAATAGGGAGAAAGCCACAAAAGGCTAGTATGGCAAAAACTGTCCTAACATGGTTCTTTCAAGACACAGAAACCTATAAAAAGTAAAGGAGGGAGCAAGCCCGATGGCCTAGTGGTTAAAGTTCGGCGCTCACCGCTTCAGCAGCCCAAGTTCGCTTCCCAGTCGCAGAACCACACCACCCATCTGTCAGTTGCCATGCTGTGGTGGCAGCTCACATAGAAGAACTAGAACAACTTACAACTAGGACATACAACCATGGACTGGGGCTTTGGGGAGGAAAAAAAATAAATAGAGGAGGAAGAAAGCAGTCAGTCAAAGATAACAGATTAAGGATTAGTTCTTACCACTCTTCCCTAGAAAAGTGGTTTGTGAACTCTATTCATTCTGTCCTAGGAAAAAACATCATGCCAGTTAGAAAACCTAATGACTATAGGATTTTTAAAAAGACACATGGCGTTTTACTTAACATTAAAAAAATATTTATGCGGAGATGTCAAAAAAAAGATGTATTTGCAAAAGGCAGAACACAAATTAATATATATGGTAACATATTAAGAACACATCACAGAATAAGGCAATTCCCATTTCTTTGGCTATAATGTAAAACTCATATCTAGAGAGATTTAGAACTGTGCCTTGGCCAACTTAAAAATGGTCATGGACCCTGCAACTCAACAAACAGTCAAAATGAAAAAGATTCAGTTCTCTATATTAAGAATCTCCATTCTTATAAAATTACACCTTTTTAATTTTAGGAGTTGTTTACATTCTATATCAACAGAATTTATTGTAAGGAGGCAACCAACACATAATCATAGATATCAAATTTTCATTTACTACCCAAAATTACTAACCACTTTCTGATATATTTTCAGTATTGAAGAATCCATTTTTACCCAGTACCTTCTTTAAAGATTAATTTTGAACTTGGTACATTTAAAAATAACAAGTTTCCAAAATCTCAGCATATTGAAAATAAAAATAATGAATTGACAAAATACTACATAACATATTGCTAACTTTATAACTACCAGAAATTATGCAAATCTAGCTACATGAAAAGGAGGACCCAAAACTCGCAATGATATTACATATTCAATGACACACGCCAGCATGATAATCAAGTGCAATACAATACATTCTGAGCTATAGTCACAAGATTTTCAGAAAGACTAAGTATAAATATACTATGTAAATTCACAAAAGAATGTTTTTAAGAAACTAACACACTTCAATATTATCCAGACTTTCTACAAAATGCAACATGAATATTAAACTTCCCAATCAAATCTGACCTGCCAAAGTAAACAAAAATTAACATCCCCAAATCTTTAAAGAACTGTGGGACAATGACAACCCAAAAAAGAGACAAAGAAGTAGAAAGTAAATCAATGACAGTGTTAAAAGTAAATATAAAATCAACAAACCACGTAACATGTATTTTTCCCAATTACAATAAAAATAAAATACAAGCAACCCAGAAAAGAAATAGTCTACGTATAATTTATATTTTCCATATTTCTTCTGTGTTGTCCAATACGGTAGCCATTTGCTACACGTGGTTATCTAAATTTAAATTAATTAAAATAAAATTCAAAATTCAGTTGCTCAGTTGCTAGCTCACTTAATGCACTCAGTAGTATGTGCGGTTAGTGGCTGTCATACTGAAAAGCACGGAGACAGAAATTTACATCACTGCAAAAAGTTCTACTGGACAGCATGCTATAATGTAGACAAGTCATTTTTTTTCTCTATAATCATAAAAATTCTTCCCATAAAACTGTGAACACCTCCCCCTGCACTTGAAACATTTTTATAAACTTCTTAATCAGTATGTTGGTAATTATTTTCTAAAAAAATGATAACAAACAGGACAGTGCTTATTATGTGCCAGGAACAATACTATGTGCTTTGATTCAATATCTCATTTAATCTTCATATAAACTCTATGAGGCAGACATAAGTCCACAATCCCTTATCTGAAAGATGTATTTTAGAATTCAGAAGCCTTCAGATTTTAGAAAATTAATAATGTACATAAACCCCACGCTCAGAAAACCCTCAGCAGGGTCTAAGGAAGCACTCAGGAACACAGAGGAATGTATGAATATTAACACTAAAGATAAGTGAAGACTATAAATGACTGCTTATCAGTTAGGTCCTGGTTCTGCGATCAAATTAGTTCAGAAGAGGTACTCCCATTCTCCAGTGTCATAATCTGCAACTATACTGCAATTTTAGAATGACAGATCTGTGAATTTTAACCTATTTTTCCCCATGTAACTAAGGATTTTCATCACAGAAGTACGAAAACAACTCCATCTCCCTGAATTTTAAGAATTCATTTCTAAGACTGAGCAAAAAGTTTTTCCCCCCTGGTAACTACATACACACTATCCTAAAATGAAAGGGCTAGTTATTTTCTTTGCATGAGAGAATTGATAAAGATATTTAAGTAAAAATTTTAAATTGTATTTTGTCACATTTATAAATGACACATTTTTTTCAACACAGACATTTAATTCAGTTGGATCTAGCAACTTAAACACTTCCTTATTTCATTTCTGAAAAGAAAAAAAAGTATAACCAACTTTCAGATACACAGTGCTTTTATATTCTCAACCAGCTTTTACACATTTTCTCCCTTTCAGGAAAGACTGTGACCAATTTCATATTATCATTTGAAAGTCTTCCTCATTATTGTTATATTTATAAACTATATATCTTAAAATATTCCAAATAGATGTCACAAAAAGTACAAGGATAAGTTTGTCCACATATTTTAGTGTAATTTAAGTATCAGGAATTAAAACCAAATATTATTTAATAGTGACAAAATATAAAAGTATGATAGATATTTAAATATTCAACAATGATGTGGCCAACTTTATATCCAAAATCATGAAATATCACAAATATGAGCATCCAATAAGGAATATATAAGTATATTTCTACAAAAAATTATACTTTCTCCTGGTTACTGATATGGCCTTGCTTAAAAAGATTTGATGGTTAGGTATAGGAATTGAAATAAATGCTACAATAATATGAAAATAACAACTTAATCTAATACTTACAAAAATTAGACCTTATTACTAATAACAGTAATTAACTGAACCATTATTTAGCTTTCACATTATTACCTCATTATAGCACACTTGTCACACATAAACTGGTAAAAGTTCATTTGTAAACTAAGTTTTATAAATCAAAATAAAAGTTTTATTGATTGAAATGTAGTTTAGCATAATTTGTCCAGAGCATGGACTCTGGAGCTAGACTTTCTGGCTTAAATCCAGGTTTTGCCATTTACTATAATGGCAATTTTTGGTGAGCTACTAACCTTTGTGCCTCAATTTCTTCATCTATAAAAGGGGAGTAAAAGCATCCACTTCTTAGGGTTGTATGAGGATTAAATGAAATGGTATATGGAAGTGCTCAGGGGAGTGCCTGGTACACACAGTGCTCTCCGCAAGCATTCGCTACCATCACTGGGATTATTACATTATCTCTGAAATGGTAATACATTAATGTTAGCACTCTTTCAGAATTTCACTTTCCTCCAGTTTCCTGAAAAACTTAAATGCAGTAGGGAAACTCAATATTTGAAGGAACCCTGCGTCAGTTTAATAAACCTCTATTACTAATTCATATATTTACATATTAGGTCTCGTTAAAGTCAGATTAAGGTGAGGATAGAACTGGGAACGTGTTCTTCCACAGCTCATAACCTCATGCTAAATAATAGCCAAATATTACCATTTTACATGTATGAATATGCCTTAGTCTAGCGCAGCAATGAATAAATGGTTGCTGTTATTTATTCCAAAAGTTCCCGTGAAGCAGCAAATCTTACTATTAGTTCAGTTGTGGGCATACTAAGTTTGACGTGTTCAATATTAATGGAAGCTCCAGGAAGCAGTCAGAAGTACAACCCTAGAGTTAGGAAGCGTACCCTCAGAAGTTCACCACTCCCTCTTTGTACTACCATGGAATTTCTCAAATCCGATTACATGACCATTTATCTCCACAACCTTCTCTACTGCTAGGCTATCTTGAAGGCATTTAGAGCCCGCCATATAAGAGCTCAATAAATGTTGATTTTAAAAAATGCAAAACTTGCAGAACTGCACAATTTAAAAAGTGAACTTTATTGTATACAAAGAAACTGACTTAAAAATTTTTTTTTAATCTGTGAATTTTAAATAAGGATGAAATTTTCATTTGGAAGAATTCTTACAAAATGTAACATGTAAACAAAATCCTTTTTTTTAATTTGGTCACATGATAATTACCAAATACTACCAAGCAGTGAAACCTAGCATCATCACCAGGCCTATAAACCTGAAAAAGTAATACACAACAAGGCAAGAAATATATAAATGAGTAAAATATGGAAGAGAGAGCCCAATGAAGACCCTTTGAAGTGCATTTAAATTAATTAAAATTCTTAAGAAGTTTGTTAAAATATCTGCAATGTGCAATATCTTTCTAATTTACAGGCTACTTGAGTTCAATAACTTAAAAATGAAAAGCTTCTGGACCCTTTCAGCACGTTATTCAAAGAGCTGTGATAAGAGCATACAGCAAATGTGCTCAGTTATAAGCACTAGGTAAGGGAAAGCCGCTGTCATCCCGAATCCACTGGCAATTGTCTGACTGCTAATCCTTTAGTTTAAAATCTGTAGAAGCACTTCCTGAAGAATTCTTCACTGGGAGTACTTACCACCCAAACTTAAAATATGGTCAATTCTATCAAGGCTCCAACAGAACAGACTGTCTGCCAGTTCAACATTTAATAGCACATCATGACAATTTCCTTTGTGCTTGACAACTAGATACCTTTCAGTGAAATCACTCCCTGGAAATGACACTACAATATTTGTTGTTTATTTAGAGGGCAGGGAGCCAAGAGAAAATTGCTCATTGGTGATGAATGGGTGGGGAAAACAGCAGCAGTAAAGGATTAAAACACAGCAATACAATACAAACAGGGTTAGAAGAACCATGAAAATGCAGCAAAAAAAAAAAGTAGGGATTCACAGAATGAAATTCCTACAACACAAAATAAACACAGAGACGTAAGTCTGCACTTTCTCATTTGAAATCACATAAGCAAGGATCAAATGTATATTGATTCTAATTTTATATAGTCAAAAGCCTAAAAACCTTATATCAATAGAAAATATTGGTAAATTAAAAAGGATTCCCCCAATTTTGGCCCTATTTTCTTGTTCTATGAAGCAATTCATAAGGGGAAAAAAATAACTTCAGACTATAAATGATGAATGTAACTATTAGGAGTGGCCTATGAGGTCTAAAATAGAAGAAAAATGTACATTTCTTCCAAAGCTGTAGCCAACAATAACTTTTGCATTCTGAATCCAACTTAAGCACATTAGTTGGGAAGATGTTTGCAAAAGTATTTAATAAGAAAGTGCTGAATTTAGCTTTTATTTTTTTATACCCACTATTTTTTTCTCAGTTTTCTTACGTGGCCTGCAGTCTATCAAAGGCACTAAGTAGAACCTCTCCTAAGTATAAATGACAAAAGGAAATATAGCATTCTTCTTATAGAGAGCAGTGTCTACAGATCAGGGATCATCAAACTTTTTCTGTAAAGGGCCATATAGTACACATTTTCAGCTTTACAGGCCATATGGTCTCTGTCACAAATACCCAATTCTGCCACATAGCATGAAAGCAGCAATAGATAACAGATAAATGATGAGCGTGGCTGTGGTCCAATAAAAGCTTATTTTCAAAAAAGGCAGTCAGTCCATGTTTTATACCAACCAACAAATATATTGCTTTAATAAATACTACCAATTTGAAATATGTCTAGGATTTGCTTTAAAATATTTCATTAAAAAAAACATTGGAGAACAAGGAGAAAAGTTAAATAAGACTGGCAAAACACAATTATTGTTAAAGCCAGATGATGGATGCATGGGATTCATTTTACTATTCTCTATAATTTTATGAGTTTGAAATTTTAAAAATTAAAAGTTTTTAAAAATACAAGGTACATCAGTGAACCAGCTCTACAGGAAAACGAATTTCCTCACTTTACTATAAACCTTCTAAAACACGTTTAATATTTTTAAACATAATTAACATAATACAACATAAAAGATTCTTAATATAAACCTACTAAACAATAAAAAAAAACTAACATACCAAAGTTTATACAAGCATAAACCCTTAACAGTTTCCATAATTTAAAATATAAACTCACCTTATACAACTCCTAAATTAATACATTTAATTTATTCTCATCTATCAAAACATGTTACCAATTTTTGGTTTTAAAATAGAATTATTTTTATTTTATCATATTTATGTTAACATATAATAATAGGTTTATTATTTTTTAAATGGATTAATAATTTTTTATTACTAAGTTTTATACTCTAAACAATAAACATTAATAGATACAACACACATAAACAAATACTGTTTAAGGTCTTCAATAATTTAGAGTACAAAGGGATCCTGAGACCTAAAAGCTTAAAAACCTATGACATAAATGTTTTCCGTGTTGTTTAAAGTATGTTCACCAAGCAACTATCAGATATATGCTCAAGCTCATTTTTCCTTTGAGCAATAATGATCACACAGTGGAGTTAACCCACTATGAAGGCTATCAGTATACACCCACAAGAGGAAGACACTTAAACCTTCAACAGAAACATTCTTTTAAAATTGCCAGGTATATCATGAACAAGGTATCCACAGAAAAAGAAGACCTCTAAGGGGCCGGCCCGGTGGCACAGCGGTTTAGTCCGCGCTTGGCAGCCCGGGGTTCGCTGGTTCGGATCCCGGGCGCCTGCCGACGCACTGCCTGTCAGCCATGCCGTGGCGGCGTCCCATATAAAGTGGAGGAAGATGGGCACGGATGTTAGCCCAGGGCCAGTCTTCCTCAGCAAAAAGAGGAGGATTAGCAACGGATGTTAGCTCAGGGCTGGTCTTCCTCACCAAAAAAAAAAAAAAAAAAGAAGACCTCTAAGGTGTTGTCCCTCTTATGCAGATAATTGTCTCCTGAACCAATAAAGAAGAACTAATATGTGCCAGCAGACATACCTAATAAATAGGCTACCTCCCATCAAATCAAGATACACAGTCTCACTCAACGCCAGAAGCCAGAAGTCAAGCTGAAAAGAGCCTTAGGAAAATCTTAATCATTTTTGAAATGTTCTAAGTTTTTTCTCAACATTCTCAAATACAGTGATTTCAAATACTATCAAAACTAAAAATAAATTTAAATTAGGCTCATAGAATTATTATGACATTCAAGAACTTCTCTGTGAAAACATTTCAGCTATCCAAGAATATAATCAATCTCAAAATTTTCTAAATCTGAAACTAAAATAGTAATAATCCATAACACAGATTTGAGCAGATAATAATCAGAGCAAAAATGTTTACATGATTGTTCATTCTTTTATATAGATGAACCAATACTTATTTTTCGAATATAGTACCATTGTAGCATTTTTAACTAATTTTGCCCTTTCTGCATAGTTATTTAAAATGTTATCAGACTACTTCATTTTTATTTGATTAAGCACAAATTTCCAAGTTAAGTTTTATAAATTTTGTTATTTCTATTGTCTTTCATGAACATGAATAAACTTAGAACAGTAATAAGTGAGATGCAGAGACATACTTACATCATACTCTGTAAATCTGCTGCAAAGCTTACAGACTTCCCTGTACTTCTTCCACTACTTGAAGTGGCAGTAGACATTGGGCTGGCTGCAGTATTATTCATCTAAATAAAAAAGAGAAACAAAAAGAAATGTACTTAGCTATAAATAAATGCATGAAAAATGAAAGCAATTATAAATTACTTCAAAAAATATAGAAAATTTTAAATTTCTGGTCTGTTTTATGTAAATCTGATTTGTTTGATTTGATATTCTTTATTAAAATGAAATAGTAAGGTGGAAAAACACTGCTTAATCAAGTACGTTATCAAAAAATTACTCACTTGAGTGATAAACACTTCAGTACACATTTTGTAATAAGTAATAGAAGAAAAATACTCAAAGTTTTTTAATAGAGCTCTGTGATGTTCAAAATGTGTTCCAGGGAGCCCTAAGGTTCACTGGCAATATTTCAGGGAGCTCCCAGTGGCCCCCAAGCATACACCCCCACTCCGTTCCATCCAGAACACCAGAACAACATGATTCTCCTATTTTATATATCGGGGTTTCAAGTAAGATTTCATTTAAAGAAAGAGTTGCACAGCTGTAAGATACAAAATTAGAAAACCACAGCATAATCTAATTCCCATTTGAACCAAAGCCTAAAATACAAATCAAGTCAATCAGTAGAAAAGAAGTAAGCATTGTGATATTTTATAATCTTATGGTTAAGTAACTCATCAATTTAAAATGTGACTTTTTTCCCAATAAAATTAAGCTGATGCATTATGGGAAAACTAGATGCCAATCCTAATATATGCCATTTTAGTTAATGCATGTGGCAGTCCCATAAACAAGAATTAGTGAAAATAACATTAAAATAAAATAATGAAAGTAGATAAAAGCCTCAACTATTACACAGTAAGTGCTCAATAAATGTTAGCTATTATTTTACGTTTATATAAACTTTACAATACTGTAATTTGCCTTAACATAAAAATACTTTGCAGATTCTAAAGCAGAATTAACAAATTTAGAACATATGATAAAATAAAGCAGTAGTGAGAACTCTGAATAAACTAATTAGGAGGAGTCAGGAGTCAGACTGCCTAGGTTTGAATCCCAGCTCTGCTACTTTACTAAGACTGTGGGCCAGTTACTTAACTTCTTTGTGCTTCAGTTTCCTCATCCGTAAAATGGGAATGATAATCCCACCCTCTTAGGGTTGTTGTGAGGGTGAAATGAACTAATATGTACAAAGCATTCACAACAGTTATGAGCATACAGTAAGCACACAATGTTAGCTACTATTATGATAAACAGAAAGACCTTAAGAATTCTCCCTTTCTTGATCTGCTAGAAGCTTTTATGAAAAATTTAGATTACCCTTACTTCACAATCACAAAAGTTTAAGAAACTTGAATATTTTCACTAAAAGACCTCAATACAATTCAACAAATATTACAGAGTTTCCTTATAAAATAAGTGCTGTTTTACTACTGACATCTCTATTGCTACTTGTCACCCTAGCTCAAAATCTCAGTCATTGCCTTGGACTCCTTCTCCTGGACCCTATAATTTGCAAGAAGCCAAATAACTTCTACTTTGTTTATGTTCTTACATCCTCCCCCTCTTGTTCTCCCCATCACTGCCAAATTTATCTTCTTAATACAGCCTCTAATCTGACCACTGCTGTGCGTAATGAAGGCTAAAATTAATAAAGGAAACCTGAGCCAGAGTCATTCGCCAAGAGCTGAGATGGAAGGCTGGGCCCCATAAAAGAAGGCTGAAAAAAAAAAACTACTACAAACCACTCCCTGAGATAGGCCATATACAAAGCTTTTGAGAAAGCAACAGGACAGAGATCGAAGACAAGCAGCACGCTGGCTGGGTGGCTAGACCTGGAATATCCCAGAAGGATATTCTGTGGCAAGACCAACTATCTACCAACATAAGCCCTGGTCTAGTCTGAGGGCCCAAAGGGCCAGGCAAAAACCACTAGATAGAAAATGCAAGAGCAGAGAAAGAGAAGGAAAAAAGTCTCACTCAAATTGAGCATGAAAACTAAAATTCTAAAACACATCAAGAAGCTAATGCTATGAAAGACCATCACTTTTTTTACGCCTAAATTTGTCCTATTTTTTCACAAAGAATTTTGGAATAAGTACTTTTTTCTACAAATAATATGGGAAAAGAAGCATCACCATTTGGAACTCAGGTTAAAAAAAAAAATCACATCACCAGTCCAAGACTAAGGCAAAATAGACAGGAAACCAAAGACTTCCAGGAACAGTCCTGCAGAATCAAGACAAAGTGATAAAGAGGAACCTGGCTTTCTCAAGGACCTTAGAAAATGGTTCCCTTGTTTTGTCCCAAGAGAAGAATGACAGAGATATGATACCCTGGAGAAAATGTTGAACTCAAAGTTTAGGAATTAACCCCAGCCTCCAAAAACAGTTATGATTTAAATTGACTCATGTCAGATTTGAAAACATGCCTTTCTGTGGATTATCCTGTAGCCAAATGTCTGAGACAATGCTGGAGCAACCTGCCCCTTTTTCATATTTGAATCCAGTCACCCTGCTTTAATGTTCTCTAAGATGAGACATTTCAGAAAGTAAATTCATATTAAAACCACAGCTTTCTTCGGTTGTCCTCCTACTGCAAATGTTTCACATCAAGAGTATTTATTTGTAAGAGGTAAAAGGTCCCAATCCTGGTTTATTATAACCACAATCATCCTTTCACAGTCAAGTTATTTAATTTTTAAATCAAACAGGTGAGTAACATTTTTCTTGACATGATGAGCTGATAGCTCATTAGAATCTTTAAAATAATTATTTCCCATAACCAAATTTTGTTTGATGATTTACATAATTAACTTCTTTAGACATTAAATTCTTTACACATCAAAGTTCTATCATTCCAATGCTTTATTTCCTTTCTCCCAGACATTTAAAAAAAAAAAATGTCGGTTAAAATCAGAAGCACTCAAGTCAATTTTCTCTAATAAATACAGTTAACATGGAACTGAAAACCTACAGTAATCTTCTCAATGGGTTAATGTCCTGCAGTTGTTTTAGCTTTCAATTGAAATGCAGCTGTTTGCCATATTTTACAAAATGAATTCAGATGTGCAGATGGAAACCTAGATTACTTCAACATGCCACAGTTTAAATGTGAACCCGAGGAGTAAGTTCATCTCTGATTAATACTCATATTTAAATCTGATCATTAAGCCAATAGCCAATACCATGTCACACCTGTAAGATCCTGTTCCAGAGCAGGAAAATTGACATCTTTTAACTTAAAATAATGGAATTTAAGGATATACCCCTTTCTTGAGAAAATACTGCAACAACAAAAATTTGTAACTGTAGTAAAGTTATACATCACAAATGTGAATTAAACAAAAATGTAATGAACATGTTACTGGGTTTTTACTTATTGTTACTGGGTTTCTACTTATAGCTCATATTTTTGGTGACTAAATGACCAAAGAAGAAATACCATGAAACACCTTTAGCTTAAAATACCTCAAAGAGTTGAAAACTTTACTACTAGTTACAGCACCCTCAAAAAAACATTAAAATTTGGATTATGAAATCTATCCTCATTTATCAAAAAATAGTGGAAGTTTTTTACTATTTCTTCTATTATATCACTGCTGAGAAAAATTAACTCAAGTACACCTATGTACTGATTCTGAGCATCTACAGAGTCTCAATTCCAATCATTCATAACCTGAATATCCCACATAATATAAACAGAAAACTGTTATAATCAGAACATTTTCATAGAACTCCAAAGGGAGGAAGCAATTATGGTTAAGCCAACACTATCATACACTGCATTTTAGTTTTGTCGTAAAAAAAAAAAAAACACTCAAGTTACATCATGATCTAAATTTCTCCTGCTGTGAAAAATAATACGAAATGATCATGCAATCAGTGAGAATGCAAAAAATAATTAATTAAAATGTACAAAATTTTAAGACTTCTATACCTAGTGTTTGGGATAACACCATGGTAATTCCAATATATTTATATATGCCCCATTTCAAGTGGATTTTGGAAGGTATAAAACTCAAGCGTCCATTTAATTATCTGCTAAAACAAAAGTAACGTGAATAATCCAAAGAACAGATGATTCACATATAATTTATAACTTTTGAAATCAATAGCAATTTTCCTGAAACTGCTAACTGTATTTTCTTAACTAATTAAAAAATCATTTGTATTCACCTACCATACACCAAATGAGTTCAGAACTTGAAACAAGATGCATCTATCATAGCACTTCTCACACTGTAGTATAACCATCTCCTCATCTTCAAACTGCTAACTGCTTAAGGACAGGGCACTGTTTTATCTATAACTTTGATACCTAATATCCTGCCTCACATGGCTGACACTCAATGTTTGGTGAATGAACAAAGGACTGAATGATATAACGAAGAATACAAAGACAAGACAGTCACATCCCTGACATTTAGGAGCTTACAGCCTTCTGACGTTAACAGATATACCCAATGGAATGAGTTTAGAGATAATGTACAAGATACTATGCGACAAGAGACCCACTCAATTATTATGGGAAAATTGTACTGAGATTTAACACTTGTTACAATCTGAAAATAAATCATATTTAATTGCAATTTAAAAAAAAAGATAAACGAATAGCAAATACAAATTACCCATCTCTCACTGGATTACTGTTAAATGAAGTAGGTGCAGAAGTGAAAGTACCTTGAAAATCATGAAGCACCATAAAGAGCAATACATGATCTAAGGAAATATTTTGCCTCACCATTCATTGAGCAATTATTTTTCTTAAAAACTACTATAACAGGAATAAGTACTTCCTAACCAAAATCAGTTTGATTCTAATTACTATGGATAAGAAGCTATAAATATTCATCAGGAATACCTAATGATCAAAATGACCAGAGAATCACTATGTTAATATACTTACCAAAGACTTCATATTCATAGATAGAAAAACTCTTCTCTGTAACATATTATACTATTTCCTGGTATATTTTCCCACCAAACCTGCTTCCCTGTCCGCCATTCCCAGTTCTTTAAAAGCAACACTACTCTTCAGTCCCATAAAGTCAAAAACTCCAAGGCATTTTTGATCTCCAGCCCCTTCCCCGCCTATATCCAGTCATTCTGGTCCTGGCATTTTCTTCTTTATAAAAGGAATTCTAAATCAATCCCTTCCTTTCCAATCTCACCTTAATCAATATCCTTACTATAGTATCTCTTAAACCCATCTCCCAGCTTTCTAATTAATTCTGCATACTACGTCCAGAGTACTCATTCTGAATATTGTTACTCCTCTTCTCAAAAGCCTCCAATGGCTCTCCTTTGCCTGGAGGACAAAACTTATCTAACATCAGTCCCGCGGGACCTCTCCAGCCCCCTTTCCTGTGGCCGTCAAATCAAACATTCATTATCTCCCTAAGCCCCCACCAAGGTTCTTTTTAACCTTAACCCTAAAGTTCCCCCTGCTTGCAGTACCTTTTGTTTCCTCTCCACCTATCCAAACCAGTGGTCTAGAAAAGCCAGACCTAGACTCAGTATCTCCAAAAAGCCTTCCCAGACACACACCCATCAGGAAGTTTCCTTTCTCTGACATCTAATTGTTTTAGTTTACTAATTCTTTTGGTTTAACATTAAATATTTTAGTGCATACTAATTATTTTAGTTTATTAATAAACCTCTGCCCTAAAATCTCTCCCCCAACTATTGGTAGATGACTGCACCTCCTCCTTCACAGAGAAATAAAAGGCCTTTAATTTAGTAACTCCCTCCACTCTCCTCTACCAAAGCCACTGAATCTTCTCAACTCCCCCCTCTTACAGTAAAGGCACCCTCTTATTTAAAGCCAATGCACCACCTGTGCTTTGGTTTACTCATTCGTAACTATTTATTGGGCAACTACTACAGGCCAAACACTGGGGTAACACTCTCTTAAACCCATCTCCCAGCTTTCTAATTAATTCTGCATACTACCTCCAGAGTACTCATTCTGAATATTGTTACTCCTCTTCTCAAAAGCCTCCAATGGCTCTCCTTTGGAAACAGTAGTGACCAGCTTAGACAAAAAGAAACACATTCTAGTGCAAGAGACAAGCACAAAAATATAACGTGAGGTAGTGACAAATGCTTTGAAAACAAATTAAACAAGCTGATTTCAACCTAGATCTGAACAAAGCCTAGGAGGGGGCTCTGAAGAACTTCAAGCAAAAAGAACAGTCAAGTACCAAGATCCTGAGGCCAGTAAGGCTAGAGTGAGGAGAACAAACGGGCTAAGCAGTAGAAAATAAGATCCGAGAGTCAGCAAGAGGCCAGATGACACAAAGCCCTGTTGGCCATAGGAGGTTAAATTTTAGTGAGTATAATGTGAAGCTATTACAGAACTGTGAAAAGGAAGGTGACCTGAAATATTTTAGGTTTTAAGAAGATAACTTCTGTGGGCTGCTGTGGGAATATACTATAAAGAAACAAAGGTACAAGCAAGGAGACCAGTTAGAAAGTTACTTAAGTTATATAGACAAGAGATGACAGGGGCTAGAATTAGTTTAAGAAGGGAGATGGTGGGAAGTGGTCAGATTTCTGAAACATATTTTGAAGGCAGAGGTGACTTGCTGATGGATTAGATATGGGATGCAAGAGAAGAGCAGTCAAGGATGACTCTGAAATTTGGGGCCTGAGCAACTGGTTGAATGGTGGCACCATTTACTGAGATCAGGAAGACTGGAAAGGAAAAAAACAGGAGTTCAGTTTGGGCCATGTTAAGTTTGAGACAACTATTAGACATTCAAGTGGAGATGAAATCCTGCAGTAGCTTTGTGACAGACACTGTAAGACAGGAAACTGAAACAAAAGTCATGGTCATAGGGTTTTTGTTAAGGATAATTAATCAATATAGTAGAACAGGGTAATAAGGATCAGCTAATCTCTCAAGTTGAGTTTCTCCATCTGTCAAGAACAATTTCTGCCTGTCTCAGAAGGGTGTTATAAAGAAGACAGGGGCTACTACATAAGGGGTACTCAAAAAAATATATTTGAACTGAAAAGAATATCAAAACACCTGGCAACTATGAAAATTCCCAATTAGATAAACAGACAGATATAAACTGTGTGTTTACATATCCTAGTTGGCTACATGAGCAATTTTTTTTAATTTAATCTGTAGACATAGAAGCCAAGTGACAGACTGCTCAGAGACACAGAAAGTTCTATTTTTATACTTTTCTCCTTTAGTCTCACATTAACATAGGTTTCTATTCCATGTGCTTTCATAACCAGTACTCTCCTACAGAAATAGTTTCAAAAAAATGTTTTATTCTTTGCAAAATGGTTCTTAAAGCAAATTTAGATCATCCTAAAAGACTTAACATCCAAACCCTGACAAAATGACAAGTTTGCTTTTCCAATACTGAAGCACTGTTGTTTTTACATAAAATATTACATAATTGAGTGACTTAATGGTTACCTCTTCACGTATGTGCAAAGTTTTGGAATCAATTATACTTCTAATAGTAAGAAGTAAGTGTATTTGACAAGGATGTCAAAAAAGGAGCCGATTTCTTAAACATCAAGATCCTCTTCCAGTCTAGATTCACATTTTAGAAATATTAAACCTTATGAGAAGGCTATATTAAATATAAACAATTCAACAAAATATCTGATATGGTTAAAGATATAGTTCATGCAACAAAAAGAAAAAGGAATGCGAAATTTACTGTAAGAATGTAAAAAACAGGTGAATTTGTACAAGCATTTCAGGGTTTTTCACCTGTATTAGCTCACATTTTTTGACAATCACCCTACAAGGCAATCATTTACTCCCACCAATGAGGAAGCTAAGAGTAAAAATGCTAGGTGAAGGTCACAAATCTAACAAAAAACAGGGTTTGATCCCGAGTAGCTGATAACCTGAAATATTCAGTCAATCTACATACATATTTTAACAAAAATTATCTTCTCCCATTTTAGTACCCTAGTTTTTTCATTTGTAAAAGATGCCTATCTCCTTTAACACACTAAAATAATGTGGAATTACTGAGAAGTTGTACATGTAGTAGTCAGGAGACCTGTCATTAAGTTATCTTAGAGACTGATGACTTGAAAAGTTAAGTTCAGGAATTCTTTGCTTAAAAGTAAATCTCAGGCAGATGGATAAACAACTACAACAGACAAAAGTATAACTATGTAAATTGGTGGGAGGGGGACCAAAGACATCTGAGGTTCAGAACTACAGTTTGAAAAATCACTAATTTCATCCAAATCCCTCATTTTTCAGGTGAGGAAACTGAAGTCCAGAGGGGTTCCTTGAACTGCCCAAGGACACATCACTATTTAGTGATACAGCTGGGACTAAAACTGAGGTCCCCTGACTCCTGGTCCAGAGCTTTTCTACTATCCCACAAGGAACATAAAATAAAAGTTGATCATAATTAACTCACAAGACCTCCACAATGTGTTTCTAACAGTGAACTTTGGTGTGAAATATCTGCCTATGCCAACTCACAGATTAGCAGTAGAGAGCTGGGATCTGGAGGTCAAATACAGGCTCTAACCCCATGTGACCTTGGGCAAGTCACATCACCTCCCTGTCTCAGTTCCCTCATCTTTAAAATGGAGATTAAAAATACTTGCCTCATAGGTTACATGAAGTAATGTATATAAAGCACTTAGGACAGTGCCTGATACATAGAAAGCACTCAATTCATGACAATGATGATGATGATGATGAAGAAGAAGAATCCAAGCAAAAGTACAGCTTTTTGAAAATGTATCACAAAGTATTATCACTAAACATGCATATTCTCAGAGAAAGAATTTTATGATTAGGAGTAGTCCTTTAAAGATTCAAAAACAAATAATATGAATAAAGTGAAATATACAGGATTCAGTCATAAAACCTCTACAAGCATTTAAAATAGCAAAAGTACACTTAAAGATTTTAAAATATTTATATTTGCATACTATTTTACAATTTATAAAGTGCCCTCACATAAATTATTTTAATTTGCTGCCCTATGAATTCAATGAACACAGCATTTTTTCAGAAACTACTACATACTATATGTCAGACAGAATGCTATTTTCATACTCATTACCTTATTTAACCTTCAATATCCATTAACTATCAGCCAGATATTATCAGAGGCAGTTGTATAATCCAAAAAACTGACAGATCCGTTCCAGAAAGTAAAAGTCTCATCAGTATACCTATTAAGTGCGACTGACATGTTTGAATAATGAGACACAGAATTTAGCACAATGGAAGGAACACATCAAGTGCCCACGAAAATGTTATTTCTCCCTTAGCAGTAGTATGGAGTTGTTTTGCGTACAGAATATATTGTAACCAGATCAATAAAGCACCATTACTGTGACTTACAGTCAAAGAGAACAATCTTGTGTAATGGTGCCCATTATACTTTATTTATACTGTTTCACAAATTAAAATATACAAGAATTTTTGCAGATTTAGGGTCAGTCTTCACTGGCGGTAATAGTTAGACAAGTTGAGACAAAATCAATTAAATTAAAATGTTTGTAAAACAAGACAACAATTGATATAATTCTCATCTGAAGCCTCCAACAATCCTAGGAGGAGATGGGATGAGGTTAGGTACTGATTCCATTTTCCTGATGAGGAAACTGAAGCTCAGAAAAGTTAAATACCTTAACTGAAATCACAGGGCAAGAATATGGCAGAAAAGGGCTAAACCTAGGGTTTCAGAATTAGTTTTAAGGGCTCTTTGCACCTACCCACAATGCATCTCAAGACATTAACATCTCTTCCAGATCCGTTATTCAATAACCTTAAGGCTAGAGTAGCTAATATTCATTGAGCACTTACTATGTGACTCATTGCACTCAACACGTCACATGGGTTACTTCATTTAACCTTTAGTAAAGCGAGGACTCAAACCAAGTGTGTTTGACTCTCAATAAAATATTTTATGCACCACAGTGTAAATTCAATTAATATAATAATGCATTTGGCTGAATTATTTTTCTACACTATTGAAGAGAACTATAAGCAAAATCCTTCTTTAACATTCTAATACAAAGTAAGTTTTCTGACTGATTTCACTATCCAACCTCGCCATAAACCGGATATTATTTTCAACAAGAATAATCATTCTGATTTGATTGACATGACCTTCCTTTGCAGCCTTCCACGCCAGAAGATCATTTTTTCAGAGAGAATCAAAAATCAAGCTGCCCAAGCTTTCTATCCAATTTTAAGGAGAAAAGCAAAATTTTTGAATTACCGGTGGCTTAAATGGACAAGTCACTTGCTGGTCACATTCCAGATATCTCATCTATTATTTAAACACATAAGCAATAACTTTGTCACTACTTTAAAGCAAATACATTTCTGAGACTGCAATACAGTTACTCCTACTAAAATTATATATTACAAATTTCAACAACCCTAAAAGTAGGGTAACTATATTATTATGTGGTCCCAACTGGGAATTTTTGATAGTGAAAGGGGCTCTATTAATAATTATGCTGGGATAAACAGGCTCTTAAACATGACAGTCCCAGAAAAACTGGGGTATACAGTTACCCTATGTAAGAGCAACCCATTTTGATTTGTTCATTATTGGCTATTCTCTGTATACACTTAATTCATGAGTTTTAAGTTTTTGTTCTAGATCTAATGATTATCTTCAGCCTTCAGACCAAGGGCACCATTTTACAGACATCAGGCCAGAGTTAAGGGTGCTATCTATAGTGTTTTTTTTAAGTTTTATTTTCAAACAACTTTATAAACATTTGCTTGAAAAACAAAAAACAGATCTACATATTTCAAAGAAAGTAATCGTGCAAAATATTGCCAAATTTCAGACATCTCTTTAAAAAAGTTTTGAATACCAATAACCACAAAACTACTTCTAAAATATCCTGATGCTCAAACATTATTACTAGAATTTATCAAATTTTTTTATTATGCAGAAAGTTAGAAAAAAAACCATCTTTCAAACGAAAAAACTTTAGGAATAAAAGAGTTGAAAAGTTTTCACTGAAAACTAACCAAAGTGATAAGAGATAGTGGAAACCCCTGGTCACAATACAGTACAATAATGACTAAAGGAAACTCCAGTTAGTATTGTTATGGCTCTCCAAATGGATCTGACATTAGCTGTACAACCTAGGAGTCAAAAGAATGCTTTGCTTTAAAATTTGTCAAGCTGTAAATAAGTACTAACAGACCCATGCTTTGAACTGTAGTATTTGAATGAGAGGCATTATTTGAATACAGTTATGATTCCCTAAGGCAATACATGTTCCAAGAGTTGGTTTCTCTGACTTAAAACTCAACCAAATCGAGAACTGGAAGGGGTCTCAAAGTCTAGATTCTAGACCTATACTGTCCAACAAGGCAGCCACTAGCCACATGTGGCGATTTATACTTAATTAAAATAAAATTAAAAAGTAAGTCTCTCAGTGCACTAGTCACATTTCAAGTGCTCAAGAGCCACTTGTGTCTAGGGGATACCGTATTAGGACAGCACAGATTACAGAATATTTCCATCATGGCAGAAAGTTCTATCGGACAGTGCCGCTCTAGACCTATGCTACTCTAGATCTTTGCTTGAATAGTCCCAGAGACAAGAAACTTGCAATAGCACGACGAAGTGCATTCTATCTTTCCAAAGCACTAACTGTCGAGAAATTGTTCCTCACATTCAGTCAAATCCAGGCTGTCTGGAACATCCATCAGAAATTCCACGAGTTCCGTCCTGTTTGGTCTTCAAGTAAACCTTTGCAGAGCTAACTTAATTCCACTTCCAAAGTTCTGCCCCTCACACATACTAAGACCCTAGGTCCTCTCCTCCCAGATAAATATATACTCATTTCTTTCGAAAGAAATGGTTTCAAGTTTCTGTCAGTCTCATGCAGTTATGCTGACGTATCCACGTGTACAGTAACAACGTATGTCAAGCATCGTCTGTCAGATATTACATTCCACTGTCCCTATAAATCCACTCTTGCTTGATTTTTAATTTAGAAAATGAAGTCACAGTCATTCTGAACATGGAACAAAAATTAATTACAGTTAACACGTAGCTGATCAGTGCCTGGCGCCGTGGTAATCATTTAACGTGTCCTACCTCACATAATCCTCCCAATTCTGAGCTAGGCTATTACTACCCCCATTTTACAGACCAGAACACCCAGCCAAAGACATGGTAAATAATTTCCCCAGGGGTCACACAGGTGGGCTCACCCCACAGAGAAGAGAGTCGATCTTGTCCTTTTTCTGGATGCTACACTTCTACTAACGGTACCTAACTCTTCTTCCAACCCTGCCCACAAAGCAACAATTTCCTGCTTTAAGGAGTCTTCCCCGCAAAGCACTCCCTAGACGACACGCGGAAGGTGCTTCTAACACACCGGAGCCACGCCGGCTCTGCCCGGCGGCCCGGCTCCCCGCGCCCCACGCCCATCGGCCGACGGGGAGGAGCCAGGCGCCAAGGCCACACGGCGGAGGAACCGCGCCGGGCCAGCGCCTCACGCGAGCGGCCTCCTTCAGCCCTCCATCGCCAACGCCAAGTGCTCCCCCCGCGGCCACCCCCGGGCAGGGGCCAGGGCGGGGCCCGGAGACGCGGGGCTCGCCGCGCGCCGCCCCTCCCCTGCCCAGCGTTCTCCCCGCTGCCCCGCGCCGCCCTCCGCGCCCCCTACAACCTCTGCTTTAAGAACACTTGTAGGCACGGCTGCGCGTCCAGCGTGGAGAATGTGGGGGTGGAGATGGTGCGGTTTCTGCTGCTGCGGCCCGGGACGCGCTTGGAGAGGGGCGGGGTGGGGGGCTGAGAGTGTCGAAAAGGAAAGGGTGGCTGGGCTGGGGCAGAGGGGGGGCGCAAGATGGCGTGAGCCCGACTCTCTGTGGGGCGGGGGTTGCGGAGACGGAGAAGGGAGCTCTACCGACGCCCCCACCACTGGCGGCGCGGGCGCATGCGCGCTCGGCCAGGTGGCGCGCGATCTCCCTTCCCGAGCGAGCCACTTCCGCCACGCTCGCGGGGGGCGGGGCGTCGGGGTGCTCGCCGGCGGCCGCCTTCCCTGCGGCCGTGGTGTGCGGCCCGCGGGGCCCGGGGCGGGCAACCTTGAGCCTCGCGACTGGGCTGAGGGCGAGGGCGGGGGCGGCTGGGTCGGAGAGGGGATGAGCTGAGGACGGAGGGTGTTTTAGAAGTGGTGCTGAGAGGGCTAGGGTTTTCGAGGAATTCGGTGACCGACGCTGGAAGTTTGTTTTCCACTTCAGGAATTGGGCCAGGAATTGGGGGTGAACCGGGGTCTTAGCCGGATTGTGCTTTTAGAATGGTGAGGGGAAATGGAGAGTTCAGAAAGACTCGCCCCCCCAAAGCACCGAGGGCCGAGGTGTGGACGTGGAGCCCTTCCTGCGATCGTGAAACACCAGCCCTTCTGTGGGCTCCTGCACCCCGACCCTCCCCACCCGGCTCCTGCACAGTCATTGGACAGGCGGTGGGAGAATATGGTCCGCAATGTCCCCCCCCCCAACTCATTTTACCAAGCTCAGGCATTTAAAGACTGCGTTTTTATGATTGAAACCTCTTTCTATTTCAAAGTCTTTTATGGGTGATCCGGTATTTTTCCGAGGATGTTATCGTGTTCCTCATTTGTAAATCTTGCACCCCCAGAATTGTACATCCTGTCCTCTCACATTTGAGTGATACAGAAGTTCTTTAAATAATACACTTGTGAGATAATGATTTTGGTTGCTTTCACTCTTTACATTATGTGAAGTCTTGTTATTTATATTTTTAACATTTTTTTCAGCTGCTTAGGGAAGAAATCTGGCTTATCCATGCTTACCTCCTCTCCTACGACGTCAGATATAAACTATATCAGAGAGTCAACTATTAGGTTTCATCAGGACTTTTTAAGCATTACTGCTTCGGTTATTTTCTTGCTTATGAGTATTTGTGTTCTGAAATAATCCCTTCCTTCCTCCTATTTGCTTACATTGTTTAAAATAGCAGCTTATTTGGTTATTTCCTCTGGATTGTAGTTGAGTCTTCTGTTAATTTTGTGTTTAGTTCTCTTTAATGTCCCCAACACTTCAATATTTGCCAAATGCTTAAAGTTCCAAAAGATTAAATATATTTAGGATGTAAAAGCCCACCATAATGTGTAAATCAGGGCCCAGTTCAATGCTGGGCAAAGTGTAGAGGTAAGGGAGAGTAGCAATGAGAGAGAATTGTCATAATTTCTTGCAAAGGAAGACTGGTTTGTACAATGGCTGAAAGGCCCTATGGAGTACATTACCAAGAAAGTAGAAAAATTAATATTACATCTAAGGAAATATAACCCGAGGCAGATCCTCTCAATTAAAATTATGTTCAGTTAGTGTTGCCACAGTAGTTCTTGCATTGGGAGTTTTACCTGCATCACATGGAGGCCAGATTTGACCTAGTTTTTCAGAATAGAACCCAGATTTTACTCTCAGGCTACTGGTGTCTAACCTATGTATAATCACAGACAACAGGAGTTAAAGTGAGCCATGAAGAAAGGAAACTGAGTTAAACAAGACTCTAGTAGAGGGAGCTCAAAAATTCACTCTTAGGAAATTGTGAATTGTGCTGTTGGCAGAGATTTAGCTTTGAAGTCACATGAGTTATCGTAGTGTCCCTACCTCCTGGAATCTATTAAAATCCATTTTTAAAAATTTGATTTAGCTATAATTGTGTTTGTAGTTTGAGAGCACTGCTGTACACAAAGGGTCAAAAATATTTTCCATTAGATTAATATCAAATATCCTAAACCATAAACGCTACTAGGGCATCTTAATTATAACAAAGCTAAACAATGAAGCTATTGCTGAAATTAAGACATGGATGACTACCACCTCTCTTAAAAGTACATGATTTCCAAAGCATGTGGAGAAGACACATCAGGAAACCAAGTGAATTCATCACGCCACAAAAATGTCTCCATCTCTCGAACAAAGCCGTTAAAGGAAGATGAAGCATTGTTACTGTAGACGTTTACATTCCTCTGGCATAATAAGCTTCATATAGACTCACCAGTGCAAAGAGAAAGTGCACATATCTAAGTAAAAATGCCTCGTGGCATCTTTAACAAATGACTAGATTAGGTAATAAAAGAAGCCCTGATTCTCCAAAGAGTAGCAGAAGCCATGCCTAATATGGAATCATCTCTGTGATTAAAGTGGGTTCTTCTCATGGGGACATTCTGGGGACAGTTCACTTCAGGTGACCTGCAAATTCTTACTTTTTTGTGATTCATGACTCTTTATTAGGATGCTTGTGGGGGCATTTTCTTTTCCTATTTATCAGTTATTTTATCCTTTGCTGTATTTGCCTTAGATTCCTAATGTGTGTGTAGTAACCATGGAAATAAACTGGATAGAACTGCATATTACTTGGAACTGCATATTGCAATTGTTGCTATATTCAATTAATTTCCTGAAAATTCTAAATATCATCAGGAAATTTCATGATGCAATTTCAATTGCAGTCTCAAAGGTAACTTGCTTTATTTTTAAAACAAGTTGTTCCCACCAAAAAGATTATTCAGCTCTGTGGTACCTGGGTAAGTCACTTAACATCACTGGGCTTCAGTTTTCATATCTGTAAAATGAGGTGGTCAAGCCAAATGAGCTAAAACCATGCAGCCCTAAAATTCTATGTTATTTTAAAATAGGAATGACTGAAAGATGGATCTTAAAGTTTTACAGAATAATTCCAGCATCCATATTTGTGCTACCAAAAATTGCGTGAATATGCAAGGTTCTTGCTTTAGGCCAACTTGGATGTTCAGTTGATATTATGCATTTCAAAAGAAAGATCGACATGAAAAAAATATATACTAATCAAAGATTGATACACGGGAGGGGGTGCATCACAAAATTATTTGGGGTGTAATCAAATTGGCTTCCCGTACCTTCAAATTACATTCATGTATTTCAATGTAGACAAAATAAATGCCTAAATTATGTAATATGTTGGAAGACCATGAGTATTACAGGAAAAAAAAAATTATACAACAGGGAAGGTATATAGATTGAGACAAACCACAGGAGGAATGGGAGAATGGTAATTTCTACATCAGGCAAGCAGGGTGGGCCTTGCTGAGAAAGTGGCATTTGAATAATGACTTGCAGAAGGTGAAGAAGATACCTAAAGAAAGAGCATTCCAGGCTGTGAGAACAATGTATGCCAAGGCCCTGAAGTGGAAACAGGCCTGGTAAATTGCAAGAATGGCCAGGAGGCCATTTTAACTGAAGCAAAGTGACCCAGAAAGAAAATAGTGTTATGTGAGGTCACAGAGGGACTAGGAGGCCAGATGGTGGAAGGCCTGTGTGCCTAGGACTGGGAGACTATTAGCGGAGGATTGACATGATGTGATTTAGGCTTTAAAATGATTACTCTGGCTGCTGGGTTGAAAATGGTTTGTAGAGTAACAGGTCTTATTGCAGTAACCCAGGTAAGAGATGATGGTAGCTTGTCCTCGAGTTATTACAGTAGATGCTATAAGACGTGGTTGGATTCTGGATATATTTTGAAAATACATACAATTTCCTAACAGATTGGATTTGGAATTCTAGAGAAAGAGAGCAATCAAGGATGACTCTAAAGTGTTCTAAGAAACTGGAAAAATGAATTTGCCATTAACTGAGATGGGAAAGACTGGGGATGGAGTATGTTGGGTGGGTCTAAGAGATCAAGAATTCAGTTTTAGGTATAAATAAGTAATTAAGGACAGTGTTTGTATTATTTTTAATGTTTTTGCCATAAGTATGTCCTTATGGAAATGAAGGAAAGTTTGTATTTGTAACTTTTTATAATAATAATTTAATTTCTAATCCTGCTCTCATAATAGAGACCCAACTAGACCTGTCTAACATATGTCAAGGAATATTTTACCTTTGTTTTAAGAAGATGTGAGGAAAGCTAAACATCCCCTTGTTAAAAAAAAAAGAAATAACTTCTTTTTTTGATCTATCAATACCTGACAGTAAGTGGAGAATTCATTTGAGACAAATATACAGAAACATCCAGTCCCCCAAAGTATTTTCATTGAAATATTTAGATGTAAAGCTGGATCTATTTCAGTGAATTATTTGAATAACTGCCTTCAGTTTCTATTACACATATACATTTATTTTTCAATCATGCATGGAAACAAGGCCAAAAATTAATCAGTGCCATGAGTGAAAAAAGCCACAGTATGGTTAATGCAGCCTGCTATTCCTAGTTCACACTCTGAAGCTGGATGCAATAAACCTGTTTTGACTAAGGAATGCTCAGATCAATGGATAGTGATCAAGGAGCTATACCAACAGATTTGACCAAGTTACTTTATTTTTATTTTTAGCTTTTTATAGATGCAGCATAGGCTGTATTTTCTCTTTCCAGAATATATTTAAAACAACCTCATTAACTCAGTCAGGTATAGTGCAAAAAATATGGGCTTTGGTGCCACTTATCAGCCATAATGCCCTGCACAAATTATTCAATCTCTCAGAGAATAAGTGTAAATATTACACTATAAAACAGGTGTAAGAATACCTTTGTGGTAGAGTTTGGTCAGGATTTAAATGAAAATTTCCTGACACATTGAAAATGTTGAGTAATTTATGGTTATTATTGTCTTCCAGTTTTTAATTAGCTATTGAGTAATTTTTATGTTTTTGTTGCATTAGACATGGGAATAAATTAAACAGAAGATCCTATCTCAAGTATTAGGGTTTTATTTTTTCTGAATTCAATAATTATGTCAATATGACAAATATTCTTTTTTGTTTTTTCCTGAGAAAGATTGGCCCTGAGTTAGCATCCGTTGCCAGTCTTCCTCATTTTTTGCTTGAGGAATATTAGCCCTGAGCTAACATCTGTGCCAATCTTCCTCTACTTTATATGTGGGTTGCCACCACAGCATGGCTGATGAGTGATGTAGGTCCACACCCGGGATCCGAACCCACAAACTGGGGCCACAGAGGTGGAACGTGCCAAGCTTAACCACTATGCCACGAGGCCATCCCCCAAATATTCTTTTAACAAACATTTACTGAGAACTCATTAAACACACCAGTCATTAGGCCTTGGAGATATACTGATAAATAACACAGAGTTTCCACCCTCCAAAAGACTTCTTACTGATAAATTTAGGAGGGACATAGGTATATAAACAAGAGCAAAGGTTCTATGTTATTATGTAACCCAGATGTTAGCTGAGATTTCCCTGACTTCTAAGCTCTCGATTAAGATTGGCTTGAGCCTCCATTCCACCTCATTTGCAAGCCCGATGCCCAACACAAGATTTCTTCGTATTTCTGGAGAGCTAATCTTCTCCAGTTCCCCTCTTGCTCTGAACTTCCATGTATGCTAAATTAGCGAAGTTCATGGATGAGCTGCCAACTATCCTTATTCCACAAACATCTACTCAGATGTGGAACTTAGACTTGTTCCTGGATTTCACCCAAAAGCATTTTCACAAAGCTCTGTGTGGGGACAGCAGGTTTTACTAAAGTTTTGAGATGAGGAAAGGGAGTTTACATCACAGAAACACAGCTTAAAGGTAAATGCCTATTCTTAAAAGCCCTCCTGCCACATGCCATGTTTCTTTACAGTGCCCCCCTTTCTTCTTTCTGCTCTATCCTTCTCTGTCTTCCCCACCCACACATTCCTATTTATTTCTAATACTAAGTAGTTTGGTTATCTTTTTTTCTTTTCTTAGATTCCAGCAGCCCTGGTCTTTGAAGGCTTACTGGCCTTCAAAGCAGCTTGTTAATATATTTTCTTAAACAATTTGGAAGTCATTTCCTTCAAAACTATCAGCTGTAATATAAATTATTTCACTTCTCTAGGTGTAGGTTATAGCACAGACACAAAGTAGGGAGTAGTCATTTGAGAGTCAACCCACATACAAGTGTTGACTGGGCAGAAAAAGATGTCAAGGAAGGCAACCTCTCTGACCCTCAGTCACCTTATAGATCGAGGTTGATAAACTTCAAAGTCTCGTTGTGAGGATTACATAAGAATGTAAGTAAAGTGCCTGGCACATAATAAGCACTTAATAAATGTTGTTTATTATTATTACTATGGAGAAGATTCAAAAACTCAGTCTTGAAAACTGAGTAATAGTTGAACAAAACGAGAAAGGATAATTTAGGCAGAAGAAACAGCATGAGCAAAGCCACAGTATGTTAGAGGGAATTGCAAGTTGTCCAGCATGATGAGATCATAGGGTGTAAGAAGGGAAGCCAGAAACTTAGTATGGGCCAGATCAAAGAAAGTTTTGTGCATTATGTTAAGGAATTTGGACTTCATCTAATAAAAAATGAAAAGCCTTGAAAATATGTGGGTTTTTAAAATATCTAATGACATGATTAAATTTGCCTGTTAGTAAGTTGGCAGTAACGTGCAAGAAAGGTTGGAAGGGTGAAAAGTTGGAAGGAGCTACCAATTCAGGAAAGAGATGATATGAGCTAGAGTTATGTCAATGGAGTAGGAAATGATAGAAGATGACAGGTAAAAGAAATACTAAGGAAGTAGAACTTATAGGACTTAGCTACTGGTAAGATCTGAGGATGGAAGTAAGGCAAAGACGAAACTCAAGGATGATTCCAAGGTTTCTCAACTTACTGAGCGGTAGGTTAGACATTTTGAGTTTAAGGTGACCATACAAAATTTCAGGTAGCTATAACCAGTAGCCAAGTGAACTATTCAGACAGAATGGTGGAGATAGAAGCTAGAATAAAGTCAGGAGTTCAAGAGAGTAGATGGACATTTAGATTTGGGAACCAGCAGCATACTGCTTACAGCATTCCACATACATCACATAGATGTGGACTTTAGCCTTGTTCTTAGCTTTGGCCTAAAAACATTCTCATAAGGATCTGTGTGGGCACATCTGAAGCCAAGGGAGACAATGAAATGCCCAAGAGAGCATACATAGAACAAAGATAAGTGAGTCAAAGATTGGATTCTAGACACCCACATTCAATAGGAGAGGGAGAGGAATGACCTACAAAGAACACTGAAAAGGTAGTGGTGTCATAGAAACCAGGAGAGCAGAGAGTTTCAAAGAGAGAGATTAATAGTACTAAAATGAGAATTACAGTTAATTGGACTTAGCCAGTTCAAAATGACCTTTGGCAAAGCAGCTTCAATGGAGTGATAGGATTAGAAACTTGGTTGTAGTGACTTGAAAGGGAAGAGTAGACAAGAAATTGAGAAATAAGTGTGTTATTCTTTCCAAAGAACTTGGCCTGTGAAGAAGAAAGAGAGTAGCTAGAGAAATATCCAGGGTCACAGGATAGACTTTCAAGATGAAGAACTTGAGCTTGTTTACAAGCTTTAGAGAAGAAGCTGGTAAAGAAAGATTGAACATTTGAGATAGAAGAGGGCCAATGACAAAATCTCTAGGATGAAAAGGTGGAATTAGATCCTGGAAGAGATGGGAAGGTTTTTGATCAAGAGTCCAGGAAGTGGGATGAGCCTTAAAATGGAAAAGGGAGGGGCCAGCCCCGTGGCCTAGTGTTTGAGTTTGGCGCACTCTGCTTTGGTGGCCCAGGTTTGGTTCCAGGGCATGGACCTACACCATTTTTCAGTGGCCATGCTGTGGCGGTGACCCACATGTGAAATAGAGGAAGACTGGCACAGATATTAGCTCAGGGTGAATCTTCCTCAAGCAGGAAGAGGAAGATTGGCAACAGATGTTAGCTAATGGCGAATCTTCCTCAGCAAAAAAAAAAAAAAAAAAAACGGGAAAAGGGGTAGACTGGAAGAAAGGAGTAAGAACCTGAGCACTTCATACCCAATGACCCCAATTTTCCTTGTAAGGTAGGAAAACGGGGATACTGAAAAAGTGGAGATGATGGAGTAACACAGGTATAAATTGATAAAGTTTTGTTGAAACACTGTGGGGAATGGGAGAGAGATGACCAAGGGTTTATTAAACTGAAGATTTGCGGGGTATAGAGCAGTCGTCCTCATATAGTTGCATCTTGCTGGAGACACAAATTTAGGCCCCACCCCACACCAACAGAATCAGAAAATCAGGAGGCAGAGCTCAACAATCTGCTTTAACAAGCCCTCCAGGTGATTTTGAGGTTCGCTAATGTTTGAGAACAACTTCTACAGAACTTGTGACTTCCCCCAACTAACAAGCAAACTATGCTACCCAACCACATTCTAGTCATTTGTTAGTAACATTTTCCATATTATAGTAAAATATATTTATTCAGAACAATATCCTTAAGAATTTTAAAAACTCTTCTGGTTTCTCCCTGGAAATGGATGTCATACAAGATTTAAAATTCTGAACAAAGAGAATCTAGTCTTCCAAGTCTTACAAAGCAAATACTATAAAACATTTTCGCCTCTCTACTCAATTTCTACATTTATAATAGAGAAAAAATAAAATTGTTGTTCACTGCATCAAAAGTATTCAGTAACTCATTGTATAGTAGCAGTTCTCAAATTATGCTCTTGCACTGGTATAATCCATTCTAACTAAATAATAGTGGTCATTTCTCAATTCACAGGGAGAAAGTTTATGAATTGAATTTCCTCAATTTTAAATTATTCTCTTTTACATTTTTCTTAAACTTTTGGCCCTTGCAACTGCTTATCTTTCAACAAATGATACTAGATTACAAAATAAGTGAACAAATAGTATGAATATTAATGAAACTTCAACTTAGTTCAATATTTTCTCTATAATTAGACACATGTCTGTGACTGTGATTTTTATATTACATACCAATAATACAGTCATTTTCTACTACCATTGTTCCAACAATGTTGCCTTTGCTCAAATATTTGGAAGCTAACTTGGAACTACTTTCAGGATTTGGGAGATGTTCTTTTGAATACCCGAAACAATGGAAAAGCCAATAGTCATGGTCTTGAAGAATCTTAAAGACTTATTTTACAGCCAAATAGGTAGGTCAGGCTGATTTATCCAGGTATGCCTTGCTTTAAGAAATATGACATATTAGGTAGAAATCCATATTTAATATCCATAGGTGCACATAGCAGATGACAGTGAGAAATTCCCCAGTTACTTACAGAGAAAACTAACCTCTGAAAGTTAATTTGTACAATAAACAAATGATGGATCACAGAAGGGATATAGATCCAAGCCAACAAGCCTTAATTATAACCTGATTAGAATAGTATGTAAATAAGAAGAGGGGTTAGTTAGTCACAAAGCATAGAAAAAGCAGAATTAGAACAAACTGGCATAGCGTGTTCCTATACTGTAGAGATGAGTGGGAAAAGATAAACGGGTCAGCCTATCAGAGTCCTAATATCATTCAAGAATTCAAATGAGATAGCTAACTCCCCTTACCCTGAATCTGTTGTGACCAGCAATCTTTAGATATTTTGGCTTCCGTGAAGCTTCCCAAATAGTATGATGATCAGGCTAATCGGAAGGTTCATTCTACACAATGGTTATATTTCCTCATTGCCAATCAATGACTCAGCATTTTGGTTTTCATGCTGCATCTCTTATGAGTTAGGGTGAGTCAGTTCTGGAACAGTGATAATGTTGCCTGGTGAGGGTTGGGGAGCCAAACCCCAAACTCCAACTCTACTGTGAGAGCCTCAGACAGCCCTCCTTGGCAGCACCTCCACCTGGAAACCTGCCTTTCTTCTAACAACTACAGGAAACAGATAAATTAGCCTGTGCTTACTCACTTCATAAAAGGATCATTTGCTTTATGAAAAGATTTTAAAACACTGGGAACTTAAAGTGGATGAGAAACTGAGAAATAACTTCTGAATTCAGTCAGAAATCCTTTAACGTTAACATAACTCGTCTTGATGGTATGATGGGGTTGTGAATGTGACTGTATTGAACAATCACAATTTTGAGAAGGTTAGCAGTTAAAGGAAGGAAGGAAACAAGACAGGAAGTGGAAAGGGTAGTTGGGTAAATGGGAAGAGGTTTGGTTGTTTTGCTGTTGTGTTTCCCTGCCATGAAGAGGACACTAGATCAGGGGAAAAAAAGAGAAGGAATCAATGGAAATAGAGATATGAAAGTCACTGGGTGGAAGGGAGATGAGTGAGAATCCAGGCTTCCTAAGAAGATTGAGTTTGTGGGGCAATGGAGTGTATCTGTCTTCTGGAGAAAACTCTTTCAAAATTGCTCTGAAATATAACATTTAGGTACTTCTTTTAAATGCATAACTTTATTGCTATAGAATGGCTTTAGGCTCTCTTCCCTCTGATCAGGTGTCTCTCAACTTTTTATTTACCAAATATGAATTAAGTGCCTCTTACAATTAAAAGAGGAACAAAGATGTGATCTCTGTCCTAGAGGAGCTTACAGTCTAACAGGAGAAATGGATTTATAAACAGATCATTGCGAGTCTTATACTATATGCACAACATACTATGGGATCATAGATGGGATGAGTTTTACCTTTTAAATATTTAAATAATGCTTCAAAACTCTTTAACCCATTTTATTGGTGGCTTATCTCTTTACCAGGTTGCCTTCCTAACCTGCAGATTCCAGTATTTTTTGTTGTTAGTGCTATTGAGTGGATTCCAACTCCTAGCAACCCTGTGTACAGCAGAGTGGAACCCTGCCCCGTCTTTTTGCGCCATCCTCCCACCTTCCAGCACTGTATCAGACAATGCTCTGCTGCTATTTGCTGGGTTTTCATGGCCAATTTTTACAGAAGTGGGTGGCCAGGTCCTTCTTCCTAGTCTGTCTTAGTCTAGAAGCTCTGCTGCAACTTGTCCACCATGGGTGCCCCTGCTAGTATTTGAAATCCTGGTGACATAGCTTTCAGCATCACAGCAACACACAGCCACTAGGTTTCTGTGCAGTTAGATTTTTACACGTGCTTCCAATCAGTTAAAACAACTTGCATTTCATTTGCTTGTGCAGTATAAACAGTGCTAGATGTTCTAGGAAATTCAGAATTATATAATACATAATCTCTGCCTTCAAGAAATTTGCAGTCCATTTGGGGAGATAAAGCTAATAGAACATTTTATTTTTTGCTATTTATATTTAAATACAGTTTCCTCATAAAAAGGGGAAATAATTAGGCTGTACAGCCCCCTGTGACAATTTTGCCATATTTCCCAACAGGAGAGACTTTAGATGGGGGAGTCAGAAGAGAAAGAAGGGAGACCAAGAAATTGTAATATTAATTTGAAATAATCAAAGCAAAAACTCTTTACACTTTGGATGCATGCTCCAATCTCTCTTTGATTTCTGCAGATTGAATACGATAGGCCTAGGTGTAGATTTTTTGGTATTTATTCTGCTTGGTGTTCTCTGAGCTTCCTAGTCTGTGGTTTGGTGTCTGTCGTTAATTTTGGGGAATTCTCAGCAATTATTACTTTAAATATTTCTTTTATTCCTTTCACTCTTTCTTCTCCTTCTGGCATTCCCATTACAATAATGTTACGCTTTTTCTAATTGTCCCACAGTTCTTGGATATTCTGTCCTGATTTTTTTCATTCTTTTTTCTTTTTTCTTTTCAGTTTTGGAAGTGTCTATGAACTTATCTTCAAGCTCAGTGATTCTTTCTTTGTCCCTGTCATTTCTACTGATGAGCCTATCAAAGGCATTTTTCAGTTCTGTTCCAGTGTTTTTGATTTCTTGCATTTCTTTTTGATTCTCTCTTCACATTTCCATCTCTCTGCTAACATTATCCACCTGTTCTTGTATTGTAGTCCACTTTTTCCCTTAGACTCCTTAACATATTAATCATAGTTATTTCAAATTCCTGGTCTGATAATTCCAAAAACTCTACTATATGTCTGGTTCTGATGTTTGCTTTGTCTCCTCAGATTGTGTTTTTTAACTTTTAGTATTCCTTGTAATTTTTTGTCAAAAGTTGAACACGATGTATTGGGTGAAAGAAACTGAGGTAGATAGGCCTTCAATGTGAGGTATGATATTTATCTGGCTAGGAGTTAGGCTGTGTTTACTGTTGCTGTAGCCATAGTGTTAGAGGCTAAATTTCCTCTAGTCTCCTTCTTTTTGTTTCTCCTAGAGACTCCTTCTTAAGTAGAGTCTGAGGCTTGCAGGTCTTTTAGCTGTAATCCTTTGTTATTATACAAGATCCTGATTGATGTGGTGGTAAAGTATGGGGCAGAGGAAGTGTCCTATAATCCTATGATTAGGCTTCAGTCTTTTAGTGAGCATATATCCTTAGGCTGTGACATTTGGATATTTCTCATCTTTTCCTCCCCACTCCCCCCATACCCTCTATTAAGCTGGATTGGAAGGCTAGAGGGAGCTGGAATTGGATATTTCTCTTCCCCCAGATCAGTTAGGCTCTGGTAAAATAGTTACTCTTGAGAGCATGCAAAGACATAACAGAGGTAAGCAGAAAAGAGTGCTCTGGGCATATTTCAGAATGGCTACTTTCCCCCATCCTCTTGTGGGAAGTTTCAGGGTATTTTTCTCTGATCTTCATCCTGAGACCCTAGTGGGGCTCCTGGAGGTAAAACTCAGGAATGTAAGAGGTTTCTCCTAAAGTTGGGCCCTCAGGAGTCTTTTCAATCTCTCAAGCTAGTTCACAAGTTTAGCCTCCAGCAATTAGTGAATTACCCTTTTTAAGTGTTCCACCAGGTTCCAGTCATAGTTTCTGTTCCTGGTAAGCTGTGATTGTCCTTATTTGTCTCTTCTGTGTGCTTGGGGCAGTGGTTTGCCTTGTTACCTCAATTCTCTGATGGATCTAAGAGGAATGGTTGATTTTCAATTTGTTCAGCTTTTTTTCTTTTTTGTGAGGATGAGAGTGATGATTTCCAAGCTCTTTTTATGTCATACTGGAAACTGGAAGTCCATTCCAATCTCATATATAAAAATAATCTATGAATATTAAAATATTATTATCTATCATTTGAAGCCATTCTGGTATTCAGTGGTAGAATGACACCTTATGTTATGCTTACATCTGGTTGTTAAATCCCCTGGGTGCCAGGTTGTGTTAGCTGAATCACTCAATCCATCTGAGCTCATATTTACTCATCTGTAAAATGAGGGTAATATCTATACTTCCTAAATCATAGGCTTACTAGAAGAGTAAAATAAGAATATATGAGAAAGCACTTCTGGGAAAAGAAAGAAGTGTCATAAAAATTCAATGAAAGAGGGCTGGCCCAGTGGCGTAGCAGTTAAGTTCACGTGCTCCGCTTTGGTGACCTGGGGTTTCTCAGGTTTGGATCCCAGCCGCAGACAGACACACTGCTTGTCAGGCTATGCTGTGGCGGTATACCATATGAAGTAGAGGAAGATGGGCACGGATGTGAGCCCAGGGCCAGTCTTTCTCAGCAAAAAAGAGGAGGATTGGCAAAGGATGTTAGCTCAGGGCTAGTCTTCCTCACACACACAAGAAAAATTCAATGAAAGAGGAGGCAATTTTGATCATTCTTTACTTTCTACAATAGCCTATAAAAGTAAGCATTTCAAAGGAGTTAGGCACTATTTAACCCAAAACATTTTAAACTGTTATATTCATTACAAAAAGATTCTTTGCTTTATGAAAAGATTTCTTAATTGAGTAATTGCTTTAAAATTAAGACAGAGTTTAATCCTGAATAGATATGATCTAGAGACAGGCAATTACAAAGCTTTAGTATAGAAAACTCCCCTAATAGATATTATAGAATACATTTGTTAAAATAAATATTTTATAACACAGAAATAGCTTCCATATTAATAACTAAAATATCTGAGATTTTTAGTAACATAATTGTCTGGGATTTTTAAAAAACTTTATTGAGGTATAATTTACATATCACAAAATTCGCTTATTTTATTGTATAATACAATGGTTCTAGTAAGTTTACCAAGTTGTGCAACTATCACCATAATCCTGTTTTAGAACATTTTCATCACCCCAATAAAATCCTTTATGCCCATTTACAGTTAATCCCAGCTCCCATTCCCAGCCCCAGACAACCACTAATCTACTTTCTGTCTTTATAGATTTGCTTATTCTGGACATTCCATATAAAATCATATAATATGGGTCCATTTGTCTGGCTTCTTTCATTTCATATAATGTTTTCAAGGTTCATCCATCTTGTAGCATGTATCAGTATTTCATTCCTTTTTATTGCTGAATAACAATATCCATTGAATGGATATACCGTATTATTTTTTACTTATTCACCAGTTGATGGACATCTGGGTCATTTCCCCTTTTTGGCTATTATGAATAGTTCTGCTTTGATTAATACTTATACACACTTGTGTACAATTTTTTTGTAGATGTGTGTTTTCTCCTGGGATAAACCTAGGAGTAGAATTCCGGGTCATATGGTAAATTTGTTTAACTTTTTAAGAAATAGTCAAACTTTTTTTCCAAAATGCCGCACCATCTAACATTCCTACCAGCAACGTTTGAGGATTCTTGTTTCTCCACATCCTTGCCGACATTTGTTACCGTCTGTCTGAATATAGCTATCCTAGTGGGTGTGAAATGGTATCTCAGAGTGGTTTTAATTTGCATTTCTTTAATGACTAATATTGCCAGACTTGTGATCCTTGTTTATATTTTAAGAATGGCATCTTAGCCAAATGTATATTCAGATCTTTGCTAGTCATATAATATTCTAAGGAACCAAAATTTAAAAATTGCAGGTATATTATTTAGATTCAATTTGACTTTTTATTCAAAAATTGCACAAATACATTAAATATGGTTGTAGTACAATTATCTTTAAACTTATAACATGAAATAAGAACAACACAACAGAATATCAGCATTGACCTGCTGAAGTCCTCAAAGGCAGGGATCCTATCTTACCTTAGTATTCCCTGCATCTAACATTCAGCCTAGCTGCCTCGGCCCTGGGACACATGGCAATATAATGTAGTAGTAAGGGGTGCAAGCTGTAGAGTCAGATTGCCTGGCTTCAGTACTTTCTGTGTGCACTTGGGAAAGTTAGTTAGCCATTTTTATTAGGCGCCAGGTCCCTCCCCTATTAACTGTACTTGCTGCATAGAGTTGTAGAGAGGAGTAGACGCGGCTATCCATGTAAAGCTCTTAGGACAGTGCCTGGTCACAAGTGCTCACTAAACATTAGCTATTGTCATTGTGGTGGTTAGAGTTTCACAGCCAGAGTTCAGCTATAGGTTTTATTAACAGAGAGGTAGGTTAGCTGCTTTTTTCCCTCAATTTTCCCCCAAATATGTTTATATGTGTATATTTTCTTTTGAAACCAATACACATAACAACATTACAAATATTCAAAAGAGGATATGTGAAGAGCAAGGTTTTAAAGAGATTGGCAACGAGATACAGTATGGTATGTTTATTACTAACCCTTAAGTATTAACAAGTATTACGTTACCACATTCTAGCATCATCCCCAGGCTTTATATAAAACATTTTTTTTCTATCTCACCTTAAAGCTTTATTTTGGAGACAGGCAGTCCCTCGAAAGAACTCCTGTAACCTTCACACCAGTTTGTCATCTAGAGTTTCAACTTAGGGCTTCTCTCCTTATAACATGAATTGCTCTCTCTACTGAGTGCTTGCTGTGTGGCATGTGCTCTAAGACCTTATGTCCAATCCTCACAACTACCCAGGAAAGTGGATATTATTGGCCCCACTTTAGACACAGGGAAATCGAGACTCAAGGTGGTTCTGTAATTTTCTCTAGTCATGTAACAAGTAAATAAAGAGCCTGTATTTAATCCAATATTTGTGTGACTCTCATGGGCCGTCTCCTCTTGCAAAAGAGGTGTTTGAAGACGCTGTTTACTAAAGCAAACTGTAAAGAAATTTCTGATTAGGACTGAAAAATCACTGAGCTACCTGGGACTGTGAGATTGAGTTTCTAGAACTGAATTTGGGATGATGTGATGCTTAGAAAAATTAGTGATATACCTCATATGAGTTTTTCCTCCTCCACTCTCCCATTTTTCCTTTACCCCTTCCCCACAGTTTATTTCCTCCTTTCTTTATCTTTATCTGTGCTAATAAATAGTCTAAAGTAGGAGCAGAAATAGAGCAAGATCAGCATTGGAGGCAGAGAAAAGTGCTCAGGTCCCAAAGTGACTTCCTTTTCTCCTTTTCCCTTTCTCTTCTTCCTATTTCTCCTCTCCGTCTCCCCCTGTGTCTCTCTTCCTCTCTGCTTCCAAAGAAAGAAAGGAAGAAGTAGTAGAGAGGGAAGGAGAGAGAGAGACAGAGAAAGACAGGGAGAGATGGAGGAAGCAAGAAATGAAGGAAAATTATGGAAGTGTGGAGGGAGGTGGAGAAAAGAGAGGAAAACTGTTGGAAGTGGCTGGGTCTAGGGGTACACGTCAAGGTTTTCTTTTCTCTCCTCCTTGTCCCTTCCTTTCTATCACAGGTGTTGCCTCCAGTGATAGAACACCTCTAGATCCAGTGAATGGTAACCGAGGAAGAGGTGGTAATCGACTTGTCAACGGGTGTTTGCTTGACCCTTAATGGATCTAGATAAGATAGGCTCAAATCCCTACTCCCACCTTTTGCAAAATATGATGCTCTCCCCAAGACGTCTCCAAATTCCTGAGAGTTTATAGTCTGTGGTCACCTCCAGTTTTGACTTCCTGATTCCACTCAGTTTGGCTTCTCCCTCTGTCTTGTATATTCTTTAATTCAATTTCTGCATCTATTTACACCTGGAACTCAGCCACCTTCCTTGATTTCTATTATTTTAAAAACACCATTCTCATAAGGCCTCTTTGTATGTAATGGGCTTTACTGAAGGTAAGGAGAAATGAAGAATTACAATGCAGCAACACAAACAACTTGAAATTGAATACAATACATCTCTGTTTTTTTTTTAGCGAGGAAGATTAGCCCTGAGCTAACGTCTGTTGCCAATCCTCCTCTTTTCGCTGAGGAAGATTGGCACTGAGCTAACATCTGTGCCCATCTTACTCTATTTTATGTGGGACACTTGCCACAGCATGGCTTGATAAGTGGTGTGTAGGCCCATGCCCGGGATCCGAAACTGCAAACCTCAGGCTGCCAAAGCGGAATGCACAAACTTAACCACTATGCCACTGGGCTGGCTCCAATACATCCCTGTTTTAAAAATGCTTGCAGCTGTACTAATGTCTGCAATTTACTTTGAAATTCTTTTTTTTTAGAAAGATGAATTGCTGGAGAGATAGAGGGATGATCGATATACAGATGTGTGGTAAAGCAAGGGTAATAAAATAATGTAGAATCTAGGTGGTAAGTAAATAGGTGTTTGCTGTAAAAATTCTTTCACATTTGCTCTTTGTTTGAAATTTTTTATAATAAAATATTGGGAAGAACAAAATGAAAAAACAATAACAGAAAAATCCCTTCAGCCTGTCTGGCAAGTCATTCAACCATCCATTCTACTCTCTCTCTTCCATTCTGGATTGTCTCTACAGTGGGGAAACCCTGCCAAGATTTCTTTTCATTTCTAATGATCAATTTAGCTTTCTTTCTTGCATTATGTCCTACTGATCAGACATTGACTGCCTTCTCAGCCAACTGCTTAAGATCTTCTCCTAAACAGAGACCTCCTTAAGATTCTTTAAGAGCAAGAACCATCTTACACATATTTATATAGTCTTTAATGCACTGAACAGTGCCTTATCCATAAGAGATACTGAATACATGCATGAGGGCCTATGAAGCCAAAGAAAATTGGTTCACGTCCTGGCTCTCTCACTGTGTGACCTTGGACTTGCTGTATAACTTCTCTGAGTCCAAGTTTCTTAATGTGAAAAAGTGATATGATTTTCAAAAATGCCTACCTCACACAGGCTTGCCATGAGAATTAAATTTGATAATGTGGGCTTTTAAAAACTATAACCAGTACTTGAACAATTGGATAATGAAGAGAGGTCAAAACTTGTTTATGTGACTGACTGTTGGGGGTCCCTGCCCTTCTGGCTAACGAGCAACAGGCATTCAAAAGCCAGTACGTTTTCCTAATGTGGAAGCTCAACCTCTTCCAGCAGCCTCCCTGTTCTCACTCCTAGTTCCAACCCTACTGGCAGCGCTCTTAAATGAGCTACTATCCAGATGGTTCCAGTACTGCTACTTTCTGCAGGGCCCATTTGGCACAAACAAAATTCATGTATCCTTGTCATTCCAAACATTGGTAATGTGGATACTCAACTTCTCTTTGTCTTCAGCTTTGGGTCCTAGTGCCTTGGGTTCTAGTAGTTACTTCTAGAGCATCAAGAAATGTCCCACTTAACATTCTGTTACACTATGAGAAATAAATTAGATAATGCAAGGGAGGTCTTGGTTAATTATGTTTATAGAGTATATAATATATATAGTATATATAATACAGTATGTAGAGAGTACATAATAGTACTTCCTCTTTCTCTCCACAAATTTTCTTTACCCATTAAAGTTTCTTCACCACTTCACTTTCCTGAAAACAATTTAAGCATCCCTTCTCCTCTTTTAACTGGTCTTCTTCCTTAACTGAAGCTAATATAAATGGGAATTTAAAAACAATTATTCCCTTAGCAACTGGCAAATTTTGTAAATTGCCTCATACTGAGCTTGGAGTTGCAAAAATCATACACCACAAGCTGAGTTATGAAAGATCAGTCAATATCAGGTTGTCTTCCAGAGTGAGTCACTTGAAACCTACATTTAAACAAAAGAATACAAAAGATTTTAAAGAGCCTGAAGTGGTTTCACCCAAGTTGGTTAAATACATATTAATATTTTACATATTTCTCAGTGAATATTTAAGAATTTCTATAGAGCTTCTTATAAAATGCAAAAAGAATCAGTTATATGAAGCATTTTTTAAAAAAATTCTTGGATATTTGAGCATTTCTTTTGTTTTTCTTCAACAGTTGGCAGTGGGTTTAAGCTGTCTTCTTTCGTACTTAATCATTCTTATTTTCCTTATAATCGAGAGAGGTGTGTATAATCAAGCCAACCAATGTTGGAGATGCAGTCTCTTCAAGGAACTGGAGCATCTCTGCTGTTTTTGATCACCCCTTTTTCATTTATTTGTATTCAAACTAGTATTTATTGAGTGCCTACTATGTGTGAGGCACTGGTCCCGGTGCTAGGGACTCAGCAGTAAGCAAAACAGAGAAGCTCTCGTGGAGCTGACAGTCTAACATATGTGTGAGTTGGGGGAAGAGGGAAGAGAGATGAAAGCAAATAAATAGGTGAATATATAGCAAATGGTGAACTGTGAAAGAAATGGAGAAAAATAAAGCAGGGGAAGAGACACAAGGAAATCAGCTGGGGCACTGGGGGAGAATTGCTAATTCACATACACAGTCTGGGAAGACTTCACTGAGAGAGTGACATTTGAAAGGATGAGGGAGTAAACCACGTAAATATCCTGGAGGAGAGTGTTCCAGGCACAAGGAACTGCAAGTGCAAAGGACCCACCTTCTTGCAACTCACTAAGATGTCTTCCCAATCCCTGCCTCTCCGCTGTTCCCTCCTCTGTGCCCTTCAGTGGTGTTTCTCTCCCTGCCTGGTGAGAGAAAAGCCTGTGTGGAAACCGCTTTCTGCTCCTTTTCCTCTCCTAGCTCATTCGTTCTTTTTGATAGTGTTGTTGTCAATTGACATTTATTAATTCATTCTTTAAAATATCCATGCAACTGAACAGAATTTACAATTCTCAGGATGTCGGTCAACAACATACTAGACATCAACATAACAGACCAAGCTGATTGATTACTCCCAGTTTAACAAAAAAAGGATGTGAAATTCATATTTTAGCCAGGGGAAGAGTCTCAGCACTCCAGAACCAGAACACTGCATTTTGAAAGATTAGATTTCAATGCTCTTTTCATTAATGCCTTTCTGGAAAGGCAGCGATAAGACAAGATCAGGAAGGCTAGTTAGTTTATAACTATAAAAACTAGCAAACTTGGAAAAGATTTCATTGATAAACAGGATATACATACTATAGGCCTCACACTGAAACCCAATACACATGTCCAACTCAGAATTTTTTATTGATAAACAGGATACACATATTAAAAGTTTTCAAAAGGTCATCTGGTTCATCCTCCTGCCTCTTGGCAGATCGATGTTGAAACTGATCCAGGTCACGGGAAAAATTTCCCTTGAGAGAGGTTCTACAGATCCTCTTTGCAGTCTGATTTAGTGAACTGGACTGGTTTCAAAGAACATTAACTCACTTAAGTAGCACTTTTTGTTCATGTTCTTACTCCTTTTTAGAATGCTTTCCTCTCCACCCATGCAAATTCTACGATGATATAATAACATTAATTCTCCATAAAAACTTACTTGTCTATAGAGGCCACTGCTATTTTTTCCACCTCTAAACTAATATCTATAATGTTTATTTGGCAATTAAATGTGAACTATCATTCTTCTTATAAAGTTACCATATATGTTCTAATCCATATTTCATGACTATAAATGTTGTCTCTCCATTCAGACTTTCACTACCATAACAGCAAGAACTGGAGCTTAAACAACTTTTTGCTTTAGCATTCCACTTCTTGTATATGATAAGCACTGATAAATCTTTGTTCAATTTTACAATAGAGCTAGCTCATATCAGTTTGCTAGAGCCGACTGTGCATACCTCTTTCGAACCCAGCGTTTGGTGACATCATGTTGGTAGCTTAAGGTCAACTGTGATGGGAGTATTTATACCAGAAAAATTGACAGATGCTACAAATCAGTAGCCTGAGTTCACATCTGGCTTTACCATTTACTGGTTATGTGACATTTGATGAAACACTACTCTGCCGTTCAGTTTCTTCATCTGAAAACTAGGATATTAAATTAGCTACTTCATAAAATTGTTGTGAGGAGTATATGAGTTTATGCGTGTAAACTACTTAGAAAAATCCTTGATACCTAGTAAATATTTAATGACTGATGGCTTAATTTTTATTAAATCATCCCTCTACCTATCTCATAAATTCTCAACTGTTCTGGGAAGCTTTCAAAGAAGTCCACAATATGACCATGCTCGATTTATGCAACATTATTGCCCACAACTCTTCTGCTGTATAGAGGAGTACACATCCTCTGCTGCCTCACTGGATTCCTTTTCACCTACCCCTATGATAAGGGGTCTTGACTGTGGGATGGAAATCTCTCTCTCTCTAGATACTACAGTAGAAGGATCACTGACTGAGAAGCTGGGGCTCAAGTAGTGGCTGGTGTATTCTGGCATCCTGACTTCTTAGGTAGAATTTGGGCATCATTTTCCATAGAATCAATGCGAGAATATAAGACTTTTAGTATTGTATTTAGTTATATGGCAGGTTAAATAGGTTTTCTCAGGCCAGATGGGAATTTGACCGATATTTATAATATTGTTTTGTGGGGAAAAGTTTTCCCACCCCCAAAAATCCTTTAGCAAACAAAATTTGTGAATGCAGGTCTTCTGAATGGGTAACTATTTATACTTGGAAATTGACTGATTGATTGACTGATTTTTCTTTGTTAACTGGTTCACATAAGATTTAACTAAAATCTGTTACTTCCCTAATATCCTAACTCAATGAATAGAATAATTAATAGTATTTAAAGATACTAAAAATAATGACGTAGATTTTCCAAATCAATCTCCAGCCCAATAAAACACTGGGAAATATATGTGCTTTAAGTTATAGACTTTGGTATTCAGAACCATAGAGTTTTTAAAAACAGCTTTTATTAGATATTGAACAGTATCAAAAGAATATTTATAAAATATTGTTGAGTGTAAAAAATACCAATACAATGAATACTTGTATACCTACAACCCCGCATATGAAATAAGACGTCGTTGATACTTGTGAGACCTTAATCTGGTGTCTGATCCACTTTAGATGTAACCACAAGCTTGAATTTGGGGTTTATCATTCCCTTGATTTTCTTTATAATTTTACCAAATATTAGTTTCTTCAATATAGTATTTAATTTTGTATGTTATTGAATTTTATATAAGTAGTATTATAAGTCACTAATTCCTTAGCAACTGGTTGTTGTTTTCTTTTTGAACTTTTAATTGATACATGACACACATACAGAAAAGTGTACACATCGTTAAGTGTGCTGCTTGATGAACTTACATAAGTGAATATATCCATTAACCTGCACTGAGATAGAGAAACAGAGCATTATCAGCCTCCCAGAAGCCCCCTGTCGGCCACCTTACAGTCACTACTCCCCTTTCTGCCTAGGGTAATCACTATCCTGACTTCTAACCTTGTAGCTTAGTTTTGTTTGTTTTTGAATTTTATATTAAGAGAATCATACAACATGAACTCTTTCACTTCTGGCTTTTTCATCCAACATTATGTTTAGGAGATTCATCCTTACTCTTACACATAAATGAACTTTATTCATTATCTCTGCTCATAGTATTCCATTATGTCACTACATCACCATTTATCTATCCATTCTACTATTGATGTTGGTTGAGTAGTTTCCTTTCTGGTTATTATGAAAAGCATTGCTATGATCATTCTCCTGCATGTCTTTAAACTCAAGCAATTTGTTGTTTTATCTCAACAGTAGGTTCCCAAGATTCATCCATGATATTATATGTAGCTGATCTCCATTCATTTTCACTGCTGATAGTATTTGATGGCATAAATATTTCACAATATATTTATCCTTTTACTGTTGATGTTTCCAGTGCTGCTGTGAATAGTCATATATTCTCCTAGAGCACATATGCACAGGTTTCTCTAGGGAATAATTTTCTAGCTGAAGTGATATAGCTCCTTTACCCCAATAGAGTTCTGAAAAAACAATGGGCCCACTCACTCATTTTTTTTAAATTAAAATTTAAAAAATTAAGATATAATTCCCACGTCATAAAATTCACCCTTTTAAAGTGTACAGTTCAGTGTTTTTTCAGTTTATTCACAAGGTTGTGCAACGATCACCACTAATTCCAGAACATTTTCATCATCCTAGAAAGATATCCTATACTCGTTAGAAGTCACTCCCCTTTACTTTGTCCCACCAGCCCCTGGCAACCACTAATCTACTTTCTGTCTGTATTCTGGACATTTCATATAAGTGGAAGCATACTACATGTGGTCTTTTGTGTCTAGCTTCTTTCACTTAGCGTAATGTTTTCAATGTTCATCCGTGTTGCAGCATGTATCAGTACTTCATTCCTTTTTATGACTGAATAATATTCCACTGAATGGATATACCACATTTATTTATCCATTCACCAGTCAATAGACATTTGAGTCTATGGACTCTCTCCATGTCTTCTCCAAAACTTGTTATTGCCCAGCTTTTTTATTATAGCCATCCTAGTGAGTATGAAGTAGTATCTCACTGTGGTTTTGATTTGCATTTCTCTAATGACAAATGATGTTGAGCATCTTTTCATGTGCTTATTGGCCATTTGCATTTCTTCTTTGGAGAAATGTCTATTCAGATCCTTTGCCTATTTTTAAATTGGGTTGTTTGCCTTTTTTGTTGTTGTTGAGTTATAAGAATTTTTTGTGTATTCTGCATTCTAGACCCTCATCAGATATGTGATTTGCAAATATTTGTTCCCATTTTGTGAGTTGTCTTTTTATTTTCTTAAGTGTTCTTTGAAGCACAAAAGATTTTAATTTTGATGAAGTCCAATTTATTGTTTTTCTTTGGTTGCTTGTCATTTAGGTGTCATATCCAAGAAACCACTGTAATCCACAGTCACAAAGATTTATACCCACCTTTTCTTCTAAGAGATTTATAGTTTTAGCTTTTACATTTATACTTTTGATCCATTTTGAGTTACTTTTTGTATACAACGTGAGGTAGGAATCTAACTTCATTCTTTTGCATATAGATTACCCAGTTTTAGGTTCATAACTATGCTGGTCATTTGTCTGTCTTCCTTACTCATTCTGCTGTGTATTTCATGGAATTACTTTTCCAGTCTCCCTTACCAAGTGACTCTCAGGTAGGGTCAGCCAATGGAGCCATTAGTGGAAGATTAGAGGACAGATGTAGGGGGAAGCCAGAGAATTTCTCTCCTCACTTAGCCTCAGGTAGTGTCTCCAGCAGTTGTTATACTGCCTCTGAGGCTCTATATTACACTAAATAACTCTTCCCTCTGTGGTTTCGCAATCCTCAGTGTGGTCGCACCATGCTTCTGGCTCCTAGGTGGCCCTGCTTTCTGAGTTCTGGTAACAATACCTATTCCTGTTGTTCCTAAAGTCCTAGGTTGGGAGTAACTCCAGCTGTTGCTACTTTCTGGACTGCTTCATATCCCCTGTTGACTTCTCAGCTTTTCCATGGTTTGCAAATACCTTTATTAAATTCCCTGTGTTAAAAAACAATACCTAGAAGTGTTTCTGTTTTCTTCACTGGACTTGACTGATAAAACATCTAACATTTTTCGTTATATGTTTAAATAGTTGCCAAGGATGCCATTTCTAGTGTACTTATTGACATTTAAAAATAAAACCTATAAATCACTCTTTCAGATATATTCAGTGCAAGCTAAATACCATAGTGATTTGAGACCACATTCATCCATTTAAAAAATATGTGAACAAGATCCTCATCAGTCAAAAGTTTTATATTGTTTTCATCCCACTTCCATTCCACTTCCCCCACAGAAAGTAGCTTAATGTGACATATTTTTATGCTTTAAAGTCTTCGGTTAGTCATGTTAGACTATTTCTCAGCAGCAAAAATAGGTACATAAATTAAAATTAGAAATTGTTAAATATCCCAGATCCACAGTGTCTAACTGTTAAAATACTTCTTCTGGTTTGAGTTATTATATTAGTATTGCTGTAGTATATAATTGATGAAAACAACATAAATACATTATAATTTTTTATAAATAGTTATTGAACATGAAAGTTAGACTTTTTTTTTTTGAAATGCATCTCTTAAAGAGTTGAGTGAAGTGGTGCTTTGGTGTCTTGATTCATGGAGATTCTGTGTGGTGGCCAGGAAATATTTTTATGCTCTGGGGCAATCAATGCCCAATAGGAAGGGAAGGTGGCCAGGAGGCATTCTTTTGTCTGTGAAGTGAGAAATGGGAAATGTGAAGACGGAAAATGGGATGCACAGGCAAATTCATAGGCAGATCACTTTTAGGAAGGAGTATGTACGACTTTGAGGATTTGGAAATTAATTCTTAAAACTATCTGTGCTCCTGGAAAGTTTTCATATGCTGTAGGGGTACATGTAACCCAGTATTATGTGGGGAATTATCTTGATGCAAAGGTAGCCTCTAAGAACACTAGGGCAAGCTATTTGTCACTGAACAAAAGGCTTACAGACCACATCAAGATTTTCAAATCACGCAATTTATGGAATTAATTGAAAACAGAAGGAGAAGCAAAGGGAGAGAGATGGTGTAGATTAATACACTTAGGATAGGGTGCAAGCAGGGTGCAAGGATTCCACTACCTAAAGTCTGAATTATGCAAAGTTCATATATCTCATCTCTTTCTCTGATGGCATCAAGGGGAAGGTGTCCAGAACCAATACACACTTTCTTATGGTACCCCTGGCTACAGCTGTAGCTTGCCATTTAGATTGATGAGCAGCTACAGAGTTTATTGGGCAGAGGACACATGGGCTAGAATGGATGTCCTCAATGGGATGCCAATTTAAGACCTTCAGAATATTGAGTGCCTTGTATATATTTAGTGTTTGTATATATGAGTGTTTGATGCTCTTGGTCCTTCTATCCCTTCCAATTGATGTTCAGAACATCTATGTTCTACTTCCTTCATGTCTAACACATCTCCCAAGCTACTAGCTTCTATATTTAGTTTCATGTTTCCTCATTTTTTTCCTCTGATTTTCTAGAGCAAAATGAGTATTCTTAAATAATACAGCAAACCACATTACACGGGGCTTGAAGACCACCACCAAAGCACAAGTGCTGAGATATTGGTCCCTGAGCACTCAGAACACAGTGTGGGCCAAGGTGGATGGAGCTGCACTCCCCTGCCTCCAACCACAAGCCTCTCATTTCTTTACTCCAGTATAACATACAAAATATTGTCATTTTCTATGTGTTTCATAACTGGGGTAGACACTTGGATGTGGAATTGCTAAGTAACAGAGCATATGCAGCTTCAGCTTTATGAGAGAAAGCCAAACTATTATCCCCAAGTCTTTTTCCCCAACTCATATTCTCAATAAAATGTAAGAAAGTTCCCATTGCTCCACATTCCCATCAATATTTGATGATTCAGACAGAACCACAGAATTTAATAACACAAAAATTTCCTATTTTAAAAGACAGAAAATTCAAGTCTAAACAGAATTTTAAGTAAGTTTATTTGTTCATAAGTAAGTTATTTGTTCACTGACTCATTTTAAAGAATATTTATAGACACTTATTGTATTCTAGATTATGCTAAGTGCTGAGGCTGAACGATGAATAAAACCAATCCCTGCCCTCAAGGAACTTACACTTTATTTGGGAGACATATGAACAGAGAATTCAGGTGATGAGTGCAAAAATGGAAGTAAATGCGAATTGCAGTAGCACTGAGAGGGAAAGAGAGAAAAATGTGGCTGAGTTTGGGGCAAGGGTTATTAGGAGATACGCGGGCTGGGGTTTTTCATAAGCTGTGTTTGTTTTCAAATTTGGGTTTCACCTTTTAAACCCTGTACTTGTGGTTCTCTGATGATCACTTGAGAAGGCCAGATCGTGAAGGGTTTATCCTGTATGATAGATGATATGAAACCACTGAAGAGTTTTAAGCAATGCAATGACATGAGTGAAATTATATTCTAAAAAGAGAACTCTGATGGCAATGTGGAGGATGGATTGGGATTGAGAAGGGCATGAATGGAGGCAGGTAGACAAGTTAGGAGTCTATTGCAGTTGAGATTCAAGATGATACGGGCCTGAACTAAGGCAATGGTAAATGAGATGAAAAGAAAATAAAAATGAATGATATTCAGGAAGTAGCATTAGTAGATTTAGGTGATAGACTAGAAGTGAAAAGTGATGGAGAAGATTAGTTTATCATGATACCCAAGCTTCTGCCTAAGGGGGAATATTCATTCATTCAACCAAGTAATATATATTGATCACATATTGTATGTCAGGTTTTATGGGGGCTATCTAGGGCTACCATGTTACACCATTCCAGAAGACACTATTCATATTGTGTATCTATGGAATATAGTAGAAATAGTATTCCTTGGACTTCTTCAGTGGTGTGGTTCCAGATTATTTATGAACCAGACAGACATAGTCCCTACCATTATGGAACTCACAATCCTGTGTACAGTGGTACTATTAACCAAGATGGAGAAAAAATAAGGACTGTGTACTGTGGGCCTGGGGAACATAAAAGTTGTCCCTTATCTCCCTTTCTGCTTGAAACAATGAGCTGGGTATATTGGACATATTGACCTTGAGGGGTTTATGGAATGAATCTTCAGACGGAAATTCTGTGAGGCCATTGGACATGTTGGTCAGGAGCCCTTGTTCAAGGTTTTATAGGGAGTTAGTTAAAAAGATGTCCCAGTGCACTCCCCAATTTGCAGCTCTACCCACTCTTCTAAGATGTGCCCAGAAGAAATATAGTTCACATGTTGTCCTCTTGCTCTGCTCCTGGAAGGGAGTTCAAAGGGAAGAGACCAAGTCTCCATTCCAATACAAACCTTCTTAAAGTTTTTTTCTTTCAATGGCTCCAAATTACATACTCTCCAACTGAGAAGTTCAGAAAATTGAGCAACTCGTATTAAAATGATCAAGGCCACATAGGTTTTTCACATAGTACAATAATTTCAAGGGTGAAGTGAATGAAATAAAAGTAATTTTTTATACATATCTAATGAAAATTACTGACGGATTGTTTAGACTTTATTTAGATATACGCCTTACTCCTTTTTTCAGTGACAAGTGCAAAGCAATTTTCCAACTATTTTTCTTCCAGTTTTGTAATTTTTAACAGTGACAGTAAGATATATTCTATAGAAAGTTTGGCTCTGAACTGAAACGTTTTTGTCAGATCTCTGCCTAGAGGGAATTTTTATGGTCGAGTTTGTAAATGCTTGCAAAATAAAATTGAAAATGCAAAGACTTTCAATTTTCAAGGCTGACTGTAAGATGAGTTATGATTCTTATGTATCATACTTCTAGTAATTCTCACCTTATTAATATATTTTTCACAGTTTAAGTTTTATCACAGATACTTTCGAAAAAAGGTATTTATTTTTGTACAAACCAATACCATCAGCATCAGAGAAGCCATGATTAAATATCGAATGACAATATGTAATAAATTGTAACACCTCAACTAGTTTTCATGTTTACAGTTATGGGCACACCATAATAATACCCTTCAATAAGGATAAACAGCAGTGAAGCAAGTTTAAAACAGATAAAAGACTATATTCTATGAAACTACTGGATGCAACCCACATTTTCGGCAATCTTGGAGAAGAATAGCTTTAAACTAAGTAAATCAGATGAAGATCTGAAACATTTCATCGATTTCTTTCTTACTTGAAAATAATGAGAATAGTTTCACCCAGTAGGATTTTAGATTTGTTGATTAGCCATGTACATATAAATCTGGCCTAAACATTGAGGTTAAAATCCTAATTAAGACTTGCCAGGAAGAGTCAAGTAAGGAGTTTAATTTTAAGGCATGTGAGAAATCCCTATTTCAGAACTCCTAAGAATCAACACGTCGTGGTTAAGCCTCAAACCTGGTCATCAAAAACTATAGAAAGTTAAAAGTTTTACTTAGCAAATAGAAATAAATATATTCCTTGGGCAAAGATGTGAATTAACAGAAAAAGAACTGTATTGACAGAGGAAAGAATGCTGGGCAAGTAAGCTTTTTTTTTAATGTCTTACTTTTTCTTCCACTCTAGTGAAAGTTTGCTTTCACAGTAGCACCAGTAGGGATTGTGTCTTACAAAACTCTTGTAAAGATTTGATAAAGGAATCCATTTAATTTATTAAAAGAATTTAATTAATGTAACACAAGATATATTTATAGAAACGGAAGATAATAGGCCCTAAGTGTATTGTGTTTGCAAAATATTTTATTTAAATAAAATTGAAGATCTTCTAAAACAGAGTTAAACAACAAGGAAGGCACATCTTCACCTTTTTAAAATTGCACAGTAAAAAGCAGATGATCTGTATTTTTTGCCAAAGAGTGATAACCAGGTAAACATACACACACACACGTGCACGCACACACACGCACAGACACACACACACACTTCCCTTACATGTTATTGAATGTCAAACTCCTGTTATATCTGCTACTGAAACCTCAGTTAGGCACTGAAAGTTATAAGACGCCTTCTTTTGTGGGAGAATATGGAATTATTGCAATTTGTATTTACATTTAGTTATATATTTAAAAAAGAACAAAGTAAATGGTGACGAAGCAGGGAGGTAGGAATCACTCTATAAGTTCTGTATATGTACCCTCAGAGCTAGGGCTGGGCCAGGATTAGGATGAAATGAATTGAGGCACTGGCCTTGGGTGCAAAATTTGAGGGGGTTCCAAGAAGCTCATTACTTAAGATAATATTTTAATGCAATATTCTAAAAAATAAAATTTAATGCCAAAAGATCCATGACAAAGAATAAAACTTTAAATAAAGATGGGATCTGACCCTGCATTTGCAGGACTCTTCTGCCTCGCTCTACTGCTGGCCCTGCCCAGAGAAGCTTCCATTCAGATCTCCTGTTCAGACCAAGGAGGGTAATGGGCTGGCATAGTGGGACAAGGACCAAGAGCATGGCTTCTAGAAGCAGCCTGAACATTCTCCCTCTTGTAAATGTGTACAAGGTCGGAATCATGGTACCAAGGCCCTCTGAGACCTAGCTATAAGCAGCCTAGCCAACTTACTTTATTTCCCTACTACACTACAATATTCCCTTCTAGACTGGATGGTACCTTTAATGTTCCAACAAATTTTTTTTCCACTTTGATTTAGCTCAGTAGTTTCTAAAAATACTTCAAAGAACTTTAAATCCGCTCAGAAGCAATAATTAAATAAATTTGGGAAATGGTGTATCCTAGGTTCTTCTCATGGAGATTCAAGATGTATATAGCATATTAAAAGCTGGGAGAAAATTGGCAGTGCTGGGTCTGTTTTGTTTAATCCAGTGTTTTTCTGATTTATTTTACTGTAGAGCCATAGCGTTGCCTAGTCTCTGACTTCAAGTACAATAAGGCAGCATCATCTATTCCTGCTCCCCTCCTTTCCTGGGGGGTGGTATTTTGCTCTTCTGATCCTGCAAGGTATCTATCCACCTACCCTGGCCCTGGCTTTTTATCAGATCTCAGCATAGAGCAGCTCTGGAACGTTTGCATGTGATTTTATCCATGTATATTTTAACTGAAGTGTGGACTATGGGATTTCATGGAAGATGGTAAGAGGACTCGGGGGAGGGGAATATTGACCAATTTTACCTCTACTCTCTGTTTATACCTTCTTCTGTTAAGAATATATGCCTTCTATGGGGCTGGCCGGGTTGCACAGTGGTTAAGTTCCCGCGCTCCGCTTGGGTGGCCCGGGGTTCGCAAGTTCAGATCCTGGGCATGGACCTGTGCGCTGCTTATCAAGCCATGCTGTGGCAGGCATCCCACATATAAAGTAGAGGAAAATGGGCACGGATGTTGGCCCAGGGCCAATCTTCCTTAGCAAAAATAGGAGACTTGGCAAAAGATGTTAGCTCAGGGCTAATCTTCCTCACACACACACAAAAAAAACCCCCCAAAAATTAAAGAAAAGAATATATGCCCTTTAAGTATATGCTTAGGTAGGGATAAATCATTTAATAGATGTGATGTAAAGATGGAAATGCTTATTTTATAATGACCCAAATGGAGTGATTCAAAATGGAAGCCACCGTGAATAAGAACATCTTGGGGACCAGAAAATTGAAATCCTAGCATATCAGTCTGGGAACAATGAGGAAAGAGAGACCACATGGTAATTTAAACAAGGAAAGCTTAGTATAAAGAATTGTTGACTATAACAAGGGATTGAAGTAACAAAGAGTTGGCTAGAAAGAAGTAAAGAGAACTCTAAAGACTACAGGAATAAGAGCATCCACTACCCATAGGACTGAAATACAGCAACCAAGGAAGAGTCTTCCTCCTTCCTCCCCCTGGGCTGAAATCCAGACCTTGTTAAGAGAGCACAGTCTTGGCTCCCGGGGTGGCAGAGAAGTTGCACTGGTGGAACTTGCTGGATCTGTCCTCTAGAGTGCTGGGGAAAGCTGTTCACAAGTAGGTGTCTCACCAGAGACACACTGCCACAAAACAGCCAAGGGTGGAGGGTGCTGGGGGAAGCTGCTGGGTGCTGCTGGAGGCTGTGCCCTGCAGGAGCCTGGCACTGGAGAAATGACCCTTGCTGCAGCAGTTGGGCCCTGGGGAAGCTGATGTATGTGCACTGTAGGAGGCAGAAGCTGGAGAAGCTACTTGTGCTGGGCTGTAGAAACCTGCCCTGTGAATACAAGGGGACCAGGAAGCAAAACCCTGTCCTCTTGCAATGTCTCTCCATCGCCCCCTACTGACAAAACCTCAATGCCAGCTGGTAAGGAGAAATATTTAAAGGGCCCAGATTCCTTTTCACAAAACAGGTAAAAAGCATGAATTTGGACCTGAGAGGCAATAAGTTGATAATTGGCACACCTATGGAAGAAAAATGATCTGGAAGAAAAATAGTGACTTGTAGGAATGTGATTGAGGAACAGATCCTGCCCAAAAAAAGGATAATTCAGGGGAATCATGTGAAGTCAAAGAAGATAAAAAAAATCATTGCTTATGGAACTTGATCATGGATAGATGGGAAGAAGGGATGGGAAAGCGCTTTCTCTGAGAAAGGTCTGGTTCAGGAAAGCCAAACACTAGAGGAAGAGTTTCTGAGTATGACATGCAGAGGGGCAAAACACTTGGGATGGTGACCTAGAACTGGCATCCGCTAGTATTGCAGCTAATAGAACCAAGTTGGACTCTTGGTTTTCTAGTTTCTTTCTTTTCTATTTTTCCTACCTCTCTAGTTTGTACAAATTTCTCACACTGAGCAAATGTGATTTTTGTACTTTGTTAGATGGACCGAGAATATTATGGTTTACTTTTCTCACCCTGATGGCAGGATGTGGAGAGGGGACAAATGGTTCAGGCCACCATCCCAAAGTCTAACGTGAAACTTTAGAACCCTAGGCAGTGGGATTAGAATTGGATAGCAACCTTCCTTAGTGCCTTGAAAGTAATATGTGACCATATCAATAAAGAAGGGTTAAATTACTACAGGAAATATTTAATTTTAGGGTATTCTTAGCTGTTTCATCACAGACCTCTGTAAACTTTTACATATAATATTCCACTACTTCTCAAAGATTACTGCTACTGCCCTAGGACAATTGCCAACATCAAAATACCAAAGGGCTGATTTGGGAAAATTAGTTTTATTTCTCTGACTCCTGGATAATAAATTAGACTCTTTTTAGAAATTTCACTGATCTCTTCAGGTAAATAGGGCATCATTTAGTAAGTTGGTATTTTAGTCAAACACAATATACACCACTTTAGTCAGTGCCATTCCTGAAGAGCAATTAGATGCCCCATAAGTGTGGTTCTGAAAGATCATACAGCGAGTATCAGCCTTTTTATTACAATGCCATACTCTCTTAAAATGCCTGAAAATGGCCCATGGGAATGCTAACTGGAACAACAAGGAAAGGTTTATGATGCTAAGCCCTCCACTACAAACATTTCATCTCTTGTTACAGCCATGCAAATTATTATAGGTCCACTGACAAAGGGAAAAATTTAGTGAGCTTAAAACAAATCATACAGTATTTACTATATAAAAAATTAAAATGGAAAAAATATGTCAGAAAGCTTTGGCATCACTTAAGTTATTAAGCTAACTGTCTTACAAGTATATATAGTATAGGACTTGTGAAAATATCGTATACCAGAAAATTCTTGGTAAGCTTGTTTATGTTTCTTGTGTAATCATCTGTAAAACAGATAAAATAAACCTATTAAAGCCTTACCTGTTTTTTTTCATGTTCAGGCTACACGAAAGTTTCTTTACTCTCTTCTCATCTATGTAGTTAATGTGCTTCCACTATGAAGGATAATGGAAGATGCTGACATATTCTAAAGGAGCTCATGAAAAAGCACAAATGGCTCACTCTTTTCTCTGTTTTGGCATATCCAAAATTATTAAGTGAAAAATATTAGTCTAATTAATTAACATTTTGTACAGAAAAGAATAAGTTAAATGAAGCATTTTTCACTCTTAAATGACTAATCTGGACCTTATACATACTCCGTGCCAATATCTCCTTTAATATCTACTCTTTCTGCTGTCCCATTCCACCAGGTCCTGCATCCCATTCACTTCAGGGCAGGGATTGACAAACTTTTTCCGTAAAAAACCAGATATGAAATATGTTAGGCTTTGCAGGCCATATAATCTTTGTCACAACTACACAATTCTGCTGTTTTAGGTGAAGGCAACTACAGACAATACCTAATCTAATGAATACAGCTGTGTTCCAATAAAATTTTATTTGTGGACACTGAAATTTGTATTTCACATCATTTTCATGTGTCATAAATATTATTCTTCTGTCAATTTTTTCCAACTATTTAAAAATGCAAAAACCATTCTTTTTTTTTTTTTTTGTGAGGAAGACCAGCCCTGAGCTAACATCCGTTGCTAATTCTCCTCTTTTTTTGCTGAAGAAGGCTGGCCCTGGGCTAACATCCGTGCCCATCTTCCTCCACTTTATATGGGATGCCACCACGGCATGGCTGACAAGCAGCGCGTCGGCGGGCGCCTGGGATCACGAACCGCGAACCCCAGGCTGCCAAGCGTGGACGAAACCGCTACGCCACCGGGCGGCCACGCAAAAACCATTCTTAACTTGTGGGTTATACAAAAATAGGCATCAGGCCAGATTGGGCCTACGGGCTGTAGTATGACAAGTTCTGGTCTAGTGGCAGTGCCACTTCTACAAGGGCTGGGTAATTTTCACTCCATCACAGTCCAAAGGAAAACTCTCTAAAGATGGTTCTGTTTATAAAGTTTTCCCATATGACACATTCAAAACTTTAGGGATCATCAATATGTCCATGATTTTCCATTGCACATCTGAAAGGTTGTCCCACTTTATTAGCCAGTCCATTGAAAACTATTTTAAGATTTTACAGTGACCTTTTCACTTTTTATTACAAAAAGGTATACACAAAATAATGTATAGGGGTTAAAAGACGAAAGCTGAACACAAGAAGCATGGGTTCTGTGCCCGGTTTGGGGGATTCAGTTCTTTGACTAGATAAACAACTTGTCTGCTTCACGTCTCAGTTTCTTTGTCTGGAAAGTCAGAATTGCCAGGTGTTGTTACTAAATGGTTATATTAAATGTTAAAGGAGATGGAGGGGAAACTTATGCTGGTATCTTCTGAAGTAGCCACATTTTCAGAAAAATGTATGTTGTTTTTTATGCCATAATATGCAACAGAAAAGGTGAAAACTTCCGAAGAGGAATCTAGTGGTGATTTGTTCTGAACATTTTGGGGTAGAAGAAAATTTAAACCCAAGAGTGAGATCATGCAAAGTATAGCACAAAATACACATATGTAAAATTTCATGGTTTTCCTATGTGCCTACTATTACCAGGAGAGGTTCGGTTTAGGGGTTTGTAAAAATGTTTTCTTCCTCTAAGTATAATGCTCTGAGCCAAGACATCATCAGTTCCAGGCTCAGTCAGTTCCAGTTGAAAGTGTGAATGTTCAGCAAGAGGATATTTTTGAAAGGAGACTGAAAATCCGCTGTGCCAGATACCTGAAACGTTGTTAGGGTATTCAGTGGAAAATTTCATTTCCACATTATAAATAACTGTAGGATATTTTAAGGGATCCAAGACTAGTAACTTCCAAGAGCTGCTTACATTAGTTCCAGTGAAATGTGAAATGGAGGGAGGATGCCCAAGGAAGGCTATAAAGCTGAATTACCGGATATGATTAATTAAAATAAATAATTCACCATCGATTAAATCGCCCTTAAAATCCCCAGTCAAGGTACCCAACCGCTGAGGCCTGCATATTTTGCTATCCACCAAGTAAAACAAAGAAAGGACAAAACAGCGATGGAGAAAGAAAGAGGAAAGTCCCCAAGATGATTACTTAAATTCAAACTACCCTAGAATTTCATATTCAAAAAAGCCGGTCTGGTAGCCCATATTTGAAATCTCGTCTTCAAATTTTCTGGAAGTTCCCAGTTCCGTGGACTTCCTGTGAGGAGAAGGACAACCCTCGAGAAGGCGGCATATCACCTACTATGGTAGTTACTGAATTTCCATCTCCCTTTGACCACAGAAATAATCCACTTCCTGTAACTTCTCCCCTCCTTTGCAGCCCCCACACATTTAAAAACAAAACAAGTCAGAGATCTTTGTTAGGCAGTGGTACAATGTGCCCCAAATAAAACTGCCCCGCTAAAAGGCAAATAAAATAAAAGATGTGAGTGTGTGTGAGTTGTGTAAGTGTATTTATGAGTGTCAGAGTGTGGATGTGCGAGAGTGCGTGTCCGAGTGCATGTGAGTGGGTGTGTAAGGTAGGAGAGTAATGGATGCAGTCTAGTCGTTTTTTTTTGATGGGTAAGCCTGGCTTCCCTTCGCGGGTCGGCCGCGTGCGGCTCGGGAAGACTCGACCCTCGTGCGCTCAGGCGGCGCGGCGGTGCCCGGGGTTAGAGCTCTCCCCGGTGACCGAAAAGATAATTAAAAATCGCACGCGCAGGAGACAGCTCCGTTCCTCGCTGCGCATCAAGTTCGTCGGGATAAGGGGGTTCTCGCACCCCGGCGGCGCCCCGGCCCGGAGGCCGGTAGGCCGGGGGCGAGGAGTAGGTTGAGGAGCGGGTGTCGTAGCGGGTGGTGCAGAATGCGTCACCGAGGGTGGCAGGCGGCCGTGGGAGGGCAGAGGAGCTGGGAGGGGTGCAGCGGAGAGGCTCGCGTCTGTGGGGGGATTCTGGGGAGAGGCGGGAACGTGGAGAGAAAAGTGGGAAAGGGAAAGACAGACGAGAGAGGAGTGGAATTGTGAATGGAGAAAGGGAAGGTAAAAATAAAGCCCCAAAGAGGAAGGACGGAGCAGTGTCCCCTGAACCCCATCATTAACTCCCGCGAGGGCGCATGGCTAGCCCCCTGTCCCCCAACTCCGCTCCCGCGGTTGGAAGACCCTCCTCAGTCGCCGGCGGCGCATCTTAGAGGGCAATCCTGGTCTCCAAGTCAGGCAGCTACAGTCCTCCAAGTTCATCTTGCTCTTGAAATGGGCTCGAGAGTCCGTGACGGGAATCAACTCTTCTCTTCTGTGCTCCCCCCGCCCCCCCACGCTCTCGAAGCTCTCCCAGGCCCCTGCAAAGGCGCAGACCCCGAGGGCCGGCTCAGCCAGTGGAGGCAAAGCTTTAAAAACCGAGAGGGAGGGTCGTGGCAGGTCGCTACCAGGGTGACAGGGGCATTTGCGCTGAGCAATAAAAACGCCGATTAATGGGTACGTGAATTGTTTTAAATAAGATGAGGAGAGATAAGTGATCGCTCAACGATCTTTCTTCCTTAATACTCCTAGGGCCAGGCATTAGAACTTTTCATTTACTTTATAAAATCCCTTATTACTGCGTCAGCTACCCTATTAGGAACCTTCGAAACTTTGGCCACTGATGATTCTTTTTGCAAACACGTTTTCTAGTTTGGGGAGGTTTAAAGGAGTTTGACAGTAAGCAAGGAACTTAGCAGTACACAACGTGGAGTGGAAACGGCCCGGTGCCCCCTTCTTAGGGGTGCAATAGCCTCAAGCGGATTTCCCGGCTTCTGCGGGCGCCGCACATTGTTTTGTTTTGAAGGCTCAGAGTTTGAGGCTGGTCGGAGACACCCACGTGCTTCTGACTCTCATCAGCGTAATGATCGCCTTAGCCAGAGTCGTGTCTATATAAACCACAAAAACCTAATCATTAGAAATCCCAGCCTCCAAAAACCACATTTTAGGTAAAACTGCCGCTTTTTTTCCGCGCTCCTTCATCCTCTCGACCGCAACTTTTTGGGGGGATCCAAAGTCGCTTTTTAAACCCACATTGGGAAATAAATACATAAACAAATAGCCATTGAAGCATTTTGAATATTTTATTTTGTATTTTTATCCCCCCCGCCCCCCGGAGTGGTGGGGAAGAAAGTTAAGACATTAGACTTAGTTTTAGACGCAGAAAAGACTTAATAAAAGATTGAAATTCGTGGAGAACTGCTGGGGCTTTTCCCCAGCAAGGTTTTTGCAACTTATTTTAATCATCAAGCTGACAGTTTTCCAGTCCTTAAAAAAACTCATCCTTGTCCTCTAGGAACGACGTCTGAATATAGAATAAAAAGGTTCAGCCACCCACTTGAGTTTCTAAAAACTATTTTGACAAGTGCCCCTTCCACCCCAATTTTTTGTGTCACTTAAGACAAAAAAGCACCTAAACCCTGCAAAATCTTTTTTTCCCCGGGAGCTGCTCCGGCAGAGGTGGGGGTGGGGTGGGGGAAGGGTGAAGAGTGCTGAGAAGTCAGCACAGACGCTCAAGAATTTTCCTTCCTCCTCTCCTGAAGTTACAACGAAAAAGAACGACAGTCAGATCAGCCGGCGGCTCTCTGGCGTCTCAGCTTCAACCTCGTCCGACAAAGAGGGGGTTCCTTGTCCTGGGGGGAGGGGGAAGAAGCAAGAGGACGCGACCAGGCGAGGTTCCCCCTAGACCGGGGCCGCCTCTCTCGGCTTCGGAAGCTGCGCGCGGCGTCCGGGGGGCTCCTTCTCGCGGCCGGCGGGCGGCGGCAGCGGCTGCGATTCGCAGGCTCGAGATCCGTTGCCCCGAGATCCGCTGCCCGCGACTTACCTCTGGGCACCTCGAAGCACGAGAGTCAGGGGAGCTTTGCAAATAGCAGGAGGGAGTGGATGCAAGGAGGTGGCGGTGAGAGGGCGAGAAGAGGAGAAGGGAAAGGAAGGAGTCGAGCCCGGGAGCCCGGCTGGCAGCCGCCGCGGGAGGAATCTGAGCGTGCAGCCGGCGCGGGGGGAGCGGCGGCCGCCGCGGAGGAGGCGGCGGCAGCGGCGCGGGCGGGCGGCGGCGCGGACGCCTGCAGCTGGGGAGCTGCGCGCGGAGCGGCGCGGCGCGGCGGCGGCGGGCGGCGCGCGGCTATGCCGACCCCGGGGCTGGACTGCTGAACTCACTCCGCGACACCGCCGGACTCGAACTGGGAGGGGGCGCCAGCGCACCCAGGACGTGGTGCCCCAAGGGACCCCACTCCAAGCTGCACACTGAAGCCCCCCGCCTGCCCGGGCCAAACACATCCCCGCGCCCGTTCGCAGCTGCCACCCCGGGTGTTCCAAAGGCTCCGGCAGGATCAGCGCCTCCCGGGTCTCCCCACCCGCCAACCCAGCTGCTCCGCACCGCCACCGCTGGGCCCCGTCAGACTCCGCCCGGCAGTCGGCTTCATCGAACTTGATTTCTCACCTCCTCAGCCCCATCACCTCCATCCCCTTTCCCCCGTCTCGCCTCCACCCCCCCCAATTTCCTCCTCCTCGCCCCTCATTTCCACCCTCCTCCCCCTCCCCCGGCCACTTCGCTAACTTGTGGCTGTTGTGATGCGTATTCCCGTAGATCCGAGCACCAGCCGGCGCTTCAGCCCCCCCTCCAGCAGCCTGCAGCCCGGCAAGATGAGCGACGTGAGCCCGGTGGTGGCTGCGCAACAGCAGCAGCAGCAGCAGCAACAGCAGCAGCAGCAACAGCAGCAGCAGCAGCAACAGCAGCAGCAAGAGGCGGCGGCGGCGGCGGCAGCGGCGGCGGCGGCGGCAGCAGCGGCGGCCGCCGTGCCCCGGTTGCGGCCGCCGCACGACAACCGCACCATGGTGGAGATCATCGCTGACCACCCGGCCGAGCTCGTCCGCACCGACAGCCCCAACTTCCTGTGCTCCGTGCTGCCCTCGCACTGGCGCTGCAACAAGACCCTGCCCGTGGCCTTCAAGGTAAGCAGCTGCGGCCGCCCCCCGCCCCCGGCTGGGCGCCGCGGGACCTGCCTGCCGGCGTCTCCCTGCCCGCGGGGGCCGGGGCCCGGACGGCCTCCAAGGCCTCCTACCTTGGTGGTTCCGACCCGAGGGACCCCTGGCTGGCCCTCTTCCTCCAGATCCCCCGGCGGGCTCAGGGCGCAGTGACCCTGCGCAGATGTTTCACTCTCCCACCTGTGCCCGCAGCCACCACCGCAGCCCTTGTCCCTTTATCCGTTCCTCCCGCCAGCCTCCCGGCCAACCTTCTAACCCACTCCTCTGAGCCGTCTCCCCTCCCCCCAGGAGACCCCAGGTGCCCACTCCTTGCGCCGCCACCCCGACTTGCTCCACCCCGCCCCCCACTCCCCAGGGGCGAGGATCCCCGGCATTCTCTCCCGGACTCCGGGGCATCCCCTCTTCCTGGGCATCCCGGCGACCCAGCACCGCGGGGCTGCCCGCGCCGCCCCTCACCGGGGTTCCGCGCGCTTCCACCCTCCTCCCTTCTAGTCGAATTCCCCTCCACCCGTCTGGGCGCCCCCTTCTCTGACCCGCTTGAGCCTCAGCGGTCCGGCCCCTCCCGGACTCGGGGGCCGGTGTTCGTGGGGTGCCGGCGCCAGGCGTTCGCGCTCGGGGCGGGGCGCCGGGTGCCGGCTGCGGCGCGTGGACCTAGTTCTCCGTGTCCAAGAGGGTCCCGGGCGAACCTAGGGACCCGGGGAGTGTGAGGGGGAGACAGAACGGGGGCGTTTGCGCGGCTTGCAGCCCCGCGCCAGTTCCAGTTACCGGAGGAAGGCGGGGCCGCCGGGGTCGGCGCGCGCCCCGAGGCGGGGGAGACCGGGAGTCCCGGGCGCCGGACCCTCGAGTGCGGGGCGGCGCGGGCCAGTGGAGGGGGCGGGGGCTCGAGCCACCTTGTCCAGCACGGACCCAGCTCCCCGCTGCGCCCCGCCTGGGAGGGATGAGGAAACCTGTGAAATGCCTTCGGTTCGCCCGCCTTGAACACTGAGGTGAAATGTGCAGATTTGTCTTATGATGACTTTTAGAGGACTGAAATCCCAGAGGTCCCTCCTGCTTCTGAAAGGTCGTGGGAGGCTCAGGCCGGTGGCCTGGGCGCGGAGGGAGTGACCCCTGGGGCCCGAGAGCGCCCTCGGCGCGCCCCGCGGCCTCCTCCGCCCGCCCGGCCCGTTAGTTGGAGGTGGGTGTCGGCAGCGGGATCGCAGGCAGCGGCGCGGCAGGTTGAGGGTGTAAAGTCCCGAGCCTCTCGCAGGAGCCTGATGGGTCTCCAAAATGCGAGCCGGATTTCCCCGGGCAGCCTTCGCCAGCGGGAGACGCGGAGCCCCCAGGGCCGAGCGCGCGGCGGGTTGATGGGGAAACGGGTTCCCGGGCTGTCCTTGCTCGCGGGACTGGACGCCGGGGATGGAGGGGGCGGTGAGCCAGACAGGGAGAAGAGCGCGCTCCGAAAGGCGCTTCCGGCCTTGTGTAGCCTCTGAACTGGTGAAGGTGGGCCTGGGTCCCCTGGCTTCTGGGGTCTATGGAGAGCAGGGTAAGCAGGCCTTGAGGGAGGAGGAAAAAGGGGGAGGAATCGTGCCAGTTCCTGCATTGTGGACCCTGGGGCCAAACTCCCACGGGCCACTGGCGGTTCCCAGTTGTTGATCGGCCCCCTGGCCCCCACGCACCAATTCAGATTCCGTGTGTGGGTGGGGTGGAAAAAGGAGTCCAGGTCAATTAGAGCTGGTTATCTCGCTAGGTCTTATATCAGGAGAAAAATCAGAATGAATTGTTATGGAAAGGGGATGTTGCATTCTGGGGCAAGTTTCATTTTGCAGTTGGCTCAAGAAATGTTTTTTTTTTAACCGTCCCATTTCTCCTTTTGTAAACCACCCATTTTGTAGGTTATGTTTTCTTCCTTGAAATATGAAAAATTCAGAATATATGTGAATTGTAGAAGTTTGAATTTCCATACAGGAGATATCTTTTACAGTGTTCATCGTCCAAGGGCCTAGAATTTTCTAACTAGCCTTATGTGAGAAATTTGTTTCCACCAACCCTCCCCCCCAAAAAAAGCCCTCAAAACACAAACAAAAAGCCTGAATGAAAACAGCAAATAACACAAATAAGTAGATGTTTTGTCTAAATAATGCCAGAAGTCAGGATGTATGGAAATATAAGGATAGGTGCCTACATTTTTAAAGATACTCTTTAGATGTTTGATGTTTTACATTCCGTTTGTTCTGCTAAACATATTTTAGGTATAACTGTCTTGAACTATTCTCTTACATTTATGCTGCTGAATTGATTTTGAGCATTAGTATTTTGGATAGAAAGGATGTTTTTGGCATAAAGATAGACTGCAATTTAGTTTGAGCTTTTCTCAGATATTTTGGTTATCTTTAGGTTTTCTCACTACCAACCTTTTAAAATTATTTTGAAAACAAATTGCTTTCTTTGCTATTAGTTATACTTGTTAATTACAGAGTAATTTTACTTTTAAACAGTAAAGAAAACCATAGATAACACATGGACATATAAAATTGTATATTTTCATTGAAAAATAGAGTTAACCTAAAACTTGACTCTCACTGTTTTCCCACCTCCATGCCTGTGTTTAACAAAATTCATGTAGCTGATGATAGCTGAGAACCACTCAATATAGAAGTTTTGTCTCTGCTGAAAAAGAGGTGTAGATATTGGGAACATCCAGATTTTGACAACAGTTTTTATTTTCATCTGAACGTTAGTAAAAACAGCTTCTTGTTACCTTACTTTCGAGATAAAAACCTCAGAGCAATAGACTTTCTTCACTCTTGCAACATAATCAAATACATCTGCAATGAAGAAATAATATGAAGTCTCAGTTTTAAAAGTGATGACAGCAATTTGGCTATCATATTTAGAGCTATGTGCAAAGTAAATTATAGTGTTGTGGGGTCGATAGCAGATAGGTAAATATATTTAAAAATACACACACACAGAACTCAATTGTTGAGAAGTCTGGTATTCAAATCAATACAGTATTCATTGAGCTCATATTTTATGTCTGTGACACTGAGGTCCACACTGTAGAGAATCAGAAATGAATTCAATAGACTGTGTTTTGATATGTTAATTTAAAATAGTGCTTCAAAATGGTCTTGACAGTGTATCCTGTGAAGATGTAAGTAATGTATTAGTAAAGGTGGGATCTTGTTTTGGAATTATACAATACTTAATGCATTTGTACTCAGTATGTAAAAATGCAAAACAACTAGTACACTTTAAAATACGTCAAGTTGTTTATTAGCATTATATTTTTAACAAAGTTCTGCAGTTTTGAAATGTTCAGTCCTCCCAGGTGTCAAGGAAATGGAAATAAATATTTTTAACATTTCTTTCAGGTGTATCTCACTAAAAGCTTAAAATAGTTAAGGGATACTATTAGAGGATCCCGGGCCTTTTCTGTCCTAGATAATTGTAGTGACAAAAAAGCAGTTTGCAAATTAAGCTCGATAGTTGATGGTCAGGTAGGAGCAGTGGAGGAACATGCAAGCCGTGCATCCAGGGGCAGCCTTCTAGTGAGGCGCTGTCAGCATTTCCACCATGAAGCCTGCTGTTCAGGGTTCATAACTCAGTTGCTTTAAATAGCTTCATGCTGAAAAACTATGCAGAAATTTTAAGTCCAGATGTATATTTTAAAACTAAAAGTAGTGCAAGGCTATTGTGCTGTTTTAAGTTAAAGAACACTGGACTGCATATTTACCAGTATCATATGTTTTTCTGGCAGTGTTAAAGAAAGAAAACACATTTTTAGATACGTGATCTATTACTCATAGTTAATTCTGTATGTTTAATGATACCTTTCAGTATTTGTCATAAGTAGGGTTTCAAAATGATGGAGCAATTTCTTTTTGAAAATAATTTTTTCGACATCATTAGCCATTTTTCTCTTCAAAAACAAAATGCAAGTAATAAATATTTGACACTAGTGAGTTGTATTTTCCTTACATATTTAATGATCAGTTTTTATCTTTGTGTCTCTTTGAATGTAATTATACCTAAACAAAGGAAAACAGTTATTAAACCTGTTAAAATCTTATTATGCAAATTATGTAAATCATAGTAGATTTCAAGTTGTATGAAGGCAGACACATTTTTGTACGTCTTTAAATGTAGTAAAAGTGATTTAAAGTTAAAAATTTTACGACTGAGTATATAAAACTTATTAGAGTAAGGTAATCTAAACAATTTTAGATGGAAAAGAAATACTTGAAAAATGTTTTAAAAACTTGTATTTGAAAACAGGCATGGTAAGATATCTTTTATTATTTTCTCCCGTTTGGCATTGCTGGTTGTTTTCTTTCAAAATTCCCGAATATCCATTGTTGGATGATCTAAACCAGCTTGATAATGGCACCTAAATTCCTGGCTTAAATTGAAATAATTCCTATCAAATTTCTCTTTGACATGTATTTTAAAAATTACTAAATGACATTTTCTATTGTATTTCCATTTTTCTCTACAGTTTAATTGGGTTTTCCTAAATTCTAGGTTAAATTCTAAAAGTTGACTGAAGTATTTGTGGAACTTTTTGATAGTTTATTTCAAGTTATCTTTAAATAATTACCAAAGGAATAAAACTTTTCCTTTTTGCAATTACTTCCTTACCTCTCTTTTTATTCCAGAGAAAGATTTGGTCAGATTCTATCTTGAAAAATAATTATATTTCAATTTTGCGGCAAGTACATGTGCCAAATGATATTGGTCTGTAAGAGTAATTGATTAGTAAAGACTAGACTTCTGTCCATGAAAATGTCATAGGCAGTTTTAATTTCCATATAATATCACAGAAAAAATTTCAGGGTCTGAGTTAATTCTCCGTTGCTCCTCTTTCAGAGGAGTTCACAGATTTAATCATAAGGAGTCTAAAACAAAATTTCAAAGGCATTTCTAGAGTTAAATATCCTTTTACTTTATTTTGAAAAAGCTACGTATCATGTGATTTAAATGCTGGTTATAGTGAGGTGCGCTAAATAAAGGAACTTCTTTCTCTATTCTGAAATGTTAGGACACAAAATAACTTCCCTCTTTCCCATAAAGTTTCTTGAATATGTAAATTTTATATTTTAAAAACACCTAGAAATGTAATTGTTAAGATTATTCTTTGCAGAACAGAACTTTTGTATTGGGTAGTATGGAAACAAGTTTCACTGCATGCTTACTCCTAACTAGTTAAAGAGCAATTTTTGACTGCTCTCTACCCCTTAAAATGTTTTCCATTGCTTGGGTTTGGTACAGATGAAATGTGTAAAAATTTCTTGATTCTTTTGGTTTTCTTTTAGATAAACACAGTCGAGAATCTCCTAGGGAAACTTTTTAGCTTCAGAGATCTACTTTTTTTTAAACCCTCAAACATATAATTACACATCTGATTGATATAAAGTCAAATACAGTACTCTCTCCCCCCTTATTTTCCTCAGAAAAACATTAGGAATCTGATTTGGTAGCAAAAAAAACCCAATATATTTAGCCATTAAAATAGAATTCAGCCATAACAGGAAAAGTTGTCACTACATCATGTTAGTTAGCATGTTTTTTTCAGGCCAAGTTCAAAACCTCATAGAAGACTCACACAATTTGTGATTACCTATTTGTTTTGTTATTAAATATAATCCGTAAAACACACCAGTATTTAATATGGTCATTATTATGCTGCTTAAGCAAAGAAAAATGGATTTATATATTTCACTCTTAGGAATCTTTTCTTTCATATTTTCCCATATTGAATCAATTTTCCTTTTCTTCTAACTAAAAAAAATCCATTATATTAAAAATATGCAGTAAAATAATAATGTCCCAGAGCTCTTGAAAATCTTTATATTGAGGCACATTTCTTTACTTTTTTTCTGAAATTTAGCCAGCCTGGAGTGAAACTCATCAGCAGTCATCCCTTATCTCTCAAGGACACCAAAAAAACATCTCAGGACATGAAGTGAAGAATTGCATATTCAACTGAACCCTTTAAGGATGCTTATAAGTAAAAGCCTATGTTTAGCACACAGCAGACTTGGAACAGAAGTTAGCCTCCTCGTCTTACAAAAAGTACATAATTATAATTACACTCTATACTTATATAGTATCTTCTACATTTTACAGGCTTTCAAAAAATTATTTCCAGTTTATATTGGAAAACTGTGGTTCCTGGAGATGAAGTTACTTGTGTGAGATCATAGCAGATATGTAACAGAGGTGGGAAAAAAGGGGGATCTCTTGATTTTACGTGCATTCCTTCTCTTCTAAACAATACAACTTTTCTGCCTTCATTAATATGCTTGCTGGTGCCATATTTACTTTGACATAGAAAGCCACACCGCAGGTGTTAAAACACAATATGCTGAGTGTAAAAAATGTCAAACATTCAGATGAATACTGGCAAACATAGTCAATTATTTCAGTATTTTCAAATGTTCACATTTTTGGCAGTGTGAATTCGAAGAATTGAAAAGCACGTTGCCTCCGTCAGGAATACAGGCTATATTCAGTAGCCACTTGAGGTACTGTACTGGGTCGAGTACGCAGGGAGGAAGTCGTGTTCTCAAGGGATTTACTCCTGACCTGGGAGACTTCTCAGATTGAATAGAGTAGCCATATACCCCTGGTAAAGGATAGTCGGCATGATTCCCTCTCCTCTGGGATGGAAGAAGTTGTCAGAAAACTAGTTTGGAGCAGGGGCTCCTAGCTGCTAGCGAGAGCTGCTGACTCAACCTTTAACTGCTTCTCTCTCTTAGTGTTTTAGCTGGTAGCCTCACAGACCACTGGCTGTGGGAAGTGGTGCTCTTTATGGAGCTCTTTTCATTTATTTATTTCAAAAATATTTATCAAACACTTACTGTGTGCCGGGCATTGTTTGGGGAGCCGAGCATATGGTAGTGAACAAGACAGACGAAGGCCCTTCCCTCATGTTGTTTCCAGTCTAATATAACCTGGACTCTGAGGAGGGAGTCTCACAGCTTTGGGCTAGTGTGTCAAGAGAGTAGATAGATCATAAATATAGGTACATTGAAATGAGGATCTTTTGAGTACTGTGGGATGCTGTGGAAGGGGCTTCTATAATTTAAGGAAAGCTTTAGGATTTTAAACTGAATACAAAGTGCTAAAGAAGGAATGGAATTGAGAAACAGCCTAAGAGAAAAGTAAGGATGAAAAAAAAATTCACAAGATTTTTGTTTGGTTGGTTGTTTTCCTGGCTGGAGCAGACGGTGTAGTGGAGTGTTGGGGTAGGGTTCACAGGTGGGGGAAATTCAACGCTAAAATGGAGTTCTAGTGTGTGTTTTATCATGGTGTAGAAAATCTGCTTTAATGAGAGTATGTACAAATTGTCCTGGGAGCATAGAATTAAATGCTTGGGTTTGCCTTCTGGAAGTCTTGACAAAGGAGGGAGTAGCACTAGGAGTAGAGGAAGGGTGAGTGGGATGTTTGCCAGACAGGCAAGCACATGGCGGGGGGGTGGTGTTAGAGAGTAGTGGACTACTCTAGCTGGAGCTATTGCTTAGTCACCACAAGGGCACCTGGAAGCTGAATGAGGAAGAGATGGAAATCATCTGAATACAGGATCCTGGAAGTTAGTTGAGAGAAAGGATGTTATCAAGGGGCAGGGTCTTGGTAATGGATTAAGAGTAGTGTGTTTTACATATGGCAGTGAAGGCTCTGCACCAACATTCCCTTACCAGGCTCCAGTGTTAATCAGAGGAACCCATTTGCAAGTTAGCTGGCCCTGGTTACAAGTGTGATCCCTAGCCTTGGAGCTGTGAAAATGTCTATTAGCCTCAAAGACTGATTATTCTGGATCCTTACTTGACTGAGTTAATCTGCCGCAGGTTAACTGTTGAAGATTAAGGAGGCGAACGAGTCATTCCAAAATGGCAGATGGGACAAGACAGAATGGCATTTTGGCTGACGGTGTATTTTCTATCTATACTACTCATTTGTCAGTGATCATTTTCAGCCTGTTACATGTCTTTATTCTGCATGTAGATGTTGAGCTTACTGATGGTTTTGTATATCCCACTGGGTCCCACTGCAGAGTGGGCATTCTGTAATTCTTTGCTGTGTGATTAAAAGCTGAATATCTAGCCCAAAGTAAGGAGATGAAATGTAGCCCTGGATACCACACCATTTGTAGGCTTCCATATAGTCAGGACCTCTAAAGTTTCACCTAAATGTCTTCTCCCGTAGAGCTGACCAGACTTTCTTTTTTTAGCCTGTGATCTGGATGAGACCACACCTCAGGGGGCTCCCGGCTGCAGACAGGCGGTGCCTTAATATGTACGATGCAATCTGCAGATGGGGCATCAGCCTTCCTTCTCTGGCATAATTCCTATGGACAACCTAACATGGGGATTTAATAAAAATGTACATGTATTCTGTGAAGAATCCAACAACAAATGAAGGAAACTTTTGCCTGCCTTTGAAATGGGTGGACCCTGCAACACTGGTCTGTTTCAAGTGGCATCCTCACGTGTATGCAGATGCCTCATTCCTGTCTGCCATTACTGGACCAGAGCACCGAGTCCTGATAAGACACACCATTTACAATGAGAATATATTGTCGGTTTTTAATACTTTCTGATGTGCCATTATTGCTGCTGTGTTTCCTGTTCTATGTAGGTGGTAGCCCTCGGAGAGGTACCAGATGGGACTGTGGTTACTGTCATGGCGGGTAACGATGAAAATTATTCTGCTGAGCTCCGAAATGCCTCTGCTGTTATGAAAAACCAAGTAGCAAGGTTCAACGATCTGAGATTTGTGGGCCGGAGTGGACGAGGTAGGTCTTTGATTTTTAATACAGTTATTGATAATGAAATAAACACATTAGACTCCTTGGGTGAAATGTAGGCTAGTCCGTATACAAATCAGCACCTTCTACTGAACAGAATTATTGGAGGTTTTATTTAAATATGTCCAGATGAAGTTGAGTGTTTTTCTGAGTACTCAGGCCTTTTTCATTGGTTTTATGATATTGAAAATTCAAACAATGTTTTCAGAAGAGCTAGTTCCTGATTTCACTGGTGTGAGCCTAGAAGGTGGAGAGAAGAATAGACGAGGTTCAAGGTCTGAATTATGAGGAGCCAAATAACTGAGTAAATTGAGTGGCAAAGGGGAAAGAAAAAGGAATCCAGTGGATCAGTTTCCTGATAATTTCAGTTTTGCTCTAAGTTTAGCAAGGAGAGCTGGCATAATGCTCTTCACGTATCACATATGTTACCTCTATATGACTTAATTTACTCTTATAATAAGAATCTATTTAAAAATCATAGGTTTTTACAGAGGCTTTTCATTTGAACAAGTGGATAATGTGTTACTTGTGTTAGAATGACTATATAGAGTCGCCTAGACAGGTTAGTGATCAGGACTGTAAATATTTCCACATTATTTAAGGGTTTCCACCGTCTGAATCCATATTCAAATATGAGGAATCCTTAAAAAGATCATAAAATAGAAAATAGTCACTTTTAGGATTTTTGTAGTTGTTTCATAAATGGGGTTAATGTTTTAAAAAGAAGTCTCTAAGAAAACCAATATTTTGGCTTTTATTTACATACTCTGTAGAGAGACTTTTAATAGTAATTCATTAGAAGTATGATGCTTATTTATTTATTGACTCTAATATTTCCATTTTAAGTATTTTGATGAGAGCAAATAGACCACGTTGGGACTGAGGTGAAATAAATTATAAAGACCAATGGAATTAATTCAACTCGGGATTGAATTAGGAAATGAGAGGTTTGAATTAGGAAATGAGAAGTGTCAATTTTTAAACCATGTCCAATAATCGTTCTTGATTTGGATCTGATGTCAAATTATTACCATTGTAAAAACTTGATAAGGGAAATTCAAGCAAGGCTGTTTCCGATGAGTAGTTTTAGTTTACTTTCTAGGAACAGGGCCAAGAAGTTGTACTTTTTAACTTAAAAAAAAATGTTGCATGCTAATGAGATACTGTCACTGAAAGGTTGTTTGAAATAAAATGAGGCTCAGAGCCTCTGGTAGAATCAAAACTAAAGGGGTTATCTCTGCATCAGGTTTAGTTTACTTTCATTAAAAAAAAAAAGACACATCCTATCTCACTATTGACTGATTAGGTGTGAAGTGTGTATGTGTGTGTATTCATTCTTTTTTTTTTTCCTCTGTTACTGGCGCAGGTCTACAGTACAATGAAAGTTTCTCTTTTTTCTAGTAAGAATCAAGAAAAATTTGAACATGATGATTTACCTGTATGCTCCGAATGGCATCTTTCTTCTTCTGTAATATTACTTTGTTTTTAATTAGAGTAGTGAATTTTAGTATTTAAAAAATCAGGCACTATACAGATTCAAGCCAGTGTTTTCATTCTTCTTGCTTTTGTGTGATATACATGCTGCATAACTTTTCTCTGATCAGTTTGAGTAGAAGCTATGGCAGAGTGATAGTGTACTTTGTAAACCCTCAACATATTTATTTAAGAGACTTCAAAGAGAAACAAAGGGTGTGCACTGTTTTACTATATTGGCTTTCTGAGTTTTGGCTGGTTTCCCAAATAGCAATTTTTATATTTAAAAAAAAAAAGACAGACTTAACTGCTTGCAGACTTTTCACGCATGGAAGATGAAGAAAGCTTCTTTTGATGAAGTGTAATTATGTCCAAACAGAGCTGACCCCCTCCCCCTATATTTCTTATGATCTTAACTGAAGAAAGTAGGATTTTTCCTTTGAAGCAGACGGGACTTGGTGGAGGATCTGAAATGCTACAGTCTGCTGCCAGAGGCGGGATGGAGAAATTGGTCCAGACTTGTCTTGGAGACTTAGATTGGGGGTGGGGGGAGCGGGTGAAGAGAGAAAGGAAAATTGATTAATCACTAATAATAGATTTTTATATCACTACATTTCCATTATGTGAAAGGAAACAGTAATATCAAACTGAAATGAAGAGGAAGAAAGGACAGAGAACACCGATAAAAGATATCACTCTTTGGGAAAAAAAAATGGGTCAGTTTTTCAGTAGCAGGAAACCCTTTAACCTGCCTGTGTACCTGACCTGCTTTCTAGCACTCTTTCCAGCTTCCTCTTTGATTTTCACACTTCTGCATTTCTCTTAAGTCATGAAGTCCAGATCAACACGCCGATACCATTGTATTTTTTCCCCAGCTATTTCAATTTTCTATTTTCAGTAGCATGAAAAAATAAAAAACGCTAATTTCCTCAAATGTTACACCTTTTCTTTTCGCTGGTGGGAATATAAACTCTCAGAAATTGAAAAACAGTTTTAGATTTATAAAGGAGTCACGTCGCTACTTACGTTGGCATTACGAGTTATCTGATGACAACTTGTGGAAGTGCTTTGGAATAAAAGTAGAGCATCAGTGAAACTTGAATTAAGTTTGGAGTGGCTTATGTTTTTAAATTGTCTTTTCCTTTTTTCTCCTTTATATTTTAAACGGAAGTATTTTAAATGACTTTGGTCCGCAAGTTGTCTTTGTATGCTTCCTCACTTTTGACGTCAAGCATGCTGCTTTTAATTTACAAACATTTTTAAGCACCTTCAGTGTGCAGAGCATGGTATTTTATCAGTTTAGGATATGATTCCTGCTCACAGTTTTACCCCTCTTGACTATTCCTGACAGCCCCTCAGGCTAGGTTGGCATTGTCTTTCAATGACAGTTTCTATATTTATCTCAGAAAATATATGACTTGAGGACATATTGCAGAACTAGTTCCTAAATGAAGCCAAGGATGATACAATTAGTTGTCTAATGTGAGTGCCAGCTCCCTAAGTAAGAGCCTGCATTTTTAAGTAGAAGCTTGCATTTTTATCACTTATGGAAAGTGATAAACAGTGAGATTTGGAATTTTTTTTTAATTTAAGGAAATCATGAATACTCACATAAACATTTGACTTAGGGGATATATTATTATTTATAAGGTGAAGAACCAATTACCTAGTTGGGCGGTAGTTTCTGGAAGTTTCTTGAACATTGTGTCCATGTTCCTTCTGGAGGGTCAATAAGAACTGGAAGGAACCTCCCTGAATTTTGTTTTAGTTGTTAAAGTACATCTTGATCCTTAGGATTTGATTTTAGAAGACTGTAGTCATACTTAAATACTTGTTTCCTCCCCTCAAAACCCACCGCTTTTTAAAAGAAGGCTTTATAGAAGACTGGTTCCACTTTTGAGTATTTACATACTTTACGCTTATAAGGTGAATTTTATATTTGGCTTTTGTTTCTACACGAGGTGTTTCTCTGAATTTAGGGGACGCATTGATGACTTTTAATATCCTAAGTAAGTTGTAAAAGTCTCAAATAGAAATATTCTCAGAACCAGTTTAGATAAATTAATGGACTGTATCTCTAGCAGGTCATTTCGAGTCATTAAGGACAACTGAGATTTATGCATCCTTGATTTATTAAGATCAGAGCCATGGATGACAACTGCCTTCCAAACACTGCCCTTAGAGCCACAGTTAGAAATGCAGTCCTGGTTCACCCACCATTGATCCAGCTCAGAATGGCATCTTTTTATGGTTTAATGTAAATTAACTTTCAATCCAGGGATTCATCCTGTTCACTCCTCCAGATCTTTCCACTGTTTTGAGGTCCTGATCTGGATCCAGTGGCTTCCTAGTCAACTTTCTAATCTCCATTTCTGTGGTAGTTTAGATTCCTGATTGCCTTATTCTTCTGGTTAGTCTTAATGTTTAAAATAAATCCTCTGTTCCCTAACCAGACAATTAAATTACTTAAATCCATGTAACATTCAATATATAATGGATGAAATGTAATATATCAATGACACTTTAAGAATAGATGCTTTCATCATCCTGGCTGAAATGCTGTATTAATAGATTTATATTTACTGTTTCTTGGTCTTATAGAGCTGATCGGGACACATGTTGAAATAAATTACCTATTAATTTTTTTAAATGTTCTTTGACAAAGTTAAAAAGAAGCATTAATTTTAGGGTCTGGAAGACCTAACTGAGTTCAGATCCTGATTTTTTTCCACTTATTAGTTGTGCGGTTAAGTTACTAAGCCTCTTTGGGCTTCAGTTTCCTTATTTGTAAAATGGGGGTGATAAACCTAACTGGATAGGATTAAATGAGATAACGTGTATAAAGTGGCTGGCATTTAATAGGTTTCTAATCAATATTCATCTTTCCCTGCTCCCTCATTCCTGTCTTTTGTTTTTTTCCCCTCTTGGCCATGGAAAAGTATAGCCAAAGAGACTTAAAACTATGTATACTGAGTAACAAATGATGTGTGTCTTAAACATATTTTAGGAACTTACATGGTCTGAGTTGAAAAGAAAACCCATTCACTAGACTTGACAGCCAAAGACCTGTTCCACATTAAGCCTTGTATATAACCTGTTCCATATTAAGCTTTGAAAAGATTGCATTGAACTTTGCAATGCTACATATTGTTTAAGATTTGTGTTTTGATTTAATATCCTCAGCTTTCAATAAAGGGAAAAAACAGTCTCTGACCAAAAAACAAAGCAAAACAAAATGAGCTTTTTAAAGGTCTGTTGCAGGAGCAGCCTAAATGAATACCCTGGCCTGGGATTGCTGAATGTTTTATTGAGTCACTGTTTCACACCCACCTTTTCCTGTCTTGTAACAGTTTGCAGTTCTGACTATCTGACATGACTAACCGTTGCAAATCTAACTGATTACAACTGTCAGTGAGCCCGTGTAACAGTCTGGTATCTTCTTCTGGAGAAAGCAGACGTCCTAATCTGCTGCCAAACTTTTCCCTGTCTCCCCCCCCCCCTTTATTCATTACCTGTAGTTTATTAATTTGAAACATCAGATGTAATATTTTGATGAAGTACACCCTCTGCTAAAAGCAAAAATTCATATTTATGTTGGGAGGTGTCATGTACATTTAGGGAAAAATCAGTCACTGTGAGGGAGTTATTTCAAGGTTTAACAGCATGGATGTATGTTAGGAAAGAGGGGTGGGCAGGGAGGAGAAAAACTTTGTTCCAGTAATGATGAAATCATCATACCACAGGCACATTAAGGCCAGGACAGGAGACACTGGCTCCTGTTAAAATGATTCCCGTAAGAACCTTCCTCTTTCATCTTCTTATTGTAGTACAGTTAAGAAATGAAATGCTAAAGCCATGTGAAATACATAACGTAATCAACAATGATTTACTATTGTTCTCTCATGGGGTCACGACCTAATCCTAAATAAAGACTTCTAAAATTGTCTGTGCTTGGATGTGTTCCTGATGTTGGAGAAAACTGAAAGGAAGAGAACCTTCCTCAAGTGGACCCAAGTTTTTGTTTTTATTACAACTATTGCTACTGAGCAGCTCTTTTTGGAATTGGAGCCTTGTGTAGTACTGCAATGAAGATGATGATCTTAACACTCATGGAGTTTAGTAACTTCCTAAAGTGGCCATCAGAGGGTTTCACATTTAGCATAAGGGGTCCTGACTCTTGGCTTTATTGCATTACCTCCTCAGAGATGTTTAAAGGCAATTTGGACATCGATGCTGCTATGTTATCATCAATACTATCTTTTTATATTCACTGTGGATTTTCCCCTTTTACATCTGCAGGCAAGAGTTTCACCTTGACCATAACTGTCTTCACAAATCCTCCCCAAGTAGCCACCTATCACAGAGCCATTAAAGTTACAGTGGATGGACCCCGGGAACCCAGAAGTAAGTACTTGCCTTCCTATTGGAAATGGTAACAGAGTTTGTACAGACCCTCTGAGGAATTTATCCTAAATAAGTTAGCCTACCTTCATGTAAATTGCTTCTTTGCAAGGTTTGCTATCTGCATGTTTTTATGAGGGACATTTAGTAGAACGTCACAGTTAGTAGAAAGTCAGATTACAGTTTTAACCTTTGCCACAAAACTGCTAAGGCCTATATAACTTTGGAAAATGAGTGCATAATTATTCAGTCGCTGTAACTGTTTCCTAAGAAATTCTGCTCATCCACTGTACACAATAGACAGGGCAGAACAGACCCATGAGAGCTGAGAAGGAAAACAATAAACTGAAAAATCTTGAGCTTAGTCAAAAAGCATTTGCGTATGTTTCCCATGGTCTAAGAATGTGTTTTAACTTTTTAACTCGCCCACTCAGTTCCCTTTATAAAGAGCACACTGCTTAATTACAAAGAATTTATTTGCAAATGATAACTCGCTTGACTGTTACAACACTGTTGTTTGGTCATGTTCGAGTAATTGTTATAGATAGTTCCCTTCAGCAGGTAGAGTCAAACCAGGTTTAAATCCACCCTGATTTATTTGTCTGTCTGGACATCCAGAAGGTTTAGCCAGCATCAGTTTTAAGGTAGTGCACAGAATCCATGTGGTCTAATATGCATTTTCCTCCTAAATCTAAATTGAAACAGGTTTGCTTTCTTCCCCAAAATTGATTTGAACAAACTTGGCATAGCAGTATTTAAGTGTATTTAGAGATGAAAGATTATTTGATACATACAACATCAAAAATTCTGTGCCCATGGAAACATCATATAGAACTTCTGCCTTTGATGAGTGAATACATTGGAGTCCTAGCCATTGTGTTGAGAGAGTTTAATTTGGTTTGTGGTGGAGGTACAGCTGGCAGAAATATTTGTTATATAATGATACACCTGCCCAGATGGTATGAGTGGCTTATCTTTTCTTCCCCTAAAACTGAGAGAAAAGGGCTGGTAAAGTTTTGCCTCTCCGCAAGTAGGATGTCTTTTAGCAGTGGAAACATGCGGTGCCTTCCGTTCCTCTTGGGGCTGTCTCTTTTCACAAAGGCTGACTGCTCACCTGAACTAGGGAGGTTTCCTGTCTCAAAAGCCAGTCTTTGAGGTTTTTCTGTTCTCCTCCTTTCATGTGTACGGCGTCCTTCTAGTTTCACAACATTGGGTCAGTGCTGTCCCTCTCTGTTCACTTTGAGACTATCCTATTAGGCGGTTGCCATAACACATGTCTCGGGTTGCCCCAAGTCTCTGGTCATAAGGGCCAGTGCAAGTGAATAGAACAGAGCAGGGCTGTCTTGCCTGATTTGGGGCTTTGCCTGACTTTTCTGGACTGCCATAAATCGGAGATGATGCCTTATGATGGAAGATACCTTCTAACATTTTGTCTAATTAACCCTTGAACTCCTGAAAAGGCAGGATAGTAGTCTTTTAACATTTAGCAGTACTAATACTTAGCTTTTAAAGATGTTTCCCGCTGATCTCAGCTACTTTTCTCAGTTCTTGGAAAAACCATTGTTGTGTGTGTGTGTGTGTCTATGTGTCTGTGTGTGTGTATGTGTCCATCCGCTCAAGAGGTGATGCTCAAGAGTTGATGGTTGGGAGAGGAAACAGGGAAGGATGGATGGGTGCTGTCCCAATCAGAGAGATGTGACAAAAGGTGAGGAGGCAGGGTAGCTTTGGGAAAGTCACTTCTCTTTTGAGAGAGGATAGCATTATCTGATTCCCAAGAGGTTGTTGGCAGAATTAATGAGTTGATAGGCCCACTGCCCTAAAGGCAGAGAAGGGCTTTGAAAGCAATGATGGTTAGGGGTAGCGGGGGCAGATGGTATGTGTGACCTGAGTTCAGGCTTTGGGTGCTGCTGAGGATGCTGAGGATGCGAGGGGGAAGCAGATACAGAACTTGAGTGACAGACCACTGTCCTAGATCAGCCTGAGTAACATTTCTTGTGAACCAAAAATATCTGTGAAAATGTGATGTCACTTCTCTGACATCATGAGGTGACTTGCCACACTCAGTGTCTGCATATAAGGATGGGTCTGGTATCATTAACATCTTAATCCTACAACCTGGACTCTCTGTCCTGGATTATTTCCTTCTGCCCTGCTCTTGGCCATCCTGGGCATTGAATGTTTGTAGGATAGCACTCTTCTCAATATTATTCCTTAATTTTGAGACCCCTACGTGTGGAAAATGCCCAGGATTTTCAGTTTTCTTCAACTGTGTGAGTATAATAGGATTTTGATTGATTGGTGTATAGACAATGTTAAATGGAGAATTCTCTAGAACATGAGTTGGCAAACTTTTTCTGTAAAGTGCTGGAGAGGAAATAATTTTGGCTCTATGGGCCATATGATCTCCTTCACAAGTACTCAACTCTGCTATTGTAGCTGAAAAGCACCCTTAGCCAATACATAAATGAATGGTTGTGGCTGTGTTTCAATAAAACTTTGCTTACAAAAATAGGTGGTGGGTCAGATTTGGCACACAAGCTGTAGTTTGCCAACTCTTGCTCCGGGTTTCAAAGTGGCTTATTCTGTTGACTGTTAGCAGAGAAGGGCTTTAGAAAAAGGCTTTCTTGAGGGGAGGAAAAAAGACAATTAATGCAATTCTTTTAGCCACCTCTCTCACAACGTTATAATTCTTTCAGTGTTGGTTGTCACAGAAATAGTCTGATTATTACTGTAATGATTTGAAGGAGTTGAGGATTTTATCCTATTGATTCTTGTTAATGGAACTTCACTCCTTCTTCTGAACATCAGAGTATCTATTGAAAAGGCTACTTCTGGTGAATGAGCTGTTTGAACAAGGACAAGTTCTGGGTTAACTAGTTGAGTCTTTATTCAGCATAGCATCGTGATTAAGGGTGTGGGCTTTGGTCAGACTGTCTGGATTGAAATCCCAGCTCCACCATTTACTAGTTGTGTGGTGGTGGGCAAGTTACCTAACTTCTCTTTGCCTTGGTTTCCTCATCTGTTAAAATGAGAATAATAATAATAGTATCTTCCTCATCAGGTGCTGCAAAGATGTTAAATGATGTAATGTATGTAAAATGCATAGCACAGTTACTGTCATATAGTAAGTGCTCATTAAGTGTTAGCTATTATTACATCATTTTCCGCCAGTGTCAGAAGTTTGCTGTAGAGTTTTGCTTATAGTAGGCTTCCAGGAAATAGATACCATCTAGATTCTGTTCTCTACTGTATTATTATTTTTCTTGCCGATGGCTTTACTAATTTCTGCTCATTAGTAAATGACACTAATAAGTGTTATAAATTGTGCCTTGAGCAGGTATTCATGCTGCTTGGGGACAGCTGTGCAGAAGTGATGATAAACACACTTTGCAGCAAAGTCCAAGAGAAGATGCTATGGCACCCATGTCCTCCTCTGAGTCCCTGCTTATCAGCACATCTGCCAAGACTTGCTTTTCACTCAAAAACCAGAAAGAGTTCGTCCTTCTGTGTTTTCTGTCTCTGGCAGCTGAACCGGTGCTGTCACTTCACAAACAACTTCTTTTCTTAATATACACATCTGGCGTTGGCAGTTGGACTAACTTCATAAGAGCACATGATCATCACTCATTACAAGATTAAAAAGTACCCCATGGCATCATTGATGTTTTTTAACTTTGATCTTTTGCAGTTGTGATTCATCTCAGTTATAAAACTTCCCTTTAAAGGAACATAGCCGATGACTTATGAGAACCTTCATCTTAAGTAGCGTAAACATGAAAATGGTGCACATCTTCACAAAATGCCATTTATTTTCTTTGCCAGCTTATCATTTTAAGACATGACATCATACTTAAGATCCCAAATTTGTAAGTCTTGTGTTTAGGCAAGGCGTTTTGACCTTCTGTTGGCAAGTTAGCTCTGAAGAACAACTGCCGTGTGCTCACCAGCAGAAGTCAGTGTAGCAGCAGCGTCAACGGGAATGCATTGGGATCCCTAATGCTTTTAAACATCAATTTCCATTAGGATCCTTTGTTCCGTTCATGCACTTGGTTCCAGCTGCAGTCTGATTTGAAGAATTTCTACAAGAAGGTGAAAACTTGGTTAGCAACATCGTATTCTACAGTAGTGGTTCTGAGTTAGGGAGGAGGATGGATGAAAAAGATATTTTTGGCTGTCCAGAGGATGGAAAAAGGAAATTACCTTACATGGAATCCTTTTAATTCTCTTGCTGCCTTTTCTGTTGTCAATTGCTAAATAACAAACCATCCCAAAACATAATGGTTTAAAACAACAATTGGTTTATTATTGTTCACAATTCTGTGTTGACTGGGGTTCAGCTGGGTGGGTTTTCTGTGGTCTTGCTTGGGGTCTTTCACGTGGCTGCAGTAAGATGGTGGCTGGTGCTGGAACATCCATGATGGCTCCATTCATATGGCTGGTGCCTTGGCTGGATGACTGGAAGTTTGGGCTCGGCTGGAATCATGGGGCAGTGGGGCCTTTCTCTCTCTCTCTCTGTAGTCCTAGAACCTCTCCCTCTCCACGTGGCCTCTCCCTGTGGTTTCTCCATAAGGTCTCTCCAGCAGAGTCTGACTGGCAGCTTAGGGCTCCCTAACATGCAAAAGTGGGAGCTTTCAGGCCTTCTTAATGCTTCTGTGGCTCAGAACTGGCATGGAGTTACTTCCTCCACATTCTGTTGTTTAAAGCAAGATACAGGTGCAGCCTAGATTCAAGGAGAAGAAACCCCACAAAGATATGAATGATGGGGGCGGTAGTTCATTGGACCACTGATATCTTCACCTTCCAGAAGTGCGTAGATGGTAAATGTCATTGTTGCAACAGGAGAAATTATTTTTTTGAGGTACCATCTTCTGAAAGGTCTCTTGATTTTTTAATCTGGGGGGCATTTAAAGTTCTACAAAGTGATTCCAAGTTTCACTTATTGTAGCTTCATTCTGAATTGAACCAATTTGGTAATAATCAGATGAATTAAGCATAGGTGCTATCTTGTGGTGCTTGGTATTAGCAGGTCAGTATGAAGCTGAGCCAGATCAATACTTGTAGGAAAGAAGAACATTAGATGTTGGAACATAAAGAGGTTATTAGCCTTGCCTGGCAGTGTGGCAAGTCTGTAGCAGAAGTATCTTATGAATCCTCAGATGGACAAGCCTGGTTTTATACTTTATATCACCCAGCTTTGAAAATTCTCACTTGCCAGCACCCCTGCAGACCTGATAGGTAACACGCGTGCGTGGGTTTCTAAGAGTTTTTGTGTGTTGTGCCCCAAGGAAGTAAATCCTGGTTACTTTCAAGGAGGGACCAAAGCCGTCCTCTGTATACTTATTGCTGGGACACTGCTGTTCCTGGCGGACCAGCTACCTGTCCTGACCTGGGGGGAGAAGGGAGAAGCTCTGCCCCTTCTTTCCCAGTGATCCAGCTCCTTTCCTGCAGGCTTAGAGTTCATGGCTCCTCTTGGCTCCACTGGTGGTGTCAGTAGGGGCTGGCGCTCAGGTGAGTGAGAGGCTCCCTGGAAATGCAGGGACTACTGGTGCTTCTAGGACTGCCTCAGCGCCTGGTTTGCTAGGCTCGCTAGGCGCAGGTCCTGCAGCCAAACTGTTTTCTTTCCCTGTTTGCTCATTCTCACCTGTGCCCAATTCATCAACAAGTTTTTAATTCTTCAGAGGACATTTGATTATTCCATATTCTTGAGGCACTTCCAACTGCAGAAGTTTTACCTTAACAAACTTAAGGTAACACACTTAAACCAAACAGGGTGGTCTGGGCAGGGCCTCAGCTCATGTTTCTCTCATGCTGTTCCACCCAGTTCTGAAACGGTTTTCTAGCCCAGGAAAGGGTGGAGAGAATGGAGGGCTGGGCATTTTCTCTTCCTCGTTCCAGGTGATGTCAGTGGCAGCTTGCTTTTGTCTTCCACTACTCTTCCTCTCAGTTGGGTGAAGGAATGGGCTTTCTGTGATGGCCCACGACCCTTTGCTTATTTATCAATGGTGGATGCTATTTAGAGGTTGGTCATATGTGAAAGAAGGTGGGGGACATGGAAAATGTGTTGGATGGAGGGATAGCAGAAGAATGTTTTTAAGGTGATTTGATACCTCTGCACACAGTTCTTGCATTCACATGTTTGCTGTCTGTGAAGACAATTTGAGAAAACCTTGACAGGTCTTGTACCATACTCCTGGTGCCTCAGGCCTGAATTTTAGTCCTTAGTGCAAAGCATTAGGAGAAAAGCCCTTAACTTCTTGACTTGCAGACTTTCCCCTGGTTCTCTGCTGTCTCTGAAGTGCCCAGGGAATGGAGGTCATGGGTGAATGCCGTGTTTTGATCTTTACAAGTCGGCAAATACAAGCGGCAGTTTGATTGTCATAAATGTTAATCATTTGGTCACTAGTATATAAAATGTTGTTGAAAATCTTTGACTTAAGAGATTAATAACAGTTAGAAAAACTGTTCCCTTTTTCCCTTTCTTTGAGGACGATGGAAGAGGTGGGGAGTCAGAAGCGCTGGCGGAGGTTGTGTCTGGTGGTTGGTGGAATGTGCTCTTGAGAAGAGCCGTTTTAAATCTCTTTCAGTACTTTTTTTTTGTTGACTGACTGTCAGGAGCTGGGAAGATGGCCAAGAAGGAAATGACACATCGAGAGGCATTTTGTGTTGTGCAACATTCTGTGGAACTGATGCAAGGATATATGGCCTGTTTACACATTCTTTCGCTAGCAGACTGCATGGCAGTAATTTAATTCAGCAGCACATGGCATGCTGCAGCAAGGAGCTATGGCCTTAACATCCTTTCATGGCAAATTATCACAGCCGTTAAAACATGCTCGTGTCCCTCCTTTGCACTCTTCTCTGGCTTCCCCGTTCTGAATGTGCTTTCTCATTGTGTTGGACTTGTGCTAACGAGGAGCTGTGGCTCCCTTCACAGTAAGAGCACGTTTTCCACAGGCATATGTTCAAGTTGATATATTTACTTCCAACTAAATATAGCATGGCAGGTTTTCAAGTGATATGTGTTCTAAAAACATACATATACTCGATCCAAATGTGTCAGTAGTTTGTATCTTGGTGTAGTCAGAAATCACTCATTCTTAAAACAGTGTTAGGGACTTGAAAGAGAGTTGTGGGGTTTTTTTGGCTTTATTTATAAAAAAATGAATTTTCCTTCCCAAGAGACAGATTTGTACTATGGCATTTTCTTCAGGGATCACTGGACCAGAGGAAACTAGGATATACTTAAAAATAACAGAGAAAAAAGATTCAGTGTGTTGCTCTTCATATTCATACTTGTCCCTACCTAGCATATTTATAGGATACATTTATGATGGCAACTAAAGCACATCTTTGGTCTTTACATAGAATCTCAAAAGTTTTTTTTTTTAGCTTGGTATGAAAAATAATTGCTCATATTTTTCAAGTAACTTTTGGAAATGCAGAAAGTGCATAAAAGCCATTTAGACCTAAAATATTAATTCAGTTATATGCAGCAGTTCAAGCAGAAGACTGTGTTTGGGATGTGGTGCTTAAGTAGCAAAAGAAGGGCTCCCCATTCCTCTCCAGATTTCTCTGCTGCTGCACACTGGTGGCTAAAGTCTGTTTGCTAGTAGACAAAGCATTTCATTAAAATTCAGGATTAAGGCTTAAGTCCAAACACCTCTGGGAAAGGTAACTCAGACTTAAATTCATACTAAGGGAAAAATAAATGATCTAGAATCTCTTAGTGGGAGCGGGTTTGGGGAGATAAAAGGGGAGTGACCGATGAAGTCCTGGGTACTAGAAATAACGGTGAGTCAAGTGTGCAGGCAGGCTTCTGCGGGCATTGAAGGCCGTCATTGTCCTCTTGGAGCATCGCAGTATGGCTGCGGGTCAGCCGTGGTGGTGAGGACTCCCGATGCTTTTCTGGTGTACTATTAAGACTGCAGGATTCTATAATTTTAACGAGAAAGTTTTGGTTTTTATATTTCCACATTTCCCCCTTTTGTGAATATTTCCCTTTTACGGAATATTTCTTGTTCAGTTTTATTCTAGGTAGGGGTAGCTCTCCTCCTCTATTGGTTTGAAAATTATCATTTAATTTCTCTCTTTCTCTTAGTAGTTATCCTTGCCCTGACTGTTTTAACATGTATATTTGTCTTAATAGAATTAATCATGATGTCTGCCCCTCTTGAATAATATAAGAACTTGAGTATACTTTAAGCTGCAGTGGCTCCTTCTCTTCTAGTGTTGTCTGATATTATTATTCTTGTTTTCTACTCCCTGGATTAGTCATTATCAGTCTTTAAACTGTTTATTTTATTTGCCTATGTGTTTATCGATTTATTTGCTCACCATTCCTTCTCACACCTCAGTCCTTCCTTCTGGATTCAGTTTTCTCTTTCTTGATGTAGACCCTTTGGTAGTTCCTTCCGTGAGAGCCTATCAGCGGATAACTCTCAGTTTTTGTTTCTGAAAACGTTAGCAGCTGTGTACACTGGCCGCCAACACGGTGTGATACAAAAGGCGCTCTGCTGGAAGTCTGTCTGCTCTGAGTGCCCGAGAGCACGCAACTAGTCCTTCCTTTGTGCTAAGACTTTCAGGCCGTTATTATCAGGTTAGTCGGAGTAGTATTTAAGGGAATGGAATACAGGACAGATACAGTTTCGTGGAAGATGGGTGAAGGGAAATGGGTCTAAGCGCCTTTCAGTCTGGGGAGCTCTGAAGAGTCTAGGGTCAATGGGTGGAGAGGAGGTGGGAGGGATGTTCCCGTAGAGAGGGAGAAGACAAAGAAAGTAGCACATAGGGAGAGGAAATTAAATCCCCTACTTCACCGTTTTGCCTCGGGCAGGGCCTAAGGTGCTTTGGAACTCTCTATCCACTTTGTCCTATAGACCTCCATCATTACATTGGTCTTCAGAGGCCTTCTGGCTGCTGCTCATTAAACAACTAGAGCAGCATTTCTTGGATGTTGGTGTCCACACATTATCTGTCATTTTAGTGAGAGCATAGGACTCGGAACCAAAAGATGCTTTTTTTTACATGGTAAATGAATTGTTGAATGAAGTAGAGGGAAGAAAATAGATGTGCTGACTAAAGGAGTGTGATTTAAGAGAGCCAGGCGACCATGATCTGGGTTTGAACTGTCGCTAGGCAAAGTGGACGGAGTGACTCCAGTGTCGGGTCTGCACGCCCCTCATTGGAGTTGTGCAGGACGGGGCTGCTGGGGAAGAGGTCAGCTGACACTGAAGCAAGCGGGGACTTTCTGCCTTTCTGTTAACCCTGGACTGCATAGGCAACTTCTGCGTGTGACATGCATCTTCTCATTCTTTACCTTCTTGGTGCTAGTCTTCATGAGACACAGCTTGGGGAGAAGTGCTAGTGTGTATTTCGGCTGGGCAGTATTCAGGCTGATTAACCTGGGCTTTATGCCTCCTTAGGGTTGGCCCTGGAAGTTATTAATAGAAAAATATGGGCCATTTAAGGAGATTATGAAGGTACCAAAACACAGGCTGTTACACGGGAAGTGAGGAGAAATGGGGATGTGTGAAAAAAGGGTGATGGTGAGGACTGGTCACTAATTCTAGAACTTGGGTTTCTGTTTCACCTCCTCACCATTCACTCTGTCCTACAGAAAAACAGGTGACGATGTCTTTTGTTCCATGAGGGCTGTTTCAGAGTAGCTTAAGAGGGAATTCATCTGCACCGGGAGTTTGTATTAAGGTGTGGGTTCAGTTATGGTTTAGGGAATTGAGGACTTGGAAATTCCTTTTTTGAGATCACCATCTTAGTGACCCTAAACAATCACCAAACTTCTTTCCAGTTCAGTTTCTTCAACTTTTAAGTGGAAATAGAAATGAAGACAACTTCAGAGTGCCTGAGAGTAACTCCTAAGGAATGATCATAAAGTACTTGGCACCCATGAAGGGCAACTTAAATACCAAATAGTAATTATGTAGCGCCTTTCTGCCAAGGAGTTCCAAACACTTAGACATTACCTCACTGATTCTCTTTTCATCCCTTTGAGGGATGCATTATGCATTTTACAGGTAGGTAAACTGAGGCCTGGGCATTTGAAAACTCATTTGCTCTGTGTCACTCTGCAAGTTAGCAGATGATTTATGGAGATGGGCAAGGAGCCCAGGTCTCTTCCTGTTCAGTTATTCACTGTTAAAACCCCTGATGCTTTGTCATTAAAGTTGTGGAAGCTCCTGGTGTTGGGCCCAGGGTATTTTTGGTTGATATTATGAAGTAGCGTTACCGAAGAAGCAAGCCAGTGATGCAGTAGCTTTGCTATATAGTAAATAAGTCCCAAGGTATAAGGCCTCACACACAGAAGGCATATGTGTGTGTGTGTGTGTGTGTGTGTGTGTTGACTGAGTCTTGAATTCATTAAGATGAAAGTTTAACAAAGCTGAAAACACTGAATTTTGTGAGATGAAAATAAGCTGTGGAAGTTAACCCTCAGTACAATCTCACTTTGAATACCAGTGAAATAAAGATAGTACTTGAACAAAAAGTTAACTTTGAAGAAATTACGCAAGTAGAAAATGCAAAGTAGGGGCCGCCTGGTGGCGCAGCGGTTTAGTCTGCGCTTGGCAACCCGAGGTTCGCGAGTTCGGATCCCAGGCGCCCGCCGATGCACTGCTTGTCAGCCACGCCGTGGCGGCGTCCCATATAAAGTAGAGGAAGATGAGCACGGATGTTAGCCCAGGGCCAGTCTTCCTCAGCAAAAAGGGGAGGATTGGCGACGGATGTTAGCTCAGGGCTGATCTTCCCCACAACAACAAAAAAAAAAGAAAAAAAGAAAAAAAAGAAAATGCAAAGTACATGGTAGAAAAACTAGAAAATAAGAATTAGTCAAAAGAAGAAAATAAAAAGTGTCCATAATCTCATCTCCAAAGATTACCACTGCCAATGTTTTAATACGTAATCCCCTGAATATTTTTCTGATAATGCTCGTACTTTTGTGACGGTAACAGCAGTGAGGAAATAGCATCGGGACAATGATGGATGCTCCGAGTGGCGTGGATGCTCCGAGTGGCATGACCATGTTGAAGCTGAAAGGAGAGAGAATAATTGGAAACAAGATTAACTGCTTTAAGGAGCAGGACCAAGACCATGGGACTGACGACAGTTTCCAGTTAATGTCTTGGAAGAGGCAGCAGCTGTCTCTGTGATGGGGAGGGCTGGCTTTGCCTGAATGATTAAGACAAGATGGATCTCAGAAGGACCCCTTCTTCCCATGACCTCGTCCCACTACTAAAAACACCATCCCCCTTTATAATGGATGATAGTCTTTTTTATGACAATTAGAGATGTGCTTTAAAACATAAATGTTTCTGGCAGTTGGGACACTTATTCACTCAGAAGTTAGTTTTGAGTGCATACTGTTAGTCAGGTGCCAAGCATACAAAGAAAAGCAGACACGATCCCCGCCTTTGAAGAGCCTACGTTCAGTGGGGGAGACAGACAAGAAACGAGTAAACGCATATTTATCTATAATTGCATCTAATTGCAAATTGTGATAAGTGCTGTAAAGGGAGTGATTTAGTAATAAAGAATAATGGGGCATTGGGGTCAGATAGGAACCTATTCTTGAGTGTGCAGGGAAGGCCTCTTGGAGGAGATAATATTAGAGCAGAGACCTAAAGGGCAAGAAAAAGCCAGCTCTAGGAAGAGTGGGGAAGAGGCTTCAAGGCAAAGGGCACATTGTTTGCAAAGCTCTGAACATGATTAGTGTCAGAATCTACTATCTAATTTTGATAAAAGAGCGGGCATTAGGAATGCCTAAATGGTTAGGAAAAGAGTTGGCTAGAATCACACACCCCAAAGTTGCCTGTTTTATAATTCTACCCAAGGCTGGTGTGGCATAGTTTGAGGAGCACAGAAGGATCCTCTCTGTCTATCCCCACTGGCCCCAAATTGTCTGTCTTGTGGTTCTCACCAGGTGCCTGAGATTCTTCTTTGATTTAAGGCTTTCAGGACAGGACCTTCATAGATGTTATCCGCCAAGGATAACACATTTTAAGACATTTTTGGTTCACAACTTGCTTTAAATAAGTGGATCTGATCAGATTAGCTAGATACTCATTTTATAACAGGATAATTTAGAGAAAGTGAGTTGAGAAAGACCTTGAAGAACTCTGGTGAGGAAGACTGAGTGGGAGTAAGAGAAGGGGGAATGTCTTCTCTGTAGCCAGTGCTCAGTAAGAATACTGGGTCCCGAAGAACCTTTTTCTTAGAGAAGGAGCCAGGTTTGTGCTAAAAATAACCTAAACAAAGCAGTAGGTTGCCTATTTGAGTAGATTCTCTGTATTGTGTGTAATGCACTAAAATCTTGGGCTTTTATGGACAATGAGAAGCAATTCCAAAGGTGAGCTGGGTTTCAAAACATAAGAGCAACATGGAAAACTTAAGAATGTTTAGCAAAGAGCATTGATGATGATTAAAGGATTGTAAAGTTGAACCTATAAGGATAGGTTGAAAGACTTGGGATTATTTAGCTTCAAGAAGAGGAGACTGAAAAATGACTTAATAACAGACTTCAAAATTATGAGGAGTTATTAAGCTGTGTATGGTGACCAGCTGTTTTGTTTCTGGTGCAGTCAGAAAAAGGATAGGTTTTAACTGAAGCATGACAGATTTAGGTTAGATTTAAAGAAGAACTTCTTGACTATAAGAATTGTTAAATAGAATGGGTTACTGAAGGCTGAAGGTTTGACTGGAGGGCTTTTCATTCAAATCCCTTCCATCTTAACAATTCTCTGTGTGTTTATCAAGTGCCACAAAGCGCCACCTTTCTGCTTTTAAAATCAAAGGCATGATTTCTGTTTCCCATTATAATTCTGAAGATCAGAGTCACAGAGGTTTGTAGACATAAATGATGAGGGTAATTTGTCTTGCTTCAATGGCCATTAGAATCTTTAATTGAGAAAAATATGACCAAAAGGAGGAACAGACCCGCCACATGATCAAAAAAATTGTTATTGATAATCAGAATAGATGCATGAAGAATTTGGGGCTGGGTGAGGGTGAGACTGCTTTATTGTTAGGAAAACTCAGGCTTATGTGACTCGTGTATGCCAGATACAAAGGTAGGGTTTTATGAAGTCAATTCATTTTCCTCTGTTCCCTCCCTACTGGGAGAAATTAAAAACATTTCCAGGCGACACCAAAGTTCATATAATCTGGGGCTTGAGAGATGCAATCCAAAAATCACCCTCAAGGAATTTATCGGCGCAGAGAAGGAAGGAGGGAGGAAATAGGCAGGATTTATTTCTGAAAACAGAAACCCTCATGCATTTAAAAGCTGGCAGAGCAGTGAAGAGGTTGAACAGAGCCAATCGGAGAAAGGCTGACTGAATGTGCCGTTCCTTTTGACTTTGGAGCTGAAGCCGCACGGAAGCAAAGAGCCCTGACTCCTGGGTTAGCCTTTCTCAGCGAAGCCAAGTGCCAGAGTTTTTATTTTTAAATCTATTCTTGCATCCACTCTTTTGCTTATTAAATACCTGTCTGAGCAACTTTTGTAATAATAAATTAGCACACCTGCAGATGGTTGGCTTCAAACACTTGTGATAGCTCACTGATGGAACTATGAAAACAAAGGACACACGTAGTGTTCTCAGATGAGTCCTTTGTTTTGAACTAAGCGGATATAATTTTCTCTAAAGGAAGAAAATAATCAAAGAGACTAAAGAAACAGACTTTGAAACAGGTGACATGACTGGGAAGAAGGCTAAGTGGGTGTGGTGCTAAGCTGGGGGAAGGAAAAATACTCAGAAAACATATTTTTCTTTCCTCCCAAAATAACTTGGTCTCCTTGGCTCATTAAGCGCATTTAGACCCTTGAGCCACTACACTTTACCTTTCCAGAGCATCATCACCATTGGAGAGCCACCCACAGCTCAGGATTGGGTCAGAAGTCACAACCCACTTCCCTTTATTGGCCTCCTTTCTTCCTTGTCTGTGATATTTTCTTAGTGCCCTTGGCACTTTGGGCCTTTATTAGTTATTTTCATGATTTCTGCATTTGGGTCCCCCCCCAACCCTCCCTCATGCAGATAATTTATCTTCAAAACCCCTTCTAAGGATTCTCAAAAACTATAGCTGCCCTTTCCATAGAAAAGGGTGACCTAAAGGGGATCAGTAGCTCGTCTTTTCTGCTCTTGAGGCCAAGAAATTGATGGTGGGAAGGAGAAACAACTGAAAAGAGGTGTGGTTTTCTCCTATTATAAAAGGGAGCCCTCTTCTGAATACTTTGTTACAGGAAAAGTCTCTTCATTACACATATGTGGAGAGTGGGAGGGCATTTGTACCTTATTTTCTGTAATACCTTTGAAATACCATGAACCGAGGCTGGCTGTGTTTCCCTGAGGAATAAGCTGTGAAACTGATCATATATTGGCTTATCTGAAGCAACAGAAGACCCATTGGTGTCCTCACAAAAACGGTGCTTCCCCGAGCTCCTTTCTTCCTTGAGGACTTTAGTGCTGACTTAATGAACAAATCTCCCTTTCCTCTAGAGAAACTGTGATGGAGACAGAGGGAGAGCTTTCAGTGATCACGGCTTTATAGAAGGTTGGACACATGGCCATGATAATGTCTAAAGTGTAATGAAGAAGGACAAAGGTTTTTATAAAGGTCCTGAGATTCAAAGGGAGCAAAAGTGGATGATTTGGGTAGCGTGTCAGTGGCAGATCCTGTGCTTTGATCACTTCTCAGGGGATTCCCACACAGACTCTCCTTGAGTATTTTTAGAACTCTACATTGGTGGCACCAAATAGACATAGCAAGGAAATGGGCTGTGGCCAGGGGTGCAGGAATTTTTGGATTCTGTGATTACGAAAGCATAGGTGGACCAAAATGTCAGATACATGCCCGTTTTATTATTTACAGAGCATATTTTCACCCCTTTTTAATATATTACGTATTGGTTCTATATATTGTGAGACGTGATGGCAGCAGTTGTTTTGTAGAGCCAAGTAGCTGGAATAATCCAAGCAGGAGAGGTGCCTTCTCCCTTTGCTTTCATCCAGGCTGTCTAGGAGCTGTGCTGAAGATGCTGTTTGACTGTAGTTAAATTGTCATATACTAGCCCAGTGGTGGCACATTAATAGAAGTTAGTTAATAGAAAAGACTTTATGAGATATAACAGCACCAAGCATCCATTGTTGCTGAGGGTCAGCCTTCCATCATCAGTGACAGCTCAGGAGAAGCCCTTATGTGGTGTGCAGTCACCACTTCTTCATTCTCTTTTTTTAGGAGAACTGAAATATAAGTAAATAACAATTTGCAACTGAATTGGAAAAAATCTGACACTGAAAGATGAAATGTAGCTTTTGCAGCATGAGATTTGTGGCTCAAACTGACCAGAGGAAGGAAATCTGATGATCTAGATAGATGCCTCTGGTTATTATCACTTTTGCTGTGTGTCTCTATGCTAGGAACTCAACAGGATGAGTCAAATATAGCTGCAAATAAAAACTTTTGTGGGGAAAGGAGAGATCCTTGTGTTTGAAGGAATAGGTGGCATTTCTGGCTAATTTATAAATGTCTCCTTTCATTCTTTTCAAAATTGGAATAAGTTGCACCAAAAAGTCTATTGGAAGAAAACCATTTTTTTTTTTGTTACTTGCCAAGAGCTTCTGTAGCTGAATCATGGCTGATTTCTATTCCTAGTTCTATCCCTGGTACTATTTGGCCAGTTCTTGGAATAGATTTTGATAGTTTTCACATCAGGAAAACGTAGTCACATGGGTCTCTTCCACATTTAGCCAGGCTATTGGAAGACTTGTGGTTTGTAAATTATTCAAAATAACTCCTTTAAAAATATGATTATTTGTACATTAGGATCTTAAATCGCAAGACCTCTACCCACTTACAAAGTACCTGTAGCAATTCAGTGAAATTCTAATGTTGATACTTAGGCTCTTTCGTTCTTGGTGGTGGCTTTAGTAATTAAAATAAGTTAACCTTAAGAAGAAAAATCAGCTTTAATAACATGTGTATATCTCCATCTTTTATTTCTACATTAATTGGGCGAATGTTTATAGCAAGCCTGCGCTGTGTCAGAGCCTCCGAATGCTAGATGCTTTTGAAATAACTGAGAATCTAACTGGAAAGAGCCACAGCAAAATAGGGAGTAAAGCCAAGGGTGGTGCCCAGTATTATTTTGAACACATCAGGACATAACAGGCTTAATTTGTAGGGAAAATGAGCAGGGTCCCAGCTTTTATTTTAATAACTTATAAAAGTTTATGACTGGTAAATCATACTTTATTTTCAGTTATCCAGTCTCTGGCCAAAGCCACATCTCCTTACAGCGTTCAGTCCCCTGTCCCCACCACACCTGCTCTCCACCCTTCTTGAGGACTCAGTCCCACAGTCTCCCACTTTATCTCAGTTTATCCTGTTACTCCATTGTCTCCACCTCTCTGTGGAGACCTACTTCCGTACCAGCACCTTTAAGCTTCCTTGCTCTCTACACCACTCCCTTTGACCGGGGCAGGGGAGCACTTCTCTTTCTGACAAAATGGGCTTCCAAGTACATCTTGATTTGAAGAAAGAGTTCCAGAGCTAAATAGAGTGTACAAAACCCATCCAATTTCAAGTGCATGTGTGTCAGTGGAGTGGGGGATAAAAACTGGTGTTCATTAGTTCTCGAGTCTCTGTGCTGGATACTTCCTATCCGTGAACTTCTCTTTTACACCTGTCCTTCACAGTGGGACAGTCAACTCTGTTTTCTGACTTCAGGCTGGTACTTTTTCTGCTGCTTGCTAACAAAGGCTTTGAATATCTGCGAGTAATTTTGGGGGAAAACTTTATAGAACTTTATGTCAGAGGTTAAGACAAATCTAAGCTAACTTAGAGTCTTCAACATTGATAGTAGTCCTTTTATTGGTCCTTAGTTCGGTGTGAAGAGTGAAGGATGGGTTCACGGTAAGGCACCAGGGCAAAGAGAGTTTCGTGTGACAATCAGCAGTACAACTTTGGACTCCTCTGGGCCTTGTTTATCTTTTCTTCTTAGAGAAATTGGAATTATTATTAGTTACAAAAAATGAATAGTCTCACCTGCTGTACGGGATTTGCTGTTTCCTTAGTCTTTAATGCCACCGTGGATGAATGCTCTGCCATTGTAGAGGAGTAGTAGTACTTTCATTTTTGGTAGTTCAGAGTATGTGGAAAATATACTTTTTTGGTGAAAATCCAACATTTGTGCGACTAGTAATAAAAGCATATGTGATATTCAGCGCTGCCCCTTGTTTCTGCTTACATTTTAAATAACACTTATTTTGAAGATTAATTTTTGTAGAGCAGTTTTAGGTTCACAGCAAAATTGAGGGGAAAGTATAGAGATTTCTCTTATACCACTTGCCCGCACTCATGCACAACCTCCCCATCATCAGCATTCCTCACCAGAGTGGTACATTTGTTACAACCGATGAACCTCCATTGATTAACACATCATAATCACCCAAAGTCCTTATTTTACACTAGGGTTCACTCTTGGTGTTGTACATTCTGTGGGTTTGGACAAATGTATAATGACATGTACCCATCATTGTAGTAGTATACTGAGTAGTTTTACTGCCCTAAAAATCTTCTGTGCTCTGCCTATTCATCCCCTCTCCAGCACCTGGAAACTCCTGATCTTCTTATTGTCTCCATTGTTTTACCTTTTCCAGTGTCATAGAGTTGGAATCATACAGTCTGTAACCTTCTCAGTTTAGCTTCTTTCACTTAGTAACATGCATTTAAGATTCTTCTATGTCTTTTCATGGCTTGAAAGCACATTTCTTTTAAACACTGAATAATATTCCCTTGTCTGGATGTGCTACAGTTTATCTACTCACAGTAATGTTTTAATTTAATTACTGCATAAGGAAAACATTTGTTATAAAAATTTCAGAAAATTCAGACAGCATGAAGAAGAAAGTAAAAGTCACTTGAAACTCAATACCAACGATAAACCCGTTAATATGTTGATGTATTTCCTTTTAATGTTTTTCCTAAGTGCATATTTGTGTGCATGCATGTATCTATTCATGCCTACTTCTTATTGTATACATTTTTGCTCATACCTTCTGAGCTGATTTTATTTTTTAATTGTTAGAAGGAATTGGGCTACACCCTGATTCTTAATCTCAAAATGGTAAATCTTCTGTTCAGTAAAGATAAACATTTTGAAACTTAGTTTATAAAAATTGGTATAAAATTTCCTATTCTAGTTTCTTTAAAAATATTATAGCCTGTGGGATTGTTTATTTCCTGATATAGTTGCCTGTCTCAGAATATAACTTATATTAATTGTACATTCTCTTCTTTGCTTTTTTCTTGTCTCCTTTTTCCTTTCAGCTTTATTCTGTTTTATAGCTGCTCGTGTGATGTCTGGTGTGCTAAATGACCAAGAATATGCTGTGCTGGGTGCCATAATCATGCTTTCAGGGTCTCTTCTTCAAACCTCTTCAGTAGACAGTAACTCTATCTCCATATGTCGTCCTTTGGGGTGGTGCTGTGTGCCTTATCTTAGGATTCTCAGACCTGCCTTTGAGAAAATATTGTATTCTATATTTGTGTAGTTTACAAAGTTTATGTTAACTCTTTTGACTTCACAAGAACCCTGTGAAGTAGGCAGAGGAGATGTCATTTTACAAGTGAGGGAGAAGCCTGGAGAAGTTAAGGGACTTGCCCAGGGTCACACATCTCTACTGAACATTTCATGTTTAAAAATGGTTTAGGATGGCTCAAACCAAATTCAAGAAGAGAAAAGTTTCCAGCTGAGAATTTAAAGAAAAGTGAAGGATATATTACCACAGCCAAGGTAATTTCAGGTTACTCTAACTAGAAAAGTTAACCAATTTTTATATGCTTTTTTGGCAAAAGTGAGTAGGAATCAGGTACAAGTGAAGAAAGAAACAATTTAAATCAATTAATGGAGAAAAAATATATGTAGAAAAGAAGATGGTCTCTTCAGTGTAGCTGCTTACTCATTACCAGGAATGGAAGGGAAAGATAGTGCTTCACCTTTCCCAATAGAAAAAGGCTGTGGATGAGGGAATAGCCGAATCAGCAGGTAGACCAGTTGTTCTCCCCTGGCGCATCTCCACAGGAGATCGGGGTGTCTGGTGGAGGGCAAGTGGAAGGAAGATCCAATGTCAGACAGTGGCTTTTCCTATTTCTGGAGTTCTAGAAACGTGAAAGATGATAGACTGTAGATTCAAGATTCTTAGAAAATCCTGAAATCTAAAACATCCTCGGTTCATAAGGATATCTGGAAAATAAGAAGCATCCTCTTTGGCAGATACTTTGCTTTAATCTGCTTAGTCTACCTGGAAATGTAATTTGAATTATTATTATTTTTTATTCAAAGCTTGTGAAAACGAAACCAACCTTTGTAGTGTCTGACTTCTGATGTCGGGGATGCTAAGTGGAGTAGAGAGAAAGAAGCAGCAACTCTGTGGAGAGTCTGCCCCCCAGAAAAGGCAGAGGAAATAAGCCAGGGCAATGGTGACGTGGCTGGGGAAGGTCTCTGACTGAGGGGAGAAATTAGAGGTTCAGCCAACCTTTGTGGTCAAAAGCTCTGTGAAAAGTTGGGAGAGGTGATTCTAAAGTGCATTTTCCCCCTGTTAATAAGACAAGGAGACTTACAGGCATAGACTAGGACAGATGGAGATGCTCTGATTGTATGGGAGCTAAACAGATGCAATGATGTGTTCTGGGGTAGTGCTAACTTAGAGCAATGCAGAGTATTTGTTAAGCATCTTACAGTCTGGATGAAACTACCTGGAGTTCATATTTTGCTTTTGTAACATTGAAAAATCATAAATAAATACTGTGTTACCAAGGAACAACCATGATAACTTAAATAAATTATACATTTATTTAGTGCCAAAATGTGTTTACTGGCAAATACAGTATGACTTTCTTTAGTTTCTAAACTTTTTGCCATGTAAATAAATTAAGTCATTAAAAAATAATTTTTTCATTATTTTTCCTCTCTGCTATAAAAAATTCCTTTAAAAACATATGAATAACAAACTCCAATTAGCTCAATGAACCTGTCAAGTTTCACATATTCATTTTATAAATAAAACTTATTGGTAGTAATCTGTGGCGGCAGAGAGAGATTGATTTTAAGAATGATCTGGAAATATTACAGAACCTCCCAACACCCTGAAATTCCAGAGCTGCTGCAATTTTGTTAATGTTTTTGATTTGAGATGTGGGTGCTACTGATGCAAAACCTCAAGGTGCATATCCCGTCCTCTCAGAACAAACTCAACAGAGGTGCGTTGCTGGATCCTTTGTTTCTGAAACCTGACGGTAACCTGTAGCTTGGAACCACTTACCTTCTTCCTTCCACTCTCCTGATTAATCCCCCTTTTGCCTTTTGTATGGAATATTATTCAGTTCTTATTTCTATCTACATTTCGTGAGTTAAAATCCCTATTCCCTCTTGCGTGTCAACTCTTACTCTTCTCTCTTTTAGTTGGATTTATCTCAGTGTGGGTTCTTGCCATAAGGGCTTAACATGTTTTAATTTATTTCTATAACTTTTTATGTCTACAGACATTATGATTTTCCATTTTTAATATCATAAAGCTATATTGCCACAAGGCAGGGACTATATATATGTTAATTTTCTTTGTAAAAATCTGCACACATAGAACTACCTAAAAATAACTACTTGTTGAATATCTTTGACATTCTGATCCTGCATTTCTTTGTATTGCTGAATTCAAACAGGCAGCCACAATCTGTACTGAGCACCTACTGTGTGCCTACAACTATGCCAACTACATACAGATTTGGAATATAAGGCACAAAGTGCTGCCCTGAAGAAATTAAAATACAGTCCAGGAGATAGCATTATAATTACTAAACAATTAATGGTACTTACTTATTCAATTGTGTGATGCTATCACATGTTCATTCCTTCAACAAGTATTTATTAAGTCCTACCATATGCCAGATATTCTTCTAGGTTTTAGGGATATAGCCTTTAACAAAACATACAAATTTCTTTCCCTCCTGGAGCTTGCATTCTAATGGAAGAGGCAGATAATAAGCAAACTAATAGATACAGTATGTGCAAATATGCAGGTAGTGATAAGTGCATGAAAGAAAAATGAAGCACGTTAGGGGATAGAGATCATGGAGGGGTGGTGGGTACTCTTTTATGTAGGTCAGGCCTTACTGATGGGGTGATATTTGAGCAGAGACCTGAATTAAGGTAGGGAGCGAGCCACCTATACATGTCCGGGGAAGGATCCAGGCAGCGGAATGTCAAGAGCAAAGGCGTGGAGGCTGAGCTCTTTGACACATTTAAGGAGTAGCATGATGGCCAGCGTGGCTGTAGCAGAGTGAGTGAGTGGGAAGAGGATCGGCTGTGAAGCCACAGAGGTAGTTGAAGGCAGAGAGTGGTGCCGAAAGGCCCAGATCATGTAGGATCTAGACTGTGAGTCTGGAGTTCAGGCTACAGGTCAAGTCTGGAGTGATATTTAAAGCCGTGGGCCTGGAAGAAATAATTTTAGATAGAGAAGAGGGCCAGGGACAAAGCCCTGGGCAATTCCCAGCATTTGAAAATTGGAACTAGGAGGAGGAACCAGTGAGGGAAACTGAGTAGGTGCATCAGTGAGTAGGAGGAGCCCAAAAGAATGTGGTATCCTGGAAACAAAGGACTCAGTGTTCAAGCGTAATGTCACCAACTGTGTCAAATTGTCCTGACCAAGAACTGCCATTGGGTTTGGCAACGTGGAAGCCATTGGCTGTCTTGGCAGGAAAAATGTCAGTGGACTGATAGGTTTAAAAGATTGTTTGGTGAAAGTTTAAGAGAAAAGGGAGGCTAGGAGGTGAGGAAAAGGAATTCAGAAAGTGAACTCACTTTCATAGTGTTTTCTGAAGGGGATTAGAGAAATGGGGAAGAAACTGGAAGGGGATATGGCATAATGGAAGGACGATTTGGACTTTGAGTTACAAACCTGGAGCCCCAATGCTGACCCTTCATGAATGAGCATCCTTGACAAACCACCTTGTCTCTCAGGGCCTTGGCATCTTCAACATAAAAATGGGGATAATAAAACCTACTTATAATGGTGACTATAGAGGATAACGCATAATAAGAGTTTGTCATCTGTCAACTGCAACATAAATGTAACAGTCTTATCATCTTTAGTGTGTAATAGAAATTCTAAAAGAAAGACATGATCGCTCAGAGGACGCTGAGTCCTGAAGAAAATGGATGTGAATGATTGGGTGAACCGAAGACATCCGTTAAAGGCAGAGGGAAGGGGGGGACGGTGGAACGTGAAGAGGAAGGAGAGAGAAAGGCCAGATTGGAACAGAGGATGAATGTTGGGGCGAAGAGGAAAATCAGGTTGGATAGGTAGAATTGGGCTAGTGATGCACGACTGGAGAAGCCATTCAGAAGCGTCTGGGTTGATGCAGCAGGCAGTAGGGTGGCCCTGTAGGTTTCTCAGCAGAGTAATTGGGAGTGGAAGCCTTTGGATTTCCACATGGTGTGGAATTGCATGGGTTAGGGCAAATTCTACCTCTGTCTACAGAAGACCTCCAGTGTTATGATGCAACTGAGTTATTTCAGTTTGGTGGGGGAAGCAGGAGGAAACAGATAAGAAACAAGAGGTAAGGAGCGTATGGAGGCACGGAAACCAGCCGGAAAGGTACTTGCACAACCCAAGTGTGATGAGAATCAGGACTGAACCTCCTTGTAAGGGTGTTTATGTGCCATTCAAGTCAGTGTTAACATCATGGAGAAGGAAAGTATGAAAGGAAGGCGTGTCTCACGAAGGGGACACATGCATGAAACGAGTCCTCAGTCAGTCAGTCAACATGTGTTGATTGAGTACCTACTATGTGCCGTTGCTGTTCTGGGCACTCCTCCAACCTCTGTTCTAAGCATGGACTACAACACCCTAATGGCAGGAAATGTGTGGGAGGAAGCCAAGCTGTGACAGAACTAGGCTTACATTTCTTTTTCTTTTCTTTTTTTCTTTTTGTTTTGTGAGGGATATATTTTACTGGATTTTGTATATTCTTCTGTGCCTATCACATAGTTTGCTAAATGAATTTGTAGTATTTATTAATTGAATTAGCAATATTAATCTGTTGCTGCAATTGAAAAAAAATGTGATTTGTCAATACACATGACTAGCCTTAAAAATGTTCCCAGGGCAGCTGTGGTTAGAACTCATGGCCAGATTTGGCTTGTCCAACTGTGAGAGAATAGTCAAATTCAAGCCCCCCAGCCATTCATGTGACACTCACACAAGTAGATAATAAAGTAGAAGATATTAATGAAAATAAATAAATAAAAAACACACAGAGAAGCATTGATTAAAAATAAAGGAAAAAGAGGTTCCATTTCTGACAGTATATCTTAAGGGAATTGGTTTAGATACATTAAAGGATGTAGAATTAATGAAGTGCACTGCAGTTATTTGTATCCGTGAAGTAACCCATTTTCTATTTCTAATCTTGTGAAAAGTGCTGGTTTGATCTTCACAGAGGGAATAGGAAGAGGGCGGTGCGTCATTCGTTCAGCATTAACCTAGTTGGGTGTGGCGGGTCTGCCCTTGTTTTTCCTTGCTCTTGGTGTTCTCAATGGCCTTATGTATAAAGGTATAAGAAGGCCACATAACAGTGCTGCTGGAGGTTTAGGTGAGAATAGACAGATACATGAATAAATGAACTCTTGAATTGGCTAAAAACTACCTTTAAGCATGAGGTAATGAGTGCTTGCTAATTTGTGAACTATAGTTTTGAGTAATTCACCAGGACTAGGGCTCTGGTTTTAATGGGTTGTGTGGTGATGATATGCCCTTATTCACAATACGATTTTAAAAACAGTATATTTGTAATTGATGTCATTAAAATGATGGACTTGGGTTTGGGTTTTAAGGCAGATGTTCAGTGGTTAAGATTAATTTCTAGCAATGGTTTTGGAGGCTGAAACCAAAATGTGTACAAAAGTAAACATTTCCCTTTCAGAGCAAATGATTTGAACTGGAATGAAATGTAAGCAAGTAGGCATCAGCTGCAAGTTAATTTTGACATAGGTGTCTGGAAAGCATCACCAATTTGCATACTTTTCATGAGCCATGGTGTAATCTCAACTCTCTGTGTTCATGTGAGAAAAGAAGCGAGTGACTTGTTTAAGCTCTGACTTGTACTGGCTGGCCGGGACCCGAGGTGGAAGTCATCCCCATCTGGACCTGCGTGAGGGACGCGTGCACGGGCGCAGGCAGCTTCACAGAGTAGCAGCCACTTGTGCATCTGAACTGAAACGGGAGCATGACACGGCCGATTTCTCTTTCCACCAAATGTTGGTCAGTGACTTTTAAAGGGAAGGAGTCTTTCCCAAATGGTTTAGTTCCTGGGTCACTTCTTTGTCTTCCTTTCTGGTCTTATGAGCACAGGAAATAAAATATATGCTAATACTTTCTAATGGAAATAAAATGAATACATACCATTGCTCTCCAATGGAAATAAAATCTTTCCATACAGAAGCAAGAGAAAAGCTCTGTACAAAGAAGTATTTATATCATCCTCAGGCATACTAAAAAGTCAGTGACTTGACTAAGATGTAAAATAGTAAAGTAATGCCATAAGGTGGACTATATGCTAAATAGGCTATATGCTAAATGAAGGCATTTTCAGTTCCCTTATTCCAAAAGGAGGGAGATATTTTCTTTCTAGCTGGGGAGACAAAAATCTTTCCCTCATTTATCTTTATTTTATTTAGTATATGTTTTTTCCTTTTGTCTTTCCAGTAGAATTAAAACTGATGGATTCCCTCAGCATAAGTGTCATAGCAGTAAACCAAAGAAATTATACAGTGATGCTCATATTTGTTTAAATGCTTTTTTAAAAAACATTAGTTTTCCCTCCTCTTATTTTTGTTCCTTTTTCTTTCAGCTTAGTTTTCCCCGGCAAGAATTAAGTTTCTCAGTTTATTCTTCTTCTTTAGCGGATCATATTGCTTTGAGACAATGTAGTGAAATATTTGCATCCAGATCTTCCCTTTATCCTCGAAATGAACAAATTAATGGAATGTTTTTATCTTTGTCAGATATTATTATATTTGTTGGATAAGACCAACTAGACAGTGAATTGGACTCATTTTGGATTATGTTCAAAATTAGAAAAATGTTTGCAACAACAGAGAGTGTTGGGCCCCCAAATGAACATTTATACGTTCTCTATCAGGGACTTTGTCTTTTCACCCTAATGTACAAAATGCCCAGCCCAGTACCTGTCAGGTAGTAGTTAACAGTCAAGTTTTAGAATGAGTAAATGAACTGTTAATTGATTGCTAAACCCAAGAAGTACCCTAAATATAAACATGGGTTTTTTCCACCTTACTGGACTAGAATGATGATGTGACAATAATGTAAAGTGAAATGCAAAACCTTTATTTCATTTTGAGAAGCGTCAGCATTCTAAAGCTGTATCTACAGCGGCCCTTGGGTGATATTAGCTGCCTTAAACCAGATTACTGTGTGCTTTACTTTGCTGTCTACAGAGCTGGAAAAACCAGCTGAGACCAGTGCCATGGCATTATCCAGAACTCACTTTCTTACAGGAAATGGAGGAATTTCCTCCTTCAGAGTCTGTATATGATTGAGCAGATATGTAGCCTGTTCATTCACTTTTCTCATTTTACCCTAATGAATATCCTCATATCACTGGTTGCATCAGAAATTGTCATTTTGATGGCTTTGGGAACTTAACTGTGTCTTAGTTGGATTTATGGTTTTTTAAGTTGCCTGGACAAAGCCTCTGCTGGATGTGAATCACAATCTCTCTCATTGCACAGTGGGACCATGGGAGCCTTCTTAAGTATCTGGGACGTTTGTCTACAGCATGGCTGCATCGCTGCTTTCAGACACACGAGAACTCTAAGGGGAGTCATTGATACTTGAGTATACAAGATTTGCCATCTTTTGTGCCATGTAAGATAAATGTTTATAAACTGGGGAAAATGTTTTAAGATTTATGTGTGACTCTTTCTTTTGTTTCTACTGTAGTTCCTTATAATTTACCCAGTGGCTCTGGGGAGAGTAGCATGTTTCTGAAATAAGTTCACCTGTGTTGTGACTCATTTGTAAGCCTTGGCCAAGCCATTTCTTGTGGGCATTCCATAGACACTCTGAAAACTCCAAGTTCCAATTATGATCCCAGGGGATCCTTCAGAAACATTGTGATTCTCAGCCCTGAAAAAAAAAAACACTGGCCAAATGTCTGTGACACCTTCAAGTGGGCCTGGTGCCAGCCAGTTAGGTTCCTCTCTGGCACCAGATCCCAGATGCCCTTCTCTCCCCACATCCTGCGCTTGGCTGTTGGGTAAGGTGAGACCAGAACAGGGCAATGGAGTAGAAACATGACCACTTTTAATTCATTCTTCTGAAATATTAGTCTTTCATGATTAATTATATGATATTTTGGGGTTTTGCATGATGTATTCAGCAATAGCTAGATATTATTGGTCACAAGAGTCTTATTCTTAAAGGACTCTAATTTTAGTATCACACTTACCTACTATAATGTATATCAATATTTAGTTGATCTCAGCTGGTACCAACTACTCGGTTAGTAAAAAAGCATTTAGATCTAGTTAATATGGTCCCTATGTTGTTAGCTTAGAAATTTGCCTCCCATTCTGTGTCTGTAGCAACTTAGGAAAGCCATTTCATCTTTCCCTGCCTCAGTTCCGTACCTATTAAATTGCAGCAGTACCTCTAATCTTGAGATATGAAGAATACCAATAATAAAACCTTACATTGTATAATATTCATGACAACCCTATGACATAGGTGCTGGTATGATCTTGATTTAAACGTGAAGGAAAAAGGCTTGGAGAAGTTAACTGACATGTCCAAGTCCTCAAACCCAATGGGTTGCACAGCCAGGATTGGAATCTGGCATCCACGTCTGGGCCTGAGGCCTTGTCAGTCCGTGACGCATCACTCACAGTGGTTGTGCGGTGGCCTTTCAGGTCCCCACGCAGGGCAGCCTTTACGGGTGGGCTTGGTGAGCCTTCAAGTATTATAATGCTTTGTAGTTTACAGAAGGAGCCTACTAGGAGTGGGCAGTTTCTCTTTTTCCCTCTTTATATCTCATAGAGAGATGAATCTTGTTTCCATGAAACAGATTTTTGTTAGGTTGCTTTATTTCTTAACCAATATAATTTGTACGTCTGAGCAGCTCATCAGAGAATCTTAGAGTTGTACCCAAGGCCACTGGAGCTCAGTTCCTTTATTTGACAGATAAGGAAATTGAAATATCGTCCCTGCAACGTTTTGTTGTTTATTTGGTCAGACTTACTATCGTAAAATGTCCCTTTTCTTTCCTACTCCTTTGAGCTACTATCTTATTTCTCTTCTTTCTAACCACCAAACGTCTTGAAAGAGTCACTCAGACTTGTCGCCTCCACTTCCTCACGCCCACTCACTCCTAGCCTCCTGCCGCCCGGCTTCCGCTCCCCGGCTTCACTGAGACTGCTGACGTGAAGGTTCTAGAAGGGCCCGAGCCTCCCTCTGGCAACCTGCCTCTCAGTCATCAGCCTCGACCCTCTGCAGCCTGTCACCCTGTTAATTCTCTCCTTTGCCTCCCTTCTTGGCTTCTGCCTCATATTCTGATTTCCTCCTGCCTGTCTGACTGCTCTGCTTTTCTTTTAAACTCCCACCTCCTCCTACAAGTGGACTTCACCAAAAGTTCTGAACTTGCCTTTCCTTTCTCTGTTTCCTTGCTTGCTCATTTAAGGCACGATCAGATGAGCGATCACCTTGATCTTATGAACAACTCCCAAATCTTTATCTTTCATCCTAACCATCATCTTCAGTTTCCCCATCTCCCTTATCTCTAAAACTAGTGTCACAAAATCCTTTTGATGGATGATCTTTAAATAATATATCTGTGTAAAAACTATCCCCTCCTTACCTTAATAAAGGGAACAGTAGTGACAAGGCCAGGATTACTAACTGTTCTTCCAGCCACCAGTCTCTTTACAGTTCTCTTTACACAGAGCTTCAGCTCTGTCTTCCTAAGGCTCAGCTTTGATCATGTCAACATGAGAGCTTCATGGTGGGGAACCCTCAGTGGTGACCCTAATGTTACCCAATCAATGGCAGGCTTCTCAGGTGGCTGCTCTCCGCCCACGATCACTCGGCCCCATCTTATCTTTACATCTCCAGTCACTTTCCTACACACATTCTAGTCCAGTAGCTCTCAGATGTATTGGAGCCAACACCCTCTTTTTATAACAATTACTCAGTCATCTCCTTTTACCATCCTGAAGTGAAATCATAGGTTTTCTGTATCTAGCCACATAATTTCCAAAAGGTCAATATAATGCCATGATTGTGGTATAAAGGAAAAACAAAGGAATTTAATTTAAAAGAAACTTATATTTATATATTTTAGTATCTAAGTACTTGGAGAAGAATATGCCAGTAAGTGTAATGAACTAGCCAGCTGCTTGGACATGTGTAGAATCATCTTGCATGTGACAGGCACAAATAGAGATTGGTGCAGGTCTGTATTAGTGGCTCAGACACCAAGAGTGATGTTACTCTTGGTGAAGACTTTCTGAAATGTTGAACAACTCCTGGTAAAATTCCTGACAAAACGAAGTATGCCCTTCCCTCGATTTCTAGGTAGTTTTATTCCGAGAAAATTCAGTGTGTTATATCTGTTGAAAAAAATACTTTATATTTAAGTAGAGTTAGGTTCTAGGCTCAGATGATTACAATCAGATTTTTTTCACCTACTTGAATGCCTGATGGATTTTCCAAAAGTTGGGAGGGACGTGGAAAAACTACATTGTGTAGGACTGTCCTATGCATCGCAAGACAACTAGCACGCTCAGCTGCTGCCTGCCGAAGTGCAGTCATGCACGGCCAGTCACGTGACCATCAAAACCGCCTCCATGAATTTCTGAAGCCCCCCCAGCAGTTGGTACTGTCTCTGTTGAGAACCACCGCTCTAGCCAGGCTGTTCTCACTGTTCCCAGAACATGCCTTGCTCTTCCCCAGTTGCATATCTCTTTTCATGTTATGCCTTTTGCTTTGAATACGCTTCTGCCATTTCCATCTTTTGAAGCCTTACCCACCTCTCTAGCCCAAATGGTACATGCTCCTTTCAGCTTTCCTTCAGGAGGGATGTCTGGTGGTCTAAAATCTTGTAGCACTCTGGCTGCGACATTTTACAATTCTTAAAACATAGTGCTTTGTGTTAGTTATTTATGTATAGATATTATCTTGTCTACCAGCTTGTAAGATCCTTGAGGATATAAACCATATGTTATGGGAGGTTATATTCCTCAGTGTTTCTAGCAAAGTGCCTTTTACATGGTACATGCCCAGTGAGTGTTTATCAGGTAAACAAGTGGATAGTTTTTAAAGAATACTTGTAGAGAAAAACAAAAAGAAAGTTTGGTTCTGATTTTAGCACTTAAAACTTACTTTTTGATATTTACATTTTATCTTCATGTCATAAACTTCTTATAGTACAAATTAATATCAGAAAAGCACACAAAAAGGTTATAGGTCTATAGATTTGGTCTGTATATATATTTGTGAATATGTGTTGTCAGAATTCTCATTAAAGAAAAGAACATTCTCTATCTATAGCAAGAGTTTGGAACAAATTAAAACAGCGTTCAAACATTGTAGAGAAAATGTGGATAAATGTGGCTAAAGTGCCTCTTTTTCATTCAATTCTGAAATGTACAGATAAAGTCAACTTTTGAAGTCAATCAGGATGCCCATGCAATTTCCCTGTTTTCCCTCTTTATTCAAAAACCTCAAAACCACTGTGGGTAATTCCCTCAAGAGCTGCTTCTAGCACATACAGTCTGAAGAGTGAGCAAGATTTCCAAGAACTGAATGATTTCAACTTTTACTCTTTATACTCCATTTTTGAGCATCTCTCTCCAATGACATGAGCTCGGAAAGCCCAGTGCTCACTCCACCCACCTTTCATCTCTAACTAGAGGAACATGAAGCATTCGTGCAGTCTTTCCTGCCATGGCTTCATATTCTGTCATCTTAACTCCAACACCAATCCTCAGCCTCCTAACAATATCCGTATGAAAGAAATCAGACCCCTTCGACAATGAAAAACACATTTAAGCTACTGCACGCCACCACTGCCACTGGAAAAGTAGGTATTATTTTTTCTGTCAATCCAGCTGCAGCACTCTGGTGATGTGTGGTTGTGATGGTTGTGTTTGCATGTATTAAATAATTAGTTAAGCCACGGGTGCTAATCAACAAAAATATTGTTACTGTTTAGGATGATGAGAAACGTAACAACTCTTTGTTTACGAATTTTTTTTGAAGTAGGAAATATTTGTCTTTGGATGTAGAGCCCACGTAAAGTGATCCAAGAAAATGATATGGCCAAATGACATGATTAATTTTCATTACTCTCTTTCCATCTCTTGCCTCAGATGCTTTGAGCCTGGCCCAGACCCCAACTTAGAAAAAAGCCCAGACTCTGGACTAATCAGTCAATTAAAAACCAGCTCTTCTTGTAGTTTGAGAGACATAGTAGAATATAAAGATGTGATCTGCCTCCAAGGATCTTACGTAGAGCTGGGAAGCTTAGAAATATTTGCCAGAGGAGATTAGAAAGAGAAGAAGTATGTGATAAATGTCAGATGAGTGATACAGACAAGAGTACTGCAGATTTCTAGGACAAGATCATTGTGGACCCCGATACTCAGGAAAAACGTCTTGGCCTCCTTCTGAGTCTACAGTTGTCCTTCGATCACATTGTCCTTTGGTAGCCAGAATACTTCTCTTGGTCACTATGAGCTCTCCTTGGGGCTCAGACATGTGCCTTCTGTAGCACTGAGGTTGGGCGTTAAAATGTCTCCCTTCTAGGCCTGTTCCCCTTTGTAGTACACCTCTTTGAAGACATGGCCGGAGCTCTGTAGTTCTGCCATTTCTTAGCTCAAGACCCCTGCAAGTACTGTGGCTTATGGGAGGACAAGAAGTTTCCGTAGAAATTAAACGGATTCATTTTAATTTCCTCCCTCCACCACCCTGTCCCAGGGAGATTTTTGTAGGCTTTGTGGATTCAAGTCCCCAAATTTGAGATGTAACAAAAACTTAGTAAATAAAGGTATTGTGGTAGTTAAAATGGTATAGCAGTTCAGTTTGGCCAGGTAGACCCAAGGAAAATAGAAAACCAGCCCAGGAGCCATCTTAATAAGGGAGGACACTGGGAGTTGGGAATGGGGGTGGAGGTTACTATATGTCTTCCCATTCTTTTTAGCAAAGGTGTCTCAACTTTTAAATTTAGTAGAGTGATTCTCACTCATTGGCTTCAGCAGATTTGTTACATCAAAAAGCAGATCCAGGGCCAGCCCAGCGGCGTAGTGGTTAAACTCGCGTGCTCCGCTTCAGCAGCCTGGGGGTCACAGGTTCGAATCCTAGGTGCGGATCCATGCACCGCTCATTGAGCCATGTGTGGTGGTGTCCCACATACAAAATAGAGGAAGATAGGCAACAGATGTTAGTTCAGAGCCAGTCTTCCTCACACACACACACAAAGCAGATCCAGATCAGGGGAATTCCTGACTGTAAGGAGAATATATGGGTTTTGTAAAAAATGCTGCTGTTTGGGTGATGTTTATGGATATGAATCAGAGAATTGTTCTATTTTTAAATTTTTGAAAAGGATCTATGTTTTGTGCATGTTTTTTCCTCTGCAGAACTCAAGTAGTACCTCTGTCCCTCACCCCAGGTGTCTTCAGAGCTATTTAAATTGAGTGGAATAGGCAAGAAGATGGTGTTCTATTATTCCATTGAGATTGGAAGCCAGGCATCTCTATTAACGGTTAATTTCCAGACTTTACCTTCCTTTTCTCTATTGAGCTCTTTTTTTTTTTAATCTTTCTTTTTTTTTTTTGGAAGATTGGCTCTGCACTAACATCTGTTGCCAATCTTCCTTTTTTTTCTTTGTTCTCCCCAAAGCCCCAGTACATAGTTGTGTATCATAGTTGTAGAGTTGTAGCTCTTCTATCTGGGACGCCGCCTCAGCATGGCTTGATGAGCTGCGAGTAGGTCTGCGCCCAGGATCTGAACTGGTGAACCCCGTGCCACTGCCGAAGCAGAATGCACAAACTTAACTGCTACGCCACTGGGCCAGCCCTGAGCTCTGGCTTTTTGCTTTGAAGGGCACACAGTAGAGGCAGTTTTCTTTATTTAATGGAGCTCTATTCTTATTTTATTGTTTTAGCCACTATACTGTCGAAGTAAAACTTTGGTACTGCTAGTGTGTTAAGAAAATAAATCTGATAAACAACGGTAATAGAATTTTTATTTTTTAGTTTAAGAAAATTCAACCAAAACCTGTTTGGCAACCTGGTTCTCATGCATGGGTAGACTAGTTTCCAGTTGTTTCTGTTTTTAAGAAATTTCAAGATTTTCAGTTTGTTTTTTATTTAAACATTCCCCTGGATTGTCAGCAACAAAAATGGCTTTGTGTTGGCTGGTGCAAAAATGAGATGTAAAAGTATTACTGGAAATGGAAGTGAGCAGAGAGATTTCTCTGTCCGATCATTCAGTAGACATCAGAAACGGCGAGAGTGAGAAACAAAATTGAAGTCTGGGGTGTCAGTAGCAGTGGCAGTTTCAATCGGATGTCTGTGATGTTGGAATTTCGGTCTCCTCTCCCCAAAAAAGAACATCCTTAGGTTTTTTCCTGTTCTGCCAAGTACTCCCTCCCAAGCTTTCGATATGTTCTACAGGCCACACACGCAGGAGCAGGGCTGTCTGTCATAGAACCCAGATGCCCAGCTGTGGAAGATATTCTTTCAGCAGCATCCGTCTGTTTCTTGGCAAGGCTTTTAGGCAGTCTAAAGAAAACAGTCCTGGAGCAGCCTTTGGGCCTGCCTTGTGGTAAATACTGTGCTGGCTTGTATCTGGTTCCCGCTCTGACCTTGTGGTCCTGGGCACTGCTTTCCTTACAGTCTCTCTCTCTCTTAAAGAATATTTGTGATTTTGGTTCGATTTTGTGAAATTCCTGTGGACATCTAGAGAAGCTTTACCTTTTTTTTGGTTGTTTCTCTACTGATTCAAAGAGAGGTGGGTAGGTATTGGAAGGCAGAGATCTTATGGGAGGAAAAGAGGATCTTTCTGCAATGCGCCAAGTACGCTGGCAAAATAAAAAATAGTTTTCATGGGTTCATTTTCAAACTCGGTGATCTTTAATAGTCTGAAATGGAGAACTAGTTCATTTCATAGCCAACTGCTGTAATAAAATTCAGATTCAGGGGCAACCTGGCGTGGGTCAGCGTATTCTGTTCTTAAGGGAATATTCTTAGGCTTAAAGGGTGGTCTTCTTTGAAAGCATTATTTAATGCTTGTATTCTTTGGTTTAAATCTTTATTTTTACAGCATTTACGTTGTTCAGCTTTTGCACTGAAGGGATTTTATTTTCCTATTCTCTTGATTATTTTAAGGTTAGCAGTTAAATGTTGCTAAAATTTACACAAGGGAGTGGTTCCCCATGACCCCCCCCCCCAGCTCTACCCTCCCCCATCCTCCTACCTGCCAATTGTGTCTGAAGTAATTTCCCAGCAGTGCTGTTGGCTTTGGGAGATGCAGTATTTCTGGTTTTTGGTGTGTGTGTGTGTCTGTGTATTTGCCCTAATATCTGACTGATAATTAGTTATTATTCACCCTGGAATTTCTGCTCGTCTCTCTCCTCTTTCTTGACCCACTCAGAGAATTAGCATGTGGTAGTCAAAGTGGGGGTGCCTTATGCATGACGACAGGTGCTAATCTTCAAGGAAATTTACCTTGCATTCCACCCATTAAGGGTATGGTACATAAAAATGGCTTAATGTCTCTTTGAAGGTGTCAGCGAGCATGTGTGGACCACACAGAATGGGTTTCACTGAAAGTAATAGAGTGAAATTGTCTGCATAATTATTTTTGTTGGATTGAGAATCAGCAGCCCTCTTTGGGTTCAGGAAATAAACCTCTGTTAAAACCATATGGCACTATTCTCAGAAGAGATGTTATTACAGGGCCACTTCCCTCTGAAATTTTGAGTCAGGAGTTCTTGAAAGGAGTCACATATGTCTGAGAGTGAATGTCAAGTTTTCTTCCTCCAGCGTAGTTGTGAAAGTCAGATGTTTTCTTGCGTTTTTCACAAATGCCACCATGGTCAGCAGGTCCTCGGGAAGAGGGTCGCTGAGCTGCAGCTGCGCAGCCATCTCAGTATACGTGTTTTGAATTATTATCTGGGCCAAGGGATTTTGTTCTTAAAAGCAAAGAAAAATTGCCCTTAATCCAGTGAAACATGTGATTTGTCAACACTGAAAACATATCTTAAGGTCAGGATAATTACGTTCTGTCTGCCCAAACCCTTAATGCAGATTCAGGTGGCTTTACTGTTTTTCTTCCCTTGCCCAGCATCAGTGGCTATAAAATTTTCCTCTGAACTACTTGTCACCGTCCTAGTGTGCCCCAGAGATAGCGACATTAGAGTGAGAGGTAAGGTGAGTAAGAGTGCAGTTTGTATAATGGCTAGGGAATATTTGGGGGAGAACTAAGTTAGGTAAATATATTAAATAATACTCAGTATTTTTATGTTACACATACGTGTGTATTTAAGTGCATAATACAATAAGTACATTATGATGAATCATTGTGCATTTCTTCTTTTTTGGGGGGACAGTTTAGTCTTTGCTGTAGAAGGAATATAAGCAAAAGTTGATATTTGTTCTTTCCTCTTAATAAGCCTGGACTATTACCAGAATCTATAGAGTTTAGTCTGGCTGTTGGTAATACTAGGAAGTTAAAATGTCTCTTTGAGTGTCAGGCTCCCAGTAAGTACTGAATAGATACTAAGTCTAGCTTTTCATTTCGTTTCCTAGAGGAAGAAGACAAGATACCTATGTTTGATGGTTAGAAGGATTTTCTATTACCTTAGGTGTTTTTGCAGTGAGAACCGTTTTTTCACTCGATAGAATGGTTGCTAGCATATAGATTCCCTCAGTCTCTGACCCACATTCTGGATTCATTCTTATTTAGTCAACAAATACTTATTGGGTGCCTACCATATGTGTTTTAAAAAGGCTGTGGGAATTCAGAGATGACCTAGTCATATATGTGGCCCAGAGAGAAGCTCAGTCTAGTAAGGAGAGAAAGCGCGGATATTAAGGACTGTGATCATGACAAAAAGTAATACAAAATGAGAATGGGCTTAAGAAAGTGGCAGCTGAAGTGACATGGAAGTTCAGAAGCAGTTGTAGTTCAGTTAGAGGGTGGAGAGGAGGTTTTATTGAAGTGAAGGCATGTGAGCAGAATCTTGAATATTAGTAATTAAACTTACTGGCAGAAATTCTTGAATATTAAATGCTAGGTAGATAAATGGTGACTTTCAGAAGACTAACACTAAATCTCTTTTATTTTTGTGATTAACCTCCACCCCACCAGAACCCCTCCATCTTGACCTTGGCCCCCTTTCCAGATCTATGGACGGAAATTATGGCCTGGCCCAGTGTTTTGACCCAGGTGGTTTCTTTGGCCTCAGCTGTCTTCTGGTCTTTTCTCTATTAATCTGGGGACTATTCAACATTCAGGGCCAAGTTCAAATGCTGCCTTCTCCAAAACTTTAACAGTTCTGTCATTTTTTAGTTCTTAATTGTTGATCTCTACTGGGCTGCACCAGTACCAGTATAATAATGTTTTGCACATTGTAGATATTCAGTTGAATGTAATTCAGTTGAACAAAGTAGATCACGTAATCGAATTAACTTTTAAAATACATATTGAAGTTTGTTTTAAGATTAATATTAAGGAATAAAAATTTATACTGTGAACTGACACATAAAATTATAGACCAGCCCAGGGCCTACTTTTGAATTAATAGAAAATAAGCCCATTGCAAAATCAGTAGAGGTGATAATCATGTTTTTTCAAGGGAAATTCTAAATTTCTCTAGAATTTGGCAACCTCTGGAGTTCAGTTTTCATATAGGGAAAAGGAAAAAGTCTAAAAATCTTCAGGCCAACTTGGTGGCTCCGACTTTCTTTTCAAAGTCCTTTCATGTGTGTTTATTAGGTAAGTTTGCAGTTCTATAAATGATACCCCTCATGCTATTTGCATTGGATCCCTGCCATATCTCCATCCGTAACAGATGGGTTCTTTTCTTCCTTCCCCATATACATTCTTCAGGGTTTGTTACTTTCTGATGGACAACGGGAGTGAGAATGCAGAAAGGGGGAGGGTGGGGAAGAGGGATTGAGTTTATTTTATTTCATTTCCGTATTTCTCTTAAGCTTACTGGAGTGCAAATGGCAGGGTAAGAAGTGGTCGAATATAGTGCTCCATGGAATTCGAGAAAGAACTTTTCTCAGAAGTTATGCTGGGGAAGATGGTTAGTTTTAGAGATTTTTGCTTCATGTTTTCTTTTGCTCTTCCTTATCTTTGACTCTGATTTTGGCATTCCCAACGTGATGTATAGACCAGAACAAATTTTGCTTACTCTCTGACCTGTGCAAGTGACAGGTACCGAGCCACAGTCTGACGACTTGTGACTTGGCCCAGAAAGGGCTGATTGCTGTGCTGTTGGGAGGGCTTGTAGGCCAGGTACTTTCCCTGTTCCTTCAAAAAACGTGACCAAGATTGAACTCAAAGACACTGTGCACACTTACAATCACCATTACAAGTATTCTTATTAAAAAGATGCCCAGGAAGCAACTAGAAATATGAATCTGCAGTTCAGGAGAGGCTGGAGATACATTTTTAATAGTCACAGAAGCTTGAAGCCATTGGTGTTGATGAGTTTGCTTGGGGAATGGGTAGGGAATGAGTGGAGGAGAGTTATTATTATTACTTTTTTTTTGCTAAGCAAGATTAGCCCTGAGCTAACATCTGTGCCAGTCTTCCACTATTTTGTATGTAGGTCACTGCCACAGCATGAGTGGTGTAGGTCTGCGCCTGAGATCCAAACCTGAGAACCTGGGCCACCAAAGCGGAGCATGCTGAACTTAACCACTATGCCACAGGGCCGGCCTTGAGAGTTATCTTTTCTACCATGGCCGAGTGAACTTTGTGCCCTTGGCCCTGGAGTAGAAGGAGAGGCTGCTTTCCTGCCAGACTCCTTAGGGCTACTGAGGCAACAGAAAAGCAGGGGCTCTTGGTTTGTGTCCTCCAGAAGGAGAGCTGCCTATTTCTTGGTCTCCATGACACCACTGGCTCCCCCTCCTCCTCCTTCCTACATCTCTTTACTGGCTCCTCTTCCTTACCTGCCCCTTAGATGTTTGTGCTTGTTAGCTTCCTTGTCTGATACTTTCCTCCACTCATTCTACACCCATTCTCTGAGTGGCCATGTCATTTACACCAATGGCTTCAAGTTCCTGTGACTACTGAAAATCATCTCCATCTTCTTCTGGATTTCAAACTCGTTTCTAGTTTGCTCCCTGGTCATCTCCACCTTGAATACATCCCATGGGTACTTCAAACTGATGTCCCACACAACATTAGGGCTTCCTCACCTCCACTTCAACCAAACTTCTCTACCCAAATATGAACCCCTTCTAGTTATACCAGTTTTGAGTGCCTCACAGTTCACCCATTTGACCAAACAAGAAACCTGAGATTCATTCTCTCTGCCTTACTTCTTACATCTAATTACTCTACTGTACTGTGTCTTTGTCTCTGTTCTGTGTCTCAGATGCATTCCCTCGTACCTGTTAGCACGGCTTTAGCTTAGTTCACACTCTCAGTGTTTGTCTACTGGCCTATAATATAAAAATACTTTCCTAACTGATTTTGTGCCTCTAACTGCACTTCCTTCTAGATCTGTTTGCCCCTGTAAGTAAAGTGGTCCCCCTCAACTGTAAATCAGCTCATGGCACACCCTTGCTTAAAATTCCTCAGAGGTCCCTATTATTTACAGGATGAAGTTCAGACTTTGTGACACAGTGGACAAGGCCCTTTAGCATCTGACCTGCCTGACTGCCTCCCTCCCACACCCTGGTGGCTGAGCTCCAGCCATGCCAAATCGCTTCACTCTACGCTTTTTTGATCTCTGTTTCTTTGTACCTGCTGTTCCTTCTGCTTGGAATGTCTTTTTCTTCTGCATTTGTTTAACTGAATTCAGCTCATCCTTTAAGTTTACTTGAATGCCCTCCCTGTGAGCCCTTCCTGACCTCTCTTGGAAGTGAAGCATTTATTCTTTGGTTCACCTTTGCCTGTTCACACCTTGATTATGCTGTTTGTCACATTGCTGTATTTATTTGTTTATATGATGCCTCCCCCAGCATACTTTGAGCCCCCCTAGATTAGCATAGTTCGTGATACATGATATGTGCCTAGGAAATTTTAATTGATAAGTGAATATTATATTTGCCCAGTGGTTTGACCTGTATAGGACATTTTCACTTGTATTATCTTATCCTGACGACGTCCCTGAGCTGCAGACACTTGATCCTCATTTGACAGACGAGGAGGGTGAGTCATAGAAGAGAGCTGAGTCACAGGGAAGACAGGTCATTTGCTGACAGCTCTGCAACCAAATTAGTGGCAAAGCTGGGAACAAATTCCAGCCTTACCCCTCCTTGTGTAGTCAGGCCCAGGTTTAGATACAGGATTTTCCTTTTTAGTCAAACACTGGCCTGGGCTTTTGACTCCTCCATTAAGTTCACTAGTTGTGTGTGTGTATGTGTGTAATCCAGAGTGACAGGAGAGGCATCCATAGCATCACTGATTCTTAGAATTGGAAGTTAGGTAGTCTCTTATTTTACAAATGAGGAAATTCAGTACCTGAAAAGTTCACAACTTACCATTAGTGACAGAACCCACATCTCCTGACTTTTAGTCACACATTGTCTTTCTTACTACATGTTGGGCAATCATCATTTCTATTGGACAGAGTTTTACTGTTGAATCTCAAGGGTTGTTAGTAGGATTTACTGAGCCATTAGGGTAGTTAACTCTTGAGAAGAGCCTTTCCTTTGAGCAGAAAGGATATCATTTCTGTGAACATTCTCAGTGAAAGGTCCATGAAAGAGATGGGACCCAGAAAAATAATTTAATGATGATGTTTTTTCATTGGTTACACCAGTTTTCCAGATTGCATTACTTCTTTTCCAGTGAGCTTCATAGATTTTTGAGCATGTGCCATTTTGAAATAAGACAAAGGCATTTAATTAGGCTGGTGGATAAGAACTCCACATTGCAAGGAAAGGTGTGTTCACTAGTCAGAAGGGTTGGGTGTTGTGGTATAAATGGAGGATAAAGCATGTTGGGCCTTGAGAGGATAATATCCCCAATTACCTGGAAAGAGACATGGAACTCATATTCCTAGTATCACTGCTCCTTCGACTGGCCTCTCCCTCTCTGTGCATATATATGTGTGCATGTAATAGAGATAATATACATTTATAACTATACATACGTATATGTGGAAAAGCCAATACTTCATACATTTTATGTGTACAAAAGAAAAAATGTCACCATCATTACTGATTAAATAATTCAGCATGAAGCCAGCAGACCAAAGTCCTTAAAACTTGACACTTGCTTTTGAAAAAGAAAAAGTTTTAATTTTAATCACCTGAAGGATTTTTTGAATATTAAAAAAATTTTATTGAGCTAGTGTCTCAGTAGTGTTCTTTAATTGAGGTAGAGAGTGACGATGAGCTCCGAAAAATGAGCACCAACCCAGTTCCTTTGGTTTGAAAATAATGCGCTTTTCTAATCTGCTGTGCCTTGAAAAAAAGGGTGAAACTTGCTGTCTTTTAGCTCCATTTAACACTACTTTAGATGCCCTTTTATATATCAATAACTTGATCCTACTCAGAATACTTGGCCCCTTTAGTGACAGAGTGGAATGTAAGAACACTGTAGCAGATCTGAATGTGAGTAAACTCCAGGAGTTTTGGAATGAAGGGGTAGAGTTTTCAGTTCCTTCTTCAGAGTTCACAGAAGATAAGAATACCGGGATTAACACAATAGACTCCCTTTATTACACATGGCTGAATAAAGCAATTATCTGTCTATCAGGACTATAGCAAATTGTGCAACAGCATTAAGGAGGGGCGGATGGATAGGTGGATAAAGGCTATTCTGTCAGAAGAGGGTGCTGATATATGAGGGAATCCTCTGAGTTTAACTTGTAAACTGTTTTATTTTGGAGTTTATATCTTGTTACCCTTGCAGCTTAGAGAGAAATGATCTTTTCTTTTTTAATATATTGTTGATGGCATTTTTCAGTTCCTTACCCATCTGAATTTTATTAGGGGGGTTATTTCAAAGACATCTCCTGTTTAATCATGTTTAAACAATCTGTTTAAGACCTGTTGTGTAGATACAAACACAATAGTCCTTTAATGTAGTAAAACAGACTTCTGACAGCCACAGCACATAACAGACATCCATCCATTATTGCTTAAGCTGCTGTTCCTTCCATGCCTGACCTGAGAGGCTAACCACAGAGCTCAGCTGACAGCATTCACTGCTTAGAAGACACTGACATGCACCATATTAATGTCTAGCAAGCAGAGAATTGCAGAGCGGCAGACAATTGGAGAGGCCTTAGACTAGATTAAAACTAAGTACCTTAAATCTGTTTTAATGGCTGTGTTTACATCTCCTTCTTCTTCATTCCTTTAAAAAAGTAATCAGGTTTCGCAAGCGTTAAGAAAACCACCTCTTGTTGCCAGCTGGAGCAGGTCCAGTTCAAGCAAGAAATTTCCCCCCTTTCTTTTCTGTCTTTTTCTTTTTTCTTCCTCTGTGATCTTCACTGCCATGTAGCACAGCAAGACCAGGCTGTGGGAGTTGGCCGCCTTTTTCCTTGGTTATTACTTTTTAACATTTTCTTCCTGTTACAGAAATGAGAAAATTGAAAATGAAGCTCTGCTGCTGTAGCGGCACATGTCTAGAGGGGAGCCCTTTGCACTTTTTAATTACTTCTAGGTAGTTTTTTTTCTTTGCTTAAAACACACACATGGTCACAGAACATGCGCACAAAACCATTATAATGAAAGAGAAGCAGCGAAGATCGCATGTTAAGGATATTCAGCCAGGATCCAGGAATTGCGTGACAGTCTGTAGGCTAGTTGTCACTGGACTCTTTGAAGAATAATGCCATCCATGTTTAGCTGGATTATTGGCAAATAAACAGTGATGCTTTTTGTTCAACTATGGAAACTGCCATTTCCACTGCTTAAAACATTACCATTAAAAAAATCTTTACATCTCTCAGTGGGGTCTCTATAAGTGCTAGTAACCCCAAACTGTAGTGTGTGTGTGAATATATTATGGTAAAGGGAGGCAAAGGAAATGTTTTCAGAACTAAAACACTCAAGTTTTACTGAGTTTTGGGAGTAAAGTGTAGACACAGAGAAAGAGATCTTTTGTTCATTTCCCAGAAACTGAAGGGAGAGATGCAGATTCAGATGCCCCAGGATAGTTGTGGATGTTGGGTTGTAATTAGTAGAATAAGATGTGTTGTGATAAAACGGAGTCGGAATGACTGGGTATAATGTAATAAGTTCTCTGAGTTAAGCTTGTCTGCTTTTTCATATTCTGTTCTTTCCAGGTCTCTTTTCCTCAACTTTTTTTCTTCTTTCCTTGTTTGGCAGCCTGGTATATGAAAAAGAGGGCTGAAGCAGGTCAGGGGCCTGGCTTCCAGTGACACTGCCTACTTCCGTGACTTCAAACAAGTCACACTGTTTTTCTGGGCATCAGTTACTTTTCTCAAATGAGGAACAGGGTCTGGTGAAATCCGTATTCTCTTCCGGCTCTGAAAAATTTTAATTCACATAATTTTACTTTGAATGGGAGTAAAGAGGGCAAGAAGCATCCCTTGGAAACAGCAGGCAGACAAAGTCAAGGGTAGCAGGATTGGAAGTAGAAAGAAAGTGCCAGGAAATTGGGAGGTAGAGGCAGAGTAGGTTAGAGATGTTAGGACGTGGAAGAGGGGCAGCAGTGAGCACTGCCAGGTTCTGTTAGCTCTTCGTTCCCCTGCTGCAGAAAGGATTACGTCTCCTCTTGTGTATTTCCATTATGTTTTCATCTGGCCTTTCTTTAAATGTTTTTTTTTTTTTTTGTGAGGAAGACCAGCCCTGAGCTAACATCTGTAGCTAATCCTCCTCTTTTTGCTGAGGAAGACTGGCCCTGGGCTAACATCCGTGCCCATCTTCCTCCACTTTATATGGGACCCCGCCACGGCATGGCTGACAAGCAGTGCATCGGCGGGCGCACGGGATCCGAACCCGTGAACTCCGGGCTGCCAAGCGTGAACTAAACCGCTGCGCCACCGGGCCAGCCCCTCTTTAAATGTTTTTAATCCTTTTTTTCTTTTTACCTCCCATGAGTTTCTTTTCCTTTAGATGTCTCAAGTTTTTTGAGTCCATTATTTCAAGAAAAAGGATTATTCTCTAAGCGTATGTTTATTAGAAGTTATTCCCAATGTGTCTGATATGGGCATAGCCTGACCGCCCCGTCCTTCCTTCCAGGTACTTTGTTCCCTGATCGCCGTGACCGGCCACAGCCTAAAATCTAAAAGTCATAAAGGAATTTGCATGTATATACATGCAAAATAATATTTCACAATTCTTTCATTTGTATGTTTATTGAAAAATCTTGAATTCTTTAACCTTTAGAAGCCTCCATTTTGAAAGAGGCTGTCCGTCAATGATCTCTCTCATGCATCTAATTGTGTTTAAAAAATGACTACATATGAGTTTGGGAGAGTGAACTTTTTACTCGGTGATCTAAACTGGAGCCTTTTATTATTAAAAGAAAGCAAATTCAGCTTTTAACATTTTTTTCTGTGAACTGGAGTTCCTAGAATATTTCTATGGAGTCTATGGCTTAACTATGTAATTATGTCTCTTGAGTAGATTATGTTTTTCTTCCCATAATTATGTTTTTACCCAAGAGACTGGAAGGCTTCAGACCTCTCTTGGGTGAAATTGTTCTTCCTCTCTTCCTCCTTGATAAATTCTGAATTCTGCATGCCTGACTCTGTTCAAGGGCTGAAAGGGGGCTCTTGAAGCTATGTGGTAGTGATGATGATTTTTTTTTTCCTTTAGAAATTGGTTTATATATTAAGAAGGGCCCTTAGAGAGAAGCTCTGTTAGTTCATTTTTGAAATGCCATCAGAGAAGAATCTCCTGGAAGGAGATTTGTTTATGATCTGTGGTCCTCTGTCTGAAGCCACACAGGAACACTGCTCTCGGGCCGTCTGCTCTCACAGGCCATCCTGGGTGAGCTCTGGGACCGTGCACGCGTCATATTGCATGGCTGTTAATTTCTAGTGGCTCAGAGGGGCTAGAGGCCTTAAACGTGAAGACAGTTTCTTAGTCCATTTCATTATTCTAGTCCAGAAATAGTTTCTGACCTGAACCAGACAGCATACTCTTAGGAAAAAAGATGACTCAGCAGCCTTTCCCAGCAAAAATTATAGACTCATCAATTTTACTGTGGGAAATGTTTCCCAATAACCAGCCTTTTTTTTTTCCTTGCCTCCTCTCTGTCTTTTACTGGACAAAAGGAGAGATAATTCTAAATTTTTCACTGTTCTTATTTTTTAATTTCACAAACATCTGTTGTGTGCCTTCTCTGTACCTAGACTCCAAGTTATGTACTAGACGTAAGACATGACACCCATCCTTAAGGGGTTCACAGTCAAGTCCAGGAGAATCTAACATAATAGGGTTTGAAATTTTGTATAAATATTTTATATCAATTCACAGTAGGTTAATGCTTACTGAATGCCTACTACACTTAAGTATAACCACATGTGGAAGCCAAAAAACAGTTGTAGCTGCTCTCAGCTTGCTGAGATAGAAACCAGAAGGATCACCGAGGCCCTAGAGACAGAAAAGACCAGAACAATGGATGAGCAAGTTGAGACTGGGACTGGGAAGGGATTTGGCCAAGTGGAGATGATGGGGAGAGGGTATTCTAAGTGGAGGGGACAGCTTGGGCAAAGGCACGGGGATTCCTGAGGAACAGTGGACAGTCCAGTGCGAGGAGAGCGCGGGTTGCGAGCAGTATAGTTGTAGCCATCGGAAATGAGCGTGACAAGGTACATTGAGACCGTCCTTCCAGGTCCTTGTTTGCTGGGCTCAGGGGGCTCTGTTTAATTCAATAGAGAGTATAAGACAATTGGAAAGTTTTGAGAAGATAACATTAATGTTAGGATTTAGAGACTGAAAGGACTTTAGAAATTACGGAAACTAACCTTTCATTTTTGGTAGGCCCAGAAAGTTCCATTAAATCCCTTCCTGTGGTCATACAACTGTTTGGTGCCCTTTCAATTATGCCAGGCTGCTACTCTGGTGTATTAGCCATAACTGAGAGGTTAGGAGTGGTTCTGGTGGCTATGGAAAGCAGGGGCCCATCCCTATAGAAACTCTAGGAATGGGCTTGACTGGGTGATGGGGTCTAGGAAAGAGAGGTGGCAAAGATATACCTACGCTGGATTTTGAGCCTGGGAGACTAGAAAATGGAGTTATTAATAGTAATAAGGAAATTAGAGGAGAAGCTGGTCGGGACTGTTTGTATTGGTTGGGGAGGCGGTGCGTCAGGGAGAGGCAAAGGGCTTAACTAAACATTACAAGCATTACAAGAATATAGGTCTTTGATTTTTAGACTTTCAGAAACCACCAGTGAAATGTAGTCATCCGAATGTAAACAGAGAAGAGTTTCACTTTTCTCAATAGTATTTCCATGTTCACACATATGTAGGAATGCAGAAAATCAAGGTTTTTAATCCAGAGCCTCAGTAGTTATAAAGTATTAGGATCCAAACTTTGCAAGGCTTCCCTCAGAACTCACTTGAGTCTGCGTAATCTTCCCTGTAACATTGCTTTTGCTGGAAATCATCTAAACTGAGTTCTCTGAGATATACCAAGGACCATCCTTAGTAGTAGAATTCCAAGTAATTTCATTTGGAGTTGAATTTTGACTTTAAAATTAGTCAACCCATTCCCTAACCCCTCCCTACAGACACTCCTTCTTGTACCACTTTCAGGGTAGAGAGATTAGAACTGAAGGCGCTATTTTTTTCCCCCTCAGAGCTGCTGTGGAATAGCAGCTCTGTTGCTGTATAACGAGGTTACTCAGAAAATGGTAGTTCTGATGCAAGTCCTCTCCTCTCTTCCTTTTCGCTCCAAGAATCATGGTCACAACATTCTTAAATAGTCATATCCTGTGGCTTGAGCCCTAGAGTGTTGGACCAGATTTCATTTTGTCACACACTTGCTGACAGCAGAATTAGCTAATGTCTCCCCGGTCACCATTCTCCTCCAGGGAAGGCTGAACGCATGGCAGAAGAGGCTGACGGGCTGCCAGAGTATCATTTTATTGGTCAGGGGATAAAAAGATCTGTCATAAAAGGGCAGATTCCCATATATATTACATAGTTTAAAATAGTTAGTGTGTAGTTGTAAAACTAGAAGTGATCAAGTGATTTGAAGAATAGTGTGCCTCTGTTTAGATTAATATCACATATATGTTTCGTACCGTCTTGTCTCACAAGATACTTATTATCACGTTTCTGTCATTTGTCTTCCAGCCAGCTTCCCTCCTTCCTTCTCTGCTTATCACAGTCCTACCCCACCTCCAAGGACATGATGATCTATCTCATCAGTGAGTTTCCTCTTCCCTTCTAGTCAACATCAGTTGCTCTCCTGTTCTTCCTATAGCACTGAATTTTTTTAAAAAAGTTTTTTAGTATGAAAAATTTCAAACATACATTAGAAGAGATTATATTTAACAAAACCCCATATACCCATCACCTTATTTTATGATTAATAACATTTTGCCATCTTTGCTTCATCTGTTGTTTTGCTGAAATATTTTAAAGCAAATACCAGACCTCATGACACTTACCCCATAAATATGTCAGTGAGCCCTTCTAAAAAATAAGGACATATTCTTACATAATCACAAAAAGCACCACTTCCTTAATGTTTTGAAATAGTCCATATTCATAATTCCTCCGTTGCTCCCCAAACCATAGCATTTGAGTGATTGCCCTCACCACAGTCTTTTTCGGTTATATTTAGTGGCTTGCCTTTTTTCCCTACTGGACTGCGAACTGCTTGAGGGCAAGGGCATTATCTTATCTTGTATATTTTTCTCCTCTCCTCCTTATAATGCCTATTGAGACTCACGTGTGGTAAATGCCCAGTGTACACTGGCTGGACTAACTCACTGCATATGGACATGGTGCTGATTCCTGATTGATGCTGTATTGCAGGTCTGCCTTTTAAGTTTATTTATTTTATTTAAAGATTGTATCTTCACAATATCCAGGATACAAGTAGATACGTAGTAGAAGAAGTGAGTGTTTAAAACCGATTTAAAATACGACTGTAAAAAAATGAGCTGCCGTAATGACCTAATGATCAGCAAAATGACCCTGCCGTGCCATGTGAACTGGACCGGCCGTGACATGGTGCACTTTTCGTCAAAGGTGCACTCCTTTGTAAGTGCATTTGGGCATGCCTTGGGAGGAATGCTCTGATTGGAGCAGTGCATCATGTTGTGAATATAGTGCATGGAGAGTGAGGGTCTGGCTGGGGGCCCTCATAGCTCTCCAGAGTTGTTAGGCAGCTCTCGGTCAACTTCTATAAAAATGGGTGAAATGAGTCACATCACAGAGTTTATTTTCATGGTTCACATCCCAGAATTTCAGAGTCTTCACCTACTGTGAAGTTTCAGACCCATGATTTATTTTTATTTTTTTCTTGGGGTAACATTGGTTTATAACATTGTATAAATTTCAGGTGTACATCATTGTACTTCTATTTCTGCATGCGGTATGTCTTGTTCACCACCCAAATACTAATTACAATCCATCACCACACACCTGTGCCTAGTCATCCCTTTCGCCCTCCTCCCACCCCCATTCCCCTCTGCTAACCACCAATCCAATCTCTGTCTCTATGTGTTTGTTTGTTATTGTTTTCATCTTCTACTTATGAGTGAGATCATACAGTTTTTGACCTTCTCCCTCTGACTTAACTTTGCTTAGCATAATACTCTCAATGTCCATCCATATTGTCACAAATGGCTGGATTTCATCATTTCTCATGGCTGAGTAGTATTCCATTGTGTCTATATACCACATCTTCTTTATCCACTCATCCCTTGATGGGCACTTAGGTTGCTTCCAAGTCTTGGCTATTATGAACAATGCTGCAGTGAACACACGGGTGCATGTATCTTTACATATTGGTGTTTTCATGTTCTTTGGATAAACACTCAGCAGTGGAATAGCTGGATCATATGGTAGTTCTATTCTTAATTGTTTGAGGAATCTCCATACTGTTTTCCATAGTGGCTGCACCAGTTTGTACTCCCACCAGCAGTGTATGTGAGTTCCCTTATCTTCATATCCTCTCCATCACTTGTTTCCTGTCTTGTTAATTATAGCCATTCTGATGGACATGAGGTGATATCTCATTGTAGTTTTGGTTTGCATTTCCCTAATAGTTCATGATGTTGAACATCTTTTCATGTGCCTGTTGGCCATCTGTATATCTTCTTTGGAGAAATGTCTGTTCAGGTTTTTGCCCAATTTTTAATTGGGTTGTTAGTTTTTTTGTTGTTGAGATGTATGAGTTCTTTATATATTTTGGAGATTAACCTGTTGTGGGATTTGCGGTTTGCAAATATCTTCTCCCAATTGTTAGGTGTCTTTTTGTTTTGTTGGTGGTTTCCTTTGCTGTGCAGAAGCTTTTTTGATGTAGTCCAATTTGTTTATTTTTTCTATAGTTTCCCTTGCCCAGTCAGACATGTTACTTGAAAATATGTTGCTAAGACTAATGTCATGTACTGCCTATGTTTTCTTCTAGAAATTTCGTGGTTTCAGGTCTTACATTCAAGTCTTTTAATCCATTTTGAGTTAATTTTTGTGTATGGTGTAAGATAATGGTCTACTTTCATTGTTTTGCACATGGCTGTCCAGTTTTCCCAACACCATTTGTTGAAGAGACTTTCCTTTCTCCATTGTATGTTCTTGGCTCCCTTGTCGAAAATCAGCTCTCCATAGATGTGTGGATTTATATCTGGGCTCTGGATTCTCTTCCATTGATCTGTGTGTCTGTTTTTGTGCCAGTACCATGCTGTTTTGGTTACTATAGCTTTGTAGTATATTTTGAAATCAGGGAGTGTGATTCCTCCAGCTTTGTTCTTTTTTTTCTCAGTATTCCTTTAGCTATTTGGGGTCTTTTGTTGTTCCATATAAATTTTTGGATTCTTTGGTCTATTTCTGTGAAAAGTGTGGTTGGAACTTTGATAGGGATTGCATTGAATCTGTAGATTGCTTTAGGAAGTATGGACATTTTAACTATGTTAATTCTTCCAAGAGCATGGACTATCTTTCCATTTCTTTGTGTCTTCATCAATTTTTTCCAGCAGTGTTTTATAGTTTTCAGTGTACAGATCTTTCACCTCTTTGGTTGAGTTTATTCCTAAGTATTTTATTCTTCTTGTTGCAATTGTAAGTGGGATTGTATTCTTAATTTCTCTTTCTGCTACTTCATTGTTAGTGTATAGAAATGCAACTGATTTTTGTGTGTTGATTTTGTATCCTGCAACTTTACCATATTCATTTATTATTTCTGAAAGTTTTCTGGTGGATTCTTTAGGGTTTTCTATATGTAAAATCATATCATCTGCAAATAGTGACAGTTTCACTTTTTCCTTTCCAGTTTGGATCCCTTTTATTTCTTTTTCTTGCCTGATTGTTCTAGCCAGGACTTCCAATGCTGTGTTCAATAGGAGTGGTGAAAGTGGGCATCCTTGTCTGGTTCCTGTTCTTAGAGGGATAGCTTTCACTTTTTCACCATTGAGGGTGATATTTGCTGTGGGTTTGTCATATATGGCCTTTATTATGTTGAGGTACTTTCCTTCTATACCCATTTATTCAGAGTTTTTATTATAAACGCATGCTGTACCTTGTCAAATGCTTTCTCTGCATCTATTGAGATGATCATGTGATTTTTATTCTTCATTTTATTAATGTGATGTATCACAGAGACTGATTTGCAGATGTTGAACCATCCCTGCATCCCTGGAAAGAGTCCCCCTTGATCATGGTGTATGATCTTTTTAATGTATTGTTGTATTCGATTTGCTAGTATTTTGTTGAGGATTTTTGTGTCGATGTTCATCAGTGATATGGCCTGTAATTTTCTTTTTTTGTGTTGTCCTTGTCTGGTTTTGGTATCAGGGTAATGTTGGCTTCATAGAATGAGTTAGGAAGCTTCCCCTCTTCAGGTTTTTGGACGAGTTTGAGAAGGATAGGTATTAATTCTTCTTTGAATGTTTGGTAGAATTCACCAGGGAAGCCGTCTGGTCTTGGACTTTTATTTTTTGGGAGGTTTTTAATTACTGTTTCGATCTCCTTACTGGTGATTGGTCTATTCAAATTCTCTATTTCTTCTTGATTCAGTTTTGGAAGGTTGTATGATTCCAAGAATTTATCTGTTTCTTCTCGATTGTCCAATTTGTTGGCATAGCTTTTTGTAGTATTCTCTTATAATCTTTTATATTTCTGAGGTGTCCACTGTAATTTCTCCTCTTTCATTTCTGATTTTACTTATTTGAGCCTTCTCTCTTTTTTCCTTGGTGAGGCTAGCTAAAGGTTTGTCAATTTTGTTTATCTTTTCAAAGAACCAACTCTAGGTTTTACAGATTTTTTTCTATTTTTGTTCAGTCTTTATTTCATTTATTTCTGGTCTGATTTTTATCATTTCCCCCCTTCTACTGATTTGGGGCTTTGTTTGTTCTTTTTTCAGTTCCTGTAGATGCAGTGTTAGATTGTTTATTTGAGATTTTTCTTATTTGTTGAGATAGGCTTGTATTGCTATAAACTTCCCTCTTAGAACTGCTTTTGCTGTATCCCATAAATTCTGGCATGTTGTATTTTCATTTTCATTTGTCTCCAGATGTTTTTTGATTTCTCCTTTGACCCAATCGTCATTCAGTAGGATTTTATTTAATCTCCACATATTTATGTCTTTTCTGATTTTCTTCCTATAGTTGATTTCTACTTTCATACCTTTGTGGTCAGAAAAGATGCTTGGTATTATTTCAGTCTTCTTAAATTTATGGAGACTTGTTTTGTGGCCTAATATGTGATCAGTCCTGGAGAATGTTCCATGTGCATTTGAAACGAATGTGTATTCTTTGATTTTTGGATAGAATGTTCTGTATATATCTACTAAGTCCATCTGGTCTAATGTGTTGTTTCAGGCTGATGTTTCCTTGTTGATCTTCTGTTTCGATGATCTATCCATTGGTGTAAGTGGAATGTTAAAGTCCCTACTACTGTTGTTTTACTGTCTATTTCTTCTTTTATGTCTGTTAATAATCGCTTTATATATTTAGGTGCTCCTGTATTGGGTGCATAGATATTTATGAGTGTTATATCCTCTTGTTGGATTGTTCCCTTGATCACTATGTAGTGCCTTTGTCAGATGCATGATGTTTTAAGCAGAAGTTCTAATGGCAATATTACCAACTTTCATTGTGAGCGAGTTGCCCTTGGACCAAAAGAGCTGGGTGGGAAAGAATGGGACAATTAGCTGGACTCTTGCTTATTGACTTAACAGTTCCTCATATGTCTGCTCTGAGGATGTGTGAATGCTGTGACCTTTTGATTATGCTTTCTTCTTTTGCCCCTGAATTTATTGCAACAAAAGTCATATTCAGGCAAACACACTCAACTTTTTGAAAGAAATTTGTTCTGAAAACTACTTTGTTTTCCATTTTAAATTCTCTTCTGACCATGATCTCCCCTGAATGACTGATGCTGTACTGTTATAATCTGTAATAAACTGGTTGGCAGTCAGTGGGGGAAGAGCTCTGGACCAGCAATCAGAAAACCTTGGTTCTAGTCCTGCTGCTAACTGTATGATTTTGGGCAAGTCACTTTCCCTCGCAGGGAATCAGGGTCCTCCATAAAAGAAGGACTTTGCTCTGAAATTTAGAGTCTAAATGATTTCTGTTGTCCTTCTCAGCTTTGTGATTCTCAATGACTTGCAACAATGCTTAAGAATTATGGTGAGAGCAAATGGGGCTTTTTGAGAAAGCAAGAAAGCAGGCTTTCACTTAAATGACTGTTCTTCAGGGAAATTTCTTAGGAAGCACCAGGAAAGGCTGGTGTCTAAAGAAAGGCTTTGCTCACTGGATTCACTAGATTGCCAAATAAGAAGAGAAGAGCTTTTTGGGTAAAGATAGTGTTGTGATATGATATCTTGGGCCACAAAATTTTCTCTCAACCAAGACATTTATCTAAAAGAGGAGACTATTCATTCGTCCATTTATTGCATAAATATTTATTGAGCACCTACTATATGGTAGGCACTGAACTAGGTTGTGAGGATACAGCTGTAAACAAGACAGAGCACACATTCTCATGGGACTTATAGTTTTGCAGGGGAGACAAATAAATACACGAGATAATTATGGACTGTGGTAACAGCCATACAGGAACTAAACAGAGGGTGTGCTCGAGAGGGAGGGAACCTACCCTGGGCAGAGTGGGCAGACAGGACCTCCACCTCCTTACAGGAGGTAGTGTTCACCCTGAGGTCTAAGGGATGAGAAGGAGTGAGCTATACAAAGAATCAGGGGGAGAGCATTTCAGGAAAGTGGAAAGGTTCTGGGATGGGAAATGAAAAGGAGACAATGTCAGATGCCCAGAGAGAGATGATGGGGTCCTGGACTAGGGTTGTGCTGATGGAAATGAGAGAACTAAATAGATCTGAGATATACTTTCAAGATGGAAATGACAAGACTTGGGAATGGATTGAATGTGGGGAGTGAGGGATAAGGGGAAATCAAGGAAAATGTCTAGGTTTTTGGCTTAAACGACTTAGTGGCTGGTGCCATTTACTGAGGTAGAGGGACTCTTACGAGGAATAGGGTTTTCTGGAGAGAAAAATCAAGAATTCTGTCTTAAATACATTCATTTAAGATACCTTTGAGACATCTCAGGTGAGAGTCAAGTAAGCAGTGGGATGCACAAACCTGGAACTTAGGACAGAGGTCAGGGCTCAGCCCAGGAATGGGGAGGCATTGAGTGCTTGGGATGGTGAGATCATTGTGAGCAGTGGTTCTTTACCTCGGCTGCACATTGGATCATGTGGTGAGCTTTAAAAAAAAACAACTTTCCCCAGGACCCACTCCCAGAGATTCTGATTTAATTGAGCCAATGTGGAGCCTGGACATCCATATTTATCAAAGCTCTTTAGAGGATTTTCTTATCCAGTTAGGGTGGAAGAGCCACTGCTCAAGGGAGAAAGTGTGGCTAGAGAAGAAGATTCAGGACCAAGCTTTTCCATAGTCTTAATTAAACACAAGAGTTTTCCATTCTTTATTCCTTCCTCCTGCTTGGAAGATCCACTCTTTGGCCCTCTGGATGAGGTTTACTTCTCCCTGTGCCACGGCAGAGTACCCTGTCCTTGATTTAAGTCACTGCACCCTTGTCTTCTGTGTTCTCGATTTCTGAAGGGATGGCTTGGGCTCTGAGGATCTTCTTTCAGCCCATCATTCGAGTGTTACCCTGATGTGGTTTAGCGGTAGCGGGTATTTGTCATGGTTGAAAGACAAAGAACCCGTTCAGCATTTGCTCTTCCTCGTACTGTAAGAATTTTGTTGTGGTTGTGGTGGTGGCTATGAAGGGGCAGATGTCTACCAGGAAAATGCGTATGTCTTTTGTATACATGCAGCTACAGATGTTCCCTGAATTCCTCTATGGTGTCTGTAGGTACTTGGTAGCTCATCTTCGAAGATAATTTCCAAAAGGTCATGGAGGCTTTTAAAATTTCCCCTGCTCTTAAATTTTTCACACTTATCAGTGCTACTCCAAGTCCTTTATTCCTGCCTATTACCCACCTGAAGCTCTGGGCTAAGAGAAAATAAAAATGTGCTCACACATCCATATACTGAGCTCACATCTCATGCGGTCTCCATGAAAACCTAATGAAAGGGCTGTAGAAGACAGAGGCAAAGCTTATTAAATTTCCTTGTGACCCATGTCCCACATAAAGTCCCAGTGTATGAAGGAACCATGCAAGATCACGTAGCCTCCCTTAATCCTCAGGGAATCTGCCATTCCAAAAATATGGCCTATTAAAAAAAATAACTTCCAGGGACAATTCCATAAGCTTTCTTGTTAATGTTTACAGCTGTGTCAACACCATGCCAATACTTTTCTTTTGGTAAGTGTTTGAGGAACGGAATCCATGGATCTAACTGTGACAAGTACTGTATAATTCCCTAATTGTGAAACTAGTTAGGCACAGCAAGATATATTGATGGAAGTTTGTTTAGGGTAAATGGGTGAGCTGTTAACTTTGTAATTGAATCCTTGCTGCTGCTTCTGTTCTCATTGAAAACCAGCCCCGGCACCTCACAGGGCTTAGTTCTTAGGTGTCTTGCTCTGTCGATCTGGATATTTTCAGTGTTCCATTGCAGCTGGGAGAGGAAAGGAAGAGAAAGTTAGAATGCCAGCATTGATGGTGCCACATGATGAGTGGAATGCTTAGTCAATTAGGACTAGAACTGTATCCTAGTCCAGGCCGAATTAGTCAGTAGCTAAGGACCACGGGCTAGTTGTTTTACCTCTGTTGGCCTTAGTCACTTCATCTATGAACACCTTACTTGCCAGGGTCTAGGAGCTCTTTTGGGTAATCTGTAAAGGTCCTTTAGAGTTCTAAAGTCTGTTTGTAATCTGGATAAAAAGTTGATGGGAAAACAACCATCAACAAACAGTGAGTTTCCCTAGTTTTTCCTAATCATTTTTCTCCTAGTCTTAGTCCCTCTCTTACAGCAGATGCCCAGACTCACACAGGCAGGAAATAGGGTGGTGGGTGCATTTCAGTTAATGGGCCGAGTTGGAACATGTTTGGCTGTGGAGACAGCTTCACTCATATTACCAAGCCTTGGCTTCCTGTCTGTTTTCTTTGGGCTGGGTAGGCAATGAAAAAGGAGACAGGAAAATACATTTTGGGGCAAATAAAATAAGGAATTTGTCTTACGAAGACAGCTTATAGTTGGGAAATTCTAATGTTCAACTTAACCCTATCCTGATTGTCCCCCTTCTCCTGTACTAAGTGGAAGATGAGGTGTTCTTCCTGCTACCCACAGGATATACCTTCCCATTCTTGAAGGCTCTTAATAGTCTTCCTCCAGGGTTTTTTTCTTTTATGGATATAGTCCGGATTCCCTTAATTTTTCTTCAAAGGGCAAATTCTTATTCCAGTCATCATCTTAATGGCTTTTCTTTGAATCAGCTTTAGTTACTTAACATTTCACTAAAATGTTGGGGCCACTTACTAAGACCTCACTGGTACAGAATATGGAAGAAGGAATCCACAGTATATTTTGTTTATGTAGTAGGCATTACTGTACTTGTTCACTACGACACCACTCTACAGATTTGCACTTACCTAATGTTGCACCAAGATTCAGATGTTTTTCTGTTATACTTGTACCAGGGCAATACTATAGTCTTTGCTAAGAATGATTTGATGGTTTTTAAAAAGTCTTAGTGCCTTGGTTGTATTTGAATTTGCATATTTCTTTAATATCTACAATTTCCTTGGATTTAGACTTGAATAAACTAGGAGACAAATTTTTTTTTTAAATAATGAATTCTCACATTTACATGGTAACCCAAAGGATATTTTTCAGTTTCTTTTACAAAACCACAGTACTAGATTTAAAATTTAAAAAAAAGCATTCTCTCTGATTTAGCATAATTTATTGTATGCTTTCAGGCTTTGGCATATCACAAAATATCTAGATTCCTCTTGAGAATTTGAGTTTCCTTGCTTATATTTTTGTTTTTTCTTCTTAAAGAGGTTCTAGGTTTGAGTTTTCATTTTTCAGAAAAGAGTCTCAGTAGGGTATAGTTGTAACATAAGAAAGAAAAAGTCACCATGATCATCATGGAAATTTCCCTTTGACAAATGTGTTTGTGTCTGTTTCTGCCCCAACTTTGGGACAATATATGACATATGTGTGGACTCTCTTTCAGGGGAGGTGTCTCCTTCATGAAACAAGCAAACACACCCCAGCACACATTCATCTTTCCCATCCTCACTGGGAGGCTGGAGGAGGCGCCCAGAGAGTTCCTCTTGAGCTCAAGCATCCGGGCCTCCTTACAGATGCTTGACTCTGAGGCACCCTCTGGGACCTTCAGCTCTCCACTTACAGGACAGAACTAGGATGCTTGCCACCAGAGGATGCTTAGAAAGCAATTTGAAATAGAAGGCATTATATGGACACTTCATTATAAATATCAGTATTGATAATTCCTTGGCTTAAACCCCCAGTATGTATGTTCACATATCTATTTAGCATGATCAATTGTTCAGCTAATTAATATGCTTTTATTTTATGATTTGCTGTTTCCAGGGCACAGACAGAAGCTTGATGACTCTAAACCTAGTTTGTTCTCTGACCGCCTCAGTGATTTAGGGCGCATTCCTCATCCCAGTATGAGAGTAGGTGTCCCGCCTCAGAACCCACGGCCCTCCCTGAACTCTGCACCAAGTCCTTTTAATCCACAAGGACAGAGTCAGATTACAGGTAAGACAGACTCATAGGTTTCACTTGCACAGACGCTGGCAGGCTGGGGGTGAGGGGCTACCAGAGGAGATGTGTTCACTTCAAGCTCCTGGAGCTGTGAAATGGCTTATTATTAAAGAATCGAGACTTGAAGATACTGACCTTCTTTTTTATAAAAAACAAATTCCAATATTCGGTAACTTTGGGGTAAAATTTGGGAGAAGTTTCTACTAATGCTGTACTCTGTAGCAATGTCAGTCTGCACACTGGTGGAACGGTAATTACTGCTCTCTGGGAGAATGTTTGTTGTAAGTTTCTATATTGTGTCCAGGTGGTGCAGGGGATAACATCGCACCCTCACTATTAGAAAATTAGTGTTATCGTCTCAGATTTAGGCTTACATTTCTTACATATATAACTGTTTCATTAAGTTTGCTTGAAAATTGCCCAAGGCTAACAGGAAGCCTTGATTGGTGATTATATGGCAAGGTCAGTGAGCAGCTCATCGGGCAGACAGAATTCACTCCTGAGTCACATTTAGCTCCAGTTCCTCATGCGACATTTCTCTTCATATATTCTAGTGAGCTGCTTACTTTACCTTTCTTCTTAAAATGAACATCAGCATTGCATTATAGACTAATCATTCACATTTGGTGTATTAAGACTCCCAACTCTTCTTTTTTTCTGCCCCACTTGTGCAAAAATGGATCTTATTTTAGGACTAGTTTGATTGCTTTCAGGTCATGTGACAAGATAGTGTGCTACTCATCACAGATCTTTAATTTGCAGATCACAAGTATTGAGAGCTGAAAGGAACTCTCCATGTTATCTAGTTGTTATTCTTGGCAGAAGTGGACTAGAATAGAGGACAAATCACTCCAAACAAAATATACAATAAACTCTCAACATGGATCTTTTCTAATGGTTAGGTTTTTGTCTATAGTGGTTAGGTTTTGAGTGTCCTTAATGGTTTATAAACATAATTGTTTATAAACTAAATGACCTGCCTTTCCTTCTCTCCTGCCCATATTAGGTATATATCTTCTTGGATATTTACTTAGAGTAGGTTTCCGTGGGTATATGCATATTAGTCTGAGTATATGGGTATGCCTGAGTACGTATTTTAAAAGTAATACAGAATTATAAAGATGAAGTTTGTCAACACTGAAGAGAACCAGACATCTGCATCGGGGAGAACCGTAGAGCTCTGTGAAGAATAGCCACGTGGTAGCCTGAATCAATCTCTAAATGTTGATGTGCAGGAATCAAAAGGTTAAAGTGTTTACTACACATGTGTCCTTGATAAAAATGCAAGGGTAAAATTCACACTAATTCTTGTATTTGAAGCTTATAGCTATAGCTGCTACTGCATTTAAAGGAGCAGACTTTAGATCATTGATTAAGGTTCATAATAGCTGTCCTTTTTTCCTTATAGTAATCATTAGACTGTGTGCGTGTGTATGTGTGTGTAGAAGCACGTGTATACATTTATAAAAGTGTTTATATATGATTTGTAAGGGACTTATGATGGCTAATAAAATATATATAAGAAAAATATATGTTCTATGATTTGGCAACCTCTGGGTTCTTTAAATGTTTGATTTCTATATTCTAATCCTTAACTGTTTGCTCATTATGTTCTGCTAATGACTAATGCTTTTAAAACGTCCTTTGGAACCTTTGTGTTGCTTGATTCACTTAAGAAGATGCTTTTCCCAAGGCTTTGTCCTCAGACCTAAAGATGGCATCATAAAATAGAACCAGAAGACGTTTTAGAACCTGAAGGTACCTTAGAACTCATTAACCAAAGGCTGGTAAAAGTTGTGAAAAGGATCTACATTTAAGCAGCAGCACCACCCTCCACCCCAATCTGAGTGCAGAGCCAGGCTCAGAGGGGGTGTGGGGCACAGCAATGCCAGAAGAGCATCTGAGCAGACTGGAGCGTGGCCACCTCCTCAGACTCAGCTCTCCTCCGGTCGCCAGTCTCTCGTCAGCCTCTTTCCTCCCTGCTGGGAGGCTCGGAATTTTAAGCTTCTTGTCTGCAGTTTTACAGCAAGTCAGTGGCGAGCAGAATTAGTTCTCCAACTCAATGCAGTACATTTTTTCTTATACAATACTGTGCTGCAATTCTATCATGATCATTTAAAAATAATATTTAAAGTGTTCACTGGATATATTTCTAAAAATGAAAATAGAAAACAAGTTTATTTCTAGGTACTGATAGCTTTCTGGAGTTATATTACAAGAGTATTAGCTCTGCATTTTGGGTAGAACCGATCTACAGATCAGTCTTCTCATTTTTTAACATCCACAAGGTATTGGGCCCAACAAGTTTCCAAATTTGCAGATTCACACACATATACCTGCCACCACTACCTTCTCTTGGCCATGTGCACTTTCTTTAAATGCTTCCATATTGTTAGTGAGATAATACAAGTGTCTGCCCATAACCAAAGATGTCCAGAGTTCTACCGTGACCCAAATTAATTGGAAAACCCAAGAACACCCATAGCAGCAGCAACTTCAAAGTGAATTGAATAGATTTCATCTTTTCCTTTCTGGATTAATTTTCTTATTTATTTAATAAGTGTGATTTAGAGCCTACCACATGTAGAGAACTGGGTCTTAGGTAATATGGGGGAGGGAAGAAGAGTTCTGTCCTTGAGTGAAAGTCTAATGGAGAAGATAGTTATCCTTCGTGGCCCTCGCGTGGCCACGTCCTGTGCCCAGACTGTAACGTTGTTCCTTGAGTGCACGTTCTTCTCTCTGTACCCCGTTACCTAACCTAGTCTGTGGGTGGTGGGCTCTGTCTGCTGTCAAGATCCACCCATCCTTTAAGGTCACTCTTACCTTCTTCAGGCAAGAGTCCTGGAACCTACGTCTAGAGGCTGCCTATCCATACTCTAAGCTTTAGTTGAGGTTGCCTTATTTTATAGCTCCTGTGTATTTGCTTTTTTCTACCCTGCTAGGTTGTGAATTCTTTAAGGCGTTTATTACAGGGATTTATTTTGTTTTGTGCCTAGCGCAGTGGTAGCATCTCATTAAATTTGAATGAATGAAAGTTTAGATGAGAGGAAGTCAGTGCAAGAAGGGCTGGAATATCCTGCCTTGTTAGCATTAACTGTTCTCTTTAATTTCCTTTCCCAGGGCGCCATTGTTCCCTGGTGATGAACAATAACAGCAGAAGTCACAGTTCAGTGTCACTTACATAGTTAAACTATTTGGTATCATTCCAGTTTAGGATCTACATAATTGCATGATTAAATTTAAATTCTACTTATGAACCTTACCTATGGATTTTGTAACTTCTTTGCAGTATGCCACATTTGCATTTTAGTTCATGTAATCCTCTGGATAAAGATGTTTGTTACAGAAAGGGCCCAGTTAACTCTCGTTGGCTTGGCGCTCTTGATATCTCAAGCTCTTACCCCAAAACTGTAGATAATGATCACGATTGTATGATCACTGCTAGTGCTCCCACTTCCAACATGAAAGGCAAGTCAAACACCCAGAAGAGTGAAATGAGATTAGAAATCACCAGTTGAGGAAGTCATAGCATTAAATGTTTCAGATTAGTGTTCTCCAGTGTCTCTGGCAGTTCCCAGGGCTAAAGGTCCTGGCTTCTTTGCAGTGCTGGTCTGATGGTGTCACTCTGTCGCAGTCTTTAATCGCTGATGTTCTGCCTGAGGGCCCAGGGCCTCCCCACGGCTTCCTGAGGAAGTTACTTCCTCTGCACCTTTTTTTATCTTTCAGACATCTGGTGCCTGTCTCTGGTGCTAGGAAGCACCTAGTCTGTCACAGATGTCTAATTCTTGTGATTCAGAGCGTGATGATAGCAGTGGAGTAGGGGTGTCATGTGAGGAGATATTGCTCAGAATAATCACTGTTTCAACTCAGTGCTCTCTGGATGGGTGAGCTGCTCCTGAAAAAAAGCTGACTCAGGCCCTTGGGTTCGGTGGATCGGGACATTCATCTGACTTTTGGGGTGGGCATTCTGCTCTTTTGTTATTCATTTATTCAAAAGATATTTGACTGCTTACCATCTGCCAGGCATTAATGTAAGTGAACAACATAGATATAGTTTCTGCTCACGAGGAGCTTATGTGACAGATGTAGTCAGTAAATGGGTAAATAAGCATACATATAAGATAATATCAGATAATAATACATGCTTTGGGAAAATGAAATAGGGTAATGCGATAGAGAGCAATTTAGGGAGGGAAGAAGCTAATTTTGATTGGAAAGTTGGGAAAGGGTTCTTTGAAGAGTTTTGAAGATCTGTAAGGAACAGCATTTCAGGCAGTGGGAGCTCAGGCAAAGGCTCTCAGGAAGCAGTGAATGTGGTGTGTCCAGGGAACAGGAAGGTCAGCGTAGGTGGAATGTAGTGAACAAGGGGAATGATCCAGAAAGGCAGGCAGGGTCTAGATTATGGAGAGTCTTCAGGGCCCTGGTGAGGAACTTGGGTTATGTTCTGGTTGCAGTGGGGTGCCGTTGAAGATTGTGAAGCAAGAGAATGACATTATCTAATCCACAGGTTTTTAAAAAATCACTTTGGATGCTGTGTGAAGAATGGATCATAAGGGGGCAGTGGTAGAAGCGAGGTCATCATTCAGGAAGCTACTGCAGTAGCCCAGGAGAGAGTTAAGGATGGTAGCGTTTCTCTTCTTTCTTCAAAACTCAGATCACATGCTGGCTCCTCTGTCTGGCCTCTTCCAATCTAACCAAGCTAAGTCTAAAGCTTCCCTACTGCTGTTCCATGTGGTGACAATTATTTGTTTACATGTCTGTCTCCTCCATCAGACTTTAAACTTTCAAAGTCTAGGGCCATGTTTTATCTTTATTTCCCCATTGTCTTATATAATGCCTAGTGCTTGGTGACTTTGGTTTGGTGATGAATGAATGAACAGGTCATTGACTTCTTCAGGAAGTGTGACCCATTATTATCCTAGCCCTAATATTTTTCTAGTACCTATTTGCTTGAATTGCTAATAGCTACCATTTATGAATGCGTATCGGGTGCTGGGTATTATTCTAATGAGGTTAACTCACACACCCCTCACAACAGCTCTATCAGATAGGTGACATTATTATGAACACTGAGGGTCAGAGAGGCTAAATAAATTGCTCAAGGTCCCACTTAGAATTGGCAAGTGGGAAATACAGGAATTAAAACCAGATCTATATAGCTCCAGTGTCCTATGCTCTTAACCACCATGCACCCTTAGGAGGCTGAAGCATATTCTGTCATGGCTCAGTTTCCTACCATTTCATTACCTAACAACTTTCATTTATGCAGCTCTTTACCATTCACAAACTGGGTTACATAAAGTTCTTGCTAAAGCATTAAAACAATTTTGAAAAGTACATGTTTTACAGGTGGGAGAACTTGATTCTTCAAGAAATGACTCGCTGAAGGCCTCTTCAGCTATTATAGTTGACTGTGAGTTCCAGATTCTTAGTAGGCAATCATCCTCCTCCCCATCAAGTCAAGCATGTTGCTGACAATCTAAGTGACATATGTCTTAAGGGACTAATTTCTTTTTCTTCTCCCCTTTGGATATTATTTAGGATCCTTAGAGATATTTTTATAATAGAGATGCATTAGGAGTGTCTGAATTATGCTTTAAAATGCAATGTAATTGTTGTAGTGATTAAATTACAGCTCTATGAGTGTATATTCAAAGTAACATTTTTAGGACTACTTTGAAAAACACCTTGCCTGACATCATGGAGAATAATCATAATCTTATCAGCAGTTACAGTGACTGAAGTGAAGTAGTTTCCACGCAACCTCAGCCTGACTCTGTACTCTCTTGGCAGACATGGCTCCCTTACACGTTAGGAGGCTCTCCGCCCATTAGGCCAATTGGGCTTGGGCTGTATATATGTTTGCTGTCCGAGGCCTGAGTCCACTGTGCTTGCACTGAAACATTTACTAGCATAATCCATTCAGAAATAGGAAAGCACAGCTGAGTAGTGTGTGTCTCAAATTACTGTCCTATTCAAGTGCCAAGTGACCACACGATTCTTTACTCTGAACCAAGTTGGGAGGTGGCGTGGACGTGGAGTGGGGTGGTGGTGGCTGTGAGTGTGAGGGAGAGTGAACCCGTGAGAGGCTCAGTGACTGTGCGTGAGCAGGATGAATGACTTGGTGCCGTGTGTGTGAGAACTGTAGGGTGTGGAGAGTGGGAGTGAAGTGAGGGCTCATGCTTTCTGACCACTGTGGTCCTGCTCACTTATGGGCATCTTGTGTCTTAAGGAACTGCATCACCACACTCAAAGACAGCTTGTTGGAAGTATTGTTCCTTTACTTTGGTGGTGCTGTGTTTTAATTTCTGAAGTTACTGAAAAGTCTTGTCCTGCCTTCTTCCTCTGAGATCTTTTGGGCAGCATAGCCAAGTAAATTTGCTGCTGCCATGCACATACGTGAGCAAGAAATCTCTTTAGAGAGGTTGCTGGTTACAATTCTTGTGAAAAAATGGTATAAATCCTGTGTGTAAACACAATTTCACCTTTGTCTAGCTCTGGCAGCCACCTTATAAGGAAGAGTGAGTAGGTCCAGCCTGGGCTGGTTTTGAAGAATAAAGCTCAGTAAGACCTTGTGAAGGGCCGCAGTCAACATGTCATGTTGTTGCTTGCCCTGTTAGCAGCATCCATAGATTAGCTTCTTAAAGGCCTCTGCACTTCTGTCACTTGTAATTCCCTTATTAACTGAAGATGCTCTGGCTTTATTATGCTTTTAGAAAAACAGAGGGGTAATTTTCCAAGAAAAATTAATGTCTTGAGTTCCAAAAACGTGTTTTTCTAATTTCCTCCTATCTGGAATAGAAGATGCAAGTTAATATCTAATTGTGATAAGAAGAACCCATCTCCAACATAATGGCTCATTTTATCCTTCTCCGAGACTGTTCTGTTTCTAGCCTGTCTTTGGGTCTCTGTCCGCAGGAAGTCTCGGTTTCTTTCTCTCATTCTTTTCCAAAGCATCATCTTTCTCTTTTTATTTTTATGTTTAGTTTTAGCTTTACATACATGTATATATGTATATGTGTACACACACATATATGTATCTTTCCTCTTTACTAGTTGCCTAAGCACCTTTCTCTCCTCTCTTTACCTTTTGCAATGGCCTGTGGGCAAAATGATCAGAATAGGAGTCTAACTTTGAATGAAACATTCAACCTACAGGGCTGACCCAGGAGAGGGGCAAGCTGGGCATGCAGTTTGGTATAGTGGGTGCTCTGGTGGTGTATTTTGATGTTTAATCATGGGTGGTCACCCAGGGCTTCTAACAGAGAGTTGGTGTATATTGCACTATGCAGTATTCATAGCAACAACAATATATTAGAGATATTATCAGTTTAAAAAGTATTTTCATTCCATTCTTTTTTCATTTTAATATGTGCAGAAGTATTCCAGGATAAAATTGTGTGACACTACTCCCAGTTAAGGCCATCATATTCTTTCTAGGGCTTTGTTTATTTTGATAAGGACTTGCTTTTCAACTGTTTCAAAACAGTTGGTTGTAATAGTCTTTAAAAAACAGATTTCACAGAAGAGTCAGTATTGTGAACTTTATTTAGTGAATAAGAGAACTTAGGCACCAGGAGATTTCTGAAACTCTCAGAGCTGAAATCAGAAATCAGTGTCCCAGGAACATGACATCTGACAAGGTGGTTTCAGGTGGGGAGGGAGGTGAGAGTATGGGGGAAAGGGTTAAGAAGAATAGTAAATGTTTGGAGCTGTCACCAAGGTGAATGGGGCGGGGGGGGAATGACTTTGGTTGAGTATCACTGAGGACCCAGCTAAGGACAGAGATCATTAGAAGAGCCATTAGCACAATTATGAGATTATCTCCTGCAATGGTTGCAGTGTGTGAAGGGAGTGGGCTCTGGTGTGGGGAATCATCAGTGAGAATGACAGTTTCTCCTAGGACTCAGTACAAGTCAGGGAAACAGGGAAGATGTTGAGCCAGTTGCCAGTGTGGGGGGGAATGTTCTGGAGGTTGTTAAGTTATGTTAAAGAAGAGGAGTTGGATCATCTTGTGGTCTTGGGGAATGAGCAGCAGCCATGTGAAAAGGTTAGGAGGCAAGATCTGGGGAAATCCAAGTTTCAGTCCAGGGGGAAGTAGGAGTGTCTTATGGAAAGGTTGAGGGTAGATGGGAGTTCTTGGCCATTCCTTCAGCCATTCCTCACATGACAGATGGATGTCCCGTACCTTCTGTCTCCCCTAGTGCTCTAGTCTGACACTGCATTGAGAAAATCCTCTAGCTATGTCTGACCAGGGTGGGAGGGGTCTACTAGTACTCTGTTAATACAGCCCAAGACGGTGTTAACTTTTTGTCATCCCATCATGCTATGGCTTGCAGTCCATGAAAAACTCTGCTCAGGGCAGGCTTCTCCCATCATGTCTTGGAGTTGACCAAATGCAACACTGTACTTTTGTTCTTCTTCAGTTTCACTGTGCCACTTTTACCTCCTCTTTCCATTTTGTAGGGTTATTTTATAGTTCTGATTCTTCATCCAGTGTGTTGGCTATTACTCCCAACTTTGTCTTATCTTGAAGCTTAGAAAGGTTACTTCTAATTCTTCAAGACTTTGATGAAGATGCTGAACATAACTAGGATTATAACGCCCTTGACTATGCCCCTGCATCTCTCTCTCTCAAAGTTGACCATGATCCATATCAATGACCACTTTCTGGTAGGCCTTTTAAGTCACTAAAAATCACTTTAGAGATAAGGCATCTATCTTGCTGAGGTCAAGATACACAATAGATAGATGAGCTCTCTTCTAATCTGTTGCTCTAGTAATCCTAGGAAACAGATTTTTAGTAAACCTGTTCTGCTGTCCGATAGTCACAGCAGAAATCAAGTGTGGAAAGTTTATTGTACACAGGCTATTGAAAGTGACTTAAGTGGACTGCAAGCAAGTCCACACCAACAATGGCTCCAAAAATCTAGTTGAAATTTGGATTTTTTCAATAGCAGTGGCATTCTCAGAATAAGACAGATGGGTAAGAGATGATAAAACTGCTATATGTTGTAACTTTAAAGGCATTATCTTCAAATAATTTAATAGTCATCATATGGAAGAGTAATCAGAGAGCGAGGCTAAGATCAGTAGTGAGTGGAGTTACAGGGAGACATGTTTACTTACTAGGAGGAAGAACTTGGTAGACCCTGTTCTGCCAAATAGAAGCCCTTTGTCTGCTAGTCTCCACAAATTCTTTCACTGTTGTCAGATATAACTCATCTGAGAGCAGAAACTTGGATTCGTTCAAAGCAGCAAGTTGCTCTCCCTTAGCTCTTTACCTCTCTTGGGCCTTAATTTCCTCTTAAGCTTGTTTGTTCTGCTCATTCTAGTTGGAGATCATTCTTTTTGATAGGGAAGATTAAATCAAAATAGTGTTGGGTAATTTCCCTTTCTAACTGTCATCAGTAAAAATTATGCCCATTGTTCTTAAACTTTGGCGTATATTAGTGTCACCTGAGGAGCTCGTTAAACGTACAGATGCCCAGGCTGTACCCCTGAACCGGCATGGCTAAGGTGGAGCCCGCCCGAATCACAGCTGCAGCCCAAGGCCAGTGGCCCAGGCTCACCCAGAGCCGATCTGATGCAGCCTGAGGCATCTCAGGAGCCTCGTCCCCGTGGTCAGATGGTGCCTTCGGCTGCTTCCTGGTCTTCCAAGTGCAGCTCCTGGACTCCACCCTTGTGCCCACTGCAGCTGCTGCTTCCCTGCACACCGTTCCCTGTGTGCTGAGTCCTAGGCTGGACTTCTGCCTGTCCCTATTATGATGCTGTCAGATGGAGATTTTCAAGATGCAAATCTGGTTATGTCACCCCTTACTAAAAACACCGCCATGACCTCCACTGCACTTAGGAGAAAGACCACACCCTCTAGCGTGGCCCAACAGGTTCTGCATGGCCTGGTTCCTCCCTGCCTGTTCTCCAGGCTCACCTTAAACTATTTTGAGCCTTTTGTCAGTAACCCAACCACACTGGCTTTCTCAACTCCTCAACAGACCATACTGCCTCCATCCCAGGAACCTGCTACATGCTGTTTGCTTTGCCTAAAACCCTCTTAACTCCACCTGCTTATTGACTGGACTTCTGCTTGCCATTCAGTTCAGGGCATAATTATCACATCGTTAGAGAAGGCTTTGCTGACTACCAGGTGAGGTTGGAGTCCCCCAGTGAACATTCTTATGGTGCCAAGGACATCTCCTTTTTAGCACTTAGCGCAGTTATATGACTAGTTGGTTAATGTCAGTCTCCCCTACCAAATTGTGAACTCTTTGAGGGCAAGGATTAGGTTTGCCTAATCCATCCATATTCCTGGTGCCTAGCACAGTACCAGAGTAGGCACTCAATAAATATTTTTTGAATGAATGAATGGATGGATGAATGAGCGGGAGACAATTCTTGGTACCATAGACACCATCATCCATCTGACGACAGGAATCACTAGGCCTAGGGACCTTCTATAGCACCAACTGCCATATCTGACCCCCTTCATGTTGATATCAGCCTGATTTGAACCTGAATTTACTACACCCACTTCAGTACTGTGATTTGAACTAAGGGTCACTTCCTCTGGCCAGCACCACACCCAGCTATATCTCAAGTTCTGGTCCTACCTCTTTGTAGCTTATTCCCTTCCCTCTGCTGGCTTTACCATTGAGGTCCAGGATATGCCAAGGCTGAGGCCGGGTTAGGTGTGACATGTGGTATAGCCTCTTGTTTCTTCTATTAGGTTTTTCCTTTAAATAAGAAAATGCCCTCATTTTTTGTAAGACAGAAATGAGTCCCATCCAGCCAAAAGTTGGTGATACTTAAAAGGTACTTGTCTGAGCAATTTAACTTCTTTCCGGTTTTTCTTTTAACATTTTGTTACGGGGTATGACGTCTTAGGTTATACGTATCATTTCTCATTCTCTTCCCTGCTATTGTCTCCTAAGATTTGCTAAGCTCCTCTTCTCCCATTGTTTGTATTGTAATGTAACTTGTTGTCATGACTGGTGCACCCTACAGAGCATCCAGTTTTATTCAAACAGTTTTCTGCCTTCTTCTAAAATTTCGATCTAAAGCTCTGTGAATCAGTTGTGTTGGTGTTCTGCCAAGTGATTCTGGTAGCCACCTTGGTCAGTTTGAGAAAGTCCCTGGTGGGGACGAGAGGTAGAGTCACAATCCTGCTCTGGGTGTTTTCTCTGCCGACATGAGCCCAAACGCTCTGTGATGGGAGGTGCCCTGAGTGTCAGCCCCTGTCAGCCACCTTTCATAGCCACCCCAGACCAGCTCAACATGCTTCAGTAATTTCTGTTGCAGCTACTGTCTCCAGAAAGAACTGAGGGTAGGGAGCCCACTTTTCTCAATAGTTAGAGTCATAGTGCTAGTCATTTCATAGCTGGAAAACATCTTAGAGATAACCCATCCCTTCTCACCTCACAGGGAGAACAGTGAGGCTCAGAGAAGGTAAATTATTGGCGCGTGACTGCACAGTTAGTGCCAGAGCCTCTGGTCCAGGGCTCTTCCTGCACTTGGAAGAGCTTGTTTGTTTTAAGACCATATTTCCTCTTAGTCAAGGGAACCAGAAATGAGTGGGAAGGCTCATTCTAAAAATTCAGTCTAGCTAAAAGGGTTATTAGGGAAGACATAGAATTTAACATTTAGTATTTAATGTAAATTGTTTTGAAATGGGGACTAATGTATGTATGAATGTGAGTATATTTGTGTTCTGAATGACAGTAATGTGACAGACATAGTTTAGGATAGGAAACTGTAAATCTGCCTCACTCTGTTAAGATTGTTGACTTTATTTGACCCTGGTAGCAATGGAGAGGCATAATCTTAACCTAGACTTTATATACAGTTCATTTTAAATACCCCAGTTTTCTCAAGAAATATTTGAGGTTTACACAGCCTGATCTGAGTACTGATTAGGGAGAAAATGGATGGAGGATAAGGGGTGGGAATGTGGGGCTTTCTACTGTACCCCAGTCCCCAGATACGGCAGGTGATCACTGTGGACATGCTGAGCTCTGGCAGAATCACTGGCTGTTGTCGGGTCACGTGACACAGCAGCCTGCTGGCAGCACAAACAGGAAGAAGCCCTGCGTTTCCTCCCATCTCTTTGTGAAGTTTCGAGCCGTGTCCACGGTGTGCCTCGCTGTGAGTGATTCTTAGGAGAGCAGGCCCTTCTTCACACCCACATGTGTTTAACCCAGGAGTTCACAGAAGGAGTTCTGCTAACAGCAACCACTGAGTTTCACTCACACCTTCCAATGGGCTTTTGTAAAGCTCTCTGCCCACTCTGCTTCCCCTGCTCAAAATTATTCATTAAGAAAAGACTTCTACATGTTTTCCTAGAGTCAGTCCATTTTCCTAGGTTGCCTTTTTTTTAACCATCTGCCTCCTCCTTCCTCTCTTGTTATGACTCCAAGTGTTTAGAGTTCAATTATGCAGACATGAAATTTAGCTTTTCAGTCGTTTGAAAATATGGATGTTCTTTGAACCCTTGACTCCTTACATATCATTTTAGGAAATGCATGGCCACTGCTTCCTTTTCCCCATACCAATTATTGAACTTCAGAAGCCATGGTCCAACTCAAAGAAGAGAGCTTGCTTTCCTCAGTCCGCAGATTTAAATAAATGGTTGTCTCCATTTTTGCCTGATGCAAAGACAACGTGAGACATCTGGACCACTCCTCCCCCAGTTAGCATTTTTGAGCATCCCCTGGGTATGTTGCCTTCTATACTTTTACATTTTGGGGGTTTATAGAATAGAAAGCAGATGCAACCAATCTCCAAGTAGTCTCAGCTGAGGAACACCGCCTAGAAGGAGAACTTATAAAATCCAGTCTGACACTGGTGCTTCGTGGTTCATTTCTATCTTTAGAGCTTTTTTAAAAACACAAGTACATGCTTTGAACGTTTTTGAATTAATTGCTGTTTTATATCTGTTAGTCTTACTTTCCCAACTGCTTGTGTAAGGTTTCTCAAGGCAAGAAGCATCTTCTGTTCCTTATCTATCTCCTAGACCATCACACTGCCACATAGGCATACAGAAACTGTTTACCACAATAAAAATCGACAATTTGCTGATTTACCAGAACAGCAAGTAAAAACTCCTTTTTCCTCCTCAAAAGCCCTGTTAAGTGGCAGTAATGACCATTTGCACTTTGTAGATGAGAAAGGGACAGCTGAAATAAGAGCCTTGCCCTCGACTTAGTGAGTTGGGAGAGAAGCTGCAAAGTGTATGCAGGCCTCTGGGCCTCTGGTGTCTTTTTAAAATACAATCTGTATGGAGTGACACCACACAGTTTGGTAGTAGCTATGTCTGTGACAGACTTTGCCTCAGTTGGAACGATGCTGAAGGCATTCCTTATGCAAAATGACTGGTGCCTTTTTATTTAACCTGAACTCTTAGTAGCTAGATTTGGTCTACTCTCACAAAGGAAACCACAGTTTCTTCTGGAAGTGTGCAGTTGTAGATCTGAGGTACACAACACATGGCCTGACCTTGTATGTCTGGTGGTAGTTCTCAGCATGCTTTCACAGTTAGGACTGGGGGCTGCTTCTCATCGATTTCATCTGCAGGGTCTCTATGAGCTCTGCTCTGCCCAAGGTCCTCTGCTTCTTTCTCTTCTCTCCCCGTTAGCCATTTTGATTAGTCACATCCTGCCTGTGAGTACAGCAGGCCCATTATACAGGAAAGACCTGATTTTCTCTCTCAAGTTTATATTACAGGTCAAATTTGATTACAACTTCCCTTTAAAACCTCCTTTTTTAGGTACTAGGAGAGAAATTTGGGGAGAAATAGGGGTGGAGTCCTATTTAAATGCTCATGTGATGTTTAGTATTTCACATTTCCTAAGCACTAAAGGGTATGTGCACATAAAAAACCCAACACTAAAAGCTTTGTTTTTAAATTGTCATATCTATATAAAAACATGTCAGTACTTTGAATTTCTATAATATAGTAGTAACAATAATAGTGATACTATTTCTCAAGATTTCCATGTAAAAACAATGAATTATAGTTTTTAAACATCATAAAAATATTTAAAGTTCAACAGCAGTTTTCATTTGTTTTGAAAATTTCTGAAATAGAGTTCAGTTAGCCTCTGAAAACTTGTGGGTGCTTACAGTTAATTACAGGTCACTCAGGATGTAATATCAAGACTATGATTGGCACCTCTATCCTCTGAGACACAAAATCAAGCGTATTCTTATTTATGTTGGCGTGGTAGGGCACGGCACTTCCCTCCATGTTTCCCTAGAGTCGAAAAGATAAGCCATTCGGTGTAACTCTGAATGGGGTAGAATGAAGGAATGGATTACACCAGCTCTGTGGGACCTGAGGTTAAGAGTTTCTTATTTGTTAATGGCTAATTAATTAGTAGGATTGTCTCAGAGTTAGATCCTGTCCTCTTTTCTGTTGGTAACTTTTGGATTGACTGGCAATGCCTAAAAATCATCTCTCACCTGCTTTGACTCATCCAAGTTGAGAGTGCATCTCAGAAGTCTCAAGTTTCTTCAGGAAGTTGAGTTCAGAAATCCTTTATGAGATCAGGTTAAGGTGACCTTTCTTTACTGTAAGCATTAATAATTGTCCACAACGAAGCAAACATGCCGTCATCATATATTTATGATAGGATTATATTTTCTTGGTGATTGGGCATTTAGGAAGTCAAGATATTTTATAGCCGTGTCTTTCCACTAAAAGTTTGAAAAAGTTAAACCACATTAAACATATTAGAAACCACATTAAACATATTAGGGTTTCTTGGTCTGGGAGAAACCAAGACTAAGAAGGAATATGATTAAGGTTAAATGATCATAAGGGGTATTGACATGACCAACACAGATACAGTCTCCAAATAGTGGACTTCAGAACTACAGGAAGCTTTCTAAAAAGTGTGCTCTGCTAGAGTAAGGGGTTACTGGCTGGAAACATAAATACAGAATGAAGGTTCAGTACAGGTAGAGGTTTTAATAGTGATGAGCATTTATTGGGTTCTTTCTGTGTGCTCAGCTCTTGACTCCATTTTCTCACTTAATCATCATAAAAGCTTTAGGAGGGAGGTCTTCTTACTTGTCCCCATTACACAGATTAGGAAACTTGAAGCTTCAATAGGCTTCTGTTTTGTCCAAAATCACACAGGCCAGAAGTGGAGCTGACAGAGACGATGGCTCATTCACAGGGTAGTAGAGAAGGCCTGGGGTGTTTGGAAACCATTACTTTTTTTTTAAGTTTGCATTCCCCTTTTAAAATTACTTATACTAGATCTAGTGAACCCAATATGGCAGTTCTAGTGTTTTATTTTTCTTCAGTAACTCTCTCTCCTTAAGTAGGTCATTATCATAGGATCTTAGAATGGTGACCTTGAAAGAGATTGGCTGGACTGCAGCCTGTCCTCTGAGAGACAGAAACAAAGAGAGATCTTCTCACTTGTTTAGGGATAGTGAGAAGTTAGTTTTGCTAATCTTGGTTATCTTCAGGAAGGACCTCCGCTAAAAGCAAAACTATCCTTTAATAGACTATTCTAGTATATATTCTGGCAGTCAGGAAGTTTATGTAAAAGCTAAAACCTTGCTGATATAACTTCTTTTAGAGCCTAAGGGGAAGTTAGAGGATGACTAATTACTATTTCATTATAAATCTCCACTATTCTCTCAAGCCACCCTGGGAGGGTCACTTGGTGGTTGTTTATGAAGCACCTACTGCGTGCCAGCTGTTAAACTGAATTTTGCTGAGTCTGCTCTTGGAAATCTTAAAGAATAACACTGGACATCCTAAACACTGGATAGGTTAGAGTCAGAGTTTTAATCTTTTTGAGTAATAATGTTGATTTGCCAGTCACTGTATATTGTTTAATTCTTACAACTCTCTGAGATAGTATTATCATACCCATTTTACAGATAAGGAAATTAAATCTCAGCATCATTAAGAAACACACCCCTTGTCACACAGCAGGGCCTTACCATGTGAGCTCCTAAAAAGAATAGTAGTAGTTTTAATATAGTACTTTACAGTTATCAAAATGCTTTACTTATGTTATCTCATCTAATTTTATAAATAAAAATGATAGTAGTTATTATTATACTCACTTTACAGATGGCAATAATCACTTGTATTCATTATAATAGTTAATATGTGCCAAGAGTACCAGATAGCTTATCAGATAAGGCCTAGTTCATGTAATGCTCACAACAACCCTAATAAATGTCATTATTTCCATTTTACACATGAGCTATTGAGGCCCCAAAAGTTTAAGTGACTTGCTCAGCACAGTGGGGAGCTGTGATTTAAGCATGGGCTTGTCTGCCCGGCCAGTACACATGACCACTTTGCTGTATTCACTTTACCATGTATGCTGCTCCTTTTCCAGATGAGGAAACTAAGGTTCAGAGAGTTAGCTACTGCAGCTGAGGTCACACAGCTTATAAATAGCAGAGTGGGGGCTCCAACTCAGATCCTTTCATTAGAAAGCCCATTTGTTTCCAGCTGTCCTGGGCTGCCTCTCTGCCCAAGGAGAACTGAAAGGCTGTATCTTATGTCCAAGTTAAGTTCCCTATTTCTTTTGTGATATGTTTAAACTTGAACTTTAATAATTTCAGTCATTCTTTACATTTCTTTGTATTTTTTCCCATTTTTGGGTAGGGAGCCCTATACTACTGATAACAACATGTGATAGGAGAGGAATGGACATACAGGTTAAACTACATCTGGTGAAGTTAGATTAGACCTCAAGTCCAAATTTTGAGTCCTGTGTGCCTGGCTCCTTCAGCTGTGTGGTTCTTGTCCTTTTTGTCTGTTGAAAATGTTGATTGAGAGAAGGCCTGGCCTTTATGAGATTGCTTTCTGGGGCTGTAAGGAATGCATCTTTTTCCATCTGAAGATCATTTACCATTTCTCTGAATAGTGAATTACATTAATGGTTAAAGCAAGGAAGTATGTCAGTATCAGATATATAACAAGGACCACTCACTCAGAGTTGAAATGTTGCCAATCTATACAATCTCAGCCTTGAACATTTTAAAGCACAAAAGTTCATTACTTTAATGATCAAGTATCCTTTAGATTTCTGAAGGAAAAGTTTATGTTAACCATTTACAGTACTATACTTTTATTCAAATTGCAAACTCAGGTAAATGTTCCTTAAAATTGAATTGAATGAAAATTTTTATATCTGTCGATATAATAAACATCAGATAAATATCCAGATGTATTTAATTATTTTGACTCAAGAAAAGTATGTCCTATTTAGACAGTCTTTAAGTAAATTGTTTCTGAATTGAACAAATAAACAAGAAATAGCTGAAACTAAACGGCTTTGACTGTATAGAAAACCCGAGAGGCTTTAAAAGAGGAATCATCTCAGAAACACCCATGTCTTGTTACACTCATTTTTATTTTTAGAGATAAACCTGAATGAACTGTTCTAATGTATTAATAGTTTTTGAAAATTCAGCTTTTCGTTTTCAGAGGCTGATAGGTGATGTGAGAATAATTTTAAACTTATTTCAAATGTATTAACTCCAGTTCACATGTGTTTTACCCATGGAACTATGCCTGTGTCACCAAGAGTTTTTTTTTTTTTTTTTTTTTGAGAAAGACAAGAATTAATACTTATTGAGTGCCTCCTATGCTAGCCCTTTCTCATGTAATTCTCGCATCCCTGTGATTCAGATGTAATTACTCCTCCACCTCCTTTTACAGTTGAGGACCCTGAGTTAACCCAAGATCACACAGCTAGAAAGCAGAAGGCCCAGAATTTGAACCTCATTCCCCACATTCTAAAGTCCATGGATATTCTAATATTCAAGGCTGTCTTGGAAACAGCCTGCTATATTAGAATTTGAAAAATTAGCAAAAAAATCTTAAAATTAGCAAAAAAAAAAACCATATTAAGAGAAATTTGCTTGTGTTTCTGTTTGATTAGCCCTCAAATAAGAACAAAAACTGTTTGAAATACATACTTTTTCCCCCTGGAAACATACAGCAAATTTACTTTTTTTTCTTATGTAGACTGAAGCTCCTTTGATAAATCTACTTGGCCTTGAGTTTGTTCTTCTGAGAAACTCCATAGAGATACATCAAAAGATATCGTTAATGCCAGCAGTTAACCTTAACAAGTTGGCTGCCCATTATTTTTATTATTACAGTGACTATAGGTGACACTAGGTCACATTCCAAACATGTGACATCTTTTAAACAGATTTTCAATAGGATTAAAGACATTTCCCTGTTCTCCTGTTTTGGGTCGTTTTCTTACTGTCAGAAACTCATATGTTTAACGTTGAAACTGGATGGTGATGAAGCTTTTCAGTTCTTAGCGGTAGTCGACTTTGAAGTAAAGCTTTGTCTTTTTCTTAAAGGTTATTTTCTGGGGTAGCTTTAGCATGAGAGTAATATAACCGGCTCCCCTCCTTTCTATTCTTCTTACCCTCTGTTCCCATCTCTACCCGCAACTTCCCAGCCCCCATGCTAGAAAGTGCCATCCCACTGCCTTGCCTGGAAAGAAAGTGAACTGTGTATGGAATTGTGCACTTTAAAAACCAAAATCATGTCTGAAAGACAGTAGCTGGATATGCAGCAGTAAAAGGAGCAGTCTACCTGTTCTTTAACCAAGTTAATTGTTCAAAAAAATTTCTAACTCAAAAAAAAAAAAAAAAAGGAATACATGTTTATTGGAGTAGTATTAGAAAATACAGAAAACATATAAAATAGAATTCAACTTTGTAAAGATAATCGAAGCAGATTGTTTTCTAAATAACTGTTAGACTTTCCAAATAGAAATATTAATATGAGAGACAAAAAGTCCTTAGGCGTGATCCATTTTGTTCCTTTCCTCAAGACTTGAAGTCTAGAAAGCTTTGTGCTATGCAGGGCCTGAAGGGGTGGGGTTTTAGGAAAGAAATGGTCCTTACATATTCTCATTTTTTTTCTGCTTTATCCTTTCTAAGTTTTGGGTTGCATGTTCTGAAGCCACAGTGGCTGGTATGCTAAAGACTTTTCTTCTTTTTCCCAGACCCCAGGCAGGCCCAGTCTCCCCCGCCGTGGTCCTATGACCAGTCTTACCCCTCCTACCTGAGCCAGATGACGTCCCCGTCCATTCACTCCACCACCCCGCTGTCTTCCACACGGGGCACGGGGCTTCCTGCCATCACCGACGTGCCCAGGCGCATTTCAGGTAAAGACCACACTTGAACTGGAAACCCACTCCAGTGCAGGGGAGGGGTTGGGGTTGCAGAATGGGCCAAGGCTGTCATGTCTACACTCGCAAGATCTCTCTATTAGAGGCATGTGGGAATATGACAAGGGGCACACCAGGTCTTCTGAGTTCTGGGTTATCAAAGACTTGAACTCTTGAAGTCAAGAGACTGAAAATCCATCAGAGATGGCATAATTTTCTTAAGACAATATTTAATGCCACCCAGTTTTAGTCCTGCTGAGTTGTCTCCCCTTTGATGGGCACTATCTCATACGTAGGGCCTTCTCCTGAGGGTCTTATGCCAGGCCTTCCTCTGCTTGTGTTCCTTTCTTTTCCTAACATCTGCCTGTAAACCAAATTACAGATTGAGGGCACAGCCCTCCATTGCTAAAGGCTCTTCAGTCCCAGGAGTCCAAGCTACCTAGTTCTGAAAGAGAGCACCTGCACACTTAAGGTCTTTATCGGAAACTAGTCATTTGAAGTGCAATGAGGCCTGGAGAGGTCTAAAAGGCAATGTGTGGCCTCTGAGCGGCCAACTCAAGACGGAGGCAGCCTTTCTGTGAATCCTATAGTTCATGGCTGTTGCTCTCACTGTGGCAGCCCCAGTGCTCACTCAGCCCCTGTTCCAAAGGCGCCACAAAACCCTGTGGCTCATGGTGGAAGTGCTTGTGGTAAACACACCGCCGCCTCTCTCTGTCGTGGAGAGTTCACAGAGAGCTGGAAAGTGTCCACCGAGGCTTCACGCTGACAAGTAGAAAAACGTTCAAGGCTCCCGGCCGACCATATGAGTCCTGTGAATGAGAAAAAAAATCTCTCAGTACACCCCTGACATACAGACTCCAGCACTGCCCCCCATCAATAAAGAAGTAGACCCACAGAGACACATAGTTGGATCCTGTGTTTGTCAGACACTCTGCTCAGCGTTCGGGCCCCATGCACCTGTTTGACTCCTGGCCAGGTTAATGCCTTTCTTTCTTTCTCTTTGTGTTTCTGTCTGTTTCTCTCCGTCTCTCATTTTCTGCAAAGCTCGAAGCCGTTACTCACTCCGCTGAGTTGCATCACTGACAAGCTGAAGCTCCACCAGCCGGCTTGCAGGTTTTGATTAGTTCAGACTCCTTTATTTCTTTCAACTTGGGAGGAGGGAAGGCTTTGTTTCTCAAGCAAATAGCAGGCGAGGGCTCTCTGGTCCTAGTGCCTTCACATTTTCCGCAGCAGATGGACTCCTGTAGGGGTGAGTAGGGAAAGAAGAGGGGTGGAGGGAGAACCACAACATTCTGTGGAAAACCATGTTACCACTTTCCATTATGACTGCCATTATCATTTTCATGAACCACATGGTATTTTGGGGGGGGATTGTGCAGAGTAGAGAATTTTAGTTATCATTTCCCTTGACTGGAACGACTACCTCCTTGAGGCAAACGTCAATTAAAGACACGGGAAAGGATGAGGGAGGCGCAGGGGGAGAGCAAGGCTGATGTGGGATCAAAGGCTCAGTGTTGGGTGGTGTGGAGTTAGCTCTGGTCATTCCTGCTGTATTTTACACTCGGTCCGTTTGTTTTACGTCGGGCCAAAATGACACTTTGCCAGCACAGATTTGTGCAAACTTGCTTCTGTTTAGGGTCCTCTAGGGCTTCCATCTGTCCAACCCTCTGTGGCTGAAGCAGATTCTGCTGTTTGTCCTCTGGCAGTACCTAGAGGAGAAAACCTCAGGGAGTGATTATGGCTTTAGAGATACTTATTATATCATTTTCTTACTGAGGTGTACTCATATATGAACTCAGTGGGAAAACCATTGAAAATAACACTGAAATATGCTGCATCAATGGGTCATCATTACTGTTTATCATTTACATGAGTAATATAGAACTGCCAGATTATTTTGAGTCAATTTACTGATAATTACTTAAAACATTTCTGCAAACTAATACACCCAACTCTTCCCATTTCACAGAGGAGGCAGTAGGAGCAGAAACTGGTTAATTACCCAGACGTATATTGATCTGCGGCCAAAGGTAGAAACGAGCCTCTGCTTTAAACTAGTTTAAAACTGAGTTGAGTCCGGTTTTTTCTTCCTGCCCCAAACATTCTATGAGTTGTTACTGGCAGAGTAACATGGTGCCAGGATGGGAGGTTCTGTGTAAACATTAAAGCGAAGAGAACAGAAAATCCCTCTTGTAGAAAAACAGCAAGAAAGAACTGGATGAGGACTGTCAGGGGACTGAAGGAACTCGGATTGACCTGACCTTGCTCTTGGGTATGGGGCTGTGCCTGTACCCCAGGGCACTACCTGGTGGACTCGGGGCCCATGTCCTCTGGAGTGAGCACCATCTCACTTTCTTGGGTACCGGTCCTAGGAGCCTCCTTGGAGAAGAGCCTGTCTCATAGGTTCCAAGGTGCCAAGTTGCATAGTTTCTGTCCTCAGTATTTAAGTCCATCCCTAAGGTCCAGGACGCTATTTCTCTGTAACATGGACAGCTAAAATGTTAACCTCTATCTCCATCTCCGCAGTCCTGGTTTCACTTTTTGAGATGCTTTCCAGAACAGTTCATGTTTTTGTGTAGAGAAATCAGTTCTCATCTCCCTATATGAAGGGATGCACAAAATAGTCTCATATGATTTGGAGTGAGAAAGAATAAAATTCCTTACTTAGACAATAGGATTGGAGGTTAGGACCCAAGTTTGAATCGCAGCTTGTACACATATCAGGCAAGTTTCTTGCTTCTCTGAAACTTAATTTTATTATTTGTAAAACAGGGATATAATATTTATCTCTTAGGGTTACCATCAGGATTAAATGAGATGCCTTATGTGAAGTGCTTCGGACAGGCCTGGTACACCATATGTGCTAAACAGATTGTAGCTGATATCATGAAGCTAAAATCGTTGAGTAAAAATTGTATATCTATATATATAATTTGCAGGTAAGCCCTAGCTTAAATGAATCAAATAGATAAAAGTCTAAACTTTTGAAGAAGACTATTTGCTTTATAGAATGAATCGCCAGATAGTATTTAAAATAAAAAAACCCTTAAAATATTTAAATAAGTTAGTATTCATATGACATTCATAAGGTACGTAACACAGTGCCTAGCACATACAAGTGCTTGATAAATGTTTACCATTATTGGTGCTATTATTCTGTAGATTTACCATGAACATTTATAGAGCTAAAAGCAATTGGGAACCATTCCTAAAAAGTCAATGAAGCACTAAGAGAAAATAACTGTTCAATTATAAGGTCAGAAAATAGAAAATGTTAAGTTACATTTACGTGTAACTTGACATGATAATGTTCTTTTCAGAGGGATCACAGGAATAAAAGCAACCAGAAAGATCTTTCAGAAAGAACTGTTTCTAAAGAAATGCCATTTCACCCTAAATGACCATTCCAAAGAAAGACCATGATTTAACCCATTCAAAGACTTTGAGAGAATCCAGTTTTACAACTTCCTTTTTTGGTATCCTTTCTTCTGAGTAATTTTTCAAGTGTGGCTACAAATGCGAGAACCTAATGAATTACAGTAACGACAAGGATATTATATTTTATAGTTCCTTTTGTTTCCCTCAAGTCCCTTATGGAAGCAAGGTGTAAATAAAATAAGATGAGGAAGGTATGTTACCCACTATCCCTCCTCCACTGCAAAGAAAGATAGAAAACCAGATGTCTTGAAGTTCATAGGTGCAATGCAAAGATTCAGGAAATATTTCCTTAACCCTGACTAGCCTTAAATATTATAATAAGAACAATAGCAGCTGTTATAGGTTTACAACTGAACAATAAGTTATTGTTGTGTCATTGACTAATAGGGTCTACCTTATTGTAATGAGTTTACTTTGTATTCAGCTGAATTATAAAAAATTCAGCATGACCTATCGGAAGCCAGTCTAGAGATGTTACACTGCAGAGGAAGCCCTGGAGAGATTGGTTCCCTCCCCCATCACACTTACTGTGATAAATATGGCCTCATCACATAGTCATCTGTATTTAGGTAGCACCCTCTACCCCTGAGTGATTTTATACATTATCTCGTTTCATCTAATGTGATCCTAAAAGAATACTCACTATGCAGAGGTAGCCAAAGTTATGCTCACTGGTTCTGTAAAGAGCAAAGTGTGGCAAGCGAAGACCGGTAAGCCTGACAAAGACCCAAACCATTGCGTGTCTTTATCATTGTAATAATGTTGTCACTCACGACATTTTTGATGTTCAAACCCTTGTGAGGCTTGACACAAAGATTATAATTACTTTTTTGGAGGTCATTACAAAATACTATGTAAATAAATAATTACTGACTTTCAGAAAGTGTTTTATGTAATTATCCTATTATGAAAAGACGCTCAACTGTTTGAGTCTGATTCTTTGACTTGTGGGTCAGAGTGTGAGCTAACGGGCGCCCTACCTAGGTTTATTCTACACCTAGAGTGAAGGAGCTTAGGTTAACCTAAGTCTGTAGCACTCTTTGGCACACACGAGGTGGAAGGGATTTACAAGGCATTTTTATGTGGTCTCAGTCATTGTGCCCATGGACCTCTCTGATGGTTTCTGGAGGTCTCTTAGAAACTTAGGATACAGGAGTCAGAGATTTAAGGGAAGGGTTGTACACGTCTGCCTACGTTACTCTGGGAGAGGCCAATATAGGTTGTAGGGATGATTTTTCCCTGCATTTGTAGGGTTTTTTTTACATGAGACAGAGTTAAGAACTGTAATCTTTTTAAAGATTTTTTTTTTCTGTTTAAGCAAATAGCCTTGAATCTCTTCTTTCAAAATATTTAAACATCAAAAAATTCCACTTAATCAACTACACAGGACTGTTAAAGATGTCTCCTTTTTTTATGACTCTAGTCACTAAACTATAATATTTCCCAGGTCAGCAGAATAGACATTAGTCTAATAAATAAAGTTACTAAAAAATATTTTATTACTACCACAAAATCTAGAAATTGCCGGTGGAAAAACCCCATCTGATCACTCAAGGTTTATCAGGAGAATCGTTTCATGTCGTTTCAAACCCTGCCATGTTTGGTGCCGTTCATTTTTAAATGTCCCTTATAACCGAGTTTCTGTCAAGTCTTCTGAGTTGAGTTTTGAAACCAGCAGTTTCAGTGATGTGCCAAGTATATATGGACATTTCTTTCAGCAGGGCCGCTCTTAACTCACAGGAGGGAAGGACGCCTTAAGAGAGTTTAAAAGGAAAACTCCAGCAATTAATACTAATAAACCAGAAAGTTACAGCAACTCTAACAAAACACTAGAACATCTACTTTTACTACAGAGACATTCCTTGATTAAGAGCCACCTGTTTGTAGACACACCTCTGCCACAGAAGCCACGGGCAAGTGATTAAGTTTAATAGGAGCCACTCTTATTTTGAAGACGTTCTCTGCTTAAAGCCACAGAGGGGGAAGTTATTAAATTTAATGGACCCTAAACAAAGGCAGGCCCTGTGTTACCAATTAAATGTTCAATATTCTTCTCTATTATATCAACTGTGATTGGTTGGGTTATTTTTGCATTCTCTAAGTTGAAATTCATGTTGCCTTCTCTGAAATTAATCTGCCTTCTGACACGAGCAGGTGGTGTTTTTATCTTACGGATGTGGGCCCAGGTTCAGGGCATACCTGAACCTCAGTTTACTGTAACTTTTGACTTCCTAGTGCTGAGGACCCAAGAGGTGGTTTCCATTCCTGCTAGATCCGTTGAGGATAGTTGGCCTGGCTCACAAAGTTGACTAAACGTGGTTGTATGACTAGTTACTGCTATTTGTAGCCAGACTGAGGTGCCCGAGCTCAGAATGAAACCTGCATAGTTGTTTGACCCTGATTTTATACGCGGTTCTTACCAGTTGTTTTTGTAAGGGTTTATTTTTGATACATGTACACTCACCCACACATGGAGAGAAGATTTAGTAATGAAAGGAATCATGCTTATGCAGGAATGGCAAAGACACAGTTACACATTTCATTGAAAGATTTGCTGCAATCTCTTTCTTTTCATAGAAGAAAGCTTGGGAGCTTGAACCTCCCTCACCAAAAGAATTAATGCTAATTTTTCTAATGACACAATGGCTTCTCTGGTTCACTGGGACCTGAGAAGAGGCTGGAGGCAATTTCACTAAGGAAGCCTGAGTTTTAGTTTCATTGTCACTAAAGATTCTTTGCACTAGTCTCAGATATATCAGTTAATCTGTTGTGCCTCAATGGTTCCGTGTAAGTGAATTACTCTCAATTGCCCGTCCACGTGTCTCAGAGGTTCTGCAAGGAGTAGGATGATGTCTGTCCAGGGATTTGTTGTTCTGAGGAATTCTGGTAAAGAAAGCTTGCTTCACCTGATAAGTGCTAGTGGAAAAACTAAGTTGTGTCATTAGTTTCAAAAAAGTGGAAACATGATATTGTATATATTTGTTTTTAAATTAATATTTTATTTTTGAGAGCAATTTTAGATTTACAGAAAAATTGACTTAAAGTGCAGAATTCCTGTATCCCTATATCTGCCTTCCAGCCCACCACTTTCTCTTATTAACATCTTGCATTTGTATGGTACATTTGTTACAATGGATGAGTCAATACCGATACATGATTATTAGCTCAAGTTCATACTTTAGGGTTCACTCTCAGTGTTGTACATTCTGTGGATTTTGCCAAAGGCATGATGCCATGTATCCACAGAGTCGTGCAGAATAGTTTCGTTGCCCTAAAAATCCCCTGTGCTCCACCTGTTTATCCCTCCCCACCTGCCCCTTGATCTGATCTTTTCCCCATCTCTTTATTTTTGCCCTTTCCAGAATGTCATATAATTGGACTCACACAGTATGTGGCCTTTTCAGACTGGATTTTTTCACTTAGCAATGTGCATTTAAGGTTCCTCTGTATCTTTTCATGGCCTGATTGCTCATTTCTTTTTACCACTGAATAATATCCCATTGTCAGGATGTTACTATATTTTTAAAAACCTCAAGAATGCTCTCCTTGCACCTAGGAATACCAACACCCTTTTGTCTCTGACTTTGCAGTGGTATTTCTTTTTAGAAAGCATTTCATGCATTCCTTCCTGGGGAAACACTTCCTCTGTCACAGCAGTTGTCACCAAACGGTCCAGATTATGGTTTTCCATCTCTTTGGTCCATTTTTTAATGAAAAATTTTATCTTTACTTTTATCCATAGACAAATTCCTAGACATTTACCTTTAGTTGGTCAGTCATATCAATTCAAGTACAGAACAGACCCAGCTAAAAATAACAGTCCATTTATGTGGCTACTTAGCTGTCTCCATAAATATTCAACTCTTCTAGGTAAAGGATGCTTGTTTCCTCTTAAGAATGCCTGGCATTCCTTAATTGTGCTGCACTGTTGCACGCTTCCATGCCAGCCCACTTCTCGGCATTGGCCGGGCAGGGCCCTGCTGATCCTTCTCAGGCCTCCCTTTCCCAAACATCATTTACCTCAAAGGGAGTCACTCTTTGATCTACACTCATCCATTTCTCGTCTCTGTGCTTCGGACACACCTCTAACGTGTCCATATCTCCTATTGGTATAACAATTTGATTATATGCCTTTATTTTTCTGTAGGAGGTAAGCTGCTCAAGGACAGTGACTTTGTCTTACATAGTCTTGAATCCTTTATAACCTGGCACTGTTTTTGGCACATGGTAGGTGCTCAGTAAATGTTTAACGAACAGATGTTAGTGGGAAAGAAGATAGAAAAAAAAAAGGAGGAACATAGGCATGTAGAAGGAAAAAGGGAAGAAGAAATGGAAAAATAAGAGAGAAGATTTTGTTCACCTGGAACAGGAAAGGGCAAAACAAGAGAAACTTTTATTGCTGATAAGGACAGGAAATAGCACAGTGAGAGTGTGCATAAGCAGTATATATTTTTATCTCCAAGTCTTTTTGCAATGTGTTTCATATTTAGAACACATATCAAGACTGCATCTGTTTCCAGAACTTACTGCTAACAGTTAGTAATAATGCCAAGACATACTTTAGGTCCAGCTTGGAACCAAATGATCAAATAGAATTTTTGACTTCTAATTTAGAGTCTGACATTAATTATAGCTGTCATGTAATAAAGTGTCAAAGTCTTTTCTAAGAAAATGATAGAAATTATATTAACTAAGCTGTAAACTGAAGCAAAACTATTCCTCTAAAACAAAGCAAGAGAACTGCTTTTGACAACTATCGTTTCTCACAAAGTCTTTTCTTTAGGCTGAATTTTTCCTGTATTCCCCCATCCCCCTCTCTTTCTAAACCCTTGCTGTATGATAGGGTTTCAAGTCACCTTGTTGTCCTGCTCAGTGGTCTCTGGACACGCTAGAGTTTGTCAGTGTTTCTCTTAATGCCTGGAACCCAGAACCCAACTCCTTTCTTCTTGGCCTCTGTTAGTCAAACTGAAGTGGCCTTAGCTCTTTGATAACCATGTTAGACTGTGGTCTCATATTTGCTGCTTTCTGTCAAGCTGCATTCTCCGATTTTTTTACTTTTACAGTTGTTTTATAGATCCAAGAGTGATCTAAAAATACTTTACAGTTATTCCTGTTAGGTTTTATCTTATTTAATTCAGATAATAGCCAAGAACTTTTTGGATTTTTATAATGTCACCCAATAAATTAGTAGCCTCTTGCATTCCTTCCTACCTGGGGTGTCTTTCTTCAGTTCGTTTCAGTCACTTCAAGTCAGCTCAACAAATTATTGGTACATACTTAAAGTGTGCTTCAGCAGGCAGTGAATAAAAATGAAATAGAAGACATCACTCCTGCCTTCAGGAAGCTTTCAGTCCCATTTAGACAATGACATAATGCAAATATGACAAGGTTACCTTATGATACCAGCCCACGCAGATGCCAGAATATGCAAAAAATGCTCAGGATTTTAGTGAAAGGAGATTTCTGTTGCCCCTATGCATAATCGACTTAAAGCCTTCTCCTTTAAGAAATTTTAAAAAAATCAATTCCATTCTGCTCAGATTATATACTTTTACTCTGAATCGCTTCGACAATTACATTTTCAACTGAAAAAAATTACACTTGACATGTGCAGTTTCATAACGTTTCTTAAGATATGACAAGAATATATAAGATCTTGTCTTTATCCAGCTAGATTGAAAGCACCCCTACGCCAAGGGCCTGGCCTTCTAATCCTTTGCTATCTCTCCATCACTTCAGCTAGATTGAAAGCTCCCCTAGGCCAAGGGCCTGGCATTGTTAATTCTTTGCTGTCTCTCCCTGTAACTCCTAGTTTCATGCTCTACATGTAGAAGCTCATGGGAAGTACTTGCGAGCAGCAGAAATGTCTACTCAATAGTCAGTGCTGCATGCTTCAGGGTTACTTACGCTATGACTGTTGTTAGGAATTGGCTAACAGATCTAGAAGTGGGGCTGTATAGGAGACTAATGACAGTTGCCGTTTACCTTAATTTCATATTCCATATACACAAATATGGTCCTAGCATGTGATTATATTATAGAATTTTCCACTATCTCTTTTAAAGTGAAGCAAGACTGTTAGCTCTATGCTAGAACATATACATGTACATATGCGTGTATTCACCTATTTACTACATTTAGAATGAATATACATGTAAATATTCTTGATTATTTGGAATATTAATACATATCAGCCGAGGTACTACTTACTTTTTTCAGGAAAAATAGGACCATTGAAACCCCCACGCCTTAGTATTATTTTGTTACTTCATTGAGCATTGACTTCTCAGAAAACGTTAATTGATTGCTGCTGGTAGAAAAGGGAAAGAGAAACTGCATGATTATTTTAAGTTAATTTTTAGGTTTGTTAATATGTAGAAATAGTTATAAAGGGAAACTTAGAAAGATATAGATGAACGAGGTAACTAAACAAGTAAAAAGCTTTTTTATAATTAAAATCCTATACAAAAAAATGAGATGACAGCACTTTAATTTGAATTGTTCAAAGTCACTTTTGGACAACGTTTTATTTCAAATAGCTGAAAGTCATTTTCAGACTCCTTTGTTTTCTTGAAAAATGAATATGAAGGTATATATTATTAAACTGGGTCAGAATTTAAGTAACTTGGTCTCAGGCAAATCTAGGATCCCATTTGACTATACTGTCTAAATTATTTTTTTTAATGTGAGTCTCAAGAAATTAATGAATCTCAAATCCATGAAAGTCACATAAATTAAAATAAAATGCTGCTTAGGCAACATTGTCCCTGAATATCTCAAAGGATTTCTTAAAACGGGAAGGTGTCATATCTTCCAGAGAGCCTTTGGCTTTAAGTGACCAATGTAGAAATGCAGCCAGTCATGGTAGACTGGGACAAGACCAATGTTTCTGTATCCAAAATTCACCGTTCTCTCTCCAACCAAAGTGGTCACCGTTCCAGCTCCCTGCTGTAATTAGTAATAATGCTATAGTTAATGGAATAATAATAACAAATATAATGATGGTTCTAAAGACTCCACCCTGTGCCAAGGAGAACAGTGATTCATGATAAATCAACAGTAAACCCATTGATGTGGTCACAATAAATCCAGACATAATTAAGAAGAACCTTTCTAAATAAAAACTACAAAGGAAATGAAAACAGGCTTGGAAAAAGAAGAAAACATCTGATAATAGTGTTGTGGTACTCATCATTGAAAAAACAAACCAGTAAGCTCCCAAACTACACCTTAGGAAAACAGTACATTCTCAGTGTTGCTTAAAGGTGCAGTGGAGAGTTGGCCTAAAAGTTCCCAAAAAGGAAAGTTTGACTCCCAGGGCAGTTAACAGAGAAAGTTAAAGTTGTGTTCTAACCTTAGAAGTTGGTAGGTGTCACAGGTACTGTACTTTGAAGCATTAGTTGGGTCTTGGTTTTTGGTCCACTCTGACAATGTCTTTCAACTGGTCCATTTAGACCCTGACATTCAAAGTGATTATTGATATAGTTGGGTTAATATCTTCCAATAGCATTTGTTATTGTTTTCTATTTATTGTCCTTGTTCTTCATCCTGTTTTTGTCTTCCACTCTTTTTCTGCCTTTTTGGTTTTAATTGAATGTTTTATATGATTCCATTTTCTCTTCTTTCTTAGCATATCAGTTATACTTCTTTTTTTACCTATTTTTAGTGGCTGCCCTAGAGTTTACGATATACAGGTACAACTACTGCAAGTCCACTTTCAATAACACTATCACTTCATGAGTAGTGTGAGGACCTTATGATCTATAAACGTCTGTGTGTAGATTTTGTGTGGACATAAGTTTTCAACTCCTTTGGGTAAATGCCAAGAAGCTCAATTGCTAGATCATATGGTAAGAGTATGTTTAGTTTTGTAAGAAACTGCCAAACTGTCTCCCAAAGTGGCTGTACCATTTTGCATTCCCACCAGCAATGAATGAGATTTCCCATTGTTCCACATAATCTCTGTGTGTCTTTATATTTAAAGTGGGTTTTTTGTAGATAACATACAGTTGAGTCTTGTTTTTGATCCACTCTACCAATCTCTGTCTGAATTCGTGCATTTAGACCATTGACATTCAAAGTGATTATTGATATAGTTGGATTACTGTCCCTTTGAAGAGTTAGTAAAACCTCAGATAACCTCTTTAATCCAGCAAATGATTGAAGCATTTAAATTGAGACATGCATCCCAAAGGAGGATTGAACCCAACACTGGTAAAATAGCAGTTGCCCAATAAAATTGTGTTGAATTGATTTGGTGTATCAGAAAAACATTTCTTGCAAGGCCCAGGCATATGGCACAGTGATTAAACACTCATAGCATCACTGCAGTGTGTTGGAAACAGCACTTGGTTTGGGAATTGAGCAACCTGTCAGCTAATTTTGGATGTGCCTCTGAGTTCTTGAGCAGGCCACTTAACGTCTACGGGTCTTAGTTTCCTCATGTGTGAAATGAGTTAGTTGGGCCAGATATTCTCCAAAATACATCATAAAGCTTTCAATGTCTATGATTCTAAAATAAGGCCTGAAAGGATAGGTTTTCTCACAGAAAGATTTAGTCAGAACATCAGAGAACTAAATACCACCAACCCTAATAAGAATAAAGGCTAGTATAGTATTTGGTTTATGAACTAAATTAATAGGAATAACTATTACAGATGTCAAGAAAAACTTTGTCTTGTGCTTTAGTTGATTCTGATGAGAAGCAACCTAAGATCAGGTTAATTAATGCCAAAGAACTATATACACATTCAGACCTTGACACTTGACCACAGCTGAACTTCTGTTCAGGGTGAAGCCTCATATATGTGCCTGTTGTCAGAGTCTGCAGACGGATTTTGAAACCCCAGCTTTAATTTAAAATTAAGGAACTTATTTTATTGATATTTTATATACCCTTGTGTGGTTTTAACTTATTTGTGCTACAGCCTCTTTACCTGAGAATGGTTATAATGAAATGTAGTTTATCTTACTGGAGAAATGAGAATCTTATAAGCTAAAGGTTACTAAAACAGAACAGGTGAATTGGGTTAATAATAAAATAAATGGGATCAGAAAACGAGATTTTCTATATTAAAGAAATTAGATATATTTAGAGAAAATATGATTAGAATTATAACAAAGTTCCTTTTAGTGAACCAGTGCTATCATGGTGTTTTATGAATACATGATAAAAACCTTTATTCATACAAATTATTACCAACATTAAATTTACTCATTTATTGAGACTGTTCTAGCCACCAGAGATACCACAATGAATAAGACAGAAAAACTCAGGGAGCCTTTTCTGCTGGCTTATGACATACTGATTAAACAGTCAGTCTTTGGAGCCAGACTCCCCGGGTTTAAATCCAGGCTTCTTCATTCACTAGCTGTGTGATCTTGGGGATGTTACTTACCTTGTCTGTACCACAATTTCTTCATTTGTAAAACGGGCTGATAATAAAACCTCCAACTTCAAAGGGTTGTTATGAGGACGAAAGGATAGTTAATATAAGTAAAGCCCTTAGAATAATGCCTGGCACTCAATAAATGTTAGCTATTACTGGGGAAGTGTAAGCAATTGAAAATAAGAAAATATTACTTAGGGATATGTACTGTGAAAAAAGTAAAATAGGGTGATGTGATGAAGAGGAAACATTTAAGCTGAGATCTTAATGACAAGAAGGAGTTAGCCCCGTGAAGATCATTCCAGGCAGTGGGGAAGCTAGTGCAGGGGCCCGTAGGTGGGAAGAATGCTGGTGGCTGGAGTGTGTGCAAGACAAGATGAAGTCAGAGAGATGGGCTGCTCCAGGTCGTGCAGGGCCTCTGCTGGTCAGGATTAGAAGTTGGATTTGCTGGGAAGTGCAGTGATAAGCCATTGGCAGATTTTTGGCAGGGTCGTGATATAAACAGATTTCTATTTTCAAAAGGTCACTCTGGCGTTTGTGTAAGAGGATAAGGGGAGAGAATTGTGTAAAAGGATAAGGGAGGAAGCTAGAGTGTGGCTGGGAGGCTATGGCAGTCACCCTGGTGAGAGGATGGTGGCTGGTGTTTGCCTGGAAGTGGTGGGGATGGAGACACTCTGGATTGGAGAGGGCATTTTGCCTGTATCATCAAAATATTTTAGTAATGCTTCTCCCAGTTGTTAGTTGACTTTAAGAGGAGTAATATTGCATCTTATAAGATTTTAGTTAATGTTTAGACATTGTTCATACACCCTGTAGTAAAGTGATAATTCAGGAATTGCTTGATTTATTAGGTGAATACAGAACCACCAACCCGGAAAATTCAGGCCAGAAATCCATTTTGAGAGGTGAAATGTTTGGTTTACTTATTTTCATTGATACATTAATCTGATTATTTCCGCTAGCTCCCTTTCCTGGGCACTGTCCACACCCAGATTTCAGTGCAGTGAAGGGCAATGATGAGATTAATTTGGGGGACTGGCCAGTGTTATATGTTCTTCTCACCTCTTAAAACGTAGATAGTGTGTTTTTATGTCCTTCGTAGCCTTTATACACACCAATTCCTTTTACTGCTTTTAAGATGGAATGAAATGAAAACCACACATTGGTGTGACCAGGCTGGCTATGCGGGTGCTTGTTAGCTGATCATACCAGGACTTGTGTGGCAGCAGCCCTGAAGTGAGAAGACCCCTGGGCAAGGGGCTGGTGGTTGGTTACATCAGGCTTGCAGGCTGACATCCTGCACATGAGAAAAGTAAAGCTGATGAGACACCAGCACTCGTCCTCCCTGTGAGTGGGGTCAACACCCAGGCAGCGTCTTCCCAGAGGACTGAGAAATTGGCGCATATCTTGAATTAGAAAGAACTTGAGTTGATAAGGGATGAGGGACTTGTTCTAAGCAGAATCTCATAAGCACAAACTTAAGTAAAGGAGGAAGCTTTAAATAGCTGAGACTGTTAGTATAACTGTTGTCATCAGCTGTCACTCCCTTCTCAGACCCTTTAACCCTGCCTTAAAAAGAGATTCTTTCCTCCCCCTCAACCTTCAATTTGGGCTCTGGAAATTGGCTTCAAGATCTTATGAAGATATGAGCAGTTGTTCTTAACCTTTCCTGTTTGAAAAGTAACAGAAGTCCTGCTCTCTATGGACATGAGCTTCCTCTTCCTGGAATACCGAGGTGCCCAGGTGTGCATGAAGACCACGACAGGCATTTGTTTGCTAGTTCTTTTCAAGGAAGGAAGGAGAGCAGTGACATCAGGGCCTCAGGAGCACATTTCTCAGTGACCTAATCTACTTAAAATTTGTTTGATGGATTTATTTTGAATTTTGGAAGCTCAAAGGACTCAAAATAAGGTACAATTCAAAGAGTGTCGGCATCTCAGAGGATGGGAAATCTAGAATAATTTCATGAACTCTGAAAACTTTATAGATTTGCACTCTGGATAGTAGGTTGGCTGTTTCTTTGGTTGCCAAACCTGGTTTTTAACCTTTCTCTCTGGCTTTGTCATTTAGAATAGAACAGTAAAGGAGAATAGAAGCCAAAGATTCAATGTAATGAAGATGCAAAACTAGATTGATAAACAACAGAACACAAGCCACTGGAAAAAAAATAGTCACTTTTAAAAGGAATAAAATTTAAAGACAGTGTGCTCTACTAGAAAGAGGGGTATTTTCTCCCCAGGAGCCGGGAGGTCTGAATCCTGACGGCACAGATGTGTGTAACCAATTCCTTCCTCTTCGGATGAGGGGGTGGTCTTGATCATACTCGTAGTCCTCACCAGTCTTAGGCATTGGTGTAGTTCTTTTTCCCTACAACACTGCAGTATAATATTGAAAATCACTGCCAAAGTGGGTAAGGCCACAGATAACTAGGCCTATATTAAAGGACCTTAGAACTAGAAAACTGGAGATGTGGTTCTGTTTCAGCCCATGTGCAGACTTCCCAAGCTAGTATTTGAAGTGTCAACTTCGGATTTGCGAAGCCACAGCTTGTGGGCCCCTGCAGATGGCTCAGTTGCACTACCCTGCTCTTCTTTGCCGTGTTCCCTGGTGCCTAGAAGAGAAAAACTGTTTCACCAAAGTGAATCCCACCCAAGGTCTTCCTCCCAACATTTTAATAAAAAGGTAAAATTTCAAACTGCAAATAATAGAACTTCCAGTTAAAGTCCTGAAAATACTTTCTAAAAGTTTATAAAAATCAAATAAGCAGTACCACTTTAGGTGTAGAAGGCAAATTGGAGCCATTCACATGGAGGTAAAACTCTTCAGTTACCTAAAAATGTGGCAAGTAAGCTCTTAACGGATACAACAAATGAACAGGTTAGCACCAAGGGAAATGGGAAGAAGGAGTAGATTTGTACAGATGCAGTCGGCGAGTTAGGACTGTGGATTCCCCACAGTATCACACTGGATGTGAAGAGGTCCACGCCCAGTGCAGTTAGACTACACGTGGACTCCAACAGCAGGCCTGTCTCAGAGGATGCTGGCCTGAAGGCTGATCAGCCAAGACAGGTGGAGACTCGGGCAGGTGCCACAGAATGTGTGAAGAAACACTGAGGATGCCACCAGGAAGGACGAGGCCTCCTTCGGGGCAAGCTTGAACTCTTCTACTGCTCTGACTCAGGAACTTCAGAGGGTGAGGAAAGTGAAAAGACCCAGGACACTCAGCTCATCTATAACAGTGACTTTTCTTGTGGCGGAAATAACTTAAACTTACAGATCAATAACACCCTGTTAGAACCTAAGACAAATAGGTGCAGAGGAAAATGGGAAGAATTATAGCAACTAAGTCCAAAGGTGATAGTAAAAATAAGTGCATAGCAAAACTTAGTATTAATGATAAGAATATTTAGATAGTGTTTTAAATATATAGAAAACACTTTCAAAGACATTATTTCATTTAACTGCTGGAACAGCTCATTGGAGCATAGATGTTACTATAGTCCCTGTATTGCCAGTAGGAAGTTAGGGCTCAGAGACTTGGCCCAGGTGATACAGTGCAAGAGTCAGAGAGTCAAGACTCAACCCCAAGTCTTTCGGCTCCAAATGTGCTTTCCCCACAGTGCTTTGTCGTGGGCGTCTCCACATCAGAGCCAGACTTGGCTACAAAAGCCAGTTGGGTATCATCCTAAGAGTGATTTTTATTGCATTGGTCTTTCCAGACTACACATGGGGGACATGACCCCACCAACCTTTACTGAGTAGCCAATGTTCACATTTGATGCAGCTCAGAACCCAAAATAAAGTAGAATTCACCAACTTTGTACCAGAAATAACAGTGGAAATAGTCCACCTCCTAAGTTTATAAATCTAAATTTTATTCTAGAGATTGAAAATGGTATATACTTTTGTATGTGGGGCAAGGAAATTTAATCTTACTTAAATTATGTACAACAATATATCGTATCCTGCAAGAGTTGGAAAGGTTGATATAAAATATTTATTTTCACTTTAGATAGTTCAGATCAATTTGCTTGAAGAATCTAGAACAAAGAAGAAAGAGAAATAGCTCACATCGTATCTCTCATTGAATGTGTGAGCCTAAAGCTAATTTTAACCCTGTTTAGTGCTAAATTTAATGATGAAAAACTTTCTTAAAAAGCTAATAGTGTTCCCATTTTCTTTTGGCCTCTTGCAGACTGTTGTTAACAATTATATTTTTTTATTTTGTGGAAAATAGCCTAAATTTTCTAACTGACATTTTGTGTCTAGAGAGAAAACCTGGGTATTTTTTGCACAGTGGATATACCTCACTAAAAAAAAACTGTTATACTATTTTTTAATGAATGGGCCGCTTTCTTTGGAGGAACAGTAGTTCTAGTAGAATTTTTAAAGGCATTTTTGGAATTCTCAAGATTGTCTATTTTACAGCAGAATCAGAATTTTAGAGCTGGAAACCTGTGGAGTAGATTTAGTCAAATTCTGTCATTTTACTAACAAGGAATGTGTACGTCAGGGAGGGAAAGGGACTCTGCCATAATCACGCTGCTTGTTGGGGCAGCGTGGTGGCCAGAACCCACCTCCCCGACTGCTAGTCCAACGCTCTAGAACCGTTTTTTCCCACTGCACTTCCAACAGGCCACTGACATTCTTTCTGTTATTGCTGTACGTGGCCATTGTAATCTGAAAAAAGCTACCCCTGAATTATCTCCTCCTCCTTTGCTTCTTTCCTCTTTTCACCTAAAATGAAATCCTCATGAAGAGACAGAATAGACTTTGCCCTGGATCTGTGACAGTACCATCTCTCTTGACTCGGCGTCAGCTGTTTGGGTCCACGTCTGCAGTGGACGCAGAGGACAGTATTCTCAGGCTGGGAAAAATAGGGCTTGGTTTTTGTCGGTGGCAAGCAGAGAACTTCCGCTGCTTGAGGAGCTACTGCTGGCCTCTGCGTGTTTGTCCCACAGCACACTGAGCAGACCAGGCCCTCTTCTTTTCTTTTTTTTTTTTTTTGTGGTCATCAAAACAAGTAGCTCCTCTCAGACACCTTAATACATAATTAGGTGTGTCTGTTTATACTTGGGAGACAGAGGGCTTCATGTCCCGAAGAAATACAAGAAGTCTGGGAGCTGCCACAAGCAGATGTTCAAAATGTCCATCTGTGGTGAGTTTATTACTGTAGCACCAGGAATAAACACTCAGGATGAAGCCCTCTGAAGCAGTGGGTGTGTGTGCTGAGAGGGGCACGTTATCGAGCGGAGTAGAAAGTGAAAGGAGCTCCTCCTTTTTTTTCCGATTTGCTCTCGTATTTGTTTATCTCCTACAACAAGAAAAATTTCACTATTTGGCTTTGGCTGTTTGAAGGCTTTTGCCAAACGCTTAACAATCTGTAGGGTTTGATTTCTCTCAAAAAAACCACTTTGAGAACAAGGCTCTATGTAACTAAGATGTGTTTGTTTTTGTTTAAATCACTCAGAGGAGAAATCATCTCTTGTCCATTGTTAGAAGAGAGGTTTCAATCAAAGGAAAATTCTACATATTCTAAAATATACAAACAGCTCTTTGAAATTGATGCCAAATCAAACTCTAAAAGGGACGTTTTTCTTGCAGAAGTTTTGAGTTAATTCCGTGTGCAGGGCTTGAGTGGAAAAACTCAGACTGTCAGAGGAGCGAGTTGCTGCAACACTACGCTGGGCTCGGAAGCTACAGCGGGAGCCTTGTCTCAGGATAGTATGAAGACGCCTGTGTGTGGTTTTAGGCTAAATCCTAGCAACAAAGGAAAAGAAATTCTTTTCAAAGTAAGTCAGTTTTTCAGGTAAATAAAAGGTAGTAGTTTAGTTTCTGATATGATTGGATCTAAACCTGCCAATGTGAGAAGGCATGCCAGTCATCACTTTCCTAAAAAATTCAATTGAAATGTCCCCTATTGTTAAAGAAATACCATCCTTTCCCCATGAGGACTTCTATTAGGATGAAAAGTAGTAGATGCTAATGAGACAAGTCTAGTGGGGAAAAGGGACACAGATTAGGAAATCCAACAGTTTCCTTTTGGCTCTGCCACTAATTGGCTGCATCCTGGAGACGGTGCATCCTTTCTTTGGCTAAGCTTCATGGTCAGTTGGTACCTATCATGCCTATCTCATGGGCTTTCTGTGAAGGTAAAACCAGATGTATGTAAAAACAGTGACAACTTAAAAAGCAATGCATAAGTTCGAGACATTATTTTTTAAATTTAATTATTATTTTTGAGAGTCAGTGTTGATATAGGATAGGATAGTTTGCTTGGGACTGAAAAAGCCAGAAAAAGTTTTGTTCTTAGGATAAGGGAGCAAACCAGGGAGCAGGTCAGAACAAGAGGTGCACCCCAAACTGGTGGTCAGAGCAGAGATGTGATTGTGGAACTAACTTGAGCCTTTTAGGTCCAGGTAAACGCAGGTATAGTAGGTCAGGAAAAGCTGGTGGCTGAAGATGGACAGCAGAAACAGAAGGCACATAGAAACTGCAATTAGAGACGAGGATTTAGGTCCAACCTGGTACCACCATCCCTTTTTCCTTACATATTTAAATACTTCCTGTAGGTCACACTGAGAGGAGCTCCATACAGTGCATTTAAAGACAGGACAGAGTTCCCGTTCTTGAGGAATTTATAGGCTAGTATAGGTAATAAGTGGTTGCAGCTCCTGTGCTTGTGCATGCCTATAAGAGACAAATGAAGAACTGAGTGAGTGCCAAGGAAGGAGAGGTTACTATGGGCTAAGCAAGAAGATGAGAAGAATCTTTGAAGCAGAGGCAGATTGTGAAGTAGATTTTAAAGGCTGCTTAGAATTTCCACGGACTGAGATAGGGTGGGGGTGGGGATACTAAGGGAATACTGAGGGAATAATGTCAACCAAGGCATTGGAAGGTGGGAAAATGGAGGGTAGTACAGAAAATGGAAGAGAGTCCCATTGGACTGGATGGTAGAGTTCATGAAGGAATAGAGTGAGAGACAGGCTGGAAGGTAAATTGAGACAAGACGGTATTCCAGCAAACAGTTGTTGTGTGCTTAGTACAGAGATCTAGAAATGTACACCTACCTTGAGTAAGAAGTGTGAAATGAAGTCACAGAACAGGCAGGCAGTCATGAACAAGGAAACCCTGAGGAACCAGAAAGTCGGACAAAACAGGGATTCAGGAAACCAAATAAGCTGTCTGGGCGGAAGATACAACACGCAAACAAAAGTGGATCTTGATTCTAAGGCAACCTTCTGTCACAACCAGGAAACCTCTTATATTTTCCTCCTGGGACAGGGACCAATCCCAGGGCGTGATCAGCCCAGGCCTGCACGGGGGAGCAGGGAAGTGGATACACCTGCTGTAGGGGAGAGAGGGCAAAGACGAGGACAGGTCCTGGCAGGACACAGTCGGAGGCTAGAGCCGGCGGCTCTGATCCTAGATTGATGTGGATTGTGCTAGGCCTGGGATGGCTGCACCTCTTGCAGCTGACTTGGACAGACTGAACAGCACTTTGGTAATCTGGTTCAAGTTCTGGGTCTTAGAGCATTGGGCAGTTTGGGTCCCATGCTTTAAGGTCCAGGATGGCCTCAGGCTGTTGGATCAGACCAGGGGGAATTATATTTGAAAAAAGTGTGCTCTGAGCTTCAGGTTCTGAGCCACACCGCCTCGGAGGCGGCTGCTGCTTGGAGCCGACTCTTCCTTTCCCTGCACCTCTCGGGATCAGCGCTGGACTCAGCTATCGGGAGAGCTGGAGACTAGATAGGCTAGATTTAGAGGAGCAGATGTTTTCGTACTTTAAGAAGCAGAGAATTGAAGCCCTGAAGACACAGTGTGTGCATTTGGGGCGGCAGGGGGTGGCGTGCAGTGTGGAATGAGGTCTGGATGGTGATTATTTGCTGTCTGAGCCTCCTCTCCCCACTGCAACAGGCCTGGCTTCTTACAGAAGAGTTTGGTTGGGCCCAGAGCTGGGTGTGTAGAGTTAATTGGGAATTTCAGGATTCTGATTCTCACCTCATGTCTTTTCTAGCTTGGACCCAATCTGTTCAGTTTCCTTCTTCTCTGGCTCTACTAGTTCAAATAGTACCAGTAAGAGGAATGCCCTTTTGAGATGGAGATATTTGCCATTTGCTGTGTACTTTTGCCAGTTCTCACTTACAAGAGTCTTACCCAAAGAGAGAACCTGAGGAATATAAAACGTGATTTGCTTAAGATCACTCAGAACATCAGTGGTAAAGACAAGACGAGAATTCCGGGGCTGAGTCAAGCATGGCAAAGTGGCACATATCAGCCTCCCCATTCCACATGCCATCCCCACCTCCATCCCCATTCCACATGCCATCCCCACCTCCATCCCCATCTCCATCCCCAGGGCTCTCCTTTATAATTGATCAGAACCCTTTTCATCATTGCCCTCTAGGTAGGCATGCCCAATCTGTTAGAATTCACATGAAAATGATGTCGAACCCCTGCGCCATGGAGGAGACTGTGGCAGCTGAGCCCCACAGGTCTGGGGCCAGGTCCTGGGTCACTCTTTACTGGTCTGTAACCTTGAGGAAATCACTTCACTTCTCTGAGCTTAAGTTTGTCATCCATCATGGGGTCAGTGATATTGTCTACCTCGCAGGGCTGTGGTGAGGATTTAATGCCACAAAGTAAGTAGAAGTGCTTCAGTGAAGATCCTCTACAGAACAGAGCCATCACATCTCAGTTGTTTGGTTAGCCACTCTTTCCTCTTAGTAAAACTCGTAATACCACGGGATGCTGTGAGTGTTGTCACTTATAGGATTCCTATGGTTGGAGCAAAGTGAAGACTGGTCTATTAAGCAATAGCCGGTGCTAGTTCCCGGCCCATCATCAAGCAACCTCAAGTCAGAGCATTCCCAAACAATCGGTTAGGCTTGCTACCAAGCTTGAAAGAAACGCTCCTCAGATTTTTCCACGGAGGTACCCCAAAAGGCAGAGGGAACTCCAGGGCTCCTTCATTGCCCCTGCTTCCCCCAATCTGTTGACATAACCCCAGACAACCCCAACTCCCGCAAGGACAACGTTTTCAAGTCTCGTTTTATCTTAAAATTCATGTGAATTTTACTCCATAATATGCCTATTTTTGTTTTAATATAAAAATAATGCTTTAACTTACTAATATCAGTCAAATGTCCTTCTTTAAAAACCCTCCCCCATTTGTCCCCTTCTTGTGTTTCATGCCCTCCTATCAGCTAGGCTTTGGTGTCTAATATATAACATCTCAACCAGTTCATAAATTTCTGCTTTTAATATAGTCTGAGTTACCACTGGCACAGACCACAGGGAAATACCAGGCCGTCCACTCTGCATTCAGGCTTTTTTGAAAGATTTACTTAGGAACAATTTATCATTTAGTTTCAATTTTTAAAATAATCTTAATTGGCCACATATGTTATCAAATAAGAGCTGGTCTTCTAGCCTCTGCCTCCCTCTGCATCTTCCTCCCCCTACACATGCACATGCGCGGTACAGTCTGCCAGGATGTCAGAAAATTAATTATGCCACTGTAGGCAGATACCATCACAGGAAAGCCTCCCCCCGACTTAAGATAAGATTACTGATATTGAAGCTATTATTTTTAGCAGGGAAAGACTATTGCTTTTAAACCTCGTTCCTTCTTTTTCCTAGTTCCTCCTCTTTTAATTGTGGCTCCATGTTTTGGTAGCCATAAGTCATTAGTGGTTTTTAATTTCTCTGAAACTGAAATAAGGTCTGAAAGGGTGGATTTGTCCCTTTTTTCCTCCTTTTTTCCTTTTTTTTTTTCTGGCTAATCGGAGGAACGCAACCACATCTGAAGCCACTTGGCTCATTATGAATTTCATGGAAACTGATTCTCTGAAAGTGTTTCCATATGTGTGTTCCCAATATATCCCATCCTCTCTAAATGGGAGCACAGACGTGTGCATGGGCTGGAAATGGCTTCAGGATGTGACAGAGCAGTCATATGACCGCCACAGCACCGTGGGTGGCCCCTTCTGAAGGACACGGTGTCCTGGGTGCTGGCCTCCTTCCTGCAGTGGATCTGGTTTCAAAGACTATCCACCCTTCCTCGCCTTTAAAAAGTTCTTAATCAAGGCCTAGCAAGAAGATCTCTCTCATTTCTCCTGTTTCCCCCCCAACCTTTTGGTTCCTTACTTCTCTCTTACTCTCCCACTCTGTGTGCACACACATACGCTCGCACATCTACCGCCAGCCTCCTTTCCCTTCATAAAAAGGAAATATATCATTCCAACAATATCCTCAAAATTGGGTGGGTTTTAGGAATGGCTGAAGTTTCTGAAAATTGCCAGGTGGTTTTTTTTTTTTCCCCGGTCTCTCTTTCCTTCAGCATAGCATACTTAGCTTTAGGATCAGCTGGTCTTTCAGAATCTGTGAGCATGCAGTGGAAAAGTACAATTCATTACAACACGGAAAATAAATATTTATACTGGATAGTTGAGGCACTTTTCCTCTCTTTTGCGAAACTATGGAGTTTGTTAGTCTGACCTTTCATTATCTTAAAAAAATTGATTTCAAATTCTCATTTTGCTGGTTTCTTCTCCATCAGCATGATCCATTATATTTCTCCCATGTAGGGTATATTTTTCCAATTATTATCTAATGAAATTAAAACTAATTTAATGATAGGTACTTGATCATTTTAGCGTAAGGGGACAGATTCAGGGAAATTAAGAAAATTGGTGTAAAATCCCTTAAAACCTCAATGTGGAAAATGCAAAGTTGTATTCTGCATATTGTCTAAAATTGATTTTTGCATAATGTTTACACAGCATTTCTGCTTCTGTCATGTTGCCTGCTTGAGACTATGCTAGTAATTTATCCGTTTAGCACATTTTTTGAAGCACCCGTCTTTTCTCAGCACCATACTATGTACTAGGTAGGAGCTAAAAGAAGGGTCACGTGGTTCTTATTCTTAATTGCTTTCCATTTCGTTAGAAAATGAAAATACTTATCTAAAACCAATGATAATACTTTAAAATGCATGGAGTGATAGAATTTGCATACATAAATATTCAAGGTGTATATGGTAAAGAAAAGATGGTAGGAATTTGTCTACCTGGGAAGTCCTTATGTAATGGTGCACTTTGAAGACAGTGCTTGCTTCCCTTGGTCTGGCAGAGAGAAGAGAGATGGCTGTTAGTCTGGGGAGAGCATGAGATGAAGATCCTGCAGTGGGGATCCTCAGTATATGTCCTGTCCTGAAGAGGAGGGTTCAGAGTGAGGAGTAGAGGGGCATGACCTTGGAAAAGTAGAGAAGAGGACTCGGGATACGCCAACAGCCTCCTCCTTATTTTTGCCCCTTCGTTGTAGAGTTGCTCAGTCATGCTTGTGAAGGGTGGCTGACCTGTGCTTGGATAGGGGGTGACACCCTCTGGTTTTAAGGCTCTGCCACTATGGGCCTGAAAAGGTGCTGTGTAAGTGGAAGATTTTCTCCCTTCGTGGGTATTTTCATAAAATGCTGATCTAAGGAAACTCAGGGCAGATCCTGCACATTTTCCCACTGGCCTCCTCTCTAGGGCGGCAGATGCAGAGCAGAATGCTGACCTGGGATAGAAGGACCATGTTTTAATCTCCCAATGTCACTCAGATCCACCGTGTCTCCAGGCTTCCGAGTCTTCATCTATAAAGGTCATCTATGCTTCTTGATGACTCTGCCATACTGGCTCCGTGTACTAGTCTAGAAATTCAGACAGTTGTGTGTTTTACCCTCTGTTATCTTTACCCCCCACTCCAAATGAATAACACAACCTTAGTGGCAGCAGTTATCCCAGGATCCTGAGGGAGACGAGTGTGGCTGTGCATTTCTGGCCTGGCCCTCTTCCTCCTGCATCACTTCTGCCTGTGGCTCCCAGTGTAGACTTACACGCGGATATTGGCTCTAAGGGTACTGGGAACAACACTGGTGGCAAAACAGAGGCATCTGCTCACTAGTGGCAGCTGCCATTTGTGGGCGCCTGTCTGAAACGTGAGGTCAAGTGATGTCACGATGCTTGGGAAGAGCTTTGAACACTCTTTAAAGAGAGTTTTATGAGGTTTTATAGGTATAGAATGGTATTTGAATTACATTTTAGGTTTGATGTCAGCATTATTTAATGCTTATTATATCTATTTTTTTAATGTGTCAAAAGTGTACCAGCTGTTGCACACAGTTCCTGATCTCTGGACTCATTATTCATTCATTTGTCTGCCCATCCATATGCCTACATTTAAAAAAATTTTAAGCTCTTACAGTGTAGAAGGTTCTGAGGGATATGAGAGGAAAATAAATGATGACCTTTACCATCCAAAGCTTGCTTTATAGTTGGAAAGAACAGGGTAAGAAACAGCTAATAATTCTGTAAAGTAGTGACGAAGGCCCCCAAAGAGTGATATGGAAAATAAATGCTGTTGGAAAAGGAGTGAACTCGGAAACGCTACAGTAGAGCAGCTGGGGAGGAGGCAGCCAAAACTTGTAGAAGGGGAAAAAGATTCTTAGAGGAGAGCAGCTCTGTGGGGGTCTCATGCGTCCTGTGTTCAATAAAAACAGTGCCATGGGGGGTTTAATAAAGTCCTTGGGCTTTGAGATTTGTCGAAGCAATAACTCCCACCATTTAAAAGGCCCCAATGAAGCTTTGAAGTTAACACCTCATTGCCGAGAAGTGTGATGGCTTTTCATTCTGTACCCTGATGCCCTTGCATTAAAGAAGTAGGACAGAGGACTCTGAATATGCCAACTGTGTTCACCTGGATTCAAGGCCCTGTTCCTTTTCTCTGTCCCAGCCTCCTCCTGCGCTGGCATGTCTAAATTCCACGGCTTAGAGGGATCAATACATGGGTGCAATGTTTCTGAGCTGACAGCCCCACATGGCAAGTACCCAGTCTGATACTCTTTTCAAACTCCCATCTCTTTTCATTCTAGAGATCTCCTTGCACGTTTTCAACCAACCATTACTCACTGAGGGCCTACTAAATGAGAAAACGGATGTTAAAATACTAGGTAAAAGCCTAGAAACATCTAGTATTATTGTTATTAAGCCCTGAAGTGGGGGGCAAGCAAGGATTCAATAGCTCTCTGCCCTCAACAGCCCACTCTTCAGTTAGAAGTTCAGCATGCCCCACGATAACTAGCATTCATTTGAAAGCAGTGCGGAAAAGATGCCGAGTGGGGGATCATAGGCCACAAGAATTAAAGGTCAAAGGTTCTCTTTCATTCTCCCTGATCTTGGTTTCATTGGTTTCTACCACACTTTCCACTTGCTCTGAAGACCCAGGAAACTTGGTTGGGTAAAGAGAGGCTATTTCCTTTTTCCCCATAGACCTTGGGGGGAGGGGCAAGATTTTTTTAGTTTTAACATTAATTTAATTTTTTTTGAGCTTCGGGGGCATTTTATTAATGTATTATTCCTCATGTGTATGAGATTGTGAAAGACTGCTGCTGCTGCTGCTGCTGCTTTAATGAGTCAGGCTCTTGCAGCTCTCTTTATGACGGCTACCTTTGTTTGCAAGCTCCCTGACTGTGGCCAGGGCTGCAGATAGGGCTCTGCAGTGAGATGCATCTGTAGGAAACCAGCAGGTCCTAAGGGAGTCAAAACCTTGACCTTGGTCTCATTCACATTATGCCATGAGCAACTGCACTAATTGCTCAGTATTTAGCAGATTAGATAAAAAACAAGACCTAAAAGAGTTGTTAATAGTGTCCCAAGGACAATAACTCTCATTGGGGCAACACATAGGCACCAGAAGAGCCTACCTAAGTATTTTTAGGCAAATTTATTTAGGAAATTGACTTTTAGGGCAGCAGATATTTATGTATCTGTGATCATGTCAACCAGATGCCTTAAGGGTGACTAAGATTACAAAGAGATCAGAAGTCAGGGAGGTCTGTCTAGTTGTGGCCCAGCCTCTCTCAAGCTGCGTGATTTTGTAGAGTGAATGGCTCCCCCGCTCTGGACCTCAGCTTCCCTGTTCGTCAGCAGGTTAGATCAGGATTATCTAAGCAGTAAACGAGGGGTTTGTGTTTTTCCATCAGAGTACCCCAACAGGAAGAGGAGGGTAAGTGGGTGCCTTAGGGAATCTGGAGACAGAGCCAAAATTTTGTCAGTCATTTTTTGTTTGTTTCAAAATTCACCCAAGTGTTGCATTCTACCCCACATCACATTCACGTTTACTGTGCAGTGTCCCCCTGACTCCAGGTTGAGTAGAACCAGCCCGTTGGGAGGATGCGCCATGTTCATCCCGGCTTCAAGGACCTCCGCAGTGCTGGCTTTCTTTCATCGGGAGGTTGCAGTCAGCAGTTGTAAACTGGCTCCGGGCTGTCTTGAGGCTCGGGGCACATCACTGGGCAGTTACTGAGCCTTGGTTTTACATTTATAAAATCAGATTGGGGTAATGGGACTTCTAGAACTCTCCAGGCTTTCATCTTGACCCTTTTAATGAGTAGATATTACATTTTCTTTAGTTGATATAATATCTGGGTCTATGTTTTTAAGTCTGTAAATGTATTAAGTTTGTAATGTGGCTAGTGACACAGGTACAAATAGTTTAGGACACAATGTCAATGTAATGCAAGAAGTCTAAAAGAAAACCTGAGTTCATGTATGAAACAGATTAGAAATTTAGAAACAACCCTATTCAATGAAAGAAAATTTAATTATATTGTTTGCTTCTGCAACAATTATTGTAAATAAATTGAGGATTAGGAAGGGATATATATTTTGGGTTTTTTTTTTTTTAAGTTTAGAATTCCTTCCACCTCCCCATCATAGATTATTATGTAAGGGATTTCATGTGATACTGTAGCAAGTGGTTAATATTTCTTCATACAGAATATGTTTCTGTATGTTTCAGAAACATTTCTTGGTAACACAAAATGACTAAGCAAATTCCAGAAAATACTATTTTTTGTAAATTATAAAAATTACTCTACAATCCCTTTAAAGTCCACATTAACTCTTTTTGCCTGGAAGGAGTTAATCCTCAAGACATTACAGTCTCAAATGACTAGAAGTGATTGGTCAAAACTCTGTAAACCTAGCGGAAATTTGTTGCATTGTTTTCTATAAACCACAACCAGAACTCATTAATTGAAAATTGAATGTCAATTTGCATTAGCTGGCATCTATAAACCAAAAAGGTACAGTGATCCTGGCATGTGATGGATAATAAAAACATCAGCAAAATGTATTGGGTAAAATAGAGAAGGTGGGGAGGTGGAGGGATACATTCAAAACCATATTGGTGTTTACTGGCAGGGCCCCACAGAAAGGGTTTTAATGAGGCTTCAGCATCAAAATAAGGGAAACCACATGGAATTTTAATTATGACTACAGTATATTTTAAGTACAAATACCCATGAGAAGCATTTTTTACACTGACAGGCCTATCTGTGTGAGCTCTGTGCTTCTCTGGGGGGCACACATTGATGTGTTAAGTGTGGCTTCTTTCCGTTTGAAATTGCTCACATTATTCTGGTCTCTCTCACGTGATCTCAGCATTGAACTTAATGCGTACAGAAGTGGCCTGCCTATAACTATTAGCTCTGCCAACTCAAGTTCACCTAGATGCCCTGCAATGAAAAGGCCGGCCGAGGACCATCTGTGGCCTCCATGTAGTGCCTGCATCGTGTAAGGCAGTGCAGAAGCAAGGAGGGGAGGGGGAACGTTACCTCTCATCTGTTCCTGTGTGCGATTCTGTCATAATCACTACTGGTACATTTTTAAGCTTGAGCTTGTCAGAATTTCGTATTTGGGAGGGGTTAGGTGGAGGTCAGTTGAGGATGGAGGAATTTATAAAAAGCAGAGAGTAACTGCCCAGGCTGTATGAGTTTTGGTTTGTCATCTTGAAAGTGTTTGCTTCTAGTATTAGAAGCTGCTCACTAGCTTTTCACCCTCTGCTTATGGGCCTGTGGATTCCGGGAAAGTACTAATGAGGGGTGGGAATTTCTCTGCCTCCCCCTCCCCTAAGGCTGTTGCTTCTCCTTCTGTCTCGGAATTCACGGTGCTAGAACCTTAGAGCTGGAAGGGAACTTAGAGCTCATCCCCCTCATTTTACAGATGATGACACTGCCACCTCTGACTTCTGCCTCTGGCCTTCCACTCTCAGTAAGAAGAGCCAGGCAGGTGAGATTTTTCATTGCTGGGCTGGGCTGGGCGGGGCTGTCTGATTGGTACTGTCCCATTGGTGAGGAAAACTTTTGTTAACTGTATACTGCTTTTAAATTCTCACTTACTATTACAAATGCACATCATGGCACTTACCCCTAGCATTTTATCAAGATCCCAGGCAGTGTGCATTTTAACAAAAATTAACAACTCTCAGTCAGCACCTTTAAAGGAAAGTATTAGGATTATTCCTTTAATAAATATTGTAGTATCCAAGAACAAGGGCTAAATAAAAATGGGGCTGAAGAAGAGCCCACTCACTAAGGCCTTCGAGAATTACTAAGTGCTTTCCCTTTTAGATAAAAGCTATCGGAAACCAAAGATGTGAGATCCAAAGAATTGGAATATTTTAGATGCGATCCAAATCTCAAGAACACTGCTGTTATAAAAGGGCTTGTCACAATTCTCTCAATTTTAGAAAAGCATAACCCAATCTTTAAAGATCACAACTATAAGTTTTTAGGCATTTCAGAAAACTAATTTCCATGTGAAGTGGTTTATAACCGTGGTTTCATAAGTTATGCACCAGAAATATCTGTGAAGGAAGTATACTGTTAGCTTTAGAAGTTAAAGGACTTTACATTTTAGGGGAAAACCATCTTTGCTTCCAGATTACCTGTTCAAATTGGCCTGAAGCTAATTCTGTAGGATGTGGAACAGGGCCCAGTAAATAGATGGTAAGGTGCCTTCCTCTTACATCTCTCCTGTGCAGTGAGCCTTTCAGAAAAGCTACTGTGGGCACCTGGCCTCAATCAGGTCCTACCTCTCCCATCAAGACTTGAAATGCAGTGATTCCTAGATACTAAGCCTTTCCCCCCTACTTTCAAGGGAAAGTTTATGACCCTTGGGAGAATTTCTAAGGGCTAGACCCTCACCCTATGGCCCCAGATAAGTAAGATAGTTCCTGAATATGTTGAAATCTGGTTTGATTTCAATCTGGTTTGATTTTTTTTAAATCTGTTACTAAGATGAAGAATAAAACAAGACTTTAAATTGTTTTGAGTTGGAAAGAAATGATAGGAACACATTAGGGTATCTTTTTGACGTTCTTTCATTGATGAAGGGACCCTGCCAAGAGTACCAATAAGAAGTCTGATCATTTTGGAATATCTTCATATTGGGTTGAGAAAAACAACCTTGTCCAGTCTAGTAAAAATGTCACTTTCAAATATCTGAGGTGCAATGAGAAACAAAAAGAGAAAAAGGTCAATGAGGATTCAGTCTTAAAGTCCGGTGAGTGAATCAATATGATCAGAGTGTTGGGTTGGCTTACACATATGACCTAGCACACATTTGGGTTTTTAAAGCCCTTTGGGATTCTCTGGGGGTGGAAGAACTTAAGGATAAATGCCGCTAAGACTGTAAAGTGGAAAAAAAAAAGACTGTGTAGTGAGCAGTGCTTTTGAAGATCTGTTTGTGGCTTGCTGTTCCTTTTTGGGAAGCTAAAGTTTTCTTTTTTCTTGTAAAACTTCTATCATTATTTTAATTGATATTTACAGATTTTCCCCCCATCTTCTGTTATAATTTTTAGGTGCTTCAGAACTGGGCCCTTTTTCAGACCCCAGGCAGTTCCCAAGCATTTCATCCCTCACTGAGAGCCGCTTCTCCAACCCACGAATGCACTATCCAGCCACCTTTACTTACACCCCGCCAGTCACCTCAGGCATGTCCCTCGGCATGTCCGCCACCACTCACTACCACACCTACCTGCCACCACCCTACCCCGGCTCTTCCCAAAGCCAGAGCGGACCCTTCCAGACCAGCAGCACTCCATATCTCTACTATGGCACTTCGTCAGGATCCTATCAGTTCCCCATGGTGCCGGGGGGAGACCGGTCTCCTTCCAGAATGCTTCCGCCATGCACCACCACCTCGAATGGCAGCACGCTATTAAATCCAAATTTGCCTAACCAGAATGATGGTGTTGACGCTGATGGAAGCCACAGCAGTTCCCCAACTGTCTTGAATTCTAGTGGCAGAATGGATGAATCTGTTTGGCGACCATATTGAAATTCCTCAGCAATGGCCCAGCGGTATCTGGCAGCCACGTCCCAAATGTATCAATATATACATATATAGAGAGAGTGCATATATATGTATATCAATTAGCTATCTACAAAGTGCCTATTTTTTAGAAGATTTTTCATTCACTCACTCAGTCATGATCTTGCAACCATAAGAGGGTAGATTTTGAGAGGCAAAAGGCCCAAGAGAGACAATCATAACTGGGTTTCAGATTGTTTTCTATTTAAAATGTACTTTAACAAACAAAGGAAAAAGGTATTTTTTGTTGCTTTTGTTGTTTGGTCTGTTATCATAAATAACCTGTTCATATGCCAATTCAGAGAGGCGGACTCCAGGTTCAGGAAGAGGAACAGCAAAGCCGCTTTCTCCCTGTGCTTTGAAACCACATACCCTCCCGGTTGCGCTGTGTATGGACCAGTGCACACTGCAGACCCGCTTACAAAGCCGGTCGAGGTGCACGTAAAGGGAGAAGAGGTAGAACGGACGCTCCCGTGAAGGGACGGTCCATTCAGAACAACCGTTCCAAAGTTAGCTTTCAGACTTCCGCAAGTACTCATTGGAACTGTTTGGTTTGGTTTTTTTTTTTTTTTTTTTTCCTACTTTAAGAAAGTGACTTCAAAAATACTGATCAGGATAGATTATTTTATTTTACTTTTTTTGTACTTTTTGTTTTCCTTTTCCCATTTAACCAAAAAGAAATCCCATCCTGCAACCCCCTCCCCTTCTCCTTTTATGCAAAACTGAAAATGGCAATACCTTATTATGGCCATAATGGTATAGATAGTGTTTGTGTTTGGCTGTGTGTTTTTTGTTTTCTTTTTTTTTAAATTATGAATATGTGTAAAATCTGAGGTAACTTGCTAACGTGAATGGTCGTATAACTTTAAAGATATATTTATAATTATTTAATGACATTTGGACCCTTGAAACATTTCTTAGTGTATTGATATGTTGACTTCGGTCTCTAAAAGTGCTCTTTATTAAATAACAAATTTCTTCAGTGGGCTAGAGCCATATCTGAAATATTGCTAAGCAATTTCAGTTCATCCAGGAACAATGTGATTTTTGAAAATACTTCCATCTCCAAATATTTTAGATGTAGTTTGTTTTTGTGATGTATGAAGGAAATGTTATGTTTAGTTCTTTCAGATCTTTGATTGCCTCTAACACAGCTTTGCCTTTTAAAGCAATAATTAGGGATTTAAAGTACAACTCTTAGCCCTTTATCACTTCTGTTGCCCTTTATCAGCATTAAATGCTGGAGTGATGTGGTTTCCTAATTTCTTTCAAATAGTGATGACTCTTGTCATATTAAAAAAGACAAGCACAAGTGAATCATTGAACTGCAGAAAAATGTTCTGTGGTTTCATAGTTACAGGAAAACTTCTAAGTCGCCAGGCTTCATAGTGAAGACATAGTCAGCTTATATAGCCATGCATTTGGCTAAGGGATAGGTCATGATTCACATGGTACAGGAAAGCAAAATTCCACCAGGGATTCTTAACCAACCTGCCTTACCAAACAGCAAGTCAGGGGAACCCAAGTTTGCCTTACCCAAGGCCCCACTGGCAGCTCTCCGCAGAATTTGCATTTAAAGGAACAAAATTAAGTCACTGTCTTATGAGAGCAGGGTCATCTGAAGTAGCAGGGAAGTTCCACAGAGAGCTGATCTGAGAGAACAGACAGCCTGTGGGGACCCATGTACAACCTTTGACATTCATATTTCTCACAATGGAGGGGAAAGGGAAGGCTCGGCTCCGTGGAATTGGGCGTCTACTACTGCGTCTGGATTTGAGTTAACAGCCCTCCTGTAGGATGCACTTTGACCACTCCTGGCGGCCACAGGGCAGATTCTCAAGTGTGAATCCTTAATCCAAGCCAGGCAAATCCCTGCCCTCCTCACCCCCCCACAGGTCCGGGCCCCTTCGTTTGAATTCTGTGCCCCGCTAAGCAGAACTTTGCAGAGATGTGCCTCCAGCCCCCAGAGGCCTCTTGCTCTCTAGTCATTCCCAAGCCCAGCTTCATAGGCCACCAAGCATGGTGGGGCATGGCAGTTGGACCTGTGCTGCTTGCCTGGGTGCCTCCCTGGGAATTCATCCTGACTCCTAATAAAAATTGAGGGGAAAACAAAACAAAACAGAACACTTTGCCTTCTAAAGGTTGTATACCAAGTATGCTTAGATAAATAAGCCACTTTTCTATTACTTAAGATGGAAGTAGTAATTGATACTATTTATTGTTTGTATGTGGTAGCTTGAAGCACACCACTGTCCATTTATTTTTAAGTGTAAAATATGTGTGTTTGTTTCAGCAGCACTTAAAAAAGCCAGTGTCTGGTTACACATTTCAATTTTAATTAATTGACATAAAAGTGTTACCGCCAGTGCCAGCTGTACCCTATTTAATAAAAAAGGTACTATATTTATACATTCTTTTTTAATGTTAAAAGGGCTTTTTTAAGTTTACAGTACACATACTAAGTGATGTTAGGGATGCTTTTGTGTTGAAATGTTACTATAGTGGCTGCAGGCAGCAACCCAGAAACACTTTAAAAGTTTTTTCTTGGGAAAAATTCAAGCCCTTCTTCATTCCAGCCTCGTTCCAACCACTCCGGCGGAGTAATTCACGTTTCTTAGATCAAATGCTGCCCTTTTTTGGCCTGGAGGTTAAATTTTTCTTTTATCTTTTTTTTTTTTTTAACTGAATCCTTAATTTGCACTGGGCCATGTGTATGATTCGTGATTTCAAGACCAAAGCAAAGCCTTACTCCTTCCTCCTCCTCCTCTATTTCAGGTGAAAATAGCACAGTCTTTAGGTAGCATCAGCGTTGCTGGAGTTGACAATGTGACCAACACAGCCACTTTTCTGTTTCGCTTGTCTCAAACATTTTAACCTATGTCAGAGTTCCAGAACAGGTACCACAGCTTCGGGTTTAGATTAGAGGAATGACATCCAGCCTGGAACTGACAACTCAACAGATCAGCCATTGCTTGTTCTTTAGCCTGTCTTACCACACCAGGGCCTTTTAAAAATGAACAGAGAAATCCACACCCTTAGGGAGCATCCGTTGCAAATTCAGAGGGGAGGAGATGTGTGTCCCGGCTTAAAGCGTTCCCTCCGTTCCCAGGACAGGGACTGACTCAGAGTCTAGGTTAATACATGGAAACACAAAGCATTAGCACAAACAATGATCAAATCTATGATATCTGAAAGAACAATAATAAATAAAATAAAAGACGAAGCTTCCAAACCTTGAATTTGTTGTTCTTAAAAAGATAATGCATTTAAAAAAATATTTTCTATGTGAGAATTTTTTAGATGTTTGTTTACTTCATGTTTACAAATAATTGTTTGCTTTTTAATGCAGTACTTTGAAATATATCAGCCAAAACTATAACCTACAATAATTTCTTAGGTATTCTGAATAAAATTCCATTTTTCTGGATATGCTTTTACCATTCTTAGATTTCTGTGGAACAAAAATAATTGTAGCATTTTGTGTAAATACAAGCTTTTCATTTTTATTTTTTCCAATTGCTGTTGCCCAAGATTTGCTTTCCATGCACATATTGTACAAATTCTGCTTTGTGCCACAGGTCATGATTGTGGATGAGTTTACTCTTAACTTCAAAGGGACTATTTGTATTGTATGTTGCAACTGTAAATTGAATTATTTGGCATTTTTCTCATGATTGTAATATTAATTTGAAGTTTGAATTTAATTTTCAATAAAATGGCTTTTTTGGTTTTGTTATGTGTGTATATTGGGTCTTTTCTCATCCGCGGCTTCCTCTCTACTCTGACGCCTACTCCTGCCTACACCTGGGCACTTACTGGCCATAGGACTTGCCAGGGCTGGATGAGAGCAGACATCCCACATTACTGGTGAGAGGAAAAAAAATCTTGGTAAGCGCTGGGTCTTGTTTTGTCCCGCTCCTAAGAGGGGTGGGCAAAGAATCTAGCCGTGAACCCAATTCCTTAGCAACCTGTGCCTGAAGAAAGGCGTACTCCCCCCATCCTTGGGTAAAGCCCCTTATTCCAACTATGGTCAGTCGGGGTGTAAGGACAGCAGCCTTGATGGTTCCGTGATTCTAACCTCTGGACACATGAATGGGACCTGGAGAGTGAACTCCTGGCTGTAATCACAATCTCTCAGGTGGCCCAGTCATAGGGGGTCACCTATTTTCCTTCCCACATCTCTTTTGGGTTCTTAAAAAGAAAGTCAGCCAAAGCTCAAGGATGAGTAAAAACGGACCTTGGCTTGGAGAGCTCTAGTCTCAGAAAAATTCTACTAGCGAGCATGACTAAGGTTTGGAGACTTGTCTTCTGGGCCATTGTTTATTTTTGGTAAGTCCCTCCCCTGCGATAAGGTTGAGGGCCTGGGGCAGAGTGGTTGCTTTCTTTAGGTCCTGCGCTTTCTGTACACCTTGGTTTACCACAGTTCTAAAAGAGAGACCAGGAAACCGTGGTGCAGAGAAGCTCAGTCACTGGCCAATGGGCCACATCGTGCTAAGAGTTAGAGGCCTCCTTTAAGAATATCTGCTCATTCTTACCCCTTTGACACTGTTTTCTGAGAAATCTTGGAAATAGCTAATTTCCGAGACTTGGAGACATCCTAAAAGCACTTAGGTGAGCTGAGACCAGGGAGCTTGTTTGCAGCTCTTTAAGGATGTGTATTTGTCCTTTTAAATTAAACATCTGCGTGGCTTTAAAAGGCATAGCACAGAGCTTGGGGACAGTGGCTTTCTTGTCCTCGCCAGCTTTCTCCAGCAGCATGGTTTAGGGCAAATCACTTCACACCTCTAGGTTTCAGTTTCTTGGTTCATGGAAAGGCATTGGGTTAGGTCTTGGCACTGTTGACATTTCAGGCTGGATAATTCTTTGGTGTATGTGCAGGGAGTCCTGTCCTGTGCATTGTAGGATGTTGAGCAGCATCCCTGGCTTCTACCCACGAGATACCGGTAGCACCTGCCCAGTTGTGACAATGAAAAATGTCTCCAGGCATTGCCAAATGTCCCTTGGAGGGCAAAATCACCCCGATGGAGAACCACTGGGCTAAAGGCTCTCCCTAAATTCTTAGGTCAGGCTTTCTAGACAGAGCTGGTGTGAGAATACACTGCTCATTAAAACAGGATAGCCAGGCAGAAGGCTGAGGGGGCTTCCCCGTGGTGGACGTACATCAACCTTTCGCATCCCTTCACCTGATGGCCCCCTGAGGTTTGGATGTGTTACGAGGAAGGCCCTGGGTTTCCTGTCTGCACTTCTTCCCTCCTCCCTGCATCAGGGGCTGTGCAGCAGTGAACAGCACAGCTGTGGGGCTCTGTTAGCCCTGGACTGCTTGACCATATTTATCATGGCTGCTTCTGTTTCTCGCTGGAAAAGACAGGCGGAAGAAGAAAGCAACTTCTCCAGTGTTTTTGACCCTTTGTGCCCCCTGCCCCCCAAATATTTAATCATCAGACATTTCTTCGAGAGTGGGTGTTTCCTGTTAACTCAATCCCGGCCGAGACTGGCCCCATAAACACCTCAGCTCTCTGTCGCAGAGCTTATTTGGCTGGGAAATGGGTATTGCCATGTAAACAGGAAGCCCCCTGAAGTTATTATCTACAGATGCGGTTGAAGAGCCACATGTTTATATTTATGGGATTTGAGAACAGTCTGCAAAGGCAAGGGAGGAGGTAGAGGAAACCCTCATTCACAGACAGAGCAGGGCGTACAGATCTTCATGAGTTGATTTTTCATTCCCTCTGGAAACGGGTGGTTAACAATAATGACACAGCCAAGATCCACGGCAGAACTGGAGGGACTGGCTTGTCCGATTGAAGCAAACAACCCCACCTACATGATCAAGTGAACAGTAGGCAGTCCAGTCCACTGGCCTCTCTGTCCCACTTATTTAAAATCATTTTAGAGACCAGTCCTAGGAAACTACAGTTTGGGAGCATCTGAAAGGTAGGGGTTTATGATAAAACTGCCATCTTGGTGTCTCTGGGGACACCGAAACTGACTGCCACAGTTTAGTGAGTGTGGGCCAGCTCTCCTGTGAGGTCCCAGGCCAAGTTATGCGTTTGCTCCTCAAGTCAGTTCCTAAGGGCCTGGGAAGGACGTCTTCGTGTGAGAGTCTGCAAAGCCTGAGCTGTCCAGGTGTTGGTACAGAGAACATGCAGATGGTGAGACAGCTGGCCTGCATGCTAGGCCTAGGTACACCGGGTTACTCCAATTCATCTCCACCCACCTCTGCTCTTCCTTCAGTGGTCTCTCCTCAGGCCTGGAGAAGGGGCTTAAGTAAGGCAAGGGAGGAACCAATACATGGATGGCTGATCCTCTGTATTTAAATTATGAGCTCTGAGCAAAGGCAAGGGAATCTCTCCCCTCCTGGCCACCATTCCTGTGCACCCCGATAAGCCTCTTTGTGACTTCCCAGCGGTAGCTAGTTAATCAGGAGGCCTTGGACATGAAGTTTTTAGAAAAAGTTATGCATCAAAATTTAGCAAAGGAAAGGATCCACTGCAGATGCAAAGGGTAATATACTAGGGTGTGTGTGTGTGTGTGTGTGTGCGTGCGTGCGTGTGTGTGTGTGTGATATGTGTGCATGCACACCTGAAGGGAGGGAGGGATGGAAGAGGTTGGAGGGATGGAAAGAGATGCCTGAGCCGCCATGTGGGGAGAGACAAAGCTCACCACACACACCAGCGCTCCTTGACACGGCTCAGACGTTTGTTATTCCTGCAAATTCTGCAAAAAAGCACCACCTTCCTCCCGCAAGTCTTGAAGAAGCAATTACTCTTCTTCAAATAGGTTATTTAGAGGGGACAAGGGACACTGGATGCCCTCTGAGATGTCAGGAGCACGGTGAAGCTGACCTTTAAGAAGGGGTTATTATTAATTTTTGTAAAGCTTTTATCCAAAAGCTTTCTGTGACTCAGCCGGTCCTGCTGCTCAGACATGCTCAGCCAGTTGGAAAGCAGAAGGATCAAGTTTCTGGAAACCCACTTAACTTTGACTAAAACTTATTTTAATTCGTTTTCTTATTATCTTGTTGCACTGATGTCTGGCCACTTAGTGGAGTTTTCTGGAAAACTTGCTTTATGTTTTAGCATTGTGAACGTAGCTCACTTCTTGATTGCTATCTTTTTGTCCCCGGTCATTCTGTCCCACTCCATAGCCAACAGAAAGGGAAGAATTCCCCCCCCCCACCTGTCATTCTTATAAAGAAATCAAGACCATATAGCAAAATGCTAGAAAAAAAAAAATGGGGAAGGGCAAGCAAAAGTTCTTCCACACAAGCCCCTCAAGAACTAGTCTTGTCTCTGCAACATTAAATGAGACCAGAACACAAATTGTGACCAGGTCTCAAGTGGCCTTGTACTCCATAGGCCTTAGGACATTTCTATTGCAAAACCAGAAGTACCAGCCTTAGCCCGGATGTGGAAAATGGAAGTGAGATGTAGTACCCTTAGTGGAATCAGGAGATACCGGATACGGTGGCAGAGCTCAAGGGTGTTTTTGAGAGATGGGGGTATTAGGAACTCCCCAAGCACAATTGGATGATGGATGATGTAAATGTGCAAATTTATTCTTTAAAAACAGCAAAAAGCAACCAACAAAACCACGTCACGCATAATTGTGGGAGTGTTAATACAACGGTTTTATGATTTAAGTCTCCTTGGACATCCTTTCCTTCCTAAATGAGGCCATTTATCCATCTCTGACAGTGACACAACTCTGACCGGTTTCACTTTCTGTTTCTCTGTGAGTTTCTCTTTATTTTTCTGCCCCCAAAGGAGAGGAGCCTTCTGCGGCATCATTACATATTCCAGTAATGCCTTAGTCTGGTTCTGTTTTCTCTAACAGTCATTTAATATTTAAATCTTGAAAATCATAGTGACCTTTCTCCTTTTTAGCAGTGTGCTTAAAACATCTTTTTGCGTGTGGATTTGTGGGCATAGAACATTTGCCTCCTTATCGAAATCTTCCTATTAGTGGTTTCACAGATGAGAAACACAGAGATTATTATTGAATATAATTCTCAACCACAACTTCTGGAACACGAACTGTGAACTCTGGTTGTGCAGGGTGAGACCGATGAACCAACTTTCATTCCTCGTGGGCGTGAAAGGGGGAGAAGGATCCAAGAAGGAAGAAGTGTGGAACTTTAGTAAGGAGTTAAGTGGTTAATAGGAACTAAGTTTTTTTTTTTACTGGCTAATAAAACCTCTCAGGGTTTTTCATATTATATGGTTCCTTCAGGCTCCTAGCCCAATGCTTAAAAAAAGAAAAAGACGAAAACAACAACAAAAAGCTGGAGCCTAAATACCGATGTAGTCCCAGTCTTGTTTACTTTTTCATTTCCGCAGTTGTAAAAAAAAAGAAAAAAAAAATTCCTCTGGAGGTTCAACTTTATCACACTGCAGGAGCGGGTCAGTGTTCGAACAACTCCAGTGATTCTTGCCTCCCAGTGAAAGGAAAAAGTCCACTCTCTCTGTTTCAGAAAAAGGAGACCACGATGCAAATGATGGATGCATCAGGAAATTTTAAAATGAAAGCCATGGGGGGAGGAGGGAGAGCAGATACTGAACCGAAACACATCTCTGGAATCCTGAATGCGAATGATCTCTGTCCTTTTATTACCAGTGGTTCTCCCAACAGAGCGGGATGTTCTTTTCTTAATAATAGCCAGACCAGATGCTAAATTCTCCCCGGCAACATGCTGTATAAGTGAGAAGGCAAACAGCTGATTCCTGTTAAGATGAACACCAGGAGAATAAGCCAGAAAGTATGAGAATTCTCTGGAGGTTTTTGCTTTGTAAACCCCTGTTTGGCAGAAAGATCACAGAATCCGAACTGAAAACACAGTGTGTCCTTCTGCGCCCGTCCCTCATCCCAGCGGCTTGCTGGGGGCCTTTGAGCCTCCTGCCTTCCATCCAGTCCTTTCCTAAGTTATCCAGAACACTGGCTCACAGGTTCCCCAAGAGGGAAAGTCGGAAGCCCCGAGCCCTTTGGCTTTCAGTGACTGTAGAAAAATACTCATCAACAGGAGGAATTTTTTTACTTTGCTCCTTGCCATAGAAAATAGTGAAATCCTGAACGTGAGCCAATAATTTTAAAATGGCATCTTTGTTCCATCTTTTTCACTCCCTTCTTCCCCCTGTCAGAGTCCATCAAATCTCTCAGTTATTATTTTGTTTTAGGATATGCCCTACACGCAGGATGCTGCTTTCTTCTTTCCCAGGGAGCTGCCAGAGCGGGGTGGGGCCCTGTGGGCCCGGGCTGACCAAAGCAGACGCGGTGCTGCCGACTCAGGCCACCTCACGATGTCCCCAGAAGTTGCTTCCCAGAGAGCGGGTTGCTCAGAGGGTCTCTCCTTGGGGCTTTGCTCCCAAGGCCTACAGGGGAGTGAGTGGGAGAAGGAAGGGTGTTAGAATCAAGGAGGTAGACTGGCTCCTAGCAGCAATAGTCCCCTTTGTTACCGTTCCTCCTAAACCCTCCTTCCTCCTTTCCCCAAGTGCCACTCCCTCCCTTGCAATGCACCAAGGGCACACTAGTTACCCTTTTCTCCCTACTTTCTTCCCCCAGAGCTGTCCTTGAAGTTCACTTGGCCCCGATCTCACCAGTATGAACGTCCTGGGGAGAAAGGAATGGGGACCGAAGATGATTTTCCTCCTTCCCCTCTTAGGATGGCACTGAAGGCCACCGTTTTACTTTCCTTTTGGGAAAAAGTCATATTGGGTACTGGTAGCATGATCAAATAATAATAATACTAATATTTAACTTTTATTGCACACTCAACTATGTGCATGGCACTTTGCTTAATATTTCGCAGGCCTTATCTCAGTCTACCCATCAGCCTATGAAGAAGTTAGTACTGTTTTCATCTCCATTTTACTGATGAGGAAACTGAGGTTCAAACTTGCCCAAGGTTACACAGCTATTAAGACTCAAGCCTAGATCTGCCTGATTCCAAAGACTATGTTCCTAAGCTAAAACTTTAGACGCAATCTCCTTTATCATCTATTTAATGGGGGTTATGAGAAGGAAATGAGTTAATGAGACATCAAAGTACTTAGCAAAGTGTCTAGCACATAATAGATATAAAATAGATGGTACCTATTATTATTACTCATCGTAATTGAGATGATTATTTTAAAAAGTATAAATAAAATTTTCAATTAGTTTGAATCAATAGAGTGGGAGGCCCAAGTGGAAAATTTTTTAAATACTATTTTAACATTAAAAAAAAATGTTGCTCTTTGAAAATAATATTTTTCTATATATTTTAGAAACTAGTTTTCTACTGCACGTCATGGCTAAGTTTAGCACTTGGCTTACCATGGGCTCCCTCCCTGAAGGAACTCAGAGATGTCGTATCACATAAACCATAAAAATAAAACACACTGACACATTCAGAACGGAAATGTTGACCCCACCCCAACCCCAATCCCCAATCTGTAATCTCTTCCAAGGTTTTCCATTTAGGTGTGCTGAGTCTTGTGGAAATGTTGCTACTGGAAAACTTAATTTGAACTTAATTTGGCAGCATTGGCCTCATCTAACAAGAGAAAGACCCAAGCCAAGAAATTCCTGTCAACCTCAACTCTTACCTTTCTAGGAGTGGCTCTGGGGTCCTCCTCGCCACTTGAGGAAGGGGCAGCCCCAGGTGCCCCATTCCTGAACTGGCATCACTAAGAGGCAATGCTCTGCAGTGGAGAGAGCTGATTTGGGAGGCTTGACGCCTGAGGAAACCTGGCTGTAGCCTGAAATGGAACAGCTGGCGTGTGCAAGGCTGTGTGCACTTGTGCACAGGCCTGGAGGAACCCAGGAATGGGGCATCAGTGTTCCCTGCCCTGAATCCTTTAAATCTCTTTCACTGAATAGGAGGGCTCCTCTCCAACTACCTTAAAGCATTTTACAGACTATTTCCTTGAATCTACGTTATATGGAATTAATATCCCATTTTACTGATATCCTAGAGAACAGAAATGATCTCTCTCCCTCTCATCCTCTCTGCCTTCTTTTCTTTTATCTTTCTGCAAATATTTATCAAACACCTGTTATAGGCAAAGCAATATGCTGGAAGGCTTGCCACCATTAAAAAGCATATTGGAAAGCATCTCTGTTCAACTTAATCCATCCCAATAAGAGATGTTTGTCAGGCTATTCTTTATTTAAGCAAATTCATGAATGCTTCAGATTGCCAAAAAGTTAGCGATTAGTTTCTAGAGAGAATTTAGATAGTTTTGATTTCTGCTTATAGCCAATTTCATTTCCCATTTCTCATTTCCAAAAATACTCAAGTATTTGTAAGGCACTTGGCATCTATATTTAGTTGTACAAGCCTTTCATTTCCACCACAATATTTGGGGGGCGTGGTGTTTAAAAAGTGGGTGATTTTCATATAATCAAAGGGGGAAGAGCTGCTCTTCCATTTTCTCCTCCCTCTTGTAGCAGCCATGCAGCCAACTCTGCATTAAGGGGTTGAGTGGTGTATTGAAAGGGGGAAGCAGAAAGTGGCAAAAAGATCCGGGTCCCAGATCCTTAACCCCTACTAACGAAACGTGTGACCTTGAACAAGCCACTTAACCCCTCTCGACCTTCTCCTTAAATGTGGAAAATAATACGTTACCTGCCAGATGGTATGGTAAGGGGCTATGCAGTAACTTTACCTATAGATTTGGAGTGACTTTTAGAGTGGAGAAATTATGGGCAGTTTTAAGAGGTGCAGCTAGAGTCTGCCCAGCATTAAGAGAGAGAATGAGGTCCATCGTTTCTCAGAGAACTGGCAAAAGTGGCCATTTTGTAGAGGATGAGGAAATGGAATCCCAGAGAGGTCAAATCACTTGTGCAGGATCACCCCACAGAGAGATGAGGGGGCTGGACATCTATTTCCAAGGAGTTCCCATACTCCTTCATTGGAGGAGACATTTCCTTCCTTCATAATAGTAGCATCTTCATTATTTTTTCATTAAGCACTTACATTTACTTACTTTTCTAGTTTTTATGAAGCCATTTCATTTGTTATAAACTTAGGCAAACTGATTCTGTTAACAATTTCTTATACTCATGTAAATTAATTTCCAACATACTCCATACCATATTCCAGCTAATATTATTGAGAAGACCTGCTATACATTACTTCATAAGAAACAGATAAAGTTATATCCCAGGCCTGACTTAGTGAGCGAGAAATTCAGTCTAAGAGCATCAACGCCATTCTTTCCTGGACAAAGATGACCTCTCCATTGTCAACATGCCTCAAGTTGATTGTCTCTTAGGGGACAAGAGGCCCCTTTGTCCTCAGTGCTAAGGGTAGATGTCATGGCCTTGTTGTGGTCAAAGTTCTTTCTATTTGCTGTTTCATACTCTGGCTATAGAGATGAGGCCACACTCTTGACTTCATTCGCATGATATCCTAGCCACCTAAACAAATGAAAACATGACAGCTAATCTTGAAAAAAGATAGACTTTTCATTTCACTTTTACCTTATATCTGCTTACTATTTGAGTTATCTATAACCCACGTCTCTTCAATTTAAAAGACGCAAGAGGAAAACCATGCTAATGGGGCAATGATGGAACACACAGGTGTTAGGTGTGGTGTTATTAGACAAAACTTACAATGTAGTTACTCATCTGGCCCCTGTTTAATGATAGACACAACCTCATTGTGCCAGGTGATTATCAGACAAAAGTACTAAGTCATTTGCAGGGCAGAAGGAGGTGGAGGGCTGAGAGGAGGAAGAATTTGTAGCTTCACCCTGTGATTTCCATGAGAGAATAATTGCCATTGCTTTCCTTCACAATCCCCAGCTCTCATCTGATCTTAAGGGAGAGGCTGCATTTTTATTCATTCAATAAATACTGATGGAAAGCTTACTAGAAATGATAGGAAGGAAAACTAATAAGCCATACCCCTACCCTCAAGAGGCTCACCATCTGCTCAGAGAGACAGAAAAATAAACTTGTAAGTGACAGTAGAGTGCAGCAGTGCCGTCACAGAAATGTGAACCAAGGGTGGAGGAGCCCCAAGCAGGCAGCAACTCCTGGCCAAGGCAGGAAGATGACATTTGAGCTGGATCCGGAAGGATGAGTAATTCTTGCCATTCGGGGTCTGCAGCCGAGCTGGGGTCAGCCCCACAACCACCCTGCAGTGCCGTACCTGGGAGTAGACAAATCCCCCCACCATGGAGACCCCCATGGAGAGCACTCCAGAAAGAAAGAGAGTGAGATCGAGCCCCCAGGCTCCATGGCGCTCTGTAAGCTGCCAAATCACACTTCCATTGATAAGATGAGCTAGAGGGGTTAGAGCGGTGGGATGGGGTGAGCGGTATCAGAATCTCTGTGGGATATGAGTCATACTCTAGAAAACCATATTCAATATTAGAATAATTACACATCAAAAGAAATACCTATGTTATCAAAATATATAATGTGAAGAAAAAAATGTGAGCTCAATGTTTCTCAAAAGAGAGCATCAATATAAAAAATGTTGAGAGATGACAGCATAAAATATCAAATTTCTGGTACAGACTGTAGATTTATTTTATCCAATTGCGTGCTTAGCGCCTGCCACCAAGTGGACTGGAGCCTTGATGAGGTAGTGAGGGATAATTTGGCACATAGGACTCTACAGCATTCAACAGGGAAGGGTGACAAGTATAAACGGTTGGGATAAGTTTATGCTCTGGATGGTCACGTATTCAAAGAACGTAACAAGAGCTATGCCCGTGACTGACCGTAAGTAAAACTTCAAAGCAGGGTCTTGGGGTCTTCTCTACCCACACCTCCAGACCTCTCCTTGGGAAGCCCACCATGACCCTAAAGGACCTCACATGGACTCTTTCTCTCTCCCCAAGCCCACACCAGCCAGCCCTGTACTGTGGACCTCTTCTTTTGTAAAGTGAAACTGTCAACCCTCACCTTTGAGAAGTCAGTGTATTTGCATTTCAAGGGAGTTTTTCTGGAACTATTAAAGGCCGCATACCCTGCTCAAAGGGCAGGAACCTTCCCTGTGATGCTTTTTTGACATCCCTCACATCCCATCCCAGAGCTGCTGCTTTCCTGCAGGCTACTCTTCCCTGCCCAGCAGAAAGGCAATCCTTTTTCTTCTCTCTCTCTCTTGCCCAAGCACCCTGCCCAGATCCCTTGCGGTAACAGAGGATCTGTGCCCTTAGCCACTATGGGTTAGAGTGAAAATGAGGGAGAGTTCTGGTTCTACCTGAAGCTCGCTTTCGAGGCCTTGCATTTATTTCTGTCTCTGCAAGAGACAGTTTATTGATTAATGGAATCTTTATTAGAGTTATTAGAACAAATAAAACACATGCACACACACATAAATCCATCTCTACCCCTCCCAAACCACTGGCTGGTGAAACGAGTTCTATTTCCAGCCCTGACATCTTGCCAGTTTGTCATTCTCCTTCCTGGCCACATCAAGTTCCATCGGGTTTGAGTTTATTGGCTACACAGTGAAGTTTATGTTGTCATAGAAATTAGCCTTGATGGACAGGGATATGGCCAGGGGATCAGGAGAGCTCGGCAGCCTCGTGGTGTTGGCATGGCTCAGATGTTAGGGTGCCTGGAGCCCTCTCCAAGAAAAATCAAAGCTGGCTCTTTGCAGCAGCAAGCGAGTGCAACGAGACACTCCTGAGGGACAGGAGCTTGGACGTGATTGTGAGCCGTCCAGTTCCATTCCACCCGTCCGCCTCCCCCCTTCCTCCCCAACCCTCCCGGTGCCCCCCAGTGCCAAAAATCCTTCCCCAAGCAATGGAGGCAGGGCCGGGAGGCCTGAGGTTAAGCCGCTCTCTTCTACAGTTCGTGGTTAGCTTTCGTAGGCTCTTGGCTGTTTGACAAAGTTGGATAATAATTCAATATTTCTTACTGAAATACTTGACCTTATTGTTAGTTTTTGTGACAAGGGGAATTTAAAGGAGCTGCAAAAATGCAAGAAGTGTGGCTGAAAAAGGCCAGGGTATGCCACTGAGCAGTGAACAGTTTCTTTTTCTGACATCTATAAAATTTAGGTGAAAACAGGTCAACATTGATGTTGGCAAATGGGAAAGCCAGTTCTATTGTTAGCAAATGAGCTTCAGATATAAATGTAAGTCTGATTCAATCAAAACCGTGTTTAGTTTTAGACACTAGTGATGTGCTTTCTATTAAAAAAAAAAAGTGTATTTATATAGACACACAAAGTAAAAATATTCTTTGGCCAAAAGGATCATTTTCTAAGCATCAAATCAACTTGTTGAAGTACAAGATGGGACCTCTTTCATTTTCTTTTTAAATTTGTAGGGTACATGCTCCCAGCATCCTCTCTTCTTTTTATTTTGAATTGGCAAGGGCTGTTGAAGATTGAAATCATATATTAAGAAAAATCCTGCCTTGCCTCATGTAGGGACCTACCTGGAGACTGCTAGCTGGTGGCTGAGAAAGAAATGAAGTTACAGGATTCAAATACACAGCTCCCCAGATTTGGCCTGAGACGTATAATCATTTTTATGGGCTCCTCTCAGGAGTCTCATAAGACATGTTTGAGCTCACAGAGGAGGAACTAAGAGAAGTTCCAGTCACTTGCCAAATCCAGATCGGGGAGGGTCAGTTAATTTTAGCCTACTGGGCAGCTTGCTGATCTTATTTTCTCTCTGTCCTCGGATCATCTGAAGTCATTGTCCTGCTAGGAACTGGAACAATCGTAGAATGTTGGAACTGCTTCTTCCCCTACAACCTCCCATTAGCACATGAAGAGGCTGAGGTCCAGGGTCAAATGTGGGCCGGTTGATAGGATTCTAGAAGGGTTTACTCTTCCTTGGGAGATCCTTTTTTTTCTCTTATATCGAGGTGAAATTCACATGACATAAAATTAAAAATTTTAAAGTGAGCAATTCAGTGGCATTTAGTATCCTCTCAATGTTGTACGACCACTGCATTTTCATCACCCCGGGCGGAAACCTTGTACCCATTAAACCGTTGCTCCCTATTCCCACCTCTGGATTCATTTTTGAATACAAGATGATTAGCTTGGTTCCCACAGTGCCGTCTTAGGGCCCCACAATTGTAACTAAGGCTCGGCTCCATTTCGGGTGGGACTGGGAGGAGAGAGCCTGTCTTGTGGGGAGGGGCCGTGGCCCTGGGCTGGGGGCGGGGGTGGGGCCCAGGAGAGACAGCGTCTGGAACCGCATGGGAACCCAGACCCGAAGACTCTCTGAACCGGAGGGGACCATCTGTCGGGGTAGCTGCTCTTTCTGAGGCTGATGTTTGGTCTCCTGCTGAGGTGATGATCCCTTTAAAATTCTCAGCATTCTCACTCTCCCACGTCCTGCCTCCCATCTAGAAGGCATCTTATTCCTTTCATTTGTCTTGGGAGGCGTCCAAGTCTGGCACCAGGCTGTCCCCCCTGGAGAAGCCCGGAGGTGGTGTGGGCTCACCCGGGTCTAGGAAGGGAGCCCTCCAGGGACGCTGACTGCCAGCTGTCTCCTTCAATACGCGTCATCCTGCCGGATAATCATTTTCAAATGGGAAACAATAATAAAAGCTTTCCTCTATTTTGCTTCCAAGTGTCAACCTATCTACACAGGCTATAGATGTGTGTGTGTGTGTGCGCGCGTGTGTGTGAATTGTCTGTCTAAGAAAAAAAAAGAAGTTCGGGGAGCACTCGAGGCTGTTGGGGAAGCTGGGAATCACCTCCAGTTGCCTTTCCAGCACTGTATGGGAGGACGACCTGGAGCGCGGGCCAGAGACAGAACTAGATTGTCAGGTGACCAGTTTTTAAAGCGCATCTGGAGGGAGTCGATGGGGTCTCTCCTGAGTCCGGTCCCTTGTGAATCTAGGGGTAGCTTAAAGCTGGGGATGAGACCAGATGGGGGAACCCAGAGGGCAGGTTTGGCGGCTGAAGATGTGTGACCTGATCGTGCAAGAAAAATCCCAAGTCTTTGACCTCAGAGGGAGTGTGACGCTGACACCCCCCTCAGGGGGCACGTGTGTTCTGTGGCTACAGAGTCCCAGGTCTCATTGTGACCCCTCTTCCTGGACTGTCTATTTTCCTTGGATAGGTTGGGGTAGGGTGAAGTTAAGTAATTTAACTGGTAAGTAATTTCAACTGTTTTTTCTATCAAAATATAGATGAATAAATTATGGAATGCAATACAAACTCCATAGGAGTAGTAGAGAGAAAACAGGACTTTGGAGAAATCGTCTACTTGTAGCAGGTTAGTTGGGGCCAAACCTAGGCTGATGCTCCAGAGTCAAGGGTTTGCTCTCTGCAGTCAGGCGGCTGCAGGAGAAATGACTGAAAAGTCCTGTCAGCGTTCCTTCTCCCAGAGGCCTGAGGAGTAGCTGGATCTTGTAGAATTCCCTCCCCCCACACCCTGTCCTTTCACTCATCCAGCTCCATCCCTTTCTGCAAACCTTCATGTCCCCCTCCTCTGTGAAGACTTCCTTACCGTTCTGGCCCAATTCTCAATGACACCGTGTCATCTGTTCTGTGAGTTTTGTACTCCAATCCTCTAATACTCTGTTTCAGTTACCTTTTGCTACGTAAACTGCACTGCAACTTGGTGGTTTAGAACAACAACCATTCTACTGTGTGTGATTCTGTGGGTCAGGAATGTAGGCAGGGCTGGCTTGGGCTTCCTCAAGACATGGTGGCTCCAGAGTGGTCAGAATTCTTCTGTGGTACAGGGTTCTAAGAAGCACAAAAGTGGAAGCTGCACATCCTTTAAGGTCCACCTTAAAAGAGGAGGTGGGCAGGGTCACTTCCACTGTGTTCTGTTGGTCAAAGCCAGTCTCAGGGGTCAGCCCAGAAGTCAAGGGGAAGGGAGATAGACCCCCAACTCTTCCTAGGAGGAAAGGCAAAGGATTTACAGTTCTCTTTCAGCTACCACACATATTGACACCCAGCCTGTCTGGCTCTGAAGCCTTTGGTCCTAAACACTCTGCAGTCACTCCCCTAAGATCTCCCCGTTCTCAGCGACCCTCAGTGCTGACTGCGGGGGGACTCAGTCGAGATTTGGTGATTATTTCAGGATTCAGGCGTCTGTAAGAGGTGTGGGAGAAGAGATTTTGGGCATGAGACATCCCTGCACAGGCAGACCCCACTTCATCAAAACACCAGGATAAGAGGCATCCTGAGGATGGAGAAGGTCATGTTTGGCAAGAAAAGATGAGCCCCTGGTATTTTGTAGAAGTCGTCATTATATGCTTTCCTGAGTCCTGTGATAGACTGAGTGTATGTCAGAGAACCAAGAGTTGAGGGACTCTTGCTAAGGGGAAAATAGAAGCTCACCTCACTTAACTGTTTGGAGATCTGCAGGGAAGAGCTGGGTGGCAGGATGCCTCTAGACTTGCCCAGGGCACCTGGGGGCAGTTGGCTGGAAGGGCTGCCCTGGTTGTCACTCAGAGACTCAGCAGGGTCCAAAGAGCCACGCTTCCAGGAAAGCAGAGAAAGAGGCTATTGTTTCTTGCCACTTTAAGTAGCTGATGACAGTACAAAGGAATGTAGTTAGGACCCTCCCTCCTGACTATGGAGGATTAGAGACTGAAGAACCAGACTCTCTCGAAGCCTCTGGGCACCAGGTGTGGGAAACACTGTGGGGGCAGAGAGGGAGTGAGCATTTCCTGGGGGTGGCCCTGTTGATTCTGGAATTCCACCCTCCACCTCCCAGCTCCTGAAACCTCCATCTCACCGGGCCTTGGTTTCCTCATCTGCAAAATGGGGACGGTGGTTCTTAGGATTTTTTTTCTTTTGAGGATTAAATGGAATAATCTATATAGCAGGCTTGGCATGGTGCTTGCCCTGAGTAAGTGCTTAATAAATATGAACTTCTTTCTTTCCAAAATGTTAGAAAGGGGACCTTAGAAATCACTGAATCCAATTTGTGAATGACCAAACTGAGGCCTGGAGAGGTTAAAATGATTTGCTCACGTTTAAGCAACGTGTAGGTGAATCTGTTTCCTCCTCTTGGCGCATGGCTCTTCCTTCTGATCCAGACTTTTAAGTCCCTCTAAGGACATAAAGAATTTTCACAGCCACACTGCAACTCATAATGGCCACTTTTTTTTAATTCTTGGATTGAATGCTCCGTATGACCCTGAAGAACATGGGATAACCAGAGGAGAAAATGATAGCAAAACATTAAAACAAAACAACAAATTTTAACATGAAAATCTCAGAATACAGTCATCTACTGAAATCACATTAGCAAGTCCTTGCTGCTGTCAATTTCTTCTTTATTAAAAAAATTATTTTAAAGATCAGAGTTCAGAATTATAATAAAGTGAAAAATAAGATGTCTCCTTCCTGCTTGTCTCCCCTCCCCCACCAGTTCTACTCCAGACAACTTTTATGCCCGTTCAACTTTGGCTCCTTTTTATCAACAAGTTGCTGGAAATTGCACAGGTCCACCAACAGTCAGGGGGTTTCAGGCAATGGAATCAGTCCCCCAGATGAGGTGGGAATCAGGAGCCCTGGGTTCTATGGAAACAGTGTTCTGGGACCCCGATATCTATTACAGAACAACAAATCACCCCAAAATTTGGTGGTGCAAAAGAACAACATTTTATTATGCTCGTCGATTCTGTGGATGGGGAGTTTGAACTGGCGCGGCAGGAATGGCTCGTTTCCACTGTAAACGTTTGTGGCCTCAGCTAGGAAGACTCGAAAGGCTGGGGACATCCTCACTCACACGTCAGGTGCCTGGGTTGGGCCAGATGAAGGATGGTCTTAGCTAGGACGGCCCCCTGGAGGGCCTCTCTCTGGCAGCCTCAGGTTAGTTAGGCTTTTCCCCATGGTTGCTTGGGCTCCAAGAACAAGTGTCCCAGCCTACCTGGTGGGAGCTGCATGGCCTGTAATGACAAAGCCTCAGAAGTCATGCGATGTCACTTTCGCTGTACTCTATTGGTTGAAGTAGTCACAAGCCCACCTAGATTCAGGGAGAGGGGCCCCTACCTCTCCAGGGAGGAGTGTCAGAGAATTGGCCTCCGTGTTGTTAAACCAGCAAATACGGTGACCGTGCATTCTGAACGCCGGGAGCCCACCATCTAACAGAGGATTGTGGTGCTGCTTCCAGTGGAGACAGGGGAGCTAAGAGGGAGACCTGGACGTGTCATCTCTGGGGCTTTTTGAAGGTTTATGGAGACAGAAGAATTAAAAATGGGACTATCTTGGGTAATCCTGGGGCAAAGTATGGTTTTTAAGCAGTTTGCTTAAAATTTCCGTTTGCCACGCCTGAGAAGTGGGACCACCACCCGCTTTCTCGCAGGAGGGGGTCTGCCCAGCGGCCACCAAGGCCCGCACCTGGGAGCCCGCGTGGGGACGAGCTAGACTTTGCGTGTTTTCTCCCGACAGCAGAGGAAATGGCAGTGCCGGGCAGTCTCCCTGAGATCAGAGCAGAGGGAGTTGTGGCCTCATTTAGAGGTGGTTGCGCCCCACCCTCTAGCCTGCCCCCCACCTGTGTACATACCCAGAAGGAACGTTGTTTGTATTGAATCCAGAGAGGAGTCTTTGAACTCTCAGAGATCTTCAGAGCAGAGTGCTGGGTGAGGTCAGGGCATTCAGGAGGCCTGAATGGAGGGAGGGAAGCTGGGCCTGTGCCCGCCCGGGCTCCTTTGAGGCTGAACGCAGCCAGAGTGATGCCCAGCACACAGCTAGGCAGCCGGGCAGCGGTGGTGTCTGGGGCAAGAAACCTGAATCCCTGTGCTGCTCCGCATCTCCTCATGCTCCCAGAGCAAGGGGAGAACTAGAGAGTTCAGAGCTTTCTCCGTGCTGGCCACTGTGTTAGGCATTTTGTGTCATTAACCTGTTTCATCTAATCCTCACAATAATCCTGTGAAGTGGGCATTATGATTCCTATTTTATAGTTAAAAGACTGAGGCTCAGAAAGGTTAAACATTTTTCTAAGGTCACACAGCAAATAAGAAAGGAGGCTGGATTCCAAAGGGGCAGGTTCTGTTTGCTTTTTTAAAATCAGCATGGCCGCAGGGCAAAGAAGCCATCCTCTCCTTTCTTTCTCTTCCAGTCTTCACTCCATTCCACACTTTTTCCTTTTTTCTAAATCACAAGATTTCCATCACTGGGCTTCTTGATGCTTGCAAAACCTAATCCCTTCATGGTTAGGGCGGAGAAGGAGTTTTCTGCAGAACAAGTTTGGAGAAATGATGCCTTAGAGCCAGGCTGTCCAATACAGTAGCCTCCAGCCACATATGATTGCTTAAATCTAAATAAAATAAAGTAAAATGAATAAAATTAGATAAATTTAAAATGCGATTCCCCAGTCACACTAGCCACACTTCAAGTGCTCAATAGCCACATGTGACTAATGGCTACTGTATTAGATGGTGCATATATAGAATATCTGCATTATTGTGCAAAGTTCTATAGGACAATGCTGTTTTAGAGAATATGTATAGGAGGAATCACATTTTTATAACTAGTACTATTGCTATTTTATTAATACTTTTAATGGTACTCGAGGTGTTTATTTTCTCCAAATCTTTCTCAGAGGTAAAATAATAGACTATGTTTTTGCAGTACTTTGTATTTTACAAACTGCTTTCACATACTTAATCTTATTTAACGCAATAGCCTTGCAACGTATGGTAGGTAATCATGTTACAGGTGAATTATCAAAAGTTCAGAGAGTTCAAGCAACTTGGCCACGGTTCTATAAACAGTAAATGGTAGAGTCAGGATTTCAACACAGATTCTTTTACTGCGCAGTTTCACAGGGAGAATTTGTGTATATGATGCCTGAAATTGTCCTTAGGCAAAGTCATTAAATCTAAAGTAATTTACCAGTGTTCTTGTGGGGGAAATTGTGCTTGTCAATTTTTCTTGTTTAGACGGTCAGATTTTTCATTGTTTTGCCACTGACAAATATCTTTGTTTTCATTCCAAAGTTGTCTGCAGCTTTTATACTTGTTTTATCATAAGAACACAGTTTACATTGGTGCATATTTATTAATTGGAAAATTACTTTTTTAAGTTAGTTTATAATGAAAATGATTATGTTTACTGTTACTTAGACAAGTGGTAAATAAAAAAGAATCAATAAAAAAAAAAAGACCTTTCCAGGGCATTCAGGAGGCATGTGATGGAAGATACACATACATGGAAAGGTAACCAACAATCCTAGTCAGGCATGATATGTGTCAAAGTAATATAGAGAGAGCAATTCATTTATTCACTTGTTTATTTATGTAATATAAAATATGGGCCATCCACTGTTCTAGACTCTGGAGATAGGCAGATAAACAGTAAACCTATAATAAAATAAATAACATGATGTCAAGTTGTGATAAGTGCTTTGCATAAACAAAAAACAAAGAAAGGGGACAGAGAGTAATGGGATAGGTGGCAATGCTGTTTTAGATAGGGCTGCTAGGAAGGATCTTTCTGAAGAGGTCATACTCGAAGAGAAACCTGAAGAAACTGAGTGAGTGAGCTCTAACCCCAGAGGAAACTGTTCCAAGCAATAGGAGCCATAAGCGCAAAGGCCCCGAGGCAGGCACATGCTTTGTTTTCCCTCTTGCACTAATGCCAACTGATCTTACATTCTTCATCTGGTTATATGTATGTTGTCTCTTTCCCCAGCTATAATGTCCATGCGTGGTTCTGGCAACAATGGGGAGGCTCGTGTGCTTGGAATGTAGTGAGAGAGCTGGGGAGAGGTAGGAGATTGAGTCAGCACCAGTTCATGGGCCACCCGTAGCAGGCTGTGAAGGACTTTGGATTTTATCCTGACATGACTGAAGAAGCTGTTGGTGGTGGAGGATGAAGGGCATGAGCTACCTTAGGCTATATTTGTTATTTTATTTTTAATCCAACTTTTTATTTTGAACACTTTCAGATCATTAGAAAAGTTGAAGGAATTTTACAATAAATACTCTTCACCCAGATTTTTCACCAGTTAACATTTTACCACATGGACTCTCTCTTTTTTTTGCTGAGGAAGATTAGTCTTGAGCTAACGTCTGTGCCCATCTTCCTCTATTTTGTATGTGGGATGCTGCCACAGCATGATTTGTTGAGCAGTGCTCAGGTCTGTGCCCAGGATCTGAACATGCGAACCCCAGGCTGCGGAAGCAGAGTGCGCGTACTTAACCACCACACCACCGGACCGGCCCCATCTCTCACTATTTGTTTTCTCAACCATTTTAAAGTCGGTTGCAGATATCACAACACTTCACACCTACATACTTCATCATGTATGTCCAAAATACGATGATCACACCCAGGAGACTTTGACAAAATAATATTATCTATGATTATTTAAATATTAAAATATGTTACTATATAAAATATATAGTAAATATACTAAATAGTAATATATAAAATTTCTCAAAGTGTCCCAATAATATTCTTTACAGCTACTTAAAAAAAAAATTCTAGGGTTAATCGGTGGCATATTGCATCAACTGCCACGCTTCTTCTTCTCTTCTACTTTAGAACAGTCCTCTGCAGACAGCTCAGCGGGACCAGAGGCTTGAATATTGAAGTGAGAGGACTCTTTTGGGAGGAGCTCAGGGGAGAAAAGGAGATGGGTTTGAGAAGGGAGATTGGGGCCAGATAAGGGAGACTTCAGGTGCAAAGCTACTGATTTGGGGCCACAGGAAGCCGTTGAAAGTTTTTTGACAGTGACCCATTGACAGCAGTGGTTTATGATGGTTCATCCAGCTGCTGAGTGCAGAATGGATCCGAGCTGAGAAAGCCTTCGTGGCAGAGATGTGCATAGTGGTGACATTTGCCTCTGCCCTCATCCCTCCCGGCCCCGCCCCCTCCTCCTTCCTTATTCTGGTTTCCAAAGGAGAGGTGCTATTTCCGTTCTCCTCTGCTTCTGGCTCTACCTTTCTCCTCTGTTTCTCTTCTTCTTCCTTCTTTCTTTCTGGCTTCCCTCTGCCACTCTTCCCTTCAGATCCTTCACCTAAAATGGGGAGCCGAGTGAGAGGGAGATTGGGGTCCTTGTCAGGAAGGAGGAGGCTCCACAGTACAATGGGGAGAAGTACCCCTGGCTTGGATTTCCTCAAGTTAGAGCAGCTCTTCCCCAGAACTCGGAGGGGAAAAAGTGAAATCCCCAAACCCAGGAACTTTGTAGCTTGAGTTTTAAACCAGCTCCTGCCTCTGCAAAGTTCTTCCTTACTTTCCCACTGTGCCTGTAGGCTCCCTCCTCACAACAGGCATCTAGAGAGTGAGAAAGCTTCAGATGTAGATGCTGTCCTCCTCAGCGTGGGACCCTGGACCTTGCCAGGCATGCTAGTGCTTCCAAGCTGCAGTGTCCTCATAGGGTAAAGGGATGCTGGCTACCACTTTTGAGGGCAGGGCAGGAGGGAAAGCCTGGCCAACAAGTGGGTCCTAGGTGGGCGTGGTACAAAGGACCTTCTGGGGGAGCCCATTCCTCTGTGGTCTGGCCCTGAGAAGTGGCCCAGGCTGACAGGATAGCCCTGGTTGGTGGGGGAACACCATGGCAAATGAGTCTTGAGCAGGCAGGATTTGTGGGGGCCTCTCAAAGCCCACTAGGTAAACTGGCCGCTCTGCTGTTTCTCATCATGATACCTGTTCTTGCAAATGTTGGCCAAAAAAGAAAACAAAAGCCCTATTCATAGTTTACCGATTTCTGTGGTGTAAATACTCCCACCATGGCCAAGTTCAAGCTGTCAATGTGATGTCACTAAAACCAGGGCTGAGAAGTGATGCTCACAGTTGGCTCTCACAAACTGGTGTAGCCAGCCCCAGCACACCTTTTCTTTCTGCCTCTGCAAAGTGCCTGGGATCCTCTTCTTTGGGGGAATCTCTGGAAATCCTGGAGTCCCTTCATAATTTTTGAGTGCAAGTAGAAATTACAAATGCATTTTCTAGGCTACACTTGGGAACAGCTTATGGTTTGGGGCCATGCTGCTGAAGTTGGAGGGCTTGTTATTTCAGGTTTGGTAATTCCACCACAGACTGTGTCTGTCCGTTGAAATGCGCGTCCTGGTGCCCATTTTAAATGGTCACTGGGTCTGCGTTCCTGAAGGGAGAGCCCTGATTGTAAGTTTCAGCAGTATGATGAAAAAGAATTGGCTAAATACAAAGGTAAAGGAGAAAACCTGGCTTATGGTAAAAGTTCTTTCCTGCAGAAATCATTACCCAGAGAAAACTTGGTGGAATATTGGATAGTGCACAGGCTTTGAAAATAGGTGGATATGATTTGAATCTTTCATTGACCTTGGGCAGTTGTGACCCTCTTTGAGCTCGGTTCTCACATCTCCCATGTAAGATCATGGTGAAGATTATATGAGATAATGTACATAATGTATATAACATGCCTATCACAGTGCGTGGTTCAGAAGGGGTGCTTAATTCTTGATACTTCGAATGTAAAGAGCAATGGTCATGGGTGTACGAGGAAGCAACCCTTAAGCTATCTTCATCAGGAGAAGCTGAAGGAACCGGACTGGAAAAGGTGGATTGAGGAAGACCCAGCATGACAGATGCTGAAGGACAGAGGACAAGATGGAACAGTGCAGCAAGTCCAGCAGCTGAGAGACCATAACAGCCGTGAAATCAGGGCCTTATTAGTCACCACTGCTCCAGCTGGTGGCTTTGGCTTCCTTATCAAGCAAATGGTGGTGGTAGTAGCACTAGATGGCTAATCTCTCAGGGGATGTTGAGGAGGAAAAGTCCCCATAAGTTTCTTTGTTTGCCAAGCAAAATATACATTAGGAACCCTGCATCTAGCATGAGCAATTAGCTGTAGATCCATTGGATGGAATTTCCTACATTCTTAGAGTCTATAAAAGCTAATTGTGGTCTAGGTCCTCTCTTCAACATAACTGTGACTGAAAGTGAATTGATATAGGAGCAGCATGTTGGCTTAGAATGAAATATGACATTTCATAAGCCAAGCAAAACAGAGAGAGCAGACGAAGAACTAGAGAAAGCCAAAAAGGGTAAGCAGGAAAACATCCCTTGAAACACAAGCCAGGAAGAGGGTTAGGTCTGAAATGACAAAAGATCTGAGCCCCAGAGAGTCCGAGTGTTTCAATATGAGCCAATTGGTAACACAAGCAATGAGGCTGTGGACCTGGTGAGGGATATCCATGAATAATGGAAGCAGGTGGCCTAGAAACAAAAGCACCTTTCCTCCCAGCGCATTCCTGGGTAACCTGGTGTGTCTGGGACCAGGACAAACTGAAGCTGAGCTATCAGGACACATATCATAGCGCACCCCTCGGGGCCTGCCAGCTGGGCATTGAGCACACGCCTTCCCGTAGAGTTAAAACATCCTGCTGATTCACACCACCTCCAGGTACTCCATGCGCAACCTGCTGCTCAGGGGCCTTCATAATGAAGAACATAGACACGAGGATGGGAGGGGGCATGGAGAGACCAAAGGTGTAGAAAAATATCCTCTTCTAAACTTGGGTAGACTCGTGAGTCCCTGAGCACCAGTTGCAGACAAGTAATAAGCGAGAGCCAATGGGTTAAGAAGGAAGAGGAAGAACAAGGTAGAGTGAGTTCAAAAAGTTCGATGCGGGAGGCTGAGTGAAGAGAGCCACATGCTCTGCTAGGGTTCTGGGTTCTTGGCACGGCTCTGCCCTGGCTGACCTTGCTCACTAGAGCAAGTCCCTTCACAGTCTGGAGGCTTTAGCTTCCATATTCATCAAAAGGTGATGCTGGCGGCCCCCGATGATTTCCCAGTTCCCGTCTACTCCCAGAATTCTCCTTTTTTTTTTTTTTTTTTTTTTTTTACCAAGGCCACTGCCAAGGCTGGCTTCTGAGGAGTGCAGGGATGGGTTGGGATCCAAACTAGCCAACTGCCTAAGGTGGACGGGATACAGTAGCATCACCACCTCCATCACCCAATGTCTGCCATTCTCCTGTTAGATCCCATGGAGAATGGCTCTGTCTGGGACAATCAATATGTGGCATTCACACTCTGTCTGCCACACCCTATGCCAATGGCATGTGTTGCTAAATAATCCTTGGTTTTCCACTGCATCTGGGTTAGGTGTCAGGACGCCTAATTGCATTGCAGGTGGCATTGAGATGAGCACCATACCTGGATGTGGTGGCCGTGCTCTTATATTTGGACTGGGCAAAGGGGACCTTGAGAAGAATTTAGGCTGGGAAGGAATCCTGATCTTCAGAGAGCATCTATGACGCCCAAAGGCGGCTTTTCATGCCTGCTACAAGTATCCTTCTCATGGGACACTTACCCGCTCATCAACTGACTCCTGGCTCCTGGGGCCAGTCAGTCCTGTTACAATGTTGCTTAACTTGTAACATGGAAATAATAATATCAGCCTTGCCCTCATTATAGGATTCCAGGGAAGTGCTTGGAAAAATACCAAGTGCGTCGCAACTATAGGCCTATTAATAATGTTGCTATTATACACTTTGATTGATGAGATTTTGATAAAGGGAGAGTCTCCCCTCCCCATCCCCGGCCACAAGACCTGTTCCCAAAAGTTTATCTCAGTCCACACTCCAAAGACATTTCTTGGAACCACATCTTAGTACGGTTCACCCAATAAAAAGCTCCTCTGGCTCCAAGTGGGCATGAAAGTTCATCACAACATTTGCCATCAATAAAAAACCAATTCTTTCCATATGAAAAGCATTATTGCTGTCGAATGGCTATTGAGTGATGATACCTGAATAATGGGAATATAGGAACAGGGAAATGTACAAAGGGAACTTCACAGGGACGCCAAATTGTAAATATAGAAATGCTGATATCGGGGGAATTAGTTAAGCGGAGCAGAGGATGTTTGCCTTCACCAACCAGGTGAGATGAGGGGAGCAGGAGAGATGGAGGTGGAGAGAAGCAACAGGTAGAAACAGATAGAGAATTGGTGCTGCCTGGTAGATGAGTCACAGAGGAGGGTGACACACAAAGAGTAACCCACAGACCATGGTCACATGGCTAGCCCTCTCAGCCCATGAATCTGTCAAAAATTATCTTCTGGAAAATTCTGTCCCAACAGCCGTTGCCTTTATAATTAGAGCTCCCTTGGCCACACAGGAACCCTGGAGCTGGTTTGAGCCACATCCATGCCTAAGGGGCAGGAAATTGGGCCAGAACAGCAGAGCAGCCATCTTCGAGGCCCCTAGGGAAGGTCAGCCTCTTTCAGAATCCCGATCCGTGGCCCCTGAGTCTTCCTGGCCAGAACATCCTGCCGGCTCCTTAATGCAGCTCTTCCCTCTGTCACCCTTCAGTTCCCATCCATCTTCTGGTTCTGCCACACATGGTTGCATGCTACCAATCAGTCCTGTGGCCATTCCTGGCTGACCAAAAGGAATATGGGTCAGTGTGGTGGATGAAGAGTAGGGCTCTGAAGAAGAGCTGGGGTTGGGGCATGACTTTATCCACTGCCTGGTGGGCTTGGAGCAAGTCACTTAGCTTGTCAGCCTCGAGTACTTCATCTGTTAAATGGGAATGATCTCTCCCCCACGGTTGATGGGATCAAATAGTGAATGTCCCATGTAAAGAGCTATACATCCGTGAAGTAGGGTGGCCATACTCCTGGTTTGCCCAGTACAATCCCTGTTTAGGACAGTCGTTCCGATGAAATCAGTAACGAGGCCCCATTTCATTCTCAGAAGTGTCCTTGTTTGGGTGTTAAATTATGTCACCCTGGGCATTGTAATTATTGACAGATGGAAATCTGGGGGGACTGAATGAGGCTGGAACGCTCCCCAAAGACCCTGACCCTCAGAATCCTTGTCCCTTTCCCCTCTGTCGCAGAGCAGAACTTCATGTCTGTCAGTCCTGATTCACTTTCAAAATAAAAATTCTTCAGTTAGTCCATTAAAAGAAATAACAGCCCTGTTTTAATTTCAGCAACGGCCTTGGAATGAAAAGACTACTAATTACTCCAATTAACCAAGCGCATTAAGCACACATGTTCAGACGAATATTAAAAGACCATCAGTCTTGGTCCTCAAGTTCTCAAGATGCTGGAATGTATAAACATTTAGTGGAAGAAATTGTGACTTCAGAGAAAACACAAACAAAGCAGCCTGTTTGTTTGTGCGACTGCCTACTTGTGGAGAAACAACCAACAGACGCGGAAAGACGTGAGGTGTCTCCCCCAGTTTCTGTTTCCAATTATTGCCCAGAGGAGACCGAACAAAGAAGCTCCTATTTATAGCCAAAGTCTAAAGAGGGGGGAAAAAGAAGCTTAATCATGAGAAAACACAATCCGCTATTGGCATTAATAAAATAAAACTGAAGTTTATCAAAAGAACAAACTGTCTTTGGGGAAAATAAATAACTCCTTCCACATCCTGACTCCACGTACAAGGTTCCCCCAAACCACTTGACTTAGCAGCAATGAGAGCCGGGGTGGGAGTCAGCTGAAGCCCCTGGAGCAGACGGGCTTTGTGGTGCAAGCGAGGTCTGGAAGAGTGCAGGCGCAAAAGCTTCAGGCTAGCACGTGTCTCTGTCTGTAACCAGGTACAGCAAAGCCCACAAAGGCCGCGTTTCTTTGAGCGCACCACTAACCCTTGGGTCGTTTCTCAGGGTTCAGACCTCAGGAAATGCTATGAGGGAACAGGGGACGAAGCTCAAGGACAGTATTAGCTACTTGGAGAGGATTCTGGGTAACAATGTACAAATGGCTTCAAGGTTCGGAATCCCATGTTGTTTTGGAGTCGATAAAATGCTGGTGAGGGCTGCTGTCCCCGCCTTAGGAGAGGGCACCTGCCTCGCATTATGCTTTGTCCTCCCTCCCTCCCCGCCTTCCCCCTTCTCATTCATTCACTGTTTCACTTATTCATAGTTTATCCAACAAATACTTTTAGTTTTTTAGAACTAAAATAATTTTTGACCTGTGCTCAATGCTGTGGCGAAGAAGCACAGTTTCTTGCCTCATAGATCTTACAGTCTCATTGCAGAGAAAAGACTTTCCCTCCTGACATCTTTATTTTGATCACTGATAGTATAATTTCTGTCATAGTCCAGGTATATATTTTCTGAATTCGTGAAGATTCCACCTCTTTCATCCCCGCTATTTGGTCCTGTCGATTCTACCTTTCCTCTATTTTTCCTCTCTCTTCTTTCCTTTACATTTCCACTAGCACTTCTCCAGGCTTTCTTTGTCTTTTCTTTTTAAAAGATTAATTTTTAAAAATAAGTATTAAGTTAGTACCTTGGCCAAGCACTGTGCCAAGTAATTTCTATATCATCGTCCCATTTAACCTTCACAATAAAGCTCTAGAAGTCTGTTACTGCCATTCCCATTTTATAGATGAGGAAACCAGGGCTCAGAGAGAGTAAGTGACCTGCTCAGGTCACACAGGTGGAGTTCTAGAAGGCCTGGGAAATGGCCAGTTTGGATACCATTCTGGAGGCACCAAAAATGATGGTGAAGGTGCTTCCATTTTCAGATAATTGGTTCCCTGCCTTTTGGAGCTTAAGATCTCATGTCTAACCACTGGATAATGCAGCTCCAGGAAGAACCTGGTCTAGGGCACAGAGAGTACACCTACCAACCCCATGTGAGGGCCCATGGCATGGTTGCAGTACTGCCCTCTTCCTTCCAACAATTTGTCTGGAATTCCAAGGTCTTTCCAGATCCTCCAGTGTTGTGGACTGTGGTTAGGGAAGGTCCTTGAAGAATGTACAAATGAGGAATTTTTTCATTCTAATCAAATTTATTCGTGGTTTGGACGCTCTGAAGTCTATAGTGGTGCTTCATCCTCCACTATGCCAAATTACTCAAGGAAAGATATCAAGGAGGGGGTCACTATTCTGTATAATGCTCCAGGATGTCCAATATGTGAGTCTTTTGCTCTCCAAATAGAGATTCTCTGCAGCTGGCTCAGGCTAGAAGTGAATCCTCCTGCAGGACCAGACTAGAACAAGCATTGTTATCATCATACATTAAGTAATTTTTGCCTCTTCCTTCATCTTCAAGAACTCAATTGCTCTTACTGCCTTTGACCTGCATGGACAAGAACAGTCAACAAATTCTATCACTTCTTCCCTTTTAGAATTATCCTTTCCTTCCATCTCACGTTTATCACTCTGGTCCAGGCAATCATTTTAGTTGTTCCAACTTATTTCTCTGACTCTAGTTTTTGTCTCCTGATTTCTCAATCCATCTTACAGTCTACTCCCCAAATAATATTCCATTCTCAAGTTCTTCCTGACTCAAAATTCTACAGTACCCCATCACCTATTTTTGAGTTTTTTTAATCACAAAAATAACACTTACTGTCTCAAATTCAAACAATATAAATGTGTATAAAGGAAAATGTCTCACTCTCTTCAAAACAGAGGATTGTTCTTTATTTCAAGATTCTTTCTTTTCTTCTTTTTTAACTTTAAAATGTTTATCAATATAATTCATGCATATGCTAAACAAAAATTCATTCAAATAATAATAGAAGTCTTAAAATGAAAAACAACTGTCTCCTGCCCCATGCTTCCCACTAACACAGCCTGTTGAATCAAAGTCAAATGCCTCGGCTAAGCTTTTGAAGCCCTATGTAATATGGTGCTGCTTGGGTTACCTTCTAAAACTTATTTCTACTCCTCAACTCGGACCAATGACTCCATCCAAGTCAGGCTCTGCTCTCATAGTCTTTGTCTTTTAACTGGAGCATTTAGTCCGTTTACATTATTTGTAATAACTGAACTATATGGATTCATTTCTACCATTTTGTACTTTCTAGTATTATTTATCCTGCTTTTTCTATGTTTTTTCTTTTTTTCTCTTTTGCTTCCTTGTTTTGAATTGATTGGTCCCCCCCCATTCTAATTTTTCTCCTGTGTTCCAGTTCTTTTAGTGGTCACCCTAGAAATTTTAATATGTATACTTAAAATAATAGAATTGAAAGTTAATCAATATATTTAAGCTCTTTCTGAACAATGAAAGAAGCAAAGAACACTTGAATTCTAAATACACACCTCCAAATTTTATATGCAGTTATCCAGGATTTTGATTCTCTCTTGATTTTTAAAAAACCACCAATTAGACATTATTGATGTTTTATACTATCAATTGTTTATTTATATTTAACCACACGTTTACCTTTATCTTTGCTCACTGACCCTCTTAGACCTACCTCCTGGAATCATTTCCGTCTTTATAAATGTGTGTCCTTTAGAAGTTTCTACAATGAGAGTGTTCTGGTAGTAAATTCTCTCAGTTTGTCATAGTTTTAAATGGTTTCTTTGCCCTCCCTTTCCCCTTTTTTGAAAGATAGCTTTCCTTTTTTAGAATTCTAGATTGTTAGTTATTTGATACTAATTGGTTGATATTAATGCATCAAATTTTCCTTGCTGTTCTTGAGAATTCAGCTGTCAGCTTGTCGTTCTTTTCCAGATAATCTGCTTGTTCTCTCTGATTGCTTTTAAGATCTTCTCTTCATTTTTTTTGTTCTGCGGTTTCAGTATGACATGTCTAGGAAAGGATTTCTCTTGCTTGGGATTCTCTGGGCTTTGTTAATCCATGCACTGGTGTCGTTCATTAATTCTGCAGAATTCTCAGCCATTATCTCTTTTAATATTGCGTCTTTCCATTCTCTGTATTGTTTCCTGTAGAATATTCTCATCCTATACTCCAGGTTTCTTAAATGCTTTCCTATTTCCCATTGCTTTTCCCCCCTCTACTACCAGAGTCTGTGTAATCTTTTCAGTATTTCAGTTCATCTATTTTCTCTTTTAACCTGTTCATTGAAATTCTGACTTTGTTTATCATGTTTTTCATTTCTAGAATTCCTGTTTGGTCCTCTTTCAAATCTGGCCAATTATGATATTATCTTTTTTCTTGGCTATCTTTTCAATCTCCTTTTATATTTTTTGAATATACTAAACATTTTAATTTTTTTTCCAACTTTTGTTTTTGTGTGTGTGTGAGGAAGACCAGCCCTGAGCTAACATCCATTGCCAATCCTCCTCTTTTTGCTGAGGAAGACTGGCCCTGGGCTAACATCTGTGCACGTCTTTCCCCTCTTTTATATGGGATGCCGCCACAGCGTGGCTGACAGGCAGTGCATCGGTGGGCGACTGGGATCCGAACCTGCGAACCCCGGGCTGCCAAGTGCAGACTAAACCACTGAGCCGCCAGGCGGCCCCTAAACATGTTAATTTTATATTCTATGTTTGATTAGTCCCAGTATCTGTGGTTTCTGAAGATCTGATTCTAGAATTTATTGTTTCTGATGACTCTCACTCAAGGTGGCTTATTTCCTTGTGTGTTTAGGGTTTTAAAAAAAAAGTTTATTTTCCTTGTAACTTAATGTGTAGGAATTCTTTGAGGCCTCATTTAAAAGTATTTTCTTCCAGAGAAGATTGGAATTTGCTTCTGCCAGGTGCCTAAGCATACCACCAAGTTGGAACCACTTTAAACTAAATTTTCAGAGTTTTCTTTCAGCCATAATTGTTGTGTATATTCGGACCCCAAACTCATAAAAGTCCAGATCTGAAATTAGAAATAGGGAAGGGGAGTTTTTTTCTTTGTCTGCTCCACTCAGATCTAAAGCCAAGCTGGCATGTGTCTCCATCTTCTTGCTCCGTGGAGTAGGTGTTTTTTCAGTTCATTCAGTGAGAGTGTTGCTCTTCAATATTCTTGGGTTTGTGAGTCTCTTCTCTGACTTTTTACTTATCCTGGGCTTCAGATTTTGTCCCTTGTGTGTGGGAAATCCTGACTCCAGCACTTGATGACTCTTTGGATTTTGGCTTTCTGGCCATTTCTGGGGCCCAAGGAATTACTTCACTCTCTAGCCAAATCTGTCATACATTTAAAAAAAAAGTTTTTATATTTTACCTGGTGCTGCTAGGAATTCTCTGAAAATCTAGTCCACCCTATTGTCAAAAAGAGAAGACTTTACTTTTTTGCACTGGGCAGATTACTTCTCAGCTTTAATTTGTTTCATCAGGAAGGTGAAATAATATCTATATCATTAAGATTTTTGTGAGGAATAAATAAGATACTGGATACAGATGCCTTCTATGTAGAAGTTTAGTAAGTGATGGTAATTACTATTACTGCTGCTACCATTCTACTATTACTACTTCTACTAGCACAACAATAACTACTATTAAAAACACAAAAGGGCCTGCTAGTCCATGGAGAGTCAAAGAATTAGGTAGTTAAAAGAAAAATAGTTAAATTTAAAAATAGTTAAAATTTTAGCTGTCTAAACGTATTCCTCCACTGTATTAACACCACCCTGAAGTAACTAATAACAGATCTCCCTGTAGGACCTGAGCCCTGTCCCCTGAGCTGTACCTTTGATAGGGGCGTGTGTGTGGGCTAGAAGCTGGGCTCCAGTCAGTAACCAATGTCAGAGTCCACAGTGGAAACACTTCCACTTTGTGCAGCCTGGGTGGGCAAGCTGAAAGAACACCATTTACTGGAAGAAAGGTGCTACACATATACAACGAGGTGTTATATTTATTATTATTTCTATTTTAAATTATCCATTGAAGAAAGAAGACATGGCAAGAATTTTTAATGAGGCCCAGGCCCAGGGTCAAATTGGGTTCAGAAGCCCAAAGGGAAGTGGTCTTGTGCTGATTGGGATGCATGTGATCTTGGGCAGGTCAAGTAACCTCTCAGCCTCATTTCCCTCATGTGTGAAGCAGAATAGTGGGGGCTGTGTAGTTTCAGGAAACTTTTATATCTCGGATTCTATGACTGTCATCTCTTCCCAACCTGTATCCTCTGGGTTCCCTAGTTCACTAACTTCTAAGACCCACCACCGCAGCTGTGCTAAAAAATGCTGTTTATCCAACCATGTCTGCCTGGAGTCACCCGTTCTCTAATGTGAGAAACAGAATCAGAGCCACAATAGAAACAGAATCCTTCATGTGGCTTTGGCCTCTCCCACTTCATGAGATGCTCATCTGTCTCGGATGTGTGGTTGGAACATGAGGAGCTACAGCAAGGTGCCACAATTGCCATCTAAGGAAGGAAGTAGTTGGAACTGATACCCTGTGAGTGAGGTTAGCCATGTGCAAAGTAGGCCACACCTAGAGACAGTTTGTAGTTGAGTTTCTAAGAAGACTTGAAAAACTGCTTGATCCTGCCAAGGGGACTAGGCCATATCCCTAAGCCTGAGATGCGACTCCAGGGAGTGAAACTACAGCAGTGGTGCATGACCTGTTAGAAGAAGGGGATGGCTGAAGTGCAGTGGTCTCTTCAGAGTCTGAAAAATTGGTAGCTGGAAAGCAAAGACATTTCTGTTGATAGCACATACTGGGGAAGGGCAGCGGTGTGAGAGGGAGGTAGACCCAGGTTCAGGATTTGGCTCTACCGCTCTTAGGCTCTAACTGGTCTGGAAGCCATGACATGGAGGCTGCCCTGCCATTGTTTTCCAAACTCCAATCATTTGAATGCCACAGTCAAGATGTTTGCCATACCCACCTGCTACCTGTCCTATTATTGCCTCAATGTTTGCGTTTAAGTTGATTTCTTTTTTACTGAAATGTGTTTATTTGAAAAGGAAGCTTTCTGTTACCATCAGAAGTGAAAAACCAGTATCACTTGCCACAGTTAGAAGTTACTCACATACACGCGTGCACACACACCCACACACAGACACACCCCACAATGAAAACTAGCAATATTGTTAAGTCCTAGCAAGGCACTATTGCCTGTGGAATTCTCTGGGCCTGAGGCTTGCTCTCTTTTTTGTTAAAGGGCAGATTAGCAAGTGTTAGATTTACCAGGACACCCAACTGAGACTTTCTCCATGGTGTAATAAAGAGGATTGACAGACGGTAACAGGAATGGGTAAAATTTGTTGAGTCTCTCTTTACATGTATTCCCACCAACAGCTGCACAATCACATAAGACAGGTACTCCTATTATTTCCATCCCTTTTCCAGCTGAAGGCACTAAGGCTGAGAGAGAGTAAATCCCTTGCTCAAAGTACACAGCTAGTTAGTGGTACAGACACAATGCAAACCAAAGTGATTTGTCTCTAGAGCTGGAGTTTGTCATCACAGGACTGTTTCTTCTCTTGCTTGGTGAGTCAATGTTATTTAATGCTACAACTTCATGACGCCTGAGGGCATCTCTGGTTCTACCTACAAGCATTTCCTGCATCATGAGTTATAGGCATCCAACACACTGGGAGATATTGCCCTGCATGTAAGCAAGGAGCATGGTGCCCGACACCTAGAAAGTGCTCAGTAAGGCTTGGTCCCTTCTCTCCCCAATTCTCCTGTCCATGGGACAGGGCTTCCTGAGCGCAGCTTCCAGTGTTCTAAGATGCTTGAAGGGAAGTGGCCACTTCAAGCTGTCACGGCTTGAAGACACTTGACATTATTCTTGGATGATTCCACAACTTCCGGGCAGACTTCCAATGGCAACTTGCTTTCCGAAGTGGACTTTCCAAATGGGGAGAGAATGAACCGGTCAGCTGATAGCGGTCCTCTGTCTTTGGTTCACCCATGGAGCTCAGAGACAGGCACAGGGCCCTTTATAAATACTAACTGAATGAGTGAGTAAATGTTTGGTGGTTATATTTCTAAAAATAACACTATTAATAATAAAATGGCTACATTATGGAGCTCTTACACTGTGCTTGACCCTGTAGTAAACGTTTCCCCTGTATTATTTCCTCAACGACCCAATGAAGTAGGTGCTATCATCCTGTTTTACAGATGAGGACACTGAAGATTGGATAGTCAAGTAACCATTTGACTCCAAAGCCTGTGGGTGCTCCCAACTCTAGCTTATACCGTCCCCACCAGAGTCGCCCAAGTGGCTCTGTGTTCTGGTGAATTGGATGGATGATGGTCAGGCCCTTGGCGCACCAACTCTGACTTTACTGACAAGCTGGGTCTCTGGCCTACAAAGCTCTCAGCGTGGTGTGGTGGTTGCAGGCTCTGGCTTTGGTCTCAGGCCTGAGTCCAAATCATTTCTGCCAGCTATAGGCCTTGTGAATTGAGGCAACCTGCCTAAATTCCCTGGGCCCCAATTTCTTCATCTCTGAACAGAATACTACATAAGAGAGCACTTAGCACACTGCACTTAGTACTAACTAGCATTCAGTAAAAGGTATTTATTATTGTGGAGAGGAAGCAAAGGGGACCAGGGCTGGGAAAGAGAGGTCATTTTAAGAGGAAAACGGAGATGGAAGCAAAATTATTTCTGTTTCTTTGTAACTTTGATGAAAGTGTCAGGGCCTTGGGGTGCTGATTTCCTCCTTTCTTAGAAACACCCCTGGTAAGCAAACTGTCCCACTCCGAGTGCCCCAGAATGAGCATCGCACCCCTATACTTGTTGGATACACATCCTCCCGGGCCATGTGGCCCACCCTGCTGCCCATTCCCGAAACGGCCTGCTGAGGCTGTGGCATTTGAGGAAATTACTTCCTTCACACGGCAGCCAGAGCCGTGTGGAACACCCAAGAAGCATAGGCGGCAGCAGCGGGATGATGAAGTGAGTGCAAGCTGGGGGCACGTGGAGGAGTGGCAGGGCGGCCCGAGGCTGCAGGGAGGAAGGGGAAGTAACGCCTGGAGTTAGCCGGGGCTCAGCCCTCTCCAGCCTCGACTCAGAGGGGCTCAGTCGTTCTCGCTGGCATTCAAAGATGCCTTCCACTGTGGAGCATGAGCTCTGGACTTGAGGAAGACTGTCAACAAAACATGGCCTCTCTCCCTCATCCATCCTCCCACCTCTCCACTCCCCCTTCCTTCCAATCACTGCATAAACCCTTACTTGCCTGTTTACTTGGCTTTGTGGTTTCAACTTAGATGTGGTTAGAGAGAGGTGGGGTCAGAGGAGAAGCTCTCCACCCCACTCCTTCACCTCTCCCCGATGGACAGAAGTGTCTTACTTGGTCTCAGAGACCGAACACGATATTCTTGGCATAGCAGATGGGGAAATCCTGATTCAGTTTCTCTGGGGTGGGGCCTAAGTACTGGTATTTGTTAAAAGCTCCCAGGTGATTCAGAGCCATTGGTCTAGTTATTGAAAGAACTGGGATGACTAACTCTCCTTAGAAGGCAAGTCACTGGGGAGAAGTTGGGCCCAGCCATAGTAAGAGTTAGCATTGCTTATTCCTGCATAAACACCAGCTAAGGATGGTTTGATTATCTAGAGTCTTTGACAAGCCCCTCAAAACCTTATTCCCAGCCCTTCATGCATGTGGACAAAGGGTACCTAACGTCCAGCTCATTTTACTCCTGCCAAAATGGCAGGCTCGGCAAACCTCTGGGAGAACTAGGAAGTTATGACACCAATGAAATGGTTTAACCCAGCTGGTGGTGGTGCTGAGAGGGACCGGCCATGACCTGAAGATTTCTCCAGATGTTGTTGAACCGATAGGTGTGCCCTAGAATAATGAGCTCCACCCAGTGCGATCTGCTGGCTACTGGAGGCCAGGATAGCTCGGAGGGTACACATGCAACTCAAAGAGAAAGAAGACATTGCCAGTGCTGCTTCTTGCCAACAGATTTATAGTAGAGATTACGGGTTTAGTAGAGCCTCAGCGAGACTCTGCAGGGGATTTTTAAGGAAAGCATGGGTTACTTGGGCGTACTTGTGTGGTGAGGTTGGATAGTCCATGTGGCAGTGGTGTGGTGTCAGGAAACGCCAGATGCTCGGGTAGCAGGCCTACAGGGGTCTCAGTTATAAAGAGCATGAAACACACTGATCAATGACACAGATAGAGACAGCTCCCCCGCCCTGCCCCACCCCAGGCTTCTAGAACTCAGGTGCTGACTCAGACTCCAAGTTTATGGCACAGTGGTCTGTAAGAGGCTTCTCTATTGTTTTATTTACTTTTTCCCTTCCCCAGCAGGGGTACCACATGCAAGATTCATTATCGTTCAGCAAGAACCAACTAGAAAAGATGATGGAAAGTGAGATCCCATTCACAGTAGCAGATCTGGGAATCTGATAACCCACAGCAGATCTGGGAATTAACCTAACAGAAGATTGCCCAAAACCTTCTTGGGAAATTTTAATAACTCTTAAAGAGTGTAAAAATTAAAGAATGATATTATACCAGAATATCTTTAATGTAAACTAAAACACATACACTCCGTTTTTAAAAAGGATATAGATATACTCAAGGACTTATAGTAATTAAGTGGATGCCCCTGAGGAGAGGAAATAAAACAGGGAATCAGAGACATAGACACATGCACCTTACCCTATAACACCCAAACACGTTTTCTCAGCAAATAATAGCTGCTCTCTTGAATACTCAACCAAAATAGGCAAAATCGGCATATTGTCATCATCGTTATGCATGTTCTTTTTTTCAAACTACCAGATTTTGATTTCCTTGAGGGCAAGGATTATTTCTTATACATCTTTGTATTCACCATGGTTCTTAACTCAGTGCCCTGCGTGTAAAAGATGCTCAATACATAGTTTTGTAAAGTCTCACTAAAAACAACATTTATACATTACAGAATGTACATTATAGAAAATTTGGAACATGTCTATTACAGAGAAAATTTTAAAAATGTGTATTATGAAAATTTAGAAAATCAAAAATATATTAAACTCATCCATAATATCACTACTTACGGATAACCAATATGAACATTTTGAGTATGTTATTTCAATTTTCAATTTTTTTATAATCATTTGATGGCTTTTTAATTTTTTCATCTAATAGTTTTGCCATTGTGTAGTTGGAATGAAAAAAGCACTTAGAGATGAATTCAATATACAAAATATTTGCTATGCAAGAGAAGTACAGGGTGTACAAGACAGGAACAACTCGGCTGAGGGTTAGTCTGCAGGAAGATCTGAAGGAAGAGGAGGGGCCGGCCAGACTCTGTGGGTGCGTGTGGTTGATGAAGGGAAGCAGTGCAGAGGTCAGCAAGCTTTTTCTGTAAAGAGCCGGATATCTGTGAGTCACACAATCTCTGTCACAGCTACTCAACTGTGCTGTTACACTGTGAAAGCAGCCACGGACAATACTGTATGTAAGCAAATGAACATGGCTGTGTCCCAATAAAACTTGATTTATGGACACTGAAGTCTGAATTCCATATAATTTTCACAGTTTTCAGAGGGAAAAGACCAGAGGCAAGAGAAAGCTCAGCACATTGAAAGAACTAACAGAAGGTTGTTCTAGATCACTGAGTGGGAGCGGGAGGCGGAGGATGTGGCTGCAGAGGCTTCAGCCATTGACCACTTGTCTCCGTGTGCCACTGAAGGGTTTGAAGTCGTGAAACCAGATCAGTTTGGAAGGAGCTTTAGAAGCAGATCCATTCTGGGATTGCATGGAGATTTGAACCGCCGCTCAAACTGCTTTAGGCCAGAAAGTCTGCTTTTAGATTCTTTGCACTCCCTCAAGAAGAAAAAGCAACACCCAGGAAAACAGTGCCCCACCTTGGGAACACCCAAGATTTAGTACAACTAACCAGCTTGGGGTTGGGTGGGAGAGGTGTGCATAAAACACTACACAAGCTGGGCGGATGGTCTGTGGGATCCTTGCAAAGTCAGCCCGGAGTGCCTCTTCCCCCACTCTTCTTATTATGACACTCCTTGGTACACTCCTGTCATTTCCACTTCCTGGGTCCATTGCTGCTGTGTTCCCATTAGGTCCACCCACCTCATCCCCAACTCTCCTGGTTATAAAATCAGATCACATTGTCTGCTTGGCCTTGTTACCCTCTTAATCAGTCTCATCCTGATTGAAATGCTACTTTGAAACCTTCACAAGTGGGGGATCACTGTCTCTTTAGTTATTCCTTCCCTGCCTTCCCACACCTCCTCGCCACGCCAGGCTGCAAGTATATGCAGTGACCTGGACTAGGCAGAGGAAAGATTATGTTTATCCTCATTTCATTATGTTTTACTGAAATTAAATGTGTACCTGAATGAAACATGACACATCACAAAATCTAAGCTGGTTGTTTTTCTACACCGAGGGCCTGAACTCAGCCTGGTTCCTCCAGATTTCCTGGATGTGGAGTTTTGGGGCAATACCTGCCTACTTTAACTCCGTTGCTCTTCCATCTGCAAGATGGCTTTCAGCATTTGGAGTTTGAGATTTGATTACTCAACCGGGGGAGACATTAAGAAGTGACCTCATAGGCATGATTTGCACCTTGCAAACTTGCTTAGAATTTTAAGCAGGGGGTTTTCCAAGTGGACTTGCCTCGCTGTCCCGGTCTGCAGGCCTAAATTATGAAGCAATTAATATACAGCACATAAAACTGTCCAGTCTGTTTGTTCTTGCTGTCATATCGTCAGTAATGATGGCAGGAACTGACTAATGAACCGGCCCAGTATCTGTGTACACAGAGAAAGAGAGAGGAAGAAAGGGGGGCAAACGGCAGAAAGCACGCCTCACAAATATAACTCATGTTTCTCCAAGAGCGCAGCTCTTCCATTTCTTAGTGCTTTTTCATGAATAGTTCAGGTCTTTCAAAAAAAAAAAAAAACTTTTATGAAATTTAAGCCTCGTTTCTCATTTCATTGAAAAACCTTTAAGAAAAGTCATTTTTCATACTTAAGACTTTTTCAAATCTCTCCTAACCAGTTACACTCTGTATTGTATCTTTCGTAGCTGGCAAGCATCCAGCGACAATCCTTAAAAATCCCTTTACAGTTTTAAAGGAAAATACAAGCTCTCATTTACCACTGGATCGAGTCAGAAAATAAAAGCCTAATGCCTTGACAGACCTGGATATTTTTTTGAGGCCTAAGTCTGATTTATGGCAGTAGCCGGCAAACCAGGCTGGTGAAATATTTGCTGCTGCTCCCAGGGATATGGAAAAATGAAGTGTGAAGTTCTGGGGAGAGCAGGCCACAGCCTTCCAGTCACTAAACACTCCCACCAAGCTGGCAGGGGAACAGAGTCCTGGCTTGCAAGATGAACCTCAAAGGAATAGGAGAGGAGAAAGGGACGGTGCACCGTGTCAAAATACTGCCAAGGCTTAAAGCTCACCATACATTTTGTGACATGGGGTGGGATGTTTATGAGGGGGGTTTAGGGAGGAAAGAGAAGAGAAACATTTTCTTCCTTCCTTCTTTATTTTATTTTCTTTACAGCTCCCCTGTAGGGGTTTCACTCCAAGTAGAAGAAATTAAGAGCAACAATGGGAATGTAGGAAGTTGCTTAAGCCCCCATCGTAAAATCGTTCAGATCGAAAAATATGATCTGGTTAGAGAGAAAGCCCTGGCTTGCCCTGGGGCTTGGAGCTTTGGGGCAGGAAGACAGACCCTCTTCCCCAGGCCACCGTCCCCAGATCTGAGAGCGTGGGAGCCAGGATTTTCATTCCCATGAAAAGGGAATTTCCTAGAGGTAAAAGTGAGGTGGGTTTTTTCCCTTAGAATTTTCTTGAAGTGAGTCATCACACACATGCCAGGTAAAACACTTGGTGGTTTTTTTCTTTCCTTTATTTAAAAATAAAAACAAAATAAATTAACATCCACTGTTTAGATTTGTTTTTAATTTCAGGTTTCTGAAGTAGAGTATGAGATAGCCAGGCTTGTCTCAGAGGGCTTCATCTGTACTCGGTGTTATTCACAGGGGAGATGGGTGGAGCGCCTGTGAAACAGGGGTTGATTTTCATTGTTTTCTGAAGTTAAAAAGCCATCTTCTAGGTGATATTTTCTACAAAGGCAAGAAAGGGCAAAGATGGAAAACGTACCACTCATTTTCTCCCCACGCAAACTTATCTTTGGAAGATCAATGTCAAAATCTGATTCATTTGAGAGCAAAAATGTGCCTCTTTATTATTATTATTTTTTTCAAATTTAATAACAGCTTCTCTATCCGCCAGATGGAGATTTACGTTACTGGGGAGTCCTTGGGTCAGTTAAAGCAGGCTCGGTAATTACAGAAATGTTTATACCCGTGTGCAGTCATCCCCCGTCCATCTCTACATCACTAATAAACACACCTACTCTCATCCAGACTCTCCCAGACTCACTTTAACACCCCCACAAAAACGGCTCAGTCATTTACTCCCTTATCAGGACGTCAAACTTAGAGATAATTCAACTCAATCAACATTTATTGATGCCTACCAAGTATAAGGTACTGTTGGGCAATGGAGGAGGCCGGGGGAGCTCAGGGTGGAATACAAAAATAAGATTCTGGTCCTAGATCTCAGGACATTTGCAATTTAATGGAGGGAGAAACCGGTCTTTGATCTATTTGCCTCTCAGTAAAACTTACACTTTAAAAACAATAAAGTGTGCTTTTTTTTCATAGTGGCAGAAGAAAATAAAATAGAGGCCTAGGGAAAGTGACTAACTTGCCCACTGCCGCCACCAGTAATAGCAAATATGATTGAGCTTGTGGTATGTGCTGGGCACGAGGCTGAGCACTTCTGTGCCTTATGTCCTCGAATCCCTGACAACCCACCCAGAGGTTCCTCATTCTACAGATAAGAAAACCAAGGCAGAGGGTGGTTAAATAACTCATGCAAGATCACACAGCAAGGGAGTGTGGGGTGGAGATTCACAGCCTCTTTCCAGAGCTTTCTTAGTCCCTCCACAGAACTGAGACTAAAAGTTTGACCTCCTGCCTCCTGGTCCAATGCTTTTCCTACCCGCCTCTACTCCCCAAACTGTGATGATTCTGTGAGGCAGAATCTAAAAGCAAAAAAAAAATACATTTTACCAATTTTTTTATTCTGAAGGGGCTCGGGGTGAACGGTCTCTGGAGTGCTTTGCAAACTATTTTTTTTCATTTGGAAGCACCTCGATTTCAGCCTTAAGGAGATTTGAACATACTCAAAGTAAATTTGAATATGGTCATTTCTAAGTCATAGTTCTTGAAAAAAACTGTTTTGGGAAACAGAAATCCAGGGCATGTTCAAGGCTACGGGCACTCCGGGGTGGCCGCCCTGGTTTTCGGTAAGCGTCATGCTGAAAGAGATCATCGAACGCTGCATTTCCTCAGTGGCGACTACCACACACATGCAGGCCTTAAAACACACACTCACAGTTCAAATGTTTTAGCAAACGTCCTGGCTTTCCTCCACCACTCAAATGAAAGTGAAGGTGAAATCATTTAGGGCCACTAGAGTGGAATTCTCACCCTTGATAGCTGTCCATAGATTTAAATGTCTCACAGGAGACCCAATTAAACATTAGCAAAATCCCAATTCACCAAAGGATCATATTTTCTGGCCATTTTCATCACTCACACTTCCCAGCAATGTAACAATGAGTTTAGGATATGACCTCTTCCCTCAGGCCCCCCTCCTACCTCTTTTATTTTATTTTATTTGGTATCCAGAATCTAGATGGCTCAAGTGTCTGGAAATACCATAGGCAGATTTTTGTAACCAAGTAACCAGTTGCTGTCTCCACACCCTGGTCTTGTTATGATACGAAGTTATCACAAATGAGGGCTGATGGGAGTCTCCATATTTTGTTGACAATGATCATTCAAGATGATCCCTGGGACACAATGCCAAGGGAGCATACAAAGCACTGTGCCTCATACAAAGAAGATGTTTGTTGAATGAATAAGTGAATGAGTGAAGAAGTGATATCTCTCGTTTGTGACTGCTAGAGTAACAGAGGTAGATGGTGGTACAGCAAGTGCTTCTTGATGCTTGCCCCAGAATGACCCCCATGTTGTGTGTTTGATAAAGAACAGCCATTTTCAAACTGTAGTATTTGTCCTTCGGGGGGTACCTGTAGGTTTGCCAGCGGTTATGCAGGTGCAGTTGGCTTTAATGGCATTGACTTTCAGATCCTTAACTTCCACTGCACTCTTTCCTAAAACTCACCAGCCTGAGAACACACCTCTGGTTTTCCTTTCCTGTCATCCCTTTACAATCATCCTTCTCACACTTTTTAAATAACAGGCATTCTCTCCCCCATCCCAGTCTCACTATAGAGCATTGCCCCAGGGAGTAAATATCCTCTGTGTCTCCAAATTATGGGGTAATTTGAGAAGGCATTTCTCCCAAGGGAAAGAATGAGGAGAACAAAGCAAAGAGAGCTTTGGGGAGAAATTTTGAAAGGGGACAGAGCTCTCTTTTATCCCATGACAAACTCATGCCAAGTCTCCACGTACGTGTATATGTATCTGCCATGACTATCTACCCACTCATCCATCTACCTATTAGATGACAATTCAGAAATGAATTAGTTGCCATGGGGACACATATTAACACACATTTGAATTGAAAAATGAAGTTAGAATTTCTCTGTGAGAAAGTGAGTCTGATTTGGCTAATTGGATTGGCAATGGGAACTGCTTTGCCATTTAGGTCAGACGGCAGACATTTCCTATAAACAGAATAACCTAAATCTGTTGCAACAAGGTTTTGAGGAAATGCAGCTAAAGCACGAGTATACAAATTGCCAGACGGTACGTCCTTCATAACCATCTAAAGGTGGGATGATGACATTTTGATGTAGTTAAATATAGTTTAAAAAAATTCTTTTGGGGGTACACACAAAAAAATCACTTGAGAACTCCTGGTTTAGAGAAAATTTGGAGACATGGGCAAAGAGGAAACTCATTAATAGAAAGGAGCCTGGGATTAGAAAAATGCTCTCAAAATTGCAGAAATCTAAAAAGTGGTGGAAAAAAGGTGAAGAGAATGAAGAGACTGGGAAAAAAGATAGTGCTGCCTGCCCTTGGGAATGAATTTGTCTGATGTGGCATGACCTTGATGAGCTGTCCCGTCTAGAATGAGAATACTCAGACCACTCAGGTTTATTTGTTTTACTCAGAACACTCTGGGATTTAACTTCCTTTACACCAAATTTTACTTTAAGAGAATCAGGTAATCAGAACATATGCACAAAAATCATGAGCTTGTTAGGTTTTTTTTTCTTTTCCTTCAGCTAGTTAGAGTATTTCTGAGTCCTACCAAGAAGTTACTGCTGTTACATATACATTTGGCTGTTCATCCATAATAGGCCATGATGATATATTATATATATTAAGTGGGTGATTCTGAAGTAGTTGGGGCAATAGAGTGGTGAATACCAGTAGGCCAGACTCCCCACAAAAGTATTTATGCTGAGGTACCTTAAAAAGAAAACACTTCATAAAACAGATACACTTTTAAGAAGCTGTGAGAAGTGGCCAACACTGCAGAAGATGTGCGATTTAGTGCTGATGTTACGCCAGAGATTGCTGTTTAGCTGCCTAATTTACTGCTATCCGGCCTGTGCAACCCCCCATTAATCTGTCAGCCGAATGAGCTCTAATTGCGCATCTTGTAACCTGGTGTGCTCTAGCACACTGCTCTCGAGTGGGGATAGATCTTCAAGATTTACTGCACAGATGCCGATAATCTCCCTGGGTCTCCAGGCTGCGGGGAGTCCGCCTCCCCCCAATTAGCGAGAACGGCGTCAGAGGCAAGGAGAAGCAGATGGGCATGGCCGAAGAGGCTGAAGGTTCAGCTAGTGATTCGGTGCATTCTCGACAGCCCGACACAATGCGAAATAGGTTTTAGCGTGGCGCCTCAAGGCAGGTGCGTGACGCATAGCCCAGAATATATAGTGTATGTATATCATCAGTTTGAGGCCTTGTTAGAAACTTCGCTCCTCCCACTGCCAATCTGGCTGCCTCGTATGTTCTGCCTCCCTCTGTGACTGGCCCATTTTCTGGATGGATATGGCAGTGAGGAAGGGAAAGGGGAGGGCTTAGGGGGGAATTGCCTTTTATTATGGATCACGTTTTTTTTTTTTTTTTTTGGCTTAGGTCGTTTCCTTGAATCTTCAGCTAATCCTGAGAGGTATATTACTGTAATCCCTATTTTAGAAATGAAGAAAACAGAGTCACAGAGGCTCAGACTGTGTGTGTGTGTGCGCGCCCGCATATGTGTGTTGGGGGAGGCATGTAATCCTGCAGCCCCTACCTCCGGGGGAAAGCTGAACACCTCTGATTCTTTTTCCACCGGTTTGCTTTCTCTTGAGCGGGGTCACTGATGTGTCCTGAAACAGACTTGGTGGATTTCTGATTGGTGTTCCAATCCATACTGCTATCTTCCCCGCCTCCTCCATCTACCAGAAGGTTGTGGGGATAAGTCAGATAATGCCCATAAAATGCTTTAAGCCGTTGGGAGAAAGTTGTCCACACACAAACACTGTGCCCTATGAAACTTGCACGTGTGTTTGTAGCCCCATCCATCCTCAAGGAGCCTGAGACAGTCCCAAGATGGGGAGGAATCATCCCGGGCTGCTGCCGTGTCCCCTCCTCCTGAGGTAGACAGTTGTACCAGATTAACTTCCCACTGCCACATCACCCAACATATCTTTGTGGGGAGCAAGAAAAAAGTCTCTTTGTTTCACAAACACTTTGACTGACTTTTCATTTTTTTCTTGCCGTTTATCCCTAACTCAACCATCGCAGGGACTTTTCAGATGGTATGAGTTTGACCTTCAAAAAAGGCCCTGGTGCAGGCTTATTTTCAATTTTAGTATTAAATCTTATTTGCTTTCAGTCTAATTTCTTTTAGGCTCATCCTGGCTTTGCTGGCATGGAAAGCAAAAGATTTCACTTCATTGCAACTCCATGGACTAAATAAGAATAATTAAGACCCTGGAGTCTGGTTGAGACTCAGGACAGGCCCCTAGACCCTGGTGGAAAGGAATCTTTAAATGACCCTAAACATACAGGACCTTGGGTTTCACGAGCTACCCTTAAATTCTCTGCCAGCAGCCCCCGAGCTCCTTTTGACCACATCGGAAACTGAGTTCTCTAAACAGAAAATGTAACCACAATAAGTTGTGTCACTTTGGTGATATATGTTTCAGAATATTATAAACTGGGTAGCTGAATTTTTCATTGCCTTGGAGACGTCCACAGCCAGAGATCTAAGGATAGAAAGTTCATGTCTCTCTCCATTAAGAAATTTAATTCACATTTTACCCAGTCTCGGCCTTTGATTAATACTCTGAATACATCATGCAGCAGTCCTTAGGATTATGAAAAGTGATTTGTCTAATCTGTGTGTCAGTCTCCTTTGAGTCTACGTAGGGGAAAAAAAAAAAAAAACTCAAAAACCAACACTCTGTAGCTATTGATTTCATAGCATTTGCCTTAACATTCCGGCCAAGTCAAGTGGATAAAGAGCAATTTGATCCATGGAGTGTGGCGAGAGTGTTGTCACCATCTACAGAACCAATTCATCTGGAGGATTTCATGTTGCACATATCAACACTGGAAGTGGGTTTTAATGAAATCTCTAGCAAAATGAAGTTAATATAAAAGTGAATGTAAAAACATATGCTCTTGGTTCCAGCTGGCTGGTGGAGGTGCAGTCAAGGTTGCACAGAATTTAGGTCCCCACTGCAGACTCTTGGTCCCGAGGAATACATTTTGGATGATCTGAGTCCATGCTGGGCTGAAGGACAATTATGAAGGACAAATGTGTCGAGCCGCTGGCCTACACAACTGCTCTCTGAATGTGAACCAGCCTTCCTCTCTCACCAGCTTCTCCTTTCTCAGTCCTCATTGACTCACTTCTTCACCAAGGCAGGATCTCAACCTCCCTGCCTTTTTGTCCACAAATCGAATTTCCCCTGATCTGAATTGTTAGTTTCTCAGAATCACTCCTTTTTCCAGAGGGGGATTAGCCAATCTGATGTGCACATCTGATTAAAGAGATGTACCCAACGTGATGCATATGTTTTATCAGTCCCATGCTGGAGACTGTGCCTTGCCTCAAAGTATTCAATCAAGTGGGGGATTTTCATGGCAATTGGTCAGGGAGATATGCTGGAGCAAGTGGGGCTTTTACACACCTCTGTATTAGAACTCACGAGGTAGTGGCCTATTTCTTCTAAACAGGGATTTGGCCCTACCTGCAGGGGTGTATCATGCAAGAGTCTTGCTTTAATTAGTTCTGTGAACCAGAGAGAGATGCAGAAATATCAGAGATGAGCAGTATATAGAGCTCAGCACTGGTAGGGTTGGACGGGGAGCCTGTCATTCTAATTTGGAAAGTGCAGGCAGGGCTGAAAGAGCCTTGAGAAGTCACCCCTTGCCTTCACCTAAGCTGTCTACTATAAGGAGACTTGAAAAACAATTAGTTACTGCAGAATGAGATAACTTTTTGGGCAACAAACTTTAACGTCTCAGGAACACTTGAAAGAAGGTAGATTTTCCTGATAAAATAGAAATTCACATCCTATTGTTTTGTTTTGCTTTTTTCCTTCAGTGAAAATAATAATCTAGTGCTGACTAGCAAATATTGATATCACTTCATACATTAAATATTTTTATTTTAGCTTCTTTCTAGACCAAATAATCCCAAATATTAAAGTTTTCTCCTTGATTTATATTTCTAAATCTTTCTTTATTTTTATCAATTTTCTCAGGGCTCTTTCTGCATGCTCCACTTTATTTTAGCTGGATGGCATCCAACTGAAGGGGAACATTGAACTATGTTCAACACTAGGCCTTAGAGTCTGAAGTCTGTGTTTGACTCCTGCCTCTACCACTTAAAAACTGAGACGTTTCTGAATCTCAGCTTCCACATCTTCAGAATGGGCATGACAAGGCCTCCCTCCCTCCTAGCATTCTTATGAGGCTTAAATTTGAAATATGGTGGCACATTGCTTGGCACCTGGAACATGAGTTGTACATAATAAAAATAATTTGTATCTGCATCATGACCAAAATAGACAACCTCACCTGAACTATCAAGATAATAGTGTTGATTTCTAATCTTATTTGTCAAGATGTACAAGTTTCTTCAAGATGGCATCTCTATAAAGAGTGTCTTTAAGGGATCAGGAAAGACTCAGATCCAGGTGTAGGGACCTCAAAACGCTGCACTACCTTTGAGAAATATGAGTCATGACTTTCAGCCATTTATTTAACCTCTCTGAAACCCAGTTTCCTCCACAATAAACTGGAAATAATAATAAAGTTACCTCACAGTATTGTGACGAGTAAGTGAAATGTTGTATGAAGACTTACAGAACTTTTGGAACGGGGCAATGAGAAGCTTGTCAAACACTCCCCAAATGCAATCATAAAACTGGAAAAAAATATCAAAATCAACCATTTTAGGACTCTGAAAAATCAACTAAAGACATACAAGAAATTGAGATGTATTTATTCAACACAGACTACTGAACCCTGGTTAATAAGAAAGAGAATCTATGGCATTTTAGCCTGGGGCTGCTCCCATCCCCCACTCCCCACCCCAGTTCCATCAGCACAGTAGTTCTACCAGGAAGGGCAAGCCATGAAAACTGGCAAGTTTGCTCCTGGAGGAAGCTGAATTGTTTTGGAGTGGAGTGCAGAAAAACCATATGGAAACAGTAACTGTCTTGGTGGCAGATGAATAGGGAAGGCCAACATTGCAGCCATCCTGAGGTTGCAATCCCGAATGAGGCAAGCAGCAGACAGGAGACTTGCCAAAAATGAACAGGGAGATCCAAGGAGTGAGAGAGCCAGAGTTGACATTTGTAACGTCTTGGAGGTCTGCAAGGCTGTGCACATATGCAGGAGTGACCAACTATCCATACATCTCAGGCTGAACATAAGGTGTAAGAAGCCAGACTTAAAAAAAAAGGGAGGAAAAACAAACAAACAAACACCGAACACCTAAGCAAATACAGCAGGGAGACAGACTTTATAGAATTAGTCCAGGGAAGTCACTAACCAAGCAAGCAAGCAAGCCAGCAAACAAACAAAGCAGCAACGGCAACTCTGGGAGACAGGAAATCAGAATCCAGAGTTGCTACAATATATTGAATGAAATGTTCAGTTCCCCCCACCCCTAAATTACAAGATATGCAAAGAAACAGGAAAGTATGACCCCTACAGAGAAAAATAATTAAAGCAACCAAAATAAGCTGTCTTTGAGGAAACCCAGGTTTTGGACTTAGCAAAGACTTCAAAGCAAATACTATTAACAGGTCTAAAGAACTAAAAGAAACCATGTTTACAGAATTAAAGGAAAGTATGATGATGACACATCAAATAGAGACTATCAGTAAACAGATAAATTATATAAAAGAACTAAATTGAAATTCTGGAGTTGAAAATTACAATAAATGAAATGAAAAATTCACTAGAGTCCTTCAAAGGCAAATTTGCACTAGAAAGAATCAGCAAACTTGAAGATAGATCAACAGAAATAATCCAGTCTGAAGAATAGAAAGGAAACAGCATGACAAAAAAATGACCATGCCTCAGGGATCTGTGGGACATCATTAAGAATACCACCATATAAGTAATGTGAGTCCCAGAAGAAGCAAGAGAGAAGAGGCAGGAAAAAAACATTTAAAGAAATAATGGTTGTAAAGTCCAAAAATTTGATGAAAAAGATTAATTTAAACATCCAAGATGCTCAACAAACTCAAGTAGTACAAGAAAAAAGAGTTACACCTAGACACATCATAGGACAACTATTGAAAGACAAAGACAATGAGAAAAACTTGAAAGCAGCAAGAGAAAACAATGCATCATGTACACAGGAACAACAATGATTAAAGTTGAATTTCCATTCGAAACATTGAAAGTCAGAAGGCAATGAATGATGTATTTAAAGCACTGAAAGAAAAGTCAACCAAGAACACTAGATCCAACAAAACTGTCCCTCAAAAGTGAAGGTGAATTAAACACCTTCCCTGGTAAACAAATACTGAGAGAGTTCATTGCTAGCAGACCTACCTTACAATAAAGTAACTTGAGTAACTTGAATCCACATGAAGAAATAAAGAACATTGGAAAAGGTAATTATAAGGTAAATATAACATACTATATTATATATTTTTCATTTTTCTTCTGATATCAAATTTAAAAGATAATTACGTAAAACAGTATTTATAAAACTGTATTTTGGGGCTTATAACATATAGAGACATGTAGGACAAGAATAGCAAATATGAGGGGGGACATAATGGAGTTTTCTTGGAGTAAACTTTCAACATTGTACTGGAATTAAGTTAGTATTAATCCAAAGTGGATTGTGATAAATTAAGATATAAACTGTAATTCCTAGAGCAACCACTAAGAAATAAAAATTCAACAAAGAAATTAAAATGGCACACGAGAAAATAGTTATTTGACACAAAAGAAAGTAGTAAAGGAGGAAGAGATAAATTAAAAAGAAAATGAGACATATAGAAAACAAAACATGTCAGACATAGTAGTTGCATTAATGGTAAATGGATTAAACACTCCAATCAAAAGGCAGAGATTGTCAGATGGGATAAAAACCAAGATCCAACTATGTGCTGTCTACAAGAGATGTGCTTTAGATTCAAAAACACAAATAGGTTGAAAATAATAGGAAGGAAAAACCTATTCCATAGAGACAGTAACCATAAAAGAGCTATATTAATGTCAGAAAAAATAGACTTTAAGACAAAAAAATGTTATTAGAGACATGGAGGGACATTTCATAATGATAACTGGGTCAATTTACTAGGATGATATAAAAGTTATAAACTCATGCACATCTAAGAATAGAGTCCCAAATATATGAAGCAAAAACAGACAGAACTGAATGGAGAAATAGATAATTCAACACAAAGTAGTTGGAAGCTTTAATACCCCACTTTCAATAATTGATAGATAACTAGACAGAAAATTGGCAAGAATAAAAGACTTGAACAATACTCCCAGTCAACTTGACCTGGCATCTATAGAACATTCCACTCAACATCAGCAGAATACAATGTACGCTTCTTTTCAAGTGTACATGGAACATTCTCTAGGAAAGACCATATGCTAGGTCATAAAGCAAAATGTCAATAAATTTAAAAGCATTTAAATAGCACAAAGTATTTCTCTGAACACAATGGAGTTACATTAGAAATTAACAACAGAAATAAATATGGGTAACCTCCAAATATTTGGAAATTAAACAACACATGTCTAAATAACCTATGTGTCAAACAAGAAAACACAAGATAAATTAGAAAATATTTTTAACTGAATGAAAATAAAAACCCATCACCAAAATTTATATGATGCAGCTAAAGTGCTTAGAAGGAAATTTGTTTAAATAACAGCTTTATTGAGGTATACTTCACATACCATAAAATTTACCCTTTCAAAGTGTACAATTCAGTGGCTTTCAGTATATTTACAGAGGTTTGTAACCCTCACCACTAATTTCAGAACATCTCATCGTTTTAGAGAGAAACCTCATACCCATTAACAGTCACTCCATATTGTCCCTTCCCCCATTCCCTTGCAAACACTAATGTAATTTCTATCTCTATGAACTGTCTATTTTGGACATTTCATATAAATGGAATCTTATTATATGTGGCCTTTTGTGTCTGCCTTCTTTCATTTTGCATGTTTTTAAGATTTATCATGTAGCATACATCAGTATTTCATTCTTTTTTTTTTTATGGCTGAATAATGCATTGTAAGGATAAGGATATACCACATTTTGTTTATTATCCATTCACCAGTTGATGGACATTTGGGATGTGTCCACTTTTTGGCTATTATGAATAATGCTGCTATGAACATTCATGTACAGGTTTTTGTGTGGACACGTTTTCAATTATTTTGGGTATATACCTAAGAGTGGAATTGCTGCTGGGTTATATAGTAACTCTATATTTAACTTTTTGAGGAACTGTCAAATAGTTTTCCAAAGCAGCTTCAGCATTTTACATTCTCACCAGTGATAAAGGGCATCTATGGAAAACCCAGAGCTAAAATAAAACCTAATGGTGACAGACTGAAAGCTTTACCCCTAAAGTCAGGAACAAAACAAGGATGTCAGTTCTCACCACTTCTATTCAACATTGCACTGAAAGTTCTAGCCAGGACAATTAGGCAAGAAAAAGAAATAAAACACAACCAAGTTGGAAAGGAAGAAATAAAACTATTCACAGATGACATGCTCTTGTATATAGAAAATCCTAAAGAATCCACAGAAAACCTTTCCGAGCTAATAAATTAATCCAGCAAGGTTGCAGGGTACAATATCAATACACAAAAATCAATGTATAGTGTATTTCTATACACTAGCCATGAACAATTCAAAATGAAATTAAGAAAATAATTCCATTTACAATAGAATCGAAAAGAAGAAAGTACTTAGTAATAAATTTAACCAAGGAAATGTAAGACTTATATGCTGAAAACTACAAAACATTGTTGAGGGAAATTAAAGAAGACCCAACTAAGTGGAAAGATATCCTGTGTTCAAGGATTGAAAAACTTAGTATTGTTAAGGTGGTAATATTCCCCGAATTGATCTACAGATTCAATGAAACCCCTGTCAAAATTCCAACTGATCCTGAAAAGTCACAAATGCTCCTTGGATTGTTAGAAGTTCTGGAAAAAAAAAAATGACTTTGACATTTTTGCCAGTATTCTTGTTGCTTTTATGGAGGAGTTGATTTTCAGAGGTCCTTACTCCACCATTCTGTAAGTGCTTTTAGAGGGAAGTTTATAGCTTTAAGCATCTATATTTGAAAAGAAGAAAGATCTCAGATTAATAACTTTAGCTTACACCTTAAGAAACTAGAGAATGAAGTGTAAACTTAGCTCGAAACAAGCAGAGGGAAGGGAATAAAGATTAGAGTGGAAATGTATGAAATAGAAAACAGAAAAACAATAGAAAAATTTAATGAAACAAAAGTTGGTTCTTTGAAAAGATCAATAAGATTGACAAACCTGTCAATGGCCAAGGAATGAAGGGAGAGAAGACACAAATTACCAAAATTCGTAATGAGCCTACTGAAAGTAAAAAGATTAAAGGGGATACTATGAACATGTTATACCAACAGATTAGACAACTTTGATGAAATGGATAAATTCTTAGAAAGAAACAATACCAAAACCAACTCAAGAAGAAATAGAACATCTGAGTAGATCTATAACAGGCAAGTAAATTAAATTGGTAACTAAAAAATCTTTCCACAAAGATACATACTATGGAAAATGCCTATGAAAGTATTTGGCATTGAGTTGGACCCAAATAAACGTAAGTCCTTTCCCTCTGGCCTTTCCTGACAAGGTATCAAAACCCTAGCGAAATTTCTTCTCTCCTCCATGCAATCCTCTGGTGACCTGCTGTATCCATGGACATGATCTGAAGAACTAAAAGTCACTTATCAGTGAGAAACTCACCCTTGGACTCATTTTGGGTGATAAACGCTGAGATCAGAGATCAGGCAAACCAAGACATCTTGACTCAGTCAGACTCCGTCATGAGCAAGGACAGTCTATAATGATGACCCCCAACAATACCACACACACACACACACAACTTAATATGGGCAGCTCTGTTCTTCTAGAGATTGGGATCTGGGATGGTCAAAAGAAGGGTCATATTTCCAGTTGATAGATGAAGAAACTAAAGTAGAGAGTCAAAGATAATATAATACTATGGAGGTAGAGTTAATGCTTAAAACACTTGCCACTTGGTTTTCCAAATAAGACAGTGTGGAAAAGACAGAGAGGACCTAGGGTTTGGGTCCCACTCTGCTGCTAACTTACTGTTGATATCAAAGATAACTAGCTTTATCAAACTACTTATCTCTCTGGCCTCAATGCCCTCATTTAAAAAATGAGAGACCAGCCCTTGGATTACCATGAGGACCCCCCAGAAGACAAAGGTCTGATCCTGGCCTGCTGGTGTGCTGTTTCTTATCCCATGTTCTTGTAGGTGAAGCGGATCCAAGGGAGGCTTACTGTGGCCATGTGATCATCTGGGCATGACAGTGGGCATGACAGCTAGAAAAGTAAAAAACCGTTACATTAATGAACTAACTATCTAACTTAGGAATTTGGGAGAAATGCGAGAGTAAAGGTAAAGAAAGTGGAAGGAAGGGAAAAATAATAGTATGAGCAGGGATAAAAGAAATAGAAACAAGGATTCAAGGGGAATTGACAAGGTCAAATCTGGTCCTTTCAAAAGACAAATTTGTGGCAAAATTAAGCAAGAAAGAACAGAAGGCATGAACAAACCATGGAAAAAGGGACATAACTATAATATAGGACTATCTTGACTAATTTTATGCCAAATTTGAAAAATTAAATGACAATTTTTTCCTATTAAAGTATATTACTCAAAATGACTCAGAATAAATACAACATGCATATATCTATAACCAATGAAGAAATTTAAAAAAAATAGTGGCTTGGCCTGGCTTATTCTAAGGAGGTGTCTTCCAGCTCTGGTGGTCTATAAGAATCTCCCTCCCTCCCCTTCTCCCTCCCCATCTTCTTCCACCTCTGTCTCTGTTTCTCCCTCCTCCTCTCCCTTTCCTTCTTTCCCCTTCTGTCCGCCTCTCTCTTTGCTGGAGTGCTTTGAACATGCAGAATCAATGCTGAAATTTTTTCTATTTGGGGTGACAACTTCTGGGTGGACAAATTAGAAGATGTGTGTCCAATGGGAAGTTGTTTGTCTAATGTTGTCTAAAGGGTGGATGTGGAGGGCATCATTTCTCTTAAGAGTGGTGCTCTAGCAGGGTGTGGGTGTAGGGTCGTGGCCACCCTTGGGTTTTCCTGGGAGGGGGTAGGATGCCAATTAGTTCCTAACTCCTGAAATGCAGTGGGGAGAAGACCAGTGGGGAGGGGCTGTGGGGGCAGAGTTCTATGTGCATCTCTCTATGGTGTGCACATGGAAGGCTCCTGAGCCTTACAAAGGACGCCAAGGGGTTGGGGATGGTCTGAAACCGCTCAGCCTCTGCCCCAGTGCTGCAGGCTCAGCAGGGCTGACTATGTTCTGCACTACGTGGCCTGCTGGCTCTTCCCAGGTCTTTCTGTAGAAAGACATCCTTGGAGGAGTTTTGCTTTGGGTAAGATGCTACAGTGGGACCAAGGGGCCATTTCGAAGTGCTAGTACTTTAGAGACTTCCTGCTCTGTGCAGCCATGAAGGGGGAGGTGGGAGGGAATCCCTTGAAGTGAGGAACTGTAGACTCTTCCTTGAGGAATTGGAGAGAAGATCATACATATCCCCTTTGCCTCACCTCACCCCTTCTCCGGGAGTTTGCAGGTGACCAAAATGCTGAAATTAACACTTCTAAGGTTTTATTCCCTAAAAGAAGCCAGCTGTTTTCCTGAGGACATATTTTTAGGAAAGAAGGAAGTTTAACCAGATGTTGGGCTCCTTGATTGAGGAGGGGACTGACTGAGTGGACAGCCACCAAAGGGGACGTGGGTACAGGTGGCAGGGAACCCTTCCTCATTTAGGGGAAGGCTGGCCCAAAAAGCTTTCTGCTGATTGGAATGCTCACAGAAAGGTGGCTCGCTGAAAATGGATCATAGATGATGTTCTAATCCAGCTGCCGTTTTTCAGGTTAGGCGAGAGAGATTTCATTTGATTGCTTTTTGCATTTTCTTTTTATCTTGGATAAAGGGTGTGCCTGGTTGTTCCGCCGTGAACAATGGCCTGATTGTTAGGCCTTGCTTACATGTATATATGTGTGTGTTTTGCCATGACTCCTGTGTTTTGGAAGTCTTTGGGGACAGATATTTATGAATGATGTCCCAAGGGTATAATCAGTATGACTCATTTTTGGAACCAGTTCTATCCGTTCAGGGGTGCCAGCTGCACCCAGTTCACAACTGAACATACTTGAGATGTCTTCCCTCATTAACCTGCTCCTAGTTTGGGGTCAGAAGGGCATATTTTAGAGGCTTTTCTATTTTTCCAGGGATTTAATTTCCCATGATGGATTCCTGGGGACTTTCTCTTAAGTGTTTTGACAGGGTGAAGACGGTTACATAGTTGAGAAAAAATTGTGTTTCAGGATTTCAGAAAACATTCTCCCATAGGCAGTTTTGTGAATTTCATCACAGTAGCAATAACAAAGTTTCCTATTTATTCCCTGTCATTCTTGAAGTAATTCAGAAGTTCCTGATGTTATCGTCTCTGCATTTATAGGACATCAGTTAGACAGGGGTGTGGAGATTATTAATCCTCTCTCTTATACTGCCTCTTACCCTCCCGACAGTCACCACCCAAATGCAGAAACAGGAATAGATTGGTAACAATATTCCAAAGCCCCTCCAGTAAGGCAGGGTCAGTAAGGAGATCACAATCTTGGGGTCGATGTTAGTAAGTTTCATTATAAGTTCCACCCCACCCAGTAAAGCCGAAGTTCCTGAGAGCATCGGAGGCTTCATTCTAGATATGGAGGTGTGTCCCACACCTCAGACAAACCCGCCATGACCTTGACAGAGGGCTGGCCTTCGAGTCTGATTGGCGTCACCTCCTCTCAAAGCCATTTTCAGTTCGTGCGGATTCACTCATCGCTCCGTGTGCTTTCCCAACTTCTCCCACAGACGGTGGTCCTGGAGCACTTAGATCAGCCCAGTGGTGGTGTCTGTCTCCCCTGCCATGTTGTCTGGGGTCTTCATGACCACAGATGAGTTTATCCTGGGGAATTTCCCTGTTTTCTCTTTTTCCACCCCCTTTGCCAAATCAGATATGCTACCCGCATAAGGATTAGGTGGGCACCCCTCCCCGCCCCCCCGTTTTGACTCCTCGTTGAGATAACTGCCTGCTCTCGTCTCTGGGAGGGAAGACACGTGGAGCGTGGAAACACCCTTCAGCCTGCGCATCTGGCAGGCCGGTGGGCGGTGAGAGTGGAATTCCTGGATTGGTTCCATGGTTTGTGGTCTCCGGGGATTGCGTGTTGAATTACTCCACATCACATCACTTCACGGATAAGGAAGATGTCATCCCCACGGCATCCGTGATTTCGGCACAAGCTTCAGAAAACCCCAAACGGCTAATCTAGAACATGATGTTTTAAACCGCTGTAATCACCAGCCAGCTTTGAACATGTGCCATGCACATGGCGGCCTTCTCTCTCAACGGCAACACTCAGTCGTGGGACTACTTTAGGGCACTCTCCCGATTCCTGTTGATGGCTCTGAAGCTGGACACTTGGGAGGCAGTCTGGGGCCTACGTAATGCCTGCAGGATGGACTTCTTCCAAAGGTGCTGTGCTGTGACACCAAGACTTCCTGGAATGGGCACTGAGTGGAGGTCAAGGACCACTGGTTCATTTCTCCCCCTGGCATCGATGATTTGTGAGATCTTAAGCAAGTCTCTGGGAGTAAGTTTCCTTATCTGCCAAATGGAAACCTGTCTTACATGAGGCTGGGAAGGATCTTGATTATTTTGGGAAACTGAGCCAGGATCCAACCGAGGCAGGCTGGACCAATGGGTCAAACAAACTAACAAGATAAAGTTTAATGGGAAGACATTTAACATCCCAGACAAGGGCTCAGAAAACAGCTGTACCAGTTAGGAATGGGGAAGAGCTGAATAAGCAGAAGCACGTGGGAATAAATGTTGGACGTTTTAGTTAATTGTAACGGAAAAATGAGGATTCTAAAAAAGCAAGTGTAAATGGAGGCTGCATTAGTAGAAGTACTATTCTCAGGACAAGGGAGGTGATAATCACATTGGCCAGACTGGCATGCTGGAGAACACAGTTCTGTTTGGGGCCTCACCCTCAGGAGGACTGTGACATCATGGAGTGCATTTGTGGAAGACTAACCAGAGTGTGGAAGGGGATGGGAGCGCTGGACATCCAAGGATCAGCAGAAAAAATCGAGAATGCCCTTTTCCATTCCTGGGAAAGGGTCCATTCGGCAGGACCTAGTTGCCCAGGGAACCAACCTTAGACAAAGAGGCAAAACAGCTTCAGGAAGGCAGGATTTTGGCTCAGCTTAAAGAAGAACTTTCATTTATTTTTTCTCTGTTTTCAAACTGGTTCCCCTGCTTGTAACATTGCCTCCTCATAGCAACCAGAGAAAATTTTATTTAGTATATAATATATTTACATGGTTCAAAGACTCACCAGCCAACCGACCAACCAATCAACCAAGTAAACAAACAAACAAACAAATAACACCAACCAACCAAACTCACTAACAAAAAGTATAAAAACACATTCAGATACTAGGAAAAGCCTCCCTCCCGTCCTTGTGCCCCGGGTGGGACAGTTTGGCATGGTCCTTTAGAGCACAGTCTCTGAAGCCATGCCACCTGGGTTTGTATCCTGGCCCTGCTGCATACCAACTGTGTGACCCTAGGCAAGTTACTTAACTTCTCTGAGCCTCAGGTTCCTCATCTGAAAAATGGGGATAATGATGTAGGTTGTTGTGAAGACTAAATGAGTTCATATATGTAAAGTACTTGCAATAGTTCCTGGCACGCAGTAAATTTCACACACGTCTTAGCTCTCATCACTGTCGTCATTCTCTGCTTTGTTCTCCCTTGTCCCCCATAAGTAACCATTATTTTCTAACATTTCTCATGTATCCTTTCGGAGTTTCTTAATGCACATGTAAGCAGATATGAATATTCTCGTTTTTTAAAATATCAAAATATAAAGTATCTTGTACACATTGTTCAGCAGCCTGTTTTTTTTTTTTTCTTTTTTTCACCTGATAGTATATCTTGGAGATTTTTCCTCATCAGTACAAAGAGAACTTCCTCATTCTTTTTCACAGCTGCACATATAAGGAAGAACTTTCAAACAATTAGAGTTTGTTTTAAAATAAAACCCTGTCACTGGAAGCGTTCAGGCAAAGACTAGACAGCCTCCTCTCAGGAATGGTGGGGCAGAGATTTACGAGTCAGAGAGGTAGTTGATCTAGAATACTTCTACTGTTCCTCCCGCTGAGATTTCCTGATCCCCATGTCAAATTTTCTAAAGAATTAAAGCACAGTTAAAACAACTCCAGAAGCAAGGTTGTTGTTTTGTGTCTCTGACTGGGTTCTGACTTGGGGCTCAGCCAGCCCTGGGTGAGTCAGACTCCAGAGGGGGCCACCTGTTCCGCCTCAGAACGCAGGGGGCTCTGAGTCAAGGTCCCGGCTCATACGCTCTAGCCCCATCTAGAGCTGCCCTGGCCCAGCCATTGTTACCTAGAGGGGAGAAGGATTCCATTCCAGAGGGATTCCAAGCCACCCTTTGGCAGGCAGAGTCTCACTAGAATGTATTCTTCATAGGACGTTGGGTTTGTTCTCCATTTCTCCGCCTGGAACTCACCATCTCAGGTGGAACTTGGGTGGTGGCCAGCGTGACTGGGTTTCCAACAGGCAGCAGAGGCTCAGGGGCTTTCCCACCACCGGCTCTTCCCAGTGTGAAGGGAGGTAAGAGATTAGCTCCGCTTCCCTCCACCGGCAGGCCAATAACCAGAGAGGAAAGGTCTCCTGATGTGTGACTGCAGAGGGTCATAGGCGATTGTAGGCAATTGCCCGTGTGGTGGAAAGGTCCCACAATTCCCAATAGAGTCTAAAAAGTCCCCTCTAGAAATGAATCCATTCCAGTCTTTTTATTCTACAGATCTGTAAAAATGTGGGCCCTGTTGAGAGAAATAATATGAACATTTTCTAGGCACTAATTCCTCAGTGAGAGTAGCTGAGAACAGAGCTCTCACTGGACACTCGGACAAAGCAGCAGAAGGGAGTGCAGGTAGGATGGGGCAGGAGAAGGTGCTAGAGAGAGGTGAGAAGGCTGGCCCTGGGTTTGGGACATGTGGGACCAGATCCTAAAGGGAATCAGTCTTGCTTACTTGTTAGGATTCTTAGCAGAGTTAACTGCAGCAGCAGAGCCAAATGGGGCGGCACAAGGGGCACTAGCCTCCCTCCCATAACCTCCATAAGCATCTACAAAGCACCCAAATAAGCAGTAAAAAAACCCAACTATTTTATATACAAATGCAGTGTCAAGATAAGTTACTAGAAGTACTGCACAATTTTCATCCGTTAATGTCATCTTTAAGCCCCTGTTCTTTAGAAACTCTAGAGGTACTGTGTGTTCATTGGTTTACAGGGAAAGCCATGGTGAATCTTGATATGCAATTTCTATTGCAACTCCTCAAGGACAGGGGCCATGGTTTACGCCTCCTTCCTCCTCCTTCGTCTCCTCCTCTTTCTTCTTTTTAGGTATAATTGACAATAAATCACATATTTAATGTGTACAATTTGATAACTTTTGACATATGTATACATCCATGAAACCATCAGCACGATCAAGCTAATGAATATATCCATCATCCCAAAAGGTTTCCTTGTGCCCATTTATCATTCCTTCCTCCAGACCCTCCCCATCATCCTCATCCCCAAGGAACCACTGATCTGCTTTCTGTCACTGTAGATTAGTTTGCATTTTCTAGAATTTTATATAAATGGAATAATACAATATGTGCACTTATTTTTTGTTTGATTTCTTTCATTCAGTGTAATTATTCAGAGATCCAACCAAGTGGTTGCATGTATTTTTATATATAGTTAATTCCTTTTTATTGCTGAGTAGTATTCCATTGTAAGGATATTAGATATCTGTTTATTTATTCATCTATTGATGAAAATTGAGGTTGTTTTCAGTTTTCTGCTATTGCAAATAAAGCTGCAATAAGCATTCATGTACAAGTCTTTGTACAGACATATACTTTTGTTTTTTTGGGGTAAATTCCTAGAAGTGGGGTGAGTTATATAGTAGGTTTGTGTTTAACGTTTTAAGAAAGTGCCAAATTGTTTTCCAAAATGGTTGTGTCATTTTACTTTCTCATCAGCCTTGCATGAGACTTCTGGTTGTTCCATACTCTCACCAACACTTGTTATGGTCAGTCCTTTTATTTTAGACATTCTAATAGATATGTAGTGGTTAGTGGTGTCTCATTGTAGTTTAAATTTGCATTTTCCTAATAATGATGTTTAACACCTTTTCTTCTCTATATCCTCTTTGATGAAATGTCTGTTCCAATCATATGTCCATTTTTGTATTGGGTTGTTTGCTTTGCTACTATTGAGTTTTGAGAGTTCTTTATATATTCTAGATACAAGTCTTTTATCAGGTATATGATCTGCAAATGTTTTCTCCCAGTCTATAGTTTGTCTCTTCCATTTTCTTAATGGTGTCTTTTGAAGAGCAGAAGTTCTTAATCTTCATAAAGTCCAATTTATAATTTTTTTTGTTTATAGATGTACTTTTGGTGTCATATTTAAAAAATCTTTGCCTAACCCAAGGTTGCAAATATTCTCCCTTCATGTTTTCTTCAGAAGTTTTATAGTTTTAGGTTTTTAGGTCTAAGATCCATTTTGAGTTAATTTTTGTTTGTAGTGTGAAATATGGATAAAGGTTCATTTTTTGAATATCTAATTACTCCAACAACATTTGCTGAAAAGAATTTTCTTTCTCCCTGAAATGCCTTTGCACCTGTATCAGAAATCAGTTGGCCATATAACTGTGGGTCTTTTCCTTTTGTACTCCTGAACCCCACTCTGTCATAGCCTGGGCTCAGGGCTAGCACATGGCAAGTGTTTAATAACTGCTCAGGGATATAACTTGACACCAGCTGTCTTCAGGCATTTCTCATTAGATCCAGGTGAATGTGGCTGGGCTGGGGGACAGTAGTGCGATAGGAAGTCAGGTGGTGGGAAGGCGCAACAGTGTGCCATTGTGCTGCATGAACGCATCCTGGCTCTTGTTCTCGCTGTACCTAATGGTTGGCACTAAATAAGTTAGGGTCAGACCGAGTTCCTGAAAGACTCCGAGGGAATCAGCCCTCCCACCAAGCCAGTGGGTTTCAGAGACCGTGCCTCCAGTTTGAGAAACTCGGGACTAAATAACCCAAAATACCATCTCCAGCAAAGGTTATCCTTGATTCCTGGTAACTCTCTAGCATGGTGTGGTATCCAATAGAAAGAGGATGCAAGCCACATATATAATTGAAGATTTTCTAGTAGATATATTTTAAGAAGTAAAAAGAAGCTGGTGAAATCAATTTTATATTTAACTCAACATATACAAAATATTATCATCCAACATATAATCAATGTGAAATTATTGATGAGATATTTTATATTTTTTTGAATGAAGTCTTCAAAATCTGTGTTTTACAATGATAACACATTCATTCAAACTACCCACATTTCAAGAGCTCAGTAGCCACATGTGACTAGTGGCTACCATGTTGGACAGCATGGCTTTTGAACATAGCCTACATTTCTCACTTTGATGCTCTCTCTTTCTTCAAATCTTTCTTCGGTGAAAAGCCCTTCCTTCTGGAGACTAGCCTCCCTTCCCCACCCCAACCTCTCCTGTTGCCAGAAGCCAAGATCAGAGGAGGAGAGGGAGAAGAAGAATATCTTGAAGATGGAAGATATAAAAACAAGACCTAAATCCAAGTCATACAAAAGCTCATGAGTCAGGTCCTATTTTCACAGAAAGGTGGAGGAGAGTTGGTGGAGAACGCTCCAGGTGGGCGGGAGCTCGCTCATGCTGGCTCGTGAGAACCAATTGATTACTTTTCAAGAATTTTGCAAGCCAGTTGTTAAACTCAGCCATTAATAAAAATTAAGCTATATAAACTTTCCATTGACTAATTATACTAAAAACATAAGTGATAAATATACAGAAATTACCACTTCCTAATTATGTTACTACATTTCACTTTTTTCCGTGTTCTTGAGGTTACTATGACTATTATACCTGAATGGTAGAAACACTGCTCTCCTCCTCAGCATCTCTTTCCACCTCTGGGTCATGGCCTGAAATTAGTGGGAGTACTTACTCCACAGAAAATGGCAAATGCTACAAGTCCGGGCTTTCTCCTGAAATTTGCCAGTTGTTAAAACTTTACCAGCACACCCCTGGGAAGGCCCTAGAAGATGTCAGCTCAGTGAGATGGAGGACACCTGGCACGTTGTCAATGTTCAATAAATGGTAGCTATGATTATAATGATTGGAAGTCTGAATAATTAAGGACAAGAGGCCGTCCCTGCCCCTTCCCCCTCCCCCACTCCCAAGAGGGAGCGGATGGTTTTATTTGAAATAGCCTGTGTCGTTTCTGTAAGTTTTTTCCACTCTCCCCTGCTCTTGGCTTTCCTACGGGGAGTGTTCAGGAGTGAGGTTAAGACCCAGAAGTTACAGGTGACTCTCAGCAGAGTCTTGGTAATCAAGTTACTTCTTAACTACCCTCTTTCCCATTGCTCTAGAGGACCAAGAGGGAGAAAGGAGGCTCCAAAGCTTACATACTAGATATTCACAGCAATTCTCTCCAGGAGGCGGGAGTTTTTCTTTTGCTTATCTGCACTTTCTAATTTTTCTACAGTGACACTCCCAGTTTTAAATGTTAATTTTAAAAACAACACAAGAATTTTAAAATGTCTTCAAAGGTCTATTTAGGCATCACTAGCTGGTGCAAAGAGTGGAAGAGAGGTATTAAGCATGAAAGGATTCAGCTGGAATGGACGAGTCTCCCTGGCTGCCCAGTATTTGGGGATGAATCAATTAAAAGGAGGTGAAACAGGAAAGCAGCAGACAGGTCTCTGTAAACCCTGGAGTGTTTCTGCCGAAGTACCCTTCCTCCCACACGAGAGCCCCCATTCATCCTCGTAGACGACATATGGGATGTCTATAACGAATATGGATTTGATGTGATTTCATCTCTCTGCCAAACTAACTCACAGAACTAATTCCACTTTAGACTATGTTAAATGAGGTTTTAAAAAGTGTATTAGAGGATAACTTTTGAAGTCTCTAAGCTAGATCAAGGGGTGCATTTGGGAGAAAACTTTGGGGACAGCTCTTCCCCATACCCATGGTTGGAGCCATATTTTGATGTCTTTGATTTATAAGGGTGAAGTCTATGGGGATCTGTCTTGAGAGGGCTTTGACTTTTAAGGGATTCAACTAGTTAAAACCTTATGTGCATTTAGAAATAAAGCTCTTTTATATGGTAGAGTCTAAAAGCTTGAAGGTGGGATGGGACTTCAGAGGTCAATACTCTAAAACCTGAATTGGATGCCTGAGTCCCCTCCTTCATGTCTGCCCAGCTCCCAGCTTTGCCTAACACGCCTCCCACGGCAGCCCAGTCCATTTCAGGTGTAGTTCTTAGAAAGCTCTGCTCATGTTAACCCAAAACCCACCTTCTTGCAATGTACACGCATTGTTCCTAGGTCTGGAAGATGGGGCAGGGACACACATGGATGCAAGCTAGTGAGATTTGTATAAGGAAGAGAGACCATTTTGGTAGTAACTTTATTCAACACAACCAGCCCTTACTGAGCTGTCCTGTATGAGCAAGGCCCTAAGCTAGGCGGTGTGGGAGATGTAAAGATAAATAACATAGAGGCCCCACCCTGAAGGAGTTCACAAGCCACAGTTCAATGTGTGCCTACAACAGACTCGAAAACAAGGCAGAAGATGATCTGGTGAAGGACATGGAACCGATATTTGTGGAGAACCTTTGATGAGCCAGGATCTGCTTTCCTTGTCATGGGTCTAATCCTTGTGGGCTTGTGCATTAACCTCCCTGAACCTCATTCTCCTTACTTGTGAAATTTGATGTCGGACTCAATGCCCTCTGAAGTCCCTTCCAGCCCTCATATCCCGTGATTCATGCCTCCTTTCCCGGTGGCCCCCGGCTACCCTCTTCTGGGTTGGTCTGGCTAGGGAAATGGATGAGCAAGAGACATTTTTGTTGTTGTTGTTCTTTTCTCCCCTCCCTGTGGGATGTACTGTTGACTTAAAACCAGTTTGAACAAAGCACTCAGGAATAAACCACAGAGAACCATCTAGAATTGGCAGAGGATAACCCTATGACCCCAGAGGCCTTTTTCAGCTCTAATTTTTATGATTCACTAATTTGCCGCACCACACTCAACTCTGTCCGGGAATTCAGAGTTCAAAAAAGATGCAATGTAAATTGCTGGAGGTAATGAGAAGGCTGCAGGCACAGCAGGGCCAGAAGCGTGGTTTTCAGTGAAATTAAATACAGGGAGATATTTAAAGAAGCCAGAGACTTTTTTTTTTCCCTGAGAGTCTCCCATTTTAAGGCGGGTGGGATAAATTTCAGGTTTTCTTTTTTCAGTGGTATGACTAGATTTTTGCTCTGTTGTAACTCCAGCTGAGCTGCTTATCTGTTTTATAAGCTCCCAAAAAGCTATGGCAGGCAGACGTGGTTGTTTAGCAATAAATTCTGCTGCAATTTAAAAAATAACTTTTGAAGTGAGAGATGCTGTAGGAAGAGCAGCATTCTATAAATATGTATGTCTTTTTTCAGGGAATTGCTGAGGGCAAGGGGCAGTAACTTGGTATTTGATGAGTCTCATGAATTTTTAGTGCCTTCTACCTTTCCCAAACTTTTGGGAATCTTGATGCCCCCAAATGATGGCTACTTTGCAACTTTGCATTAAAAGTATGTATGAAGATAAGATACAAGTAGGATAATTGTTCCAGAACTACAGCGGTGCTGGAAGACCAGTAAGCTAGTACCTTTTGGTGCCTATGGGAGCTCAGTGAGGGTTGGTTGGGGGAGAATGAAAGTAAAGGGTTGGCAAGCCAAGTCATATGTGTGTGGGAGGGTAATGACTTGTAATGTATACGGGTCCACGTTCTGAAGTCAGCTATTCGGTATATACCGCACATGCTTAAAATTATTGGTGAAAATCCCATAGAAAGTCCCCACGTTGGAGACTGGCATGCATTCAGGCGATTTTTCCTCTATCTTGGATCACATTGCTGTTTTTTGGTTGGGCACCAGATGAAGAAGTCAGCTTGTGTTTAGAGTCCATGCTCTATAAAAAAACACGTCTTTAATGTTGGACTTGCACTCAGAATGCACACTCAGCAGAAGCACCTGAGACCGGAGGCCACAGAAGGAAGAGTAGATTCATATCCTTCATCTCATACACTGTCTGTGGCAAATGCATATAGAGAAAAACATCAGGCTTAATTACCGGCACAATTTAAATAGTTGTCTCTTGCTATTACTATCTTTCTCTCATTTCCCTTTTTCCCCAAATATGGAAAGTTGAATCTGCACGATAAATGGGTACGTGATGCAAACAAACTGTATAAAGATTGACATGTATTATCTCCTTTGCTTTTCACAGGAACTCTATGTAGTAAGTGGCGTTATCCTCATTTCGCAGATGTGAAAACTGAGGGAGGTTAAATGACTAGCCTAAGCTCAGATAATGAGTAGCAGTGGAATTTGAACTGAGACTCCAAGGCCTGTGCTCCTTTTTCTATGCCTTATAGACTGGATAGTTTTAAAAAAGAGGATGAGAAAGTAGAAGGCACGTGAAGGAAGGAAGGGATGGAAAAAGGCATGCAAGCAAGAAACAAGCATTTATTGAGAGTCTATTGTGTGCCATTTATTATGCTAGGCATTTTCACATCTCTTTGTGTTCCAGACTGTGTTAGTTTCCTATGGCTGCTGTAATGAATTATCACCAACTTAGTGGCTTAAACAACAGAAATTTATTCTGTTGTAGTTCTGGAGGCCAGAAGTCTGAAATCACTATTGCTGGGCCAAAGTCAAGGTGTCAGCAGGGCCCTGCTCTCTCTGGAAGCTCTGGGGGAGAACCCGTTCCTTACGTCTTCTAGCTTCTGGTGGCTGCCCACATTCCTTGGCTTTAACCACATCACTCCAACCTCTGTCTCTGTGGCACATTGTCTTCTCCCCTTTTGTGTGTGCCAAATCTCTCTCAGTTTCTCTCTTTATAAGGATGCTTGAGATTATAAAGGACCCCATTCGGATAATCCAGGACTATCTCCCCATCTCAAGAATCCTTATCATCTGTAAAGTCATTTTTTGCCATATAAGGTAACATTCACAGGTTCTGGGAACTAGGACATGGACATCTGTAGGGGGTGCATTCTTCAGCCTACCACACAGACTAATCATATATGCTATGGAATGGCCTAGGCTAACAGCTTAGCCATTAATATCTTTTCTTGTTGTTATTTATTTTTTGGACTCCAGATCCCACAGCCTTAAACATTAGCTATGCGGGCCACCTGGACTGAGGAGGGAGAGAAGGCAGATGTCCAATAGCTTAGGTTGCTTCACACCAGTGTTGGTGCAGTAATTTTTTAAAATGTGTTACATACTGTTGACTCCTTGCTGATATAGGAGCCTTCATTTTTGCTTTTGGCATGAGGTTGACGTTCAGTTTAGATATTTAACACACGGTTGCCCTTGGTCAGCATTTTTTTCAGAAGGCTGTGGCCTGTCTGGTGCCCACATCTTCTGAAAGCACCAGGCTCACACTGTAGTAAGAAAAAGTGGGGTGAGATGCAGAAGAGCTGGTCGTGGAGGGAAGCGGGAGGTTCAGTGAGTGCTTCTCAACCTGATGGGGGATGGACGTGGAGGAGGTTTGAGAGGCCCTCAGAGACTGAAGTTGAGGAACAGGAAATGACTGTCGAGCATGTTCTAGGACCTCTGAGTGGAGGCCTACGATGGAGAGGAGGTGAGGACATGTCCACATGGGGAGGGCTGACAGCCCCTCACAATCCTAACGTGTCAGTAGGGTGTTGGCACCATGATGAGGCAAGTGCGGTGCTCAGAAATGCCAGCCAACCCCTCTAGGGTGTAGGAAGTGCTCCTTTGCCCTGGGAGGACCCAAAGGTGTGCAAACCCACATCCCAGGGATCTCTACCAAGGACTTGATGTTCTCTTTTGACTTGAAAATTAGACACTTTGGTGTCCCCCCATCACTTTGAATTCAGGTTTTTCCCACTCTCCTGCCCAAACTAGTGCACTCTGCTGATGTGCCCATTTTGGACATTGGGACAAGCATTCTCTCGGCCACTCAGGACTTAACCTTACTGTCAATACTGACTCCTCATTTCCTTGGCTTTCCCTCTCCCTCAGTCCCCCAGGAGATGAGGCAGGTGGCCTAGTGAGAGGACTGCAGGATCTGGAGTAGACAGAGAAACCAAGAATGCAAATCGGGTTGGAACTGGGCTCTTCCACCTATTTGCTGTGTGACTTAAGACCTGTTGTTCAGTCTCTGAAAAATCGGGAGAACAGAGAACTTACTTCCTAGGGCTATTGCAAGGATTACATGAGATAATAATAATAGTCATTATTGTTGATTTTTCTTTCATAGCTTCCACTTCAATTCAGGCCTTGATCACCCAAAATCAGGACTATAAGAGATTCTTTTAAATCAGTCATTTTCAACCTTTTTAACTGTGACCTACAGTGAAAAATTTATTTTATATTGTGACCTTAGAAACATATCCACAAAATGAAAACAAAAGTTTTATGAAATACCCTGATATTTTCTATTCTTTTCTCACTTATTGCATAAAAAAAATTTTGTTTTAATCTATCAAATTGATTTCATGACCCACTAATGAGTGAAGACCCATAGTTTTAAAAGACACTCCCTGGAGATAGTCCTGGCTGCAGTCCCTCCCTCCCTCCAGATCATCATTGAATATCAAATTTTCAAAAGGAGGCTGCCTTCTACGTTTTACAATATAATATTAGCACCCACCACCCCCATCTTCATTGCACTTTATGATTCCGAGCACTTTTGCACATACAGCATCTCACTTAATTTTCACCACCCACCACCCTCTGAGGAAGATGTCATCTCTAGCTTTACTTTACAAATGAGGAGGTTCAGATTCGGGTCATCACGCGTCTCGTCCAAGATCATACACCTGGAAGTGACCGAAGCAGGACTGAATCCCACTCTCCTCATCTTGATCCAGGGAATTCAGGTTTTTAGGACTAAATAAGAATACAAATGGACTGCAGTCATAGCTGAAGCTTCTGTTTTATGCCAACTTTCATTTAAAAAAAGTGTATGGTGATCATCATTCAGCTTTCTCTAAGGAAGTCACTTAAGTTGTTCTGCCGCCTTCATCTCCCTTCATTCATTCATTCACCCTTTCAACTAACTCACTCACACATTCATTCAAGAAATAGTCATTGAGTGTCTGCTCTGTGCCAGGCACTGTATGGGGATATTACGATGAGCATAAGAAAATTTTAAAAAGCCCCCACTTACATCAATCCCTTAAGGTGGTGGTAAGTGCTATGAAGAAAAATAAAGAGAAAGGAGTAAGGAGAAAAGATGGTTGGGGTGCTCTTGTAAACTGCACGGTTAGGGAGCATTTGCAGATAAGGTAACGTCTGGGCAGAGACCTAGATGAAGCGAGGGAGCAAACCATGTGGATATCTGAGGAGAATCATCCAAAAACAGGGTACAACCAGTTAAAGAGAGAGTGAGCTTGGCATGATTGGGGGGGAGCCAGGGCAAGAGTGGTGGGAGAGGAGGTCAGAGAAGGGGCTTGGTCACATAGGACACTGAAGCCCTTGTGAGGACTTTGGATTTTATTTAATTAGTTCTTTAGGAAAGAACTCTATGGAATATTCCAGAAAAACCTTTGTCAGATCGTTTTCCTTTCACACTCAAACTTTTTATGCCCTAGTAGCTCACTCAGTTGCTCCAGCTGTGAGTCTGCACAACTGTCATTGGTGATAAAAATCCCAGGCTGCAGCATGAGAAGAAAACACCCCACTTGTCCATCCTCATTCCCTCCGAGCAGGGTGGTATCCCCAGGCCTCAGCTGACCTTATCTCTAGCCATTTAACTTGGTGAAGGGCTTTGGTCTATCTGTTTGTTCTTAGCCAAAGATAACTCATTGGTCAAGAACAACCATATTTCAGAATGCAGCATAGGGATCACATCTCTCGTGCAGGGGTGAGCCTCATGCTGTGATGAGTCTGACCTGACATTTAGGGATGTGCTCAGACCACTGGTAACTTGGCATCTATGGATTACTTGGGCTTTATAAATAGGTCTCATGCATGTCCTTAATGTAGTTTATTGAGCAGAGCTCATTTGCCCATTTTATGTGGTGCGACTTAAGAGGCTTTCCAACCCTCACTGCCCTTGTCCTCCTGTTTAAAGACTGCTTCCTCCTCTAGACGCCTGCCTGGAGCCAGGCCATCTGTGTTCCTCCCTAACACTAACACTAGCCTGCTAGAGTGAGTCTTTAACGATGAAGCTTAACGTGCATTAGTGCTTTTAGTCCTCAAAACAACCTGTCGAGGTAGTTACTAATGTTAACCTCCTTTTGTAGAGGAGGAAATCAAGGCATAGAAAGGCTTAATAACTTTTCCAAAATGAGAGGTAGAGTCTGGAGTCAAATTCAGAGCATTCTCTATCCGCTTGATGGACTCCTGGGTCCCAGGCCCTGTGGTATGTGTTCACTGGGTTGTGAGAAAGGGGAGAAGGGTTGAGCAAATTGTGAAGGAGGCTCATTTTCTCCTCAACACTGCTACCTTTGCTTTCCTCTTCTGCTTTCTTTCTCTTTTCTTGGTGGCATGGTTTATGTTCTGGCTCATTTTCTCTCTGTCCCTCTCTTGCTTGTTTTATTCCTCTCCCTCCCCCACCTAAACAAAACCCAATATTGAGAAAAAATCTGATGAACCTACAAGTATGAGTAATCATAGGTCTTAACTCTCCTGCAGGCTGGTGTGTGGCAGCAACACATCTGTTCATCAAATATTTAGAGAGCGCCCCCTACAGGCAGTCCTCAGGGCTGCATAACTTAATTCAATCAGTCAATTGCCATTATTCCCCAGGGCCTTCATGAACTACTGGCACATAGGGGACCAGAGAGGTGAAGTGACTGCCTGGGATCACATAGCTAGCTAATGGCAGAGCCAGGAGGCAGATAGAAGTCCCTGATTCTCAGTGGCATTGTTCTCCCTACTGTATTATAGTGCCTCTTTGCTTATCACCATAATATGTCATGTGAAGCACATGTCAAGTGGCCTTGACTCAGAGGTGGAGAGGTCTTGGGATGAGGGAGGCAAACAACTGGCCCTTTTAAATTTGCATCGTATAGGAATGGTCAACTTCAGTTATTTTTAAGGGCTACCCTGGAAAACGCATTAACAGGGATTAATGGTCATCTATTATCAGTGTAGAGACGTAGGAGAGGCCAGTTTTGGTGAGTCGGGAAAATAAGAGGTAAAAATCTGGAAAAGGCAACATATTTCCCTGTCAGCAAAGACAGTGCATTGAGAACTCCTGGGCCTCTTAGACACAGAGGCCCAGAGAACCTGGTGGGAGAGGAAGGTCTTAGAACAAGAGGTGGCGTAGAGCCCACCTCACTGTGGCCCACACCACATCAGTATTAACTGACCCTTTCTTTAATTGGGTCATCCTGAGAATCTTCCAGTAGCAAGTGCCTCTCCAAGACGATAGGTCGGAACACTGCTGGGCTGAGCTAATTGACCCCTCAGATTCACATACTATCATCTCTGCCTCTGCCCCCAACTATCCAACTGCTCTTAACTCTCCAGGCGAAATTCACTTTGCTCCTGGGCTGCAGTACACTGGGCACATTCTTGAACAGAGTTCAAACTAACAGGATTTCCCTAAAACAAGCAACTCCCTGGATGCCCTGGGAAGCACTGCGACTACTGGGGGGATTAACATAGCCAGAGCAACGTGGCTCTGGTCCAGAAAGAAAATGTATGTGCTTAAAACAAGCTGGCTCAGAGTCTGGGGACCCGTAATCAGAAGCATACTCATTCTGACGGTTTCAAAAGACCCAACGCCCACCTCAGTGTGACCTGGCGAGGGTTCAGAGAAATCCACCCCCTCTTTTGTCTTCTGGATGGAATGCAAGAGCCATATAAGACTTCCTGCCTAGAAGGCAGAGAGAGGGCAAGTCTTTGCCACCCTGTCTCAGCAAGGTAGGGGACGGTTGGAGGCCATCCTTCGGCTCGTCTTTGGGCGCTGTGATTTCATCTTAGGGCACAAGGCATTCCATGTTAATTCAGCATGGCACCCAAGTCACTGCAAATCTGCTATCTAATCTTCAGCCAGGGTTTTTATTGGTTTATGTTTTGCTTTGTTTTTTTCTCCCGGGGAAGAGCTACTTGCAGGTTGGGGTGTGGGTGGCTTCTGTCAGGACTGGACTTGCAGATGATGGAGCAGGAATTGAGGCTAGGGGTCTGCAGGCCAGGAGTGATGAGCTTGATGCTTTCAGAGGTCAAGCGCAAGCCTGAGGCCCAGCCAGTGTATTAGTCATGGCCGGACAGGGCAAACATGTCTTGGAGGTCAGGGCAAGCAGAGTCAGGAACCCAGCTGGTTGGGTACCTCAAAACAACAGCATTGGCTAGTAGAAAAGTCACCCTGGGTCTAAAGGAGAAGCTGAGTCACCTCTGGCTTCCTGATTATTTCTAGTAGGCTGAGCACAAGTCTGGGCCCCAGGGGAGTCTACCTTCTGTCTTTAAGGTGCTAAAGACCAAGGTTTGAGGTCTGGGAAAAGGGAGAGTCTTACAGCTGTTAACAGACACCTTCCTGTGATCTCTAACTTACACTCTGTAGAGGGCTTTGTCTGTGGGTGTGGGGTTTGCAGGCCACTTTGGTAAAGGTAAATGAAGGAGCCGTCTGCCTGTAGTCTGTTGTGATCTACATTTTCTGCAACTAGAAATGCCAGTGGAAGATTTTAAAATATTGGATCCACACCGAGCCAACTTCGTGGGGGGACGCTGGGAAATGAATGCTTCAAACATTTCCTTAGAAATCTTGATTTTCTAAAATTGGCTGAATCTTAGGACAAAACTAGTTTTGCAGGTCTGGTCACAGCAGCCAGCCTGCCTTTGCACACCATGGTCCTGGTCTGTGCCCAGGGATGGGGTTTCAGTGTTATTGCTTGTAAGTCTCATTTCTGGCTTACAACTCCGATGATGATCAAGGGTGGATGTGTTACCGCATTTAAAGCAAGATTTCTAAACCAGTGCTTTGCAGACAACTCCTAGTTAACACAGTAGTGGTTGCTTCCCACTCCAAACTAATCATCCGTGCATCCATGCAATCATTTATTTAACAAGCAATCATTTGTTGAAGGCCTTCTATTTGTCACAGCCTGCTAGGTGCTGAGGAAAGACAAAGAAGGAAGAGGTGGATGCATGATCTGAAGGGCCTTGAAGAGTAGCAGGGTCATTGTCTGGCTTGGAGAAAGAGGAAGGGGGTAGATAAGCAGATCCGTTGAACATGTAGGACAAGGTAACCCTTGAAGGCTTAGTAGATTAGACTGATACTTGGTCAGAGCAAACAGGGCAGAGAAATGAACGACTGGAATGTCCAACCCCAGAAGAGACTGGGCTCTGAACTTTGAGAGGGAGAATATGGTCTCCTCCCTGAGGGGCATGTTGCTGCCCTTCCTATCTGAATGATCCTAATGATGGGTATTGCTGTGAAGACGAACTTGAAGAGCCCTGACTTATGTTTATGAACACCTCTACTCAAGTGACTTCAAAGATTTTAGTCTATGATGAATTTATCTGGCTGATTTGATTGGAGAAAGTCATTTAGGCCAGTACCATAGATTCAGTCGAGTGGGGCCAGTTAACTTCCCTTTATTCTAATGGCAAGGGCTAATCCTAGAATGAGCCTACACACAATCACTCTTGACTACTAGACTGGAAATTCCTTGAGGTCAGCAGCATTTTTGTCCATCTTATATCTCCAGGTCCTAGTAGATGCTTGACATATGCTGGTGAATATATAAAAGATGTGAAATTTGGGAAAGACAGTGGAAACCCATTACTATGAGGAGAAATCCATTGCTGTCTCTTGAGAAACTCTTCCAGTACTCATCTGCTCTTACTGGGTTAGTAGGAAGACTTGAATCAATTTCGCACTCCCCACCCCCCAAAGGCTGGGTACAGAGTTACCATTCAATTTTCATCTTCTGTAATACTTTGTGTATTGTTGTCTACAAGTAATTTAAAAAAAAATGATGCTAGCCCAGGGAGCTTAGAAATCTTGGAAAGAAGTCAGTTTTGGCAAATTCTAATCCCCAGGGTTGAAAGCATCTGTATCAGCCAGGGTCTCTCAAGAAAAAACAAAACCCATGTGCAGTAATTTAATAGAAGAAATTTAATATGGGAAATCAGTTACAGAGGTTTTCAGAAGAGTTGCAAGAGCAGCCATGAAAGGCAGGCCACCCCAAGATTAGCAATTACAGAAAGCCACTCCTCCTCCTAAGGCTGCAGGAACAGAGATGTTGCCTGAGCCCAAGAGCCTGGGCTACCTGTTGGAATCTGGTTCTAGGGGAAGTCCAACTGGTGTTGTACTGGGTGTAGAAGACTCAGCCCCAAGTATGGGGTGGGGTGAAGGTGAACACCTGGCTTCTCTTTCCTGCCCATTCTCCAATCTCCTGCCTGTGCTTCTCATTAGCTGAACCAAGCAGGAAGCAGTGGGCCAGCCTTGGTAGTTTCCCAGGGTTATCTCCTTTGAATATAGGGAAGAACAGGAAATGGTGGGGACTGGATCTGAGGACACAGCCTAATGGCCAATACAGCATCCATTGGTCCATAGCCTCCCCCAACATTCCTTATGGTGTGGATTTGAGGGAATATGGCTGTGCTCACCTTAGATAAATGGTGGCCCCTTGGGAGGGTTGTACTGAGCCATTTCTCTCTTTCTTTCATATTTGGCCTTCCTTGGAAAATATGTAGACTGCTTAGTGAAGCCAGTACACCCCTAAACTAGCCTCACACTTGAAACTGAAATTTACATGGGTAGAGCACCTTTCAGGCAGCTCCTCATTAGATAAACACGTGACCTGTAAAAGCATAGGTCGGGTGCACTGTGTTGCCCAGTCTTTGTTCCTTCATTTGCCCCCACCAGTAGGATGGGAGTGAATCAGAGGGAGAGGAGAGGATTGGAAATGTGCTCTTGGGTTACAATTCAGATTCAAATCTCTTCTGGGTCCTGGTTCACAGGGAATGAGGCCAAGCAGATCTACAAGAGAGAAATGGAGGAAACTGGGATACCCATCCAGACTATGGACACCATCTTATAAGCCTGTAGGCTTCCAGGGGAAGAGACTCCTTGTTAGTGCCCCATTTTGTTTGGAGGTTCTGTGATCACATAAGTAGTCAAATGCTCTGTGTCAGTTAGGGTTTGATCAAGGAAGCCGAACCACTATAAGTGATATGGTAAATAAGGGGTTTTCTATAGGGATTAGACTTTACACATTTGTAGGAGCTGGTGAAGAAGTTTACGGAAGGCTGTTGCCTCTGGGTCTGGTGGTAGGCCTGAAGACACTGCAGGTCAGTAGGTCAGCAACTGGGAAGAAAAGCTTGGTTGTGTGGTGGGGGAGAGCCAACAACAAACTGGAATGCACCTTCAAGAAGCTCATGAAGACAAGCTGGAACCGTGTGGGTCACTCATCACTTACCTTAACAATACAGATGACCTGCAGAAACAGGTGCCATTTTCCATGGAACTGCATGCATGCCTGGCCCAGGCCTCAGAGAGGCTAATAGAGGAGATCCTACAGGAACTGAAAGAGCTGCAGGCCCAGCTTTGCTGTCCTCCAACAAAGTGGGCCAGTGGACCAGCGACAACAGGTGCAAGTCAGAGAGGTGCTTGGAGCCTTCACCACCTTCCCAGCGTAATGGAGGCTTCTTCACTTCCACCTCCCAAATCCCACTCCCAGTTCTCTCGTGGTCAACCCTAACCTAGAAGCACAGAGGGGAGGGAATTCTGGAAATTCCAGTTATAGTTTAGCTAAACTGACACTGGAGAAAGCTAGCACGCGTTGCAAGAAGACTCTGAAAACTAGTGGTTGGAGGAAAGATCCCCATTTGGATGCAGAAATGAGCTTTCATCATCCCTGAGAGAGGGGAAATGTGTCTTTCAGTTCTTGGCAAGTGGCAACCAAATGCTGGTGGCCTCCTCTCTAGATGGCTCCTGCACCCAGAGGAAGCCAGGAAATCTGATGTCCTTAGAGAGCTGGGGGAGTCCTAGCTGACCAGAGTCTGCCAAGGGTTTGCATTTCCAGGAGGCCGATCTCTCAGACCTGGGGAAGGGAGAGCCCTCTTCGGGCCACTCCATCCCCTCTCTCCAAGACAGATAGAATCACACCTCTCCGAACAAGGGTGTTGTGAGGATTCATTAGTTCACGCTGGGGAAAGGGCTTCAAAGGTGAAGAGTGTGTTGTAAATAACTGTCGTAATTGCAGATGCCGGAATCCAGACGTGCAGGCACTTTGCTGACTAATCGCAGAATTTGTTGGAGTTGGTGGTGACCTTTCCTCCCTATTACATTTCTAAATATTTTGGTTGCCAATTGTAAACAAGCTCATTCCGAAACAAAAATCAGACTTTCTGTTGGTGCTTTTAAAATTGTCCTTGTTCCATCGAGCATTTCCAGTTTCCTTCTTCCTCTCTCATTTCTGTTAGGGATGGCCAGATGAGATTTACTTCACTCTGCTTCCACCTGGAGAAGGGCCTGGTGATGAGACTTGAACACACCATTTCAACCAGTTCACTTTCACGCTCATTTCTGACCAGATGGACAGGTTGTCAAAGCTTCTGGTCAATTTTGTCAGCGTGGCAAACATTTTAGTCAAACACTTGGATTCTTTTTTTTTCATGACAAGAAATAATTGGTCTTTTTTACTAAACTTTTGACGTCGTGGAGGCAGTGCTGCTGTTTGCATTTCTGGCTTTTTGACCTTTATCTCTTTCTTTCTTGTTCCAGTTGCTTCCATGTTATGATCTTGAAGTATGTAACAACGACAACAGATTGTAATAATACTCGTAGCCTCTCTCCCCATCTATCTTGCGGAGGAAGGCTTTTAATTTTCTGGAATCTCCAATATTGGAAAGGATAAGATAAGAAAAGAGGAAAACAAATGGCCGAAGTCTCCAGGGAGGCCCCATGGATATACATAATACAGAGCTGAGCCATGGAGGCAGCAGAAAGAGAGCAATGAAAGCAGGTGTGAAGTGGGCATCTGAGAGAGTTTGAGGGCCATAGAGGGAGAAGGAGTAAATAGATTTTTGGGGGAGAGCCACTGATAGGTGAAAGAGAGGGAATGAGTGTCAAAGATATCCAGAGAGGGTTGTATTCATTTGCTAGGGCTGCCATAACAAATGCCACACACTGGGTGGCTTAAACAACCAAAATTTATTTTCTTAGAGTTCTGGAGACTGGAAGTCCTAGATCAAGGTGCTGGCAGGTTTGGTTTCTCCTGAGGCCTCCCTCCTTGGCTGGCAGGTGGACATCTTCCTGCTGTGTCCTCACCTGGCCTTTTCTCTGTGCACATGCATCCCCAGTGTCTCTTCTCTTCTTATAAGGACGCCAGTCATATTGGATTAGGGCCCACCCCTAAGACATCATTTAACTTGAATTACCTCTTTAAAAGTCCCATCTCCAAATGCAGTCACGTTGGGAGTCAGGGCTTCCACATATGAATTTGAGGGGGACACAATTCAGTCCATAACAAGGGTTTTAAAGTTGTTTTATTGTGTTAAATGCATGTCTCCCCCTTCCCCTACCCAATTTGGTGTTTTCTAAAAAGAACAGAAAAAGATTTCAATTGCTTTCAATTATATTTATGTTTTCTATTGAATTGCTTTTAATACAGTACTGAACAAGACTGGGTCACAGGGACCCTGGGTCTATAGAGGATGTATGTAGATTTTGGCAACTCTCTGTTACCCAATTTCCAAAGAATTAGAATGTAATAAAATAGACTTGATAAGAAAATCAGAAGGAACATAATTTAATCTCTCATTTGTAATTTGAAAGGCCTCGTAGGAGTGAATTTACCCCCAAATGTGAAAATTACATCTGTGAAAAAAAGTCTAGATATAGTTATGTTGTTGAAAAAAACTAATGCCCTGTAACACTTTTAGTTTTGTAGGTATAAATAAGTATTTATAACCACATGTAGGTCTATAGAGTTATAATGCAGATTTTCCTTTGCTATTGAGAAAAAGAGTTACGGCCTCAACTGTGCTAGTTTCACTTTTGATAATCATCTAAATGAAACCTGTCATTTAGTGACTGCCATTTGGAAGTATCAATAACTGTTTGAAAATAAGCAAACCGCAATCTGGATGGAAAAAAGGTCCGTCCTCCAATACCGTGTTCTGCTTCTCTGATTACTGCTGGGAGCTGCTGCAGATTCATATAAGGGGCCATTATATGAATGCTTGGTGTGGTGGCCGCGAAATCTGGAGCAAATTTTGCTGAGGCTGCAGACATGTTGTATGTCACACACACGGTGCCTGTCAAGGTGCAGTTCTGAAGGACTGCGGCCTCAGTCTGCAATGAGACGTGTGTCGAGAGCATGGAGAAGTGCATGAGCCATTTTCCGTGGGGAGCGAGAGCATGTCTGTAGTCACTGGACACATCTGAGCTACTTGATCACCTTGAGGCTGTTATTTGCAGGGTCATCTGGATGAGGAATGCCACAGAGGTGGGGTTATAGGGAGAGGGAGAGAGAGAGACGTGAGCCCTGTGTTAGGTGTGAATGGGAGAAGATATGGATCTCTAATTTATCCAGGGGCAGTTTTAGGCCAATCAAATCAACACTGTAATAAAGCTAATCTGGTGCCTACTTATGCAGTAGGACGGAAGGGAGACATGGCTCTGATTTTATGAATGCTGTAAGGGTCTGTCTACATTTCCCTGGTATAGGCCTAGTTGTTTTATTTTAAGTCATTATTATTTATAATCCATTTATATAAGGAAGACGACGATTCTTTATGGTTCAAATGATTTAAATCTGGGCCTTTAAAGCCATGCATGATTTATTTGCACAAGGAAATCATGTTTTCTTTGGAGCTTTTCAATGGAGGCATAATTACAGTGTTGCAAATACAGTGCTCTATTTAAGGGTCTGTCAGCATTTCCATAATAAACCTCTATTTTCAAGAGTCCAGAATATTGCCAGAGAGAGAGAGAGAGAGAGAAACATGGAAGGACAGAGAGAGAAAAAAATCCTTAAATATAAGCTTGGTGGGTCCATCTGGGGACTTTATTTTTAATCCGAATCTGTATATGTGTTTGCAACCACACGTTCTTCTTCATTTGTGTGGTGGTGCCAGTAATGTGCCAGGCATCGCTGGACCCTGCCCAGTGGGGCTTCGGCTTTAAAGCAGGATCTTCCCAGGAAGCAGCAGCACGTTGGGTGGCTGGCCGGCTCCCTTTCCAGACCCCAGCCGATTGCCAAGTTGCATCTCAGCCTTAAGAAAAGAAAAACATTTTGTGCCCTCGTTTCTGGTTTGTTTGTTTGTTTTGGTTAACTTAGGTATATGCTGGATTGTATCTTGAATGACAATAATAATAATAATAGCACTATTAAGTACGATTTAAGTGCCCAGTATGTGCCTGGCACTTTACAAGTATTGTTTAATTTTTTGACCTTATAACAATTCTGCAAGTAGAAATTATTATCCCTGATTTTCAGATGATGAAAGCAGGCTGAGGGGAGGGGAGGTAACTGGTCTGGCAGAGAACCAGAGAGCAAAGTTCAGGGTAACTGAGGTTGTAGCTGAGAGGGCCCCGGTGCTGGGCTCCACAATCTAAACACAGCAGGAGGTGTCTCTGAAATTGGAGTAGCTCCTTTAGAAAGAGTGAGCTAGGAGAGGCAGATGGATGCAGAGACAACATAGGCAGGACAAAAGAGGGCTGAGGGAACTGGCCAATCAGGAGGAAAAGTCTCAAAGGCTATATAACAACTCCTGGAGCGTGGTTTAATAAGTCAGTGTGACTCTGGTTGAGCCTGGATAAAAATATCTGAAGTTTTTCTGAGGCTTACTGTGTGGCAAGCTTGCACTTTACATGGGTTATCTAGTGTATTTCCCAATTTTAGCAACGCAGAGAGTGAGTTTTATGGAGATTGGATAAAATGCCAAGATTATATAACCAGGAAGTGGCAGAGTTCCCAGGTCTGGAATCCTGGGTCTTGACCGTTATGCTTTATGGCCCCAAGGGAACCAGTCTCCCTCCATTTGGAAGGTACATTGTGAATGGAGACAGGAAGCTGAATCTCAGCACCCCCTGCCTGACGTGGGAGAGCCTGTCTTCGAATTGCTAATGGACCCTTTCCAGGAGTTTGTGTGTTGGCATTTAACAGAAGGGGAAGGTAATATACACCCCTCTCGCACAGGGAGGACCAGGGACAAGCGATGGAGGCAGAGACCACCCTCCACACTGTGTTCGCAGCCAGCCACGGGGAAACTATGTATTTTGTAAACTCCTGATTCCTTGTGGGTGGTGTGATTTAATTCTTTTTCCTTCTCTTTTCTGGGGCTGCTTTTGGGTTGCTAGTTCCAGCTGAGACTAGAAGTGGTAAAACACAGCCCAGAGAGAGGCAAGAAAAGGAAGCAGGTTTTTCACTAAGAAAAATTTCCTCCCTCTTCTAGAAGCAAAATCAGGAAACCATGTAGGGGATATTACGTATTGAGGTGTTCTGCTCTCAAAGCTGGGATTGAGGCTTAAAGCTCGGAAGAAAGGATTCAAATTGCCTTTAGAAAGCAGAATGCATTTATTTTATTGGAAACAAGTCTCGGAAGCTGCAAATTCTGTTCAACAAGCATTTATGGAGGGTCCTTTAAGGGGTCAGCGTTGGGCGTTATTCTCCATAAAGGAGGTGACTTGATTGGTATGAAAAATCTGACTCGAGTTAGTGTTGGAAGTAAAATGGTGAAGAGGTCGCTCCGTTGCCAGAACCTAAACACTAACCTGAGTGATCACAACATTAGTGCTCCTGGGACTATGAAGCAAAGTGACTAGCATCCATTCAGCACAAGAGCTATTCATTTACCCAACCAATATTTACTCAGCATCTACTCTATGCTGGGAGCTGGGAGCTGGGGATTCAATGGTGAGCCACACAGATGTGGTGCCTACACTCATAGAATTTAAAATCTAGTTGGAGATAGAGACATAAACAAATAATTAAATAATTTATTAAGTAATTATAACTGTGATAAGTTCTTCAGAGGAAAATACAAGGTCCTATGAAAACATAACAGAGGGACTAAATCCGTTAGAATGTATTCAGCTGCAATTAACAGAAACCTAATCAACAATGGCTAGCACAAATAGGGCTTATTTTTTTTCACATAACAAGAAGTCCAAAAGCAGGCATTTGCTGGCAGTGGTTCAGTGATGTCACCAAGGATCCAGGCCCTTTGTATGCTTCTTCCTGCCACTTTCAACATAGGGACTTTTCACTCTCAGGCTTGTAGCCTCATGATTACAGAATGGCTGCTGTGGCTCCACTTCCAAAGACAGGAAGCACAGGGAAGGGGGGGTATACCAGAGACCTCTTTCTCTAATACAAATGTATTTCATCAGCAGCAAAATGTTTTTCCCAGAAATCATTCAGCAGACTTTCTGTCAATTTCATTAGCCAGAACGGGGCTTTTAAATGAAGGCTATAGAAAAGGCAAACTAGACAGAAATTATGTGTGTGTAACTGTAAGTAACATTTGTGGAATGTCTTACAAACCACTTTGATGTGTATTAAGTCATTTGATTCTCACATCAATCTTGTGAGAAAGACAGAGCAATTTCTCAGATGAAGACATTGAGGCTTGAGTGAGGGACTTTTGTCCAACAACACAGTCAGTCTTCCTTCAGCCAGGGGTCCTCAGCTCATTGCTGGGCGCTCTCACTGCCCCGTGTCTACTGGGTTTTGGAGACTAGGATAATCCTGAGCCCTAAATGCAGTGCATCCCAAAGGGACATGCCAGTGGGGGAGGGTTTGCAAAAAGGTGAGGGTTTGCTTTCCGAGGTGTTTGCTCAGGGACTCATAATTTAGATTGTCCCTCTGTGTTCTCCTGTGGCTGTCCCTAGGGCTGAGAGTCGCACGGTGGGGAGGCAGGCCGACTGGGAAGAAGGAAGTCTGATAGCGGAGTCAGTGGAGGCTTCGGGGCCCTTTCTCGCCAGGATATGAAAACAGGTATAGAAAACAGCGTCTGCTGATGGGGCTCTGACCTCATTTCCAGACAACTTTGGAAATGTTGATATTAAATGTTTTTGAGTAATTCTTCCCCACCCCTGGCACCCAACCCGGGCAAAAGGCAGTGTGTTTCACATCTAGAATAAATGAATGAATATTAAAACCACAGATTCTCATGGTATTTTAAAGGCACCCAAAAAAGGCAGTCTGCCCGTCACAAGCAGCACCCTAGTCTGCGCCCCTCCCCCAGGCTCCCAGCATGCCGTGTGTGCCTGTCACAGCAGGAGTGATGTCCTTGGCTGATTCCACTCTCCCCACCACCTCCCTTGTCTCTTGGATCTGGGCTCTGAGGTTGTCTGTTGTCTGTTGCTGGGCTGGTGGAAGGTAGAGACAGACCTGCTGGCTTGGGACCATCTCATGAAAATCAGGATGGGCAGGCTGCCCGGAGACGCACCAGCATCCTCGAGTTACGCCAGTGGAAACAAGAGTCATGTACCCTGCACTGGAGAACGTGTAAAACTGACACCGTTTACCAGATGTTCCAGGGTTTTATGAGCTTTACAAGGCCTTCTGTTAAATAACACTTACTTTAAAAAAGTAAAGCTTGCCTGCTCTGAGTGGAAAGTTTTTGTTTTTGGGTTTTAAAAAAAATCTTTTGGGTGAACTCTGCAGCACCTGTTTGCACAACAGAGCTCCGGCCTGCAAGGGGCCTCTTCTGGTGAGTGACAGGCGGGAGAGAAGTATGTGGCAGGCAACCTGGTCCTGATTTAAAAGGCCAGAGACCAGAGGCTCTGGCTTATGGACGCAGAAACACACACACACAGACAGGGACCCAGATGTGCCTGCCCCCCTCTCTTTCATGCAATAAACATGCTCCTGAAATGTTGGGTACAAATCACATATTTTTGTAGCCCCAAATAGGATATTCCTTTCTTACACCATGAATTGTTTAATAAATTATTACCATCGAATTCACCTTTCGTGTACATCTGAATTTTCAAAAGACAGATTTGATTATAATGACATCCATCTTTGTCACATGCTGTAGAGTGCAGCACATTATGAAGTGGGCATTTTTCATAAATGGTGTCTTGACGATGTCATGCAAGACAGTGACCAAGGGGCATGTGTGGACGGGCATGAAGAGCTACGGCAGAACTTGGGGAATCCATTCAGATGAAGGGCAGGAGAGCCAAGATCTTTAATAACTGGATGAGAGAAAGAGAGAAAGGAAGAAGCTGCTCTGTGGGAGCAGAGAGGAATTCTGTTCAGTAGGGCTGAGGAGTTCTTTCCAATCAGGGGGAGGTTTGTGTTTGGGGAGTGGAGCCATTGAGAAGGCTGGAAATGACCTGGTTTGGTATCATCCTGCCCAAATCACTGCCACACACAGAGAACCAATTGGAAGTACCGGAGTGTGTCAAAATCCACATAAAACTCCCTTCGCCTTATCAAGCTTAGTTTTGGGAGCAGGAGCAGGAGGCTCTGAGGCTGCGCTGTTTGTCCAACTGGTATATTTTGAGCAGAACTCGGTTATGGCCTAGCAACTGACTCGAGCAATCTTTAAAATTACAGCACCACGTCCGGCACCCACGGGTTGAGGTCTTCTGACTTCTAATCAGAGATTCCTTAATTGCATACGTGGATCTCCATCTCTGTCTCTCCCCAGGATCCACTGTCAAAACTTAGGCCTTCCCCAGGAACAGAGCTTTTATCACACTCCACTACAGTGTGGAGAGAGCAGAATGGAGACCAGTGTGGAAGGAGGCGCGTTAGGTTGTGTTGGTTCCCTGAAGGGGGAGCAACGAAGAGGGGGAAGTGGAAGATAAGAATAAAAGACTGTAAAAGAGAAAAAGGTGTGCACTATATAAAAACACCAGTATGCATAATCTCCCATTTATATCGAAAATGTATATGTGTTCACACAAGGAGATACAAAGAGATGGGTCACCAAAATCTTAATGGTGATTAACAGGTTAGTGGAGTTCAGGTTAGTTTTAGTTTCTTATGTTTTTCTAGAGTTTGAATTTTTTGCCCTGTTTATTAATCAAAAAACAGAAATAAAGTGATTTTTTTAACATGAATAGCAACAATAAGACAAAGACATCACATGCATTTCAGAGCTCAGGGTGTCCCTCTCCTCTTCTCTCCCAGGGAACCCTGGCTGCATACTGGAAATGTGGCCTCCAGGAGAAATGGGAAGAAGATATAGGATGTGCGTCGTTTACCCATGGTTGGGGCCTGTGACCCGTATCTGGAAAACTAGTTGTTGATTACAAGGTGGATGTCTCAGGAAAGCATCAGTACCATCCCTGTGGAAGCTGGGTTCGCAGAGGCCCCTGCGGTCAGAGGCAAGGCTTGGCCTCAGCCACTTCACCCCACATTCCTCTTTCCAACAGATAACTGCCACCAAGAATGCACATGATGCCAAATAAAGTCAGGTTTATTAATTTTCTACAGCATGGGAAAACATACCCCAAACAGCCACGGGCATCTCAGGAGGAAGGAATGGGGAGGGGCTTTTTATAAGATTTGGGCTCACACTGAACGATTGTAAAAAGGGACTGGGGAAACAGGAGTCTCCTCTGGATTGCACGCCAACACGAAGTGGGGGCTGGTGGTAACCGGGCAATCTCTAAGGTGGGAGGAAGAAGCAGAGCTGGGAAAGTCATCACCAAAAGGAAGGAGGGTTCTTAGTCGCTTTGCAGCATGGTGTGGCCTTGGGAGAAACGCTGGTTTTTGTTGCCTTTGCCCCGGGGCCTTGTCTGCGTCTTTTCGGGATGTCTCCTCTGATGATGAACAGGGCTGATTTTCATGTTTTCATTCCCTGGGGCCCAGGGCTAGCTGCCATTCCTGGAGAGGGGCACTTGGGGATGGGGTCAGATGGAGCCTGCTCTGTCCACAGGCCTGGCCCCGGCGGGATGAGGATGGAATGCATGGTGTTTCAGCCGCTGTCCAGGATTACATCCTTCACGGTCTTGTCCAAGCACTGGAAGCTGGTTTGTGGGCTTGTGGAGGGAACTGCTCAAGTTCCATGGTTTAGGTCCTGAACCCCTGACAAGGAGGCTTTTGGGGACAGGTGCTTAGCAAGCAAGTGCAGATTTCTCCAGGCCCCCTGAAAGGTGTTCAGGACCCCTCCTTGTAGACACTGGGCAGCTGGACTGTAGAGCTTTAGGTCCAGCCTGAGGAATCCTGCCTGGATTCCTCCTGATTCACTTCTTTCTCTCCGAACCTCTGTTTTCACATCTGTGGAGAGGGGAAATTATACCACCTTCTCTTAGTCAGGCCAGGATGGCTTCGAGTGGAACCTACATTGTATTCTCCAAGAACTTCCAACTTCAAAGAGGAAGATGATGCAGACATGTGTCACTGTCTTAACATGGGGTGAAATCTTATTCCGTGGCCAGAAACAAATAGTGGCCTCGATGATGATGGTGTCGAATTATGGCTGTGGCTGCCTCCTGCTTCCCTTCCCTTCCCTTGCTCACCCTGCACGACCCCTCTTCAGGCAGACCCCTCTGAGTCTTGGCTTCTGCCCCTGTCTCAGTCAGACACGCGTCTTTCCCCCCTGCTCCTGTGGCTCCCCCGCCTGAATGGGCACTGGCCTCCTTCTCCAGGCAGGAAGGTGGAGGGCCTGAGTCTGAAGAGCTCAAGGAGAAGGTCTTCTGACTCAGGCCACTAGGCTGCCCCGTGGCTGCCCAAAGTGGCAGGCATGGCCTCTGTCTTGGTGGCTGGCCTGGACTCACTTTGTCTGCGGAAGGTCAGGAATGGCCCTGCAGTCTGCTCATGAGACCTGGCTGTCACCCATGGGCAATTCATCCTGACCACGTCTGAGTCTGTGAGCACAGAAAACAGCAGCCACGTCAACAGCAAAAGCAACAAGTGAAGGGAAGACCTTCCCTTCACTCACAGATGGTGGTAGGCAGGCAGGAGGGGGAGGACATATTTTCCTGTGACATTAGAATAAGATGAGCAGCGGTTATTTTGGGCTGGGCTCCAGCAAACACTTGGAGAGGCCTCAGAACTGCAGATGAAGCTCCAGGTTGATTTTATTGGGTGATTTCAGCACTGCCAAATATTTGTAGTGTAAAGAAATCATAAAATGTGCTGGTGGTCCGGCAGCTGGATTGGGTACACTCTGCACATATTTGAGACGACTGTGATTTGGTGACAGGCCTGTCTGATCCCCTCACCTCGAAATCAGTTAGGATCTGCCAGAGAAATAAATTAAACGGAGACGGCCCTGAATCCACTTCTCCTGCTGGTCTCTTTCCCCGTTATCTGGGGAGAGCAAGAATTTTCTTGCCCCCAGGCATGATTTGTATTTAATTATCACAGTTCAGATTTTCTCTACTGCCCTGGAAGCCGAAACCAGCTTCCTCTTCACCCCCTGCTCTGGAATAACATCGCTCCCTGTTACCGATTATCTCCGCCCTTTGGGTAGTCTGCAGCATGCGCAGTGTAAGGCTGATCGGTTTGCTTTAATTAAGCTTCAAAGGAGAGCCCGAACTTCCATCTTATCTCCAGTTTGCTCCTTAATTCCCTTTTCACGGTTGGTCCCCTTGGTCCCCGCTGTAGGTGGGAAGTGCGGCCCTGGGCTCAGATGAAGGGCGGGACCCTCCTGGTCCCAGCCGCCCTGCCTGATGAATGAGTTTCTCTGAACCTCCTCCAAGGGCCTCCTTTCGAGTTTCCCCGATTTCCACAGGGAGCTAATTGCCAATGACCTTTTAAAAAAACCCCCTTGGGTGTTTCTCGCTGCTACAAACTCAAAGGAAGAAAAAAGGGAGGGGGGCGCTAGCAGGAAGAAGGGGAGTTGCTGAGAGCCACCAGCAAGAGGCCTGTTTGCAGCAGGCCCTATGGGAACCCACACCGCCCTAAATGAGGGCCCCGGGGACTTTTGTAGAATTTTCCTTCTAACACTAACACGGGGCCGCAGCGGCAGCGTTTTGTCCCAGGTAATCACCGGACGGAATTTTTTTCACATCCCGCCACGAGCTTCTGTGCTCCCCAGAAAGAACATTTGTGACCGTGCATTCTTTATGTGGTCTTCGATTAATAAACAGGAACCCACCTTTCTAGAACGACGGGGAAACAGTTTTTTTCTGTTTGCAGCTCCCGTGTGTAGGGTCCATGAATGGGGGCTTTGAGAACCGGCCCTTTCGTGGCCAGATATCAAAGTGCTGCTCACACATACTGACCGACCGCCACGAGGTGCGGCCCGGGCCACCGCCCGTGTGGCCACCCGCAGCGGTTCCACGCTGGCCGCCTCGGCCGGCCGCAGGGCCAGACATGTGATGGCCCAGTTTTCCTCCCTGGGACGAACGCCGACCCACCAGGAAGAAGGGTGAGACCACCAGCATCCATTCTCCACCGAGTCCTAAAATAACTAGATGGATATTTACTTGTATGTGCTCCTTTCTGTAGCACGCCTCCCCGGTCACATGCCTCTGTTTGGGAAGAGAAAGTTCATGTTTGAAGGTTTCCTGGCCTAATTTTCTCCCTTCTTCTCCTCTTCTCTTTTTCTTTCTTTTTTTTTTTCCCCCTCTTCTCTTCTTTCTCTCCTCTCCTCTCTCCTCCCCTCTGTCCCTCTTCTATATCCCCCCTCTCTCTTGTCCTTGGACAGTGTGTCTTAACTCCCCCACATTACACATTGGCGTCCTCCTGGAGTCTTCCCTGTGTGGGACTTCAGGGAAAGGAGCAGGCAGTCCCAGGAGAGGGACAATGTGATAGTTAGGCCCCTGCAGACAGAGGGGGTGTGAGGGCTGGGACTTTGTCTAGCATCCTAAAGTCTGAGATGAGGCTGACGAAGGCCTTGTGAGTTATAATCGGGAAGATAAAGGGGCCGCAGCACAGAAACAGGAAGTGCTTCTCCCGAACCCTTTGTTGACAGGCTGATGCTCCAGGGGGCTCTTCTGTCTGCAGACAGGCATCTTCTAGTCTTGGGCTTCCATTTGACTTATGCTGGGCAAAATGCTGGGGACCGGCTTCAGAGTGTCTGGCCTGGCATGTGGCTTGGCGGAGTCAGGGAAGAGAAAGAAGTGAACCCATTCTGTTCTCTCCTCCTCCCTGCCGTTTCTCCTTGGTCCTGCCCTCTCACTCCACAGGGACTGGTTAGGAAGATGGAGGTATGGTCACCTTGTGTTAAATCTTGACAGGGTCAAAGTAACACCTGTTCTGCCACAATCTTTGAGAGCTTCCCAGGAAAGGGCTTTGCAGAGGTGACAAGACCCCAGGCATAGTTAGGGGGTAAATGGTAAGTGGAGGGGTTGGAGGCTGTCGTTTGTCCCAGGGGAGGCAGATCAGAGGACTCGCACCATGGAACTATAATTGGAATCTCACGAGGTGGGAACTTTGGGTCTGCTGTCCCCTCATCTGTTGGCAGAGAGGGAGTCTGAATTTGATCTGCATGGGGAAGAGGCGCTGAGTAGCAGGAACTGGAAAGCTTTGGGGAAAAGGAGGAGAGACTGGTCCTCAGTTCTCTCGGCCCCGCCCCCTGCCATGAATCTCAGGAGCCGCCTGCGAGACAAGCCTGGAGGGAATCGTGCTCTTGTTACAGATGAACACACTGAGGTTCCAAGCTGCAGAATGACTGTCCTGTCACACAGTGGTGGTGGCTCCTGAGCTGTGCTTTCTTCGCTGCCCCATGGGGTACAGGCCCACGGAGAGGAAGAGGAAGAAACACGAGTTGGCCTGCAGACGCTCGTTGTGATTCTTAGAAACCCTGATGGTTGTCCAGAGGCGTATCATTTGCCTGATTCTTGAATAATCCTGCCCCTCTTTGTAGGGATGATGTCAGGGGGAAATGCCGATGACATGATGGGGGTAAACACTCTGTCACCAGCGATGCTGCTGTGGACAGCAGTGGGCATAAAGGTCCTCTGCCAAGTGGGCTCTGTTTCTCAAAGCTTCCATGCTAATGGTGTCCTGTGGGAACCTGCCTGGCTTCTCCAAACACCCTGGCCCTCTGCTTGGCTGGGCCCTGACAGTGTCCCCCCGCCCAACATTGCCGACATTGCCAACATTCCCAGGAAGCTAGAAGACCTCTTCTCTCTTACCCCGGATTTCAAGAAAACAAAGTTGGCCCATGGATGTATGTCCGGGCCATATGGCAGTTCGGAGGCTTCCAGAACAAGGGCACAGGTCCCAGATCCTTGTCACACGGACCACCACCCTGAGGGAGCCAGGAGTGAGAGCTGACTAATGAGGGGCTCACAAGAAGTTAGACCAGGTCCAAGAAGGCAGGCAGCAGGGCAGCGGGAGGTAAGAGTTGTAATTAAAAGCGTCATCATAGCCCAGTGCCAGATCTGTACTTTTCTAGGCTTTGCAGTGCTTTGCTGCCCTGATGCTGTTACTGCTGGTGGGGAACGACTGAGGGGTGTGGCTTTTTATGAGGGCCTTGTTGTGGAAAGAACAGCTTTGAATACCCCTCATTATCCCAGGCTGAAACACACTGCAGAGCCGACTTGAGCAAGTCCCTCATTTGCCCAAGGGCTTCTTCTGCCTGGGACAGTCCAGGGTTCTGGAAGACGAGGCTAATTCTGTTCTTCTGGCTTGAAGGAAGGCAGAGGCGTTGGACTTTATCACGTGTCGGCCTGTCCATGAGTACAGGCACTGTGCGTAATTCAAGAGAGGAGCTGACGTCTACTGCAGAGTTGGCCAAAGGGGTATTGGTCTCTCAAAATATTCCTCCAAAAGCGGGTTGAAGGTTAAGTAAATTTGGAAAACATGTAAGTAAATTCTACATCCCTCTTGTGGATGATTACCATGCTCTTTATCATGCTGTCCAGCTCGAATGTACTGGCATCACTTGATCATGGAACTGAATTGTCATGGAGCTCCATTTAACAGCCTGTGGGAAATGTAAAGTAAAACCTGGTAAGATAAAGTAAGAAGTGAGATGCAGGTAAGAGAGACACAAGTAACCAAGTTTCTTCCCAAAGCACGAGGGATTGGGTGAGGAGATTTCATCACAGTCACACACGGGGTTTAACGTGATGTTTTCTGGTTTGGTCTTCATTTCTGCAAGGATGGGTAAAACACCACTGGGGGCTGCTGCATAACTGTATAAGACACCATCCCGACACTCGTCTTGTTGAGGAGGCAACACACACACAGACACACCCCAAGATAACTGACTATCCCTGAGAGGAGAGCAGGCTGCTGGGAGGTGGGCAGCCACGGCAGGCTGAGTGGGAATGGAGACCAGCAGGAGAGGAGGGAAGAGTAAATGTTGGTGAGGCTGAAGAGGGGCAGGCGAAGGACAGTAAGGCAGGAGGGAGCGACAGACAGGGCCCGGAGGCAGGAGGAAGGTGCCTGGTTCTGTCTGTCCCCACGCTCAGGCCCGCTTTCCCTCTCCCTCACTTGTTCTTCCACTTTGCGGGGAGCAGAGAAGCTGGGCCCTGGCGGAATTCTCAGATGAGGACCGTGTGGGGGTGGCAGTGGCTGTCCTTCTCTGGAGACACTTCCTCCCCTGCACGGAGGCCAGGATGGCGCCTCCCATTTGAGGGACCACTCTGATTTGTCCAGTTAGCCCCACGCTGAGGGCGGAGGGTGGAGGAAACGTGGCTCAGGGTGCTTTTTGTCACCTGTGGACTGTCTTGTGTCTCTCTGGCCTCAGGACTGGCAGGGGGAGTAGGAGAGAGTCCCCATGTGTGTCCCTGTGCCCGGGATGTGTTTCTGTGTGCCCGGAGGAAGATGTGACACATGTGGCATGCCCAGCCTCCAGGCAGCACCTGTCGAGGGACACAGCTGTGACCAGGGCAAGGGGCACGCTTGGCCGCTGCCTCATGGCCACCCCAGCAGCTGCCTGGGTGTTTTCCCACATTCCGAGTGCGACGCCGATGCCGGGAAGCCCTGAGCAGGGAAGGGCCTTCTGGGGCAGCAGGACTCTGCTCCATCACGGTGGCAGTGACCCACACCCCAAGGCGGCACCAGGCGCGGTTTCAGTGAGTGGATTCAGTACCCCGTCTTGGCCGCCGGTCTGACAGGCAGAAGCAAATTTTACAGCCAAGGGCTCAAGAGTCTAATTTATCTGAAGTTATTAAAGTGCATGACATGTTAAAAACACAAGATGCGGGTGGGGAGCAAAGGAGTGGCAGGGATGAGAGACAGAAAATATCAAGGTGGAGAAGGTCCATCTCCAGCCAGCTGGCTCCTAGTCTGATCATATGCATTAGGAGGGAAAAGCTTTTGGCTGCATTGAGAAGAAAAAAGGCAGAAGTAAAAGAAGAGTTTTTTAAAAGGTAAAGAAAAGCAGGCCAAGAAATTACTTAAAGGCTTTCTGAAGACCTCACAGCTCAAGGTACTTGTTCCAAGTAATGTAAGACACCGGGGAGGGCAGTCACAGGAAACGTGACAACTCAGCGGAATTCCACTCTGGAATAATATTGTTTTTCTCGTGTAACTTCTTTAATCCAAGGACCTTAAAACACTTCACAGATTTGCGGTAATTAAACCTCATCGCGTGACTGTGGGAGGGAGGAGTGTTGTTTTGCTCATTTTATATGTAGGTGAACTACAGCACAGAGAGTTTGAAAGAAAATGTTTCCAGAGCCTGCCAGAAAGAGAGGCCTGCCCAGAGGTCAGAGAAATCCCAGGCTCCCACAGTACCCATTCCCGCCTGCAGGCCTGCCCCAGGGGCCCGCACCTCAACAAGCAAACAGCAAAGTTGGTAAATGGTTGGCCAGGAAAAGGAAAGCTTCTGTTAGTTTTAATATATATATATATTTAAAAATTATAATAAAAATAATTTTAAAACAATATATATAAAAAAATTTAAAAACAAAAATTTTAAAATCCTAGTTCACTAAGATTTGATTCCTTTTTACCCAAGGGCCTCATTTTATTCTCTTGTTTTACCTTCACATGTAAGTGAAAAGGCAGCAATTCAGAAAAACGGTTTTTTTCCATAACGGGAAGAAAACGGAGTTGTCTTTTTCAATGGTGGTGAGATGACGGGAAAGGAGGACAGTTGGGGGAAGGGGAAGAAAGGGAGATGGAGAAGAGGAAAATTACCTTCTTCATCTTGGTTGAAAGAGCCCCAGAAAATATTTATCTTATGTTTACCTCAGAATGGCAGAAGGTGTAAGAGCTCTGCGAGCTTTTGCCTCAAACTGGGATTTTCCACCCCTAGTTAGGCTTTCTACAACTGAGGACACTCACCTCTTCCTCAGGGTCTTGGACTAGAAGGAGGCGAAGGGGGCCAAGTGGGCAGAGGGGAGCTGTCTCATTTTCATCAACGCCCATGCAACTCGCTGATGTCTGCCCTTCATTTCCTGCGTTTGAAAGAGTGGAATAAAGATATTTGTCCCTAAACTCACGAGAACCTTAGAAATTCTATGCTCTACTTCTTATAAAAGGCTTTCATCTTCTTTGGTCCCACAGTGGTGTGTTAACGCACCCTAATGATGGCGCTATCCACAACCCCTTGTGTTTGCAGAGTATCCGACAGTTTGCAAAATGCTTCCACACGTGTTCCCAAGAAGCTGGTGGGAGGTCAGGCTCCACAGACGGCAGCAGTCTCATCTTAACGCCCCCTTTGTTTTCATTCCAGGATCTTTTGAAGGGTGTCATTGATCCAAGCGCTCTCCCCCAAACTCTTGGGGTAATTATAAACCATCACCAGCAGAGACCGGTCGTAGCTGGTCTGCACTGGCAAGTGATAGCCGGTCCTAGTAGTCAGACAATTCACACACGGAATTGTAATTAATCTGCTTTATTTGACTATTTCAGATTGGTTGTCAACATCAATAAAATTGAACCGATAATTCTACCTACCCACCTAATCCAGTTTTCTTGCTTACTCCAGGGGGTGTTCTAGGTTCCCAGATCTTGTCAGGACATTGTCAGCCTGAGCAACGCTCTTCATCTCTTCTCAGTCCCTCCTCTCTCCCCCCTCCCATTCTCTAAATATCCCCAATACAGAGATCAACAAAAATCATACAAGAGAGCTTCATTTTGAAAGGAGGTGAACTGCATAAATGAAGATCTTTCTGTACTTCCGCAGAATATTAATATCCTGATTAAATGTGGTGTAGTTCCGTTGTCTCCTCTAATTTGGGGACGATATGGAGGGAAAGTTGGGGGCGGGGGCCTTACAGATTTCCATCCTCAGTTACACAGCAGGGAGATGCTTTTCACGGTGTTCCAGAAGGGAGGGGGAGCCAGTGCAAGTCATACTCTGTGTCACAGGGCATCACATTGACTCATGGCCAGATCTTGAGAAAAATTCACAGAAGTCAGGAAATGCCCGGCGAATGCTCTCATTTCACCCTCTGCTGACCCTGCAGTGAGAACATAGGTAGGGTCAGGCTGGAGGACGGTTTTAAAAAAGGAAAAGTCAAAGCACTTCTGTTGCTTCTGCATGCCTGCGCGGGGCAGAGTCCTAACAGGCCTGGCGGAAGACGCTGAATCAGCCTCGAGCCCCGGTGACCTGGGGCAGCCGGCGCTGGTCTGTTTCTTCATTCGAGATTTTAATTTTTGCGAAAGATCTTTTCTTCCCCCTCCTTGGCTTTGTTTCCCCTTGGGGAGCAGCATCCTTCCTTCTGGGCAAAGCAAGATGCCCAAGACCTCCCCTTCCAATGGATGGAGCCAAATTTAGAGTTGGGGTTGCTCATTTGAGCTTTGTATATAATTGAGCCTGGCACCAAGGGTTATCATTAGGAGGAATGGCATGAAATGAAGAAAAAGGAGAGCTTGGACCCAAATTAGAAAAGACTTCCACAGGAAAGATATAGTGGCAAGGCTGGGAGGTCTAGTCTCTGAGGAATTTTTCAGAGAAAGGACGGGTATGAAAAGTGCCTGGATGGGGCAATTAGGGACTCGAACATGGCCCTGCCACCTCTTGAGGTCATTTGCCTCTCAGGGAACGGGGGGGGGGGGGGGTTGTGGTAATAGTGGCAATGGATACCAACAGAGTTCTCGGTTGTTCAGAGCCAGGGTCTGCTCCCAGGGCTGCCTGGAAGGCTGAGCGAGACAGGGTCATTCGCTGAATACACGTTTACCAGGCGTGTCCAGAGCTGGGCTTTGTCACTGTGGTCTGTACGACAAGGCCGGGTCCTGGAGGACCCTGAGCCCTTTCCTCTGCGCCGCCACTGACTTAGGGAACACCCTTGTCTAGAACTTTGCTGCTATTGCCTTGGGAAATGGGCCATCACTGCCCTCCTCTCCAGGTGGGGTGCCCCACTGCTGCCTTCCTCCGCGGGGGCAGATGGCTTGGCCAGGGGGCATCCCGGGACAAGCCCAGGAGTCTTCTTCTCCGAGGTGCTGCCCCAGCTGAGCTGGTGAGTGGACATGCATGTGTCCACCCGCCACACCCCAGAGGTCCTGGAGTCTTGTCGTGTAAAGAGGGCCCAAGCGAGCCCCGTGGGGTGGACACAGCTGTCCTGGCCGCCTCCCGCTGCCCCGCCTGTTGGCTCACATCGGAGGAGCTGGCAGCGCAGGGCTCCAGTTGTCCTCCCAGTCCCCCGCCAGACTGTCTGTCCTCCCCGCATTCCTGGTGGTGTCCCAGCTCCCCGTGACCCTGGGCTGTAATATTCTCGGGTTCGCTCAGACTACCCAGCTGGCTCCGCTCTGGGCTTCCTGGCCTTGTTAAAGCCCAAATGCCGTCCGTCTTTTACAGCCCAGCTCTTTCCGTCAAGTTCATCAAGCAGCCTGCGTTTTCACGAGCGAGATGGCCCTTTGGTGCGCTCTCCCTTGGGGGGCGGGGCAGGGAGTCTGCTCTTTGCCATGTCATTATTATTATTTTAATGACGGTTTTAAAAAATGAAGTTCAAAGGTGAGTGACCCTCCAGGAGGAAGGATTAAGTGGGTTGATTTGGGAACTGTTCAACCCTAAGAGATGTGGCTAAGAAATATCATCTATTTCGAATTTTCCTTCACGAGCCAAAGTCGGTTATGGTGTGGGAATGGCTTTTTCATTCTCTCTCTCCCTTTCTCCATACATACTGTATTCATGCCAAGGAATATACCGGTTGTATAAACATCTCTTCAAAAAATCACATCAAGATGTTATATATAGTCACACACGTCTCCTTCCAAATGGGCATGTTCAGAGACACATAGAGATATCCTTCACGCCCTATATGTAAAAAACAGCCAATTTAGAAGTTGGCAGAGCTGTTCTGCCTGAGTGACTGGAAAAGCTTGGCTTGAGGCTCAACAAACAATCCCATAAAACCCACGCTTGCTTTTATTGAATGGTGATGCGTGAAAGACCCAGGGTGGCCAACTCGAAGGAGGGCGAGAGCCAACATTCACAGTATTGTCCACGACGGGTGGCAGGAAAGCTTCTTTCTGCTGAAATTCAATCTATTCCTAGAAAAAAAAAAATTGCTTCTAAAACCAGTTGGCTGGACTTCACTCTTGGGTTTCTTTCTGCTGTCATACCGTTTTAGCTCCTTTCGTGTCCAAGATGTGACTTTTACATTTGGTCTTCCCGCCTCCAGCCTCACCTACTCCAGTTCAGCCTCCACACGGCTGGCTGCAAGAGTAATCTTCTAAAAACGCAAATCAAATCTATCATTCTCCTACTTAAGACCCTTCAGTGGCTCCCCGTCGCCTGCTCAAGTTCAGATTCCTTAGCTTAGCAGACAAGCTCCTCAACCATCTGTCTTTGTTACCTTTTAAGCCATTTCATGCGAGTCTTCCAACCCCGTGTGCCCCACACTCCAGCTATTTCAAACTGTCTTTCAGGCCACAATCTCCCAAGCATCATGCATTTGCACATATAATTTCCTCCACCTGGAGTGCCCTGGGGATACGAGTGGGACAGCGACAGCATCTGCAGCACAAGGCATGGGAATCGGGAAGCTGATGTGGTGGGGTGGGGGTAGCACTTTCTACTAGGGTGTCCAGAAAAGGCTTCTTGAAAAGGTGACTTTGAGCAAAGGTTGAAGGAGGTGAGGGAGTGAGCCCTGCAGATATCCAAAGGAGGAGCAACCAGGCAGAACGAACAGCAAGTGCAAAGGCCCTGAGGTGCGAATGTGCCTAGTACCTTCGAGGAACAGTTGGAGCAGAGTGGACGAGGAAGGGGTGGGGCAGCTGGTAGCCGGGCTAAGGACCGTGGGGCTCTTGAACTGAAACAACTCCCAACTTTTTTCTGTGGCCGGTGGTGCTAGTGGGAATGTGTGACTCTGAGTAGCCAGCTTGGCTGTGAAAGGCTTGGAGGGTTGAAATCACTTTGCTTCTGTATAGAGAATGGCTCTATAAGTGACTCTAAAAGTGTCAGGCTCTTAACTTTTTGTTCTTCCAACCTATGTCCACACAGCCTCAGCAAAGCTACTTGAGAATTTTTCAGCCTGGTGACTGGAAGAGGAAACATTTGATGATGTGGTAATGTTTAGGTCCAGGACTGCGGAAGTGACCCCATCCTTAGGGGCCTCCTTAGGGTGGTTAACCCACATCTGATCTATAATGTTCTCAACAGCAATTTATTTATTTTATTATTTTTATTTTTTGCTGAGGAAGATTGGCCCTGAGCTAACATCCGTGCCCATCTTCCTCTAGTTTGTAGGTGTGATGCCGCCACAGCATGGCTTGATGAGCAGTGCATGTCTGTGCCCGGAATCCGAACCTGTGGGGAGCTGGCCTAAACAGCACTTAAACTTGAACCCAAAAGACGCAAATTGCAAAAGAAATTTACATTTAAAAAGTTCACACACGTTCAAAACAGTGGAGGCCCAGATATGAGGGAGAATGGAATCAACATGACCGAGCACTGGCTTGGGAGTCCACCAGGTACAGATCAGGATGTGGCCCTCGCCAGCCACGGGCTTTGTCCAAACCGTCCAAATTCTGTGAGCCTCAGTTTCTCCATTTGCAGACGGGTAGACAGTCATTGTTGGGAGTAAGTGAGAAAACATATGAAAATTGCTTCCGTCGAGTAAGCCTAGCTGCTTATTAGTATTATAATTACCTGGGGTGCTTTTAAATCATAGGCTGCCTGGGCACCATCCCCAGAGATCCTGATTGAATTGGATGGGGTCATCAATAAGGTTTGCAAAGCTCCCCAGGTGATTTTAATATAAGTCAAAGTGGCAAATCACTGGCCTAGCGCCCTCCCCCTCAGCCCTCCTCTCACGCCTGTAGAAGCTCCATAAGGCACGTGCCTTCCTTCACATGGAACAGCCTTTGGCATCAGCTGCCTTGATCCACATCCAGGCTCAGTGACAGCCAGCAGGGGACTTCACACAGCAGAGCCCCCGTTTCCTCAACAGTAAAATGGGATTAAGAACAGAATCCAATCAACAGTTTTGCATGAAGATTAGCAGAGAGACGTAGCACGTGGCTTGGAGAGCGTCAGCACTCAGTGAGCACTGGCTCTCATTGTGAGCATGGTCAGTGTGAAGTCAGGAACCCCGGCGTCTCTGCTGCAGCCAGCCCTCCTCACCCCCTCCAGAGAAACCACCCCCTCTCCCTGCCCGGCTGTCCACCCCCAGCTCCCCTGCTGAGCCACGTTCCTGGGAGATGCCTGGTGAGAACTTGGGATCCGACTGAGTCAGAGGTATTTGTAGACTTGACTCACCAGGTCTTAAAACCAGAAGGTTGCCCTGTGGGTCTCATGACGTTCCTGGAAAATAAAAGAAGTGAATATTATCGGGTTGAGTTCATCAGACACTCACCCTCCCCTTTGTGGGCCCAGCGTTCTGAAAGGAGCAGGCAGCAACCCAGCCAAGTCTGAGCCATCAAAGGCCAGGGCCCAGCTGCAGTGCTGAGAGATGTGGCTTCTCCTGCAGACAGGTTTCATCCTCTTCCCACAGACTTCTGCTTATCTGGTTCCCCAAGGCTACCCCATTCCTCCTCCCTCCAGGCTCCTGAGAAAGTGTTCCCAAGGGCCGCCTCTGGTGAGGTGTGTCAGAGCTGAGCTATGCTGGAGGGCTGGGTGTGGGCTGGGAAGGGGCCACCCAGACTCCAGAGAACAAGAAAGGGAAAGTGCCGCTCCCGGAGCCAGGATTTCCGGAAACTTGCCCTGAAGCAGCAGCCAGGTAGGGCAATCTTATCTCTGATGCCTCCTTTTCCCCACCCCCTGCATCCCTGCCGATATAAGCCCTGACATTCTCATGCCCCAGCTGTGTCTAGAATCTGTCTACTCCTCTGCATCTCCAGAGCTACTACCCTAAAAAAAGCCACTGTCATTATGTAATTTCTCACCTGCTAGTGCAACCTCCTACCTGGTCTCCCTGCTCCTACTCTGTCTACTCCCTGCCCAATGCAGCCAGGTGGACTTTTCAAAATACAAAACTGATCATATCACACACATACCCTATCCTTAAAATGTTGCCAAAGTTTTCTGTTGCTCTTAGGATAATGGCAAAATTCCTTAACAAGTTCAACAAGGCCATGTGTATCAGGATTTGGTTTGACAGGGATTTGAATGGATAAGATTTTATTTTCTCATATGAAAAATCTGCAGTTGAACCAATCAAGATTGGCACAGCAGTGCATCAAAATTCTCAGGGACCCAGTTCTCTGCTCTACTATCCTTAGCATATGGTATCCACCTCATAGTCCAACAGGGCTGCTTGAGCACCAGCCATTGCAACTAAATCCCAGACACAGGAATTGCACACAGCTCTTCTACTGGCATCTTTCTGCTCAGAATTTAGTTACATGGCTACAGCTAGTTGAAAGAGAGGCTGGAAAATGTAATCTTTATTCTAAGTGGTCATGGGCCAGCTAAAATTGGGAGGAAGAAGAGAATGGGTATTGGGTGACACTGGCAGTGTATATCATACACTACATCTCCTGACCCCTACTCTTCTCTTGACCCTCATCTCAGCTCATGCTTCCTTCCCCTAGCTCTCTCCACTCCTGTCACACATGTGCAACACTCCCTCCTGCTAGAGGCCCTTGCTCATACTTCAGCATTCTCCCCTCATTTCCTACTCAACTAGTCATCCTTCGGAACTCGGCTCAAGCAGCATTTTCTCAGGGAATCTTCCCGGATTAGGTCAAACCCTCCCATTGTAGATGCTTCCAGCATGTAGAGTGTATCACTGGTGCAATTACACATTCGTTTACACAATTATTTGATTATTTTCTGCCCCCACAATGAGGTCAGTGTTTACGTCTGGCTTTGCACACCTTGGAGCATTCTGCTGGGCATACTGTAGGTGCTCAATAAATATTTGTTGAATGAATTAATGAGTACATTTAGCTATTATCTAATGTACATAAGGAAAAGAGGCTAGGCCTCAGGGAACAGTTTCCATGGGCAAGTGGCGGAGGGTGGCCAGGAGGGCTGGGGAGAGGCAGTCGGGCCAGGGGAGAGTCCTAAATGATTCATTCAAAGCGAGCAGGCGTTGGGGTGTGGTGGGGAAAACACTGACCTGGGACTCAGGAGACCTGTTTCTGGTCTCAGCTCAGCCGCCAACAGCTGGGCCACTGCCCGCAGGTGTGAGAAGTGGTCAGACGCTCCATGTAGTTTGAAGGCAGAGCCTGCAACCATCGCTGGCAGATTGGATGTGGCGGGTGAGGGAAAGAGAGGGGGCAAGGATTCGTCCTGGGTGTTGGGCTGAACAAATGGAAGGTCATTTACTGAGAAGGGGAGACAGTGAGAGCAGCAGGTTTTAGGGAGATGCTCTGAAGGGCATCTTTATTTGCAAATGAATCGCAGGTTCCCATAGCCAGCCGCACACTTCAGCTCTTCCACAGGCATTCCCCAGAGAAAGCCGAAGCCCCAGGCTGCTGGGTGTACATGGTGGTGACAGGGACCGCCAAGTGACTGTAAAAAAGATAAGAAAGTTCAGCCTTCCAAGGTGGGTAGTTGCCGGCCAGAAATGACCCAGCCTGACTCAGGATTAAGATTGAACCGAAAGTGGTCAGGAGACCTTGACCCGAAGGCTAGGTAGGGAGCAGCCACTTCTGCTAAAGGTCAGGGACGAGGGACCACATATCCATGCATGGTCACTGCAGGAATCTTTGAAAGTTCAGAAAAGTATAATTGCCTCATATGTCTAACATCTTCATGTATTTTCTTCTGATCTTTTTGTTACACATCTTCCTAAAAGCAGTTGAACTCATCCACATAACATGATTTGGCAATTTCCTCTCCTCACTGGACAGCAGAGCACATGTTCCTAAATTGCCTTCCAGAGAAGATGTACCGATCAGCTGTACACACACAGTGTACTAGAAGGCCTCGCTCCCCGCAGTCTTGCCAGCAACGAGCACTAGCACGAGAACACAGAAAATTTTACAAGTGAAAAATAGCAATTCATAATTATTTCAATTCATAATTCATTATTATTATTTTGAGGAAGATTGGCCCTAACAGCTGTTACCAATCCTCCTCTTTTTTTTCTTTTTTCTCCCCAAAGCCCCAGTACATAGTTGTATATCCTAGTTGTAGGTCCTTCTAGTTCTTCTATGTGGGATGCTGCCTCAGCACGGCTTGATGAGCACTGAGTAGGTCCACGCCCAGGATCCAAACTGGAGAACCCCAGCCCGCCGAAGTGGAACGTGTGAAATTAACCGCTACACTACAGGGCCAGCCCAATTCATTATTATTTTAATTTGCAATTCTTTTATTTCTAGAGAGAACGAACACTTCTCAAATGCTTATTAGTTATATATATATATTTTCCAAACTGACTCTTGTGAAGATATTTCTAGGATGGGACTAGGAACCAGAATCACCGAAATTTAGTAAAACCTCATCTTCCCCACCTCAAGAAGCAGCGTCTCCCCCAGGTGGTTGTATGGATGAGGGAGATGGGGGTAGCGATGGGAGGAGAGGAGTGCCCATGGTGGAAAGTTCGGACGTCATCGCTGGGCAACCCTGGTTCACACGTCAGCCTTTAGCGCTCCCTTGTCAGCGTGAGGCTCCACGCTCTCTGAGCAAACAGTGCTAACTAAATAGCTGGTGCATGTCGGCTGTGCAGCTCCTTAGGATTTCTGCCCCAATCTGATCCGTCAGACGGGTTTTGGGATCCACTGAGAGCCAATGGCCCTGTCTGCTCCTCCAGGGTAGGGACGCTGTCTGGTTTGGCTGTGTCTGCAGAGCCTCGTAGAGCACCAGACACGCGGGAGCCCCTTGGTACATGTTTGTTCCGTGACTGAATGATCGGGAGACTGAATGATGACTGGGCGACAGGAGACTCTGTTCTCTGTTCTGTCCTTACCTGTGTCACTAAACAGCAAGTCCCTTTCTCTCACTGGCCTCCATCTCCACATCTTAAACAGTTAATCCAAATGACAGCAGAGATTCCTTCTAACTCTGAAATTCTGTGAAAAGACCTGACCCATCTTTGCTTTCATTTCCTCACCTATGAAACAGGATGGAAATGTCGACTTCCCATAAGGTTGCCAGATAAACTATGGGACACCAGCTAAATTAGCATATCAGATAAATAAGGAATAATTTTTTAGCACAAGTGTATCCCAAATATTGCAAGACTCCATAAATAATTGCAGCACCGAATGACTAAATGACATGCAGCTGGATCAGTTTATTGCATCTGGAGCTGTTTCTAGACTGATGATGATTATATGGCGTTCACGCAACAAATGTTTATTGAGCAACTACTCTATGTGAGACACTGCTTCAGCTCTGGTGACACAGCAGAGAATGAAATAGGCAGTGTCCCTCTTTTCAGAGGGCTTACCTTCTAGTTAACAAAAAAAATACGTGAAATGTAAGATGGTCATAATGCTCAGAAGACTAATAAAGCAGGATAAGGGTCAGAGGTCACGTGAGGGAGTAAAGGAGGGAATTAAGGAGCCTGATTAACTTGACCCTCTGCCCCTGAGCACCCCCACCCTCACCAAGAGCTGTGTTTGTATCAGCAAGACCCTGATAGGATTTTGTAGCAATCACTGAAGCTGCATAAAAATCATGTCATCGATTCGAAAGCTTATGTCTCAAATCAGGGAAAAAATGATCCGTTGCTTGGACGGAAGAGACCTGTACATCATTTAGCCCAGGTTTTAGCTGAAAGGGGCCACAACCAAGTTACCTGACAGCCAGGGGAAAGTTCTGGGAGGGGATGTACTTGTTACAAAGCTGCTTCTGTTTCTCCATTCTATCTGCAGTCAGGTTGGGCTGAGCCCTGACATTCTGACGTCTTTTGACGTTTTAGCTGAAACGACGGTGAAGGGCTTTCCTCTTTAAAAAATCCCCCCGCCCCCGGGCTCTTTGTCTCAGGGCTTTGCCAGAGACTATAAGCTGTAACAGGCGGGGCACACTCTCTTACTCCCCGGCAGCCCAGAATGGTCATCCGCATCACTACTGTTCCTGTCCTCACGATCACATTAGGCGTCCAGGTTGCATCTCGACACCTGGTTACTCTAGCTTCTACGATCAGGGATCCTATGCCTTATTGCCAAGCTTGTCTATTTGGTCTAGACCTTTGCCACGCCGAGTGGTCCCCAGACCAGCAGCTTCCGCATCACCGGGGAGCTGGCTAGAAAGGTCGGGTCTGGATCCGCCCCTGACCTGCTGAATCACCACTTGCCCTGCAGCGATGTCCCAGGGGAATGGCCAGCACGTTAAAGTTTGAGAAACACGGCCCTAGAACATCTGTGTGCTCGCCTCTATGGAGTTTTGCACATCAGTCTCTATTTGATTTAATATAAAGGCCTTTCGTCTGCTACAAGAGCTGGATGTGACGTCTTTCTCACGTGAAACCAGAGCAAACAGTTTGGAGAGTTTCTCTTTTATCGTTTTCAACTTACAGGAGTTATGCGCTAGAAGTATCCGCGATGCTTGGCTTACGGATCATCACAGAGACCTGAGGAAATGAAGTTTGGGTGGAGGAGAGGCAGTTCTGTGAAAGCCAACAGCAGAAAGTACTCATGAATTTCTATCAGAGAAGCTTTCGGGCACGATGGGGGCTTCTCCTCAAATGTTGTCCCTCAGGAACAAGTGGCTGGTCCCGTCAGACGTACTTCCCAACCCCACAGACTGGACGTCTGAATAGCTGGGTCCCGGGCCCCGTGAGGACGTTGCTGGGCGCTGCAGTCGGGGCGGACGAGGGAACGCGCTCTCGCCATGTGCTTCGGCTCCCCTGAGTCTCAGCTAGACGCCAATGAAGGAAGAGCTCGCCAGTGACAGGCGCTGAGTGCGCACGTGCTCACATGCAGTGCGGTGTGTGTACTCACCCGCCCTTTCATCCTGTGCCCCCCCCCACCAACAGGCTGAGGTAATCCAGCAAGTTCTGCCTTTGAAAGGCTCAGCATCCCTGGAGGGCAGGGCAGAAAGGTGGGCACACGCACAGACAATGCAGAGAGCCGGGAGCAGGCTCTCCAGCTGGAACTGGGAGAGAAGCCTGAGACCTGGCTCCAGGAAAACTCAGAACGAGTCTGGGGTTCCAAACCGAGCTCGGACCATCTACCCAAGGGCGATGCACAGGGGGCCTGAGACAGCGGAGTCAAGGTCATTCACACTGATGTGGATCCTTTGCTCTGAGGTCGGTAAACCTTGTTACCATACCCAGTCACAAAGAGATGCCGCCCACTTTCTACCTGGAGGCTCCAGGGATTAGGGGAGAAGTAACAAAGGTAGGTTTGTACAGAGCTTCCAGGTCTTCGGGTGCCGCCCACTGTGATCTTGGATCAATGCTTCAAGTCGAAGACCCTTGAAGGCAGAATGGTCAGTCCTGGTAGGGTCCTGGGGTGGGGGGCGTCCCTGGGTCCCACCTTCTTGTACAGATGAGGAAATGAAACCATGTCCCCAGGGGGGAATGGGACTGGGTCGAGGTTTCACGGCGTTTTCTGGCAGAGCGGGGGTCAGCACTAAGGTCTCTGGCTCCCGGCCTCAGACTCTTTCACCTCCCCCCTGAGAACCTGGCTTTGCTAGGACAGTGGAGGGGCCGTCTGTTGAACACCCTTCCACTCCTGGGAATAGTGGGGAAGGGCCCTCCTTTCACAGCCTTCGTCTACGGTCTCGCAAGATTGCTCCAAATTGGCTGCAACTTCGGCCCCTGCCTGGAACTCCCTCACCTGTGGACACCTTCCCAGGAGGGCCACCTCTCCAGACCCCAGCGCAGATCCTTACCCCAGGATGATCCTCCCTGCCTCTCAATTCCTGTGTCAGCACCACACCCTCCCACTTCGTTCTTGATACATTAACTGCTCACATAACCTGCTCTTCCTTACTGGACTGCAAGTCTGGGCGTAGGAAATGCATTTCCACCTTCTTACTCAGTTTCTTTAGTACCTAGCATGGAGCTGGGCATACAGTTGACACTCAATAAATGCCTAAGTGACTCTCTCGTTTCTTCCTTTACAGATTCCGAGCCCAGCACCTTGGACTCGCAGTCTTCAACCACCTTGTTCCTCTCCTCGGAGGAGCCAGGCCCCTCCACGGCCGCCCTGCCGTCTCCCTCCTCCTCCTGCGAGCCCCAGGCGTTTTCCCCGGGCCCCTCGGTGCTGCCCCCGCTGCTGCCGCCGCTCCCCGCAGCCGCTGCGCCCCCCGGCTCCGGCGCCCCCCGGCGCGCAGGCCTCTACACCGTGGTCGCCTCTTCCCCGGAGGCTGCCTCGCGCCTGGTCGACTGGTTGCCCGGCTGTGCCTCGGCCACCCCTCCCGGCGTCCGAGGGGATGAGCAGGAGCGGCCGGCGCCCACGCAGGTCCCCGAGAGGAGCCGCGCCCCGCGCCCGGGCGCAGGGGGCAGGGAGGGGGGCAGGGAGGGGGACCCGGGCGCCTCCCCGCCGCCCTGCGCCCGGCCCTCCGCCCCTGCGAGCTTGGAAGCCAACGTCGGGGACATCCTGGTGGAGTTGCGGACGATGAACGGCCACCTGGACACTATAGCGAGGGCCCTCACCAAGTTGGCCTCGTCCCTGGGGCCTCAGCCCCAGCCCCTGCCGGACGCCCCGGATGCCAGCTAACGGAGCCGCCCCCGGACTGTGCATCCGATCCGTGCTCACTAAAGGGAGCCCCGAGGGGACCAGGCTCCCCGCCTGTCCGTCACCCGTGAGCCAAGCAAACCCAGCAGAAGAGAGGATGACTGCTCAGCCTCCTTAGTGGAACGGACCTCCCCTCGCAGCATTTCAGTCTGAAATGATGGCGCTTCTCACACTCTCTCCCGTGCTCGCCTGTCTCAGCTCTCTCAAGGCTGCCCCACTCCTCTGGCCCCTCCCGGCCCTTCAGATGTCCTTCTCTTGCTTTGGAAAAGGCCTTGAGCTCCTGGCAGGAAAAGTGCTCCGAGACAGTGGTGGGGCCCTGGGAAAGATGCTCAGAGAAGGATCCTTTCGCATCGCACGCCTGCGACTTCTGAGTAATGTGGAGGGGAGGCCGGTGAAGAGCTGGTGCAAAAGCGGGGGTTCAAGGGCGGCTCCTGCTGTCCTCTCTCCAGCTGTTGATGGTGTATCTCGGATCTGGTGACTTTTACATGTTTCTTTTAAAAGATATTTTTTGGGAAAATAAATTTATTTTTTCTCATTATAACCACATTTCAAGAAGTTTGGAAAATAGAAGAGTGAAAACAATCTGATGGATTTGGCGAAGGGGGGGTATTTAAGTCTTTCTTATGAATAAGAAAGTATTTTGTGTAATAAACAAAATTTTTATATGCACTTTCTGGGTGTCAGCCTCTCTGCCACATTTCTTCCTTTGCATGGCCCCCCTTTCTGTTCTTGTTACTTGTCCCAGCCCTCCCTTACTCCTTGAGTCATATTTCAACTTTTCCCATGCTTGCGAAGAATAAGCTTCTAAAGGTTCTCATGATTCTTCTCTAAAACTCCTGATCTCCCTAAACTTGGTAAATCTGCTCTTTTTCTCCAGATTGGAGCAGAAGCCGAGTCACAGAGTGACTGGGCAATAGGGGGAAGCCAGCATCCCTGGCCTCCACTCACTAGATGTCACGAAACCACCCTCCCCAGTTGTGACAACCGGAAATGTCTCCAGACTTTGCCAATGTCCCCTGGTTGAGATCTAGATGGATCAGAAATCTAGAGTAGCCTCTGGCCTCCTGGATCTGACCTCCCATAATGAGGTAGAACTCTTCTCACCTTCCTATTTGATTTGGAACTTTAATAAGGTGTGCTCCTTTGCCAGAAGCAAATATGCTGCTCTTTCTCCAGAAACAAACCAAGGGTCAGAAACCACATTGCTCAGAGGGGAATCCCATCCCTGAGCGTTTGCAGGCTCCCAGCTGGTTTGCTTGTGGCCCATTGCTGCCTGGTCCTGGCAGTTTCTGGCACCCCTGCTGCCTCTCAGATTTGGTGTGCGGGAGCCACCTGAAGAGCTTGTTAAGGTGCAGATTCTGCTTCTGGGGCTCTGGGGTGGGACCTGAGACTCTGCATTTCTAATCAGCTCCAGGGGATGCTGATGCTACTGGCCCAAGACACACTTGGAGTAGTGAGTGAGTAGTGCGGGGGGTTGTCTGCTCTAGATTCTGGTTGCCACCGTGCTCCACGAACTGCTGCTTGTCTGTGCACCCCACAGTGGCCTAGATTCCTCACCCACTTACCAAAACTTTCAATGCAGCTCTTGGGGGATTTTTTTTTTTTTAAAGCCAGGTTGTATTAGGTCTAGCTACCCACTTCTAAAGAAGCTTCAATAGAGTTCAAACTAATTCAACAAACACTAATTGAGTGTCTACAATGCTGGTGCCCCAGGGGACACAGAGAATAAGGGCCCTCTCTCCAGGGGCCCCCAGACTAGTGTCTCACAGGGAGGAATTGTCAGGTTTGGGTGTGCAAACAGTTAGAAGGGGGTGGGGAGAAGCAGCAGAGGGTAGTGAAAATGGCAGTCACCAGGAGACCAGACTCCTTGGGGTTTGATTTGGGGAAAGTTATTGAACCCCCTCAGTCTCCTCATCTGTGTCAAATGGGGATGGTGCCATGCCAGGGCCTCTCAGGATCAGACATGGATGCGATGGGGGCTGTGCACTCCAGAAAGTGCCGTCCGACGCCCTGTTACAGTTATGGGGTGCTGTTCCGTCCTCTCTCCTGGGCCCTGTGTCAGGAGGCACCCGGTGGAGGGAGGCCGCACACTCAGGACTGAGCTGCCCTGCTGCCTCTGAGGGACTAAGCCCTACCCCCTTCTTCTTTCCAGGAAGAGAATCCATGGCCCCAAGTGACCATCCTTTGTTCTGCTCTTTAGCTGAAGAAACAGCTAAACCGGATTCAGCTGCAGCAACTGGCAGCCTCGGGGTTTCACTCATTTGCTCATTAGACCAGTCTTTTGTTCTAACTGACTTCTTTTGCATGAGATTAAAACCTAATTAAAACCGAAAAACCTAAATCTTTCAAAAACAAGGGGGGACTGGCATAGAAGTCCTCAATTCAGAGACAGTGACTGAGTCCTTTGGTCAGAATCCAGGTATATATATATGTGGTTCAGATTGAGGAGGTCAGAAGAAGGAGCTGATATAACACTTGTTCCATCCAGAGGAGCAGAGAAAAGTCTGGGCTCCCGTCCCGGGTGAGTGGGGCCTCAGAAACTGGACCTGGTCCAGGGTTTTTGGAGATGGGGCTGAAGGCAGATGGGAGGAGCAGGACGGGCCTTCACCTGGCAGAAGGTACAGCCGGGGAAATTTGACAGTGTTGGTGTGGTGGTGGTGGTGGGGTATGGAATTGAGTTCAAACAAAATATCAGTTTGAAGGGATGGGCAGAAAAAAGGAAATCTAGTTTTGAAGGTTCTAGATTGAAACTTCTCTGAATGGCACTAAACTGTTGTGATACCTGTTTTTCCCAAGGCTGAGGGTGTCATTAGGGTGGGCCCAGCATAAGACAAGCGCATGACGACGGTTCAAGGAGGCGAGAGCTGAAAGTCGGCATAAGGCCTATGGCAGAGAATAGCAGGCTTAAGCCAAGGAAGAATTTACCAGCAGTTACAGCAGCACATCTTTGTGAGGTAGTGAGGGGCCTGTTTCTGAAGGCATTCAAGCAGAGATCAGATGGGGAGCTGCTGATGCTGCAGCAGAGGAGATTCTACATTGAGTGGGGCAGTGATTTTAGGACCCTCTCATTCTAACTTTGAGGAATCCTTGGCTCTTTATCTCTCATGGTCATATTCAATCCAACAGCAAATCATGTTGGTTCTACTCTCTAAAGAATTCTGTTATCCAACCACTTCTCACCACCTCCACTGCTACCACCTGGTCCAAGCCATTATCCTTTCTCACTTGAGTTACTGCAATAGCCTCCTAACTGGCCTCCCTGCTCCCTCCCTGTTCTCACAGAGCAGCCAGAGTGGTCTTCTAAAAATATTTCTGACTCCTCTGCACAAGACTTTCCAGTGGCTTCCATCTCACTCAGAGTAAAGAGCCAAAGTTCTACATAATCTGGTCTCCTATTATCTGCCTGATCTCATCTCTTATCACTCTCCTCCACTCCAGTCACACAAGCTTCCTTGCTTCTTCTCCCATGCACTGGGCACATTCCCACCTCAGGGCCTTTGCACTGGCCGTTCAGCCTGGACGGCTCTTCCCCCAGACACATCACATGACTCGCTCTCTCACCTCCTTCAGGTCTTTGCTCAAACATCACCATCCTTTTAAAAGTTGTCACCCCCTCCCTAACCCTCCACTCCCCAGATGCATTTCTTATTCTCCTTTCTTGCTTTTTTGCCTCACACTAACCACCACCCCACACCCTATATGTCTTACTTTATTTTTTGTCATTAGAACATCAGCTCCATGAGGGGAGGAATTTTTGTCTGTTTTGTTCACTGCTGTTATCCCAGCATACTGCCTTTTAAAAAATAAAACTGTGTTTTGTAAAAGGGACACATCAATTGTAACAATGCAGACAATACAGAGGAGAACAAAGAAGACTATAAAACCCACCCCAAAATTCCACCCCCAAGAGATAACCACTGTCGGTAATTTGGCAACTGCTATTTGAAACATCTGTGTCTCTGTACAAATGCACCCACGTGTGTGCAATTCTACTTGCCCGTGATCACACTAAGCCTACTCTTCTGTAGCCTGTTTTGTTTTTGAACTTGATAATAGATGAAATCTTTCCAAATAGATGTTGTATATGAAACGAAATTTACTTAACCAATCTTCTATTTATGCTTCCAGTTTTTCACCATAAGCAGTGCTGTAATGACTCTACCTGGGGCATGCATGTTTTTGCCCTTCCGTAATTATGTTGTTAGGTAAATTCCTAGAGGTGTGATTGCTGGGTCAAAGGGCATTTGCTCCTACTTCCTGTTTTAGGTTGCTGCTGTGGCTTCATCAAAGTTCAGAAAGGGGAAGTGAATGAATGATAGGGTGAACATGGGATGGTTCCATTCAAAAACCTGGAAAAGGGGGAAATAAAACAAGGCTGCCTTCTGAAGGTTAAACTTTAAAATCAGTGCACAGTGGGACAGGACAGAGATGTCCAAAGCCACCTTGCAGAGACGAATCTTGGATGGTCACTTAGATGGTGGGTTAGTCTGGATCTGGTCAGGAAACAGAAGCCGTTGAGGTTTTTCACACAGAGGGGATCTCATTCAGGAATTGGAAAGCAGGGTGTTGGAAGGGCTGGAGGAGCAGCGGAGGGGAAGGAAAGGTTACCCAAAAACGGGCAACTGCAGGAAAGCGCTACCAGCTCTGGGCTGGAGTTGCCAGGGGAACCCAGGACCGGTGTGATGCCAAAGTGCTGGCTGTAGAGCTGAGCTGCTTCAGCAGGAACCCAGGAGTGACACTGCCAGGCCACAGCCCCTGCCACTGCAGCCACTGCCACTGTCAACCTCAGATGTCACTAGTGCTGTCACTACTGCGTGAGACCCCACCAGAGACCAGAGGGAGGAAGGGAGAGAGTTGCTTTCCCCTCTTCCCACTTTCCAGCCCCATCAGTGCTTCCTGTCCCTAGAACCTAGTCGGAAGCCTGTTGGAGGGAGTCTGGGAAATGCAGTTTGTGGGGCCCGAGCCCCTGTGACACAGAACAGAGCAAAGAAGGCTGGGAATGCAGCTGACAGCAAATAGGCAAATGACCAGTGCCAGGAGTAACTCAAGTCAAAGCAATGGTCTATCTAAAGACAGCATCTGTCCGTCAGAGAGTGGGCTGGGTTAGCCATGGGAGCACCGAAGAGCAGGCCCCAGGCAGACCCACATGGGCAGTGCCTGTGTTGGCAGAGGAGAGGTTGACCCTTTGCACCCAGCCACACATGGACACAGGCATCCCGGCTCTGTCACCTGATGCCACTCAGTAGTTGAGAGTGTGGCAATGGGGGACTGTCCCCGAGAGATGGCTCTGCTGCCGAGTGCAGACGGGGGAGGTTTCCGAGCCTTCTCAGGGGGCTGTTAGGGCCTGGACAACAGTAGGTTAACCCGTGTGGGTCACCACTCTGGGAAGCAGGAAACCAGCCCTGGGACCTGCCTGCGGCCGTGCTTCTCTATCTAAAGGACATCTGCGCTAGCATTTACCCGGCTCCTATCAGGTGTCTAACCCTGTGCTCTATGTACAAGATCCCACTTATTTCTCACAGCAACCCCATAAGCAAGGTTGGGAGCTAGGGCTGTAATGCCCATTTCATTGATCAGGAAATTGAGACACAAGGAGGTCGCGTGACTTGCTCACGGTCACACAGCTGGTAACTGACAGAGCTTGGATCTGTCTGTCTCCAGGGTCCTGGCTGTGCCACCACCTGGGGCTGCCTCTGACATTGGACTTCTTCCTTTTAGAAGTAGGTCAAAGACCCAGGACTGTTGAACTGCCTTTGGCTGGTGATTCTCCCCTGGGGTGGCAGCAGAGTTGCTTTCTGGAAGTAACAGGTCTCTGAAAAACAAGAAAATGCCAGGAAACTAGAACAATAAACCAGAAAACAGGGGACCCCCCCCAACCCCTGACCACAGCACCAATGATATACGTATTGGCTGTCAGGAGGGAGAGGAGATGTTCGAGGACAAGACAAGGCATAGGAAAGAGTGGAGGAGCGGAGAGGCCAGGAGGGTTGTGCCCACTCAGTGGTTCCCAAGTACCAATAACTTCCAGGTCTTTAAGGTCAATGTCATTAACCACATTACACATAGAAGGTGACTTGGCCGTGACTATATTTTGTTTCCCTCACTCCTTACCCGCTCAGGCCACCTGACTTAACAACCGACTCTGCTTACAGAACCAGAAAATGCAAGGATTTCTGCAGGCCTTTGTGGCACTGGCATTAGAATCCTGAGTCCCAGGGGTATTTGCTAAGCCTCCTGTGAAGCAAGGTCCCCAGCAAGCAGCAAGCAGGCTGACTCCAACCTTGGCTTCCATGGATGAGGCTGGCCAGGTACCCAGTGGGCTCAAACCACTTCCACGTAGCAAATGGACAAAGCCTCACGGGAGGCCACCAGGAGCGATTATTCAGATTTCTCTGAAATTTATTTCTAAAAAAATCTTTTTTCCTGATTTCAAACATAATACATCTTGTACAAATTCTAACACAATATAATTATATAGCAAAAAGTGGTAGCCTTCTGTATAACCGTCTCTCGGAAAAAACCACTTGAACTGTTTGGTGTATATACTGCTAGACTTTCTGCACACACGTCTGTCTTGTCTGTTTCTCTCTCTCTCCTCTAAGCCTCTCGGCTCCAGCTTCTTCCTCCCAAATGTAGCGAGTGCTGTTCCTGTTGTCCACGTGCTCTGTGGAGGGCACTAACTGTGGCCCAGCCACACCTTCCGGAGCAGGCCATCCCCACTATGGCCAACACCGTTAGGCACAGAGCTGGCGCCCAGTAAATGTTGATGGAGGGAGCGGTCCCTGAGGTCCAGTCTGGCAGCGGTGGCTCCGTTTCCTGCTTCCCGAGGGCTGCCTGGATGGAGATGAAGACCTGTGGGTGGGCCAGCCTGGTGCTGGCCCGGGAGGGAAGGTCACAACGACCTGCCTCCACAGCAGCTTCCAGGCCTCGCCTTTGCATGTTTTCTGGGAGCCTCGGTGTCTGCCCACAATGGCATGGCTCGTTCAGCTGCCCGGATTCTTGGCGCGGTGCGCAGGCCGCATAGCTTGTTTCCATGGTGAGCATGGCAGGGATGGCCGGCGCTCCGGGCTGAGGCTTCCTCCTGCGTCTCCCTGAGCAGGGCTCGCGCTGAGCGACTCTGCTTCCGAAGCGGGGATTTCTGATGGGGAGGAGTCACCTCAAGTCACTTCAGACTTGGCTGTGCTTTGAGCTGGAGTGAACAGATCTAGCAGGTTTTATCCATGCCTTTCTCTTACATCCCACTTTGTTCCAAAAAGAGTTTGAGATGGCTACATGGACTGTCACATTTGGGAGGGAGCTTGGACAGCATCTGGCCTCGGACAGCATCACTGTGCAGATCATGCAGGAAGGGTTACAAAGGTCAGTGACTTGCTCAGGGGTGCTGAGCAGATGCAGAGTTGAGCTGGGATGGAAGCTCCCGTCTCCTGACTCCTGTGTTCTTTTGACTGTAGCGCTTCCTGGTTCCCCTTGAGGGACTCTTCCCAATGGTGGGATGGTTCTGCCCAGAGCTGTCCATCCACCTCCCCCAGCACAGCCTCGGCCCCTGAGAGTGGACACACACACTCAACACACACAGAGGATAGACTGAAAATTTTAAATGAAAACAACATTTTCTAGTTTTCTAAACCAGAGGTCAGCAAACTATGGCCTGTAACCTGTTCTTGTTCAGCCTGGGAACTAACAATGATTTTTACATTTTAAAATCATTGTGAAGAAAGAAGAAGAAGAATATGTGATAGAGACCGTATGTGACCCACAAAGCCAAAAATATTTAGTACCTGACCCTTTGGGGAAAACGTTTGCCCATCCCTGGTCTGGACGACCCATTTGATTGTTCATCCAGTGATGGTAAACAATCTCCCCAGGACATTGAAGATGCCCTCATTTTGGGTAGATCCGGACATCTTCATAGGCCTTGGACTCTGAAATCTAGAATTTGCAGCTTTCTTCCTTCATCTACCAGGTGCTTGTGACTTTTCTGAGTGGTGTCTTGCTGTTGCTAGATTTTTCTCTTCATACAGTGAACTCCTTGTCAGGAGACTTCCAAAGGAGAATTAGGGGGTCAAGGCTGGCGGCGGACATTTACTGCTGGCACCCCCCATGGTGCTGGGAGGCAGGGCTGCTGCCCGGAGGTGCCCAGAGGCACCCTGCAAATGACTCAGCGGGGGCTGACTGGAGGTGGGGCTGAGAACAGACAACCACCAAAAGAGTGACAAAGAAAATTTCTTTCCCGTCAAAGAAAAACTGAAGATGCTTGCCGTCTGAGTACCTCTATTTCCTTCCCACCGGGGCAGGCTTCTCAACTAGTTCCTGTCTACCCAGGCCGCTCATTTCTGAGAGTCACCGAACCAGAATAACCACAAATCGAGCCGGAAGCTCACGATAACCCTCTGAACTCTGCCTGGCCTTGGCCGGGCTACTCCAAGCACACATTCAAATGCTGCCCTGGCCCCCGCAGCTGCAAAGTATCCAGCGAGCACCCAGGAGTGTCTGCAGCTCTAGCCTCAAGCTGGTGACTTCCACAGTTGAGAAAGAAAGAGGGGAAAAAAAGTGACAGACAGATGAAACCAGGAACATTCAAAACTGTCGGAGCCGTTCACAGTTGTTAAAGATTTATGGGCAGGCAGTTTGGAGTTTAAATACAAGATGACACCAGAAGCCTTTAATGTACAGGGAGCTTTAAGCATGATCTGGGAGCAGAAAATGGTCTGTGAACTCCCCTCTCCGAGATCTTAGATCTGTTCTATTGACTCCAGGCAGGGCTGCAGCCACGGTGCACTTCATGGGCTCATAAATATAACATTATTGGACCGAAAACCCAATCCTTTTCCAACTGATTAGGCCCAGATTGGTCAACACATAAATCAATGCTGAATAAGAACTATAAAATTGTGAATCAATGTGTCCCAGATCTCCAAACTGGAATGAAAAAGCTGGAATAAAGTAGCTGGAGTTTTTCCAAGATCCTTCTTTTCACCCCTCCTCCCACCAGCTCCATACCCTTGTGTGCTAATTTTAAAAGGCTTTTATTTTTGCTCCTTGGCCTGGCCATAGACAGCGTTTCAGGGCAGGAAATTTGGTCTAGAAGCGAGGCTGGGGAAACAAGAGACCGTCCTGTTGCGTTTCCGTTCAGGACTGATCTGCAGCTCTGTCATGTCTCCCTGGCTGGGTCTCCACCTGTGGCTGAGAGGTGACGCCATGTGTCATCTGGGGCATAGAGACAGGAAGGGAACAAGATGTTCCACGTGCGACTGGCACATAGTGGGTGATCAGGTCATGTCTGGTCAATGAATGGCCGTTTGAATCCAACTAATGTAAGGGCTCTGAGTTCCTACAGTGACTTACTGAACATAACAATCCATTCCCCTCTTAGAACTGCACTTCGTACTCACAAATGCCATCTGGCTATCCTTGTTGGATGTGGTCACCCTTTTTGGATCTGGGAGCTCAGGCTGTCTGCTGTGAATGCTGCCCACACACATGGAGAACATTCTGTGTCTAGTTCCTTTGGAGTTCTAAAGCAAAGCATGTGTTCTGAATCCCCCTTCTCCAAAATACACTCTCACAGTACCCTTTCCCCCTCTCTTTGACAGCCCCATTGTGGGGACACATCGGCACACTCCTCTGCCTCTCTTAAGGGCTGATTGTTAGGGGCCTGCTCTGCTGGGTTGGGAGCTCTTATTATGCCCCAGTCATCCCAACACCAAGCTTGTCTTCCATCTTCTCCCTTTGGGGAGGACACATATATGGCTCCATACAAATCCCTTGAGATGGTGTCCTCCAGGTTTTCCACAAACACAAACTCCAAGAGTTGGAAGGGACCTCAGTCCCATCCTGTGACACCTGCTCGTTTGGGGAAACTGAGGCCCAGGGAGGGGTATTCACTTATCTAAAGTAGAATTCAGCCCTCTTGCAACCCATTCTCCTTCATCCTAGTGCAAGCCTTATGCCGACTGCGTTCTCATTCTTCTCCCCTGTAGAGAAAGAAGGTCCTTGTCAGGTTCTCCCGAAGCTGGTCTTAAAGCACCATTTCTGTACAGTTGGCTATTCCCTTTGGACACTTTCATTTTCTCCCACATTTCCCTGTCTCCTTGCAAGAGGACTTACAAGACCACGAACAGACAAGCCCAAGACCCCAGAGGAACAATTCTCTCCTCCAGCATGTGCCTCTAGGAGGAATGGGGCTGAATGACAGCACTCTTTGACGAATGAGCTCCATTTTGGTGTTTTACCACCAGTGGTTATAGAAACCTTGCAGGATGTGTCCAGGGAAATGGATTTTGTGGGGTTAGCAAAATCTGTACCACCCACCACACAATAGCAGCACTGTGCAGAGAGGGCGGCTTGAAACAGGTTTAGTTTTACGTTAGTTCCAAGTTTAGGTGAATAGCCAAGTTCAGGTGAAGGGCCATTTCTGCAGCTGAAGGATTCGTATTCCTCCTCCTCATCCCAGTTCAGCCTTTGTCATCCTGGCTCTTCCCACCTTTTAAAAATTCTGACATTCTCTCTCTACTTTCTGGGAAAACATTCAACTTCCAAAATGAGCTGTAAGAAGTAATGTGATCGCACTGCTTGGCTATAACTCTTCTATCAGTAGACCTGTGAGCGAGAGTGAATGTGATGAACCTGACTGCCTAGAGAATCCTTTTTAACCACCTCATGCCTCTTGAGCCCCTAGGTCTGAGGGCCCGTGGAGAGGGGATGGGGAAGATTGTAAAAATGACCTAATTCTTCACCCCTTCTGAATCCATGCCCTTTGCCATGTAGCTGTGCATTGCCCTCCAAGGCTGCGTCTGGGCTTAGTCATGAACTTGTTTTGACCAATAGGATAAGGTGGAAGTGATATGCATTGGTTCCAAACCTAGCTCTCAAGAGGCCTCATGTGTTTCCTCTTGCTGTCTTGTGCATCATCATTGCCATGGCAACATGCTCAAGCTAGACTGTCGGAGGAGGAGGCACTGAGGAGCAGAGCCAAGTCATCCCAGTTGTCCCAGCCAAGGCCAGTCTAGATCAGCCAACAGCCAGCCAACCCCCAGACATTGAGTATGCCCAGCCAAGATTAGCAGTCACTGAGCTGACCCCAGCTGATTCTAGATGTTTATTGTTGCATGTCACTGAGGCTTCATGGCAGTAAGGCAGCATTATTGTGAATGTAGGTGATGCACATGGGGAGTTACCCCATATACTTTTTAATCTCTCCTTTATTCTTTGTTTCAATCAAATGGTCACAGATGCCATCTGGTCTACACTGTTAGGGGTCTACCCAATATTCACTCTTCCCTGCTTCCTTACTAACAGAACCATGTGCCCAGCTGAAAACCTACATTTCCCAGCTTCCCTTGCAGAAAGGAGTTGTCATGTGATACTCGTTTGGCCTAGGAGGAGCAAATGAACTCTTGAGTGGAGCTCCTTGAAGTGGGGTTGGGGACTCCCTTTGCCCTTCTCCTTCTTCCTGCCTGGAGTGGGAATGCCATGCTGGAGGGTATTATGACCCTGAGGTGACAGCATACACTAAGAATGACTGAGAGGAAAGACAGAAAGAACTTGGGTCTCTGATAGTACACCCAGTCCTAGCACTATACCAGTACTAGAAAGCCTTCTTTATGGACTTCTAGTTACACAAGAAAAATAATGACTTCTACATCATTTATAGGCTTTTCTTACTTGTAGCTTATTGTAATTCTTAATATCAAAGTCTAGCATCCACTTTGTCTTCATTTGAAGAAAAGTCCTAAGAACAAATAAGTAAAGATCCATTCTAAAGATAGCTCACAGAAAATAGGGTTGCTAATTACTCTAGAGGTTGTTCAATCATACACATCAAATAACAACCTCTGTGCATTTATATTTGTTAATAATTTTAAAATCTCATGATGTTCTTACCTGATTCTCCTTAATATACTTGTGATTAGTATCCATGTCCATTCTGTGCTAGGGGAGGTTAAGTGAATTCTCCAAAGTTAAACAACCTGTTAGTAAAAGAGCTGGCGAGAGACCTGAAAACAGTTTCCCTGGGCTTCTTGAGGAAAGATCTGATGTCCTTCTCACTTAGATCAAACGAGTGATTAAACTTATGCATCTTGGGCTGTGACTGGCCTCCATACAGGGATATCAAAGGCACTGAATCCTTCTAACTCTGCTTGGACCATCCAAGACTGAAAATTGCTGCAGTCCAACATGGGCTCATTTACAGGAAGGGAGAGAAGGAAGAAAGGGCAAGATGTTGCCTTTTGTGTCCACAAAATTATTTGCTCCCTCCTCTCTGCTCCACAGAGTCAACTGGTTGTGGATCCATCTTCCCATGGCTTCTTAGTGAGCTCCTCAAGAGCAGTTCTTTATTTATGTATCACTGGTAGGGTTGCTGGGTAGAGTTGTGCAGGTTGGTCACTGCACAAGGGTACCTGGCTGAGGAGTGAATAAAATTCACACTCATCAGGCAGTGGGCCTCTGGGATTGTGATGCACTGAGAGGAAGTGCTTTTTTCTAGTTTGCACTATGGAACTCTATGGGATAGTGGGAGCCCTGGTCCTTGGCACATGGAACACAGTACAAGGTACTTATTTGATAAATGAATAGCCCCCAAGTGATTGCTTCTTTCTGAAGGTCATTTTGATCAGGTTTTATCAGCAATAAGGAGTGTTTCCAGGGTGGAAGTTGGCAACAGACTCTTAAGATTTTCCTTCTCAAGTTGCCACAAATACTGAAGTGGAGCAGCAGTTTCAAGTTTTGGAGATTAGAATAAAAATAAAATAAACACCTACCACTTATTAAGTATCTATTATGTGTCAAATAAAAAGCACTTTACATTCATTCCCTCATATACCTTTACAACAAAACTATGAGATAGGTTCTATTAATATCCCCATTTTAAAGATGAGGAAACTGGGGTTCTGAAGAGTTAAGCAAACTGGTCATACAGCTGATAAGCAGCAAAGCTTGGATTTGAATCCAGGTTTGTCTGGTTCTAAGATCTTTGTACTTTGTCCTGCATTTTCCTAAACATGTGAATTCTTTGTCATTAGTGCAGGTGTAGCAAAGACAGTGGTACTCACCAATTAGTCCATGGGTTCCCCTAAATTTCCCACCTTCACTTACAATCAGGTTGGGGCCACATGATTGGGTTCTGCCAATGGGATGTAGGCAGAAGTGATGTACATCCATTGCCAGCCATGACCTCGAATAACATCCTTCTCTTCCTCTGTCACAGTGACCCTGGAAGCCAGATGTTGAGATATTGACATCTCAAGATGGAGGGAGCCTGGATCCCCGAATCACTGCATGGAGGAGAGTTGCCCTCAAGAGCCACTCAATCCACATTTGACTTTATATGAAACAGAAATGACTCTTTGTTGTGTTCTTGGAGCATAATGTAGCCTAAGCTAACTAATATAGCAGAAATAAGAATAATTTTATATATTTATTTTGTAAAATTCTTTATATTACACAGAATATTTTCTTGATCCTCACAATAACCTTGAGAGATAAGCAGGGATTTTAAGCGCCATTTTATAGGCCAGGAAACTGAGGCTTCGAGAAGTGAAATGATTTGTTCAAGACCACACAGTTGGTAGGTGGTCAAACCAAGGTTAGACCCTTGGTATTTTTCCCACACTCTGGAATTTTATAACTTCCTAGCTTGATGTTATAAAAGCAAGCAATAACCTCAGAGGGAATGAGGGTCCCACTGTATAGAGTTCTGCAGATTAAATTAAACACCTTGAAGGACTAAAAGGCTAGGTAGCCAGTATAGACAGGTGTAATACATTCCAATGGCTCATATTCTTAAGTCAACAAGCTGCAGGCGTTCTGTGGCTGCTCAGACTCCTGGGTGGTCCTGGAGGGGAGTCCAGAGCCTCGCTCTTGAACAGTCCAGAGCGCAGATCTCCAATCTGAATCCCAGGTTTTAAATCAAAGACAAAATATTGCAGGCTCTGGGTAAGAATCCCCAATATCTCCAGGAGAATCAGGGGCCTGATTTTTCCTTCCTCATCCCCACACAGCAATAATAATTTTATTTTTTAAAGAATTCTTCACAGTGTACAAAACACTTCACTCTCCATTATCTCACTTAATTCTTACAAAATGTAGTCATGTGATTTTTTGTGGGAGAACTCAGAAAGGTTGATTTCTTCTAAGATAATGACAGGATTCTGCCTCTGAGAATGGAATCTGGCGCTTATTGAACACACACTACGTGTATTATCTCATTCAATCCTACAACAGTCCTCCAAGCTTGGTATTACTGTGACTGTTCTGCAGTGAGGAATCTGAAGAATGAGAGTTTAAAAATTTGTTCAAGGACATTTAGCTAGGAAGGCTCCCAGTGGGGATGTATAAAGCCCATTGAGGAGTTCTCAACAGAGACAAAAAAGGACAGGGGTGGAGGGTGAATGTGCTCAATTATCCCATCCTATACAATGGATGTGCCCCAAACACCCAAGTAACTTCTAGCAACTTTATTAGCCATAATCAATTTAACACTTTTTAAAATCTATTATAGTCTTTGATCTTACCTCCTCTCAGCAGAAAGGGATCACAATTCTATGTGGTACCTTTTACAGGAAGTAGAGTTTCCATTTAGTTGACCTCTAATAACCTCTTTATACTGAGAAGAGGTCTGGAATCTCCTCATTTAGGTGTCTTCGTCATGACTTTCTAAACATTGATCTTGTCCATATTCAGCCTCTTTTGCTGACTAAAGTCTCCAAATCTTTTCTCTCTCTCTAGGTCAAGCTCCTGGGATTCTTCTTCCACAGACTTGGTAAGCTGTCAATAGCCTGAATGTGACAAGGATCCAAGTCACCTCTGCTGGTGGTTATTTGGCATCCTTCATTCCTTGCTGTGGGTGAGTCCTCATTGACCTCTCTCCCCTGTGAAGCTCAGACTAAGACAGGGGACCATCCTTAAACCAAGTGTTTCCCTGCAGGGCCTCCAGCTACCCAACTCCAGGACTCCATTCTCTTTGCGCCCTGCGTAGATGTCCCCTTGGAGATGGGCATTGAGGCAAGAATGTGTCCCTATTCTTGACTGATTCATTCATTCATTCAGAAATATTATTAAGCACTGGCTGTATCTTAGAAACTATGTTGGTCTCTGAGGATGGAAAGGTGATTAAGTGAGATCTGTCCTAGTTGCTGGTGACATACCATCCACACGTGAGTCACTTTGGAAGCCCAAGAGTCACTGTTGACTCTTCCTTCCCCTTTGCCCCCACATTGCAATCAAACACCAAGTTTTACCAGTTTTACCTTCAAAATATTCGTCATACTCATCTCTACTTTTGCATTCCAGCCAACACTCCCCTCCTTTAAGTCTTTCATGCTTCTTTTGTTCCCTCATAACTAGTCTGTCTGATCAGCTCTCATCCTCCTTAATCACTCTCCCACAGTGTAGCACAAGTGATTCACCTAAAATATACATCTAACTAAGTCACTCAAACTTTTAAGTGGCTCCCTTTTGCCCACTTAACATGGAATACAAAGCCCTTGGTACCCCGGCTTGTCCCTGCCTCACCAGCTTTGGCCTTTAGTAGATACTCCTGACCACCAGACTGATTATTCAGCCATTGTAATTGGCTGGCCTCCAGTCCTCCTGGTGGGTAAGTGTTTTGACTCTCTGTTCCGCACATCTCTCCCCCAACCCCACCGCCTCTCTGCCTCTGCTCCCTGCCTGCTTTGTAACTCCTGCATCTGGACAACTCTTATTCATTCTTCAAGGTTCATTTTAGGGCCCAACCCCTCGAGAAAGTCTTTCTTACTTCCCTTACCACTGTATGAGAGATAGGCGCATTTTCTCAGTGGGCCCATGGTATCCCTTGCACATCTCCATCATTGCTCCTAACGTATGAGTTGATAGTTGTCCTCAGTGTCGTTTTGCTTCACTAGACTCTGGATTCCATGAGGGGAAGGACCAGGGTACTTGGCACACAGTAGCCTCCCAATAAACTTATTGAATGAATAAACAAATAATTTCAATACAATGGAAAACAAGGTGGGGGGGGGGCTCAAGGGAGTGACTCACTCCAGCTGGGGAGTTTGGAAGTGGCTTTTAAGAGAATAAGACACAGGGCTGCATGTTGAAGGAAGTGGAGGAAGTTGTGGGAGGGAAAGAAAGAAGGCTACACTCCTCGTGACCCACTAGCAACATTTTGCTTCTTGTACCTATGACTTTCTGCTCTTCTGGAGGAATTCTTCCACCAAGAGACACAATAATGATTCTATTGAACTGGAAGTTAAGACCACCACCTGGTCATTTTATGCTCCTCATTCCTCTAAATCAACAGGCAAGGAAGGGAATTATGGTGTTGGCTGGGGCGATTGGTCCTGACTACCAAGGGGAAACTGGACTGGTGCTCCACAGAGGAAGTGAGGAAGAGTATATCTGGAAAACAGAAGATCACTTAGGGCATCTCTTAGTATCACCATGCCCTGTGATTAAGGTCAAAGGAAAACTACAACAACCCAATCCAGGCAGGACTACTAATGGCCCAGACCCTTCAGGAGTGAAGGTTTGGGTCACCAAGTAAAGAACCCCAACCAGCTGAGGGGCTTGCCGAAGGCAAAGGGAATACAGAATGGGTAGTGGAAGAAGGTAGTTATTAACACAGCTATGACCATGTGACCAGTTACAGAAATGAAGGTTGTAATTGTCACGAGTATCCCTCTTGATTTTGTTATGAACATATTTTTGTGTGACATGTAAAATGAATTATCACAGCTACTCTTCTGTTTATCTTCCTCAGAAGGTTTTATCCTTCCCTGATGTAACAGGCCCCAACCCCCAGCCGGTCTTCCCTGCGGTCACCTGATTTCTGTCTCCATGGTGCTGGGCAGGAGCTGAGTTATTTCAAAGAAAGTGTAGTCAACAGCACTCAAGAAAAGTGTATTGAGAATTTACCAGAGTGAGAGGCTGTGTAGGAAGATGAGTCAGTTACAGATTCTACCCTCAAGTGGTTTTACAGTCTAGTAGCAAAGCAAATACAATTTTTTTTTTTGCTATTTTATAGTTATATTTGTCTGTATCAATACAGTGTTCATGTGTGGTTATAGGGAGAGCAGATGTACTCACAACACTTGTTTGTGTGGTCTGAGAACCACATTGTCCCAGTGCTCTGCTCATTCACGCCCATTACAGCCAGTGACTGAAAGCTGATTCGGTGCAGGCTCCTTTGCCAGCAATGTAGCATCTGGGGAATGGGCCCCTTCAGGGCTTGGAAAGCTGAGGCATGAACCATCAGGGCTCCAATGACCCCACTGCTGCCTTCACCAGCGCCTCTTGTCCTCTGTTTCTTCTTGGCCATTTTCATTTTTTCCTGCTAATCCATGTGGGAGGCCATGCAGTTCAGGAGGTAGAATGGTACACTGGGAACAAGTGGAATTTCAATCCTAACTTTTCAGGGCTGGTCAACTCCAAATCACCATGCTTTCATAATAAAGAGCCTCAAGAAACCCCCCAGACAATTTGGCAGTACACATCAAGAATGTGAAAAATGTGTGTACATTTCTAGCCATACTATGGAACACTACTCAGCAATAAAAAGGAATGAGCTATTGATAGGTGCAATGATGTGAATGAATCTCAAAATAATTATGCTGAGTAAAAGAAGCCAAAGGAAAAAGAGCACACACTGTATGATTCATTTGTATATAACCCTAGAAAATGCTAACTAATCTATAGTGATGGAAAGCATAGTGGTGGTTGCTAGGGAAGGGAAGAGCAGAGAGAGAGGGCAATTCTAAAGGGGCACAAAGAAACCTCTGCGTGTGATGGATATGTTCGTTATCTTGATTATGACGGTGGTTTCATGGGTGTGTACATATGTTGAAAATTGTGAAATTGGACACTTTAAGTATGTGCAATTTATTGTATGTCAATTATACCTTCATAAGGCTGTTTAAAATGTTTTTTAAGTATGTGTATATTTTGACCCAGTAATTCCATTTCTAGTCATCCTCCTAAGGAAATAATTGAAGTGCCCAATTTATGTTCAAGATCTTGGGCACAGTGTTTAGAATAGTAAAAAAACTTCAATAAGAGGGCATACTTAAAAAAATTAATGCTTAAATAAATTCCAGATGATGACGGAATACTATGTAGGCTTTTAAAATAACAAAATCTTATTTACTGTGATGAAGAAAATGTTTACTGTGTAGTGCTTGGTGGAAAACCCATTTATAAACCAGTATGGATGTTATGAGATGAATATTTTACAAAATAAAGATATTTGTAGAAGAAAGATGGGAGGATTTGTATAAAATATCCACCGTAGTCATTTCTAGGTAATGGGTGGGTTCACCAGTAATTTTAATTTTCTTCTTAGTGCTTTTATGTATTATTCAAATTTTCTACTTTTGAAATGTATCACTTCAAAAAGATTAAAAAAATTTTTTTTTTTTTTATGAAGGCGCCACATCCACTCTGTTCTGTGTGGAGGCCGCAGGGGAAGGGCCCATCCCTCTTGTCATCTCTTCTCCCATTGGCAAGTAGGTGCTGTCCCTTGCCCACCGTGAGCTCCAGAGAGCTTGAGAATGCCCATGTCTGGGGCCTTCCAATCCTGCTGGGGGCCCTGGGGCCTCTTCTCCACTGGATGGCCAACTTGCACAAGTGGCCTCTTGCTCCCTGTGCTGTAAGTGGCAAAAAGAGAGCAAAGGATGGTTTTGGCCCAGGCCAGGGGGGGCATGGGTTTTGCAGAAGGAAGCACACCTTGGCCTTCCTAGCTCCCTCCCAGCTCTGTTTCCTCTGGTTAAGTGCAGCTCCTAGAAGCGCTCAGGAAGCAAAGCATTAGCCACTGTAGACTTGCCCAGGCCACATGTCTATGACCTTCCAGCAAAAAATGTAGCCACGGGGTGGGGAGGCTGGGTACGATTTGAGTGTGTAGGTCAGCCTGACTTTCCCTGACCTCCTTCTTCACTTTTCTTCCCCTGGCCGCAGGAGCTGAAGGAAGTGCTCTTAGCTTCATGCTCATCGAAAGCAAGATGGCTTCCTTTGGCCTGGGTGTGCTGCCTTCCAGGTTGTTAGCTGCCCTGGTGGCGTTAGTCCCTGGTCTAGACTAGCCAGCTGAAATCAAGAAGTTTAATGCAAGACATTTAATGCACTTTGAAAATGCACCTGCTTGTTCTGCAGAGGGTGGCTGGGGTGGTAGAGTCGAGGTGCCTTGTCTTAGGTGGGTGCAACTGAGAGGTTGTTGCTGAATGATCAGTGGAATGAACCAAGACCAGGAAGGTCTGAGACCTGAAAACTGGGTTTGTCTGACTGGGTAGAGAGGTTTGTGGGGGCCCTGAATATGTGGAGGGGTGGTAATGTGATGGATGGGCTGGCTAACCTCTATGAAGCTCAGTTTGCTCATCTGTGAAATGGAATATGAACACCCATCTTGTAGGATTCATTCATTCATTTTATTCTGTAAACATTGACTGAGCACATACCGTGTGCCAGGCACTGTGCCAGGGCCTAGAGACACAACAGATTAATTGGACATGGCCTCTAGTTCCTTACGGGTCTTCTCTATTGGGTTGCTGGGAGGTCTGGGGATTATATATATCTATGACCATGCTGACCAATATGTAGTAGATGCTCAAGGAATGCTACTGTTGTCACCAAGGCGAGGTAACCATGCCTGAGTCCAGTTTCTGGATCCGCGGCCACAGGGTAGAAGCCCAGATGCTAGGTTTGTGCACTGGCCAGTGAGGGTCGACTAGAGAACCTTTGGGAGCAAGTAAAGGGCTTAGCCATTGGTGGAGAAATGTGTAGGATCCAGGCTGTCATTGGAGAAAGGATTTAATTGGCTGCTGGAAACAATTCTTGTGAATGTGTGTGCACATATGCTATTCATGTGAATGGATGTTCATTTTTCGTATCATTCACTTATTTAAAAAGCATTTACTCAGTGCCAGGCACTGTGGTTAGAGCTGAGGAAGAGACTAAAGATGATGACCCAAGGCACTCCAGGATCTTGCAGTCTGGTGGAAGGAAAAGAAAATGCACTCAAACAAGGTGAGTGGTGGCCTGAAGGGCCAGGAGGCATGGAACAGGTCAATGCAGTGGGAGTTCAGAATGGACGAGAATGGTTTGGTATGGAGAGGGCAGGAAGTTGGAAAATACCTTAGAGTGGATGGGTGGATGGATGGATGGATGGATGGATGGATGTGGGGCCTTGCCTTGGCCTTTGGGGCTGTGTCTCATGGACGTTCACGGGAGAGTGAGCAGACAGGCCCTGGTGAGCGAAAGATGTGGTTGGAGGCATTCATTCAGTCACTCATTCATTCAATAGATCTTTCCCGAGTGCCTGCTCTTGCCAGGTACTTTTCTGAACTCTGGGGACTCAGCAGTGAACAAGACAGAAAACATCCCCTGCCTTATTGTAGTTTGCATTCTAAAAGAGGAAGACAAAAAATAACTAACAAGTTATATATAGCAGCAGTTCTCAAACTTTTTGGTCTCAGAACCCCTTCACATTCTTAAAAATTATTGAGGACCTCAAAGAGCTTTTGTTTATGTAGGTTATAACTATTGGGATTTACAGTACTAGAGAATAAAACTGAGAAATTAAAAATGTTTATGTATAAAAATTTAAAAATAACAATATATTCATTACATTTTAGTATAAGTAACATATATTGTGAAAAATTGCTATTTTTTTCCCAAACAAAAATTTAAAGAGGTGGCATTTTTTGCATTTTTGCAGATCTCTTTATTTTAACTGGAGGAGAAGACAACTAGATTCTTGTATCTGCTTCTGCATTCAATCTGTGCTGATATGTTGTTTTGGCTGAAGTAGATGAAGAAAGTCTGTCCTCACACAGATATATAGTTTGAAAAGGGAGAAGTAATTAATAGCCTTTTAATTGTGGATATTCTTCTTTGTTACTACCCCAGAACTCAACAAGTTGTAGTTTCTTAAAGGTTAGTTGTGATGATGAATCTGAAACTATACTGATACTCTATTTCACTACAATATGTTGGTCTATCTTGCACTTTGACTGCGTCTTTTACTCATGCATCATAAATTGATCGTCTGGAAAGTGTGGGTTCACCAAGTTATGCAGATCTTCCAAATATTAATACCTTTCATTACCCAACACCAAAATCACATTTATTAATATCATAACCAATCTCATCAGAAAACTCTTAAAGCATCAGGAAGGGGCAGATACAAGTTTTCAATAATTTTAATTTTTGCTTGAAAGCCTGTATTTCATCATTTGCAGCAAATACCATCAATTATTTTCCAGAAAATGTCTGTCAAATACCCAGATCTGAATGACCATAACTGGTCTGTCAGTCTTTCTTTCAAGGGAAAATGTCTTCCACGACAAAAGCAGCTAGTTCGGCTTGCAACTCCAACAGTCGCACACATCCTTTTCCTTGAGATGATTGTCATACTTTGGTAGGTGACCAAAGGGCTTTATGCATATTTCTTGGAATATTAAAAAGGCATGAACTCAAGGATCAAGATTAAACAGAATTAATAACCTATACAGTTTCCTCAGGGACACTCTTAAGTGAAAGCGGCACCTTTTTTATTGTGAATGTGTGGCAATGAGGGATACAATGATCAATAGGACATTTTGGTGCCACTGACTTGATTCACGCGAAGGCGCCAGCAGATTTACTCAGCATCGCCTGGGTACCATCAGTGCAAAAGTCAGCACAATGAAAAGGGCAAACAGCATCCTAGTCTTCTTATGGAAAGAGTTTCAATGTGTCTCGGGGGCCTTCGGAGGTGTGTGTACCACACTCTGAGAACTGCTGGTGCAGACTGTTTGCCATTTTGGACTGGTGGTAAGTGCCACGGAGAGAATTACAGCAGGGAAGAGGTGCAGGAGGAGCAACGGGCAAGGGGTGCAATTCAAACTGGGTGGTCAGGGCAGGCTTCACTTGAGGAGGTGACATTTGAGCAAAGGCTTAAAGGAGGTGAGGATGTGAGCCCTGTGGTATCCTGGGGAACAGCAGTCAAGGAGGAAAGAAGAGCAAGTGCAAAGGCTCTAAGGAGGAGCATGCTTGGCATATTTAAGGAAGAGCAAGGAGGCCAGGGTGGCTGGGGGAATGGGTGATAGAAAATGCGGTCAAGGAGGAGACAAGAGCCAGACACTGTGGGGCCCTCCAGGCCATCAGGAAGGACTTGGGCTTTAACTGTGAGTTAGCTGGAGAACCACGGAAGGGTCTGAGTAGAAGAATGACATGATTTGTTTCCATAGCAGAAGGGATAAAGTTGAATGGTGGAGTGTGGTCAGATTCTGTATTTGTAAGGTTTGTACATTTATCCCTGAATAATGCCTTGCACATAGTAGGTGTTTAAAAGAAGTATGCTGGGTGAAAGAATGTCCTACATTCCTGTGCTTATTAAGGAACAGGGCTGTGTTAGCCAGCTTTTGCTGCAGTAACAAACACCCCCAATAATTCAATGGTTTAAAATGATAAACATTTACTTCTTGCATATGTTACTTACATTATAGTGCTTGTTTATATTATATTACTTGGCTGCAGCTTCGGTGGAGTGGGGAGGGGAGAATGACTATTAGGGAACAATAATGCAACCTATAAAGGTCACTCTGAGGGGAAGTGTGGCCATAGTCACCTCGCTGAATTAGTGCATTTGACTATCTCTTTTGCTCATGGGGCCCGACAAGGGTCATCTTACAAGAAGACTGCTACCAGAATTGAGTCATTGGCTTGTAGGCACAAAGAACAAATGCACAGTCCTCCTTCTGTGATTCATTCCAAAAGAAAGGCCAAGAAACCATGGCCTTTTCACCCTGGGAGCACAGAGTTTATCTCAGGGTTGCTCAACCCTGACTAAATGTGTTATGTTTGGGGCCCATGAGAGAGCCAGGCTTGGTGCTCTGGGAGAGGGTCTCGGTCACAATAGGTTCTTCACCACCAGTATTGGAAACTCTTGGTGGGGAAAGGAGCTTGAACATCACAGAATCCTGAACCACTGTAGGAGTCTTTGGCTATCGAGCCTGGGCCTTCTCTCTGCCTTTTTTATGCACTCTAAAGAGAAGGGGCATCTTAATGATATAAAGTTAGAAAATGAACTGTATCACAGGAAGCTGCTCCTGGCTGCTCTGCCATGGCCTGTGTTCTCTTCATCTGACAGGACGTATAGACTGGACCCTGGGGTGGGTTCATTGTACCAGGCCATGCACCAGCCCAAGTATTACTGGAGATGTGGGTGAAGCAACTTCAATCTCTAGGGAACTTTCTTACTTTGAAGTTACACCCATGATCTGGCCAGGTCACCAGTCCCGCTGGCCATCCTTTCAACTTTATACCTTTCTCATCTGGATTCAGCTGACAGCTTGTCTGATATTAAAAGGAAGCCTCTCACAGACAACTGAATATTGCCCTTCCCTGACTCGGGCCCTTTAACCTTGAACCACCATCTCTGGGTCTTAACACATCCTACTTTTGAGAAACGCTTCCTTAAAAATGTCTCGACTACAGGACACTATGTGCACTAGGTTCGCTTCTGCTGAGTGATTTTGTGGGACCAGAGTCATTGCCTCTCAACCACTTCAGGTGATTAAAAATGGCCCGTAGTCTGGCTCCCCTCCTCTTGACATCGGTGGAAATTTCTTCTTTTCAGGTCTCACCAAGTTCAAGCAGCTTAGGGACACCTCCACTGAGGGCCGGTTTGTGATCTGGAGCGATTTATAGCAGTGCTAAAACCTCTCACAACAGACAAATTAATACCCAGACGCCTTTTCAGCGCCTCCTTTGAGAAAGAGATGTTGACCCAGGGCCAAGGTGTGGGAGGCTAGATGTTTCCCTCAAACTCCATTGGGTGGTGGCCTCTGGGATCACACTCCACTTGGCCGGATGTCCGGTATGTTCCAGAACTGGTCTCTGCTTTTACTAGGTTTCCATCTCTGTCTTTATTTCTCAGTTTTGGTTTGTGTGAATTCATCGTTCTCTAATAAAGGAACACCGGGGAGCACGCTTGGGTTCGGGGAGATGGTGAGTGTGTCTGTGTGTGCTTGCACATCCTGGGTTTGAGCCAGGTTCACTTTTCCTCCTTGGAGGACCCCTTCAGTAGTTCCCAAACACTTTTCTTTTGGCGGACGTGTAACAATATATTACTAAAATTCCAGCTAAGTCCTTGAGGTTTATAATTAGAATTGATGAGACCCTCTCCCTATCCCCCAGTAAAGAGAAAATAAGACTCCAGCATCCTGGCAGAGGAAATTGTAGACAGGCTCAGCAAGGGAAATATTGAGGAAAAGAATAAAAATCCACATGGGGAAGGAATGACTTTCAAAGATCATGTGAGGTAAAGGGGGGTTTTATCAGTGGGATCTCAATTTCCATATCTTTATGTGGGATGATTGAAAAAAAATTTTTTTTGAGTGAATAGTTCAAAAGGAGCTAGGAAATGAATTGATTACTGTTATGACTTTTCCCCCTGCAAAGTGACGGGGATAGGAATAGGCCTGTTGTCTGTAGTTTTAATAGCAACAGATAAACAGAAAGCCTAGGAAGGCATTCTCCAAAATGTGCTCCCGCCTGGAAGTCCTGCTGTTCAGAAAGCGTGATTATCAAGCAGTCACCTAGTGACTGTCAGAAATTCAGATGCTCAAGCTCCACCTGGGAGATTCTGATTCAGTAAGTCTGAGGTGGGTCCTAGGAATCTGGGGTCTAAATCAATGCCCAGGTAATCCTACTGCAATCGGTCTTGTGTTTGGGAGCTGGAACACCAAGGAGGTCAGGATTATCGGCTCATACACTTGGCTCTGCTGGTCCACCCTGAAACTCGACTCCCTATCTTCATGACCCTGGACTCAGAAATTCCTCTTCTATGCTTGTATTCTAAAGAGAGTTTCCCAGAACTCGTGTGAGTGTGTGTGTGTGTGTGTGTGTGTGTGTGTGGCAAGCCTTTGCACACAGAGTGATTTGCTATCTTAATTTAGGAAAGGGCAATGTTAGAAAGCAAATGTCTTTGAAGACGGGAATGATTAAGTGAATACGGAACTCCTCTTAACACAACACTGCAGACATTCCAGATGAAGTTTGCTAAATCTGCGTGATTATAAGGGAAATGCTCATGATATAACAAAAAGCAAGATACTGATTATAAAATGCTTACAACTTGGTTAAGAGGGGAAAATCTCTCTGTGCATAAAGAAATGGCAGGTAAGAAATACAACAAAATATTCACTGAGGTTGTCTTTGGATGGGGGTCTTTGGGTGCTTTTGTTTATTTTTTTACATTTACTTTAATGATCAGTTATTGTTTTTATATCATATGATGTACATATATGGATCTATAGCTATGCATAGATATAGGTATATCTTTATTTTAAAAATAAAAGAATTGCACGGATTTGGTTATGAACCAGGACCTGGTGCCACAGTGTGGGTGGTTGAGGCCAGGCCTGTGCCTTTTACTGGGAGTGGGTGGGTTTGTAGGTCAGTGGCATGGGTGTGTAGGTCAGTGGCATGTGCCTGCAGGTCGCATATAAGCAGTGTTATCCACAACCAGGAAAGAGGGCTGTAGTATCAATGTCCAGCGATGACGCTCTTTCTCCCTGCACAAAGATGGCAGGTGCCATTTCTGGACACCATGGACCTTGAATTTGGTGTGGGGTCCTTGAGTCTAAATTGCCGAGGTTGTTCCAGCTCCAGGGACCAGCTCGGACAAAGATACAAAGGGTGGACTCCCTCCAGCAAGCAGAGCTGCCTCCGTCCTACTCAGAAAGCCACCAAGTCACCCCTGCAGCACACAGGCTCTCCAGAAGAGCCCCATATCCAGTCAGATAATAGATCCTGAAGCTTCCCCGCTCAACTAGAATGATGCTTGCCTCTTAGGATAGGGACAGAGAAGAATTTTTCTGCCAGTTCTGGTTGCTTGAAGCCCTGTGTTGGAAAAAATTGTGAGCAAGTCTGGGGGTTAGGAAAAAAAAACCCCAAACCCCACATCAACACACTCTCATTGCCCAGGCTGGTGGCAAGTGTGTGCTCTGTGCCTGAGGGGACTCTTCACTGAGCTGGCCCTGTGTGTTTCAGGAGGTTCTGCCTGCCCTGCTCCCAGCCCTGAGCGACCAGGACGGAAGGGCTCAGACCGTGCTCGATTTCTCCCTGAAAAGACCAGCTTTTATCTCCCGGCTTGCCTGGCCTTGGGAGCATCCCTGACGGGGCTTTCCTGCTTCTCTCTTCAGCCGCCCTTTCCCTACTTAACATCATCACTAAGGCTGAACTGTCCTCCTTGAGCTGAATCACCGTCCAACTCCACTCCTATGCCTAGGTCTCCTGGAGAGCCTTTTGACTGGCTTCATTACTCATTCAGAACAGGGCAGAAGTAAATTAAAAATAATAATAAGTCTGCTGAGTTTTCACAATATCTGTCCCTGCCTTCAGACAAGTCCTTGTTGACTCTTATTTTAGCACCGTTTTCAAAACCTTGCTGTCCAGTACAGTTGACACTAGCCACACATGGATATTTAAATTTAATTTAAATTAGTTACAATTAGATAAAATTTAAAATTCAGTTCCTTAACCGAACTAGCCACACTTCTAGTGCTCCATAGTGGTAAGCAGACAGTGCACAGAGAAATTTTCATCATTGCAGGCAGTTCTAAAAGTTCTATTGAGTTACGTGACAATTTCTTTTATCTATCTATTTACTTTTTCTCTTTTTTAGTTTCCCAGCCCATGGCAGATTAAAAGTAGCAAATTAAGGGCAAAGAGAATGATGGCAACAGACGACCTGATATAGAGGGAGGAAATGGAGTCATTAGAAAGCAAAATACTCATCCATTTACTCATGAAACCAATGTTTATTGAGCAGCTACTATGTGCCAGGCACTGGTCTAGGTGCTTGAATTACATTATTGAATAAAAGGGCCAACTCCCTGAGCTGGTGGATTGTCCTGAACCAGTAACACACACCACGTTGAGGATATTTAGTATGGTGACCAACAGCCTGGTTTACTTCAATATTCTCTGAAGGCATCCATGAGTTAACAATCCAGTTCAGTAACTGGTGTTTGTCTTGAGTCATCAGCAATAGCTGACACACTTTGAAGGCAACAAGCACACGTATTTTAGAAAGGTTACTGTCTAAGTAGCTGAAGAGCTAGTTTCAATTATTTGAAAAAAAATTCCGGGTTGCTTAGTCTTTTTTCTTTCTAAGTTGGATAACCGTCATTATATAAGTAAAAGGTCAAAAACCAAAAAACCCTGTCATTTTATAAGCTCCTTTTTGCAGATGAGTTTATACTGACCTTTCTTTCTTTTCCTTTTTATGCTGCTATAACTTGCTTTCCAGTTCTGTCCCTTGATACTATATGACTCTGGATAAGTCATTTGAACTTTTCTATGCCTCGGTCAGAAGGTGAAAAAGAAACCAGAACTAACACAGACGTGACCGTGGGTGGCGTAAATTTTATCAACAAAGTGCCTGAGAATTAGTACAAAGGTTTCGGGAGCGCTTTCTGAAGCAAGCAAGGACCAGGTGGGATTTGACGAATCCGTACAATTTCTTTTTCTCCCCCACTCTCTTTCCTGCCCCCGACTCGAAACCCATAATGAATTCTCTCTTTATCCTTCATAACTGGTGAAAAAACAGAAGCCAAGCAGTAATAAGCTTAAATATTTCCTTAGAGAAAGAATTCAATTCTGATAATAAAAAAAATTGTGTCAAAACAGGTGAGGAAGAAATTAAGGTCTTTGTAGAACACTCCAGGGCTTGGAATACATAATTCTTCCAGGTGATGGAAGGAGATCTGTGAAGGAAAGGGGAGACATATATCTAAATGGCTTTTAAAAAGTGTAGGTCAGAATCAGGGCAGAAACCCCTAATTTAAAAATGATGTTGAAGATAGCATCCAAGATCATTGGTGGGTGGGAGACAGGATGATGTAGTGGAAGTGGGGGGGGGGGGGCGGGGAACAGCATTCGGAGGCAGACACGTCTCAGTCAAATTCCAGCTCCAACACGTATTAGCTGTGACACTGTCTGAGCAACTTAACCCCTTGGCATCTTAGTTTACTCATTTGGAAAATAAAAAGAGGGATAGTGACAGTACCTACTGTGCAGCGCTATTACAAGTGTTCAGTGAAATACTTTGTGTGAAGCACCTGACGTAATACTTGTATTAGTTAAGGTCACACTAGCTGTTGTACAGTTAAATGTCAAATTTCAATGGTTTAATATAATTAAAATTTATTTCTTGCTCATGTAATAGATTCAGTGAGGAAAGCAGGAGACTTTCCTTCATGTGGTGACTCAGGGATCCAGGCTTCTATACTGTGACTCCCCCTTGCCCATCTAAATGGGGAAAGTAGGAGGCTTTCTTCCGTGTGGTCATTCAGGGTTTTAAGCTTCCATCTCATGGCTCCCCCAGCCCCTGGAACCTCAAAGTCCTCTGCTTCCGGGAGGCAAAGGGGAAAGACACAGTGGAGAAGCCCTATCTGCTTCTTAAAAGCCCTGACTTCAGAGGTGAGACTCATCCACTTTCCTTCACATTACTTTGATGAAAACTAGTCACGTGGGCTCACCAGGGTGCAAGGAGAGCTGGGAAATGTGGTGCCTGCTTAGCAGCCCCCTCCTAGCAATAACTCCTCACTCTGGAAGGGGTGCCAAATGTTTCCGACCAACAGCTAGCCATTTTGCCATAATGCTCAATAAATGGCAGCCATTCTTACTTGATTTGGTAGGAAACACACAGTCAAGGTAGCAGTGATTTTGTTGTATAAGAAAACTAAGCATGCTGTAAAATGCTGAAGAATAAGAGAGAAAATTCAAAACCCAGATGACAAAACTAGGTGAGGAAACTAGCTTGAAAGTTTCGACGGTATTTTGAACCATGTTTTATTTGGCTACATTTGAAACCAAAGAGTAGAATGTTTTTATTAATGCATCAAGCAAATATTTATTATACGAGAGACACTGGGTTAGCCCTTGGGTGTGGGCTGGGAAGGGGGGACGAAGATGAGTAAGACCTGGACTTGCCTTCAAAGAGTTTATATTTTGGTAGGGGAGGGAAGGTATGCATTTCCTCAAAGAACCACAAAGACGGGCAGTGTGAGCAGTGCCCTGAGAGGTGCAATGTGCTGTGGGATTTGAGAAAGGGTCTCTGTCCAGCATGATTCAGCTGCATGAGAACATTCCGGACACTCAGAGTTTGAGTCTGTCCTTGTCCACTTGCCCCTTGATACCGTCTCTACTTGCTCCACAAAAACTCCCAACTGTGTTTTCGGACATCCTACCTGCCCCATTCCTGCTCTCCACAACTCAGAGTCCTTTTTCGTTCTGGGTCCTTGGTTTGTCCTTCCTTCCTGGCAGGACCTGGGTTTCCAGACTCCAGCACCTGTACTGAGTCTCTCTCATGGCAACTCCCATGCGAGCTGTACCTCCTAGGTATGGCCTGGTGTCCCACACGCCACCTAAGCTCTTTGGGTCTTTTCTATCTTGGGGCTGGGGGGATGGACTGCTTTGTGAATAAAATTGCATTTGAATTAGGCCTTGAAAAATGCACAGAATTTTGTTACGTAGAGATGAGTCTTTCATCTCTGTAATGCTTGATTCAAAAAAAGGTTTATTGTCACTACTCTCTCAATTTAACGATAACCTTTTCATTCCATCTATGTTTTTGGAAAGGCTACTGTATGTCAGGGATTGTGTTGATTGCCAAGGCTACTGAGATTAACGAGATACAGTAACCCCTGAGATGTAAGCACGGCAGTCGGTGTCACGCCCATTTGATGGATACAGAAGACTGAGGCTTGGAGGTCATGTGACTGCCCCATGGCTAATGATCCAGTAAGTAGAATAGACAGGATTCCTCTCCCATTCTCCTTCACCCTAATCCAATGCTCTTTTACCACATTGAAAAATACCATGGGAGTTCAAATAAAGGAACTGAATTTTATCAAATTGAATTCCATTCAATAAGATATAATACCTAGCAAAAATATTTGCAGTGTAGTAGGGCTTTCTTGAAGACTGTAAAACCTTCAGCAGTCAAAGAAACGAACCTCTCAGTGACTATTTGCTGCATCGCTGAAGCACTGCATTAATGAATTAATGGGGGCACGGTGGTTCCCCGACAGTTCCTCTAACCAGAGCGTGGAGGCAAGTCCATATTCTGTCCAGGAGCAGGTGCTGACTCTGACAGTCTAGGCTGTACGTGTGGGGACTGAAGGGCCTCACCTGTGGCTCCTGTGATCCTCGTCTGCCTCGGGAGGCAAGACCTGAAACATCTGGTGAAAGTGTGCCTTGCCCAGGTTAGCTGAAACCGACATTTAATTTCAGTTCTACTATTACTCCTTCCTCTTCAGATTCTCCGAGCGGGGTGGCGGGAGGGAGGGGCCTCCTTGTGGGACTGCAGCAGAAGGTTTTGCTGATGAGTGGAGAGGGATTTAAAGAAAGGGAGGGATTTGAAAGCAGAGTGGTTAGATGGGGCAGAAGAAGTTGGTTGTCCTAAGTACAAGGGGAAACTTGGAAAACCACAGAGCTGTGGAGCTAGTGGAAGGGATGGAAAAGGAGGTCCCGGGCAGGAAGTGAGGGCAAAGGGGAGGCATGTTTGGGGTATTTATTGTAAGATAACTACAAGGCCTTGAACATGAGCAACATGTTTGGAGCAACTAAGAGCAACCCTGAGCAGGCTTGGGTGGGGGAAAGAATTCAGAGAAATAGCATCTGAAATGAAAAATGACTGAGTTCACTGCTCTCCCGGGCCCAGAGGCTGTGCTGTGTGCAGAAACCCAACCCTCGCCTGGTTTAAAAAGATGCTGTGTTGTCTAGTTGGGACCAAGCTGCACCCCTTTTGCCCCTGGCAGTTACGCCCAGGAGGTGTGAAGGAATCGCTCTCTGTTCTAGCCATGAGCACCACTTTAAAATACTGCTTTTGTTAAATGCCCCCTATTTTGAAATGTAACAAAATCTATATTTGAGATTAGAAAAATAAACAAGCAGGAAAACAGTTCAGCAGAAAGAAGCTAACGTGGCCATTGGGGGTGGCTTTCTAACTCCGAGCTCCGCAAGGGCCTTCCTCACTCACCTCAGGCCCCCCTCTTCAGCAAACGGCAGTGGCTGCTAAAACAATCCGCAAATAAATGAGTGACTGATGCATAAGCAAACCCATGTTATTCTCCACTAAAGGGGTAGGAAATCGAAACAGGGCCCCCGTTTCGGATCAGACGTTGGGGGCTGTGGTGTGAACCCAGAATGTCTGGAGGCCTTTCCTGGCTCTCGTGTCTCCCACCTGACCAGAGGGATGCAGGCGGTGGTAGCCTTGGCAGAAACAGGTGGCAAGTAAGATGTCGGGGTGGCGTGTGCATCCCTCGGGATTAACGTAAGGGTGAAAGGAGAACAGTCACTCGTGGAGGAACCATTGGTTGAGTTCCTTGTATGTGCCAGGCTGTGGGGCACAGCAGTGGACAAAATAGGCCAAAACCCCATCCTCGCGGTGCTTCCATTCCAACGGAGTGAGGCAGGCGAGAAGTAAATAGATAAGTCATAGCGGTAGGATGTGAGATGTTGGTACGTGATGGAGGAAAATGCGGCAAGACAGGGGCCGAGGGGGTGCAGGAGAGCGGTCAGGGAAGGCGGCATTTAAAGCAGGTGCCAGAACCAGAGCTGTGTCTGTATGGGGGAAGGGGGTCCAGGTGGAGGGAACAGCAGGCGCACAGGCCCCGGAGGCTGCATGCCAGGTGCGTTCTCAGACCTGCAAGGAGGCCAGTGGGGCTGGAGCTGAGCGAAAGGTGTGGAGGGTGGCAGGGCATGAGGGCAGAGAGGAGCCAATCCTCTGGGCCTTACAGGCCCTGCCTAGAACTTGGGCTCTAACTGTGAGTGAGATGGAGCTTCTGGAGGTGAACGGAGCAGGGACAGGATCTGACTTAAGTTAAAGGGGATCATGCTGTGTGGACTTAGGTTGTATGAAAATCTCTTAACACACTGATGAGAGCACAGCACTTAATAAATGTTAGCTGTTGCTCCTATTAAGCTTATTAAAACGTGGTGGGGAGAGGGGATCATGGAGTGGTGAATGGTTTCCTGTGACCTGTGTGCTACAGGTTTGCTCCACCAGCTCCTCACACACAGGTCCTGATAAACCTTGGAGAAATCAGATAGTGGACATGATTAGGGATTCCTAGGCCTCGGGCCTGAGACCAGATCAGCGAGTTTCTGATTTTGTGATTAATCGCCTCCTGGATGGAATCAGCATGCATTGAGCATGTCCTCCATGCCAGGTGCTAAAGTTGATGCCGGGGATACTGCCATGAAAAAGACTGATGCGTTTCTGCCTCACAGGTGTCATTTAATCCAAATGTCCTCTTCCGGGTGGGATGTGAGAAGACATTCAACACACAACTATGCAAATAATGGCCCCCTTCTGACAGAGATAAGTGAAACCAAAGATGAGTGCAGGGGGCTCTGGAACACACTGCAGAGGGAGGGCCTAACCTGGCCATCGCAAGGGGCTTCTCTGAGGAAGGGACATTTAACTGGGGACAGGAAAAATGGGGAAGAAGGTGGCCTGGTGGAGAGCAAGGTGGATAGGACCCTCGGGGAAAGGGACACACGCAAAGGCCCTGTGGCAGGATGGAGGAGGTGAATGCTCTGTGCCTGGAGAGCAGAGAGCGCGGGCAGAAGGGTGGGATGAGCCTGGAGAGGCCAGTAGGGCTGGTCAGGCGGGACTTCCTGGCATGTGGGGATTGGGCCTTTGTTCTGAGTGCAATGGGCAGCACTAAAGGGATTTCAGCAAGGGAATAACCTCATCAGACTTGCGTTCAATCACGCTGGCTGAGGGTGGAGGGCGGCCTGGAGGGGGACCAGGGTGGGCTCCTGACCTGTTAGAGGCCCCTGCAGCATCCGACTGGCCAAATTGCCATGCAGTGAGAATTGAGATGCAACAGGAGGGTTCCCTCCAATATCACCCCCAACCATCAGCCTAAAAGCCCTCCTGGTCGGCACCCCTTGTTTGGATTTTAGCCCTGTTAACGTGTCCGTTTCTATCCATCCCCAGCTGAGTTAACGCTGTTAGCCCTCAATGTAGAGATCACAGGCGTTGGAGTCAGCCTGACTTGGGACCCCAGATCTGCCCCTCCCTGTCTTTGTGGCTTGGGAAGTCTCTCTGACCACAGTTCCTCATCTCTTGAAATGGGCAAAATGACACTTGGGAGGATTAAACGAAATAACAACGATTAAGGGTCCGGCTCAACGCCTGTATAGGGACCTCCACAAACGCTGGTTTCAGGCTATCCAAATGAATCATCTTCTAATGAGAACCAGTCTCTTGAAATCAGGTTTCTATTCCACAAAAGCACCTGAGAGAGAGTGACAAACGTGATGGTGTGAGATACGGGAGATCACGACCTTTACCTCGGGCCTTCACAGCCCACTGGCGCTCTGAGAACTGCAAATACGGACAGTTTCAAGGGGTCTGAGTGACCGTGCTGAACACAGTGAGATGCAACCACGGGAGGATTGAAGGAGCTTCTCTTCTCGTATAAACACATTTCTAAGATTAACGAACACATATATAAAAAGGAACAAATACCATTAAAATTTTAAATACAGAATTGGTCCCTAAGTATGGTAAGATTGGGCTCTGTATTTCAGCTTGTGTGGACTATGAGCATTTGCATATATGTATTTATCATTCATTCATTCAACAAACAAGAATCAATTATCTCTTACTCTGCTGACACGATGCCAGGTGCTATTTATCACCGACGAGATTGACCCCTGTGTCTATTTTTTCCACAAGAGACTATGCTTTCTGACTGGATTCCTCAGTTAGAAACCAAAGGGCAAAACTCTGGTTTTCAGTTTCACTAGATGTTTTAATTGTTCCTCTAAAGTATCAAGATTTCATCGTGTGTACCGCCAGCTCTTAAATTACATTATCTGTAAAGTTTTTGCTCAAACTCCTAACATTTAAACATTCAAATTTCAAAACCTTTTTTTTTTTAATGACGAACCTCAAGTAATTCATCTCACGAAGTTATAGAGGATGAAAATGTGGCTCAGAGATGATTAAAAAACAGCATGCACGTGGGTATGTCAAAACTTGCGGTGTGCTCCCTGGTCCACTGAGACTCATGCCCCACAGAAGTCATTGGTGGCTGGTGTCGAACATAAGACACAAGGTGCAGGCACTGTGCGTCCCGCCATCCCCGTTACAACATGCCCCTTGTGCCACACAGTCTATCCCATCACCCCTGAAAAGCACGCAATTGTCGGAATCATGAGAATCCAGTAAATTTGCCGGGCAAATGGTGAAATATGAGTCATGGTTCTATTTGTTCTGCAGTTGTGAAAATTGCAAAATTTCTATCAAGTAGAAACTGAAAACTCTGAGTGACACCTCACGGGGAGCCCTGACACTCTCACATCAGACTGTCCTTCTCATCCGCCCCCACCACTCTAGTCACGCTATGCCTCTGCCAGGGAGGGACCCCACTGCTTACTGCTCAGTACCCAGAAAATTGCCTGCCCCGGGGCCCTTTCGAATGGGTCTCACGAGCACCTTGCTGTTGGCCTGATCTCCAGCTCGTCTGCGAGGCCGGGAGCTTGTCCTGGATGCACCATCCCTCCCATCGTCCTCCCCTCCCGCTCTGCAGACTCTGGATCCAGCCCTACCTCGCCCCACGTCTGCCCTGGCCAGGGTGCCTGCCCTGCAGCTGGGATCTCCCCCATCACTTCTCTGTTCAAAGTACCATTCTCTGAAGAACCTGGTCTTTGAAAACTGATTCCTACTAGTGTTCTAATTTGTTGCTCCTTCCAGGAGGGAGGTGTTATCTTAAAGTGACCTTTGGTAGGTAATGTCTCAATCCAGTGGCTTTAAAACTGTGTTTCATGGAGTCCTAAGCTTCTGTGGATGTGCCTGAGGGTCACTCTATGGAGCGGAAACCCGGTTCCCGGGCTCCAACCGGGGACAAGCTGCTTTCATATGCCTCCTACACTAGGTCCACCCAATGGGGTCAGTAAAGGGCGGGCTCTGGAGCCAGACTACCCAGGTTTCAACCCAGCTCTACCACCTACCAGCTGTGTGATGTTGGGCAGTTCGTTTAACCTCTCTGGGCCTCAGTTTTGTCATCTGTAAAATATTAACAGTAACAGCACACTGTATCTACCTTTATGGGGTTATTGTTTGACTAAATGAGTTAAAACATCTGGCACATAGTAACCACTATTTTAGAATTTGCTATTATGATTTATATGGGGTACTCTGCAAGATTTCACCGGAAGAAGCTTTCCACTGCTTAAAAAAAAGTAAAACAAACAAACAAAACCCCAAACTCCCACTACCTTCACTCAAAATATGAAAAACTTATTGGAATTCTGCCACCCAGGGCAGGTTGCTTGGCGCCTCTCAAATCCTACCTAAGTGTGGGGCTGAGCTGGCTTCGGGTCTGCACGTAGACTAGAGCGACCAGCTCACAACCAGCACTTACATTCGTAGTTGCTGACTTAGTGAGAGGGGTTAAGGGCAATGTCTGGGGCATTTATTCTTTCTACTGTCCTATGAGATTTTTTAAAAGTTGTTATTATTAAGCTAATATGTAATATTAGGCTCTATTCATGACACATGCTGAGCAAGACGCCATTGCTCACAGTGTGACGGGACCACGTGGAGAAAGGTTTCCTGACTTTCCAGGAGGGAGGTCAGGGACTATTATCAAAGGATGCTGGGGTACGTGCTTCGTTAGAGAGCTTTCAAACCGGACACGTGGGCTTCGTTTCAGTGTGTGAGGGTCAAGGAGATAAACTTCATAGGATACCTGCAGGTCTTTTTCGGTTTCAGAATAAGTGTCTAAATTTTGTTCTTTCAAATTCTGTGCTAATTGTGCTCCGACTTTGTGCATTGGGAATCTGGGTGCAGCTATTGCTCAGAGAAGTCGTGTGTGTAGGGGAGAATGAGGCTCTGGAATAGGCTCCCCCCACTGGCTGCCACACCCCCTCATGGGCTCCCATCCCGGAGCCTTTGCACCTGACCCCTCTGATTTTTGCTGGCTTCAGATGCTCTGACCTGAGCCTGCCTCCTCCTCCACGTCCCCTGGAGCCCTCCCATGCCCCAGGCCCCGCTGACTCTCCCATCTCAGGACCTTGGCCTCCTGGTTCTAGGCAGGATTGTTCATTACCAGTAGTCTGAGACTTGTCTCCCTCCTATGGGCTCCACAGTGCCCCATGCTTGGCACTTGTCACCCTGCATTGTCAGTCTCCCCCACACTCTTGTGAGATCTTTGACGGTGAGGCTTATGTCCAGTTCATTCTTGATCCTCCAGGGTCTGGCACATAGTAGTTGCTTAATAAAAGTTTGTGAAATGAATGAATAAACCAGCCCACCTACTTTTCAATTATAGGTGGCAACAAGTTATTGATCCCTTGGAACATGTGTCATAGGTAATTTCTAACCAATCTTGAGGTCTTCAAACTTGGAAACGATGCTCTTCCTTCCTTCCTTTTTAAATTTTTTTTATTTGTGTGGACTCAAGGTTCTTCCTGCATCGTAATGTAACTCTCACTTGCAGGAGCAGCCGAACTGGGATTAGAGCCCGCCAGAATTCTGCTGCCACTGAGTTGCCCAGCAAACACCATCTCGAGCGTGGCTGAGGAACCAGGATGAGAACTGAAGTACACGTCACTTAACACCATCAGGGATGTCCCCCCCAACACAGGGCTGTTGACACAATGCCCCAAGTACCCCAAACTCCACTATGTTGCTCTAAGTGGGGTCCAAAGTATTCCATAGCATGAAACGTAGGGTCATTATGTTATACTGAAGACTAGAATGAGGACAGACCCAAACTTTTTGTGGCTGATTTCGATTTACAGGGTGAGGGTGGGGTGTTTTCACAGGATTTTATTGCCCTTGGATCTGAGAAATATTTGGTTCTTGGTTGACTAATATTCTGCCATTTATACTGACCACGTGGCTCCACTTGTAGAACTCCAAACACACCAGGGTGAGTGGGTAGAATGGGAAGCAAATTTTAGGGACCGTCTATCAAAATCCCCCATGACATTTCTCTGTGGGTCAGTCGTAAGTTACATAGGCATCAGAATGTTAACCCTAAAGAAATTCCCATAGTTTGTGGAAAGAGGATTTTCTCATTCATCTCTAACTCAGAAGAACGTAATGGTGTTATTTTATTAGCAAAGTATCTATAGTAGGTAACATCTGGTGAGTACTTACTACATACGAGACACGGTGCTGCCTGCTTTTACAGATTATTTCATGGACTCTTTGCAATAATAAGACTATAAAGTAGGTCCCATTGTATTTTACAGATGAGAAAATGGACGTTCAGGAGGTTTGGGGTCTAGGTGACTTATCTAAGTTTATCCAAGCAGAAGGACACGAGGCTGGGATTTGAACCAACATCTGGCCTCAAAGCCTGGACACTCCTTCCCCTTACACACACAGTCTCTCCTAATGAACACGGGGCATTTATTTCTGTATATGCTGTGACTGCGTTCTCCAAACAGGTCAGAGCTTTAGGAAATATTTTGAGAATTCTCACTCAGATAGACCAGCAAATACACCTTATTTTGCTTGAGAATTTCCCCATTTGTTGTTCATTTGTCTATTCGGCTTAGAGATCAACCTCAGGAAATAAAATCTCCCTCCACCTACAGCATACGTTCTTTTTGATTGCTTTAAGACAGCAGCCGAGCTGCCATACACAGCCTCACACACCAGGACAGGTGCATTTGGTTTAAACAGAAGGTGTCACTGCCAGAGGTCACTGTCTTCAGCACCCCTCCACCCTCTCCTCCCAGCAGGGCATGGTGATGCAGGTGAGGCTGGATCCAGGTACCTTCTTCAACCTTAAGCCTTAAATGGGATGCTTACAAGGAAAAGAGCCCTTTGGTGGAAATCTTACTGTGAGGTTGCAAAGGATGCTGGCCCTGCTGGCCCCCCTCCACCCCCACCGTGGGCGCTCAAAGCCAGGGGCCTTCTCAACATCTTTTACTCTCATCTTTACCTCTGAAGAACTGAAGGGAGAAATCACAGGAGTTGGAAATTCCGATGAACCCTTTGCTCTCAGTTGTCTGCTGAGGCCGTGTGAGTCTCATTCTCAGAAGATGGTGAGAGATTGTGGACGGTGGCTGCCGACCAGCCTTCATCTGGGGAGGAGGATTTGAGACCCGTTGTCAAAGCGGGAAGGAAAATGAGGCAGTTAGGAAAAAGTGAATGGGGAACGGAATTTTATTTCCTTAAAAGCATTCTTTATGGGAAGAGGCACACCGCCAGGGTCTCAGGCAACCACGGGGGACTATGAGTTGCCTCTGAGGAAGGAGAGGGAGGGCAGAGAAGGGGAAAACCCACCTGGGACATTCGTGAATTTTGAGCTGTTAAAAAGTTGTTGATCTTGCGAGGTTCCAACTTTTGACAGCTGCTAAATAAGTCACCTAAGAAAATAGCTTCAATTTTATAAATTGGAAGTGGGAAGGGAAAATTCATCGGGGCTCAGTGCATAGAAAGAGCACAAGGGGCTTTCCTGGGCCTGTACAGAGGCTCCTGGCTGTGAATCATTAAGTCTCGGTCTACGGAAAGCAGATCTGGGGTCCTGCAAGGATGGAAAAGACACATTGCTTGCCCTTCCAGTTTGGCCACTCACAATGGCGAGCTTACAGCAAAGCCCGTTGGGAACTCGCCTCTATGCAATACCCCCCTCTACTGGATTCTTGCAGGGAAAACAGCGTCCCGAAGGCCCTCTGCTGCCTTAGAATCTCTTCAGAAGTTTTTCTCAATGTTACAACGTATTTTGGTGTTGGCCAAGGCGATGTTCCCCGCCCTCTCCACTACTCCCTTGATCAAGATGAAAAATTCTCTAAATGCACACACACCCAATAAAGATAAGACACATCCCCAAGAGAGATGAATGAAACAATGATGGGGCAGCGTGGAATTTTAGGACTTCAGAAGACAGGGTTGTTTGTCTAGTAGGGAACTGAGGGCCAGAGATGGGGAGCTACTTGCTGAAGACACACAGCTGGTAAAAGGCAACACTGGGGCTGAAACCCCCTTCTACTGACTCCCGCTTTAGTGCTGTTACTCCTGCAACAGAGTGACTTGTAAATAGTCAGGTGGCTGCATGTCGAGAGAGGCTTCTAGTCATGGAAACCACAGTGCCAGCCTAGGAGGGAGGCGGTCTTTTAGACTATTTCTCTCTTACGGTCCACAGGTCCTTGGTGACCCACAGACCATAAATCCAGGCAGAGCCTGCGTGACGTGTGAAGCACCTCCATGCCCTGCCCCACCACAGGGTCCAGACTCTTCCCTATTAGAGGGAAGTGCTGCCCAGTAGAACCTTCTGCATTGATGGCATTGGTCTTTATCTTCACCGTCTAGTATGGTAGCCACTAGACACATGTGACCACTTAGCACTTGAAATGTGGCTAGTGTGACTGAGAAACTGAATTTTAAATTTTTTTTAGTTAATTTAAAATTAATTATCCACACGTATCTTACTTAATGGATCGCACTGTTCTAGAAGGCCCTGCTGACATATGTGTATCACTTGGCCAACAAGATCTAGTTTCCTTGTTTGTTATCACCTGGTAATTAGCTGGGCTAAGTGGAGAGGACGGGACCCAGGATGTGGCCGAGCAGCTTGTGCAGACAGCACGGGAAGCAAGACACCGGGGTTGTCACTTGCAATCTTGCTTCTTCCCCAGAGAAGCTGCTTGGGTTTGGGAGAGACCTAACTCCTGGGACTCTTGTCTCCTCACTGTAAAATGGGAGAAGTTGGTGATTTTGGGCCTTTTTACCACTGAAGAGCCCTTTCATTATTTTTTTTCCTCAGTGGATTCCTTGTTTGGAAAAAAGGTCTGTCTACACTGCAAGCAGCGTTCACCGAGTAGTAATTGCTGCCATTTTTAAATTACAAATACTAATCACAGCTGTCATCAGCACCAGCTCTCCAGAGTGATCACAGTGAATTGATATCACTCCATCTGAAAGGATCCTGAGACACAATTCTCCCGTCCAGTCTCGTATGAGGCATATGTATGTTTTATGAAAGGTTTTTGAAAATATTGAGAATATCTCCCACTATTGCCTGCTAGGACATTTAGGGGGCTCAGGGACCCAGGTTAGAATCCAGATGAGATGATCTCCACGTCCTCTCTGGGCCTCAGAGTTCTGAGTCTAAGGAGCTTTGACAGGAGGATCTGGTCTGGAGGGGCAAGCTGGGTCAGCACTTCTCGGGGGGGGGTCTGGGCCTTTTTGGGGGGATGGTGCTGAAACGCAGATGGGAAAACCATGCAGAAGGATTTTGCATGCTTCACCCTTTTGCTTACGGCCTGGTGTGGGGCCTCTGGGAGATGCTAGAGCCATCTTTCCAGAGCTGCCACCAGCTACCACATCAGGCCATCCTCCCTCCGCTCCGGGCACTGCCCCCACCACCAGGGGATAGACCGTGAGGCAAAGGGCCATTTGTTTCCCAGCATGAGACTCTCCAAGGCTCGTGCAAGTGCCACAGAGAGGGTGGTGGGAGGAAAGCCAGAGCAATGAGGCGGAACTTGAGACAGACTTACGCCGGAAGCTGGCAGGAAGCTCCTTCTCCCCTTTGAGGGTCTCTGAGAGGACAGTGGTTGCTTTGAAGGACACACTTTCAGGTGGAGCTAACAGGGGTGCAGCACCTCTGTGTGCCTGGCCTCAGTCACCTGCGTGGATTCTTACCGTGATCCTTTAGGAGAGAGAAGATGTTGGTCCGCCCCACACATAAGGAGGCATAAGGGCCCTGGAGCCAAGGGGCCAGCTCAGGGTGATTTAGCTGGTAGATGGCAGCTCTGGGATTCACACCCAGGACAGCCGAGGATCTGAACTTAGTTAATATGACAGAGCCCTCTAATGAAAGAACACAACCTGTGACGATCTGATCATTCCTCCTCCTGTGACCTAGCACATGTTGACAAGGAAGGCACCCTTTAGCTCAACACCAAGAACCATCTCTCCTTGGTTCTCCTGTCATCCATTCTTTTTTTGTGTGTGAGGAAGACCAGCCCTGAGCTAAGATCCATCACCAATCCTCCTCTTTTTGCTGAGGACGACTGGCCCTGGGCTAACATCTGTGCTCATCTTCCTCTACTTTATATGGGACGCCGCCATGGCATGGCTGACAAGCAGTGCATCAGCGGGCACCCGGGATCTGAACCTGCGAACCCCGGGCGGCCAAGTGTGGACTAAACCGCTGCACCACCGGGCAGCCCCTGTCATCCATTCTTTACCTATTGCTGCTGGTTTGTGTGTTTACGTTTCCATTTTTCGAAAATCTTTCTCACGCTGTCTAATTTTATTCTCCCAAGAGTCCTGGCAGGTAGATGGAGCCAACCTCTTTGTTCCCATCTTACAGATGCATAAACTGAGGCCTAGAGAATGATATGACTTTGCCATTGATTTCGGGGTTGGATTGGCTAAATGAAAGTGAGCTTTTCTGGCTGGTACATTTGCCCTTTTGACCTTCTCTAGGGCCTAAGCATCCATCCTACAACGTGATTATCCTCTGACACTTTTTTGCTGGTGGTGGAGATAAATAAGAGGTTTTATTCACTCCAGTTTTGACAAAGAATCAGCGTTCCCTAACTTAGCAATTTTTCTAGTGCTGACAGAGATGCCAAAATCTTCAGATGGTTCCAAAATCTTGTGAGAACAGGATTTTCCCAGTGTTTGTGTGTGTCTGTGTGGGGCGACTGCATTAAACCATTCTTTGAGGGACCTCAGAGAGGTACATTCTCTCAAGGCCAGGTGCAAGCTTTGATATGCTGCATTAGTCAAACCAGCTAATAAGCATGAAGGTGCTTTTGAAAATCTTGAACTTTAGTAACAAGAACCCATCTGTCTGTTCAGGCTGGGGCTTGGCTGAGCACGATCCATGGGGCTGCTAGCTTGTACGTACTTATTTATTTTTAAATAAACATTAACTGAGCATCTACTATTTGCCAAACATTGTCTTACACCCTCACACGGTCATCATCCCTTTGAATAGGGCTCATGTTTAATTTGGGTTTTGTTTGGGGAGAGTACTTGAGCATCTGGAATAGGATTAAAATAATCATAGCTCTCTCTTCTTCCTTCTTAACTTTTCAGATTTTATTTCCCAGGAGATGGGGTTCAGTTGTTTGATTTTACGATTTATGATGATGGCGGATTTTTTTTTTACATTAAATGCTTGCCAAGGAGGTGTGTTCTATTGAGGGTATGCATCAGACTGGAATGAGAACCTGCGGTGAGGGCAGCTTAACCAGAGGGAGGGGACCGCGGCATTAATAAACTGAGATCATAGAGTGACGGGGTGGGGAGCCCAGGGCCTTTGTTGGAAAGATATTAATGGGGATCATGCTTACATTCTTAGCTGAAGAAACTATTTGATCTCCTGAGCATAGCTCTGATGTCTCTTATGATATGTATTAAATGTAAAACCCCCTTCCACTCAGAAAGTCATTTGTCAAATCAAGCGGTTGGAAGTTTCTACAAAGTCCCGGAGCCTCAGAAAGAAAGACAGGCATGGCCGGTCCATCGGCCCCTGTACTGAGACCGCGATGCTGTAAGTGGGCTGGGGAAGGCTCCGGAGAATGGGCACCTTCACAGCCAGTTGACTGTTGGCACATGGTGTGTTGGGGCCTGAAGGTTATGGTTTTGGTGGGCAAAGCTGGGAGATGGGAAAAACAATGACCCTGGCATTAATAAAATGCCTACTATGTGCCAGGCACAGAGCGAGACACTTTTAAATCTATTTTCTCATCTAATGTGGACAATGGCCTCATCGACTATGGGTCATGACTCCTCTTTAAGGGTGGGGTGGGGTCGGGGAGGAGGAGAAAAAGGGCAGGAGAGGGTGGAGAGGAGCCTCAGGCTGCCCTTAGGGGCCACCCTAACCCGTGGTCAAGCAGAGAAAAAGGACGATTATTCACTGAGCACTGATGAATCAGACTTGAAGCATGAGCCACGGACTTCAGGAGCCCCCTTGTTAAAATGTCCCCAAAATTCCCTGTGAGAGAAGAAAAGTCTTCCTGGCGTCGGCCTGTGGCTATTTCTCAGGTTAATGGAAAACTTGGGTGTTGGTTTAATTGAAAGGGATGGAGACCCAAAGTTTTACACAGATAGATCTCTCCTCTCTCCCTCAGCATCCAGGTATCAGCAAAGACAAAGTTTCCCACCTGGAGCCTGTAAAATCTTTGTGTTGGTCTACGCAGGTGAGGTCCAGGCAACAGTTGACATCTGCACGTCGGTCGTGAAGGAAGCGGGGGAGGCTGATAATTTTATAAGATGCTGGTTTGGTCAAGGTTGTTGCCTGTCTCCGGGATGGCCTGGCAGTCAGAGGAGAGAGGGGAAGAGAGGGGAAGGAGAAGAAGACTGTTGCTCACCCACCTGATCCCCACAACCAACTGGGCAGCCAAGTTACTCAAACGGAATTTTAGGAAAACCGGACAAGAATCAGAAGAAAGCAACAAAATCAGATGAAGCCTGACAGCAGCCAGTTCTTCCAGGGAAAAACAAAAGACGACAGTGATCTGGTAAATGTGATCATGCACATGGGTCGAGGTTAACAATCTCAGCCAAGATTTCTCAAGAATTTCTTAGGCAATGTGTGAAGTGCTTTATGTGAAAGACCTGATTTCCTCCTCAAAACTACCCTAAGAAGATACTATTAGTATCTACATTTTACAGTTGAGCAAACTAGGTCCAGAAGATTTTCTAGCCCCTAGAATGAAGAAAAAAATATGACCAGTTACTTGTTCACCGGGACCATAGGATCTGAACAATCCAGTAGCTTAGGAGAAACAGAAATATGCCTGGTATTGAAATCAGAGAAAAATGTCTCTTGTGAAATGTATGGACGGTCCACTATCATAACATAACACAATTTTTAAACCATCTGATACCCGAATCTATACATCCCGATGAGGCTGTCGAGAAGACCCCTCCCCCCAATATTAATGGCATAATAACTGGAGCTCCCGGAGAGAGGTGGCTCTCCCTTCCACTGAAAGGAGCACTGGCGTGTAGAAGGAAATTCGTCCTCCCTGGAGATTGTCGCCGACTTTTCCAGTGACACAGCCACAGCTGGAGATTTGAATATCCTGACTGGTGGCAGATTATTATCCTGGGAAAAATGGTTCCAATTTTTTGGAAGTCAAATCAGGTCTGGTGAGTAAAGTTAATGTTTAGGGGCCGGCCTGGTGGCATAGTGGTTAAGTTTGCACATTCTGCTTTGGCGGCCTGGGGTTCGCCAGTTCGGATCCTGGGTGTGGACCTACGCACTGCTCATCAAGGCATGCTGAGGCGGCGTCCCACATAGAAGAGCTACAACTCTACAACTATGATACATAACTATGTACTGGGGCTTTGGGGAGAAACAAAAAAGAGGAAGATTGGCAACAGATGTTAGCACAGGGCCAATCTTCCTCAAAATAAATAAATAAATAAAGAATAAAAAAATTATAAAGTAAATGTTTAAACTGAACTTCTGAGGGAGAAATGACAAGGCTGATTTTCTCGTACGATCCATACATCAATCCAATTCCTAGGAAGGAATTCCAAGAATATTTTGGCAGCAACCCTGGAATAAATGTCTATGGCTTCCAGAGATGACAGCTTTGGGGATAGTGTTCATTTGTAGGAATAAGTTCCCATGTATCAGTCAGTCATCAGTTGTGTTATCTTGTGTGTCTTGATTTCCCAACTGAAATATAAGATCCTGAAAGCTGGGGGCCCGAGCAGATGCGTAGCTTAACTTTTGTTGGTGGAAGTATTTCTCGAGGTCAACCCTCCCCATCTCTAGTTTCTCTCAGAGTCTTCCCCTTCAATGGCAACTCCATTCTCCGATGCCCTCAACAAAATCCCTGAAATCACCCTGATTATTCTCTTCCTGTGGCCCTCCATGTCCACTCTGTCAGGAAATCCGATTGGCTCTACCTTTAAAATATACCTGTAAGACCACCTCTCACAACCGCCACTGCCCCCGTCCACCCCCCTTCCCCTCCTGCCCGGGGAATGACAGTAGCTCCCTCACTGGCCTCCACCTTCGCCTCCCAAGGTCTGTTCCCCACCCAGCAGCCCTTTAGAAAGCAGAGCACTCTTCTACTCAGAGCCCTCCAGTGGTTTTGGTGGTTGCCAGACTAATGGCCCACAAGATGTCCATGGCCTAATGCCTGGAGCCTGTGAATGTGTTACCTCACGAGAAAAGAGACTGTGTGGATGTGATTAACGGTGTGGGCCTTGATATGGGGGAAGTGCCCTGGACTGTCCAGATGGGCCCAACCTAATCACGAGTCCCTAAGAGTGGAGAGCCTTACCATGCTAAGGGTGAGATGCAGACTTGTGAGGACGGAAGACAGATGTCATGTGAGAAGGACCTGACCCCCTGTTGTTGGCTTTGAAGGTGGAGAAAGGAGGCCACGAGCCAGAGAATGTCAGCCTCTAGAAGCTGGAAAAGTTGAGGAAAGGGATTCTCCCCTGGAGCCTCCAGAAAGGACCCAGCCCCGCCGACACCTTGATTTCAGCCCCGTGAGACCCCTGTCAGATTTCTGACCTCCAGAACTGCAAGAATAATAGATTTGTGTTGTTTTAAGCCACTAAGGTCGTTTGTTTACAGCAATTTGTTAAAGCAGCAATGGGAAACTAACAGAGTTTCTCATCCCACTTCGGTTAGACCCAAAGGCTTCACAGCGCCCTGCAGGGCCCCGTGTGATCTGGTCCTGTCATCTCTCTGACTTCATCTCCTTCCACTCCTCCCACTGGCTCACCCCACTCCAGTCACAGGGGCCTCCCTGCTCTTTCTCTGAACGCCAAGAGGGCTGTTGCCTCAGACTTCTACGCCGGCTGTTTTCTGAGCCTGGAGCACGCCTCCTGGTCACTACACAGCCTCCCTTCTTGCCATTCACTCTCTGCTCAAAGCTCCAACACCGCCTTGCCCAAGGCCGGCCCACAGCACCCTTATTAAAACCAGTGCCCCCTGCTGGCTGCCATTCTCGGTCCTCCCTCTTACCCTGCTTTGCTCTTCACAGTGCCGGCTGCCACCTGACACACACAGACACAGACACACTGTTTCTATGTGTTTGTTGTTTTTTCTGTTTTTGTTTGTTTACTGTCTGTCATCACCCACTAGAAAGTACGCTCCAAGAAGGCAGGGATTTTCCCCTGGTTGTTTCCCCTGGTGTATTCCCAGTGCCTATAATATAGCACATAGCAGCTGCTCAATAAATACTGATTGAATGAATGAAGGAAAAGTGGGTAACAAGGTATTAATTGTCATATGCTACAAGCAAGCCTCTTGTTATAATATACTGATAGGTATTAGCTTGGCTGGACATAGAATTAGCCCTCAACAATAAATTCCCCAAACAGATGATTCATTTTGGACAATTTTATTTTTTTCTTTAGACTCTGATGAGACTGGCTGCTTGCATCCAAAGCCCAGAGATAGAATAATATCACTGCTGTCCCTACAAACTGCCTGGTTGGTAACTTCTGCTTACAGCACAGGACTTAGGGTGCCAGCCCTGCTGCCCCTCACTGGCTTGGTGACTTTGGGGAAGACACCTTCCCCTCTGAGCCTTCATTTCCTCCTGTGTGAAGGGGGACTAGATGACGATTCCTTGGACTTCATCCACCTCTAAGCTCTTCAGTGCCCACTCATTCTGTAACTGTTTGGCTCATTCATGGGGGGTATCTATAGGGAGGCTGGGGCACCATTTCTTCAGGTGCCTTTGAGAGACAAATGCTCCCTTGTGCTCTGCCTCTGGAAACGCTCCAGATTCCCTGAGCACAGGTGGGATGTGGGTGTGTGTCTGCCAGTGTCATCACGGGGAAGGTGGGGAGAAGGGGACATGGGGAGGAAACCAATGTGGCCCGGGGAGGGGACAGGGAAGAGAAACAGGTCATGACACATAAAAGATTCTTAAACTCTCCGAGAGAAAAAATTTTGAATCTGACTGTAGGATGTTAATGGCAGGCATATTGAAGGAGGCAGATGGCTGAGTTAGGAAGCTGGTCAGGAGCATGGATTGTGAACCAACTTCTTTAGACAACAGTCTGGCAATATCTAGTCAAGTTGAAGATGTGTGTAAACTATGACCCAGCAATTCCATTCTGCTATGAACTGAAGTGTGTCCCCCTCCCCAGTTCATATGTTGAAGCCCTAACCCCCAATGTGATGGTATTTGGAGATGGGGCCTTTCACAGATAATTAGGTTTAGATAAGGCCATGAGGGTGGGGCCCTCATAATGGGGTCAGTGCCCTCATAAGAGAGTTTGCTGTCTCTCTCTCTCTGCCATGTGAAGACACAGTGAGAAGGTGGCCATCTACAAGCCAGGAAGAGAGCCCTCACCAGATGCTGACCATGCTGGCACCTTGATTTTAGACTTTTAACCCCCAGAACTGTGAGAAATAAATTTCTGTTGTTAAAGCCACCCAGTCTATGGTATTTTCTAATGGCAGCCCAAGCTGACTAAGACACATTCCTAGTATTTACACTCTAGAGACACTCTTGCATATGTACACCAAGAAATAAGTATATTGACAGCATCATCATTATAGCAAAAGTAGGGACAAACTACTTGTCCACCACGAGTAGAAGAAATAAGTAAATGGTGATATAGTCACACAGTGGAATACTATACAGCAGTGAAAATGAAATGTATTCCTCTAGTCATATCTACACAGATGAATCTCCCAGGTTGCAGAGGAATATGTGTAGTATGAACTCATTTAAATAAAGTTCAGAATTAGGTACAACTCAATAATATATCATTACATATACCTATGTATAGACATACATAGTAAAACTATAGAGAAAAAAACAAGGTGAAAAGCTACACATAAAATTCAGGAAAGTGGTTACCTTGGAGAAGGGGTGAAGGGAATGGGAACTGGGTGGGCATACAGGTGGACTGAAAGCATTCAGAATGTACCATGTTTTAGGCTGTGTGGTGGGGACATGGATTTTGTTTTGTTATTCTTTATACCTTCTGTATAGTGTTATGTATATTATTATGTATATATATGAAATATTTCATCATTATAAAAACAATTTAAGCAATGAAACAAAACATAATATAAGCGTAGGTTTTGGAGGCAGGCCAACCTGGGCCCCGCTCCAGGCTCTGCTGCTTTATTAATGTAGGATTTGAGCAAGGCTCTTCCCTCTGCGACTAATGACACCTCCTCACGGGCCTCTGAGGGGAAAACCAGGAGTGAAAGGAAAAGAGCCGTGCACAGTAGGTGTTCAGCAATGGAGAGTGATGATGAGGAAGGTGAGAAGAAGACCTGTAAGAGCTACTAAAAATGCTTTTGTTCTTCTCAAGATGGTGGTGGATGTTGTGAAAATTTTCAACAATAAACATAAACCTGCACGTGAAGCTTCGTAGTTTGCAAACCCTCTCTTCCTTGGAGCCGACAACTCTTTGAAGCAAATGATCTTGTAGAGGCTGAGAGACTGTGATTCCCACCATTGCGGTGGGAGACGTTGAACATGACACCCTTTAGATCAAGCACACATGAGTCAGTACAGCTGCAGAGGATGTGAACAACTCACTGAACAAGATCGGTCTGGTGGACATACAGGGAGCCCTGCACCCCACAGTTGAGGCATATGGATTCTTTCCTATGTAAATGTTTGTAGAAATTGGCCATATATTAGCCAATAAAGAAAAGTTGCTAAATTTCAAAAAATCTGAAACACATAGACCATATTTTCTGACTACAATGCAATTAAGTTAGAAACTAGTAACAAAAAGATAACACATACACACAATGGGAAATTTAAACATACTTCTAAATAAGTTAGGGATTAAGATAAAATGATGTAAACTCGGGCAGAGGGACTTGGAGAGCTGTAAGTGGCAGCACTCTTTGCTAAGCTTGGGCTGGCCTGGAGAACATGACTAGGTGGGTGATGTCTGTCCTGGGTCCCTGTCTTTTATGATTCTTACCCTTCATCCAGGCTTCAAGTGATTGCCTGTTGTCTTCAGACCAAGGTATAATGTATTTACTGGTTTTACCCTGTTCCTTCCGCCCATCACTCCCTTTTCCCATATAAAAATCTCTCAGCTGACTGTCAGGGGTAGAAGAGAACTCATATTTGTTGAAGGATGACTATGTACCAGGTGGGATTTGGGGCATACAGTTGAATAAGACACAGTTCTTGCCCACAAAAGCTCACAGTTGAAAGGGGGAAAGGAACATACTATATGCATGGTATTCATAAATATATGAAGGAATATAATATTCATTATATTCGTACATCATCATGGGGCCATGGCTGAGTGTCTCTGTAGAGGTCTCCATAAAGAGTCTTCGGGATGAAGAGAAAGGCAGGGCAGAGTGTGCATAGAGGGAGTGAGGTGGGATGTGGAAACTCAGCATGAACGAGATCAAATTTTAGGTAGATCTCGAAGGGTGGGGTAGAGTTCTCCAGGAGAAGAGGTGGAGGAAGCGCAATGGAACAGCATGGGGAAGAGAGATGTAGAAGAGCCAGGTTGTGTGTGAGGGAGGTGAAGGGCCACCATCTCCATGCAAGGGCCCAAACATGAGAGGCCTTGAATTCCAAGGAGTTTAAGTTCTGTGGGAAAAGGGCAGTTAACAAAGGTTTTTAGGCAGGGAAGCAACAAGGACTGATGTGGTTTTTTAACAAAAGCAACTGCTGGCCGAAGAGGAGAAGATGAATGGGAGGGAGCAGGGAACGGCGGCAGGGCAGCCAGGGAGGGGGCCGCTGGAAGGTCGGGAGAGGGTGATGAAAGCATGATAAATGAATCCTAAGATGCTGGAGACTGATACTCTGTGTTATCCCGCCCAGGAATTTTATATTTTGACAGGGGACACTATCTAAACCCAAAGGAATGAAACTCTAAAGATGGCAATTCCTTGGATGGTGACAAGCGAGGTTTTGGGTGAGGGGTCTAAAAGGACCCTTAGAAGTCCTTTAAGTAGGTACCAAGTAGGCGGGGTCACTACACTGTCTTCTATGAGGTTCTTGTTTGTGGTCAACATGAATCTTTGTCCATGTGCATTATAAGTGTTATAAAAATAGTTATAGCTGTAACGGCATAAAAACATAATTCAATCAGATTTGAAAAGGAAAGCCCTTTCTCCACCTAGCCCATCGAAGACTCAGGCTAAGCCTTGGCCAATGGATCCTGAGAGCATTCACTTCCCCCAGCCGGTCAGTGCAATGACAAGATGGGTGGAAATCTGGGCCCAGACAGTCTGGAGGCCGGAGGCTCTTCTGCCACATCAGTTCTGTCACAGAAACTGCCACAGGGCTGCCATCTCAGGAGCCACAGGACCAGAGCAGAGAGGCCAGAGTGGGAGCTCTGGGGAGAAGAGCCTTGAACTCAGGGAAACTCCTATGTCACCTTCAGGACTCTTGCTGAAACGGTTTCTCCAACTCTGAGTCACCATCTACCATCCTGGCCACCAGTTGAGTGGACAGAGTAGGTGTCTAGTACCCATAGTGATGGAGCTACTGAGAAGAGTGGTCTTTCCACATTTAAAGATGATGCTAGTCTATCTCCATCCCCAGGGCTGGGTTGGGCTCTTTCTGTAGTAGCGGGACAAGCTTCTCTGAGCCATCCACACTCTCACCTAGCTTCCTCGCTGTCTACACACAGGCATTGTTAAGACAGCTGGCTCAGATTGTGGGTTGGGGGAGGGTGCGTCCATGGCTCAAGGCTACCACCTACCTGGGCCACCCAATATTCCCACACTTGGCCTTGTGAGCATGGCATCTTGTGTGCACTGGCACAGTTTTTCTGGGCTCCTCCCCAGACTGGCCTGGGGCACCTCTTCCCCATTTTCACATGCTCCTCTGAAGGCACAAATGTGAATAGGACAGGTGCACCCAGAGTTGCACAGCTCCAAGAATACAGAAGCTCAGATTTCCCTGGGGCCTAATTTCACTGGAGGCCAGCTGAGCTCTGTGCCAGCATCACGGATGCCCAGCCAGGGTTCAGGCATCACCAGGACCAGAGCGTGCTGGCAGCCCACATGGCGATCCTCAAGCAATCTAGCTTCTTTCTGCAGCTGCTTTAGCTCGGCCTTAACCTACCATTGCCAAAATTAACAGTCAATCAGATAAGCAGATATGACAGGAGACAGATGCTCGGGGCAGGGGAAGGGAGAGCCGGGGCCTGGCTGCTTCTCAACCTCAGCAGCTTCTCAACCACATCGTAACCAAGACCAAGATGCCCCATCAGCAGTCCAGCCAGTGGAAGCTGTGGGGGCAGGCACTTGGTTCTCCAGAAGGCTAGAACTTCGTGGAAGGGATGCAGAAGCCACCCAGATTCCTCTGTGTGCTTGGCTCAAGTGAGAGGGGAGATAGAAGGTAGGTGGAGGATGGGTCCCGAAATTTGTAGCATGCAATCTGGAAGCAAAGATGGCAATGTTTTCCCCTCTAAATGTTTGAGAGAGTGTTTTAGCTTGGCTAATGGCTTGAGAACTTCACAAAGACTCTGGAGTATTCTGGAATACTGATGTCATTTGGACTGCAGCATGTAGCCCTATCGTGAAGGGGCTGGCAGAAAGCATTCAGCTTCTAAAACCTGCTGCTGCCCGCACTCCAACACCCCTGCTCTCTTTACACACCTCCTCTTGTCCCAGAGTGTCCCTGGACCAGAGCCGGGCTCAACAAAATGTGTGAGGAAGACAAACCCTGTGGCAATATCCCTTTTCCCAATCCCATTCAGGCTCAGAGGGGTAGATTCTCTCTTCTACTCCTCCTGGCCTTCCCTGAGTGAGACTTCGAGTCTCATAGCCAGAGGGACCCTGGGGACACTGTGGGTCCAGGGTTTGCCACCTTAACTACCCTCGCCCTCTACTGATAAGCATGATGATTCATGCCGACTTCATCCCGACCCTGTGATGCATCCCTACCGGCCAAGGTTTTGTGGAGCTTTATATCTTGTGATGTGAATTATGAAAATAATTTTCAAAAATCAATTTCTGAATACAAGATTAAATTACGATAATGGATATGTTTGTGTTAAGGCTCACAGGCATGGATAGTGAGGGGTTTGCACTTGATCCTGAGGGCAGTGGAGAATCATTTATGTAGCTCAGAATGAATGCTAGGCTCAGGGCTCGGTGATTTATACAGGTTTTGCCACTTAATCCTCTCATCAACCCTGTTGAGCTAGTATTGACAGTCCCATTTTACAGATAAGGAAACTGAGGCTTGGGGAGGTTAAATGACTTGCCCCAGGAGTTATAGCTCAGAAGGGCAGAGGCAGGATTAGAATCCATGCCTATTTAGCTTCAAAATCCATGTATTTTCCAAGATTCCGGGTAGCCTGGGGAGCTGTCACACCCCATTATGGAACGTCTGGGTCTCTGTCTCACCATTACCAGGCTAGTGCAATGTCCCCCAGTCCCCTTTCAGATGTAACAGTTGGTTCAAGTTTTCTCGGTCGGGCATCTCCTTCTACATTCAGTTAAGCCTGTCAAAATCTGACCTATTTCACTGAGCTCACGTGGCCCCTCCACCCTGAGACCTTCTCCAGGCTGCCTCTGTCCTTTCTGCAAATGCCAGCTGCATCCGTTTGTGTCCCGATCCCTCATTGCCCTCCAGTGCTGTCCACTGTGGTTGTGTCTAAGGTCCCCTGTAACCACACGGCCTTGGCTTGGGCCAGGCAACTTCCAACTTAGAGGCCTAAACTCAGCCCCCCGACCCTTTGGGAAGTGGCCCAGGGTGGGGCCTGGAGGGCGAGGTGAGGAAACGGGAGGCACGTGGGGAGGAGGAGAGCAAGGCCCTGGGGTGGAACAAGATTTGACCAAAAAGTGGTGTCAGTCAGGGGCCACCAGAGTCTTAATCCCAGAGATTAATGGAAAAGGAGGAACTTCCAGGTGCAGGAAAGTGTCACACTAGGAGTGTTACTGAATGGGAGTTGAGGCGATGGTAAGAGGGGAGTCAGGTGTGCCTTAGGCATGGTTGCTGGTGGGTGAGGGAGGAGGCCCCATGCACAGGAGGGAGGTTGTCTGGACAGTTCTATGGCAGCGAACTTTCTTCCTCATGGTGGGCAGGCAGCCTGGACCTCAGAGCCCCACAAAACAGCTGTGTCTGGCCCAACCTTTTAAAAGCCTGTGGGGCTTCATGTCCTAGAGCAGGCCAGAGGGATAGAGAAGTAGTCTGATAATTCAGGTCTTTACTAACTTTCCTCTTCTGCAGTTGCTGTGCCCACTTGCTGAGTGTCATCTCATCCCCTGCCCGTCACACGTGGGTCATCTGGGAGGAATGTGCTGCCCGGTGAGGCAGGTGGAGCCGCAACGTGTCAGGTAACAGGGCAGTGGACACAGTGGTGAATAAGACCCAAGTGGCCCCATCGTCAAGAAACTCCTGGGCTACCTGTGTGACACCAGGATCTTAGTGTTTCTGAGTCGTGGTTTGTTTACTCACCTGTAAAATCAGGAAGTGTGTAGCCACCTCAAGACATCTGAAAGGTGTCCAGGTCTTGGTGGCACTTGAAAAAAGTTTAGATTAGCCTGTCCTTTTGCACGGGGCCAATGCTCTAGGTATATTGGACACTGCTATTGCTCCTGAGCCCCCTCCCTTCTTCCTCCTGACTCTATCTGGTAAGATTAGCTACTGTGGTTTTTATTTACTTTTATTTTTGGCCCATTTTTAAGTTCTTTCTGTCCTAAGTTCTTTACATACACTATTTGGTTGAATCTTTAAAGCAACCCCAAATATTATCATCCCCATTTTAGAGATGAAGAAACCAGGGCACAGGCAAGTCAAGTAACTTTCTCAAGGTCACACAGCTGATGAGTAAAGAGATAGGATTTGAACTCAGGACTCTAAGGTGTGTACACTCAGAGACTAAGTTAAAATGCTACATTTAGGAGCAGGACCGAGGGAGGCAGCAGCCTGACCACGCACAGACCCTGCAGGGGTATTTGAGGGCCAATGTTTTATTCTGAAGAACTACACCAAAAGGTGAAAACAAGGACCAGGTTCGGGATACTGATGAGCAGGCAAAACCAAGAGAAATTGTGCACAAACACCACTTAGCTTAAATAGCTGCCACTCATTTATTGCTATCAACAAGCTAAGCAGCAAGTGTGAGCAAGCAAGAGGGACAGGGAGGCACAGGCTACCTTGTCTGGGGCCAGCCAGTCTCCTCTCATGGACTCAGCCTCTGCACCTCACCTCAGCTGTGGTGGCGTTCCGTCTCAGAATTCTCTGCCCTGAGCTGCACAAGGGGCTGGGGTCACCGAACGGTCAGTGCACGGTGGTCAGCTACTAGTTCTTTGTGTTCAGAGACCCGGGGAGTCCACGCCTCACATGACCTGGGCGGCCAGGCTTGGCACGATTAAATGAGATGCTGACGTGAAACTTATTTGATGGTTAAAAGTGTCAGGCAAATAAGCCGTTGTGATGGAGGGATTGGGCATCGTCTTTCTTGAAAAGGAATAACCTGAAGGTGAGAGGGGCTTGCTCAAGGTTACAGATGAGGCAAGTAGAGCCTAAACTTGAATCCGGGTCTTCCAACTCCTTGTCTCTCCCAAATGGGACTGGATTCTGAAATCTGGACTCCAGACTGGGCCAAAAACATGAATACTTGTAAATGTATGGCTTTTCCTATAAAGAAGGCAGCTTTAGTGAAGAAGGGAAGATACAGTGTCTTCTATTGTGTGTGTTGGAGCTGTCTGTATCGTACTCCAGATGCAGGTCTGCAAGCGTGGGGGCTTTGTTCCTACATGTAGGACGGCTCCTGGCCCATGCCAGGTGCTCGATACCTACAGGCCGGCTGAACAAGTCACGGAACTTCGTCGTTTCCAATCAATACCTTGGCCTCTGAACCCAGAATTTCTAAACTAGTGTTGAAATAGCCTGGGGTCTCAGAAAAAGCTTCTAAATTTCACAAAACCCTTTCCACATGAGGGACATTGTAAACAGGAAACTTGGGAACATAGGCTGGTGGGAGGAGGTATAAAAGTAAAGACAGAAGTGAAACCAAGTGCAGAGAGGAAAGAAAAACCGTCAAGAACTAAATTTTGAAAAGATCTGTTTGTATGTTCATTTACTTATATTATAGGCCACCTTTTCTAGAAAGTACTTAAGACGACTAAAGTGCCCAGGAGAGGAAGGGGAGATGTATGCAGTGTGGTATGGAGGAAAAGGCATGATTGAAGATCCACGGATCCAAATCTTCTGCCTTTTTCTAGGGCTGTGACCTTAGACCAGTTACTTCACCAGCGTGAGCCTCAATTTTCCCAGCTACAACATAGAGGTTGTCAAAGATTAGACACAATGTGTATAAAGTGCCATCAGGGCACACCACGGACCTCAAGTGACTGGAATCTATTGTTTTTGTAACAAAAAGGAGGAGAGAGAAGCATCCTCACCGTCATCACCATCACCACCGCCCTGCTTCCCATCATCACCATCATCATCGTCGTCGTCACTAATATTTATTAAGTGCCTGCTACATGTTAAGCACTATTCTAAGTTCTTTACATGCGCTAACTCATTTAATCCTCACAGCCTCGTAAGTAGGGACATGAGGAAAGAGATGCACAGACTGGTTAAGTCACCTGTCCAAGATCACACACCTGGGATGTGGCATCATTTAAGCAAGGTGAAGGCTCCTGCCAGCGTCAGGCTGTGCACACAACCTGAGCATAGGGTCGTCCTACGTGCACTCCAGGATGTCACCAAATGACAAGACCACTAGCCTCCCCGCTGCCTAGTGACGGACAGAATGCATGTGAAAGAATTCTAACCTGCAAAGCAATATTCAAACAGGAGGCTTTCCAATGATGGCTCAGATAAACTATACCCTCAGCAAGCAGTCTGTGCTTCAGATTTTCCAACCTGTCGTTGCATAAAACTTGCCCCTTCCTCTCCTTCCTTGCTGGACAATGGGGAGCAGAGGAACCCCACTGATTTCCTATTCATGCCTGTGGCCCATCATTCAATGTCCTCAGGTGGGCCAGTCATCTCGGCCCAACAACTACAGATGAGATGCAGCAAACTTATACCCTTTGGTGCATGTACTATTGGAAATAAACACACAGAGGAAATCTCTGCTTAAAATGCAAGCAGTGTTCCTTTACAATACACAAGCGCTTTCTAAGACAGCCATTTCTCTTGGCAGTTGGGTGCTCAAGGATCCAAATTAAACAAGTGTGTTAGTGAATTGAGCCAATTCATCTGCTTCGTCCCAGTGTAAATGTATACACCAGTGTGGCCATGGGTGTCCGTGTGCAGCCAGGCAAGAGTTGAGCCTGAACAGTTGTGATTTGATCACTCCTTTCCACTTTGCCTCTGGTGCTCAGTGCATTCTTCCCTTCCTTGTTCAGAGGTGGAAATTCTCTGCACAGAGAGAGCTCACAGCCAGGGGTTCTGGCCCCCGGCTGAGGAAACAATGTACCTCTTGTGATGTCCTTTTCCTTTGTGATTTTGGGCCATCACAACAGATGTGAACACCAGACTCTCATAAACTGAAGGAAGAACAGGCAAAAGGGGACAGCCTTAAATGTTCCTTCGACCCAAGCACAGACCTGTCCTTTAGGAAAGGCGCTATCTGTTAGTGGAGAGATTTGGAAGCGAAACTATCAGTACGTGAGCAAAATGCCGTAGAGAATCATTTAGTCTTCATCACTCTTCTTATCTTGTTACATCCCCATTTCACAAATGAGGAAGCTGAGGCACAGAGGACCTAAACCACTCTCCCAGAGTTGCACAGGTTGCAGTGGCAGATCTGGGACTCACACTTAGGGAGCCTGGCTCCAGAGACCATGTTCAAAATTGCTAGGGTTCCTCTCTGTTGCTACACTATCTGGAGACGGTACGGTCATGATTTCAGCTTTGAGGTGTCTGCTCTAAGAGCCAACTCTTCTTTGTAATAGGTGTGAACTTGGCCAAGTTACTTCACGTTTCTGGGTCTCAGTTTCCTCATCTGTAAAATGGGGTAACATTATTCATGTGACATATCCTGTAGCGTTGTAATGAGGAACAAAGGATATAGAATATGTATGCAAAAGAGGTGTAGATAGCAAAGGGCAGTTAAGAATTATACGTGGTTATAGTGCTTCTTGATTTACAATGTGTTTTACTCATGCTACTAAATCTTTCATCCCATTTCAACCTTTTCATCCAAGTCTTATCAATCCCAATTCAAATATGAAGAAATTCATACTCAAAGAGAAAAAGTGGCTTTCCTAAGGTCCAGGACTTAAAACAAGGTCTTTGAATTCAAGCCCACGAGTTTTCCATATGACTCTTTTATGCTAAGAGTTTACAGGTTTGGGGGGGCATGGACAATGTCATGTTCTCTATTTCATTTATGTTATGTTATTTTATTTTATTTTCAAGTCTCTCTAATCATGTAGTGTTGTGACTTGAACATGGAAAGGATTTAGTTAGTTTGTTCTTGACTGAATGAATCATGACTGGATGGAGAAGATGCTTAATTAACCAGAAACTTGGGGAAATGCAGGTTCCGATTGAGTTTCTCATGAATCTAGAATCATCCTGGAACAAAGGCATCGAAGACATATCTAAAAGGTTCCAACTCCCTCTCTGTCTCTCAGGAAGAGAAATGTAACACACATGAGCGGATCGTCAATGGTTGCCTAAAGATCTTACAATGTCTCTTAGTCATGCAATTATGGAACTTTTGGAACTAGAATGCATCTCAGAAGTCATCTCATCCAACTTTCTGCTCAGTGGATAGATTCCCCCATCACTGTGAGCTCGGTTGATGGCTGGAGACCCAGGCCAACCCATCCCCTCTTTCACTTTTCACAGCTGAAATCAGATAGTCTGGATTCAAGCATCAAACCATTTACAAGAAATGCAACCTTGAGCAAGTTCTTTAAGTTTCCTGATTTGTAAAAGCACACTTTGACTCTTTGCTTTTTTCACTTAACCTCACCCCTGGGAGATGCTTCTATATCAATACATATAGAGCTGCATGATTCTTTTAACACACACACACTAAATTATTTAATCAGTTCTCTTTCAACTAAGGTTACTTCCTACATTTTGCTGTTGCAAACATTCTTGTAATAAACATCCCTGAACAGAAAAAAAGTACTACCTACTTCATAGGTTGTTGTGACAAATAAATTAATCCATATAAAGCATTTAGAACAGTGTCTGGCACATAATAAGCACTCTGTAAATGCTAGCTATTACTTTAATTTTTGTTAACTGAATAATTGGAATTACTAGAAGAGGAAATATTGGAATAACTGGAAGAGGAAATAAAGTGAGAAAACGTGAAGCCTATTAAGGGAATGTGTCAGTTACGGCTAAGTTTAGCTGTGAACAACGGTATAAACAAGGTAGAAGTTTATTTACGTCTCACATTCAGGAAGTTTGGAGGCTGTCAATCCAGGGCTACAATGGTGTTCAGTGGAATCAGGGATGCAGGCATCTTTAATCTGAATCCTCCACTCTGTGTGGCTTCTCTTGGTTATCTCACAGTCTCGGTTGGCTGCTGGAGCTCTAGCCATTACCACATTCCAGCCAGTGGGAAGGAAAAAGGCTGGGGAGAGGGTCAGGGAAAAAGGGCACAACTTTGCTTTTTAAACCATCCCCAGCAAGCTACACATAGGACTTTAACCCCACTAGCCAGGGCTGAGTTACATGGTCACACAACTGCAAAGAAGGCTGGGAAGTGTAGTCTTTCATCTGGCAGCCAGGTGCCCCACAAACATCATGGATCTAATTGCTGTGGAAAGAGAGAATAGGTACTGGGAGACAACCCGCAGTCATTGCTACAGGGAGTCTGGGGAACTGGGGGAAAGTCAGTCCTGCAACCTTTGCTTTGGGAAGGAGTCTTTTGGTCCAAGCTAAGAGTATGGGATCCTTGCCTCGAAGATTTTCATTAAAACCACCTCTTTCTCCCCAGTCCCTGGCCTCTCTGAGTCCTGGTCCAGCAGGTCACTGCAGCAGGGTAGAGACTTCCCCTTCGCATGGTGGTGGGTGCATGCTCTGGTTGCTTAGCCCTTGGGTTGACTTTGCAGTAGTCTGAGATGTGCCTGTGAAGATCTGCACAGCGTGTGTGGCTTGTAGAATCAGCTCACATGACTTGTGTTGTCAAAGATCAGCTAGACTCAATACTGAGCCCAGATTAGACCTTGACAGTTTTAGCTGCTTTTCTTCTAGAAAGAAAACTATCCCTGATAGGATCTCTCGAGGGCTCTTTTTCCCACCATGCAGTGTAGACTTTCTGGTTACTTAAAACATCTGGTAAGTCACCTTCTCACTGATGGGGGCCTCTCTGTATTCACTAGAGGGCTTCCTCTTCTTCTAGACCTGACATCTTCTTCTTGTGCCAACAAGTGATCACCATCTAAAGGAGTTCCACCTGCTGCGGGAATTGTGTCTGGATGCACGCTAAGTAATTTCTGGAAATCAAAGCAACCTTGGGAGCAGTTATTCTCCCTACATGGAGGATTCTCCCTCTCTTTTTCTCTCCATGTCTCCCTCTTTCCTTCTATTTGGAAATGCCACGTAACATGGGGCACGGGTATTGACCACCTTGTGACCCGTTTCCTCGGGCAGAGACCTCAGAGGGGACAGGATGTCATTGGAAGTGAAAGATGGCCTCAGTCAGACAAAGAGTGGGACTGAGAGAGACTGTTGCAGTCACGGCCTCCGGTGAGGGGCCTTTTGTTTCTCAAAGTTGCTGAGCACATTTGGATGAGGGTATCTCCTGTCTGTGGCCAAATTGTGGCATAGGTGGGGTTGGTTTGGTTTCTGCACCCTCCAGGCCCCCTTCGTAAACCTTCTGCTTCCTCCTCGGCTCCCCTAAACCCAGCTGCTTCATGCTCTGCCCATCTTCATCCCTCTCAAGTGCCTAACGGTTTCCCATTCTCCTCAATGTTTCTTAACTACTCCATTACCAACTTCTCCAACTGAGCACTCTTACTAACTTCCACTTACCATTTTAGGGAACTAGGCTAGTGAGAGATGAATGAGTCCCTACTGAATATGTTGACTGACTAACCAAACTTGGAGAAACAATGCGATTTGGGGTAGTAAGATAAATGTTAGGAATTTTAAAAAAGTCATTAACGTTTGCATCGAGAGTTTGGTGATCAACCCACCAAAGATCATACAAATAGTGAGTTGTGGAGGTGGGGTTCAAACCCAGATTCTCCGCTGATCACCATCCCTGGCCCCAAGGGGGATTTCAGAAAGACATTTCAGAGTGACATTTGGGGGCAGATGGGTCTTTCAAGGTAGGCCCTGCCCCTCCTTCACAGACTGGCTCTGCTGTCCCGGGTTGGGCCTGGACTCCGGGAGTGGGCCTCCAGAATAAGCTAAATATATGAGAATTTGGGTTTACAATTCTACTTGAATCTAGCTGAGATGAAAGCTGAGCAGGAGTCACAGAACTCTGGAGGTGAACCAGTGGCAAGTTTTTGTAGGAGAAATTGGAATGAGGCTGGGGCAACCTTTCCACCTCTTCCTTCTCCTCCACTCAACCCGAGAGTACGTCAGATCATGTGGTTTCAGCTCCGTTTAGCTTCTTTCAACCTGAAAGTCAAAGCTTCTCTCCAAAGGAGGGAAACCTGCATGAAATGAAACTGAAATAAGTTAACTCAAAGCCCTGTGAACTGAAACTGTTGAATTTCACACAGCTCCAGTTCATTCTTCTCTTCTCCCATCCACCCCCACAGCCCCGAATCATATTCATTCAGGGAACAAGTCAGATTTAGATGTTTTTCCAATCGCCAGGCTCACAAACCCATCCACACACCCAAGTTATAGTCTATAGTTATAAGTTGGCTAAAAGCGGCAAGGAATTATGCTTGGCTCGTCTACCCCTGGCTTTGACACGTTGGGCTGATCAAAAGGATCATTCCATTCGGGGTAGAAAGCTCTCCACATGGAGGGCTGGGCAAATTCCCAGGATACCTGGGCTATTGGAAGGGCTTTCAGGGATGGCAAGCAAATGTCTGCTTTCCTTCCTGCCGTCTCTCAATAGTCTCTTCCCTCCCACAAAGGACTGGAAGATCAGATTTACCCAAAGATGGCTGTTCTGAGGGCCTGACCCTGGTGCAACTAAAGGAAGTGGATGAGACAAGCAGGGCTCACCTAACACTGGAAAAACCAGTGGGTGACTATGTAATGTGATTTGGAAATTTCTGTGCAGGGAATGCCTCCAAAATGTCTCCCCCATAGTTCAAAATGCCCACTACTGGGGTCCCAAAGGGAGTCCTCTACTCTAGGAAGTGAAATGAATGTGGAAGGCCTGCTGATAGCATAAGCAACTCTGTCTCCTTTGGGCAAATTGTATGGAAAGGAATAATTTTACAGGACAGAAAAATGTACCAAGGAGAAATTCCTTTGTCACTTGGGTGAGTTTCTTAATCATTTTGTACTTTGCTTGAGTCCTCTGTCAACTCAGGGGGAAAGAGAAGGAGACTGAAGAGAGGAAGGGAGCCCAATGGAATGGAAATGGCTATTTAATTGTGTCTGTTTTGCAAAGATGATGTCATGTATGTCATCTCAATTCATTTTCTCTTTACATGTTTACTAATGGCTGTTCTGAAACCAGAGACAAGCCTAAGGTCAACTGTTTAGGAAGTGGCTGAGCTGGGATTAAAACTCCATCTCTGACTCTTTTCATAACTTCAGTGCTTTCTTTCTAAAGGAAGGGATTTTCAAGATCACTAGGACAATCTGGCCATTTTATTTAAGAGCAAGCTGAGGCCAGAAGGTAAACAACTCACCTATAATCATACAGATAGTTGGTGTCAGAGCAAGGGAAGACCATGTTTATTGATCCCTAGACCACGATTCTTTCAACCACACCACACAGTTGCATCAAGGAGAACCAAAAGTCCCCTTGCAAAGGCCAGTTAAAAATATCAGAGTATGACTATGGGGTGGAGAGGAGAGTGAGTTATATTTTAGGTGTTATTGGGGGAAATTATATATGAGCCTTCTTGACACAAGTTCTCATTATTTTATGAGCAGAATATTTCTTACCATTGCAAAAATAAACCTAGCATAGCATGCTGGAATACTTTGTGAATAGATTCTCTATAGGTAGGGATTGAAAATACCAAGATCCAGGTGATTCTTATGTGTAGCCAGAGCTCAGAACCACCGCTAAAACTCAATAAAAGTCCTTTTATTAACTTCTTTGCCTTTAAACTCACCAAACTAAATAAAAATGTTTTTAAATTATCTTAATTATCATAATTTAGGCTATGAATTAAGATCCTGGCTTTGTTGGGTGCCATCTGCAGAATTTCAGTAGACCCACTGGATTGTGGAGAGGTAGATGTTTCTCCCTGGCTGGAACCCATGTTTTACTTAATGCAGGTGTAATTCAGAGTGCATTACCGTGAGAGAAGGAATTCTACTATACGTGCCCTTCTGACCCTGAGATTATATGATTTAATGTGTATTATGTCACACACCCACATATATTTATACATAAAATATAGATATCTGCATACGACTTAATTGAAATGATTGTAGATTTTTCTTTATTTCTTCATCAGAGTTGATTTCAAAGAAAAGTGACATTATTTCTGGGGGGAGATTTCTTGCCTCTTCCACCACTTCTCTGAAAATTTGGCTTGGAACAATACGTCTTCTGTGAAACACTCTGCACAGAGAGTTGTGGAAATAAATCTTCCCTCTCACCACTCGGGCTGAAGTCAAACCGAGTAGAGCACAGAGGCTTTGGAAGGATTGACGCTCTAAGGAAGAAAGAAAAGTGTCCTGAAAGCGGAAGAGGTTGTGGGGGAGGCCTGGAATAGAATTCCCTTCTGGCAACTGTTGTGTGGCACTGCGAGGGCAGGAGTTAAGGCAAAAAAGAATAGAAAGCCTCCCCGTAATAAATCTTCAGCTCTCACCTTTCATGCCCCTTTAGTGTAGAGTCAACAGCATGAAAGGGGATGTGGGGCTCTACTTGCTTAACCCTCAGCTTTGTGGATGAGAGAAACCCCACAGGCGAACTGGAACCAGCCATGTCCCAACTCCAACTCCACGAGCAGTCGCAGGCGGAGTTCTAGGCCTGGTGGGCCGCTGTGGTGGGCCCAGCTGACTGGGCGCAGGATCTTAAATGGGGAGTCTCTGAGACACCCCCACACTCTCCGGCTGCTCACATTGTTGTGATGAAGCCACTTGTTCTCGACTGATAGGGGTAGAAATCTGGTGGAAGAGCCAGCTGCGTGGGTTGATGTCCTTTGTGAATTAAGATTGTAAATAACATTTATTCTATTTAATTAATTTTAGTCACCTTCTCCTTGGGACCTGCCCTTAGCACCTTATTAAATTGCACCTGACCCCACCCCCCCCTCCGGCTTACTTTTTCCTTTTTGCCATAGTCTGCATCACCTTCGCATACTTGGATTCATTGGCATATTTATTATGTTTATTTCCTCCCCTCATAGGTAAGGTCTTGGTGGCCAGGATCTTTGTTTTGTTCACAGACGTCCCCAAGCTTCTAGTATAGAAGGTGCGTGGTAGGTGCTCAGTCAATATTTGTGGACTCAAGAATGAACCAAAGTCCTCACTTTGTCACAGGCACTGTGCTAAGTTCTTTGCATGGTGATTCCATCAAATCCTGAAAACACCTCCTCAGGGCACATTCTATTCCTGTCCCCACTTCAGACAAGAAGAAACCGAGACTAATGAACTCACTTGACTGCCAGAAGCTGCCTGAACAGCTCGACGGGTTAGTCCCCAAAAGGTCACGGGCTAAGATGCACTAAGCAGGCGGTTGCCCCCTGGCTCCTTGTTCCTGCCCCTTCTGTGATGAAGGCTGGGCTTCCAGAAATTTCTTTGAAGGAGAAGCCCTGTACTCTGCGGTTCTTGAGTCACTTTCTGGCCTTGCTGTGGGTTCCTGCGACCTGACGTTCCAAACAGAGGCATTTGCTAATTTCCTGAAGAAAGCTCCAGGAAGTCTTGTCCTCGGGTAAAAGCTGTTCACGGTAGGTGAGAAAAAGGGAAGTTTTCAGACCACCACACACTCGGAGGTTTCGTTTTCAGTGTTGTGTGGAGCTGACAAATAAACTTATCCGAGTTGGCTCTCCTTTCCCTCCCGCCTCACCCCTGCCTCTACTCTTTTCCAGATTCATGTGAATGTTTTGGTTAACTTTATCCCCTCCTGTGTTATTGTTGTTATACCACATATTAATGTGGTGCTTCTGTAGCCGAGAGGAGGATGGTTGAGTTACAGTAAGAAGCTACAAGCTGAAGGAAAGTGCTGTGGTTTCTGGCTGGTCCAGTCCCAGATATACACCCGCACATCTGGACAAGAGATCAGGTGACAGCTGAAAAGCCAGAAACATATTCTGGATACCATAAAAAATGGGTTCTGTTAAATTAAAAAGGCTTTAAATACTGGCTCAGCTGGTTTGAGGGTCTTTATTTCTCTCTCTCTTTTTTCATTGTTCTGGACTGTGTTGTAAGATTTGTGATTGTTGAGGACTTAATTCAATATTGCGAACCCATCATACTGTGAATTTGTTTGCAAGTTTTTCTAAGGTTCAGCAGCCCTTCTCCACTTTCGTAACTTCAGGCATGGCTGGTCGGTTTTGGGATCAGGACTTGGTATCTTGGTAGAAAAAACACTCTAGAAAAAAACAAGAATCTCTCTCCTTTCCCACTTGCCAACCCCTTCCTCAGATCCCCCCCAAGAAAAACTTTAAAACTCCTGGCCAAAGCCTGTCTCCTTTTACAATCTTTAAGAAAGATCCTGTAGGGAATCAGCTTTAAAATGTTATTGGTGAAGAGAAATGTCATAGTTCTGTTTGGAAAGAATCCAGAACAGATTGGAAATAAAAAGTTTCTTGAGATGAACGAATGTTAAACACCAAAGTATGGTCATGAATCTATTCCTGCAACTCGGAAAAAAATATATCTATTTTCTTTTTTCTTACCCAAATAAAACATTCTTGTGTTGCCCGCTGGACATATCTTTCTCCTTGATTTACCAAGATTGCAGAAACCAGGATTAAACAAGGCACCCATTCTGAAACCAAAAATCTGTTTTCTCAAACTAGCAAAGAACGAATAACTTTGGAAGAGAGTGTGTGATGAAAAGACAAGATAGGAAAATTGTGCCTCCTTTCTTTTTAGGAATAAACAGCCAATAGGGCAGAGTGCTCTCTCTTGCCATTCGTATTATCTGCTGGTGATGGTTTCGTCTTTCAACTTAGGAAAAAGTAGTAGAAAGAGTATTGGTAAAATACTACCAGCTATGGGTTTTCAAAAATAGGTGAAATCATCTTATTTTAACATATTCATTAGTTCAGTGCTTCTCTTCCCACCATTAGACTGTCAGCTTCCTGTGAGCAAGGATCTTGTCTGTCTTGCTCACTGTTGAGTCCTCAGCGTCTAGAACAAGGTCTCACCAACATGGTGCCCAGCTTCGAGTTGGGTGTCTATGTACCCCTCCAGATGCACTCTGTACCCTTCTCCACCTTGCTTTGTGCCCTGGAGCTGGCTTATACGAGCTGTGTCAATGGGCTCTGTGATGGTTAAGTTTATGTGTCAACTTGATGGGGCCAAGGGATGCCCAGATAGCTGGTAAAACTTTATTTCTGGGAGTGTCTCAGGGTGCTTCTGGAAGACATTAGCATTTGATTCAGCAGACTGAGTAAAGAGATCCACCCTCACCAATGTGGATGGGCACCAGCCAATCCACTGGGGCCCCAAATGGAACAAAAAGTCCAAGGAAAGGTGAGTTCTCCCTCTTTATTCCTGAGCTGGGACATCCTTCTCTTCTTGCCCTCAGACATCTCAAGACTTTGGACTCCAAGATTTACACTAGCAGCCCCCAGTTGTCTGGCCTTATACCACTGGCTTTTCTGGCTCTCCAGCTTGCAGATGGCAGACTGTGGGACTTCTTGAACTCTGTAACCTCATGAGCCATTTCCTAGAATAAATCTCCTCATATATATGTCTCGATATATCCCCTTGGTTCTGTTTCTCTGGAGAAACCTTATAGGCTCCCCGGCTTTCCAGCCTCCATTTGGATACAGCCAATGTGGGTGCCAGGGTACATCAGCCTACAGGCTGGCTGAGTCCCTTGACTGTAGCCACAGCTCCTATCAGCCCTGGGGTTGGTAATGGCCCCTCCTTCCAGTCCCAGGGCACTGTAGTACCCCCTGTAATAGTCTCTTCATTAAACTCATAGAATAACTCCATTTGAGGTTATCTGTTTCCTCCATTATCTATATCCTGCTGGGGTCCTGAACGAGGAAATTTAGATTTATTGAATGAACCAATGAATGAGGCTTCACCGTAGTGACCCATGCTGCTGGATAATTGCAAGAAGTCGGTTCCAGAGCCATTTCCTCCCATGTTTGATTCTTTAGAGGTGCGGTTCTCACCATTATTTCAAGGCTCCAAGGATGTGCTGAAGTTGTTTTTCTCCAGTGAAAACCCACAATCTGCTCCAACCCCACCCTTACTTGGTTTCTCTTGTGATCAAAGATATGAACAAACAAAGCAGTTTGTTGCATTTACAAAAGTCCATTATTGAATCATCCACCTGTTTATGCTTTCATTAATTCACATATTTATTCATCATTCCATAGAAATTTAATGAGCACCTACCATGTGCCGTGCATTTAGGGATGGCAATTTTATTTCATCTTGCATGGCACTTAGGAGATTCCTAGAGCATGGTATTGCAGTCTGAAATCAGTGGGAAAATGTGCCAAGATCAGTTAGTACTGTCTGCCATGGACAGAGGAGTGGAAGCACATATGGCCAGTATTTGCCATCCCTGTGTTAGATGCCACTGAGTGAGCAAATCAATAAAATGAAAATTCTAGTAACAAGACTATTTTTGCTGCTTCATGTTAAAACTGCATACTTGCTCAAGAGCTTCTAATACAAAATAACTACCACCCCCTCTGACACTCCCAAATGGTTCTTTGATTGTACAAAATATCACTGACCTGATTTTCATCATTTACATTCTAGATTGTATTTGCTGGGTTACAAAACACAAATTAAATGGAAAGTTGTAAATCTACTTTCCTAAAATGTAAATCATGGACTGCAATGACTAGACAGGCCCCAACCTTAATTAAAATGAAGATTTGCTAGCTGGTTTTTATCACTTTTGGGTAACTTGTCATGACCATCACCCAAAGGTCAAAGGCATCCTTTTCTCTCCAGACCTCTCTTCCTGAATTTTCTTAATGAGGGAACACACATGAGGAAAGTAACCGTCCTTAGCTTTCCATTCTTGATTACAGTCAGTGTTGGTTCTATATCCACCTCAACTCATGACACTGGGTTTGACATGCAGATTTCCTTGAATTGAACTTCCTGTGTCCTGGGCACGCATTCCTCTGGGGTCAGGTTTCCTGACAGCCCTGGTTTGGTATCTAATCCTCTGTTTGAACCCTGTTTCTTTTCTACTACCGAGCTCAGCAGTTCTGGGCCTTCATCCGACAGGAGGGGATTACACACTAAGAGCTAATACTTACTGAGCACCTACACTGCGCCAGGCTGTGTACTAAATGTATTTTACTAAATGTGTACACATTCAGTACTAAATGTGTAATAAATGCCTTATATCAGGGTTCAGCAAAGCTCTTTCTGTAAAGGGCCAGAGAGCAAATATTTTCAGCTTTGCAGGCCAGAGTCTCTCTGTTGCAGTTACTCAACTCCACCGCTGTAGTGTGAAAACAGCCGCAGACAATGTGTAAACAAATGGGTGTGGCTGTGTGCCAATAAAACTTTATTTACAAAAACAGGCAGTGAGTTCAATTAGGCCCACAGACCGTAGTCTGCCACTCCTGCTTTATATGAATTGCCTCATTCAATTTGTGTAAAAATCTCAGGAGGTAGATACCGGTTAACTAAATTAAGACACTTTCTTGATCACCGAGTTAGGATGTGGAGCCAGGATTCTGACTCTGTCTAGTGGCCCCATTTTTAAACCACCCTTCTTCTAAGTTTCTGAAATGACCAAATGTTGACCCACTTCTCCCTGCACAGGCACCTCCTGGGGCTCCCAGCATCCCTTTCTGAGTCCTACCAACTCTCTCCTTTCCCTCTTTCCCTCTCTCAAAAAGGTCACCCTTCTAGGCATTCATTTCCTCTGAACTCACTGTCTGTCCTTAGCGCTGAGTTTGGCATCGACCCCAGCAAGTCCTAAATCCTCTTACATTCTGAGTATTAAGTCCTCTGCCAGACTGGGGTTTCTCTCAGTCTACATACAATTGGGATGAAGTCACCAGATGAAACCAAAGAGCTCACATTTGAACAAGGCCTGTTCAATAAGTATGTTGACTCTCCCGTGGTTTTAAGTTTGAACCTTTAGTTCCACTGTTCTTTGCCATGTGACCGTAGGCATATCAAAATCTCTTGGTTTCTTATCTATCAATGGTGATTTAAAAAAAATAAAATAAAACCCGTAAGTTTGTTGTGAGGACTTGCCAATAAAAGCATTACACAGCCACGGAGATACGGAGTGTGGGGATGCCAAGCCAGACTTTATTCCTTTTTCATTTCCTTGTTTTGAGGGATGGCTGTAAAAGTGTCTTACTCACTGTGAGTTAGTGGCGTGTACTGGTGTCTGGCTGCCCTTCTGTCCCAGGCAAATGAGTAGAAAGCCAAAGTGACATGGCTTCCTCTCATGCTCCGGGTACCGAGCCTGGCACAGGATGAGTGACAGGAGCACCATGTTCAAGCTTCAGTCCTTGTCATCTGTGCTGGGTGAAACTCCGGCAGAGGGTGCCTCCTTGAGTCCATCCACTCACTGGGCCAATATTTGTTGTGAGCCAGCTCTGCACCAGGCACACCACCGGCCCCGGGGAATGTGGTGGTGAACAACACAGACTAAGTCTCCTGTATGCTAATGAGAATCACAGACACTCAGCCACTCCTCACAGAGTGATAAGTGCTGTGAAACAAGCAGGTGCCATGAGAGCTTATGACAAAGAAGGACCCCAAACTGAGGGGAGGAGAGTTCAGGGAGGTCCTACCTAGAATGCGCCTTCACCAACCCTGGCTGTGTAAAGGGCTTAAGGACAGAAGAAGCTGGGTGTTCTGAGGAAATGAGCCCAGAGTGCTTAGGGTCTTGGGGGTATGAGTTGAGGCCAGAGAGATAGGTAGAGACCAGAGGGGGTGGTGCCTTGTAGATGATGGGAAGGAGTATTGATTTTATCCCAAAGATAATAGGAAGCTATTAAAAGGTGATAAATAAGAAATGATGAGATCATGCATGGGCTAAGAACACATGGGCTCAAAAGGATATTGATTGGTCTTAAAGCTTTTGAGGTAAAAATTTGGCCCCAACCAACTTTCTCATCCTTCTTGCCCCCTATTTCCTTACATTCTCCAGCCCTTCTCTCTAACAGATGGGTCTTCTCTATGTCTCTTGAAACCCCACTCCATTGCCACACCCCTGGCAATCCCCTGCTCACCATAGGAATGTTCTCTTTGTTCCTCTGTGCTTGTCTAAGTCCTGCCCTCCTTTAGGACCAGCTCATGTCTCACCTCTTCCATGAAGACTTCCACGAAGGGTGGCCCTTCATCAAATTACAAACTGTAGTCAACACTATAGCAAACAAGAAGGGGAAAGGCCAAAGTTCTCCTAACTGCTTACCTAAGTTTTTCCCCAAAAAATCCTTTCCAAAAATCTCAGCTGTAGGCCTTCTCTCCAAAACACATATTTTCTCTCAACAAGAAATTGTCTACAGGCCATTAAATACTACCCTTGCTCATCCAAACGCTACCCATCCTTCAAGATGGACCTCAGACTCCTCACAGGAATCCTCCCTGACCACCACTGTGGGAAGAGACTCTGATCCATCCCTCTTGTCAAGTATCACCCACTTGTTGACTGTTAGTTAATCAGACAAAGTAAAACCAAACAAATGAACCTTTGTCCACATATCCATCATGCTTCCTAACTTGACATAAAGTTTTTCAAGGGTGGAGAGCATGCTTTGTGATGCTTCCTATATTCCTTTTCACTGTCACAGCATCCTGAAGATGTTTAATAAATACACGTTCTTTGCTATTTCTTGATATTTTGGTCTGAGGTCACATGCTCATTTGCATGTCTGGCTTTGTGGAAGATGAGAGCTTGTAACATTGTCCTTTGAAGTCCTTCTCCCATCCCATTGTCAGAGTGATTGTCCTAAAACTTACCCCTGTGTCATTCCCTTCTTACAGCCATCCCCCTGGCGCCTCCCCAGCCATGTAATAAAATCCGAGCTCCTTAGAACAGACCCTTCCTGTATCTCTAGCTGTGTTTTAGTTTTTTGCTGCTGTGTAACAAATTACCATGACCTTGGCAACTTGAAACAACTCACATTTATTATCTCACAGTTTCTGTGTGTCAAGTCTATGTCACAGTTTCTGGGTATGACTTAGCTTGATTCTTGGCTTCAAAGTCTCAACCAAGCTGCAATTAAGCTCTTGGCTGTGACTGTGGTCTCATCAGAGGCTCAACTGTGGAAAAATTTATCTCTAAGGTCACTCTGATTGTTCGCAGAATTTATTTCCTTGGGGTTGCAGGACTGAGGCCCTTTGGCTACTAGAGGCTTCCTGCAGTTTCTTGACATATGGGCTTCCACTTACTTCCTGGCAACTTGCTTTCTCACAGCCAGCAAGGGAAGGAGAGACCCCAGGGCAAGTCTTATGTAATGGAATAGAGTCACTGCCATCACTTTGGCCATATTCCATTGGTTAGAAGTAAGTTATAGGACATTTCCATTCCCAAAGGGAGAGGATTATATGATGGTATGAATCTTGGAGGTGGGGATCTAGGCTCTGTCTGCCACAGGCTGTATCTCCCTCCACTGCTTCTGAAAAGTGGACTCTAGCAATACCAGATGTTTCTATTTCTGTAAACATGCCACGTCTTTGTATCTCTAGGAATTTACATGTGCATTTGCATCTGCATCTGCCTGAAATGTCCTCCCCCATTTCATCTCCTCCAGTGATTCTTCTCGAATATCTTCTACCTTAGAAAAATTTAATCGTTCCCTTTTCTGTGATACCTCTTTTCTCTGGACCCATGTCTATGGTCATGCTCATCAGGCAGTGGGGTATCTTACTTGCATATTTCTGCTTCATTAGACTATAATTTCTCTGAGATTGGGAATATGTGTTCTTCATTTTTCTGTCTCCAGTGCTAAGATTTAACATTTGATTAATAAACCTGGAGAATGTGTGAAAGGTGGCTTACTTAATGAAAAATGGTCATTAATCTAAAATGGAGGTCTGCAACCTTCTCTTACCCATAAATTTTGAAAATTTATTTACCCTTTCAGATATTTTTTAGTTGGTATTTGTACTAGTCAGCTTTTATTAGGTTATGCTGCTGTAACACACATACCATAAATCTTAGTGGCTTATAGCATCAGTCTCATTCCTTGCTTACTTGATACTTTGGCTGCAGGTTGTTTATGGCTCTGTTCCATATGTCTTCTTCCTTCCAGGATCCAGGATGAAGCAGCACCTGTGTTTTGGACATGGCATTCTTGTAGCAGAGGGAAAAGAGAGCTCTGGCAGAACCATAGGGTGACTTTTAAAGCTTCTGTGCAGCCATGGCACCCATCGCTTCTGCTCACATTCTGTGAGGCAAAGAGGGTCACATGGCCAAGCCTGACTCAAATATATTCCTCTTTTAAGAATGAGGCAGCAGATAATTGGAAACAAAAATACAATCCATTGGAATATTTAAAATTTTTAATCATAAGTTTAATAATTGCAAATGTTATAATTTTTGGCATCTTGTGTATGTGCCTTAAATATATTTTTTGTCAAAACCTCAGAGCTCATTCAGTTTGAGAAAATTCCCAGTCATATAAAACTCCCTTGGCAAAGGTGGTTCACATGTTCAAATAAATTAGTTAGATCAGCCTTGTTTTTTGGTGGAAAAAATCTGATAAAATTTCAATTCAAATACACTTGTTGATATGTTCCTATGGAAACTATTCACTTCTAATTCATAGGTAAATGGATAGTCACCCAGTTAAAGGCAACAGAGCTCTGCCATTAATTGGTTTCCTGGAAGAAATAAGGTTCTGCTCCTTCAATAATTCTTACTAAAGTTCTGTTGCTTTACTGTCAAGGAGTTCCTTTCGGAACAATGCATTATTGAATTTCCTCTTATTTGGTATCCCAGAGGTTTTGACTCACCAAGGTAATGCCCCAGAGCAAGACTTGGATGTGCAAGAAATATGCCATATTTTGTCCAGTAGGAAGATGGTGCCCATGAAAGAGGAAATGAAGAGCAGACGTGGCAGACTAGAGGTGGGGTTTAAGAGTATTTATGGATGTTGAGGATCTAGAAAATGATTCTTTTAAATTAGTCATGCCTGCCTACCCCCTGGGAATTCTTTGGGCCCCATAGTACACACACCCAGTTTGAACATTGTTTCTGTAAGACATGGGATGCTCTCAGCGCAAGTGAAGATGAAATGAATGGAAGGACCACAATGAAAAAAGAATGAGAAAAAAGAAAGTGGGAGTAAAAAGTTCCAGGCGTATAGATAAAGTGTGAAAGTTGAGGAATAAAAGCTTTCCCAGGCTGCAGCTGGCTAGGGAGATGACACAAATCTTCCTCTTCCAGGAAAGAACCAGTGACGGGGTTGGATAAGGAAAGAGAATTGGGGGTGAGTCCCAGAGTGAGGGGTAAGCATAAGAGGAAGGAGTCCTGGACGCCAGCCCATGAAGGATGAATATGTTGGTGCCAGTTTGAGGAATCATCACGTACGTGGTCTCTCCAGTTGATTTCAGAGGAAGTTTCAGGAATCATTGATTTCATCTGCTCGTCACCAGCATGATTAATACATGCTTCAGGACACGTGCATGCACACACACACTTTCTTATTAATGAAGCCCGTATGCCATATACAAGAAACAGATCACAAAGCTCTGGAAATACTTTTCTAGGACATTTCCTGTTCCTGCCCCCACCGCTCCATCACCTACTACCCACCACTTCTTTTCCTTCTTCACCTTCTCTTTCTTTCTTCTCCTTTCTTGTTTTCTGTCCCTTTCCTGTTCTTTCCTTTTACTCCCATACTCAGCCCCAAGGGCTTTTCCCTGCTTCAATTTCTTAGTCAGCAACTGACACTGATTTAGAGAAAATGAACACACTGTACCTCAGAAAAGGTCAGGAAGATTTTTAGCTTGGGAAGATCATCTTTGTTAGAAAAAAATTGGGAAAAGCTTTCCAACGTTTGTTGGAAAAAAGGGCTTACTTGGGATCCTTAACTGAATCTATATTTATTATTAAAAAGAAAACATGTTTGTATAGAATTTTAAGATGCCAGAAGGGGAAAGAAACTTAGAGACCATCTAATTCAAAATGCTTATTTTACAAAAGAGGAAACTGAGGTCAGAGAGGGGAAAAGATTTGTCCAAAGTCACAGAGGACTGGCGATTTTCCACCTTATAGTCCGTTATATGTAGGGAAAGTTGGGACCCATGTGTCAAAAATCCAGAAGAAACCCGCTTATTAACATGCACAGGTGAGCAAGTGCACATATATGTATTAGTAGTTATAGCAAATATAGTAGACATAGTGTGCGCACTCTGTTCTTTTAACTCCTTTTTGTTGAATTTTTATTAAATGTAGTCAGTTCCTATTTACCTAGGAGTGAGAAACCTATGGTAATTCAGTAACTCGTTTGTAACCAGGTGGACGTGCTCTAGGTCAAGCTAGAAGGGAATCAGGGCTGCACACAGACAGTGCTCTATATCTGAGTAGACTTCATTTTAGGTTCTGATGCACGTAATTTTGGTTGAAGTCTTAAGCAAAATATGTCTGATATTAGGATTAACCAACATGACCTATTCTCCTAGGAAGCATCTGGCTGGGAATTAGGAGAACTGGGTTCTAATCCAGCCCTGTATCTGAATTTCTCTGAGTGGCCTTCCCCCCTGAGGGCCTTCATTTCAGCATCATTAAAGTATGAATAATACCTCGTAGAGCTGTTGTGAAAGCGAATGAAACGGCAAGCGTAAAGCACATGATAAATGATTAAGTGCTGCAATAATGTAAGGGACTTTAATTTTTTATTACTACCTTCCATCACCATGGAGAATTGACAGGTGTTTTTTTTAAGTAGCTGAGCGATGTCCTCACGCACGCTCTCTCATGCACGGCCATCTCTGCAAGGCTCTCCCTGTCACAGAGGCTTTTCTGACCGGCCCCTCGCCAGCTACAGCGCTACCCAAATCCTTAGCAGTTCACTCTAAATCCTTTTAACCCGTTCTAGTGTTATTTTTGGCACTTATCACCCCCTGTGGTGTTATGAAGTATTTATTTTCTTTCTCCCCATCTCAGTGTAATATCCATGAGGACAGGGACTTGGGCAGTTTTGCTTACGGCCTTATCCCCAGGGCCTGGAACGAACAGTGCCTGGCGCCTAGTGCACGTTCAATAAACGTTTGCTGATGAATGGGCGAACAGGGGACCTCCTGAGGGAGTTTGGCAAAGGCAAGCCCGCCAGGAGATGCAGTCGCAATAGGAGTAGCAGGGGGTGACTCAGAGGTGTGATGACAGCTTGTGTGACCCACAAATTCAGAATGGATGATTTGAATGCCCAGAGATATCTGAGCATTTTTATCAGAATTTTGTCTTTAACTGTCTGCTGATACAAAATACCAGGAGAGTTAGGCATCAGCAACTCACCAGGGTGAGGTTTGCTCCTGCTGGCGTCCGTCTAGAGACCTGGGTGGAGCTAACACTGTGGGTGGGGGGGGTGGATCAGCTCGTTCTTAAAACACTGTGGGCAGGCAGGAGAGGTCAGATGAGGAAGGGTCAAGAAAGGGAGGACCTGAGGAACTTAGAGGAGACCCTTCCACCATCTTCAAGTGTGAGCTGGCCTCTGCTGGATACAAGTCACCATCTGGGACCAACTGTTTTCCCAACCTGGGAAGCTTGTCAGTGATTGTACATGTGACAGCCATGGAAGCTTCTGGTTTTGTGAACTGAGTAAAAATATCCACCCACAAAGAACAAGTAGAATACTGACGGGAAGTGCACTTGGTGGAGGGGCAGAGCTCTCTGATCTCTGATCAAAGTGCTGGGCTGGGAAAACTGACCATTGCCAGAGAGTCAGTCTAAGGGTATTGACCTGTATGCTGCTACACGAGGATATACTATACTGTACGTATTATGTATGTTATGTTGTGTTCTTTTTTATATATTGTGTAATATTATATATGCATACACACACATCTCCTGTGTGTGTAGGAAAAAGGCAGGAGGCAGGAGAGAGGAAGGTGGGGATGCCTCGTATGTCACAATGAGCCATGTTGACCGTCAGCCAGGAGCCTCATGATATTCTTCTCCTCATTCTGAATTTACAGCACACTGAGCGCCTCTGCAACACTCTGCAGTCCTACACGAGGCCCTGATTGAAATGATCCGAGCAGCACTTACAAGAAATGAAAGAAAATGGTTAAACGCAGCTGATCCCCGCTGCCATCCCTGGTGGCCTCCTGCTGGAATGCCAGCCGCCCAGGACCCCGCTCTGGTAGCTGACATGGTTTGTGTTTGCACGTTTCCCTCACATGTGTAGTCCACAGACACCGGTCTGCCTGTCAGCAATTCCCAGTCATTTTCTTTTCCATTCTGGTTTCGTGGCTGGGCCTCCCGAGGCACCGAGGCCCATCTATTAGGTGTCTGCCCTGGGCTGGAGGATGGGAAGCTGTGGGGTCAGGGGGGTTTGCCAGGGCTTGCTCTCTCCTGAGGAAACAGACAACCCTTTGGGGGTGTGTCTGAGTGTGGCAGATGGGGGAGCAGGGGACAGGGGACCTTGGTCCCTGGTATTTTCTAGGGGCCTGGGAAGAACGTGTAGAAGATCCATCCTCCATCCCCGCACTCTCCCTCCCACCCCTCCTCTCTCCTTTGGTCAACAGCAGGCTTGAAGAAGCTCCTTTGGTGTGACTGTGGGATCCCTGACCTCTACGCAGTCCTCCTGCCTTAGAGCAGTGGGGCCCACGTTGGGATCTTTTAAGTTTTCTGTGAAGATCGGGCAAGCTGCTTTTCTCCTCAGGATGCTTTGTCCCGCCAGCCAAGTCATGTTCCGTTGAGGTCATGGGAGATGGATTATTTTACACAGCATTTGCAAACGACGGCTCGGACTTGAATCTACAAGTAGGTGTTGATGGCAGAAACTCCCAGGCATCTGTTTCCATCCCTTTGGCACCCCCACCCCCAGCATCTGCTCCACACCTTGCGGGTTTGCAGAAAATTTCTCGTCTCCTTTGAGTTTCAGTCTTCCCTGGCGTTCAGAAGGAGCCACAACACGTGGAACCCAGAGCCCAGAGGCTGGGAGCCTCGAGGTACCGCGGGGTTGTCTGCCCGGGACAGCGGGCTTAAAGGCTCTGGGCTGAATGCCGTTCAAAGTAGCCTGTGATACCAAAACTCACCCGTCAATAGCCAATGTCTGTGAGGAGGACCACACACGGCTGTTTTCTTTTGTAATACACTCCCACCTTGCCCCCCACCTCATGGTAGACTCTGTTATGCTACGTCCAGGGGAGTTTTCTTGGCGCGATCATGGATTTGTCTCTATCTTTGACAGGCCACAGAACGATTGTTCTCCAAGACGGCGAAAGGGAAAGTGTAGTAACCGCGACTGAATCCTCTCTTCCACCTGCTCCTTCATCTCTGGCCTCCCTGAGGTGGTTTAGAGAGTACTGTGGCTTATTCTCCTCCCCCTCTTTCCCTAAACTCCTTCAGACATTGTGCTACTAGATAAGGAGAATTTTAGAACAGCCCACCATAGAGGTTAGACAACTGTGATATGTTTTATTCTGAGATTACCCCCGCCCCCCTCCCTGGCAGCTCTGAAAAACTTGGAGCAGGATTTATTAGACTCCAAAGGAGCTGAGATTGTGAGTGTAAAGAGCCAGGGCTTTAAAGCACCACAGCTTCTATTCTTCTCCACATCCAAATTGGTGGTCAGTTGTTTCATTGACTTGCTGTCCATTTCTAAAACTCTTCCAAGTTTGGTACATTGTCCTCAACAATGTATATAAAATTCAGATCCTCATCTCTTAAAAAACTTCAGTGCCTCGTGGTCACCTGCAGGATGAAGTCCAAAGAGTTAGCCAAGCTGCTAAGTACAGTTGTTTAGGTCATACACTGCACAACGCTAAGGTGCACCATACTCCGAACAACCGTACGGAGGCCCTGTGATAAGCAAAGCATTCAAGGCTCTTCACAGTACATTTCCTAGCAACTCTTCTAGTCTTATGTTCCCTAAGCCTATAGGTGTACCTTTAACTTTAGCCTGTCTGGTCTCACTGCCTTTCAACGTACCTTGAAATTCCTACATCTGGGCCTTTGCACAGACTCTTCCTTTAGCATGAGGAGCACTGCTTCCTCATCTCCACCTAGTTGAGTCTTCCCAGTCCTTCAAAACCTACCTTAACTTCCACCTTCTCTGTGACATTTTCCCTGCTCACACCACCTGGAAGGATTACCATTTCTTCTGAACTTCTATAGTACTTGCCGTCAATAGACCCCGTGAGCCACACTACACACAGCTGGAATTTTGGTTTTCTTCCCATGTAGTCTATATCTCCAACTCGATGGTGAGCATTTGAAGCTCGAGCTCATGGTTAACATCTCCTGAATTTCCTCCAGCACCAGACACGGTGCCTGACACACAAAGTGTGCTCAGTTAGTTGTTGATCTACTGGCTGGTTGGTTCAAGTTGTTTTGTGAAGAACTCACTCACCCTCTCTCCCACTCCCTTGTTATTTTACTCCTGTTCCTGGAATTTCATAATAACAAAGATGGTTCCAGAAAACTGATATAGGCCATTTCCTTCAAATAAACCCATGTTTTCATATGGCAAGCTGGAGAGCTTTCTACAAAAGAAATCCTCTGTTTGGGATCCATCAAACACGCCAAATAACAATGATAATAAAACAATATCCATTTGTTTAGTGCTGGCTAACTATGTGCAAATGGACTAAATATTTCACATATATTATCTTATTTAATCCTAAGCATACTATGAGGTAGATACTTACATTTTTCCAGCTTTATAGATGAATAAACACAGGCTCAAATAGATAAAGCAATTTGTCTTAAGTCACAGAGCTAGTTAGTGATGGCCCCAGGATGAACCCAGTCCTTCTGAATCTCAAGGTCTTTAACCACTGGGCTGGTACACAAGGTTTCCCAGGGCTGGTCAGCAGCACTTTTGAAGGGCATCCTGGTGGCGAGGCACTCTGTGGGTTCAGGGCTGACCCTGATGTGACCAGAGGACTCAGTCCTTGTAGCGTGTCTGCCAGAAACGAGTTAATAGGCCTTATCTTTAAAATGAAGCAATTGGATTATGTTCCTTCCTGTTCTAAGAATTTATGAAGCTACAAAAAAGTAAAGACACGGTCCTTGCTCCCAGGAATTTATAGTCTTGCTGGGGAGGGAAGATAGACGCCTTAGTAGAGGAAGAGCTAGCTAAGGTAGACTGTCCCAGCCAGGTGAGTGGTTGACATCGGCGGGCTCAAGCACGTCAGTGGATCAGAGAAGCCGGTGCTGTTTCTCTGCAGGCAGAGCGAGAGCTTGGATCTGCCATCAGAGGGATGCCTTTTCTCGAAGGACAATGAGCCTGACCTTCACAACGGGCCTGAGGAGGCCTGCCAGAGGAGTGGCGCATATCGCAACCCCAGGATGTTTATCAGCCAGGCCGTTTTGACCCTTCAACGAGATGTTTCTTGAGCAAATTTTTTGGAATTTTGGTGGGCTCTGACCTGCAGTTTTCACTTCCAAAATAACTTGACTTTTCTAAAGTGGTAATTTCATTTTCATGATAATACTAAACTGAAGCCACATGATCTCTAATTGGAAGCAGGTCTTGGGCTGCAGAGTTGCCAAGAAGCAGTAAGAAACATGCTTATTCTACTACTTTGCTTGAGGCACTCAGCATTTTTGAATGCCTGGGCAGAAATATAGTTTTTTAAATAAAGCCAATCCCTGAGAGAGGAGGGGGTTAGGGGAGGGGGAGGCAAAGACGGGGTGGGGGTGGTGAGAAATGGGAGAAGGGATCTTTTTTTTTATCCAAACAGAGGAAAATAATAGTCTTTATTTTTGTGTTTAAATTTTTCTGTCCATCTCTGCCATCTTTTGGTATTAGTGAAATCGGGGCGTGTCCTGGGTGTCTTGGGGCAGGGGTGGGAGTGTAGCTGATGTTCTTTCAAGTTTGCTGTTCTGATTTTCTTCGGCCCAGCAGAGTGCAGGGCCATCTTCGCGGGGACGCTGGGAATTACTCCTTTTTCTGTTTTCTTTCCCACATCGTTTCACTTGTTGGATTAATTATATCCTGATGAGAGATGCAGGAACTCCTCCTCCAGTGGCAGTTGGAAGGTTGTTTTAATAAATCTCTCTGGAGGGAGACAAGAAAGCAGTCACCGCTTTTCTTTTTCTTTTGCAGAACAGCAAAAAGTGTCCCAGGGCAGGCTCCAGAAAAGACTGACACAAAGGAAATCTTTTCATGACGTTTTTAAAAAGAAACAAAACAAACCCCTCTCTGAAAACAAAAATTATATAACAGATTAAATGCATATCAGAACTTTCTGACAGAAGCCAAAGCTGTTTTCTAAATACAGTCGGGAGCTTAGTAATCACATGGTGTTTTTTGAGATGCTTCGCCTCCTGCTGCCCTCAGTTTCCTGCAAGGCACCATTTTAGAGAGATTTGCGGGAGGGGACTCCAGGTTCTGGGGCTCTGTCCCACCCTGTCAGTTAATTTCCTCCCGAGTGCCGCTCCGAGCCTTGGCTGGCGGGCAGCTCCTCAGGTCTCCTTCTCCTGAAGGCAGCTTCCCTCTGCAGCCCTGTCCTTTCCTGCGCCCGCCATCCCTCCTGCTTGCCCTGTCGCTTCTGGCCTTAGGCCTTTCTGCCAAGGCTGCCCATTGCTTGGGCTGTACCAGAAGAATCCCTGGCACGTTTCTCACTCTCCCTTTCCCGCTTTGCACACTGTAGGAAAGGAAAGCTATAAAAGGAAATACGAAGAAGGGGGCAAAGAAGGGGCAAAATGATGGAGGAAAGAGAAAGTTCTAGATTTCGGCTTTAACTGTTGCCTGTAAAAAACCACTGCACCCTGGGTTGGGAAAGGGTAGCTCAGAACTTGGGTTGAAAGAGAAAGTCTCGAGGGGGAGAATATTTAGAAAAGCAACCACAATGCCTCAAGATAGACGTGACTCAGTGACTTCCCAAAACACGGCTTTCAGATAAATATCACATTCCACCCTTCTTGTACTTTTCACTTGATCTTTCTAAGACGATCATTGACGTTTTTAATTTAAACCCCGCTGTGTGACACACCCGCTGCAGTTTCCAGGGAAGGCATGCAGGTGGTGAAGCTCCAGTGGGGACATTTACTTTCTCCTGATGTTCCCGAGGACCCCTGGGCCCTGAAGCCCTAAGAAGCCAGAACATCTGGTCCATTTCAGCAGTTTATTCACAAGTTCAGCCAGTCATCTGGATGTTTTGTCTATACAGTGCCAAACATCTGGGTTGACATTTTTTTAACCAGACTTACTAGATGTTTTGGCATTGTGTAGACAGGAATTCAATTTTTAATGGATATTTCTCTTCTTCATCTGAGATTCTTAGTAACCAGTGCTCTGGTACAAGGAAGGAGAAAGATACAAAGGAAGACTTTTTGTTTGTTTGTTTGTTTTTTTGCTGAAGACTTTCTTAATAAGCCTGCATTTATGCAATCATTGAAAAGTAGACAATTTTGCCGATTACATTTTTGGGAGTGTCCACACAACCTTAATAATCAGTTTGATTGCTTTACTTTTTTGGAGGTATCTACAGAGTTCAAAATCAGTGGTTTGACTACTTTGCTTTTCCACTGGTAGACAAAATTGACCAAAATATATGGTGTGTTGATCTTAACAAAACACAACTTTAGATGTTCCAAATTCATTTTAAAAGAATTAGAATTTTAATGATTTTAGCAAGAGCTTAAAAACATAGAGAATTGAACGACTCTTGAAAACAATTTATGATTAGGTTATCTCTGGATTTTTTATTTTACACTTTTTTTTTTTAAGTAAGGTTGTAAGATCCTGGAGGGCAGATATGATTTTTAAAAAAGCCTTATCGTCTAATTGGTTACTGTTGTTGAGTGGTGATGGTGGCAATGGTGGTGATGGGCACAGACAGAATGCGAGTTTAAATGTTTTCATTTACTTAAGAGCTATTTTATGCTGTTTATTTTTCCCTTGTATGTTCGGGACTGTAAGTAAATAAAAATGTAGTGATTTGTACCTTGAAAACTCATGTTTCAAAATACTAGTGAACTAGAGAGACCTTTCTTTCTCCCCAAACAGTAGGAGAAGTTGATAATGTGCTAAATTTTTTTTGTGCTAAATTGCTTCAGTCTCAGGGGAGGGAGGAACTAGGTATCTGGAGAAAGATTTTCCCTGATTCTGGATGCATTTTTACCATCAACTCTTTGTGTAAGCCTTGGGCAAATCCCTTCTCAGTGCACAAACCCTGGTGAACGTAGGGAAAGGCAGAGTGTAGTGCTGGTCTGCGTAGGAGATGTATAAGGCCAGGGCTCACTCTTCTCCTAAGGTGAGTACAAAAATCAAAGAGCCAAAGACAGCTGTTAAGAGTTTGATGACAGAGCCATGGGGTGATCAAGCAGTGGCAGCAGGTCAAGAGTGATCAAGCACTGGTCCTAGGGAACAATCTGAAACTGGAACAGTTTAGGCTAGAACAGCTGAGTCCATCCACACTGGTTTGTATGTGCTTGATACATTGTCTGTTGGAGACCAGTCATATTTAAATGGCCAGAAATGGGACAATGCCTCATGTCTTAAGATTCTCCTTTGTTAGCTCAGAGGTTAGTTACTTCCTACTCTGAGATTGTGTGGTTCTAAGTGAGAAACGATGCTCATGATTTCCTGTTGGTGAAAACATCAGTTTCTGAATCTCATTTGTCCATGCTCTATTGTCTGTATGACTTTTCAGGAACCAAATCATGCACTTCCTGTAGTGGACATTCAGTAAATAATGCTGACCAACTGACTAACAGGATAATTATGTTTACTTTTTAGGTAAATGAAATTTCACTCAGTGAAATTTAAGGTTTTGAGGGACGAGATGTAGGATTCTAGGCTACCTCTTGTTTGTCCCACTTTTGAAAATGATACTCCTTTTCTTGGTTTCTCTCCATGAGTATGTTTTAAGGCCAAAGAGCAGCTGGTAGTGCTTATGTTAAAACTGAAGATATATAGAAGATCTTTATTTTGCTCATCCCACTATGCATTCAGACTCTCATAAGGGCTAATCATTGGCAATAATACAAAGAGGGGAGAGTTTTGCCTTTGGAATTCTTTTATACCTATGTGTTCTTCTTCTTTCTGCTAGACATTAAGTTCCTCTCTGAAAGAACTTGGTTCCCTTGTTGCTCCTCTATGAATACTGGTAGCCATTCAGCAGATCTGATCCATAACAAGGAGAAAAATTAGTCAATAGAAATAAGTCTAGATGACAGAGAAGTTGAAATCGGCAGACAAGAATTGTAAAACTCCTATTTTAAAATATGGTTAAGGAGTTAAAGGAAAATATGAAAATAATTAGAAACAGATAGTAAATCTCAATAGATAAATGGAAATTACATATAAAAGAAGAGCCACATGGGAATTCTAGAGTTCAAAAATATAATACTAGAAATGAAAAATTCAATACATGGGCTTAATAATAGATTGAGCACTGCAGAATAAAAGATCAATGAGCCTGAAGATAGGAAAATAAACAATCCAAAATGAAGCACACACAAAAGAGACAAACAAAAAAGGAACAGAGCATCAGTGATCTCTGGAACAATAATGTCTAACATATGTATAACTGGAGTCCCAGAAAGAAAAGACAGAAGGAATGGGAGAGAAAAATATTTGAAGAAATAAAGGCTGATGTTTTAAAAAAAATGGTAAAAATATGATTCTACAGATCCAAAAAGCTCAATGAACCTGGAGCAGGATAAACACAAACCTAGGCATATTGTAATCTAAATGCTGAAAACCAAAGACAAAGAGAAAAATCATACAAGAAAAAATACACCCTACAAAGAGGGGGACAATGATAAATTTGTCTGCTGGGTTATCATTAGAAACAACACAATCTAGAAGACAGTAGAAAGGAATCTTTAAAATGCTGAAAGAAAAAAATTCAGCCAAGAGTTCTGTATCCTACAAAAATAACTTTCAAAGATTAAGGTAAAAAAAAGACATTTTACATACACAAAAGCTCAGAGAATTTGTCATCCCCAAACCATCACTAGAAGAAAAGTTAATCTTCAATCAGAAGGAAAATGATACCAGATAGAGTCATAGATCTATGAGAAAGAATAAAGAGATTTGGAAATGCCAAATACATGATAAATGTAAAAGACTCCCCCCAGTTTCCTTAAAGGCTAGTAGACTCTTCAAAGCAAAAAGAAGAATAATATGTTTTGAGATTTATGACATATGTAGAAGTAAAATGTATGATAACAATAATACAAAGTAGAGGAGATGGAAAAATGGAAGTATAATTTTGTAAGGCGCTTATGTAATATATGAAATGATAAAATACTTTTTTGGTAGACTATGATAAGTTAAAGTTACATATTATAAATCTTAAAAAACAAAACAAAACAAAAAACAAAGTGGTATAGATAAACAGCCAACTGATAAGATAAAATGAAATACTAAAATATTCTCAATCTAAAAGAAATCAGGAAAAGAGAAAAGGAACAAGGATCAGATAGGACAAATAAATAGAAAAGATGGTAGACTTAAATCCAACAACATCAATCCTTACACTAAATGTAAATAGATCAAACACTTCAATAAAAAGATAGAATATGTCAGATTGAATAAAAAGACCCAAATATATGCTGTCTATAAAAAACTGATTTTAATGTAAAACATATACAGGTGAAAAGTATGTAAGCTGTAAAAAAATAAAGGATGTAAAAAGATACACTGTGTACACACTAATCATAAAAAAGTTAGCATGACTATACTCATATCAGACAAGGTAGACTCAAGATAAGGAGTATTTCCAGAGACAAATGTAAAAAGATATACTGTGTACACACTAATAATAAAAAAGTTAGCATGACTATACTCATATCAGACAGTGTAGACTCAAGATAAGGAGTATTTCCAGAGACAAAGAGGGACATTTTAAAATAACAGGGTTAATTAGTAAAGAAAACATGATAATTTAAAATATAAGTGAACCTAATAACATGACTTCAGAATATATAAAGCAAAAAACTTACAGAACTAAGAAAGTAAAAGGCAATTCCACAATTATAATTGGAGACTTTGACACTCTCAGTAATTGATAGAACAAGTAGAAAATCAGTTAAAGCTGGAAGACTTTATTAACATCAGCCTTTAACTTATCTAATTGACATTTGTAGAATACTCCACCCAACAACTGCAGAGTACAAATTCCTTTTGAGTACCTGAAACTTTAATTAAGCTTAATCCTATTCTGGGCCACAAAACAGGTTTCAATAAATATAAAAAAACTGATATCATATACAACATGTATTCTGACCACTGTAGAATTAAATTAGGAATAAATTATAAAAACATGTCTATAAAAATCCCCAAATATTTGGACATTAATCAACACAAATAATCTAGGGGTGATAGAAGAAATTACAGGAGAAATGAGAAAATATTTTGAACTGTAAGATTATGAAAACACATCATCAAAATTTGTGAGATGCAGCCAAAGTAATGCTCAGAGAGAATTTATACCTTTAAATGCTTATCTGAGAAAAGAAGAAGGAGGTGTGAAATCAGTGATCTAAACTTTTGCCTTAAGAAGTTAGAAAGAGAGTAAATTTAATCCAAAATAAGTAAAATGAAAGAAATAATAAAGAACAAAAATCAATGAAATAGATAATTGGACAACTATATAGAATATAAAAACTAAATACTAAACTAAATACTAGATGCTTGAAAATGTCATCAAAGTTGTTAAACAGATTTAGACTGATCAAGATAAAAGGAGAAAAATCATAAATTACTGATATCAGAAAGGAAAGGGAATTTACTACTATAGATTCTAAGATGTTAAAAGGATAATAAAGAAATATTATGAACAACTTTATGTCAATAAATTTGATGATTAAGATTAAATGGACACTTGTAAGATACAAATTACCCAAACAGATATAGGAAGAAGTAGGAGTTCCAAATACTTCAATGTCTTTCATATTTAAAAACTTCCCATAGGACTTCTACCACTGACCAAGATTGAGTAAGCCTACTATAGCACATCTCTCTCAATGAAGGCAACTCAAATCTCTAGACAAAATACAAAAAATAATTTTCTGAGGACTCTGGAAAGAAAACGATAGCAGGGTCATCAAGATGGCAACATAGGATGTTTCCGACTTCAGTCCCATTCACAAGAAGACCAACTAGCAACTACCCATAGACAAGACACAAATCAAAGAATGTGATGAACCATATTAACAAAATAAAGGCTAAAAATCATATGATCATCTCAATAGACACAGAAAAAACATTTGACAAAATTCAACATCCATTCATGATAAAAACTCTCAATAAAGTGTGTATAGAGGGAATGTACCTTGACATAATAAAGGCCACAAATGACAAGCTCACAGCTAACATCATACTCAATGGCAAAAAGCTGAAAGCCTTTCCTCTACGATCAGGAACAAAACAAGGATGTCTACTCTTGCCACTTTTATTTAACATATTACTGGAAGTCCTAGCCAGAGCAATTAGGCAAGAAAAAGAAATGAAAGGCATCCAAATTGGAATGGAAAAGTAAAACTGTCTGTATTTGCAGATGACAAGATATATATAGAAAACCCTAAAGACTCCACCTCAAAACTGTTAGAACTAATCAATGAATTCAGTAAAGTTGTAGGATACAAAATCAATATACAAAAATCTGTTGCATTTCTATACACTAATAACAAAATATCTGAAGAAAAAAATCCCATTCACATAGCCAAAAACAGTAAAATACTTTGGAATAAATTTAACCAAAGAGGTGAAACATCTATACACTGAAAACTATAAGACATTGATGAAAGAAACTGAAAAAGATACAAATAAATGAAAAGATATGTCATGTTCAAGGACTGGAAAAATTAATAGTGTTAAAATGTCCATACTACCCAAAGCCATCTATAGATTCAGTGCAATCCCTATCAAAATATCAATGAAATTTTTTACAGAAATAAAAAAAAAACTATCCCAAAATTTGTATGGAGCCACAAAAGAACCTGAACAGCCAAATAACTTGGTTATTCAAACTGTATTACAAAACTACAGTAAACGAAACAGTATGGTATTGGCATAAAAACAGATACATAGATCAATGAAACAGAATAAAGGGCCCCCAAATAAACGCACACATATATGGTAAATTAATTTACAACAAAGGAGCCAAGAATATACAATGGGGAAAGGATACTCTTCCATAAATAGTGTTGGGAAAACCGGACAGTAGCATGCAAAAGAATGAAACTAGATGACTGTCTTACACCACTCACAAAAATTAACTCAAAATGGATTAAAGACTTAAATGCAAGACCTGAAACCATAACTCCTAGAAGAAAGCATAGCAAAAAAACTCCTTGTTATTGGTCTTGGCAATGATTTTTTGGATACGACACTAAAAGCACAAGCAACAAAAGCAAAAATAAACAAGTGGGACTACGTCAAACTAAAAAGCTTCTGCACAGCCAAGGAAACCACTAACATAATGAAAAGGCAACCTACAGATGAGAAAAAATATTTGCAAATCATGTATCTGATAAGGGGTTAATCGCCAAAGTATATAAGGAACTCAAACAACTTAATAGCAAAAAAAAATCTGATTAAAAATTGGTCAAAGGACATGAATAGACATTCTTCCAGGGAAGATATACAAATGGCCAACAGGTACATGAAAAGGTGCTCAACATTGCTAGTCATCAGGGAAATGAACACCAAAACCACAATGAGATATCACCTCATACCTGGTAGAATGGCTATTATCAAAAGAGACAAGAGATAACAAGTGTTGGCAAGGATGTGAACTGTAGGAGGGATTGTAAATTGGTAAAATCGTTATGGAAAACAGTGTGGAAGTTCCTCAAAAATTTCAAAATAGAACTACCATATGATCCAGCAATTCCTCTCCTGGATATATATCCAAAGGAAATAAAATCACTATGTTGAAGAGATATCTGCATCCCCATATTCATCACAGCATTATTTACAATAGCCAAAACATGAGAGCAACTTATGTGTCTATCAATGGGTGAATGGGTAAAAAAAAATGTAGGGTATATGTACAGTGGATTATTGTTCAGCCATAAAAAAGAAGAAAATCCTTCCATTTGCAACAACATGGATGAACTCTGAGGGCATTATGCTAAGTAAAATAAGTCAGACTGAAAAAGACAAATACTGTATGATATCACTTATATGTGAAATCTAAAAAAAAAAAAAAAATCAAACTCATAGAAACAGAGTGTAGATTGGTGGTTGCTAGGGGCAGGGGGTGGGGGAAATGGGTGAAGATGGTCAAAGGATATAAACTTCCAGTTTTAAGAAAAAGTTCTGGGGGTCTAATGTACAGTATGGTAACCATAGTTAACAATACTGTATTGTATATTTGAAAGTTGTTAAGAATAGATCTTAAAAGTTCTCACAACATCAAAGGAAAAAAAGATAGTCATGCATCACTTAATGACAGGGATATGTTCTTAGAAATGCATCGTTAGGCAATTTCATCCTGTGAACATCATAGAGGATACTTACACAAACCTAGATGGTATATATAGCCTACTACACACCTCGGCTGTATGGTGCTAATCTTATGGGACCAGAATGGAACATGCAATGTGTCATTGGCTGAAATGTTGTTATGTGGCATATAATTGTATGTGAAGTGTTAGATGTATTAACTAACTTTATTGGGGTAATCATTTTGCAATATATATATGTCAAATCATCACATCGTATGTCTTAAATTTACACGTTATACGTCAATTATATCTCAATAAAGCTGGGGAGAAAAGAAAAAAAAATAGTAGGCATATTGAAAAAGGAAACAAAGCTTGAAGACTCTGCCTTCCACCAATCTCATGGCCCTGATTTCAGAGTGAGGGTGGCCTGAGGCCTGAGGAACTGCTCAGTGGGCAATAACAGCAAAATCTCTGACAGCGACTCTTTCTTGATGGTCAGAGGACCAGGAAAAGGGGCCCTTGTGAGCATAAGAGTTTGGGGGAATCCCTATTTCTCTCTTCCTTTTATATCTTCTCTCTCTCCTGGCTGCCCCAACGTTGCCCCCTGCTGTGGAACTGTACTACCACCAAGGTGATAGGTGGGCTGCCTAAAATCTCAAGAGAAAACTCATATCTCTGTTCAGAAAAAATGTGAAAATGTGCTCCTGTGGTCCAAAATGTGTAGAAGACATACATTTCTTTATCTTTTATTTTGTACTTTCCCCTGAGGCAGCCTCAGTCATGCAGAAGTACATAACAGCAGAGGAGGCTAAAGTTCTGAGAGGAATGCATATTTATTGCCAGAAGAACAAATGCTTGAGAGGAGAATGCTGGAAGAGAAAATCCCCAAGGAACAAAAATCCTAGGCTCACCCCTGAGCTATGCATGTATAAGGTCAGAGCCAAAGAAACACAGTAAAGTCTTTGAGAAATGAATTAAGACATAAACTGCTCAAGTACCGGATTAGCTTCTGAGTACAAACAAAACAGCAGAGCAAATGCTATGAAAACTGAAGTGCCAGAGGAATCAACACCCACAAGAAGCAAGGCAGGACTTGTGGTATGAACCTAAACTGGTTGATTGTATATTAATCAGATATGAAAAATTTCCAGAGGATTTTAACAGGATCCAGAGTATTATAACACAATATTCAAATTTCCAAGATGAAATCCAAAATTACTTGACATACAAAAAACCCTGCAAAAATGGGACTAATTACAAGGGAAAGGACAATTTAAAGACGCCAGATTTTAAGTGACCTAGATGTTAGAATTATCATGCAAAGACATTAAAGCAACTGTTAAAACTGTGCCACTTGGGAGGAAGGTAAACACTTTTGAAATGAATAGGAAGAGAGACATTATCAGCTGAGAAATACAAACCAAAAAAAAAAAATCAAATGGACATTTGAGAAATACAATATACAATATCCAAAATAAAATTTCATTGAATGGGCTCAACAGCAAAATGGAGATGACAGAGAAAAGACTGAGTGAAGTTGTATATAGATTAATAGAAATGATCCAATCTGAAGAACAGAGGAAAAAGATTGAAAAAAATGAAAAGAATTTCATGGACCTCTAGCACAATATCAAAAGGTTTAACATTTACATCAATGGAGTTTTGGAAGGATAGCATAGAGGTTGGTATGAAAAATTTGAAGAAACAAAGTCTGAATACTTTCAAAATTTGGTGAAAATACAAATATATTAATTCAAGAATCTTTGCAAACCCCAAACAACATAAACCCAAAGAAAACCAAACCCAAATACATCTAATGAAATTGTAGAAAACCAAAGATAAGAGGAAAAAAATCTCTAAGGTATCTAGAGAAAATCACCACATTACATATAGGAAAATGAAAATTCGAATGACAGCAAATTTATCATCAGAAATCATAGGAGGCCAAAAGACAGTGGAATGATATCTTCAAAGTGCTGAAAGAAAAGAACTATCAACACAGAATTATATGTTGAAAAATCATATTCCTGAAGAATGAAGATGAAATAAAGACATTGTCAGGTGATAGAAAACTAAGAGAATTTTTGCCAGCAAACCTAGTCTAAAAGGTATGCTAAAGAAATTTCTTCAAGAAGAGAATTTCAGAGGAAAACTTTGTACTTCAGGAATGAAGGAAGAGCCGTAGAAATGGTATATATATGGGTGAGTACTATGAGACTATTTTTCTCTTATGTTCCTTAAAATATGTATGGCTGTTGAAAAAAATTATAATGTGGGTGGAGTTTTCAATGTATGCAGATGCAATATAAATGGCAATTATAACAAAAAAGGAATGTGTAAAGGGACATATATGGTGGTAAGTCTTCCAAATTTTACTTGAAGTCTTCTATATCACACTTCGAGTGAAATATTGACTTTATTTTAGTCTGTGAAAGTTAGTTGTGTAATCCTTGGAACAAACACTAAAAAAATACAATGAAATATAGCCAAAAAGTGAATAGATAGATTATTCAAATAATCCAAAAGAAGGCAGGTAAAGAGGAAAAAAAAACAGAGGGACAAACAGAAAATAATAAAATGGTAGATCTAAATCCAACCGTATTAATAATTACGTTAAACACATGTGGCCTATATACACTAATTAAAAGACAGAGATGGTTAATTATATAAATGATACCTGAGTAACAATCCATATTTAGTAACTATTCAGGAGTTTTGTTGGTAATGGTTGCTGGGAGTTTGTGTTACAAATGGGAAAAAGAGGGGAAGTAGACTAGAAAATAGTTAGTAGTTAGAAATAGTAAGTAGTTTAGAAAGAGTGAGTTGAAATTTGTGATAAAACCTGCATTGTGGGGGCTTGTTTTTCCTGTGTTGAAAATTATGATTCACAATCACAAAGCTTTAGCCGATTTCAGTTATTTTGCCAAGTGACCATCTATCACTTCCACCTGGCTTGGGTGGTTGCACTACCCTCTTCTCTCTGCCTTCAGGCACAAACTCTTTGAGATTTGCAAAGTTGCATCTTGGTAACAGAAGGAAATTCTTATCCCTGACCATGTAAGCCTATGAGTAGTCTTAGCTCAGGTCTCATCTCTGTGCCAGGGTCTGCTCCTGGGACTTTCATCTTTGGGGAAATCTTACCTTCACTGTTTGTGTTATTGCTATTGCCCTGGCAACTGCCATGGGAAGAGCTGGATTTTGCCCAGCATCATGATAGGATCTCATTTATTACAAGCCCACACTCTCAGAACAAAGCTAGTGCTCAAGTTTTCTGTCCATCTTGATGGAAAATATGCCCTTGGATTTTATTTTATGGCCATATTGAAGACAGTTTTTGTGTCTTCTATGAAACTCAAGCTGAAGACAACCATTGTATTTTCAAGGTCTCATATAGAGGGCTCTGTGTAATATTTTAGCACCAGGAAATGACTTTGTCTCATTAGCAAATATCATTTCCCTTTTTGCCTAAGCTGCTAGGAAGCTTCAAGCTAAACTTAGTTTTCAAATGTTTTTACTCTTACATTTAGGCATTACTCTCATCAACATCCACTCTCATTAAATTTTTTACAACCTGTCTTTAATTTTCTATTTAAGGGTCATTTACTGCATTATAACGTTCCAAAGTATGTAATTATGTATGTGAGTATGTAAAGTATGTAACAATGTAAAGGATATCTGCCACTAAGAAAAAAGTACTAGAAGCATAGAGGATATTGTCAATATGGAAAATTTATTGAAATGTGTATAAATAATATAAATTAAACTGTATATAATTAAATGTTCAAAAATCCATTTTGTTTAGTAAAACAAAGTGCAGGTGATAAGATATTCATGGACAATATTCCCAGGTGATATTCTCCTGTTTTTGCTTTTTTCACAAAAACATTGTTGGAAGCAATTAAGCTCCGCATAGAATTTACATTCTTCACAAAACTGGATTGCAGCAGGAGATTGTGGGAATCGACTTCTACCTGGGTGACAAATGATTATTTCCTAAGGCCACTTGACCAATGGAGATTTAAGAAAAAGAGCAGATTCTCCCAGGACGACATTTTTCTAAGTTGAGTGGCATGGATTGAATACTGATGTCATTGCTTTCAGTATCTTTTTTCACAACTCTAAAGACATAGACAAAGCATCAGATTTGAGGTTTTTTCCCCCCTGTGTCCATTTGGTACAATTTCTCAGGAGCTGTCCTCTAAAATGTAAAACCTGGGACCAAACTTACTTCGGGACATCGGCCCTAAGTTAGATCTTTTTGCCTCTTTTCCAAGTTTCTATTCGATACTTTGTGTGAAATCGGCATTGTTATAAGTGTGAAATCAGGTTAAGTCAAGAAGGTAAATTACAAACTTATTACCACCTTATCACATTATGCCCCCTTCACTGCCCAACCAGACCCGGCAGAACTCAAGATTTAGCTGATATCTAGCAACGATTGCAGCAAGCCTCCCTGCCCTAGGTTCTGGGATTTGTCTTCTAATGGGCTTTCCTTCCATAAGATATCAATGTGACTGCTTCAGTCACACAGGTCTCTCCCATCTTTGAAAATTCCTCTTCCCAAATTTTTATGATGCAAGAGATGTAGCAGAGCCTCCATCTTATTTTATTTTTTTGGTGTTAAAATTGCTCTTTTGCCATAGAAATAGCGAGCAACACTTTGAAAAGATCTTTAAGTTAATTCTCTGCAGTCTGACCTTCACTTCCTTGTCTGGTATCCTGCCGGATCTTCAATCAGCTAAGCTTTTCCACAGGCTTATAAGCACACATCACATATGTACATGTGTGCCCACAGCAACCAGGAATGAGAAGAGAGAAGATCTAGAGAGTTCTCTGACTCAGGCAAGAGAGATGAATTCAGCTAGTCATCTGAACGAAACAAGACAGAAACTTATTCATTTCCATTATCTTCCACAGCGTCTTTAGTCATGGTGCCTTGGATTGGTGAATCTCAGTCAACGTGTTGAACTAAACACTTGCTGTTAAACTCAGTTGAATTGTTTAAAATGACAGCAAGGCTACACTGATTCACAGAGCCCCTGTGCTGAGAATGTTCTCTTCGTGAGGGCTGAACGCCCAAGTGTAAGTAAAATTAACTCCTCATTGCACAGCAGTTTAAAAGAAGTCATAAAAGAATGACTTTTTTTCAAAATGTTATGTCCACGAAAGTGAGAATTTCCAGATTTACTTAATAAGTGATTCAGTTTCTTAGGAAAGAGGTTTGCATTCTCCCACAGACAACAGGGGCACAAAAACCTCAGAATTTAGGGAGATCCTGGAGAACACTGATCCCAACGCTTTTGTTAGGCTCGGAGCGCTGTGGTGACTTGTCCTGACACCCCAGAAACCTCTTGGTCATCATACTGTCTTTCTTAGAGACTACAGACCTTTGCCTGTCATCCTCCCTCCTAAATGACTTAAACTCCTGGAAATTCCATTTGTCTGGTATAATTAATGTGGTTAAGTGAGCACTCTGAGCCTTTAAAATCCATTGCATTCAAAGGCTTAGTAACAACTGGGGAAAAGCAAGCTAAGAGAAACGAGCAATCCCACCCTGAAGCACACTTACCTGAGTTGAGTACCCAGAGCCACATTTGCACCAGCTATAAAAGAAAGTTAAAAATAAAATTAACTTTAGGGAAAACGCACTTTAGTAAGGAATTTCTCAAACCTATGATTTGAGAAAGAGACATCCAATTATCTTCATTAGGGATAACGAGTATCCGAGTTTTAAGACTGGGCTCTTAGAAGCGCAGTCTTCTGCCAAAGCCAGCAGAATGGACAGGCACCATCCACCTCTGTTCTTACACTGGGCAGGACACAGGCTTTGTGACAGCAGCTCCCTGTGACATCAACTCTCTTTTCATACAGTTCTGAAGCCCATTCCCTGCTCAGGTATATTAGACACCATGAACATATAAAATGCCTCAATATTTTGAATCATTTCATTCTAAGTCTTTTGCCTTTTCAAGTTTTCTGTTTTTCTAAGGGAAAACTTACAGGTTTTGTCTTCTAATCAAAATCCAGTTTGAGATTTCAATCAAAAACGGAAGAAAAAAAACTCTGGTAAAATGGAGAGAACAGCAATGCCCTGAAATTTAAAAGTCAAATTATAGAAGACTGTCTCGATTTTATGTGTTAGCCACTCAATATGTATGTAGCCGTTTAAAATTATTCAGATATTTGCCTGTTGGCATGAAAAGATTTTCACACTGTGCAGCTAAGTGAAAAAAGTTTACAAAACAGAAGATCTGTTCTTTTCAGGTTTTTAAGATTAATTACAAGGATAGACACCCAGTGAAGGAGTTCTATTAAACAAGAGGATCATTTTAATTCAATTAAACAAGGTGATTGTTTTAGCCACAAAGGAATATTCACGAAAATTTAGGGATAGGAACTGTAGCACAGCAAGACGTCTGGAGACCAGGATTACTTTAAATTATATAATTTAAATTGTTACTTTAAATTATTTCATTCCAAGACTTTCAACCACTTAGCTTTTGTTTTGCAGAAAAATTTCAGGGTATAGATTTCAATAAACAACCAGTTTAAAAACTGTAATAAAGAATGGAAAAGAAAACCATAGCTTAAAGTGAGAAATCTAATTAATGCCTGAAAACGGATGTTTTAACATGCTTATAATTTATACTTGTCTTTTTTTTTTTTTTTTTTTTTGTGAGGAAGACCGACCCTGAGCTAACATCCGTCACCAATCCTCCTCTTTTTTGCTGAGGAAGACTGGCCCTGGGCTAACATCCGTGCCCATCTTCCTCCACTTTATATGGGACGCCGCCACGGCATGGCTGACAGGCAGTGCGTCGGCGGGCGCCCGGGATCCGAACCTGCGTACCGCGGGCTGCCAAGCGCGGACTAAACCGCTGCGCCACCAGGCGCCCCTATACTTGTCTTTTAAATTCCATTTTTGTGTGTCTTAAGCTGAGAATTATAATCACCTGAACATCACTTTATGATAGTTTTAATAATTACATATCTTTAGAAATATAATAACGTTATTTATTGAGCAACTGCTGTGTCCGGCAGTGCATGGATGCACGTTCTCTCTTCTTACCTTTATCCAGTCAATAAATAATTATTAAGCACCTTTTATGTGCTTCTTTTATGGGCTCTAAATATGGAGTGTTGAATAATTCCACGTCCGCTTTGTGGGGCTTACAGTCTATCTTGAAAGATAAGACAAGATAGATGTAATATATTAGAAAGCCAAAGTTCCTATGAAGTAAAAAACGTTATCAGGTGATGGAAAGGGATAAGGGTAAGATGGGGACTAATTTAACTAGGAGGGTAAGGGAAGGCCTCTCTGAGGAGGTGACATTTGGGCTGAGGCCTGAAGAGGGGAGGCAGCAACATGGGGGAAGTGAACTCCAGGCAGAGTGTAACAACAGCCAAGTCCTGAGTCAGGAGTGGGTTTGGAATGTTGAGGAAATGGCAGAATGTCCAAGGTGGCTGGAGTGGGATGATTGAAGGTGACAGTAGCAGGGGATGAGTTGGAAATGGTAGCAAAGCATCTTAGATGGGTAATAAAAAGTTTGAATGTTCCCTGATTGTTGTGGTGACCCATTGGATGGTGTCAAGTGGGGTGTATATTTTAAAAGTTTCATGCTGACTGTGCTGGAATGAACTTAGGGTAGGCTGTGGTCTGAATGTTGGAATCCTCCCAAAATTCATATGTTGAAGCCCAACCCCTAAGGTGATGGTATTAGGAGGTGGGGCCTTTGGCTCCACCCTTGTGAATGAGATTGGTGCCCTTATAAAAGAGCAGAGAAAGCTCTCTAGTCCCTTCCATCATGTGAGGACACAGTGAAAAGTTAGCCATCTGCAACTGCAAGAGGGCTTTCACCAGAACCCAACCATGCTGGTACCCTGATCTTGGACTTCCAGCTTCTAGAATGGTGAGAAATAAATTTCTGTTGCTTATAAACCACCCAATGTGTGGTATTTTGTTATAACAGCCTGAATGGACTAGGATAGGGTACAAGGGAAGCCAGTAGGGAAGGTTTTACAGTGGTCCAGTTGAGACTGATGGTGGCTTGGACCAGGCTGGTGGCCAGTAACAGAGAGAAGTGATCAGACTTAGGCAGAATCCACATTTTGAAGGTGGATTGGACGTGGTGGTGGTGGCAAGGGGTGAGGGAATCGGGGGCTAAGAGAAAGAGAAGTAAGTTCATGTCCTCCCTCTTCCTTAGCTTTTTTACTTTTCATTATTCACCCAACAAATATTTACCGAGCAACTTCTACATGTCAGTCACCGAGTTAGCTGCTATGTTAGTGAGCAAAATCCAGTCCTCATGGCACGTACAGAACACAATCCTAGTCCTCATGGCACATACAGGGCAATGAGGAAGAGAGAAATTAATCAAATAATAAAAAATATAAAATGAAAAATTTCCACTGTGATGAATGCTATAAGAGAGAGGTGCTACAAGAGCCTATAAGAGAGGGGTTTGATCTAATTATAGAAGTAAAAGGAGGGTTCTCTGAAGAAGTGATGCTCGAGCTAAAGGAGGAGTAGGAGATATCTGAGGAAGGAAGAGAAACCATACAGGGAACAGTATGAAAAGTCCTGATGGCAGGAGAAAGCAAGGGACTGAAAAAGCCCAGTGTGCACATCATGGAGACCATGAAGGGTCTTGTTACAAACCATAGGAAAGAATTCTGATCTATCTTTAAAAAATGGGAAGTCATTGAAGGATTTTAAGTGGTAACAGGATCAGATGTTTGTGTAAAAAGTGGTTTGGAAATAAGCCAGTGAGGATGCAGGTGGCCCCTGGGCAGGTAGCTGTTCCTATAGGTGAGAAAAAAAATGATATATTTCACTGGCTGGTGCAACTGGGTAGATGTTGGTGCCCTTCGCTGAGAGGGAGAGCCTTTGAAGGAGAGCACTATCCTTGCATGTCAATCCATCTGGTTGGCTTTCTCTGTTCTTACTCATGATTCAAATGAAACAGAATGAACTCCAGAAGTAAACCTCATGCATATATGGTCAATTGATTTTTGACAAGGTTGCCAAAGAAATCCAGTAGCAAAAATTGCCTTTTCAACAAATTGTGCTGGAATATATATGGAAAAAATGAACCTTACTCCATACCTTGCATCATACACATAAATTCACTTGAAATGGATCATAGACATGAACATGAAAGTTAAAACTATAAAGTTTTTAGGAGGTCTTTTTGACCTTAGAGTGGGGAAAGATTTCTTAGAAAATGCATAGAAAATAATAATCATAAAAAGGTGATACATTGGAGTTTATTAAAATTAAAAACTTCACAGGGCCAGCCCCATGGCCTGGTACTTAAGTTTGACATGCTCTGCTTTGGTGGCCCAGGTTCATGGGTTCGGATCCCAGGTGTGGACCTACTCCACTCATCAGCCATGCTGTGGCAGCAATCCACATACAAAATAGAGGAAGATTGGCACAGATGTTAGCTCAGGGCAAATCTTCCTCAGCAAAATAAATAAATTAATTAAAATAAAATAAATGAAAAACTTCTACTCTTCAAAAGCTACTGTTAAGGAAATGAATGGGCAAGTCTTAGATTGGGAGAAAATGTTCACAATTCATTATTTCTTACAGGACTTGCGTTCAGAATATGTAAAGAACTTCTACAACTCAATAATAAAAAGACAAAACTTGAATAGACACCTCTCAAAAGAAGATAAATGAATGGCCAGTAAGCACACAAAATACAGCTGAACGTCACTCGTCATGAGAGAAATGCAGTTGAAAATCACAATGATGTGCGTTATTCACTCACTAGTAGGGCTAAAAATAAAAACGCTGTCAACAGTGAGTGGTGGTGAGGATGTGGAGTAAGCAGAACTCACATACGTTACTGTTGGGAGTGTAAAACCAGTATTAACATGTTTTGGTCTGCTAAGGCTGCCATAACAAAGTTCTGCAGATGGGGTGGTTTAAACAACAGATATTTATTTTCTCACAATTCTGGAGGCTAGAAGTCTGAGATCAAGATGTCAGCAGGATTGGCTTCTTCTGAGGCTTTCTCCTTGGCTTATAGATGGCCAGCTTCCGCATGTCTTCACCTGGTCTTCCCTCTGCGTGTATCTGTATCCTAATCTCCTCTTCTTACAAGGACATTAATTGCATTGGATTAGGGCCCATTCTAGTGACCTTATTTTAACTTAATTACTTCTTTGAAGACTCTATCTCCAAATAAAGTCACATTCTGAGGTACTGGGGATTAAGACTTCAACATAAGAATTTTGGAGGGGTGCAATTCAGCCCACAACATTTCACTTTGAAAAAGAGTTTGGCAGTTTCTAATAAAGTTAAACATACCGCTACCCTATGACTTAGCAATTTCACTCAACTATTTACCCAAGTGAAGTCACATGTCCTCCCAACCAAATGCATTGTACAAAAATATTCATAGTAGCTGTGTTCATAATAGCCTCAAAGTGAAAACAACCTAAACTTTCATTAGCAGGTGAATGGGTAAATTTCAGTATATTCATATAATGAAATACTACTCAGCAATAAAAAGGAATGGTCTACTGATACGTGTAACAACATGGACAATCTTACAAATATTATGTTAAGTAAAAGAATCCATATCACAAAAGGATAAATACTGTATGATTCCATTTATATAGAGTTCTAGTACAGGCAAAGTGAGTCTATTGCCAAAGAAATCAGAATAGTGACTACTTCTAGTGGTGTTGGTGGGAAGGGGTATTGAATGGGAGTGAATTTTCTGGAGTAATGGAAGTATGCTGTATCTTGATATAGTGTATGTTATGTGGATATATGCATTTGTCACAACCAACCACAGTTACACATAAGATTCACAATATGTAAATTATACCTCTATTAAAAGCTTAAATAAATATCTAAATAGTAATAAAAATCAGCCATGCATTGCTTAATGACGGGGATGTCTTCTGAGAAATGCATTATTAGGCGATTTTGTCATTGTGTGAACATGATAGAGTGTACTTACACAAACCTAGATAGTATAGCCTACTACACACCTAGCCTATATGGTACTAATCTTATGAGACCGCCAATGTATATATGGTCTATTGTTGACTGAAACGTCATTATGCAGCGCATGACTGTATCCAAGAACTGTCACAAAATCAAATCTGTATAACTGTTTTCATGACAGCTTTGTTTACGAAAGTATGAACAGGTGTTCTTGGGGCTGCTCTGCTGGCTGGCCTCACTTACCCAGGGCAGCTTCCAAGCTGCCCCCCTCCTTCTTCAGCTTCTCCAGCTCCTGGGCCAAGTATGAGTGTGGCTCTGTGGGGAAGGGCCTCACATCAAGACTGGAGGTGGTGAGAGCTGTGCCCTGGTCCTGTTTGTTTTGACCTGTCTCACCTTATCTCCTTCTTTTCCTCCCTACTGCCCACACTTAGAGCAGGCAAAAGACTTATAGAAGCTGCGTAACCCACTTCCATGACCATGAGGCCTACCCACAGAACATATCCCATCCTCTACATCACCCCTAGAGGTTGTGCTTCTCTGCCTGAGCCCTGACTGGTATGGAGTTTGGTATATTGGTACAGGTGTGGTGCTGGGTAATATGAACCATGAGGAGACTTGCAAACAGTGGGAAATATTTCTAGGAAAAGTGTGCAGGGTCATGAGAGCACATGTTTGTCTTCTAGCTCCTCTTTTCGTTCCTATGTGACCTTGGTCAAGTCACCTAATCGAGGTGATCCTGCAAAACGTGGGTCATCACACCTTCTCTCATTACCTTGCTGAACTCCAGGGGTGATACGAAAGGTCAGTTGTGTTTGTGATTATTTCCTTCCTACCCTCTAGGAGTGTGGTCTTAGTCAACCTGGGGCCGGGGAGTGGGTGGCTAGGCCTTTCCTGGTCTGTCTTTGGATCCTCTCAAGACCTTTAAGTAAGAGGGAGGAAAAATTAAAATAGAGGCTAAATGGAAAAATGAGGATCTCAAGGAAACAGGAAACTTGATGTGCTGTGGGATTTCATTTCTCCTGTGCAAAGCACATTTTCTCCAACCTATCATTTCTGAAATAAATGATCCACAATCATTTAATGTGAATGCATCCCAGACCTGGGTTGGGCCCATGTAATTTGGAATCAAAAATGACTGACGGGTTGACAGAAAAGTTCTGCCAATAAATTACATACATCCTGTTAGTACAGTCTCATACCTAAAAATATCTTCAGAGACTAAAGGGAAACTGGCAATGGCTATGGATTGACTTAAAAAAAATCAGCCATAAAACCTAAGCAAAATTCTATCCACACTCCCCAAGCTGGAGTTAAAATTAATTTGCTTTTAGATCGAAGTCAAATATGCTAGTGCAACATGTCGTTCATTGAATCCATTCAGTAAAATGTTAACTCAAGCTAGACTTTTGGAGTTGTGTAGACTCAGCGGATAGGATTTCTGTTTTCTTTTGAACAGAACTTCAGGGTATTACCCTCCTGTAAATGTGGGCTGCATGTAACTCCATGAAGTCTTTCTGTTTCAGGAAGAAGAGCTGGGTGATAGCAATAAAGATAACAGGATTCTAGTTCTGGGCTATCAAATTTGCTTACTTGCAAGTAGGACCTTTAATTCCTGTAATACCGGCTACTCGCTGCCTTGTAGCTGGAAGTTGCTTCTACACAATTGGACAAGGCACAGTTTGACCACAGGAAGCAATTTGGGGCTTTAGACCTTCTCGGATAGTGCCTAGGAATTGCCTTCTACCTCCCCGATGGAAGACCAGGAACTCAAGGTGAGCATAATCTGGGCTGAAATTGGGAAGGCTGTTCCTCAGCTACGGTTCCCCATCACTGTTGCCAGTTCAGGTCGGGAAAAGCTAAATAATTTGTTTAACCCAATCCCCTTTCCCTACCTTGAGGGAAAACTCCTATAAGCTCACTGTAAACACAATTATGCCATGTGGGGCTTTCATTAATCTAGTACAAACCACAGCCTGACATACACTGGGCAGGATTTACTTTATTTTTTTTTCTTAGCTCATTTTCAGCACCAGCTTATCCTCACACTTCCTACCCAGCGGTGGTTATTTGTACAGTGTGAGTTTGGGAGGAGACAGGAGTTACCAGAGCCCATCTTTGCCATTGCAAAAGCATGTTCTGGGACCCAGAGATGATCATAGATTCATAGGGTGGGGTTTGAGGGGATCAGAGTTCATCAAGAAGTGCTGAAAACTCATTTTATAAATGAAGGGACTAAGTCCCAGAGGTCACCCAGCCAGTGAGTGGTTTTCATTCATTTAGCAAATATTTATAGACACCTACTTTATGCAAATACTGAGTGAGGATGCTGTGGTGAATAAGACAGATGTGGTATCCATCTTCAGAACCTCTCTTTCTATTACAAAGCCCTGTAGGTTCAGACATTATCTAGGGACAGCCATGGCTTTGGGCTGGTGGAAAACTGTTTATCAAACTCTTTTGACCAAAACCTACACAAACAAAGACCCTTAGCATTTCATTTCAGTACATGAAGAATATTTATGTATATAGATATAGGATATATATGTCTATAACTAAAAAAACTACTACTGTATATAAAAAACAAAAGTTCCAGAAACAATGTTTATATTTATTAAGTATGATGAGCTCAGGTATTTTCTGTTTTGTTTTTAGAAATGCTGACTCTGATCCCCTGCCGTGGAAGGTCAAGTGTTGGTTTGTAGCCGAACATTCCCTGAAGCTTAGGGGTGTGGTGACATTGGTAAAATTGTGATTTAATGAAGTCTTTTGAGGATTTGAAGGATTATGGTGTGGAGGATGAGGAACCAGCTGCTTTTGCTCGCTTGATGCGCTGGGGACCAAGCTAGAGGAAGTGGGCTTAAACGGTAATGGCTGAGATTTAGAATAGACAGAGAGGCTGGCCACAAAGGCTGCCAGCAGAACACTGAGAAAGCTCCTCCCTGGGGAAATGCCATCTGATGGAAGTGGAAGCAGTGGGAGGATGACAGGTCCCGTAGACCCTACAGCATGGGACAGCATGGGAGTTTGGGGGCTTGTGGGGAGAAGGGATTAGGCTCATTGGAGAGTGGCCACGTGGCCTCGGCTGCAGCAGGGACAGCTCACACACCCCAGGGAAACGTGGTGCACATGCAAAAGTTCAGGGACTCACTGATCTAGTCTCTGGGAGACACTCCCCCTCCTGCCCACCGCCCTCCGCCCCTGCCAGTGGAATCTATAATCCAACCCCTTAGGCAACCCATCTTTCTCAGTGAATTCAAAGGGAGACAAGGGAATCCAGCATTATTCACAGTAACGGGTTGGTTCCTTTGAGCTCTGTGAAGGAACTGAGGATGTTTATCTGGACCCAATAAATGTCTCCAAACAGGCAGTGACATGGAAGAAGGAGTAGATTTGTTATGTTTTTTGGGTGACAGAACTAGAACCAATGGGTGGTAGAAATAGGGAGATAGACTTTAACTCAAAGTAAGAAAGAACTTTCTAAGGAGTAAATGCTGCCCAACCCTGCAAGTGAGATCCAAATGACCAAGGTGAAGAAATGGTTGGATTCATTTTTTCACTCACTAACCCTTCCTGAGTTCCTCCTATGTGCAGTGTACTATGCCAGCCGGAGGAATACATTGCTCTTGAGGGTCTTGGAGAAAAAAATCTCTGCATTGATTGAGAAATAGAGTTTGGTAACTTCTTAGATTTCTTCTAATTCTAGGATCTTCTTCAAGGTTGCAAGGGTGCCTGTAACTTAGGAAAAAGATCTGTCAAAATCTCATGGGATGAGGGCACCTCTTAATAGTGTTTCCATGCTACTGGGAGCAAGGACTACCACTGACAGAAGTGATCAATATTTTAGACTCTCTTAGGGAATTCTGGATGACTAAGAGCCTGTCTTACATAGTTTATCTTTAAGAATTCTCTATTACTCATAGGGTAAAGTCCAAGTTGCTTAGCCTAGCCAACTGACCTACCCAAACATTGTAACGCCATTTCTTACTGCTGCCAAATGGTGATTCTCCATGCTAGCCTGCTTGAATTGTTCATTCTCCTCCAATGTTGGTGCCTATACTCACTCTTCCAGCTTTTTGGAAGTCTCTCCTTCCTCTCCACTGTGCCCCTCATACTCTCAATTCAAAGCCCTTCTCCATGAAACCTTCCCTGATCTTCTCCTCCAGATCTCCTTGCTTATTGCACTTCCTGTCTGTATCAGTCATGTGATATTTCTTACACTGTCTGATGGTATCTCTTGGATAGATATTTAACTTCGGGCACATGTATAATTTACCTCATCAATTGGATTGCGATCTCTTTGTGGGGAGAGGCCACACATTCTACTTTGTTATATCCTCTTTTGCCACAGGGCAAAGCATGCCTTCAATTCATGTGAAGTTGGCTGCAAGTGAACAAAACCTTTCACGATCCATTCTTGTTACAATACAGTCACAGCTCAGGCCAATTTTTATATGCATGAAGAAAGTCTTGTAGATAACAATACTGAAAACATTTCAAGATGTCTGTGGCAGGCTCATATTTCATGTGGGTTTTGATCAACAGGGTTTTTATTTTTATCTTATTTATTTGCAAGCACTCTTATAGCATTTGTTGTGAGCCAAGCACTAGCCATTCTTGTCCATGAGCCTTTAAAGAGCATAACCTTTCTTGTTCTCATTTTCTTTGTCTTGGCCCATTGGTATGGCACTGCATAGCATGTCATTCACTGATTTCAGTTCTATGTGCTGGTAAGGAACTGGGATTCTGAAAGGATTGTAGAATCTTCTGGGACAGGCTTCTGTCTTCTTGTGGGTTTGCAGCCACATCTCTCTGACTTCTCCAGCAAGACTTCTAGTGTTTCTGCACAGCCCATTTCTTTTTACAGCTCTCTTAGCCCCATTCTTTTCACACAGGACTCTGCTTTTCTACCTCTTGAACCATTTCATGACTGTGGCCTAAGGTCTCTACTCTCCAGGAGTTTTCATCCAATAGTGGAATAGAGGATGGGCCTTAAAGAGATTCTCAGAAGGAATACTTCTTCTTGGAGGAGTATCTCATTGATACATATGAACATGGAAATGTGATATGAGGTATGGTCACATCACACAGGAAATCAGTTTTCTTCTAGAATCGGGGGAGTTTAAGAGGGGTTTATTATTAAACTCTTGCCTTATACAACCCTCCTTACCCCCTCCTCCAACACAGTGTCTTTTCTGGGCTTCCAAATATCTTATGAAGCAATAATTAAGTTAGAATATCTATCTTTTCAAATACAGAAATCAAAACCTCATTTTTCTGGAAACAGAAATTTTTCTTAACTAATAGATTTAATAGGATAGAATTCTGGGATTTGGGTGTTATGATCTTCATCAGTAACCTCTGCATTTTACAGATGAAGAAACTGAGGTCCAGAGAGGCCAAATCATTTACCTGAGGCCACAAGTGTTTTTGTGATATAATTGGACTTAGACTTTGCATCTCCTGTGTCCTGGTTGGTTGCTCCTCAAAGAGGATGATGACAAATTCCAGTAGCTCATGAATACTCCTTTTTCTTTGCCAGCTCAGCATGAATGGTCATGCTCTGAAGAAAACTGTTGGTTGATTGTTCTTTTATTTAGATGTTGTTTTGAAATTGATTGGTACTATTTCCTAGTATCACAGTAGGCTAAGTCTGAATTTATTCTGTTGCGATTCAGATTGCATACTTTTATAAAGGGCTCATTAGATGGAAAGCTTGGGAAATCATATAGGTTGGATCTTTCAAAGAAGTTAAAAAAAAAAGAAAACATGTTTTCCAGATGACAAGAAATGTAATGATTATTAGGGGCTGATCTTATGGATCCAAAGGGAACATTGAAAGTACCAAGAAGGCTTGTAGAAAGACTATATTTACCAGCTCTTGCAATGAATTAATGCAATTAAGTTGACTGCTGAATATATAGAAGGCAGTGTGCTAGACAGGAGCTTTAGATGGACATAAAGGAGTATAAGACCTGGTTCTTGCCTCCAGACACTAGCAAACTAATGGGGAAATGTGAAGGCACTTGAGTAATGTTTTCCAGAATCATGCTTCTGGTTGAAGAAGACAGCTTTCCCTTTAAGAAACTGACTGTTCTTTGGCTGAAGATATATGAGGAGCTGCATTCTCCTTAAATCAAGTTCTCAAATTTATCTATGACTTTTTCTAACCTTTCTTGAGTTATTTATAACATCTGTCGGATTCTCCTAATGGAATAACAAGTTCCAAGCATTTCCTGTGGATAAATGTGAACACTATACCTGTGAGATGTCCTTTAAATATATGTTGCTTTATTGGATAGAGTATGCTTTTGTTAGTCCCCATACTACTTTCTCTAAGCTCCTATGAGTGAGAGGAAGAAAGGGAGCATCAGGGAAAGACCATGGCCACCTTGTTTTCTTCTTTGTTATTCTGTAGATATTTTGCAGATATTGGTAACATCCCTTCCAAGTGTTCCCTGTTGAAGAATCTTCTATCACTTTAATTATTTCAATTCCCCTCTTTGAAATACTTCAGTCTTTCCTTCATTTCTCTCTCCCTCACTCTCTTCCTCTTGCTTCTTTTGCTCTAATTCCTCTCTTTGTTTTCTGAGCTGCCTCACCTGGCTCGTTATGTCTCTCCAAGGTAAGAGAATGAGAAAACACAAATTACCCTAGTTGGGTTGCGCCATGCTTTTATTCAGGAGTTGAATAAAGTATTCTATATATTTTTTAAAAAAGAAATCATGCTGAATTTTATTGGAATTTTATTGGTGCCTGGAATTTTATTGGTCTTTCTGGCCCTGGCTACACACTGAGATGATGTCTTCAGGGAATAGCCTATAGAGTCTTCTGCATTCCTTTCTTGTAATCAGTTGCTTGTGGGGACACCAGTTGAGTTATGGATCTACTGGATGCCAAGTGGTTCTTGTTGTTGTTGGGCTTCCAGCATTCATGCAGAAATGCTTATATATTTTGGCTTATTTTCCATCCACTTCCCACACCTGTTGGTTGTCTGATTAGGTGTGCAAGTAAATTGTCCCAATTTCCCTTTATGCGAATGGATTCCCTCCAAATCCCTCTAATAAGACTCCTGAATCCAAGGCTGACATTCTTCTTGCTGGAATCCCATTTTGTTAGAGTAGGGGGTACCTCAGCATCTAATCAGTGGTATCAATTATTTTTCTTTATAGCTGGGGAAGCATTTTTACAAACCAAATTTTAAGTCTTAAATGGAAGCTTGTTGTAGTAGTATTAGTTCATTCATTTATTTAACTGTATATATTTGTGTATGTGTGTGTGTGAGAGAGAAACAGAGAGACAGAGAGATGAGACAGAGACTCAGCCTGCCACTTGGCTCAATGATAGCATACCTCAGAGTAGGTGCGAGACAGGAGAGGTGACCCTGCTTTTCTTAACCAGGTTTTGGTTCCTTTGAACTTTTCACAGTATACATTTGAGTGACTTAAGGGTTTTTAAAGAGTAAATTTTAGCTTTATGCACTTTTCCTTTATAAGCCAATCTTGGGACCTCACAAGTATAACTACTTGGATTGAATTAGGGATGAGGACTCATATCCTGTCCTCATCTCTACCTCTTTCCTCTCCTCCCTAATACAAGTTCCAAGGAACATGGTTTGTTAGTCAGTGAACTACACTAATTCTATTCTGTGTGCAAGGAAACCTAGACTTAGAGATAACTTTGATTTGCTCGAGGTCACACAGCCAGTTAGTAAGAGCAAGAAATTGAATTTCTACTCTCTGAGACTCAGGCCATTGCCTTGGAAAGAGCATATTAGCTTCCCCTTCCTTCTTTTGGTTTAAAATCTCCTCTTCCACCTTGAACAGATTTACTGTTCATGATCTGGTGCCCCCTTATTTTCAGTTGAGATCACATTTGCTATTGATCTGTTGCCAAAGATCTCCCCTTAAACTCTACCCACTTGTTAGTGTCGAGAACATTGCTCCCCACCCATACCTTTCCATCAACTAATGCATTGAAGCTTAGATTGTTCTTTGTCAACCACTTATCTGGGCCCTGCTCACAATATGAGCAATGATTCTAGAACACCTTGCACGTTAAAGTCTATCTAGTGTCATGGCATTCATTAACTATCACCTAACCATCACTGGATTTGGGGAGATATTTACAATAGACCTGGCCCTGTGTTAGGCACATTACAAAAATTATATTAGTCGATTCTTGCAACTACTTCTGAGGTAGGTACTGTTTTCTATTTTCCAGATGAAGAAATAAGACCCAGAGAAACTACACAGCAAGCAGCAGAGCTGGAATCCGAGCCTAGGTTAGTCTGACTCTAAGGCCTCTGATTTAGCCCTCCAGGGTCTCCTGACTCTCCGTCATTTGGAGCCAGGATTTCCTCACGCTATCAGCACCCACATTGATTGTCTAAGTAACTGTAATGATTGAGGGAATGATGTGGGATGGGCTACTGCTTTACGAAGCAGCCTGAAATGATTTCAACTCCAGTTTATAAAGCAAAGACTGTGGATGAACTTGTTCATCAAATTCTGAAATATAGGGCAAGTAGGCAGTTTGGAAGCTTGAAGTAAGTTTAGGGCAAACAAGGAAATAATACTTCTCCTAGCACATAATAAAGTTATGGGACTCGTTACCCTGAGAGGCAGTACAGGCAGGAAATGTAAATGGATTAAAAAAGAGTTTGGACAAATTTATGAATGACAGAGTCATAAAAGGCTTCTAACAGAAGCTGGAATATACGAGGTGTGACTATAAAGCAATGAAAAAAAATTTTTAACAAACACCAGAACTTGTATATCCAAATAAATATATTTTTCCTTCAAAGTAGTTTCCCTGGGAGAATATGTGCTTATTCTAATATTGCTCGCTTGATCAGAACATATTTGGAACTGGTAGGAATTTAGAGATTTAAGTCCACCCCCCTCCCCTTTTACAGATGAGGAAACTGAAAACTGAAGCCGTTAAATAACTTGCCCACGGTCACAGAGAAGCAGTTTTTGGGTTAAAATCCCAGCTGCCTGACTTCTGGTTTATATGCACTGCTGTGTGCTGTCTCCTGCTGTAGATTCCTTCAGAGTCTGTGAGTAATTCTTCAGGATATCCTAATGGTGGTAAATCTTTATCCTTTGTGAATGGGTTTCTGAGAAGCCAAAGCTGATTTAGATCTAATGTTGGTGATTAAGATCTGTGCACAAGCTGTATATTAATATTATTTATTCAAAACCTGAGAAAAAAATTTTTTTTAATAAAGAGGCAGTAAAACCACGTTTCTTTTGCTACCTGTAAACTGCCTTCCTGCTGGTGACCTTCCGTTGGCCCTGGGGTGTATATAATGGTTCTTCACTCTCAGGTCACTTCGATAAGCCATGAGCAGGGCTGCTGGGGGGCCTCCTATTCCATGACAGGTAATGAAAGCACAGCCAAGGGAAATTGCTCTCTCAAGGGCAAAAGGAAGTGAGTGGAAAAGCAGCCCCCCTGGGGCCAGGGGAGATGGCTTTGGAGCTCTCAGAACTCCTGGAAGGAATGCTGCAGGTACCCCAGACTCCTACTTCAGACAGATCAAAAATATTTTAAATAAGGAAGAAGGAGAGAAGAGACTCAACAAAGCAGGGTTAAAACCTGAGTGTAGACTGCTGCTATCATTGAAAAGATAAGAGAATTGCGGAGCGTAGATGGAAAAAGGGAGAGATGGCTGTGATCCCCTCAGAGGCAGCAAACGAGGGTCCCAGGGATGGATCTCATCAAGATCCAACCAAGGATAGAAGTCACTGGGAGCCCATTGGTTTGTGTTCATTCATGCCCTGCCAGTTGAATTCACTTTGATCATGAAATATTCTTTTCACTTGGGTTTCTAAGAAAAATAAGGGGGGAAGGAGAGTGATGGAAGGAGGAGGCAGGCGTAGAGAAACCCCAAAGTCCGTGAAGCATGTGAGGCACCTTTTGCTTAGGCTTGGAAACATTGCTTCTCCAAATGGATTCACGGCCTTGAACCAAAGCTAACAAAGAAAAGACAAACATGTCACTGAAAGTAACATGTTGACATGTGTTAACGTCTCAGCCAAAATTTATAACATAACCCAGAAGGAACACTTGAGATCCCTGGCCATGCATCCTGGCTGATGGCGTGTTTCTGGGGAATTCTGGTAGGAGATATCCCAGAGAGGTCAAGGCCAGCAAGGAAAGCTGGAAACAGCAGCTCTAGGTCCTGTGACTGAGGTTGTTAAAAAAAATTAACCTTTGTTTTGTGATGTTTGAAACAGACAGAACAGAAAACCTGGTTTGAATAGGAATGGAGAAGAATGGTTATCAGATTTGGTGAAATCTTTGGAAGAGAATCAGTAAGAAGAGAAAGGATATATATTATATATATTTATACACACACACGCATGCATGCATGCTGAAAACACTCATATAAGTATCCACAATGAGTGTTTTCTCTGGGGCATGGCCAATTCTGCAGTATGGTGAAGAAAAGGATATGACAGTGCAGTTCTTGTGTGTAGGTGTGCATATACATACATTCATACACATGTGCACACTCAAACTATTTATCTTGTACAACAGAATTATTATATATCCGTCTTTGCTAAGAAAGGGAGGGGAAAGTTGAGCCTTAGCTGTAGGTGTGAAGTTGCTAATAGTAGGGAACTGCTTATTCGGAAAACTTCTACAATTCCACTTAATTCCACCTTGGCTCCAACCCAACCCCGCAGAGCCTTGCGGATTTAGCAGAGATACAGAGGGCAAAAAAGGACCCAGAATGCTATTTGGGAAATACTCTCATTTCTTGGGGCCCCCACCGGGTTCCTGGGATGAGGCAACAATAGCTTCCTCAGCCTTGTAGAGAGGCTGCTGGGAGGGCTGCTACCCAGAGCAGCTCGGTCCTTTTTGGACACAATTTTTGGGGGCTTGACTTAATGTGCAGCGTGGTGAAGGTGTAGATACAGCTGCTGAATCCTTGTTGTCTTTACTTAGGAATGGGGCAGTTTTCTGGCCTAAAAATATTTTTTGTGTGTTTTGCGCTTTTCTGTTTTACCTATCTCTGTCTTGCTGATGACCAGTTTGGATGAGAATTTTGTGTTCTTCCTGATTCTTTAGTAGACTTGTCTGTGGATCCATAGTGGCCAAGGCTCACAGCCTGTGCCACAGTCAGGCCACAATGGACCCAAAGATGCTCTGAGTCCAGAGAGCGGATTTCCAGCCAATCCATTTCCACCCATCTTCATCCAAAACTCTGGCTACCGTGTCTTAGCCTGGGATGCAGTAGACCTCTTTAAAAGGTGGCAAATATTATTTCTTTAAAGAAAATCCATTCATTTTCAAATTCAGGTACATGTTTCAAAATGAAAAAAAAATCTTGACAAACACTAAGAAATGAAGGACAACCAATGCTTGTCAGATTTGAAGGGGCAGAGAAAACACTAGAATAATTTGGTCCAGGAGTAACCTCAGGGTTCGAGCAATGAGATATCTACCGGTTCTGTCCACTCTTCTGTGTATTTATCAGATGGGGCCATGACTAACTGTGGAAGTTTGTTGTCCTTTGATAAAATAAAATAAATTCCTTGCCTCACCTTCCTCTTCCCCATTTCTAAAAAGTTGAACAAAGAGTGTCAATTCTGGTTCATTGTGGCCTTCTTCTTGAGTTTAGATGGAAGGATCTGTTTCTATGTGTGTTTCAGGTTTTGAAGGAAAGCTTCCTTAATGAAGAGCAATGAAAATAAACAGGGCTTCGGCAGGAATCCCAGAGTCCCACGAGCCCTGGGGAAAACTCCGCAGTGTGAGAACATGCCCAAAGTCCAGTTCGGCCCTTCTCAGAGACTCTCGTCTCTAGTCTTCTTGTGGCCCCAATCTCAAGACTTTCTCCCACCCCCTAAACAACTGACCACGCCCTTATGATTTAAATAACTTAAAAGGAAACAGAAAATAGAAACTGGAACCGTGGATCCATATACATGATCCTTGTGTGATGCTAAAAAAGGCAACACCTGGCCTACTTGAAATCCATGTGGGTTTGAGAAAAATGGCACTTGTCAGAAAAGAAGCTTTCCTTGTAGCATCTTTTCTGACTTCATTTTTTTCATTTCACAAGAACCACTTTTTTCCCAGGCGTTCCTCAGACTAATTCCACACAATAAACTACTGGGACATTAACAGGGAAGCTAAGGCATGAGGTGTTAAAGAACTTGTTCAGGTTGATTCATGAGCCTGGACGTTTGAAGAAAATCTGACTCCGGCTGTGGGGCAGGGAGGTGGGTGAACAGATAACCTCTGGGCTGTGTCGTTCAACCTCAAGTCCCGTAGGAATATGAGGCAGTGGGGTGGAGTGAAGAGCGAGCACTCACACCAACCAATACATGTGGCTCTGGAGCCGTGGCTCCATCACTGTCTAGCTTTGGAAATGTGGGCCAGTTATTTAACCTCTCTGCACTCTCATCTGAAAATGGGAATAACAGTGGGTAACATGGCAATTTAACTTGGCATTTTGGTAGCCATGGTAGAGATTTTGGCACTCACACTAAATTTTATGACACTAAGAGAAAATCATCAAAATGTTAGCTTTAAAAAATTATCAAATAGCTTATGAGGAAGACACCTTCTTGCCCACCCACCCCCGAGCCTCATCGTAGGGATGAGAGGGGGTTTAAGGATGGAATACCCTCAGGGATAGGATGGGGTCAGACATGGGCTGAGGGTTGCATCAAAGGGAACATTTAATTATATGACTTCTGAGCTTTATCAAGAAAGCTCTCTTTAAAATGCCCTTCTGTGGATGATAAATTCCGTAGGTTTTGGGAGCTTTAAATGAGATAATGTCTGTGAGGAGCACAGCACGTGGCAGGCATGGAGTTGGTGTTAGCACTCCTTCCCGCATTCCCTCTTCCTCCCCTCCATCCTCCCGCCCTCCCTTTCTCTGGCTGGTTTCAGAGCCGATGCTCTTCACTCCAAGCTATGTTGCTTCTTAAACTTAACACCTCAAAAACTGAGCCCTGTCATGGCACAGTGGGGCCGGTACTGATTTTCTCTGCATCTTCAGGGCATGCAGCCATAGTCCTCAGTAGATTAAAAGATTGTGTTTGTTGGGTCCCTCCCATCACGTCAAGCACCTTCTTCTTCAGGATCCTTTAGGTCTATTGATTCTCCTCCATTCGGGGCCATTAGCTCATCATTAATTTGTCCCCCACTAGATGGAAGGAGAGTGTAAGACCCTGCCCAGGGTTCCAGGAGCCCACAGTGGAGATGAGCTGGGCTCACAAGATGAAGTTGGCAAACCGTAGGGACTTAAGGGCTGCATTGTTCGGGAGGCGCCAAGTTGAGCCCGCCTGGAGGAGGAAGCCAAGTTGACCAGGAATCCCACGTTGACCTTGCTCATCTGAACTGCCCCTTGGGCTCAGAACCACACTGCTCTGGACCCGGCACCTAGGAACAGGGTGTTGGGAGAAGTTCACATCCTGTGATTATTTAAATATTTTCACTTTTAAATTACCCAAGTATAGCAGGGATTTTCTTCCTCCCCATACCCTGCTTTCTTTTGAGCCCTCATCCCTGTTGGGGAAGAGATCTTTGAGAAAGACATCCCAAGGAGAGTTTTTGGCAAAAAAAACCCAAACAAACCAAAAAACTTATCAAAGTTACACTGCCTGAGGAGGCCGACATGGGTGAGAGAGAGAGAGAGAGTTTTGCTGGGATTGTAGATGCCCCTTTCTGATGACCCCAGGGACCTGCAGCCTCCTCAGCCACACAGGGATCTCAGAGTCCTCCCTACAGATGGGGCTGGGGCTGGGGGCTGGCAGAGGGTTAGACAGTCCCAGAGGCTGGATGCTGGGTTGCGGAAGAGCAGGGCGGCTACATTCCATGCTGACACAGACCATTGTGAAACCGGCATTTTCTTATTGAGTAATATCGATCACTTTCCTACACTCAGAAATATACTTCTTCAATGTCATTCTTAAGGCCTGCAGTGGATTCCATGGAATGAAGGCGCCCTTTTTAATTTTAATTAACTTCCTAGCTTGTCTTCCTAGGTCATTTGCAATGGCGTCCTTAGACCCTGTCTGTGTGGTTTAGTGAGCTGGGGGAACATCCCCCAAGAAGGAAGCAGAGGCTGACTGGGCCAATGTTGGGTGCTGCTCTCAGGGGTCCATCTTGGCCTGAGTCCCCACTCCTCTCAGTGGGGTGGGTCCCAGGCCCCAATATTTGCAGCCACCGTACACATGTGGCATTTCAGCCAATACACACAATTACAGTATCCCTTAATTAGAACCCTCTCTTTATACCAGGGAAAGCCTCAGCTGCTTGTCAATGAAAACATATTTGTACCGTAGCCTTAAAAACACACACACATAAATTGCCAATTATTCCCCATTCATAGACTCTGGCAAGACACAGGGGAGAGCTGTTTGCTTTCCCTTAGGCCAAATTAAGACTTGCCTTTCATGGCAACTTATTTGTGGGAGTAATTTTCCACCTCATTTAATTAGGCTAATTGATTCAGCAGTTCTGTCAAGGGGCAGTGCAGCACTGGGTGCTTGGGGCAAATTACTCCCATGCTCTTTGGACTTGCTTTGAGCAATGACCTGATTAGCTTTCCTGTTTTCAAACCCAGGTCGGCCCAGCTCCCGTGTGTCTGACTTTGCGGCACATGGGTAAGTACATGTGGAGAGCCACTAATTTATTAAGCACTTTGAAAAGAGGTAGGTGCTGAGCCCAGGCGGGTAATTCTATCCAAGGAACAATTAGCTCACTGAAGCGTGAGAGTGAGTTGTAATAATCGGATCGGGAAAGAGTGAATTGAGCAGGTTCCAGCACAGCTAAGTACAGTCGTTCTCTTCAACTGTTAGTGTGGACTTTGCAGGAGCCACACTGTGTGCGTGGCCATGTTCTAGTACATCTGGCTCATGGATTTCGTGAATGACTTTTAGGGCAAACAAATTGGGCGTAGGTACTTAGATCTTGCCAAATTGCAAATGGGTTGCTACCCTCTGTTCCATGTTCTCCTTCTTCCCCATTTTCTGATAAGTGTGTGTTTCGTGGAATGTTAGGTGTAGAGGAATGGCTATGCGATGACAAGGAACCACTTAGCAGCCAGTGTTCACTGAGGCCAGGCACTATCCTTGACTCTGTATTCATTCATTTAATCCTCATTGGAACTTATGAGCGAGGCACTGTCACTGTCCCCATATACAGATGAGAAAGCTGAGGCATGAGAGGTTAAGGGGCTGGCCCAGAGTTACACAGCTGGCGGGCATGAGGCAGGATTCCAACTCTGCTCTTCACCATGCTAGGAGATGCACGCAGGTGCAGAAAACCAGTGACATGTTGATAAGCTATGAGGGAGGACCACGTGTTCTACTTTTGCATTGGTATATAATCGTCCTCCTGTTAAATCAGTGAGGAAGATGTGACTCTGTGTCCGTGTTGGTCTAAAAACGGGAGTTGGCAAAGTTTTTCTGTAAAGGGCCAGATAGTAAATATTTTAGGCTTTGTGGGTCACATATGGTCTCTGTCACAACTACTTAATTCGGCCTTGTAGCACAAAAGCAGCCATAGACAATATGTAAACAAGTGGGTGTGTCTGTGTTCCAATAAAACTTTATTTACAAAACCAGATAGCTGGCCAGATCTGGCCCACAGGCCAGAGTCTGCCAAACCGCGGTCTAAAAAATGGTATCGTATGGGCTTAAACCATCCCAAAACATTCGAAAATCTTAAGTACAAAACCAAACCTGTAACCCTTCTATTTTCTTTATAATACAAATGCATTCATGCTTTCATGCCCAGACTAACTGATTTCTTGAGGTTCATTCTCTCTCTCTGTTTTCTTCTTACAGGTGACAATTCAGTGCGTTGCATAAACACGGCCCTGAGTTTGCCATTTTCCTAACCTAAAAGCAAGGCTGGTCAGGCCACCCAGGGCGATGGTGAATGGTGGGTGGGAGACAGATCCCCTCTGCAATTAACAACCTGGACTGTTTATTGGTTTTTTTGAGGCAGCTAGGCCTCAGGGAAACGCTGGGAGCCTCAGGTTGGCAGCTACGCATAGTGGGTACACCCTATTGTCACTGACCAATGCAAATACGCCTTCCTTCTGTAGGGCATCAAGAACACCTCTGTAGTGGTTTTCCCATCCTCATTAAGTTTTGAGTTTGCAAGGAGACTCTCTAAAGCCAAGTTAAATACTCTGAGGCTTTGTGTCTGTGATTCAGGCAGCTGCCACCCAGAGAGGGGAAAGACCTCGCATTTGAGCTTCTCCCACAGAGCTAGAGCTGGGGAATGGGGAAGGGGCGGGCTTTCCTCCCAGAGAAATTAACATAACTTAGCCAATATTTTCATTGAAATAATATAGTCTTAAGAAGAAGAAAAGACAAAGCAACTTGAACGTCCATAACTATAAGAATCAACAAAATACATCTACGACAATTTAACGAAGTAAAAAGTGTAGCTTCAAAATGTAAAAGGAGAGATGGTGAGTAGGTGATATAATTTTTCTTTATATATCTTTTTATTTCTCTTGTTATACAAATCATATCTTATTTTTGTAGAAAATCATCAAATATAAACCCATTTAAAACAAAATAATAAAGAATAAAATAATGGTCTCATCTCTAAAATAAAGAAGAAAAACTTCCTTGCATAGAATCAATAGTTTTTATTTTTGTTATTACCCCTGGGGTCAGAGATGTTTTCTAGGACAGAGCTAGAGGCCTGTGGCTGTATTAACAGAGCTATAAGAAGAGTGACACTCTGATTACTGGAGGGGTGGCAAGATGGTCAGCCCAGCTTCAAGCAGGTGCCTCTGTTGGTTCCAAAGATGTTCTTGGAGATGGCTTCTGACAGGTGTATGGAAATGGCTGAAGATGCCTGGGAAAGGCCTAAATTGGGAGAGGAGCTGGGAATCCCTGAGAGGGAGGGTAGCTGGGACTTGGTGGGCTTTCATGGGCATCGTGAGGTAGCACCTACCTGGCACCCTTCAGAGATGTTGTTCAGAGGTTATTCTTGGTTCTTTCCTGGTTATAATCTTGCTCCTGTCTTTGGGTATCTTCTTGCCTTTTATTCTCTTACTTCCTCTCTTCTGTATCCCTTCTCTCCACCACCCCAACCATATCACATTTTCCTGCTCTGTTTTACCCTGCAGCCGAGGGTGTCCAACCACAAAGGAGGGAGACTGCAATTTCTGCTTACGTCCCTGACAAAGAATTTCCAACATAACCCTGTGGATAAAAGCTGAAGTTCTGGGTAAAAACTTGAGAATCACCAACATTGCAAATGAAAGACTTTCATTAGAAATGAAAGATGTTGCTTTGGTGCAGATATGTTTTAGGCTAAATTATAAGAAGGGCACTGCCCCAAGCTTCAGAATTCTTAATACATTAGGTAGGCAACATGATCAGTAAGACTATAAAAATGTCTCTCAGAGAGAATGATTTGAGCATTTTCCATTTTTTTTTTAGGAAAAAAGTTTCCAGGTTTGCATGTAAAAATTAACTACATTCTTTCAACAAGATCTTGGAACTTATTACATTTTCATTCATTCAAAAAGTATTTATTAAGTGCCTCCAATCTGACAAACCACGTTAGACTCCAAAATATAAAGGTGTATAAGACACATTTCCTTCCCTCAGGAGCTTCTTGACTAATTTGTGTTCCATTATGTCATAAATGTACCTGGTACACCTGTCTATCCACTCTTCCTTCTTTGGAAGTTCTTCTGCGTAGGGTAAGTATACATGCTGATTTGCTCAGGACAGTCCCAATTTATGTCTATTTCCCGGGGGAATTATTGGCAACTCTACCTTTTATTCTGTAAAATTCCTCAGTTTGGTTGATATGATGATACAGTAATCCTAACCATAAGCCCTGATGAATGAATGGGCATAGGAAGACATGTTTTTACTTGGTGACCTGCTCTTTTGTTCACATCTGGTTGAACCAGTGATGAACATCCAAAGCAGAGTCAATCAGATTCCCCTTCTTGAAAATTTGCACTGAGACCCAGAGGTCAAGCCAGATGGAAATGAGCAATGTAGTTGAGGTCAGGTGGAGTGGTGGCCATATCTGTTACCATAACAACCCAAAGCTGTATTTGCAAGCTATCATTGTGGGAGAAAAGGAACCAAGAGCCTTGGAAAGAAGCCATGGAATGGGGTGTGGAGGGGGTGGGGTGTGTGTGTGAGATCCTGTTTTCTTGTGATCAGTGGGTCAGACACCACCACTGGACTTGCCAAGAAGCATGGCTTTGACTACTTTCTATTCCTTCTCCCAGTAGATCTCAGAGGGAAACCGGGAGTGAAATGAGACCGTCTACCCGAAGGAATGCCATGAACCACTCAAACCATCCTCTGTTCCCCTTCCCAGGGGGTTTCTGCTCTCTGAAATCAAAGAATGAAGATCTCAAGAGAATCACTGATAAGTTTTCATGTAGATCCCTTGAAAGTAAGTCCAGCAGGTAGAAGTTGAACATTTTATTCCCTGGTCATGACATCAAGTCACCAGGCTTCAGAACCTATACTAGGTTGACCAGAGCAGCAGAAAGAACCCTGGGGAGAGATGGTGCAGTGTGCCGCCAGGCAGAGACAAGGACTGCCCCTCTATACTGCCTGAGAGTGTAGAAAATAGACCCTGCACATGTCATGGACCCCAGATTTGGGGTTACGGAGGATAATTGGGGTCTGAGGCCATAGTCTTGTCAGAGACCAAAGCAGTTTTGGAACATCAGAGCAAGTGAGTGAATCCATTGGCTGGAGGACAAGTGAAAGAGGTGGGCTAGTCTCCCAAGAGACCACTTATACCTAGGGGAGCTGATAAATTGAGCCCCTTATCAGCAAGGCTGTTGGAACCACCCTCTGACCATTTTGAGTTGATAGATAATGAGCCAGGTCAGCAATTATGACCAACTAAGGTGAAGTCTGGAAAAGTCTGAAAGGTCACTGTGAACAGCCACATTAGAAGATATATACATTCTATCCCTCTGCTCTCCATCTCAACACAAGAGTGGAGAAGAGGAAGGAGGCACTGTGTGAGAGCAGACTGTGTTTCACTCTCCATTCCCCGGTCAAGCCACTTGAGCTCCCAGTATAGCCTACCCTGAGGTTGGGAAGGTGGAAAGAGATCTTCCCCTTGAATAAGGAATTGGAGATTTAAAATTGAAAACACTGACTCTTACAGAATGGACATGAGACTGCTTTGATAATAAAGGTGATGGGAAAGGTATGCATCATCTTAGCCATGGTTAAGAGTGCCTCAGCCAGGGGAAAAGGGAAGGTCAGCAGAGCCCAGTTGGTGGCAGATACTCAGTAAAGGAAACTGTTTCATGTTTATCCCCCAATGAGTTGAGACTCCTCATTAAACCAGTTTGTGGAGAGAATGTTAGAGGCTCCCTCAAGTTCAGCAGCCATCTTCTCTGGCAAACTTTGGTGCCCCAGAATGCTCAGCTGCCAGTTTCCTTGCTGCCTGACATCATGGTTATGGCTGCACAAGTCCAGGGGAAATGAATCAAAGAAGCCTCAAATGTGGGTCAGATACCCAACTTTATTAATATATTGCAGTTACCACCCTTGATAAGCATGTCATGGTTCATGTATGAAAAATCTGTTGGACTCTGACCCAAGACATAACACCAAGTTATATGCAATGTCTTAAATTAAGCTGGTTCACTTAAAAATGACATCTGAGTCCAGCCATCAAATAATGCAACAAATAGTGCCATATAACTCACCCTCTCTTAGTCCTCTTCCTTATCATAACAGTGAAGGAACTTCGGAAGTTTGCATGGATGAGGGATTTAGGCATTTGGATTTGTGCAGGAGGCACACAGTGCTGGGCAGGAGCAGGTGAGAACCTTCACCTAGGACCTACTCTCAGGGGAACTCATGTTCCCAGGAGAGACTGGAGATGAGGAGAATAGAGCTGCCTGATTATGTCTTTCCAGGCTCTTCAAGACTTCCTGAAACTGACTTCCTGAAACTGACTTCCCTGACATTTCCTTGGTTGTAATAAATTTCCTTTTACTTGATTCTAGACTAAAGTATAGCAATACTTGCACCCAGATCAGGGACAATAATTGTCATTGCAATTCTGAGGATAAGACATGGAAACAATCTTTCTTCTGCTTTTGTGAAGAATTTAGACACTCACTTATCTACGACATGCATTCTTAACAGGGGTAATATTGCTCCCAAGGGGGCAAAACTTGGTTGGGAGGGAACAATTAGATATTACTATGGTTTATGGCTCGCCAAAGCTCAACCTTACCCATCGACATAAACAGATATACAATATATCTGTAGTATCCAAATTTCATGGGATTAGGGGGACAATTAGGAAAGAAATGTCTAAAAAGCCTTCTTAGGGGGAGATATAATGAGAAAAGTTTGAGAAACACTGATCTAGGGAAGAAAAATAGACAGAAAATGGAGCCCTTTCAATCTAAAATGCTGGACAATGTTTTTCCACATTCACTAGACATATATAAATTCCTCTCTAGCTGACTCATGTGAGAGAATTAGATTTATAGATGGCCTCTGCTTCTAAACGGAGATTTGCCTCTGTTTTCTGGCTTCCCTGGGGGTCTTAGGAGAAGAGAGAGATCCTCCGCACACCAAATCTTGCCTGTTTTTTCCAGGCAGCCTAAATGTTTTACAGACTTTGAGCAAGAAGGAATAGTTTCCAAGTTTCATCTCTTTCAGATGCATTGTGCTGGCCTATGAGCAATGTCTGAGGTCCATGGGTATTTTTATGACTTAGCACTGGATTAATGTGACAAAGCCTGGGATTTTTTTGAGGACAATTTATTCCACACAAATGAAAATGTAGAATGAATTCTTAGCATGTAGCAAGGCAAAGTAAGCTGATGTGAGTTTCTGTGTATGAGTACTACATTCCAACAATAGCTGGATGCATTCTCCCTTCATGTTTTGCATGCTTCTGGGCAAAGTTAGCCAGAATTAATCAGCCACATTGTTCTCAAGTAGGAATTATTGGCCAACTAAAGGCTGGTAACTCACTGGGCCCTGCAGGCAGCAAGCTTGGCACAGTGGACACATCTCCTCACTCCTCCTCCCCTCAGTCTTATGTATCCACAGTACTCTCTTCTTTGGCAAGCTGGCTGCCGCATGATACTTGCCAGCACCATGGCCCGGTGATCTTTGCCTGGGTCAGTGTCCACTGCAGCCAGCCTTGGCAACTTCTCCAGCAGGTGAGGATGTGTGATGGATCTCAGAGAAAGAATAGCTTGGGTGAGGCTCAAAGAGGCCACAACCAATATGCATTAATAATCCTTGTCATCTGTACCTTCCAGGGATGCAAAGCTGTTTCAATATTCAGAAATTAATCAATGTAATTCACCATATTAACAGGCTGAAGAAAAAAAATCACAGGATCATATCAATCCAGAAAAAGTATTTGACAAAATTCAATGCCCATGCACAGTAAAAATGCTCAGAAAAATAGGACTAGAGGAAACTTCTTCAAATTAACAAAGACCATCTTCATAAACCCAAGAATTGACATTACACTTAATGATGAAAGACTGAATACTTTCTCCCTAAGATTGAGAAAAAGATAAGAACATTCTTTCTTACCACTCTTATTCAACATGGCCCTGGAAGTGCTAGACAGTGCAATGAGGCAAGAAAATGAAATTAAGGGCATGCAGATTGGAAGTAAAGTAATAAAACTCTCCTTATTTGCAGATGACATGATTGTCTACATAGAAAATCTTAAGGAATCTAAAAAGAAAAAAAAACTACTAGAACTAATAAATGATTTCAGCAAGGTGTCAGGATACAAGATAAACATACAAACCTCAATTGTCTTCCTATATACTAGCAATGAGTACATGAACACCAAAATAAAAAGTGCAATACCATTTATAATCACTCAAACTAAATGAAATACTTAGATGTAAACCTAACAAAACATATTCAGGACCTGTATGCTGAAAACTACAGAATACTAATTAAAGAAATCAAAGATTCTCTAAATAAATGGAGAAATATACTGTGTTCATGTATTATAAGACAACATAGTAAACATGTAGATTCTTCCCAAATTGATTTGCAGAGTTAACTAAATCCGTATCAAAATTCTAGGAAGGCTTTTTGTAGCTATAGCCAAGATTATTCAAAAATTTATATGAAATTGCTTCTTGGCATTTTGGCTAAGATCAAGTGTAAAATTTAAATGGAAAGGCAAAGAGACTAGAATAGCTAAAACAATTTTGAAAAACAAACAGGGAGGAATCAGTTTACCTGATTTAAAGACTTATTTTATAGCTATAGTAATCCAGACTGTGTAGTATTAGTGGAGTGATAGATATATACACCAATGGAAGATAATAGGAAACCCAGAAAGAGACTCAAACAAATATACCCAATTGATTTTTGACAAAGGTACAAAAGCAATTCAATGGAGGGAGGGTAGCCTTTTTAACAAATGGTCTGGAACAATTGGACATCCATCGCCCCTTGAAAAAAAGAACCTTGACCTAAACCTCACACCTTACACAAAAAATATCTTAAATGGATAATGGACTTAAATATAAAACACAAAATTATAAAACTTTAAGAAATAAACATAGAAGTAAACCTTAGGATCTAGGGCTAGGCAAAGAGTTCTCAGACTTGATACCAAAAGCATGATTCATAAAAGGAAAAATGATAAATTGGACTTGATTAAAATTCAAAACATTTGCTCAACAAAAGATCATTATCCAAAAGAGGATAAAAAGAGAAGGTACAGACAGGGAGAGGCTGTTGTCAAACTACATATCTGATGAAGACCTAGTATCTGGAATACATAAAGAATTCTCAAAACTCAAAAAAAAAATTTCCAATTAATATATGCACAAGAGACATTTCACCAATGAAGATATACAAATGGCAAATAAACACATGAAAAGTTGTTCAAAAGTCATTAGCCATTAGGAAAATGCAAATTAAAACCACATTGAGATACTACTAAATATATATCAGAGTGGAAGAAAAAATAATGACAACACCAAATGCTGGAGAGGATGTGGAGAAACTAGATCACTCTTACACTGCTGGTGGGAATGTAAAATGGTGCAGCCACAAGTTTGGCAATTTCTTTAAAAACTCAACATTCAACTACTATACCACCTGTCAATGATGCTCTTGGGCATTTATCCCACAGAAAGAAAAACTTACGTTCACACAAAAACTTATGAATGTTTATAGCAGCTTTACTCAGAATAGCCCAAACTGGAAACAACTCCTAGATCCTTCAACAGGTGAATAGTTCAATTGTGATATATACCTATACCAATATATACCTATACCAATATATACCTATACCATGGAACTTATTCAGCAATAAAAAAGCAACAAACTATTGATACGTGCAACACTTTGGGTGAATCTCCAGAAAGTTATGCTGGGTGAAAAAAGCCAATTTGAAAAGATTACATACTGAATGATTCCATTTGTGTAACATTCTTGAAATGTCCATCAGTGGTCCAGGCGGTAAGGGGGGTTTGAAGCTGAAAGGGAAGTGGATGTGGCTTTAAAAGCTCAACACGAGGGATTCTGTGGTGATGAAAATGTTCTGTGTCTTGACTGTATCAAATCAATATCCTAGTTTTGATATTGTGCCATCGTTTTGCAAATTGTTACCACTGGGGGAAACTGGGAAAAGGGTACAAGGAATCTCTCTGTATTGTTTCTTACAACTGCCTGTGAATCTAGAGTTATCTCAAAATGCAATGTTTAATTTTAAAAAGGAGGTATATGGTGAAAAGTAAATGTTTCATTTATCATTGTTTCTTAGTCACTTTCTCTTTCCAGAGGCAATTTTCCTTTTTATCTGTCTAGAATATTTTATGAATATACAAGCTCAAACAAGAACACGTGTAATTTCACCAGAGTTTTAGTTTGCATTAATCTTATTATGTGTTGAACATCTTTTCATATAAGGGTGATTTTATTCTTTTTTCTTTTGAACTGTTCTTATTTTAGCCTATTTTTCTATTGAATCAAGTCTTTTTTTTTTCTGTAGCAATGTGTAGAGATTTCATTATATATTGAGGATGTCAGCTTTTTATGATATGAGTTGCAATTATGATTTTTTTCCCCACAGCTTGTCTTTAATTATTTGAGTTTTTGTGGGGTTATTTTTCCCATGCAGAAATTTTTAGATTTTAATTTGTCAAATGTGTTAATCTTTCTTTTTATGTCTTCTGCATTTTACGTCACACTTAGAATGGACCTTTCTTCTCTAAAATTATTTTTAAAAATTTCCCTGCATTTCTTTTAATATTTCTATGATTTTATTTTTCATCAGGGGTCCAGGTTTTTTCCACCCTTCTCTATCAGCATCCTTATGTAGGCTTTGGTCCTTTTGATCACAAGATGATTGCGAGCCTCCAAATATCAAGTCTACATTCTGACAAGTAGGCAGGGGGAAGAACAAAGGAACAGATGGAAGAAAAATTCAGGCTGTTGAGTCTGTTCCTTTGAAAAACCTATCCAGGAAGTTCTAATTACCAACTTCTGCTTACACTCATTGGCCAGAACTGAGTCATGTGGCCACTCAGCCTCATGGGAGTCTGGTGATGTGAATAATTTTAGCTGAGTACATTGATTTCCCCCTTCCCAAGAAATTGGGGTTCTGTTAGTAAAGAAGAAGGTAATAGTAATATTAGGCAGGAAACGAGCAGTGTTTGCCCCCAGGTTACTTGCATGATGTACACGTGCATTTTCTTGGTTCCTCCTTCTCTCCAAACATGTGTGTTTGCACTGCGTAACTGACTTCTAGCATCTACTGTAACCAACAAGTAGTCTGATTCAAATTCCTTTGTAAAAACTACTATTTCTCTCAGAAGCTTTTAAGATTTTCTCTTTGTTTTTTAGAATTCTGAAATCTCTCCCACCCCTAGATGGGATCTTTTCAGGCCTTCTCCCAAGATTTTATGGGCCCCTTAGAATCTGAAGATTTTTAATATTCTTCAGCTCAGGAAAAGTTTTTCCCTCTTTCTTTGGTGGTTTTCTCCTTTCCTTTGTTTCTATTCCTCCTTCTAAACTCTTATTGGACTTATACTGGATTTAGTAGATTTTTCTTCCATGTCTCTTAACTTTTCTATCACACTTTTCATCTCTTTGTCTTGTTGCTTTATGTTATGAAATGTTTGCACAGTTATGGATTCCAGACACTACCTTGGTCTTTAGCCTACTTTGTTCTATTATTGATATGACAGTTTTATTTTGAAAATTATTTTGTAATTTCCAGGAGTTCTTTCTTGTTCTTCAAATGCTTCTTTTTTGCAGCAGCCTATTCTTGATTTCTGAATGCACTGTCTTCTAAAAACTCTGCAAATACTAATTATACTTCTTAAAAACGTCACTTCTGTTCTCTGAGTTATGACTGATCTCTTTATTCACCTGAGTCTTCCCTTTTATGGAATCAGCTTTTCTTCAGTGTTGGATGATCCTTGCTTATAGGGCCCTGTACATTTGTACAGGGCTGTTTGCCTAATAGGCCCCTCCCATAAATAGGACAGACTGCCTGCTCTGTGTATAGGCAGGGCCCCGGATTCCACATAGGAGGAGCATGGAACAGGCTGAAGAACCCACAAGAGGCAAAATAAGGAGGGCTTTGTTTGGTGATATTGCCCCTCAGTGTATTTTATTCCTGGGTGGAGCTACCTTTTTGTTTCACTAAGAATCTAATGGAAGTGATAACTAGAGTTGCCAAACAATTTCTTTTAATGTGGTCTCAGACTCAACCCCACACCTGGATCCTTCCCAGGCGGAACACCTATTGTCTTCAGAGATTAACTCTCGGGTTTTATTCTGGGGGCAAATGTTGCCACCCAATGTAAGGTGTTGTAGGAAGGCAAGAGGTCTCACTGTCTCAGCTGTTTAGAATGCAGGTTAAAGATAATAAATAGCTTGATGATTGCTGAGAGATCCTCAACAGAATCTGAGGGCCCAGTAAAATGACTGATGTGCATAATGAGAACCATCATGACTCACTACTTACAATTTACATTTTATTGAGAATATTCTGTTTAAGAAGGTAGAGTAGTGTATATTTTCTTTTAGAAAGTTTTGTGATCTCAATTAAAATATATAACTTTAAATGGGTGAGCTTTGTTTACCTGGGAAATGTACTAACAATAATGTCAGATAAATGAGGCATTAATCTGACTACAAATGTGTGTGTACATGTATGTGTGTGTGTGTATATATATATTTTTTCTTTTTTGAAGACAAGGTTCAGCACAGTGCCCTGATTATGTGAATCGTATGACCGTAAGGAATACATAAATGTATAAAAATTCATGAGAGTCTATTGATATATTTTGATTTAAGCTTTTGTCCCATTTCAAGAACTGACATTTCCCCCATACTTTTATCACTAATTTTAACTTTGTTTATTTTGCCCAATCTACATTTATCAATATTAGTGAAAAAGAAAAAATTTTATCTCACATAGAAAATATGTATGCTTAAAATCTTGTAACTATTGGCTTTTATTTATTTATTTTTCTTTCAGTTTTATTGAGATACAAGTAACAGACAGCACTGTATAAATTTAAAGTGTACAGCATAATGACTTGACTTAAATGATTACCACAATAAGTTTAGTTAACATCCATCATCTCATATAGATACAAAAAAAAGGCAGAAAAAATTTTTTTCCTTGTAATGAGAACTTTTAGGATCTACTCTTTAACAACTTTCAAATACACCACACAGCAGTGTTAACTCTAGTTATCACGTTGTGTCTCACAGCCCCAGGACTTACTTATCTTATAACTGGACATTTGTACTTTTTGACCACCAGTTTCCCTGCTCCTACCTCCAATAACCACAAATCTGATCTCTTTTTCTATGAGTTTGGTGGTTTGTTTGTTTGTTTGTTTTTTAGATTCCACATATAAGTGAGATCATACAGTATTTGTCTTTCTCTAACTTATTTCACTTAGCATAATGCCCTGAAGGCCCATCCATGTTGTCACAAATGGAAGGATTTCCTTCTTTTTTTATGGCTGATTAGTATTCCACTATGTGATATATATTTATCACATTTTCTTTACCCATTCATATGTTGATGGACATTTAGGCTGTTTCTCTGTCTTGGCTACTGTAAATAATGATGCAATGAACATGGGAATGTAGATATCACTTCAACATAGTGATTTTGTTTCCTTCAAATATATATCCAGAAGTGGAATTGCTGGACCATATGGTAGTTCTATTTTTAATTTTTTGAGGAATCTCCATACTGTTTTCCATAGTGGCTGCACCAATTTACATTCCCACCAACAGTGCACGAGGGTTTCCCTTTTCTCCACATCCTCATCAACCCTTGTTACCTCTTGTCTTTTTGATGACAGCCATTCTAACAGGTGTGAGGTGGTATCTCATTGTGATTTTGATTTGCATTTCCCCAATGATTGGTGATGTAGAGCATCTTTTCATGTACCTGTTGGCCATCTGTATGTCTGCTTTGGAAAAATGTCTATTCAGTTCCTCTGCCCATTTTTTAATCAGATTGTTTGTTTTTCTGCTATTGAGTTGTATGAGTTCTTTATATATTTTGGATAGTAACACCTCATCAGTTATATGATTTGCAAATATTTTTTCCCATTTAATAGGTTGCTTTTTCATTTTGTTGATTGTTTCTTTTCTTGTGCAAAAGATTTTTATTTTGTTGTAGTCCGTCAGTTTATGAGCAGCAACTGATTTTTCAGAATGTTGTTGAAGGGGGTGTGGGGATAGTCTCTATCCCCATAGAGTAAGGGATGAGATTGAAGAGCTAAACTGTCCTCCATGAAGAGCAAACAGGAAATAGGGAGTCAGGGACTAGCCAGAGAGGGGGGTGGTGCTTAAGGAACATCCCAGAGGGAGACCCCAAGTGAGGTAGCTAGATTCCTCTTGAACACGGAATTGGAGCTCGGATGGTTATTTAATTCAGGGAAGGATCACCCCATTAGGCTGGAGAATCTGGGGATATCCAGGAGTATAACTTGAATTACACAAGCTTTGCTTTCTTTACATTTTTTAAAATACAAGTCAACCTTCAGTTCTGGCCTTTTCACTTCAGGAAAAGATTCTATGCAATGGCAGAAGAAGGTGGAGAAGTGGTTTTAAATGCAGAAGAATCCTTCTAGAGCACAAGACACCAACAAGGTAACTGAGCAGTTGGCTGGGGCCCCTGGGGAAGGCACTATTTATGTCACCTATTTATGTTCTCAGGCTTTCTAAAGAACTGAGTTCTACTTTTGTAATGTCCAAATTGTTAGAACATGAACTGTTAGAACATGTATACTTGCTGGAGACAGAAGTCACCTCCAAAATGTCCCTCCAATATTTCTGAGAGTCTTACAGGAGACTGTGCTCTGAACAAATGCTTAAGTTCCATCATCTTCTCTTGCTTCTGGCTCAGAGTGGCATACTCTGAGATTGCTCCTCCACTGTCTCATCTGAGTGTCTGTGATTGATGACCCAACTGTAGCCTCAGGATGGGGCACTCACCGTTCACCTCAAATTCACAGGGACGTGGAAGCTCGTTCTTGATCTTTATTAGTGATACCAGAACCCCAGACATACCTTCTTCAGCCTGTAGAGCATCACAACTGCGGCCCTCCATCCTGGCTGCACAGGAATGGGCCACCTCTCTCCATTGCTGTTGCTGCTGGCTCCTTCCACTTTCCCAGGGACAGATGATTCCCACTACTGGAGTGGATCCAGAGAATCTATGTCTTAGGGTCTGGGTTCAGTGAACACCTGGCCTCTGAGAAAAAAATAGGAAACCCCTTTTTCCCAGTCCAAAGATTGTGCCTCATTTCTTCCATTATCATAACTTCTTTCCAGTGAGAATATCAAATCACCTGGAGAAAAATTCCACTTACACACACCAAAGTGTGGTCTTCTCCCATTGTTCCAGGAGGATAATAACAAAATTGTCCTATATTGGTATATTTCACAAAGCCTTCGTTATCCTGTCTTATCCATTGTCACCTTGGTAAAACTTTCTAGAAATGGTCATTCATTGCTCACTGGGAAACAAGCCAATGGCTGGTTATGCAAAATGACTTTACTAGGTCCCTTCTTTCTGCATTTCTCCTCATTCCATTCCCCTCCCTACCCCTTCAATTTCTTCTTTTGCTTTGCAAACTATGAATATGGTTCTTCTCTGTTACACTAGGTCCATAGACTCACTGAGTTTTGTTGATATAGATTAATTCAACACAGGTATTTTTTGACATTTATTGTGTCCTAGTAACTGCTGCCAGACTACACAGTTTGCTCCTTCGCCAGAGAGAATTCATAAACTCATCTTGCTAGTGTACCATGCATCCAATAGCCCATGTCTGGAAGCTGCCCAAAGAGAAACAAACATGGAGGAAAATCAGAGTCTCCATGCCTGCAAGGGCTGCTAAAGATTTGTCTTGATTCCAAATGGCAGGAATAAAATCCATCTGGGCAGCGTGTCTTAGGAAGCTACATTAAACCCGAAGTAGTGTATTCATGTAGATTTTATGGGATTCCAGAGCAAAACCATGAATGAGTGTTTATTTTTAATCCCCATTACAAGGGTCATTTTAATTAAAGTCTTAAGTTAAAGGGAGTTGGTGAGTTTATCAGCCTAACATCTGATCTAAGGTATCTTCTGTTTCTTTGCAGGGCCATGAAATTCTTCATGCTCTGGGAGTTTTGTTTTCCTGAACCCTTTGACACAGAGCTTTCATTGAAAAGGGGAAATGAAGAAAGAAGTGGTGGTTCCAAGGACCATGAATAGCCCCACCCTAGGGGGAGCAGTTTGTGAGCACGGAAAGCATCCTGGGGTGAGTAAAGGAGCCTGGGGTGAGTAAAAGAGCAGCCATTTAGCTGACAAGAGGCTTATTGTAAACCATGGAGGTAAAGAGGATTTCAAGGGAGGGAAAATGATGAAAAAAAGTCCTTTCCGAATGCAGAATGCATCCCACTTTCTAGTTCAACTGGTCTCAAATGTGATCCTGGACCAGCAACCCTGCCTAGCCCAAGCATTTTTGCTCTGTCCATCACTGAACCGAGAGTTGAAAAATCACCTGGGAGAGAAAGGTTATTAGGAATAATGAGAAAGCATCGGGCCAAATTTGGTCCAAACTTCACTATTTCTTCGTTTCAAGTCAAATTCAAACCTTTGGGGGCTCAGCTTTTTTTCTCTTGGCAAACCACAACATCCTATTTCTAAGAAAGGAGCTTTGAGAAAGACTTCTTGGCCATCAAATAGCTGTTAGAAAACAACATTTAGATGAGTTAAGTGTAAATGAATCAGAAACATGTGGATTAGATTTACCTCAAAATCCATGTGGGTTTGAAGGAAAAGGAGGAAAAGGCTTAGGCAGAGTCACACTTGGGGTTTCGCTGATCCTTCTATGAGTGAAAAGTAGGTTTGAGGGGTCATCAGCTGCCAACACTAGGAGGATGTGGTTGGTCCTATGTGTATTGTGGTCATTGTTGTTGTTATTAATATTATTGATTGTGTATGTGGGCATTTAGGTATTTTATAGTATTTCTTTTTCTTTTGTATGCTTGTTGCTCAGACCATCCCTATCAACTGCCCATCATGATGAAGGGTCAGTACAGCTTAGGACACTGTAAGGAAGGAAGAACTATTTCTCTATCCCCTGGGTTTTTCTGACTTGTCTAAGAATTAAATTGACATGAGACAGAAGAACAGGAGAAAATCAAACAAAATTTAATAACATGTATACATGGGAGGAACCAAGGTAAACTGAGTAACTAGCCTAAATGGCTGAAGCCAACACCTTAAATACCATCTTCAGCTAAAGACAAAGGAGAACATTTTGGGTAGTGGTTTGGGACTTCAAAGGGGAGGAAGGCAACTCACATGAAGATGGAAAAGCAAATGTTGGGTAAACAAATGTTTGCTGGGCCATCCATCGATAATGGGACCCAAGAGAGAACTGTGATAAAAAATGGACCTTGCTAAGTGCCTTCCTGCTTTCCTGTCTACCACATCCAAAGTTATCTGTGGTGACAGCTCCTTCCTGGGACAGGCCTTCTGTCTTAAATTCTTTTAGGTAGTTAGAGAGTGAAGGTCAAAGCTTCTTTCTGAGTCTTTGTTCTTAAAAATAATGAAGCCAAAGAGACACACGATGGGGTGGCAAATTCTGATCCTCCACAGTGTGGAACTTACACTTGCTTTACCGCTGAATGATGCTTTGTACCTCCAAATGTATGAGGAATGTGTAAAAAAGTCCTTACATTGCTTAAAAAGGTATTTGTTTTAGATATTATGGGAGGCTTTCCAATGTCAAAACTACCCACCTTCCTTGACTCAAGAAGCCCAGTGACTTCCCAAAGTAGTATGGAAGTCAAAGGAAATTTCAAGGGAGAAGAGGTATATGGAAGGAAAGACTGAGTAATGTATTGGTCGTTATACTAAATGGTTTTAATATTCCTCCCATTCTCCCTCATCTCTTCACCTTCAAATGTTCAAACCTTCCTGCATCTGTGTTCTCATTCCTTTCTATCTTTCAGTGGAGAATGTGTTCTTCATCAAAGGCCAATCCCTCTATTTGTCTTCTAGGCCTGGGCTACCCAATATGGTAGCCACCAGCCACAAGGGGCCATTGAGAATTTGAAATGCATCTAGTCTGAACTGAAATGTGCTGTAAGTGTAACACACTTAGTATGAAAAAAGAATGTAAAAGAGCTCACTAATAATTGCTTACATCGATTGCATGTTAAAATCATAATATTTTGAATATGTTGTGTACAATGAAATATGTTATTGAGATTAATTTTACTTCTTTCTTTTTTACTTTTACTAATGTGTTTACTAGGAAACTCAAAATCACATATGTGGCTTGCATTATGCTCTAGACATGACATTCCCTAGGGTCTCAGGGACATCACTCTTCTGATAATCTCATTTCTCTCCTATGTCTTCAACATTTCCCCCTTGTCTGGATCATTCTGTTAGCTTTCCACTTGTGCAAATGGTTCCCCAAACAAAAGGAAACTGAAACCCTCTTTTGACACCATCACCTTCACTAGCTTCCACCCTGTTCTGTTTATTATCACAGCCAAGCTTCTTGAAGCTGTTGCCTACACAGACTGCTTGCATTTCTCATCAGTCAACCTGAGTCTGTATTCTCCTACCACTTGCTCAAACCTTCTCTTGCTTAAGCCAGAAATGGCCTCCACAGTGCAAATCCAAAGGGCATATCTTTCCCGATCATCTCTGCAGCATTTGACATAATCGATCACTCCCTGCTTCTCAAAACTCTCTTCTTGTGGCCTTTTCCTAGGATGCCTGGTTCCCTATTCTCTCTGGCCATTCCTGCTCCTCTCTTTTGTTAGACTTACGTCTTTCATACTACCTCTAAATTCTGGAGTGTCTCAGGCTTCTATCCTGGTCCTCTTCTCACTGTATATTCTTTCCCTAGACAACTTCCTCCATTCTCATGATTTTAAATATGATTTATGCTGACAGCTCCCAATCTCAGAGTACCTACTGCAGACCTGGAAATACTCAGAACTTCTTCTGCAGTCCAACCCCACCTGTAAGTACCTACCTGACTCTTCATTTAGGCATCTCTCAGACATCCAAAAATTATCATGTCCAAAGAGGAACTCTTAGGCTTCTCCTCCAAATTTTGTTCTTTTCCATCTCAGTAAAGGACATTACCATCCACTCAAGTTCCCATGTCAGAAACCTGGGAGTTATCCTCAACTTCTTCCCCAGCTTCCACAGACAAATATCATAAAGTCTTCTCAATTATATCTGAAAAATGTTTCTCAAATCCATCAGCTTCTCTCCATACCCCTGGCCCAAGGGATCATCCTTTCTCCTGGACTAGCACAATTGTCTCTGAGCTGGTTTCAGCATGTAGTGTCAGAGCTAGAACTCAACCTAAGGCCATGTTAGTGTTCCACATTGCTCACACAGATGCCTCCTACTCTCACCCTTTATTGTTTTCCTTACTGCTAGGAAGTGGGGGAGCTAGAGTCTCAACTTAAGTCTCTCTGGTTTTTCAGTTGAAAGAGCAAAGAAGGCTTCTCTGCAGAGGTGACATTTAAGCTACTATCAGAATGACAAGAAGGAACCAGGCATAAGATGATCAGAAGAAAGCATTCCAGGCAGAGAGAATAGCAAGTGCAAAGGCCCTGGAGTGGGAATGAGCTTGGCGTATTTGAGGAACAGAAAGCAGGCAAGTAAGTTTGGAGTAGGTGGAGAGAAAGAGTGTGAGCCAGCCTTCGGAGTCACAGGCCACTTTGTGAGACATGGATGGAAAGGAAGCCCAGGTGGAAACCTCCGCAAGTATTAGGAGCCTCTTGTGCTAAGTTGGTGGCTTGAGCTAGGTTATGCCAGTGGAGATGAAGAGAAGGAGAAGTGGATTTATTTGAGAGATATTTTGGAGGTGGAATCACCAGGACTGCCAGTGGATTGGAGGTAAGAGAAGGGTAGGACTCATTTTCTGAGATGGTGAATACTCAAGAATTTAGATTTGGGTCAGATAAGCTATGAACATGCTAGCTGAAGTTCAGAAAAGAAGTCAGATGCTAGAGGTGCATATTTTACAGTCATCAGTGTATACGTGGCATTTAAAGCCACAGAGATAGATGAGAATTTCTAGGGAAGGAGGATAGAGAGAAATGAGAAGAGGACCCAGGAAACAACACTGACATTGATGGGAAAGTAGGCAAAGTGGAACCAGTGAAGGGACATGGGAAGGAATGGCCAGAGAGGTAGGAGAAAAACCAGACGAGTGTGGGTTTCCTGGAATCTAAGAGGAAGCAATGTTTCAAGAAGGAGGGAACAGTCTCCTGTATCAAATGCCACTTCAAAGGTGATGAAGATGAACCCCAAAAAGTGTCCTTTGAATCTGACTCCATATAAGGTTGTTGGTGACTGATCAGAGAAGTTTGAGTAGAGTGGAAAGGGAGTGTAGTTATACTTTTAGAGTTTTGTTTTTAGAAATAGCAAAGAAAAAGAAGCCAAGAGAGGCACTTTGTATAGGTGGGAGATAGCAGGACCTTTGTGCTTGCTGTTGGGAATGGTCTGGAAGAGACAGAGAGATAAAAGAGGCAGGAGAGTAAGACCCATGTCTGCCCCCCTCTAAAACCTGTGCTTTTAATATCTATTTGCAAAGTGACAGTCCCCATGGTCGTTGCCCACTCCTCTTACATCTTGAAATCAGCTTGGAGGGCGTGCATTGATTCCTTCTGTTCAAATGAGAGTCTCCTTACATTTCTCTTTGTCTGAACATCCATGTGACCTCTGCCGGAGTTACCCAGAACTGAGCAGGGATACTTTGGTCTGATAAAGCATACACCCCAAAACGGGCTCAGAACTTGCAACTTTTCCTTTGAACACAATATAAATGCTACTGTGGACCTCAGAGGTTAATCCATTACAACGAAGCAATTAAATTTAGGGTCCGTTTGGAAGATAAAAAGCACCGAGTAATAACCAGTTCAGAAAACTCAGCCATGATGGATTTCTATAATTTCCTCTGACTTCTTGGAGCCACGTCTGGTGACCCGAGGTGGGATGGTGTGACTGCCCAGTGGTGGCAGAAATGCAAGGGGGAGATTATTTTTATTAAACAAGTTACTTCTGAAGCCTTGGCCTCTCTTGCTTCCCCTTTCTCTCTCAAGAAGCTCATTTGCCAGCTGGTAATGCATTTAACCCTTAAGCGTACAGTCAACCTCACATGAGCGAGGAAGATCATTTTACAAAGGGAAGCGATCTGAACTGCTTTTTCTCCGAGCTAGGATTCTCAGTTTTGAATCTGGACTGCGTTCCCTCCGTTGTTCACCTACTTTGGTTTAATTGCTTTACTTGCTTACCTTCCTCTGGCGGCTTTTGTATAGATTATTGAGAAATAAGATGCTTAGTGTGTCCTCTTTTTCATCACAGTGCTTCATCCATGAGAAAGAAGAGTAAATGCTCTATGACAAGGCTGGAGCCGGGATGAACACTTCAGACCCTAGTTTATTATTCTTCGGCTCTGTTCTCTGCACCCCTTTTTACCTCACAAAGCATGTAGCCATCCTGAATCATTCATTCCACAGACATTCCTGGCACCCACTCTGCCTGTGACACTGTGCTAGGCATCGTGGAACCTATAAATGTTTAGCCATGTGGCACCTGCCCCCTGGAACTGGTCCCTGCTCTGTTTCAGCGGGAAGTACAATGAGCTTGCTGACAGTCATTTTAGGAGATTATTTTCTCTGTGCCGAATTGCCCTGTCTCATTAACGACAGGCTCAATTTCCATCAGGCTCCTTGATGGGTCTTGCAAGACATCCAAGACGGAGCTTCCTTCCAGCTCAGAATTATAATTCCCTACGGATACATGTTGGCGTCCGCCAGCCACTCAGGAACCTAATGAAGTTAATTTTCAGAAAAGCAAACACAAATATAACGGTGATCGGGAGAGCAGCCACAACTGTCTGAGCCATTTCTTCGATGGAGGAATTAGCACATTAAGTAATTTGCACTGCCCTTTTTTTCCATGAAGGATTTAGGAGATGATTGTCCGGTTTGAGGGCTGTGGTTTCAGATTTGCAACCAGAGACTGAGTTCAAGTCCCGGCTGTGATTATTTGAGCTCTGCCCCTTCTCAGCCTGTAGGGCCCAGGTGTCATTAAATCATTTGTCCCGCCTACTTCATGGGGCTGGTGGGAGGATGAAATGAGATAATAATATACAAGAAAGGGCTTTGTTAAGGAATAAAGCGCTATGCACATGTTAGTTATTATTTCAGAAACCAAAGTTAAGAAGAGATAAAAATCTTAATCTGGGAGCTATTTTTCTACAGAGCTGGTTGGCAGGTCACTGCTTTTTTCTCATTTCTTCTTTGTTTGCATGTCAGAGAATTAGCAACCAGATAGGAAGGAAATGCCATTATTAGAACATAGGCTGTCTGGGTGGCAGGGAGGTTCCAGTCGAGGTGCTTTTAGTGGTTTCCAGGACTCTGATTTGCGTACCTGGAACTGTCGAGCCACTGATAACAAAAATACACTCAAGTGGTATGTGTTACACTTTGGTTTGCCAGAGCGTCTTCAATTTTTACCTTGAAGCTCATTGTTTTGGTAGAGGCAATAATTCCAAACAGATTGTTCAGAATAGTGCTGAGCCCAAGGTTTCTAGAGAGTCCGGACATCAGAGGGCCAAACTTGACCTCTGCCACCACCAGCTGCATTGTCCTCCCTGAGAGGCAACACCCTGTATCAGATAGGACAGGCAAGTAGCTCATTTGTGAAATCCATCTTAGAATTTTTTAATTTTTTTTTTCGTTGAGGAAGATTCACCCTGAGCTAACATCTGTGCCAATCTTCCTCTATTTTGTATGTGGGTCACCACCACAGCATGGCTTGATGAATGGTGTAGGTCTGCACCTAGGATCCAAATCTGTGAACTTGGGCTGCCGAAGTGGAGCATGCTGGACTTAACCACTATGCCGTGGGGCTGGCCCCAGGAAATTTCTTATTGGAAAATTAAAATATGTATATGTGCATACACACACATATATATATCCATATATGTATTTTTCTCTTTTTTTGAATCTCTTCTTGTTTATTTGTTCATTCACCAATTATTGGTGTTAACCAACTATTTGCTCACCAAATCTTTGTTCATGAACATTCTTTAAAAGAGTGTTTCTCAAGGAGTGGACCATTCAAGATCCCCCCTTAAGAGAATGACTTGGAGTGTTTACTGAAAATGCAGACCCCACCTTTGAGACCTATCAAATAAGCCTTTCTGAAGGTGGGGCCCTGGGACCTGCATCTTCAACAAGCTTCCCAGGAGGACCAATAAGCAGGCTCAAGGTTGAGAACTCGTCTTTAAATATTGTCCACAGGGGTTTGGTAGTTTCTATTGCCATTTCTCTCAGGTTGAAAGTTCCTGGGCCAGCACTCTTGATTTCGTTTTGAGCAGCTGGATCAACTCTTATTAGCTCTACATCCATCTTGAGCTTTGGTAGACTCTTAACCAATTTTGATTTTATTCTTCGTGGCCCAAAGATCATTCTTCTTTCCAGACAGAACAAAAGCAAAGCAGGAGTCAGAGAGCTCTGCTTTCATTATATCATCCTTCAAATACACAGCATTGAAACCAGCCCCTAGACGTCTCTCTGACTGTGTAGTCAATCCACGCCTGCTACACACACAAAATCTCTTTTGACTCTTGCACTGTCACTAGCCTTACTCATTGTGGACCAGGGTGGCCAGCTGTTCTGATCTGTTTAGAACTCCCCCAGTTTTAGCACTGAAAGTTCCATGTTCTGGGAATCCCCCAGTCCCAGGCAAACCAGAATGGCTGGTCAGTCTATCAGGACATTCACCTTCTTGACTCTCTTCTTCCAGTTAAAACAAACTTGTATATTCATGTTATGTTCATGTATGATTTAATGTTCATCTTTTGTCCTTCTTTCTTTTTTTTTTTTTTTTTTTTTTGCTGAGGAAGAGTCACCCTGAGCTAATACCTGTTGCCAATCTTCCTCTATTTTTTGTATATGGGTCACCACCACAGCATGGCCACCTATGAGTCGTGTGGGTCCACGCCTGGGAACCAAACTTGGGCCACTGAAGTGGAGCATTCTGAACTTAACCACTATACCATGGGGCTGGCCCTTTTGTCCTTATTTCTTAAATCCTCTTCTAAGAGTTTCCTGTGCAAGAATACTGGTTTACTTCAATTGCATTACCATTTTTTTTTAAACCAGATGGAGATGACACTTGACTTCTGTTGAATGAAGGGATACTTGGGACTTCCCACTTACGTGTCCCAGGTGTAGAATCAGAGCTGCTCCAGGAACTGGCTGTGCATTAGCCTCCTGCCTTTCTGCATGGAGTGACATATCAGCTGGCTTGCTTTCCATATCTATTAAGTAAGGTCATCCTCTTGATGTCTTAGATCCTTTGTGTCATTCTCTTAGTCAAAGGTAGAATCTGTGTGGTTTAGGATTCATCTGCAAATAGGAAAAGAACACAAGTATCAAGTCAACTGGTACTAAAATGGAGCTTAACAAGCCCCTAGTACTGACAAGGATACCCAAATATCTCCAAGTTGATCCCATGCCTTCTGCTAATATCCTCCCACCCTGCACCTCTTGCTTCCACCCTCTGATGTGGGTGGTTCTAATGTTATTTTGAAACCACAAGAAGACTGTATTGTATTGAGTTAGGAGAGGGGATTTCTTGAGATCTGTATTACTCTTAGTCAGAATGCACACATTTGCAATAGACTTGGGACATTGCACTGTCTGTCTCCTTTGTGATTCTTTGGCTTCAAATGGATAACAAAGTCCTCAAAAATTACTTCAAGCTAGACCAACTTTTAATTTTCTTTAAAGTTACACCAAGTCCCCTACTATTAGAAAGGGGTACAGGAATTAGTATCATGGGCTAAAAATAAATAAAATCCCCAAATAAACCATTGGCCTCTTGAGGCATTTCCCTCTTTTCTTTCATTTGAGATCAATATATAATTTTCCATCATAGTAAATATTGCCTCCCAGCTCCTTTATAAGATCTTCCTAACCCCCGTGAGACATGTTTCCTGCCTGACTTGGGAGGCCGTGGAATAATGCCTTTGAATTCTAGCAATTGCCAGACACTCTGCTCTTGGCATCCCCCATCATCTGCTCTGGGTGGCATCATCCATGCTATCCAGCTGACCACAGCCTTCTCCCACCACAGCACATCTTTCCTCCTGTCCTTGTCGCCTCCTCATGTGTTCTCCAGCAATCTTTCAATAACAGGTTTGTGAATTTTAACATAGCCGTCCATCTCTTTGACTAGTGTTACTCAGTATCGCTTTCTAAAAAATAGTTCTTTTCTTTTGAATTCCAGTTTTAAGACCCTTGAGAATACCTTGGAGAACATGGCCCTTGAAATCATCTTCACTCCTCTTCATTTATGTATCAAACAAAAGGCTATCTTAGTTTGTAAGTGAGGTCTCCCTTCTCTCCTCCAGATATAAGGACAACTTTAAACTCCACCTGGAAATGTTTAAGAAAACTAAGACCACTAAAAGCCCTCCATAGTGATTGGAATAAATCCTAGGATTAACATATCACAGTGGAACCAAAAAAGAAAGGTGCTGCTTTTCAAAGTTATAGTCATGCCACCTCCTAGAAGGAAGGCAGACCTATTAAATAGGGAGCTGCTCTTTTTTTTTAAGAAAACACTTCAATGAGCCTTTGATTATGCGTCATGTTTTATCTATGTGGATGCATTTGAGTCAAAGAGAGGCCTAAGATGGCTTTGCATAATTTTTCTGAAAATGTCAGTGTCCTTTGGGTAAGCCTAAGGGCTCACCATTGGGGATAGGGAGGTAGTGGTAGGCAGAGGCTTGGGGAAGGAATATGAGAGAGCAACTCTAATTTATGAAAGATCTGGAACCACATGGCGTCCATCAAGGCCCAAGGAGAGAGACAACAGTAGGGGGTTCTTCACGAAGGGCTTAGACTACCAACTTTATTAACATTAGTATCTGATATCCAAGTTTTTAAGCTTTTCTTGTCCTCTGTTGAAATCCCACTGTGTTATCCCCAAACCTTCAAAGTCTGTTCCACACAAGGCAAGTGTTGGGTTTACCTTGGAGGATAAAAGGAGGCTGATCTGCACTTGGGGGCAGTGATGTGGTGAGAAGAGCACAGACTGAAATCAAAGATGATTAGGGGGAAACCAGGAACAAGAATTTAGGGCTGATGGGTATCGGCAAGCTTCAGAAGATTGTAAAAACCTTATAGAAATACTAAGAAATACTGGAGAGACACTGGAGTTCCCAGTTACAGAGGATAAAGGCTTGAGTTATTTTATATGAATATTAGACGGAAGGTAACACACAAAGATGTAGACCTTGGATGACTTGAGTTACATTATTTGCGAGAACCCTTCTTTCTGTAGAGCAGACAATGTAAAATCTTTGGGGAAGATAGCAAGTCTCTCAACAGACTTTCATAAACACTATTGCTAGGACAGTTTAATTTGCATAATAATTTTCTCTCTTTTTTTCTTGCTACTTTCCTCTGACACCGTCACAGATATGTAGCAGTGTTCAGAGACAAAAATTCCACTCTTGGACATACACCAAGCACGTGTATTGTTGTAGCTGCAAGGCAATCTGAAACTTCTAAGATGGGGCAGCAGAAGATGGGAGTATGTCTGGATGTGTCAAGGTGACTCTAGGACTGGCACTCAAGGAGGATGGCTGCATGGGTATCACAATGTCAGTGCCTGAACTTGGGTTGAATACTTGTTGACAGAAGCATCCAAGGATGCCAACATGGTGGGTGGGGCTCAGCAGTGAGTATTTGGGCAGAGGTAATATTCTTTGTTTGGAAGGTGGGTGCCTTATGCATCCAGGAATGTTTGTCCCTTAGAAGCAGAAGCCAATGGGGAAAAGGATGGTGAATAGGCTCCTAAACATAAGGAAAGAGGCCTAGTTAGAAAGAAGCCTTCACTGAAATGAATTTATCCAAGATTATCCAAGCTACTGCACTAGCTGCTGATTATTGCCACAGGCTCCTGAGGAAAGGGGCAAAGGGAACATGCTTTATTTCTAACTCAGACTTTGGCCCCATACCCTTATCTGGTGTTATCCCTGAGGCACTGGACTGGGTCATGTGTGAACTGTAAGGACTCCATTTTCTCCTCTAATCCAAGACCTAAAGTCAGGTCTCTTTGGCCTTTTCCCCAGGCCTATCTCTGGTTTTGCTCTCACCATTCTGATAGTGAGGATGCACACAAAATGAAGAAGCCAAGAGAAAGAGAACATGCGCCACGTTCATACCCATTTCCTCTTCTCCCATCCACAGCTTCACTGCCTAGAACTGAGATCAAACTCTGTCCCAAGACTCCATGATTTTAGAACTCTTCTTCTTGGAAGCAGCACGGGGCTGAGGGGATTGAAGAAACCACTTGGAGAAGAGAAGCTTTGAGCTGCTTCCAGAGATGAGAGGGTGTCACTAATGTTATGTTAGGGTAGAGACTCTCATCATTGGGCTGCGGTTCAGAGCAAGCATCCATCCTCGTGAAAACAATGGGATATGGAGGAACAATGGCTGAGAGGATGAAGCTAAGGCTAGAGGCTTGGTGGACACAGAATGCCCACCTTGTTCCTGTGAGCCATCAGTATATATAATTAATTTTAAATTAATTTCAAACATGCCCATTGATTGGTATGGGGCTTCTAATGTACTGCTTGGGGCCAGAATGGGTCTAGGGTGGCAATGAAAAGTGTTTAGGTCCTACAGGACACGAGGGTGGGGCAGGAGGGAGAGATAAAGTAGTCACCAGTAAGATGGTGCATGCTCAGTCTTTCCACACTGGGAGACTGACATTGGTCCTCTTTAGCTTACCTTCTCGGCCCTGAGGCAGGGCAGGGAAAAGAAACATTAATCTGTGGCAATTTTGCAATGACATCTCTGGTATGCTCCAGAGAGGGTCATATTCTCATACAGCAGCAGGAAATTCTCGATGAACTGCTCATTGCAGACCCAGCCATGCCTTTGGCTAGTTGTCACCCAGTTCTTCTGATATATTGTTTAAACATATTGGTTTCTTGGCTAGATTTATTGCATTGAATACATTTACAATATGTAACAATCAGTTTGACACTGGCTTGAATAATCAGAAGGGATGCCAAGACCATTTGGATGGATGCCACACCCAGTCAGAACGGATGTCATGACCAATCAAACTGGAAGCTGACCATAACAACTGACAGAGCCACACCAGTGCAGACCAGCCAAGGAGCAGCCCAGTTCCGATGAGTGCTTGGAATAATTAATGCCAATAGGAGCCTTCTACTAGTGAGAATTTCAGAAAGTATGATAGGTTTGTTGAGTTTGTGGTTCTTGAAATCCTTGCAAGAGCTGCCTTGAGGCAAGGCTGGTCTTACACATCGCATGGTGCACGCAGTGGATCGGCTTCATGAGGGTAAGGCGGCAGCCAGAGTTTGGCCACTGGCCACCACTCTTCTGCTGAGAACTTTCAAGCAAATGTGTATGGGGGGTGGAGGCAGAGAGATACACGCCAGGATTTGGCTTGAGTTCCCTGGAGACGGCTTGGAGGCTGGTGTGCACACTCAGGCACATCTGCTGTCGCTCACATGTGCACGCTCACACGGCACTCCGTGCTGGTTAGTGCTGTCGGGTTCAGGGGACCTGGGCCCAGGCAGAGCCAGCGGCTGGCAAAGTCATTGTTCATTGTATTGTGAGTGACATGAAATCCACCATTTGACAGCCAGCCCACATAGCTGTGGTGACGAAAGAGGCTCCCTTTAGATCACACATTCCACCGCTGTGCATGGATTAATATGGCCTTGAAAGGGCTTTTCTTTCTTTCTTTCAAATTTAATATGAGACTATATGAGGAAGAACATGGTAGCAATTAGCTGCTGCTATGAATTTTATGAGCAGTTTGCTAGAAACCACATTAGGGACTCCACGGGTAGTGCTGAGATCAGTTTTGCTATGTTATTTTTTCTCTTTTCCTCCCCTTTCCCTTTTAAAAGGCCAGCCTGAAGCTCCAGAATGGTGTCAGTTGCACGGCCCTTGTGGCCACCGTTCTCTTTTCCGAGACAAGTAGGCCCAGCTCATCCCTACCTTGGATCCTGCACAGAGCCTGCCAGGTGGGTCTAGCTTGTTCTGGAGCCTGGAGCAGCTGCAAGGATGGGAAATACTCTGGCCTTGGTTCTGACAGGTAGAGAGAAATCCTTACAAGAAGCGTCCACGGCGGAGTTGCTACTAAAGAGAAATAAAAAAATCCTGCATGTTTCTCACTTTTAGCAAGGGGAACTTAAGTAAAATATGGGCATTAGCTAGGAAAAAAAATGGAAGTAAATAGCTTTATAAATTCTCAGGAAGCGTGGAGGTGGTTTAAAAACATTTTACCCGAAGCCAAGGGAAAGGGTTGGTAGTGGATAAAGGGACCGGATGCAGGAAGCAACCTCCGCACGGCTTCTTGGGAACGTGTGATGAAGCCAGTCGAGGTCTGTGTTCAAAAATGGTTTCAATTTTTGGATCTGGAATCTTGAAAGAAACAAAAGTAAGTTTGTTACCAAGTCACAAACCTTGGTCAGGTCACAAGAGGAAGACCTGTAAACACAAACAGGTGAGGGACAGTCCCAGCCACGAGAGTGAATCAGCTGGCAGGGAAGGGAAACATAAAAACCAAACCAAAACATAAAAACAAACAAGAAAGACCTCAGTCCACTTGAGGAAACATAGATATGAGAGGGATGAGAGCATAGCTTTTACTTCTGATTCTTTTCCATGACATGAAAAGTTAGCCATGGAGAGTTCTAGAAGAAGTAGAGCCGAGAGGGTAAACTGAGACTTCTTCTGCGATGAGGGCACAGGCTGCCTGTGGATGAGAGAAGCAATCAGAGCCGCCTCTTGAGAACAAGCATCGGCACATCCTTTCGTGTCGGCTGAACTGCAAGTTGTAGTTCACGTCCAGGAAGCTTTGGACTCAAGCAGAAATTCAGGTTGACGATAAATGAAGAGTCTAGGATCAATGATAAATAATACCTCATTGACACCTTTTTTCCCTAAAATATACAAAATGATAGTGGTTTGTTAACATTGCTTCATCTCAAATGTTTTCATGAAGCAGCATCTTGTTAACCGATAAGAAGTAGAAAATTCATGATAATAAATCGGTGAGGCTTGAATCTTTAACTCAATTGAATGCTCAGCACGTCTGATTCTTGGCAATTGGTTAGGACGACGGAAATGATACCATCAAATATCATCTGATAGAAACATGATTCGACGGCCTGTTTCCTGCGATTTCCTGATGAAAACATTGTATCTGAGCTCAGACATGAATATTTCAATAATAGAGAACTAGACTGTTAGTAAACTTGGCTCATTGAAAACATTCCCCACTTGAAGACTTCCTGGTTTGAGTTCAGCTTTTTTAGAACGCGCCATCTTATAAAACTTTTGATGCTAAATATTTGAAAGAGGCTATAACAAACGCATGTAAGAGTTAAACTTGCATTGTTGGTTTAAAATATAGTCAGTGGGATGTAAATATAAATGTAATTTAAAATGTAATCAATGGCAAAATGACCCTCAGCCTTCTTTCAAATTAAGCAAAATTAAACACGAGGTCGGTGTTAATAGAAAAAATAACTTGTGCTGGGTGCGTGAGTTCTCATCTCATTTTGTGTTTTAAACTGTGCATGTATGTTTATAAACTCTTTTTTACATCTTTCACCATAAAAAGTGTAAAAAATTAACTTGGGACTGTGAGCTAAACTTCCCTCCTACACACGCACACTTTAGTTAGTATTAGTCAAATCCTCATAAAATTTCTAGCATGGGCCTCGACAATTTGAGTGACACAGAGAGTCATGCAAATAAAAAGAGAAGCCAGCAAGGATGAGGAAAGGCTGAAGGCGCTGGCGTCATTTAACCTGGAGAAGACAAGGATCCGGTTGATTTAATAATGGTCTCCCAGTTTATGGAGGGTTATTATGCAGAAGATGGTGTCCAGCTGTTTTTCATTTCCAGTGAAGATAGAAAAAAATGGAGAAGCTGGCATTGCACCCGGGGAGGTTAGAGATTAGAGATGAAGCAGCAGGTCCTGCTTGAAGGGTTGGGAGATATTGGAATGAACAACCAAGGAAGATTATGAAATCCCCATCTTTGGAATTCTTAAATTAATGTGATCTGCGTGAATCAACGGGGTGGAATGGTTTAGTTATCCGCGGGCTAGCTAGGGAGGGACGGCCGAGGGAGCATTCTGTAGGCCAAGTCCCCCTGGTGCGCCATGCCTCTCCGAGCTGAGCGGACCGCCTGCCCGTGGCGGGGAAGCCAGAGCGCGGAGCCAGGAGCCTGCTGCCTTGTGGCGACGCTGCTCGTCTGTGTGCCAGGGTAAGCTGACGCTTCACGTTCCTTTCGACTCAACAGGCTCCCAAGTCGTCTAGGATCTTTCTGACTGCCAACTGCCACCTTGAAATAGGAAAAGCATTTTAAACAAATCCTCCAGGACGCGCAGGCCGAGGGTACGTTTGTAGCGCTCAGAATACACGGTCCCCAGACACTTCCCAGAGGCCACTGAAAACTGTTAGCACAGTGGGAAACCCCGTGGAAAAAGAGACGTGGGAAACGGGAAGATTCAGATATTAAACTTATCTCCTCTCTTTCTCTTTTTAAAACATTTTTTTGACAAAGGCTAAATTTTCCTGATGACCAAATTTCTCTCTGCTTCTCTCCCCCCCTTTCATTTTTCTTTCTCTTTTGAGTTCTTTCAAGCTTTTTTTACTTACAAAAAGTATGTGAAGTATGACAATTAGATCTTATGGATGCTGAGAGGCAAACCCAGGGAATTTGAAGGAGGCAATTAAATTTTTTTTGTTAAAAGAATAAAAGCCTCCAGCTTTGCTTTACTTATAAAAGGATACACTTACTTGTGTCTGTTTTAAATATATTTCTTAAGGTGATGAAACAGCCCAGTGAACAGAGCTGTATGTGAAGAGATTTGTGTGGAAAGGAGGATTTGAAAAACCCTTTTTTCATCTTCCCAAAGCAGCCCAACCTTGGACTTCAAAGGAGCTGAGCAGAACTTCTACCTAAGGGAGGCCTTGCCTCCCCCAGCAGGCTTGGTTTCCATACCATGGTTTTTCTGGAAATGTCCTCTTTCCATATGCTCCCTCTGAGTCACGCCTCATTGAGAGTGATGATTATGATCTCCTCTGGACGTTCGGATGCTGCTGAGAATTGGGAGATTTTGAGCCCTGGAATTCGGGTTCTGCCACATGTTTGGATTAACAACCAGTTAAACCTTGCTAAAGCAATATTTTTCTATGCAGTTAGTTTTTATACCAAACAAGGTTTGTAGTAATTGGATGCCCTACTTGAGCAAAACTGTTTACCAGAAAATAAATCACTCTTGGCATTAAGAAAACACAAGCCCGGGGATTCGCCAGCACAGCATCATCCCGTTCATTTCTCATAAACCTAGCCCCAAACATGTGCATTCTCATCTACGATGACTTATGCTTTGAATTGTGGTCTCTTTATTTCCATGCCCATTATAATGCTTACCTAAACATTTCCCTCTGTTTAGCTGCGGTGCTTCTGGTAATGACTTCTATTTGGCTGCTGGGAAACATTTGCCAGCCTTCAGCAAGCTGTATGGAAAAGAGAGGAGAAAGAGAGAGGGGGAGAGAAGGAGAGAGGGAGGGAGGGAGTGAGAGAAAGGGAGAGAGAGAGAGGAAGAAAGGGAGAGGGAGAGGGAGAGAGGAGGAGAGACAGAAAGAGAGAGAGAGAAGAGAAGGATTGGAGGGAATCAAAGGAGGGAGCAGAAGAAAAAGGGCGTAATTTTTTCATGAGTGGTCATAAAATTACAGAGAATTAGGACTTGAAGCAACTTCGGGGTTATCTAATTCAGCCTCTGCAAGTTGTAGATGAGGTCAATAGGAGCATGACTGGCTCTAGGTACCATAGGAGGCAGAAAGGTGGGATGTGAATTCAGGTCCACCAACTCCTATCGACCTTGCCCTGGCCTGAAGTTCCTTCTGTCCTCCAGTGGTCTTTTTCTCTGGAGATCTTGGATGCCTAAAGAAGAGTTTAGAAAAGCAAAATATGGTAGGCCAGTTCTCTTAGGTAGAGATAATGGAACTAAGTTGAAGTTACAGGTTTTTCCATCATAGTAACCAAGAGGGTCAGCGAGTTCCAGGGAGCAGAACCACACATTGCTGATGTGTGGTTGTGCCTCCTATGAATGGTCCCACCCAGTTTCAGACAGTCATTTAACGCCAGTTATAGCCACGTTGGAAGAAGCTATTAGTAATGCAACTATCAGGGAAAAACAGGAAAATGATCAAAACATATGAGGTTTTCAGACTTTGAGAATGTTGTTGAAATTCTTATAGAAAATGGAAAGACAGCTCCCCTTGAGTAATGATTTATTTATTCTATTGACCTCACAACAGAGCTAGTAGCTCTAATCATTCGGAATGAATGTAATTGGCTTTCCATCAATGAGAAGGCTGGATCCAAGTGAATTCTGCTCAAAAACCATAAATGCTATAAAAGGGAAAAAGCACCCCAAAAATAATCCAAAAGATTTAGAATTAGCCCCCTCATGCTTCAATCTGACTTTGGTATACTAGAATATTTTTGGAGTATTTGTTGCTAATGTGCATTTTTGACAGTAGGGGCAAATTCACGATTTTTGAGAATTCAAGAATGAGTTGTTCAGCATGAGAAGATTTAGTCATTAATGAAGTAAATATATTTTTTCTTCCGAGCAGACTTTTTCCTTCACTTTAACTGAGTACCGTCATTTGTCAGAGAGACTGGGGTCATGACCATAGCTTCGAGGGAATTCCCCCGGTTCACTTATTTCAATGATAAAGTCATTCACATGGAACTGCATTGCACTTGGATTCTAGTGTTGAAACCACTTCTTGAGGCCCGATTTGCATAGGCTAGAAATTTTGAGAGCTGGGACAGGATTATTGAATCATCCACATTGTCTACCATTTTTCTTTGCAAATACCGGGTCATAAATACACTTTGGATGAAGAAGTCCACGAGTGAATGAAGGTCAGGCTAAATCATTTCATCATAGATCGCGACTTGGATGTTTCTACTCGCGTCACCAGTCAGCAGTGACTACCGGGTTGTTGCTGTGTGTAACACAGCGTGGGAGGCACAGAGTGAGACAGATAGACGTGTGTCACAGCAGATGGTTGCTGCCCTCAAGGGGCTCACACACTGCACAGGGCAGAGCCACAATTCTCAGCCCTTTCCTCTTGGTGACATCCTGGATCAAGTCAGCCATGGCGCCACCATCATCTGCAGTGGTCTCCTACCATTCATTGAGAGGCCAAGGTTCCTACCTCTCCTCCCTGCAGGCCTTAGCTCCACCTCCTGCTCTCTACCTTTCCACCCACTCCCTATGTCAAGGCCCCTGGTGGGAGGATCCCTGCTGATGGGTGTGATTCTTCATCCGTTTGACAGCTACTGAATATTAATAGGAGAAAACCATATGAAGTTGCAGCTTTTGTAGGTCAGAAATAGTCAGCTATCAATAATTTCATATGATTCAATCAAATTTTAGCGTATTTGTGTGAAGTGGATAATCTGTATGCTTTTGGAAGGGTTGTAGATTTTTACAAGAAGTCCGTTCTCTGTGACTCTCCCTCAGCCAGACAGGCTCAGTGTTGGAGGCTGATGGGTTTTGGTTGACTGTGCTTCTGGGAAGTGAGAGTTGATGAGGTTTTGTTCATTCCGGGTGAGGTACCCTGAACTGGAGGGCTGCTTTTGGTGTGACAAGTATTTTGAGAACTCTTGTTTGCCCCCAAAAATCTGATTTGGATAAATACATTATAAAAATTTCAAAGTAAATGCAACTATATGGAAATGTCTAATAGCTCAAAATGATGTGTCTGAGATCCTGTTTCATATAATCTCTCCTGTTAAAGCCCATGCTCCCTAGTGCTAGCTTGAAAACCTACCAACCAATTTCGTTTGGATTGAAAAAAATTTAGTTTTTTAAAATAACTCAGGTAATGCATGAGATACACGTAGATATTAGTCCATGTAGATATTAACCAAAAAAAAAAAAAAACACCCAAAGAAGAAGAAGGGCAGGAGGAGAAAGAAGTGGAGGAGAGAGAAAAAGAGAAAGAAAACTTAAACCTCTACTACCATGACATACAGAGAGCTGCTTTCAATATTTCTGTGAAGATGCTTCTAGACGTTTTTCCAGATAGGTAATACTTTGAAAATGCAAGCATTCTTGGGAGGTTGAGGGGAAACTATTAATCACTCATAATTTAGTGAGGATTAATTTATTTTGAATGCTTTCAGAATTGGAAGTGACTTAAAAAGATTCTAGACTAGTCCTCAACCAGGGGTGATTTTACTCCCCAGGGGACATTTGGTAATGTCCGGAGACATGTTTGGTTGTCATAGCTTAGGAATGCTCCTGGCATCTAGGGGGTAGAAGCCAGTGATGCTGCTCAAGTGCACAGGACTGCCCCCACAACAAAGAATAACCAGTCCCAAATGTCAGTAGTGACAGTAGGGTGAGGAAGCCTGCTTTAGACCAATTCTCTTGTTTTTGGAGTGAGGCGTCCAGAGCTGGGAGATGATTTGCACAGAGTCACTCAGCCAGCTGGTGGCAGGACAGGGATTAGAACTCTTGCCTCCCACTGCACAGTCCAGGGCTCTTTGGGCTTTTCTCCCAACATCTTGTTGAGACCAGCAGCGTGAATTGAGAAAATACAAATTTTGATGGCCAAAGGGAGAGAGACTCAGGAAAATCTGAGGGATAATTCTAAAACAGAGGTCTGGGAGGAGAGAGAGATGCGGTTAGTAGGAGGTGAGAGCCTGCAAACAGGAGAAATTAATAGCCAGAGAGCAGAGTAGAGGCATTGGTAACCAGTTCTAGAAGAGGAAAAAAAGAGCAGTGGGGATATATCCCCCCAAAATGTTGCTTGCTGAGCAGTTTTATATGGATATTTTAGGATGACCAACTCATTCTGGTCTGCCTGGAATTGTCCTGGCCTTAAAACTGAAAGTTCCATGTTCTGGGAACCCCCTCAGTTGCGGGCTAACCAGGACAGACAGTCACCCTCTGTCCCATTCCCTCATAAACATACCAGATAAAAGCTATTCCGCCAAACTGCAAATTAGTTTGGCAAATTGGAGAAATTTGGTGAAGGGTACATGGGACCCCTCTGTGCATTTTTGCAACTTCTTGTGAATGTATAATTATTGCAAAATAAAACTTAAAAAATAGTTTCGTGAATGTGATCTGAGTGAATAACCTTCTCTTAACTGAGACTTCAGAGTGCTTTCATGGGGCCAGATGGGACAGGCAGACTAGAAAATTCTTTATAAGGGTGTCATAGGGTCCCCCACCACCACTGTGGGCAACAACTTCATGGGGCACACAAAAAGAGAAGTGAGGGTGCCATTTGGTCACAGTACAAATGGTGTGGTTGGCATTTAGGCATGGCCATAGAGTTCCTTAATCTTGAAGTAGCCCAAGTCTTCTTGGGATCACAAATAGTGCAGTTTTGGGAATAAGAAGGGGAGAATGGTTTATACAAGAGAAAAATTACAGAAGAAGTCTCCATAGAGGAAGTTGTTCATTCATTCATTCATTCATTATGATGCCAAACACTCTGCTAATTGATACAGAATAAAAGTTAAATGAGAGCATTTATTTCCACTTGAAGAGTTTTTGGTTTGGCAGCTGAAAAAAGGCATTGAGGAAAAATGCCCCATTTTAACTAAAATGTATAATATGTTTCTTTCATAAGAAAGAGAAGGGAATATCTTCTAGGTTCAAGTTATTGTGGATGTAAGTTAGCTCAGTATCTGTGTCTTCAGTGAAATAAAACAATTGGACTTTGTAGAGGCACCTGGAGTTTTCAGTGTATGGACTTTTTTGTGTGTGTGTGAGGAAGACTCACTCTGGGCTAACATCCATGCCCATCTTCCTCTACTTTATATGGGTCACTGACGCAGCATGGCTCGACAAGCAGTGCGTCCATCAGCACCCAGGCTCGGAAACTGTGAACCCTGGGTCACCAGAAGCGGAATGTGCAAACTTAACTGCTATGTCACTTGGTCGGACCCCGCTGTATGGACATTTTTAAAAGGACATTTTAATTTAATGGAATTTCCATTTTTTTTAGGGAAACATCCACAAATTGGAACACATCAAGTAAAAAGTGTCCCTGATGGGCCTGGGAGCCTGAGCACTGGGTAGAAGTTTTTGACTAGAAGACTTCTTGATCCTTTCCAAATTTCTTAGCTTTTTAGGTTAAATCTTGGAGAAATTTTGTCTAATTTTCTGCTGGAGGTCAAGGGCATATGCCTCTTTCACAAGGCCAGGGAAGTTACTATTCTACAGGGTTTGATTTCAGCCTTCCTCCTCACTCTTAGAAGTGTCCCAACCTAATTGCTGAGGCCTGTCATTGCTTTCTCAGGGGGTATAGAGTCTTCGTTTTGCTGTCATAGGTCATCCTTCCCGAGAGCAAGAACTCTTGAGATGAATTCTGTTTTAGCTGCAAATGAGAGCTACTGTGTGTTTTACCAAGAAATGTATAGAGGGTGCCACACTTTAGTGGGTCAGGGGAGACAGGGAGTCAGGAAACAGATGGTAATGGAGGAAAAAGGAGGAAGGAAAGCAAAAATATGCTCAAACAGGAACCGGAAGTAGTGGAGGCAAACCTTGCCCTCTTCTTTTCATTGAGAATTGCCTATGGTCAGGAAGTCAGAGCTGCCATCTTGTTTTTAGGTGAATGTCTCTCTAGGGTTTTGTCTTAGTCTTTAGCAAAGAAGATAAAGCTGGAAGAATCACTGGGGAGAACTTTTAAAAAATACCTACCCACCAAGTCCCGCCTCCAGTGATTCTGAGACAGTTGGTCCTAGATAGTATGCAAGTGTCAGTATATCCTTGAAGCTGCCCAGGTAAGAGATCATATTTGAGAACTACTATTTAGCGTAACCCCCGAATTTTTGCAGATGGGGAAATTAAGTCCCAGAGACATTAGGCAACTGACAGAGGTTCACACAACCAGACCCAGAGGTGGATCTAGCACCTAGGTCTCCTGCTCCCCGTGTAATAATTTTCCAATCATGCATTTGGAAACTCCCACATGTAAGTACAAGAGCAGGCATGCTACAGATGCCAGAGAAGTACCACTTCTTTCCCTCATGGACTTCTTATTTTAAACACCTAACATGATACCTGGCACATAGCAGCACTTAATAAATATTTGCTGAATGGAGGAGCATGGCGTGTGTTTAATTTTTCCCCCACCCCCACCAGAAGCATTTAAAATAACATGTTCTAAGGTGCTAAAGTGAAATGGAATGACTTTCACATTCAGTCCCTTTCTTAGCATTTGTTACCTTTTTGTGACTCAACCTATGAGCCAATGACTGAGTAGATCATAGAAGTCAAGGGGATTTCCATTAAAGTAATAAAGTAGCAGTTGGCTTTTCAGCTTCAAATTCTTTCCCTTGTTAAAGAAAGTGAAACATTATCTTGAATAGGGTCGACTATTTAAATCCTGCTGAATGGTTTTTCAATGGAAGTGATTGAAAAAAATCATTTTTTACTTTTTGGAGGAATTTGTTCCATTCTGTCTTGTGTTTCATTATAAACAGTTTTGGTTTTTTTTAACAAAAATTATTCCTTGTGCCATGAATGTGCGGTGAATTCCTCCCAACCATATTTCCACACAGACCACAGGTCTTTGCAATTTTTTTGTATATAGAGCCCCCACCTATAGTGGCTCAGAACTGAAGCCCGATCTAATGCTGCTAAACTCCTGGATTGAGAGGGGTCTTAAAATCGCCTTTGGCGGTTTAGACAGAAATTAACCCAGGGCCTCTGGTTTCTCTCCTTTACTAGAATTGTTGATGATGCAAGACAAAGCCTATTTCATATTGGACTGTAAGCTCTTGAGGGCAGGAAACAAGTCTGTTCTCCTCACTTTTATATCTTTCACACATAGTAAGTGCTCTAAACCATGCATTCTCAATGGAGCTGACAATGCCCCAAGTGGCGAAGATGATTCTGGGGGGAGGGGCATGAAAAAAATCTTAGAAATGGTTTATAGCCCTTCAAAGGGCCATAGTACATAAACAGATATACAGTATATCTGTGGCATTAAATTTTCATGGGGAGATTGAGTGAAAAATGTCTAAACATCTCCTTAGGAGAGTCATAATGAAAAAAGGTTGAGAAATATTGTCCTATACATATTTATTGACTGAATGAATGAACGTAATGTACGGTTAGAGGCAATGGAATATTCCTGGATAATTGCTCAGAGAGTGCTTCGTGGCTCCATTTTCTAGAGCTGGACATCTAACATGAGCAAAGACTCTGGTGTTCAGTGATTTAACCAACTGCCATAACATTTTGACTTCAGTTTGAACTGTTCGCTACATTTCCAGTTGTCATTTTGATTCAGATTCAAAGTAAAACCACAGGCACCAGAGACGTCTCCTTGGTCTTGCCTGTCTGAGTGTGAAAATGGGAGAATTGTTTCATTTCTCCGAAGGTAATGAAGCTGGATACCGTGAGAGTAGCCGTGGTGAGGAGCGAAGCAAAGCAGTTTCACTGGGATTGACCCACCGACGCTCTCTTACGGAGCATCTCTTCAGCTATGTGTTAGTCCAGTTATGGCTCTACCATTTAGATGTTGACAAGACATGGATCTCAGTTTCTTCATTTCTAAAATGGGGACAATAGTGGGCGCCATAGTCACATCATAGGGTTCTTGTTGGTATCAAATGAGGTTATATGTGTGGACAAACACTCTAAAGTGTAAGTTATTAATTGTAGTGTTATTATTACCCTGATGATTGAAATATTTTTAGCAATAGATTCCCTATGAAAGAGCAAGGGAGGATTTGAAGGAATAAGACCTTCCATGCCCAGGGCAGTCAGCGGGCCCTGGAAGACACCACATGACATTCCACATGGCCCTACTTGGATGCAAAGGGAGCTGGGAAATGAGGCCTTTGATTGAGCAATTCCTTCCCAGAAATGATTTTGTACAATGGAAGGGGAGCACAGGAGGACAGCTAACAGGCTCTGCACAAAAGGCAATAATTTAAAACTGAACCTAAATATTCATTTTCCCTAGTGCAAGGGTATCCAAGAATTTAAATCATCCTGAGACGGTCCCCTTGAAAGTGTTCCCAGTTCCGAATCTTGCCCCCCGTCTCTGTCCATGGGTCTCTGCCTGCTTGCAAGAACACTTCCTTCTATTCACTTTCATTGCGTAAATTTCTACATTTTGAGAAGTGCCATGCACCTATAGGAGTTTCTCTCACCATAGACTCCACCCCTCACCCTACATGAGTTTTTCCCTAAGTCAAATTTATTCAATCTGGAATAATCTACCATCTTGGAAGTTTGCTCAAGGGAAAGTAGGACAGCAGGGCATCCCATGGCAGTCTTTGACATTCCAGCACCTTCAGGCTCATCCACTGGGGATGTGGGCACAATAAATCTAGTCCCTGTAGAGCTTTCCACATCAAGATAAAGGAGCAGTTGCACTTGCTTATATTTCCAGTTTTCTGCAGTATTGTTGGAACAGATATACACACACTTTAATCTCCTGAGAACAAAGATTAATTCTCAGAAAAATTCCAGTTTCCACCCACAAAGAGGAGCAGAAACACTTTCCTCGCCACCACATCATTTTGTAGGCTGCTTTTCTCATCGTAGAGTCAGTGATTTAAGTATTAATGCGGAGTCATGTAGGTTGTTTGGGGTTTTTTGGTTTTTTTTTTTCATTCATCTTTGACTTTTAAAAGTACTCTCAAACCTTCTGAGAATAAGAAATCTGAAGCACTGGAATCATCATTTGCAGCAGTCCAATTAAATTCCTGGATAAATGCCATCCCCCTGCCCAGTCCCAGTAGGGTGTTGAAATAGTTTCACTCTTCCGAGTAAGACATTTCCACTTCCTTCCACCTGCTTCCTCCTGTCATTCTTATTCATGACTCAATGCCTTTGCCTGTCCTGTTCCCTTGATTAGGAATGCCCTTTGAATAATTTTTTTTTCATCTTTCAAGACCCAACTCAGTTCTCACTCTCTCTGTGAAACTTTCCCCAGCTTCTCTGACCCATGCTGTCCTCTTTCTCTGACCTTCCATTATGTTCCACAAAATTGAATAAATAATTGTTCTACATATTTTCTCTCTGTTATCAATGTTGTACTTGCAGATACATGTAGAAGCACTTTGTACATATTTATTGGCTGAATGAGTGTCAACGTACGGCTAGAAGCAAGAGAACATTCCTGGATAGTTGATAAGAGATGGTGTTTCTTAAAACTCTTTGGGAACAAGGAAATTGTCGTACAGCTCTTTATTCTCACTGGTTTTGCAACTTTGAGCAACTTACCTAACTTCTTTAAGTCTTAGTTTATTTGTGTGTAAAACAGAGGTAAGATAACTACTTTGTCCACTTTTTGGAAGAATCAGAAATAATATAGGAAAAGTGACAACTTAGTGCCTACCGTCAGTAGGTGCTCAATAAATAGTAACTGTCATTAGTCTTCTTGCTGTTACTGTTTTTCTCCACAGTACCTAGTATGTTACTGGGCATGTTGACTGTTGAATCCTGTTCAGTTGGTATGACTGTTTCCGTGTGGTTAGTTCATTGCATTAGGGTGCAGGAAATCTGTTGGGAGAAATAAGTTGGAGGAGAAGCAAGAAGATCCGGTAGGGGTGCCATATCCAAGCTCCGTAGCCCCAGCCAGGTAGAAATGAAAACTTTCCACTGAATTTCCTCGACGGGTGTGAGGTGTTGCCCCCGTACCTGCGCTCAGACTACGTGAGGAGTGTGATAAACCAGGACCCTGAATAGCAGCTTTCAGGAAGTGGCTCAGATAAAAATCTTACCATTCAATTTTTTATTTACAACTTAGAAATTCTAGATTGGTTGACATTGGCTCAATACTTTAAACCAACTGATGGGAAGAAAAATCTGTTATTGATTTACTGGCCTTCTTTTGCTTTTTTCTCTTTCCTCTGAGCACTGACTGAAATTCTCTCCAAAAAAAAGTATTGGGGGCCTCACAGTCGTCAGGGAACTGATCGGGGGAGGGTGTAGGATGCGAGGCATTTGCATCTCATCGCTGGCTTCTAGGGTTGCCTCCCTTCTTCAAACATTCACTTTCTGGCAAACTTCCATACCTCGCCGTCCCCAGGGAAGCCCTTGCCCCAGCAAAGGGTCCCACAAACAGGAATCAGCAAACTTGGATTCTGTTACGGCCGGGCTCCCTCGACAGCCCCTTCCACAAGCTGTAGACATCTTAGTGGACACCCTCCCTGGACAGTCTCCTAGCTTTGTAATCTCGTTCCCAGAGGAGAGGGTCTAGAGGTGGAATATTCCAGTCAGGTAGGTAAAGTTACAGGGAGAAAGAAAGGCTTTAATCCTGCCACATCAGGCGCCTCCCACACTGTGTTAAGGGCAAGCCTGGTAGAAGGCACCACAAAGGGATGATAGTAATTAAATGAGTCGTAACTGGGTGCCAGATACGGTGCTAGGCACTCAACGTGTATTATCTGATTTATTTTTCATAACGGTCCTGGATAATGGAACTTATGATCTGGAATAAATTAGGCTGAGAGAGCCTAAGCAACTTGCCTGTATCCTGTGGCTGGTAGGTGATGGAGCTGAGCAGGGCATGTCCCCTGTGCTTCACCGTCTCTCATAGGAAGGGGTTTCTAGGGCTTGCTGGCCTCACTGGGGACTTACAGATCACAATAGAGAACTGTGCTCAAAGAAGTGGGGAGAGGACACTGGCCCGGGTGGTGGAGCCCTGGATTCCCTTCCTGCACTGCTGGTCCTTTGAAAGGCTGGGCTTGGGCCTGGCCCGCGGCACGCCCACTGTATCTTATTTGATAAGCTGTTGCAGGACCAACAAGATTCAAGGGGAGGGGAAATGAACTCCTCTCAGTGGGGAAAGTGGGAATGAATGTGTGGTCATTCTTAATCCGCCACACCAGGGCTCCAGAACAACTTGTCCCTGTGGGGTCTGGAGGGCCAAGTTGTTTCCTGTACTTCATTTTCATGTTGTACTTGATGCTTTTCAAAACACCACGGGAAATATTATTTCACTTGATTCTCTTTTCTAAACACAGCTGCTGGAGAGATTCTTTTAAAACTCATCAGATTCTGTCACTCCTCTGCTGAAAACCCTCCAGGGGCTCCGGCCTCACTCAGAGTCAAAGTCAAAGGCCTTACAAGGCCCGACCCTGTATGGTCCTGCTGCCGGGGGACCTCAGTTACGGCGTTCCTCCCATTTGCTCTGCTCTGGGCCTGCTAGTCTGGGAATGTGCCGCCTCAACCTTGCCTCAGGGCCTTTGCACTTACTGTTTCTGCCACCTGGAATGCTTTTCCCCTAAGTGTTCTCTGGGCTCCCTTCCTTACTTCCTTTGGGGCTAAGTTCCAAAAGCGACTTCTTAGAGATATCCTCCCTGATTATTCCCCAGGGCTCTCTGTTCCCCTTCGTGCTTTACTTTTTACCAAAGCACATACCTCCATTAGAAATTCTGTGTGTTTGGCTTGTTCACGTATTCATCTGCTTCCCCCAGTGGAGCTCCAGGAGAGAGTGACTTTTGCCTGTTTTGTTTATGACTGCATCCTCCTCTCCCCAGGGACTACAACAGTGCCTGGCCTTTAGCAATGATCCATAAATGTTTAGAATAAAAAATATTGAGTAAAAGCATAAATTCTCATAGAAATATGTATTAGTCAGGGTAAGTGCAGTCATGCGCCCCATAACGACGTTTTTGTCAACGACGGACTGCTTGTACAATGGTGGTCCCATAAGATTAGTGCTGTATAGCCTAGGTGTGTAGCAGGCTATACCATCCAGGTTTGTGAAAGTACACTCTAATGACTCATGTCTCGGAATGTTAATCAACACATGACTGGATTGTGTTCTCATCTTTACAGATGAAGAAACAGAAGCCCAAGAGGTTGGGTGTGAGGTCTGAGATAGTGGCAGAGCCAGCTTTAGAACCCAGCTGCCATGATCCACAGCCTTAGGTCTTTCGGGCAACAGTTTGCTGAGTGTCAATGTGGCTGCTTCCAGTCAGGGACGTGAACGGCTGTGATATGGGTTCAGGATGGGCTCGATACACAGACATGCAGGCTTTCACCCGCAGTGGGAAGAGGGTACCACGCTACTGTCATTTCCTGGACAGAGAAATATGCATTTCTGCCAGCTGGGTTCAGAGCAGTAGTAATTACGAGAGTCTGGAGGGAAGTGAGAAAAAGCATCAGGGACATTTAACAACCTTCACTGACCTGCAAATTATTATTTACAGTAACTCAGAGCATTTCCTCTGCAGAGGCAAAGACACAGAACATATTATACATTTTTTTTTTTTAAATAAGCCTGAATCCTCATAGTACTCTCTGGAAGCAGAGAACAGAAAGGATGACAGGGCAAGTCAGAATGGACTTACCCTTAGGAGATGAAAGGAATGAACCCTCACTGTTCTTTATTAAATTCCTCCCAGAAACTCCATGAAGACGATATTAGAAAGTCTGAGAATCACATTGTACTCTCTTGAGAAGCTGGGTTGGGTCTTATTCATCGTGCATCTCCTGTTGGCTCAGCACACAGCTTTGCCAGGGCAGATCTGGAAAAGCGTGTTTGAATTGACTGCCAGGGCTGCGAGGGGCTTTGATTCTCGTCTCTTCAATTATTGTCCTTAGAGCATAGACCATCAGCCCATTCCTGGCCTGCAGCTGCCCAAGCTGTAATACCTCCACTGACAGGGAGCTCATTACCTACCACAGGCACCTATTTTTCTCATTATACTGCTTGTGTTGAGCTACTGTCTGCCCCCTATGAGTCCCACTCTTCAGTTCTAGTTCTGTCCCCTGGAGTGACAGAGAATAAATTTACTCTGTCAGTATCAGATAAGTGCTCCTATGCACAATAAACAAGTTCTCATTGTTTCACTGGCTCTAAAAGCCAGAACTTGGCAACTGACAATTTTTGAAACAGGAATTCCCTGAAAGTCCTCCCAGGATGTGTGTGTGTGTGTGTGTTATGGGGTGGGGACTCTGGTCCTAGTGTGATGGTACAAAGCATAGCATTGGAGTTGAGCTGCTTGGACTCAGCTCCTGGCTCTCACACAGCTGTGTGACTTGGGTATGACACTTAGCCTCTCTGTGCCTCAGTTTCTCCATCTGTAAAATGGAAATAATGTTGACGTCCTCAAGGTGAGGATTAAATGAGTTAACGCCTGTGAAGCGTTAGCATGGTGCCTGCCTAGCACATAGTTGGTGCTTGATCCTGTGAACTCTTGTATACTAATCATCCAGCATCCTTCGGAAGGATGTGCTGCTTCTCCCTGGTTATAACAGGCGGAAGAAACCTGGGGGGCTGGTCAAATTGTCCTCGGTGCCTTCTTCAGTGCTTCTCTGCTTCCCTCCCTCTTTCTTCTCTATCGGTTCCCAGACCCCTCCCCAGTAGTCTAGTCCCAAGAGACAGTATTCAGCTGGACGGCCACCCCTTCCAGGTGGTTGTGGCAGGAACACTTGCACTTTCATAGGGACCAGAGAAATCCAAAATTCTTCAAGGTCCAAAGGAGTGACTCTGAGGGTGACATCTCAGTGTGGTGAGTGAGAAAGGGACATTTTGGGGGGATAAATGTAAAAGTCTTCCCAGTCCCCCTCACACCGCCCACCCATCAACTTGCCTACTTGGAGCATTGGGTGGTGGTATCAGTGGAATCACATCTTCCTGCCAAATGTTTTGAACTTGTCCTTGTCTATGTCCCTAAGTCAAGCCATTTGATATGGTCAAGGCTGTACATTACAGTGAATTGCCGGATTCATTTAGTCCGAAATAGTGATAAATCACATAAAATGATAAGAAGAAAACATGATTGACAAATGGTGTTAATATTCCAAATGTCGGATGGGCTAAAAAAGAAATATAAAGAAAGAAAGCTAACATTTCTGAGGGCCTGTTAAGCACCAGCCCATGGGATGCTGATCAGATTCTCCCTATTTTAAAGATGAACAGGGAGCTGACCAGAGTTCACTGCAGTGAATCAAGAATTCCAAACCTAGTCTGTCTCCATCCAAAACGAGAAGGCTTGGGGGAGTGGCGGAAATTTGGAGCCAGTGGTAGAAGACCTGGTTTCTAATCACAAGTATGAGACCAAGGGCCGGCTTCTGCTTCTTCACGTATGTATAGTCACATAGAAATGAGACTATCTATATTGCATCTCTCCGGGGATTTGTGAAGTTGTTTTTTATCACTTTATTTATCTATGTATAATGTTTATTTATACGCACATAAACAAAAACATCTCCTCCCCAACCCCGGGGAAGTATCAAGGGTTAGAGTCAGTCTCTCTCCCTCTGCCTCCCGCCCTGGTCCATGTCCCGGATGTAACCCCTTAACCATGTCAGTTTTTTGTTCTGGTGATTCTTACCACAAACAGATAATTCCCTCTACATCAGTTTCTTGAATTTGCCCAATTTAATCTGCATCCATTCTCCCCCTGTGATGACAGGGATTTTAGCACATTTACACTATCTCTCCGCTTCCACGGATTTTTGTACATAATAATGTTATCTTCAATGGCTCTTCATAGTTTTAAATAATATACTTAAGTCCTCATTTTGTGATTCATTAACTTTTAGGCGGTATCCATTGACTTGCCACTAGAATAGAAGTGACACAGAGGTGAAGATGTCTGTCCCTTTGGTTCTCGATGCCTCCCAGGACCCAGAACAGTCCAGACACAGAGTAGGCGCTTTCTTCCTACTTGTTGCGTGGACAACTGTGACAGGAGGCGAGAGCACCCCTGCACTTGCCTCCTCTCTACCTTCCCACCTCCCTTCTCTGAGCTGGAGTATTTACTTCACCTTTTCAAAGTTTATAAGATTCATATTGTAGGTATTCCAAGTTTTGTCTATAGGTTGATTTAAAAAACGGAAAAGCAATACACAGAATGTAAAGTATTGTGATTATGAAAGTATTATATGCTGCAGAACCAAGTAGTATGACCAAATCTGTATCACTTAATGGGGACCCCCAGGGGAGAATGTTCCAGAAGCCAAGACACAATGGATTCTCTTTTTTTTTTTACACAGCAAATACCATGGCAGCCAGTTTCTCTCTGTGGAGAGCTGGGGCCTGTAAAACTCGGAAAGGCCTTTAATTAATGACCTCACAGTCCCCCCGCCCATTCTTTATAGCTGAGGCTCTGAATTGGGGGTCTTTCCAGGGCTTTGCTGGGAATGGCACCTCTACCTCCAGTCCAGTTCTTTTCCTGCATGTGTTTTTGGGGTGTCGATTTTTCCACTCAGCTTTATCCATCAATGCTATCCCATCTTCATCTTCTAGGCATTTGTGAAATTTTCTGGATTGCTACTGGGACCCTTTCGTGTTTGTTATAGATTTATTCTTTTGTATTTACTTGCCGTTATTTCAAAGGGATTTGGGAGGGAAGAGAGGTAAAGTAGGCCCAATCGACCATTTTGAACTTCAGCATTTAATTTGAAAATTTTGAAGTTAATAAGCATTTCTTCAGTGAACAACTATGAGACCTTATGGTTCAGGGGAGGAGGGTCATTGTTAGCGGGTTTTGATGGGGTCAGAGAACCTGCACTTGCATCCTAACAACAATGCCATTTCATGTCCTTATAAATAAATGAATATTCCCAATGGACTAACTTGACAAGTTCATGTGTCCATGAGATGAGAGTAGAGAAGAAAGTACAGGAGCAAGTTATGGGGATGAGGGGAAGAATGAAAGAAGCATTTAAAAATTTATTTACGTACCAATTATTGTTATATCCGGGGACTTGTTTTGAAGCCGAAAGAATCAGACTCATTGAGATAATTGTAGCAGAAAGTGTTGGGTTGGTGGAAAACAGAAGGAAGTTTGAAACCTGGTTTTGTCTCTTAAACCTTTTGCAAAGTGGGTACAATAATATAGCCTGGTAGGTGGTAGAGAGCATTGAGACAAGTGATACATGGAAAGCACCCCACACAGTGTGGTTCTTGGGGAATGTTAATCCCCGTCCCTTAGAGGCCAGGAGATGGACCAGCACAGAAGAAAGATGAAGGATCTTTATACCAGCTCTGCTTAATTTATTGTAGTCAGTTTCACGTCTTTCTTCTGTATTTCTGCATATTTTTGTATATTTATCTCCCTGTCTCTTCTCCTCTCCTACCCCAATCCCCAAAGCTAGTAAAATCTTTAAGCATACTTTGAAAGAAAATTGCATGGTATCAGCCACAGGAATGTGCTACAATTTCATGGTGGCCACCACAGCTGTCTCCTAGGACCCCAGATGGAGAAGCTCAGCTGGGCAGAAAAGCCTTGGTTGGGGGGGATGTTTCCAGGATGCTCTTTCTGTCCTCTCAGCCATTTCCCCTTAGATTAAATGATCCCATAGTTATGTGACAAATTAGGCCCCTGGTGCAACATAGATGCCATCCTTCCATGGGCAGGGAAGGCCATTCTACTGAGCTCCTCATCACAGGACTTACATAAGTGTAGGCTGGAAAATTACTATGTCAGGCCCTGAGTGAAGCACATTATGGAACAATCAGGGCTTGGCAGAGAATGATTTTAAAAGAGCTTTGTTTTTCTACAGCACCACTTTCAAACACACTTAGGCAAATTGTTCTTCACTGCCTCAGGGCCAGCGACAGTTCACAGGTCCACATGACCTCCAGGAAAATGGGCATGCCTCTAGCCCACCAAAGTCCCCAGGTAGCCCTGTCCTGTGCCCATCAGCCTCTTGTCTCTAGACATTTTTCCAGGGGTAAGGCAGATGCTGCCATGAGCTCCCCAGACTCCCTGAGGTCAGTGCTCGCTCCCCAAGAGGGATTGGAAGCACATCTGGCTGAGCTTGAATCCTGGCTCCACCCTCACTGGCTGTGTGACTTTGAGCAGATTACCTAACCTTCCTGTACGTCCATTCCCCAGCTCCAAAGTGGAGTTAACAATAGGACCTACCTCAGAGGGTTGGAATGGGAATTGAGTGAGTGAGTTTCTGCGTGAAAAGCCCTCGGGACACAGGTTCTCAACTTTGGTGACTCAGATGCACTTGGAGGGCTTGTTAAAACACAGATGGCCTGCCCCACCCCGGAGCGTCCCTCCAGTTGCATTCCTGACAGGTCCCCAGGTGATGCCAATGCCAGCTGATTGAGAAGCTCTTTTTTAGAACAATGCCTGGCGCAGGACCGGGGCTTTATGATTTATTTGTGATTCATTATTTACTTGGGAGTTTAAAAAATGCCACAGTATCTTTGGCATACATGGCATGATTCAACAGTACATGTAGGAGATTCTTTATGTCAAGTGGATTAACTAGCCCCCCTACAGTGTTTGAAAGCCTGTAGGAAGATTGGAAGACGGTGGGAACTGGGGACCAGAAGGGCAACCTGGAGGCATTCCAGTGTCCAGGAGCCCCACTGGTCCTCCCTCTGTGGCCAAATTTATGGGTAAAAAGTGAGACAGGAGCTTGGGAGCCAGATAAGGCCTGCCTGGCCTCACTCCCCAAGTAGTTTGGGTTCAGTGTGGCACCAGGTGTTATGGGAAATAATGACACAAATGATTGGGCCTCTACCTTGAGTGACCTCAGTTAAGGAACTCAGCCCAACACACACCAAACAATATGCAAACATTGTAGGCACTTAGGGCCTGACGCAGTGCCACTACAAACGCTGTAGGAGGTGACCTGTGGTCGCACGGCTGGAGAGCGTGCATCACACTGCCCAGCGTCTAGAGCTTGCTCCCCCACTGAGCAGGTGAACGGCCTTGGAGAAGATGCTCTAGCTCACTGAGTCTCAGTTATCTCACCTAAAATGGATGGGACAGCCTCCTCCCAGGTCCCTGTGTCACTATGAAGCACTGTACAGCCCCGTGAGGCCAGGGACCCCATCTGTCCTGGGCTCTGCTGCATCCCTGCTCCCGCTGGTCCTGCTGGCCTGTGGTCACTGCTCCTTACTCCTTGTAGAACGAGGCACGGCTGAGTAAAGCACTCACAGTGTCTGGCTGGTGGGGGCTCAGCATGGGTGACTGTCTTTACTGCTATTGTGGTTTTTGTTGAGGACTGGCCTGATTAGGGGTGACCAGGGAAAGACGTGGAGAGTGTTCTGGACCTGCTCAGATGGATGGAATGAGGAGGACAAGAAAGGAGGGTATTTCAGACGTGGCCGAGGATGTAAGGCAAGATGGGGAAGGAAGAAAGAGCACAGTGTGGTCTGGGGAAGCGAGGGGACAGGAGGGCTGAGGAGTAAGACTGCTGGGTGGGGGGTTCATGGGTGAGGAGAGCTCCAGGGTCCATCTTCCCCCACCCCCTTCTCCTGTCATTCTGACAGTGTGGTCACAAAAAATAAGAGGCAAAGAGCCTCAGTCATAGTTTCTTCCTGTTTCCCTTCTAAGAGATAAATCATTTTGGTAAAGAGAATCAACCTGGGCATAAAGGAATTTATTAATGTCCTCAGATCAGTTCTTAGTGTCTTAGATCATTCCATGCATAAAAACCTAGCTTGGGTCCCAGGCGCTCACATTTAGCTTACTCTGATATCTAAGACATTAGAAAAATGGCCTCAAAATATAGTGTTCTTTCATCTTATTTAGTTCCAATGCTCCTTTATTCTCTAAAACATAGATATTTCAGGAATGGCCTTGTTCTGGACTTCTAGAAAGTCGAGACACCAATCTGGTGCCTCATGTGTCCTTGGAACGGGAAGCTCCTGGCAGGAGGCTAACGGTGATGAGCTATTAGCACACCAGCCTTGGAGAAAGAAAGGTTAGAAAACCTGCAGAGAGAGAAAAATGTGCATCCTACGTGCCCTCTGGGCAGCTCTCAGGACGTGAGTGTAATTAACTTTGACCTTTTCTGATTATTGCCTGCGCCCCATCCCCCCACCCCTCACACCTACACAATCTACTCTCCACCCTGCCATGGGGAAACTTTAATAAAATGCATAACTGATTGTTCTATCTGCTTTTTACTTCTGACTTATAAACCTCCCGTGGGCCCCCCAAACCCACAAGATTGAGTAGCATTTGGCATACGAGCCTTTTCATGATTTGGCTCCAATTTAACTTTCCAGCTTCATCTCTTTTGCTTCTTCCTCTTCCCATACAGGATGGCAGTGGCTCCTGAAACTGGTGTCCTACCTAGAAAACTCCTATTCGTCCTTCAGGATCCTGTCAGTGCCACCTCCCTGCCAGGCCTAATTAAAGGAGGGCACTTCTGCTGTAGCCCACAGTCCCCAGCCTCCCGCCTGGAGGAAGAAACACAATTCAGCAAAGCTCACCTCTCCAGCTCTGGCCCCACCTGTGACTACAGGCACCCAGCCGTCCTTCAAACACCGACAGCTCCTGTTTCCCTGTGAGTCTCTGGAAGGTGTCATCTGTGTGCTTGTGTGTGCAGCTCTCTGTCTCCCTCACGGCATTTGTCAGTTCCTTTCTCTGCTGTGGAGGAGCAGGCCGCCAGGTCCCCACCCAGCTGCTGTGGGTGTGCCCTGGTGCTACTGAGGCCACAGCGCTGTCTCCTGCTGCTGCCTGCGGAAGGCTGTGCTTTCTTTCCCGCAGTCCTGTGTGCGCTGGTCTGGCTCATGGCTCTGAGCTGCAGTATAGCTTCCAAGTGGGGATGATGAGAGAATAATGATGTGAATAGGCCATGAATAGCTCACACTCACCAAGCTTTTCCTGTGGACCAGGAATGGGGCTAAACACTTCTGTGGATCATACATTTTATCCTCACACTTACCCTGGATGCAAGCATTGTTGTTATTCCCATTTTGCAGGTGAGGACCACACCACCAGAGGCTCAGGGAGATTAAGTAGCTTGCTTAGGTTCTCACATCTGGTAAAGGGTGACTATGTGTTTAAAACCCAGGTCAGTCTGGCTGCAGAGTCCAGAACCTTGACCTTCAGGTGGTGTTGCATCCCTGTTTGCATATACACACCAGCTCCCATGAGATGGAGCAATTCCTTTCTCAGTCTGTCAGCTAGAACCCTCTATTTTACCCCACCACAGTGCCTGGCACATAGTAGAAGCTCAATAAATATTTAGTGAATGAAGGAATAAATGAATAAATAGAATCTCATGCTAATCTGACCCTCTCACACCTAACTGATGGGCATGGGGAGGGTCTCCATATCTTTCCTCAACCTTCAGAGTCAGATCAATAATATTTCTTAGACGGCTGAGATGCTAATGTGCAGGAGATGGAACTCGTGTCTCGCCAGGCCTTAATGGCAACAGCACAATCCTCACTGGGTTTTGCCCCCATCTGCTCACACAGGCCTCAGTCCTCTGCAGAACCCCTCTTGGTCACTTTGGGAGTCCTGGAAGAATGTGTCCTGTGTGCCAGGAATGGTCACCATGTGGCATCCTCTGCTTCCTCATCTCCCACTCGAGGCCCTCCCAATGGTGTCCTCTCCCCTGCCCCTGATGCCTGCACCCACTGTGAGAATATGGTTGTCCACGTTCAGGGCCATCTCTTCTGCGAGTGGCCAGCCCTCGAGGTGGCAAGCCATTCTGTGTTCTGTTCAGACATGAAAGGGCCACTATCTAACTCTGTGTGACACACTTCAATCACATGGGGCTCAACCAGGTGGTGACGTGAGTGCCCCATGACATACAAAGTCCTTTAAAAATCCTCTCCTCCAGCTTCACACTGCAGCCCCTGTCCCCACAGTGAGGGTCCAGACACTCCTTTGGAACTGGCTGGTGTGTGTGTGTGGGAGCATGTGTGTGTGTGTGACTCTGCTGTCCTTCTTCTCCCTCCTTGCTTCCCACACTACACACTAGGCTGCTCCTTCCTCTCCTTCCCCCACAATGCTAATCCACCCTTGAATATAGATGTTTGCTGGTCTTGGTTCCTCACCCTCCTCCCCACTCATCAGACAAATTTAGCCACATATGGATTCATTTTAAGGATTATCTGGGACACCAACCTCCCACCATCGCCTGGCTACAGACCTAAGAAGATCAGCTCCTTGGTCCAGACATCAGGTGAGCCAGCCTACTGGGGGGCGCGGGGGTGTGTTGAGCTTTATCAACAGATCTGGCATTTCCAGATTTAACGTCTGGATTTACTATGAAGCTGATGAGGCTTAAATTTCAGGACCTCCCTCCTCCATTTGACTGAAAGAGGCCCTAGTGCTCGTATGTCTTTGTAAAATTTGCAAAAGTAAGCTATTTTAACACAGTCAGTTAAGACCGATGTCTTTTTTCTCCCTGCCACCTTCCTTCCAACACCTCCCTTCCTGTCACGTGACACTGGAGTGGCCATGGGTATTTGGGGGAGCTGGATAAAGGACAATTGAGTTGGAGGTACATAAGTTCAGGTTTCTTGGGGGTATATCAGTGTGGTTTGTCATCATGTCCACGTGTGGTTAGGTTATTGCAAACCCTCCTGGTGTAGGAATGGCAAGAATACTCCTACTACCCACTGGGTGGACTCACTCCACCTCATGGCATAAAGGTGCAGGGTCAAAGTCATCTCTCATTTTGACTATGTCCTAAGGCACCTGGCTCTGGTAGTATGAGAGTAGCGGAGGAGAAGCAAGATATGAATGTGTGGACCCAGAAGCTGATGATGTGGAAATTTCTCCCCATCATCACGTGTCTAAAATTGTAAGTGAAAGATTTAGTCATCTCATCAGTGCCTAATCAAAACCATTCCCCCAAAATACCAAAAAAACAAAAAGCAAATTTTGATGAACCATGCTGGAAGAAAGATTGAATTGCCTTTTTTTCCCCTCTATACAGAAAATAATTCTTAAAAATCACTACCTAAAGAAGTGATGCATCAAAAAGAATATGCAGACAAAAATGTAGGAAAAACCCCAATAGCATAGAGGTGTGTCAGAAAGTTAATTAATAAAAATATGACAGATATTTGTTTGGATTTTGTGATGTTTGTGATATTTGGTGGCTTTTCTTTTAACTTTTGTAATGTCTTGTGATTTCTTTTGTCATTCTAAATAAAAACTCACATTTGTATCATAATTTGCAATAAAATTTATTTGTAACATAACTTTGTATTTTTTTCCTGAAAATCTAATTGTGTTAGCTTCAGGCTCCGTATAACCTGGCTCTGCCCTGGGCGTGGAGTTAAAGAGTGTTTGGACCTCTGCCCCCTTCTGATCTGCGATGTCTAAAGGGCTGGGGTAAGGTGGGAAGGGAAGCCATTGCCGGAATTTCCTTCCCCTCCTCCACTTCCTGTTATATGCAGCCATGGTAGCCATTAGAAGGCTCTCACTTCCTGCAACACATCATCTCTGAGTATCTTTCTAGGCTTTTTCTCCTCAGATCTCTTACTCTTCACCAGTTCTCTCAGATGTGAAGCCTCAGACCTTGCAGCACAGCCCAGCCTCAGCTGAGACTCTGAAACCAGTTTCCACTTGCATTATGTTCTGCAGTCTCCCCACCTGTACCCAGTTTGGCCCCTGCAGGCACCGTCCATGGGATGATGTTGGATCTTTTCTTCCTTTGCTCTCCCTTCTATCTACAGAGGGTCTCAAGATGTGCTCAGGATAGACAAGGCTCCATTACTAAACAAAGCTCTTGTTTAATGTTCTCATTTCCCTCAATTATGGAAAGAGAGGCCCAGAAAGGTTACCCATTGCCTAAGTCTACATGACCAGGGATTACAGGGGTGAGGGGACAGTGTCTCCAATACCTTTTGAATTGGTGATATTTGCATTTGAGGTTTCAACACAGACATGGAAAGGCATGAGGACATCCCTATGTCCTTCTCCCCCATCAGTGTGGCAGCTTTCCTGGGCACTTGTCAACTTCATTCCCATTAGGTGGAAAAAGCATTCAAACTGTAGTTGAAAGATGTGATTTACATATCGGCCCTGCTACTAATCGATTGAGCATCCTTACGCAAGTCTTGGCCTCATTTCCTCATTTATAAAATGAGGCAGTTGACTGATATGATCGCCATAGTCCCCCAAGCTATAAATTATCGTGCTCTATAAATCACCGTGCTTGCAAAATTCTAATTAAACAGATCTTAACTACCCAGAATATTCACAGTACTAGAATTTCTCTTACCTTAGCTCAGCTTTAAGGAGAAATTACAAGAAAACAAGTTCACATTAGGGAAAAGGGATGGGAAAAAAAACCCAAATTTCGGTACAATCCTTTATACTAAATACAGCTATGTCTATAACATTCTATGATCATCATACATTCAATAATCTAAAAAAGGCTCAATTATGTTCATTAGGCTTTAGTGACTAAGGTAGGAAATCAATGAAAGCATTTTAGAAAGATTAGCACCTAAAAGGTGGAATTTTGTTAGTTTCCTTTTTGTTGTTTTAGCTTAAAAAAGCTGGTTCTCAGAATTCTTTGTCCTCTCAACTGTTGCAGTTGGTCAGTGTCTTGTTATTTCCAAGTGTGCACAGGCCTTCCTCCCACATCTCTTCGCCTTCTTTTCTCTGCCATGGTTAGCAAGAGCCCTACCTTTCACTTTCTCAGTTAGAAAAATAAATGACCAAAGGAAGGGAGGAAATCCAGAATATCAGCAGATACCAAGGACATATTTGAAGTGTCGAGTACACGGGCTTTGGAAAGAGACATATATGGCTTCAAATGCTGGCTCCACCACTTACAGGCTCCAGGAGCTCCAGGAAAGAGTAAGAACACAAAGGAAGCAGGCAGCTTGGAATTGTAGAAAGACAGAAGTGTGTGGGAGTCATTCAGGCCCACTAAGGGAAGAGGGACATTTTGACTGGGTTGAAACGTCCCCAAAGGCCATCTTTCTGCTTTCGTTGCGTCCATGCTCTCTGGCTTGCTGCCTTCAGGTTCTTAAGATGGTTTCCCAGGTGTCTGAGGAGCAGCATTCCAGACAGGGATGGGAGAGGAGAGAATATGCCAGCTCCAGAAGAGGGTCAGCCTCATTGTTATTTAATAGGCTAGCCTCTGGTTTATACATGTGCCCCCTACGTGTTTGGTTGTCAAACACCTGTCCATAAGAAACTGATCTTTCATGTCTGCATACAAGTGGGTTAAATCTAACTGCCAGACCTGCTAGGCTGAGGACCATTGTGGGGACTGCGGAAACTTCATCAAGCTACTGCTTCCCTGGGAGCCAGCCAGCCTGCCCTGATGACACCCTCCCTCTCCCAAACTTCCTCTTGACTGTAACACATCCTAGAACATTTTGCAAATAAGTAAGTGCCATCACTGCACTTTAGAATATACCACTTAGCCAGTACAAACAGTTTTTTTCTTTTTTTTTTTTTTACCAAATTTGGTAGCCTTGCTTATCACTCCCTCCTGCCCTCTGGCAGTTGCAACATATGCTAGTGGTTTGTTGTGGAGCACTGGCTCTTTGGGGTTGATGATTTGTCACTTGGGTCTATGTGGCAGAAGAGGTGGATTCCAAGAAACACATGTTTAAGAAATTCAGGAAGGAGCAAGGAAGTGGATATGATCATTGGCTAATTGGTTTGTTAGGCCAAAAATGCCTTTCAGTGCTCACCACAGCGCTGTCGCCAATTCTTAAGTAGCAGTGACCTCCCTTGAGGTCGTTGTGTGAATGACTGTGATAAATGGCTGGTTTTGGAAGGGTAGGGATTTTTCTCTCTTGGCTTGTCCTTTTTTTTTTTTTTCCTTTGGTTGTTTGGGATCTTATTGAAAATCACAAACCAGAAAAAAAACAGCTGCCAAGATCAGTGGTGAACATTTCAAGAATCAGGTTACTGTGGCCTGTGGCTCTCAGCTCAACTTGAAGAAAATTCAGGTTGCTTTGGTGATCTCCCAGGACATTTTGCTTAAAATACACACTTACCCTTGGTTTCCCAGTGAGCAGGAGGTGGATATGGGCAGAAGGATCAGGCTAAATAATGTGGCAGGATATAAACATACATATATATATATATGTGTGTGTGTGTATATATATATATATATATATATATATATATATATATATACGTATCTCCCACCTCCCCACCCCTCACCCAATAATTGTGTCTATGTGGGGCTACCACTAAGTCAGATGCCTTGGAACAAAAACAAATTCTAGAGGCCAAATACATGGTTTTTGGGGGAAATTGAACAATTTCGTAGGCAGGCTTTCAGTGTACCTTAAACAAGTGATTCTGTGGCTGCTTGATGTTAAGGTGCTGGGCCAGCATTTATGGAAAAGCAAGGTGGATCTGGAGCGAGGTCTGCTCCTTTCATAAAGTAAAGACCGCGGTAGTGAGGAAGGCTGACCCGAGAGTCGGGAGCCACGCTTTCTAAGTCTTGCTCCTCTTCTTGCTGAACGGAGGAACCACAGGCAAGTCATTTGGCCTCTCTGGGCCTGACTTTCCTCATAATCAGATGATTGGATCAATTCTTTGAGGACTTGCTTTCCTTCTGTGTTTATCCAAACTCACCTCAAATATTCTTGCCACCACAAATGCTTTTATCATTACTCTGGCGTGAGTCATATAAAGCAAATCTCACACTGTGATCCAACACGTCACATTTTCCAACATGGTGTATTATATAGCAGCAATATCATTAATTTCTATTAAGCTGTGGCACCAGTACACCCCAAAGCGGAAAAGCTTGAATTATAGAATGTATAAAAAATAATTTATATTATAGATGGTGTCACAAATAACGGCTAAAAATATATTGTGCAAAGAAGGGCTACTGTGTAAGCTTTGGAGATTAATTTAGGATCATTTGTATTTAGCATCTTTTTTTTGATGCAAAAGATTTTTTAATGCACTTAAAACAATGCCTTCTTAAGAACGTTAAAAATCCCTTAAATGTCATTTACAGTACTAATTTTTCAGATTTGCCTATGTTCCTTCAAGGTGCATAAATTCTAAATTAGTGAGGCCTGAATTAATGAGTTGTTATCATATCTACTTTTGGAATGTGTTGAACCATTTAGTTGATAACTCTTGAATCACTCTAAACTAGAGAAATAAATCTGATATGACCTATGAGACTACATCTGAAGCAGAGATTCCTTTATCTAACAAATGCTAGGACATATAGAGTTAAATTTAAAGCAAAATGAGATTTCCTGAGTTCTTAAATGCTAATATGTATTGCATTAGCCTTGAGATGGGTAGGGTCCTTCATAACAAAACAGAACACTTGCCAAATCTGGTATCTTAAAACAGTAATGTACACTCCAGACTTCTGATTAAATTCTTTGGATATTAAAATTTGGTTTGACCTAGATGCAAAGTGACTAGATATTTTTTTTCCCTGTAAATTTCAGGGAACTCCATACCAAGGCAGACTTGCATTTAGAGAGACTGCATCTAAATCTCTCTTTTAAGACACTCATAAAAATGCACTCCGCGCTAAAAGTTTCCACCCGAGGAAACTAACAAAACAAGTTGGATTAAAACGTCAACAACAGTGAAAAGAAAAAAAAGGAAAGAAGAAAAAGAAAATTCTGTAATTAGACCTCAACATGGAAATATGTTCTAAATAATTTAAGTAACTGTGGTCAAATAAAGAACAGAAATGGCAAAGCTATTCCTTTTTTGCAGGAGCTAGTTTTTGGTTTCTTTCCCTGCACTCATCAGCATCATAAAATGTTAGTGCTGGAAGGGTCATTTGTGACCGTCTATTCCAGCCTCCCTTAATAGAGGAGGAGGCCCAGAGAGGCAAAGGAGTTGGCTGTGTCAGGGAGCCAATTAGTGGTGGAACTGGGACTAGAACTCAGCTCCCTCTGAGCTCCCATACTGCGCAGCAGTGCATCTAATAGGGACTTAACTAGATGTTTGTGGGATTGAATGAACTTATCCTTCAAGTTTTTACTGGGAACCAAATCAATCAAAAGTCATCCTTGTGTCTTTTCTCCAGATGCTTTTTGCCAGTCTGATTTCCTGGACTCAAGAAAAGATTTATGGAGAAGGAAGTTGAGTTGGGGCCATTGAAAGAAGAGGTTTTTCTCCACACTGAAGTTTGGGCTGAGGGCGGGAGGGGGAAGATAAAGAGAAGACGGTTACTCAGATCAAGCGATTATTGAACACTGAGTTTCTGCAACAAATTCTTGCATATGTTTTAACAGGATTGGTAACTAGGTCTGCGTTCTCATATTTTTGAGGGGGTTGAAAGTCATCCCTGTGTAAACAGAGTAGGCACTCACTGGTTGTTGAATGAATGAACAAACATGTGAAGGAAGGAGTGTTATGTGTTTTATATACGGTCCTCGTTGAAGCCTCGCGAGCTCTCTGGAAGTAGCTATCATCCCATTTTCTGAAGGAGGAGCCTGAGGCTCAGAGAAAACAATGGCTGGTCCAAAATGTTAACTTCTTTGCATTCTTCATACTTTCCCCCCCTGCTTCTTAGTGAAATACTTCCAGTCTTTCCATCAACTTCTTGGTTCTTTCATAAATTTTTTTCATGTGGCGGTAAAAAGGAAAAAGATAGGCCTCTTGTGCAGGGCTGAAACCACAGAAGAACAGGAAAAATCAAGACGGCTTTGTGTTGGCAGATGCCAAATGTCATTGAACAAAGGAAGTTGCATGCTCATTTGGAAGAAGAGGATGGTGAAAATGAATGACAGCTCAAATGCTTTGTGATTTGCAATAGCACACTCTAGGTCAACAGAGTGCTACATTCAAAGAGACTTTGTGGTGTCTACATAATGAGACTGGTATTGGGTTCCTGGGTTCCCTTTTCTGAAGAACGTAGCATAACTCCACTGGCATAGTCTCTTCCAATGAGAGGAGAATAGCAACTTTGTTTGTCCCCGTCTGTCTAGCCTCTGTCTCAGGGAATGACATCACCTCTCATCGAATATACTTCTGCTAATGGTGGAGGTCAGGAAGAATGATCAACATCGCCCTTTCCTGAATCCCACTCCATCTCCAAAATTAGTTTTTTATGAGGTAAATGATTCGCTTATTAGGTAAAGTAAACGAGAAATAATGTCAAGTTAAAATGGAACAAGTTTAGATTCAGAGTGACACTGAGCAAATAGCCAGGCTGGACCTATCAGGCCCTCGTGGGATGTGGGTGTGCCTAGATGAGAATAACTCCAATGTACTTCAGTGGGGAAAGGCTTGCAGTGTGGCACGTTCACTCCACTGAAGCCTAAACAGTTCTGCCCTGGAGAGCAGAAAGGCTGAGACGGGGAGATGGGAAGGCATCTGACTGCAGCATGACTTCACTTTTTGAAACTCTGGAAGTCATAGACTCTGATGAAGAGCTGAGACTCTCCAGGTGAATTCTGTCTTTCCAACCATAAGGAAACTGAGGCTCAGGGAGGTTTAGATGCTTGGCCAAGGTCCCACAATAATTAGCATCTGAGCCAAGTCTTAGACCCTGGTTTCCTTGTTATCATGAGTGGAGGGTGAAAGTTTCTACCTTCAGGCATTCCAAGCAAAAATCATCCATGATTGCAGGAAACATGTCTGTCTTGTTCAGCAAAGTGCTGGGCACATAGCAGATGCTCAAGAAATACGTGAAGAACGAAAGAAAGAAATCCAGATCTGAATATTGATCAGGTCCAAAGATCAAACCAAACCAGAATTCCAGATTGTACCCAGCTTGAGCCCTCAGTTGGTTCCCAGGACGTAGGTTGGAAATTCTATTCTGGGCCTAAAGTATGAAAACACCAAAGAGAATCTAGAATCAAAATGTTGGGTTGATCAAGGTAAAGGTCAGTCACTTTTCTCTAGCTTATAATATTATAAGGAATAAATGAATCCACGGCAAGTACCTAGTGGAGAGTGAGTGCTCAATAGTTGTTCGTGATGATAATAATGATGATGAACTTTGTGCTATACCAGGTCCAGGTCCTCAGCTTGAAATTCCTTCCAGAGCTTGTCTGACTCAACCATAGCCATTTTTTTTTCATAATTAGAACTAGCACAGATATATTGTTCTTACAAAAAATAAAGAAAACCACAAGAAAAAAAGATGTTGAGATTCCACTCCAAGCTTCCTTATAATTTGTGATGAGTGTAGGTGAATAAGAAGTGGGAAGATTCACAGAATATTCAGAAAGAGTTCCAACTGTGACGAAGTTAGAGAATGTGGCATGTGCAGTTCTTTCACGTCATGTAGAATGAACAGATTAACCTTCCTAAACATTGTGTTCATCATGTCACTCTCCTGCTCAAAAACCTTCATGGCTCTTCACCACCTATCCAGAAGAATATGAAGAGTAGACATTCATTACCTAGTGCTCATAGATGTCTTTAGTCTTGCCTTGACTGGTCCCCATGATTTGCATGGAATATGTGCTATAGCCTAGATCCACTTGCCACTGTCTGAACTCATCTTGCACCTTCTGTCTTCACACTTTTGTCTTTACTCCTAAAATCCCTCCCATTCTTCAGTTTCCAGCTTGTCTCTAAACCTGGTGGGAACATCTCCCCTTCTTCTGAACTTGGAGAGTGTTTGTTCTGTTTTTGTATTTGTGATAAAATCCTTATATACTACTGTCTTGTTTTGTGAATTTTGAGGTTATCTTCCACACCAAATTATAAACTCTGGAATTTAGGGACCTTTTCTTACCCATCTTTTTGTCCTCTTTAGTATTTTTCAATGGTAGGCGGTTAATATTTTCTTACTGAGTGAATGATGGAATGAATGGTGAATTGGACAAGAAGCTCCAGCTCCTCATAGATTAAGGAAACTATCAGCACACTGTGTTAACAGCAAAGGTTCCAGCTGCAGTTTCCCACTTGATTCTGGCAGGAGAAGACTATTACTTTGCCAGGGACTATGTGAATTTGGTGTTTTCTCCTGTACACAATGCACTAAGGAAGGTGGAAGGAACTGCACCCCCAGATGTAGCACCAGGGAGAGAAGGAAGGCGATGCAAGGTATTTGAAGCCTTGTGTCTGCTCAGCCCATATTCCTAGATGGTCTGCCCCAGCCCCTGGGGGTCCTCTAGGTACTTTCCTCAGTTGGAGTCTTGAGCCCATTGGCTTTGAAGACTTCAGAGCCCAAGGCCCTCCCAGCAAGGTGCTCTTTCTATTCATTGTCAAATGACTGACTAGCCACTGCAACAGCTCTGAGTGTGTGTCTATATGTGTGTTCATGTGAGAAGGGTTTGCAGAAGCTGTGATATTTTAATTGGAACCTGGCTATGTGACGAGGAGTGGGGAGTGGCATGAACATGGAGGCGGGATTGTACAGACGTCTAGACTCAGGCAGTAACCCAGTGTGACTAGAGCTTCAGATGGAAGAAGAGTGGACATTTGAAATGGAAGTGTGGGGTCACATTAGAGATGACTTAGAAGCCAAGTCCAAGGCTTTGAATTCCACGGAAGGGAAGGCAGGGTATGATGCCGGGTGAGTCTGGACTAGGGATGGCTAATAGGTTTCACCCCTTGTTCCAGAACTCAACCTCTCTGTGTGACAGTTTATTTATAAAGTGGTGATATGGTGCTTTCCTTATAAAATCATCATGAAGATTAAATTACGCCGTGTATGTAAAATTACTCTTTGTGAAATAAATGGTAAATGAATTTTGCAATTTATTGGTCCTATTTTCAAATAGGGTAAGAAGATAGGTTCTGCTAACTGTAGAACAACCAACATGATGGGGTTCTTGGGTGAGATTCTAGATCAAGCTATTGAGAAATTAGTTTGCCGGCATGAAAGAAATTGTCATCACCAGGAGCCAGAGCAGGTTCCCTGAACTCTTTCTGTGAGCACAAGATCATTCCCTTTGTTGTGAGGGTTGCTTGACTCATCCAGAAAATGCATCAGAAGCAGCATGTCTGGATTTCAGCGAGGCAATCTGCAAGATTTTTAATAACAGGATGAGGGACAAGATAGAAGAGTGTAAGCCAGAGAGTACATGTGCCTGGTTTTAAACCATGCCCCCAAAGTGGTGGAATCAATCAAAGTGATGTCCATCTTTTCCAAGTGGCATGCTACCGATCTTGTACAACATTTTAAGAAAAGAACTTAGAGGAATATATAGAATATCAAATATGCAAATGGCGAAGAGCCTGGAAGGAAAATAAATGTTGAGTAATGGGGCCAGAATTTTAAAAACTCTATTATTTAGAGATTGCTACAGTATTTAGGTTTTGATGATAAACACTGTTTATTTCATGATGAGTTTTCAGAACACTATTATCCATGCATCCAAATCACAAACACAGTCTGCTCTCTCTCTTGGCTTCCTAAACTTCTATGAATATTCTGTTCCCCTGGCACGGAACCAGCACCATAGGAATGGAACAAAGACAGCGCCCTCCTGCTAAAAGACCAAGCTATAAAATTAGCAAAGGAATAAAAAACAGCTGGCGAAATATGATAGCTGTTATTCCGAGCCCATGAACCTGAAAAGATAGTTTATTTTAGAAGACAAACAAAATCTGCCTTCTGTTTGATCTGGGAGAGCATCCACCGTCAGAAGCCGTCCGTTTGCATTTAGTTACTCTGGAGGTTTGGGACAAGCAGTACAGGCGCTGTAAACAAAGAACAGAAAGGATCATTTTCCATCTTAATTTGACAGTAAACAGTACTAATTTGACTCTGCAGCTGTTTATCGATACCCAAGGAAAAAAAGTTGCAATTCAATAGAGAGAACAGTAGTCAGTGTGTTGGGGCAGAATTGTTCATAAGATGGCAGGAGCCAGGCTGTCTTGAATCTCTTGATGTTAGAAGAACACAATGTAAATTGCCACACGATGTGGTTTTCATCTGGCAGCAGGGCCAGCAATGGGAGCCTATAGTTTTTAGCCTTCAGAGAGGTTCTCTGTAGTGGCTTCATCTTGATTTGTCTTAGTAAGTACCAATGGATTTCCTGTCAATCATTTAGTATTTTACAGAAAATAAGTCTGGCCCAAGGCAACATTCTTCACTCACTCACTCATTTTACAAACATTTATTAAGTGCTTACTATACGTCAAATGCTGAGCTGTATATTAGAGACAAAACGATGAATATTATTTGTGCCCACCTGACCTTCACTTTCTAGCTATAGAGAAATTTGCAAACAAATCATGATGACACAATAAGGTAAGCACAATAATAGAAGCATACCCTTGTTAATCAAAGAATCTGGTTAGTTGAGTTCCCAAGTGTATCATCCATGAATTGGTGATACAGAACTAGGCTATATATATCATAGATTAGATCTGAAAGCTATCACTTCCATAGCTTATTCATTCACTAATCCATTTATTATATTTTGAGTGATTCTGACAAGGACTAGTATGCCAGACACCTTGGCAAGAACTTTTCATGCATTATCTGGGTCAATCCTTGCAACCACATTATAAAGTAGGCACTATTGTCATCATCCATTTTGCCAATAAAGAAGCTATTGTGTCGAGGTTGAGTTTCTTGCCTGTGCCCATGCAACTACTAAGTCGAGGAGCTGGGGACAGAATGCTAGTTGGGTAGACTCCAAAGTCCATGCTTTTTTTGTGTGTGTGAGGAAGACCAGCCCTGAGCTAACATCCATTGCCGATCCTCCTCTTTTTGCTGGGCTAACATCTGTGCCCATCTTCCTCTACTTTATATGGGACGCCGCCACGGCATGGCTGACAAGCAGTGCATCGGCAGGTGCCCGGGATCCGAACCCGTGAACCCCGGGCTGCCAAGCGCGAACTAAACCGCTGCGCCATCGGGCTGGCCCCCAAGCTTTTTATAATAATGCTTCCATTTAAGACGCTTAGAGGTTGTCAATCCCAGTGGCTCATCATGGACATCAATCACCATTGTTATATATTTTGAAAAAGTATAGTTTTTCCAATGACTACAACATTTATTTTAGTAATTTATTACAATTTACGTCTCAGACCTGTTCATATAATATTAAATTGCCACCTTTAGATGACGCTCAGGGTCTTCTGCCTGGAATAAACAGGATATTGTGCTTCAGTTCTTTAAAACATATCTGTTGAGCACTTACTACCTGCCAGGAATGAATGTGGGCTTTGTCATTCCTGAGAGTCACAAGTCCGATCAAGACATTGTCTCTGTGACTTTATCCTAATTCTTTACCAGGAACAGTTGCCTGCCTTGCCAATCCAAAATTTAAAACAAACACGATCCTACTATTATAAAAAATGTGAGAGACATTTACCATTCGCCATCGAACCAGAGAGGATAGGAAGAATGAACAGCTATTAGAAGAAAAAAAATCCTGTCATATGTTCTGTTTAGCAAAATGATGCAATTTTACTACTTATATTTTAATTTCTCTTCCTTTCAGATGCAATTGAATCTCTGTCATTAGGTCATATCTGGCCTAGCCAAATAAAGCATTCTATTTAGAAAATGGAACACTTGCTGCAGCCAGCATCTCTCCATTTCATTTCCACCAAAAATGGAAGCAACGGACTTGTGAATTCCAGGTTATTTCACGCAGTTGGTTTGCCTATGTTCTGATCCACAGTAGATGTGAACTTTGGAGGTCTGGAAGTCAAAGGAGAGTATACGTGGATTTGGAAAAGTGGCAGAATCTGCTCCTTTATTATATGTTATTTCTTTAGGATATTCACCATTTGTTGAACATAAAAAAAAATGGGGGAGGCAGGGTTCCGAACGTCATTAAAGGGTGATAAACTGTGACGCTCAGGCTCACTTTTGTACCTAGAGTCTGTGCTGCATCACTGAGCTAGGCCTTGTTACCTGAGTGCCACAACCCACTCCGGCTTTTCTTGGTAATTTATTAATATTCTCCTGCTTAAGTAGAGAGTTTGGAGCATTCAGTACAAATCATAGTTCCATATGTACATAAAACAGTACTTTACAGTGATGGATCACTGGCTATATTAGGGTGCTCTCAGCGGCAAGCAGCACAGTACCCTGACCCCACTGCCTAAGAAAAGAATACTCTCATTATTTCACATGACAATTTCAAAGATAGAGTGTCTTAGGATTAGTTAATTAAGTGGCTCAATGACATCATCAAAGACCCAGGTTTTTTCCATCCCTCTGCTCTGCCGTCCTCAGAAAGTTGGCTTTATGCTCAAGCGTATCCCAAAGTATGGTAGCAAGACCTCTGCAGCAGCAGGTCCAGAGTCATATGCAGACATGGCCACGCCCAGGGGAAGAAGACACCATTTCTTCCTTATTCCTCTTTTGAAAGTCAAGGAAACCTTTCCCTTAGGCCCCCAGAGGACCTCATTTCACGTCTCAGTGGTCGGAATTGTGTTATGTGTCTTGACTTCCACCAGTCACTGGCAGGGGGAATGGAGTGGCCCTTATGAGCTTAGACCAACCAGAACACATCCCCTAAAGTGCGTGACTGTGTGGAAGAGGTAGACACCTGAACAAAACTGGGGTTCTGTTATCGAGAAGTTGGGATGAGTGGCTACAAGGTAGGTAACCACCAGTGTCTGCTACAAGCGGTCATGCCTGTTCTGCCTGACTTTCAAACAGCCTTGCGTAGAAGGCAAATCAGGCATTACAGCTCCCAAGAAGCAGAGGAGAAAACCCAACATTTTAGTTCTTTGCTCAAGGCCACCTGGAATGAAATGGCAAACCAAAGTTGTCAGTCTCGAGTCCAGTGTTCTTTGCATCACTGGTCTCCTTCGTCTTGACATAGTCGGTGACTTTTCATCCCTCTAATGCTTACTTTTATCTGTCCTGGTGCCAGGACTCAGCTAACATTTATCTTCACACAGTGATGGACGTGCAGCCAACACTCAGGGAGCACTTACTATGCCAGGTACTGTGCTAAAATCTTCACACAATTAGTCCCACAAAACCCCAAATCATGCAACTAGTGTGAGGAGCTGGGGTTCAATCCTGAGCAATAGATTCTAGAACCATGTTCTTAACCATCACACTACTAGAAAAGGTACTGTTGTCAGCGCTGCAGTGGGCGGCCTTGAAGTTACCTCAACATTGCACAAACCAATGAGGGCTTTTGGATGGAAACTGACTTGGAAGAGTAGATGATGTGCCCTTGGAGACCACTGTCACGTGGGGTGGTGGAAGAGCCCTAGTATCTAATCCAGTTATTCCCAGTTGCAGGCTATTAGACTTTGGAAAAAAATTCCCAACTGAGTCTCCGTTTTCTTCTCTGTAAAATGGGGATAAAAGTATTCCTACTTCATAGCTTTTTTGTTGCCCATATTAAGGAAGAATATATGCAGAAATTCTCTGTAAGTTGCAGAATATTCTAATGATTATTAGTTAGCAATTATTATTATTATTGGCCTCACCTGCTTTCAGAGATCCATGCATGTGGCTCATCTTCTCTACCCTCTGAGATAGTCAGGGGTTAAGAAATGAGAAACTGTGAAGTGACACTGGCAGTCTTGCAGATGGCTGGGGAATGTCATCGACTTAACTCTGCCCTGGACCCTGCTATTCTCTGTAGGAGCTTCACTCTCTACCACCCCACTCCTCCTCCCAGGATGTCCTCCTCACCTCTCCTGCTGTTCCCCACGTGCCTCACCTCTTGCCCTGAAAGCTGTTTAATGCCCCTCTCCACTTTGTGGTTTCTCTCTAGGTGGCAGAGAAGGGTAAGACGGTACACGGCAGTAACAAAATCAGTGAATGCACAGAAATCACGATGTAGGTAAACTCCAGTATAGGGCGCAGGCGCTATGGGAGTGGAGAGTTTGCTTACTGGAGCTGATTTTATTCATGCTGCAGCAGGCACAGGCCAGAGCAGAGAGGGCAGCCTCCCTGGAGCAGTAGGACGTGGAGCTGCAGGAGATTACAGCTGGAGGAGACCCTGGTGATCACTAAACCCTCACGCTCCAGGTGTTAACTGACGTGACTAGGAAAGAGGCTCCATGCTCAGACGTGTTTCCCAAGCATTAGAGTTAAACACAGTGAAACTGGCTTCTTTGTTCGTGCTTGGATATTTGGAGTCTTTAATAGGCTAATATGTATTATGGATTTCTAAGAAGGGATTTCCCAAAATAATCTGGCTATAAAATTTTTTTTACGGAGCATCTGATGAAGCCACTTTTCCATAGGACACTGATTAAATCCCATCATATTATTTTATATTTGGGAAAACTGAGGTTCACAGAAGTTAACTGAGTTGCTCAAGGTTTCAGGATAGCTGGAGGAAGAGGGCGGCTCCCAGTTCACCACGCTCTATACAGGTGGTTCTCAATCTTGAGGTGCATCCGCCTTCCCTGGCTGGCTTGTTGACACACAGATTTCTGGGCCCCACCCCCTGAGTTTCTGATTCAGTAGGTCTGGGGAGAGGCCCAAGATTTTGCATTTCAAATGAGCTCCCCGGTGATGCCCACGCTGCTGGCGCAGGGCTCACACTTTGAGAACCGCTGCCTTATGTCACCTGACTCTCCTGTTAGGGCCGAAAACAGATACGTCAGGCTTCTGATCCAAGGGGAGGTGTGACTTGCTGGATGCTGAAGCAGCTTTAGCCCTAGGTAGAGTAAGCAGTTGCCCTCATGATGTGACTTAAGGAGCACAGAGAGACGAGCTCAGCCTTCCATAAAGGCTCCTACCCTTTCTGAAATTCCTCCCTCCCCTTTGCCACCCTACCTGTAACCCTACCAATGAGAGATTCATTGTGGTTTTCTGTTCGTTTGTTTTCATCATAACTTGCTTTTTTACAAAGTAAATGCTCCTGGAAAGGCCGAGGAAGATGGTCAGTCACTCACATGTGCGTATGATTTAGTGAAATCAGCTTCTCCTTTGTACTTAGCTGAGAATACTCAAGCGAGAAGAGGGGTTTTGATTGAGCTGGAGAAATTGCAGGAGGAAGACCTATTTTTGGAGGATGGTGGGGAATTTTAAAATGGGTTGCTGGGTGCCTGGTGTGTGAGCATGCCCAGGAGGTGGCATGCCACTTCGGGTTGAGCTGCTGCTTCTTGCTGTGAGTAGCCTTATCCTAAATATCACTAGCTACTCAACCAGGGTGGGGAGAGGGAAAGGGGGAGGGGAATGCAGATTTTCCTTTTGGATCACAAAGGCTTGTCCTCCTTCAAATATGGGAATTTGAGGTGGTGGGACAGACATGAACGACTCCCAAGGCCCCTGCTAACTGAGAAAGCTCCTTCAGGTGACAAAATGCCAGGATCTGGTGAAGGAGTCTGAGTGCTGGGTGGTCTGTGCCCTGTGTTCATGGGAACATCTGCTGGCTTCTTTGCTGAATTATATTTACTAAAGAGCCTTGAGTTTATTCCCTTGGACTGCAACAAAGACCACTCAGCCTGTCTCCAGCTTCCTCGCTCTGTGTCTCCCTCTGGATCTCTCTTTGCTCTTGTTAGCCTCTCCACTTCTCTCTGTGTCTAGTCTCAGTCTCTCTCTCCATGGAGGGAGATGTGAAAAAAACTTCTCTGGACAGATTTAAATGGCCAACATCTGGACTACAACTTTGCTCATTTCCAAGAGGCGCCATTTGCATAGAATTCCACCAAAATGGCACCCTCTCAGAGTTAAGATACTTTGGTGGCTGTGGCCAACACCTTCCAACGTCCCTGCTCCTAATAATTTGGAAGAATGAGGATGGGGTGAGAGCAGAGGTGGAACGAGGAAGAGTAAAGACCCCCTTCAACAGACCCAATACGAGGGAAAATTGCAATTCCTTTCTACCTTGTCCTCTGCTGCTCCAGGGCGACAGGCAGCTGCTCTAAGTGCAGATGGATGGGATTTCAAACCCCTGGAATAATGGTTGGGGAAATACTCCAGGTCAGAGATTTGGGGCTGCCCATAGCTTTCAGCATACCCATCTCACACTATATCCAGGACAGTGATCTCTGGAGAGCAATTAATACCTGCTACCCCAGTCACTGAGCCTTCTGGACCCTTTAAAGGAGAGTCTTAAAGCCATCTTCTCCTGCATTCTTGTCTTTTGTTCCTCAGACACAGGGGCACGCACAGCAAGGACCCACAGCCATGGAGAAGTGTGGAAATCATTTACTACAAGTCTCCCCGAGGAATGCAGAATTTCGGATCAAAGTTAGAATGGACCTGTCAGGCAGTCTTTATCCTCCCCTTTCTGAGTTCTGATGCCTGACATTGTTCTGTTTTTATTACCGGCCCTTGGAAGCAATTGTTTTAGAAAAATATTGTCTAGGCCTGAAATTGAATGAATATGACATTAATTATAGAGGCTTTCCTCTGAGTGTCTCTTTGCCAGCTGTGTTCTCCGCGCGGGAGCCGCTGGGGGCTCCCAGAGAGACGCGGATGGTGAAGTGAAGGACGCGCCAGCACTGAAGGCCTGCTATGGGCCACGTTCTGAACTGTCCCTTGAGCACAGGTTTCTTCATTTCACCCTTGCAACCAACTGTGAAGTTGGCACCATTTCCCCCGTCTGACGGGTAAAGAAACTGAGGGTCAGGAAAGTCGAATATTACATTCGGGAACACACTGGGCACGATAGGTGAGGCCAGGGGGCCGGCACGGTGGCGTAGCTGTTAAGTCGGAGCGCTCCGCTTCAGGAGCCCGGGTTCTCAGGTTCGAATCCCGGCGCAGACAGATGCACTGCTTGTCAGCCATGCTATGGCAGTGTCCCATATGAAGTAGAGGAAGATGGGCACGGATGTTAGCCCAGGGCCAGTCTTCCTCAGCGAAAAAGAGGAGGATTGGCGACGGATGTTAGCTCAGGGCTGGTCTTCCTCACTAAAAGAGAAAATAAAAGGTGAGGTCAGGATTCAGATCATGGTCAACCAAGGTCTAAAATGTATGCTGTTTCCATCCCATCCAGACCATCGTAGCAAGGTAGCTTGGAATGAGACATGATCCATTTAGTAATGGATTCACTTAAAATAATAATTCATTTGTATAGACTTTTAAGGAAGTGTTTTTCAACTAGGAATCCTATCTCATTGCTAGGCCATAGCATCAATGTAGTAGGTTGTGATAACCAACATTAAAAAAGAAAAGAAAGAAAATTTGTGTTTTAACAAAATACCAGTTGTGTAAGTATGTGAGTAAGCCAGGTTTTGTGGGCCTAAAGCTGATTTGGGGGAACCCTATTTATGAAAAAGGGTAAAGAATTTTTTAGAATGAAGATAATATCACAAGATATTGCTAATTTTAAAAAGCTGACCACAAACATCACAAAACCCAGAAAACGTATTTTTATTAATTAACGGTTCGTTACACTCTATAATACTAGTTTTCCTACGTATGTTGGGTGCATACTCTTTAATCATCTCTTTATATAATTTCAATGTTGTAATATTTACTATGGAAAGAAATAGTTTGACCTTTCTTTAGTGTGGTTGATTGAAAAAAAATTTTTATTATTGACAGAAAATTTTTTTCAGTATCACAACTTGTGGCTAATAGTGTCATTCAACATTTTAAGACTGTTGTCAGGTTTGGGAAAATCGATCACCTTTCTTTTCATATACGAACTATAAGGCTGGGTAGAATGTCCCACAGACTAGCTTCTGGCTTCACATATTTCAAAACTTTTTCTCTCTCATAACCACACAATGATGGGTGCCATGGGACATGTTCATATAGCGCTAGGACAACTAGGCTTGCACTTTTGTGTCACAACACCAATGGGTCAGTGCAGTGGGTTATAGGAGAATTCCTGCTAGTCATTCGTATCTTGGGAGGATTGGCAATAACCTCACCATAAAGAGAAGTGTCCGTGAGACAGGCATGTCCTAGATAGCTGTGTCCCATTAAACCCAAACTAGATGTGTCCCCAACTCCCAACTCAACTTCTATTTAATTGGTTCCACAAAATCGCTACATTCCTTCCAGCACCACCCAAGACATGGAAAAGACTGTGGAGGGAATGCTGGAATGGAAAGACACAATGGTCTCTATTTCTTGTTTTTTCAAATACTATAAAAGCATATAGCCATGTGAACACATCACTGGGGCTGCTCCCAAGGCCTCGGGCAAGTGAGCAACCCTTGCGCTGAAATTTCACTAGCTTCATGGAAAGTCCTTTTCTCATGTATGTGTGTACTGGGAGCATCTCTACTACAGGAGTAAGATGGTATTACTGATGGGAATATGTTTTTTCCTTCAGATATGCTGGGGTCATAGAAGTGTTGAGAACCAGGGTTTTGGAGTTTATAAAATGCCAATCTTGGTGCTCCGTAGCTGGTGCTTTTTTTAATACTAGGGTTGGCAAACTTTTCTGTAAAGGACCAGATAGTGAATATTTTACCCTTTGTGGGTGATGTGGTTTCAATTGCACTAGTCAACTCTGCCTTTGTAGTGCAAAAGCAGCCCTAGACAATATGTTAACAAATAGCATGGCTACGTTCCAATATAACTTTATTTGAAAAAACGGGGCAGTTTGCTGACCCCTATTCTAGTAGATCTCCTTTGAGTGGGAAGTTCCCTGTATTGAGGACAGGGATGCCCTCAAGGAGGGAGTGTGGCTTCCACCACTGGTATTCATTACTCGTGTCCTCCATCTTTTGGTGACTTTTGGTCAGGAGGGATATGAAGGAAGAAAGAGAGATGGCTCGTGAGAAGGACAAGATCAAGGGCTTTTTAGGTCTTATTTTCTGCTTCCTCCTCCCATTTTTAAGTCAAACATACTCTGACATATAGAAGCAGACATGTGGCTCTTGAATCCCATGTGAGTCACCTCACCAGATGTAATTGAAATACTTGGTCAGTCGAATTTATTTTTATCTATGGGTTTTTGAGAACACCAGTAAACCTCTGGCACTGACCCTTGTCATCCAGACCCACCACGGTTGGCCCATGTCTATTTCTGTAGTATATATGTTAACATTACCAACATCTTAATTTTTCTGGGCTGGAATATTAGAATGATTAAGGTAAAGTTTCTGTATTTATCTTCTTGAAGAGAGGCCTTACAGGAAAAACACAGAACTATTCTTTCTTGCTTTGGAAACTCCAAACTATTTCACCAAATCACTATGATTATTGTATACTTCAGAGTTAAAATTAGGAATAAATTTTAGTATTACTTTCCCTCTCTCTCTTCTCTTCCCTCTCATTTTAACTGAGTTATAAGAAAGGACTTGATTAAATAAAGTGGAAGGCATCATGTTGTAATTTAAAGCATTTTGGAGTTCAGTTTTCCTCATATATACATTCTCTTTATTATATTATATTTCCATTCCCCCAATTAGATGTTTAGCATCAGTAACAGATGCATATGCTATGTCTAATGTACACTGATGGGATAATGTCCAATATTAGTCCAGGGAGTTAGCTAATGCTCAACATAAATAGTACAAAAAATATTTTATTTAACCCTTCAGGTAAGAGTAGTTGCATTTACCAGCCCCACTAAGAAAAATAAATAACATTGCATTTATATTTCAATTACAGCAAAAAGAGCAAGTCTTGGCTAAGGATGAGTTAGTTCATTAGAGAAAGTTAGTGATTATAATTTTTACAATTGCAAAGTATTTTGTTTTTGTTTTTTGCAATTGCTTCCCTGGAAATTCTTTGAGAAGATTTTATATTTCTTCTCTGAATTGTATAGGATCTCTCGGAAGGGATGGGTCCAAAGTTGCACTTTTGATAAGTGGTAAAGTTGGGACAATCTGATCCTTGGTACACTATCCAAAGAATTTCCCCCATGGCGAGGAGTTGGGGGTCAGTGTGGCTCTCCAATAGCACACTGCCCTTGCCACTCTGATGGTGTGAATTTGGGCAGTAATTTTATCTCTAGAATCTCTGTTTTTCATGTATGGTTGGGAATAGTAATATTCAATTTTTTTGTCGAATTAAATGAGATTATTATGTCAGAGCATTTGATAAGCTGTGACTTACCCAGTTAGGTTAGATATCTCTTTTCTATCTCAGTTTCTATAGACAGTGGTTATTGTCCTTGGATACACATTTGAATTACCTGGATAGCTCTTGATCTGGGACAGACCCCAGATCAACAAAATCTAATAAATAATTGAAAATTAGACTGCTTGTTTCTGAGATCATTTAACTGTCCCCGCTCTTAAAAGTGGGCACAAGTGAGCCAGAAATCTTAGCTATCAACCCAACAGTGTTTCGTTTGTATGTGGAAATTTGGTAGGAGGGTGGGGTCTTGTAACAATAGATTATATTTTCACAGCTATTTTATATTATGTTTTACAGGGCTCTTCATGTGTGTTACTGATTTTATTCTCTTGGCAAATCTGAAAGTTTTTTCAGCTTCAAAAAGATTACACCACTTGTAAAAGTTCACACAGTCTTTAGGTGGAAGAACCAAGACTCACTCCCAGGTCCTCAAACTCCAACTCATTCCCACTCTCCAAACTACATATTTAACCACTGCAGAGATGCTCTGTTATCCGTTTTGTCAAGTGTTTCTTCTTTCTAAGCAGACTGGTGATGAGAGGAGAAGACGGAATCCCCACCTCTGAGAGAGTTACCTGCTCCCACACTGCCAGCCCTGGGAGTTGAGGGCTGGTTTTCCAGGCAGCTGGAGGAGGGGACCCAGTTACTCAAGGCATCTCATCTGCAGCCTGAGAGTCCAGGGTGAGTGGTTCTGGGGTGTGTGGCTTTCCAGAGGTAGAAAAATTTTCCCCCAAACTGGAGGAATAACATGGGATTGCCAACTTTTTATTTTACTGAATGAGGACACAGAAAACAAAAGCAGTACAGCAAAAAAACCTGTCATCTGCTACCAATATCATTTCAATGAAGATATTTAACACTACCTCCAAAAAGACAGAATATACTCTCAGAGGAGGACAGCTCTTTCATGTAATAAATCTAGATTTGTAAACAATTCCCTTCCTCCCTCCCTTCCTTCCGTCCTTCCTTCCTTCCTCTCTCTCCCTCCCTTCCTCCCACCTTCTCTCTCTCTCTCTCCTCCTCATCTCAGTGCAGCCCAGTCCATGGGCAGGTCTTTGAGAGCCAGAACCAAAGCTTTCCATCGTCCCTGGGAAAACATGCCTCTTCGTTTTGGTAGAGGCCCTTGAGTAGGAGTGAACTAAACCAATTGTGTGTTTCTTGGAGTCTTGGAGATCTGTGTGTTTCCAAGAAACGTGAAGGATTAAAAATACTAGTGCACCATGATGTAAGAGAGCGTGCAGCAGAGCAGAGTCAGGCCACCGAAGTGTTGAAATGTGCCCACTGAAAACAAAAGGGACCCACCTCTCCTCTTTCCAAAGGAGGTGCATTCAGCTCAACTGCCATAGAAAACACGAGGTCTGAGAACTGCCCATGCACTTGACAGCCCTGGAGAGCTCCTTGGGGAAGAGCCTGGGTGGGTCCCATCAGGAGAGGGTGGAGGCTGTGTTGCTTGGAGAGCGGCGCTCTGACTTGGATGTTCCCCTTTGCAGTGGGGAGATTGGGTTTCTCTGATGGGATTTACTGCTCATGCAATCACAGTTGAGCATGAATCACTTCATTTCCTTTATGTTGTTCCACCCTCATACCCACACCCCTCTACACACTGTAAAACCTCCCCCCAAAGTTCCCAGAAACTCCCATCAAACCCAGTTTTTTGGTGGTGAGGACTGTGTCTTGGGTTGGTTCTGCTGTGCCTATAGGGTAGCAGGGGACAGGGAGGGGACATAGATTCACAGATGCAGTCAGGCTTCTGAATACTGTTTCCATTCTACAGACCCACTGAAGTGCTGTCTCAGACCAGCATGGCTGGCATCACCTGGAGGCTTGTGAGAAGCGCCCCAGTCCAGAATGACCGGACCAGAATCTGCATTTTAACAGGATCCCCAGGTGATTCGTGTGTACACTGGAGTCTAAGTGCCATTCTATGGCACTCTGGGTGTTGAAATGCCTCTAACACCGGTCTCTGCCCATAGATGAGTGCAGCTGAGTTTTCCAAAAATTAAAATCATAGTTCCCATACAACTAGAGAGTGAACAGGAGTCAAGGATTTACCTGCAAGATGCTAAAACTAGTTAGTTTAAAAGAGTGTATATATATATTCAATAAAAGAAAGATTGCTGAAAAAAGATAGAAACTGTAAATACAAAATTAGTCAATATCCTACAGGGCAATAAGACGGTAACATTTGAAGTTACCTTTTCTATTAGGCAGGCGTTGCTTGCATCTCCACCAGATAAAAATTATATGTGATCTATCAATCTCCTATAAATTAACATCTAACTTTACAAAGTCTGGGTTCTTAAAATGGCTATGTCCCCAGGACAGAATCAGATGACTCTCAGGAAGGCTTGTGAGACAATGCTCTACTATGACTTGGAAAGGGAGCTCAGTAATCTTTTGTGTTATTTCCAAATTTTGGATAATCGTTCTTAATAGGGAGTATGACCAGAGGAGTGCTCCCAGCTTCCTCCCTGCCACAAAGCATCTTCTTCTCCAGCCTTCCCAGGACACACATCCCATTCCACTAGGCTTCAATTCCCCTCATCGGAGATACTTTGGGATCAGAAAATCAGACTGAGCTGTTGCCCCCAGAAAGCAACCGTGAAGATGCAGGGGGTTAACCTGCCACAGAAACGAGAGGAATGAGAGACTTGTCTATTTCTCTTCCTTTGGCATGTTGACATGGAGTTCTTTAACTGGCTGACTACCATCTTAGATGTCAGACAGAGCCCAGCCCTCAGGAGATAAGATGCAAGATGGGCAAACAACTATGAGAAAGTGGATTCAAGAAAAGAACAAATTCTCAGATACCAGGATAGGGGCAGAAATCACAATGAGCAAGTCTCTGAGAGTCTTCCATACAGGCACCAGGATCAGCAGGTAACGAGTCTATGGCCCAATGAGAGCAGATTGATGGAAATTTCTGGGGGCCAAAAAGTGAGGGAGACACAGAATTCATTCTGACATCATTCATTGAGCCTTTATTGACCAACTACTCTGTCTGGGCTTTGGGATACTAAGATGAATAAAATCAATCTTTGCCTCAGGGACAGTTAGTGAAGGCATTTATCCTGGTTTTTATGCAGGGGCTTCAGGGGGCCCCTGAAATTACAAGAGTCCATAACTTTTGTCAGAATCCCAAAGTGTTTGTGTTCCCAAACAGAATCCTAGGACTAAGTAAAAACAAAATTTTAAGAAGAGGGCTCAAACTCACAAAATTTGCATTTTTAGCACCAGAGGCCAACAAAGTGGGCAAATCAGTCAATACGGGATATGAGTAATGCCTACTTAGAAGGTTCCCTTATGGAGAGTTCAACAGGCCCCCCAGTGTTGAACTGACCCACAGAACAACAGTGATTTGCCTGATTTACCTTTATAGCTTACTGCTCCTTCTGTCTGAAAATTTCTCCTCACTTCTCGCTGCTTTTCTAGGGCCCCATCCACCCTTCAGGGCCTACCTCCTCCATGGAGCCTTCCCAGATTTCTCTAGCCCCTAGAGGGCCCTTATTCCTCTGAACTCCTGTGGCCTTTGACCTGTCTGGCCTTATTAATGATTCATGTCTTTCTTTTCTGAGCATTGCAAGCATTTTTAGAGCAGGGAACGGAATGGAGAAGGGTGTTATTCCTTGGTGTACCAAAAGCATTTGGTTCAGTGCTATGCCATATTGTCATTGAATGATACTGTGATTTTATTTTCTTATTTTTTGGCTCTTAGGCTCCCTGGATAGGAAAAGGGGGTCTCTTGCTGGGATCCTACTGACAGGAACAGAAAATAGAGAAAGACACAGATACAAACCAAAGGGAATGAAGTGGTAAGGACTAGAAATCCTACGCTGTGATTACAGCCTCCATTTTATTCCATTTCTAAGTTGGACCATTTCTTCTGCAAATTGTTTGGCACGGAAACATTTCAACTCTGCTTGAGGGAGGTGGAAAAGAAGACAATTCAAAGAAAAAAGGAGTTTGAAGAGGCAGAAACTGTAAAAAGGAATATAAACTCTGGATTCCAGAGAAAGGCAAGAGGCCGTGCAAGTAAACAAAGACAAAGAGAAACTTCTCCAGACAACATGGGCTCATCGTTGTGCATGCATTGCCCACAACTATGTTTGCACAAATATATCAGGGTATCAAGAATGTTATAATGATACTCCATCACCCATGGTTCTTGTTTTAACCACTGTAATAAGCAAAACATACAGAGCACATTGCTGGCTTTAAAGACTATAATTTTCTCTGAGGAGAAATATTGCAAAAAGGGAAAAAAGAGAGAGAGAGAGAAGACAACATGATATTTTGTTCTGTTCCTAAAAAAAGCATTTTTCCCCTTTCTTTGCTGCTCTTTCCTTTCATTAAACTGTCCTTAAGTGCTTTTAGAGAAAACTAAGTAGGCCACAATTCTGGGCTGCTGACTAAATAATTATAAGTCTGGGAGGCTGTTGGGATGGCCAGAGAGAGGCCCGGGTCCCTTTCCTGAAATCCAGAGACCCATGGGGATTGTGCCAGTTGTGGCTGGACTCTTCACGTTGAAATGATTTCTCATTTTAAAGGAAAATCGGGGACATTCTTATCCTTATTAGTCCTCTGAGAACTTGGGCCACTGCCAGATTTTATTGGAAAATTGCAACAAAAGAAATTAGAGATAGTGAGTTCTGCAAGGGTCTTATATTCGAAAGGTTACTCTAGAGGCATATCGAAACCAGATTATTTCCAGATCAGCTCTGTTCTTTGAACTAAAATATATTCTCTGCTTTTTAAATGTTCACATTTCCTTCAGTTGAGATTCTTATTGTTAACTATTGTTAGTTTCTGTTTGCGTGTGAAAGAAGTTGTTATAAGATTACAATAGGGAAAGCTACAACAGAGCGATGCGTGGGTACTCTGCCACCAACGGGTTCAATTCAACTGGACAAGCATCTTCTTGTCCACTGGGGCCCAGGCGATGGCTGGACATATTGGGGGGGACACCAGAGAAGAGACTCAACAGGAGTCAGGACACACTACCCACTGGAGGACAGGACAGAGATTTATATACTCAAGTAGAAAGTGGTCTTTTCAAAAGGCCTGAGAAGAAACGTGTTTGATGCTTGAATCTCCCCACGGTGTCAATGTCTGAGCTTCCCAGGGGAGGCCCAGCATGGAGAAGAAATCCAGGCCCAGGAGCTGGACACACCTGGCATTGTCTCTTAATTTTGCTCCTTGTTTGTTGTTACCTGGGCAACTTACCTACCCTTTCTAGGTTTCCAAGATGAATGGATTGTCGCAGAGGACCTCGAAGTTGCTTCTTATTCTAAACTTCAGAGATTCCTCATTTTCTAGTAACTTTTCTGAAAATCTGATAAATTTGCTCCAGGTCATAAGTATAGCTTCAAGGTAGCAGGGGGGACTTGAAGTGGGTGTGTATCATGTTTCCATCCTACCCTTCCTTCTCCCTCCCAGTACCCATGTATCGTAGCATGCCACCCTGACAATTCTTAATGTGGTGTCCTCATGTTCCAGAAGGAAAACTATTGGGATGGGGAGGTGAATGTTAGAAATGCGAAAGAAAACAAATCATAATATCACATAAACTCAGCACAGTAAATTGTGACATGTGTTACACATATCTTTGTTCTCTGACAGTGTAAAGACCACAAATATTAAAATTAGAAGAGAAATTAAAAAATAAAGGAAAATCATGAGCACAATCTTGGGAAAAGACCCACCAAGTTAGACTGTGTCTCTCCTCCCACCCCCACACATTTTTGTCACTTAGCATCTCTGTAAGATGGTGGTATTCGTCCCAAGAGAGACACCTTGTTCTGCCACTAATAGAGAAACACCTTCTCACCTCATTTGGTTCTGAGTTTTGTATTGTGATGAGAGTCTCAAGGTTTTTAAGCTCCATTGAAGTTTCAAATTTTTACCTCCAGAGGCTTTGGGATTAGATGTCCATTCCTGCATGACAATTAGATGCAATTGTCATGAAGCTCTGAATGCCAGAGGTACAGCTGTCCATCTTTAAGCGTTTGCACCATGCTGGCTCCACAGTGTGAGCTGAATTTCGAGAGCCCTTGAACACCAAGGAGAATGGCCCCAAGCTTAGGAGTCTGGTGAAGGTCAAAGACACTGGTTTGGCACTTTTCATTTACATAAGGGGTTTCCATGAGCTGTCATGAATTTGAGGGACCAGTATAGGCCAAGTTAAAAGATGACTGGATGTGGGATAGATATTTTGTAGTGTTACTAAAGAAATTTAGGTGCTTAAAATAGAACAAGAATGAGGTAGCTCAGGGCAAACATTCTCTCCTCTCCTCCTCCAACCATGATTACTGGAGATCATAAAGCAGTTGACTCTGCTCAGGTGCCTCAACTAGAGACCTGTCTTCTCCCACCTCCTGGCCCAGAGTGAGCCTGGAGTCCTGTCCCTGGCCTGGCACTGGGAGGCAAGCATCATGCCTCCTTTCAAATAGATGGTTTGTTCATCTCTACATCCTAGTTTCTCCCACACCAATTAGAGTTCAGGGAACATGTTTAAATCCCCCAAAGGAGCAGTCCTTCAGCATTGTTATCAAATGTTGTTTCCAAACCTCTCGGCCGCTCTCTTCTTGCTCTCTTTCCAAGAAGCACTTTTCACTTGAGGCTCCTGCTTTATAAATGTCGGCCTGGCTTCTCTCATTGTTCTCTCACAGAGAGCTCCATGAAAGGAGGATTGAGGCCATATTTTATCCTGCTTGGCAGGGTTCCCGTGTGAGCTGTAGAATGATTCTCCCCATGTATTACAAGGGGGGTGTGGAGTTACCTTGCTTTTGGTCCCACAACAAGTTGCACAGAAGCAAAAACAGATCCTCATGCTTTGCACATAGAAAGCATATAATAAATACTTATTGGATGCATAAAATCAATTAATGACCCTCCTTTTATATTTCCTTTTGCATTAATATTGTTTGGAGGTGGGGATGTTGGCTAAAGGAGTCAATATTGTACCAAGCCCCTTTCTTTGCTAACTTTTTGTTGGCTGAAACCTGAGTCTACCCCTTACAGAATCATTGGCAAATAATGTCTATTTGGAACTGCCTGCCTATGCTTCCAGCACATTCTGCCACAGCTCCCTCCCCAGTCATGGAGGGGTCCTTCTATAGCACTTCAAGAGCTGGACAGTATTGCCTCCACCAGCCTGTCACCATGTCTGAGTTTGTGTTTCTACTTACACCTGTTCTGTGACTGTCAGCCAAATCCTGCTGAAATGTAATGTATCACTTGGATTCTCCCTCCTGGGATAATAGATTTGCATTTAATAGGGGCCTTTAGGAGATCCTGTGCTCTTGCTCCCAGAAGTGGCTTCAGAGTGAGGATTTGGGCAGTAGGAATTTAACAGCAGGTATTATAATAATTTATCTCTCCTTTTGGGCTAAAATCCTCTTGAGGGAAGTCCCCTGTTTTACACATCGAGAATGGCTAGAAACACCTACCTTTAGTCAGTCATCAGTAGCATTTCATGAATGAATATTCGGTGACAAGCTAACGTAATAAAGTAATTTGAGATGATATATATGGATTAATATAATCCTGCCCATGTAATGTATTTACATCTTCACAGTTCTCTTCAGTGGTTTCAACCACTTTGGTTGAGAGAGAAAATTTTCAATATGGAGGTTCCCAGTGACCCCATGTCCTGGTATTCTCAGCCTTGTGTAATCTCCTTCCCTTGAGTGATCTGCTTCTAGCAATAGAATAAGGCAATGTTGATTTGGTTGTGTGATCAAGTCACACATCTATTATTAGGTTACAAAAGCACTTTTGCCACTTCCTTCTAGCTTTGATGAAGTGAGTTGCCATGTTGGAGAGGCCCATATGGACAGGAACTGACAGCCTTCGGTTAATAGACCAAATGAAAGTGACATTCTCAACCCAACAACTTGTGAGGAACTGAATGCTGCCAACAACCATGTAAGCTTAGAAGCAGATTCTTCCTGGGTCAAAACTTTGGATTAGACATCAGCCCCAGATGACGCCTTGATTGCAGCTGTGTGAGAGACCCTGCAGCAGAGGCTCCAGCTAGACTGGGCCCAGACTCCTGACCCACAGGAGCTATGAGTAAATAAATGCGTGTTGTTTTAAGCTGCTAAGTTTGTGGTAACCTGTTATGCAGCAATAGAAAACTACTACAGGGGTCTCATCCCATTTGTCCTCCAAGTTGTCAGACTTTCCAAGTGACGTTTTAAATGGAATTAGCCCTGGGAAAAATGCCCAAGATTGAGAGCTGAGGGATAGGCTGGGTCTTGGAGAGTTGCCCCTTCCCATCTTGTCTCCTTCCTCAATGGGACTCCTTCACAAAAATTCATAGCATTGGCCAAACTTCTCAGTCTCTAAAATCCTACATGGTTCTGACCAACAGTGACAGAACTAGAGCCAAGAGATCTTACCCTGTGCCGTCCTAAGTCTATCTCATGTCTACATGGAGTTCTGCCTTGGTCCTTAGAGATGTCCTTCTCCCCGTCCCAGGCATTGTCCACGTAAGCCTTATGCCTGAAGGAAATGCCAACCCCTCTGGCAGTGGGTACCAATCTTTGGTCCATAAATTATCTGGAAATTTGGTTCCAATAGCAGATTTGAGCCTTAGCCATAGAAAGACTGATTCAGGGAATCTGAAATGGGGTCTAGAAATCATAATTTTTAACAATCTCCCAGGGGATTCTGATGGGAAGTCCCAGACTTTGATAAACCCTGATCCAGAGGCTTAGAAACATTTCACAAATTTTCCCAAAGAGCATCTTTGACATCAAAATGTCCATATTTCATTGACCTGCCAACAGTATGTAATTGCACTTATGACCCTGAAAAAGTTAGTTTTCAACTCTCTAGACCTCAGTTTTCATAACTGCCATATGAATTGACTGATTTAGATATTCTCCTTCAGGCCTATGATCTAGGATAAGTAATGAAAGGCATGGTTTGGTAATCAAGCAAGAGTCCACAAATGGCATTTACTGTGTGTCAGACACTGCTCTGAAGTCATTCTACACGAACCCCTTTAGCCCTTACAACAGTCCTAGGAGGTAGGTGCCATTATTAATCTCATTTTACAGAGGGGGAAACTGAGGCCCAGAAAGACCAAGTGACTTGTCCCAGGTCACACACCTAGCAGACAGTATAGGCAGGATTCAAATATTGACAGGGTGGCTCTAGTGTCCATGCTTTTAACCATCATGCTAGACCACCTCTCTTTCAAATTGCTCCCAAGTGTCCCCGAGTTCACAAAAAGGCAGTACTGGTGTGGGATGCACTTATTGGGAATGAATATGATCTATGATTGTCCTTTACTGTGGGGCAGGCGCACCATTGGCAAAAGATACGAGAGAAAGACATCGTTAACAGAAGGAACCCCAAGAGAAGAACCATGGAAGTAGGTTTGAGGGTGGCTTATGGGTCAAGTAATGAGGAGACTGGTTGCCCAGAGCAGGGTGTAACAGGAGAGCAATGAAGGGTGGGGCTGCAGAAGAAGAGCGGGCTATGAAATGGGGACAGGAGTGGGGGCTTGAATACTACGTAGAGGAACTACCTAACAGCCTTTTCCCCCTCCCCCCTGTTAAGCAGAACTCCAATTTTCTTCTTGCAGTCCCAGGGGATGGATATGATTGTTCTGGTTTAATTATAGCCACTCTCTTCCCCTTAACCAGTGACTCAATTCAGCCAATAAGACATAAGTAGAACTCTGCTAGGGGCCTCTGGAAAAGATTTTTCTCTATAATGAAAAAGGGAGATGCAAGAGAAAAAGCCCTTCTGACTCCTCCCTTCCTTCCTCATTGGGATGCTGTGGTGTGAAGACGTGATGTTTGGGCCTTTGGCAGCCATCTTGCAGCAATGAGGGGAAGACCAGAGAATCATGGAAATGCTTCCATAGAACTCCTAGAATTCTGTACTCATAGAATCCATGGAACTCCTCGGTGTTCTAACTTCACAGAGCCACTGAACCCAGAAACACCTTTCTCTGTTCTGAGGTTTGTGTAAGATAATGTAATGCCTTTATGACTGCTGATAGCTGTGTCTGTTGCAAGTGGTCAAACAAATCCTAACTGATGGAGAATATCCAGTAAGCCAGAGTCTTTAGTGAAACAGCACTAATAAGAGTTATCAGCAGTATTGTGCTTCCATACACATTATTTCATTTAGTTAGAAATGAAAGAGCACCAGCTTCAGAGTTAGAGAGCTTGGGTATGAATCTCTGACCCTACCAGAGGACGCGAGAGAAAGCATCCTCTTGAGCCTCAGTTTCCTCATCTGTAAAATGTGCAAAATGATATTGTCCCCTTCAAGTCGGGAGGATTAAATGAAATAATATTTTCATGGCATCCAGCACTAACTCATTTAGAAGGTAGACTGATTAACAATGATAATAGCAAATAATTATTGAGCTCTTACTACATGCCTGCCTATCAAGAACTTTAAGCACATTATTTTATTTAATCTTGGAGATTGGTGTTGTTTAAAGCCCATTTCCATTTGTTATTCTTAATCACCAGAGCCCTTTGAGAAGGAGGCAGGGCAGGTGCAATCATCATTCTTCCGATTCTGAAGGGAGGAGGTGGTGCAGTGAGTGGAAGTGGCTTGCTGAGGGTTACATGATGCAGAGCCGGGCGTAGCTCGGGCTTCCTCAATCTAAACCCTGAGTCTGAGCCATGACACATCAGTGACCCATCCCAGCATCTCAGTGTCTCGTGTCCAAGGGTGACAACTTGCCTTTTCACTGGCCTTGCTTGTTAACAAACATGGTAACATCTGTGATTGTTATTAAAAATACCCACCTCCATAAACTGAAGGAGGAGAAATTGTAATGCCTTGCATGTCTTGGGAGAGGCCTGTGGCTTCCACCTGATGTGACCAGAGCATCCATCCGAAGACCTGATTTAACGAGGTTGTTAGCTGGCTCCCCATGGTGGTAACAAGTGGCTTTGTTAGGAGAAGTTTTCCATCCCTAAGGAGTTCTTTGCCGGGTGATGGACCAAATTGTCAGCAGTGGGAGGTCTGCAGAAAGATCTGGGGATCTTCTTATATGGAAAAAATCCTCTGAGCAGGTACAGGATCTTTTCTACTTCCCTGCGGGGACCACCCACATGTGGCGTGCACTGGAATGGGGAGGGGAAGCAGCCATGTGTTTTTACTTAGGTGTGGGTCTCTCAGTTGTGTAAGTGTCACTGCCTACATTGTTTCAGCCCCGTGCGGCCCCTGGATTCTGAACAGTGGCTCTGACTCTTTCGTTCTGTTTTCGATCATGCGAGTTGAAAAAGAATCACAGAAATCAGAGGAGAACTGAGTCATTAGTGCACCTTCCTTACCGGCCAGAGGGTCGGGTGCATTTCCCAAGTTCACGCAGCCGGTTAGTGGCACAGTCAGGTCCAGAACCTGGAGCAGCCACAAGTCAGAGCAGAAGGAGCCAGGAGTATGCTGGAGTACCCAGGCTCAGATCATGCTTTCTTTAGAGAACAGAGTGGCAGAGGTGCCCACTACACTCCGGAGTAGGCTCAGCATTATTTGCGTTATCCCCCCTGGTCCTCACATCAGCCTACAAGGCGCGTTCTACTGTTACAGGCACTAAACAGGTGGTCGTGGCCTGAGGTCACAGAGCCAGTAGGGGACAGGGTTTTTTCACACTGCTCAAAGCTAGCCTGACATTTGGGCAGATCCAGTGTCCTGGGCTGTCCTGGGGCTCGCCTCCTCCCTTCCAGCAGTGGGGCTGGCCGTGGTGGGATCGCTGCTTTCCAGGCTGTATTTTCAAAGATGCGAAGGGTCCTGGAGCTATGTGCGGGTGTCCTGTTACCACTCGCGTTTGCCCACGCCCCCCTCCCCACACACTATTTGGAGGAGCTCCACGCGGGCATGCAGCGTGAGCTGTGTGCAGTGGTGTGATGTGAGGGCTGCTGGAAACCCCCAGCCCCGAATCCCGTCCCTGGAGTCTTGTTGCTGACAGCTAAAATTTGAAGCCTGGCTCTTGATTCCAGGCCCCTTTGAGCGCAGGCCCTCTTATGGAGACAGTGCACCCCATAATCCTTGACTGTTCAACTTCTCTAACTTGTATCTAGAGTTTCCCAGCTCACAGCCTGGAAGACTAACAATACGAGAACATGTGGCTTTCTGGGGTGAGGGAGGAACTGGACTGTGGGGGGAAAGAGGGCTAAACAAGGAGGCTGAAGGACTGAACTTGGACTCAACCACAGCACCGTTGGACCACATCAGCTCCGCATGAATCTGAACTCCGAGCTTCTCAGCATCCAGTCTTGATGAGGCCCAGGCGGGACTCTCAGCCATCGACACTGATGGAGATGTGACACAGCAGAGCAAAGGGACCTGCCCGGCAGTGGGTGTTTGCCCAGGGCACTGGGGAGGGTGCCTGTGGGTGGCACAAGAGCCCGGCTCTGGTATTTCCATTCCTGCCTGATGAGGCTGAGGGAGCCCGTCTTCCCAGGGCAATTCCAGCACAGCTCATTTGTGCATGTTTTACAATGGTGTTGATAAAATCCCCATGGAGCCCTGGAGCATGTGTAAGGAGTTCCCACCAGAAATCTAAACAACGCCCTGGCGTTGCTGACAGCTTAATAATGTGACAAAGTTCAGCTCCTTCAATGACAGGGACAGGAATGCAGCTGGGCTGGTCTGACCTAGAGCTTTAAAAATACCCCCTCCAACTCCAACCCAGCATTTGACAAATAACCTTTCCTTAGCCTCCTTGAAGGCAACAGACAGAACCAAGTGCCACATAGGGGCCACATGCCACCGTTAAAATGTTAAATGGAGTGGCAAGGGCCACCAGAGTCACCTGGGGCTGACATTTATCTTTATTATTATTATTAATAATAATGCATATATTGCTTTTTGGTGCATTCCAGGGTTTTTTGCACTCCTAAATCATGAGGCTGTACATCAGCAGGCCCGATAAATCACCCAATGAGCCCAAATTCAATGCAGCTGTCAGGCCAGATCCGAAAGAAGCAGAGTTAGCTTAATTGAGCTGCGGCAGGGAACCGACGGGCGTTGCCCAGAAAATCAGAATAATAGCAGTGTTGCTGGTGACATTTCAAGCTAGACGCGAACTGCTAGCTTCAGCTTTAATTTTACAAGAGGGAATGGGGGGACGGGTGCAGGGAGAAATCCAGACTTCAACAAATATTTAAACACTTAGTTTTTCATTCTGCCTCAAATCCAGGACAGACAATGAGTTCCACATTTAGAAATTTCAGTAGAAAGTATTCCTTTTTTCCTTCTTTCTCTACCTTCCTTTCATTTCTTCTGCCTGCTCCCTCCTCCGCTCCATGCCCCGTCCCAGCAAAATGAAAGCTGAAAGTAAAGGAACCACAGGATTTGAGTTGGAGCCAATTTAATGGGCCAAGAGGTTACATGTGGAGCCAACAAATCATGGAACCATGAAGGATATTACTGATTTAAAGTTATGTATGTTAAAGCCCAAATCTTAACAGCATTCATAAAGGTAAAGGTAACTAATGGAGAGGCTTAACTGACAGAAAATGGGCTTTTTCCCCAGCTGCCCTGCCTCCCTCTTCAAAATTGCAGTGCCTCCCAGCTGTAGATTCTCCTCGTTTGCTCATCAGAGGGAAGACCTCAGCCATACTCACCAAGGAGGGACAAGCTCTTGCATTTATAGGAGGCCTCAGACACCATCGTTGGGTTTATTTTTGTGTGCACAAGTACGTGTGTTTCTTCTTCAGATGCTTTGGGGTTACCAGAAAAACCATTCTCTTTCCCCTGTTAATTTTTAAAACTGTGTGTAATTTCAGGGAAATTTGATCCATGTGTTTCAGATTCATTCGCACTTAATCATGAAAATCTCTCTGGAAAGAGCTATTTTCTCTCCCAGAAGACTTTGGTGCCCTTTTTAATAAGCCCTGTGAGTGCCCTTCCACCTCAGGCTGCCCTCTCCAAGTGCAGAAGGTCGTGTTTGGCCAAAGGAAAACCAACCTGACCACCAAGGGCATGGGTCTGGTTTGAAATGTCAAACTTGTGAATTTGGGCTGTATTCTGGCAATGGGGAAATGACTTCCCCTGGCCCCAGTGTTTACACTGTCAGAGAAAGAAGGCTTCCAAAAAAAAAAAAAAAAAAAAAAAAAAAGCAAAGAAGTGCAGATCAACTCGAGGGCATTGCAGTTCCCGCCAAACGATCAGGCAGGGCCCCTTGGAAATGTTCCATGGCCATCAGCAGGTGAGTGTTAGCCTCTGGTTCACAGGTGCAAAATGCACAGTTGCTGCTTTTCTTTGAGGTTCTTGGAGAAAATGCTTTTACCCGGAGACTCCCAACTACCTAAGAAGCTCTCAACTTCCAAAAACACCCTGGAACCCTCTTGGATGGCTCCCAACAGCCATGGCATGACTGTGAGCAGGACACCCATTTCCCCACCCTCAGTCCACAACAACCCAGCCACTGCATTGAAGCCACAATGGCATTCCTTCAATACAAAACAAACATGTCATTACCAATCTCAGATTAATTGATGCCATTTGTGTGCCCTGCCTGTTGGGTTTCGGCTGGAGCCCATCCAACGGCAATGGCCACCGCCCTCGAAAACCTCAAGGCACTCACAACTTTGGCCCTTGGCAGAATTCCCTTAGCTGCTCTTCTTTACCCCTGTGACTCCAGGCCTTTCCTCCTGCCCACTGCCTGCCCCCTCCTCTCCCACTCTGAGGCTTTCGGCAATTTTGAAATGTGTTTCCAGTGGAATGAGATTATCTGTAGAACTGAGTTTTACTTTGAGTAAATGTCTTTGCTATAGAATGAACCATAGTTCATTAATTTTAAAATACACATTTATTTTTGTTTTAACACCCCTAAAATTAGCATACTCCTTACAAGTGATGATGAGAAAGTATTGTGGTGAGGTCATGGAAAGCATTTCCCCTTTTAGTGGTACATAGAATAATGGTGCATCTATTCTAGTCCCCAAAAAGATATGTGATCACTTTTTAAAACACGGTGATAAACTTTTACCTCTCTCGCTCATTCATTCACCATTCACCCTTCAGTAAGAGTATACTGACCTCATGCCCGACTCTATGCAGAGTGAGGAGGAGGTTAGAAAGGGTTGAAATGGCCCCTCGCTTCCAGAAAGTTATAATTTAGTTCTAGACATAAGTGCATACATGACCAACCATGCAAAGTGCTAAATTAGTGGTGTGGCCAGAAAGTGGTGCAGAAAATCAAGATGGAGCCAGAGTGGGATGGAGAGATTCCGAGCCAGGAGGCAGGCAGCCTCACTGATGCTTGGCTCTGCGATCCAAGGAAGTGAATTCTCACCTGTAGAATGAGGGGCTTGTCCCAGGTCAGAGTGTCCCATGGTGTGTTCTACAGAACTGAGTCCAAGGGAATGCTTTGAGAGAAGAGGGTTCCACAGTGGTGGGGAGGAGGCATTGAGAAATGTCACCATATTCCTTTCTCAGAAATTTCCAGCACATATTAGCATATTATGGGCTCTGAGAAGTCTGTGGTGAAGGACTTGTTTGAATTTTGTTTAACTCAGTGTTTCCCAAGTATATTTGTTTCTGGAATCCTTTCTTTCACTCAATAGCTATTGCTGTAATAAACCTTAGGAAAACCCTAAAGTCTCTTCCAACTCTCACATTCCAGAAATTCATGAGACAACGTGGAGCTAGAACACGTGGGGATAAAAAAGCCTAAGAGAAGTGATGTGAGCTGTGGTCACACTATGATGGGCTTCTGGCAGGGGGCTGTCATCGCCCAGAGGAAAGCCTTTACCAAGGGAGCAATCAAGAAATATTTATTAAGTACCTATAGTGTGCTTAATAAATAGAGTTCAATAAATATAATTTAATAATAGGATATATAAAATAAATATAGTACACCGTGCTGGGCTCCAGGAACTCAGAAATAAGTAAAACACGGCCCCTGACCTCAAGTGGCTCCTAATCATGGAGAAGACGGAATGTTAACAAATAGTCGTGGTAAAATGTGTAATCGGCTTGTCGCTGAGGTAGAAACAAGGTGCCCAGAGGAGATGAAGCACACCCAGAGGAAAGCACTGAAGGCTTCATGTGGGAGGAACCACCAGAACTGGATCTTGAAGGAGTGGTATGAATATCTATGCGCCTGGAACAGAAGCAGGAGAGCGATCTAGGCAGGAAAGGGAGCATAAATAGAAAAGGCACGAGAATGTTTAAGTAGTGGCTGGAGGGCAAGATGCATTGTGAAGAAGGGAGGAAACTGAGGCTGACTAGTGAGGTTGGGACCCTACTATGAAGGGTCTAACTCAGCAAAAGCAACAACAACAAAAAGAGGAGACTTAATTATCTCCCATAATAAGGAGTCCGGAGGTCCATAATGAGAGGGTCTAGGACCAGCTCAGCTCAGTGATGCTCCAGGAGCCTAGGCTCCTTCCATCCCTTTGCTTGGCTATTCCTCAGCATGTTGGCTTTTCATCCACATGCTTATTGGCTCATGTCAATGGATGGCTGCCATAGAACCTGGCATATTTCTCATGGATGATATGCCTTATCCTTGAACATAGCCATTTGGAGGTATCCTATAGGCAAGGGAAGCCAGGCTTTTTTACAGAAGAAGTGATATGATCAGACTCATGTTTTTATAAGATAACTGACTGCAAGGTAAAAGCGGAAGTGGGAGAAGAGAGACTGGAGGCAGGAGCCAGTCTAGAATTGAAGTTATCTAGCAAAACAGTCTTGCAAGCTGACACCAGGTCCCCAGCAAAACTTGGAAGGAGTCACTAGGGAAATGCGTTCCTTTTATCGTGGAAGACTGTTCTCCTCGGCAGCCCCAAAGACTCACCTTCTCTCTCATTGGCCAGAACCTGGTCACATGGCCACCCTAAGAGCAAGGAAGACTGAGACGTTGAGTCTCTAGCAAAGGAGAATGCAATAGCCATGAGACCCCTCAGGACTCAGTCGCTCCAGCTGGGCTGTGACTTGAATGAGAAATTAATCTTGTATGTCATTAAGCACCGATTTTTGGCGACTATTGGTCAGAGCAGTTAGACTACTTTTTCTAATACATGTGGGTCCCAATGGCCAATGACTAAGACTAAGAAAGACAAGATGACCCCATGTCTGAGGACTGGGATTCAAGGCTGAACTATGGCAACCCCAATTTTTGGGAGGAGGGTTTATTGGGGATCGTGTACCCCTTATTCTTTCATCTCTCCATAGATTAATAAGATTTGTAACCATCCAAAATGTGATAAACTGTCAAAAGTACACGAAAAATGTGGTGTACCTCCTGAAATAAGTTTTTAAAAATCCCAACTTTTTCACTACAGGTACAAAAAAAGGCAATTCAGTTGAGAAATCAAATTGAGAGACTCCCCACTCCACCCCTACCCACCACCTAACTCAAGGATTAGCTGCCTCTAAATATTTTAATCATGTTGTGCCCATGATGTCAACAGAAGATCATTTTCCCCCCCAAAGACACAGATGTGATTGAAAGGGTGAGAACTAGTCCCCAAAGTGGAAGCGTGTGGAAGACATTTCTCCGTTGTGGATACAAATCTGTCACAAAAAGAGGAAAAGATGGGGAACAGCAACTCTCTGGACATCCTCTGAATCTAATTTCAAACAAAAGGAAGGTTGATGAAATGAAAGTCATAGAAATCCAGGGAGAAAGTGTCCCTCTCATTCAAGAGCTCCTAAAAGCTAAGGGAACACTGTGCCTTTTAGGATTCCTGTAGCAGACTTAAGGAAGATGTGTTCAAGAAGTTCAGAGAAAAATAAATATGATGCTTTGTCAAGAAGCTTCAAATGTGGAGATGGCCCAAGAGGAATGGGAGGCCCTGAAAATTCTGAAAACATGATAAAAACATGAGCTTTGTGAGGAAGCAGAGGCTTCACGTCTAAAGTAACCGATATGGCACAGAAACTTCTTCAGAAAATTTCCACAGGATGCAAGTAGGGGAACACAACTGAAGATGGTTGGTAAAGAGTGGGACCAATTGGCTAGAATAGGATCTGAAAGATTAAATCCCAAATGAGCAGAGCCTTTTAACGTTCTGAGACTGCTCTAAGGGACTCTTATGGGTCTCCTCAGACTAGGTCCTGAAATGGGTTGTCTGTGGTCGTAGATTGTACCATGTGATATGAGGAAGCAGAATCCTCAACACCTCTCCCAGGGGCAGCCCACAGTCCTGACTGCCCGGGCTTTTGCCTCAGCATCTGGGTCAGCAAGGAAAGGTGAACCACAGGGAAGACACTTACCTAACCCTCCACCATTAGGTGTGCTCTGAGTGGCCCCACCCTGAGCAAGTGTGTCCTGTACTCATCCACCTAAGTCACACCTGCACAAACCCCTTTCATCAGCCCAGATTCAAGTGGCAATTTAAACCTTTTAAGGCCACCTGTCGAGCACCCACTCAGTAGATTTCCTTTTATCACCAGCTCGAAGGGAGTAACTGGATAACATAATTAGGGGGCAGGAGAACAGGGCGTTTTGATTTGTGTTCTTTGAGGAGTAGCCAAGTGCCCCACTGCCAAATCCGTGATCACCTGAAAGGAAATCTGAAGGAAGAACCTGCCAAATAGGTCCTCCAGGTGCTTTTCAGGCAAATGGCTTTGAAAATGGGCCTTTTCTGGCCTTTTCTCCTCACTGCAGAGCTCAAAGGCATTTGGGGTGGACAAAGTGATGGGTGCCTCCTTGCACGATGAGGTGGAGGGAAGCAAAGGAAGACTTGTTTTCCAAATGCCTGGAGCCATGGCAAGACAGTTGGGAAGACTGTTGGATGTGGGATTATATGCAAAGTAATGATATGGAGCCAGACCTCTGATCTCCTGAGCATTCCTGGGCGGGACATTACCTGTGCCCAGTTGGTGCAGAGGCTCTTGAGGGTGCCAGGGAGGTGGCAGGAACAGGTCACTTGCTCTCAGACTTCAGGGCATGGGATGCTGAAATCCCACCTTTGATGCAGCAGACAGCCTCTCTGAAGATGCTCGAGTGACCCTCCATTTTGACTGGGAATATGTGGGAACAGATCAGGGAAGGGGCACACGCAGGACATTTTTAGAAATGAACAACTACGTGGTATATTAGTTCCTAGGGCTAATTCCTAGGGCTTCTGTAACAAAGTACCACAATTTGGGTGGCTTAAAACAACAGAAATCTATCCTCTTACAGTTCTGGAGGCCAGAAGTTCAAAATCAAAGTGTTGGCAGGCTATGCTTTTCCAGAGCCTTTAGGGGAGGATCCTGCCTTGTCTCTTCCGGGCTTCTGGTGGTTCCTTGGTTGCGGCAGTGTAACTCCAGTCTCCGCCTGTTTTCACATGGCCACGTTCCCTCTGTGTCTATCGGTGTTCAAATTTTCATCTGCTTATAAGGATGCCAGTCATATTGAATTAGGGCCTACCCTAATCCAGTATGACCAGATCGTAACCTGATTACATCTGCAAAGACTCTATTTCCAAATAAGGTCACATTCGCAGGTACCGGGGGTTAAGACTCCAACATATCTTTTTGGGGGACATAATTCAACTCATTACACATAAATATGTGTAAAAGTAAAGCTGTTATTCATATGATTTATCATATGATTCATGTGATTTATTCATATTAATATTTATCATATGCATACCTGGAATGCTGTGGAGTCTCGGATTTATTGTCACTTCAACTTTGGGTTCACCCTCTAAAAGAGGGAATGGCTTTTTAGTCCTTTGTTCTAATTCTAAAAAGAAATAACGTGGTATAATGTAATATAGTGTATAATCAACCCACATGTGATAAAACTATAATACAAATATAGAAGGGAGCTGCAAGCCTGAGGGGAAGGGAAGCCACTGGGACCTAATTGTCACAGGAAGCTCTCTTAGAAGAGAGAGAGAGGGGAAAAAAGGATTGGGAGAAGAGAGAAGAATGGTCAATGAAACTTAATGGATTGAATTCCCCCAAAGCCTCCTGCTGACCGTAGCACAATTGGTTGAAGAGGGAGCTTGGTTCAAGAAATGCTAACAAGGCAGCATGAGAATACAGAGTGTGGTTCTAAAATTTCCAGAAGGTCCCAGTGGTGGGAGACTGTTGGGTGTTCGCATAAGTAGCAGTTGAGAGAAGAGGACTGAAGTGAGAGCAGCTTCAGAGGATTCACCGCTGGGGGAAACGTGGGGGTTGAAGCACAAAGCAGTATGTGGTTCCATTTCACACATGGGCCCAAGGACAGGGCTTTTCAAACCAAGGCTGCCCAGGGATTCTCCACAGCCTTACGCCGTCTCTTCACCCGGTGTTGGATCTATGTATGATATGGGGTACTTTCTATCGATTACCTTTCTCAATTGAATTCTGTAGGAAGGGTATGTTAACTGGTATTTCTAATGTTCCTAGAGTTTCAGGAAAAGGGGATAATGTGAGAAATACTAAGTTGACCACCTGGGGAAGAAAATTCATGAGAATTGATGCTGATGGTTGTGCTACAAGCCAGGTAGAGCACCAAGGGATGAATTTGGAAAAGAAGCATTGTGGCCATTTATAACTTTGCTTCAAGACCCTAAAGATTCCCTGATGGCCTATTTAAAAAATGATCCCTATGAGTTCATCTGAACGTCTCATAAACAGATTTTGACACATACTCATAATTTTCAAAATAGGTGTGTAACGCTGTAGCATATTCACATGATTCAAATAATAAAGTATATAAAAAGGTGTACAGAGAAAAAATTTCCTTCCTATCTTGTTCCCTTCCATTCAGTTCCCAGCCTTCCGAGCAAGGAAAGTTTTAGTTTTTTGTTTATCCGTCCGAGGAATTATTACAAATTTGCCAGGCAACACAGATACATAATTCTGTTTTCCCTTAATTTTTTACATAAATGGAAGCATGCTATATGTATTTTCCTGCATCTATTCATGAGTGTAAAATGAAGTATGTACACATTTATTCATAACAGCATTGTTTGCTGTAGCAAAAATTTGGAAATAACTTTAGTGTCCATCAAAAGGGGACTAATTAAGTTATGGAATATCTACACTATGGAGTAGTATGCAGCTGTAAAAAAATGGGCATGAGCCATATGTATTTATATGGAAAGAACTGTAGGATACATTATGTAAAAAACATACAATGCAGAACAATATATACATAATGTACTCTTGGGGTAAGAAAGAAGGAGATAAGAATATTTGCATCTTCTTGCATCTGAACAAAGAATAATCTGGAAGGATTCACAAGAAACTAATGAAGTCTTTATTCACAGGTGGTGAAGGAAGCATAACGATCAGGGACATAAAGAAGGGTGAAACTTCCTAATATTTATTTTGTTATAGTATTTTAATTTTTGAACCATGCAAATGTATTTCCTATTCAAAATAAAAAATAAAATTAAAATAAATTAATTAAATACACACCCCCAGGATCTAGGGATGGTCTGATAATCACACCACCAGGAACTTATCCTACAAATATTTTCTCACACATGTTAAAGAAACCTGCCAGGATGTTCACTGCAGCATTATTTCAACAGCAAAAGACTGGAAATGCCCTAAATGTCTATTAAATGTAGACTGGTTAAGAGAATTAAGCTACATTCAAACAGTGAAACGCTATGCAGATGTTACAAAGAATGTAAAACATGTACTGTTATGGAAAGTTCTTCAAGATTAATAAGTAAAAAAATGCAAGATAAAAAACATCACGCTCCCATATTTGATAAAATGAATATGATGCATGTATATACACCCACATATCCTGCATTCTTATTTAAAAAGAACATGTGTGTGCAATGGGGTGGATGTGTGTGTGTGTGTATGTGTGTGTGTGTATGCATGGAAAATTTCTGGAATACAAGAAATTGTTAATGGTGGTGCCTTCTGAGAAGGAGATGAGAGTATTTACAATGGGAAGGTCACCTTTTCATTGTAATGATTTTTGAACTGCATGACTTTTCTTTTGTGTGCATGGTTTTTTCAATTAAAATGTTTATAAATAAATGAATAAATAAAGGTACATCCATACCATGAAAACTGCACACATTCTGAACAAACGAACAGCTGAGGAAGCTCTTTATGTCCTTATACAGAACAGCCTCCGAGGTACATCGTTAAGCAACTAGCATTTTTAATTCTAACTGTCTCAAGGTCTCCCGTACAATGTGTTACCTGGTTCACACTTCTACCTGGTGATCAACTCACAACACTTTTCACTACGTTGGGCTTGATCATATTACAACTTTGCCTTTCAGACTGAGGAAGATTATTTTTCATTTCAGTCTGTATCCTCACCTCTAAGACTTGATGTCAGTCTTTTGGGTTGAAATCCTAGCTCCTACTGGCTTCTAAACATGAGCAACTTGCTTAACTGATGTGGGCCTAAGATTCCCCATCTGTAAATGAAAAATAGAATACATTATGGGAATGTTGTAAGAACTTCAGATAATGCAAATACACACTGTTTAGCGCATGAGGACCCAACTGTAGGCACTCAATATGGTGGCTGTTACCACTGTTAATATACCTTGGGATATGGCAATCGGGCTGTGGACAGGATGACCACACCCTGGTTTTGCACCAGAAAAGTGCAAGGCTTTGTGTGTTGTGGCCAAAGCTGTTCCAGAGGAAGCCCAGCATTTGGCTGTTCTCTTTGGCCACAGTAGACTTGGGCCAGTATCTCAGAGAATCAATATTTTGTGAGTGCAATGAGGGTTGTGTTCTTGCCTATATGGGGCATTTTATAGCCCCTCTTATGGAAATTTATTCTTGTCTTTTAACCATGAATTTTATCCAGCTTTCCCCTCAAGATGCTTCTTGTTGCCACCTGTTGCCCTCAGTCCATTGGGTCTATTTGTATTTGAGTGCATATTTATGACAGTGTCTTTCCAAAGAGAAAGTGAGGATATCTATGCTGGCTCTCTCCTTTTTTTTTTTTTTTTTTGTGGGGAAGACCAGCCCTGAGCTAACATCTGTTGCCAATCCTCCCCCCTTTTTTTTTTTTGCTGAGGAGGACTGGCCCTGGGCTAACATCCGTGCCCATCTTCCTCTACTTTATATGGGACGCCACCACAGCATGGCTGACAGGCAGCGCGTCGGCGGGCGCCCGGGATCCGAACTCGCGAACCCCGGGCTGCCAAGCGCGGACTAAACCGCTGCGCCACCGGGCGGCCCCTGGCTCTCTCCATTTTTACAAGGTTAAAAATAACAAGAACTGCTTCTCCATGTTCTCTCCATTTCATCTCCCAGTGTAGCTCTGAGTCAAGTGGTTCCACTGATTATCTAGTTGGCTTTCTGCCTTGATGCATTAATAGGGTCTTTTATTATTGACTTTGGAGCTCCTTGCAAGGTACTCCAAAAAAAAGAATTTTAAAATAGTCTCTAGTGGGCAATTTACATTTTAATTGCTCCTTTCATTACACCCCTCGACACCCTCATATAGTTCCCTTTTCTAGAATTAAATAACCACATGATAGCTTTCGGACTCCATGTCTCTTTTGGATGTTGAACTTGGCCCTGTTGTGGTCTTTATTATGTAGTGGTTCAGTTAGTCTCATGCCCTTCCCTATTCAACACCTTTGTCCTAGCTTTTGTTTTCAGGTTATATGGCATCTTGATAAATTAAGGACAAGATAGTTTGTGCCATCTTGGTTTGGTTTTTTGAGAATCCCGCTGAGATTCACTGACACTGTGATAAGAGATGATGGTCAGGGAGTTGTGGGATGCATGAGAATGGGGTGGGGGGAAAAGGAAAGATTGAAGAGCACCATTTTCCAAATGTCCTTTGGTTCCAGGTGAATACAAAGCCTCCTTTCCCCCATTAATTAATCTAGGATTTAAGACTGAAGATCTGCCTGTCTCCTGGGTCTTACTTTAGAGGCCACAGTACTTTGGAAACCAATACTCTAGAAATACAGATTTGGGTTTCAGGTTCTCCTTCTTCACCTTCCTATCACCCTTCCACAAATCCCAGTGCAGGGCCTGCCAACTTGCCATTTTTCTCTCTCTTCACTTTATCCACACTCATCTTCCCTAAGGACAGGCCTGACCTTACAGAAGGCCAAAAGCTCAATGAATTGTGAAAGTTTCTGGTGGAAATTTCTGGTAGAAAATAGCTCTTCACGAGTCCAACACTAATGTTTCCAAAGCTATGTCAGAGAGTACTGCCTGCTCCCCCTAAACAGACATATACACACCTTCTCATGATACATTCCCAATACCCTTGAGACTGTACTGGCAGGGTGTACACTGGGTTTGATCTAGGATGGCAATCCTTGTGTGGCCTAAAGTAAGGAATTATTTTCTTTTTTAATTTTCTCATGTTTTATTTAAAGAAGAATTCTACATTCTTTTCTTCTACTTAAAAATAAATGAAGAAGGGGCCAGTCCATTGGTGTGGTGGTTAAGTTTGCATGCTCCACTTCGGTGGCCCAGGGTTCACAGGTTTGGATCCCGGTCACAAACCTACACACCACTCATCAAGCCACGCTGTGGCAGTGTCCCACGTACAAGATCGAGGAAGATTGGCATGGATATTAGCTCAGCAACAATCTCCCTCAAGCAAAAAGAGAAGATTGGCAACAGATGTTAGCTCAGGACCAATCTTCCTCACCAAAAAAATAAAGTAAAATAAACCAAGAAGTCCAAAGGGGAACAACTGCCACAAGAACCAGTTTATACTCAACTCATTCCATCACGTGGCAGCCTTGTGGAAATGTAGTAGCTAAATTGCAGAGGAGGAAACTAGCACATTTCCCTCTAAGAGAGAGAAAACCTGAAGACAGTAAAGAAAGTGGAATTGTGCACTTAGGAGAGATCCTCAACAAGTGGATAAATAGATAGCCATCAGGTCTATTTCACTTATCAAATTGAGAAGGATTGAAAGATGATACAAGTGAATACTGGCAATAATGGAAGACAATATGCACTCATATTCTTCTGGTGAAAGAGTAAGTTGGAACAATCTGGAGGCAAATTTAGCAATACATATCAGGAGCCTTAACATATGTGTGCCTTTTGATTTAGCAATTTCACCTCCAGAATAGATTTATTCTAAGGACAAAATAGAGATAACAAAGAATCTAGCTCATTGGAACTTCATCATAGCATTGATTGTAAGAGTAAACAATTAGAAATACCCTAAAGACCAAATAATAGGGAACTGGTTAAATAGATTATTATACATAAGAATGATGTTATAGATGAAAAGAGGCATGGAAAGATATTCTTGATATATGAGTAAAAAAATAAACATTAAAAAACAGTACGTACAGTGTTAGCTGACATTTACCAAGAAAAAAAATACTAGAAAAACTTGTTGATATAGAAAACCTAAGTTTATTAGATTTATTTCAATAAAGAAGAAGACCTCCTTGACAGAGCCTTGGTCATAGGGCAGAAGGGGAAGTCAGGGGAAGATATTTACAGAGTTTTAGTGCCAGAGCTGAGTGATTATAAGGTGGGTCTTACCAGGTAGGGAACCGGTTGGGACTGGGCAGTTTATGACATAGCAGCTTTGGATTCATGGACACAGTAAGGTAAGGTCTTGAAGCAATATTGTTGAGCAAGCTCTTGGTCTTGATAAGTAAGAAAGTATTTTCTGGAGCAAGTAACAAGTTGTTTTTGTCTAGTCCCGTATTGTTTGGCACAGAAACAGGAAACTATGCTTTGCCCATAATTGTTTATTATAGGGACAGGAAAATACATTAGTTTCAGTTCTCAATAATAGCTCTCTTTTTGTTAAAAACAAATTATTCATATTTATATTTCTATCTCACTAGAAAAAGTCTAGGAGGATGATTATTTACAAATGAAAGGTGGTTCTCTCTGAGTGGAAGATTACAGGTGTTCTTTAATCTCTTCTTTTTTGCTTATCTGTATTTTCTACATTTTCTCTAATGAGCACATATTCGGAAAAAAAGATGCATTTTGTTAACTCATATTTAGCCAGATAACTCCAGGACTATAGTATCCAGAGTCACCCTCCCCTCAAAGCTTCTAATCCACTTCTAAAACTAACCCCCAATCTAGACAGGATTTTGTGTCCAACTTGGGAAACTAAATCATTACCTAATGACAACCACGTGATCCAATAAGCATTAGGCAGCTTTTCATCTTTTCAGACAGATAAATGGCTGCACAGCCTGTTTTAGAAGGATCCATTCTTCAGAAGCATGTTGGAAGCATATTTAACTAATGCAGACACCGGTTTCTCCTCTCAACTCTCTGATAATATCACTCCATTTTCAGAATTATGGTGCAGTGGGTGTCAGGGAAATGAAGAGTGACATAGAGGTGAGCCCAGAAGTAGAGAATACTGTCTTGTAATCTCTCCAGTTAACCCCTAATAAATATTTGTGAGCATCTAATATTTGCTGAGAGCTAGACAAGGGGACACATGGCCCCCAAACTGGATAACTTACACTCCATGCCTTAAAGGAGCCTAGTTTTTAATTGGAAAAAGTGTGGTGAGGCGTGACTAACACACAGAACATTTCCAGATAGAGACAGATGGCATGCAACCAGGCCCTGCTCCACAGGTGGACTAGTGCTTAGTTCTGTGCTCGTCTCTGTTATAATATTAGTATTATGGATCTTGTTTGGTCTAGATAGACCCCAAGTCCTACATAAATCTGGAGAAAAGAAGGTTTGGGATGTTGAGATATTCTAGTTAAAGGAGGTTAAACTCAAACTTTTTTTGATTTCCATGCTTTTTATTGAAAATCTTTCCAAAATTTGAGTCTCTTTTACATTCTGCATAAGTAACCGTAGCTTAATGAACCAAATTGCAGGGCCCCAGGGTCATTTTCATTACGTATAGATGTAGATTTCATTGAATGTAGACTAGAAAGGTAGGAGACTAACATGGATGTGAATTGATTCCAAGATAGCTTCAAATTTACTTTAAAAGAAAAAAACCCCACAAGTTCCTAATATCTATGTATTTTTTGGTAATCAGCTTCTTTCCATTAAAGAGGACCACAGTGAGAACTTCCAATAGATTGAAGGTTCTAGTTGGTTGGAATGTCATTCCACTTGAAAAATCCTTTATTATCAATAAGTACCTCACTAAGTACCTGACCTCATCATCTTATGACAAGGGGCCTTAGTAACCCTCTTGAGGAAACTGAGGCCCAGAAAGGGGCCTTGCTCAAGTTCACATAGCAACTTAGTGATGGACCTAGGGTTAGAATTCTGTTCTCCTTCTTGTCGATGCTGAGGTTCCTACCGCTCCAATCTGATACCCCAGGCCTTTTCCTAAAAGTAAAATTTACTGGAGACTCTGGGGATCTAAACTACCAGACATAAAATAAAAGAGACACAGCTCACAACACCTTTGAGTATAGTGAGATGCTCTCATTTCCAAGTCTACTTTTTGGAAACTTCTCTGGAATAGGACTCAGTTCTCCTCGATGTCAGACATAGGCATTGCCATTAATATTGCTCCTTGATTTCATCATAGCACAATTAAGGAAACCAAAATGCGGAGAGATGAAGTCTCCCACATCCCCAGCCCTTGGTCAGCCTAGCAGAGCAGACCCCATGCACTCAAACAATGGAGACATGGAACATCACTTGAGTGAGTATCTGATAATCTAACTGCTTATTCAAAACAACAACAAACTTGGCTAATATACCACTTACAATGCCTTTGGCCACTCATAATAATAAACAAACAAAAAGACACCCTCAAACCATTTAGGATGTATTACGGAACAGGAAAGGAAGAATGAGAACCTGAGGGGGGTCAGAATCGGCCACCCCAAAATGTGTCTCTGGCTTGAGCATTATTTTGGGCTGGTTACTTTCAAAAACTGCAGACATAAGAAAAGCTCTGAAAACCAAGTAAAAGTAGAAGTTATCCTTTGTAAGAGACATTTACATTTGTAGGGGAAATCTCCATCTGTAAAGATATCTCCCTCTCTATATGAGGAAGAATGGGGGATGACCTTATCTCTAGAACCCTGATCAATGAGGAAGGCGAGGGCTTAAATCTGCATAATAACCTTACTCTCGTTTACTGTGCTTTTCTGGTAATCTCCCATAACTGACTCCCCCTACCGCCAACATCCTCCTTTGTCTTTAGCTGAAGACAGTATTTAAGATGAGAACCTCCACCATTTTGGTTAGTTGCTCAGTTTTCCTGAGTCTCTCTCATGTATACATGTTATAAAGCTTTGTTTGATTTTCTCCTGTTATTCTGTCTCATGTCAATTTAGTTCCTAGCCCAGCCAGAAGGACCCAGGGGATAGCGGATTTGTCTTCCTCCTCTACAAACCATTTTCAGAGTTTGCTGATTCAGTAGCTCAGTGGTCCCATCACAGAGCCAGCTTCTATGCATTTTTGCTGCATTTTGCAATGTATTGCCTTTGCCCTGAAGCTTGCACCTCATGGGCTCAAGGGGGTGGCAGCACTTCCAGCCTCAAACCCACATCCAGAGGCAGCACCAGAGGCAGTGACTTAAGGAGTCACTTTCTTAAGAACAAGGGGATCTTTTTCAGAAGTTCCTAAACAAATCTTCCCACACAATACTGGGCGGAACTTGGTCAAAAGCCCTCTGAAACCTACCACAGTTGGGAGGATGGGCTCAGCCATTTGTGATTCACCCCTGGAACTGGGGTTGGAACCACTTTCACTTGAGTCATGTGAGGGTAAGGAGGGAATGGTAGGTGGGGAGGGCATGAGGGGGTGGAGAGTGGGGAGGAATAGGGAGGTAGACTCCTGACCCAATCAGAACTCTGCCAGAGGAAGATGGGGGCGGTCAGAATGGAGAGATGACCATCAACAGCATCTGCTACACCTGCTCTGAGCAACAGGCTGCCTCTCCCACCGAGACTCATTCCCTAAGTCAGGTGTTTCATCCCTTCCAAGGTAATGAGAAGATGTTCTGATAGAGCACGGAGGATGTAGGGGACTGTGAAGACCTTTGCACCTTTTAGCAATGCGAATGCTCACAAAGGTAAACTTCAGGTAAAACTTACTGAGGACTCTGGGGACCTTAATCCAGAGTCAGTGGTGTGGTGCTAAGGGAGGAAATTCCGGGCCAGGAATGCTGATAGAGCTAAGCCACTGAGGGCCAAGAAAGAGTGCTGGGTGCAGGTATACCAGTACTTTAAGCTATTCCTTAAATCACACCTGAACTGTCACTGTTGGTCTATGCCCAGGAATGACCATACAGATAGGAAATTGAAATGAGAACATGAAGGAGCATCAGTGTATTTTTTTACCTAGCCCATGGACTATGATAGAATTTAGCCTTGGTAACATAAAAATCAGTTGTGGATGGCTGGGTCACAAGCTTTTTGCTTTTCCTTCTCTTCTTCTTCCTCTTTATTTCTTTGCTTTTGATTTTTTAAGAAGAGTGAACATATTTTCTTTTATAATGGGAAAACAGAACAACCTTTATTTGAAAAAAAAAATCTTTTACACTTGTCATTTGAAACAGCATAGGAAATCCCCACCTCAAATGAGAAATCTGATGATCACTTTTGTAATATTGAAAATAAACCAACTTTATTTGAATCAGTCAATACCAATCAAGACTGGGAAACAAATTTATAACTGGTTCAGATTCATGTGAAAACACTCGGCAATATCTTCGTTAAAAGGCAATTTACATTTATTAAGGCTTGAAAGCAAGTCCTGTTATTTTATCACCACAGTTAAAGGTCTTGAGAAAATCAAGTAACCATCATTTGGAGTGTCTTTATAAAATGAAATGTTTGTTCTTTTATAAAAGCTAGGCATCTTTTGCCAAATTAGTTAACTTCTAGCTTATAAAATGGAACAACCAGGTAGTCAGCAAAAGACAAATTCAAACATCAGCTGGATATTTTATACTTTAAATAAATGCAGAATCAATATCGTGAAATCTCTAACTATACGTAAAATACCTTAGATAATTGGATCTTTAAAACTATGTTATGCCAAAAAGCATATTGCTTTTATAGAAACACAGATTAGCCCAAACCCTATATGAGGCAATATTTTATTTTATTTTTGGTTGAGGAGGGGAACATTGGATCTATTTCCTTAAGTAATATTAAATACAACTATACACACTTTGGATCATACTTAATTATGAAATAAAATACCCTGAAACTAAGCTGGGAGAAGAATATTGACAAAGGGAGAGGAATACATATTCACGAGGAGGGCGCATGTTATTTGGTTTGAATGTTAAAGAGCATTGGATAAAACACAATGGGCCTTGTGTGCAAAAAGAGCCCCAAAGCCAATGATGTGACTACGTCTGTTTCCCTAACATCAGAACCAGGATGCTTCACATGCACACTTGTTTCCCTAACGCTTAAGATTCTTTTTAATGTCACATAAAAAAAAAAAAAGGAAGTGATCCCTTGGGAATCATTGAACTTAGCTTTAACTTTGAGTTAATGCTTCATCTTTCCAAGAAGGGAGACACCAGCATCTTGATTCACTCTGCTATTGAAATGGCTCCTGGTCAGTGGGAATAGGGGTAAGTCAGAGAAATACCTACTGGATATCTGCTGTCACTAGACCAATTTAATTTTAGACAGACTCTCACTGCTTTATCATGATGGAAAACAGATAGACCTGTACCTTCCTGACTCTACCTCCCTTATAATTCTGTTTGTCCAGGTCTTGCTGATTCCTGGGACTCAGATCTTCAGAGTCTATTCCAGGTGGTGATCCATTTTGTGACAATTCTAAGATGCTTGGTATTGTCTGTCTGTAGAGTGGCCAGTGGGCACAGGTGCTGTGAAGAGCTTCTGTTGTTTCATTTGACAAATGCTAGAAAATGCAGCGCAGGAAACCTCACTCTTGATGTAATCTTTTTCTAATGAAAAATCAAGATCCTCACTGGCTCCACCAGCAGGAGAAGTGAAGACTGAGGACAGTGGCATTTCCTGGGAAGCTAAAGCTAGTCTGAGATTGTGTGGTCAAATAAACTGATCGAGTATGTTTTTCACTTTTCAACTCATTAGTTTGGTGCCAGGTAGCCATATCCCTCCTTTAAAACAAGACAGTCATACTCAGGCCTGTGATTCTGAATTGTCCGGCATTTGACTTCCTTTATCAGGGGATGAGGCACACAATAGAAGGATATGCTCTACAACAATCAAGATTTTACTTCTCCGGCTCATTTTTTATAGTTATTAAAATTTTATCCAATGCCTTCTCTCTGGGCCAACCTGAGAGGTAGGCAGTACTGAGCAGATGGGTAAATTCAACACAGTCATTCCGAGTTCAATTCTTCCTTCTGCCTCTGCCTCCCACTACACTACTCCACAAAAAATAGTGACATCAAAGTCAAAGGAGAGAAATAAACCCAAAATAAAATAGGATCTCAACCCAAATAAATCCCATTTCAGTGCCACTTGTAATGCTTTCTGGGGCATCAATATTCACTCAAGATCAATGACAAGAAGTTACCTCCTGTCTTAAAACTCTGGAGTGTGGGGTCCAAACTGCAAACCTTCAGTATTTCCTGTATTTGTTCTGGGGACACTAAGGACCTCACCACACTGTTGCTGGGAGATGAGTTGCTATGTATGTGACAAGGTTATAGCCAAAACCCAGGGAGGCTGAAGGATCTGGAGAAAAATCTCTTTTGAAAAAAGTAATCAGAAGATAATACTACTGTTATCTAAAAATACTCTGATAAATCTGGTGGTCAGACATGAAAGCTCTACGTCGATAGTTAGTTGCATTATATGATAACCTACTGTTGAAATAAAAAGATATTCCTGAACGAAGTACCCAGAAGTGCCTTCTATCTGTAACTCCACCCCCTCTTTTAAATGCTTACAACTGATTGTATAACTGCTTCCTCCAGTGCCATAATATTGTTATTTATGTAAAACTAACTCAACCACAGAAGGAACATCTAGAAACGGCTTGTTTGTTGTTAAAGACAGTTTTTAAAGACTGGCCAATTGCTGAATTCTGAATATCAAATCAGAGTCCTTAGGGTCCAGTAACTTCTCTGGGGGAGCCGCTCCCCCCGGGCGTCCTTCTGTTTTCTCTGTGGCGCTGGCTCTGCTACACGGATGTGCTTCAAACACAGCGCCCTGTGGGTCTCAGGAAAATAAACTGCCTCTTAGGTCATCCTGCCTGTGCTGTTAGGTTCAGGGGAGGAGTTCCCAGGAGGACGACAGGATTTCACACCAATTAAAAGGCCTCTTTGGGATCATTCCAGTTTTCATCTCCCAGGAGGCCAGTTTGGGGCTTTTCCCTACAGTAAAAAGGACTGTTTCCTCACCAGTTCTCCTTTTTAAACATCTCCAGGGACTAAGTTTCCAGGGAGTCTAAGGAAAGGTTTTTTTAGAAGTGGAAATGAATCAACTCCCTTTTGCCTTTGCTTATGTATTATAAAATGTCCTGCTGAGAAATTTCCTCTTCCTCAATGGGCTACAGGAGACCCCTTGCTTCCTCCCCTCCTCTGCTCAATGGGTCACTTTTTTTCTTCAGAGATCCTGGAGGCAGGTAGGTCTGGGGATTGCTCGGGTTAGAATTTGTTGATGTTTCTATGGAAAGAACCGTGCCGTTCTGCCCTCGCTGAGCAATGAGCCAAGTCCTGGGGCTTTCCGGCACTTGGGAGCCTCACCCTGGAGCAGCTAGCAACACAGAAGGGAGGATTGTTGAAGGTGAGGGGCTGTGGCTGTGGAGGGTGGAGTTTCTCATAGGGCGTTCACTGGGAGAGGGGGCCGATGATTAGTTCATTTTTCTTAGTTTCCTCTGCACAGGTCCCCATGCTCAAGCAGGGTAAGCTTTTAAGGAGGTAAAACTCAAGGAGAACGTCTAAGGAGTGAAAGACTAGCTAAAAAAAGTTTCCTTGTTTTCATCTGGCAGTCGAGTCAGATGGTAGGAAAATGAACCCAGATGGGCATATATTTTCCTTCGAGTTCAAACCACATGGTTTCCCGGTCAGAAAGGCCCATGGACTTTCTTCCTAAGGTGTTCCATGATCGTGCCACCTCCTAAATGGACCTCTCACCCATCAGAGGCTGCAGCAGAATCAGCCACAGTGGCTGCCTGAGATCACCCAGCTAGCAGACCCGCATCCAGAAACAACTTGAAGAGACGGGAAAGTCATTTTTGGCCAATTCTTGCGTATTTGCTATAAGGTTGGTAGTTACATGACATCACCAGTTCAAGACTTAGTTAGATCACGAGAGAGAAGACCTGTCTTAAAGATTCCCAGGGAACACTGAGCCTCAGAATGAACTTCTTTATCTTCACTCATCCCTCCACCTCCCCCCATCTGCTTTCTCACAGACCGAAATTCACTCGCGGATAAACATAGTCAAACCCAGGCATGTAATCTCCAGTGAAACGACGACCTCAAGCAAGCACACCCCATGGCTGTAGACCCCTGTGGGCCTTTTGGCATTGACACTGCTCCCCCCACCTCCCTTCCCAGTCACCCCAGTTTGAACTGCACGCCAATTTCCTTTCCTGGCAAGGCCTAGACAGCGTAAAAACGGAGGTCAGCGTTAGCCTGGTGCGCCATAGCATCACGGCCTTCACAGCGGTGCAGCAAACTGAGACTGTGTCCGAAGTGGTTTTTCAATCTGGCCTTCAGTGCCCAAGGTGACAGGAGTATCAGAAATTAGTGAGTGACTGAAGGTGCGCCTGCCAGAGGCCAAAATCCACAGCCTGCTCAGTCTTCTCCATTTGCTCTCTGTCACCCCAACAGCAGCAGATCTCAGTCTAATAAGAACTAAGATGGCATTTGTCCTTGGCCTTGGAGTTACTGACAAAAAGGAGGGTGGAAGAGGACACGGTGTTGCATGTTCCTAATACATCTGAGGAGATAGTTTGATATTGGCAGAAGGGGCCAGTGAGAATCCCATACCCAGATTTTCCAATGCTGACCCCAAATACACTGAACTCAAACCAGGCCCAAAGGCTGAGAACTTGACTATTTCTATCATTTCTGCTTGCAGATTCCCACGTGATCAGGTGGGGTTGGCGCTGACATTCATAAAACACGGCAGCCTGGAGTTTCGATGATGCCAGCAAGATGTGACCTGATAAAAGAAATGTTTCCCGAGGCGATGCGGAAGAGGAGTCTGTGAAGCTGGAGTCGTTTGGGAGAAGCTGAGTCTTTCTGCAGCAATGATGGGGCAAGATGGCCAGCTCAGGATCGGCTGAGGCGCTTGGCGACGTCCGCATAGGCCAACTCTATCTCTTTGTCCGCGGCACAGGTGTTGGTGAACTCGTCCCGGGCGTAGGCATTCTTCAGGTACCGCCACAGGCCTGTCATCTCAGCCGGGAAGTCGTAGTTGCGGTATTTCTTGGCCACAATCTACAACAGAGATGGTAGGACAGAGATGGTGTGAAGGCATGAAACAAATCATTGAGAAGGTGTCAGCGGCCTGACCCAGGGTGTGTGCATAGCAGGAAAACCCTCCACGCATCTCAACGGGCCATCAGCAAAATGTCTATAATGCGAGGTGGCACTGCTGCCTTCTTTTTATTTTATTTTATATTTCTTAAATATAATTTGCCCTTTGACCCAGTGATTCTGCTTCCAGGGATTTTTCCTGAGGAAATAATCGTGGATGTACACAAAGACTTAGCTACACATATATGATCACAGGACTATTCCGAATAGCAAAAAATGGTACACAACACATATATCCCACAATACATGAATGGATAAATACATTATCATACATAAACACAGTGGCATACTGGAGAACCATTAAAAATGATGCTGTAGGGGAAATTACTGTGATTTCGAAAACTCTTCAAGATAGAGCGTTAAGTTTAAAGTGCAGTGTAATGCATTAGAGAAACATGTATGCTGACTAGATGTATATACACCAATATCTTACCAGTGGTTATCTGACTGATAGAACTACAGACAACTTTTTTTCCGTTTTCCCTTATCCACTTTGTTTTACATAAGCATCCTTGCTTGCAGAAGGGAATACAAAGCACAAACAGTAAGTTAGATCTTGGCGTGTGTATGTAGGCTCAGGGTATGACATGGGAGTGAACAGTGATTTCTACTCTCTCCATAGTTTGCCACATTTGGGGGCTGTGGACTTGGGTGTTCTGGGGAAGTGGTGTTTGCGTTGAGAGAAACAGCAGTGTAGCAGTTAAAAGCATGGGCTTTCCATTCCAACTGACTGGGTCTGCAATCCTGACTCCACTACTTAACAGCCTGTGACCTTGGACTAGTTACTTAACCCCTCTGAGCCCCAATTTCTTTATCTTTAAAATGGAGGTAATAATAAGACCTACCTTGGAGTAATAAATTAGTTAATACACATAAAATACTTAGAGGGGTGGCTGGCTCATACTAAGTGCTCCAGAAACACTACCTGTTGTTATAACTCATTGAGACCCACTTTTTGCCTATTTGCATGCATTCTTTCATAGGTACGGGCAGAGTGGGCTCTTTAATAAGGTCTCTTTAGCCAGGGAGGGCTTCACAGACTTGTGACCTGTGCAGTGGCATGGGGCCTTGCACTTGGAAGGACCCTGCTCTTGGTTTAATGCTCTGCCATCAACGTCCGGAAATTCTGAATACTTTAACAGGGGCCCCTGTATTTTCCCTGTGCACGAGGCCCTGTACATTAGCTGGTCTTGTCTCTAGTCCTTGGGGGCTGGGGTAGGGATAGCAAAGAGTATCCTCTCTCCTGAAGACTGACTTCTGACTCCTTCCCTTGCTTTCTTTTTAGAGAGGTCTCCAGACCACTGGCCCTGAGCTCCTCCTACTCAGGGAACCCCCAGATCAGCCTCTCTGGGCTTTCATCTTCATTTGGGGGCCAGTGATGTGCGGGGTTCCCTGGAAAGTGGTGCTGAGTGACAGACAACGATGACCTATTGCATGAGAAGCTCAGTCTCATAGACACGACCACGTTGGAGGGAGGATGCATTTCCCCTCTCGGTTCTTCTCCATCAGTCTGAACTTCTGTTATAACACTAAGCTCCATTCTATTCGGAATTGCAGTTACTGTTCCAGTATCCTCTCTCTTCCTTAGCTTGTGAGCAGTATACGGACAGGAGCCACAGCTTCTTCACTTCTGTACCCCTCAATAATCCCAAACATGCTGTTGATAAGGGTGATGACAACAGCAAACATTTATTTACTGTGGCCCCTGCTTCAGCTCTGCTTTAAGCACTGTGCAAGCTACTTGAATCTCTAAATAGCTCTACAGGAGGAGTGTATATTCCCATTTTACAAATAAGAAAAGTAAGGCAAAGAGCAGTTAAATAAGTAGGGACTCAATAAACAGCTGTATTTAGTCTTTACCACCCTCAGTTATCCTAACATCAGACCAAGTGCATCCAGTGTCAAATGTCATCAAATCACTTAATTTTAAAGACTGATGGTGCTTAGCAATGAGCAAACTAAAGCCACAGAGTTGTAGTGGCTTATACAATGTGACACAGGAAAATAGTTAATTCAACCAATATCTATTGAGTAATCACTAATATTTATTACAGTCCTGGCTTCCTAATCCACAGTTCTTTCCACTTTGCTGTTCAGCCCTATGTAAATGATAAAAGAAGAGGTCTACTCAGAATCCTTCCTGTGCCGGTGATTCAGCTATTGTTGCTTATCTCCAAATTTACCCTGGTACTTGTTTCTTTGTGACTCTGGAGCTGGGACTGTGCAAACCACACTTCTGCTTTGCCAGTGACTCCCTATTAAGCTCCGCCAAGAGGGGGTGCTAGAGAGAGCCTGCAGGGCTGCAGGAGGGAGGAGGCACGTGCCCCTTCCTGTCCACTTCCTGTTCCTGCCAGAGTCTCCTTTGCTCCAGTAGCAGCAGCTGACTCCAGTTTGTCATTTTGCCAAGACTCACAGAACTGCTGTCATCACACCAGCTCAGAGAGGCCAGCGTGCAACAGTGACCCTGCTGCCAATGTTGGGTCCCAGCCCCAAGGGCCCCCCCTCTGAACATGGCCCCCAGCACCAGCTGAGCAGCACCCCACCTCGAAGGTCCGAGGTCCAGCTCTGCGGGGCCCCTCATCTACGTTTCTAAGTTTTGATGATCCCAGCCTCTTCCCTTTGCCCCCCTGCCCTAGGGGTAGTAGCTGCCTCCTGAAAGTGGAACCTCGTGGTACATTTTACTTACCTAGTTCTTCAGTACTTAGTACTTCTTTATGTTAAATTCTCTCCATTAAAATAACCGGTTTGATGTGCTCACCAAAGAAGCCACCCCCACAATGTTCTGTCCACCTTTGCTGTGGCTAATAAGCAAAGGTGATGGAAACTGAGTCCTTTAGCAGAGCACTCGCCACAAGCAAATCCTGGGGTCTACACCCACTGTCAGTGCTCCTTGGTCTCCCTCTGTTCACTGCAAGTTGAGGGCCCCCTGAGTTAATCCAAGAGCCTTTGAGAAGAGGCCATCTTGGCTACCGAGCAAATCCAGGCAGGAGTGGTGGATTACAAATTGATTGATAGAGTGGCCTCAATTTGAAATTTATTTTCAAGTTTTTAAAGGATATAAAATGAACCTAAAAACAGCAGAAATGCAACTTATGAATACATATTTGTGTTTATCTCTCCCTTCCAGTTTGCTTCAGGGGCTGAACAGCTCACCGTGCTAGGCGAGGGTCCCAGCGGTGGCCAGAAAGGCTCACCATGCCCCTCCCTGCCCGGATCTGCGCACCCTGAGCCTTGGCCACAGAGTGGGTTGTTTGCTTACAGTTGGCTGGACTCAGGCAGATGAGAACTAGAAGGGAGCCAGACAACGAAAGTTCAAACCAGGCTTTCAGTGAGCGCCTGGGCCAGAGCAACTCAGCTTCCATGGATGAAGAAGAATCTGAAAGAGAGCCAGGAGAGAGACAGAGAGAGAGCACACGGGGATGTGCACACAAAGCTGTGACGTTTGCAAGAACTTCCGTGCTCATGTTCTGAATTTACTCTTTCATACGAAAACAGTTAGCTCCCACAGCCCAGATTAAGTTTTGGCATCGGACGCCAAACTGGAGGCCTGACTTGGCTTCCCCTTGGCTCTTTCTGCGCTGCAGAGATTTGCAGGTCTCTGGCATCTGATAAGCTGGATCAGCAGAAATCCAAGGAGACAGGAGGCGAGGTCCAGCCTTTGTCCCCTTGCAGGCCATCCCCCTCTGATCCTCTGCTTCTCCAAGTGGACCACTCTCTGAACTTCCTCCAGGGACAGTGGTGTAACTTGGTCAGTTAGGACTGGAAGGAACTGCAGAAATCACAGGATGAGCACATGGCCTGGGAGATCCATTTGTTTACCTTATTCAATGAGCAATTTTTGAGTGGGTCATCAATCCACATTTGAGAAAGAGAGAAGAAAGAAGGAGGGAAGGAAGAGAGGAAAAAGAAGCAAGAAGGAGGATAATCCACATTTTTTAGGCATGAAAAAGTGAATTCCAAAAAGATTGAATGACCTGCCCCAGCTCATGCTGCTAGTTGATGGCAGATAGAGGACTAGAACTTGGATCTCCTGACTTCTGGAATGAGGGTCTTTCCATTACATCACTGACACAGTGTGACACAATCGGAATTGTAACATCCCTAATGCTGCCACTCGTTTCTCAGGAAAAGGGAATAAAGGAGGTTTCAGGGGTGCAGTGTCGCATGCACTAATTAATAACTTCAAAGAGTTATAGTTTGGCTGGACCTACAAGTGACCATTGGCTTGACCCCAAACCTGAAGTGTCTTCATATTAATAGGCTGTTTTTGCCTAGCCCGTCAGCAATGGCATGCGTGATCCCCTCCCAGTCTCCAGCTCTGACGGAGGCCCACGGGAGCACCAGTGCACGCAGAGCTAAGATTTCAGCTCAAGCGGGAGTGTGCTCTGATTGGAGGGAAGCCTGTATTTCTAGCCTAGAACTTCAGCTGAAAAAGATAGGCAGATATTCAGCTGATAAATGGTTGAATCTGATTCTTTTCAGCGAAGGGTGATCAAATAGTCAATCAATGAGTATTTATTAAAGGGCTGCCATGTACCCATCATCATGCTTGGAGAAGTCCCTGTCCTCACAGAGCTTATTGTCTGACTGAGACAATAGATATAAACCTATGTAAAAATAGAGAATGTCCAATTCCCCGATCCCATAACATAAAGAAGTACTAAGTACCAAGTATTTTTCTCTAGGTTGCTGAGAATTGGGAAAGGATGTGAGAAGTGTTAGTTTAGAGAACTTTGGGAGACACAATTGCTGTCTTCAAATGAGATGAAAGAGGGCAGCCTGTTCCATGTTGCTACAGAGAACAAAGGGTAGCAGGGTAGCAGGGAGGCCCATTTGGGCTCAACATAAAGAAGGATGTTTTATTAATCAGAGCCATCCAAAATGGTAGGGCTGGCTCTTCATCACCAGAAATGTGCGGTCACAGCGGCACAGAAGCCTGTCACAGACACACAGAAAGGAGCCCAGTTTGGGGTAGAAGATTATTTTGGATGACCTCAGAATTCCCTTCTTTCCAGCTCTCAGATCCTAAGATTCCTGTAAGAAAGGATTACACTGCATGTAGACGATGGTCAGTAAGTGCAACGATAGCAAGAAAATGACATCATCTCTTGCAACCTCCAGCTCTTCAACTGATAGATGACGAAGGTGATGCCTGCCTTAGGGATTGGCTAGAAGGAATGAAAAGATGGGTCTGCGCACAAAGAAAATGTGCATATGAGGGCACACTTAACAGAGATGTGGGGGTGTGGCCAGTGAGAACCTACGAGGAAGAGGCCTTTGGAGGGCTGTGACTATATATAACCACGTATGATATGACAATAGCAACTGTTATATATTGAGCCCTTACAATATGTCAGGCACTGTCACGCCATATGACTCTCCCAGCAACCTTAGAAGTGAGCAATATATGCCTATTTTACAGGTGAAAGCTGAAGTTCAGAGAGGCTATACAGCCAGCACGCAGTGGAGGCTGACTTTGGGTCCCTATTCATGTGACATCAGAGCCCGGGCTCTTGACCAGCAGGTGGCACTGTCCTCAACTCATCCATACAGGTGACCCAGGCCTAAGGTGGAGTTGGGTCTGGCGAGCACCTGTGGTGGACATCTCTTACCTTGACCACATGCAGCTTGGGCAACAGATTGCAGTCGGCCAGAGTCAGCTCGTCCCCATCCAGGAACTTGCGTCGGGACCCCTTGTCATCATCCCCGCGAGTGTTGGCGTCGATCTCCTCTGGCAGAGGGGTGTTCAGGTAGTCATCCAGTTTCTTCAGCGCCTTAGTCAGGCCTCTCTCCAGGGCTGGCATGGAAGAGCAAAAGAAGTGTCTTTAGTTAACCTTCTTGCCACTGGATACAGCCACAGGGTCTTCAGAGTGAAGTAGCTTATCCCGAATCCTGTCTCCCTTATCACACTGCCAGCTCCCCCACATACTACAGAATACCTGGCAGCCATGAACACAGACAGCAGAAGAGTTTAAATGGCCTGAAAAAGCAGACCTTAATCAAACAATAAACATTAGCTAATCTTTTTTTTGAAAAAAATATAAATATAGAAACGCAACCATTAGGATATATATCAAAGTTTTTATAGTGTTTATCTCTAGCAGATGCAATAACAGTCATCTTTCATTTTCTTTTTTGCTTATCTATATTTTGCCAATATCCCACAATTCAATAAGAAAATAACAACTGCATGGAAGTCTTAGGACAGAGATATGCACCAGATTTTGTGGAAGCAGTAACTAACCCAATCTGAGAAGAGGATGGGGGGGACAAGGCTTCCAGAAGGACGTGACATAGGAAAGTGAGCAGCCCTGTTTGGTGTTTCCCCTGGAAAACCAATGGGTATCAAAGAGACATCCTTGAGTTTAATCTAGAGAAGTTTGTCCTAAAAATCAGAGCTGTCCCAAAAGGAAGGGCCAGTGCCCCAGGCAGTGGGCTCCCCCAGAAATGTGCAATCTCAGCTGCATGGAAACCTGTCATGGATACAGCTCCAAGAATAAATATCCAGAGGAAGATAATGTGGCAGAAGACTTTTCCAGTCTTGCCCCAAGAATTATCTATCCAATAATCATCGAGACACAAGAGCATAACAAAATACTCGAAAGAACCACCGCGGGAAGTCACCATCGCTCAGAGTCATCCAGCCACAATCTCACGGCCCATTCCAGCCAGAGAGCACTAACACAGACACCGCCCACCTGCACTCGGCGGACAGAGCTGGAGGAGATGCTGGCCGGGTCATTAGCCACTGCACCTATGTCATCAGCCCCATCCCTAATGGCTGTTTTTCTCAGACTCTGGTTTACTGCATGACCCTGAGATCATGGGAATCAGTCCTGGTGTTAATTCCAGCAGAAAAAGGGGGATTCTGCCCCTGGAGGAAGAGCCCGGAGACTGTGCTCTTGTTCAGATGTTCCCCACTGCGCCTCCTGCTAGCCACTCCTCACGTCACCCGCGTTTGTCTTTTCACAGAAGCCCTTTTGTTTGAGACAATGAAACGACACCAGCCCAAGATAAATCAATTGAACGCTTACTGGAATGTTTGCAAACAGGCTGGAGGTTGGACGTAGTTTCTCAATACTTCCTTCTCCCTGGTGTGGCATTTGAACTTGTACTTCATCATCTGCTTTGTGTTTTCAGTTTTGGAGAATAGACTGAGCAGGGCTGGGAAAAATGCTTGTATTCCCCTCAGTAATTGTCTAGACTGGGACGGGACTGCAGGCGTATTCAAGGGCAACAGCAGAGGGTGGGTACGAAACAATACTTATTATGTTCCCATTCCCACAGAGGCACTTGTGATTTATATGGAGTTTGTTTGCTTCCTCAAATCCCTCTACCCCCTTCAGTTATGGAGATTATGACAAAATCTTGATTATAATGGAGAAAGGAAAAATCTAATAGAGTCCCTATTGAAATGTGACCAACTGATATCATCCAAGGGAAAGACACATATGATGGGAAATGAGACACTGCGGGTTCTAATTCCAAATGCCCTTTGGAGACCTGGGCAGGCCACTGCACAAGTCTGTGCCCAAGTTACCCAGTCTGGGAACTTACCCAGTTGGGAACTATCATGAAATTTGTCAAAAGAGGCCTAGAATAGCAACTGAAGCTCCCTGGGAGGATAGTTCTGGATAAGTGTCAAGATCTCTCTAGTGACCTCTTGAGATGAAGGATAGTTGACCAACAGGTATGGTTGTTGCCTTATGTTATACCTGTGCCACACCATGTTACATACCAAGTCGGCGTGTTCCGAGGACGTCCTCGCTGTGTCAGTTTCATCACTCCGTTTGTGTATTTTTGAACAGGAATGTGAAGGTCGGAGTTGGTGATAATCATAGTAGAGAGAAGAGGAGATGAGGCAGCAGGGAAGGGGCCACATGGCCTGGAGCTAACTCTGTGTTTAAATTTTGACTTTTCTCAGGGTGGATTTAATGCAAGGCTGCTGAGATTTAAGTTTCAAGTTCCCTTAATGGCATGGGCCCCTTCCAAGGCCTTGAGCTTGATTTTTAAAATTCCTTGTTTGTATTTATTGTATTGGCTTCAGACCCCATAAATCCCGGAAATGTCCCTGATCCCGGCACTTACTAAGTGGGACCTTGGGCAAATTCCTTAGTTTCACTGAGCTTCGGCTTTCTCCTCTCGACTATGGGACTACAGATCCCCAACCCTCATAAGGCCATCGTGAGGATTAACTCAGATTACACAGGCACAGTGCCTCCTACAGTGCCTGGCCCATACTGTCAATCAATGTTAGCTATTGCTATTGCATTTCCAAATGTGCCAGTCATCCTGTTCTCTGTCCCTCACCCCAAACCCTTGCTCAGTATATTCCTCAAAAATGCAAGCTGTGGCAGAGAATGAGGGATTCTAAGAAGCTCCAATTCTGAGGCCCAGTCTCTAGAGGAGGAAATCATTAGCCTGGAGCTTTGCTTCTCTTCCTGATTTAATGTACAGATACAGCCCTATCCCTGATGCTCCCTCGGGATCCTTCTCAGAGACGAGCTGTGTTGAGAGGCACGGCCAGGGGGAAATAGACGCAATGCGCCTGTGTGCTAACACACGGCCATATTATCGAATAACAAACGCCAGCACCAATACATTCTCTGTCAGTTCTTTTCCCTCCTACCTGCCAACTCATTCCTCTGACCTGGCTCAATCTGGCATCCATAGAATTGAATTATCTATTTTGGTTGATGGCACCCAGGTCATGAAAACGCTGGTGTTGAACTTTCTGCTCCAGTAAGAGTGAGGGGGATGTGAAAGAAACCAGGGTGACAAGAAGATGTTAATTCCCTCAGTGTCCGCATCTGAAACACTCCCTCCAAAAGACTTCCCCTGAGTAGCAGGACGGGGTAACCCTCAGATCACAGTGAGCGAGCCTGAGGCCAGGGGACCCCGAGACCCAGGATCGCTAACGTCCCAGGCACTTAATGGATACTCAGGCCTTTCCCTGCTTTCTTCCCCTCTCCACTCCACCCTTCCCATAAAGATTTATTCCGTACCACACACAAATGCACTGGGTAAAATATGTGATGAGGAAACAAGGGGAATAGTTCATAAATATTCTCAGCCATATGCAAACAATCTCAAATTTATTTTCCTCTTTTTTGAGGAGGAAAAAAAAATCCACCCATTCCATGATCACTTCCAGATTCATTGAGGTTGATATTACATAAGACCCAATATTGTTTTCTCATCGTAGAGAAATAATGACTTGGAAACGGCAATTTGAGCTAAGAAAATAATATACTCTTACCAGGGCACGGAGGCTGAATGGGGACCAGGGAGCCAAGACTCTGGCTCAGACTCCAACAAGCTCTTGCAAGCATGGCTCAGCCCTGGTTTGCTGGCAGGCTTTTGTGTAGCAGGGGTACTGATCAGCAAGCAGCCGTGCAGACCCCTTGGGGCTCAAAATTCACTTGAAGCGGAACCATGTCAAAGGCGGTCTTTGAAAGGCCAGGAGCAGCTCTGTGAGTCCAGGTTGCTGTCCTCTCAGTTCCTCACGCGTGGTTTCTTCTCTGGCATGTGAATTTGCAGAGAGATAAGAACCAGGGGTCCACCTCTGCCAGTCTGTAGGCTGGGTGGGGGCCTGTTCAGCTCTCCCACGAAGAAGGAGATCATGGCTGCTGGGGGCTGGCCCCGGGCCGAGCGCCCTCTGCCCTGCTGTGTTCCTTTCGTGGCTCTAATCCTGTTTCCCAGCACTAGCAAGAAGTACTTGTAAATTTCGGAAGTGGTCCAGAGATGTTTAGGTCACCTATCATCTATACACACAATGAAGCTATAGAGATGGGAATTATTATTCATCCCCATTTAACAGATCAAGAAATCAAGACTTAGACTTATCCAAGGTACACACGTATGTGCAAGCACACACAACTGTTCGAACGACTCCTGGGATGTACAATGAAAATGTACCTTATTGTGTTTGCTGTGGTCTTCCTTACAAGCTCCCAAGTCCTGGGTAATGGGAAAATAACAACTTGAACCCATTCTGGATTATAACCTAGACTGAAGTAATGATCTAAATAGTTCCTCTAGAGAATTCTCAGTCTTTTTTGCCTAAAAATACCCAGTTTCTCATAGAGCCTCCCTCACTGCTCTTCTCTCTGAGTAAATTAGAGTGTGGGGGAAGAATGCTCCTGAGACCTCCTGGCACTGGGTGGACGGCGTTGGGAAGCCACCACAGGCCCTGCGTCTCTTCTCAGTTACACTGAACCTCCACTTCCTTCCGGAGTAACCATGAGGATGTCGACCCCTAGCATGGTGGTCAGAGGTAGGCTGCCGGCCTCCCTCCAAAGGCCAGGGAGGACACCCACACAAAGCGCCACATGGCATATCCCTGACCCCTCTGCCTCTCTCTTCTCCTTCATCCCCAAATCCCCTGGGCCGGAAGGGGTGGGCTTTCCTTTTCACTTTCCTATGTCAAAGGGTCCCTCAACCACAGAGCGGAGAGGCTCCCTGGCTGCTGCACAGGCAGGGGATTATCTCTTCTCCGTGAACTGAGTCCTCCGGGCATGGCTCTCCATGTGCTAAAATTGAGAGACAAAGGAATTTAGAAAAATTTAGGACAATAGCTTGGCTTGCAAGCTACTGTCTTGCTGAAAATGCTTTTTTGAATATTAGAAGCTAAATATTGAATTCCTTTTTCTTTCTTAGAATTCTTTCTACAGAAATCCTCATCTCTCATGGGGCCAATGGACGCCTAGGATGGATTAGAATCATGTACTCAGAAAGGCAAAGACAAAAAATATTTTCAAAATAGTAGCCTTATTATACAAGTTAGGAGCAAAGCCAGGATTTAAAAAGAGGGTGGTTGGATTCCAAACCTTAAACTTCTTCCACTCTGCAAGGCTATCTCTGGGTGCCAAGGGCTGGCCCACTGCTCCTTGGGATCCACCCAGCTGCCATCTTCCTTTCACTCTGCAGACTTTTCTCACAAACCCTTATTCCACCGACAAGCATGTGAATCTCAGAATAACACTCCTCAGCCCTACTTTCCAGCTAATTTGATAACATATGTGTGTTCTGCTACTAATGACTTGATTTTAGCTGGAATTCTTGGTGCTCTCAGTGACCATGATTGGGTATAGAAGGAGTTCTGTCTGAGGAGAGAGTCTGGTGGACCCCGCGCATCATTTCTCAGCAACAGACACCAGCTCTGCCCGTACTTGAGGCCAGTCCTGTCACATCGTCTGTGTGACAGTGAAACATCTGGGTCAAAAGTAAGATATCTGTTTGAGTTTTGCCTATGAAGAAAGAAATTTCTAGATTTTGACAAATACCTGGAAGATTGAATGAAGTTTTTACTTTTTATCTTCTCATTTGAGATCATGTCGATATAACCAAAGGATGCACAAAAAAAAAAAAAGAAAGCACAGCAATGGTTTGAGGGAGACCACAGCGGAGATTTCTCTGGCCGTCACATATTTTTAGAGAGAAAATGCAAAGATGGCCACCCCTTGTTGACATTTGATAGCTTTGAATCTGAATGAAAATGTGATGGGAACAAAAATGTCGAATAATAAGAATTTAATATCACTTCTCCCTCACCTTTTGGAAGAAGAAGGCTTCCTTTAGAAACTGAGAGAGGTCACATGGCTCTATATGAGATGCCCAGGGCCAAAGATCCAGGAGAGAGGAGGCGGCTGGAGCAGCAGCAAGGCCCAGGAATGTTATGAGGGGCGGGAGAAGAGGAGATGTGGGCCAGGTGGGCAGAAGCGGAGGTGCTGTCATAAAGAGTACAATCTTGAGGAGAAACAAAGATGTTCTAAGGGGATTTTTAGGACTTTCAGCGTTGTGATGGGCAATGTAATTCCCTTCCACCAAGAAACCTTCAATAAAGATCCACATTCATCTCTCAGGTTTTGAGAATTAGAGTCATGCAGCTTTCCTCTGTTGTAAAATTCTTTAAACAAAGAGTAAGTTGGCCCAGTTATAGTTGGGTTACGTAAGTAGGAATGACCATATAAAGGCAAAATTATAAAGCAGGTGGAAACTGGGGTCACACCCTCTGACCCACAGTGACCCTTGTGGAATACATAACAGGTAAGGGGTGGCTGATCCCCATGGTGCCTTTGTCTATTTAGGCAATATCTGTGCCCGGTCCTCAGACCACAGTGAGGCAGGAATGGCAGCAGGGTTGTAGAAGATGGGGATGGGCTTTCTCTCAGGTCTGGCGGGTCCTCCCCTGCTGTGTCTGGGCCCTCTGGCTATGCTGGCACAGTATGATCAGGGAAGGGACAGAGCGAGCCTCAGTCGGGGGTGTCAGAGAACCCTGACCCAGGCTTCTCTGAGAGGGCTTGTGATGACGGACATGGTAGCAGAGTGGTACATCCGCTCTGGCGTTCAGGGACCTGGGTTTGAATCCTGCCACTGATTATGGTCCTGCTAAAGCATCTTCTACAGAGTCTGGTGCATAGTGGGACTTAACAAAAGATAGCTATTATTATTACGGCTGTAGAACTTAAGTGTATGAGAGGACAGGAGGGAAGGAGAGACTGAGTGGAAGCTTAAGGCAAGAGATCAACTCAAGGCTGAAGTTGGGTGTCTGAAGTGAAGCTTATCTGAACATTTCAGAACTTCCCAGGTGCAAGGAGAATCCTGGAGAGATCATAGGATGAAGCTAACTCTTGCATTCCCCAACACATTCAGGATCCCAAGTCGCCTAGAATCATCTCTTTGGGTTTGGCGTTGTTCTCTCCAGGCTACATGGGTGAGTCAAATTTTCTCGGTTTGGAGAATTCGTATCCACCTTTGGCATCAGACCAAGAACACTGGACTAGGCCTCACAGCCAGAGAGGAGGATATTGTCAAATTGGCTCTGGCTTTGAAAGACCCAGGGGCTCGCATGTGGGCAGCAATTCAAGGCCTCTGTTTCTAGGCACTGCTGAAAACAGGAAAGGTGGAAAGACAATCAGCGGTTTACGAGAAAGCAAATGAATGGCAACTTCAACAGATTCCCTGCTATTCCCTCGTGCCGCGTCAGCTGGGCTTGAGAATTCTGCAGCTCCTGCTGCCATGGGTATTATTTGTAGTTCTAGAAAGGATTTCAGCCTTGAATGGGAGGGTGAGTTAAAGGACAAACTCCCATCGTTCTTTCCAGTAAGAGGCCAGTAAATGATTCTTCACTTCTGAGGCAGGATTCAAGTCCTACAAGTATGGTGGCTTGGGATGTAGGACGCTGTTGGATACCACCACCCACCTTCAGTGGAGAGAATCACCGAGTGAATGGGGCACCTCTGCTATATTTCCAAGAGATTCAGGGACTTTTCCTTGAAGAGGAGACAGATTCTCTGTATCGCTTCTTCTCCAAGCCCTCTAGTGGATCATTGGAAAGAGTCATCTTTTTTATACAGCTCCACTAATCAACCATATATCTGCCCTGTGTTCAAAAGTATTATTCCCAACAACAAGAACCATTTTTTTTTTTTAAGGCAAGTCTTTGGCCAAATAATTAAATGCTTTGGTTGTGTTTAAAACTCCAGCATGGTAAAGAATTTTAGGACAACTTCGGCATGCTTTTCATAAGATATTTTTTAAAGTACGCAGGGAGGTATGGATAATATAGACAATTCCAGATTCCAATAATTTTCTAAATCTCCTAAACACCACAGTAAATCTGAAGAGAAAGATTATCACTTAGGTCTTCAGATTCAGGTTTCCTTTTGTGTACACAGTCTGTACCATGTAAGCTCCCCAAATATTTGTTTATCAACATGAGGAGAAAGAGAGACAGAGAGAGACTGATTCTGAATGAAGCCAGCCCAGAGAGGAAGCTGCAGAGACTAACTAGGGAGGGTGCAAGCTAGCAGAGCAACCCAGATAGAATGTGTTCCCCATTAGGGAGCCTAGCCCCGGCTTTAGAGATGGGGCAGTGGCGACCCCTTCTGGCCGCTGCTTAAGCAAAGAAAACTCTTCTGCACCTTCCACGGCGGACATGTATGTGTGTTTTCTATTAGGCTTTCCAGAAACTCAGAAATGGTTGTAAAACCCATTGTGCTAATAGAAAGAACGACATAAATGCTGACTGAAGCTATTAGTGCGGGTTGTAGTTCATGTCACAGACTGAATCGGGCTGAAAACTGTGAGCATTTTATGGGTACTTTATAACAGGTTATTTTTAAGTATCAGGTCATAGATTAGGTTTAGTGCTGATGTCCAAACATTTGGAATGAGCTGGTCAAGGGAGATTCTAACTTCCTCGGTCATCTGTTCCAGCATTTAGACCTAGAGAAGTTCCTTCTCAACTCTCCCTCCCTCCAAACACTGAGGCTGAAGTGATTTAACCACATTCTGTCTTGTTCATCCTCAAATGGCCATATCTTTTATAAAAAAGCCATGAACAAATTTAAAAACTGCCCCCCTGCCATCACAACTCTACAATTAAATAATTACTGGTTTTGGCATTCTGTGACCATCCTGTAAATTCTCTTCCAGTTGCCTGTTCTCTCATTTGTTAAACAGGTGTCTAGGCAGCACCCACAATGGGCCAGGCTGGCGCCCCTTGCCCCTCATGGATTGCTGGGTCAGGACTCCAACAGCAAAGCTGTGATTGTTGAGTCTGGTTAGGGAAACACACATGGTAGTTGTGATATGGTTTATGAACTGATTTGATCACAGTTTCCTAAATGACCTACCTACTCTTGTTTAAAAACTCAGCACCACATGCATTTTAAATAATGCATTTTATTAAATGTATAATGTGCACAGGTCAAGTGCACAGACCACAGGACCAGCTGCCTGGGTTGGGATCCCGGCTCTGCCACATACTGTCTTGGACAGGCTGCTTAACCTCTTCTGCCTCATTTTCCTCGTCTGCAAAATGGGGATCAAAACACGGCACACCATATAGGGTCGCAGTGAGTAATGCCTGCGGAGAGCTTAGAATGGCGCCTGGCCTGCGGTGAGGGGTCGTTTCGTTACGTGCAATGTGGGATGGTGCTGATGCATAAGAATTGAAGCATACAAAAAAGCTAATAAGTTTTTAGAGCTGCAAGAAAAAAGGTCTGCTTAAAAAATATTGTGCTTGTCACCCCAGATGAATTATGCAGAGTTCTTTCTTGAGTATTCAGCTGGTCCTTTCGCTCTGACTCTGCTGCCGTAACCACAATCCCACCAGAGTGAGCCTTCTTCCTAACAGTCATGCAATGGGGTAACCTTAGAGGGGGTACTCATACTTTTGCAGAATTTCCCAGATACGCCACAATTATACCTGCCGCACCCCTTTGCTCAGAGCAGTTCTCCGGGTGCTCTCACTTGCCCCCACATGGATTACAGTCTGGGGGAGAAGCTAGCCACTGGGTGTTTTGGTTGCACAGCTTTTACCACACGAGTTTTGCATCTTCTAAAGTTTGAAGTCAGAATGTAGCAGACTAAGTGTGCAATTTTATACCACTTCTGTTTCTTAAAATCTAAGTGGGATAATGATTCAGATTTGGTCAAGCCCAAAGGAGAATTTGAAATAGTGTGTCTTTTTTTGGCATGGCTAGATCAGATATTTTCACCATAGTTTTAAAAAAACCAAACACCTTAAGTAGAAGGTAAATTATATGCAAGAATTCATTCTTACCTTCTTTGTTACTAACAGTACCCAGATTTTTTTCAGAGTAGCAATGTTCTCGGCCAAAAATACTTATCTTCCCAGACTTTCAGCTAGAGGAGGCCAAATGACCAAGTTCTGGCCAATGAGATGTAAGTGGAAATTTATGGATAGGCTCCAGGAAAGAAAAGACAGGGGCAGCTGGCACTACCTGGAACTCAGATGTAATGTCTGGAAGTGGAGCATCCATGTTGTGACATGACAATGAAAGTCACTAAAGATGGAGAATCAGGTGCTCTAAGGAGCTGGGTCCATGACTTTTTTAAGCAACTACAATTGCCTGGAACTCTCGACTCTCTGGACTTCTTGTTACGTGAGAAAAGCAAACTTCCACTAAGAAGTAAACATTTATAAAGAGTGCTTAGAGCAGGGCATGGCACATAGTAAAATGCTATATAGGTTTTTGCAAAGTAAAATAAAATAAATATTTGCTTTAGCCTCCATAATCAGGTTTCTATTATATGCAGCCAAACACGCCCTTTGCTAACACACATAGATATTGCCAATATTTCATTCTTATATTATTATTCTCACACATTGCACAGTGCCTGATACTGAATAAGTTTTTGTTGAAAGAATGAGCTATTCAGTAGGGTTTGAGGAAAGAGGAGGGAACCTAAAGTGGGACTCTATATGTCTCTATATGCAACTGGCTCTAACTCGTTAGAGGGCCGACAATGGGGTAATGGTAGCTCTTGGTCTCTTGGGGGTGGATGAAGGGATTCCATTTGTTTGGCCTGGCACATCCTCCTACAGGGTCATTAGAGCCAAACAACAAGCAGATGCCACCACCAACCTGCACCTCTCTGCCAAGTGACACAAGTAGAACTGAGGCCGGGGCCAGAACTGGAGAAGTGTTGAGTAACTCCTGTCCTTGAGGTCCCCACAATGGAAACAAAACATGGGTAACCGTCAGTGCCAATGTCAATGGACATGTGACCACCGGAGTTAGAACTGGACGTGGAGGGCCTGAGAAGTCACATGGTTCGACCCACTTCCCCAGAATATTCAGGAATGGAAGGGGTTCTAGACATGGGCACAGAGAAACATATTTCTTACTATGATCCAGATCATTAAATGTTTCTTCAACCAGGGGTTCCTAGAAAAATAATTCAACCTCTGGCTTCTGGCTAGAAGAACACTAAATTCTAAGTCTTCTGTGTTTTCTCTTCTGACTCTCGGTGAAGTTTCACCTTTAACAACGCATATAACGTTCCTTGAATGTAGTTATAAAAATTAGGGTGACAAGAATAATACCACTCAAGCAAACACCACCACCCCACAGTGACAGTCTTCACGAGAAGAACTGTTCAGATTTTTATACTCTTTTATTGATTGGTTCTAAATGAGGTAATTCTTTTCTTCCCCCACCATGAGGCTTAATTGAATATAACAGGTTATACGAGCACCATATGTTCTCAGCTGAGAGATAGTTCTCGTCACATAATATCATAAACTTTAAATGGAGACTGGGAACTCTCAAAGGTAATCAGAGAGTGGAAGGGCCTGTAATGTGGGACAGGCTTAAAGGTGGGGGCTGGACAGGCTGGAACAGGAAGCGGCTTGGAGGAAATGGCCCGGACACTGACGAGGCAGGGTAGGCTCCTTCATCATCTCTTGGGTAAATAAGCAGACAGGGGAGGGATGTCTTGAAGCATTTGAGATGTGTTTCATTCATTCATTTAACGAATGTCTATGGAGCAACCGCTCTGGGCCAGACTCTGAGCATGGCTCTGGGGATAATAACGATGAATGAATGAAGGAGACACACGCAGCATGTCTTCTCAGGGAGATGGCTGCCTAGAACCCTACTTTCCAAGCACCATCTGGGATGAGCAGCATCAGAATCCCCTGGCAGCTCTCAGCCCCACCCCAGACCCACTGCATCAATATCTACATTTTAACAAGACCCCCAAGGGATTCAAATGTCATTCAAGTTGGAAAATGGTCTGCATAATACGGCAAACAAAATGAAGTGCTACTTCACACGTAAGTCCTAAACATATGTATCTCTTTAGCTAATGACTAATTACTCAGGCTAAACTCATGAATGGGCTTGAGGGGGGTTGGGGTGCCTTCCGGACAGACAGCTCTAGAGCAGGCTGTTAAAGAGGGCTAGGGGTTTTTTGAAGTCAAAGTTCCGTGTAGCAACTTTGTTTCTCAACAAATTTTCCTCTCTAAGCCACATGTAAATTCAGAACACTGGACTGGATTTAATCTCTGCTTTCAATTCTTATGTGTTAGTGTTATTTGTTTGTAGCATTAAGAGTTTAAAAACAGAAATGCCTGGTTTCTCCTGTGTCCATCATTGGTCTCATGTCTTCTGAACTATTTTTCATGCTTCAGCTTTTCTTGTGTGAAATGGAGAGAGTGTTGCCCATCTGCCTGGACAAGAGAGTGACAAATTTGACAAGGAGAGTTTATAATTGGGGTGTTTGAAGTTTTGGCTGGAAGGTCCAGAAAGCCACCTGGATTTCACATCTTGTCACTTTCAGCCCCAGCTCTACCAAAAATGGGGAACCCATTCCACATGCGATTTTACCCAGAGCCATCTCTACTGCGAGTCGACAGAGAGGGGGGAGGACGTTTCCTCAGAGCTATGTTCTAATCACAGATGAGGGCTGAGTGAAGTCACAGTATAAACCAACTACAACTCTCGCAACCTATACATACACAATGAATGTAGACCCACACGCACGTACACACTACTGCACCTCTGTGGCCTAAACACCGTTGTGCTTCACAGGAAAGTTGTGAGACCCATGTCGTGTCCCGTCACTAAAACAACTTTACATGCGAGCACGTTTTTTTCAGATTAATTGACATATGACCCTATTTATTTAAGGAGGTATGTATGGTCTCTGCTAGTACACAGAAATATCAGAACACGCACAAGCTATATGTGTGTGTGTGGAGAGAGACACATACACATTTCGCTTCTATGTGTAGACGGCACAAAGTCAAGAGGGGTATGTTGCACAGGATGAGGTAACGGTAGCCAGGGGTGAAAGAGCATTAACTCGTGTTCAAATTAGTCATTTAATGTTTCTTTATTCCCAGGCCTTGAGCTGAGGCCAGGCCAGGCCAGGCCGGGAGAACTCATTCTGGTCAGACGGCGGGAAATTCCACCACATGGAATGGTGTTGGTGGTCTCGCTCCACTCCAGCCGGGGAGCCCACACAGCTAACACAGCTCCTTCCACTAATGAATGCGCCCACCCACGCAGGACCCTCCCTCCCACTCCCCTTCCGCCCCACCCCCTGCTCATGCCTGCCCCCTGCCACACGCCCCCGCCACCAACCGCCTTCCTTATGACCGCCCAAGGATTCATTTCAGGAGCAAATTTGTTAAATTATAAATTGCCAGCATCCGCCTCAATAATGAAGCAAATCAAAGACCCTCTGGAGGGATTCCCTGAGCCACTCCTGGGAGGCGCCAAAAGGAAACAGTCACCCCCTTTCCTCCCTCTTGCTCTTGGCCTCAAGGACCCTCCGCATGTGAGACGACTTGCATCTCTGCAGGACTCGCCAGACCTCGGAGGTGGGTCCCTCTGAGCCCAGCTTATTTGTTTTTCCGTGTAAGAATGCTAATCAAAGCAAAACTGTAACCCAACAAACAAACAAACAAAATACCCCGAGTTGGCTATTTGCTGCCTTCCTCGCCGGGTGGCCAAGGAAGGCAGCCTGAAGGGTTCCTTTATGACCAGAGGCGTTTTGGAAACCAGACGGCAATGGCTGCTTTATGAGGAAGTGGCAAGACAGTCACCTCGTTATCCTCACTCCTGTGGTGGTCCGGGGACCACCCTGGAGCCCCATCATGATAACAGGCTCAGCAGAGGGCTTCTTCCAGGGAACCAGTTGTCCCAGGTTGGGACACAGCCGTCCTCTTCCAAAAGAGCGGGTCGGTGTTTCCCACAGGATGGACATGGAGGCCCACTGCCACCTCAGTGGCTTCTGTTTCTGAGCAGGGTAATTATGGCTTGTATTTCTATACTTTTTACATATTTGAGCTTTACCTCCCAGCACGAGGCTGAGTGAGATGCGGGGACCATGCCCATCCCCTTGGAAAGGCCGGGCCTCGGGACTGGGCCCACTGTGATACGGGGCTGAGGGCTGGGAGGGAGGAAGAGGAGAAGGGAATAAGAGCCTTGTGATTAAAGTGGCTTCGAATAATAAATACACACGTTCGCTTTTAAACAGGGCTCGCCACATCCTGGGGAATCTGGAAAAACACTCCACCTCACCAGCCCACCTCCCTCCTCCCACCCTCACCCCCCCACAGCAGTTGGCTTTCATGATGCTTTGGGAGAAAGCATGGGGCCTTTGATAGCAAGGGGCTTGTTAGTTCTGGGCTAACAGCCCTCCCAGACCGCTTCAAATCCTGTCAAACATTTTCCTGTTTTAGGTCAAGGAAGTTCATAAAAGTAAAGAGTGGAGGTGGTGAAAGGGGAAGAAGAAAGGGAGAAAGAAGCAGGGTGGGCAGCTAGTCACGGAGCAGTCAGCGACATCTGTAGGATCCATAAGGCCTGGTGGACATGCCCAACCCTGGATGCAGGGGATAGATAATGGAAGGTGGCTTCAAGCCCCTAAAGGAGACCTGGCCTTTTCTAGAACCTCCAGCCAAAGCTGAGGCATAACTGAGTCTCTATGCAGAAGATGCTTGAAAATCCACTGGCCTTCTTATGCTGAACACTATTTGCCATCTCCAGCGCTGATTCCTCCAGCTGCCAGAAGAGGGCAGCACATACTTGTACATTACACTGAAACCTGGGCTGGCCAGTCCAGAGGATGGACACCAGGGAACCTGGGGGAATATTTATGAAATTAGCAGCAGCAGCAGCAGCAATAGCTATCACATACTGGTGTTTACTGTGTGCCAGGAACTGTCCTAAGTGCTTTAATGCATTAATTCATTTAATTCATGTGACAATGCGACAAAACAGAGCACTATTATAATCTCCATATTACAGACCAGGAGGCTGAGAGGTACAGAAATGAAGAGAATTTGCTATTGTAGCCTGGGACTAAGACAGAGGGCAGCAAATTATAGTCCAAGGGCCAAATGCAGAGCACTGCACCTTTTTGCACTGCCCTCAGCTAAGAATGTTTTTTACATTTTTGGATGGTTGGGAAAAAGTCAAAAGGAGAATAATAATTTGTGACACCTGAAAATGATGTGAAATTCAAATCTCAGTGTCCATAAATGAAGTTTGATTGGAACACAGACACACATACTTCTTTATGTATCCTCTGTGGCTGCTTTATAGTTCCAGCAGCAGAGCTGAGCAGTTGTAATAGCCTGTATAGCCCACAGAGTCCAAAATATTGACTATCTGACCCTTTACAGAAAATGCTTGCCAACCCCTGACCTGGGAGATAAGTGCTGTCTGTCTCCAGGCAGGGGAAACAGAGGGCAGAACTGACACTTTACTGGATATGGAGTTAGGGTAGCTATCCCAAGGGGTTCCAGAAGCAATGTTGACCTTGATTGACTTTCTTCCTCACAGGGTAGCTCAAGGTCAAGGAGAAGGGAGGGTTTGACCTTTCCCTGCATAGCCTCCAGGAAGTAGTAGACTGTTAGATTTGGAAAGGACTATGGGAATCGCCTATCATATTTCATCAAGACTAAGATGCACATTTTTTCACTTTTGACATCTTTGAAATCGGACTGCGTCTTACAATCAAAATGTTATAGTTTTAGTGAAAGCCTTTTGTTTCTTAGTGGTACTTAAAATAATAGTGTCTTACAATAGATGGCACTTGAGATTACACAGCTCCAACCTCCAAAGGTCCAGCCTCTCTTTGTACCCTTCCATTGATGGGATACTCACTTCTACAGATTTAATTGCAAACTTCTTAATATTGGGCTGAAGTCTGTGAGCCTCAATTTTCTATACATCAAATGGTATGGTCTTGTTTCATATATTTACTTAAGGGGTGTTATAGATTTTATTAAAAGGGAGTGAGGGGTATAAGCTGGGAAGAAGGCACTTTGACCGCTGGGGTAGAGAGGCACAGAACAGGCTGCAGGAAGAGGAGGGCTGGTGGTGTGGTTCAGCCAGGCAGGCTTCGAGGTGGGAGGATGGGAATGAGCACGTGTGACACAAACCACTGAGAACATGGCAGGGAAAGAAGATCGCCAGTGCTACAGACAGATTATTTTTCCATCAGCATCAGCCAGGAGCATGGCCCACTGCAGGGGGCACCTCTTAGAAGAGAGAAGACAGGAGCAATTTGAGGATGCAGGCCTGAATGGAGGAAGGAGATGAGGAAAGAGCAAGGCACACAGTGGGAGCCAGTTCGCCCACGCTGCCTCTCATGTGGGGTTTGGGAGATGATGAGGGAAAAAGAGAGGCAGGAGGAGAGCAATTGCTATTGTGATAATAACCACAATGTAATCCTTCAATCCATTTCCATCTGCAGGAATGATCACCCCAATGATGAGGTGAGCTCACTGAGGTTTCTAGAATACCCCAGAGTCTTCTTCATGATATGTGGCTGTGATGATCAGTTTTCTCAGAATAACCCAGGGAGCACTCTGCTTTCTTCCAGGTCCCAGGAAGTGAAGCTGGTGATGCTGAGCCTTAGGAAGGAGGAAACCTTATTTGTAAACAGAACCACGGCTGCTCAGAGAACTTCGTGGCCAATGGCGACTCATTTGTTCTGGCAAAGGATCTGGGGCCAGGAGATGGGGGAGTGGTGGTACACTCACCTTCCCTCCACAGTGGCAACCAGGTATGGATTTGGACTGGGGAGGACAGGGAGCAGAGGGCTGAGCCCCAATCAGGTGCTTTTCATTTGGGGACATGTGTCTTGGATGGGGACCCAAGGAAGGTTTAGGACTTTATTTAGGAAGTTAGAAGTATTTTATTAGGACAATTATTTTAGGACGAGTCTGTTAGGACATCACAATGTCTTCCATAAGTGGAAGGGGCACATCTTTGCAAACACAGCATGGGGCTTGTCAGTGGTGATAAAAAGAGACAGGTATGGGCAGGCTGCTTCGAGTCTTGGAAATGATGGGGACAAGCAGGGAAGTTGGTGACACAGGGCCTGAGGCTGCAGGGAGCTCTCAGGGGTCTTCAAGAGAAGATGGAGAGAAAATGGATTTCAGGTCTAGAGAGGGCACAAGTAGAAGACCAGCAGGGCGGGGAGGGGTGAAGGTGAAGATGGTGTCTGTGGGGAAAGACGGAGAGAAGTCACATCAGCCTGAAGGCAGAGGGCCTGGAGGCGACAGCCAACGAGAAGGGAAGTCCCAGAAGGGAAAGGCCAAAGCAAATGAAAATAACAGCTCTTCCCTGCCTACTACTCCAGCCCCCGGATCAGGAATATTTGTTGTTCTTCTGGGAGGTTGGTTTGTTTTTATCTTCTGGGAGAACCTAACTGTCGCGGTCCCTTTGGCTTTGTCCGAGAAGGTCTGGAGCCAGCTCTGCGGTCCGCCACGTATGTCGAGCATCCAGGCTCCGGAGCTGCAGGCACGGTTTTAGCTCACCCTGAGCGCCAGTTTATGGTCCCCCTTTGTTTTTCTTTCTCACCTCCTTCTAGTGCGTGTTGCTTTACTGTGCTTCACGTGCCCCTGTGAGTAGCTATAAAGTCTTTCTGGAACGAGTGGAGTATAAATTTTAAAATAGAAAGAAGGCCCACCGGACAGAGGAAAACAGGGGCGGAAATACGAGAGAAAGCTACACTTGAAGGGGAAGGGGTGAAGGACTTCCAAGGAAGCCCTGAAAGACCAAAACCATCCAAACTGGGAAAAACGCCATTTAGCACAGAAATATGTGGTACCAGCAGCCTGAAATGTATGTGTGTCAGATGCATTAAAAGAGGAATATGCAGGTGTGGTTAGGAGAAGCCAGAAGGCTGCGTACGATATATGGATTTGATAAAAGAGATTGGCTTTAGGACTTTTTAGACCTCTTAGTAGGGGAAAGAGAGCCCAAGGGAAGTGGGATGTAGGATAGAAGATGCGAATGTGAAAAGTGCAGGAGAAATGTTGGATTCTTGTCTTAGTCTTTATGCATATGCATGTCCATTTCCTCTCCAACCAAAAAGAAAATGGGAAAAAGGACATAAGAATACAACACTTGTGCCCAAAATGAGATGGTAACACCGGGCAGGAGTATTAACAGTATCTGGGGGAAACAGGATAGGGCTGGAAAAAATTTTAGAGGGACTTTAAAAATAGTGAATAAGAGGGGCCAGCTCAGTGGTGTACTGGTTAGGTTCAGCACGCTCTGCTTCGGTGGCCTGGGTTCACGGGTTCGGATCCTGGGCGTGGACTACACTGCTTGTCAGCCATGCTGTGGCAGCGACCCACATACAAAATAGAGGAAGACTGGCACAGATGTTAGCTCAGGGCCAATCTTCCTCACCAAAAAAAAAAGTGAATAAGAATAGAGAGCTAGTGATACACATTAGATCCATTTGTCAATGGCCTGGAACATGCAATATGTACAAAAAGTTAAATAAATCAAATTGATAGGATCGAAGCATAAGGAAAAAGAAAGATTATGAAAAATAAAGTAAAATATGGTATTTTATGCCCAGATTAAGATAAGTAGCTAAAATGAATTTCTTGAACACCAAGGGGTTTGGCAGAAATTTTTGGAGTCCGTTCAAAGGGCAGTTTGATGGCAAGAAATGCAAGATGTTGGATGGATATGCAGAGAGAGAAGCCCAGGTCCTCTTACGAGATGACAGAGCAGGGATGACATGTTAAAGTAGGGTGTAAAGGAAACCCCTCAGGGGAAGGGATAAACCTGAGGAACCAAACCGATGTCCCAGTGACAGAGTGCCTGAGAAAGCATGGGGCACAGGGGCAAGGAGACCCAGAGCTGCCGGGCCTGGGGGCCTGCTGCCCAGTCTCAGGTCATCTGGGGTCTGTGTGCCACGGTGGCATCTCAGAGGAAGGTGAAAGGAGCCAGGCCAGGAGGTGAGGGGCTTTAACAGCAACACTTGCAGGGAGAGATGGGAGGATGTTACAGCCTGAGGCCACCAGCGTTGCTGAAGCGCAGGGCCAGGCCACCGCTGGACTCTGCCATGTGGCCAAGCAGCAGCGGCGGAAACAGGATTCTAGGTGAGGACAGAGCAGACTACTGGTTAACTCCAGGTGTGTTACCAGATGTGCCAAAGATGGGGTGGACGAAGCTTGTGCCCTCCCTCCAATCTTTCTACTTCAGAACTCTATAAATCTTCAGTGCTGAACAAATAACGTGACTTTTCCCTGCTAGACTGAAAAACTAACGTGCAAGGGCCCAGAGCAGGGACTCCTACAGCCGAATCTAAGTGCCGCACTGCTATCTCCCATCTCAGAGACGTCCTTCCTCAGGGCCACGAGTTCTCCCTCCAGACGGGTTCTCGATCCCATTCCCTGGGGTCTCCTACTGCACCTCCCCTTCCAAGGCAGGAGGGTCCGTGCTTCCTCCACCAGCCTGGGCTCTCTCTTGCTGTGTAGGATCTGAGTAATGGGCTGATGCAGGCGAGAAGAGAGGTCAGAGAAAAATGCCCAAGGACACCTCCAAGGAGCTGGACACAACAGAAAAAGTCCCCATGACCTTCTGTGCAACATCTTATACCACAGGACACTTTCTTCTTTAAAAAAAAGAAAATACTTTCCTTCCTTATCTTCATGATCTCCCCACCCTCCACCCTTCCCGGCTTTCCTCCTTCCTCACTGTCTAGTCCTTAATCTTCCTCCCTGACTCCTCGCCCTCTGCCCTCCCATAAATGTGGGGGAGCCTTTGGTCTCATCTCTGGTGCTCTCCTCTTCTCATTCATGGACTTAATCATATATATATGATTACATATATCTCCTCAAACTATCATATATATATATATATATATATATATCCTGAAACTACACTTTTATCCCAGAACTCTCTGCTGAGGTGCAACTGTTTGCCCCTAGATAAGAGCTCAGAACACAGCTGACATTTGAACACACTGGCGGGCACTGTCCCAAGCATACCTGTGAGGTATGGACAGCTATTGCCCCCGTTTTACGGATGAAGAAGCTGAAACACACAGAGTTGATGTAACTTGCCCAATGTCACAAGGCCAACAAGAGGTGAAGCTGGGGTCTGAACTCAGGCAGTCGGCTTCAGAGTCTGTGAGTTGAACCACCACACAGTTGCCTGCCCCTGAGCCATGGGAAATGCAGCACGTCCAGAAACAAAGTCCTTGTTTCCCCCCAAAGAAGCGGTGGTGGGTGGATCCCAAGTGACAAGGAAGTAAGCCCAGGTAGCATCTTACTGAATGTGGGGTCTCCAGACTGTCATGAGATGCGAAGTGAAGAGCAAGTTTGGAAAGGGGGTGTGGAGGGGCACGGAGGCGGAATCCAGGCACAGCAGACCGAGGGCACCCAGCTCCAGCAACTGTAGGAGGAGGAGGCAGTGCAGCAACAGACAACAAAACCACGACCTTGGGGGTGAAACACAAACTGCAGGTGTGACATTCAGGGCCAGGCCACTGGTCTCCTTTGATGTATGCTTTGCAGAGGAGGAAAACGAAATGAGAAAGTGGGATGCAAAGTTAAACAAGTAAAAAAGAAACTAAATGGGTGGGAGATTTGGAAGTGCTGGGTGGGGGGAGACAGTAAGAGCCGAAGCAGCAGTTTCTGACGCCAACATGGGGGTTTGTCTCATTTTTGCGATAATAACAACAATCAAAGTTAACATTTACTGAGCATTTACTGTGTGTCAGGCTCTGTGCTAAAGGATTTACAACCACTGACATAAAATAAATGAACCTTCATTACAAATCTTGGATATGCTATTAATTGCCTTATCTGGCAGATGAAGCAAGTAATATTAAGTGTATTTTACGATGCAGAAACAGAGGCTCAGAGAGAGTAAGTCTTTCAGACAGAGCTATACGGCCAGAAGTGGCAGATTTGGAATTCAAACCCAGGCCAGTAATTGCTTATTTGCATGTTTCACAGCCCCCAGTTAGTTCATCGATGCCAATGACTTGGTCTCATTTGTCTTGACAGCTCTAGAACCTAGCACAATGCCTGGCACGCAAGAAATGCCCTATAAGCATTAGCTTAGACTTGTAGCTACTCAGGGAAATCTGCGTTTGTTGAATGAATAAATGAATGGCTGAATGTACAAACTAACAATTCTTTTGTGTGCTAGCTGTGGATGGCTCCCCTGGTCTGGGTTCCCGTAGCTGGGGACTTTTGAGGTTTGGTGGAAATTTTGAATGTCGGTTCCTGTATCCACCACTGGAGTGGAGAGACGGTCCATCATGCAGAACCGTGTCACAGTGTTGGGTTTTTTCACACTTTGATGTCGAGAAGGCAGGAAAGGACCATGACCATGGGCAGTGTATGTGTGGGGGCTGGGAGGCATTAGGTGGAGCGATGGTGAGAGTGAAGGGGGGCTCTGCTCAAAAGGAAAACAATTGAAAACACAAGGGACAATCTGAAGAAAGGACATTGGAGAAAGAGCTGCAGAGCTAAAGATCCAGAGAAAAAAATGGGAAAGTAGTGTAGGAAGGCATGTCAAAGGGTCTGATGCTGATGCTGTCACAGAGACCTGTGACAGCCTGCTTCCTTCAGAGCTCAGACAAAGTGGAGAGCAGGAGTGGACTATCTCATGCGGCAAGTGGCTGTGTGGGGTGGGCCAATGGTGCAGCTCTGAAACCCCAGCACAGGAGGACTGCCTCCGCGGGAGCCTTGGCCTCTGGCTTGTTGAGCCTAAGAACTTTTGGACCCAGCTGACCATAACTGGGGGGTACGGGGTGGGGAGAAGAAAAAGCGAAGAGCAAGAGAGGGGCAGTGGGCAAGCTACAGTTACAATAAAGGAAGAACGTGTGGTGTCTTGTTAAAAGGCGGGAGAGGAGAACAGCACCAAGGACTGTGGTCAGGGGACGGGCTCTTTGGGAAAGCAGAAATGCCAGAGCTTTGAAATGTGCAGAGTTACGGGGGGGAGTCACAAGGGCAAAACCCATCACAGAGAAAAACAGTGTGAAACAGAAGAAGCGGAAACAATGAAAATTGGAGAGTGTTGAGTTTATAAGAAATTGATACTGGGTGTTCAGTGGAAACTGTTGCTTTGGCTTTGGGGATATGAGAACTGTAAATACAGATAATATGTAAATACCATTTATAACTTGAAAAATCTGGAAGGCTCAGATGAGAGTGCTTTGAGGGCGCTTTGACAAATATGAAGGAAGATATTTGCGGCTGAGAGGAAAGGACACTGGATGTGAAATCTGAAAACTAGGGCTGAGAGCCAGATCCTCCCTGGAGGGCGAGGACAAGCCACTGGTCCTCTCATTTGCCTCTGTGTCCTCAGCTTGGAAGTAATGCCCTTTCACACGATGGCTGTGAGGGGCTACATTCATTTCCCAGGACTGCCACAACAAAGTACCACAAACTGGGTGGCTTAAAACAACAGGAATCTAGAGGCCGGTCCAGTGGTGTATTGGTTAAGTTTGCACGCTCCACTTTGGCAGCCCAGGGTTCACTGGTTCGGATCCTGGGCACGGACCTACACACCATTTATCAAGCCATGCTGTGGCAGGCATCTCACATATAAAAAAGTAGAGGAAGATGGGCATGGATGTTAGCCCAGGGCCAGTCTTCCTCAGCAAAACAAACAAAAGAGAAATCCATTCTCTCACAGTCCTAGAAGCCAGAAGTCCAAACTCCAGGTGTCAGCAGGGCCATGCTCCCTCCCAAGGCTCTAGGGGGAGTCCTTCCTTGCCTCTTTCAGCTTCTGGTGTCCCCAAGGGGTTCTCAGCTAATCTCTGCTCTGTCCTCACATGGCTTTCTCGCCTGTGTCTCTGTGTGTCCTCTCTTCTTATAAGGACACCAGTCATTGGATTTAGGGACCACACTAAATCCAGGATGATCTCATCTCAAGACCCCTAACTAATTACATCTGCAAAGACCTTATTTCCAAAGAAGGCCACATTCTGAGGTCCTGGGTGGACATTGATGTGTGGGGGACACTACTCAACCCACCACAGGGTCCAAACAGCAACGAAGCAAGAGCACCGAATATATTTAAAATATTTTCCACATCCTCCTTCTTCTTGTCCCTAAAAGGTCACTCTCCTTATAGTACCTCTTCACGCACCTCTAATGGCTGCCATTGCCCACAGGATAAAGTTGAGTATCCCAGGCCAGCACTGCAGGCTCTAGCTACTTTTCCCGGTCTCAGTTGCTTGCATTCTCCCACCCTCCCCACGACCTCCACCCCACGTTCCCAGTCAACTGACTCCCCCTTAACCTTTATAACCCAGTTGAAACCCCTTCTAGCTGCCTTTCCTGGTCACCTTGGTCCAAGGAGATACCTTTCTCCTCTGAGCTCCTGGAGCATCTAGCATCTACCACCTTGTTTTGGTCCATTGTGTGTTCATCTGATGGTCATTCATTCACTTGTTCATGCACAAAAGTCCATGAAGCACTGTTCATGCAGTGGTCATTCATTCACAAAGTTTCATGAAGTGCTTGCTCTGCTTGGCTGTCCTGGGCTCCCGGCTCCAGCCCGGAAGGCTGTCTCATTCTCCCACTCTGAGGGCAAGGAAACTTCCTCACCCTTCTTCCTTCTCCTCACAGGGCCTAACACAGTTCCTCAAGTGTTATACATGCTCAATTTGACGGTTCCATTCAAATTGCTTCAGCTAATTCTTAAAGGACAACACCGAATGAGGGACTAAATGTGCTGTGAGCTTAAATGAGGCACTCAAACCCCTCTGAGAAGGCAGTGGGAGAAAACCAGGTCCTGAGCTCTGTCGCCAAAGCCAGAAGGAGGATGAGCCAGGCTGTGAGAAGTGGCTCCCCAGGACCCTCTGCATGTGCAGTAGGGAGAATGCAGAGGGCCGGGCTCTGCCTTCAGCACTGACCACTGTGGTCACTGTGCTGTTCCACCGTGGCCTCTGGACAACACCTGAGTAGTCTTTCAGGGACCAGAAGGAAGCCGGAATTTGTTATTCCAATCAGGAATTCCTGAGAATTTCGGACAAGTGGACAGTGGCACGGCCGAGGCAGGACCCTTCCGTGCAGTGCATTACGCTGTGCAAGAAGGCAGGCTCAGAAGGCAAACTACATCCCTCCCTCCGATTCAGCAGAAAGGCCCGATGGCCTTTTCTCCTGCACCAGCCAGAAGGCAGGATCTACAGCCCCCTCCCCTGTGTCAAGGGGGGCTTGGGGTGGGCGAATAACAAGCGGCATTGGTTCCAGGTGCTTCTCTGACCTGAATATCTGCGATGCCCTGGGCAGGGGACAACACCACCAGGGGCTCTCAGTGGAGGGGAGCACTCACCAGCATTGTTTTGCTGCTTCGTGTTTTTGATGTAAGCTGAGAACTTGGAGAAGATGTCGATGCCTGCTGTGTTGGATTCTCGATGTTTTGCAGCCAGTCTGGGGTACCTGGAATGGAATACACAGTGTTCTAGGAGCAGTGAGAACTTGCAGCTCCTTTAAGGGAGAGCCTGTTTCCCATCACTATGAGCAACACTCCTGTTTCTAGCTGGATCCACTAATCTTTTTGGGTTTTTACACCCATCCTATAGGGAGGTAGGCACTTTCAGCCCAGTTCACTGATAGAGGAAGACAGAGGCCAGAGAGGTGAGGAGAGCTGCCTGGGGGGACACAGTCTGCGGGCAGGGAAACAGAACACCATTCAGAGGGCCCGGGATGTGTCCTCTCCCTGGGACCACCAACAGTGATGCACCAATGAAAAACCTCTAATCATAATTCGGAACAAGCTTGTCTCTATATCCATGGGGCCCCCGATATTTCCACAATCTACACAAAAATAACCATCCACTGCCAGGTCTGTGATTATAATCCTCGCTGCACGGAGCTAATTCTGGGAGCAAGAAGATGCTAGGCACCTTGGCACTGAGTCCTTGAAACCATTTCTCGAAAGGAAGGGTACCTACGGTCCTCTTCTAAATTAGCCTTCGTACACATCTTATTTGTGTGCAGTAATATGATGCAGAAACTACCAGGCTCCCGCAGCAGGATGAGTGTTGCCAATTGCTTTATTTCCAGGCATGGAGACAGATTTGCAAGGATCCAGCCCCTTTCCCTTACAGTCTTTCATTTTAAAGCCAGAAGAATGTAAGGCGCAGACCGGGGTTAGGACTCTTTCTATCGGTCCTGAGACTGAACGAGGTAAACTTGCTTGTGTGGGAATCCATGGCTTTGACCCCATTCGCACCATCAAAATGAACAAATCTAATTTTCAAAAAATGTTATTTCATGAATATTTTATGTTCATGGGCAGACAAGGGTGGGAGGAGATGGGGGACAATTTCTTGGTTGTCATTATTATCAATTACGTGCACCTTTGTGATCTCCGGGTGAATAGTTGTGGACTGGGAGCTGTTCGGTTCCTTTACCTTCAAAAAGCAAAATGCCTTTTTTTGTTTAATGTTTTAAATAATTTGAACCAAAAAGCCTTTAAAAATTATTTGTTGTTCTTTCATTTTTATGCTCCTCGACTGGCCCATTAGTTAGGACTGGCCGCTCTCGGGCCATGTTAGGCGGCTGTTTAATTTCAGATCCTGCCCTTGGACGAGTCCTCGGAGGGTCACTGGGTCCCGCCCTGTGCCATCAGGTAGATGCGGAAGGCATTATTGTCTTCATTTTAAAGGGAAAGCAATTGAAGATAAGAGAGGTTAAATGACTATTTAAGGGCCCGTGGATAACAAATAGTGGAGGGACCGTGAGAGCCTGGTTTCTCGCCCCGGGAACAACGTTCTTCCTAGATCCCACCACTTCTCTGACACCAGCAAAGCTAACTTGTATTGAGTGCCTACTGTCTACCAGGCGCTGTTCTAGCCCCTTTCCATGTATTCGTGACTTACTCCTCACAATTCTGTTTGTAGTGTTAGCCTCATTTCCCACATGAGAAAAACGAGGCACGGAGGGGCTGGCTGGTGGCGCAGCGGTTTAGTTCGCGCTTTGGCAGCCCGGGGTTCGCGGGTTCGGATCCGGGCGCTCGCCGACGCACTGCTCGTCAGCTATGCCGTGGCGGCGTCCCATATAAAGTAGAGGAAGATGGGCACGGATGTTAGCCCAGGGCCAGTCTTCCTCAGCAAAAAAAAACGAGGCACGGAGAAGTTAAGCAATTTGTTTAAGGTCATGTGGCTGGGTGGCAGAGCCAGGATTCCAACCCACGTAGTTTCACTTTGGAAGCCCGCCTGCAAAGTTCCTTGTCCTGTGGCCTTGCGACTCTGCTCTTTACCCTCAAAGCCCCAAAGCCCTCCCTGGAGCTTCACGGACCACCACGGAGCACCATGGGTGAACTCTTTCATCCACCAGGAGAGGGCGCGCTGCACAGGTCCTGCACATGCGTGTCTTCCTGAGAACACTGGCAATCAGCCAATTGGTCTGCTCTGACCGGGGGCACAAAGCAAGGTTTCCTGCAAGGTGCTAGGTAATCTGACTAGACCTGGGAATTTAGGCTCATCCTTCCCTATTTTGGCCTTCTCACATAGAATCTGGCATGCTCTCAGAATTGACTGCCTTAAATGATTATTAATATGGACCAAGTACTCTGTTTTTACTTGATAAGATAATAATGTAAACAAAGAAGGGCCTAGAAAATGCATTTTCATTTGGGTTTTTCGGGTTTTTTTGCTTTATGCCACCATTTGGTCAGACTTCTAGCAGTCTGACCATTTCTTCATGATCAGTGTGGGCCAAACATGAATGGGTGGTACCAAACCCAAGATGGATGACAAACGGCCGTGAGTTCAGGGAGACCATGGTAGTGCCATCCGGTTTTCTAAGCACTATGAGTCACTGAGACTTTACTATAGCACAATGTCCCATCTGAAGTTTGTCCTTTTGGGAAGTGTGTCTTCAAATATTAATCGCACAGATTTCGGTAACTAGATTTGGGGAGGCTATTGTACAGGATGTTAAGTATGTTTATTTCATTATTATTTTTATTTATTTATTTAATTTGTGAGGAAGACCAGCCCTGAGCTAACATCCGTTGCCAATCCTCCTCTTTTTGCTGAGGAGGACTGGCCCTGGGCTAACATCCGTGCCCATGTTCCTCTACTTTATATGGGATGCAGCCACAGCATGGCTTGACAAGAGGTGCGTCTGTCCGCGCCCAGGATCGGAACCTGCAAACCCCGGGCCACCAAAGGGGAGCGGACGAACTTAACCGCTATGCCACCGGGCCAGCCCCAAGTGTGTTTATTTTAGCTCCATATTTACACTACATTTTAAATATGCAAATAAGTGGGCTACAGAGTACATTCTGTTTCTCTAAAAGGTTAGCAGGGAGTGTTTCTTTGTTACAAGCATCTTTGAAATAAGATTATGATGTGGTTTGGTGACAATCAAAGAGATGGTGAATTTCTCTCAGGGGCTAGAGAACTATAGCCTGTGGGTCAAATTCAGTCGAACATCTGTTTATGTACCTCCCATGAACTAAGAATAGTTTTTACATTTTTAAATGATTGGAAAAAATCAAACGAAGGATATTATCTTGTGACATGTGAAAATAATGTGAAATTCAAATTTCAGTATTCATAAATAAAATTTTATTGGAACACAGCCACAGCCACTCACTTACATATTGTCTTTGGCTGCCTTCATTCTACAAGAGCTGAGCTGTGACAGACCTGATGGCCCACAAAGCCAAAAATACTTACTATCTGGCTCTTTACAGAAAAGTTTGCCAATCCCTGCTCTAGCTAATGAAAATTTCTCTCCACTCTGTTTTTAAGATATCTTATTACAAATGCATTCATCTTAGACATGCACTAAAGCTTCATTCTGGGAAGTAAAACTGTTGGCCACTCATCAAAAAGAATTTTTTTTGTAAATAGCAGCCCCCCCAAAATATATATGATTGCAGATAGAAGTGCCCTGGCTGGCTTCTCACCGAATGGCCAAAGGCCACCAAGCCCCTGAACAAAAGGACCCCATGCAATTAAACCAACATGCAGTAAGCACCTACCAAGGGCTAGACCCTGTCCCTGGCATTGGGGATACTGGAGAAAAAGAGAGATGGTCCCCCCATCCTCATGGAGTGACTTTTGCTGATTCCAGGGACTTTCTTGGAGCATGAGTATTGACCTTCCTTTTTCTCATGAGCTGAAAAGTGGAAGGACTTCCTCTCTGTCCCTTCTCCATTACTCCTGCTTCCTCACCTTACCAAAACCCTCACCGGAGAAGCAGGTTATGCTTCTGACTTTTCTGATCCGTGACCATGTGCTTACCTTGCCTTGTCTCTGCTACTTAAGCAAATGATCCTTGGAGGTGGACAGGGTCTGGCTTATCCATTAAAAGACATCCGTTGGGATCTGTAGTTTTAAGACCTATACTCACCAGTTGTCTGTACAATTGCATCTGAGAGACAGTCACAAAAGAGGCACTTGACCTCTCTAACTCTGCAAGCTGCCATTTAATGAGCTCTTCTTACTCTGTGTCAGGGACTAAGTGAAATAGTAGTATCTCCTATGATAGTCCCTTGACATCAACATTGTGGTCATTGCTTTGTAGATGTGAGAATTAAAATTAGAGAGGTTTTAAGTAGTTTACCTGTGGCAGAGACCACTCATGCTCCATAAAGATGCATGTGCTTCTCTGCATTTCCCAGCTTCTCTCTGTCAGGTTTGGGTCATGTGACTGGATTCTGGCCAATAGGATGGGAGGAGAAGTGATGTAAAAACTCACAGCCCTGGCCCTTAAAAACATTTTGTGTAATCCTTCTTCTCGCTCTTTCCCTGCTGAAGGAGCCTTAGAGGAAATGTATTCCCAAAGCTACAAGATAGAAGAGGGCCACACGACCCGTTCAGACTTGGCACGAGTGAGAAATAACCCGGTATTCTCTTAAGCTACTGAGATTTTGTTGCTGATTCGTTACTGCAGTGTAGCACGACCTAGCGGTACAGATAAGAGCCCAAGTCATTCTGACTCCAAAGCCCATCCTCTCAGCACCAGGCCATCCTGCTATTGGTGCTGAGGCTGTTTCTCCACCTCCCAGAGGGTTAGAATAATGCTCTTGTTTTTTACTATTGTGAGATATCTATAAACATTTCTTAAAATAATGAATTCAAAGTGTCTTCCAATTCTGGCAGTGTTCTGAACCCTGTTCTTACTCAATACGTGCTTGCTAGTTGACTGACTAAATGATGTGCCATGTAACTAGAATTCATCAAATTACCACCCCCCCAAATTTTTATCACAGCATCTATGCACTAGGATTATTTTAAACGACAACCAGCTTTGGGAAAGCACTTTGGAAAACTCATGGGATCATAGAACTTCTGCTGCAAGACATCTTAGAGACTATGTATTTTCATCCTCTCATTTTAGACATGAGGAAATGGGAAGGGTCTGAGAGGGAGAGAGCCTTGCCCAAGGTCATACAACAAACACTGCCGAAAAGTAGCCAGAGTTTGGTCTCCTGGCTCTTGGTTCTGGATCTTATTAACTCTGGCCATTCCATGGAGATGAAAGGTTAGGACCAGCGTGTCTCAACAATAATCCCAATGATAATCTCAGCACTTTCCTCTTGAGTGCTAACTGGGTCAGTCTAAGGAAAGGGATGGTAATTCGTATCATCAAGAAACTACTTGAGACTTCCTGGATTCCTCATTTTGACACCAAATGCTTTATGGGACCAAATGTGAGTTTTTAAAACATCGTTGGAGTGTTTGTATGTGGTTTTTTCCTTTAAAAAATAAAGCTAAGGGGAAAAAGACTCCCACAATTTCTTGGCTCTCTGGGAGTTTTTACAAACAGCAGTGTGATGAGAAACATATGGCTGACCAGTGCTCCGTGAAGTTATGGGAGGTTTGCTGCCCCCTAGAGAACCAGAAGGTCAGGCTGCACTCCTCCAGGGGTCTCAGGACACGGGCCACCCGACCTCCCAGCTCCTCAAGTCGGTGGGAAGCCAGCCGAGGCTTCTTGTGGGCAGAATAGCAGGTCTCCCTGTATGGGGCTGAGGCACTGGCTTGGTGACATTTACGGGCAGGTGACTGTGGTACCTGCTCCAGTCTGACCCATACACAGTCATCTCAGGGACACTCCTGGGGGCTCTGGAATGTTGATGGTCTCGTCACTAGGGCCCTCACCTTGGTGGCCATCTGGAGTTGTGCATTTTAACAGTTTTGAGGTTCTGCTACCTGGGCGTGGGGGGTCGTTGCATCACTGATGTGTCAGGAATGCACTTAGTAAAACCTCGTGCACACAACTGCAGTCCAGAAAAGGACCCAGACCAGAGGAAGCAGAGCTCAGAACAGGTAATGTGGGTGGACAGGGAAGAAGGGAGGGTGTGTCGGCGTCCAACATCGCTTCACTCTATTTGGATCATGGAAATTTTTCAGAATCTGATGAAATCATGTATCTGATGATGACTCTCCTCTGGAAAAATGTGCCTCTACACGTGGGGTGTACACTTCTGGGGGTCTCATGGGCCCCCGTGGTCACATTATGGATGTAGACTGGAGACCCCTGAGTTACAGAAACAGCCCAGGAAATGCACAGCTGGACTGGAGGTGGAGGGGGCCTGGCTAAGGTGAGCATGAAGAATCAGAGAGCAGGAAGGGTTCTTGGGTCATCCTTTCACAGAGGAGGGAACTGAGGCCGAGAGCAGAGAAGGGACTAGTTCGAGGGGTCACAGCACATCACTGGCAGAACTAGGAGTGGACCTCAGGCCTGCAGGATCAGCCCAACCCTGCACACCTCCATCCACCAGCCTGGCGAAGGACCAAGTGGGACACTCTGCTCTTCACAGGTTCAATCTTCCATTCCCCAATGGCCTTGATGGAAACAGTCACTCCTGAGTGCTGGTATTACTTCTAAAAGGGAAAATAACTTCACCGTGGACTTTCTCCTCTGGGTCTCCCGGGCAAAGTCTAAACTCTATTTAGTTATTGAAAAGAGCATTTATTTTGCGCTGTGGGATTTCAAACCAGCAGCAGCAATGAGGTCGGGCCCCAAGGGAGGGCGAGGGAGCCTGAGCCCCCTTGGGAATCTCCTCCTCACTTTCAGCAATGGGCTGGCTGGCGTCCTGTTCAGAGCTGTGTGTGGCTGGGCTGGGTGTTATGGGTGGGGCTGCCCAGCTGATTTAATTAATGCATTTTTTTTTTAAGTCTACACTCAGCTGCTTCCAATGAGCTTGAGGCAGCTTTTCGCTCTTAGTGTGAAAATAAACTCTCCTAATGTGGATGACGAAGAATAATTTTTGGGAAGAATGTATAAATGTTTGAGGCTTAATCAGAGCACAGCTGGGGGTTTTAATTTAACAGTGATTGGCTAGACGTGTGACCTTGGGCAAGTTACTCAACTTCTCCATGCCTCAGTTTCCCTAACCAAAATGACGATTATGACAGCACCTATCTCCAAGGGCACATGAAGTGAGGGCACTGTAAGTGTTGATAAATAAATAAAACTTTAAATGCAAGATGGTGGTTTTTAGTACTCAAGTCCCACTTATTTTACCTACTATGTCTGAATCCTTCCTACGCCTCCCCCCATTTCACTGTCCCTGCCTTAGCTCGGCCCTCCCTCTGACTGGCCTGGACTGTCACCAAGTGGCTCCTCCTCCTTGATTTCTCCACCTCCAGCCCTTCTATCCTCTGCCCTCATCTTCCCCCACCTCCTAAAGTAAGCCTGAAAACCGATTCTCCATCACATTTGTGTAAAACTTTTCCCCTATCCCATGGGATAAAGCCCATGCACACCTTCCTCTATATGTAATATTATTTTTCTAGTTTTTAAAAAAATTTGTGGTTATTTTAGTCCCCGATTACAATACAGTATAATAACCAAGTCTCATTTCCGGTAACATTTGGAATTCGTCTCTCTTCTCTTTACTCCTATGTTCCACCAGGAGCAGCTTCTCTACCCAACACGAACCCTCTGGTCGCTCCCCGCCCTGCGCTTGCGCCGAAGAGCTGCTCTCAGTCGGGGTTTTTGAGTTTCACTACGGGCTCGGACCAGACCCGGTCAGATTCATGGCTCTTATTCATGCCTCGGTGTGGCCTGAAGTCATGGGGTTACCTCTCTCCTGGCTTATTTTCATGTTGTCAGCCTTTCAGCTCTCGTTCTGAAGTGAGGGAGCCTTTGCCCTCACTTGGGGGTCTTTGGGGCAGAGAGAACTGGAGGGGGGGGGCTTCTTTAGGGCGTCAGAGGTGGTAACTCCCCGGCGCTCTGTTCGGGAGGAAGCGATGGCTCCGCTTCGCAGGGGGTCTGCTCTTGGAGTTAGACTTTGTGGAGCAGTTTGAGACTGCGGGTGAGCCCTTTGGAGGTGGGGAGGGGCGTCTGGACTCTGAAAAGAGCGTCCTCTGCTCTGGGTTGATGAGGCTCCTTGGGAAATCTGCCTCCGCAAAGTTAACACTGTGCTTTTCTAGTTCCTATGTGAACCCCTTCCCGTCATTAGCTCCAGAAATAATCAGCTCATTACTTTTCAGGGGTCAAAGTCTCCTCCAGGAACTCCTCGATCTTATTGACGTCGGTCTTCACATCCCCGTTGAAGGTCAGGAAGGGTGGATGGGTGCCAGGGGCCAGGTTGTGCAGGTCGGCTGGCTTTCTGTAGAGAGAGGGAGATTCAGGAGGTGGCTTACCCCAGGGCGCTTCCTGTTGGGGAAACCTGGGACTTGTAAATTAGACTCCCTGTGCTGTCCAACAAGCCTGTCAGCAAAAACAGACGTAGGGTATGGAGTGTAGGGCAGGGGAGGTTGGAGAAGATTCTGAAGGGATGTGGTACGACACAGGAGGTCTGTCTGGTGGAAGTCAGTGAGAGAAGAGAAAGTCAAGATGAAGGAGTTGAGTAGTATTGAAAAAGTGGAGAGTAATCGTAGTTGACCATCTAAATCAGTGCCAAGCTTTCAACACTCAGGGCAGAGCTTGAGCTTTGATTTCAAAAGCGCCTTCACCAGTTAGCTTAACAAAAATGCACTGTACAGAATTCCAAACTTTAAATATTAGTGAATTCAATTGCGCTTTTATACTAAGAAATATCTTCTGTGTTGTTAAGGGTATGTGCAAGAGGAAGCAAAGTGACCTTGTGTTTGACATGGGGCCGTCTTCACGCCCAAGCGTGTGCTTCTGTGCTTCCACCAGCTGGTCAGAATGCAAGAGCAGGATGGAGCAAAGTGAGGGGAAGAAGGTTGGCAGATGGGGGGAGCTGGGGAGGGAGAAGGTTGCACTGAGAAAAGCGAAAGGAAGAGGAGGAATAACGATGGAGACCTCCACAGGCAGGGCTGGAATATCAGAGTCACCCCAAGTGCTCTCTCTGAGGAGGCAGCACTTCTTGTGGGAGTCTGGGGTGGAAAACATTAGACGGAGGAACTGAGAAAAAAGTAAACAACGGGCGAAGAGGAGTCTAATGAAACAAATTCCTGGCATGATCAGTTTGGGAGGGGAAGAGAAGAATTTCAATTACGTGCCACTCCCACACCCTTCCCTGCACACACACTCTCTAGTGCATTCTGAACTTGCACTTGGAACTCTTTAGACAATTGAGACCGAAAGTATTTTTAAAATCTAATTGACTTGGTCCCTTTGTTTACTTTGTGTGCGTCCCTCATTTCAGACCATGAGAGGACATTCTCCTGTTTTTTAGCTGACACGAGGCAGCAGAGCTTGGGTTCCCAGCTGGGAGGGGAAAGCTCTACTGATTTTATTTTTCAGCAGTTACCTCTCTGTGGCTTAAAAATACAGAAATGAGGTTTTTTCCTGTGACTTGAGAGAACAATGGCCTCTGGAGGGTGACACCCTTGGGAAGTACTGCCCACGGCTACTGAAGCTCGTGGGATGTTGCCAATGGGAGGCTGGTCAGTTGCACCCTCTCTCTTTGTTGACCCTCTTTAGCATTTATGGATGAAATTATGTAATTAGCACTTAATTACATATTGCCAGGTCTAATTTATGGATTATTTAGTGTACATCGGTCCTCTTTCCCTGTCTGGATTGCCAGCTCCATGAGGGCAGGGATCATGCTATGAATACACAACGTGTGGAGTTCTTGCTACGAGCCAGGCACAATACCGGATGCTTTACATGGGCTGCCTCTCTGGATCCTCACAAGAACCCTACAAACAAGGCACTACTTTTAGGTCCTTTGTACAGATGAGGAAACCGAGGCTCAGAAAAGTGAAATAACTTGTTCAAGGTCACTCGGCCAATAAACAATGATGCCAGAATAAGAAATCCATTTTCTTAGAAATTGCTAAACTTCATTGTATCATACATTAAAAAATGTCTTTAACTCTTTATTATATATGTAATATACATATTATATATATTTTATAAAATATACATATTTTATTAAATACATATATTCCTTTTTTCTATCTTTTTGCAGTAAGAAAGTTTCCTTATCTATAACACTGGTGTCGTGAGACTTGCCTGGCTCACCTCAAAGGGTGTTGGCAGGATCTGATGTGATAACAGATAAGAAAGAGCAATGTAAGCATCCGAGGAATGCTAGGCTGGCTCCCTCTCTCATTCTGATCTCCAGCCAAACATACTAGTCCACTTTCACGGATGAGAATCCAAAGACCCCCTCTCCTCCATTGAAAGAAGCTATTCCTTCAAACCATGTGAAAGTCTGCTCTCTTGAGCTGTCACAGACGATAATTGCCTAGCGGATGCATGTTCCTTTATTTGACAGATATTAGCCGCAGGCCTGAATGAGTTAGCTATGGTGGACACAAAGAAACTTAAAACATGATCCCAGCCTGTCCTTGAGGGATTTACGGTCTCACTTGAAAGACAAAACAAACTCCAAAACTGATGTGTTCTGAACAGCATGGTATTCGGACCAAGGAGACCGGGTTTTAGTAGTTGAGCACTTTGGGCAAGTCATGTAAATGTATCCATCTCGGTTTCCTTGTGTAAAATGAAGAAATAAGACCTCCTTCAAAGGGTTATAAGTTATGTGATTTTTTACGGGAAAGCACTCACAAGTTGTAAAGTGTTGGGACTGTAGATACTGTACGTGGTGAAATGCTAAATGATGATGCAAGGCAACATGGACAACAGGTGCGGGGTGAGCCTGGGGGGAAGCTGGGGTGATACGATGCTCCTGAGAGCTGTGCGGGGGGGGGGGCCTTAAGGGAGGGGGCAGCGCACAATCTGTCCCTTCAGGAAGGCGGGGAGAGCCTCTGTGAGACAGAAGAAGCATCCTAGCCAGGGGCTGGAGGCGAGAGGGAACAAGGACAGCAGAAGGCGGTCCAACCTTGCAGGTGGGTAGGTCATCGTGAGAAGTGCTGGGAGATAATGTTGGGAAGAACCAAGGAAAAGACAAAGGAGGGCTTCAGATGCACTTAATCCACAGGCAATGGGAAGCATCAGAAGGTTTTCTGAATAGGGGGGCCGCACGATTATTTTAGGAAGAATAACCGTACGATAACATAAAGAATGGATCAGAGAGAAAGAGAGACCTGGAAGGATGAAGACCAGTTTGAAGAACAAGGAAGCAGTCGGCTGGCAGCAGTGGAACCTCAACCAGGTGTAGGCTTTGAGAACGGACAAGAGAACTTGGAGGTAAGAGAGAGCACAGTGGGAGAATGCCCTGGACTTGGTGACTAACTAACCATGGAGGTGGCAAGAGAAGGGAGTTGGAAATGTTTCAGTGCCTAGAAAATGGAAGAACAAAGGAATTCAGGAGGGGAACCCAAAAGGAGAAATCACAGATACAATTTTTGACATGTACATTTTAAAGAGATAACAGGAAATGCAAGTGGAGATATCTAGAAGATAGCAGAGTTCTGAGTATAGAAAAATTTACGTAAAGGCGACAGGGAGAATATGCTGAGCTCACGGGGAGGAAGGGAGGGGCTGAGGAGAAATCCTCAGAGCGTGAGCCTTGAGCTATGTCAAATTCAAAGGAAGGCCGGAGAGAGAAAGAGAAGCAAGGCTGAGGGTGTGGCTCCTGATGTGATGTCTGCTGTTTTTATCAGCACTAAAACTGCCCCGTAACTCTCCATCCCGCCTGTGATCCAGAGCTCCCACCCCAAGGAATTCTAAAGACGGGAACAAAGCGGGGGATTGGTCTGGATCCCAATTCCCTGGAAAGTCAGATTCTCACACCTGAAGTCCTGCTCGGATCCCCAGGATGGGGGCGCCAGTGCTACCGGAATGACGAACTCTTGGAGTTTTAGGTGTCCCTGCCCATCTCTGTGCCAGCCACTCTTAGCTGCAGACCCACTGTCCAGTCCCCCTTCTTCCTTGCTAATCGAACCTTGCTAACCAGGACCCCAAAACTCTCAGGCCGAGTGACACACTTGCTGTCACAGCCTCCCTTGTAACTGAGGGTCCGGCCAGTGAGGTGTGAGCAGGAGGCTGCCGGGAGCCACAGGGCTCTCTCCCTCTCTCATGGAAGGGTCTATGTTCCTGCAGCTGAACATACTCCTCATCCAGACAGCATCCTTTACCTTTTCAGATCCACCGTGGTGACATTGAATACGACTCCTTTCAGCCAGAGGATCATGAATAGACGCTGAGAGAAGGGGCAGTTGCCGATGCTTTCCCCATCGATTCCAGCCTAGAAAGGAGAGACCCAGAGTCCTGAGTTGGCACATGCATATTAGCAAAAAGGAATATGGGATGATAACACCCAAACACGGGTCTGAGGAGAACTGACTAAATCCACATCCCAGCCTGTGTATTCCTCGTTGTCTTCCTAATATCTATGCAGGGTAGTGCCTGGCACAGGGTAAGGGCTCAGTAAATACACGCTGAACTGAATTTGAGTTTCCAGCATGGCCATTATGGAGCATCCTTACTTTCTGAAACCATAGAACCCTAGCATCTCAGGGTAAAAAGAGACCTTCAACATCACATAGTCTGACACAAATGATGGTGCGCCACCAACTTCTACAACCCCAAGTAATCAATCATCTAGTCTATGCTTGAGTGTCTCCACTCACCAGCAATTTATATCTCTCAAAGCTCTCCATTCTGAGGATAGTTCTAATGATTAGAAATGCCTTTCTTCGGCTATACCTAGACAAAATATGTTCCTCTGTAGGAACACCCTTTGGTCCTTGCTCTATGAGGATGTCATGAGGACAAATCTTCAGGCTTTTTGACCCCATCTCCCTATATCTAGGCTAGTCAGTGGGCTCAAGATGTTAATCAATAGACCACTTAGTTCTGACTAGTACTTGACCTTCAGTATCAATAAACCATTCATTTGTTAAATTATCCTTTTATTCAACAAATACATATTGACTAACAATTATGGGCAAGACAGTGGAGAAAATTACACAGGAGATTCAAAAATGCATTCACTCAGAGAGCTTATGGCCTTCTGTGTGGTGGCCTGGGGCTAAGACAGGAACACATATGTAACAAGAGCAGATAACATGATTGAGTGCTTGCATACTTCTGCTCAGTACCTTTCCCCTTCTCAGTACCCTCCTCAGAACAGTATGGTTTTTTTTATTATTATTATTGTCTGAAAGGCAAGTCTATCTTTACTTCTGACTGGGCTGCAGAGACATGAATTCTATAGAGAATTCATTTTCAGCAAACACACGAACAAAAAGGTTGAGGAATTGATCTCTGTATAATTTATTTCCACTCAGGGGTTTATTGGCCCTGACACGGTGCTTAGAGGGAGAAATCATCCATTTGCTCTAGATGGCTAGTGGCTCCCCTGGAAACCATGGCCCCATCAGCTGGCCTGAGCATCCGGCTACACTGACAAGGAGGCCCAGGGAGGGAAGGCCCCCAGGCTTCCTTGCAAAGCTGCAAACAATCCAACCAACCTCCTGGAAGGGGGGCTTGCTAAGATTTTTTTTTTAAAAAGAAGGAGAAAAATGCACTCCCAAAGGTTAGCACATTATTTTCGCCCTTGAGGTTTGTTTTGCTGTGGCGTTCGGCTGGGGAGCAGCGGGGCCTTCTTTCACACAGGAAAGCCTGATTGTGCGCTCATTTCTACCTTGCAAATCGCTCCCAGCAGAGGCTCAGGTCCATAATAGAAAACTGGTGCCTTTGATGGGGCTGGTGTAGGTAATTGCTGTGAAATTACAGTTATTTTACCTCTCTCAGCTACACCAAGAGCCCCATCCCTATTCAGTTCTCACTTTTCCTCAGTACTGGAAACAGACCCACCCCTGAGCAGTTGAGACACCACAGGCTCCGTTATATAAAATCTGACAGGTGGGAGGGCACAATGTGCGTGCCACACCTGCCCGCAGAGCTAGAGTTACTGATAAAGCCACCCTCAGCGGGGCGACTATTAATTTAATAACAGCTTGTGCTGACCTGAGTCTATGATGTCAGTTCCCTACGACCTTCCCCAAAAGGACTCACTTGACTGGGACCTGGTTCTTGGTCCTTTAAGACATCCTGACAAAGGACTTTTCCCCAGGGTCACTTATAATGTAAGTGACAAGTGGAGAATTTAAAAAAACGCAAACAAAATCAAAAGCCACATCCACATACCATCATCTGTTTTACCTCTAGTGGTGGTGGGTGGGGGTAGGGATAAGGAAACTGAAGGAGGAACTAGGAAAATACTGGAATTCTTACTAGCTGGACAAAAAAAATCAAGTAATAGTAATCGTAATGATAATAACTAATGTGTATATTGTCAGAAATTGTTCTAAGTGCTTTACAAATATTATAATTTATCACATATTATCATATGTTATCTTACATATATCATTTATTCTTTGTGTGAAACCTGTGTAGTGGGTTATTATCACCCACTTACAGATGTGGAAACTGAGGCCCAGAGAGGGGAGCTACATGGCTAAGGGTCCCATGATTGAACCCAGGTGATCTGGGTCCAGATCCAGAGCTCTTAACTGCCATGCCCGGAGTCCAACCTGAGGACCCAGACAGGTAACTTGTTCACGCAAGGTCACAGAGCCAGGAGGTGCTGGCGCTGGTGGTGTCTGCATATCCTGCCTGTTAGTCCATGAGCACACAGCCATGCCAGAGGCATACGGGGGGGTGGCTTTCATAGCTCCCACATTTCCATTATTGTCGTAAATTATGACTCTAGGCCCAGTAAACAAAAATTGCCAAAGGACCAATACAAATAATGTGTGGGGATTCTGTCATTCACCTTTACTGTCTTTGCAGCCTTCTTTCAGCTTCCTCTTTTCTTTTCTTTTATTATGGTAAGAACTCTGAACATGAGCTCTACCTTGTTAAGAAATTTTTAAGTGTACAATACATTATGGCTGACTCCAGGTGCAATGTTGTAGAGCAGATCTCTAGAACTCATTTATTCTGCTTACCTGAAACTTTATTCCTGTGATTAGTAACTCCTCATTTCCCCCACCCCCTGCCCCTGGCAACCACCATCCCACTCTTTGATTCTATGACTTTGATTATTTTAGTTACCACAAACAAGTGAAATCATAGCATGATGTCCTGGAGGTTCATTCAGACTTTCATTCTTTTTAAAGGCTGTATAGTATTCCATTGTGTGTATACCCCACAGATTCTTTATCCATTCCCCTGTTGATGGACATTTAGGCTGTTTCCATATCTTAACTATTATGAATAGTGCTACAATGAACATAGGAATGCTAATATTTCTTTGAGATCCTGATTTCAATTATTTTGGATAAATACCCAGAAGTAGGATTGCTGGATCATATAGTACTTCTATTTTTAATTTTTTGAGGAACCTCCATACTGTTTTTCATAGCAGTGGCACCATTTTGTACTCCCACCAATAGTGTGCAAGGGTTCCAATTTCTCCACATCCTCGCCAACACTTGTCCATAATAGCCATCCTGACAGGTGTGATGTGAGCTCTCATTGTAGTTTTGATTTGCATTTCCCTGATAATTAGTGACATTGAGAATTTTTTCATATACCTGTTGACCATTTGTATGTCTTCTTTGGAGAAATGTCCATTCAAGTCCTTAGCCCATTTTTAATTGGGTTATTAATATTTTTACTATTGAGTTGTTCAGCTTCCTCTTTTCCTCCTTCACAACTCACCAGTCCTGTGGCCCGTATAAACCATTTGTTAATCTCATGGGTTAAATGCAGTGAGCTTGTGGCAACCACTTGGAACATCAACCAAGAAGAACTAGGTGGGGCTCAATGGGACCCCAGACCCTGAAAAGTATGATGGAAAAATCCAGCTGGCCTTTGGTCCAAAGGGGCTCCAAGCAATGGAGGCTAGGAATAGGCACAAAAGTGGTGGACTAGGTTGAATAATGTCCCCCCAAATTCATGTCCACCTGGAAACTGTGAGTGTGACCTTATTTGGAAATAGGGTCTTTGCAGGTGACAACAAGTTAAGATGAGGTCGTATTGCATTAGGGTGGGCCCCAAATGTGACTGGTGTCCTCATAAGAAGAGGGAAATTTGGACACAGACATACAGAGGAGAAAGTCATATGAAGATAGAAGCAGAGATTGGAGTGATGTGTCTACAAACCAAGGAACACCAAGGATGCCACCAAACACCAGAAGCTAGAAGAGACAAGGAAGGATTCTTCCCTAGAGATTTTGGAGAGCACATGGCCCTGCTGACACCTTGATTTCAAACATCCAGCCTCCAGAACCATGAGAGAACAAATTTCTGTCACCCAGTTCATCGTAATTAGTCATGGCAGCCCCAGGAAACTAATGCAAGCAGGAAAGTGTCAAGAGGAGAATGGTGTACAGCTAATGGCAAACTTCCCAAGTTCACAGTTCTGCTCTGCCATGGGCCTCGTGTGTAAGCACACATTGCCAGCCAGCTATAACGCCAAAGCACGTCTTGTTCCCTAGATATAGCAAATTTATTTACTGTGTTATATCATACTATATACTAGGTTATGATAAAACTTATAAAATATTATGCAGTATATAACATTACATATGATAACGGCATAATGGAATTATAGAGGTTGTATGATTATACATTATATGTTATATGCTGGGTGGGTCACATTATATGCTATGAGACATTGCCTTTCATGTAGTCTCTCCCTCTCTATGGTGAGCTTGGCCGCCCCAAAACATGGGCCAGGTTTTCTTTCTTTGCCTTCAGCAGCAACAAGCACAGTTGCCCGAAATGTAGTTGGTACTCAGTGCTGGTTAGGATGGATGAGTGTTGAGGGGAGGATGACATTGCTCCCTTTTTGTGGCTTGAGTATCTCAAAATTCTGACACTGGCACTCTGAAGAGTGTCCTGAGAAAAAAGCTTGGGTTGTATAACACATTATAGCAGGAGATCATGGTTCTAGACCAGTCTCTTCTGCTAATTCCCCACGTGACCTTGAGTAAGTCACCTCCCTCTCTTGGCCTCAATCATTGCACTTATAACTTCCTGTAATTTTGTGAACTCAAGTGGCTAACAGAGATTTATTTAAGATAGGCGCTCTCAAACTTTTTGGTCTCAGAATCCTTATATCCCTTTAAAGATTGTTGAGGATCCCAAAGGCTTTTTTTATGTGAATTATAGCTATCAATAGTTACTGTATTGCAAATTAAAGTTAAAAAGTAGTTCAAATATTTATTTACTTATTTATTTAAATATAATAATAATAAACATATTACATGTTGATATAAATAACATTTTAATATAAAGGAACTATATATTTTTCAAAAAAGAAATTTAGTAAGTAGAGTGGCATTGGTCTACATTTTTACAGAATCTTTAACGTCTGGCTTAATAGAAGTCGGCTTCTGCATTCAATCTTGTGCTATTTGGCTGAAGTATGTGAAGATAATCTGGCCTTACACAGATACATAGTTGGAACAGGGAGGAGTAATTTAATAACCTTTTTGGATAATTGCGGGTATTTTTCTTTAATACCATACTGAAACTCAACAGTGGTTAGTTTCTTAAAGGTTAGTTAATATGTTGGATTTGAAACCCTATCAACGAAGTTCTTCTCTTCCACTAAAACTCATTCATCTTTCTTGCACTTTGAGTGGTTCTTTTACCCATGAATGATTTTGTAACCTCACAAGTTCATCTTTTGGAAAATAGCATTTCACTGAGTGGTGCAGATCTTCCAAATGCTGATACATTTCATGACACGGTATCAAAATATCTCATTCAGTAAGACCACCAGCAAGCTCATCAGAAAAGTTTAAGTCAAGAGAAGCAGCCAAGCTCATGATGGCAGATACTTGTTTTCCAATATTCTTGGTTTTCTCTTGAAAACTTGCATTTTATCATTGGCAATAAATACTGTCAGTTGTTATCCTTGAAATGACAAGCTCATTTCATTGATTTTCCTGGAAGTGTCTGGCAAGTACCAAGTCTGAAAAATCATAGTTTGTCTGCCAGTTGCTCTTTCAAGCAACAACTGTGTTCTGGGGGAGAAGAGGCTGGTTCAGCTCACAGCTCAGTCACACAAGTGCTTTTCCAGAGACAACCATTGTACATCAGAATGCAGCTAAAGAGCTTCGTGTCCATTTCCCATTTCACGAGCCAGAATGTTTAAAAGACATGTACTCAAGGGTTGAGATTCAATTCCATTAGACAATTTTCACTGCTTCATCAAGGACATTCATAAATGAGACGGGCTCTTTTTTTTCTGTGCATGCATGATTCCTCCTTCATACCACTGCCTTGATTTGAGCTAAAACACCAGCAGCTTTACCCACGAAATGCCAACCCCAAGGAGAAATGATATTACTTTGAAAATAGTTATATTCAGGCTCCTGAAGGGGTGTCTCAGGGATCCAGGAGTCCACAAACAACATCTGAGAACCGTTGGTTTAAGACATCCCATGAACAGACCAGGTACATAGAGCTTCATCTCCAGACAACGAGGGGAAGCTGATAATTGTCCAAAAGTCACTTGACGTCACCAAGTTCCAGAAGAGGGAAGATTTATTCAGAGAAGATCTCAGAGGGAATTGCAGGAAACAACAGATGACATTTCAGCTTGACAGATGTTGTGTCACTTACCAATTTATTGTCTCAGCTCCGAACGCACCCTTCCCTAAATGCTCTGTGAGAATAGGGAGGAATTCCTTTTAGAATCTCTAAAGTGAGCATAAAGGCAGGGTTTCTCAGGAGAGAGCACTGGAGGGCACTGCAGGAGGAAGAGCATCTCCCGCTGTCTCTGGCGTGGGCTAGAGGTCAGTGGTGTGGGTGTGAAGATGTCCAGCAGAGTCTGCCCCAGCCACAGGCCCAGAATATGATCCCCCTGGCACCTTTCAGCCTCAGCCTGGCAATAACCTTTCCGTAGCCCTTCTGGCACAGAAGCCAACATCCCCAGGTAGCCTGTACACAGCCTGTCTATGACCAGAGTGTCCACACAGATCTGCCACTTACTCTGCAAGCCTCACATGGCATGAGGCCTCCTGCTTCCGCTGACTCCTGGATCCCACTGCACACCTATGCCACTATCACTGATCACCTGCTCCCAGCCTGAACTGTGGAGGGTGACCTTTTGCTTGCCTAGCCACTCCAGACCAGCTCTGGCTTAGCCAAACCAGTGAACATCTTTGCTTTCTGCTGGGCTGACCATAGCTTCTCCAGTAGAATTTGAACCCCTTCCACATTGGTCCTTCCTTGGCTATTCTCTTTCTCCTGGTAGCTCTAGGATACCATATAGAGTTTCCTGATATTTTATGATCACTCTTTTATCACAGCTAATGCTTCCTTATGTTAAACTTCTCCCATTTAAACTACTATGTGGCTTCTCTCTCCCAATTGGACCCAGACTACTGTAGATGCTTAAATGTCTGATATTTCAAAACGCAGGACTTTTAAGCTCTTTGTTTGATTCCTTTGAAAATCTGGCAAGGTTAAGTCCTAAATTAGGTACTAGAAGAAAGAAACCTCAATTTTCTCCAGAAAGTTAATTGTCACCATTTATGTCACATTTCAACTTTGCGTTTCTTTAGCCCATGAAACCTATTCCCGAAGACTCAAATGATCAGATAACTTTTTTTAGTTTACAGATAAAAATCCTACAACAGTAGGGCTGGAACTGACCTCAGGGATGATGTGGTTTAGCTCTTTCTTTGTACTGGTAAGGAAATAGGCCCAGAAAGGTTAGACAGCTTGCCCGTGGTTGCACAGCCTGCCCCCATGGCATAATCAGGGGTATATAACTCCTGGTTCCTAGCTTTCCACTATGTTCGGCTGGTTGTTACCTCACAGGAAAGAGTGTCAAAATGACAAAGGCCACAGGAAAGGGACTTTCTTTGGATATGAAATGACTCATCTATATAGCACTAAAAATGATTTATATTACATGGAAGAAAAAGAATTTTCTTTATCATAATATTTGCAGCTGTCCACTTTTTCTTATTAGTATAAGTCAGATAGTATTCTTTATTATGACTATTTTTTTTAATAACAAATCCTCTATCCTTCCAATATTTGGTTGGTCAGCCCTCCATCAGCAGGGATGGGACTTGGTGGTTTGTGGTCCACTTGAAGGTAGGGAGATCTACCTTGAAGAAACAACATCCTTTTTCTCAGCAGTCACAGAAGACTTAACTCCCTAGGGTCCCTCATGGATTTTTCATTCAATAAACAGTCAGGTAACAAACATTCATTTGAGGCTTCAGACATGCTCAGCATTTATTTAAAGTTGACTATAAAGGGTGAATCAGTTCTATGCAGGTAATATGAAGAATTCCAGGTGTATTAGTCAGGGTTCTCCAGAGAAACAGAACCAACGGGACATGTGTATATATAGATCTAGATCTAAATATAGATATGTATTTGAAGGAATTGGCTCACAAAATTGTAGAGGCTTGATGAGTCCAAAACCTGATGGGGTAGGTCATCAGGTCGGAGACTCAGAGAAGAGTTGCCGCTCAAGTCCAAAGGCCATCTGCCGGCGGAATCCCCTCTTCCTCAGAGGGGTCAGTCTTTGTTCTATTAAGGCCTTCAGTTGATTGAATGAGGCCCACACACGTTATAGAGGGTAATCTGCTTTGCTCAAAGTCCACTAATTTAAAAGTTAATCTCATCCAAAGAACACTGCACAGAAATATCTAGAATAACGCTTGACCAAATATCTGGGCACCATGGTCCAGCCGAGTTGACACATAAAAAGTAAACATCACACCAGGTAAATTTAAAAATATTACCTGGAACAGGTAACCCATCAATCCAGTATCTGTCATCAACACCTTAGCTCACCAGATGGTTTTATAAACCATTGTATATAGTTATGTAAATATCCCCTCCCAAAGGAATTTATAGGCTCCATACCCAGAAGGCTACTCAGTTTGTGTCTGACTAAGAGAGCTGGGTCCAGTGGTACCTTTGACCCTGAGTAACCGGCCTGGTCTGATAGTGGCTTTGGGCCCGAGACTGCCTACAACTTTGTGGGCTGCATGGTCTTGCTGTGCTTGAGGCCTCCTGAGAGTGTCCTTCAGCCTACCTTGATCTTTATGTCAACTGCACTAGTCTGTGTTCACCCTCCCAGTCTTCCACAAGTTCTTTGAGAAAGAGTTGCCCTTTCCAACCCAACACCAATGCCCCTTCTCCCAGCCCCTTCTTTCTACTCCCCCACGTAAATTTTCTCCCTATTCTTTCATGTCCAAACTATTTGATTAAGTGAACGGGTCTCTTTTAACCCTCTTGCCAGCCCTGCTCCTGCTTAACACCCTTTTCTAAAATGATTCTATTTCTGTCACTTTCTGGGCCTAAGCAATTCTTTCCTTCCTTCCTTTCATCTTTCCTTCCTTCCTTCCTTGCCTTTTGACTTACTCCTACTTGACTTTTCTCTTGTAGCTAGAACTTTTGATTATCCCTTCTTCTTAAAACTCAGCCCTCTGCACCTGCCTTGTCACCTGGTGCCTCTCACGTGGCTAGGGCTGGCTTTATGGGTGTGCAATCTGTGCCAATGCATGATGCCCTGAACTCAGAAGGACCCCACACTTGGCTTAATGCTCTACTTTTTCTGTCTCAAAATTCTTAATCATTGTTGAACAAAGGCTCCCTCATTTTCATTTTGTAGTGGGCCCTACAGATTAGGCAGCCGGTTCTGCATGTAGCCTTTTATTCCTTGTGCTGACATCCTCCTCTTCCTGACCTTTGCCCTCTCACCAATTGCTCTTCCCCTTCCATGCTTGGTGCCCTTTGGAGAACTCCTCTACTCCTGAGAACACGATTATCCTCCTCAAGTCAGCAATAACTCTGGCTGTTAGACCTATAAACATGCTATTTATTCTGAGCTTTAAAAAAAGGAGAAAGGGGGGTTGGCCTGGTGATGTAGCAGTTAGGTTTGCACACTCCGCTTCATTGGCCCGGGGTTCGTGGGTTCAGATCCCAGGCGCGGACCAATGCACTGCTTGTCAAGCCATGCTGTGGTGGTGTCCCACATAAAGTGGAGGAAAATGGGCATAGATGTTAGCCCAGGGCCAGTCTCCCTCAGCAAAAAGAGGAGGATTGGCAACAGATGTTAGCTCAGGGCTGGTCTTCCTCACAAAAAAAGAGAGAAGGAAAGAAGAAAGGGAAAATGTTGGAATGCTACAGGGCTTGCTTTGTTCAAGTCTTCCTTGTTGGTTCCATCTCCTATCCTATCTCACTGCAATGTTATATATTATTCTAGAATTTGCCTCATTTCAATTAGATAGTTTTCCAGTTGTTATTAGATACCTGAGGTTTTCTTGTTAGTAAAAGTCAGACGATATTCTTTGTTATTGTTTTTTTTAATACCAAATGATCTGTCCTTCCAATAATCTAGTTGGTAAGCCTTCCATTAGCATGGATGTGACTTGGTGATTTGTTTTCTTTTAGTTTTTTATTTTATGAAACCCTAGGAACCCAGTAGGTGCTCAAGAAATGTAAGTTTGATTGCCCTGGTATGTCTTCCAAGTGACTCCACCATGCCATGGAAGGCAGAATGGCACTCATATCATATCATAAACCTGCACCAAGCCTTCAGAGGTCTCAAGGTCCAAACCCTCTGCCTCTAAGTCTGGCTCTTTCTGCTGCACTCGCCCCATGTGAAACATTTAACAGCTAAATTCCATTGCACTAGAGGCAGGCTTGTGTCCCTGACTTCACGAGTTCTGTGGTATAATGTAAAGGGAATGATATAGAGCCATGCAGACCTGGTTCAAATTTCAGCCCTGAAAGTAACCAGCTGTATGTAGCAGATTTTATTTTCCTACTATTTCCGATCCCATATGCTCTCTGGGGGTGGAGTCTGTATTTCCCTTCTTCTTGAAATTGGGTGGGCCTTTATGGCTGCGTAGATGAATAGAAGTATATCATAATGTGTGATTTCTGGGACCAGGTCATAAAAGGTGATGTAGATTCTGCCTGATTCTCTCTCTCCTTTGGGATGCTTGCCCTTGGAACCCAGCCACCACGTCGTGAAGAAGCCCAGAGCACATGAAGAGGCATGGTGTAGTGTTCTGGCTGAGAGTCCCAGCTGAGTTCCCAGCTGACAGGTGGCATCAACCACCAGACACGTGAATGAGTGAGACTTCAGATGACCCCAGCCCCTAGCCTTTGACATCCCAAATGACATCTAATGAGTAAAATGAGTCATCCCACCAAGCTCTGGCCAAACTGCAGGTTCACGAGCAACATAAATATTGTCATTGTTTAAAGCCATTACATTTTGGGGTGGTTTATTACCCAGCAGATAACTTGCATACACAGCCTCAGGTTCTTTACCTGCAAATTGAGGGCAGAAATATCCACCTTGCCAAGGTTGTTATACAACCGGATAATAATATGTATAAAACACAGGGTGTTCATTTTATAAATTTACAGCTATCGTCATTACGACCACAGAAGACAAACGTTCAGGAAGAGCTAATTAAACTTCCCTATTTTGGAAATGCTATGCCTTAGTAAAGATTCAGTAGACCTCTCTTTGGTGGCACAAAAATTCAACAATACCTCAGCATTCAGAGTTGTGTGTGGAGCAATACATTCAATAGAGAAAGCAAACACAGGAAGAACTACGGCCACTGTCCATCGGCCAGAGGAGAGTGTTTCTGAACCAGGGCAGTTTTATGTTGACCATGAAGGGAGACAGGGAAAGGGATTCATATTTGGTTAGCTGTTGGTACAATGATAGGCACGTGCATGTCTATTCTCTACAAAGCCATTGAGCTTCTGTACAGAGCAACATTCTCCAACCAAACACTGTTTTCAGGTAGTTCAGGAGCCAACGATGAGAAGGGCTGGAACTCAAGGAAGATAGACGGATGAAGCTGAGGGATCAGGTCTATGACATATTCTGGCAGTTTTCTGTTAAAAGCTAGCAGAAACCTTGTGTTCTCTTAATATCCGGGAACTTACGTCACACATCTTTATGAAATCGTCATGTATTCTTTATGCATGATTATGGCTCTCAACGCTTGGATCAGGAAAGCTGAAAGCTGGAATTCTTTCACCTCAGAAATGCACCAAAGCACAGGAAACCAAAGAGCGATACAAATCTACAGCTTCAAATAAACGGAATTCCTTCCCACATGGGTTTAATTTGAAGACGCGGTCTTCTCACTTAAGCCTCCCCTGGAGATTACCAGTCCTAATGGAGGAAACATGCCTTCCACTGAATTAGGCCACTGTCAAAAGTTTAACTTTCCTCCCTTGACATATTGTTTTATTTGTTATTCAAGATCCTATAGAAATTAGTTCCAGCTTTTGATCATGAATCCATTTCCCCTACATTCATGGACAGAGCCTGCAATTCCTATAATCTTCATACCGAACCGGGGTATCTTGATATTGAACTCTGCTTCTCCAACAAAGGTTGGTGCTTGGGCTCCTGTGATAGCAGAGATTCCTCAGTTGTTACTCATCCTGCCCTCTGCTCCGGTTGTCTGAATGTTGAGTTTTGAATGTAGCATCTTCATATCACAAGCTGGTCTGGAAAGACTTCAGAGAAATCACAAAATCTGTCATCCTACCTCTCCAGCTCAGTAAGCTCTCTTCTATTCAAACCTCCCAAATATGACAGATTAAAAATCTTATGGCACTAAAATCAAATCATGAGATTTATTCAATAGGGTCACTTAAATCCTAAACTCTGTGGAAAATTTTTTGCAAAGTTAGCATTTTATAATATGTCAATGAAATATGTGTATAAAGCTTGAAACATTTATTCTAAACACTCATTTAAAAATGCCATGCCCAGGCCTCACTCCCAGAGATTCTGATTTAGTTAATCTGGGGTAAGGCTCAGACACGAGTTTTTCTTTTCCTCAAAACTCTCAAGGGGATGCTTATGTTCAACCAGCCTGGCCGCCTCTGACCTAGTGGTGCTCACAATTGGGCACGTACAACAGAATCACCTAAGGAGAGTGTTAAAAAAGAAACCTGAGGGGCCAGCCTGGTGGTGTAGCAGTTAAGTTCGCTCACTCCACTTTGGCGGCCCAATGTTGGCGGGTTTGGATCATGGGCGTGGACCTACACACTGCTTATCAAGCCATGCTATGGCGGTATCCCACATGTGAAGTAGAGGAACATGGGCACGGATGTTAGCCCAGGGCCAATCTTCCTCAGCAAAAAGAGGAGGATTGGCAATGGATGTTAGCTGAGGACTAATCTTTGTCACCAAAAAAAGAAAGAAACTTGACAAAAGAGCAGCCAGGCCCACTCCAACATGGGAGGTCAGAGTCTCAGGGAGACACCCAAGACGCCCTCCTGCTCTCTTTGTTCCCTATTTCCCTATCTGGAAAGTGGAAACTCTTCTATCTCCCTCTCCACTTCTACTGCTGTTCCTTTCCCATCTAGTCCTTGCTTAGGCTCTGAGAGCACTGCGCCATTTTGAGCTGTTCAGCAAATGGAGAGCACATTTGGATAAAGACTCAAGTCAATGTAGCCAGAAACAATATCAGGAGCTTCACTCGCCAACTGATGTCTTTATGGTTGCCCCTCCACACAGAGCTCTTGAGCTCCATAGGCGGGTCCTCCCTGGGGGTAACAGAGAGCAGTCTCTCTAGTCCAGAAATCCTACTCATTCAGCTCAAGCTCTCATTGGTCAGCGCAGCCACAGGCCATATATTCTCCACCACATTTCCTCTCCCCAGGCACTATCCTCTAGCTTGCGATGGCTAGAAACTTTGCTTTTTCTACAATGTGGGACCCCATAAAGTCCTATGTTCAGCTGTGTAGAGCACTAGAAGGCTTTAGTTCCACCCTCAACCATATCAGTCATCCAGCCACTTGGTCAGGGTGGATCCACACAGCCTGATGAGCATCTTCACTGAGGGCCTGCTCTGTGCAGAGCCTGGAAGTGCAGTGCTGAATGAGACTCAGTCCATCTCCTTGAGAAGCTGGCCCACGTGGAGGCAGCAAAAGGTAAAGAGATGATGTCCAGACCTTCAGTGAAGTGCAATAATGATAGGGGATGGGTGGAGTGGGAGCAGGAAGGAGCCCACCTGAGAGTTTAGGGAAGGTTTGGGGATCAGCAATGATCCTTGATATGAGACTCGAAGGGTAAGAGAATCTATTCAAGCAAAGTGGTGAGTAAGGACATCTGAACAGAAGCAATAGCATCAGCACGGGTCTGGGGGCTTGATGACACAACATGGGGTGTGTAGGGAACTGCAAGCAGTTGGTCTTTTCCTTCATGCTGTATCAGGGAAATCCATGCAGGAATTCTCCAGTTCCCTTTCTTCCTCCAGTCTGAGGATGCCAGCCCAATCACAGTCAAAGCCACAAAGCAGTCAAAAGCCCATCTTCAGGAGGCCCCATGTCCCCTGGGTCTGCTATTCCTACCATCACTGGTCTCTAACCCCTTGGCCACTCTTGGCCAACATGGCGTCTTCCTCACTTCCATTTCTCAAAGCCAGCTCTGAAAGCATTCACATTTAAGTGTGAATTCTGGATAACTGTTTAACGTCGATCATGAACCAGATGTCACTAGAGGCGATGAGGCTCCAGTGGTGGAGTCCTGGGCCTCTACCAGGTGAGTGAGGAACTGGGAAGGAGGAAGAAGGGCAACAGTAGCTTCCTGGAGTCTTGAAACAAGACACGGGGGCTTTCACCTGCTATCTCCTTGCGAGATCTAGTCCATTCTTCCCTCTGCGACTTACAAGGACAGGGCTTCTCTAATGGGTTTCCAGCCAAAGGGCAACACATCTTATCGCAAAGCTGCTTGAATTTCCATTTAAAATTCTCTATTTAAAATTACTTCAGGGCTGGTTGGGAGGGCAAGACTTAAGAACAAAAACAACAACACATTCCTTTTAAATTAATTTGGAGGTGGGAGACTATAGGAATGTTAGTTTAGTCTTTAATATGAGCACTGTGAACTGGGGATAACTGTTTTTCTGTACGCATGCAGTAAGACCTCAGCCAGAATGTTTTGAGAAGCAGGGTGTTCGAGTGAATTGAGTTCTCTGGGTAGCCCTTTAAGCAAAAGAAGGCAGTGTAACAAAAAGCAGAAGATTAGGAGTCTTGCAGCCCAGATCTAGTTTTGGCACAAAGAACTATGCCATCTTGGGTAAATAATTTCCCCCTCCCTGGGCCTCGGTTTTGTTATTTATGAAGTGGATAAATTAGAAGACATGATCTCCAAAGACACTCTAAAATATTTCTAAAATGTGGCTGGAAGGTGAATATCACTGAATCTTCTATCTGTATCTGAGAATTCTAATGGCTGAATAGAAGATCCACAAGTTAACACAGTCCCCAGCTCCCAGCACTACGCTTGGCTCATGGTGCGGGCACAGTAAATGTTTGCTGAGAGGATGGAGCTTGCGGGCTGGCATTCTACCCTGAAAAGCAGGCAGGCGGTCCTGCGGGGCGGCAGCCAGCACTGCAGGTTGGAGGGGAAATGAAGGTATAAAGCAAGAACCCCCGTGACCACCTTGGCCGGCTCCTTCAAGGCTTTGCCTCTCTCTGTCTCATTTGCTTTCCTCTAATGTCTTTCCATAGTATTCGCAGCACATCGCCCTAAAAAGCAACGAAGAAACATCCCTTTTGGGAGGCTCCCCACTCCCACCCCCACCCAGATCCCTCAAGCCTCATCCAACCCCCTCATTTTTCTGACAAGGCCAGCTGAGGTCCACAAAGTTTAGACCCAGACAATCAGTGGGAGTGGAGTTTACAGTCAAATGGAGGTGGTTGAAATCCCAGTCAAAATCATCAATAGAAGTAATTTAGACATAACCACAGAAGCTATGAGAACTGAATCCTTTCAAAAGTCATCTTTGAGACATTCCTGCTAGCCCTTGCTTACCCGCCATTTTACTCTCTTGAAAGAGTAAAATGTTGAAGACACAGGAAGCAAAATTCAAATTATTGTAGGGTACAGATTCTAATCAAGGTTTATTCTACTTTAACGTGGAGGGTTCGCTGAGGGTAAAGACAAGAAGCCAGGCTCATGCTGAAGCTCCTGAACCCCCAGGGGGAGTGTAGAAGAGCAGCTGTGTAGCTGGATCCCTCCTCTGCACAATCCTCCTTCCACAGCGATTGCGAGGGAGATAACACAAGTAAAATGGGAGCACAGCAACGGGCGGAGGGCTAGCACTCAACATGTCTGCTGTCTTCATTGTCACTCTGCCCTCTGGGCCCATCCCTCCTTCCTCCCTCTCACACTCCCAACAGGTACACTAAAGGCAACAGGTCTGGAGAAAGTCTTCTGTGTCACCATGCAATATGGAAATATTCCTACCAGCCAGTGCCTCCTGTCACGTGAGCCCATCCAATTAATTTCTCTTGAATTTACTGTGAAGATTCTAGTCCTGGATGATTATATCTTCTGCTTTTTAAAAACAGCCTCACAGCTACAGACATAGAAACTGAGCCAGGTTTTGTGTCTAGGAGACCCAATTTCATTTTTTCTGCCTTGAAAAAACTCAATCTGAGCTCGCTCCTGGCTGAGTTATATGTTCAAGCTCAGGCCAAGCTATAATTGAAAAGGAGCCTATCTTTTGTAATCCCCCAGGCCCAAAGGGGAAATGAAAAGCTTTTCCAAATGGCAGACTAAGGCAGGAAACGTTCTATTTATTGTACTCCCATAAAAGAAATAAACTTACCCCAGTAATTATACCATATACACAATAGTCCAGGCCATCACCCAGCAAGCCACAACCTGAGATAATGTCCATGTTTATCTTCAGAAAGGGAACTTTTCCAAGATCTACCATATTTTCTTTCACAAGTTCTACAGTTACAAGAGACAGATGGCCCACCCTGCTTTCTGTCTGGCCAGTGGGAGTCAGAAGACCTGTGTGCTAGTCCCAGATGTTCTGCAAGATAAATATGCCCCTGAGTAAGTCTTTGCCTCAGTGTGTCCTTCTGCATCCTTGCCTGTAAAATGAAGGGATGACTGGATAATGTCTAACTCTGAATTCCCTGCTTCTCTCCATGCTCACTTGTTCAGCAATATTAATTGGCATGAAGAAGTTAGAAATGGCCCTTGCCTGGGAAGGGCTGTCATGTAAATTCTCCACTTCATGCCTAGGAGAAAAAACCCAAAAGTGGCCATAATAAAAATAAGCAGAGTCCAAAATAAGTGAGGTGCAAGGATTGTTTTCCTCCTCTACTGGATCCTTTCTGTAAGTCTCAGAATTTGGTATGATGCTCCTGGGGTACTCAAGTTCACAAACACCAAAAAAACCTTGATTGGGTTCTGCATCCTAATACGGGGATCCACAGATAGGACCACTCACATCAGCCACTTGGTATATCAGAAGATGTGAAGACGTGTTTCCAGCTCTAACAGAGATTGCTCCATCCATAGGTTTGGAGTAGAAGTTTATACAATTGTAGATAGTCATCAAAGCATACCATTTTTATCTCTGTTTAATTTGAAGGCACCAAATAGAGTAGTTGCACCTGCATGTTAAAAATTGTACTATGGCCATGATCTCTACACCCCAACCCCCACCAAACCATTTCTGCCACTGTAAGCCAGGATAAGCCAACCATAATAGTCTGCCTTTACTTGCAAGATCTATCTAAGGAAGGAAGCCTGCTATTGTTGGGCTATGTTTAGAACAGATGAGGCTAAGCAATGACCTTCAAGGATTATTAGTAAATAGACTTCTGGATCCTATCTAATGTTTAGGATCAACCCCTTTAAATTATCATTTGATAATTATCTTTTGCTGGAGACTCAGGAATGACAAAGACATTTCAACTTGTGCTTCATCTCTCAACTACTGGAAGACACTGCTGGAAGCATGATGTAGAAAATTCTGAGGTCTCAACCAGGATCAGTGGGAAAGAACGTAAGTGTCATCTGGTGATTACATGTTTTATTTATAATGCTGACCTTAGATGGAATTCTGCAGACACTTCCACACAGAGAGCAGAGGCCTGCGGAAGAGGTAGAAGAAATGGGGCAAAGCTAAAATTATGAGAAGCATAATTTCTCCCCATGCTCTCCCAATTTGCTCTTACCGCACCTTTCTTTAATAGGATTTCTTTCTACCAAGTCATAAAACAGACCTTGTTTTATTTTTCTCTTCTCAGTTCTAAGTTCATGGCCAGATAAATCATTCTAGTTGTTCAAAATGTAGCTTGCATGCAAAGACCACAGCCTCAGAGACATGTCATGGAGCTGAAGAGAAATGAGGCCTCAGAAACAAATTCACTGTAAGTAGAGTATGAGATTACAAGGACTTTTACTCTGTAGCATTTTCAGTTAGGCAACTAGCTTCGAGCAAGGCATTTCTTCTCTCAATCCTTTCACCCCGGGAGAAAAAAAGATGGCTTGCATTGGCCTCAGCTCTCTCCCTCACCTGTAACTGGAAATAATAACAGCTGCCCACCTGTTCAATAAGTACTCTGTGAGGATCGGATGAGGTAATGCACATGCAAGGGCTCTGAAGGGATGAGGCACAATAAGTAACACTACAACCCCCGTATCCAGTCCTTCCTCATCAGAGGATTGAAATTATAGCTAGAATACAATGTCTCCAATCCCTTTAGGAAAATGAATATGAGCCCAGTCTTCAACCGAATCACATTAAGAGCTTTCTATCTCTCCCGCAGAACTCCCAGCAACGGCCCTCTGAAGAACGATTTTTGTGATACGAGGAAATTCTAGGTTGTCTCCAGCCCTGCTACTCAGAGTCAGGTCCACGGACCAGCAACATCAGCATCCTCTAGGAACCTGGTAGATATGTAGATTCTCAGGACCTACCCAGACCTGCTGAATCAGAATCTACATTGTAAATAAGATCTCTAGGTGGTTTATACCTATTAGCCTTTGAGAAGGCTGGTCTTCAGAATCTTTGGAAGACAAAGGCCTTATCAATGCAAAGACCTTCATAACCTATGCACTAGGTCAGTGATATCCAGCTTTTCTTTTAAAAAGTATATCTTTGCACATCTGGATTTCACATAACTCCTGTTTAGGAAAAAATCTCTACTCTTGCACATTGTAATCTGGCCCTACTGGGTTCTAAAAATGGGAGAGAATCTCCCAAATTTTCAGCCAAATTTCCATACCTTGTGCAGAGGAGGGGCCTGCTTGCAAATAACAATGGCAGCCTGGTGCTGAAAGTGAGCCCTGAAACTGAAACTGGAGCCAGGGTTAAATTATTTAGTGAAATTCCATGATGTGGCTTGTCCATGAGGAGCCAACAGAGCCCAGAATCATTGAACACATCCATCCTATGCAGGCCCCATCCTCTGCCCCCTGAAGTCACCTGCCCCTGTGCATGTGGGACCAGTCAGATTTTGGACCCTCGCCCGAGAGTTGAAGTTATGGAAACCTGACAAGTCGTGGTTAGTGAACCAGGCTCTCTGAAGGTGTGGCACTGAGAGTGCCCACGGCTGTGCAGGGAAGTGGCTTGGCAGGCCACCTGCCTGCAGCCGCCAGTGCACAGAAAGCCTGCGTAGAAAGTGGCAGAAAAACAAGAAAGCCAATATATTGCAGCTAACTCTTTTTTTTAAAAAACATTCTCTGCCTCGGGGTTTCTACCTGCGTAATGGAGAGAAAAGATTTCTTTGCCAACCAGCATGCCAATATATGTAGAATGGATTAAATTCTGTAGATAAGTTATCCTTTTATAATCACTAATATTTGGTCCTCATAAGTCAAATACAAGAAACATGTCCATCAGTAGCAGAATGGTTGACTACAGTCTGATATGGCCATATTGTGGAATAGTATACAGCTATTAAAAAGAGTGGTTGGATTCTTATGTATTATTCTGGAGGGAATGGCATGGTAGGAGGAAAAGGCAAGTCACAAAGTAATGTGAATAGTATTATGCCTTTTTTAAATTTAAAAACAAAACCCTGTTTGTGTGTGTATTAAAAACATGTGTGTGTATATATATTAAAAATGTCTGTGTGTGTGTGTGAACAATTGAAAGAAAGGAGTTGAGAGCAGTGCTTAATGCTGATAACACTAGTTTCTCCAGTAGGAAGCATTCAAGGGATATATGAAGGGAGACTTAATGTTTCCTGTATGTGATTTCAGGCAAGGAAATGTCTGAAACCCTTGGTGCCAGATATGTTTCAGAATTCAAAATATTTGGGGATGTAGAAAGGTGACATGATGTGTGGGTATATACATGTAACCCCACCCCATCCCCAGCGGGCTCTGGGGCACTGCCCGGTAATCGAGTCCGGTAGCATTCCTGCAGCACTAAAAGGGACAAAAAGAGTCTACAAATAGCCTCTAAAAATTCAGATCAGTTTTGCCTCCAAATGAATTTGCCACAAACTTACAAAAGAACTTTTAGTTTTCAGAGATTTTTGAATCTCAGGATTCCAGATACAGGATTCTGGATCTCTATATGTCTCTTTAGGGTCTGACTTGTCACAGTGATGATGTATTGTAATTTAAAACAAATAAAGTAAAATGAAAGGGAAAGGCCAAAGAGGAAGAAAAATAAGGGGGACAACCCCTCTGATGTACCCTTGGCCTCCAAAGGGCTCTGATTTAGAACCTGAGAGTGACCGAGGATGCAGTTTGGTGAAACACTGGCAGAGAGTGGGCCTGACCCGTGGATTTGAGATGCTAGCAAATTCAAGCCCGCTGGCCTGTTGTATAGTTGATACAGGAGAACAAAAAATAAGATAAAGAAAATATTTTAACAAAACAGAAACTAACTTAGGAGCTGAGGAGTAACCAGCTCCTAAAATGATGCCCATGTGGCTCCTGTTACTAACTACGGAACTGAAACAAATGCGTTGGTGTCAACGGTAAAATGCGTTCTGTGTGAGGTCAACAGGGAATGCCCAACGTGTGTATCGGTGGCATCCCCAGTGTGCCATGAACTTGTTTAGTGAGGGTCTCAGATTCTCACTGGGGCAGGTAATCTCTTGCTTTTGGCTGGGTCCCAATCAATCTAGACATTTCTTTTAAATATACATATATAGTTATGCTGTTGATTTTTAAAATATCTTCAAATGTGCCGGGAATCCAATTATCAAATCACAAAGAACAAGACACTGCTTTAACTGTCAGTCTCCGAGTTGTAAGTGCTGTATAACCTGAGCCAAGGCGGTTGGAGCCTTCATTTCTCTCACTGTGAAGTGGTGGTACGGTACCATTCACCACCCTCACCCGGAAGGTGTGCAATAAAACTAAAAAGTGCTTAGAAGCCTTTGGGGTAATACATGTTGTAACTTATAAATGACCTATTTCTCTGTGTTACGTAGGTGAAGGATCAGGGCCCGAATGTCACAGAAGGAATGTAAATGATCAGTGGTGGAGAAACCACCAGACTGGAATTCAGAAATCCTAGGTTCTGGTCCAGATGCTTCTCTAAAAAGTGGGGGCTGCTTTCATATCCAGGCCTCTGACATCTGCCCTTCTCATCTTTCAGAGTGACAACGAGGGTCAAATGAGACGATGTGCATGGGAAGGGCTCTGACCACTGGAAGTGGTTCCAGCTCCTAGCTACCTACAAAAAGAAGATTAATACAGTAATAATAAAATAATATTATATGTGATGCAGAATGGAATCATTGGTAAATAGAAGTCCCACCAATGTGTTCTACATGTCCAGGGGAACAGTGTTACTTCTGGGTGGGGGATTAGGAAAGTGTCTTTTCATGCTCATCATCTCCTATCAGGATTTATTTTTTGTCTGCTTGTTTGTTAAATGTGTAGGGTGACCAACCATCCCCACTGGACTGGGGCTGGAGGGATTCCAGAGCTTTCAGGGCTTAAAACTGGAAAGGTCCCTGGCAAACTGGGATGAATTGGTAACCCTCTGTATGCACATTTCTACTTGCAGGAAAGGATTTAAGGGGACACTTAAAAGTAGATGCTTGCATTTAACAAACTCATTCACACAATGCCTGTGCCTGGACAGGGTTCATTCATTTCAGGGCAGCTTGGAAATTTCAAATAATTCCTTCTTAGTAATTTTGGTTCATCACACTACACTTTTATCCTTCATTGGATCAAACCTAGTGATTCTTAGTATTTATAATCACTCCAGACTCTGTTTAAATGGGTGATGGACATTGTAATGGCTCAGATCTATGAGTTTTCCTGAAATAACATAGATAAAAGGCAGCTAGTCAGGAAAACAACAACAATAACAAAGAGATATTGTTTATTCTCTCTGGGGGTGGATTTTGTGTGTGCACAGTGTGTGTGCAAGGTGCATATCGTATTGCCATATTCATTTGACTTTTCACTGCTGAATGGGTAGTGTAGTTCAAACAGATCTGCCCACACATCAAAGGAGGAAATCACTTCCTTTCAGGGCTTTGTCTTTTGCATAGAAGCTGTGTTTAAGCTATATGATGATTTATAATAACTATTTGCATAAATATTTATTTTAAGTAAATAGTTCTACCCTTGAATAACAGAGATCATAGCAACTTCTCCACTCCTCATTTTTGGCCCCGTGGCCTTTGGGATTTTGCATTGCTCTTTCCTGTGACAGCACTTCAGGCTCCCTACAGTGAACTAGAAACCTCATTTTTATCAAAAGTCACTGCAAGCTTTAGTGACAGGCATATTGTAATGGTTATCACTGCATGCGAATTGTAGTGGATTCAAGTGGCTATGTGACTTTTGGGGAAAGATTATTTTCTTGTTGCCATGCCAGCAAACTCCCCCAGATCTGTGGTCCAGCTGACTTTCCACTGTCATTTGTAAAATTAAAAATAATGGGCAGATGTGCTGGAACCTCCTAAATTGTTTCTCTGACTCTCTGGGGCCCATACTCAGAACCCTCCAATGACCTTTCACTGAAAATAAGATGAAATCTACCTCCTGGCCTGCCTCTCAGGGCTCCCACTCTCTCCTTCCATGTTCATCAATACTCCCCTTTCAGAACTTCTTCCTTTGCCTCCCCACCCCTCCAGGCAAACTCTTCACCCACCAACTCTGTTGGAATTCCATTTGCTATATTTGTACTTTTGTTCATACACTTTTTCTCTTCTGGATTGCATTTTCCTAGGTCTCTGTTTTCAAATACCAGCTCAGATCACTGGCAAGCCTTTTCTGTCGGCTCCTATTAGAATTATTTTGTGGACAGTTCATTTCATTCATTCACTAGACAAATATTAGGCATCGACAACGTGCTAAGTACTGTTCTCAGTACAAGGGCTGCCCAAGGAGTCTCCACTCAGCATCTTCCCCTGTGGCTTGCTATGGCTTTCATGTTCTCCTCTGGAAGATGCAGAGCATGAGAAGACAAAATACAACAGCAGGTAAGCCCCTGGGCTTTGGAATCTTACTGGCTCTGCCACTTACTAGCTTTGTAATCTTGAGCAAGTTTCCTGGCCTTGGTTTGCTCATCTGTAAAGTGGGAATGCAATGTGGTACAAACCTCACAGAGTTATGGTGAGGATTAAACAAGATAGTTCATGTAAAGCATTTAGGGATAAATTGTGGTGCAAAATTAGAGCACAGTAAACATTATTTATATTATGGTCTTATATCTGGCTGACATGCCCATTGGTATTGTCTGTTTCTGTGGTGCCTTCTTTTCTCTCTGTACCTTCCACATACCAAAACTCAGTGTTGGGCCTCCTCATCACTGTGTGATACAATATTCCTCTCTCTGACTGGGGATGGGAAGTTTTCAAATAAAAATATAGATGGGAGTTCTTAAATATTTTAAGCATGTTAGTGAAAGTCTATGGGACATCTAGAAAGTATTCATTCAACAGTATTTATTGAGAACTTCTAGAAGAGTAGTTCTCAAACTTTAGCATACCTCAAAACCATCTGGAAGGCTTGTTAAAACACAGTAGGTTAGGGATGGAGCCAACGAATTTGCATTTCTGACAAGTTCTCAGGTGATGCTTCTGGTCTAGGGTCCACACTTTGAGGACCTCTGTGCTGGGTGCCAGGGATAGAAAACAATTACTAGAGGGCTTTGGGTCAGCTTTCCAAAAGAAACAATAGCCAGAGTCTGAAGAAAACACACAGGAGAGTGGGATGAACCCTGGACCCAGTTAGACAACCCAAATTCTAGCCCTGGTTCCAACCTTCACTGGAATATGGCCTTGGATAAGTCATTTACCCCCTCTGAACTTTGGTTTCTTTATTCATAAAGTTAGCATGAGAACCCAGGATAAATGTAGAGTATTATGTGTACTGACTAGAGACTGAAGAGTTGGAGGAGGGGACATATCTTCCCCTCTTTCCAGTCCTAAGTGACCCCTTGAATGGAAGACAGACCCTCTAAGCAAGTCACATTCTTTCCCAGTTCACTGAAGTATTATTTAGTATCTTAAAGACCCAACTACCTGAATAGATGCCCTGGTAACTCAAAACCCTAAAGCAGCTTTGAATCAAGAGCCCCTCTCTGGAAGGTGACATTTAGGGAAGGTCCACTGAGGGCTGTTGTTCTCCACTGACCGTTCCGGCCTTCTGCTTTGTCTTGAATCACCTTGGGCTGCCAAGAGTTAACCTCTTCCACTGCCTAAGATTAGCACCTGTGAAAATCACCCTCACTGAATTACATTTGCAGGTCATGGCCTCCCTTTTTACCCACTGTCACTAGAAGAAATCATCTTATAAAGTTTTATACTGCATTTGCTATAAAAGAAAGGTTGATGACGTTGTTGATTATACTCCTCAGTTTTCCCCACACACTCCACATAAAACACCATGTGAGAAATGGCCTGAGAACCCAGTGCTGCATGGAAAAGGATGCTTAATGTTAAGGGAAAATGCCAGTGATAAAATGTTGTGAACAGAGCACACTGCAAAATGCATAGGCTATAAGATCCCAATATTTAAAAAAAAAAAGACTGGAAAGAAAGAGACCAAAATGCTATCAGAAATTATCTTTGTGATGGATTATGGGTGATAATCTTTATAGTTATCTGTTCCAGATTTTCTACAAAGAGCATGAATTACTATTACAAGTAGAAAAAAGTAACGTTATTTTTCAAAGTAATTCAGTGGTAGAGAATTGTACTTCTAAGAAATTAGATGCTTTCTTCTGCTCTCAAAAAGAAAATACCAAAAATGATTGTGTTTTCTTTTCCTTTTTCTTTGCCTTCAAAGAAGGTCAAAATCATATCTGAAGCACCTCTCAGTAGCTATGTTGACTCATTGCAAGTTTGCAGAGTTCTTATTTTCATTTTCTATTTTATTGCAATTTCCTATTATAAGCTTTTACTTATTAGATAAGTAGAACCTTCTTCTCCTATATAATTTCTGAAATTTCTAAACACTCTGAAATTTTTAGAAACTCAATAGGGAGCCACAAGTAAGTGAAAAATTTAATTTAACAAATTAAATAACACGGCTTCTAAACACCTGAAAAGGTAATGCTGTTTCTCAAAGGCTTATGGTTTATAACCAGGGAGAAATTTAAGCAGTGGGCAAACCTGAGTGGATGTTTGTCAAAGACCACACGGAATCTAACATTCCTTTTCTATATCCAGCCGATGCTCAGATGAGGTACAACGAGGACTCCTCTGACTCTGCACTCCACGGGGGTCAAGCCCAGGCGGGAGGAAAACTCTGCACTTCCATATTGCTGTTCAGCTTTGGTGGGCATCAGCCAAGGAGACCACTCTGAAGGAAGACTCGATATCTGATGAAATGCAAGGAGTAGTCAAGGACGACTGTGAGGCTTTGATCTTAGGACACTGGGAGATGGCAAAGCCGATGTGAGAAATAGGACATATGAGGGAGGAAAGTTTTAGGGGGAAGTTTTGATGTGGGGTGAGGTGGTTGTGCAACCAGCAGTTTGAAACAGTGAAAGAACGCTGGACCACACACCAAACAGGGGCTCTTGTTCTTGTCCCAGCCCCACCACATCAATTTGAGTGACTCTCAGTTTCCTTATGAGGTAAGCTAGTTCATCTCTAAGATTTTTCTGATTCTTTCAGGGGATAAGTCTATGACATTATATGCATATATAAACTCCGCAACTCACGAGAGATTTCACACCGGGAGATAAAGACTTGGGTCAGCTCTGTTTGTCTCAGATTGCGTGGCTGCATAGATGAAGGGTTTTAATAGGGACGTTTAAGAAGTCAATGATTAGCTTTTAGCACCGACTGACAATCATAGTACTAACTTGTCTGAAAGTCAGTGTAAATGACGTGCAGCTGGAATTTGTGAGAACTGAAAAGAATAACGACAAATCCAGGAATGGAATACGCCTTGGTAAAAGGTGAGAAATGATTCGGTATAAGGTGAATTACTGAGGCTGGTTGCCTAATTTTACCAGCTGCACAGGGAAAAGCCTACATGTTCTGGGAAACGGAAGAATAAGGAATACCAATGAAACAGGAGTTGAGAGTCCTTATGACACATATTCAGTGAGAGCCCATCATTCTCCACAAATCTGTAAAATCCTCAGTCCTGGACCCGGGGTCATTTTCACAGGCTGATCTCACCAGATCCAAAGTTCAGGCAGCAGCGCAGGAAGGGAGGCGTGTGGGGGAATGGCTGGGTAGGGCTTTGTCAGTGTTCTCACTGGGAAGCTGTAAAAATCTATACCTTCTGGGAAAGGATGCAGACAGCCACCAAAGTGCCATTGAAAGAGTTATGTCCCTACGCTGATGAGTGGGGGTTGGGGTTGCGTAAGTGACGTCAAGACAGGAAGAGGAGTGCTTGCATACCACAGGCCATCGTGGGTAGGTTTTGTCACAGCCTGCTGGGGGAGTGAGTGTGGTACTCTGCAGAGCTCAGTTTGGGCCTGCACTGCTCCTGTCCATCAGGCTGATCACAGAGAGTGACAAGGGCATGGGGAGGAGACAGGGGTAAGAGCAACATGGGAGAGTGAGGTATGGACCAGCTGATACAAAGAGGCAACAGGTAAGTCAAGGTAGGTTGGGGGGATGTCTGGGTAAAAAGTGAATACTACAGGGGGCTGGCCCAGTGGCACAGCAGTTAAGTTCATGTGCTCCAAGACAGCCCGGGGTTTGCAGGTTTAGATCCCGGGCACAGACCGACACACCACTTGTTGAGCCATGCTGTGGCAGCATCCCATGTAAAATAGAGGAAGATGGGCACGGATGTTAGCCCAGGGCCAGTCTTCCTCAGCAAAAAGAGGAGGATTGGCAATGGATGTTATCTCAGGGCTAATCTTCCTCACAAAAAGAAAAAAAAAAGAAAATACTACAAATAACCATTCATTCATTCATTCATTTTAGTTTATGCATACATGCATTTTCACCAAATATTTCCTCAGCATTTGATGAAGGTTAAAACCTGCATTAGGGGCTAAAATATAGTGCCTTTCTCAGGTAGATCTTTTATTCCCCTCTCTCATCTAATTAGCCCCTCACTTACTTCCTTCATAGCATTTTTTATGACCTGAAATTACTTCACTTATTTCTTTATGTCCTGTCTGCCTCATCCACTAGAATATGAGTCTCACAAGGGCAGGGACCCTGTCTACTCTGCTCACTGCTGTACTCCAGCACCTGGGACAGTGCCTAGCACATAGAAGGCCCCCAAAAAACTGTTTTTTGAATGAATAACTCACAAAGATGAACAGAATCTCGGTTCTTCGAGGAGATTCTAAGAGATTATGGCAAAGCACTTAATGGGACAGTAAAGGAAAGAGGAAAACAGTAAAAAATTGAACTGCCCCCCTCCAAATTCAAAAAGGTGCTTGGCATCAAAAAACAAGACATCAGAGGAATCATCAGTGTATCAGTTTCTTATGTTCAAGAGGAGAGGGCTGAGCAGAATTAATTCTGAAATCCTTTCCCATCGGCTGGTCTGTGACTCTACCGTCTTCAGCTAGATGATGTCAGTGCTTTCTCATGTCGCCCGTGCTGTCCTTAGACTTCCTGTGCTGGAGTGGAAAGGACACCAGCAGAAGGTCAGAAGGTCCAGCCCTACATGGACCTGTAGCTGGCTGTGTGACTTTGGGACAAGACACATGGCTTTGGGAGCTTCAGTTTTCCTTGATAGAGTAAAATGGGGAGAATGACATTTGGACTAACTGCCCCACCTCCATAGTTTTGTTCTGAGGTCCAAATTAGATAACATAGTGCGTGTGCTCCATAAACCCTGACACCATGTGCAGACCTTTGCTAATCAGCAGCCACAAGGATGCCTCCTCCTGTGACTCACTGCAGGGTGAGGCCTTCCTGGGCTTGTTGCCTTCACTGGGGCTGCTTACTCACAAAACAGAGTTCTAAGAGTGGATTTTAAAGAAAAAAAAAAATAAATCACTGGGTGAGTGCCTTTGTTTATCGCCATCACTCAAAATCACTCATGAAGAATTCATTGAGTTTTCCGTGATACGTTGTTTCCAAAGATGAGAAGACTGGGGCACAAGAAATCCTTCTTTCCCTCCACAAACATTCATGGAGCAGCTCTGTGTCAGGCACCTTCTGAATACCAGGGCAGTAAGGTCAATAATTGTCATCCTTGACCCATGACTGCCTCAAGGGTGGACACAGAACATTTGGCATGCTTCTAGAAGGCAATGGGATGGGAGCAGTGACAAAGCCAGGCACAGGGTGTTGAAGGAACACCTGAGAGAGACCTAAACCAGCTTGGATGGGTGGGAAGGAGGGGCTGAAAAGGCTTCTAAGAGCTAAGTCTAGGCGAAAAGGATAAGGAGGAACCTCCAAGGTAGAGAAGCCCTCTCTGGGAGGGGAGAGAACCTGGTCCCTCTGGGACCCTGAGCTGTTTGTTCAGGATGGTTGTCACTTGGGCAGTGAGGTGGGAATGGTGAGAGATGGATCCAGTGAGACAAACAGGAAGCAGATCATGAAGCAATTCATTCTACCTAGAGTGGAAGCTTAAGGATTTAATCTCTCATGTCAATTTGCAGGAGAGAATCTAAAAGTCACCTCACCATTTCATACAGCAGAGCAGGAAATACTCATATTTAATCTCCTTATTAATTTCATCCCATAGTTACCTTTCTGTAAAAAGCAAACTTACCCCAAATCAATGCTTCACTGGGCAGTGCAATAGTGTAGTGACTGCTTCCTAACCAGTTGCGTTGGGGATCTGTTTGTCCCTCCAGACCACTCTCCACTTGGCCTGGACCCTGGGAGACTGAGAGGGGGGACAGTATCAAGGAGCTCCCTGCCCTCTGGCTGCTGAGGATGGGGTTGATGAGTGAGGCACCAGAAGAAGACAGGAGGTCTGAAATTGAGGTATTTATTACCCCGGCTCCATCCCTACCAGGCTACTCTGGGTTGGCTGCAGCCCTCTACTGAAGGCCACATGCCTCCCAGTGACTCCCTCTGGGTTTAGATAAAGGTCAGGCCTAGGGGTGGTAAAGGGTCCTTGCTTTGCTCTCCCAGATATAATGTTCTACTGTCTCCTGATGGTGCCTCTAAACCCTGCTCATCCCTCTGTGAATAATCCCTTTACTAAACTCTTCCAAGCGCCCAGTTTGAGGTGCCAATAGTTTCCACTGAGCTCCTGACTGATACACCGTCATCGTCTCCCCTGTGTCACTGGGTTCTTTGGCATAACAGGAATGCAGGGTTGTCAGAATCCTTAGTGTCATTGGACAAGGCCACGAAGAGGGTGAGAAGCACTGGCTGGGAGTCAGAAAACCCAGGTTCCAGTCCCATCTTGGCCGATGAGTAGCTGTGTGACCTCAGGCAAGTAAAAATCTGGCCAGGCATTAATTTGGATGAAAGGCCTTTGTTGCCTATGACTGGAGGGCAGTGGCATCTGCAAATGGAAACAGTAGGCGTGAAATGGGGTTTTGGGGACAATGGTCCCTGGAGCTCCAGTGTTCTCTGGAGGTACCTCAGGGGCACCTTGCGGTGGGGGGAGGCTGAGCCAGAGCAGCCCCTCTTTTATCTCTTTTTATATAGTGAGGTTCCATATATGATTTATTTTGACCAAAAAAGAATTTCTTGCCACCAGGAAATACTTGGAAACTATTGGGTTTGGTGAAGCTGTGAGGTCTTGTCTGATTTTTAGAGCTGAGATGTCCCCCCTGCCCATTCATTGGGTGGAGACCCTGGTAGGGATGCAATATCCACTGCGGTCCACAGGTATGGCAGCCAGTAGCTCAAGCACTCATGGCATCACTTACTTGCTTAGATTACAAAGAGGCAGTAATTGTGACCCTGCCCAATGTAAGCAGGCTTGTGCAGAGACAGACGACCTGGAGCCATATTGTTTGTGCACAATTCTGGAACAGCATTAACCTGAGTCACTCTCCATGAACTGCTCGTATGTATCAGTGGCAGTTGTGTCTCACTTGAAAGTCAGGGTGGCTCCTGTGTTGTCCATGGAACTGGAGACTTGATACTCTTCCATTGGCAGCCAGTGGAAGATGCTGAGAATAGCAACATGACTGGTGCTATGGACTTCACCCAAGTATTTGACCCCATTAACTTAGCTGGCATGTGGGAAGCTCTGCAAAAAGTTTGCTTCCTAGAGACATTTATTAACATCACTTCTCACTCTGCAAAACCTTTCCTGATAACTCCCTTGCCAGAAGTCATTGCTCCTCCTTCCAAACTCAACATTCGGTGCTATCTTCTACTGCCGCGTGAAGTTAGCTACCCATTGGTGAGCGTGCTCAAGCTTTATCTCTTCTGCTGGACTGTAATCTCCACTGGAGAAAGGAACATGTACACACCTCTATATTCTCTGCAGTGCCTTCCACACAGATAAAACTAAGAAAACGTTTATTGGCTGATGGTAAAAGTTGACCTGAGAGGATGTATTTATTTATTTGTTTGTTTGTTTTGGTAATCACAATACTAAGATCTTAAAGAGGTATCTTAATTTGCTTGGGCTGTCATACAAAATATCATAGGCCGAGTGGCTTAAACAACAGAAATTTATTTCTCACAGTTCTGGAGGCTAGAAGTCCAAGACCCAGATGCAGCTGATTTGCTTCCTGGTGAGGGCTCTCCTCCTGGCTTGTAGACAGCTGCCTTCTCACTGGGTCCTCACATGATGGAGAGAAAGAAAGAAATCTCTCTCTTTCTCTTTTTATAAGGCCACAAACTCCACTGGATTTGGGCCCCACCCTTATGATCTCACTTAACTTAAATTACCTCCTAACTGCCCCATCTCCAAATACAGTCACATGGGGGGGTTAAGGCTTCAACATATGAATTTTAGCGGGATATAATTGACTCCACAGCATTCCACCCCTGATTACCCAAAACTCATGTCCTTCTCTCATGCAAAATAAATTCATTCCACCCCAAGAGCTCCAAAAGTCTTGACTCACTCCAACATCAACTCTAAAGTCTAAAGTTCAAAGTCTCATCTAAATATCATCTAAGTCATGTACGGGTGAGACTACAGGTGTGATTCATCCTGAGGAAAATTCCTCTCCAGCTGTGAATCTGTGAAACCAGATGAGTTATGTTTCCAAAATACAATGGTGGGACAAGCATAGGACAGACATTCTCGTTCCAAAAGGGAGGAATAGGAAAGAAAAAGGGAGCACTGGGTCCCAAGCAGATCCAAAACCTAGCAAGGTAAATTCCATCAGATTTAAATTCTCAAGAATAATCCTCTTTAGCTCAGTGTCCTGCCTTCCAAATCCACTGGGGGCAATGAGCCTGCCCCAGCAGCTCTGTTGGCCGGGGGTCCTGTCCCCTAGTCTCTGGTGGGCTCCCTTCCTAAGGGTCTGCAGGCCAACCCCACCCCCATAGCTTGTTATATAATATAAAATATATTATAAATATTTGTATACACATATAATTATATTAATATACAATAATATATAATATACCATATATGTAATAGGTTACATATTAACAATTTTATATAAACAGATTTATTATAAGGAATTGGCACATGTGATCATGGCAACTGAGAAGTCCCAAGATTTGCAGTCGGCAAGCTGGAAACCCAGGAGAGCCTATGGTGTAGGTTTGGTCCAAGCCCGAACACCTGAGAACCAGAGGAACCAATGGTTTAAGGTCCAGTCTGAAAGCTGGCCGGCTCAAAGTCCAAGAAGATCCAATGTTTCAGTCCAAGTCCGACTACAGGAAAAGACCGATGCCCCAGCTCAAGCAGTCAGCAGAAGGAGTTCCCTCCTACTCAGTCGTTTTATTCTATTCAGGTCTTCAATGGACTGGTTGAGGGAGGGCCAATCAATTGGCCACAAAAACCCACATTAGGGAGGGCAATCTGCTTTACTCAGTCTGCAATTCAAATGTTAATCTCATTCAGAAATACCCTCAAAGACACACCCAGAATAATGGTTGACCAAATGCCTGGGCACCCTTGGCCCACTCAAGCTGACACAAAAAATTAACCATTACAAGGGACCTCAGGAGTCATCTGGTACAGCCCCCTTTCCAAAGCATAAATCCCTGTGGCCATTGATCATCAATAAACCAAGCAGGTTCACACCACTCTTAAGCGTTATCCTTGTTTTCAGCAGGGTTCTACTAAATTGCCTTCTACGGTGAGGTTTAGATTAACATCGGAAAGAGCGTGGGCTCAGGGCACAGCATTTTGAGAGCAAAGGGTCAGGTTCTTCCCGTTGCACACTGTGGCTCTTGCCCAGCTAGAAGTGGTGTCCACGATGGAGCCTTTCCAGGGCAAGGCAAGTGCAGGCCCCACCCAGACTCTGACCTCCGGCAGGCCCAGTGCAGCTGCAGTCCCTCAAAGGGGAGATGACCTGGGGAGAAAGCTAAAGGCCAGTGTTGGTCTATAAAGCCCTGGTTCTGAGTACAGAGGACCAGTACTGAGGGCCAAGCCTTTCCTCTTCCTCCCAGGTAGCAGCATAGGCTGCACTTGACATCCATTTGAACTTGTTTCACTCTTACAAAATGTTGGGGGAGGAGGGAACACACAGCATGATTGACTTCAAGTCTGAATATTCTCTGTGTCCTTATCTGATGTTTTCCACGTGTCATTTTGCATAAACTGAGTCCCCTCTCCTGATTGTCATCACTAAGACCTCAGAGACCCCCTTCCAGCTTCTCCTACAAGTAGCCCCCAGCATCCTGCTGAAGCTGTATTGTTCTGTAAATATCCTAATTCCTGACACTACCTCTGTAAAGAAGGAATCATTCTGACTGGCAAAAGTTAGGGCTGCTTTGAAATTTTGGTGAAAGCATTAAGGAAAAGCCACAGATTAAGATGTAGATCAATAGAAGTAGTTTTCTAGATTCACCACTTTTCTGTGCCTAATATCACCTTTTGACCAGCATCTGGGGTGCTGCCTTCACATCATATTCACAATGTCAATAAACATGTAAAGCAGGTAATACAGTTTAATCTGAATGGGAAAATGGAAAGGCCCATCTTGCTGTCTACAAGGATTCTCTGTCCCGGCTCTGTTTTGTATACGTGGGATATTAAAATACACAAAAATTAGCTTCAGCAAGCTAGGTATCTCATAAAAGTTACCAAAATTCCCCAAGAGGGAGAATTCAGGGGCAAGTCACATCCACCCGAGACAATAATAAAAGTACCAGCCCTGGGCTAGTGGTTAGAGGAGTTTCACCAGCAGGATGTTGATGGCTGAACTCTGGGGTCAACTCTTGGGTGTTTCTGGGGTTCTGTGAGGGGAGTCATCTCACATACGTAAGCTTTCTTCAGTGACATCTCTACCCATATACCCATCTTTGCACATGAGAAGGGAGTGGCGAGGGAGAGCTCGGCAGTAAATGCCTGTGCAGGAGGCCCAGCTCGTCCTCGGAGGCACTGCGCAACCTTGGGCAAGATACGGAGTCTCTCCCTGAGGAGCACGCAGACAGAGTCGTTAGGATGATTCAACTATATAATCAGGCAAGTATTCTTTACAGGCTGCAGTCTGTTTTACCAAGGAAAGGTATTATTATGATCAAGCAAAACAAGGTAGATCCTCTGCACCCCTCTGAAAACCTCGCCCTGTTTCCCTGCAGGTGGCACCAGCATTGTGCGATTATTTTTTAAAGTGGTTTCCATTCACGTTTAAGTCACTAGTTTCCATTCCAGCAACAGGTCAGTGAGTTAGAGGCAGCTAAAAATATAACTGCCTAAAGCAAACAAGAAGAAACCATCTAGACTTTCAGTTTCGTTTTCTTTTTGTTTTAGAAAACCATTTGAGTTGGCCCCCAAGTGCCCAGTGGAGCTAAGTGTGATAGAAAGATGGTGGGTTTGACATCTGACCCGCAACAACTGTAAGAAGTATAGTGTCACATAACCTCCCAGAGCCCACAGGTGAATTTCCTCGTAGCAAAATGTAATAGTAACATTTACACTGCAGAATGGTTATAAGGGAATATATGCAAAACCTCTGTTACGTGGTAAGGGTGTCGTTCCTCTCAGAAAATATATAGATGCCAAGTCCAAGGTCAGAGATGTGCTCTTAATCTAAGCTTGGGAAGAAATATAAATAAAGTTGGTGAGCATCCAGGAAGGTCAAAGTAAAACTTCAGTTTCCAGTACAATGGTGTCCTCTGAGTACTTAAGACTGTCAACTTCCTCAAGTGGCACACAGATTGTTGGTTGATTGGTTTGATGTCAGACAAACCTGAATTCAAGACCAGGTTCTGCCTCTACCAGCTGTGTGACCTTGGGAAAGGGACTGGAGCTCTAAACCTCAGTTTCCTTTCCTGTGAAATGGGCCCATATCAATTCCTTCCTCATGCAATTGTGATGATATGAGAAAATGATGTAAATGAAGTGCTTGGCTAATGGTATTATGTGTAGAGGAAAGTTAGCTCCACCACCTGTGACAGATAGACCCTAAGGTCACCCCCCATGTCCCCTGTCATCTGGCATTTATGCTCTTGTGTAATCCCCTCCCTGGAGTGTGGATGGGATCTATGACTTGTTTCTAGCCAAGAGGATATAATAAGGTCAAAGGAATTTTGCAAATGTAATCAAGGCCCCAAATCAGTTGATTTTAAGTGAATCAAAAGAAGAGTACCCTGAGTGGGCCTGACTTAATCCGGAGAAAGCCTGTAAAAGAGAGACTCTCCTACTGGCCTTGAAGAAGCAAGCTGCTGTGATGTAAATTGCCTGTGAAACCAGTAAACAGTTAGCCACTGATGATTAGGTAGCTAGTAACTGAAGTTTTTTTTCCTTTTTGCAATTACTGATTATAGCTTTTAGTTGTTACCCTGCCCAGGGTTAACTGTGTTGTTTAAGCAATCTGCTCTCTGACTCCCAGTAGGTTCCTACAGATAACATCTCCCTGGCGCCTGGGTCACCACGGTAATGGGTGTTTAAGCTGTTTTTCAAGAATTAGAACCCCTTGTCCAGGCCAGTTGAGACCACCAACCCATCAACTGGGCTGTCACAGATGCCTAATAAGTAACATTTTGACATCAAGAGGCTAAAAACTCCACCCTCAGATCATGCTAACGCCACCATTTTTGAACATGTGTCTTATGAAGATGCATGAAGTCTGACTACGCTTGCTCAGATCACCAACTACCTCCCCTCTCCTCACCTCCAACCACCTATCGCCACTTCAGACCACCTTACCCCCTACCCCACAAATATCCCTGAGTCCCCATTTTTGAGGAGGTGGATTTGAGATGGGTTCTCCCACTTCCTCACTTGGCTGCCTTGTGATTACAACCATCTCCCCGCTGCAGTCTCATCGTCTCAGCGTCTGGCTTTCTGGGTGATGGGCAAAAATGAACCTGGGTCAGTAACACCTATGTCGAGGGCTGTGGGGCAGGGAACCGTGAGGGGCCTCAAGGAGCTGAGGGCCTCAATCCTACATCTGCCAACAACCACGAGAGCTTAGAAATAAACTCTGAGCTCCAGATGAGACACTGAAAAGAGGACTAAGCCACCATCAGACTCCTGACCCATAGAAACTCTGAGATAATAAATGTTTTACACCACTAAATTTGTGGTAAATTGTTGCACAGCAATAGAAAACTAATATGCCACTGTTTCTGGAAATCATTTCCTAGAGACTGGCTTGCACTGAAGGAAGACAGAGTTTACTTCGATCCCATCTATAGAACTGTGGGATGTAGGGATGAGGGAAGGAAAAGGAAGCTTCCCCAGACACTCCTGGTCCCTTTTCTGAGGACTGTGCCTGGTGGAGCAGCTGGGAAGACTTCTCATGTAGTGCCCTGGACCCTCATCTGGCCCTCACCCCCTGGTCACGCTCAGGTCTCCATGAGGCTGCACACTGGCCACCTGGCCCTTCTTTGCTGATGTACCCTGTAAAGTTGGGCTAATTTGTTACTCTCAGCTGTGTGTGGGGCGTCTTAGTTTTCACATCTGCAAAATGGATGTAATTATACTAGTTTTACTCAGCTCAGAAGGATGTTGTGAGGATAACATAAAGGAATCACTGTGGAAATAGCTTTTTTAAAAGTTAAAATAAAAACGAATGTCAGTGGCTCTTCTACTGAAGAGGGGGAGGGACAATCTCTGGCCCCTTAAAGGGAGGGCTTCTAACGCCACCTGGAAACAGTAACTACTCTCACATAAGGGAGAATCGGGTCCCAAGCTCTTAGGTCTCAGTAACTCAAAGCTAAATAGAGATAGTAGCTGTAAATTTTTCAAGACATTTGAAAAAAATTAGTCTTTAATTTCACTTTATTGATTTTATGTATATTTTATATACTCCACCAACTCCCCAAAAAAGTTTTGAGGGCACCCAAAATCAAAACAAGCTATGATCACAAAAATTAATTAACAATAAATAATAAACTTAATAAAACTGCCTTTCAGTGCCTACAGAACAAACTTCAAACTCCTCTAGCTTATATTCAAGAACCGTCATGATTTGGTCACAAACAGAGCAGATATTCGGGCCATGCCAGTTGTTCAAGTGTTGAAATATCTGCACTGGCTGGTCAGTAGCTGTTCTAGAGCACTTCACCCCCACCCGGCCACCCCACTCAGGACCCTCTGGATTTCCCCACCATCCAGCATTAAGGACTGATGGCAGACATGGCCTGGGGCCTCCAGACCTCACCCCAGTGCTACAACTGGTGCCAAACGTTAGATCATTTGATTATTATCTAGACAACCAACCTTTCTAAGTGTAATTCTTATTCGTCCCCTGGGCATAGCCCGCATGGATTTCTCACTGGACCCTCCATTCCCACCCCACGCCCTGCACTTCCAAGCTCTGTCTTATTTTCCACTGCTCCCTCTGCCTGGAATGTCTTCTCCACTCCCCCCTGCCGTCTGCCTGACCATATTCCTACTACCTCTGAGATCCTAAGTGTTGGTGACCACCTCGCTAAACCTCAGTTTCCCCATCTGTAAAGTGGGAATTCTAAGAGGACCTACTTCGTAAGGTAAGGATTAAACAACAGTGCAGGCGATGCCTGAGCACAGTTCTAGGTGCAAAGAGATAAAGTGTGACCCATTCGTATTTCCAGTCCCCCTCCTTTCAAGGCTTTTTCTCAAATGCCAGACATCTGTGAAGCATTCGTCCACCCCACGGCTTGAAGGGGCAGCTCCCCTCCGAATCCCTGCAGTCGCTCCCGGGCCTTCCTCCTGGCTCCAGAGCCTCTCCACCTCTCAGTGTGAGGCACGTGTCGGGGTGGTGTCCCCCCTCCAGTCTGATCAAAGGCGGAAACCTGATTCACTTCTGTCATTTCTGAGCCCAGCCCAGCCACAACTTGGGACATTGAAAGCTTTCAGGAAACCTTTGCTGACATGAGATGAAATATGGAGATAAATGTTTGTTGAAGGAATAAAAGCCAGAGCTTTACATAAGAAGCGCCATAGAGCTTTGCACACAAGAGAGCAGCACAGGGCCGTGCAGAAAACCAAATAATAATAATAGTCGACACCTATGGAGCACTTACTATGAGCCAGGCACTGTTTTAAGCACTTTGCAAACATTAACTCATGTAATCCTCCCAACCACCCTGCAGGGGAGGTACTGAGATTGCCGATTGTCTGCCTGTGCACCCCACAGGGAGCAAGCTCATGCGGGCAGGGACCATGTCCTTCATCTCCTGTCCTGTGCCCGACACAGGGTAGCTGCTCTCCAAACGTGGAGGGCTCGCAGGTACATTCAGCTTTACCATTCCGTCTGCTTCCTTCCTCCACCTTCCTGAGTCCTCCCCCCTCACCCCACCCCCGACACCTGCCTTCAGATGCTTCACTCACACCAAAGTATAATAACCATTTAAGGCTCCAAGGGTAGCTGCACCATTTGGAAAAACTTGGAGTTTTTCTTTGTGTGCCTGAAATCACACGTGTTTTAATCATACGACAGCTAGTATTGCAAATCCATATTCTATTAACTGAGACAGAGGGTACAACAACCAACGGGATGCAGGAGAGTGTGTGTTTAATCTGAAAGGGGTTTCTTTAAAATAACAAAATCCTGAGCTGATTTCTAAGAAGGTAAAGGGGAGAGGGGCCTTTCAAGCAAAGACAATGGAGCCTCTGGAGGCCAGAGGGTGGAATGCGAAAGTCTGGCATTAAGGCAACAGTAAATATAGATTTCCGTTTCCACATCTGAGTTCCTGGGTGGAGCCTAGGGGCTTGTATTTTTCAGAAGCTCCCTGGAAGGTTCCAATGTGCAGTCAGTTGAGGACCTAATGGATTAATCCAGCGTTGCCCAGTTCTCGCTGCATATTAGAATCACCCAAGGAGCTTGGAAGAAATTCTGAAGCTCGGGCCCTGCCCCCAGAGATTCTGATTTAATTGGTCTAGAGGTGCCAGGCATTGGCATTTGTTGAGGCTCCCTGGGTGCTTTCTAAGGAGGGTTGGGAGTACAGCATCAAGGTAACTGTACGGGGTTCAGTAGGGGGGCAGTGTGAGCAGAGGGTCAGTATAATGGCAAAGGAGGTTAATAAGATGGAGTGCGAGGAATCCAACACTGATTTTTGACAGCCTGGTCAAATACAGGTATTAGTTGAAAGCATGTGAATTTTTAAAAAGACCTAAAAAATTAATTTATGTTATGGATTTTGTTTAATTTTATTTTATACATTTTGTATATATCACCTACTTCCAAAAAGGTTTTAAAGGTATTCTGAATCAAAACAAGGTGTGATCATAACAAAAATAATTAACAAGAGGAAAGATGGGCATCAGAATAAGGTTAGTAAAGGGTAGTAATGAAAGAGAAAATTGGATCAAGAGTTTCAGAGGATCTGAGGCAAACCCCTTCCCCTGTCTCAGGCTATTCAAGTTATATACCATCCTTCAACGGTATCGGGGTGCTCACGCCTGTAAGTTCCATCTCCAACCCTAAGTCTGCCTTGGGGTGACCCAGGGGCCTTGTCCTCCAACTTTGCACACCCCATGGAATACACTGCAACACCACCTACTCAGGAGGTGCCTGGCAGATGTCTGGCGAAATGAATTGTTGACCCAGCTTCTTTCTAACAGGCAACCTTTCCAGAGAACAACAGCAAATATAGATTATCTGTGTTTGAAGACAGTGTGTAATTGAAGCACCTGCAAGTTAAAATGAGAATGCCAGCTCATGAAAAATCACATCTTTAATGGGGAACATGAACGTGAAAGCAAATCCTTCCTAGGGAGATTGAGTTGCAGAAAGTTTCAGAAAAAAAGCAGTCTTGCCCCTGCCACCAATTCAATTTCCTGAGTGAACCTGCTATAGTATGTGTTTGTCTAATAGACACACATGTATGTGTGGTGTACATGTGGATGCACAAATACATGTGTCTTTATATATCAGTAGATCTGTTATAAGTCTATAACAGTGTTTTTCAAGTCTCTTTTCATTATCGTCTCCTCCAAGGAGCCTTCTCAGACATTTTCCCCCATCCCCCCGCCATGAAAATTTACTACCACAGATATACTGTATAACTGTTTATGTGCTGTATGTGTATTTGTGCTTTATATATAAAAAGAGTAAGATTTTTCACCCCACAGGAACCAATGTTATCCCGCTTGGTGAGATATTGCCCCCCTTGAGAATGTGTAATCTATATGTGCATCTATGCATGTGCACACACACACACACACACACAGACAGACACACAATGAAAGTGGTTAATGTGAAAGTCAACAATAGCCAGAGACCATAAGTGGATTCCATGAATTTGCACAATTTGAACTGAGGCCAGGATCCTGCAGGCCCAGGAATGTGGTTCCATCTATTTCATAGTTGAAAAATTCCCCAGAGAGGCCAAATGTCTTTGTCAAGGGCAGAGGGGAGTCAAGGGCATGACCACCCCAAGTGTTTACCATTAGGAATGTTTGCCTTGTGAAAAACAGCATTCTCCTTTCTGAGGAAATTGACCTCTGGAGGAGTTGTCAGAGGCCTCACAGATTGGCTTGTCTGTGTGAACGGCTTACCTGTCTCATTGGTGTGCAAAATTGGTTTGGAAATGAGGTCATTACTGTATTTTCACCCGGTGACATCCCTGGGCAGGCCCTGTTGCACCTCCTTGCTGCCAGGTGGCAGTGTCCCAGCACACAGATGTCAGGGCACTGGCCAGAGAACCAGCATGTGTCAGCAGCACATGGCTTGGTGGGAGCCAGGCCAAGCAGTAAATGTCAAGGGGATCATTTGACAGAACAACACCCTGAGTGCAGGGGATATGAGGAAAAGTGTGGCGGTGGAGGCGGGGGATGCGTTCTGTCCACCTGCAGGACTTTTGAGTTCACGCCCGCAGAAACTTTTTCATGGGTCTCGCAAACAAAGTCCGGAGCGTCAGCCTCTATGAATATTTCGTTATGTGCAGAATAAGAATATTAATAATTTGGATTCACACAGGAAAATTCTCCAAGAAATTCAGAATGCTTCATCTTACGACTCAACCCTGGGGTCGCCAGATCTCAGTGCTTAGTGGAATGGACAGCGACAGGTTAAGGATGGCCACCTCCACTGAAGGCAGCCCCTCCAGTCTCATCAGCATTTATATAGCAAAGGCCAAGCCCACAGCTCTGGGCACCACAGCACATTCAGTTCAATTCCTTGTCAGCTGGGCACTAGGTCAGGGGTCAGCCCACCACATGTTTGTGTAAATAAAGTTTATTAGAACACAGGTATATACATCGTTTATGTATTGTGTGTGGCTGCTTTCATACCACAACAGCAGAGTTGGGTAGCTGCGACAGAGACTGCAGGGACCCCAAAGCCGAAAATACTTACTATGTGACCCTTCACAGAAAACGTTTGCTAACCCCAATCTGGGTTATGAGAGCTCCAAGACCCTCCACCCAGTAGATGGTAAACTGATTGCAAGCAGAGTCCTTTTGGAATTTCCCACAGGGCCCCACAGTGCTCAGGACACAGCAGAACCAAGGAATTCAACTTTTAGAGCTGAAAGGGACCTCCGATACCATTTCACTGAATCCCCTTATTTTAGAAATGAAGAAATCCAAATGACCAATACAAAATAATAGAATGGCAGGAAGCAGAAGCAAAAATAAAGTTTCCTGAATTCCATTGTATTTCTCTGTTGCTCAACAAATATTTGGTGAATGTGGAATAAATGTAAAGATATATATGGGTCTATATAGCAATATCTTTACTTGAGCATATGGTATATGCCGAACAGTACATGGATATAGGCATTTTGGTCTTGGACCTCAAATCTCAGGAGAAGAGTACATATGTATATCACATCTATCTATCTAATGTATATTATATATTATGTATACTATATGTATATATTTATGTATGTATACATATATATTTATATATAACATGTAAAATATATATATTATATATATAACGAAATATGTTATGTATATAAAGCAACAATATAACGATGGTGTACATCCTTTGTAGGAAACAGCCAGCCTTGAGGATGGGATCCATCTGATCTGTGACTTCAAGGTGACCACCGTCAGTTGGTTCCTGCCCTATCTGCTTGAACCCAACTGCAGGAAACCAGCACCAAGCCCAGGGAGCAGAACGATGGCATGGGTGACAGTTATCTTCCATCCCTAGCCTCTTTTTCTGGCTCCTTGCAGACCTTCCTTCCCCACATCACAAACCCTTCACCCACTGGCTGCATCTGATAACCGCTCCCCTCCCCTCCAGAGGGACTGACATCTGACTGCACAGTGGGAGGCGCTCTCCCACAGGAGAATGTTAACCAGCTGGGCGTTTATCTCCCACTCTGGGCTGAAAGCTGCCTCACCCGTGATAGTGCGATTCTTGGCATACAGGTAGAAGAATGTTTTCTGAAGAGCATTAGGCCTAGATAAGTTTCAGATCACCTTTTAAGGTGACATGACATGGGAGAGAGGCCAGAAAGGCAAAGTCCATGGCTTTTCTCTAGTGGTGCTCTTGGTCTCCCAGTCAAGAGAAGCTCCTGCGCTCCTAAAGAGGTGGAGAACCTGAGGTCCCTTCATCACCTGCTCCTTCCAGAATCTGCCCTGGCAACAGGTCTGTTGGGGGGAGAGGTAGATGGCTTCCTCCCCCTTCTCTGCCTCAGCTTCACTGGAACTCTCCCTTCATGTCCCGCCCCTGAATTGAACCCCAAGTCCTTTCCCGCCTGTGCTACAAAACTCCACTTCCTAATACCAGGTCCCCTTCCTGCGAGTTTCCATACTTTCGTACATGCCCTTGAGTCACAGTCCTCCTGCATGTCCAGTGGCTGCCTGGTCCCCGCTATCCTGGGGCTGCAAGTTCTGCCAGGGCCCAAGTATGTCTGTTTTGCGCATCTTATTCCCTACTAGATTCAGCGCCTGGCACCTGGTGGACCTCAATAATCAGCTGCCACATGGAAAAGTGTATCTCAAGCACATTTGACTTAATTTTGTTATTCTAAATTATTAACATACATTAAAAGATGTAGTTTTGGAGTCAGTCAGACCTGGGTTTGAATCCCAGCTCTACCACTTTCCATGGAACCCCGATTCCAAGCCCCAGATTTCCCATCTATAAAAGTCACAATATACCTCCCCCATGGCATTGCTGCATTAGTGATATTGGATTAAATAGAGCGGCTAGCACAATGCCTAGTGCATGGTAGATGCTCAAAATTTGTATTTATTATGATGCCTCCTGTAGTCTTGCCACCTTTGACTATGTCATGTATCTTGGAATGATTCAGAAAGGACCGAGCATCAGGGAGGTGGGTCCACATGGAGTGAAGCGCAGCCAATGGCTCTGTTCTCCACCCTGACTTCAGTCTGCTGTGTGGCAATATCACAGCCCAACTTCTCTGGGCCTCAACGTCCTGTCAGCAAAACATAACTTCAGGCTCCTCGGAAGCCACTGGAATCCTATGAGGACTCAGTGGAATCCACCGAATTCCATGAATAACATTGTTAACTTTCTTTTGATTTGTTGTTTTTCATCTTTACAGTGCCCTGGCAAATTGCTGTAATTATTCCTATTGTGGGACTCTACCGTATGTCTATAAATGAGTCTAGTTATTAGTAATGGAGTGAGGACAGAATAACTGGAAAACACAGGTTTCTTTCAAGTCAAGGGCTTCATCCTTGCAAAGCTGAGTTTCAAAGCTTACCCTAGAATCCTGAGGCACTTTGGCCAATGGCCAGCTCTTGGGCAAACTGGCAAGGGGACAGAGTCCGCCTTTGGTAGCCACCCCCATGTCGCACAAAAGGTACTACTTCTACCCCCTGCCCTGACAGACATCTCGCACAGTACACACAGTGCCCCAGCGGCACACGGTACTCCTGGCCTCTCTCCACACCCGGTTCTGATGCTCTTCCCCCCGCCTCCTGATCTGAGAAAGCAATCCTAGCAAATGTGGCAGCGGGCGCTACAGTGTCCATGTGTAGCCAGTTCAGGGTAACACATGTTTTAAAAAGGACCTCTGGGGGACATGACTTAAACGGGCCAATCAAAGGGTGGGAATTCATGTCACTATGGCAGAGAAGTGGAAAGGAGACTTGAGAACAGGTAGGTCTTTAAATGGCTCTGACTTAATTGGCTCTGGTAATTGCCCAGTTTGCCTAAGTGTGGAGATCTGCCTTGACCTTGAACTCTTCACTGTGACCTATGGGGAATTAAGGAAAGGGAAAGCCTTAGGCATCCTACTGTAGCTTTCCATCGCAAAAAATTGTCCCTTGCTTCAGCACAAGCACTTTGTCTTCACACAGCTGGGAGGGTCTGGGAGAAATGAGGCAACAGACAGCACAGACCCTCACGCCCGGGGATGGGGTTTGAAGCCTGGCTCTACCATGTCCTAGCTCTTTGGCGTTGGTCAGGGTACCCCGTCTCTCTGAGCTTCAGTTTCCTCATCTGTAAACTGGGAATAATAACAGGACCTACCCAGAGAATTCAATGAGTTAATGTAAGGTGTTCAGACCAACACATAGCCACTGCTATTATGATTCAGTTTCCAAACTTACTCTCTGATTTCTGCAAACGCAGAGAGACTCATGGGACCGAAGAGGACGGGGGAATGAAGACTGACTTTTCTACTTCAGATGTCAAGTCAGTTCCCCTCTGTCTCTCCTGCCCTATTTTTCCCCTCCCATCCCCCCAATCTCTTTCCCAACATTTCCTGCTTCAAGCGCATTATACTCTGGGGATGGGGATGAGCAGTTGTGCAAAAAAAACAAGGCCATGACTGCTTTGATAATTCCATAGACCATGGAGCAGATTCTAAAGTCAAGGGTCACTATTCAAGATGACTGCAATACTAGGTACATTGGGCAACCTGAGAGCAGCTGGGAGACCCGCTACCCCTCAAATTTCTCCCCCATTTTTGCATGTGACAGCATTTCAGATTTCCACAGTTAGATTCACTTCTCTGGGTTCAGGATATTCACAGCGGCCCTGGTGAGCTTATGGGCTGGGTTCCCCTAACGGCCTGTGCATCAGAATCACTGGGGCACTAGTTAATTGCAGACAGCTAGGACCCCCCTGCCCCCCGCAAAGACTCTAATTCATAAGTTTGTGCTGGAACTAGGAAAGTGTCCCAGGTGGATCTCACGATCGTGCAAGGCTGGGAACCCCTGTTCTGGTGGGGACTGCTCCGTTCTGGAGGCGGGACCTCCAGCTCTCTCCCTCGGCTTGTGCAGAAAAACACAGTATGCAGGCCCTAGAGAGTCTCCTTTTCTGTGACGAGGATTATGTCTCCTCCTTCCTCAAAGGGACAGTGTGAGAATAAAATCAGGTAAGAGACTCAAAGATGCTTCAAAAACTGTAAGGACACATAAGAAACCATTTTAAGGGAGTATAGGAAGTAAGGTTGCGAAAGGGGATGAAGGTCTAGCTGGAGTGTCTTCAATAACAGGTTGAAGCAGTTGAACTTGATCTAGCAGGGAGAGGAGTGGGTGTGATAAAGAGAATATTCTAGGAAGATTAAGCTAACCGTATCAAACATGGTGGACAGGCGGTGGGGGGCTGCGGGCAGGATGCCGTCTTAGGGGATGATGAAATAATATAATGGGAGGAAACAAGGAAATAAATCATTTCCATGGTAGAGAACGGTTTGTTGTTTGCCAAACCTGCTTCTTCTTTACCTGGGAACATGGCTAGATGAAACTTGGGTTCTGAATTACGGAAAGTTGGTGGAAGTGATTTGGCCACTTCCCGGCGGGAACCATGCAAACCTTCTGTGTAATCCTCCACCTTTGGTCTTCCCCCTGTGCTGGCTGAATGCAGAGTCCAGCAGTGGAGTTGGCAGCCTTAGGGAGTGGCAGGACACAGAGTGGAAGGAGCCCGAGAAGGGAAGACCATGCACCAAACACTGCACTGAGCTGTTACGTGACCAAGTTGATGGACTGTTGTTTCAGCGGTGGGCCTATAATGACCAACACAATGCCTTCCATGAAAACAGTGAAACCTCTAGTTTACAAAAGAGGTTAGTGTTTCTTATCTTATTTGATCCTTATAACAATCCTGCCAGAGAGATCAGATCTCTGTTACACGCATGAAGCACCCAAATGAAGAGAGATCACGTAACTTTCCCCACGTGGATCCCTCTCCCAGAGGCCTGTGGTCAAGCCCTGCCCAGAACGCTTTATACCCAAGGAAAAGCCCGAGGCATTTGTGATAAAGGACCACAGACATATGGCTCCTTTCGTTTCTAAGGCAAATTACAAATACTGACAATCCTAGATTTTATGGTACGACTATAAAATGCCACAGAACCAAAAGTGAAACTGAATGAGAGGCAGGAGAAATGACCCCTACCCGGCCCCCTGTTATGTTTCCTGGGCCTCTCTCACTGTCAGCATTAGGAAGCAGAAGTGGCATCGAGGGCAGAGGAGCCTTGGGGTGAATCAAGAAACCTATATCTGTTGCCATGCCAACCTCCCAAATTGGATTTTTAAGAGAGACTAACTGGGCCGCGGTTTTTACTTCCTCTTCATTTTAGGTAATGGGTTCCCAGTTGCACATCCTCCCCTCCTTCATCTTTTGTGTTATCTCTCCAGTCTGATACTTTTTCTCTCCCCCTTACCATAGAATACTGATAAACAGAAGTGGAAAACATCATCTTACAGTCCATAGAGGTTGACACAGGGTGTAGGGGCACCAGCGCCAAACTTCTACACAACACAGCTCATGGTGACCCAAGACACACTGAAGGCCTCCTACTTCAAAATCCCTCTTCTCAGATGCAACAGGGCCAGGCATGCCATCTTTAGATAATTAAGCACTTTCTCCTCTTTTAAAATATACTTGCCCCACACAAGCAGGTGGTAGCACATGCAATCTTCTACATTATAAATAAAAGTCCAAGATCACCCAGCCTGCCATCAGAGGTGCCTCATGATCTGACCTTAACATATTTCTGTCCACCTCCCAACATCACTTCACTCTCTCATTGCCACAGCCAAGCAGAACTCTTTGTTCTTCCGGGACACATCCTGACATTTCTTGCCTCTATGAGAGCCATTGGTCACGCAGTTCCCTTCACCTAGGACTTTGGGTTTATTTCCTGCCTCTTGGATTGCTTCTTCATCCCCTCTGCTAACTCCGCTTGTGCTTCATTCTTCCCTCTCCACTCGGCATTTCCTAAAGCCCGGTCCTTATTTCTTTGCTCCTTTTCCATGCTCCCTCCTCCAGGGAACTTATTCCTTCAACTTATTCTCCTTGAAGCAGAAGCTGCACATCCCTAGCCCTGACCTTCCTCTCATTCTTTGCTTTAATTTTCCAGCACTCGAATGGACAGCTGCACTTAATTGGCCTGCCGTCACCTCAAACAAAACAGTTCTAAAACCAGAAGATTATTCTCATTAACAACTCCTTTCCTCACAGCTCTGTTTCTATTATAGATTCACAGGGTTTCAGGGTTAAAAGGAACCTTCAAACTCAAACTCAATTACTTTATCTGCACTCAATCCATGTACAACATCTTAGACATTAATGGTCAAGCCCATCACTGGTATCACCATTCCAAATATGGAAACTAGTCTCTCTAGAGGTGAATTTACCATGGAATCACTGAGTCTTAAGCTTTGGTGTCCCCCCTATATTTGCACAGTTTTCTTCCAAGGTCTGTGCCCAATTCTGTATCCACACCACCCTTCCACAGTATACTGTTCCTTTCAGTCCTAGTTTGGGCTCATTATCACCTCCAGACAGGAACGCTGGAGAACCCTCCTCATGGGCCTCTGCCTCAGGCTCCCCTTATTCTAACATGGTCACATGAACACAGCCGTAAGAACAGTGGCAGCAGCTCACATTTATCTCTCTTCTCTTCCTTAAATCCATATAGCATGTATCCCAAAATATTAGATTATGAATTTATCTGATAAGGGGGTCAGACTAGGTGACTTCTAAGAGGTTTTCCCAAATCAGAAATTCTATGATTTTGTGATTATCAATTTCATTTTACAGTAGAGGAAACTTGGCCTTAAAGAAAGTCACACAACCAAGTTGTAGCAGAGCCAGCCTTGGAAACCGGGTCTTCTTACTTTGAGTTCATTCATCTTCCCACCACATCATGCAATGCAACGTATGGACCTTTCTAAGTAAATAGGGACCAAATGAAGCTCCTACCCTGTGTAGAAACTTCCGGTTACTCCCCACCACTTACAAGAGAGCAAGACCCACTTAACTGCCATTCAAAACCCCTTCCCACCGTTGTCGTTTTTTCTATCTCATTTCTAACTGCCCCTCCATATGCCACTGTCTTCAGCCAACCTTGTATACCCACAGAGCCCTGAACATTTCACCTCCATACTGTTGCTGGACTTGACGTGGTTGCCCACTCCCAGCCACTCTGTGAATCATAATCGGTCTTTCAAGCACAACTCAGGTCCCACCTCCTCTCAAACTATACCTGGAGACCTCATCCAGGCCATACTAGTCCCTCCATCTGCACCCCCTCATTTCATCTCCTGTCACTCATTGGCATGGATGCTTGTTTGCATTTTTCCTCTTTGGCTGCAAGCTCATGCACTGCTGAGATCCCATCTTCTTTGATCTCCCCTCCCTGCTTGCAGCTTGCATTGAGCCTGGCACAGAGTAGCTGGCTCCACAGACATGTTTGTCAACTGGTTAATTGATTGATTGTTTTCGATCCCTTAACTCCCTAAATTCTTTATCTTCTTCACACCCAGCTTTTAAAATTACTTGTCACTCATATCATAAAAAAATAGCAAAGGAAGAAAAGCAAGTTATAAAGGAAAGGTCAGAAGCATTCTTTTCCTCCCTTTTTGGGTTTATTTGTGGTCAATTTGGGGTGATTCATGCTAATAAGCATATTTGCCTCAGCCTCCTCCATCCTATGAAATGTACACTTCAAGTGAGGACTCGACTTCCTCTTGTCCTTTGGATGCCCCGCTGGGCAGTTCAGCCCTCTTTTACCAGGGTCTGGGCCGGTGGTTCTCAGTCTTTGACAAATCCCAGAATTACCCAGGGGTAGTTTTTTAAGGATACAGTTGCTTACACCTGACCTCCTGACTCTGAATCAATGGGGATAGGGCCTGAGCAAGGCCACGTAAAGAAACTTTGCCGTGACTTTTACACGCCCCAAAGGCTGAGCACCATTGGCGTAGCCATTGTTCACCATGGGTGCTACAGTCAATATAATTCAAAGAAATCTTCCCACGCTAGCAGAGCTAGAGGGTTCTAGAGGTTAACAACTCCATTTCTTTTTCCCAGAAAGGATTCATTTCAGTTCTGACAGCAGACTATCTATCTTATTTATCCTTAAAGAATTTCACATCTCAGAACCAAGGTACTCCTTGAAGAAATATATGTGTTTCCAAAGTAGATTCTCACTCAGGGAGCTGGCAAAGAAATTTCCCTTGTAGCTGGAGCTGACCCCTCAGAACACAAGCAGGGTCAGATCTAAGATGTCCTGGGTAGGGAGAACCTTTTCGCTGACTCACATCTTCAGGAAACCCATGCTTAACCACTGTGCTTTTGACTATTTCTAGTCCCCCAGCTCTGATGACAAAGACAACTGAGAAAGTCTCCTGGGTAATAGTTTTAAAAGATACCAGATATTGAGAGTCTATTGTGTTTTTGTATAGACCAGATATATAATACACGTAAATGTGTGTGTATATTTTCTATGAGAGCAACTATGGCTATGCAGAGCTAGAGGGTTGCTGGGGAGGGAGTGGGGAAGTCTGCATAGAGGGCCCCGGGGTCCTGTTGGAACTAAAGGACCCAGACTCCAGAGCCTTCTTTCTCACCTAAGTGTCAGAGTCATAGGCACCTTTTAGGTGAGCCTGGGAGGCCCTGCCCAGGACCCAGCGACAGGAAAAGGAACGAAGCCCCAAATAACATCTCCATGGAGCTGGAAGGGGAGAGGCCAGTGCAGCACCCCCAGTGGTTTGATACATCCTGGCCAGACCCCGGGGCTACATGAGAGCTCCTTCAGATGAGGGAGCAACTGACAGGAGGAATCAACTTCCCCCAAGCTGGAAGAACCCCACAACTGGTCAGGGATCTGCACTCACCCTGCGATCAAGCCAACCACGTTACTTCAGACAATGGCCTCTGGGGGCCTCCAGCTCTCAGAGCAGCAGCCCCAGCAGAGGCAATCAGGTCCAGTGATGCTCCAGCTCAGGACACTGTGCTCCAGCTCCCAGTGGTCTGTGTCCTGACCCCAGCAACAAAGCGCAAGCAGACAGGACTGAGTCTCTGACTTCTTGGACACATCAAGTGAGGGAAGCTCAAGAGCTCGACTTCTCACTATTTGGGCTATACTGGGCCTGCAAAAGACACTTTACTTATTCCCCAGAATACACATACACAGCTCATTCAATGCTCACACCAACTCCATGAATATGTATTGCCACTGCACCGGTAAGAAACTGTGGCCCAGAGAGGCCAAGCAGCCTGTCCTGGCTCACACAGCTGGTAACCACAGCCTGACACCCAAAGCCATGCTCTCCCACTGCATCTCCTGCCACCACTAACGTGGGCCCACCACCTAGCAACTCAAAAGGAGCCAAGAATGGAAAGCTTTTGATCTGACTGTCTAAATCGATGGGCTCTATGCTGGGTGGAGAAAGCCAACCAACACCTGGAGAAACAACACAGGTCAGCAGGGAGGTGGGGGCTGACACTGCTGACAGTGGACTTCAGCATCTGCAGACCCCCAAGTCCTCACTCCCACCACCTGCCATAGCACCTGAGATGTGCACCAGTTGGCCTTTGACACTAGCGTTCCCATGGATGTGTTACTAGGCAAAGATGCACTCACTGACATAGCAGGGCAGATGAACTTGTGTATTGGATTATTGACTGCAGATCAAAACCTGGAGGTAGTGGGAAAGAAAAATAGTTGCTTGATGTGATAAAGGGAAGGTCAAAATCTAATAAGCTCATGCTTAGGCAAGAGAGCTGCCCAAGCTGACTAGGCAGCCAGTGGGCAGCTGGGGTCTGAGCAGGAATGCCACGAGATTTGATCCTGTCCGTTCTGGAAGTCAGATGACCACACCATGGGTCACCATGACTTGACTTGTGACCTGCACCACTGTCAGAGCCTTCTGGATTGCTCAGTAAATGAAACAACTAGTCATTTCCATCTGACAATCAGCAGGACTCTGTTCTATTTCTCCCACACTGAAATGATGATTATTTCACTAGACCGACCCCATGCACGATTGTTCTGGAGTCCTGTGGACAGGGTTTTATAGCCTGTCAGCATCTGTTAACTGAACACTGATCGGGTGCAAGCTTTCTATCAACAACACTCCCGATCATGATGCCCAGAGGCCATTAGACATTCTGGACATTAATCGTCACTAGCAAGGCCACCTGGTTCTGCTGTGGCAGAAGCTGCCTGCCATTGGACCCACCTCTGATTATGACTCAGTAGCTCTCCACCAGAGCTACACACTAGAGTCACCTGGGGGTGGGGGTTAAAATACTGATTCTGGGTCCCACCCACAGAGACTTTGATATAATTGGCCTGGGGAGCAGCCTGGCATCAGCAGTTTTTGAATCTCCCCAAAAGATTTGAATATGTAGCCAAGGTTGGGAACCACTGGTTTCTGTTGACACTCACACCCATGGCCCCAAGAGACATTTGTTGCAAATTGGTCCACCATCGTCACTTCACTTGGTGGCTTTCTACCTCTGGGGTCTGGGGGTGGGACTGGGGTGGAGGAGTCAACACAGATGGGAGGGATGTCTAGATCTAAGGACTCAGTGCATCCTGCGTTCGTCTTTCCAAATCACATTCCATTTTCCTTTTACTTCCTTGCTCTTCCTTCTTTCAATAAACGGCGCTCACTGCCACTGTGAATTCTCTAACCTGTGGTCCTGCCTTGATGATCAAAGTCCAAGCTGCATATGATCTCATTCTCAAAATAGCCCCATGGGTGAGGAAGGAGCCAGGCTTTTGTTCCCTAAGGCAAAGCAGGGACCTGCAGATCAAGAAAGGTTCTATCTGGAATTCATCTCATTATTCAGCTTCAATGTGTTTACAGCAATTTTCAATTTACAAAGCGCTTTCACCTATTTGCTCCTGTGGAATCCTCACAGCAAGTCTGTGGTGACAGTATTTTCATAACCAGGTGGCCATGTATCCTGATTTGCCCTAAACAATCCCTGGTTACACCTGCTGTCCCAGCCTAACTATTGGTGGCACCCCCCTTTCACTCTCAAACCAAGTGTCTTGGTTTGGACAATAAATTATGTGGTCGCCTTATTTATAATGACCCTCTTGTTTTAAGAGGGGGCTACTGAGACTCATAGAAGTTAAGTAATTTGTTCAGAGTTGCCCAGCTAATTATAGGCAGAGACAAGACTTGAACTAATATCCTGTGTCTGCAAACCTCTGCCCCTTTCGCAGATATTATGGAACATTAGAATCAGAGCTGATGTACTCAAAACTTTCTGTTATAGATGAAGAAACTAAAAACATAGGGAAATGATCTCTTAAAAGTCACTATTTGAAGTTCCCTGGAAGGGAGGGACTTGGAGTTCAGAGCAGGGGTGAGCAGCCTCCTGGACAGCAGTCTATGACCACAATAGAGTAGATTAGTAAATTATGAATAACTGTCATCTCAGATGGCACTTGACAGCCTAACTTGGCAAAAGAAGGTGCAGGACCTGACATATGGGTGTTTGGAAAAGAAAGAGTAAGAAATTTGGAGTCTAAGCTGCTGGATTTGAGGTCCGGATCTGAACGTTACTTGCTGTCTACTTCTGGGTATTTCACACACCCTCTCTGAGCACACATGTTGTTCAAGCAGGAAATGGGACTAGTCATCATTCTTACTGCCCTAGGTTGTTACAAGGAGAGCAAACTGCAGCTCGCCCAGTGCTCTGACAGCAACGAGTCACCCGAGGTCCCTGTGAGTCATGTTTATTTGTTTTCTTCACGTTTCACACGAGTGAACCAAGGCTCATGAACAAGGATGCTTGGGATCCAACGAGATAAGATATTTGAATGTGCTCATAAAGCCCCAAATACTGCCATTTATTATAATTATTATCAGCAGCAGCAGTAGTAGTCACAGATAACGATTATCACTTGGTGTGGGACAGAAGAGTATGTCCTTGAAACTGCCTGGAGGACCGAGGTTTTGAACGACACGCCCAGTAGCAGAGCCAGGGTGGGGAAGGGAGTGTTGAGGATGACCACATCGCACCTCTTACTGGGTGGAGCCCCACCTGGTTGGGAGGCTTCCTAGAAACCAACCTGCCCAGACCTGCAGAGAGCACCTCAGGTACCTGACACCTTCAACAGGAGGCCTTTTTTCTTACAGAAATCATACAGCTAAGAGTCACTTCGAACTTTGGAAATGCCTGATTCTGTCAATCAGGACACGGCTTCCCTAAAATGAAACCATTCAAAGCCTGTACAGCGCTTTATTTCACAATTATTTTCAGCCTTTACTGGAAATGATAACTACTAACCGGAAGCTCAAAAGAAGGGGGAAAAATCAGAAGAGATTTCCTATCTGATTTTTTGTTCCCTGTCAGTCTGGTTTTTACACTCACCATGAAGGCCTACCTGGCTCTCCTGGATTGCTTTCCTTTAGGGAAAAAGAAAATGACAACACAGGCATTTTAGAATTTTTTGTGGGCACTGGGGCTGTGCAGTGAGCTTTTTATATAAATGGAGAAAACCTCCAAAGCTCCCAACATGAAATTCCAAAGATGCAGGTAGAATGGCTCTCCACGCCTCGTGGGGCAGAGAGCTCCTCTGGCTCTAAAGAGTCAATTTGTGTTTCAAATATCTTTCAGGAACTTGACACTGTGAAACTACTTGCTCCCAGGGAATCTGAGAAAGTCCTAGAATAGCTTTCTTCAAGGAGAGCAGCAAGACTCCTCGCTTTGTTAAAGCTCTGCCTATTCACTCTCTGGACCGGCCACAGGCCTGGACGCTGAGATTCAGGGCACCCCTGCCTGCCCTCGGTCCAACACTGCCCAGCCACGGAGGGGACGTGACCTCTTTCCTCACCTGGGTCTGCCAGAGAACCCAGAAATCCGACCCAGAGGGGTCCCAGAAACCAGATGAGGACAAGAAGCCACATTTGAAGGGAGAGAAACAGGCTGCGGAAAGCAAGTGTTACTAAATGACAGGTGTAATTTCTACTGATAATTTTGAAAAATAAACCCAAAGAATGTAAAACCTAGCAGAAGAAATTTCACAAACCTTTGTGGTAGCATCAGCCAGCTGGGACAGACCACCTCCCAAGTGTAAAATAAGTCACAACTAATTTTATATTTTTTAGGCATTGAAAGGTACCAAAGACCAAACGACTATCATCAAGGTTGATGGAGAGTTTATACTTTTTTCAAAAATCTATTTAAGTCCCTTGTAGATAAGGATCATTTGGCCAAAATAACATTTTCCCTCTTCCAGCGGATATACGTGCCTTTTAAATTCAGCCAGGAGGCCCCTGGACTGGCACCAAGGACTCTTCCCTTCTCAGTTACCTGCTTATTTCTAGGGAAACTTTGCATGCTAAGGTTTTTTCCCCGTTTGTGAAAGGTTTTGGCGCTCAGGCGGCCTGCCAGCTCCCCCTCCCCCAAGTCCTGGCGACTCTTTCTGCACCGCCCTGGGGACAACTCTCCTGCCGCCTCAGGTTTCCCCGCTTCTGCGGTGTCGGCACCGAGGGCTGATCAAATGTTTCTTTCTTATTACACCAGCGAACCGGGAGACGCCGCCTGGGCCGGCATCCCTCCTCCTACAGGTTGCAAACGAAGTGCAGCAGGTTTAACGTTAGACCGTTTCTGCCCGGGGAGCAAAGCGACTTAATTTTTCCACTGTGTCCCTTCAGCCCAGTGCGCCCCAGGGTGACCGGACGTCTCCCCTACTTGCAAACCTGTAGCATTTCCTGACACTATCCTGCACAATCCTGATTATGACAATACTAATAATGTGGGAGAACGGAGTGTTTTCTGCTTTGCAGGTCACAAAGCAAGACAACATCGTTTCCTTTTGCTTTCTTTTAGTGGCTCTGAGTAAAACAGAGAAAGGAGATTTTAAGAAATGATAATTTGGGTTTGCCAAAGATAATTACATCCGTAACATTTCCTTTTCTCTCCCTTCCCTCTCCCCCACCACCCCGAATTTTAGAAGGGCTCAGGGGTTCAGCCGGGTTCCTGCCATCTCCCTACACCTGGAGACGCCCTTTAGGACAAGCCAAAATCGCGCCGGGCCGGCTCTGGACCCGCGGCGGGTTTGACAAACTGCCTGCCAACTCTCCAAGAAGACAGCCACCTGCCACATTGCGCCCGACTCTTTTCGGCCCGGGAGCCCCGCAGCGAGGCTCTCTGGCTTGCAGAAAGGCCACCCAGGGGACCGCGAGGGCTGGGCTGCCCTCCCTGGGGAGGTACAGCATCCCAGCGCTGTCCGCGCGCCACACGTGAGCCAGGTGAGCTGGGCTGGAGGCGCAGCAGGTGCGGCGGGTGCCGGACGCCGACCTACCTTCACGAAGAGTTCGATCTCGGGGTCCCTGTCGTCCCCGTTAGCCGTCGCCGCGTCCGTCATGCCGTCGGCGCCCGGGGCCAGCGTCCCGGGCAGGGGAGGCGCCACCTCTGCGGCGCCCGGGCCAGCGCTCTGCCCTGCTGCCCGGCTGGGCCCCTCTTCAGAGTGGCGTTTAATTAATTTTTTTTTTTTCTGATCTATTTCTCAAGCCAGGGACAGTGATGTCTGAGAGATCAGTGTCCCGGGGGATCACATGAGGCGACAGGAGGCAAGTGGGTAAAGGTGCGTTCAGGGGTGGCCGCAGGTCCCGGGAGCAGCAAGTGCCGGGCTGGCCGCACGGAGGTGTCACAGGATCCGCGCCTGTCAGCGACCTGGCGGTAGTGGCCAGCGCGCCCAAAATAGCCGGCGGCCGCGGGGCGGGGTCAGCCGGGCGGGGGCGGGAGGGGCACCCCGCGAGCTTGGCCTCCGCCTGCCCCGGCCTACTCCCCTCCTGCCCCCGCCGCCCCCGAGGGCGGTCCCGCCCCGCCACCGAGGCCCAGAGGATGACCTGGGAAAGGTAAAGAGGAGAGGGAGAGGGAGCTGGGGGAAGAGAAGAGATGCTTAAGTCTTACGCTTCGTTAACGAAGCGTTAGCTCCTCCAAGTCACTCCACTGCCAGCGTTACCTACTTGGAAAGCCCCTCCCTGCCTTAGCAATGCTCAGAGTGGGGAGGAGCTGTGGGGAGCGGAGTGGGGAAGGAAAGGACCCCGAGAACAGGTCATCTGCCATCCTGGTGCTGGGTAAATACAGGAGGGCAGGGCGGGGTGGAGGGGAGGGTCTTGTGTGTAGAGCAATGACCCAACCGGGTCAGGAGCAGCCGGAGGCGAGGTTCCTTGACTTTTAACCTTCTGGGCTCGTTTTTTCTTCTTTCTTTCATTTTCTTTTCTGTTCTTTTGTTTTCTATTCTTTTCTTTTCTACTCTTATTTCACCTCTGTTCGCTTTTTAGTGAAGTATGATACACATACCGAAAAGTGTCCTAAGTGTACAGTTCTATCTGTACCCACCCAAGAAAAAGCAGCACCACATGAAGAAATAAAATGTTAGCTACACCTCCCAAAGCTCCTCCTGGTCTCTCCTCCGTACCTGTCCTCCACCTTCACCCTCCTCTCTCCCCGGGAGCCTTTATCCTGACTTGTAACAGCACAGGTTTATTTTGCCTGGAATCTTACAGTAAATGCAGCATATACTCCTTGATGTCTGTCTTCTTTTGCTCACCATTATGTCTGTGAGATTTGTTCGTGCTGCTGTGTATAGTTGTAAATCATCCATTTTCATTGCCACAATTTATGTATCCGTTCTTCTGCTGATGGACATTTGCATAGTTTCCCATTAATGATTTCCATGTATACTGCTGTTATGAACAGGCTGTCTATCAAGCATCCTTTGGTGAATACATGGACACTTTTTCTGTTGGGTATATACTTAGGAGTGGATTGCTGGGTTATAGACTATGAGAACGTTCTTCTTGAGTAAACTCTGCCAGATGATTTTCCAAAGTGGTTGTACCAATTTATAGTCCCAGCTTTCATTTCTTTTAAAAATAGGTACTAAGTCTTTTCCATCTGGAATCTGGTCAACTTCTGTTTGTTTTCTTTGCTTTCTCTTTAGCTAATCTTGTTTGTGCTCTGTCTGTCCTTACTTACAAATGTGTATTTGTTTCAAGCTCTACAGGAAAAAAATTGATCACTTAATAATATAAATAACTAATAGTATTTATTTATGTACCAGGCAAAAATGCTAAGTGCTTTACATGTCTTAACTTGTTTAATCTTTACAAAAGGGTTATTATTCTAATTTTACAAGTGGGTAAACTGAGGCATAGAGTATTAAGTAACTTGCCCCTGGTCATCCAGCTAGGACATGGTGGAGTCCCAGACAGATGGAGTAGTGCTCTCAACTACTTAACTAGCTGCTTCTCTCAAACTTAGTGCACACTGGGTAAGTCACTTTGGGGAAACAAAGACACTGCCCTGGTTTTAATGGAGATTAAAATCCATTTCAGTATAATAGTCACATGAAAGGAAAACTAAGGGTGCCACATGAAGTGGGCAGTTGGAGGGGCTACATAAGTTAGCATGTAGAGAGATTATCTGCCACAGCTGGAGTGGGTAGATGAAAAGGCCTCACAGAGTGGAAGGCACTTCAGTTGAAACTTCCTGAATGGTCAGGCATTTGATAGGCAGAAAGGATGGTAAGGTATCCTAACCACCCTTTATGGCAGGCTGTTTCCCTATAAACTCCAAGTGCAAATGACTCCTTCTTACTGAAGAAAGCAGTCACCAAGCCCAACTTGCAGTCCTCATGGTACACTGTAGCTTAATCAAGGTGAGGTTTAATTGCTCTCTCCTCCTCCTTGGTTTCAGGCTGACATCACCAGAGCCTTTAGAGAAACAGTCACCTTCACAGCTGTACATTTCAAGCCAGTGACTGCATACTCCAGGAAGGACAAGGTTACAGAGGGAGACTGGTACCTTCACTGAATACTGCACAGACTCATCACTTTCCTGATCTGGAGTATGGACAATATTTGCAATAACAATGTGGCAGAGGTAAATAAAATTATACGCATAAACTGCCCTTGAGGCAGTTTTTTTTTTTTTAATGAAAGATCCTTTACACATGTGATCATTTTCTTGGGTGGGATCTAAGCAATGTACAGTATGACCTCTACTTCCCTTAATCCCAAACCTAAGAAAGTTAGCTTTTATTTCATCTTCTCCAAATATCCACTGCTTATTGGAAAATGGAACAGTTCTCTTTTAATTTCTAGATAATACTTCCCATTTGGACATCTCTGAAGATAACTGATAGTTTTGATATTATAAACCTTCACCTTGCAAGAAAAAAGTCTGCTTTGATCATAAAATATTTCTGTGCATATTTCTAGTTTTTAATTCCACATTCTGCTTTAATTCAAGATAAAAACACTTTATTTTTACCCTTTAGTGTCAGAACATAATTAGAGTCAATTTTAGCTTTTCCCAGAGAAAAACAATTCCCTGATCATAGTCTGTTTCCAATAATAATCATAGTTTCACAAACTTGGTACAAGTTTTGGATAAACCTTTACCAGGAAAGCACTTCAAAAGCATATTTAGTACTCACTATGGAAGCACATATACTAAAATTGGAACAATACAGTAAAGATTAACATGGCCCCAATGAAAGGACAACATGCAAGTCTGTGTAATATCCATATTTTTGTGTGATTGTTGAAGGCAAAAATTATAACATTCTTATGGAGTTTTCAATATATTCAGATTCAGTGAATGACAGCTGCAACATAAAGGGTGAAAGTAAAGGGATTTATACAATTTTTTTAATAGATCTACATAGTAAGATTTTTATACTTCACTCGATGTGGTAAACTATGAACTCTAAGCAGATTGAGGAAAGTTAGGTGTGTATATTGTAACCCCTCCTAAAGCAACAACTACAAAAGTTATACAAAGAGATATAGTGAAAAGCCAATAGATAAATTAAAATGTAATGGCAAGAAATATTCAAATAATCTAAAAGGCAGGATGGAGGGTGAAAAGAGAGCAAACATAAAACTAATAATAAAATGGTACATCTAAGTCCAATCATATCAATACTTACACTAGATATAAATGGTCTAAACACATCAATTAAAAGGTGGAGATGGTTGGATTGCATAAAAAAAAAAAAGGAAAGAAAACTAAGACCCAGCTATATACTGTTACAGAATCTCACTTCAAGCATAATGATATAGTTAAATTAAAAGTAAAAAGATAGGAAAAGAAATACCATGCAAATGTGAATCAAAAGAAAGTTAGTGGCTATAATAATATCAGATAAAATAGACTCCAGAAGAAGGAAATTATCAGAGATAAAGGGAGACATTTCCTTATGATAAAACAGTCAACTCCTAAGGAAGATATAATGACCCTAAATGTGTATGTACCTAATAACAGAGTTTCAAAATATGTAAAGCAAAAGTTGATGTAACTAAAAGGGGAAAGAGACTAATAATTACAGCTGGAGACTACAACACTCCTCTCTTAGTAGTTGATAGCACAAGTAAACAAAAAATCAGCAAGAATATAGAAGACCTAAACAATACTACCAAACACTTTGACCTAATGAACATTTATAGAATATCCTACCCAAAAAACAACAGAGCACACATTATTTTCAAGTACACATGGAACATTCACCAAAATAGACCATATTATGGGTCACAAAACAAACCTTATTGTTTTTAAAAGAGTAAAATCATACAAAGTATGTTGTCTGACCATAATATAATTAATTAGATCAGTAACAAAGATATGTGAAAAACCTGTCAATATTTGGAAGTTAAGAAATACACCTTAAGAAATTCATTGGTCAACAAGGAAGCCTCAAAGATAATTAGAAAATATTTTGAACTCACTGCAAATGAACATACAACATATCAAAATTTGTAGAATGCAGCTAAAGCAGTACCTGGAAAGAAATTTATACATGAAATGCTCTTTTTAGAAAAGAAAAAAGATCTCAAATCAATGATCTAAGCTTCCCTTTAAGAAATTAGAAAAAGTGGCTGGCCTGGTGGCACAGCAGTCTAGTCCGCGATTTGGCAGCCTGGGGTTTGTGGGTTTCGATCCCGGGCACGCAGTCACACACTGCTTGTCAACCATGCCATGGCAGAGTCCCATATAAAGTAGAAGAAGATGGGCACAGATGTTAGGCCAGGGCCAGTCTTCCTCAGCAAAAAGAGGAGGATTGGCAATGGATGTTAGCTCAGGGCTGGTCTTCCTCACAAAAATAAATAAATAAAAATTAAAAAAAGAAATTAGAAAAAGAATAGCCAGCTTAACACAAAGCAAGAAGGAATAAAACAATAAATATAAGGACAGATATTTACGAAATTGAAAAAAAGATAAAATAATGGAGAAAATCAATAAAACTAGAAGCTGGTTCTTGTAAATAATCAATAAAATTAATAAATTTCTCCCTGGATTTACCAAGAGAAAAAGAGAGAAGATATGTATTACCAATATCAGGTATGAAAAATGGGATATCATTACAAACTCCACAGACATAAAAGGATAATAGGGAATGCTACAAGCAACTCTCTTCAGATAAATTGGAAATTTATATGAAATGAACCAAATCCTGAAAGACACAAACTAACAAAATTCACTCATGAAGAAGTAGATAACTCAAATAGTCCTATATCTATTAAAGATATTGAATTCATAGTTGAAACCCCCCCAAAGACCCATATGTCTTCATTAATGAATTCAACCAAAAATGTAAGAAATAAATAACAGCAATTCTATACAATTTCTCAGAAATGAGAAGAAGAGAAAATAAAGGACCTGTATCCAGAATTTGTAAAGAATTTTCACAACTCAAAAATAAGAAAACAAATAACCCTATTTTAAAAAATAGGCAAAAGATCTGAACAAACATTTCACTGAAGAAGACATACCAATGGCAAATAAGTGCATGAAAAGATGATCCACATCATCATTCAGTAGAGAAATGCAAATTTAAAGAGAGATAGCACAGTATACCTATCAGGATCGTTGAAATATACACACATGACACACATGACAATCCCCTGTTTTAGCAAGAATACAGAACAACTGGACCTCCCACACACTGTTGGCAGGAATGCAATTTGAACAGTCATTCTGGTAAACAGTTTGACAATTTCATATAAAGCATACGCTTACCATATTACCCACTTACCATCTCTTGGGTATTATCCTAGAGAAATGAAAACTGAAGTTCTCACAAAAACTTGTACATGAATGATTATAGTAACACAATTCATAATTGACCCAAACTGGAAACACCCCAAATGTCCCTCAATGGGTAAATGAATAAACAAACTGTGGTTCATCTATGCAATGCTATACCACTTAGCAATAAAAAGGAATGAACTATTAATAGGTGCAAAACATAAATGAATCTCAGATGCACTATACTTATCAAAAAGAGCCAGTCTCAAAAGGTTACATACTTTTTGATTCCATTTATATAACACTCTGGAAAAGCAAAATTATAGGGATGGAGAACAAATCAGTGGCTGCCAGGTGTTGGGGTTTGAGAGAGTCTGACTACAAAGCTACAGCATAAGGGAATTTTTTCAGGTCATGGAACTGTTCTGTATCCTGTTTGTGGTGGTGGTTACATACATTTCTGTACAGGTTAAAACTTCTAGAACTATATATCCAAAAAAAGCCAATTTTCTGTATGTAAATTTTTTAAATGATCAAGATGCTTAAAAAACTTCAAAAAATGTAAAGCCCACTAGGTTCTATTTCCACATTCCCCTTTCCACACATTCTTTGCTTCAGAAACATCAGACCTCATCTTACCGTTGACTTCAGAAGTATAAAACAGATCTCTATTCCATGAGATCTAGTGCTCCTACTTATGGTCAATAAAATAGAACAAACCTTCCTTGAAATAAAACATAAAACAAAACAAAATAAGCACATTTAGACTGAGAAAGTGTGTGTGTGATAAAAGGACATTTATTATGAAATAATGATGACCCTTATAGAGAGATTTTCCAGAAATGTTCGCCTTACCTGGTATCAGGGTATAAGCATACCACTAGTTACAAGCTCCAATTTTTATTGACCTGGGGATTTAGTTGAACCTATTCACTGCCCAGAATAGCAGCTACTTCTTTGGGAATTATGTTGTTCCACCCTTCCACTCTCTCCAAAGGGTCTCTAGGACAAGGGCTTCAGGTTCAAGCTGAGGGGACTGGCAGATTTTGATGACAGCTGCAGAAGCACCAGTTACATTGTGTCTCTGTGGGAGGACCAAGTGGGTGTAGACAAAGGGAGGTGAGTCCTGGAGGGATCACACCTGCATGAGGTCACAGGTTGTGCTGTGAGGAGGATTGGGGTGGGTTGCTAGTTTTGTCTCTTCCTTTATAAACTAACATGCCCTTGGGCATGCCCAACATCACCAGTGATCTTTGTCCCCTCAGCAGTCTTCCTGCTCATGCTCAGCAAAAGGAGAGGCCTGGGAGTAGGCTGGACTGAAGCCAAGAATCCTTGTCAACAACTGTCACTCATCCCACTGGTTCACTCACTACTCATTCCTTTAACCAGTGTTTTGGGGGTGCCTACTGTGTGCCAGGCACTGCTCGCGGTCTTTCTAAAACACTCTGAGAACATGCCATGTGCATATCTCTTCCTGACGATGAGCAATCTTCTCTCCTGCATTATTCCTTCTGGGTTGAGTCATGTCTTTCCTATAAGAGTGGAAGCTCCTTGAGGAGAGGAATCCAGTTTTGGGTTTCTTTTGCATGACCCACAGAACATGACAGTCCTTTGCTAAACTTGTAAACAGACTGATACTATTCCCAGTACAGTGATGCACTCAATAAATAATTGTTGATGGAATCAATTAATGAATACCTGGTACCTCTTTTATTCACACCACCTCCTCCACTAGGGATTCTGCCTTTACATCACTCAAAGGCTGCCATCGGTGAAATGGACATTACAGTGTAGAGTTTTATAAAGATTCTAATTTTGAACTAATACATAGGAAAGAGTTATATATTAATTATAATAATTAACATTTACTAAGAGCCCACCATGTGCCAGAATCTCTGAATCCCTTATTAGCTTGCTTCATTTCCATAGTAACCCAATGAAGCAGGTGCTATTAGTCCCATTTCACAAATGAGGAAGCAAAAACTTAAAGATGTTAAGTAACTTGTCCAAGGTCACATGGATAATTATAAACAACACAGTTGGTATTCTGAGCCAGTTCTCTCCATTGTTAAAGCCCACCTTATCAACCACCATGCTTTACTGTGTATGTGAAGTAGGCTGCAGTTGGAGAAGGTTGGGATGCTACTAGAGGTTTAGAAATTGCTTATTGAATTGGTGGAATCAGTGAATGACTGCTCTTGGATAAGGAATGGCTGGATTTGGGGATTCCGGAACCCTCCTTTACTCTGCTTAAACTAAGAGGCACCCAGAGATGAGCTGAAAAAAGAAGTAGGGACCAAGAGGTAGCACACAAAAAATAAGAAGTACCCAGCCCCCAGAGAAATGAAAACCATGGGAAACGAAAGACAGGAGAAGGGATTTGAGGTCATGTTCTGTTGCATCACCATGCATTTTTGGCAGGATTCACTTCGCTGGTGATTGTCCTCATTTAATGGCAAAGCTCATACCTTAGCCACAACAAGATCACATAAAAATACAACTGTCATACAAATACACTTTAAAAAACCTTGGACAGTGTCCAAGATAAACACATGTAATAAGATTCAAAAAATAACTGTTGGCTCTCTTTGATCCACAACTGATTTTCTTTTGGCCAACAGGCTCATCATCTCAACTGACCAGAGATAGCCTTTAATAACTCAAAAAAGGCAATGGTGTTAAAGAGACCAGGGTTAGTGGAGAAACAAGGTGAGGGACATTGGGGATGGCAAGTCAACATCTGTACAGGTGGGAGAAGAATGCAGAATGTTTGGAGGGAAGTGGGCAAATACCCATGATCAAACAGATTAAAGTTCTGAAAGAACAAGTAAAGGATTATTACGATGATTGACAAGAATCCATTTGCTGTTTTGTTAAAGGACCCCCCCAACTTTCCTTGGGGATCTACACCTCTATTCACAGCCCATTAGGTTCAAGTGGAGCTTCAAGGCAGGGCAGGTGACTCGTGTGGGCCAAAGGGAGCACCGAATCCCATGACTGCAGTGATTGGTTGAAAACGGACACATAATCAACTTGGATCCAATGAGATTCAATTCTGGGACTTTTGTCAGAAATGTGTTTGAGACAGTTTCCTTCTGCTGGACTTACAGAGAAACTAGGATATGATCTTGGAGCTGCTTGCACTATCTTGCCACCACTAAGACAGAGTCTGTCTGAGAGTAAAGCCAACAGAGAGGAAACAAGGGCCAAGAGATGGAGGGAGGAAAATCAAGTTCTGATGTATTGTTTGAGTAACTGGATCTCTTTGTGCCTGAAACTTGATACCCCTAGAATTTCCTGTCCTGATGGTCAGTAAAACCTCTTTCTGGCTCAGACCATCTTGAGTTGGGTTTTCTGACGTTCGCAACTGGAGATTTATATCCACAACAGTTAGAACCAGCATAGAATAAAGAGGGCTATGGGCAAGAGGTGGTCCATATGATAGAAAAAAAGATCCAGGGCTATTGCAAGGCAGACATGAAACAACACGTTGATGCACTTTAAAAAGGAGGCCACACTCTGAGATGAATAAAAAGTATTATTTTTAAAGTTCCAGACCCTCATAAAAACACTCAGGCTCATGAGCTAAAGTACAAAATGAAAGTACAAATATGTTCAGACAAAGTTACAGAGAAAGGCCCTATGTGTAGGTTTAAGGTGATCATAGACAGCAACAGAATAGAGTGATAAAATCATGCAACAGTGTCTCCAGGAATTGATTTCTTTTTTTTTCAACAGAGAATATCTTACAGTATGGTGCAAAGAGCACTGGGCTTAGATCCAGAAGTTCCAATTTCCAGACTTGGCTCCTGCCACTTTCTAGCCTTGTACCCTGGTCATCCAACCCCTCTGAGCCTCAATTTCTTTATCTGTAAAATGGGGATAACAGTACCTTCCCTGAAGTCTATGTAAAGTTTGAGTAATTCTATTTAGGAATACACATAATACATCAAATCTAGTGCCTGACCCACAAAGAACAGAAGAGCTATTTTTTCCCCAAATGTACATAAGGCAGCACCTAATTCCTCACTGCACCCTATATATGAGGTAGCTCCTATCTTTACTCCACTTCACAGGTGAGAAAACTGACACACACAGATTACTCAGTAAGTGTAACTAACCAGAGAGCTCTAGAGCTGGGATTTGAGTCCAGATCTGTTTGACTCCCAAGTGTCTGCTTTTGCTGACCTCAATAAATGAGCACTAGTTAGTATGATTTTATAATTAATGTGTTTAAATGAATAGAAAAGTAAAATAAATAAATAGAGACAGTAAAGGCCCAATCTGGAAGTGAAGGCTGGAGATCAGCCACTGGACCATTCAATCAAGAAATGCTCCCAGGTAAAGAATGGAATACACACTTTGTCACAACCCTGACCACGCTGGATGACAGTCATCCTTTATCTGACCATCTCCCTGTCATAGTATCAGCTCTTTGAGCTACATAGGGAATTATTTCCTGAAAGGCATAGGATATTATTGACAAAATTACAAATTCCTCCTTGGAAATGGACAGAGTTGATCTAAGCCAGGTTGTTATTATTGTTTTAAAAATGATCTACCGTAAAGGTTGGGGTAGCACTGTAAGTCTGTCCCTCCTCTAGAATTCTAGGAACATATCCTTATTCTTTCCATATATCTCCTTGCATATATATATATATATATATATATATATATATATATAAATATATACACACACATATGTGTGCATATATATATATATATATATATATATATATATGTTTTAGGATCTTGGAGAAATAGCATAAAATACTTCCCTGCATTATTACTTGGTCACAGCTAGACAGATACAGAAGAAATTTATTTCTGCAGCACTGTAATAAGTGGTTTTCTTTAATCTATATTCAAGGAGGAAGCTTTGAGTCTATTTTTGTCATATATTTTCCCCAACTGTACAATCTTTCATGATATGCCAGGAAGATTAACCCTACTCCCACAAAGCTTGGTGGACAGAAAATCAGAGTGTTACCTTGAATTGCTTCAATTTCCTTCTTCCAGGGAGACGGCAGAAAGCACTTCAAAAATCTCATTTTGATTAAATTCAGCAAATATACCTCGGCCAGGTATTCTGTGCCAGGCACTGTGCTCAACGCAGGGGATAAATTTATGACTAAGACCTAGCCTTTACCCACAAGGAACTCATAGTGCCTAAAACACATGTGGGGGCTCCCACTCTTCACCCCGTTTCTAGCTGAGTAGATAGAATGTGTTTGTAAGGAAATAGAATTGAAATAAATCAGACAGTATTGAGAAAAGATCTCATTGCCTAAGTTTTCATAATCAGAAGATGGGATAACACTTGGATCTACACCAGTTGCCTCACAACTGAGTCCTCGTCCACTGAGATGGCGATGGCCAGAGTTAGTTTATTATTTTTACATGCATTTGTCTATTGACCACCTGTTATTCACCAAATACTCCTGGAGACACTGGGTATATCTTGGGGAATAAAACAGCTGTGGATAGCCCTTGCCTGGTGGTTCTTGCCATTTGTTGTGGGAGATAGAATAAACATGCAAACAAATAAATGTGTAATTATAAAATGTGATAAATATTATCTGAGAATCTGGGATATAATGCTAAAGAATCATAGTGGAGGGTGACAGAACTTCCTTTGTAGGGTGTCCATGGGAAAGGCCTCTCTGAGGAGGTGACATTTAAGCCCAGACCTGAAGGATTAAAAGGGGCCAGTCATTTGAAGGCTGAAGGGAAGAGAGAAGGGAACAGCATGTGTGAGGGCCTTGAGGTAAGGCAAGGTGTTCTATGCTTGAGGAACTGAAGGTCTAGCTTAAATTCCCCCATGGTATCCCTATGGGGTCTACATTATGGGGTCATATTTTCATCTTTTCCTATGTGATTGCATTATGCAACCTTTGTAATTTCAATACATCGTTGGAGAAAATCTGCCCAGAGATTTTCACTCACGGAAAATGTTCCAGCTTAAAGAAATAATGATGGTGCCACTGAATGTGTGTTGAGTTTGCAGCAAATCACTTTCTGTTTGCTCTGTAACTGTTCATAATGTCTTCAGTTAAACACTCTTTGGAAAGGTTTGCAGTGCACCCTTTTGCAAATGATAGACATTGGTCTAAGACTCCTTTGCAGTGTACGTGTTTCGTCTCAAGGTCCCTCACACTTGGTTTTGCTCATGGGCCTCATCTGCAGCGGGCTAGGACCTGTGGGGACACAAACCCATGCCCAAAGGCCGGTGTCTGATCTAAGCGATTTTTTGTAAAAAAGTGTTTTGAAATTAATTTGATCACAATGAAATTCATCCTTTTTTATCTGGCTCTTTTGGTATCTTGTAAACCCAACCACTGTCATTTTTCCTCTCTCATAAAATTAAGTCCCGGGTTGAAGAAAGCTGAATATTGACTCAGTCATTTCTCTCCCATTAACACAGCTCAGGACAGTTGCAGCAGTAGGCTCCAGACTTAATGCCCTTGATGGAGCCTCCCAGCATTGAGGCCCAAAGGGTCAAACCGCTGACCTAAGCTCTTCCTCACTCACCACACCAGCTCCCTGCGGGAAGTCATCAAATTAAGGGGCAGAGGGATGCAAAACAGCCACGCCAAAGTGGTCTGGCCCGGGTCACCAGTCAACACCAAGTCCTCTGCTCCTCCCCTCTGGTCACAGGGATGCTGTGCACCTGCCCAGAAGGCCACAGGGAATGGCAGCTGCTCTGCTCACCACTGGGTAACCATTTACCCTGCAGTAAATAAAGGATAAGGGGTCCTGTCTGAACAATAAGCAGTGCTAAAGTTCCACATGCATCTGTCACAAATGAAGACAAAATATCAGAACAATAAAAAGAGAAGGAGCTTGCTCACACTGTGTGCTTGCACGGCTATACCTCTTATTCATTGCCCTTTGAAGATCTGTTTACATTCCTCTCTCCTCCAGTAAGCTGTAGGAGCCTACAAGACATACACAATCCAGTCTCTCTCTCCTTATTTTTTTTTTAAATAGACTATTTTTTAGAGCAGTTTTAAGTACAAGGAAAAATTGAGCAGTAAGTACAGAGATTTCCTATATACCCTCTGCCCCCACTCACGCATAGCCTCCCCCACTGCTGGGAGCAGCTGGGGGCGGCCTCCCCCACCCCGCTCCAGAGTAGTGCATTTGTTACAATCAGTGAAGCTACACTGACCAGCATTAACACCCAAAGTCCATAATTTACATTACAGTGCACTCTTGGTGTTGTCCATTCTATGGGTTTTGACAAATGTATACTGACATGTATCCACCATTATAGTGTCATACAGCATGGTCTCACTGCCCTAAAAATCCTCTGTGCTCTGCCTATTCTTCTCCCTTTCCCCCCAGCCTCTGGGAACCACTGAGCTTTCTGCTGTCTCCATAGTTTTGCCTTTTCCAGAATGTCATATAGTTGGAAACATACAGCATGTAGCCTTTTCAGACTGGCTTCTTTCACTGAGTACTGTGCACTAAGGTTCCTCCGTGTCTTTTCACGGCATCCACTCTTCTTATCCCTGGCGATGAACGCAGTGCCTCACACAGAGTAGGCACTCAGTGAGCATTTGTTGAATAACCAGATTGAGTAAATGAGCAAATGAATGAGTGTAATAAACGCACAGTTCATTTGACCACTGTTGACTGAGGCCTACTAAGTGCCGGCCGTCTGCCAGGCATCTTCAGACAATGATAATATTTGCATGAGGTTTCCAAAAATATTTCTTGTTTTATCATAACAGCAACTATAAAAAGTAAAACAGGTATGTTTCTTATTATCCCCATTTTAAGAAGATCAGGAAGCTCAGATTCAGAGAGGTAAAATGACATACATACCCAAATTCCCTGCGATGGACTGTGGCAGAGCCCGTGCTGGCCTCTCTAGCTCTCTGATGTACTTTGATGTCTTTATGCTGTGCATCGTCTCCCCTAAAGTGAGGCTCTAGGTCATTCAAACTGACAAATACTAAACAAGAAACTAATTCATGCTGATCCAGTGACAGGTGAGGGCTAAAAGCCACCTGCCTCCCAATCATGTTACTCAGGAGAGCCCATCTTCTCACAAAAAAGAGTGCCCTTGGCTTTCACTGTTCAGCCCATGTCGGTGAACCCCAATTTTCCTTCCACCACAAGCAAACTACTGCTGGGCTGTGGGATAGATCTCTGGGGAAGGAAACTTTAACAACTGACCAACGAGTATCTTCTTCTCATTCAACCATGAAGAATTCATTGCTGGGCTTCCCTTAGTCCTGTTCAGGACTGAAAGGGCTTCAAGGATCTCAGCCAAAATTCATTCCAGATCTGCAGTTGTGACGGACCTTCAAAGGGACGATGAGCTTATCCTGGGAGTTATGCTGGGTTATGAGTGAGTTATGAGTGAGGCTCATGAAGGCCCCTACCTTGAAATCCAATGCCTTCTGGAATTCATTCCCAGATCTTACCTTTCTGCCTTTTTCTCTTCCTTGAGAGCCTCATACTAATATATAACTATTTGCTGAGTATATCCCTTGGGCATCTCAGTTTCCTCAAAGTCAACATTTCCAAAATACCACACTAATAATCTTCTTCCCCAAATCCTCTCCTTATCCTATATTTTCTTTCCCAGTCAGTGATGCCATCATCTATCCAGTCACCCAAACCAGAAACCAAGCCCATATTTTTGTTTAATTCCTCTGTCATCCCAAATCCAGTTAGTCACCAAGTCTCTCCTCTCAAATCTCTCCACTTTTTATCCCCATTACCACAGCCGCATTGCCTCATGCCTGAAAGGTCACAGCACACTCCTAATGGCCCTCTTTCTTGGCCACCCACCTCACTCCTCAAATTCATCCTCCACCCAGTAGTTAGAGTGAACCATCTACACTGCACATCAGGCCATACCAGCCCAAGCTCAAAACCCTTTGTTAACTCAGTGTGGACTGTGCTCCCCAGCATGATGTGATGGGTCGAGACCTGTCCGTCCACCTGGGCTCATCTGGCCTCAGGCCCTAAAGACTCTGGGAGTTCTATAATGTTTTGATTTCCTAATATGGAAACACACCCTGTTGTTTCATACCTCCAAGTCTTTGCACCCGTTACTTAACACTTTCCCCACCCGGCTAATCTTCCTCATCCTTAAAACTCATGCTTCCATAGCACCCCGTGCGAACCTCTCCTCTTGTTCTATTACATTGAAATGATTTGTTTATGTATCTGTTGCCCTCTGGAGCTAAGATCTTCAAGTACGGGAGACATCTACTCATCCCTCTATTAATTACTCCTGCAGTGTAATGATCACTTTACACCTCCACAGCCCCAACACATCTTCAAGTTTTTGAAAGCAGGGATGATGTTTCTTATCTGTGTTTCCCTGTGTCTAGCACAGAGTCGGGCGCGTGGTATATGTCTGGATCCATCTATCTGTCCACATTCACTCATTTCTTCAACAAATATTTACATAGATCCTATTTTATTCCCATCACTGTGCTTTGCAGAATGTAAGCTGTTGCTCTAGTTCTTAAGGTCTTACATACAAAATAATATAAACTGTGCTTTTTAATACTAAGTTGCTGGTTCTGGTATCTTGATTAAGTGGAAAATAGCTCCCTTGCCCCTCACGCTTTCTGTGGAATTTGCTGTCTTCAGCACATGACTATTTGTTGTTTGCCAACAGATGGCATAGTGAAATAAAAAAACACAATGTGTGAAAACACAAAGATGAGCCTTGACTCTGGGTAAAAGACATGAACAGTTAGTTCACAGAAACAGGAATGCAGGGATGAATAAATATATGAAAAGGCATACCATTTAGTTAAGAAACTGAAATTGCACCAATGACAGATTTTTTTCACTTATTTAATTGGTAAAATTTTTTAAAGTCTCACCAAAAAAATTGTGGGTAAATACGCTAGGGAATGTAAATTGGTACAACCTTTTTGGTAGGCCTGTTATCTATCAAATTTGAAGACAAATTTGGGTCTTATGGAGACCCAACAGATCCACTGACAGGAAATTCTTAAGTGAGCAAAGAATGTACCATCAAAGATATTCATTGCATTGTTGTTTGAATAAGGAAAAACTAGAAACCAATAAAATGTGCATCAGTAGAGGACTGATTGGGCACATTTTGGTGCATCCATATAGTGAAGGATATCACAAGAAGGACGGATGGGGAGTTTCAGGGAAAGATGTCCACGATATACTGTTAAATGAAAAAAAACTTGTGGAAGAGTACATGCATTTATTTCATTTTTGTAAAATATATGTAATTTTATATTATATGTATTGTCTGCAAGGCTACACACTACATTGTAAATAGTGGTCATTTCAGAACAGTGGGGTTGAGGAGGGAGAACTTTTCAATTTTTACTTTGTACATTGTCTGAATTTTTCTTTTTACAAGAAGCAAGTGTTACTTTTCTAATTAAGTTGTGGGGAAAGACGCAGGTGTGTCAGGTAGACTGTGCCCAGCCCTCTCAGAGCTCCTTCCGGCTAGGTGGGCTGCCCCGCGTGAAGTCAATCACTTTTGTCTTTGGGAAGCCAATTCCCTCTTCTATAGACCGGTCCCTGCATTCAGAATCCTCGTCCCCCACCAACACCCTCAAATGCGCGATCTTACTTTCTTCTGGTTCATTCAGTGAACATATATGGACACCCTCCTACTGCCTTTGTTCTCACATCTGTGAAGGAACTTAGTGAGTTGCTCAGGCTGGTCACATCTGCATTTTAAAAGGACGACAATAGACAACACAAAGGCTGCATTCCAAGGATGTGGGTCCAGCAGAGTTTCCTAAGACAGTCTGTACCAGAATCACTTAGGGAGCTTCTTAGGATTTGTCTGAGCCTGTCCCACAAACACTAAATCTGAGAGTGGGGCCTGGTAATCTCCATTTTTGATAAGCTCCTCCCATGATTCTCTTGCCCATGGAAGCTCCATAGCCACGGCAGCAAAGGGAGAGAAGAGAGGAGAGTTTAGGGGCTGGACCCTTTCCTGGGACTCTTCACAGCCTTCCTGCCTTTATTATGCACACACAGAAAGATCCACTCGGTTTTCCTTGGCATTATCAGCCTAGGAAGCTTTTAAGTCTTGATTCTGAGAGCCCCACAAAGACCCTGAATAGAGAAGAGAGAAGAAATGCCAAAGGGTGGGAGGCTAGCATCGCTTTGTAAAGTTAAATTTCTATCTGCAGATGAGTTTATCTATAGATTTGTCTGTATCTGGGGAGAGTCTTTCTGTCGTTGTACCAGAAAGACTGATCACCGTCACTATTTCTCTATTTGATAAGAATAAAGTTTTTAAAAAATCAACATTTGATCCTTCAATGACATCTGGAGAGCCAGTTTTAAGAGTAAGCAAAATAGATGGCCATAAAGAGCTGTTAATACTAAGGGTTATTAATTTTTAAAGGCAACAATGCATCTTAGAGTAGAAAAACCTAGGGCAGGATGCAGGACTCCCACTCACCGCGTGCAATACATCAGAAACAAAACAAGCCAAAGGTGCTATTTGAGATGATGCCAGAGTAGCTTCTCCCTGTTACCTAAGAGTCTGGAAGCTCATGTTTGCCCTTGGGGAGAGCCTTCCTCTGTTCTCTGGGATCAATGGTTCTCGAACTTCGCTGCACTGGGGGGCTATCAAAATGTTTATTCCCATCATCCATCCCCATAGATTCTGATGTCACTGGTCTGGGGTACGGCCTGGGCACCAGGAGTATTTTTAAAGCTCCCCAGCTGATTCTAACGTGCAGCCAAACTGGAGATGGCTGCTCATTAGAGAATATTTTTAGTCCCGCAGATGGAAGGCAAGACCTATCTTCCAGGTAGCTCTGAGCTAGGCGATAATTCCAACACAGGTGCTTCAGGCTGAGACCTTTAACACCTGATTTACGAATAAAAAGGTGGCTGCGGCCCATGCTGTGGGGTCTGTGCGTTGCATCCCCGCACCCCACTCCTGTTTTCTGCCTTAGCTTCGTTGGACAATTCCATGTGAGCCTGACACAGGCTGATGACATCCCACCTCAAGGGCTGTACTCTTTCAACTTTCTGTCTCAGGCCTTCTCAAAGCAAAAGGAGCCCTCAACTGCTGGAGGACAGAGCAGGAGTGCAGGGCTGGGGCTCAGACTGTGTCTTTTAGGCATTAATGGGAAGAGTGACTACTAAGGTTTGGAGAATGGGGGTTGCAATAGCCATGTGGCCTTGGGCAAATCATTTAACCTCCCAAATCGTAGTTTCCTTGTCAAGGAAGAGGGCTACTAATACTTAATGTGAACTATTGTTTTCAGCATTAAAAGACATAAAGAATGTGAAAGTACTTGATTCACAACAGGTGCTCAACACGTTAAAAAATTTTTATCCATATCATCTTACTTCATACCCAAATAACCCTGTAAGATAATTAAGGTAGGTGATGTTGCCATCACCTTATGGATGGAAAAAGCAGATCTGGAAAGTTTGAGTGGCAGGTCCCAAGTTTCAAGGAGTATGGGTGGTAAAACCAGGCCAGGAACTCAGGTCTCTTGGCTCCTTAGAGCCGCTTCTTTTCCCCTATTTTACATGGAGCTGTGGTCTTTTCCTCAAAAGACCTCCAAAATTTTCAAGTCATTGACTAATATTAGAAGAAGAAAAAAAGCTAATGGAACAGAATATATTTTCCTTCAAGTAGAAGGCACGTTGACTAAGCAAGCAACAAGGACACCCCTTTGCTTCAGATGGCATCGTTCAGGCAAATGTGTTGTTTAACGACTACCTGGCAATTGCCCAATGCTTCAGTTCCTTGTAAATGACAAACTCTGCCTCAACTCCCCCATCAGTGCCTCGTCTCTACTATTCTTTGGGTTTGTTTGCCTCTGGATATTGCATTTCTCAGAATTGTATTTGAAAAACTGGTATTGACTGACATTGAGTCTGCACAGTCGGCAGCTGCCCCGGGGCTCTCACTGTGGTCATTTGGGCTGAAGTCACTGGTCGTTTTGCACAGTCAAGTCACTCTAACGACCTCTTCTTTGCTTGGGGCACCAGCTGCCGCAGTGGCTGTGTCACAGCCAGAGTAGGTTTTTAGTAACTCCTCCCCACTCAAGCGGCTTCGCCTATGTCCTCCCTGTGTTCTAATGCTCGAGTCCTATCTTGCCAGGAAGGCTTCTCAGCCCTCCAGTCTATAGCGGTATATTCGTTTTGAAACTCAGGGTGGCTTTTATTGTTTCACTTGGCACTTATTTATCATTTGGCAGTTTATTTATTTTCACCCTTGTATTTCATCCTAAGCTGTGTTCTATTATTAGTTTTCCTTTCGCTCTGTAAATCTTGTCTCCTTGCCTAGACCACAATGTCTTTGAGATTAGGGGCGATGTCCTGCACTTTTTATTTCCCCACAGAGCATGCACAGTGCTAGAATTGTGCTCAGGAAGGATCTGTTGAATGAATGAATGGATGTTGAATGAATTCAGTGGCATTGCAGAATATGAAATATTTTTATTAGTGGATTCCCAAGGGTTCAAAGTTTGTAAACCTTATGTGTTTTGCAGTATAAGAGTTGTGATAGCTTGCTTTGAAAACAATATGAGAAGTCTGGTTCTTGGGAATCTCTCCCCCAAATTCTCTGTTCATCCCCTTACTCCAAAATTAAAAATAAGATAACAATTCAAGTCTCCATAGTATATTCCATAAAAGCTGAAAAACTGGCCTTAAGATTCTTCCAGAACAAGTAGGAAAAAAATACAAAGAAAAAAAATTTTCCCTCCTTAGTTTAACCACTCTTATTTAACCTCAGGTCTTAACATTTTTGCAGGTGCTACATTCTGTCTCTTTTGCTTCCCTCATGAATAGCCAAGGGCCTCCTCCATAAGAAGGGCATTACTGTCATTCTAGTTGGTGAATGACTGTTAATTATTTCCCCTTTTACTCACAACAACGCTAGGGAGTTCTTTTGCAGATGGACATCCAAACTTCGATTTGGTTGAAAAGTCAAAAATACAATCTTTTGGTCACAGTTTATCCACTGAATGGCATGCTTGGCTAGCTTGAAAGAACAAATTACTTCAGTTGTGCTATTGGGCAGAAAGGCCTGGGAGTGTGGGCACGTGGACCGTGCTCAGTAAAATTAGTGAAAACACAAAGGAATGAATAAAGACACACATGAACGGCCCATCTAAAGAATTATACCAATATCAGAGGGCTCCCTTGGTTTGATAGTTCTTGTCCATGTACTAGGGATGTGGTAATTGCTGGTGGCTGAAAGTACAGGGGGGCAAATAACTGGAGAGTCATGGGAAGGACTGGTATTTGGTTGCAGACAGGGATTCACCAAAAGGCAGACTGCTGAGTGGGTGGAATATACTGAAATTTATTGACAAGATGAAGCTGGTGACAGTGAGCCTTAGGGTTAAAGGTTGAGACTTGGACCTTCAGACAGAATCTGATATTGGCCTCAGTGGGACTGACTGTACCCATGGGGCTCACTTACTAATGCTAGTTTTTGATTTGGCAGAGCTCATTGGCCCAGCCCCTTGGGTGGCCATTCTGTGACATCAGGTACGTTAATTCTAAAATGGAAGGCACCTAGGAGCTCACTTGATTCAATGCCTTCCTTTTCCCCCTTTTCACTTGCATAGACGTAAAAAATTGAATTACAGATGTTTTTTCCATTCAGTTAGTGGATTGCATGGCTCAATAATATGTGCTGAATAAATGAATGAGTATTGGACTCATCTACTTTTGCTGTGACTGCAAAATGCAGTCTCCAAACTTAAAGACCCTGCCTTTCAGAAAGGAGCTAGCCACCTAGGTGGGTCCCCAAGCCCCAGGATTCCATTCACACCCAGGGGCAGTGCTGCACCTTTGGGAGAAAGGGAGCAAACGAGGGCTGTGTTGGTTTGACTTCTCAGAGGCCCTTCTCTGGGTTCATTTTTCCAGCTTACACCCATCTTAACTCTTACTCTCTGCCAAAGTTAGCATGTAGAAGCCCCAGACAACAGAAAAGGATAGAGCTTGCAGAAAGGGAAGTTTAGTGGCATCAAAATCCCACTGCATATCACAGTTTTTTAAAAACTCAGCTCTAGTGGGCTCAGCCAGTTAGTTTACACAAATGAATATCCATGAGCCAGGAGATCTCTCTTTCTTTCTCTGTCCCCCTAATTGCCTCATCTGGGGGCCCTGACTTTCTGAAACATTTTGGCTTTAAAGAAGATGTCATGGTTTTTACTAATTTGGATATTGTTTTTCAAGTGACAGAGAAAATTGCTACAGAATCTAAACTATTTATCTTCCCAGATTTTGCAGTTACAGCAAAAACCTGATGAGTTGGGAAAAGATAAATTCACTAAAATTACTTATATCTTGATACTTAGGTGATGAATAACTTTATAATGCTATAAAAATCTATGTATTCTTGTGATTAAAAAATCATTAAATGCTTTGATAATAATTTAGCTCCTAATGAGAAAGTTATTTTGAAAGGAAAAAATTACACAGGAGAAAAAAATGTTATGAATAAATGGGAAACTAAACCTTATTCATGGATGGAAAGCCAAATATTCTTAAGATAACAAAACTCTGTTCATATGATAGCAATTAAAGTCTCCACAGCATATTTTATAAAATCTGAAACACTGATTTTAAGATTCCTCCAGAAAAAAAAAAAAAAGATTCCTCCAGAAGAACAAGCAGGAAAAAATAACAAAAAATTTTTTCCAAAGGGATTGATAAAGGATTTGCCTTCTAGATTTTAAAACAAGCAAGAATTACCAAAATTATATGATACTGTGTTAAAAGAAGAAAAAAAATTGTGGGGTAGAATAGGTATTTCAAAAGTAGATTGAAACTATTATAAGAACTTACTACATGAAAAAATATACAAGTGCAAGAAATAATCATTATTTAATACATAGGGACAATCAAATCACAGTGCAGAGAATATATTAGATTCACACTTCATATCATATCCTACAATAAATTCCAGTCAAAGCAAAATGATGAGCGTAAAAAGAAAATTAGCACACTCTTTCCAATTAAAAAAGGAAGAAACATTTCTGATTCTGTAAGATATAATTAGACATAAAATAGACATGTTAGAATATAAAAAAACCAAAAAGGCTTAAAAGATAAAATTTAAGTAAGTGAGAAAATTACATGTTACAAACGTTAAAGGGAACGCTTTATCATAGAAAATTGAGAATTGATCTAATTATTCAAGGTCAGTATTCAGCTTTCATTCAAAATGAGGTCACAGGAAATAAATGGAGGGTTTACACACAAGGAAATGCAGACAATCAATCACCACATGGAAAAATGCTCAGTCTCGGTGGCAACCGAAGAGATGCAAACAAGAGAACTTCGAAATCCTGCAGTACATCGATTAAGTAGGTGCAGGCATTGGTAGTTCAGAGAACGGGCTTTGGAATCAGACTGATAGAGATGGATCCTGGCCTTGCCACTTTTTAGCTGTGTCCTTGATCCAGGGTCCTAACCTTTCGACATCAGTTTTCTAATCAGTAACATGAAGATATTATAGATCTTGAAGGGTTATTGTGAGGACAAAATGATGAATGTAAGTAAACATAAATGCACAGTATTTGGCACACACTAAATGTTTCCATTAATGGTAAGCAGCAGTAGCGGTGGTAGAATATAGTGATGGTGGTATTGTTGATGGTGTTGGTGGTGGTGAAGGTGATGATGATGTGGTGATGGTGATGGTAGTGAAGATGATGGTGATGGTAGTCTATAATGACAATGGTGGTGTTGGTGTTGTTGGTGAAGGTCATGGTGTTGGTGGTGCTGGTTTTGGTGGTAGTGGTGGTGTTGATGGTGATGATAGCTGATCACGGTGGTGGTGTTGGTGGTGTTGGTGGTGGTGGAGAAGGTGTTGGTGATAGTGGTGGATGAGGACTGGTGATGATAAAAGTGGTGGTGATGGTAACAGATTGTGGTGATGGGGGTGGTTTCGTTGATGAAGGTGATTGTGATGGTGATGTCGGTGTTGTGCCGGTATTTGTGAAGGTGATGGTGGTGGTGGTATTGATAATGATGGCAGCTGATGACAGTTATGGTGTTGTTTTTGGTTGAGTTGGTTAAGGTGATGATGATGGTAGCGATTTTGATGTTGGGGATAGTGGTGATTGTGGTGATGTGGTAAAAAAAAGTTAAAATGATAAAAACCAGTCTCAGTGGACAAATCAGAAAAATGGAATGCTAAAAATTCAAATCTATTGGCCTTGTAATTTATTTTTTAGTCTTTCCAAAAAGCAATCTAGCAATATATGGCAAAAGATATAATATATTGTACACTTTGGCACAGAAATCAAGCTCTTGGGATATACATCAGAAAAAAATTCCCCCAAATTCAAAATGGTCTGGAAATGGTATAGCAGTGCTATTTATAACTGGGAACAATCCAAAGCCTCAACAATAGGGAAATGACTAAGCAAATCTTGATATATCAAGATGATGGAATAATATCATGTAGCTATTTAAAGTGAGACACGAGGAAATATGCATGTGAGAAAAAAACTGTGTTAGAACAACACAAAATTATGTGTTCAGATAGTGTGCATTTGTGTGCTTTTATCAAAGAACAGGAGAAAATATAAATACATATGCATAGAGTTTAATAAATGTTTAATAGGAATTAAGCTTTTTCCTTTTATATATACTTGCTCAATGGACCCTTAATTTATGACGGGTCATGACTGAATCTCAAGCTATACCTCACTCCAAATAACTGCCCCCTAACGGACCAGTTCTTAGATGGGACACCTCCCATCCCTTCCCTGGAGTCCGTTTACCACCTATCTTTTAGTTCCCATCCCAACTCTCTGTTTCTCCCTAAGATTAGGAAGAGCTTTCAAAAACAAAACAATTTTTTTTGTTTCAAAACCAAAAGACAGAGGTCATAAAATCCTAGTGGTAGCAATCGAAGTAAATATCTGTTAACTTAAATGTGAGTTAGGCTTGCGGTTGTATATAAAAAGCCCACAAGTATTGACAACTTGTGAATTTGGGGGTAGTTACTTGATTTCTCTGTGCCTCCACTTCTCTAGTTGTGAAATAGAAATAACAATAGAGCCAAACGTTGAGCCGTTGCAAGGATTAAATGAGGTGCTCCATGTAAAACACGGCAGAATGACCGGCGCATAGTGAGGTAGTGTTTATTATTATTTGTATTGAATATTATCCTTGCTATTACTATTGTTTCTATGCTTCCAGGAAGTACCAATGACTCTCAATTAGAAACAAAAGCATGGGTTACAGTTTCTTCATCTATACAATGCGGGGTTAGGCCAGGTGATTTGTGACATTCTATGACTCTGTTATCTAGGAGAGAATAGTCTTCCCTTTTATTGATTTTTTGCCTCATGTCAGGAAGGAGAATCATAAACAAAAAATATAAATTAAAATGGACTTTCAAAAACCCCTTATTTTTAATAACTAAAAAGGCTGCATTAATCAAATAGTAAAGTTTTCCTTGCTTAAATATTCTGAACATTATCTTAACTATCTCAATGGAAAAACCAGAAATACTGGATTTCTTCATTAAATGCTAACTTTATCTTTGGAATAAATAATGGCTGCTCTCTCCAAGTTGGACTTAATAATTTTTTTTTCAATAATTTCCTACTTGACTTGGGTTTCTGTACCTCCAAGTTTTCTCTAGGTTTTTTGGTTTTGGTGTTTTTCCCTTTCAAGGTTTTTAACTTTTCAAAACAAATTCATTTCAATTCCCATCAAGACAGAAACGACAATGGAAGCCCCACTTCAGAAGCTGGAGGTAACTCTAGGCCTTACAGAGCACCCACCGCCCACCCAGGTTTTTCATTCTTACATCCTCAATACAGACATGCCTCTGAAAAACCCTAGAGGGCGCTGTTTTCCTGCCTGTTGTCACTTCTGCCCTGTCTTCTCAACTGGAAAATGGAAAGAAAAAAAAAAGGAGGGAAGTAGATACATCACAAACAAAACACAGACTGTCCAAGCCGGACAGGAATGAGAGCATCGAGTCTAACTTCCTATTTGCCTGGTGAGGAGGCAGAAGCCCAGAGAGATGAGATGCTTGGCCGAGGTCACTATGCTACTCATTAGTAGCAGAGATGAAGCTGGAGTCCAGACGTCAGACCTAGACCTCTGCTCCATCACCTGCCCCTTTCAGTGGACATTAAGCACAATGTCCATTAAGCGGGAAGGCCTGAACCACTCTTCTGGATGCACAGTCTCCCTTGCTTACTAGTTAGGATCCACAGCAAGGACAGCTCAGGGAACACTGGAAAAAAGTCTGAGCCATGAAGAGGGGAAGAGAGAAATACCCTTCACAAACGGTGCCTTATTTACTTCCTGAGGACAGTTCGCTCACCTGCTGTGTCTCCACCTCCCAATGTGAAAAATGAGGGGAGGGTGGCACTTGGCTCCAAGTTAAGGCAGAGAAGCTCTCTGTACATAACTGGCATAGGGTGCCATAATTTGTCACTGCATGCTTTAAGGGAGTTCCCCGTCCTTCAGTTCACAGACTCACCCAGTGCTGGCTCAGTCTGCTGCGTGCCGTGTCCCATGCTGGGTGCTGTGGGGTAGGCAAAGCTAACTAAGATGAATTGCCTGCTTCCATGTGCTTATGTTGTAGCTGAGAGAAAAGACATCCCCAGCTAAAATGCCAGTGGCAAAATTGTGCTTAGTGTCTGTAACGGGTGCTGCCCAAATCCAAAAACAGACATAAGCACAGTAAATCGTCCGTCCTGGAATACTATGCGGGGCTTCTTTCCTTGCAACATGCAAAATTCAGGGGTTCTTTCCTTGCAAGACTTTTGGGACTTGAGTTTTATGAGGGATTCCTTGCTATAGTGGAAGGCTTTTTGAAAAACAGAAAAAGCAAATATCATGGTAAAAAGAACGACCTCAAACTGTACCTATGCCTTGGCATGACTGCACTTACCAGATTCTTTTCTAAGAGCAACGCTCAAAGAAGGTGTGCAAAGAGGGCAAGATAAGGAAGGGGAGTCAGGAAGTAGGTACAGGGAAACCATGGCTTCTACAAGACAGATTTTACCGACATCATCATTTTGCATAAGACTAGACGTCTCTAGAAATTTATATAAACTGGAAAATTTCATGCTATGGTTCTAAATTCTTTTTAATAACTGAGTTCACCTCTTTTTTTTCTGCAGGAGAAGATTCGCCCTTCACCAACATCTGTTGCCAATCTTCCTCCTTTTTTTTCCTTTTCTTCCCCCTCAAAGCCTCATAGTTGTGCATAGTCGTAAGTTCTTCTATGTGAGCTGCCGCCACAGCATGGCTACTGACAAACGGATGGTGCGGTTTCGCACCTGGGAACCAAACCGCAGGCCAGCGAAGAGGAGTGCGCCAAATTGTAACTGCTAGGCCCTGGTTCAGGCTGGTTCCTGAATTCTTTTGCTTTCATTATTGTTATGAACTGTCGGGATGCAGGTAGAATGTAAGTGGGGACCTGGAGATCTTTTGCTTCACATCTGGAGAACAGACCTACTTCTCAGTGCTAGATTCTAGATTTCTTCCAGCGAGTCTGGACCACGATGTTTTCGGGAACTTGCTTCTCTCATTAAACAGTCACCTATTCTCTCACGTGGTTTGTCTTTTGGGGGCCATAGAGTTACTGAAGGTATAAAATCGTGTACCTAGTGATTCCTAGGATTACCCCACAATTAATAAAAGCTACCATCTAAATTTTATCCTATTGAAGCCGAAGAAAGCAAGAGATCAGCAGCTTGAATTCAAAATGTATCTTGAAAAATCATCTGACAATGAAAACTAAATTCAAAACTCTCTCATAAATCATCGAGGCTGTGGGGATTCTTCTGCTGCGTTTGAGGACTTCGTTCCTGGGTGCTCAGCCTCCCGAGAACCCTGCTGACACCTAGCACACTTTCCATCAATAAATAATTCTTGGTGTGCTAACCTGGAGCAGCGAGGCGGCAGCCCCCTCCTCCCCCGCTCTCCTGTGAGAGTAAAATGCCCTCTTGTATTTTTAATGCCACTCCCAAGACTCTGTGTCAAGTTTCCACAAAGTTTGCCAGACGAATCAGCTGCCTTTTTTAAATAGGCAGTTCCAGAGGTCAGCAAAAAACAAATTTGGCAACAATTTTTTGAAAAATTAAAAAAACAAAATGAAACAATTGATCCAACATACCGCATTTTACATTTTCAGAATGATTGGCTTCTATAATTTTACCTCCTGGCCTGACACGCTGAAATTTACTTAACACAATAACAATCAAGTTATTATTATTATTCTTGCTTCCTTCCCTCCCTTCCGATCGCAGATGTGGGAAGCATGACTCACCCCGCACTGGCTCGGAGCAAATGTGACTTCATGAAACACTCACAGAGTCAGGGTCTCAGGGGGGCCCATTCTCCTCTATGCTGGGCACCAAGAAACCACTGGCCTTCTGGGCAATGAGATCCTCTCAATCTGGGGATCTTTTATGGAAATTTACTTGATACTGTTGGATCTATGGTTCCCTGTTAATCAAACAAGACACCTGAATCAAAAGCACTAAGCCAGATAAAAATGTATTTCATTATATTCAAATTCAAGGTAATTTTATTTTCTTTTTTAAAAAAACTATATCTAATTTTTTAAATTTAGTAAGTAATCTATGCATTGTAAATAGTAAAAAATACAGAGAAATATAAAGAAGAAAAAAATGACAAGCACCTGTAAGATGACTATGCAAATATAACCTCTGTTAATTTGGTATATCTCCTCCCTATCTGTGTTCTACACAAGGTTTTTTTATTTTTTATATCTTACATAATTGAAATTATACTGTATTACCAGTTGGTATTTATCAAGCTACCACTATCTTCCACATCTTATGCTTCTCTCCTATAAAACAGTATCCATAAAATTTCTACCATCCGCTAGTCATTGGAAGCCCTGGATAATTGTGTGAGAAAATAAATATTTGGTATTATTACCTTTCAAATCCAAGTTTCAACAATCACCTTAACTGTGCATAGGTGGGTGTAGATACTTTGGGGTAGGTAGGTGGGAGTCAGGGTGGAGGGATGGGGGCTGAGGAGAGGATGCCAGAATTATACCTTAGGTTCCTGAACTCTCTTCCCTACAAAGACTTCAAGTAAACATTGGTCTGCACTGAAGGTAAAGAGAGGAAGTGGACTTGATGGCTCAAGTGGACTTGAGCCCTGATGGCTTAGTTGTTTAAGCTCGGCGTGCTCCACATCAACAGCCCAGGTCTGGTTCCTGGGCACAGAACCACATCCCTCATCCATCTGTCAGTAGCCATGCTGTGGTGGCAGCTCACATAGAAACACTAGAAGGACTTACAACTAGAATATATACAACTACCTATTGGGGCTTTAGAGAGGAAAAAAAAAAGAGAGAAAGAGGAAGATTGGCAACAGATGTTAGCTCAGGGAGAATCCCTGAAAAAACAAAAATCCAGAAAGGAAAAAAAAAGAAACTAGGTGGACTTGATTTCCAGAGATGACTCTTCCCTCACTTACCACTGTGTACCAATTTCCTTAACCCCAATGTCTAATTTTGCCCGTTGGGGCTTTAGTTCCCTCCAGTGTGCAATGAAGATTCTCTCTAAGGCTCCTTTCTCCTCCGATAGCCTCTGATGCTATCTTTTCTGCCTCACCTAAAGACCTTCCTAGTCAAAGTAAAATTATCAGCAAGACAAGGTCCTAAATTCCTCCTCAATGGAAACAAAAGAAACATGATGAAGGATTAACACGTTCTCCCCCAAAACAACGGGGGTGTGACTATTGACGAACGGTGCCAAGAGGTGGAAGAAAGTCAAAGCCTCTTTAATGTCTGGCCACCTGGTACTGCCTGTCCTGGGGTTAGAGATATTACTTAAGCCTGTGTGGTCAGCAGTGTGCTCACCAGAGACCCCATTGCTCGCCTGAAAACTGCTTTTTACTTTCAGTTGGGTGTATACCCCATGCTGATTTTTGATAAAGGCCATTTGAAACAGGGTCCCTTTAGAGTAGTTTTAATGTCCTTCCGTTAATAACAGTGATTTCCATAAATGGAAGCATGTGGCAGTGAAGTCTAACACACAGTAGGAGTTTGCTCCTGACAGACGTCACGGATTCCGCAGGGAGGTGCCAGTCCTTACCGCGTGCTGGGAGGAAGTGTGGAGGCCAGGATGGCTCAGGCTTTGTGTGCGCGATTGTTGAAAGATCAGGACTGAGACAATGTGTGTCTACATACCCGGTTAGTATAGGAAGACGCTTGGAACCCTCTGACCTAACGCAGGCAGGATTTCTTGTGACACTAATAAAACCCAAAGTCCTTGACCCCCTCCCTTGCATTGGTTCCTTCCAAGGTCCAGAAAGGGACCTACCATAGTGTTCACACGATAGTTTGTTTTTGTAAAATTTGCAAACGTAAGATCTTCAAGCTACAATTAGTTAAGACCAGTGTCTCTTCCCATTGCAACTTCACCTCTGTTACACCTTCTCTAGTACCAGGTGAGGTTGGAGTGGCCATGGGCATTTGGAGACGTCAATGCGGGAAGTCAAATTGGGGATACATTTAGAGTTTAGTGGGATATATTTGTGTGGTTCTAAGTCATTTCTGGTAACAGTTATGTTATTGTTTGCTGTCCTCATGAAGGACTGGCTTCTAGTAATACTCTTGCCACCCATTGTGCTGACTCACTCCAGGACATGGCCCAAAAGTGCAAGGTCAGGGGTCATATTGCAATATAAATGTGTCGCATGACACCAGGCACCAAAAGTATGTGGTTAATAGAAGAGAATCAAAGTTTGAAATATACAGAGCCAGAAACTAATCTGTGGTAAGTTCCCCCAGTTACCAGGTAGGTAAAATTGCAAGCAGAGGATTTAGTTCTCATCAACACCTAGTCAAAAGAGAAGTCTCTCCTGCCAGGAATATACTCACTAATGTACCATATACAATAACAAATGCACCATACACTTTTTTAAGGGGAAGTACCCAAAATAGATTTTATGTATTTGTAGCATATAAAACTGTAGTAGTTCTATAAATAGTTTTGTTTTTGCATTCCAACTATTAATACTAAAATTCGAACACTGATTGATTGTGCTAGTGGAGGAATTAAATTATCTTTCTCTCCTCCCATAAAAAAAGATATTAAAAAACCATTGTCAAATAAAGAGGTAATCAAAGTATGCAGTCAAAAATAATGCAAGGAAAAAAGGAAAGTAGATGTGGGTTAGGCATTTAATAAAACATTAAATTACTTTTTTCAGTTTTTTGATGTCTGTGGTATTTGACAGCTTTTTTAAAGTTTGTAATTTGTCGGATTTGCTTCCCCATTGTAAATAAATATTCACTTCTGTCTCTAATTTCATTTTCATAATTTTGTATCTGTTTGATGAGGAGAGCTGCTCAATTGCACAAGCTTCAGGCCCCACAAAACCTGGATCTGCCCCTGCTCCTAACCTAACCCTTGGCGTGGGAATATTTTCATGCTCTGCCTCTTCTCCATCCTCCCTATTTTAAAGGCTCTCTCTGCCTGCTCCTTGGCCTCTGATCCAGCTTACATCTCTCTTCCCAGCCTCTTTGTCTCCTTTTCCCAAATCTCACCTTTGCTGTTGCCTGCTTTGCTCCAGACAGCAGGCACCCCACCCCACACTCATCCCTAGCTCTTTTCCTCCAGTGCAGCTCCTGGAACCCAAGGCCAGGTCAGGACCCTGGACTTCCTCCCAGCCTGGAAGAGGAGTTCAGGCTGGCAGTGGGGACAGTTCAAAAGACTTTAATCAATGAGAATTGACAAATTAATCAGGTGCCACTTCTCTCCAGGGGGAAGAATGGGCAGAGAACCTGAAACGTCAGCTCAGTCAGTCATACTTTGGTGGCTTAGCCACCAGAATTTGTGGTCCAGACTGTGGCAACAGCAGGGAAAATAGACTCTTCTTGGTTGGCAAATGATGCGAAAGGTCTTACAAAATTTTATTTGAGAATTTAAAAACCAGAGTGGCCAGAGGCAGGGGAGGAAAACAAAGGAGATTGCTGTTTCGAAAGCACTTTCCTAATGGCCTCCTGTGTTAATAACCCCTCCAACTCCCAGGGCAAGGAAGATTTGGTAAAGATAAGAGGCTGATTACGCTAATGCTATTTTGTTTTGCAAATGAAGGCTGAGAAGAGTGGTTTAAGGGGCTGCTCCACAGGGAAACCTTTCAGAGTAACCCTAGACCATCTCATTCACCATCATCATCATCTTCGCCATCCTTTCCCACTCCTGGCAAGATAGATGGTTTTCATCCTTTAAATAATGATGATTTTAACCCATGTCTAAGCATAACATCTCCCAGGGAGTTGTGATAGTTGCCAGAAAGTGTGATAAAGAAACAAATGTTACAAATGCTCAAAAGTATTCCTGTGGCTAAGTCTGACCCATGCTTCTACAAGCACCTAATCCTTCTTCCCTCCCTCCTTTTCTCCCTTCCTTCCTTCCTTCTTTCTTTCTTTCCTTCCTTCCTCCCTCCCTCCCTTCCTCTTTTCTTTTTTCATTTCTAGCAGGGAAGTTGGGTAATATAGGAGAAATGCGAGTGCCCAACTATTGAATTGTCTTCAGAAAAGAAGGAATTTAAACACACTCACATATCAAGCAGAATATCACATAGTTAAAAACATGGACCTTGGAGACCAACAGACACAGGTATGAGTCCCAGTTTCAATATAGCCTTCAGATCCAGGCAAGAGCCATCAAGCTGGCTGTAGGAATAGGCAGAACTAATTTTAACAAGTGACACAACTTTGGGTCGGCTAAATCATCACAGGGGCAAAAATACAGATTTCCTGTAGACTAAAATTTTCTCTTCTTTGTCATCAATTAGTTTTTGATGTGTTGTGCAAACAGCTTCAGCCAGAAAGCTCTTGATATATCAATTTCACTGTATGGGATGTTATAGTTACTATTTCCAAAATGTTGGGAAATGCTGGGTTACGGTTCAGGTTTTCTTGACTGATTTCTCTGCTCCCTTTTATAGGCTAGTGTGAGCTGTGAATCTGTCAGAGAAGGAAGTAGCAGGTAATGTTTCTCAAATTTCTTCAGCCATAGATCCTTTTTTGTGGGACCTGTGTTCTGTGGGATATACCTTCAGAAATAATTGCCAATCTTAGGAGATCGCACCATGACTATTGCCCATGCATATCTTCAACAGCAAACCACTTCTGAGCCACATGAATGTCAGCAGGCTGTTTATTTAGTTACCTATTGATCCTTCTCTGTCTTCCTCTGGGCCCCTGTGGGTCCCTGGGGCCACACCCCCTCTGCAGAGCCACCAAAGCTAATCTGCTCAACAGAAAGTAACCGTCCCTGCATCGTGGCCAGAGTACTGCAGGGTGGCACACCCAGTCTCCATGCTGTTGAATACCTTGTGCTCTGGTTCTGGTGTTTTGGTTAAATTGAATTTTCCAACATAAATAGAAAAAGGGAGACTTTTTAAAAAGATCTTTTAAGAGATGGAAACCAAGACGATATGCCATTTGTCCAAACACAAAATGAACTTGGCTTCCTGAGATGTTCAACCACATCACTGCTTTACTCCTCCTGATGGGAGATAGTGCTCACTAACTGCCAAGACTGAATCATCCCAACTTAGGTCAGAGTCACTAACAAATGCCAAACCAATTTGCTTCTCTATAAACTTTAGAAATTAAAATACTAATGGACGCCTCAGCCTTCCAGACACAGGGATAGTATTTCAATAGTAAATAACGGTTGTTGCCAGAGAAATGGGTGTTTTCTAATTCAGTGCCACAAAAGGAATATGGGCTCTGAGGCACCTTGGTTTAGGTGGCAACAACTATGCTTCAGGCAGAATGGCCTCCACTAGTAGGTCCCCTCGTCTCTTGGCGTTTTTAAGGTCAAGAAACTGCCCTTGACATTTACAACAGATTCTTCAAGTAGTATCTGTACACCCCTCAAAGTACTCTAAAGATAAACAAAAGAAGAAATAAGAAAAGAGTAACAGCTTTCCACAAGCATATGTATTATATATGCATATAAAAAAGTACATATATTTGTATACATGTATGTAGAATAAAAGTGTATATATATATATGTATCTATGTATGTGTACATATATATACGATATATATAATCTCTTCATTAGGGAATCTTTGAGATGAAGGGGTAGAATTTCTGAAAATAAAAAATACCAACCACAAAAATATTTTCTGTCTGTCTCAGCCGTCAACAAGGGCCCTTTCTCTGAACTCCTAGAACACTTGACTGAACAGCCCAGTCTTTATCAACTCCCCTCTAGTTGAGTGCTATTACTGCCTCCTCTGAGCACTTGGGAGCTCCTTCAGGGCAGAAACCCTCTTCCCACTTGTGTATCCCCAGCTCCTGGGGCAGTGGCAGACCTGTATTAGAGGCTTAGTAAATGTTTGTTGGGTTGAGTTATGTTGAATTTGGAGACCTGCTTGCTAGCTCTGCTTCTACCATTATCTCAGTATGACTGGGAGCAAACCATACAACCTCTCTGGGCCATAGTTTCTAGATGTCTGAAACAAGCAAGTCAAATCAGATAACATCCATGATCCTCTCCAGATCGAAAGATCTCTTGAGTCTCTGTTTCTCTACCTCAACATTTTCACTTGCAAAGTGAAGATAAAGCCCTGATTTAGCTCTACTGCAAGCCATATAAATGGTTAGGGTTTCTCTCCTTTTTTTCTAACAGCTCCTCCCTGTGACCTGTGGCACTTACCTCCAGGCTCTAAATGGAAGGTTCTTCTCCACAGAAAGCCATCCTATGAGCTGGGAAGAGCTCCTGCTCCCAGTGTGCATGTGGCGGTACCAGGGAGCCTTCCTCTTTCTGGCATTTGGTGACTCACTGGCTTCCTGCTCAACCTGAAGTGAGGATGGTTGATTTGTCCTCCTCTGTCTCCCTGCCCTCATAGGGGAGCATGGGAAGCTTTGTAAAAGGAACAATTAGAGAATAAGACCAGTTATTAGGAACTAAAGTGTAACTGTCAAAAATGAAAAATTTAATAGAAGAGTTGGAAAATGAAAATCTTTCAGAACCTAGAGAAAAAGAGAGAGAGAGACAGACAGATAATATGAGAGAAATAACAAGCAGAAACCAAATCCAGAAAGGACAATATCCAACGAATACGAGTTACAGAGAAAAGAGAGGGCAGAGCCGCACCTGACACACTACATGCTCTCAGTACAACCATTCAAAGTCCCCGCACCCGGAGCTGGCCAACATTCTAGCAGGTGTAACTAGACAGTAGATAGACAGTAACACACCAAGTGCAATGCCAGGGAAAAAAAGACAACAGGAGGAAAAGGAAACAGAGCAATGGAGACGTGCTGCTGTCTCGGCTGGTGAGGAGGTGAGATTGGAGCAGAGACATGAATGAAGTGAGGAATTGAGCCATGTTCAATCAATGCTTGCTGAATGAATGAAAGGATGGAAGTATGTAGATGGAAGGGCGATATGGTGCTAAGTAAGACACGACCTCACTGTCCTCACTTATAAACTGAAGACCTCTAAATAACCTTTGAGGCCTGTCATAATTAGAAAGTGCCCATCAATCCCACCCAGTAGGTCCACTTGAACTGTTGAGGTCGGCATTAGTGACTTCAGGGAACACATCATGTCCGATGAAGTGTTCGGAAACACCAGGCAAGGCTTTGTCACAGTCTGTGCTTCTTTCCTCAGCGAATGATTTTCTCCAGCAGGCCTGGGAGCTGGGGTTTTATACTGTGGCTATTTTTAGTTGTTGTCCGCAGTGGCTGCTGGGACCTATTGCCTCAGGAGGCTGACGAGAACTTTACCCCGGGAGAGGCATTCCATTCTGTAATCTCACCCTGAAGTGCTCTCTAATTGAGATTTGACGATTTACAACCTCTGAGAATTAGATCCTCCCTTCGTGAAATGCAAGATCAGGTAGCTGTGCTGTGCACTCAGCAGTCAGCAAGAAACCAGCCAGAGTTATTTTGGTCAGTGGATCAATAGATCCCATTCTAAACCTTTCGCTGAGATAAAGGGGACTGTTTTGTTCTGGGATTGATTGATGCTTGGAAAGTCTTGGCTGGGGCCAGGTCTGGGGTGATGCACCTCATACTGATTTTTCACAAGGGCACCCCAGGCTCTGTGCCCCAAACCCATGGTCCTTCTTTACCAGTTAAACAAAGCATTGACTGGCATTCAGAAAAGCAACTTGAAAGTCTGGTTGGGAGATTCTGAGCTAGGTATTTAATCTGCCAGTGCTTCCACTTCCTTCTCTGCTCCAAGATAAGAAGGGCAAGATGGTGTAAAACCCACCACTGCCAAAATCATCTTCCCAAAGCATAGTTCTGACTTTGCAACTTTCCTAGTTTAAAACTCTCAGGTATTCCCTGCTGCAGATGAAATACACTCTGAAAGTCATAGCTGTCATTCCAGGCCTTCTGTAGTCCAGGCCAATCCTCAGGTATAATTTTGTTTCTCCCATGCCTCCACCTTTAGCTCCCTTATGCTCCATCCAAACTATATCATTGAATGTTTCCTATAAAGGTATTTTCCCACCTCCGTGCTTCTTATGGACTGAATGTTTTTGTCCTCCCAAAATTCATGTGTTGAAGCCCTAAGACCCAGTATGGCTGTATTTTGAGATGGGGCTTCTAAGGAATTAATTAAGGTTAATTGAGACCACAAAGCTGGGCCCCTGATCAGACAGGATTAGTGTCCTTATGAGAAGAGACACCAGAAAGCTCGCTCTCCTTCCCATGAGGACACAGCAAAGAAGGCTGCCATCTGCAAGCCAAGAAGAGAGCTATCTCCAGACCTACCATGCTGGCCCCCTGACCTTAGATTTCTAGCATCCAGAACTGTGAGGACATAAATGTCTGTTGTTAAGCCCCCTAGTCTGTGGTATTTTGTTATGCAGCCTGAACTGACTGATACAGTGTCCTAGCATGTGCAGTCCTTCTTCACAGAGTGTCCCTTTCACTGGTTCCATTGGACCAAATTCTTCAAAGAAATGCTTTACTTTCCTGTGAAGTTTTCACTGATCTTCTTAGCTAGTGATAGTATCTTCCTCTTCTAAATTCCCAAAGGACATTGTTAGTACTTTTCTTTTGAAAATGTTCGCTTCTTGACTTCGCAATGGTTGCTTATAAATATGAAATCTTTCCTACTGAGTTGAAGGTCCTTGAAGGCAGGGACTGTGTCTTGCTTATCTTTGTCTCCCATAACTATCTAACAGCATCTTTAACAAGTTAAAAATGATCGCTGTCCTCCACTGAGGGCCTTCCCTGTGCATGTGTGAAATGCTTTTATGTTTCATTGGAATCCTCACAATTACTTTATAAGAAAGATATTGTTAGACTAATTTAAAAAATGGTGAAGCTTAGGGTCTGACCTGGTGGTGTAGTGGTTAAGTTCACACACTCCACTTTGGTGGCCAGGGGTTCACGGGTTTGGACCCCTGGCACAGACCTACACACCGCCCATCAAACATGCTGTGGTGGCATCCCATGTAAAAATGGAGGAAGATTGGCACAGATGTTAGCTCAGGAACCATCTTCCTCACCAAAAAAAAAAAAAGGATGATGCTCACTGCATAATTCTACTTATATGAGGTATCTAGACTAGCCAAACTCATAGACAGAGAAAGTAGAATGGTGGTTGCCAGGGCTGGGAGGAGAGGGAATGGAGAGTTACTGTTTAATGGGTACAGAGTTTCTGTTTTGCAAGATGATAAGAATCCTGTGGGTGTATGGTGATGATGTAACACAACAATGGGAATGTATTTAATGCCTCTGAACTATATAGTTAAAAATAGCTGAGATGTTAACTTCTATGCTATGTGTATTTTACCACAATTTTAAAAAATCATGAGATTGAGGCCCAGAGAAGTAAAGTAACTTGCCCAAGGTCTTCAAGCTAGAAGGGACAGTGCTTGGATTTGAGCTCTCTCTGCCCACTCTTCTTGTTTCGCTTCATTTTGATGCATCTTCTTTCCCCATTGGATAAATGCTGATGTTCCTTAGGGCTTTATCACTAGCCTTCCTGGATTCTGGGTTCAAAATTAGAAAAAGGTGGCCTTTCTGGACAAAGTAGAATAATGTGCCCTCTCCCTGAAGAAGCATCCCTGCAGACAGGGCTTCTTGGGTGGACTTGGCTGGATGCCAGCTCCACCTCCTCTCACCAAGGGCCCTTGTGTGGGGTACAACCTGCACAGCTGTGTGGAATGGGTTGTCCCAGCTTACAAGTGTCAACTGTGCATGTCTCTTCCTAATTTCCTGTTCAGTGATGCCTCCCTCATTGGTAGCTTGAAATTGCCTATGGTGGGAGTATTTACACTATGGAAACCAGCAAGTACTAAAAATTATGGCTTTTCTCCCCAGAGAGCCTGTTGCTAATCATTTACCAGCACGCCATTGTGCACAACGTACATGCTGGCTTTATTGAGATCTCTACTCTCTTCTGGTATGATCCTGTTTCCATCAATTGTTGCAGCTGTTATTTCTACATGCCCATGAGATCTCTACATCTAATCTTGTCCTTCTCTTAACTTTCATACCCATATGTCTGCCCGCCTACTGGGCATGTCAACCTATATAGTCCAAGGACATATTAAAATGTTGAAAACAACCCCTCCAAACGTTCTCCTCCCTAATTTACAGTGTCACAATCCACATGGTCTTCCACATCCAAGTGGCTACCAGGTCTCAGAAGGTCTATCTCCTACGTAGTTTTCACTGACTGCATTTTTTTCATTGCTTTGTATTAGTTCAGACTCTCATCTTCTCTCATCTGTGATATCATTGTCGTATACTGTTTATCTTAGCCAGCTAATTGGTCTACCTGCTTCCATTCTCCTCATTGTATCGGAGTTACACATCTGTACAAATGTAATCATTATTCTGCTTAATTTTTGAACTCCCCATTAACTACAAGGAAAAATTCAGCCTCCTTAGTTTGGAACACAAAACCTTCCACAGTAGGGCCCCAAATTTGATTTTCGGTATCCTCTAGTCACTGCTCCTTCCAACACAGTCTGTGAACCACTTGCTGATTCCAAAAACTCTCAGACTGTTGCTGCTGCTACCTGGATTACTTTCCTCTCCCCTGCTCCACCTGAGTTCCTACACGACCTTTAGAACCCAACTCATGTGTTGAGTTGTGAAATCTTCCTGGGCTTCTCCTCCTGAAAGATTAACCACTCCTTCTCCACACATCATCACTTCTCATGGCCAAGGTGTGTGTGTATGTGTCACTCTTCCCATCTGTTTTGAGAATGCTTGCAAGACTCGTGTTTATTTTTATAATTTCAGTACCTAGAAGAATACCCGGCAAATAGCAGATACTAAATGTGAATTACTTGGAGAAATAAAATTTAAATTAAGATAAAATGATTTCTGCTCTTAATGATTAGAAAATTTAGAAAGAAACTTCCATCTATTGAGCACATGTCATGTTCAGTGATTCAGTTAAGCACTTCACTCTTCAGGACAAGTCTCTGTGGTGGGTATCATACCATATTCTACAAACAGAGATATTAAGGATCAGAGATGTTAATCAATTTCCTTCAAGGTTAAAGAGTTAGTAAATGGTAAATCTGAGGTTTGAATTCCATTCTAGCTCCAAAGCTTTTTCCACTACACTAGGATTCAATTTAATGAGGAAAACTTTTGTGAGAACAAATAATGATGACTAAATGTAATAGGGGTAATATCTGGAATATGTCCAAAGTGCCACGGGCACAATGCGGAGGGAGCCACTGAGTCTGGGTGGAAGGGCACCAGGTAATTCTTTCACAGTGGAGGTGAACTTGGGCTCTGTGGCAGATACTGCAGAAGGGCTCACTCACAAACCTTTCCAAACCCTCCCAGCATGGCTTCCTGTACTATAGAGACCAAACAGTTAAAAAAAAAAATACATGTCCCAGACACCCTTGCAGTTAGGGTCTAGCTGTCCTAGTTTCCACCAAGCAAATGCATTGTATGTGAGAACAGGTTGGCGGAAGTGAGCAACATGTAGCAGCAGCTGTACACAGTGTGTAAGATCTTACGGGAAGCACTGTGGCAGAGGCGTTTGGTTCTCCAGGTTGCAGATCTGGTGGAAGGTTTAGTGTCCAGCCCTAGTGCTTTGCTCTCCCTCACGGTGTCTGCACATGAAGTGCAGTGTGGGCTCAATAAAGATTCATCGACCTGTTGATCTGAAACGGATTAAAGGGATACATAGGAAGGAATAGGCAATTGATCTGAGCTCATTCTTGCAGCTATAAAATTTTTATTATGGAAACAAATTTTTATTATGAGCATCTTCAATCCTCAAAGTTACTGCAGCTTTGATGGATAACACTTGCCACAGAGAGACTCTCAATGGGCCTGGGCACGGCCAATGGATATTGATAGCATTATGGACATTCAAAAAGGCTGATTATTAGTTGTAGAGCTTTGCCTAAACAGTTATCATTTTAAATTAATTGATTCATATGAACTTGTAGTACAGATATTGTTTATCAATGTGAATAATTTTCACTGGTGTTTTGTTTATTTTGTGGGCATGAACACCCTCTGTCTCACTAAACCCAATCAGTCAACCTCTTATTTTTTAGATAAGGGAATAAAGGCCCAGAGAGGGGTCTGTGACCACATAGCTGATTGGTCTTCATGCCAGATCTGAACCCAGTTCACCCTACAATAGCACTCTCCTATAGAACTTTCTGTGATGATAGAAATGTTCCATACCTGCACTTTCCAACATAGCAGCCATTAGCCCCATGTGCTGCTGAGCGCTTGAAATGTGGTTAGCACGACTGAGGAACTGAATTTTCAATATTTTTTCATGTAAATTTAAATAGTCACATGGGGCTAATGGCTATCTTTTTGAATAGTACATTTCTAGAAAAACCAAGCCAATTTATAGAGGGTTGTTATTGTAAATATAAAAACCTATTCACCAAATTCTTTCCTTTCTTGCCATCATGGAAGAACAGGACAAAAATATTTCTGTAGAGGTAAAAAAAGAATGTGCAGTTGTAATCCAAATAACAAAAGGCACTCATATCAGTTATTCATGACCACTTTACATATTTACCGTGCAGTTGTGATCATTGAAACCTCAGAACATTAGTGGTTTCCTAAACAATACGTTCCCTTATTTATTTCAGCTGTTGCCATGTTACTGCTGTATACCGAGCCCTGGCAAGAATGGGAGGCTGAAGGCTTCTGACAGGCCTGGCACTTCTGCTGACCCCCAGGCTCATGAAGGGATGCGGAAAGCTGTACTTTTGAACCATAAAAATGGCGCATGGCTTAGAGCCCAGGTTTCTAATCTTTGTCCTCCCAAGATTGCACAAAACACTTGGGTTCAGGGCTAAAATACATGTTCTGCTCACAGGGAGAGGCATCTCATATTTTAAGGGAGTATTATCTGGGCGCAGAACTGCCAGCCAGAGCATTTTCCTAGGTACACAACAAAATTTATACACAAATTCATTCCAGACAGTTTGGGCATGGGTATCAGAAGGTAGCTTGAAATAGGATTCCTTTTTGGTAGTAGTGAAGTCCAATTTTCCTAATGTTTTCCAAAGGAATTCATGGCGTCACCAGAGGCTTAAATGGTAAGAGGTTAAAAGATGAGAAGATGGCGTTGCATTTTGGCTTGTGTTGGTGAATGATTAGCGAGAACATCTGTTTTCACGTCTCCTCATTGCTGAGAACTTAAGGTACATAATAGAGACTTTTCAAAAAACAACATACTCTTAAAAGAGAGTGGAAAGAAGAAAGATCGGCAGGCAAACTTTGCCCTAAGCCCTAGATATTTGCTATATCTGTCACCCATAAAAATCATGTTAATATTGTTATCATTAGATTTTAGTCCAGTTGAGCTTCATGATTATATTCCAAGCTACAATTCAAACGTGAGTTTCAAGGGGCCAATATTCAGAAAGAAAGGAGAAGCAACTCAAGAGAAATGGAGATCTTAAAGTCAACTATGACAACCTCCTCTTCTGGCCGGGGGGGAATAAAAGGAACCAGATTTACCCTTAACAACTAGAACATTACCTTCAACAACTAGTGAAGCAGACAAACTGTATGAAATGACAGTTTTCAGACACTGGGGACAGGCAGCATGGGACCCAACTAGAGCCTGGCAGTCTCTCTGAGCTGAGGAGACAACAAAGTTTGGAGTCTGAGAAGGTCAAGGCAGCTAGAATTTTCAGATCTAAATGTCAGAGAAGATGAAGCTGCAGAGAGAGAGAGAAAGGAGAGAGAGAGAGAGATGCAGAGAAAGAGAGAGAAAAAATGACCAAGTGTGGGGAAAGAACTGGAAATGAGTAGGAGAAACAATCTCACATAGGGCTGGCAATAGTTTGGTTTCTAGCAGCCAGAGTGGAAAGACCTCCTAGTACACAAGTCATTAGGTAAAGTCCTCAGAAGGATATTGCTTCAGTAGTGAAGCCAAATTAGCTCTAAACCAAGGCTTTTCTGGACCCACCCTTACAAAGCTTACAAGCAAAACCTCAAAAGGATCAAATTTATCCCAAGTAACTTAACTGCATTCCAGAATGAGGCCTAATGCTATATAAAGGAATACAACAAAATCCAGTATCCAACAACATAAAATTCACTATGTCTGGCAGCCATAATATATTACCAGATCATGCAAATAACTAGGAAAATGCAACTCATAATGAAAGAAACAGTCAATCAATAAAAATAAACTTGTGTATGATAAAATTCATATACAAGGACATCAAAATTGTCATTATTAATAGACTGCATGTGTTTAAGAAGGTAGAAGAAAACACAAACATAATGAGTAGAGAATGGGCAATAAATTCAACAACTTAGATTAAGTCAACAAATAACTTGAGGGACATGAACTACCAAATTCACTCACAAAGAAAGAGATAACCTGAATATTCCCATATCTGTTAAATACACTGAACTTGCAAGGGGAAAAAAAAAAACCTTCCCACCAAGTAATCTCTAGAGACGATGGCTTCACTAATGAATTCTCCTAAACTATTAAAGAAGAAATAGTATCAATTCTACCAAAACTCTTCCAGAAAACAGAAGAAGAGGAAACATTCTCAACTCATTCTTTGAGGCCAGCTTTATCCTGACACCAAAACCAGATGAAGAAATTGAAAGAAAACCACAGACTAATATTCCTCATGAACACAGATGCAAAAACTTAAACAAAATGATAGCAAATCAAACTTAGCAATGTCTAAAAATAATAACAAATCATCACTAAGTGAGGTTTATCCCAGAAATGTAAGGTTGGTTTAACACTTGAAAATCAATGTATTTATTTCACATTAACAGACTGAAAAAGAAAAATCATATAATAACCTCATTAGATGCATTTGGCAAAACTCAATACACATTCTTGACAAAAACTCTTAAAAAACTAGGAATAAAAGAGAATTTAAAGGCATCTATAAAGACCTACAGCTAACATTGTACTTGATGATGAAGACTAAATGCTTTCCTCCTAAGAATGAGAACAAAGCAATGATGTCTGCTGTCACTGTTTCTTTCCAACAGTATACTGGAACTTCCAGCCAGTGTAATAAAAGTCCTCCTACAAAAAAAAAAAACCAGAAGGAATAAGGATAAGGAAGCAGGGAAGAAAGGGAAAGAGGGAGGGAGGGAGGGAGGGAGGGACGGAGGAAGGGAAGGAAGAAGGGAGGATGGAAGGAAAGAAAGAAGGAAGAAATACAGAAGGAAAGGAAGAAATGAAGGTACTGTTTTTTACAGATGACATGATCTTCTATGCAGAAAATCCTAAAGTATCCATGAAAATACTCTACTAGAAACAAGAACTAATAAGTGAGTTTAGCAAAGTTTCAGGATACAAGGGTCAATATCAAAAATCAATTATATTTCTATATACTAAGAACAACAGAAATTGATATTTCAAAAATTACCACTTACAAGAGCATTAAAATATAAAATTCTTGGGGGTAATTTTACCAAAATGTATACAAAACCTGTACACTGAAAACTACACTGTATTGCTGAAAGAAATTAAAGAAGACCTAAATAAATTGAGAGCTATACCACGCTCAGTGGCTGAAAGACTCAATATTGTTAAGATATCAAAGAAATTTCAATAGGAAGGAGGCTTTTTTAATAGAGATCGACAAGCTGATTCTAATATTTGTATGAAAATGAAAAGACCTATAACAGCTAAAATAATTTTGAAGAAGAGCAAAGTTGGCGGACTTGAGCCCCCGACTCTAAGATTTACTATATACAGTGGTCAACACAGTGTGGTATTGGCGTAAAGCTAGACACGTAGTTGAGAGTCCAGAAACATATCTGGATACATACGGCCAATTGAATTTTATAAAGGTTTCAGGACAATTCAGTGGGGAAAAATAATATTTTCACTGAATGGTGCTGGAAGAATTGGACGTCCACAAAGGACACAGAGAGAGAACCAATCCATATTTTGTACCCTATGGACAATTAAGTCAAAATGGATCATATAACTAAATATAAAACCAAAAGCTATAATACTTCTAGAAGAAAATCTTTGTGACCTTGACAAACATTTCTTAGATGGAACACAAAAAGCATAAACCATGGAAGAAGAAAATTGACAAACGGACTTCATCAAAATCAAAAACTTCTGTCTCCAGAGACATTTACGAAATTAAAAAGTTGAGCCAGGGCCGGCCCGGTGGTGCAGTAGTTTGGTTCGCGCTTGGCAGCCTGGGGTTCGCGGGTTCGGATCCTGGGCGCCCGCCGACGCACTGCCTGTCAGCCATGCCGTGGCGGCGTCCCATATAAAGTAGAGGAAGATGGGCACCGATGTTAGCCCAGGGCCAGTCTTCCTCAGCAAAAAAAAGAGGAGGATTAGCAACAGATGTTAGCTCAGGGCTGGTCTTCCTCACACACACAAAAAAAGTTGAGCCATAGATTTGCAAACTATTTGCTTATTTTATCTGATAAACAAATTGTATCTTGAATATATAAAGAATTCTTAAAATTCAATAATAAGACAATGCTAAAACAACAATATGCAAAATATTTGAACAGATGCTTCATCAAAGAAGATCTAATGACGGCTGGTAAGTACGTGAAAAGATGCTCAACATCCTTATTCATTAGAAAAATGTAAATTAAAGCTATAATGAAATATTGCTATACATTTACCAGTATGCCTAAAACTTAAAAGACTGGCAATACCAAGTGCTGGAAAGGAAGCAACTAGAAGTCTCATACAAATTCTGGCAGTCACTTTGAAAATTTGAAAGCTTTTTAGAATAAGGTTAAACACTCACTGACCATATGACCAAATAATTCCACTCCTAAGTATTTGCCCAAGAGAAATGAAAACATAATCAACACAAAAGCTTATAAGTGAATGTTTATAGCCACCTTATTAATGATACCCCAAAACTGGGAAAGAACCCCTGTGCCCAGCAACTGCTGAATGCATGAACAAATTGTGGTATATTCATACAAGGGAATAGTACTCAGTACTGAAAAAGAACTGACTGCTGATATATGTACCAACAGGCGTGAATTCAAAAGCATTATGCTAAGTGAAAGAAATCACATACAAAAGATTACACAGAGTTTAATTCCCTTTATATGATACTTTTTAAAAGGCAAACTTATAGTGATAGAAAGATCTGTGGTTTCCAGGAGACAGGGGGTGGCTGGGAGGGGATTCATGGTGAATGATTGAGAGTCAAGGGTCATGAGATGATGGAAATGTTCAACATCATGATTGTGGTGGTTGTTACATAACTATATCCATTGGTTCAAAATTCATTGAAGTGTACACTTAAAACTACTCAATGTGTGTAAATTATATCCCAATAAAATTGATCCCCAAAAAGCAAAGTACATAATGAGGTATATGATATAATACCATCTGCATTAAATAAAAAGGAAAAAAAGAGAACTTCAAATATATTAACACACATACATTTGCTGGAATGTGCATAAAATGTCTCAGGAAGCACATACATGAAATTTTTAGAGTGAATTACCTCAGAAAATGGAAATGGGGTGTCTGAGGGAGTATGGTTGGGGAGAGACTCTATCTTTTGTACCTTTCTAATTTTGAACCATACAAACAATAAACCTATTCAAGGAGGGGAAAAGTCATTTGGGCTCCAAAACCTGCTACTATTCAATATGATTTGAGTCAAAATCGTGTTTCTATGTGAGAACATCTCTTTCTTTGTTACTCACTATCTCCTCCTTCCGCCATATAAAAAGTCACAGGGCTGCCTAAAAGAACGTTTAATATACACTTCAGAGAGCATGACAATAACATAAATTTAAGATGTGAGAGAGGGGGGTCCACATGGGCGGGAGAGTATTTCACTGTGGGGGAGAATGAGGCTTCCATTCACAGCAGATTAGAACCAGTGGGGTCTCTCAGACTCAACTCATTCAAACTGTTGTTTTGTGATTTTTTTACAGTTGAGAAATCTAAGGCCCAGAGAGTGCAAATGACTTCCCCAAAGTTGCACAGTTAGTCAGTGTCAGAGTCCAGATGGGCACCTATCTTTAGCCCTATCACAGAGATAATGTCAATAAAGCAGGTGACAACACAGAGCATGGTTCAAAGTAAATGCTCAGTAAATATGAATTGCCCTGTCACTTTTTTCCCCTATATCAGCTGGCTTCTCACCAGGACTCACCATCTACCCATCCCCACCTCAAAGTCAAATATCAGTGGAAGCAGGGACATAAAGGCCTTTGCTTGAATGCTGACCAAATTTCCCAGAATACACTAATAAGCTTTCACTTCATAAAGAGAACTTAACTCCTCTTCCCATAACCAGTTAAGTTTAATTTAATTCGACAAATATTTATAAGCCCCAACTATGGGCCAGGCTGTGTGCTAATGGTGGGCACACATACACCGGTGAATAAGATGTGGCTAAAGAACACTTTCCCTGGGGCTGGCCCGCTGGCATAGTGGTCAAGCTTGCGGGCTCCACTTTGGCTGCCCCGGGTTTGCAGGTTCAGATCCTGGGCACAGACTGACACACCACTGATCAAGCCATGATGTGGCGGTGTCCCATATAAAGTAGAGGAAGATGGGCACGGATGTTAGTCCAGGGCCAGTCTTCCTCAGCAAAAAGGAGGAGGGTTGGGGGCGGATGTTAGCTCAGGGCTAATCTTCGTCACACCCGCAAAAAAAAGAATACTTTCCCTGAGGAGCTTTCAATCTAGTGAGGAACTGAGGAGACATACCCTGACCCAGACCCAGATAATTGTAATATTAGCGGATAAGTGCTAAGATGGAGGTAAACACTGAATGAATGGAGATTCTGAGATGCCTTCCCAGGGAATATGAGTTCAGAAAGATGAGGAGGAGTTGGTTGGATGAGCAAGGGGAGAAGATGCTATAGAAGAGGGATTGGCATGGGCAAAGCCAGGTGAGGCAGAACAGCATCCAATTTGTGGGGAGCTCAGCATTCCTGGGGCAAAATGAGTGAGGCAGGGTGTGGTGGGAGAAGGGACCAGAGAGGCTATGTCATTAGGGACAGGACATAAGGTCTTACACATGATGTTCAAGGGTGGACTTTGTGTCCAAAGCTTGATGGGCAAGGCTTAAAGCAGAGGAAGAAAGTGTCTGATTTCAGTTTTCTTCCAAGGGATGGTCCATCAGGTGCGTGAGGTCTACCTGAGAGTTCAGTTCTCTTTGAGCAACATCTACAGAGCCCTCTATGGCAAGCCCAGCACCCCACAGGACACCATGCTGCAGAGATAAGCAAGACATGGTTCCTTCCCTCAAGGAGCTGACAGCTGGTGAGTTATCCTTTAAAAAATGGGAGTCCAGAAAAAAATCCATCATCCACTCGTCTAACACTGTCCCTTCCCCCAATATTCTGCTTGGCAACCCCGTCCCAGTCAGTTGATGTTCTCTCCTCCAGTGTTGACACTACTGACTTTTGCCTGGTCATTGTGTTTGGTTTGGCTTCTATGTCTATTGACAGAACAGTGTTTGGTCAATTACTATATTGATACAGAAATACAAAGGCAGGCCCAGGAACAAGGACCAATTAGCTATGGCAACATTGTTAGCATAGGCCACTCCTTGCACTGTTTAACACCAACCACTGGGTGAATCCTCAAGTCCCTTGACTCAAATGTCCCTTCAGAGCTCAACAAATGATATCAAGCACTGAGAATATTGGCTTTCTGCCCAACCTCAGGATGATGCTAGGAGTGTGCCGGGCATTCTCATAAATGTCTGAGAACTAATGAGATGGATGTACAAACAGTCCACTGAATTCTCATGGAATCCTTGCATTTGGTGGGAAATATGGATCCCAGGAGTGGCTGTCCATGTCCAGAGGTCCCCGTACTTCAGCTCAACTCAATCCTACTTTCAAGGGCCATAGTGGGGTGAAGACTGCCTCCCTCCTCCAAGATATGTTCAACTAGAACCTGTAAATATAACCTTATTTGAAAGGAGGGTCTTTGTAGATGTAATTAAATTAAGGATCTTGCAACAAGATCTTACTGGATTAGGATGGATTCTAAATCCATTGACAAGTCTATAAAAGAAGAGAGGGAAAACGTATACAGAGATACAGGAGAGAAAGCTTATGTGATAATGGAGGCAGAGACTGGAGTGATGCAGCCACAAGCCAAGGAATGCCGGGAGCCATCAGAAGCTGGAAAAGGCAAGGAAGGATTCTCCCCTAGAGCTGTCAGAGGGGATGTGACTCAGCCAATACCTTGACTTCAGACTTCTGGCCTCCAGAATTGTGAGAGAATAAATTCCTGTTGTTTTAGCCACCACGTTTATGGTAATTTGTTATAGCAGCTCTACCAAACTAATACAGGGGGCTTGGAGCACCATCCTCATTACTGCTGCAGGCCACTGGGACAAGGCTTCCTCCTCCCTCAATGCCCTGAGGATCCCTGGGGGTAATTTATTCCCTTCTTCCTTTATTCAATCATTGTTTAAGTTGCCATGGACCGGGTACATGAGAATGGAGAAAAGGCAGACCTTCCTTCAAGAGTTCACAGCTAGAGAGAGAGATAAAGAGGTAATTACAACATTAAGTGTTATGGGCTGAATTGTGTCTCCCCAAAATTCATATGTTGAATCCGAATCTCTAGTCCTTCAGATCATGACTGTATTTGGAGACAGTGTCTCTCTCCATCCTGGCCTTTTTCCTGGGGGCAATGGGGAGCCACTGCATAGCTAGAAGCAGAGAGAAATGGCATGGTCTCATGTGCCCTTTATATGGACCGTTCTGGTGACTATGTGGGGATGTTATAGGGGGTAGACAAACCCAGAGGCAGAGTGATCAGTAGAATAACCATGGCTAAGATGACAGTAGCCAGTGGTGGCCAAGAGAGCGAGAAGAGAACACCTTAGGAGATGAAATTGACAGGACTGTTGGGAAGCAAAGAGGCAGAAATCTAAGTTACACAAAAGTTTTAGTTCTATAATTGGTGTACCATCCACCAACGTGATGGGATTAGTTGTGGATGAACTGACATTGGGTTTACAGTCCCTGGGGAAAAAATGTCCAAAATTTCCCTTGGAAAAAAGGTGGATCCTAATTTAGAGTATTTATTTCAGAATATCCCATCACCTTCATTTTCAGAGCTGACATAATCCCCACATGATGATTTGGGTAACGCAACCTTGAGGGTTTCTTCCTATGGCTTCTTGAGATGCTGAAAGGCTCAGAGCAAGCAGTTGACTTTACAGGAAAGAAAGGGAGTGAGTTGGGCTACCCGCAGCACATTCTTCTCCCTCCCACATGGATACACGAGATGAGTACCAGGTAGGGAAAGAGGAATGCATCGCAGACGTAGATAACATTGAGGGTTCATGGGCCCTCCTGAGATCATTTTCCACAAAAAATTTTGCATAGAACTTTAGAATGTTCCTGAACCTCCTGAAGCATATTCATGAATACTTAGCACTGCAGGCTAGAAACGCCAGTATAAAGGAGAGTCCTGGATTGAGAGGTCAAAGTCCCAGGTTGCTACAAATTTGCAGGCAGCCTTGGGCAAGTTGCTTGACAGCTCTGGTTTTCAATTTTCTTGTCACAGTGCTAGGATTCTGTGACCTCTTTGATTGATAGTATTGATTCCCAAAGCAAACTACTTCATATGGGCACCTAAAAAATGATTTTGGATAAAACTGGGACTTGATTGTATTCCTTATTGATTCCCAAAGCAAACTACTTCATATGGGCACCTAAAAAATGATTTTGGATAAAACTGGGACTTGATTGTATTGCTAACAACCTAGTTAGGAAGAAATTATGACAAGAATAAAAATCTTTATTCAAACCTGCTCTGTGTTCCGTTTTTATACGCCTCATTGGGTCCATGAAAGGACAGTTGGGCCCATGCAACAGGCTCGGACTTGAATCTTTTCACAAATGTTTCCAAGGACCCTACTTTCACAGGTCCCCACTACTGACATTAGAGCAGGCTGTTCCTAGGGATCCTGGAACAGGAAGACCATTTTAGAGCTCCAGCTATTTCCAGGCATCTAAACGTGCAAATTCTGAGTAGTCCAGCCATCCTGAGCCAGACCACACAAACACATCTTTTAATTGGGAACTATACTGAAACAACATCAATCGAAACTTTGTTCTGAATCCATATATCTCCCCAAATATAAAGTAACTAGATACACGTTTAGATAATATATAAAATCAGCATCACACTGGCTCGCTTTTTCCAGAAATTTGTCAGTATGAAGCCAAAGATCTAAATATTTGGGCATATCCAGGTAGTCAGTTGAATGAATAAATAACTAAAAGCATAGAGAGTCTTATTATACACAATGTGTTTACATCTAAATGCTTGGACTCATCTTAGAAATGAAGCCTGATAGATGGCTATTTGGCCCTGCTCTACGCGGTAGATGGAAATCCTTTTTAATTTGCTTATTCATCACCCTAAACGTTACTTTACCCATGATACCCTCCTTCAAAACATTCTGTCACTCTCAGTTACCTTCAGGATAAAATCCAAGGCCCTGAGTTTGCCACGCAAGACCACACTACCTCACCGTCTGCTCTGCACCTATGCGGACCTTCTCTCCACTCCAGCCATACAGATCTAGCCATCCACGTGTGCACATTTGCTCTGCCTTTGCTTATGCTGAGCCCACTGCCTGGAATATTCTCATTGGCCCCTCAACATCCAAATCCAGCTTTACCTCCCTCATTTCCTCAATGGGATTTTATACTTTCTCACCTGCAATGATGAATTTGTGTTTGCCTCCAAGGCAAATGGACTTTATTATGAAAACTCCCAGGAAGGACCTGGGAGGTAAGGGGACCTATTCTCACCAGGTCTTGGCCAAGGAAAGGCTCCAGGCCCACAGATGGTGGCAGAAAAGGAAGGAAAGACTGTGAGTCAATAAGATTCTTTTAAACTGAACGTCCCTATCAATACAAAACACATTTACCCACAATATATGTATATTTATTCATTTGCAATTTATATTAATGTACTACTGTTAGAATACACTCTGTACATTATAGGAAATATATAAAATATTAACATTTAGCAGGACTACATTAAATTAAATAGGAATATTGCTAATTTTTTAAAATTCTAACTATAATGTTCTAATATCCCACAGATTATGTTGAATAACCTATTCTGGATACCATGACCCCTGGAACAGCATCAGGCTCCTGTGCTATAGCAATAATAACAATTACCGACAATTCTGCGCCACTTTCCACTATGCTGAGCTATATTATAGGAAGTCACTCTTTTAAAACAAAGATTCCAGGCTACGAGTCTAAGAAACATTAACCGGGGCTGTTATGTTGTCTGACTTCAGGGGGGCAACATTTACACTTTCTGTGAATGGAGCCCCCTAAATTTGCTTAGTGCACAACCTGTGCAGCCCTTCATAGGAGCCCTGTGAGTACCTAATCAGAGACAGGCTCTACAGACGCTTTCCAAGGAACAGTCTTCCCGTGAGCTGAGGGTGAAAGGCGTGTTGGTCTCTTGTTGGCCTTCCAACCACACCCAAATCTAGAGATCATAATCATCACTGAGCAGTCTCCTACAGTGGATGATAGGGGATGCCATACACGTGTGTACGCTGATAAAGTGCTGGAGCCATATACCCTGGGATCAAAAACTGTGACAGCTGGAAGGGGCTGCATTTCAGAGATGAGGAAACCTGGGTCCAGGAATGTCATAGCAAATTATTGACAAAGTTGTGTTAGAATTTCCCAACCACGACTCTTTCCACAATATTACACTGCTATCTTGGGATCGGTAATGGAAATAACTGTATCAGCAATGGAACTAAATGTAACAGAACATTTATTGAATGTTTACTAACATTTATTGGCTGTGCTTAAAATAATAAATTATTTTATGAATGGTTCAATTCATCACAATAAATAATAATTTAGTCTCCAAATATTAAACATTCACTATATGTCAGATACCATACTATGAAATTTACATGAATTTTCACATTTAATCCCCATAACAACCCTATGAGAAACACCTCATTATAACAGCCAATTTACCAATGAGAAAATTGAGGCTAAGAGAAGCTAAAAATTTAACAGAAATTAACTTGCTAAGTCAAGTTTCAAACCCATGCAACCTGACTTCAAATCCTGCTCTGCAACATGTACTGCCCGTGTCCATAGTCAATGATGTCAATCAATACGTACTGCCCTCCATAGTCAATGGTATCAATTATGTGCAGGACAGGTGTTCATTTGTACCATTTTTCTTTGCAATAACATCATCAGAATATTTTTTTTCCTTTGCATTAAACAAAATATCAGAATGCTTCTCTTTCTCCCTCTCTCTCTCTCTCCCCTCTCCTTCCATTCTCCCTCCCTCCCACTGTCTCTCTCTTTTTCTCTCTCTCTCATACACACACATACAGACACAATTAGGAAAATGTCTACAGGTCCCTCAATTTTAGCAGAAATCAGCAAGACAAGTCTCATAATCCAACGTGGCAAATTCGGAACCAACACCACCTCTTGATTGCCTTATGATATGGATTGCAACTCTCACTAGAGACCCGTTTTTCACTGGATCTCAGCCAATGACAAAGAAGCAGTTATTTCTTTCCCTTATCTTCAAGAATTGTGTTTCTCTGTCTTCCCCATAAGACAGTTGGACTTAAGATATGCTGTGTTCATCTTTTATCCAGTACCTGGCATGTAGTAAGTATATGATAAATGTTGAATGGATGGAGAGGAGGGAGGAAGAGAGAAAGGGAGGGAGGAAGGAAGGATGGAAGGAAGGAAGGAAAGAAGAAAGGAAGGAAGGATGTATGAACGACTGTATGAGCACATTTTCTCAATCATATGTTCCTGGACAAGGGGTCCATAGCTGTAAAGTGAATAACATCTCCATTCACTCGGCAGCTCTGGTCAAAACCCCTAGAGTCACTCTTGGCTCTTTTCTTTCTTTATAGTCCACATCAAACCCATCCACAAAACCTCTGGTCTCTCTCTTAAAAAGAATCTCAATCCTACTTCGCATTACCTCCACTACAATCGCCATCATCTCTTGTCTAGCTTTTCAGTTGCCTCCAAACTGTTCTCCTAGCTTCTACCCCTTCTCCACTACAGTCTGTTATTCAAAAGGCAGTGAGAATGTTCCTTCCAAAATCCTCTGATGACTCACCATATCACTCAATGTAAAATTGAAAGTTCTCCCAATGGCCCATAAGGCCCATATGATCTGTGGCCACCTCCACCTCTCTGGCCTCATCTGCTACCCCCTTACCTCCCTCCCTTACCCCACTCCAGCCATGCTGCCGCCTCGCTCCCCTACTCACCATCACTCTCTGTCCCACTGTGGGAGGCTGAATAATGGCTCTCAAATATGCCCATGCCCAATCTCCAGAACCCGTGAATGTTATTTTTTATGGCAAAAGAGACTTTGCAGATGTGATTAAATTAAGAATCTTAAAATGGGAAGATTATCCTGGATTATCCTGGTGGGCCCAAACTAATCACACGGCTCCTGATAGGAGGGACACAGGAGGAGTCAGATCAGAAGAAGGCAGGGGAAAGATGGGAACGGGGAAAAAAGGTGACGTGATGTGGTCTGTGAGTGAGGAATGAGGTCAGCCTCTAGAAGCTAGAAGGGGGAAGGAAACAGATTCTCTCCTAGAACCTCCGGAAAGGACACAGCCCTGCTGACATCTTGATTTTAGCTCCATAAAACTCATCGTAGATTTCTGACCTCCAGAACCATAAGAGAATAAATTTGTGCTGTTTCAAGCTCCTAAGTTTGTGATAATTTGTTATGGCAGCAATAGGAAATAAATACAGCCATCATTCTGTTTTATGTTTCTTTATGGCACTATTACCAGCTGGCATATTTTATATTTACTTATTTGTCCCTCAGTTCTCACTCCCACTACAATGCAAAGTGCATGGGAGCCACACTTTGTTTTCTTCGTGGTTGTAAACCTAGGGCCTGGCACAATAACTATCTGTTGAATGAATAAATAAATGATATGCTTTAAGTAATTGGTCAACACCCTGAAATGGCTGAGTCTCCATAAAATGTTGGTTGAACATAGAATTACAAGCCTGCATGACATTTCACTCACTTGTGTAGAACAGACGGAAGCATATACAAGTGAGTACAGGTGTAGATGCAGCCCAAGCAGCCTACACTAAAACAGGAGAAGAAACCCCAGGACTATACAGCAATAAGCCCCACTAGGAAGGTGGTGAACACACCTGGGCCCCATCAAATTTGGGGGTTCCAGCACCCCCCCCGGGGAGCTGGGAGGGGGAAGTAGCCTAAGCAGGTTACAATCATACCCTGCACCCCATGCAAGCAGAGCAGCCCCTGTTTTACCTGTTTTCATACTTTGCATTTCCATTCAACACTGACTAAGGGACTGCAGTGGGGATGGGGTGGTGGGTTGAGAAGCAGGGACTACAACTGCTGCTCTTCTTACTGAGTGTGCTGAATATTTTGAAAAGGAGTTCACCCACAGGAGCTGAGGTCGATAGCACATTCTCTGACCTCTTGTTTAACACATTTATACAAAAAAGAGTCCAAACTTAAAGACTTAGTTAAATGCAATATTTGCCTTACAATACTATAGATCACAAATAATTTAGGAATCACAAGTCACTATCCCATAGTTTTTCCTGTGGCTGGTACCAGCTGGAGATGACAATACTTCTTTTTCCTCCTACTTCTGTTGGTTCAACACCAGTGGTAGGCTAATTTCTGAAGAAATCAACACTTGGCCAAATTTACAAATAATTGTCTTGGTGCTAATGATGCTGTTAATGATGATGATGATAATCCACCTTGCCTGTTGCATGGATGCGTCTGTCCTGAGAAAAAATACACCTAGTACTCACTTTAAAAAATGGTTTTTTTGGAAACAAAAACAATGGTGATGTGGATGTGGATGCTGGAAGGTTGCTTGAATTCACCTGCTTGAACATCACCTCCTCCGTGGACCCTCTCCTGGCTCCTTCGTACGCACTTCGGCCCTCCTTCCCAGAGCACCCACAGCACTCTGCTCCCTCCTCTATTTACCAAAATTAATTATGTGTACGTTTGTCTCCTGCACCGCACTGTCGATTTCTTGAGAGCAACGACCCTGTCTCACACACCCCTTCCCCCATCAGATGCTCAGCACAACACCAGGCAAGGTGCAGCGGGTACCCAAGTATGAGCCAAACACTCTGCGAGGTGCTTTTTAAAAGGACCTTGTGCTAGAATAACAGAGACATGATTTACACAGAAAACAACTAGGAAAAAGTACAAAGTAGAAAATAATAATGTACGCAATTAGTAAATAAAGTACATTTCATTAGAGGAGTTACTGGAAACCAGGAAGGGAAGAAATGAGTATGGACTGGGGCTTTTGTAGGTTCACAGAGTAAGCATTATTATTAGCAAGAAACAGCAGTATTTACTAACATGTTGCCTTCATATAAAAAAAAAAAACATGTAGGGGGCGGCCCAGTGGCGTAGTGGTTAAGTTCATGCACTCTGCTTTGGCGGCCCACGGTTCGCAGTTTCGGATCCGGGGCACAGACCTACACAAGGCTTATCAAGCCATGCTGTGGCAGGTGTCCCACATATAAAGTAGAGGAAGATGGGCATGGATGTTAGCCCAAGGCCAATCTTCCTCGGCAAAAAGAAAAGGGTTGGGCAACACATGTTAGCTCAGGGCTAATCTTCCTCACCAAAAAAAAAAAAAAAATTAACAAAACAAAACATGTAAATATGAATATTGCATGGGGGATTGAATGTTGGAGAAAAATGTTCTGCCTTCTTGATAAATAAAGATTATCTGTTTAGCCCTGAAATTCTTTTTATGTTTTGATAATATTCATAACCATAATCTTTATTACAGTATCAGTCTAATTCAAAGAACACCAAAGCTCTTTGTTTAAATGTCATAAGCATTAAACATTAACACTGGCAATTAGTGTCTTACCACTACTGAAATCACGTTACTTCATCAGATATTTTAATTATATTGATGCCAAAAGGTCAAGCTCAGTGACAGAGGTAACATTTATTGACTATGTACCTGAAGTATCTGTGACCTTAGAAACGTTAAGGAGGAAACCCCAGTGCCTGACTGTTGATTCGACTTCTCTCAACAACCTTGGTTTCGTTTTGAACAATCTTGTCGATGAAGGAAATTGAACCAGACAGGAAAACGTACTTAACGTCTGTCACAAAGGTAAGGATTCAAGCAGCAATTTCTGCTCACTCAGAAGCGAACTCTTAAAAAAATGCTTTACCCATGGTATGCAAAAGTCAATGCACACACACTTTAAATGCACTTTCCAATTCTTGTAATTTTGAGTGTCCTAGGTGAACTCTGGAATGACTCATTCAATCTGCCCTGTTCTTGAATATATATTGAGATCCAAGGACCATGACACCGTGCATCTTTCCCTGGTCAGAGAAAAATAAAACACTAATCCCGCCAGCTGCATGTGCAAGTGTGCCTGTCAGAGGCAGCCCTTACCTTCACAAAGAGGTGAATCTCAGGGTCCATGGAAGCTGATCTTCCTTCTTCCAAACCATCAGCAGTAGAATAGCAGGTGGGGGCAACCCCGCTGGTGGAGAAGGCCCTGCTCTGCTGGACAGCGAAGCTTGGAGGAGATGGTAGGTCTTCCCTCATCATTCTTCCATTCTCCTGGGGCTCATCTAGGCCGGCCTCCTGGTCCTGGGTTGGTGAGTGTGATTCTTCCAATGAGATGTCCCTGTCCTCCTGGGACTCACCTGGTTGAAGATCGTGGGCCACAGGATATGCCTCGTCAGGTAGGAGGTAGCCTTCTGCTTCGGGCTGGAAAGAGGCCAAGCTGTTCTCACCCCCAACAACATAAACTGATACAGAGTCATATTCATGGGTTTCTAGCTCAGTGGCATATAAATTGTTTTCTGACCTCAAGTCTTCATGGATGTTATTATAAAGGGGACCTTCATCTTCTTCTGGCTGGTCTGGAAGCTCATACATCCTCTCCTTTTGGACTGTGTCATAGATGGTGCTGTAGTCTTTGTCATTCATGTTTAGTGATCTGATAGATCCTTGTGCAGGCAGACCTGAGCAGATCTGAAGCAAGTAAAAGGATAGAGGATGCTGTACTGCCTTGCAGAGGAATCAATGGGCTTCTGAAATGCAGCAACTAGCAACAGCTATCAATGACAGGTCGCTAACAATCATTTACCAGAAACTTTAATCAGCAAACCACAAGTCCACTGGACACAAGATAAAGCTTACACATTCGTTAACTCCTTCGCTCTGAAGGATATTTTCAACTAGACTCTGGGATTTTCCTCACTGCCAGTAACTCCAAGATTCTTTGGATTGACTAGAGGTTGAATTAAATTATCTTCCCTGTATATATTGAAATTTCTGAATATTTAACCATTTGTTAATACAAGGAGCTCCCTCTTTTAATCGCCTCCTTTGTTGACAACATTCAAAAAGTCCCTGCAATTCAGTTGAGAACAATTCTTCCCAATGGTAGCTTATCTATTTACAGCTGAATTCATTACACAAAACAATTCTTTGAGTATTGATACCCTATGATACATGAGTTATACATAGTCCAGTTAGGTAATAAATTCTATTTGCATTTCTTATCTGGAAACAGCACTAGGTGATTAAATGGCAGAAGGAAAAGAAGATAATGCTCTGGTCTATAGGCACATCAGTACAGACCACCCCAAATAAGAGACTCAAAGATTTATGGCTTTGAGTTTTATTTTTTTCCTCTTAAATTTGGGTGATCATCACAGTCAACAAACTTTCACTAAGATTCTATTATGTCCAGGATCCTGAATTGAGCACTAAACATAAGAGTTAGAAGATACAGTCTCTGTTCAAGGGACTTTTAAATATAGCTGGAGGGCCAGAAAGAGAAACTAAAACCCTAATGGACACAAAATAAACTATGTAAGGTTTTCTTAGTGTAACTGGCCCAGGTCTAGAATAAGCAGCAAAGAACTGTATGCACGAGATTTCCTAGTTGACATCATCTACAGATGCCGCAATTGTAGGGCTCTTTGTTTTTTAATCAGGCACTCTGTTCTGCTAATTTCTGCTTCCCTTCACCACATCATGTGCATCGTTCTCTTGAAGTGACAACCCAAATAGATGGTAAAGGGACTTTAATGTCTAGAAATCATGTGAAAATTGAGAAGAAATGCAACTTTGGTGAACAGGTTTCAAAGCATTTGATGAGCATCTTATTGACAAAACTCCATTGTACTTTTACCTCCATTATTGTATCTGAGAATCTTCTGGAGAGAACTAGAGCAGTCTCTCTAGAAGTCTAGCTTTTGGGACAGCTTAAAGAATAGATAAGGGGTAAGAGGCCAGAGACAGACTTTAAAGGCTATTGACACTAGCCCCTTATCTTACTGAAGAGTGAGGTTTGATGGATCCAAACATCTGATAAATTACCAGCGGCTCTATATCAGGCGTTAGTAACTGCATGGAGCCCCAAATCAAATCCTCCTCAAAATTTTAGCCCTGGAGAAAAACCTAAGATCTCATTCAATCTAACATTTTATTTTACATTTGAGAAAAGCCTAAAACCTAGAAAGGGGAGGTTAGTGGTTGAAGTTCACACAGAGAGTTAACCACAAGCTGATTTCAGGTGTCATTTCCTAACTTCCAGCTTGGTGATCTTCCTGCTGCTCGCTCCCTTCCTTTAAGTCAGTCTCTTCCAAGCTTTTATTCATGGTCACAGAACCTCATTCCCACCCAGGCCCCCAAAAGATCCTTTTTGGATATTTTTCCCGTAAAATTAAAACACTGCAGATACATTGTATACCTTACTTACATACTGTAGGTACATCTGTGGTTTAGACATAAAAAGAGTAAATTTTTTTCCCCCAAGAATCAATTTTCACCCCTTTGGGGGTGATACTGCTCTTTTTGAGAATGTGTGCTTTAACTGGTAAAACACTTCTAGTGTGTAACTTGTTACCTGGCACGGGATTACATGCCATTCTGCGTTATTACCAAAGAATAATATTCTACAACAGGTGCATGTGTACACAGCATGCTACCAGGTCCTCACCGAGGACCCAGCGAGGAAACGGAGGCTGGTTATGCTTCAGGCCAAAGACCACACAGAGATTTTATAAATTCAGTCTCCCTATTATCCCATCTCAGGATACACATCATGATTTAGTTACAGGTTGTAACATGAGACCAGTCTTCCTGCTAAAGTGTGACTCAGGTCATATGGCTCTCTGTTCACACCCCTACAATGGCTCCCCACTTCTCTCAGCAACAGCCAAAGTCCGTACAGTGACCCACAAGGCCCTACAAAATGTACCCAGCTCCCCTATACCTGCTTTTCTCCCCCTTGCTTACCCTGCTTCAGACAATCTGGCTTTATCGCTATGCCTGGAATACTCCAGACTGCTCCCATATTAGGATCTCTACATTGGCTGTTCCCTCTGCCAAGAACAAATTTCCCCTGGGTATCTGCATGGTCAATTCCCCCAAACTCTTCTGACTTTTGCTTATACATTCTCTTCTCAAAGAGGCCACTCTGCACTGTTTAAAATGACAACCTATCCCAACCACCATCTGTACCCCCTCTCCATTATTAAAAACCCTTACCTGACTTTTTTATTTTTATGGAAAAAGAAATATTCCATAATACCTATCACCTTCTGAGATATATATATATACACACACACACATATATACATAAACTTATTTATTTTATGTCTAGAGTTTATTTTCTGTCTTCTCCCACTAGAATATAAACGCTATATGGGCACAGACCTCTGTCAGCTTTTTCATCATTATCTCAGACACCTAGAACAGTGCCTGGTACATATTAGACGCTCAAGACATAATTTGTTGAATAAATTTTTGGACTGCTTAATATCTTTATCCTCCACTGGACCATAAGTTCTATAAGAACAAGGTGCACGCCTATTTTGCCCATCACTATATACCTGGTCGAGCAGATGTCTGACACATAATAGGTGCTTATTAAATATTTGTTTTATAAACAAATAAAATGGAGGAGATGTAGCTAGAATTCATGTCCTTTTAATCCTGGTACGTTTCTTTCTGTATTGTGTGTATGCTTGTTATCTCTTTACTATACTGTAAACTACTGGAGGAAGAGAACTAATACCTGGTTCTTCCATGGCAATTTGTTGGCTTGTTTATTTATAAAGGAAAGAGTCCATCAACCAAGTAGCCAATCAAAAATATTCTGAGGGCTCCATATGTCTGTTACTTATAATCTAGGAAAGGAAATAAGACATACAGTCATTTGCTTGAGAAGTTTTAAGAATGGCTTGTGTGCTTTCTGAAATATACATCTGCTTAGTTACACCCATGTTTGGAAAGCTTCTGTGCATCCCAGGAATATACAGGAAGATGTCTGTTCCAAGACCCTTCACAATTGGAACCAAGCCTATCTGTCCAGCCAGATTTTCCCCTCAGCCCTATCCCAAATGTCCTACTCTGCAGCCAGATAATTCACTCTTCCCTGAATACACTATATCATTTCCTGCCTGTACGCTTTTGTACATGCGTTGACTCCACTTAGCAAAATTCTACTCATTCTACTATATGTAGGATATTGATATACATAAGAGGTGATCTTATGTGCATATACAACTGAGGAAATTTACAAATTAGTAATCAACAGAAAGGATCCAACTGGGCCTTACAGCAGACCTGCCCAGTGTCTGGAATAACTTTGAGGCCAATGTCTGGTCTTCTCCTTTGCATGTACAAAGACTCAATTTCGTTAGTTCACATAGGGTTTTTCACATATTGTAGAAGTGGGTCACTCTAACTAAACTTAAAACTAAACTTCAGTTTAGCAACTGAAATGCCAATTTATTAATTTACCCCAAAAAACGTAACTGCCAAATTGACTTGAATACTGGTTTGGAATAATAAGCATAATCTCTTCACAGTAGTAAAGTCTACATAGGGAACCAGTTAAGATAATATTTTCATATTATGTTTATGTGATGTTTGTAGGATCTGAGGCAATACCCCTTTTTTTAAACCTAATATCAGCTATGTGTGCCTTGTCTTTTTATCTTGGTCAGTCTTATTAGGGATTTATCAATTTTACTTCTTTTTTTAGAGAATATTTGGCTTTATTAACGGTCTCTATTGTACATTTCTTTGCAATTTCATTAATTTCTGTTCTTATCTTTATTATTTCCATTCTTCTCCTCTCTTTGGTTTTACTTTGCTGTTTTTTTATCCCAAGATAATTGCAGTAGATACTTAGATTATTGGTTTTCAGCTTTTCTTCTTTTCTAATATATGCATTTAAGACTATTACTTTTCTTCTAAGTACAGCTTTATCTGCATCCCACAAGTTTTGATATTTTTTATTTTCATTATCATCCAGTTCAAGATACTCCCCATCTTCTGTTTAGTGTTTTTCTTAATCCATGAGTTATTTACAAACAGACTGATTAACTTCTGCACAATTGAAGATTTTCTAGTTTTTTTTTTTTTTTTTTTGTGGAAGACTGGCCCTGAGCTAACATCTGTTGGCAATCTTCCTCCTTTTTTGCTTTTTTTCTCCCCAAAGCCCCAGTAGATAGTTGTATGTCATAGTCGTGCATCCTTCTAGTTGCTCTACGTGGGACGCCACCTCAGCATGGCTTGATGAGCAATGCATCGGTCCATGCCCAGGATCCAAACTCGCTCACTCTGGGCCACCAAAGCAGAGCACATGAACTTAACTGCTGTGCCACCAGGCCAGCCCCTCTAGTTATTTTTTATTATTGATTTTTTTAGCTTAATTTCCTGGTGGTCAGAAAACATAGTCTTTATGACTTTAGTCTATTGAAACTTGTTTTGAGACTTGCTTTATGGCCCAGCATATGGCCAACTTTGGAAATATTCCAGGTGCACTTGAAAAGAACACGTGTTCCTCACTGTTAGGTATAGTGTCCTATAGATGATAATTAGTCTGTGTTTGCTAATTTTTGTTATTCAATTCTTTCATATTCTTTTAATTTTCATCTGCTTGTTCTATTAGTTACTGAAAGAGGAGAATTAAAATCTTTCCTTAACATCACAGGTTTGTCTAGTTCTTATTTTAGTTCTTTTAGTTTTTGTTTTATATATTTTTGAGGCTATATTATTAGGTGCACATGGATTCAGAATTATTATATCATCTTGGTAGATGGACTGTTTCTTCAATAGAATATGTCTTTCTTTATCTCTAGTAATACTTTTTGCCTTTTTCTGATATCAGCTTTTGGTTAGTGTTTATGTATATATTTTCCCAAGTTTTTACTTTCAACTTTTATGTGCCCTTATATTTAAGTATTATGTAGTTATATTTTTTACTCAGTCTGACAATCTTTGTCTTTCAATTCAGATATTTAGTCTATTGACATTTAATGTAATTGCAATGTATTAGGCTAGATATATCTTACAATTTGTATTTTTAAAAAGGTGCAAAAATTTGAATAGAATTTCACAGAAAGTGATATATGACTGGCCAATAAACTCATTAAGGAGAACTCAATATTATTAGCCATGAGGGAAATGCAGTTAAATGAGATCACTTCATACCCACTAGAACAGCTAAAATTAAAAAGACTAACAATACCAAGTGTTGGTGAAGATGTGGAGCAACCAGAACTCTCATACATTGATGACGAGAATGTAAAGTGGTACAACCACTTTGCAAAACTGTTTGGCAGTTCCTTATAAAATTAAACATATACCTACCCCTATGACTCAGCAATTCCAGCAAATCTTAGAAATGTATGCAAGATAAAAAGTCAAGCTGAAAGTCATCATAATAGGCTTATATGAGACTGCTTAGAGAAACTTGATTCATAATCTCTAAAAACTGGAAACTTCCAGCCAGGGGAGAATGGATAAACAAACTGTGTTGTATTCATATCATGAATACTACTCAGCAATAGCAAAGGAATGAACTACTGATACAGACAACAAAATGGATGAATTTCATAGACATTACATTTAATGAAAAACGCCAGACATAAAAGAGTATATACTAAATGATTCCATATAATTATGTCAACTTGATAATATACCAAAGGTTACATGGTTTCTGATAATTCTTTTAATCGGCACACAAGCAAAAGATTTTATGGATCACTTCTATAGCCCATGGGCAAGGAAGGCCCCACATTAACAGCTCTCTGACTTCTTCCTCTGAGAGCAAAATTTCTTGAGTTACTGTTATTAAGTTATGGGAGTTAAAACCAACACTTTACTCCCTGGAATACAACTGTCAGACTGGATGACCAGGCAGAGGAATCTGCATTCACCCCATGGTACCAGCAACAATCTGACCACAATGCTGACAGGTGACCATCAACAGTGTCATTAAGAAGATTTCAGGGTATCTCACATAAGTTTACATAACCCAGGCATCAGTTAGGGCCTCCCCAATCCTTACACACTTGAGTAAGCATGTCTTAAAATCCCCAGTTTCACAATTTTCTTCCTCATCCTTTTCTCTGAATCTAGCTCCATCCATGCATCACTCAGATGCAAAATCTCTCATCAGTTTCTATAAAAAGGAAATCCATTCACATCCAAAAATTTCATGCAGGAAGCACCTTTAATGGAGATTTGGGGGTCACAGTGAGTCGTCACATCAGGTAGCACCATTTCACTGGCCCCAATCCCATGCCCACTCCCCTCTTTTCTCCCTTCCTCCACTCTCAGAGGAACCATCAATTCTTCTTGTTTATCCCACAGCTTGTTTTTCAGACTTAGCTCCACTCACATTTGGTTTGGAAAAGGATCTCCTCACCTTCCTTCCCAAATAGGCTTTTCCAAGAATTTCATCAAAACACACCCAGTACCCTCTCTGAAGAGAATTCTAATGAATCTCCATTTTGTGGCATTTATGTTCAGATTTGGCAACTCCTTGATGATATTTTGGGGACACTGTAGACCCTGTGGCCATGAATTTTGGAACAGAAGCAGTATCTCTGAATTGCTTGATCTTTAAAGCATGGGAATGGCTTGGCTCCCAGAGAAAATAGACAGAGCCAGAGCCCTTCAGACTGGGGAGCAAGCCATGTGCATTGTTCTGCCTGTATCTCGCTCTTCACAGTTGTTCTTATCAGTGGTTTACAGATGATGGGGGAGGGGAAAGGAGGATTTGTCAAAAATGGCCGTTTGAAAAGGGCTTGGAATCTGTTCAACATTTCAAGGGGAAGGGAATGAGGATAGTTATAGGCCTAAATTTCATACAGAGCTCAAATACTGGACTTTCACTAGGAGTACTCACTTGACTTGACTATCACTTCATTCCAGCCAATCTGAAAATCACCAAACCATAGACCCTAGCAGGAGGAGAAATAGTGAGGTCATCCCCTACAGCAGGTCCTGGAATGGTTGATTGGGCCCTGCTACCTTTGGTAAACCTGTGGCTTAAAAATGACCTTCGAGCCTGAGGTAGCCAAGTTAGCCATATGGGCTCCAGGAACATCGGCACAAAGGGGTGGCCTCAGAAGAGCAAGGAAACATTACAGAGAGAGGAAAGGACTAGTGAGTTATTTTAAGGAGGGCACATTTATCTCCAGTGCCAGGACTTCCACTTGCTTCCCTGCCCTCTTCTCTCCACCTCACCCCTCCCCTCATCGTGGCTCTCCCCCTCTCAGGAGCCACTTACTCTCGACAAGCTAATGGCTTACCCTCTCAGAGATATTTTCATTTCAAAAAATGCAAAATTTGACCCAAAGGAATGAATAGTTAATGGTAAAAACTCATTTTCCACTCTTTAGGGAAGATATATGTCTCATATCCTGTCTTCTCTACTAATTCTCAATTGTCCCATATGTAAAATGAGAGTGATAGTATGTGTTATTAAAGGATTTACTTAAATAACCTAGGTAAGTACTTTACTGCAGTGCCTTGTTGGCTGTTAATTGGTCCTATTACTATTACTACAATTTATCCCTTAGATAACAATGTGAATTCTTCTGTTATCTTTTTCTGAGGAATAAGCAAACATTCTGGATCCATCTAAAGATTTGAAATCAGAGAATATAAGGGTTATGAAAGGACCATAAGGTACAGCCCATGACTTTAACAGTTTAAAATCTGATTGAGTGTAAAATATAAAGCAAGAAAAATTAATTGATAACATGAGGTACTGTGTTTAGTGACAAATAAGTGGCACTGATCTTTGGGGCTGTAGGATTTCAGAAGAGGGTGAGGTCACCCTGGCCTGGGGATGAGGGATAGGGAAGGTGAGTATCTTAGGTGGTAGATGAGACCTTGACAAGTGAAGTGAAGTTGGGAGATTAGGGTGTGAAATAAGATGCAGAGTTGAGAATTCACAATGATAGAGAGTAAACCAGATTGGATGGAGTATGCGGATTATGGGAAAGATAGAGAAGGCGGCAGTACTGGGCTAGACTGTGAATGGCCTTGAATGCCAGAATCAGAAATCTGAATTTTATGCCCATAGGATGATATTGAGGATGGGCAGACACATAACACAGAAAGAAATTCAATTCCACAACTATTTAAACTCCAGCTGGATTCAGGACGGAGACAAGTGCTCAGAGAAAACCATTTCCAGTAGCTGGTATTGCTTACTGGAGAAACTTGGTCTATTGGCACATAACACTGTGACATCCACATTTCAATACGGGCACAGGGAGGGACCTGTGTGGAGCCACCTGAGAACTTCTGATGGTTCTGCTGAGTCATTTCAGTCACTGTGAATGTGCCCCTCTCCCAGACACCTCTCAGGGAACACTCTCCTCCTTGGAGCTCCACCAACACCATTCCCAGCCAGTCATTGCATAGTCTTTGCTTTCATAACCTTCATCTAGTTGTTTCAACCTTCTGAATTCCATTCCTCATGATTCTGACTCTGCCATTATATCCTGCCATAGGTTTCTCTTCATAAATGCTTATTGCATATGTCCCAAAATTTTACCACAATTTCTTACTTCTCAAATTGTGAAGATTCATCCATATCTTGACTCATCATTACATTGGTTGGTCCCCCTAGGTGCTATGTGTTTTAGATTATACCATCTGGGAGAGGTCTATTACTTAGAGGAGATGAATTTAAAAAAATAGGAAAAGGGGGAATATTAAATATCAGGGGGATGAGACAGACTAGATCCTCTTCACTCAAACAATTTAACATGAAATGGGATGGGACAACAAGATTGTTTAAATAAATTTAATAAAGAAATTGAGCACCAAAACCAGCATCATTTTGAAAATAGGATGAACCAGGGGACCAGCCCAGCGGCGTAGCGGTTAAGTACGCACACTCCCCTTCAGAGGCCAGGGGTTTCGCAGGTTCAGATCCCGGGCGTGGACAGACGCATTGCTTGTCAAGCCATGCTATGGCGACATCCATATAAAGTAGAGGAAAATGGGCATGGAGGTTAGCCCAGGGCCAGTCTTAGAAAAAAAAAAGGGGGAGGATTGGCAATGGATGTTAGCTCGGGGCCAGTCTTCCTCTCACACACACACACACACACACACACACACACACACACACACACGCACGCAAAAAATAGGATGAGCTGTATGCCCTCAAGCCCTCAAGCCAGCCAATCCCTGCTCCATCCTCTCCCTGCCCTCGGTACTGTCGTCTTACCTAGACTGGGACTACACTCCAACCCCAAGGCCCCACTCTCATGGATGCCCTCCAGCTGTCCCCTTGTCCTTCCTGTCTATTCAGAAGGGGTCTAGTTTCCTCCCTCCCCTTCCTCCCTGGGCTGTCTCCAACATGACCAAAGCCTCCTTGTCTGACCCCTTTGGTAGCTCTCTGTCACTTCGCTAGAACCTCCAGCATAGAGAAAAAGCAACTCGAAGCAGATGAACTTGCAGATGTCCAAAGACTGAGGTGCCCAGATAGCCAACTTCAAAGAGGGGAAGGGTACGTGGGCATCCTCTTAGCCAGGCTTTTGCAGACAAGGATAAAGGCACCCTGCATGAGTGTTGAAGGAACTTGTGGAAATCCTAAGTTCACTTAGTAACTTAGTGAACTATTACTGGGCTGAGTATTTTTCATCCCCATCATTCTGGAGGGAGGGAATGAGCTTTCTTTCTGCCACGGACAACTTGACCCCGTGGAGCTCTCTCATCCCATTTTCCTCCTCCAATTCATTTCTCCATCTTTGGAGATTTTATTTTCATGATTTGAGAGGCTTCAGGGTTTTACCATTTGGGGGTTATTTTTTTGTCAAAGACATCTGGGAAGTTTGGTTCTGTATGATAAAACCAAAAGCAATCTATCTCAGTAACCTTCTGAGGAATCGCTCTGTGTATGAATACTTCTCTATATTACAAATATGATGTAAATTGTTACTCTGAACCATCCGGGAAAGATGGAGAAAGGGCCGTGGGCTTTGAAAATGAGACTTGACTCCTCTAATTCCACTGGGTTGGGGGTAAAGGGCCCTTAATAAGCTGTCCTCTCCTACTTTTACATTTTCTAAACAGTATCGCCCAAGGCCACTGCCCTTAAGTTACTCCACAAGAAACACACACTTCCCTTGAAATATGTACACAGCTGTCATTTTGAGCTTCTCGGCTTCCTGCTGTGTCTTCAAAGATATATATATGTTTTTTTCTACTGAGAATATTTCTTTCTGATTGTAAACGTAGTTTATGCTCATTACAGAAAAAGATAATAAAAATCATCTGTCATTCCACTACTCAAAGATAATTATGTTAACATTTCCCTTACTCCTTTGCTACCCGTATGTATACACATTTTTTAATTGGAATCATGTTCACCTTTTTAGTCTGCTTTTTAAAAATCTGACTATATAATGTATAACATGAAATTTAAGCATATTTATATAACAACAGCAAAGTACTTTTCAAATAAACTCAAATATTAACTGATATAATTTGTTGATTTGGAAGATTCAAAGATATCTTTCATTATTGTTGAGGCAAATGACTTCTTAAAAGGCAAAGGATTTTGTTTAAATTAGCCCAATGCACTGGACAATAGATGGGAAACTCTTTCATCGGTCCTGCCTCTGCACTTCCCAGGCTGTGACACTGACTCCACAGGGAACACTGGGTGATGCTCACAGCAGCGCAGGGCAAACTGAACGTTTTGCAGGGGGGTCTTAAGGTCGCCTATGATTTTCCTTTATATTTCCCTATCTGCAGACAGTATGCTCAATTAAGCTACACATATTTAAATTCTATTTTGGTTTTGGTCTACATTTGGGGGCAGGGTGGGCACACCTGGGGAGCAGAGAAGAGAAATTATGGAATTGTGAGATAAAAAAACAAACTTCAGTTTTATTGAGGCGTTTCTTCTTTAACAAAAATCATGAAGATGAAGGGAGAACGAACTGCATACTGTTTTAGCAACCTGCAACATGGAGCAGGGGAGACTTTATTTCTAACAGACCTGGGTTCAAATGCTGACTCTGCCATTTATCTACCCGGGTGATCTGGGGGACAACTGTTTAAACTTTCCGGGCCTTGGTTTCCTTATTAGTAAAAATGGAAATAGCACCTTCCTCAAAGCGTTGGTGGAAAGAGTAAAAAAATGTGTGAAATATCAGATTATATAGGCGGATTATATAGGCGTGTTCAGCGTTAGTTTCCAGCCTTTCTCCCATAACTAAGCTGCTTTGGTTTGAGAGCTCAGAATGAAGAGATTCCGATAAAACAAATTATGTGTAAGTAACCTAAGTAATCACGACATGTTAGTATGTTAATGGAACTTAGTTCTACTCTGCATTGCCTTTATTATTACGCATTTGGGGAATTATTTTCTTTCGATAACCCTGACACCAAATCTAAATCATAATTACATTTTGCATTTTGCAGTAATTGCAACCCTCAAAAGACATTTACACACAGTATTTTGCATGATTTGCACAAGAACACTACAAACCAGGCATTATCAAATCCATTTTGCAGATATGAAAGCCATAGCTCAGCCTGCTTTCCTGGCGCGTGTTTATAGAGCTAAGATTAGGGCCCAGGTTGCCGAACAGCTGACACTGAACTTCTTCCACAGGTAAAGATCGCTGTGATCATTTAAAGAAAGAGTTTAAAATTTATGCTCTGTCCAAGTAGGTCTGTAGAGTCAGGGAAAATATCATATTCTATAATTGAACCAGAGTGATAGATCATGCAATAAAAATGAACATTTTTTACCAAAGGCAAAAACTTACAATTGGCAAGAAAGGATAAGGTTCAACAATCGCCCTCACGATTTGAAAACTGAGCGTTTTCTGCATTCATAGTCCACCAGGGGGCACTGTTACCCGCTCTCAGCGCGAACCCTTGCTGCCTGGCGGGCTGTTTCCTTCTAGGCTAAAAAGTTCGGTAACAGTTGCAGAGTCCAGATTCCCTGCTCTGATGGCTTCTCCCCATCTCCCGGTTATGTTGCTTTGAGGATCAGGTGCCTCCAATTCAAAACATATGTTTATAATATTTTATCTATGTGTCACGTTAGAGCTCAATTGCGCCCCCCCTTTTTTAAATTCCTTAGTTCATTTAATGAACCTTAAATTTTAAAATAAAGGGGGACAGGAGCTCTTGAGGAACACTCCGTGGTCTTCACAGCAACTCTATAGGGCAATTAGTGTTTTCATTTTACACCAGAGGAAACTGAATTTCAGAGAAAGTAATTTGTCCAAGGTCAGGTAGACAGGAAGCAGAGAAGCCAGACCCAAACTCGTCTGTCTGAATCCCAAGCCCAGTTCTTCTCATTATACTTTATAATAACTCACTTTCCTAGGGAGGCTAGTATTAAGTTCAGACGATGCCTTCTTAGACTTGTTAGATGAACAAAAACAAAAGGGATAGCATTTTTTAAGAATGCCAGTTATGGTGCAGCCTCTATGGAAAACAGTATGGAGATTCCTCAAAAAATTGCAAATAGAAATACTTTGTGATCCATCTATCCCACTGCTGGGTATCTACCCAACAAACCTGAAATCAACCATCCGTAGAGGCTTATGCACCCCTATGTTCATTGCAGCATTATTCACTATAGCCAAGAAGTGCAAGCAACCCAAGTGTCCCTCGACTGATGATTGGATAAAGAAGATCTGGTATATATATATGCAATGGAATACTACTCAGCCATAAAAAAGACAAAAATGTCCCATTTGCAACAACATGGATGGAACTGGAGGTCCACTCGCTATTATGGTAAGCGAAATAAGCCAGAGAGAGAAAGACAAACACGGCATGATTTCACTCATATGTGGAATATAAACTAACACTCTGACAGAGAGAACTGTTTGGTGGTTACCAGGGGGAAGGGGCATGGGGGGGTGGGCACAAGAGGTGGGCACTAAATAGTGACTGACAAACAATAATGTACAACTAAAATTTCACAATGTTAAAAACTATTAAGACATCAATAAAAAGGGAGGGAAAAAAAGAATGCCAGTTACAAAAATCCCTTGCAGCCCTTTTAAAGTTTTTCTCTCTTGAATGATTTTTTTCCTAGAGTCAATCTACAAACTGGCTTTGAATGTCTTTTATTCCTGGTCTGGTTCATCTTATTACTCAAGTAATTAAGTACCCATGAAACTTTACTTAGCTCCAAGCACTCATGAAGTTCAAACCAAATAGAAAATACATAGTGGCATCTATCTAAATTCTGGATCGTCCATACCAAAATCAGAATGGTTCCATTTGTAAATACACACATAAAATTATATTTGTTCTCAATTTCCATACCAATATTTTGTGGCACTTTTGGTGTCCTGTGTCTTGATGTTTGCAGTTTCTTTACGATCGCTAAAGAAAATCTGCTGACACTAATAATCCTGACACATAGTATCTGTCCTATTAGTTTTATGTCCTGAAGTCTCAGACTAAAAGCTAATAAGTCTCCTTGAATGAATGAACATATACATACATATTTTTTGCTGTTAGTGCCGTGGCGTCGATTTTGAATCCTAGCGACCCTGTGGATAGCAGAGCAGACCCTGCCCAGTCTTTTCGCGCCATCCTCTCACCTTGCTATGCTACATGCTCTGCTGCTAGTCACAGGATTTTCATGGCCAGTTTTTTCAGAAGTGTGGTGGCCAGGTCCTTCTTCCTAGTCTGTCTTAGTCTGGAAGCTTCACTGAAACCTGTCCACCATGAGTGACCCTGCTGGTGTTTGAAATCCTGGTGGCATTGCTTTCAGCATCACAGCAACATGCAGCCGCCACAGTATGACGACTGACAGACGGGTGGTGTGGTTCCCCGACTGGGAAATGAACCTGGATTGTGGTGGCGGTAAGTATATCTCTCTATCTCTCTCTCTCTCTACACACACACACACACACACACACACACACACACACACACACACACACACACAATCTTGTAGTGTAGGGTATACCAGATTGAGGATCATGAGGTCGCTGTAGTTTCCATCTTTCTCTGTTATTTGGGCTGTCACTCTAGTCCAAAAACTGCTCTCTCTGTCTCCTACCACCACCTCTCCATCTAACTCCTGCTTTTTACCAGCTTAAGCATACTACAACGCTGCTAAGAATACATAAATCTTCCTCCTCCCTTCCTGTCCATCGCTCATGACCCAGGTGAGTGACGCCTTCCCCATGAAGCCCTCTCCCATCTCTCCAGACTCTGTCAGTGTTTGTCTGTTGGTGTAAGCATCATGTTCTATCTTTGATAATAGTCTCACCTACTTCCAGCCGGTCCTTCCCTTCCACCTTTTCTATCCTGTCCCATTTCTTGAGGACAATAACCATATCTTATTTATCTTTATATCCCCTAACACAGTGCTTTTTAAACTTGTTTGTGCATAAGACCCATCTGGGAATCTTGTTGAAATGCAGATTCTGATTCAATAGGTCTTGGGTGGGGCCTGAGACTCTGCATTCCTAACAAGCTCCCAGGGAATAGTAATACCACTGGTTCAAGGAACTCCCTTTGAGTAGCAAGGCACTAGTACATCTTGCATAATATTTTGCATATGGCAGGTGTTAACTCACATGTACTAGAAAATTAAAAGTTAAAAAGCAAAAACAAAATGCAAATACAATGAGATAGCACTACACAGCCGCCAATATAGCAACACCAAATGTTGATGAGGGTGTCTGAGTGCCTGGATTCTCATAAAATGTTAGTGAGAATGTAAAATAGTACACCTACTTTGGAAAAAGATATGGGTTTTTTTTGTTTGTTTTTTACAAAATCAACATATACTTACACTATGATCTAGCAGTTCCTCTCCTAGATCTTTACCAAAGAGAATTGAAAACATGTCCACAAGAAGACCTGTACAAGAATGTTCAAAAGAGCTTTATTCATAATAGCCCCAAATTGAAAATACCCCAGGTGCCCATTAACTGGTGAATGATGAGTAAACTGTGGTTTATCCATACTGTGCAATGCTGGCTCCTATCTCCATACCGTGGAATACTGGCTCACGTCCTCTCCTGTGGCTGCAGCCATGTAGGGTAGAGCTGCTGTCATCTGAAGCCTTGCTTGGGGCTGCAGGACCTGCTTCCAAGATGGCTCACCCATGTGGCTGTTGGCAGGAGGCCTCAGTTCCTTGTTACATGGTCTTCTCCATAGAGCTGCTTGAGCATCCTTATGACATGGCCACTGACTTCCATCATGTGGGTGATCCAAGAGAGACACCTGCTGTCTCTCCAACCAGCTTCCAGGCCTGCCTGAGGCTTTCTTGGTCAATGTTGGGCTAAAGGCTCCCAATAAAAATGTCTGAACTACTGACATACACAACATGGATAAATCTCAAACACATTATGTCGAGTGAAAAACCAGATACAAAAGACTACTTACTATATGATTTTATTCCTTTTATGTGAAGTTACAGAAAGCAAACCAAATCTATAATTTTTTTAAAAAGTCAGAACAGTGGTTGCCTGGGGACAGGGGTAGGCAGGGAGGGTTATAAGGTAATTTTCTGGGGGATGGAATGTTGACAGGACTTTGAGTTACACAGGGGTATGCATTTGTCAAAACTCAGAGAATAGTATTTCTAAGATTTGTACATTTCAGTCTTTGTAAATTTTATTTAAAAAGAAAAAGAACTCTAAAATTCTGAATTATTATTAATGATACGAAATGTTTCGAGGTGAAGTGTACTGATGTCTGCAACTGATATTGAAATGCATCAAAAACAAGATGAATTGATGAATGGACAGATGGCTAGATATGTAGGTAAAGCAAATACAGAAAATGTGTGTTGTGGAATCTAGGTGGTGGACATATGGGTGTTTAATTTCTCTGAGGGCTTGAAAATTTTTATAATAAAATGTTTAAAAGAGAAAACAACAGCAGTGAAGAGACACTTCTGCCTATATCTATAACCCTAACCCCAGCTCGGGGCTGCTGCCTCTAGAGTACGTTTGGAGAGGCCATGTGGGCACACTGCTGCTCAGTACGTGTGCAGAGAAAAAGTCAGTGCGCTCAGCCAGACTGACAGCAATGTGGCAAAGGCCTGGAAGTACTGGTCTACGCGTGACCTTCAGTGACTCACACAGGCTCTCTAAGCCTCCTGAAGAACACAAGTCAACATGGACCAGGGCTGCCAGTGGTGACTAGAGTGGCAAGAAAAACAGGAGAGAGAGTCTGAGACCCAAATTTCACTATTCCAGACTGTACACAATTCACAAGTACCCTAATGAAATGTCTTGGTTAAAATTCAACATATGTTGACATAGTTTACTTGGAAATGTATGCGATTCTATGTATAAATCGAACTCTCTAGTACATTTATGATCATTTAATCCATAATTTTTCTGCTGAGTTAATCTGAAATGGCAACCTTTTTCACTGATTGATTTCAGGTGGAAACCAGTGACAAGTCGGTCATTGCATCAACTGGTGCTAGACCATCGGATGGGGTGTGGGCACATCTCCTTACTGGGTAGAACACTGGTTCTCAAAGCTGGGTTCCTAATAGAATCACCTGGAGAGCTTTTAAAGCAGTGGTGAGTCTGGCCCATCCTGAGACAATTGGATCAAAGTGAGGGCCAGTAGGAGGGAGACTTGGGCTTCTGTACTTTCAAAATGCTCTCCTGGTAATTTTAATATTTGTCAGGTAACTAGACCTTAAATTTCTAAAGTTAAAAAATCTTCAAAGGACTGCAAAGAAAATATAATTTTACTTAAAAGAATGCTGATTAGGGTAAAGGTTCTTAAGTGTTGTGGATGTCTTTTTCTTCCAGCTCTCAGAGATATGTATCAAAGTGTGATGGGTCAATAAGCTCACGTTAAATAGAACAAACTTCAGTTTTAGATTCTCAGAAATAATAAGATCTCATTGGCAGAAATTATTTTAATCCTATTGAAACTGACATCTATGAAAAGGCTACTAGTTTCCCAAATTCTGTTGTGTGTGTGTCGGGTCGGCACAGCTGGATTACCTACGGGAGGGCTAAGCATGGGTTTGGGACAGGCACCAAAGTATTTGTTTTGAAAAAGTTTTATATTTGATACTTCAAAAGTAGTATTGAAGGAATCATTATGGTAAAAATACATATATAATTATATTGGCATCCCCTACTTTTATTCTGTCTCCGAGAGGAACCTCGACCTTTGCAAGGACTGCTGCCATGAAAGGGGGTACCCGCCTGGTGGGGGGAGTGGAAGGCGCTTCTGCACTGAAGGTGTAACCTTTGCTTCCCGCCCTCTCTCCTGCCCCTCTCCCCGGTCAGGTGTCAGCAGCAGTCAGTTAGAAAGTCTAAGTACCCATGGAGAGGAGAGCAGAGGGAGCTTGTGCCTGGCCCAGAGGGTTTTACACTGTGATCTCCACTGAGAACAATGTGTAAATTGTTCTTTGTTTGCTGAGCAGGGCCTGGTGCCAGCGCAGAGCTGGCCCTGAGAAGCTTCCAGAGCCTGGTGACCAGGTGTGGGCAACCAGCACTGGCTGCCTGCCACCCACTGTCAGGGTGGTGGGGGGGGGGCGCACAGCTGGTGTGTCATGGATGGGTTAGGAACGTCTCTGAATTTACAGGGCCTAGAGTTTCTTTTATTAGAGAAAGGGACAGGAAAATAACTAAAAAGTCAGGATGGTAACAATCAAATCAAAACACTGAACTCCAAGAAGAGGGTGGAGAGTTTTTCCCACTGGACTCTGGGCAGACGCTCCCCCGGAGAAGGACTCTTGCCCAAATGTCAAAACTCTTCTTGGCTTTCAGGATGTTTGACCCGCCACAAGTAGGAGCGGCAGAAAAATGACCCAACTGAGTTTCCCGGGTCACTGGGAAATAATCCTATCAACTGCGGGGCAGCCCCCAGGGTGTGAATAAGACAGAGCCTCAGGGAAGACAGCCTCCCTCAATCAGAACTTTCTGGAAAGGAGAACATAAGGATTTTGCCCCATTATCACTATATATGGGAAGGGTGAAAAACTATAGAGCTATAATTTTGCTATTGATTTTTCTGATGTATCTATACAGGAAAAAATTTAAATATATGTAACAAGAAAACATACTTTTCACAAATACAAAACCGTCATGAGCAGTTATCTCTGGGAGTTGGGATTGTGGAAGAAGTTTACTCTTTTTTCTACATTTCTAGATTGCCTTACTTACTTTACATATGTACATGTGTATGTATTTACACAAAGACCATGCACGTCTAAAACTGAGGAAAACTTGAAGCTAGTTCTATAGTAAAATCAGTTTAAACTTTGCAGATGCATGCTCTTGCCTGTGCATTGAATCACGGATGGACGTGGGGACGCATTGGTCTTTGAGCTGGCATTATGCGTGTCCTATCTCTGTGAGGACAGGGAAGGGAAATTTTTTAAATGCACATTTCCTCATTAACATGACTGGCAGAATAGTGATCATTTTGATAGCATTTTGTCCATGGAGCCTTCTAAAAAGAGAGGGAGAGATTTATATCTCAAGAAAAGTCTCCAGAGCTTTCCTGTGGTTATTTAAAATTCATACAAAAACAGGGCCAAGATCTCTCTTCTGCCACTCTGACAAAAGGCCACTAGTTTTCCTTTCTTGGAAACGATGTTTTTCGGGTCCTGTTTTTAGCTCTCCAGAGAGCCAGGCAAAAGTGGGTCGTTACGACATGTTTCAGTTCCTTAACTCGTCCCCATTTGGCTCCAGTCATTTTGTCTGCCTTTGACCCTTCGCCTTGTTTCAATCTCCAATCATTAGGTCAGAGCTACAAAGCATGGAGAGATCAAGTAGCCAAAAAACCCACAAAACCTGAAAAAAAAAAAACCCAAATCCTGTAAATTAGCTGGGACCATTGCTCCTACTCCCATTTTAAAGATAAGCAAAACTGAGACGTGGAAATGTTCTAGGATTTTCCCTGAGTTACACAGCCCCCCAACTTTGCTCTAGTGCCACCAGCACCATGGTGGTGCCAGAGGCTGGTCCGTGAAGCCATCTGCATTGGCACAGGCTGCGGGAGTGACGCTCCCTGCCAGAGCTACAGATTCACACCCACCCTCTCGTCTGACCTGCCCTCCTCGGGTCCTCGCTCCACACCACTAAGACGGCAGTGGTAGCGATTTCTTGGGGCTCCAGTGGACTGGTGCCATTCATGAACTCCACTTTATTCTAATTTTAAAGAATCATTTTCTGTACTTTTTATTTTAAATTCTATAAGAAATACATGAATACAGACACAATATAAGAAATTCAAGCAACATAAAAGAATATAAAATAAAAAGTGAAAATTCTTCTTAATCACCTCCCTGTGCTCATCTACCTCCTGCCTTAAGATACACATTCTCAACCTCACTCACCTCTCCGGGGGTAACCACCAAGATCATTGGGACACATCGTCCGGCAAAACAATTGTCAAAACGGTTGCTATGGACCAGTGACTGCTCTAAGCCTCCTGTTCTAGTTCTTTCCAGTTTAATGTTCCATAAATATGAGGGCCTAGTCTCAGGACCCAGGCCAGGATAGCTCGTAAGGATGACAATTCAAGGTCAGGGGAGTAGCAAGGTAGGTTTGACCAGGAGCAGTAGCAGTGGAAATGGCCCAGAGGGCACAGGTGTGGGGGACAGACCACTCTCAGGATAGGCCTTATTAAAGTGTCCGTGTCACATCATGGCCTGCCTAGTCTGCCACTTCTCATCCTTTCTTTTACCATAGATGGGCCCTTTGAACACCTCCTTTCTCATTCTCTAGAACCAAAGCTGGCCTTGAGAAGGAGGGTTTTAATAAGCTCTTTCCCAGCACTCTGTAACAGTGTCAAGTCAACCTTGCTGTGGTCTCAGTCTAGCCTTGTTCCCGGTTTTTAGTGTCTCCAGGGCCAATCCTGATTTTATACTCTAGATCTGGTCAGTGCATCCATGACATGTCACTTTCTTGGTAACATGCCCAGCACTCAGATCCTTTTAATTTGGTGGCCTGCCCTTGCTCTCACATGTCCCCTGCCCTTGAAGCTTAGCCCAACAGCAGAGCCGAATAGTCTACAGTGGCTGTCCCCAGTACAAGGCTCTGCGTGCCAATGGACTTCCTCCTGGCATCTGCATCTTAGCTCATTTCTTTAGCACCTCCATCCCCATTGTGAATGGGTCTGGTTAAACAGTTGTGTCCTAAGATGTGGCAGGTCACACAAGTAGGAGAGAAATGGGTGGCAAAGACATGTGCTCTCAGGTACCTTGGCCACATCAATTGACATGAGAAAGAGGAGTGGCAGAGAAGCATGGTCCAGAACATTTTCTGAGAGCTGGGAAAGGAGCTTAGGTCCTGGCAACCCCTCAGCTATTTCTGTGCACACACTCTACAGCCATTAGGCACAAGCCACAGAGGTAGCGCCAGCTGACCACCAGTGTAGTGTTGCTGGTGGTAGTTTTCTTCTCCATCCACCTGAATCCTGTGGTCCAAGCACAGAACTGCAGAACAAGTGGGGCATGGGATGCTAGGACAAGCATGAGCTATCAGCTGGGGGCAACTTCAGATTGCATCCATCCTAAACTCTGCCTTAAGATGAAGACTACAATTCTGATAGTGAATAAAACAAGGAAATCTGCCCTGTGCTCTCCTGGGATGCCCCAACATTGGTGAGAATCCCCCAAACATCTGCCCTCTGGACCTCAACCTCGGCCATCAGCACAATTGCCCCAGAGAACTGAGCTATTGCCTAAGGCAGAGACAGTTATGGGAAGTGAAGAAAGAAGATAGCTCAGGACTCACAATGGGGACCCAGGTGGAGGGTCCAGGTCAGATAGTAATGAGCTATGATCTTGCGCATGCCCGTCTCTGGGCCTCAGCCTCTTTGCCTGGACAGCAAGTGAGATGGACTCACATACCTTTTAAGGTACTTTCCGGCTTTAACATTTGATGAGTCTATGTTTTCCTCCATTACTGAAACAGGAGAAACCAGTTAGTTTCATTCTCACCCAAGCCACACTAGCATGTCATTAAGACCAGGAAATGGCCCATTAAACATTTAATCAAGATGGTGCACCTGACCACCAGCACCCAGGCATTTACTTGGTGATAGTCTCCTATGTGGGTTGATGATAACTAGATTACAAAGTTCTTGCAGAAGCAAACTCCTGACTATTCTTCTTAACTGATTTAGCATAGAGTATGCACACAGTAGGCCCTCAATAATGAATGAAAAGATTTGGATTGAGACATTCTACCTTTCCCACTTAATTCACCATGGAACAAAGAAAGCCCTGTGGAAGCTTTGGGGGTTTGAAATGCATCTTGTAGGAGAGAAAAATCTCTCTGCTCAACTGATTGCCCCAGGGTCAATGTGCACCCTGTGTCAACCTGCTCAGTGAACACATCCAGACACATGTATCTGTTCAGATGGAAGAGACTCAGGTTATAACGCAGCTCCAATGCTTAGAAAGTTTCTAAAGTACCCAAGAAGCATATATGAATGTGCCTCAGAAAGCTGTTCAAAAGCCATTGAAAGGAGCACAATATAATATGACAGCTTTATAATGTCCTCAGGGAAGGAATGGGTGTTTCAAATTTGCTATTTAGAACTAAGCAGGTAATTAAAGCTTTTTACATGTAAAATGCAGGGTTGAATTCAATAATCTCTGAGGCCCTTTTTCGCTTTAACTTTCTTTAGTCATTCATAAATTTAAATACCCTTAGAAATAATCATTTGGTATATTATAAACCCTGCTTAGGCAAGAAATATTTTTAGGTTCACTCCAGGTGCATTCTAGACATACTGAGAAAGCAAGAAGAAAAAAATGTGTGGGGGGAGTGAAGGGTGAGGTAATCGAAGGATAAAATCACATCTTAGGTTATTTTAATGTTTCCTGCTTCCTTATTTGTAGAATGACTCCAGCCATCTTCAGACGATAGGGTGAAAAGAAAGGGCCAATAAAATACACACCACAGGGCTCAAAGTGTAGCTGAATTTTTAAATTAATTTTTTTAAGCATGGTTCAAGTATACAAAGGATGAGTGTTGTTACAAAATGCATTTATACGCAACTTCACCTTATTCCAGAAAGGACTTAAGGTGGTATAAGATAAACTAAAAATAAAAATCAGAGAAAGGAGAAACAAGGTTAGGACACACTCCAACAGAGAATGCCACATAAAGGATCAGTAATAATGTTGTCGGTCTGTCCCTGGTGGAGAGGCACATCTTCAAACATAGCATGAACTATCCAGACGAGTTCAAAAACTTCTCTCTCCTTTGACTTGCTCAATACTTTCTTAAAGTAATTCTCTCATTTGAGCATGTTGCATGTGAGTATCACACAGCTTTTTGAGGATTGCAAACAGAAATTTTTCCATTTTACAAGGGAATTGAAGAGATTAACTAATTTGCCTGTATAACTGGTTTTGGCAGAATTCATAATTAAGATCTTTAAACAGAAGAATGGGCTTCCGAAAAGTTATATATAATCTCCTTTCCTCTAGGCCTTTGAGAAGTAAGATAACCATCTTCCTAGGATGCCTTAAATGTAGTTTTTCCTGACAAGATAATTAATTAGTATAAATTTTATCCCTACAGTTTTAAGTTTTTACGAAATTGCAGTTTTCAAACCATTTGAAATTATTGACGGTTGTATAAACTATATTAACCAAGAGAACTTCTATTTGAGCAGAGACTTAATGAATGTGAGGAGTGAGACATGCAAAGCCTGTGGGGAAGGTGATTCAGGCAGTGGGAGTGGGGCAAAGGCCCTGAGGCAGAATGAGCTTCATGTCTTTGTGAAATAGAGAGGCCACTTTGTCAAGAATGATATGTGCGAGGCAGTGAGCTGGAGGGAACTGAGGTCCAAGAAATACTCAGGGGTCGGGTGATATGGGGCATCAGCAGCAACTGTAGAGACCCTGGATAAATTCTGAATGTGACAAGAGACCATTTGTGGGGTCTGGGCAGGTGAGCCACAGGAAGTGTTTTTCCAGCTCAAAAGCTGCATCTGGCTGCTGAGTGAAGAGTGGTGGAGACTGGACAGTGAGGGGCAGGAAGGGAAGCAAGGAGTGCAGGAGGCGCGTATAGCAGGATCCTGGGAAGAGGAGGAGGAGGCCCAAGGTGTTGCGGGAGGAGATAAGGAGCAAGGAGTGGGCAGCTTTGCAAGCAGGTGATGTTGGAATCAGGTTGTGGTGTTAAGAGACCAGGGCTTTCTTTAGCACAAAGGTTGGTCAGTTAGGCAAGCCGGGGGTGGGGGAGGTGGGTTCTGTCACCAGGCAGGTAGGTGATGTTACCAAGCAGTCATGTGACACTGGCCAGCAAGTGTGGGACACTCACCAGGAGGCAGGGCACACCTGCAAGCTGTTAAGTCATACTGGCAAGTGGACCAGCCATCTCTTTGAGTAGGTTGTGTTATGGGTTGAATTGTGTCCCTCACAAATTCACATGTTGAAGTCCTAACACCCAGTAGCTCAGAATGTGACTGCATTTGGACATAGGGCCTTTAAAGAAGTAATTATGGTAAAATGAGGTCATATGGGTGGGCTCAAATCCAATATGACCAGTGTCCTTACATGAAGAGGAGATTAGGACACAGACTGCACAGGGGGAAGACCATGTGAAGACACAGAGAAAGATGGCCATCTACAAGTCAAAGAGAGAGGCCCTCAGAAGAAACCAACCCAGCTGACACCTTGATCTTGGACTTCTAACCTTCAGAATCATGAGAAAATAAATTGCTGTTGTTTAAGCTACCCAGTCTGTGGTACTTTGTTATGGCGCCTTAGCCAACTGAGACAGGTGGATAACTTCTGTGAATCTCTGGGAGGTCCTGCGTGGTCTGAGTGCTACATATAAATAGCTGAGAGAAGCCGCTGAGTATATGGAAGATATGGGAGAGTCATCTGAAGTTCATGAGTAGTTGGGAGGATTCTGCAAATCATTGGAGGACTGGCAAAAATCCAAGATGGTAGCAAAACAGTTCATTGGCACAAGGATATCTGAGTGCTGTAGATGAGTTTCATGGAGAGGAAAATGAGAAGATATAGGATTTTGGTGAGCAGCTTTGTGACCCCATTGAATCCCTAGAGGCTGGACCATAGCAGGTGACCCTTGAGAACTTCTGGGCCTGTAGTTGAGAAACTTGTGCGGGCAGATGGAAACCAGGATTCTGGGTGTCATATGGGGAGTTGGGCCTGGGTGTCCTGGGTGGAGTCAATAATGATATCACTATCATCTAAAGCAGCAACGGTGAGAAGTCAGGACTCCACTGGCTCCCGGGAAAGGGGCCAGAAATCCACCTCCTTCCTCGCTGAGGCAGTACCTTGGGGCTGAGTGCAGAATCTGACCTTCTCCTCTTACTATATATTTTGCTCTACCAAATTTCTTGCTACCTAATCTGTTTCTGAGTCTGTAGAACATGTTAGACCCAGTCTGGGACTGGGCAGGCAACATGAACGAGCCACTCCAAACTCTGTGCTCTCTTGTAGCCCCATAATTTTATAATGATCATTTGTTTTTCTTTTTTAACTTTCAAGTTTTACTATAAAGAGTTACATTCATTGGGGCTGGCCGAAAGTGCAGCGGTTTAATTCCTGCTTTGGCAGCCCAGGGTTCGCGGGTTCGGATCCCGGGCACCACCTGACGCACTGCTTGTCAGCCATGCTGTGGAGGTGTCCCATATAAAGTAGAGGAAGATGGGCATGGATGTTAGCCCAGGGCCAGTCTTCCTCAGCAAAAAAGAGGAGGATTGGCAACGGATGTTAGCTCAGGGCTGGTCTTCCTCGCGTACACAAAAAAGAGTTACATTTATTAAAAGTTTCCATTTTGTTTGTTTGTGTGATTTTACCTTCAGAAAGCACTAGCACAGTTGGTTACTGCTAACCAATTTTGTACTCCTTCTAGAAAAGCGACTTCTAGGAAACAGAAGCAGCCTTCTGTTTTATCTCTGAAAAATTATGCCAATGGAACAAGTACATATTTTATTTTTAATGGATGTCAGAAAGCATCACAAGACCCAGGGCTCCTGTACCTGGAGCAATGATATTCACAAATGCGTAACAAAACCAGTTACATAACTGACCCAGAAGCCTCAGGTTAAGTAAGGCAGATTGCAGTCATGACAAGTCAGAAACAGGATAAGGCCCAGCTCATTTTGCTCATGGCAAAGAAGAGGGAATAAGTATCTTCAGGAATGGAAATTAGCCTAAAACAATCCAAGAGAGTTCAAAGCAAATATGAAATTATCTGGAAATCTTAGGTATAATTTTAAAAATTCATGCTGTTTTTTGTCATCCTCCTCCATAATATATCTGTACTGCTTTGTTAGCATGTGTGCCTCAGCATTTAAGAGGGCTGGGTCTTGACCCCACTGGTCTGAGCTTTAGAGTACAGCCATTACCAAGACCCCAGAGTCCAGAAGCAGCTGCAGAGACAATTTGAAGGTGGACATATTCTGTTAATTATTAGTTTGTACCTTCATAATTCCAGTTTCAAACCTCAAGGCTGGCCTGTCTGTGCATTGGTGAATTTGGGCATCTTAAATCCTTGGGCTGTCAGAGCTGGAAGGAGTGGCAGAGGCCATGTAGTTCTATTCCTAGAATCTGCCAGACCTGAATTTAAATATTCACTCTGCACTCAGAAGCTGAGCAATCTTGGGCCAGTGTCTCAACCTATTTGAGCCTCCATTTCCTCATTTGCAAAACAAGCCCTCTTACAGTACCAACCTCTGAGGGTTACTGTCAAATAAATGAGATAAAGTAAGTACAGTACTTAGCACAGTGTCTGACACATGGTAAGTGTTAGTGATTATCATTACTATGGTCAGAAAAATGTTCCCCAACCTGAACAATGGTCAGGGGAAGGCTGAGTTTTAGGGGAATTCAACGTCCAGTGTTGCAGAACTTAAATTTTCTGACATTTGGGGCATATGACTACACATGTCCTCTTTGTTCACTCACTTGGTGCATGACTGCTTACAGAGTAGACGAAACTGACTGCCTTATAGGCCAGATGTGTAGTGGAGACAGCAGCTGGGCAGGCTCCCTTCATCCACTGCCACTGCCAGTGCCTGCAAGACTGACTCTGATCAGGGATGGGGGCTCAGTGCTGACATTCCCATAGAACCTTAGGCGAGCACCTTAACCTCTGTGCTTTAGGAATAACACAGGTATGAAGGTCATGTTTGTTTACAGACCGGTTGTGAAAGCCAAATAAGACCCTTATGTAAAAGCACTTTGTAGGCTGTAAAGCACCAAACAAATTCAAGTTCAGTTATTACCCTGGACCTCCTTCCCCGCCTAAAGCATTACTGACCTCATATTGCTCCTTGCCACTCTGAGGCTCCTCCCTGTTTAGTGCCGAGAGCCCTCATGTTTCACACAATAACCTCTTCCTAGATCCAAGTGTCCCCATGGTGTCCTGTTGGCTGGGCTCCACTGTACAACACAGCAGGACCCCAGGTTACTAATTACTTTCTAATCCAATATTTCCTGAACATGCCTGATCCTGAGACACCCAGTGCTTGTGACAAATAGAGTTCTCAGACGTGACCCGAGAGTTCCTGGATCCAAATCTTCAGGGGGGACCTGGGACACTTTTAACAAAGGTCACAGGTGATTCTGTGATTTGGCACGTTTGGGAAAAAGTAAACTAATGCATGCAAATGTGTTAGTTAACTAGTATATTACTCTGGACTCAACCCAATTAGAATGTTTAGCTTCTTAAATATCCTAAAGGAGTTACATTAATTCTGGAGATTTCAAGCAGAACCTTAGGGGGGATTTATGGGTAAAGAGAATGCCTTAAATCACACTGTTAGGATGTTTATTAAATTCTACCTACTTTTTTTGTAGTTCCATGGTTTAAGAGTGATATGAATATCCTTAGAAGAAAAGCTATAGAATGACCAAACGATTAGAAACACCAAATAATAATAAAAAAGTAAAGTAATTAAACTTCTTTCAGTCCAGAGATGAGCCACTTTAGCAAGAGTCTTTACATTTGAGAAGAGATAATATCTTATTTCACTGATTTTAAAATATATATTTTTTCACATTTAACATCTCTGAAATTAGAATGTATCTTACAGCTGATTGGCTATAATTTTTTTAGTGGTAAAAAAATTAAAAATTTTTAGTGGTAAAAAAATAAAATAGTAGGGCTTCTTAACATAGATAGTGTCTTGGATTCAATGAAATACTGAAATGAAGCACAAGACAATGACATGTTTCTCAGTCTCTATTGACACATAACAAATGACGGAGGTCACTTACCTCTTGCCCCTCCATCCCCACAAGCCTGACCACACTTGAAGCTCCAGCAGCCGACCAGTCCACCCCACACGCTGCAGCCTGTCCTGCTCCCCCAGGCTGCAGGGACCCCTCCCTTCTTCTTATAGCTCTTGTTGTCTGAAACATCTATTTTCTCTCTCTTGCTTATCATTTATGCAGCTGCCTTGTTGACTGATTCGCTTTTGCACTACCGCATCACTTTGTAAACATCTTCAGAATCTAAAACTAGATGGCGAACAACTTGAACACAGAAAACTTGCTTCTGTTTCTTGCTTTTCCCCAGGGCCTAACACAGAGCTCCTCCTTGGTAATAGTCAATAAATATTGAGGGCGATGGCACTTAAGTGGGGTGACTATATACCTTATCATCCCAACCAGGACATTTTTGAGAGTGAAAGGGGGCACTGTGAATATTTTTGTGGGACAACAGGCATAAGCCAGGACTATCCTGGGAAAATGCGGTCAACCTACATATAGATCTTTCTCTCCGATTAGATTGTAAACATTTTAAGGGCGAGGACAACGTTACACTCACTCCTATTTCCACGATGCAAATAGCACGGTGCTTTGTACCTCATTACCTGGTAAATTAAGTATAACTTCTTCCCTGTCTACAAAATAATATGGTTTTCATCAACCTGTCCAGCCTCAATCCTAATGACTTCTCAAATATATATCATTATTTTCCAGGAAAATGGAATTATTTTTAAGGACTAACACACTTTTCTTGGTGCCTATGCTGATGTTATTCTCTCAGCCAGACATTAAGAGCCTCCCAAAGACATCTACATCCTAATCCCCAGAATGTGTGACAATGTTACTCTGCATAGTAAAAGGAACTTTGCAAGTGTGATTAGGGTGAGGATCTTGAGATGGGGAGATATTATCCTGGATTATGTGAGTGGGCCCAATGTAATCATAAATTTCCCTATAAGGGAAAAAGGAGGCAGAAGAGTCAGAGTCAGAGAGAGATGAGAAGATGCTGGCTTTGAAGACAGAGATTGGGGCCACAAGTCAAGGAATGTACATGGCCTCTAGAAGCTGGAAAAGGCAAGGAAATGGATTCTCTCCAAGATCCTCCAGAAGGGTCACAGCCCTGCCAATGCATTCTAGACTTCTGACCTCCAGAACTGTAAGATAAAAATGTTGTGTTGTTTAAGCCACTAAGTTTGTGGTACTTGGTACAGCAGCCATTGGAAACGACGACACCATCTAACCTGCAAGAACCAGCAAAACCCAGCTCATCCTGGATCTATTTCCTGACTCCTGCAGCTGAATTAACCTCTGCAGGACTTAACCTCTCCCTCTTTGGGGTTCTTTTATAGCATTTACCTTACTTGATAATATAATGCAAGCAAATGTTTGCTTTTCTTATCCCCTTTTTAGATATGAGTAACAGAAATCCAATTAAAATGAGTTTAAGCAAAAGGAGAATTTATTGAGTCATATGAATGGAAAAGTCCAGGGATGGAGCTTCAGGTAAACTTGGAGTTAGGTGCTCAGCATCATCAGCTGTCAGACTCCATCTCTTGGCTCTGCTTTCTCTGAGCTGGCGTTGTTCCCAGGTAGACTTTCCCTTTACAGCGACAGTGATGATCACCAGCAGCTCCAGGCTTATATTCTACCTATTTAGCAGCTGCTGCTGAAAGATTGACTCTTTCTCAATTGTTTCAACAAAGGTTTCAGGATTGAGTCTTTTTGGTCTGGCCTGGGGTATGTCCCCATCACAGAACCAATTCCTGTGGGCAAGGGAGTGGGATTGGCTCTAATAGGCCAGACTTGGGTCAGAATAAGGGGGACCAGCTCATCTCGATTTGCCTGGGACTTTTCTAGTTTCAAGATTAGAAGTCCCATGCCCTAGGAAACCCCTCAATTTAGGGCAAAATGGGATAGTTGGTCACCCTAGGAGTCCATGCTGGAGACGAGGGGAGTTGTGGTCAGCCCCATATGACTCCCACGACTAAGAATGGGCTGGTTTCCTAGAGGAACCACCAAAAGAAGGGAAAATGAATGCTGGGTGGGCAAAAGCAACAGAGTGGTGCCCTCTACACTGGCCTTTCTAGATGAGAGGCACCTTGCGGGCAGGGACTGAATCTTATTTTTGTATCTTTTGAAAAATTGAGCACACTGCCTTCCACATAAGCCTCAAAAAAAAATTTATACTGTTTCTTGCACAACTTTATTAAATACGTAAAAAACTTCCCTTAGAGTGAAGAATGTCTAACACTAAATAGTTCATGATGGTTAATACAGAATCACTTTTAACAGCAGCAGTTAAAAATAGTTTACAGTTCACTTGACTGGGATTATTCAAATGTAATCATGCTGAAAATGGGGCGGGTAGAGAGTTTTAGCAAAATGAACATCCAAAGTCACTAAAGTACTATGATTCATAAGGTCCTTCCCCCCTTATATTTAAGATAAAACCTGTATTATGTTTTCTTTCCATTAACACCTCTTATACTAAAAAGTGAAACTTAAAGTACCCTCCTAGTGGTTTGAAATTCGAGTCACTAGTTTCAGTTTTGTTGTTGAGCTGAGCAGTGGACAGGAATTTTTCTTCTCTGGGCAGGGTGTGGCTTTTGCTCTGAAACTTTTTTCCTGTAACTTCTAACTTCTGACCCATTCCTGCCAGCAATGAGTCATGCATCACAATTAGGAGTTTCAAAAAGAAATAATCATATAAAGAGCTATGTCTTTGATTTTGAAAAGAGGATAAAAATTTTAAAATATTTTTGCTAACGAATAAATGCTAAATCTTGAATCTAGTTAATAGGGGGAAAAAGAAACTGCCAATAACATGCTGCTTGCAAACCAGACATTGGCCATGGAGGCAAAGACTCTAGCTGTAATGAGTTTTTGTGAATTTAGCCAAGACGATTCGCTCTGGGGCACAACATTCATCTGTAAATGATGGGTTTAGACTATTGTTCCTACTTCATTTCAGTCTCTAACACAAAATGGGTTTAAACTTTATCCATATTTCTAAGATTTATATAAAATTCCTTTTCAAAAGTTGAGCTGAAAGAACATTATCAATGAATGCTATTATTTTGCCTACCTAAGTAAAACAATATTTATGTCTAAAAATCACAATGGAAATGAAGAATCTACGTTACTGTTATGTTTTCTTTTATTATCATTAAATTCCTCCAATGATCCTACCGTGGACTTTGTGGTGGACTTCCCATCACCCATTCCACCTCACTCCCAGTGAGAGAAGTGTAGTTTGGGGAAGAGAGCGCAGTTCAAGACTGAACTGGTCCACTGGTAATTCTATATTCCTTGCTGGCTTAGATTTGGGCATATCACACAATTCCCATCCAAGCGATTGAAGGAGATGGTTTCAGGAGGCTTCTGAGACAGTGAAAAAAAAAACTTAGAAGTCACTTCTTTCGCCCAGTGGAAGCAAAAAATGAATCATATGGTTCCTGTTGCTACCGTTATAGCTGTCTCTGCCACTAGAGGAACGAGAAGCCAACTCTGTTAACAGAGGAGCGGAGAGTTAGAAAGAACCCGGTACACAGCGACATTGTTAAGCTGCTAATTCAACCAGTCCTGAAGCCTGCCCTACCTCCGGACTTGCTGTTTCATGAGAGTCTAAATATCCTTAGTATTTAAGCCCATCTGAAACAGGTTTTCATTTGTGGTTGAAATAGTAAATATTTGGAGGATAACAGAAGCTTGGTGCCAAAAGATCCTTATGAATCATTTTGTCTTTCTGTTCTTGACCCCATTATCTTACAGAGAAGGAGACCAGACTGCACAAGACTCCCTGATCTGACCCAACCTTACGGGCACTGGCAGTGGCAATGGATGAAGGGAACCCTTCTCTCTTGATGCCCATCCAGCTGCTGTCTCTACTACACATTTGACCCGTAAGACAGTCAATTTTGTCTACTCTGTAAGCAGTCATGCATCTAGTGAATAAACAAAAAGGATATGTACGATCATATACCCCAAGTGCCGGAAAATTTAAGTTCTGCTACATTGGATATTGAATTCCTCCAGAACTCAGCCTTCCCCTGAGCATTGTTCAGGTTGGGGAATATTTTTCTGGCCAGAGTGATAATAATCGCTAACACCATGAGTCACACACTGTGCTGAGTCCTGTACTTGCTTTATGTCATTTATTTGACAACAACTCTCAGAGGCTGGTACTGTAAGAGGGCTTGTTTTGCAAACGAGGAAATGGAGGCTCAAATAGCTTGAGACACTGGCCCAAGATTGCTCAGCCGCTGAGTGCAGAGTGAATATTTAAATTCAGGTCTGGCAGATTCTAGGAATAGAACTACATGGCCTCTGCCACTCCTTCCAGCTCTGACAGCCCAAGGATCTAAGATCCCCAAATTCGCCAATGTACAGGCCAGCCTTGAGGTTTGAAACTGGAATTATGAAGGTACAAACTAATAATCAACAGAATACATCTAACCCCAAATTGTCTCTGCAGCTGCTTCCGGACTCTGGGGTCTTGGTAATGGCTATACTCAAGAGCTCAGACCCCTGGAGCCAACCTCAGACCTTGATTTCTAAGGTCCACTATCGCAGGTTACTAATCCAGGTACTGGGTTTACATCTATTAAATCCTTAACACCTGAGAATATAACATAAGACTAATATTCTTAATTGTATGTTTTTAAGCACCTGTTGGAGCTACAGTAGTGAAGAGGAAAGAAATGTTCTCTTGGAGCTTGCATTTTAACAGGAGGGGGGGCGGGCAATGTTCCATTAAATTAAAAAATCATTTGGTAAGTACTTGTTTTGTGCCACCTTCTTCTTCTTTTTTTTTTTTTTTTTGTGGGGAAGACCAGCCCTGAGCTAACATCTGTTGCCAATCCTCCCCTTTTTGCTGGGGAAGACTGGCCCTGGGCTAACATTCGTGTCCATCTTCCTCTGCTTTATATGGGACGCCGCCACGGCATGGCTGACAGGCAGTGCGTCGGCGGGCGCCCGGGATCCGAACTCGCGAACCCCGGGCTGCCAAGCGTGGACTAAACCGCTGCGCCACCAGGCGGCCCCCTATGCCACCTTCTGTGTTTGGCACTGCAGATACAAAGAGAAGAACGATACTATCCTCTCTTTGCCAAGTATGCCTGGGTAACCCAAGTGTTAACAAATAAATGTACTTCTGTTTGGTAATTTCTCTTTCTACTAGTAAGTTTAAAGTTACATTCGACTGTTTGGCTAAACTTCCAGTAAAGGCGGGACCACAATCCCACATGCATCTGTCAAAAGAAGTGGCCATTTCTCAGCTGGTACCCATCAGCAGTTCTCTATTGCAAGGACTGTGTTTCTTGTAACCTTATCTGTAACCTGCCCAGTACTCAGCTTCGCATGTAACGGTGCTCACTTTTCCAGTCAGACAGCAGATACTGCTTTGGTAGAACCACATTGTATTTATCCCAACTCACTGGAACTGCCTGAAGCTGCCCTAGACTTGTGCTGGGCCCTGGGGCAGCCAAAGTTGTTTTCTCCTGCGGACACCTAAGCCGCCAAGTGGACATTAACTAGGGGCGAACAGGGAGTGGCAGTAGGCCACAGGCTTGGCAATAGCCAGGGGCCTTTCCGGGACTCACTTGATTTCAGGTCCCCTGAAGGGCACCCAGCCCTGGAACGGTATCAAAGGGGCGTGGTAGGAGAGAGGAACGAGCCTCGTCTAGATCCAATTTGACCCCACCAAGGCGGCTGTCTCCAGGTGGTACCTGAATCTAACCAATCGGAAAGGGAGTTACATTTTCCGCGACTCCAGCATCCAATCCGAGGACATGTCTCAGACGCCGCCGCCCGCCGGGTCCCCGCCGGCTGGAAGCTGGTTCCGCAGTCGCGCACACCCGGGAGCGCCCCCCGCAGCGCAGATCTCCAGGGTGGGGGCTGCTCCCCGCGGCGGGGGCGGCCGCTAGTGCGCAGGCGTCGCAGGAAGAGCGGTACCGCGCCCCGGTCCCCTCAGGTCTCCCTCGCCCCCGGGACCCGCGGGCGCCGGGTTCCGCGCGCTGGAAAGAAGCGGCGGCGGCGGGTGAGTGTGAGCCTCCCGCCCGGCGTTCTGGAGGGAAGGGCCACCCCCAGCCCAGTCCACGGGGGCTTCGACGGTGGAGGCGGTGAGAACACCCCCTCCCGACGCACACCTCGTCCGGGAAGGGGCCCGGAGGGCGGGGAGGTCGCCGGCGGAGGGGGAGGCGGGCGGTGTGGGAAGCGGAAAGGAAACGCAGCGGGGGGTCGGAGGGGGAGGGCTGCGGGGTGGCGGGGCGGAGGGGAGGGCAGGGGCGGCGGTGGGCGAGGGCAGCCCGACGGGAGGCGGCCGGCGGGGCGGGCGTCGGAGGTGACAGGAACGCGGTCCAAGGCATCGACATGCATCTCTCTGAATAGTAGAGTTTCTGGTAATTATATAATCCAATTTAAAGACTAATTTCCTAGAACACCGAGCCAGAAAGGTAACGTTTCAGTGCTTTGTGCAGGCCGGACGCCGGGTGAAGTAAGCACTTGACAAAACAACGCTTGCTTTCCTGGGCGCAGCCGCCCTGGGAGATGACAGCGTCCCATTGTGCAGATGAGGAGAGCCGGTCAGGCTCAGAGGAGGGAAGGGACAGGTCCCAGTTTGTACATCTGGTGACAGGCAGATTCAGGTGTATACCAGATCCGACTCCAGATCGGTTTTGCTTAACCACCGGGCGACCTGGTGGACCTCAGCCTGAAAACTTGCCAAGTGCTATAGGAAGTCAACTGCTCGTTTTAATGTTGTGGTTTTCTTTTCTTCCTTCCTTTTTTCCAGAGGTTGCTCCAGGCTATTTTAAGGACCTTTAATATAAATAAAATATCTCTTTCGTTTAAATTAGCTACAAAATATAATTTGGGAGAAATTTTGATGAAAATGCAAGAAGTACATGGGGGGTTATTTTACTATGTGGAAAGTAAGGTAAATGCAGCTGTCTTGAAGATACTTGCTAGACGGTTTTGTGTGTGCTGGTAATTTGGAATCCTGGAATTTTTAAGACTGAGGAAGTCTTTTAGAGAGTAGTTATATTTTTTCCTTAGAATATTAAGAAAATAACTAATAGTAATCTAAAGCTAACCACCTAAGTCATCTGTGTGCATAGACAATAATGCTATTTTAAAGCTGTATACAAGTTTCATTACAAATAATATTTGTGAAGTGCTTACAATAAAGTTTTTGTATTATGGAGCAGATGGCATGTTAATGGTGACAAATATCTTGCACCATATCCTGTAACTCTTATACTCTCTTAACTTCACAGGACCTAAGAATGCCAGTGAGAATGCCTGAGATACATTCCATACATTAAGAAAGTCATCCCCCACGAGGTAGAGTGTGTTTTGTCCCCTGGATTGAAGAAAACTGTTTTCTATTTCCAGTTGCTGTTGGGATATTTGGGGGTAGTCCAGATGAGTCTGTTTCTTTTTTCCCCCTTTGATATTTTTTTTGGTTTGAAAAGTTACAGATTTCTGCCGATGTTTTATAATGTAACAGTTGGTGATTTTCATTCCTTGAAAACTGCTTGAGAACATCTCGCTGGTGTTTTGTTTATCGTTAACACTCCCTGTTAGAATGAAACAGAATGTGGCAGACATAGATACAGGCGCTGCTAATGAAAGATGTTCTGGCAGGAAAAGTAACGTTAACAGTTTGGAGATTGCTACTAGACTTGTTAACCCGCCGTGACTAGGCTTGTAAACTTATTGAGGACATGAAATTAATGAGTACAGTAAAGTGAGTAACTGCTTTTTGAGCTTGGCCAGTCACTGAACTTCAGCTTCATCATATGTAAAAAGAAAGGATTAGACCAAATTATTTCTAGTTATTTTGTAGTTTCACCATAATATCATTCTGCCTGTCATAGTACGGCTTTTTTCTAATGTAACAGCTTTGTAACTAGGATGGATAAAAGGAAACTAAATTTGAGGACCTGTTCTGTAATCCTTTATGCAACCCTGTTTTGCAGTACACACAGAGAAACTGAAACTGCAGGAAGTTAGCTCTGCCCAAGACTGCCCATTACTAAGTGTCAGCTCAAGTTCTGGGATCCTTGTGATTTCAGGAGCCTATAATCTTTCCACTTTGTCTGTGCTTCTCAGCCTGGGGACAAGGATGGGGGCACTTGGGTCCTAGCAGTGTGCTAAGGGATTACTGAACCCCACAATAAAAAGCACATGTACCTTGAGCATCTTTTTCACTCAAGATATGGGGAAGAAAGACTGATTTGTGCGTATTTAGTGAGAGAGAGGAGCGGACACAGGTTTTTGTTTGTTGTTTTGCATATGGGAAGTGGTTTAAAATATTTTCACATTAAAACACCCAAGTCTATATTATGGAGTACCAATTTCACATACTTTTTGAGGTAAAATGAGACATCAGAGATGTTTCCTGTCTTGTGGCAGGGCATTTCAGATGCTTTTAAGATTAAAATTTCATTTCCCTCCACTCTTTTTTTTAGTTTTATTGAGATAAAATTCACAGACTCTTCAGTTCACTCATTTAAAGTGTACAGTTATATGGAGTTGTGCAACCGTCGCCATAATCAATTTGAGAACATTTTCATCTCCCCAAAAAGAAACCTCATAACCTCATAACCCATTGGCATTGACTCCTCATTTCTCCCTAACTGCTTGGCCCCAGGCGACTACTAATGTACTTTTCATCTCTACAGGTTTGCTTATTCTAGGCATTTCATCTAAATAGAATCATACAGTAAGTGATCTTTTGTGATTGCCTTCTTTCACTTAGCATAATGTTTCAAGGTTTATCCAAGTTGTAGCATATATTAGTACTTCATTCCTTTTTATTGCCCAATAATATTCCATTGTATGGGTATACCACATTTTGTTTATTTATCATTTGATGGATATTTGAGTTGTTTCCCCTTCTTGGTTCGTAGTAATAATGTGGCTATGAACATTTGTGTACAAGTTTTAGCATGGACATGTTTTAATTTCTCTTGGGCATATACCTAGTAGTAGAATTGCTGGGTTATATGGTAACTGTTAAACTTTTGAAAAACTGCCAGAATGTTTTCCAAATGGCTGCACCATTTTACATTCTCACCAGTAGTGTATAAAAGTTTCAGTTTCTTTATATCTGCATCATCGCTTGTTATCTATCTTTTTGATTATGTCCATCCTAGTGGGTGTGAAGTAGTATCTGTGGTTTTGATTTGCATTTCCCTGATGATTAATGATGTTGAACATCTTTTCATGTGCTTATTTGCCATCTGTATATCCTTGAAGAGATGTCTTTTCAGATCCTTTGCTCATTTTTTAATTGAATTTGACTTTACATTATTGAGTTGTTACAGTTCTTTATATAGTCTAGATGTAAATCCCTTATCAGGTATATGATTTGCAAATGTTTTCTCCCATCTGTGGGTTGTCTTTTCTCTTTCTTCGTGGTATCCTTTGAAACAGAAGTTTTTAATTTTAAGTTCAATTTCTTTTTTTGGTCACTCGTGCTTTTGGTGCTGTATCTAAGAAGGCTTTACCTAACCCAAGGTCGTGAAGATTTACTTCTATATTTTCTTCTAAGAGTTTTATAGTTTTAGCTCTTAATTTTGGTCTATGATTCATTTTGAGTTAATTTTTGTGTATGGAATGAGATGAGAGGTCCAAATTCATTCTTTTGCATGTGGATATCCAATTGTCCTGGCACCATTTGTTGAATTGTCTTGGCACCCCTCTGCTCTTAGAGGTAACTCTGTTGGAAAAGTTTTAGACATACTATGATATTGCATTTGTAGTAATTCCTCGAAGGGCTTAGGTTTTCCTTTTTTTTTGGTGAGGAAGATTAGCGCTGAGCTAACATCTGTTGTCAATCTTCTTTTTGCTGAGGAAGATTGGCCCTGGGCTAACATCTGTGCCCCTCTTCCTCGACTTTATATGTGGGACATCTGCCACAGCATGGCTTGATAAGCAGTGCATAGGTCCACACCTGGGATCCGAACCTGCGGACCCCAGGCTGTCGAAGCAGAGTGTGAAAACTTAACCACTACGCCACCGGCCAGCCCCTTGAAGGGCTTAGTTTTAAAAACAGTAGTTTATGGCGTATGGATCTCAAGCACAGCATTACAAAGAAGTTTTTGTGTTGTAGAACAAAGTTCATTCAAACTTGTCTTTGTTCTTCCAAGATGACAGCCTGATTCATTATTTTGATTATTTATGCCCCTATTTCGAGTATTATATATTTGAAAAGTTTAAAGCCCTTGTCCTCTGATAAATGGCACATTACATAAATTTTTGTTATCGACTTAGTTATATTAGATATTTATTGAATGATTTTTTTTTAAATGACCTAAAAGAGTGTTTGGGTAAGACTTCATGTGTAGGAAATAATTTTAGGATGTTTTGGAAACACAAACTATTCCTGAAGAGCTGTTATGGGTCACCTATAGGTAGATAAATGGTTGTCTTTGTATGTGTCTTTGTATTACATTTCTGACAGATAGTGACAGTGAAGCGTGGTAAATGGAAATCAAAGTTGGCAATTATTTCTGTAACTATTTCAAAGTAATTTGCCTGTGGGTTGGGCCTGGATAATGGAGGAGCTTGAATGCCAGGCTGAGGTGTTCGGCTGGATTTTTGTGTAGGCAGGGGGATTCTTCGAACACTTTTTTTTATTAGGGTATTGTCATGAATAGAGATTGGCCCAGGAAGATGGAACTGGAAGCAGATATTGGGTGAGAAAGGGGAAGGTGATCGAGGTTGGAAGATCAGTTAGGAGACAGAAGTGCTCTGGACGGGAGGTATGGAGGACTTCAAGAAGTATGGCAGCAGTTGAGATGGAAAAGAATGGATAGCTGTTAAAAATGCAGGCTCCTGGCCTCTTCTCTAGACTGACTGAATTGGAATTTCCTAAGTGTAGAGACTAGACAGCTGCATGTTTAATAACAAGCCCCCCTCAGTGATTCTTATGTCTACTACTCTGTAGTAGCTGATAAGAAGGTAGAATTGACTAGGCTGGCAACTGATGGTGTCCTCAGGACCTCTCTATGTGCCTGGGAGAATGGTGAGGCTGTTTTAAAGGATTTGGGAACTTAAGGAGAGGGAGAGATTTGGAGGCGCAAAGAATGCATTGTTTGACATGTATCAGATTTGACTTGCCAGCAGAATAGTTTGTGCAGTGGGATTGGTTGGGAATGTAGACTGGCTATTCAGGGAAAGAGTCAGGGCAGTAAATAAAGAATTTTTTTTTAAATAGATTTATGAGTATCTTTAAGATAGTGTGCCACTTATTTGCTGTTTTAGTCTACTTTTTTATTGGAAACAAATATTTGGTTATGAGGAAGTCACTATACTCAGAAGGAAACGAGGGAATCTGCTCAGTCGAGCTTTTGTGGAGACCTGCGTGCCCTCCACACAAATTCTAAGGTTGCTGCAGCCTAGGGCCGCAGCCTGCATGATACTGTTGTCTGACTGAGCCCAGTTATGACCGTCTAAAGGAGGAGATGAGTTGTGCATAAACACTGTGTCAGGGGGCACCACGTACTGAAGAAAAGAGATGTACTGCTGTCTAGATTCTCCATAGCTGAAATTGCTGAGAGGTGACTGGAGCTGTGTCTGGTCAAAGTATGTCTCTTGTAATAATCAGAATTGTTACTCTTTTCTTTGGATAAGTGGTTTGATTTTGTTGCTCTGTACTGTTTTGGTTTCTTGGATGGCACCAGCAACAGATGATCCATGCACCACACTCAGAAGGCAGCCCATCTCAGCTTAGAATGGTAGAGGTTTTCCAGACCCAATGATCCTCACAAACAAGGTTCTGTGCCTTTGGTCTTCAAAATTTTAAGTCCCTGGTTTTCAGAGAGTCACAGCTTCAATCAGTAAGTGTTTGAATGACTACGTGTACCCAGATCATCTAGGTGGGTGGTATGTTTGAAAGAAAGAAAGTCTCTGCCTTCAAGTAATTGCAGTCTAGTTGGGAGAAAAAAGAACACACAATGCATGACTCACGGTCACAGTAGTTAGCTGGCTGCTGCTTCCACCTGACCTCTATACCTCGGAGCTTCCCACTCTGAAGTAATGAATTCACTCACCTCCCTCTGACCACAACCCCATATCCTTGCAGCTTTCACTGAAAGTGTTTTTAAAACACCTGTTCTTTGACTTCATCAGAACCTCTAGTCTAAAAATCTCTCTATTTCTTGCATCTGTATCAGTTTCAGTTGAGATTCTGCAGCTCAAATTTCAGCCACTCTTTCATAGTATCTTCAACTCCCTTAGTCATCCTTCAGTTTCTGGCAGAGTCGCAAGCCCAGGTAGGATCAGCTGCCTGTTTCATTCGTGCCTGTGCAGGGCCACTGAATTGCTAGAGAAAACCAATCAACAGTGTCACTCTAGAAATTCATGACACCTGTTGTCAACACTGACCACCAATTCTACTGTTTCCTTCTACTCTGTCCCATTCTTCACATTGGCCGTTTCGGACATTCTCTGTGTTCTTCAACCTCCCGAACCTTTTACTACGCTACTCCCTCTCAGTGATTGACCCTAACTCTTGCAACACAAAGAATGCAGCTCCCTTCACCTCCAGCCCTCAAACCTGCTTGCTTACTCCTTTGTGCCTTCTCCCCCGTTAGAATGGAAGAGGTGTGCCCATCTACAGTGAATCATTCTACATAAATCACATATCTTGTTTTCTTAGGGACCAAAGAAGATAGAGAAGACTGAAGGCAGGAAGACTTAGGGGAATGCTGGTTTTGTAATCAGTGGATTGTTAAAAAAGAACGAAAAATCAAAGCGAGCTGAGCCTGGGGTATTAGGTAGGAGAGTTATGTCTTTGAGAGTAAAAGGGAAGTTTAAGAGATATGTGATGAAATTCATTTCAACAGCTGTTGAATTTCTTTAGAAGGTAAGTCCTTTGAGTTTTAGGCTGTTGCTAGTAGTACTCTGGCAAGTAATTTTGTTGTGGGTCATGACTTCGTTGTGGGTAATGACTTGGCATCCATGTCCCTCTAGGCTCTGTCTGTTCGTCAGCCTCATGTGAATATTGGGCAGGTACAGACTGAGGTGGGACCTTTCTCTCAAATAATATTTATTTCTTACTCCCCTTTCTTATTTTTCAACAAGAGCTGGTGATGTGCCAACATGGTAGAATTTCCACCACCTATTTCTGTGGGTTAAAAGGAGCTATAGGGTACCAGTCATTAAACTACAAAACTGATCTCTCTCTCTAGAGCCTCTGAAAGCTTGACCTTATTTCTCTTTTGTGCAAAAGGATCATTTTTATTTCTTCATCTGTTCTTATTAAGCCTTTAAATAATTGCTGCCGCTGCAGACAGACAAGGCAGCCAAACAGGAGTTTTATGTGGAATATAAGAATGGTCCATTTCCCCTTTAGAGCGTGAAGGATCGGGCAGGACATGTATAAATGGGAAATGGGACAAGTAGAGGCAATTTTTATTTTTTCCAATTTTAGATTTAGTTATCTTTCAGTAAATGACGTTATTTAATTTTTAACTTGATATAGGTAAAGCTGGTAGATAAAAAGTTTATAGTAAATGTCGGTTCTCATCTCGTAATGGCTAAACTTTTGAAACCTAATCCAAATCAAATAGCATTAATACTTATGAATTGTGTTTTTATATTTTAGGAACCCTGATTGCTCTCCTTCAACACGTTCATTATGAAGCTGTTAGTAATACTTTTATTTTCTGGACTTATACTTGGTTGTAGAGGTAACTCTTCCTATAGTTTGCCACCCAAGTTACTGCTGGTGTCGTTTGATGGCTTCAGAGCTGACTATCTACAGAACTATGAATTTCCGCATCTCCAGAATTTTATCAAAGAAGGCGTCTTGGTAGAGCATGTTAAAAATGTTTTTATCACAAAAACATTTCCAAACCACTACAGTATTGTGACAGGCTTGTATGAAGAAAGCCATGGCATTGTGGCTAATTCCATGTATGATGTAATTACAAAGAAACATTTTTCTGACTTTAATGACAAGGATCCTTTCTGGTGGAATGAGGCAGTACCTATTTGGGTGACCAATCAGCTTCAGGGAAATAGATCAAGTGCTGCTGCTATGTGGCCTGGTACTGATGTGCCCATTCACAATACCACACCTTCCTATTTTATGAGTTATAGCTCCTCAGTGTCATTTGAGGAGAGACTAAATAATATTACCACGTGGCTGAGCAATTCGAACCCACCAGTCACCTTCGCAACACTCTACTGGGAAGAACCAGATGCAAGTGGCCACAAATATGGACCTGAAGATAAAGAAAACATGCGCAGAGTGTTGAAAGAAATAGATGACCTTATCGGTGACCTAGTCCACAAACTCAAGATGTTAGGACTGTGGGAAAATCTTAATGTGATCATTACAAGTGATCATGGGATGACCCAGTGTTCTCAGGACAGACTGATAAACTTGGATTACTGCATTGATCGTTCAGAGTACACTCTTATAGATTGGACCCCAGTTGCTGCCATACTTCCCAAAATAAGTAAGTAAATTTTTAGCTGAGGGATATTTGAATGGGACAATTGATTGAGGAAGGAGGGTTTTATAAAAGAATGAAGCTGGCTCTCAGTAGTTCAGGACCATATGCTTGTACAGTTACTCAGAGTTGGATTATGTGTTTTTCCCCCTAATTTATAAGTTTTTAAGCAATTAGCTTAAGGTTTAGGTTCAGAGTAATTAGTTCTTTGCTTTTTGATATATTTCTTAATTATTCACACTAATGGAAAAAGGAAATTTTTTTTTTTTTTTGGTGAGGAGGATTAGCCCTGAGCTAATATCCTTTGCCAATCCTCCTCTTTTTCCTGAGGAAGATTGGCGCTGAGCTAACAGCTGTGCCCATCTGCCTGCCACAGCATGGCTTGATAAGCAGTGTATAGGTCCGCGCCCAGGATCTGAACCTGCAAACTCCAAACTGCTGAAGCAGAGCGTGTGAACTTAACCACTATGCCACTGGGCTGGCCCTGAAAAAGGAAATTTTTATCCTTAAAAAAATCTTAGATTTTTGTTTAGAAAACAAAACACCTTCTTAGAACACCATCTTAGAGACACCTTTTGTCTACGGATCCTAGAATTAGTAGTAATATGTAATTAGTTTATATTCACTTAGGAAGCTGGACGTGAAAATTGTCCATGTTGTATAAAAGTCCACCAGAGATAGTCAGAATGAAAAAAGAGATATGTAAATGTTTGAAAAGGTGTGTGTGTCTATGTGTGTGTCTGTGTTGTGTGTGTGTATGTATCAGTCCCCAACACTGTCACATAATTATTATTGCTCTGGTTTTTTTTGTTCAGGATTTATATCTAGTTATTTCAGTTAGATATATTTTTTTCCTTATCAGTCAACCATGACATTTTTGCTTTGCTATTTCCTTCTTCTTCCAGACAGAACTGAGGTTTATAACAAACTGAAAAGGTGTGACCCTCACATGAATGTTTATCTCAAAGAAGAGATTCCTGCTAGATTTCATTACCAACATAATGATCGAATTCAGCCTATTATTTTGGTTGCTGATGAAGGCTGGACAATTGTGCAAAATAAATCATTACCAAAACGTAAGTATTTATTTAGGATATTTCTGTCGTGTCCTAGAGCTAAGCCACACATTGTGACATTGTTCTGTTAACAGCATGCTTTGATTTAGAGATGTTGACACAATATAATTAGTTCAGTTTTCAACTAGATAATTATCAGGTCTTCATTCCATTGTCAGGTTTTCATTCAATAGCAATTTACAGTGACCACAATTTCACCCTTAGATTAGAAGGTTGGGTGATGTTAAGAGTGAAGGTGTAGTGTTACTTTCTTACCAAAACTGCAGTTACTGCCAGTGACTTTCAAGATTGGTTCTCTTGATTTTTAGAAAATGAGAGAGAAGTAAAGAAAATAAGAGAGAGAAGTAAAGAAACAAAGTAAAAGGGGAGAGATTAGCTGGTTCAAATTCCTTTTTATTTTGGAGTGTTAAAAAAATTGGTCCAATGGGCCGGCCTGGTGGTGCAGCGGTTTAGTTTGCGCTTGGCAGCCCGGGGTTCGCGGGTTCGGATCCCGGGCGCTGGCCGTCACACTGCTTGTCAGCCATGCCTTGGCGGCGTCCCATATAAAGTAGAGGAAGATGGGCATGATGTTAACCCAGGGCCAGTCTTCCTCAGCAAAAAGAGGAGGATTGGCAACGGATGTTAGCTCAGGGCTGGTCTTCCTCACAAAAGAAAAAAAAAAAAGAAATTGTCCAAGTAACCCTAAGCCTTGCTCAATTTTGCCTGAATGCTACAGCTATTCAGAGTACTGGGCAAGAACCAGAAAGTAAACAAAAGTCTACCAGATAAACAAAATAATTGTGTCTCCTAAATAGAGAGAGAGTTGTATCTCTCCTTAAACTGAGGAAATTCATGGGGGAGACTTACAGGTCTTCCCTGAACTGAAGCTTATTTATCCATATGTTAAATTCAATTTGAATACTTGTTTTAAGAATCTGATTTTGTAGTCTGTAGTGGGGGTCAGAAAACTTTTTCTATAAAAGGCCAGATAGTAAATATTTTAGGCTTTGTGGGCCAGCTGGACTCTGTCTCAACTGCTCCATTCTACCTTTATAGTGGGGAAGCAGCCATGGACAATAAATAAACAAATTGACACGGGGGTTTCAATGAAACTTTGTTTACAGAAACAGGTGGAGGGCTGAATTTGGCCAGGGACAGTAGTCTGCAGGCCCCTGGTCTCTAGCAATTCAGAAGCATCAGGCAAGGATAAGATGAAGAATTTATATATTACTTATATTTATGTTACATTTTCATTGTTGAAAACTTGGAAAATACTGAAAAGTTTAGAAAAGAGAACAAAAACTAGCCATAATTCCTTAATACAGAGGTACAGACAAATGTTAATTGTGGGAATTTTCCCCCTTCTAATCTTTTTTTCTATTACATATACTTGCATATTTATACATTATTGAAATCATAATACCTATATATAGTGTTATATTCTGCTTTTTACTATACTGATCACTTGCATTATTTTTATTATGAAATATTTCAAACATACAATTAAAGAATAATATAACAAACATTGATAGACTCATCACTCAGTCACCTGCACTTCATATGAAAGTGGGAGCTTATTAAATGCAACTGGTATACATTAAAAGGCAGTATTTGTTAAAATAAAGCTAAAGATTGAGAATCTGGTATTGGAGTTATATCAGGGGCCATCTTGTTTTTCTCTGAGTTAGACTTTTACTGGAGTTACAAGCTGGAGTCATCTGGTTAGACTTCACATTCAATACTAGAGTCCCTTCTGTAACATTCTCGATTACCTGGCCTTCCAGATGTTGAGGTGTTCATTAACTGTCAATAAACCAGTAGTGTATTATATAATTCTGTTTCTTATCACAGGAACAATAGACACAGGTGAGGCTGCAGCTTCCCTTCTTCCCCATTCACTGGTTAGACTCACTTCTGCTCTCCCCATTATTCAGGACCCTCAGGCTGACCACTCTTTGTATTGCTGGTGCTGTGTGCAGTCAGCTTTTGCAAACAGTTCTAGAGGTTGACAGGTGAAGTCAGTGGGGCTAGGACTGAAAGATAAGTACATCAGGTTGAGAAATAGTTTTAAAGCCTGAGGCCATGACCAATTGGGAAAAGAGATGTGTGTGTAAAAGAGGGGACATGGCTGAGTTGAAGAAAATAGAAGATTTTATTTTTGGTCCCTGTCTGGTCTAACTAATCAGAATTTAAATGGGTGAGAATTACACTGGCAAGAATCTAGTATACTTACACTAGAAGCAAGTTATTTTGTAATAGAAAGACTGATCTTATTTACTAATATCATTTTGTTCTTTTTCAGTGGGTGACCATGGTTATGATAATTCTTTGCCTAGTATGCATCCGTTTCTAGCTGCCCACGGCCCTGCATTTCACAAAGGCTACAAACACAGCACAATTAACATTGTGGATATTTATCCAATGATGTGCCACATCCTGGGATTAAAACCACATCCCAATAATGGAACCTTCAGTCATACTAAGTGTTTGTTAGTTGACCAGTGGTGCATTAACCTCCCAGAAGCCATTGGAATTGTTATTGGTGCACTCTTGGTCTTAACCACTCTAACGTGCCTCATAATAATCATGCAGAACAGGCTCTCTGTGCCCCATCCATTTTCCCGACTTCAGCTACAAGAAGATGATGATGATCCTTTAATTGAGTAACGTGTGCTGAGGTTTATACATAGTGTCTTTGGTTAGTCACAAAACTAAGGATACACCCAAGGAATGGTGTTACAACTATGAAAATGTATACTTTGGAACAAAGAACTTAGACCGAGCATGCTAAAATTATTTTTTGTTTTGTTTTTCCTTGTGTTTTATTTTGGTGCATTAGCTAATACAATCTCTGACCATAGTGAAAATTGCTAGTAAATCATTAGCACCAACTATTTCTCTAACTAGAAATGTTTTTTAAGAAAAATACTGCCTCTGCCTTTTTTTTTTAATGAAGATTTGACACATCTTTAGATAAAATAGACCAAAATTTAGTAGGCATGCTTTTCTAATAAATTTTTATATTTGTAAATGAAACAACAGAAATCTTTATGCAATTAGTGGATTTTGTGTATTTCAGGGAGGAAAAGTTTCCTGTATTTTTATACTTACCTTTAATAGAGTTTATATCCCAAGTAAACCCTGGAAGTAGGAAATTCTCTGTGATGGTTCATAAAATCGGTTAACCAGGGTGAAAAGATCTAGCGTAGGAAGAAATTATTTTAAGAAAAGCTATTATAGGGGCCGGCCCAGTGGCGCAGCAGTTTAGTGCGCGCTTGGCAGCCCGGGGTTCTCACGTTGGGATCCTGCGCGCCCGCCGACGCACCGCTTGTCAGCCATGCTGTGGCGGCATCCCATATAAAGTAGAGGAAGATGGGCACGGATGTTAGCCCAGGGCCAGTCTTCCTCAGCAAAAAGGGGAGGATTGGCAACGGATGTTAGCTCTGGGCTGGTCTTCCTTACATACACAAAAAAGAAAAACTATTATAAAAAACAAAGACCATGTGATACAAAGCTGGAGTCTTCACCATTGTGTCTTTGTTAAGACCCTTAAGCTGTTGAAGTCTCAAAAGCTTTAGTTTTTGAAGATTATTGCTAATAAGAAATTAAGAAAATAGAGAAAAGCTTTCACTGTTTGTGCTTAATGCCGTGATGTAAGTTATTTAGTTGTGTGTGTGGGTGCAGATGTGTTTGCATTTAGTTGTGTGTGGGTGTGCAGACTTTATGTGACTTACAGGAGGAGGTCAGAGGTGGACTGGACTGTAGGCAGGCTTCCACATTCCTCTCAGGAAAGGTTATATTTGCACTTCATATTTGTTTACTTTCTTCTAACTCACAAGTTAAAATCATAATTTAAAAAAATTGGTTAATTTTTGTTACCATTTTTAACCTTCTCATATTGTTTATTGTAACCGGAGGTATCCAAGTGCTGCAGAAAAATTTATGAATACAAATCTGGTTTTGATTGGGTCGGAATGAGGAAGAGAGATTTTTATATTTACCTTTGGGACGTTTATGCTTTACAGGCAATAGAGTAGTTAAATTTAAAGTGGAATTTAATATCTTTTGATCTTTTACATTATTCATATGTTAAGTGGCAGAATAAACTGTTGGCGATCTGTTAACATCGGTAGCCTGGGTGCCCCCTCTGCTTTTTTCTCCAGTATTTGATTCAGAGGAATAATCACACTGCTTATATATTTTTTTAACATACTTGTTCAGAGCCAAGGATTTGTTGTGAAGAACTATCATCCTACCTTTGCCAGGTGGTACCGTCTAATAATCAAAATTAATACGATGAACCTGAGTTGCGGCAGACTAGACTGTATCTATTAGAGGAAAAATTGGGCTCAGGAACCATCCATCAGAACCTGAGGCGAGCAGTTGATAGTGTGATCTTTAATGTGTTGACAATATAAAATAAACTAGGTAACTTTTGCAGATACAAAAATAACCTACAGTAAATACGCAGCCCCATTAAATGTTATTTATCTGTGATAGTAAAGAACAGTGGTGCCAGTCATCAAACATAGAATTCATCCTGTTTGGTCACTGCCGATTTCCTGGCCCTGGTATTTACTGCCTATTATATTTGGGGTTCTTGAGAAGCATTTCCACATCCTGCATAAATAGTCCATGCTATTGGTCATAAATTGACTGTATTTAGGAATAGCATAATACGTGAAATAAAACCAATAGGACTAATTTTGCTTTTTGACAAATTTCTGATTTTTGTCCTCACATAAAAGTTATCCTAAAGGTTAATAGTTGATCTGAAGGAAATAATGGAAAAATTTCTTTCATTTAAAACCAAAAACAAAGAATAGAATAGTCACATTTAAAACAGTGGGCATTTTTTGAAGTGTCTAAAATAGTAGCAGGGTACTTGATGCTGGTTGAGTAGAGCTTGGTCATTGCAGCAGTGCTGTGTTAGTGATTGCATTACTTGATTGGTGGTTATGAGTTTCAGAAATCCATACATGGCATCCAACCTGTGAGTGGATTTTGTTTAGGATGGAATAGGAAGGGAAGCCTGGTCAGTGTTGTAACCCTTTGAACATTTACCTGTTTGTCTGGGCTTTCATTCCATTCTCAAAATATTAACTCTAATTAGAATTGTAAATTTTTAATGTATATGTTGATGCTACAAGAACAGTATTTATTTAATCAAAGAGATGTTTATATATTATTATATTGAATTTTGTGTTAATTCATTTGTATCTTTAAAAAATTATCACTGTACAGCCAATGACTCCTCTAGTATACTGAGAAAACCTTTTAATGAAGTTAGCCTTTTACATTAAGGTTTTGGTGTGTATTTTGTTAAATAATTGACTAGTATGCTGCTATATTTTCTGGGTGGTAGAAAGTACTTGGCTCCAGAAACCTTTAACTGTTTATGGCACCAATACTCAAAGGTAATAGGAAAACTTTTTATTAAGTGTTTTTTGTTAATTCAGTGAGTGAATTCAGAATAAATACATTTTTACTTATAACATAGAAACAGTTCTGCTGCTGCTATTAATGTGCAAATTCTTCTGGTAAACAGCAATAGAATAAAAATTGTTTCAATGCTCTGTACTATACGCTTTGTGTTATTGTTCCATTAAGCTTGGTGTAAGAATTTAAGGATAAATTTTTGTAACATTAAAGGATTAAAAATGCCTGTGCATTTTTCTTGGGTGTCTCCCTCTCTTGCCCTATCTGGTAAGCTTTAAGGATGACTCCATTTAATTCCTTTTATTTGGAGGGTTTTACTTCATTGTGAATACATAAAGCTACAAATGAAAGACAAAGATGAGCTGGAAAGTGTGTATTTATTGTCAGTTCTTTAAATAGTGTGTGAATAAAATGACATGAGTATGCTTTAAAGACATTTGTATGTAGTGCCTTAAGTTAAATATATTTTGACTATACTGTTTGAATTCATAGTTAATGACTTTGCTCATGATTAAAAATTTTATGTGAATAAAATCTACCAAAACATTTTTACTGTAGTTATTAAATATACAATGCAATGCCATTGATGATTTTTTAATTTGTCCCCTTCTTGCAAAATATCAGAAAATATCACAGTGTGATAGATGTTGACATTGCTTAGTAATACTACAAAAATCTATGTAGGCATTCATTACAGATTTTTTTTAAACCAAGATTATGTGTATAACATATAACCAAATTTTTAAAACACTGTATAAATATTACAACCCAGCATAAGGACATCACTAGAAAGAAAGCCAAGATAAATTTTGTAGAGCTTCTAGAACTTCCAGAGCTTCCAGAACTATAATTTGTTGGCTTACAGTAGAAGGGAAAAAGTTTGAAAAAGTTGATTACAAAACCCTAGGGGGTGAGGGGATTCTAGTATTCAGACTTTGTTTTGCACATAGTCATAAGTATTTAATGTCTTGTCTAGTTGAGTATAGATTCAATGAAGTTTCCTCTAGTAGAGCGGTGATTAATTCATTTCCTATTTTTACATTCAGTGAACACTGCTAGAAACTCTGGGAAAACAAAAGAATAAAAGGCACTTTCTTTACTCTGGAAGAGTTCTGTGGCATTTCAAAAGGGGTAAAACTTTGTACCAACAAATTACTTACGTCTACTCCTGGTTTAACTCTTCTCCTGAGATCCTTGGATCCAGAACCCTCTTCCAGGCCCTGTGCTTCCTAAAGTTTGGATGCCAGATTCACCTTTTTCCCCCACCCCCCAGCCTCTTTGGTACCTGTGCTTGGGTAGCATTACAGTCTTCCCCCGACCCCCAACACACACACATAAACACACACCACAACCACTGCTTCAGAGAATATTTGAGAATCCAAATGAGTCTGTTGGGTCCTGGGGTCCTGTCACACGCACAAATGCTCATCATAACATGTATATATATAGCTCTGTATCCTGAAGTATGTGTGTATGCAGGTGGTGGTTGGTGTTGAAACTGTCAGGTCCTGTGACTCATGTCTCATGGCCAAAATTATCTATCTGGCAGAGGCAGTCTTACCCAAAGAGCAAGGCAAACGGCTGTGCAGACCTTCTACCTTTTCACATATCTTCTACCTCCCTGACCTTTGAAATCTGATTTCCACCATCAGTAAATTGAATCTAGTGAGCTTATCCACTGACAGCTCAATGATGATTTACATGTATGTCTTCTGTTCAGACCTACCCCCCCGTGTTAAAGATCTGAATTGCCAGTGACCTAATCAGCATTCTTTTCATATCTACCATGCTTAACTTCACTTTCATAGATGGGTGATGGGAAGGATCAATAGAAATTAACCCCAAAACAATTCTAGACAATCCCAAAATACATATTGTATAAAAGTGTCCCTTTAGTTCAGACCAAGACCAAGTACTATGGGCTTACATATTGTTTGAATTGTCCACTGAGGAGAGTGAATGTGTTTTGCACAAAATTTCTATGAAGGCTTTTTTATTTTTAAATCATCAAAGGACACAGGAGTTCCATTTCCAGTAGAATGGTAGAGTATGTAATTCAAACTAACCCTCTTGCTGAGGACTAGAAAATCTGGACAAAATATAAAAGATCTGTGCTAAGGCACTGAAGAATTACCAAGAAAGTGAAGATCAAGAGGCCAAGATCTAGAAGGAGGAAACCTATAAAAGTGAGCCCCTAAAGGCATTCTGGAAGTGAATTCTGGAAGAGGCTGAAAAGCTAATCTAATCAAAAACTTGGGGCAGGGGCAGGAAGCAAAGACACAGATATAAAAAAGACAAAAGCAGAACACTTAAAAATCATAAGAGCCTATTTTACACTATTTGACACAAATAAGTTTGAAAATACAGGTGAAATGGATAATTTCCTAGGAAAAGTACTGGGCAAAACTGATTCCAGTAGAGAAAGAAAGCTGAAACAAACCAATTTCTGTATTAAAGATTGGGAAACTTATAAACTATTGTAAAAAAAAAGTATCAGGCCCAAAAGACAAATTTTTTTAGTGCCTCTTTATCACATTTGACTATTAATGTTATGTTTGCCTCATAAAACTAGTTTTAGAAAAAGAAATACATGATTAGGTAAATATAACATTGATATCAAACCTGGCAAAGATAGAACCAAAAAAAGAAAACTATAGACCAATCTCAGATGAGGGTGGGAAGAAAGGCAAAATAGAAAATCAAATTCAACCACATCAATAACGAAATGTAAATAGACTGAACAATCCAATTAAATGGCAGAGATTGTCAGGTTGGATGAAAAAGCAAGATCCAGCTATATGTAGTCTACAAGAGACACCCTTTAAAGGCAAATTGAAAACAAAAGGATAGAAAATGATACACCATGCAAACTAACCATCAGAAAGCTGGAATGCCTATATTAATATCAGACAAAGTAGTCTTCAAGACAAGAATTTCCAGAGATAGACCAATATATCAGGAAGACAGCAATTCTAAGTGTTCATAGCTAAAAACAGAGCTTAAAAGTTGGTGAATCAAAAAGTGATGGAACTAAAGAGAATCCATAAACATAATTGAAGAATGTAGTACCCCTCTCTTAAGTAATTGATATAACAACTAGACCAAGGGAAAAAAACCCACAAAACAGTTGATATAGAAGACCTGAGCAATGGTATCAACCACACTGACCTAAATGACATTTAGAGATTACAGCCCCAAACTGCAGAAGACATATTCTTTTCAAGTGCACACGGAATTATCACTAAGATAGATCACATGCAGGACCATAAAACAAGTCTCAGTAAGTAATCTCAAAGGATTGCAATCTTACAAAGTGTGTTTTCTGACCACAATGGAATTAAATTTGATTCAATACCAATAAGATCTAGAAAAACTGTAAATATTTGAAAATTAAACAATACACTTCTAAATAGAAATCCTACGGCAAATGAGAAAATATATTGAACTGAATGATAATTTATAAAAAAAAAAACCAAATTCTGTAGTATGCAGCTAAAGCAGTACTTAGAGGGAAATTTATAGCCTTAAATGCCTGTCTGAGAGGAAGAAAGGTTAAAAATCAATGATTTAAGCTTCCATTTTAGGAAGCTAGTAAAAGATGAAGAAAATAATCCAAAGTAAGTGGAAGGAAGGAAATAAAATCAGAATGATTAGAATGAAATAGAAAAGACAAGTAGAGAAAATTCCTAAAGCCAAAATCTTTTTAAATATTAGTAAAATTGATAAACCCCTAACAAGATTGACAAAGAAAAAAGGGAGATAGCACAAATTAGCAATATCAGTAATAAATGAGGGGCCATCACTATAGGTCTTATATATATCAAAAGGATATTAAGGGAATATTATGCCAATACACTTGACAATTTAGATTAAATGGACAAATTCCTTGAAAAATACATCAAAACTGATACAAAATCAAATAGAAAATTTTAATAGCCTTATATCTATCACAAAAATTAATTTGTTATCAAAAACATCCCCACAAAGAAAACTCCAAGTCCAGGTGATTTCACTGATTAGTTCTATCACACATTTAAGGAAGAAATAATCTTACACAAATTCTTACAGAAAATAAAAGAAAACGGAACACATGCTAATTGGTTTTGTGAGGCCAGTATAACACTGGTACCAAAATCTGACAAAGATATTAAAAGAAAATCATAGACCAATATCCTTATGAACAGAAATTCCTCAACAAAATATTACCTAATTGAACTCAGCAGCATTTCAAAAGGATAATACACATAAACAAGTGGAATTTACCCCAGGAGTGCAACATTAGTTTGATATTTGAAAATCAGTGTTATCCTCCATTTTAGTTGGATTTAACAAAAGGAAAACATGATCATGATAATAAATGTGGAAAAAGCATTTGGTAAAATTCAACAACTATTTATTATTCAAAACAAAACAAAACAACTCACCAAATTTGGAACGAAGGAAACTTCAAGCTAATGAATGAGAATGAATGAAATGAATGAATGCCAGAAACGTACAGCTAATAGACTGAATGGTGAAATACTAAGTGTTTTTCTTCTAAAATCAGGACAAGGCAAGGATGTCTACTCTCTTCACTTCTATTTAACATTGTACTAGAGGTCCTAGCAAGTGCAATAAGGCAAGAAAAAGAATATAAGATTTGAAAAATAAAACTGTCATATCCACTGAAGACATGATTGCATACAAAGAAAATCCAAAGGAATCAGATAAACTAGAGGTGAATTTAACAAAATTGCTAGATATAAGGTCAATATACAAAAATCAAGTGTATTTCTATTTAACAGCAGAAAACAGAAAATGAAAATTTAAAACTGGTATCAACAAGCATGAAATATCTAAGTCTAACAAAATACATGCAGAACTTTTGCACAGGAAATTATAACATTGAGAAGAATTAAGACAGAAATAACAGAAGGCTATATCATGTTTATAGGTTGGATGATTCAATATTGTAAAGATGGCAATTCTCAAATCGATCATTGCATCCAAGCAATTCCAGCAGGGTTTTATTTTTTATGGAATTGTATAAGCTGACTCAAATTTATGTAGAAATGCACAGAAGCAAGACAATCTTTTTTTTTTTTTTAATTATTATTTTTTTTATTGATGTCTTAGTTTATAACACTGTGGGGTTTTAGTTGCACATTTTTGTTTGTCCGTCACCTTGTGGATGTAACCCTTCACCCCTTGTGCCCCCCCCACCCCCCTTCCCCTTGGTAACCACCAATCAGTTCTCTCTGTCCGTGTGTTCACTTATATTCCATATATGAGTGAGTTCATGCAGTGTCTGTCCTTCTCTCTCTGGCTTATTTCACTTAACATAATACCCTCTAGGTCCTTCCATGTTGTTGCAAATGGGACAATTGTGTCTTTTCTTATGGCTGAGTAGTATTCCATTGTATGTATATACCACATCTTCTTTAACCAATCTTCAGTTGAGGGACACTTGGGTTGCTTCCACTTCTTGGCTATAGTGAATAATGCTGCAATGAACATAGGGGTGCATACGCCTCTTGTGATGGTTGATTTCACGTCCATTGGGTAGATGCCCAAGAGTGGTATTGCTGGATCATACGGTATTTCTATTTTTAATTTTTTGAGGACTCTCCATACTGTTTTCCATAGAGGCTGCACCAGTTTGCATTCCCACCAGCAGTGAATGAGGGTCCCCGTTTCTCCACAACCTCTCCAGCATTTGTTGTTATTTGTCTTTGTGATTATAGCCATTCTAACCGGTGTAAGGTGATATCTCAGTGTAGTTTTGATTTGCATTTCCCTGATGATTAGTGATGTTGAACATCTTTTCATGTGTCTATTGGCCATCTGTATCTCTTCCTTGGAAAAATGTCTGTTCATCTCCTCTACCCATTTTTTGATCGGGTTGTTTGTTTTTTTGTTGCTCAGTTGTATGAGATCTTTGTATATTACTGAGATTAATCCCTTGTCAGACAAACGATTTGCAAATATTTTCTCCCAGCTGGTGGGTTGTTTATTCATTTTGATCCTGGTTTCATTTGCCTTGTAGAAGCTCTTTAGGAAGCAAGACAATCTTGAAGAAAAATAAAACAATAGGACTTATTTTACCAGATGTCAAGAACTATCATAAAGTTGTAAGAATTAAGATGGTATGGTGTTGACACAAGAATAGACAAATAGATGAACAGAATTGATGATCTTTGTTAAAGTGAAGAATCCATACACGTGGTGTATTAGACATCTCTTATGTACCACTGCAAATCCACTCAGCCTACCCCTTACTCCAGTTTCATCCTGGCTTAGACCAACTTTCCATAGATGCATCCTGATAATGCTTAGCCTCTTTCCTTCTGACCCAGATACTACAGCATCGGGTAACTATGAGATCACACTTGGCACTTCTGTATGCACTACCCAGGAGTACTTGGAGTTAATACCCATGCGGACACCGTTAACCAGTGAGGTTTTGGAAGCTGATGGATAAATACTTTGCTTCTCTCTTCCATTCTTCAGGCAGACAGTTCTGAGATGCATTTCATAAGGCTCCTCTGAAGGCCCTGTGGGATTGAGCACCATCCTCCTAACAGTGGCCAATTCTCTAACTTAGGCTTGTATAGGCTTTCTCTGCATCCCTCTTTTACTCCCTGTCCCTCACTCTTTCTTCTTGGGATCGCTTCACAAATAAATTGCCTGCATACAAGCCTTCGTCTCAGACTCTGCTTTAGGGGAAAACCCAGGCTAAATAGTGGATTTATATAACATATCCAACAAAAATGTATACATATATACACCAAAAGACATGTAAAAGAATGTTCATAGCAGCATTATTCACAGTAACAGCAAACTGGAAATGACCCATATATCTAAAAACAGAATACGCTACATAAATAGATTGTGGTATATTCACATAATGTAATTCCACGAAGCATGAAAATAAACAAACCACTGCTATGCACAGAATGTGGATGTATCTCACAAACACAATTTTGAGTGAAAAAAGCCAAACATAAAAGAGTATATATTGTATGACTCCATTTAGATAAAATTTAAAAATAGGGGGAAGTATTCATTGTGTTCCTAGTTAGAACAGTTACCTTTAGGCAGGAGGGAGGAGGCAGTGATTGGGAAATCTTAAGAGGGTCTTTTGGGAATGCTGGTGATGTTCTGTCTTCTAAAGTGATAGTTACATAGGTTTGTTCACTTGTCGATGGCCACATTTACTATTTGCACACTTTTGAGTATGTTTTCCTTCAATAAAAAAGTTAAAATAAGTAACACTATTAAAAAGAGAACAAGAAAGAACTTAGGAAAATTAAAAATAAGACTTTCAATATGTAAAAAAATCAAAGGACTGAGGCTTGGGAGATGAAGTATCTCAAATGGTGTAACAAAAAGAGTTGGAAAATATTGAGAGAAACGATCAACCAATTCAGAAGGTTCAACATCCAACTAAGATGAGTGCTGAGAAGGGTAAACAGAAAATGGATTAAAGGAAATTATAAACTAGGAGAATTTGCTAGAACGAAAAAGAGAGATGAACCTTTAAAATGAAAGGGCCCCCTAAATCACAAGTGGAGTATCTTAGATAAAAACTGTAAAATTTCAGGGAACTGAGGATTTAAAAACAAATGTTCTGGAAGGGAGGGAAGGGGGAGAGAGAGAGGCATTAAGACTTCTCAAGAGCAACCCTGAAGGAAGAAGACAATCGGATGTTATCAAGTTGGAGACATGAATATATTTTCTTCCAAGTTTCTCATTTTTCCAGGAGGTTTTATTATTGTTTTTGTTTTGCATTCCCTGCCTGTGATGGACTGAATTGTGCCCCTCAAAATTCATCATGTTGAAGTCCTAACTCCCAAACTGGATCAGTATACCTGGGTCCTGCTTCCAGCTGGCACTAATATGTTATGCAAGTCACTTCACAGCTTTCAAGGGCCCTTGTTAAATCAGGGGGTTGGATGGTCCCTTAAATCCCTCCTGGCTCTATGATTCTTGAGTTTCTCCCCCTTAGTTAATGAATAGCTGAAAAAAATCTGAGAACTAGAAGAGCCAGGATCTTTATTAGATTTTTGAGAAATAATAGGTTCTTGTAAGAAACTGAAACTAATAATAGGATCCTAGTTTTGCCTTAAGAGGTCGGAAAGCATTTTGAAAAGAAATTTTAAATTTAAATGGCAGGTGGCAAAGGGAGAAGAAATTGCAAAACATACACTGAATAAGAAAAAAATCTATCAATTAATGAATTGCACAAATAGCTGATGGAGGATGTTGGGCAAAAACGGGATGGGGGGAACTCCATTCCTCTGACCTTTTTAAAATTCTTACTTACAATTAGCAAGATTAGATAATCTAAATTTTATTCCTACGTGCTAATTTGTGTTCACTGCAGACAAAGTTTGACCATGAAGACATGCAGAAAACCCACAACAAAAAAGCTATCAAAGAATGATGAGTGACTAGATTTTCCCAGGAAAGTTTAAAATTTCATTTTCCTTCAGGTAAACTCTCCTGCTGACATTTTACAGGAAAATAAGTATCTGTAAATAAAAGAAACCACTCAATAACCAAATCTTCATTATCAGAATTTTAATGATTTCATCAATGTTACAGAATTTACTTTCTTCTTACTACTAAGGTAGTAGCACCTTCTAAAATGAATTGAATGCAATAATTAGTTTAAATGTACAGATAGCACTTGAATAGTAATGCTTTTAAATAGAGCAGTTTCACTTTTCAGTCATTTATCAGCAACTCAAAAACGCAGATAAGTTCATACCTACAAAGCAAGCCATAAAGAGAGGCCACATGTTCCAAAATGTCTAATCCAGAGTTCAGACTTTTTGAAGAGTTTGCTATCCATCATTTAACTTCTCAGCTTTTTAATCTATAGTCCATTTCCGGTGATTTCATTCTATCTTATTAAAAGGTTGTATAATGAAATGAGAATTAGGTGCTAACATTCTTTATTGGTATTATCACTTCAAAAATAATTTATTCACCTTACTTTAGAAAGCACTTATATTCAATTATATTTTTAACTATGCCACTTACATCTATTTTATTCTTTCTTTCTGGAATACATATAGCATTTTACCTACTTATTAAGCCAGTTGGTGCATATTCAAAATCACAATATTATCTATGGGCCATGTATGTATAAACTGGTTTCTATTTTCTTCAAGGAAAGCTGTTCTTTCTGGGGCTTCCTCTTTCCTCTAAGAAACCACAGGTAATACTGCCCTCTCCCCACCCTGACTACTTATGAGATCTAAAGCACAGCTTTAGGTGATTGGAATGAAAAGAGCTAAGATGACCAGGGAGGCAAAAAACTACACAGGAGGTAAAGTCTACTTGTGAACGAAAAATGCTACCCAGGAGGTAGAAGTCTATTAGTGAACTTGGATTCATCTTGGATTCCACTGAGCACCTGGTTGAGTGGGTATTCAAATATTTCATGAAACAAGGCTATAATTTCAGCTCCTCTTGTCTGTGACCTCTAAGAGTTATTCTGCTAGCTTTTGCCATCAGGCACCCTTTAGCACTGTTCTGGGTACATTGTAAACAACGATTGTCCTGCCTAATTTTTTCCCCTCAGCTCCACACAGCTCTTTTCAAGGGCTGAGTGGCCCACACTTCACCTAATATAGCTTGTGCTCTCTTGCAATTCTGAATCTTCAGATGCTCAAATCTAAAAGATGCTGGTGATTTGTTACTACAGGTTACCAGAAAAAAGACATTGTTTTATCTAATTTGATTTTTAATGTGATTAATAGTGATTGAGTTTTCAAAGAAGCAAATAATTACATGACAAGAAAAAACATTGCTGGGATGGTGCTCAATCTCTTCTGTTCATGTCATGGGCTACATAGGAAAGAAATGTGTATTCATGGTGTCTTCATTATTATAAAAATCAGAGTAAAATGACTAAGCAGGAAATAACAATAATGAATTTTATGACAGAAACAATATGTTTAGAATGAATGTCAGTATTCGAATCTCTTTTTGGGGAAAATAACATGAAAACCCATGTCCTTTGGACAGAAATATAACGAGGAACATCCAGAGATGCATCCTGCTGTTGGGAATGTATCTCCCCGAAATTCAGTGTGCAAAGGTTGTCACATTTAATTTTCAACAATTTTCACTTTCTTCTTGCTTTGCCAATTGAAGGAGATAGATTTCTACATTATTTAGGAATTATGAGAAATTTCATTCAGTTTGAATAACGAATAACAAGTATTCTGTGACATGGGCACAAAAAGTTGTCTTTTTCAATCAAGTTATAAGACATAATTGTCAATAAAGTGCATTTCACATCAAAGTACCCACTAGAAGAGTAATTTAAAGTGCAATATATAAGGTACTTTAAATAGTGCAAAGTTGCTAAATATATACATTATATGTGCCAAATAAAGCAGGATCTTATCTATCTCTAAGCTAGAGAGAACAATGGAAACATCCTTCCACATCTTTAATCCTTTGCAGGTATGTGTATGTTGGTCTGTGTGTGTGTGTGTGTGATTGCACCTGTATATGTATATAACTGCTTAATGGTCTATGCAAATGTCTGAAACTGGTTTCCTAGAATTTGAAACCTTTAAACACTGACGCAATTAGGCAATCTCCACTTAAAAGTAGCATTAGGCTTGTAATAATGGCTGAGATATTTCAGCCTGCATATCTGGTAAGGCAGGTATTTGACTGTGAATTAAATGTTTAACGAAAATGATAAAGAATACAATAACAATAATGCTACCAAGAGAGACCCCTATGAAATAAGCATATGACTCCTCTTGCTCATATTCACTTGGTTTGACACTACCCTGGAGGAGTGTAGTGCTCTGCGTATAAGGAATTGCTCTTGAATTCGTTGAACTGAGCAGATCCTGGACATTCCCGAACGATCCATTGTGTGGCAGGGCAGTGATATTGAGGAGGTGGCAGAGCAGTGGGTACAGATCCGTGCAGTTCATGGCTTCTTTTGTGAAATTCTTTCTGAAGGCAGGACCATGGGCTAAAAATATTGGATGCATTTCTGCTAATGCATTATCATAACCGTGGTTGCCTACTGTAAAGATAGAATGAATGAATAAGTTAGCCAACCAGATGGCATTAAAATGGAAATAATTGTTGTATCGTTAAATTCTGAACTTAAATGCAAATTTTATCTAATTTGCCTTTTAAAATAAAATAATCTCTTACAAACCATCTCCACTGTTGTCAACATCGCAATTCACTTCAGGAAATGAAAAGTCAAATGATCAGGAGGCTTTATCACAGGCCAACATTACTTAAGCAGCAGAGCAGGAAGGGCAAAGAGCAAAGCTGAGTCAAGTCAGGGGAAAATGAAAGTGAGTTTTTTTTTGGGTGGCATGTAAACTAATATTCAGCAAGTACTTTTCAGGTATCTACTATGTTCCAGTTATTGTTCTAAAGATAAAGGGATAAAAATGCTCCTAGTCAGGAGGAAAATAAATTTATAATTACCAATAAAAGGGGAAAAACAATAAATAAAGAAAAACAAAAGACGTCAGAAAAATCAAGCCTCTAGTTACAGCTACAATCCACCACTGAAAAGTAAAGGTCAGGACTTGTGGGTAAAATCCTGACTTTGGTGGTTCAGATCAGATTCCAACTTAGCACTGTGTGCTTTAGTATGGCTACAAATAAAATAAAAACTTTAGGAGTTTTCTGACTTATCAAGTGACACAAAATTGAAGGATGCAAAGTCCTGCCTAAAAGCTGCATTTTAAAGGCATGTGTGTCTAGCATAACATAAGTGTGCAAGGTGAAGGAGCTACTGCCGGTAGGACGGCAACCTAAGAAAACTGACAGGCTTTATTTTAAAGGTGGAATGGAGAATGATGAGCAAATCAGTCTCTAATAACGATATTTGCTACAGGGAAATATGCAATGGGAACACAACATTGCCAAAAACCAAAAAAATCCTAAATCAATTCCTCTGAAAGTCATGAACTGACCCCTAGTCATCTCCTCAAAGTAATTCCAAATCTGCCCGGCAAAATCCATCCAAAGAAGTCATTCTAAATGCCATGATTCTTTTGAGTTTATTCAAGTAAAAATAATGCTGGATTTATGAAATCACTAGTAATTATCTGACAGGGTACTACGCTATTCTATTTAATTAATTGACAGTAATGTTGGGAAATGTGCCATTATATAATTTGTAATTGATTGGATGACTGCTGCATTCGTTTCTGTGAGAAGTTGGGATCTAGGCTCTCAGTCATGAAAGCAAAGATGATTCTCTCGTGTCACACTTCTTACTAGAAAAATCAAATGTGAAATGAAGTCATTATGACTTATACAACCTTTTCCATGAATAGGGACTTTGTTTTGTAGTGGTAGCCCCTACCATAAACGCTTGATCCAGTAGACAATTTTTAATAATGGATGCCTAAGGGCAGTGGTTCTCAAACCTCAGTGTGTATGAGACTCCTGGGGGGCTTGTAAAAACACAGATTGCTGGGCTGTACCCACACAGTTTCTAATTCAGTAGGTCTGGGTTAGGCCCAAGAATTTGCATTTCTAACACGTTCCCAGATGATCTGGATGCTGCTGGTCCAGGGAACACACTTTGAGAACCACTGCTTTTAGACAGTAGGGCTTAATTCTCTTGTGGAATTCAGGCTGACAAGGATGGGTAGTGGCCAATATTTCATTATTTGTTGAATAAATGAATAAAATGTAACATAAATAGGAGCATTATTAAGGTTTTCTATCAAAAATAGGTGTGACCAATCCATTGAGTAATTGTAATTCAGCAAGCCAAAATTTCAAAGGATCTCCCTAAATTTTTGTTAACTGTAAAGCACAAATCTCCTCAAAGATAGCAGTCCTTTTTTGAGCAGCCCCTCTAATATAAGAGCTACCTGCACAATACATGAAAATCTGACCATGTAACAGTGAAAACTATTCTCATGGCCAAAGAAATTATTTTTAAAGGGCTTCTTAAAACAAGTCCCCTGGCGTGATTAAATATTGGTTTACAGATCATTATCTGTCTGTAAAACCGGTTTTAAGGACCAGAAACCACGCACCTGTACACATCTGTCACTATGACTCACATATACACCACAAACGCCATTGCCAGGCAACTGCTTTTCTTTTCGTCAATATACATGACAGGAGCCCAATTCTACCTTAAGGGACAATTTTATACATCTCCTCTATATATCAAGGACCAACGCCCAAAAAAGCATTTCTAGATAGTTTTGACACAATGTGGTTCCTTCAACATTCAAGAAACAGAGTAGAAAAAAACTCCCAGTGAACTGATCAGTAGAGCATGTTAATATCTAAATCAACCTGGAAACCCACGCCAGGTAGTCCCATAGAGGGAATTTAATATGGGGACTAGTTACAAAAGTGTTGAAGAGCCGAGAAGCAAACATGGGATGGTGAGGTTACCTCGTGACTAGGAACAGTGGGAACCTTCCATGGCCCCCAGGGCTGGAGGGGAAGGAAGAGGTGGTGTGGCCAGAGCCCCAAAAGCCACAGCTACCTAGTAGGAGGTAGAGAGGCCACGGAGAGAGAAGTTGTTCGGAGGGAGCTAGGATCTCAGAGGAAATGAAGCCATTGTCACAGACACAGCCTGAGGCAGAGAGAATAGGGGCAAACATCCTGGCTTCTCTCCTCCTCCTGCCTTCCAAACTCCTGTCAGGGTCTTCTATTAGCCAAACCTAACCAGAAACCAGTTTGCAAAGGAGCCTGGGATATTTACTCTGCAGGGGTCAGTCACTGGCGATACAAAGCAGAGCAGGGAAGGGCGGGAAGTTTGAGAGCAAATATGCAAATGACAGGCACAATAAAGATAAGTGAAATTCTGTGGATGACTTTTCCATTAGACTAACTTGTTAAAAGCTATATGAGAAGGGAAAATTACACATTAAGGACGGCAGCAAGCTCTTTATTTTGCATGTTTGAATTTTAAATGGGATTTCCATTATATTCTAATTTATTCAGTGGAAATATCTCTAAAATTATATCAGTAGGTATTAGGAAAATACATCTTCATATATTATTATCCATGCCACATGCATTTCCTTTTAGAAATGTTCCCAAGGTGTAAAGCAAAGCTGGCCTATATTTCGTAGAGCCAGAAGAGAAAAAGAAACTAGAACACTAACAATTGCAAATAAAAAGAGATTAAATTCTTACAAAATCAGACTATAAAACAGATGCAGAAAATAGTTCAATTTATAAACTTGTTATATTTTTCTCAGGAACATAATGGTTATAATTAGCAAGATAGGTCACTGTGCATACCTTTGGTCTGATGACTTCAAGAGAAGTAAATGTTTCATTTTTAGGAGGTTACCGCTTCCTAAAGCCCCCAAGGATCTTTCTTTTGCTATTAATGTATGACACTAGTTAGTTATTCGATCAGTAAATTAACTGCTGTATTATCCACAGCCTCCACTTTAGCAAACGACGATGCAGAACGTCGAGAAATACTGTAACATACTCACACAGAAAGTCATCCGACTTATTCTGTAAAATATACCACCCTTCGTCAGCCACTGCTATAATTGGTTGAATTCGATTGTTGTATTTGTAATGCCATCTTTCCGGAATCTCTTCTTTTTTGTAAACAGTGAGATTAGGATGAGCCTGAGCTAGTGCTTCATAGACTTCATCAAATTTACCTAAAAGAAAAGGGAGAAGGCAAGACACTCAGAAAAAGACCTTCACTGTTACAATCAAAGAAACAACCATGGCAACAGAGGTCCATCAATGCAGACGGCCTACTGAGGTCAAAAGCCAGCAAGCCAACACAAGGTAATACAGCCAGCCACTTTACAATTCCCATCCTCTGAGGAAAGAATCTTGTGGGGGAAAGGGAGAAATAATTAATCTTCTGTTGCAAGTAAATTCACCTTATAGAATTAAGAGAAGACATTTCACAGAACCAGAAATCTCTAATCTCTAATTTAAAGACTTAAATACACACATACACACACACACACACGTCCTAATTTAGTGGCACTAAGTAAAACGTCCAGGGCACTGAAATACCAGCCAAGTTCTGGTAGTTCTGAGTACAGAGAATCCCTAGACAAGAAAATATGGTAAGTGGAAGGTGAGGGTTGGGAAAGGACTGGAGGTGAAAAGCAGCTTATAAAATGGAAAAGTTCTTTAAAACCCTGCAGGTGTTGCAAAAGTACTCCCTGTAACTTCAAATGCAGTAAACCTGGGCATTATCTTGAATCCTTTTCTTGTTTTTCAAATCTATTTGTTGGGCTACCTCCCTGCCTCCCACACCCCGACAAGGGAGCACCATACCAATTTTAGAAGAAAAATTGAAGGGTTAACGTGATTTCTTAAGCAACCACCCAAAACTTGCTATTTTAGACTGAATTTGTTGAAAGGTTTGTGTGTAGGCGCACATGAATATTTTCACATTCACTGTTTCATATGATCCTCTTATTTCCCCTGTGAGGGACATAACTCTCATTTGTGAGGTAGTCAGCTTTTCAAAATCTGTTCTCTCATTTGACATCTAACTACCTCTAGGAGCTGATAAAATAGAAGAGCAGGTCTGAGTCTTGCGCTGCACTTACTTTGTGATCTGGGGATGTTAAACCTTTTGAGCTTGTTTACCTATCTTTAAAACAAAAATAATACCTAAGTGACAGGGTTGGTATGAGGCTTCGAGGTTTGTAAGAAGTTCAAGGTGTTGTTATTACTTCCCCTACTTATAGATAAGAAAAATAAATCTCAGGTTGACCAAAGCTTTCTCCTTCCTATGTACCCCACTGCTTCCTTATTAAGCAGGTCCTAACAGAAGGCTTCCATGAAATCACTGTAATTGCATGCAAATTTTGTATGTATCTTCCCATCTCAATTTTGCTGAGAAGGGAGGCTGTAGCTTTTATCATAGTTGATGATTCCAAAATGGTTAAATCTGATTGCTATAAATATATAAAGAGCATCAATTTAATATTCTAGGAAGAAAGTGAAAAATTAGACTGAGAAGAGATTTTTGTCTTTTCAGAGGCTAAGGATTAAATCCCAGAATATTACCATGACACAGGCAAGGATACTTGAAAGATACAGAAACAAAAATCCCCCACTTAGTCACCCTGGGCACATGCAGACCCAGCCTCAGACCACCCCTTGGTCAGACTTACCTTCTTTTGGCAAGATGGCTGCTACCGGAGATTGGTCAATCAGGATATAGTGGTCTTTATCCAGATACTGGTCAAGTTCTATTACCCTTTCCTCAGAACACTGGGTCATCCCGTGATCACTTGTGATGATTAGGTTCAGACTGTCCCACAACTTTGCCTTTTTCAGCATTTCTATGAGATATCCTAACTTGTTGTCAATATCTGAAATGACAGGCCCCATGAGTGGACTGTCAGGTCCCAAATGGTGGCCCATGTCATCAGGGTCTTCCCAATAGAGAAGACCAAGATTTATGGGCTCTTTTGATGTAAACCATTCAATAATTTTGGCAACTCTATCTTCAAATGAAACGGACTCATTGTAAGGCATGTAGTGAGTAGGAAAGCTCTCATGTATTTTTACATCTGCTCCGGGCCACATGGCTGCACCACTAGAGTGTCCTGCTCTCTGATTTGTGATCCATATTGGAGTTGCTTCTTCCCAAAACTCAGAATCATAAATATTCATGTTATCCAAGGAGAAAGATTTGTTCAGAATAGGATCAAACATGTCATTTGCAATAATCCCATGACTCTCCGCAAAGAGGCCAGTTACCAAAGTATAATGGTTAGGGTAAGTCTTTGTAATAAAAATATTAGTAACTTGCTTCACATGAACACCGTACTTCATAACATAATGAAAATGGGGTGTTGGAACTCTATATAAGTAATCCCAACGGAATCCATCAAATGAAACTAGTAGAACGTTTTGCTGGTCTGGTTGGAGAGAAAATGTCATTAAAAGTGTTAACGCAGCAAGTATGAAGGACACACAAAGAAGTTTTGAAGTCATTTTCAAAGTACTTGATCAATTCAGTGTAAGGTAATCTGTATAAAAAACACACAGAAGTTAATTGCAGTAATTTTGTTTGACATACTTTACCCAAAACTGAGAGTGATGATGCTTAGTAATCCCAGTTATAGCATAAATCACAGCCTGGAAGGATTATGTTGCAGAACTCCATCTTAAACGAGAGAACTGGGGCTACCTATACAACAAAGCTAAGAAGTTTAGTTGCATTTTAGGAATTGTTTTACCTTCCGAGAATTTATCAAAACATTCCTCAAAGGAATTATTTAAATAAGCTCCCCAAATATCATTATAAAATATAATTTGCACACAACTTTTCAGAAACATTTCAGACTTCTGACTTCAGGTCAGAAATGTTTGTATAGTCAAATACCTGTGAACATATTTATCATGGCTAGATGAACTACAGGAACCCAGCAACAAGGAATTACTATTAGCAAATCCAATAATGCTTTTTTTAAAAAATATATATATATACACTTCTATTTTTCAAAGCCAAGGCCTTATGTTTGGTTCATCATAATTAGAGATGTTACTAGAGAGGAAAAAATAGATGAACTTGGTTTCTTGAAGTGACACAAAATCTGTGACATTCAAATATATTTGTGAAATGTAATCTGTATTCATTTATTAATAACCAAAGCATAGTCTTCTTTAAACTAAACAATTAGATTCTGAACTAAGTATAAACAGAAACATAATTCTGAAATTTGATGTTGGCCTTCCCAATGTTAAAATTCATCAACATTTAATCTTAACAGTGATATGTGTAGAAAAAGCACTTCCCATGATCATATAATCTCTTTGGATCAAGGTTTTTTTAAAAATCTGCAATGTTTCTAAAAAGCCTTTATTCTATTCAAAAAAGCTAATAAGAGGCAATATGGATAAACAATACATATGTAAATTTAATCAGTTCTCACTGGGCTTGCAAATCAAGCAAGGATCTTTGGTTCTCTCCTTTTCCTGTCCATTCTTGCAGAAAGTATTCATAAACCCACCAAAACTTGGATCTAACCATACTTCGTACCAGAAATTTCTTGAATTCAGCTTTTGATATCTTCCTAATTTGAATATACTGTAGACATTTTAAACCTCAAAAATAGACCCTGTCTTGCCTTGCTACATTATAGGTATAGGTAAATACAAAGTGCTTGGCATGCTTGCTTTGCTTTCAGACCCAAAAACTATGTGTAAACTATGTGTATTGGCTTGAGAGCAATAATTCTGTTTTGTTTGTTTTTAAACCATGATTTCACTAGACCTAGAATATTACTTAAAGTGAAATTATTCTAGGTATTGGTCTCCAGGCAAAGGTTCAAAAATTAAATTTAAAAAGCTATTTCTCAAAAGGCAATGTTTCCAATTCTGGAAGGAACATTAAAAATCAGTTCCAATAAGGAACTGCAAATATATTTACTAACATATCTGGCTGAGGATGGTGGTTCCTCCCTCTTTTTCCCTTCTCCTTCACCTTTCTAACACAAGGAAGGATAATAGGAACCACCTGTTATAATTAGGAACCACCAAATATAATTTAAGGCTAAAAACAAAATCAACTGTGTGAAACACCTGATTTTCCTCTAAGTAAATTAATTCAGCAACTGTGGTAAGCAGGAAAGAACTGCTTTCCTGGGACAAACGAACAGGAACCAAGGCTAAGTGTTGTCTAAAGCTTAGGAAAGCTTGGCAAGAAGAACCAACATTATCACATCGTTAACATAAAGGTGGTGGTGGGGATGAAAGAAATCTCAGATTTCTTTTCGCTTTCTTTCCGCAAAATACTGCACGGTGCAGTGGAATTCCTAGTTCTGCGTCCAGATTTCACTGGGCTGCTTTCCAGTTCCTCCTCCTCTCCAATCCTTCCCCCACAGACAGCCTTGGAAATCTGGAGGGAAGAGGCACCAAGAAACGCAAAGAAGAGGGGAAGTGAAGGGGGAGTAGGTGTGTGTAGAGCGAATAGATGTCAAGAGGAAGATGATGCATCTCCTCATGTTCTCCACGGGGATTCCACACCAGCCACTGGGAAGGGTCGCGGCGTAGGGTATGTTCCCAGTTCGCAAACTTCCCGTCCACCATGGCTGGCAGATGCCCCAAAGTGGGCTGTGTGTGTGCAGTGGAGAGGGGACCCAGCCGTGTGGGTCTGCAGGAGTCAAGCCGCCCACTCCCCTGGCCTCTTACCCTCGCAGTGATCCGGTCAGTCCGCACTGGCTTGGGGCGATGGGAAAGAGGGCCTGGAGGAGCTCCCTCCGGCAGACCCCGGGCAATAATGGGAAGGTGGCGGGAGCCAAGGGCGCCCCTTGAACCCGTAGCCACTCACCTGCACGCAACCTCAGCGCAGAGCACCTGACCAGCCCCGCCTCCCCGCCGCAGGCCCCGCCTCTTGGCTCCCATTGGCTACGGCAGGATTGTTACCTCTGCTGGGTGCCAAACGGAAGCCGGGCTCCTGGGAGTCGCTGCACCGCCTGTCAATCAGCGGGAGCTGGGGCGGGCACTGCCTGGGTTTGGAGGACGGAGTGGGAGGGAGGCCTCGGGAGCAAAGAGGCGGCGCGGACCCAGTTGGGAGGCCGGAGAGGCCCCGGTGAGGCGGGCGCGCGCTTGGCGCTCGCTGAGCTCCTCTTTGTACGTGGTCACAAAGCCTTTCTGCAGTGTGCGTTTTCTAGAAGGATAATTGTGCTGTAATCAATGATGCAGAGAGATGATAATGCCCTACCCCAGTGATATGTGTGTTCTTACACTCACTGTTTTTGTTAAAAGCTACTTTTATTCTCTTTTCTGATCTCTCAAGTTTTTTTTGCTTTTGTTTTTTCATATCACAAATTGGTGACACCATACCCTGGGTTTTGATCTTAGGAACACCTGAACACCCGAACACCCCAGGGTGTCCAGGGGACGATGAAATGTTCTTTAATTCTTTTTCTTAATTAGTTGGTGGTGTTACCTGCTTTACTTCAGAAAAATTGAATTTAAAAAGATTTAACTTAGTCAGCTCTGCAGCACCGATGTTTGTTGTCCAGGCTTTTGTAATATAAGGTGTCTGAGGGATCTGCAGTAGCATGGCACCCGAGAATGCACAAATGAAACCAAGCCAGATTCAGGATTAGGTTCATTTGCACAGGGAGAGAGTTAATTTGAACGGCTGCTCTGATGGTTGCATTTAGGCTCCAGACTCTGCTTCTAGCTTTGTTTCCAAATATACAGTAAAGCTATGAGCTTCAGGTCTGATTTCTCTTTCAGGAAGTCTTCTTTTGCCTTGTTTCTTCTGTTCCCTAACTGTAGTGGATTAATTTTTCAAGTTTTTTTGTAATCGATGGTATTTTTAGGCTGGAAGGAGTGTGGGTATGTGCACAGTTTGCCAATTTGATCCCAACTGTATTTACCATAAATTATAGCAGTGACTTCTGAATGATTTGTCTATCTACATCATTTGCAGGCCTAATTCTGACCACCCTGCAATGGGCAATAATATCTACTTGGTTATCTCAACTTAAGTTTCAACATCTAATGAGCATAAATGGAGAGCATAAAATGGAGAGCAAAACCAATGGCTTTGGCTCCTGTCTGGAGCTCACGTTCCCTGCCTGGTGCACTAGAACTGTAAAATGAGTAGACATTCCTGCTGATATTTACTTAAATGGGGCAAACATTTTGGTCATAGTTTTTTCTCTTTCTCTCAACCTGTCTATCAAGGGAGACAGTCCCTACCCCAATGGCTCCCTTCTAATTGTGTGCTACCATCTGTCGACACAAATAATTCATAATCAACCTATAAATCAAAATTGGGGTGAGTTTACTATGAGCCCATTTTGAGAACCATATACCCTGGGGCCTTCCTTCCCCAAGGAAGGAAGGGCGCCAATGAAGTGGGGTGTACAGAGTGGTTATATGGTGTCAAAGAGCATGTATCACATATGATTGGAATGTCCCTTTTACAACAGTCACAAGATTTCCTAGCCTGCCTAGCAGGCACAGCAATTGATGGACACAGCAGGTAGCAGGTCTATTGTCTTGAGTTGGGTGGTCACAGGATGAACACAGCCATCAAATCCTATCCTAGGGAGAAATGCTTATCCTTAAGGAAATGCCAATGTGAGGGAAGTTGTATCCTTATGTTAAGGGCATTTGTTCTTGTCTCTGGGACATGGTAAATGCTTAAAGCAGATACACAATGCATGTTCAAAGGCCACATCAGGCCCTTTTGGAAACAAGGTCAGGCCAAATTAGTTTTACACCAAATGGCTTCCTCATATACTCCAACATATCCTATTGCTTGCCATTTATTTATCACACCCCATGGGAAATCTGGGCACTCTTCCATGGCCTTTTGTTTGTAGTAACTTGGTTTATGGTTTTCCGCACATGGGCTGGGGATTAAAAACAAGGCTGGTGGTTTCTGTGATTAGCCAGACACAGTGATAGTGAAGTTGGACAGGCTGTTCTAAGTCCCCAAAGCCCTGTCCTTTGAAATTGCCCAAACTTGGAACAGGGTGGTCCAATATTATAAGTCTTTGTCCCTCCAAAATAGGCCAACCCTATTTTCTCCCCAAACACTTAAAGAACAGCTTCTGCTGATTAGAGAGCAGGAGTAGTGAAAACGGGCCTGTCTTCTATATGGGTCACTGAACGTTGTTGGACTCTGTTCAGATGACACTCTGCCTTTCTCTGCAGACTTGTATGGAAGGCATGATTGTATTCACCAGCTACCCCTGTGAAATAGGCATGGCACAGCTGTCAACCACAGTACACCACATGGTAAATGACTCACAAGGGGCTCAGCAAGTGCCAGGGACACTTCCTAGATCTCCATATAAAGACATCTAGTGTTCAGCTGGTAGTCTTGTTATTAATTCATGTCGCTAATGGGGGAAAAAAATCTCGCTTAAATAGTAGAGATAGAGCAATGATTGTGAAAACATGGAATTCCAGCTTACACATCTGTTATGGTCCTCCTGCCCTGCCTGTTGCCTCAATTTCTGTCCAGTTGCAATCACTACTCAGCAAATTATGGTAGCATAAGCCACAACCTCTTATGAACTATAGCTGTGCCTTTATTTTATAGTATTGAATTATTGTAATCATCATTGAGCTAGTAATGTTTTTCTGAATAATGGAATAACAGAAGAACCAACTTCTTTCATGGGTTTTTGGGGTGGGGATGGGGGTCTCTCTGCCTGCCTAAGGAAGTCTAATGGAGGTTGGAGGGCTGGATTATTTTCTTCCTTGGGAGCTGTAAGAGGTGTGTGCTAAAACTGGAATGTGATCTGTTCTTTATGAAATAGCCAAATCTGGCTCTGCAACAGAAGTTTTGTGTTCAAAACTAGTCTATACCCCATGGTAGGGAAAATGAACAAATTATTTTACAATTTAAAATAATTTAAAATTAAAATAATACAATTTTAAATTGTATTTTAAGTTAAAATACAATTTTAATCTTTAAGATTGCAATACGTTATACCACAAATGACTAAACTAAAGGAAAGTCTATGTCTTAATCCTTTAAAGAACATTCTGCAAAATCTGGGTCTCACATATTCAACAGCCGTAGGTTAAGAACCACTGAGACTCTGGTTCTGTACTGACCTCAATTCTTGATAAACAGAAGGTCTTCACTAATTTGGGCTCAGCAGAAGTTCAGCCTAATGAGTGAAAAGCTGAATTATAGATTATTCAAAAACTTAGTCCAAGCATTATTATGCATATTGGTAATTTAGGCCACTAATGATACATTTGTACTAAGTGGAACTATATTTTCACACAATTACCATGCTTTTATTCTCAGAAAGCTTTATGTAAGTCAACTATAACTTTATAAACTTCTTTGTATTATTGTATTTTGTAAGTTTCATTCCTAGTGTATGATTTTCCTAGGGCTGCTGTAACAAACTACCAGCAACTGGGTGGCATAAAAACAGAAATTTCTCTCACAGTGTTGGAGGCTAGAAGTCTGAAATCAAGATGTTGGCAGGGCCATACTCCCTCCTGAGGCTCTAAGGAAGAATTCTTCCTTGTCTCTTCTAGCTTCTGGTAGTTTCTGGTGTTCCTTGGCTTGTTGCAGCATAGCTCCAATCACTGCCAACATTACCTGGTGTTCTCTGTGTATTCACATGTCTTTCTTAGAAAGACACCAATCATTGGAATTAAGGCCCATTTTAATCCAGTATGACCTCATCTAAACTAATTACATTTGCAAAGATCCTATTTCCAGATAAGGTCACATTCTGAGGTTCCAGGTGAATGTAAATTCTGGGGGACCCTATTCAACCCAGTACACATAGCTAAATTTTATAGCCCAGCCTAGATCAAAAGTTCATGAATTATTATTAAAATGGCTCAATCAAGGTAACTGACAATATCTAGTGCTGATGAGAGATGAGGCTGCAGAGCAGCTGCAACTGTCATTCATTGCTGGTGGGAAGGGTATTTGTTTTGTTAGTGCCATTGAGTCGATTCCAACTCCTAGTGACCCCGTGTACAGCAGAGCAAAACCCTGCTGGTCTTTTTGTGTCAACCTCTCATCTTCCAGGGCTATATCAGACAATGCTCCGTTGCTATTCATGAGGTTTTCATGGCCGATTTTTTCAGAAATGGGTGGCCAGGTCCTTCTTCCTAGTGAGTCTGAAGCTCCACTGAAACCTGTCCACCATGGGTGACCCTGATGGTATCTGAAATACCAGTGGCATGGCTTTCAGCATCCCAGCAACACACAGCCACCACAGTATGACAACTGACTGAACCCAGGCCATGGCTGTGAGAGCACCAAATGTTAACCACTAGACCACCAGGGCTGATGGGAATGGCATAGCCACTTTGGCAAATAGTTTGGGTTTCTTATAAAGTTAAATATGCACTAATCATGTAATACAGGAATCCCACTCCTAGGTCTTTATCCAAGAGAAATGAAGATGTCCACTCAAAAACTTATAAGCAAATTTTTATACCAGCTTTATTCATAATCATTAAAAGCTAAAAATAACCAAAATGTCCCTCAACTGTGAATAGATGAACAAATCGTGGTATATCCATAAATGAAATGCCATTCAGCAATACAAAGGAATGATGTTCTGATACATGCCACAACATGGATGGGTCTCAAAAGTATTTTGCTAAGTGAAAGAAGCCAGATACAAATGGCTATATGCTATATGATTCCATTTATATGACACTCTAGAAAAGGCAAAATGATGGGGATAGAAATCAGATTGGCTGGGGCTGATGGGAAACGATTGGCTTCAAAGGAGCATAAGGGCACTTTCCGATGTCAGGGAATTTTGATTGTGATGGTGGTTACATCACTGTGACTGTCTAAGTTTGTGAAAATATTTAATTTTGCCGTATATAAATTATACCTCAATAAACAACAGTGACAAGAAATAAGCCCAACTCTATGCTCATTCCCCCAAAGGGTCATGAACGAGGCCTAGTGGTGTTTGGCTTTTGGTGATCATTTTCTATGTGGAGCAGAGCATATTAGTTCAGGCTGCAGGATACAAGAACTTGGAAATGCAGGAGCTCCTCGGGGCCCCTGCTCTGCTGGTTTTCATGTTTCTTTACCTCGTGAAGCGAAGTCTGGAAACTATGCAGCAAAAAAACAATCCTTTTCTAGGCTAGAACTGAATGTCATTTGTTCAATAAGTCAGTCCATCTACCTGCTAATCCAGGTAGAAGGGACATTTGTCTTTTGGTATCTGGTTTGAGGCCTATTTGGAAAGATATATTCTCAGAAGAAGCAAAATACAAAACTGCACGTGTATTTGTGGTGTATGGGGTGAAATCATTTAGTCAAGATCACAGTTTCAGTTCTTTGTAAAGAACAGCATATCCCTGAGGAGCCTCAAAGTACTTAGTTTAACCTCACCATTTATTTGGAAGAGTATTGGCTTATCCTGGGTGTTGTAATTCTGCAAATTTACCGTCAGTGTGGGAGGACCTAAAAATATTGTCATACTCCCAGATCAAAAAGACATTATTTTCACTTTAGATATTTACATTTAAAATGTAAATGTAAACATCCTTTGCAACTATTATGTAGATTGAGGGTGCCCTGGGTTCTTTGGTAAGTACTGAACTTTATGAATAGGCAAAGCAGGTAGCAACTGCTTTATAGGTTTATGGCTTTCTTGGCATGGAAGTGTGGGGAAAGCCATGGGAGGGTTCTCCCTGCTCCGTTCCTGGAGGGCTGCAGTTTCATAATTGGATTCATGTCTTTGCCTTCAGGCTTTTCCCCCAGGAGTGATGCCAGATCCACCTCTGTTAGCCATTTACTTACACAGGCATGTGACTAAGTCTATCTGATTCACTCAGACTAGCATAATTTGTTGGGAAGAAAGACCCTGAGAGGAATGTGTCAGTAGGTTGGGCATTTTCTTTTGAGACATGAGTAAACAGCCCGGGTACCCTAGAGGAAAGTGAAAACAGAAAAAAAAATAAGGGGAGGAAACCCCCAAGCTGACATCTCTCATCATTTGCTTAAAGCTAGTTCTGTTCTTTGACCGACATTAGCAGCACATCACTGAAGGGAGATGTGATGTCGTAGACGACAAAGAGGACACTTGACTTACGGAGGTGCTCCAGGTTTTTCCTTCATATTTTTAAATAGCCTTTGGTCTAGAAAATTCATGTGAAATGTTGAACTTTCTGATATAAAATCCTTGAGAGCTTTGCCAGTCTTCAATTCACTTTCATCCTAATTCCTCCACACCTGTTGCCATCTGTTGTCTGATTTCACAAAGGACTCCATCCCCTGCACCTTGCTATGAGCCACCTGCTGACCTAGATCCTTCTCTGCTCTCTAATGGGGATCTGATTTCATAGGAAAATCCCTCCAGTGAGAGTGGATTTTTGCTGATTTACTCATGCATTCTTGCTTAGAACCAAAGACGTGTGCATGTCTGGGCTCACTGGCCAGAGTTAGCTGTGCTACGCACAGTAGTGGGGCAGGATAAACCTACTGAGCCATCTATACAGGGTCATTCTCTAAATAACAGCTTTACTGAGATGTAATTCACATAACATAAAATTCACCCATTTAAAGTATAAAATTCAATGTTAATCTGCCATGTAAGTCCTCTTTGGCCTGTTTTAACCAAGTGAAGTAGCTGAGAATGACCATTCTATGGAATCAACCAATGTTCATTCACAGGATAACAATAGAGTAATGGGACTACTTTACATTTGTATAGTGCTTAGTAGTTTTTGCAGTACATTTTGAAGACCTTCCCCAACAATACTGAGTTTGTTTCTGTGAGAACAGTGGCTACATATCTCATTTGAATTTAGGGCAAAATGTAATAATTTCTACAAGAGAAGAACAAACAGAAGTGATACATAAATACGTGGAAACGAGAAATTAGCTCTGACTGAAGACGATATTGGGTCTTCATGGCAGTAGTACTAATGGAGAGTGGATCACGGAGAGGCTGGTATTCAAGGAAGATCTTGAAAGATGAGTGGGATTTCAACAGAGTAGATGGAACAGAGAAGACTGTAAGCAAAAGCATGGGGTGAGAAAATCCAAGGTATATTTGGGAGACCTCATGCTAGATGGCCTTGAAAACTGGGCTAGGAATTTGGAGTCATCCTTGTGGGCAGTTGAAGGTTTTTGAGGAAGGGCATGTTATGACCAGAGCTGTGAAGATCATTTCTGAATTGCCAGTGGTGCCAGGTGGCACAGTGGTCCAGCACGTTGACATTTAATTAACATCAATGTTTAATTGACACTGAAATTAACATTGCTTCTTTAAATAAATCATTTGGCAGAAATTGCAGTTCTCATGCCACAGCCCAGGTTAACCCATTCTTTTAACTCTTCTATTGAAAAATGTTAAGCACTTTGGCTTTTAGTTTAGTGCACAAGGAGAATTGATATGCTTTTCTTTTCTTGCTTTCTCTCGATAATACCTATTGGCCTATTCCTAGCTCACTGTGTGACACATGTTGTCTAGTCATGTGTTTTCAGTGCCACCCCGATTTTGAGACATGAACCTGCCTGTGAGTCAGAAGAAATAGGCATGTCAGTGTGAATGGATGTATGCTTTCCGGTCGTTTATGGAGGTGACCTCATCATCATATGCTGCAAGTTTGTTTGTTCATTTTTATTAATTGCAAAGTCACTGGAAAAGGGGGTGGTGTGCAAGGCAAGGGGAAAAGTAGGAGGGGCATTTTAAAACTTGCCGGAATGGGTATTATAGCATCATTGAAAAAAATAACATACTCCACTAGACAGCTATATGAAGGAGTAGGAGGAGCATAGATGAGATGGACACAGAGGGACAATTATAAAGCTAGAATAATGGTCACCTGCATGGGAGGGGAAGTGGGCATGAAACAGGGTAAATAACAATATTCCTAGAATTATAATAACAGTGCTTATTATTTAGTGGCAACCAGATACCAGGCACTGTGCTAAGCAGCACCACAACCTTGTGAAATACAAATGGGTCTTTTCCTATGTCCGCTCAGGAAAGGGGATCTCAGAGAGACTGAGTAACTCATTTAAGATCACACAACCAGTAAGTGGCAGAACCAGGCTATTAAGTCAGCTCAGTAAGACCCCAAAGGGTGGCCATGAGAGAGACAATCTGATCTTCAGACTGACAAGACCTTAGCTCCGTAGGAACCAAGCCCATATGTTTGCTGACAAGGGGTCTGTGGATTTCATATCAGAGTTGAGGATTCTAGATTTCCTCCTTGACCTGGAGGTCCTCTGAGGGTTGAAGAGCACAGTTGGGGAGTGCCTGAGCCTGGTCCTGCATCCATGAAGGAAGGATTTTGTATTTTGCCAACCAGTCGAATAAGTCATTTCCCTTATCAGGTGATGTGGGGACAGGGAGCTCTCACAATTTCTTCCTTCAATAGCCAGCACACAGACACTGTGTGTGAGAGAAGTGACCAAACAGGACTGGAGTGGTCATCCAGAGAGATGGGCACCCAGTGGTGGACGTGGACCTCAGAATTGAAATGACATTGGTTTGAGGATGATCACTCCGTACTGAAATAAAAGGTAGAAAGATCTGTGAGTAGGAGTTTGAAAACCTTGAAGGATAGTTCATGGGAGGAAGCATGGGCATCAATAGCCAGGGTGAAGTAATCATGGCAGAATTGAGAGTGAGAGCCCCTGGACTGCATAAGTGGGGATCAGTCAATTCAAAACTACTAATTTGAGTAGCTCTTGTGGTCCTAGCCCTGGGATGGGTGTTGGGGGAGTTGAATACAGGGAGCCATAAGATACAATTCTTGTCTTCAAAGAGATGAAAATACTGATTAGAGAGATGACATAAAAGCATATGAAATCATCACAAACAATACAAAATTGTGTTTAATCAAACACTAAAGTGATTCTTTTTCAAGGTCTTAGGGATTTAAGCTGTTTTTATTTAGAGAGGAGTTATTCTCCCAATACCTGAATGCTAACATGTTGCCTTCCCAGCTCACCCAATTCTCACTTTCCCTTAAGCTGCCATGAATTCTTTTCTTTTAAGGAACTTTACTACTGATGAATGTTTTGAAGGAAAAGCCTTAGAATGGAGCAGTGGTGGTCCCAAGGAGTGTCTTGGGGAGTCTTTTAGGCCACCTCCCATTATCTTCTTCATCACTTGTCAGATCTCTATATAACATGGACAGAGCTTTGAGCAGCACACTTGATTGTCTATTTTGTGTGGAGGGAGAAGAGCTTTAGGTATGGAAGTAGAGGAATGGTGAATGACTTGGCTAATGTCTCAGGGTCCTGGAAGGACCAAGATTGGAAGAGTGAGGACAAGGAGACAGAGGGAAGAGATATATGGGATGTATGGGTGTGGGCACCAAGCATGCAGATCTTTCTTTCTTGTGTTAATGCCCACCACATTCCTTCTGCAGAAGGGGACCTTAAGCATCTGTGGACAGGATGACTAAACCTGTGGATGTCAGCTAACCTCTCTTCTTGGTCATTTCAATACTAGTGCACATGAACAGTTATAGTGGCAAGGATGGAGGTATGCAGTCACCTAACCGAATGGGATTCAGCTCACCAAGGCTTATCTAGCCACTGCTAAATGTCAGCATCAGGGACTGATGCTAAACCCTCCACTGAGAAAAACAGAGGCAATTTGTCCTTACTAAAATAAACATCTACACCAATATGGATCAACACCTCCATCAAAAGACTTCAGAATGCCTAATCTATCAACATGGTATCCTTACAGCAGCATTTCCTCAAACAAGGGACCAATTTTACAGCAAAGGAGGTGTAGCAATGATCACAGGATTCACTGGTTTCACCATGTATCCCATCACCCAGAAGCAGCTGGCCTAGGTGAATGGTGCATGGCCTCTCAGAAAACACAGCCTGAGAGTTAGAGTTTAGTCCTCCATTTTGAAGTATATGTATTAAAACAAGGGCAATATATGGTGCTATATCCCCAGTAGTTAGAATACACAAGTCTGGTTCCCATCACTCCCAGTGACCTATTTGTGGAATTTGTTCTTCCTATCTCAATAACTTCAAGCTCTGTTAGGTCAGAGGCCCTAGTTCCTAGTATGGGATATGTCTCCACCAGTAGTCAAAGTAAGGGCTCCAGTGAATTTGAAGCTGTGTCTACCATCTCGCCACTTTGGGCTTCTCATGCCAGTGGATCAGAAAGGAGTTATAATGCCTCTCTCCTCAGGATAATTGACCCTGATTATCTTGAGGGGAGAGGGTTGATACTATATAATAGAAACAGGGATGAGTGTGCTTAGCTTTTCTATTTTCTCTCTCTTTATCCTCCTGATTTCTGAGAGATTTCCTCCATGTCTAATTGTCCAATTCGCTAACTCATTCTTTAGCTGTATCTATCCTGTTCCTTATCCCATGTTTTGTATAATTTTTTCAGCTATTATACTTTACATATTTCCATTTTTAATAATTTCTTATTCTTCATATTGCTGATATCTTGCTTTATCTCTTAAAGACTATTTATCATGTTTACATAAAATTCTTGATCCACCTCTTCTAATATTTTTGTTTCAGATGTCACATCTTTAAGATTTTTGTCCTTTTTTTGAGTTTGAAGTAATTGTACTCCTTAAATACATGGATATTTTGGATTTTGAATTTAGGCCTCTCTGTAAGTATGTTAATAAGGAATGGGGAAGGACTGAAAGCCAGGCCCTCATGTAGTCTAAGTCAATCCTGATGCATTTAGGGATAGGGGAGGGTCTGAGCCTGAGGACAGATGCTTTCTCCTATAAGCTGTACTTCAAGGTTCTCAAAGCCCCATCCACAGGTCTTTCTAGCATCTAGAGTTAATTTTTGTGTATCATGTGAAGTAGGAATCCAAGTTCTTTTTATTTTCTTTTGATATGGATAGCCAGTTGCTCCAGCACCATTTGTTGAAAAGTACATTTTTTTTTCTTTGCCTTTGAATTTCTTTGGTTCCTCTGTCAATACAATTTGCCTTGTAAGTATGGATCTATTTCTGGACTCTGTTCTGGCCCACTGATCTATCTATTTATCCTTATGCCAATACTCCAGTGACTTGATTACCTAAGCTTTATAGTAAGTCTTGAGGTAAGGTAATGTGAGTCCTCCAACACTGTTCTTCTTTTTCAAGATTGTTTTGGCTATTTTAGGTCCTTTGCCTTTTCAAATCAATTTTAAGATCAGCATGTTTTTCTATAAAAATGCTGGCCTAGATTGTAATTGGGATTACATCAAATCTATAGATCAATTTAGGAAGAACATTCAACTTAATAGTAGTAAATATTTCAATCCATGCATGTGGTCAACACCACACATTCTCAAAATGAGCAAACTGAGGTTTAAAGAGGCTGAGGGACTTGCCAGGGTTATAAACCTAAAGAAGCAGAAACTCTCTTAATCTGTTCACACTTAACTGACTCACCAGAATGGCCTATGCTCTTCCTTCCCTCTGCAAATCATACTGATTGCTACCTCAAGGCATTGTAAACTTTGTTGGCTGCTCTCTATTGCTAACATTTCTGCTTCTGCCAGGTGAATTGTAGGCTTATCAGGAGTCAGTTGTGTTTTTCCCAATAGCAATTTTTGCCAATAATACCTGTTGTTATAATTAAATAATTTAAGAAAAAAATATAAATTCTGACCTAGTAATTCTATTTTTTTAGAATTTATCCTGTCAGAGATAGGGACAAAGATTTTGGTATGACACTATTCAACAAAGTCTTATTACTCATATGCCCCAATGAGAAACAGCCTAGTGTCTATAACAAGAAAAGATTAGGAACATTTTGGTATTTTCATATGATGGCTACTATTCAACCATTAAGAAAGCACATTTTCAAAGAATATTTAATAATAAGGGGAAATTCTTATGATAAAATGTTAAAAGAGGAAAACGGGATATAAAACTCTCTATATAGAAGAATCCTGATATTTATAGTATTCATATTGCTAGTTTTCCAACTACCTCTTGCCTAGCTTTCTGTGGTCTTTTTTGTTATTTAGGGGGGCATATTCCCATAATTACCCCAGTTCTCCGTGTAAGGCACATGTGTGGCAAAGTTGGCACACCAGCACTGACTTTAGACTCCCGTACCCCAGTGGCTTTATTACCAGGCAATTCCATTTCACCACTGTCCTCCCCACCAACTGTGCCCTGTGGATACATCTCTTTGTGTCCTGCACCACCCTGGATGGTGTTCAAAAATATGAGCCCCTGGGAAGGCAGGTGAAGAAAAACAGGAAAACCTGCCAAAATCTGAAGCAAAGAATATCCTTTTAGGAATTGCCTTTATTTGGGCATGTAATCTCTTCTTTAGTAGAGGGGCTGGCAAAATAAAATCTGTCTCTCTCTTTCTCTAAGAACAGTTCAATACTGGAGATCCAAGTCACCTCTAAAATTCCTACCAGAACTCTGACCTCATACTGTGCCTTTGTGTGCTCTTCTCTCTCCCCCATATGATGCCCTTTGTGCTGCTGTGTACTCTGTGAAGAATGATTTTGCCAACTCCTGTGATTAAGGGCATTTCGTGACATTTAATTTCCTTTATGTGATCTTAGCATTATTGGGTAGAACATCCAGTGATGAGTTTTGTATCTCAGAGCTGGCCATGGTAATCTCTATTTTTTATAAATGATAGATAAATTGTCTGGCATTCTAGATAATGGCTGTGTGACTCTGTTAGGAGTACTGTTTATACTCAAATGATGAATTATCTTCCTCTATATAAAAATGGGCAGAAAAACAAAATAAGCAGGACCAACCTTATCTCAGGATTCTCATATCTTCAATTCATTTGTTCATGATTTTCCCACGAAATTTTGAGGTGCTGTACGTTAGATTCACAATCTAATGCTCATCACATCAGAGTTAGAAAGGGAAGGAATCTATGCCCAGAGGGAGGTAGAAATGAAATCAGGAGGTGAGTAAAGTCCACACATACAGAGAGATGAGTTAGCCAGTGCAGACACTGGCTCAAAAAAATATAGAAAACCTCATGTGTATTATCTGACAAGGAGGAAGTAAAGAGACTTGCAAGGATGACCGTGGGTATTTGAATTCAACATGATGTGGGGAAAAGTCAATTCCTACTATATTATACTATATGTATATATAAATACACTAAAATATATAATATATATATTTTTTCCTATTGCTTTGGCTCTTGGACAGGTTGTGAACATGCCTGTTCTAAGGAAAAATACAAGTGCAGTATAAACTCACTAAGGGGCCATGGGCAATCCCCAAAGTCACCTGGATGTGATCCATGGCTGCATTCCATTCCTATGCCTTCACATGGATAGTATTCCAGAACCTGGAACACATAACTTGCTATGAGACTTGACAAAATCCCGGCGGAGGAAGCTACTCATTGATTTTAATAATGACAGAAAGTCTATATCAAACACTTGAGCAGTTTCCTCCTATTAATTTCTTTAGTTCTCATGATGGCCCAGTGAAGTGGGTACTTTTATTATTCCCCATGTTATATATGAGGATACTGACCCGGAGATGTTGAACAGCTTGCCTAGTTCACATAGCTAGGAGTTGTCAGAGCTGGGATTTGAACATAGGAAGTTTGGCTCTAAAGTAAACACTTTTAACTCTATCCTGTCTCCAAAGTATCCTATGATGCTAATAGTACAAAGATAATTTTTAAAGCAATTAGTTAGCTTGCATTCTCAAGCTACCACCTTGACAATTTCCTTTGTCTATTTACAGTTGAATTTTTTTTCCTTTCTTGGAATGATTACTTCTCAACTGAGCAATCCCAAGGGGATGAAATTTCATAGTCTCACTAGTACGTATTTAACTTGGACTTAATCACTATGTCAAAAGACTGAACATACAAAAGAGCAAGATATATTTTCTGTTGTTGAGCCATGCAATCTAGTGAAAAGAAAATCAAGAAAAAATATATACCATTTCCCCCATTCTTAGGTAAGCACGGTGCTTCTAGAAAGCAAGAATGTTCACAGCTATTGAAGAAATAGCCTAGGTGAGAAATCTAGTCTGGACACCTCTCTGTTGACCCTTTACCTGGCTGCCTCCTTCAAATTTTGAAAGACCAAACTCAGGAGTACCTTCCTCCAGGAAACCTCCCCCTCCCTCAACCCTGCCTGGGTATGTGCCTCTCCTCCATGCTCCCAGAGTGCCCTGCAAATGTCAGCCGTTGCACTTATGATGGTTGGTTAATGTGCCAGGTGGCCGAGACAGGGCCTAATGAATCATGAGTTTTCAATAACTGCTCAGTAAAAGTTTACTGAATGACTAGATGAGCGAATGAGTGAATGAGGAGGAGAAGAATGCTGAGAGATTCAGAGTAAAGTTGCCTTGTTGGGTTCGAAACTTTGGTGTCTTTTGAGAACAAGGACTATGCTTCATTCATATGCTTCATAGCACCAGGCCTAACACATTAGTCTTGTGCAATGTTCTGAATACACTGTTCTTTAATATTTGAGGATGAAACTGTTCATCAAGTTAAATAAGTCTTATAGTGGTTTGCCACATCTGGCAGTCACATATTCACAACAGCTTGTCTACCAACTCATTTTATTTTTGGTGGAAATATCTGGAACGTTCCCAGGGTGAGAGATTGGCGTGTTTAACCTAATGAATATAGCAAAGAACAACTTATGTTTGCATGATAATGAGTACCTCAGCTGATCCTGTATAGAGTCCATATTGGGAAGTAGTGGGAAGGGAGATTAAAAAGACAGTTTTGGAAAGCTCTCATAGCCAGCCAGGGTAAGTAGTTTGTACTCAGTCCTGTAGGCTAAGGGAAACCATAGAAGCCTTTTGAGTTATACAATAACAAGAATACATATTTACTACAAGAGAGATTTTAAAAAGAAGCTTAAGTGAGTCTATTATCTGTTTGAAATGTATCTTTAAGCCACTGGATTTGGGGGCTTTATTAGCAACCACAGCTCAGTGTACGCTAAGTCATAGCTCAGTGCCTGGTATGTTGTAGGACCTCAGTAACTATGAATGCATTGATGACATCAGAAAATACGCACTGCAAAAATAAATCCAAGGAATAATGTTACAAGTGTTTTTAGACCAAAAAGATGGAGCAAATACGAAACATAAGATCAGTTTAATAATCTGAAGATGAATAGATTAGTGATCTATCAGGCCAGGAAAGAAAGAGCATAATAGAGCAGGGATCAGCAAACGGTTTCTGTAAAAAGCCAAATAGTCAATATTTGGAGCTTTGCAGGCTATGTATGGTGTCTGTTGCATGCTGTTCTTTGTTTGTGGTTTTTGTTTTGTTTTGTTTTACTTTTTTTTTTACAACCATTTTGAAAATGTAAAAACATTCTTAGCCCAATGACTGTATGAAAACAGGCTGCCTGCTTGGTATGGCCTCTGCTCTAGGAATTTGGGCCACTAGCAAACTTATTCCTGACTCCCTTTCTTTAAATAATTATCAGTGTTCTCTTTTTTTGTAATAGGTCACAGTAAATTCAAATTTTGATATTAACTCTTTAATTTTACTAAAACCCAACATTAGTAACCTTATGAAAACCTAATGAATAAATTAGCTGACCTCAGGGACAGAATCTCAAATTGGAAACAAGGAAGCAAGAGAAATGTCAGTCTTTTTAAGGTCTCCGTAAAGAAGGGGGAGAAGGAAACAGAAAGGTGGGGAAAAAGAAAAAGCAGCAGCAAAAACAAAGAGCAGATTAACCCAGGACTACTTACTGAGAGCTCCTGAGTGTTTATTTAAAAAAGAAAACGGGGAATTATTCTCTCAGGTTGAATTTTGACCTGGAAGTGTATTTTCTTTTTCTTCTGATTCTGCCAAAATAGTCCCATTTCTCAGAATCGTGGAACATATTTGCATAGGAAGCTGTTTTATAACGAGATATTGTTAACTCTGTTTTTTAAAATTAGCTCTGATTGAAGGTGAACCACAAAGTCTATAAATCTGGCCCAATAACCAAATCTAGTTCTACAAATTATTTCATAAAAATAATAGCTAGAAAAATACAACTTATTCCCTGTCCATAGCCTTTTTATAAGGAAGTGGGTTTGCTGACCTCAACTTTATGGAAGATGTAATGGGCAAGAGAGAAAGTATTTTTGCTAATGACCTTGATGCCTCCTCCTGGATTGGCTGTCTACAGAAAATAAACCACCTGATGTGCTGTGTCTCAAATGTATTGTGAAGCTGGTCCCTTCCCCTCATCCTATTTTGAATGTCCTGAATACAATTTCTGGATTTGGTTGGCTCTTCAGAAGTATTGATGCTTTGGAGTTCCTCTGGACTAAGGACTGAAACAAATGAGGAGCACTGAAATGACCCAGAAGGCTGAAAGCCATAGCTGACAGTGCCTCTAGTGAATTTAAGTTTCAAGGCCCTCACTGGATTCTTCTTGTCTTGGTTTGAAAAGTTTTGAAAGGAGTATAGATGAAATTTCTGAAAGCATACAGCCTAAAGGACAGACTTTGATCATCACAAGGAATGTGGAAGAAAAGAGCAGAGGAGAAATATTCAGAGAAAAAAAAAGAACCACCCTGCTTAGAACATGCCCCATTCTAAACTCACTTGTCATAGAGGTTGGTGATTCTTATCCTTTCCTTGTAATGAATGGCTCACATGCAGGTGTTTGCGTAAATGCACCAATGATCCAGCCAGCCTCCTGCTCAGTTAAGACATAAATCATAAAGAAATCCAAGAATCGGACTTCTCATCTATCCTCAACTATCTAAACAGGGACTATTATTCTAAAATGCCCTTAAACAGTAAGAAGCTATACAGCTTTATCATTATAGCTCTTAAGAAAAACAGCAGAGGATTTGGGGGCTGTTGGAGATCTACGTCTTGAAAAGAAAGGGAAATTTGAAAGAAAACATAAAATAATGAAAGCAGAAGTTGCAGAAGAGAATGCTAGTAATGGTCCTCCTTAGCTCTGCCTCCTCCCTGCCCCATCCTGCCCTTTCTCCACTAGCATCGCAGAGTGTGCCATGCTTCTGTGTTGCATGTCTCATATGTGAATTTTAAATCATGCTGGACTAACTGAGCCAAGTAAACCAGGTTGAGACTTGGCTAAAGATATAGAGTCCATAGGACATAACTACTAGAACTCTGTGGAATCGAGAGTGATCTTCCTTAGAAGTGATATAGGGTACAGAAAGAGTGGGATTTCAATAGGCCATTACTCCTGATTTGGAGGAAAATATCCTTTAGGACTTAGACATTGGAATTTATTTATTTAAATATAACTATAGTACTTACTGTGTTCTAGGTATTTATCGATGTTAACTCAATAAATTTTCTTAATTTCTCCATTTACAAATGGGTCAAGTGAGGCACAGAAAGGTTGAATAACTTGCCTAAAGTCACACAGCTAGTAACTGACAGAGTCAGAATTAAAACTGTGGGGACCCACTTGGGACCTCAGAGTTGCTATAAAGATTATTTTGAGCTGAAGACATTTGAACTTCAACAGAGGTAGAAAGAACCTTCTCAGAGCTTCCCTTACCTGACCCAAAGCAGAAACTTCTGAGAAATGAAGACTGCCATAAATTCCATCTTAGGGGCAACTTCTACTTCCAAAAGAGAGACCAAGAGTAAACTTACCATAAATCCTCTCTCTGGGGGAGTTTTACTACCCTCAAGAAGACAGAAAGACCACTCATACCTGTATAGACAAACATTATCACAAACTTTATCTCCTCTTCTTCTAAAAAGCCATTTGTCTTCCCTTAAAGAAACCCATTTGTTCTTCCCATAGTAGCCTTCCTCCCCTCTCCCTTTCCCCTACTAAGTTAGGTCTTTAACTTGAACCATTTAATAAGCCAGCTACTTCTTTTGTAGGCCCCTGGGTGCATATGAACAATACGTCTCTTTCTCCTGTTAATCTGCCTTTTGTCGGCATAATTGGCAGCCTCCAGTCATTAAACCTAAGAAAGTAGAGGAACAAGTTTTTCCTCCTCTACAAAACCCAGGCCTTCTGGCTACAGGCTCCAGGATCTAAACCCAGGTTTCTCAACCTCAGCGCGATTGATATTTGGGGCTTCACAATTCTTTGTTGTGGGACAGACCTGTGATTGTAGGATGTTAGCAGCATCCCTGGCTTCTACCCACTAGATGCCAGTAGAATCGACCCCCCAGTGTGACAACCAAAAAGGTCTCCAGACGTTGCTAAATGTGCCCTGGGGAGCAAAAACTGACCCCCTGGTTGAGAACCACTGCTCGTGATGCCGCCTCTCCTTGCTCTGGTGCCCCGTTCCCCGGGGAAGAGCTTCCTGATTCTCCTCCTCTGTCAAGGCTGGGTCAAGTGCTCTGTGATTCTGTAACACTCAGTGTTAATGGTTACTGATATTTATTGCATTCTTCCTATGTTCTAGATGATGCCTAGCTTCTTACATGTACTTGCTTGTTTAATCCTCACAAGATCTATGTGGTAGGTCTTAGTGCTACTTGCTTCTATAAATGAGAAAATGGACTTAGAAGGTTAAGATCTTGCCCGATCACAGAGCCAAGAGCCCTGAAGCTGGGATCCCCACACGGGTCTGTTGCTTTCCAGTACGTGTGCTCTGAACCACCCACTGTATTAGTCGATCAGGCCCTGGTAAATCTTGGCCGCCTCCACTTGTCTGTGAGTCCTTTCAGAGCAGAGCCCAGTGTGTCCCTAACACCAACCACACAGCCCTCAGCTCAGTGTTTCTTACGTGAGTAAATAAAAGACAGTAGATTAGAATCTTCCTAGCTCCAAAGGGGAGGACTGTGTAAACCACACTCAATTTTCTCACACCACAGGGGAGGGCTGCCATTCCTATCTGCGTGAGAGTGTCCAGGACATCACTGGATGCTGATATTGAAATATTCTGCATTAGAAAAACTTGGAGAATAATGTGGAGTGTGTGTCTAAATGTTTCCCTGCTTCGAGGTGTCTCTTTAAAATTAATTCAAATGACCTGAGAGAGAGGACACCATTAAACAGACTACAAATTCGTTCTCAAAATAAACATACAGGCCTCTAGGATTAAGTCACTTCATCCCAAAATTGTTTAATAAATTACTTCATCCCAAATAAAGTTTCACAGGTAAATATTGTTTAATTAAATGCAACATGGAGTTGATATCATTTCCTTTCTCCCAGAAATGAAATATTTTCTAGACTATCAGAATCCCAGCACTGGAAAGGACGCTGGAATGGCATCTGGCCCTCGAGGGCAGGCCTGCTGCCAATGCTTTGTCACACACTTTACCTCATTGCTCCTCTGCAAGGTTCTACTTGTCCCTTCTTCACCTGACAAGCCCAAGAAAGAACATTAACCTTGGAGTTATAGCTGGCTTGAGTCTTGGCTCTGCCTCTTCCTAGCTGAGTGATATCAAGCAAATCTCTACTTCTCTGGGTTGCTTTATTTATCTGTACAACGGGAAAGTTTCCACGATTTTTTTCTTGCTTTTCTCCTAGTGTGGTCATAAAGTTAAATAACAAAGGAATATATTAGTATGTTTTTAAAAATTATTTCCCCTAGGTTAGCAAAGAGTTTAACTCCTTTGGGGTTGTTGGAAGTGGCTACTGGATAAACTGTTCTCCAGGCAGCTATAGGAGGGCCTGTGGTGTGGCTCTGTGTTCCTTTTTGGGCAGTTCTATTTTTGTGCTTGTCACTCCCCCTCCCAGATACTACCGCGTTGCTGGGGAAGGCACAGAACCACTCTTTGAGGCATTAATCCAGGAAAAGTTACACCGTGTTCTTCCCTGTTCCCAGCACCCACCAGTCCCCAGGCCACGGGAAATGCTGTTGGTGGCCTTGAGGGAATAAAGGAACCATGAAGTGTATGACCCGAGGGGTTTGTGGAAAAGCAGGGAGGGGCAGTCCAATAACACTAGCTGTGATGGTTTGGACCAGGTGGTGGTTTCTGAGCCAATTGTATGCAAATATGCCTTCAGGGCATTTTTAAGCTCTTGTTCTCCCGGTAACTTCCTCCGTCATTAACTTGATTCCAGAGTCAAGTGCTCCTGCTTGGGCAATGTGGGTTTTGCCATATGTAGGAACAGTTACATACTCCATTTCTCTTATCTTGTCCCTGCTTTCTGGCTCAAATCATTCAGCATGACCTAAGAACCTATTTGATTTTTGAAAATGAGATTCGACAACTTCTGTTCGCGTCCGACTCTAAACGTGCCATTCTGTTTGAGTGGGAGGAGTTAGAGGGGGTTAAGAAATGGCTCTTTAGAGTCTGTTTCTGAAGAGATAGGAAAAGAGCTCTGTATACAGCTGGAATTATGAAAATTATGTTTTTGATTTTTACATATACTATTTTTCTCAATAGAAGTTAAAAGAAGTACTTACAATATTGCTCAACTCTCATGGTTAGTTAGGACTTTTAGAATCCTAAAACAAAATTCTCCACATTGTGGTTTCTCAGGATATATGGAGAAAGACCTTTCTTCTCTGGAAGATAGTGATAAAAGGTATTTGCATTCAGACTCATCTACATTCCTAGGCAAAGTCGGTCACCCAGTGTGTAGCCAGGCCTTGGAATGGAGTCACTTCTCCCCAAGCAAGGCATCTTTCTTCCCGACAGAAAATTCATTGTTACTGTACTTAACTGGGGATTGAGAGAGCCATTTCTTCCCCAGTTACCGGGAGACTTTGAACAAATTTTCTTTTTATTTGCATATCCTGGATTTTGGAATCACCATCCATGGGAGCAAGGAAAGAAGAAGAGAACATTGTGAAAAAGTGTGTCACAAGGATTATCTGTCTCTGCCAGGGAGAGGCTTACTGGCTCTTGTTTCTCCCAACCCTATCTGGGAATTGGCAATCCAAACCAAGTCTAGGAATGAACCTGCATTTTGTTATTGTTTTTCTTTCTGTGGGTTGTGATAGTGACCCTGAAATCAGTTCAGCCTGACTCATTTTGGCCCCATGATTTCTCTGGACTGAGATTCTAAAGTCTGAACACCCAGCCCAGACTGAGATGCTGGCCACCATTTTAGCAGGTGCCCTAATTTCTGTGGGTATATCTCTGAGAGTGTTTTTCAACCTGGGGTTGTGATTCACTGGTTGTCAAATTCATTTACTGGTTGGTGACTACATTTTAAAAGTATGAAATAGAATACAATGGATCAGAATAGAAATATCAGAGTGTATCACATGTAACAAGGGTAGACATTATTTTATGAAATCTTTGCTTCAGTTTATACACACACAAATACATATATATGTATTTGGATACTGAGTCTCAATGTAAAATGCATTTTCAATTATGGGTTCCAATATAAGCAGATTAAAAAACAAGGTGGGACAGGGAAGAAAATGCAATAGCCGTCCTTACTAGGCTAGTAACCCTCTATCCCAATGGTGCTCCCCAAGCCCACCTTCAAATATATAATCTTCTCTTTTCTTTTCTAGATGTTACAGGTCTGGTTTGGCTATTTTGTAGCTAAATCTCATCAGAAATGTGCTCAGTACCTTGCTAACAATACCTACATTCTCTCCTGTTAGTCTCAGAGCTGGGACCTTGGATGCATTCTTGAGACAACTGGAAAATAGGCACCATGTCAGGCACCAGGAGAACAAAATAAACAAGACTCCCAGAACAGCTCCCTGGTGGAGCAATTCTCCAATTTCCCAATAGCTGCTTTCTCCACAGTGAGAAGAGCCTCTCCTTGAGAATAATTGGGAGCAGCAACCCCCAGAGCGGCCTCCATGAGGCTGAAAAGGAAAATGTCCAATGAGAGCAAGCAACCATTTGTAAGCCCTCACCTATGATTGTCCTCCCCTCAGTCCAGACCAGAGTTTGGAACTTGATGAATCTTATTTAAGGAAAAAAATTTAATTCACAGACTGGGAGAGGTGTTGACTGTCGACCGCCCCAAAGACCACCAGAAAACCTACTGATGAAGCAAAGCTAAGTTTATTAGACCCACCACAGTGCAGGGGAACTTCACTTTGACAGTCTTATCTTGTCTCAGAGGGGAGGTCATGAGAGGTTATTTGTAGAATTTTGTTGTTGGTGGTCAAGGGGTTTAAGGTGGGCCTTTCAAGGCAGAGGACTGGTTGAGAATTGAACAAAGGTTATGGCGTCATATATTTTGGATTCATGGGTGCAATAGAGCACGAGTCTTGAAGTAAGTCTAGAGAAGTGAACTGCCCTTTGGTCAATGAGCTGTTTGCCCAGGTGAGCACTCTTGTCTCAGTAGGAGAACTTCTCCATTTAAGCAAACTCTTTGTCTGGACAAATGTATTTGCAGAAATTTCCCGACACAAACAATCAAGTTATCTAGTGGTTGACAGTCTCATTTTCTTGGGCAAAAAATTTCTGGAATAAATAGTTAAGTCATGTTGACTTACGAATGAAAGGGTTTACTTACCTTGGTCATTGAGAAGTTGCTGAAACAGGATCTCTAGACATAAAGAATTTATGATTTATTTTTAGTTAATTTCCATCCTGTCTAGTGTTTCAGAAAGAGTTAGAGCCATTAATGATATGCTATCAGATGCCACGAGTGTATTTAAAAACTGGGTGGGGGGTGTGAGGCCCGCCTGGTGGCGTAGTGCTGAATTCTTGTGCTCCTCTTCAGGTTCGGATCTCGGCACAGACATATGCACTGCCTGTCAGCCATGCCGTGGCGGCGTCCCATATAAAGTGGAGGAAGATGGGCACGGATGTTAGCCCAGGGCCAGTCTTCCTCGGCAAAAAGAGGAGGATCGGCAACGGATGTTAGCTCAGGGCTGGTCTTCCTCACACACACACACAAAAAACAACTGGGTGGGGGAAAATGTGAAGAAAAAAGAAAGCTTGGGATTGGGATTAGGATATTGAATTTTATTGGAATTTGTAAGTTTTGAAAATTTCCAAGGTAGAATATGGAAAATCAAGATAAGAATATTTTAGACTTTTTAATTTAACATAAATGGTATTTATATTGTACATATTATTCTGCAGATTGCTTTTTACCAGTTCAGAATATGTCTTGGGAGATATATAAACATATACACACAATTATATATAATTACATATAATATATATAAATAATAACTACATACATATATGCAATATGGTATTTTGAACTGGCAGGACTTAGGATAAAATCAATACGCAACTTTATCCTTGTCTCTGCCATCCCTTTAAACTTTATCACTAATTTTCCCCTGCACTGGATAAAACCTATGACTTATTTCTATGGTGATTTTATTTTTTTAATTTATTTTTTGTGAGGAAGACCAGCCCTGAGCTAACATCTGTTGCCGATCCTCCTCTTTTTGCTGAGGAAAACTGGCCCTGGGCTAACATCCATGCCCATCCTCCTCTGCTTTATATGGGACGCTGCCACAGCATAGCTGACAAGCAGCAGGTCGATGGGCACCCGGGATCCGAACCCGCAAAACCCTGAGCTGCCAAGCACGAACTAAACCACTGCACCACTGGGCCAGCCCCTCCCTCTGTGGTGATTTTAAAGGGCAAACCCAGCCTTAGTTCTGAAATCTGGTGACTGAGGGGTGTTCAGTTACAAATAAATTATTGTAGATGGAAACTGGTGATTTCTACTAGAGTGGGGACCATAGTTCCCATGGTTGTCATTACTAAGGAGGTGGGTCTCCAAGGGGTCTCAGACCTTCCTATTTCTTTTCCTGCCTCCTTCTGATTTCCCCTGTTCTTCACACAGTGTCTTCCTCACCTTTTTTCTTAATCTAGACTTTAAGTGCGGGATCAGGCTATCAACCCAACTGGTATTTTATTTATTTTTATTTTCCTTTTGCTAAATCAATTTTCCCCAAATTTTTCTGAGATAAATCTTGGATCACCTTGTAGAAATTGTACAGCTTGGTGAGAGGCAGCATGTGAGAGGTCATAGAATTTGGAACCAGATGGATATTGATATGAATCTAAGGTCTGGTTCTTATTAGCTTTGTAATTCTGGGCAGGTTATTTAGCCAGTATGTGCTTTCAGGTTCCTCATTTGTAAGCTACAGCGACTATTTTAGAGGAATGCTATGAAAATAAAATAAGAAATTCAGGGGTGTGTGTGTGAGTGAGAGAGAGAATCAGAAATGCTATTCGGCTGGCGTAGTACTTGAAGCAGTATAAACACTCAAGAAAATCATCGTAACTACTTTCTGCATATGAATTGTGAACACAGTGTAGTTATTAATTCTTATAGGAAACTATACTATTTGCATTGGAAATTCACAGATAATCCAATATAATCAATTTTAATGAAGGATTTTAAATTCAAATCGATCGAGTACCTGGTGATTTCATGAGCTTCCTTCACCCCAGCAGTGTGCCACAGGCAAGAGAGTCAGATGATTCAGCTTCCTGTTCTCATCAAGCTCCCTATTTTGTTAGGGTAATAACATATATGCAGTAACACAATTAGATTGTAGACCATTACAAAAGGGAATATAATCAAAACGTAAATTATGTGAATCAGAAAATGTTTTGTAACACATTAAAACGGCTTAAAGTGACCCATTTACATTCAGCTTATCATCTTTATCCTTATCATCTTCTTAGGTAAAAAAACAATTCAGTAGTTGTATCCATGAGGAAGTATTAAGCTGCAAGTAACATGATACTCAACTCCAGGTAGTTTAAACAATGGGATTTGTTCTCCCACTTAAAAGCAAGCCCAGGGCAGGTGATTCCAGCTTAGATTATGACAGCAGCATAATCATGTCAAGAATCTGGCTGCACTCCTTTCTGCTCTGGCATCTGCAGGCTCATACCTCTGTATCACTAACTGGCTGCCACAGCTCCAGACATCTCAGCCTTCTTCCACTTTCATAGGGAGTGTGGTAGGTTGAATGATGGCCCGCCAAAAGATATTCACATCCTCATGCCTAGAACCTGTGATGCTATTTTGTATGGCAAAAACGGACTTTGAGATGTGATTAAGTTAAGGATCTTGAGATGGGAGATTATCCAAGTGGGCCCTAAATGCCATCATGAGTGTCCTTATAAGAGGGAGGCAGAGGGAGATTTGACACACACAGAAGAGAAGGTAATGTGACCACAGAGGCAGAAATTGGAGTGAGGTGGCCACAAACTAAGGAATCCCAACAGCCATCAGAAGCTGAGAAGCAAGAAACAGATGCCCTCCTAGAGCCTCCAGAGGGGGTGGCTGTGCTTTTCACCCACTGACACTGATTTTGGACTTCTGTCCTCTAGAACTATGAGAGAATACGTGTCTGTTGTTTTAAGCCATCAGGTTTGTGGTAATTTGTTACGGCAGCCATTGGAAACTAGTACAGGGAGTGAAAGGGCATTTCTTACATGTTTCCTTTTACAGGAAGAAAACCTTTCCCAGAAAACCCACTGTAGACATCCTCTCAGGTCCTATGAGCTAATTTCTAGCTTCAAGGATGCTGGAAAATAAGTATCTGGCATTTTTAGCCTCTATAAACCTCTTCTAGCAAGGAAAAATTATGGTGTAATAGTTTGGGGAAAAGCAACCAATAGCATCTGCCATAGTAAAAGTGACCACTTCATAGACCATGGAAGGGAGATGGAGCTAAAGAGAGTGTACTGGCCAAATCCCAGAGTCAAGCACCGGTACCTGAATTATTCAAGACTTGACTGCACTCTTCAAGTGAGCAGTTTCACCAGCATCGGGTATCACGCTGTCTTTCTTACCAAGTAAGTCAATGGATTCCCACGTTCTTCCATGAGAGAGTGACAGAGACACTGCCAAGGAAACTGGCCACTTTTTCCAGGGTGAGTTCTTATCCAGCCACGGCTTGGCTGACCTTCTTAGGTAGCACACAGCAAGAGAAATCCTTCTTGACGTAGGTGAGCTTCCCTAGCAGCATTCAGCCACAGCGTTCCATCTTCCTACTCTAGATTGTCTTCCTGGTTGCTGTCCACAGGCAAGGGAGGCGTACTCTCAGATTTATACTCCTCTACGGATGGCTTCCTTGCAATTCAAGATTTCCAATTCACACACGATGATCATCTACGTGACCTTTCTGGTGGCCATTCACCAACTGATTTTTTTATTGGGGTGGCGAGGAATCTTTCTTCTTGCATCCAGGATTTAGTGCTTGTATGACTATTTACCTCCCTTTCATACTAACTGAGCTGGTTGAAGGCCTGAAAGCCCTGGAATAGGTCAACTTCTATTAGAAAGACAGGGAGAAGCTCTTGCCACGAGACCCCTATACTTAGGGCACGTGTAGGAGTTAGTAGACATTCTTCAGATATGACTAGTAGCTCCACCCCCAGCTAAATGTGTTTTCTTTTTGCTCCATTAATTTTAAAAATGCGGAAGGTTTTGGGTTTGGCTCAGAGAGCATTATAAAACACAAAGTCTTGTCATCTGGAAAATGCCTTTTTTGATACTCACAGATAGGACTAAATTTAAAAGGAACCCACACAGAGACCACCAGGTAACGTAATGGCTCTTTGCCAAAAAACATTTGGAGGCAAGTGCTTCTGCTGACCCACAACTTGGGCCTGATGGGGTATTAAATCTATTACTCAGAGGGTTGTAACTCTCCTACTGGGCCGTTAATCTGATTGTTTATTAAAGCTCCGCTGCCTTGTTCATTTAATGTGCTCCTCCTGCACAGCCAAGGCTCTTCAGAAAGTGCTGTGGGACTCCAGGCTCTTAATGGAAACTGACAATATATCACAGGGGATGGAGACTTAGAAGGTTTTAAGTAGAAGATGGATGGGAGTTTCTGCCTGCAGCTCATTTCAAGAATAGTTCAGCAGTTGTATATCGGAGGTAACTGCCTAGGTTTCTGCTGTGCGGAAAATCACCAAAGTCACTTTGGTTCCATTTACTTGCCTTGCAACTAGAATTCCATTCCAGTGACCCCAGGGCACTAAAGTCCTTCATCACACTGGGAGTCATGGGAGGGAATGGAAGAAGCAGCCAACTGAAATAGCTCGTGGAGACCAAACATCCATGAGAAGGTGACTGAGGTGGACAAATAGTATAAGAAGCAAAGAACGACCCAACAAGGAGGATGGAATGGGCCCCAGATGGGGTTGTACCGTGACCTAAACACAATTTGGGGGCCAACTGTCTTCTTCAAGGATTCTCTCTTTTCCTCCACTCCCCCCAGCCTTTCATAAACCTAATTAAGCATGCTCTCCACTTGTCAGAATCAGACCCACTTTCCGCTTAGATCTATCCTTTTCAGCCTTTCTGTCCTCCACATGGAAATGTCCACATCCTGTGGTTTGTCTGTTTAGGGGTCAATTCTTTCCATCTGGTAAATGATGTTGAGTCACTGTATGGGTGAGAGTCATCAGGTTCTAGAGCAGTACTCTCTAACAAAAATATAGTCAGAGCCACCTGTATAATTTAACATTTTCTAGTGACCATATTAAAAAAAAAAGAGGTGAAATTAATTTTAGAGATATATTTTATTTTAGCCCCAAAATATAAACAAAATATTTTCATTTCAACTTGTGGCACTGGCCAAATTTCAAGTGCTCCACAGCCACAGACAGCTAGTGCCCAATGCAGTTCCAGAGTCAGTCTCTTTTTTTTTTTGGTGAGGAAGATTGGCCCTGAGCTAAACACTTGTTACCAATCTTCCTCTTTTTGCTTGAGGAAGGTTGTCCCTAAGCTGACATCTGTGCCAATCTTCCTCTATTTTGCAGATGGGATGCTGCCACATCATGGCTTGATGAACAGTGTGTAGGTCCATGCCCAAGATCCAAACCCACTAACCCTGGGCCGCCAACGCAGTGTGTGAACTTAACCACTACGCCACCAGGCCAGTCCCCCAGAGTCAGTCTCTTTGCTGTGTCATCCATACTCGTGTAATTTTCAAGATAGCATTTTCAGCCAGGTATTAGCAATTCTAGGCAGGACTGTAGACTAGATATTTTGTAGCAGGTTAGTCATTACTGGGTCCCTAACTTAAACTGGTTAGGCACCTATCTACTTTGCGTATTGTCTGTCTGATGTCTATATATATGTTTTTTGTGATCCTAAAATATCACTCTTGGGAATTCTGCGGAAGAGACAGAAGGAGGGGAAAAGTCTCATAATAAATTTACTTCTGTAGGCAAAGTCTAAGATCAATATTGTAAAAACTTTGGAAATTAGGGGCTAATGTTGTACATGGTTATAGCAATATACTTTTCTCTTTCCTCTTTTGTTTGTTGTCTCTTTCAGAGTTTCACCTCTTTTTTCTGCTCATACCTTTCCTTTTCTCCTTACTGCTTTTTTGACATAATATTAGAGTCTTGAGTCAGTGGAGCTCTTTTCATTGTCAGGAGTATAATTTTTAAGTAGATGTAATACATTAATAATAAAAAGAACAGATGGAGCATATTATGAAGTTCACACAATTTTCTTGCATTTATACCATCTATGAGAAGTCATCTAATGTGGAAAAAGAATTTCGAATCTTGGATTGATAGAGGTTGTGACCTTGGCCACAATTTCTGGGCTAAAGTTTCAGATATTTGAGTTCTAGGCCATTGAAACATGTATCTGTCAGGAGTGCTTTCAACAGCAAATAACAGAATACCTGACAAACAGTAGCTTCAACATGTAGAGGTTTCTTTCTCTTAGATGACAAGAAGCCTGAAGGAAGCTGGATGTTGGCATTGGATCTGCTGCTTGACAATGTCATCAGGGACACAAACTCTTTTCACTTCACCATCCTTAGTGTTGTTGTGTTGTTATTAAACCACATGCTTGTTACCTCATGGACCCAAATGACTGCTGAAGTTACAGACATTGAATCCTTGAACATTGAATGCAGACAATGTTCAAGGATGGAAGAAGTTCTTATCAAAAGAACAAAAGTCTTCCAAGAACTATGTCCCCAGGGCATCCCCAGCTACAAGAGAGGTTGGGAAAATGTGTACTTAGCTTTTTATCCTCTAATGTAGAAGAGAGAAGAGCTGTCTGTTGAGTTAGTGAGCAAACAATGACAGCCTTGATATGGCTCTCTAGTAGCTCGTAGAACAGCTAACATATTGAGGGCTCATAAGATGTAAAATAGTATACTAAGCATTTACAGATATCATTTCATTTTATCCTCACAACAACTCTTTGACATGTCTCCTATTATTATCCCCTCTTTTTTAGTAAAGAAAACTAGATCTCAGAGAGGTCCCAAATCACATGGGAATTCCCTTGTTGCCCCACTTCCATCATCACCAAATAACTACCCCTATTGCCAGGTAGATCCCCTTCCACATAACTTATTATACTTTATCAAAATACTTGTTTAATATTTTACTCCCTGAGGGCAGAAGGAGATAGAGGAAGGAGCTGGGGTAACTTGTGGCTTGAGAAATTGGGATAGCCTGTTTCTTGAGAGAGGAAGAGTAGTTTTTGGCGGACACTGTGTAAGTTCTGTCTTGGATGCATTTAGTAGGTGGTACTTGTCAGTCATTCAAGTGGCTGAGGGTAATAAGTGTCAGGAGTACAGGAGAAATTTTATAGTCAGAATTGACCTGACTTCTAAGGGGTTGATTATCACAATGAAACCAGTATCACCCTCCTAGACTTCCTTTTCTTAAGAAACAAGGAGGTAAAAAGTCGTTCTTCAGGGAGGCAGAAGAAAGAGATAGATGACTGATGGATCAGAATGGCTTCTTTTCTGCTCGCCAACACTGTTGTAGGTAGCTTCTAAGATGGCCCTTGATGATACCTGCCTCCTGATATTTATATTCTGTCAACCCACACCCCCTTTGAGTGATTTGGACCTGGTGACTTCCTTCTGATCGATAGGACAATGGCAAAGGGGATGGGATGTCATTTCCATGATTAGGTTACAAGAGATTGTTAACTCTCTCTTGCTGACAGACTCTCTATTTGCCCTCTTGGCTTTCATGCTTTGCTGAAGTACATGGACATGTCACAGATGCCCATGTGGCAACTGAAGAACCAAGAGTGGCCTCTGGCCAACAGCCAGCAAGGCACTGAGGCCCTCAGTCCAGCTACTCTTGAGGAATGAAATTCTGCCAACAACCTGAGTGAGCTCAAAAGTGGATCCTTCCCCAGTCAAACTTTCAGATGAGACCCTAGCCCTGTCAACAACTTGATGCAGCCTTGTGTGAGACTCTGAAATAGAAGACCCAGCTAAGCTGAATTCCTGACCCACAGAAATGAAGATAATAAAGGTGTGTTGTTTAAACCACTAACTTGTAATTTTTTAGGCAATATATAACAAATACAAACACCCCAGGTTTAGCTGTGGGAGCAGGGACCAGCCCCATAGAGCAGTTAGCTGGGGTGTATGCTTACTTAATTCCAAGAGCCAAGGGAGGGCAGACTATATTTGGTGATTCAGAAATACTCCACAGAGACTGCTTATACATGGAAATAAATTACCTGGTTGGCCAGTTAAAACCAGAAATGAGAATCAAAGCATTTGGTTTATAGGAGAAATGAGAAAACCCTGAGAGGGATCCAGCTATATTTAGGCCAGACTCTGAGCAGCAGCAGCTGGAGTATGAAGTAGGCTGAGACTTGCCATGGGAATAGGCTATGAGCCCCAGGAGGTAGATAAACATTAAACATAACCATGCAGAGAAAGGCCTTAGACAGGGTTGAGAAAGCCAAGTCATGATCAAGGGGAGTAGCAAGGGAAGTTGTAGCTTTTTCCTCACTGGAACCCATCAGAAATAGGAGTGATCTTAACATGTGAAATAAATGACAAGAATTCTACGTGATAATCAAAATCATTCTGTATTCTTGTTCTCTGAGCAATTTCATTTTTTTCCCTTTCTCCTCTCCTGTCTTCTCAACAGTAACCACTGATGTGTTCTGTATTAGTCTGCTCGGGCTGCCATAACAAAATACCACAGGCGGGGTGACTTTAACGACAGAAATTTATTTTGTCATAGTTATGGAGGCTGGAAGTCCAAGATCAAGGCGCCGTCAGGGTTGGATTCTGGTGAGGACTCTCTTCCTGGCTTATAAATGGCTGCCTTCTCACCATGTCCTCACATGGTCTTGCCTCTGTGTGTGTGTGGACAGAGACAGAGATCTCTGCTGTCTCTTCCTCTTCTAATCAGGACATTAGTCCTATCAGATTAGAGCTCAACTCTTATGAACTCACTCATTATTAATTATCTCCCTCAAGGCCCTATCTCTAGTCACATTGGGTGTTAGGGCTTCAACATATGAATTTTGGGAAGGCACAATTCAGTCCATCACACTTTCCAACCACTAAATGCCTATAAAAAGTAAGCTCAGTTAGGGCAGAAACTTGGATTGTCTTTTTCATCAAATGTCTTCTTTTTCCAAGGCCTATTAGAGTGCTGAGAACATAGTAGGTCCTCAATAACTATTTTTTGAGTGAATGAATGATGATCTTTATCTTCCATCAGATTGAGATTGCGATTGAGGATGTCTGTGAGAATAGGTCAAGTAGACAGGCATTATTTTGTATTAAAGGTGGACAGTTTTTATGTAATCTTGTATAAAGTCTTTTTCAGTTTTATTACATGATTCATATAGATCATTGGGATTTCAAATTATCCAATTTTTTCACCCATTTCATTCATTAAAGATTTATTGAGCACCTAAGAGGTGCTCAGCACAGGATCGGCTGTGGGTCAAGCTAAGAAGGATAAGAAGCCATCCTTGCTCTGTGCTTATTGAGGGATGTGGTCAGCATAGGAAGCAGTTATGTAACCCACAATTATAATATATATAAAGAACCATTGGAAAAATCACACTTGCCTTCCCTGAGGACTAATAAGGGAAGACAGTTCTAAATAAAACAGAAATGACGCCTGCTAGATAAAAGGGAGAGATTTCTTTATGGCAGAGCTGTTTAAGGGTTGATAGAAGTAGCTCAGGTAAACTTAAGAAGCACTTTACAACTCATTAGTGTCAAACTCCACTATAAGGCACTTGAAATAATATGAAACGAGTGTTTGGTAACTGGCTCCCATCTTCTGCCAAGCTCCCATATGCAAATAGGAGCAGGCTCACATGTTTATCTTCAATGATGCAGGAAGGGGAGAGAGGAGGACAAAGAAGGGAGGAAAGGCCCCCTGGGGAAGGGCAGGCAACCTGTCCCCAGAGGCAGCCAAGAGGATGGTGGGTCCCTATGTTCTTAGGGATCCCCCTAGTCTGATCTTCCCAGACTGGACCGTCATCTACAAGGAGGTCCCTTGAATCTTTGCTTCTGTCCTGGGAATCCCAGACAGCCACAGGACCCAGAGTTGTCCACAGTGATATTTAGGCTAGCAAGGACAACCACTACCAGGGGGCATCAAATCACAACCAGACCTCCAGAACCCAAGGCTGGCCAGTTGCTGGACTTGTCCAGCCACTCATTAATCTCAAAATAATGTAATCCGCACTTTTCACATTTGCATTTTTGGATCCCACTTGTTTTGTTATGATTTTCCCCCAGTATTTATGACTTGGTTAGCTACCTATGGGCCCTGAATAGATCAGTTACAGTCCTGTCTCCTCCTGAGCACAGCAGACTGAACCCCAGTCTTTCCCATGTTTCTTTCTGCTCATGGATCTATGAATCAAGAGACCCAATGACAACTTCCGCTGTTCAATTCCAGAAAGAAAGAACGGCAAGGAGAATTTACAAGGATCCGAGCTCTCCTCACCTGACCACATCACTCCTGGAAAGGTCTGCCTACTCTCCAGGGACCAGAAACAATATTAGACACAAAGCAAGATTGCATGCTTTGCTGGAAATCACGGAGCTGGTGACAGACCCAGAGAGGGCTGAGGAAATCCAAGGATAAGAGTGAATGGCAGTGCCTAAGCATTCCTGCCACTCTCTGTAGAGATTGCACGCTTTGTGTTATCTCTGCCAAGCTATTCGGTGTAGGGTGTTCCACCCTTGGCATCAGCTTGTTTCCCGGGGGCGTTAAATGAGTTCAAATAGTACAGCATGTAAAAACCCTAAGGTCCAGTGGTGACGTCAGGGTGAGCTGCTGCTGCGGCCACTGTGCCTGCCATCGTTACTGCCTCTCCCACCGGGGTGGAGTGCAGCATCGTGTTGACAACTGTAGGCTCCGCTCTCAGACTGCTTGAGCTCGAAGCCCAGCACTTTGGGTTATTTATTTAACTTTTGTTAATCTTAGCTTCCCTATCTGTAAAACGGAGGAATAAGAATGAGAGTCGACTTTATAGATTGTCGTGAGGATTAAAGGAGAAAAATTCATGCGAAGCACAGAACCTGGAGCAAAGTACTCAATAAATGTTTTATTCCTCCAGTGAGCAGAGCTACACGCCCACTCTTCTTTGGTTTCTTTTCCTTTATGTTATCTTTTCAACACTTTGAGTTAGCACTATCCGGTACGTTGCAATGGTCTAGCTCAAGGCCAGAATGAGGTGTATCTAGTGATTAGGAATTGTAACAAAACAGCAAAAAAAGATAATGTGCTTCTGCAGGCCAGCGGAGATCATCGCCCTCAAGGATATCACGGCCTTGAGAAAAGCACAGGCTCTTAGGAAACTTGTGTCCAGCTCGGAAACTGCTGCAGGTTGAAAATCTACATTTGCTTGTCTCTTCTCTGGCTTCACCCAGGTAACTTGGTGACACATTTTTGATTGCAACATACGCAATAGAGAAAAGAACTTCAAGTCCCATTTTCAGGAATTCGGTAATTCTGCAGAGGTGAGAGGGTATGAATGACTGGGAAGTAGACTGTTCTTTTCAAGAGAACTCCATGCCTCTGGACCCTTGGGCAGTCTAAGGGATATCAACAATGTGTTTTGATCAAGAAGATGGCTATGAAAGAAAGTCACTCCAATTTCTGACTACATATGGTGAACTAAACTCATGAGTTTATTTTTACTCTCTACAAAATCTTAGTGGAAAAAAAAGAAAGTCATAAGCCCACAGGACAGAAAGAACGGGGACAAAAGGATAGCAACAATGTTTTGGAAGTTAGAGAGTTGAAGAAAGCGTGGTTACTTACTTACTTGGAGGAACTGGACTCAGGCAGGAGGCTGGTACGGGGAAGAACCTCAGTGATATTAAGCACCAGTTATGTCAGAATGTGTGGGTGCAGGTGGGGTTAAAAATAGGAAGATATTTGAAACATGTAATAAGGAGTGGTTAGAATTCCCCCTCAGCCTCCCTGCCCAGCTAGGCACATGGTTTCATTTGCTAGACTACGGTCATTACAAAGATTCCTACTTCCTATGATGATCTAAGTTGATGTTTTCTGTTGTGGCTGCTCCTTTTCAGACTCCCTAGAGTAGTGGCCAGAATCCCTGGGGAGACAGACCTGGAAAGACTCGAGTATCAGGGATACCCGGGACAGCCGGGGGCGGGGGGCGGTGGTGTGAACTCTGCCCTGAAGAGAGTCTGCGGACTGAATGGCTTTCTTCTCTGTTGGCTCCTAGAATACCAGTTGCCAGACTTCAGCTCTCCAGGCGGGAGCCTGGACAGCTCTTCTCTGTATAAACTGATTTGCTATGAACTTGAGTTAACGATAATGTATTAATTGTACACTGATTAATTAATCATTAATTAATTAATGATAATGTCCACTAATTGTAACAGATGTACCCACTAATATAAGCAATTAGTAGTGGGGAAGCTGGGTATAGAGTATATAGGAACTCTCCGTACTAGCTTCACAACTTTTCTGTAAATCTAAAAAATAAAAATAAATGAAAATTCAAAAAATAAAAAATAGAAAAAATATGGTCTATTAGGAAAAATGGCTATAATGTTGTATCAAACTCCATAATTGTGTAACTAAATTATTCTTAAACTACAAAAATAAAAGAAAAGATACAGGGAGTTTAAAGTCCTACAGTGAAACTAACATCCAGATTAATCTACAGCAAAGTTCACAGTCCATGAGTTCCGCTCATACCCACACAATCCAAACACATTTGCAGTGTTTCACCTGCAATAGGAGCAAAGCACTAAGGATCACAAGACATCAGAGAAAACTTCTAACACAGAATTTCTCAACCTCAGCACTATTGATATCTGGAGCCAGATAATTCTTTCTTGTGGGGGCTGTGCTGTGCATTATAAGATGCTTAGTGCATCCCTGGCCTCTACCATCAGACGCCAGTAGCACAAGTCCACCGTGGCAACAAACGAGAGTGTCTCCAGACATTGCCAAGTGTCCCCTGAGCGAGACATTTTTCCCTGTTGAGAACCACTGCTTGAGCATGAGACAAAGAGAGAGAGAGCCATCAAATAAATAAACAGGAAAAAAAGGAAATAAGCAGGAAAGAGAATGTGCAGGAAATAGAAAAAAACAAGCAAAAAATAGTATCTCCAGAGTGATAAGAGAAGATACTTGATTTATTAAACAAGACCAGGAGGCAATAGAAAAGAAACATTCCAGGAATGAAAAATACTCTTAAGAATTGAATACATGTCAACAGAAAGAAGAAATTAAACAGAAGATTTGGAAGAGAAAGTTGAGGAAATTTCCCAGAAAATAGAACAAAAAAGGCAAAGAGATAGGAAATTGTAGAGAGGAAAAAAAAAATGAATTAGAGGAAAATTTCAGATGATCCAAGATCCAAATAATAGATATTCCAAAAGAGAGAACAAAGAAGATAGAGAGGAGAAATATTTCAAATAATTAGTTCGAGAAAAATGTCCATAATTAAGGATATGAGTTTCTAGATTGACAGGATCCATGAGGAATCCAGTATATGAAATTTCAGAACAGTTGGGATGAAGCAGTCCTAAAAGCTTCCAGACAGGAAATAAATATAGGTTACATACAAGCATCAGGAGTGAGAATGACTTGGGGCTTCTAGAAGCTAGAAAGCAATGGAGCGATACCTTCAACATTCTGAAGGAATTCCAACAAACCAAACTTTCATTCAAGTGTGAAGGTGCAATAACGACATTTTCAGACATACAAGGTCTTGTAAAATTTACCTTTCATGCTTCCTTTGTCAGGGAAGCTACTGGAAAATATCCTATGTCAAAACTAAGGAGCACACCTTTCTCCTCATCCATGTGTGTAGTGGAGGTAAAGAGTGGTTATGAGGCTCTGATGGGCCCCCACACCCCATGAGGAGTTCTCACCAGGCAGCTCTTTCACTTTGTTAGAAAACAAGTCTTGAGGAATTGGCTGTGGGGTGATTCTGCAGCTGTAGCCGGTGACAGAGGTGGGGAGGGGCTCCACTGGCCTCAGGTCTTCGAATGGCTCCCACGTCCACGGTAGCCTTCACCTGTACAAGTTGTCTGTTGTGGCTTTGTCAGGTCTAGTTTCTCTGTTAATCTGCTTTCCGCATTCCAGAAGTGACTCAGATTTTCTGGACAACTGATGATACTTTTTATTGCATTCCAGAGCTATTATGTATATTTTATTTTAATTACTTTTTCTGTAATTTCCAAAAGATTTTGGGGGATCAGTTGGGCAGTAAACATATGTATTCCATCTACCATTTTAAACAAAAAGATGCATAAATAGAAGATTTTGCCCCTCTACCGCAGTGACACGTATTGAGCTTCTGCTCAACTAAGGCCCTCAAATGTTTATCATTTTCTTCTCAAAGTTGATCTTGTCCTCCCTATACTTGTGGGTTTTTTTAAACAATTAAATGTAGGACTTTACATTTATGCCTATTAATTTTTCTTTAGAATTTAGCTGATCACTCTTTCAGTTTAAAGTGAAGAAGCCCTGCTTACATTGGTTAAGCAAAAGGGAAGTTCTTTGCATCTGAAAAGTCTAGAGGATTTTAGCTTTAGATATAGTTTGATCCAGGTGCTCAAATAATGACATTAAAATCTCCTTTTCTCTCAGTTTTCCAGCCCTCCTTTCCTCTGGATTGCCTTCATTCTCAATGAGGAATTATTCACATGGTAGCTCTTGTCCTTTCAAGTTTACATTGTCCAATTTAGTAATCAAAGTAGAAAAATATTCTCCTTTCTATTAGTACCAGCAAAAATCCTGGTATTGGTTCTGATTCACCTAGCTTGGATCATGTGACCATCCCTGAATCATTTATTATGGATGGGGTATTGGCCAGACCTGGGAATGTACTAGAACCTGGTGCTGTATGATCCCAACTGACTGCCAGGACTTACAGTAGGAGAGAGGTGGCTCCCAGAAGGAAGTCTAGATGCCACTAACCAGAAGAGGGAGTGGGCTCAAAAACAGCCTGAGTAGTGAAGACACAAAGCGGGAGCCAAATGGTATGCCAGTCATGACACATGTTAATACTTTACATAAAGACAGGCTCACTCCCAACTTACAGATGAGGAAACTGAAGTTCAGGAGGTCTGAACAACTTACCAGGCTTTTACAATCATAGTTTAGTAAAGCCAGATTTAAGGCCTATGGAAAACACAGATAAGGGAGATTTACCCAAAAGAGAGTAGGCAGTCAGGCTGATCTCTAAAAAGAAGGGGCTAAACCTTCTTAGCGCTGGGGGAACTAGGGTGGGAGAGGGTTTGGTTATGCCCAGAAATAGAGATGCTTTATCCAAGAGCAAAGGAGATCATTCATCACCTAGAAAGTTTAGCATCAAGTTCTAATTCTGGAAAACTTCAAGGATATATGACCCCTCATATCCTGGCAGTGCAGGTGACACAGTTGCTGGCTCTGAGGGGGGAGTCACCTGCCAGGCAGGGCGAACTGGGGGGTGGCCAGGTCCTCTGCTTGAACCGGTGCAAATGTATGTTGAAGCTGAGACACTCTTTTAACTTATAAACAGCTGTGAAATTAACATATTTACTTGTTTTTCCTCATTTGAAGGTTCTCCCCCTCAATTTTGTAAAGCTAATGCAAGATTTAGTTAATCATAGTAATATGGGCCACCCTTCTACCAAGTTGTGACAAAAAGTAATGGAAATGGGGTGAACTGTATTTAAATAAGATCCATCTGTTGAGGGAAAAGGGAAGAATTGGTTACTTTTTGTAGCTCATCATCTGCCCTTTGTTTCAAGCCTTCAGAACCTCCTGGAAGAGGGCTTCTGCTGCTACTGCCCGAAGAATTGTAATCAAGGGTTTGATTAGGTGCTGGGATTTGGAACTGTTAAGTTTCCCTATGTTGGAGGAGGTCATCTAGAGGGCATGACTGCCGGTTGACCTGAGAGCTGGACCCCGGCAATCGGAGGCTCCTCACCCCCTCTCCTGTCCTTGGAATGTACATTCCACCCACCAGTCCCATGCTAGGAGCTGTTTCAAGGACGCAGCCTTGAGACAGCAATGTGTTGTTGAGACCATCTGGACTGAATACGTGACTGAACCCAGTTAAGGCCTCTGTATAAATTCTTCAGATGCCAGTGGCCGGGTGCAAAGATCTACTCATCTTGCAGCCACCCAAGACAAGCCTCGTATGTGAGTTCCCCTGCTTATTAAAACTGCCACTTGCCAATCTGGAGGGGTCTGCCTCTCTCTTCAGTCCCTCCCCACCCTCCGTGTACAGGGGCCAGTTTCAGATTTTACCTGTAAACTCCCAAGGTTGAGAACCAACAACCTGGAACCTTTTCATCAGACTGGGAACAATATCCTATCGTGGTTTCCCATATTCCCAGCATAGTAACTGAGAATAAGAATAAAGATAGTGGTTTTCTGGTGGTTTTCACCTATCCTAGCAAGTGGCAGTGACTATTTTTGTGTTAGCCCAGTCTATACAGCCATGCCTGCCTGAGACCATCCTGTCACTCCCACTGGGAGTGGCTGGTTCCCAGAATTCTGTGTGCTCCTGGGTAGTTGCCTTTCTGGAAATCACATTGTAGCTTATTCAGAAGCACGTTTACTGGAGATCAGTGGAATGGCCATTGGCAGAGCTTTACCTGAGCCTGGAGCATGGCAGCAATACCTGGGTATTTTAGTCCAAAGAGCAATGTCAGCAAAATGGAAAGGATGGGCTGTGGATAGGTACAGAGAAGGCAGCTTGGTCCAACTAATAATTACTGGGAGAAGGGAAATTGTATACCTCGAGCACTTTCTTTGATGGGCACTAAATACTTAGAAGCAGTTAAAAGTATCTGCTCTGTAGTCGCAGCTCTGCTAGGGGTGTGATTTGAACCCTGACCTTGAGTGCTACTTAAACTGTAAAGTGCATTGGGATCATGGGAGTGAGGAGCTTGTTAAAAATGCAGATTCTCATTCAGTAGATCGGGGTGGGGCTGAGACCCTGCATGTCTAACCAGCTCCCAGGGGCTGCTGCTGCTGCTGCGGGCAGTGCACAGAACACCCTGTGAGTATCAAGGACATAACTCCTCTGGGCTTTGGTTGCCTCACGTGTGAAATGGGGACATCAGTACCTTCCCCATAGGATCATTGGAAGAATTAAATAAGAATGTAAAGAGCTTAGAAGAGTACCTGTCACAGAGTGAGCACTCAATAGACGATGACTATTATTTATGAAAAATGGGAGCAATGAAGGCTCATAAAGATTCATTGGGAACCAATGCCAAGTGCTCCATGTAGGGCCTGATGCATAAAAAGCATTGGCCATAGACTTCCTGTGTGCCCAGCTCTTGATGTGCTTTCTCAGTGACTCTCTCCTACATCTATGAGATAGGCACTAACATCCTTTCCACTTGGCAGATGTACAAACCAAGACTTAGGTTAGAACCTTGCAGAAGACCCCAAACTTACTAAGTGGCAGAGCTAGGTTTAAGCCCAGGTCATGTGGCACCAAAATCTGTGAATTTAGTTACCTATGATAATTATTACTGTTATTAGTATTGTCTTATCAAGTCCTCATGAGAACGGTGGGTTTTTATATCCATCTTACAGGAGAGGAAACCAAGTTTCAGGGAGTTTGGTAACTGGTCTAAAGTCATATACACTATCTCTATCCTTTTCTTATACACAAGGCTGGGTCGAGGGAGGCATACAGGCCAGAATTTGGGTCCTGCCCTCCCTGCCACAGACCCCTCTGTGTTTTTCATAAGGGCTCCCGATGGCAGCTGAATAGTGTTCACTGTTCTCATGCCACAGGGGTGACTGGGAGAAGCACTCCTTTCTCGCCTGTGGGACTGATACCGAGCAAGGGCTCGATTTGCTTGCTGCAAGATAAAAGGCCAAGCAGGCAGTGGTAGAGAAAGAACTTTAATAAGCGATGAGCTGACATATCTGAAGATGGTGGACTATTGTCCTAAAAAATCCGTCTTAAAGGAAACTGATTTGGAAATGACTTATATAAGGCAAATGGGATTGGGGAGGGGGCTCAGAAATGGCAGGTGACGGATGACCACAGAACGTTGGGTGCTTCTCCATAGCAGATCTGCTGAATGCAACATTCCTGAGGAATCTTAAAAAACCTCAGTTACTTCTTTATCCAGGACAGAAGGAACAGTTTGGGAAGAGAACATAGATTTTCTGCTAACAAGCTATTGTTTCTACTGGTTACAGATTAGTTTGCCTACATGCAGTTCTAAGCATTTTTCCAAAGCACATTGTGAGAATAAGACAGGGAGGGGAGCATGTGGCCTTGGGGGCTGAAGTTCTAAGAGTCCTTTGTGCAGAGGTGACTGTCTTTCATATTTCTTATGATGTGTGAAGCTTACAGTCTGTCATTTTAGCTTCTCAGTGCTCCTGCGTGATGCTTAGTCAGGCGGAGGGCTGTCAGCAAGTTATTCTCTTATCTGCAGTCCTCCTGCTGTTCTGCAAGGCAAGCTCAGAAACTTTGCTTACTTTATCTCCCATATTAACCTTGTGGGTATAGGCAAAGTTTCATCCTAATCCAGGAAAACTTTAACTCCTTCGTCCTAGGACTTTGTGCCAAGTTACCAGCACCTTTTCCTCCACCCAAACTGAATGCAGCCTTCCAACCCAAAGAAAGCATGGAATGGAAATCTGCTGTGTTGCTTTTGGAAAAGCTACTAACCCCTGATATAACCAATCCATATTAGGAATGCAAAGGCAATGGGGTGGATGGAAAGAGCTGTACAATTCCAGAGAGTTCAAAGTGATGGAGAGAAGGCTATTGAGGATGTAAGTGTTAGGTTAGTTTCTCTGGGACACAGACTGTGAGAGGGAGATGTGCATATAGGACGTTAACTGGGGAGCCTTTAGGGTCCACACCTTTGGGGGAGAGACAGCATTGTGTTCAGGCAGAGGGAAGAGTTCAACTGAGATGCAGAGGCCTCAGCCGATCCCACAGGTAGCTCTGGAGCTGGGGCAGCCCTTCAGAGTTGCCGGGCAGGGCCTTCCCATTCTCACATGACTAGTCACTGCATGCAGACTGTCCCTGGGGTTGGGGGTGTGTGACCTTGGGCAGGGGCATCGCTCCAGCTGAGTGCAATGCCTGGCCACTCAGTGGAGGGTGGTGAGCCACCAACACCCCAGCCTCTGGGGGCCTGAGAGCCTCCACCCTGAAGGGAGGGCTTGGCCTCATACCACCGTACATACTACAGCCCATCACATGGGCCATCAGGGGCTGAACTTGGCAGAATTACAGAAACAGCTATAAATCTTGCTTTAAGAATAAAATGACCCCACGGGCAAAGCCAAAGGCCATTTAGAGAACAAAAATGATTTCACTAATGATTGCAACTAGTCAAGGAGGCCCCACAGTCCTGCCCAGCCCTAAAAGTTTGCAAATTCAATTATTGGATGAGAATGGAATATAATGCAAAAGAGCCAAAGAGGCACGAAAATTTTCAGCACAAATTATTTCAACCATTTCGGCCTATTCTGGGTTTCCTATTTCCAACTTATACCAAATGTACTTGAATACACATGTACATGCGCACACACGCACGATTAACCTTGGATATGGCTTCCTTTCAGAGACATGAAAAGCTACTGAATCAACTCCATAACATTTCCCAGACTATCTTTGAAAGGAGCAGATGAATGAGTTTGACGGAAAACTTTTTGCTTGAAATTTTCCCTTTCTCAGATTGCATAAATTTAAGGGGAAAGTCTGCCAAGTGTTCAGTGACACTCTGCATGGTAGCTTCTGGCAGGGACACTCTGTGCCAGCAGCTAAATGAATGTTTTCCTGAACCACTGACTTATCATTATTTATCACCTGCTCTGTTCCTTGTTTCCTGCACAAGGGCTTTCTGAATGACTGAGGGAGGAATAGGGAAAAAACCCAAACTTTTCTAGAACCGTGAAAGACACTGCATATTGACATCGGTTGCTGAGAATTCATCTGGTAGATAAGGCTGCAGTGATGAACGTGTTTTCAAGCCTAAAGTGGGCAGTAGGGGTCAAGCTCCCAAACTAGAGTATTTGGATATTTAGGACTCTGGCTTTGTGTTAGGAAATTTCTATTAGAATAAGATGTCTCACAAGATGAAGCGGGTCATATAATTCCCCTGCTGAAAACCCTTTTCGTTGTACTTAAAATGAATTCCAAGCCCCTAGCTTGGCCTAACCAAGCTCTACAGAGCCCAGGCCCTGCCCTTTTCCCAGCCTCGTTTGGGGCCACACTCAGTCTGATTCTCTGTGCTTTGCCCATACTGATGGCATACTTAGGTTCCTCCACATGAGAAGCCCTCTCCAAACCCGTGCTTGCCCCTGCTGCCTGCAATGTTCTCCTAGCACTTCAATGGTGGGTTTCATCTTTAGTTCAGTTGAAATGTCACCTCTTCAGAAACGCCTTCCCTGACCATCAGCCTCCACTTTTATTCTCTATCCTTAGAGTGTGTTCTTGCTTTTCTTCACTGTGCTCACCTACTAGAATTTGTAATTATTTATATGCTTATTTCTTTATTTATTGTCTCTTTCCTACACTAGACTCTACTCCCCAAAAGGGCAGGGATGATATCCACCTTGTTTTCCATTGAAAACCCAGTGTCAGGCACACAGTAATGTTACTGAACCAAGTGGGCTCCCCTCCTGTGAGTCAAATAAGACTCTACACCAGTGGAAGTTGTCTCACGAAGTAAAATGTGGTTGCAGCAAATAGGAGGCCATGAGGAATCATTTCCAAAGTCATGGCATCCCCAAAGAAAGGGAAGCAGGAACTTTTATTTCAGTTGGGAAATGAATATTCAAAAGGGAGAGGCGGGTATTTGCCTGCACAGGCTCAGTTGGAGAACGTGCTTCCACATAATGAGGCCTAAGCTCCTCCTGGAGAGTTCTTTGCATTAAAAATAAGGCAAAGATCATGGGCTTAGTTCTTGTGGTGAGGCTTGGTCAGTTTCAGGATGTTTGGTGGTTACACCTCCCTTGAGTTTCCCACTTGGTCAGTTTCAGTATGGTGGTGGTTACATCTCCTTAACATACAAAAGGAAAAGAAACGACTTGGAAAAACAGTTAATTGCTTCTGAGCCCACCTTTGAGTTTCTCAAGGCACCTAGTCCATGTGTCTGATTGCACAGTGCCTCATCCTGTGCTGAAGTCCTATGCTTTCTGTTTCATGGAACACTTATTTACAGATTTTAAATGAAGGCTTTGCGTATATGGGGATATCTCACAGACATAACGTGGATGAGAGGTGTTTTTAGGATGAGGACATTCCAAACCCTCTTTGCAACTAATGGCTCCTTCCTCCTCGTCTCATAGTGGTTTTGTTTCAGTTGAGATATAATTTACATACTGTGTATTGCACACATTTTAAGTGAATTTCACGTGTGTATACATCCATGGAGATCTAGATGGAGATGTATAATGTTTACAGCACCCCAGAAGGCTCCCGTGTGTCCCCTGTCAGTCAATACCCTCCAAAAGGTAACCACTATTATAATTTGTATCACTATGGTCAGTTTTGACTGTTTCTTAACATCATAAATGGAGTCATACATCATGTATTCTTTTATGTCTCTTCTTTTGCTCAAAAGTGTGATTTTGAGATCCATCCATATTGTTATATGTCTCAGTAATTTGTGTTTTTTTTGTTGCTTTGTAATATTCCGTTGTGTGAATATACCACAGTTTATTTATCCATTCTACCATTGAAGGATGTCTACTGGGTTGTATCCAATTACTGGCTATTGTAAGCAACCCTGCTGGGGATATTATTGTACAAGTACTTTGGTAGATGTTAGAAGACTATCTGCTGGGTGTATGTCCTGGAGGGGAATTGCTCCCAGATAGGCACATGTGTAGCCTTAGGAGATACTACCAAACAGTGTTCCAAGGTGGTGGTACCAGTTTATACTCTGCCTTACTCCACATCACCACCAGCACTTCATATTTCCCCAGATTAATTTTCATTCTGAAAGGTGTGTGGTACATCTCTTTGAGGTTTTGATTTGCCTTTATCCAATGAGAAATGATATTGAACACTTTTTAATGTTTAGGGGCCACGTGGGTATTTCACGTGTGTGTATACATGAATTGCCCGTATGTGTGAAGTGCCTGTTTAAGTATTTTGACCGTTTTTAAAAAATGAATTGTCTTTTTCTCATTGATTTGTAGGAGTTCTTTTTACATTTTGGATATGAGTTATTTTACAACTGTATGTCTTGCAAATATCTTCTCCCAGTCTGAGGCTTTCCTTTTCACTCTCCTAATGGTGTAATTTGATGAACAGATGCTCTTAATTTTAATGAAATACAACATACCCATCTCTTATTTTATGATAGTGCTTTTTACATTCTATGTAATAAAGTTTTGCCTACTATAGTGTTTTAAACTAAAGAATAGAGTGGGAGAGATGTTAAAAGAGGGTCCTAGTATACTTGAAATGACTTTTAGGACCAAGATGGTTGAAGCATGACAATAAAATAGGGGGCTCTCCCAGTTCCCTTTATCAGAGCCCAACCCATTCCTCCAGGCCTTGCTCAAATTACTCTCCCTTCATGAGGTGGCTGCCAACCATATACGCCTCTGTTCCTTTCAGGAAGGGCTCAGATGAGTTGTTCTCATCTGTTGGTAACTTCTTAGAAAGACTATAGGCTGAATTGCAATTCTCCACAATCACCACTCAAAAATATTCAACTCAGGTAGACGACACAGAAATCACACTACATGGACAAAGATTCATTCACCAGATATATTTGAAGTCTAAGCTCTTTGAGCTATACACGTGCACAAATGATTCAGTTGGTGGAAATCTCCCCCTTCCCCTCCATAGTTAAACTTTTCAAACTTAAAATAGTGCTAAAGAGGTTTGCATAATGTGCATCATGGAAATGCTGAGGCAGTTCTGACTTCCGCAGTGCCAGGAGGTTCCACTAAAACACTTCAAGGAGACCTTCCCCTTTCCTACTGCTCTCCTGGGGAAAGGTCCTCTTACCCGCTTCCCAAACCCAACCTAAGTACTTGGTCTGAGACAGCTTAACGTCGACACTTCGCAATAAATTTCACCGAGACTAACCACTTGGGTCATACACTCCGAGTTATTTTATGACTACACAGAATGGTCATGTCAACTTTTACTAAATTTAGTTGCAAATGTCTGATGTATCTGTTTTAAGACATTTAAAAACCATTTCCAAATATTTTCTCTCATCTAGATTTCTTTCGAACCTGCAGTCTGAAAATTCTGAGTGGCTTAAAAAAGTCAAATGACCCGCAGATGACTGAGATTCAGCACAAAATGGCTGACCGCTGCAGTTTTCCATCACCTGAGGGCAATAGTTCTTCCACAAGAGGGCAGCATTTCTCCACCATTAAGTCTAATATTGCATTTCTCAACGGAAAACCGAAAACCTCCACAGCAAAGGAAAGTCAAAGCATTTGCTTATTATACACTCCTCAGATTTTATTTTTAAAAGGAGCCTTCCTTTTTCTTATGGAAACTCAGGATTTTACAAGCAATGCTGTCCTCAGTTTCAGCTGTACTGTGTCCAGTACTATATTGCTATATTCACAGTAGAACGGACTTTAATTTCTGAGCGATCAGTCTATGTGTTAAGTTTCTGATGAAACTAACATACACCTTAGTGAAAAACCACAACAATCCTTCTGTCAGTCGGCTGTGTTATTGTTCTTATGTGTTTTTCTGAGGCTTGGGGTCATGAAAGTATTTCCCCACTCCGTCGTAATTGGCATTTGCATCTAAAGTAATTCATTAATGGAGAGGAGTAGACGAGGCCTGGCACATATAGCAGAAGGTAATGGTTCTATAGGTGTATCTTCTGTAATGCACTTTGGGCTAGAGAAATAGAAAAATCACATGTAACGAAAACAAAGAAGTTTTAAAGCAATATGGGCATTGCATGCGTTGGATCGGCATACATTTCTCTATCATCCTTTCCCTTTGAAAAGACTCAGCAGCTGCTACATTCTGGAGATTTGGCATCACCCAAATTGTCTGCCACTGACACTTGCATCTTCACTTTATTTAAAAACAAGTGGTCTTGATAGCAAAGATGTTGACTAATCATTTATATATCGGCATGAGAAGTTTTGTGCCCGTCCAAAATTCAACATTATCCATAATAGTGTAATATTATCAGATTATCTGCATTAGTATATGAATGTATTCATAAGCAATGCACATATTATGTTCCTAAGCAGCTAATGACTGAACGATCACTAAATAAAAAACATCCAGAGTTTAAAAGCACAGCTGAAACATTTGTACAAATATACAAAGAGAAAAAAACAATCGTTCAGACACCATGAGACTTTTGTAATAAATAGGTTTGTCTGAAGTCGGTCTCTATCACCCTGGACAAGCCTCCCCAACGAGGCTGGGAAAGTTCTGTATGGAAGTGGTGTTCAAAACCTACTGAGGAATATCTTTGGGGCCAAGCTCAGTTTTGCCTCCAGGAATTTTAACAGAGCTATGAAGTATTGACTCAAAAGAGTGACTATACCCAGCCTTGTTGAGCCGGATGATGCTGATAATTTTCCTAATCTAGATAGGACATGGCTGGATGCTGACAATCTGTGAGTTATAGTATATCCTCAAATCATGAAAATAAATGCTGGTGATCATGCATGTCCTGGGAATGTTGGGATGCAGAGGACTGAGTGAGACCAGATAGGGATATCTCATGCAGTCAAAGTCAAGTTTACTTATGGTCCTACTTAAGTGGCCAGGAAAGAACAGAGCACACACGTCAGGACTGGGACTGAAACAGATCACAAACAACACAGGTGCTATTTGTTACTGATGTCTCTGGCTTGGATCAACATGAGAGTGAAGATATAGCCTGTGCTGATTGTTTAATAAGAAAATACTACTTTTTTTTCTAGAAGCTTCTAAATAATGGATTATATTTGATGGGTATGATATGATCAGGAAACAGATCACCTTTTCCTAGCCCTTTTGTCCAAGAGGCTTGATTACAAGGAAGGAATCTCAAACAACCAAACACCCAGGGATTTAAAGGCAATTATTTTTTTTTTTGACAAACAAACAACAGGGGGAAAAAAAAGCATGATAAAGAGGAGACAGATATTATCATTGAGGAGGAGCAGTGAGCTCAGTTGGACACGGAGGGTGGCAGGCCGGGACGCCGGGTCTGGATGATTTTTGGCTTTGGGGATGTCTTTGGATCCTCTTCTTCCTCGATGTCACTGTCACACACATGCACGACGACACTTGGGGTGGACTCAGTCCCTGCATGGAGCTCATACTTCTCTCCTGAAAAGCAAGAAAAATTGGGGATGAGAGAGGGAGAGGCATTTCAAAACAGATTCTTTGGTGAGGTTTGCTTAGGAAGTGAGAATATTTTTCAGTGTCGGGAAACCTGGAATCCTATCTAGGAATGGCATGGGGTACTGGAAAGTGGAATGAGCTTGATCTGTCATTGTATCCCAGCTCCACCACCAAGTGCACAACCCTGAACAAGCCACGTAACTCTCTTAGCCCCAGCATCCTCAACTGTAAACTTCAGAACGGTAATAACTATAGTCCATAGGATTGTGGTGGAAACTGATTGAGTCTGGCCACAGTTTCTCTTCCATTTCCCAGCATTACTGCTAATTGCTGAGTAACCTTGAGCCAATCACTTCACTTCTTTACCTTTTGGCTAGGGAAGTCTCTAAATTCTCCTCCAGCTGTACGCTTCTTGCAGCAAGAGCTACCCCAGGATGGAATAAAGCAGGATCATCCTTGTCTGGGATTTGCAGTGGTTGCTGGGTCACTGGGTTAGGTGACGGTCCCTTCCAGTTCCAAGAGTCTCTCCTTCTTCACTAGCTCATCTTATAGTCAAAGGGCTGTAAGCTGACTAGCTTCTTGTCTGTCTTTGGTTCACTTGAGGAGATATTTCCTGAGCTTCTCCCATGGTCTGGCCCATTGCTGCTCATAAAGGCTACAAGGCACAATAAAAAATATTTGTGTCTTTCACAAGAGCACAGCCCAGTGGCAGAAGGCAGAAATAGGAAGTATCACAAACTACTACCATGGTAAGCACTAGGGACAATATATATCAAGGACTATGGTACCAAGTTGTAAGGAGCAAGTAGCTCTGAAAGGCTTTCCAGTGGAGGTGACAGTTGACCTGGGTCTAAAAGACAAGTAGAAGGCCTCCAGGTAGTGGGGCTAGAAGAGGGGGCATTCTCAATCTGCACCCTTGTAACTTCTCAACTTATCTGTTGACATACTCATCTTCATCTTTCCATTCTTCATGAATGGGATAATCTACAAGCAATGTCTCCCAGACATCCTCCTAGGCAGTGGCTCTCTAGGTCTCACTAGATCGTGTCCTAATTCCTTTGACTAGGACAAAAGACTCTGCACATCTCTCATCAGTCATGACAGCCACATTTTTATACTCACCAAACCAGCTACTTATTTGGCATAGTCTCACCTCTCCGAGGGTTCCCTAAATCCTGCCCTCCTTCCAGGATCAAAGCCAGACACCACCCAGTCCAGGAATCTGGCCTGATACCCTCAGTCTGTAGTGGAAAGTGCCCCTTCTGGATGGCCAGAGCAAGTGCTGTCAGTTCCAGTGCCAGGGTACGATTTATGTGCTACTGTGCACATCTTGGTGAGCATCAATGGTGAAAACAGCAAATTCCTGCAAGGTACAGTTTTAAATTCTGGATGCTGACATTAGGGAATGAGGAGCACTGACAATGCAGTAAGTATAAAGCTCTTCTAAGTGATGCTGGGAAGGAATGTAAATGTTCAGAGTCAGCTATTATGGTTTGAATCATGTCCCCCTAAAAGATGTTGAAGTCCTAATCCCCAGTACCTGTGAGTGTGATCTTATTTGGAAATAGGGTCTTTGCAGATGATTCAGTTAAAATGAGGCCATTAGGGTGGGCCCTACTTCAGAATGACTGGTGTCCTTATGAAAAGGGGAGATTAGGGCGCAGGTGCTCATATGGGGAGAACGCCATGTGAAGATGGGAGTTATGCTGATATGAGTCAAGGAACAACCAGAAGCTAGAAGACAGGCCTGGATTAGATCTTCCCTAGTACCTTCAGAGGGGGCGTGGCCTTGTTGACACCTTGATCTCAGACTTCTAACCTCCAGAACTTGAGTCAATACATTTTTGCTGTTTAAGCCTCTCAGATTGTGGTGTGTTGTTATGGCCGCCCTAGCAAACTAATATGGCCATACTCGGCTAAGAGTCTCCTCTTTCTGTTAAGAGTCAGAGGAGTCTTTATTGGACCCCGCTCCACATCCTGGTGTATAGAGCAAATGCTTTCCTGGGTGAGGGCAACAAATAGTTCACAGAAATGGAGCATCACACCTCCGGTGTTTCTCTGGACATTGGCAGCAGCAAAGAGGGCGAGAACTAGCCAGAGCCATACAAATATGGTTCATAGAGACTACAATTTACAGCCTAGATTTGGTGAAATTGTAGGTCGAGAAAGTTGTGTCAACAAGTATTAAATCTCTGACATGAGGGAGCCGACGTGGACCTGTTTGGATCCAGGGTAGGACAGTGACACAAACAGGGGACACAGAGCAGAGCCAGGATGGAGATATTGCCTGAGTGACTCATGCCACGCTATGCTTCTCCCCCCTGGAGAGCAGGCTTGATAGTCAGCAGTAACCCAACTGCACTGTACTCCCCTCTGAAGTTATTCTACTGCAGACACTGTGGTTGTGGTGTACGTATTGATGCTACTCACAGCTCATTTAATTGTGTTTGTTCCTTTCTCCTTAAAGTACTTTGTCATCTGTATCAAAATCCCAAGGTAGAAGAACCACTTCAGATACTGCTAAGGAGAGGAACCTACACGAAACTGACTTTATCTGAGAGTTGCATAAGACTCTTGGAGTGGGCAGAACTGGTTGGTGTCATCTTTGAGCAGTGGTTCTCAAACACGTGACAGTTGACTGGCAGGTGCTTGTTAAAAACAGGGTTGACCAGTATGAGGATGCAACTCTGCAAATCCTGACTTAGTGACATCTACCTTGGGACCCAGCACCCCTCCAGATGTTTCAGTGTCTGGGTGGCCACTGTTACACAGCTTTGTGTGACAGGCAGGAGGCTGGGGTCCTGTGAGGGTGCTAGCATGCCCATAACGTGTCCCCTCCCTTCCTCCATTCCGTGTCATAATTTTTCATTGGAAAATGATCACAGTACAGGTAGAAGGCAGAAGAGGGAGGGACTCTGAGGATGCGTACAGAAAAAGAAGCAAGGAATCCCAGATCAGCTCTGCAGCCACTCCCAGCCGTCAGTGCTCATTAATCTTTGGTGTTCTCATCTTTGTTTCTGGGAGAACAGCGAATCTGTCAAAGTTCCACAGACAACAGTGATTGAGTTCATTGTATCCGGAGTTTCTTGAATTTTCTCTTTCTTTCAGGAACGCTTTGCAGTTCTGAATGAGAGACACCCTCAAACAAGAGCCAGAGAAAGAAATGATTTCTGAGTAGTCAGTGAGGTGGCTCTTGTTTTCGTGTACAGGATTTCTTTGAAGTTCTCACGTTTGGAGAAGAAGCGCCTCTTGAAGAAACGCTAGTGGCTGCCGTAGTCCTGCTCGTTGCTCTGCTGGTTGTGATGGAGGGATGAAGGACGGGGCAGTCTCTTGTCCTCTGATGCGGGGATGACAGAAAAGAATCTGCCACAGCAGAGACTGTGGGACCTGGTGGTGAGGTGGTGAGAGCAGGGAACCCAGCCAGGAGACTGAGCAGACACTCGCCCCTTTTCCTCATCTGTTGGCAAGAAGCTAGCTTTTTTTAAATAGTAGTAAAACATACATAATGAAGCTAGCCTTTGATTAAACCATTTGTTTGCCCTGGCTTGGGTAAAGAACATTCCCTTCAAGTCACCTCTAGTTGCAATGTGTTTACTGCTTTAAAAGTGGATTCCTGCCTTCCAGACTAGGTTCTGGGGGCACACGCAGGATGGGGGGCAAGCGCAGGGGGATACTCTGTGTAGGGCAACTTTCACGTGGAGTTAACAAAGTCAGATCGCTCAGTAGCAGAGATATTTTATTGCTGTGATTCCGTTAACTCTGACATTTCACTGTTCTATCTTTGGAAACTTTCTTCCTATCAAAATCCAGCGAAGCTTAATAGCTGCTGAGAACCCACAAGATAAAAAGAAATAGCTTTGGTCTTGCTGGATTGAATTTTTCTTTTTTTGGCCTCTCTTTTCCTTTGGGCTTCAGCTAATTCCTCTACCACAAGGGCTGACGTCAGTGCTGTCACCCTGCGTGGGGACCAACTGGGCTCAGTAGGGGACAAGGAGCCCATGTGGCCTTGTCTACACAGGGCGGGGCGCGTCCTGCCACAGTGCAGTGAGCACAGCCAAGCAGCCCAGCATTTCTTTTAAAGGACAAGCAGAGGTTCACCCATCATACTGTCACTCGTCTAGTCTGTATTCAAACTGTCCTTTCTCCTGTGAGCAGAGTGGAGGCCATGACCGAAAGCCCTCAGAAAATGCACTGATCGGGGTTTTCCACCAACCCCCATGCAACAAATTCCCAGCCAAGCCAATGCAAACTCCTCCAGGACGTGCTCAAAAGTTAGATGCTCGTTCAGGCCTTTGCAACTGACATAGGCTTGGCCACTATTCAAAATAGATGCCAAAGTTCTGTCTCCTCTTTTCCGGAGTGGATGGAGACAGGTTGGTGACAACATCCCAATTCCTGAAAGACTGGAGGACGTGGAGGTGCCCATGGCTGCTTCCTATTCCCAGGAGGGAAGAGGTAGGGTCCCTGGGCTGACCAGGGGCTGGGGGACACGGTGACATGGTTCTGGCTCAATTGCAGAGAAGTGCCTTGATGACTGTTGGTCCAAGTGTCCTGGAAGTTCTCCATCACGCCACCTGTGGCCTATGGGCCATAAACTGGCCACTTCTTGAATTCTCTCTAAAATAATGAGTGTGATTACGCACAGTTTGTAAAAATCAACAAAATGCAGATGTATTACAGGTGGGTTGATAATACAGAGCTACATTTATGTGTAGTAAAGCAGAGTTGAGACTGTTCAGAATCCTAATAAGAAAACTCTTGTGATGGAGAGAAAGACAGCTCTTCTAAAACCACAGTGCCTCCCTGGACAAGTCCTCCCATGAGTTCTGCCAGGAATGGGTGGACTCCCTGCCCTAGAGGCTTCCAAAATACAGCAAAGGCCAGCAGGCACAGGCCACGGTTTCTTTCCTCCTCAGCATTACTGCTGCCCTTCTCAGAAGAGTCTTTCCCTGGAACCACGTGAGCTCCCAATTCCTGTCTCTATGAGGAGCCACATTCCTGGCCTGATCGCACACCAGCATTCCACTTGCTGACATCTCTATACGTCTCCTGCTCTTTCTCGAGCTCACATATCTAAAGAGAATTATTTACTTTTCCCTCTCAATCTATGTTTCCTTCCCAGCTATCGCATTTCTCCTAGAGGTTCCATCATTATTCAGCCTTCTAGGTGCAAATCTTTCAAGTTGCTCATCCTTGAACCTTCCCTTTCTTTCGCCCACTGTGGTTACTCAGTCACCGAGCATTACCGAATGTCGCTTTGATACATTTCTCTGTGTGCTCCTTCCCTGCACCCCAGTAGTAATGACCCTGTCCATGGTTCATCTCCTCCCACCAGGGTAGCTTAGCTGGTTTCCTCACCACAGGAACGAATCTTCTCTGCCAGAATAAGCTTCCTAAAAACGACACTTGGAAGCTTCACCCTATCACATACTAGTGTGTGACTCTGAGAGTTATACAACATTTCTAAGCCTCAGTTTTCCTCATCAGTAGAATGGGAATAACAACCACATCCCTGGGATGCTGTGAAATAAAGAAATATGTGTCAAATACTTTATCAAGTCCCCCAAGATGCATGCTATGATTATTTAAGGTGACATTATTTTGGTCAGTGCTGCCCCCGAAATAATTTCCAGTTTTCAATATGATGAACTAACTTAGTCACACTACGCAATAGTTAAATAATTAAGCAGCTGAATTGTTGTAAAGAGCTTTTGCCTAGTGGAGTCCCTGTTGTAAACAACAATCAGGGGTGGATGATGACCTGCTGAGTCCCACAGTTTGAAGGAACAGCAGCATGTCGTGATTCAGATGAATGATCTTTTTTCCCCTAACCACTACCCCCACCCCCCACTGGTAAATCTCTCTCCTTTTTCCTCTTTCCTCCTACCCATTTCCATACTTTTGTTGTTGTGAGAAGGAAAATCATAAGTTGCTTTTAAAATGAGATCTCTGATTTTCTTTTGAGATAGTGGGAACCACTTACTTATAATGTTTAATTATATCACCTTTTGTATTATTCCTTAGCTATTTCATCTGGTGATGTTTTATATTCCAAACTGCTGAAGTCAGGACTGGAACTTCTTTTGTGGCTGCTGCAGCTTGGTGTGCATGTTAGTGCTCGATAAATGTATTATCGATTTGTGAAAGGCCTGAGGCTTGGCTGCTGATGACATACTTGTGTGATGTCCAGTACATGCTTACACGGGAATTTTTCTCCTATAGTTTAACTTGTGTAAGTTTTAGCTTTTCAACTAAGCTGAAAACTCTTTAAGGGCAGCTCTTTATCCTGTTTTCAGTATGCTCTCACTGCTAGGACACAGGAGGTGTCACAGATTCTCGTCATCTGCCTATAACGTGACAACAGTTACTTACTGAGCACTTACTAATTTCCAGACACAGCTCTAAGGACTTCACATAAATCGGATATTCAAACATGATAGCAGCTCTGTAATGTGGGCTTCATAATGTCTAGTTTATACAGGAGGAGATTGAAATCACACAGTAGTAAATGGCAGAGCCGGGATTCAAACTCAGGTCTGTCTGACTTCAAAGAATGTGCTGCTAACCACTCTCAGGTCTTGCCACTCATTAGCCCACTGTTTCCATTTTCTACAAGAGACTCTACTCTCTAGTTTTTTTTTTTTTTGTGGGGAAGACCAGCCCTGAGCTAACATCTGTTCCAATCCTCCCCTTTTTTTGCTGAGGAAGACTGGCCCTGGGCTAACATCGTGCCCATCTTCCTCTACTTTATATGGGACGCCGCCACGGCGTGGCTGACAGGCAGTGCGTTGGCGGGCGCCCGGGATCCGAACCCGCGAACCCCGGGCTGCCAAGCGCAGACTTAACCGCTGCGCCACCGGGCGGCCCCCTCTACTCTCTAGTTTTAACTTTTACTTTTAATACATTTTCATGACAACTCATATTTTTAGTGAATATTTGTCCTTTAGCTAATGAACCATTTATTCCTTCTGCATCTTGCCTCTTTTTGTTTTGGCCAATTGCTAGTTGTTCTAGGCATGGTCTCTTTGAATCTTCAAAATTAATCTTCTCAAAAGACAACATTTAATACATTATAAAAAGAAAAGGACTATAAATTATAGACTGAGTTGATTTACATCTTATATGGTAGCTTTGGCCTCTGGAAAAAGATCCTCTATGTCTCCTTCCTGCTTTAATTTTATTCTCTCTCATTAAAGGTGAATTCTCAACAGGAAAGTTATGTGTTGTACCAGATTGATTGTGTTTTGCAAAAACAGTCATAATATTTCCCACCCAATGTTACTCTTCTAGAACCTTGCCACTCCTCCACCGAGGACGGCTCCCACTGTCTTCCCTCCCCTTGATTCTGGACAGGCGTTTATGAGGAGTAACCAGTGTGACTTCTGAGTTAGGTCACAAAAATGCCATGTACTTCCACCTTGCTCTGTCAGAGTGGTCACCCTTGGAACCTCACCTCCATGTTGAAAGGAAGCCCAAGCAGCCCACAAAGAGGCTCACATGGAGAGGAACCAGGGCCCCTGACCCATGGCCTCTCTGAGCTCCCAGTCAGCAGCCACACCACCTTGCCAACCATATGAATGAACTATCTTGAAAGTTGATTCCACATTCCCCTGCTGAGATGCCCCAGCAACACTGCACACAGCAGAGATGAGCCATCCCCATGAGCCCTGCCCAAATAGCAGATTTGTGAGCAAAATAAATGACTGCTGTTGTTTTAAGCCCTTCATTTTGGTGTATTTGTTGTGTTGCAATTGATAAGTCATGGGTCGTCCAAGTTCTCTTTGTTCAAAAGCAAGCCAAGCCACTACAATTGAGTTGAAATTAATTGCCTTTTGGTGTTTTTTCCTCTTTTTCCCTGCTCAAGTGCTATGTTGGAGTGGATGCTTCACTAGTTCCAGGGGTTCCTTCCATGTGGAGGGAGCTCCATTAGCTCACCGCTGGGGACCTCTCTCCCTGGCCCCACTCTTACTCCTCTCCAGTGGAAGAGGAGTGACACCTGATGGGTAACTTTGGGAAATGCCAGCTCCCCTCTTCCACCTTTCTCTTTGAGCCGTCTCTCCCTGAGAAGGGCTTGTGCTCTTGGCCATGTGCTAAGCCCGGCAGAAAAGACCCTGCCCTGTGTGGGGTGGTCTCACGTTCTCCATCTCTGTGACAGGGTGAGTAAAACTGCATGGTTCTGGATTTCAGCATTAGAAAGCCCGGCCTGTTGCTCAACTCAGCCACTTTCTCTGCTTTAGCCTTTCATCAGAAACAAGGCTGGCATTATTGATCTCATCTGTCTTATTTCTTATCCAACCCTCAGTGAGTTCTGAACCAAACAGGGGAAAAGCAGGTGTCAGTTATTAATCTATGCTGGATTTTAAGAATGGATGACGGCTTATGAAGGCAAATGCTAAGAACATTTCCACCAGGACCCTTGCACACAGAACCATGCTGGGTTATTTGCTGAGTGTGAAACTTTAGTTTGGCTTAAGAGTCCTTTATATTCGATTAAGAAGAAGAATGGAAATTACAATATTAAAATTATTTCAGGCTCAGACATGTTTAACAGGCACTGCAAACCCTCATCCCCAATATTTTTATTGTAGATGTAGTATTTTCAAGAGGAAGTAGGGAGCATCAGTCCTGATCTACGGAATAAGTAAAATAGAATTTCTGTGTGTGTGAGGTTTCCTGACCATGCTGCCTGTGGTGAGATTGAAATCAGAGATTGAGGGAAGAGTTCAGGATGATTTGCAATGTGTTTGGAAGGTGTTCACATTTAGATTTCCCTTTCTTTCCAGTGTTAGGTTTAGGACTTGCTAGAATCTGGCAGGGAGAGGAAGGCCCACAGGCTGCCAAGCCCCAGTTCCCCACTTCCTTGTCAACTGTGGAGACGGAAGGGCCTGGCCCCGATCCAGCTGTCAAGACATCCGGAGAGCTGGGAAGGAGAGAGTGACATGCCAAAGCAGGGGAGGTGACCTGCACTTCCTTCCTCTACCCCGGCATTGGCCAGTATTGGAGCTCGCCATGTCTTATGATCCCCTCTCAATCCTGGCAGGACTAATGCTGGTTTGGTTTGGGGCCAAAAGTATTCCTCAAGAGAAGGACTGAGTTACAGTGAAAAACATCAGGAAGTTTCCCAAGGCTGCACCTCCTCCCCATCCAGATATGCTCAATAACAGTATTTTCAAATTATCTACTGACAATCTTGTCTTCTGGTTTTCCAAAGGGAAGGAAAGAAAGTGTGCGTGTGTCTGGAAGGAGGAGGAGGAGGGTGACATGTCTCTGTGCTGTCTCCCCTCTCTTACCCTCTTGTTTCTGCTCCCACCTGGTACCTCTGACCCCTTATAGTCACTCCCTGCCTCTATGTCTCTGATGATTCTTTGTCACTTTGAGAACCGCCTGACAAATGCTGCAGAAGTGTAATTAGTGTGGTTCTCAAACAAGGGTGCTACACTCCCAGGGGTGTCTGGAAATGCAACGGGGAAACTTTTTTTCATTGTCATAAGGACTGGGTTAGGTGTGGATACTGACATTTAGTAACTGAGGCCCAAAGATGCTAAATGTACTGCAATGTGTAGGATTGTCGATTCCAAAATATCATAACTTTCACACTGAGAAATCCTATGCTAAGAGCTTAACATAGGCACTTACATTTTAATAGGGGACTAAGTTATGGTTTGAAAATCAAATGACAATAAATAGGTAACACACACGGAGCATTTACTATGTCCGGGGCTGGACGTATAGATTTATATGGATTATCTCATTTGATACTGGCAATAATCTGATTTTACTGTTGAGGAAGTTGAGGCAGAGAAAGGTTAAGAAAGTTGCTCAAGGTCACAAAGCTAATAAGGTGGAGCCTGGATTCAAACTCACATCCTGAGTTTTAATCATCATCCAAAAGCAAGACAAATAGCTCTCTTCATGTTGGAGCTTTTTTATAGCTACAAAAGAAAAGAGGAAATATTCCAGGGCACAAGGACTTACTGGAAGCTTTAAAAATCACAGCTATGTGGTAGCTGCCTGTTCACAAGCTCAACCTGGGAGTGGAGAAAGAATTTTTCTTTTCTTTTTTTTTTGAGAGTTTTTCTTTCTTTCTTTCTTTTTTATTGTGGTAACATTGGTTTATAACATTGTATAAGTTTCAGGTGTACATCATTATACTTGTATTTCTGCATAGATTACATCATGTTCACCACCCGAATACTAATTACAATCCATCACCACACACATGTGCCTAATCATCCCTTTCGCCTCCCACCCTCCCCCCTTCCCCTCTGGTAACCACAAATCCAGTCTCTGTCTCTGTGTGTCTGTTTGTTGTTGTTTTTATCTTTTACTTATGAGTGAGATCATATAGTTTTTGACCTTCTCCCTCTGACTTATTTCGCTTAGCATAATACCCTCAATGTCCATCCATGTGGTCACAAATGGCTGGACTTCATCATTTCTTACTGCTGAGTAGTATTCTATTGTGTATATATACCACATCTTCTTTATCCATTCGTCCCTTGATGGGCACTTAGGTTGCTTCCAAGTCTTGGCTATTGTGAACAATGCTGCAATGAACATGGGTGCATGTATCTTTACGTATTGGTGTTTTCATGTTCTTTGGATAAATACCTAGCAATGGAATAGCTGGATTGTGTGAATAGTTCTATTCTTAATTGTTTGAGGAATCTCCATACTGTTTTCCATAGTGGTTGCATCATTTTGCACTCCCACCAGCAGTGTACGAGAGTTCCCTTATCTTCATATCCTCTCCAACACTTGTTGTTGCCTGTCTTGTTAATTATAGCCATTCTGACGGGCATGAGGTGATATCTCATTGTAGTTTTGATTTGCATTTCCCTTATAGTTAATGATGTTGAACATCTTTTCATGTGCCTGTTGGTCATCTGTATATTTTCTTTGGAGAAATGTCTGTCCAGGTCTTTTGCCCATTTTTAAATTAGGTTGTTAGTTTTATTTTGTTGTTGAGATGTGTGAGTTCTTTGTATATTTTGGAGATTAACCCCTTTTCAGATATATGGTTTGCAAATATCTTCTCCCAGTTGTTAGGTTGTCTTTTCATTTTGTTAATGGTTTCCTTTGCTGTGCAGAAGCTTTTTAGTTTGATGTAGTCCCATTTGTTTATTTTTTCTATTGTTTCCCTTGCCTAGTCAGACACGATACTTGAAAATACGTTGCTAAGACCGATGCCAAAGAGCATACTCCCTGTGTTTTCTTCTAGAAGTTTCATGGTTTCAGGTCCTACATTCAAGTCTTTAATCCATTTTGAGTTAATTTTTGTGTATGGTGTAAGATAATGGTCTACTTTCATTTTTTTGCATGTGGCTGCCCAGTTTTCCCAACACAATTTGTTGAAGAGACTTTCATTTCTCCATCGTATGTTCTTGGCTCTCTTGTCAAAAATTAGCTGTCCATAGATATGTGGGTTTGTTTCTGAGCTCGCGATTCTATTCCACTGATCTGTGTGTTAGTTTTTATGCCAGTACCATGCTGTTTTGGTTACTATAGCTTTGTAGTATATTTTGAAATCAGGGAGTGTGATGCCTCCAGCTTTGTTCTTTTTTCTCAGTATTCCTTTAGGTATTCGGGGTCTTTTGTTGTTCCATATAAATTTTAGGATTCTTTGTTATACTTCTGTGAAAAATGTTGTTGGAACTTTGATAGGGATTGCATGGAATCTATAGATTGCTTTAGGAAGTATGGACATTTTAACTATGTTAATTATTCCAATCCAAGAGCATGGAATATCTTTCCATTTCTTTGTGTCTTCAAATTCTTGCAACAATGTTTTATAATTTTCAGGGTACAGATCTTTCACCTCTTCGGTTAAGTTTATTCTCAGGTATTTTATTCTTTTTGTTGCAATTGTAAGTGGGATTGTATTCTTAATTTCTCTTTCTGCTACTTCATTGTTAGTGTATAGAAATGCAACTGATTTTTGTATATTGATTTTGTGTCCTGCAACTTTACCATATTCATTTATTATTTCTAGAAGCTTTTTGATGGATTCTTTAGGGTTTTCTATATATAAAATCATGTCATCTGCAAATAGTGAGAGTTTCACTTCTTCCGTTCCAATTTGGATCCCTTTTATTTCTTTTTCTTGCTTGATTGCTCTGGCTAGGACTTCCAATACTACGTTAAATAGGAGTGGTGAAAGTGGGCATCCTGTCTGATTCCTGTTCTTAGAGGAATAGCTTTCAGTTTTTCACCATTGAGGGTGATATTAGCTGTGGCTTTGTCATATATGGACTTTATTATGTTGAGGTACTTTTCTTCTATACCCATTTTATTCAGAGTTTTTATCATAAATGGATGCTGCATCTTGTCAAATGCTTTCTCTGCATCTATTGAGATGATCATGTGATTTTTATTATTCATTTTATTAATGTGATGTATCACATAGACTGATTTGTGGATGTTGAACCATCCCTGCATCTCTGGAATGAGTCCCACTTGATCATGGTGTATGATCTTTTTAATGTATTGTTGTATTTGATTTGCTAGTATTTTGTTGAGGACTTTTGCATCGATGTTCATCAGTGATATTGGCCTGAAATTTTCTTTTTTTGTGTTGTCCTTGTCTGGTTTTGGTATCAAGGTAATGTTGGCTTCGCAGAATGAGTTAGGAAGCTTCCCCTCATCTTTAATTTTTTGGAAGCGTTTGAGGATAGGTATTGTCTTCTTTGAATGTTTGGTAGAATTCACCAGGGAAGCTGTCTGGTCCTGGACTTTTATTTTTGTGGAGGTTTTTGATTACTGTTTTGATCTCCTTACTGGTGATTGGTCTATTCAAATTCTCTATTTCTTCTTGATTCAGTTTTGGAAGGTTGTATGATTCTAAGAATTTATCTATTTCTTCTAGATTATCCAATTTGTTGGCATATAGCTTTTCATAGCATTCTCTTATAATCTTTTGTATTTCTGAGGTGTCCATTGTAATTTCTCCTCTTTCATTTCTGATTTTACTTATTTGGCCTTCTCTCTTTTTTTTGTGGTGAGTCTAGCTAAAGGTTTGTTGATTTTGTTTATCTTTTCAAAGAACCAGCTCTTGGTTTTACTGGGTTTTTTTTCTATTTTTTTAAAGCCTCTATTTCATTTATTTTTACTCTGATTTTTATTATTTTCCTTCTTCTAATGATTTTGGGCTTTGTTTTTCTTCATTTTCCAGTTCCTTTAGGTGCACTGTTAGATTGCTTATTTGAGATTTTTCTTGTTTGTTGAGATTGGCTTGTATTGCTATAAACTTCCCTCTTAGAACTGCTTTTGCTGTATCCCATAAATTCTGGCATGTCTTATTTTCATATTCATTTGTCTCTGGGTATTTTTTGATTTCTCCATTGACCCAATCATTTTTCAGTAGTATTTTGTTTAATGTCCACATATTTGTGGCCTTTCTGATTTTCTCCCTATAGTCGATTTCTAGTTTCATACCTTTGTGGTCAGAAAAGATGCTTGGTATTATTTCAGTCTTCTTAAATTTATGGAGATTTGTGCATTTGAAAAGAATGTGTATTCTTCGGTTTTTGGGTGGAATGTTCTGTATATATCTACTAAGTCCATCTGGTCTAATGTGTTGTTTAAGGCCAATGTTTCTTCTTTGATCTTCTGTTTGGATGATCTATCCATTGGTGTAAGTGGAGTGTTAAAGTCCCCTACTAGTATTGTGTTACTTTCTATTTCTCCTTTTATGTCTGTTAATAATTGGTTTATCTATGTAGGTGCTCCTATGTTGGGTACATAGATATTTATGAGTGTTATATCCGCTTGTTGGATTGTTCCCTTGATCATTATGTAGTGCCCTTCTTTGTCTCTTGTTACAGCTTTTGTTTTAAAGTCTATTTTATCTGATGTGAGTATTGCTACCCCAGCTTTCTTTTCATTGCCATTTGCATGGAATATCTTTTTCCATCTCTTCACTTTCAGTTTGTGAGTGTCTTTAGGTCTGAAGTGTGTCTCTTGTATGCAGCATATATATGGGTCTTGTTTTTTTATCCAGTCAGCCACCCTATGCCTTTTGATTGGAGCAGTTAGTCCATTGACATTTAAAGTAGCTATTGATATGTACGTACTTACTGCCATTTTTTACTTTTTTTCTTGGTGTTTTAGACAGATAAAGAGTTTCCCAGACAAGCAAAAATTAAAAGAGTTTATCACTAAGAAAAAGTCCTACAGGAAATGCTAAAGGGACTTATTTAAGGGGGAAAGAGAAGACCAGAAATATCAAAAAATTATCTACTTCCATGATAAGAGGGTAACAGATACAAACATACAAAAAAGAGGATAGATATGATATCAAAAACATAAAATGTCGGAGGAGGGGAGTAAAAGACTAGAGCTTTCAGATAGAGGTCAAACTAAGGAGACCATCAACTCAATATAGATTGCTACATGCATGGGTTATTATATATGAACCCCATGGGAATCACAAACCAGAAACCTATAATAAATACACAAAAAACTAAGCAAAAGGAACCCAAACATAATACCAAGGAAAGCCAACAAACCACAGGGGAAGAGAGCAAGAGAAGAAGAAAGGAACAGAGAAGAAATACTAAAACACCAAGAATTTATTTTCTAAGCAGACGTGGAAAGAGGGAGAAGAAATATTCCAGGGAGCGAAGTCCTTTGCAAATTTTTTCTAATTCCTTTGCATTCCGATGAGCTCATGTTGAGTTTTGGTAGACCCCGGAGCAAAATGCTGTCAGTAGCCTTGAGGGCAGGAACGATCACTGAACAGCAACCCTGTCCCTTTCCCTTTGGCAGCAGCCTCTTCCATCAAAGGATGCCCTCTGAGCCTGGGTGGCAAAGAGTATAAAGCAAAGCATAGGCCAGCCCAAATATTTCATTGGCAGTTCAGAGAACAAGGCCATGTAAATAACCACCACCACAAAGGACACACACATCGTTCTCACTGGCTGGTAGACACTATCTCAGGTGCTTTACATGCCTTAAATGATATAACGGCAGAGGAACATCCCTCTGAGGATGCCCTGCTAAACAATACTGCTCAGAGCAGAATGATCATCACAACCCCATGGACTGGATAGTTCCTCTGTGCCACTGGCTAAGAGCTTCGTGTACACTGATGATTCCATCTTCATGATGACCTTGCAAGTGGTCAAATAATCACCATTTTTTAAAAAGGACGTGCAGAGAGGTGAGGTAAATTGCTCAAGGTCACCACAAACAAGTGGTGGAGCCAGAACTCTAATTGAGGTCTGCCAAGGCCAAAGCATGACCACCATATTGCCTCGACGTGTTTAGGAATAAGGAATAAGATTAGGGCTGAACGTGGACTTCCCTGCCTCAGCAGGTCCAGTATGAGTTCATGTTAGGAAGATATTATCAACATGAATGATGGGAGTTCTTCCTCCTCTCCCCCATCCTCAGTCCTGACCCACATCAAAGTAGGAAAGCAGACGGGGTCCTTAGTAAGATGGGGGGGGGGAGAGAAAAAGAGAGAGAGAGAGAGATAGGGGAGGGGAAGAGAGAGAGAGATAGGAGAGGAGGGAGAGAAAGAGAGAGAGAAAGAGAAAAAGAGCAAGAAGGGGGAGGGGGAGAGAGAGATAGGGGAGGGGGAGATAGAGAGAGATGGGGAAGGAAAGAGAGAGAGGGAAAGAGCTATAGGGAAGGGGGACAGAGGGAGAGAGGAAGAGAGGGAGAGAGGGAGAGAGAGAATACTTGTTTTGTTGTAAGAGATGTGCTATTTCAATAACAGAAAGTTTGCTCATCTTCTGGGTGTTTCCCTCTAAGACTGGATTAGGGAGACCCTTTATCTTCATTCCCTCCTCAGTCATTTAGGACCTAAAGTCCTTCACGGGGACAACTGATGGACTGAGGACCTGAATTAGTGGTTAAGACAAAGAAGTGGAACCCTAGGAGGAAGGTAAGGGCACGAAAGGCTAAGGAAACCATAGAGGGAGAAGAGTTGGGAAGGTTAAGGGAGACCAGAGAAAAGGGGCTGGAGGCTTGTGAAGTGGGGGCGTGTCTACCGGGGTGAGAGGAAAGAGCAGACACGAGGGCAGAACGAGCTGTGTGGACGGGCTCTCTGTGTGCTTGGACAGAGAGTCACGAGGCTTTCCTCTCGGAGTGATCATCCTGTTCCCAATATCAGGAGTCCGGCTGAGGGAACAGCGATGGGGATGCACACACACAGGGGCCCACACACAGGCACAAGCACACACACACGCCCATATTTTGGTCACGTGTCTTTTCTATTTTTCTACAATGTGCATGTTCTACCCGTGAAATAAGAAAGGGAAGTATTTTATATTGCTACTCAATAGTGATTGAAGACAACTGTGAAATATATGCTGAGAAGAAAAGCCCCTTTAAAATTTTTTTTCCAGCAAAAATCCTTCGAAAGGAGATGGAAAATTATGAGCGTGTGTTCCAGGGTCCCAAATCGGCATCCCTTAGTGAGGCTTATGAACGAGGCGTAGAGACTGCACTACCGGAGACTGGCTGCTTTATTTGCTTTTCCTATCTGTGATCAGAAAATAGCAATTGTTGAACAAGAGCTGAGGCTTATGTAATAGTCATACCAACGCACCCAAAATGTGGGTATTCATCTATATTTTAAAAATGGAATTTCCTCCACCTTTGAATCAATGAGCCCAGAATAGAAAATGTTTCTTCTTTATAAGTTACATGAATTAATGAAATATATTTTCCATTTGGGGGAAACAAACACCAAGCAGCAAGCCAGCAAAATTGCTTTACTATGGCATGTTTTGATGGGGAAGAATTTGGAAAAAAAATCTAAATATAGCGGATGTACGCAACTTGAAACTCGAGCATCGTTTTAAGCCCTCCTCTGCAGTTAACGCAAATTGATCTCCCTAACAAGAGCTAAAAATAGCGGGAGGAAAAAAGGGAGTAGACAATGACTTTTCATATCGCTCCCTGCAGGCATTTTCAGTGACAATGAACATGACCTTCCAGAGCCGTCCTAGAGAGCAGAACAAAGGCTGGCATTTCACATCCTGCCTCTGATTACCACCCAGTGAGTAGGGCAAACACCTCTGTTTTGCCATTTTTGCTGATTGGTATAGATAAGCTGTTTTGCTGGGCTGGGTTTTTGTTTTTCCTATTTTGTTTTACATCCAAAAAGAACACAGCACTATACTCTTTCTGGAGTCAGGAACAATAGATATTATAAAATAAGCCAAATTAAATATTCGATTCATTCTCCACCTGGACAAAGCTCATCTTATTTTGTCTAGGTCATTGTCAAAGGGTGGGCTTCTCTAAATTCACCAGGGGGACTAATACAATGGAGAAAGCCTCTACTTTATAGATACAATAACTGTCCTTTGAACAGAGCAGAGGAAGGCCAATTCTGACCCTCACGTCCCCCTGGACCACAGAGGAAAGCATCGAGTATGTCTTAAAGAGCTGATGCAATGGGTGTGTTTTATGGGGCTGCCAATAATCAGAGAAATGAAAGGTGGAGGAACAAAATGTATAGGATGTTTTGTATTTTTAAAATTTCCTTTTGCAACAGTCTTGAATTTTTTCTGCAAGCAATTGATTTTACTATTCAACAGATCTTTCTGGTTTCTCAAACTTTTTCACTCCCCAGGGCAAGAGTGCTGGCTCGATCAATCCTTTCTGCTTCTTGCCAGTGGCAGAGGGACATATTTGAACTTACCAGCTGTGCAGCCTTGGGCAAGTTGCTTAACCATTCTGTATCTCACACTCCCCAGCTGTATAATACAGAATAATACCTGTCTCATAGAGTTGCTGTGAGCATTAAATGAGATAATATAGGAAGGTGTTTAGACAGTGCCTGATGCATAGTAAGCCCTATATATAAGTTTTAGCTATTGTTTCTATTTGACTTTTTCCCCTAATTTATCTATTTTATTTACTTTCTGGATCAAAAACAGAACATACAGTCATGAGGACAATGATTAAGAATGTTTGAAATTGTGCCTCTCATATTTTCCAGAATATAAACTGCTCTCACTGTCACAAATGGAACTGGAGATGCCCCTCCTGTGTTAGATGCCCGGGCCTCCTGTTGTAATGTCCTGTTAAGAGGAAACCCGCAGGCTCGGGTTTGACCATGGTTCCTTTGTACTGCACTGTTGGCTCCATGTTTGCTTCAGGAGCTTCTCTAGAAGTTCCAGGGAGTCTGGAAGGTTCTGGAAGAGGGTTGTCAGTGTTCCTTTCTTAAAGAACGGGGGCGCCGGGCCCTGTGTTCTCACTCTCCCCTTTGTTCTCCATGAAAGGGTCTTAACAACGCCCGTCACTGCCTTCCGTGGGCGGCCAGACCTGGCAACGCTCCCGCAAGCCAGCCGGTTTGCTGAGGTGACCCTGAGCCTGGGCACCATCTCGCCTTCCATCCCTGCTCCATGATGCTCTCTCTTTACACCTACTTTTCCTCAGCATCTTTGGATTCTCCATCTCCTCTCAGACTCTCAGCTCTACGGATGCGGCACGCTAGTCACTCCTGCGAAGCAGAACTCCATTTCTGTCATCACTCGGGCTGCTCCTCTCTGCTCTCATTCTAATTTGTTTCTGTACTTCTGAGGCTGAGGTAATCATCCCTTAACGTGGAATGAGTTATAATTTGTTACTGAAATGATTCTGCCAAAGGATTAAAAATGAATTTTAAGAAATGATTTTTTTTTTCAAATGGAAACGCTGGAAGTCCTCTCATTAGAGAAAACATTAATTTAGCGCTGGCTGACTCAGTCCGGCTGAAGCCATAAGAAAGCAACAGTTTGCCAGGGAAGAAATTATCTCTAGCCAGGCTAATAGCTCTGATCTATACACTCACTCATTCATTCAGTATTTATGGAGCATCTTCTACGTGCCAGTTGCTATCCAGCGTTCTGAAAACCAAAATGAATAAAACACGCATTCTCCCCTCAAAAAGGAGGGAAGACAGTAAGTTGAACAATAGAAAATTAGCATATGGAGAAGTGAGCATTTGTGCAACATGCCACGAGGAGACTAAAAGAGCAACTCCTTGCCCTGGCATCTCCTTGGGGTGGGGGCAAAGACGTGAGTGGGGAGGATGCAGACTGTGGCCCTGCTCCCTCATCGCTGCAGCTGAAACAGCTGCCAGAGGACCAGGCCTCGAATATCACCTCGGTGACATTTTTAACTCAATTGTTGGATACAAATCATTCATCTGTGTGGGGCGAGGAGGCTTCAGAGACGCAGGAGAAGGACACATGGATAACCAGATAAAGAGAGACAGCCTCAAATTGCTGGCAAGGAATAGAGGGGAAGATATCCCAGAAAATACATCCAAATTGCAGCCGTTCCACGGGACATAGGAAATGCAAGAGATCCCTGATATTCACTCTTGCACACCTAGCGCACAGGCCTTCCTTTGCACACTTACCAGACACTGGGGTAGGCTTCCTGGAAGTGTTAGTGGCGTTAGAGATAGCTGTCAATTCAGAGTTAGGATAAATGTTTTCCTGTATCTGAGCAGAGTAGGCCTAAAGCCCACAGAGGCAGCCTGTATCCTTAATAGAAGGCTGTTGGGTCTGGCCAAGTGATGGGGTCAGAAAGGCCAGGCCTGATATTTGCCTCTGCCACCAACCAGCTGGGTCACCTTGGGCAAGTTTGTTCACCTCTCAACAGCTCAGTTTTCTGATCTGTAGAATGGGGCTAATGATAGTTCCCATCTCTGTGCTCATGGCATGGCAGGGCACTTCCAAAATGGTAGAAAGTACATCTCTTTGGTAGGAGAAGGTGAAGCTTATAGGTTAGCATTAAGGTAAAAGGCATGCACTTTTAGCATTGTTGATAAGTTATTCACAACTAAAAAGAACCCCTTTTATTCTTTGCCTCTTTAAGACCACTTCCTCCCTCCTTCCTCCCTCCTCTGTGTCAGGCTCTGTGAGCATCCCTTCTGAGGCCTAATTCCCACTCCGTCCATCCCCCCTGGCTCCGTCAGTCCCTGGCGGCACCCTCCAGACATGGGACTCAGCTTCATTAGCCAGTGAGGCTCTCTGAACTTGCCTTTTCTTGTCCTTGCATCAAGCTTTGTGAACATGAACTACAAATGAATTTTCTCTCCCATTCTGGATAAAAAATGATTTGAATTTTTTGGATTACCAGCTCCAAGTGAGTGGAGCAGAGGCTGGCTGGGATCTGATGGTCAGCAAGTGGGCCTGGGCCTCCTTTATTAATAGTGAAGTAGGACGAGCACAGCACTGGGAGCCCTGGCCCTGTCATTTGCCCCTTCTCAGACCTTGGTTTCCTTTCCTGTAAAATACAGGTTGGCCAGTGACTCCCAGGTCCTCTAGCCAAGACCCGTGATTCTATGAAAGGTCATCTGCTGACATTCAAAGCAACTGTGTTCAAATGTATTCTTGTTAATATCTGCGCACAAGAGTCAAACTGGCCGCTCCAAGGACCTTGGCTCTAATGGGTCCATTTTGGGGGGCGGTGCCTGCCTGCTTTTGAAGTGTCCTGAATTACTGTGGGAAATGACTTCACAAGGCTTGACTTAAGCAGACTTGACTTACTTTATATACTCCACGTTTACCCATATCACAGACATGGCTCTCTTTGGCTGGGAGTGCATAAGTTCAGGATTCCTGTATGTCAACTAGACTTTCAAGGAAATCACATTTCTCCAGTATCTCCCTTGTTATTATGTTGCTTCTTTCATTAGCCCATCTCAGTTAGACACCTACTGTTTCTCACAATGGCTCTTTGAGGGTGAAAGCCATGGCCATTTTAAAGGCCACGAGAAGATGAGTGACTTGATGGTGATTACAAAGAAACCCCCAAGGAGCTTGCTCTTGAGAATGCTATAATTCAACTTTCAGGCCACATGTGGGACAGCCAGTAATTCTCTTGCAGGGAGTGCTTACTAATCAAATCAGCCTCATCCTAGTCTGGGGACCCAGTAGGGTGACCAGCTCGTCCTGGGTTGCCTGGGAATTTCCTGGTTTTAGCACTGAAAGTTCCCAGGAACCCCTCAGTCCTGGGCAAACTAGGGCAGTAGGTCACCCAGGTACCCAGGGTTCTCAAATTTCAGTGTATGCAAGAAGCAACACGTATGATGATTAAAACTGCAGATTTCTGGGGTGGGTGATTCGGGCCCAAATGTTTTCCTAATCACACTAAGAAATACTGGTAAGAACTTATTACAAGTTTATCATCCCTGGCATTTGGTTGCCAGTGGTTCTTGAACTCATCTGCACATCAGAATCACCTGGGGAGCTATTAAAAAACACTAATGCTTGGACTTGACCCAAATCAATTAAATTGGAATCTCTTGGGGTGTGGTCAGGGCATTGGGATTATATTTTTAAAGCCCACTTTCACATCAGAAGATAGATCGTAGATAGAACAGAACAATCGTCATTATTTACTGTTGGATCCACAATGCTTAAAACCTCACCTGCCACCTGGTTCCAGCCCCTCCACTTTCCACCATTTCCCCTCTTGCTATAATAAAGGAAAAATACTTTGGAATGCAAGTGACAACGTCCATTGAAATTGAGGACAATGTCACTGCTGGGTATAAAATGCAAAGAAATTTTTGGACAAGTGCATAGGAGATATGCACAAGAATGCTAACTAGGGGCTGGCCTGGTGGCATAGTGGTTACGTTTGCATGCTCTGCTTCAGCGGCCTGGGGTTTGCGGGTTTGGATCCCAGGCGCAGACCTACTCACCGCTCATCAAGCCATGCTGTGGTGGCATCCCACATACAAAATAGAGGAAGATTGGCATGGATGTTAGCCCAGGGACAATCTTCCTCACCAAAACAACAACAACAACAAAAAACTATGCTAGAGCTTTGATTGTAATGGCAATGAACTGGAAACAATCTAAATGTTTACCAACAGGAGAGTGGATGACTAAAGTGTGATGGTATATCCATCCAATGGAATACTATACTGTAGTGAAAATGAGTGACTCCAAGCTACATATACCAACATCAGCACAAAGTGTCCATAGGATTTTTCTAAAGTTAGAGAAATCTAACTACAGGTTACCATGACCAGCTTCTTGGGGACTTAGGGCTTCACTTTGACAGGCAGATTGTCTTGTAGCAGAGGGTTCCTGGGCACTTCTGTGGCAGCAGTGAAACAGGGTTGCACAGCTTAGAAGCCTCGTGGCAGCTGGTAGAGCTCATTTTGCCTGTTCTGAGGAAATAACTTCCTTGCGGTATAGAGAGAACTCCCATAAGAATGAGGTAGCTCTTTGCAATCTTAAAATATCTGGATTGCCATCCAGAAGTCACAAGGACAGACATTTTAGTACTGGTTCCTGAGATGCTTCTACACGGGTATGAAGTCTGACGCCACATTCTCCTTCGTCATCCCTCCCATTGTCCACATAGAGCAATAAATCCATTAGAAATGCAGATGTTACCGTGAACCCAGAATTTCAAGGTTGTTCATCTTGTTTGGCTTTTCTAGGTTGCTGACAAATGTTTATTTTTTAAAAGGGCCACAGAGCTTACCTGGTCCTAGTTTGGCCACAGCATAGAGGAGGTCGTAGTTGAGCACTGGCGTGGCATCGCTGACGGGCTGCCAGCCAATGGGAGGAGACGCAGGGGGTGAGATGAGAAACTGTTTGGCGGGCTGTGGTGGAGCCAAATGCAGTTTGTCTCCATCTGTCTCTGGAGTCTGCACCTTTCAAACAGGAGAAATGGAGACACGTTATTCATTATGGCCTCAGATATGCCATGTTGGGACACTAAGGTGTGGAGTCTTACTTTTAGCCTGTGACAAATGAATCAATGAACCAGGCTATAATAATAATTACTACTTACCACACACTATGTGTTCAATTATCTTATTTAATCCTGAAAACAGTGGGTCTCAACCTTTTGCGTGCATCAGAATTAGCTGGAAACTTACAGATTGCTGAGCCCCACTCCTGGAGTTTCTGATTCAGTAGATCTGGAGTGAGGCCTGAGAATCTGCATTTGCTAACAAGTTCCCAGGCGACGCTGATGCTGCTGGTCCTGAGACCCCTTCTTCCTTCCCTCCTCTCTCTTTCTTTCTTTCTCTCTTTTAATTTCATAACATGAAATCAACCATTTTAAAGTAAACAATTCAGTAGCATTTAGTACATTCCCAGTGTTGTACAGTCACCACTTCTATCTAGATCCAAAGCATTTTCATCACCCCAAAGGAAACCTGGTACTCATTTAACACTTACTACCATTTCTGCCTCCACTCAGACCCTGGGAACCACCAATCTGCTTTCTGTCTCTATGGATTTACCTATTCTGAAAATTTCATATAAATGGAATTATAGAATATGGGTCCACATTTTGTGTCTGGTTTCTTTCATTTAGCATAATTTTTTTAAGGTTCATCCGTGTTGTAGCAGTACTCCATTCCTTTTCATGGTTGAATAATATTCCACTGAATGGATAGATCACAGTTAGTTTATCCATTCATCCATTGATAGACATTTGGGTTGTTTCCACCTTTTGGCTACTGTGAGTAGTGCTGCTACAAATATGTGTGTTACATGTATTTGTTTGAGACCTGTTTCCAATTCTTTTCGATATGTACCTAGGAGTGGAATTGCAGGGTCAGATGGTAACTATTATGTTTAACATTTTAAGGAACCAAGGAAGGTTTTAATAGATGAGGAAACTGAGGCTTCTACAAGTCACATAAGTTATTAGCAGTGTGGGATCTGAACATAGAGCTGAGGCTAAAATCTAAGTTCTTTTTCTTTTTTCATTTTTATTTTATTTTATTGTGGGAAGAACACTTAACATGAGATCTACCTTCTTAACAAATTTTTAAGTGTGCAATATGTTATTATTAACTGTAGGTACAGTGTTGTAAGGCAGATCTCTAGAGCTTAGTCATCTCTCTTGACTGAAACTTTATGAACATTGATTAGTAACTCTTCATTTTCCCCTCCCCTCCCAGCCCCTGGTAACTACAATTCCACTCTTTGATTCTATGAGTTTGACTATTTTAGATACCTCATATAAGTGGAATTATGCAGTATTTGTTTTTCTGTGATTGGCTTATTTCACTTAGCATAATGTCCTCAAGGTTCATCCATGTTGTCACATTGCAGAAGGTCCACACTATCCAAAGTGATTCTACAGATTCAATGCAATGCCTATCAAAATCCCAATGGTGTTTTTTTTTTTTCACAGAAATAGAAGAAAAATTCTAAAATTCAAATGGAATCACAAAAGACCATGAGTAGCCAAATCAATCTTGAGAAAGAACATAACATTTCCTGATTTCAAAGTATATTACAAAGCTACAGTAATCAAAACAGTATGGTACTGACATAAAGACAGACATAGAGACCAATGGAACAGAATAGAGAACTCAGAAGTAAATCCATGCCTATAGGGTCAACTGATCTTCAACAAGTGTACCAAAATAACACAATGGGGAAAAGATAGTCTCTTCAACAAATGGCATTGGGATAACTGGATATCCACATGCAAAAGAATGAAACTGGACCCTTGTCTTACACCATTTACAAAATCAACTCAAAATGGATTAAAAACTTAAACATAAGACCCCAAACTGTAAAACTCCTAGAAGAAAACATAAGAGAAAACCTTCAGGACATTGGTCTTGGCAATGATTTCATGAATATAACACCAAAAGCACAGGCAACAAAATTAAAAATAAACAAGTAGGATTACACCGAACTAAAGAGCTTCTATACAGCAAAGGACATAATCAACAGAGTGAAAAGGCAACTTATGGAATGGGAGAAAATATTTGCAAACCATATATCCAATAAGGGGTAATCTCCAAACTAAATATGGAACTCTATAACTGAATAGTAAAAAAACTAACAACCTGATTTAAAGATGGACTAAGGACTTGAATAGACATTTCTACAAAGAAGACATACAAATGGCCAACGTATATGAAAAAATGGTCAACATCACTAATCATCAGGGAAATGCAAATCAACACCACAATGAGATATCACCTCGCACCTGTCAGGATGGCTGTTGTTATAGAAATAAAAGACAAGTGTTGGCAAGGATGTGGAGAAATTGGAACCCTTGCACACTGTTGGTAGGAATGCAAACTGGTGCAGCTGCTATGGAAAACAGTATGGAGATCCCTCAAAAAGTTAAAAATTGAACTACTATATGATCCAGCAATTCCACTTCTGGGTATTTTTCCAAAATAACTGAAATCAGGATCTTGAATAGATATCAGCACTCCTATGTTCATTGCAGCACTATTCACAATAGCTGAGATGTGGAAACAACTTAAATCTTCATCGACAGATGAATGGATAAAGAAACTGTGATATATACAAACAAGGGAATACTATTCAGCCTTAAAAAGAAGTGAAGTCTATGTTCTTTTCACTGTGCCATATTTGTAGAGTCCAAAGGTGGAAGCAATGCTTATAGACCAATATGAGATGGATCAAGATATCTAATGATGAAGTGAGGACACCGACGGAACATGATGGACATTGATTTTCTATTGCTGTGGACTGCGTGAGCATCGCCAAGAATTACCCATCTCTTTTGGGAACAGCCAGAATTTATTTTTGGATGAAATAAAACACAAAATTGATTTCCATATGCGTGTAACCTTTTCTCATGCATACGACTCATTGGAAGGGTATACAGTCCACTAAAACTGTCATATAATTGAAGATTTAATTATAACTCTGCCAGGAAAGTTAGTAGTAGTTGTGATTAGAGCATTCTTATCATAACTACTAGCTGGAACTTATTGTGCATTTACCAAATACTATGTCCTTTAACACACAATAATTCATTTAATCCTCGTAACAACAGTATGGGGTGTATACCATCATCCCCATTTTACAGATGAGGAAACTGAGTGAGTTTACATAACTTGCCCAGGTTAAAGCCCAGGCCGTCAGCCCTTAGAGTCTGCTATGCTGTCCCTGCCTGGGAATCATGGTGTAGGTTTATTTCTCAGTGAACTAATTATAGACAAACCAATCTGAAAGTAGAAAGGGCTTCATTTATATTTTAAAAAGGCAAAAAGTAATGTAGGGCAAAAAGATTAACTTTGGTCAAGAATTACCTTACCTGTGCAAAGTAGAGTTTTAATTTTTTCCCTCTGAACTGGGTTTCATGCAGCTCTATCCTGGCTCGGGCTGCAGATTTGGGGTTGCTGAAGTTTATTCGGACACGTCTGAAACTCTTAAAGAGCTGGAACGTCACACAGTCATCGTAAGTCCGGAACAGTCCCTCAAATTTTTCCTGATAAACACAAACACAGAGGAAAATCCACCGGTCACGAATCTTGTATGATGCCAGATCTGACAGAAACAAATGACTACGTAAATAAACAAGCTGTTCCTAACAGGCCCAGAACCCACGGGCCAGAGTTTTCACCGGACCATCTGGGGCCCAAACTCTATAATGATAATAATAACAAACAACTAACGTTTACTTGGCTTGTCCTCGCTGCACAGGTTTTCTGGGAACTTGTAGTGGCAGTGGGTGACAGCTGGCTAAGAACTGGGGACTTGCTGGCCATCTCTATTTTTTTCCATTAGTGAAACGACAAACATTTCAATTGCTGAGGAAACAGGATTCCAGACCAAATTGGTTGGAGGCAGATCCAGCACAGTGAACCTGCCAGATGTACCCTTAGGTGACACAGTGACACGAACAGAGCTAGCCACAGGGGTCCTCCACCTGACTTTACAGCAAATCTTCTATGGTTTTGATGTCCAGGTTCCTACCAGGCAAACAGTAATATTTTGCTGTCCCCTGGCTGCCAGTTTCCTCCAATGTGGTACCCCACAAACCCAATAAACCCCTTATTTCCTCAATAGTTAGTTCTCTTTATAGCCACTGGTCTGAATAAAATTTCACAGCAGCGATCTCAAACTCTTTGGTCTCAGGACCTTGCTACACACTTAAAAATTATGAAGGATCCTAGAGGGCCAGCCCAGTGGCATAGCAGTTAAGTTTGCATGCTCCACTTCGGTGGCCTGGGGTTCTCAGGTTCGGATCCTGGGTGTGGACTGATGCACTGCTTGTCAAGCCATGCTATGGCGGCGTCCCATATAAAGTAGAGGAATATGGGCACAGATGTTAGCCCAGGGCTAGTCTTCCACATACACACACATACACAAATTACGAAGGATCCTAAAGAAGTTTTGTTAATGCAGGTTTAATCTATCAATGTTTATTGTACTAGAAATTAAAACTGAGACATTTTAAAATATTTACTTATAGATCCATTTAAAACTAACAGCAATAAACCCATCCCATGTCAAAATAACCTTTTTATGAAAAATAACTGTTTTCCAAAACAAGAAAAAATTTAGTGAGAAGATTGGCATTGTTTTACATTTTTGCAAATCTGTTTAATTTCTGACAATAGAAGACACCTAGAATCCCATATCTGCTTCTGTATTGAATCTGTTACACTATGCTGTTTTGTCTGAAGGTATGAGGAAAAGCTGGTTTCACTCAAATAAATACATGGTTGGAAAAAGGAGGAGTGATTTAATAGCTTTTCAAATAATTGTGAATATTCTTCCTTGAATCATCGTCAAAACTTGAAAAGTGGCAGCTTCTTAAAGTGTATTGCAATATTGAATCTGAAGCCATAATCAAATAACACTTTTTATTTGATTATATTACAACCCATTTATCTATTTTGCACCGTTAGTGGATTTTTTCACCCATGCATGACTGTGTAATAGTGTATACTGGTCATTTGGAAAATATTGGTTTCCTGAGTTATGGAGCTTTTCCAAATGTTGACACATTTCATTACACAATATCAAAAATCACATTCATTAATATTACCACCTGTCTTATCAAAAAGTCTTTAGAGATTAGAAAGCTGTCAGATTCACGTTGGTGAATATGTTTTCCAAAATTCTAATTTTTGCTTGAAAGTTCATTCTTTATCATTGGCAACAAACACTGTCAGTTATTTTCCTTGAAGTAACATGCTTATTCATTCATCTCTGAGAAAATGTCTGCCAAATATCTAAGTCTGCATAACTAGAGTTTGTCTGTTAGTTGTTTTTTCAAGTAAAAATGGTGTTCCATGAGAAAAATAAGTGCCTAGTCAGCTTAGAACAGCTTAGAACATTTGCTCAAGTCAAGCACAGTATTTTGGTGTGCCACAGTGCTTTATGGGTACTTCCCGTTTCATTATTCAGATTATTAAAAATGCATGTACTCAAGGATAAAGAGTTAATAAAATTAGTAGCTTTTACTGCGTCATCAAGGACATTCCTTTTTTTTTTTGATACTCATGACATTCTTAAATTATATTGTTAAGAACAATAAAGCAGGGGCTGGCCCAGTGGCCCAGTGGTTTAGTTCGTGCTTTGGCAGCCTGGGGTTCGCGGGTTCGGATCCCGGGTGCCCGCTGACGCACTGCTTGTCAGGCCACGCTGTGGTGGCGTCCCATATAAAGTAGATGAAGATGGGCATGGATGTTAGCCCAGGGCCAGTCTTCCTCAGCAAAAAAGAGAAGGATTGGCAACGAATGTTAGCTCAGGGCTGGTCTTCTTCACAAAAAATAAATAAAATAAAAAATAAATAAATCTATATATCTAAAAAAAAGAACAATAAAACAATCTCCCCTCTTATTCTTGTACCAGTTGTACAATGAAAGAGTCAGGGATCCCAATAATTTCAATTAACTGAGTGACATCACCAAAACGTCGCTTCAAATCTGGCTATGGTGGTTGGGTTTACTCCATTTAGTTGTAACAGGGAAAACGAATGGTGCCTCCCACAGAATACCTTCCCAAACCAAGACTCCAGAGCAAACATCACTTCCGCCCATATTTACTTGGCCCTGCATGGCCACAGCTCAGAGCAAAGAGGCTCGGAAAAAGAGTCTTACAGTGGAACTACTCGGGAAGAGTAGGCAAGTTTGGTAAATAAGACCACTGTTGATTTTTACACTGTGTGTTCAATGCTGTTTTTGAAGCAACAGCCAATTTTATTTTGCTTATACACATTTTATGCAAGAATAATGTGATTCAAACTCTGATTTCATAAATTAAATCTAGAGAGTTTACTTGAGGGAAGGGGGCAAGGATGTCAATCAAGAAGGTTGACCCTTTGGAAAGGGTGTATCTGCTGAATTCCAGAGGAATAAAATAAAGGTCGAAAATGGACAAGACTACTGGCTTCTAAAATTAATAATGCAATTAATACATTTAGTAATATTTAGATATGTGTTAATATGAGTGCCATCATTCAGTCACTAGGAGACATTCTGACACATCCAGGATGATCTGTATTGTTATTGACACAGCATGCAGGGAGATCGGCAGGGGAAATAACTCCTTCACGTGCTTTCAGAACTTGGCACTGAAGGACATTCCTAAGTAAAATTGGTATTTTCTTTCTTACTTTCTTTTTCTTTTCCTGTGAGTGTGTGGCTGTGAAGAATACAAACAGTACTAGGACAGTTTGGTGCCACTGCGTTGGTTCACACCAAAGTACCAGCAGTTGTAACCACTATTGCTTCTGCACCATGGGTGTAAATGTCAACACAGCTGAAAAGGCAAGTAATGTCTTAGTATTATTATGGAATAAGAGTAGTGTGAGAAAACACTTATTGCTTGAAGAAATGAAACTACTGACAATGGAGAGAGAAGAGACAGGAAAGAGGAGGCGGGTAATGGATGGTAGAGGCAAGAAGGAGGGGCTTCAGAAAGAGTTGTAGGCATTTCTTCCTGTGATGGAGCAGGTGACTAGTTAAGGATGGATGAGTTTGGAAATGGAACAAGCAAAACTGAAGATGGCTCTTCCCTGATGTCTCAGGGAAGTGGAAGGTGGGGTCCTCTCCTCAGAGTAGGGAGGGTGAAGGGAGCCTGGGGGCTTGAGGAGCCTGAGGAAAATTTAGAACAGCTGCTGTGGTCAGAGGTAAAGAGAGTCAACATGGACAAATCAAAGGACAGTCTTATAGCTTGAATTATGTCCCCCCGAAAGGATAAAGGATATGTTGAAGTCCCCAGTACCTCAGAACATGACCTTATTTGGCAATAGATTTATTGAAGATGTAATTAGTTAAGAGGAGGTCACACTGGAACGGGGTGGGCCCCTAATCCAATACGACTGTTGGCCTTATAGGGAGACAGCCATACAAAGACAGAGACACAGGGGGAATGTCATGTGAAGACGGAGGATTGGAGTGATGCATCTACAAGCCAAGGAACGCCAAAGATTGCCAGCAAACTACCCAAAGCTAAGAAGAGACAAGGAAAGATTCCCCTACAAATTTCAGAGGGAGCACGGCTCTGCTTACAATTTGATTTTGGTCTTCTGGCCTCCAGAATTGTGAAACAATAAATGTCTGTTGTTTTAAGCCGCTCAGTTTGTGGTAGTTTTTTACAGCGGCCCTGGGAAAATAATATAGGCAGTTACGCAGCACTAAGTGACCAATTGAATCTGGGGATGATACAGTGTTAATAAAGCCAGCCAATATAATTATGCCTTTTTTTCCCCCTGGAGAGCAGTAAGTGGATAGCTGGGTCATTCCAGAGTGGGGTGTGCAAGACAGGTGTGTGTACACATGTGTGTGTGGTGGAGAGAGAGTGGAACAAGAAGGAAGAGGGATAATTTGAAATTGTTGAAAGGGCTGGCAAGCAGAAAATGGAGATGACTGACCAAGAAAGGTTGTGAGGGAAAGCAGAGAAGCCAGGAGCATCGTATTGGGTTGAAAGAATGGGGAATGGAGATGGTTTGAGGTTCTTGATGAGCTGAAGAATAAGCGTAGTAGGAGTGATGTAGTGGGAGAAGTAGAAGGATAAAAAATTGTGGACCCAGAAGAGAATTTTCTAAGTTTTAGGGTTCAGAAGTTTTTCAGTATTAGATGCCGTAAGGCCCCACGTGGGACATGTGAATGAGGTTCCGATGTGTGACGAGGTGAAGGTGATGGGAGCACAGGCTAGAGAAGATGGAGGCTCTAGAGTGTTGGATGGTTGCCAACTCAGGACAATGCCAGGAAACAGAACTGAGGGGACAACCATGAATCAGGAGATGAGCTGTGTAAGAAATAGGGAGGGGCAACCTGGAGGACCACAGGTGTGGTGAGCAGAGACAGGAAGAAAAGAGCTGGACCAGAGGGCAGTGGCTTCACCGAGGAGTTTTCTAGGAAAAGTAGTGGAACGATGGTCTAGAAGCACCAGGGAGGAAATCAGGGCAGTTCTGAGCCCCGATCCTGGACTTGAAATGAGGACAACGGGATGATGGTCTGTTTGCATGCGAGCGATGGCTACAGAATAAGCGTTGTCGAGAGCAGTCCAGGATTCGATAAGGGGAGGATGCGGGGGCATGATTTCAGAACACAAATTGTACTATAAGAAAAATGAATGAGGGTCCCTAGAGAAGAAAATGAGAGCGATTAGGAGAGGGGTTGGTAGGAGAAGAATGAGCCAGGGATGAAGAGCAGGGCTGGATGGGGTTATGAACACAGGAGGATGCCGTGTAAACAGAGGATATTTGAGAAACCAACACGCCTAGAATGGTAGATAAGATACATGTAATAAAGACAACCAGAAAGGGAGGCTGAGACAGGTGCTCAGGCCACTCAGCTCTGCGGCATCTGGGGTCCAAAGAGTAATCTGATTATTTACCCTGATCAATTTTTATCAGCTTCACTCTTTATATAGCAAGAACTGCAAGGTTCGGGTAAAGACGTTCCGGGTGGTGTGCCTGAAAATGGTGACAGTGGCTCTTTACCAGAGAGTGGAGATCCAGGCCTAACTCGGCCCATATCTAAAATCAAATAATTCTATGGTTTCAAATATGAACACTGTGATTTAAGATTTTCTACCTTTAAACGTATTTGCTTTTCCTGAGTCGTCTGGAAAGTGGGGAGACAGGTATAGATGTCCTGCTACTAACAGAAGCATTTATTGCTTTACATGGAAAAGCTCCCTGCGGTTTTCCTTAAATCTTACTTCACCTCTGTTATAATTATTTGTTCACTTAAAAAAAAGATTTGAACATGGCTTTATAAAGACATATAAGAATAAAATAAAATGGAAACTGAGTAGAGAAAAAGAGGAAAAACAAGGGTAGAAACATAAATTAGAGCCAAGAAGGAGGTCTGTTCAGAAAAGCTGAAAAGCTTCTCATAGAGTTTTGAACATTTGCCATGGGTGGGCCAACGTTTTGCCTCTAATCTTTCTCTAAGCCAACCTGATAAAATAATCCTCATCCGTTATGTATTTCTCAGGGTCGATAGGGTAAAGATGAGCCTGGTCTTAAAACTAGGCAGAGGGATCTGTCCAGGGTTCTTGTAAGAAGCTACTGTGATGTGAAGAAGGCTGTCCTCGACAGTTATGGAACAGAAACCAAGCAGCAGGTGATCCACTATAGTTTCCAATCAAAATGGAAACAACTATTATTTTTTTAAATCACTAGCCTTTACCAGCATCCTCGGTATTGAGGAAGTACTCAATGTATCCTAGTGATAGGTTGATGCAAAAATCCAAGGTATTTTGTAAAATATTAGAACATTAAAATAGTACCTTCTATTTAACCAGACTGGCTGCAGATAAACAATGTGGTCTAATATATTATCTCATTAAATCGGCACTTTTCTGAACTGGCCCTTTGAGGGAGAGTTGGAATTATTATTATTCTTGGGTAACATGTGAAGCAATTGAAAGCCAGAGAAGTTATTAACCTTCATGAAGCCACACAACTAATTAGTTAGCAAAACCAGAACTGGTAAGCTCACGTTGTTTATACGGCATAAATATCACTGATAATATGCAAACAAGTGAGAAGTCTGACAAACAAGAAAACCAGCTTTCCTTGTCAATTGCTGTCCTTGAAGACGTGGCTGCTAGAGAAGTCCAATGGTACCCTTATCTTCATTCCAAACAATGCTGTCAACCTTTATGTATTTTTCAATTTTCTCACTTATGATCCCTTTGGGTATAAATTATCTTAATAAGAAATTCAGCTTCTCTCAAAATCACAAGGCTCTCATCTGTCAGGTAATACTTCCCAGAAACTGCCGAAGAATGAAACAATTCATTCAGGTTTATCACCTCTCAAAGGATATCACTGACAAGTCATGTGCAAATCTCATGTTTACAGCTCATGCTGGATTTTATAGGCTGCTCAGGGGGGCCTCCTGTCAAAAGGATTCCTAGTGCGAATCTTCCACAATGCAGACTCTTCATGTGAAAGGAAGAGCCAGGCCTGCATGTGGGGATTTTCACATCTGGATTTTAACCTGTCAGGATTTTGTAGGCCAGGCTTGTATTAAATCATGCTTTGTTCCATTTGTGGTCCTAATGCTACCAAATAAAAAATCATTATGAAAAGGAGGCTCTCAACCCTTCTTTACTGAAAAAAGAAGTGGATAGACCTCGTGTCCCATAACTGCTTTGAGAAAAGCAGTAATTCGCTAGTAAAGACACAAAAGCCTTTATCCCTTCCCACTGGAGTCCTTGTGACAGACAAAGATCTAAAATTCAGCCCCAAACTCTAAAAGGACCTGCTTTGTCCCCAAACCTCATGGATTCATCACACGTTTCTCTTAGCGGAACACTTTCCATGGTCTGTGTTCGATGCTGTTCTTTCATTCCAGTTCACTGTGGCTGGATAACATCGTTATGCGAGAGGACATTTTTACTTTTCTATAGTTAAGGAAGTCTCCATTTCTCTGATTTCACTGAGCTGCCATCTATGCATTTAGAACTGGAAAAACAAAAGCCAAAAAAACGCCTCCCAAACCAAGCAAATGTGTGGGGGGGCTGTAAAATGGAACGATCTTTGAATGGGGGTGAATCTAAGTATTGTGGAGCCTGAAGCTTTTACAACTTGGGCAGCCCCCTTTAAGCAAAATAATACAAAATTAGGCACAAAGCTGGGATTTCTTTTTAGAATGAGAAGAAAAAGTCAAAGTCAAGAGAAATCACTTTTGCAAATTTCACAAAAAATGGATGACCATGTGAAACACATTGTCAGGGCCTTGGTAGAGGCCCATGCCAATGAGAGGCCCTAAAGCTGAAGCTTCATTCACTTCCCGGGAAATATGTCGAAGTGAGTGACAAGTATACTTGCCATCACCAAGCAGTCTGGAGCCCAGGTTTTCAGAGCAGCGAAGACACCTACAAGCGCTTACATCACTCAGCTGATGAGGACCATTTCCCTAAATGTTTGGATCACCAGAATGAGAGCCAAGTAACTTGGATCTGCACAGTTTCCATCCATTTATCACATTATAGATGACCGAGTATGTCCCTGCCACACACCCTGGCACCCAGTTTGTAAATACCCATGTTGGAGGACTGAGGAGGAGGAGGAGCAAGTAAGGGGGTTGTGTGGAACCTGTCTGGACAGCTGTTCAATAAGGGGTGGTAAGTGCCAGATGAGTGGACCAAGAGAGGCACTGGTGGACCAAGGTGGCCCTGTCTGCATGCCTAGGACCCTTATTGGGTCTAACTCTGTGCACCGAATGCCCTCCTTTAGGGGGAGTGAGACCTTCCCAGTGCCTGAACCCAGGGCTTGTTCTGGTGGGTCACTCTGCTGCATTAAGAGTGCTCAGAGGGTATGGAGCCTGACTGTGCCAAGCAAGATACCAGCTGTGGATGCCTGAATGCTTCCTGCCTGTCCCAGGACACTTGTAAGCCCCCCAAGGGGTCTCTGAACAGCTAGGGAGTAGCAGGGAGGAGCACCCCCATATGTACTGGGAGTGGGGAGGGGGTGGACCAGGCAAACTTGAGACCTCTGAGGGAGCAGTTATGAGCACAGATCTTTGTGACACGCCACAAAACTGGACATGTCTGCATGGTTATAAATACAAATGAAGGACCTGACAGTCCTTTTATAGCTGCCATATTTCAGCTTACAGTATCAATGGCCGGCCCGGTGCAGGGCATTTCCTGAAGGCTAATGACAGCTTCATCCTTCTCTGGGCCATCAACACCTCTTCTCTGATTATTTATCTGCAAGATGCCAATGGCTGTCATCAGCCCTGATTAGATATAGGCTCTAATAGTGCGTGTGTAATGGATGAAACGCACAGCCTCCTTCACAACTTACCCAATTTCGTTTGAGAACAGGCACTGCATTTTAAATTCATTCAAATGTTGATTTTTCTGACATACAGGTAAAGAGAGGCAGTATAAAGCCATGTTACTGGCATGAACTCTAGAGCCACACTACCTGGTTCAAATCCTGGACCCAGGATGTGTGAAACCTTGAGCAATTCACCTACTCATTCGATGCCTCAGTTTCCCTATCTGTAAAATGGGGATCATAAAAGGATCCACCTCATAGGAGTGTCCCGAGCATTAAGTGAATAAGTATATTTAAATCGCTTAGAAAGGTGCTGAGCACAGTTAGTGTGTATGAGCTCTTATTATTATGAATCCCAGGTCGGCAGATAAACAATGTTTTGTTTATGTGTCTATATTTGGCCTGCTAGCTCTGGCTGTATAAATCTCCCTATATCTGGATTCAAGTATGTCTATATCTGTGTCTGTATCTATCTATATTTATATCCATACTTGTTACCTGTACCCAATCCTTAAAGATTGTGAAGAGTGATTATAGGGATCTTCAGAGTAATATCTCATATAAAATTAAGTCTAATTATACTAACATGATTTTATTGATGTTATTATCTACTTAAAATGTAGAGCCCAAATTAACCGTCAAAATTTCTTTCTTGGCTGCTAAGCTTTAAAAGTTTCCTTTACAAAAACAGCATGGTAAATTAAATAATTCTAAGGAGGAAATCAACTGGGTAATTGCCTTCAGTCCTTCCCTTTGGAGATCCTGCACCATCAGCAGGGGCTGGGGCTCAGAGGGACAGTGAGCAAACGACAAAGATGCCAGTCAGTACTGAAAATATCTGAAGCTCGGATACATAAGAGATTCATGAAGGCCCTCCCACCTGACTCCTCTTTCCTGTCCCAGCTATCTTTTAGACAAACTCATCTCCAGAGCTCTAGTCCCCATATTCAACTGTTTCATGAACAATTCCTTTGGGATATCCAATAGGTGCCTTAAACTTAATGGCTGTAAAGCCAAATTCTTTGCTGGGGCCTCTAAATCTGCTGCCCCTCTATCTCAACGAATGGCCCCCATCTACTCAATTGCTCAAGCCAGCAAGCTGCATGTCCTCCTGATGTTTTTCTCTTCCTCACCCCACATCCCACCACTCAACAAGCTCTGTGTTCTCTCAACCTTTCATCATCTGCTCTTCCTCCTACCCCCAATTCCTTGTCTTGCCACGGCATTCCCCATTACTCCACTAGGTCTCCCTAACTTCAGTCTGGCCAGCCTTGAATCAACCTTGAAAGTCTGCTGCAAGAGAAGTCTTTCTAAAAGACAAAATTCTGATTATACTCGTCCTCTATAAAATCCTTCAGTGGCTTCAGGTAGCTTTTAGAATATGGCTTGGCTTAGCATTAAAGGCCCTTTACAAAGTGGCCATCACCCACCCCACTAATCTCACTTTCCACCTTTTTCCTAATCCATCCCCTAATCCATGCAGCTCAACTGCCACTTACAGGTTCCCAAAGGCAGGTTATCCTGTATCTCCAAGTCTTCTCTCACTTGCTCTCTCTTCTGCCAATGACACCCTTTTCCTTTAGATAACTTCTTTTTTTTTCTGTTTCTTTTTTCCCCAATTTTATTGAGATATAATCAACCTATAATATTGTGTAAGTTTAAAGTGTACAACATAATGATGTGATATATGTATATATTGTGAAATGATTACCATAATACATTTAGGTAACATCTATCACCTCACAGAGTTACAAATGTTTTTTTCTTGTGATGAGAACTTTTAAGTTGTACTCCCTTAGCAATATCCAATACAGTGTTGTGAACTACAGTCATCATGCTGTACATTATATCCCCATCAGATAACTTGTGATTGTCTCTCCAGTCCCAGCTTAGGTGTCATATCTAAGAAATCCCTCCTGAATCCCATGGAGCTGTAGACCTCCTTCCACTGTGCTCCCATAAGAGAGTGATCTAGTTAGTGAGGGTGACTGCTCCTTCATTAACTAGACTATAAGAACTTCAAGGGCAAGAATGGTGTCATCTTTGTCCTTCTGTCCTTTGCTCATGTATTCATTATTGAGTGCCAACTGTGTCCCATGCAGGATGCCTGCACTATGGGAAGGGCTCACGTGGTAATGAAACGAACATGGCCATGTGGCTAGAACAGTTCTCCCTCCTTTCCATGCTACTTTTTGGTGAATTTTTTCTTCTCTTCAAAGCTACCCTCCAATAAAATTAACAAATACTTACAGAACACATAGACTGAGATCCTCCATGCTGTAAGATCATAGGGAAGCCAAAATTAAATTGCACATATTTCTTCCCTGAAGTCTTTCTTGACCCCTCCCTCTGACATACCCTTCCTCCATCTAGGTTTAATCTCCACTTCCTTTGATTATTTAAAACACTCTAAATCTCTTTTCAGAATAATGTGTCATCATAGTGTGTGTGTGTGTGTGGGGGGTGGGTATCAAGAAAGACGTCAGGGAAGCAATGGTTAATGAAAGATGGATGGAATTTTGATGTGTGGAAATGAGTGGTGGTGTGAGACTTTAGAAGAAGCTATTTGCTCCAGGCAGGAGAGCAGCATTATCAAAGGGTCTATATTTTCCTATTAATCTGATGTCACCTCTAAGAAAAGGTATTTTGGGTCACTGAGGAAGAAGAGGACAAAAATAATAGCTGGTCCGAAGCCACACTGTCCTAGGCATGGCCTTGTGGCACACACAACTGTTGTTAAATAAACACTTATAGAATTGTAGGAAACATAAAACAAATGAAATGTGAGATTTTATTATTTTAAGGGTCAGCTCTTAAACATTTCTTACAACATTCATTTTCCTAGCAATATGCCCCACTAAACACATTTCATTTGAATTCTAAACTATGGGTCGTGGGCTTGCTGATGCAGACAGGACAAACTGTTCATGAGCTCGGAGACCAATTTAGGAAATGACCCCTTTCTGGAATGCCACATAGTGTTGTAGTTGAAAGAGGGAGGAAATGTACTTCTAAAAACAAGTAGTGTTCTATCTTCTCAAGATTGAAGTGAAGCCTCTGTTTTAATATTGGGCTGTCAATAATTGATGAGGACATTTTTAGTATGTTTAATGTTAAATTAAAGGGCTAAATCCTAAATATGTTCCATATCACATCCTTCTGAAGATAGGCAATTTAAAATTTAATACATTCATTTTGCATTTGGAATACGATCAAAGTAAGCCTTTCAAAGGCAGCATGGTATCCTTAACTTATTTTTCCCATGAAATTGAAATGGCATTTGCATTCTTTTGAGATGCAGATATGAGCAACTTTTTATGGCTCAATCTTTAAATCTAGAAAGTGCACCGTTTGTTATCCTCCTAATGGTCTTTCTTACTGTTCCTTTTGCTCCTTTCAATTACATTTTTTCTATTTTATTTAGGTTCTGTTCTCTCTGTTCTTTATGTAATGACATTAAAAGAATACATATTAAAAATAAACCCTTATATAAAATTAGATCTCTCATGTCCAAATTCCTTGAGATTTGAAACTGAAATGATTGTTTGGATCCTTTACAAATTTGGGACACAAGGTACCTAAAAGAAAGCTTTTCCAAACTGAAATATGACAGTCAACGCCTATCGTGGCCGAAGTAGATTTACTAACAAAAACAAAACCAACTCTACAGCTATGGCTAAGATTGAGCATAATTCTGGATTGCAATTTTGCACAGCGGTTAAATTTTCACTTGGACATTTATGAGACGCAAATAAGTACTGTAGGTAGGACTAATAATGGCTAAGGCTTGGATGCTTCAATGTGCCAACCCCTCTTCAAGCCCCTTACATACGATAACACATCTCATTCTCACAACAAGCTTAGGAGGCAGATGAAGAAATGGGTTGAAAGAGATTCAACAATTTGCCTAATGTGGCCAGCTAGTCAGTGATAATGCACATCTCATCCCAGATAGTCTGGTACCTGGAGTTACAGTCTTAACCCTCGGGCTACCCCACCTATGGCAGAGAGAAGCTGGGTTGATATGGCTTCATCCCTTTTGTTGCATGTCATGCATGAGAGGGACACATCTTTTGTCTTTAGTCAGTTTTCTCAAGCATATCTCACAGACTAGCAGCAGTGTGAAGAATTCTGGTGTAATCCCAGGAGAAATGGTTGGGACTCAAAAAGAAGCTTCTCCTGCCAACATGATGAGAGCTTCAGATAGGCAGTTCAGACTAGAAGCATCTGCAAATAGTATCATAGTGATGAAACTACGTTTCTTCCACAATACACACATTTGTGTGTGTGTTACACAGAATAGTTCAGGATGTTGAACATAGCCTGATTTAGGGCCAAGACCATTGCCAGCCAAGAAGGATGATTTGACTGAGAATTCCCTTCTCTCCATGTGATAGAAAGTTTGGGGAGAAGCAGGCAAGCTGGATGAAGGCAGGAATTTGTCATCAGTGTCCACTATAATTAGGATCACTATACGATGTATTGTCAAAGCCAGGACACTTTGAAGGGGGCAGTGGTATTGATTATGCTGTGACCTCTGGACCATCCTGGGCACACCGGATATGTAGTCACCAATTGGCTGGCCCCCAGAATCAGTAATTCCAAAACTATGGTTCTGAGCCCAGTAGAAAGACATGACAGTCCTCCTGATGGGTGGATCCTGTCCAAATGTGCAAGCTTTCTCTGCAGTTCTTCGCAGCAAATCATGCACATTCATTCCACAGACTCCTTTCTACTAAGGGCTACTTATTTGTAATCTAATGAGAGAGTTACAGACTACATTTTTAAGGGTTACTAAATTCATAAATGAGTTTATAAAAGGATTTCAGTTAGGTATTTAACTGAAAAACCTGGCTGCTGCACAACTCTTGGTACTATTGCACATGAGCACAGGGAGAGTTGGAATTCCTGCACCTCTCAGCGATAATAATAGCCACTAACACTTCCCAGAGCTTCCTAAGTGCAGACACTGTTCTAAGTGCTGGATGTCATCCTGACAGTCCAACCTGTGGACCACAGACCAGCAGCAGCAGCAGCCCCAGGGGTCTTGTCAAGTAAGCATTATCTCGGGCCCTAAGCCTACTGATTCAGAATCTGCATTTCAGCAAGATCCCCAGATGATCAGTATCCCATTTAAGTTTGAGAAGTACTAGATTAGAAGACACGGGTTGGGCCATTTGAGACTCAAAAGCTTCCTGACTTAGTGAATAAACTGATTTATGTAATTGTGCTTTTGGAAATTACCAGTGCTGTTCCCAGGTATTAGTGGTTTTCAATTCTTTCCATTAATTAATACATCTGTAGAGTTATGGTTAGTAATTATCCCTGTTGATTGCTTTGTTCTTACAGTCACTACATGGTTTTTACTCTGATTATCATCTTGTTCTTTGAATGTTCCTTGTTTTCACTGGGTTCTTTTCCCACTACAAAGAGGGAACCATCGGGTAGGTGGGGCACTGTGTTGGAGGTTCCCATGAACAAGTGAAGAAGAGAACCCAAAGAGATTTTCAAGTGGTACAAGCTTTGGCCTCAACACATCAATAACGTGAATCCCAATCTGCGTATGAGTATCCCCAGGACAATTTATTTCTGCTGTGTGTTGCTTAATCAGTACATTTGAGACCAAGAGTAGATACGTATGACTGATACTGTACTCAGCTTTGCAACATGAATGTAAGCATCACCTCCTTATCTCAGTCAGTTTTAATGACTTTTCCCAAAGGTTCTCAGTAATCACATCTTCTCTCCAGTATCACTTTAACTTCTGTTTTTAGAAGGGACAGTAGAGGTAACTTAACTCCAACCCCTTGACTTGAAAGTTGAAAGGTACAAAGCACACAGCAGTGAGATGACACGCCCAAGGCCTCATCACTAGTCAGCAGTGAAAATGCACTAGACCTTGAGACTTAATGTACAGACACAACAAAACCTAAAGACATTATAGCAATATGTGAAGTCAAGGATCTCCCCCGATATGTTTTGACCTTGTGAATCATGCAAGGTTTTGAATAACCCAAAGCTAGTCAGAGGTGTAGTGCTGGAAGAAATCATACATTCCCCACAAAAAACAGGTCTGTGATGACAATTCTTTTTGAAAGCCTCAAGTATAAATTTCACTCCAATTTTCCATTTTATAAAACCAAGGCCAAAGGAGGTTAAGTGATTCGTTAAAGCTTATAGACAAGTGATGGTAACACCAGGCCTCTAATTCACATCTGTTTGCCAAGTTCTAGCTATGAACCTTTTGTAACTTGAAAGGATTATTGTTGTTCTCTTTAGAAAATAACATGGTCGTGATAGACCACTTGGAAAAATATACACAAATATGAAGGATAAAATGACTCCATCCATCAAAGATAATCACTGTCAACTTTCTTATTCAATAAGAGCATTATATTTATCAATTTTACTTAAATTTATCAGAAATAAAGATTTAAAGAAAAATAAGAAATTGTTGCCTTTCAGAAAAAGATTTCTTCAAAAGAGGAATTATTATTCTCCTAAAGGAGTCTTCTAAAGTTTTAATAAAAAGTCTAAGGAAAAATTGGTTTATGTTTCTGGGTATAAAATCTAAGTCACCTGTCTCATGAAAATCAGAAGATAAGCTGATATCTGAATAAAAATTTTAAGCCTCTATTTAATTCTAAAAAGAACCTAAGCCAACTTAAGAAAGAAATCATAGAAAAGGGAAAATTGGTAACATGTCATGTAAAAGTAACAAAAGCTATGGTAGAAACAAAAATAGCAGCATAAGGAATGACAAGTATGTACAATAAGCATAAAATAAATTGACCAGAACTATTCGTGACACTCCTAATTCTCCTTACTCTTAAATTTCTTGACCTGTAAGGCTTTGGATTTATTTTTTAAGAAAACGCTATTTCTTTCACTTCATCAATGGCACGAATTTTCACTTTTTTCATTATAGAATCATGTCTGTCTCATTTTTTCTTCCTAGAATTTCTAAATGCTGTTCTATTTTTATTGAAGAGAAGAGACATAAGTCTTTATTTCATTAGTAACACCACAAAATTGTACTTCCAGGTTCCTAATTATATAATTTGCATTATATCAAATGTCATCTTTAACTCATTCATCATTGAATCCTCTGAATTGCTGGCCCACTTTCAACTGATTAAGTTTTAGGCATGTTGGACAATGGTCAAAACCAGATTTCTTTTCATCTCAATCGTGGGCTATTTCTACTGTTTTATGTGTCTTCCTCTTTCTTGGAGCAGCATTTTCTGTTATGTGGGAAACATCTGCGTCGTCACACAAAGTGGACAGGTGGTAAGCATTCTGAGCCACTGCACTGTCAAATACATGTAGATCTGGCCACCATATTAGACTGGTAATCCCAACAACGGCCTCAGCAGATGCCAGGGCAGCAATGGAGGGAAGGGTGGCCCTTCAGAGGCATCCCCAATTCAGGACCTTGGTCCCTGGGAACCGTCATTGGATGAGAGCTATCCCTAGAGAAGGGGCATGGCCTTGGCGGGGTGACTCCCCGCTCTCCTTGGCTGAGAGCTATTCCCACAGCAGGACTCAGCTGAGAGCCTTCAGCTGCCAATACTTCGGAGACTGGGAGTGCATGTCTCAGGCATGTTGGGAGGACCTGAAGGACTCTGAGAGCTCGAGGGTGGGATGTACTGACAGGCTTCAGGACACAGAAGCTGGAAGGAGTCAAGTGAAGGTAGGACCCTAGGACTAGCCAACTATGGGGCAGTGCTGAGCCTGCTGTGGGCTGAGCTGCTGTAGTCATTTTGAAAGTTGTTTGGCCTCAGGTTCCGTCAGGCTTAGTTCTGCTCTTCCCTGCAGCCCCAACAACCCTTAAGGAGCCACATAAGGCTGATTCTGCACTTTATTGAATGATTGTTCACTGGGAGCAAATGCTGAGACTGAGTGTGAATGTAGAGGGGCCCGAGGTGGCTGCCCTATGGAACCTGTGCTGTTGCCCCGTTAGCCAGTGAGATCCTCAGTGAGCTGGGCGCTCCCCGGGGGTCTGAGAAAAAAGCAGCCGTCCGTGCAGCAGCCGGCTCCTGCCCATAGGATCCCATCTGCCTGCTGCCTTCCAGAAGGATTTCTGATCTGCTTATAACACTTTCCCCTATTTCTAATGCCGTGGATTGCTTCTTCTTATATTCTGTTCCTGCCATTTCAGAGAGATTTTGGTAGAGAGAGGAGTTAAACTTTCTAAACCTGCTACGTTGAGCCAGAAGTGCACCAGGGACATCTTGTCAGGATTATATTAGATTGAACCACATGAAACTGCATTTTATGGCGGTGAAAAATCTTCAAATATTGGCAATTTCATGTAGTTCAATCTAACAGTAAGTCTACAGGGCATTGAATAAACCAAAAAACAGATAAACCAAAAAACACCTGCATAACTCTCTTTAAAGAAATAACATTAATCAACTTTTTAAAAGGTATGTTTTAAAATTTTTTATTCAATTTATTTAAAATAAGAAAAAAACAAAACGGTTCACCCATTTTTCCCACCCCCATCCCCTGCCTCTTGCAAACACCAATCTGTTCTCTGTATCTATGAGCTTAGTTTTTCTTTTCTTTTTTTATATTCTGCATATAAGAGAGATCATATGGTATTTGTCTTTCTCTGTCTGACTGACTTCAGTTAGCAGAATGCCCTCGAGGTCCAGCCATGTTGTTGCAAATGGCAAGATTTCATTCCTTTTTATGGCTGAATAATATTCCATTGTATATATGTATACACACTGCAATGATCCATTCTTTATTCCCCTATGTGGGATAGAGTATTCTTGATTGGAATTTTGGAAAATTAAAAAAATAAAAATTAAAAAAAATAAAAAAGTATCTTTAAAAAAATTTATTTATTCTTCAATTCCAAGGAAGGGAACTTATAATTTAGTTCCTATACAATGTCAAACCCTGTGGTGGGCATTTTCTTCTTTGTTATTTCATTTAATTCTATAACATTGATGTAATATAGGCATTCTAACTGGTTTATGGTGGCAACATCAGTGTCTGTGGAGGCTATCTTAAACAGCACATGGAATGGACTGAGTCAGATGCACAGGTGCTATGGACACACCTTGGGGAAAATTGCTGTGCATGAGTGTGGGCGCTGGGGGAGCTATGAAGAAGCTGTCTCCTTGGGTACCCATGCCTATGATTATGGTAAGCAGATCTGCCTCTTTCCCTCCTGCCCCCTGAGAAGCTACTATCCACCAGTGAGGGTAGTGTGTGTCCTGTGCATGAAAAACGCCCTCTTACTTTCAACAATGGCGCTGCTAAAAACAGAATTCCTCAGCAGCCTGAGCTGACTTTTCCATCCATCACTGGAGGTGCAAGTCACTAGAACTGATCTGTGGACAATTGAGTCTTGGATGCATCAAAGGAGGAGGACTCCAAGAAGAAAGAAAGGTGTTTTTACAAGAGGCAGCACAAGGGCTAAGAATCTTGAATCTGAAGGAACGTGGCCACATCTTGTGTCAAGCAGTTGAATCCAAATACACTGGGTACATCACTATATATAAAGAAGGAATGTGTTCCCAGAAAATACAAGATGGAGTCAAAGTGGAAAAGGCAGGTTTCAGTAGTGTTTGTTAGGATGTTCCGGAGGAGAGAGACACTGGGCTGTGTCAGAGGGCTGTAAGAATGCTGGCACTTTGCTGAGGAGCAACTTGCCTCACTATGATCTGGAGCATTATTTAAAGTCATTCAATTCCCTCTGCTTTGTACCATGCTCACCAAGTGGTCCTCTGATTGACGATTCCTGCTGAGGAACTCCCCCAGGCTCTCCGAGGTTGCGGAGGGTGTCATAAGTGGGCTCTGGAATCAGACTGAGCTTCATCTCACCAGTGATGTGTACTGACTAGCTGTGTGTGGTGGGGCCCTTCTCAGGTGGCTCCCAAAGATCCTCACATACTGGCATTCATGAGTGTGGGCTGGATGTTGGGGTTGCTTTAAGAATATGGCAAAGGTGATGGGATGTCACTTCTGAGATTAGCTTACAAAAAACTGTGACTTTCATCTTATTCTCTCTCTCTGGCTTGCTCTGATGAGGCAAGCTGCCATGTTGTGAGCTGCTCTCTGGAGAGTCCTATCTGGCAAGGAGCTGAGGGTGACCTCCAGCCAACAACCAGAGGGTAACTGAGGCCCTCACTCCAACAGCCTGTGAGGAACTGAATCCTGGCAACAACTACATGTGAGCTTAGACGTGCTTCCTTCCCCAGTCAAACCTTCAGATGAGAATGGAGCCCCAGCCAGCACTGTGATTGCAGCCTTGTGAGAGTCTCTGAGCCAAGGGATTCAGTTAAGCCCTGCCTGGATTCCTGACTCATACATACAATGGCTTAAGTGTTGGGGTAATCTGCTACTGTATCTGTCAGGATTCTCCAGAGAAACAACCAACAGGATATGTGTGTGTGTGTCAAGAAAGAGAGAGAGAGAGAGAAAAAGAGAAATTTATTTTAAGGAATTGGCCCACACGACAATGAAGGCTTTGTGAATCTAAAATCTGCAAGGTAGGCCAACAGGCTGGAGATCCAGGGGAGTTGTAGTTTGAGACCAAAGGCCATCTGCTGGCAGAATTCCTTTTCTGTCAGAGGAGGTCAGTCTTTGTTCTATTAAGACCTTCAATTGATTGGCTGAGGCCTACCCACATCTTACAGGTAATGTACTTGACTGAAAGTCCACCAATTTAAACATTAATCTCACCCAAAAAACATCTTCACAGAAACATCCAGAATAATGTTTGATCAAATATTTGGGCACCATGGCCCAATCAAGTTGACATATAAAATTAACCATCACAGCTACCTAGCCATTGATAGCAAATATACTTTGTGAACTAGGGCCACTACTTAATCCCATTAAGCTTCCATTCCTGTATCTCTATAACAACAGTTGTAAAGGTTATTGTAAAAATTAGCTGATAAGATACTTGCAAAACACTTGGCACGTGGTAGGTAAATGTTGGTTTCTTTCCCCCACGTGGCTCCCTTTCACCCGCATAGTGGTGGCAGGGATAACTTGGATAATGTTCATGATGATTCTGGGAAGGGGAAAGAAATCCACTTCATGGTGAATTAACACTGGTACTCTGTTTTGTATGCCAGCCTCTTTTAGGTCTGATTATTGTTTCCTTATCTCTTAGAAAAACTGGTCAGTAGCATGGATCCCACTTTAAAGAACAGCAAAGTAGGAGACCCAGCTCTACCCTGTGGGGATCGGGCCAAGGTAACACCACCCCCTAACACCTTTTAGGTATAAGCTTCATATCATTGAAACTGTAACCGAGATCTGTTTCTACAGATGAAACTAATTGGAGAGAAGTAAAGGATCTTGCCCAAAGCCTCTCACTAGTGACAGTGCAGCTGGGGGTTTAACACTAAAGACTGTCTCTAAGGCCTGGGCCCTTTTCAATATAGCATGGCTTTTTCAAGTGCTTACAAAGTGCTGTCCCTCGTTATCCAAAATAGCCGATACTGCTAAAAAGATGGATGTAGCAAATATTAACATCCTAACCGTCATCTCAGTTTCAAAAAGAAATTAATGCAGGTTATACCCTTTACGAGGTCTCTCAACTTCTACTGCCCTCACCTCCAGCCTGGTAAAACTATCACACCCTCCTTTGATTCTTTTTTTTTTAATTGAGGTTCTTTTTCCAGCTTTATTAAAATATAATTGACATATACCATTGTGTAAGTTTAAGGTGTACAACATAATGATTTGATATATGTATATGCTGTGAAATGATGACCATAAGGTAATCAAACCATCAACTAACAACTGTAAGGTTTAGTTAATATGCTCATCACCTCATATAGTTACCACTGTTTTTGGTGGTGAGATCTTTTAAGATCTACTCTCTTAGCAACTTTCAAATATACAATATAATATTGTTAACTATAGTCACCCTGCTGTACATTACACTCCCAGAACTTATTCATCTTATAACTGGAAGTTTGTACCCTTTGACCAACATCTCCCCGTTTCACACTCCACCCCTGTCCTGGCAACCACCAATCTGTTCTTTGTTTTCACAAGTTTGCTTTTTTTTGTTTTTTTGGATTCCGCATATAATATGTGAGATCATACAGTATTTATTTTTCTCTCTCTGACTTATTTCACTTAGCATAATGCCCTGATGCTTCATCCATATTGTTTCATATGGCAGGATTTCCTTCTTTTTCATGGCTAACTAATATTCCACTGTGTATATAGACTGCATCTTCTTTATCCACTCACCTGCAGATGAACACTTAGGTTGTCTCATGTCTTGGCTGTTGTGAATAATGCTGCAGTAAACATGGGAATGCAGATATCTCTTTGAGATAGTGATTTTGTTTCCTTTGGATAAATACCCAGAAGTGGGATTGCTAGATCATATAGTAGTTCTGTTTTTGATTTTTTGAGGAACCTCCACACCATTTTCTAGTGGCTGTACCAGTTTCCATTCTTGCCCTCTTCTGAAACTATAGTGTTAGCCCCTTGGAATAAGGAAGAATGACTTATGCCTAAGTTAGATGGTAGTTTATACGGGTTTATTTTATTATGCTTCACAACTTACATATATATATGTGATGCAAATACTTTTACATATATTAAATATCAACAATAAATTACACAAAAAAGAAAACAATTGGAAGAAGATATATCTAAATGTTAAAATGTTTTTCTGTTATGAAATTGTGTTAATATTCTTTATCTTTTTTGGTATACTCTTTCAATTTCTCTATAAGTATATAATATTTCTATTATTAGAAAAAACATAAATTTTAAGAGTAAAACAAGACTTTTTGAATTAAAATAGTATTTTCAACCTGTATCAGTCCCAGAAAGAATCACTTCCATAAGTTTATTCCAGATTCAGTAGATACTTCTATAAAAGTACAGAGACTTTCCTTTTTTTTTGTCCTGAGTTAGGCTTTTTCTAAGTTTCAAATGGAGGTTCCTTGGCTTTACTACGCTAAGATGTTATGGATAAGGACTTTGTTTATCCTGTGTAGGCCCTCCTAGGTGAGCATCTTTTATTGTAGCATTTTTTCTTTGAGTTTAAGGGTGCCTAATGTTTTCAAATCTTCTACAATATTTTACCTGTTCTGCATTATACCTCTGTAGGCCTTGGCTATGCTTTTCTCAAGGAATGGCAACCAGAGCTGGTTATTATTTATTTCAGGAGCTGGTGTTCCAAAATGGACATGGGCAGTTCATGCTTACACTGTTTTTCCCAGTGCCCTTCCTGTGGGTACCAACATTATGCTGTCTTTTTGGCCACTGATGCAGTTGGACCAGTAGACTTTCAAAAAATTTGTTTCTCCTTTCACTAAAGATGAGGGCATGGAGTTGAGAATTTCTCTGCTGTTTCTGTTTCACCCATGAGAACATGTCTCAGGCACTATTACTACTGTTGCTGCTGCTGCTAACATAACAGCAGGGTGTTCGTGCTGCACTTCAGGGTTTATACACGGCTTTCACATACATTATTTATCTTTTATATAAATCATATCATTAATGTTCACAACCTGAGGTATGTAGGGGAAGCATTATTACTATGACCACTGTTCAGATAGAAAAGTAAGACTTAAGGAGCTTAAGTGATTTTCCCTCGCTAAGTTAATCTCTTCATTCTAGTTAGAATAACTAAAAGTTATTACTGTATTTCTTTGATTACATAAAATATCTATTTGTGCAGGATTTTATAAAAGCATGGATTATATACACAAACAGATGTAAACGGGACCATACGTATCTCGTAAACATTCTGCACTCCGTCTATAGTGAAGAAAAGATATTACTCAACATAGACTTAGCTGAACGGCTGTGTCTGTCTACGACATGGGTATTTTCTCTAAATAGAATTGTGGCTGTTGGACTAACCATGATCATCTCCTCTTTAGAGAGCTGAAAGAATGTGGCAAAAGATTTTAAAAAATGATTTGTGGATTTCTTTTGTGAACAAGCCTAACCACTGCATTTGGTTCTTAGGGCAAGGTTGGTCTGTAGTCAGCTCTGTGAAAGGTTGGATGCATAAAATGCTGATAAAGATGATGAGGAGAGTTTTAGCTGAATGGGACCCGGCATGGAGGTTTCCTGTGGATCATGCAGCGAGCAAGATGTGGACTGTGATTATTTTGCCATCTACTTTCTAGCAGCATTTTAGCTGCCTTCCTGTTTGTGATTCAAAGATTAACACAGAGCTTAGTTCAGACAAGAAGGTGTTCAATCTGCAACCCTTTGAAAACACAAGCAAAGTGTTTGCTGAACTTCCGTTTATGGAATGTTGATAGTATTTGTTGAGGGACGTATTAACTGATGGTTTCTTTCTTTGAATCCCATTACTCTATTTAGGTAGCTAGATGTGGGTCATCTGCTCCCCCAATTGTGGAAGCAGAAAACAAAGGGGTCAGATTCTCAGCTTTTGCTTTCAAAAGCTGAGGTCCAACTGCTCATATGAAATATTTAGAAGAATATTTGGGGAGTCAGTTGTTCCCATCAAGAAGATAAAAATTCTCTAGAGAGAGCTGGAGACGAGAGCAACACAGTTATATGCCTGTCTGTGTCTGAGTAGGGACCCTACATCCCCCCCAATCCTGGGCAAAACCTCCAAGGGGTGGGTTAAATTCTGGGATCTCCAAGTGAGCGTAGAGATCTGAGAACAGATATCACCTGTGCCTCGCTTCCAAGAGGGTGAGGAGGGGTGTCTAGGAAAGCAGCGAGGCCTGAGACCCCTCCCCCACCAACACCCTATTTTGTACAGGACCAATAGAGTGGACATGGTTGTGTGGCATGTCCAGGCAGAGACGGCCCAAGACAGCCCCAGTGGTTTTCCCATAGCTCTAGAGCCACAAAAGAGCTTCAAATACTTTTTGGGTTCTTCCAAGAGGAGAGCAGATGTAGGCAGGGAGGGCAGGACACTCATGGACCCACTTTGTAGTCAGGACGAGAAGAATAGAGAGTAACCGCATAGACTTTAAACAGGGGAGCAGATGAAAACATGGGCACTTCATACCAGGACAGAGGGATGCAGATGACTGGGGACTTGCAGCCTGAGAATACAGTAGCGAATGTTTGATTGGCTAAATTTAAACAAGGCCACCCTCACTCCCAACAACCATATCACAACACTAATCATGTGTAAGGGTTTTAAATTCAACATCGGTTTGGAAGTGGTCTGAATTGACTGAGAAAACCCCGTAGTGACTATGAGAAAAGCCAGAAGTGGCTAAGATTACATTTTTAAAATCAGCAGACTAGAGTTTTACAATAGATATTATTTCAGCTACCACAAATACAGGACATTATCGCTTTTGTATCCCTGAGTCTATGGCCCATGAAGTCTATTCCTTCTATGCCCTTCTAGAGCTCGTGATGAGAATGCAATCACAATGCAAAACAGCTGGTGAGTTTGCCAAGCCTGGACTTGGCTCCACCATCTTCTCCCAAACACAGACCTCATCTAAGCCCTCAGATGGCACACATAATCACTATTGTTCTTTTAGCAGCTTGTCACTAAAAGTCATGAATGCTTTTTTGTTAGCTTGGTATAAGCATCACACACTTTGTAATTCTTGAGAAATAAAAGCTATTTGATTGTCAGAGACCAGTAATGACAAAGTGCTTACAGAATGACCACAGAACTAAGACCCTCACTTCGCTACATAGCCATTGAGACACAGGCTCTTCCCCACCATTCGCTCTTAGAACCTGGTTAGTTTCTCATGCTCTATCCATGCAACTGACACGTAAAACATAGTAAAATCACACTGGAAAGTTTCCTAAAATATGGAAGATGTTCCACAAATGTAACAACAGTGGAAGAACATCCACTATGGGTTCATTACCATTTCAGTGAGCTAGTTTCTTTTCCCAAATGAAAAGTGTTCCAGAGAAAAAAATATGGGGTGAAGATTTGATGTGTAGAATTCTACTGGATATCTTAATATGCCATAAAAGATGTCCTAAAAGGTCAGACCAGAGCTTGCAACATCTGCCTTCAGTTATGGACATCAGCAGTGCCCATCATAGGGCATATTTTGCCACAATACAATCTTTGAGGAGAGACAGCTGGAGCAGCAACTGTGTCCAGGAGCATATGAGGTGTGGCCATAGCTGGGGGCTCTGTGGCCCCGGGATTTAAATATTCCTTAGCAAAAGAGGCATCCATGAGACCTGTCAATCTACCTCAGCTAAAACAGGAAGAACGTGTTTAAACTCCAATCTAGTCACAATCAAATGGTCGTTCTCTCAGATTTTATGAGCTACACACAGTCTTTCCCACAAAATGCTGCTTTGGGGAACACTTTAAATATGAAAGCCTGTTGTATTTGAAAGAAGCCATCCCACACTCTCATAAATAATTTAAACTGCAGTCACACTTTTTCAAAGCTCAAGCATGGGAGTTGAAATTGCATTGAAAACTCTCTGGACTGCATTAAATCATCCCTTTGGCCGGGCATCAGCTACAATTTATTTCATCTTGATGGAGCCTTTGCTTCCCAGATGAGTAGAATAGAGCAGCGAGTGTGAGCATCGTTTTGTGAGCCAGACAGGAACAGAAGTTGGTTGAAAGCTACAGACAGGGTGAGTGGCAGCCTCCACAGATACCTGGGTTGACTTTCCCTGAAACTAGATGTGCGTTGCATTAAGTTCTTGAGTAGATATCATCAGTACTATTAGCCCCTTTTGTGCAAATGGAGAACACAGAGGCTGAGAATGCAAGGTTCTGCCTGGAAGGGCAAGAAAGAAACATAGCTTTGTTCTATTAAAAAAAAAAAAAAAGTTTAGAACCATGGTTGAGGAAAATAGAAAGATCAGCAAAACTGTCCTGTTCAGTTGACTTTCTGTTCTCAAGTCTTTGTTTCATTTGTAGAACGTGTTTACTTTCTATTTGCATAACCATCTCTGTTCTGTCTTAAATGGGCTCAGATTTCCACATGGTTATTTACCCAGATCTGGTTAATTTTTCTATTATGAAGCCCAGTGATCTGAGTAAAATACCCCTCTTGGTGTAAACTATTCTCCCATGCAAGAGGAAATGGCTTTTTCTACAGGTAGCTGATTGTAGAATTTAATATCCAAACTGGGAAATTTTTCAGTATGAAAGGAAGTGCTGATTATTATGCTAAGAGGACTGTTACCCACTGGGACTGTACTGGGCAAATTGAGATGTGTGGTCACCCTACCTGTGGATCACAAAGAACTGTTAAACAAAATCACGTTCTCTAAAATAGACAATGATCTTGTGGCCAGCATTGATCATTTACTTCACTTTCTTTCGGGAAAGTGGCTTTTAATTTTATTTCATATTTTGTTGTCTATAAAGAAGAAACAGCCCCCGCACCCTTTTTACCCACCTCACTCTTTTTTGTGTATATCAGAGGGAGGCATAGGTGGGGGAATGTTATGGACTGAATGCTTGTGTCCCTCCAAAATTCATACATTGAAATCCTAACCTCCAATGTGATGGTAGAGGAGGCGGGGCCTTTGGGAGGTGATTAGGTCATGAGGGAGGAACCCTCATGAATGGAATGTGCGCCCTTATAAAAGAGACCCTAGAGAGCTCTCTCACCCCTTCTGCCATGTAAGTACATAGCAAGTAGATGGCCACCTATGAACCTGGAAGTCTCACCAGACACTGAATTTGCTGGTGCCTTGATCTGGGACTTCCCAGCTTCCAGAAATGTGAGAAATAAGTTTGTTGTTTAAGCCACCCAGTCTGTGGTATTTTTGTTATAGCAGCCCAAATGGACTAAGAGACAGGTAGGGTGTGATGGTGTGGGGGAGAGAAGTGTTCTGGAGGGTTATCTTTAACTGACTATTTAATCTATTTCTCTCTTCCTGAGTAGCCACTCCTCCCATCCTCACACCCCATCTTAAAAATCAGGAAGTTAAAGAGGAGGACTGTATTCTCTAAGACAAAGTGCTAAAAGTAGCCTCAGCACTTAGGTGACTAGATCACTACCGTGCTGACTTAGATGGCCTTGATTCAATGTCAGATGTTCAAAGAAAGAGGCTTTCTGAAGAGATGACTTAGCTCTATCAGGACACCCACTAAGTTAGGGGATCTCCTAGCTTAGAAGTCATGATGGAATCTCCCTGATTATAAAAAAAATTACCTCATAACCTTCAGATCACCTCTTGTCCATTTCCATCCATTCCCTCTTCTTGCACAAAAGATGTCACCTAAGTCATCCATGAAATGTGGACATGTATCTTAGTCCCAAAGGACTCCAGAGGCAGGAATCTTTCCATCACCTTTTAGAATATTTTAACTTTGTATTTTGGCATAATTTCAAGATTTACAGAAAAGTTGCAAGAATAGAATAGTACAAGAATTCCCATATACTATTCACCCAGATTCCCCAAATGTTAACATTCTATCACATTTTCTTTATCCTTTAATCCTCCCCCCGCCATACACACAGCTTTTCTTCTGAATCATTTGATTTACCTTTAAAAAGTCTTACATAACCACTGTACAGCTATTAAAATCAAGAAATTAACATCTATACAATACTATAATCTACAAATCACTTTCAGTTTTGCCAATTGTTCCATTAGTGTCCTCTATAGCAAAAGAAAATCCCACATCATGTGCTGAATTCAGTCATCATGTCTCTTCAGTCTCCTTTAGTCTGCAACATTCTTCAGTTTTTGACATTGACATTTTCGAAGTGTACAAGCCAGACGTTTTGTAGAATGTCCCTCACTTTGAGTTTGTCTGCCATTTCCTCATGATTAGATTCAGGTAATACATCTCTGGAAGGCTGATGTAAGTATTTTAAAGTTCCCTGTACTGGATGCTTACTTTTTAATGGTCAACTCATCTCAAAAGCAGCTGTTTCATCCAAGTTCTGCTCATCAACTGCCTGCCTTGATACAATGTAGCCAGTGACTCTGAACCCTGGGTTGGAACCACCTAGGCTACACCAGACCACGTTAACCAAAATTTCTTGGGTTGAGTGGTGAGCACTGTTATTTTAAAAAGCTTCCCAGGTTATTTAATGTACAGCCAGGGATTTGTTTGCTTGTTTTTCTTTTGACTAGGTGCTAAGTTTTCTTGACAAATGTGAGAATTCGCATAGTTGGAAGACCTTTCCATTCAACCCATCTTGCATTAAACTTGATTAATAAAAGCCAAAGTCTTGCTTGCTGGCATAGAGATCAATTGATTCTCACTGTACCCCACCTCCTGATGGTTTGAATTCTACATTACCTAATGGATATATGGGGGTACTTTAGCAACCAGGCAACACCAAGAGAGAGCCCAATTGTCTCCTTTGGAGATGCACAAGCAGAGTAGTCTTTCTCTAGAGCAAGAGGTTCTCAACTTTGGCACTATGGGCATTTGCAGTCAGATAATTCGTTGTTGAGTGGAGTTGTCCTGTGCATTGTAGGATGTTTAGTGCCAGCTCTGGCTTCTATCTACTAAATGTAAGTAGCACCCCCTAATCACAGCAATAAAAAATGTCTCAGACATTGCTGAATGTCTCCTGGGGAGGAGGGAATTGTGCCCTGTTGAGAACCACAGCTCTAGACCTCCCTGTCTCCAGGCCTTTGATCCAACTATTATTCACACCCATATCCACTTGTCTAAATTCCACTTGTCCTCTAAGACCAGCAGATCAGGGGCAGTATAGGATATATGTGGTTATAAACATTGGCTTGGTTATCAGACTGCACTGGCTTCAACTTTTTGCTCTGTCATTTACTGTAGGAGAGCCTTGCTCAAGGAACTTGGCCTTAATAACTGTCTCCTCTCTGCAAAGTGAGAATAATAAGAATAGTTCCTTCAAAGAGTTGTTGTGAGAATTCACTGAGATAGTGTATAAAATGCATCTGATGAATAGTCACTGCTCAAAAAAGGATTGCTTAATGAAACAGTTCATGCAGAGTGAGGAGAATAGTGCCCGGCACATGATATGACCTCAGTAGATATTAGCGGTTGTTACCATCATCCTCATTAATGAAGAAATTCTGGCACAGAGTGATGAAGAGTCTGGTCAAGGTCACATAGCTGGTTAGTGGTAGAACTAGAAGCAGAACCCATGCGTTAGGTTTCCCAGTGAAATGCTCTTTACCCCACACACAGCTTTGAAAGATCAAGGACAATTCCAGGGAAGATGAAATGCTTGGCCAGATGAGCTCTGGGCAGTGCTATAATAACCAGGACTTGGCAGTACTGGTGAGGTGATTAATCATTCTAAATTGGAGAAGTCAGAAACTAATGCCCTTCAAGGGAGCTTTTAAAGACATAGAATCCCTTAAGTACCAACCTCTGAAAATAATTTTTTAAAAAGGGAACAGAAAAGCATTAGGAATACTTTTAATCTCTTCAAGCAAAGAATTGGCATACCAGAACACGGAACCTTTACAAGATGTCAACTCTTAATTGTTAAAAGGACCTTTGTCGATGAGAACATAGGCAGATGAACATAGTGAAGATGACTACTCCAGGTTAGAAGACTACAAAAAAAAAAAAATAGCAGGCATCCCCAGGCACCCAATAAACATGTTATAAAGTAAAGAACTAAGGGGGCTTGCTTTCTCTACAGAGCTATATTTTAAAAGAGATTCTCTTGGTTCCAATGGAGGCTTGGAGAATGACTTTTACTGACAACAGGCTGTAGCTTCCTATGAAATAATAGGCCAGAGAAGTTCATTCATCATAACCAGGGGGTTGGCAGCCTTTGTCATCCTGTTCTTTCTCCCCTTCAGTAAAGAAGTTTGGTGTTAATTACACTGAAGGACACTTAGGAAAGTAGTTTGCAAGCTGAAGATGTCTCAGGGAGGTGTGAGGGCCCATGACCATGCATACATGTGGTGTAGTGTGTGTGCGTGTGTGTCTTTGCCATCCAGAAACAGAGCTGTCATCTTCTCCCTATAATCAGTCATTTTCAAGGGCAATGTTAAAACTATTCATCAATAGGTCCAGGTCTAGAGCAGACATCAGCCACATCCCTCTAGCACAGGCCCACGCTGTGCTCAGCTCTTTAGTTGTTCATTGGTGGGGAGGTTCCTGGGGGAGGGTCAGACAGCTGGGGCTTGGGGTGGGAGGGAATGAGAGGGGAACAGGAGAGCACTCAAGGACTCCAGGCAGCGACTAGTTAGGAATGGTAGCAGGGAATGAGCTTGATATTTTAACAGGTGTATGCTGGCTAATACCAGCCCTGGACGTTTGTATGGCTTATGGCATCTGCCTTTACTTTATAGGCACAGGTTTTCAAGGCCAGCTCTCAAGAGCAGAGTTTCTCAAACTGTGTCCACAGCTGGTCTCTGCATAGGAATCCCTTGGTTTGCTTGTCACAAACACAGATTCCTAGAGTTGCTGTCCAGGAATGTGTGTTTTAAACAAGCTTCCCAAGTGATGCTTGAGCAGCTATAGGTTTTGACCTCTTCTTCAAAAAGTGCATTCAAAGAAGAAAAGAAGATGCTGGTGGTTCAGAAAGATGGGATGGCCCTACAAGTGAAAAGGGATATCTGAATTATTTCATCAGAGAGAGGGAAGGCCCAGATATGACGTAACAGCTTTCAAACAGTTTCAACTAGCATGTGAAAAACGATTTCCTCTGTGCTCCAAAAGGAGCTTGAGGGAGAGAACTGAGCTAAACCTTTTTCTCTTGTTTCATTATTTTTCTGTTTATTCTTATTAGTGATTTTCATTTATTAATAATCAGCGATATCACGTATCAGCACTTATTATATGTCAGACATTATTCCAAAGACATTACAAGGCATCGTACTTTTTACTTTACTAACAGACTTGTAAGGTAAATATTATTGCTCCCACTTTACAGATTAGGAGACTAAGGCTCAGAGAGGTTAAGTAACTAATTGGACCAAAGTCGCAGAGTTAGTATGTAGCAGTCTTTCTCCAGAGCCTACGCCCTTAACCACTATACTAATCTGCCTCCCATTCTCATCTTTCATGGTATCTTTCTTACACCGAGTAACAAATATACTGGAAGCACCATGAGGCCAGGGACCATTTCTGTCTTGTTCACTTCTATTTTTCTATTTCCAGGGTCTAGCAGAATCCTGAGCTGCCCAATTAAAATTTTTTAATTGCATAAAAGAGAAAATTTAAAGATATGCATTCTAGAGCAAATAATTCACGTTTTCCTTAATGATTTAACTATGCTTATCAAAAAGAAGCTACCCAAACAGCCAACATGTACCTTAGGTTACTGCTCTATTCTAGTGGTTAATGATAGCTCAAAATTGGTCACGAGGATGTGGTAAGAGAAAATGATGCTGTCTTAATCCTTAGGTTTCTCTGTAACCAACAACTCTATCTTCATCTATTGAAAATGTTTGTGTTCACTTTCTAAACTACACCATGAAACCAAAGCCCGCTTTGTGGACCACTGAGCTAGAGCCTTGGAGGAGCCATCCATCTTTATGGTGCAACGACGGCGCCATAAGTAATCTTACACTGGGAGTTATTGATGGGCCAAAGCCTACAGATCAATTTGGCAGAGAAGCGCTTTGAGGCTCTTCCTGGCCTTTAATGAAAATAGAGCTTCACACCCTTTCCCGAAAGCCAATTCTAGAGGCAAAGGCAGAGCCTGGCTCCAGGCGAAACACGTCTTTTCCTCTAAATATTAAATGTATAAAATAAAACCTCAGGATTTTAGATTGAGAAGGAACCTTAGGGTTTATCTAATGTATAACCTTAGGGTTTATCTTCATTTCAGAGATAAGAAATCTTGAGTCCAGAGCGGGTGATGTTCAAAATACTCAGGAATCTTTCTGTGATGCAGAACGAATTTGGGCACTGCTCAACCAGGGGGCAGGCAACAAGCCCTCAGCAACCAGTTTCACAGGGAAATCCGAGTTCCAGGAAGTGGCCAAGGAAGGCTTGCAGGGGGCTTGGGCAAAGGCTATTTGACAACTGATATACAAGTATTTCAATAATTTAAACAAGAGGTACAGACACACTAGTGTGTACTGACTAATATTGACCACAGCTCAAAGGAAAGGTGGTTTAACCACAGAAGTCAGGAGCAGGGACAAGAACCCAAGTTTTCTGATTCTCCTTCTGAGATGTGTGTGTGGCTTTAATCAAGATGCTGTCTCTTTGTCCTCAACACTGGCCCACCTTGATGGTGGGTTGCAATCCACATGACACTTTGGTTACAATTTGAACCCCTTGGTTTCCTGTAGGCCCGGTTCAATGAGAGATTGGAAGCCTTTTCCATTTGATTATGATATTTTAAAAGAACCGTTTACTACTGTAATTAAATATAAGTATGAATATTACCAAATCGTCACACTGATTTCAAGTGGAGAGGAGGAAGGTGGGCCTTCCTAATAGCAGCAGTAACATAACGGTAAGTATTGGCCCAAGACATTCTGTGAGCCGAGTTTCTTTCACACTCTGCAAACCTTTCTCAAGACCTAGACACTGCACATTGCAGGTGCCAGATGATTTAGAAAAAAAGGGGAAATGCGGCTTGTAAGTATTTTATAAATTATGTTCTGGTAAACTTGGTTACAACATCACACTCCTTAAGAGAATACTTCATATTTTTTATACAATTGAGGAATAGCTCGCACTATATGTAGCGTTAAAGTATAAAAGGATAGAGTTAGTATGAACAGGAGCAGTGAATTTGTCCCTTCTCATTGCAAAAGAACAACAGTGGTGGAGGGTTAAGAACTCTAAATAACAAAAAGAAGGGAGCACCTTTTAATCTCTTGAGTTTCTGCCAACATAACTGGAAACCAAAAGGAGAGTCTAGGAGACCACCATTAAGGCGTCAGTGCAGGGGGTTGTGGTAGGGGTGGCAGTGGGAGGGAGGACAGTTAAGCTGCAGTCTGTGCAGGAAAGATCTGGAACCTGAGTAGCCACAGCTGCCTTTGGAAGGAGCTGATCATAAGCCTTTTGATCATAAGTGGCCTCAGGCACAAGTTACCTCCATACCCCAGAGGACTTTTGACTCAAACCTAGAATTCTCTAAGGAGAGTTAAAGGAAGTGCTTGACTAAAGCTTGGGGGTCGGAAGGAGGAAGGTTGGATTAACCAGAGTTGCTACTTTTTAAACCATGAAGTGCAAAAGAAATGTGTATTCTTTATTTATAATAAATGTTGGAATATTTAGTTGAAAGGATTAAGAGCCCAAAGGTGGCCATTAGGCCAGGCTAGGGATGAGTCCTGGCAGAGTGGCCATCACTGCAGTGATGGGAACTTGCAAGTGCCAGGGACTGGGGGTGGGGGCAGGGGTGATGGTGGTAACGATCCAGCCCAGCAAGGACTCTCCAAATATTCCCCTTGGCCCAGAAGGGAGAGAGAATGTCACAACTATCTGGAAGGAAGTGATTTGCAAACACGGACTTTGAAATTGGTAAAGGGAAGAAAAATAACTAATTTAAAAAAAATTCAATAGACCAGAATCTATAGGTACTGCTGCAACAGACACTTGGTAAAGGGGAAACAGACATTTGAGTTTTGACTATTCCTGAATGTCCCTGAAGCTCTAGGGCATGGAGCAAGTGAAGTTTTGCTGAGGCGGGAGTCTGAGTCACGAGTGACCCCAGGCTGGTGTGCTGAGTGAGTCTGAGTGAGTCATCCAGGCAGGGAGAGCTGGCAGGCATGTGGCATCCACGGCCTACATCACTTCAGTGTTAGCGACTCCTGGTTGCCATATTCCTGAACTCCGACTCTGAAGACTGACGGAATTGTTCTTCACTGCAGTTTATTTGGGAAAAACAATATGCCATTGCAGTCTTCATGAATTTGGGGATTTGAGAAAGTATTAAATACCCACCCTTTGAGATGCATCTCGAGACACCCATCCTCCATTAAAACAAACTGATTCTTCCAATGCTCGTTAATTTTTCTCTTATGTACTCCTACTGGACTCAGATGCTATGCCACACAGTATTTGATTATATGCTCTCTTACAGTGTCTGTTCATTGATCAATATGTTTGCCTTACTTTCTCAAATATTTATTGGCTCTCTATTGGAGACCACATCTTAATTTCTTTACCTTTACCTGGACCCACACACACACACAACCTAGAACCCTACTGAACTCCCGTTCTGTGTATGTGTAATTGTATATAATGATAACATGTTATGCTTAATAAAGTGTATATTTAAAAATATAAATGGATGTTGAGCTCCACCCTATTTCCAGGAATGGAGCCTGGGACTCCACATATCACACAATCACACTAAGTGATTTGATGCAAGGGGTCCAGGATCTCACTTTGAGAAACATTGCTCTTGCCTTTGGGTCTGGCACAACTCTCTGAGAATGTAAGAATTATCTGGGAGAGCTATTAACAATGCCAATTATCAAGTTGCAAACACAGAGGTTCAAACTGAGTGGGTCTGGGATGGGACCCGGATGGTTCTAAAGTAGGTGATCTATGGCAAATTTGAGAAAGGCCACTCTAGTAGATGCCCAACTTATTTATTGGTAAGTTGTTCTTGCTACTTGAAGATAACCACATCCTGAATTTGACTATGGAAATATCTTCCTTGCCTACTTTTTCTAGAGGTAGCTCTGGAGTTAGACAGACTTCAATTCGGGCTGTGCCATTTACTGGATGTTAGGTAAGGTGCCCATTCTTTGGGTCACTGTTTTCTAATCTGTAAAATGGGATAATAGTGGCTATCTTGCATGGTTGCTGTGAGAATTAAAGATGAACTGTGTGAAGCTCCTGGCAAATAGAGTATTATTAGCAAGTAGCAGCTATTGTAAATAGCTATTAAATATCATGCATCTCTTTCTGTTGCTGGAAAAAATAAGGATATCAAATTTCCCACAACTGTAGTAACTTTACACAATAACACAGATTTCCAAGGACAGCTAGCAGAAATGTATGATAGAAAGGAGAAGCAGAAGGCAACAAAATTCCATCTGGGCCCAAACAAAAATGACTCCTTCAGAGTGGTGTGGCAGGATTGGCATGATTTTTGAGAAGCTAAAGATGTGCTGGTCTTCTGGGAAGCTAGAGAACATTCCAACCATTTCTTTCTGGGGGCTGAAGAAGAAGAGACATGCCCAGGCAGAAAAGGCACTTCAAGAATACAACTAGGCAAAGAACTCTTATTCCCTGTGGTTATCTAGGGAATGGTTGGCAGAATCTTCTATCATGCTGTGGTGGAGACTGGAAGGAGGTTCTTTGTGTGGACACAAAACTTTCCCTGAAAGGCAGATTAACTGGGGGCGGGGGTGATGGTGCGGTAGACCTAACACCAAGGTCTCCGACTTGCACCCAGAGTGATTCTACAGATAGCAATACCGAGTCACTATACTTTGCTGTCATTGTGGAAGAAATGGATTTTGATTTCACCTTTCAAAGGAGAACTTAGTCTCCGTTTAGTTATATAAACTTTTATGGAGCCCAGTTCTGGACACTGGGCTGGGCTCTCTGTGGAGGAAGACGAATCAGACAGGCCCTGATCCTGGAAGGATTTAGTGTTTATACAAACCTTTTCTTTTCCCACTATGCCCCGACCCCCTTAAACACACACCTATCTTCCATCTTAGATTCAGGTGAACATTTGGCTGAACTAATTCCTCTGTCCTATGATGTCATTATCAGAGATGTAACTTCCATTATGGGTCCCTTTTCATTTAACTTCTTCTGATTGAACCTCACATTAAAAAGTTTTCACACAGATAAAATATTCATGATCCTTAAGTATACACACATTTAATAGGCTTTCACTGTCAAAGATTTAACCTCTTTAGGGAAGAAGCAAAGCCAAATTGTAAGGCCCAATTGTGAGATTTTCCTTGGGGCCTGGTTTGGAGCCTCTTTTTATTTTTTCTTGAAAGACGATGGGACTTTTAGAAGAGGCTGGATTCTGTGAGTAAGTGGCTGTACTTAAATCTCAGTTTCCTCATCCATGGAGTTAATATTTTCTCTGCCTACTTCAACTGGGTTTTTGCAATAATCAGAAAAGTTATTCAATATGCAAGTGCTCATTAAGGGGCAAAGCACAATACAACTTGAGACTATTAATATTGTCCCTCTCCCCACTTCCAAACCCCACTGTCTCTTTCCATCTTGTGGGGACAGTAGGGGACTAACTCTTATTCATTAGATGAATATATTCCTGCAAGTTCCTTCTAATCAAGAATTTCAATAAGAATGGAGTGAAACCCTCTGCCCCTTAGTGTCCCTTTCTCTGCCCTCCATTCTCAAGTCACAGCAACAGGGAGCTGGGACAGGGAGAAACTGCACATACCATAAAAGGCTGTAATGAAGAAACAATAAAAACCAGTCAACTAAATGAAATGGTTAAAAGAAATAAGCAAATTTTGGTGACTTTTGGAGACTAGGCCAGCTTTCCTGGCACTGAAGCTTTATCTCTGGTGAGTAATCCCTCCCATTCAGAAACCAAGGCACCAGCAAGCAAGGAGTGAGTGGTGGAAATAAGGAGAGGGTAGCTTCCTGCATCTTGGATATAATCTCCAGGTGGCTGCCTCCACTGCCCACCTGTAAGGCAGGTCTTGAGTTCACCCACCTTCTATACTCCCTGTAACCCTGGATGATTAGAGATTGATTAGAGGATTCTAACACTGGATGACTAGGGTTCTAATGCTGAGGACCTGGGAACATGGCTACTCATCTAGAGACTACATTTCCAAACCTCCTTTGCAGCCAAGTATAGCTATGTGACTAAGTTTGGGCCGATGGGATGCAACTGGAAGTGACGCATGCAATTTCTCAATTTTTCAAGAAACCTGGTTGTCCTCTGCTTCACATTTTTCCTTGCCATAGGCTGGGAAACGGAGAAAACTGGAGCAGTCAGCCTCTTTGGACCCAGAGGTGGCGCCATGTAAGGAATATGGCAGGGCTTGCTGCCAGGTTCCCTGGATGACACTGTGGAGCAAACCTCCTGTCCCACCATGGACTGCCAGTTACCTCTGAACTTTTTGCAAAAAAATCCACGTCTAGCTTACGTAAGGCACTACATCTTTAGATCTTTTTCTACAGTGTCTTAGCCTATACCATAATACAGAATTTTATCCACCCAGCATGCTTGGAATATGCAGGGAAAATCATAGACAATCATGAACTAATGCAAATTAGGAAAGACATTCCAATTTTGTAGATGGAATTAACAATCATGACATCTTGCGCAGTAAATATGTCAGTGCTGAGATGTTAAATAATGAGAAAGAGAAAAATACAGAAAGACTAATTGGGATGAAGGTTACAGGAGGCCATTTTGTCTATTCTTGGTTTATTGTTCTGTTCAGTGATAAATGAAACTCTGTAGCATTTGAACTTCATTTGAACTCTCTCTTTCCCTCGCATAATTGTCACAATCATGCTTACATTTTCTATGAATTATTGTTCTAGAACATTTTAAGTATCAGTAAATCACTGTGCCCAAAATAATTTTTTTAAAAAAGGAAAAAATATCTTCTCACAAATCCAGGAAAAGCATAAAGGGAAATGAATAATTACAGCAGTATTAATATGGTGCCGTCAAGTTAACAAGGCACTCGTCAAAGATATATGACTATAAACATGAAGATGGAAGTCTGAAAGAATGAATTATATCTCATCTCATCAACATGACTGTGGGGAAATACAATAGGAAGATCGTGATGATGGGGTTTAAGTAAAATTACTTTGAGGAAATTATGAAATTTCTGGGTGGAATTTAGAATCCTGATTAAAACGCATGAGGAATAGTAAAATTGATATTATACTATATCTTCACAGTCCCTGACCTGAATGCGTTAAGAGAAAGCACAACCAGGACTGGTCCACCAAGTACTGCCCAGTAACACCCGGAGGCTAACAGACAAACTGACGTTCCAGGAGTTGCAGGAGTTAAAGGTTCAGGGGAAGTGAAGGCAGCTTGCAGAGGTCTAGAAAAGCATAGAAGAGGACAAGAGGGGCTTTCGTGATGAAATAAGGAGAAATTTAATCAGTGTGTTTCTAAGAAGTCTTATATTTACATCTGAAAAACTCAACCACAGAGTTAAAAAATCTGAATCCAGCTGAACCGAAAGACATTAAATATAATTATCCAATTTTTTCACTGGTGTTAATTTTGCTTTTTAAATGAAAGCAAGAAGGCTAGGAGCAAGGGAAGGGGGTGAGGGAGAATGAGGAGAAGGAATGAGCGCTAAGTGACGAGGACAGTGCACTGAGGCTGCCCTGGAGTCACACGGGCCCAGCGAGGGAACCCCGGCTGCCCCAGAGCCAGGGGAAGCAGAATCAGTTGCCACTAGTTTCAGGGATTTCCTCCTCCAGGCTCTGCAGTGCTTTGATCGAAAGCTCAGAGTTGAGGGTGCTTTAGGAAGAAAACCAAATGATCGCTTGTGTCTTTGTCTTGATAACTAAAAAAAGATGCACATAAATATGCTCCTTAAATTCTATCTTTTCCCACCATAGACAAGGTCACCTTTACTTCGAACAAAACATTTCATTTTATAACCACAAATGTTCTGCAATTCTGCAGCCCTCCTTTGCTAGGACTCCTTTCATCAGTGTCTCCCATGGACACTCCTGTCCCCGAAATGCAGTTTTGCTATGTCCTATGCCTAAGAAGGAACCCTTATCATACGGTGGCATACGTACTTTCTCCATCCATCAGGAATCACCGGCGAATGGGGAGGGAGTTTGACACGGTGAAGGGTGTTTTAGGCAGACAAACCAGCACTTGCTAAGGCACAGCAACATGAATGAGCAGACAGTATTCGGTAACCAGCACAAATAACTCAGATCTTTCCCTACTGATGCCTAAAATTTCTTACACTTCAAAATTGGAAGTAAAAAGCTTAAAATGCAAATACCTCCTGAAACTGCCCTGTCAGCAAACTTGTTACACTAAATTGTAATAAGACAGTTGCTTGTGATTAGTCAGTCAGGTGACTGGTAAAATAACCTCAGTTCTTTCCTGTTGTATAGGGAGGAGAAGGTAAAGGGCAGTGCTAGGAAAACTACAAAGAAGTGAGGTATAGACATTGACAAACTTGGCTGACTCTGTGCTTGAGAGATTGGTTCGTCTCCAGATCATTAAAGCAAACTGATCATGTGAATTATAGGCATGCAATCATTATTTCAATTTCCTCTAAGACAAATGTGCTTAAAAAAGTGAATCTTGGCTTCCCAATATAATTCATTGATTTGGGGATGTTCTTATTATGCTATTCTTTTGACAGATTCTTGGGACAGATTGGTTTTTTTTTTGTTTTGCCTGAATTGCATAGCAAAATTTTGTCATTTTCGTTTTAAAGCTTTAATTATTATTTTTTATTTTAGCATATAATTTAATTGAACTTCAAAGGGTCTGCTGAAATGATACAGAAACATTCTTAGATAATAGAATGCTGTGGTCCAAATATTTGTGTCCCCCTCATTCATCTGTTGAAACCTAATGCCGAGTGTGATGGTATTAGAAGGTGGAGCCTTTGGGAGGTGCTTAGGTCACGAGGGTGGAGCCCTCATGAACAAGATTAGTGCCCTCATAAGAGAGGCCCCACAGAGCTCCCTAATTCCCTTCTGCCATGTGAGGTTACAGAGAGAAGATGGTTGTCCATGAAGAAGCAGGCTCTCACCAGACACTGAATCTGCAGGCACCATGATCTTGAACTTCCCAGCCTCCAGAACTGTGAGAAATAAATGTTTGTTGTTTATAAGCCACCCAGTTTATGATATCTTGTTATAGCAGCCCAAATGAACTAAGACTGTAGGTAAATTTACCTTTTCCAAATTAACATTACTCAACAAGTAAACTTTAGATCCATTTTCCATCTGTTCGTCCATCCATCCATCCATCCCTCCATCCATCATCCTGCCATTTTCTATTTTCAAATGCTATGCTGACTTACCATATAAACTTATAATTTCTAATTCTTCGTGCTTAATACTAAATAAATTTTGGAGATAATCAAATCCATTCCAAAGAATTCTTTTCCTACAACTTCATGAGAAAGTATAGACACTAGATGTTTGTAATGATGCATTCTATATATAGGGTCTGTAATAAATTAGCAAAATACCAGAACTGTACCTACTTGGACAGATGAAGGGCCAGAACATATTATTATAATATTCAAATAAGAAATTCCAATTGGGATCAACTTCCCAGGGTAAATATAGTTCTTTTTAGATGGAGAATAATAGCTTCATTCATTCTCCCCTCTTTTTCTTCAACCTTTATTGAGCACCTACTATCTGCTAGCTATTGCTAGGCCTTGGGGAAGCAGAAACAAAAGACTTGCCCTCTTTGTGAATAGGAAAGACAATACAGTGTGGTGAGGGCTATAAGAGATGTTCGCCCAGATGCTATAAGAGCACAGGGGAGGGACACATAATTCAGGCCAAGAGGTCAAGGGCAGTTCCCACCCAAGGGAGGTGACTCTGGAGTGAGTCTGAAGTTGAGTGGGGGATAGCTCCCAGGGCTAGCTCCCTGTTACCTCTTTTCTGGGAAGCAATTGGGCAAAATACATCAAAAACCTCAAAAATACTCATATTCTTTAACCCAATAATTCCACTCTAGCAACTGATCCCAAGGAAATAATGAGAAGTAAGAGTTAAAGATTCAAGTACAAAGCTGTTCTTTAGTCTTCATTAAAATAATTTTTAAAAAAAGACAGACACAATCTAAATGCTCCACAATAGAGGAATGGTTAAATTATGGTTCATTTGTTTCATGATCTAGACTATGAGGTGGTCATTAAAATAATATTTTAAAATAATTTTTAATGATACAGTATAATGCATCATGTATTGTGTGAAGAAATAAAGCAATAAAGTGAAACATGGAGCATGATCCCAGTGGTGACTAGAAAAAAACATACCTGCATTTTTTTTAAAACTGGAAGGAAATGCATCGATATGTTTTTGATGGTTATATCTGAGTTTTAAGACAATGAAAAACTTTTACTTTCTTTGTTATGTTTCTAAGGCATTTTCCAAGGTTTAAGAAAAAAATCATATGACATGTATCACTTTTACATTTTAAAATTATCTTTTAAGGGGACAGTATTAATTTATCTGTGATGTGGTGGCTGAACTGGAGCATGACAGAGAATGAAGACAGGAAGACCACACTCAGGGGCTGCTGTAATAATCCATCCAGAAGAGAAAAGGTGTGGGCCTGGGTCAAGCTAGTGATGGGAGCATGGAGAAGAAAAGAAGACTTCAAAGGATGTGAGGAGGAAGAGTCCTCAGAAAAATCCATATTGCTTGGAATAGGGGCACAGCAGGAAAGAGACGTGGGATGGTTCCCAGGTTCTTGATAAATCTGGGGGAAGCAACTGATTTGCAGGAATAAAGATACAAAACACTCCACTTTGGACATGTCTTATTTGCTGTCCCTTTGGAATATCCGCATGGAGATGTCCAATAAACAGTTTGCTCTACAGACCCGGGCCTCTGAAGACAGAGCTGGGCCCGAGAGACAGATATGGAAGTTGTCAGCATATATGTGAAACCCGAAGTCAGAACATGGGATGAGGAACATGGGGATGAGCTGCTGGCTAAACAAAACCTGGGAAGATTGACAGTGAAGGGAAGAATCAAAGAAAGAAGATTAGAATGAAAGTGAGGAGTAGCTGGAGAAGAGAAGAAAACCAGAAAAGTAGAGCCTGACAGAAGCCCATGAAGAAATTCATTTCAGGAAATAGAGAGGGATCACCTGTGTGAAAGGCTGAGGAGGGGGCAAGATCAAGGGTGAGCATCCATAACACCGGGCAGTGAGCAAGGGCAGTTTCTGTCGACAGAGGACAAAGGCAGGACTGCAGTGAGTTGAAGAGAGATGAGAAAGCAGAGGAAAACACTGTCTACTATTTAAAGACCCTTGCCAGTGAAAAGAAGGAAAAAGAATGGCAAGTTGCTGGAGGGAGTGTGGCATCAAGATCGCCTCTGTTGTTAGGATGGAAGAAATCTGAGCAAGTTTGCAGATCGGGAGGAAGGAGCCAGGGGAGAAGGAGGGTTTGAAGATTCAGGGGTAAAAAGGATAGTCAAGGATCTGGGAAGGCAGCAGGAGAGAGGATTCAGACACAAGTGTTATCTTTGGCCAAAGAAGAAATACTTCTTCCAATGAAACAGGAGGGAAGAATGTAAGGAAGTAGAATAAGGGAAAAAAATGGGGCAAACTTTTATTGACAGCAATACTCATTGACTGTAAAACTCTTGTGCAATGGTTAAGAATTTGTACTCCAGTTTCGCCATTTGGGGTCAGGGGAGGAGTAAAGAAAGGAGAGGGCTGTTTTTGCTAACACTTTTTGAGCACTTACCATACGGGCGGAGTTACTATTCTAAGATGCAAACAATCTCATGAGATGGGTCCTGTTCTTGTCCCCATTTGTACATATCGGCATTAGTTAAGGACTTGCCTAAGATCACACAGCTAAGAAGCAGGGAGACGGTATCACTCAGCACTCAAGGACATGGACTCTGGAGCTAAACGACTTGGGTGCAAATCCTGCTTCTATCACACTGAACCTCTCTGGGTCTCAGTTTCCTATCTGTAAACATGAGCACGATATTTGAACTGGCCTCTTCTCTTGTCATGAGGATTATAAATGAGTTAATACTTGTAGAATACTTAAGAGTAGTACCTGGAACAGAGTAAGCACTCAATAAGTGTTAGCACTATTATTGAAGTGTTGCTTATAAAGGTGAGACATTGAATAGAATAATAAACAGACACTTAGTAGAATAGGACTCTTTAAATGAATTATGCAAGGATAATAGCAAGGTCTTCCCCAAAACTTAAAAATCAGGAGAGCTTTGGAGGATGAAATTGTGAAAAGTCAGCTATCAGTCAGGCGATAAGACATGGAACAGAAAAGTGCCCCCAATCTGGAGCTCTGGACATAACCTTGAACATATATCTGAAGCTGTTGCTTTTAAGATGAGGTTGGACACCACGCCCCACAGGAACTGGATGTTAGAGGGAGGGATGTTAGGGGGCTTGCTGAGCACTCTCAGCACTGTGTAGGGGCCGGGGTCTCCTGCAGGTTCATCTCGAATACAGAAATGGATACCTAACAGTTGTTATGGGTTGAACTGTGTCTCCCAAAAAATATATGTTAGAGTCCTAGTCCCCAGAACCTCAGGATGTGACCTTATTTGGAAGAAAGGATTTTTAGAGAGGTAATCAAGTTGAAATGAGGTCATTAGGGTAGGCCCTAATCCAATATGACTTGTGTCTTTATAAACCGGGGAAATTTGGAGACAGACACACACTGACACACTTCATGCCATGTGAAGATGAAGGCGGAGATTGTAGTGATGCTTCTTCAAGCCAAGGAATGTCAAAGATTGCCAGCAAACCTCCAGAAGCTAGGGGAGAGGCATGGAACAGGTTCTCTCTCACAGCCCTCAAAAGGAAGCAACCCCGTGGACACTTTGATCTCAGACTTCTAGCCTCCGGAACTGTGAGACAATAAATTTCTGTTTTGTAAGCCACTCTGTTTGTGGTACATTGTTATGGCAGCCCTAGCAAACTAAAACAGTAGCCATAATGCTAAGCTATTAAACACACAGCCCTTGCTCTGGCTGTATGATCACCAAGCAATCTTGGATTATCTTTGGCCGGCCACGTTGATCTCCCTACATGGAGAGCTGGTCAGAGCATGTGAATCTCCTGTAGCTTTGGTGGTTATGTTTCTCCCTGCATGCTAGTGAAATAGCCTTCTGGTTTACACATCAGTCTCTTATGAGTTTGCCTAGTATGCATGTGTTCTGAACAGACTGAGCCACTCTTGGAATATTGATGATAGCAGCTTTCTGAGTCAAAAAAGTGGAGTGCCATTCGCTGGAATGTAATAAAGACTTCACCAACACAATGTCACTTGGAGACAACTCTTGTTGCTTTCCCTGAAGGCATATTTTGGGATCACACATTTCCTTCTCACTTAAAAACAATTACACTAGGCAGAGGGTTTAATTAATCCTTAGTAGATCCCATCTGACTTTGAAGATATGTAATAAGCAGATGTTTATGTGTCTCTTTCCTTCCTTAACATTGCATTTTCTTAATACATAACTCTTTGCATCTAATTGAAGTTCATATTTTATTATAAATTTGTAAAATTTAAAATAATTTATCTTCACCATAAATGAGTAAAAATTAAATCATAATGGAGGGAGGAATAGCAGCATGAAATAAAGTTGTATGATACCTAGAGACCATCTGACCCACCATTTGGCCACTTATTTGTACATAACTTTTCCCTGAGCAAGTGTTTATGATGTTCTGAAAATCTCCAGGAAAAGATAAATGGTATATAAAAATTACCAAGTACCTAAGAAAAATTCATTCCAACACTGAATCACCTTCTTATGCAATAAGTTAAAAAAAATCTCCTGTAAGTCTTTCCTATTACCAGTTTCTGCTTATAATGAAATGGCCACAGAGGTAGCCAGTCACACAGAGAAGATTCATAGGCAGGCCTTGAGGAGGTCAGATCCTGTCTCTTTCCATTATTCTCTGATGCATCTACCAAAAGTACTCTAAATTCCTTCTTCATTTTCTTTCCTTGCAGTGAAAACTCTTCTAAATTTTTTTTTCTCATTTCTGAACTCTCTTCAAGAGAACTTCGTGATAAAGACTCGATACGACTTGTAGTGTCCCTTTATTATGTTTTAAGGGCCTGATCCTGCACTTGGCATGGCTCTGCAGAACTGGCACTCCCACTACAGCAGGCACCCCAGTGGGGCATCCAATTTTGCAAGAAAGGATTTCAGTGCAAAAGGTTCTGCAGACACTGATTGGCTCAGCATGGGCTCTGCCAGGCCTTCAAGATAAGAAGACGCAGCCTCTTGTCACTTCAGAGGGAATGAGGAAGAGTGAAGCTATGCTCAGAAAGGGAATGATCAGAGTCCAGCTCCCCAGCCCGGGAATGGGGACAGGGTTGTATACAACCAACACCTCTCCTTTACCTCCCAGAGGGTGCAAAGTGCTAACCCACCCAAAGACTGGGTTCTTCCTGAAATGACAACCACTGCACAGTCCAGACAGGTAGAATTAACCAAAAAAAAAAAAAAAAAAAAAAAAAGTAACGTAGAGGAGAGATGCTAAGAAGTGCCAGGATTTCCCACAGGCAAAGGCACAGAACACATATTTTTTCAGATTCCCTGAAAGGCCAAATTAAATTTGAACCTGTCTGTGCATTCTAAAAATCACTATGGATCTAATCATGGAAATAAAGACTAACAGCCTCTAATTCTTTGAGGTGATCATAAGATTCTATTCTTTGCATTTATAATATTTACAAAGACAGAGAGGTGTGTAACACATTTTCAAAACACTTTCGCTAAAAGTAGTAAAGAAAGGGACTATATTCTAGTTTTCTGTGAAAACCACTTGACTGGAATGCTTTTAGCCCCAAAACATTTTATAGAGAGAATGGGCAGAAAGATAATAATAGTCTGAGGGGAGAACTTCCCCCAAGAGGAGGAACAAAGTGAGTGAAAGTAGAAGTGGAACACCTTGAAACAAATTTTACCTGCTTAATATTCCACCAAAGTCAAGGTGAAGGTCCAACACACACCAGGAAGGAATGTTAGCTTATGTAAGTTGCATCCCAAAGCCTGTTCTATTGCTTAGTGACAGAGTGACTAACAATATCAAAATGCAAGTATCTTCTCAGCAGCTTCTAAGGGAATAAAAATACTAAAAATAATCCATAAAATACCTTTCTTCCAATATTGTGAGATATTTTACATGCTTTCTCAACTTAGCTGACATTCACTCCTACTTGTAAATATGACTGATTTTATGTGAGTGTCACAGATGTCACTCATGTCGATGCTGAACTAACTAAAAGTATGTCGTTGGGCTGGTGGCAGCAGTGAGGGCAGTGTCAAGCAAACCATACTCCCGAGGTCTGGCTTAGGCGTACTGACTTTAAACTTTACTCTCTGCTAATGGCATAAGTTTTACAATGTAGTACTATCAATACTTATGCTAAATCGGTAATTTTTCCTATTTTGGTAAACCTTAATATTCTCACAGGTCAAACATTCTCCCTCACTTTGGTAAATATCATACAAATTAATCACAGTTGGAGATTTTTTTCTTTAAAAGTTACCCAACTTAAAAGAGTAGAAACTGTCTTACTCTGTTCTAGCTACTATAACAAAGTACCATAGACCGGGTGGCTAATAAACAACAGAAATTTATTTCTCACGGTTCTGGACACTGGGAAGTCCAAGATCAAGGTGCCAGCAGATTTGGTGTCTGGTAAGAGCCCACTTCCTGGTCATAGATGGCCATCTTCGTGCTGTGTCCTCACAGGGAAGAAGGGGTGAGGGAGCTCTCCGGGGTCTCTTTTCTAAGGGCACTAATCCCATTCATGAGGACTCCGCCGTCACGATCTAATCACCTCCCCAAATCCCCACCTCCACATACCATCACACTGGGGATTAGGTTTCAACATATGAATTTGGGGGGGACACAAATATTTAGTCAATGGCAGAAATATCAAAATATTTCTCAACATAATATAATCAGCGCATATGGCTCTCAAGAGCACTATTATTGGCCACTCTAATGAAAACGTTTCCAGGACTTACCGCAGTTCCTGACGGAGAACCTGGGGCAGGACTGCTGTCAGCAACAACGGTAATAACGCTACCATTTGGGTACCGACTCTGTATCAGATACATACTTGGTATTATCTCACTCAATATTGCAATAACTCTGCAAGGTAAGTGCCATCCCCATTTAATAGATGAGAAAAGTGGGCCTCAGGGAGATGGTGGGTGGCTTGCTATAGATCCAGTGCTGGAACCAGAGGCCTTCCAGAAGCCTCTTTGCAGGGCTCTATACAATGTCTTAAAAAATTAGAGCAAAGTTACCTGAACAAAACATGGGCAGATATTAGCAACTCCTCACTGCTCTCAAGGATCTCTACAAGAAGCTTACAATTTAAAGGGGATAAGTATTGGAACCACTCATCTACCCTTGAGCAACCTCAGGGAACCTGAGACAATACTATCAAATTCAGGAGGCCAGTGTGTCTTTGAACCAAAGGGTGCACAGATCACTTACACAAGGAAAAATTTTCAAGGATCTCTAGTGTGGATGTAAATCATTTTTATTTTAATATTATTTAAATATGGATGATCATAGAACTAGTTATAACCGCCTTATTCTTAAACCTCTTATAAAATTATTTTTAAAAACCCAAACAAATATTCAAACAAGATACAAATTACAAAACCAGTACAGTTCCAATCAGCAGTGGCTCCCAGCACTAACGGGGTGCAGCCCTCGCCAGGCAGGATTGTTCCAGTGTGGCTCACCACTCCCCTCCTGTCCTGAGAATACAGTTTTTCCTTCTCTTCTTGCATGGAAACTTGAGCAACTAATAAGCCTTCATTCTCTTCCCCCCTTTTATGGATTAAATCCAATGCTGTTCTTTTCCCCTAAAATAAAAGTAATATTGCCACTTACTACTTTGCAACTTGGGGTGAGTTATTGACTTCTCTGTGCCTCATGCAAACACTAATCAAAAAGAGCTAGAGTGGCATACTGAAGTTTTATCATCACAGAAATGAATACATAAAAATTTTAAAATATTCAAAAATCATATCTATATCTAAATCTCTTATCTCTCTTGCTAACTCTCTATCTCCCCATTATAGAACTCACAGATCTCCGAGAAATAAGACTAGGAAATAAAACTGAATTAATCTTATTTAATCCCTTGCCTCATATGCTCTATCACCACTATATCAAATTTATTAATACCTTTTTATCTCATTCTTTGAAAACATATGCTATGGCACTTATTTCTTTGGATAGAGTTCAGATAAAATAAAATAATTAGTGAGCAGGAATGTTTGACTGAAAGCTGTATATGAATTCTAACCAGCTAAAAACAAATTTGAATTCTTGCCACTGATTTGGCACATGTTTCATTATTAAATGACCATATTCTAAAAACGTTATTTAGCTAGAAAGAGAAACTAAAATGGGGTCCTATTTTCAGAATTCGCCAGCCAGTGCTAGGCTGTAATTAAAACAAAACAAAACAGATAGCTATCTAAACTAAGATTTTAGCAACTTAAGGGACAGCAAGTCTCTAATATCATTTTAAAAAATCAGAAGTGCCAGGAAAAAAACAAACCCACCAAAAAAACCTGGCGTGGGAAAGCTAAAACATCTTGTCCCACAATGAAAATCTGGGCCATATTTCTTCCTCGTAGGAGGAAACGAAAATTCCAACACTAGTGTTAAAATAGAGTAGGTGTCAATGAAGGAAAATATTTATCAACATGTAGTTAACACCATTGGTTTGAAAAGACAGAGATGTAGAGATGTTGCAACAAGAGCAGATAAAGCACATTCTGCTAACAGAAACTGACGGGATTCAATAACTGCGAATGTCCCTTATTCAGTCTGGGCCTCGGTGTTGGCGTCTGTGAAATGAGGACTAGGCCCTCTTAGGATGGCTATTAGGAATGCAGAGATACACAGGAATGAGGCTCCTCGTGGCCATGCTGAGACTCAGGGACCCTGAGACCTTGCCCGGAGATGAATGGTCCACGGGTAGACACTGTATTCCCCAAGCTGGGACAATCAGATCCTCTCTGGCATTTGACATTCCACAACCAATTTAACACATTCATTCACTCATTCCTCATTCAACAAATATCTATTGAGTGCTACTAGGGGCATGTGTTAGTCCTAGAGCTTACATTCTATTGGGAGATATAGATAATAAACAGATAAGAAAAAATTAGATCCTATGCAATAGAGAAAATCTAACAATGGTGAAATGAGGAGGAGTGACAAAGGAAGCAGCTACTTCAAATCGGGTGGTGAGAAAAGTATCTCCGGGGAGGTGAGAAAAAGGAGCCAATCACACAGAAAATCTAGGGAAGATCATTCCAGGCAGAAACGTTAAGAAGTCCAGTGTGGCCTGAAGCATAACGACTAGGGAGTGAGCAAGCAGAGATGATGCTGGACAGACAGATCAAATCATGTAGGGCCTTGTAGGCCACGTAATGCACTTGGATTTTATTCTAAGTGCAATACGGAGCCAACGGAAGGTTTTGTGCAAAGAGCACCACGACCCAGTTTGTGGTTTCAAAAGATCACGCTGTCTGAGTGATCTCGAGACTGGATTATAAGAGAGCAAGTGTGGAAACAAGGGTCCTGTTAGGAAAGAGCTTCAGTGTCCAGAAGGAAGGTGATGGGACTAAGCTTACAATGGAGGGGTAAGAAGTGGAGTTTGCAGGTGAAATCATTGGATTTGCTGATATGGAGAGTATGGGAAAGGAAATAGTCAAGGAATACTGCTCTGCTTGTGGCCTGAGTGACTGGGCAGCTGATAGCACAATTTCTTGAAATGGGAAAGACTGTGGGAGGAGCAGGTTTTGGGCGGTGGCGGGGGGGGGGGGGGGCGGGACTCAGAGTTATGTTTTGGCCAGGTTAAGCGTGAGTGCTGTATTGGACATCAAGTGATGGGTCCCGGGACTGAGAGACATTAGAGCTGATTCACTTTCTCGGTGACTCTGGACATTACGATGATGTCCAGGAGAGGATCTGCAAACCCTGCTGCCCACAGGCTGGTCCCGATCTCTGCCTTCCTGCAGTGTTGTTGATCAGCTTTCCCCGTGATTGCATAAGATGCTGCCGCATCCTTTCAATAAATTGTCCTTTTTGCTTTTGCTAGATTTTCAGCATCTATTGTTTGCAACCCAAAAAGACCTGAACAAATCCTTGGTGTTAACAAGACCATTTCTAAGGTTTTTTCCTGCTTTACTACTTTATGAAACTAAAAATCTATTTTGTAACTAAACATGCATTAAGTGTAACTTAGGGCACTGATGGTGAGCACAGCAGGGACTAGCTACACCAAGAATAATGGCTACACGTTATTGAGCCCTGGCTATGAGAGAGGCCCTGTACCGAGGGCTTTGCTGTACTTTATCTCATTTAATCCTCACAACTCTGAACTGGCGGTGACCATCATATTTTACAGATGAGAAAATTGAGGCTCGGGGGCTTATGTGACCTGTCACAGAGATGGTATTAGAGCTGGGTTTCAAATCCAGGTCAGGCTGCCCCCTAAAGTGCACCAGTTGCCACGGCACTGCGCTGTGGGAGCAGGTTTCCCTGCCATGGCTGGAGATGACTTAGTGACAGCCTGAAAGAAAGTGCATGATCCCCATGGTGGTGGTCCAGGGATGGCAGCAGCCTACTTGCTGGGGTCACCGCAGGGCTGGCCATTACATGTCTGCAGTGGTAAAGTTCTAAATAGAATGTGTAGAGTTTAAGCTCTACCCCCTCTTCAGCTCGGGGCCCTGTGTTCCTCCGTGTCATTTAGCAAAGCAGAACCAACACAAGACACATATCTTCATATTGGCCTTGGGTGGGATGGAAGTCACAGGGATCTTGTGATTTGGGAGGACACAAGAAATCCTCAGCAGTCAGCCATTTCACAGATTGGGAACCTGAGGCCTCAGTAGGTTACTTTCCAGGATTGTGTGGCTAGTTAGTAAAGAGGTCAAATTTGAGGACCAAGTTTTTTGAGTCTATGTTTAATTCAATAATTTCCAATCTCATTAGGTGCCACCTCCTCTCCCACTTGACAATGAAGTTTTGGAGCCTGTCCGGGTGAGATGGGTTACCAACTTTCTGTTCTCAGTCTTGCCCCTTCTTAATCTATTTTTATTGTGGTATAACATACATGCATAAAATGGACAATCTTAAGGGTATAGTTAGATAAATTTCTATAGTATAACCACCATTATTGTAACTACCTCCCAGCTCCTGATATAAAATGTTTCCAGTACCTTAGAAGGCTCCATTCGGCCCCTTTCCAGACAATAACCACTTTCTCCACTCTCCAGGGTAACCAGTATTCTGATGTCTGTCACTATGGATTAGTTTTGCCTGTTCCTAAACTTTATGCAAATGAAATAACTATGTACTTTAAAATCTGTCCTCTTTTATTCCACATTATAATTGTGAGATTCATCCATGTTGCATACAGTAACTTATTCTTTTATATTGCTGTGTAGCATTCCACTGTGTGACTACGTCTAAACTTATTCATCCACTCTCCTGGTGATGGACATTTGGGTATTTTCCCCTTCAGGACTGTTATTAATAAGGCTGCTATACACATCCCTGTGCATGTTTTCTGGTGGACATATGCACTCATTTCTCTTGGGAAGTAGAATTTCTAAATGATAGGGTAGGCATATATTTAGTTCTAGAAGATACTGCAAAGAGTTTCCCAAAACAATTGTAATAATTTGTCCTCCCACCAGCAATGCATGAGCGTTCCAGTCGTTACACATTCCCGCCAACCCTTGGCATTGACTGTCGTTTTTGCTTTTAGCCAGTCTGTTGGCAGTGTGATGGCATCTCACTGTGGTTTTAATTTGCATTTCCCTGATGAATAATGGTTTGGGACATTTGGATATCTTCTTTTTTGAAAACTGTATTCAAGTATTTCGCTGATTTTTAATTGGGTCGTTTGTCTTTCTCTTACTGATTTTTAGGATTTCTTGATATATTCTGGAAACGAATCTATTGTCAGACATACATATTGTGAATATCTTCTTCCAGTCTATGGCTTGACTTTTTATTCTCTCAGTGGTATCTTTTGATGAATATGAGTCTGTAATTTTTAATAAAGTCCAGTTTATCCATCTTTTTATTATGGTTCGGGTTTTTTTGTGTCTTGTTTAAGAAATCTTTGCCTGCCCCAAATCTTGCCTCTTTAAACTCAGGAAGCTCAGAAGCCATTTAAAAGTTGTGTATTTGACAGGTTTGAAAAATGTTGACAATTAAGCTTTTTGTCAGGCACAGGAGGGGGAAGATGTTGAGAGGTCAGAAAGGAAGAGGCACAGTGGTGCCAAAGCAGGTGGGAGCTTATAGGATGCTTTGGGGTTCAGTGGGGGGAAGGCAGTAATCATGTGACTGGAATTGGTGCAGGGAATTTTTTCTTAAAAGAAAATAACAGTAGCAACCATCAGACAAATCTGACCTATATCAAGACTTCTACTGACACCACCCCCGTGCTTTTGATAAAGGCAGTAGTCAACACATCACCGAGAAATTGCTACAATCCCCTGACCAGGTTTAGAATAGGGTCCCAGCAGAGTGCTGCATAAATGGTAGGTGTGCAAACAACCTTGTGCCTTTCTTACAACAAGGTGGACTATAAATAAACAGTTAAATAGTCAGAAGTATCCAGTCCTTGTACTAGTGCCTCACTTCACATTTTCTTGGCCCCACCTGTCCCTTATTCCAGCCACTGCTGCAGTAACCAGTTCTGTGTGGGTTCTGATCAGCTTCATGCAGTTTGCAACCTAAGGGTCTGCTTTACCGCAGTGCCTGTCTCCTTCCGTCTCAGGCTTCTCTGCTGACACAGATGCAGGCACCCCAAGAACCCAATTGATATTCATGCATGCACAACCCTGAAGGGCAAAGAAGTTAACCATCTGTGGGGAGACACTTTGGCCCATGGTGGCTGGAAGCTCCTGGGTAAATGCTTCCCCTTTTCTTTCCCTGGACAGAAAGTTCTGTACCATATTTCAAACAGCTTTCCGTGGAATCCAGCAACCAGTTACCAGAGCAGGGGCTTGCTCCATCACCCATCTTTGCACTGGCTCACCTGCCTTCTCTGCTTCACTCCCCCTGGCCCCCAGCCCTGCTCCTTGGCTCCCACTCACCAGTAAAGGATTTGCACTTAGACTTTTGTCTCAGGCTCTGCTTTCTGGGGAACTCAGGCTAAGAGGGCACTGAATAAGACCTGCTTGATTGATTTTACTTCGTTAGATTTCAAATGAGAATCAATTTGATAACTTCCAAGGAAGACTCAGGCCTTTTATAGGGAAGGTATCATTATAAATTAAATTCAACCAATCAGCTACACAAGTCAGCTACATGGGTCATTTATTCAAGAATCAACGTGATTCTCTGCTAGCCACAGAACTGAAAGTATTTCTCTTTAGACATCTGTTGGACAGGAGCCAAGACCATCAAAATTTATGTTGGTTCATGAGCTAAGTAAGGCATTGAACTTGGTTAAAACAATTCAATAAATGAGAAATGTCGTAAGAAGGTGACTGTGCAGGAAATGTGAACTCGCCTTTGGCTCCCACAACCAGGCATAGTCCTGTTCTCCACTGGAGGCCTTTTGGGTCGTGATCACCACTTTGTATGCCTGGCACCAGCTAAGGTGCTGAGAACATGCTGCCGAAGTGGTCAACAGGGAGCCTTTACAGGCATTGCCAGAGGCAGGAATGAAAGTGTGCTGCGCAGAGAGCCAGCGCGCTACAGAGTGGGGCCGTGGTGTGCAAAATGCCACCTGATGAAAGGGAATGTGGTGAGAAGTAGGCAGCATGTCAGAAGCAGCATGACATCTGAGGGGGCTGTGTGGCTCCAAGATTGGCTTGTTTCTGTGTCCAAAGAGCCAAATGATGAGAATTGTCAACAGATGGTTCAACTGAAATCACCTTCTCCTTGGCCTGCTTGGCGCATTTCTCCTCCAGGAATCCCAGCTCAAGTGACAAGTGTGTATTACTGAGTGGAGAAGGCACATCGACACTTCTAGACCAATGGTTATCCCCTAACACCCTCAACGTTCCTACAACCCCAGAGAACTACACTTTACAACTCTCCCAAATAAATGGACATGTTTCTGAGTGACGATCCTAGCACTGCGGGCAATTTTAAAGGCTATGAGGCAATATAGGAAATAGCCGGGGAGAGTTAAAGAGAGATGAGGATGACGATGGCGATGGCGACATTTCCATAGCATTTTGAAAGTCAGTTCTTTCTATTCACAGAGCCTACTGGCATCTCATTTTATTTCAGCTACTCTCACATTGACCACCCTGATTGACGTGAAAGTCTTTTCATTAGTGTGTGAGCTCTATTTTAGGATTCTCAGGCTTCCATACAGTGCTTTGCTCATTGTAGGAACTCAGCAAATGTTTCTGGAAGGCTTCTGAAGTCTTTGCTCAAATGCTATCTTCTCAATGAGGGCTATCCTGGCCACCCTACTGAAATTCCACCTCCTGCCCCCACTCATAATCCCTCTCGTCCTGGCATTGCTTTCACTTTTTCTCTCCACATATCACTCTCAGCATTCTATATAATTTATTTATTATTTTCCTTATCATCTCTCTCTTCCCACCAGAATGTTCCACAGCAGGCATTTTTGACTATTTTGTTCTCCGACATCTCCCTTTTTCTAGAGCAGGACCTGGCATATAAGGGGCACTCAGTAAATACTGACTGCATAAAGAACTTCCATCCCCAAATGGCAATTTCTGTTTATTAAACCCACTCAGAGCTAGTTTATGCCTCCCCTTGTGGTTCCAAATCTCCATTTAGAAAAATGGTATTTTTAATTCACCAATTAACTATTTATTGAGCACTGACTCTATGCCAGGCATTGTGCTGGGTGCTGGAGAAACAAACATGAAGAACACAGGGTCCCTGCCTTCAAAAAGCTTAGGGCTAGAGAGATGTCTATAAGCACGGGCTACGGTAATACAATGCAGTTAGTACAGCAACAGAGAGAAACACAGTTTAAGGAAACACAGAGGAGGGCATGTGTGCCTCAAAGAGCAGCTATGGCTCTGGCAGGAATTAATGCGAGCTGAGGCTTCCAGGCTGAGTGGATATTTGCAAGAGAGTGTGTGTGAGGATGGGGTGAAGGAGGTGGCGGTCATGCGGCAGTTGAGAATAATAAATCCCAAAGCTCTAGGTGTACGTTGAAAAGGTGATGGAACTGCTTTATTGTCGTATCATTCATTCAGCACATATTTGTCGTTCTCCTATTCTGTGTTAAGCTGGGGATGCAGTGGTTAACAAAACACAAACATTTTTGCCCTCGTGGAGCTTATATTCTCATGAGAGGAGACGGATAATAAACAAAATAAATAAGTGAATTATATATTAGAAAAGAAGTGCTACAGACAAAAACGGAGCAAAAAAGGGGGAGAGGCGAGCTGGGCAAATGCATTGCGATGCTTAGGGTTCGAGTGTGTCCACCTCTCTTTGGACCATCCCCTAATACTCTCTGTTAGACATCTTCCTGAAGATGGTGGGGGCCAGCCTACGATTTTAGAGGCTTTTTTTGAAGCAAGCTGGAGGAAGGAAAGAAGCCTTCATGCATTACAGTAATGATAACAGTAATTATACTTTCTATTAAATTTTGTGAAAGCCCTTAGGTAATTATCCAACAAAGAAACAAATGAAAGGACTCAGAAACAGGCATCAGGCAGAGATGTGGGAGGAGGCCCAGAGCAGTGATGAGGAGCACGGGCTCGGAGCCGGGCACCCCCAGGTTTAGATTACAGCTCCGCTACTTCCTGCCTGGCTGACGTGGGCAGTTCCTTCATCTCGCAAATCCTCTCTCTCTCCAACTGTGGAAGAAGGATGGGCATAGCAGCACTTACTCTACCTGGGAGCATGAAGCCTCAGTGGGATGATGTGGGAAACACACTTAGGTACAGGGGCAGGCAAGTGGTGAAACTCGATAATGTTAAACAGTATTAGTCTAGCCAAATATGGCTTCATCAATGACCCCAGAGAACATGGACTCTTATCTTAGATAAACTGGCCCACTTTGCAGCATAAAATGTGAGAAGTTTGAACTGAGGGAGAGGCGAGGCAAACGTGGTTGGGTGGGGCTAAGGGTACCTTGTTGGCAGAGTCTGGGGGAATGAGACCAAGGCATCTATGTGCAAAACTGCTGGATGAGGTGGGAGAGGGAAGAAGAGTTATTGATGATCTGAAGTACAGTGTAAGTTGGGCAGACCGGCAGGAGGGGAGGGAGGAATGTGCAACCATATTATGTACACAATAAGCTGGAGAGAGGAGTGAATAACTGTCTTCAATGAACAAAAGCAGTCTTCTGAAAAAGAAAGAGCAGATTTACTCTGTGTGCTCACAGAGCACACTACTACTAGGACAAATGGGTTGAAGTTACAGGGTTTTAGGGAAAACAATGAAGAACCATGAAAATAGTCACAGTAAGCAGTGAGGGCTCCATCACTGGAGGAGTTCAAGGAGAGGCTGGAATACTGGAGGGGAGATGGCTACTCAAGGACGGGCCCTTAGTTGTCTCTCAAGTCCATTCCAACCCTGAAATCCTGACTTAAGGCCTCAGCTAAGGAGGCAAAAAATAAGAAGACCTGGAGGGTTCCAAGCTTGGAAATAATTTGAATAAAGTCAATGCTGATCAATGGAAAAGAGATGGAGGTGAGCCTGCTGATAAAGAGAAGTTTACATAAATGAAGGCAGGAGATGATGATAATATAGTCCATGAAGACTCTCTAAAATGTTGTTTTGCTTAATCCTCACCATAATCCTTGCAGGTCAATATTACCCTCATTGCCATTTCATACATGAGCAAAGGGAGGCCTAGAAAGTCTTGCCCATGCATTTTGCTGGCCAAGGGCAGGCCTATAACTTCAGCCCAGTTTTCTGACTTCTAATCCAGCATTCCTTCCAGTTCACTCTACAGAATTTCCACATAGGATTAAGAAAGAGGGATAAAAAATGGAGACGTGGATGTTTAAAGAATTGTAATAGCCTCCTTCTGGTTTCCCTGCCTTCCCCTCCCTCCTCCCTGTTTTCTCCTTTCTCCTATCTAGGCTGGCCTCCTGGGGCACTGTGATCTTCCTAAATTATGGCTCCTAACACTCGATGGTCCTCCATGGTTCATTGTTCATTAACTGCAATGCTTTGCTTGGTGCTCAAGGTCATCCATAGCATGACCTAGCCTTACTCTGTGCATATACTGGGAGTAGGTCAAGTGTAGGACAATAGAGAGTGGTGGGGATTAGAGAATGCTTGCTCTATTGAAAAGGGCAGATTTAGCCAAGATATGAAGTCAGAAGGCGATGATAATATTATGCATATAATACAATCATATATAATATATATCATATATAATGATAATATTATGTATATAATATAATAGTATGATAATATTTGGACAGTCCATGAAGACACCATAACCCTGGGAGGTCAATTGTAGCCCGTGAGAAAGGAGATTCATTGACAGCAGTTCTCCCAGTCTTTTAAGAGAAGCTGGGATGTAGATTTTAAATATAAAATCTCCCTAATTTTTAAAGGCTAGCAATAAATTCAATTTAATAAAACAACACTGTATAGGCCAAATAAAACCCACCTATGGATCTGGCTCGCAGGTGGCCATTTTGCAACTTCTGATCTAAAAATGGTACTTTTTAGATGAAGCTGGTTCTCATTTGCCCAACTTGAAGGGAGCCATCCTTCCTGGAAGCCCCATATTACTAAATTTGCATCTTTCTCATGGCACTTACACTAGTCAGCCCTGCTAGATTGTAAGATTTTTGAGATAATGAGTTTTCTAGCCTTTGGGGATTAACATGGTACTCCATTAAGATTAGGTACTTATAAACAGTTTCTGAACTTGGATTTAGTGGAAAAAGACTTGAGAAAATTTGGTTTTGCTTACATGTGAAGTCAATAAAAGGGGTTGATGAGTAAGGATGGTTCTAGACTCTAAGCTTGAGTAATGACGATAATTGCTTGGAATAACTGCGTAGGTGGATGAAGCAGAGGTTCAAAGGAAAGTTGAGGCATTCAGGGTTTATTATATTGTGCTCATTCAGAATTCAAGAGCTTAAAGTACTTTTGAGTTTATTTCACTTCCATGAACAAGAAAGAATCTGGAGCCGGAACACCATCAGGAAGTCATTATAAAATTTTTGTGCTCAGACCTTCTATTCTATAACGCAAATTAGAAGGAGGATTGAATAAGAGCACATACTGTCCTGGTTCAACACACTCAGTGGAGACACTTTGTTTTCAACATTTGTAAAAAAGAATAAAGACTGATTCATATTTCCTCCAAAGAAATCTCTTCGTTGACCTAACACAAGATCGCTGCTTGAGTATCGCTCCTTAGTACAGGAAAATAAACAGCTGCTCTTAACAATTTTCGATTTTCGCCACAGTGTTGAACCAAAGGAAGCAATTGATATCATCAATATTAGCGACCTCATGGGAGAATTTGACTGAGCTATCATTTTTTGCAGCCTTAAAAGACTTGATGGATTTTTATTTTATTTTTTCACTAAAATGGATGATGCCCTATACAAGAATGTTACTCAGAAATTGTGTGGATTTCAGAAAAATGACATATAATTTTGTGGATGGAGGTGATATGTGATCCTCAATATAGCAGAACTGCTATGTTTTTAACAGAGCTAAATCTCATTATTGGGCTCAGTGGAATTTAAGGTCTTTTCATCATCCAATTTTAGAGATGAAAGAGGCAAGAAAAGTAATAGCCATTTATTTAGTGCCTACATGCTTTAAGTACATTCTTATTCCATTTACAACACCCTGAAGTGTAGCATTATTATATCCACTTTAGAGATGAGAAAATTGTGACTTAGAGATAAAGAAAACTTCTCAAGTCTGTAAAACTAGTAACTGTAGGGGCCAAGCTTCCAGCCCAGGTGGGTCTGGTTCTAAAACCCATTCCCGCTGCATGCTGCCCACGGCTGATCTAGGGATCTTCCATTCCAATGGACTATCAGAGAGATTAAATTACATACCCAAAGTGAGTGGCCTGATGACCTGCACCGAGTGCTTCTGGCTCATTGTTAGGTCCTCTGTCTGTCTTCTCACAGCCCTGAGCTGCTATCACGGGCTCCGCTCCGTCTATGAAGGGTGGAGGAAGGCTGAAGATATCTTCATACCCACAAGGGCAGAAACTTGCTGGCTTATTCAACATAACTCTAGTCCTGTCCAATGACTGCAAAGGATTTGAATGCTACTCTGCATCTGATTAGAGACGGTCTTGCCATCTGTTAACAAAGATCTGTCTGCAAACCGACAGAACTACCTAAGTGGACGGCAGCAATGCATAAAGCAGGATAAGTGTGTGGGATGCTCCGTCAGCATGGAAGAACAGCAAGTGCCAAGCATGGAGGCGGGGCTGCAGAGTCAGGCTGCTAGGCTCCAATCTCACCAGCTGACCTAGAGAGGAGCGGCCGGGTTGGAGACTGCCTGGTACCTACCATGCCTTTCAACGCTCAGATCAAAGCTTACCCATCTCATGAAACTTGACAAACTTCTAAGACTGTGTGTTTTGGGGATTTATTGACTCCTTCTGGGCTTTTGTTCAGCATATGTGAATTCTGGGACTTGAGTTCTCAAGTCGTTTGTTTAAAGGGTGCATTTGTCACCTGCACTCGAAATTGCTACCTCTCCCTCAATATCCACATTTCTCTTGTTTATAACAGAATCCTGACTTTTAGCTGGGCACAGGGCCACCAGGAACAAGGTGATATTCTCAGCCTCTCTTGCATCCAGATGGGTCTATGTGCCCATGTTCTGTTCAGCTGAATCTCAGAGAAAGTGACAGGTACAAATTTTGGAGCCTGTCCTTATAGGCAAAGAGGCTCACCCCCCCACACACCCCTTCCTCCATCCTGCTGCCTAAAACAAGGTCAGCAACAAACCCAAGCACCATTAATTCATTCCCTTACCCAACTTTTATTCAGCATCAACGATATGTTACTACTGTACTGAGGCAAGACTGCCTGCCTGATAGTGACAGTCAACTACAAGGACGTGGCATCAAACTTTTCTTTCTCTTTGCTAAACTCAGGGAATTTTAGCCCTTACGAACATATTTCAGCAATAATATTGAGGTTTTTTTGTTTTTGCATGTATATTTGCTTTCAGGAGTGGCTCAGAATATTCTAGGTCCAGCATATAACATCTCTGAATTTCTATTTCCACATTGTTAGAAATTCGAAGAGGCGTTAGGGCAGACTTTTTGGATAAAGGACATCGCCTGTGATTGTAAATCTGCCTCCCTCACCCACAGACTAAGTGATGCCCCAGGTCAGGGACCAGGGCTTGGATTCTTGATTTTAGACTCCTGGCCCTAGAAGACAATCAGTACATGCCTGCTGAATTGAATACACTTCCTGAATATGCTAGGTGTAGCACTAACATATATACAACGTACAACAACAAGCAACCTTGTTGACTGGCAACCCAATGACAGCCTCAAGAGGTTGCTTTCCTATTTTGACTTCTTTCCTCTTTAAAAAGAAAAGACAAAGTAACAACAAAAGATCATCAACACCATTCAAGAATGCTCAGACTCTGCAGCTGAGTCTCACAGGCCCTCATCCTGTCTGGCTGGGATATGGCAGCCCCCTCCTTTCTGCCCGCCTATTTGTGCAGCATCAGCCTTGGTGCAGCCACAGTCACACTACAACCAGAGAGGACTCTGTCAGACCAGGTGGATGGGTCACCGCCCTGCTTATGATGCTTCCCATGGCCCAATCCAATTGGATTTGGGCATAAGGTCCAAAGTCCTTCATAATGTGGGCCTGGCCTCTGTATAATCCCAAATCCACTCAGGGCTCTAATTCCTAGAAGTCACCACTCTCCCTGGCATTTCTGCTTTGGTGCACACCCCTTCCTCTTCCAGGGATACCCTCTCTTGCTTCCATCTTTCCTTCACCTGTCAAACACCTATTTAACCTGTAAAGCTGTAACTCAAGCACTACCTCCTTGGGGAAACCTTTCCTCATCATCCCAGAGCACCCTCTTATAGGTTTCCATAGCTTACTCACACCATGGTGTCTTCTAAACTCTGTGTATCTATTTACTACCTTCACTCCTCCATCAGCCTATGAACTCCTTGAGGGCAGGAGGCATGCCTCCATTCCTGAACTCCCAAGTATGGAAGCCGCACCGGCCACCTTGCATGTGCTCTGTCGTGTTTGATAAACGTGGAATGAATGGAGGAGATGCCTCACTAATTCTAGACACAGGCATCGGTAACAATTTATTGATCACCTACATTCCAACAGCCCTTAACCTAAATCTGCATCTTTTTTTGTATATGAAGACAGTCATAAACAAGAGGCAGTGTGAATCCAGGTCTTTTTGCCTGCAAACACCAAGTTGCTTTCCACTGTACCATTATACCAAGTTGCTTCTTGGTTCCACCTCCAAGAACTATGTAATAAGAATGTAAAATAAAAATGAGCCAACTTTAATCTCTCCTCTATTAATTGGGGACACAGTTTGGAGAACACTTCTAGCCTGAATTTCTCATTGAGAGAACAATACTTCCCACCTACATCGAAGGGATGGCATGAAGAAGCATTCATTGAAAGAAGGTTAAGTCTTCTGAGGCTTACAAAAATGTTGATTCCTGTTAATAACATGCTAAGTGTTATTTAAATATAGAATATTATTTTGCTGAGCACTACAAAGTACGGAGCACTTCCTTCCAAAGTGAGAATATAAAATAGACTATCCACTATCCCTCTCATTAATAATTCAGCTCTCCTGCTTATTCCTTCGGGCAATGAAAAGTAGGACTTTTAGTTTAGTTTTTATTTATTTATTTTAAGTATCACAGAATTGTTTACTAGTTTTATGATACAACTTAACACGCAGTCCGAGGTAGGTGTGCATGGCAGAATACAGAGTTTTGGGAGCAAGGATGCCTATTAAGCAAAAGAGAAATTGAGCTCAGCTTGGGTCATTAATCTAATTTCCACCTATCTCTGCAGTTTTCAAGTAGAAATGAGAAATGAAGGTCAATATTGAAAGCATTGCGATTATAGTTTAGCATTACTGTAATGAATCCAGTCTATAACTCCACTTAAAATTCCTGCTCAGAGAGAGGTGTTTAAATATATTTTAAAGAAATGGGTTCTGAGTTCAACTTCTCTTTTCCTTAATGGGCATCTTGCCTTAAAACCTCTAAATTCTGCCATGTACACCTACCTTGGACTGCTTATTAAACCTGGCCTTGGATTTGGAAATCTAGACCATCCCTTTCAAAGAAGGTGGTCTATCTAACAGCATGTTCAAGGGTACTGAGGATTTGAGTCCATCAGTTGCTTGTTAATACACATTTTCTCCGTGTTACTGCATACCCGTCTCTGGAAACACAGCAGCAGACAAGGGGAAAAGCCCACGCCCTCATGAAGCTTCCATTCTGGGAGGGATAGACAATGAAGCAATACATAAACACACAAGAGTCACCTTGGGATTGTGCTGTGATGAAAAACAGGCAGGGTGAGGGTGGAGAGTGACCAGCAGGCTGCGCTATTTTAGATTCGGCGGTCAAGGAACAGCTGTATGATAAATAAGGAGCAAGCCAGGTGGACGCCAGGAGGAAGAGCATTTGGGGCAGAGAGCACAGGAAAGACAAGTTCAAGGGGATGCTTGGCACATGCGGGGAGAAGGCTGGTTAGAGCCGAGTGAGAGGAAGAAACACATGGAGGAGATGAGATCAGCAGGGCAGTTGAGGCCTTGAGGATCACAGCAAGGACTTGGGCTTTATTCTGACTGTGATGGGAGCCATCGTGCCTCTGCATTTTGGCCAGGTGGGGATGGGGGGTTTACTCAGGCTGCTTCCCTTTCCATTAACTTGGTCAACATCAGCAACCTCCTTGGGGCTTCATCCCCCTCCCTCCAAGTGGCTGCAGAACGAGGACACTTCCTGTTTACACAGACCCCTCATTTCCTGCTGCCTCCTGCTCCAAAGGGGACCCTGACCCAGGGATGCTTGAAAGAGACAAGAAAAGTCACAAACGAGGGAAGAGCCACAGCCTGAGAACAGCAGCCCCGCCGCTGACTGGGTCTGTGGTTCCTCGCTCCCTTGCTGGGCCAGTTGCTTCCCACTCTGCTTCTGTGACCTCAGAGTGTCACTGAAGTAGGCCACTGCTGCCCCTGTGCAAAGATGAGTTGAAGATTGAGGGTGAAGAGTCTGATATAATTAGGGGCAGGTAAGGTAAAGTGCCCTGGCAAGAAAACTCAAAACTCCATATAAGAAGCCTATGTAATAATAACAACGATGATGCTGTTGACAAAGGCTACTACTACTTGTGCACATTCTGTCTGCCAGTCACTGTGTTAAGGTTTTTACGTCCTCAAATGCATTGAATCCTCACCGCCAACTATGGGGTGGGCGCTATTATTTTCTTCATTTTGCAGTTGAGGAAACTGAGGCACAGAGATGCAAGGCTCCTTGCTCAAGGTCAGCCAGGCAGTAAGTGGCCAAGTGTGCAAATAGAGAATGCCAACCAGGGTGTTTGACTTGGAGGCTGGGCTTGCTTCCTTCTCACAGGTCCTATGTCGGCAAAGGAGGCCTCTTTAGAGGTCAAAACAGCATCATCTTTTTTTGGGAAAAATGGAACTGAGTGGAATAAAGGCCAGCACTGCATAATGACAGAGCATAGACTTTTGCATGCAGTGGGACTGTTAATCTCTGTATCTCCAGAGCCTAGTGTGAGGCCTTGAACATGGAAGGCACTAAATACATATTGATGAATGAATGAATGAAAGAGTAAAAGCATTTTGTGTAGTGCCTGCCAAATAGTAAGTGCTCAACACATTGTTCCTATTATTAGGTTTGTTCATTGCTTGCGCATCCTGTTCTGGGAAAGATGGCCTGGGATGATTTTCTTAGTCAATATCTAAAGGCACAGTGAAGTCATAGAGATGAAATCAATTCTATTAGATGTACTATTGATGCAGGCTATAATAATAGATACACCAAGAGATCTCGTGTTGGGTCGTGAGCAAAATCCCAGTCTAAGTTTACCTTGGAGATCTCCTGTGCACAAGCGAAGATTTGTATAATTTGGAAACCACTGTCCAAAAGTAAAATATCATTATTTGTGCAATTAATACTTTTTCCATCACTCCTCCACAATTCTTCACAGACTACTTGCCACCAAGCCAAAGGAAAATGTTCGGTGACATCAGGAAAGAGGTGGAGGAGCTGTCACACCGGGCTTCATCAGGTTACTGGTGAGCTCCTGGGTTTTCCCACAGACTTTTCCCCCCAACTAGACAGCATAATTAGATTTTGAAACAAATTTCAAAACAAAATCCAAGACAGATGCCATGCCTAGAATTGCCACATTGTTAGATTTACTGAGAAAAGTAAAATGGTTTCAATTACTGATTTACACAAAAGTAGTACTACCACCTCTAGAAATAGAAGACAAAAAAAGTGTTTTGAACACTAGAGGAAATGTTATATATGAGTTCAACGTCTTGTCCTCTAAGATTTACGTCTTTTTCCCCCAATAACTGACTAATGGCTTGTTAATTAATCCCTAGGGATATTTTGGTCATGGAAGGAGTGAAGCAGAGCACAGTTTGAATCCTACTTCTGCCAATTAATAGCTGTGTGATCTTGTGCAAAAATTTTTCTCTGATCAGGAACCTGTTTATAATGGGGCAGATAAAGAGATGCCTTTGGCTAGTATGGGGATGACAAGGAGTACCTGGTGCCTGGCACTCAGAAGTAGTTAGTGAAAGGGAAGAGCTGTTAGAATTTTTTAGATTGCCCATCTTGATAACCTGTAACATTGATCCATGGAGGTGAATATCTCTGCAGATTTACATTTGTCGTCACATGGGATGGTTTAATGCTCAGCTTAGTAAATGGTCCCCCAAAGTCAAATCTTTGGGGCACAACATGAACACTGTCCACATATCCCTGAAGAATTACCAGAGATGGGGAAAAAAATCTTACAACTAAGCACCAAACTATCCTATTGTTGGGGAAAGTAGAATATTAAGGAAGATGCTATTTTGAGTGATGAAAGTTGGTCCATAGTCCAACCCAACAGAGAATAGATTTGCGGAAGTCATCTTTCTGGAAGGTGAAGGGTCAAGACCTTTTTGAAAACCTTTAAAAAAAGATTCATAGTTCAGAGCTGATATATCAGATTCTGGAGAGAGTAACTGTACTACTAGGCTGTATGTGTCTCAACATCCCTTTGGTTATATAATGATAAAAAGAAAAGTTAATGAATGTCTGAGTGTTCCCCACCCCCTGAAGGAATTGTTTAGCAATTGCTCAACTTTTTTTTGCCAGGAACTGTCTCTGGATTTCAATCCCGTGACATGGTTAAGAGCATGCAGTTTCTGATAGCTAGTTAGACAGGCCAGAGCAGAACAGGAAAAAACCTTCCATGGCCATGGAAGGAAAAAAAAAAAAGACATATATAGTAAATACATGCATACATTTTCATAGGCGTGTGTGTGTGTGTGTGTGTGTGTGTGTGTGTGTGTATCCCCCAGATACATTTACCCAAAAGAGGAATATGAAAGCAGATATAGTGAAAATTATCTAGGGAAGGTCTAACTTGGTGGATATTTTATTCTCAAATACTTTTAAGGAAAATTCTCCATTCTATACAGAGTGAAAAGGATGTAACTTTTTATCTGCTTGAAATTCTCATTAAATGATCTCTCAGTGTTTTTTACAGTCATATTTTGGAATCAGCTTAGATTTAGAGCTGGGAAGGGATACAATCCCTTTACATAAAGAAATTCTGGGCCAGGCGTGGGTTGGAGAGTTTCTGACCTCCCTAGAAAGCTGGGCTGTTCACCACAAAGTCGCAGTGCCTATTAAGCTTACAGCCTAAACATATCAAGTGAAAATAGATGTTTCAGGTATCATTTTCTTTCTTATTTGTCAATTCTAAGCTTCATCAGAAAGTACTAAAACAGGCCAGTATAAATTATTGACAGTTGTATTCAAGCAGAATCACTAAGGATGCAAACAGTGCTCTCTGAGTTTCACATTAAAATCTGTTTGTTTAAGAGACCAATGTTAATGAAAATGCTGTTTTGTTGTTGTTTTTAAATAAATCTGACATTCAGGTTAGAGGTAGCAACTGTCAGTTACTTTCCCACCGTTAAAAGACTCTTTAAACAGAAGAGCAAGTTTTTAGTTGACTTTCCTGCTTAACAATGTCATCGGTCAAATACTGTACCTTGTCCTTCCCTAATGTGACAGGTGGCTGAGAAATCTGCCTGTTAACCTTCTCAGGGAGCATCTGTCACTTGCATAAAATTACTCCTTACCACTCTGTGAAAGACGTTTGCTACTTTCTGCAGAGGCAAGAAAATGCTTAATAGCGCACATTTAAGAATGTTAAGTTTCTTAAAGTATTTTTTAGGGTTAATTTCTAATGTTCAGTTTTGCATTAATTCATTTATTTTCAAAATGGCCTCAGTTCTAGTCCATTTTATTATCAGAGAAAGAGTGTTTGTTTTGCTAGAGGGTTGGAATCAGTTACCGGCATGCCACCCCACCCCCACTCTCCATCCTCCCACACACTCCCTTTTGGTTTTCAGAAAATAAACATCATCTGGAGATGTGTAACAAGTATTATTTAATATCATAGTCATTGAAGAGAAAATGAGAGTTTCTGTTCTTAACATTTTGGTTATTAAAAGTTACCATGAATATCTCTAGAGGGTTTGAGTTTTTAAGAACTAAATCATACGCAACTCAAACTCTTCAAAGGTACTGCATGAACACAACAGTTTTTGAAGATGCTGAAAGAGCCTGAGAGTTCTGCAGAGCCGTAAGGTCACGGCCATGGCCAGATTCTCTCCCCAGCACTGCATTTGCAAAACAGCATAAGAAATAGTCATGAAGCTTGACCAGCTCTCCTGACAAATACCCACAAGTTTCTCCTCCAAAGCAATCCCAAATACCCAATACCCACATATTCACTCATGTCACTTGTCTCTCCTCAAAGCAGAGTGCAAAGTGTATCATATCAACTCTCCTCCATCCTTTTCCTCCTGCGACTCTTGAGAAACAAAACAAGTAATTTGAAATTTCCAGTGATTCAAAGAGATTTCATTGTACTAAGTGGCCACGATGTGCTGGGTTTTTTTCGTAACTCATACAACAGTATGACACAGACTATGAGTCAGTCACATCATATTATTGTGTGAAAAGGACAACAAAATACATAAAGCATCAAGCATTTTTCTCAGCATGATTATCATGCGTCCAGAAAGGTTAAGAGACTTGCCCAGGGTTACATGGATTGGGAGGATATTGGGAAATCCTCAAAAGCAGAGGAGAGAAAGTAGGACTTATGAGTCACCTTAAAAAGGCCCAGGTCTTTCAGAAGGGGAAATAAAAGTCTTATAGTGACCCTAAGATTCCAAGCATATGAAGGATTATTATGCTAAGAACCAATTTCTGCTTTTATATCTCTCTCCCAGGAGAACCAACAGGCTTAAAATGTAGCATAAGGGAATTAGCTTGAGCACAATTTCTAAAAAGGAGCATCCTTAAAAAATATAAATTATGGCATAAGATAGTGATAGCCTCAGTAGGTCCCTGAATGAATGAACGATTGAAATAGGATAAACAGCAGGCTGGGTAAGAACACATCAGATAATATGGCCTCTCTTTGCATCTACTATTCCCTCTATGGGAATGCTTTTCCCTCAGATCTACACATGGCTCTCTCACTCACTCATTTAGATCTCTGAATGACATGGGAAAAAATGACATTTAATAAACTGCCATGTCCCTAGAAATGCTTCCACTGGCCATCCATTCAAAAGTGGCCAATGGAATTTCTGGAGGAAGACAAATATGGTAGAACTCCATTGGCCAATTTCCTCTTCTTTTTGGTACTATTGATCTAGCAGCTTTGGCAAAATTTAGGAAATCGGAGACTGAAGGGCCCCCAATGTACCACTCCTCCAACAATACATCCCCTCACTCTGCTTCATTTTTAATCATAGCCCTTATCACTACCTGAAATCATAGTATACATTTATTTGTTCACTAGTTCATTGTCTGCCTCCTGTGTTAGAATGTACACTCCACGAGGGCAGGAATGTCTGTCTTGTCCATCTCCCAGTGCGTAGAGCATTGCCTGGTAAGTAGTTAAGTGCACCACACATATGTTCTTTAATGAATGAACGAATCTCTAGCTCCAACGGTCTTTGAAACTTCTGTTCTTCTTGTAAGACTTGCCATGTTTCCTGCCTGTCGTAATGAGCAGAAAGGAGCTTTGTGAGTCCCCTGTCTGCTATGTAGATGCCCATGGAGATAACACTGAATCCCTGGAACATGAATCAGGAGCCCCCCAGGCCAGAAAGGAGGCATCCACCCCTCTTCTGTGTGGAAGCTCCCATTGCAGAGAAGGGCAGCCCAGGCCTGGATGTCCCCCAGAGGAGGGGACACCGCTGCAGGTTGTCTCTGCAGCTCTGAGAAGGCTGCCCATGGTGGCCAGCAGTGGAGAAGAGTGTTTACCGTCGGCTCGGAACGAGCTGGAAGCCTGCAGGTGTGGTGAACCGCTCAGAAAGTGTTGGGCGAGTCTCAACATTTCTGATGGCTCAGGCATTGCTTTTAAAACTGCAGACATCAAGTCTTCACCTGGGGGAGATGATCCAAGTGTTCCAGCAGAGAGGCTACTCGGGTGATTCCTGACTGACCTCACCTGTACCCACCTGTGCCTAGAAGAGATAAGACATTGACTTTATATGATAATCTATGTCCCGGCTCCATTCAGACCAGCCATGTTAGAAGTTCTGGGCATGGGGACTGGGCATCGTCAATATTTTTAAAAGCTCTCCAGGGGATACCAATGTGCAATCAGGTTTAAGAACCACTGGACTAAAGTGAGATATAAATTTCATTGCCCATCTTTGGATCCCTTTCATTTTCCCAAGGGTTTGGCTCCTTGTGGAGAGAAAAGACAATTTTCAGAAATATGAGAAGAATACTGGAGAAAATCAGCTCTGCACACTCACACACACACAACCCTATAGTTCATCATATCATTTTCCTTCTATTGAGGGCTTTAAATTTCTTCATCTTTCTGGGCATCCTTATGCCATGAAGCAGACAGCTAAGTTCACACCACCACCAATGGAATTTCTGGAGAAAGACACATATGGCAAAACTCCATTTGCCTGATTTCCTCCTCTTTTTGGTACTATTGCTCTAGGAGCTTTGGCAACAATTAGGCAATTGGAGCCTGAAGGGCCCCCAGTGCAACCGGCTGAGATCCACTTTCTAAGTTGCAATGAGACCCTGGATTTGCATATGCCTCCACCCCCTTCAAACAAACCAATGCATTTGTGAAGGGTGCCTGCTGCTTTCATAACCCTGGTGTGGCTGCTTTCCCACAGGGCTATAAGTGGAAAGGGAGGGTCTGTAAAAAGCAAAAAAGCCTGAGATCAAGCACGCTGGATGCAGGCAGGTATGACAAACCCTCACCAGGTGCCTCCCCTTTCTCAGACAGTAAATATTAGACTTTGAAGAAGGGAACTCCTGGCTCCGCCATGTATCGGAAATTGGTAATTAATGATGTTTACCTTTGGAGAAATTTTGTTTGGTGCCAGAATTTTACATTCGAACTCCTCTTCATGACAATATGCAATGCTCACTTTTGAACATGGAGCAAGCAGTTTTTCTCAACAAACCTGTTTGGCCTGCCTTAATTTGTTTATTTCCCCCCTTTTTAACAAGCACAAAGTAGACCTTTGCTTGATAATAATGTCACTGTTTTACATGAAATGATTAAATGTCTGAAAGGAAGGGCCGTGTTTTCCAAGTTGCTAGGCTGTGTGTGTGTACATGTGTGTGTGTGTGTGTGTGTGTGTGTGTGTGTGTGTGTGTGTGTTTGGAAGGATGGGAAGGAAAACGCTTTCTGTGGCCTGGATTGTCACCGTAAACTCAGCTCGAGTTAGTACATTCCAATAAACTGGCAAAAGTAACCTAGACCTTCAGAGAATGTCTCAAAAGATGACAAAGGCAACAGTTAACATTTATTGAACACTAAATACATGTCAGACACTATGTTAATTATTTTATGTGTATAATTTTATTTAATCCTCCTACCAAGCCAATGAGGTAGGAACTACTATTATCCCCACATTACAGATGAGCACACCAGGGCTCAGGAAGGTTAGGTAACTTGTCCCAAAGAAACAAATCCATTGTGATTCAGAGCTATTTAGCAGTAAGGACATATAATGTATCTTTCTGGTGGGAGTCTTCCCAGAAAACCCCATATGTTTCTGATGCACAGTGTCAGCTGCTTCAGAATCTAGCCCTGACTCACCTCCTTCCCCTGTTTCCTCTCCAATCTCTCACAGATATCCTACTGCGGTCAAATGCACTGACTCACTTGACTGCAAAATGGAATGCCTGTCCATCCCCGTGCCTCCCCTCTTTCCGGATCAAAATCTCCCCGTTTTCAAACTCAAGTAGCACTTTCTCTGTGAAGCCATCCCAACCACTCAAGTACAACCAGCTGGAAGGATTCTGTGTCCCCTTAATTCCACAAAACACCCTCCGTCTTTAAGAAATATTGGGCAAGTGGTTATTTTTAAGCCTGTATCACAATACATACGTCATATAAACATATTTCCAACTCCTCCCTGTATAAGCACAATGCCTGGCATGTTGCAGATCACTAATAAATATTTTCTCACTATCGTTTCTTGGACCAAAAAAGTTTAGATTATTTTCTGATGTTTGCAGGAGAAGCACATAATCAAAACAGAGCCGAAGGACAGAAAGAAACGACGAAGTTTTGTTTTACATATACATAATTCCAGCAACTGCTGGAAGATGTTTCTGTACCCAGTTACCCACACCGGACTTTGAACTGGTTTTAAACTGGAGGGGCTTGGTGATTGCTCTCCTTCTGGAGTGCTCATGGCAGGTATGACCCGCAGGGCTGTGAGTCTCTGCACATGTTTCAGTTCTGGATGCAGCCATAGGCAGCTCCAAACCGTTCTATTCTAATTTTCGGAACCTCAGTATGATAGGTGGTAGACACATCCGCAGTAGTGGTATAAGAATTGGTAAGCACAGGCCCACACATTTAAAATATGCAGGAACAACAAAGCAGATTCTTGAATCCATTTCAAAAGAGTATTCAAAACCACATCGTGAATGACAGAGCCATGTGTTAGACTAGCGAACACATAAATCCCCACCTGGGAAGAACCAAGGTGTCACCTGAACACCCAAAAATAAAGAATTCAGGGTCTTCCTTTAAGTAAAGACTAAGGCGAGGGTGGGAAATGATTATGCAATGTAATTCCCCTTTTCTTCCTCCCATCACACAATGGGAAACTGTCCTTTTTGTGTGTGTGTGAACTGTGTCAATAAGAAGCTTCTGCTAGTTCTTATTTTAAATATGAGAGAAGAAATCAAAATTCCCATTTGACTTGCATGTAATCTTTTTCATAATATAGAACCGAATGGAAAAAGAAAAGAGCATGAATATCATCAGGGGATGATTACCCATGGCAATTAGAAAATTACTGCAGACAATTGGTGAGGACAAGCACCCTGGAATACTACGTCTTAAGATGCAAAATTTATTTATGCCTGAACTTTCTTTATGGACAACTGCTCAGGGAAAATGACTTGCTTCCTTTGCCTGACAAAGGACATTTAGGCAGCTGCTCTCCAACTTCGATTTCCAGAAAGCTGGAGATTGAAACTGCCATCTGTAGAACAGCTTTTGTTCAGTTTGAAGACGACATCACGGCATATTTTAGTGACATGGCACGAAGGGGTTACTGTCCCACGATCTGGGTCCCCTGGGTGCGATATTTACTACGTGCACTTTCTTCGTTTAATCATTGATTTAAAATCCTTCCAACATTAAAGACTGGCAAGTTCTCCTTATAGACAGAGATACGAGACTATGAAAACATGTCTACTGTGAAAGGAATGACTGGGAATCACCTAATAGAAAAGGCAAGAAAAAACAGACAATGGTAGACCTTATCGCATTCAAAATTAATGTGCTGGTCCCTCGTCTAACTTAATCTAATTAATACAGCCACACACTCACCACACGCATTTCTAGCGCAGACCGTGAGCTGAAAACTACTAACCAAAGTCTTGTTCCCTTAAGCGAAAAAGGCTCTGCCTACCAGCTTCAGAAACAACAATGAAAAATAAGATCGCAGCTGCATACCTTAACCTCCTGATTGGTAAAGACCTCGACATCCACCACACAGGCGACCAGAGTGGAAACATCACAGTCCATGCTAGGGGCTGGCATTCCCCTTTTCAGTAAAGAGTTAGGCAACCTCCGAGTCGTGCGTGACGGGAAGAGCCTCCAGCTGATGCTGCCGTGGCCGGCCTGGTGCTGCCCTGCCCTGGGGATCGCCGGAGCTGGGCACCTGGAGCCCTCTCCCGCTGCACGCACGCAGCCCACCGCGTCTGAGGCAGCACGGCAGCGTAAGGAACGGCCCGGCTCTCTCACGGCAATGACATCACCACAAAGACTGACACAGGCTGAAGCTATTTTTTTTCCCCCAAGCCTTTTATCTCCAGGCAGTGCAGTGGAGCAAATTGAACATGATTATGTGCTAAATCTGAACTCAGACTAAATCAATTCGGGCAGCGTTAGCTAGGAACTGAGTCATAGCTGTTGTTTCAGCCGACTGCTTATGTTTGCAAAAAGCAGGGGGCAGAATCTGACACCAGAGGCTCTGCTTTGGGGAGGGTGGGTAAATAATTCTGCAGATGAACCTCCCGAGGTTAAGGTGTGACAATTTTCTGTCTCAGAGATGAGCAGGAAGTCGAGGCACTTTGCAGATTGCTTGGCTTCTGTTAATTGCCCTGTGCTGCTCGCAGCAGCTACACAGGTTCTGGGCACCCTAATGCAACCCGGGCACGGGCTGAATAGAAATCCAGTCTTGGAGTGACTAAAGAGCTGGTCGTCAGTCATTTAGGCAGGCTGGTAAGAGGAGATAATTAGAGGTTTGTGAAATTCTATTTGAAGCACGTAAGTGCAGACCAGTAACTCTAAAAGCACCTTTCCAAGCTTGGGATTTCAGGCTGTCTCCAAGGTCATTCAAACTGAAAGCAGCCCGTGGAAAGGAGGTAGAGCAAGCGTCTCATGTGGGAACAGATGGCAGAGCCTAATGGGCAAACGCACTGATGTGGGTCATTGTCAGAGCCTGGGGGCTCTCTTTCGCCTGAGACTTTGAACACATGGCTTTTCCAGTCTCTTTTCCTGATTGTGAATCTCTGAAGGGCAGGACCATGGATAATTCACCTTTACATCGTGAGCCTTTAGCAGAGTGCTTGGCGTGAGAGGGTGATAATTGTTTAACGAACGAATCAACCAAACAGGAATAGCCTTCTTTCACAGTAGGAGTGAGCAAAGGAAAAACATCAGATTAGTTTTTATTTTATCCTTAGTTATAAAAGTCCCAGTAGAACTCACTAACATGCTAGCAGGATCTGTCCCCAGTAAGACGCAGTCGCGTCTTTAGTGGCCATCGGAGCGTCACGATTTTTAACAGATTGGCACCTCTCTAGCACATGACTGGACAAAGGGGTCCAGTTTTGTCTGCAGATGAGAAAGGGGACATTTCAGACTGAAGGTGGAAGTTTTGTGGTTGGTCCTCATTGGACTACATTTGAACCTAGTGTTCCCCTTCAGCAAGACATTTCCCATGCTCAGTGAAATCAGTCCACAAATACACACATTTAGACTGATGAAATTGTGTGTGAGTGTGTATGGGTGTGTGTGGCACTGGAATATGAAGTCATATGTGTGGATAATTCAACTAATACTTAGTGAGTAACAACTATGTGCAAAGCTCTGCCCCAGATGTTCTTTAGGACAAAATGATGAATAAGCAAAATTCACTATCCTCAAGGGGCTTAAAATCCAGGGGAGGAGATAAGACATGGAGATAAACACCTACACAAAGAGGCAGTGGTGATGGTGGTTGAGGAGGTACAGACAGCTTTTGGGCGGAGCACTGGAGGAAGAGCAGTGGACGTTGAAGGGAGCTGTGGCAGATGAGCCTCAAGAAGGACGTGATATCTGCTCCGCTCTTGAAACGTAAGACTTTGTCAGACAGAGAAGGGGTGAGGAGAGCCCTTCAGGCAGGGGCAGCAGACTAGAAATGTCCAGAGGGAAGAAAGAATAGGGCATTTGAGGGGTGAGGCACTTGAAGGTTAAATTTAGCTGGAGCCAGAGGTAGACAAGGCAGCAGGAGCAGGTGACTCAGTCTCGAAGGGACCTTCATGTGTAACTGGCCAACCACAGAATGCCAGGCGAAGTCTCTGAGAAAGTAAACTGGGTCACAGACACATAAATAGAGCTAAAATGTAAGGCTCTACAAGGATGAATGCAATTTTTGAATACTACTGACATCTGTTCAAGAGGCAAAACAAAGAAATGGCTATTTTTTCATAAGCCAGGGCATATCCTAAAATTTACTTTCTTAAGGTTTCACAGCAGCGGCATGCTGGTAAATGTTGAACAGTCAGCTCTCTGGAAAGAAAAGCCCAGTGTGTAGCATTTGCTGATTTCTGTGGTGTAAATACTCTCATCGTGGCTGATTGCAGGCGACCGATGTCAAGCCACCGAACGCAGAGCTGGGAAATGACTCGAATCTAACGGACTGCAATCTGTTCGCGCCATCATTTGAGTTGCCTTCAGCCTCCGCTGTTTCATAGTCATGAAAGCGTTGCACCCGATCAGTGGTAGTTCCTCCGCAGAGGTGAAGTCCCCAACTTCCAGAGCCGGCCAAGGAGCAACAGAACAGGAGGAAGGGAGCCTTCTAACCATTGCTCTGTCCGCCTGCAGGGCTCTGTGAATTATTTCACACATTCTATCTAGGACGGAGCTATAAAGGATATACATGTGTTACTTTAAGAAAAAGAGCCTTGCTAGATAAGTCTTGGTGGGAGGATATTAGTCTAGGCAGGAGGCAGAGCCCCACTTGAAATTGTAAAATAGGTAGTTTTCTCTGATGCATCCTCAGTTTCTCCTCCCCGATTTGCTTCTGCCCTGGAGAGTCCTTCCTGTACTCAAGAACCCACTAACTTTATGCTTTCCTCTTTTAGAATATCTTTTCAAGGACACAGCTCTCAATTCATTTATATAATGTTAAATGACTTATAACTCATAGTATTATTCGTCACAGAGGAATCTGTACTTTCACAGGGGACCAAACCTTAAGTAGAATAGTGTTTTTAGGGTGGAATTATAGGCATCAAGAGCATAGAGGATTTTGAAATAAAATTATTGGATTTTTAATAGATTGGTTCAACAAATTGGCTATACAACACAATTCAATTGCCTGTACCAATCACTCATTTTTCTACAGACCAGAGCCCCTACAGGGCTTCACTGTTAAAATAGTGTCTTGTTTCTCTAGATAGAATGTACCTTTTCTAGCTGGGGGATGACTGGCAGCCTTGGAGGGGCCTGGGGTGTGTATCTAAGCACCCTGGCTGATGATTCCAAGGCTCTACAAACCCTGGCTCCTGCCTCCTCTCCCATCTCGTCTCATACCATTTTTCTCTTTGCCCTTCATGTCCCAGACCCCTAGACTTCTTGGCACTCCAAAAAATGCTAAGCTCTTTGTCATCTCAGGGCCTTTGCACGTGCTATTGCCTCTGTCTGAAAATATTCAGATCTCCTCACGGCTGGCTCTGTCTTATCATCCAGCTCTCAGCTCAGATGTCATCTCCTTGGAGAAGTCTTCCCTGATCATCTAAAATAAAATATGTGTACACATGCATGTGCACGCACGTGCATGCGCGCACACACACACAATCAATCACTATCCTGGCATCTTCATTTTAATTTTATTCATAGCACTTCTCACTCTCTGAAATTACCATGTTCATTTATTTCTTTTCTTGTTTATTGCTTATTTCCCCAACTAGAATTTACTTTCCACAAAAGCAGAGAATTTTGCCTATTCTGTTCCCTGCTGTATTCTCAGGGGCTAGAAGAGGGTCTGACACTCAGTTCTCTAAGAAGTATCTGAAGGATGAATGGCTAAATAAATGAATCATAAGAGGCAAGTAGAGGGACTCAAATCAATAGAGGTGTCTCTGATCTAGGAGTCTAGGAGTTTCAGGAAGGTTCTAGCTGGTGGAAACATGGGCATATGAGTTCAGGAATCACCCCTATCCCTGACAGCTGAGCCCTGGTGCAGCTCCGGTCAGGAGCACTCTCCCCAGTTGAAGTGGCCAGAAAACCTTAGGATTCATCCAAACCACTGCTCTTCTGATGACTGACCACATTAAGGAAATGGACACAACACGACACAGACCCCTTAGACAAAGACCACACCCCTGCCCCTCAGGTCAGGCAGTTCTCTAAGGGGGTTGACAGCCGAGCTGATGCACTCACCCCAAAGTGGGCAGGAGGACACGTGCACCTTTCAGTCCTGGAGGCAGCAGCCATGTCTGTTTTGCTAATGAGCATAGATGCTCCCATTACAACCATGGGTTGTCAAAGCCTTTGCTCTTTCAATGTGTCTTTCTGGATCACTTAAGTTTGTTTGTAATGTTTACTATAGAAAATTTCAAATATATTCAGTAACAGAATACTATAATCAGCTTTCATGTACCCACCACCCAAGTGCAAGAATAACTTGGGGTCAATCTTGCTTCCTCTTTGCCAGTGGGTCTCAGAGTGTGGCCCCAGACCAACAGCCTCAACACCACCTGGGAACTTATCAGAAAGGCAAATTCTTGGGCCGCACCCAAGACTGAATCAGGAACTCTGGAGGTGGGACTGGTACCTGTATTTTAACAAGCCCTCGGGGTGATTCGGATGCAAGCTCAAGTCTGAGAACCACTGCTCCATGTCCCCAACCCTCTCACACTCACCCAGGTTCTGTGGAAGCAGGTGTCTGACACCATATCACTCCATCTGTAGGTATTTCAGTATACATCTCTAAAAGACAAGGGCTCCTCTTTTGAAATCACAATACCTGTCATCACACGCCCCAGAAAGCAAGAAAAATTCCTCAGTATCATCAACTATCCTGCCAGTGTTCACATTTCTCCAACTGTACTACAAATGCTCTCTTCCGTCCCCGTCCCCTCCCTGGTCCCATCCTGCTGTCCCTTCCTTCCTTCTTTCTTTCCTTTGTTCAACAATTTCTTTCTTTAAATTGGGTTCCACACGACTGTGGCTCTCATGTCTCTTTTAATCTATAGGGTCCTCCTCCACCTCTTCTTTTTTTCTTCCTTGCAGTTTGTTGTTGTTGAGGATGAAACCATGTTCTTTGTCCTTTAGAATATTCCCCAGTCCGGATTTTCTTGATGAATTCCACATAGTGTCATTTAACTGGTTTCTCTGTTACCTGTAGGTCCTGTTCGTTAGATCCAGAGGCTCGATCGATTTAGTGAGACTCCTTCACAGATGGTGTTGTGTCCTCCCATCCAGGGTATGTGATGCTTGGCTGTCTGTCTTGTGTGGAATTAGCAGCCTTTCATTATCAATGCCTAGATTCATTCTTTCATCAGGAGTTGCAAAATGATGATATTCCTTCTTCATTTACTCATGGAATGCTCCCATTAAGGGGAACTACTTCTCATCTACTACGTAGTTACCCTGAGCTACATTTTTGTAAGACAGGCAAAATATACACTTGATTCTTTTATTAGCTAGTTTTTTTTTTTTAATGACTTGTTTCCCTATTATCCTTCAAAGATCATTGAGGTTTTCTTCTTTTTTAAGTATTATTATGAACTCATGGATTAAACATATTTGATGGGTTTAAATCCACTTTAGTTTTATCTTATTGTTGCTGAAATCTCGAGCGGGAGTCTAATCAGGTTGGCTCCTGCGTCCTTTTGACACAATCCCAGTAATCCTTGAGGGCTGCCTTGCCTTCTGGCATAACAAGATGTTCCAGGCTCATTCTGTCCATTTCCTGCCCCAGATAAGGAATCAGCCATTTCTCCAAGGAGCCCCAGTTCCACTCAGTAAGTATTTCAACAAATTTAAAGATCGTAGTCTGTATACTTAGAGCTGTTCTTTGCACTGGGTTGGTTATTGTTTATAAGCCTTTTTAGCGGACAGAGCTAAGAAATATATAAATATATTTTAAAGATAACATACATCATGAGTTCAGGCTGATAATTTCAATTCAGATCCAGGACTACACTGTTTTTTGCTGAAACTCATTAGTCTTACAGTCTCATCAGTCTGCATCCTCTTTCACACCAAATATTTTGGTCCTTATCAGAAACATAATCTTTTGCTGTATCCCATACTATATGCACAGCAGCCTCAGAATCACGTTATTAATACTACCAGGAACAATTTAAGATTTTTCCCTCAGTTCTTTTTGTCCTTTGGGTACATCCCATAAAGGAGGTACAAATTATTGTTTTTACAGTCCTTTGGAATAGTTCCTTTGTTGCACCAACTGGATACCAAGTTAGGTTCATTGGTTCCTAAAATGTTTACTTTTAGAAACATTTACTTTTTAAGGTTCATTTGTTTCTAGATTTGTTTACCTTTTTCAAAAGTAAAATCTGGGGCCAGCCCAGTGGCGTAGCAGTTAAGTTCACGCCTTCTGCTTTGGTGGCCCGGGGTTCGCCAGTTTGGATCCCAGGCACAGACCTACTCACCGCTCATCCAGCCATGCTGAGGCAGTGTCCCACATAGAAGAACTAGAAGGACCTACAACTAGGATATACAACTTTGTCCTGGGGCTTTGGGGAGAAAAAAGAAAAAGAGGAAGAATTGCAATAGGTGTTAGCTCAGGGCCAATCTTCCTCAAAAAAATAAAATTTAAAAAAGTAAAATCTTTTGATTCATAAGGATTGCTTTTCCCATTAATTTTGTTTTACAATTATAAAAAATATTACATCTTTCAAAAATCAAAACTACAAATCTACAAAGAAATCTAGCTTCTATCCCTGTCTCCTCCACCCCATTCCCTCCTTCCCTCCCATACAGGTTACTGTTGCTTCATCTTTATTGTTTATCCATTCTCTCATTTAAAAAAATACTAACAAATATATATGCATATTATTTTCCCTCTCTTTCTAGACAAATGATAGCATACTTTGCGCACTTTTGTTTGTCTTGCTTTTATCACTAAAAAATGTGACCCTAGAGATCACTCCATAGTAATATGTAGAAATAGTCCTATTCCTTTCTATAGCTGTGTAGTATTCCACTATGTGGATTTACCAAGTTTGTGCAACCAGATCTCTACTGATGAGCATTTGGGTTGTTTCCAGTCTTTTGCTATTAAATAGTGTGGCAACGGATAGACTTTGCTCGTGCCTTTTCATATTTTGCTACTGTATCTTTGGGACATTTTCTAGAAGTGGAATTGCTGGGTTAAAAGGCAAATGTAGATGTAATTTTGCTAGATCCAGCCAAATTCTCCTCCCTAGGGGGCATACCATTTTGCTTCCCTACCAGCAATTTATGAGAAAGTGTGTTTCCCAGCAGCATGCGGTGCAGAATGGGTTGGCCATCTGCCCACCTGGTGAGTGAGACGTGGTTATCTCCATGGAGGTTTGATTTGCGTTTTTCTTATTATGGGCATATTTAAGGATCTTTCTATATGTGAACGAGTCTAGCATTGTCCCAATCAATACCTCGCTATCTTTTCTCCAGCTAATTCAGATTCTGTTTCTGACCTGAGCAAGCAAAAAGTCCTAAACATGCATCGACAATGACTTTTAGTTCGTATTACTCTTATTATGAGTAAGGTGGAGCATTTGTTCATACAGTTAAGAACCATCTGCATTTCTTCCTCTATGATAACTTCATTTTGGTGTGGTCATCACATGCCAAACACATTCTCACCTCAGGGCTCTTGAACTTGGGGTTCCCTTGCCTGGAATGCCATTTTCCCCGATCTTAGCAGGGCTCACTCCTCCATAACATTCAGGCATCTGCTCCAATGCCCCAGCCCCAGAGAAGCCTGCCCTGATCAGCCTAAGTAGCACCCTTCTCACTATCTCCTTGCTTCATTTTATTTTTCCTCAAAGCACTCATCACTAAACGATGTTATATATCTATTTGTGTAGGTTCTATCTTTCTCTCCCATGGGAATGCCAGCTCCATGAGGGCAGAGCTGCTCCTCTACCTTGTCCACTGTGGTATCCCTAAGTGCCCACAGTGGGGCCTGCTGCGCAGCCAGAGCTCAATGAATGTGTTTTGGGTGAATGAATAATTGAATGAGTGGAATCTTTGTGCTGAGTCAGCTGAGAACAGGTGCTGCCGGGGACAAGGATAAAAATAAGTGTATATAATGGGTCCTTGTAAAGAAGAAGATTGAACCTGAGAAGGAAGGGTGAGGCAAATGAAGGTGACTTGGGTCACTGGGCAATGGGGATGGTGAGGTGGGGCAGAAGAGGTCTATAAGAAGAGGGACATTGAGAGGGGAGAAGGAGGGACACAATGTGCAAACTCCCCCATTCTGCAGAAGTCCCATGCTAAGTGGCAGCTGCGATGCCCTCAGTCAGACTCAGGGACTATCATTCCTCTACTGCCCACTTAGCACCTGCCGCGGCCCCACAAATATCTTCAGCTGATCCCCGAGTGGCACTCTGAAGAAGCTGTCATCATTTCTTTGCCTGATCCTTCTCCCTGGTTCCCAGGGTTTTATCCCTGCCTTGCTCCAGCCTTTAGGAACACATATTTCGCCCTTTCTGTCCTCCACATCTGAATTGAATGGTGCATTTTATACCGGGCAGTGCTATGTCTAAGAAGCTGACATACTTGCAAAATTACAGGGATGAAGATAAATAGAGTGTCTGCTTAGCACTCCTGTCAGCTGGGCATTGAACTCTCTGAGAACTGCTCCTCCCCCTTCCCTCCTGGATTCACTGGAGGGAGGCTCTGACCAGGCCAAGCCAGTCAGAGTTCTTGTGAGGATTTTCCAAACCAAAACTGGGTCAGGCGCGCCCATCCCCTGTGGTGCCAGAAGCTCGGGACTGTTGCTGGCCATGTTTTTTTCACCACAAAGTCAAATTCAGACAGAACTAGAAAGAAAAAGTGGAGAAAGGAAGTCCTGGAAGCATTGGAATCTGCATTTCCAGTTGCTCCCGAGGCCCAGGGGCACCCAGTCCTTCCATGGTTCTCTTTACTCAACTCTTCCCTTGGTTATGTGAAATATTCTGGTATTATCTCACCAATGCCTGCCTTTTTCCCCAAGCTAATTCTGATATTGTTTCTGTCACTAACAACCAAAAACATCCTGGCTAACACACACACACACACACACACACACACACAGCCCTGGATTGAAAAACAGGGAACAATAAAGGGCAAGTCATTCATCAGGGGCCACAAATTCAGGTCTCCAAATCGTCCCACAGAAAGTCCCTTCTCCCCTCCATTAGACTTGAGGTGAGGGAGCTGGCACCATCCTAAACCTCCCTCTGGAGGTAACAGCAGGAGTGCCAGGATGGATTTCTGCAGAGAAAACTCCTCACAGAATCTTCTTTCCATCTCCACTTGCTTCACCCTATTAATCCCTCCATCAGGTTTTAGAGCTATCTAACTAGTTTTGGGTCACCTGCTTTGAAAATCTGATACCTACCTCTGTTTGGAATGCCATACTGTTTTATCATGTCTCAGTTGCAACTTGCTGTATTTATCATCCTCTCACACTACCATTTACTTAGGACTAAGCTTGTGAAGTCACTCTGCAAATATTTATCAGCATTATGTTATGTAAACTTCACAATAGTCCCCATTTAGAGATGAGGAAGTAATTGGCTGAAGGCCAAGTAGCTGGAAAGTGGTAGAGCTCTTTAAATCAAAAAGGCTGGTCTCCAAAGTGTGGACTCTTTACCTCTCTGTTGTACAAACTTGCATGTTCTGGAGGAGAGAACATGGACACATATGCACTTTGGAAAGAATTCTAGTGGTGGTGTGAAGGCTGGATTGGAAAGTAACAAAGGCAGGAGGGAAGGAAAATCACATCTCAAAGGAAATTTAGGAGGGTAGAAATCAATGTGACTTCATTTTTTGATTGAATTATCTAAGTCAGTGGTAATGAGGGACCGAACTGGGCAACGGGCAATGCAGGAGACATTGTAGCAGTATAAGAGGGAGCTCAGTGACTAGCCTGGGAGGTGGGGGTTTCAAGGACAGGGAGGGCGGCACTGCACAGTTAAGGTTTCAAAGTCCCATCTCCGAGGAGAAGATGGTGCCAGTAACAAGAGTGGATTTCTTAAAGAGATGAAAGATCCCTCTACTTGCAAAACCAAAAAGCCTTCAATGAAAGAGGAGGGCATTTAATATGGATGCTGGGTAGAACTAAGATGGATCAAGGTCTTATGAGCAAGGTCATGGGTTTGTTTAAAGACCAGTTAACAGCTCATTTAGTTGGAACAAAAAGTCTGAGCAGGGCAGTGGTGAGTTAGAAGATCAGAAGGAAAGGTTGTGGCCGCATAGATGAGGACTTTGAGTGACAGGGCGAAGAGTGAGTGTATTTCACTCAGTGAGGTATGGATCTATCAGAAGATTATGAAAAGATCTGGGTACTAGGTTGAACTGGAGTAAAGAAGGATTGTAAATTTTGGTAATTCCAAACTCTTGCAAGAAGCACGGAGGGGCTGGATTATGGAGATGCAATAGTAATATAAGGAAAGGAATGGATATGAGAAACCCTACGGAGATAGAATGTTCAGGACTTAACACTTAATTGGCTGTCAAGGTGATGGTCTGGGGATGGGGAGTGAAGTGAGGAGGGGGCCAGGTTGGAGGTACTAGAAAAAGAAGAAGGGGAGGCAGGGAGGGAAGATTTTAAAATTCCAAGCCTGGGTAGATAGTGGGAACTTTATCTGAAATAACTTAGTTATGTAGGTGACAAGAGTAAATTGTGATCGGTCTTATACATCCGTAACAATGAGACACATGTGGGGGATCAGAATTGGTCACCCCAAAATGTGTCTCTTTGGCTTGATTATTTTTAAGAACAAAAGACTGAAAGAAACTTGGACCTTCCCCACAACTGCCTAAAAGAATTTAAAATAAAATGGCCTCTTCTAGGAAGGAGCAAATACCATCAGATAACTGTACTGTAATGTAAAACTTGTCTCTCAGGTCACATTGTCTAAAGTTGGCCCATTTGCTTTTCCATCTCCATGTAAATTGCCTTCCTCCCCCTTGAAGTCCCAAACCACTACCCCCAACCCTTCTTTGTCTTTAGCTGAAGATGCTATTTAAAGTGGTGACCTCAGCCATTCTGGGAGTTGCTCAGTTTTTCTGGGTTTCTCCCATGTATACATGTTATATACCTTTGTTAGGTTTTCTCCTGTTAGTTAGTCTTATGTCAATTTAATTCTTAGACCAGCCAGAAGGACCTAGAGAGGGTAGAGGAACTGTCTTCCTCCCCTACACACACGTCCATGTTTGTTCATTTCAATCTTTAGCTAATATTATTAAAATTTATATTAGCAAAAAAGCAAAAAAACAACGGTAAAGGTAAAAACTGAGATTACGACTTAGGGTGGTAATAAGTACTAGTCTATATAGGTATTAATTAGGAATGGATATATTGCAAAACTGTTATAGTTCTGACTTATCAAAACTCTAGAAACAGATTCCCTTTCACCCTACCCTCATTCTCCTTTTCATGCTAAAGCCTACAGCATGAGAAAAGTAACACCCAAATCTATGAATAGTGCTTATTCTATGCAACTATTTCTACTTTCTTTTCAAAAGGCCCAGACTTTAGTTTGAAGTGTAAATACATGAAAGTATTTGATGAGTCTCACTCTTTATTTGAAATTAAAGAATTATGAAGCACAAAAATACTTCTGGAAAAGTAAATGTACCATTTTGGGACTTGAACTTCTAATCTTCCCCCCAAGCCTGCTACTCTTCCTATTCTCTCTGTTTCAATTGTGACAACACCTTCCACCCAGTTACCTTGCATCATAACCTCAGTCATCTTTGACTCCTTCCATTGGCAGACCAGGGTTGGGGCTGGTTGATCCAGAGGCTCAATGAGGTTGTCAAAAAGCCCTGTCTCTCTGACTCTGTCTTCTGAAGGTCAGTGTCATTCTTAAGCTGATTCCCAGGATGTCTGCCAGTAGCAACCACTGCCTCTATTTCATTCCACAAGTGGCCCACTTAGGTCACCTGTTCACTTCTGAATGTGACTGTGGCTAGGGTAAAGAATGTGGTGATTGGCTTAAGCCAACTTGGATCCACTCCTCCAGCAAGGAGTGGTGTCGGTTTTCCCTGAAGTACATGGGTTGCACGAGAATGGACAGATATGCAAGAAAGAATCTGAGTTAGGAGGGGAATGGATGCAGGGCGGGCATCCACCAATATCCACCACTGTTTCAATTCTATACCTGTCAGGGCCCTTGGTTGCAAATGATAGGAACTGCTCTCGGCTAACTAGCAGGAAAGTAACATATATGGAACTTATTAGGTAGCTCTTATAGAATTAAGAATTTTGAGAAACAGCTTCAGAAACTAGGTAGGAACCAAAAGGGCCTAAACTGCAGAAGATAACCCCCATGGTGATGCTATAGGAACCAATGTAGATAGGATACTGCCACCGGGACTCACAACCGTCAGACTCATCTCTCCTCTGCTGCTGCCATGAGTGATCTCGAACTGTTCTTATGACTTTGCATGATACTCTCTGGAGTCCAAGTTCTAAGTGTAGTGTCCAGTTGGTCAAGCCTGAGTCACGCACCCCAACCCAACTGCCAGGAGATCTACTTAGGGAAATTTTGGTCACCACGGCCTCTTAGTGGCAGGTGGCAGCCCCACCAAGGGTCATGGAGGGGAGACTTTCACAACATAGAATGGGTGTGAGGATGCCAGATAGCTCAAAAATAACAAAGGTCCATGAGCAGCCTCCTACCCTCTCTTCCTCCCTGCCCACTCATCTTTTTATTCAGTACCACCAGATTCATCTTTGTCAAACTGGCTCCCAGATGATATCACTCTGCTGGTTCAAACCCCTTCATTGCTTTCCCATTGCTGGTAGAATTAAAAGTTGGGTTTTTTTTGTTCATTTTGTTTTTTAATATGGTGACACCAACTACTTTTCCAACCATTTTTTTTCTAACTGCTCCTCTGTACACATCCTATTTGCCAAACAAACTACATTTCTCAATACACGCCATATTATTAAAGGAACTCTGTTTTGTATGGATTGTTTCCTACAATTGAAATTCATTCATTCATCCATCCATTCAATGATTATTTATTGAATACACTATTTATCCAATACACAGCAAGTCACTGGCCATAGAAAGGTGACAAGTCACTATCCTCTTCCTCAAGGACGTCACGGTAAAAGAGAGTAAAGAATTACCATATTATATGATGTGGTGTGATGTGATATGATATGATATTATGTCATATAAATTATTTTCCTATGAATGATGTTGGTACAAAATGTAGTATGAGCATAGGATAAGGAGTATCTACATTTGCTTTAGGGAGGGGGCATTAGAGAAAGTTTCCTTAAGGGAGGAATATTTTGCTGAACCTTGAAAGGTAAGTAATTTTCTAGTCTTCTAGATGGGCAGACAAGTAGGGAGATGATATTTTAAGCGTAGGCAGGGGCAAGGCATGATGTGTTGAACCATGAGAAACTATGAGTAGTCTAATACTGCAGAAATTTCCAGGTAGAGTCAGGAATTAGGAGGGGGGAGCCATGGAAAATGCAGCTAGACTGTTAGGCAGGGGCCTAACCATGAAGAGCTTTGTGAGTTATGGGCAGCAATTTAAATTTTATTCCATAGGAAGAATGAACCAGTGAAGGCTACAACAGTAGCCTCTTGACCCTTTCTACCTCTAACTTCACTGCTACTGAAGCCATCCTGCAAACAGTCTGTGGCCAGAGAGATCTTTCTACTAAGGAAATATAATCCTATTACTATCCACGAGAGTGGAGTACAAAGTTGGAACCAAGGGCTGCATATATGCAAAGGATTATGGTAAGGAAATGTTAGAAATCCAACAGGCAAACAGACCTCTGAGACCTTGGGCTGGGAGTTTCTTGTGCTACCTTAGTGGAAGGCCAACCTCCTCCACTAACATAATTGATATGACTTCCACATACATAATGCATATAAATCCATTATAGCTCTTTCCCCACTGTATGATTTAAATGTTTTATTGTATCCTCAGCACTTAGCACATTGCCAGGCATAAAGCAAGTAATCAAGATAATGTCTGAGAAATGAATGAAGGAATGTGTGAGTGAAAGACAAGACAAGCTAATGCCATCCTCACTTCTTTTCATGAATGGATTATTTCTGAGCCATTCTATACTAGGAGCAGCTCCATTTGCTTTAGTCTTTGGTGGTTAGCATGAAAACTCCTACCCTACCGCCCTATTCCTTAATTCCTCAAGCTTTGAGAATCCTAGAGATTTATCCTGGAAGAACTAAGAAGCATAGGCATGAAGCCTCAGATGTATTTATGTGTATAAAGAGAGATGGCTGAAAGTCCACCAAGGGTTGTGTTCCTTCCATAGTATACACCTGTTTCTAGAAAATGGTTTCCTTTTCAGGGCTACAGTGACTAAGTTCTGGCCAATGGAGTGAGAGCAGAATTAATGTATGCCACTTTCAGGCCTGGCCCATAAGAACTCCCTGCAGCACCCTCATTTCTCTTCTTCAAACTGATCTTTGGAAACAAGTGTTGAAGATGGCAGAGCCTCTATCAGCCTAGGTCTCTGAATGACTGCATGGAGCACAGTCTCCTCTATCACAGTGCCAATGGGGCTTTACATGAGTGGGAAATAAACTTCTCTTCCGGTAAGCCTCTGAGATTTTAGGGCATGTCTGGCCCAGCAAATAGCATTACCTTAACTGATACATCACACGTGTGTGTGTGTGTGTGTGTGTGTGTGTGTATGTGTGTGTTGATGTATATGTGCTGTGAATGCAAAATCCAATTTTATACAGAATCAAAAACCAAATGGAGATAGAACCAGAGCAAGAGGATTTAATCTTTGCATATGGAAAATCTTTAATTTTATTAATTTGAATGTCTTAAATTAGCAAATGAGCAGGTAGTCATATTGTTATTTGATGTATCATGGTTAGTGTGTGTCAAGACAGAGACCAAGGGAGAAAATGGAGCTTGAGAAAAGAGCTAGAAAGCAAAAAAGATAAAATAAATAAGGTTAGAAAAGGTTTTCTGGTAAAGTTCATAATTTTTTAAACACCTGAATTAGTAATAGACACTGATTATGATTGATGAGATTTCAAATAAATAAATAAATCATTAGGATTATATGTAAGAAACATAAATTAGAAACAATTAGGAATACATTATAATTATGTCACTGGATCTTGTCTAGCTGCAGACTGTTAATGCCCTGTACTTCAAGAAGATTCCATCTCCCTAAAAATGGCAGGTAGGGACATCAAATGACTCGCTCTGTATTTTGAACCACTCTAGGACCATCCTACAAATGAAGGCATCTCAAAAGGTAAATCTTCTTTCATAATCCATATTTTCTTTCATTTACTCTCCCTTTTTAAGGAGGGGTTGTAGTAAATCAAAAAGCTAGAACAGAGGAAGGTAAATGGGGAGAGGTAAGAAGCCACATGGAAATGCACAAAAGGGCAGTTTCTGGTAGATGATGTGAAGCTGATTATACATTCAGACCACGTAGAGTGGGGTTTGGGTTGGGGATGTCTGTTGGGCATGGCGATACCTTTGGAAATTCCCCAAACTTTGAGAAATCACATTCTTTCTTTGACTGAGATACATCTTTTGTGTGTTTCCACAGAGTTGGAGTGTCAGAGCAGAGAAAACAAGAAGCTGGCTATGGAGGATTGGCTCTTGGCTCAAGGGTACAAGGGGCAGAGATTTCAGGTTACTTCTCAGGTAAGCCAGATTAGTTCATCAGAACAGGTAAGGAGAAAGAGTCTCAGGGCAAATGCTCTGCAAAAGAAAAAATATTGTGTGTTTGGGTAGAGTTTTCTTTGTGCTGTGTCTCTGGAATGCCTGGTATGGAAGGCAAGATGGAGAAAGACATAGAATTCCAGCAGTGAAATCACAAATCAACTTATCAAAGAGGAAATTTTCAATAGCATGGCTCTAAGATATGAATTTGAATTTTTGGTGTTATTATTTTTGGTGGAGTATAAATGGAGTTTTCAATACTCTGTTGGTGAAAATGTAACTTGGAACAATCTTTCTGGAATGCAGGAGCCTTAAAAAAAAAATAAAGCACACAGAAACTTTCATTTCTAGTTAAACGTAGAAAGTTGCAGGAAACCATTGTGCCACCCTCTCAAAAAGAATAAGCCACACAAATTACACAATCCCAGATTTTTTAAAACCCCCTCAGAGAGCTGATGAAAAAGAAACCTAAATGAACTAAATTCCATAAAGCGACGAACCCTTCTCCTGAGAGAAGACATACGTGTCTGCTTTCATCTTTTGTGTAATAGTAGGAGAAAGAAGAATTCACAAGAGACACATGTAAGGAGAAACCAGATGAACTTCTAATAAACTTCTATCATTTCATGTGGGCTAGAATAATGGATTAGAATCCCAGTGAGTCCCAGACAAAAAGGAATTCTGTAAAGCCAATACTTTATCCAAATGAAAACTAAAATAAAGAAAAGATCTGTGGGACAATATAAATCATTCTAACGTATGTATAATTAGAGTCCCAAAAGTAGAGAAGAGAATGATGCAGAGGAAATATTTGAATAGATAATGGTCAAGACTTTCTCCAAATGGATGAAAAATGTCAATGCATAAATCCAAGAAGCCCATTAAACCCCGAGATGACCACACCTAGACACATCACAGTTAAACTCCTAAAATTCAAAATTAAAGAGAAAATATTAAAAGCAGGAAGAGAAAAAAGACATATTACATACAGAGGAACAACAATAAAATAATGACTGACTTCTTATGAGAAACAATGGTGGCCATAATACAATGGAACAACATACTTAAAGTGAAGAAAGGAAAATGATAAACTATTAACCTGGATTTCTATAGTCAGCAAAAAATGACTTTCAAATACAAAGGCAAATCCTTATCTGCTGGCTGTGAGAATGTAGCATAGTGCAGCCACTTTGGAAAACAGTTTGGTAGTTTCTTAGAAAATTAAACATAAAATTCAAATATGACCCAGAAATTCCACTACAAGGTATCTACCCAAGAGAAATGAAGACATATGTTGACACAAAGACTTGTATGCAAATGTTCATAGTAGCATTATTATAATAGCCAAAAATTGGAAATACATATGTCCATCAACTGGTGAATGGATAATCAAAATGTAGTATATTCACACAATGAAATACTTAAACTATTCATCAATAAAAAGGAATAACTACTGACATGCTGTAACATGTATAAAATCATAAACATTATGGTAAATGAAAGGAAGCAAAAGGCCATATATTGTATGATTCCATTTATATGAAATGTCCATAAAAGTAGGTTAATGGTTGCCTGCAGCTGTGGGTGAAAAAGGGGATTGTCTGCAAATGGGCATAAAGGGCCTTTTTGGGGGATAGAAATTTTCTAAAACTGGATTGTGGTGATGGTTGTACAACTCTGTAAGTTTACTAATAATGATTGAATTGCACACTTAAAATGGGTGAATTTTATGGTTTGTAATTTAGGCCTCAATGAAGTTGTTAAAAAATACGAAGTCAAAATAAAAAACATATACAACAGAAAAAGTATGAGAGAATCCATCTACTGCACATCTGCACTACTAGAAGTGATAAAAAATATTCTTTCTACTGGAGGGAAATAATTCCCAGTGGAAACTCAGATCGGCAGAAATGGATCGAGAACACCAGAAGGGATCAACTCATGGGTAAATATACAAGACCTTCTTATTACATGTATTTTAAAATTCTTTAAAAGACTATTAATTATTTAAAGTAAAATAGCAATAATGAACTGTGGAGTTTACAGCATCTGTAGAAGTTAAATATATGACAACAAGAGCACAAAGATCGGGAAGGAGAGAAACGAATGATACTGTTGTGATGTTCTTACTGTGTGAGGTAATATCATCTTAGTTGAAGGTAGACTGTGATACATTAAAGAAGCATATTGTAGTCTCTAGGCTACAGCAACCATTAAAAATAACATAAAGAGGACTAGCTTAAAAGTCCACAGAAGGGAATCAAATGGAAAACTAAAAAAATAATTGATTTACCCAAGAGAAGGCAGAAAAAGAGGAGCACAGGAACATAAACCAGATGGAACAAATAGAAAACAAATGCCAAGATGGTAGACTTAAACCCAACCATACTGATAATTACTTTAAATGTAAATGGATTGTAAACACTTTAGTTAATAGGAAAAAAAATATCAGACTGGATAAAAAGCAAGCAAGAAAGAATCTCTCTCTCCATATATATATGTGAGATTTATATATATATAAATATATATATTTATTTATTTCTCTCTCTCTCTATATATATATAAATCTCACATGTATATATGTATATGTACACATATACACACACAGGTATATGAAACACGTTTTAAATCTAAAGCAAAAGGTTATAAAAAAATAAGCCATGCAAATAGTAAGCATAAGGAACTCGGTGCATCTATACTAATACTACATAAAATAGACTTGAAGACAAAGAGAATTACCAGAGACAAGAATACATATTTTATAATTTTAAAATCAGGACAATATAACAATCCTAGATGTGAATGCACTTAATAATAAAAATTCAAAATACATGAAGCAGAATTTGACAGGACTAAAGGGAGAAATACAGATCTACAATCACAGTTTGGTATTTTAACACCTCCCTCTCAGACACTGATAGAAAAAATAAAAAATCAGAAAGATAAAGAACATTTGAACAACTCTACAAACCAATTTGACCTAACTGACATTGATAGAACACTGTACCCAACAACTGCAGAATACACATTCTTTTCAGACGTATGTAGAATATTCATCATGACAGATCATATGCAAGACTACAAAACAAGTCTCAATAAATTGAAAAGGATCAAAATCACGTAGATCAGGGGTTCTCAAAACCTCCAGGCCCATGGGGTCCCTGAGACCCTTTTGGGGGGTCCATAAGGTCAAAACTATTTTCAGAATATTGAGATATTATGTCTTTTTCATTGTCATTCTCTCACGAGTGTACAGTGGAGTTTTCCAGAGGCTGAACGACTTCCGATATCACAACAGATTGAATGAAGAAGCAAATGTGAAATGTTTTCTAATCAGCCAGACATTAAAGTGGTTTGAAAAACTGAAACCAATTTCACTAGCTTCACTACTTTTTTTGTTTTGGGAAATATAATTTTTTTTTCATAAAAATGTTATTTACATTAAAACATTATTTTTAAATGGCTTAATAATTTTTTTAAAAAACTCAGTTTTAATTTCTAATATGGTAAAAATAGATATAAACAAAAGCTTTTTAAGTCTTCAATAATTTTTAAGAGTGCAAAAGCAGTGAGATCAAAAATTTTGATAAACGCTGATAGAGAACATGTTCTTTGACCACAATGAAATTAAATTAGAAAACAATAAAAATAAGACATCTGGAAACCCCTAAGTATTTGGAAATAAAATGATGCTTTTCTGAATAATCCTTCAGTCAAAGAAAAAACTTAAAGGAATATTTTAAAAAATATTTAAAACCAAATGATAATGAAACAATATATCAAAATTCACAGGATATAGCTAAAGCAGTGCTTAGAGGAAAATATATAGCTTTGAATGCCTATGTTTAAAAGAAGAGTAAAATTAATAAAATAAGCAAAAATTTTACACAAAATTTCAGAAAATAGAGAAGGAAGAAACACTTGCCAACTCATTTTATGAGGGCAGCATAATCCTGATGCCAAAATTTGTTAAAGATATTAAAATAAATATGCATAATCTTTTACTGGTAATATGTTTAGAAATTTCTTCAAAGAAATCATCTGAGATATAGATAAATATTTATGTGTAAGAGTTATAACAGTGAAAACTATATGTCCACTCACTAGAGACTAGTTAAATTATGACAAATCTAAAGGATGAGACATTATGCATCTATTAAAAATATGCTCTCAAGGAAATTAATTACATGGGAAAGACTTAAATTAAGTTAAAAAAATGTAGTCTGATCCTTATTACGTGTAACATACACACATGCAAAAAACCTGAAAAGAAATGCACCAAAATATTAGTAGTGTTAAAAGTCCATGTTCAATGGCAGGATTAGTAAATCAGGTCACATCCTCCAAGATTTGATTGGATAAAAGAGGCTAATGCATACATCCTCTGTCATCAAATAGTCATAAAGTGAAACAAGAATCCTAGAGGACAGCCAGCTTTTCCTCTATGGTGCACAAAACATCTGTTGGGGCAATGGGCTCTGGGGCCCCTTTCTATTCCAAGCCTGTTTTGAGGGGCTTCTCTTCCTCCCTGCCAATTCTGGAGCCCCACCCACCACCCTTCACAGGCCCATCGCTTCCTCCTGTCCCAGCTGACCTTCTCTGCATTAGCACTTATCATTCTGTCAATATCTGCTTGAAAGCACACTGGCCTGGGAATCAGAGCTCAAGTTCAGACTCTGGTGTTGCCCCCAACTGCTAGGGTGGACTAGGGAAAGTCATTTACTATCTCTGAGCTTTAATTTCCTCAACTGTTAGATGAGCAGATTGGGTCAGGCAGGAATGCTACGTTGGAGTGTTATGGTGAGAAAGATTTTGAGGCCTTTTCCAGATCTTCCAGGAAAGAACACTGCATCAACAATGTCTACCAGTGACGTAGCAAGGTTTGGTGACAATAAACCTTCCAAGTCTGAAATGCATGGTGTTAAATGACACCTCAGTAAGACATTTTCCCTAAATTATTTCCACTATTCTTTCTCCCTTACTACAGATAGTTGAGGACTCTCTATCCCATATCCCCAAATTGCTTGCCACCCACCATTAGGTACACTGACACTGCATTTACATTACAAAGGTGAACCCTATTTCACAATAGGAAAATTCAGTCTGAAAGTGAGCCACTTTCCCCAAACAATACAGTAAATCCAGAAGAAATATTAAAATTTAGGGACATTTATTCACTAATAAACATGCATTATATTTACTTGTTTCACAGCATTTATTGTGCATTTACTACATGCAAAATATTAGGAGAGTCACTATTAAGGGGAGAAAATGAGAAGAGGAAAACAGAATAACTTAAAATTCCTGGTCTCAAGGAATTTTAAATCTAGTAGACGAGAAAGATTCACAGATCACACAAGTAAATAAACAAATGTCCGCTCAGAGGACAGCACTGTTCACCCTGGAGTCCTCCTGAATTCCTCTCTTTCTCTCTCATCCACATTCAACCCATATGCAAACCTGTTGACTGAATCTTCAGAGTCTATCTCGAATCTGTCCATTCTAGCCTCTTCCACCCCCAGCACCCTGATTCAACCCATTATCTTCTCTCACCTGGACTAATGCCAGAGCCTCCCGACTAGTCTCCTGGCTTCACCTTTGGTTCTAGTACAGTCTATTCCCACACAGAAGCCAGAATGATCCACCTTTAAGCCAGTTAGTTCATGCCATACCCTGCTCTCACCTTCCAATGACTTCCTATTACACTGAGAAGAAGATCCAGAATCTTCATTATGGTTTATGAGAACCCACCTCATCTTGTCCTGTCCCCTACTTGACCTGATTTTCCACTGTTCTCCTTCTTTACTATGTTCCTGGTACTAAGATGTTCTTGCTGTTGCTTTAACCCACCAAACATACTCCTGCCCCAGGGCCTTTGCATTGTTGTTCCTTTTGCTTAGAATGCTCTTGCCTCAGACCTTCACCTGTCTCCCTCCCTCCCTTCACTCTGGCCTCTCTTTAAATGTCACCTCTTCAATGTGGCCTTTCCTTACCATCCCATCTAAAATAGCACCTGCCATTCCCTAACACCTTACCCTGCTTTATTTTTCTCAATAGCACTTATGACCACCTACCACATCATATGTTTATCAGTTTACTTTTTTACTGGTTTCTCCATTAGAATAGAAGATCTATGAGGGCAGGAACACAGACGGTCACATTCACTGCTGTATCCCTGGCATCTACAATAGCGCGTGACAGGCACACAGCAGCAACTCAATAAATATTTGTTGACTAAATGAATGAATGAAAGTAGGAGAAAGCTAGAAACTGGAGAAAAACCTGGTATTGAACACCACCAAGGGATACTGATTATAGTGTGTGTCCCACATCTAGATTCTGTTTCAGAGCAATGGTTGAGGTTAAAGGATTTTACTTGGTTTGTGAGCAGATGAGCAGGCTGGACAGAGATGTTTGGAGAGTAGTTGAGATGGAGGATGCTGTTTCATGATGAAAGAAGGTCCTCTGGGGTCTGAGACACATAAACTCACCAGCTGCACAGGGGGAGGGCAGCGCGTGATCCCAGAGATACAGCATTTGAGGAGAGCCATTTGGTATAAATTACATTACTTCTGGGCATTTGGGTCTATATCCCAAGAATAGGAATGTTAAAACTGATCTAATTCTTTACTTGCTGAGGCAAGCTATGGGCTGAACAAAACCACTGAAAAGGATATACAGGAGTGGCTGCTGCTTAAGGAACTGAGTTAAATGGTTCTCGTTTCTGTGAATAGAAATTACTTTGAAATCAGCAGACACTACATGCATCAATGACATGAGGGGAGATCCTGTTTCCCTCAGAGTAAAATATCACATGGGAGTTTACATGAATAGGCACTGTTCTAGCCCTCTACACAGCTAGTTTATAGCACAGCTGGGAGTGGGACCCAAGAAGGCTGGCCCCGGAGTCCATTCACTTCACCATGCGCCATGCTGCCTCTCATGAGAGGGCTGACCAATTCGACCTTGGGTGGGTCATCCTCTCTGTGCCTCAGTTTCCTGTGGACACCAACAGTATTACCATTAAGGGTGGTTGTACGGTTGTCAGGAGTTAACGCATGTAAGGTACCCAGAAAAGGGCCTGGCACACAGTCAGCATCCTACCTGTTATCATTACATCTGTAGGACCAGTTCCTAGCAGTGGAACTACAAGATCAAAACAGATATTAAATAACTTTCCCAGAGTCATCTAGATGGTAAGTGGGGCCGGGATCTTAACCCAGCTATCCTTGGCTCCAAAGCTCTTGTTTGTGGCTAGCTATCATCAGCTGCTCCACTGCTAGAATTATTCCGGCATTTGACAATTCTCAGTCAAAGCTTTCTGTGTCCTTTCGGGCATTTCTTCATGATATCTGAGTTTTAATTCTGCATGTGGAAGCTGTTCATGATCTAGCCTTTCAGTCAAAATGTTTCAAGGGAGCACATCTTATTATGACAGAGTGCTGAGACCAATGAGGGCAGGTGGAGTAGCCGTTTCACTCTGATTCTAATTGGAGAGTCCTTACAGGGAGTTGGAGGAAGCCCTGTCCTTGAAAGTCTCTCGCATACCAATGCTCCCCACTTCAAGGGGCGTTATCTTCTAGCTGCAGCTCTCACAAGATACACAGGTGAGAAATTGAATAGCTCCTCTCGTAAACAGCACACACCACCAAGCTGGCAAAATAGGCCAGCTCACGGACAGGAAAACAAGTGATTCAGTGGGACCCAGATCATAAATACCTTTGGCAATGACGGATGAACAAAACAAAATACACCTGCATGCAGTCAGAGATTGTCCAGGGAGTTGATGATGCAGATTGTTTTTGTTTATTTTTATAATTAGGGTGGGGTGGGTGGGAAGCCTGGAACTTGAGAGGAGTGACATTTTTCTGTGGCAACCAGCCCTCCAGACTTCCCTTCCTGTGTCCTCAGGGACTCGGTGTACTAGGAATGTTCTTTTTTCTTTATCTCCTCCCCCTGTTTAATGCTGGCTTCTTGAAAGGATCAGACACTTCCCATTATGTTGTGAATAAATGACATTTACCTTTAAAATATTGTTACCCATCTCAGATTATAGTTGGATTTCAATGGGCCCCCACTAAACATAACCCATGGACATAAAGGTGTACATCAAGGCATTCCCCAGTGGGGAAAGGAAATTCTGCGAAGGGCCGCTGTTGGAATCTCTGAAATCGCGGTAATTAGCCAATCACCCTCTCTGTTCATAGGAAGAGCTTGAGCTGGTGAACATCCAAAACACTGTTGTCTTAATCTAGCTGATCTACAATAACCAATACGTTCCAAAGACTTTACCCACGGTGCTCCAAGTTCACAACTTTAATTTACAAATGATGGAGCAGTAGAAGAAATAAAGAGGAGGGAATGATTATTTGTACCCAAATCTCTGAGAAGGGCCCCTTTCCCTCCATCCCATCCCATCCTCCTCCTATCAGGACTGATTTCAGGGGCCTGGGCAGGAAAGATACATAATCTGAGTCTACAGGCTCCATCAACGCCTCCTCTCAGCTGAAGTCCATGGGGCTCCATCACAGGCTCTACAGGCTCTTCAGCAGGCCTCCTCAAGCTCCTATAAATGCCATTCCGGACCTGAACCTCTCCCTCAGAGATTAGGTGGAAAGACTATTCTCAAAACTCTGACTCAAACGTTCGTTGTGCTCTATAACTTCATGGAACTCATCCAAGTAAAATTCCCCTGGGAGATCCAGGCTTCAGGCCAGGAACAAGAAGTTGTCAGGGTGACACAGGGACACAGAGTACCTTGGAGGAATCAGGGGGGAAAAGGGGCTCTGTGACTGAAAAGGAAGACACACAGACAGGTTGTCTAGGGAGACGTCTGAAGACAAGAGTCACCCATTCCACCTCTGAACCGTACGGATATAGTCTGCTTCTTCGAGGGGGCATTCTCAAAGACCTCAAGAGACCAGTATATACGGACAGTGCAGCTGGAGGAATCTGACAGGTCCTGCACACACAACCCTTAGTAAATAAATCCCAGACACTGTGGCACGGTTCTCCATCATCCTGATGGAAGTTTCATTCCAAATAAGCGGAAATCTTTTTGTATAAGGTGACGGCAAGTTTTGTACTCTGAGCCAGGTTAGGCTTAGTCTGTTATGGTAACAAATGTCCCTATTTAACCTCACAGTTAATACCTGAGAGCAGACACTAGGAGGAGATGTGAGGTTTAGTCATTACTCCCACTGCTGAACTGATTAATACCCATTTCAACTCTTTTTAAAGAGAAAAAGTATGGAAACTTGCCCAGGACAATGTTTAATTTCCCAGGCGGCAGAGAAGGAAACACTGATTTATTTACAGAGAACAGCAGTTGCTTACATGCATTTGGAGCATGATAAACGGGAATTTTATATACATAATTATGTACACAAAAGTCTCTTACCATGTTACCAGACTTTAAAACTTAAATTGTGTCTATAAATGACATTTTCAAAACCCATGGAATTTTATTCTCATTCCTCATACAGACTTTAATTCTGGGAGTGATAAACCGTAGTTTACTTTCTCAGGTATGGAAGATATCTTTAGTTTGACATAGGATCTAAACAGGATATATTTTGTACAGTTGTGAAGTGCAGTTTTCCAGCAGTTAAGTTTGCTTCTGGATGTCAGTCATTTTTTTTCTTTTGAGGAAGATTGGCCCTGAGCTAACATCTGTTGCCAATCTTCCTCCTTTTTTGCTTTTTTCCTCCCCAAAGCCCCAGTAGATAGCTGTATGTCATAGTTGTGCATTCTTCTAGTTGCTGGACGTGGGACACCGCCTCAGCATGGCTTGATGAGTGGGGCGATGGTCTGCGCCCAGGATCAGAACTAGTGAACCCTGGGGAGAGCTGAAGCAGAGCATGCTAACTTAACCACTATGCCACCGGGCCAGCCCCTAGATGTCAGTCATTTTTATCCTTCAATCTGTTATTAAAAGTTTTAAGTGTTTATTTTGTGTACGTGTGAGTATGGTCAACATTTGCACACACACATATATGTATATTGTGTATGTGTGTGTGTACAGAATCAGTCTTATGCTTGGAAGAGACCTTAAATGGCACTTGGAGCAGATGTTTTCAACCCTATTTAGTAGAATCATCTGAGGAGCTTTTAAAAGTCTCAGTCCTCAAACTAGTGAAATAAAAGGTCTGTGGCCTTCTAGTTAACATGATGATTCCAATGTCAGTTTCTTGGCTTTGGTGTTGGACTCTAGCTATGTGAGATGTTACCATTGGGGAAACCTGGGTTGAGAGTACAAGGGACCTCTCTGTATTATCTTCGCAATTTCCTGTGAGTCTAATTATTTCAAAATAAACTGTTTTAAAATGCCGATGCACAGGCCATACACTGGACCAATTAAACCAGAAGCTCTGGGGGTGGGACCCTGGAATCAATCTTTTTTAAACCTCCCTAGGCGATTGCAAACTGAGGCCAAAGTAGATAGTCACTGATCTTGTTCAAGTAGTTACCTGATGTTTACATATTTTACAATCTCCTCACACACTGGTCACCATTTTAATAATAATAAAGCACATTTCAATTACTGAACAAAATATTTATTATGAGCTTTCTAGTATTCTAATATTCCTCTGCAAGGAAGCTTGCAGAGATTTCTCAGGGGAAAGATTACATATATGTTTTAGGCAGAATATTATGCTAACTTTGTAAGTCACCCCTAAATGGTATTTGAATGGACATTAGTGAACCCTAAGGGTTTCCTAGCAATTGTTTATAGTGGCAGGAATACAACATGTTATTATGGCATAAAGACTTAAATAATTACCTTTGAAAATAAAAATATAAACACTTTTCCCACTATTAAAGCTGGTCATAAATAAAAGAATGTTCTATTTGTTGTTTAATAGGTATGCTTGAATTTCAAAACTTTTTCAATGCACAGCCAGAGTTTGTCTCCCCAAAGATCAGTAATAATGGCAAAAGACTCTACTTAGATGTTAGCCCAAAATAAAAATGAATTTGCAAAAAATTTATTTCTCAATCTAAAATTCTATGGCTCTGGTCTTGAATGCTGTATATCAGACCTATGTAATGTTAGTTATTAAAATCTCAGAAAATCTCCTCCATACAACCCTAAGCATGCAGACTGAGAAGAAACATTGCAAAAAAAAAAAATTGGAAAATCATAAAATGAGGGAAGTTCATCATTAGGCCATTGCTTCCTTTATTAACAAAATAGAGCACATTTCAAACACTGAAGTAAGTCATCAGAAGGAGTGTTCCATGTATCAGGAAACCCATGGAGGTTTCTTAAGAGGCCAAATTGCTCGAATAGCTCTCACTCACCACAGGAGGGCCCTGCACAAGCCACAAGTAAGTTCTCCACATGAGAATGTACGACGTGTAGGCAGTAAGACTGCTCCAGAGGAATAAAGTGAAAATTGAAGAAGACAAAGAGAAATTCCTTTTTCCACAACAAATGCCACCTCTATGCCCACATACATGATTTGGTAGATAAATGGTGTAAAAGAAACATCGGTCACCAAACAAGCCTGAGGACAGTGACTATCTGTTAGACCACCATGGGACTAGGCCTGCTTAACTTTTTTTTAAGTGCAAATATGTTTATTACAAGTTCTCAGGGAGGCAAATTTAGGACAAACACAAGCAGACATGGTAACCAATCTGAAGGTGTATAAAATGGAATGATTTTACTTATATTCATACTTTCTTAGCCGAATTTTAGATCTGATCTCTTCTTCTAGTACCATAGGTGGTTAGATTAGAGGCAGCCAAATCGTCTAAGCCAAAGACCACAAACTCAACCTCTATGGGGACCAGGTTCATATGAAATAGGCTGAAATGCGTAGAAAACATCCAAGTCATAGGGTCTGTACTGAACAGGTAAAGTGGGGAGTACCTAGTTTTTGTTTATTTTTTTAATATTTTTTATTGAGGTATAATTGACATACAATATATTAGTTTCAGGTGATTCAATATTTGTATATATTGGTGATTTGATATTTGTATATATTGCGAAATGATCACCACAATAAGTCTAGCTAACATTCATCACCACACACAGTTACAAATTTTTTTTCTTGTGATGAGAACTTTTAAGATCTACTCTCTTAGCAACTTTCAAATATACAATACAGTTTTATTAACTATCGTCACCATAGGCCTGCTATTTTTAACTCAGGTCCTCGACCATGTACAGTCATGCTTCTCAGATTTTATTGTGCCCAAATTCACCTGAATCTTGTGAAAATGCAGATTCTGGTTTAGGAAGTCTGGAGTAGACCTGAAATTCTGCATTTCGAACAGACTCCCAGGTGCCGAGGCTGCTGCTGCTCCAGGACCGGGCCCGGAGTAGCCAGGTATCACAGACCCCAATCTAGTGGCCAGCTGGCTCAGTCGTGCCACTACATCCCTAGAGTGACCAGGTGAAGGTTGCAGTTGCCCTAAAGCATCTCATCACACCGTCCTCACAGAGAGTGTGTCTTTGTCACAGTGGCATCAATAAAGTTAAATCACAAGAACTAGGCAGCATGGTAGACGTGAAAAGGATAAAGCCAACCTCAGGTTCTTTTTGTCTTTAAATAACTTTACGTATGTTTTGTTCCCTCTTACTACCAAGTTAAGAACTGTATCCTTCTAAAAAGTATAAATAGAGACAGGAATCTGAAATTACGGATTCAAAATCTTCTTGAAGTTTTCAATGAATCCTGTGCTTTGGTTTCTTATACATTTTAGTGATTCAGGGTGAGATATCCTACTCCTGGCCAGAAAGAAAGTAATGTTTTGTGACTTGTAGAATTGGCATTGTAATGCAATTATTCTCTCTTTAATATGCCACAAATATGTCTACTAATCATTATGAATAAAATTTTAAAGTAAACTTCTTATATTGCAAAGGGCTAGACAACTGGTTATTCATCTATTTTGGATCAAAGAGCACTTTGAGAAAATGATGAAAGCCAGAGAGTCTCTCCTCCCATAGGAAAATGCAGAAACATGTGGTTCATGGATCCCCAGTAAGTTCCAGAGGCCCCGTAATAGAGGTTGCGGGGTTTAGCAGAAGCCGTTCTGGACCCTGAAGGGGAAGCTGGGAATGAGGCTCTGACTCCCGGGTCAACCAAGCCTGACACCTGGGCTAGTGGCTTCCCTACACCAGCCCTCGACATCCTTCTCTGTAAGTTAAGTGTGATGTTGTCTACGGCCTTATTCCCTCTAGGAAGTCATGATTAAATCCAAGATCACTCAATTCAGATGCTACAACTTAAAATACTTTAAAAACCACTGATTCCCCAACTAGTTAACACATCATGCAAAGCCCAGTGTCACAAAGTGGCCAGTCGTTAAGTTAGCTTTGGGAAATCCTAGATATTACAATTTCCATTGTTCACTGGGTAACTTAAGAAACTAATCGGTTACTTTCAAGAGTTCCAAGGAAGGCAGAGAAATGAAAAGGTGCTGAGCAATGACTCAAGGCTCAAATAAAGGTCGGGGTGATCTCTGGAGGCAGATCCAAGGAAGCTAAGAAAGTCTTCCAGTTAAACTGCTCAGAAATCAACGTGGGGAAATAACGTGACGATTCCCAGGCTTGGTCGGAGTGGCCACAGGGCTGGCATGCTGCTCCATTTGCCCTGGCTGAGCCCTTCCTTACTGACTCAGCTGGCTGAACCACTCCATTCTGCCACCTCCAAAGGGCTGCCTTGGGAAGGGGAAAGTTGCAGAATAGTTTTAGAACATCTGTCATAAAAACAGACATTAGTCGTGTCGAGGGCCAGGAAAGGCTCATGAGATGACCCTACCTCACAAGGCACGCATGGAAACTGAGTCCGCAGTCAGCGACTAAGTGAAGTAGGATGCAGGGAAACAAGGATCAGAGTCGATGCTCCTTTTCACACCCCTGCCCAGCTGAATTCACAAATATCAAAGGCCAGGTTTGATTCATCTCTCTCCTCTGATCTTCTTGTGCAGGTCTGGGGGCTATGAAATCGCTGCCCTCCCCTGGTCCTGCTCTTTGGGTCAGCTGTGTGCCCTCCCTTTAGCCCAGTGGAAACTTGATCCCAGGGCCACACCCCCTGAGATTTGGGTTTTATTTGTCTGGAGTGAAGGCTGGATGGTGCTATTTTTTAAAGTTTCCTCAGATGATTCTAACGTGGATCCAAGGTTGAGAATCTCTTTTCCAGCCCAGCAGAAATCTCACTCAGGTGTAGACGCACTCCACGCGGTCAGGGAGGAAGCATGGACGGATGTGAGCACAGGCGCAGGTCCATGCCTCTGGTGGGCTGGAAAAGCTTTGCAGGGAGATGCTGGGGCTCCCAATGCCACTGATGAGCAAAGCGAGGCTCAGAGAGGGAAGGCAACTTGCCAAAAGCCAAACAACGAGTAAATGGGAGAAATGGGATTGTAACTCAGGGCCTCGCTTTTCACACACCAGCACGCTGCTTCTCTGCAATGAACACCTCCAGAGGCACTCACACTGCTTCCCCGTACACTGTCCAGAGTAGTCTTTTCAACCGCCTTTTGAGATGAACATTATACCCATTTTACCAAATAAGAAAACTGGAACTCAGAGGGGTTAAGGGACCGATCTAAGTTCAGCAGCTAGATAATTCAAAAGAACATTCCAATATCCCCAATATTTACCTTCTAAGGCCAATCTTTATCCATTCAGTTCTCCTCGTAATTCTGTTGTGATGAACTTGACCCTTTCCTCCTACACAGGCTGGTTATTGCCGGGGACTTGGGTATCTCGGTATTTAGGAAGAAGTGGGGCAGGCTGCCACGAGCTGCCCCTGCCAAGACATACAGGCCCAACTGGCCACAGGCTTAAGACAGTGAAAAACTCACCCTGGTGTGTCTGGGTCTGTCTCGTATTAACACTGAAAGTCCTGCATTCTGGAAACCCCTCAGTCCTGGGCAAACCAGGATGGTCGGTCATCCCAGCTGAAGACAAGCCTCAGGGCAATGAAACGGAGTTAGGAAGGCTAGACCTGGGGCTTCCCACTAAAAGAGACATTCATCAGACCCTAAAGAAGTATCCCCTGTGGTTACGCCGTTAAAATTCATGCGGAGATTCGGAGATGGTTCATAAAAGGGTCACCAAGATAATGTATGGAATGAAAACTAGACTTCAGTTAAGGAGTTATTTACTAGTTAGTAACATTTAGTTAATGATTTTAAATGTATAATGGTAATAAAACCTCAAATATTTAAATATTGCTTTTTGCTTGCCAGGCACGGAGTAAACCCCATATTAACCATTTATGGATGGATGATGGAGGCACTAGTGCTCTCCCTGTTTTAGAGATGTTGCAGAAGCCCAGAGAAGCTGACATGTTTAAGGTCACGTGTTCAAGGTCTTAACTAGGGTGCTAACCCCCTGGCAAGTATTAGCAACAGGAATTGCAAACTGCTTGGGAAATGCAGACAACATGAGGAAGAGGCCAAGACAAGGAGACGTGTTTAAAGTAGATGAGTTTTCACCTTGTCCAGGGAAGGAAGAGACTCAGAGGATGTCTTGGAGTCTCTTCCAGCTCCTAGACAAGATATTATCTTTCCTTTCCCTCACCAGAGGATGCAAAAGCTTAATGTGAACTGGAAAAATCTATCTGGTCACCTCAGAACTAAATTTTGTATAAAATCTTTAGTTTATTTTTACAACATGCAAATCAGAGGTACAGACAGAAAATTCAATAATGTCATAATCCCGGGGATGCTCTAGGTCTAGGATGACATTTATCTAGGCAAAAGCACTTTTGTGGTCCTAGGAATGATGGCTGTGGCATTTTAAAGCCGCATTAGACCCTGCTGCAGAAATCCTTCCCCTGCTTTTGTAAATCCTGTCGGGTAAGATAGAATTTATCAAGTCAATGAAAACTATGCTTCAATAATGATCATACTGTGTGTCTGAGGCCACCCACTCAGTGCCATTAGCGCACTTCAGAAGGGCTTCTCTGGGGCAGCTTGCTTGAGTCGAGGGGGTGGCAGAGGAGAGGAAAACCCTCCCTTAGGTGGGGAAGGCCCCAGGCCCGCAGGTATCTCCAAAGGCCAGTAAAAGGGCCTGGGATCCTCCCACCCCAAACTTCTCTAGCCTTAACTGAGAGGTCCCCAGTTAAAACTTGAGTGCCCAGTTTAGTGGGAACATTAGCAGACCCGTGAGCATGGACTTTTGGAGAGGAGTTTTTCACATTTCCTCATCTATAAAGCGAGGCATTAAACTTGATGAGTGATTCTCAACCTCCCCTGTGTAGCAGGAAAGAGGCCCTTTTACAACCTACAGATGCCCAGGGTCCATGAGATTTGGTTTCAGACTGGCTGTGCGTAGGGCCCAGGTATTGTTCGAGCCCCCAGGTGATTTAAATGTGCAGCCAGTGGTTGTCTCCATCAGTAGGTCCCAGCCCAGGCTCTACATTAGACCTCCTGAGAGATTAGACAAAATCCCAGTGCCCTGGCTATACTCCAGGTCAATTAAATCAGAATCTTCAGGGGTGAGACCCAAGAATCAGTGTTGTTTAAAGCTGCCAGGTGATTCCAATAAGCAGCCAGGGTGGAGAATCACTCAGCTAGGTGATGGCTAGGGGACCATGACAGCTGTTTAGAGTCCTACAGGCCCTTCCACTTCTAGCATTCTGTAGTTCATTCTAATGCAGTTAGTTCCCAAACTTGAGCACTTCAGAATCATGAGGAAAGCTTGTAAAAAGACGGACTCTGGGCCCCACTTGCAGAGGTTCTGATTTGTTCTAGGATAGGATACAAGAATCTGCATTTCTAACAAGTTCTCAAGGGATGCTACTGCTGGTCCAGAGATCACATTTTGGAAACCACTGCTCTAAGGCATAATGGGCATCAGACTTCAATATCACAGAGAAGAGAACCCAGAACAAGTAATTTTTCTTGGAGACAAATAATCAAGTGGATAAAAATAATTACACAGGGCTGCCAGGATCAGCCCTACAGGCAGCTTCTGGACAGTCGAGGTGTGATATAGAGACACTGACTGGGGACCAAGTCAAAGAGGATGATGGCCTGAGAAGTGAGAAGATAGCAAAGACACACTTCATCTATGTCAACATTTGGCCTAGAGCCTAGAACTATTTTTCAGTCAGATCACAGGAAGATAGAAATGTTGGAGCATACACTGATTTCATCAATAATTTCATTCTAATTCTGTCAGAACTCTCCAGTGTATTTGCTTACAATCTTCCAACTACTCATATCTTATGAATTGGGTTATTTACGATATTAGTTTTCTGGACATATACATTTGGATATATTCAAACCATGTCTGAACACATAAGAAGTGCATAATCATTGCTCTGAATGATTTGAGATGCTCGAAAGACAGAACCATCAAGAACGGGGAAAAGGCATACGATAGGGATGGATGAGGAGATTAACATGTATTAAGCATCAGCTGTGGGTGAGTGTATCCTGTTTGTGTGAATATGTCTTGTTTAATTCTCATCAAAAAATAGCTTGATAACGGAAGTTACAATGTACACATGCTGGAGCCAAGGCTCAGAGATCACAAATCATTGGTCTAAGTTCCCAGAGCTCGCAGGAACAAGAGCCAGCATTTGAATCTGGGTGTCTGATTCCAAAGCTCAGGCACTTTCTGCTAGAACTCTTGTCCCTCACTCACACATATTCTATCCCTTTGTTTCACCTACTCAGAGGCTCTAGAAAATTGCTAGTCTTCCATATCTGGTGGTTCTCAGACTTTAATCTTGTTAAAAATGCAGATTCTAGGGTGGGATCTATGATTCTGCACTTTCAAACCAGCTCTCAGGTGATGCAGATGCTGCTGGTCCATGAACCACAGTTTTCATATCAAGGTCTTAGGAGACATGGGTTTAAAAAGAGCTCTATGTAAATGAGAGAGAGAGACAACAAAATTCTGAAATTTGAAGAAGACATCATTGGTCTAAGAAATGGAGGAAAAAAGGAGCAGAGGCTGGGCTTATAAGATATGAAAACAATTGGTTACATTTTGCTTTTAAATGATCAATCAACCACCTGTTTGGTACCAAATAGGCAAATGAACTGTAAAATCTGTATTGGTTCAATCTAATGAAATTTCACGTTGCTACAGTGGAGAAGAATCTGGAAAGGTGCCTTACCTGTTGATAGAAGAGAGAGAAGTGCACTCATATATGGTTCTAATATACCTTTTTAAATGATCAGTAACTTTGTACAGTGGTGGTTGGAGTGATGATGTAATAACAGGCCTTCCCCCTACCCCCATGTATATGTAAAACTTGACTTGGATTTTCAGGAAAATAATTCAACTATACACAGCAAAAGTGTTTTATCTCAAAACACCTGGATGCTCCTTAAATCACAAAATGGTTTTAGGCTAGATCTTGTTCCAAACCAATGCTAGTATTTTCCAAACATCTCTATGCTTCCAGAATTTCCATATGGATTGCAGCCCTGACACGGTAAAGTGGAAATCAATTTGGCTGCACAGCAGGTCCAGAGTATAAGAAGTGACACCAAGGACTCTATCCTGGGGGAAGGGTGAGAGAAAGTAGACTGCCTGTGATGAGCCTGGAAATCAAAGTGAAATAAGCTGAAATGTCTGCGGACAAGAAGCCAGAGGGAGTAGCTAGACATGGACAGAGTCTACTGGAATATAAAGGAATAGGGAGCTAGTTGACAAGAGCTGGATTTTTAATTAAGAAATAGAGAGCTATACAGATTTCAGCTGGGCTACCTCAACTTTCAACTCACACTGGGTTTCTACAATGCCGTAATTCCAGGTGAAAGATGAAAAGTCCAATCAATTATTTTTTTTTTTTAGAATAAAGCTAGTTTGACTATTGTTATTATCTGAAAGAATGATTGAACAAGCTATCTAGAAGTTATGTTGATGTTGCCTTGGGCTCTTGACTTTACCAAGGAATCTGAAAATAAGTTTAGATTATAGTTAAACAAAATGACACGTCTGCCTGATGAAAGAGAAGGATCTTTTTTCAGTTCAGTAAATTAACACTTTTTATAGTGTGCATTACTCAAGAACTAGGTGCCAATTTTTCTTGGGGTGACGTGACACCTGGATTTGTTGATATTTGGATTAGTTTGAATTTTCTTGGCAGAAATGATGTCAAGAGGTTGTTTGTCATTATAGGGGCCCTGTTGCTAAAGGTTTTACATCAGAGATCAGAAAGATCGGAAATGTTGCTGGTGCCTAAAGAGGGGCTTATGGGAATCCCATGGTCATTTTTCTTTAGCTGTTTTAGATACTGAGAACTTACATATTTTTATCTGAACTTTTCAAACACCTATCATCATGGTTGGGAATTTCAGCAGAGATATTGTTTTAAGAGACAGAGAAAAACAGCAATAAAAAAAGGATCTGAAATTTAAATCTTTATTCGTGTTGGAATTTGAAATATATTTCATCTCACAAACTGACTGATGGATTCATAAGGCCTAGTGTGTTGAGAAAGTTTCTGAGGTCTAGCATCAAACAGCACCATGATTGAGAAGTGATGTTTGCCATAGACCCAACTTAGATAGTGACAATATACCTGCTGTGAATGTGTCATCCCATTTCGGGACCCTAAGTGAGCAAACGCTTTATACTTAAATGGGAAAAAATTTATTAACTTTTTTTTTCTGCTCAAGAGGAGTGAATCCAAGCAACACAGATTTATTTTAGAGAAAATGAATGGACTAACCAGGATTTTCTGAAAATCATAAATGCTGTAGGATTTGCCCTTCATTATAAGGTAAACCATAAATTCCCTATAAGGAAATGTTAATCAGTGGGATGACAAACCACGTCAATCCTCACAGAGGTGGTAACCTTACATTGCCACAAACTCATCACGCAGGAGGCTGACCGTTTCCTTTACTAGAGCCCGCATTACACTAGCAATTTGATTAGGTCACAGTTCTGTATTTTCAATTTGTATTTTTTTTCCTAACTGCAAGTTTGCTTCCAGAGAGAAAATCCAAATAACCTAAGGAAAGAAATGATGATGCTACACAAGGACCCAGCGGATATTTTCTTAATGATCACAGAGAGAAGACAAGCTACTTTGTAGTAATTTTCTCCTTGTACGCATTTTCACAGTTAAGGAAGAAATACATTTCTTCCTGCCAAAATGTATCCACCGGGTCCTGCTCTCATATATGCCCATGGACAACCCAGTGACGCCTGTTTTAGCCCACTCCTCCCCTCAGGGTAGCACACATGACAAGGGGATTTTCAACGATCATTTACTATACCTGGCACTTGAATCATGCGATGCAGAAATTATTAAGACTTTTAAAAATAGACACTTTTTAAGGAGTTGGCCTCCTATTCAATGGTATGTGATGATAATTATGCCTTTAGAAATAATAGATTAATTCTCTAAGAAAAAAAAATCCAGTGGCATAAAGAGAATTAGTGGGAAACTCAGATTACCATGAGAGCCATCAGCTCTTTCGGTGCAGAAGTGGAGAATTCATCATTTACTTTCAAAGAGTGAAGAACACTACCAGTGTCCGAATGTGCTGTTTTGACTTTCTTCTCTGTGTATATCGTCAATCGTATTTCAAGGTTCTGTCACACGTATTGTATAAATTAGCTGAGCACAGGCTGCAGTAGAATGTGTGGTACTTTAGGGTCTTTGGGGAGAAATGCATCATTTCTAACCTTACAATTTTCCAGTTAAATGAATTTGAACTTAGAAACACATTTTCCTTAAAAATACATAAAGCTAAATCATATTCACAATAAGAAACTAGGAGAGCAAATAAAAACAACAGTGAGAAGTAAAAAGAAAATTCTAAAGCTATATAAATAGGAATTTAGCTGAAAGAATGGGTATGATCCATAATTTATTTCCTCTTCTTAGTTATGCATGCACTGGGGAGCTCACCCCCAAACCACAGAAATGAATGACCTGGTGCAGAAGAAAAATGAGCGTATTTAATTTGGGCACTTGCTTATTATCTTTGGGGATTTCCTCTATCATTTAGTTTATAGAGGAAAACTATAAAGTATGGTAGAAAGATTATTTTGAAAAGGTAAAATCATGACTCTCATATGCATATAAAAGGAAAGGTTCTATTTATTTAACCCACTATATAACATATATAAAAATATATATGATATAAGATTATTTAAAAACAAAAAATATATGTATATGTATAAACATATATAATATAAAATGAAGTTTGATTTAACTCACTATAAAATATATAAAAAATATACATAAGATTATTTAAAAACATAAAAAAATCTACATGTATAAATATATATAATATAAAATGGAAGTTTTATTGAACTCATTAATTAATGAGGGAAATAACTAAGATGTTAAAACCAGGTTAAAGGAGAATCCAAAGAGCAAACACATGCATATTTCGGGAATGCCCAAATTAATTTGGTTAATAAGTATGTTAAAAACAAGACAACAGGCCCAAAATGGAGTTCCTCCATGCTAAGCCCCATGTCACCAAACCAAGACTTAATTACAATTTCAGCTCTCCCAGAAATGGAATCTTAAACCAGCCAATCAAGAACCACCTGATTAGCACCAGTTAGGTAATCTGCCCGGTAGACCCCTGCCAACCCCCAGAGGAGAGGACCCTTACAATAACCAATTCGTGTTTTTTGCCCAATACAACTTCCTTGTTCCTGTTCCCTTCTGCCTATAAAATCTCTTGCCTTGTATACCTCCTCGGAGCTCCTTTTTATCTGCTAGATTGGATGCTGCCTGATTCATGAGTTGCTAAATAAAGCCAATAAGATCTTTAAAATTTACTCAGTTAAATTTTGTTTTATAACAGATACAAAATTGGCTTCCTCCACAGTGGGGGAGGTGAATGAATTGAACCTCCAACAGAAAAAAATTCATCTGCATGTCTGTGGACGGGAACATTTTCATCGCTGTCTGTTATCTATAACACAAGTCTTAAATAGTTCCAAGACAATGAAAGACTCAGAGTCCATGCAATCAGACAACCAGGAAGGATATGTTAGACAATGCCTAGTTTTCACTGACGACACCCAATCATCTTTTTGGTTCATTTCAAAGTCTTTCACAATTTTTCCCTACAGTAAGTAGACTCATCCCGTAAATCTCTTCTCTTTATGTTGGTTAACCTTTACAGAGAACTAAGAAAGGGGGTGAAGAGAACAAAGGGGTGTCATGCCAAAGCACATCACACTTCCACAATGTAAATTTCCTCCCTGATTTTACTGTGCCATTTGATAAGAACCCACAACCAGCCTGGCCCTTTCAACATCACTTCCAAGAACGCACAGATAGGAAAGGGGAAAGGCTTGGAAATGCAAACTGATCTTTTAAATTCATATAGAGCGTTAGTGGTAAATTGCATAATCGGATATAACTCCAGATTCTCCAATGCTCACTGCCTGTTGGTAATTGAGTAACCGAAATGCCACAGTCTCTTGTTTCCAGGGCTCCTGTGGGACTTGAGGGGACTGCTCACTCTCACCCGATCTGGCCTGAGAGACCTTAGGGGCTGTCTCTCAACTTGTCTGTTAGTCTCTGTGACATGTGTGCTTTCTTTCTTCCTCTGGCCCCGCTGGAAGTACCTGCTGCCTGGCCCCTGCTGCTGGCGCCCACCTTGAGGGTTCTGATGCCCCTGCCAGGGATGCTATCACCACGTGCCCCCAAACTACTAACCCTCAGGGGCCAGGGAGCCCCGTGTCCTCTGGAGTCCTTGGCAGGTCAAGGTTCCAGGAAGAATTGACCCCATCTCACATCACTCACTCTTGCAACACTGGCCTCCTTGCTGTTCTTTGAACTCCCTCATCTCCTTCGGGTCTTTCCTCCAATGTCAGCTTCTCAGTGAAGCCTTCCCCCGCCACCCTTCCTAAAATTGCAACCCTTATCCCAACATGACCCTCCTATCACTCTGCCCTGCTTATCTTCTTGTCATTAGTCACTGTCTAACATAGTTTCAGTTATCTTATTACTTGTCTGATAAAGGGGTGCAGAGTATGCCACCCCCAAAATATGCTTCTTTGGCATAAGGATTATTTTGAGCTGATTATTTTTGAGAAACAGACACAGGAGAATGTCTGAAAACAGAGCAGAACTTACCCTTTTGTAAGAGAAATTTATATTCATAAAGGAAATGTCCGTTTGTAAGTGTCTCCCTCTCTGTACCAGGAAGAGAAGGATGACTGTAAATCACAAGAAAATCTAATCCAAGGAGAAGGCACTGACTTAAATCTGTGTTAACAACCTTACCCTTGTTTACCTGCTTTTCCTGGTAACCTCCCACACAGCACGAAGCACCCCCCACCCACCCCCACCCCCAACATCTTTCTTTTGTCTTTAGCCAAAGAAGATGGTATTTAAGGTGATGGCTTGGGCCATCTCAGGGGAGATTATCATTTTTCCTGGGTACCTCCCATGTATAACATGAGATACACATGTTAATAAACTTCTGTTCATTTTTCTCTTGTTAAAAGTGTTTTTCTCATGTTAATCTGTCTTTTATTACAGAGGTCTCAGCCAAGAACTCAGAAGGATAGAGGGAAAATTCTTTTTCCTCCCCTACACTGACCTCCTCTATTACCATGTAATTTACATGAAGGTGGGATTTGTTCACAATACCCAGCACAGGGCCGAGCACATAACATGTGCTCAGTTAGTATCAGCTGAACGTTGAATGGAATGAGAAGGTCTCTCTCTCTCTCAGCACTGCCTCTGTGTGTGCGTGTTTGCGTGTGTGAGTGTGTGTGTGTGTTTAATGGACCACTCTCCATAAATACAGCTTCTTTCAGTGTCTGTCTATAGCTGAGTGGCTGGTGCTGATCTGGTGGAGGATCCTTGTAGCAGGCAGGCCACCTCCCTTTCTCTTCCTAGGTGGCACCTTCCTCCCCTACAGACAACCTTATGCAAATGTTTGCCCACAGGTTGTCTGTGGCACCTGCCAACCCACCAGACTAGTCTTAATGGTTAATCTAAATATAGATAAGAATCCTGTGCATTTCTTCCATTTTTACTATCAGGTCCATAAAAAAAAATACTGGTGACTCTCAATAGGAAATTCTCTATTTCTTTTAATCGTTTCTCGTCTACTTCCTCACCTAAGAATTTAAGATCTCATCGTATAAGCTTAAATTCTCTACTTTAAGCTCTACATATTTGTTTGTTCTTCATTTTTCTTCCTTAATCATGAATCAGCGGATATAGCTCACTTAGCTAGTTGTTTGATGAGAAAATAACTAGTTGAGTATAGTCAACCAGTCAAGGAATTCTAGAGGCCAGGCTATCTATAAGCACATTTTAGATAACACTAACTAACATTATTGGTGACTTTCTCTGTGTCAGACACTATGCTAGGTGCTCTGCTTGCATTATTTGACTTAACTTTCAGAACTACCCTCTTAGGTAGGCACTTTTATTGTCCCCAGTTTACGGATGAGGAAATGAGGTGTAGGGAGGTTTAGGTACCTAGCTTGAGATTACACAGCTGGAATGGGTGAGGACGGGATTTGAACTTGGGTCACTGGATTCTAGAGCCTGGAACTGTAACTACTATTTCCTACAGGCACAGCAATCACCTGGAATCAACACAGTGTGGTTCCTATTCAACTCCTTCGGCTGCTGCCCCGAGAAGCCTGGTTTGCTTTCCTGCTATCTTGTCTTTCTTTCTCAGCTTGAAATAAATCCCACTTTCATATCTTCTGGACTCTGAGAAAGTTAAGACCTTTCCAAATGGCTCCTCAGGCAAAAATCCTAGAACTCAGGGTGCCTAAAGTATCCAGATATCTTCCTGACGCCCTTAGAAGAGGTCATTTCTCTCTGGTCCCTGCAGGCAAAAATCCCAGAGATCACTGGCCATTCTCTTACTCCCACTTTTCCATTTAATTCCTTCTTTCCAGCTCACTTCCCTACCTCCTACAAGAATTTCTCTTTTTCATGTTAAATTATCTTGGACACATATATCCTGGCTGATGATCCAACCTGTATAGAATAACATGTGTTGAAATAAGTTTCTAGGCTCAAGATGGAGCTGCTCCTGCCCAGGGTGCCACATCAGCAAACGGAAACTTAGATACTTTCATGTCCCTATAAATGTTCCACTTGACTAGAAATGCAGGCTATCCAGTCAGCCAGTCCCCAAACGCCAACCCAATTCTGGGCTCCATCCTTACTTCCTCGTTCCTTATTCTTTATCCTATAAAACCTTCCTGCTTTCTGTCCCATTTTGCAGTTCTCCAAATAGAGACTGTCTACTTCATGAAGTGTTAAATAAAGTTTGTTTGTATCACCTAAATTGTCTTCTTTAGTCATTTTTTAACACATGCAAATTTAAATAGAACATGCGGGGGGCCCTCTGCTTATAACGCAAAGGGGGACTCACAGTTGGGGAGAAGCCACCACCTCAATACATAAATTATTATTGACATGGTTTAAAGAATAACAAGAAATGGAAAAGTCTCAACTGAATGTACTGTCAGGTGTGCACTTTATTTGGTTATTTTTCTTCACAAGCCATCGATAATTCCAGGCTTATCAAATCACACCATCAGGTGGAATTATTGGCTTTTTCAAAGGAGAAGGTTCAAAAGAACACCTGTTCTTACCAACAAATATCCTAAATATCTAGTGACAGCCTGAAGATTACATGAGATGCTGACCTATTTAGAAAGCTCTTGAAAGCCCCAGTATTAAAATTATGCCACTGTGGAACTTCAAAGGCTTGGCAGGTTAAGATGAATTTGAAATGTCAGTTCAAGATCAAGTTAAATCATTTAATAATTCTGACCCACTATTTTGGGTCAAGACAGAGAGTCATTCTTTCATTTTTTATATACTGCTGGATCTCTTATTAACAGTAACAGATAATGTGCCCTACATATCATCTTTTAAACTAAGCATGGAGATTTTTCTTGCTGATTTAACTTTTCTTACTCTGGAAATACATATAATCTCTGATTATAAGATCATAAAAATAAACTACAAGTAGGCTGATGTGTTTTTCTTCTCTTTTCTGTATACATTATAATTTCCAATTTTTGTTTACACAGCTGGCAATTAATTCTAGCATTTTGAAATGCATGTATAAGGCAAATGATAATTAAAAACAAACGTATCCTGGCTTGCTTTCTCCTAAATTCCTCTTCAAATTCAACTGGTTCCAACAAACATTTCTCTACTCTCTGCTCTAAACTGCACATAGTAGCCAGATACATAATTGAAGAGCTGTTTATCTTTCAGTTTAGAATAGCGGTGGGCAAATTTTTTCGGTAAAGCGTCTCTTGGGGCTTTGTTCTTCCACACTCAAATCACCTTCCTTCTGGATCCTTAGCCCACATCTTGAGTCAATACGCCTCAACCAAGCTCCTGCCAGCGCCTCCTCAGCACCCATGTGTACCACTGACTCCCAACTTTGCCCCTTTCTTTAGTTTTGCTTGACCCTCTATCTTGCTTAGACGCTGCCTCCTATATTCATTCTCTATTCTTCTCTGCCCTGCTCTGTGCCCCAGGAAGCAGCCCCCATGGAATACATCCCCCCAGCTCCCTTATCTTCTGGCTTCTGGTTGAGGTCAGGAGGAGACCAGTGGGCAGGGAGAGAAAGAGCTGAGGCCTATTTGCATTCTTGTGTGACTCAGCTCCCTCCTGGCCAACTACCCAAGCTCTCGCTAAGCCTGGTAATACTATTTCTCCTACTGCCTACATTTCAGTGGGTAGTCTCTTCAATAAAGTCTCTTTGTTCAAACCTTCTGAGTTATTCTGTGTCCTGCTAGAATCTTGATTGATAGATGCCCTGAACTTTCTCCCTTGCAGTATCCCCAGAATTCAGTCAGTACCCAGTTCCAAAATATACATACAGCTTCTCATTGGACATGCTATCCCAGGGCACCACTACGAGTCACTTCAGCATCACACTCCTGTCCTTCACAGGCTTCTTTCTTCTTCAGTTGCTCACTGCCTGGTGAGCTGTCTTCTGAGGATTTAACTCACGGGTCTTAACCTGAGATACATGGACCCATAAGGGTTACACGGGTTGATGTGGAGGGGGATACATGCATACTCTGACATTATATTTTAAAACATTGTGTGTTTGTGCATTTTTCTGGGGAGAGGGTCTGTATCTTTCATCAGCTTCTCAAAGGACTTAGGACCTAAATGGCTAAGAATTTAATTTTAAGTAAAGATGGAAAGGAAGATATGCAAGAGAAACCAGCTCTACCATTTTAATTAGTGAGGCATGATTCTCACAGTGTTTTTTACCCTAGGCAGTGACTTCTGACAATTCCCTATTTATAATGAGAATCAACTCTGTTGGGTGTCCAAAAAATAACCTTAGATCTAAACAATTTGGGGAACAAAATAAGCAAGTAAAGATGATGGCCAAGATATCACCTTATTAATCACAGAAGCTAGTTTAGTGTGAGCCAAGTAACTCAGTAAGAGCCAAATGGGGCTGGCCGGACTTACTCATCCAGTCACAGGCAAAGCTGGGCCAGGGCAGACTTCTGCACGAGTTTGTCCAGGTAACTTACAAGACGGAAGGTAGGAGAGAATTCCTGCTTTCTTTAGGCAGGCCCAATCCCAAAAGGAAGAAGACAGTGATGAGCTAAGCTAAGCATTTCCAATTTGTTTCCCCAAATTTACCAATCAGATATGCCACTCCACCTCCTGAGGGGTGAGTAAGTAGAGGGGTGCAGAGGAGCAGAAGAATTCCCCACCAACAAACTGTCTCATTTTTTTCTCCTCCTCGTCCTAAATTATACAAGATTTTAAGTTACATCACTTAATAAGCACAGATCTACTGGCCTTGCCTGTGACTGTGTGTTAGGCTTCAGTCATTCTATCTCATGGCATCTCTAGGACAGTTCTCCTCGACAGCCATTCACCACCCAGTACTGAGGGCATCCTGTGAGAGGAATCAAAATGCCATATCAAAAACTCTATAACATCTATAAATAGAATTGATTGATGCTGCGTGTATCAGTTAGAATACCCTCAACTAAAAATAACAGAAAACCCAACTCGAATTGGTTTAAACAACATGTAGTTTGTTTTGTTTATGTAGCTTGAAGCCTGGATGTCCATTAGTGAGCCAATCACCAACAACTAGGAGAGGATTACACTTAGACTAATCAGGCTTAGGGTGGAGATCAACATGGGGTCACCTTCCCCTGAGGCACAAGGACTGACTATGGGAACAGTGGGTATAACTGAAAAAAATGGGGTTCTCTAGGAGGAAAAGGAGAATAGATGGTGGACAACCAACAATGTCCAAAACAGCTGTCATGTTCAAAGTTCTTCCTTTTATGTCTGCATGTTCTGTATAAATAACATTTTGGCCTATCATTGAGGTCTAGTTCTGATCAGTTGAATATCATAAATAGGGAACAGAGCACAGATGTTCAATAAACGTGCATGGAATAGAAACCAAATGTATTGAACCATCAGATGCATGGCCCAGAACCCAGGGTTGGACTAGGTAACCACAGAGACCCCTTCTAACTCTAATTCAAAATTAACTTACAGAAACTATATGGAATATAACCAAGGAAGAATTCTCTCCCAGGCAGCAAGCCCAAGGGTGTTTCTTATCACCCATGGGAAAGATAATGCTGAAGACTAGTACATGATTACAATAATCATATTTCCTAGCAGTCAACTGGGACTGGAGACACAAAATAGATGGGATGGAATAAAGTGGTCATCAACACAACAGCAGCCACCACCACTTATTGAGCACTTCACCTGTATCAGGCTCTGTGCTAGACATTCAAATACATTCTATTATTTAATTTTAACATTGCAACAATTCTATGAGCTAGGTATTATTTCCCTAATTTATAGACCAGGAAATTGAAGCTTGGAGGTGATGCATGTTGCCCAAGGTTACCTGTAAACTCAACTATGGTCCTTAGCAGCTCCCAAACTAAGAATTGTGACATAAACCAAGACCAGCTCAGAGACTCTTCTGATCTTCCTCTCCAATCGTTCTGCAAAGTCAGAAATTCTAAAGGATTCCTTTTCCTAGGCAAGATCTCTAGGTTCCACGCATTATATAAATTGCTAGGTGCTTGGAATTATTTGAGATATGATGATCCAGAGAGTGCCCTTGTCAATTGTTCTTGGATACTGGCATTTGCAAAATGAGAAAAAGAATTTGGTCTGGTCACACTTATGGGTGGAGTCCTTCAAGACTTGGGAGTTTTGGAGCAAAGCCTGCCCAAGACTCTTTCCCTAGTCATTTGCTAGCCAAGAAAACAACTCCTTTAAAGCATGCCAACTACTTGCTCTCAAAGGAAGAGCCACTTGTAGGTCTCGGTTAACATCCTACTGGATCCTTTAACTATCAGAAGTCCAGGTTGTTCCATTTGTAAAATAAGGAAAACAACATTTGCCTCAAGGATTCTATAAGATAAGTGTCCTGGGCTGACAGAAAAATAAAAACAAAACGGTATTTCAGGTCTGGAAGAGACATTAGAGGTCCTGAGGTCATAAGAAAATGAGTCCCAGAGAAAGGGAGCTCCTCGTCTCCTACCACATCCTTACTGAAGGAGGAGCTGGAACCAGCATCCTGGTCTCCCCCTGTCGGGCCAGTGTTTACTCTGAACATCATCAGTCATGAACACACCCTAGCAGTGAGGTCATCAGATAGTTTAGTGTTTTACTTCATGAAGGTTTTCTTTGAGCTCCTAAGAAATTACTGTTCATTTAGTTTTGTTTGATAGGCAGTTCGGTTGTTGGCAGGTCAACTAAAGTTAAGCAATAAGGTCAAGAAACATAAAACCTGAGACTCTCCTGCTTTTGTTGGGTTGGTATTTTATTTTTCACACAGTAAGGATGAACTAGTCCTTAAGCAAGGGAAAATGTATCGCTACATTTGTCCCACATTTTTCTTTATCTTTAAATAATTGATGACAGAAGATGGTGATACTGTACTTTACATGTCTAGTAAAACACAAACAACAGAGACAGGGATACCTAAGAACAGTAGAAAACATAACAGAATCTTAAAGCAGAACTTATTGACTGAGACTTGACATCTGAGAAGATAGAAGATGAGTCAGTCTCTGTCTCTGTCCCCCGACCAGTTCCTGATCACCCCAACCCCTTTCCCCATCTCCTCTCTCTCCTCCCCTTAGAACTAACCTAGACCTCTCTTGGATACTTCAGGTGATGTCTATCCCCTGATGTTCCAGCCAACAGACGCCATCGCAGCACCATCTACAAAACGCTACTTCCACTGTGCCAACCCAGCACGTTGCCGCTGCCTGCATTACGGAGCTCAACATACATTGTAATGATTTCATTGTTTGTTCCCCTAGAAGACTCCAAGTTCCTTGAGGGCAGGGATCACATCTTACTCATCTTGATTTCCCCATCGTGTAGCACAGTGCTTAGCACATAGAACACATTTACTAAATTACTGGCTACGTGAGCACTCCAAAACCTGCCATGGCTCCTCCCGTAGCTATTACATCAAAACCCCTCTATTTTTCACCTGCTTTGTCTACCAGAATACCTTCCCCTGACTTTTCATGCTAAATATCTTCCTAGAATCCATCTCAGACCTCCCCAATTGCTCCCTCCTCTGAATTTCTATGGTGCACAATCATGTTGTATCTTATACTATTATTTTAACATTTCATGCATGTTGCTCCATCTCTTGAACAGAAAATAATTTTTTATATTTTTTAGCATCCTATTCCACAGAGCCCAATATAATTATATTTATACCGTGATGCTTGATATTTGTTGTACACAATAATGAAGAAAATATGAGGCCGATAGACTGTAACACCCACAACCATTTTCAGCCCCAGGAAACCAGGATTTGACAAAAAGTGATTTCTACATTCCACAGGTCTAATACTGTAAAGCCTAAAATTTGACAATGAAAATAAGTAAACCAGTGTGAAAATTTCACTCTTCCTATTTTAAACTTAACTTCATCAAGCTTGGCTCTCTTTGACACAGCCTAGCACTTTTCCTTATCAAACCATATCTGTAAGAGTACAATTTGGAAGCCACAGAAACACAATGCATATTTTTCAAATAGCTCAGTTATAGAAAGATGAAAGAAAACACCTTTGCTGGCAAGGAAAAATAATTCCACTTCTGTTATCCACAGTTTAAAATTCAACTCATAAGATTCCATGAAAATGCCCACATGGTTATTTGGAAAATAAAACTGGCCCAAAATACTCTTCCCACATTTATCTCTTATACTTGGCCTCCTCTTTCAGTCTTACCCTCTCTCAGCCTGCATAGCTTTCTTCCCAAACACAGATATGGCCACATTACTCCCCAGAATCACATCTTTCCCCTGCTCGGAAGCCTTCAGTGGCAACCCATTACTTGTAAACTCAAGTCCTAAAGACAAGCCTTTTAAAACCTTAAATGTGGCCCCACTGTACCTTTCTGGCATATTCTCTGCCCCAGGCACCAACTTTATCAGCCAATTTGCCATTCTAGGAAAACAACACTCTATATGTGGGGGATCAGGAAACTTTTTCTATAAAGGGCCAAAGAGTAAATATTTTAGGCTTTGCAGGGCATACAATCTCTGTCAAAACTAACTCTGCAATTGTAGCACAAAAGTAACCATAGACAACGTGTAAAAGAATGGATGTGGCTATGTTCTGATAACACTTTATTTATGCAAATTGAAATTTGAGTTTCATATAATTTTCTCATATCATGAAATATACTTCTTATTTTGATTTTTTTCAATCATTTAAAAATGTGAAACCATGCTCAGCACCCAGACCATACACAAAGAGGTGGTGGGCCAGATTTGGCCCAGAGGCCGTAGTTTGCCAATCTCTGTTCTATGACATCGCACCTGTTCCACCTGCCATGTCTTTCCTTTCTTCTCATCTATGAATTCCTTTTCATTCTCCAATGTCCAACTCAGATACCAAGCTCCCTGGAATATGTGTCCATTCCCCTCAGAGGTGATGTCGTGCTTCTTCCTTTCTACTCCCCAGAACCTTCTAGTTATATCCCCAGAAAGGAACTTGATGCAGTCAGCTTTGGCTGTCATTATCTGTGAGCTCACTATATATGATTCTCTGTGATACTATGTCTAATTCAACTCTGCATGAACATCACACCCTCTTCTGCCTACTACACAACACCTACTGCAGAGTCGATACTCAATAAATGTTTATTTAATTATAAAAATCTCTTCCTTTCCTCTTTCCAAAACCTACCTAGAATATTGAAAATGAAATCAAACTAGAGCTCTGAGACCATAAAAATTGGGGTGAGCAGATCGTAAGGACAGATGCCATCACTAAGATCGGGCCGCAGGCCTCCTTGTTAGAATGCAAAGATGACAGTTACAAGGTCTTATCAGAAAGGAGGAAACAGACCACATCTTCGACAGAGACAAAGTTTTGTTTCTTTTTCTTTCCCCTGGCATTAAGTTTTAAAAGCAGTTGCTCACGTGGAAATTTGCATAGGACATTTGGTGACAAGCTAGATATTGTCCTCCACGACAATTAATACTGCAAAAAAAAGATGTGATTTTCGTATGGCTGTATCTCAGAACAACTTGGGAAATGCAAAGGCAATTCCACAAGGAGAAAAGGTCCCGGATGCTGCCTTCTGGAGCTCTAACTAAAAACAAAGACAGAACTTAGAATATACCCAAGGCAGAGCAGGGACCCACGTTCTCCAGCCTATCTTCCTTTGTGCATCTACTTCAAGGTCACAGGTCCACGGTTGATAGGCTGAAGGCCCTAGATTAGATCTCTGGCAAGAGCTGGCATGTAAATGACAGGAAGGTAGAACTGACATTCTCTTCTGAAAAGTTCCGGGGGCTGAAACACACTCTCTCCCTTCTGGATGCTCAGGGGAACCTACCCACAAAGTGGGCCGTGTGCTCAAGTGGAAGACTGGATGCTCCTCAAGCCCTGGTTCAAGGATTTAATTAAGACCCCAGAGATCTCCTCCAAAAAGCCTCGTGGAAATGACTTCAGTGTGGAAAATGTTCAGAGTGGGCAGTGCCCTTCCTGGCAGGACAAAAACTTCCATGATGCTTTCTTGCATGACTGAATCAGAGGAGTGTAATTCCCAGCAGTACTGCCAGGGTGAGTCAGCTGTGAAGTGTAGCCCCAAGTGCAAGAACGAAGGACTGGGTATACAGAGTTATTTATTATTAACCAACTGAGGAAGACCTTCAAAGCCAAGCGCCCAGCTGCCTTTCTCTGGCAAAGGTTAGCTAATGCCTCTTGAGGTCACTCCCAGCATGCACTATCAATACTACTTAGTTGGCGTAAATAAGGATCTTACTGCCTGCTTGTTATAAAGCGTTTCCACTCACTTTATCTAAAATCCTATCAGTCCCTTACGGTATGAGTTATAAAGTTGGGGGCCAAATACTGCCCAGCATGGGGGGGTCAAGGAGGGAAGAACAGTAAAGGGTACTAGTTCAGAGCACAAAATTTAGAGTCAGAAAGACCTGGGTTCAAATCCCCACGTGACCATTTAGTATTCCACTTGGGTTATTCCATCCACTCTATGCCTCAATTTCCTCATCCACGAAACAGAGATACTGATAGTGACCTCATAAACTTGTAAGATGAAAAGAATCAACACATGGGTAATCAGAAGATGACAGCTGCTCCTATAATTATCCACATCCGCACAGCATCTGTCATAGTGGCTCGCACATAGTAGGCACTAACTAAATATTTGCTGATTGATTAGTTAATTTCTTGCAATTAAGCTGATGGCCATTCATTTGCTAATCATGCTGCCAGTTCAGAGAGACTGAGATTTGCTTCGCAGATGCCATGAGTTTCACGATTTGTTTATAAATAGTCAAGGCTTGTCATTTATAAATGGCTTCATACAAGTGAGTAAACACGAGGGAGGGAAAGGAATGTGATCAAAGACAACCAGCATCACTCAGCATTGACAACTGGATCCACAGGCTGCTCAGCAAAGCTAATGAATACCTGGCCCAAGGCCTGAGCCACTCAAAACACAGTACGTGCCCTTATTATCATCGTTCTACCGCTCGAGCATGACATCTGGCCTTCTGATATAGTGATCTGTCCAGATAGAAATGCAGGGTTTGCAAGAGTACTAGTAACCTGGGATTTATGTCAATCCCATACATCTTGGGACGTGTGGACCCAAAGGTGGTTCAATGAGTCCCGTATTCTTCGAATACTTATTTATAAAGTGTGACACGCTAAAGAGAGCTGCCACATTTGGTTGTGCAGGTTGTATACTGCACAAGCCTCAGGGCACCAGTCACGTGGACCAGGATGCCCCTAGGGTTCAGGAGTATACAAACCAATGCTGCAGTAGGCCTTCTAAACAGTGCTCATTCTAGAGTATCTGAAACCTTCTTGTTCCTCATGGAAGACACTCAACCCAGAAGAGAAGTTTCTTAAGAACAAAATTGATCTACATTTTGAGGCGATACTTGGCAAACTAATCGGCTTGTAGTGTTGATGAAGCAGAAAGTTATTCTTTTTGGGAAATTGGATAGATTATACTTTGGGTCTGTCTAGAGGGTTCTGAACCTAAAATGCATGTTGAATCACATCGTTTGAATAGAACAGTGACCTGACATACTAAATAGGCCTTCCCAAGTACTGCAGCCAAACAGGGACACACTGAGCTTTATAAGTCTGATATGATTCATCAATCAAATTAGTTCTGGCCCTAGTTGAAAAGTGGTCATGGGTCTAGAAAGCAGAAGGCAGGTGAGTGAGCATTATGGAGCTGGGAGAAATAGGTCTCCAAGAGGCCAGAGGGAGTTTGCTGATTACGTGGGTACTTGAAATCTGCTTGTCCTGAAATGCAGGAAACAAAGAGCCTCTTTGCTACCAGGAAGGAGAGGCTGCCCGCTTCCAGGTACAGCACTCTCCAGACGCGAGATACCCATTTCTGAAAATGGCGAACTGTTCTGGGTCCCTCGAGTACCATCCAGGAGAGAGCAGTTTCTGGAAAGTGTGGCTAAGGATTGGAGCTACATCAGCTCAGTGGCAGTGAACCCCATGATTCTAGGAATAGAGCACAAAATGATAAGCTCCAGATAAATGAATTGTGAGGGTTTAAAATATTTTTTCTCTGTAACTCATTTTAGCTCCAGCAATTTCATGTAATCCAGTTACAATATGTGTTAGTGTTTCCTGATGAATATGCTTTTTATGGTTTTATAATAGCTCTAAGAAGCACTCTCATTTAAATGAAATGATGTTTAGGGGATTTGAATAATTGTCTCATGATTTAAGCCTGACTCATTATTAAATAAAAATACTCAGCTTCCCTCTCTTTTCTCCTTACCCCAATCTCCAGCCTTAATGGCATGTCATTCCCAGGTAGAAAAGCGAAGCTTCAGAGGGAACATGGTCAAAAGCATGAACGTTATTAAATGTAATTAAGCTTCCGGAAACAGTCATTTCAGATCATCGTGTACCTGGGATTTGCCCAGGTAACTGGGGGGAGGACTGCTCAACACTTTCTTGCAGTTCAGAAGGCAGCAGCATTTCTGCAGCTGAAGGACAGAAGCTTTTGAAAAATCTTCTAAAAAGATGTCTCAAAAGACATATATCGAGTTCAACTGTGTACACTTCTGTGGCTATCTAAAAATGGCATGTTTTGCAGCACCGAAAGCAAAGAACACAATCTCTTTTGTCAGGTTAGTACAAATCGACAGCCTTATCTGAAATGGCACTAGATGTGTTTTGCATTTCAGAGTTTTTCAGATTCTAAAAGGAATTAGGGTGAGTCTGTTATGGAACACCCCCCAGAAAGGTCTGGGGCACCCCCTGTAGTCCAATATATTCACGTTTCTGCAGCAAACTATATGAACAGTCTCACCAAGGGATAAGAAAGACTATAAATAGCCTCACCTCTGTTCAGGTCGGGTTTTGCTGCCAAATGAGATTGCGCCAACCTTCAGAAAAAAACGTTCAGCGTTCAGAGCTTGTGGATTTCAATATTGCAGATGAGGGATTGATTACCCGCCAAATGTTCAAAGATGTTACGGCAAAGCCTGTAGAGCAGTGGTTCTCAAACGATGGTCCCCAGGCCAGCAGCATCAGCCTCACCGGGGAATGTGCCAGAAATGCACATTCCTAGACCCCACTCCAGACCTACTGAATCAGAAACTCAGGAGATGGGGCCCAGCCATCTGTGTTTAATAAGTCTTCCAGGGGATTCTGAAACCCGCTGCAGGGTGAGAACCATTACTGCAGAGGTTCAGCATACACACTGGTCTAGGAGTAAAGAGAACTGAGTCCTGCTTAACTAGCTGTGACACATAATCTTTTAGTAATTTGATTTTCAATCTGCAAAATGGGGATTGAGTCCCCCTGCCCTTTCTGTTTAGTAGAATTGTTATGAAGATGTAAAGAGATAATGCATGTCAAAAGGCTTTGTAAGCTGTAAGGTACTATGTAGATATTCATTATTTTAAATAAGAATAAAATAGCATCATTAGTAAATGGAACAAAAGTTAATTAGCAGAGGAATGATATATAATAAGAGGAATGATATATATATAATGATATATAATAAGGGAAAGTAAACAAATGAAAAGGGTAAAATGGTACTTCTGCACCTGGAAAAGTGATATAAGAAAAATATGCTCACAATGTCATTTTCCTCAGGATTCCTGTCTCTGGGAGACCCAGAGTCACGTTCTCAATCAGCTCACATTAAAACATGGCAATATGCAAAAAGACGGAAATATTCAATGAAGTATATACATGAATGCATTTTCATATGCCCTACCCCGTCTCCTTCCAGAAAAGATTTAAGACAATGTTGCAAGATAGATGACATGTTCTGCTGTTTGGATTTCTGTGCTGTGAACAGCAAAGAGAACAATCCAGAAAGGCAAATAATAATACAATGGAAAGACCCTCGAACGGAGAATCAGGAAACCTGAATTTTAATCCCAGCTCTGCCAGTAATTAACTGTGCGACCTTGGGAAAGTCCCTTTAACTTCTCTGGGCTTCCTTTTCCAGCTGTAAGCACTGCTCTTCCAGTTCAGTTCACTTATCCACCGACTCCTTTTTCCAGCTCCTGGAATTAGATTCTATAAACGGAGGGCAGGGGTGGCCGTATAAGAATTCAGCGAGAACGAGCATGAGATAAGCCATCTCCCCTTCTACAAACCCAGGTGGGGAACAGAAACACAAGCTGAATGGGGTTTCGGGATATTGAGTCTTCCTATAGTCATCCTACTATATATTCTGGTTTTGCCTTCTAGGCAAAGAGTTTTATTTGCAGTGAGTTTCCCATCATGGCTATTATGACTACTAAACAAAAAGTCTCGCTAAGGAAAGCTCAGTCCATACAGGAATCCTCCTCTCTGCCATGACCACAGTCCAAGGACTAAAGGTCAGCCAAGGTCACTGCATCCTGTTCCCACCTGCTCACCTGGGATCAGAGGTGACAGCATATAGCTGTTCTATCCAAGCTCTTTTTGGCACTTTTTATCTCATCTAGAAAAGTCATGTCTTCAAGGGCTTCTTGGCTCGAGCAACTTCCCCATGAGGTAAACAGCCCTCCAGAGGCACTGGCTTACATTTTCCAACACATGATTCCAATTTTTATATGCTCATGTGGGAAGCGGTATAGTGTGGTACTTAAGGATCGGGATTGTTGGGCATCTGATTGCCTTCCAATAGTTATTTACATCTTGGATAATTCATTTAACTTCTCCATGCTATGATTTGCACATCTGTAAACTGGTAATACTAATAGTTCCTTTCTCAAACGGTGACTGGGAGTATTAAAGGATATTCTTTATTAAATACCTAGACCACTACCTAGAACAGTACCTCCCACATAGCAAGAGCTCCCAGTAGAAACGTGATGTCCATCTTCCAGCTACTCTCTAGTTTAAGCAAGGAAACTACAATCAGCCAAGCCCTGGAACCCTCAGGAAGCCATGGTGGGATGGAAATATTCCCCCTTGAGCAGAAGATCACAATTCCCAGAAGAATGACAACAATTCAATTTGTACTCCACTGAACTCAAGCAAATACAATGGTACATGCGCAGACAGTGCAAATCCAGCAAAACAGACTCCAGGCAAGTTTAGAAAAATTGCATTGCCTACCTAGGGTGGTTCTATTAATAAAAGTGCTCCAGTGCAGGATTTGGTTTAAATACTGCTATAGTAATCCTGTGTTTTTATAAGATTCCTGTGTTTTTTAAGTAAAATGAGACCACACAGAAAGTAGTCCAGACTTTTCATTACAATTGCTTCCTGGAAACATGTCAGAAAAAAACAGCTTGAGAAAAAGAAACCTTTCTTCTTGAGAAGTCCAGCTTGAAGTTGTTACTGCCTATGGCCACTAGATGGTGGACTCGGGTTCGAAAGGTAATTTGCTGGCCTATCAATAGCCACAGGTTCAGAAACTGAAGACTGGGTCCCTGGAACAGTCTTAAAACACTACAAAGAATCTATTATGTGCAATATTTGGTAGTAAATTCTGAACCAACCTAAATCCTCTCCTCAAGTAAGACAGAGAAATAAATCTAGACCAAGAACTTTAACACAAGGTAGAAAGTAATAAAAGTGATGAGAGTGGAAATAAAACACCAGAGGAGCTCAAAAGAAGGAAGAGATTCATGCAGGCTGGGCAGTGGGGTGTGTGTTTGGGTGGGGGAAGGGCTGCAGAGGCAACCAGGGAAGGCTGAGTGGAGGAGGAGGCATTGAAGCATGCCTTGAAGAAGGAGTAGATTTGGATGAGTGGAATGAGAGAAGACGAGTGGGGGAGGAGGGATATTCAGGAGTTAGGAACAGCGTGGGTATAGGCCTATCAGTAGGCAATTTTCTGCTTCCTCTTCCCCCAGCCCTTACTCCTTCTAAAAGAAAGAACTCCTGTGACACCGCATCTTAAATCTTTCTTCTTGGAGAGGAAAAGTTTGAGTTCCTCAAGGTTAGAAGCATAATGCTAGTCTTCTGAGCATTCTCAGCTCCTAACACTGTGTCTGGGTCACAGTAGGTGCTCAAAAAATGCTTGGTGAATATACACGTGAATTAATGCATGGATGATGTTCTACAAGCTGCGCTGTGCAATATGGTAGCCACATGCCATTTATTTAAATTTAAATAAATTAAAATGAAATAAATTTAAAAATTCAGTTCCTCAGTTGTACCAGCCACCTCTCAAGTGTTCAGTAGCCACACATGGCTAGTGGCTACCATATTGGACAGTGTAGATACAGAACATTCCCACCATTGCAGAAAGTCCTATTGGTTAGTACTACTTTAGAAGGTAAGAATTATCTCAAATGTTAATTGAGTGTAATTTTCTTAACTATCTCTGTACATGGGTTTTTTGGTTTTTGCCTAGGTGTGCTAATCATTTTCCTATTATCTCCACCTTCCCTGCTCTGCTCTGTATTGTGGATCACTGACTCCTGCCACTCTTTCCCAGGCTCCCTGGACACTGGATGAACCAGCAGGAGACAAGGTGCAGGAGGAAGGGGAGGGTCTATCTCAACATGCTCCCCCTCCTCAGCTTTAGGAGGCATCCCTGGCAGTGGCTGCATCTTCTCCGTATTCCCAGCAGCCTCCTATGAGGTTCAGGAGCCACTGGTGGCCCGACTGTTGGGCACTGGGGATGCCACCTCTTCCCTGTGGCCCATCAGCTCCAGGGGCTGGTGTCTTCCTACTTTGTTAATCTCTGGTTTGCCTCACAGTTTCCGTTTAACTTCTCAGCTCTTCCAACATTTTTAAACTAGAACCCAGGACTAAATTCCTTCTGTTGGACTACCTGGTGTGAGATCTCTTTTCCTGACTGGACACTGACCAATACATTATGCCTGTCCGGGTATCACATTTGAAGAATGTGAAAACTGGCAAATGTGGACTATCTTTTCAGACAAGAAGTAAACCCTGAAGATGTCCGTATGCCCACATCTCAGGTGCAACATAATTAGCATTCGTTTGCCTTCGAGAGGACATTTCTATTATCCTAAAGCCCATTATCTTTTTGTGAATTTTTATGGCCATTAGGCTTCCATTTTCTAGAGGAGGAAACCAAGTCTCAAGGAGGCGACATAACTCATCCAACGACAGACAGACACAATGAAGAGAAATTCAAAGCTAAATCTGTCACATGATGCTGAACAAATGAAGCCTTGCACAAAAATAATATACACCGTACAATTCTACTTATATGAAATTCTAGAACAGGCAAAACTTCACTAAGGTGAAATGAGTGCTTGCCTCTGGGGCATGGGCAGATTGCCTGGGAAGTGATACAAGGGAACTTTCTGGAGAAATGGAAATGTTCTCTACGATGAAAGGGGCATGGGACACACAGACATATACATTTGCACAAATTACACAGTTAAGATTTTGCATTACAACGTATATGACTTTTACCTCACAAGTGAGGCACTGAAAGAAAAATCTAGCGGAGCATGAGGAGTGGGAGGAGTCATGGGTGAAACAAGAATGGCCGGATGCTGACAATTGTTGAAGCTGGATGATGGCTACAGGGGTTCTTCGTGACTGTTCTGTTTACTTTGTACATGTGGGAAGTTTTTGATACGAAAACATATTTAAAAATCATAAAAAGCACCTCCAGGATTCTCTGACTTTAACCTCAAGCTCTTTCCACCAACCACTTTGCTTCAAAAAATTTTTAAGTATATTCAAACACAGGAGAGCAATTCCAACTCAAGATAAATACAGCAGAGAGGCACAAATTTACAAGAAAGGGAAGTGGGCAGCCAATCAGAGAATAAGCAGCATCCAACCACATGCCAAGCAACAGCATTCCGTAGAAGAAGCACCACCTCCTGTCCCTAATTTGCATCTTTCCTATCACTCTAAATAACATGCAGGCTGGAAAGAGCACAGCACAAATGGTATGAGGAAGTAGAAATGCAAAACATATGAAGACATGCAAATGAATCAAAATTCTACAGGCTGAAAATTCTTTGGGCAACTTTGGAGGCAAGTGGAAAAAAAAAAAGCCAGAAGACTAAAGGCAGGCAAATAGTGTCGTAATTAGTTAAAAGAAAAAAAAGTTTGAGAGGCTCCCTGTGACCACAGCATACAGTCTGGGTTCCACAGGAGGAAGGCAAGAAACGTCCTCTGTGAACTGCTGCCACAGCATCATCTCCCGTCTCTCCCAGCTCCTGCTTTGGACTCTGATGATAGCAAATCTTCGTAGCTACCTGCACTCAACCTGCTGTTTCAGGCTTCCAGTTTTCTTCATGCTGTTCCCTCTCACTGGAATGTCCTTCTCCTCCTTCTATTTATTCTTTCTATCTCCTTCAGAAAGGGTCTCCAGGACCTCAGGCCCATCCTTGATGCTCCCAGAGCACCCTGCCCATTCACCTCCCCCAGCACTGATGGTAGTGAAATTACCTATCTGTGTGGTTACCAGCCTCCCCACTAGACTATCATCAGCTCCTCCAGGGCTAGATAGTGCGCTATTCATCTCTGCACTCCCAGTACCCAGCCCAGTGCTAAGTACTCTGCAGGTGCAGAGTAAGTGTTTGTTACACTGTGATATAGCTGCTCTGGAGCTGGTGATTCTATGTGGCTGTGAATACAAAGAAAATTAAGTGGTGGTGGCTTTATAGCCTTCTCGAGGCTGCTCAGGACTCATTTGTGTCCCCACCTATTTTCTCCACTGAGATCAAGAGTCATGCCTTCCATCAGCTTGCCAGGTTCCGACAGAGTGATGTTTCCAGTGGCTATTGAGATTGCCAAAAAGCCTCTATCACTGCCAGGTCAGACAATTTTGGAAAGGAGGCTAAAGGGATGCTGGCAGAATTCCTCTATCACATAATAAAAAGTAGTTTTGTCCAACACCCACTTCAGTGGCGATCCTTTACCTTATGAAATGCTAAGAACAAAGAGAAATGAACAGATGACATCATTATTTGAGACCAAGAAAAACTGAAAATTGACCAGACCACTCTCTTTGAACTAATTCTGATTAAAATATTTAGATGTGAAATGCTTGCTTGATGTTACAAGCAAAAGGGTTGAAAACACAATCACAGGAAATCCAGAGATTTTCAAGGCAGTTGGTATGAGAGAATGATCTTACTGAAGTGGACGAATCTCGAAGAGAGCCAGCATGGGGAGAGAAGGTAGATTCTGTGCCACTGATTCTGTAATGTTGTGAGGTTGTTTCAAGTCCCACTTGGTGACTTTGTTCAAAATTGCTAATATTCTATAACTCGTAGACAAATGGAGCACCAAGTATACTTATGAGCAGAATAATGTTCCCACTGCACTTGTGGTCCTTTTAGAACACAGATTCAAAACCCAGAGCAGAGCTTCTCCAAATAAGAAATCAGGTCTTTCTCATTTGGCTTTGCAAAAACCTAACTCTAGCTTAGTTCCCTATGGAATGTCGCATTTGGAACTTTCCTATCTTCTTTTTAAATTTTTTCATAATGCATTTCTGTTCAGTTATTGACCTGCTATAATTACAAATCAAACAAAAAAACACTGTGATTACACAAACTTTCACTGCTTTATGGAAGTCCAGCTGAGTCACGTTACCCTCATTTCTGTTAGGATTACTAGTGTAAGTGGAATAAGCAGAGGGTTGGGAACAACTTCAGATAGAGAACTAAGAAGTAGGGAGATTAAAGGAGAATGAAATGGAGACCTGGAGTGGTGAGAGTCATTTGGAAGCACATCGATCTTGGGGAAGTGACTTCCTGATACAGAAAACAGTGATCACAGCTCCCTTGTAGGAGGCTGAGTGAGAAAACATACATGAAGTGCCCAGTGGAGTATTTGGATGTCATGGTAGCCAAACGAATGGCAGGAGGATAAGAGGATTTCAGGGCAGCCCTGGGAAAGGAAGTTAAGGCAAAGGCCAGTCAGGCCTTGAAACCACAGCTCCTGTGTCAGAGGAGAGAGGAGTGTTCTGTGGAGTCGAGCAGCCTGGCACATATCCCAGCTCCATTCCTCGAACTCTTGGACTTGGGCAGGTCACCTAACTGCTCCGTGCCTCAGTCTCCTCATTTGTGACATGGGGATAATAACAGTACCGACACTTCATGGAGCTGTTGATAGGATTGATTGGGATCATGAAAGTACATAATGAGCTGGTACATAATGAGCTCTCAAAAAAGTGGCAGGTTAACCACAGCTAACAGGCAGGCAAGGCAGGCTAGGACTGGTGCAAGAGGAGTGATATACTGAACCAGAGTGCCTGGTGCAAGAAGAGTGATGTACTGAGCCAGGGTGCCTGGTACAAAAGGAGTGATGTACTGAGCCAGGGTGCCTGGTGCAAGAGGAGTGATGAACTGAGCCAGAGTGCCTGGTACAAAAGGAGTGATGTACTGAGCCAGAGCATTTGGGAAGAGCTACAGTGCCTGACTGTTTGTTGGAAGCTGTGTATGTAGGCGTCTTTGCTCATGAGCTGACGTGAGTGGTAGAACACACTGCCATTTGTTTCCTCCTTTAGTGGACAGTCTATTCTATTCCCAGGGCCACAATTCAGATCTTGAGAGCAACAGCTGACAAAACCATGGACAAGTCTCTTATTCTGTTCTAAGGACCAGCATGGGCTGGATGACAGTGGAAGTTGAAGGATTTATAGCTGATTAAACTACCAACCACAAGAGTATTGATTATTAAAAGATGTCAACTCAGAGGATTGTAGCAGGTCAGGGCAATGACGACACAGAGAGTGTGTTTATTGTCTTCACTACAACACAAGATGAGGGGAAGGAGGCTTTGAAGATGGGACCTGACACATTGTAGATGTTCAGCAATTATTGGGTGAATGAAAGAATGAAAGAAAAACCAAGGCTTAGAAAGCTCTCCATAGGCTAAATGACAGGTCAAAAATCAAGATGAAATATAAAAGGAATAAATGTTAAGTTTCGCCAAATGGTGGAGATTTTGCCTGGTGGGAATAAATGCAACAAAGATTTAGGAGATGCCATCAATTACAAGCTTAAGAGGTAACCAAGTGATGTGACTTAAAAATGTAGACTTAGCCATCTCACAAGATTCAGAGAGGAAACAGACTTCCTAGAGCCGGCCTTGGCCAGGCCTCATGGTGTCCTGTTTTTGGTTTTAGGGCAATGCTTTTGGAGCCCCATTTATGCTCTGGAGTGGGTGCAAAGGCAGATCACCAGCAAGAGTCTGAAAACTCTGTCACAAGGGAAGCAACTCAGGGGATTGGTCATTCTTAGTCCCGGAAAAGAAAGAAGACTTACTGGGAACGTGAGCACTGACTTCAAATATTTAAACATTTGAAGTGTGGTCAAGTAGAAGATGAATTAGCCTTATTAAACTGAGAAAATATTTACTGAGTGTCTGTATTTACAAAGCACTTATTTTACCAACATCGATTGGCCACCTCTTCTGTGCCAGGCACTGTCCTACAAGCTGGGGGAAAAGGTCTCTGCCCTCATGAAGCTGAGACTTAGTGGAGGACAGGGAAGACAGCCAATAAACAAGTAAACAAAGAAGATAATTTCTAATAGTGGAAGGATGGACCTGTACATGGCATTCACCCTCACACATTTACCTTCAATCTAGTGGGATATTCTTGTTCCTTGTTGTTCCTTTAATTAGATAAAGATAGATTGTAATTCCATAAGAGGAAGAACTTTATCCCAACAGAGCATGGACTCTGTCAAAAAGTAGCAAACTCTATCATTGGAAATGTTAAAAATAAAACCTGCATGGCCATCTTTTAGGGCTTTTCTGGGGAACTGCTGAGTAGGTGATACGACTTGATGAATGGTCCCAAGAGCTTTAGATTTCTTAGTCTAACACAACTGAAAAAATGGTAGGTGGCAACATAGGGTTGCCAAGTTTTTATATTTCTAAGCACATTAACAGAAACCCTACTCACTATTATTAAAATCTTTTCATCAAAGAAAGGTCATGTTTTAGGGACCTACAAAGAAAGAATGACATAATATCAGAATAAAAAGTTCCTGAAGTTAAGTAAATTTGGTTATATTAAAATTTCATAACATTGGTATTACTTTTCTAATTTTGCAACAGACCATCAAAAATTTCATCATCAGCCTGAAATAGTCCAGAGACCGGAATTTGAAAACAGAACCAGATGATCTTAAGTTCTTCCCAATATTTTTAAAATGTTTATGTATTACCAAAATTTAGTAAACTGTTTAAGTGTGGAGTTTGGGAGTTGATGTCCATGAATTTAAGGCCAAGGCTCAAACCAGCTTTCAGAAAGTTAATTGGACTTCTCTGAACCTCTGTTTTTACTCCTGTGACGGGGGGGGGGTAATAATATTATCAATTCACAGTGCTGTAAGAATTCACTGAGATGATGCAAATGAAGCCCTCAGCACAGCAAGTGGGACATAGTAAGTGTTCAATAAAAATGACAGCTATTACCCCTTTTTGTCAGATCCTCTGCCCCAAAGGAAATCATGAGGTGGGAGGTATTTCTTAGGGATGATGGTGTCACTACACAGCTTTTTCTAAACATTCTAATTTCCCACAAGGGAATAGACTGCCTTCTTTAGCATGAAATACTTGAACCCTGCCTGCTATCGCCAGGAGAGTAAACAAGTATCTCAACTAGTTACTAAAAGGATGGCTTTCTCCTCCCCCCATTTTGTTCATTTTCCTAGGCTCCTACTCTGACTTCTGCTGCCTACCTTCTCTGGCACTTTCTGGCTTCTCCATAGAATGCCAGAGCTCTTACAACTTTTTTCTCTTGCCTCCTGGAATCTCCTCTATTTTCTCTTTCACCTGCTTGCTCTTGACAGTCTAGCAATGATAACTGCTTCCCCTTCCCTCCTCCTGCCCCTGCCTGCCCCTGCCAACGTGACCAACACTCAGCAAACTTTTAGAGTAAAGAGGAACCTTTGACATTAATATTGACAGATTCTGCAACATTTCTTTAGCAGGCAGGAATGCATCGGAATGCTGTGGAAACTCATGTCCTCGGGCCTGTGACTTCACGTCTGAACACTTAAGCAATGTGAAAGATGACTGATGTTTGCAAGCTGAGCTACCAGTCAACCTTCCACAGCTCATTCTTTGTGACAATGCCCAGCAGTGTTTATTCAAAAGGATGCATGGTTCTAACAATAGCTAATGCTTCTCTTGTTTGGTAAGGAAGTACTATTGTGATGTCATTAACAGCGATCAGATTTAAGTTCTTGACAGGTGCCGAGCACCCATCAACTCAAGAACTCTATTCTCCAGCAGCAGTAAATCTAGACAAGAAGGTGCTGAAATAAGGTCTTTAAACACAGGTCTTAACTGAGAGACGCCAGTGGAGCTCCTGTGATTTGACATTTGCGTAAACTAAAATGTGTTGAATAAGTCCTGGATTACTTTTCGTTACTGCCTATACCAGTTCCACATTTATGACTTATTAGTTTAAAACGTGGCTGGGCATGCTAGCGGAAAAAAGCACAAACTGGTATAACTACTGAGCACAACCCAATGGGGAAAAAACTGGTCCAAACGTTAGGACATTCGAATCCATGCTGGAGATTTCTTATTATAGACACGGGCTGTGTCTAAGCGATTTTTCAGGATCTTAACAGATAAGTGGAAGTTCTTCCTTAACTGAGATATTGCTATAGTTTATTCATGCTTCTATTTTTCTTTTTCTTTTAAATTTTCTATATAAAAAGTAGGTCCCATGGGGCCTCGAGGGCTACTGTAAGGCCTTTTGCTTTTTATCCTTAGTGAGATGGGAGCCATTGGAGGGATTTGAGTAAAGGAGAGACAGGACCTGCCTTACCTTTTAACAGGCTCTCTCTCATTGCTGTGTGGGGATCAAGGCAAAGATGGAAGACCAGTTAACAGGCAATTGCAATAATCCAGGTGACAGATGATGGTGGATTGGTCCAACCAGGGCAGAAGCAGTGGAGATGGGAAAAATGGTAGCAATCATTTATTTTGAAGAAGCACTAAATGAATTCGTTGATGGACTGGGGTGCCTTGCAAGAAAAAGAGAAGACTCATGTATGACTACAAGACTTTTGGCCTGAGCAACTAGAAGGAAGAGTTGCTATTTCCTGCGATGGGGATGACTTGAGAGAAATAAGTTGCCAGGGGTGGTAAGAGGGTGTGGATAGATCATAAATTTGACTTTAGATATGTAAAGTTGGAGAGGTCTTGACATCAAGTAGGGATGTCAAGGAGCAGATGAAGATCCAAGTTGGGAGTTCAGGGTGGAGATCCAGGCCAGATACATGCATTTGGGAGTCATCAGTGCATCCGTGGTGTCTAAAGCCATGAGATGGGATGGGGTCAGGAAGAGAGGAGAGATAGGTCCAAGGCTGAGTCCTGGGCATTTCAACCTGAGGTTGGGAAAAAGGAATCAGCAAAGGAGCAAGAAAAGGCTGCGAGTAAGGTCAAGTCCCAAGAACCAGATGAAGAAAACATTTCAACAAGGAAGGCATGATCAGCTGTGTCAAAGGCTGATATTTTAAATATTCAAAAACAATTTACAAATGCAATCAAATTCTTTTACTCCTCTCAAAATAAAATAACATATCTAATATTAATTACACATTTCAAAATAAAATCTCAAGGCTAATTTGTCAGATACTCTAATATGTCAGACAGTTTCAAACACCTTTAATAACAAATAACCACAGATAAAATTAATGATGACAAGACGTATTTCTACACTTAGCACAAAAGCATTAAGGCTATGGAGGTTGGCTCATTTCATCATTTCTCTGCTTCCTTTAACATCTTCTGTGGGTTGTAAAGTCATTTTTCCAATTCAAGAGGAAACATTTACACTATCAGGGGTGCTATGTTTCCTAGATCAAAGATTCAGGACTGTAACACACTTATTTATCTGTCAAATTCAATACCAAGACATGGGATCTGGGCTCTGTGTATTTCAAAGCTGATTCTCCTCAAATTCCAGGTGAACAAGCTGATTCCTTTCTAATAGTTGAGTTGTGTGTGCTACATCAGCAGGGGACCCCAAGCCCAGCTCTTCCAGCTGGAGTTTAGTTTCTGCATATCACACATTTCCTAGAATATATTTCAAATTATACCTTTACCCAATTTTTATCATAAGCTTAGTTCAATGTTTTATCACCTAATTTAGGCAGAGGAAATTCTGTACTTTTAACCAAGTTGCAGCTAATTTCTTTTACCCCTCAGTTAGATTCAACTCATGTCTTTGTTCCCTGATTGAATTCCACAATCTTTTCCTATTTTTCTTGTCTGGATAGAATCATTTTTATTGACAAGAAAAGATTGAATTTAAGACCTGTAGAAGCAGTAGGACCAAGCACAGATTGGATTTCTTTATTCCAGCGCCTAACATGAGGGTGACTGCCCCGGGGTTGGTTAGAATGGTGTTCAGAGCTGTGCAGGATCCACTGCCTACTCTCGCTTAGCCGTGAGAATACCACACAGAAGAGCTACACACTCAGGGATGAGGGCGACAGGAACCATAAAGGGGGGTCGATATGCCACATTCATTCAGAAGACATTTATTTAGCACCTTGAAATGGACTCAATGTTTGTGTCCCTCCAAAACTCATATTTTGAAACCCTAAACCCCAGTGGGAAGGTATCAGGAGGTAGGGTCTTTGGGAGATAATTAGGTCATGAGGGTGGAGCCCTCATGACTGGGATTGGTATCCTTAGGAGGAGAGACACAAGAGCTTGCTTCCTCTTTGCTCTCTACCATGTGAGGACACAGCAAGGACACAGCCATCCGCAGACCAGGAAGAGGACCCTCACCGGACACTGGGTCTGCCAGCACTTTGATCTTGGACTTTCCAGCCTCCAGGACTGTGAGAAATAAATGCTTATTGTTTAAGCTCCCTAGTCTATGGTATTTTTGTTATAGCAGACTGACCTGACTAAGGCACACCTACCATTTGCCTGGCACTGTGCTAGGGGCTAGGCAGGGTTGAGATGCAGCTGTGTCCACTGACGTGGCTGTGCTGATAATCTACAGCTGGTGTCTATTCTGAGTGGCCAGTCATTGTTCCATAGAGGCTGTTATATATAATTAATATCATCCATGACGCTAGAGATATTACAGTAAATAGAACACATTTCTACATTTCAGGGATTTTTGTTTGTTTTAATGATTTCAAAGATACATGTCTCCCTTCTGATCCCCATTACAGCAACCTTAACAGCCAAATAGTAAACAGTAACCTAGGATATACTTTCTAGGCCTGTTGAAGTTACTGTGTTTAACAACAAATGCCCTAGTATGTCTCCATTTATGTAACATTCTGAAACTGACAAAATTACAGAGATGGGGAACAGATTAGTGGTTGCCAGGGGTTGGGGGGCAGGGGAGACACTAAAGGGTCATCCAAGGGAGTTCACCCTTACAGTGATGGAACAGTTCTCCATGGTGATTGAGGCGAGTACACAAATCTCTCCACATGATAAAATTTCATAGAAGCACACACACACATCGAGCATATGTAAAAATTGGTGAAATCTGAGTAAACTCTGTAATCTAGTTAATAGCATAATCCCAATATTAATTACCTGGTTTTGATAATGTACTATAGTTAAGTAAGAGGTCACCTTTGGGGAAAGCTGGATGAAGGGTATATGGGACCTCTCTGTACTATTTTTGCAACTACTTGTGAGGCTACAATTATTTCAAAAAAACTTTTAAAGAAAAAATCATGTATTAATTCACTTAAAATAATAACAACAGACCCCTTACATGTAAACAAATTAATGTCCTATAGTATTAAAAATTTTTCATTGTAAGCCAGCTCTCCCTGTCCCAAAGTAGTCAATAATGAACAAGTGGTTTCTGATGATCATCTAAGCCATGCATCCTCATTCAGCTATGAGTAATCACCACCACATCTTTATTTATTTTAACACATTTGAGTCATAAAATTAATATGTGCAAAAATCTTTTAAATTTTGTATTCTCTTTGATACAGAAGTTCTAACACTAGAAAAATAATCTATGAGTAAGTAGACTCAATATTTATGTGCACCAAAACTTAGGAATAAGCACATTCATCACAGCACAGTTTATGATGGCAGAAAACTGGAAACAATCTAAATATTCAGAACAGATGACTTGTGAAGTACCTTTCGACAGACACCAAAATAGACAAATTGAAGACAATCAAAATGTTATTGTAGAAGAATACTTAGTAATTTGGAAAACTGCTCTCAATGTTTTGCTAAGTGAAAAAAAAAATCTTCAATAGGGTATACAACAATATATATACATATGCATTTGCATAGGGAAAGAACAGATATTTAAAGACTAATGGTGGTTTTCTCTGCATGATGGCATTACAAATAATGTTTATTTTCTTCTTTTGAATTATCTCAGTACTCTAAAATGTCTACAGTGAATATTTATTACATTTGTAATAAATGTAAAATGAAAAAATAATGGATATAGTGAACCCACTTCCTTATAAACCAGTGCTTCCAAACTGTGGTGAGTGGGTGGCATTCCAAAGATGTATTCGTAGCGGTCCACGACTCCTGCTGTGAGAATTTTTAATGTGGTGTTTTCATTAAGATGATAACCTTAGCATAATAATACAGACATATTCTGGATCACCTGGATGATTTTGGTATATCAGAGATGGCCACTGCCCATATTTGCACTTATTTTTATGTCTGCAAAGTTGACAGAGATAAGTACTCTAATTCTCACAGACTAATGAGAAAAGAATCAGTCGAAAGTAACAGGCAATGTACTCCTAGCTAGTAAAGGCCACAGCCCATTGCACAAATTAGGGTTTGCAGAATTTCCAACAGAGGAAGTCCTGGAGAGTACCAGCCTGTCAAACTCAGAGGAACTTGCCCTCCGCAGTCAGAATCCAATTCACAATGGGACCAGCGATTACACTTCAGCAAAGAGCATCATCAGTCACACTAAATTAATCAGGGTTGAACAGTGTTTGTGTTCATTTTCATTGTATTTAATTTGTAGATTTGTTTTGGTTGTATATGAAGGCAATAAGTAGAGGGAGTTTGTGTCTAGTTTTGTGTTGCACTCATTTAAATAACGTACTGTCAAAAATATTAAATCGACTGGAGTCCACAAAAATCTTTCTTTTCCTTTTCAAAGTGTCTGCACACTGCTCAAGTTTGAGAAGCACTGTTCTAGAACCAAAAATGTTCCCTGTGCAAGACAAAGTACCTTTAGAAGCTACATGAAGTCAGAGCACTATGATGTCACTTAATCTTGTGCCCTGACACTCCTAACAGGAGGCCACTCACAGAGGAGTGCATGGGGTTCCAAAAGTTTGTCGCTAAATTGATTATTTGGAACTCCAAATAGATTTTTTTTCTCACAGAAATTATATTAAAAACTATGTTAGGCTCTCAGATCAGTTGACCAAAGCCCTTTTAATAGAAAATGCTCCTGGATCGGGAAGAATGCGATGTGTCTTGGGGATAAGAGGACTTTGTAAAACACAAATTTTTCCTTCTTCTTCTGTTAGACCAGGAAACATTTTATAGCAGAGGTTTGGGGCTACCTCCCCTTGTCTTCTGCTTCATTCCACATACCTCTTCCTCAAATCTAAGTGACTCTTCTCTCTGAAAGTCTTCCCTGGTGCAAAATAAATACTATCATACATTCATCTAACCCTCCACAGTTTACAAACACCTTCACACAGCCTGTCTTATTTACTCTTCATATTACAACAGCTTGACAAATAACCACTAAAATTCTCATTTTGTAGATGCAAAACTAAGTTTCAGAGAGGTTAACTGACTTCCCCACAGCCAAACAGCTAGTAACAGAATAAGACTAAAGTAGAAGTGTCTGTTCTCTAATTTTTCTCCTCCAATCCCCGATAGTAACTCACAACTACTTCTATTTCCTAGGTCATTAGGAGGAAAATAAAATTCTTAAATTAATAAAATTGCTTCAAATGACTAATAAACACTTAATTGCCTGAGATATTTGCATTTTCAAAGGAGAGGGCCAAATTGCCCAAATCTATAACATGGGGAATTGTAGGAAAGATGTATCAGTTTCCCAGGGTTGCAGCAACAAATTACCACAAACTCGGTGGCTTAAAGGATCAGAAATGTATTTTCTCACGGTTCTGGAGGCCAGAAGTCTGAAATCAAGGCATCGGCAGGGTTGGCTGCTTCTGGAGGCTCCAGGGCAGAATCCCCTCTAAGCCTGCCTCCCAGCTCCTGGTGGCTGCTGGCCATTCTTGGCTTTCCTCAGCTTGTAGACGCCCACCCCAGTCTCTGCCTCCGTTCTCTATCACCTCTCTTCTGTGTTTCTCCTAATCTCCTCTCCACTTCTCTCCTCTCCTCATCTCAGGACACTTGTCATTGATTTTAGGGCTCACCCTAATCCAGGATGGTCTCATCTTAAGATCTTTAACTTAATTGTATTTGCAAAGACCCTTTTTCCAAACAAGGTCACATTCACAGGTTCTGAATGGACTTATCTTTTGCAGGGCCACAATTTAAACCACTACACAAGGGTAACTGCAAAGTGAAATTTCCTGCTCATGGAATGCCTGAGGCAGCTCAGCACGCCTATATCCCACCGATTATCTCCTAGCCAGAAACAAACGTCCTGCATCTGGAAATTTCCTCCAGGTTCTGGATCCCACCTCTGGTTTCTACCTCTAGTTTCTGGTTTCCCGTTTCTGTATTCTGCCTAACACAGGAATTTTGCCTCTGCCTCTGCCTGTTCAGATGATCACCTCCACTCAGTGGGCCGCCCAGCTTTCACCGATTTCTCTACCTGACACGATCTTCCACTCTCCTCAGCACTTGCTCCAAGCCCACTGAGTCCAGGATTCTTGGAAAGCTCATCTCCAGCCCCTCTCACCCTCAGCCCAGTTCCTTAACTACCATTATCTTGGACCAGAGAGCTAACACTGGGGAGACATCATTGATTGTTCTGGGAGGTTAAGGCAGACGGGCCCTGCCTGGAAGTCAGTCTCTCTTGTTAGTTCCTGACTGTTGATGCTTTTCATCACTTCCTTCTCTTGCCCCCTCCCCAGCATCAGCATCTACTCCTTGGCCCTGAAATCCTAGGACATCTTCCATGCCCCACTGAAGTTGGGGGAGTCCTGGCCCAGGGCTCCAGTGGTTACTGTCCTGTAGCAGTGGGGTAACAACATTCTTAATATTTGTAAGAAAAGAATGGCCTCTCTCTACCTTGGTCCCTATTCCCTGTGACAGGAAGGCGCTTCTTAAACTACACCCTCCACAGGCCACCTGAATGAGAAACGCCACTGATAATTGTTAAACACGCACATTTCTGAGCCCCAGTGTAGGTCACTGTAATAGAATCTCTGGGAAAGGACACAGGACTCTGTTTTTTAACAAGTTTCCCAGTGATTCTTATACACACTAAATTCTGAGAACCACCAGCCCAGTATAATCAAAGGTACAAACACAGTCATGGTCCCAGGGTTAAATTAGGCTCAGCCGAGGAGCCCAATACCCACAGTGTGGGTTGAACATTCTGGTAAAGTTACTGCTCCTTCTGTTCACTCACAAAACCCTTCCCTGCAGCACGGGTTTGGCCACAGGCTCGGATCAGAGCCTCGTGGCCCCAGAATCACCTTTCCTCCTGTGACCTTCCAACCTGGGCAGGACTCAGCCCACAGCCTTGTCTCTTTCTGCTTTGTTTTGGGGAATGTGTTGCCCATCCCTGCCACTAGGCCTTTGTCAGGATCCCCAAGGGTTCCCTTAGTTTGAATTTGGGGAAGAAGGTTGACATTTGGGTGCCTTTCCCCACAAATCTCTAATTACCAAAGATCCCTCACACCCTTTCTCCAGGAGAAAGTGGACCTGCTGGGCCTTCATTTACGTAACAAAGGTGGCTGGCTTGTGAGGCCTCAAGCTCTGAGTGTGCTCAGGTCTGTTTCAAAGTAACCTGTGAACTGTACAAGTGGAAGTAGCTGGCGTTAATAATTTCTACCCTAACAGTTCCCCAAAGCTTTCTAAATCCTTCACCATTGTCGGCACATCTTTACTTACGTGGCAAACTACTTTAATTCTAAATAATTAATATAGTAAGTAACTCATTGGACAATGAAAGCCCTAATAGTAAAATCAGATGTCTTCTCTCCATTCCCAGGAAGCCCGAGATAAGTAAGACATCTGGGCTTCTGCCTTCACAATGAGGTGGAGACTAACTGGTATTCCCCAAACTCATCCCAGCAAGCCCCTGGAATGGTGAAAGGCACAGCTTATGAGCTAGGAGAGTGTGGATGCAAAGCCTGTGCTGAGTCAGGACAGCAGAAAAATGTCAACACGGCATGTCTGAGAATGTGTACAGAAGAGGAAATAAATAAAAACATAAGAAGTTTAAAAACAAACAGTGCTTGTTATTTGGGAAAATAGGTAATGTTTCCACTAAAATAAGAATGTGTGCATCTAAAAAGCTGAAGCAGCAGAAGTTTAAGTACAAGAAACAGAAACTTGAAAGAGCTGGATTTGGCTTACTGACTGGCAGGTGGTCACCGAGCACTTACGATGTGCTATTAAGAAATATTTTATGTGTGTGTGTTGTAGGTCTAGATAAGTGTGTGTGTGTGTGTGTGTGTGTGTGTGTGTGTTGTGTGTACACACACACTTGGTTGCTACCTTTGATAAAAAATAATTCTGCAAGCCAGGACTGTTGGGCAGTTCTTGATCCTGGATGTTTAGGTTTTCCAAGGCCTGCTGGTTAGATGCAAGTTAATGGGATGTGCCAACAAGGGGTGGAATCTAGAATATATTTTTCATTCCTATCTACGCTTACTTGCTCCCACACTGCTGAACATAGATCTCCATACAAAGTAAGTTATTAACAGTAACAAAGTTTTACCAAAAAAAAAAAAAAACTTTTGCAAGAAACTCCCAGGATAATTATACAGTGAGGCACAGAGAGCAGGTGTTCTGGGCCTCGGAGGCTAGGACTGGCTACTTCTCCTGTGTATTTCGGGGAGGTGGGAAGAGGGAATAGTGTAAGCCTAGAAGAGGTGATTTAGAGGAGGGAAAGGATTATTCTTTTGATCACAGACCATGCTGGCTTGAAATATTAATCTTTATGATTTCATTACTGCCAGATATTTACATCTAAGGTACTATGTAAAAGTAATTTGTTATAGGTAAAGTAAGTTCTTAACTCTGTTTTTGTTCATGTTATTGGGGACCTTCTTATTAAAGCTGTTCTTAAAACCTCACTCTTAACATTTACCCTCCAGCCAGGTCTACAGTACCTTACTAGATTTTTTATAAAATTCTTAAATGTGGGTTGGAATAAAAATTATTCTAGAAATTTAATAGAACCCACAAAATAGGTATGCCTTTAATACAGTTTAGAGATGTAGTTCTTTGGTATGCACCCAATATATTGATTTTGTATCTGCCAATTCCTTTCTAAATGTAACACAAATTGTTGGATGCTAAATGTTGCTAAAATTGACAAAGGCTAACCTGGTAGTTAAATGGAGGGCAGGGTGCAGGAAATCTGAATTATATGACACTAAGCGGATTGCTTACCACATTGCCATATCAGCTTTTCCATAGAAATCTGTAGAAAAAGCAAATAACCCATATAAGATTGTACCATGGTTTTTATTTCCTTTTCCACGTACCAGGATAAAATCACTTTCCCAAATTTTGAGCAATTTCTTCTTCTGAAGAAAACCAATTATGTTCTCGTGAGTGTACTGAGAAGAGTAAACAATAGCTGAATGAACCCATTTGGCAATAAAAGAGGGCATATCAATAAACTGTAATCTGCAAAGATTCATGCTACCACCTTATAACAGGCTTGGGGGATTTGGATGAAAGGGTCTCCATGCACACTCAACATAAAAAATAGATATATTAGTGGCGCCCGGTGGCGCAGCGGTTTAGTTCGCAGCCACCGGGTTCGCGAGTTCGGATCCGGGCGCCCGCGGACGCACTGCCTGTCAGCTACGCTGTGGCGGCGTCCCATATAAAGTGGAGGAACATGAGCACGGATGTTAGCCCAGGGCCAGTCTTCCTCAGCAAAAAGGGGAGGATTGGCAACAGATGTTAGCTCAGGGCTGGTCTTCCCCACAAAAAAAAAAAAAAGATATATTATCTAATTTTCTCAAATAAAGCCATTCCTCCAAATCTCATTAAATTCTGGCAGATATTTCTTGGTCTGTTTTCATTGCTTTTTTAGGCTTCAAATGTGTTTATCAAAGCAATAAACCTTTAGTTCAGGCCTCCCTCATCACTCAGCCTTCTCGGCATTAATGATTTTGGTGGGAGAGAAGGACAGCTGTTTGAGTTTTAGGGCAATTTAAAGCAAATGTTTCTGTCAGCTCTTTCTTTTAACACTTACAAATGAAACAGGTCTCAGAAACAGGTCTCAGTGTCCTGCTTTTAGTAAAGCAGAGGCTTTAACCTAAGTTGGCTGTGAACACTTGGAAAGATGCATTTCCCACTTAGAGAGGCTACTTCCTTGAATGGCTTGCCTAGAAATTATCAGGGAATTTTCAGTGTCAATTACAGCACTTTAATCTCTGATATTTTGTGTTTATTCTCATTACATTATGTTTCAAAAAACTAAACAAGCAGCTGATGGTTTCTCTGAAATAAAAATTACAGTATTTCAATTGGAAACAAAAATTACAGTATTTCAGTTGGAAACGAGGTACACAATTAGGTGCTTGGGGATCAGCAACAAATACCCCAAAACTGGGTCACTCTTGACCTTCACTGTCTCATAAATGTGACAGAGACATCTAAAATTGACACTGAAACCCCCAAGTCTGAGCTCCTGGCTCATGGACATGACTGTATTGCAGCCCCGTGCTGGGAGGCATTCATTCGGTGGCTCTTTCCCTCCTCAACTCCTATCATTGGACTGTTTGGTAAAGTAGCCATAGTCTGCTATGGGGTGAGGACGAGGAAGGAGGCTCCCCCCAACCCCCTAAAGGAAATAAACATCAACACACAGAGAGATGCAACACAGGGAGAGCTCCCTTTCAACATCTTCAGGTTAACTAAATTTACATGAAACTAGGTCCAGAGCTAATGCAGTCAAGAGTCAATAGCAGTATACACTGCTATTTTTAAAAATGACATCTTTCCCATACAGGTAGCAACCACTCAAATACAAAGATCTTAGTGGAAATGAACCCTTGATTTCTCACGAGGAAGAAATAAAGTGATGATTTAAACATTTTTAAACAGCTGCTTTATGTAAGTCCCTAAAAACAATTCCAAGAAGACTCAGGCAAAGCCCCATCTTTAAAAAGTCCACATTCAAATAGTAGTAAGAACAGGAAAGATACAACACTTTTAGTGTTCAGAAGAATGAAAGAGCTCCTCTTGGTGCAGGCAGCTGCTTTATGGAGGGAATGCTAGACCTTGAAGAAGGAAGATTTTGAAATATATATGTAGGTTGAGGGAAGGAAGGAATGGAATATTCCATTTCAAGATTGATAATTTTACATCATTTTTATTTTGTATCTGTCAATATCCTATTCTGTGTCACGGTCAGGAAATTTGTACTTGTCATAAGTTATTTAGGTAATTTTATGTTAAACCAAGTTTGTAAATCCGTACCTTGACCTACAGCTGTGGTACTCAAAGTGTGGTCCCTGGACCAGCAGCAACAGAATCAGCATCACTTGGGAACTTGTTGGACATGCAAGTGCTCAGGTCCCTCGGCCGACGTACTGAAGCATAATCCCCGGGAGCGGGGCCCAGCGATCTGTGTTTTAACAACTGGCAGGTGAGTGGGTTACACCTGAGGTTTAGAATCACTGGCCTCCAGAGATGCCCAGGTTCCCAAGGTGCTTTTTTCAGGTGATTTCTGAGAATTTCGGATGGATGGACAACTTAACAGTACTAGATTTTTTTAAAAGGTGAGAATACATCATCTTACTGGGGGGCAGACCTTCAGAAGCATGCTTCTAAAGAGAGAGAGAAAGAAAGAAAAAGATTGATGGAGGACTACCTAAAAATTAAAACCTTGGTGTGTCCCAAAGGAGTATAAACCAAACAAGAAATTGGAGGTTAAAATGGAATTGTCCTAGCCAACTCTAAAAGCCCCCCTTGAAAAGGAGCAGCTTTGATTTTTCCATCTTCAGTACGTTGAGATTTATGTTTTCAAAATCCGTGATTATTCTCTCAGAAGGGAAGCTGTTTATAAAACAACTTCTGAGGATTTTCTGGTCAGAGTCCTTCTGGAATCACTAATATTTCATGTTTCCTAGGTGGCTTCTGTCAGACACCTTGAAAAGACAGGTTTTAAAAGTTCTTTGACAGTCTTCCTAGTGCTCCCCTGCAGGCAGCTCGCACGCTTGGCTGTATGTGGTTTTGCCCGGTACCTGTTTACCTGTGTAGGGCCATCTGGTATGGGGCTAAACAGCTGGGGTGTCTGCAGGCTCTTCGAGGCAATCTGCTGCAGACAGGACCAGCTGGTGAGCTGCGCAGACGTACCACGGGTTCTCTGTGTCCTGCTCTGGAAGATGGTGACTAATTAGCTAAGCATTTCAGCCTGGCCTCCTTCTACTGTAAAAGCAGCTGGATGTGCTGCTCTTCACACACAGAAGATTCTGCTAGGAGGGAAGCATGTATAATTTGAGTATTTCCAGCACTGCTCCTATTTCCAGTGATGGTGACAGATGGATGCTGAACGCTACCGCTAGGACTTTTAGGGCAGTGACCAAGGTTAGGGTACGATTCTTGCCAGTCAGATGGAGCAGAGCTGCCAGACCGTGTGGAAAAGGAAGTCAGCTTCTGGGCCTCTGTATCTTGGTGCTCTATCCAACTGACTATTTAACCACTTCAAAAAACCAGACAATAAGGAATATGAAAAGGACTGGTAGGGGCCTGGCAAGGAAGTGACATTTCTACTTGTTTTGTTGTTATTGTTTTTTCCAACAGGAGATAGTTTGTCCAAGAGAAATGCTATCCTCCTAAGGATGCCTGGGATCAGGTTCACTCCTGCATGTTGCTTTTGTTCATTAGGGAGTCAAGAGGAGCTAAGAAAGGGCCAATCATCATATCAAATCCTGGGTCCTGGCAGACATTCGGGTCCATGAACTTCATAGAGATACATCAAATCACAAAAATCCAAACCAAGATCACTTGCCACCAAGATGTCTTTTTAATTATGCTAAAAAAAAAATAGATTTCTTCTATGCTGATTTATTTGAATGAAAAAGTTGTCTTGGAGTTTTTAGGAACATAGTACATAAATATTAGGAATTAGAAAGGGAATAGTCTAAAATGATTTCTCAAGGTTCTCATCCAACCCGAGTTCTACAGATTAACTTTCTTTTGTATGCAGTTCTACAAACAAATGTGAATGCACTAACTAAAAATCACATTTAGTAGATACAGAAGGGTCATATAATGAAATCAGAAATATTACACACTGAGTTTGTTCTTACGTTATTACTCACCCTCCTAAGGTTTATTAATTCCTTCATGGGCTTCAAATACCACTTAATAAATTTTGGCTGCAGTTCAATTTATATATTCAATTGACTTTTGTGGCGTTATGTTTCTAAAACATATCCTATAGATGTATACAGCTAGACCTTACACTTTCAATCCACCATGTCAAGAGAGTAGAGGCCAAAAATGGTAGACTGCAGTTTGCATCCATGAAAGTGCTAAATCATTTTTTCCAATATCACTTCTGTAATAGGCTCTCAAATGCACCATTCATTCGTTCCTTCTTTCACCATACATAGAGAGCCTGTCACATGCCAGGAACTATGCCAACATTTTACTCTCTCAGATGTTCTTTTCAAAATTCTTTTCTATGTAAAAGTTCACAAATATTTTTTGACCAAAGTTTTGCGATACGAGTTGATATGAGATATATCAATAACAGACCCCATTCTCAATGGCATATTGGAAGTCGATTAGGACATGCTGAAAAAACTGAACAGAATTTGTTGAGAACAATCCAGAGCAGGAAAGAGCAGGAGGTGAGGCATTTGATGTGGTATGTCTCCACCTTCTGGATACAGGCAAAAAGGCATGCATGAGGAATAGTAACCGCTTTTGGGAACAGACTGGCTCTTACAGCTGGAATCTCTTGCCTGTTACTACAGTATTCAAATATTTCCTAAATGCCTACTCTGGGTGAGTTCAGATAAGAAGGAGCCTCATAAGAATAGACTTGAAGATATACAATTTTCTTATTTTGTGAAAAATTCTATCTTATAGAGCAAATCTTCTTTGAACAATTCAAAAGCACATTAATTAATGTTATTTGGAAAATGTTCAGTGTTAACAAGGATGACATGATCTTAAGCTATCTGTCATTTTGTGGTTTTCAGAGTCCTATTATATCGACGATGTTGGTCATCCCTACAACAATCGAAAGGTGGCTGGTGTGTGCAGGAAGCTGGGAGTAGGAGGGAACGCACAGGCTTGGGGGTTCAGCAGGGCTGTTTGCCTAGAGCATCCATTTCTTAGCTCGTAACCTTGAACAAATACCTTAACCTTCTGAAGACCCTGACTTCAAATATCAAACAGTGAGAAAAGCCTATGGGAAGATCACAAAGAACAGCCTATTTAAAAGTACATAGAGAGTCCATAGATGATGAATGGATAAACAAGATGGGATATATGCATACAATGAAATATTATTCAGTCTTTTTTTTTAATTGAAGTAACATTGGTTCATAACATTACATAAATTCCAGGTGTGCATCATTATATTTGGATTTATGTGTAGACTACATCATGTTCACCACCCAAAGACTAATTACCACCCATCACCTACACATGTGCCCTGTCACCCCTTTCGCCCCCCCCTTTCCTTCTGATAACCACCAATCTAATTTCTGTATCTATGTGTTTGTTTGTTGTTATTGTTGTCATTTTTATCTTCTACTTATGCGTGAGATCATATGGTATTTGACTTTCTCCATCTGACTTATTTCACTTAGCATAATACCCTCAAGGTCCATCCACACTGTTGCAAATGGCAAGATTTCATCTTTTTTTATAGCTGAGTAGTATTCCATTGTGTATATATACCACATCTTCTTTATCCATTCGTCCCTTGATGGACACTCAGGTTGTTTCCAAGTCTTGGCTATTGTGAATAATGCCGCAATGAACATAGGGTTGCGTATATTTTTGTGCATTCGTGTTTTCATGTTCTTTGGATAAATACCCAGCAGTGGAATAGCTGGATCATATGGTAGTTTTATTCTTAATATTTTAAGGAATCTCCATACTGTTTTCCACAGTGGCTGCACCAGTTTGCCTTCCCGCCAGCAGTGTATGCGAGTTCCCTTTTGTCCATATCCTCTCCAAAACTTATTTCTTGTCTTCTTAATTATAGCCATTCTGATGGGCATGAGGTTACATCTCTTTGTAGTTTTGATTTGCATTTCCCTAATAATTTAGTGATGTTGAACATCCTTTCATGTGCCTGTTGGCCTATTCAGTCTTAAAAAGGAAGGAAATTCTGACACATGCTACAACACGGATGAATCTTGAGGACGTTATGCTAAGTGAAGTAAGTCAGACACAAAAGGACAAATATCACATGATTCCACTTATATGAGGTACCTAGAGCAATCAAATTCATAGAACAGAAAATAGAATATAGGTTAACAGGGGCTGGGTGGAGGGAGGAACGGGGAGTTAGTTTTAATGGATACAGAGTTTTAGGTTGGGAAGATGAAAAAATTCTGGAGACGAATAGTGGTGATGGTTGCACAATAATGTGAATGTACTTAATGTCACTGAACTGTACACTTAAAAATGGTAAATTTTATGTTATGCATATTTTAACACATTAAAAAAAAGTTCATAGATAGATTCGTGGCCCACGGTAAGTGTCAGCTGAACAAGAGCTCCTGGAAGCTGTAACAATTCTCATTCTCTGCTATATCACTGCCAATGATCATTTAATGAACAGTGACTAGGTGCAATTTTAAATGATGGGCCTAAGGCTACCCTCTGTGGCAAAGCTGTCACCAGGACCTTTCCACTGGTCTAACTGAAGTGTGTATTTCCAGGGAGTTTTTAATGTTTAGAAACAGTCCAACAGCTTGTACCCTGATATAGGATATGATGTATAAGAAAACAGGGGTCATTCCCACTAAAGGCAAGTTTTAAACTTTCTAGTGAATTTGAAAAGAATGTGGCTTCCGTTGCTTGTAATAGCTCTGCTTTAGGTGAGGTAAATTTTTAATGTAATAGACCATCTCCAGGATCAAGGCTCTGACCCATATAATGAAACATGGTATCATTCTATTATCTATTAGCTGTCAGCTCCCTCTACCATATATAAACTCAAGTTTTCAAATGGCAAAGTCATCGGCTGGGTCTAGGATACGGCTCACCCTATGGCATAATTAGTGTCCTACAATTCTCACTTAGTCATAGACTTAGTATTAAAAGATTTAAAAAATAGTAATAAACCAGACTAGGTATCATGAAGAGGCCAGGTCCCTGAGTAGATTTTGAGTATCCTGGTTGGTGTGTCAGGAAAGTCATGAATCTGTGTCGCTCTCTGCAAAGGCTGGTGATGGAGGGGCTGGAAGGTGTTAGAAAACAGAGTGGAAGGAAGTATATCTGCAGCATTTACACAAGGTGGCCAAAGCCTCCCTTCGGTACAGCATCACCAGGGGCTGATGGGATACTCAGTCAAGTCCCTTACTCATGTGAAGATGCCCAGTAATTCCACTGCAGGATTCTAAGGTTCTATGTAGAATAAGTAAAAACCTCAGAAGGCCTAAATTAGTGACATAATCTCTACCTCCTCCCAAAAAAACAACCCAACAAACAAAAAACATTAAGAAGAGTTTGTTATAATTTTGTCCATCCATGTATCATGTTATCTGTTTAAAGAACTTGTAGTGACCTTTTAATATTTAAATGAGTATCAAATAACAGTTATTTATTATTTTAATTTTAGCTATTATTTATTGAACACTTATTCTGTGTATTTTTCCTACATCCTAACTCTCCTGTCATTTGATATAGGAAGGACCACGCTTCAGAGATAATCAAAAACTTTTGCAAGGCCACACAGTTCCTAAGTGGCAGAGCTGGGTTTGCAACACAAGTGTGCCTGCATCCAAAGCCTGTGCAATTATCTACTGACCTGCCCTTCTTTAGCTTAAGAGTCAACTCATTCCTCAGTGTTCAAAACATACATGGTCAGAAGCTAAGTGGAAACATGGTTTTCCTCACTATAGTTAGTTTCAAAAAGCAAAGACAGAGTCTCTCTGCTCTCTACATCTGTGCACTTAGCTCAGTGCGTGACACTAAGGAAATATTGGAATCAATGGATCAATCAATGGGCTCCACACAGCTAAATGAAAAGGTTGTTGCAAAGAAAATAGTGATCAATACAGGTCATGAACAGCCACCTCCATAACCAATCAATGACTAAAATTATGGTCTCTGCTTGGGCATATATATATATATACACACACACACACATATATATATATATACACACATATATATATTATTTTTTTGGTGAGGAAGACGGGCCCTGAGTTAACATCTGTTGCCAATTTTCCTCTTTTGGCTGAGGAAGATTAGCCCTGAGGTAACATCTGTGGCAATCTTCCTCTATTTTGCACGTGGGATGCCGCCACAGCATGGCTTGATGAGTGGTGCGTAAGTCTATGCCTGGGATCTGAACCTGAGAACCCTGAGCCGCCAAAGCAGAGTGTGTGAACTTAACCACTAGGCCACTGGGCTGGCCCCTGTGCTTGGGCATATTTTTATTTTGGAAAAATATTACACGCTGAAGCCCTTGCTCAGGGACAAAGTACAGTCAGTCATGTGTCACTTAAATGATGGGGATACATTCTGAGAGAGGCATCATTAGGGAATTCTGTTGTTGTGAGCACATCAGAGAGTGTACTCACCCAAACCTAGATGGCAGAGCCTACTACACACCTAGGCTATATGTACTAATCTTATGGGACCACTGTCACATACGCAGGCCATCCTCGACTGAAATACCATTATGTGGCACATGACTGTAGTCTGAAAGGTGGCCGTGTTGGGGAGACCTGAAGGAGATGAAGCCCTAGGCAGGAGGGGAAGGCAGCAGCAGGAGCCTTGGTGCCTCGCACAGTGCCTGACACATGCTGAGTGACACAAATTCAATAAACACGTGAATGAATCAATCAACCTGGGAACAATGGCGTGTCTGCCCTTAGAAAGACAATGAGGGCACAAGAAGCAGCAGACCATCATAGGGGCCCCCAAGTCTCCTGTAGGACAGGGCATCCTCCTGGGCACCCTTGGAAATGGCACAGTTTAGGTAAGAAGCACTGCTCAGGTACCCACGTCTGCCCACCCACTTGCTGATGCTCAAGTTGCAACAGACAGCAAACAAAGTTACAGGCAAAGTTTTTAGAAACTGTAGTAAATTCTCAATTATTTAAGGGCTGGTAATTTCATTTGTGGATTACTTGAGTTAATGATGCTTTTTTTCGGCTTGGGCCATTTCGCTGTGCTTTGGCTCTTCTACCATGACAGAGGAAACAAAATTAAATTGCATCTAAACTGCCAGAACACAGCAGCTATGTCTAGGTGCTTTTCATCATATCAACCCCCTCCCCAACCTTACTCAATAATTCAGAATGGCTCATTATTATTGATATTTTATGCATTTCAAACTCTTCAAACTAACATGTAATATGCTGGCATAGTTTCCTTGCTCCTTATAATAAACCATTCTTTTTGCTAGCCCATTGCTATCCTGGAAACAAGACTTGTGAGCACATTCTCACTTTGCTGTACTGGCCTATGCATTCATTCATCAATAAAGTGGACACAGGCATAGGGAATAGAGCAGAAAACAGTTCAGATGAGGCCCTTCTCTCATGGAGCTTGTTGGGAGATATAGAAATGAACTAACTAACCAATCAACCACCAAATCAGGAGAATAAGCCATTGTTTTATCAGATCATTTTAAAGTAGAGAATGAAAAAAAGAGGAATGTGAGAGTAACCCCTACATCTAAGGAAGAGACATTGAAATCGAGATCTGAATGAAAAGAAGTGCCCAATCCTATAATGATTAAGAGGAAGAACATCCCAGGCAGAAAGAACAGCTGGTTCAAGGACCACAAAATAGAGACTGTGAGGCAGAAACATAATGGGCAGGAAGGAGAATGGTATGAGATAAGACTGGAAATCTTGGCAGGGCATAATCAGAGTAAGGAGTTTGAATTTTATTCTAAGTATGATGGGAAATGATTGGAGAGCTTTAAACAAAGAACTGACATAATCATATTTGTGCTTCATAAATGTCTCTCTGGCTGCTGTGAGGAGCATGGAGTGTAGACAGCCCAACAGTGGAAGCAGGAATACCAGCTAGGAGACTATTGCAGGCAAGAGATAATGGCGGCTTGATCTAAAATAATAGTGGTGGAGACAGACTGAAGAAGTCTGATCCAGGATTTTTTAGATGTAGATCTTATAAGACATGTATATGGATTATTACTCAGGGACCTGGTCTCTTCATGAAACCTAGTCTAGTTTATTACTATTTTTTAAATCTTTTAATCCTAATTAAGGAGAGAGAAAGGAAGATGGATGTCTCCTAGATTTTTGACTTGTGTAACTGAGTGTGTGGTGATGGTGTTTACTGAGATGTGGTGGGACAAATAAGCTTTCTGGGGGGTTACCAAAAGGTCAGTTTTAACCATGTTAAGTTTGAGCAGGAGAAGTTCCAACTTACATGGAAATGTCCAGTAGACAATTAAATCTTTGAGTCTGGAGTTCTGGGGCATGGTCAAGTCTAGAGGTAGACATCAAGGGAGTCTTTGACATTGAGATGGCATTAAAAGCTACAGGGCTGGATGAGATCACCTATGGAGAATATAGAAATAGAAAGTGGAAGGTGGCCAATAACTTACCTATGGGGCACTTCAAGTTCAGCAGAGGAAAAGGAGGAAAATAGGACTCTGCGAGGAAGTAGTTAATGAGGAAAAAGAAATGGAGATTACAGTATCATGAAAGTCAAAAGAGCTTTAAGAAGGAAGTAATGGTCATCTTAGTTAAATGCTCTTGAGAAGTCAAGAACAATATGGAAAAAGATAACTGTTGGGTTTGGCAACATGAAGGTCATGATCACTTTGATGAGAGCTGTCTTAGTGGAATGAGAGGGAGAGAAGCCTGACTGAGAGCAGGCTAAGGAATCAATATGGGGGGAGGGGAACAGTGATTACAGAAAACTCTTTCAAGAAGATTCTCTGTGAAGCGGACAAAATAAACAGTTGAGAGAAGACATAGGGCAGAGATGGGACCGTTTTGTTTTAAGGATAAGAGATATCTTTATATGCTGATAGGGATGACCTAATAGAGAGAAAATAATTCATCATGTAGGAGAGAAGACTCACTGTAGGTTCAAAATGTCTGAGAGGCAAGAAGGGTTGGGACCCTGAGCACAGTGGAGGGGTTGGACCATGGCTAGGAGTGGAGATACTTTGCAAAAGGAAGGAAGGCAGAGAGAGAGCATGGGTTACAGGAAACCAGGTTGGGAGACTTGGAGGTGGGAAGATGAGGGTAGAGAGTTCCTGCTTGTTTCTATATTCTCAAGGAAGCATGGGGCAATATCATCATCTGAGACTGGGTTTGGAAGAAAGATGAAAAAGTGTGAAACAACCATTTTAGAGAGTGAAAAGTGAACATCAACAGTAGAAACGCCAGTAGTGTTGAATGTCCAATTGTGGTTTCTTCTATTGAATGTAAAGTTAGAACAGGCAACGAGTTATGGACTTTTCTCTAGCAACTGCTCAAGGGCTGACTCATGAATTAAGTTACGATGAAGCCTCTTCCAACAGAGTATAATTAAGACAGCAAGATATTAAGGACATTCTGAAGGAGGCTATTATAATGGTGGGCCATGACATTTAAGCTGGTAAGGAGAGCACTAAGGTCATGAAAAGGGACGAACTGGAGGTCTATCCTAAAGGACCTAATGGAGGCACTCCAGAATCACGAGAGTGGAAATATGTGAGTAGATAAAGGATAATAAAAAGTGGGATGTTGGAATCAAAATTTTAAACCCAGGACATCCTTTCAATAAGGAATGACTTGCTTTATCACCTCTTCCTAGTGCAGCCCCAGTTCTAAACCCTGTGAGATTGAACTTGGCTTCTCTGCTTACTTTCTGTATGCCCTTGGGCTAGTCATATGATATCTCTGAGCTCTTATCTATAAAATAGAGATATTCATCTCTTCCTATTCCTTTGAAGGGTAGAGATAACATATGTAAAGTGCTTAATACATGGCAGGTACTCAATCTTGGTTGCTATTTATAATTTTGTCCACACAACACACAGACTGGTGATTGTCCCATTATGTGGCCACAGATTACTATTTTCTCATAATTCGTGTTTTTAAAGGCTGATTTTTTTGCAGCCTTTTAATCTTTTCCTGTCAGCCTCAGTAACTGTCACTCCTCGTGGCTATCACTCTTCTTCCATACAGAGTAGCACTGAGGACCTGGAAACCAGATCCTGAGCATTTATAAATGCAGCAGCAGGAGACGGGACCCTCTGGGGAGTCATGCTTTTGCACATTGACTGTGGGATGCTTCTTCCCCTCTTCAGAAGTCTATTTTAACGACTCCTGGTCCTCCCGTGTTGCACCAGATACTTGAGGGTTGGCCTTGGGAAGAGTTACTGTTGTTGTTTTTCACTACTCTGCCATCTGAAGCAGGATCTCATACAGATATGTGGCAAAAAAAATAAATAAAAGGCAGAAAATGCCTATACATTGTTGGGTATATTTAATTTCATCCATATTAAGACAAACAAAAACAACACTGCAATGCAGGAATGAATGAGCTGGGGGTGCAGTGTTCTACGACTTTGCTGGCCAATAACGCCTCTCATTTAGGCTCCCTGCTCAATGTCTCCATGGTTATTCTTACATTATCGATGGCAACTTAAGAGCTCATAGAATGGGAAAGAAATTTAGGCTTCTTCTGGTTCATTACTGACCCTTCTCCACCCCTAGCTGATATTACAATTCATTTCCCTGATTTAAATTTAGCCTACCTACTTATCAAGAGGAGTTGATAAAGTTATTCATTCTACTTAATTTTGTACATTTCTTTTCAAATTTCTAGTTAACTTAAAGCCAAATGAGCCAAGAATAAATCATAAAGCAATCTCTTACTTTTGTGTTCTTCTGCTCACTCTTAATCCCTTTTTTTTCATATTAAAAACAATTCTTTCTCTTTAACCAAAATTGTTAGTCTAATAAGATGCAATGAATAAACTGGGTAGCATCAAAGATTTGACTTCTGCTAAAGAAAAGCACTTCACTGATACTGGCAGAATATATAGGTAGAAAAAGAGAAACAAAAACTTTATTGTATTAAAAAAAATTTCCCCCAGGAGGGGAGAAGCAGCATTTGATCAAAAGTTCTCAGAGACGAACTGAACAAAAATAAAACAGGAGAGGAAGTGTGTGTGTTTTAAAGAGCAGATTACATCCTGGAAACATGACAATAATTAGTACTTAAATATATTAATTAGGCTAATTAAATTAGGAAATGTGCGCAGTTCTATTGAAAGGCAGATTTCCTGCTAAGATTTTTAGATGGGAAATTCCCTCCAGTTCTGCAGGGCAGATAAAAGTTCTCTTGTGACTATGGATTAGCTTAATTGGAAGATATCATTGAAGGAAATCGTTAGGATGGACCAACAGCATGAGTGCAATTTCATATATATATGAGGATTTCTTTTAAACTTTGGTGTTATAAAAAAATCATATGATCTGAAAAATATAAGATTGACTATGGGTTGGTGGATCTTTTAGATCAGAGTTGACTTCAGTAGTGAGCACCGGATGCCCTTGCCTCTTCTCTTTGCCACATGCTGAGGATGCTAATATGTGAAGGTCCTGGGAAATGAAGTCTCTTTAAGGTTACAGAGCAGAGAGCACACAGTTCTGAACTACTTCTCTCACCAAACTGGGCAGATCAACCCCCGGTGGAGTGAAAGGGAAGCTTCCTCGAGTGAGAGAAGAGCTACCTGACATCACTGGTGGCTTGGAGTCAGGAATGGGACCGAGACAAAGCTTGGTGACCAGTCCTAGAGTTTTTTTTCCCCAACAGTTTGATTCCGATAACAAGACAATGAGGCTGGCCACTCAACCCTCGGAATGAGAAATGAAGTGCTGTTTAGATTTAAAAGCATTCAGAGATATTAAAGGGTGGCAAGGAAGTGGGGGTAATCCACCAATCTTTGGGGCCCTGAACAGTGCATATTAGAAACGAATTCAGAGATTAAAATGCCAGTATGTTGAATTACTTTTCAACGCTAAATATATTTATTAGGTGCCCATTTTTTATAGCGCCCTATGCTGGTATCATGAGTTGTACAAAGATAAATGGGGCACAGTGGCTGCCATCAGTGTAAGTGGGAGATAAACTTGAATGGCAAAATTGCAAAGGCCTTGTAGAGTGTGGTAAGTGCTCAAAGATTCCAGACAAATGGCTGTGGGAGCGCAAAGGTGGAAAAGGCTGTTCATGGTTAGAGCAATGGCAGAGGGCTTCCTAGAAGCTGGATTATTTGAACTCACCTTGAAAAGTGGCCCCTATTTTAATTAGTAGAGATGGAGGAGAAAGGGAATGATGGAAATGGGTGCACCATGATGGATAAGTGAAGGGCTTGTGTCCAGGGGTCATGAATTCTCAAATTTGGCTGCATTGTAGGAGAGTCACAGGGCTCTACAGTGGTGTGTAGGCCTGGAAAAGCAGTCTGGGGCCGGATCATGTATGTCTTTGATTACTGAGCCAAGGAGCTTGAGCTTTATTCTGTAGAAAGGTTTTGCAGCAGAAGAGCTATATAACCAGGACTATCGTTAGGAAGAGGACTCTGGCAACATGGAAGATAGAGACAGGAAGCCCAAAGAGGACTGTGCTATCCACATGAGAGGGGCCAGGCTAAGGAGGGCAAAACCAGGGCACTGGTTGTGGGGATGGATTGAAAGGGACAGAGCCAAGAGACTTAGAATAGTAAAGAAAAATACAATCAAATATGTCCCTAGTACTTCTATCGTGATCGACTTACAGGACTGTGACACCAATAATCAGAAATACCCAAGGGGGAGCAGGAATGAAGCTGTATGGCCAGGGACACAGACAGATGAGTTCAGCTGTGGACTGTGAGCTTTCAGGTATTAATGGTACATGTGGATAAAGGGATTCCGGAGATATACTGGGCTGAGGTGAACTGAGAGCTTCCACATAGACAAGCTAGTGGGGACAATGCTGAGAGAGAAAAAGAGCTTCATGGAGGCTGATATTTGAGGGCTGGGCAGACCTGAGGACCTAGCAAAGAAGACTAAAAGGGAACAGCAGAAGCAATGTTAGGAGAACTTGGGCCTGGCACACAGGTGGCACCTATGACTAAAAAACATGAATGAATAAACCAGGGTGGTGCCAGCCATAGAAATTAAAAAAGAAGAGTATTTCAAGAACAAAGGGGTGTTTGGGGCCGCCTGGTGGTGCAGCGGTTTAGTCCACGCTTGGCAGCCCGGGGTTCGCTGGTTCGGATCCCAGGCACCTGCCGACACACTGCTTGTCAGCCATGCTGTGGCGGCGTCCCATATAAAGTGGAGGAAGATGGGCACGGATGTTAGCCCAGGGCCAGTCTTCCTCAGCAAAAAGAGGAGGATTGGCAACAGATGTTAGCTCAGGGCTGGTCTTCCTAACCAAAAAAAAAAAAAAAAGAATAAAGGGGTGTTTGTATTTTTTAAAAGGGTGAATTTTCTTGTGTGTGAATTATATCCAAGTAAAGCTAGTATTAAAAAAAGAATAAAGGGGTGATCAATTGTGTAAGATGATGTAGGGAAACTGAGGGCTGAGAAGAGGCCTGTGGAATTGACAGTACATGCAGCAATAACTTCCAAAAGAAGGATGGCAGAAATCTAACTGTTGGAAGCAAAGAAGGGGTTGAAAAGTGGAAAGATCTAGTATTGTACCTTTTTCTCAATAAGTTCAACATCTTGTAATGTCTTATTTTTAATATAAAAATAATACTTTGCTGTTGTCAAGTATTTGGAAAATGTAGAGAGGCTTAAAAAAAGGACAAAAATCGTCTGATTTTCTATTGCACTGAAATAACAATGGTTAATGTTGTGATAGATTTATTTCAGTAAATTTTTTCTGTGCTTATTATTTACAGAATTGGAATCGTGCAAAACCTTCGGTGTTATATCTTGGTTTTTTTTTAAAAATTCAATCTTATAGCATTTACCATGGTATAGTAAATATTTTAAAACCATTTTTTAAAGCCATCATTTTAAAACCATTCACCTATTGTCAGACTTTGGTTTATCTCCTCTTTATTTATTTTGCTATTTTCATTGTAATAAATATATTTATTCCTAAATCTTTGTCCAATATGTTTTCCTATTTCCTTAGAATATATGCTTAGATAGGAAATTGCTGTGTCAAAATACATAGGCATTGTTTTTTATACCTTTTTATACTTCTTGCTGTCTTACCAAATGGTTTTTCAGAAAGATTGCCCCAATTTACAACCCTTCAAGCCAGGATTCACCGCACGTCCTCCCCTATTGAGCATTATCATTTTCTTTTCACTCACTTTGCCTGTTTGAGAGAGAAAAATGATATCTCACTGTTGGTTTAATTTGCATATCTCAGCTCCAAGAGCTCCAACAAGATTTCTCCTTTAAGAGCTGTGATTTGTTTCTAAGCCTCCTGATTAAAAAGGCAATAGAGAGAAACAAATTGATGAAGAAAGGTTATGAAAACGAACTCAGATTAAAATTTAGTTCTATAAAACTGACGGAGGGATGTATCAATTTGGACAAAGAGAAAGAAACCGCTCACTTACGATAACCAAGCGCTGCAGGGACAGAATCTCTCTCCCAGTCAGTTACCATTAATCCTTCTGACCATTTTCTGAAGTCTCTGCTCCTCCCCAAACAATCACAGCCGCTGGGGTAAAACAGTGATGCACCAATTTTCTTGGACAACTTATGTACATCTCATTGACATGATCCAAAATATTCGATTTCACTTCGGGTGGTGTATTTCAGAGAAACAAGCTAAATCTCTTTCCGAAGTATTTGTATTAAAGGTCTGATGGTACTGGAATAAGAATAAAGCTGCCATTTCCTAAAAGCCAGGGGATTTACAGACACAGTTAACTCCTACAACACTTCATGGAGGAAATGCAGACCCATTTCACCGATGAGAAAACTGAGGCTCAAGAGAGATTTTGCTGTGCCCTGAGCCACACAGCTGTTAAAGGAAAGATCCGAAACTCGCATCCAGCTGTCTGATGCTAACGCCACCTGCTCTCTCACATAAATCTCACTCCTGTTTTGTACGTCATTTGACATCAATAATCTGTCAGATAATTTATCATCATTATCCTTATTATCCTAATTTGAACTTCACGAAAGGGAAATTACGATAATATAGCAATTTAACAGTATCTCAAACAAAATATCTTAAACACTGTATCTGACTAAAGTCTATTATTATAACTAGATCAGAGAAAAATAACCTGAGTTTTTAAAGCAAACACTTCAAGCATCCCTCTCTGTGACCTTTCCAACAATTCGTCCACTTCATTCAGCCCTCCAATCATTAAGGCTCCCACTTCTCCACTATTCAGAATTGTCCTCAATTCCTTACATAACACAGATCCCACAGGCCACCACTATAATCAGGGCCTTGCCAACACCCTTAATGACCGCATAGATCTCTTCCCATCATTCTCATCTGACCGGCCGTAGGCTCCTCCATCACCCAGCTCCTCTGCACCACGCCCCAGCAATTCAATGTTACTAGAGAAAATGACAAAACCTTGCCAATTGCTCTCATTTTACATTCATAACCAAAAATCTCAAATGGCCACTTAACACTGCCCAGCAATTTTAAATATACTTCCTCAGAATATTTATTTTTCTCCCACTGCAAAATGACTATTCCACGACTCAAACATACTACACCCTTCCCCAAGTTAGGCTGACGAACCTGCCTCATTCCACATGGAGAGTATAGCAGCAGTCATCCAGGAACTGGCTCACCCTCACACTCCCATAATAACTGCCTGTATCTGTATCTCACCACGGCCTTCCCAGCTGTCACACCGGATGAGACACGGCTGATTTCCAGCTACCAACATGACTGGATGAGGTAACCCTGCTCCTATCCAAGCCAAGTCCGACATGCTGCTCTTGATCCCAGCTTTTCCAAGGCTGGAGGCTTCTCATGGCTCAGCTCAGCTCAAATGTTACCCTCTCACAGAACGTCCCTTATCCACCCAAACTAAAGCAATCACCCAGTCACTTTCTAGTGCTCTGTTCTCACACGGTGGTTCTCAGTACGAGCCATGGAGTAGCTGCATCAGCATCACCTGGGAATGTTAGAGATGCAACTTCTTGGACCCCACCCACAAAATGCACCCCAGCCACTCTGGGGGTGGAGCCAGCTCCTACCCACGCTGGAGAACAGACTGTTAAATTTCCAGTAATTCTACAAGCTGATTGTTAAAACACAACGATTGTTAGCCATTAAATTATATAAACTTCTAAGTAAATAAATTATATTTAAAATGGAGATAATAAATGTCCAAAATTCAATGCTTCCTAATAAAATAACTACATTTTCCTATTATCTATGCTCTTGAGGTAATTTGCATCTGGTGTAGGTATATGGTGGAAACGCTATATAAAGGCCTACCACAGTGCATCTCTTCTTGACTCCACATTTCATGACGTCATGTTGGTAGCTGGAAATCAGCCATGGTGGGAGCATGTATACCATGGAAACCAGCAATTGCTACAAATCAGGGTCTTTTTTTCCAACGAGCCACTTGTTAAACACTTCCCATTACATCACTGGATGAGCCCTAGTAATCTTCAATCAAACAAGTCTTCCAGGGGATTCTGATGCAGCTAGAGTTTAAGAATCACTGGTTTAGAAGGTCCTCCCTGCCTATCTCCGATCACCAAGCACCCTCCTCCAACCACTCAGTCTCACTTCTCCCTCATCCACACACACTGCCTGAGTTTGGACCTGGTTTCCCTTCAAATCTACCTCAGCTCCACACAACCTGATTTCACCCATGGAACTATGTTTTCTACAGGCAAGATTTATGACTTTTCCTGGGACCCAGGGTAAATCTCTATTTTATTTTATATTTATGTTCGAGATTCTATAAAACGACATCTTTTTGAAGTAGTTTAGTTGTAACCTAATCTCACTTCAGTATTTACTTTTATTTTAAAAACATAATGAAATTATAAAATGATTTTTTTTTCTGAAAATAACATCTTATTGAACCCTAGCATCCATTCTCCATTTAGAAGTTTGCTGCCGAATAGTAAAAACCAGCAGATGGCAGCAGGGGCTCTTGGAAAGAAAGCCTAATGTGTTCAAAGCATTTTGGCTAAGAAAGAACATCAGTTGTTATCGCAAAGTCAAGCACATTTCTAAATAGTTTGCTGGTTCATCATATTCTTCGTGTCAGTAAACTCCCTTTTAAAACGCAGGATAGATATGTTCTATGGTTTCATAAGGACAATAACAGCCAAAAAAGTCCTTTACTCTTCTTATGCAAATTGGTTCATGTCAGACAAGAGTAGAGTATCTGGCTACTGTGTTGCCAGGTTTAAAAATGTCAGATTCTTACAGATTCAGATTTAAATTATTTTACCTCACTAGTGTTTTAAAATGTTTTTTATGTTATTGCTTCTACAACTAGTTTTCTTGTAAATTCAGGAGACAAGATATGCAAACAAAGAGTACAGATTATAAGCCACAGAACCCCTGCATTTTTAAACAAACATAAAAGATCAGAGCATTTAAATAGACTCTCTAGGTCTATAATATCATATAGAATCACTGAAAGCCATGCAAGGCATTTAAATTGAGTCTGATATTAAGAATGACACAAACAAACCACTGTGTGCCTGGGGTCTTTGGTTGCATAATTAGGGAAAGCTATTCACAAGGAGTGGTTCTGCATCTACACAGCAGTGAATGTTATGGACCCATTAGGGACCTCACGGTTCGAGAGCTGGTCAGCAACAGAGGCAATCGCAGCATAAGGAAGTGATTCTTTGCTTGCTGAGCAGCACGTGGAGAAACAGTATTGGCACTGAAATACAAGGGAAACTGTCTTTTGTATGACTCAGTTTCAATGTCTTCTGATCAAACATTTTTTATTGGGCACACAAAGATGTGCCAACACTAGGGAGGAACAAATAGATAATACAGTATTTATTGGGCATCATTTCTGAACCAGCACTGTACTAGGCACAGTACAGTGTGGTACTGCGGATGCTAAGATGAACAAAATGTCATCTCTGCTTTCCAGAGCTCACAGGCCACTGGATTGTAAACTGAAGAGACATTCAGAAAAGTATAGTATTTATTTCAAAAGATTGTTTTGATAATTAAATGAGGTGAAGAAAAGCACTTCATAAACTATCTAAGCATTGAACGAATGTCAGTCTGCCATTATTTTTGGATAGATGAGTGACAAAATCAAACTGGTGTCCATAAAAGATTGATATAGCAATGACTTAAAAGACAGATTAAATGGGGAAAGGAACCTCAGGCAGATTGACCAGCTAGGAGTCCACTGCAATAACCCAGACAGGAGGTGACTGTATGAACTGACTGGGGCAGTGCAAATGATCGAACAAAAAGATGAAGGAAGAATGTGGACCACTTTGTGTCCAACAGTGGGACAAAAGAGAGAAAAGAGACAAAAATGCCTAAAATGTATTCCCTGGATGACTGGAGGAATAATGAAATACCAAAGTAGGTGATACAATTTAGGGAGAAAGCTGGAGAATTTGACTCTTGACATGTAGAGTTTGAAGTGACAGAAGAACATCAGAGCAAACACAACAGAAGGAAGTTTGAAGATGTCACAGCTCTCAAACTCCTACTCAACCCTTCAAGACCTACCTCCCACGTCCTTTCATCTGGGAAGCCTTTGTTTGATAACCCTCAGAGATTTAATTACTCATTTCTCCATGTTCCAAAAACAGGGTATTTTTCATACTCTATCTTAGCACTTGCCATATTGGGTTGGCTTTATCAGACTGTGTATCTATCACTTCAATTAGACTCCATTAGAATTGCTGGAAGTAGAGGAGTCATCATCTTTACATCTTTAGCATCAGCACAATACACCATTCAAGATGCTCTCGTGAATGGTAGAAGTAATCAGCTGATGAAAAACCAATCTAAATACCAAACTATAGGATTTGGAAGTCATCTGCTGAAAGTGGATGAAGTTCTTACTGGATACAATTACCAAGGAAGAATATTTAGAAAGAAGAAGTGAGAGCTAAGGATAGGACATGTGTAGGCAGTAAAAAAGAAAGAAAAGTTAGCAAAAGGAAAAGAAAATGAGTCAAAACCTCATAGAAAAAGGATGCTGTCACTACAAGGAGGACATACTCCAGGCCAAGACTTCAAATCCTACTGACATCTAAGCGAAGGAAGAAAGAATGAAATATTGACTTTCAAAGGTAAATTTATTTGAGAATATTCAGGTCTATTTCACCAAGAATAAAAATAAGAGCGATGAGTAAATGCACTTAATTTAGTGGAGAAGCCAAGGCTATGGGAACAATCTATTCTTGTTATTTAAATGCTGTATGAAGGCTGCACAAACCCGAGAGCGGGCTGGGTGCATATCTCAAGGCAGAGAAGTTGAAAATATTAAAAGGATTAAGAAGCTAACTTTGAAACATGATGAATAACAGGAACATTAGCACAGTACTACTGATGAAGTCCTGACGAGGAGGTGAAGAGAATAAATGAAGTTCTCAAGGGCATTTGTCATAGGGATGATGTCCATGTCAACACAAATTCCTGCTAAGTATGCATTGCTCCAGGACCATCCAGACTGACCCCTGCTGTCCTCCCACGGCTGCCTGGCCAGAGGGTCAGGAGGACCTTTGTTCCTGGGGGTCTCCAAGTGTTTCACATGGGATATCTAGTGCCTTGCTGAAGGAGTGGTCTAAGCATTAGTGCTAGACCGTCTGGATTCCTCATTTCATTCCAGGAGGTCCTAGTATTTCTGGATAGCTGAAGTGAATTCCCAGAATCAGCCTAGGAAGAGATTTTAAAAATAATTTAATTTGGCCTTCTTATTTCCAAATGAGGAGACTGAGGTCCCAGGAGGTCCAACGGCTTGTCTGTCGGTTATGGCAGACCAAGACTAAAACTCAGGTCTCGACTGCCAGTCCTATGGTCTTTTTGTTTAATATTCAATTTTGTGGGGGATGGGGGAAGAAAAAAGCAGAAAGAAAAGGAAAGGAGACATGATGAGACCTTCCTACCTACTGAAGACCTGGCTTCTTGGCCACAGTTCTGGAACAGCCCTTCCATGTGCACTGTGGAGCCATCAGCTAAAGGAGAAGACACCCTTCCTTCAGGAACCCGTGCACAGGGTTTTGCCTTCTTTTTTTTTTTTTTTTTTTTTTTGTGAAGACCAGCCCTGAGCTAACATCTGTTGCCAATCCTCCCCTTTTTGCTGAGGAAGACTGGCCCTGGGCTAACATCCGTGCCCATCTTCCTCCACTTTATATGGGACGCCGCCACGGCATGGCTGACAGGCAGTGCGTCGGCGGGCACCCGGGATCCGAACCAGCGAACCCCGGGAGGCCAAGCGCGGACTAAACCGCTGCACCACCGGGCGGCCCCGGGTTTTGCCTTCTTTATACATTTTCTATCCACTTGTGTACAAATTGTGGGAGCCCTACTATTTCACTGATTTTACTATGATTGAATTACCCATTTAAAATCCTATTAGCTTAAATAGCTATGATTTCTGCCACTTCTTTGGTTAGTTTTTGAGATTGGGCTGAACTTTCGTTCTCCAATCACTGAAGGCATAACTGGATTATGTAGGATGAACTGTGTCAAGTACTTACCACAGTCCAGGCACTCTTCTAAGCAGTTTATATTCATTAACTCACTATTTCCCATAATTCATTGAGGTGAGCACTCTTATCTTCTCTATTTTACAGAGGAGGTAAACTAAGGCACAAAAAGGTAGGTAAATAATCCAAGACTACACAGCCAGTAAGTATCAAGAGTCTGGTTCCAGATCCTGCGTGCTAACCACTCTGCATCATCACCCTAAAAGCCCTGCCTCTGATTCTCTTGGAATCTAGATTCATCTCTTTTGTTTCAATCAACATTTATGAGTCCTACACAATCACCAATAAAAAGCTCACATTTACATAGACATATGTAAAATTTATTAAATGCAAGGCACTGTCTGAGAGCTACATATATCTTATTAGTTCACTGAATCTCAAAACAATCCTACGAGATAGGTAAGAATATTATCATCACATTCATTTTCCATAGAAAACTAAGATAGAGGAAGCTTAAGCAACTTGCCAAAGATCGCAGAGCCAGCAAATGGAAGAACCTAGCTCCAGCCCTCCCTTCTTGACCATTGTGGTGGCCTGCCTCACAAGCAAAGAGCATAAAACAAGTCAGGAAGAGGCCTGCCTTTGTCATGGGCTCAGTTTATCAATCCACCTCCAGTGCCTCTTGTCTGACCTGATTTGATCCAGCCTGCCACCAACACGTAGAACTCTTTGTTGTTTTCTTCCAGGATGACTTGAGCTCTCTGGATTGAACTCCTGAGATATGTGATACCTGCCACACCCCCTACTTACCTGGCTTTAGCCAGGAGTCAATATAGCAGTTGTTCAGGTAGAGGAAGTAATGAGGTCAGCAGACCTGTGGGTCAGTCCTTTTGTGTCACCTGGGACAAGTAACTTCACTTCTGAAGGATGGAGACAGAATGGAGAACACAATAGCACCTCCCACTCAGGGCTGCTGGGAATATGATAGATCATGCATATAATAAGATTAGCACATAGTAAATAGCTTGTAAATATTTCAATGTCTTGGCTTTAAAACCATTCATTCACTAATACAGATTGGGGGCCTACTGGACTGACACAAAACCCGTGAGCCAATAATTACATGACACACACCAAGTAATGATATTAACAATGAAAATCAAACTTCTAGGGCCACATATGTGGTTCCCAGTCTTCAACTGGTTGGACATCAGCAGCACTTGCAAGATGATTCCCTCATCCGTCAGACGCTACTTTTTTCTAGAAAAACGGTTCTCAAACTTTTTGGTCTCAAGCACCCGTTATACTCTTAAAAATTATTGAGGATCCCAAAGGGCTTTTGTTTGTATGTGTTATATCAGTAGATATTTTCCATATTAAAAATGAAAACAGAAAAGTTTAGAACGCAAGAATGCACAGAGCACACTGCATTAGTCATTAGAGCAATGACATCATCACACGTCACGCGGCCTCTAGAAAGTTCCACTGTGCACTTGTGAGAGAATGAGAATGAAAATGGCAAAAATATCTTAGCATTGTGGTTGACTTCACAGACCCTTGAAAGGGTCTTGGCAACCACCAGGGGTCTTTAGACTAGACTTTGAGAACTGCCGTTCTAGTGAAAATGTATTTAGACGCACCAGCCTAAAAAAAAAAAGATATTTTAATTTACTTTTCCATCTCTGCTGATGTCTTCTTGCTTATTTTTCTACAATCAGAAACTGAAAAAGTTAAATTATAATTTAAACTACATAAAGTATGAATACCTATGATTAGCTTCTTGAGTTGTATATTTTTGTGCCTGCTTACCTAAAAAAACAAGCAGAGATCAAAACCTTAATTCTTCATCTTCAGAAGCACAGCCATCCTTATGAAATAAAATTTACTTCTCTACTAAAGATTATATCTTAAGCATTTCTCAGCGGTTCACTTAGCAATAGCTTTAACTCTCAGACTTGGTTCAGAGAGAAACTGATTACTTCTTTTAAAGGGTGTCATAGTTCCTCCCAAAGAAATTTTGTTGTTATTTTAAATGAACAAAATTCTTCACAATGTTTCTAAACATAGTTAAAATGGTTTCATAATTGCATTTCACTGTTCTTGACCTTCTCTAAATTTTATTTTCAGTATTCCTATAAAATAAATGTTTTTAAAGACAACAGGACTTTTTTGCAACTATAATCTTTTCATCATCAAGCGGTTTTTTAGAAGACATCCTATTGTACTACTTTCAGTACTAACTACTTTAATTAATCTATATGGGAAAACAGCAGGCAGCTGAATCCTCTGTAGTTCATAGAGTTTAATAAAAGGAACAGCTGGTTATGCAAATACCTAAAGGTAAATGAATGAGCCCTAAAGCTTAGAAGGAAAAACTAAAATTTCTCAATACAAATCCCATCTAGCATCCTGGAAAGGAAAAGGAAAGCAAATAAATCTGTGTGTAGGGGAAGGAGGTATTTTTTATTGAGCACCTACTGCCTAAAAGGTCATGTTCTACGCACTTTATGGAAATCATCTCATTTAATCCTCACCCTTAGTTATTCTTATACTCATTTTACAATTGAGGAGACTGAAGCACAGAAATACGAGATAACTTGCTCAAGGTCACTCAGTAAGTGGTAGAGATGGGATTTGAACTTCTGCCGACTTGTAACAAGCACAGCAGAGGATCTGAGTCAGCAAACCCTTTGTTACCACTCATTAGCTATATGACCTTGGGAAAGGTACCTCAGTTCTCTAAATAGAGTGGAGACAAGAATGCCCTTCCCATGTAGGATGATGATGGAAGGAAGGATCCCCTTATTGAGGGGGATGATGGGGGGAACTCTATCACCAGGATGGTTTCCTCAGCCCCTGAAATAATTAAAAACTATTTTGTTTTGAATAACTTGAATTTAGAAATCTCAGAAGCAAGAAATTTGATTAATGCTTACAAATTATTTAAAGACTGAGTAAATGAACCGTGTAAACCAAAATCTCAGGGAAATTAAATGATCACAAAAAATTATACAGTTAATTCCTTTTTTACATTTTTTACCACATTATCATCTACTACCATGTTCATTTGGCATTCCCCAGGAATTGCTATTTACTCCTCTCAGAAGCCCAGCTCCGTGGTTATGTGTACGGGCTTTACAGCCAGATTCTCTAGGTCCACATCCCAACTAGACCTTAGACTAGTTACTGAACCTCTGCTTCAATTCCTCACTGGTAACTGCGCATAAATAGCAGTAGCTTCTGCATTGCGTTATTAAAGTTAAATTAGTTCACATATGTAACACAATTAAAATAGTGCCAGGCACTTAGTAAGAGCTCAATAGATATTAGCAATTATTTTTCATGAAATTGTTTCCAAAGAGCTTGGTGCATATCTGGACTGGATAAATATTTGTATTGAATAAATAAATGCTGACATACCCATCAGATGAATATAACAGTGTGCATTCTGAATGCGCACTAACATCCTGCTTCCTTAACCCAGTGTCCAGTCATGAGGCCTTGAAAGCAATATATCTGTATTGCTATATGATCAACAGTAGGCTCTGGATTTTCAAAAGAAGTGGGAGAAACCAACAAATGGACAATTAAAAACTTCAAACAATCCAAACAGAAGTTTGTGGCAGGCATTGTCAGTTGATTGCACAAAAGTCATTCCTTTCTTCCCCTTGACAAAAGAGCCCCAATTTATTTAGGACCCAATTCAGCTACAGGATGAACCCTGCTAGGGCTAAACCAGGCACACTATCCCATTCCTCTTTGATAAGGGCCTGTTTGCACATAGGAGTGCTGGCCAATGAGACATAAGTAGAAGTCCTCTGAGAGAGGGGGAAGTGCTTCTGGGATTTTTACTCCCTGATGAAAAATGAGAATGATGCAAGGGGACACAGGTGTCACCTCAGAGCATTTATCCCCACTGAAAATCATATCATTTTTTCCCCCATCTTTTACTGATTTCATTACTGCTTTATTTTGCCGTTTGGATTGTCGGATTTCCTTATGGGCTAATTGTCTCTCTCTCTCCACTAGGAGATAAGCTCCAGGAGTGACGGAATAGTTTATCTGACTTATTCATTGTGCCTTGAACAACAGCGAGGACATAGTTGGAGGTCAATACATATTTGTTGACAAAATGGATAAATAAATTATCTGCCTGCGATACTCTCTGGGGCAACGGCTTAGAATTTCCAGAGAATCTTCAATCTCTGGCCTGGAAAGTAATCACCAAGCTGTGGATGTTCAGGGCAGAAAACAGTGGGGGATGGTTAAACTTTCACTGTGCCCCTCTTTCCAGCCACACAGCTCACCTCCTCCCTTCCCTGTGTCTGGTGTTCTGGAGCCCAGAACTCTCAGAAGTTCTACAGGCTCATTTGTTTTACAGGTTCTCCCCCGACTATAGACACACTTTAGCTGATGTCTCCCTCTGCTCCCCTAAATCAGGTACCACTCCTCCATCTGCTGTCTTCTCAAAATGTGTTGAATTCTCTTAACAGGTGATATCTTCTCTCCATTCTCTTCCATCATGCAGATTTTATCTTATTATACATTTACTAACAAGAAGAAGAGGAGAAAAATTCATATGGTCAAGGTCACTTTTAAATGGAGAAAACATAAATATTTAGAAGGTAAAGGCAGATGGCATCACCCTCAAAGATGATATCAGACAATCAATTAAGTAAAAGCTTGTAATACAATATAAATTAGATTTATTATTATTTTTAAAAGGCAAACTACAGTATGAGTAGTAGGAGAAAAAATATGATGATCCAAGATTATAAAAACCAGGGTCCATTATGGGACTGCATCTAAAGTATCCCCTTTTAGATAGGAGAGCACAGTATGCACAATATACGTGAGTAATAGAATTGCAAAAACAGTTCTATGCAGTATACTCTGAACATGCCATTTGCAAGGCAAGTTAGCACAACAGAGGCATCTGGATTTGGAGCCAAAAGACACGGTGCCAGCCCTGATGGTGCCAGACCTGTGTGAATGCTGGCAAACTCCTACAGCAATCTGCATCTTCTAACACACACCTTTGCTGGGAGAGTCAAATGAAATAACTCAGGTAAAGTCCTTTGTAGATGGTGGCAAATTCTACAGAGTTTTCCTAGTTATTACACTGAAGAAGGAAAATATTACCTTTAGAGTAATCAAAGTTTTAATTTCTGAAAGAAATAGACTGATTCCATGTGCAATGTCTCTATCAGTACAAGCAAGATCTGGAGGGACTGATAAATAAATATATATAGATATAAAATCTTATATGGAAAAGATAAAAGGTGTCACAGGTTCATTTCTTCAATGAATGTATAAGCCAAGCACCATGCTAAGTGCTGGAGAGAGGCAAGTAAGGCAGACACATTCCTGTTCTCATGGACCCAAGATTTTAGTTAACAATCACATAAAAAGATGTATCATTCGTGCTGAGATGAGCACTCTGAAGGAAAGAAACAGCACACTACGAAGGTGTATAACAGAGGAATTAACCAGGTCAAGGGCTGGCACAGGAGGGGTAGGGATGGGGGTACACATGACAGATGCTGGCAGCGGCAACAGCACATGCAAAGGCCCTGGGGTCATGACAACACTTGTAAACTGAAAGGAGAGAAAGTTAATGTACCTGAAGGCAGAGGGCCCAGGGGTCTAGACATGAGGGAAAAGCTTTGAGGTGGGTGGGCCTTGAGGGCCAGGCTAAGAATATTAGAAATTAAAGGATAATTCCTTTATCCTCAAAGGAAAGGGAAGTGTTTGGTGGGTTTTACACATAGCAGATTTGAGCTTTGAAACAAACAAAAAAACAAAGACTCAGTCTACAAGGTGAAAGGGATCGAAGAGCAGCAAGAAGGAACTGATCTCCAGATCAGGACAGAGCAACTGCATGGTCCGGGAGAGAGGTGCCTGAAGCCTGCACCGGGGATCAAACAGTCAAAGAGAGGAGAAGGTTAGGAAGTATCGGGATTAGTTAGTGATGCTGAGGTGAAAAGGAGGGAGAGGAGGGTTTCTGATTTGAAGAACTGGGTGAACGGAGGTTCAATTCAGGAAGGCAGGGAATCAGGGAAGGAAATCTGGTTAGTGGGAAAGAGCAAGAGTTTAGTTTTGAACACACTGAGTTTCCGCATTATGAGACATCACGAGGAGATGTCCGATACCTGTCTCAGAGAGGTGAATTAGATCGGGGATAGGATTTTAGAAGTCATTAATTAGGGTGTAGGCGGCAACTAAAGGCTTGGATGAAATTGCCTAGGGGGAGAAGAAAGTGGGAGACAAGAGGAATATACGCATGAAAATGCACTCACATTTATAGTTTAATTCAGTCCTCCTCATACCCCTAATTTGGTTTAAAACCTGCCTTCTCGTGGGGACTTTGTCTTTGCAACCCCATGACCTACTCGGCGTGGTTTCACTTTTATTGGTACCGAATGAGAAATAAAATGTTGCTTTCTTCAAAGAGATGAGCAATAGCAAATTCCCAGCACCTTTGTACCTAGAATATGAAATAGGAAACAGCTGACAGGCAAGTAAGGGAGGCTATTAGCTGTAGATTCTAAGGGTTATTAAACATTGAGAGAGGAGGAAAAAGAAAAAAATCATCTTCCCTGATACAGCCTTTAAAATTCTTTTGTGTAGAGGGCCTCAAAAGCCATCAATCAGGAAAATGATCTCTGGCAAAGAAGAATATGGCTGGTGTAAATAATGAATGAATGAAGGCAGAAACAGAATGTGGAAGCCGAGGTGCTCTTGGAGGAACTTTGTGCTGGAAAGTTCAAGCAACAGCTAAATGACTTTCTTCTCATTGATTGTCTTCTGAGCATTGTGTGTGTGTATATATAAATAAATATATATATATATATTTTTTCTTTTATTTTCCTGGTTGAATTTTAGGTATCACGGAAGATCCTTATTAAAAAAAAAGAAATACTATTTGCTTTTAAATGCTAATGAAGACCTCTAGAGAAAAAGATAACATTAAATCAAGGTTATTATTTAATACATATCAGTCCTCAATAAATTCACTCAAGGACAAACGATCTAAAAAGTCAAGTCCTCGTCCTGGTGAGCACTCAGCAAGGACGAATGCTGGCTGTGATTCACGTGCCTCCAAGGTGCTTGCAGGTTCTAGAATGACTCAGAAATATTTGTTCCTAGGGACCATCAAAGTGACTCATGTGACATTATTAAAATTGTTCTCTAAATCCACAAGAAGTGCCTACACTAAAGTCCTCACATAAGTATAACAACAGCAAACCATTTATTTACTGGCCTCCTTGAAATTCAAACCAACATTTATTCTCAGAAAAAACTGCGCTCTAGAGTGTCTATTGATTCACCCAGCCCAGTGCTCTATCCGACAATTAAAAGTATAATTAGCATTAGAATGTATTTCTTCTTTCACAAGATCAGAATAATTTTCTGTCATTTCCAATTAAAATAGGAAATTAAAAAAAAAACCCTGATATTCATTGTCTTTGTATCACAAGCTACAACTATACATTTACATTTCAAAATTATGGCAAGTCTGTTCAAAATTAGATATTTGGAAGACCAAACATGGAGACAAAAATGTCGTGACTGAGATAGAAGGCTTGTAGTAAATTCTGTTACTCTGGGCTCTCACTTTCTAACTAACAATTACACACTGTTCTTCAAGAGAGTTTATAAGCTGTACTTACAAATTTTAACTACACTTTGAATCAGCTTACGAAAGCCAATTCACCATAATAACTTATTTGTGTAAGTGTTAATTTTATCATCTGATGCTATTTATTTTGTGTGCTTCATCAAAAGCCATTGACATCTTTAGAAACAATCCTGTATATGAAACATGAAAATAACCAATTACCAGCAAATTTGGTCAAAGTGCTCATTGACTCAGCTAGCATCATAATTAGACAATTGATATATACTAAAAGTACTAGAAATAAAAAAAACTTTGTGATAATAATAGCTTAGTTGAGGAGGCTGGTCTAATTTTGTCACTTAATTAACCACATAATCATGAGAAAGTGGGATATATATGTTATTCTGCTCTATCAATAATCAAAAAGTTAATTTAGGATAAACCTGAAAACACAGGAATGCTTTTTGTAACATTTTGAACAAAATTATCCCTGAATCTTTAAGTATACTTGTTATTTTACTTTTGAGGTAAAAAAAACCTACCTTGGCTCACCAATTAAGAAAGTCCTAAATCATGAACATTCTCTAGATGGCTTTGGGTAAGTAGCTAACTTCTTTAACTCCGTATGTCATGAAGTATTAGATTAACAATAGTAATAATCAGGGACATAATATCAAATCTTAGTGTTCCTTTTTACAATGCTGAAAATCGTAAGGTAGGAGGAAAAGTGTGGAATAATGGTGTTAGTACACGTATGCTCCTCAGACTAGCCCCGCTTCCCAAATCCAAAGAAACTCCATTACACAATATAGAAATCAGCGGTATCTTGGTAAGTGACTCTCAGGGTGTGGCAGAATAATATGACCCTCCCCCAAAAGATGTCCACGCCTAATCCCTGAAACCTGTGACTATGTTACCTTACATGGTAAAAGGGACTTTACAGATGTGATTTAGTTAAGGACGGAAAGATGGGGAGATTAGACTGGATTATCCAGCTGGGCCCAATGTAATCACAAGAGTAATTATAAGAGGGAGGCAGGAGGGTCAGAGTCAGAGAAGGAGGTTTGATGATGGAAGAGGTGTGTTTTGGTAATGTGTTACAGCAACAATAGAAAACTAATATGGTAGGAAAACAAACAAACCTGACTCATAGAGCTTGCTCACTTCCATGATGTAAATACTCCCACGGCCAATTTTAAGCCATGACGTTAAATGCTGCTACAATCAGCCAAGCTGGTGAGAGCCCCCTTCAACATACCACTGGATAGAACTATAAAATGGCACTAATCACACAGCCTGCCTGTGAAAACACGACTCAAGACTTTTATGTGATTCTCCTATGGTTATTAATTTATCTTCACTACTTTAAAATTTCCTCTAACTGACCAATGCGCTGATTCGCCATTATCCTAGCGTCACCTTTCTTCAAGTCCCATTCACGCCACACGCCTGACAAAGACAGTCGCTCTTCCTGGGATAGCAAATATATACCAAAATTATGAAAGTGTTGAGCTAACCCCGTGGGTACTTGGTTCTCACAAAACCAATGATACCTCAGTGAACAAATTCTCTCAGACAAAAATTGTCATTGGCCTGAATGCCACAATTTCTGGCGTCCTGAGTGTGGGGGCAGTAACAGCGGCAGCTGAGGAGAAGGTCTCCTGTGGTCCGAGGAGCAACACTCTTGTGAGTTTACGAAACAGTTTTTTGGTCACTAACCCAGAGACTGTCCAAAGGAGGTTTATAAAGAGAAGACTTGAAGAATTTCATCCTCCTCATTTGGAATGGAGGAAAGAAAAGAACTCAGAATGAAATGTAAAGAATTGGATTATAACTTTTTTTTAGTGATGCTTCCAGGGATGCATCCCAGGAGATTCTCACCCACTAAGATGAGGTCCTAGAATTCTTACTATTTGCAGACGACATGATCTTATATATAGAAAACCCAAAAAAATCCATTGGAAAACTACTAGAAATAATCAACTACAGCAAAGTGGCAGGGTACAAAATCAACTTACAAAAATCAGTTGTATTTCTATATGCTAATGATGAACTAACAGAAAGGGAACTCAAAAAGACAATCCCATTTACAATTGCAACAAAAAGAATAAAATATCTGGGAATAAATTTGACCAAGGAGGTGAAAGACCTATACAATGAAAACTATAAGACACTATTGAAAGAAATCGAGAAAGACATAAAGAAATGGAAAAATATTCCATGCACATGGATTGGAAGAATAAACATAGTTAAAATGTCCATACTACCTAAAGCGATCTACAGATTCAATGCAATCCCAATCAAAATCCCAATGTCATTCTTCATGGAAATAGAACAAAAACTACTGAAATTTGTATGGGGCAACAAAAGATCCCAAATAGCTAAAGCAATCCTGAAAAAAAAGAACAAAGCTGGAGGCATCACAATCCCTGATTTCAAAATATACTATAGAGCTATAGTAATCAAAACAGCATGGTACTGGTACAAAAATAGATACACAGATCAATGGAACAGAATTGAAAGCCCAGAAATAAAACCACACACCTATGGACAGCTAATCTTTGACAAAGGAGCGAAGAACATACAATGGAGAAAGGGAAGTCTGTTCGATAAATGTTGCTGGGAAAATTGGACAGCCACATGCAAAAGAATGAAAGTAGACCATCTTCTATTGCCATACACAAAAATCAACTCAAAATGGATTAAGGACCTGAAACTATAAAACTCCTGGAAGAAAATATAGGCAGTACACTAACTGACACTGGTCATAAAGGGATCCTTTCAAATTCCATGTCTACTCAGACAAGGGAAACAAAAGAAAAAATAAATGAGTGGGACTTCATCAGACCATAGAGCTTCTACAAGGCAAATGAAACCAGGATCAAAATGAATAGACAACCCACCAGCTGGGAGAAAATATTCACAAATCGTTTATCTGACAAGGAATTAATCTCTGTAATATATAAAGAACTCACACAACTGAGCAACAAAAAAACAAACAACCCGATAAAAAAATGGGCAGAGGATATGAACAGACATTTTTCCAAGGAAGATATACAGATGGCCAATAGACATATGAAAAGATGTTCAACATCACTAACCATCAGGAAAATGGAAATCAAAACTACACTACGATATCACCTGACACCCGTTAGAATGGCTATAATCACCAGGACAAAAAACAACAAATGCTGGAGAGGTTGTGGAGAAATGGGGACCCTCATTCACTGCTGGTGGGAATGCAAACTGGTGCAGCTTCTATGGAAAACAGTATGGAGATTCCTCAAAAAACTAAAAATAGAAATACCTTATGATCCAGCAATCCCACCCTTGGGCATCTACCCAATGGACATGAAATCAACCATCACAAGAGGCGTATGCACCCCTATGTTCATTGCAGCATTATTCACTATAGCCAAGAAGTGGAAGCAACCCAAGTATCCCTCAACTGATGATTGGTTAAAGAAGATGTGGTATATACATACAATGGAATACTACTCAGTCATAAGAAAAGACAGAATTGTCCCATTTGCAACAACGTGGATGGACTTAGAGGGTATTATGTTAAGTGAAATAAGCCAGAGAGAGAAGGACAAACACTGCATGAGGTCACTCATATGTGGAATATAAACGAACACACGGACAGAGAGAACTGATTGGTGGGGGGTGGGCACAAGGGGTGAAGGGATTCATCCACACGGTGATGGACAAAAAATAATGTACAGCTAAAACCCCACAATGTTATAAACTATTAAGACATCAATAAAAAGGAAAAAAAAAAAAAAAGATGAGGTCCTAGAATTGGTATTAAGAAATCCCCAGGCAGTTCCTCTAATCTGTGGTTAAGAACTATCAACCAGACCAGAGCTTCTCAGCCAGGGTGATTCTGCCTCCCGGGGGATATTTGGCAACATCCGGGGACATTTTTGTTTGTCACAAGTGGTGGAGGATACTACTGGCATCTAGTGGGTAAAGGTCAGGGATACTGCTAAACATCCTACAATGCACAGGACAGTCTCCAAACAAAGAATTATCAGTCCAAAACATCTACAGTGCCGAAGTGGAGAGACCCTGAACTAGATCAGGCCATGAGAGGGTCTACACCTCCCAGATTATTTCTATTCTTGGCAACAAAATCTCTGACAATTAAATATGTTGTTGCAATGTATTATTTATTCATGATGACATTTCTGTATAGATCAGAACATAAATCCTCGCACTTTGTGCTAAGCAATAATTAGTGTTACATGAATGATAACCTGTGCCAAAAGAAATTTTAAAAGGTTACCTACCATAAATGGCATTAACTATCATTCTGTCTACATCAATTATATAGGATTCTCTAAAGAATTATTTTTTAAATCACTCTTTGAGTGTAATAAAGTCATTCATACAAATTCAAACCCTCTTTATAATAATGTTTCTCCTTCAGAGAAATGCCACTTTTCATTCGTCTATTTTGTTATGTTTTCCTATACTATTTTCTCTAGAAAAATATGCTTGGATTAAGTAAAGAAGCTTTTAAACAAAACTCTTAAAGTACTTAATGAATATGAAAAAAATATCATATTCAGATTTTAAAAGGCTCTGTTCTCATTTACCTTCTCCTTCTAATGTAAATGTTAATCCCTTCTAAAGTAATTGGGCTCGCTTAAATTGCCAATCACAATTAACACATACTCAAAATTTGCTAAAAGTGAGGATGAAACACCAGCAGAGAAAAATATCTTGTATTCAGTAGACTTTTGTTTCCTGAAATTAAAATTTGAAATGACTTTAATTACTCACAAAGAAGGCTTGGTTGACCAACCCAGTTTTCTCTGAACTGATGAAAAGATAGACCAAATGGAAAGAAAATCATGAAGGCAAAACTGACTTGTCTTTTCAGAAAAATTCTAAGGACTTGTTCAGACTGTAACATAAAGTCCAATACATATCAGGCTTCTCATTGAAGTATATAAATGTAATTGCCAAATGACTGTATCTAGTCTTATTAACGTCATATTCAACATTAAAGAAAGGAAGCTTTCTAGTGAGTATTAGGGGAATGAGGACATAGGATTGGCAACTTATTGGTGCAGTAAAGACATGTGCGGCTGTTCAAGACACTGTATGTAGGGGAGCTGGCAAATAGGCTTTCCTCTGGGCTGGTTCTTGTGAATAAATTGGTACTTGTGCCAATTTCAAAAGGTAGTCATCTGGTTTACTCCCGATCTTGATTTAGAAGTTCTTCTGAGGGTAGACAGACCAGTACACTGCTCTTTGCTGAGTTACAAAACAACCATAGGCCAGGAAAGCAAAAGAGTCCTACGAGTTTTAAATGATGCAAGATGCAGAAGATCAGCCTGATGGGCAGAAATTAATGTTGTTACTAGCCAACATGTGCAGTGACTATGATCAAGGCACCATGAATTATATCACTTATATCCTCACAGCAATCTCATGATTACTTGATGCTCTTTTACAGGTGAAGACACTGAGGTTTGGAAAGGTTAAATAAACTGCCCCCAGAAACATAAGTAATAAGTAGTGGAACTGGGCTTCAGACCTGGAATGACAGATGCTGGAGCCCTCTCTCTTAATCATTATGCTGTGCCACGGATGGCCCACGTCAGGAGGAGGTTTGAGCTCTGAGATGATAAAAGCAGAACCAACCCTGTCAGAGTACCCACGGCTCAAAACGCAGCTCAGTGTTCCCAGCATGCACTTGGTAGCAATCCCATCACAACATGCACTGGTCCTTTCAGCCACACTTAGACACAGATCACATGACTGCCCTTCTGTCACCTCCAGACACAAAAGGTACACCACAATATAATATTAAACAACTGTCTCATTTTATTCCAAACAGCTGCTTTCCTTTATGCTTCAGTTAGAATAGCATTTGGCTGTGCTCACAAGCCATTAGTGCTCCCATGGGCTTAAAAGTGCCACATAAAATAAATTGATCATATTTGGGCATATGCTCTGAATAGGTGATGGGAAAACGGGCCTTATATTGACCCACAACGTTCCATTTCTGGGCTTGCTCAGTCCTTTTTTATTGCTCTGTCATCAAGTTCCAATGCAGTTTACAATTTACTTGTTTATTTAGTTTAACGGGCTATAATAACATCTATTTTGGCAGCTTTTGGTTGATCCTGCATACCTGACCGCAGGACCTAATGTGAGAGTTCCTTAATCCGTAAAATGGAAGGCATGGAAATATGTCTTGAAATGTTTAAAAATTGAGTAAAGTCACTGATGAAGGTATTCACACACCAAATGGGGACTGAGTAAAGGCAATACGGAGCCCTTTAGGGACAAGGGCTATTTTCTACTTTGCTGTTCCTGTTGATGTGAACGTCAATAATTATGTTTGACAAAGGGTTGAACAACCTCAAGTGACAGCTCTGACAAAGCCATCCTGTAGATTACAGAAAACCTAAAAGGCAGAATGTTTGGAGGTAAAATTCTAAAAAGTGTGCCCTGCATCTGGAAATTAAGAAAGCATTCCATTCCAACTGTGGAGCGGTGACAGGATCTTTATTGAGGTGACTTTCTGTAGAGTCCAGACACAAGGGCTATTCTTAGAACAACCAAAAAAAGCACGGAGCTACCTAAAAATAATGATGACTCAACACCTAGAGGTTTCAATGATGTAATGTTGTCAATGAGCACCCTCTCTCCTCGCAGGTTGCAGTTTTTAAAATAAGCAAGCTCACAGCTCACCTTCTGAGGAAAGCAAAAATCTCATACACTGAAGGAGAAAATTAGGACACGTGGGTCCCATATAGAAAGGTCCATCCAGGCATCGCCTGGCGCTGTGGCTTGGTTGACTTGTTGAAGAAGAAGCCTCTGCCAAAGTCAGAGTCAGTTCTTTCCCTCTGCCACCCTCACTCATCAGTCGTCCTTTCAGAACAGGCCCTGTGAGACAGGGCAACAATGGTGATTACACAAGAGGTGGGTCTGAAAAGTCCTGTCCTCAAGTCACCGCAGCCAGCACAGTTCATGGGGAAGGATGGGTCCATCTGGAGACTCTTGAATAGGGTCAAGGCAGCTCAAAACATAAAACCAAAATATACCCCAGAGCCTTCTCTCTCCCCTCTCAGGTGCACCCGTTCCCTGTGCTCCTATAAGATGCCACATCCACTGCAATCTCTCACTCCACCTAACTGATACCATAGTTATCAGACCCAGTAAACATTAAGCTCCATGAGAGCTTGCATCTCACTCCTCTTTGTACTCCCAGTGCCAAGAGCAACATCTGGGACACGGGAGATTTTCAATAATTGTTAAATAATCGATGGCTGGGTTGATTAGACTGAGTAATACAGTACTCTGTCCCCTTGTGAACATATTTATGAGTCATTGTCCTTCTCTGTGTATGTAGATTATATAACTTAGGATATCTTAGGCTATATCTTAAGATATACTATCTCCTAGGGGTACATTCATTAGAAAGAGAATTCTCTTTTTCTTGCTGAGGAAGATTCACCCTGAGCTAACATCTGTGGCCAGTCTTCCTCTCTTTTGTATGTGGGTCACCACCACAGCATGGCTGATGAGGGGTGTAGGTCCATGCCTGGGATCTGAACCCACAAACCTGGGCCACCGAAGTGGAGTGTGCAGAACTTAACCACTAGGCCATGGGGCCAGCCCATAGAAAGAGAATTCTTGATCAGAAATCAGCCTTCAAGATCCAGAAGATTCTAGACACTGTAGGAGATACTTGGGGCCAGGATATTCCTCACACCACTGAGCCAATCTATTCGTTCTTGAGGCTAGCTCTGTTCAGCAAGGAACAAAGCAAGAGAGAGGGGTTTGAGAGTCAGGGCTGGGGGCATTATAAATAGGTATTTAATATATTAGGTCTTATGTGTACAACTGAGTGTTTCTTTTTCAAAAAGGTGAACTTGTTGCAGCAAGGCCTTCATTGTGTGTTTCTGGAATTCCCAAAAGTCAGTTCCCAAGCTTTCCCCAAAATCATTCCTATTATTTTGTAGCTATTTCTCATCATACTATTTTGTATACGTTGTTTTGAAATACAAAATATTTCACTCAGGTTGGTTACCCACTTGAATCGCCAAACATGATTCTCAGTGACTTGTTTGCTTCCACAACTTCAAATCCACCCTAAATACAAAGGCTTTGCACCACCCAAAACATTGCAAAGAATGTGCTGTCAGTGATGCCAAAAGAGAAGTCCCTTTGAGAGAGACCACACTCAGAGATGTTTGTACAGGGGAAAGACAACCCCAGTGGAGCCGAGAGCCCAGGTGTCAACAGGAAGCAGGGCAAATGCAGGACTAGAAAACCAAATGCTGTCTCACTTTCTATTCCTCTTCCTAAATCATGATATCCCCACCCTCCCGACTCCCACAGAACAGGACTATCTGTAGGAAGCAAATTTAATGAAAGCTAGTTATCAGTGCCCAATTTCTGACATGGAAGACTTTTCATTTTTCTGAAATTTTCAAAAGAAGTTATTTGAAGAGTTAAACTGCTTTTCTCTTCTGTGCTCCTTGCAAAGACTTGAACTTCAGCTGCAAAGAGATAAATTTTAAGTGGACTTCGATTCCAAGTTTTGCAACTGGAGAGAACACAACACCAATGAGGAAAATAATCTATTTGAGAGAAAGAATAAAAATCTCAAGTGTCAGGCATTGAAGCTACAGCACCTTCCCACAAGATGGCCTTTAGGGTTCAAATTAGACTCATTTATTATAAGGACAAACTTAAATATATGTATCCTCAAATGGTTTATGTATATGTGTTCATTTCTCACGAATTAATATTAGACCAGCCATCAGATTTAAGAGCCAAACGTAAGATATAGTCACGAGATCACATGCTTTTCTGCAAACACGCAGACCACATGTGCTGTGGAAGATGTTATTGTTTACTGATTGCCAAGTTGTATTTTTTCCTTGAAGATGTTTAAAATCTATACTTTCAAACAATGTGAGTTATAGCAAAAAAGTGTTGTGTGTATGTTATTCTAAAAATATATAATCTACTAATTTAGGTGATTTTTTTCTATTCATGGTAGAATTTAAAACATCTACAAATACACCCTTAATGACTCATGGCCAGCCTTCTTCCATATTGAAAATGATTGTTAAAGTGCTCATAAAAATCTGAGCAAAATTTGATCAGATAATTCAGAAAATTTTCTTACATTACACATACACATAATTAGGTTAATACAGGAGAAACAGAATATCAAGACCAATTACCATAAATGGGGTGGCTATGACTGAGTATTAACTTTTAATTTGAGCTTACTGAAAGCCACAGAAAAAGAGAAACATGTAAGTTACATAACTTTCCTAGTGAGAAAGAATACCAGCTCCCTAGAGTAAACAAAGTTTTCTATGTTCTAAAAAACATCAGATGAACCTTATATGGGAACAGTGAACAACACGTATCCTACAACAAATGCAGAAATAGTTTTCATGTTGCAAAAACTGAGATTAAACTTTCTTGAAACCCAAAGTTGTCATATAAAAGCACAGCTTTATGAGGATTCTACAAAGACCTGGCCTTTCTTCCAACTTCTGCAGCACATGTGCCATATAGGTCTACATGTTTTTAGAAAAGCTCTTCCCTTCTTGAACCAGAGATAGTCACAGGCGTGGATGGTGGGGAGGGGGATGAAGGAGCATGAAGAAGGAAACCAACAATTACCAAGATCTAGTATTGTGACACCTCTTCTACCCATTTCACCTCATTTAATCATGTAACAAACCTTTAAAGAATGTATTATAACCCTATTTTATAAAGGAGGGAACTGAGATTTAGAGAAGTTAAGTTGGCCAAGCTCACATAACTAGCACGCAGTTGAGGCAGGATTTAGACCCAAGTGCTTCTGAATCCAAAGCCCTTTCACTGGGCTCTTCTGTCTCCCTATGTTGGAGGAGGTCATCCAGAGAACATGACTGTTAGTTGACCCATGAGCTGGACCAGGGCAATGTGAGGCTCCTCACCCCATCCCCTGTCCTTGGAATGTACGTTCTGCCCACTGTTCACACAGTGGGAGCCGTTTTCAAGGACGCAGCCTGAGAGAGCAATGTGTTGTTGAGACCATCTGGATGGTATATGTGACTGAACCCAGGTGAGGCCGCTCTATAAACTTTTAAGATTCTTGCAGGTGTGCGTGGAGATCTACTTGTCTCGTGGTCGCTGAAGACAAGACTTATATGTAAGTCTCTTCCTTATTAAAACTGCCACCGACAAATCTGGAGCAGGCTGCCTCTTTCTTCAATCTCTCCTTGCCCTCTGTGTACAGAGGCCAGTTTCAGATTTCACCAGGGAACTCCCGAGGTTGTGAACCAACACTCTGGAAATGCTCATGGTATGTCTAGAGCCTGCTAGACATTACAGGATGTAGAAGGATGATGAGCTTGCTCTACTGCCCTCAAGATACTAACAATCATCCAGTTGGAACGTTAAGACTAGATAATCTAAGGCAGTGTACTCTACATATAAATAATATACTAAATAATTTGGAGTTAATAATAGCTACAAATTTGGAGGGAAAGTGTAGGTTTTGAACAAAGTGCAAGATGATATTTCAACATGTTTGATGAAAAATCTGAACTATGTCATGTATCTGATCAATGGCTCTACCCCTCAAAACACTGATAGAGATTACAGTGTTTCTGTTTAAAATGATGGTTGTACTGTATAATACAACATTCCCAGCAAAATATAACACTTCAAAATAGTACCAGAAATTGATCACACTTAAAAAAATAAACTACACATATTCTGTTTCTATATATCCATTCTGCTTAAAAGGTAGGGGATTACAGTTGAACACCGTATGTATAAAATCATGAATGAATAAGTAATAATGAAATATATGCAGCACACTCCCATAGAGTAAATATCACATGATATTAATGGAACTGGCACTCAGTTCATCTATATCACACTGCGCTCATCCATTGAACTAAATGTCAGGCCTGTTGTGAAGGATACCTGGGCGGAGTTTTAAAGTTCATGTTCAAGCTCTCTGACTTTCTCTGGTTATCGCAGAGTTGGTCAGGAATTTCTTGACCACCGAACTGAGACCAGAATCAAGGAAGCCAAGAAGGCAGGGTGTAGTCCATGCCACCTTCAGCTGGTGAGAGCAAGGAAAACTAATGATAAAGCCTATTCTTCCCCCATCCTTCCCCTGGGTGCCATCTCCAAAATTGCCTCTTAAAAGGAATGTTCTTAGACAAAAGAACTCAATAGTTATCCTTGAATTTACAAATCTTTTTAAACTTGAAGTAATTGAAAATTATCTCATTATGACCAGGGCCACTGTGATGGTTATGCCTTTTGTGCATTTCTCAAGGGCTCCTGGCCTGGGAAGAGAGCAAAGGATAAAATTCAGCCTGCCTTCCACCTGTCAAGCCACCCACAACTGCTCAGGGCTTTATCCACCCCAAAGAACATCATTTGTACAAATTCACCTGCCTTGCCCCAGGCAGTGTGCCCTAAGACTGCTTCTGCCCACAGGAGCACCTTCTAATGATTCAGAGTCACTGTACAGGCTAGCAGCAGCTCTGATGGAAACCTTATGAAGTGGCTTCCGAGTGTCTTCATTATTCCAAGAGAAAAAAGCTCCACGTCTGTCTTTAACATCATCCCAGACTAATTGGAACATGGCAGCCGTTTTTCCCCAGGTGCCATCAAGAATATACGCTAACCTGCTCTTTGGCACAGAAACCAAATACTCTCTACTCTGTATGCATCAGGCTTAATTCTTTCCACCGCCTCAATTATTTCCAGGCAGTTAAGTGGGGCGTTTAGAGTGGCTTGTCAGGTTCTTGAGCCCCAGGGTGGGTCACTCAGTGCTGTGGAGAAGCAAGATACTAAATGTGCCTCTGGAAGATTTTAGTCACTTCCAGAAAGGTTAAGGTTCCATAGAATGTCCTACAGCAGCTTTCAAATCTGCCCCACGCAGGGCCTCTCATCTGTCAGGTGCCCCCAAGTGATTAGCAGTGACTAATTATGGTTCCCAGTCATAGTCCAGAGAAAAGGGAAAACAGGACTAACTTTTACGGAGTGCAATGACTTGCACTGTCCTTTCACAATTTAAACATTCTTTAAAGCACATCTGTACGTGTCAGTTCCACAGTGAACAACACGAGAGAAACGGTGAAATTCCTAAGTCGTCCTTGAATATAGCTGTTCCCTGCTTTAACGTTTAAAACTCACACTTGGTTGTCATTTCTCCACCCTCAGGTCACCGTAGTTCACTTCCTTTTAGTTTTCTCAACCCATATTCAGTGACACTTAAACTATAGTAAATTATTATCTTCTTGTTCATTCCTTGCTACACACCCTTAGCACGAATTTTTTGGCCAGCCTTAAGTCATCCCCATTACACGTTTTCTAAGGTCTTCCAAAGCACCAGACTTCATCTTTCTTTCCCACTTTTTCTGTTCTTTTTTTTCCCCTTATCTCTCCCTTTTCTTTTCTAGGGGTGGTTATGAAAACAGATGTGCTTAAGACATTTCTAATTTTTTAACTCACTTGGCTGATTAAATAGGTCAGCCACCTTTAAAAATTTTAATCATGTAAATATAAATTCACACATAAAACAAGGTTATTGACATGAGTATCATATCTAAACTATGAGAGTGACTTGGACTCAACGCATTTACGTTTAGCTTGAGTCTTGCTATTGAATCACCTGAAGTTCTCATTCTCTCAGCCTTACATTCTTTTGCTTGAATGTTCATGCTGATAGATAGCCAACTTTATTTCTAGAACCTGTTTTCCACGGTGGGATTCAGAGATGGTGAGTTATGGTGGTTAATAAAGTAGAATTAAAAGTCAAGATGCCTCGTACTTACTCTATCAACCTAGATGGACTAAGTTATCCTGTAACAACAAACCCGCAAATCCCAACGGCTTAAAGCCACAAAGATTTTTTTTTTTTTTTTGGTCACCTTACATGTTCCTCATAGGTTGGCCAGGACTCTGTTCTGTGTCATTGTCTTCACTCCACAACCCAAACTGCTTGAGCCAGCACTACCTGGCACAATGTCCATTGCCCCCGCAGAGTGAAAACATTCTTCAGGGTCAAACGTGGGTAATTAAAGGCTTGGCCTGGAAGTGACACAGGTCACTTCTGCTCACACATTGGGCAGAACTAGCCAGAGGGTTCCAGGGAATACAACTCTGATATGTGCCCAGGAGGTAGAGAGGCAGAAAGACACCACCCTCATGGGGATGTCATGACGATGAGAGGGTTGAATGTTTATAAAGCATTTGGAGAGCACCTGCCACCTCTCTACATGCTATATAAGTGTTTGCTGCTGCTATTATTATTATTAAAAACAACGAATTCATAATTTTTCACCCTTCAGGCTTCTCCTATTGAACTGAATTTGGCTGAATGTTTCATGGTGGTTGTTTCATTGTTCTCCTTTAGCTACCAGTGAGTGCTAATGTCCCCTTAAGCAGACCCTTATCCATCTTCAGCACAGACACAGGACAGCTCACAGGATGCCCTTCCAGCCTCACCTGTCTCAAGATGCTTTGCAGCCCAGCTGGACCCAGAAAGGCAAACCCAAGGAACACGCCAAAGGGAAACGAACCCCAGTAACTTCTAGGTGTTGGATGCTGTGAACATCCCCGTTCTAAATGTGTTTCATACAAAAATATTTATGCTTCAAGCTGTAGCATGCAAACAGCAATCTGCATTTATTGGTTTCAGATGCCAATTTCCTCCAGCTCTGGTTCTCCTTTGTGTTATATAAACAAATCTCAACCATCTGGACCACAACAAGCCACACTGAAGTATGTGCTCACTCCTTGCAAAAGCATCAAATCAAAATACAATCTCACAGAATTCTGCTAACAGAAAATTGGAGTGAACATCATGGCCCTCACAAAGCTGTTTAAAAATGTTCTTTAGGTGTCAGAACTCAGAATTTATTAGGCTAGCAGAAATGAGCACATCAGAATATTTATCTCTTTGATAAGCGGAAACAAACATAGCCAGAAGATCAGCTCCTATGATGTTACCTATATGAAGAGCGGTCCAATTCAGTACCTTCCAAATTATCTCAAAAAGCAAAAGGGCTTAGGAAAAGTGTATCAGACAGGTGAGAAAATAGAGAAGAAATCGCTGTAAGACTCATGCATGATAGTCAGAAAGCAAAAAACTTGAATTCCTACCCACCTAAAGAAATTAAAATGCATGCTTTATAATAATTGCAGGAAAGAAGCTAAATTCTAGTCCATCAATATCAAGAAACAATGAATCAAAAGTCGGTTTTGCCAAACAAGAAAGGCCTCTGCCAAAGCAAGTTACATATGTTACCACCTACCCACCTGGACCTCTGAAATGAACACTGTCATTTCTGATGTCTTATCTCCCTGATACAACTGCAGGCTGCTGAATGCATCTTCCCAAATATTTCAGACAATCACCATGCCAGCCTTAATCACAGGCAAATACAAGGAGTGCTGGAAATTCATCTTACTTCTCCCTCTGCCTAAAAATATCTCCCCACCAACTTAGCACAGTGCCTAAACTGTCCACCCTTTGGGAAAGATAACCATCAACAGACTTCGTGGCTCAGATTCATGAACTTCGAATATTGTGGAAAGAATAGCCTGAGAGAATGGCATACAAGACAAGTGAGTTTTATTAAGACAGTGAAAAACAATGGAGGTGTGAAGGGAAGACAGTAAAAGTCTGGAACTTGAAGAGAAATTTGTGGCAGTGAAAAGGAGGAGCTGCAAGGCTCCCCAAATGCCTTTTTCTAGAATCCCATGATCATGCCTCCTGGCTATTGTCAACTCATTTGGTATCTGATCATCTTGCTTTGTCACCCTTAAACCGTGTGTATAATTAAATCAAAACTGAATCTAGATCAGATTATTTGATATCCTAGAGAGTCTTCTCAAACGGGGTTTATAAAATCACACCATGGTGGAAGACTTTCTGTCTGATTTAATAAGCTTAATTATGTAGACATTGGCCAATTATAAAACTCACCTCCTTGGCTATAAAAATGTGGGATCTAAATAATTTGAAACTGGTCCCATTGAACTACATCTTGTTGATTTCACCTCAATATTTTATCAAGGTCATTTTAAAACTAAATACAGTTTGTCAAGTTGCAACATACCAACTTTATATACAAATTAAATGAGAATATTTTGTAATCCATTATTCAATCACAGATCAGAATATCAAAGTAGATATGGGCAAATTCCCATGAACTTTCCCCCCAGCCTCTGTCTTTCTATATAACCAATTCTGGTTCAGTTGATCAGCCATTCTTTTTTTTTTTTTTTTGAGGAAGATTGGCCCTTTGCTAACACCTGTTGCCAATCTTCCTTTTTTTTTTTTTCTCCCCAAAGCCCCAGTACATAGTTGTGTATCACAGTTGTAGAGTTGTAGCTCTTCTTTGTGGGACGCCACCTCAGCATGGTTTGATGAACGGTGAGTAGCTCTGCCCCCAGGATCCAAACCAGCGAACCCTGGGACGCCGAAGTAGAACGTGCAAACTTAACCACTACACCACCGGGCCGGCCCCTGATCAGCCATTCTTGAGCAGCACTCCTGAATGAGATTAGCTCCTTCCCAGGAGCTTCACTTTACCAGAAAGTATTTAATCAGGAAAGAATCAAAATCTCCATTAAACCTCTAAGGAAAAAATCCTTGTAATTGTTGATTAATGTAGATAAACAGATGATAGAATGAGAAAACATGGAACCTTGTTTCATAGTTAATGTCAAGTAGATTTCAGGGGAAATTACTTGCTCTGAGTAAATTATAATCTGTGTTACAACCTGATTATAATCCAAGAGCAAAATTCTCAGTTTCTTTCAGAGGCTGTGTGCCTTTTTCTTACTTCAAATAGTCTGGGGATCACAGCACTGGAGGTTCTGATCACAGAGAAATCCTTGATTTTAGGCCATTATTTCCATTGTCCAACTCCAAAATAATATCATTATAAAACTATCTTTAAATGGCTTGAAATAATCCTTAGTCCTCTGGGCTATCAGAATTGCATACAAAACCAGTGAAATCGGGAAAAAAGACTTCCAGTAATCATTTTCAGACAACAGGGTTTGGACTTCAGCAATTGGTGAAAAACAGCCCAAGTTTGTCAAACAGCGATCATAAATCCTATTCTTACATCTCACACAGAGCCACTTACTTTAGTTTAGAAAAAAGGCCCTTCCTCCCAAAAATGTTGCCCAGGTTTTACCACATAGGGTAACAGGGGATATTTACAACTAGAAATCCACATCCACAAGGGAAGGTTTGATCCATTCAGACACCTCACCAAATAGATCCGAGAAATCTGAAATGAAATTCAGAAAAATCTCCAAATGGAATATTTACTCTGATTTCTAAGAATACTTATACTAAATCAAGTTTGTCTCTTAAAATGGGAAGCTTAATTTTCTGGAACATGCTTGTACCTAGACAACCTCATTCCCCAATCGTTTCAAATCAAGGAGTTAACCACTTTCATTCCAATTCTTACAACACACACCTAACAGTTCCAGCCACTGTGGTATCAGCAAGCAAAGCAAGACGCATGGCCAACCAACTTACCTTTCTACTAACTGCTGCAGGACATGGGTTCCAGCTATTTTTAGAACATTCATCAAGCTGTAGGAGGGGCAGGGGTGAAAGAGAGCTTGTGCTGTTTTGAGAAACGCAAATTATGTTTTTGGCAGAATAGGGGAAAAGAAAACTTTTTTTTTAACGACATCTGCTTCCTAGCCCAAGGGGTGCCTCCTGCCATCACTACTCCTAACACCACTCATTTTGTTAGATAGACCTAAGAGTCGCAGAGGATGAGATCTGATCCAACACAGTCTCATCTACAACCGTGTCATGAGTACCTCCAAAGTGAGCTGATAACAGAACAGGCTTCTCCTCCTGCTATGCTTGCCAAGAAGAGAGCCAACTAAACATTTTCAAAAACTTCAAAACATCAACCACAGATGAGCCATGGAAAGATCGGGGGATAATGCCACATGTCCCCATGTGTCAGGAGCAGAAAGGGCTTATTACCTTGCTTTCTTCTCCTTCAAACACTGACTGGTGTACGTTGCATGCAAACAAAGAGTTGGGGAGGTCGTTGAAGTCAGTGATCGCTTGAAAGGCTTCCTCCGCGAAACACCGAGTCACAGCCCAGTCTCTGTCTATGCAGCAGAGCAAGAAAAGTCCTCCATCTTCTGGGATGTGCCCCTGCTGCCCCGGGCTCCTCATTCCAATGAAGTAAGATTCTCCCCTCATTTCTGCGGACACAAAGACAGACCTGTGTTAGAGTAGAACGCTTTTCCTTATGACTTGGTGCTAAGGCTGCAGTTCTGCAGCGTCTGGGGCAGAGGAAGGGAGCATGATGATGAGGAGAAGCAGGGGCTATTAGAAGACCCAGCAAGTTCATCTTATCCCCTTGATCTCTGAATCACAATTTCCCACACGGCTCTGCTTTTGGGCAAGAATCCAGTCAGTGTTATGGTGAAAAAAAACCATTTAACTTCAAGGATGGGAGTTGGAGGCCGGGGACTCTTGCCCAGCTGCCCAGTGCTTACCAGACTTAGGACCTGGGAAAGTTACATAAGTTCTCGAAGTCTTTGCTCCCTTATGAGAATCAAATGGACTCAAACAAAAATGCACGTTGGAAAGTGCTTTGATAAATTACACGATAAATTCTATAATTTCACCACTACTACTAATGCCTATCCTTTACTGAGTTCCAGGAACCGTTCTAAACGATTTACATGCATTAACTAACCTATTAATCTTCACAACAGTCGATGAGATTGGTACCAACATTATCCCCATTTTATAGATGGGAAAACTGAGGAACAGAGCAAGTAAGTAACTGCTACAAGATCAGTGACAAAATGGCAGGACTGGGATTCAAACCCAGGGAGTTTGGCACCAGAGCTCACTCTCCTGTTCTGCAGAAATGAAGCAGATCAAAATTAGTGCAAGTCTATACTTAAGGAAGTACAGTCTACTTCATCACCACCTGAATTCTGATTATGGAAACTCTCATAGTTAATAGTTTATCCACAATGAGGACACATGCACACACACATCTTCTTTGACCTTGGATAATTACTCTAAGCAATTTGTGAACCCTGGGTCTTGAAAAATCAGTACTCTCTTGGCTAAACCAGGTTATATAAATTCTCCTCTCTCATAGCCCCCATCATGAAGCTTTCCAGAGTTAATCTTATCTAGCTGTGTTCCTTCATTCTATTATTTCCTCACCCCTTACATTAAAAGTGCTACCCAACTGCAGCCAGTTGGAGAGTTTTTCCTTTTTTTTTTTTGGCAGAGAAAGATTTGCCCTGAGCTAACATCTGTTGCCAATCTTCCTCTTTTTTTTTTTCCTGCCCAAAGCCCCAGTGCATGGTTGTATATCCTAGTTCAAAGTCCTTCTGGTTCTTCTACGTGAGCCACTGCCACAGCATGGCAGCTGACAGTCAGGTGCTGTGGTTCCGTGACCAAGAAATGAACCTGGGCCACTGAAGCAGTGAGAGCACCAAACTTTAACTACTCGGCCATCAGGGCTGGCTTTCCATTTTCTTTTCTTTTTTTTTTGTGAGGAAGACCAGCCCCGAGCCAACATCCGTGCCTGTCTTCCTCTACTTTATATGGGACGCCGCCACAGCATGGCTGACGAGCAGTGCAGCAGCAGACGTCCGGGATCCAAACCCACGAACCCCGGGCTGCCACGTGTGAACTAAACGGCTGCACCACTGGGCCGGCCCCTCTATTTTCTTGATACTGGTACATAATTCAGTAGATTTTTCAATCTCCCCACATAATTCAAGGATTATATCTACATTTTTCTTTTGTTTTCTATTTTCATGTCTATCACACTATTCTGTTCAAAGTTCAATAATTAGAGGCCCAGAAGATGAAATAACTTGCCCTGGATATACAGGTAAGACTGACTGTCAATTATGACTCGGCTGCTAGATGATCTTCAGGAAGCACCATTTTCCCTAATCCAAGAGCTGCAGAACCTCAGAGAAAGGACAGAAAGGTAGGACCACCAAACATCACTCTGTCCTCGTGAAGTGTAGACACAAATTCTGGACCCTCAGACAAATATGGGTTTCTGCTTATATTTCTCTTGCACTCTGAATGTATCATAGTGATGACGTTATGTTTTTTGTTTTTATTTTTCCTAGAAACAAAGCCCAAATGGTATCCTGATAAGCCATATTTGACAGCAATATAAGTAATACATTACATATAAAATCTTAGGCCCGATTGGGACAGGAGAAAAAAAATTAAAGAATTTAAGGTAATAACTCTAAACTCAGATCACTGTAATTGTGGTAAATAAAAATGTTACTCTTGCTATATAAATATATATTTATATATACATAAATATATATAAAAATGATAAATATAAATATTCTATATATTATAAATATATTATAAATAAATGTAAATATTTTTATATATTATATATTATAAATAAATATATACATATATGTATATATAAATATGTATATGTATGTATGTATACATGTGTATATGTATGTATGTGTGTACATGTATGTATGTGTGCATATGTATGTATACATATGTATATGTATATAAAATATATGCAAATATATAAATAAATATATAGAAATACATAAATATATAAAAATTAAAATATATAAATATATATATGAAATATAATAGAACCATTCTAAAATTCTTAAAACTCCAATTATTGCAACATGTTCTGTATTTAAATCAACAAAATACTTATTTTAGATAAAAATATAGTACATGTTTTAAGTTTTGCTTCATTCTAAAATTAATCCAAAATATATGAATATTTTTTTAATTAGAAGGAAAAACGTCAATGAAATACTTATATGTATTTATTTTCCTTCATATTCATTTATATTGTTGCTTCAGATATTTTAGTGTAATTGCATAATAACCATCATTTATTACTATTAGAGTACTAATTATTTTAATAGTAAAAATAATTACTAAGAACATTAAAATAGTATTATTTTCATCAATGGATTAGAGGAAAACCTTTTGATAATGAAGTCATAATCATCCAGTAGCATGAATATAGACATTGTGTCAATTCCGATTTTATTTTTAATCCTGTCCCTCTTATTTAAAAATTTTTAAATTAATCAAAATGGATCCCAAAATGTTCTTAAAGAGGTCTGAGAATGTTTCAATTATTCCTTTTCCAAAAAGAATTAAAATCCATTGCTGAACAAATTAATTAAATAGACCAAATATTAAATCTCACTCAAGACTCATTTTAACCTACTCAAATAGCCTTAACCTCTGTTCTAAGCTGTCACAATACGATTATCTTCAGACTTTATTTAAAGCTCATTACTTTCAGTAAAGATTTAAAAGGTGAATGTATTTTTGGCAAACGACCTATTCTATGAAATATCTTAGAAGTCAGAGCTTTGAAAAAAGGAACCCTGATTTCTCTTTTCAGTTCCATTACTGACTCACCTCATAACTTGGAGAAGTTAACTGATCATTCTATGACTCAGTTTATCCTTATAAAACAGGAACAAAACATCCATCTGCCTCCCTCAGCAGACTAGGAAGAGGTGGAGAAATGAAATAGGAATGACAGAAGTGATCAAAATCAGTATTAACCACTTCATAAAAGGATACGTAAGTGAGATGCTATAGAAACACTTCATGAAGACAACCTCAGAGCAAGACTATTATGCTTTGGTATTTCCACTAAACTTTAGTAAACTCAAATAAACAGAAAGAAAGAAACTGAAGATTAAAAGAACTTCCTAATAAAGAAATGTAAAGGTCCTACAGCCCAAAATAACTAGTTTATCTTCTTAAATTAATTTCAAAACACTTAACTATTGTAAAGTAACTTTGAGGCAAAAATTGCCTGCAAAGCATAAGATTTACATGTGTTGCGATTATTTCTAAATCTGAGGTTGGTCATCCAAAAAAGAAGAGCTGCCTTCCCCTCAAGAGGCAACCCTTCTGGGAGAGCTTCCCAACCTCCCCTATAGCCCATGAACTTGGCCTCCTTCCTTTGCACTCCCGTAGAGCCCTGCACAGCCTTCTCATAGATCATCCTGTACTGTGATTACTGCTTTACTAGTCTGTATCTCAAACCAGACTGGTATTTCCTGAGAGCAGAGACTGAGCTGTCTTCATCAGTGGATCTTTAGCCTGGTACATATGGAAAGCTCTCAAAATGATATCTTACTAAATTAATGAATCATGTAAAAAAGAGTCACCTTCAGGAAATAACAGACCAGCAAATGAGTTATACTGACCAACTTAAAAAATATACATGGATAATACACTATTTATTTCAAATTTATACACTAATAATGAAAACAACTCATTCATTTCAATTTAAGGTTTGATTTATAAAATGTAACTTTATAAGTGAAAGATAGCAAGAATCACTCCAAAAATTCCTCTAGCTAAAATTAAAAATGTGTGGAGTATAATTAAAATAACATTTCTGCTTTTTGATTATACGAGTACATGGAGGAAACAACTGGAAAATTCAGAAAAGTATTAAAAAAGAAAATAAAAGTAAACCATAATTCTACTATCCAGAGAAAACTCTCCTAACATTTTGGTATATTTAGTTCTAGTGCTTTCTTCACATGTGTAATTTTTAAACAAAATCAGGATCCCGCTGTTTAGTATCTCACTTCTTTCTCGAAACATTGATATAATCAAGAGCAGGTCCCTACGTCCTTATATATTCTTTGAAAACATTAATTTTAATAGCCACATAGTATCCCAGTGTATGAATCTGTCATAATTTATTCAACCATTCTTCTGTTGTTTGACATTTGGAAAGCATAAATTTCCATCATCACATGCATCTGGAAAAGGAAAATCACTATCCACTTTTAAAATATAAGGCCTCCCCTGGGAGAACCTCAAAACTTAAATGCAGAAAAGAGACATCTTTATGAAATACTGGAAAGCGCCCCAAGGGCACGTGTGGGTTCTAGGCCTTCTGTGAGTTGTGTGCCTTCTGGGCTGTGGTTTTCACGTCAGCAAAATGGAGAAGCACCGTGGCTTTGTGTATCTTACAGGTCTACTGTGAACATCAACTGAGATGAAGCACATGACAGTCTTCTGAAGCCTCCAGAGTAATATGTGAATTAAAGCTATTTATTATTACTTATATGCTCATCAAGAGCAAGTCAAGAGCAGAGGAACCTGGCACTACAGAGGTAGTCGACATCTACTATTGGTAAGTATGTAAAGTTTCAAACTTCTAGTGAATGTCCTTGAGGGTTAAACCCGTATCATTAAAATATGAAATGAGTAGAGATGTCACTTGAATATTTGGTATGAGTCTGATTGGAGACCCCATCAGAAGGGAAAGATATTTGTCAGGAAAAAGAATAATTAAAATAAAAAACAAACAACCTTGTCTCTCCCCCAAACACCATCACTAACAAAATGACAGCTGATTTAAATGTTATAAAGTTAGTGGCAATGAGAATGAGAAATATAATGAGAATATAAATATAATATAACACTTATTAATTAAACATTAAAAGACCTAAAATGAGACAGTATGGTTCCTACTATGAAGATTAGCCACCTGAAATTTAACGATACCTGTTCAGCATCAAAGGAGTAGTGACCATATAAATGTTTGTTGTGTAAGTAAGTGAATAAATTCTTGTCTCCCCCAATACACTTGGATGATCTAGACATTACTAGATTTCTACACAGGGAATGAATCTTTCCAAAACTCCCTACTTTTCATTTCTAACAAACATATATATGGTGCAATTAAACCCAGAGAAAGACCTCAAAGAGACATTTGATTCTGTTGGATATCCTTACTGTCACAGCGTTATCAATGTCATGAGATTCAGATTTCCAGGTTGCAGAATGGAGTTTATCTCGGGAGAATGAGAAGTCATGCATTTGTCCATTGGAGTTCTGGTCTAGAAAGTCTTAAATTGGATATAAAAGGAGGAGAGAAAATCAAAAATAAGCCCATGAGATTGGCAGAGAACCATGACAAGAAGAATGAAATTGTGAACATCCACGGAGATACTCATAGTAGCTTCACTATCAAGTAAAATCACCCCATCAACAGTGTGATGTGATGTGTTACTTATAAAAAAGGCTAATGCCACCTTGGAAGGGATGGGGTAGTGATAATCTTATCTTGAGTCCCCTCAACACGGAGAGAACATCATGGCCAATTCTGAGTACCACCCGCCACAAAAAAAACTAGAATTCTTTCTAAGGAGACTATGGTGTCTTATCGAGGGCCAAAAGTCATGTCATCTAAGAAACAGGGGCATGGGAAGATATAGCATAGGGAAGCATAAGTCTTGAACAAAATCAAAGTTGCCTTCAAATTCAATTTTTGTGTATGCCACTGAGAGTAGATATCAAACCAGGGAGGAAGAATTCAATTTAATAAAAGGAGCCAAAATCTTTTAACAATTCAGGTTAAAACAAAAATGTCCTACCTCGTGTCTTAGTAAGCAACCTGTACCAGTGACAGCCCATAAGTAAGCTCCATAGAGCAGGTGATAAACATCTGGCAGGATGTCACAGAGGGGATCCAAGGACCAGGGAGAGGCTGGCTGGCATTTCCTTTAAGGTCTGGTCTCACATTGAGATTTTTATCTCTCCATGATTGGAAGAAAATACACCAGAAAAGAGACAACCGTTTATCTCTGGGCTTAAAGATGCCCAAGAAAGGGGAACTTATAAGCTTTAACAAAAGCTTTCTCCAGGGTTGAAACCTTCAATTTGATGCTCATAATATATCTGCCTATATTTTTCTTCTTCCAGGTTACTCAAACTAGAAAGTGGAATTTTTTTTTTAATAGGAAATAATGGTTCACAAAGGGAGAAAAATGTGCAAGACATACAAAAAGCAACTTAAGTCTGGGTTTATTTTTACTTAGACAAAAGGATGTTAAAGATTCAACTCATCTGCTTTTTAAATTAAGAACAGGAATGTAAAACTTTTTGCAATAAGAGTAACAAATAGGAAAAAATATGCCTAAATTCCACATTATGGCCAGCTGAGGAGGATAAATAAGGAAATAGGATGAATGGAAACGATGAATGAATAATTCATTCTGACTTTAAGTTCAGTTTTGATTGAAAAACAAGTAAATGGAGTATGGAGACTTGTTAATTTGGAAGAACTTAAAAATGACAATGTCGGCTTGAATATTAATGAAAAAAATTAAGAATGCAATGTTGCATTAATAAGTAGTCGAGAAGACATGCTTGGAGCTATTTTTAAGTTGAGTATAAGATTAAATGAATCTTATTCTAAAATTTTTAAAGACTAAAAACCTCAACTTAAAGTTTTACAGTGTTTAAAATCCCTTCAGCTCTCAAATTAAATGATTCTCTAATGAAACTTTGAACAAAAGGAGTTTTATTAGAAGAAAACTTTTATATGAATAACAACAATCATTTTACAATTAAATCACAGCATCAGCTTTCATTTTTGGTTTGGCCTTATGGGTGAGGCCCTTTTGATGCCCTTTTGGTATTTTAATATCTAGACCCTCTTAGGGATAAGCCAGGCCTTTTTCTCATTTTTGTCCATCTTACAGGGAGATTGAAGTATAATATTAGTAACAACAAACCATCCCGGCCATCCTAAGATACAAAGGACAGCCATGATATTCTTAGGCTGTGCTCCATAGAAACCCATTAGAGCTCTTTCTGAAATATAATGGAACCTATTTAATTCAGCCGCAGAATTTTCACACCTGCCAAGCTGTGTGAACTTCGTGCTATTCTTGATACCATTTGGGATCAGTCTTGAAAAAAATCAGGAGCATGCAGTTCTCAACTCATGGTTTTCAAAGGAAATTGTCCACATTCCTCATTCCCGGCTCCCATCAGGACACCTTCTGGAGCCACTGTTCCACCTTAAGCTCTCACAGGACAATAATTCAATTCCCCCAAGGAAGCAGTTTTTTAGAATTTTTATGAAATGGGAAAAAAAGGAAGTTGTTTCCATCATCCCCTTTTGTACTGGATTCTATAGCACTGATGGAACTACAAACTCACCCAGAATAATGCCTTTACACCTGTAGGGTTTTAATGCCCATGGGTCTCCCAGGAGGATTCGCAAATCCAGTATATTCTTCTGATGGACAAAATAAGAAGGGAAGGAAGACCCTCAAATTTACCCAGGTCGGATGGGACAAGTAGACAGAGCATTTGTATTCCATTCCCACAACCCTACCTGACATCTTCAGGAAAATGTGTTTCAGTCTTGTTGCAAGAGAAGAGATCAGATGGATGAAACACCATCTTTTTTGTGAAGGGTGTAAGGGTGAGGAGGTAGTTCTTAAAGGCAGGAAAATCTGTTTCTACAAAGAATGACCTACAATGAACCATAGATTTATTAAACAAAACAAGCCATATTGGAGCACTCACCCAAGAGAGAAGAGCTTTGGTCATTGTGTTAGTCAAGGTCCCAGCAGGAAACAGATGGCATGCTCAAGTTGGATAATTTGAAAAGAGTTTAATAAAGGGACTGTTTACAAAGGTGTGGGCAGGGCATAAGGAAACACAAAAGGTAGTGCGAAACCCCGAGCTATCACTTTCTGAAGAGGTGAGAAGAGGGGAGGGGTTTCCAGACCCGGACACATAGAGGACTGTGGGGAGAAGGCCCCCAAGAGACCTTTGTTTGGGGGATACAGCCCATCCACAGTGGCACCACACAGAGGTTGCCAGAAGAATACACATCCCCACCTTGCTCTCTTTCTCTGATCTTGGCACCTTCCATTGGCCAAACACAACTGGAAACCAGAGGGCAAGGGAGCTGGTAATGTGGAGTTATATGGGTCAGCCTCTGGGGCATAGTATAGAAAGGAAAAGGATAGAGAGAGGCTCTCTGAGATCGAGAAATTGAGCACAGTCTTCATAACTGGGTGGTAGTCTAGAAATGTGGAAGGTTAATTTTAGTAGAATTTGATTTAAAAATTTAAACCTGAGTCATTTGTAAACTGACAGCTCAAACCAGGGCCTGTATAATGTAGTCACTGATTCACCATTTCTGACTGTTTTTCTTGAGAACAAGAACAAAAGGGAACGAGCGGCTCTGGGTGTACACCACTGTGGAATATGTATTCTGATCTCAAAAGTCTTAAACTGGATATAAAAGGAGCAAGGAAATCATGAATAAGCCCATGAGAATAGCAGAGAGTTGACGTCTGCACCCTTTTGGAATATGAATTCTTGAACCCGGTATGGAGGCAGAAGACCATCCTTTCATTTTTATTGCTCTAAGAAGAGGCTTAAAGGGATCTCCAAGCCTCTGGATGAGCCAAGCAATTATATGCAAAATAACTTTTCACAGGAGGATGACACTTCAAAAGTGAGCAGCAAAGCAGGTGAGGGTTGCTATGGTAGCCAAAGTAAGATTTATCTTGTCATCTTTCACCTTCTGCTTTCAGATGGGGCATAGATTTCTGGGCAGGATAGAGCGAAAAGGGAAAAGAGCAGGGAGTGAGAGACATTGCACTTTTGAGGAAAATCAAGCCACGAAGGGTCTGAGTTACTCAGACCTCCTAGTAAGAAAGAAAAGCCAGACTGGAAGGCTGCTTGTGGTGGGGAGTGGAGAGCTCGTCAGAACTCAGGAGGAGGCCAGAAAGGCTGGCTGCACTCCCTCTAAGATGAGCAGAAAATGATCAGCTTGATTGTCAGGTCTTTGTAATGCAAGAAGGAAAGGACTGAGGAAGGGAGAGAGAGAGATATCCCCATCTCAGTGCCAGCATACAGCATGCTACTTTTTCCCCTGAAATATACAGCTAAATGTTCGTGTCACTTTCACATTAAAAATCTCCCATAAGTTCCTAAGATCTATCGAATTCAATAAAAACAGTTCTTCAGGCAGCAAACCAGGACACCCACAAGAAGATGACAGTCTCCCTGTCCAGATTTGTCTGCTTTCATTGGTGCTGGGAAAAGAAGCACAAATCTCAGCACCAAGTTCCAGCGCTGTCGATGAGGATAATAGTGATAACAACAACAACGAAGGTGGCAGCAATTCTTGAGTGCTTATTTTGTTCTAAGGGCCTTACCTGTATCAAATTTACAGAGAGCTGGGTGGCCCTGACCACCTTACTCAAGCTCTCCTCACTTCTAAGCTTTTCTCCTGCTCACCCCCATCCCCACCTCTCAACACTCATCCTCAAAGCCACTTCTGGGGCCACTGCCTTCAGGTCCCACTCCGAGCCCCATCTGCGTGAGATGAGATCTCACTGACCCCATCGTCCCATGTCTGTACCTTTCACAACACTTTCTTTGTGTTGCCTCTCCTTGTACCTTCCTCCCAGTGTGGAGGGCAGGGGCTGAGTCTTCCCCACCCGGAGGAGCCCTGTGACCTTACCCTCGGAAGGTGACCTCTGAGGTTTCTTGAATGGGGTAGAATTCAAGGTCTGAACTCGACTCTCAGCTCCGCAACATACTAGCTGTCTGACCTTGGACGAGTTACTCAGTGTCTCTGTGTTCAGTTCCCTCATCTGTAAAGCAGGGATAACAGGAGTGTATACTGTAGAGTGCTGTTTTGAGGAGCTAATGGCTAACACAAACAAGGCATTTACAACAATGATGGGACACATGGTGAGTGTTCAGTAAATGTTACTATTATTAGTACTGACTATCTTACTCAACAGAGCAACTCTGTAGCTGTCTCTCACATGACGTAGGAGCTCCTCTCTTTCCTAGAGTCATCAGTCTTTTCATGCAGAGAGAGGTGTAGAGTATAGACCTAAGTCAAGTGTGGAGTTTGGAGTTGGTCTGCCAGGTCTGAATTCTGGCACTGCCACTTTCTAGCGGTGTGAACTTGGACACGTTAATGAACATCTCTGGGCAGAGTGTGCAATACGGTACTAACTTCACAGGGTTGTTATATGGATTAAATGAGTTCCACACCCTCCCCCTATCCAAAAGCCCCCAAATTTTTGGTGTGTCCTTGATTTTTCAGCTCTTAGAAGAGGTTGTGCTTCCGCAGTGAGAAATGCAAGAACTTTGAAATCAGACAGACCCGGATTCAAACTCCAGCTCTCCATCCATTGCTGGCTGACCACGGGGAGAAGACAGACGGGTGGTGGCAGTGTGGATCTGGGTCTGCATCCTCCTTCCACAACCATTTTACTTGGTGATTTCAGGCAAGTCGGTTTCACTCCCTAGGCCTCAGTTTCCAGAGCTGGAAATAGGGACTAGTGACAGATCCAAATGAGATCACTCTGGTCAAGAATTTAGCCCAGAGGCCAGGAGCTGTAATCACTCAGGAAATGTTAGATTTGCTAGGACCACGGGCTTGCACTTGTTAACCTTAAGGTTGGTTGCACCTTTAACTACTTACCTGTCCTCAGATAACTGTTTACTTTCCAAGAAAGGCATATTTTGTGTTAGGCCCAGGGTTTGACATAACTTCGAGACCAAGAATAAGGACTCTCCTTGAGTCCTCTTGGCCCATACATTTAGCTTTCTAATCCGTGTTCTCTGCTTAAAGTTTTACTTGCCATTCTCTTTCCTTTCGGCATCATTTTCCAACTTAGATAAAAATGTCATCAGTGCTTAACTAGAAGCTCGAGGGTCTTTCACGGGAAGGTTCTCACCCCACCAGAGCCCCACCAACACCAGCCAAGCATCCTCCACCCTGGGAGGGCTGCCCGGTGCCTCCTTTCTGCTCTCTTGTCCACACATGTGTTGTTATTTACAACATTTGGCAAAGCAAACCCATTTATTGACGTTTTTACATCTCCTCCCATATGCTGAGCATTCCCTCTTCTTCCTGTAATGGCTGGCACCCAGCATGGCTCCTGACCCACAGTGCTGGCAAGACAAATGAAATGTAACACCACCAGCCTCTCCCCAGAGCTACTGCTATTCTCTCACTCGCTCTCCTAATAGATGTCCCAGAGCTTTGCTCACATTTGATTACCACTTTCTCAACTGAGTGACTTCCTGAGACTCAGATTTTCATTGTCTCCTGCTGTGTTAAATCCAGAAGATTTCCTGTTCTCATCCTCCCTTCCAGAGCATTCATTGATAGCACAATTCATCAGTTCATCCTTGATCTGAAAGTAAGTCACTGCCCCGACTACTTCAAGTCAGTTTTTAAAATTCTTCCCTTCTTTTTATATCCTTTGGTTGAAGATGTTCATTCTCTCTCTCTTTCTTTCTCCCTCTTCCACTCCCTCTTTCCCTCTCTCCCTACCTCCCTCTTTCAAACTTACAGTCACAATATCTGTTAGGTTCCTATAGGAGCAAATGCTGATTGGACTTCTGCTTTGCAAACTAGAGCATATCTCCTCCTTTTTTAGACAGAGCTGCCTGCCCTCACCCTGTTCAACCAAGGGCCCCAAATGAGAAGCCAACATAGGCTGGGCAGCTTTCCTCCACATTGTCAGAAAGTCACAATTCAGGATGATCCATAATTAGTCCCCTACTTCTGGTGCCATGTGTTGTTTACAAGACAGAGCTGACCCAGATTCTAGCTTAGAAAAAACCAAACTGAAACCTTTGTTAAAGTCCTTTCTGGCTGCTGCAGTTGGGACCAGTTATTCTGAGGGGCCAATTCACCTCATCTCTCACTCTTCCAGCAACTGATCAGGGGCAAGGCTCATGGAGGACAGAACCTGTGTTGGTAGTAAGATTTCTGGGGAAGATGTACAGAGGGTTTAGGGGGAGAGACTGAGCCAGTGGAAGAAGCAAGTAGGAGCAGCTAAGTGAGTTTAATCACTTATATACCTTTTAAGAACTGGTGGCAACCTTTCCTCTACATTGTAAGGCCTCTACAATGCCTTATGCCAAACACCATGCTTGAAATATAGTGGGAGGGGGATGTATATCATCCTTCTACTTGTCCAAAAGAGCAGATGGAAACACTTGTAACTTCAATGAACAGAAATCATCATGGTGGACACCATGACAATCAAATGGCGGCTCCACCACTGTAGCCTGCAGACTCCTGACAGGTACAACTGGAACAGAAAGAGGGGCCTGCCCAGCATCCCAACATGACATGGGAAGTTGTCTACATCAGAAGAGAAAATGAGGGCCCCTTCAACTTCCTGCTCTTCTAACCAATCCTGGCACCATTCCATATGTTTAACTGGAAAAATAAGCCAACAAAATTGAAGCTTCTTATTAAGATGGCAAAGATTAGCGTTCACCACTGGATTCCTAAAGCCTGATTCAGTACCAGGAATGTGGCCATACGGAAGATGAGAGACACTATTTTAGGCTAGCTTGTCTTTTCGAGACTATTACTATCTGTCTCTTTATATAGTTACCTAAGAGTTCTACCTCTCAGATGACAGTGTCTGTCACATAGCAGATGCTCAAAAATATTTGTTACATAAATCTACATAATTCTCTTTTCCCTTCTCTCCACCTGTTCACTTATTTTCTCCATTTCTTAAAATTGGGTTTTTTCCTTCTTCCAAATAGAACCTTCATAGTCCTTCCACTTATAATATACAATTACCTCCAATACTAAAAGTGAGACATTAAAAAATGTAATAAGTGTATGGGTCTTTAAAAAAGATTTGGAAAGATCATAATATGAGGGGAAAAGAAAGAAAGTCTAATTGACCACATACACATGGTTTGCCCTTGGCTTCGACGTGGGAGGGTGAAGTCTGTCTGTAACACACAAAGCTCAGTCTTCACCCTTCCCTCCTGGGGTTGTCACCTCTCCGCACCATTAGGCACAGATATTCTTCAGAGAACTCTACCAGTCTATTACAACCTGTGTAGTGTGATTGTAGTATAGGGCATTTGTTATTTTATATAGGGATGTCAGGAATGTGTCTCTGAGACAGAAGGAAGTGGGTGAGCCATGTAGATATCTGGGGGAAGGACCTGCCAGGTAAAGAGACTGGCAGGAAAAAGGCGTGACAGTGGGAAGAGCTTGGTATGTTTGCGGAACAGCAAGGAGGCCTCTGTGGGTGAAGCATGGTGAGGAAGGGAGCATGGTAAGAAATGAGTTTAGAGGGAAAGCAGAGGGCGTAACATGTAGTGCCTTACAGATTGTGGTGGGGACTCTGTTTTTCACTCTGAGATGGGAAGCCACTGGAGGATTTTGAATAGAGGAGTTTCATGAATTGACTTATGTTTTAAAATAATTTCTCTGGCTGCTATTTGGAGAATAGATCAAGAGAACAGGACCGAAGAGGGGAGGAATTAGAAAACTATTGGCAGTAATTCAGGCAGGAGTTGATGGTGATGGAGACCAAAGAGGTAGCAGTTGAAATAATGAGAGGCAATAGGATTCCAGATATTTTTAATGTACCAGCAACATTTGCTGATGGACTAGATATAGAGTAGGGGAGGACTCAAGAATCCTGTGTACCTGCGTACCTAGAAGCACGAAGCTGCCATTTATTAAGAAGGAGAAGAATAGGAGAGGGGCAAGTTTGAAGGGATAAAATCAAAAGTTCAGTTCAGGGCATGTTAAGTTGAAGATTCCTATTATTCATCTAAGTGATGAGCAGTTGGTGCTATGAGTCCAGAGTTCAGGGGAGAGGGAGATGTCACAGATACTTAAAGCCATGGGACGATGAGGGAGTTTAACGAGAGAAGAGGTCCAAGGTTCGAGCCCTGGAACACACCAGCAATTCAGAGGAATAACAATGGTAGCATCTCATGGGTGGGCTAAAAGGGTTTGATGAGATAATACAGGTAGAGCACTTTAAATAGTACTGGGAACCTTCTTCAGCGATATCAACAACCATGCACACACACCTCCTACTGCCTGCTAGCCTCTAGCTCCGCCAGAGCCCACATCCCAGGTCCCTGGACCTGGTGGAATTCTTCTTCACATTACTCAGTAAGGAGAAGGGTGGGAAATCTTGTTCTCCCCATGAAGGCTACAGAGGAGAAAGCTCTTTTACTTGTATTCCAACCTGGAATTCTGAACACTTTCCCACAGCAATAGAAATAGTTTCTAAGATCTCTCAAACCAGAAATCCAGTACTTTATCTCAAGTACATCATGCATATAATAGGCTTTTGGGCTAGCCTGGGGACCTGGTCATAATTTATGATGTTTTTCTGAGAAAATACATTCTAAATTCCAAACAACTGAATAGAAACCCACTTTTTAAAGGCGGCAGATTGGCTGCTTACATAAAAGCACACATGTAAATTCTAAAGATGGATGTTTTGGGACTTCCTTTAACAGCAACATTCTGTAACATATAGCTATATTTTAGGTACCCAACCAAGATTAACAAAAGTCCAGCGATAGTCCCTTTGTAGTGAAGGGGGGAAAGAGTTTTCTCTACCCACTCTGGGTCCTTTCTGGCTGGGCTACAAATTAAATTGACATGAGGCCGAATAGCAGAAGAAAATCAACCAAAGCTTTATAACATGTATACATGGGAGAGACCAGGGGAAACTGAGCATCTCTTGACAAAATGGTGGAGGTTCTCCTCTTAAATAGACAAAGGAGGATATTGGGGGTTGGGTCAGCTATGGGAGATTACCAGAAAAGCACAGTAAGTTTATTACGCAGATTTAAGGCCTCGCCTCCCACATTGACAAGTTTCTAGAGATAAGGTCATCCACCTCTCTTCCCAGTACAGAGAAGGAGATACCTATACAAATGGGGATTTCTCTTACAAATGTAAATGTATGGTAAACAGAACTTTGATAAGAATGGGCCCAGCAAAGACCCTCCCAGTCTACTGATACCCAGAGTTATCCAAGGTGATGGCCCCTCCTGGGGACAGGCCTTCCATCCCAAATCCCTTTAGACAGTTAGTGGGGGCAGGGAAGGTCAAAGCCTCCTTCAGTGAAAATAAGGTAAAGGGACACATCTTGAGGTGGCTAACTCTGATTCCCCCACAGTAGCTCCTATGTTAGCCTAATCCTTGTCATATCTCTCTGTGACCCTTCCCACCTCACTCCCCAGTGCTCAGGCAGTCAACAAACAGGTTATTGAAAAATTAACTCTAAGATAAATTCCCCATCACACTATATTTCTCCATCATAGCTCTTATCTTGCCATTCTGCAATTGCTTAATTGCCTTCTTCCCAATTAACTCTGCAAATGCTGGGCTGTGTCTATCTTGTTCACCTTGTATCTCTAGAGCTCAGCGTAGGATCCGGTACCTAGTAGAGAATCACTAGAATTTCTTGAGTGAATGGAGAAATCAAAACTCAACCTTGCTCTAGCCCACTCCAAGACACTTAAGTCTCCTTGAAAGAAGAACGAACCCAGAGGATTGTTGCAAATGAGTTAAGCCAATCAATCTGAGAAGGAGGGTAGAGGAGCACTGGGACTCCTCTGAGGTAACAAGATATGGGGATTTGCACCCAGAACAGAGCTACTTAAGGTGGCTTTGGAAGCCCAGAGAGAAGGAAAGCCTTCATAGGACTAGCCTCAGGGCTGCCTAAGAGTACCAAGCTTAGCTTCAAATCTCGTTTTCCAGATGATGATCACACTTTTTTGCTTAAGTGACGGTGTGATTTCCCTGGGCTCCACAGCCCTGAACTCTTAGGAGTCATGTTTTAGGACAGTTTGATTAGTTACATGCATGCATGCTTGTCTGTTTCTATTAGTCATGTTTAAATGTACATGGAAATTTATGTGTTCTCTCATTAATTTGCCATACTAAAGCATACTCATGCTCTCTTCTCTTTTCTTTTGCTGTATACAGTGTCTTATGATATACTCTTTGACTTTCTGTGATGATCGATTAGGACTGTACTCTACAGCTTCTCAATTGCAAAGATTACATCACACACACACACACACACACACACACACACACACACTCACACTCACACCCCTAACTCAATACCCAGAATACAATAGGCACTCAATAAATGTCTAGTGAACTGAATTTTAACTGGCTGCCTGGGCTATTTCTTCCTTCTCTTTACTCTTTTTAATAATTAACTACAACTTATAAACCACTAATAAAATCATAGAATTCTAATGGACTAAACTCTTCTACATCATCACCAGGAACTAAATGTTAGTAACAGAATATAAAACATGTCCATGGCAGTGCCAGAACAGTATATGCTCAGCAAGTTTATGGTCTCAGTTGTATTTTCACCAATGAAACCACATGATGTGGTTGAAAACCAACCTGGGGTTTCTTTAACATGATAATTATTAGCTCAATCACTGAAATATTTTTTCTAGTGGATAGTGAAAGACTGCTGGTTACTCTTCAGGTCTGAATAATTTATTTAAAATATCCATGGGGATTAAACTATTTTCTTCTGTAATTTCGTTCTTTCATTCTTGAAGGGTACTCTTTACATAACTCCTTATGAAAAGAATTAGAATGAATTTATAAAACAGAGATAATATTGTGAAGGGGAGAAAGCATTCTCTACCCACTCTGGGTCCATTCTGGCTGGGCTACAAATTAATTGACATGAGGCCGAACAGCAGGAAAAAATCAACCAAAGCTTTATAACATGTATACATGGGAGAGACTCAGGGAAACTGAGTATCTCTTGACAAAATGGCAGAGGTTCTCCTTTTAAATAGACAAATGAAGATATTGGGGGTTGGGTCAGCTATGGGAGAGTACCAGAAAAGCACAGTAAGTTATTATGCAGATTTAAGGCCTCACCTTCCACCTTGACAAGTTTCTGGAGATGAGGTCATCCACCTCTCTTCCCAGTACAGAGAAGGAGACACCTTTACAAATGGAGATTTCCCTTACAAATGTAAATGTCTGGTAAACAGAACTTTGATAAGAATGGACGTAGCAAAGATCCTCCCAGTCTACTGATACCCATAACCAGAGTTATCCAAGGTGATGTCCCAGAGACAGGCCTTCCATCTCAAATCCCTTTAGACAGTTTCGGGCGGGGGATGGGTGGGAGGTGAAGGTCAAAGCTTCCTTCAGAGCAAGGTAAAGAGACACATCTTGAGGTGGCCAATTCTGATCCTCCACAATTGTAAGTTTTAAGTATTACATATAAACCTGTATAGTCATCCTTTAATATTATGTGTTGAGAATCTACTGTGTGCAAACTACAGTGATGCCTCTTAGATGATTCAGAGTAGGACAGAAAGACTCACTCCTGAGCGGGTGGTAGAGGATAGGCACCACAGTTATGCAGGGACACACAGGCCTGGGATGGATGGAGCAGTGAGGTGGGCATCAGAGACATAAATAGACAATGCTCTGGGGATTCAAGGAGGAAGGCATCCAGCTGGAGGGGGATTCAGAAAATGATTCAGGAGCAGGCAGTACTGGAGAATAAATGGTGAGGAAGCAGCAGACATTCAGAGAAAGGGCAGAGGGGCGGGGAGTGGTGGAGAACATTCTAGGCTGAGGGAAAATCTTGAGCAAATGAATGGATGAGGGAGAGCTCGGGGAGTATTTAGAAAACTACTGGAGCCCAGGCTGACACATGGGAGAGAGGCAGGGTGAGGCCATCTTGTCGTGTACCTTTCAGAGACGTAAAATCTGCTTGTAGCTGATTGGTAAAGGCTAGGGGTGAGGAGTGTTATTGAAGCAGCAGAACACTATCATCGGAAATTAATTTAAACAAGATTCCCAAGCAGCTTAGCTAAAAGTAAGAGGGTTATATGGCTGGAAGACTACCTAAACAGCCATCAGTACAGTTCCGCAAGACGTTAAGTGCTATGAACTGAATTATGTCCCTGCCAAATTCATAGATTAAAGCCCTAAACCCCAATTTGACTGTATTTGGAAATGGGGCCTTTAGGAAGTAATTAAGGTTAAATGAATTCTTAAGGGTGGAGCCCTAATCCAATAGGATTACTGGCCTTATGAGAAGAGGAAGATCTTTCTGTCTCTCTCTCTTTCTCTCGCTGTGCATGCACAAAGAGGTTATGTGAGAACACAGTGAGAAGACAGCTATCTATAAGCCAGGAAAAGAGTCTTCACCAGGAACCAAATCAGCTGGCACCTTGATCTCGGACTTCTCAGCCTCCGGAACTGTGAGAAATAAATTTCTGTTGTTTAAGCCACTCAGTCTATGGTATTTTGTTATGGCAGCCTGAACTGACTAACACAGTAAGTGATGGTAGGTTTGAAAAGTAAGAAAGGAATGGGGATGGATAAGAAGGAGAACCGGGAGAAAAACCTCCTCGCAGAAGCAAAGGGAGTGGGTTTCAGGCAAGGAAGAATGGCCAATGACATCCATGATATGTAAAAGCTGGGGAAGCTGAAGACTAAGCAATTGCTTTGGTTTCTCGATTGGGGTTCCGTGACCTTCATAACAGCAGTTACAAAAAGGAGGAGCAAAAGGTAAATTGAACAGGATCAAGGAGTGAGTAGCTAGAAAAGGAACACAGGCAGCAGAAGGTGTAGACTTTTCTTTTAAGAAGTGACATGTCAAAGCCCCACCACATCCTTAGGAGGAAGTCAAAGCTTATTCTTCTCTAAGTGAATATATCTGTCTTATTGTTTTAACACTCAGATTTTTTTTTTTTTTTTTTTTTGTAAAGCAGAGAATTCTTTTCGGCACTGTTGAGGATTTCCAAAGATTTGTTGAGGTGTTTTGTGACGTTGTTCAATTTCTGACAAATACTAGATTAAAATAACTTTCCTGTTTTTCCACATAAGAATCTCCCAGAAGCTATGGAAGTGTTTCCTTTAGTTTAGGTATATATCTGAAAACCCTTTATTTCATTGAAATTGACGTGAAAGCAATTTTCAAAAACTCCTCAGAAAGCCCCGACAAGCATTGGTGTCATTCGGAGTTGACTAACCTCAAAACCTGCCTGGGAAAACAGTGTTGCTCTTGATTTTAGCATTTTCCCCCTTGCACCTGGCCTCATTAACACCCAACCAGTTTAGTTCTAGGTATTTCCTTTACCTCTCCTGCAGTCCATGTTCCAACAGAGAGAGGCTCCATTTGACCGGGGAATGAATACGGCTTGGGCCCACATTTCATCCCTAGCACCTAGTACACATCCTGGAGGGAGGTCAATAACCACCTGTCAATACCTGGTCACCTAGAAATCAGGTGGGAGGTGAGGCCATTCTGTTCAGGACTGAGGACCATTTCTCAGGACTCTGTGACTACTAGTTAAGGTGGGGAGAAACCCTGTAACAGCTGCATGTTACCTTCCACTACTGCTACAGAAGTCAAGAGTAAGCATGGACAGGATGTCACAGAAGCACTTCTTTGCCATTTTCAAAAAATACTCATTTGAGCATGCTTCTGGTAGTTTAAAAGTCATGTTCTGCCCAGGCTGACTAATTTCTTGACAGTAAAGATCAGTGGCTTATTTTTAATGTCAGGCAGGCAGTGAATTGCTAAGTCCACTGGGCTTGGGTGGGGGTGCTTCTCTTTGAAAGGAGATGGGAGCGGGTTGCTGGGGGACTAGCTGCTCCCCGACTTACTTCTCCAATGTCAATCCACTTGAAGGGAAGTTAAGGATGATTTTCAAGGCTTCACTTCTCTTCAAACAGGCAGAACAACTATAATTCAGACATCCTTTAGTTATTTCAACTTCAAACTTATTTTGCTATAATCACTTCTCTCCCTCCCCTCCAGTTGGTTTCTGTAATTACATGAAAACAGAGCAGCTGAAATGCTATATCCTCCAGCATCTGATGATGACTTGTTTCTGCTCATGTGCAGAGAAGAATGGCTATTTGATTCTACGAGCTAATACTGAAAGTCAAGGGTTATGTTATTTATTCAACAAACAATTATTGAGGGTCTACCATGTGCTTGAGGAACAAAACAAAGCTAAATGAACAACCAAAATCTCTGCCATCATAGCTTTCAGAGTCAAATGGGGTTGTCATGAATCACCAAAACATGTCTTCTTTCTTTTTAATCTTTTCAGTGTTTATCTAACAAATATTCTCATGAACTCCTTTTTAAAATTTGAAACCAAAGAGGTAACATGAAGATGGGCAAAGTGACGCCGTTAAAGAATGAGGATTAGATTATGGGAAAGCACTGGTGAGCCTCTCATCTATCGTCATCTAAGCTATTATACTATCTGACCCTCCACACAACCTTATGAGATCACAGGGCAGTTGTCATAATTCCCATTTTACAGAGTAGAAAAGTGAGGCTCAGAGAGGTTGAATGACTTGCCCAGGGTCTCATAGCTAGAATACCAGAATCAGGACTAGAATGAAGATTCCCTGAATTTTGATCTATCATTGTTCTCATCTCATCAGGCCAAAGTCATGAGAAAAAAATAATTTTTTTGTACATAGCATAAATGAAATAAAAGAAATGACCCAAAAAGATCATGAAACATTATTTTGATGATTAAGTAGAAAACAACCCAGTGAATATTAGTAATAACATAATGAGAATGCTATCAACACTCATCTAATCAATCCAAAAATGCCAATGATATTTCACGAGGGCTTCTTATATGCAAAGCACTCAGGCATGGTGGACATAATGGTGAATCCCAAAACATGGCACCAGTCCTCATAGATTATAAGAGTCCTGAGGTGGACAGTCCTTTTGCTCATCCTCCTTACCTTGCCCATGTTATGCACTCAATACTTATGTGTTGACTGAGAGACGATTGCAGGCCTTTGTGCCACCCAAGGCATGAAAGTATTAAAGAGGAAGAAGGCAAAAGAAGCCATTGGCTACAGTAAGTGCTCAGTAGCATCTCCACTTTCATATAATCCTCCCCTTCTCCCTCTCCAACTCTGGACTTAATGATACAAGCAATCTATGGGTTCCTAATAGCTTATTTACTAGACATAAAAAATTGACAAAGGTGGGGCAAAAAGTCTGAGCACTAGTTGTTCCTTTTTAGGACAAAATTATTGGTGAGCTCTTTAAGGGTCAATTCATAAAAATGATAAAATTGAGTCTGTCACATTTTTGTGTAACATATATAAAAGATAGCATCAAATAGTGTTAAAAATCATAGATCCTGGAGCACTAATGGCTTTGAATCCCAGCTGTGCCATTTATCAGCTGTGTGATCATGGGCAAGTTATTTAACCTCTTTGTGCCTCAGTTTCCTCATCTGTCAAATGTGGATGAAGATATTGCGATGATCAAATGTCATGTTATGGGTAAAAGTCTTAACACCTGGTACATAATAAGAGCTAGATAAGCATTATCTATGAACACAAATATTATCTACTGAAAAGAAATTTGCCAGATAACACACTCAGAACAATGACAAAGTATAAAAATAAGGTAAAGCTAATGATTCCTACAAAATCAGTGCTGTCCTTTTCTCCCCATGGTCAGTTGAAAGTTGGCTGGGATTTAGGATCCATTCATCTTGCCATCCTTAAGATGGAAGTACCCTTGCAGAAGGTAATACAGTTAAAAATAACCTTGGAGAAAGGAATGGCCAGAGCTCCTACCATAGAATGGCTAACTCTAAACATATGGAAATGTTTGATGAGCTTTCAGCGCAAGGTCTTCCCAATGATGTCCTGAAAAGCTATTGAATACCTCTATTATTAGAGATGACAAAACTAAAATTTCCATAGCCCTTGCCTAAGAATAACCCTGCATTTAAGGATGAACATTAAAAAATAATAATAATAGCCAGTGGTCATTCTCATTAATGAAACACAAGCTCTAAGGATGCGATAATAATCTGTTGCAAAGACTAGAATATACAAAGGATGAAAGAGCTGACAGGCACTTTGGTGATCATTTTGCCCAACCTCTTCATGATGTAAACTAGGAAACTGAGGCCAAAGTGATTAAGAGAAGGCCCAGTCTCTCATGGGGAAATCACAGGCAGCCCAGGACGAAAGCCCAGCTCCTCTGATTCCCCACTCTGCAACCTGCAGGTTGTTAGGGAGTAATGATAATGATTATGATAACAATAACAATAAACACTTCTTGGGTACTTGGATGTTTTAGACACTTTTCTACACATTTTATTAAAATAGAGAAACTTTATAATAAAATTTTAAATAAGAGGAGGACAGTGAATTGTACAGAAAAAAAAAGACCCTCTCTTTTAAAAGTTACCCAACGTTGGCACTGCTCTTATGCCAGCCTTTACTTCCTGGCTTCCTAGACCCCAGCACATAGGCTGCACTGCATGCGCACGTGCTGTAAAATCATCCCTTCCTGTCTTTACATCAGAACTCACTGTCCTCTGTTCCAATGCTCCAAAGTCTTACTAGGAATTGTGAGAAGCAACACTAAAGAGCTAAGGATAAATACACTGTCATGTATTACCTCCTCTCTGAGTATCTGCATTTAACCGGGCTTTCCTTTTCTTTATCCAAAGAGTAACTAACATAGTCATTTTGGACAGACTCAGAGACCTTTCAAATTAGAAGCCTTTTAAGTCCCAATCCATTGTCATTACCTTCTCTGCTTGGTGGGGCTGGTACTACTTCCTAGCTCACATTCACAAATCTTTATGGTGATGAGAAATGATTATAAACCCAGGTATGTGCATATGCAACTGTCAGTTATCAGAGTCAGGACAAAAAAATGACAAAGAATCCAAAGACACCTTGATTGACAGGGCCAATCAGAGGAGAACCACAACAATAGAGAGTTTCACCTAAGGTCAGACCTTAACCTTCCCAGACACCACTTACAGGTTGAAAGGAAATGTCAACACTTATCCCTAAAGAAAGACTTAGGCAGGCCAGACCCCTGGGGGGCAGAGGAGTATTTTTTGGAGGAAAGTTTTCATTATGTAGTGCAGAGGAATACAGTTTGCTCAGATTTGAAAAATGTGCAGACCACTTTTTTTAGGAAAAAATTATACTGTCTCTCTCCCAGTTTTGACTTAAATGGTTTTTATCGTAATGCTACTTAAATATGTACAAACATAAAACTAAGTTCTTACAGTTTCAACTCCTTTGAAACCATCAAACTCCAACTAAATGTTCTAAAAAAATACAAATGAAATAAAAAAATACCAATCCAATTCAAACCAACAACACTGACTTAATATTCAGATGAGGATGTTTCGCTAAAAGTAACCCTCCATTCTCATTATGTCTCTGACACTGAATATTGCAACGCAGGTGTTTTGGCATTCAGAATGCTCCCACCACCCACCTTGTAGCAGGACCCTCCCCCCACATTTGTTCATTTGCAGCAAAATCAGCAAACATTACTGGACCAGTGCTCCACACCATCACACGGCCTTCACTTACAGCAAATTACATAACAAGTCCACCAGTTCATTCCCATAAGTCCACTAAAACTAAAGTAGCATCGGTACCAACTTGATTGTAAATAAAAAACACAAATTCAGGCACAAAATCACTTGGCAGTATTGTTCATTATAATGTGGTCATCTGAGTGATCCAGAATATCCTAATATTATTTTAGATTATCACTGAAATTAAAAAAAAAACCACACAATTTAAACGTTACCATATAGAAGTCCTACACCCTTCTCCCACCAATGCTTCTACAAATCCCACTTGGACAAGGAGGCAAAGAGACCATTGATGAGTCCTGGCTCCATCACTTATTACCTTGGGTCTTAGCTAAGACCTTAGGCAAGTTACTCACCTTCCCTGAGCCTCAGTCTCCTCATATAAATAAAATAGGGATAAAAATAGAACCTAGTTCAGAGGCTTATTGAGAGGACTATGTGTGACAACATGTGGAAAGTGCTGAGCCCAATGCCTGGTGCTTAATAGGTGCTCAATAAACAGCCACAGTTATTCCTGTTCAGATGCTTTACATCCACGCTCCACAAAAGAGGGAAGGATGCACTGTCTTACCAAAACAGAAGCATCTCAAAATAATTTGAGTTTGAGACAGAAGCCTTTAATATGTCTGCCTGTGGAAAGTTCAGACACTGCTACCAATCATATTTGTGCTCTGGTACATAATAGAGATGTGGCACCAGATCATATTCTGAGAAGAAGAGGCCTTTTGACACACAAAGTGGAAATAGACAAACTTATCTTGTGGAGTTCCTTATTTTTATAGTTAGCAATTGGGTAAGGAGAACAAAGGCTTTAAAGACATCTGAATGTGTTAAAATCTTCAATCTTGTGCTTCTGAATTACTTAGAATGGCTATAATGATCAGTTTGTTTTACCACTGAGTGCCCACCATATGCAAACCATTGTGTAGCAGCGGTCACAGCGATGAATGAGTAGACACAGTCTTCACCCTCAGGGCACTTACTGTCCAGAGGAGGTGTAGGTAAACAGGCAAGAAGCTTTAAGTCTACTGGACTCTTATTTCACTAAAAACAGGAACTATGTTCTACTGGTTTTTATACCCTAGTGGCTAGCACAACATCTGGGGCATAGTACAGGTAAATGAATGAGTGAATGAATGAATGAATACATGAGTAAATGAGATGGAGAGGTTAGACTATGTATGTGCCATAAATACATTAAAAAAAAAGAGTGATGTCTCTTTTGAAGGCTCAGGGATTGAGGAAATCTGGAAAAGATGGAACTTGAAGGAAGACTAGAATTTCAAGAAGCAGAGTTAGGATAAAGTCCAATTATAATTTTATACAGTTGGAATGGGCTCTAAATTAGTTCTCATGAGTAAAAGAGTTCCCATTCTAATTATTATTCTGTCTAGCATTTCTATAACATTTTATATCTATAAATTGTATGCAACTGCTTCTTTGTTTATTATAAGGACTTTTGATTTATTTATAAACAACTTGGTGGTTCATTATTTATTAGAATAGGAAGCTGAAGAAATAATATCTGGTCTCTAGCAGCCATGTCTCAATTATTACTATTGGTCTCCTGGGGTTCTCTAATGAGTAGCCATAAAAAAGTCAATTTGCAATTAGGAAGAGAAATGTGTATATTTGGCAGCATTTACATTGACATGATTGACAATAAACAGGACTGACAGAAACTCTATAATGTAAGAAGAATGACCTCATCATGGTATTAGCATATTGTCTTAAAAATAAACCATTACCAATCCTAGGATGAGAAAAGAGCTATAGGAATATTTTGTTTAAAAATGATTAGGATGCTATAAAGCCTGCATACAAATATCTCAATAGTAGAAACCCGAAAGAAAGAAGAGACACAGTTTTATTGATACTTTGGAAAATCACTAGAAGGACTGGCCTGATCAGAAAAGAAACAATTAAAACTGAATAAAAAACATCCAGCAAAGACAACTATTATCTCAAAGATGATCTCTCACCAAACTAGATAATGAACCATTTCTACTAGATGTTCTTAAATCTAGATGACCTCAGTTGACTACTACGTTCTTTTTTCTTTAATATTAAAAAAAATTATCCTTTATCTAAGTGTTTATATCCTACCATCTGAACATCACTCCTCTTTATGGCAGGAGGAAAAATACCTATATCTTTGTCTATTTGTTTTTCCCTTCTTTTGGAAGGAAGAAGTATTATTTTAGCTTTTCAAAGCCTTAGGATCACTGAGATGAGGGAGTCTGAGAAGAAGAATGGGGACAGATTCTAAAGGGAAAGTCCCCGAACAGAGTCAGAGGGAGGATTCTTCCATGATTTGGAAACACTCTTCCGGAAATGGAATAATTCAAAGAGAGCTCATGGTCGGTGGGGGATGGAGCAGAAAGGGTGCTGTCGTGATCAGTTGGGAAATCAGTTGGCTCCCAGTTGGACTGGGAACAGCCCCCAAACACCAGCCAGGTAAAAGTCTCTAATCTTTTTTATACTTTGGATCTTCTTTCCTATAAGACATGCCCTTGAAATTTATACTGTCATAAAAATACCTAGGATTGGTTTTCACAAATATCCATTAGGTACTTCTAATTGTGTTTTTCCAGATAAAATAACCTTCTCATAGTGTCACACCTTGGCTTGAATTGTAAGACATAGCCAGGTATGGTTGTGAGGACATGGTAATGGGTGAGCTAAGAGGAAGAGGTTAAATTAAAGGTGAGAAGAAACACTGGAAGCATGACGTATGCTTAGTCCTTGTCACCCAAGACAAAAGCCTTTGTGATAAGTATAGGTATACTTAAATGTGAGATTCTAAGAGCAATTCTAAAGAATCAAACTAGAAGCCTCACAAGGAGCCACTACATTTGGAGATTTCCACATTTGGAGACCCTGAAAGCCATTTCATGAATAATGCAGGGTCATTCTCTACAGCGCTTGCCCTTGTGGCCTCCCAGAAGCTGTTGGGTTAAGAAAAAGAAGCAGGAAGGAGCAGAGCGCCACACAGGCAAACCAGGCATCTGGAGTTTCCCACAGGGCTACTGTGGCCTGTCCCATGTCCCACAAAACCTATCAATGATTTCACTCGTAAATAACTGAGCCTATCTAGATCAATCCTAAATTTCTTAATGTCCTCAGTTGCCAGTCCAACGGTCTGAGGAGTTTTCACACAGGCCTGGTTGTGGGCTTGAATATAGGTAATTTGGATCAAGGGGGGCCAAGGGGAGGTGTTCGGGTTTATCATTTATCTCACCTCCACCTGGAGACAACCTTTCCAAATTGGTCTGCACACGTGTGGTGGCTGTGAAAACTTTCTTGTCCTTCCAGAAGGACACTGGACCTCCCAGTGTGGTTGCAAACCAGAATAAGAAGGAGATCCCCTCTCCCCATCCATGATATCTCGGGAGGCTGAAACCAAACCAAGGTCGAGGTTGTGAGCCAAGAGTCCCCACGGAGTCCCCGTGAGCTGTGGTGCTTAGACACAAGGTTGGAAGGTTTGCCTGGACAATCTCACCGAGCAAATATTTCAATTCAGAGCTTCACCTAAATGTCATCTTGTCAAATTTTGAAGTTTAATGACAAACAACAGCTGCATGTGGAACAGAAATCACCAAGAGACAGAAAAATAAGGAAATAAAAGATACCAAATAAACATATTTATGATATGTCAGTTGCTGAATATCTTCCCTGACCAAAATTTAACCTGTTGTATAAATAGTTGTTTTGTACATCATAAAAGATCAAATGAATATCATTAATGCCCACAGCAGGAAGAAATTAACATATTCATGAATTAGTACTTTGCTTTCACTTGTCTTGTCAAGGCTGAGACTTTGCTCTAGAGCAAATAAAATTTTGTTTGAACTACCATTAATTTATCTGAATTTACCATCCTCTGTCTCAAAATTCATATGATGATACCTGTAATCAAATAAATAATTTCTTTCTGGACAAATTATTAGACTTCAAAAGAAAAGTATAAACTGGACTTTGATTTTTCTTGACCAGACCCCATTACAGGGCTTTTATCTTTAATACCCACACAAGTCAAAATAAAGAATAAATTATATTAATTTAGCCCATCTTTCAGATAATTTTATGGGGAGAAATAATTCAAATTGGCTTTTACCTCAATAAATTGGTCAATATAATCAACATAGTTGATGATAGCCTAATAGCGAATGCAGAGACTTACTTTGAAAGCCTAATTTGATTAGTCATCAAATTAAAATTCTAGGATAAAGATCATTTACATGATTTTTAAGAAGATTTCAATTGATTATCCTAGTTATTTATTCAACATGGTTTACTCTGCACTGTATCTCAATTTGTGGAAGGTGAAAAAAGGCACTGCTGTCTGAGCTTGCCCCAAACCAGTCAAAATCAGCTAAAGCAACAATAGAACTAATGCAAATAAGCATGCAGACTTGCTGCTAATATTTTTCAGGATTTGAAAGGCAAAACTGAACCAGCTCTCACTTAAGCAGAGGTTGCTTCATTTTACTTAGTTGAAGTCAGCTTTGATAGCTGAACAGGCTGCAATGACAGCTCTCAGTGGTCAGGCCCCACACAGCATCCACAGGCCCGGCCCCTGATAACAGAACCACCAGGAGAGAAGCGAATCCACTAAAGTCAACTCTCCTACAAACACGCGTGCATGTTAAATCTACAGATCCCCACCCACCCATCCTCAGCTCCCACAAAGAAGGCCCAACCTCCTTGAAGCAATCTTTCAGCAGGAACATTGCGAGAGTGGGGGTTATCTCTGGAAAGCACCAATACCAGCCACCCCTTATCTTCACCAAAAAGAGTGTTTACAATAATCAGGGCAGTGGAAGTGAGACTTGCATTCTCTAGCATTGCTTGTGGCAATGTTAATTAGTACAACCTCCTGGAAAAACAATGAAAAGCAATGTCAAAATATAGAGAAAGCCTTAAGGAGGTCCATCTATTGGAGCCAATAATTCCACTTCTAACCATCTATCCTAAGAAAATGATCCAAAATATAGAAAAAAATTATAATCAAAGAAGTTCCTCAAAATATTATTTATGATGTTCTGATCATTGGGAACCCTGTACATGACCAACAACAGGGGAGAAGGTAAATGAATCTGGTAAAATCACATATGGGAGTGCTGTGTGGCTACTGAAAACGATGCTCATAAAGATTGTTAACTTTACATGAAAAGTTATTTCAATGTTTGGTGAAGTGCACAGGAGGCAAAATTCTATATGCAGCATGATCCCAATTCTACAAAAATATGCATATAAAAAAATGAAAAGAAATACACCAAAATGTTAATACTAATTACCATTTGCTCATGGTAATATATGTGATTTCAATTTTCTCTTTTTATACTATTCTGTGTTTTCCAGAAATTTTATAGAAAGCATATATGTCCAAGAAAAAGAAACCATTAAAAAAATCAGGTCAGGGGTTCCTAGTTTTCCTGATGAGTGGTCAAACCTCAGCAGACACTGCGAATTATTTCTAGCCTTCTTGAGCAGATCCTGCGTCCCACCTGTTGCTCACAGTTGCTGTAAACCCTGGGGATGATTTCTTGCACTCCACATCGTGCCTAAGCCCTCCTTGACCTTGGCTTTGACTTTCAACCTTCTCTGTTTATACTGAAACACCCCTCTGGGCGTTTGCAGTTACCTCTTCTCTGTAAACCATGCTCTCCACCCCATTCACCAGCAGGACCCAGTTCCATGCCCTGGTCAGCCTCCTCCTGGCCCAGCCGGGTTAAGTCTTGGTACTGACAACAAGTAAGTCACCCCTGAAAGAAACAGGCATCATAGAACAAACTACCAAAAAACAGGACAAGGAAATGCAGTTTTCTTAAAGCATTCTATAAAAGCATTTTATATACAGTGACCGCCTGCCCCTTACAGACCTGGTGCTGTACCAGGCCCAACTCTAACTGATCTCTTGGGAGATCCCTACTGTGACAATCATCCCTAACATCTGTGCAGCGCATTCACAGACTCATACCGTTTCACCCTCCTGACTCCGTACAGTGGGGAGATCAAGCATTATTTTCCTAACTGTACAGATAAGAAAATTGCACCTCCGACACCAGTCACTGAGTGGCTTAGTCCCCCTGATCGTCAAGGCGTGGTCGCCTGTAAATAGTGATGATAATACCCATGCGGTGGAGTTGTTGTAAGGATTAAACGAGATAACGTATGCGGCGTGCTGAGCGCAGTGTCTGGAACAGGGGCAGCATTCAATGAATGCCAGCTCCTGTGACTGTGAGGTCACCGGGAAGCCCAAGGTTACATAGCTGGGAAGTGACGGTGCCAGGGTGGGAATCCAGGCCTTTTTACGCCACATTCACGCTTTTTATTCTTTATTCCCAACGCTGGAGGAGGAGGATTAAGGCATGGCCCGTGCCCTCAACGAACTTATAATATTTTGTAGCAGGCATATCTCAATCACATGAAACAATAAAGCATTTATTCCCACAAAGAGCTAAAGCAACAGTAATAAAAACTAGGATATAGCTCTCAAATTATACAATCCTTTTGTCCAACAGCTACCGTTACAACATCTTCTTATGCACACATTCCAGGCTTAGGAACCCCATCTTTCATCCCTGTTTCAAAGTGAGTTGAGAATAGGAAAATCAGATATGAAAATAAGTCCCTTTCTGTCCTAACTGTAGAAAATATTTTCTGTGGGCATTCTGAACTGCAGGAAGTTTGAGCTATTTTGGGAAACTTTTCTTTAACTTCTAGAAAGTACCATTCACAATCACATACTTTTTTTTTAAGGAATTTAAAAAACAGTTTCACTTGAGTTTAAGGCTGCTTCCATCTTTAAAAAAAAATCTTCCACTTAGTTAATTAATTTAACCTACAACACAAGACACCTGGCAGTTGGGTGTCTTGTAATACAAGTTGCAACGCAGTTTCTTCTTGTAACACAAGAAAGACACAAGGACAGTGCACATTTTATAGGCAAAGGTAGACAGTTCTTCACGAAGACAGAAGCACAGCGTGCACACAGACACACACAGAATACGGAGTCATTCTGTCTCCTGTGCATCCGATGCCATAATAATGGAATCCAGGATCACCAACTCTAGGCAATACTATATCTTTACACCAATCTTGGCCTATTTATAAGCTGACAAAAGAAGAGTTTAAAACTTTGTGTTGTGGAATATTAGAGCTTCTTTATATTTAAGAGGGTACTTTATTAATGAATACTTGAGATTCACATTTCAAAAATTATTTAAGGTGTTGTGTGTTCTCATATTCTCAATATATACTACTTTCTAAGATAGATAGATAAATGATGCTTAATAAGGGGTGGCCCTTAGCAAAACTATGAAGTAGGAGAAGTTTTTCTTCAGACACATTCTACCTCCCCTTTCTGCATGTCTGTTACCCTGGGGGCGAGGGGTGAGGACCCCCACTGACTGAGCACCTTCAATGAGGCAGACTTGTGTGGATTGTCTGCTTTATGTTATCTGTTTCACACCTTACAACAACCTTACAACAGGCGTTAACCACCCCATTTCTTCAGAGATGAGGAAAGGAAGTCTCATCGATTTAAGTGAGAGTCTAAAATAAACTGATCGGTGACTATAGAGATTCCTCCACTTTAGTGCTCATCAGGGTTTCCCCTCCCTGAACTGGGCTCCCCCAATATTAGGCACCCCCATCAGCATCTGCCCTATCAACTAATTCACATCAAGCTGTTAAGGACAGGCCACCGTTTGAGTTAATCCTCCTAGAAGTATGCCTATTCTAAAAGTGACCAGGCAGGCATGATTTTAACCCAAATCAATGGCTCTCATAGCAAAATTGAAGACAGGATGGCAGGACTTCAGAATGAGAACTCTTTAGAGATGATTTAATCAGCCTCTTATCCCATTAACATACAGATTTAAATAACTAAAGCCTGTGAGGGGATGTGACTTTGCAGAGGTCACACAACATCAGGTATAGAGCCCAGAGGGAGGCCCAGGATTCCTGACTCAGTCCTGTTCTCTTTCATGGCATCAGCCACAAATATTCAAACACAGGGTAAAAAACACATTCTGGGCTAAATAGGACTTATTTCAGTGTTATTAATTCACACTGGTGATTCGCAGCTGGTCAGACTGCCTGAGCTTGAATCCTGGGTGCGCCTCTTACTAATTGTGGGGCCTAGATAAGATTCTCTCTCTTGGCCTTGGGTTTCTTCTCAATTTTATGAGAATAACAATGGCTTCTGCCTCATAAGGTTATCTAGGGGATCAAATGGATAACCCAGGTAGAGCTCTAACTTCTTTGTGCTCAGCATATAGGAAGCACTGAAGAAATGTTAGATATTATTATCATTAAAATTATTTTTAACATTATTACTACTCCTAGTTCAGATAATTGACAGTTAATACGTTCACTTTGAGGGAAGAAAGCAGAAACAAATTCCTGCTATCAAATTCTCTCCCTCTTTTCCAAAGGCAGCCCTAGACAGTCTCGGGAATGAAGGTAAATAAGATGAGTAGACATTAGCACCAGAAATGCAGCAATTACCTTTGAAAATAAAAGTGCCCACTGAGCATTTTCATTTGATGTTCAAAGTCAAAATTCCCCATCTTTCTCAAACCTACTCTTTCTCATTTACTTCCTTTTCCCCCCAGTTTTATAGAGATATAATTAACATATAACTTTGTATTAGTTTTCGATGTACGACATAATGATTTGGTATATGTATATGCTGTGAAATGATCACCACAGTAAGTTTAGTTAACATCAATCACCTCACATAGTTACAAATTTTTTTTCTTGTGATGCGAACTTTTAAGATCTACTGTTAACAACTTTCAAATATAGAATACAGTATTGTTAACCATAGTCCTCATGCTGCACATTACATCCCCAGAGCTTATTTATCTTATAATTGAAAATTTGTACCTTTTGACCACCTTCATCACCCTCCATTTTCCCACCTCTGGCAACCACCAGTCTACTCTCTGTATCCATGAGTTCAGTTTTTTTAGATTCCACATATAAGTGAGATCATACAGTATTTGCCTTTCTCTGAGTTATTTCACTAACATAATGCCCTCAAGGCCTATTCATGTTGTCACAAATGGCAAGATTCCCTTCTTCTTATGATTGAATAATATTCCATTGTATATTTATATATACCACATTTTCTTTATCCATTCATCCATCAACAGATACTTAGGTTGTTTCCACATCTTGGCTATTACATATAATGCTGCAATGAACATGGAGATGCAGATATCTTTTCGAGACAGTGGTTTTGTTTCCTTCAGATAAATATCCAGATGTGGGATTGCTGGATCATATGGTAGTTCTATTTTTAATTTTTTGAGGGACCTCCATACTATTTTCCATAGTGGCTGCATCAGTTTACATTCCCACCAACAGTGAACAAGGGTTCCCTCTTCTCCACAGCCCTGCCAACACTTGCTATCTATTGGGTTTTTTTTGATAATGGCCATTCTAACAGCTGTGAGGTGATATCTCATTGTGGCTTTGATTTGCGTTTCCCTCATGATTAGTGACATTGAGCACCTTTTCTTGTACCTGTTGGCCAGTTATATATCTTCTTTGGAAAAATGTCTATTCAGTTCTCCTGAACAGTTTTTTTTTTTTCCTTTGGTGGGGAAGATCACTCCTAAGCTAACATCTGTTGCCAATCCTCCTCTTTTTGCTGAGGAAGGTTGGCACTGAGCTAACATCTGTGCCACTCTTCCTCTTTTTATGTGGGATGCTGCCACAGCATGGCTTGATAGGTGGTGCATAGGTCCACGCCCAGGATCCTAACCTGCAAACCCCGGGCCACAGAAGCGGAGTGCACGAACTTAACCACTATACCACCGGGCCGGCCCCTGAATAGTTTTTCAATTGGGTATTTGTTTTTTTGCTATTGAGTTGTATGAGTTCTTTATGTATTTTGGATATTAACCCCTTATCAGATATATCATTTGCAAATATTTTCTCCCACTCCATGGGTTGTCTTTTCATTTTGTTGATGGTTTCCTTTGCTGTGCAGAAGCTTTTTAATTTGATGTAGCCCTATTTGTTCATTTTTGCTTTTGTTGACAAATCAAAAAAATCATTGGCAATACTAAAACCAATGTCAAGGAGCTTACACCCTATGTTTTCTTCTAGCAATTTTATGGTTTTAGGTCTTACATTCAAGTCTTAATCTATTTTGAGTTGACTTTTGTGTATGGTGTATGATAGTGGCCCAGTTTCATTGTTTTGCATACAGCTGTCCAGTTTTCCCAGCACCATTTATTGAAGAGATTATCCTTTCCCAATTATCTATTTTTGGCTCCCTTGTTGTAAATTAGTTGACAATATATGCATGGGTTTACTTCTGGGCTCTCTATTCAGTTCCACTGATCTATGTGTCTATTTTTATGCCAATACCATACTGTTTTGATTGCTATAGCTTTGTAGTGTAGTTTGAAATCAGGAAATGTGATGCTTCTGGCTTATTGTTCTTTCTCAAGATTGCTTTGGCTATCTGAATTCTTTTGTGGGGCCATACAAATTTTAGGATTGTTTTTTCTATTTCGGTGAAAAATGCCTTTGGAATTTTGATAGAGATTGCACTGAATCTGGAGATTGCTTTGGGTGGTATGGACATTTTAGCAATATTAATTCTTTCAATCCATGAACACAGAATATCTTTCCATTTATTTATGTTGTCTTCAATTTATTTTATCAATGTCTCATGGTTTTCAGTGTACAAGTCTTTCACCTCCTAGGTTAAATTTATTCCTAGACATTTTATTCTTTTTGATGCAATTGTAAGTAGGACTGTTTTCCTAATTTCTCTTTCTGATAGTTCATTATTAGTGTATACAAATGCAACTGATTTCTGTATATTGATTTTGTATCCTGCATCTTGACTGAATTCATTTACTAGTTCTAACAGTTTTTTTGGTGGAGTCTTTAGGATTTTCTATATATCATATCATGTAATCTGCAAATAGAGACAGTTTTAGTTCTTCCTTTCTGATTTCAATGCCTTTTATTACTTTTTTTCTTGCCTAATTGCTCTGGCTAGGACTTCCAGTACTATGTTGCATAAGGGTGGCAAGTGTGGGCATCCTTGTCTTGTTCCTGATCTTAGAGGAAAAGCTTTCAGTTAAAATCCCCCATCATTCTCAAACCTTCTCTTCCTCATTTACTTCCTAACTTAGTTAAAAGCCTGACCACCTATCTAGACATCTAATCTTCTTCCACACCACAACCCACTTGATGACCTAGTACAACTGATTCTCTCTCTGAAATAGCTCTCTGTAGCTCTCTCTTCTCTTTCCCTATTCTACCTGGTTCAGGCACAGTTAATTTCATTTATTCTTTTGCCCGGACCTCTCCAGTGGTCTAAAATCTGAGCTCGTTCCTCTTTGCAACTCCACCCACTCACCACCTCCAAAGTCACTTTTGCAAAATACAAATTACATCAAATCATTTCTCCCATAAAGGCTGCATGGTTTCTCCTCCTCAATAGGGTATATTCACAACCCAGGCTCATTGAACGCGTCCCCCCCCCCAATTCTTCCGCCACTCCCTCACTTCAGAACACCTAGATGTTCTTTGAACATGAGCTTTCCTTCCATGTGGAATGCCTGGCCCCTTTTGTAGAGAACTCCTACTGCCTACTGGGATCCAGTCCAAATGTCAACTTCTCTCCACCCTTCCTTCCTGGACTGGCATTGAACTTCTTCCTGTGTCCATCAAACACTCACCATGCTGATCATTATCACTTATTTTCTTACCCTTCTTTTCTGCTAGATTGATTTCTGAAAGGCATGGGACTCATTCTTTTAGCCTCTGGCGCAGGAACTAGACAGCACACAGTAGATGCTTAACAAATAACTGTTCAATAAACTGAGGGGATGGTACAGAAAGGAAAAGCGATGGGAAAATGAGACCTCAGTGACTATCAAAGTTGGTCTCAATAAAGCTAGTTTCTGCAATATGTATGACTATCTGCAAACAATTATGCAAGTGTTTTTTAAAGGAGTGTGATGCCTACTTGCAAATGAGAAAGCTCTCAAGTTCCCACTTAATGCCTGTTAAATGTTCATCACTGGAGAGAGAGCCACAGCCTCCCAGATTTATTGGGTTTGGCAGGACCTACACTCACAAGGCATTTTGAAAGCTCCTGGATCCTGCAGCTTTAGTGAGGGACACTTTTCCCTCACAAAATTTTATGGACTGGACTCAGCCATCAGGCGCTCAATAAATGCAGATTTGATTTGCAGTGGATTTGAAAACAGACTGCAACACACATTTTAGACTAATTCAACTCAATGACTGGTCGTACTTAAGATAATAGCTCTAAGGCTGAAGAAAATCAATGAGTAGACTGAAAAGCAGCCAAATGTTTACTCTTCTGCCTTTTTCCACAGTCAATGCTGATCTACTTCTTGATCCTTTTCAGCTTCTGGGCTTTTCCAATTTCATTGTGCCCCTACAATGGAGGGGCCAGTTAGCAAGTGTTGCCCTGTGCCGTGATACTTGCATCCTATGTTTTGAAGTTGATGTAATACTTGTGAAAGTTGAGTTGCATTACTAAAAATGTCTTACTTTTCCTAAAGCCGCCCATCTGTATGATAGGTTAAGTGGGATTCTGGCTGAAGGAGGGAGAATTGTGGGCTGGAATGCTCGGGCATCCTTTCATCTCCAATTGCAGGACTGTATGTTAAAGGGAGCCTAGACACTTTGGTTTTCACTAAAAAAATAGCTTTGGCAGCAGACTCATTAGATGTCCATTGAACACTTCTACTCCAATGTACACAATAGAAAAGATTCAAAGCATGCACTCTGCTATAATTCACTTTGGAAGAAAAAGACAGCAGTTCCTTGGAGAATAAATCATTAACTAAAAGTCAAACCGAGACACCGTGGAAACCAGTGAGACGGGGAGGCAGCCGAGGGATCAGGCGGCTGGGATTTGCCTGTTCCCTCTGGTGACTTCTAGAGCGAAGCATCCCACAGGCAGGACGAACTCGGCACACTGCGCTCCCTTCTATTTCACTTTTCAAACTTGAAGTTATTTTTAGATGACCCAAGCCCGTTAATCCCAGGCAGGACAATTCGCAGCCCGCTGCGCTTCAGAGCACCATCCCTCTGCCCAGCGCTTTCCTTTAACCACTGGGAAAGGAATCCCTCCGTTTTCTCCTTTGCGTCCAGTCCACCTCCCCTAACCCCCTCTCCAAACCTCAGTCTCGGGGACCACAGGCGTCTTTCTCCCTCCTCCACTTACGCACCTGCTGCTGCTACAGGGAAGGGAACCCTGGGGCCACTAGGAATGGGGCCACTAGGAATGGGGAAGGGGCTCCTTGAGATCCGCGGCTTCTAGAAGGGGGTCAAGGAAGACTTCTGTCCCCACGGCCGCCTCAGGGGCTGCCCACTGGATCAGGAGACCGCCTCCCTCCCGCCGCCGCACCCTGCCCACTCCCTAACCCGGCCGCGCTTGTCCGCCCCCTGCCGCGGTCCCCCGACACGACCAGGGCGCCGCGCGCAGCCCTGGCAGGACCAGGACGTGGTGCCGGGACGAGCGGGCCGGCGCGCTTACATAACCGACCTGCTGGGCGTCCGCGATGCGCCGGCAGAGGCAGAGGCGGCGGCTCGGGCGGTCCGCGGGGGCCGGCGACTGCGGCCGCGGCTGCCTGCTCACCTGGCCGCCCGCGCGAGCGCGCGTGGGGCGGGCGCGGTGCCCGCGGGCCTGGGCGTGGGGCCGTGCGCTGGCGCCCCGCCTCCCGCTCTCCGGCTCGGTCGGTCCGCGGGTCTCTGCCTCCTGCCCGCTCCTCCCCGCCACCTCCGCCGCCGTCACCCGGGACAAAGCGGCTCCGGGGAGGGGCCGAGCCGGCGGCTCTCGCAGGAGCCGGCGGAGATGGGCGCGCCCCCAGCTCCGACTCATCGGGCCAACCTCCAATCAGACCCCAGGAAACCGAAAGCCCCTGCCTGGCCCGCTCTCCTCTCCTCCCCGCTGACCCCGCGCCCTTCCCGGTCCCCCACCCACCCTGCTTCCCGGGCTCCCACCCTGCCCTCAGCCCCACACGCCCTCCTTTCCCCTCGGGGTGCCCAGGAGGGGGTGAAGAGCCTCTGGGGACCCAGCGCAGGAGCCCGTCCGCAGGAGTCCCTGCCTCAGCGGGGAGGGGCTTCCCGGGGGCACGGCCCGGGTGGGGGCCTCCTGGGGGTCGGGGCGGGGAGGGGGCTGATTCTGAAGCTAAGGGTGACTGGGCAGCGACAGCCAAGAAGAAACTAGCGGAGAAGCAAACTGTGGGTGGGAGTACTGGAAGCGAGACTTCATGATGGATGACTGACCCCCTCCCCACTCTGGCTAACTGCTGAGATGTCGGGAAGCCCCTAGGGGGGTCCCTCGGGGCGTTTGCGCTGGGTGGGCGCTGGCGCCCTCGGGCTGGAGCCCGGCGCCCGGCCCCGCCCCCGCGGCTGAAGGTGCCCTGCGCGGGCTTGACAGCTTTGCCAGGATTCGCAGCCACCAGACCTGGGGAGAGAAGAGCCTCAAGGACTCCCATTGTGTGAGAGCTTGTGACACAAGGAGTGGAAGGCTGGTATCGTACAGTAATGGGCTGAAGGAGAAACAGAATCGAGGGTAGATCTGTTGCCCAACAAACTTAACCCCGTAGAAGTCTCTGCTTTACAAAATGTAGCGGTTCAGAGCAGGGAGGAAGCCTGTGGCTTAGGGGTGGCACCAATAGTGACAGACAGGACTGAGTCTCACGGCAAGAGAAAGTCAATAATGTAAAAGATCATGATAGGGAAAGTGGGGGAGGTTGAAGGAAGAAGGGTGTAGGGGAGAGGTGTGGACCAACTTGAGGGAGGGAGGGAATAACAGATTTAAATCAGTTTTGTGTTCTGTCATCTTTCTAATTTTACATTAAAAGGCCTTTCTCTTTTTTCTTTTTATGGCTTTCTGTTTCCTGATAACAATATTAAAATTGCATTGAAGCAATCTATAAGTTTCACAATTATTCTTCGCTTACCCAGACACCACATTGTTTTTTCCAAGGTTGACATAAAATCACATCCTTTTTTTTTTTTTTTAGCAAAAAAGTAGACCTTGGCTATTCTCTCTGATTAATCCTCATTAATATAAAGAAGCACAGAAAATTCAGAGTTGAAAATGACCTTGGACTCCTACTCTTCCAACCTTCTGCTGGATGCGTAAATCCATAAATATTCGTTGATTTAGAGAACTACTTTTTTGGATGGAATTGTCTGAAAGGGCATCCTATATCGAGCCCAAATTTGCCTTCCTAGAATTTTCTCTCATTGGTTTGAGTTCACTTTTTGAAGCCACGAGACAGAGTCCAATTCCTTTTCCAGTTTACCGTGTTTCACATATATGGGAAGACAGCCATCGTGTCTCGCTCACTCCAAGCCCCCCTTTCCAGGTAAAACATCTTCAGTGTTTTAAACAAATGTCGAAACAATGTCTCGAAACAAAATCTCACTTGCAATAGTTCCTAGAATCTTCGCCCCTCTGAAGACTATCATCCTAAGAGGATCTGTTCTGTAAATATCTGTTTACAAATAAAAATTTCTGGTTATGGAAGTAAAATATTCATTGCAGAAATTTTGCAAAGTTGGAAAAGCACGAGATTTAATGTGAGAGTTAAATGCAGCGATATATGTAAAGCACTCAGCGCCGTGCCTGGCACACAGTAACACTCAATGTATGTTAGCTGTTACCAAAAATGAACAGGGCCATTTTCTAACCTCTCAGATATAGGTATTTTTATTTTTTTATAGAATTTATTTTTTGGAGTTTTGGGTTCACAATAGAACTGAGTGGAAGGTACAGAGATTTCCCATATACCCACTGCCCTCTCACATGCATAGCCTCCCCCATTATTAACACTCCCCGTCAGAGTGGTACATTTGTTACAATCAATGACCTTACACTGACACATCATTATCAACCAGAGTCCATAGTTTACACTAGGGTTCAGTCTTGCTGTTGTACATTCTCTGAGTTTTGACAAGTATATAATGACACGTATCCACCATTACAGTATCATACAGAATAGTTTTATTGCCCTAAAAATCCTCTGTGCTCCTCCTATTCATCCTTCCCTCCCTACTAATTCCTGGCAACGGCTGATGCTAAAAACCACTGACACTTAAAAAAAAACTGTCTCCATGGTTCTGCTTTTTCCAGAATGTCATATAGTAGGAATCATACAATATACAGCCTTTTCAGATTGCTATTTTCACTTAGTAATATGTGTTTAAGATTCCTCTGTGTGTTTTCATGTCTTTATAGCTCGTTTCTTTAGTGCTGAATAATATTCCGCTGTCTGGATGTACCACAGTTTATCCATTCACCTACCAAAGAGTATCTTGATTGCTTCCAAGTATTGGTAATTATGAATAAAGCTGCTACAAACATCTGGGTGCAGGTTTTTGTGTGGACGTAAGTTTTCAACTCCTTTGGGTAAATACTAATGAGCGTGATTACTGGATTGTATAGTAAGAATATGTTTTGTAAGAAACCGTCAAACTGTCTTCCAAAGTGGCTATACCATCTTGCATTCCCACCAGCAATGAATGCGAGTTCTCGTTGTTCCACGTTGTTGTCAGTATTTGGAGTTTCAGTGTTTTGGAATTTCACCATTCTAGTAGGTGTGTAGTGGAATCTCATTGTTTTAATTTGCATTTCCTTAATGATATATGACCGAGCATTTTTTCTATGCTTACTTGCCATCTATATACCTTCTTTGGTGAGGTGTCTATTCTGATTTTTCACTCATTTTTTAATGGGGCTGTTCTTTTTCTTATTGTTGTTCTTATTGTTATTGTTTTAAGAGTTCTTTTTATATTTTGAATAACAGTCCTTTATCAGATATGTATTTTGTAAATGATTTTTCCAACTCTGCTGCTTGTCTTCTCATTCTCTTGACAGTGTGTTTCCCAGAGCAGAAGTTTTTAATTTTAATGAACTCCAGCTTATCAATTCTTTCTTTCACAGATTGTGCCTTTGGTGTTTTATGGACAAAGTCATTGTCATACCCAAAGTCATCTAGGTTTTCTCCTATATTATCTTCTAGATGTTTCATAGTTTTGCATTTTACATTTAGGTCTATGATCCATTTTTAGTTAATTTTTGTGAAGGGTGTAAGGTCTGTGTCTAGATTTTTTCTCTCTCTCTTTTTTTTTTTGTTGTTGTTGCATGTGGATGTCTGTTCCAGCACCATTTGTTGAAGAAGCTATCTTTTCTCCATTGCCTTTGCTCCTTTGTCAAAGATCGGTTGACTGTATTTATGTGGGTCTATTTGGGGGCTCTCTATACTGTTCCATCAATCTATTTATCTATTCTTTTACCAATACCACACTGAATACTGTAGCTTTATAGTTAATTTTAAAATTGGGTAATATCAGTTCTTTGATTTTGTTCTTCTCCTTCAGTATTATGTTGGCTATTTTGGGTCTTGTGCCTCTTCAGATAAACTTTAGAATCAGTTTGTCAATATCTGCTAAATAACTTTGTTAGAATTTTGATTGGGATTGCATTGAATCGATAGATCAAGTTGGAAAGAACTGACATCTTGATCATATTGAGTCTTCCTATCCATGAACATGGACTATCTCTCCATTTAGCTAGCTTTTCTTTGAGTTTTTTATCAGAGTTTTGTAGTTTTCTTCATATAGTCCTTGTACATATCTGTTAGGTTTATGCCTAAGTATTTAGTATATTTTTGGCCTTTGCCCAGGTTTTAATTGGGTTGTTTGTCTTTTTGTATATGTGTGTGGAGTTGTAAGAGTCCAGTATATATTCTGGATATTAATCCCTTGTCAGATATATGATTTGCAAATATTTTCTCCCATTCTGTGAGTTGTCTTTTCTCTTTCTTGATAGTGTCCTCACTATCAAGTATAAAAGTTTTTAGTTTTGATAAAGTCCAATCTATCTATTTTTCTGTTGTTGCTTATGTTTTTAGTGTGAACAACAACATTATTTTTTATGGCTACATAGTATTCCTAATAGCTGTACTTTTCTCTTTGCTTTTAAAACAATTTCAAACTTACATAAAGTTTGTAAGAATAATACAACAATCCTGCAATTCCAGTCCAATACCACAGGGTTTGTTCTCGTTTTTCCTCTTTGCAAATGTATACCTCCCTTCTCTGACAATGGGAAAACATGGCTCCCACTATCTTCTGCCAGGCCACTGCCCCACTCAGGTACTCTCTTTAGACAGGCATCAACTCCTACTGGACCACCCCACTCAGATGGCCTCCTCTCCTGGGCCCAACTGTCTTCCTGCACGAAAGGAAAGAAAGAAACAAGTAGAGATTTAAGTAAAGAATTGAATACAAGTGTCCATGTGTAGTCTGATCAGAGCAGGGTAAAATGGATCAATCACATCCATTGTCCTGAACACTATCTCTGTTAATTTCTCTTAAGTGCCAAGATGGTTATTTTGTTTTCAAATCACTCAGTTGATTCATGTTGAATTAGTGTTAAACTGTATACCTCTCCCAAAATTCACCCCACATTCTCTATCTGTATTGTAGAATTTTTGTGCAAAAATTCTTTTTATTAGAATGATCCCATGATTCTACTAGTTGAAATCATACAGATATTAATTTTTCTCATCAGTGTGTTTAATATCTGTTATCCCATCCAGATTTGTGCCATTGATAAGTTTTTAAGTATGCTATCCATATCCTTATCCAAATCATTGATAAAATTGAATGAGGTTAGAGCCTGGGGATCACCACTTGAGACTTCCATCAATGTCAGTGATTGTCAAAAGGCAGTTGGGGGCTGTGCTCACTTTGGGTGAGTCAGAATCACTGGGGCTTTCCCACAGTACATATGCCCCCTGTGATTCTGATATGCCCTAAGATATCCATGCTTCTCCTCTTTGCCCTTCCACCCTGAGTTGTGTCTCATTGTTCTTATAATTGAACTTATCCATATAAGAACATCATATATCTTAGGTCCCTGGGGGAAAATAGATTAAGAATTTTCTCTCTCTATTAAATCAGAACTCTTTATTTATAAAATATTCAAGGTAATAGAAAAGAATTCAAATGTATATATTTGTCTTTCCATGGTAAACATTCATTTATTCATTCAACAACTATTTGTTGAGTCTCCACTATGCTGGATACTGCTGTCAGTGCTAGAGATGCAGACACGAATAAGACAAAATCCCTGCTCTCACAGAGCTCAGATCCATGTGTTGATAGGGTGAAATGTTTTCCTCTTGGGTTGACCTACTTCATTGTTCTCAGCTTAGAGAAAAATTCAGTTCATCGAGTGTAAATTTTATTAAAAATCACTTGTGAACCTGGAAAGATGTTGTATTTTCCAAAGACACAAGTTCAAATTTTTTTTTCAAAAAGAGGACTTCAGACACTTTGCTTCCTGCCTAGGAGAGATTGTAGGGGTTTGGATTTATGACAAAATTTGAAGATTACTTATCAGTATTAATAGAAACAAAAACAACAACACTGGAGGCCAGCCCCATGGTGTAGTGGTTAACTTCAGCGTGCTCCACTATGGCAGCCTGGGTTCACGGGTTGGAATCCTGGGCACAGACCTACACCATGCATCAGCCATGCTGAGGTGGTGACCCACATACAAAATAAAGGAAGATTGGCATAGATGTTAGCTCAGGGCTAATCTTCTCCACCAAAAAAAAAAAGAAATTAAATAAGTCTTTACATGGTTACTAAATGTCAATCACTATTCTCTGCAGTTAGTATGTATAAATTAATGTAATCTCCATAATGCACTATGAGATATGTACAACTATTATTTCCATTTTACAGATGAGGAAATCAAGGCACAAATGGATTGCCTAGCCCTGGTATGTCAAGCCAGAGTGGAACCTGAGTAGCCTGGTTCAAGACCTTGGGGTCTTTTGTGTGTATAGAAATGCAGTCATTTTCAGTGACCACACAGGGTGAGGTAGGCCTTCCTCCTCAGAGCTCCTGTAGTACTTTTTTACACATGGTTGTCACAGTATACTATACACAAATTACTTGATGGACGGCATAAGCAATTTATCCTGCTACCTGGCATGGAGTATGCTTCCAATAAATGTTTAATTGTGGATAGGGAGTTTAGGCTTTGAGAATATGACTTTCCTGAGGTCAAAGTCATGGTTTGCAGAAAACTCAGACTAAAATTCCAGTCTTCTCAGTCTCAATCAAGTAACAGTTCTTTTTCCTGCATCTAGTTGGCCCACCTGGTGCCACATTTATTACCAGAAAAGTACCTTGCAGCCATTCTAAATTTCAGGCTATTCCTTCCAGATTTATATTAGTTGTAATGCCATGTGAGGAAGATGCACATTCCTTTGCCACGCTTTACAGTGGCAAAAATAAAAATGGGCTGGATTTAAAATTAAAATAAGCTGGAGCAGGCCAGATTCTGGTCTGAAAGTGGAGGCTACCACATATATTATTCTGGGTTCACAATATTCCATCTCAAGTCATAGAAATGGAAAAGAGAGAAGAAACACTTCTCAAAGCCTTCTAAGTTCAATTGTTTTTTTTTTTTTTTTCTTGGCAGCATTTAGAGTAGGGTGGAGAGGTGGAGAGGGGTCACCAAAGTGGGGAACAGAAGAAGTGATCCTATGGCAAAATTTTGGGCTTCTCTCAACTGTTCTAGAGACTTTCCTTGAGACAGAAAAAGAGAACACACATACTCCCTGAAAAAAATAAAGTCAAGATGACTAAGTATATTTCTAATAGCTCAAGGAATCTCTGGTGTCAATGTCCTCCAGCTAAAGTCCATCAAGAATATACCTGTAGTTAAATAAGTTGGGTTTATTGCTTATTGTAATGAGTGAGACTGCACATCACGGAGATGCTGGGGCATGGAAGTAAGAGGATGTTACAAAGAATTCATCATAGAGTTTGGACTTGTCTCAAATGACTTTGGGAGGGATCAAGGAAGCAGTGCTTTGCTCTAGACTGGATACTGTTAGAAAGTATGATTCTCTGCTTGAGTATATTAATAAATCTTATCTATAAGGCAAGAGGAATGAAGCAAGGCTACAGCTATAATTGGTAAAGAAGCAGCAGTCTTTCATAGTAGCCAGGCTAGGGGAATGTTTGATCATTTATGTAGGTTGGACAATGTTCACATTTTGCTTCTGTTTAGATATGGTTGCAGATCTTGCTTTTGTCTTGATTCATCATGGTCCTAGGATGTTTTATAAAACTGTTTATATCCAACAGCAGAACACCAATGCCAAGCTGACCATGCCTGTCATGACAGATCACTGCTGTCAGGCCGATTTTCTCTTTCTCGCTAGTGAGATGTTGTCACTGTGATAGATAAACCCTCCCTCACCTTGGCAACCTCACGTAGTAACCAGCCCATTAGCAATACCTAATAGCGATCAGCAATACCTACTACTAATAACATCCACCTCCTTTTCCACAAGTAGAAAATAAGCAAAAGTAATATGGGTTCTTTCAAAGGGGTTTTGAAAGAAAAATGAGTAAGTATAAAGCTCCCAAGATAACTAGAGAAAAATAAAAGATGGGGCTGTGTAATGGGCATTGAAAGAAAGGAAAGATCTGTGAGTACTGGAGTGGTGCAGGGAAACGTTATAGAGAGAGTGGGACTTGGGCTACGCTCCAAAAACACATTCAGTTGAGAGGAAAATGAGAAGGTGGTAGACCTTTCCAGTGGGGAGAACCACACTAACTCTGGGGAGGATGGGCTTCGGCGCTGTTAACTACTATAACACAGGGCAGGCAGGATGGGTAGCAGCCAGGACAAGACCCACCCTTAGGGTTAACCAAGCACGGAGATGGGAGAATAGGTGGGGACAGAGAGAGAAGAGATTGGCTCCAGCATTGGGCCAAATCCAGTCCAAAAAACTCATTGTGGTCCCAAAATACTACTATAGGAGACAAAAATAACTGTCTAAGCACATTGTTGTCATCAAGAAGTCTCACATAGAGAAGCTGGCTTATCTTGACAAACAGAAAGCTTGGAGAAATGGAACCTAGTTCAAGACGGAGACCCCATTACCAGAATCCTACTGTAGGAACTGGTTCTTGGAAACCAAGGGGCACAGGAGCCTCTACCCTTAGAGGATAGCTTGATAGTGGATTGTATCAATGAGGCCGGAGCTCCTTACAACATCCCTCTCATCTAAAGTTTAAGTTAATTCTAGAGGCCAGGGTGGGGCTGAATTGTAGGCAAAGGTCAAGTGCCCCAGGGATGAGAAATGAAGGGCTGGAAACACTGGGGCCCAGCACAGGTCTCAAGTTTGAATTCCACTCCTCTCTTTACCAGCTGGATGTGCTTGAATGAATAAATCACCTTACTCCTCTACATTCCAGTTTTGTCCTCTGTAAAGTCAGCATCATGGTAACCATACCATACATTGTTGTGAAAATTAAATACTATAATGCTTATAAAGCATTCGGCCCAATGTCTGGCCTCAGTAAATTTTAGCCACCATTGTCATCATCATCACCATCATCACCTACTTCATCATCAGCTGCATCATCATGATCAAAAAAAGGAGATGCTCTAAGGTAGAGATCATCAAATTATGGCCCCTCAGGCCAAATCCTGCCCCCACATGTTTTTGTAAATAAAGTTTTATTGGAACACAGCCACTCTCATTCATTTACATATTGTCTATGGCTGCTTTTCCTACAATAGCAGTTGAGTAGTTGCAATGGAGACCTCAAGACCTGCAAAGCAAGTGGAAACTTGCTATCTGGCCCTTTACACAAAAAGTTTGCTGACTTCTGCTCTAAGGCAAGAAAAGTCAAATGTCTATGGTTATATTGGAAGCTGTGAGGACTCCCATGTGAATAAAGCACAGGGGTGGCAAAGGAAGTAGTAAAAAAGGCTGAACAGGTAAGTTGAGGCACACATATCTGAAAAAGAATAGTCTTAAAAATTAAGAATTAAAAAAAAATTTTATGCCATGTTCCAACCATCTCAAATCAGCGGAACTAACTCTCTCCCCAGGACCAACTACATAATTTGGGGGACCCAGTGCAACATGAAAATACAGGGCCCCCTGATCAAAAAGTATTAAGAATTTCATGATGATGACAGCAGCACATTGAACCAATCATAGGGCCCTTCTGCTCAGGTTGCACAGCTCTGTCTCTCTCACATAAGCACGTGTGCATGAACGTGCACACACGCGCACACACACACACACACCCCTTACACTCACAAAAATATTTTACAATTGAAGAGCAATGTATAGACGGTCACTTGCAAACTTAGACTTCGGCTTTCTGTCTACCTGCCAGAATGTTTTCTCCTGTAAATGATTTCTCTACACCCACAACCTCCTCCTCCTTCAATTTTGATGCAGCAGCAAGAGCAGTCTCCCTCCATCTAACTCACCCTCTTCATTTTAGCATGACACATCCATATCACCGTTCAGATGGCAGAGGAAAACTGCCTGTCTCTGATTTCTCTTTTTCCATTCGTTACAGCATGCCATGCCCGAAATAGTCCAGTCTGCTTTCACAGTGGCCCCACGTTCACCACGCCAGGATGAAAGCCACTGTTGCCCGTGTTGGATCTTATTTGGCTTTGGAGTGTCTGGAGTGTGTAAAGTTGTACAGTTAAAGTGTTGGTAGAATGATAGGCACAAGAACAGCCACAGGGCAGCTAAGCTGATCTGTGTTTCCTTCACAGAAACAAGAATGTGCATGGGGCTGCAATATGGGAATTGTCTGCTAAACCAAAACTCGTGAATTACTTGGTTTGCCCAAAAGGGAAAAAACAAATACAAAAAGATGGATGGGTTGTGTTTTGTTTTTAACGCTCTTTTGACAGCCCATGGAGGGGAAAATGTGTATATAAATAGGTCTTTTTTGTGGTCCACAGTGTGGAAAATATTCATAGATAGATAGATAAATATGATATTATTAGCCTTCCAATGTTATTGTATTTTTTTTAAGTCTGCAAATAATAGCAAGATGCTTTTGGATATCAGGAGTATGAGTGTGCAGACGCCAATAGACTGATTCCAAGTGTGATCACAGATCCACAAGTCCCATAGTGAGGTAGGACCCCCCAGAGGGGTCTGGACGACTGAGCACCCTCAAGGATGCCTGTGACTCATTGGTGTGGGTTGATTTTCCAAAGAAGGAGCACCAATCTATGAGCGCCATCCAAATTTGCCAGGCAAGAGTCAGATTCCTCCAGAGTTTGACAAGGTGACAGACTATTCTGATAAATTAATTTGTGCTAAGGTGCTAATGGCTGATAATAGGCTCTCTGGTTACTCTCAGATAATATCTATACTTAAATGGGGCCAGGTTGCTCAGAGTCTGGCGACCACAGTCCATCCTGTCTCGCCGCCAGCCCGTTTCTCCCTGTTCCTGGAGCATGACCTCTGCTTTCAGTCTCCCGTGCTATGCACTGGCAGTTCCCTCTGCCCGGGTGCCTTTGCCCGACAATTTCAAATTCTTCCATCAAAGATCAACTGAAAATAATAGCTACAAATACTGCTTACTATATTCTAAGTATTCTCAAAGAATTGTCCGTGGACCAGCAGCATTGGCATCACCTGGGAAGTTGTTAGAAATGCAAATTCTTGGGCCCACCCCAAATCTATTGACTCAGAAACTTGGGGTGGAACCCAGAAATCTGTGTTTTAACAAGACTTCCAGGGGATTCTGATGCATGCTAAAGCTCGAGACCACTGTTCTAAGCACTTTACCTATATCAGCTCATTTAATTTTCACAACAACCCTCTGAGGGTTTGTGAAAGATTTGCTACTAAGATTTGCCTCCATTTTACAATTGAGAAAACTGAGACACAGAAAGTTTAAGCAACTTGACAGAGGTCTTCAGTGGTAAATGGTGGAATCCAGGCAGTCTGCCTCAAGAATTTGGATGCTTTGGGACAGCCCCAAAGGCCTAGTGGTTAAAGTCCAGCATACTCCACTTCAGTGGCCGGGGTTCGGTTCCTGGGTGCGGAACCACGCTACTGGCCATGTTGTGGTGGTGGCCCACATATAAAAAGAAGAAGATTGGCAATAGATGTTAGCTCAGGGCAAATCTTCCATAGCAGAAAAAAAAAAAAGAATATGTATGCTCTACCACTAGCTATGTTACCTTTCAAACCAACGTTTTTGTGAAGCCTTTTGTGATTCCAGTCTCCCAGATCTCACCAGACAATATCAGTAGCTCCCATATCACTTTCTTCTTATGTTTGTGTTTTCTTGTTCTGTCCCCAGTACCCAACACCCATATTGCAATGAGCAAACGTTGGTATATGATGAAAGAATGAATAATTGAATGAATTGATCAGTGAATCAATAACGGTCTTGGCTCAAAAGTATCTTGACTAGAGTTTCCCAGACAGCTTTAAAAAAAAATACAGGTTCCAGAATCCTAGCCCTCACCTACTTAATCAGAGTCTCCAGGACTTGGGCCTGGGAATATGTATATTTAAAAGTAAAACCAGAAACAAGAACCCCAGTTTAAGAAAAAGTTGTACCCAACAAACTGATTCTGCACACATGGAACCCCTGTCTTGATTGGTGCTGACAGTTTCAGATAGCTTGATCAGACCGAGTTGAGGGGATGAATGGAAAAAGGGGGGTTCTTTGGACCCTTAAATCCTTCCCCATGGGGAGTTGCTAACCCTGTAGCCAACGCTTCCTGGAAGAAAACATGAATATGCTTCAGATTTTAGGCACATTATGTGATATTCCTTGAATAAAATCAATATAAGAAATGCCTGCATTTGGTACCACTGAGCTGAACATGGGAAGTTTTTTTAGCCCTGAAACAGGCAGTCCTCAGCATATATATAAATGGGTCATATTCCAAAAATGTATTTGTAAGTTGAGTTGTTTGGAACTCAGAAAACACTTTCCCACAGAAGTAATATTAGAAAAGAGGGTTCCATTCCTCTGCCAAAACACAAAACCTGATTTAGAACACTCTGTCTCTGAAATAGCAGTTCAGATGGGCTCTATGGACATCCATGGGAAATGTGACTGGGACCCACCCAACTTGGAAGTGGGGATTATGGGAGCACAGTGACTTCTGGGTGACACAGGGCTGTGACAGCATCAGAGACATGCCTTGGTTCTCCTCCCTCCACACACACACACACACACACACACACACACACACAATTTGGTGGCTACTGGTCACATGATAGCAAGACAAAGTTATCACTCGAGGAAGACTACTTGGGATCCAATGAAACCTTACTCCCTTCACCTGTGCAGTCAGGCGCTGCCCCAGACCTTAGTTCAGAGCTCCCAGGTCAGGCACAGACAATCAGCACCTTGTAGCCTTACCTCTTGACATCCTCTTACCAGGATTTGGGAAATATTACACAACCTGTAGCTTCAACTTCAGGGCAACTGCAACCACCTTCCCTGGTACACCTAGAATAATAGTTTGGGGAGGAATATAGAATAAGTGCCATTAACAAAGTTGCTGCTAAAAAGTGGAAAAGAGAATTACATTTCTAGTTCTTCCTTGGCCGTTAATTAATCAGCTGTGTGACATCAGGCTAGGTTCTCTGGGCCTCAGTTTCCTCATTTGTAAAATGTTGGGGAAGGGGAGTAGTTTATAAAATCTATAAGTTCTCTCTAGATCTAATATTCTACAATTCAATAAAAACAGTTCCTTCTACTTCCTTGTGGAGAGATTTGCCAGTCTGCCGATGGTCCTCCTACCTTTTCCATACTTGGCAATGAAATACTGCAGCCTCATCTCATCTCAGGCCCAAAGATGCACCAAGAAGAATCAAGTCTGATAAGTCACAGTTTCATTTCATTCTTATTAAATTATATTTATTTCATTCAAGTTTTACATGCCCCACCAAAATTCATTTGGGCAATAATTTAAGCCCTACATCATTTAAGCCCTGTTCTCAATCAGACATTTCTTGGCACACAGCAAATTAAGGATCCAAGTGGTAAAATAATACTAATAAAAATGATCTACCAGAATTTTGAGATGGAAAGACAAAAGAAGAAAAAAATAAAGAAATTTAAGAGAATTTGAAGTTATTTTAGAAAAAAAGAACCTTTAAAAGGAATCAGTACACTTAACCTTAACATGTACCATCATAGACTTGAATTTAACTCAAAGCAACATATATTGCTTCTTTGATAGAAACCCCTCTCTTCCAAAGGTAACACTATCTAAAGGAAAAGAAGTGAGGAGATGTGGTTATTGATAACCAATTATGATTTTGGATTGGTGACATCTGATAGAATTTGAGCCCAGGCACACCATTTCAGCTGTTAGGATAGTGTGTCCTTGTGACATGCTACAGATGTGCCTGCAGTCGGCATTAAGAACTTCAGGAAGATCCAATTAGCTTCCACTACTATATATCTTGAATGAGATTCAGCTCTCTGACCAGGATAAGAACAGAAACTTTTGCTTTCAACCCCTTAGGAAAAAAGAAAGCCAAACCAAAACAAAAGCAAAAATTATCCCAAATAATACACAACAAAAATTCCCCAACCCCCCACATCTTCCTAGCCAGACATATAAGAATACTGGGGAGTTGTTTGGGTAGGGATAAAAAGGAAGTCTGGTTCTAGAACTTCTGGAATCTCAGGTCTCAGAACCAACAATTTAATCTAAACAAAAACATTGTATAGGCCTCCTACTGTGTGTCAAACACTATGCTGAGTATTTTATACGCATTATTTAATTTAGCCCTTAAGGCAACCTAGTGAGGTAAGTATATGTTGTTTCTACCTTATTTAGTAAGCACTTATATCCCCTTTCCTAGAAAAAAAAAAAAATGAGACAGGATAGGCAAATGACCCAGAAAAAAACAGAACTGTCTGTACCCTTAGTCCCAGTCATTCAAACAGCACAGTGTGCCACTAAGAGCCTGAGATTCAATCCTTGCTCCACCATGTCCTATGACTTGGAGAGAGTTACCCAGTTTCCTTACCTATAAGATGGAAATAATAATAGCGCCTACTTTTCAGGTTCGTCATAGGTTTCCAGTGAGAGCCTACACATAACAGCCTTGCAACAGCACTTGCCAGATGGTGATATTCAATGACTGCTAGTATTTTTACCTGGTCCAGCAATTCCCTGTGTTCTCACACACCAGAAGCCTGCCTCCATCTGGGCAGATCACCGGACAGCCCAATGACAAAATCAGAACACTGAAAACAATTCATTCTTACTCTCTAAGGATAGGCCTTGATTTTCAAAGTGCAGTCCCTGGACCAGCAGGAGTGGCATCACTCTGATGAAGGGCAGAGCGTCAGGACCTACCCAGACCGACCGCATCAGATTGTGCATTTTAACAAGATCCCCCGGCAATTCGTGTGCACATTGAATTGGAGAAGCTCTGCTCTCAGGCACACACAGAGTAGCAATTCTTTCTGGCCCTCTGGTGGTACATGTCTGGAGCCTTCTTAGCCCTCAGATTTCAGGAAAAAGACAGAACTTATAGTGTCCACAATATGCCAGGCTGTTGGGCCTCTCTCTGCCTTTCCCATTCTGCTCTCATTCGTTCAGAACATGCTTCGTCTCATAATCCACCTGGTGAAAACCATTATTCAATACTCAACTCAAGCATCATGGAGACTCTTCCCATCAGTCCTCCTCCTATTCCAAGAAGGAATTCATTACCTCCATCTTTGTTTCCCCATTGAAGATAAGACCATTGCTTTTTCAACTTCTTTGACTGCAATCCATGGTAAGAAACATATTTTATAGACACATCTGAATACACACACACAGCCTGTATATTGCTGAAATGAAAGTTTCATGAAAGAATAGTTTTACATACTATGTGCAGTGAACTCAGATGTTTCCATTCCTCTGTTCTATTTCATGTATTAGCATGTTATATGGGTCATTACTGACAATTTGTAGAACCCTATACTTAGCTATTTCCTTCAGAGGAACTACAACACTAGATTGATGATTTAGTTTCATGTCTATTACTTCTTCTAGATAGAGAGGGTGTGGCCCTGTGTCTGGCACATATAGGGACTCAGCATTGTTTGTTGAATGAATAATGAATGGATGGATGGATGCATCTTGTTATGATCTGTTTTCACAGCTTGCCACTAGTCCACCCCTTCATTCCTTGGTCCCACTGCCATAATTAATAGGAAAAAAAAGCCTGTTTACTCAATAATTTACCAACCACTAACCATAACTATAAACCTATACAACAAATCTCTATGCTCCCAATAGCAATTTTTAAATGAAAAGTGATTCTACAGACTATTGTGTTGAATAAGAAGAGGAAAGAGAAAAATTGTGAGTTTAAAGAAGAGTAGTTCAGTTCTGCATATTTTTGGTCATGACTGATATTTTATTAGTCTCCCCATTGTAAATTAAATGGAGCTTGAGCCACTGTAACCGAGACACATTTAGAATATCCCATGTCAGGGAGATGTCAGCCTGCCATTCGAGCCTTTCCGTGGTACTGTGCCAGTTCACCTCCATTTTTTCTTTCAACACCTCTGCTCTTCCAGCATGACAGCCCTTGGGCAGAGGTTTATGATGGGGAAAAATGATGACCAACCACATTCATTTATCATTTATATCCCAGGCTTGCACATGACACTCTAGTACATGAGACAGGAAGGGAGTCTGAGACTAGGTTTCAGGATCTTCAGTTCTGTTTTCGCAAAAGTCACATGACCCCTGCATGCTGCCCTTCTTTCATTCACGAGAGGTGGACGGAAAAATTGAAGACCTGAAAAGTAAGTCTGGAAGGAATAGCAACTTTTTCAGTCTTACCTTTCACTACAACAATAAAACAAGCCACCTAATAACTCTTTCACATCTTTGCAGCTTATTCTCAAATATTACATTTATATATAACATTTAAGAGTGTGACTGTCTGGGTTTTAATCATGGCTTTTAGTAGCTAAATGACATAAATATCAACTGCCTTAGTTTCCTCTCCATGAAATGGAGATACTAATAGTACCTGCCTCGTGGAGTTTTTGTAAGGAAAAAAGTGAGATAGTACATACAACCCACTTAGAATTGTGCCTGGCACATAGTAAGAGCTTAGTAAAAATTGGCTGTTTTTAAGATTATTATTGCACACAGAAACTCTATATATGTAAATTATTCCTTTCCTACCACATTTAGGCATTTAAAACAGTGAAAGATCTTCAAAATAAAATGCTACACATACTAAGTGAAATGTGGTGTCCTAGATTGGATCCTGGAACAGAAAAGGACCTTAGTGGAAAAACTGGTGACTTCTGAATAGTCTGCAGTTTAGTTAATTTAGTACCAAAGCTAATGTCTTAATTTTGACAAATGTACGAAGGTTGTGTTAAATGCGTTACTAGGAAAATGGAGTGAAGCGTGTGCAGGAACTCGCTGCACCATCTTTTCAACTTTTCAGTAAATCTAAAATTATTCACAAATAAAAAGGTTATTTTATAAATGCCACGCATACTTCTTGAGTATGTGGTGACCACAAAGTTGTGCTAGGCACCACAGAAAATCGAGAGATGAGGAAAATAAGACTTTGTTTCCAAAGAGCTTCCAGCTGCATCCTGAGAACAGTCAGCAATAAGCTGACTATAAACTGGCCGGAATGTAATAAATGCCTTAATAGACATGGAAACAAACTCTCGTCAGCCTGATATTAAGGATCGACTTCATAGATATCCTGTTCTCCGTGATTAAATCCGCCAGTTAATTAATTACCACAGCGTCACAATGCCTGCCTCCTCGAGTGGCTACTCTGTCTGGTTGGTACTTCAGTGGTGGAATTTCTTCTGTGTTGGAGGTGCTGTCAGATTCCTGACCAATGCAGATGTAAACTTTATTAGTCTGCTAATTTGTTTATAGGCTGTGGAGTGCAGGAGAAAGAGCATGGACCTCGTAATCAAGCAGAACTGAGGCAAAACCTAGGTTCTTACCTCCTTGGGAAAGTTAACTGAGCCTCATTTTCCATTGTAAAATGGAGGAAAGAATATTGAACTTGTTGGCTGTTATAATAATCAAATGACCAAACGAGATGATGTCATAAGGACCCCTGGCCTACAATAGGCAGGTTTTATTATTATTGTTATCATTAAAAAATAGCCACTAGGCATGCGCCCTGGCAACCACACTCAAGTACTCATTCAACAGTCAGGTGCTCATTTCACTTGTCTAAGACCTTACTTTGGAGAGTATAGGACGGTTTTGCCAAATGGAGAGGGTGGCAGACCCAGTGGGGGAAGCTGGCAGAGATGAGGGGTTAGTCACACAGGCTTTTTGGAGCTGGTTGGCCTGGATTTAAATCCTAGCCTTTCTGCTTACCAGCTTGCCACCTGTGTGCCACTGGGAAATGAACTTAACTTCTCAATGCCTCTTTTTCCCTATCTGTAAAATGGGGACAATAGCATCTCCCTCACAGAGATATGTTACGAGGAATTCATACATGCCAAGTCTCTAGAACAGTGCTTGGCACATAGCTAGCACTCAATAAATAATAACACTCACCATTAGTTATCATTATTCAACAGCCATTTCCTCTTTTTCCTAGATGTTCAACACCCTGTTTTGTTCAGATGTGGGGATGCAAGTTACTCAGGGAAGAGGGGCTCTTTCCTCCAGCCCCAGATGATGAATCTTGAATGTTATAAACCAATCGTAATAATCCCTTCTCTTGTTTCAGTTTAGGTATGGATCTGTGACTGAAGTCTGGCCAGTGAAACCTAAGCAGTAATCTGCTAGTAGCTTCTAGAGAATTCTTTTTTGCCTCCTGTATTGAATGCTGTCATGAGGAGATGTGATGTCAGCCATCATATGGCCATGAAAGGAGCCAGGAGAACAGAGAGGCTACCTCAGAGCCCAGACATCAACAAACTGCTGAACCATCAACCTTTAGATTTATTGTTATGTGAGATAATAAATGTCCTGATTCTTGAAGCCACTTTCAGTCAGGTTTTCTTTTACTTGCAGCCAAAAGCAACCTAACCTGGAAGTCACAGACAGTGGGAGACAGGCATCATTCTTCCCAGTATTACGGATGAAGAAACTAAATTTCAGAGAGAGTAAAGAAATTTTCCACAAGGTCATACAGCTAATTAAGTGCAGAGAGTGAGAAGGGAGTGAATAAAAGATATTTTTCTCCCTTTCCATCAAACTTTTTTCTTGGTCGATTAATTTATTCCAAAAATGTTTATTGCATCTACAAGACACCCTCACCGACCTGGTGGCATCTCCTAGGGTCAGGGCTTGAGGTGGAGTTCCTGTGGGCAGAGCAGGTTGAGCACATGTCCAGAGGCTGCCACTGCAATGTGTATATTTCTAGGCCTAACAACACTTTCAGGGAAAGCTCTGCCACTGGGTACCTGAGGGACAAGTCTCTAGTAAGATAAAATATTTCTGAGAGGTCTGAGTTGAGAATTTTGTTTCCCACCTATTTGAAGAATGAGAGTCCACACATTGTTTAGTGATTATTTATTAAAGCTAATACCAGTCTGACGAGGTACTTGATTTGAGGCCAACATTTCTTTGGCACATAAAAAGACAGCATCAGATAGGAAAAAATCAGTTACCCAGTGTAAGCTCTTGTCTTACTTTCTCAGTTTGGAGTGCTTCCCTGCATCTCTGTCTTCAAGAATAACTTGGATCCTCCAGCGTGCTTATAGTTTATCTTATTCATTTACTCATTCTTTTGTTGTTGTTGAGGAAGATTTACCCTGACCTAACATCTATGCCAATCTTCCTGTGTTTTGCACATGGGATGCTGCCACAGCATGGCTTGATGAGTGGTGTAGGTCCGTGCCTGGGATCCGAACCTGCAAACCCCAGGCCACTGAAGCAGAGTGTGTGAACGTAACCACTACACCACCAGGCCAGCCCCTACTCCTTCTTTTATTTATTCAATGAAAATTTTATTTTATTTCTTAATTTTTTTTTTTTACAGGGGAGGATCTGCCCTAAGCTAACATCTGTTGCTAACATGCCTTCTTTTTTTCTTCCTTTTCTCCCCTTCAAAGCCCCAGTATATAGTTGTGTATAGTTGCAAGTTCTTCTGGTGCTTCTACATGAGCCACCACCACAGAATGGCTACTGACAGACGAGTGGTGTGGTTCCATGCCTAGGAACTGAACTCGGGCCACTGAAGTGGAGCATGCCAAACTTTAACGGCTAGGATCAGGGCTGGCTCCAATGAAAATTTTAAAGCAGTTACTATTTCCTAATTGAGTTGGGAAGAACAGTTAATATAAGCATCCACTGATGACTGAAACCAAGTATAATTGTATCACAACAGCTATGATATCCTGAGGTGCTTTCTACACATTATTATTAATCCTCTAGACTACTTTTAGGGTTTGCATCATTATTTCCAACATTTTGGCTGAGGAAACTAAGTTTCAGAGAGGTCAAAGCAATTTTCCAGTGGGTTATACAGCTAGTCAAGTGTGGATCTGGGTTTGAACCTGGGTCATTCAGATTCTAAGAGCTGAACTTGTCCACAGCATGGAAGTGGTGAGTACAGCAAAGAGAGGGGGGTTTTGGACCAAATCTTGTTGGAAATGCTGGGATGGGCACAAGAGATACGAAAAGAGAGTGAAGCTCAGGAAGGGATATAACTCAGCACAGTCTCTGTGGTAGAAATGAGAAAAATGTGTGGAGGATGGGAAAGAAGTGAGTCTGAGAGGAGAAAAGGGATAATGCGAGGGAGCCCATGCAGAGTGGTTAGCTAAGGCATGGATACCTGGAGTTAACTTATGTGATCACAGGTCATTGTTGGTTGTTAAATAGAGAGGATGAGCCCATTTTTTCAGAGAGGTTGAAGGAAGAAAGAAGGGAAGGTAGAAGGATTTATATCAGAGAGGTTACACTACTACCAGCTCAAGGACCCAAGAGGGTCCAAAGATATGAATTCTTTGGCCAACATAAATTAGTTGCCAATACTTAGTAAGAAGATTTCTCATAAAATTCTGCATTTATAGTGTCTCTTGGAAAAAAAAATCAGTATCACACTTCTAGAGAGTATTAGGTAACCCAAGCTGAATAATGGCTGCCATCTTCCAATGGCAATAGGCCCATCCATGTCCCATCCTGCTTCACAAATTTACAACACCTGCCTGGGCCCTGTTGGCATTTTAATTTGCTCCCCTTGATAATCACCAAAGTATTAGCTGCAGATATCTCTGGAGAGTGGGATTGTTGTTGATTTTTTTTAAATCAGCAAATTACTTAACTGTATTTTCTAAGTTTCCTCCAATTATTGTATATTGCTTTTATAATAAAAGAAAACGTGGATGTTATTTTTTAAACTATCCACTCCACAAATATTGAGGGAGGAGCTGTGGCTTGGCAGGAGTCCCTGTGAAAAGATCCAGGGGTTGTAGTGAAGTCAGGCTTAATGTGAGCCAAGATGATGACACAGCAGCTAGAAAACAAAACAAAACAAAATCCTAACAGATCTTTGGAAGCTGTGGCCTCGTGGTGCTCTGCATGGGTCAGGCCTCATGGAACACAAGCCACATTTTACTGGAGAAAATGATAAACTAGAAAGTGTTTGCTGCTGGGAAACCAAGAGAGGAGTCTAGAAGTCAAGTCGTGTGAGGAACAGTTAAGAGAAAATGGACATTTTTAACTTGGGCTTCTTTAGAAAAACCAAAGAGACACGTGACAGCTGTCTTCAGGATTTGGAAAGATGAAACGTGGTCAAGACAGTGGCCACTCATCCAGCGTCACTGTAGAAGGCAGGGAAAGCACCTGTGAGAGCGATGGAAAAGGGATTCCACTTTGACAAAAAAGAGGGATTTTAAAACGCGAATTTATGCAACACTAGGCTGCCTTGAAATCTTCAGGCAGAGACCATACGGCAGCTTATTTTAGGTGGAAGTTTGGACCAGATGACCTCAATGAATCCTCCAGGTTGGGGGTCCTCTCCTCCTCTGGCTAGGTTCAGGACCCTTCACAACTGTCCAAGTGCAGACCACTGGGATGATGACAAGAAGAGTTGATGCCAATCAACCTTCAGGGAGACATGAAGCAAGACTGCCGATGGCTAATCTGCCTTAGTTTCCCCAAAGTAATCTCCCTTTGTGAGGCAGAACACAAAGTTATTTCCAGAATTAAGCACAGGGTACAGCAGCCACATCTGCGTGGAAACAGAGAAATGACCTAACGCACCTATCAGGGCAGGGCCCAGAGTTCACACCCTGTTAGGTTGGAGGTTACAGTGTCAGTACTGCCTGGGAAGCGACGGTCCCAGGTTTAGAAAGCACTGGGCATTTGCTTCAATGGTCAGAATTCTGATTTATTTCCTTAGTTAAACCTAAACCCTAGAGTCTGTATTTTTAAGATGCTGAGGCCTGTAGACAAGTAGTCTGTCCTCACTCGAGCACAGATCTCAAGGTTTCCCCGGAGGATAATCAATGCATTATCCTTCAGATGGGTGGAAGTGGACCATGTCTGAGAGATCCCTGCTAACACTCCTTCTCATCTAAGTAATTTTTCTGGTGAAGCACTGAACGGATAAAAACGTTGGCTCTCAATGTCAAGATGATGAGATGAGAGGTGCCATGGGGAGGGTTTGTCACAGGGACAAACATCTGACACTACAGATTCGAGGTACCTGGGAGCCAGCTGCTAAGGGAGAGCAGTCAGTCAAGTTTCCAGGGAGCAGCGTCTGACCTAGAGGTTCTCACCTAGAGGTATCTGACTGCGCACATGCCTCGTAAATGTGAAAGGTGAGTAGAGGAGTAGATACAACCTTTCAGATCGGTTAGAGCTGGGTTCAGAAGCTGACATAGCTATCGTGCTGAGTTCTTCTTCTTTCCTTCTCCATCCATTTCTGTCCTTCTCTTCCTGGCTCTGTGCGCTGGTTGCATCCTGTACTGGCAGGTTCCTGGTTCCCAGTGGGAGGTACTGGAAGAAGATCAGAGTATAGGAGAGAGAAGTCAAGTGACCTCATTCCCATTCCAGGCTCCTTCTCTGCTTTACACTTTTGGCAGTGGTGGTGTCCCTCCATCATTACTGCCCTTCTCAGTTGGCCTCTCCTCTTGGGATCCAGCTCTTGCTCCTCAGACCTCAAAGTGGTCCCGCTGTGCCTGGAGTCCCAGTGCCTCAACAGATTTTGCTGGTTTCCTTAACCCTGTCTGCACTTCTACAAATTATCTCATCATTGGTCTCTAACTACCTGAGCTGGATTCTGTTTCCTGCCAGATCCTGACTGGTACAGCTGCAACCTGGCTGTGACCTTAATTATTTTGAGTCTCAGTTACCTCATTTGTGAAATTGAGATCAAACTTGTTATGATCATTTGTTGCCTGGGTCTCTGCCTTATCTCTTATCATAAAAAACATCCTAAATTTTGGGGGGAGAAACTCTCTTTCTACAGTGAGGTTTGAGCATGTGACAGAGCATGTATCCAAGATCTGGCCAATAAGAGTATCAAATCCCCTTGGCAGCAATGCTTGGATCCAGGAAGATCACATGACCCAATCAGAGCCAATGAGATAGTGTCTAAGATTTTGGGTTCTATTAAGGTCACAATGTAGAGAGGACCTGCCTGAGAGTAGCCAACAAAGAAAGAAAGCAGGACCAAGAAATGAAGAGTGGCAGGATGCCAGAGTTTGTTTGGACCCCTGGATAGAACCATGCCTGCACTCCACAAACTCTGGGCATTTTACTAATTAAGCCAACAAATTTTCTCTTTTTACTGAAAGCAGTTGGAATTGGATTTTGTGTCACTTGCCACAAAGGATCCTAACTGATACAATAATACATATTTTGTAAATTTGCAGGGAAGATTAGAAATAAGATATATGAAGTGTCTACTTCAATACTAGCAAAGAGTTCATTACTATTCTTTCAAAGGCACAGAGACCTTATCCACTATAAGAAACAACTCTATCACAGACATTTTGAGTTAAAAAATATATATATTTTTTCTGACGAAGATTCTCCCTGAGCTAACATCTGTTGCCAATCTTCCTCTTTTTTTGTTTGAGGAAGATTAGCCCTGAGCTAACATCTTTGTGCCAGTCTTCCTCTATTTTGTATGTGGGTTGCTGCCACAGTATGTCTGACGAGTGATACAGGTCTGTGCCTGGGATCCAAACCCATGAACCCTGGGCCGCTGAAGCGGAGTGTGTCGAACTTAACCACTATGCCATGGGACCAGCCCCCCACCAAAAAAGACCTTGAAAATCATCTGGGTTTGAAGGACAAGGGCTGAATAGTGTTCCCTATGGTAGAAAGAACCTCATTATCTCCTGGTGGCCTCAATTTGGAATCCCAGTTCTGGAATTTTGAACCGTAATCTGGTCTGAGATTCCATAACCACTGGACCAAGATGCTATAGGGAAGATTAATATGCTCAATGGGAAAATGGGCCCAAATGAACTCTAACCCACACCATTGGTACTCTTCAACTTCTAGAATGTCCAGGTATGAGAGTGCTAAGGATAGTATGTTATTTGCAGTAGAATTTCCGTGGTGTCACTGACAGTCGTGGGCAATTCGAGAAAGGTCCCACCAGTATTTCAAATGTTAAGTCCCTCCTCTCTTCCAATTCATCAGATCATTCCATCGAACTTATTCTCTCCCCTGTTCTCCTAGTCCACTTTCTAAGCACTTCTATTATAGCATCCTTGCAGCCTGTTTTATGTTCCCGAACAAGAATGAGAGCCTGAGGAGGGCAGGGGCAGCATGGCGTTCATCTTCATATCATTTTCTTTACTCATTCATTCATTCAACCATCTATTCAACAAGCATTTATTTATAACCCACCACTTGCCAAGCACTGTGATAGACACTGGAGCTACAACAGAAAAAAGAATCATGGGTCCTACTTTCATTATCTAGTGGGGAAGGCCAAGGTAAACGAGCGAACTAATAATTTCAATTGCATGACAAGGGCTTTGCCCTCAGAAACCATTTTCAGAGTTGAATTGATTTGAATAGGAGGATGGGCTCTGTTTCTAAAAGGTTTAACTCCTGGTTTTATCCAGGCACTCAAGTGGACGTGTTCCAAAGACAGCCAGAGACTTGAGATGGGAAGGAAGAGTCCAGTTATCAAAGCTGATTCTGGAGTTACACACGGAGAGAGGTTGTCTGGAAGCTCAGAGTGAGAAGGTGATCTCTGAGGCAAAGAGTTCAGAAGGTAGGGAAAGAAAACCATCCTCTAGGGTCAAGGGCACGGACAGTACCATCACTAAAATGGTGGGGGGGCACATATGTCTTGGAAATATCTCCACACGAAATATGCAGTTTTTACATGGCCAAAGTGTAAATCTATTTGACTTATGGATGGGAATTTAAGTAGCTGATTTCATCTACTTCTGACATTTCTGTCATGTTTTTGATGTTTTATGTATATACATATATATCTTTCAGTTGGAAATTGGAGTGTTGGATCTCTTTCCCTTTACCTGTCCTCCACCTCCCACCCCAGCTGAAAATTCCCTTCCTCTGTACCCAGGGTACAGAAAATGGGGGGAATTTCCAGGGCTCCTGACTGGGGCAATGGGTCGGGGGGCCCTGGGGAGAAGAGGCTGCAGCGGTTGGTGTATATGTAAACCCAGCTTCATCTGCACAGCTAGACAGTCAATTCATAGCCCTTCACCATGTCCAGACAAAGTGTGTCTGACCCCATGATCTGCAGTAAATTTAGGCATTGACAATTGCTGACATTTCTGTTCTTTTTGCCATTTAGAGTGTTCTTTATTTTCCACGTGATTTCACTTAAGTGATTGGGCAGAGGGCAGGGGATGGCACGGAAGGGGCCAGTGCAAGCTGCTTTTCCTCAAGTCTCTTCCCTGACACACATGCAGGGATGGTCCAGGATCTCCTTACCTGCTGGTTTCCTTTTTCATCCAGGGATATTCAGGGCAGAACATGGAGGTCTGAGTCTTGCAAGGTCATAAAAACAATAATAATAAATGATGATGATAGTTCCAGCCCTTACTGAGTGCATAGCCTGTGTATGCCAGACCCTGTTCTGAGCACTTTCCATGCAGTCTTCACTAGAGCTCTATGAAGGAGGTACAATCACGAGGACATTTAGGCACCCGGAGGCTCATGACTTGTCTGAAGTTACAGAATTGGTAAAGCGGTAGGACTGGACCCTATGCACCTGGCTCCTGAGCCGTGTATGGAGCCCAAATCCACCCCATTGGTGCTCCAACTGCCACCTCCTCCACCCCCCATAGATCACCTGCACCATACTCTCCTTCCCCAGAGAACGCCACTCCAGGGCACTTCCTCTGCGGGTGGGTGACCATCCACACTCCCTCCTGGCAAGAACACGCCTATGCTGGGATTGGGATGAGATTCCCAAATAGCTGAAGGAACGCATTTGCTTTTGTCAGATCATGGCTAAATTTGTAAAGCATTCAAAGCGCTAGCTCAGTCTCCTTGTTCTTGGAATAAAGTACAACTATTTCTTTTTCTATAAATACCCATGAAATAAAAAATGAGGGAAAATAACTTAATACTTTATTTTATAAAATTAAGTAATCAAGTGCCTCCTAAAGGAAGAACATGGCTGGATTTCTAAATGTCCTTGATACTATTTTTAGCACTTTAAGAGCTCTATGCACAATCTCTTGACATTTTCTAATTTTACTGTTTGAATATTTAGAGTAGAAAATTACATTTTTCATGTTTTTATTCTCTTTATTGACTCATATGAAAGACACTTGATACTTCAAACTGCCAAATCTGTCCTTATTGGTTTAGTTGTTTTTCAGATAATACTAGAATATCTTAAAATGTTCATATCAGTATTTAATTACATAAAACAACGTCCTCATATTGTAAGTACAAAAATCAAGTTTATAAAGTTCTCTGGGGTATGACGCCATTTTTCTAAAAAGAGTTAAAATATGTGTGAATATATGCATACAAAGACAGAAAAGCAAAACGAAAAAAATGTATATTCAAGTATTAACACTGATTATATCTGAGAACTTTATATCTAAGCATTGAGAATATGGAAGATTTTTATTTCCTTATTTTTCCTCATATCTATTTTCTAAATTTTCTGTATTACTTTTGTAATGAGAAAAGACACATGCAAGTATTCTTTATAATAAGAACTAACATCTGAGTGCCAGGCACTGCTCTAGGTGCTTTACGAGGATTAATTTTTTTAAATTCTCACATCAGCTCTTTAAAGTGGACAGTGTAATTATCCTCACTTTACATATGAGGAAACTGAGGCAGAGAACAGTTCCATAGGGCCAGGCAGCTGGGTTTCAGACCTGTGCTCTGAACCACTTCAGCATCCAGACTCCTTGAAGCATTAAGTTTCTCACTTAGCTATCAGCTTTCATGGTCCTACCATAGGAAGATATAAACCCCTATGCTCTGTTTCCATTTTTTTTCATTTAAAATTCTTTCACCTGGAACCAGCCTTGACCTAATGTTCGTCAGGCGGTCCACTCATATCTCCTGGATAGTTAGCTTACAATATCTCTGAGACGCAGAACCTCAGATATAAAAAGACAACTAATATCACAGAGCAGCAGATGCCAATTTCCAAATGTGAGGATTTCAGGGATCAGAGGCTGGGGAGAAAGCACAAAGAAAGTAAAGATTCCCGCAACTTTACCATTCAAAGCTATCCACTGTTGACAGTTTTAGCATATTTACTTTCAGTTCTCTCTCTCTTTACCAGCCTTAACTTAATGTTGATCGGACAGTCCATTCATATATTTTGAATATTTCGCTTACAATTTCCCTGAGAAGGCAGAATTCACTTATAAATCAATTTCCCTTTCTCTCTCATCTGATTATGTATCCATCCATCTATATATCAGCCTTTCTTTCCATCCATCCATTATCTATTTCTAAATCTATCTACCAAACATAGCTTTCTTTTTAGCTTTGTTTGGAAATAATTCCAAACTTATAGAAAAGTTGTGGGAACGTGACACTCTCATGAAAACAAAATGGGATCAGATTGTATGTTAGGTTTTGTAATCCTCTTATTTCATTTGATAATCTATAGACATTTTTTCACACTCATTCTTGCTTTTTTTACAACTTAATCTGAATGTTAATGGCATCATGGTATTTCACTATTTGGATCTAAAACTAATTTATTTTTCCAATCGCATTTTGCTGGATATTTAGTTGCTTCTGATTTTTGTTTTTTTGCTAACATCAAACAATACTATAATGAACTATCTTGAGGATAAATCTTTTCATACACCTATGACTTTGTTAAAACAATTCTGAGAAGTGGAATTCTTAAACCAATTTATATTTGTAGATTTTAACATACATTGCCAAATTGCCCCCTCAAAATGCTTCACAATGGACACTCACCAGCAGGCCATGACAGCATCTGTTTTTTTGCACATTGGGCATTGTAATTTTTAAAGATACTTTGCAATTACAAATAAAGCTGCTGTAAATATCTGTGTGCAGAAGTGTTGAGGAGACTGTCTTTGCTCCATCATCTTGCCATTACTCCTTTGTCAAAGATCAATTGACTATATTTATGTGAGCCTATCTCTGGGCTCTCTATTCTGCTGCATTGGTCTATTTGTCAGTTCTTCCACCAATACCACGCTGTCTTGATTATAGTAAGTCTTGAAGTCAGGTAGTGTCAGTTCTCTGATTTTGTTCTTTTCCTTCAATGTTGTGTGGGCTATTCTGGGTCTTTGCTTCCTCATACAAACTTTAGAAGCAGTTTGTCCATATCCACAAAATAACTTACTGAGATTTGATTGGGATTGCATTAAATCTATAGATCAAGCTGGCAAAAACTGATGTCTTGAAAATATTGAATCTTTCTATCCTTGAACATGGGCTATCTCTCCATTTATTTAGTTCTTTGATTGCTTCCATCAGAGTTTTTAGTTTCCCTTGTATAGACCTTGTGCATTTTTGTTAAATTTATATCTAAGTATTTCATTTTGGGGGGTATCTATAGACAAAGACAGTTTTATTTCTTCCTTCCAAATCTATATACTTTTTATTTTATTTTCTTGTCTTATTGCATTAGCGAGGACTTCCAGTACAATGTTGAAAAAGAGTGGTGAGAGGGGACATCCCTGCCTTGTACCTGATCTAAGTGGAGAAGATTCGAGTTTCTCACCATTAAGTATGAAGTTAGCTGTAGGTTATTTACAGATAGTCGTTGTCAATTTGAGGAAGTTCCCCCCTATCCCTAGTTTACTAAGAATTTTTACCATGAATGAGTGTTGTGTCTTGTTAAAGCTTTTTCCGCAGCTGTTGATATGATCACATGATTTTCTTTTTTAAGTCTGTTGATATGATGGATTATGTTAATTGTGCTCATCTTCTTTTGATTTACTGTGAGGCCTCAGCCATGAAGCTCAGCACACACAGAATATTAAATGGTCTAAAATAAAGGCTCAGAAGCTCTACATTAGCCCAAAGGGTATTAATTTCCTCCAAGTCTTAGCAGATGCTTTCTCCAAGCATTTTAAAAATGTATATTATAAAAGGTAATAAAATTATTGATCAAGAAAGTTTTACACAACAGAGGCAAAGTTTTCCTGATGTTCTCAGGATCCACCTCCACGTATCAGCCCAAGATGATGTATGATAAACCCAACAAAATCCAAAAGTTGGTGAAAATAGATGCTTTCTCAGTTATATTTATTCCTTCCTTCATTTCTTCTTTCCTTCCTTCCTCCCTTTCCGATTTAACTCAAAACTAGAGGAAACTATTTTTGTAACACCATGTTTTAAATTTGGAAATAAGATCCCCAAAATCCAGTTGAATTTCTTACTATGAAACTCCATACTTAAAAAAAAAGTGAACTCAACTATTTGGAAGTATTAGTTTTTGGAAGCATTGAAGTACTCTTCAGTTATTATCGTCTCAATTTTTTTCTGCCCCTAGCTGATCTCTGAAATAACTCTATCAGTTTTAACTTCAGTTTTAAAGTTTCTTATTACCATTACTAAATTACCCAGCTTGGATTTCATTCTAAGAATTTCAAAACCTTTGTTATTATTTTTGATATTTCATATATATTTGAATCAAGCAGAGAAGCCATAGGAATTGTATTCTACGTTTACAAAACAAATTGAATTATGGACACTGTAACAGCACCTCAAATATACATGCTCCCTTTCTTCTTTAATAAAATTCTTATTTTTATCTGGACAAATTAATTTCCAGGTGTCCTTTGTAGCCAGATAAGGCTGTGACACTAAATTTTGACCAATAAGAAGTGAGTAGAAGTGTTATGTGCTACTTCTGGGGCTCCTTAAAAAGAAAGTCAGCCCTTCTGAATTTCTTCCTTCTGATAGATGGAATGTGGTGGCTAGCGCTCAAGTGGCCATCTTGGGTCATGAAGTTGAAGCCACATGTTGTTAATGATGGAGCGGTAGGGGAGGAAACTTACCATGGCACCATGGAGTCACCGTGACTGCATATTCCTGAACTTCTCTTATATGAGAGACAAACATATTTGATCTTTTTTCTTTTTAGGAAGATTGGCCCTGAGCTAACATCTGTTGCCAATCTTCCTCTTTTTTTTTTTCTTGCCAAAGCCCCAGTACATAGTTGTATATCCTAGTTGTAGGTTCTTCTAGTTCTTCTATGTGGGACGCAACCTCAGCATGGCTTGATGAGCAGTGTGTAGGTCTGCACCCAGGATCTGAACTGGCGAACCCTGGGCTGCTGGAGTGGAGCGCATGAACTTAACCACTACGCCACTGGGCCAGCCCCTATATTTGATCTTAAAAAATTATTTTGAAACATTTAAAATGATATGTGGCCAAATCTCATTGTAACTATTATAGACATCTACCTGATCTGAAAAGATTCCCCTTTTCTCTTAAAGTTAGTCTGAATGTGTTAATGTCACTGGCAATTAAAAAATCCTCACTGAGTCAGATATATGTTGTATAATATAGTGTATAATTATGCACACTTATCTGCATGTGCACATATAACATGTATTTATATATTCAAATTGTTGAGAATTATGAGAGTATTTACACATATATGCAAATATATGTGTGTGTGTATGTGGGCATGTAAAGTTTAGTTTGTGAAGGAAGTCCATAATATTCAAAAGAATATTCTTATTTTTAGTCCTAGGAGCAGACTATGGGCTATGATAACAAAAGTTAAAAAACATATATATATATATATATATATATATGTGTATATGCACACACACACACATACACTTTTGAAAATGTTGGAAAATATTTGTAAGGGTTGGAATTTATATTCATTTTATAGTCTGGGTCACATTTTACTTTGGTTGGCCTTTAATGAAGTCAAGACAGTGGGTCCACTAGTTCATTGTGATGGTGGCTGTCATTTGTTGAGGCAATTTGTACCCCACGCTCTTCACATTGAATCTTTTTGTCTTTACGACAATCTTATTGGGTCGGTGCTTTCACTCCTTTCTCAGGAGTGGAAACTGAAGGTCAGAGAGGTCAAGGCATTATTCTAAGGTTTAACAACTAAGAAGAGACAGGCAGAAGTAGAATTCTACTCCCTCCTCCAATCATTCATTAATCCACAACCATTTCCTGAGTACTTACTATGTAATACGTGCACATTGCAGTGCAAGTATCAATGAAAGCTAAACACAGCCTCTACCAACAAGGAGCCAGCAGGCTTAATGGAGATACAAATTAAGGAACAGAAAAGGTGGACACACTGAACCACACCACAGCCAGAGCTTTCATAGCCAGCGAGGTCCAGATAAAGGTGAGAGGTGCAGGATGAATCACCAGGAGGGCTTCACTGAGGAAGCTGGGCAGCTAGATCTGGAAGTAAGGATGGGGTTGGAATAAGAGAGGATGGAAATTCTGGAGGAAGCCTCATTAGTATACAGATTTGGAGGTGGGAACGAGAGCAGTATGGGTAGGGGACAGTGAAGAAACACTCGAGCAGAATCAAGCGAGCAGGTCCACCAATGCAGAGAAGTCAGGCAGGGCCGTGGGGTGAGGCCAGGTTGACAGGGCCCTGAGAGTCCAGCAGAGCCACGTAGGTTTGAGGCAAGGAATACATGGTGTCCAAAGATACTTCCTTCGTGTATGGTTAAGGATCCAAGGCATTTTCATTTCATACTCTACATTAAATGGACATTCCGTGTTGACTGAGGTCTATGATAAATAAAAAAAGAAATTGACTGGCTTAGAGGTTTTAAAACATTCCAGACTTTGTTTATACAGGGAAGGATTTTTTTCAAAGGTCAAACTTCCACTGCTGTAATCACCTTTATATATCTATGTTCAGTATTATTCTAGTTCTATAAACAAGCTTAAAATAGGAGTTGATAATACCATCTGATTTTAAAAGGGGAAGAGCTTCATATTTCTGTAAATCTATGGCCAAATGCCATTTTTTCAAGCAAGGTCAATAGTTTTGAAGAAATTTTGCATTTTATGGAACAATTTTAAGCAATTCATCAGGGATGGCTTCAACTCCTTTTTTAATGTAGAGTCAAGAATGAAGCTTAGAAGTATATGCATTCACATGAAAATGTGCTTACAAATATTAATGGAAAAATAGCATATCATTAAAAAAGTAAAACCCATTTTTAGATTAAATGTATATAAATGGAATGCATTGCCATGGTTTTCTCTAGGGACAGAATTGCAGATGGTTTTAATTTTCCTTTTTGTACTTATCTGCATTTAAAATTTTTCCACAAGAAATGTGTATTCCTTGTGCAATTTTCTTCAAGTTAGTGTCTAACGATGTAAGACTTTGGGTACACGAGATGTTAAAAAATGATTGTTTGGGACAGGATCAGGAAGGGACTTTATAATTATGACAGAGAGATGAAAAATATACTCTCAATATTTTTTTACTAGAAGAAGAACATTATAGTAAAATTATGACCCAACTGTTCTCATATATAAATAACTGTGAAGACCTTGGGTAAGTCATCTAAACTTCTGGCCCTTATTCTCCCATATATAAAATGAAGAGCTGGATAATTTTGTGTCCCTCCCAGCTTGAAAAAAATTACTGTGACTAACACCTTTCTCGAGTCTTGGGACTTGACGAACTAACTCCTGACACCTTTCCATCTCAATGCTAAAAGAAGGTTCTGATCCTTACCTACATGCCCAGAACAAAAACACATTATCTAAAAGGGTTAACCTTAGCAAGCAGGTACAGCCAACAGGATCTCTCTCATAACCTGGAAGTTCCTTAGGCCCTGGAATAAACTCCATTATTGCAATTGCTGGGGAAAAATCAAGTTAATTACTAGATTTTTCTAATTTCAGACAGCATTGTACATTCCTGTGTGAATTCCCTTTCCCTTTTGTTTTAGGAAAGGTCCTCATCCTTGGACATTTTCCAAGGATGTTTTCCAGTGGATTGTGCTTTGTCCTTGGAGTCATAATCTGGCAAGGTTTAGTTCACAAGATGAGAAGATAATGGGAAACCAGTGCCCCTACCCATCGCTTTTTCATATTTTTTTCCTTATGACTTTTCTCAGTTGTTATTATAGCTGCCATTCTGTCCAATTCTTCCCACTCCTCTGGGTTTAGCATTCATTTTCCTCCTGAAGCAAGTTATTTTGCCCACATAAGCCACTTCCTGGTAGGAGTTTTTGTGCACTTATTTCCAACACTACACAATTTAACAGTTATGCTATCTTTTTGTTTATGTTATCATCTACTTCTTTACATAAGCCTTTCACTCTAGCTGGACTATAGAGACAAAGTCCTTAACGTTTCTTAATATTCCAGTAAATCCTGATGTATTGTTCAGGTCACAGAAGGTGGTAAGAGATACTTTTTGATTGATGAAAGAGTCACCACTTAATGAGCAATTTTATTTTTGCCAAGAACCGGAATCTAATGTAGCACCCGCAGCAGATATAGAAAAAGACCTTCGAACTCAAGGTTTAACCTCATGACTTTTGTGTTTCAGGAAAGGTGGGCTCTTTCTCCACCATCACGAACACTACCTAACCTCTCTCCTGATAACCCAGTAGAACCCCTGTGGAGAGTGGAATAACTCGGGCTTCTTCTTGAAGCTTAACAGAAAGCAAACTGGTAAAAAAGACACATGAAGGTAAGATACCCGAATGCCTTGAAAACTCAGGAAAGAGAGAAAAGCTTATGGATTTTGAACTATGACAGAATCAGAAAACTGGAAGACATCTTAGAAATAATCTATGAAGTCATCATTTTACAGAAGAGTGTAGTAAATCTCAGAGTGACTTGTCTAAGGTAGATAAGAGGTAGAATCAATATGGAACCCGGGTTTCTGGCCTATTAAGTCCAGGATTTCTCCTACTCTGATCATGATTTATGTTCCCTACAATGTTCTGATGAAACAGGATGCACTCAATGATTGTACCCATCTTCGATCGGGAGGCGATGAATCCCAGAAGAAGGAGGGATATGCAGTGCAATGTTCCTAATCCCCTTCTTCCCATGATTCACTGCTCTCCTTTCTTCATGCCAGTAGTATGATTCCACTTTTATATTCCACAGCCCTGCAATCTCAAAACCAAACAATCAAACCAGAAGAGCATACGACCAGTTTAATTTTGGGTTAATATTAGGAATGACTCATGAGGCAAGTCCTGAGAACAGAAAACATTGTGAGATACGATAGTGCTCTGTCCGAGAGGGCTTAAATCCTTCGTGGACATTCTCTAAAGCCTAAAAATATGTTTTGTTAAACAATCTTCTAGAATGATGTTCTTAACCAGTTCTTATCAAAGTTAAATTGTTGTTGCATTTGGTTGCGTGTGGTCCACTGAAAATAGTGTAGTCATCTAAGACCTAGGCAGGCTGCCTCTTCTCCACAATGCTATGGTGGGAACAACAGATGGAGACAGTCCATAGTTACTTCTATACAGCTGATGTGATGAATTCTTTTGTCACTTAAGATTTTCTACATCTTTAGAACATTTTAGGGAGCTAAGGAGAGACTCTTTTGTTAGCTGGGGACTCCTGCTAGCTTGGTTGGGGTGAAATAGCAAAGTGTCCAGATAAGGCCTGGCTCAGAATGTAGTATATCATACACAATACTTGCTGAAGAGCTCATTTCACACCTATAAAATAGGACACTAATTTTACTTCTTCACTAATTGATTCAATAAGTCAGCACTCCATGAGTCATCCTTGTGGGAACAAATAGGAAACATTCTGTTTTTCCCATTGAATCTCCAGTGGAGGGATTAAGAGGACTTTTTAGAGGGAGAATATATGATCCCCAAGTAAGCATTTCGGAAAGAGGCTAGAATGACACTCTACATCAGCTTGACACCTTCTCCAAAAAGCAGGATATGGTGATTACGATCCCTATTTTCAGATGAGGAAAGGAAAGCTTTGAGAGTTTAAGCAGTTTGCCTAAAATCACCTGTAGTAAGTGATGAAGTGATGGAACTAAGTGTGGCATTCACATGTGAAAGTTCATGAAGTTTCTGCTGTAGGCTACTGCTTGCCTATACCAAACCAAACCAAAGGCAGATCTGCTTGAATGTTGTTAACACTCATGAAGCAAAAATAGAGGAAACCCAAATATATCCCACTCTCACATCAGAACAACTGAAAAAACTCCAGTAGCCGAAAAACTAAACATGAGCAACTCTCTTATCAGTTCAATGGCTTTATTGAAAGTGGGTACTGTATGTAAATTTGATATCTAGAGCTTAAGTTTCTGATAAGTCTGTGTAAATATCCTGTTTTAGAATTGCAAAGTTTATGGACAAGGATTATCTTCCCCCTTTTCCCTTTGTGCCAAAGCTTCATCTGTAACACTATAACAGTATTCTCAAACTGTATTTTGATGTTAATAAGTGTACAGAGAGAGAAAGAAAGAAATTTAAAACAAAATTTAAAGAACAAGTTGAGAAAACAACAGGATACATGTAATAAATACATGTTCCTCTGCTTTGGGATTTCTCTAAGACTTTCATATACCAATGTTCATGGACTGGTCACAAGGGGATTTGACCACAGGACCTTCTTTTGGAGGGGTGCATCTATGACTGTCTTATGTCTCCCGGGACACGCTTTAGAAAACATTGCTCAATACAGCAACTTCAAAGTTAGGTCCCTGGAGATCCTAAAGTCTCAGGATTTCCAAGTTTTGCAAGATCTAGGAAGAGAGCTGCATCTATGACTGTAAACCTTGTGACTGAAGAAAATGCTTCCAAAATGAACTAATTGGGCTCTATTAATATAAGTCAAGCAAATGTAATACAGTGCTTACTGGAGAAATCTTCAACAACAAATCTAGATCGTCCCATGACTTGTTCTTCCTTCTCTCTCAGGACTTCTCTGACCACCCAATCAAAAGCTCTTTTTGCCGTTTCTTGAGTTAATTTCTATCAGATAATCCTGCTTAATTTTCCTCATAGCATTTAATCATTATCTGAAATCATCTTTTTGGTTTGTCCATACTTAGAATCTGAGATTCATGAAAGTTAGGTCTTATTTATTTTTCCAGCAGTTACTACGGTACCATGTACATATAGAATACATGAAAGTCGTTTCATTCATTCATATATTAATTCATTCAACAACTATTTACTGAATACTTACCATATGCCCCAAACCATTCTTGTTCTGGGTGCAATAGTAAGTAAAATAGGCATCAGTTCGCTCCTTGAATTGTTTGCACATTAGATTTTTTTGAAAATTGACTAAGACTTTGCATTTCCTTTGGGGATAGAATATTTTAAACCATTGTAAATATTATTTAAAAATTCAAATTATCAATAACTAATTTACCTAATTCTATAAACATGAATTTCCATATGACTTGTCTTTGTGTAGCTTGTTATTTGTTTAAAGTAGAAAGGCCAAAACATTAATGTACGTTATCTCATTTAATCCTGACAACCACTCTGTGGAATGGAGACAATTAACTCTATTTAACACATGCAGAAATTGAGGTTATTTCCATAGCTTACCCAAGACACTTTATTGGTAGCTAGTTAGTATCTGACTATAAGCCTGAAAGATCTGCAATCAGAGCCCACATCCTTTTCTACCACCCACCGCCTTCTTGCAATATTAGTATAACCCAACAGTTACTAATAGAGGAAAAAGCCAAAAGCACCAAAAATGACTAAGTCGAGGGGACCCCGTGTCCCATTTTGTAACCATGTGAATTCTCTCTAACTGATTCTTGGCACTTATGCTCCTTTTCTGAGCTCTGGGCAGTGCATCTTCTTCCCTTCCAAAGATCCTATCAGGGCCATAAGTAGGTGTCTTGCCACCTCAGAGGCAGTGACTTCTGTATTTCTGACACATACTGTCTTCCTGATGAAAAGGACCAAGCAGTGTATTTCATTACATGGATGCTGCAAAGGAAAGATAAAACCAACAAGAGCCGAAGGAAATCAGAAAAAAGAAGATAAGGAGGAAAAAGCCATGTTCAAAATGAGCTAAATTTAGAAATCATTTGCAGTTCCATCGTTCAAGTTACACAATGTATCTTGTTTCCCAGCTGTCCAAGTTCTGCCAGTAATTTGACGTGTGGCCTTATTAGGTCTCTTTGTCCTTCTATGTGTCAGGTTGATGACACCTGGACTGTTGACCTTCGATGTCCTTAATGTGACATCATGAGCCCGTGTATGTTTACATCACTGTTTTGGAATTTTCCATCATATGCAGCCAAATATAACCCTAACTGAGACAATTGGTGCACATTTTTAGTGTTAAAAATGTACCTTTTGAAAGAACCCCTTGACACTTGATGGAACACTGAAAGAACTGGAAAAGCAGTGATGCAAATAGTGACGAGGAAAAGAATAAGAGGAAGAAGTAAAGAAGAGAGGAGGAGGAAGAAGAAAGAGGAGGAATGGGATGAGGAGACTGAGGATGAGGCAGAAGAGGAGGAGGAGGAGGAGGAGGAGGAAGAGGAGGAGGAGGAGGAGGAGGTGGAGGAGGAGGAGGAGGAGGAGGAGGAGGAAGAGGAGGAGGAGGGGCAAGAGCAGCTGCAGCACCAAAAACAACAAACAACAAAACAAGGAGAAGATTCCTTTCAAATATAGACTGAAACTCTTCAGTTGACATTCAAATAATATTTGCCAAACTCTGGATAACTTTGGAGGTCCCCTTACTCACCGGATACAATTTTCCCCAAAGATTTTATTACATTCTGCCGTCATTCCCACCAAAACCCATAAAACCAAGGTTCAAAGTTCCTATTGCATATAATGAAGCAGTAATATTTTTATCTTTTAAGTTAACTTGATCAAACATGTAACTCACTTATGAACTAAATTTTATCACTCACTACTTACTAATATTAGTATTCTGCCAAAGTTCACACTTTCCTCACTGAGGCCCAAGTCTTACTGGGGTTTGTGTCTGGCTTCAATATTTCTTTGAAGGTTCAAATCAAAATCCCTTCCCTCTGCCTCTTTGAGCTCCAGTCTGGAGTTATTCAGTCCTCTCACCAGTCTACAGGTCCAGTTCTATCTACAGCAGATTCGTCAGAAGGAGCTTGTGGCAGGATAACGGTTGTTCCCTAAAAGACGACCACAGTGCTCAGCCTACTGATATTCGACTAGGGTGTGTGATTTGCTTTGGCCGATTAAATGGAAGAAAAATAAAACTTGAGAACTAGAAAGGCTTCTGTTCATCCCAATCCCCAGATTAGAAAATGATCCTCTGGCAGAGGGACAGACAAGATGAAGGGGAAATAACCAAGAGAGGTCACAGGGGAAAGAGGAAAGAGATGGCCCCATGATCCAAAGGGACCTGGCAGGTGAGCAGGGTCAGTGTATGAAGATGGCCCAGCCTCTACTCCATCAACACCTTGCATTAGCCACAGCCAGGGACCTAGAGGAGCCAACCGAGATCCCCAGTGAGTCCTGTACATCTCCTGTACTCAAGAACACACCAGTTTTTCTTCCTGCTGGCATAGGATGAAGATTTTCCCTAGGAGCATGATGCATATTTATCATTTAGTAGGTGTGACACTCCTTTGAGCCCTGTGTATTTGCCTCAGCCAAGTGTGACTCACCTTGTGTGGACAATCCCCTACCCCATTCTCCACCACCAGCATGGCTACCACTCACACCACTCAGGATCCCCATGGGCCCATCAAGCTTGCAGAGTGGAGCTAAATGGCAAGGGAAAGGCTTCAGGCTTGGGGCTTGGGTGGGCTAAACACCTTCTGCCTGAGATTCTCCCCAAACTGGCACCATGGTCACGCATTTCTTTGTTAAGCTTGAGCTTACGTCTCCATCGCTAGATTTTTTGGTTTGGCAGCTGTCTTCAGGCTCACGTGCCTACATGGGTCTCTTCTACAATGACTGACCCTCGGCCTCATTTGCAGGTTCCAGTGCCTGGAATGGCTACACCGAGTCATTTCTTTTCCTTTCATACCTACGGTCAACCCAATCCTGGGTCTGCCATTTTTCTTTGCCTGCTGGCATTTTCCTTCTGCAGATGAGATTTTTCTTCTATTATGAGAATTAGAGAGGAGTTAATCAACCTCCGAGCACTTAACGATCATAACTTTGCACTCATACTCTATTCTATACTAGAGCAGAAGCTTCTAGCAAAGGAGAAAAGAAAAAGGAAAAAAATATTGTGGTGGAGTTTCACATGCGAAACCTCCTTGTTTTTCCAAATCAGAGGGAAATAATTTCAGTGCCCCGCCATCCCCAACACCATCCTGTTTTTGGCTTTTGAAGCTAATGCTTGTGTTATTAATTTGCACCAAATGGATGCTTAGCAACAATCAAACATGCTGTATTAAACATAAAAACTGCCTTTTGAAGGAGCTCAGAATTACAAAAACAAGCTCATTGGGGCAGAGCTCTTGAGGGCCCATATAAATAAAACATAAAAATTTGAAAGATATATAAAGATATTTCATCACATTCCATTTATTGATGGATGGACTACAGTAAATCAAATCAGATAAAATTTTAGTCTGGTTTATATTAATTTTGTTTCATTTCATTTTATGGTACTTCCACTCCAAAGTAAGGAAACTCAGTTTAGTTTTTTTTCATGGCATGGTAACAAAAATAATTTTCAAGTGATGTTGAAGCTTATTTAAATCTGACCCAAAGGACAGCACACCATTTAAATTATGTTACACAGCTCTTATATAAACATATAGGGTAGGCTGTCTGCTGGAATTTAACAATCCCTAAATTTTACTGGCTTAGCACTGTAAAAGTTTATTATATACTGTCTTTACTTTTCAATGTGGGTTGGACTGGGAGGAGATGATGCTTCTCCACACAGTTATTCAGAGACCCAGACTTCTTCCATCTGTGAATCCACCATCCCCTAGCGCCTCAGAGCCATTCACTGGAACCCTGATAGAGGAAGAGAGCAGAGTGGTGCATGGAAGGTGTTATGAGCCAGGCCTAGAAGTGGGGTAGATCACTTTTGTCCACACTCCATTAATTAGTCAGAACTCCATCACATGGCCACACCTAACTGCAAGGAAGGCTGGGAAATGTAATACTGCTGTGTTCCCAAGAAGAAAGGGGAATCAGTTTGGGGGAAAAGTTTCTGGAGCTCTCAGTGGAGATTGGAAAAGGCTCCTCGCTCAGCAAAGGAAAACCAGAAATAGAAGAAAGTAGCACTGTAGGAAAGGGAAAAGTCACAAAGCAAGAAGTCTGTAGTTTCTACTTTTGCCTTTCTAGCATGAACGAAGATGTGGATTGCAACATGAAAAAGGGTTGAGGGCTTGCCTCAGTTGCTGGAACCTCCTCTGGGTTCTGGAAGGTGTGGATATGATGCCACCACTGAGGGATGACACTACTCTTCAGCCACTCTTGGGTTTTGACAGCAGCACAAGTTTCAGCATCCATTGGGTTTAATGATGTTCGGCTATTTTCTGTCTTTTTCTGTAATTAACTTTATTCGTATAATCTTATGATAAGGATGCATGCCCCATATTTCAGAAAGTCCCAGGAACATGTGGTGTATTTATGTGTTGTGTGTGTGTGTGTGCGCACGTGTGTATTGGTAGGAGTAATGGATGACTGTTGAGAAGGGAAGCAGATAGGGGACTGAAATATACTAGTAAGAGCAATATTTCATAGAAACTAATTGCCTAGGAGGATTTGTGCAAGGTTGAATGGACGTTTTCTCCCCCAATTACACTATCAAGCATTATAAATGCTAGTTATTGCCTATGGTGGCTGTTTTCTTGGAAATGTATCCAAATTCTGTAGCATCTATTGCACTTGATATCTACCACATATTGATTCTGGAGATTGGTCCTGTGGATTAATGAAATGTTGTTGGAATTCAGTAGATATTTTCAGAGTGAAATCACTGAAGCGTCTTGAGAATGTGGCCAACAAGCTAGACAAAGTGAATGCTATTTATTACTGTTTAAGTCTCCTGTCTCTGATTGTATGTTATTCTTCCCAATGACGGCAGTGATAGGAAGTATGAAAATATTTAGAGAAAACAGATTTTTAAAGTAAGAACTAAAAATGCACTACATCTTCCTCCTGGTGGACAGCACTGCTCCATGATATTTAAAAAGTCTTAGAGACGTTTGGGCTTATAAATTACTAGAAGAGACGATTGCCTACTTAGTGTTTAGAGATGTGGGGATTTGAAAGGCTTCAATGTAGTATCTGAAATAGGTGTATGACTCACTCCTTTGGAGTAAATCACCGACACTGACTAGAAGAAGAAGCAAAGACAAAATTAACAGTGCAGATCCTGGAGCCAAAATGCCTGGATTGAATCCTGGCTCACCACCTACAACCTCTGTGCCTTTAGGAAGTTACTCAAAACCCCTGTGCCTCAGTTTCATTTTTTAAAAAGTGGAGATAATGTTAGCACCTATTTCATAGGGTTGTAATAGGTACATGATGTTAGAAGGGCTCTTGGGAGGGAGATAGTTTAACTCCTCTACTAATAGGGACATCCTTGAGGGGAAGGTGCCCTTCTCTCTTTCTCTCTCTCTTTTGTTTGACCAGTGCTTGGCACTCTCTTGATTCATTTTCGGTGATGAATGAATGAATAAATGTCCTCAAAGATAGTTTTTGGCTTTCCATGAGCCACCTTGAATGACATATTATGAAACAGAAAATGCTCAGCAGAATCTCAATGTGTAGAGTCTTACAAAATGGATTGTGGTCTGGGGACTCAGCTAGAAATATTTTTATAAAGTTTAGTCCATTTATGTTTCAGATCCTGACCTATGGGGGATGCTGCCTTATTTTATTTTATATTTGTTTTTCCTTTTGGCCAGATGACAAATTAACACAGCGTGGGAAAAGAATGCTGGCAATGCAACTTGGGGGCTAGACAACCATTTCTGTCTTTTATGTTTGATTTTGGTCTTTGTCTCCCCCAAAAGAGTATTTTCATGGAAAAGGCAGTTTTAGGATTCGTTGTGGCCTCTTCCACAAGAGAAAGCAGAGGGGATAGAGACCTCTAAAAACTAAGTTAGCAAAGAACTGACGTTGTTCACAGCAAGCTGATGGAGGAGACTGTGAAGTATGTGGGTCTCAGATAAGAGGCTGGGTTGTCTGCAGCTTCAAGAGTCAGGACATCTGTGACAGGCAAAGCAGAGTGGCAGTGCTCATAGCTACTAAAGAAAAACACAATTGGGTTTCTGAACAAATGACAGCTAGAAATTTCCTAGGTCTAATAGTGCTGAGATCTTCAGTAAATATTGACTTCAATTTGCAGGAAAAACCGCGGGGCCAAGGAAGTTGATCCAGACATGATTTTAATCATTACTGTATCTTATAACTGTGTGACACTTGATAGATAACAGAGTTCACAGAGTGATTTAGTCTAAACACTAGGGTGGGGTAGCTATTATAATCATCCCTGTTTTATAGGCTAGGAAACTGGCTGAGAGAGGTCAAGTAGGAACAGAGCTAGTAAATGCATGAGCCAGAACTAGGAAGAAGGAGTTTGGGTGTAAACTCAGTATTCTTTCAACTGCTCCAAGCTGCCTTGCCCTTCATCCTCTTCATGACAAAAGATGCAGAAAGGCCTAGAGCTATGACTTATTTACCCCACAAATTCTACCTTTTATTGGGTCCTACTAATGCAATATTTATCGCACAACCGCATGTGTATAGCAGTCAGAGGACATGAGGCTTGTGGACGGTCTTACAGCTCCTCTGGTCTAGGCCAGCCTTCTCCTGTTACCAAGGAGAAAGCGAGACCCATAAGGTATGACTCAGCTGTGCAACGGGACTCGGTTGAGAGCTGTCTCCTCTACGTAGGCCCCACTATGCAGTCCAGGAATGAAGCCTCCCTTCTTTATCCTGGACTCTTTCAACAGGAGAGTGGATGCTGTCTGTTGAGTGTGGCAAAGAAACACACTGCCTTGGAGGAGCTTTTTTTCTTAAGTGAAAGCTCTGCTTCCATTTCTTCTGATGGGGAGATGAATTGAAAAATAAAACACTATTGCGTGTTTCCACCCGTGTAGACAACCATAAAGCAAGAATCCCTGGTTTCTCACCTAATGTCTCTCAATAAAGTATTATAAACAATTTCAGGATGCTTATGTTATGAATCAGTTTGTCACATTTCTTGGAACTGAGGACCAGAATCAGTATTTCCTGACTGAGTGTGGTTCTTGTTTGTTCTTCTTGAAAGAAGAAAGGTGAAGCGTGAGAAGTGCTTACACATTGCCAAACACAAAGAATCAATCAATGTCGATTATTATTGTTAGCATTAACTTATTATCATTATTATCTTTAACTCGTGGCATCACTATATCATGATATATAAACCTTCAGAATGCTCTAATATAGCAATTTTTTCTTTCTTTTGCTGCACTAGAAGAATGGATTGTAACTGTTTCTCACCACTTCCTGGAAAAATTTTAAGCTTAAGCAATTTCAGTCCTTAAAATTTAGCTAGGTTGTGATTTTATGAGCCATCAAGGCCAACTCTTAACAAACAAGGAGAACTGAGTTTCAGGGATAGCACCATGAAGCTCAGAGAAGCAGGGAGCAAAGAGAGGTTCTTCCTAACTGGAAAGAGTTCCACTAGGCTGGCAAGGGGTGAGATGGTTGAGCCCTGGAGACCTGAGTCTGGTGGAGATCTGAGACCAAGGGGGTTTAGGCAGAAGGGAACACAGGTTCCAGCATTCCTAGCCATGCTGAGTAAGGCACAGAAACCACAGAAAGTCACAGGACTTCAATGGGCAGCAGTGATGCCAGAGGCAGACTCGAAACACTGGTGACAAGGGGCACTTCCCCTTTTTCCTGGCACCAGATAATATCCCTAATTCTACTATGAAGCTGGGAAGGATAGAGGGCCCTCAGAATTAATCATTCCTATAGAGTTTGCAGCTGGCCCAAAAGAACAGGACCTCAGAATCAGGAATTCTGATGCTTTACAGAGTACCTAAAAAGTTGTGTTCTAAGAGTCATACTACCATTTTGCTTATTCTTCACTATAACCTTTTTTAAACAGCTTTTATTGAGATATAATTCACATACCATACAATTCACCAATTTCATACAATACAATTTCATATAACTTAAAGTGTAAGATTCAATGGCTGTTAGTATATTCACAGATTTGTGCAACCATCACCACAATCAATTTAAAACATTTCATTGTCTTCAAAAGAAATTCTAAGCCTCTAAGCCATCACTCACTCAGTCGTCCCATCCCCCAGAGCCCCAGATAATCACTAATCTACTTTCTTTCTGCAGATTTGCCTCTTTGGATATTTCATATAAATGGAATCCTACAATATGTAGTCCTTGTGTCTGGGATCTTTCACTTAGCATAATGTTTTCAAGGTTCATCCATGTTGTAGCATTATTAATATTTCATTTCTTTTTATTGCCAATTAATATTCCATTGTTTGAATATACCACATTTTATCTATCCATTCATCTGATGTTTCCACTTTTTGGCCATTATGAAGACTGCTGCTACAAACGTTTGCATAAGAGTTTTTATTTGAACATCTGTTTTCAGTTCTCTTGGGTATTTACCTAGGAATGGACTTTCTGGATCATATGGTAACTCTATGCTTAACTATTTGAGGAACTGCCAGGCTGTTTTCCAAAGCAACTGCACCATCTACATTCCTGTCAGTAGTGTATGAGGATTCCAATTCCTCCGTATCCTCACTACCACTTGCTATTATCTGTCTTTTTGATGAAAGCCATCCAAGTGGATCTCATTTTTATTTTGATTAACATTTTCCTGATGGCTAATTACGTTGAGCATCTTTTCATACGCTTATTGGATATTTGTATATCATCTTTGGAAAACTGTCTATTTCGATCCTTTGCTCATTTTTAAATTGGATTATTTGTCCCATTATTAACAAGTTGGAATAGTTCTTTATATATGCTAGGTACAAGTCCCCATTCAGATGTATGACTTGCAATAATTTTCCTCCCATCTTATATTAGTCCATTCAGGCTGCTGTAACAAAATACTGTAAACTGAGTGACTTTTAAACAACAGAAATTTATTCCTCACAGTTCTGGAGGCTGGAAGTCCAAGATCAGGGTACCAGCATGGTTGGGTTCTGGTGAAGGTCCTCTTCCGGGGTGCAGAGCGCTGACTTCTCACTGTGTCCTCACCAGTGGAAGGTGGCGAGGGAGCTCTGGAAGCTCTTTTATAAGGGCACTAATCTCATTCGCGAGGGCTCTGCCCTCAGGAACCTAATCACCTCCCAAAGGCCCCACCTCCTAATACCATCACCTTGGCCATTATGTTTTCAACATACGAATTTTGGGGCACACAAACATTCACACCATAGTACATCTTGTGGGTTGTCTTTACACTTTCTTGATGGTGTCTTTTGAAGCACAGAAGTTTTTAATTTTGAAGATGTCCTGTTTATCTATTTTGTTGTATGTGCTTTTAGTGTCATATCTAAGAAACCATTGCCTAATCCAAGGTAATGAAGATTTATACCTATGTTTCCTAAGATTGTTATAGTTTTAGGTCTTTGATCTATTTTGAGTTTATTTTTGTGTATGGTGTGAGGTAGGGGGTCCAAGTTCATTCTTTTGCATGTGAATATCCAGTTGTCTCACACATAGTCTTTTAAATTAAGATTATATTATGCCCATTTAACATGTGAAGAAACCGAGGCTCACAGAACTGAACTGACTGGCTCACCATCATATGAAGCTGAGGGGCCAAGCTAGAATTTGAACTTGTGTCTTCCCACATTGTGATCATTATTCTTTCATTGTACAACAACTGCCTCTTTATCTCCTAATTCCAACCACAGAAAGCTTTGGACATCCACTGGATTTTTTTCACTATTCTGAATTGTTATTTTCTTTGTTTTTAAAAGTCAAAGAAAATAATCTCTGCTAAACTAGTTCTGCCATGGTTAGTCTCATATTTTAATGAACAAATAAGGAATATTACACTAGACATGATGGAAAACAGTTTATGCAGTCCATGAATCAAGTTAATACAACACACAGTAGCCAGTTAACAGATTGAGAGGGAAAGATTGAATCACTTTGGTTGCTTTTGGACAAAATGATTTTATACTGAGGTGATTAAATGAAGAGAGAGAGCAATTTACAATGATGTTCTTGACTGTCATTCAAGAGAAATCTTTGATCAGGCAACATAGTCTAATAGAGCTAAAGATTCTTCCTGTTTTTATACTTTTGAATAAGAAATTGATTAATGACCTAATACTAACAAGGCATTTTTTGATAAAACAGAAAGAAAATTTCAATCTTGATGATTGAGTTGGTTAATGTAACCCAATCAACAATATTATCTGACATTTGTTTTACATTTACTATGGCAAGGCTTTGTGTGAGACTACTAATTCAAACCATAGCAACCCTGAAGAGTGTGCCTTATTAGTCTCATGATAGTCACAGTGCTTATGGAGAAGACTAACTTGCAAATCAGACAGTGGCAGAGTTGGATTTTGAATGCAAGTTATTGGATATCAAACTTCCTATTCTGAACCTCTATGCTCTACTCTCTATAATTACAAGCACAGTGCCTGGTACACAGTAGGTGCTCAATAGATATTGTTTGTTATTGTTTAGTGTCTCTTACATGAGTTAATAATCTATGTGACTCAGAAATTATTTTGTGCGGGAATCCTTTTCCATTTAATAAGCCAATTGATTGCCCAGAAAATAAAGCACAACAGCTAAAACATAATTTTGATAGCAATGTTATGACCTTAAAAAATGTTATCACGGGGCCGCCCGGTGGCGCAGCGGTTTAGTCCGCGCTTGGCAGCCCGGGGTTCGCGGGTTCGGATCCCGGGCGCCCGCCGACGCACTGCCTGTCAGCCATGCCATGGCGGCGTCCCATATAAAGTGGAGGAAGATGGGCACGATGTTAGCCCAGGGCCAGTCTTCCTCAGCAAAAAGGGGAGGATTGGCGACGGATGTTAGCTCAGGGCTGGTCTTCCTCACAAAAAAAAAAAAAAAAATGTTATCACGTAGCATATCTACAGTCATTTGAATATAATCCATTGACACTTGAGCTGGTATGCAGCATGCTGGAACTGTGTATTCCTCTAAAAGAAATCAGACTGAAAAAAAGAAGGCTGAAAGCATTAAAAAAAAAACAAAAACCCCAAGAACCAGAAAGTTTCACTTCCAAGATTGTTTGAGTAGGCTGGTTTGTGCTGTGGTAGCAAACATCAGTGTCTCTTGCTTGTGCTGGATGTCCAGTATAGATTGCAGTGAAGGACTCTTTCCTCCTCACTGGTGCTCAGGGACCCAGGCTGATGGAGGCTCTGGCTTCTTGTTGCTGCATAGCTCCTCCATCATGACCTCAGGGGAAGAGGGACATAAAGACAATTTATATCCCTATGTCCATGTTTCAGCTTGGAATTCACACTCACCATTTCTACTTATAGTTCATTGGCCCAAACTGTGCATATGACCCTGCGTAACTGTCAAGGCCCTGGCAAATGTGGGGATATGCCTGACATTCAGAGGGCAGTGAATGTTTCTGCCACATAGAGCTAATCTAGTCAAAGTGTACTTTAACCCCTAGGGCTCTGCAGAATTGTGTGTGTAACAGGTTCTGCAAACAGTGAAGTATAGTCAACTAAATGTTAAGTTGGATTTATCAACTTTTATCTGCTTTTTTATTGGAAGGTCTATAAATTAATGTGTTATAGAAAGAAAAGTTTTGCTGCCAAAAGAAGTGGGAAATTTACTCATTTGTTCCATTTTTCTGTCTTCAAAGAATCATTCACTTAAACCATCTCACCCAGAGGGCTGTCTTCACTCATCACTGAACATTCTCCAAGGGCACATAACATGACATTTTCTTGGGTTTTGGCTTCTTAGGCAAAAAAGCCAGGATGTTAGGCTGATATCTCTAGTTATGTACTATTATTCTGTACATGGTTATCTTCAGCAACAAGAATGAAAATCAAAGGAGGGTTTGCATGCATTGTGAAGCAAACACCACAGCCGTCCTTTAGGTCCCTTTTAATAATTCTTCCCCAAATTCCAAGTCACCTGAAGACAAAGCTTAAGATAAGACCATTCGATATTTAGCTAGTTCCTGTCTCCACCAAAAGAGAAAATCCATGTAGCTTCCTTACCCTATGGCCTATGGGTCTCTAACCACCAGGGCTATTTTTGTGAAGGAACAAGGTGGAACCCTGCTCCAAAAAAAGCCAGTTACTGTTAATAGACAGCACATTCTATAATATATCATTAAGATTTATAACATTTGTTCAACATTTACATTTATATGCTCTTACTAAAGAGATGCATTATTATCAGATATTTTTCTTAAAACAGTGAGTGGTCCCCTCCCACGTCTGCTAGGTCTCCTTCTAGGCCAGTCTATTGCACAGTTCTCACAGGGTGGGGGCGGGGTCTTCCAGAGAAGGAAGCTGAAGAGGAAGAAAACTGCGGCACACAATAGGAGTTGTTTTCTTCTTCCATTTGTAATGTAGGCTACACAACAAATTAGCCACTTTTTTCCCAGCAGTTAAGAGAGAACCGAGATTATGGATTATGGTGACAACAAGGTCAAAGGAGCTGTTTCTGCTGGGTAACATTTTCTCTTCAGGAAGGATGCAGTGTTTAGTATTATGAGGACATGTTCTGGAACCAGTCCCTGGGCTCAAATCCTACCTCTGCCACTTACTAGCTGTGTGACCTTGAGGAATTCACCCAGTCTCTCCAAGCCCCACTTCTCTCATCTGTAAAATAGAGATAATCACAGAAACAAACCTAACACATTGGATTATTGTGAGACTAAAATAAGTAGATGGATGAAATGGGCTTAGCAAAGTGCCTGGCACATAGTAATTGCTCAAGTGATAAAGGTGTTGGTTTCTGGAAAGTAATAGGCATTTTGTCAAGAAAATAAATAGTTTATACAAGTTGTACCCTTGTCAGTAACAACCTATAGCCATTTATTAAAACACCAAAAAATAAGGTTTTAAAACTAATAACAAAACTTTTATAAATTCATTTTAATTATCCAAATCCCATACTAGTGCAGAAAGATGGAGATACTTATTCGGAAAACATGTTTAAAACCAAAGATACTGTGCTAATGAAAGCCAGGTGCACTCCCGTCTGCACACTCCTAGGTTGCTTTATCAAGAGGTGTGGGGCCCCCGGGCAGACGGCTCACCTGCACATTTGCGAGTTCTGTCTAGGGTCCTCCATCAGAGCAAAATACACAGCCAGAACTTCCCTCAGAAAGTTAGACTGTGGAGGATTACTTCCTCCTATAGTCTGAATGTTTGTGTCCTCCCAAAATCCATACGTTGAAATCTTACCCCTCAAAGTTGATAGCATTAGGAGGTGGGACATTTGGGAGGTGATTAGGTCATAAGGGTGGGGCCCTCATGAATCGAATTACTATTTTTATAGAAGAGATCTCACAGAGATCCCTAGCCCCTTCCACCAGGCGAGGGCACAGCAAGAAGGCACCAACCACAGACCAGGAAGGGAGCCCTCACCAGAATGTGACGGTGCTGTACTGGCACCTTGATCTTGGACTTCCCAGCCTCCAGAACTATGAGACACAAATTTCTGTGGCTTATAAGCCACCCAGTCTATGGATGTTGTTAAAGCAGCCTAAACTAAGAAACTTCCTGTTTTTCACATTAAAATCTTAAAATGACTTGCTCTAAGTGAGCACAAGCTCTGACAAACTGCTTACACTTGAGTTTCAGCACGTGACTTCCTAAGTTTTAATGGCCCCACCTCCCCCATTTCCTGTTTTAATTACAAGTTTCCAATGGCATCATCATTTAGTTCTGCAGTTGTGTCAGTAAATACATGGACTCTTTTGGTTGCAGGCTGCCAAGTAAAAATGAAATTATAATCCGTGCCCATTTCTTTCTTTGGAACCAGGAAAAGGAGGGTTAACTTCTATTATCACATGTGCCACAATAGCTACCTCCACAAAGATGTTCTGCATATATGTGATCTCACATTTGTATTAAAATATGATCAAAACTACCTTCAGAATTCCATTCTCTTCACCTAACCAGCACATCAGCCGCCCCTCACACACCCACATATGAACATTGTCACCCCACTCTGCTTGTCTCTGACATTTTAAATCGAGACAGTCTCTTCCCTGGCCACGGCCTTCTACCCTCCCAATTCTCTCACATTTATTCCCACTACACTTATTTTTCAGCTTCACAGGGAGCCTAGTTCCCCAACTGACTGTTTCTTCTTACCAGCCTTTTCCTTCCCTCTCTACCAGATACTCCTTAGATTATCTTCAAGCACGTTTCTCTCTCTTGCCACATACTTATCCAATGGTCAAAATCCCAGTTTGCATTAATTCAACTTTTCCTCCTGTCCTGCAAGCTGATTAAAGTTCCTAGAGAATTCAAACAAAAAATTGCTGTGGTATTTCATTAAGAAAACTACGTCCTCTCCCCGCATTGATGACCCCACTTCTCCATTCCCTCACTCTCAGGAAGAAAACTCACCTTCCACTTCACAGGGAAAATAAAATCCACTAAATGAGAATTTTCTCAATTTCCCACTACTGCACCTACCCTGATTCCTTAAAGATGAACTATGTGGACTTCCTGCCTCCTCTCTATAGTTGATTTTCCTGTACCTCGGCTCTCAATCTCACTACCTCCCATCTCAGAGACCTTGCACAAAAAGTTATCTTCTCTTTTGCTTGTTATTTCAACTTCTTTCTATAGGCTTCTTCCCGTAAGCATTGAAACATGCTGTTGTCTCCCCTGCATGAAAGAAAGAAAGCAGGAAGGAAGGAAGGAAGGAAGGAAGGAAGGAGAGAGAGAGAAAGCAAGAAGGAAAGAAAGAAAGAAAGAGAGTAAGAGAGAGAGAGAAAGAGAGAAGGAAAGAGAGAGAGAAGGGGAGAACAGAAAAAAAAAGAGAGGGAGAGAGAAAAGGAAGAAAAGAAAAAAAGAAGGAAGAAGTCCTCCCACGTGCCCTTCCAAACACTACTTGCCCTTCTCCTCTTCACAGGCAAAGCTCTTCCGTGTTCTGCGTGCTGCCTCTGTCTCGCTCCTCCTATGCCTTCTTCAGCATATTGCTTTTGTCGTAACTGCAAGTCCAGTCTTCAACTCTGTTTACACAGGCTTCAAGTGGAAAAAGTACAACCAGACTTAGTACTATTTTGACAAATTTCCACCCAAGATGATGCAGGGCTACAAGTTCAACATCTTCTGCCCAGACCTTGATAAGCACTCAACACCAGAGTACTTCCTGGAGGTCTGTCCAAACAACAAAGACTTTGCCATCTTGTGCCTCTATGCAGATCCACCCTACAAGGAAATGCCTTTAAGTTCGTCAGCTGCAAGCAGGAGTACTCCCACTGCTACAGGTTCTACTGGCAGCTCACCAGTGTCATCTTCAAGCTCTGGTTCCACTTCAAGCACTACCACTACTGTTGGTGATGGAACTCTGGAGGGTTGGGTAGATCCCTAGAATTCTAGAACAAGGTCATGCCTTCTGCAACTGAAAACTATTTGTCATCTGAAAAGCAGCTCCTGACATGTTACTAAGCCTCCACTGCCCGAACATGCCAAGTGAATATTTGACCAGAGCTGCCCATCACAATCTGGGTATTGTTATATTTACCAAGTGTAACATCAGGTGGGCTCAGCAGCAATCCACTATACAATGAAAATGGGACATTTGGGATTAGGTCTGAGCAAGTCCAGAAGTTACATGAACAAGTCATCACTTACCCCTGCTATACTGACGTATCTCTCTCAGTTCACATCTTAGGCCTATTGGGTATGACTAGTTGACAGAAGAGAAAAAATCTTGGGCCTGGTTGACATACAAGTTGGAGCAAGCTGAAAATGGACTTCCACTCCACTCAGCCACATTTAGGGGTGCCCCTAATGGACAGTGGTGAGGGGAATTTCTCCCACTGGGCAGAGTTTTGAGCAGTATAATTGGCCATGTCCTTTGTGTGAAGGGAGAAATAGTCTGAGGTAAGAATGTACATAGACTCTTGGGCAGTGGCAAATGGCTTGGTTGGTTGATTGGGCCTGAAGGGAACAAATTTGGAAGATCAGAGACAAAGATGCAGAGGGATCTACGGGGGTGAGCACAAAGTGTGGAGATTTCTCTCTCATGTTAATGTCCAGCAGAGATCATCCACGGCAAATAACACCAAGACAACCAGGAGGACGGGAGGATTCATCCTGTAGTTGTCAGGCTGCCTGTCTCCTCTACCACTCTACTCTTTGCTCAGTGGACCCATGAATGCCAAGTCAATGGTTGACAACATGGAGGCTCTGCTCTCACCACAGTTGATACAGCCACTACCACTGCCGAACGCCTGACACCCCAGGAGCAGAGAGCAATATTGAGCTCTTAATGTACCATCACTAAAGGGGAGAGCCAGCCACTTGGAACTCTTCTACCCTGGAGAGGGAAGCAATTTATCCTTCCTGGAACTGACAGCTACTTCTGATGTATATTTGCTTTCACTGCCTGCAGTGCCTGTCAACAGCTGTTTTAATCACCTCCTATTCACCCCACAGATGAGGGCAGGGTCCCCACCCTATGGTTATGGGGATGGCAGAATTCAATACACCTGACTCTGGACAGATGAGATAAACAGTTTACTAGCCACATAGGCTCATGGCCTGGGGAGGAGGACATCACATGTCACACAGGGCCACATAGGAGTTTCACTCAGGAACAGAGTAAACAGCCAGGGGCTGTGGGAGGCAGGCTTTGTAGTATCAAGAGGATAGAGTGACCCTTGGTTCCCACTGGAGGATGTGATCAGCTTGTTTGAATAATCCCGTGGGCTGGCGGAGAACTCAGACTCGCTACTGAGGAACAAGCAGAAACTGTGCCTGGTTCCCTTACCAGGGAGGATTGTTTGGCTAGGGGACCTCATCCGTGGGAGCAGAGTGGGGAGGGGAGCTTGTGGTTAGACCATTTCAGGCCATCCCAGTTTCAGATGTCAAGACAGCACATAATATTGGGTCTTAATTGTCAGCCATACACAACAACAGCACCATCAGAGGTTTTACAAAATGCCTGCCATGCCAACGTGGGATCTTTCATTATACCACCTTAGAACACAGGAGTTCTGAGGCAAAAGAAGTTCAATAATGGGCCATGAATATGAGACCCACTGATATAATTGTATCACTTGGAAGCAACTGAGGTGATTTCTTAGGGATGATATCTGTGGGGTTGGAGTTCTGTTCTCCAGGATGTATTAGGCATCCAATGCATTTAATCCAATGGCCAGCATTGTCCCCAGTAGTTAGAATGCCCTCTGTAGCTAGAATACACAGATCTGGAAACACAGAGGTTGAAATACGATTGACCTTTTTCACAATTACTTGCAGAGAACCACTTGAGAAATGTGTGCTTCATTTACCTGAAATCTTACGCTCTGCAGGATTAGAGGCTCTGGTTCCCACGGGAGAAGACGATGCTTCTACCCAGTGATACAGTAACGTTTCCACTGAACCTGAAGCTACAACTACCACTTAGTCTTGGGGCTCTTCATGCTGCTAGACCAGTAGTCAGAGAAAGGAGTTACTATTCTGGTGGGAGAAACTGACCCCAGTTATCAGCAGGTCAGGTTGCTGCTACACAATGGAAAGAAGTATTTTGAAACTAAGAGGATTCACCATGGCACCTCTTGGTGCATTCATGTCTGTAATAATGTGAATGGGAAATTGCAGTAATCACAGCTTGACGAAAACAAGGCTACTAAGGGCTTTGATCCCTCAGGGAGGAGGTCTGGTTCATTTCACCAGGCAAGGAACCTAGATCAGTTTAAGTGCTGCCTCAGGGTGAGAGAAGTCAAGAACGGGTGGCGGAGTGAGATGAACATTCAAAATGGCTTCAGATCCAGTTGCAGCAGTGGGGACTGTGGCTTCTTAAACTAATTGTGTGTCTTAGGTCCTTAGTAGAGATTGTGGCCAGCACCACTTCGAAGACTTGGTGATGGATTTGACTTAATGTGGAGCAGGAGCAGGTCTGAGTGGTGCAAGGAGTGGAGTCTACCAGGTGCCTCTGGTACCTCCACATCACATCCTCTCAGCTCAACTCTAATTTCAGGTGCAGCAAACAATCCTGTGTAGGCTCAGGCTCATCTAGAGCTTCTCTGATGCTATGAAAACCTGCTGGGCCCACACACAAACGCAGCTGGAAGTGCAGGGTTAATGTCCTCTGGGGTAATCATTAATCAGTGGAGAACAGGAGTCAGTTGATAACTGCTCCCACCTCTTATCCTTCAGGTGGACAATTCTGGGAGATAGTGCACGTTTCTCAGGTGGTCCCAGAGAAATCAAGCCCCCAATGCTACAACACCTACCTTGGTAACACAACTCTAATACTGGCATATTCTCCCTCATCCCTTACTTCTGCTGCCTGGGAGCACGTCCTAAATAAACTATCTGCACTGCACACAAGTCCTTGTCTCAGGCTCTGCTTTCTGGAAAACCCAAGTTAACACATATAAATAAATAGGTAGATAGATAGATAATATAAAATCCCAGGCTAGGGAAATAAAAAGAAATATGGGACCTCCAAGTATATTCCTCTTACCATTCATTATTTCAAAGGTAAGATCTCCTGAGTCTGCATTTTTTTTTAAAGTGCATAAACTTGTCAGCTGGCATTCATCCTTACCAAGCAAGAATAAGTAGATAAACACTAGCTCTGAGTGGCTGCGAATTCAGCTGAAGCGTATATTATATGCAAACAGTGCTCCATTGCAGGCCTCAGCTGTTCAGGACGCACCTTCCCTGAGAACACTCCTGCCATATTTAGCAGAACCTGCCAGGTTACAGTCCGCAATTCTCAGGTCTGCTGTGGACTTCTAAACTGCTTTCTTCAGCCCCTTCAGTCTCCAGACCCCCTAAGCCTGCTAAGCTAAGCTACAGCTACGAGCTACTAGCTAAGCTTCAAAATCACTGTATTAGTCTGGAAGAGTTAACATACTCTAAGGTACTTAATTTTCTCCTAGGGAGTCATCTGCTCATTGGTAGGAAATAGATGACTCAGCACATTATCAACCCCACAGGATAATTCTAGCACAGGGGAGCAAATAATCCAGAGGACAACATGTACTACAAAGCTTACTTATTGTGAAATAAAGGAGGCAAGCAGCATTTTACTGAACATTAGAGGACAAATTGTGACATCACTGATCACTCTGTTCTTAGTGTCATATGTTTCCCTGAACATGATAAGATTTCTTTTCTGGATTTCATAGTAAATATTTCAGGCATAAATCTTAAGTGATAGATTCAAATGTTGTCATTTGCCTTGACATGCCATTTTATTTGTTTCTATACATTTGCAAAAATATTATCTCTTAAACTATGATTATAAACACCTTGAGTCAAAAGAGTATTTTCAGGGCCAGCCCTGGTGGCCTAGTGGTTAAGGTCAGCGTGTTCCGCTTCAGCAGCCCAGGTTCAGTTCCCAGGCACAGGCCTACACCACTTGTCTGTCAGTGGCCATGCTGTGGTGGTGGCTCACATACAAAAAAGAGGAAGACTGACAGATGTTAGCTCAGGGTGAATCTTCCTCAGCAGGGGGAAAAAAAAAGAGTGCTTTCACTTTAATTAAAATGCAAATCAACACATCAATCAACATACATTTATTGAAAATACCTTATAGAGAAAGTACTGTCCTAGGCGTAGCTGAGTGCAGAAATGAGTGTAAGACCTGCCCCCTCTCTTCACAGGTCTTAGAAACCTCTCATTCTATTCATACTTTTAGCATTAGACATGTTTACATAAAGAATTATATTAATAGAGCTTAAGAATTCCAATTGCTAGTTAAGAATCATATTAAAAAAATAGAAATTTTCCAGAAATCATTATTTAATATTTCTTTAGAGTCTAAGACTTTTAGCCTTTTTCAAAATAGAAATTTAAATATGTTGCCTTCACAGTGAATTTACTGTACTAAGATTTTCATTCAAATGACATATTTCTATTTAAAGTTTTAATACAGTTATGCATAAACCAAATTCCAACTTCTGAAGAAATGCCTCATTTTTTAAAATCATTTAAACATCTTCTATAAACCATGTATTTGGGTCCCTACATCAGTGAGAGTGATGTCAGATTCTTGGTCTACTCTTGAGACAACAGACACACTATTTGGACAGTTTCTTGAACTAAATCCTAAAACAAAGTTAGGCAGTGTGCTTTAGTGTTGCTCAGGTCTGGGTGCTGCCAGGCTGGTGGATGGGGCTGTCACTCCTCCAGAAGGCCTGGCCTTCCTTAGGCCCACTAGATGTCATTTCCTTTGTTTAAATTCAATTCGGCATTGTCCTTCTGGCTGCTGGACACCCACCAAATGGAGAGGACTCTAAAAGCAGAAATGCAGAAGAAATATAGAAATCAGGAGACGTAAATCAACAGTTTTAGACGTAAGGTGTATTCAGTTGTAATTATCTCTAAAAGGTACAGAGTTTAGGTTTGAAAGATTGGAAGTGTTTGCTTGATGCATTTCACATTGTAAGGCATCAGTTCCAGCCTTCCATTCAAGGAACAGAAAAGGAGGCAAATCCCTTATTTTAATAGCAATTTCTTCACAGTTTCACATACCCCAAGGCTATGGGCCTGCCGCCCACCCTTCACTTTGGCTGGCTAAAGAAGATACCACAAATAAGGTTCCTTCTATCTTTCTGTCCACAAAGCTATGACACCTCTCACTGGAGGAGAACTCTATGACACATGTCATAGATTTTTAAAAAACAACATGGTGTTGGTGGTGTAAACCACTCTTACAGTGTACATAAAATCATAAATTTCCAAAAGGATATTTTATGGGTTCCAAATGTTATGATATGTCCTAGTTATGAACAAGGGACGAATGTGTGTGGGGTTGAGGTCAGTTTATTGCAAATAATACAAAGAGATTGTTGAGGCTTAGGAGCTTGAAAAAGAAAAGCAACTGTGCTGTCAATCCTGAGGGTTGGAGGAAGATGAGCAAGAAGGAAAGAGGCAGTCAGTCCAATCTAGATCATCAGTCTATTGTCAAGTTTGAACGCAACAGGGCACAGAATGGGCTCCTTAGCAAGGAGATTCTTAGAGGAGTTGATAAAATGAGGTGCAGGGTTTCCATCGACTCCCTGAAATTGCAACCACAATTGTACGTGTATGAAGAGGTATGTACTTTTCTAGAAAGGTGATTCATAGGTTTGTGAAATTTTCTAAGGATCCATGACCCCCAAAAAGGCAAAACCAAACCAAACCAACCAACCAACCAAACAAACAAAACCCTACTGTGTTAGCAAAAATGGGATTGCTTTTGCAAGAGAACTGATGTTGGTCTTCTTAAGAATGCTCACAATGGAATAGCTCCCACTGCCAGCATCTGGACACTGCTGTCCAATCACGGATCCTGGGAAGCTTTGTAGTATTTCTTTATTGTTTGGTTCTTAATGGGAGAGAATTGAAATTAAATTAATTTATTAAGACCCTTTGAGGTAAAATAAAACACTGGGCTGTTGCAAAATTAAAACTGGGGATTCTAGCATTTGATTTATATTACTGTGACAAGTATATTCCTTTGGGGGAACCGGTTTCCAAGCCCAATGATCTCCCTGCACTTGACAAAAGAGTGTTCAGAACACACCCTGGCAACCCAGCCCTCCCATCTCCTATAAGAGCTTGGTAATTTGGAGGCCATTTCCTCCATTTTTTGATCACCTCATTCTATAACTTAGTAAAACAAGTCCAATAATCAAATAATTTTAAGTGATCTTTCTCTTTCCAGAATAAGAATTGTGAAATGAAATTCCCTTTGAGATGATAAGAATTCACTTAGACCTGTACTTTTTACAAACTGAGATAACATTTCTTTAAAAAATGCTCTTAGTAGCGTCAAAACAGAAATAGGATGTACGTAGAACAGTATAACAAATACAACTAATAGAATTCTTAGGTAGGAAGAAAGTGCTGGGCAAAATCTTGCTCAAGGAACTGGTCAAAATTACTGATCTCTAGGGTTAGGTGTTACTTGGTTTTGACAAATGTCATCCTAATCTGAAAAGGCATTCCTGTGTCCTCTTGCTGGTGGGAAAATAGTTGGATGCTGAATCAGTTCTGGGCAAAATTGTGACATCTAACTCGGTGGACCAGGAACTAGTATTTGGTGAGTCAAAGCCTGGTGCTGATCTTCATTTTTGACAAAACTATACTTGCGGCGAACCTTTGTGAAGGGTGTGTCGCTTCCCTTTCACTGTAGGATTTTGAGGGCTCTTCATCACTGATAGTTACTTGTACTCAAAACGAAAGTGCAAAAGAAATCAAGGGAAAGTGCTGAAGTGTGCACATTTGTGAGTAATATAATATTGTCTGTGTCACTTATGCACTTACATAATTTCCAATGAAATGTCACCCGAGTGTTATTTATTCCTCCATACATTCGACTTATTATACCTAGCATAAATCCAAGCACAAAATGCTGTGAATGGCTCTGAGATTAGAATGCTTAATTTCTGAGCTTTACCCTCAGTTTAAACAGCACCTTTCATCCAGAGTTTTCAAAATAACTTCCAAACATTTGGAATTAAATTGAACTTTCCCTTATTTCCTTGGACAGTGGTCCTTAAAATGTGGTATCCAGAGAAGCAGCATCAGCAGCACCCGGAATTTCTTAGAAATGCAAATTCTTGAGCCCCTCCCCAGATCTCCTGGATCAGGAACTCTAGGGCTGGGGCCCAGTATTTTATGTTCTAACAAGCCCTCCCAGGTCATTCTAATGCTCATACCAGTTTGAGAGCCACTGGTTTAGAAGAACAGACCTATAGAAACACAGAGGAGTGATGAGTGGAATATTCAATGGTCAGAGGTGGGAAAAGGACATGGCCTTTTCATTTTTGCTCACTGTTTTTACTGTTGGGTTAGTTTTCTTCCATGCTATTGCTTTCCAAATGGACCAAGGGCTATGACTTGCCTCCAATACTGGTGGTTCACTTATAGACCCAGAGACATGCCTTTCTAGGAAAACACGTCCAGCATCAAGGTCATGTTATTTGACCCAGGGAAAAGGGTTAAAATCGGTCAGTTCATTGAGGAGCTCCTATCACTATGCGGTGGAAACACTGCTATTAGGTCCCGGTCTTGTGGTAATGGGGCACATAGATTAGATCTGGAATTAAGGGAGTGTCTTCTCAATCTGGTTCAATGTAAGGCATCTGTTAAGATCAGGCCTAAGTGAAGAAATCAGGCAGCTCATCCCTAGTAACTAAAATGAAGGGGTTAGAGTTTATATTGAATTTGAAAGGCATACTATTTGAAATTCTGGAAATACTTACCTGTTTTGGCAATGGGTCTAGAAGACTACAGTCATAATAATAAAATATTAAAATAACACATATTTGAATCTCTAACAGAGCAAACCACCTGAAAGAAAAATATAAAATTTGTTGTGAAAGATGCATAAATGTCTACCAATAAGAATATCTAGAAAGTACACATATTTCAAAGCAAATATGCTCTTCTTTGTAATATAAACTTTTACTATTAAAAGGACAGAGTAAAGAAGAACTTTATGGGGTAGTTGGGATGATTAAATTGCTTAAAAATGTATACAAAATGCTTAGCCAGGTCTCAATAAATGAGAGCCCAGGTCTCCTGTTTTAGATGTTTTTTCTAATATGTTAGCCATTAGCTACATGTGGCTATTCAAATTTAAATAAATTAAAGTTAAACAAAATGAAAAATTTCAGTTCCTCAGTTGCACAAACCATATTTCAAGTGCTCAATAGCCATATGTGGCTACTGGCTACCACACTGGACAGTACATGTTTAGAACATTTCCATGATCACAGAAAGTTCTGGGCAGTCTTGTCTGATCTAGACCCTTATTGCCCACTGGAAATTATTGTCTAAATGTTCTATAGGCACCTCAAATTCCCCATAATTACCAAATTTATCTTCCTTTTGTAATCCTTCACTCAGATGTCTCCAAGGTTTTGATCATACACCCCAATAATAAAATATTTGATCATACCCTACAATATATTGATATTCATTTACTTGTAAATTATATATACATTCTACTGTAGCAGTTTATTGTCTACTTTGTAAGACACATACAAATAGAAACTAAAAAACTGAGAAAAGTGTAAATGGAATTCTGTTATTTTTTCTTGCATCCCTGTGGGTTGTTCAGAGCTTTCCTCAGGGTAGGCAAATCCTTTTAGGGGTAGCCCTAATGAATGCACTCAGTTCAACAGGTCAGAAAACTGGAAGTCATTGTAGACTCAATCCTCTCCATCACTCTCCATATCCAATTAGGCACCAAGTCCTTTTGTTTGGTCTTTTAACTACTTCCCAATCCCTTGCCTTATCCCCTTATCTCCACTTCTCCTCCCCCAGTGTAGTTCTTTACCATTTATTGTCTGGAATACTGAATCAGCTTAGCTTCCAGATTGGTCTCTCTGCTTCCGGTTTCATTTCCTTCCACTCTATCCGTCACTCTACCACTGGAGTGAACTTTCTAAAACATAAATCTATCACTATCTCCTCATTTTACACATACACACAATCTGTCAATGCTTCCCATTTCCTTCCAAATGCCACAGGACAGCACAGCCAGCCCTTGAAGATCTGCCCCCTACCTATCTCCCCCACCTCTTCTCCCCCATAGCTCCTCCTTGAAATCCGTGCTCTTGCCACACAGTACATATCTGACATTCGCTGAATGGCAATGCCCTTTCCCTGTCTGAGGCTTAGTCTCCTCTGGAGGCATTCCCTGATCACTTGCTTCTGGGGTGAGGTACCCCTCCTCTCCTCTTCTATGGCTCCTTGTGCACATCTCAGACACAGCATCTATTGTGCTGAATTGCAATTGCTTATTAGCCATCTCTCTTCTAGAGGAGGAATTATATTGTTGGACCTTAGCACAGTGCATGGAACTCTACTGGTGCCTAATAATGTTAACAGAACAAGTGTATAGATTATGGAAGGTGATGCCTTCCATAAAGCAGATTCAATTTCCTGCCCTTTCCAGTCTTCTCTGTGTTTTGTGTTTTTGTGGCACTTCACATGTCCCTTAACAAACATCCCTATCCTACAATCCTACTATATTACAGTTAATCATTTGCATGACTGTCTCCTCTTATAGACTACAATCTTACAAAAAGCAGGAACCGGGTCTTGTTTATCTTTGAATCTTCAATGTTTGTTGATTGAATGAATGAATAAATTAATAGGAATAATCTGATACTCATATCAGATAATTAGATTTGTTTTCCACTGGTATTCTTGAAATATCCTGACTGTATTTTATTTCATATGAAATCTGGAGCACTCCAGGTGTTATTACAACCCACTTGGATACCACAACAATTCTTCACAAATATTTATGATGCAAATTTAACTCTACTTACTTATAAATGCTAAAGATAATTTATTTCAACAGAGTATCAATATCTATGAAATAGAACACACCTAATCTTTACTAATTCAGATCAAATTAAGCAGTGATTCCAAGAAAAAGCAATTTTGCTAATTTGTGTGCAGGTTCAGAATTTCTCACAACTAAGTTTTCATCAAACGTCTAACAAATCAAAACTTCCACTTTTGACCATGGTGAAGTAACAGAAATCAATGTTATCCTCTTGCCTTAGATAACTCAAAAACTGGGCAAGAGCCACAGTGCAAGAAGAAAATCCCCCTAAGAAAGGAAAGAAATGAGGTGAACCCTATGATCCCCAGCTTACCACCTGTGGCAGTTTCCAGGCCACAGTGCAAGGAGGGGAGAGCCCGCATAGACCCGATAGGCTCCCTAAATTACGGAGGCAGAAATCAGAGTTCAGGCAAGTTAAAGAGACTAGAACTTGCAGGGAAGAACATCAGAGAGGAGGGAGTTTCACAGAGAGAGCAGGAGTGCTCCAGGGGTCTCCTTGAGTATTTGGCTGAGTACTGATTCTGTATACTTGAGATGAAACTACTGAAGCTGGAGAAGGAAGATGAAAAAGATAGCCAAAGAGCAAAAAGCTGAATAATGCCTAGAAGTTACACAGACATGGAAGTCTGTGTTCCACAAGCAAGAGTGGAAAGACCTTGCAGCACATGGACCAGTGAGGAGAGTCCTTGAAAGGGATTTGCCTTAGTAGGGGAATTATATTATCTTAAACTAAATGCCACTCTGGAGTTACCTTAACAGAGCTTAACAACAAATTTTGAAAACTTGTTTTTCTAAGCAACTAACTACATGCCACAATAAAGCCTAATACTAAAGGAATACAATAACATCTAGTAATCGTGACACTTAAAATTCATATCTTACATCTATTCAAAAATTACCAGGCCTAGAAGAAACAAGAAAATATGACACATAAGCAAGAGAAAAATCATTCAAAAGACACAGACCTAGAAAAGAAAGATACTGGAAACAGCTAATTAAATATACTCCACCTGTTCAAAAGGTAGAAGCATGATGAAGAAAGAAATGGAAAATATAAACGATATCACGTTGAACTTCTAGCAACAAAAAACACAATATCTTAAATGAAAAATATACTAGACTGGAGTAATAGACGCTAAAACACTGCAAAAGAAAAGATTGTGGAACTTAACATAACAATGGAGAATATTCAAAATGAAGTCTATGGATTAAACAGACTGAAACAAGAAGTGAACAGAGTATCAATGACCTACGAACTAATATCAAGCGGTCTAACATACATGTAATCTGGAGATGTAGCTAGATGGGCAGGAAAAATATTTGAAGAAATAATAGGCAAAACATTTTCAAATTTGTGAAAACTATAATTTACAGATCCAAGAAGCTCAATGAACCCCAAGCAGAAGAAACAAAAAGAAAACCACGCCAAGGCAAATCACAATCAAATTGCTGAAAAACAGTGACAAAGAAAAAAAATCTTAAAAGCAGTCGGAGAAAAAAAAGACAATAAATAAAGAAAAACATAATTAAATATGGTCATAGACTACCCAGCAGAAACCACAAAAGCCAGAAGACCATGGACCAACATCTTTAAAGTGTTGAAAGAAGAAAAAAACTGTCAAGGTATGAAGAAAAGGAGGTAATACTGCTCTTTATAGTAATGCACTAACTCTACTGTGACAGAGGCCAGTCTTGATAACTTAGCGGTAAACGTTTAATTTCCTCCTTATACATTTGGATTATACCATCTTGTGGAAAAAAAGATGATTGCCTTGTGAAGATATGTGAAAGAAAGAATGAGAGATGTTGAAATGACAGTTAACCATTCAGTACAGAATTTGAAGAATTAAGATTTAGACATATCTTAAGGGTACTGGATATGGTGTGCCTGTGCCCACAATGGAATGTTTCGAGGAACTCAAGTCCCAAGGACAACCATGAACAGTCCTGCTGAAAGCCCCCAGTGTTATTCCATACTCACTCAGGCTCTGAGAAATGCTACAAATGGAGGAAGGGAGATGTACACTGGAGTGAGATCAACTCCTCAGGGGAGGGATGAAGCCAAGAGGAGAGTGGCTGCTCTGTGGCTATTTTGCAAAGGAAACAAGCACAGCCCTGTGTACAGGAGTAAACAACAGGAGACTTTCTGTGAAGTTCTCAACTTAAATACTTTTCTCCTGGACAATGGGTAAAGAAATATTTTATGTACAATTTTAATATTTCCCTGTCTGCACTGTAATTTTTGTCACCTGAAAAATTCAGTTAAGTCTGATGCACTTACACTGTCTTGTGTGACAGTGCAGTGAAGAATAGAGATGATAAAATGGCAGGAAGTGTGAAGTTCACCCCTCTGCTGGAGATAGTGTGAAAGAAACAGCATCCTATCTTCAGTGAAGAGCTGGGGGTAAGCAAAGATCACAGAACAGCAAGGGTCAAATTCCAAGTGGACAACTGGGTGTGGATATAAGACACCTGCCTTTGCTCCCCACTGCCCCTGGAAGGGAGTGACATTAATGGGAACTGTGAACTGACACTTAGGTTATACACTAAGAGTTCTTATAATAAAATAAGATCTCCATTCATTCAATACTTATTAAAATTCTTTATGTGCTTTGTACTCTTCCAAGTGCTGAAGTTACAACAATAAATGAAAACAACAGTCATGCTCTCATGAAGCTTAAATTCTAGTAGGGAGGTAGTAGCAGAAACGAAATAAAGAAACAAGAAATGCATATATCATATGAGAATAAGTACTAGAATAATAAGTAAGATGAGGAAAGGAGAAAGAGAGCGATGGAGGTGTAGGCTAAAATATTTTAGTAAGGAAGTCCTCTCTAATGAGGTGACATTTTAGTAGACACTAGAATAAAGTAAGATAGTAAGCCATAGGAATATCTGGGTACAGTATTCCATGCAGAGGAATTAAAAGGTGCAAAAAGCCAGAGGTAGAAGGATGAGGAACAATAAGGAAGCTAGTGTTGCTGGAGATGAACAAGAAAGGGGGAATGTCAGAAAAACCCCAGGCATTCAGAGAGCCTTTGGGACGTGTTAAAGACTTCATTTTATTCTGTGAGAGGGGAAGCCACTATGGACAGTTTTGAACAAACTTGACTTACCTTTAAAAAGGATCGATCATTCTGGCTGCTACATTGAGAATAAAATATAAGATGATGTGGATGGAAGCTAGAAGACTGACTGGAAAGCCATTACGATTTTTGAGAAAATAGAAAGTGGTAACTTGGACCAAGATGGTAGAAGTGGTTAGAGTCTGGATATGCTCTGTAGGATAGCTGATGGTTTGCATTACAGGTGTGAAAGATGTAGAGTCAAGGGTGACTCCAAGTTTCTGACCTGAGGAAACATGAGGATACAGCTGCTATTTACCTCAGCACTGGGGAAGACTGAAGGAAGAGCAGGTTGAGAAGTTGTTATCTGGAGCTCAGATTTGACCTGTTAAGTGAAGCTCGCTATAGACTAGTGCCTTGGAGACACCCAGTGGAGATGCTGAGTGGAAGCTGGATAAATGAGCTTGGTGTTTAGGAGGGATTGAGTCAGGACTGGAGATATAAGAGATAGGAATACAGAGTCATCATTATTCAGACAATTATTCAAAGCCATGGGACAGGATGAAATTACTGAGGGAGGAAGTTAAATAGAAAAAATAAGATATCTAAGGAGAGAGTCTGGGGACACTCCAAAATTCGGAGGTGAGGAAGGTGAGGAAGATGAGCAAAGGAGACTGAGAAGAAGTGGCTGGAGGGGTAGAATAACAAAAAGAGGGTGAGATCCCCAAAGCCCCTGAAGAAAGAGCCCCTTAGCAAATGGAAAAGGTGCCAAGGAGTACCAACTTGTGAAATTAGACATCAAAGTGCCCACTTACATAAAATGACCAATTCTCAGCACTTAGCTCCCTTCCTAGAAGTAAATTACACAAGATCACTCTTTCAGATAACTAAGCTGACATTTTGTGTTCAGTAGAATAAGCAGAGACTCCCCAGGATTCAATGTTTACTGGGCAGCACCAGAAAAATAGTGGCTAATTTTGCATTTGTGAATTATAGAACAGTTTTACAGGTTGCACTCTATCCAAACAGATCCTATTTTCTGAAAACTCTGGTTTTAGCCCTTCTCTAACATTAGCTTGATAGAGACCAGTGCACCTCTCTGAGGTCAGCCCCCGGGGGCAAAGGACCCCGGCCCTCTTCTTCTCAAGTTCCTAGAGGAGAGGCACTGTAACAAGCAATCTGGCAGGCAGGGTGGGGCTGTCCAGTGAAGGGAGCAGTCTAGGCAGAGGGATAACCTGTCCCAAGGCACAGACTTAGAAGGGACCCTGGAACAGCGAGGGGCCTGCGAGTTGTTTACTCCCTGCAGAAGGTGAGGTGATGAGAGATGGAGCTGGACGGAGCAGGAGGAGCTGCTTCGTGGAGGCTTGAGTGTGTCATGCGACAGTGTTGGACTGGGATCCTGAAAGAGCTGCAGGCCTAGTGAATAACTTGTACTTATAGAAAAATTATAACTATGTGTGAAAACCAAGTTTCTTTAAGCATTTTTACACATAGGAGGCCCTCAATCAAGACTTCCTGTATCACGCAAATGAGTAATTAAACAAGACCAATGTTGACAAGCTTTTTAAGAGTACAAATTTCAACACTTTAGAAATACTATGTACATTTTGATTAGAAATAATGTTTACCAATTCACTAAAATAGTTTTCCACTAGAATCTGTAAAGCAGCATTTCCTAACTTTAGTCCCTGTGATGTTCTTAAAAATCATAAAACTGGATTTCCCTTAAGGTAAGACTATAATTCAGGCTTTTGACCAATTCATACTGTACATTATGTGAGACTTTAGTATTTTTCTTCTTTCATTTTTGAGTTAGTTTAGTTATTAAATTGGTATTAGTTATTAAAATAGTGTAAATATTAATATTATATTTATATTTCATATCCGTTCTAAACATTTTGATATTGTAGTTAAAGTAAAATGAACTAATAATACAGATAAATAAAATAGTATGTGCTAAAAATCTTATTTTCTCCAAATCCAAATATTTGGATATTCTAGCAGAATTATCTCAATCATCCACTAAATAAAGTTAATATTTTTGCAATGGCAAAAAATAAATTGTGTTTTCAAGCCTTTACCATGTTACTGAATTTTGTTCAATGTCTGAAATATCAGACACTAACATATATGTACCTGTGACATTAAAAGCTTCTTATGTCAAAGAAAATGGGCTTCATAAATATGTATTTTTACAGAAGCTCTTCAGAAGTAAACTGAGCGATGTTCACGTTAGGAATGTTTTCTTAATATTTCTAATGTCAAAACGGTGAAAATAATGAGGCATATTATTTATACAGATATATTCTTCACACTTACAAGAACAACATTACACATCTACAAATAAAGCTCATTAAAACATAACATGTTGAAAATTCCTTAAATACTGCGTGCTTGCGTATTTTCCCCATTTGTAGATAAATGTTCAGGAGCGCTACACAGGCATTGAGAACACAAATTCCAACAAAGCACAGACTCCACCCTCACACTGTAGAAATGCACCTGGAGAGATGGGACATGACAGCATCAGACAAAGATGGAAACAAAGGACGGTGGAAACTTGGAGTCTGGAGAGAGCACCACGACCTGGAGTATCAGCACTGACTTGATGTGGAGGTGAAACTCGAGCTAGCCCTTGACAGAAGGACAGGCTTTAAATAAGTGGACATGTTGAGTGAAGGCATTCCAGACCCAGCAGAGAGCATGAGCAAGGGGAGGAATGGACACTGTAGATAGGGGACAGCTAGCAGACCTTCTGGGGAGGGTGTCCCCAGGTGTTCAGAAAGGTACAATTGGTGTCAGATTGTGTAGAGCCCAGAGTTCTAGGCCAATGAGTTTGGCCCTCAGGCGCCAAGAGTCCTAACAAGAGAGAGACAATCAGAGATGATTATTTAAGGAAAATTAATGTGTATGTAGTAAGATGGAGTGAAAGAAGAAACAACAGACCCAGGGAGAAGGGTGAGGAAACTATGTCAACTGATGCTGAGGCAGGCAGACCTGGTTTAGGAGGTGGGGATGGACATGAAAGGCCAAAAAGAGGAAGGGGTAAAGGTCTAGGAGAAGGGTGATACATCGAAAAGAAACAGAGTACTAAAAGAATGATAGGAGTAGGAGAAATTCACGATTTTAGTTTTGGATGTCTTGATTTTGAGACTGAACCTCTCCTCTTGCTTTTAACAAGAAAATCTCTTTTCCTTCTAGAAGTCATTGTGGGCAGTGCCAGCATGGGCTGGAAAACTTCCACTGTTGCCAGGAGCAAGGGCTCTGAAGTAGATTCCTAGTTGCTACCAGCTGCAGCTTATGAAAAGAGAATGATCGTGCCCTGGAATTCGGAGAAGGCGGCGTGCAGACACAGGTTCACAGGCACCCCTCACTGAAGCATGCGCATGCGAGTTAAAGGGAATGTACTTTTCCCACAACCTCAGCCCCCTAAGAAAGCTTTTAGGAAAATAAAATCAACTTGGTGTCAGGAGGCAAAAATAATCTAGACCAGCTTCTCAAACTTTGGCATGCATCAGAATCACATGGAAGGCTTGTTAAAACACAGATCACTGGGTCCCACTCCCAAAGTTTCTGAATCAGTCAGTCTGGGGAAGGGGCCTGAGAGTTTGTATATTTTACAAGCTTCCAGTTAATGTTACTACGGTTGGTCTGGGGATCATACAAGAATCACTGATCTAGAGAAACTTTGCAAGGAGAAAAGGGAAAAAATATGTTAAAAGGTGTAGTTTATCAAACCTTTTAGTTTTAGCACACAAAATTAAAATTACAAAGACTATTTCAGCTAGACATGAAATGCTACGGCCAGGGTACCAAACTCTTGACTGGGAATGATGGTGTGGGCATAAGCTGGTAGAGTGAGCAGGTAGACGTTTATATTAAGTGAGGGGGAAAACCCAGAATAAAATGGGGAGAGAAGAATGGGGTAAGGGTAAGTTGGAAGAGAAGGAAAAGAAGAAAACGTGTGAAGAAGAGAAGAGAATGGGAAATATGTAGAAGGGAAAGCAGAGAAGAAAGAACCGGAGAACCCTTCTTGATTGGAGACACTGTTTCCTGTTTCATTCAGATTAGAACTGGCTCCTAGCGGGGGGCATTGTCTGAAGTCACTGTTTTTCACAGTTGCAGCCAGCGTTCTTCTAATGGTGATTCTACAGCTACTCCTCCTAGAAGCCAAGCTCCCATCCATATGAGCTAGAAATTTGGATACCTCTTTGTAAACCTTCTTATTCAAGAAAAGGGCAAAGGAACAGTAGTGATTTCATTAAGTTCTTACCAAGTTGAAATGATCTTGTGGTATATTTTCAATTCCAGACCTTCTAGGAGAAATTTAAGAAGTGACATTTGCTTTCATTTTGTTTGTGATATACCCAAAGTAAATGAAACTCAGCCCCTTTACAGAGCACAAGCTATTTAGAAAGTTATTGTGTGTGGCTGATATATGTTAATACACTATTTCATGGAATTCAATAAATCTTGAAGAAAACTTTTGCTTTCAAGGAAATTATATTACTTAGGATGCTTTTGGTTGCAAGTGACAGAAAACCCACGTCAGACTGGCTTCTCTGTTGAAGGGAGTACATTGCTTTAAGTGCCTGAAAAATCCAGAGCTTGTGCAGGCCTCCGGCAGAGAACACTCCAGCAGCTCAGCAATGTTACCGCGGAGCCAGGCGGCCTCTGCTGCCCTTCTCTATGGTACCAACTTCATCGTAACACTGTCTACTTTTATAGTCTCAAAACAGCTGACAGTTTCTGGGGCCAAGTGCTTCCTTATTCACATCCCACAGGGAATGATTATTTTTGACCCAGAAGTCTCAACAGAAACCCTTGTAGTTTATTGCACTGCTTAAATCATATGTCAGCACCTAAACCAACACCATGGGAAGGGAGGGAGGGGACAGGGATGGGATCCGTGGATTGGCTTAGGGAACGGTGCTCCACTCCTATAGAGCTGGGGGTGGAGTCAGCACCCCAGAATCCCATAGGTATCCATAAACATTAGGGCTATTAGAAAGGGGGGGGGGAGGCATTAGGTGATGGGGAGATAATAACCTATGGGCAATATTGTGATACAGTACAGTTTTAATTCATCCTCTTTTCCTAGGAACTAAACCCTCATTCTGAACAGCAGACCCCTAACTTATTCAGGAGTTTGATGAGGGGAGAAGGACCATCAAAAACAAAAGGTGGGAGTGGGTGGGAGATACCCAGCCCCAAAGAACCCTCTCTTCCTCTCCACGGATGCAAACCCTGCCCAGGTGTTCTGTGTGCCACAGGGGGCTGTAAATAAAAGGAAAAGAGGGTCCTTTCAGGAATTTTTGTTCAGAAATGAATATGTTTTATTTTAGAAGCACTTTGGCCTAAGTATCAAAAATCACTCTTGAATTGCTTCTTCTGTTCTTGACAGACTTAAATCTTAGCCTCATAATGAAGTGTCAAAATGAAATGGCTGGGAAAGAAATGAATGCAATTTTGCCAATGGCTTCTGTGCTCCTCTGAGTGAGTCACTGCCTCTTGGTAAAGCAGAAAGAAGAGAGAAGTGAGGCTAAAACTGAATAAAGGATTCTGGCAGCCTGGCTCAGTTTTGGAATGAACCACATCCACCCTTCCCATCCTCATTCTGAACCCTTTTTATGCACCCTCCAGGACATGTGCACACCATAGTGAAAATGTTAGGAAACAATCATATAAGTACATACAGTTCATTCAATTCTATTTAACAACTGGATTTGAGGGGATACATTTGTTTATGTAACAAATTCCTCAGAATAAATCGAATTTTCAACTTCTCATGAAATCCATAGGGATATGAGTTTGCTCACTCCTCAAAAGCAACCAGCTATTTCTGAGTATGAAAGGGAGAAAAGCTACTTACAGTATGTCTCAAATACAAGATTGTGCAAAGATATTTTACTGAACAAGGCACAATTATTAAACTAACATTATCTTTAACATAAATATGTAGAAACAACTGTGCTCAGAGCTTCACCAACCCCAAATCTATAGTTGCCTTTGCTGTCAATAACATACAGGTATATCACATACCTGTGAGCACTAAGTTCTTTGTCCCCTCAAAGTTTGATACTACTGCCCCTCGGGAAGGTGTGCTTTCTTCTATGCTGTTTATTGATTCTTCTCATCTAGTTCATAAAGCCTTTTCTCATGCCCCTTTCTCTGAAGTCCTATGGCAGTTACGATGTATATGAGTCGTCTGGCATTTCTTATCTTATGGTGTTGAGTAGGGCTTGTTTCTCGTGTTGCTATGTCTTATCTCCCCAACTACATTATAAGCAATTCAGGAGTGTTACGTGTCTTTGAATCTCCCAGGTGTTTAATAAAGTGACTTGAGTTAGACTATAAGGTCCTTGAGGGAAGGGACTTCACCCATTATTTTGTTTTTCAAGGTAACTCCTAGATCCCTACCCTGATATTTAGCATATACTCGATAAATATTTATTGACTGAAAGAATAATCATATTAATACTAGGTGCTCAAGAGATATTCATTAGGTTGAATAATATTACTAATCTACTATCAGCTGGACCTATGTTTGAATTAATTTTCCAATATCTTTGTGATTTTCATTAGTAATTCAAGATAAGTTCACGACTTTGTGGCTTGGTACTGCTCTAGGACCCAAACAAACACAAACAGGTAGAAATCACCATTTCTATTCCTGAGGAATCCACGCTTCCTTTCCATTTCTCATACTGCAACCTTACTCTTATTACACCCCCTTCTTATCCAAGCATGCCTTTGTAAGCGGGGTTATCTTGCCAAAGATCAGGGCTATTGTTTTACACTGGAATTTACCCATATCAATTAGCACAACGATACAGCCAACCAGGCATCCTCTTGCAGGGATGGGAACCAAAAAAAAAATCACCGCTGTTGGCTCTGGTGTACATTCCAGGGGGTGGGTATAGCAAGCACATCCCTTTCTGCTAAGATCATCAACTCCCAGAGACACCCACTTGACACTGGAAATCCCCTGTCCTACTCGTCCATTTAAATTCATAGTTGAAGAGAAGAATGTCCACTAAAATGAGACTCTTCATTTTGAATGCTACCATTGCTGAATTAGTCCAACAGTTCATGCTGCTTCCTCCTGTTTGTTTTTCTGCAAAACTACCAGACTTCTCCAGCAATGGGATTACTGGGAAGAGTTCCCTTCCTGTGTGTACCCAGAAGCCTCCCAGCTACAGGGAAGTGCCTAGCAAGGGGTTCCTTCCCAAAATGTATTTTCAGAACTCCCACTGTGTGGAAGAGGTACTACAGTTCTTCCATTCTGATGTTTTGGTTAGCAGTTGATGACAGAGCTGAGTATTTTATCTAGTAAATTCAGCAAGACTTTCTGTGTTAGTTCTGAAAGGGGCTCTCACACTGCCTCAGTAGCCTGAACTCCAAGAGGTGACAGCTGCAAGGCCACCAGACTCTCTTCATGATGAACTTTGATCGTTTGCTACTTTCAGGCAACTTTCTCTGACTCACTGAGTATCTGGTACATGAGAAAGTGAGTTGGCTCCTGGTAGACAAACTAAGAATGGCTGCAATTTTCTGGAACTTATACTAAGGGTTTGTGGGATTAAATTTCTAGTGCAAAGATCTGTTTTGGTATATACTGTCCAAATGAAGTAATTCACTTTCCTGAACAATTTTCTGTTTTGTCTGTCCTTAAAAACAAAATGCTTTATGGATTGGCTCCTTAAAATAAATAACACAAAAATTAAAGACTTTTAAAAATAGAAAGTTAATAGAAAACAAGACTAGGGAGGTTTATGTTTATTAAATCATATTTATTCAACATTCATATTTAACCTATAGAATTTTGGTTATATGATATATATTTTGCCACACCTCAGATTCAAAAGTTTTCAAAGGAAAACCTAACATCTTGTCCCCAAACTTGCTCCTGTTCCTGATTTCTTTCTCTATCGTTTCTTCCAGCCACCTAGAGTCAAAGCCACAGTCCTCCTCAAACCCTTCCTCTAATCATTTTCCAAATCTGGCAGATTCTACTATTCCATGTCTTCACATGGAATATTAGCATGGCCGTATAACCTAAGTTATGCCCCACTTGAACCCACTCTACACCAAACCTTGTAACACTGCATTAGTGCCTTGAGAGCTGTGTGCCAACTCCTAAACAGGTATTAAGGGGCCTTCCCAATGGGGCTATGGTACCTTTTCAGTCTTAATTCCCACCACTGCCTGTAATCTGGTCCCAGTAACAGGAAAACCACAACCCCCTAACCTACATACCCCTGTGCTTAATGACCCCTTGCTCACTCTATTTCCTCAGTCTGGAAGTCCATCCAGCCCTTCCAAGGCCACTTTCCCCAGGAAATCTAAGATCACCCTGACCAGACAAACCCACTCACTTAAATCTCCCCCGTGTGGTGCTCAGGCATCTCTCGTCCTGCACTCCTTGTAGGTATTGATGAACCCGATAGCCCCCTTGCCTTCTTCTAGATGTCATCTCCTGAGGGCTGAGAACGTGTCTTGCTCTACTCTGAAGGTCCTGCAGTCCCCAGGACACTGCCTTGCATATGGTAAGAGCTCAGGACATTCAAAAACATATAGTTTCTGTACAAATAAGATACTATTGATGGAGGTGAAACGTCACGGTTCCCTTCTATTGTACACATTACTGTCAAACTCAAGCAAATGTCTGTCAGCATCAAAAGATATCACAGTAATGTCATAACAGCCCCTCCTAGAAACAACAGTCATCAGTTAAGTAACCCTTGACCACTGGCCCATACTACATGCTTCACAGCAAAGCATTCCAGTCCTTAGTTTAAATACTCCTAGCTCAATTTCAAAGATGGCTATACTAAACTCTTTAGTTGCTATTGGGAATATATGTAAAGGGACCTGAAAAAGGAACATCTATTGTTTCTAGAAGAGCTACTCTTAGAACATTGATACTTAGTAGGAGACAAAAACAATAAATGTGTTATTGGTTTAAGAACTGATTCTCTAAAGTAAAAATAATATGAGAGACAGGATGAGTATGATGAGTTTTTGTCGTTATTGTTGTTTTTGTTTGTTGTCCTCTGCCCCTAAAGTATCTGACACTCAATTACAACGTTTAACTCTGGAGTCTTTTGGTGGGCATGGCAGCATGCTTTCAGTTCTAAACAATGGAACCTCCAACTCAAACTGTCTTAAAACATAATGACACGGGGCCAGCCTGGTTGCATAGCTGGTTAAGCTCACAGGCTCCACTTTGGCAGCCCAGGGTTCGCGGGTTCGCATCCTGGGTGCAGACCTATGTTCTGCTCATCAGGCCATGCTGTGGCGGTGTCCCACATACAAAATAGAGGGAGATTGGCACAGATGTTAGCTCAGGGACCATCTTCCTCAGCAAAATAAATCAATACAGACAGACACTTGTAATCTAACATAACAGGAAGTAGAACAGCTCCTCAAAACTGATGATTCAGTGACACAGTGATATCACATGGACCGGGTTGTTTCCATATCTCTGCTCTGCTGTCCACAGACTCAGCACCATCATAAGGCTTGCTCTGCTTGAACTCACAGAGAGAAACAACTGGGGCTGCCTGCTTTCTTGTTCATATTCAGCAGGAGAAGACAAAGTGAGCCTCTCTCCTAACCAGGGAAGAAAAGTCCTTTCAGTCTGATTGGTCAGTTTAGCTCAACTACCTACCCCAGGACAAAGACTTATCTCCAGGGAAATACCAGGCACCAATTCACTTACTCTCAGACTCCAGGATAATTTCCAGAAAGGAAGACAGAATTGCCCTGGTTGGCTAAGACTAATTAAAACCATTTGGGGGGGGGGGTAAGTGACTAAAAGCATATTGATACTACAAAACATAAAACAAAGGAGGGGTAGAATGGATGCTATGGAGTAAGTCATAATTGCAAATATGGATGGGCATTACTGTTCAAACAACGAAGACAACTGACTTCCTAAGTTAAGAAACTACAATTTTTCCCATATAAGATTTTTAAATGACACGTCCATTCACTGAGTGAGATTTTGTTACAAACAGGTACCAACATTTCTCCAACAGAATCATCACCAGTGAAGAAACGGGACTTATTTAATGTAGATGGTAAGTTTTATGAAGTAAGAGGACCACGTCCATCGTCCTCAGTGCTCTGATGCCCAGCAGAGGGCCTGGAACAGGCAAGATGTTCAAAAAAGTTTCTGCTTGAATAAATAAACATTAAATATCTTTCTTGAAATGATGTACACTTGCCCTAGAACAGGGCATCACACCAAAGAGGAGTCCCGGGTGCCAGATTAATTTAACCATAAAAGGTACCAAAGGAAAGTTTTTATAAAACCAAACTAACCCAATAAACAAGAACCACCTAGTAAGCTGCTGTTATGCTCCAAGCTAAAGACGTTCTGTAACCCCAGCAAATGTCCATGATAAAGTTGTAGTTAAAGAAGTATTATACCTCTATCTTTATTTTTAAGAAAGGTGGAACTCAAAACACTTCAAATTATTCTTATATGAAAGCTGACCATCTTAAACATAAACACTGCTTTCTTCTGGCAGCTGCAACCATACTATTTTTTTCTTAAGAGGTCTCCCATCAGAAGCCACTTCAGACATTCCCACAAAGACATCGCACAATAAAACTGGCCAACCAAACAAAATATGGTCTCCTGGATTTCTCTACAGTTTGATAATAAGCAAAAGAGGGACTAAGCCAAAGCTTTCCCCCTCTGAGCCATCATCTCTCTGCAGACTTTCTAGATAAACGTGGCCCAGCTGTCTCACTGACCTTCCAGGACACTGGTACTTCCCTCTTCCAAATGCCATGAAGGAGTCCAAGAAAGCATGCTTCTCTAAATCTGCCTTTTTCCAACGCTCCTGTGGGAAGAAAGCATTTTTTTTTCCAAATCAGCCTTATATAAATAAGCTTAACTTTATTTCTCTAGGCTAAAAATGACCTTGTACAGCTAATCCTTGCATATAAAGTTGCAGGGTTGTTGGTAATTTTTTCCAACTTGTTATTAATATCAGACACAATTGTGTTTTTGGAACGTGAACTAATAAATAAAAAGGTTTAAAAAGAATTCTGTTAAGTGGTAAATGTAAATGATAATGTAAATCAACCAGGGAATTGACCTCAGAAGAGAAAGAATATTTATAATAAGGCCTCAGGCTCCATTATAAAATTGCCCTTGGTAATAAACTTCATAATAAGACACTGACAGCCTTGCTTGTTGGAGAAAGCTTGGGATGCAGAATGAATATAACTGGATGCCATTTTTGACAGTTTTACCTAAAGGCAGAGAATGGACTAAATGACCTCTTAAGATTCTGTTCAGCCTTGTAACTCGCCAATTCTAAGAAATATCAGAACACAGTTTCAATTTGCTTCATTTTTGTTTTTTGTACTCCTTGGAAACCAATTAACAGGAGCAACTGCCTGAAGAACATGAAATATGTGTTCTGTCAGAACCACAGATATTTACTTTTAACACACCCTGCTGGTTTCAGATAAAAATTTATTTTACAGTTGATGAAGCCTATTCCAGAAACCTTTCTATCTGATTGTAAGTGTTACACCATCTATGCTGCACATCTAATCTTTACTTTGTAGCCTTACTTACGAGAGAAATATGGCTGCTTAATAATATAGTTCTACTTAATTTATGAATTCATACTCCTGGCATAAAAAGAAATTAAAATTAAAGGACAATGTATACTGAAAGAGATAACTTACAGGTTTGAACAATTCAGGTTCAGGGAAATGCTTTGGATTTCTGTGTAGCCAAAATGGAGACAGCATCAACAAGTCACCAGAAGGAACAATGTAATTCTATGATAGAAAAATCGGTTCCAAGTCATTTTTTGAAATCTGCTTTAAAGAGAGTTTAGGTCATTAAAAATAATGCTACAATTATATTGTGGAGAAAACACATACATGTTTTAATCAATGGCGAGAAAATCTAACTCTTCCCTGGACAGATTGTTTCTATTTCCAATTTAGGCAATGACTGATTTCTAATTCTGATAACTAGTTACATGTACATACATGTTTGCTTACATGGGAGGAAAATATTAGATAAATGTGATAATTTTAGAAATTAGTAGAAATCCACTATAATGCAGTTTTTGATGTTCAATATTGGGATTTGCAGCAAGCACTCTCGATGGTGGAAACCACAGTGGATCCCCAGCTGTGGAACAGAAAAATCTAACTCTGAGACAGAACACTGGCCATAGTAGCACTGAGGACAGTGGCAGTGGGTGTCCTGTCCCTGGGGACACTCATGATAGTGTCAGGGCAGGGCAGTGGATTTTTCTTTTTCACTCCAGCAGTAGCTATTAGGGCAGAAATAATATGAAGACAACTGGTTAGGAAGACATAGGAAAAAGCAAGTGTTGTGAATTTATTTGGTTGGATTTGTGTTTGAGGTCACGATGGCTGTGGGACTGAGGATAAGCAGTGTGATTCTTCAAGCAGCAGACTTTGCATTACCCTTCCCTATTCACATTGCATTAGATTTTCATGATATATAAACTATACCAAGAACTAAAAACCACTTCATAAAATCACCCTTACATCACCATGTTCAGGAACCACAGGACAAAAGAGCTCTCCCATGGTGTGTGATCATCAGCTAGCTACCACCTTTACTGAGGTGAAGACATGTTATTAGTAACTCCCACTGCCAATCATTGGAAGCCGTGTCTATTTACCCTGCATAATTGTGAAATGTCCTCAGGATATCTGCAAAACACTTTAAGTTCATGTATCTAGAACATTAGCACTTCACAATTAAAAACATGTCTTTCTATGGTAGCAGGAAGTGGGGTATGGGATGGGGTCAGCATTTTTAACCCAGGAGAAGCCCTGTGGGCTCCAGTGGGAGCTGTATTGCTTGAGTTTGGTAGTTTCAGTACCAGGATTGCTGGAGGAGTCAGATCCAGAACCGGGAAAAAAGCAAGGTTTTGCTGGTGCCCTCTTACTTTTTTAAAGTGGAAAGAGACCTGTGAGATCCCAATCCTGTGTGTTCGTTCTACCTCTGCTGGAACTGAGGCTGGAGCTCTGAAATCAGCTGGGGAGGGCCCTGATATGTTTGAGGGCTGGGCTGGGGGCAGCCCTGGGACAGGCCTCCAGTCAGGGCAATTTCTGCCCTTCACCTCCACCCCACAGTCCTCTTCAGGACTGTTATCTAGGATCATGACTTGGAGACTGCTGACTGCTGCAGCCTACAAAGCAGGCCAGTAGAGGAAGACTTCAAATGGGGCCTCAGCAATAGCATTAATATTAGCAACAGAGAGAAGACCAGAAAGAAGTTCCTATTGTAGCAGCAAATGCCAGGCTGATGAATGGCATAAAGGAATGTGAAAGCTGGTTGGATCAAAGGAACACTCTGAGCAAATGGACATCATCATGCTCAGTCTAAACCATCCCTGTCATTGTTTACATGACAAAGAAAAAGGTCAACAGGGAGACAAAACAGCCATAGGACCGGAACACAGATGGCTAGCAAAGGGAAGTCATAACTTCTCCGTGTGCCGTAACTGCATATCTCAGGCAGACAGAACTGAACAGGGATACTGTGAGGCCAGATGAGCTTCTTCTGCTAGTCTGGAGATGCGACTTTCTTAAAGAGGGGAGAGAAGGCAGGGCTCTCTGTTGTAACTCAAGAAGGATGCTGAAACTGGGTGCAAGGAACGTAGAATCTTGAAGAGAAAGGAGGTCTTACATAAAGGTAAAACATCTATAAAAGGACATCCAAAGCACAGACTTTCTCTCCTAGCTCTTGGGTAGGAGGAGCTTGACTGCTGTCAGTGGCTAAAAAATAGTACTTTAAAAATTAAAGAGTATACTCTGTTGTATGATAAAAGCTGCTCCCTACAAAAATTTTGGAATATTCAGAAAAATAGAAAAAACTAGAAAAGGAAACAACAGAGTGTTGACAACAGAAGAGAGTCATCAGTTGGCTCGACTTCCCTCCAGTACTTTTAACTAACAGTAGTTTAGCTTTCTTGTTATTGTTGTTAAACATAATTTTTATCCTATTGAATAATCAATTTTTTAATCTTACTTTGTTCACTTAACATTCAGCCTAAGTATTTTTTTTCTTTTTAGTGTACACTCATTGTGAATAATTTTTTTCTCCAATGGCTGTTTAATCTTTCATTGGGTAGATTAAACCATAATTAATTTAATCATTTTTACTATTTTTTTCTATAATAAATAGTGCCATCATTAGCATCTTCTTCCTCTTTTAACATACATGTTCAGAAGACATAGGACATAGATATTTTTAAGGCTATTAATACGTTGCTCAACTATTTCCTCAAATTTTGTCGCAAAATATGTTTGTAATTACAACTTATGAGTGTCAATTTCATTGTGCTCTTATCTGCTAATCTGACATTCTTAATAGATTATTTTTGATTACTATTTAAAATGTTATGTCTTTGTTGAGCATTTTCCATGTTATTTTCTTATATAAACTTTTGTGCTCATGTCCTCTCCTCATTAATCTATGTAATATTAGTCCTTTATTTACTGATCTGTGAATTCTTTAAATATTAAAATTATTTACCCTTGTGTTGTACTTATATTGACATTTATTCTTAATATTTGGTTTACATTTAATTTAGGTTATACCAAAAAAAATAAGACGTTAAATTTTGATATGGTGCATTCAAATCTGTACACCTGCTTTGTGGTTTTGTTGATTAATCCTAAACTTAGGCGGCTCTTTTCTTTCCACAATAGTGTCTCTCAAAGGTGGTTTAGGAACTTCTGGGAGTCCCCAAGGCCTTTTCAGAGGATCTGTCAGGTCAAAAGCCATTCTCAGGTAAAAGACTCATTCAAAGTATAGGAAAGACCAGTGGTTTCTAACGTAATTGAGTACAAATGGTTCATTGATATATTTTCAGATTGCAACAAACTTCTACGAAACTACCACTGTTGCGTGTTAGTGTAGTATCAAAGAATAGCCACAAATACCTGAAAGGCTAATGAAATACATCTTCCTTTTCCAGTTACACGTCTGTGTGAGGCTGGATTTTCTTCATTTCCATCAATGGGAAACATTACATCAGAACAGATTGACAGCAGATACATATATAGGAATCCAGATGTCTTCATTTAGCAAGGCATTAGATGGATTTGTAAAAATTTAAAATGATGCTATTCTTCTACATTTTTTGTGTGTTGGGAAATAGAGTTATGTTTCGTAAAACCAAGCTATGATTTTAACATGTGATATCTTTCTCATTTTTTAAATGAATTACTAAATAAATATTTTAATAATTTCTCAGCTTTAGTTTCTAATATCATAAATGTTGCTAGATATAAGTCACATAGATGAAAGTTCTTTGGGGTTCTCAATAATTCTGAAGAGTATAAAGAGATCTTGAGACCAAAAAGTTTGAGGACTACTACTCTAGAAATTTAAAAAAACCCCCACTTTTAGCCAGTCACCCCAAACCACATATTAATCTCTTCTCTCTTCATTGACTTACAATGATTCATTTATGCTGTATTAAATTCTTACGCACTAGGGGGTTTGTTTCTTTGTTATATATCCAGTCTATTCTATTGATCTGAACATCTGGTCTGACACCAGTGTCATGCTATTTTAATTGCTGTAGTTTTATACCATGTTTTAATATCTTAAGAAGGTAATTAATATTGCTTAATTACTCATATTTTCCAACACTTTCTTGTTTATTCTTTCCTGGGTATTCTTGCAGATTAACTTTGTACTAAAAATTTGAAAGCTTGAAAAGAGAGTACAGGTAGAAGTTTAAGAGTTTGGAAAGGTGGCATAATAAAGAGAAAGAAGGAACACAGTAAATCAAAGAAAGTAGATAAGAGTTTGTCCATTTTAATATAATTCAAAAAATACAGAATGGAATGGTTACAGAAGCAAAAATAAGCAATGATACCCTGTTTAGACTACATCAGGGAAGAGCACTGGGAAATACTTCTGGCATTCATAGCAAGGAACCTTGACCAGGCATCCAATAGGAGAGAAAACTGTTATTACCTGACACAGATGATTGCATGTGAAATGTTTTTTGTAATCCAAATTCCTAGAAACATGTTAGTACATTCAGCAAAGACATTTCATCTGTTTTAGAAAATACACAAAGTTTAAAAGGTCCAAGTTGTATGAATTTATACTAAGGAAATAACTGGTAATGAGCACAAAGATTTAGCTATAAGGATGTTAATCTTCACACTGCTTATAATAGTGAAAAACTGGAAGCCACATACATGTTCAAGTATAGAGAAATGATTCAAAAATGTATACTATGTCCATATATTAGATTATTATGCTGCAATTCAAAGGCATAGATGTCTTTTATTGATATAGAAAACTATTTGTGATATTATTAAATAAAATAAAAACAGGTTATGAGAAAATTAGCATAGTATGACCCTTAGTTTTTTTTTTAAATGCACACACTACAGGAAAAAGTCTGAAATTATAATAATACCAAAATGTTCATAGTGGTTATCTCTGACTTGCAACATTTTAAGCAATGTTTAATTTCTTCTTTCAGTTTCTTTTTATGGTCTCTCTTTTTTCTCTAGTTACTGTGTTTTACTTATGTAATAATAAGAAAAGGCAAGTTACAATGATAATTATAGTTATAATACTATAGTAATAATGTAACATAGTAATAATAGTTATAATAATAACTGTGCACATTATGATTTTTAAAGTTGAAGTGCCAACTCTTCAGGGAGAACTTCACAGTGATTAGTTTGGGCCTCCTGAGACAAAAGGCTGTGTTTATTTTACTTATAAAAGAAATAGCAAGTACAGGAAACACTGTACCTTCTACAAATATTAAAAAGATGTTGTGAAAAATAATGAAAGAAAATGCTGGAACATTCTCGGAAGATGCAGCCTGAGCACATGTTTCTACCACTAGGACAGCCATGACCAGCTGCTAGGGCTTGGAAGTGTTACCGCACTTACTGGTCCAGGTTGCTCGATGTCGCATTGTAAAAGAATTTACAGAACAGCAAGGACGGGTACAAAGAGTAAGAAGTTTATTAGACAGACACACTCCATAGGCAGAGCGGGCACACTCCATAGGCAGAGCGGGCACACTCCAAGGGAGGAGCTGCGCCGAGCGGTTTTGCCATTGCCATCTTTTATATTCCTGTTTTGGGTAGGCAGTCCTTCTGCATAGGGCAGAAGTAAAAGTGAAGGCAACTGTGAGTCAGAGCAGCAGCAGCCAGGAGAAGAGCGGTGGGGCCGCAGCTTCCATAAATCAAGCAGTTTGGTCTCCCTACAGACAGTCAAAAAAGGCTCAGGAAATTTGCGGTTACCTAAGCTATCTTAAGCTATAATGCAGAACTATGTCTTAGCAATGTTTCCCCCTGCACAACCCTCCTGTTCCCTCGCAGTGCCAGATCCCTATGCTAACCTGCCTGTCTCAGAAGGAGCCTGGATACATCTGAGCCTCAGGTCCTTTAGGAAGAAAGTGTGAGCGGAAGAAGTAAGAGACTATTAATTTTTTTTATAATTTATTAAATTATTTTGGATATCTAGTATTTTTAATTAAAAATTTTTATTAGGAATCCATAGATATTGGATCTATAAAATAGTTCAGTTTTGTAAGAAGATTATATGTAGTGAATAAATGTGTTTATACCCTTGGACCAGTAATCTACTATTAAAACATAATTCAAAGGTAATCATTAAAAAAGAAAATGTACTATGCACAAAGATGCAAATAATCACCACATTAAAATTACCACAAAGGAAAATAATCTAAATTCTCAAGCATCAGGAAATAAATATTGAAGCTATTAACTCAGTGTACTATTATGAGGCCACTGAAATAAATATGAAAACTCTCTAGAGGCAAGAAATGTGAGGAATACTGTTAAAAAATTCTTTTAAATGACAGATTTACACTACGACGAAACATAGGTTTCTGTATCAATGTCAAACAAAGAGCATGTTAGATAGTTGTAAACAGTCAAGGGGTCATAGGGGATTGTGTATGCACGAAGGTATATGTGTGTGCAGGTGTTTGAGCATGGGTGCTTCTTTTGGTAAAGTTGTTGAAATAAGCAAAAATTACTTTTGAAAAAATATGGGGTGTTAATAGCCCCAACAAAAGTTACAACACCTTGTGGCAGAAGAGAACCCTGACAAAGATATGAGGTTAGAAGCTCCTCCAAGAGGTACTTGCTCAAGGATAGAGAAGGGTTTCAGGTGGTGGATGGGGAATACAGAGTGACTGTATCAAGCAATGTTGCAGCTTGACCAGCAAACAAGTGAGTTGCACAGAAATTTTATGGCGCAAAACAAATACACCTGTGCCAACACTTTATGGTAAAATAAAAACAAGGAAGGAAGAAACTGACTGAGTCATCTTCATGGGTCCTAAAATGGAAAGTAAAATGAAATAACCAGGAAACTAACATCTACCTAGTGGAAAACTACTGCCAGAAAGGAAAAAGAGGAGCACAGAAGATAGACTTTAGGTGGTAGAATAGTAAAAGACAAAAGAAAAGTAAGGGGATGTTTACAGTGTGAAGAGAGAACAGTAAGGAAAAGGAAGTGTCTGTTTGAAGGAAGAAGTATTGGGGTGTAAGTATAGTCAAGCAGAAAAAGATAAACGAACAGCATAAGAATACAGTCATGCACCACATAACGATGTTTTGGTCAAAGACAGACCACGTATCTGTAGGTGGTCCCATAAGATTAGTACCATATAGCCTAGGTGTGTAGTAGGCTATACCATCTAGATTTGTGTAAGTACACTCGATGATGTTCGCATGATGATGAAATTGCCTAATGACACATTTCTCAGGACGTATCCCCATCTTTAAGTGACGCATGACTGTATTGAAGGTCAGGATAGCAGAAGCCAAAATGAACACAATCTCAGAAGTGCATTATGTTGGGTGGAAAGGGGCATGTGCCTAAAGGTTTTTATTGGGGTCTGAGAAGAAAATCTATTTATGTAACAAATTAAAATTTTTTTGTTAGAAAATTATCCTGTGATGGTCTCATATATTTAGCTAATGAAAAGCATAAGTCGGGTGTTGGCTTTGAGACAAGGGGTGCAAAGCTGCCATATATGTGGCAGGCAGAACGACTGGTCAGAGAAGCTCAAGATAGTATGTATTGAAGCTCCATAAGCCAGGCTGAAACTCAGAGAGAGAGAAAAAAATGCAAAAGCAACAGGAAAAAAAAAATCTACAAAAATTTAGATATGAGGATCCTTATGGTTTTTTCCTCTGTTTTGGTCATGAGCACAGTTTGTAGAGATGAAACGGGAACTTTAATGGAGAGAGACTTTAGGGTAAGAAAAACCTGAAGAATGAGATCAGAAAGAGGAAATTAGAGGAAAAAAAAGAATTAAGGAAGAAGAAGAGGGAAATCATATGTAGGTTTTTTTCTTTACTGCCTTTCTCAAGGAAATAAATGTGAAAGAAAGAAAGAAGGAAAGAAGGAAGCAAGGAAGGAAGGAAGAAAGAAGGAAAGAAAGAAGAGGAAGAATGAAGGAGGAAGGGAGGAGGGAAGAAAGGGAGGAAGGAAGAAGACAGAGAAAGAAGGGAGGAAGGGAAGGTGGAGGAGAGAGGAAAGAAGAAGAAAAGGGAATCTGAGTGTTTATCAGAAGGGGACAGGACAAACATAAAACACCTTTTAAGAGACTGTCATGATATAGAAACCAGATAAAAACAGTACAAAAAGAAAAAAAAAACTCAGACCAATCTCTCTCACGAACTTAGGTGCAAAAGTCCTCAACAAAATATTAGCAAAATAAATCTAACAACATATGAAAAGAATTATACACCATGATCAAATGAGATTTATTCCAGCTGTGAAAGGCTGGCACAACATTCAAAAATCAGTAAATGAAATCCATCGCATTAACAGGTTAAAGAAGAAAAAGCATATGACTATTCCAATTGATGCAGGAAAAGCATTGGACAAAATCCAACACCCATGCATGATTGAAATTATCAGCAAGTTAGAAATAGAGGGAAATTTCCTCAACTTGATAAGGAGCATCTATTAAAAACCTACAGCTAACATCATACTTAATAGTGAAAGACTAAATGCTTTCTCCTTAAGATCAGGAACAAGGCAAAGGATTTCTGCTGTCACCACTATTATTCAACATAGTGCTGGAAGTCAGAGCCAGTGCAATAAGGCAAGAAAAAGAAATAAAAAGCATGCAGATAGGAAAGGAAGAAATTAAAATATTGTCTCCATAGAAACTCCCAAGGAATCTACAAAAACACTCTTAGGACCAATAAGTGGGTTGAGCAAAGCTGCAGATACAAGGTCAAAACAGAGAAATCAACAGTATTTCTACATACAACTGAGAATCCAAATCTTTAAAAAGGCCATTTACAAAAGCCCCAAAATGACTGAAATATTTAGGTATAAATCTAACAAAACATGTATAGGATCTGTATGGTAAAGAAACAATCAAGATATCCACTGGCAGACAAATAACTGTTCTGTAATTCAGCTAATTATCTACCATCCAGAATAAGACTTAATCAAAGTTCAATACAAATTATAGTAATATTCACAGTAATAAAGACATTTCCTCTCAAAGCATGTTCTTTTATACTCACAGTTTAAAGTAATTAATAATTTGATTATTTAAAAGCAAAAATTGTTAAAATCCCACTAAAACTAAATGCTATAATTTATGTAAGATCAGTTAAATAAACTATAGTTTAATTAAATATAGTTAAATAAACTTTAGTTTATAGTATTGTTTATAGTATAAACCCAAAGCTAATTCTTTGGAGTAAGCAAGTTGCAACTTTCATAAAATTTGGATTTTTTTGTCTCTACTACTACAAAATTTTCTTGGTTTAAATCCAGGCACTCTCAACCTGTGTATAAAGAAAAGCTAGCAAGAGTGGAGGGCTGACTAAATGTGATCTACCTGGATAGTGCAGCCCCTGAGTCAAATCATTCTGAAAAAAATACTTTGTTCTGCCTGACTGATTCACCAAATATTGAACCGAAAGTCTGCCATGTGCATGTACCTATCATGGTGCACTGGAGAATTTTCTTCTACTTTGCCCATAGAAAGGACCTCTCTCTCTCACTGTCACTGATTGCTAATAACAGTTGGTAGTATCCATTGCATTCCTGCTTTTCCCATAGCTGTGATCTCTGGCCTGAAATTGTCTCCCAGTTATCCTAAAGAACTTTCCTCACATCCTGAATTCCTCAACCTCTTGCTGCTCAGGAATACTCATTGGTTGGTTCAACAGAGAAGAGACTATCCAATCCACCTGCTTGATTGAAATAGGAGTACACTAATTCTGATGCAGAATCACACAGCCAAAATGATTAGTAAAGAATTATATTTTAGCTAAAATAGTCTCCAACAGATAAATATCTATATTAATAAAATGTTGCTGCACAACTCTTATTAGTAACCTGTTCCAGGGTCGCTTAGTGCTTAATGGAACTTAAAGAATTATCTAATAATATACGGGCAAAATATGTACTTCTTTTATTTCCTAGAAGGTTGATTATTTTAAAACCAAACCAAAGCTCACCAGAATTTTAACTGGCTTTATCACTTTTCTGGCAATGATACCAGGGGCTCTTAAACGAATGGATTCCAAAACACACCATTTAATCAGAAGGAGTTTCTTCAAGTCCTCCTCAGACACTTTAATCTTATCTTTACCTGCAAAGAAAATTAAAAAAAAAAAAAAAAGATGACCTTAAAGAGGACAGAAAGTGATTTTAAATAAGCTTATCAACATAGGTTAAATACTGCCTCTCATGGCAAGTGTTAATATTACTATTACTTTTTGCATACCAAGTTTAGTAATTTATTACTTCTTTTTATCATTTTTTTTTTTACCAAGATAAAACGTTGGGCATAAAAAACTAAACCAATGTTGACTACTGTAACATGATGGATTCGTATCCAACCTTGGTTCTCACAGTCCTGTGGCTATCAAATAACTAAGACAGTCTCTGTCAGAAAGGTGTTCAATTTTCACTCATTTCATTCTTTTTTGTCCAAATTCTTATTCCACTTAAGGAAACAGCAATAAAAGACTGATATTAAAAGCACAAAGTAAAAGATCTCAGAAGCCACCTGGCTTACTTCTTCTGTCTCTTCCCTGTTGATTCCTCTTTGTTTTTGCTTTTGTTTTTGTAATCATACATTTCAGAAGGCCTAAAAAGAATGTTAGGCAAAAGGTGATGGGGCACATGTATTTCATCTGGAATGATGAGCCCTCTGAACATAGGTGCATCAAATGTTCCTAATGTAACATGCATACCTTAGCTGATATTTAGATTGAAGGCACCCAGAAAAGGGTTGGGGTCAATCTTTCTTATCCAAAGCATGGTCAGGGCCTTCAGTCAAATTAGACAGTTTAGTTAATGGGATTTCCAGTAAAATGTTTGCATTTTAAAACAACTTAGCTTTCAACTTGGTTTTGATAGTATTTTCTTAATAAAAGTCAACAACATTGTCAGTTTAATTAAGTCAACTTTCACATGTGCTTGCCAACTGTATTGGGAATGAGTAGGTAAGAATGGAACACAGGGTCTCCAGCCTCTCTCTCTTGACCCTGGATGAGGCTTGTTCCAATGCAAGCCCTTTCTGCAGGAGAGGGCTGGGTGGGTGCTGCCTGAGAAATCTTATCTGTCAGTACATATGGAATTCCTGAGGAGTAAGAAGCCAGTGTCTTTGACTAGTGGGATCTGGGTACCAGGGTTTTTGAGCTCTGGTTCTACTAAGCCCCATAGGGGCCCCTCTACACTCCATTCAACATGACAGATTCTTGAGCACTGAGTAAGGGCCAGGAGCTGAGTTAGGCTCTACCAGGGTTACCACAATGAAGGCATTGCTCCTGCCTCCAATACACTTAGACTAGTAGGAGGTGAGAGACAAGCACACAGCTAACTGGTGTACCACCCAGGCAAGGAAACTGTTCTGTGAGATGTAAAACATTCTAAGATAGTTAAAGGCAGGGAGGGTTCATGTCCAGCTAAAGGAAAAACAAAATATTCCATGAGTATCTTTCTCTAAAACCACAGTATAATCAGTTCCTTGCACAGAATAGACCTCAGTAAATATATATCAAATAAACAAATGGTCCAACGTCAACATGGGAAGATGACTAAGTGTATATTCTTGGCAAAGGAAAGAGGAAGAGCAACAGGAAGACTGCAGAAAGCACGCATGTTCAGAAAAAGGCAATGAGTCTAGTTTGCCTGGAAAGTGGCATAAACGTGACAGAACAGTGAGAGATCCACTAAGGCCATACATAGATGGTTTTCAATGCCATCTGGAAAATCTGGAGACTAGGGAATTTGGAGACTTCTTGTCTTGGGCCAAGGGAGACTGAAAACCTCAACAATGAAAGAGTGACATACAGCACTGTTCTTTGTTCAGACCTTTGCCCACAAACCATATATCTGTTTCCATGTTTGTCCACTTGTCTATCTTGGAATTAAAATTCAAAAGTGACATGAGTGTCACAGCAACACATATTAACATGTTTATTTGAATTGATCTTTTCTGTTAGAAAATAAGTTGGATTGGTTGATTAGTTTGATAATAAGGACTGGCTTTGGGAATTAGGCATATATAGGGCAGTCATTTTCCATAACTGAGTGAATATTTGATATTTAAATATTTTAAATAATATAATTTAAATTAAATATAATATAAATTAAATATTTTAAATAATTTAATTTAAATATCATAAATATTTAAATATTTTAAACAGACTAAAAGCATGCAGACAATATACCAGGAATGACATCCTTTGCAATTACTGAAACACAGGAAAACAAATTTTAGACATCGACTTAAAAATGTGTGAGAGGATCTGAAATTCTAGAGTGTACTTGAGTTAAAAAAAAAAGAGAGAAAAGAAAACCACTGCCTAACGGCATACATTAGAAGATGAAGCCCTGTGGAGCGAACCCTGGACATCTGTGGTGGGACACATGCAGAGTCAACGGCTCTGCAGAGGAAGTGAAAGGGAATGGGGCGCTGATGTCTTCGAGGTAAGTAAGGCAAGGCTGGAGATGTGAGAGATGAGGGGAGACCCAGCTACATGGCAGGTGACTGATAACCTAGGAGAAGGTTAAGGAAAATTCTCCAGGGACAAAATGGCAGATGGGACTTTTAAGAACAGGAGAAAATTCCACTTCATGTCAAATACTCAATTTTAAGTTGTTTCTGGCTATAATGTAATTTTCCCTTTCCTTGTCCCATATTTTTAATATTTCAATAAAGTTAACTAACACATAACCTTAAGCTAACAGCTGGAGAAATAAAGATCCATGTGATGTCCAGTGAGGCAATGCAATACAGGAAAGAGGCAGAACATGTAGAAGGGAAAAGAGAGTGGAAATGGAGAAATCAGCAAATGCAAGAACCAGTCAAGAGAAAGCTACCAGATAGACAAGCCTCCACCTCTTGCTGCCTCCCCCATTTCTCCCTCCAAAGATTCCGGGAGCTCTGGGATGGGGTTCAGACCAATTTCACCTTTATCTTGAAAACCAAGGTGGCCCCAGCAAGCTAGGGCCCTTGACAAATGGATGTTACAAATAAATTAGCAGTAACCTACTATTCAGATTCTAAATCTTCCTTTTCAAAAAAAATTTTTTCCCTTTAAAAATCTATTTAGAGCATCTACGTTAGACAAACTCACCAAATAACCCCTCTATTTATTTCTTCTATTTTACTTTGCTGCAGCTATAGGATATAGAAAATAAATATTTTTCTACTTGGTCAAGGATAGATGACCACCAAGGCTCAGGATTTGCGTTTGAAACCAGATCTGTGTGACTCCAAAGTGACTACCTATTTTAAGACAGGCATAATTCTGGCCTCAAAAAAGTTTGGACTTCACTAATAGTGAAGTTTCTGACCTCCTTTTGGAAAAAAAGTTTTTCATTAGTATCCTTAAGAGACTAATTGAATTATAAAGTGCAAAAATGCTTTGTATTATACAGAAACAAGAAAGCCTGTTTTGAGTTGAAAATAATATTGAAACTCTCTTAAGACCTATAAACATATGAGAGATGTAGACTATACTTGGAAAATAAATGTTTTGATAAAATATTTTTAGTTTTTCAAGTCCCAGTGTGATGTGGGAAAAATAAGGTAGTATTCTTGGACGAGACAAAGAAAAAGAAAAGGAAATATGCTAAGTTTTCAGACAACATCTTTAGGTTAAAGACCTTTCTTATTATAACTCTTAGAAATGGCTCTGTACCCACACTGTGCATATTTCAATGCACATCTGTGGTTTGTTCTTCCAGTGTTTTGACTCTAAAATTAGAAGGCTCCACTGGGAAGAATGCCAGGGTAATCATGCAAGGACTAGGGCCTCAGGGAGCCGGGGCCCAGTACAGGGGACGGCTAGGGAAGAAACTTGTGGGTGATCTGGGGTAAAATTCAGGAACCATCTGTTTAACTCTTGGCATAAATGCAACAAAGGTCAAACCAAATTGTAGGATATTTGAAATCAAATAAAAGAAATGATGATTCTCGAGTTCAGAAATAGCAAAAAAATGTTTCTAAAATATTACATAACAGTTTTGGGATTCCACAGGCAAGATGACAAGCATGTTATAGCACAGTAACTATAGATTATATTTGTTGAGGATATATAATAGATTGAAATTCTATTACTCCAGCCACTTAGTCACTCAATATAAATTTGATTCCTATCTGTTATGTGCTAGCCCAAGCAGAGGTGCTATAAGAAGAAGGAAGAGATAATACTAACTACTTTATTGACCACCTAATGTTACAAGTACTTTGGACCACTTCATTTATTCCTCATAACTACCTGCCAGCTATGAGCCTCAAAGAGGTTAACGAGTCTGAGGAGACAGCTTGAAAGTGTCAGAGCAGCCTTCAAACCTATGTGTGTCTACACTGGAAGCCCCTGCACTTGCTTACTGTGTCACACTGCTTCCCCTAAGAGGAGAAAGACACAGTCATCACCTTAAAGGAGCTTGGACACAAGGACACAAAATAATATCTGGATATAAATAACTATAATATAAGTTTCATGAGAGAGGATTTGAGTGTCAGAGGCATTGATCCCCTCCTGCCCAGGGCTGGAGTCTCACCTAAGCCTAGAAGGATGAGTAGGACTCACCCAGGCAGAAAGGAAAGTAACTTAAATTCCAAAATTAATTACAAAAATATGATTTCTTAGACTTAAGAAAAAAAGGAACATGACTCAAACAGAACTACTAAAGTAAGCCTTTGAGAGATGGCTCCTCTGGTTCCTTAATATTTCAAATCCCCTTTCCTTACACACACACACACACACAAATAGTAAGTAAATAAATACATAAATATAAAAATTCTGTTTCTATAGTCCTAGAGTAACATTACACAAGGATTTAACTAATAATTTTAGGGAAATAAGCCAAGTTTTGACAGAAGAGGAGAATAGTAGGTATTTGCTGAGTCATTTAGACCTTCTGAGACGTAATTCTGAGGAGACTGAATCAGAAGGTGGGGTTGCAAAGTGGGGTTGAATACTGAGGAGGCCCTGTGCTTCCCCACAAATATATATTTGTGTGTATATATACATATATACACACACACAGGTGTATATACTACCAAGGGACACATGGAAAGAGGAAGAGAGGCAAATAATAAACTCCACTGAAATTTAAAGAGTGCATCACAACACATTCTACCACTTCTCTTTACTTTTAAAAGCATGGATTTTTAGTCTGTTTGTTGTTCTATGCTGGGAGGTAAGCTTCCTTCACAGAGGTTGTCTTTTCATATTCATAGAACAGCTTGTTTAAATTACTACAAAATTAGGTGTGTGCAAAAGGTCAGAGTACACATAAAGGAGAATGAACCTGGGATAAAAATGCATGAGATAAAGGTTGAAAAATAAAGAAACTGATGTAATAACTGTAAGCAATGATTCCTACCAAAATTTGGTCAAGAAATTTGCTTTTCACATTTTTAATAATTTCTTTAAAAAGTAAAATTAAATAATAAAAGTTAGTGTTTACTTTAGACTGTTATTTACGGAAATTATGTAATAGCTTTGAAAAAATCAGCATTTCTATGTCTTCCACTCAAAACCAATGAAGCAATGACATCAATCACTGACAGAGAATAAGGGTAGGAAACTAGTTTTCTGGCATATTTTCTCAACCAGAGACCTCAAAACATGCTCTTGAAAAAAAATCAGTTTTTAGAGAACAGAGACAAAGCTAAAGAGAAATAGTAAATAAAGAATTTACAGTATTCCAGAGGGGAAAAAGAGGAGTATCTTACAACCTTCCCTTCCTTTCAAGAGTTTAAAAAACTTCAATATGATTAAGTAATGTTCAAAAATTCCATTAAAAAAATTATACTTCTACTTTACTCCAGAAATATTTTCTTATATTTACAAAATTGCTGTTTTCTTCTCAGAAGAAACCTACATTCACTGGAAAAGGATGGCACATCTTAAATACAGAGAGTAAGAATGGATAAAATAGGGGCTGGCCTGGTGGCGCAGCGGTTTAGTCCGCGCTTGGCAGCCCGGGGTTCGCTGGTTCGGATCCCGGGCGCCCGCTGACGCATTGCCTGTCAGCCATGCTGTAGCAGCGTCCCGTATAAAGTGGAGGAAGATGGGCAGGGATGTTAGCCCAGGGCCAGTCTTCCTCAGCAAAAAGAGGAGGATTGGCAACGGATGTTAGCTCAGGGCTGGTCTTCCTCACCAAAAAAAAAAAAAAAAAAAAAGAATGGATAAAATATCATGAAGTACATAATATCATTTACAATAGGTTTTATATGTCAAATGACCCTGTAACAGTTACTTATAGGTAGTGAGAATGTACTGGTTACAGATTTCTGGAAATTTTTGGTGAGAAGATTTGTTTGTTGACTTGTCTCCCAAATGGGGAAAGCAATAAACCCCTTTCTGCAATTATTCTTTTAAATTTGAAAAAAAAAATTTCAAAACTGATCTTTGATTACTGGAAAGGAAAATTAATTTTAAATTTTGGATAAAGACCCCAATGACCTTTCCTTCTCCAAACATGTATTTCTCTTTATTCCTTAGGACTAAGAGATAGTGAGAGAAATGCCTAGAACAGAGGTAGACCAGAACTGAGAAACAAAGAGTAGCAGGGAAAGGAAGAAAAGAAATGATAAGAGAATTAGTGAGGAAACAAGGCTGCAGAGCTAAATTGGTTAAGCAAGGTGCAAATTATGAGGGACTTAATTATTCTGCACGAGACCCAGGTCTTCCCCAATGTGGATTATGTTTAGGGCTGGACTTTCCCCAGGTAATATGAGCCACAAGATCAGGCCCCACTGATATCAGTGGGACACAGAACACTCCACAACCAAATGTCCTTAATTAAGAAAAACCAAGTTTAAATGAATTTCTAGAGCAGATGTGAAAGGAATAAAGGAGATTCAAAAGAGTGCTGTGTGAAGAAACAGAGAGGCTGTTTTCTTTTAAGAAGGGAGGGAGTGACGGAGAGCTCACTAGGTAGTGAGGCCCGAGGAGTAAACCAAGGTTCCCTTGTGTAGGAGAGTTGAGCTTTGAAAAAAATCCAGCCGGCCACTGCAGACAGTCTTCCAACCTAGTCCTTCCCTCTCGCCTCCTCCTCTCCTCCCTATCTGCTTGCCTTTTCCCTCTTCCCTCTTGAAGAATGCCCAACTCCTCGTGCATAGAGTAAGGGGTGAGTCTGAATTTATGGCATCTGACGATATAGAATGGGAGTTTATTGGGCACCTAAAATAATTAGGGAATGAATATGATTTTCCTAACACCAAAAAAAAAGAAGAAGAAGAAGAAGAAAAAGATAATGAATTAATTGAAGAAACTGTAGAATGGATCCTTGGAGATTAGTTATATCCTGCTGCCTCATTCAGATGTAAAATGGGAAGGGAAGCTTAAAAAGCAGGTTAAGGTATTTGTGGTGGATACAGACTGGGGAAAGCAAAGAATAAGACTGGAGATTGTCCATCGACTCTGAATATGGGCACTGGGGGTTAGGAATCTTAGCTGGAGCCTGGCAAGCCACATCTCCTTCAATTCTCCCCCTTGAGCCACCTGCTTCTTCCAAATCCCTTACTTATTTCTAAGCTTCTGTCTCTGGTTCTTCTGACTGTTCTAGAGGTGGCTATGGCTTTTTGGCATCTGAAGGATTTAGGAAAAAATTTTATTATCAAAGAGGCATATTCCTATTGCTGGGAAAGGTCATTTCATGGTGCAGAGTTTTTTGATCCCAACTCAGCCGCATAAGAATGGGCGTTGGGCCTGAAACGCTGCCTGACCAAGAGCCCACCCAGCCCATGCCAGGCTTATCACCTTGTATGGGAATATTTTTCCTTGTTTCAGGAGCAATGAGTACTTCTTTGTCTCTGCTTAAAGCGTGTGCAGCATATGGCACCTGGCCAACCCCACTGCTATATCTGTCCTCCAAGAGAAGGGGACAGGGCTCCTTCCACTGCAGCATGAGAGGGGTACGCTTAGGTCTACTGCCCTGCATCAGCCTCAGGGAGAGACCTGCTGGCCATGGGACTGATGCCCACTGCCCCCTACTGAAGCTGATCTTGCTCTGTCTCTTCTGTACGTGAGTAAAGCGTGTTCCACCCAGTGCTTGACTGCACTGTTTCCCTCGGCGACTCTGATACTAGGGTGCAGTGGGCAGAAGTGTTTAGAGTCCTCCCCTGGGATTGATAACGAGTGCACGGTACTCTGCTTGACACATATTGAAAATTATAAGCAATAACCTTTAGGAAGTACACAGCTCAGCTGCTTCAGTTTGACATCATATCAACAGACCTAGTATGAGAGAGGCAGTGATAACAACGGATTGAGAAAGATATCAAGGACTACAACATTGCTTAGAACAGGTTATTACGACTGATGGAAGATGAGGAATTAAGAATCGGCAGACTGAGCCTCCTCACCCTTTCTTCCATCCATACATGCACATATAAAAATTTCCCAAATCCCACCCCCTCATTTCAAGAAAAGTTTAAGGCCACTATACCAAGTCAACCATGTAAGATTCTCTTCTGAAAAACTAATACCTTATGCTATTTTCAGAATTATTTCTCTCATATATTAAAAAGAAATTAACAGTTTCTCTATTTACTGGAAGATAAAATGGAGCCCGCTTCATAATTATGGTGCTTTCTTCAAGGAATAAAGGACACAGTCCAATTTATAATGAATAAAAGGGGGAGATATAGACTAAGCAAGACAACAATGGGTAGATAATAAAATGGAAAATAAATTTTGATTGAGAAATATCCTTTATTTATAAAGTCTGCATAATGATTCTGAATTTTTGGATTGTGTTCTCTGGGGAGATGTTACCCCAACCTGAAGACCTTTACCTTAGTGTTTTCTAAAGAGGAAAAAAGATTATCCAAATGCCTGAATAATTCTCCAACAGAACACTCAGAAAAAAGAACTGTCTGAAAAATGTCGAAGATAAATAAAGCAGATTAACAGTGCTGCACCAGGGAGACAGTGAAAGACTTAATAAAATGAGAAGTGCCAGAGTGGGACCTGTTTCCCAGCTCGTAAATTTAGACAGGGATATCAAATACTCTACAGCTATCAGAGCCATCTCTTTCAGCCTGTTGAAGCTGGGCAATAAAGGAGGAGGGAGTGACTTCACACGAAATCCACTGAGTTAGCGCAGCACAAGACACACTTCAGGTATTAAAGTTGGAAAACAGAGGAGGAAATGTAGCCCCCTGGGAAATCTCTCGTGGGCCAGATGTCACACGTGCAAGTTTCGGCCTGGTCTTTGGGGCTGGGTTAGTGGATTGGAAAGTAACAAGTTGTGAGTTCCAAAATGACAGCATCTTGGTGTTTAAGGTCAAGGGGAAAAGAAGACGACGAAACTATATATTTAGAGTGGAAAAGAATAGTTTCAGATGAAATCTCCTGCATTTGTAAATACCTTCCTGGGTAATGTACCTATGTTCTTCAAGGTGGATGAATGAGAAGTAGTTTGTGAGAGGCTCTGGCATAATTTAATGTTCTCTGGGTCTATTTCAGGATTTTAAAAGCTGGGCTAGCAAAGGAAAATGAGGCTCAGTTAGAAATTTCCTGTATGATACGCTATAGCCTCTAAAGTCTCCATATTAGGTTCATATTGTTAGGCTACCAGTGGGAGTGGAGAGAATTTTTTTCTTAATAAAATAACTTTCCTCTGTTCATAACTTCATTGGAGTGCCCTTGGCTCTGCTACTTATTCTCTTTCCTCAATATTTTGGTCAACATGCAATGCAAAGGGCCAAGAATCTATCACAGACACACCTTTGGCTATCAGACATTGAGCCTGGCAGCTGCAGAGGGGTAATGAGAGTGAGCTCCTTCAGGTAGCTAGAGGGACTTGGGTCTTTGATATGTCATGATGGAGTCCTCCAAGAATGGTGTTATTGGTTGGCAAGAGGGTATTGAGACACATCCAAGTTGACAGAAGCTGCATACAAGTTATAATGTGGGTAAGAGATGACTATAAGTAAGGTTGCAAGAATAAATGAAAATGTTTAAATGCAATGAAGTCAAACCAATTAACTAATTAAAATAATGCAAACAACATGGAATTTGCCTAGAACATCACCACAGGATCTGAGCTTCATTTATCACTCTGCTAGTTTTTTATACTTGTTTATAATTACAAGCAGTGACAGAATCTTTTCTCACTAGTGTATGGTGAGTGTGACCATCTGAGTCAATGTCACCATGTAATAGCATCTGGCCATTCGACAGTGTTGCTATGTCCCCAGTCAGGATTGCTGCTAAATCAGAACACACTGGTGCCAACAAACTTTATTGGTTGGCTCTGGGTAAATTTTCTCTTTGATCCAAAGTCACACAATTAGTGAGTGACAGCATTGAAACTCATGAATCAAATTCCTGACTCTTATCCAATGAAAATTTTGTAATGTACCTTTTATGATGCACAAATCATGACTTCATGTAAGATAGACATCATTTCTATGCAGGTACATTTCTATTAACTAGCTTGATTCCTTGTAAATTAACAGAAAAAAGGTTTATTAACTTTTCTCTTAAATAAGCGTATAGTAAAACTGAATGGCAAAAAATAAAGTGTGCTGTGTATACCACCTTACATTAAAAAGAATAGGTGGAGGGGCCAGCCTGGTGGCATAGTGGTTAAGTTCGCACACTCCGCTTCAGTGGCCTGGGGTTCACAGGTTCTGATCGTGGGTGCAAACCTATGCACCCCTCAACAAGTCATGCTGTGGCAGCGTCCCATATACAAAAATAGAGGAAGATGGGCACAGATGTTAGCTCAGGGCTAGTCTTCCTCAGCAGAAAGAGGAAGATTGGCAACAGATGTTAGCCCAGGGCCAATCTTCCTCACCGCCCCTCCGCCCCCCCAAAAAAAGAATAGGCGGAAAGCGCCAAATGCAACCAGTTAAAAGATTCAAGTGTATTTTTATTTGTATTCAAGATAAAATGACCTTTCGCTGGTGGGCAAATCTCATAGTGGGAGTCCTGAATTAGAAAAGAAAATTGCTTTAAAGTAGTCTAAACAGGACCCAAATGTTAATGCCTGGGAGTGCTTTAGGTCAGTTGCCCATAAATATGAGTATTTATGCTGTGCTGATTAATCTTTCATGATCCAGTAATCCTTTAGCAGTTATCTTGAAGAAAGAAAGTACAATGAACAAAGTACAATGAAGCTAAAAATGCAAGAAGTGTCTCAGTACATATTCCTATATTTTAACTAAAATAAAAAAGAAAAGTAAACCATAAAGTGGGTTACTCAAATGCTACTTAAATTAAAATGTAATGTCATAATATATAGTTTAACATTAAAGTAAAAATATGAGTAACTTAATTTTCTTCTTCAGCTCTGTGGGTACAGCAATGTTCACAATATTGAAAATAGACGAAACCTTATAGGAGGAGGAAGAGGTTTAGGGGAAAACTTCTTTTTCTTTATCAAAACATACAAAACAAAGTTTGGTTGATCTAAGAGTGTGTGGATTTTGAAACAAACAGAATAAAGGAGATGAGCGTTTGTCTTTGGTCAGCACACGTGTTTCAGTTAAATGTTTTGGTTTTTTTTTGCTGAGGAAGAGTCACCCTGAGCTAACATCTGTGCCAATCTTCCTCTGTTTTGTATATGGGTCTCTGCCACAGCATGGCTGCAGACAAGTGGTGTAGGTCTGTGCCCAGGAACTGAACCTGGGCCACCGAAGTGGAGCGCACCGAACTTAACCACTAGGCCACGGGACAGGCCCCTTCAGCTAATTATTGCACTATTTTTTAGAACTGCCCATAGTTCATACAAGTATGAAGTTTCAGAAGAAAGGTAAGGAGATTTAAGGGTACTCAGTCTGCTTTCATGGAGTCTACAAGCAAGGGGTCACCTCACCTGGGCATAGATAAGGAATGTACGTGTATATACACACAGATATATAGATAAAAATGTACATAGTTATATTTATAAAATGTATTTATATTTATAAAATAGTTATACAGTAATATTATAAATATGTTTGTTTCTTATACTCACATAATATGTAAAAATACTTATTATTTACACACACATTGATATTTGTTGGTTTAGGCTATGCAATAGCTAAACCCTGTATTTCCACAGAAGCTTGTCTATCATCACAGAGCAAAAAAATGCCAGATTCTCGCTTTCCTTGCCTCCTTTCAAGCTAGGACATCACCATGAAAACAAGACTTTGCCAATCAGATCTACCAACCCAGAGTCTGAATCAAGACTTAGTGATGTAAAGAAATGGAGACTGAAAAAATTTCCTTTGGCAGCAACTGCAGGTTTTTCAGGATGAAGTTTCTGGGGACATAGCATCATTGAGTGTCCTGTGCCAGTGGTCACAGTGTGCTAGGCATTAGTGGCAGTGTTGTGCTTGCCACACCAGGTAACTGCAGAATGATTTGGAGCATTATTTCAGGCCATGCATCCTCCATGCCTGGTTGTCCAGCCGTCCTAGAAATTCTGTGAACTCCCTAATAAATTTTTAATACATTTTGATTTTTACTAAATCAGCTATAGTTAGATTCTATTGCTGCCTCTAAGAAACCTTGCTTATAAATTATAGAAGGAGTAACCAGAGTGACCAGTGTGGAAAAAAAAGTAGAAGTGACCAAGTCCAGCTATTGGGAAATTGAATGGAGCCACAGGAGGGGAAAGGGCTCGATTTCCAATGGTGGCAAGGGTGAGTTGGATGAAGAAGAGAAGACACATCTACCCAGATTTTCTGCTGCGATCAACATGCAGTGGATTTTTCACATTTGAAACATCTGTAGGGGGCAGAAGGTCAGGTGAAAAGGGAAGTCTGAAAGCCACGAACCTAGCAGGTTCTTGTGGTGATGGAAACTAGGAAGGATAGGCATATATGCTTGTCAAGAGAAGAAGGGAAAAGTCTCAGTGGGGATGGAAGCCATGACATCATCTCTTCTTCATGTATTCTCTCTAATCAGGTTATTTACCATTTGTTAGATATGTGCTCACATTCTTCTCTGGAAAAAATGCCACAGAAATGCTACCGATGGCGATGCGCTCAGAGAATTCTATGATGAGAACACAGTGAGGCCACACCCGCAGTCTCTGACCACAACCCACTCTTCCTCTAGATACCTGCCTGTCTAACTCCCAACCACTTCAAGTCCTTGCTCAAATCTCATCTTGCCAATAAGGCCTCCAGCTATTTAAGGCCACCACCTGCTTCCATTCCTGGCACTCCTGATCCTCCCTACTCTGCTCTGTTTTGTTTCTTACATAGCATTTATCACCTAGTCTAATATTTCTGGAATTTACTTATGTATCATGTTTATTGTTAATTGTCTCCTATACCAGAATGTAAGCACCAAAACAACAGTAATCTTTGTGGGTTTTTTTCATATATTCCAAACTCCTAAAACAGTTCCTCGCATATAATAGGGGCTAAATAAATATTTGTTGAATGAATGAATGATTGTGGCTGGGGTGAAATAAATGGGGAGGAGGCTGGCGGAGAGGTTCTTGAGATGACAAGGAGCTTCCAAGGCCACAGGAAGGCTTTAGATTTTATTCTGAGTGAGATGTGAAGCCACTGGATGTTGCTGAGCACACAGCACCAGGATCTGACAGATGAAGGAAAAAGAACCCGTGGAGGAAGAGAGGTTGAACCTACCAAGGGATTAGTGATGAGAAACACAGCAGAGGAGGTAAGGAGAGGGGCCGGGATCCACCAGTCTAGGTGGCCTCGGTCAGCAGGCATAGGGACACAAGAACCAAAGATGATTCTACACACAAACCACAAATCAGATCCCCTTTAAGGTGTTTATTATCAGTCACCATTATTTTGTTTGGTTAATTTTACTGTCCTGACAGTCACAACATATTGTTTTAGAAAACAGTTTGATTATAAATATGGTAATCATATTTTCTGAACCAAAAATGAGGTGCATAGTTTAGAAAATATTTTTTCCATTCTGTAAATTTACCTCTATGCAAAGTCTTATAGAGGTATCAAAACTAAATCACATTTAGTGTTACAAACGTAACACATAGCAGAAAGAAAATGAAGAGCGTTTTTAGAGGGTAGTCAAAGGTCTACCTTAGTCAGATTGTGACTGTGCACGCAAAGATGGGTCAGGCCACCAAGGCCATGGTTTCAGGCTCAGGCATATGAATGTCACTCCAGGAATATTTTCTGAATACACATGTCGTATATCTAGAGCTGTGTTTTAGGAAGACTAATATGGGAGCGACTTGGAATGGGATCAAGCTGGAAACTGGATCTAAGCATCTTAATTCAAGCATTGTTGAGTAAAATTTTGCAACAAGGAGATTTGCTAATTTGTATTATCAACTCTTGAGCCAGACAAACTGGTTCAAATCATAATCCTACCATTTACTAGCTGTGTGGTCTTGGTTACCTAATTGGTGCTTCATTTTCCTGATGTTTAAAATAGGGGTAAACAGTAACATTCAGGAGGGATGATTCAAGGATTGGAATGATTCAAGGATTAAGTGAGTTAATAGGAAAAGCACTTAGAAAAGGACATAGTATTTAGTAAGTGCTATTTGAGGGTTAGCTATTATGTTGCAATTATTTCTTTCCCTTAGGATAATATTAGACATAAATAGCCTCATGCTATATTTCTGCTCTACTTCAATCCCTTTAAAAGTACAGCCAATTGATATAAAAGTAATTCACTTATCGCTGTAAACATTCAAGAAAACTATGTTATTTCAAAAAACAACACCAACCAATATTTGGAAGTAGAAAAACTTGAAGTCATAATAGTTACTAATTTCATGACATGAGAAGATTATAAAATTTCACATAACTGATATGGTTATGTCAGTTTTGGTCATAAAAGATTTATAAAATAATTGTGGTTTGACAGGCATTGTGTTATCTACTTTATATTTGCTATAATCTCATAATAACTCCATGATGTGGGCATTCTTATTTTGCCATTTTCCCAAGAAGGAAACAGGCTTAAAGAATTTGTTAACTTGAGTAAGTATACCATTACTAAGTATCTTAGACTGAATCTGAACCCAGGCAATCTGACATGAGTACTTGTACCAAGTTTTTGAGGTTATGATAGGTGATTAAAATAATGTGTGGTAGTTTACTAAAATTGAAAACAAAATGACTAATTTCCAAGAATTGTACCCCAAAACTCTGTAATAAAGCAAAATATTCTTTATCAGATCCTCAATGATTTGATAATGTATATTTCACTCAAGATCAAGAGATAAAAATAAAATCATAGGCAAGAAAATGCTTTACAGAGTTCAAAACCCTAGAGTAATGTTAGTATTAATTATCATTCATATAAATTCTTGGGCTTGAGACCACTCAGTTTCTCTAAGTACTGATCAGATATTGGCTAATCAGATACTGGTTCTACTAACTTGAAAATTAAGTGTAGGAAATTATCAAAAACTTCCTTACATAAAACACCCATTTCATATAAACTGTCTAATGGGATAGGTGATAGAGCTGCAAATGAAGGCTACACCAAGACACTCATCTCTTAAAAGTATATCCTTGGGGCCTGACCCCATGGCTGAGTGGTTAAAGTTCCGCACACTCCGCTTCAGTGGACCGTGTTTGTGGGTTCAGATCCGCAGTGCGGACCTACTCTACTCACCATCCATGCTGTGGTGGTGACCCATATACAAAATAGAGGAAGATGTGCACAGATGTTAGCTCAAGGCTAATCTTCCTCGTGAAAAAAAAAGAGGAGGATTGGCAAGGGATGTTAGCTCAGGGCAAATCTTCCTAAGGGAAAAAAAAAAAAATATATATATAGCCTTATATTTGTTCATTAAATTCATTCAGAAAATATTTGTTAAGTAATTTTTTGGTTCTAGGCAGCTGGGGATACCACAGAGACCAAGACAGAAATTGTTCCTGTTGTTGGAGAGATTACATTCTGGTGAAGGAGGCAGAGGATAAATAAATAATTACACAAATACATAAAAAAATAATTCTTAGGAAGGAAATAAAGAGTGAGATGAGTCAGAGAATCACTAAGGGCAGAGTTAGAGAAAGTGACTCTAGATAGGGTAAGCCTAAAAGACCTATCTGAGGAAACAACATTCAAGCTGACTGAAAGATGAAGAAGAACAAGGGAAAGGATTCCGGGCACAGAAAACCTACAGAATTCACCAGCAGGTACACATCTCCAAAGAAACTGTAAATATTCATTTTTCTCTCCTAATGTCTTCTGGATACTTCCAAGCCTGCTTTCATTTGTATAAAAAGCACTTTGTTCATGAGCTGAGAACATGAACCACACCTTCTTCATCTTCATAGCCCTAGCACCTTACAAAGTGCCTTTGACATGTTGGGCACTCAAAAGATGTTTGAGGGCCAAGTCAATGAATAGATGAATAAAGGGTTAACCTGTATGAATCTAGAAGGTTTCCTAAAAGAAATTTTAAAAATTATGGTTCAGGATGTCAGCAAAAATGGTAGAATAAGCACTCCAAAAACTCCCTCTTTAAAATTAATGAGAATCTGGTAAATATTGTCAGAATCAATTTTTTTCAGAACTCTGGAAATTAACCAAAGGCTTGCAGCAATCCAAGGCGTGTTCATCCAAGAAAAATGGCTGAATCTTGGTAAGAATAGCAAGCTTAATGACATTTTAATTTGCCCTATTTCCATCCCCCTCTCCACAGATCCACATAGCCTTCAAGACCAATAGCCTGCAATCACAGTGCAAACCAGCAGCCCAGTAGCCACCATAGGGGGCCAAGTGCATTGGAACTACTTCAAAACCACATTACTAGAGAATTCTCATTATTTGACCTGTCTGGGAGTTCCTTGGAAGATTCCACTTGCAAGACTCTTTATCTGACCCAACTTGGAGCTCACCCATTGGAAAAAGTCTCTTCCCCAGGGGTGTTGGCTGGAAACATTTAGATAATTGTTTAACTTTACAGCTGCTTGAGGCAATAGATAACAGCTGGGATAAACAACAGGCAAACCAAAATGATTAAAATGAAAAGCTAGGGAATAAGGTATCCAAGGGGCTTTGAAGAGGTCTAATGTATTCCTGGGAATATAGAAGGCCAGGCACTTGCGTAGGGCGGAGCAAATGCCCAGGGCTTTACTCACGCTCAGGAAAGACCTGAGAAGGCCCTAAGGTCTCACCTAAGGCTGACTTTGAGGCTCTGTGCAAGCAGGAAGTGAAAGCTAAGGCAGAGTTGTCAACTCCTGGCTGAGTGTTGAAGGCATGCCCCAACATGTACACAGGGCCCCTTGGCAAAGAATGGGAGTCTTATTGTTTCCTAGTGTAAAGAAACCTCTGTCCAAGTATTAGCTGACCACTGAACTAACTAGGCAGAGACATAAGTGGCCAAATATGACAAAGAATACAAATTTACAGAATTAGTTAAGAAAAGTCACTAAACAAACAAATAAGAACAACAAGCAGCAATAACAATAACCCTTGAGGAGAGAGGACAATCTGATTTGCAGAGTTGCCACAGTATGTTATTTAAAATATTTAGCTTTCAACAAAAAGTTACGACATGCAACAAGAAATATGAAATAAGACATGAGACAAGAAAATATAGACCATACACAGGGAAAAAAAGCAATCAGTAGAAACTACCCTGAAGAAACCTAGATGTCGCACTTACCAAAAATAAGACTTTAAAAGATATTTTAAATATATTCAAAGAACTAAAAAAATCACATCTAAATAACTAGAGAATATCAATAATGATAGAAAAGAAATAGAAATTATGAACAATAAATATTAAAACAGAAATAAATGAAATAGAGTATAGAAAAAACAAAATCAATAAAACCAAAAGTTAGCTTTTTGAAAAATAAGCCTTTAGCTACACTGACCAAGAAAAAAAGAAAAAGGACACAAATTACCAAAATCAAGAATGAGGGAGATGCTTTCTTAGTGACCTTACAGAAATAAAAAAGATTATGGAGAATATTATGAACAATTGTATACCAACAAGTTAAATAACCTAGACAAAATGGGCAAATTCCTAATAAGACACAAACCGCAAAACTGATTTAAGAAGAAACAGATAATCTGAATAGGACTATAACAAGTGGAGAGAATGAATTAATCAAAAAACGTCTCACAAAGAAAATCTCTGAACCAGATCACTTCACTGGTAAATTCTATCACACGGTTAAAGAAGAATTAACACCAATCCCTCACAAACTCTTCCAAAAAACAGAAGAGGAGGGAAAATTTCTGAAATCATTCTATAAAGCCAGAATATCCTGATACCAAAACCAGACAAAGACATCACAAGAAAAGAAAATTATAAATCAATATCCCTTATTAATATAGATTCAAAATTCCTCAACAAAATACTAGCAACCTGAATCCAGCATCATATAAAAATTATACATTTTACATGGATTCCACACCACGACTAAGTAGGATTTATCCCAAGAATGCAGTCTTAAAATCAATTAATATAAAACATCATGATATAAAATAAAACATTATGCTAAGCGAAAGAAGCCAGACACAAAGGACCAAGTGTTCAACAGCAGCTTTTACCCTGAGACTTGTTTATAAGAAAGTTGGGCAAAGTGTCTGGGATGGGCTCTAGGGGTGAGTGTTGAGGCCAGAGAGATTCAGAGTTGGAAATTCACTAAGATTATCTCCAAGGAGGAAATGGTGATCTTGTGATAGAGAAGAGAATAAGAATGGGAGAATTGCCATGTTGAGTCAGATTCTTGATCCATGTACTTGAATGTTCTTTCTTTGACAGGATCCTTTGTATGGGCACATGGATATTTTCCTTGACATCAGCCTCCAAAGGTCTGTGGTTTCCTCTCATAAAATCTAAATTCTGGAGCTGCTACAACATCTTATGCATGAATTGATCTGAATTGCTTCTGTATAAGCATCGCAAAAAACGTTTGATGTTTTTTATAAATTGTTTTCAATTCTATAAGTCACAGGCTGAAAGCAGTGATATAGTATAGCCATTACACTGTACTACTATTTCAAGGAGGATTTTTCTGTCAGAGGAGAACAATAGGTTCTAAAAATAAACCAGGATATAGAAAAAGAGAAAAGGTTTTGTCTTTCTCCATTAGAACTGTGTTCAATAGCTCAAGTTTCAAGCTTTGTAGAAATTTAGATTAATGTAACACTTTTGTTGTGGCCTTTGGTTGAAATAGACTCCCCACATTATCCCCACCATCCCCATTCCTACCTTTTTATTTCCTAAAAACCAAGAATTTGGGGAACCCTAAGTCGGGAGAAGACTCTAGTAAGGAAATGGTAAAGGGGAGTATGTGACAATCCAGGATGCATTCCCTTGTATCATTTGTAGACATGCAGGCACGCACGTTTCCATTAGCCTTGTAGATGTTAAGATCCGTAAACGAAGCAGTCTTCTCTAATACTCACCAGTGTACCTCCAGAATCTAACTTGTTAGCATTGTTGCTACTCAATGATTCTAATGCTCACCATTTCTATAAGACCCAGCACTCGCTGAGTCACACTTGAGGCTCAGAGACTGTGTGGCTTAGATAGTCATGTTGGTCAAGACTATTTGCTTTCTGGTTTAACTCAGTAAGGAGCAGTAAAAAATAAAAAATTCCAAATGAAATATTTTCAGCAATTATGAAGGGGGGGGGACTATTAATTGGCATCATTCCTTTTGTCCGACTATTATGTTGTTTCCTTCCAAGAAAACCAAGTCATTGATTATTCGTTTTACATCAGAATGCATAATTTGACATATTAAGGTTTAAAAAAATCTACTCCCAAATAGGTTAAATTATGCTAAATAAACAAGTGGTTGAGCTCTCTCCATTCAAGTTTATTTCTGCTTTTATTATTTATTTATTTTTTGCTGAGGAAGACTGGCCCTGGGCTAACATCCGTGCCCATCTTCCTCTACTTTATATGGGACGCTGCCACAGCATGGCTGACAAGTGGCGTGTCTGTCCGTGCCCAGGATCCGAAGCTGGGGCGCGGAAGCACGCAAACTTAACCGCTATGCCACTGGGCTGGCCCCTTATGTCTGCTTTTTAAAACAGGTGACAATTGCAGAGTCCAAATCTGAACTAATAATGCAAAAAGGTTTTGTGTCGAAACCTTACCTGACATCCACACCCCAGCAGTGCTATTATGTAATATATGGAATATGCACCATACTACTTTAATAAAATCTGGAAAATCCTGAATTCCAAAGCTATGGACTTGTAGCTCAATTGAGGTAAGGGGTGAAGAGATTTGAAGAAAATAGCTGCATACAGATATTTATGTTTACGTAGGGAAGTCAGGCAAATCACAATCTCTCTAGCATTTATTTCATGATTTGGAAAGTAAGGGGGTTAGCCTAGATGACCTCTAAAATCCTTGACAATAAGTAGATTCTAGGATTCTACCTGATCAATTTACATCCTGAAACACATAACAAATCATATTCAATTCTGGATTATGTTGAACTTCTATAAAATTATGGGCATTTAGCTTTGCCCATACCATGTGACAAGCATACGTTATTTAATTTCTCTTCAATTATGTAATTTAACTCTGGTTTAGTACCTGCTGTGCCAAACACAGAAGATATGTCTTTCATAATGGTCCTGTAGATATTGGGATGAGAGAGGATAAATGCAATTGTCCAAAATGTAACCTTAAAAAGAAAAACATATATCAAACAAGACAACCTTTGAGCACAGAAGCACACCTAGTATTAGCCATAAACATTGAAAAGAAACAAGGAAAATGTTTAAATTAAACCTAAAAGCATGTTAGTAAAGAGTATCTTTGAAAATCACTACATTTTATGAACAAAAGAGATGTTATATATCTCTAAGAGGTCAAAGCTATAATTTTATTGTCACTATAGTTTAACTATATTGTTTATATAGATTAAACTATCTTTTCTAAAAAACAAAGTGAAGTTTTGTATTAATATACAATATAAAATATTATATAGGCATATATTAAATATTCAGAAACAACAAATTATGACACTTAGGAATGTTAATCTAAAACAAAAACATTTTTCAAGATTTAATTTCCTTGAAACACAAATGAATTAGCAAATCATATATTCAACAACTGAAACATGGTCATTTTAAATAAGCCAGGAAACTATAACTAAAATCTCATAAACTAAATTATGAGAATACTCAATATCAAAAATAGGGTCCTTCCACATCTGAATGTTATTGAACATAGCATGCTTGCAATTTCTCTCTCTAGACCAAACAAAATCATTTCATATCTTTCCTCATTGTGGTATTTTAATATAAGATTAAAATTATACTGCTATACATCACAAAAATTAACTTTCCACTAATTCAGGTAGATGTTTTTCCTTATATTTTTAGGTTACATGATAAAGGAAACATGTATAAAATCATTCAAAGAAGCTTGGGTTTCCCTTTCATTTTTTTCTGTAAACATGTACAGTGAAAGAAATTTCATCTAGGAAAATCAGTCCTGAAATGACAAGGACTATAGATATAGAGTCAACATATATACAATGTACATAACAGGTAGAAACTATTAAATTATTATTAATAATGATAAATTATTAATACTTAAAAACACTTAAGTCTTTTTGTCTCTCCTGCGAGGTAACTTTAAGTACCTTTAAATAATTCCAATACTCCCCTCTGTGGTCAAAAGAGGAAGAGCAATTGTCTGAAAGGAAGCGCTCCAATAAGCCAAATTCAATACTGCTCATTGTTTTTCCCTTTGTGACCTTAAAATTGATAGTGCAAGGATCAATATGGTACTATTTACATAAATAAAGAGAACAGGGGAACCAAGGCCCTACAGTCTGGAAGGCCTCTTTTGGTGGCATTATCCAGATTCTGAAAGATTTACCCTGGAGATCTCTAGTTCATCCCGCAGAGAGCCCCTCCTGTCTCCCTGCTCTTTCTACTATTACCCATAGACGGAAGCGCTAAATTATTGAACTTAATTAAAAATGACTCCATACTTAGTTCATCGTATTTAAAGAGTCAGAGTTCAGGTTGGGGAAAAAAATAGTTTAGTGATAATACATAGATTGTCAGTTACACAAAAGAGCAGTTTGGAGTTTTATTAATTAGTGCTAAATTAGGGTTTTAGAGATTCACTAAAATTTGGTAATACTTATTGTTATGACAAACACAAGGAATTCAGCTAAACTATAAATGGCTGTACAAAGGTGTTAGCTACCGTTTTTAATGCCTCTTTTCTTAACAGATGTCTCTTCTAAAAATCTTTATCTTCTACTTTAAAAAGCAAATTGCGGGGGGCCGCCCGGTGGCGCAGCGGTTTAGTCCGCGCTTGGCAGCCCAGGGTTCGCGAGTTCGGATCCCGGGTGCCCGCCGACGCACTGCCTGTCAGCCACGCTGTGGCGGCGTCCCATATAAAGTGGAGGAAGATGGGCACGGATGTTAGCCCAGGGCCAGTCTTCCTCAGCAAAAAGGGGAGGATTGGCAACGGATGTTAGCTCAGGGCTGGTCTTCCCCACAAAAAAAAACAAAAAACAAAAACAAAACAAAACAAAAAAGCAAATTGCTTTTTTAAAGATAAAAGGCACGTAAAAGACAGTAAAGAGTAAATAAGAAGTTTACGTATATTACTGAATCAACAAACAAGAGTAAGTGACCTGAGGTCTTTGTGCAGCCACATTTGGGAAAGGAGTTAAAAACTGCTCCCAAAGTACCAAGCAGTATCTTGCCAAAGGGGTCAAGTCCACAGTGAAGGCTGTGCAAAAAAGGAGAAGGGCTTCCTGGCTCACTGAACTTCAGAAGCAGCCACTACAGTGCCTTTCCATTGTTTTGGAGAGGTAAGAACAGGTGAGAAGGGACAAGGAGGAAAGCTCTGCCCTGCTGTGTCAAAGAGAAGATGACATCAGCATCATGTTTTTTATCCATTCGAAAAAAGGTTTAACAAATATTGATGGAGTCTCTGTAACACGTCAGATACTCTTCTTCTACCAATCATGGTAAACACAAATATGTAGAAGACAATTCTTGCCCCAAAAACTTTCACATATAGTTGGAGATAAGAGATACGCACAGGAGAAAAAAACAGCATCACGTTCAGGCAATGGGTACTACAGACAATAAATCCTGCGGGAGTTGAGGGTCGGGTGGGATGGGGTCGGGTGGGGGTAGTGGTCACTACTGAAAGTATTTAGAAAGAGCTTCAGAGAAGCAATAAAAAAGGTAAAATGTCAGCTTTGAAATTAGTTTTAGAAAAATGTTCTTAAAAAGTTCATTTGGCAGTCAGGAATTTCTTGAAAACTGGAAATGGTTTTCCCATAGAAATAATTTCTTAAGCTATGGTTAACATCTTGGGCCGTCCACCAAAATTCACCTAGACCCCATGGAGCCTCCTAGCGACCTGCACCAAGTGCATCTGAAGCCTGAGCTCTGAGTTCTACGGGCCTGAGGCAGAGCCCAGAGTAGGAAGGAAGATAAGAATATGATCTAGGCACCAGGGCAGGACAGGCCCCACCACCAACATCTCCGGCAGGCCTTTCAGCAGCCCTCCAGGCAGTGATGGGAGGTCACAGAAGCCAGGACAGCTGTGGCCACTCCCACCCTGGGGCATCTGAGTGGTCAACTTTTGGAAGCCAGGGCAGTCCATTATTAATAGGCCATTGAAAGTAATGACTGATTGAAACTATGGCATTACTTTTTATAAGAGAAGAAGGCTAACATTTACAGAGCACCTACTTCATGCCAGGGACTGTTAGCCACTTTCCATTTCTTAAAAATATAATGCTCACAACTGTCTTATGAAGTAGATAACATTTTACTCCTATTTTACAGATGAGGACACTGAGGCTCAGAGAGCTTAAACAATTGGCCCACTGTCACCCAGCCCTGGGATTTGGCTTTAGACCTGACTCTAAAGCCTTTCCAGGGTCTCTGCACGCACATCAGCTGCCTCTTGGAGGTGCCAACAAGAGCCAGCAAGATGGAACTTTTGCTGATCATCAGACACTTCCTTTCTGAAATTAGTGACTTAAATCCTTTTAGACCAGTGCCAGGAACAAATTCCAAAGAACTGACTTCCCCTCTGTGAGATCAATGGGGCTTTGTGTCCTTTTCTTCTGGGAACCTTTCTAATGAGATCTTGAAAATTAATCCTGTGACAGGAGCAGATGTTTTGTTGCTGCTTTGAGAGTTGTTTTGATGTTTGCTTTTTAATTTTGCTATAGGTTAATCAGTTTCCAAGAAAACTGTATAAGGAAAAAATCAGATATTAATATTAGAGGTATGTAAAGAAGGGGAAAGGATTAGACTATTTTTACTTGCCCTTGCTAGATGAAATACATATTCTAGTTGCTGACACACATTTCAGCAGAGAGGCAAGAATTTCCATTTCTGCTCTTTATCCAATAAGTTTTACAACAGGTTAAAGGAAACTAGAATATCTGGACTTAGAAAGCCTTTCACAACCTTCATAAGAGGAAGGAAAAATAAATAATACTCAAATCATCTTATTTCTATTTGTTAGAAGAAAAAAGAAAAATGACCATATTTATCATTAGAGATGGGTTGGATTTCCCTGTTTAGTAGAAAACAAATATATAAAAAAGATTACCCTTTGAGTTCTCAAATAATATAAATGCAGCTTAAGCTAACGTGAATTCCTCACGACACAGGAAACTGGTGCACATAGTATGTGAAATGGCAGACAAATCTCATGGCTTTAATTTAGTTCATATCAGCTTTAAAAAGAAACAGTTATAAAGTCTCTGCTCTCTTTAGAAGTATTGCGAGTTCCAATGTCACCAGCTCCATCCGTGGAGAAGCTTACAGGACCCAGATGACAAGTAATGCAAACAGGACTGCTGCACAGCACAAGAATGGGTGCGGGGAAGCCAAGCAGCTAACATTCATTGGGCACCAGCTGGGTTTATCTCGCTGAACCCTTACAACAACCTTGTAGAGAAATGAGAGCTACCATTGATTAAGCACCCAGGTCCTCGGACCACACTAGGAGTTTCATTATTCCTTTTTTATCAGTAAGGAAATGGAGGTTCAGAGAGTTGGAGTTACTTCTATGACATTCTATTGCTATGGCTGGGTGTATCTGGATTCAAGCCCTATCTATTTGAAACTATCCGTTTACCTACTCTATCAATAAAAGGTTGGGGTCAAGTCTTAATTATCTTTGCAGACCAATATGAAGCATGTTGCCTGACACAGAAAGTGCTTCATAAGCAGGTGTTGCCACAACTGGCCCCAAAGTGCAAGCTTTCCCCTTATGTTACATGCTGCCTTTCAGAGGGCAGAATTCTCTTCAGATCTCTGCTTGGCCTCCTTTGTGATCTTATCAGGTTTCATTAGGCATTCAGTTTTCTTCTATTTCACAACCAAATCCACTGCAGTCTTTTCTTCCCCATAATAAGAAGTTAAAAGATGAAAAAAAGGAAGAAAAATGAAGGGAGAAATTGAAAGTACAGTAGACAGAAATGTAACCCTTACTTTACTAATATACTTACAGGGACAGCATTGGACAGAGCAGCCCAAAGTAGTAAGAGCCCATAATTAGGTTGGTTTTGTTCATTTTTTTCCATCTCTATGGCATCCATCATAGCCTGTATGAATGTCTGTTTAAAAGAAATAAATATTGTCAAACCACAGCTATGCAACAAAGACTGATGCTAATAAACAAAGACCATGCACTTTTCTTTTATTAGAAATAATATCTAAAATATTATTTCTGCCATTCCTAGGTTTGCAGGTTGAGGCATGATAAGGGATTTATATACTTACTGGTAGTATAGTAATTGGGAGTAGGGACTCTGGAGCTCGACTCCCTAACTGCATTGGTTCAAATCCTCTCACTTTTTTTTAAGACTTTATTTTTTTAGAGCAGTTTTAGGTTTACAATAAAATCGAGAGGAAGTTACAGAGATTTCCCATATACTCCTTACCCTGCACACGCATAGCCTTCCCCATTGTCAACATCACTTATCAGAATGGTACATTTTTTATGAAGGATGAACTTACATTGATACATTATATCACCTAAAGTCCATAGTTTACCTTAGGGTTCACTTTTGGTGTTGTAAAATCTATGCGTTTGGACAAATGAATAATGACATATATCCATCATTACAATATCATACAGAGTATTTTCACTGCCCTAAAAATCCTCTATGCTCTGCCTATTCATCTCTACCCCCTCTCTGACAACCACTGATCTTTTCATTGTCTCCATAGTTTTGCCTTTTCCAGAATGTCATATAGTTGGAATCATATAGTATGTAACCTTCCCAGGTTGGCTTCTTTATCTTAGGAATATGCATTTATAGTTCCTTCATGTCTTTTCATGGCTTAATAGCTCATTTTGTTTTAGTACTGAATAATATTCCATTCTCTGGATGTACCAGAGTTTATCCATTTACCTACCGAAGGGCATGTTAGTTGCTTCCAAGTTTTGGCAATCGTGAATAAAGTTGCTATAAACATCTGTATGCAGGTTTTTTGTGTGGACATAAGTATTCAAATCATTTGGGCAAATACCAAGAAGTGTGATTGCTAGATTGTATGGTAAGAGCATGTTTCCTTTTGTAAGAAACCACTAAAGTGTCTTCCAAAGTGTCTGTATCATTTTGCATCCCCATCAGCAATGAATGAGAGTTTCTGTTCCTCCATACCCTCACCAGCATTTGGTGGTGTCAGTGTTCCCAATTCTGGCCATTCTAATAGGTGTGTAGCGGTATCTTATTCTTGTTTTAATTTGCATTTCCCTGATGGAATATGATTTTTATTTGTCACCTCTATATGTTCTTTAATGAGGTATCTGGTAAGGTCTTTGGCTCATTTTTTGATTGGGTGGTTTGTTTTCTTATTGTTGAGTTTTAAGTGTTCTTTGTATATTTTAGATAACAGTTCTTTATCAGATGAGTCTTTTGCAAATATTTTGTCCCAGTCTAGGGCTTGTCTTCGAATTCTCTTAACTGTCTTTCACAGAGCAGTCTTTAATTTTAATGAAGTCCAGCTTATCAATAATTTCTTTCATGGATTGTGTCTTTGGAGTTATATCTAAAAAGGTATCCCCATACCCAACGTCAGCTAGGCCTTCTCCTACACTATCTTCCAGTAATCGAATGCTTTTGCATTTTACATTTAGGTCTATGATCCATTTTGAGTTAATTTTTGTAAAGGATGTAAAGTTTGTGTCTAGATTCATTTTTTTTGCACGCGGATGTCCAGTTGTTTCAGTACTACTTGTTGAAGTGTCTCTCTTTTTTCCATTATATAGCCTTTGAACCTCTGTCAAAGATCAGTTGATTATATTTAAGGGAGTCTATTTCTGGGCTCTCTATTCTCTTTCATTAATCTATTTGTCTATTCTTTTACCAATGCCACACTATCTTGATTACTGTAGCTTTATAGTAACTCTTAAAGTCAGGTAGCATCACTCTTTTGATAAACTTTGTTCTTCTCCTTCAATATTGTGTTGGTGATTTTGGGTCTTTTGCCTCTCCATATAAACTTTAGAATCAGTTTGTCAATTATCATAAAATAACTTGCTGGGATTTTGATTAGGATTGCATTGAATCTAAAGATCAAGTTAGAAAGAACTGATGTCTTGACAATATTGAGTCTTCCTATCCGTGAACATGGAATATCTCTCCACTTATTTAGTTCTTTGATTATATTCATCAGAGTTTTGTAGTTTTCCTCATATAGGTCTTACATATATATTGTTGAATTTATACCTAAGAATTTCATTTTTGGAGGTGCTAATGTAAATGGTAAAGTGTTTTTAATTTCATATTCCACTTGTTCATTGTTGGTATATAGGAAAGCAATTAACTTTTGCACATTAACTTGGTATCCTGCAACATTGCTATAATTGCTTATTAGTTCCAGTAGTTTTTTTGTTAATTCTTTTGGATTTTCTATATATAGATTATGTCATCTGTGAACAAAGATGGTTTATGTCTTCCTTCCCATTCTATATAACTTTTATTTCCTTTTCTTGCCTTATTGCTTTAGCAAGGACTTTCAGTACTATGTTGAAAAGGAGTGGTGACAGGGGACATCATTCTGGAGGGATTCTTGTACCACCTTCCAATGTGTGTGGAGGAGGGTCCACACACCAACAAACAATGCTCAGGACACCAGCTGGGTGTCCTATGATTCAATTCAATTCTGACACCATCTACTCGGAGATAGCATCAGGTTCCACAGGTTAAGGATTCAGTCCTACAAGACTGGGTTCCCCTGCCCCCTCAGATGTCGGTTGCAAGCCCACATTATTACCTGTGCTTCTGACTGACTAGCTACAGATTGGAGGTTCCAATGACTCACTCTTTGGACTTCAGATGCCAGTTGAAATTCCAGGTTGTTACCTGTACTTCTGACCAACTGGCTATATAAATCAGAGACTCCCACAACCCCCTCCTCAGATTTGATTAAGTTGCTAGTGTGGCTCACAGAACTTAGAAACATTTTACTTACTGGATTATTATAAAGAGATATTATAAAGGATACAGACGAACATCCAGATGGAAGAGCTGTGTAGGGCAAGGTATGGGGAAGGGGTGCAGAGCTTCCATGCTTTCTCTGAGCACACCACTCTCCCCAGATCTCCATGTGTTCACTAACCCAGAAGCTCTCTGAACCCTGTCATTTTGAGTTTTTATGGAGGCTTCATTATATAGGCATGATTTATTAAATCACTGGCCATTGGCAAGTGATTCAACCTCCAGCCCCTTTCCCCTCCCCAGAGGTTAGGGGGCGGACCGAAAGTTCCAACCCTCTAGTCACATGGTTGCTTCCTCTGGCTACTGGCCCCCATCCTTAGGTGACCATAGGGGCATTTCAAAAGTCACCTCATTAACATAACAAAAGACACCTTTACAGCTCTCATCACTTAGGAAATTTCACCCCAGGTAGTTGGGTATGTCAGCCACAGCAGATTCATGGTCTCTAGACATCTCAAACAGCCACACAGAGGATGTCTCTCACCTTCCAATGCCTGAAACAATTGTGTGCTGCCACACTGGGGCCAGCCCCACCCATCAGCACTCCTGAGAGAGCTGCCAACAGCCTTGTGCTGCAAGGAGCCACATAGGAGGCCTGCAGCAATTGTGACCCCCTGAGCCTAGCAACCAGCTATGCTGGGGGCCTGATTCACTTAACAGTTATTAGACCTTGCAGCCAGATGTGCAGGGGCTTGCCCTGCCCAATAAAGTGGCTAAAGTGACTGTGGCAGTTGCACTCAGCTGAGCCTTGCAACCAGCCAGCCCAGAGGCCAGCCTAGCCTACTCATGTGCCCACAGCAAGAGCAACCTTGCCACAACAGAAGGGCAGACGTGGCCCATACAGGGGCACTCCTGGAACATTTGGAATGGGTGACAAGAGGGAAGCATATTGCTGGGCCCCATATGGCATCTTTTACATAAGGCCACATTTCCAAGATTGGGAGACATAGCCAATTTACCTAATACATAGATATAAGCACAGAGAAGCAGGCAAAGTGAGGACACAAAGGAATATGTTTCACATAATGATATAGGACAAATCCTCAGAAAAAGAACTAAATGAAACAGAGATAAACAATCTACCAGATAAAGAGCACAAACTATAATCATAAGGATACTCTGTGATCTGGGGGAGAAGAATAGGTGAACACAGTGAGAATTTCAACAAAGAACTGGAAAATATAAAAAAGAACCAGTCAGAACTGAAAAATACAATAATGGAATGAAAAATCCACTAGAGGGAATCAAGAGCAGAGTAGATGACACAGAAGAATGGATCAGTTATCTGGATGAAAGAGTAGAAGAAATTATCCAAGTTAAACAGAAAAAAGAAAAAAGAATTAAAAAGAATGAGGACAGTCTAAGGACCTCTGGGACAACATCAAGTGTACTAACATCTGTATTTTAGGTGTCCCAGAAGGAGAAGAGAGACAAAGGGGCAGATAACCTATTTGAAGAAATAATAGCTGAAAACTTCCTTAACCTAAGGAAGGAAACAGACATCTAGGTACAGGAAACACAGATAGCACCAAACAAGATGAACCCAAACAGGCCCACACCAAGACACATTATAATTAAAATCTCAAGAATTAAAGAGAGAATCCTAAAAGCTACAAGAGAAAGGAGATAAGCTACATACAAAAGAAACCCCATAAGGCTATCAGCTGACTTCTCAGCAGAAATCTTACTGGCTAGAAGGGAGTGGCATGATATATTGAAAGTACTGAAAGGAAAAAGCCTATAGCCAAGAACACTCTACCCAGCAAGGTTATCATTCAGAATGGAAGGAGAGCATATATCTTTATGCATTCATATTTTCATGTTCTTTGGATAAATACCCAGGAGTGGAATAGCTGGATCATACGGTAATTGTATTCTTAATTTTTTGAGGAATCTCCATACTGTTTTCCATAGTGGCTGCACCAGTTTACATTCCCACCAGCAGTGTATGAGAGTTCACTTTTCTCCACAACCTCTCCAAAACTTATTTCTTATCTTGTTAATTATAGCCATTATGAGAGGCATAAGATGATATCTCACTGTAGTTTTGATCTGCATTTCCCTAATAGTTAGTGATGTTGAATATCTTTTCATGTGCCTGTTGGACATCTTTATATCTTCTTTGGAAAAAAGTCTGCTCAGGTCTTTTGCAGCATTATTCACAATAGCCAGGACTTGGAAACGACCTAAGTGTCCATCAAGGGATGAATGGATAAAGATATGGTACACATACACAATGGAATACTACTCAGCATAAAAAAAGATAAAATCTTGCCATTTGCACAACATGGATGGACCTTGAGGGTATTATGCTAAGTGAAATAAATCAGATGGAGAAAGTCAAATATGTATGAGATCACTCATGAGTAGATGATAAAAACAACAAGAACAAACAAACACATAGATACAGAGTTTAAATTAATGGTTAACAGAGGGGAAGGGAGAAGGGCAAAAGAGGTGACAGGGTACCTGTGTACAGTGATGGATGGCAATTAGTCTTTGGGTGGTGAACATGATGAAGTCCACACAGAAACTGAAATATAATGATGTACACTTGAAATATATATGTTATAAACCAATGTTACCTCAATAAAAAAAATTCTTTTAAACAATAAAAAAGAATGGAAAGACAGATGAAGAGTTTTCCAGACAAGCTTAAACTACAGGAGTTTATCACCACTAAATTGGCCTAACAAGAAATGTTAAAGGGACTTATTTAAGTGGAAAAGGAAAGACCAGAAACAGGAACAAGAAAATTATCAAAGAAAAAAAATCATTGGTAAAGGCAAATACACAATACAAATACACATAGATCAACCACCTATAAAGCTAGTATGAAGGTCAAAAGACAAAAGTACTAAAAATATCTATCTCCATGGTAAGAGGTTAAGGGATACACACACACACACACACACACACACACACACACACACAAAGAGGCTAAATATGATATTGAAAACTTAAAATGTGGGAGGAAAGGATTAATAATGTAGGGCTTTTAGTAAGAGGTCCAATGTAAGGCACCATCAATTTAATATAGATTGCTGTTTACATAGGTTATTATACATGAACCTCATGGTAATCACAAACCAGAAACCTAAAATAAATATACAAAAAATAAAGAGAAAGGAACCCAAACATAATACTAAAGAGAGAGCCATTAAATCACAAGGGAAGAGAGCAAAAGAAGAAAGGAAGAGAGAAGAACTACTAAAACACCCAGAAAAAAAGTAACAAAAAGGTAATAAATACATACTTATCATTAGCTACTTTAAATGTTAATGGACTAAATGCTACAGTCAAAAGATATAGGTGGCTGACTAGAATAAAAAAATGAGAACTATATATATATATGCTGTATACAAGACATACACTTCAGACCTAAAGACATTCACAAACTGAAAGTGAAGGGATTGAAAAAGATACTCCATGCAAACGGAAATGAAAAGAAAGCTGGGGTTGCAATACTTACATCAGACAAAATAGACTTTAAAACAAAAACTGTAAAAAGAGACAAAGAAGGGCACTACATAATGATAAAGGGAACAATCCAACAAGAGGACATAACACTTGTAAATATCTATGTACCCAACATAGAAGCACCCAAATGTATAAAGCAATTATTAACAGACATAAAAGGAGAAATTGACAGTAACATGACAATAGCAGGGGACTTTAATGCTCCACTTACATCAATGGATAGATCATCCCAACAGAAGATCAATAAGGAAACATTGGCCTTAAATAACACATTAGACCAGTTGGACTTACGAGATATATGCAGACCATTCCATCCAAAAATTGAAGAATACACGTCCTTTTCGAATGTACATGGAACATTCTCCAGGACAGACCACATATTCGGCCACAAAACAAGTACAAACAAATTTAAGAAGACTGAAATAATACCAAGCATCTTTTCTGACCACAAAGGTATGAAACTAGAAATCAACTAGAAGAAGAAAACTGGAAAAGCCACAAATATGTGGAGATTAAACAAAATGCTACTAAACAACTATTGGGTCAATGAAGAAATCAAAAAATACCTGGAGACAAATGAAAATGAAAATATGACATCAAAATTTATGGGATATAGCAAAAGCAGTACTAAGAGGGAAGTTTATAGCAACACAGGCCTACCTTAAAAAACAAGAAAAATCTCAAACAATTGAACAGTACACCCAAAGGAACCAGAAAAAAAAAAAAGAAAGTCCAAAATTAGCAGAAGGAAGGAAATAATAAAAATCAGAGTGGAAATAAATGAAATAGAGACTAAAAAATAAAATAGAAAAAAATCAGTGAAACTAGGAGCTGGTTCTTTGAAAAGGTAAACAAAATTGACAAACTTTTAGCTAGACTCACCAAGAAAAAGAGAAGGCTCAAATAAATAAAATCAGAATGAAAGAGGAGAAATTACAATGGATGCCACAGAAATACAAAAGATTTTAAGAGAATACTATGAAAAGCTATACAACAACAAATTGGAGAATCTAGAAGAAATAGATAATTTCTTAAAATCATACAACCTTCCAACACTGAATCAAGAAGAGAGAATCTGAATAGACCAGTAAGGAGATTGAAATGGTAATCAAAAACATCCCAAAAAACAAAAGTCCAGGACCAGACAGCTTCCCCAATGAATTCTACCAAACATTCAAAGAAGACTTAATATCTATCCTTCTCAAACTCTTCCAAAAAATTAAAGAGGAAGCGATACTTCCTAACTCATTCTATGAGGCCAACATTACCTTGATACCAAAACCAGACAAGGAGAATACAGAAAAAAGAAATTAATAGGCCAATATCACTGATGAACACAGATGCAAAATCCTCAACAAAATACTAGCAAATCAAATACAACAATATGCTAAAAAGATCATACACCATGATCAAGTGGGATTTATTCTAGGGATGCAAGGACAGTTCACCATCCACAAACCAATCAATGTGATACATCACATTAACAAAATGAAGAATAAAAATCACATGATCATCTCAATAGATCCAGAGAGCATTTAACAAGATACAACATCAATTTATGATAAAAACTCTGAATAAAATGGTTATAGAAGGAAAGTATCTCAACATAATAAAGGCCATATATGACAAACCCACAGTGAACATCATACTGAACAGTGAAAAACTGAAAGCTATCCCTTTAAGAACAGGAACAAAACAAGGATGCCCACTTCTGCCACTTTTATTTAACACAGTATTGGAAGTCCTAGCCAGAGAACTCAGGCAAGAAAACGAAATAAAAGGGATCCAAACTGGAAAGGAAGAAGTAAAACTATCACTATTTGCAGATGACATGATTTTATACACAGAAAACCCTAAAGAATCCACTGAAAAACTATTAAAAATAATCAACAAATAGAATAAAGTTGCAGGGTACAAAATCAACATACAAAAATCAGTTGTGGGGTTGGTCCTGTAGTGTAGTGGTTAAGTTCGGTGCACTCTGCTTTGGTGGCGTGGGTTCTCAGGTTTGGATCCCGGGTGTGGACCTACACCACTCATCAGCCATGCTGAGGTGGTGGCCCACATACAAAATAGAGGAAGATTGGCAACAGATGTTAGCTCAGGGAGGATCTTCCTCAAAAAAACCCACAAAAAAACAGTTGCCTTTCTATACACTAACGATGAAATGGTAGGAAGAGAAGTTAAGAATACAATCCTATTTACAATCACAACAAAAAGAATATAATACCTAGGAATAAATTTAACCATAGAGGTGAAAGATCTGTACACTGGAAACCTTAAAACATTCTTGAAAGAAATAGAAGACATGAAGCAATGGAAAGATATTCCATGCTCATGGACTGGAAGAATTAACAGTTAAAATGTCCACACTTCCTAAAGCAATCTACAGATTCAGTGCAATCCCTATCAAAGTCCCAATGACATTTCTCACAGAAATAGAACAAAGAATCCTAAAATTTATATGGAAAAACAAAGACCCTGAATAGCCAAAGCAATCCTGAGAAAAAAGAACAAAGCTGGAGGTATCACACTCCCTAATTTCAAAATGTACTATAAAGCTATAGTAATCAAAACAGCATGGTAGTGGCACAAAAACAGACACACAGATCAATGGAATAGAATTGAGAGCCCAGAAAGAAACCCACACATCTATGGATGGCTAATTTTTGACAAGAGAGCCAAGAACGTACAATGGAGATAGGAAAGTTTCAATAAATGACGTTGGGAAAATTGCATAGCTACATGCAAAAGAATGAGAGTAGACCATTATCTTATACCATACACAAAAATTAACTCAAAATGGATTAAAGACTTGAATGTAAGACCTGAAATGATAAATTCTAGAAGAAAACATAGGCAGTACACTTTTTGACATCAGTCTTAGCAGTATCCTTTTGAATACCATGTCTCACCAGGCTAGGGAAACAAAAGCAAAAATAAACAAATCAGACTACATCAAACTAAAAAGCTTCTGGACAGCAAAAGAACACATCAACAAAATGAAAAGACAACCGAACAATTGGGAGAAGACATTTGCAAATCATATATCTGATAAGGGGTTAATATCCTAAATATATAAAGAACTCATATAATTCAAAAACAAAAAAACAAACCCAATTAAAAAATGGGCAAAGAATCTGAACAGACATTTTTCTGAAGAAGATACATAGATGGCCAATGGGCATATGAAAAGATATCAACATCACTAATTATTAGGGAAATGCAGATCAAAACCACAATGAGATATCACTTCACGCCCATCAGAATGGGTATAATTACAAGAAAAGAAATAACAAGTGTTGGAGAGGATGTGGAGAAAAGGGAACTCTCATACACTGCTGATGGGAATGTAAACTGGTGCAGCCACCATGGAAAAAACAGTACGGAGACTCCTCAAAAAATTAAGAATAGAAATACCATATGATCCAGCTATTCCACTGTTGGATATTTAACCAAAGAACATGAAAACATGAATGCAAAAAGACATTTGCAATCCCTATGTTCACTGCAGCATTATTCACAATAGCCAAGACCTGGAAACAACCTAAGTTCCCGTCAATGGATGAATGGATAAAGAAGATGTGGTATATATAGACAATGGAATACTACTCAGCCATAAAAGAAGATGAAATCTTGCCATTTGCAACAACATGGATGGACCTTCAGGGTATCATGCTAAGCAAAATAAGTCAGATGGAGAAAGATAAATACCATGATTTCACTCATAACAACCAAAACGTAGATATAGAGATTAGATTGGTGGTTACTAGAGGGGAAGGGGGGATGGGGGAACTAAAGGGGTAATAAGGCACATATGTACACTGACACATGGTAATTAGTGTTTGGGTGGTGAACATGATGTAATCTACTCAGAAATGGAAATATAATGAAATTTATACACCTGAAATTTACGTAATGTTATAAACCAATGTTATCTCAATAAAAAATGAAATTAAAATAAAAATAATAAAAACTCAAAGGAAAATAAATAAATATTGCACTCCACTCTCTTCTTGCTTGTATGGTTTCTGAGAAGTCAGATGTAATTCTTATCTTTATTCCTCTACATGTATGTTTCTTTCCCTCTGGCCTCTTTCAGGATTTTTTCTCTATCTTTGATTTTCTGTAATTTAAAAATTGATATGGTGAGGTGTAGTTTTTTGGTGTTTACCTTGCTTGGTATTCTCCAAGCTTTCTGGATCTGTGATTTGGTATCTAACTTTAATTTAGGGGAATTCTGTCATTATTGTGTCAAATATTTCTTCCTTTCTCTCTTCTTCTGGCATTCCCATTCAATGTATGTTACACCTTTTGTAGTTCTCCTACAGTCCTTAGATATTTTGTTCCATTTTTTTCCAGTATTTGTTCTCTTTGCTTTTCAGTTTTCGAGAATTCAACTGATATATCCTTTAGCTTAGAAATTCTTTCCTCAGCTGTGTCCAGACTATTAATAAGCCCATCAAGGGCATTCTTCATTTCTGTTACAGTGTTTTTTATCTCCAGCATTCATTTGGTTCTTTCTTAGAATATCCACCTCTCTGCTTACATTGTCCATCTGTTCTTGCATGCTGCCTACTTTATCCATGAGAGCACTTAGTACATGAATCATAGCTGTTTTAAAGTCCCAGTCTGGTAATTCCAACATCCCTACCATGTGTGGTTCTGATGCTTGCTCTGTCTCTTCAAACTGGTTTTTCACTTTTGGTATGCCTTGTAATTTTTTCTTGATAGCCAGACATGTTGTACTTGGAGAAAGGAACTGCGGTAAAAAGGCCTTTAGTAACGTGGTGGTGAGGTGTGAGGGGAAGAGAAGCATTCTACAGTCCTATAATTAGGTCTCAGTTCTTTAGTGAGCCTGCACCTCTGGACTGTGAACTTCACAAGTGCTTCTCACTTTTTTCTCCCCGCTTAGGTGGGACAGGATGGCTAGGGTGGGCTGAAGTTAGGTATTTCCCTTCCCCAGGTCAATCAGGCTCTGAGAATACTCCAGCAGGTTAAGCTCTGGTTAACTAGTTTCCCCTACGTAGGCCTTGTTAAGAAGAACAGAGTGCTCTGGCATATTTCACACTGGTTCCTCTTCCCCTGCGGCTTTCGGAAGCCAAGGGGATTTTTCTCTGTTGTTTACTATGGATCCCTGGTCTAGCTCCTATAGGTAAGTCTCACAATGTTACGGAGGTCCCCCTATGAGTGGGTCCCCCTGGAGTTTTTAACTCTGAGAATTGTCCACATTGAGCCTCCAGCAATACATTAACTACAGTTCAGGTTCTCCTGTCCTGGCACTGGTTCCCATGGCAGTTTCCGCTCTTGAGTCTCTGCTTTGGGAAGCATCAGCTCCCTGTGTTTGCCTGTTGGTCTCTCCAATTTTGGGGGCAGTAGATTGCTCTGTGACCTCTCTCTCTTGTGGATCCAAGAAGAGTTGTTGATTTTTCGGTCTGTTCAGCTTTTTACTTGTTGTTAGGAAGGAATGGCAACTTCTAAGATCCTTACACATAGAACCAGAACCTGGCTTAGTTATTCAAGAGCTGGGTAACCTTGGAAAGGTTACTTTAAGCTCTCTGTGTCTCAATTTCCTTATCTATAAAATGGTTATAATACCTACCTCATAGGATTGTTGTGAGAATTAAATGAGTTACTTCCCATAAAGTACTTAAACAAAACTTAGCACATATTACCATTTTGACAAGGCTATTATCTTAAAAAAACATTTTTTGTTTTGATAAACCTCTGGTCTTAGGAAAATGCAAGCAACACAAAAACACAGATCTCTGGAGCATTCAGGAGAAAACATTACACCCATCTGCCATGCAGATTCTCAGCCTATATACCAGGGGAGAGAGAACTGCCAAGCCAGTATATTATAAATACCGCAATACTCTAAAACCATGCAGAGAACTGACATTTGTCTTGAACGGTGCCAGGTGAGATCAGGGCCCCATCCAAGGCCACCTACTATGGTTGCCGTCTTGTCATCACACAAATTCCATGAAGGCATTTTCTTCATTGGAAGGTTTCCCCAGATTTGCCTTTACCAGTGGTCATTCCCCATCACGAAGAAGAAATGCAGACATTGTAACATTTTCATTAAGTTACTTGTACACTTTGAGTCTTAAATAACTCAGGCTTAGGTGACAGAAATAATGGTAGCTAATGTCTAGTCATTGCTTGCTGAGGCAAGTACTGTTTTAAGAGCTTTACGTATTTAACCATTCAATCTACACCACTACTCCAGGAAGCAGATACTATTACCTACATCATTTTATAGTTGAGGAAACTGAAGCACAATGAAATAAGGGAACTTTGCCAGGGACATAGAGCTTGGGGTGGTTGAGCTGGGATCAAACCCTGTGAGCCTGGCCCTGGCTCCAGAGCCCGCACTCTTTGCTACTACGCTCTACTGCCCTGTTTGAGACACAGTCCACAACTCTTGTGGATTAGGAAGTAGGAGAAGTACATTGAACCATAATGTAGTAGTTTTTCTTCAGATCCTAAGACACAGAAACCAACTATTAAATCAGTATAAAAAAAATACATGATGAGAGACTATTGCTGTTATTTATTAAGGCATGCAATGTTTCAAAAGTGATTAACCACTCTAATCCCCAGATTTCTGGATTTAATAATCCCCAGGTTGCTGGGGATTAAAGTTGTTGTGAAAAATAAATGAGAAATGCATTTGTGAAATGTGTAACACTATACCTAGCACAGAGTGAGCACCCCATAAATATTAGTGGTGTCTTGTTGGTACTGTTTTTGTAATAGTGGATTAGCAGAACTGAAAATAATTTAAGTATAAATTTCATCTACTGCTGGTTTCTATCCTACTTACTACAATGTAAGATGTTACAACACATAGTTTGTATCTCACGAAAAATTCTATAGATGTATTTCACTCTTTGATATGCTATTATGTAGTACAGTCTTAATTTTTAAGTGAAAGTACTAGTTTAATATATATCTAGAGTAACATGGAAGAAATCACCCAGGTTATAATGGGATAAAATTATGATGTGATAAAATGTGTGTATAATATTTTAAAAAAATAAAAAACTTCTTCCAGCCTTCTGCTTAACTAAGCCATTGAAATCTATTTATGCAGTAGAAGACAACAGAATCTTTTTTTCTCTCCTAGCCCACATTAAAAAAAATGTGGGGATAAAAACATAATTTCAGTGTGAACACTGCTGGAGGAAAACAGAAGTGATACATTAAAAAATGATGTGAAGGGCCAGCCTGGTGGGATAGTGGTTAAGTTCCTGCGATCTGCTTCAGCAGCCCCCGGTTCACAGGTTCGGATCCCGGGTGCGGACTGATGCACCGCTTGTCAAGCCACACTATGGTGGTGTTCCAAATAAAGTAGAGGAAGATGGGCACAGATGTTAGCCCAGGCCCAGTCTTCCTCAGGGAAAAAAAAAAGAGGAGGATTGGCAACAGATGGTAGCTCAGAGCTAATCTTCCTCACACACACACACAACATTTGATGTGAAACTGCTTATAAAAGTTCAAAATGAATTCTGTCCCAAAGTCTTAAATGTTAAATTAACTTCAACAAAGTTCAAAATTTGTCTTTTTTTTTAAATCCATCCAACCACTCTGTGCCTTTTGATTGGTGAATTCAATCCATTTACATTGAGAGTGATTATTGATATACGAGGGCTTAATATTGCCATTTTCTTTTGTTTTCCAGTTGTTCTATATTTCCATTGTTTCTTTTCCCTTATTTTTCTGTCTGCCATTTCAGTTTGGTGGTTTTCTGTGATGGCCTTCTCATTTTCTCTTTCTTTACAATTTGCGACTCTGCTCTGACTTTTTATTTTGTGGTTACCATGAAGTTTGTATACAAGATCTTACAGATGAGACAGTCCATTTTCTGATAGCCTCTTATCTCCACTGGCCTATGCAGGCTCCATCACTTTCCTCTTCCCCTTCCTTTTTTTGTGGTGAGGAAGATTAGCCCTGAGCTAACATCCGTTGCCAATCCTCCTCTTTTTGCTGAGGAAGATTGGCCCTGGGATAACATCCATGCCCATGTTCCTCTATGCTACATGTGGGACGCCTGCCACAGCATGGCTTGATAAGCAGTGCACAGATCCACGCCCGGCATCCAAACCTGTGAACCCCAGGCTGCCAAAGCAGAGTGCAGAACTTAACCATGATGACACCAGGCTGGCCCCCTTCCCCTTCTATATCTTTGTTGTCAAAAATTATTCTTTTTTGTGTTGTGAGTTTGTGACCAAACTGAAGTGGTTATAGTTATTTTATTGTGTGCGTGTGTGTGTGTGTGTGTGTGTGTGTGTGTGTGTGTGTGAGAGAGAGAGGAAGATTGGCCCTGAGCTAACACCTGTTGCCAATCCTCCTCTTTTTGCTTGAGGAATATTGGTGCTGAGTTAACATCTGTGCTAGTCTTCTATTATTTTGTATGTGGGTCACTGTCACAGCATAGTTTGATGAGTGGCATAGGTCCATGCCTGGGATTCGAACCTGTGAGCCCCAGGCTGCCAAAGTGGAGCATGCCAAACTTCACTACACCACTGGGGCAGCCCCAGTTATAGTTCTTTTTGATGCTTTCTTTCTTTTTAGCCTTCATTTTATAATTAAGTGTTTGCTAACCTATTCTGATGAACTGCTGCAATTTTCTGATTTTGTCTATTTGTTTCCTTGCTCAAAGCTTTGCAAATCTCTGCCTTTTTGTTTCAAGTAGGAGGGCTCCCTTCATTTCTTGTAAGGCAGATCTAGTGGTGATGAACTCCCTCAGATTTTGTTTGTCTGGGAAAGTTTTTATTTGTCCATCATATCTGAAGGATAATTTCACTGGATAGAGCATTCTTGGCTGATAGTTTTTGTCTTTCAGTATTTTGAATATATCATTCCATTCTCTCCTAGCCTGTAAAGTTTCTGCTGAGAAATCCACTGAAAGCCTAATGGGGGTTCCTCTGTAGGTTATTTTCTTCTCTGTTGCTGCCCTTAATATTTTTTCTCTGTCATTGACTTTTGACATTTTTAATATTATATGCCTTGGAGAAGGTCTTTTTGTACTAATGTAATTAGGAGTTCTATTTGCTTCATGTACCTGTATGTCCAGTTCCTTGCCCAGATTTGGGAAGTTCTCAGCTATTATTTCTTTGAATAAACTCTTGGCTCCTTCCTCCCTCTCTTTTCCCTCTAGGACACCTATAATCCTTATGTTACTTTTCCCAACTGAGTTGGATATTTCTTGAAGAATTTCTTCATTTTAAAAAAATCTTAGTTCTCTCCTCTTCTACCTGGATCATTTCTAGGTTTCTATCTTCAAGTTCACTAATTCTCTCTTCCTTAAGGTCCACTATATTTTTTAGGCTTTCTACATTATTTTTTATCTCATTAATTATGCTCTTCATATCCAGAATTTCTGTTTGGTTTTTTTTTTTTTTAGAGCTTCAATCTCTTTGATGAAGTATTCTTTCTGTTCATTAATTTTATCCCTAAGCTCATTGAACTGTCTTTCTGAGTTTTCTTGTAACTCATTAAGTTTCTTTATGACAGCTATTTTGAATTCTCTGTCAGTCAGATTGTAATCTTCTGTGACTTCAAGTTTGGTTTCTGGAGAGTTGTCATTCTCCTCTGTTCTGCTGTGTAACTGTAGTTCTCCATGGTATTTGATGAATTGATCCTCTGCCTGCACACCTGTGGTAGTAACCACCTTTCTTATTTGGGTACGGGTTTGGTTACTTTGGTTCTGAGCTGCTTCTGGTTGTATTTGAGAGCCTGCACTTTCCACCCTCCGGTGCCTCTGCTAGAGGTGTTGCCAGTGCCCTCCTTGTGCCACTTGTGCCTGAAGTTGCTGGTGCCTAGCTACTTTCAATGTCACTGTAGTCTCAGGTGTTGTCATCAGGGCCACCAGGCTGTGAGAACTTCTGCAGCTTCTGGGGTCACCTGGGTCTCATGTTCTCCCACTTGCTCTCCGTGGACTCTCCACAGGCTCAGGTGCTGCTGCCCTGTGCACCACCTGCACTGCTGCTCCTAGGTTATGTGGGGCTGCGGGCAGCACCACTGCCAGGGACACTGGGTTTACGGGTGTCGCTGTTGCTGTCGGGGGCCTGGATTCTCATATGCAGCCCCTGCTGCTGGTAGAGCCAGTGTGGGGGGTGCCACCACTAGGGGCTGGGTCTCAGGTTCTACTGTGGTTCCTGAGGCCTCAGGTTGCAGGTGCCACCTGCCACTGCTGGGGGAGGAGTAGAGGCTAAGCTGCAAGTGTTATTGCTGGCCCTGCAGCCTCTGGTCACTGGTGCTCACCAGTGTGCTTTTTGAGAAGGGCATCCCACCCCTGCTGAGGAAATTTATGCCTTGGATGTAGTCCCCACTGCTGGAAAGACCAGAGCCATTGCTGGGGGAGGGGGAGGTGGCCAGCTTGCCAGCTCGGCTCTGTGTCCTGGAGCCTTAGGACGTGTGCACCACCTGCCACCGCTGTGGAGAGCAGGGGCCAAGCCAGGAGTGCCGTGTTTGCCCTTGTAGCCTGTGGTCACTGGCATGTGCACTGGTGTGAGGATCTGCATGTTGGATCAGCGCCACTAGGGGCGGGTACCACTCCCCTAGTTCCACTGCCTCCCGGTAATGCAGTCCACCACTTTCAGATGTATGGATGCCTGGATCACTGAGGCATTCTGGTGTGCTGTGCAGGGAGTCCTCTGTTTGTCACTGGATGTCTGACTGGTTGTAACTTAGAGGGGAGAGACAAAGGGAACAACTCATTCTCCCATGATGCTGACGTCACTCCCCAAATTTGTCTTTACTCAAATAGGGAGTTAGAACACCTATGATTAAAAATGCCTCATTTCTTCAGAATAAGAAAAATAAGAACTATTTTAGAAGTATTGTTGGTAGAAAGTTTTAGCTGGGGCATTAAAAACCATTTGTTAGGCCCAGATTACAGACTTTTCTGGATGCAGCTTTTATTATACACATGTGGCTTTACCCCTAAATCCTGAAAAATAGTGCAAACAAAAATGCGTGTTTGTCTGGGTCTGTTTGTAAAACCGAATCCTTAGCTGAAACATAGTTTGTCAATGAAGGGCCTTCCAGTATATATAGCTTCCTATTCCCTTTACTCAGGAGGGAGATACCTAAAAATTCATACATTCCTTTTTTTCTAAGTCTATCTTCCTCTCCAGAGAAAGCAGAGCTGTTTGTGATAATATTTGTTATAATAACTAAAAGTAAACAAAAATGTTTGACATCATCTTCAAATACTAAAAGATCTGAAGCGATTGTTTTTAAATGATAAACTCTTACTAGTCCTTACTACGTTCGAAGCGCTTTACAAATATTAACTCATTTAATCCTCATAACTCTATGAGGTAGGTGACGAAACTGAGGCCAAGAGGTTAGGTACTATGCCCAAGGTCATGCAACTGGTGACTGGATTTGAGCCAGGCAGTCCAGAAATGAATCCCAGTCTCTGAGAGTGGGTCTGGAGAATCAGGTAGTTTTCAAAGCTCCCAGAGATTCTGAAGAGCAGCCAGGGCTGAGAACCGTTCATTAGCAAGCATCACAAACAGCTGGAAGGCTTATTAAACCACAGATTGTTGGGTTCCACCTGAGAGTCCCTGATTGCGTGGTTCCCAGGTCATGCTGGTACCATTGGTCTGGGGACTACACTTGAGGAACCACAAATCTAGGACACAGGACGCTGACTCTCAGGGCCTTGCTTTTTTAAATTATACCATAGTAGCTCTTTGCATCTGAAGGGAGAAACAATTAGTGGTAGTAGCATCAAGAACAAAGTCTACTTTGTAGAGCTTTCTTATCCTTGCCTAATTTGCCATAATTCTCACCCGTCACTGTTGACACACCCAACTGAGTATTACATAAACCAATAAAAAAAAAACCCTCAGAATTTTGTTTCATTTTGTTGTCTGTAGCCTCGGTTTTTCTTATATAGAATAGGATTAATACCTACCTCATTGTTGTGAGGATGCAATAATAATGTATGTAAACATCCAACACAGTGCTTGGCATTTTTGTAATCTCATGATCTTGAGCAAAAATATATTTTTAACAATCATAGTTTATTACTGTTTTCATCTCACATATTTTAGCAAAAAAGCTAAGGAATACTTACCATGGGATGATCTTTTGCAGATTTGTATGCTTTTATATCTGGCATGTTTTTCTCAAGAAGTGCTAGAAGCCACTTTTTGGATTTTGACCAGTTTCTAGGTTAAAAAATTTGCATATAAATTAATTTGAGAGCACTTTATGAGTAACATGTCACAGCACAAAAGGGGGAATGTCTATGGAATTATAATTATTTCTCCAAATTTCTTCATTTTCAGCCAGAATTTCATGAGAGGTCTACCCTTCAGACTTACTAGTCCACAAGGAAAATTGAAGGGGCAAGGCGGCCACATTTTAGTGTCTTTTACAAATAAATGTTCCAGTTCCTATAGGATTGGCATTGAATAAGAAAACAGGGCCCATGACTTGCTTGGTCTACTTTGATTCTGGCTGTTGTAATGCGGGAGGATGAAAAACTAGCACAGGGACTCATTGCTGGGTTAATCCAGGTAAAGCAAACTGGCTATGATCTTTTCAATCTTTTCTGACCAGTTACCATTGTAGACCAACTGGCAAGACATTAAAAAATCATGAGTTACTTTGCATTCAAATCATTTTATAAACATTCGTCTGAGCCAACTGTGAGACATACATCTGACCACACCTACTTTCGTCTCAGAGAGAGTAAGGACAATAATGTCTGATTCTGAGAGGGGTCACACTTGATGATTTAGCACGGTTCCAAATTGGAGCAATGAATGTGATAATAAGATGTAAATGGAATAAAAGGCCTCAAAATAAATTCGTCATTTCATTCTCATATTCTCTCTCTCTCTCATTTTTGCTCCTCAAAACAAGAAAAAATGGAATTAATACATCTCTCCTCTTCATTTCCCCCTTCAGTTCATACACACACCAAAAAACAAGCTGGTCATAGGAAATAGCTTCTCTCTCTTCCACTTAAACTGCTATTATATCTACTTAGAACAGAGAAATGAGAGAAACGTATGAATTGCTGAGAAGAGACTGGTCAAGGAATTAATTATAGGCAACGACTCTCTACCTTAGGAGACATTCTGGCATCTGGGACCCATGCTCAAAACCTTCATCATAAACTTGAAAATGCCGATGGAACTCCCTGATTTTCCTCATGTTGGTGAGAAACAAACCTTTTTTAAAGAGCACATTCACTGTGACTGGATAAAGGAGATGCCTACAAATATAGAAACACATAAAAAATTAGACCCAATGAGCAAAAAAGAAAGCCACAGGAGACAAAGAGGGCGTTATTTAATAGCTATATATTAGGGGTAGATAATAATATGTGACAGATTGTTTTGGGAAAGAGTCACTCTTAAGAGATTTTAATATTTGCTTACTGTGGTCCAGGTGTCTTGGGGTAACTGAAATTGTGGTCCTAGTTACCTGAAGATTTTAAATGCTTTCTAAGCAAGCATTATTAGAGCCTGACAAATGTGAGATGATACACAGAAATAAATTCATTCCATACAATTTCAACAAGCATTTATTTAACAAATAATAACAATAACTAGCCAGCCCTGGTGGTCTAGTGGATGAGATTCAGGGCTCTCACCACCCACAGCCCAGGTTTGTTTCCTGGTCAGAGAACCACAGCACCCATCTGTCGGTTATCAGACTGTGGCGGTTGCGTGTTGCTGTGATGCTGAAAGCTTTGCCACCAGGATTTCAAATACCAGCAGGGTCCCCCGTGGTGGACGGGTTTCAGCAGAACTTCCAGACTAAGACAGACTAGGAAGAAGGACCTGGCCACCCACTTCTGAAAAAATTGGCCATGAAAACCCTGTGAATAGCAGCAGAGCATTGTCTGATACAGCACAGGAAGGTGAGAGGATGGCGCAGAAAGACCAGGCAGGGCTCTGCTCTGCTGTACACAGAGTCACTAGGGGTTGGAATTGACTTGACGGCACTAACAACAAACAACAGTAACTAAGATACAGCTCATGCCTTTACATAGCAGCAGAAAGTAACCAAATAACCAAAGAATCAAGGTCAATATTAGCGACCAAATTTCTTAATATCTCACAGGATCCTACAAAGTTGAAATATTGCATATTGTAATATAGCACCTATCATTAGTAAATTTTACCGTGAGTGAACAAAATGATTACTATGGCATACTTAAGGAAAAAAATATCAAGGACTGTTAACATGCCCTAGATTAGTAACAGTAAGTGCTGTTAATTTCATTTTTATTTACCATCCCATCCTCACTGGAAACTCTTCGGGATCTCTTTACCCCAAAGTTTCAAAGATATCCAAGAATTTGCTTTGTTTTGTTGTAGATATTGGGCACGCTAAAAGTTTGGCTGGTTGCTTGTTTTTATTTTTGTTTTCTCTCTTTCTCTGGACTTCTAACAAAATATTAAATGTTGTTCTGTCTTATGAGTCTGAACTGTTGAATCCTGCCTTCAGCATCCCAGGATCCCACTTAGATGGAAAAATGCCTTATCAGTAACTTAATTTACCAAATCTCCTTATGCATGTGAGGGTTTTTCTCATGGCTCCCATGCCCAGCCCTTACCTTTAACAGAAAGCTTCAGAACATGGCTGGATGCTACCTGGCTCCCTCTGCTGCCCTTTCCTACCTCCTGTCTCCTATCTCAGCACCTCCCCTCTCGGGAGACCCTGGGCTTGGTCCTGAGGTCCATATTGACTTTGCTCAGCCACCTTTTCAAGTCTCTCAAGCATCTCCTGGACCCTTGTCATCTACTTTATGATTCTGTCCTCCTCCCTGTCCTTTCAATGTCCACTTGTTCTAATAATCACAAATTACATTGAATGTTTCATTAAAATTTTGATGGATGCATGACAATAAGAGGAAAATCCATGTACAGCACACACAATTGTATGAAATGACTAAAGAGAAATTACTGTAAATGTATTAAAGTGATTATATTGGCTTATTTGCTCACCTTAAAATTGGAGTGCTAAGTGAAAATTGCCCATTAATTAGAATTTAAAAGATTAATATAGTCTCTTAATTATCTAGTTAGGTAGACTTTATTAATCCACCAGATAATTTTTGAAGTCCAAGGTATAGGCTTCAAATTTTTAAAATTTTTATTCCGCAAAAACAAGATTAAATAATACCAGTGCATTTATTTACCTTACTAACTTGCTCAGGTCCATTGTCCCATGAGTGCCTAAATTCTCCAGTTGTTCATGTAATTCTTCATTCAGTTGTCCAGTGAATTGATATACGTTGTTAGTCCCTAGTTTCTCTTTCATCACGGTATAAAGTTTTTCATGCATTGTTAAAAAGACATTCTTTGGAATTGATGCTATAAATAGAGAAAACTATTATCAAAAGAAACAACAATTCCTTGAAGCAAATAGTCAATATACCCCTACTAATACTTGGTCAGTAGGGACTATAGCCAAAGTTCACCCAGTATATAAAATCGCCTCCTGCAAATAAAAGTAGATGAAGATCTAACCTATACTGTGAGACAGTAAAAGTATGTAGGGGGATTCACTTTAAGGGATACTCTATAAGTGCGTGATTAAGAGGGCCTCTGGAAAACACAAATCTAGTGATGTTATGTCCATGTTTGAAACCTTTCATGGCTTCCTATCCTTAACAAAGTTTACAAGGTCTTCTATCATCTTTCTAGCTCTCCAATGATATTTCCAGCCCCTTCTCCCTCCAAATCTATATTCCAGGTATACTGAAAACACTCACTCTTTTATATATCCCAGCGTTTTCATGAGCTGTTCTATCTGCTCAGAACATTCTCTACTTGACCAACCTCACCCTTACTCCCACACCCACAAGCCATAAATTTCTTGTGCTAATTTCTATTTCTCTTTCAAGTGTCTTCTTGAATATTGCTTCCACCAGTAGGCCTTTCCTAAACCTATGAACAGCTCTGGTCCCACTATTTCCTTTATGTTAGTGTTCATGCTCCTTCCACAATGCACATTCCTGGTTGGGTTGAGGTGGTGAGAGTATGAGTGAGTTTTTAAACTCATTATTCCTTTTTATTTTTTCTTTAATCCTGTTTTATTGTCTTCAAAGTAGCTTTTTCAAAAAATAATTTTTAATGTTGTAATTCATCATCCTATTTTGTGTAGGTTACATTTTGTGTAACTTAATTAAAAATAATTTTTAGATTGCCTGAGCCATATATCTTCTCTGTAAGAGGAATGCATGAGAAGAATGCGAAGCTGGCTCAAGAGTAAATATTAACATATTTCATTCTGTTAAATAGAAATATTTAAACATAAAAGTCCAGAGAGGAAGCACAAGTGAGAAAACTTGATCAATTCCATATACCTCTGATTGGTGAGTAAGTAGGCATATTTTTCTGAAGGGACATGTGAACTTACAGATCAAGAGCCTTCAAAGTATTTATATTCTTTGATCTAGAATTCCACAGTCCAAATATCGGGAAGCACTAAATAGTCAAAGAATTTAAGCAACATGTTGTGATTTTCATGCAAACAAAAAGAAAAAATAATCATGCTATTGATCACTGACAGCTTTTAAAACAAACTTTTTTGTCTTAATGGCAAGAAAAGGCTATGAGAGGCTACATGAAAAGGAACCTAAGAAAGAAGCAAAAAGGGAAGCAAAGAGAAAGAAGCCATAGACAGCAGAAGCAAGCACAGACACTGTGAAAGCAGAGAAAAGAACCAGGCACAAAATGAACCAGTTCTGCATTCTTGGGAGGACAAATGACCTCAGCACGCACGTTTGCAGCCTGGGAAGAAATAAAGGCAGACAGTTACACTGGAAGCATGCTGACTAGTATAATCCAGCAGTCTCTGAGGATGGAGAATGAAAGGGCACCAATTACACGAAGCCAAGCCCCACTTACCTTAATAGCCCTATGGAATATGTCAGGAAATGCCACATAAAGGGTTTACTAAGCAGTGGAATTCTACTTTCAGGGAGAAGAGTAGCAACATGGAATCAAGCCAAGAGCTATAGCCTGTAGAACACTCTATGCACAGCAGCAGGACAGAGTTAGTGACATTATGGAGAGCTGTAATAGGATACAGATTCCAAATATTTTCCAAAGTAAACATCAGTGAGGTAACCTCATCTCTTACACATGTCTAATCAAGACCTAAATGTATTAGGCTGCCAATAATTTGTTTTTCAATGACCAAACTCATCATAAATTCTTTTCTCCTTCTATCCCCACTCTAAAGAATAAAAAAAATAGGCCCTCTCATTCTTACTAGAGTGAGGAGAATGTAACTGTTACTTAAAACTACTCTTGGATTCCAGTGTTGTATTTTAAATGAAATATCTGAAAATATTCTTTACCTGTATGATAGATGGGATTTTGCACCGCTAGTTTAAAATTTACTTCTTTGGATTTTAGAAACACGTTAACTCCCTCTTCTTCAGTAACAAAGGTCATTCGGTTGCCCATAGCAAAGACTGTAAATATTGGTCCATACTGAAAGAAAACACATAAATACAGACCGTATTAGTAAGCATTCCTGATAAATAAGTTTCTGGGCCATGGGTTATGTTTAAGACAGTGTTCCTCAAGAACCCCAATGCTGAAGTTATAGTCAATAAAATTTATGATTATATAAGGTAATTAATTTTCCATTTTGACTGATTCAGCCAAATCTAAATTATATGAATCCTAACACTTAACCTTCCCTTTTTTTTTTTTTGTGAGGAAGACCAGCCCTGAGCTGACATCCGTAGCTAATCCTCCTCTTTTTGCTGAGGAAGACTGGCCCTGGGCTAACATCCGTGCCCATCTTCCTCCACTTTATATAGGACGCCGCCACAGCAGGGCTGACAAGCGGTGCGTCGGCGGGCGCCCGGGATCCGAACCGGCGAATCTCGGGCTCCCAAGCGCAGACTAAACCTTTGTGCCACTGGGCCGGCCCCACTTGATCTTCCTTTCGATCATAATATTATTTGCTTGCACCTTCCTTTCTCGTTAGAAATAATCATTAGAAATTATATCAAACGCTGGGATTCTTGAACACTGTTTTCAAGAGATCAGTAGGCTTATAAGCAATCTCTAGCTCAACTTTGTTCAAGAAAAAGATACAAAATTGCTGACTGATTTTACCATAAATCTGTGGTCCCTCAACAGTGTCTTGCAATCCTAAAAAGGTCTCTAATGTGTTCACTTTCTCACTTTCCAAAATGACTATTTCACCTGTACACCTTGCCCAACCCTCTCCACAAAGAGTGTTCCTGCTTTGTAACTCACAGGGAAAATGGAGGCAATCAAGCAAGACCACTGTCAACTTTTCACCACCAAATCCTGCAAAGATATACATTTGTACCGATTCTCAATGCTTCCCCTCAGGTTAACACAGATGGAAGGTCCTGCCCCTGTGAAATGCCAACACTCCTTCACTTGTGTTATGGATTCCACACTCTTACCTTCTCTTTGCTCTACATTTATGCCTTCTCTCCCTACATCATCAGTTTGCCCTCTCTATCAGATTACTCTTAGCAGCCTACAAACATACTGCAGTGCAGCGTTTGATTTCAGGGAGTCTATGACTTTACTGAGAGAAAAATATATCATTGTTTTCATTGACCTCTAATTGGAATTTAGCATTTTCCTCAATTGTGAATGTAGGCAACAAACCACAATCTTATTCATGACTCTATCATCAAAAGAACCCAACGTTCCAACTGTATTTTGGAACACACTGTTGGGAACTATGAGGCCACTGTGGGCCCAATAATCATTGAGCCACCAAATACCTTTTTCTTGTATTAGTGATCCAGACATCTTTATTGCTTCCCAATATTCCCTATCTACAACTATTTGTTAATCAACACTTAGAAGAATATGAATAATTTTCATTGTTTGTTACAATTTTGTTCAAATGAGAATTCTTAACTTTCCATTAGGAAGGTGGCCTTTGTGACACAAATAGGGATCCAGGCCACAGTGTAGAACAGCCAAGTTCAGACACATTGAATAGCTGAGATAACTGCTGACACGTGGTATTTAAAGTAACTTATTGCAAAGCAACTGCAGATGGCAAATGATCATGTAAGTGTTATAAATTCTGTAACAGGGGCAGTTTTTCATCTTATTTGCTTTCCTTTTATTCTCCTCTTTTTTGCAACATCAGCACTCTGGGTGTTATGAAATAAAGGCAAGCACATGCAGTATGTTGTAGAAGTGGTGCTTGTGTATTTTTTTACTAAACTTTTTATTTTGACATAATTGTAGACTAACATGCAGTTATAAGAAATAATACTGACAGATCCCACGTATCCATTTCTCTGTTTCCTCTAGTGTTAACATCTCCCCAAACTACAGTACAGTATCACAACCAGGCTATTAACATTGATAAAGTCAAGATACAGGAAATTTCCATCACCACAAAGATACCTCATATTGCCCTTTATAACCACACGCATTTGCCTCCTACCCGCCCCCCCACCTCCACCTTAACCCTTGGCAACTACTAACCTGTTCTCATTTCTCTAATATTGAACTTCAAAAATATTATAAAAATAAAGTCATATAGTATGGAAAATTTGGGGGGTCTTTTTTTCACTCAGCATAATTCATTGAGATCCATCCAGGTTGTTTTATGTATCAACAGCTCATTCCTTTATATTTCTGAGTATTCCATGGTATGGATATACTACAGTCTGTTTAAACATTGTTGAAGGACATTTATGTTCTTTTCAGTTTCAAGCTATTACAAAGACAGTTGCTATAAACATTCATGTACAGGTTTTTGTGTGAAGATAAGTTTTCATTTCTCTAGAATAAGCGCCCAGAAGTACAACTGCTGAGTCATATGTTAGCTGTGTGTTTCATTGTTTAAAAAACTGCCAAAGGGTTTTTCCAGAGTGGTTGTACCATTTTACATTTCCACCAGCAATACATGACTGATCCAGTTTCTCTGCATCTTTACTAGCATTTGGGGGTTGTCATTATTTTTTATTCAGCCATTCTGATAGGTGCATAGTGATATCTCACTGTGGTTTTAATTTGCATGTCCTCAATGGCTAATGATGTTGAACAGTTTTTCATGTGTTCATTTGCCAGCTGTATATCTATTCTCTTCAGTAAATTATCTGTTCATGTCATTTATCAATTTTCTAATTGGATTGTTATTATTTTCTTTAATATTGAGTGTTGAGAGCCAGCCCTGATGGCCTACTGGTTTAAGTTCGGCGCTTTCACCACTTTGGTGGCCTGCGTTTCTTTCTCGGTCATGGAACCACACCACCCATCTGTTAGTTGCCATGTTGTAACGGCAGCTCACAGAGAAGAGCTAGAAGGACCTACAACTAGGATATACAACCATGCACTGGGGCTTTGGGCAGGAAAAAAAAAGAGGAAGATTGCCAACAGATGTTAGCTCAGGGCGAATCTTTCCCTGCAAAAAAATATTGAGGGTTGAGAGTTCTTTACATATTCTAGATGCTAGTCTTTTGTTAGATACATGGCTTGCAAATATTTCCCTCAGTCTATATCTTGTTGTTTCATCCTCTTAGCAGGGTCTTTCACAGAGCAAAAGTTTTTAATTTTGATGAGGTCCAATTTATCAGTTTTTGCTTTTATAAACTGTGCTTTTGATGTAAAGTCTAAGAACTATTTCCTAGCCCTAGATTAAGAATATACTCTCCTATTTCTTTTCTAAAAGTTTTATACTTTCATGTTTTACATTTAAGTCTGTGATCTATTTTGATTTTATTTTTGTATAAGATGTAAGACTTAGGTCAAGGTTCATTTCTTGTTTTTGATTTTTGGTAATTAGTGTCCAATTGCTTCATCACCATTTGTTGAAAAGGCTATCTTTATCAAGTAAAGGTGCTTTTGCACCTTTGTCTAAAATCAGTTGGGCATTTAGGTGGGTCTATTTCTGGATTCTCTTTTCTGTTTCATTGATCTTTGAATCTACTCCTCCACCAATACCACATAGTCTTGATTACTGTCACTATGTAATAAGTCTTGAAATTGAGTAGAGTGATTCCTCCCATTTTATTCTTTTTCAAAATTGTTTTAGCTATTCTAGCTCCTTTGCCTTTCCATATAAATTCCTGAATAATCTTGTCTATAACTACAAAAAAAAAAAAAAACCTGTTGGGAATTTGATACAATTTTCATTGAACCTGTAAATCAATTTAGGGAGAATTGACATTTTTACTATGTTGACTTTTCTGATCCATCAACACAGCATGCCTCTTCATTAAGATCTTTGATTTCTTTCATCAGTGTTTTCTGGTTTTCAGCACACAAGTCCTATACACATTTCGTTAAATTTACACCTAAATACTTCTTTCTCTTTTTGAGTGATTGTAGATGGTATCATATTTTTAATTACCATTTCCACATATTCATTGTTAGTATGTATCAATACAATTGATTTTTGTATGTAGGCTTTATATCCTATGACCTTGCTGAACTCATTTATTAGCTCCAGGAGATTTTTTGTAGATTCCTTGGGATTTTCTAAGTAGACAATCGTGTCAGCTGCAAATAAGGACAGTTTTATTCTTCCTTCCTATATGTCCTTTATTTCTGTTTTCTTGCTTTATTGCACTCACTAGAACTTCCAGAACTATGTGGAATAAGAGTGGTGACAGTAGACATCCTTGCTTTGTTTCCAATCAGAGATGACGCATTTAGTCTTTCACCATTAAGACTGCTATTAGCTGTAGGATTTTTGTAGATGTTCTCTATCAAGTTGAAGATATCCTCTATTATTAGTTTTCTGAGAGTTTTTTTTAAATCATGAATGGATGTTGAGTTTTGGCAAATGCTTTTTCTGCATCAATTGTCATGATTGTGTGCTTTTTCTTCTTTGGCCATTAATAGGGTGGCTTACACTGATTGGTTTTCAAATATTGTACCAGTCTTGAATCCCTGGAATAGACCTCACTTTGTGACTGGGTACAACTCCTTTCATATGTTGCTAAATTTTATTTACTGATATTTGTTAAGGATTTTTGCATCTATGGACTATAGTTTTCTTCTTTTCTACTGTCTTTTTCTGGTTTGGTATCAGGGTAATATTGCTTCATAAAATGAACAGGGAAATTCCCCCATTCTCTTCTACTTTCTGGAAGAGATTGTATAGAAATCATGTTAATTCTTTAAACATTTGGCATAATTCTACAGTAAAACAATCTGGGCCTAGGGATTTCTTTTTTGGGAGTGTTAGAATTATGAACTTAATGTTGTTGTTAGTACTGTCAATTCCAACTCCTAGCAACCCTGTGTACAGCAGAGTGGAACCCTGCCTCATCTCTTTGCGCCATCCTCTCACCTTCTGATGCTACATCAGACAATGCTCCACTGCTATTCACAGGGTTTTCATGGACAATTTTCTGAAGTGGGTGACCAGGTCCTTCTTCCCAGTCTGTCTTAGTCTGGAAGCTCCCTTGAAATATGTGTGCCATGGGTGACCCTGCTCGTATCTGAAATCCCATTGGCATAGCTATCAGCATCACAGCAACACACAGTTGCCACGGTATGACAACCGACAGATGGCTGGTGTGGTTCTCTGACTGGGAAAAGAATCCAGGTTGCAGCCGTGAAAGTGCCAAATCTTAATCACTAGACCACCAGGGCTGGCTCAATAACCTAAATAGTATAGGCCTATTCAAATTATCTATTTCATATTGAATTGTTTTGCTGGTTTTCTTTTTGATGAATTAGTCCAGTTCATCTAAGGTGTCAAATTTATATGTGTAGGGTTGCTAATAGCATTGCCTTATCATCCTTTTGATGTCTGCTGGGTGTGCAGTGATATATCCTGTTTTATTCTGACGTTGGTTTTTTGTGTCTTCTCTCTTTCTTCGTCAGTCTTGCATGAGGTCTTTCAATGTTATTGATCTTTTCAAAGAATTGGCTTGCTCTTTTATTGATTTTCTCTACTGCTTTTCTGTTTTCAATTTCATTGATTTCTGTTCTTTAGTATCTCCTTCCTTTGGCTTGTTTTGGGTTGATTTAGCTCTTTTGTGGAGAGGGGGCTGAGGGTGAAGTTTTGATGACTGATTTCAGACTTATCCTTTCTTCTAATATAAACATTTAAGGATATAAATTTCCCTCTCAGTACTGCTTTAGCTGTGCCCCAAACATTCTGATAGGTTGCATTTTTATTTTCTTTCAATATATCTTTTATTTCCCTTTGATTCATGGATTATTTCAAAGTATGTTGTTTAGTTGCTAAGTATATTGTTTAGTTTCTAGTTTCTTGTTATCTTTCTGTTATTGATTTCTAGTTTTATTCCACTGTAGTCAGAGAACACACCATACAATTTCAATTCTTTTAATTTTATGAGGTTTGTTTTATGGCTCTAGATATGGTCTATCTTGATATCTTCAAGTTTCATGGGCACTTGAAAAGAATGTGTGCCCTGCTTTGTTAGGTGGAATGTTCTATATGTATTCCTTAGATCCTTTTGGTTGATGGTCTTTTATATTCTAGCTGATTTTCTGTCTATGTGTTCTATCAATTGTTGACAGAAGGTTGTTTAAGTGTCCAACTATAATTGTGGATTTGTCTGTTTCAAGTCTGTTTGCCTTCAGTTTTGCCTTCACATAATTTGCAGTTCTGTTTGTTTGGTGCATGAACATTTATGAATGCTAACTCTTCTTGGTATATTGACCCTTTTACCATTATAAAACATCCCCCTCTGATAATTTTCTTTGCTCTAAAGCTACTTTATCTGATATTAATATAACTACTCCTACTTTCTTTTGATTAATGCTTGCATGATATAGCTTTTTCCATATTTTTCTTTTCAATATGCCTATTTCATTACATTTAAAATGAGTTTCTTACTGATGTCATACAGTTGGGTCATATTTTTATCCATTTTGCAAATATCTGTCTTTTAATAATTGTACTTACACCATTTATAATTTTTTTTATTGAGGTGACATTGGTTTATAACATTGTATAAATTTCAGGTGTACATCATTGTACTTCTATTTCTGCATAGATTACATCATGTTCACCACCAAAATACTAATTACAATCCATCACCACACACATGTGCCAAATCATCCCTTTTGCCCTCCTCCCTCCCCCTTTGCCCTCTGGTAACCACCAATCAAATATCTGTCTGTATATGTTTGTTGTTTGCTGTTTCTATCATCTACTTATGAGTGAGATCATACAGTTTTTGACCTCTGACTTATTCTGCTTAGCATAATACCCTCAATGTCCATCCATGTTGTCACAAATGGCTGGATTTCATCATTCCTTATGGCTGAGTAGTATTCCATTGTGTATATGTACCACATCTTCTTTATCCATTTGTCCCTTGATGGGCACTTAGGTTGCTTCCAAGTCTTGGCTATTGTGAACAATGCTGCAATGAACACAGGGGTGCATGTATCTTTACATATTGGTGTTCTCATGTTCTTTGGATAAATACCTAGCAGTGTAATAGCTGAATCATATGGTAGTTCTATTCTTACTTTTTTGAGGAATCTCCATACTGTTTTCCATAGTGGCTGCACTAGTTTGTACTCCCACCAGAAGTGTATGAGAGTTCCCTTCTCTACACATCCTCTCCAACACCTGTTGTTTCCTGTCTTGTTAATTACAGCCATTCTGATGGGTGTGAAGTGATATCTCCATGTAGTTTTGATTTGCATTTCCCTAACAGTTAATGATGTTGAACATCTTTTCACGTGCCTGTTGGCCATCTGTATATCTTCTTTGGAGAAATGTCTGTTCAGGCCTTTTGCCCACTTTTTAATTGGGTTGTTAGTTTTTTTGTTGAGATGTATTAGTTCTCTATATATGTTGGAGATTAACCTCTTATCAGATATAAGGTTTGCAAATATCTTCTCCCAATTGGTAGGTTGTCTTTTCATTTTGTTAATGGTTTCCTTTGCTGTGGAGAGCTTTTTAGTTTGATGTAGTCCCATTTGTTTATTTTTTCTATTGTTTCCCTTGCCTGGTCAGACACGGTACTTGAAAATATGTTGCTAAGACCAATGTCAAAGAGTGTACTGCCTATGTTTTCTTCTAGCAGTTTCATGGTTTCAGGTCTTACATTCAAGTCTTTAATCCATTTTGAGTTGACTTTTGTGTATGGTTTAAGATAGTGGTCTATTTTCATTTTTTTGCATGTGACTGTCCAGTTTTCCCAACACCATTTGTTGAAGAAACTTTCCTTTCTCCATCGTATGTTCTTGGCCCCTGTGTCAAAAATTAGCTGTCAAAAGATGTATGGGTTTATTTCTGGGCTCTCAATTCTATTCCATTGATCTGTGTGTCTGTTTTTGTGCCAGTACCATGCTGTTTTGGTTACTACAGCTATGTAGTATATTTTGAAATCAGGGAGTGTGATTCCTCCAGCTTTGTTCTTTTTTCTCAGTAGTCCTTTAGCTATTCGGGGCCTTTTGTTATTGCATATAAATTTCAGGATTCTTTGTTCTATTTCTGTGAGAAAGGTCGTTGGGACTTTGATAGGGATTGCATTGAATCTATAGGTTGCTTTATGAAGTATGGACATTTTAACTATATTAATTCTTCCAATCCAAGAGCACAGAATATCTTTCCATTTCTTTGCGTCTTCTTCAGTTTCTTTCAACAATGTTTTATAGTTTTCAGTGTACAGATCTTTCACCTCTTTGGTTAAGTTTATTCCCAGGTATTTTATTCTTCTTGTTGCAGTTGTAAGTGGGATTGTATTCTTAATTTCTCTTTCTGCTACTTCACTGTTAGTGTATAGAAATGCAACTTATTTTTGTATGTTGATTTTGTATCCTGCAACTTTACCATATTCATTTATTATTTCTAAAAGTTTTTTGGTGGATTCTTTAGGGTTTTCTATATATAAAATCCTGTCATGTGCAAATAGTGACAGTTTCACTTCTTCCTTTCCAGTTTGGACCCCTTTTATTTCTTTTTCTTGTCTGATTGCTCTAGCCAGGACTTCCAATGCTGTGTTAAATAGAAGTGGTGAAAGTGGGTATCCTTGTCTGGTTCCTGTTCTTAGAGGGATAGCTTTCAGTTTTTCACCATTGAGGATGATATTAGCTGTGGGTTTGTCATATATGGCCTTTACTATGTTGAGATACTTTCCTCCTATATCCACTTTCTTCAGAGTTTTTATCATAAATGGATGCCGTATCTTGTCAAATGCTTTCTCTGCATCTATTCAGATGCTCATGTGATTTTTATTCTTCATTTTATTAATGTGGTGTATCACATAGATTGATTTGCAGATGTTGAACCATCCCTACATCCCTGGGATGAATCCCACTTGATCGTGGTGTATGATCTTTTTAACATATTGCTGTAATTGATCTGCTAGTATTTTGTTGAGGACTTTTACATCGACGTTCATCAGTGATACTTGCCTATAATTTTCCTTTTTTGTGTTGTCTTGTCTGGTTTTGGTACCAGGGTAATGTCGGCTTCATAGAATGAGTTGGGAAGCCTCCCCTCCTCTTCAATTTTTTGGGAGAGTTTGAGAAGAATAGATATTAAGTCTTCTTTGAATGTTTGGTAGAATTCACCAGGGAAGCCGTCTGGTCCTGGACTTTTATTTTGGGGGGAGGTTTTTGATTACTGTTTCTATCTCCTTGATGGTGACTGGTCTATTCAAATTCTCTATTTCATCTTGATTCAGTTTTGGAAGGTTGTATGATTCTAAGAATTTATCCACTTATTCTAGATTGTCCAATTTGTTGGCATATACCTTTTTGTAGTATTCTCTTATAATCTTTTGTATTTCTGAGGTGTCCGTTGTAATTTCTCCTCTTTCATTTCTGATTTTACTTACTTGAGCCATCTCTCTTTTTTTCTTGGGGAGTCTAGCTAAAGGTCTGTCAAGTTTGTTTATCTTTTCAAAGAACCAGCTCTTGGTTTTCTTGATTTTTTTCTTTTTTTTTTTTTAGTGTCTATTTCATTTATTTCTGTCCTGATTTTTATTATTTCCCTCCTTCTACTGATTTTGGGCTTTGTTTGTTCTTCTTTTTCCAGTTCCTTTAGGTGCACTGTTAGATTGTTTATTTGAGAGTTTTCTTGTTTGTTGAGATAGGTCTGTATTGCTATAAACTTCCCTCTTAGAACTGCTTTAGCTGTACCCCATAAATTCTGGCATGTCGTATTTTCATTTTCATTGGTCTCCAGATATTTTCTGATTTCTCCTTTGATTTCTTCATTGACCCAATCATTGTTCAAAAGCATTTTGTTTAATCTCCATGTTTGTGGCTTTTCCTCCTATAGTTGATTTCTAGTTTCATACCTTTGTGGTCAGAAAAGATGCTTGGTATTATTTCAATCTTATTAAATTTATGGAGACTTGTTTTGTGGCCTAATATGTGATCATCCCTGGAGAATGTTCCATGTGCATTTGAAAACAATGTGTATTCTTTGGATTTTGTATGGAATGTTCTGTATATTTCTACTAAGTCCATCTGGTCTAATGTGTTGTTTAAGGCCAATGTATTCTTGTTGATCTTCTGTTTGGATGATCTATCCATTGGTGTAAGTGGAATGTTAAAGTCCCCTACTATTATTGTATCACTATTTCTCCTTCTATGTGTGTTAATAACTGCTGTATATATTTAGGTGCTCCTATGTTGGGTGCATAGATATTTACGAGTGTTATATCCTCTTGTTGGATTTTTCCCTTGATAATTATGTAGTGCCCTTCTTTGTCTCGTTACAGTTTTTAAGTCTATTTTGTCTGATATGAGTACTGCTACCCCAGTTTCTTTTCACTGCCATTTGCATGGAGTATCTTTTTCCATCCCTTCACTTTCAGTTTGTGAGTATCTTTAGATCTGAAGTGTGTCTCTTGTATGCAGCATTTATATGGGTCTTGGTTTTCTTGGTTTTTTGTCTAATCAGCCACAGTATGCCTTTTGATTGAAGCATTTATTCCATTGACATTTAAAGTAGCTATTGATATGTATGTACTTACTGCCATTTTTTCACGTTTCTTCTTGGTGTTTTAGTAGTTCTCTGTTCCTTTCTTCTTCTCTTGCTCTCTTCCTCTGCAGCTTGATGGCTTTCTTTGGTGTTATGTTTGGGTTCCTTTTGCTTAGGTTTTGTGTATTTATTATAGGTTTCTGATTTGTGATTACCATGAGATGCATATATATGACCTACATATATAACAATCTATATGACCTACATATATAACAATCTATATTGAGTTGATGATCTCTTTAGCTTGGCCTCTGTCTGAAAGCTCTAGTCTTTTACTCCCCTCCTCCCACATTTTCTTTTTGATATCATATCTATCCTCTTGTTTGCATGTTTGTATCCATTACACTCTTATCATGGAAACAGATAATTTTTTCCTATCTGTGGTCTTCTCTTTCCCCCTTAAATAAGTCCCTATAGCATTTCTTGTAGGGCTGGTTTCTTGATGAGAAACTCCTTAAATTTTTGCTTGTCTGGGAAATTCTTTATCTGTCCTTCCATTCTGCATGATAACCTTGCTGGGTAGAGTATTCTTGGCTGTAGGTTTTTTTCCTTTTAGCACTTTAAATATATCGTGCCACTCTCTTCTAGCCTGTAAGGTTTCTGCAGAGAAGTCAGCTGACAGCATTATGGAGTTTCCTTTGTATGTAACTTGTCTTTCTCTTGCAGCTTTTAGGATTCTCTCTTTAATTGTGGACATTTTAATTATGATGTGCCCTTGTGTGGGCCTCTTTAGGTTTATCTTGTCTGGTGCTCTCACTGCTTCCTGTACCTGGATGTCTGCTTCCTTCCTTAGGTTAGGGAAGTTTTCAGCTATTAGTTCTTCAAATAGATTCTCTGCCCCTCTGTCTCTCTCTTCTTCTGGGGCACCTATAACATGGATGTTAGTGTGCTTGACGTACCAGAGGTCCCTTAGACTGTCTTCACTCTTTTTAATTCTTTTTTATCTGTTCAGCTTGGGTGATTTCCTCTAGTCTTTCATCCAGCTCGCTGATCTGTTCTTCTGTATCCTGTACTCTGCTTTTAAGTCCCTCTAGTGAATTTCTCATTTCCAGTATTGTATTCTTCATTTCTGAATCATTCTTTTTTCTGTTTTCCATTTCTTTGTTATGATCTCACTGAGTTCACCCATTCCTTTCCCATGATCAGTGAGCATATCTATGACTCTGTTTGAACTCTCTGTCAGGTAGATTGCTAATTCCTGTTTCATTTATTTCCTTTTCTGGGGTTTTGTCCTGTTCCCTTACTTGGAATGCATTTATTTGCCTCCTCATTTTGCCTCTTCCTTTGTTCTTGTGTCTGTGTATTAGGTATGTCAGCTATGTCTCCTGATCTTGGAGAGATGACCTTAAGTAAGTTATGCCTTATGATGCCCAGCAGCATGCCTCCCTCTGGTCACCAGTTCCAAATGTTCCAGGAGTGACCTGTGCATGGGCTACATGTGTCCTTCTATTGTGGCACAGTTGCTCTTGCTGTAGGTGCCCAGGGAGGCTGAGCTGTTCCCCTGGGTGATTGTAATGCTCAGCTGCATTTGGTTGTTGTATGTCCTTCAGTATCTTTATGCAGTGTAGGGAACTCCAGGCCAGTCTGCTGCAAGGTCTAACAGCACATTCCTGTTGCAGTTTTTCTATTAAATGAGTGGGCCCCCAGCATGGCTGGTTGTTAGGCTCAGGGGCTTACAATTGCTATAAGACTCCAGCCTATTAGGCTCTTGTCAGGTCTCTGAGGATTGCAGCTGAATGTCTGGCCCCAGGCACAGGAGAACCCAGTTGTTTCAGGCTTTGGATGGTGAGGCCAAACCCCTATGTGGCTGTTTGAGAAGCAGAAGTCTTCTGCAGCTGAGAAGCCCTGCCGCCCACAGGGCCACACAAACAGTCAATATAGTCCTGCCCTGTGTGTGCACCCTGACCCCCTAAAGTGGACCCAGTCCCTCCAATGCAAGGGCCCCACACTCTCCACCCAATCCTTGTGCTCGCCCTGCCCCACAGAAGTGGACCCACTTGCCAGGCGGCTCCCTTAAGCAGTCCCACAAGTTGCCCGACGGCTTTCTGTTGGGTGGGGCCAGTCCCTAGGGTGGGCTGTTTTCCTTGATTGAGTTGGATTGAATTGGTGCTCTAGTGGGTGGGCCAGAACCTGGGCTAGCAGGCCCCAGGGAGAACTCCAATGGTGTCTGCCAGTGTCTGTGTCTGCACGCCCACACTAGGTCACAATGGCCACCACCAACGTCCCAGTCCTTATAGAGGTCTCACTTCTCACCAAGATGCACCCAGAGCCTATCAGGTGAGTCTCTCTTCACCAAAGCACTTTCTTTCTGGTGAGTTTAGGTTGCTTTCCAAAATGGGTGAATTTGTGTGTGATCTCTTTAAGAGCCAGCTTTAATTTCTTTGTGTCCCAGCTTTTCCAGGGGTATTCCCTATTGTTGTTAGTAGTCAGCAAAGCCAGATATTATGACACTCATCTTGGTTGTGCTGGGTCCAGAAAATGTATATAGCAGCAATGCTCCGCAGCTCAGGTCCCCCCCTCCTCCAGGGAAGGCTGTGTACCTTTGGATTGCTCCCAGGCAGTTGTGAAGCATTGCAGCTTGTGAAGGTGACATTTTTTTTCTCTCCAGAAGGGAATTTCTGCCTCTTCCACCTTAGTTAGGCCCATCATTTGCTGCAGGGGTTCCTCTTATCCAGTTTTCAATTCTCTCTGGGGGGTAATTTTTCCAAGATTAGTTGTAAATCTGTTGTGTCTGTAGGAGAAGGTGAGTTCAGAGTCTGCCTACACTGCCATCCTGACCTCTCTCTCACCATTTATAATTTAACACAATCATTGATATATTAGGGCTTAAATCTTCTATTTTATTTTTAGCTTTCTGTGTGTTATCTCTGGTTTTTGTTTTTGTTTTACCTGCTTTCCTGTGGGTTACTTGAACATTTTTTAGAACCCCAGTTTGACTTATGGACAGTATTTTTGAGTTTATCTTTTTGCATGGCTTTTTCAGTGATTGCCCTAGGTATTACTTTATATGTACATAACTTATCATAATCAATTGGTGCAGTCATTTTACCAGTTCAAGTGAATCTCTCCTTATGCCCCTTTACCATCTCCCATATATAATTGTATTAAATATTTCCTTTACATACATTTAGAACCACATCAAACAGTGTTATAAATTTCACTTCAGCCACCAAACATAATTTAGCAATCTCAAGAGGAGAAGGAAAGTCCATTGTATTTACATATTCTTTGTTTACTGTGTCCTTTCTTCTTTCTTGCTGTCCAAGTTTCCTTCTTTTATTGTTCCCTTTCTGTTTAGAGAACTTTCTCAAGTTATTTGTTTAGGATAGGTCTGCTAGCAGCAAATTCTCTCAGCTTTTCTTCAACTGAGAATGTCTTGATTTCTCCTTAATTCCTACAGGATATTTTTGCTGGAGATAGGATTCTAGGTTGACAGTTCTTTTCTTTGAGTACTTGAAAAATGATATGCCACTAAATCTGCCATCATTCCAGTTTTTCCCCATAATAAAGTTTCATTTGTCTCTTGCTGCTTTTAAGAATTCTTTCTTTGTCTTTAGTTTTCAGAAGTTTGACTATCATGTGTCTTGATGTGGATTTCCTTGGGTTTATCCTGTTTGGAATTAGCTTACCTTTTTGAATCTGTAGGTTTATGTCTTTTGCCACATTTAGGAATTTTTCAGGCTTTATTTCCACAAATAGTCTTTCAGCCCCACCTTCTTCCTCCTCTCCTTCTGTGACTCTGATGACATAAATATGAGATTTTCTGTTATAGTTTTACAGTCCCTGAAGCTCTGCTCTTTTTTTCAGTTTCTCTTCTCTCTGTTATTCCTATTGGATCATTTGCATAGATCTATCTTCAAGTTCACTGATTCTTTTCTCTCTCTTCTCCATTGTGCTATTCTACCATCCAGTTTTTCTTTTTTAATTATTGTAGTTTTTCAGCTTTAAAATTTCCATTTGTTCCTTCTTTATATGTGCTATTTGCTGAGACATTCTTTTTTTCATTTGTTTCAAGCATGTTTATAATTGCTTGTTGAAGCCTTTTACTATGGCTGCCTTAAGACCCTTATCAGATAATTCTAATACCTGTGTCATCTCAGTGTTAGCATCTGTTGATTGTCTTTTCTTATTCAAGTTGAGATCTTCCTGGTCCTTGGTATGAAGAGTGATTTTCTACTGAAATCTGGACATTTTGATTATTACAGTATGACACTCTGATTCTTACTTAAATCTTACATTTTTCCAGGCCTCCTTTGACATTATTCTGATGTGAGAAGGGTGATGCCACCTCACTACTGCCAGGTAGGGGGGTGAAAATTTATGTTCTTTACTTGGTGTCTATTTACACCTGGGGGAGAAGGCCTCCTTGTTACTGCTGGTTGGGGTGAAAGTAAAGTCTCCCCACTAGGTCTCTTCCTATATCACTCTGGCTGGGAAAAGGAGGGGTTCCTCATTACTGCTCCAGTATGAGCTCTTCTGGTATGGGGGTGAAAAAGGTTCAAGAAGTAGCCTCTTTACTGCTGAGTGGTGGTGAAAATCCAGACTCCCCCTCTAGGGCTCATCAATCACCACCCCAGTGAGTAGTAGAAGACTCCTTGTTATTGCTAGGTGGTGGTGAAGTCCAGCCTCCTGATGTGGTCTCCATTAACAGTGAAATGGTGATGGCCTCGTTATTCCTGAGCAGTGTTGAAAATCATGATTCTCCACTAGGCCTTCTCTGATACCACCCAGCTAGGAGAGGGAGGGTTACTTCATTACAGCCTGACAAAGGTTTTTGGGTAGGCTTTCCACATGGGACTTGCTGACTGAGGTGAGGCCATGGTTTTTTCTATGGTGTCTGGCTGGAGTAGAGCAGTTACTGTCTAAAAGTTTCCTGTTGCTAGGCTGCTCCTTTCCTGGTCCTTTACCCAAAGAAATTAGGCTTTTGGGGGAAGCTTATTTATTTTCTTTAGTCTGTGCTAATTGACATCTCCAGGTTCCTGGCTTTTCTAGAAACCAATCTAGAGATATGAAGCAGAAAGGAAATTCAGTGAACTCACTACCACATTGTTCCTCAGATCCTGTGGTCATTGGCCTATCTGCCTTCCTCCCTCTGCCATTCAGAATCTTATGTTTACTTTACATGTAATGTCCAAGTATTATTTAGCTGTACTTAGTGGGAGGAATAGGGAAAAGTACAAGTATGCAATCTTTTCAAAAGCAAACAGCTCTAATTCATTTTTTTTTAATTCATAGAATATCTGAAAGTTAAATATCTCTGGGTCCTCTGCCCATGATGCTGTTTCTCCTCCTTCCAAGAATGGAAACATTCTTGTTGGAAGGAAAACTAGGCAGCTGGAGGACAGAGGTGAGATGAATACTTTTCATTATATATAAGTTTATGCTTTTAGAATATAAACCTATTTTAAAAAACTAATTTTTAAAGAAAAAGATGGACTTCCAATTTTGGTAGCAATATTGTGGCAACTTCTTTCTGAATTGTGCCACTTCTTTCCTGGAAACCACACAGAGCCACAAGGAGAAAGAAACAAACACATGCACAAGCAATATATTGAGCTAAACAATAAGAAGAAAAGCTACAAACTACAAAAGTGTTGCCCACAGCACCTGAAACCAGCAGGACTGGCAGTGGAAGCTATAACATCATGGTGGGAAAGAATAAGGAATGTACAGGGGCTTAAATAATGCCAAAGCTCAGAAATATACACTATGAGATAGGAGACGGCAATACACAGATGGGCTAAGATAAACAGGCCATGGATACTGAGAGAGGTAGCAGAAGATGACACAGAAAATGTTCAGAAGGTTCCAGAAAGCATCATCTTCTAATCATGAAGAGAATACCTGAGAAGACAAGGGTTGTATCTCTTGGTAGCAGCAGCTATTGAAGAAAGGCAGTGAGAGCGCAAGTCTGGAAGATTCAATCCTGAAAGGCAGAGAAGCCATGGATGCAGAGGCACTATATTTTCACTGTAGCAAAAGAAGATAGCAAACCTAAGCCAAGAAACCTGGAAAGCAACAGCCCCAACCAAAACTTCCTGCTGACAGCTGGTCCAAAACAACTCAACTCCCTCAGATATGGTAAAACAGAACAGAAAACTTCAGCACTATAAGAAAAATTCGTAAGAAAAAAAAAGAGACAAAAGTAGAAGTTCCTTATAAATGAAGAAACTCCCCAAAAATATTTGCTCAAGAGTACATAGAACCTGTCAAGCAAAATTATTTTTATGAAATTTAAAAATTAGGGGGCCATCCCAGTTTGGCACACTCCACTTTGGTGGCCTGGATTCACTTCTCAGGCACAGACCTACACCATTCGTTGGCAGCCATGCTGTGGCAGCAACCCATATACAAAATAGAGGAAGACTGGCACAGATGTTAGCTCAGGGTGAATCTTCCTCAGCAAATAAAAAAAAATTAAGGTAATCATTGCAGCTGCAAAGAATATAAAGCAGAAATATAATAAACCATGGAAGATCTGGTCAGACAACAGAAGAAAATTAGAAATAAAGGAACTCAGGAAAGAAAGAGACAATAAAGACATTTCTGAATAAAAGACAACAATTACAAGAAGGACAAAGGAGACTGAGTCACAAAAAACAAAGAGTCTAAGGAAAAGAGAGCATAGAAATGCAAAAAATAAAAATCATGAAATAGAAATAAATATATGAAAAGAATTGCCGAGGAAATGACAGCTATAGAAGACAGATAAAAGAGATTAAACCTATGCATAACTGGACCTCTTTCCCAAACTCCACGTTCATTTATCCAACTGCTTAACTCAACATCTCCCCTTGGATGTTGACATCCCAAACTCCTAGATATCTAAAACTGAACTTCTGATCTTCCCTTCCAATGAGTTCTTCTTGCAATCTAGCCCATCTCACTTTATGGCAACTCCACACTTTCTAGTTTCTCAAGCCAAACTTCTGGGAGCCACCTTTGACCCTTTTCATTCTTTATATGCCACATTCAATCCACCAGTAAATCTTGTTGCTTCCACCTTCAAACTATATCCAGCCACTTCTCAAACTTCCACTGCTATCACCATGGTCCAAGCCACCATGATCTCAAGCTTGAATTATTGCAATAACCTTCAAATTTTCTTCTTTCTTTTACCCTTATGTTCCTATTTTTAACAGAGCAGCCAAAGTGATCCTTTAAAAACTAAATCAGAGCACATTGCTCCTCTGCTCAAAACAAAGTGTTCCTATTTCATTCTAAATTACAAATGTATTTACACTTTGATTCTGATGTACAAATATACTTGCACACATATAGATAACATTTGTTGCTACATTATTTATAACAGCAAATTATGGAAAACAAACCATGTCAATTAAGTGACTGGTTCAGTGAACTATGATTCAGGGGATACTTCACAGCTTTTAAAACAAATGCAGATGCCTCTGTTTCTGTGTAGGATGAAGTAGAACCAGGTGATCCAAGAATCTCACTAGCAAGTAGGAAAAGATGAGCAGATTACAAAGATCATATTTTTAAAGGCATCTGAGAGTTGGGGAAATAATCAGAACTAAACGGACTAAAATTCCACAGAGAGAGAACTGCACAGAAGTGAACAGGTAATAGATTACTATTTATTTACCTGGCAGCATCTGTGAATTCTGGATTTGGGTTGAAGGTCAGGACTGAAATAGGCATCTTTGAAAAAACAGCTAACATCAAACTTAATGGTGAAATTTTGAAGACTTGTCCCCTAATATTAGGAAAAAGACAAGCTTCTCTTCTCTCACCACATCTATTCAACAATATATTAGAGGTTGTACTGATTGTAATAACACAAGGGATAAGGATGAGAAAAAAGGAATTAAATTTACCCGTTTGCAGGACATATTGTTTATGTATAAAAATCTTAAGGAATCTACAAAATAACTACTGGAACTAATAAGTGAATTTAGCAAGGTCACAGGATACAAAGTTAACATAAAAAAATTGTATTTTTATGTCCCAGCAGGATACAACTGGAGAACAATGTGAAAACAATTTTATCTACAATAGCTCAAAAATATAAAATACTGAGCCAGCCTTGATAGCCCAGTGCTTAAAGTTAGGCATGTTCCGCTTCGGCGGCCTGGGTTCGGTTCCCAGGAGCAGAACGAAATCACTCATATCAGTAGCCATGCTGTGGTGGCAGCTCACATAGAAGAAATAGAAGGACTCACAACTGAAATATACAACTGTGTACTGGGGCTTTGGGGAGGGAAAAAAAGAGAGAGAAAGATTGGCAACAGATGTTAGCTCAGAGTGAATCTTTAAGAAAAAAAATATATATATACTTAATACTTAAGAAAATAATTAAGATTTTAAGTACTCATTGACAATCAGGCAAGACCTCATCACAAAAAACTGCAGAATATTTCTGAAAGAAATTATATAGCTAAATAAGTGGAGAAATATACAGCATTCATAGATTAGAAGACTTAATATTACTAAGAATTCAATTCTCTTCCAATTTTTCTATAGAGTTAACAAACTTCCAGTCATAATTCCAGCAGTCTTTATTATAAATATTGACAAGCCAGTTCTAAAATTTATATTAAAATGCAAATAATCTTCAATGTCAAGTCACTTACAAAAAATATGGAGAATTTTTACTACCTGATTTAAAGACTTACTATAAAACTATAGTATTTAAGACAGTGTAGTATTAACAAAGGAGTGGGCATATAAATCAATGGAATAGTATAGAAAGGCTAGAAATAGATCTACACATATATGGTCAAATGATCTTTGAATAGCTGCAAATACAATTCAATAAGAAAAGGAAAGTCCTTCAAGAAATGATACTGGAACAATTGGACATCCAAATGGAGAAAAAATGACCCTCACCCCTTGCTTACACCAAAGAAAAAATTTAACTCAAAGTGGATCATAGACCTAAATATAAAATGCAACTCTATAAACCTTTTAGAAGAAAACAGAATAATCTTCTTGATTTTGTTTGACTTTCTGAGACAAACTGGTAAAAACCTTCCTTAAAATTTATCAAAATCATATGCCTAAGGAAGGCTATGGGAGACAAAAGAGTATTTCTTTTAAAGATATTTTTTCATCTATCAGAGTAGCAAGACTTATGGTACTTGGTGTGAGCCAGAATCCCCTATATTCAAAGGAAAAGAAAAAGTGTATACGGTTACATCCTTTTGCAAAGGTAACACAATAACATAAACAATTTAAATGTTCAGGCCCTTTGAGCAATTCCACTTCTGGGAATTTATTCTGAGGAAACAATCAGATAAGTGCAAAAAGCACAACCACACAATACACGCACATACACAGACACGAGAATCTTCCTCAAAACATTTAAGGAAAATAAGTTGACAGTAACCTATATACTATTTTTGAAAGATATACTATATTTGAAAGCTATTTTAAGGACAAAAACATCTACTACAACAATACTAATCTCAGCGTGCAGTGAAATTGGATCTCATCATTATCAAATAATAACAACAGCTGAAAATACAAAGCCAGCTAAATTTGTCAAGACCAAGTTTGCAAGTAATTTTTACAATAGCCTGGTGTTAACTTCGATTTGGATACTAATTTATTATGAGTTTTCATAAACTGAAATTAATTGTATTACACTTCTGTCTTTCCCAACTGTTGCAAGTATTTAGTTAATATGTATGCACAGGATTTTTTTTAATAATGATGAAGTAACTAGCACTTATAAATTAATCTCTACTTCCAAAAAAGCAGCTACAAGCTGCATTGTATTTCATAACTGACAAAAATCTATTTCTTTTGAAAAACTTTGCATAAAGCATAGTCGTCGGTTATTAGTTGAGGAATTAAGGACTAGATCGTTTAATTGTGCACAGCAAGTATGTTCCCCGTGTTGTAACACTGCACTTGAAAGCCAAAAAAAAGAAAGAAAAAAGAAAACATTACTCCTCCAGAAACCCCACCTGTAAAGCCACATACCTTGATTCTTGCTTTTTCTATAAATTCTAGAGGGGCTTTCCCAAACTCAAATCCAGCTCCAAACCAAGGAATCCAGCCCCTTATGCACGGGGGTCCACGCAAGTTCTTCCCCTGAAGGAATAATAAAAGAGCAACGCAACCAAGGATTATAATCACCGCTGGGTAAATTTGTTCCATGTCTTTGTCCAGCACCTTCCAGAATCAGAGAAAAGTCCTGCTGCCGTGGCACTTTTTCCTTCTCGCTGGGATAGGGCACCCACCGGATCTCCCAACCTTTCTGCTGCAACTTCCGCAGCTTGTTCACCTCCTTTACTGTAGCCTCCTTTCCCCGCCCCAATTTTTAGGTGACTTTTGCATCATCGCTCCCTCCCACCTCCACTTCTCTTTGAATTTCTGGCCGCCCGGGACGGACTACAGGGGCGGGACCGCGCCATGAAGGGTGCGGAGGGGTGGAGGAGGAAGAACACGCGCTGTTGCCATGGAGACGGGGGGCGGCGGCGCAGTGGGCGCCCGGCTCGCGGCCAATCAGAGAATGTGGCCCGGAAGGCGCGGAGTCCGGCGGACTACATTTCCCAGAAGCCTCGTGGCCTTCGCGTTGTTTTTCTGCTCTCAGCCCGCGGACCAATGAGCCTGGGGCTGCGAGGGAGGCTGCGGGTTCGCCGGGCCCGCCTGGCCGAGCCGAACGAGGGACATGGTCCCCGCCCCGCCACTCGCCGGTTGAGGGGGGGCCGCCCTGGCAGGGTGGCAGGCAGCCGCGGCGCGGGGCGCCGGCCAGAAGGGGTGCGTCGTCGTCCTGTCCTGCGGCTGAATGTCTGTTCCAGAGGACGAGAAGAGGCTTTTGCCGCTCGCCCAGAGATGGCCCCGAGCGAGCAAGTTCCTTCTGTCGGGCTGCGCGGCTACCGTGGCCGAGCTAGGTACCCGGCCCCCCACGCCTGGGCCTCCCCGCGAGTGGTCGAGGCGCCGCGCTGGGGGTGGGTGGGGTGGCGGCTTCGTCTTTGGGTGTGTGGAGCCCGCGATCTTGCGCCCTCTTCTCCCACACCTGTCCGGCAGGCAGATGTGGCAGGGTGGGGGCAAGGCCAGCTGTGTGAGGAGGAGGGATCGGAGGTCCCTAAGATCTCTTCCTTCCAATTTCGTCTCCCTCAGAGGTGTGCTTTTGTGCCTGAATGTGGACTTTTAAAAGCTTCATGAGCTGTCATTCCTCTATAGGGATCATTTTCCCTTTCGTGAGGATGACCTTTTTAAAAACACAGTCCATTTTTCATCCTTATAATAATATAATCCAGATAATCTCTGTGATTTATATTCTTACACAGCTTCACTGTGTCATTTGGGGAGGGGGTCTAAATTGTGGACCCAACTTGTGGGACTTAAGCTATTAACCTATCACTTATTGAGCATCTACTCAACATCTGCCAGTTGACCTCTTTGAGCTTAACTCATCTATATTGTGTTTACTTGGCAGGATTCTGAGAAGTCATTAATCTGTAAATACTGAATCCAGGCAGGGCACCCATTAATTGTGACATTATTGTAATTACTACAATGCTAAGGCCTGTGGAGAGAGAGTTAAAAAGACCCAGCCCTGACCTTCTTACAGGCTAGTGAGGAGACATGCAGAGATAGACAATTACATTGTGCTCCTTATTATAATGAAGGTATTATTAAGTACATAAGAGCATAGAGGACAGACAGTTACATCTGCCTAAGCAACTCAGAGAAAACTTAAGAGGCCACCTAGAGCAGAATTATGATGCTCTTGCATGAGCTGGTGATGTTCTTCCAAGGATTTTGTGAGTAGAGTGCCTGTGTGTTCCCCGTGAAGCCTTCACCGTGCATTTTAAGATTGCTGTGCATTTAAGATCCTTTTCATTTTCTTGCCCATTAAGAAAAAAAAGCAACAGCTCCGATGTGTAATCATCTGTAAATGTTAATTTGTCCTGTTCTAAAGCGAGTTTATTTTGTATTTCCAGTGGAGCCAGCACATGATCTGTTATTCTGTCCTTTGTGCTCATCCACTCTTGCCTTTTGGACATTCTTTTTTTCTTTCTCCTCCCAAAGCTGATGAAAAATTTTTATTCATTGTTTTTACTGAAATACAATTCATCAACTTTTTAAAAAATTTAAAAGCAGATTGCTGAATGATTAGATATATTTCCAGTTGTGTGTTTTGTTTTTTTTTAACCTGTTTCCCCCTGTGACCAGTGGCTTTGGTCAAGGAACATTCCTTCTGTTAAAATTTCATGGAGAACTGTGTGTGGGCTGGAAATGGGAGGCGGAGGAATCAAAATATGAGATGGTTTTGAGTACAAAATAATTTAGGATCAAAACCTGAAGCATTAACTAACAAGCAAGGAAACCAAAATTATTTTGAGAAGCATAACCTATGCTAATATAGAGGCTCCTGTATCTTAAGACTTTTCGGGTTTCATATGTCGATAAAGCATTGCTTGAATTCTCTGTATGCAAACTGTTTTAGGAAACTATCAGCAAGATGTTAACTCTTCCAAAGACCAGTGGTAAGATTTAATATTCTCTTCCCCTGACTCTGTTTTCTCTTGGAAAAGGTATAGCTATGGTTTTGTATCAGGTGGTGATCATTGAAAAGACGTATGTAATGGCAATAATGTTCACGAGCTTATCTGAATCTGGTTATTTCAGTTATGTGGGACATTGTGTGTATAAAGTTATGAGCTTGAACTTCCTTATGTGGGCCAGTTAGCTTCACTCTGTTTCGAGGTAAAAGGTCTATCTCTCATTCAAAATGTAGTCATTAGAAAAAAATTTTCAAGTATAGTTGGTACTTGTAAGGAGGCCATGCCAAAACTTATCAGTGGTGGAAAAACAACTCAATATTTGCCTTAATTGAAAGAATATTGAGCGTGGCACTCTTGTATATAAAAGACATTATAAACTCCATATTGCATCATTTATATCTCAAACATCGGGTCAGGGATTCGTGTGCATGTGGCTATCACTCATGAAATTATAGAATTCAGCTTCATCTGGCACTTATTAAGAATCTACCATAAGTAGTACACTGGATCTTAATCATGGTTGCAGTCAAGGGGACATTACAGAATATGGATAACTGAAATTATTCCCATTGGAAAGCAAAAATTAAGGACTAAAGTAGATTTTAGACTGAAATTTCTGAATAAAAAAACATCAAGGCTTGTCTCTTTTTTTTTCATGGTGATCTGGGGTGCTCTGGGACAGTGATTCTTAAATTTGGGACTGCAGAAGAATCAACTGATTTCTAAACCCACATCAACTTATTGAGAATCCATAGGTATGGGGCTAGGAAATCTGTAATTTTTAACAATCTCCCTAGCTGATTCTGATGTGTTCTAAAGTTTGAGAACTACTGATCTTGTGGTGACTAAAATATTAGTCCTATGATTTTAGAATTTTTGTTTGTTTCTCTGAATGTTGTGGGGTTTCCCCTCATTTTTTTGTTTGTTAGCAACCTTTCCCCTCGATCTCACAAAAACTCGACTCCAAATGCAAGGAGAAGCTGCCCTTGCTCGGTTGGGAGACAGTGCAAGAGAGTCTGCTCCCTATAGGGGCATGGTGCGCACGGCCCTAGGGATTGTCCAAGAGGAAGGCTTTCTAAAGCTTTGGCAAGGAGTGACACCTGCCATTTACAGACACATAGGTATTTATCTTGATTCTAGCTGGTAAGTTTGTTATGAGTTCTGTTTGTCTCCTCTGCTTTTCTGTTTAGCTGTATCTAAAAATCAGTTAGTTTTTTCTATGAATATGTTAAATGAATATATAATTTCTGAAGAAGAAAATTAACTACCAATTGTTATTAAGGAAGTATTGCCTTAAATTTTTAGAAATGCATATAGAAGTATTTAGGAATGAACTGTCATGTACTTTAAAATAAGCAAAAAAATGAAGCAAATATGGCAAAAAATGTTAACAACTGATAAATCTCAGCGATAAATACAGGAGTTATATTATTTTCTTTACTTTTCTGTGTTTGAAAATTTTCCTACTAAAAAGGTTTTCAAAAGTTTAAGAGAGAAAAATATGAATTGATGTTTTTCTCCACTTCAGCAACTTTAAACACAAAATTTAGATGTTTTATGTTCTTTGAAAATTAAAATATATTTGACCACAAGGCCATATCTCACCAGTCTCTGTCCCATACATTAGAGACCGGGCTACTCTGAAAGAGGGCAGGGAGAATGTCTAACCCAACTCTGGCAAGAGAGGAAATGCAGCACTGGTGGGTTTTGCCTCAGTTCCTCAGACTCCCTAACTAGCTATGTGGGTCTCTAGTCACTCTTAAAGGAAAATAGTCGTTAACTACACTACAGCCAAAGAGAACACTTTTCTGTTCTGCTTCCAAACTGGCACTCACAAAGACAGAAGTTGTTGAGTTTTTAGCTTGTGGACAGGAGAACATAAAGTTGGCTTCAAAAGGAGGTAGGACAGGTGTGGCATTTTTCTCCTTTATATTCATAATGTTTCCTCACGTATGTAGGGACCCTTGATCAGAAAAGTGCCCAGTGTTAATATTTACTGGCTTATTAGTTTTAAAGCTTCATTTCTTCAGATGAGTTAGAGTGTATTCATCAAGAACTATCCAGAAGTGTGCATAAAGACTGTTATTGTTTTGGTACTTTGTATATTTTTGAATATTTAAAATACTTCATCAAACTTCTTGAAATATCAAGAAAAGTTCTCTATATGAATACCATATACTGATTTTAATGATTTTTCCTTTCCATTGTTTTTTTATATTTTCTCCTTTGCTTCTCATTATTGTTTTGAGTTTCACTTCTTTTCATTTGTATTTTGTTGACCACCACATATGGTTTTACAGTTAAGATTCATTTCATGTTTGACACTTGACTGAAAAAATCACCTTTAAATAATAAATTATCCAATGAAGTTATACATGTTTATTGGATGAAAATGCCTGTTATATGCCAAGCTCTGTACTAGGGCATGTAGAGTAAAAAAAAAAAAAAACCTGCCTTAAAAAGCCCATGGTCTGATGGAAAGATGAGCAAGAAAATCAAGTTAATCTCTAATCAATACGATAAATGCCATATTAGATGTATGCCTGGGTTGTTCTGGGGGAACAGGGGAGAAGCATGGCCGGTACGATGTCAGTATAGAACACTGGAGGAAAGGTCGGAGAGCACTTTCTGGAAAACATGTTCTTTGATTTGAGTCTTGAAAGACTAGGAGGAGTTAGCAAAGCAGAGAAGGGAGAATCCGTTCAGAAAGATCAGACACATGTGAGAAGGCCTGAGGCTTACAAAAAAGGCATGCCACATTTGGAGAAACATCAAGAAGCCCATGTGTCAGAAGCAGGGTGCATGAGAGAAGTACACGGCTAGAGAGACTGATGAGGCCAGGTCAGAACGTCCTCTGATTTTACTAAACATATAGCTGAATTCACCTTTTTAATAATCTGTTTTACACAGTGTACTCTGGAGGCCGAATGGTCACATATGAACATCTCCGTGAAGTTGTGTTTGGCAAAACTGAAGATAAGCATTATCCCCTTTGGTAAGTTTTGTTTTGAAAATAATATACTATTGCCCCTAAGGCTTTAATGTTTATCCATTAGATTTGTATAAAATGATAAATAATTGCAATGTAAATCTAAATAATTGAGCAATTTCTGCACATTTTATACAAACATACATGTACATATGCATATAAAATTGTGTATATATTATTTAACATTTTAATATTAAAAGAATTCATACAGAGCACCTTGTTTATTCCTCTTTCTACTGAGAAACCCTGGGCTTTAGAGTCAGACAGAAATGGGCTCAAATTCCTGCTCTACTACTGTGCCATCTGGTTAAACTACTTTACCGTTTTTATCTTCAGTTTTCTTAGCTATAGAAGTAATGCATACCATCAGGCTTTTGTTTTTGTAGGATTAGATGAGATGATGACTGTAAGTGCATATCACTTACAACATTTATAACAGAAACGGAGAAAAATAGGTTATTATAAATATCATACATAAAACACCTATAAATCAACAAAAATATATAAAGAACACAAAGGAAAATGGAGAAAGAATATCAATAGGTAATTGACAAAAGAAGAAATATAAATGTCCATTAAACATGTAAAAATGTTCAATCTTGGGGCCGGCCTGGTGGCATAGTGGTCAAATTTGCACACTCCACTTCAGCAGCCCGGGGTTTGCAGGTTCGGATCCCAAGCACGGACTGATGCACCGCTTGTCAAGCCATGCTATGGCGGCGTCTCATATAAAGTAGAGGAAGATGAACATGGATGTTAGCCCAGGGCCAATCTTCCTCAGCAAAAAGAGGAGGATTGGCAACAGATGTTAGCTCAGGGCTAGTCTTCCTCACACACACACACACAAAGTCCAATCTCACCAGTAATCAGGGAAATTAAATTAAAACTATCTTTTAGCCATTAAACTGTTAATAAGAATGTAAGTTACTATAGCCTTTTTGTAGCATAAAGTACCTGTTAAAATTTTTTAATGTGTAATCTTTTGACCCAGTAACCCTGCCTTTATGATTATAATCATTCAGAAATACTTGTACCTGTGAATAAAGACACACACACACATACACACACACAAAGATACTGACTATAGCAGTGTTGTTAGTAGCAAAAAATTTTTTAAATTTAAATATCAATTTGGAAGTGGTGAGATAAATTATGATATATTTATGCAAGGAAACATAACACAGCTTTGAAAGAATGAGGTAGGTTTTGGGGCCAGCCCGGTGGTGTAGTGGTTAAGTTCGTACGGTCTGCTTCGGCATCCCAGGGTTTGCGGGTTCAGATCCCTGGTGTGGACCTACACACCGCTCATCAAGCCATGCTGTGGAGCATGGCAAATACAAAATAGAAGACTGGCACAGATGTTAGCTCAGGGCCAATCTTCCTCACCAAAAACAAACAAACAAGAATGAGGTAGATTTTATATGACTAACATATAAAGATGTCTATAGTATCTTTTCTGGGCTAAAAAAAATCCAGGTTACAACTATGAGAAAAGGACAATAAGCAGAATTTCGCCTTCCAGGAAAAATGTCTTGGCCCTGTTTTTGAAAAATTGTAATGTACTAAACTATACTAATTGCTTTCCCAGAGTTACTGATGGAATAGATTAATAGTCCTTGCATTTTGTAATTCCTTCCAGAAGGGAAAGGTACAGGTAAGGAGTTCAAAGGAAATATTTCACTATGAAGTCAGCTCCCAGGGTGGACTGGCTTGATGTCCTTTGACCCAGTCAGAACCAACCATTCGGTCAACAGGTATTTATTGAATGATTATAGCGTGCCAGTCCCATACTTAATACTGAGGCTGTAGTAATGAAAAACACGTAGTCCCTGCCATCACTGAGCTCACAGTAATAGAGACAGATGCCTAAACAATTAGAATTATGTAACAGTCACAGAGGGAGTAGTGGTCATGAGGTTCTCAGAGAGAAAAAACAATGAATGTGCTGTGCTTGTGGCTGTGAGGAGAAACAGGCCCGCCCTCCTAGGTTGTCACTGGGAGTGGAAACCGATACAGGTGCTGTGGAAAGCAATTTGGCACGATCTATCAAATGTTAGTAATTTGATCATTTAAATATTCAAATTACTTAGTGAAAAGTTATGCTGGTTATATAAATTATGGTGTATCCATAAAATGGAATGCTGTGAAACTTTTTTAAAAATGAGGCAGGTCTATATGAACTGATAGGGATAACCTTTAAGATATACTATTAGGAAAAAATCCAAGTGCAGAACTGTATACAACCTGGCATTCTACATGTGTGCTTTTAAAAAGGAATATTTATATGTAAGTTTGTGTGTGTACAAACTATCAGTTGTAACTTAGTGTGTAAGACTGTGGGCCCTGCACTCAGACTCCTGGGGTTACATCTTGGCTGCTGTACCACTCACTAGTTGTGTGATTTGAGCTGTCATTTAACCACTTTATGCCTCAGTTTCCTCGTCTGTAAAGAGGAAATAACAGTAGTACTAATGTTAAAGGGTTGATGTGAGAATTAAATGATATTTTTTAGAAATGCTTAAAACAGCACCTGACATAAATTCAGTGATTGCATTATTATCATCTCTAGAAAGACACGAGAAACTAGTCATTGTGATTGTTTCAGAGGAGGGGAACTGGGGATAGTGACACTTTTTTACTCTATACCCATTTGTACCTCTTCAAATATTGTTTTAGAATAAAAGGAGAGAAAATTCCCCTTTCCCCCCAAAGGACGATGGCAGTATTCTAGGTAAGAGATGATTGGAGCCTGGCCTGAGACCAGAGCAGCTGGAAGGGAGAGAAGAGGATGGAATCAAAGCATATTTAAGTATAATAGTATAAACTTGATCACTGTTGGCTCTGGGAGGTGAGCAGGAAGAGTCTAGGGACAGAAAGAGTTTCTTCCAAGAGAGAAAAGTTTTCAAACGTCCTTCACTTTGGAAAACTACTATAATAGTAGTTTATAAAATTTTACTTACTAACCGTTGTCTGTTAGACTGATTACATCTATGCTGTTTTTATTCCCTTGTGGTCAGAATTAAACTGCAATTAAATTACCAGTTCAGATGTTGGTATCTTTGAAGCTATCGCCCTGTGTTTGAATTTCAGGACATGTAAGCCCCTGAAATTTCAGATTTGAATTTCAACTCCTTGTGGTCCTTTAACTCTCCCATCAGTAAAGAGACACACCATCTGCTTTCCTCTCTGATTTGTTTGGGTTTATCCTTTTCTTCACTTTGTCCTAAATTTCTTAAGCGGGGCTGTACCAGCTTGGTATTGTTCACTACAAAATTTGTGAAATTAATGGTAACCTTTAAAAAGTGTATCTCCTTTTATAAATAGGAAATCAGTGATTGGAGGGATGATGGCTGGTGTTGTTGGCCAATTTTTAGCCAACCCAACTGACCTAGTAAAGGTTCAGATGCAAATGGAAGGAAAAAGGAAACTTGAAGGAAAACCGCTACGGTAAGATCTCTAATTAACCGAGACCTTTCCTTTCCCTTTGCCACCACCATATTTTGAACATTTACCTAGTGATTTATGCATTGCAATCCAACATTCAGTAAAGACATTAATTCTGACTTTTAATTCAGAAGTTGCATTCATTAAGAGGAGAGTTGAGATAGCTCTTTGCTTTGCGTGATAAGGTATACATGTTCTCTTCCAAACAAATTATACATGTGCATAGTTCTGCTGCTTTTCTCAGCCAAGCCAGCTAGACTTATCTCCTATTGCAGCTTGATATAAAGAATCTGATAATTAAAATTTGCCCTGATGTGAATCCCAATTTCGCCATTGTGGCGTGGTGTTGTGGAAATCACTTAACATTTCTAGTCTCTGTTTCTTCATCTTTAAAAGGGGCCATTCAAAAGGTTTGCATGACAGTTAGACTGCTTCGCTCATAAGGTGCCAAAAAGCTTGCTTTCTTTCCCTTCCTCCTTGAAAGAAGGAAAATAGCAAGGCTGACTTTGCAAATTGTTCCCACTGCCTTTCTAATCCCACTTCTCTTCTTTTTCCCAAGTTTAAGGAAGTTTTTTTTTTTATTATGACATTGTGCTATAAAAGCCTCCTATTGCATGACCCCATGTTATCAAAGTCTGCCTTTCTTCAAAGGGCTTCATGTTCACAATTTATTAATATACCACTTAGCCAGTTTCTCCTGGGAAAGGGGCAAATCTTGCAGGTAGGTAGACCCCTCCCAGGAAAGAGGAAAAGTACAGGATGCTCTGAGCCTAGTACAAAGGGGTCTGCCCCTCTGAACACTGCAGGTATGCTGCTGGCCAGAGGTGGAGGAGGGTTTGGGGCCTCCTTTGAGAGTTCACCACTGACCACTGCTCTTTGCTCTGCTGCTCCTCTGGCTGACTCAGGGGAAAATGAGGGGCTGCGGCAGTCAGGGCTCCCCTTCAGCCTTTGAAACAGGAAGAGAATATGCACCACAGAGGAGAAAAGGGTACGCCTCTGTCTAATCAAGTGGGTTACAGCATCCCAGGGTCCATTTTGTCCTCCTGTAACTTCTAATTACTAACTAGCAGGGAGCAGTGATGTTGCCTTAGTTGGATACATGGAGAGAACTACTGGGATCTAGAAATAGGATCTGAGTTTTTAACTGATCACCTTCATTTATTTCCCTCGCTTGTCTCTAATGTTGGAAATTTTTGGTTTGCTGTAGTAGTAAAAAACATTTAATGTCATTGTAAAGAACATGAACCTTGAGATCAGACAACCTGGGATTCAAATCCAGCCTCTACCACGTTTTAGCTCTGTAACCCTAGTCAAGTTCCTTAACCTCTCTAAGCCTCAGTTTCAGATGTAAACTGGAATAATAATTCACACTTCATAGAGTTTTCAGGAATAAAATGTATCTTATGTACATAAACAGTTTGGTGTTTAATAAGTGCACAATGATTTTAGCTACAGTGCCCATCTTTTATGAGTATAACTCCCAGATGGCATAACAGCAATAATGCACACCCAATAAGTCCGTCATATTAACTTTCTGGTGAGACTGAGAGCGTAATGCCTGGGTGAAAGCTACAAAGCCGGTAAGTGGTAAAGATGGCATTTGACTCCAGGTACTTCTGATATATAAAACCCAGACTTTTATTCTATACCACAGGTTACCAGATTTGGTTCATGGTTCAGCACCATTTTTTATCTGCGTACAGAAAAATAAGGATAAGATAGTAAATTTTCTTAAGTCAAAAGTATTTAATTTTAAGAACTCTTATTATGAGATTGTCCTTCCTACTTTTTGGTCTAAAAATATTTCTTTTATGAGATTATGTGAGTATCGATGTTTTTTAATGTTGTTATTTGGTGAAATTACAGAATGCGCCAGTCTCCCACAATACTAGTAAAATAAACTTCGTAGTCTGATGACTACTGTTCCGTCCTATAATTAATATGTGCACCAAGGATATACAATGTCAAGAAAGGAGTTTTAATCTGGTAACCTGAGAAGATAAGAAGATGATGACACAGTTTATAAACATTTCCATAAAAAATGTTTCAATCAAATGTTTGCCTTTTTTCTAAAGGATTATTAAACTTACCTGGAAATCAGACTTATGTGGATTGCTTTAATTAATAACAATTATGGATAAAGATGTTATTTTACTTCAAATCATAACAGCTATAGGTGAAGCTTATCCAATTGCATCCCATACACAAGAATGCGTAGAGTTTTCACATTTTATTATTATTTTCCTTAGATTTCGTGGTGTGCATCATGCATTTGCAAAAATCTTAGCTGAAGGAGGAATACGTGGGCTTTGGGCAGGCTGGGTACCCAATATACAAAGAGCAGCGCTGGTGAATATGGGAGGTAATGGAAACTTTATTGAATTCTGAGAATTCCTAATTGCCTTAATCACAATTATAAGCACTTAGGGAAAATGAAAATTTTTATTATTTTTAATAATATATACTGGTAAGTCTTCCTTTATGTTGTAATATCATAACTGAATATTTTCCCTACAGCATTTTCACTTTATTCTATGGTGATGTGTGAAAAGGATTTCCTCAAACAAATTATGGCAATCAGGAGATAAGACCAAACTATTTCTAAAGTCTCCTCTCCAGGCCACACCTTCTTCTGAGATTCAAATTAGTCTATGTATCCATGCGATGGTCATTATATCCGAATTGTCCAAATCCCTCCCCCGCAGTAATCCTGCTCCTATAGCTATATAAGCCACCTTGTACTGCCTGGCAACCCAGGCTGGAAACATGAATGTTTCCTTAAGTCATCCCTATCCCTCACTTATCATATTCAGTCACTGATTTCTTCTATCTTCTGACTGTTTCTTAAAAGTTCCCCTCCTCCAATACCTACTACCTTAGTATCCTTAAAATGACCATTTGTATATTACTAACGATCAAAACCTCCCAACTAGATCACTGCCACAGCCATCTAACTGGTCTCCTCCTCTGTCCTCAAATTTGTACCCAGTATCCAGAGTGATTTATCTAAAACACAGATCTGAACATATCGGTATCCTTAAAATCCTTCACTGACTTCTCATCACTCACAGAACAAAGTGGAAATTTCCTAACATAACATAGAAGGTCTGCATAATCCAACCTGGGCCTTCAGGGAAGTGAACACTCCACTGATTCTGGAGCACAGTGAAGCAGAAAGTCATGAGCTAAGAGGCCTCACTGCCTGCACATACCAAACTGTTCCTCCCCTCTGTATACTCTGTCCTCTTCCCTCTTCTCTTTAGTTTTCTTCTGCAGATCTTTTAATACTCAGTTAAGGTGTCTTCTCCATCAGTGTATTTTTCCCGAACCTCCCACAACCACGCCTCCCTAGTCATGTTGTGTTAGATGCCCTTGTATGTGTTTCTGCTTATCTCTGTTCTTGCTTGCACCTCATTTCATTGCCTTCTCCTCCACTAGATTGTGAGCCCCCGAAGGCAAGGACTGTGTTTTATTGATCTTTATTTTCCCAGTCCCTCATATGTAGTCAGTAAACATTTGATGAATGAACTAATGAATGAAAGAATCCTTTCTAAGGCTAAAATTACATGATTCTAAGGAATTGATGAATAGAATTTTGAGGGTTAGAGTAATATGTCACTTCAAAATGAAGTAAATTTTATATTTTGCTATTTCAGTCCATTCACATCTACTGCATCATATTGGCGGATACTTTGGTTGTCAGGAAACCTTTCTGATTCTAGTTTCTCAATTCATTGCTTCAAAATCTGTTGAAGTTAGCTCGGGTTTTCTTTTCTAAGTTCCAGCTATTTGCTCAGCATCTTCATTTGTTTATTTCAAATATATTGCTTTGAATGTGTCCACACCAAACTCATTTATCAAACCACTTGCTTCTCCATTCCTCCCAGTCTCAGAATAGGATATCACCATTTTTTCAGTTGAACAACCCAGAAACCTAGGCATGATTTTTGTCTCTTTCTGGTCACTCACTCTTTATAGCCAATCAGTCACCAAGTCCAGCCAGTTGTCTCTCCCAGATATATCTCAAATTCATCTGCTTCTCTTCATCCCTGGAGCCATTCCTTTGTCCAAGTATTATTTATCTTCTCCTACTGGACCACTACAAAAGCCTCCTAACTGATCTCCCTATATCTATCCCACAGCCGTTTTGTCCCACTATGCCTCTGAAACTGCTCTTATTAAGGTCACCAGTGCCTACCATTTTATTTAAAAAAATTTAAATTAGCCAATTCTCATTTTCACCATCTCCATAAATGGTAGCTCTGTCATTCAGATTGTTCAAACTCAAAACCTTGAAGTCATCTTTGATTCCTTTCTTTCACTCCATATTTAATCTGCTGGCTAATCCTGTTGATTCTGCCTTCAAAACATACCCAGAATCTGGGGCCGGCCCTGTGGCATAGTGGTTAAAGTTCGGTGCACTCCGCTTCAGCGGACTGGGTTCGCGTTTCAGATCCCAGGTGCAGACCTACGCCATTCATCAGTCATGCTGTGGCAGTGACCCATATACAAAGTAAAGGGAGACTGGCAAAGATGTTAGTCCAGGGCTAATCTTCCTCAAGCAAAAAAAAAAAAGAGAGAGAGAGAGAGAAGGATTGGCAACAGATGTTAAGCTCAGGGCCAGTCTTCCTCAGCACACACACACACACACACACACACACACACACACACACAAAACATAACCAGTGCTCCACAGCAACTTTATCCAAGCCATCATCATCTCTCACCAGAATAGCTGCAGTAGTTTCACAGCTCATCTGCCTTGCCTCCCTATAGTCTACTCTAAACAGAATCGCCAGAGTAATCCTTGTTTACAGTAACCAGGCCAGTCACTCCTGCTCAGAAGCCTCTCCTGGCTTTTGTTGCTCTCCATCATCGGCACGCTGCTATTCTCTGACCCTTGCTTGCTCTGCTCTTGTTAGACCAATATTCTGGCTGTTCCTCCAACATACCAAGATGACTTTTGCCTCAGAGTTATAACACATACTGTTCTTTGCCCTGGGACACCTCCTCTTCAATATCTGCAAGGTTTATTTTCTCAGGCTTGCTTTAGGTCTCTGCTCAAAAGTTATTGAGAGGCCTTCCCTGGTCACCCTTTTTAAAATTCATATACACCCATCTTCCCACCCTCTGTTACTCCCTATCCCCTTTCCTTGCCTTATTTGTTTTCAGAGCAGTTACTACCATCTGAAATGCCATGTGGTTTACTTGTTTATTGTCTCATCCTCAACAGAGAATGGGGATTTTGTTCATTTTGTCCATGGCTCTTTCCGCAGTGCCTAGAATAATGCCTGTCACATGGTAGGCACTCAGATATATGGTGAATGATCAAACATATCTATCCATTCTTGCCTCTTTACAATTCACTTCCCTATACTTCAGTGTCAATCATCTTTATAAAACTCCAGTATTGTGATATATCACTCCCCTATTTAAAACTTCAACAGCTCTCCAGTCTCATTAGAAAAAAGTGTAAAAAGCTTAATGCAGAAAAATTATCAGGACCTTTTGTTTATAAGTGACAGAAGCTCAACTCAACCTAACTTAGGCTAAAAAAGGAATTTATCAGCTCAAATACTGAAAAGCCCAGGGGTTGAGCTGACTTGAGGCATAGCTGCACTCAGATGTTCCAATGATATAACTGAGTGTCTGTCTTTCTTCCTCTTTTCCTCCCCCTCCATCTGTAGCTCTACTTTCCTCTGCTTGAGAACAAGAATGGTACCTTTCATCCTTGTGTGCATTCCTGCTCCAAGCCTAGCATATTCTTGTCACAAAAGACATTCATCGTTGAATGAATGAATATTTAAGCCTTCTTTTTCTTTCTGTTGCCAGATTTAACCACTTATGATACAGTGAAACACTACTTGGTATTGAATACACCACTTGAGGACAATATCATGACTCATGGTTTATCAAGGTAAGTGATTAACTCTATTTTTTTTCTGTATCCTCTTTATTTGGCATAAATTCTAACTTTTTGTCTCTTTTGATTGGGAATCTAGTGATATCACCCTTAGAAAAAGATGATAGTAAATTTATAAAGAGCAACTTTCTTAAAGTTTGTTGCAGTTAAAATGTGGAAGAAAGGGACAGAGTTGCAGAATGTTTCAGACTCAACCTCCCTAAATATTTGCACCTTGATGGGGCCGTCCCAAGGTCAGATTCTGATGATTGATTCTCCAACTCGATTCAGCAGATATATTTGAGCATCTTTTATGTTACAGGCACTGTGCAAGGCCCTGCAGTAGTTACAAAAGGTAAACTCAACTCCTTCCCAGGGAGTTTACCAAGTGGGAAAACAAGACAAGTATAAAAACACCGTACAGTAAATGCTAAAAGAAAGTGACTCAGTGTAGTGTACAGAGAAAGGAGAAAAAATAATCACTTGGAAGGCCTACAAAGGAGGTGGAATTAGACAAGTGTTTTGAAGGGCTGTGGCTCTTGACAGGAAGAGACAGGAAGAAGAGCATCTCAGGAAGGAGCAGCACCTTAATCTCTTTGCAACGCAATTTCAAAGTATCCATTAGAGTGAGTTACTTCATAGATGTCTGGTGTCCTTAACATTATTGTGTTTTTATTTAGCTTCTGATCTTGTTTCCAAATTCTAGAATGCTTTATGCTATTTAGACAATCCCAAAAGTATATTAATAATGTCAAATCAATGATACTTGGAAACATATAGATATAAATGATTCCTAATTTCAGGTTCACCTTAACTTAATATTCTTAGAGTAGTTTTTCTCTATTCCTCCTCTTTCAAAATGTTATCTTCACTGCTCCTGGGGCAATCTCTGTGCTCACTGTTCTTTCCCATTCTAAACTCTCACCAGGTGTTTTCACAAGCTACACCATACCTTCTCTAGACAAAAGTCTGGCCTCCTCTTTCACAGAGGAAACTGAAAATTTTAGGCTTCCTTCCACCTTTTACCTCCATCCCTATAAACATATGTTTTATATCTGTACCCACCTTTACATTCTTTCCTCCACTATCTTTGTTCATGCTGTTTGCTCTGCCTGTGAAACTTTCTTCTCCAACTTCTACCCAGTCGAGTCATCTTGTAAGACATTCTCATCTTTCAAGATGCTTGTCTGTTCCAGTGTTATGATCTACTCCGGGAGCAGGATATTTAGATCTGTCCCACAGTCCTACAGTGATATTACCTCTGTTTCTTTTTCATTGTCTGTCCACTCAAATGTTCTTTGAAATACCACAGTTCTAATCTAAGATTCATGGATTTCCTGGCAGATGTAGATCTGCCCAATGTACATTACTCTACCTAACAGATCTGTCTTTTTTGGAAAGACACAGGATTTCCCATCACTAGATTCCAGCCCTAATCTGAAATAACTTAGTCTTATTGCTCTCTAATTCAGGTTTTGAGAAAATGGGATGATTGGTATTTGGTTCAATTTGAGCTCCACTACTGAATCAGGTTTTAAAATGGGTTGGTATGAGTATGTGTGGTATACAAGGCAGCTCGAAAGTTGCTAACCACAAACTCAAATCTAAGTAATAATGTAAAGATGTAAGTAAACAGTGCTGTGTGATCTGGAAGTTCTGGATGCTGTGGTACAGGATAAAATCAGTGCTCATGGAGGCTTGAAGGGGATTGCAGTTGTACAATCAGAGAGCTTTATATGCGCCATCAACCTTTGAGGAAAAAGGAGTTTTATATGAGGAAGAAGAAAAATGGTATAAGCACTGAACTGTACACTTAAAAATGGTTAAAATGGTAAACTGTGTGCTATGTATATTTTACAATTTAAGAAAATGGTATAAGTAAAACAAAGTTCTAGGGCAGAGCAGGAGCAATAGGAGACTGTGGCCAGGATTTTAGTGAGGTGGGAAGGCAGGTGGCAGGTATGTTAATAAGGGAAGCAGAGGAAAGGTGGGGAGTTGCATTAATGGTCAGGAAATGATATAGAACAGAAAGACCAGGATAATCCCCTTTTTCCTCTTTTTAAATCATGATGCTATTATTAAGAGGAAAAATGTGCAAAAGGTTAGTTTACATTGTATGAAGATTACACGTGAGCATGATTATTTAGTTGATCCTGAAGAGGATTGCTGATTCCAACACAGTGCTGATGGAATGTTTTAAACTAGTCTTGCAGATAGCCATTTGGTCTCCTGGAGAGAACTGAAGACTTGCCCAATCATTCTATGTCCATTATCACTTTAGCTGTGGCCTGGGCTTCATTTTGGGGTATTACTAACCAGGAGTGATAAAGGTCAATAGCAAAAAGCAGGAACATCCATTATAACACCAGTAGCTTGGCAAAATCCATGTTCCTTTTATTGCTCCATCTTCTCACTTTGACTCTAGATACCATCTTACTTGAGGCCTCCTTAATACATTATTTGCTCTCTTTTAGTATTTATTTTTTAAAGAAGTCTAGCCAGTTTACACTATGTCCACAAAACAATTTGATAAGAAGAAGGTGAGGCCATTGGCAGTTGCATCCTGAAGTCTTTGTGTGTCATATGGGGCCCACAGTTGCTGAAAGGGGTCCTTGATGTGGTTAGTGTACAGTTTTAAAAAAATTCTGTAATAATCATGAAGGCTACCCACATTTTAAAAAGAGAATTTATTAATATTAACACTCTGGTAGAAGTAGTTTCCATGCTTGCCTCTTACATGTGAAGCTGAGCTGAGTTGGCACCTGGCCTCTCTAATGCAAATAAACAAGTGAAAATGTCATGTGTCCTTCCAGTCTTTTGGGCAAAGAGGGGGAAGCTGTGTATCTGTTTCTATCCTATTTCTCTCCTCTCCCTTACCTCTTGATTAGTTTTGTATGTGTTTCTGGTAGATAGTTTTAGAACTTAGGTGAATTTTGTGTTAGTTGAGACTTTCTGTATGAAAATATGAAGGTATATTAAAATCAGTGATATAAAAATTTGACGTTTAAAGAATCTGAACAAACAGGAAAGAATGTAAAAAGAGCAGTAGTCTGCATCTACTGGAATATATGTGGTGAAACTTATATAAGTTCTTTCCACATAGGCAATGCCTGTTATGTGGACAGAGACCCAAGAAGAGTTATGCACAGTTGGGTCATTTGCTGGAATATGTAAATAGGTTATATTGGTTCCATCTCTTGAATTAAAATAGTTCTAAAGTGATTTTCTCCTTTGAGTTTTAAATCCTGACCTGAAAGAGTTGGAAAGAGCCAGTGCTCTCTGCTACAGCGTGTAGAGTCAGAGAGTATCAGGGTTCCTTATGCAGCTTCAACTTCCTACCACAGGGCCTTCAGAGACCTCGGAAGTCTTGGCACAGAATTCAGTGGTGCTCATCTTTGTGAGGTATTTGATGTGCCAGAAAGACATAAAAGTTCTCCACGATTTTTCCTTTCTAGCTTTCTGTTAGCCAAGCATAAGCTATTCTTCAGACTCCCATGCTCCCAGTCTGTGGACTCAGCTGCCAACTTCTGGGACTTGGGCCTTCCATTTTCTGTGATTCAAGTTGACCACCCTCTTCTCATCACATGTCTTTCTCCTAGAAAAGTATAAAGCAGTTAATGGGTTTCCAGTTTGTGGATTTTGTGTGTGTGTGTGTGTGTGTGTGAAGAAGATTGTCCCTGAGCTAATATCCATGCCAATCCTCCTCTATTTTGTATGTGGGATGCCGCTACAGCATGACTTGATGAGCGGTGCATAGGTCCTCACCTGGGATCTGAACCCACAAATGCTGGGCCACTGAAGTGGAGCATGCGAACTTAACCACTACGCCACCAGGCCAGCCCCTCAGTTTATGGAATTTTGATCATGTTCCAGTATTACTTCTCTCGTGCCCACATACACAATGAACTGTTCATGATTTCTTAACTTTTCAGTTACTCATTTACAAAATCTTGATTTACTCTGCAGTACGTTGACTGCATACATTTTGCCTGTTTTGAGTAATTTACAAGAAGCCTTTTTCAAGGAGTGAATAACCTTTTGGGTAAAGAAAGAAGGGATAAGCAGAAATTCATCAAACCTTACGCCTGAGCATAAACTGAAGGAAAAACAGGAATTTTCCAATTAGATGGCGTGCAGGACATTCCAAATGGAAGAATTAAAGGCACGGAGGTGTTGCATAGCGTGGTAAGTAAAGGGAACTACACTTAATTGTCTTGTGAGAGCCTAAAGGGCAAAGAGACATGCAACCTCAGAGTGACGTGTATGACATGGCCAGAAGTATGAGCTAAATATGACAATAGGGAATGAGCCCTGGATGGTTTTAAGTAGGAAAAAATGACATAATTAGATTTGTATTTTAGAAAGATCTTTTAGGATGGAGAAAAGAAGGTATGGTTGTAATATGCAAATGGAATAGGTTAGTGAAGTGAGGCTTAAACAGTGGCCAGAGTGAATTTTTTATTAAAAGTTGACCAAATTATGTGATTTCCCCTGCTTACTATCCTCTCAAAGACTTCTCTTCACATCTAGAATAAAATCAAACTCCTTAAATAGCCTTCATGGGCTAATCTCTGCCTGCTTCTTTAGTCTTTCATCTAACTGGACTCTTCACTCCTTCTTGATGGTGCTTTCTGTCTTTTAAGCACACCAAAAGTATTTCTGACTCAGGCTTTTAATGTGCTGTTCTTCTGCTTGCAACACTCTTCCTCCAGGTCTTCACGTAGATGCTTCCTTCTCACCAGTCAGGTCTCAGTTCTGCTGTCACCCCCCTGGCAGCCTTTCTATAACTGCCTGTCACCCAGTTACTCCATATCACATTACCCCATTTAATTTTTGTTATAGCACTTACCAGCATCTGAAATTTTTCTTTCTCCTCTGCCTCTCCCCAAGTAGAGTGTAAGTACCTTTAGGGAAGGATCTTATCTGTCTTGTTCACTGCCTAGAAGAGTACCTGGCACCAGTAGGTGTTCAAGGTATATTTGTTGACTGACATTCTTTTTGTTTTAATTTTTTGTACCTCTTTAATGAATTTAGCATTGATTTTTAAGCTAAAAGAGCATTATTATGAAGAATATCATAGTAATATATTTGGTATTCCATTCGTAATATCAAATTCCCTTTTCTTAAGATTTAGGAACTGTTACATATTATCTTTCAATTTTATTTATTTGTATCTATAGTTTATGTTCTGGACTGGTAGCTTCTATTCTGGGAACACCAGCTGATGTCATCAAAAGCCGAATAATGAATCAACCACGAGATAAACAAGGAAGGTAGATAGAAAGTCTTCAGTATCCATGTGTTTGAATGTCTGTAATAATATTGTTCTTTAGAGATGCTTTTTATTTTTGATAGAAATGTATTTGTGTATTTATGTGTTCAACCAGGAAATTGTTTTTATGCAATTACCTGCTCTTTGTCTGATGGAAAAGTACTTTGCATTTAAGGAAATAAGCTAATTTAACCATCATATTATTGAGACACAGGTATTTATTGTGACTTTATTGTTTCCAAAGAGTTTTTGAAAACATACTCTGCTGAGAATTTACAGAGCACTTTCTTCAGAAGCTTATGACTTATAGGTATCATGGAGAATTTGATTTGATATAAAACAGTATGTTCTCCCTGGAAGAGATCAGATGGAGTGAATTCTAAGTATAAGACCAAGGATGGGATGAATCAGAAGAGTCAACCTTGAAAATATCTTTAAACTTAAGAGGTGATTTATATATACAGAACCATAAATATTATCTGTTCTAAACTAGCAGAAAATACTTAACTTATTGGAAGTTTCCTTAGGCTATTTTTTATTTATATTTTATTTATACATCTGTTTATACACAATAAATTTAACAAAATTGTTTTGCTTCCTTTTTAGGGGACTTTTGTATAAATCATCAACTGACTGCTTGATTCAGGCTGTTCAAGGAGAAGGATTCATGAGTCTATATAAAGGCTTTTTACCATCTTGGCTGCGAATGGTAAAGTTAGGTTTTTCCTTCCTTGGTTTTTGTTTTCTTTGTACTTAAATTACTTTTAATCTGTAAATATTTTCCCTTTTCTCTTCTGGTGTTTAGCATGGCCCTGCCCCCAAACCACAGTTCTTTCTTTTTTATATCGTTTTTGTTTCCTTTTACCTCTCTCCTCATAGTCATATTACCTTCCTTGGTAGATTAAGGTAAAATAATTCAGTTTTATCCAGAAACGAATAGGTTGATATTCTGCTGTTGTAAAGCCAATGGATAGATTTTCTGCAATGTAAAGTCTTTATCTATTTAGCCAAAAATACTGTAGTTGGGGACAGGTATACAGATTTTATACCAGAGACCATTCCTATGAAAATGTTTCTGTTTCAAACAAAATTTGTTACTTTAACGGCAAATGTTGCATTACCAATTAACACTTATTACCACAAAGCTCTGCTTAGTAAGAAAGCATTATGTCATTTTTATTTGGTTTGGATGTTACTTTTTACTGAAGTGAACTAAGATGTAGAATTAGATAGACTTATTTAAGTAACATAAATATAATAAAAACAAGCTACTCCAGTATTTTGTAAGTTAGAAAATATTTAAAAGAATGAGTTACAGGTCTCAACATTCAAACAATCAATGCTTTACACAGTATAATATGATATTAACTGAGCACCTAGTCCGCGCGGAGCCCTGTACGAAATGCCCAGCTCTGGGATGAAGAAGAGTCTCAGCGCCTGCTCTGGTGCTGGAGCTTCTAGTCTGGCTGAGGGAAACCAGTAAGAAACCAGAAGTGATGAATGGCAGGGGGAAGTGCATGCTGCTCTGGAAAGATATCGCAAGTAAGTGCAGCCTAGGCTGGGAGATGCAGAAAATCTCCTTGGAGAGGGGACTTTTGAATTGAAATTTGAAGAGTGAGTAGAATGTAGCCAGGTAAAAAGGGCAGAAAGGAACATTTGAGGTAGAAAGAATAGTTGGGTGGGGGGCAGGGACCAGATCGGGCAGGGCCGTGTGACCCTTAAGAGTGAGGGACACTGGCTTGATGACACGTGCATTCTTAGAAAGATCATTCTGGCTGCCAAGTGGGTTGGAAAAAGGCCAGGAGTAGTGATAGAGGAGAGATCATGATAGCCTAGAGTAGAGTGTAACAGGGGGGACAGAAGAAGATAGATTCAAAAACTGTTTAGGAGACAGAGATAGAAACATGACTGGATGGGGAGGGGGATGTGGTTAGAGAAGACAAGGAAAAGCTGAGCTTCAGGGGCTGCCCAGTGGCGCAGCAGTTTAGTTCATGCTTTGGCAGTCCGGGGTTCGCAGGTTCAGATCCTGGCGCTAGCTGACGCACTGCTTGTCAGCCATGCTGTGGCGGCATCCCATATAAAGTAAAGGAAGATGGGCACGATGTTAGCCCAGGGCCAGTCTTCCTCAGCAAAAAGAGGAGGATTGGCAACGGATGTTAGCTCACGGCTGGTCTTCCTCACAAAAAAAAAAAAAGTTGGGCTTCATTCCCAAATTCCTGCCCTGAGCAATAGATGATGTAATTTCCTACAATGAGGATCATTTGCAGGGAAGAAGATTTTGTAGTAGAATGACAAGTTAGTTTTACATATGTTAAGTTGTGGACGCTCATAGGACATCTAAGAAGAGATGTCTAGAATGACTAGCCTAATATATCAATCTGGATCTTTGAAAGAATAATGAGATGGAGATTTAGATTTTGATCTGTCCACATATAGATGGTAATTGAAGCTTTGGGAACAAATGACATCACCAAGGGATAGTAGATATCAATTAACATGAAATTAATATTAATGATTATAATTATTAATAATTAGTGATTAATTAAACATGAAATTAATAGCCAAAGCGCTTGGCAATATGTGCTCAAAAGTGTACAAAACATTATTTTGATTGTCTTGATACATCTTGAAATTATCTCAAATCTGTGGATATTTCTTACTGGAAAGGAAGATTTTGATTTGGCCTGCATGAACCAGGTACTATTATAAGTGCTGGTAACACTAAGGAATAAGATGGAGTTTATTTTTTGCACTAAAGGAGCTTACAATGTGATGGAGAAGATAGACACGTAAGTAGTTAAAATTACAGAAATAATAAAGCTAATATTACTAATTCACTTGGTGTATGGCCAACACTGTGCTAATCATTTTTATGGCTTAACTCAGTGAATTCTCCCTACAATCTTTTTAGTAGGTTACTATTCCTATCTCTCTTTTATAGAGGAGGAAACAAAAGCTTAAACAATTTAAATACCCAGGCCAGGTCAGGTGGTTATGAACTAATGGACTCGGGCATCCAACCCAGGCAGTCTGAGTCCAGAGGACAGTCTTACTAAGGAGGTTACATTAGTGCCCCACCAGTGGTATGAGCAAAATGCTGTGGAGTAAAACTGGCTTTAGCTGTTTGGGAAGAAACAAAAGCCTTCACAGAGGTGATATTTGATAGGAGCTTTAAAGAATCAGTAGGCATTTGTCAAGAAAAGCGTGAGGGAGCAACATGAGCATGGGCATCAGGTCATCTGTGGGCCCGATACGTTTGGAGAACTGCAGCAAATTCAGTGTGGCTGGAGAACAGGTCCTCAGAGGGGAGGTGGTGGGAGAGAATCCTAGAGAGATACCTATGGAGTACCTTGAGAAGGATCTTGTGGGGCGAGTTTAGTAGTTTAGGTGTAACCCTATAGTCAGCGAGTGGCTGCTTAAACATGGGAGCAATGTGCTAAGATTTATTTGGGGACAGGATTACTTTGGTAGCAATGCAGAAGATACATTGAAAGCTAGGATAAAGAAAGGAAGTTTAGGCAGTGGTCTAGTCAGGAGATGCTTGTAGAAATGGGAAGAAGATGAATTCTAGGGACATTTATGGTTAACTCCACAGGACTTAGTAACTGATTAAATGTAGAAGGTGAGGGAGGGAAAGAAGGAAATGGGACTTTTAGGTTTCTAGTGTGGGAGACTGAGGATGGGTGAGACCACTGATGAAAAACAAAATCAGGGTCAGGAGGGGTGAGGGGCAGGGAGGATATCCAAGTACAAAGGAATACTGAGACCACTTAATCGACCCATTTTCCTTATACATGGGACTCAGGAAGCATAAATGAAAAAGAAATGAGTACTTAATATGTGACCAGCACTGTGCTAACTCTTTACGCTTAATCATTTCTTAAAGTCTTACAAAAACCTAGTAAAACAGGTGACGTTATCCTCATTTTTCAGATGAGAAAACCATGGCTCACAGTATAAGAAATGTGTTCAAGTTCATATGGCTAGTATGTGGCAGAGCTAGGAACTGACTGCAGGTCTGTTCAACTCTAAACCCATGCTCCTAACTACTACAGTATACTGAGTTTCTCAAAATCCTGTAGCTAGTTATACAAGTTTTAAAAGAAAAGAGACAGTGTGTGGTGATGTTACTAGAGAAAGCCTGGCTAACCACTAGGATCACCACTTGTTGATTTGCCACACTGCATAACCCTGAGCTCAGAAACCTGACTCATGAGCACTTGCAGGTAAATTGGCCTTGCAAATACAGGTTCACTTCAGCTGAACTCATTGAAGCTGATGATTGGACCACAATATCAGCTCATTCACATTGAGAAACACACTTAGCAAGTGATGCAGATGCTGAAGTCTTCTGGACAGCGTGCTTCCTCCTAAATTCAAGCTATATGCGGAGCCAAGTTATAATCAAAAGGTTGCTTGCTGAACAGAGAATGGTAACAGGAAGAGCTTATTTGTAAACTTATTTAAGAATATCAACCCATGAGCCCTTTGTGTTCAGCTCCACAGTAATAGCCATGAAGAAGGACTCGCCAGTAGTTATGGCAACAGGCAGACCAGAGAAAACATAGGTTCATATACACTTGGATAATTGTCAGTGGTACAACTATGCCAGTGAGGAAAAAACAAGTAAACATGTACTACCCACATGCACTCCTGCACAGAGGCTCAGTATATCCCATTTATATATTACTCATGTTATTTGGCCATATGATCTCCCTCTGTAACTTCTATTCAAAACCCAGCTAAACTCAATCCCAGTCCCCTCCACTAGGTAGAGGTAGCTTTGCTCAATCCCTGATTAATATTTATTTCATTTGCATGTAGTTTAGTTGCTATGTCCTTAACATGAGAAAGATGTCTGATTATCAGAGCAATTAGGAATGATGCATAGTCCATTCTTAACTAAGACCTCTGCTCCTTGATCCGATTACAGTGACTTCCTTAGCTCACTCATTTTTGTTGTCCCAAGAATATTGTATTGTCACAGTGTCACAGCTTCATATTCTTTATGTATGTCTTCATACATTTAACTGACCAAGATGTGTTCTCCTAAATCCAGTATTTAGTAAGTTCTCATCTACCAATATAACATGCTCAATATTTCCAAACACGTATGACATACATATTGCTTTACAAACTCTCCAACCAAATAATTTTTACATTCTAATTGTTTAAGCTTATTTCTGTAGTATGATAGAGTTTCTCTCTGATCAATATTACCCATCACATGTGAACCAAACCAGACAGGAGTTGGATCCAGGACACCCTTTCTCTGATGGTTAATTCCAAAGTTTACTCTGTGATTTTCCTGTGTGTCTTCAGCATTTATATCTTCAATTGTTGAATGAACCTCATCTCGTTATATATAATTCCTTTTGGTACAGTTACACCTTCATTCAAGTTAGTCAACTCTTTCTGAGCTGGAAGCTCTTTTGCCTATTTAATGTGAATTTTTATATCCATTTTGTGATACATAAATGTTGGTTTTATGACCTAGTTCTCAAAGAATAACCTTTCATCTTCACTTTCAAGTTCTTAAGTGCCTCCATGTCATGTTTCATATACAAACTACATGTAGAGGAGCTTCACCTAGAATTCAGCCATGCTGAGTCCTAGCCTTTTAGCCAGAAAAGGTTCAGTAAAAAGAACCCTGGAATGGAAGCCAGAAGCCCACGGTCTAGCTCCACAACATGCTAATAAGCATTTGATTGCTAAGCCTCAGTGTCCTCATCTGTGAAACAGGGATATCAATACCTTTCCTTTCTATTGTAAATTGTTCAGAAAAATCGGTGAGAAAGGTAAGACATGAAAATGCTTTGTAAATTATAAACTGCTTTACAAAGGCGAAATGCCAAAATATTTGTTTTTAGCTTAAGTGGATTCAAAATGACTTCATCATTCAAAGATGTGTATGCATATATGTAGAATATTTATAATTGCTTTGAAATATGCACTAACTTCTTTGGTTAATCTTTCAGACCCCTTGGTCACTGGTGTTCTGGCTTACTTATGAAAAAATCAGAGAGATGAGTGGAGTCAGTCCATTTTAAGCCCTTAAAGATACAGTGTTCAGTATCATTGAAATATGGGCATCTGCAACACATCCCCTATTATTTCTACCTCTTTAGGAAGACACCTTACTCCACAGAGACTGTGATTTAGGGGGCGGCACTTTATTTTTCTCTGGAAACCCGAGTTCTCTTTGACTCCTCTTTTTGTTCAAAAGCAATCTGACTGGATCACACAAGATGAGACCCAGCACAGCATTTTCTAAAGAAGAATCGAATCCTGACCACTTAACTTTGGGCAAGAAGACTTGACCTTTGAGATGCTATTCTATGCTGAAGAGCCTGCTTAGAGGAGGTGTGCCAGAGGGAGACAGCCTCTCAGACCTGGAGTAGACAATAGGAATGTGGAAGAATTCATACAGACATAGTGATTAAGAAATATAGTTAACCTGTTATGACAGTATTTACAACTGAAATTTGATAATTCACTTTTCTGTTTTTGTTAAAGTACTCATGCTGTAAATTAAAGGAAGGTGAATGAAAATTCATGAATAAACATTTTGAATTTCCCTAGTGTTGAAGGAAGTTATGACCATTTCTTGCAAGGAGGATGAAAAAAATCAAGTTGAGATGATGTTTGGATTTCAGGGAAAGCAGCTGCTTGCTTTCGGTGCCCCATTGTTAGTTAGATCTGTGTTCATTGGTTAGCACTCCACTGCATATGCTAAGGAATTCCCAACAGCCGCAGACTCTGAATCTTCGTGAAAACAGAGAAGAGTATTTGCTTTGTTACATATCCCCTTACAATTTGGATTTGTTGCTAGCTCCCAAGAATCTCAATATATGAAAAAATGCAACTTATTTGATTAAAGCTCCAGTGGATATGTCCTTTTTATAAAGCAAATTCTGTTATCATCAGCCTTTAGTGCCATTTTAAAAGCAAGGCTGAGATGAACTCGGCCAATTCTGACATGCAACCTTTTTATCTCCCCTTCCCTAACACTAAGGGCCCTAGAGAGAGAGAGGATCAGGAATCACACTGGAGCTGTCTCCTGCCTGAGTCTTGTTCATTTTGACAAAGCTTCCTGCCTAAAAAGTGATAAGTATAAACTGCCCATGGTATACAGTTATGTCTCCAATCACTGAATCACGTCCCTTTTATTATTTTAGAAAGGTGAGAGATTTCTTCAGAGTCACCTGTATACCACCTGTTCCCCAACCTCAGACAATGGGCATGTCTGGATGGATGGCTACAGTTATGGGTTGAGGCTGTAACTGTCAAAATAGAAAAACTCATAAAGCTCAGACCCAAGAAAGACCTTAGAGCTGACCAAACAGAATTTATCATGGATATGGATGATGTTGAACAGAAAAAAGTTTACAGGTGCTCTGTGGTTGAACTAATGCATAATCACTGCCATTTAGGAGAGGAAGTATACTTTAAAATGTATTTTAATGTGATGTACTAGTATGCAGCGGCTTATTGTTTTTCTATAGAATTTGCAGAATGTGGAGTTTAATCTCTTAAAATCTTTAGGTGGTCTACTTTTCCATTGCATTTGTCAATCTGTATGAATTGAGTTAAATATATTTAAAATAATATTATGTACTTCAATTCCCAAGATTTCTGCATTGGAACTATTTGGGGAACTTTTGGTTTTTGTGTCTCATAATTTTTAAAATTAAGTAAAGAATGGATCAAAATAATTATATACAAACTGGACCATGAAAAAATTTATTTAGCTTTATTCTTTAAGGGGCTTGAGGTGAAAACATTGCTTAAGTACTGAGACTCTTCCTTGGTATCTAGATTCAACATGAGTAATTGAAATTTTTTAACCTGAAGTGACTCCTTGGGGTCATCTGGTTTAACCCTCTCATTTTACATGTTAGGAAACTGAGGCCCAGAGAAGTAGAGTTGTTTATGCTCATAAGTTACTTAGTAGCAGACCCAGGATAAAAATACAGATCTCCTCATTATTATTACAACTGACAGTTATTGCACACTAATTAGGCATCGAGTAAATGCCTTATGTCATCTTTACAACAACCCAGTCCAATGCTCTTGAGTCTTCTAAAAACAGATTTTTTTCTTTATGGCATTTTTTGTCTTATACATTTTAAATGAATTTGAATAGCCTTTAGCATAGATTTCAGAATGGAGTCGTCATGCTTTAGCTTGAACATTAAGACCCTCCATAATCTGACCAAATCCTGTATATCCAACACATATATCTCATCACATTAATACTTTTCCAGTGAAATCATTCATTAATGTATCTTGAAACTTCGCTTTATTTTTACCAACTTGAAATCATCTTGTTCCTCTCCAAAATAATCCAAAGTAAATAAAAAGGAATAAAGATTTCTGTAATTTTGTGTCCATACTCAAAGACTTAACCATTTCAATTCACTTTCTTATTAATACTACTACTGCATGTGGTATTTATCTGCAGCTTGGTATTGATAATACTTAATATCTAAGTTTCTTTTGCTTAGCTTCCACATTTTTCTCTCCCCAAATGATTTTTTTTCTCATTGAAAAATATGTATATTCTTATTTTTAATTATATACAGTTCTTTGCTCTTTATATGTATCAGTGAATTAGCATATATATCTAAATAAAGAGATAACATTTCTTAAATTTGCTTTTAGTAAGGAATGTGTCTTTATCAAGTATTGCGAATACTATTTGATTATAAGCCAATAGTGTAGGACCATGTCTTGGTTTCATATAAATCTCTACTTTCATTAATAGCATTTCTTTGCTGTTAGATACTCAACCAAAATTGATTATAGTTATATATAACATGAATCAACTAATTTAATCTTCATTATTTTAATAATCTGTGACTATCATAAGACTAGTCTGAAATTTCTTTCGTTTTGCTAAGAAAAAAGGAAACAAATTCAGGGAGGTTTTAAGTGTAAAAAAAATTGCTGTTCCATCATCTTCAAATTTTCAAGCACAACCATTTATTTACAATTGAAATAGTTATATGTGTTCTTTTCTGTTCATGAAAACAGATTTCCTCAGGTCCTCCATAAGAAAAATGTTTCATTTTAATAATTGATGGTTATAAAAATGGGGGAGAATATTCAATTGTCTTCTCTCCACTTAAACCAAGACTCTTTAAAGATAATTACCAAACAAATACATTTATTAAATGCTAGGTCATGTGGCGGAAAGACTGAACATGAATTCTAAAGACCATCCTATTTTGGGCTCTACTTCTGACAAAGTAACTGTGATCAAGTCCCTTCACTTCTCTTGATTTCCATTTCTTTATAAGATTAAGTGATTGAACCCTAGACTCTCAAGTTGCATATGCTTGAAGGGGGCCATTATATTGATGTCATGTGAAAAAAGGGGGAATTAAAAAAAATTATTGGGATTTGTTTTTTTCCTGGATTTAATTAAATTCTTTTATTTCAAGATTGGGAAAAGTTTATTCAGACCTTCAAGTATAATACAAACTTGATATGGCTGGCCTGTCTTACCCAGAAATCCATCCTTCACAGAGTAGCAGAGTTATCTTCCTTCAGACAACTCTGGGCACGTCACCCCATATTCTTACCTTCAATTGCTCTTTCATACACACGCAAATCTTGACTACTATATCCAAGACCCTCTCAGTCTGACTTCAACCCATTTTTCTAACCTTTACATTTCACCGCATGCCTGCACTCTACCTCCTTGCAAATGCATTGCTCCGTTTATTTCTCTGGAGATGCTCTTCACTGGGCTACTTTTCATACAATATTCATACTGTGCTCTTCACCTAACTTTCCTCCCATCACTACCACCATTCATCTTCATTTTCATTGGTTAAATCCTACTTTAATATCTAGAATGATCTCTGAAGACTGCAACATCTTCAGCACCTCCATGCTTCCGTAGCCTCCCCTACTGCGGGTGCATGTCTGTATGTATGGATGGATACCTCCTTCCCCTATACAGAATGAACTGCTTGCAAGCAAAGGCCATGTAATACATCTCTGTAGCTCTTATCAACTTCAATAGAAGCCAGTTAAAAGGTATTTGTTAAATTCAGAGATTTTGGGGGAGTGGAGAGAGAAAAACATTTATGTACACACGATTAACTCACATGCCATTTTCCACCTACCTTCAGAATAATTAAGTTGGGTCAGTAATGCTTGATTTCATGACATTCTTTACCATATAAGTGCTTAACTGCATTTTTCAAAAGATCATGTGTGTTTAAACATAATTATTATAATTTTAAGAAGTATTATCTTCATCAGTTTAATAGCTATTCCACAAAAATCTAGAATTTGATAGTTTTAATACAAAATATTTGGTTAATTGATTAATAGTTAATAAATAAGAAATGAGTTTATATTATTCTTCATTTTAGAGTATCAATGGAAATTATATCACTATTTTGGCCTTCACTGATACTATACAAATGTACATTTTACCCACTCAAGTTTTTATTGTTTCTGAATTTTGAGGAATACATGATTATTTTTCTCTCCCCATACTTTACCCCCAACAGGCTGCTGTGATTGTCAACAGCAGCAGGAGCCACTTTGAAGGTTTGATAAAAGCAGATGAAGATGCTTAAAGATGTCTGTTTGCTGAAAATATCTGGTAACAAACAGGAATATATGTGAGTAAATATAGTGCATTATTCTGATTTTTGAAATAAATGTTTTAAAATGCCTAATTGGTTGTTAAGGGTTTTGTTTTGTCTGGTGTGATTTTGTCCTGGTGCATTTTTTAGTTAAAACGATAATAAATTTAGAGATGATTTTTAATTCTTAATCTTTACTTTTCACAACTGAAATAAAAAGTGGCCTACTTTATAATGTCAGATTTGAAATATTTATATTAGCAAAAAAGACACTCATACCTTGTTGCTATAAATTTTATTTTATGGATATTCCTTATTAATCCAGTTCTGCTCTGACTAAAAAGATGGATAACTAATAATTACAGTGATAGACATGCTCACTGGCTAAGGATAGAAAAGGAAAACAAATTAGAATTACTTTAAACATTAGAAAATTAGTCCCATCTTTTTTTTGGTGAGGAAGATTTGCCCTGGGCTAACATCTGTGCCAATCTTTCTCTATTTTATATGTGGGTCACCGCCACAGCATGGTTGACAAGTGGTGTAGGTCTGCACCCAGGATCCGAACCTGCAAACCCAGGCTACCAAAGCGGAACGCACCAAACTTCACCACCAGGCCATGGGGCTGGCCCAGTCTCTTCTTTTATGATACCATGTTCTACTTCAATTTCCATGATACTATTCCCTCCTGTCACTTATCTTATATTTTTCATCACTACCTTTGAGTCTGTATTGGCTGTTTCTTTACTGCCAAGTCCTTAAATTTTGGTTCTTCAACGTTCTGTTCTTGGTCCTCTCCTTGATTTTTCACTCTCTCTAGGAAGAGCCACACATTTCTGTGACTTCAGCTACTACACTTAGGCTGGTAATTCCCAAATATATGATAGGCACTAAATAAATAGATGTTACCATTATCTGTGTTTCTGGTCCTTACTCATTCCTCAAGCTTTAGTTGTGTTTCCTCAATTGCCAAAAATATATCAGGGTGGGCCACAGTCCTTGTGAGCTCAAATTTCCCAATATTAAATCAGTATTTTTTGTAACAATCCTTCCTCCCTGTCCTGTAAAATCTGCTTTTCCTCCAGGATTTTCTATTGCACTGCACACCCAGTACTGCAGCCAGGAAACCTCAGGACATCTTTGACATCTCATTTGTTTTCTTTACTTATTGTCCAAAATGCTTAAATCCATTAAAAAAAAGAAAACTACAGACCAGTTTCTCTTATGAACATAGATATAAAAGTCCATAAGCACCACTTTACACTCATTAGGATGGTTATTATTAAAAAATAAAAATAATAATAAAGTGTTGGTGAGGATGTGGAGAAATTGGAATACTGCATTGCTGGTGAAAATGTAAAATGGTGCAGCTGCTATACAAAACAGTATCGGGGGTACTCAAAAAATTAAACATAGAATTATCATATGACCCAGAAATTCCATTTCTAGGTATATATCCAAAAGAATTGAAAGCAGGGACTTGAACAGATATTTGTACACCAGTTCACAGCAGCATTTTTCACATAACCAAAAGGTGGAAACAACCCAAAGGCCCATTGACGAATGAATGGATAAACAATATGTGGTATATGCATACAATGGAATATTTTTAGACCTTAAAAAGGACGGAAATTCTGAGAAATGCTACAGCATGGATGAATCTTGAAAACATTATGCTGAGTAAAATAAGCCAGACCCAAATGGGCACGTATTATATGATTCTACTTACATGAGATACCTAGAATAATCAAATTCATAGAAACAGAAATTGAATAGTGGTTACCAGGGGCTGGAATGGGGTAAAATGAAAAGTTAATGTTTAATGGGTACAGAGTTTCGGGGATGATGAAAGGTTCTGGAGAGGAGTAGTGGTGATGGTTGTTTAACAATGTCATTGCACTTAATGCCACTGAACTGTACACTTAGAAATGGTTAAAATGGTAAGTTTTATGTATATTTTACTACAATAGAAAAAACCTGAAAAAAATTTTAAAAATCATTAGTATAGATGTGAAAAAATATTAGCAAATTGAATTTAGCATTATAACAAGGATAATACAACACACCCAAATGGGGTTTATCCCAGGAATACAGGTTGGTTCAACATTCAAAAATCAATCAGTATAATTCACCTTATTAACAACAAAAAAAACCACATCTCAATAGAATGTGAAAGGGTATATGACAAAATTCAATATCCTTTCATGATCAAAGTTCTCAACAAACTAGGAACAGAAGGGAACTTCCTCAACCTGATAAAAGAGATTTAAGTAAAACCTATAGCTAACATCACACTGGTGAAAGACTGAAGGCTTCCTCCTAAATCAGGAACAAGACAAGAATATCCACCCTCACCGTTTCTATTCAAAACTGTATTAGAGGTCTTAGCCATTACAACGAGGCAAGAAAGAGAAATAAAAGGCATATATATTGGAAAGGAAGACATAAAACTGCCTTTATTCATAGATGATATAATTGTATGGAAAGTCTACAAAAAAGCTACTAGAATTAATAAGTGAGTCTGAGCAAAGTCACAAGATATAAGGTCAATATACAAAAATAAATACATTGCTGTACAAGCAGTAAAAAATTGGAAACTAAAATTTAAAAAATATATCACAATAACATCAAAAAGCATGAAAAACAGAGATAAATCTTACAAAATGTGTGCAAGACTGGTTCACTGAAAACTACAAAGCACTGCTGAGAGAAAGTAAAGAAGACCTCAATTAACGGAGAGCTAAACTGTGTCCATGGATTGAAAGACTCAATATTGCTCAGAAGTCAATTCTCAAATTGATCTCTATCTACAATGCATTCCTAAAAGTCCCACAGGTTATCTTTTTTTGCAGAAATTGACAAGTGTATTCTAAAATACATAAGGAAAAGCAAAGACCTTGAATAGCCCAATGAGAAAAAGAACAAAGTTTAAGCACTCATATTATCTAATTTCAAAATTGAACTTTAAGCAGTTTAAAACGACAGTAATTAAGACAGTGTGGTATTGGCATAAAGGTAGATATAGAGAAGAATGGAACAGAATAGAAAGTCAAGGAATAAACCCACTCACATACAGTCAACCAATTTTTGGCAAAGATGCCAAGGTAATTTAATCAGGAAAGTATAGTCTTTGCTGCAAATGGCACTGTAACAATTGGATATCCATATGCAAAAATAAAACCCTCAATCTTTCTCTCACAACATATACAAAAATTAATTCAGAATGGATCACAGACCTAAATACAGGAGTTAAATTATACAACTTCTAGAAGAAAACTTTGAAAGTTTTTTTTTAACCTTGGTTTAGGCAAAGATTTCTTGGGACACAAAAACTAACACCTAGAAAAGAAAAAAATATGTGAATAACTTGATTTCATCAAAATTACAAACTTTTTTCTTCAAAAGACACTATTAAGAAAATGAAATGACAAACCACATACTGAGAGAAAATATATGCAGAACACAGATCTGATAAAGGACTTGTATCCAGAATATACAAGAACTCTTACAACTCAAAAATAAAGTGACAAACAACTCCTTTAAAGATGGACAAAGGAGTTGATCAGATACTTCGCCAAAGAAGATATATGATGGCAGAGAAGCATATGAGGAATGTTCAACATCGTCAAGAAATTACAAATTAAAACCACAATGAGATACCACCACAGAACACAAGAATGACTAAAATGAAAAAGACTGACAATACCAAGTGCTGATGAGGATGCAGAGCAACCCATACGTTGTTGGTAGGCATGCGAAATGACAGTCACTTCGGAAAATAATTTGACAGTTTCTTATAAAGTTAACATATATCTACCACATGACACAGCAATCCCACTCCTAATATTAACCAATAGAAAGAAAAACATGTCCACACAAAGACACGTGTATGAGTGTTTACAACAGCTATATTGATAATCACCAAAAATTGGAAACAACCTGAAAGTCCATTATTTAGTGAATTAATTTGGTATGTCTATACAATGGAAAACTATTCAACAGTAAAAATGTGATACTGACACCATGGATGAATTCAAAGGCACTATGCTAAGTGATGGAAGTCAGAGACAAGAGGCTCTACAAACTGTATGATTCCATTTATATGATATTCTGGAAATGGCAAAACTATAGGGACAGTGGTTGCCAGGGACAGTGGTTGCCAGGGACTGAGCCCACGAGGGAGGGAGGGGATCGACGACAAAAAGGCATAAGGGAACTATTTGGATAATGCGAATGTTTCTATTTTAGCTGTGGTTGTGTACATGTACAATTGTATACGTTTGTACATTTGTGGTGCTGCACATTTACATTATATACAAATGCTTACTGTATACAAATGTATAGCTGTGTACATTTGTCAAAACATCAAACTGCACAGTAAAAGGGTGAGTTTTACTATATGTAAATTTTGCTTCAATAAACTTAATTTTTTAAACGTTTAAGATTTTTTAATCTTTAAGAGAGCTGTTTTAAATTTTTATTTTATTCAATGTTACTAATAACTATAATTTTTTATATGTCTACTGTGGTGGGCCTTTTACCTATATTGGGTCATTTAATTTTCATGATAAAGATAAGTAAAATTCCATTTTTATAGATGAGGAAACTAACTCAAAAAAGTTCATTGTCCATGTCACCCTGAGATAAGAACCAGGGACTTTCAAAATATAAAGCCTTTGCTTTTTCCACTATGTTTTGTTGTACCTCAAGTATTCATTTAATGCAGACATGTTAACTGTACTTACATCAGTTCATGCCTCAGAACCACGTGTGTCCTTACATTCATTTTCAGACGTGGAAACAAGAGGATAAATAATTTGCCTTGGCTTGCTCTTTCTACTCTCATTATCCCTCTATAATGGCATAGTCTTGAATTATTTGTGTGTATTTACATTCTAATAAAACTTTAGCTATGGACACTAAACTCTGAATTTCATAGATTTTTTTAAACTTTTAATTTTGAAATAATTTTTAAAATAATTTTTGAAATTTAATTTTTGAAATAATTTTGCAACTCACATTGAGTTGCAAAAAATTGTACAAAGAAATTCCGTGCTCTTTTCACCCAGTCCTCCCCGATGATAACATCTTGCATAACTGTAGTACACAATCAAAACCAGCAAAGTGACATTGGTATAATCCACAGATTCAGATTTCACCAGTTTTACAAATTTTACAAGCACGTGTGTGTGTGTCTAATTCTATGGGATTTTATCGCCTTTGTGAGCTTCCTGCAACCATCACCACATTCAAGATACAGAATGACTGCATCACAAGGCTCCCTCATGCTCCCCCCTTTATAGCCACTTATCTTCTCTCCCCTCATCCCTAATGCCTGGCAACCACTAATCTGTTCTCTATCTCTACACTTTTGTTAATTCAAGAATATTAGATAAATGAAATCATACAGTACAGGACCTTTTGGGACATATATATTTTTTCACTGAGTATAATTCCCTGAGAACCCTCCAAGTAGTTGCACATATCAACGGTTCATTTCTTTTCCTTTTTATTGCTGAGTTGTATCCAATGGCATGGATGTACCACAGTCTGTTCAACCATTTACCCATTGAAGGACATTTGGGTTGTTTCCAGTTTGGGGCTGTTAGGAATATAGCTGCTATAAACATTTGTGTACAAGTTTTTACATGAATATAAGTTTTCGTTTCTCTAGGATAAGTGCCCAAGAGTACAATTACTAGGTCATATGGAAAGTATATATTTAGTTTTTAAGAAGTGGCTGTACCATTTTACATTCCCACCAGCAATGAGTGATCCAGTTTCTCCACATTCTCCTCAGTGTTGATGTTATCACCATTTTTCAGTTTAGCCATTATCATAGGTTTGTAGTGATATACGATTGTAGTTTTAATTTGTTTTTCCCTAATGGCTAATGATGTTGAACATCTTTCCATGTTCCTCTTGCCATCTGTAGATCCTCTTCAGTGAAATGTCTCTTCATATCTTTTGCCCATTTTCAAACTGGATTTTTTTTACTGTTGAGTTTTGAGAGTACTTTATATATTATAGATACAAGTTCTTTGTCAGACATTTGGTTCGCAAATATTTTCTCCATGTCTTTTCTCTTGGCTTGTCTTTTCATTCTCCTAACAGGGTTTTTCTCACTTGAATAATTTTTTTAAAATATTTATTGAACAGTAATCTTCTAAGTAAGCATCTTTAAACAGGGCTAATTAGTGGTGTAGAAACTATAGACTCTAAAGTATATTGTTTCTGCTTAGAATTCTCTATATATGGAGGTCTATGATAGCACAGAAATAATATAATTTATCTGTTTTGCCCAATTTCCCTGCATCTTGTTTCCATAAAAAAATTTTGAAATAACTCACAATATAGTCTCTCAATACCTCTCAGACACATTTCATCCCTTACCTTATTCTTCTCTCTTTTAACCCTTAAATGTTTGTATTGGGATAAGATTATTCCCTCTCTCCCCCTTTCTGAAGCCATGGGCCTTGAAGCCTAATAGCAGGGAAATTTTTTTTATGGAACTCAAGATATTTTGCTTAATAAATTATGGGAAACAAATAGCAGGAGCTTAATCTTCACAGTGCAATGGTCTGTTTATTTAAGTTCCCTGTCCAGGAGCAGAGCAGGACAGAGCAAACTACCTACCCCAGACACAAAAGAGGTGGGACACTGAAAATATCAGGCAGGACGGGAGGAAAGGGCTCTGATCAGCCCACAATGGCCACATGATGCACCTTGACATCCAGGATGAAAGGCCCTGAGCCATGGAAGGGGTTGAGGAACAAGTTAAATAGAAAACAGAAGTCACTTACTATATCTACAACCCTGTGGTCTCTGTAAGAGTTTGGTTATACTGCTTGAACTGAAAGAGGATTAAGTGAAATCTCCATTATTCCATGTGATGATCAAACAATCCCAAATGATAATAAGTCCATTTTATAATGAACTCTTTCCTTCCATCACAAAGGACATAGTGTCAGATTATCTAGTTATTGTTTTGTGAAACATTTATTGCCTACTGACTAAAAGTCCAGCACTGTGCTGGGCATTGAGAATACAAAAACAAATGAGAAGAGTTCCTGCCTTCAAGAAGTTCACACTCTGGTAGAAAGGAGAAATGGTAAATAATCGCAAGATATGATTGCTTATATAACAGAGGTTTGTAAAAGGAGGGAATAATCAATTCTGCCTGGGTAGAGTCATGAGGAAGAGACACTGAGCTAGATCATGCTGGATGTTTTTAAATCAAATGTTTAGTTTTCTTCCACCACGAATGTGAAACATTAATTAGAGAAAATTTGGAAAATGGAATTGAATTTTCAAGGATGAGTTTATCAAGTTAAAGTCTACCTTTTCAGAGGAATCGAATTCATTCTTTCATTTATTCATTCAGTGAGTATTTACTATCTCAGCCTCATGCTAGATTCCAAAGTTCTTGCCAAAAGGACCTTGTAAGCTCGTGAGATGACAATGTGATCAAAGACAATTGCAACACAGTGTGAACTTGGAAAGTAAGCACAGGAGGCTTTGCCAGCACACGGTCACCTCTAAGCTGGACAGGCTGAAGACACAGATTTACACCCTGAGGCCAGGGTTATACTGAGTACTGTTTTGATTTTACCTATATTGTATTTAATATTTCAAAATATGAAGGCGTGAAATGGAAAAGCAAGAGAAACTCCCGTGAATGTGTCTAATGTTGCAAATGAACAAAAATCTAATGCAAACATATCTCTGAGAGCCACTCACAGTTTGCCTGCACTTTTCCAGTCCACTCCCTCTCCCTTGACAAAGGGAGTCTTCTAAGGGTTACCTCGGTAAGATTTAGATGGGGAAAAAGACCAAGAGGCCCTCTGCCATTGTAGATACAGCAAGAGTTTGAAGTCATGTTTCTTCCATTCCTCGACCTTCTTCTATGAGTCCAGTTCTGTGCAAGCTCTATGAGTAAATGAAGAATAAAGGCCTGCAAAGCTGGGATGCCAGACTTAGGCAAACAAAACAACAAAGAAACTCATACTGGGTAATTGTGGGGAAAGAAGCAGTTAACATTCTCCACAGTCTCATACTTTAACCGTCATAACTCATCAATTGAGGTGATCAAACAGGTTCCTGGAACAGAGGGTAAGCACCTCGCTCCGGGTCACACACCGAATAAGCACCAGCCGACCCCTTCCCTGCGGGGCGCAAGCGCATTGGCACCGCCTCGGCCTGCGAGCACCCCGGGGGCCCTAACGCCCAGGCACATGGCCTTGGCGCCTCCATTTCTCCTTCCTGTCTCTCCAATGGCTGGCACCGCGCCTGGCTCACGGGCTCCATCAGTATTAGCCAGACCCCCAAAAAGGAAGTCACTTTGGGGCCTGGCCCTCGCTGCAGCCCTTCACCCGGCCTTCAGCGGCTCCTCCAGCGTGGCGGGCGCTCCGAGGACAAGCAGGCCGTGTCCCAATCCTGCCGCCTCCGGGCCTCCTGAACGGCCCCCGGAGCCCCCTGCACCCTCCCCCGCGCCTGGCCTCCGCCCGGACCACCGCCGGGGCCCAGCGCCCTCGGACGCCCTCACAGGCCGGGCCCGCCGCCCGCGGCCGGAAGGGGGCGCCGCGCGCTGCCCGGGCCTCGGCTGCGGCGCAAGCGTGGGCGGTTGGTCCGGCCGTCGGGTCTTACCAGTCGGCCGGCGGGAGTCCGTGAGGCCGGCGTCGGGCGCGTCGCCGAGGGGGCGTCTGGCCGGGCGTCCTTCCCGTCCCTCCGTCCTTCGAGCGTGGGTTCGCGGGGCTCTCCTTCCAGCGGCGCGGGGGCTCGGGGCCTGACGCGCCGCGCCGACCCCGCAGCGAGAGGAGGCCGCGCCGCGCCGCGGGGATGTGCTCGACGCCGGGGCTGCCGACGCCGGGGACCTCGCTGGTCCTGAGGGTGTCCTTCGTGGACGTGCACCCGGAGGTGATCCCCGTGCGGCTCTGGGGGCTGGTGGGCGAGCGGCAGGAGCAGTACGTGCGGCTGAGCCGGGAGATCCAGGAAGCGGCGGCGTCGCGCGGCCCGTGGACGCTGGGCGGCGCCGCGGCCTCGCCGGGCGAGCTGTGCCTGGTGCGGGTGGGGCTGCTGTGGCACCGCTGCCGCGTGGTCAGCCGGCAGGCGCAGGAGAGCCGCGTCTTCCTGCTCGACGAGGGCCGCACCATCACGGCCGGCGCGGGCGCGCTGGCGCCCGGGCGCGGCGAGTTCTTCCAGCTGCCGTCGGAGGTGCTGGGCTGCGTGCTGGCCGGCCTGGTGCCGGTGGGCGGCGCGGGCGGCGGCGAGCCCCAGCACTGGCCGCCCAGCGCCGTGGACTTCCTCAGCCAGCTGCAGGGCAAGGAGGTGCACGGACGGGTCCTGGATGTGCTGCGCCTCCATCGCCTGGTCCTCCTGGACGTGCCCGGCCTGTGCCAGCAGATGCAGGAGCTGGGCCTGGCCCGGCAGGTACCCGACAGCCTCTTCCACGTGCTGCTCAAGCGCTACCTCAAGGCGGCCACTGCTGGCGTGGGCCCCGGGGCCCCGGCCCTCCCGCGGGGCCTGCCCAAGCCAGAGCAGCCGGGCCTGGATTACTTCTACCCCCAGCTGCAGCTGGGCGTGACGGAGCCCGTCGTAGTGACCCAAGTGTGCCATCCCCACCGCATCCACTGCCAGCTCCGGAGCCTCTCGCAGGAGATCCACCGCCTCTCCGAGATCATGGCCCAGATATACCGGGCTTCCACGGGGACGGGGGATGAGAACTCTACCAGTGCCACCTGGGAGGAGGAGGAGGAGAGCCCAGACAAGCCGGGCTCCCCGTGTGCATCCTATGGGTTGGATGGACATTGGTACAGGGCGCTCTTGCTTGAGACTTTTCGGCCCCAGCGCTGTGCCCAGGTGCTTCACGTGGACTATGGAAGGAAGGAGTTAGTGAGTTGTAGTAGCCTTCGCTACCTGCTGCCTGAATATTTTCGAATGCCTGTGGTGACCTACCCTTGTGCTTTATATGGACTCTGGGACGGTGGGAGAGGCTGGTCTCGGTCACAGGTCGGTGACCTGAAGGCCGTGATACTGGGCCAGGCAGTGAATGCCAAGATTGAGTTTTACTGCTCCTTTGAGCATGTGTATTATGTCACCCTGTATGGAGAAGATGGGATTAATCTTAACCATGTATTCGGAGCACAGTCCTGTTGCTTGGCTGACCGATTCCTTCAGAGCCAGGGAATAGAGGAGGAGGAGGAGGAAGAACCGGAAACAGCTCTTCAGTCTCCGTCTCCTGCTGAAGAAGTGGATGAAGAGATTTCACTCTCAACCTTAAGATCTGTCAGGTTAAAGATGAATGCCTTCTATGATGCCCAGGTAGAGTTTGTTAAAAATCCTTCTGAGTTTTGGATTAGGTTGAGGAAACACAATGGCACCTTCAGCAAGTTGATGAGGAAAATGTGTAGTTTCTATTCCTCCGCCAGTAAGCTGGATGGTGTAGTTTTGAAACCTGAACCTGATGACCTTTGCTGTGTCAAATGGAAAGAAAATGGCTATTATCGGGCTACGGTCACCAGGTTAGATGATAAGAGTGTGGATGTATTCTTAGTTGACCGCGGCAATTCGGAAAATGTGGACTGGGATGATCTGAGGAAGCTGCTTCCTCAGTTTAGGCAGCTACCAATATTGGCTCTGAGGTGCACACTGGCTGATATTTGGCCTTTGGGGAAAAGTTGGAGCCAGGAGGCGATTTCCTTTTTTGAAAAGACTGTGCTCCACAAAGAGTTAGTTATCCATGTCCTTGGTAAGCAAGATAAGCAATATGTTATTGAGATTCTTGATGAATCGAGAACAGGGGAAGAAAACATTAGTAAAGTAATTGCTCAAGCTGGATATGCGAAGTATCAGGAATTTGAAACAAAGGAAAATATTCCCTTAAATGCCCACTCTCCAGGGCATGTTTCAAACCATTTTACTTCCGAGAATAACAAAATATCTTCTGCCAGGAAGGTAGAAGAACAGAAAGCCGAGAGAGATAATAAAACTATGTCTGTTACAGAAGCTTTGAATGACACAACAGTTGTTACAGATGTTTCAACTGGACTAGTTGTGCAGGAAAAAGAGGAAAGAGTATCTGTTTATTCTTCTCTTATACAGAATTTCTGGGAAATTAAGCCAGGCTCCTCTTGTGAAGGAGAGCTACAAGTTGGAAGTACAGTAGAAGTCAAAGTGTCTTATGTAGAAAATCCTGGCTATTTCTGGTGCCAGCTGACCAGGAACATAAAAGGATTTAAAACTCTAATGTGTGATATTCAGGACTATTGCAAGAATACAGCTATTCCTTACCAGGGAACCACCCCCTCTTGTTTGGCAAAACGAACAGTAAATGGACAGTGGTCCCGAGCTTTAATTAATGCAGCACAATCTTCAGAGCATGTCAAAGTAATATTTGTAGATTATGGAGACAAAGATATAGTATCTATGAAGAATGTTTATGCAATTAGTGAAGAGTTTCTCAAAATTAAGGCTCAGGCCTTTAGGTGCAGTCTTTATAATTTAATTCAACCAACTGGTCAAAATCATTTTGTTTGGGATGAAAAGGCAATACAAGCTTTTAGTGAATTTGTAGATAATGCATGTGAAAACAATCTAGAATTAAAATGCACAGTATTTGCTTTGGCTTCAATACATGATGAACTTTTTACTGTTGTGGATTTGCTAACACCCTTTCAGAGCGCATGCCATTTTTTGGTAGAAAAGAGACTTGCGAGACCAGTAAAACTTCAGAAGCCTCTGGAGTCCTCTGTTCAGCTACATTCTTACTACTATTCTACACATGATATGAAAATTGGAAGTGAAGAATCAGTGTATATAACACATGTTGATGACCCTTGGACATTTTATTGCCAGCTGGGAAGAAATGCACATATTTTAGAACAGTTGTCATGTAGTATTACACAATTAAGTAAAATTTTGCTGAATTTAAAAACATCTCCCTTGATCCCTGGAACCTTGTGCCTTGCCAAGTATACTGATGGAAACTGGTATAGGGGGATAATAATAGAGAAAGAACCAGATAAAGTCTTCTTTGTTGATTTTGGGAACATTCATGTGATAACAAATGATGATCTGCTCCCATTACCTGGTGATGCATATGATGTCTTACTTTTGCCCATGCAAGCTGTTAAATGTTCTTTGTCTGATATTCCTGATCACATACCGAAAGAAGTTACAATGTGGTTTCAGGAGACTATTTTAGATAAGTCGTTGAAGGCTTTGGTCGTAGCAAAAGATCCAGATGGAAGACTGATTATAGAACTGTATGATGACGCTATTCAAATTAATGCTAACATTAATGAGAAGTTAGAGCTACTTGGTTACAAAGGTGGGAAAAAGAAAAAAAAAGAAAGCAAAGCACTTCTCTCTACAACTGAAACTCTTGAAGCAAAAAAGGAAAATATGATGTTGTCACCTACAGAATATCCAAGTAAATCAGAGAACAAATTATACAATATGGAGATTTTGGGAGAATCATGCAAACCTAAGATCAGCTCAGCATGTAAGGAACCCCAACTTTTACAAAGTTCACCAAAGACAAACTTAGTCACCCAATATCAGTACTCTCTGGGAAATAAAAATAACCAAGTGTCTCCATTAATAACAGAACAGAAAGAAGAAAGTTTTGCTGAGCCACATTTGAAAGCCACAAAACTAGAAGCCACTCTTTCAGAGAGGAAAATAGGAGATTCATCTAACAAAGATTTGTCTCTAAAATTTTCTGAGTTCCCACAGAAGACTATAATGTCTGGCTTTAAAACAACTGTCTATGTTTCTCATATAAATGACCTTTCAGACTTCTTTGTTCAACTAACAGAAGATGAAGCTGAAATTAATTGTCTTTCGGAGAGATTAAACAATTTTAGAACAAGGCCTGAATATTATGCAGGTCCACCTTTGCAAGGAGGAGATGTAATATGTGCCATTTTCCCAGAAGACAATTTATGGTATCGTGCTGTGGTCAAGGAACAGCAACCCAATGACCTCCTTTCTGTACAGTTTATTGATTATGGCAATGTTTCTGTGGTTCATACTAACAAGATAGGTAAGCTTGACCTTATTAATGCACGATTACCAGGATTGTGCATTCATTGCTCCTTAAGGGGGCCTTGGGTTCCTGAGATTTTAAACTGTAAGGAAATGATACATTACTTTTCCCAAAGGACAGATGAGGTTCAAATAAGATGTGAATTTGTTAAATTTCAAGACAGATGGGAGGTTATTCTTGCTGATGAAGATGGGATCATAGCAGAAGATATGATTAGCAAATATGCTTTCAGTAAAAAATCTCAAATAGGATTTTCTACCCAAATAATTAAAGATGGCTGTTCAAAGTCTGTCAAGAAAACAGACATAGACACTTCAGTATTTCTTAACTGGTATAATCCAAAGATGAAGATGATAAGAGCTTATGCCACTGTAATAGATGGACCTGAATATTTTTGGTGTCAATTTGCTGATACTGAGAAACTTCAGTGTTTAGAAGTAGAAGTGCAGACTGCTGGAGAAAAGGTAACAGATTGCAGGAGTTGTATCCCATGTCCTCATATTGGAGATCCTTGCATAGTGAGATATAGAGAAGATGGGCATTATTATAGGGCACTTATCACCAATATTTGTGAAGATTATTTTGTATCTGTCAGGCTTGTGGACTTTGGAAACATTGAAGACCGTGTGGACCCAAAAACACTCTGGAACATTCCTTCTGAACTTTTGGTGGTTCCCATGCAAGCCTTTCCATGTTGCCTCTCAGGATTTGATGTTTCAGAAGGTGTGTGCCCTCAAGAGGGAAATGACTATTTTTATGAAATAGTAACAGAAGATGTGTTGGAGATAACAATATTAGAAATCAAAAAGGATGTTTGTGATATTCCTTTAGCAATTGTTAACTTGAAAAGCAAGGGCGAAAGTATTAATGAGAAAATGAAGAAATATTCTAAGATTGGTAAGAGTAACAGTGATCTGCCCTATGAAAACAATGGCCCAGAGATTAAGGGAGCTCTTGGGTCCCCCAGTCCTGATGTCAGACTTAAGAAACCAAGCAGTAAAGCTGGACAAGAGAAAACACTATATGTGGAATCACAGACAGATGAGCTCTCTGAAAGAATTGGAAAAGGCTTAAACATTATTGAAACCAAACCAAGTAAATTCTATGACCCTGAAACTGATGACATTTTTGAAGCTTTTGAAAACCCATGCAAAGATAAAATTGGCACTGAGATATTGGAAGGTAAAGTAGAGTGCCATTTTGTTGACAAAGCAAAGTTTGGTGATAAATATCTAGTTACAGGATTTAGCACGTTGTTACCACGTGCCAGTGAAACAAAGGAGCTGTTAGAACTAAATTCACTTGAGGTACCTCTTTCTCCTGATGATGAATCAAAAGAATTCTTGGAACTAGAATCCATTGAGCTACAGCATTCTTTAGTCGGGGATGAAGAGAAAGAAGAGCTAGGCCTGGTGCCTCCAGTGCCCGTCCCACCAGGCAGTGACACAGAAGCCACCCTGCAGCCATTTACAGTGCAGCTTCCCCTCGACTGTGAAGCCGAGAAACAGCCAGAACTAGAATTACCTAAAGCCCAGCTGTGTCTAGATGACGAAATAAACCCTTTGCCTTTAAGACTTAGTCAGAAAGCCCAAGAATCCACGTGTGTTGAGGACACAGGAAAGTCAAGTTGTGTGGAATGTTTTGATGACCAGCACAGGTTACCACTGCATCCACGTGGAAAGAATCGTGATCCCAAGATGAAGACTGAAATGAATATATATAAAGAAGAGTTTACAGAATATGCAAACAGAGATACCATTTCATCATTGACTTCTTTGTTCTCTGGAGAAGAATCCAGAGATGGAGGGAAACAGAATAATGCTTTACCAGATCATATCCCAGGTAGGTGAAATTTTTTCATTCACTTTAAGTTTAACTTAGTGTCTTTCAAAAGTACTTATTTGTCTTAAAAGAGAGTAATTCTTGTTTTGTTTTTTTTTTTTTTTTTGTGGAAGACTGGCCCTGGGCTAACATCTGTGCCCATCTTCCTCCACTTTATATGGGACGCCGCCACGGCATGGCTGACAGGCAGTGCGTCCGCGGGCGCCCGGGATCCGAACTCGCGAAACCTGGGCTGCCAAGCGCAGACTAAACCACTGCGCCACAGGGCTGGCCCCAAAAGAGAGTAATTCTTATTTAAATTTTTTTAAATTAATTTTTTGGGGAAAAGATTAAAACCTGAAAAGAGAACTGGATTTGGACTTTATAAAGGGTATTTTAAACATGGAGAAATTGTTTGAAATCAATGTAAAATCATACTTTATATGTGAGTGAAATGGTGAATTATTAACTGTGTTTAAAATAGAATGCTTAAAATCTGTGCTGCCAAAAAGTAATCACGTTTAAAATGTAAACAGATAATTTTTAAAATGAAGAGGTTATGTGTTTTGGTAAGTTTTAAAAAAACATAGAGCTCCTTTGCCAAGCACTACTGTAGGCATGAATTTACGGTAGGGGTCATTCTAGCAGAGTTTTCAAATTTAACTGTTTTGTTTCAATGCATACACCCTGCCAATCATTTAGAAACCCTTAAACAAAAACTAGTTTAGGGAGCCTGTATTAACCAGAAGAGTTAACAGCCATGAGTAAATATTGGAGAACATTTATTGTCATTAACTTTTTTATACATTACTTATACTGTTATTTTCTTGGCTGCTTAAGATTTATAAGTTACAGGAAATGGCTAACTTTTGTTTTTTTTTTTTATAATCAATGTTAGACAATTTAAATGTCAATTATTATATTATTAAATTTGAGCCATTGTACAAAATAGAGAAAACAATAGACTAAGGAGAATGAAAATCGTCATGATCCTACCACCAAGAAATGACCACTGTTAATGCTGTGGTGTACTCCTTTCCTGCTGTCTTTCACCTTCTCTGTGTCTCTTTACACACAGTTTTAAAAACTAAATAGAGATCATACTGTCATACGGTGTTGAATTCTGCATTTTAATCCCGTAAATGTGCTTCCAAAATATTTTAATTCCATAGTATGCCATCCTTTGGATATACAACAATTTATTTAAATGTTACCCTAGATTTTTAGTCCTCACTGTCACATTTTAATAATCAGTAATAGCTTTGTGAGAAGAACGTCTGCTCACTGGCATACACTGCTTCCCTACAGAAACAGCTGTTGTAAGCAAAGACCACAACACGTGTGGCAATAGTCACTAGTTTTCAGTAGTAATTTTCAGTGTTAGAAATCAGCTTCACATCCTTAAAAAATACATCACATCATGGAGAGGGGCACTGAAAGAATTTAAAATGAAATTGAGAAAAGAAGACAGACTTAGAACATGTACCATATATGATATTGTTTATATAGGAATAGTAAATGCAGTTTAGGAAAATGCTTTGCTTGTGTATCTAACAGTAAAGGATTAAGAGGTATGCATTGAATCTTACTCTGTTCAATTTGGTAGCTCAACCAGAGAACACCTACACTCTGAAAGCGTTTACTGTTGGATCCAAATGTGTTGTGTGGTCAAGTCTAAGAAACACATGGTCTAAATGTGAGATTTTGGAAATAGCTGAAGAAGGCACAAGGGTGAGTAAAGTTGAAGTACTTTATCTCAAAATGTTCTTGCAGACTGTTAAGGAAATTTTACCAAACTTTATCAGACTAGAAAATGCAATTGAACACATGTTTACCTGACCATTCCCCCTGATAATTAGATGCAGTGCAAAAATCATTTAAAAGTTCATATATAGCAAGAAATCATCATCGGCTCTTTCGTCTCCCTTAACCCTGAAATCCTATCAGTCACCAAAGTTCCACACTTCCCACTTATCTCTGAGTTAAAACTTTTTGTACTGAATGCCACTGCCTTGGTTAAGCCCCTCGTTTCACAACTACATTGCTCTAATAACCTTCTGTTTGGTTTACTTCTTCTAATCTTCCTTCAACTGATTCTCCTCACTGCCAGTGTGAAGTTGGTCAAATGCAAATCTGACGACATCATTCCTATGTGTAGAACTTCTTGGGGACTTCCAGGTGATCGTGTTTCTCCTGTGATCTGAAAACCACCTGTATCAGAATCACCTGGTGTGTTTCTTGAATTGTAGATTCCTGGACCCTGCCCTGGCTGGCCGATTCAGAATTTCTGCGGGCAGGACCAGGACTGTTCATTCTTATAACATTAAAATTTGAGAACCACTGGTCTGGAATAGAAAAGTGAAGCTCGTGAACGTGGTGCGGTCCTCTGGAGTTGAGCGTCCGTGTACCTCTCCAGCCTGAGGTCTCCCTCCTTTATGTTCTGTACCTTATTTTAGGTGGATGTCAAACTGCTTGATTTCTCTCATATATGCCATTCTGCTTGGCTTCTTTGATGTATTTAATAATGTAGGTCTATTTGCCTGTATTCTAGTCCCTTCCCAAAGCTGGTTAATTTCCACTTACCCTTTAAAAGATTTACTTTAGCCATTTTCTCTTCCAGGAAGCATTCACTGGTATTATTTTCTAAATCTCTCCATCTCTTCACCCACCCCTAAAAAAGCTTTATACCTATATTATATTCATATACCTCTTGCTGCAAAAAAATCTGTACTTCCTACGTTGTATTGTCATTATCTGCTTAGAGGTATGTTTCTCCACCAAATTCTGAACTTCTTGAGATCTAAATTTTATCCGTCTTTGATCTCTGGGCATAGATGCTCAATATATGTTTTTTGAACCAAAGTACCATTGAGTTGAAATATAAGACTGAAGTTTAATAAAATCATTTCCATTGCCTTTTAAGTATTTCATTGTAAAAAGAATTGCTGTGGCACATAATTCAATTACAGTTTTTGGAAACTACCAATTTTTGTTAACTTTTTTTTCTCTTGTAGGTTTTGCACCTTTCAAACGGTGTGGAGGAGACAGTGAGCCCTGAGCATGTCTGGAATGGTGTACCCAAACCGGATAAGAGCCCATCTGAGGTGTGGACTTACACAAAGAGGAATTAACGGGAGCACTGCCCTTCATTTTGAAAGATGACTTAAACTGTTTCCAAAACCCTTGTATTTAGGAATAATGGAGAAGAAAATACTAACATTCTAATAACAACAATGAAAAGCAGCAATAACAAAATCAATGTTTCTGGACTTTATGCCAGATATCCCTTTGGGCAAACTAGCTATTAATGTTTTACTCTTTGATTTTCATTTCGGGATTTTAAAAATGAAAATTGTTTGGTGTCCATGACCTTCATAAAATACATTTGATGCAGAAAATCTGGGAAAATGGCAAAGTTAAAAAGGAGGAAGTATCAATCACCTCTAATGCATCCACCCAAAGACAAACAGATTGATCAATTTGGTTTTCTGTCATAATTTTTCTGTTTATATGGAATATAAGTATATCATCTACATATTTGGAACATAGTTGCTTTCAGTCTACAGTTTTATATTGTGTTCTTCATTTAAGATTATATGGTGGAGAATTTCCCATGCCATCATGATATGTCTGGGCATTTGAGTGTATCCTGTCTGGAGGTTGTGGAACTTCTTGCTTCAGAAGCTGTGTCTGATAGGTCCAGTATCTGGTCATCTCAGAGTTTGTATCTACTGATTGTCTTGAGAAATGATTCGCTTTTCCTGGTTCTTTGTATGTTGAGTATTTTTGGATTATATCCTGAATGTTTTGAATATTATGTTGTAAGACTTTGGATCCTGTTAAAATCTTCTAGAAAATATTAAAGTTTCTGTTTTAGCAGGTGATCCATCCGGTTAGGTCCATACCACATGTTCTGTCTCTCCTTCTATGTTTGGTGGTTGCAGTGTCAGTTTAGTTTTCAAAGCCTTGGCTGTGGTGTTCTGGTCTGCCCAGGACATAAGCCACTCAGGGGTTAGTCTGGGACTCGGGCGTGGTTTATATAGTAGTTTAGGTGTTAAAAGACTTTGCTATGCTTACTTTGTTCTGTTCTGCATGTGCATAGTTCAGGGGTGACCTTGGGACTTCAGTTCGCGTACAGCATTAGGGGTTCAAATTTTCCAATTCCTTTTCTCTCTGAGATTTCCTTCACATTTTCCGGATCTACGGGTTCTCTTTTATCCAGCCCCTAGAGGCCCCTTTTCCTGGTCCTCTGGCCAGAAAGCATGTTTCTAACAAGGTTTCCCTCTGCGCTGTCATGCAGTTCTGTTTGACTGAGCCTGTCTTTGGAGTGAAGCAGATTAGAGAAAAGAGAGAAAAAAATACCACCCCACCCCCTGCCCCCACTACTCTTCAGATAACAGACGGCCCTTTTCCCAGTTCCACTGGCCAGTCTTCTCTCATATTTTTAGGTCCCTGCACTGCAACTGCTGTCCCCAGGCAGTGACTGGGGCTGCGCTCAGAACAGGGCCAGGAGTAGAAAAGAAAAACACTGAAGCGATTTCCTGCTTACTCCTCACTGTCTAGCATTCAGGGCCTGCTTTTCCCAATCCGCTGACTAGAAATAGGGGATTTCTCTCAGAGTTTTGCTGTCCACGCCAGCTGAGCAGCTCTGATTTGGTCCAACTTCAGGTCAAAACTAGGAGACAAAGAAGGAAAAAAAGAAAAAACAAAACTTGTGAAACTCACCTGTTATGAGTCATTATTCAAGTTTTTACTTCATTCTTCTATCTGCCTCATCCTGTTTATTTCTCAGAGTCGGCAAGTGGTTGCTTTTTGTATTCTTTCCAGAATTTTTAGTTGTAATCAGTGTTAAGAAAGAGGCTATAGTCAGCTTGCTCCATCTTGGCTGCAACCAGAAGGCCATAACTACATAATATCATGTGGCGTTAATGGTCAATAATTTATTAAACCGTTTCTTCTAGTGTTGGACATTTAGGTCATTTGAAATTTTCCACTATGAAAAATCATTGAACATCTCTCTTCCCTTTCTTATGTTAATTCTATTTTTTGTTTACTTGTCAAAAATAACAGCCTGCTTCACTTCTGTTACATCAGGATTTACTAAAACTTTCTTTTACATTCTGATTTTTTTCATTCATTAATTTTCAGGAATCCACAGCCAAATACATAGATGTATACATACAGGATTCTGTTTGGATAAACTATCTTATACCTGCCACATAGAAGAGAACCATTTAAGATGATTTAAAGTGTTCATAAAGTAATATAGACACAACTACCTCTGGCTTTAAGCCAATTAGCAAACATAGGAACTACTTATGAGTAAGGCTTTACATTGTTTTATTTGGTGATTAATGAGATTTAAATGACCCTTTGCTCAAATATGAAGATACTCTTAGATATGGATCCATGTCTGTAAATGAGCTGGTTTTCCTTTAAAAGTGAATATTGTGGGGTATTAAATTATGCATAACTTTTTTTGTCATACATCAAGTCACTATGAGCTGGGAGTCTTTCTGATTACATTTTTTAGAATCTATTTTTCATCTGAGCTATTTCATTTCACCATATGTCTCATGAATTAATTTCTGTATAGACGTCATGCATGCACACGATGATATTAGTTGTTGAAAGGAATATAGGAGAACTATCCCTCTTCATGAAGTCTTTAATAAAACATCTGTTGCTCACCATGGATAATGGTTGAGTAGCAGCCCCTTGAACAATGCACCAAACATCAGAGTTGTGGGGGCTTGGAGGTTAAAAAATTGGAAAAAGGTACTTTATTCCCTGTGTAGAATGCTCCAGTGGAGATGTTCCAGAGAAATGAGTCTTTAAAGAATAGAAAATGTACTTGAGGTGATTCTTCACTATAAAATCAGATTGTCATGCTTTTAAAAGGATTACTTTTTGATGTTTCCCATTTTTCTGATTTATCTATGGTCCTCTTTCTGATTTTGATTGTTTTGTGCTTATAATAAAGAATTGGTAGTAATCCAAGGATTCCTTTTTTTAGGCTATATTCCAAAGAGTGGGAAAAGATCTTTACTTTGTGTCATCAGATGATACTGCAATTAAAGGTAACTTGTGTTTTTAAAATAAAATACTTTTATTACCCAGATTGCCAGGTCTTAAAGATACCATTACCCTGAATCCTCGAACAAAAATGGTATCACTTTCCTTGGACTTTAGTGGTAGAAAAAAACAAACTTTGGCTAAAAATGTTAAATGTATTTATGGGGAAATAACCAAGAAGTGTATTTCTTGAAATATCATAGGGAATTTGTTTGAATTGATCTTAAAAGTTAAATTGTGAGTCTGATAACTTTGTATTTTAAAGGATTTTTTCAGTGTTAATTAGTGCATATGTTCAAATGATCTTTGTATGTTAAATCATTTCTTGGAATTTCTTTCTGGAGTTTTAGTTTATCTGCATGATGAGATTTAATCTGTTGGAAGTTCCTGGTTGTTGCATGATCTTGTTCATAAGTAGCACACTGGTTCTTAGAATTGAGGTACATTGAGAATGAAATCAGCTCTTGGTGCCTTTAGTATTACATGAAAAATACACACTAATCAAAGAGAACAAAGGACTAACTGGTTATCAGCCTTGTTAACATCATTCTCGCAAAATATAAAATATGCCAATTTCATAATCTTTTAGAGAAGCTTTGTTTGATAATAGGTAGAGTGTGAGAACCAAAACAATAAAAAGACCATTTCTGTAGGAATAATTCTCCATAGTAATTAGAATACTCATCTGTCCCCTCTCCCCATTTTGAGAGGACATTAAATTTGTTGTGGTAGCACTCATGTAAATAATTTTCTTATTTTTATGTTTCTTTCTCAACTTGAAGTTTTTCTATTCTTGTTTCAGAAGAGGGATCTGGAGGTGATACAGATTTAACTGAGGATCCATAGATGTGGCCATTCAGAAGCTGCTCTTAAACAAGTGGCATCTTACCCAGACAACAGAGCATTTGAGCAAATTGAGAGCATGTGATCACAAGAAGTTGTCATTGTCAAAAACTTTGCTATGTGTTGTAAACAAAATAGACAGCAGGTTGACTATGGGGTATATTTATAAGTGGTATTGCTATATATACAGATGTGGGATCTTCTCCCTTTAAATGTGCTGTTTCCAATCAGTTGGGAGGATTTATTTTGCTAAACAGTTTGCTAACACATTACTCACATTTCAAAAAAATTATTTTGGTTTCTTTTGAATGTAGTACTTAAATAAAAATAGGAAATTATAGCTTTGTGACAAGTATAATAAATATATGATGCTACTTAGGAGGATGGCTTTTTTAGCAATAACTCCTTGAGAATTTTTGTTTTGTTTCTAAAGCTTTGTCTTGTCTATGTAGTTAAATATTTGACTAATATTTTGTTGAATTTAGAAGCATTCTCATATAACATAAGATTTGAATAAAATTTATCCTTGAAGGTGTGGTGGTCTCATTTCATTAGAAAGGAAGTAGGATTCTGGAATAACTGTAGTAATGGAACCACAATTCTAGAACTGAGGGAAACCGTAATACAAAATATTAGCTCTTATGTGTTACTCTGCTGGTACTTTTTTTTTTTTCTCGTGAGGAAGACCAGCCCTGAGCTAACATCCATCGCCAATCCTCCTCTTTTTTGCTGAGGAAGACTGGCCCTGGGCTAACATCCGTGCCCACCTTCCTCTACTTTATATGGGACGCCGCCACAGCATGGCTTGACAAGCGGTGCATCTGTCCACGCCTGGGATCTGGACCTGCAAAGCCCAGGCCACTGAAGTGGAGCGCGTGAGCTTAACCGCTACGCCACTGGGCTGGCCCCTCAGCTGGGTGCTTTAAATGCATTTCTCATTTAATCCTCAACTCTGAGGTGCATATTAATATTATCCATATTTTTATAGATGAGAAAATTGAAGCTTTTTAGAGAAGTTAAATAACTTCCTAAGGTCAAAGAGCTAGTGAATCTCAGAGGCTTGATCAAACCCAGACCCATCTAACTTCAGAGCCCATGCTTTTAATACATGGGTTTGTAGGGGCGGTACTATGCAGAGTACCCATCCTAGCTTTAGGAAACGATCTTAGCTGTATGCTGCTTACTAGATGTGTCACCTGGACGGGTTATATTATATCTTTGAGTCTTGGTCTTCCTCATCTGTAAAATGGGGATAATAAAACCTTTCTTGCAGTGTTTTTCAGATTAGAAATAATTTATGTAAAGTGCCTAGAAAGGAGTAGGCATTCGATAAATATTTCCTTTTTTTCCCTGAAAGATACTCAATACGTACTATGCTAGGTTTTTAAAAAAAATCTTAACTCACTGGATCCGTCCAGCATTTATTTTCTCCTTTCAGCATCAGCATGTGCCACCAACAGAGTATTTTAAAGAGGTGCTATTGAATGGGACATCAAAATAATTGGAATGGTTATCCATTTCTAAAATGTGTAAGGAGGTTTGTTACATAAGAGTGGGGAAAAAGATGTATGTATATGAGACATTATCAGACCCTGAAGCCTAATGGGAATAGTGAGAATTAATAACCTTAAAAACTGGGAATAATTTCAATATGTAGAAAGGAGAGGGTTTTGCATTCAACAGTTAAAGTAGATGAGTATATTGCTTGTTCCCGGAACAATGAATAGACAAGTTTAGTTCATTCATGTAGGACATAGAATTGTGAATAACTGGGAGAAAAGGTCAGAGGAGATGCATTAGGACCAGATTACAGAAAGCCTTCAGTTTCATGCTAAGTAATCTAACTCTCTATTAAAAATTTTTTAATCTGAATGGCTATAGGATAGGAGAATCAAATTTCTCAAAATGAGTGATTTTACACCTTAAAACATTAAAATAGGCCTGAAGTGCCAAATCAGAATACACAGTTACTTAGTAACTGGGCACAACGGATAAGTAGGAATATAGTGACCCAGGCTTGCTTACTCAGTAGTGATATCCCTGTTCACACAGGGTTCATTAAACTTAATTATGGAGAATTCATAGGAACAAGATCATACTTAGACCAAAATATACTTAACTAATGAGTGGCATAAAGTTTTATACCCCTTAGGAAACAAAAAACGTTTTCCATGACTCCCAGATGTGTAAGTGCATACATTTTTAAAGTATCTTTTTACCTCCATTTATTGTGCTATTTCCACGACTACATTAACGTTAGAATTAACATTCATTAAATAAAACTAATGGAAAATGAAGCAGTTAAAATTATTTCTGAATGTTTCCTTTCTTATCCTTCACAGTCTTTGGATAAATAACTAATTTACTGCGTGATAGCTGGAATCCCTGGCCTTTCTTTAGTAAGTAGAGTACATCAGAGACCAACCATTCAAGTAAATGCAAACAAATTACCAAATTTCTTTAATCCGCTTTAATCTGCTGCCTTTGCCTTATCTCCAGTATTCTTACCCTCGTCCACTTCCCCTCCAGTCAGCATATTGAAATTGTATAGTATCACTAATCTTGTGGGAAAGCAATAGCTTTATCTGCTTGATCTAATTTTTCTTACCATGACCACAAGTCAAAGGGAAGTGCTACCAAATTCTACCTAGAATACCATGTTGCTAAAACTTAATTCTACTGCTCATAATAGAAAAAAGACATAAGAAAATCTGTTTTTATTGTATTTTTAGGGAGTGTTATGTCATTGCAACATGTTTTCATTGGTATCGTGCCTATTTTAACATACTGGTCCATTAAAGTAATTTAAAAGCAGTTTTTAATTTTGACACTAAGAAAGGATAATTTTAGTAAAGTTAAAATTTAGCCTGGTATGATTTTTAAATACAGCAGTCTTTCTTTACATTTAAAGGAAAAAAAATCTTAGTCCAAACTTCAATCACTACTATGGTATAGCCTACATTTTTTTTTTTTTTTTTTTTGGTGGGGAAGACCAGCCCTGAGCTAACATCTGTTGCCAATCTTCCCCTTTTTTTTTTTTTTTTTTTGCTGAGGAGGAAGACTGGCCCTGGGCTAACATCGTGCTCATCTTCCTCTACTTTATATGGGACGCCGCCACGGCATGGCTGACAGGCAGTGCGTCGGCGGGCGCCCGGGATCCGAACTCGCGAACCGCGGGCTGCCAAGCGCGGACTAAACCGCTGCGCCACCGGGCCGGCCCCAAGCCTATATTTTTAAATATGAGTTATTTAAGAAAATACATTAAATCAAACACACACATATTGTCTTAGTTTTTAAATGAGACTTTAAAAAAAAAAAAAAAAAACTCTTTTAATCTAAATTCGATTTCTCTTTTCCTGTAGAGTTCTGTAGAGTGACATGTTGGTTGGTTGTGTCAATGTTGGTCCCTGGAATAAGATTATCATCTTCACCTTCAATCAGAGAATCCCATTGATCAAAATCTTTCTGAAGTCCTGTAAAATATAAATGTTAATAAACATATTCAACTTTGGAGAGCATTAAACAGTTCAGTGCCTCTAGGTGGCATCATAGCATCACAAATTACACAAACTGCATCATGGTTACACAGGCAAGGTATTTCTCGTGAGCTGTCACTTGGCTGCTTCAGCAGCTGCACCTGCAGAAGAGATGGGATTCAGGCGCTGGCCCATCACTATCCTCAGCGTGGAAGTCCACCCAGTCCTCACAGAAAGACTATTAGCTATAACAGGTAGACTTGCTGTCTATGACATTTAGTATGCAAAGCAGCAAAATAAAACCTCTCAAGTGTTTGTTTTCAAACTGATTGACTGCTGTGTTAAATTGTAAACCAACTAGAAACAGGTAAAATGGGACTAACGCTGTGTTAAGATAGACAGTTTTGTCCTGAGAATCACCTGGTTTGTGTCATGAAAGAATGTTAATTTCTTACCTAAATGCTTTTGCAAGAATGCTAATGAAGCTTTGTTGCTAAGATCAATGGCTACATTTGAATCTATATCTCCTTTTAATGTGAACATGTATCCAATTATTTTGCCAGTTGCAAAAGTGAAATCAGCAAAATTCTGATGGACTGAACCCCTGAAAGAGAAATGAGACATTTACAAATCACATTGTTTGACAAAATTATTTTTGCAGTTAGGGTGCAGGAAAGATACTGGCTTGGTTGGCCTATTTATCAAAAATTAAGGAAACAAAACTTATAGATTTGATCTCCTTAGATGTATTGGAGAGTCACAGGCTGTGTTCGTTTGGGGATCCTAGAGTGTATATTCATCTCCCCTTCTAGAAAAATAATCCAAAGACTCCTGTCTTACTTGGCATCTTGGTTTTAGAAGAAATGATCCCAGCCTTATGGGGGACTGCAACACTTCCAATCTGAGTGCGTGGAATGTGTTATATGTTGAAGATGCTCTGAACTCAGAGCCAGAAGTCGGCTCCCTTACCACACCACTTAACTTGGTATGTATTTGATCCTAGTCAAAACACTCTGCATTTAAGTCTTGGATTAAGCAGATTAAAACCAACAACTTTTCCTAGTGTTATTTAAACTGTAAAGTACCTTATAAATATTACTTATGCTGCTTTTTAAATTCACCAACAGCCTAATATCAATTAGAATGGCTTTTTTTTAGGGCTCATTTTCTACTACCTCTGGGACATCTGATACTCGATTTTCTTGCATGTTTTTTCTCTTGGTTTCTTTGATATTGCACCTTCCCCTCTTTCCCTAACTATTCTGTTTTCACTAGCTCTTCACCTAAATGTAGGCCTTTCTCAAGGTTCTATTCTCAGACCAATTCTTTTCTCACTTTGCAGTCTCATCTACTCCAAAGGTTTCCATCTATGATATACAAATTCTGTACTTTTCCAGTTTGTGGCCAGACATTTCTACCTGGATTTCCCAGTCTCAAGCTAAGAAATTCCAAAGTGAAAACACATCTTTCCAACCCACTTGGTGCAACCCTTCTTCTTTACTTTGCTGCTGCTTATATGCAAACCACCATTCTTTTAGCTATCTATACTCAAAACAGAGTCACCTGACTCCTGCTCACTCTTCCCCATGTGCCAGTCAAAACTTGAGTGTCAGAAGCATCAAGAAGGTAGACAGAGACAAGGTCATGAAAGAGCTGGGAGCAGAAGTCTAGATGCTGCCAATGGTCAGGAATGGCCTGAGGAGATGGCGAGGGTGGGAAAGAAAAGCAGGGAGCAGTCTAAATGACAAGAGAAGCAGGAAAAAGTAGGGTTGTGGTAGCCAGGGGAGGGGAAAGGGGGGTAGTCAACAACATGGAATGGATGCAGAGAGAAAGGCTAAGACTGCAGATAGGCTGCTGGGTCCTTTATGTCCTCGGCAGGGCCAGCTTCAGCACACTGGTGGGGGTTCAGGAAACTAGATCGCAGGAGTCAAAGGGTAAATAGAAGTAAGGACATGAAATATCCAATATAAGCTATTCTTTCAAGGTTTCTAGCAGAGAAGGGAAGAAAAAAGATAGAGTGAGAGCCTAGTAAGGAAGTAGGGTTGAGGGAAGGACAGGTGTTCTGTATCATTTCTGTTTTAGAACTAGACTTGCACATACAGATAAGCTAAATGGAAGTACCCAGACCCTTCCTCACCAAATATCTCAACTCGCTTGATCCTTCAAGACCCAATGCTACTCCCATCTCTTCCAAGCAGGATTTTCTGAGCACCCCAGTTGGAAAAGGGTCCTCCATTCTCTGACCCCATAGTGTTTATTGCCTATACTGTGTGTGGCTCCTTCCTGCCGCCTTTTCTTTTCTCCTAAATAAACCAGGTTTCAGATGGGAGAGGGATGAGCTCTATCTTTGCTTTGTAACTTCCCATTGTGAGTTCAAACCCTATCGGGAGTGTTTTCATGTCAGTGATATAAGCATTCTGCTTAAGAGGACCCCATGATAGCTTTTCGGGATTTATAAATTCATATTCTTTCCAAACAGGTCAACACGCTGCAGGTCTCAACAGATGATCTGACTTTTCCCCTAAAGGGTTCCTAACCTAGCCTAATGATGGAATACTTCCCCCTGCCCCACCCTCAGAAATGTGTAGGCCTGCTCTTGTATTTAGATAAAAGTAGCAGGTACCTAAGGCAAATTTTAATTATCAGTATATGTGCTACTCATATTAACCCTACTGAAAACATCAGCATTTTAGTAAAAGGCAAAACGTTTATATGATCTGAAGAGAAACCAGAGTACAGCATTTGCATTTTAAAAAGAATAAGTCTAAATGCACTTAGAAACCAAGATTATCTAATATTCTCCCTTATTGAAAGTCTAAACAATGAATTTAACAATTCTATAATGGCTCCAAATGTTATCTGTTGATGTTTATCCAAGTCTCAAGTTTCTGTTTCAGATGATGAAATAGGTCATTTACTAATACTTACCTGATTGTAATCATTTTTCTTTCTTTATCAGGTAAGTAGCATTTTTTCATTTTTATGATATTAGCAGGATATTGGAACCGTTCTGAGTTGATAAAAAAGAGGGGCTGAGGAATTCTGGAATATACTTCATCACCCACTGGAAGCATCCATGCATCCAGGGCAATACCGCACCTGCAAATATGTGTTGACAGTGATAAAAGAAGGCTGGTTACACACTGGTCGACAAACAGGAATGTTTAGTAATGCTAGGATTAATGGACACACATCACACCAGTTTATTGTGGGTTCTCTCACTGAGCTTAAGAGGTATTATACTTCAGTGTGGGAAGAAGATATGCTTAGCTTTAGAAGATAGCAGACTTGGAATTATAATCATTTTTTTTAGGAGGCATTTAGAAACATGTGACCTTTAAAAATTTTTATTATTGGGGCCGGCCCAGTGGCGTAGCTGTTAAGTTCGTGCCTTCTGCTTCGGCAGCCTGGGGTTCGCTGGTTCGGATCCTGGGCACGGACCTATGCGCCACTCATCAAGCCATGCTGAGGTAGTGTCCCACATAGAGCAACCAAAAGGAGATACAACTATGACATACAACTATCGACTGAGGCTTTGAGGAGAAAAAAGGGAAAAAGGAGGAAGATTGGCAACAGACGTTAGCTCAGGGCCAATCCTCCTCTTCAAAAGAAAACCAAACCCATTTATTGAAAAAAAGAAAGGAATGATGGAAAATATTCCCCCCAGCAGGACTGGGGAGAGTTTTTAATAGAAAGAGAAGTAGATGTCTTCTTCCTAGGAAAATTTGTGTAGAGGACTTTATGGAGACAAAAGAATAGACTTATAAATCCTGAAGGATCCCTTTCACTAAGAATTTGATGAAAAAAACTCTCTCTCACGAGGGTTATCACTCCCCCTCTTCCAATAACTTAACTATTCTCTCCCGATGCCTTATTCTCTTACCTGAATCTCTGGTCTTCACTAAGAGACTGAAGAACTGTTGCTCCACCAAAAGAATGTCCAATTACTGCTATTTTATTCCTATTGATAGAGTCCTATGTGAAAAAGCGTGATATAAATTTATAACTATCTCACAGGTTGTTAGAAGAATAGACTAAATGATTTTGTGAATCATACAATTATTATTCATTTCATGAGCATGGTTAAGTACCTTAATTTCTTATCAAAGAAATATGTACACATACCTATATACACACAAATAAATACACACACATACATATATACATACATAAACATACATACATATACAAATACACATGTGTATGTTGAACATTTGCAAAAGTTCAGAAGTGAACTTAATGGTCTTCCTAGTCACCCACACTTGAAACATCAACATCATTGCTGACTTCTGCCTTTCCCCACTCCAGGTTTATTAGTGTGTTCATTCCATGAGTATTTACTGAGCACCTGCCCTGCGCCAGGCATTGTAGTTTGTTTTCAATGAGCTCACAGTCGATTAGGAAAGAAAAAGATACAGACACATGATGCAAATGCAATAGAGTGGTGCCAAGGAGCACACATGATCAACAGCTGACCCGGTCCAGGGGTGGGCACTGGGGTCCAAGACAGTTTCTTGGAGGAGATGATGCCTGACTTGAGTTGAAGATTCAGCAGGACTTAGTCAGGGGGAAGGGCGTGCCAGGCCAAGGGGACAGACGACATGAGCAAAGGCATGGAGACAGGAGAAAGAATGGCTGGTGGAAGGACGACAAATGGTTCACTGTGTCTGGAGAACAGACCATCATCTTATGCTCACACTGAAGTATTTCTCGTTCCCTTGATCTCCTGGACTCAACCCTCCACTCCGAGTTTTGAGTCTTTATTCATGCTGTCTACTGGGTCTGATATTCTTCCACTCCCTCACAACATTTTGTCCAGAACTTTTAACCAACTTTTCAGGATCAAGCTCAAAAACATGCAGGAGCCATCCAAGAAATTACAATACTTCCATTGGAGGTCTCAGGTAAACCATATGAAACTGCCATTTTTGTAGATCAAAACTGAGTGCTGGTAGTTTCATACATAGTTCAATGTAATGCATTCCTCACGGCTGTAATACTTTACCTGCACTGACTTTTGCAGCCCTTCATCATGCTGTACCTTCTATCACAGCAGTAAACCCGACAACAGAGAACAACAAAGAACTACAGGAAAATGGCTTTTATAGCTCACCTTCAGTTGTTCCACATCAAATTCTAAATCTAATACATTCTTCACCGGCCTTCCATGATCAATGTCAAGAATCAAATCGAGAGCTTGAGAACATTCCTTTGCTCTTTGCCGTACCTAATATGATTATTGGAAGAAGGAAATGACAAAGTAAAAAGTTGTAACACTCATTTTAAAGTTTTTGTAGAGGCTGCCTGTGGGGAAAATGCTTGGTCACTTATAAACTGGAAATGTCTAAGCAACTAGTGACTAGAAAACAACCTAGCACAATGACACAGGCAGAAGCTCTGCAGATAGTTATAGCTTAGTCCAAATCCTGGCCCTGTTGCTTACCCACTGTGTGACCTCAGATGATCTACTTAACCTCTCTGAGCTTCCATTTATTGTATGATAATGCCTACTTCAGTGAAATGTGGGTGGGATTAAATGCAATAAAAAATAAAGCACTGGCAGGGGCTGGCCCAGTGGTGCAGCGGTTAGTTCATGCTTGGCAGCCCAGGGTTTGCCGGTTCGCATCCCAGGCACCTGCCGACGCACCGCTTGTCAGCCATGCCGTGGTGGCGTCCCACATAAAGTAGAGAAAGATGGGCATGGATGTTAGCTCAGGGCCAGTCTTCCTCAGCAAAAAGAGGAAGATTAGCAACAGATGTTAGCTCAGGGCTGGTCTTCCTCACAAAAAAATTAAATAAATAAAAAATAAAGCACTGGCTATAAAATAAAATATATTTACATTAATATATATTAAATATAAAAATAAAGCACCCATGATAAAGCTTGGCACAAAGGCAGAAGCCAGTATGCTTTATTTCACTTAATCTTCTCAACAGCACTTGAGAAAGATACTGTTGTTATCCATTGTTTTGTAACATATAAAACATGGAGGCAAAATAAAGAGAGTAAGTAACTTGTCCAAGATCATCCCACTGCAAAGTTATGGCACCAGGATTCAAGCATAGAAAGTTGGATTCTAAGGCCTGGACTCTTAACACTATTCTATACCACCTCTCTGAAAAGTGTTCTTTTTTATATTGCCCTGGTGGGTGGGTGGGGGAATCTATGAATTTATTTTGAGATTCTAAAATTAGAAGTTCTGATGCAAAAAAATTCTGTATATTCAGTGTCACCTCCCAGAATTTTTGTCTTTGTTTTCACTATGACCCAGACATTTCATTAAGAGAATTTTATTACTCAAAGAATCTTCAGACAGATCTTTGGGGAATGGCAGGAGAGCTGGGAGCACAGCGTGCCGCACGTGAAATTAAAGGAGCAAATGTCACCAGGCTGCATAGGCTTTTCAGTCACCATGCCACCTCTCCTCTTACTGCAGTGTACCTGCTCATTTCGTAGAGGCACCTCCTCCTCCGCTCGTTTTAGAGATCTAAGATAGAGCCAAGACTTGTTCCCTATTTCTGCAGCAGACTGGTCCTTGAAGTAGTAAGTCGCAGATGCGGATCCGTCTCTACAAAACAAACAGAATCAAGTACTTGTACTTGCTCTTCCCCTTCCCCATCTCACCCATGATCCTCGTCCCCATCCTTGACTCAACTTCACTCTGATCTTTCTTTTTTTTAAATTATTTTATTGGGGCTCTATTGGCTTACAACATTGTGTAAATTTGAGGTGTGCATCACCATATTTCAGTTTCTGTATAGACTGCATCGTGTTCACCACCAAAGGTCCAGTTTTTATCCATCACCATACATATGTGCCCCTTTACCCCTTTCCCCCACTCCCTTCCCCTCTGGTAGTCACTAATCTGTTCTCTGTATCTATGCGTTTAACTTCCACATGTGAGTGAAATCATATGATATTTGTCTTTCTTTGTCTGACTGATCTTTCTGACTTCCCTTTCTTCTTCCACTCTACATTTTTCTTTAAAATCAAAGAGGCCCCCAAGGGAGTTCTAAGAAAAAGACATTGTTGTGGGTAAACTCAACCCATTCTGTCTTCACAATTCTGGGAGACCATGTTGAAAACTCAACTCCTGGAATCAAAATCCCAGAACTGCCACTTACCAGCTGTGTGGCTTTGGGCAAACTACTCACCCTTTCTCAGCTGCATTTTCCTGTTCCTTAAAACAGTGAAAGTGGTAACCGTCTCATAGAGTTGTTATGAAGATTAAAGGATATGAGAATGGCACACAACAAATGCTCTAGAAATGTCAGCTGTTTCTTAATTCTTGACAATCTAACTCAGTCTCCTTTTTTTCTCACGTACAAACACAGTTGACCATCCCATCATCATTGTTTATAAACCTTTAGGAAAGTTAGAGCCCGCTACATACCAGGTGACGTACCTGTGTTCTACAGCAGCAACTATGAACCCATGAGATGCCAGGTCAATGCCAATAGCAGAATAAATCGTCCTTCAAAACAAAAAGAGGGAAGCGTTGAACTACCAGTCATGCTTACAAGGCAGGATCCACTAATAAACCTGGGAATGTGGAGGCCATTACACCGCTGTACCAGTGCCCAGGGGTAAACCAGAGAGCTGTGTTCTCATACGGGGCAAGTTTGCCCTCAGGGAATATTTGACAAGGGAGGTATTTTCATTATCACGACTGAGGGAGGGTGCTACCGGCATCTAGTGGGTAGAGGGACACTGCTAAACGTCCTACAATGCACAGGATGACCATCCACAACAAGAAGTTATCTGGTCCAACTACCTGGTTTGAATTCTGGTTCTATCACTTATTAGCTATCCACCTTGGATAAGTCGTTTGTCGGCTCTCTGCTTTGGTTCGTTATCTATAGAAGGGTGATGCTGTAACAGCATGGTAATTGGTGAGATTATTGTAAGGATTAAGTAAGTTAATACATTTTCAGTGCTTATGACCATGTCTAAAACATGATAAACACTGAATACAAGTTAACTGTTATTTAAATGATTGGACAGAGTGAGGTAGTTAAAGAATCATATGCTAAGCAACTGCATTTATACTCTCCTTCCATGTCTTCGTTCTGCACAATCTTCTTCTTATATCATGCATTCAATAGGAAATGTTCATAGAATATACAAAGGAGGTCGGTAGGAACTATATCTTCTACAGCTGAAGACACAAGATCTACTCAGGAGGGGGAAATGATCTAGTAGAGGATCAGCAAATCTTCTCTGCAAAAGGCCAGAAGGTAAATATTTCCAGTGTTGTGGCCCATGCAGTATTTGTCACAACTACCCACCTCTGCTGTTGTAGCACAAAAGTAGCCACAGACGATGTGAAAAATGAATGAGTGTGGCTGTGTTCCAATAAAACTTGATCTACAAAAATAGGCAGCAGGCTGAATTTGCTCCTTGGATTGTAATTTGCCAATCATTGGTCTAGTAGAAATCAAATAACTAGCTAGATTACAATTAAAGTATTGAAAATAAGTTCTTCTTGCACATGCTACCAAACTTCTTGCCAGCTAAAAGCCACCTTTTATTTTCTGAAAGTCTTATAATCCTCTGAGGTAAAAAGAAGGGGAGGCAGTTGAGAAGACGGAAGAAGAAAATGGAGAGGGTGTGGTGGTCAGGAAAACATGTCACTCAGATATCATGCCACAGAGAGCACAGATGACTAAAGACCCCATCCAGCTCCTGCCCCTCTGGATCCACCACCACCACTTCCTGTGGGCTGCTCCCAGTGACCAGGCACAGAGTGGGTACTAACGTAGACCCATTCCTGTGAGATGCAGGACTCCTCTGACAAGCAACTCCCTCAATTGGCCTGGCCCAATCTTTCTTAGAACTGTGCTATAGTCTGAGACTCTTCATACCCAATCCTTCTCCGTTTCCCAACTCCTTCCCAAGTGTCCAACCTGCATCATGGTCTGAAGGTTCTCCCCATCTTTTCCTGCCCCCTCCCCTCTATCCATCACAGGCATTTCTCTCAATAAATGTCTTTCACAGCTAATCCAATATTGGTGTCTATTTCTCAGAGGACCCAAACTAACACAGAAGATTGTTTTGAGAGTGTATTATAATATAGAAGGATAATAACCAAAAATGCAACACCTTCTCTCTTCTGTTGTGAGGCCAGTCCCCATGAGCTGGAAGGAGGAAACAAACTACTTGCCAAGACAGGGCTAGGACTGATCTATAGACCACAGCCAACTCTTGAGGAATCCCAATTCCTCCAGGACAAGGACCAGCATGATACTCCAAAATCAGCTATTCCTTTTTTTGGAAAACAACACATTCACTCATTAATCTCTAGGGGTTAAAATTGTTCAACTTCTCAAAGATTACCTGAATGCTCCAAGACCATGAGAAAAAATGATTAGTGGATATTTTTCACCAGTTCTCAGAGGGGAATTCCAGCTTGCAGGAGTTGTCATTGAACCTAGACAACAATGGGAGATGGTAATTAGTGTTTTCTCTGACTTGAATATTGCTGGTTAATTTAACGTATATTAAGTTGCTGATTAATCTCCTTAGTATAAAATCCTGACCCAGGGAATCGGTATTTATGTTTTTATGTATCCCTAGTAAATTCACTAATAGGTCTGCTACTAGATGCCCACCAACCAAGGACCTGAACCATGTGTTTCTCCTAAGACCATAGGATGATTAATTATCAGTCTTCACTGCCAGCTCTGAACTTGAGGTGAGACATTTTCCCACTTACAGGTGTATTCAGGAAGGTGGCTCTTTATTACCAATTCCAGGCTTTGGCAAAACTTCAAAGGGAATGTTCTGAAACCAAACTACCCAGTAAACCTCAGGAACATTACACTGAGAACCAGAATCTTTGAATCAGAGACTCCTTTCATTCTAACTTGAATCACAATCAAGTTGGCAAGATGCAACTTGAAGAAAGGTGGCAAGATCATTGACTTCATACTTAGATGTGGCTCTGGAAGCAGCTCTATCATTTAGTAGCTATTGACCTTGGGCAAGTTAAAAGAACTCTCTGAGTTTCAGATTCCTATTCTGCAAAATGGAGAAAATGATATCTATCTCATAGGGTTTTGTGAGAATTATATTCAAGTGGGTAATATACGTAAAGCACTTATCTAGTCACATAGTAAGGGGCTCAAAAAATCGAAGATACTGTCTTCTCTTCCTTCACTTCTCAATTGTTACTGTCATCATTATTGTCATCAATTATTTGTGTTTCATTTTCTCATTTATAAATTGGAGACGTGGTCATGAAGATTATTGTGATGATTGCTATAGAAATGATTTATAAGTTAGTCAGCACCATAAAGATGTGTAGTTACAGTATTTTCATCATTTCTACTATAAAGTGGTTTTTAAGAAAACTCCAAGGAGATGGTTAAAATGAATGCCAAAAGTTGTAGGTACTTTTGAGGGGGAAATTTGAAGACCTAGTTAACACCAGTCCAACAGCAGTGTCTGGTCAAACAGATAAGGAAGGAAAAGTCTGTATTAATGAAATGTAGACAAATTAAGTGCTGAATGCACATCAGATTGTCTTAGAGAGGCTGGTCCCTCGGGGGTGGGTAACAGTAGTGAGAGTAGAGTCTCCATATTTATGATAAGAAATTAGTTTTCACTCTTTTGTTTTGGATCTAGAGAGTTATGGTAGCTTCTACTTTCTTTCTATTTTTGCCTGATTCTAGAAAGCACTTTAGCACAGAGCATATGGGGTAGTGACCACGTCAGCCAACCTGCTACTCTCACCGCATTACTGCTCGCCCACAGTGTGTAAGAAGGAAAAGCAGAGACTAGCCACAGAGAGATGCTAGAGCCAGTCTGAAAGTCTGACACTTTCACTCTCTCCACCGTTCCATCACATGCAGAATGGACAAAATGAGAACCCTTGATTCTCTGACAGTTACCTCGGCTTTTAAGAAATACTTTCTTTGTCATCTAAGGAGAACTTTAGACTGGAGAAAATCTACTTTGGTCTTTAACTGCCTGAAACTCTTGATGCTTTCAAGGTTTTCTTATATTCTAGAGCCTACAAAACAGGTTCAACAGAAATCTTACCATATAAGAAGCTCAAAATTTTGCCCATAAGCCAGTGTGTTCCAAGAAATTTACTAAGACCCCCAAAATATTCTTTGTTTGGGATCCAAAGGGTGTCAGAGTGATCATCTTGGGATGGATAATACAAACGCAAGAAGGTGCCCTGCAGAGGAAAGAAATTCATGTACTTTTAGTCAAGTTGCTTCTCAAATATATTCCAATAACTATTTTGCATATTTAATTAGTGGGGACCCAAATACCTCTTGTTCATGAAGCGGTCCAGAGAATTTTCTAAGCTGCCGTGGTGACCGAATACAGTCAAAAGAGAAGCAAAATAGAACAATATGCTTTCTGAGTGAAAAGAAAGTATGAGCAGCCTTGTTTCAACCATTAAGGAAGGGGAAAATGAAGAGAGTTTACAGATAAATTAATCAGATGGCAGCAATGAATTGGGGAATGACAACTAGCAAAAGGCTTGCTATGAAACAATATAAATGGCAAAATGAGTCAGTCTCAGGCGAGGGCAAGGTCAAGTTTCAGAACCTTCTAGTGGGTCATAGCAACAGTCAATATCAGAATATAAGGATAAGTGGTATTAATCAAAGCAATACCTTATTAGTGTAATCAAACATCAAGTCTGTACAACCGACGGAATAAGATCCGTTTCCTCTGGGGATGTGAGTTTGGCCAAAGCTTGCAGCAGCCATCAAAGCTTGTATTTTATTGACCCATGCTGAAAAACAGGTAAATATTATCTCACTTGTCATCCATTACACCCCAGACTTTATTATGCAAAGGAATTCCAAGGGAATCAAGTTACTGCCCATAGTTCCTGGCCCCCGCCATTTCTTTACTAGCTAGTAAAAGACACAAATAACTATTGAGGGCCTGCTGGATGCAAAGTACTGTGTGGGGGGAAAGATGGATGTAGACATAGCCCTTCTCCCAGGATGCTTAGGACTATCACCTCCTAAAACTCACAGCCTTGTCCTTACCTTCTACTCCTATCCAGAGCACATTAAATATCACTTCCCAAATCTGTTTTTCCTAAACATGAACATTATCTCACATTTCCGACTCGTGCTTACAACTTCCCGTTGGGCATCTCCACCTGATGTTCTTCAAAGCCAATGGTCCAAAATGAAACTAAATGACCAGCTCCCAACCCATCCTCCTCATCCTCCAATCACACAGCCTGCAACTCCAGAAGTCCCTCTCTTGGGTATCCCAAGCCAGAAACCTGGAAATCATCCCACTCTCCTACCTCTTTCTTATCAACCCCCTCCATCCAACCAAGTCTCAATTTCTAACATCTGTTTTTTAGCTTAGAATTCTCTCTCAATATATCACTGGCCCTCTAGCTCACCTGTCTCATTTAAATCTTCATTGTCTCTTGACCAGGCAGTTGCCACCTCTCCTAACTATCTATCCACCTTGGATCTTGGCCCCTTCAAATGTATCCTTCACACAGCTTCTGGAGTGATTTAAAGCACAGATCTCACCAGGCAATTCTTCTCAAAAATCCTTCAGTGGCTTCTAACTGATCTCCAGGTGTTTTTTCTTGAAGGGGAAACGTATTGGAATCTTTTCAGAAGGCAGTTTGTAGGTGGTATTTAAATCTACACATGCTTTCCTAAGCTACTTCCACTGCCACTCAAGGCACTAATGTGGCCTATTCTTCCAATGTTCTGGGGTTCAAACATGTAGAGATTCATAGGTGCACAAGTTAAACCCCAAGGTCCTGGGCACTGCAGGAACGACCCTCCATGGTCTGGTGGTCCACTGCCTCCTACTCTTCTTATTTTTCCCTTTAAGTTACCTCGCTTCCACGTGCTCTAGCACTCCTGAGCTACCCACTGGGCTGTTCAATGCCTCTGCACCTTTGGAAATGCTATTCCCTGTGCTTGAAATCCCTGTGGCAAACTCCTATTCAACTTTTAACATCTTGATCGGATGTCAGATCTTCTCTGACGCCTTCCCTGACCCCCCAGACTCCATCATTTCATTCTCAATATTAAATCAATTCCCTGTATATATTTTTATTATTCTTCCTATCATATTATATTAAAATTAAGTGTTTGCACACTCTGTCTCCCACCCTAGGCTATTTCTCAAGAGCTGTCTCCATGTCTTTGTATCCTCAGATCTTAACACAATGTCTGGCACATAGATGGTGCTCAATAAATATTTGTGAAAATGAGCTGAACGAAGCTGTTCACTGCCACTGGTTTCTCTTGTTTCCATCAAACGCTTTATGGTATACATTTTACCCACTTTACCCACTCACTCTCGAACCTCTTTCTCTCTCTGGTGCCATACTCCTTTACTATGCAAAGGAATTCCAAGGGAATTCCTGCAACAACACACCTGCAGGTTCACCTGTTCTCCTTTCTAAAGGCCAATTTAATTTCAATTTAACTCCTCCAATTGAGTCTATATTTAATTTCAAGATGGTGAGTCCAAATATCAGTATATCTAGACTTTCACTATTCTAGATTTAGCTAGCCCCCTCCTATCTTTCTAGTGGACTGTGAAACAGACTCTGCTAGACAGACTCCTTCATGCCTTCCGTCACATTCTGCCTCTACCACTAAGACACCTAGCACTATGTTAAGTATGGCACCTGCATCTATATCATAGGGCATCACCCGGAAAGGTTTTGAGTCATGAGAAAAAGCCTATTTACATCCTCCACATTGGTGACTAATGTGTGAAACACCTGCCATTGATGAGCCCTTCAATACTTGAGGCCTTGCTACTCAAAGTTGGTCCATGGACCAGCATCACTGGCATCAACTGGGAGATAGGAAATGAAGAATCTCAGACCTCACTTTAATTCTACTAAATCAGAAAAGGTGTGCCTATTAAAGTTAAGAAGCACTGGACTAAGGTACCAGACCACATGGTCTGATGCACAGGTCAGCAATTCAAGGTCAAATGGTGGGCGGTACTTCCGAGGAAGGCAGTGGTGGAATGAATGGACCCCAGGTAACGGAGTCAGGTGAGCCTATTTTGGATTCCAGGTGCACCTCTTACAAGCTATGATGCTCTGGCCTAGGCAATTTACTCCTCTCTCTTATCCTTGTGTGTAAAGTGGGAATAAAAGCACTTGACCAGCCTGCAGGACAGTGGTAAGGATGAAGTGATAACATAAGTCAAGGATCTAGTACAGAATGCAACATATAATGGGCAGACAACCGATATTATTTGTCCCTTACCTAGAGTTAGTTAACTCTGGCTACCCAATTCAAGCCCTTAGAGGAGTTTTAGCTGATCTAAACTAGACCATAACATTTTCCTTTTTGACCGATTCAGAATCCAAGGCATTTCCTCAGAGATTTTTTCTAAAAAAGCTTTACCTGTAAGGCTAACATTTTAGGGTCTATTTAGAATTACAAAAGGCTCTTCCTCCCCCATTTAAGACCATCTTCTAAGCCATGCTTCACGGTGTAATAGGAAGACAGCAAGTCCAGAGGATGGTAGGGTAGGCCACACCTGCCTTCCCTTCTGTGACAAGCAGCCTGTGTTCTGCCATGCGCCCCACCACGGGCAGCCATGGTGTGGCTGTCTGAGTGTGGAGTGCAGAGGACTCTGGCTCACAGTTTGGTGAGGAGCCCCAGAGAACCCACAGCTGCCTTGGAGGCACTACCTCTGGAATTGGGAGTTCAGTTCTAGAGCCATGGGAGGGTTCTAAGTCACACAGGGTTCCCCTTGTGAGATCTCAATTCTCCCAAGGCTCTGGGAACCCTTCCCAATCACCTAGGAGTGCCCTGGTTCTCTAAAACCTGCTCTACCAAAAAGCCTCCTCATCCAGCCTTCAGGAGCCACGGGTCAAGGTGAGGCTACAGGTCTGCCTGGGCCCCTGACCCCTGAGAAGTTCTCAGGAAACTTTGAGCTGACCCAGGCTTGGGTATAAGTCTACAGGGCCCTGTGGCTGGCCAGTGCCAGGATGGCTGCAGAAACATCTCCCCAGCCTGCAGCTGATCTGGTCATGGTCTAGGATTTCCCATTCTCTAACCTTCTTTCAGGACAAATCATGAAGGAAGAGGCGGGGAGGAGACTTGTCAGGTTGAATGGCCATGCTCTAGATAATTAGTTTTATGGGTCTGAACTTACAAATGTCACTTCTTATTTTTCATCAACTTTATTTTAATCGGAGCACTGGAACCTATAGGTATGGTATTAATCTTATTAAACATTTTTGGTGGCGTTTATTTGCCAAGTAGTCCAGATAGTCATTCCTGGGTTTGGAGATGGATTGTATACATGCTAGGAACACTACATCCTCTTATATGGCTTTATGTCCTCTGCCAGCAAATCTCTAGCCCATACTTAGCCTTTTACCCGCATAACTATATTTTCTATGTATTCATTTAGTAAGAATATAAAGAATCATCTACTGTTCTAATCTTTTATTTAATAAACTATTTCTAATAATTTTAAAAATATTTATGCATTTATTTTTGAGCATTTAGAGCAAGCGGGGCATTGGGCCCGATGCTGGGACTACAAAAATAAATAAACCAGCACTCTTGTCCTCAAGTTTCTGCCAGTCCAATGACAGCTCTCCAATGATTTTCAAACATGTGGGGATATAAAACATGTTTTGGAATTCTTATCCTGTCCCAATAAAAATTGCATGACATACATGTTTCTTAGGTGATCATTTGCTCCTCATGTAAGATGTTACTTGTTTTCAATCCATGGAAAAAGTAATGGGAAAAATGAACTTAATTTCAACTAGGCTCCAAGCTCCTTGAACTTGCCTCCACGCTCTCTGTCTTAGTCATCAGTGTATCACCGATGCCTCAGCTTCCTGATAAGCATTGGTGAATGAAGGGACCTGTGAGATATTGCTCCATTTCCTATGCAAATGCAGATAGAAGATACAGTCCCTCTCCTACTGATTCATTCATTTGCCCCAATGCGAAGTAGGCTGAGATTTATCTCCAAGGTGCTGGGTGGTGGAAGGTCTTTTGTAAATGTTACAGGAAGGAGTCACCCATCAAGCCTGAACAACTAGATCCAGAGTGGCCGTATCTATCCATGTGCACAGGTCTGTGGGTACAGACAGTATGACACCATTCAGAAACCACCTACACTGCTCACCTGGGGAGACTAGATAGAGAAGTTCATGCATAACAATCCTCAGGTATTGGCAGAAATCACAAAGTTCCAGAAGCAATCTCTTTGCAATAAAGGTCCTAGAGATGGCTGTCCCACTCTGGCCACCCCTCCTGGACTTGTCTAAGCCGTCCTCTCCTCTCCTTCCCTCCCACCACACGGTAAGAAAGAGCAAGTGATGCACGTCCATTCTTATCTGGAGCTCCTTAGAACCCACTTGTCCCTACTTCTCCCTGTCATCAGGTAGAAAAGATTGTTTCCCTCTGGATCCCAAGACCCTAGACTGCCATCCTCTCACCCCACTCCCCACTACCAACCAGGACTACACCTGTTGATCAAGACACCTGCCTCTTCACCTTCGTGGAAGCAGGATTTGAGGCTGCCTCTGAGGAAACTCCAGGGGAGTTGTGTTACCGCGCTTGAGTGGGGGTGGGTTAGGGCAGTGAGGGAGAGAAGGGACGGCATCGAGGAAGTTCTCCACAGTGATTGCAAGCTGAGCTTCCAGTTTGTCTGAAAACACCTCATCCTGGTCCTGTCCTGCAGTCATGATATTGAAGAAGACAGGCGCTTCTTCAGTTTCAGTTGGAATGAGGAGGAAGTGAGGCCCTCTCCCCTTCTCCTGGAGAACAGAGGGTCTCCATGAGCATCTTCTTGATAGAACCTGCTTAGAAATTCATTCATGCAACTTCCCTGGGGTCACTTGGCGTCTGGCAACAAGTCCGTTGCTCGAGCTGTTGAATAAATATACCTCTTACCTGATGACTTAATATGGGCACCAGGATTTAGGTCTTGCCAGTCAAAAGGATGAACCAGTGCGAGGCAGTTGCAGAGGCAGAAAAGCGCATGCAATTTGGGTGGCAACATCTCGGAAGCTGAGCAGTAGTTTCAGCTTAACCTTCTTCAAGGCAGATTATTAAAAGAAAAAAAAAACATGCAATAAAGACTTAGGCTGACAAATCAGTGGGTTTAAGGTACTAGTGACATGATTTTATATATTATAGGGGAAGAAGACATTTGGAAAAAGTAGAACATGCATTTTCTGGGCTGTGTTTTTGATAGGCACTAGGATGGCAAAATCTTGGGCAATGCCAGATTATAGAGCACAGAAATAACACTTTTAGGTTGTTATATTAGGTTTGGGGTCACCAGCTCTTTAACTTCATAGCAGTCTAGTTTGGTTATAAAGAATAGCATCAAAATATAATAATTTTAACAATCATATATCATATTCATAATCACATCCATAGGCATGTCTAACACAGTGCACACTCAGGTTTTGGCTAATGTTTCCATCATAATTATAAAATGACCACATGGCTGCAACTGTGGTTGTTTTGGTGTTGATGACGTCATATTTTTGGTGATCTCTCTAATCCTCCTTCACTGAAAGCCTCCCAAAGGTAGAGTCACGTCTTACTTATTGTCCCCAGTGCCTAATGGAGCGCCTGGCCTGCAGTTGGTGTTGAATAAAAGTTTGTAGAACTGATGAATGAAACTGGACTCAGGGTAATAATAAATTATATTACACTGAGGCTCTATGCTAACATCTCATTAGCAAAAACTATCTTGTATTTGTGCATCAACTTTTCCCTTTAAAATTTCTCCCCTCAACTTTTTGAGGTGATGGAAATGGCACAAGCTATCACCATCTCTCACTTGAATTTTGGCAATAACTCTAACTGGTCTCCCTGCCTTCACCCTTGACCCTGGAGTCTATTCCCAACATAGCAGCCAGATGATCACGTCACTCCTCTGCTCAAACCCCAAATGGCGTCATATCTCACAGAGCAAAAGCCACGTACCTTAAAGTAACCTATAAAGCTTTTCACAGTCTGTACTCAATAGACTCCAATCCTAGCCCATCCTTTCTTGCACACTCACTGCAACCACACTTGCTTCCTTGCCATTCACCAAACATCCAGGCACTCCCTGCCCTGTCTTGGGATCTCTACATGTGCCCCTCCTTCCAGGAAGGCTCTTTGCCCTGATACTCCAATGACTGGCTCCCTCACCTCTAGATTTTTGCTTCCTTGTTACCATCTCAGTGAGCCTTTCCCTGATCAATTTAAAATTACAACCCAACCCCCTTCTCTACACCAATACACACCCTATCGCCCTCCCCACCACTTAATTTTTCTCCATAATACTTATCACCAACTAACATGCTCTGGACATTATTTGTCAATTGTTTATCTTCCTCCACGAGGAAGTCAGTACTGTGACTAGGGAATTTTGACTTGTTTTCTCCTGCTATATTCCCAGGACCTAGAACAGTGCTTGGTACACAGCAGGCACTCAACAAATGTCTGTTGGGTGAATAAATTCTGAATCCTAGTAGTTGCTAACACATATGGTTACTAACACAAACTGAGCCAATGATCCAGTGGGTATCGGTCCCACTGATACTACTGGGGTACTAGCTAGTTGGCATAGTTATCCTGCAGGCAGATATGAGCACAGACCTGTGGCACAGGGAGTTAGTGTTCCTGAATAGCTGTGTGCTCCCCTACATTTCCTAGCCTCCCCTGTGGCTGGACTGGGGCCATGGACTGATTTCTGACAAATGGGAATTTGAATGGAGTGGTCCAGGACACTTAAGAGTCGGTATGTCCTCTCTATCGCTTCCTTTCCCTGACACAGCAAACTCAGAAGCCACATGTGGTGTCTCAAGATAGAGGAAGCCTGGATCCCTAGTCCCGGAATAGAGAAGAGCCCCTGCCAATTCACATGGCCTTTCATGAGCAGGAAATAAACCTTTGTTGTGTTAAGCCACTGAAATTTCCAGGTGAAGTTGTTCCTGCTTTATTGCAGCACAGCATGGCCTGTCCTGACTAATACCAGCTCTGCAGGTATTCAGTCAGTGGGTATTTACTAAGCAAATACTTCATTCCCTCTGCTATGTCAACGACTGTGGTAAATATCGGAGAATTTGACACAATCCCTGCTCTAAAAGAGCTTACAATGGGGATTCAGAGACAAGACTAGCATATATAATACAGGAAGAAAGCAAATTACAAAATTACAGAGACATTTAAAACTCTTAAGTGATATGGAATAAATTCGCAGGGTGACAGGAATTCAGAGAGAAAGATTTCAGAGGAGACAGCCCATAGCCAGGTCAGCTCTTATCACACAGGCTAAAAATCCAGAGAGGTAGTTGAGAAAATCGTCACTGGCGCTGTAAGCTTCTTGGGCTACTTGTAGAGTGACGGCACTTCCTTATTCTATCTTTTTTTTTTCGGTCAAAAAAATATGCATAGTGTAACTCTTTAGATTATTTATTTATAATTTTGGTTGATTTTATTTTATCTTCTTTAAGGATCATTTTCATTTTTATTATAAAGTTAATATGTGATCTCAAAAATTCAAAGATGACAGAATAAGGTAAATAAAAAATTGAGCTGTCTATTCACCAATAACCACTTGCTCACAGATTCTTTTCCAGATGTATTTCTATGCTTGAATACACACACCCAAACACATACACACAGATATACACACATACATATTAATATACATACACATATATAAATATATATAGTTTCAAACTTTGTTTATAAAACCTTATGCTATTCATTTACATTTTAACTTACATTTTTAATTTGATAATATGTTGTAGACATCTTTTCATATCAGTACAGAGCACTATAATTTTTCTTTTTATTTTAAAATGGCACTTAAGAGGCGCTCAGAAAAGCTTGTTTACTAAATGGATAATGATATTGCTAACATTTGAATGCTTATTATGTGCCAAGCATTTTGCACAGTTTCTGGCACGTGGTATCTTATTTAATCATCACCAAAACAATCCGTGAGGGAGGTTTAACTATCCCCATTCTATTGATGAGGAAATTAAGGCAAGGAGAGTTTAATCGACTCATCCTAACCACACTGCCAGCAAGTGCTGGAGGCAGGGCTTAAACCCAGAACGTCCAACTTCCTGCCTTTAACCGCAACATACCATCTTTGTGTAGCGTCAATTTCTGCCCACTCTAAAACCAAAGTCTTCTCAAGTTAACGAACAGAACAATTATTTCAATGATGCTAAGGTGTTCAGGAGCTGCTTCGTGGATTGAGAAAATGACTTAACAAAGAATTAGAAGTTGTTCTCTAACGAGATGAGACTCTGTCTCATTGTTCTTGCCCTAATTTATATTTGGAGCACCACGCTAAGACCCCTGCAAACTGCAGAGTGCCGTGTATGAATCCAGGGAAACAGCTACTGAGTTTCCCAAATAAGCAATAGAAGAAGTTAAGCTGGAGCCAGGCTAGACGCTCACCAGCTCCCACCACTACCCCTGTTATGCTGTCACAACTTGGGTTTTTCATCAAATAACGTCATCCATAGAAAGTATTTACAGAGGCATTAGCAGAAGGCTTTAGAAAATTCCCCCCACCCCGGTGCTGACAGCCTATGACTGAGTAAGGGGAGTGTCATTCAGCTCATTTGGAAGATCACCGGGATGAAGAGGTGAAAGTGAAACACACAAGCAGATCAACAGTGAGTTTCCAGAACAGTGCACTAACCCAAAGATGGTGAGCTTGCCCACAGCCCCTTGGTATTCATCACATCCTCCCTGTCAATAGCCTCGGGAAGAATCAGAGGCAGCCAATGGCTGACGGGGTTTCCCAGAGTCCTCTAAGCAGGACTGGGGAGCTCTGCCCTCCCCAGTTTTCCTACCAGAGCAGTGCCAGGGCCAGCACCTCGGTCCTCATGGTGGAGCAGCGCAGAATTGAGGCCAGGTGAAATGGCACTCTAGAGTTCCCAACCTGACCTCATGCAGGTTACCAAGGCTCTGGGGGACCCTTCGAACATACTGACTCCTGAGTCCCATCCCAGACCTACTGACTCAGAATCTTCAGAAGGCTGACCTGGGCTTCTGCATTGTAGCTCCCTAGGGATTCTGACACAGCCGATCCCAGGATATATATAGTGTTTGGAAATTGCTGCAATGGAACATACGAGGACTATTTGTGTAGAGTTTTTTCACCACCCCATCATAGGTGCTATCCGATCTCATTCTTAAAGTAATAATCCTCTAAATAATTTAGTGATTGGCTGACTCATTCATTCATTCATTTGTTCATGTATTCATTTACTCAGTTTTAACAGTGCCTATGTGTCAGTCACTATGTTTAGAATAAAAAGATTTTTCAAATAGGTGTGATTTTTGTCTTCAAAATCCCCAGGGGGGAGAGAGACTGTCAAACAATCATTATGAACGCTATCGCAGATTATTTACGAGATGTAGTAAAAATAAAGGCCTAGTGGGCATAAAAGAAGAGAAGCAGATTTTAGCACCTCCAGTTTTCATTTTGGGGGATGAAGATCAATGAAACACAGAAAGGCCATGCAACCTGCCCGAGGTCACACAGCAGGCCCTCGTGTGGACAGGACCCGATGGTGGGTCTTCCTCCTTTTACCCCGTGCACTGAGGGATAGAAAGACCCAAATAGATAAAAGGATCCCTCTCCTCTCTCTACTTTCCCCGTTGCCTCTGGCTGGTGTGCTTGGTGGGCGGGAAAGATATGCCAAGACTGTCCCCAGCTGATGGCAAGACAGCTGTGTCCAAAGCAGTGGACGACCATCACTAACGTTTCCCTGCAGTCGGGAAAGGAGGTCGGTCTTCCCTGGGCCTGACTCCTCAAGGGCACCGTAGGAGAAGCCACTTCCCACCTCAGCAGCAGAGGCTCACCTGTCTGGGCACAGTCAGGCCACAGGCCCACTAGCAACACAGAAGGCAGTCTCCTCTTTGCTCTGGCAGCTTTCCGTACCTGCCTCCATTCGGGCACTTTTCGCCCTCTACTGCAAAGCTCTCTTTACAGAATTGCTTCACCCAGCAGCCTGTGAGCTCCTCCAGGGCAGAGACTGATCTCATTTGTCTTTTTATTATTGCTACTTAGCAAAAGGCCGGCATACAGCAAGCACCAGCAAATGCTTCTTGAATGAAAATGAAGGATCCTGTCTTCCTTTTGGTGTGGGCTACCAGATAGCCCAGAAACCCATTCTCAGATGATTTCACACCAGGCTGTGACTTCTCAATACACCCGAAATGGGTAGGGGTCAACTGCTTGGACTTTAGTGCCTGGATCCCAACTGCCTGGGTCTGAACCCAGCCTTGACACCAGCAGTGTGACCTCCTGCAAACTATGGAGACATTCTGTGCCTTATTTTCTCACCTGAGGATGATAATAATATTACCCAGGGTTAAATGATAAATATACAGAAAATAGTGTCTTTGCGTGTAGCTAATTGCAAACATTCGCATACTCATTTTGCACTCCAAGCATCATGCATTGCCCATAAGTAGTTGCTCAATAAACTAAAGAAAAGCTAAGGTGTCAATCAAGACTTGAGTTAGGAACAGGAAGACTCTTTCTTGCTGATTTAAGTCACTCCGTGGTTGTCATCCCCTTTGTCCATAAGTGGTTCTGCTGAATAGATCTTACGGTTTCATTAAGGGCTGGAACTTCCCCTAAGCTCTATAATTAGCATTTCTCCTACATTTCTTGGGAAACTTTGAGTTTACTGCCCTTCTTCCCCTCTGCAGGCTGCTAGTGCCCTGACAATGCCTGGGGCACCCCTTGCAGTCTCCCACCACGGCCTGCCTCTCAAAACTTATCAAAGTTCCACACTCCCTAATCTAACGAGCTGCTAAGAGGTACCAGTGTGCTCATGAGCCTTTCCTGATTAACTTCCAAATCCTTTCTTTTAACCAAGGTCTCCTGGAGGTATGTTAACAAAGCCCCTGAAAATTTACTCCAGAGGAAAGAGTCCTATGCTACCGGGAAGAAATGTTTTGTAGAAAAGAGGACTTTTAATGTCTTCCAAATTAGATCCTATGGGCAGTAATCCACTCTGCCTACCCCAGCACCCTCTGAAGCTAAAGCTTCACACAAGAGAGAGCGAGCTGGCACTCTATCATCCAGCACTGCTATGGAGAGTCTATAAACTAGGAGTATATATATATATATACACTCAAGTATAGATCTTCAGAGTATAGATTGTGATGTAACTTCTGTGTTTGAGGGAGGTAAGTAATAGACAATACTTAAGGGGGAAAAAAACCTTAGCGCAAACAGTATTATATATTGTTTCCTGTATTATAATTGAAGACAAAAATGGAAAAATTGTTCATTTCTAAGACAAATTTTTCTCTATATTTGCTGAAACATAAGCCAGTCCTCTCTCAGGAGGTTTAACAGCGGAACAAGCAGGTTTCCACAAGAAGTCCTTTTGAAACTAAACTACTGATATTATGGCAAAAGGCTAAAGAAGTAATAAGAAAGATAATTTTGATGTGCATTTTTAAATCAGTTTTACATTTTCTAAAAACCTGAGCGAGAACTCTTGGACCAGGAAGAGGACTCGCTGAGGCATGCTTCTGGAAGTATCAATGACGCTCCTCATTAACACAGCACAGGCATCTGAGAAGAGACTCAGAATTGGTTTTCCAATTTCTCAAATGTTGATTTGGGGTTTGTTTGGTTTAAATATAAGGCAGAAACTCTTAAAGATAAAAAAAAGAAGTATTTTGACTGCAACTCAGACCTTCTGAATCCAAAACCTGATTACTGGCTTAGTTAAGAAATAAAAAGAAGGTGATTTGAGGCATAAATAACTATCTTTTATTGAGCAGCACTGTCTATCTAGGTACTTTATGTAATCTCCAGTCTTCACACAGGGAGTAGAGGTAGGCAGGAAGAATTATCTCCATTTGATACAAAGACTGAGGCTTGGCTGACCCATATAACTGATGGGTTTCAGGGGCTTGATCGACAAGCCTAGCCTTCTGAGGTATATGACAAAAATCTTTCAGTAGAGTGTGCTCTTGTTTTTATTTAACTATATACATTTACACACAAATAGAACAAAAAAGTCTAAATGAATATAAAGCCAGAATGTTCTCAGTGGTTATATTTAAGTGGTATGATTATAACTGATTTTAGTTTTCTTTTTTTTTAACATGTACTTTTCCAATGAGTCAACAATGAACATGCATTACTTGAGTAGGAAAAAGAAAAACAAAACCCTAGCTGTTTCCTTGGGCAACTAAATCTAAACAAATGGCTTCCTGTCAGAAAGAAGCTGGACCTTTAGAGATTTTGGGTCTAATTTAGTTAATATTGGATTTGAGGCTTCGCTTTGGAGCAATAATTTTAGGAGAAAGATATGCTTAGTTTCAGTTTGAAAATTTGGGGTAGCTATTTTTTCCTGAAAAAATGAGTGGTTTGTGGTTGTTACAATTTCAGATTAGTATCCACAAGCCAGGCATTGTGCTAGGCTTTTAAGGCAGTCCCAGTGTTTGTGTGTGTGTGTATGTGTGTGTGTGTGTGTGTGTGTGTGTGAGAGAGAGGGAGAGAGTATGAGGGGTGATGAGGTGTAGGATGACAAACAAAAGAGATGAACATGCTTAAAGAGTGCCCGGTTTTGTGGTCTAGATAAAGATGGACATAAGCTACTCTAGTTCCCGTCAAACTATGGGACACTAACTAATCCAATCTCCTTGTTTTACATACAAGGAAACTGATACCCAGAGAAGGAAAGCAACTTGACTAGAACTGCACAGCAAATTAGTGGCCAAGCTGGGATCAAAAACCCTTGCTCCCTGGTCACCAGACCATCAGGTTTGCGACAGCAGTGAGCCTACACTCTCGGTAAGGTGCATCTAGGCTCTTTTGTGAAGAACACGGTTCCTGTCGAGATCTGGACAGGGAGTGCTGAGGTTGCCAAGGGCAATGGGAAGGGCCTGAGTTTGCAAACAGAAGGATCAACTCTGGGCCAGTCATTGCACATCTGAAACCTAAGTCTCCTAATCAGTGAAATGAGATTAACAACAACTATCTTATAGGGTTGATGAGGTGAGGGAAAATGCCAGCCCAGAGCCAACCACACCAACTCTCAATGAATGTCCTTTCCCTTCTTCACCAGGAACCAGCTTAGCTCCATTGGGAGCAAAATATGTCAGACTCTAGAGACTACACTGTCAGAAAAGAAAGAGCCCAATGATGTGAAAGTTGGTGGTTTTATCCTGCTGAGTCGCCAAGGTGACATCAGTAGTGCAGGCTCTGCCTCCGTCAGGTTTCTCAGCCTCCACACCACCAACATTTGGGACCAGGTAATCCTTTGCTGTGGGGGCTGTCCTGTGCATTATAGGATGTTTAGCGGCATCCCTGGCCTCTACTGACCAGACACCAGTAGCAGTGCCCCTCCCACTCTAGTTTCAACAAACAAAAATGTCTTCAGATATTGCCAAGCATCCCCTGGGGAAGTAAAATTGCCCCCAGTTGAGAACCACTGGGCTACATAAAGGACAAGCAGACACAGGCAGGGGTCTACCTTACCTGGAAGATGGGACAGGGTGGAAAACCGTCTACTTTAAGAGAAATAACTGAAACTATGAGCCCTCTTGCTAAGCAGGTAGATTGATCTAACAGTATACATAGGGTTGGTTGGTGTGTGCAGGTTTACAAAGATATGTGAGTTCTTCATGAATGTATTCAACTTGTGACATGAATGATCACTGCACTTGACTTTTATCTTACTCTGTAGTTAATCTAGTTGGGGATCTTCTGCCACGATGCCCTTGTAAGTTTCCCCACCTGCCCCTCCCCTCCGCTTCCCACAATGCCCACAGCGCTGTCTGTGCCTCTCTTATGGTGCTTACTTTTCCCACAATGTATTGTACTACAACGGCCTATACACCAGACCATTCACTGAACTATCCACCCATTCAAACATTTACCAAGCACATCCTTGTGCCAAATATTGAGTGCTAAATGTCTGGCTGGCTTCTACTCTAAGCACACCAAACCCCATGTAAGGAAACAGTACAGCAGGGGCTCCACAGCTATGGGAAAATTTCAGTCTTGATGAATTCATTTAGAATATTTCTATCAGAAAAATGTAGAAATGAATTACTCTAAATCAATATATGCATGAGTGTTACGGTTTTGGCCTAGTATTATCTTTATCTTGAATTACATGTAGAGAATGAGGATACTATAGTATTCGCAGCACTTGTAGCTTCTAATCCTGCTTTGGTTAAGTGCTGAGGAGTCATGGAGAGAGCCATGGATTTTTTACATGCAATTTGGAGTTGGAGGTGTTTTGATAGAAATGAGTTCAGTGCAGGCACAAAGGAGAATGGTCAATTCTGGGGATGAGTGGTGCCAAAAGGTATGGAAAGTTCATCTAGAAGAAGTCACGCTAGAGCTGACTCTCAAAAGAGGAGGAGCATTAGCAGACTGACCTGGGTTGATGGGGAGAAGAGAGGTATTTCACACAGAGGATACGTGCGTGATGAAGCCTAGCAATCAGTAAGAGGGATGGTAGATGTTAGGAGAGGGGTGTTGGGGGAAGGAGGTTGGAGGCAAGAGCAGGGGCCAGAACAGAGGCCCTTGCTTGCACTACATCTGAGTGTGGGTTTGTGTCCTGCAGGTAGTGGTACTTTCCACTGCACCCAGCAGTGAGGGTCTTTCATCTACCAAGTGTACAATGAACATCTACTGAATTAACGCAGGAATGACTTCGGCACTGCAGAATGGTGTCTCTGTGTGTCCTGAGTCCAGTGATGTGTGTATTTTGGGAGTAACAGAGGATGTAAAGTAGAGGAGTCTGGAGCCTCAACCTGTTCACTGAACACAGCCGTGCCCCCAGGCTGCAGCTCAGCTAAACTGTGTCCTAGTGATTTCATGGCAGCCCCCTTCTTCACTCCTTATCTCACTTCTCCCCACTGGGTTAAAGCCTTCTCCCCTTAAATGGATACACTCCCCTTCACCCTGCCCTCCTACTCCTTACAATTGAATATCTGAAAAGATTCTTCTTAGAGGAAAACAGAGAACACCAGGATTACACTCCCTCCAGAAGCCCTTCTCTTTGCCTTCAATTCAATACCAGACCAAAGGTCACCCCCTCCTACCCATAACCAGCTGTTGGTCCCAGGCTCCAGCCTCGTCCTTCCTGAGTCAAGGGGATCTTGGCTCAGTCATGGGCCACATCAGCTTTCCCCAGTGCCTCCTCAGCACCCATAAGCCATGCTCACGCCACACTATTACTTTGCATTTAATTCATGTATCACTTTTTAACCTTTAAAATATTTTCTTTCCCCAAATAGATTGAAGCTGCTCCTGAAAAAGATCCAATACCCTTCATCTTTTTAGATTTCTTACAATTCTATGTACGTGGTGGGGCCCTTAATAATACATTCTCTGGTTTCTGATCCATTTCTCTAGCTTCATTTCTTATATAAGCTGTTTTACAGTTTTATGTGATTTTATTATAAGCAACCACCAATCCTCTATGGAAGTACTACACACTTCAGGTAAATATGACCAAACATTTTCCACGTCACTAAAATGAAAACAGTACTTCTTGCTTTTCTGAACAAAGAACTACTATAAACGGCTGCAAGTCCCTGGCTTTCTCGGACACTAGCTTCCTTTATCCTCTGATGGTCATTGAGATCTCCAAGAGGATGACCACAGAGGATTCTGAATCTGAACACAGAGGAATAATTCACAAGACGTTTTTGAACTCTCGAAGTTCTCTTTTCACAGAAAAGTGCCTTTTTCTCAACTGTGGGATATGAGTTAGATAGAAGGCATTTACATTTGAGAACTAGGACTCTGAAAAGTCTAATATTTACTTTGGACACTTAGAACTGGAGAATCCAAGGTGACAACACTAAAACCCTTGATACAGCAATCTTCTTTACCATAATGTATGAAAATCCAGTACCACCACCGGCCAACACCAAATTTTCTAACTGGTCAGACAGAGCAATAACAGATAACCCAAAGCCAGAGAAGTAGGACTTATCTATTCTTTAACACTGCATAATTTATCAAAGCACAGTCAGCAATTCTAGTAGGAATATAAATAGGTATAATGATTTTTGGAGGCAATTTGGCAAGCCTTAAATTGTCCATATCCTTTGACCTTTTCACAACATTTCTGAGATCAGTACACAAAAACGCACAGAGAAGTAAAATTCTAAAAACATAATGCACTATGGTGTTTACTCCAACTCTATTTATAAGAGCCAACACACACACATACACACATATGGAAACCCTACAAATGTCAAACAGTAACAGAATATCACCAATGGGATTTTATTCAGTTATTAACGTGACATTTACAAAATAACTCTTTATGACTTAGGAAACTGTTTGCAAGGTAATTTTAATTGAAAAAAAGAATATAAAATTGCCACATAAAAATTCATACTATAAGACAATTAATTTAGTAAGGCTATTAATTAATATAATAAGAATGATGGAATTATGAGTGTTTTTCCCATTTTGTTTCACATACTTGACAATAAAATGTATTGCTTTACTAACAAATTATTTTAAGAGAATATTTAAGAAGAGTTTGTATGACCATGAAAGGTGTTTAAGTAAAATGTTACGTGGAGAATTAAGAGAATTATCCGTGATCCCAGATACATAAAAGAAAAGAGGAAGAAGGAGGAGGAGACAACAACAAGAATAAGAAGAAACAAAATAAATTAAAAGAAATAAATATTTACAAAGTTTCCCTTCCTTGAAGAGTTTTGTGTAGTTAGAAACTAAAGGTAATTTTTGATCCTTCTTTCTACTTTTCTCTTTTCCAATATTTTTTTTATTTTTTATTTTTTGCTGAGGAAGACTGGCCCTGGGCTAACATCCGTGCCCATCTTCCTCCACTTTATATGGGACGCCACCACAGCATGGCTGACAAGCAGTGGGTAAGTCCACACCCAGGATCCAAACCTGTGAACCCCAGGCCGCGGAAGCGGAGTGTGTGAACTTAACCGCTACGCCACCGGGCCAGCACCTCTTTTCCAATATTTTAAATCAATGAGAATATTTACTTAAAAAAATCAGCAATTCTTTAAATAGTAAAGCCTGAAAATCATTTTCTTCAGTTTGGGCTCCTTGACCAAGATAAAATATCTTCCTGGCAGATGAAGAAGGCCTTTAAATGAGAGCTCAGAGAACACATTCCACTTAAACCCATTGAAAAGCTGGTATCATCTTCTGCCTCTCTTCTGTGGTCTTCGTGTCTACCCCTGAAACCACAGTTTCACTTCAAATGTCAGCTGAGATCTCCACAAGCTACCGTGACCTCTGCTATTATGTTTTCCCCTATTTGTCTGTCACTGTTAAATTCTCATCAGGAATCATTTTCCTTTTTGAAACAAAAGACAAACCAATAGGTAAAATGTCCACTCTCAAATCCTGACTTTCTGTCAAGAGCTGATGATAAATCTGAGTAAAACCAGGTCCCAGAAAGAGATTAGGGTGTGTGCCTTAACTCTTCTGTTATTGGTAAAAAGAAAGAAAATACTCTTTCACAAATATCAGCACGCTTTGTCGATTCTTTCTGACTAACATTGGGAATGGGACTATACGGCAGGCAGAAGAACGACACCCCCTTCCCCCCTCCAAAATGTCCACATCCTAAACCCCAGAACCTGTGAATATGTTACATTACATGGCAAAGGGGATTAAGGTTGCTAACTGGTTGACTTTAAAATAGGGAGATTGTCCTGGATTACCCAGGTTGGCCTAATGTAACCACAAGCGTCCTTAAAAGTGGAAGAGGGTGGCAGAAGAGGAAGTCAGAGTGATGACATGTGAGAAGAACTCAACCCACCATTGCTGGCTTTGAAGATTAAGGTAGGGGGCCATGAGCCTGGGAATATGGGTGGCCTCTAACATCTGGAAAAGGTAAGGAGACAGATTCGCCCCTTGAGCCTCTAGGAGGGAATGCAGCCCTAAAGACACCTTGATTTTAGCTCAGTGAGGCTGTGTTAGATTTCTGACCTACAGAACTGTAATATAATAAATTTGTGTTGCTTTTAGCCGATAAGTTTGTGATAAATTGTTACAGCGTAATAGAAAACTAATACAGAGCATATCAAGCTACAGAATGAGACCAGGGAGCAAATAATAGGCCAATTTACTTTCAACTAAAGTCAAAGAAAGTGGTTTAAATATCTCAAAACTGACCCAATACCAAACTGAATGGTTGAGGAAGAAGATAAAATCTTCTTTACAATAGGATGAAGGCAGGAGATTGTCAATCTTCCAGCCCTGATTTCTAAGCAACTTATTACTCGTTTTCTTACCGCAGTTATCTTTTGTTGTCACTTTACATTAGTGTTCCATATTCATTGTTTAAAAACTCAAACATTACAGAAAGGTATAACTTTGAAAGTCCAAATCTCTATAACTTTACACCCATTTTCTCCCCTGCTCAGGAACTAGTGAAAACTTTTGTTCATAATTAGATGTAAATAACCTCATATATTCTATAAGCAATATTTTTCAAGCAACTATACCCTTGTCTGATAAGGAAACAATATTTACTTCAATCTAAAACAGGCTAAAGGCATCTAGATCATCCTATAGCAGTGATTCTCAAAACCAGCAATTCTGCCTCCTAGAAGACATTTGGCAATGTCTGGAGACCTTTCTGTCTGGGGGTGCCACTGGAATCTGGTGGGTAGAGGCCAGAGATGCTGCTAAACATTCTACAATGCACAAGACAGATCCCACAATGTAGAAATATCCAGCCCAAAGTGTCAATAATGCTGAGATCAAGAAACCCTGGTCTAAGGGAATGCTGGAAAAACTACATCCTTATTTAATAAGGAAGAAATATTTATTTTATTCTGAAACATCCTATAGGGAGGTAGATGCCTGGTCAATACAAGGGAGAACTTTTTAATAATCAGGCCATTTGGGACGTATACCTCACAACGCAGTTTCTAGGTCATGAGAAGGATCCAAACACTGCCAACTGGTCCCCAGCCAGGGGTGCTAAAAAGGGATGCGTGCATGGGTGTGGTCGGACTCTAAGGTTCCATCTTTATCTAAGATATATGATTCCTTTCAAAAGCATCAGCACATCCACATGGTGACGGACAAAAAATAATGTACAACTAAAACCCCACAATGTTATAAACTATTAAGACATCAATAAAAATGAAAATTTTAAAAAAATGCAAAGGGATAAAGAAAAAATAAACATAAATAAAATAAAAGCATCAGCAAAAATTTCCTACTTAATACTTGCTAATATTGAAACTAGGAAAGAGAAAAGATGATACCTACTCTATTAATATTATTTTCTCTCCACCATATTAGCTAATGGGATCAAAACTTAATCTGGACATTATCTCAAATGTGACTCAAGTGACTTCTGCAAAAGTGTCTAATGCCTCTTATCTTGGGCACAATAGATACAACTCTTGTGCAATCATTTCACAACCTAAGAAAAGAGATAGGGTCAAAAAAACAAAATATGAAGCTGTTCCCTACCGTGGAAACAATTTAATAGAACAGCCATTCATAAGTACACGTACTTAACAGCTGCAAGTAAAATAAAATTAATTGATTTTACTCACATTTTGAAAACGCGAACTCGTCTGCATTCAGTTTGCAAACGTCCAGATGTCTGGTGCCCTACACAGCTTTAAGGTCACAAATGTTAAAAATTATCTAAGATCACCGGGCACTTTGCTGCTATCCTGGAAGCCTACTGATACATTCTACACCAATTTAACCACATCTTATTGAACTGGTGGGGCTTTAAGGAATTTAATAAATGAAAGTTTATTCAAAAGGACAATAAACCCAACACTAACCAGACTGATGAGGGAACAAAGCAGTAAGTCACATGAGGAGCTGTTGAAGGAACCGGGATGTTGACTCTGCCGAAAACCCAGATGGCACATGACAGCGACAGTTCTATGGAAGAGGGACATGTTCTTTGTGGACCCCGACAGGAGAACTCTGTTAGCAAGAGCTTTTCAACAATTGCTGTATTCTCTCTATCAGAGGAGAAGTATAAGTGCAGGTCTGGGGACTACCAGCAAGGAAACTGAAGACGGGATTCCTGCATTGGATGACAGTATTGGATGACGGTGAAAGTGGAATGAATGGACGTACTGGACTAGAACGTGAAACCTGAGGTGTAAGAGTAGAAGTCTACAAGGGCCAGCCAGGTAACTTAAATAAGTTAAATAGGATCTGTGTAATAGGAAAAGCCGTGGTGGGGACTGTGGCAAAGGGGATCATCTGAAAGGGAGTAGCACCACTCTACTCCAGTTGACTGCTGCCATGTAGGAATCAGAGCTCCATGTTACTAGATATTTTTTTTTCCAACAAAAGCTGGGAAACCATATTTGTATGTAAAATCTACTGATTTTTAAAGGATAGCAGCTAATTCAACATTTCAAAATATTATATAAGTCACACAGAATATATTAGTGGCCTCCAGGAGAAACTGTAACCTCTCCCTTGAAGATGCCCCACCACCTCCAATCCTAAGGGACTATGCTGGTAGATATGGCAGAAGAGAAACTGTACAAACCCCAGAATTACTGTCACATTTTGTCTGCAATTTGAATCACCAGACGGGCCACTGCAAGCTGAAATTCAGACGCACTGACCAATAAATACTTAATAGAGTCTGGCAAGAGAAGATAAGCAAGAGATCATTAAGTCACTAAGAGCTGAGTCTTCCACTGCACACAATAAAAATGAGGAAGAACCTCTATTTTCTTCCCATCAGATACATCTCCCTCTAGTAAGTTGCACACCAAAATGAAGCAGGAAAGAGAAATAGGGTTGCTTCATTATGGCAGTTAGTTGTCCTGTGGCTGAGAAGGTCATCCCTACCCTAGCTGGTAAACAACTTCGAATCTCTTCCCTGGCCCTCTCAAATTTAGTTAGTGATCAACTAGGAAAAGTTCAATAGTTTCATCTGAAAGAGAATGCTTCACTAAGGGAAACAATCCTATTCTACTCTGGTCCACAGCCCACTCCAGAAACGCCACTGCCACATATAGATTTTCAATTACCCACAGACCCTTGTACTCACAGATATTTGTGTATAGCCGTATCTAGGACATAAGCAAAGCTGCTAACTGTTTTTTGTATTATTTCCAATTCCCAGCTTCAAATATTCTATTTTTTTACCTGATTACATTCAACTTTCAAAAGTAAGCTGGCTATTATCTTAGCATTAATTTCACTGCATTCTATGATGGTGTGTTTCATTGGTAACTCTTAGTTAAGGTTTTCCAATGCTCTGAACAGAGCAAAATATTTTTTATGTATAATAAATTATATTTATTGAAAAGAATAAAATAAACAAAAAGACACTGAAATTTATTACAAAAATTCTGAAAATGAAGCACCAGGAATTCAAAGCAACATAATATTAGCAAATAATAACAGTAATAAAATCTTACATTACCCCCAAGAGTATATCTACTAGCTTGTTTTTACAAGATCAGTGGGCCACATGTAGCAATGTCATCCCCATTATGTAGACCACAAATCTGAGAGAGAAACATTTAGTAACTTCCCACTCTACCTTCAAAAATGACTTCTGCCCACCTATTGCTACCTCCCTCCATTAGATCACCATCAATAAACCCGGAGCTGGTTTCCTTACCACTCCTCTTCTCCCAGTGAAATCCATTCTCCACAGGGCACCCAGAGTAACCTCTGAAAAAATGTAAATCTATCATGTCACGCCTCTACTTTTGGCTGCCCACTGCACTAAAAGTCCAGACTGCTTACCTCAGCCTTCGAGGCTCTGCACGACCCGGCCCCTGCCCCTCAACCTCACTCCTCAGTTCTCCTCCCTCACCTTACTCTGGCCACACTGCCTTCCAACTGTGCCTGGAATACATCAAGCCTGTTCCCAGGACTGTGTGCTTGTGGTTCCCTCTGCTGAAAGTGTCTGCCCATCTTCTGAGGGGCTCATCTCAAGGCCATCTCTCAGAAAAGTCTCCCCTCAAAACCCAGTCCAAGAAGCTTGGCACCTCCCTCCTGTCCATCTCACACATACACACACACACATCACAATACTCCATCACAGCACTCTGTTTCCTTTCCTTCAAAACATCTAGTACTATCTGAATTTACCTTGCTCATCCCTTGATTCTAGAATGTGAACTCCATGAGAGCAGAGACTATATCTGTCTTTTCACTGCTCTATACTCAGTGCCTGGCACAAAGGAGGTGATCAATAAATACTTCTTGAAGCCGATGAAGGCATGAACAAAGCTTGTACCAGGAATCAACTAGCTCACTTAATCAAGTATCTACTCTTATCATTGACTTTTTCTTTCTCCTTGACTGCTAAGTTTATTCTTTTAAAAAACTACAACCTTGGATATATTAGACTGTTTCTATTAGTGTGTTATGAGTCATGCCTGTAAAATGGAGTGAAGTGACAGTGAGGACACATAACAGGTGCCTGGCTTCATACAGAAAAACAGAAGAACCCGCTACCCATCCCTTCAAACCACAAAGCTTCCTCACAATTCTGGAACAATATGATTTTAGACCTACATGCTCCCCTTCAATTTCTCTTCACTCAATACTTTCTCTTCAATGCTCCACTTTTACGGAAATTTCTCAACGTCCCAAGATGTCAGTCAGGCCAATTACCATGGGTCTTGAAAAACATCAGGCTTAAGATGAATCCAGGTATAAATAAGCTGATGATCACCTTCCTTTCCAGGAAATATCCGTTTTCTGGGGAGTGAGGGAAAGGAATACAGATTCCTAAATTCCAGCTGACATTCCCAGGGGCCCCACTCCAGTTGCTCAGGTACCTAGTCAGCACTTCCCTTAATGCTCTCTGCTGAGAGAGCCTCAAATAAGATGGTAAGTTGTATTCGTCTGCAAACCCAACTGGGTGAGGGAACGCGTTTCCTCACTACTAAAGTGCAAAGAGCACAGAGACCTACAATGGAGAGGAAATGAGGAACCAGCTGCCCAGGGTTCTGTTTGTGGGAAGCGCCTTAGGGTGCTGGGCAAGCCCTCTCACACCTCAGAAGGGATTTCTCAACTGTAAGATGAGTGGCTGAACCAGATTAATGTCTCTCCCAACTTGGCTACTCCTTCTCTCTCAGCGGCTCTACAGACAGTGACAGTCTAGGGTGACAGACTGTGGTGTCAGCCTTGAGTACAAAGGGCCCAGTTCAACGAAGAGCATTGCCACGCAGTCCACAGGAGCAGCTCCTGCACAAATGTCTGGGGAAGGGAGAGAACCTTCAGTGACCACGTGCAATGAGCGGCAGTGGGTAGGCTGGAAAAGGCCAAGTCAGTGGGCTCTCTCACTAGCTTCTGCAGGGCCACCAGAATTCCCTCTGTGAGGAAAGCTGCCCCGGGGCTGGCACCTCACCAGTGCCTCATGGTGGCCAGAAGGCCATCTCCTTCTTATGGACCAGGCCAATACTCTGATCCCTGAGTTCAACATTAGCCCAAGTTTGGTCCTGAGACTTTGGGGACTGTCAACACCTTAAAGGACATGTTTTCCAGCTCCTATTCATCCACCAGTCTCCCAGCTGAGCAGTTTCATTTGGGTCAAAGGTAATTCGTGCAAGACCCATTGGTTAACACAAGTCCCTCCCAAACCTGAACTCACCCGTGTGTCCTTCAAAGGAGGCCAGCTCCCCTTTGTGCGCCCCACACACCTCTCCTCCTTCCCCATCACCTCAGCAGGAACCCCAAGAACCACAGGCCTGAATGAAAGCCTGACCTTTTCGTTTTTGGAGATAGAAACTTCTACTAGAAGCTCTGGAGGGTGATGGGGAAGAGAATGTTCTCTGCTTTCTAGTTTTGTCTGACCTTTGGAAAACAAGCCTCCGTGCTGACTCAGGGTAGAGCAGCCTTGATCCTATCTGGCCGGCAGCGGGGAGCTCCGGGATGTGTGGAGTAAGAGAGCAGAGCAGGGGCGGTACTGCCTTGTTTTTATAATTCTGGTCCTAACACAGCTCCTCGGACCTGGGCTCCGGAAGAAGCAATACTCGCCAAAGGGAGATGTTTGTTTTGTCCCCCCCGCTGAGAAAACTCTCCGTGTTCCCTGTGCCCCTGGCCGGGCTCTCCCTCGGCACCGAATTCTTGGGGCTGCTTCCTCGGGAAAAGGTTTGGGAGAACTAGGTTCCAGTTCCATCGCGCTCCCCGCAAAGACCCCAGCGCGGTTCCGAGGGCGGCGGGGACTGCGAGCCCACCACCGGCCGGGAGGGCGGGAGAGGGTGCAGCCGCCCCATCCCCGCGGCCCGCCGCCGCTCCCGGGTCCCCCGCCTCCAGCCTGAGCCGGCTCACCCCGCGCCCCACCTCGGGCTCCGCCCGGCCCCGGCGTCCCTCCTCACCCGGCGCCGCGCTGAGCTGCTCGCAGGAACCGGGGCCCCCGGGCGCGTTCCGCTGCGCCGCGACCAGCGCGCCAGCCCCGACCGCTCCCCGCCGCGGTCTCCGTGGCCGCGGGGCGACAGGCAGCTCCGGCGGGGGGTGGGCTGCGCGCGGCCTTTGCCCTCCGTCCGCCCCGCGCAGTCTTACCGGCCCGACCCTCTCCTGCCGGCGCGGGGGAGGAGTGACCGGGGAGGAGCGTGTGGCCACCGGCCTCCCACAAGCAGAGGTAGGGCGGCACGCGAGCGTGCTCAAACGCACCCGACACCCTCCCCGATCCCGCAACCTGCACCCGCGGGTTAACTTAACCCGCTCCGGCTTGGATCCAGACAGCGCCTGGGGCGGGTGCTCTGCCCCCCTTTTCCAGTTCTCAGACTCGATTCTGATCAGATCTGTCCTCTGCTTGATTCACCCCACGTCCAGCCAACTGTGCTTGTTGCACGCAATGCCGAGTTACTCCATCTGTAATCTGATATGCCCCGCGCATTCCGCATTTTGGTACGTTGTACATTGTACGTTGGATGCCAACTCAGAAATTATATGAACTATGCTCCGGATTGGAAAGCCTGCCACTGTGTTAGTTTCATTTCTCCATGGAAATATAATGAAAAGCAGTCAGGAAGAGGACTTATGACTTCGGGGAAAATGGTGTAAGAAGGGGCCAGCTCGTTGCTCAGTTTATCCCAGTTATTTGGAGTTGAACTGAAACTGTCTCCTTCATTTTCCAATGCTTTCTCCTCAATCCACTTTCTAATAAAAACATATTCATTTAAAGCTTCAGTTAGAGACTCAGGGAAAATAGTTTGAAATTTATGTGTGGTGTTATTAAACTTTGTATTTTTTAAATAGTGATTTTGTTTTTTGATGAGGTGATGGAACTGTAGATATTAAAAATAAATATATGAACATTGTATATATTAAAATATATAAATATATTAAAATAATTTTTATTCTGAGGACTCTGCAGTAAGAAGGCATGGATTATCGCTCTTTTCTTCCCCTTATTAGTGGTGTGACCTTGGGCAAGTTCTTCGTCCTTTCTGCTTCTTGGTTTCCTCATAGGTAACATGGAGATAATCAAAGTACATTTGTCAGAGGCACCTTGTGGAAATGAAATACAAACACATGTGAAATGCTTAGGACATGGGAGCCTGCCGCATGGGAAACAGTCACACTGTTATCTAATATTAATATCTTGAGAGAAGCAGGATTTATTTAAACCCAAAAATAGATGAAAATCTAAATAAAACTATCAGCCTAATGACATTTTCCTGTACCTCCTGGGCTAACCTCCTGTGAAACAAATTGCCCCAGAATAGTAATCTAAAAGGGTACATTCTACCCTACCCAAGAGGTCTCTAAGGACCTCCTCCCTTTGACCTTAAGACCAGACAAAGAAGCAGGACGCTCAGCATCACATCTAAAAGGCGGTGGGCTTCAAAAGCAGGTCTTTTTTTTTTTTTTTAAGCTTCAGTGCACGGTTGTGTATCCTAGTTGTTAGTTTAGTTCTCTATGTGAGCCACCACCACAGTATGGCAACTGACAGACGGGTGGTGTGGTTCCACAACTGGGAAATGAACCCAGGCCACGGCAGTAAACACCGAATCTTACCACTAGACCACCAGGGCTGGATCGAAAGTTGATGTTTAAGGCAAAGATGAAATATTTTATTCATTTCTCTCAACGCCAGCTCTATGCCTTCTCCCATCGTCATCAGGTCATATTCTCTGAGGGTCTCAGAGTGGTTGGCATTTAGCAGGTTATTGCCTGAGAAGGTGCCCAGTGTGGGGTTGCCAGATTTAACAAATAAAACTACAGGACACCCAGTTAAATTTGAATTTCAGATAAACCACAAAAAGCTTTTAGTGTAAGTATGTTCCATGCAATATTTGGAACATACTTAAGCTAAAAAATTATTTATTGTTTATCTGAAATTCAAATTTAACTGGGCGTCCTGTATTTTATCTGGCAACCCTAGTCCAGTGAAATTAATAAAGAATGGGCCTCACACTTCAAAAGGATGGCAAGTCAACACTGACGTACAGATTATAAGGTGAGTCTGATATGGCTTTGGTTTTAGTTTTTTGTAGTGAAGAGAAAAGTAATGTACTTGTGTTTATAAGTTGATTCTTTGTTGAGCTATTTCTTATTTTTTAACTCTTACTCCCATTTCTCATCAACACAGAAGTGCTTATTTACTCTTCAATATGAGCAAAAATGATGATTCTCCCCTCAATCAAGATACTGGATTAAATAGTAATAATGTGCTCCATAGTGTTTTCAGATTGTGTTTATTGAGAGCCAACCATATGTCAGGCACCATTTCAAGGATGAATAAGACATGATCCATGACCTGGAGGCCAAGGAAATAACAACATAGAGTGCTACCCCGTGTAGGTACATACGGCACTGTGAGAGTTCAGAGAAATGAGTTATTAATTGTCCTTGGAAGGGGCGAAAGTCAAAGCCATCCTCACTGCACAGGATTTGAGGAAAAGAGGCTCCAATCCAGAGGAACAGAGGAGGGAGGTCCCAGGATGACAGCTGTGCCGAGGCCCAGAAACTAACCCATCCTGACTGAAGTAATTAAACTGGAGGAAATATGGGATTCAATAAAACTGAAAGTATGATTGGGAACTTGGAAACCCTTGAAACTCTTAGGAGGTGACAGAATACAAAGGAAAAAATTAAAAGATTGAATTAAATTTAAAATTAAAAAATTGAAGTTAAAACTAGAAACTCCAGGGGGGAAATGTCTAGGAAAGGCATCATCCAAGTGTGATGCAGCCTGCAGTGGCTTGATTTTGAGCTACTGGGTGTTATCTAAAAACGGAGACTGCATTTAAACTTGAAATCCAAAATATACTTCTCTGAATGGCCCAGAGAAGAAAGGATGATCAGACTAGGCTGCAGGGAACAATAGTCACATAATCTAATGGTGGAAACGCTGCTTATTGGTTTCAACTTTTAGAATCAAAGAAGCCAAAGAAGAATTAACTAAGGTAAACATGATCAATTTTTTAAATGTAAAAGTAAAGATACTTTGGTAGAAGGAGGTGGAAGTGGGCAGCAGGGTAGAGAGAAGGTTTGGTTACTAAGGGTCTCATTTTAGAAAGTTGAGAGTCAAGAGATGCTGTCTATAGTTGGTAGAACAGGAAATAAAAGTCTGGATGCTGCAGAGTAGAGTAACTGCAGAGGAGAGAGCAGTGGAGGGCCTGAGTAGAGATGTTAAATCTAGTAGGAGGATTAGGGAAGAGAAAAGACAAGACTAGTGTGTATGTGAGCTAAATGCTCACTCTCCTAGCAGAAACAAGATACATAGTGCCTAAGATGATACACCAGCAAATAACAATGTAGCGTATTATTTTGGAAACATGAAGATCACCACAAGAAATCAAAAAACAGGAATCATTAAGAGTGATTATCTTTGGAGAAATGGACTGGGGTTGGGGTGGGCTGAGATGGGACACTCTGGCTTTTCTCTTTTAATACTTCAGTACTATTTAACTGTTTGGCGTATGTGCATGATACCATTGATTAAATATTTAAAACTTTTAGGAATAGGAATCTGTGAAAAGGAAGGCTTAGCTGAGACAGTGGCTTTCAAGAATGAGAGGAGTTCATCTGGAGGAGAGGGAGAGCATGCTACAGAATGTGGAACTGAATGAGCAAAGACAGAGAGGCCTAAAGTGAAAACGATATGCCTTGAGAATGTCAAGTTCTCCCCTGTGGCAAGAGCATCGGGTATATAGACGGGACGGAGCAGAAGGGAAGGATGAAAAGGTGAGCTGGGACTGCTATAAGAGTCTTCTGAGTCATGCAGTGGGGTTCGGACTATGAGTTCCTTGAGTACAGGGACTATGTCATTTTTATTACTCTGCATCCAGTACAGAACCTGGCACACAGTAGTTGCCCAACAAATGTTTTCTGAATGAATGAAAAATATCTTGGGGGCAATGGGGAGCCATCAAAGTTTTCAAGCAAAGCAGTAGTGTTATTTATTTTTGAAAGACAATTTTATGCTGAAAAAAGGGTGAGTTGAGATTGGAGAAACCAAAAGCAGGGGGTGAATTAGGAGGCTATTAGGCAAAAGGTGATGACATAAAACAGGACAGTGACAGTGGGAACTGAGATTGGAAGATCTACTTGAGAGATATAACAAGGCAGAAATGAACGTGAGGGATAAAGAAGGGGGATGAGTCCAAAATGGCCCTGAGATTTCTAGCTGGGGAAACGAGGTAGATGATGGAGCTATTAATTGAGAAAGGTAAATAGGGGGAAGGAACAGGTTGTAGAAGTGAGTTAATGAATGCAATTCTGTGTATATTGAGTTTGAAAGATCTGAGGATGATGTTTTAAAAATTGTGGGTCTTGAACCATTAATGGCTTATGAAATCTACTTGGTGAGTTGAGACAAGTACCTTTTAATGAAATGGAACATGATAAATTTTAAAGTGCATCACATGGTAAGATTAAGTGTTGTTTCATAGAACTTTTATTTCCATTGCATATATATGTATGTAACTGATGTAAAATGTATTTTCTACCATATGCCAAAACAATGTTTAAGAGCCTTTGCCCTTGGATACCAGGCAGAACAAGTGGTGTGTGGAGTTGACCTATTCCTCCTCCAGAGAACCACTGTGCACGTTTCTTTCCAACTCTGTATTCAGTGACTTCATGTTGATAGCTTAAATTCGGCCATGGTAGAGACTTCAGAAATCAGCGAACACTACAAAGTGGGACATTTTTTTCCCCTGTGGTGAGTTAGCATACGTCTGGGTGGAACTGTCTCATGGGTAGTTACCCAGGTCTTAAGCTCAGTATAGAGATGTGGACAGAAGTTATTTGTTTGGAAGCAAAAATGCCGAGAGTTCGTGGGATTGGCCATTGAGAATTTTTAGAGAGAGCAGAGATAGAAGATAGAATTCTAAAGAACATCACGTTTGTGAAAAGAAGAGGAGTTAGGGAATGAAATTGTGAGAGTTTGATCAAAGTGAGGATGGCAAATGGGAAAGAGAAGCTCTACAGAAGTCAAGAGAGAAAAGGAGTTTTAAAAGACAAGTATGGTCAACACTGTTGATTACATAGAGTGGATGAAGACTGAAGAAAGGGCTATGGGATTTAGCACTCAGGAAGGCATTGGTGACCCCTAAAACCTATTTTAGTATAATAGAGGGATGAAGGCAGGGAGTCAGTAAGGAGTAGAGATGAGGATACAAAGACAATAAATGTAGACTACTTTTAAGACATTTCACAGAGAAGAAAAGGAAAGAGACATGGATGCAGCTTGAGTGAGAGAAAGCACCAGGAGAGTGAAAATCTGGGGGATAGTGATGGGATCTGCCTGAGGATATTTGAAGCTTTCTGAGACCCATAGTGGCCAGAATTCACTCGTGAGTCACGGAGTCAGTCTGTCTGATGATGAGCTTTCCCCAGTGATGTTTGTCAGTCTAGGAACAAGACCAGAGAGGAGGGTTATCGGGCTTGGAAACTAGGAGGGTAATTGGCCAAAGGCAAAGAAAATGAGGGAATTGATGGTAATCTGAAAAGAAATTTTTTTTTCTAGTTAAGATGTAATACATTTGTATCGTTAGAAACCTAAAAGAAACAGAATAATAAAAATAGAAAGAAAAACAATAAAAATTTAAAAAATAATAAAAAATAACCCCAACCTCATTAAGTAATTACTTAACATTTGGTACATATCTTCCAGATATTTTTCCAGACATAAGTGTAGTAATTAAGAGGGCTGATAAATCTGGGCTTGAATCCAGTTCTACCTTTACTAGCTTTAAGGCCTTTGGCAAGTTACATAGCCTTTTAACCCCTCAGTTTCCTAGTCTGTAAAATAGAAATTAAAGCATTTACATCACAGGGTTGCTGTGAGGATTAAAAGGGATAATGCATGTAAATTGCTTGGAACTATATTTGGCAAGCACTTGATATATATATGTATATACATATACAAACATACACATATATGTGTATATACACACACACACACACACCTATGGGAAAGAGAATTCATATGTATAAATGCATTTGTAACGTGATTAACCAGGAAGAACTGAAAAATACTGGTGATGTGAGTGGGTTGGAAGAACCTACTCTGAGGCAGACTGACAGAAGTGGACAGGTAGGATGTCATAGTTACAGAAAGGAATTTGAAGCACAAGACTTCAGAGGTAAAGCACTTCCAGAGGGCGACAGGCCCCAGATGGTCAAGCCTCTAAGTTTCTAAAGTGGAGTGAAGATAAAGAATCTTTTATTCAATATTTTAGCCAATTCCAAAATTCATTGTCCAATGCCAGGCTTAGTGTTCGTTCCTCTTGGGCAGTGTCTTAATGCCTTTTGTAGAGTTGGTTTCCTTAGAGACTCTGGAACTGTGGATGCCAGAACTGACTTGTTTGTGTGCATTCAGTAACGGGAGTCTGTGATCTGGCTTGCCAAACCGGTCTCCAGGACATTTTTCCTTGCCCAAGTCATTGATAACACTCCTGCTAACCTCAATCAAGATGTGGGAGCCTTTGTGCTAGGTCCAAGACTCCCAGGTTTCTCTCAGTGACACTATGATTCATAGTCACCCAGCTCCATTATCCAGCTGCTGAGTTATTTGATTCTACACAGGCAATGTCATCAATTCCCTCCTTCCCATTCCTGCTGTTACCACGCTAATCAAGGTCCTCAAAAACTCTACCCTTGACAATTACAAAATGTTTCTTTTATTTACATGATTTGTACATGCTCATTATGGGAAAAATGCTGTTTAATGCAAATTGAAAGTATATCTTTTAAGCTTTTATCAACATAAACAAGTACATGTGTATACATATATACTAAATTATTGGTCATTTTGATAAGATTCTATTTTAATTTAGCAATATAACACTAACATTTTACGAAGCCTATAAATACACATCTAAAGTATCAATTCAAAAGGCTATATAGGGGCCGGCCCGGTGGCGCAGCGGTTTAGTCCGCACTTGGCAGCCCGGGGTTCGCTGGTTCGGATCCCGGGCGCCCACCGATGCACTGCCTGTCAGCCATGCCGTGGCGGCATCCCGTATAAAGTGGAGGGAGATGGGCACGGATGTTAGCCCAGGGCCAGTCTTCCTCAGCAAAAAGAGGAGGATTAGCAACGGATGTTAGCTCAGGGCTGGTCTTCCTCACCAAAAAAAAAAAAAAAAAAACAACAAAAGGCTATATAATATTTTCCCTTATTAGTGGAAATTTGGGTTATTTATTAGAAATCTGGGTTATCTACAATTTTCAATTTTTGAAATAGCACTTCAGTGAATATCCTTGCAGTTAAATTTTTGTGCATGCTTTTAATCATTTCTTTATGATAAATCTCTAAAAATGGATTTTCTGAGTCAAGTGCATGCATTTTTATTGCCTTCTAATTCTTTCTTCCTTCTCACTGGGTGTCCCTCACCCCAGAAATCGTTAAACCTTCTTGTGGCAAAATTACTTCTCCAAAAATGACGGGCGTGTAATCCTTTTACTTCCCCATTCAGAAACTGTCAACGTTTCCCACTGCATACAGTGAGAAATAAAGTTCACATGTCCTGACATGGCATTTGTGGCCTTCCAGGATCTGGCTTCAAACTCCTTTTCATTTAGGTCTCCCATGCTCAACTCACTTTACACTCAACCATTCTGGACTCCATGTTACTGATCTGGATTCTGAGAGGAAGCATGTGGCATCCTCAAACTGAATTATTTGATGAATGTTTGATAAAGGGACTGTTTACAATGGTGACAGCAGAATTTAGGGAACCACAAGGCACAGTGCAGTACCTGCAAGGAAATAACATCAGGGAGCCCTTACCACCCAGGGGCCTGAGGGGGCAAGAGGAGAAAGCAATGACAGGGACCTGGGGAGGGTAACTCTAAGGCCGCCTGACAGAAGCTGTCACCTCTGCAGCAAACCCCTGACAACCAGGCAGGAAGCCAAAGGACTAAATATTCCAGTCCCACTTTCCATCCACCCTCCAATCACCCGCTGGAAATTGGCTGGGCCCACCTGCAAGTTAGAGAGCACTGGAGCCCATGGACACCGTCCACACAGGTAAGCCTCCAGGGTAGTGAATAGTGGAGATTGGATCTGCTGGGACAAATGGAAGGGACTTCTTCAAGGGAGTTGAGCCAGAGGCAATAGGCCCACAGGAGATGGTAGAAAAGATGAAATGTCTGGACAAGGGCTGCTTGGTGGAGGGGGTACCAGGTACCAAGACAGTAATTCAGAGCTCTTTCATAAGGCCCATCCAGAAGTCAGCATGAGAGGGAGCTACATAGACCCACATTCAGGTTGTGCAGCATCCAGGAGAGGCTGAGAGGAGAACCACAGCTGTGTCTCTGAAAAGGATCTCTGAAGGACACAAGATGACAAAATAACACCTTAGAGAAAACATGGCCACCCTAGAAATCCTAACTCCCCGGAACAAGCTTTCATAAGCCTCATGCTGGATTGGCACACATCTCCAGCTGGTGCTGGTCAACAGCAATGCTGGAATCCTAGACCCAGCACATCCTTCTTCTCCAGTCTGATCCCAGGGATGGTCCAAGATGTCCTCCAAGGTCCTCCTTCATGACTTGGAGGCTCCATGAAAGCTCCTACAAGATGGATATAGGCAGAGGGAAACAAATGACCGGGAAGCCACAAGTGGTACCCAACTCTCACCTTCCCTGTCCCAGATGCAGGGAACCCTGGAAATTCCCTGAGATCTGGGCTCTGATAGTAGCATCAGGCACTGAGTTTGATCACCTCTCTCACGCTCAACTCTCAACAGGAAGTAGACAGACCTGGTCTGAGTAGGCTTAAGCCCTCTGAGCCTCAGTTTCCTCGCTTGTAAACTGTCTATATTTCAGACTTGCTGTTCGGATTGATGAGATAATATCCACAAAACACCCAGAACAATGCCTGATGCACAAAGGCATTCAACAAATATTTCACTTCCTTCCTGCCACTCCCAGTTCCCAGGTCACTCTTCTGTATTCTATCTACCTCACTGGATTGCCTCTTTCACGGTATATGTTTGAAATGGAACTGCATCTTCTTCCAGGTGGGGAAGCTTTAACTTGAATAACTTTTGCATGTGACTTTGACTCACCCTCTCAGGAGGTGATGTAGCAGAGTAGATAAGAACATAGATACTAAAACCAAACTCCCTGGTTGTCTGACAACCAGCTTTGTAACCTAAGGCAAGTTACTTGATTACTATGTGCCTTTGTTTGCTCTTCAGTAAAGTAGGGTAATAATTATAACTGCCCCACATGATTAAACTTGTTACTGAATGTTAAAGCACTGAGAATATGCTGACAACTCCCAAATGTGTGCCTTTAACCCCAAAGTCACAAAAGTCTGGACTCTGATTTGATATGTGGTTGTCTTACAAGTATCTCAAATTTAACACATTCAAAACAAAACATTTAATTTAAACTACCCTTCTGCCACCCAAACTTGGCCCTCCCCTAGTTATCACCACACCACCAAATGTCACTACCTTCCCATCAAGTTGGTTAAACCAGAAACCCAAGGATCATCCTTGGTACCTCCATTTCCCCCACTACTCATGTCCAATCCATTGACAAATCCTATTAATCTTGCCTCCTAAATAATCCTTGATTTCATTCACTTCTCTCCATCTCCACTGCCAAATACACTGAGCCACTAACCGTTCTTCTCTGGACTTGGGCAATAGCCTCCTCAGTGGTCTTCCTGCTTTCCATCTTGACTTTCTTTAGTCTGATCCCCATGTAGAAGCCAAAGTTATCTTCTAAAAAAATATGTTGCACCACGTTGTTCCTTACTTAAAATGTTTTAATGACTTCTTATACTTGGAATAAAATCCAAACTTCTCACCATGTCCTAGAAGACTCTGAATGATCTAGTCCCTGCCTATGCTAAACTCATCTTATCTTCTTCTACTTGCTCCACACCCCATAGACAACCTACATCCTCCCCTTTTTTATCTTTTTTGAGGAAGATTGGCCCTGAGCTAACATCTCTTGCCAATCTTCTTCCTTTTTTGCTTTTTTTTTCTCCCCAAAGCCCCAGGAGATAGTTGCATGTCAGAGCTGTGCATCGTTCTAGTTGCTCTATGTGGGACGCCACCTTAGCGTGGCTTCATGAGCGGTGCGTTGGTCGGCACCCAGAATCCAAATCAGCGAACCAAGGGCGGCCTAAGCAGAGTACGCGAACTTAACCGCAACGCCACCGGCCGGCCCCTCTGGTTTATTTCTTAAGCCAAGTTATTTCCCTCCCTCTGCCTGGAACACCTTCCCCAGCTCCTTAGATGCTTGGCTTCTTCTCTTATGCCAAGTCTCAGCTCAAGTGTCACTGCCTCAGAGCATCCATGATCATCCCCCCCCCCCCCATTATCCCTACTATTTCACTTTGTTTCTTCAAGGCACTTACATAAGTTGTAATTTTACATGTATACATTTATTTGTTTCCTCGCGTATTGTCTGTCTTTTTCTCTGGACTCTAAGCTCAAAGAAGACGGGAACAATGAGTGCCTTGTTCTCCACAGGGCCCAGTACAGTGACTGGCAGATATAAGGCATTCAATAGATACATGTGGGAAGAAAGATAGGAGAGAAATGGAAGGAGAAAGAAAGAAAGAGGGGGACAGAGAGAGAGAAAGAGAGAGGTAGAAGGAGGAGAAGGAGGAGGAGGAGGAAGAAGAGGGAAGGAGGAAAGCGAGAGAGAGAGGAGAGAGGGAGGGAGCAAGAAGTTCTTTTAGATCTGCAGCCTCAAAAAGATGGTAGATGCTTAGAGTAAGGGAGCAAAAAGAGCAGGCAAGGAGAAGGCACCTAAAGTTTTTCTCCCTCCCTCCCTCCCTTCCTCTACCCTGTGCCAGATACTTTGTAAATTATTTCAGCTACTCATCTCTTGTAGCCCTAGGAGAAGGGTGTTACAACTTCAGTTTTTTGGTGAGAAAAAAGAGGCTCAGCAACGTTAAGTGCCTTGCCCAAGATCTCACAACTGGTTCAGAATGTGAGTGGTGCACGTTGCCTCCACCACTCCACAGTGGTTACCGACAGCTGACCTCCTTCACAGTGTCCTGTGGGCTGGAAATCGTTTTTTCAATTTTTATATTTTTTGGTCAAATGCTGTTTGAAAACAACCTGTTAGGAACCACACATGGACTACAGAAGCAGACTGGAATTGCTGACCAGCTCCAGCTGGAAGCAGAGGGGCAGTCTCCACCACCTGGTGAAGCTGAGGTTGGTTGGCCGGCTCTAATGAGGAAGGAGGGGTCGGTTTCCATGGTGTGAACACAACAAGACTGGGCAGCTAAGACTCCTGCCAGCACGGAGCGCCTCAGATTTCAAACAAGACAGTAAGTATTTTTACATTAGCTCCATCTTCAGATGTTTACTGAAGTTATGATAGATCATTCATACTTATTGGAACTTATATTTACTGGCTACTTTTTTAGATTGAGACACCTGTACCAGAAGGATAGAAATTCAAGTGCAGTTAATCAAATGTACAAGGATGCATGTTTATTTGCTAAATTTTAGTAGTCAGCGGTAACCTAGTGAATTGTATATGTTTCCTACAAATAAATTTTTGTTTTTTTAAGACAGCCTCTAATTAATAGTATCATTTAAACAGCTTTATTGAGATATAATTTACATACCATAAAATTCATCTATAAAAAGTACACAATTCAGTGATTTTTAATATATTCAAAGTTATGAAAGCATCACCCTCCACTATCTAATTTTAGAACATTTCATCACCCCAAAAAGAAATCCTATACTACTCATAAGAGGTCACTTCCCACCCCCACCTCATCCCAGACCTAGGCAACCAATAACTTACATTCTGGGTCTATAGATTTGCCTATTCTGGACATTTCATATAAATGGAATCGTACAATACGTGGTCTTTTGTGACTGGCTTCCTTCACTAGCATGTTTTCAAGGTTCATCCATGTTGTAGCTTGTATCCATACCTCATTCCATATTTTTAGTGTCATAAAATATTCCATTGTGTGAATATTCCAGATTTAATTTATGCCTTCATCCATTAATGGACATTTGGGTTGTTTCCACTTTTTGGCTATTATCAATAATACTGCTATAAACATGTGTATAATAGTTTTTGTGTGGATGTATGTTTTCGTTTCTGTCTTTTTTTGCTGAGGAAGATTCGCCCTGAGCCAACATCTGTGCCAATCTTCTTCTATTTTGTATGTGGGTTGCCACCACAACATGGCTGCCAATGAGTTGTATAGGTCTACACCTGGGAACTGAACCCAGGCCACCGAAGCAGAGAGCACTGAATTTAACCACTAGGCCATGGGGCCGGCCCCTGTTTTCATTTCTCTTAGGTAGATATCTAGGAGTGGAGTTACTGGTCATATGATAACTGTATGTCTAACCTTTTGAAGAACTACCAAACTGCTTTCCAAAGTGGCTGCACCATTTTCTATTCCTACCACAGTGTATGAGGTTTCCAATTTCTCCACATCCTCAACAACACTTGTTGTTGTTGTCTTTTTGGTGATAGCCATCCTAGTGGTGTGAAGTGGTGTCTTGTGGTGGGTTTTTTTTTGTGTGTGTGTGTGAGGAAGACCAGCCCTGAGCTAACATCCATCACCAATCCTCCTCTTTTTGCTGAGGAAGACTGGCCTTGGGCTAACATCCGTGCCCATCTTCCTCTACTTTATATGGGACGCCACCACGGCATGGCTGATGAGCAGTGCATCGGCGGGCGCCCGGGATCCGAACTCGCGAACCCCGAGCTGCCAAGTGCAGACTAAACCGCTGCGCCACCGGGCGGCCCTTGTTGTGGTTTTGATTTGCATTTCCTAATGACTAATGATGTTGAGCACCTTTTCACATGCTTATTTACCTTGTGCATATTTTTTTTGGAGAAACTCCTGTTTATATTTTTTGACCCTTTTTAATTATTTGGTTTTTTTTATTGTTGAGTTGTAAGCTTTCTTTATATATTCTGGATACAAGTCCCTTATCAGATACATGATTTGCAAATATTTTCTCCCGTTCTATGGTTGCTTTCTCGAAGGTATTGTTTATAGAACAAAAGTTTTTAGTTTTGGTGAAATCTAATTTATCTAATTTTTTCTTTAGTTGCTTGTGCTTTTGTCATCATATCTATGAACCATTGCCTAACCCAATGTGATAAAGATTCAATCCCATGTTCTCTTCTAAGAATTTTACTTTTAGGTCTGTGATTCATTTTAAGTTAAGTTTTGCATATGACAGGAAGTAAAGGACCAACTTCATTCTTTTGCCTGTGGGTATCCAATTGCGTCAGTACCATTTGAAAAGACTACTCATTCTCCGTTGAATTTTTCTGGCACCTTTACTGAAAATCAATTGACCGTAAATGTCAGGGCTTATTTCTGGACTCTCAATTCTATTGCATTACTCTATACATCTATCTTTACGCCATACCCTGTACTTTGTACCACACTGTCTTGATTACTGTAGCTTTGTAGTAAGGTTAGAAATCAGGAAGTGTGAGTCCTTCTACTTTGTTCTTCCTTTTCAAGATTGTTTTGGCTGTTCTGAGTTTGTTGCATTTCCATCTGAGTTTTTAGGGTCAGTTCATCAATTTCTCTGCAAATAAATGTAGCTACCCTTTGAAAACATCTACTTGAATTGCTACTTATCCATGGAAAGTTGTGGAATTTCCTTGGTAGGAACTCAAATGTGGAATAAATGGGGTTGATTGATTTAAGTGTAAAACCTGCTTAAAGTTTTGTGTGTAAGGCAAAGAGGCTTCCAGACACTGATTCTAAAAATGGTTTGGGTTTTCATGACACCTGCAGGTTAGAACCCCTCTGGTACTCCTGTTTACTGTTTTATTTTGTCGTTGATCAAATGCTCCAGTGTAAGAGTTTTCTACTAAAACAAGCAAGCCAAAAAGATAAAACACATCCCATGCCATCTTCTGTTACCTAATATATGTATTGAGCACCCACTTCATGCAAAAAGGCATGTCCTTGTCCTACACACTCAGAGATTCTGAACCACCTTGGGGGAGGCCCAGGCATCTATTTCTTTGAACCCAGCAGCGATTCTCAAGTAGTCCTTGGAGGAGATCAACTGCCGCCTCCTTACAGCCTCTGCCTTACTTCAGGCCTCCTATCTTGCTCCCCGCTGTCTCTCCCCTGCCTTGTAGCCAGAGAAATACTGCTACTCAAAGTGTAGTCTGTGAACTAGTAGTTGCCATGGGGACTTGTTACAAATGCAGGATCTCAGGTCCCATTGCAAACCTACTGAATCAGAATCTGTATTTTAACAAGACCCCAGATGCTTTATATATACTGAGACTCATCAATTACAGTCTACAGGCCAAATCTGGCTTACTCACTGTTTTTGTAGACCCATGATCACCACCTACAGTGTTGGGTCTCAGTGGGCAAGCACCGTGAGACCCGGAGAGCCAGCTGAGGTGACTCTCTTCACTCCTGCTCCACTGTCCGCTCCCAGCGCTTGCCTCCCAAGCCCATGGCTGTGCCTAGCCACTTCCCAGGGCCCTACTGGTCACCACCTACGCTTTGGGGACTCTGCTGTTGGCAATTGCCAGGCGCTGAGCTGTGAAATCTCAGTCTAATCAAGTCATCTTGCCTCCCATCAGCTGTCAATTTGAGATGGTTGTGTTCTTGGAGAGGAGAGAGGGCGTGCTGGGATCTGGGCATCACTGGGGCATAGTGAAAGTGACCATCCTACAGGCCAGTTCCCTCTCCCCTCAGGCCAGTTGCTCTTTGCCCTGAAAATGTCTCCAGCTGAAGGCTCGTGGGCACAAAGCATGCTTACCCACCACCACCAACCCTTCCTCCCCAAGGATGGCCCTCCCCTGGTAAACAGGGCAGGAGTTTTTCTCTTGTTATGTACTAGTTTTGATTTTGCTTTTTGGCCTACAAAGCCTAAAAAATTTCCTACCAGGTCCTTTATAGGACCCTTGGTCTACACATTAGAGTTGGAGCTACGTGCGTTTTGTAGAATGTGCTTCTCCGCCACAGATGTTCTGGCCTAAGTTGGGATCCTCCACCACTGTCAGTCCCCAAAATGACTCTTATTCATCCCGTTGGGACCCAGCTTAAGGCACTCTCCGAGAAAAATGCCTTTCATTTCCTTGTCTTGGTGAATGGTTCTTTCCCTCTGTCCCCAGAAAATCATTGCCATCATAACACTTAGGGAATTGTATGTTCATTATGTTATTTACTTCTCTTCTCTCCCACTCTAGGACTGTCTTCATATTTCAGTGTACGTAGGACTCACCTGGAGGACTTACTATAACACAGGTTGCTAATGCCCCACCCCAGTTTCTAATTCAGTAGATCTGATTTGGGGCCCAATAATTTGCATTTGTAACGAATTCTTGAGTGACGCTGCTGCTGGGCCACAATTTGTACAGTTGACTTCTTCTTGACATCTCAATTTAAATGTTGAAATCAAAGAGACATTCCCAATGGCCCCATCTCTCTCCTCCTTCTTTTTTTCTGTCTCAGCTCCTTATTTGTTTGTATCAGTAATTCTCAACTTTTTTGGTCTCAGGACTCTTTTACACTCTTAAAAACTACTGAGAACCTTGGAGAGATTTTCTTTATGTGGATTATAGCTATCAATATGTACCCTATTAGAAATTAAAACTGAGAAAATGTAAAAACGTTTATTAATTCATTTACAAAAATCATAATAAGCATAATACACAATATAAATAATATTTTTATGAAAAATAATTGTATTTTCTAAGACAAAAAATGTGAGAAGAATGGCATTGTTTTACTTTTTTTTGTTAAATCTCTTTATTATGTGGCTTTAGAGAAGACACCTGGATTCTCATATCTGCTTCTGCATTCATTTTGTTGTTTTGGTTGACGTATAAAAAGAAAATCTGGTTTCACACATATGTAAAGTTAGAAAAGGGAAGAATATTTTGTAGCCTTTTCAGATAATTCTGGGTATTTTTGTTTGATACTACACCAAAACTGGACAAGTAGTGGTGCTTTAAAGGTTAGTTGGGATCTGAAACAATCTCAACGTATTCTTCATCCTCTGTTCCACTAAAATCCATTGTCCTATCTTGAATGGATCTCTCTACTTATGCATGATTTTGTAACATATACTTGTCACATGGAAAATATTGATTCACAGAGTTATGCAGACTTTCCAAATGTTGACACATTTCATTATACAATACTTTAAAATCACATTTGTTAAGTCATGTAATCAAGGCTCAAAATTAAAATAAAAATAATTCTTACTGCTTTGGTTTCTTTGCTGAAGCAAGCCTTTTTTTTTTCACTGTGTGTGGTGGTGAAAAATACCATGACTGCCAGTCCTGTTTGGTGTCACTGCCCACTGCCTTGCTTTTGCTAAGGCACCCACCAGCAATTTTCTACACAGTGAACAAGGCCAATGACATTTTAACATTGTAATGAAAAGAGTTTTGGGAGCTGGCCCGGTGGCATAGAGGTTAAGTTCGCGCGCTCCGCTTCTGGAGGCACGGGGTTCGCAGGTTCAATCCCAGGCGTGGACTGACGCACCGCTTGTCGAGCCATGCTGTGGCAGCATCCCATGTAAAGTAGAGGAAGATGGGCACAGATATTAGCCCAGGGCCAGTCTTCTTCAGCAAAAAGAGGAGGATTGGCAATGGATGTTAGCTCAGGGCTAGTCTTTCTCACACAAAAAAAGAGCTTTGACATCATGGATCCCCTGAAAGAGTCTCAGGGATTCCTAAGTATCTATAGACTACAGTTTGAGACCTGTTGGTTTATGTCTTAGTGTTGTAAACAATTTATAGCCATTTTATTTGTATGTTTACATCTTGTCCATCTCCTGAATTGGTGTAGCAATAGTATTTAATCTCCGTGGAGTACCTGCTCTGTATTCAGTATAAACTTTTCACACAGATTGTCATTATATCCTCACAACAACCCTGGCAAATTATACCCATTCCACAGATGAGAAAGATAAGGCACAGAATTACCTTGGAGAGATTTGGTATGACAACTTACTCAATTTAGATGACAACTAACTTAGAGTCACACTACTAGCACTTTGGAGTAGGAAATAGCACTGGAATGTGGTTTGAGGCCAAATAGCAGATGCCAGCCCATGAGTTTAACCTATAATCCTGTAGGCAGAGGGGAGCCATTGACAGTTTTGGGGTAGGGAATTGGCATGCACTGACCACAGTCGCTAAGATCCAAATACACACTCGGCAGAGCACACACACGAAGTGGCCCTGGATGCACATTTATGAGGTAAGAAAGAAAGTAAATGATAAAGAATCCTATGGAATCACTCACTAGGAACAAAGAGTTGTAGAGAATTTCCTAAGTGGTCTGTTTTCCCTACAGTTGTTTTTTGTCATGGAATTGACACTGACCAAAATGTCAGAGATGACAAAGCTCCACCAGGCTGTGGCTGCAGGGAACTACAATTTAGTGAAAAAGATTTTGAAGAAAGGTCTCTGTGACCCAAACTACAAGGACGTGGACTGGAATGACCGAACCCCACTTCACTGGGCTGCGATCAAAGGTGAGTGGGCAAGGCCTAGGTAGAATCCATACTTTTGAGTCCATCATTCATGAAGTTACCCGTCAGTAGTCTGTGTGGGGTTGTAGAAAGTACATTTCTTGGGATCCAGATGGAACATTTCAATCCTGGCACCACCATTTACTAGTTGTAGCACCATAAGGCAGTTATTGAACATCTCTAGGCTTTAATTTATTCATCCGTATAATGGGAGCAATAATGCTACCTTGGAGTCTTGTGGTGTGGATTCAGTAAGATAATGGGCGTACAGTGCTCTTCACATAGTCTGCTGTCAGTTAATATTAGTCCTATGCCCTCTTGACCTCTAACAGGAATGAAGCATCATTCCTGTAGTAGGACAGGGACTTTGTCCCGTTCATCACTGTATCCCCCGTGCCCAGCATGGCTCACTTACGGAATTAGAGGAGGACAGTGGCAAAAACTCAGCCAGTGGGCTTGTCGAGGCCTTCGGCAACAGGACACCGTTGAAGAACGTTAAATAAGAAAGTGTTATAGTCAACTTTGCTTTTTTAAAATGTGTCTTGACTCCTGTACGGGGACTGGGTTAGCATGAAGCAAGACTGGCTGCAGAGAAATCAGGGAGGAGAATCTTGCGGGAATTTAAGTACGAAGTGATGATAACTGTACTAGAGCACCGTTCGGCGAACATTTGCTGTATGCTGGGCATGGTGCTGTGTGCTTCATGTCTGTGATCTCATTTCTACTTCACAAGAACTCAGTGAGGTCAGTGGAAATAGCCTTGATTTGCAGATGAGGAAGCCGAGGCTCAGAAGTTGGTTTCTTGTCCGGAGTGCCTAGTTAGCACTGGTATTTATTGTCAAGTATGAGTCCACATCTATCTGACTAGGATGCCTGTGCTGGCTATAACGTAAGTGGAATTTACATTTTTTATTGTGGTATAATTGACATATAACATTATATCAGTTTCAAGTGTACCGCATAATGATTCGATTTTTGTATATATTGCAAAATGATCACCACAATAATTCTAGTTAACATCTATCATCACACATAGTTACAGAATTTTTTCTTGTGATCACTTTTAAGATCTACTCTCTTAGCAACTTTCATATATGCAATGCAGGATTATTATAGTCACCATGCTGTACATCACATCCCCACGACTTATTTGTCTTATAACTGGAAGTTTGCACCTTTTGACCACCTTCACCCATTCCGTGGTATAAGGAGCTGCCTCTGGTAGCTACCAATCTGTTCTGCTTGTTTTTTTTATATTCCACATGTAAGTGAGACCATATGGTATTTGTCTTTCTCTGTCTGACTTCTTTCACTTAGCATAGTGCCCTCAAGTTCCATCCATGTTGTGGCACAATATTTGTTTTTGAAACCAGCAGAGTGAGCCTTACCACTGCCAGCATGGGCACAGGTAGAGTGACTTGAAAGCAAGATTCCCAGGCAGGGCCTGCGGGAACGGACAGGGCAGGGGAGGGTCCTGGAAAGAGTAGAGAGAATACTTGCAGGGCCTCAGGCCCCAGGTAGGAGTGAGGTTCATGGGGTAAAGGTGAGGCACTGAGTCCCTGGTAACAATGGGAGAAGGGAGGAGGGGATGATGCTAGGAAACTGGAGGGGCCTCAAAGGCAAATGTCTTCATCTCTTTTGTACTATCTAGGCTAGCTCTGGCCTCAGTCGGCAGAGACATTTTGATCTTAACCTCCTCCTGTTTCTTCTTGGTACGTCGAAGGGCATATGGAGGTGTTGCAGCTCCTTATAGAATACGGAGCCAGGCCCTGCCTGGTGACTGATGTGGGCTGGACCCCAGCTCATTTTGCAGCTGAGTCAGGCCATCTGAATGTGCTCAAAATTCTTCACGCATTGCACGCCGCCATCGATGCCCCTGATTTCTTCGGAGACACACCAAAGAGGATTGCACAGATCTACGGGCAGAAAGCCTGTGTGGCGTTCCTGGAGAAGTAAGTTTCATTTATTTCCGGCTATAGAAAGGGCAGAGAACCAGGAGCCTGTGATCAAGGTCTTTGCCGACTCAGTAGTCTCAGGTCGACGAAAATGAAATGAGGAAATCCAGCCAACTGTTGTTTGAGTTGTTTTTATTAATTTTTCACTGAAATGACTAGTTTGGGGTGGAAACTATATTGTTTTAGATTATGTAAGATCTTTTGCTTTTTAATTATATAAAAATTATTATTATAATTATAATAATAATTTCTAATTATTGTTTTGGGTTATATAAAAATTATCTCAGATAAGAGAGGTGGGACACCAAATTTGAAAGTGGGACATGGTATCAGATTCGTGGACCCCCTCAGATACTCAAAAAGTTATTCAAACTAGCTACGCAACCTTGGGTAAGTTAAGTCTCCTTCCTGACCCTCAGTTTCCTCATATTTAAGGTGAAGCAGGTGAATTAAGCTATCATCCATAAGGGCCCTTCAACCTTTTAAGACTTCTACTCATCTACAAATCTCATACTCACACACTCACCAAAGATAAGAACTTTTCTAGCATTTATTAATTTTTTCTCTTTGCCTAGCATTCAAATAGAATTAAGTATCAGTGATGTACATGACAGTTATAGCTCTAAGAGGGATGGAAACAAAATTTAGGAATTTATAATCTGGTTGGGTTAATAAGTAATTCACACAAGAGACAGTCAAGTGACAGAGTGAGAGCAGCATTGCTTGAAAACCAAAATGAGATCAATAGCAATTCTATCCTTAGGGCAGTTGAAGGTGGGGACGGGGAATGACAGTGAAATGTCCTTCTGAGAACTTGAAAATAAAGTTGTCTTCAGAAAGTGAAACTAGTAAAATCTTTGCCTGTGAGAAGATTGATTCTCTGCAGAAGTAACCTGAGAGACCTTCTCTTAAAAGTGGTGTCCCACATTAAAAATATTCAAAATCATCATCAAGAGATTTGGGGAGTAAGGAGGCAGAACCTTGAGTCCTGACTTGAAGACTCTCTCTTCTCCCCAATCCTGCCATCATCCCCTACATTCAATGCCCTCCATCAGTTGTGGACCTCAGTATCAGAAACATTGTTCTCTGAACTTTTGAAAACTCTTAACATACCACAATTTGACCATAGACCTCTTTCTTCATTTTACCAGTTCCTGGATCATCACACAGTTATTTGAGTGCATCGAGATCTCTTCTCACTCGATTTCTTTCCCTCCCAATCTATCACCTGTCTGAAGGTTTCACTATCTTCCATCTGTCTGCCATCTGGACACCAGGATACACCACTTCTTCCACTCTCCTCCTACTATTCTTAAGTTTCCAACCCTTTTTCCTTCTGTAGCATATAACCCAGAATTTCCAACCTTGGATCAGTCTCTGTCTTCTCCACTCCAATGCTTGATCTGCTAGAGAAAAGCCCACAAATCAGTAGATGGGTACCACCAGAAGTTCTAAGATTTCTGTCTTCAGCTGAGCCCTCAGAACAGTTTGGCTATCCCTTCCTGTCCTACTCCCTCATTGACAATTTCAAGTCCTCATCCCATGTAAGCCTGTCCTCAGAGGGTATGCTTTCTACTTCACAGAGAATATTGAAGGCATGAGTTTACATTTTTGAACCTCTTATACATATAGTATATACATCTACATGTGATCCTTCTTGCCTTCTTGTCCATCCTTCTTGAGAAGTGTTACCCCTCCATATAGACTCTTGATTCAATCCTTTATGTCTCCCACAAGATCATTATTCCTGTATTCTTTGTTGCCTCTTTCACTCTCTCTTGTGTATGTTTTTTATTTAATTATTTTATTGAGATTATATTTATTAATTATTTTATTGGCTTGTAACATTGTGTGAGTTCAGGTGTACATTATTGTTTATTGGTTTCTGTATAGACTGTATCCTGTTCACCACCAATAGTCTAGTTTTTGTCTGTCACCATACATATGTGCCCCTTTACCCCTTTTGACCTCCCCCTCACCCCCTTCCCCTCTGGTGACCACTAATCTATTCTCCTTATCTATATGTTTGTTTATCTTCCACATATGAGTGAAATCATGGTGTTTGTCTTTCTCTGTCTGGCTTATTTCACTTAGCATAATACCCTCATGGTCCATCCATGTTGTCACAAATGGCACGATTTTGTCTTTTTTATGGCTGAGTAGTATTCCATTATATATTCTCTTCTGTATTTTTTTTCTATTATTTCTTCCCTTGACTTCTCTTTGGACTATGAACATACTTAAATAGATCTTATTAAACAAATACATAAACAGTTAGTGGCCCTTCTAATGTCTTCTTCCCTACATTTCTAAGCTACTTGAAAGTTAATCTGTGTAGTTGTCTCTGCCTCCTCACCCACTCTTTAGACTTCTTTCCCCATCATTGTACTGAATCAGCTCTCATCCAGGGAGATCCTTGTTGCTAAATCAATGGCCTTTTCTCAATTCACATCTTACCTCCACTTCATTTGGTATTTGACAATTCTTCTCTCTTGCTTTATCTGGTGCTACTCTTTTTCTCCTTCTACTATCTAGCCATTTTCTTCTGATGATTTTCTAAGCTCTTATTCTTGCATGCCTTTTAGATGCTGAAATTCCTCAGGGTCCTGTCCTTGGCTCTCCTCTACTGACTTTCTCTGAGTAACCTCAGCCCCTCCCCAGTGACCAGTGGGTGGATGAACATGATACACCACCCCAGCATAACTGACATGGAGGAGTTATGGTTCCTCCAAATAGTGTGGAGCACTATTACCAGGAAAAGTGGGCAGACAGTGCTGAGCAGACAAAAACAGCAAAGGTCAACCACATCACGTGTAAGTCATTTCTGTTTATCATCATCTCCCATGAGGAACTTCCCTTCTGAGAGAGGGTTTAGAGAGACGGAATCTTGGTTAAGGGGAAATTAACCTTGGCCTTGAAATATAGCTAAGATCTGGCTAATGGGGACAGATTCTTGATTCGGAGTGAAGGCACCAAGTTGGAAATGTGCTTAGGTGGTGCATACGTGTGAGGAGGTGGAGGGATAAGTGGCCTGGCTAAGAAGAGCATTCAGTCTCCAGAGAGAAGGAGTGAAAAAGGTTGGGCGGGTGGGTGACCATAGTGAGCTGGGCAAGCAGACGAGTGTGAACTCAAGGAATTGATGAGGTGAAACAGATGCTTTAGCAAAGTCGCTCCTGTAGTGGAAGAGGTGGCAGTGGTGCTGTGCAGGCAGGATTGGAGCACTCGGCCTGTAGGCAAGGAGCTCACTTAAGGAATTTCTTAGCACTTCATGTTGCAAGTAGGTGGGCTCCTGGGCTAGCATGATGAAGAGAAAGGATATAAGAGAATTTCAAAAGAAGCCCAGACAGTATTTGACAATTTTCTGAATATCCTAGGGATCCTAGTGGAAGAATTCAACTTTTGATTCAGCCTCTCTAAGTAGTAAATCTCTCATTCAAAAAATATTTTTGAGCCCTACTGTGTGCATGGCTTGAACTAGATACTAAAAAGGATTTAAAGATAAATCAGATACAGTGCATTCAGAGGATAGTAAACCTGATTGTCCTCAGCCCCTGTCCCCCAAGAGCTAGAAGTGACCTCTCCATATTCAGGCCACATGGCATCCTTCCTCTGCCCTGCTCTTTTGATCCTTGTCAATTTCTCGCTTGTATTAATGTTGTTTATGTAAATAAATTATCTCCATTCCCAGCCAGGGAACTTCGTTATCTGAAGTTAAAGAAGATACAGATATCATGAATAATGTTTATTTTCTTCCTTATATGTTTCTGTACTTTAAAATTTTATACAGTTAACAGACATGGCTTCTATAATTGGGAAAAAGTACAATTAAAAAATAAATGAAGGCAAACAGCCTCCCAATAATACGCTGGTTGCTCTACAAATATGAGCATTTTAAGAATCAGCAGTGTCTTCTTCAATTTAAGTGCCTGTCTTGCGTTTTACTCTGGACACGCCATTTTTCTCTACCCCAGAGTAGTTTCTTTAGTGTCTGAGACTTCCCTAAAGGTACGCTTGGAAATGCTCGACCTTGGCCTCCTTCTTTCACCACTGCACCGCTGAAGTGCCCGGGCTGTGGGCAGAGGGTGGGAAGGGAGGCCGATCTGTCCGCGTGCTGAGAGCCACTCTCTTCCCGCTCCCAGGGCCGAGCCCCAGTGCCGGGACCACCGCCGCCTCTCCAGGCAGAAGGGGCTGCCCCTGGATCAGCGGGACGAAGACTGGGACGCCAAGAAAAGGGAGCTGGAGCTGTCTCTTCCTTCCTCGAATCAAAACACTAATAAGAAAAAGAGTAAGAAAAGTCGAGGCCCCACCAGGCTCGGCAAGCCCAAGGAGAGAAGATTGTGAGAAGGTTGGTGCCCCAGGGACTGGAACCTACATTTTCCCGTGGGAGACTTTCCCCAGCGCCAGACTAGAAACTGTTAGGTGCGTGTCGTCTTTACGTGATTTTACTCCTAGACCGTTATCCAGAGAGCTTCCCACGGTAGCTCATGACCTATCATTCAATCTGGAAGTCTTGCCTGGGTGTTCTCTACATGGGCTGTTACCTCCTTGCTAATACTTGCTGCCCGCAAGAATTACCAGGAAGCGACAAATGTCAGCTGCTTGCATTTTGTCATCAGCTATTTGCACTCTCAGTACCTCCTAACGCCCTACATGTGATTATGGAATTTCAGGCGGCAAAGAGCTCTGCTTAAGAAAACTTGATTGTTTCAATGAAAACAAACCAACAAAAAGTAACAACAAAATCACAAAAATCTCCAACATACTCAGTTCAATTAATCTATGAAAAAAAATTATTCGTTGTCACATAGACCAAGCAAAGAGGAGAACAAATGTATCTACCAGTTTCTAGCAATTTTTTCCTCTCTGGGGTAGAGGCCCGCAATCTCAGTATGGCCATTTTACCAATGATCACTTCTATATAGGAGGAATGATCTGGGCAATAGACCAGCTCAGGGAGAATTAACTGGAAACCCTGACATGAATTAATTTCATCCCACACAACTAACGAGAGACAGCATAAAATAATGCAACGTGATTACAACTCTACTTGTTCAACTGTATATTTTAGGAAATCTAAACACAGACCAGGTATTTCCAATGAAAATATTGATGTGTGCTGTAAATGTAAAATACATATTGAATTTTTGAAGATTTAGAACAAAAAAATGTAAAAAAGCTCATTAACAATATTTTTGATTACATGTTGAAATGACAGTATTTTGGATACTGGGTTAAATAAAATATATGACTAACATGAATTTTACCTCTTTCCTTTCGCTTTTTAAAGAACGTGGCTACTAGAATGTTTAAAATTACGTTGGTGGCTTGCTTTTTCACCCTATCAGACAGCACTGTCGCAGAAACCAGAAAATATTTAGAGCTTCCACCAGGCAGCCAGCCTGGTGCACCGTTAACTGGCTACCCCACATTCTAGGTTTACTAATTTCTCTGCCTAAATCAATGTCTTTAGGCCCTAACATATTTATTACACATCACTCAATTAATGCTTATATTAATACAGGCCATGTTTTATTTGACTTTTCTGACATGAATAAAGCTTAACATCTTATAGGAAAGTAGTTAGCTATGGAGGACAGCTTTTGTAGTGTTTATCCATCCCAAGCATCAATCCCCTTTCTCTACACCCTGCGATTCACGGGAGTGGTTCCTGCCTGTCACGCTTGTATTGGTCCTCAACCAATAGGAACGTTGGAAGACACCTGACTTAAGCTGGACCACTAAGATTCTTCTCCTGGGAGCGTGAAGCGGGAGGCCCTGGGCCCGCTAGTTCTGGGTCATGAGGCTAAGCTCAGGGTGCACGGGGATCTCTGATTTCCGTCATGACCCACCCACACTGCCCTTGAACTCTGCAGAGTTTCCATCCTCTCTCTTCCAGTTCACATTTCTCCCCCACCACTAACTGCAGCCCACGGGGATTGAAGCTTGTGGGTGCAGAGGGTGGTGTGTGTGTGTGTGTGTGGGGGGGTGTGTGTGTGTGTGTAGCAGGAGAGGACTGGAAAAGGGCCCAGGCTGCAGCACTGAGCCCTTGACTTTGGGGGAAAAAGGGCCTACAGTTTTCCACCTCATTGGTCATACTGAGCCACTGTCTTCTCACGGGACTTTCTCATTGATAGACCCCTCACAGTTGAGCCCCCTCTTTTAGTGGGCTCTTCCCCTCACTGAGCCCCCACCCTCTAGAAGCCCGAAGGCCCCTCAAGAAGCCCCCTTCCCACAATTTCCCCTCCACCCTCAGCACTGGCCAGACCCTTACCAGGAAAGGCAGCACTCTGGACCTATGAGTCTGGCTGGGCCCAGAGTGGAGGGAGCTGGGGGTTCTGAACCTCCCACCTCGGCTGGGACCCTTGCCTTCCTATGCATCCTCAGGAGCAGGGTGGTCTCCACTCCCACTTCCTCCCTCATCATTGCCTTTGGCCCTTGAGTGACCCCCCAGTGACTCTTCTGTGGCAATTTACCCCTCTGGGCACTGGCCACCAGGTGCTGGGCTGACCATATGGCAGGGAAATCTTGCCTGGAGGTCAGCCCTAGAAGGTGGCAGTGTGGTCTGGTCTGGTCTGGGTGCCCATTTTCAGAGGAACATTGATGACCAGAGTTTGTGGGATGGGAGCGACCAGGAAGCCCTGGGGCCGGGAAACGAGGCTGCCTCCCAGACCTGCCACATGAGCATGGGTAGGACCCATGGAGGGAATTAATAGAGGCAGGAGCAGTATAAGGGAGGGTATTTTAACAATAAAACTGGCTGCCCTGGGACTTGTGGGTACCTTTTGGGGATACACAAGGCTTCCACATAGTAGTAGGCTGGACTCAGGAATTTCTGTGGCTCCTTCTTCAGCTTTCACACTCCCACCTGGATAATAAAAAAAGGAAAAAAAAAGATTCTTCTCTGGAAACTTGAAAAGAAGTCTTTGTGAGAGGATGGACCAGTAGCATATAACCTCAGAAGTATGGAGCGGCTAATTTTACAATAGGACTGAGGGAGCATAGAGAGATGTTTTACAAAGAGAAAGAGAAGACTGAGGCAGAAGATGGAGAGAGAGAGAGAGTGCACAACTTTCTAGTTTCTGGTTCTGGTTCCTTACTCAGAAAATCTGTGAAAAACTACTTTCATAATCGTACTTCCTCTTTTGCTTACACTATATTGAATTGATTTTTTCCCCTTGCAATCAGTCTTTTCTAGTAAGGAAAGTATTTTAAGGTCATGAGCTTATGAGTCAAGCAGATTAGGTTTGTATCTTCCTCTATGAAACAGGCAAAATAATCCTTACCTGCAGGGGTTGTTGTGAGGGTGAGACAAGATGATGTGTGTAAAATACTGGCACTGGCACTTTGTAACTGGTCCATGTAATGGTGATCGTATTACTATAGAAGTGAGCTCAGTTTTTCCCTGAGAATCCCAAAGAGATCCAGAAATAATGCCTTTTATGGGTCAAGAGAGGCTCTCCATTGTCCAATCTGTAAATATCCCCTATCTAGTTTCATGGCGTGGATAATAGCCTGTCTTCCACTGGCTGGACAGACCTGGACCAAACAGTGATAAGTATTCTTAGGGTTCTCCACATAACCCCATGGCTTCTCAGTGTCTTCACCGAGTCCTCCTTTCACTGTTATTCTCATCAAGGCATTAGGAGAAGGAATGTATTTCTTTTCCCATGAGATTTTGTATAGTCAATGAGAACAAACTGAAATTCTGAGAAGCTGCAGACTTACCCTAGGCTACCTATAAAGCCTACCTGGGTTGGATGGAGCTCTAACCCTTCAGGCTGTGGGACCTTGGACGGGTTCCCCATCTGTAAATTGGGGAGAATACCAGCGCCTATGCCATAGTGTTGTGAGGACCAAATGAGATAGTGCATGTCAAGCACTTAGTACAATGCTCTCCCCGTGTAAGGGGTCATTACATGTCAATTGTGGTGGTCCTTTTTGTTTTCACAGCCTTCAGTGTCCCAGAGAGGTAACAAAGAATGGCCTATGAACAAGCATTAGCATCAGTCCAGAGAGGGATTTGGGGGGCAGTGTTCTCTCTGAAGCCACCAAAGCCATGATTGAAGGTACCCACCTATTTTCCTGGCCCTGAGGTTGAGCTCTCAATCAAGTAGCCTCATGGCGGAGATTACTTCACAGTGCCCTGGGCTCATCCCTCGCAAGGTTGCATGGGTAATAATAAATGGACTTCACACGTCCTGCCCTCATGCTGCGGCAATACCAAGTCCACTTCAGGGAGGCCTATGTGAGAACTTGCAGCTTTTGGAGGGTCTGGTATTGGGAGTATTCATCTGCTTTCTCCCACCATCATAGGTAGGGAGGAATTAGTTGTTTATGTTATTATGTAGGAAGCAGGGGCAGCATCATGTTATTGAAAAGACAGTGGAAGAAGAGAGAGGCCATTCTAGGCTTGACTTATCAGGGAACTGGCTACCTGACTGTGGGCAGTGATTCTGGGACAGGATCCCCTACCTGTAAAACAAGAGGGTAGAACTAGATCTCCAAGATCACATCTAAGGCTGATATTATATACGAGAACGCGGGACCCTTAGACCTAGGCTGTCTAAGAAACCGAGGTAAGACAGGACATTCATTGTCCCTAATGAATTCACACCAGGCATCTGATCTAGAAATTTACATTAAGATGTTCACATTTGTTAGAACCATTAATTTGGGGCCGATACAAAACCTTGAACTCACTACGGAAATGACAAGCCATGACTTTTTGTCACTAAGGAAGATCTATAGGAAGCAGAATCTTTCCTCCCTCGCTCCCTCCCTTCCTTCCTTTCTCCCTCCTGTCTTTACTTACTGTCTTTTTGCCTTCATCAAATATTTATAGAGCCCATATTGTGTGTCTAGCACTCTGCTTGGTGCTGAGACTCAAAAGATGAATAAGGCCTGAGTGGGCTGTGTTCCAGCAGGTACTTTATTCAACTTTGGATGCCCCTTACTAGAAGCATAATTATAAATGTTTGCTGAAAAAAAACGAAGCAAGTTATAATTAAAATATTGGAAAATGCTTTTGTCTTGTCTTTATAGATGAGAAATGGAACCTGTTATGGGTTGCCTTGTGTCCCCGCAAAATTCACGTGTTGAACTCCCAGCCCCCAGCACCTCAGAAAGTGATCTTATTTGGAAATAGGGTCATTGCAGATGTAATTCATTTCGATGAGGTCATACTGGAGTAGAGTGGGCCTCTAAACCAATGTGACTGGTGTCCTTGTGATAAACAGGCACACACTGAGGGAAGCAATATGAAGAGACACGGAGAAAACCATCATCTACAAACTAAGGAGAGAGTCCTGGAACAGATCCTTCCCTCACAGCCCTCAGAAGACAGCAACTCTGCTAACACCTTGATTACAGATTTCTATCCCCCACAACTGTGAAACAATACTTTTCTGCTGTGAGAGCCACCAGTTTCTGGTACTTTGTTATGGAAGCCCCTGCAAACTAACACAGAAGTCTTCTAAATGATAGCATTTGTTGTGACTGTTGATTTTACATGTCAACTTGACTGGATCAGGGGGTGCCCAGATACCTGGTTATATATTATTTTGGACTGTGTCTTAAGGGTGTTTCTGAGATTAGCATTTGAATCAGTGGACTCAAGAAAGTCGATTGCCCTCCCTAATGTGGGTGAGCCCCATCCAGTCCACTGAGAGCCTGAATAGAACGAGAGGTGGAGGAAGGAGGGATTCACCCCATTTTTCTTCCTGCCTGTTTGAGCTGGGACATCACTTTTCTCCTGCCCTTGGGCTGGGATTTACACCACTGGCTTCTCTGGTTCTCAGGCTTCCCCTGGTTCTCAGGCCTTTGGACCTGGACTAGAATTATGCCACCAGCTTTCTTGGGGCTCCAGTTTGCTGATGGCAGATTGCGGCTTCTGTAATCACATGAGCCACTTCCTCATAATGAACCTCACAGTAAATCTCCATGTATATCCTACTGGTTCTGTTTCTCCAGAGAACCCTAATACGGTATTGATCACACAATGAGGACATTGTCTGATTATTCATTGTCATGTCTCTGAGCATAGTTACCTAGCATATCAGTAGGGCTTAACGAATGTTTCTTGAATGGCACTATTGAACACCATGAATTGGGAAGGGCAGAATCAAGATTATAACCCAAAGCTTTTGACTCTTAGTTCAGAGATACTTCCAATATATCAAAAAGATAAATAACATTATATATTTTTAATGCCCCTCAGCATAGCTATTAGTTTTTTATTTTGGCCAATGACTGTTTGAATTACATGGAAATCTTTCCTTGGCCATGGAAAGTTTTTATATGTTATTTTTAAAAGTCAATATTTACTGAACAGATTCTAAGAATTTTAGCATTCAGGGTGTATCTCCATGAAATAAAAGCAACTAGTTAGAAACATGAAAAATGCAGTGAATAATCTTATTATTGGGTGTTTACGATATCAAAGAAGTTGGTAGGATTTACTTTTTGACAACATAAATGATTTGGCATTGCTTGAGAGAGAGTCTCAAATAGCTTGGTTTCAGCCAAAAACATTGTTAAAGTTGTTTTTTTTTTTTTTTTTTAGCAGTGTTCTGACTTTCATCCTTGACCTTATGAATCAAGGCCAACAGTCTGTTTTCTGTTTCTGTCCTGTATACTTTGGCAGGCAACGTTCCCTTAAAAGCCCCGGGAGAGAAACTTCATGGATGAAGACAAATAAAAGCATCTAACAAAAAGATGAGTCAACCAAATCCCATATTTCACTCTGAATTATCCTGTAATGCTTAAAATGATCATTCAGTTCCTCTTCTTTTATTATTGCAACATTGGCTTGGGAGACAATAATATTTTGACTCCTGAATTCCAGCCCCCCCCCCATATTTTTGTAATTAAGTGAAGAGATGGCAAATTCAGAAGATAAAATGACTTCGTGGATTAAAACATCTCTCTGGAAGGAGACTCTTAAAGTCACTTTGATCAAGAATCATACTATTTACATGGGACTACAATTTTCAGAGAAAAGACAGATTTTTAAAATAAAGTTAATATAGAAATAAAAATTATCAAGAATAACAGAAAGTTTGTTATCTGATCCCAAGCCTGTAATCTAATCTCACTTCAGAATCCTCCTCCCTGTACCCCTGGTGCCTGCCAAACTGAGCTGCTCGCTCCCCGGTAACATGTACTCTACGTTCTAGGCATGTTACTATGACTCACTCAATAATTCTTTGAGGTAGTTGTTATTGTAAGTGAGGACAGTGGGGTTGAGAGAGGTTAGGTAATCTGCCCACATCATACAGTTAGCAGGGGCCAGAGCTGGAACCTGGACTTGAGCAATCTAGCTTCACAGCCTGGCCGCATACCCACTGTGCTACCCTGCCTCTCTGTACTGGGCCCTGATTCCTGTTGTCTCTGCTGGACACCCTCCTTCTTCCCTCCTCCCTCTCCAAACCTTATTCCTCCTTCAGGGTCCATCCACCTTCACCAAGAAGCCATCTCAGATTACAAGGCCTATACCATCTAGGCCTGCTTTGAGTTCTAATTACATTTCTAATGATATATTTTTCTTTTTGTCTTAACTGGTTCATGGGTATCACTTTCCTCTACTTGAAGCTTGGCTCTACTTTAAACTCTCTGAAAGCAAGGGCTCTGCATGTGCTTCTTTGGTTTCCGCTACAGGGCTGAGTACAATGCTAGTCATGTGTCATGCTCAATACACATTTCTTAACTAAATTGGAGTCACTGTTTTCTAGACGAAGATAAGGGAGGATTCCCACACGCACACACTGAAAACAACCTCAAAGAACCTGCACTGGAGTATGTAAGAAATTAAGATGGTTTTCCCTGCATCCTGGAGAAACTTGACCTTTCTGTCTTCTAAGCCTCATCTGTAGAAAATGGCCCAGGTTTGATTTCAACCCACGTTACTGAGCTGTTTGCCATGGCAAATAATAGATGCTTCTGTTTACTGAGCAGTGACCATGTGCCAGGTGTTATGCATCAATCTCTTCAAAACATCATACTGACCCACCAAACGAAGTATTTTTAGGGATAAAGAAATGGAAGTTTAGTGAAGTTATTTGTCCGAAACCAAACAATCGATAGGTTACGGATGCAGGGTTCCAGACCACACCTGCTGCGCTTGAATCCTTAAGCCCATTCTTCTACGGCTGCCTTTTTTTTGGATTTAGCTGAGTTCTTGGTTTTCAGATTTCATCCAAAATGTTCCTTGGAAAACTACTGAACATTTCTGATCTCAATTTCTCTTTTATGAAGATGGCATTCATAGTTGAATGATTGTTTATTTAGAAAATCTCAAAGGAGCTGGAAAAAAGCTATAGAACTAATAAGGTCACTGGGTTGCAAACATGCCAACTGAAAGAATAACATTTCAAAATGACTAACAGAAATCAATTGTTCTTACTAGATAAGACTGATCTGACTAGTCCAAATAAACTTTTGTTTTGGTCTGAAATTGTACCAGTTCAGTGAGATAACCCTAGTTCCTTTATGCTAGTCTGACTATTGGACTGCAAATTTGATAGTTTTTGATTTATAAGAATGGGAGAACCCTACAGACATTAAAAGGTTAACAAGGGACTACTATGAACAATTCTATGTCCATAATTTGGCAACTTACAGGAAATGGGAAAATTCCTTCAAAGATACAATTTGTCAAAGCTCACTCAAAAAGAAATAAATAGTTCTATATCTATTTTTAAAAATTGAATTATAGTTAAAATCATCCAAGAAAGAAAACTTCAGGCCTAGATGGCTTTACTAGCAAATTCTAATAGCCATCCAAGGAGGAAATAATACCAATTTTATACAAACTCTTCTAGAAAATAGAAGATGAGGGAACATTTCTCAATATCTTACAAAGCCAACGTTACTCTATTAACAGAAACAGACAAAAACATTTCAAGAAAACAGACTAATATTTCTCATAAACACAGATGCAAAATTCATTAACAAAACACTATCAAATTGAATCCAGCAATACATAAAACATATACAAAAATAACACATCGTGATTAAGTGTTTTTTCCCCCAGGAATGCCATGCTGATTTAACATTCAAAAATCACTTAAGGTAATTCACCATTATTGACAAACTAAAAAAAGAAAACTGTATGATTATCTCAATAGATGCAGAAAAAGCATTTAACAAAATTCAATAAAACACTTGGAAAACCTACTTGATAAAGGTCTTCTATCAAAAGAACTACAGTTAACATCACAATTAATGGTAAAAGGAATTTCTATTTCTTTAATATTCACTGAATTGGGCCGGCCTAGTGGTGCAGCGGTTTAGTCTGTGCTTGGCAGCCCGGGGTTCGCAGGTTCGGATCCCGGGCGCCTGCCGACGCACTGCTTGTCAGCCATGCTGTGGTGGCGTCCCATATAAAGTAGAGGAAGATGGGCACGGATGTTAGCCCAGGGCCAGTCTTCCTCAGCAAAAAGGGGAGGATTGGCAACAGATGTTAGCTCAGGGCCGGTCTTCCTCACACACACACACGCAAAAAATCACTGAATTATTGTGAAGCCTAACTAGGTTTAGAACCCCTGAGACATATAATTGCTAAAGTCCTTTCCAAACTAAACATTCCTGTGATTCCATAGAATTTAGGTTGTATGTGAACTTCTCTGGGGGAGAAAAAAATCTTTACTTTTACTAACCCTAACTGAAATTCAGCACTTCCTTCAACTATGAATTTGGGTCACAAAACTCAGAAACATTAGCAGTTCCTGTCACTTTGTGGCACACAAACATTTTCATTTCATATTAACGTGCTATTACAAATCATGGTATTTCAGATTATGAAATATTTTGATGATATTTCAGATATCTTGAAATATAATTAACACTCATCGATAGTTGGAAATTATGGTAACTTGGAATTATCACTCTGCCTAGTTATTTAAAACATTAGTAAACATAAATCGAAATCACAAACTGTTATTTTAATATTTTGATAACTGCGTTTAATAAAATTGGTTTCCTTTGTAATCTTTTGCATTTCATTTTATTAATTTAAAGATATTTTCCCCAGAAGAGGTCCAAGGCTTCACCAGATGGCCAAAGGAGCCCATGGGACAAGATGTTTAAGCCCTTTCATGGTAAGTCTTCCTGATTTGAAGTCTGATGGCTTCCCTAACTGCAGACACACCCATATTTAAATGAAAGCAGAGGGGAAAACTAGTCTAAAATATAAACGGTGACAACTGGGTTTTGGATCCTCTAGGGTATTTCTGGTGAAAAACACCCCTCAACTCAATCAGATTGGCAAGGGAATTTGTTTACTTGTTTGAGCCAAGCTGACAGGTCTAGAGTAACAAGCTTGGGTCTGGAGAGAGATGTTGAGCAATCTGAACAATCCCATGTCACCCAAGGACTGACACTTACGCTATGCACCCTGATGAAACTTCTCCTACTATTTCAAGAGCATGACAAACAAAACAAAGAAATAAAAGAGAAACAGCCAAGGTGGTGAACTGAGTTCGAAGACATTGGTTTGTAAAAGCAACAGATATTATGGAGTACACACAAGACACACACACACACACACACACACACAAGTACATGCACAAACCCAAACTGTAAATGTTAAGCTTTGTGGGAGAAGGGCCACGTCATTTATGTATTCTCTTTTAAGATACTGTATTTGTGAATAAACACTGAGTTGTTTTCTTTTGTTTCATGTGGCTAGAAAAGATGTTAATTGCCTAGGGAAGAAACCCCCTGTGGAAATAAAGGAAGACTGGTCAAAGTGAAGGCACAAAGCCTGTGGTTTGGAAAAGTGCTGCATCAGAGGGCATGAGAGCATGGGGAGACTAGGCTTTAGCCTGAGAGAAATGTGGGCTCCAGCACTTTCCAGCTCAGTGACCGTGGGCCAGCTGCTGACCTTTGTGAGCCTGTTTCTTCATCCACAAGGCAGGATCGCCCCCCTCTTTTTATAGATAGACGATCAGATGCTCAGAGAGTAAAAGTGATTTCCCCAAATGTCACATAGCTGGTTAGCTATAGAACTAGGATTTGAATTCAGGTCTTCTCTGTTCCAGTCCAGTAATCTGCCCATTGAATCACTCTTTCTCCTGAGGCTTGTTCCTTCCATCTTATAAAATTCCATAGACCAACTACATGGCAATCAAATGTCACCAATAATTCCTATGCAAAAGAGTGAATACCCAGCAGGAAACAATGCGGGGCTAGAGTGATGGAATTCTCTCCCCTGCTGGCTTTGCTCTTCTTTCTTCAACACTTGGACAGTCCTAGATTCCATAGGATCAAGGGACTTTGGGGCCACCAGCCTTGAGCTCTCCAAGGATCTTGGGCCTGAGAAGCACCATGGTTTTTCTGTTTGGGGACTAAAGCATGGCGTGTGGCGACTTCATATGTGAAGCAGCAGCCCTTAGCAAGCCATTTCTTGCCCCATCTCATTTGACCAGACCAGAGCAAAGAAGCAGCTCCCTCCTAGAATATGACTGAAGCCCCCAGGCCTGCCCACATATGTTCCCCCATGTTGGGCTAGGGAACTCCAAATTCTCGCAAAATTTGTAGAAGAGAAATCAGAGACCTTTTACCCCCTAGGAACCATATAACTGTTTGGCAACTTTGCACCAAGGGGTTCAGAAATTGCAGGAAATAGTTTCTATTCTCTAAGCTCTTCCTATCTCCGGGGTGCTCACACGGGGATATTTCTCTGGCTTTGTCTAACACATGCACACATCGTGCTAGATTTTGAGCAAATGAAGGCACAAAGGTTTATTTTTTAATGTTCATTACAGGAATTCTCATGGCCATGTGACCCTGGGCCTCCTTATCAGTTCCCGTGATTATCACAGACCCTGAAGAATCTAAAGTAGCAAAATACCTTCCACTGAGAAGTTAAGGTTGCGTATGAAACAGAGAAACTTGAGGTCTGGATATTACTGCTTTTATAAAAAGGTTAAGCTACATAAGATTTTGGGGTGTCTTTCCTGCCATCAGAGAAATCTCTGGAACTGGCTGAAAGGAGCCAGCAGACACTAGATGGGTTCTTTTTTTTTAACAATGTTTTCGAGATATAATTTACATGTCATAAAATGCTCTCATTATAAGTGTACGATTCAATGGTTTTTAGAATTTTAGAACATTTTCATCACACCAAAGAGATCCCTCCTGCCCATTAGGCAGTCAGTCCCCATTCCACTCCCAGCAACCACTAATCTACTTTCTTTCTCTATAGATTTACTTTTCCTAGACATTTCATACAAATGGAGAGATGGGTGTTAAGAGTAGATAATCATCTCTCTGTTACTCATAACTTCGATCCCTCACTTAAAGAGTGTATCTCAAGCACACACTGTGTGCCAGGCACTGTGCGGGGTGCTCACCCTACAGTGAGAGAAACAGACTAGATCCTGTCCAACAAGGAGTCAGGGAGTGAACAACTGAAACCAGGAGAAGGTGATGGGGTGTGAAAGTCAAGGCCAGGGCTCTCAGGACCCCTTACCTGGAGCTCATAAAGCAGTCTGAGGAAGTCAGAGGAGGCCTCTTGGAGGAAGTGGCATCTGAATAGAAAACTGAAGGGTGGGCTGGAGAGAAGCAGGAGAGGACTCTGCAGCCCAGGGAACTGCCTTATGAAGGCCCAGACATAGAAGGGTGTGTTGAGTTTGAGGGACCAAAGCAAGTTCTCAAGGCTGGAGTATAGTGTATATGAAGGAGCAGGGAAGACAAGGGCAGATGGTGACCACGGTGGGTGATCCTGAGGGTGATTGAAGCCAGGTCACAATTGGCCATGGTGTGGCACTTGGATGGTATCCCAAGGGCCACGAGAAACCTCTGAGGGGCTTTGGGCAGGGTTGGTTGTGACACAGTGGCAATGCAAACAGATTGGAGCAGGGCAAGAACAGACAGGAAGACCAGCTTGAAAAGTGCAGGAGTAACCCAGGGGAGAGATGCCCCTAGGATGCAGCATAGCCCAGTGTTTACAAGCGTGGATTCCCGAGTCAGACTGATCTATGAACTGCTTAACCTTGGGAAAACTCCTTAACTTCTCTGAATTTCTCACTTGTGAGTTGGGGAGAATAATAGTACTATCTTCAAAGGATTGTTGTTGTGAGAATTAAGTGACAGAGGCGTGCACAGCGTTTCACACAGAGCCTGACACGGAGACGGTGCTCAGCAGCTGTGAGCTCGTGGCAGCAGGAGCCCACCGAGGTCCTCCCACCTCTGCTCTGCTCGGCACCTCTGTACTGAGTATCTGCCATGTGTTAGGTGCTGTGACTAAGGAGGAAGACTATTCCAGCCCTCAAGCCATTTTAATTGAGCAGCATACGTTCTTAACTGTTCTGTCCCATGCACTCCTTCGGTTATCTGGTGAAGTTTAGCGACCTCTTCTCAGGATCATATTTTAGAAGCATAAAATAAAATACATAAAAGGTTCTTATTGATTCTCATGTGTAAGGAAAGTGGAGAACCACTGCTCTAGATGCCTGGTGTTGTGAGAGAAGGCCTTGTATGCATTCTTAATAGGCTTTCAAGTAGAATCATTCATTCAACATTTCCTGAGCCCCTGCTATGTGCTGGGCACTAGAAATATGGTAGAGAATAAGACAAAGTTCCTGCCCTCATGAGCTTACATGGGGACAGGGGGGAGCAGGTAGGCAATAAACAAACTAGGGAATACATAGTACATCAGATGGTGGTAAGTGTGGGAAAAATAAAGCAGGTTGTATTAGTCATGGTTCTCAAGAGAACAGAACCTATAGGAGATCTCTGTCTCTCTCTCTTCATTGTAAGGAACTGTTTCACACAGTTATGGAAGCTGACAAGTTCAAAATCTGAAGAGCGAATGTTCCAGTTCAAATCCAAGAGCAGGCAGGCTGTTGCAGTCCCAGGAAGAGCCGATGTCTCAGTTCAAAGGCCATCAGGCAGGAGAATTCTCTCTTACTTGGGGGAGAATCGGCCTTTTGTTCTGTTCAGGCCTTCAACTGATTGGATGAGGCTCACCCACATTATAAAGGGTAATGTGATTTACTGGGTCTATTGATTTAAATGTTAATCTCATCCAAAACACCCTCACAGAAAGACCTAGAATAATATTTGACCAAATATCCAAGCATGCTGTGGCCCAGTCAAGTTGACACACAAAATTGACCATCATCTGGATTAACAGGAACGGTGGTAACTGGGGGTGCTATTTTATAAAGGGGAGTCAAGGAAGGTCTCTCAAAGGAGAGGCCACTTGAGCAGTGACCTAAATGAAGTAAAAACAAGAAGCTCAGGAGGAGGGTCATTCCAGGTGGAGGGAACAGCAAGTACAAGACCCTGTACTTGGGACAAGTTCAGAATATCCGAGCCACTATGGCTGGAACACAAAGCTGGTGGAGAGGAACCTTAGGGAAGGAGATGAGGTTGGAGAGGTGGACAGCAACAGGTCCATGTAGACCTTGTGGGCCAAGGCAAGAATTGTGCATTTCCTTTTAAGGGTCATGGGAAACTACTGGGGAGTTTCAACCACGTGTCTCTGGCTGTTGTGCTGATTACAGGCTGTAGAGGGGCAAGGAGAGAAGCAGGGACACCAGTCACTGAGCTCATTGCCACAATCAGGCTAGAGATAATGGTGGCTTGGGCTGCAGTAGCTGCAGTGAAGGCCATGAGAAGCGGCCAGATTATGGACATACTTTGGAGGGAGAGCAGAGGTCCTAGTTTTAGGGTGACTAGACAAATTAATAGACACATTAATAGAAAGTAGACAGATGGTTGGGATGTGCCCCATCAACCCTTTTCACAGACCTTGATTATATTTGACGACAATTCAGATTTCACAGAGGAAATCGTTTTGCTGGGGTGGCCTCTGTCAGCTGATTCTTTTTCTGAATGACTACAGATGTGCCTACTCTTCTGGAAAGTTGCTCTTGCTTTATTCATCGCTATATGCTTCTGTCTGTTTGCCAGGGAAACTCTCTCTGTAAGTGCTGCCTTCACTAAGTCTTGGTAGCTCAGTTTTGCTTTGTGGGCTCTTTTTGGCCAGTTAAATATCAGACACTTGTTTGTTTTGTTTTTCCAAATAACTGAAATGGTATTGGGGTGTAATTTACAAATGTCAAATGCCCTAAGCTTAAGTGAACAGTTTAACATGCTTGCTCGTTAAATCTACACCCTAAACAGGATTAGAACATTCCCATAGCCCAAGACAGTTCTCCCATGCCCCTCTCCAGTCAGTCTCTACCATCCTCAATCTCATCCCCCCAACCTCTGTTCTTGTTTCTGTCACCATAAATTAGTTTGGCCTATTCTTGAACTTCATATAGGAAATCATTGGTGTGCATTCTTTTTTGTCCGGCTTCTTTCATCCAGCATAATGTATTTGAGATTCATCTATGTTATTGACTGGGTCAGTAGTTTGTTCCCTGGATGAATATAGCATGATTTGTTTATTAATTCATAATAATATGAATTGGTGAACACTTGGGCTGCTTCCAGTTTGAGGCCATTATGATTAAAACCGCAGTGCAGATTATTCACAGTAGCCAAGATGTGGAAACAACCTAAATGTCCATTGACAGATGAATGGATAAAGAAAATGTGGTGTATGCACACAATGGAATATCATTCAGCCTTAAAAGGGAAGGAAATCCTGCCATATGTGGCAACATGGATGAACCTTGAGGACATTATGCTAAGGGAAATAAGCCAGTCACAGAAAGACAAATACTGCATGATTCACGATTCATGATTTATATGAGATATCTAAAATTACTAAACTCACTGAAGCAGAGAATAGAATGGTGGTTGCCAGGGGCTGGTGTGAGAGGGAAATGGGGAGTTACTATTCAATGGGAATAAATTTCAATTACGCAAGAGGAATAAGTTCTAAAGATTTACTGTACTGTGTGCCTACAGTTAACAATAGTGTATTGTATACATAAGATTTTTTAAAAAGGTGGATCTAATGTTAAGTGTTCTTATTACAATAAAAATACTGCAATGAATATTGGGTACATGACTTTTTATTTACACATATTTTCATTTCTCTTTGATAAATATCTAGGGGTGGAATTGCTTGGCCACAGGGTGGGTGCATATTAAACTTTATCAGAGTTTTGTTTTTAACTTAGTTTTTATGTGTGGGAAGCCAGGGAAGCCTTTAGCTGGGTACGTCCACTTAAGGACTTCCGTCATCGGGCCTTAGCATGAAAAAAATGTATGGTGATAACGATGAAGACAAAAACGATGATGGAGAAGAGGAGGAGAGGAGGCTCACGATGATGGTTATGTTTTGTCATACTTACCATGGGTGGCTTTATACATATTAAGTTATTAAATCTTTGCACAATACAGAGAGGTAGGTATTATCATCCTCATTTTACAACTGAATAAACCGAAGCTCAGAGATGTTAATTAGTTTTCTCAAGGTCACTCAAACCCATGCTGAAAAAGCCCGTGCTCTTTCTACTCATTCTGCAACCTCACGTAAGAAGACCTTCTCATGAACACCATCTCTCACATCTTCTTGTGATGCCCTGACCAGCCCTTGGGTGGCTGCTTTCCCTTTTGTGAACCTTTTTGAGTCCTCCTCGTGTCCAGTTTGCTTGAGAGCGGCTCGCTGGTGTCAGAAGTGCTGACCTAATGCTCACCTGCCTATAGGGTCCCTGTGATTATCAGTTTGTTTGGCCTCCTCCCGCCCCTCCACTAAACCTCCCAACTCCCTTCTCTTCCCTTCCCTTATCTCTATCAACTTTGTCCCATCCCCTTCATCATCACCACCATCTCCATCAGCAAATCCCATTATAATTTACCTAAAGCCCATAAATGTGCATCCTTGAATCAACTTCTCTCACTGGTTAGAAGAATCTTTCCTCAAAACTGCTTTTTGCTCTCCAAAATATTTTATTGTTTTTGTAAAGCATTGCACCCAGAATCATTTTTATAATGAAAACTTTTGGCTCAATGGTCTTATTTTGATAAAGCCACCATGTAGCATAAAAAGTATGATGCTGTTGAGTGCAGACGTGGTATTTATGTGGGTACCTTTCTTCTATTTGATGGGAATTTCAAGTAAATACATTTCAAGAAAAAGTGGATCATTTTATGATTTCATTTTACCTTTTTCTTGTACAAATATCTAATTATAATTAAGACAGTTAAAATACATCGTGAGTCCTGATTTTCAGCTATAAACTCCTGCTTAATAACAATAGCCTGTATTTAGATAGCCTTTCAAATTATTTCCTATACTTTAAATTAATCTCCATAAAGTCCTCTGAGGTAAATCAAGCAGAAATAATGGAGAAGCACAGCCATTAATTAGGAAGTTGGTAAGTTAAGGAATTGGGGGCTCTTTACAGTGTTGAATAGAATCTCAAGTCTAGCTCCATACAAATGTCATATATTTCATCACTCCAATATCATGAGTAAAATCACAAATTCACCCCATTTGTGGAGATATTCTCTTTTAAAAAGTTGTAATCAATTTATATTAACAATTGTATTTTGAAATGACTAAGTACATTACAAGTACAGTTTAAATTGCTTATAATTCTGTGCCTAATGGAATTTCCCTAAATTTGAGAATGATTTCTGTGAAACCAAGGCTTTAATGTCCAATTTGCTAGAAAGTGGGTGCCCTCTTGTGGACCATATAACACCAAAGAAAGATTTCAGTCAGGAAGTATTGAACAGTCTAAACACAGTAGTCCTCACCAATGTTCACACTGAATCCCTAGCTTTTGAATTATAAAAGCAAATAAAATCTTAGAAGTGGATGATAAGTTTATTCAAGACAACATAGAACCTTAGAGTTTGAGATGTTATATCATCAAGGTGTGATATCATATTATAGATAAGGAAACCAATGCTCAAAGAAGTTGTGATTTGTCCTCAAACTATAAAACATCACAAATCTGAGGTCCTGCTAAGAATTTATGACCTTTCATGAAAACAGCATTAAATGCCGAATGTGCATAAAAGACCATGTAGAGATAAGTGTCAAGAGAAAAACATACATGTAGTATGACAAATATAAAAACTTTTAGTAATACTTTACTGTTCTGCATTCCTTAAACATTCTTGAAGTTTCTCACCCTACATGGAGTGAATTGTGGGGAGGCTGATGCAATTGTAGAAGGGAGGGAATTGTCAGAGAATGCTGACGTGTGATGGGGTGGGGACTGTGGGAAGGGTATGAAGAGGAGTTTTGAGAGTTGATTATTAGGGTTAATCCACAGAACATACTGAGATTAATTACTATGAGAGGGAAGAGGCAAGGACGGACGGTTCCTAAGTTTCTGGTTTGGGGCAGTTGGGTGGATGGTAACTGAGGTAGGGGACATGAGAGCAAGAGCAGGCTTAAATGAATAAATGATGGCCAAAAAAGTTAATAGCTGAATTGTCTACATGTTTTTTAGGATTGAGACACATAGTTTGAAATCTTGCGTGTGTGCCTGCGCGTGTGTCCACATGGATATTTAACTGAAAGCAAGGGGATTGGAGAAAGTCCGCACCTGGCTTGCAAGAGTTGATGAGACTCAAAAAAGAAAAAGTCGTAATGAAAGCTTTGTTCTTCTCTGTCTTATTCTGGTCAGTAAACTTTCATAATGCCCCAGTTTTAAAACGTATTTATGAGAAAATTAAATTAGCTCTAAATTATGTAATAATTACATTAGGTTTTAATTATGATCACTTATGCTTTAAGCCTCCTAGTTGACGTTCGTTTGTAACATAATTGCACGTGTGGGCAACAGGTTAGGCCTGGCTGGTCTCCTTACTCATAGTCTAGACGATTAGACACACGTTCTGAAAATTCAGATGGGCTATATCTTTGGGGAGGGGGCTACTTGTCAGATTCCTTGGCTTAAAATCTCATTCTTTTTAGACGTTTCACAGTTTTATAGCGGATTCCAAGGAAAGGGAGAAGACTTTGGAACATTGAGCAAAGATTCTTTTTTTTTGTGAGGAAGACCAGCCCTGAGCTAACATCCGTTGCTAATCCTCCTCTTTTTGCTGAGGAAGACTGGCCCTGGGCTAACATCCGTGCCCATCTTCCTCTACTTTATATGGGACGCCGCCACGGCATGGCTGACAGGCAGTGCATTGGCAGGCGCCCGGGATCCGAACCCGCGAACCCCGGGCGGCCAAGCGGGAACTAAACTGCTGCACCACTGGGCCGGCCCCTGGGCAAAGATTCTTTAACGGTGAATTTTTAGGAACTGAGACAGACGATAAAGGACCTATCTTGGGGCCTAAAAGGGCTGAATAGAGTGTCTCAAATCACACTTGAAAGACAGTCACCAATTTTCCCTCTTTGTAGAGTCAGGGAGATAAAGCAGATAGAATGTGGGCTGTGATAGCAGACAGAGGTGAGTTTAAAAGCTGATTACCACTCACTGTCTGACTTTGAACAAATTATTAACCTCTCTCAGCCAAAGTTTTCTCATCCATAATGTAGATGGTGATAATACCCATGTGGTATTAGCCTGCTCAGGCTGCTATAACAAAATACCACAGACTGGGTGGCTTAAATAACAGAAATTTATTTTCTCATAGTTCTGAAGCCTGGGAAGTCTAAGATCAAGGTGCTAGAAAATTCAGTTTCTGGTGAGAGCCCTCTTCCTGACTTGTAGACAGCTGCCTTCTTTCTGTCTCCTCATGTGGATTTTTCTTGATGGACACATGTGGACAGAGAGAGTGAGCTCCCGGTGTCTCTTCTTATAAGAATCAGGGCCCCACCCTGATGACCTCATTTGACCTTAATTACTTCTTTAGGGGCCCATATCCAAATATAGCCACACTGGGGTTTAGGGCTTCAACATATGAACTGGGTTGTGGGGGGCACAAACATTCAGTCCATGACATACCTCGATGTGCTTGAATGAAGATTAAGTGATATAATGATGCTCAGCATTGGCTCTGTTCTGGTTGTAGCGTACAGATAACAAAAGTTGACTTATTTGCCTCTTAAGAGACTTGTCATGTCTATTGTGTTCATAACCATTATCCCAACTGAAGAGTCTACTATAGGAGACACGTTTTGCTGCTCTTGCGAAACATATTGTTGCTTGTTTCACAGCATCTAACAAAGACTGGAAGAATGACATTGCTTTTTCCACGTTATTAGCCCCGATATTTCTCACTTTTGTGTTGCCTTTTGTAAGCCACCAAACCATAGTAAGATTACTTTGATTTTGTCTTAAAGAGTTGATTCCTGCATTCTTAGGGTCTTTGGCTAAAGGAGTTCAAACTACCTTCACCTTACTGTGACATGCTTTCAGAGGGTGGGGAATTGGAGATCTTTTGTAATTACATTCCTTTAAAAAAAAAAAACAACTCGGTATATTTTGACTCAGCAATTCCATGTATTGGAATTTGTTGTAAGGCAATAACCTGAGATACATACAATGCAAATGCAAGGATATTTATTGTAGCATTACCTGTGCTAAGCAAAATCTACTGGAAATTACCTCTACAACCACAACACAGGCTTGGTTAGTTAAATCCAGTATATCCATTCAATGGAATTATATTTAGTCAATGAAAAGCATGTTGTTGAGGAATATCTATCAATATGGGGAAACATTTGCAAGCCAGGGCATAAATCTAATGTAATTAACATTTTTATGAAGAAAAATAAGCACGGGGGAAATCTAGGACATATACCAAGACGCTAGCAGTGGTTATTTTGGGTAGTGGGATTAAAGTTACCATTTTCCTACTGTGTTTTCCAGTTTTTGCATTGAATAACTATTAATTGTGACTAAAGGAAAACTTAATAAACATTATTTTTTAAAAAGCTCAGTCATTGGAGGACCCACAGTGCTTTTGGTGGGGCTCTGCAGTGGTGAGAGCTTGCTGGGGGAGGATTGAGCACTGATGAGCATTCTCGAGAAGGATAATTTAGGAAAACTAAATGACATTCCAACTCAATGACTCCTTGAAAGCCCTAGTGGCCAAAATTTAAGTGGATAAAAATTTGTATTATTAGAAAATATGTATTTATAAATAATTTAAAAATGGAAGGAAACTGATTATGAGTCAAGAGTGGGATTCATGGTAATTTTTCTTTTCATATTTTTAAATTAAAAAAATTTTTTAAATATTCCATAAAGGACGTGTTATATAACATGTTAATGTTACAAATTTCTTTTTTTCTGATCTAGTAAATGAAGAGGCTGAACTCTCAGGAAAAGTTAAATGTAAAGGTCCTGAGGACAAGGAATATGCAATATTCTTCTTGGTTTTCTCCTCAGTATTCAGCATGGGCCCAAGTGCATTTTGGTGACTTGATCAAATACTGGCCAGATGGTTAACATGTCAAGATGGATTATCTGTGCTACTCGTGTTCCTTCTTAGTGTGACTAGTTTCAAAATTAGTGACATATTGAACTGTAAAATGAGTAAATTAAAATAAAAATTGGTGGCATAAGAATTGCCTTCAGAATTGAGAAGAAATTAGTTCTGCTTCTTCAGGAAAAGAGCCAGCACTAAAGAGATAAATCCCTGGATGAGAATCAAGGAGTTTTCTACACACACAGCCAACCATCAATTGCTTGTTTTGTCCTGTGACCAGGCTCCGTGGATCCACCCTCAGCATTTGTCTCCCATCCAGCCAGAGAGGGGACATGGACTTGTTAATTACGTAGGGATGTGTGGTCATTGGCAAAAAACTTCAGAAGATGATGTTTCCATCTGCTCAGTCATTTGATGGTCCAAATACAAAGCAGATGGCCAGGTCGTCTCTAAAACATGCTGACACAGGACTAGGAAGCCCCGTTTTAGCCTCCGAGGCTGCCCTTCCTACAAGAAGATCAAAAACCAAAATGTTATGAAACCTATCAAATTAAATTCACTCTAGGTCCCTGAGAATTGAGATAGATAGTCCTCAGTGAGGGAACAATAACAATTAAGTTACATATTTACATAGCATTTAATACCTGATAAAGCTTTTCTCCTGCATGTCTGAAATTTTTTTGATCTAGTAATAAAGGAGGCAGAACAGCTCTCATTAGGCCCATATTGTAAAAAAAGAAACCAAAACATACATTCAGTGTTTTGACCAATGTCATCTGGTATGTCAGTGGAAAAGGTGGGATGCGGACCCCAGGGTTTCTATTTTTTTTTTTTGTCAGCTTTATTGAGGTGTGACTTACATACAACAAAATTCACCAATTTTAAGCACACAATTCCTCGAGTTTTGACAAATTTATACAGTTGCATAACCACCAACATAATCAAGATATAGAATATTCCCATTACCCCCAAAAGTTTCCTTTTGCTTATTGTAGTCAATCTCCTTCCACCCCCAACTCCGATCCCTGGAAACTGCTGCTCTGGATTCTATTACCATAGTTTTGCCTTTTCTAGTATTTTATATAAGTGGAATCACACAGCATATGGTCTTGTGTCTGGCTTCTTTCACTTAGCATAATCCTTTTGAGGTTTACCCATTTGTTGTGTGTATCAGTAGTTCAAATCTTTTTCATTGCTGAGTAGTATTTTGTGGTGACAGTATTCTGTTGTGTATTCTATTCTATTCTAGTAGGAGTCTACTGTGATCTACGACTATATCACAATTTATTCATCTATTTACCTGTTGGCCCATCTTTACTTTGAGATCTTCGAAAATGCTGGTATTTGCCTCCCCATGATGTTCACCTCTGTCTAAGCTCCATGAGGGCAGTGTCAGTGTCTGTCTGGTTCATGGCTGTGTCCCTAGTGCCTAACACAGTGCCTGGCACAGAGGATGCGCTCATTAAAAATTTTATGGATGAATGCATGGATGAACAAATGAATGAATGAATACAATATGCCAGTCTAGCTAATCAGCTGAGAATAGAGACTGGCCTGGAAAGAGAAACATATCATTACACTGATTTCTCTATTTTGACCTTTTTCAGGTTCTGGGTACTGTATATAACCTCTCTGAGCTCAGTCTTTTATAAAATGAGGCTAACAATCCTTACCTTATGGGATTGTTATGAGAATTAAATGAAATCGCATATATAAAACATTTTACACAGTGCCTGCCAGGTAATAAATGCCTGGTAAGTCATCTGGTTGTTATCATAATAACTGTTATTTTTTGAATAAGAGGAAATGCCATTCAAGGTAGAAAACTTTGTAGGGAGTTAGCAAACTGCTCTTCCCAGAAATTCAACGGAAACACCAAGGTGTGGCTAGTTTTCTTCCTTTCCTGTTGTGTAGTGACTTAGCACATCTACTCACAGGTTTTCAGTGACTGACAATCCTGCTTGCATGTCTGTGCAAAGTTGTCCTTATTAGTGTGTCATATGTGGCATTGCTTTGGGATGTGGCTGCCACTGTAGTCTTCCCCAGTGGTAATTAGAAGATCAACTTATATTTAAAAATTTGATTCCACATATGAACACAAACAGACCTGCTCCTAATTCAGGAAGCCTCCTTAGCCAGTTTATTTACTTTGACCAATTATCCCTAGAATTTCCAATAATGTCCCCCACAGGCCCTCCTATTACCTTCCCCTTGTGTTAACTCAGATTCCTATTGAAGTATCAGATAATGCAATTGGCCCTGAACAGAGCTGCTGGCCACTTGCATGAAAGAATCAGCTTTACCAAAAACAATTTTGTGGTTTTCAAAGGGAAATGGGATTACAATTCCCATTTGTTTTCTAAGAGGGCTGAGCTGCTTGTTCTGTGGATCAAGTTACATGTGGGATTTACCATCATCTTGTTTCCATGAAATGACCTCAAAACTGAATGACTTCTCCCAGGACAAAGAAAAAGCCCCAAACCGAGCCCCATCTATTCTTTTTCCAGCATCATCTCTTTCTGAAGAATTTCATCTGTCCATGCCTGCCTCCCAGCCAGCCTACAGCTGTGGCCTTATTCTCTATGACTAACGCTGTCTCCCTCCTTAAAACCCTTTAGAAGCCAAGGATCCTCAGATGACCAGGAAAGTCTTTGTATCTAACAATTAAGTGTCTCTTTTGCAATTTAAGCCTGTTTCCTTGTACCCTAACTTCAGGGACAGTAGTGTTGAAATAAATTTCTAGGCCCAAGATGGAGCCACTCCTGCCTGGGGTGCTATGTCAGCAAACCAAACTTTCTTGTTCCTGCAAAGACTCCCCTTGACCAGAAATGCAGTGTATCAGGTATATACATAGCCAGTCTCCAAAGGCCAAGGCAACTCTGGGCTCTATACTTATTTCCTTGTTCCTTGGTCTTTCTAAATAAGGTTAGATATGCAACCCCAGCCAATCATGCCTTACTTCTGTGTTGCCTCCTGTAATGCTCTATTAAACTCACTCTTGCCCCACGTCCTTGGGAACAGGGCTCCATTGCTTGTGAGGCACTAGACTCCACCAATCCATGGATTGTTTTCCCTTGAATAAAGGACATCAAACTAGTTACTAAATTGTATTAGTTTTATGATTTGACAGTAGAAAACAGCTAGGTAGGAGGAGAATTGGCAAAAAATGAAGTAAGCCTCTTGTCTGATTCTCCCCCACACCATGAAAGATGGGCTACAATGTGTTCTTTAGGTGCCATAGAAGAGGAAAAGCTGAAACCAGATCCACTGAATGCCCACTTGGATGTGGAGAGTAGCTTATCAGGGACTTCAGTGCCCAGGAGGGTAAGAAGTCTCTGCTTAGCTCTCCAGTGGGGCCCACGGGCACAATGGGGCCTTGGCACAGCCCAAAACAGAGTTGTTTGCAAAGGTCGGTGGGTCTCACATTTTCCATATAGGAATCACTCCCATACTCGTTAAAAATGCAGGTTCTCAAGTCACCTCCAGAACCTTCTGGAGGTGTTCTGAAGTGAATTTCTGCATGGAAGATCTCTCTAATTCTTAATAACTGATATGTCTCCACTAGGAAACTGGAGGCTGCTATGATCTTTTGATTTTCTTATAAAAAGGGAACCAGGGGAAGCTATCTAACAACCATAATCAGAGTGGAAGCATCTGGTTAACATAAGTTCCCTAGAGCCTTGTTTATCAAAGTGTGTTCCGCAGACTGCTTGCATTGGAATCACAGCGGTGCTTATTAAAAATGCGGATTCCTGGCTCTTACTCTCTGACCTGAATCAAAAGTTCCAAATTCCAGGCCCGGGAATCTGTACTTTCACAAGCTTTCTAGGAGATTTTGAAAGACTTTATAGCTTGGGAACTATTCTCCTGGAGGCTAAGTCTTCTTAGTAAACTGTTGGAGGTGGAACCCTGTGGAAAGTGGAGCCCCGTGTGCTGCCGCGTGATGGTGGGGCACTCACCCCTGGCTGCTGGGGCCGCTCCCAGGTAGAGAAAGCTGCCTCTCAGGTAGTTTTAGGAGCATTGCCAGGAGCTGTGTGACCTTGGGCAGGTTTCTTCATCTTTCTGTGTCTCCGTTTCTTAATCTGTAAAATGAGGGTAATAATTGTGCCTACTTCATAGAATTGTTGTGAGGATGAAATGAGTAATTACACTTTAGATCCTTAGAATAGTGCCCGGCCCACAGTAAGAACCATGTATGTGTTGGTTGCTGCTGCTGCTTCTGTTATAATTATTACTATCTCAATCTCCACCATCTGGGGGGTCAATTCTCTAACACCCAGGGGTCAGCAAACTATGACCTTTTACCTGTTTTTGTAAATAAAGCTTTATTGGAACACAGCCACATTCCTTCCTTTAGTTACTGTCTATGGCTGCTTTCCTGCTGCAACAGCAGACTTAAATGACTGTGACAGGGACCCTATAGTCCGCCAAGCCAAAATATTTTCTCTTTGACCCTTTATAGAAAAAGTTTGCCAACTCTTGCTCTAATTGCCTTTGAGCCCCCATTAATAAGTTGATCACCCGGAGGAACAACCAAGGCAGTTGTGTTAGAGGTAATGGTTGAGGGCAGAGTTCTGTGAGTGAAGCAGAAGGAACTGGTGTCTCAAAAGACGGTAGAAGTGGAGGAAGCAGAGGGCAGAGAACACCCCTGAGAAGGGGTTGGGGGGAGAGGACTTCCCCAGCCTCCTAGCTCAGTCCTGAGGGGGTCCTGGCCTGGGCTGGAGAGTGTCCTACAACAGTTAGGGGCGAGTTTCCCTCTTCCCACCTGCCAATGGCTTTCTTCTTCACACTGCTTTCTCAACTGGTCAACTTATAAAATGCTCTCACTGAGATCAAAGCAAGTCACTGCATCCAATACCTTCTAAGAAAATTAGATTTTACCATATTTCATCCAACACGATCTCTAACTACCTACTATGTGCCAGACACTGGGGCAGATATAGAAAATAAAACGCTGATATTGCCCAGCAGGGCGCTGAATCTACCTGGTAACTGCAAAGCCATAAACCCTTCAAACCTAGGACTTAAGTCGCCAGCCTCACTCACTTGACACCCTGGGACATGAAGTGCCTAGGACTGCAAATAACTGGTAACTAATTAACACCCACAAACAAGATCATACAAGGAAAATCACCAGGGGTAAGTTGTGTCTGCGGAAGACCTATGCTCCCGTCCTGTGCTTCCTGTGTTTCTGGTACCTGTGGGTTACATGGGTTATCCCACTGGATCCTTACATTAGCCCCATGAAGTAGGCACCACTATCTGTTTTACACACGGAAAGCAGATGCTCAAAATGCCACAGGCAGTCAATGGTAGAAGGATTTAAATTCCCGGCCGTCTGACTCCAAAATCGTTGTTTCGGTATATTGTTCAGATAAGTTTAAGAAGGAAGGGAAAGATAAAAACACATCCGGCTGGAGGCAGGGGACGGTGGAGAGAATTAAACAGCCCTACTACTGCCTGTGTGATCCTAATGCCTGAGATTTAGTAGGGAGCAGTACCAAAGCAAGAGTATCGCCCTTTCTTTAGAAAACAAAATAACAGAGTCCTAAACCCCTACTTCTTGGCCTCCAGAATGAACAAATATTCATTTTTGTCATCATTGTTTCAGAATTTGAGAAAAACTAAACAATACATTTAAGAAATAAAGGTCTCCTGTGTTTTCCTCCCCTATACTTAGAGCCAATTATTCTCATTAAGTTGATGTTTATCAAGTCCCTCCCACCCATGTTTTAATCATAAAGATTGTATCTGCTAACCTAAGCCATTTCAGCTGTTGAGCAAGTTCAGTTCTTTTTGGGAAACACTGGTGGCTTCCAGTGGTTAGAGAGGCTGGATGATGACTCTATACCCTCTCTTGCAACCTCACTGTCAATGGCTGCGGCAAACTGGAAGTCAGCCATAGAAGATGGCCCCCAGCCGTCATGCCTCCTGTTTTATAGCTCAGGAAGCCCCACTCTCTGCCTCCAGAAATGCTTCTCTGACAGGATATGCTCTTCTGACATCAGGACTAGTCCACCTGCCCGGGTAGTAGGTCCCAGGTGGAGACATGCAGACTCTAGATCTTGAGGTTTGCCCCATACCAAAGATGCTTTTACCTCAGGCATGCAAGAGCAGGAGGTGTGTAAATATGTACGCAGTACCGTGCTGGCGCGGGTGGAGCCCACAGTGCACATCTCTTCCCAACATTGCTTTCAGTGATGTGGCATTGGTAGTTTGAAATTGACCATGGTGGGAGTATTTACACCCTGGAAATGAGCAGACACTACAAATAAGGGCTTGTTTTTTCAGAGAGCTGGTTGTTAAACACTTATTTGTGCATGACTGAATAGATCTCACAGTTTACTTTTCTTCTAGTATAAACACATTTTTCCAGTTCTTTACTATTACAAAAAATATCGCAATGAATGTATTATATGCTACTTTGTATACACATGTGTGAATTTCTTTAGGGTATATACTTAGAAGTGGAATTTCTAGCTTATAAATTATGCACATTTCAGCATATCAGCAACGAATTGCTGTCCCACCAGCAGTATATAAGATTTCCTGTTTCCTCACGTTCCTGTTGACACTTGGTAGTGTCAGCCCTCTTCATTTATGTCAATCTGAGCTTGAGGTAGCATTTCATTGTTATTTGAATTGATAGTTTTCTGATTACTTGTGAGGTTGAAAATCTTTTTATACATTTATTGGCCGTTTGGGTTTTCTTTCTTGTGAATTTTGTGTTCATATTTTTTGTCCATTTTTCTCTAGATCATCTCTCTCTTTTTTTATCTTATTGATTTGTAGGAATTCCTTTATATACCCTGGATAACTCACTTTTATTCAATTATATGCAGTATCAATATGTTCTTCCCTCTGTGGCTTATCTTTTAACTATGTTGTTGTGTCTTCTGTCATAAAGAAGTTTAAGTTTTGATATAATCAAATTTATTATGATTTCTATGGGTTTTTTTCTTGTTTAAGCAATCTTTTCTGACCTGAAAGTTAAGGGTGTTTTCCTATATTTTCCTTTTCAAAGTTTAGATTTTCACATTTACATCTTTAATCTATCCAGAGTTTATTTTTGTGAATGGTGTAAGAACTTAATTTTTTCCTGAAATGGAAATGCTATTGTCCCAACGTCTTTACTGAAAAGACCAAAGTTTCCCTATTGATTTTTTGGTTCCTCTTCTATGTGAAATCCCCATATATGCTTGTGTCTGTTTTGATGCTCTCTCTTCCCCTCTATAGACCTGTTGTTTGTTCTTTTTTTGGCAATATCACACTCTCTACCATAACTGCATAAAAAATCTTGATATCCTGCTAGGGCACTTCGTTTCTTCTTGTTCTTCCTTTTTAGAATTTTCTTATCGATTTTTGGAGGTTTACTCTTTCATGTGAATGTCAGAAAGAATTTGTCAGTTTGTCAAGTTCCACAAAAACCCTGTTGAGATTTTTATTGGCATAACATTGAATTTATAGACTAATATTGAAATAAGGACCATTTTTATTATACTGAGTCTTCCCATCCCTAAATATTTCATATATATAAATATATATGTATATGTGTGTATAGATAGATTTTTATGTCCTTTGATAATTGCTTTATAACACTTCTATAAAACTCTAATTGTTTTTATTAGATTTAAGTACTTTATAATCATTTTATAGACTATTTTTATCTCTACTGTGAAATGGACATTTTATCTGTTATGTTGTATGAACAGTTATTGCTGGTGTATGGAAATATTGATTTTTATATGCTCATCTTAGTATTAACTTTTTCAAACTTTTATCTTATCTCTGGAACTTGAGCTTTTATGTTAAACTTAGTATCTGTCCTCAAAAGGGTCAATGACATTTCGACTACTTTTTTTTTTTTTTGAGGAAGATTGGCCCTGCACTAACATCTGTTGCCAATCTTCCTCTTTCTCTTTTTTCTCCCTAAAGGCCCAGTACATAGCTGTGTTTCACAGTTGTAGAGTTGTAGCTCTTCTATGTGGGACGCCACCTCAGCATGGCTTAATGAGCGGTGAGTAGGTCCGTGCCCAGGACCCAAACAGGCAAACCCCAGGCTGCTGAAGAGGAACAGGCAAACTTAACTGCTACGCCACCAGGCCGGCCCTCAAGTACTTTTCTTTAATGCTACAATACGTCTGGAAGGGTCAAAGTTCTAATATGCCAGCCAGGGCAAGGTCCAAAAGGTATTTATCGCACGGTGTCTTTGCTAACATCTATTCACTCGCCACAATGGTGTGGAGTAGATTCACTTGCATTCTCTCTTTCATCTTGCTTTTTGCCCACATAACAGCTGTATCGGTAAGTCGAGTTCTGCTCTTCAGGGTATTTAGAAATATTAATTCTAGTATACATTATCCATTTTCTGTCTATTTATTTCCTTTCAGATTAAGCATCTTTCTGAAGGAAATGGTAAGAATCAGTTGAAATGCATAGAGAGTGAAATTCTCTGAACTTTTTCTCTTTTGTTCAGCAAGACTAGTAACAATTTTTTTTCCCACTTTTAACAGTCCATGAGACAGATTTTGATGAACAGAAGGATATTTCAGAAATCAATTTAGGTGAGTTCAATTTCTACATTATTAATGCCTTGAAATAATTTTAAATTCTGTGATAGAGTTGCTGAAAAACTCTTACCTTCATAATATGGTATTGGGTAACTTCAGGGGAGAAATGTTTATTGATGCTTCATTAGAATTTGCAGAGTTTCTGAAAAGTGGAAATGTGGAAAGAGAATGATGGTTAGACCAAATTTTCTAGGAGAACTAGTCAGTGCTCAGTGGATCTAGAAATACATAACAAGATATTTGATTATAAAAATTTCATTTTTTCAGTTTCTGTTTTGAAAAACAGGGAAAAAACCACGACAATTATTCTTGCTAAAGAAAAACATAAGGAATATGCCTTTGGTTATATTTAGTTGGGAAAAAACCCCAGCCCTCTACTGGCCCATATGCGCTAACAACTGTTTGCTTGGAACTTAGAGAAGAGAATCCTAAAGGTGGTTCCGTTTCAACATCTTGTCCACAAACACATTTCTTGAAGAAATCTTCAACATTGAGAGGAAAGAGAAGCTGAGTTATCATCTCTCTTTTCTGTCTCTTATCTTGCTTCTAAAATGAGGGAGAAAGCTCTACATTCTGGGCATGTTTGGTTAGGATTGGTGGGAAACAAAAGTATTCATGACCATAAACACCTTATAGTTTACAAAAGCTTTCATATCCAATTGCATACTTATTTGTCAAATCCTATAGTGGAGTCAGTTCTGTCTCATTTTGCAGGAAGGAAAAGGAGGCTACTTTTAATTAAGGTGATGCACCTAAGATCACAGATGGCAGTGATGGGGCTCACCTCCAGGTCTCCTGACTCATAGCTCAATAGCTCAGTGCTATCTGAAGATTACAAAACTATAAAACCCTATATGTAAGGGTTAAATTCCTCTGGCTTTGTCCCATTTACAGGGAAGGCAGGCTAGTTGATATTTAATCGGAAGAGTTTGAGAATGGGTGCATGGGCAGAGGAGAAATAGTTTAGTGAGTAAATGGGTGACTTCAGAGCCAGGCATCAAATTGTCTCTCTATAGAGTCAGGCAGTCAAGGTATATGTAATTCAGAGGATCTTGCTGTGCTTTAAAGGTCCTGAGGCAGGAAAACCTTTGTGTCAGATCAATGTTTCTCAGACTTTAGCATCAGAATCTCCTGGAGGGCTTGTTAAACACCGACCAGGTTAAATTATTTCCCACGGATTAGGTCTGGGATTAGAATTCGAGTTTTCATAATCTCATCCTTATTTATCTAGTAAAAATTAAATCTTTTACCTTAGAGGCATTTCTTACTCTTCAGCTCCACCACCACCTCTGAACTGTGACCCCAGTGAAGAAAATTGACCGTGTGGATTCCTCCTCTTTCGAGGTCATTCCAACCAAGTTATCAGGATTGATTGGGTTAGACACATAGCAAGATTCTAAATCACGAATTGGTTGGGAAAATCATAGAGAGAAAGTTGTTACCTTTTTCTGTCTTCTCTCCATGCCTCACAATGCTGATTTAACCTTTCTATTCCAAGACCTGTCCCTCTGATTCTTCTTCATTCCAGCAAATGCAGTTTCTTCCTTCTAGCTCTTTAGCTCAGAACCTCAGAGCTGCCTCTAACTCTCATCTTTATCTCACACCAGACACACAATCTGTCAGCAAATGCTATTAGATCTACCATCAAATTTCATGCAAGTTGTGATTTTCCAGCACTTTCTCTTCTCCCCTGGTCCACACCACCTCATCTCTAGCCTGGTCCTTGCAGTGGCCTCATGATTGCTCTTCCCTTTCTGCCCTCACCCCATACACGCTATTCTTCACAAAGTACACAGAGAGCTCCTTTTAATATCATATAGACCATGTCACTTCTCTGATCCAATCTTCTAGTGACTTCTCATCCAGCACAGGCCCTAGAGCCTCGATTCTCAAAGTGTGGTCCCCAGGCCAATATCACATGTACTACCCAAAGACTGTCTTAGCAATGCGGCATCTTGGGCCCCACACCAGACCTACAGAATCAGCATCTCCATTTTGACAGACCCCAGATGATTCCTAGGCATGTTAAAGTTGAGATGATATGACCCCAGCCACCTCTCTGACCCATTTTTTAATACTCAACCCCTTACTTACTCAAGGTCTCCAGCCACCCTGACTTCATGGCTATTCCTCTACAGATTTGGTTTGCAATGTGTGGTCCCACAACAAGCAGCATCAGCGTCACCAAGGAACTTGTTAGAAATGAAAATTCTCAGGCCCGGCTCCAGACTTACTGCAGGGGCAGCAATCTATATACAACAAGCCCTGCAGGGGATTCTGAGGCTAAAGTCTAGAAAGCACTGCTCTAGGACATCAGTGCTTTCATGCACCAGGACATTTCTATTTGCTATTGCCTCTGCCTTCAATAATCTTTCTTCCTTCCCACTCCATTGGATTTCTACTTAAACGCCACCTCCTCAGAGAGACCTTCCCTGACCACCTTTTATAAAATATCAACCCTCCCACACCTCAGCACTCTTTTTCCCCTTACCGTGTTTTATGTTTTTTTTTTTAATTTCACTTCTCACCATCTGTTTCTCCTCCCTCCCCAGTCAAGAGTGTCATCTCCCTGAGGGCTTTGTTTTATTCTCTGCTCCAACCCCAGCATCTAGAATAATGTTTAGGACACACTAGGCATTTAATAAGTATATGCTACGTGAACAAGTTGTGTAGTGAATAGAGTGAGGCTTGCTCTCAATGGATTTGTACTTCTTTGTGAGGTGCTCTCCTGCCTCACTCTCCCACCCTCTGTGACCCCATCCATGCTGACCAACCACTGGTGCCAAGGTCTGATTGGGCTTGTCCACATCACTCTGGAAGAGCCCCCTCGACCCCCATCCTTAATCCAGGCTGGGTGTCAGGAACTGCATACTTTTGCTCATGACAAGCCTTGGCAAGAGTATGGATGGACCAGCACATACTACTCCTGCTGAAAAAAATATTCAAAACCTGGGTCCTACTGCCAGTGGGCCAGCGGTGTCATTGCAATTTGTTGTTGTTTAATTGTGCTGTTACCATAGGAATAGGTTAGGGTTATGGAAGTTAAGCAAATCTAGGAAATGTGTGCATGAGAAAGGGGGTGATGCAGGGACAGCCTTAGTTACTCATTAGCAAGTGAAACTGGGATGCCTCCTAATACCTGACACCTCCGTGGTGTCATTTACAGAGACTGAACCCGGCTCCCGAATGATCCATAGGCTTTGCCAATGGGAACTCTGTTATCATGTGAGGCTGTGGTGATTACTCTCTAGCTTGATTTCCCAGCTGGAAATCAGGATCTGTCCTCAGAATGAAGTACAGTCCAATAGGGGAGGCTGCTTATCACATGAGGGTTGTGATAAGAAGTGACATTTTTCAATGATCCTAAAGTTTTCCCACAAGGATCTTCCCTTTTAAGGATCTTATTTTCAGAAACAGTATGATGCCAGAATTAAGGAACGACATCAAGGAGAAAGTATATTCTGCTAAGTTCCTGACAGCAGATGTTTGGGGATCCAATTTTGAATGGATCTATCCGTATTTGCCTGGTCTTCTTTATTACAAAGGCAGCCCCTTGAGCGTGGCTTCGGAGGGTACCATTGTTTTCCCTTGGGAAAGAGCAAAATCAACCCATTTACCCAGGGTCAGGAGGCAGGATGGCACAATGGAGAAAGGGTCCTGGATGGGAAGTCAGGCATCTAATGCTTGCTCTGCCACTGACCACCTAGTGCATCACTTCCTGCCTCAGGACTCCATTTCGTCCCCAGAAGTATGAGAGGTTTGAAGTCAATGATCAATAAGATCCCTTCCTTCTTTTTTTTCAACCATAGGATGATCAAATTTTTATTGATTTCTAGAATTTGTCTAGCTGCAAATTTAGCATCACCAACCCCTATGAAAGATTCTCTCTCTCTTTTTTTTTAATTACGATAACATCGGTTTATAACGTTATATAAATTTCAGGTGTACATCATTATATTTCGATTTCTGTATAGAGTCTGTCATGTTCACCACCCAAAGACTGATTACAATCCATCACCACACACATGTGCCTAATTATCCCTTTCGCCCTCCTTGCTCCGCCTTCCCCTCTGGTAACTACCAATCCAGTCTCCATCTCTATGTGATTGCTTGTTGTTGTTTTTATCTTCTACTTATGAGTGAGATCATATGGTATTTGACTTTCTCCCTCTGACTTATTTCGCTTAGCATAATACCCTCAAGGTCCATCCATGTTGTCACAAATGGCTGGATTTCATCGTTCCTTATGGCTGAGTAGTATTCCATTGTGTATATATACCACACCTTTATCCATCTGTTGGATGGTCACCTAGGTTGCTTCCAAATCTTAGCTATTGTGAATAATGCTGCAGTGAACATAGGAGTGCATGTATCTTTACACATTTGTGTTTTCATGTTCTTTGGGCAAATACCCAGCAGTGGAATAGCTGGATTGTATGGTAGTTCTAGTCTTAATTTTTTGAGGAATCTCCATACTGTTTCCCACAGTGGCTGCACCAGTTTGCACTCCCACCAGCAGTGTTTGAGGGTTCCCTTCTCTCCATATCCTCTCCAACACTTGTTGTTCCCTGTCTTGTTAACAAGATCTCTTCTAACTCATCTCTTGCCTCTAATATTCTTGGACAAGGTTTCTTGTTCCAAAAGTGAAGACAGAGGATGTGACAATATGTGATGTCTATGGCTACTTACATTCACTCAAGTAGAGGGAACTTTTGCATTGTTTCAAAACGAGTTTCACCACATAACGGTTAACGATGAAAGATTTACAATGGAAAAGATTAATTTATTATGAGAGATACCTTTCACTAATGCTCATTCAAATATTTCTTTTTAAAAATCCGTGTCTAGCTGTGGGCTTGGACCTCTTTCAAGGGGACATCCTCCTGCGGGTGAGTACCTGCCAATGACACAACAGCGATCCTCAGGACTGGGTGTGTCATAGAATTGTGAGTCTCCACTCCGTGCCAGCCCTGAGATGGGCACTGTGAGGGAGACAAAGAATCTAATCTATAATCCGTTCCCACAAGAACTCCCACTCTGGTTGGTGATGACAAAAACAGATGAAAAAATTAGAAACAGTACAAAAGAGTCTATAATTTTTACTTTGCTTGTCCCCCCAATTTTCCTAACACGTGAAGAATGAGAGAGAAGGAAATGCACCAATATGTTTAAAGTAGCTATCTCAGTTTTTAGGAATTGCAAGTCTCCTTTACTTTGTTATTAATAATTCCTTTAAATCTTCCAAATTGCCTGTAATCAACTTTTAAAGCTTTGAGAATCAGAAGACAAATGCTACGAAATTCTTTGAATTGTGTGATAGATTGTCTGTGGTGTGAGAGTCTAGCGAAGGAGGAGGCTAAGGAGACCTCGAGGACTGGCCTTCCCAGTCATCTTTGCTTTTGTTTCTGCAGAACTCCAGAAATGCCCTGAGAGACCCCAGCGCCAGATGGAAGTTCCCCATTCCTTACATTCTGGCTGACAATCTAGGTAATATTAACTGTTTTAATTAGAAACTTTGGGTTTAACTCTTCTCCCTTCCCCCTCCTCCTGTTCATTAGCTTCAGGTTGAGAGTAATCATGTAAGGAGGGTGTCCAAGCCTTGACGATTCTTTATCTCCTGGAATGAAAGGCATAATGTTACATCGAAACCAGTGCCGCTCAACCAGTCTGAGACACAGAGTATCAAATAATAATTTTAAAAATGCAGAACACATTAACATGTGAATAAGACCAGAACAACATAAAGAACAAAAACACAATGAAATATAATTTGACATCTCAGCAATGAAAAATTTGCACTTTGGATAATAGTTTGTTTAGGTGCATCTAAATATGGTATGAGGATACTATTTTCAGCATATTGATTTCTTCCCTTTTTGTTAGAAGACAAACATGCCACACTTTTGAGAAGTAGAAAAGTCTATATTTCACATGTTTGTAGTCCTTGTTCCTCAGTATTAGTAACTTATATTCTTTTCTCTCTTTTAAGATAAAGAACTGAATAAGTTATATTTTACTCTTTGTTGGAAATAATACTTGGTGGAAATAATTAAATATTGGAAGCCACGTGTGGACACTGGCTGACCTCAGCAGCTGATTGATAATTGAGCAGCCACGATAGAGGCAATGCCTGCAAGGCCCATCCTATGTAGACTGAGGAAGATGGGAGAGGAGAGAGGAAGTGAGGACAAGGTTGCTCAATCTTAATGGGCTGTTACGCTGCTCCCACTCTCAGGAGGTGGAGATTATGTTTCAGTCCTTTCCATCACTGTTATCAGTGCTGCCTCCAATCCCTTTTTGGGAGAAGAACTAGAGATAAACCAGTGCTGTTGTTCTGTTATTTTATGGAAAATTGAGCTAAGTTGTTTTTCCCAATGCTTGCCAGCACACTTACAAATTCACAGAGCACTCGTATTTATTGGAACATGATTTAAGAAACGTCAACTTTAAAAGGGTTTTTTTCCCATGACAATTTTTCTTCCTGTTTGTCACATCTGTGCTACGCCCCTCCCATCAAGACATAACTTATTGAATCTCTATTATGTGCCAAGCACGGTGACTTCGCCTGATATTTTGTTTACCCTTCACTGTGCCTCTGTGAGATGTACTAGTGCTTCTCAGACTTTATCGGGCATAAGCATCCCCACGGATCTTGTTAAAATGCAGAGGAGGTCAGGCATGGGGCCTGAAATTGTGCAAGTCTAACAATCCCCCAGGGGATGTTGATGCTGTTGGCCTGCTGGCCACACCTTGAGTAGCAAGGTCTCTTTAGCTGCAAGGTAGGTGACGGATTAATGGAGAGCAAGACTGAAGACAGGGTGCCTGAAATAAGACAGCAGCAGTAAGGATTCAGTGGTAGATCTCAAGCAGCACCACATGAAAATCACCTTTAGAATTAAAAATGGGTCCATACCATTGCAAATACTAACTGGAGTTCAATATTTGTAAACAATTCTTTTATTAAAGTTAAATTTACATAGAGTGAAATATGCAAATCAGTGTACGAGTCAATGGTTTTTGATAAATGCATCAATTTATGTAACCCACACTTCCGTCACTCCAGAAAGTTCTCTCGTGCTTTTTGCCAGCCAATCCCCATTTCACTCCCCAAGAGACAACTACTATTCTAATTGTTTCCCCCTATAGATTAGTTTTACCTGATTTACAACTGATTTACACAGACATGGAATCACATAGTATGTACTCTTTTGTATCTGGCTTCTTTTGCTTAACATGTTTTTGTTTTTGTTTTTTTTGTGGGGAAGACCAGCCCTGAGCTAACATCTGTTGCCAATCCTCCCCTTTTTGCTGAGGAGGACTGGCCGTGGGCTAACATCTGTGCCCATCTTCCTCTACTTTATATGGGACGCCGCCACGGCATGGCTGACAAGCGGTGCTTCGGCGGGCGACCGGGATCCGAACTCGCGAACCCCGGGTTGCCAAGCGCGGACTAAACCGCTGCGCCACTGGGCGGCCCCTGCTTAACATGTTTTTGAAGTTTTCCCATATTGTTGTGAATCAGTAGTTAATTTTTTTTTTTACTACTCAGTAATATTCCTTTGTATGAATATATTGCAACTTGTTTATCCATTTTTCTGTTGATGGGCATTGGGTTGTTTCAAGTTTGGGGCTGTTGTGAAGAAAGGAGCTGTGATCATTCCTGTATAAGTCTGTGTGGTTAGCTATTTTTTTGTTTATCTTGAGTAAATGTCTAGGAATAGAATTGCTTGATCTTTTGGAAAATGTATGTTTAACTTTATAGGAAAATGCCGAATAATTTTCCAAAGTGGCTGTGCCATTTTTCATTCTCACTAACAATGTATCAGTCTCCCATTTGCTTTACATTCTCTGTAACGGTGGGGTGTTAATCTCTTAATTGTAGTCATTCTAGTGGTTGTGAAACGGTATCTCACTGTGATTTTAATTTGCATTTCCCTAATGACTAATGATATTTAGCACATTTTCATGTGCTGTTCACCATTTGTGCATCTTCTTTTATGAAGTATCTGTTTAACTCTTTCATGATTTTTTTATTGTATTGCTTGTCTTTTCATTATTTATAGAACTTTATATATTATGGATAAAGTCCTTTGTCAGATATATGCAGTGAATATTTTCTCTCAGTCTGTGACTTGCCTTTTTTGTTTGTTTTTTAAGAGTGTATTAATTTTATTAATCATTTCAAAAAACCAACTTTTGACTTATTTATTTTGTCTTGCTTCTCTGCTTTTTATTTTCTTGGTTTCTGCTCTTTTCTTTATTATTTTCTTTCTTCTACTTACTTCAGATTTAATTTGCTCTTTTTTTATATTTAAGGAGGAAGTTTATATCATTGATTTTTAAATCATCTTTGTAATATAATATAATGCTATAAGATGGCATCTAAAGCAATAAATTTTATTTGAAGCACTGCTTTTACTGCTTTCCACAAATTTTGAGGTGTTGTAACTTTATTAAAATTTAGTTTAGATATTTTCTAATTTCTGTTGTGACTTTTTAAAATCGATGGGTTAACTGGAAGTGTGTTTTTAAATTTCCAAATATTTGGAGTTCTTCTAGATATTCTATTTTTTGTATTTAGTTTAATTTTGCTGAGGTCAGAGAACATATCCTGTGAGATTTCAGTCTTTTGAAATTTACTGAGACATGTTTTGTGGTCTAGATAGGCTTGTGATCTATCTTCGTGAATGTTCCACGTGCACTTGAAAAGAACTTGTATTTTGCAATTTGGGGGCACATTATTCTACCCATATCAAATGGGTCAAGATGATTGTTGGTGTTGTTCAAATATTCATATCTGTATTGATTTTTTGACTAAGTGTTTTATCAATTACTGAGAGGTGTTTAATCCTTAACTATAATTGTGCATTTATTTCTTCCTTTAGTACTCTCCTGGAGCGCTTTCATTTTGTAGAAACACATTGTTGTACCATCTCGATAAACTGACAATTTTATCTATTAAAGGCATTTCTCTTTATGTCTGCTAATCCTGTTTGTTTTGAAGTCAATTTTATCTTATTTAAATACAGCCGCACCAGTTTTTTAATACTAACTGTTTGCATTGTGTGTCTTTTCCCAGACCTTCAACTTATTATGTTTTTATATTTAAAGTGTATCTCTTTTAGGTGGTATACATTTGAGTCTCACTTTTTTATCCAGTTTATCAACCTCTGAATTTCAACTGGAGTGTTTAGTGTATTTATAATTAATGTAATTATTGATAAAGTTTGAATTAGAACTATCACTTTGTTACTTGTCTTCTATTTGTTCTTTTTTTTTCTTTTCCTTCTTCATTTGGTTACATCCAATATTTTAATATTTCATTTTGATTCTTATTTTGGCTTTTTAGCTCAACCCCTTTTATTATTCTGTGAGACTTTGCTCTAGGGATTATAATATGCACCTTTAACATATGAGTCTCCTCAGACTTAACAGTACGTCATTTTGCATAAAATGCAAGCATTTTACAACAATATAATTCCATTTATACCCCTGCCTTTTGTGCTATTGTTGGTTTATACTTTTCAACTGTATACTTTATAAATCTCACAAGACAGTGTTATAATTTTTGCTTTAATCAGTCAAATTTATAAATTACATATAAAAATTATATATAAATGTATATATTTATATATAAATTATATATGATATATTAACTCATTACATAATACAAATTATATAAAAACATATATTTAATAAATATACAAATATATATAAAAATTACATATATAAAATTTTATATAAAAGTAATTTGTAATTTTAAAGTAATTAATAAAGAAATATAATCTTTATATTTATTTTTATACTTGCCATTTCTGGTGCTCTTCATTCCTTCTGTAGGTCTGAATTCCTGTCTGGTGTCATTTCTCTTCAGTCTGAAGAACTTCCTTTAGGATTTCTTGTAGAAGAAATCTGTTGGTAACAAATTCTTTTCTTTCTTCAAAACAACGTCTATTTTGCCTTCATTTTGAAGGATATTTTTACTGGGAATAGAATTTAGGTGGGCAGCTTTTATTCTTTCATCATTTTAAAAGTTGTAATCCATTGTCTGTTTCTTTTCAACATTTTATTATGAAAAATTTTAGATATACAAAAAGCTAAAAGTATTGTAGTGAGCACTCATATACTCACCATCTAGATTATACAGATAACATTTTGCTGTACTTGCTTTATCTCATCTACCCATTCTGTTCATCCTTCTATCAATCTATCAATCCATTCTATTTTTGGTGCATTTCAAAGCAATTTGTTGGTACTAATACGCTTTACCTCAAACACCATGGCATGCATATATTTAACTAAAGTTCAATATTTGTTTATGGTTCTTTTTCATGTAAAATGTACATACATAGAGTAAAATGCATGAGTCTTACATGTACAACTCAATGAGTTTTAAAATATTTATACACCTCTGTGATTTACACAATATTACATTTATACAATGTAAAAACGTTTATACAACTTCTATCAAGATATGGACCATTTTTATCATCCTCAAAAGTTCTCTCTTGCTCCTTCATAGTTATGCTCACCTTTCCAGAAACAACTACTCTTCTTTGTTGTTGTTTTAATTGTAGATGAGTTTTACTGGTTCTAGAATTTCATACAATTGGAAGCTTTTTTGATTAAGGCTTCTTTTACTCAGTAAAATGTTTTTGAGATTCATCAATGTTGTCATCTGTATCAACAGTTTTTATGTTATTTTTATCCTTTTTATTACTGAGTGACATTCCATTTTATGAATACAGAATATCACAGCTTGTTTAACCATTTTCCTGGTGATGGACCCCTGGGTTGATTCTATGTTTTCGCTATTATGAATAACCCTACTATGAACATTCTTGTACATATCTTTTTTGAATGTATGTTTTCATATTCATATGTCTGGTGTAAATACCTAAGAGTGAAATTGCTGGGATTTAATATAGATGTAGGTTTACTGTTAGACCTCTTCCAAAGGGCTTGTACCATTTTACACTTCCACAAACAATGAGAGTTCATTTACTCCACATCCTTGCCAACATTTGGTGTTGTCATTCTTTTTAATTTTAGCCATTCTGATGGGCACGTAGTGGTATTTTATTGTGGCTTTAGTTTGCATTTCCATGATGACTAATGACGTTGACCCCTTTCTTGTTTATTTTTTGGTCATTTGTATATCTTCCCTTGTGAAATATTCATTCAAATACTTTACTCATTTTAAAAATCAGGTCATTTGTCTGTTTATTATTGATTTATAAGAGTTCTTTATGTGTTCTGGATACAAGTCTTTTGTTGGATAAGTATTTTGCAAATATTTTGCCCCAGTTACATTGTCTCTGGTTTCCAGTGTTTTCTGATGAGAGATTGGCTACCTTTCATATTGTTGTTCCCCTGTAGTAATGTGTCTTTTTTTCCTCTACCTGCTTTCAATATTTTCTCTTTCTGTTTTTTTGTTTTAACATTTTGACTGTGATGTGCTTATGTTGGTTTTCTTTGTGTTTATCCTGCTTAGGTTCACCAAGCTTCTTAGGTCTGTAAGGTGATTTTTTAAATACCCAAATCTGAGAAATCTTGGGCCATTAGTTCCTCAAATATTTTTTATGTGCCTCTCCTGTCCCTCGGAGACTAATTGTACATATGTTAGACTGCTTGGTATTTTTTCCATTGGTCACTAAAAGTCTCTTCATTTTTCTCAATATTTTTCTCTCTGACTGTTTTACCATCTCCAGTCTGCTACTTAACTCATCCAGTAAATTTTTCATTTTGAATATAATACTGATAATTTTCATTTGGTTCTTTTATATAATTTCCATTTCTCTGCAGAGATTCTTTGCATGTTCATCTGTTTTCTTTAAATCCTTGAACAAATGTATAATAGTACTTTAAAGTCTTTGTCTGCTAATTATAACATGCGAGTCATCTTCGAGTCTGTTCTCTTTCTATTAACTGCTTTTGCTATTGTCTATGGATTACACTTTTCTGTTTTTTCACAGGTTCAGTAACTTTTCATTATATATTAAACATTGTAGATATTACATTGTAGAGATTCTGCATTCTGTTATTCTTCTCTAAATAGTGTTATCTTTTGTTAGAGCAGTTAAATTAGTGTCCGATCATCTTGGATTCATGAAGGCTTTGTTTTGCTTTTGTCCTTAGTTCAAAGCAAATCCCCTAGTGTCGGGGCATAGTCTTTACTCTTAAGACACGACCTCTCTGGGGCTCGGATGAAATGCCTGAGAGTTTTCCCAACCCTTCTAATTGACATGACTCAAACTTCAAATTCTCTCCTCACTATGGTGGGCAGCAACTGAGATATCTCTTCAATTTAATCAGCCTTCTACCTGCTACTTTCCACTAAGCTTCTTGGAGTCTTCTCCCATTCAGGCCAAGTTCATGGGTCAGACAAAAGATTGGAGAGGTGTTTATACACAGATTTTGGAACCACTAGCCCACCCCCCAATCAATCTTGGCTCTCTCCTTTTCAGGATTTCCTCCCTTGATTTTCAGCCACTCAGGCAATCCCAAACTCTTCCCTGTGATATATCAAGAAAATATAACTGCAGATTTATGCCTGAATTCTCTCTTCCTTGTAGTGAAAAAATTGGGGAGTGCCTGCATGCAAAAATCTGTAAAAATGTGAATCTTAACCATAAAATTTCCTTCTTCCAAGTATAACCTCTCCTCTAGTTTATGCCTGTTTTAGCCATTTTCTAGGGCATTCGAAGAGGTTATTTTCTTAATTTTTCTCAAAGTTTATAATTGTTATCTGTGGGAGGATTAGTCAGATTCAAGCTCCTTCACCATTACCAGAATCAAAAACTCTCTCAATGGATTCTTAAACTGAATATAGTTAGCCTTCCTATGCTCATCCCTCAATATGTAGAGTTATTGGTGTCTGAAGTTAGCTCTTCTCATATTATTTGATCCAGGGTTAAAGAGGGCTAGTGGTGTCCAAAACTAACATGATTGTTTAAGACAGAACTGTGTAAAACTTACTATCTCAGGGCTGAGTAAAGAACTAGGAACTAGGAATACAGTGAGGCAAAAGATAAGCTCCTTCCTTTCAAGGAGCCAGCAGGGTCCTAAGTGGAGTAGACCACCTACATAAAGAGCGCACAAACATCGAATGTGGCCTTCAGAGGAGGTGCACTTGGGTTGGCTTCATGGTGAAGAACGAGGCTTCAAGTGGGCTTCATTTCTATTTTTTTTTCTTTTGAATGATGTCAGGACAGTTTTTACAAAATGATGACAAGTTTGCTTAGTTCCCTTTTGACAACTTATTCAGATGCGGAGAGGGCAGAAGTGATGTGATTTTAAAATTGACCACTCTCAGAACTCCCACCATTTGGCTTGAGGATAGCAAGAGCAACCTAACCTTATAGACAGCTTGACTCTAGTATAATCAGACTGTTTTTTTCTTACACTTTTGTGATGACCGAGCTGTCTTGTGTACATATCTTCTGTCATAGATGTCACTGAGTAAGAGCAGGGAAAAGTCCATGAAAATCCCCCAGTAGGTTTAATGATGATCTTGCTTTTGTTATCTGTGCTGTTTCTGCAATTAATTTACTGATTATTCCAATGATTATTTCTTTAGTGACCTTGATATGATCTTATGACATCTGAACTGTGGAATCTCCAATTTGGTAGTTTATGCAATGAAATAAGGGCCAGGAAAACATGAGATAAGGACTTGGTAAACTGCCAAGAATTGTGAACTCTTTGAGAGAATGCACAAAATCAAATGTGCAAGAAATGTAATTTGATTTTATATAACTTAGCTTGATTTTTAACTTAGCGTCCCACCTTCAATGACTTGATGGGAGAAAAAAACACATACAAACTAAAACGTAATCTCTGTTCCTCTGGAGTATCTTTTTTCTCCATCCCATCCTTGTCTTACGCAATACCAAGGTATGTGCATGTTAGGTGAAAGAAAAGACATTTGATCTTTGGTCATTGGTCCACACAGGTTAGGAGAAGGTGTCAGTTGTTCTTACTTCTTCAAATCCATTAGGCTTCTGCTGCTTTGATTCTGAACTTGGGTTGCAGAAATCTTTTCTAAGGCTGTCTGCAGTGCTGCTTGTCCAGCTTTGCCATCTCCCCAGGGGTCTTGTAGGGAAGCAAGGTAAAATCCCATATGGAGTTCTTATGCTTTCAGAACCCACAAAACTCTCTAAGCTCTTCTCTCCTCCTCCAGCAAGAGGAGATATCTTTTTAGACTGGGGTAAGAAACACCATTCTTATTGCTTCTCTCTAAGGTACTTTATCTATTCATCTGGAAGACAGAAGTGGCTTGCAGTCAATTCTGTCTCCTGCTCTGCCGTGTGAATCTCCTGAGGTGATGCACTCAGAATCTGCTTGAATGGGGAAAAAGGAAAGGGAGAAAGTGGGGAAATTAATTTATGATTTTATTCAGCCACACACACATGTGTATTCTTATTTTGTAGTTATATTTACATTATGTATGTAAAGTATGCACTTAATGTTTATATCCACAACTAATTTTTCGGTTTTAGTTTTCAAGGAATCTATTTACTACCAAAAAATCTAAAATGGACCTCTGTGGATTTTATGTAGTGGCATGATTTTCTCTAAACTATGTTATGTATATTATCCAAGACCTCAATAATGCTCATTGATATTTTTACTGATTTCTGCAGAGCTGAATGCCAAAGGAGCCATACTCTATGCCCTTGAAATGTTCCGCCTCAAGTCCTGTGTGGATTTCAAGCCCTATGAAGGAGAAAGCTCATATATCATCTTTCAGCAGTTTAGTGGGTTAGTATGAAATTTTACAGAGTGTGAAAATCATGCATCCTTCGGTTTATAAAAGGTGTTACATCTTTTTCAAAGGCTAAAAGATGAAACTGGAAAGAAACTAAAAGCAAAATCAAAATTTTCACTGTGGATTTTTAAATTACATGACGTTTTTAATGTATTATGTAGAGAATGAGTAGTTTGGCTACCTCTGGGCCGGAGGGAAATTTATCTTAATTCTTTTTCTAGGTTTAGGTCATGTTTTAAATTACAGTACTTTTTTAAAGTCAGGTTTATTAAAGTATAAATTACACCCTTTTATGGTACTATTTTAAATTATGGTACTCTGTTTGGCTGGACCTCTTCAAGAAGTTCTAGATGTAAATTTGCTTTTCATAGTTTTCTATTTCTAAGAAGAAATAAATGGTATGCCAAATAAGAAGCCCTTTTTTTCTAGTAGTGTTCATGGCAACCAACCTGGGTTGATGAGGTTGGGAAGTGAAGCTAACATCTGCCCTGCCTCGATGTTTGTGTCTTCAAGCCCTCCCTGGAGGTATTTCCTCCCACTGCAGTTCCCATCACTGCCTCTAGGTTTTGCCTGGATTTGGTGTTTCAGTTATGACGGTGGGGTTTTTGTTAATCAGGGAAGGACAACAGAGATGAAGAAGGAAGTTAGCACATGATTCAGGCTCTTAAGAAGTATGCAACAACTAGCAGTAAAAAAAAAAAGTAAAATTCTGATGACTACTTAGATAAAGTACCTTACCTTAGTTATTTTCTTAGCTGATACTTTTATTAAAAAGAAATTTATGAACACCTACTATATGCCAAGAAGTGTGCTAGTCTGTAGGCACAAAGAAGCATGAGACACAGTCTTAGACCTCACAAGGTTTAGAGTTAGCAGGTGAGGGTAGTGGAGAAACAACAAGTAAATAGTTACAATGCACTATGGTGAGTGTCTGGTGAGTTCTGTAGGAGGACGGAAGCAGGTGTGAGGTGAAGCATCAGGGAGACCCAAGCTGAGTGTTAGAGAGATGAAGAAGGGAGAGGATGTCGAGGTGCAGGAGAGGAAAGGACAAATGCAGGGGTGGGAAGAGAGTGGGAGCAGGAGAGAAGCGGGGAGGAAGAAGAGAGAAAGGGAAGAAGAAAGAGAAGAGAAGAAAGCAAACATGAACAGAAATCTGGCTTACTTGGAGAATTCATTAAGTTCAGAACGACTGAAGCTTTGCATGTAAGGGGCAGAATGATGAGTAATGGAGCGGGGATGATAAACAGGTGCCTGGCAACAGAGAGCTATGTGTAAGAGAATCTACTGTTTTGTGCAAGATTCATCATATGTTCAGTTTTCCATTTTAGAAAGATTACTGTAGCAATAGGTAGTAGAGGATTGAAGTCCAGCAAGACACATGGCAGGAGACCAAGTAAAGGATGTCCCATTCCTCAGGAGAGAAATGAAAGGGACCTACACTAAAGAAGAGGCAGTTGAAATAAAGAAGAGGGAATGGATTTCAGAAATATGTAAGGAGGTGGACTTATCGGAACCTGATGATTAGTTGACGTGAGGGATTAGGAGGAGAGAGGAATCAAGGATGTCACCGAGATTTTTGACTTGGATGACTGGTGAGTGGTAACTTCATTCCCTGAGTTTGGAAATATTGCCAGAAGAGCCATTTTAGGGATAAGACAGTGAATTTGGTTCTGGATTATGTGGTTTACTGTTTGAGGTTCTGGTAGGTCATAAATGGAGGATGCCAATGGTATTTGGACTGTTTCTTCTTATGTGAAGGGAAAACATGTAAAGTGTACCCCAGGCCTTGTCAAGAACACCAATTTTAGAGGCCCTCTGCTTTTGATTTCCTCATCTTGTCCCTTGGCAACCTCTGAGCTTCCAGAAAGTCCCAAAGCCTTTAATCATTTATTGAAAATTTCAGGAAAAAAATGTCATTTTCTTAAGACTTTTATTTCCATTTTTTAACTACAATTTTTTTTTTTTTTTTTTTTTACAAAGAGAAACAAAGTTGTTTCTCTTAAAAATAAAGCAAAGTCAATCTGATCACTTTCCAAGAGTTCAACTCTCTTTGCTCCTTTTCATTTTGTAACTCAGTCCCCAGGTCCCTGATGAAGGGGTGAGCCAGCTTTGAGGGACATTCTCTGTAAAACCTGAATCTGGGGGACTCGTATTGCCTGGGCCAGGAGGAGTCTCTGTTACACTTAGGTTAGGGGAGGGGGAAAGGAGGAGGAAGTTCTGGGGAAGGGACTGGATCAAAATGCCCCAAACCCTTCAGGGCCTTTGTCCCCTGAACCTGGAGCTTAGCTGAGCTCTTTCAGAAAGACGAGGTAGAAGATTCACAGAGTGGCAAAGTTATAGTATTTTTGCAATTTACACCTTTCTGTTGGAGAGGGATGTTAAAAAAAAAAAGATAATAAAGAAATAAATGCTTCCTCTGGATGGTGGATATTTTGCAGAGTAAACTCTGATTTGGTAATGAAATACTACTGTCAGAGAGATAAGATGATCATGATGATGTTTGCACAACTTGGTAAATGTACTAAAAATCATTGAATTGTATACTTAAAATTGATGAATTTTATGGTATGTAAACTATACCTTAATAAAGTTGTTTGCAAATAATTAAGACCCATCTTTGAGTAGAAATAAATCCATTAGCATTTGAAGGTATTTGATGTTAGCAATCTCGGGGAAACAATGGCAGGTAAGACAACGTGATTTTTACCAAGGAACTTGAAATTTGTTGGTCACGTTTAGAACTATTGGCAAATGTCTTATCCTGTTGAGCACAGGTAGGAATATAGATCCCTCTCCCTCACCTTAAAGCCGGTAGGGAGACAATTTGTGGAAAGTTTGGGGCTTGCTAGTAGAGGTGGAAAATTGGATTTATGACAAAGACAAAAATAATTGGGGAAAAGAGGCCAAGAGTTTACACCATGAGGAATTTAGAGTCTCTGCCAACAATTTCTGAGTCCGTTTCCCGAAGGAAGTTCTCCTTGCCTGGAGCCCTTCAGGAATAGGTTAGGCAGCCTGCTCTGTGCTCTCATCATGCTACAGATCGGCTTACATCCGAAGAAATGGACTTGATTAACTTGCATTTTTAATGAGGTCCTTTTTCATGATCATAAAATGTACCACCTGCTCATTAAAGAAAATTTGGAAATTCATTCAAGTATAAAGGAGAAAATTTAAATCCACCACAGCCACCACTCAGAGACAACTTAATACTGTGGTACAAAAGCAGTAGCATTATTCTTTGGAATGCCCTATGGGTTTGTGAAGGTGAGGAAGAATGCCAATTTTTACTTCTTTCTACCTGATGCATTATTAGGATTAATTTGCCTCTCAGTATGCACCACTATTTTGATGGACCATCACTTTTAAAGCCTGCATAACATTCCCTCCAGGGGATTGCTTATTTAACCAGTCCCCTATGTTGAACCATTAGCCTATGAGAATGCTCTTGATAATTTCTTTTTTTAGTCAAACCTAACTTCCTTCAAATTTGCATTCTGGAATCTTATAAATTACAACCTCTTAAGAATTCTCTAGAAGAAAACTACCCTCTTCTCCTCTTTAAAGGTGCTGGTCTGAGGTTGGTGACCAACATGTGGGACAGAACATTTCCATTGGCCAAGGATGTGCCTATAAGGCCATCATCGAACATGAGATCCTGCATGCTTTGGGATTTTACCATGAGCAGTCAAGGACTGACCGGGATGATTACGTGAACATCTGGTGGGATGAAATTCTTTCAGGTGTGTACGAACCCAAGGTGGTTGGGTGGCATTTGCCATTATTTTATCTCTTGCTGAGACTAACCCTGGGATGACCTGGCCAAATCTGTGTGTGGATGAGAACTTCAGCTTCTCCAGAGGGAACACAAAATAGGAAGAGGGGACCATCTGTTGGCTTCTCTTGAGGACCGTACTGATCTGATCATAACTGATCCCAAATGAGGGTCTCAGGGAATGGCGTATGTTGGTTAACTCAATGTGGGGGTTAACTGAAAGTTAATGAGAAGTTGTTACTTTGTTTCAGTGGTTTTTTTGAAAATCTATCTAAAATGCTATTTTCAGGGTCTAAAATATCAGGGTCATTTTTCTGGATGTGAAATCTCATGTAGCTCTAGGAGACTCCATGAAGTTTAGTTCACCATATGATGACTCTTAAAACATACTCAAGAATTTTTTTGGTGCTTTACCAAGTCAATGATAGGTTTTTAAAAACGAAAACAACAAAAATGAATGCTTTTATCTGAAATTGTACCCCTAATTATGTTAATTCCGGCTAGTAGTCTGAGTTCTAGTTAATCAAAATGTACTGGTCTTTTCTTTCTTCTTCCTGAGCACCTCTCTTCTGACTCCAGCCCATACTGTGCAAAGGATGACAGTTTTATTTCACATATTATTATGCAGTTATGTTATTCTCACAATTCCCATATTCTTTAGTTCTGTTAGGCTTCCTTGGACACTACCTTCCTTAATTGTTTGCAGAACTAAGTAGAGTGCTTTTGAGTACACTAAAACATTATTTATTGAATACTTTCCCAATGTGCTGGGGAAAAAAGTCAATGCCATGTTTCTGAAAACACCTAATTTTTAATTAGGAATTAGTTTGGGGAGTGGAAAAGCATTATTTTTGGCAGTAATAGACTAATGAAATTTTAATGTATTAAAAGTGCCTTAACTATTACCACACATGGTTTTTGTAAGGCAAATAATTGGCTTGTAGTTATCTGTTTTATTTAGATCCTGGTATCATATATGGGTTCACATATTGCAGTGTCTCTCTAATAATTTTACTTTTAGGGCCTTGGAATAACTGGCCATGTTTAAAATTAAATATGAATCCCCAAAAGACTTCTGCCAGAACTAGCTCATTTTGGAGCAAGGTGGATCAATGGTTCTCACATGAGTTAGAGGTGAGGGTGGCTGATCATATCAAAATCACCTATGGGGTTTCTCAATCTGTGTCCCTCTCAGTACCTCATATTCTGATATTTCTATGAATGTGGAGTGCTGGTGGAAGGAGGGAAACTGTGTGGTTTGTAGAAGCCTAGATGTTACGAGGATTGGACCCAAACGCACACTTCCACCCCTCCGACCACCCAACCACTGAGCTAGAGGCCAAGTCGTATTCTTCTTTACCTCCCAGTCCAATCTTGAGAAGTGTTAGAGAGTACTTGTCCAGATATGAAATAACAGACCAAATTTAATGTATTTGTCTCCCAGGGGTAATAACTGGGTCTGTGTAGAGGGGAAAGAAGAAAGGGTGTCAGAGGTCAAAGGTCAAATCTCTGCTTGCAAGACTCAGGGCACTATTAGACTTTGTCTATATTTGCCTAGAGGTCTGAATGTCTTACCTTCCCGTACATATACTTGACTCTGCTGAAAATTACACGAGGAAGCAGAAAACATTCACATTTTTAAGTCTTGAAGAACACAATGCTTAGTGCTTTTCAGATGGTTTTAGGTTAAGTGAGGTTCCCTTTCTCAGAGGGAGCTGGCACATTTGCCGGAGTCATTTGCAGAGTTGCTCAGTCCTGGGTTGAGCATGGGTTACTCAACAAGTTTGCTCACCACCTGTCTATATTTTCACCAGGTATAATTCCACATATCTGAATTGACTGCAATCACTGGAGAATGGTTCTCAAATGGGATATCAAATACAATAAAATCATAAGCAAGGGCAGTATTATTGCTCAGAGTAGTTTATGACTTTTATTGCATCTCATCTTCAGTTGATGATGATCTTATTACTTACCTAAGAGCATACTGTACTGGCAATGTAGTTCTCTCCAAATCCATCTCCATTTCTTGTCAGAATTGTGTTTTCTGGATCTGTTTCCTTCCACTAAGGAAGAAGTTCAACTTCTGAAGTCTAGCGGGGGTCTGCAACTATAGCCCATGGGCCATATCCACTTGCTTTTATAAATAACATTTTATGGGAACACAGTCATGCCCATTTATGTATTGTCTGTGGCTGCTTTTGTGCTACGTGGCAGAGTTGAGTAGCTGTGACAGAGACCATATGGCTTGCAAAGTCAAAAATATTTTCTATCTTATCCTTTACACAAAAGGTTTGCTGACTGATCTATGGTGTACAAGACCACTCTGTCTTCAAGGCTCTCAGCTGTGAGTTTCCTGAAGGCAGGACCATGCCTGTCCTAGTCATTGCCGGGGCCACCACCTACCTCGCACAGCTTCCAGCAGAGATTAGGCGTGACAAAACTGTGTTGAATAAATATTTTTTAATTATTCAAAACATTAATTGGGTAAAGCATTCTGATAAGAATCCTTGAATAATAAAGGGTAAAATAATCTATTCTAACCTGATGATTTTATTGAAAGTTAAAGAAAACACATCCAGTGAGTTGCAAGTACTTTGCTTAAGGTGCCACCAAGAATCACCAGGAGATCCCAGACCCAAGTCCCAGTCCTCACAGCACCTTGATGCCCTTTATAATTCTACACCTCAAATGACATCCTAGGACCAAATGTTCTGGAAGGAGTTACTTTCCCCCTTCCCTGTTTGGGTCATTTATTTCTTTCAGTCCTGTCCCACCTTTGAAATTGCTTTGGTCCCAGTCCCCATAAAATCCCTGTGAGTTGGGAGGGTGAAACATCAGTATTCTCGTTTCATAAAGTAAGGTCTTGCTCAAAGGGGTTCGTTGGCTTCACCAATATCATTTGGAGATTCCACCAAGCACCAGCTGGACCACCCAGCCGGTTGCGCCGGAATTCTTTAATTCTAACTGTACCCGTGTTGAAGTCTTTGAAAGATGGTTACATTTTCTTCTCTCTAATTGTTAAAAACAACTGGATGGGAGCTAGAGAGGAGAAGAACATGAGGACGAGAAGTTATTATCGGAAGAGTTATGAGCATTCTCATTCAGTTTTCCTATCACTGCCCAAGAAGGAAATTAAAAATCTGTAAACTTCCCATTACTGCAGCTGAAACAGTAAATTCCTGGTGGCTAGTAGGTGAAAACAGTATCTGATCGGTTTCTCGTTTCACCATTCCACATTGTAGTACATATTATCTCACTTGCACTAATCTCATGAATACATTTTCCTTTTCGATTTTGATAGCGAAATAAATTTTCTTCTTCCTATTTTATTTTTATCTCCATGAGGCTATTTCTGCAACAGAAGAATGTAAGCCTTAATTGACAGGATGCCCTTTCTTGCCAGCTGCTTACCTTTCCCTCTGCCCCTCAGATTACCTTTCTCTAATCCGTGGAAGAGCTGGCCAGGTACAGCTCTTGGTGGCTGAGGTACTTGACTGTTAGCAAGATGTGGCAATCCTGAATATTTTCCTGAATTCAAAAATTATTGCCATTTGGAATACCTGCCTCCACTTTGATATTTTATCTTCTCTTTCTGAAAGCCTTCTACATATACATTCACACAGATGTATAATGAATCTTTGATTTAAATAAATAATATATTAAATAATATATAATGTGTATATATTTATGTATTAATTATAGCATGTATTTTATATTCATTATAATAATTTATATATTATATAATATATTAACTAGTTGATAGTAATTAATATGTATTAATTTTATATACATTATGCTAATTATAAATGGTAAATATGTAAATATATTTAAATCAAAGATACAGTGTCTCCTTATTTTTTTAAATCTCTGCTTGAGAAACTGGTCAAACGGAGTAGGACAAGGGAAATGATGTGACTGAACAGGACCTGTGGACTCTCTCCCTGACAGGTTACCAGCACAACTTTAACACTTATGATGACGACTCCATCACAGACCTCAACACGCCCTATGATTACGAGTCTGTGATGCACTATGGGCCTTTCTCATTTAACAAGAATGCAAGTGTCCCTACCATCACGGCCAAGATCCCTGAGTTTGACTCCATCATTGGGCAGCGCCTGGATTTCAGTGCCATCGATTTGGAGAGGCTGAACCGAATGTACAACTGCAGTGAGTACTTCTGGGTCTGAGGACTGGGTGTACCAGCCCCCACAGAGAGTCCTCCGGCCTGATCGATTTCCTGTACATTTCCTTTCCACTTTGTTCATGTTCTAGTTAAGGGAAATGGACAAATTACATAACCTTAGTTTCTCTGTCTCTGGAGTAGAAAAAATTACAACACCCACTTCATAGGATGGTTATGAAAATCAGTTGTGTGGTGTGTTTTGTAAAGTGAAAGTACTGGACCAATGTAAGGAGCTGTAATTGTCTCACTTCTTTAGCTTCCTTTTGAAGGGTGCATCACTATGTCAAGCTCAGGGTCAGTGATAGGCTTGAAAGTATTTTGTATCCTGCCAGATGCTTTATCTAGGTTAGCTGTTCCTAGAGTAACCTAATGCTCTGGAATGGCACGTTTCCTAAGATGACCCCGTGTTGGAGGAGGTCTTCGAAAGGACGTGAGCGATGGGTGACCCTTGAGCTAGACCTGGGCAATCTGAGGCTTCTCACCCCTCCCTTGTCCTTAGAGTGTACATTCCACCCACCATTCCCACAGTCAGAGCCATTTTCAAGGACGCAGCCTTGACAGAGCAATGGCTTGTTGAGAATATCTGGACAGTATATGTGACTGAACCCAATTAAGACCTCTATATGAAACTTTAAGATTCTAGTGGGTGGGTGTGCTGATCTACTCATCATGAGGCTTCCAAGACAAGCCTCACATGTAAGTTCCCTTGCTTATTAAACCTGCCACCTACCACTCTGGGGCAGTCTGCCTCTTTCTTTAGTCTCTCCCTGCCCTCCATCAGGTCTCACCTGGACAACTTCCACAGTTGTGAACCAACACCCTACTAGTTCTTTAATTCTGTTCAGTACATACGTACAGAAGACCTACTAAATATAAAGCTCAGTATCTAGCTTGTCCTTGTCCTTGATCTAAAGGAGTTCATGGTTGGCATTTACATAGCAAAGCATGATTCTTTTTCTCATGTGATTCTGTGACTCTGTGAGGTAGGTAGGGCTGCGTATATGTTGGCAGGTCTAAGATCCAATGGATGAGAGTAGGATTTGCATTTCAGAAAAATTCAAGACAATGAAAGCCTCATGATTCTACTGTATCTGAAAAATGAGGTCTCAGAGGTCTAAGATGTTGAGTATTTGAAATGAGATGCCTTAAATTTTTAACCAGGGGACAAAAATCTCATTTGCAGCCACAACTCACACCCTTTTGGACCACTGTGCTTTTGAGAAGACAAACATCTGTGGGATGATTCAGGGCACCAGAGATGATGCTGACTGGGTCCATGAGGACAGCACTCAGCCTGGACAAGTGGATCACACCTTGGTGGGACAATGTACAGGTTGGTGAAGGTGGAAAGTAAACACATTGAGTTGGTTCTCCAGGTTCAATTAGGTGATGGCTGTCAGCATGTTTTGCCTCCATTGAATGCTAGTTATCAAACCTGGAAATCTGAACAAGGACAAAGAACATTTCTCATATCTTATTTATTAACTCAGTAAAAAGCATCCAGCTTCCGGGCATGCAAAAGAAATATGCATTTAAGCAATGACAAAACTGATACAGACATATGGTTGATAAGACATGACTTTGTAGATAAGGGTAATGTATCTAGAGCGGTGCCCTCCGATAGAATGATAATGCAAGCCACATATGTAATGTAAAATTTTCTAATAGCCACATAAAAATGAAACAAAGGAAATTCTCTTTAAAAACTTATTTTATTTAACCCACTACATCCAAAGTATTTCAACATGTAATCAATATTAAAATTATTGATCCACACTTTTTTATACTAGGTACTTGAAATCTGGTGCACATTTTACCCTTCCAGCACATCTCAGTTTGGACTGGCTACAATCCAAGTGCCCAATAGCCACATACGTTTTGTAGCTGCCATATTGGCTAGCACAGTTTCAGATAGTTCCTGCATATGGTTTGTGTAGTGAAAAAGCCATAAAGTCAGACAGACCTGGGTCTGAAATCTGGCTCCACCACTTGCTAATTGTGACCACAGGAAGTTGTTTTTGTTGTTGTTGCTTTTTAAGTCTTTGCTTTTGCAAACCTCTCTGACCATCAAGAAATTGATACTTCACTATGAGGATGGAAGGAGATAACGCACACAGAGCTTCCAGCTGCAGACCAGCAGCTTCACTCCCCGTTTTATTTTTCCATCTTTCCTTTCTCTCCAGAGGTTCCACTTATTTTGTATTTCTTTTTTAACATCCTTTTATTATGTGCCTGTCATTGAAATCATCTCAACCCTATTTGGAAGGAGGTGGGGTTATAGATTATAATTGGGTTTTTTTTTTTTTTTTTTGGTGAGAAAGATTGGCCCTGAGCTAACATCCATGTCAATCTTCCTCTACTTTGCATGTGAAATCCCACCACAGCATGGTTTGATGAGTGGTGTGTAGGTCTGCCCCTGAGATCCAAACCCTCAAACCCTGGGCCGCCGATGCTGAGTGTGCAAACTTAATCACTATGCCACCTGGCCAGCCCCTATGATTGCTGTTTAAAGACTAGACTATTATGAAGTCCCTTAGTCCAAGCCTGTGTGAGAGTTGGTTAGAGTTCCTGCATAGAAGGAGCCCAGCTTGTCACCCAGATGGCAGGCCACCAGGGAGAAGAATATCAGAGGTCATAAAACATTGCCATTTTCCTCTAGCCTGGGTGAAGGGTGAAAGTCTCTGTCACACATCAGATTATTAAGTGTATAATCTCAAGTGTCCAAAGGGTGATCTAAGCATGAAGTTCTCTCTAAATTTCCATCATAGCCTCTAATCTCTCCTGTGGGATTGCTGCTAGGCTAATATACAATTTTCAGCTAAACAGAAAGGTGATCTTCATGTGAGAGGAACCTGCTGGAATAATGTTCTAGCATCTTAATAGGAAAGGAAAGAACCACACCCCAGAAGAAACATCTAGAGAAGCTTTATCAGGTTAACTTGACCAGCCATTATGCTTCTTCCACAGGAGGCACTTAACGGGACCATGTTCCCTCTGCTAGAGAGCACTGGCATTGTTTAGCAGGTGCATAGACTCGAAGAGCTCAAAGGATAGAAGCTACCTCCCATCTGAAACCCAGAGAGATGAAGGAACACCTAGTTAGTGGCAGAGCCAGAGCAAGAACTCAGGTCTCCTGACTCCCAGGCCTGAGTTACTGGACTTTTTCTTCCCAGTTTCAAGGCCACCTGGGTGAAATTCCTGAGCAAGGACCACCAGGAGAGCTTCTTAGCCATGTGAGCTCTTGTTTTCTTTAACCCAAGCACTCAGTAATTTGTAATGCAGAGGTCTCAGGCTAGTAAGTTCAAACATTGAGAAGAACGGGCAAGAAAATATAATTTCTCCTGATATAATATTGAAGCCCTTACGATATTTTTAAGCTTTATGGAAAGCTTATTTAAACATTGATGCTTGCTGCCGGTAAAGAGAGCATGTACCCATGTGTGAGACAGGATGAAGCAGAGAATCATATTGGCACAATATCTCTATTGTCTAGAATGGACTAGACGCTCACTTCATTTTTACTTTGAGAAATGTTTTGAGTGGAGCATTTGGTAAGAGGTCGAGTGCTGGAGCAAGTTTAAATGACTTTATAAGCAAGAATTGTTCCTTGCACTTGACTTTGAAAAGTGTGCTGGTTTTCCAAGTGACGTATCCATTTAGCCACCAGCTTGTTTTGGGGGAGAGAGTTTTGAGATATCTGAGTTGGGCAAACCCTAGCTCTGGCACAAATGTAGACACTTTCCCTCCCTCTTTTTTTTAGTGAGAAAGACTGGCCCTGAGCTAACATCTGTTGCCAATCTTCCTCTTTTTGCTTGAGGAAGATTGTCGCTGAGCTAACATCTGCACCAATCTTCCTCTATTTTGTATGTGGGATGCCACCACAGCATGGCTTGATGAGTGGTGTGTAGGTCTGCACCTGGGATCCAAACCCACGAATCCCAGGCCACCAAAGCGGAGAACACAAATTTAACCACTATGCCACTGGGCTGCCCCCCACCCTGGCTCTTTTTCAGTGTTCTTTCAAAGATTTCTTTACATTCAGGAGAAATCCTCAATTACTCCCTAATATGTCTTGAATGCCCCTTCTTATGACATGGTAAAGATGATTCTTTACCACTAATAATACATGCAGGTATTAGGCTAGAAACAGGTGAAATTGGACATTTATCACTGTCAATATTTAAAATCCAGTTCCTATGCCTTTGATCCCACAGTTTTTACACAACTAGGAGAGTAGCTCTTTTCCTTGGAATGCATCTCTAATTTAAACAATGAAGTCAGTGAAGAAAGTGGAATTCATCTCACAGAGGCTAAATTCCATCAAACTTTGCTTGAAGCCCATATTTCCTTCAGTCAAAGGTATACATTTCACAAGCTTGGGAATGAAGACAATCAAAGAAGCAGTGGAGAGCTGTGGCTTTAGCCAGCAAATCTGTCCATGGAGACAAACAGAATATTTACTGACATGCTTCTTTTTATTTTCCCCAGAAGAGTTCTAGCTTTCATTGCCTGGAAAATGGCTGTTCACAATTTCACTTTGCCAGGCCGAGGGCACCCTGGGGTGTGGGCAGACAGAGATGAGACATTGGCATGCTCTCTCCATAGGTGCTGGCTACTTCATGCACCTCAACACCAGCTCGGGTTTGGCAGAAGAGGCAGCCCTGTTGGAGTCTCGGATTCTTTACCCGAAGAGGACTCAGCAGTGCCTACAGTTTTTCTATAAAATGACAGGAAGTCCTTCAGATAGACTTGTCGTCTGGGTCAGGAGGGATGACAGCACGGGCAACGTTCGCAAGCTGGTCAAGGTGAAGACCTTTCAAGGTACTTAGAGGCGTTTGTGCAAGGACTGGTTTGGCTTAAAATTTGAGATCCCGATCCTTCTCCTCCTTCCCCTTCCCCTCTTTTTTCACCCTTCCCCCCTCTCTTCATTCCTTCTCCTCCTCCCCCCGCTCTGCCTCCTCCTCTTTCTCTTCTTCTTCCCTTGTCCTCCACCTCCCTTCTTCCTCTTCTAAATGCATCCTGTCTGGCATGTTTTAACCAACTCAGTGAATGTTTTTACCACCCAGAAATTAGAAGCAGCATCCAGGGTTTAGGTGAGGCTGAAATATACTTGTGTAGGAGGCCAATCAGAATATATAAATTCAATTTTCACTAGAACTTTGGAGCAAGCCAAGACGGAGAAAATTGATGACTCAGGGGTGGAGTTTGGAAGGTAAAAGGGAAGCAGGAATTGACGCTGCTGGAGAGAGAGTGGTTAAATAGCTGATCATACGTGTTTCTGAATCTGTTTCAGGAAACTGAAAGATATTATTTAACATGCTGAGTTAACTTGAAGCCTTCTTGTGAGGTTGATGGGAAATAAGCCATTGTATATATTAGTTTCATTATAATAATTTACATATTCCTAAGTGATACTTTATGTATTTCTATAAGAGGGTCAGCATGAAAACCTTAAAATGCTAAGGTAGGCAGTTGAATGTGAGGGTAGTCTGGCTGTGAATCAAGATGCAGGGTTATATTTACACCCTTTTGTTGTGGTGGTGGTTCATTCATAACTGGGAAAAGAGAGACACACTTTCCTATTTTTCCATTCAACAAAGAATTTCTCAATTAAAATGAGTCCCAGTAAAGGAAGCATTCTTTGTCAGCTTCTAGAGGAAGCTGCTGCTCCTGAAGGGTGGAAGCTTCCTTAGAGGCCATTAATAAGAACAGGTGCCCGAATGCCTCTCCCCAGACCACTCTGTGGGCTCCCTGGGAACGCTGCAGACAATGGTTTTGAGGGGTTCACTTTTCTGGCTGAAATGTACAGAGCATCTTTATCAAATGGAGGGATGACAGCTAGGTGCCCTTTAAGAGCTGAGAATTTTCTGTTACCAAGGATTGTAAATATTTCATGAGAAAATGAATTACCGTCTCAATAATATTGATGGGATCTATTATTGCTCACTTTCATATAAAGTTTCAAATGTTATCCTTGTAAGTATAAAGTCAATCAAGCAGATTTCCCATGCTTTCTTACTTCCTTACACTGCTATGCTTTGAATTCTACTGAATTCAGTGTGTCTCTAAGTTTCCTGGAAGCATCATATGAATGGATTTTTAAAATAGTACATTCTGATACTGACTTGTTGATGAAACTTTTCTAAAAGGTTAGTTGAATATCATTTAGTGTTCATGTGGTATTCAACTTAAGAGAGTTGCAACTGTTTTTGAATAGCTTTTGACTTTTGTAAAATGTGTTTTTTAACCAAAATGCTTGCATACAAAATACGTGTCTCTGTGTGCATGTATGTATATATGTATGTTTATATGCAAACTGACATGTAAAATGCTTGCACACAAAAATGTGCGTACACACACACACACACACACACACACACACACAGTAAGGAGGACAATTCTGAACTAATAGGGATGAGCTTTGTCTTCTCAAACGTTCTCAGTACCGTTTACTTCCTGCCCGATTCATAGCAGCTCAGTGGGAGCATGTATGTGGAACCTTCTTAATGACTTTGTAGAGGAGTCACTGCCCATTCGGTAATGGCCACTCAAGTCTTCCTCTCAGTATCATGTTCCTACATTTCAACCTCATGGTCAACCCATATGAAGAAAAAAAGGCACTTAGTCATTAGCAAGAAAGCGATTCTTGTTCTCTTTTCAGAATTCCCATGATCTATAACTATGCTGATTAAGTAGTTCAAATCTTATGTTTCCGTCCCTATTCTGGGCTTTCTGGCACCATTACATTTCAAGTCCACATGTCGTTCACTTGACTGCAGTCCTGTCCCCAGAAGATGGCAGTTACATCAGGTTGTATGTTACAGACATGGTCTCTGTCCCTTCTCCATCTCTCTCCTGTGTGTACATGTAACCTGACCACACAGGCCACAACCAGCTCCACCCCAGAAAAAAAAAACATTGGTAGACCTGTCTCTTGAAGTCATCCTTAGAATCACTGAGAACAAAGGGAAATAAAAGAGCTCTTCAGTTTTGGAGAAAGTACAGCTCTGTAAGTAGATTTCTGGTTACAACACACAGAAAGAGGGAAAAAGACCCTTTCAAAGCCCTCTAACCAGTCATATTTCAGATTAAACTTCTGTAACATTCACCTGTGTGAATTCCTTTTAGGCAGCATGATTCCCTCTTGTGATGCTGCATTTTTCTTCTCTCTAAGCCCAATGCTAGGGTACAGCCTGGGCACAATACCAAAGTGGGGCATATCTTTGAGAAATTCTGAGTTGCTCTGGCCTGGCAGTTTCCTCTCCCTAGACCCTCAGGCTCCTTTCTGGCTTCTTATGCTGTCAAGCCCAGGATCCCACGATCTAGAACGAGCTTCTCACTTCCTACCTCAGCTCTTTATTCAGAATTCCCACTCCTAGTTCAATCTGAGGAAAAAAGCAAGTAGATCTAATTTTCACTAGACCGTGGACATCTGGATGGTGGTAGCCCTATTTGGATTATTTGTTTTTTAAAAGAGGAGGTGTCCAGCATCACGGCGGAGTGAGATATCCTCTTTGAATCTCTGCCCCCTAAGACAACGAAAACATCATTCACATTCTATCAGAGGTCAATCAAACAGTACAAAGGACTTTTAAGAAACCCCTGCTGCCATACATCTGATGGTGGAGGCCCGAGAAGCCCCAAAGGACGAGAGGAGAGGTAAGAAGCTTTACTCCCCCTCCCCAATTGATCAACAAAGACAGACAGTGCGGCTCACAGACAGAGGGGGAAGGGGCGGCCCACTGCGGGGAAAACTATCACCCTCCAGGTGCTCTCAAAGACTGTCAAGAGATCCCCACTGGGAAGCGACAACAGACAGTTTCGGGGGTGTGGCAAGTGCCCCAAGAGAGCCAGAAAGGAAACTCCTGGGTTGAGCAGGAGAAAGAGAGAACCCCTCCCCCCACATGCCCGGCGTTGTAGCATAATCCCTCCAGGGACTGCAGCGGGCTCAGAACACACCGCTTGCGATCTCCATCCAGTGGCAGCAGGAGGAAACTGCAGGACCAACTTCAAGATGAAAAAAAAAGTAAAGCTGTGGGATCCATGCAAAGGTTTGTTGTCTACAGACCAAAAGGAAAATGACAAACACCCAGAAACCAACCCTGAAGGCACAGAATTCGATAACCTGAATGACAGAGAATTCAAAATAGCTATCATAAACAAACTCAATGAAATACAAGAGAACACATAGAAGCAAATCAACGAATTCAGGGTTTTCATCACAAAAGAGATTGAAACCATAAAGAAAAACCAATCAGAGTTATTAGAGATGAAAAACAAAATCAACGAGATAGTGGAAAAAATGGAGTCTTTAAAGAGCAGAACTGACAATATGGAGGAACGAATTAGCACTATTGAGGATAGCCACGCAGAAATGCTCCAGATAGAGGAGGAGGAGAGAGAACTAAGACTAAAAAGAAATGAAGAAGTTCTTTGAGAAATATCAGACTCAATGAGAAAAGCAACATAAGGATAATAGGTATTCCAGAAGGAGAAGAAAAAGAAAAAGGAGCAGAGAGTTTGTTCAAAGAAATAATAGCTGAGAACTTCCCTAACCTAGGGAAAGAGATGGAAATAACAGTGAATGAAATCAATAGATCACCTAAATATATAAACGAATAAAAAATCATCACGTCACATAGTAGCAAAGTTAACTAGTTTCCGAGACAAGGAAATTATATTAAGGGCAGCTAAACAAAAAAACAAAATAACATACAAAGGAAACCCCATCAGGCTCTCAGCCGATTTCTCAACAGAAGCTACAGGCTAGGAGAGACTGGAATGATATATTCAAAATCATGAAAGACAAAAACCTTCAGCCAAGAATACTTTATCCAGCAAAAATATCCTTCAAATATGAAGGAGAAATAATAACTCTCTCTGATAAACAAAAGCTAAGAGAGTTCATCACCACAAGACCCCCACTACAAGAAATGCTCAAGAAGGCCCTTAGGCCTGAAAAAAAACAAATGAGAAAGGGGATACAAAGATTTCAGCAAGGAGAAAAGCAAGGAGACTAAACCAGAACAAACTACAGTTGGATAACATCAAAAATTAATTCAAGCTCATCACTGTAAACACACACTCACGACACAAGATGGACTAAGTAGTGACAACAAATAAGGAGGGGAAGAGGACAGGGATTGAATCCACTTAGCCTAAGGAAAGAGGAGGCATCTGAGAATGTACTATCTTATCCAGGAGATCTCTTATATAAACCTCACAGTAACCACTAAACAAATAACCAGAAGAGAATCACACATGACAAATAAAGAGAAAACTAACAGAATGAGCATGCAGAAATACCAAACTGAATTTGCAGTCCGAAACACAAGTGACAAGAAACGAAGGACATGCAAAAGAACCAGAAAATGAACAATAAAACAGCAACATTAAACCCTCATATATCAATAATCACTCTAAATGTAAATGGATTGAATTCTCCAATCAAAAGACATAGAGTGGTGGGATGGATTAAAAACCAAGAACCAACAATTTGCTGCCTCCAGGAAACACATCTCAGCTCTAAAGACAAACACAGACTCAAAATAAAAGGATGGAAAATGATACTCCAAGCTAATGGCAAACAAAAGAAAGCAGGAGTTGCCATACTCATATCAGACAAAGTAGAATTCAAGATAAAAAAGGTAATAAGAGACAAAGAAGGGCAATATATAATGATAAAAGGGACACTTCACCAAGAAGACATAACAATTATAAATACCTATGCACCCAACACAGGAACACCAAAGTACATAAAACAACTGCTAAAAAACTTAAAAGGAGATATTAACAATAACACAATAATAGTAGGGGATCTTAACACCCCCCTTACATCAATGGATAGATCATCCAGACAAAAAGTCAATAAGGAAATAATGGACTTAAATGAAAAACTAGATGGAATGGACTTAATAGATATATACAGAGCACTCCACCCAAAAAGAGCAGAGTACACATTCTTCTCAAGTGGGCATGGAACATTCTCAAGGATAGACCATATATTAGGAAACAAGGCAAACCTCTATAAATTTAAGAAGATTGAAATCATTACAAGCATCTTTTCTGATCATAATGCTGTGAAACTAGAAATCAACTGCAAGGAAAAAACTGGGAAAGGGACAAAGATGTGGAGACTAAACAACATGCTATTGAACAACCAGTGGGTCGTTGATGAAATTAAAGGAGAAGTCAAAAGCTATCTGGAGACAAATGAAAAAGAAAATACACCATACCAACTCATATGAGACGCAGAAAAAGTGGTCCTGAGAGGGAAATTCATAGCAATACAAGCCCACCTTAACAAACAAGAAAAATCCCAAATAAATAAACTTAAACTGCACCTAACAGAATTAGAAAAAGAAGAACAGACAAAGCCCTGAATCAGCAGAAGGAGGGAAATAATAAAAATCAGAGCAGAAATAAATGAAATTGAAACCAAAAAACAGTAGAAAGATCAATGAAACAAAGAGCTGGTTCTTGGAGAAGATAAATAAAATTGACAAACCCTTAGCCAGACTCACTAAGAAAGAAAGGGAGAAGACTCAAATAAATAAAATTAGAAATGAAAGAAGAGAAATTACAACAGATACCACAGAAATACAAGGGATTATTAGGGAATACTATGAAAAACGTTATGCCAACAGATTGGACAATCTAAAGGAAATGGACAAATTCTTGGATGCATACAACCTCCCAAAACTGAATCAAGAAGAAATAGAGAATCTGAACAGACCAATCACAAGTAAAGAGACTGAAACAGTAATCAAAAACCTCCCCAAAAATAAAAGCCCAGGACCAGATGGCTTCCCTGAGGAATTTTACCAAACATTCAAAGAAGATTTAGCACCTATCCTTCTCAAACTATTCCAAAAAATAGAGGAAGATGGAATACTTCCTAACACATTCTATGAGGCCAACATCATTCTGATACCAAAGCCAGACAAGGACAATACAAAGAAGGAAAGCTACAGGCCAATATCACTGATGAACATAGACACAAAAATCCTTAACAAAATATTGGCGAACCGAATACAGCAATACATCAAAAAGATCATACACCACGATCAAGTGGGATTTATACCAGGGACACAGGGATGGCCCAACATCTGCAAATCAATCAATGTAATACACCACATTAACAAAATGAAAAATAAAAACCACATGATCATCTCAATCGATGCAGAGAAGGCATTCGACAAGATCCAGCATCCATTTATGATAAAAACTCTCAACAAAATGGGCATAGAAGGAAAGTACCTCAACATAATAAGGGCCATATATGACAAACCTACAGCTAACATCCTACTCAATGGGGAAAAACTGAAAGCCATTCCTTTGAGGACAGGAACAAGACAAGGGTGCCCACTCTCATCGCTCTTATTCAACATAGTACTGGAAGTTCTGGCCAGAGCAATTAGGCAAGGAAAAGGAATAAAAGGACTCCAAATAGGCAATGAAGAAGTGAAACTCTCACTATTCGCAGATGACATGATCTTATACATAGAAAACCCAAACAACTCCATTGGAAAACTACTAGAAATAATCAACAACTACGGTAAAGTGGCAGGGTACAAAATCAACTTACAAAAATCAATTGCATTTCTATACACTAACAATGAACTAACAGAAAGAGAACTCAAAAAGACAATCCCATTTACAATTGCAACAAAAAGAATAAAATATCTGGGAACATATTTAACCAAGGAGGTAAAAGACCTATACAATGAAAACTATGAGACACTATTGAAAGAAATTGAGGAAGACATAAAGAAATGGAAAAATATTCCATGCACATGGGTTGGAAGAATAAATATAGTTAAAATGTCCATTCTACCTAAAGCAATCTACAAATTCAATGCAGTCCCAATCATCAGAATCCCAATGTCATTCTTCACAGCAATAGAACAAAAAATACTGAAGTTCATATGGGGCAGCAAAAGACCCCAAATGGCTAAAGCAATCCTGAAAAAAAAAGAACAATGCTGGAGGCATCACAATCCCTGATTTCAAAATATACTATAGAGCTATAGTAATCAAAACAGCATGGTACTGGTACAAAAATAGACACACAGATCAATGGAATAGAATTGAAAGCCCAGAAATAAAACCACACACCTATGGACAGCTAATCTTCGACAAAGGAGCAAAGAACATACAATGGAGAGAGGGAAGACTCTTCAGTAAATGGTGCTGGGAAAATTGGACAGCCACATGCAAAAGAATGAAAGTAGACCATCTCCTATCGCCATATACAAAAATCAATTCAAAATGCATTAAGGACCTGAAAGTGAGACCTGAAAGTATAAAACTCCTGGAAGAAAATATAGCCAGTACACTAATTGATATTGGACATAAAGGGATCTTTTCAGACTCCATGTCTACTAGGACAAGGGAAACAAAAGAAAAAATAAAAAAGTGGGACTTCATCAGACTACAGAGCTTCTACAAGGCAAATGAAACAAGGATCAAAATGAATAGACAACACACCAGCTGGGAGAAAATATTCGCAAATTGTTTGTCTGACAAGGGATTAATCTCTGTAATATATAAAGAACTCATACAAACGAGCAACAAAAAAACAAACAACCCGATCAAAAAATGGGAAAGGACATGAACAGACATTTTTCCAAGGAAGAGATACAGATGGCTAATAGACACATGAAAAGATGTTCAACATCACTAATCATCAGGGAAATGCAAATCAAAACTACACTAAGATATCACCTTACACCTGTTAGAATGGCTATAATCACCAAGACAAAGAACAACAAGTGCTGGAGAGGTTGTGGAGAAACAGGAACCCTCATTCACTGCTGGTGGCAATGCAAACTGGTGCAGTCTCTATGGAAAACAGTATGGAGAGTCCTCAAAAAATTAAAAATAGAAATACCTTATGATCCAGCAATCCCACTCTTGGTCATCTACCCAATGGACATGAAATCAACCATCACAAGAGGCTTATGCACCCCTATGTTCATTGCAGCATTATTCACTACAGCCAAGAAGTGGAAGCAGCCCAAGTGTCCCTCGACTGATGATTGGTTAAAGAAGATGTGGTATATACATACAATGGAATACTACTCAGCCATGAGAAAAGACAGAATTCTCCTATTTGCAACAACATGGAGGGACCTAGAGGGTATTATGTTAAGTGAAATAAGCCAGAGAGAGAAGGACAGACACTGCATGAATTCACTCATATATGGAATATAAATGAACACACAGATGGACACAACTGATTGGTGGTTACCAAAGGGAAGGGGGGTGGGGGGTGGGCACAAGGGGTGAAGGGATACATCCACATGGTGATGAACAAACAATAATGTACAACTAAAACCCCATGGTGTTATAAACTATTAAGACATCAATAAAAAATAATAATAATAAATTTAAAAAAAGAGGAGGGATCCCCTACTTGGTGGAATTTCAGATAATAGGAGGAAGATAAAAAATTGGATGTTAGGGTGTGAGTCAGTTTTCCATAGAGGAGATCCAGCTGGTCTTGTAAGTTATCATCTTCTCTACAGCCTTCCACATATGTCTCTGACATTAAGTCATTGTTCAGACTCTATAAAATTGACATTATTTGACTTTTGGCTTACAAAATTACTATTTCATACGGTTAAGCCTAATACTTGGGTATTCAGTGCTAACATTAGGGGATGGGTTGCCTTTATACCGTCAAACCCAGGTGGAAACCTAGAACCTGTGGAATTAAATGATAATGGAAAACATATTCATGATTAAAATTTGGATATGAATTTTAAAATAAATCATAATGTGTAATTTTTTTAGATATTTTCCCTTACTAGATATGTGACTTTGGAAAAGTCCGTTACCCAGCTTATAACGTACCTGTGTCCTAGGGCCATTGTGAGGACTACGTGAGATAATTCGTGGAAAGCACTGGCGTGGTACCAGGCTCATAGTAAGTGCTCAGTAAATGTTGGCCACAGTTGTCACCCTCCTTGTTCTGTGTTCTCAGGAGACAGTGACCAAAATTGGAAAATTGCCCATGTGACACTCAGAGAGGAAAAGAAGTTTCGCTACCTTTTCCAGGGCACTAAAGGCGACCCCCAGAACTCGAATGGGGGAATTTACCTGGATGACATCACTCTAACGGAAACCACGTGCCCCACAGGGGTTTGGACAGTGCAGAATTTCTCCCAGGTCCTTCAGAACACGGTGAAAGGGGACAGGCTCCTGAGCCCTCGATTCTACAATTCAGAGGGCTACGGTTTTGGGTTGACCTTATACCCTCACGGCAGAATAAGCTCCACTAGCTCTGGCTACATGGGACTTGCATTTCACCTGTGCAGTGGGGAGAATGACGCTGTCCTGGAGTGGCCAGTGGAGAACAGACAAGTGATAATGACAATACTCGACCAGGAACCTGATGTCAGGAATAGAATGTCCTCAAGCATGGTGTTCACCACCTCCACGTCCCAGACATCTTCAGGTAGGTGGTTCTAAGATCTGCCCCTCAACCTGGAAGGGCCAACAGAGATGATTCTCCTCTGTGTAAGAGAGAGTCACATTCTTCTCCATTAATGTTTCCTCCATGGGCTAATCAACGACACAGTCGCATTGGAGTATCAAGTTAAAATTTTCAGTGTTGTCGTATCTTCCTTCACTTTTCTGAATTCACTTATCAAGCATCTTTTAAGGACTTGCAATGTGCCAACTGTGTGCTAGGTACTTCAAATACAAGCAAATCAGGCAGCTCCTCCTTCATGGAGCTCAGTCTAAATAAGAAGACAGATACTGCTAATCATTTATCAAATACTCAGAATTTGCTAGGCTCTGTGCAAAACTAATGCACTGACTCCTAAAATATTACTGATCATCATGTTCATGAAACAAATTTGCCTTGATAAAGAAGTGGGCAGACTATTTTTTTTTTCAAATAAAGAGCCTTAAGCCTTAAAAGAAAGAAGCTATTGTGTTCCTCCCTATTTATTGAGGAAGTCACTCAGTAGTGGACAATTGACCATTCAGAGCTGTAGTTCTCTGCCTCTTCCCCCTTCCAGTTCTGAGTTTTAATTCTCCTGGAAAGAGTAAATAACCTGATTTTTCCAACATATATTTTCTGACTAACGAAGTTCTATATACCCATTAAAGACAAATTGGAAAGTGAAGTATAAAGACATAACGTGATTTGACGCTACCTATAACTTTGCAGCAATAAATGACTCCGTCATCTGGGACAGGCCGTCCATTGTGGGATCCTATGATGATGACTGTGACTGTTTTAGAAGCATCGACTGGGGCTGGAGTAGTTTCATTTCCCACCAAATGCTAAAAAGAAGGAATTTTCTTAAAAACGATGACCTTATACTTTTTGTGGACTTTGAAGGTAATTTTTCTGGTCTTCCTGAATAAATAATTATATACTCTGGGTGTTCTACTGATTTTACACTGATTTTTAAACAATTCATGGAGGGTGAGGATCTTTTCTGAGGACTAGGTTAAAAAAAAAAGATGTGTTGTAAGAGAACCACATTTTACTCTATTGCTCAAGGACACATCTTTATTTTAACTGTCGTTGGGAGAAACTAAAACGTTAGTGTCACCTTTTTTGATAATTTATCAAGCATGACGGTTCACTGACTTCAATTTAGTTTCAATCAGTCTATTCATGCTTACTTTATGCTTCTTTTTTCAAGTAAAATAAATTAAAATGTGACTGCACTATTTTAAAAATAAAAACAGCTAGCCTTATGAGAATCAGCTGGATTCAAAGCCACTTTGGGTGATGTCCATGAGGGATAGAGGTGGCGCAGAGAACTTTCTCCAGAAGTAGAAGTTAATTGTAGTCAGATATTAATTGTAGATCTTGCTCACCACCCTTTGTCAATTTCCTCAAGATATCACCCACCTTACCCAGACCGAAGTTCACACTAACGACGGAAGGATGATTCCCCAAGGCCTCATTCTCCAAGGCCAGGTGGAGCAGGTCTCAGAAGAAGGTTCAGGAAAGGCCTTGTTAGAGAAGGCCCTACCCAGCAGCCTGGATCAGGGGCAGCCCAGCCGACAGAAGCGGTCAATGGAGAACACGGGCCCCCTGGAGGACCACAACTGGCCACAGTACTTCAGAGACCCGTGTGACCCAAACCCATGCCAAAATGAAGGCATCTGTGTGAACGTGAAAGGGATGGCAAGTTGCAGGTAGGCTCTGTGGCCAGGGGGAGGCAGGTGGTGGGTCAGCAGACATGAGGTGAGCGTTTGTGTAACCCTGGTAAAGGGCGCTGCTCTCAGGTTAGGGCAATGACACCATCAGATGGTCAATTGGATGTGGCTGTCCTTGACTCTACAAAGCTGTGCCCTGAGTCAGTGAGCTCATGCTGTCAGGGCAGAGCAGGGGTCTTGCCAGAGCAGAGGAGTCCCAAATCTCTTGTCTCTTGATTTTTATCCCTTTCCCACCCTGAGGCATTGTCAACCACGTCTTCAATGTTGTTGGGATTTCAAACTCCACCGCAGTGCTTACAATCGACCCAGAGATTTTAGCCCAGGGTGTTTCTACTCCATGATCTGCCACAGTGGGACTCAGGACCAAGCTTCCATCTTCACTCACTGCCGATGTCATCATTAGTTATTAATTATTATTTCTACTGTCCATTACTTCTGTTGTATTATTATTATAGTTCTGTTTTCAATGATAGTAGTAAGAATATCTGATATTTTTTGACTGTTTGCTATGTGTCATGTGCTCTCCTGAGCAGTATACACACATGATCTAAATTATTCCTCACAGTCACCCTATGACATAAGGGCCCTTCTTATCCCTATTTAGTATATAAGGAAGTTGAAGCTTAGAGAGGTTAAGCAATTTAACTAAAATTACCCAGACGGTAAATACCAGAGCTGGGATACATCCAGGTCTGTCTGTCTACACAGTTCACTATATTTAATAGTTCTTCTTATAATGTTTGTTATTTGCATAAAAATATTTCATAAAAGGATGTATGTGATGATGAAAGCATCAGTTACATTTGACAGAATGGTAGCAGATGTAGGAACCACTCTGCTTGGCTCAAAATATCTGCATTTCTTCTGAGTTCTCTTTAATCTCCACTTTGTGTCTTCTTTTTTAAACTTTTATTTTGAAATAATTTTGGACTTACGGATACATTGCAAAACTACTACAGAGTTCCCATATCCTAATGTTATCATCTTACATAACCACAGTGCAATTAGCAAAGCCAAGAAATGAACATTAACTAAATGCTATTAGCAATGGTATTAACTAAACTATAGATCTTATTTTGATTTCCCCGTTTCTCCAGAAAACATCTGTTTTCTGTTCTAGGGTCCAGTTCAGGACCCTACATTACATTTTGTTTCCATGTTGTCTGGTTTTCTCCAATTCCTCAGTCTTTCATGACCTTGACACTGTGGAAGAGTAGTGGTCAGTTATTTTGTAAATTGTTCCTGAACTGGGGTTTATCTGTTGTTTTCTCATGATTATGTTGAGGTTGTACATTTTTGGCAAGAACAGCAAAGATGAGATATGCCCTTCTCGGGGTACCATGTGAGGGGCACCTGGCGTTAATATGTGTTACTACTGGTGATGCTAACCTTGATCACCTGGCCAAGGCGGTGTCCAACAGGTCTCATTCCTGAAAAGTCACCATTCCTCACTCTGTAATTAACATATACCTTGGGAGAGACTCTTGGAGACCATGCAGACATCTTGCTTTTCCTCAAATCCTCATCCACTAATTTCAGCACCCATTGGTGGATCCTGCTACAACAATCACCATTATAATATATTAAGGGTGATTTTCTATTTCATCCACCCCCTCCGTGTTCATTAAGTGACATTCTTGTATAAAGAATAACTGTCCCCTCCTCCCCATTCTTCTATCCATGCAATTATATATTTATATCACTAAGTATTCATAAATATTTTATTCTATGGGTGATATTTCAATGATGCCATGATTTATTTTGTTGCTTATACTGTTCCAGCTTTGGCCTTTTGAGCTCTTCTAGACTGGCTCCCATGTGCTTTCAATACACACTCATCCTTTCATGAACATGATCTTACTTTCTGGCACCACAGGATACTCCAGGCTCATCTTTTATTTTCCCTGCCCCAGTCCTGGAACCAATCACTTTTCTAAAGAGCCCTGGTTCCTTTTATTGGAGAATGCCCACCTTGTTTCTTGAGGGCTTTACAGCCATGGGTCTGCACCTCTTTGCTGATAGGTTACTGGATGCCAGATTTCAATATGTGCCCCAACCGGCTTCATCCTTTTCAGGGTAAGGAAAACTAGGGCTTTCCACCCATGTGTCAGTCTCTACTCAGTCAAATTATTCACCTCCCACAAACCTGCAGGTTGGAGTTTGTGGAACGTGCCCCTCTAAGTAAGACCAGAGAATATAATTAAACTGTTTTTGGAGGGACAGGGCCAGAAAAATATGAACAAACTTGCCATTACTCACTGATTTTTAAGAAGCCAATTCCTAGGCTAGAGATGAGGCCTTTAAAGGTGAAATAGTTCCAGGAGTAATAAAAAGGAGGCCTTGACTTCTGATCATCTCATTCTGCTCTGTGAGCAGACTTTGTGATAGGAACGTTGTTTGAAACAAAGGCTAGAATTGTTCTACACGAAGGACTAAAACACTGCACTCAGTGCCTTGGTTCTGAGATTAGTTGGTCTTTATTCCAAACAACTTTTAAAAAAGGAACACCAAAGCGTAGCCATAGTGTGCCTGCTGTGTGCCAAACACCGCGTGATGGGCACAATGTGCTCGTTATCTCGTGCGGACTTCAGGCTGACCTGCAAGATCGGTGGCAGTACGCGCAACTGACAGTAACATTTTAACTGATATTGTCTAGAAGTTTTCAAACTCCAGCTAATGCACTGAGTCAGACTCTATCTGGAGAATTTCCTCTGTAGCTTATAGTCTGAGCCAGTGTCAGGCAACATAGTCTTTGAGTGCTCCCAAATCTTTCTTCTGAACTTTGCACATGGTGGCCAAGAGGACCAAGTCTGGAGACAGACCTCTGGGGATTAGACTTCAAGTGTGTAACACGAACCGTGTGACCTTGAGCAAGTGATTTAATCTTTCTGTGAAATGAGGATGACGAGAATGGCCTTGTAATAACTGCCATCTCAAAGGGTTGTTACAGGATTCAATTAACTGACTCATAAAGCACTTTGAATGGGGCCAGGCACGTGGAACCCCTCAGTAAGTGTTTGCTGCCATTATTGTTGTGTTGGTGCTTGTCACTGGGAAGTGCTGGAGGCTTGGGTGGCTCCCACACTCCCCCTGTGTCCTGTTCCGCCAGGTGCATCTCCGGTCACGCCTTCTTCTACATGGGGGAGCGCTGTCAGGCCACGCAGGTGCACGGCCGCATCCTGGGCCTGATGATTGGAGTCACGACCGGCGTGGTCTTCTTGACCTTCACCATCATCTCCATCCTTTCCCAAAGGCCAAGGCAGTGACCCACCTGCTGACATTGGCCAAACCACAGAAGCGCCTCTTCCACTCAGACCTTCCCTTTCTGTGTTCAGCACAGTTTGGGGTGGTTCTATCAGCCTTGCTTTGGGTAGGCCTCTGAGGACCAATGCCTTCAGCCTCACGTGTGACCATAATGGTTTTTCTTCCTCCCTATGGTTCTGTCACCCTGTGAAGTGCTTGGAATGTATCTAGTGTGTCCTGTGACAACATTCATTACACTTCTTTGTAAATCACTTATCCAATCATCTGTTTTTCCCATAGTCTGTAAGCTCCACGTGGGCAGGTCCTCATTTATCACACTAGCCCCGGGGCTGGAAGTGTGCCCAGCCAGCATCTGTGGGCTCTCAATACAAGTGAATGAATGAACCAATAATTGAATGAATAACTAAGAAAGAGAAACTCTCTCATTTCTACTACATTTGCTTTCTTCTTCCTGTGATTCTAAGGAAAGGTCTTTAATAAATCCAATATTTAGTCAGTACCTTGGATGCATCCAGCACTGTGTGTAAGTTTCTGTGTGTGTGGAGGGGGGAGGAGGAGAGTTGTCCAAAAGCTCTTTCTCAGATCTTTTAAAAATTTAAAATATATTTTATATGCTATTTGTGTATAAAATTATTGTTAACAAACTGAAAGAATCTGGTAGAAGAGAATCTTAAAGAAGGCTTTTCAGATACACTTTCTTTCCCAAGGAGATAAAATCTGGCCGGGGCAAGAAAGTTCTGTGATAGATCAAGTCAAAAGAAAGCTGAGGTTCCCATCCTCAGCACAAGCCCCACAAGAGCTGGCTCTGGAAATTTACTAAAAGAAAATGTTTCAAGGAGCCTGAGTGCTCCAGGCTTTAGGTTACCAGCTTCCTAAGTGTATACTTTATGGTCATTCTGGAAACAAACATGAGGAATTAAGAAGTGTCCCTTTAATGCAAAGGTGTGAAAAGAGTTTGTAGCAGGTACAAACAATACCCCCACGGGCACTGACTCTCAAGCCTGAGGTGCATCAGTATCCTCTGGAGGGCTGTTTGAAACACAGATGGAGGGGGCGCAGTGGTTTAGTTTGCACTTTGGCAGCCCGGAGTTCGTGGGTTTGGATCCCAGGTGCGAACAGACCCACTGCTTGTCAAGCCATGTCGTGGCAGCGTCCCATATAAAGTAGAGGAAGATGGGCACGGATGTTAGCCCAGGGCCAGTCTTCCTTGGCAAAAAAGAGGAGGATTGGCAACGGATGTTAGCTCAGGGCTGGTCTTCTGTACACAAACAAAAAAACACGGATGGAGGGCACCACCCCCAGAGTCTCTGATTCAGTAGTTCTGGGGTGGGGTCTGTCTTGTTATGTGCCATCAAGATGACGCCAATTCCCAGCCACTCTATGAATGAGTGATGTCCTGTCCTCAAAAGCCCTACTCAGCTCCTGTAGACTCATGCCTATGGCTTCCTTTATGCAGTCAGTCCATCTCATATTTTTTCTTCCTCTTTTCCTGCTGCTTTCTACTTTTTCCAGCATTATTGTCTTTTCCAGAGAATCCTGCCTTCTCATGATGTGCCCAAAGTAGGACAGCCTCAGTTTTATTATTTTTGCCTCAGTTCAGGCTTTATTTCAGGCTTAAAATCAGGCTTAATTTGTTCTGGGACCCACTTGTCTTTCTGGCACTCCAGGGTATCCCTAGAGCTCTCCTCCAGCATTGTATCTCAAATGAATCAATTTCTTTCCTGCCAGCCTTCTTCACTGTCCAACTTTCGCACCTGTACCTAGTAATTGGGAACACGAGGGCGTGGATAATCTTGGCCTTAGTCTCCAATGACACTTCCTTTCACTTGATGATCTTTCCTAATTCTTTCATTGCTGCCCTTCAGAGTCTCAATCTTCTCTTGATTTCTTGGCTACAGTCTCCATTTAAATTGATGACTGAACCAAGATTTTATAAACAAAATCTTTAACAATTTCAGTGTTTTCATTGCCTGCGTTAAAGTTGTTTAGTTCTTCTGCAGTTATGATTTTTATCTTCTTGATGTTCAAGTGCAGTCCTGCTTTGGCGCTTTCTTCTTTCACTTTCGTCACAAGTCACTACTGCTTTCTGCCAGTAAGAAGGTGTCACCTGCGTATCTTAGATTGTTGATATTTTTTTCTGATTTTCACTCCTCCTTCATCTGAGTTGAGCCCAGTTTTTTGTCTGATATGTTCTGTGTACAGATTAAACAGAAGGGGAGAAATGCACCCTTGTCTGACACTGTTGCCTGTAGGAAACCATCCTGTCTCTCTGTATTCTGTCCTGACAGTGGCTTCTTGTCCACAATACAGGCTACTCATTAGGATGATCAAGTGTTGAGGCACACCCATTCTTTCAGAGCAGCCCACAGCTTTTCATGAGCCACGCAGTCAAAGTCTTTACTGTAGTCTATAAAACATAGACTAACCTTCTGAAATTCTCTGGAGCACTCCAGTAGCCAACGAATAATTGCAATTAGATCTCATGTGCCTCTCCCTTTTCGAAATCCAGCTTGGACACCAGGCATTTCTTGCTCCATATGAGGTCAAAGCCTTTGTTGCAGCACCTTGAGCGTCACTTTACTTGCATGGGTCTAAGAATTTGCATTTCTAGCAAGTTCCCAGGTGATGCTGATGCTGCTGGACCCGGACCATCCTCTAGAACTGTTGCTCTAGTGGATGGAAAATGGGTCTGGAAGTCAGGTACCCTGGCTGCAGGCTTGGACTGACCATCTAACTAGCTGTGCAACTTTAGTAAAATCACTTCAGCTCTTGGTCTTAGTTGACTAATCTATCAAATGGAAGTGACAGTTGACCACTTCTTCCCACCTCACCTTAACACCTACAGGGTTGCAGGGTAATAAAATAGGGTCATGGGTAAGAACATATTATATAGTTAAAAATGTATGCAAATATTGCTGGTAAATTTTCAGACTAGATGAAAAGCTATACAGCCACCAGCCCGATCTTCTATCTCCAAAGACTAAATTGGAAATAAACTCTGGCTTTGCTCCTCCATGTGCTTCACAGCCCTGCAAACCCATAACTGACATCACAGCAAGGCCTGGAGAAGGTCATCCCCTCCACACTCTCAGTGTTTTACCTCCGAAGGGAGCTCCAGGCATTGCTGTTGCTGCTGTGGTTTCCCTTTTGTTTTATTAAAAGAAAATGTGCTCTTGGCCACTCCTCATTTAGACCTGGTCCAGCTCACAGAGAGAGGCCCCCATCTCAAACCAAAGACAACATTTCTTGTACACATGGGCTCTCTCCAGAGGAAGCAGAAGCCCAAATTTCAAGGGTAACCTAGTATTTTGACCTAGTACTATAATTAAAACTGCTAGGTCAAAATAATGATAAGGAGTTACTACCAGACTGAGGGTAACACACTTTTCTATTTCTCTGTAGGTTTTCAGCTCCAGCACCATCCCTACTACCTAGGTGCATCTCTGCTGGTAATTGATGGTCGTCTCTGTTGATTGATTGATTAAGAATCTGGCTCATCATAGATCAGACATTGTATTTAGCTATTCTTTGAGCCTGAAGTCCTCAATCTTTCCAGGAGGATTCACAGATACTTTATTCTTTTGAGGTGTTGAGGTGGTGATGGAGGAGTAGGCATGTGTGCTGGGGAGGGGTTAGAGAAATAAGCATTTTGTCATCTCCAGGCACTGTGGGATTTTGGGATTTAGATGAGCAACACAAAAAAGTGGGAAAGTCTCTCTGTATCTGGGTGCTTGGATTCCTTGGTCTTATATACTGGGAATGAGTCAGAGTAGTCTGAAAGTCTGACAATGTTTCATGCCTTCTCCTGCCCTATCCCTCCCCCTCTGGCTCATTTTCTCTTGCGAACTTACCTGATCCAATCTGGCCACTCACAAATGTCAAGTTCTTTAGGTAATATCCGGAACCTGTGATAATTAGAAGTGGGTGGGAACTCTAACTCCCTCTCCCACAATGTTAAAAAGATTGTAGATTCCACCACACATTTACATATTTATTAGCTAGCAACCCCCTAAAAGTCATCCAGCCTCTTTTGTAAATGTAGTGAAGTCTCTGATCTATGATTTTAGGCTCTCCAGCAAACATCTTAGATTAAAGGTTCATTCTAGGCATATGCAAACTAATAAACTGAAGGCCAGGATCAGACAACTCTCTATTCCCGGTTCTCTCAAACTCGGCACCACTGATATTTTGAACCAGATAGTCTTTGTGGCAGGGACGGCTCTGTGCATTGTAGGATGTTAGCAGCATCCTGGCCTCTGCTCACTAGATGACAGTAGCACCACCTCTCCCGGTGTGACAACCAAAATTGTCTCTGGATGTTGCCAAATATCCCCTGGGGGCAAAGTCATCCTTGGTTGAGAACCACTGGTTGAATTGGATCAGCCAATGGAATATTCTATTAAGCGAGAGAGAGACCAGGACCAAATAGAGTTCTAGTCTAAGATTCCACCTTCCCCCCAAAAAGTTAGTCCACTGGGTCTAACACAATTTTGCCAAGCTGTTTGATAACTCCATCTCACCAACGCAGAGATGATTTCTAGCATCCTTTATACTAATAACAAACCCTCTAGTGTGGCTTGAGATAGCAATATTTAAAAGCTTTTTGACATAGGTATTTCAGCGGTACAGACTTTTCATTAGAATCCTTCAGTGCTAACTACCATAGGGGTGTTTTAGAGGACTTTGCCTACCGTCTAACCTCCTCTGGGCATGGATACCAGTCAATCTGCACACTGTATCCAATGTAATAGAGATATTGATGTATTTACAAATTACAGACACTCTAACACCTCCCCTTCTCGAGCTCCTCGTTCCTGATGAATTACATCATCTGCTTTATGGCTTGAAGGAAACTTAGGGATCCTGAAGCTCAACTCTGGTATTTGAGTAAACTGAGGAGATTCTAGAGAGAACAGGTACCTTAGGCAGGTCAAAGCGCCACTGAATAGCAGAATCTATTATCCTCTTGTGGCTGCCAGGGAAGCTTAATAAGATCAGTGGTTTGGGGCGGGGAGGGGGGCAAGGAAATGTAAGCTAATCTACATCTAACACTATATAGAGGTATTTTTGCTTGCTTTTCTTTGTTATGGATATCATTTTATGTCTAATCCGTCACCTACTCACATTTCCATGTGTTTATGAATTTGGCTAAAACAACTTTCCTATGTTAGCTTTAATATAAACATAATATATTTTTCCAAAGTCTTCAAGTAAAATTAATTTTCAAAAAGATGCACTATGTTTACCCTATAGCTCTGAGTACTGTTTAGCAAACTATCACAAACCCTAATGGGTGGGTGATGGGAGACAGTGGGGTGGGGTAGTGGTGGTAACCTTTCATGAGTACTGATGTGGAAAAAATGACAAAGAAGATTTGACATGGGTGGGGCGGCCCAACAGTTTGTGTTTGTGTGTGTGTGTGTGTGTGTATGTGTGTACACATGTGACTGTGTGTAAGAGATGGGGCTAAAAGTGAGATGGGACAAGAGAGTGAAGACAAGACCCGTCTCTCTTCACCTTTCACAATTTTGCCAAGGGCTGGCCCTGGAATCCCAGATGAGATTGAGACATGGCCTCATCTAGGTCAGAGTTTCCCTCAGGGCCTAGACAAATTTAGGACAATTTGACCCACGTATGACTCAACAGCTCAATGGAAATTATCAGTAACATTTAAAGATCTCTGGTCAGGAGAATAAAATGGAGAGTAGAGAAGTGGGATCATGAGAAAGGTATAAGGAGAGAGTGGGAGACGGGGGAGATATTCAGATTATCAGCCCCAAGGCAAAAATACTCACCAATATCCATTCTCCCTCTATCCATTCTCAGTAATGGAATCTCCAAATCCTAGCTGGTCGAATGGCTACCCAGAATACAGTTTACATTCTCCTCTTCCCTGCAGGTAGGTGGGGCTGTGTGATCATTTCTGGTCAATGGAATGGAAGCAGAAATGTTGTGTGACAGCTTCTAGAAAACTTTCTTTAAAAAGCCTTGGTGCACTCGCCCTTAGTCCCTTCTTCTATCCTAATGACAGAAAAGGGGACGTGATGGCCAGAGTGGAAACTGCCATGTGGGGAAGAGCAGAACAGAAAGACAGGAAGTACCTGGATCCCTGAGAACCACATGGAACCAAGGCTACCATATCTGTCTAGACTGCTTATTTACACACTTTTATGTGCTAGAGAAATACACTTATATTTTAAGTTGCTATTATATTGAATCTTTGTTGCTCACAGAAAACATAATCCTTGCTGATCCAATGGTTTCTGCAGAGTGGGCACATGATTTGGACTAAGCCAAGCATGATGACTTGCACTGCCATAGATACACATACAGATGGGCAAGAAAAGAGTTACTCTTCCCTTTAGATCTCAATCTATGGTCCATAGGCCTCACAGATTTCTTTCCTTGAAGCTTTGTCTTGGAATGAAATAAATGAACAGAGGATGGCAGAACCATAAAAGGGAAAGCAAGAACTCTAAGAACACCACTTGAGCCTCCGAATCTAGCTGTGTCTGAAGGCGTACAGTCTTGTATCTTTCCCAGTCACATGAGCTAATAAATGTCCATTGTCCCTTAGACTAGCTTGAATTGTGCTTCTGTTACCTGTAACAGAGAAAACCTTAACTGACTTACTGCTATAGCACATGATTGGCTCATCTGTAAAGAGGGGAAATAATGGGATTAGTTTAAGGATTAAATAAAATCTTGTATGATGTATGATTACCAAAGATGAATTGAGATGCAGACACTGGGAAGTTAACCAGGCTCACTCATTTGTTAAGTGATTATTCTTTCCTTCAGGCTTCACAGTGGGCATGATTTAAACTCAAACCTTGATAAAATGATGATTTAGAATGTCATATATCTTCAGGGTTACTTTCAGAGACTCCTAGCCATGAATTAAATGCAAAAATGTGCAGGGTGTATGCATTTTGATTCTGAATACAGATTGCATCTAAATCTGGGTTTTTGTGTGTATGTGCACATGTGTGTATAATTTTTACACACACACAGTATGATACAAAATAATAATGGCTAATTTCATTCAGCAGTCACTGTGTGTCAGACTGTTCTGTAGGCTTTATAGGAAGTAACACTTCACAGCAACCTGTGACACCTGTACCTTTATTACCCCCTTTTACGTTGTGGAAATTGAGTCACCAGAGAGTTACTTTACCCAAGGTCACAAAGCTAAGAAGTGGTGGACCGACCATTGGACAGCCAAGGTCTGGCTGCAGAACCCATGCTCTTAGCCACCGCTCTACACTCGCTGAACCAGCTGTCAATCAGAGCTGGAGATGGCCCAGTGCATCTGCCCGTGCCAAGGGGAGCAGAGAACCCAAGTGATTCAAGTAGCAAATCAGCTGCTGCTTCAGTCTACATGTCAGAAGGGCAATCATGATGTAGCCAAGTTAATTATTATTATTATTATTGTGTCTCAACTCTCCACTCGTGTTTAAACACAATCTTAGAAACATACATCATTTCTGGAAAGCTCCTATGTATCTAAATGACATCCAACACTCTGAGAATGCTTGATAGATCTCTGACGAGTAAAAATAACACCACTGGAGACTGGAACCTCATGGAAGCTCATTTGGATGAAGACTGAAGAGTAAAATGGCATGTACAGTCAAGCTGCTCCAAAAAAAGGGTTAAGGTCTTGAGAAACATGGAAGGCACCCATTTCGCTTCCTCAAACTACCTTCCGGACCCCTGTCTGGAATGGGCGGACCAGGTGATTTCTGCGGCTGCTTTTAGCTTTGCCTTTGGCTCCATAAATAAGATTCGGTCAGTGAGGGAGGAAAGAAACAGGAGGGGGCTATCCTGGATACCATAGCTCAGAAATGTACACCTGCCTGCAAATCCATCCTCACACCGAAGCCATGTGACTGGAATGTTCACTCCCCCCATACCTTTACATCCCTTTCTGGCTTCCTTTTCCCCTGCAAGGATCCTAATCCAAGAGTGTTAGGAGGTGGGGAGGGAGGGTGATTCTTTCATTCCTGGTTTCTATCATCTAGTAGGCCTTGATCCACCTTCACTCTGTTCATAAGCCCCAAATGACACCTCCTCTGCGCGTTGCCCATCAAGCTTGTCATCCACAGGCCTAACGCTGTGCGCCTTTGAGGTTCTGTCGCGGGGGACCCAGAAGAGGCACCTCCTCTAATGACCACCAGGTGGCGACCAAGCCTCAGGAGAAGCTGGCGGGCTGTTGCAGAGGAGACCAGGCACTGGAAGCCAGCTATCACTCATTAGGCCAGCTGGGGATTCTTTCAGGATAGCTTTGACTAGGACAGCTGTGAGAGAGCGCCCCTGGGCGTGGGAAACTCTCACAGTTCCAGAAAATCAGTAGATGGATGTATGATTTTCCTCGGTTAATCAAAATAAAACACTCTTTCCACCACTACTGGGGGTGGGGGCTCTTTGGCAGGAAGGAGGACAGAAGATGGTACCAATCAAAATTGGGTCCAAAAAAGGCAGGGCCCCAAATCATTCTTTGATTGTATTGTTGAACGTCAGAAGTGGGCTGGAAAATAGCAATCTTCCCATGACTTGCCCAATCAGTTCCTGTTGCTTTTCATGCTGCGAAAAAGCTTTTTTCTGGGCTCCTGGGTTTGTTCTGTTTTTAATAGTCACCAGCACACTTCATTTGGGACTTGGCTCTGCATTAAAGAATAAAAACTCTGGAGTGCAAATGGGCTCACATATCCCCTACCCATGGCTCATCTGTGCAGAGGGACACATGTGACCTTTCAACTCTTCATCACAAAGTTTAAAGGTAAAAGGGAAAGAATGGACCTCTATAAAGACATTTTAAAAACAGACAAGATGACTGTACTGTACCTAAATCATAGGAGACCATGCCCACTCCGCAAAGGAAAATGGTGTTGAGAGATAAATAACAGGGTGGGCACAGGGTGGGCTTCAGGAATTGTGCCCATCTTTCCTCCTTTCTTCTGTCCACTCCATATTTGCTGAGAGTAGAAAACTTACAACAATTGTTTCCTCTCTAGAATGTGCTAGAGGATAAACTTAGCCATCTGTACAGGCCATAGGAAAGATGGGGGAGGATAGGACCCTAACCTTCTGAGGAAGGTAAATGGAAGTAATTAGGTGCTTCACCACCGCCCCCTCCTTCAGTTCTACTGATAGGAACAGAGAGAAGGGCTGGCTACATCACGGGCCCAGCCCAGGGCACCAATTCCATTGTCTTACTTTGGCCCACTGCTTGGCATCTGCAGAGATGAGGGATAATTTGATAGAAGCCTCCACATAGGCAGGGTGGTGTTTGAATGATGTTGCTGCTGGTTGCCCCTGGAAGAAGGGGCACCAGGAAGTCTGCCATGTGGACCCATTTGATGAAGGAAAGGCATTACTCAGAGCAGGCCTCCCCTGGGAACCCACTAATCACAATTGTGAGGCTTTCCTGCTTCCCCAAATTTTCATCCTCTGGACCATCTGATCTCCAGACCTGAGCTAGAAGGGCCCTGAAGTAGTTGCAGCCAGAAGCTGATTGCCCACCCTCAGAGGGGTTCTGTGGCATCTGGGGTTGTGGGACATGCCTGGGCCTCTGATGGTCCTCCCCACACCGTTGGGCAACAGGGGTCCAATACGTGCCCGCTGGGCTGTGTGCTAGGGGTGAGTCATGCCCAGTGACTCAGCATTCCAAGGCAAGGGAGAGGGGCTGGACTCCTGCGGGAAGCATGAAGGTCAGCATGAAGGCAGGTCTTTGGGCATCATTGTTAAAACTCTGCCCATCTGCACATGTGCTTTGGGGCCTTGTAAGAAAAGTCATGTTGTCACACACAGGATTAGCTTGAAGGAAACCTTCAAAGTCAGTAATTTTTTCAGTACTACCTCACTCCCTCATGGGTACCTGATGAACTGTGCCCACGCTTCCTGATTCAGTGCTCTTCTGATGAGCCCCAGCACACCCAGGGTTTAGAATGCCCCTGGAATCTCATTAGGATCACTGGGGCTTATTGCCCCCTCCCCATAGTTCCCCTCTGTCAGCCTCTCTCTGCCTTTGAAAGAGATACACAATCTTTTCTTTGCAGACTACTTGATGGTTTACAAAGCATGTTCATATAAACTATGCTTTATGAGCTGGACAGCAGCCTTGAGAAGTAATTAAGATAATCCTCATTTTTCAGATGAGGAAACTTAGGACCAGAGAGGTTTAATGAAGGGCCCAGGTGAGTGAGGAAAGGCGTTTTCTGTTCCAGGAGCCATGTTCTTTCTGCTACACCACACCAATCAGACAGAAAGCTCTTTCTCCAAGACAGAAGGCTGATGGGGATCCCCAGGCACTTCCTCCTTCCTGGGGAAGATGTGACTTATGATTTTTCTGGAGCTGATGCCCTGTGCTCATCAGCAATCTCCGAGGAGAGTTTGTAACAGTGTGGCTTTCAGGCCAGTCTGGAGGGGCAGGAGTTACAGGGAAGAGAGGTACTTGGGGCCTTCTGGACTTCTGCCCCACACCCCCATACCACCATGTGCCGAACCTCTGCATAGACCAGGCCTTGTTTTAATTTTATTTTCCTACCCTGCTGTCAGCGCACAGAAGGCAGCAGAAGTAAGGAGCAGAAAGCATTTGTCTCTGGTTTATGCTCTAGAGCTGTGTTGTCCCACACAAAAACCTCTTGGTACGTGTGACTATTGAGCACTTAAAATGTGGCGGCGGCAACTGAAGAGTGCTGGAAGTGTAAGGCACACATTTGAACACTCAGTACAAAAAAAAATGTAAGATATCTCATTAATAAGTGTACATTAATTACATCTTGAAATGGCAATATTTTGGATATACTGGGTTAAATAAAATGCATTATTGAAATTAATTTTACCTACCTACTTTTTCAAATGTGGCTACTAAAATATTTAAAATACATGTGACACACATTATATTTCTATTAGACATTGCAGCTCCCAAGGCATAACCAAATAGTTCAAAGAAAGCTGCATTCACCCTCACCTAAAGTATTCACAGGAAGTGTGCTTTTCTTCCTGTTTATATGAAAAAAAATGTAAACTTCATAAGGCCAGGGGAAAATACAATATACAAAGCATTTTGTCTTCAAAACATAAAAGTAAACATCTTCCTTCTAAATGATATATATGTTATCTTACAAAGAAAAAAAGGTCACTCCAAATGAGCAGAAAAATCCCAGACAAGCTTCTGGGATCCAGGCAAGATATCGTGGCAGAAGTTTAACCCCATGAGAGATTCATAAGAGATCTGTGGTCTATTGAGGTATGAAAACTTCCCTAGACCCAGGCACGAAGAGCAGGCTGCAGGGGGCAGCATTTCCTGGGGAGGTTGAAGGATGGGAAGTGCCCAGCACAGGACTTTATTTTTAAGGACTAGGAGGCCAGATGTACAAAAACTCAGAGGCCTGGCTGGCATGCATGTGCTCAGGTCTCTCACTGGTCAGCCTAAATGTCAAGGGCACATTTGCTCCTGGGCTCACCTCATACCAGGCACACACCATGCTGGGGAAGGCTGCCAGCTTCAATGCCTCCTTCATCTGGATAAATCAAGCTTCTCCAAACAGCATCCTTTCCCTGAATTTCCACACAGCCAGATGCCATCCCCTTGGGAAAGGTGACTCTCTCCTATTTGCATATTCAACAGACAGAAAAACACTGTGCATTCGCAGCACACGAGCTTCATTGCTGACACTGTCAGAGAGACCCTTCTAAGTGCAATTACCATTCTGGATAAAGAAACATTTACAGGTCACATATCCACAGCTAATGCCTCACACAGACTCTGCAGAGCAGTGCCGGGGCCTCAACTTTGTTTGTTTAAATAATCTGATGAAATATCTTGTGTAATCCTGTCCCCTTGACTATGGGCAGAACCTGTAAATCTGATGAGACGTCACTCCCATGAGTAAATTCCATTATATGGCAAAGGTGAGGCCATTTTGCTGATGTAATTAAGGTCCCTAATCACCTAACTTTGAGTTAATCACAAGGGAGATTATCTTGGATGAACCTGACCTAATCAGGTGAGTCCTTTAAAAGAGGGTCTCCAGGTCAGAGGCTGAAGAAGTCAAAGAGGTTCAAAGCAGCACAGAAGCTCTCCTATTGGCCTTAAGGAAGCAAACTGCCATGTTGTGGAGAGGGCCCCGGGGCAGGGGATGGCAGGACGCCGCTAGGAGCTAAGGGCCTCAGTCCTATAACTACAAAGAATAGAATTCTGCCAAATGACGAATACACCTGGTAGAGGACCCCACCTTTCAGATGAGACCACAGCCCTGGCCAACATCTCGACTTCAGCTGGTGAACCCTGAGCAGAGAACCCAGTAAGCCATGCCCAGACTTCTGATGTACGGAAACTATGCGATAACAAATAGGTGTTGTTTGAAGCCTCTTAAGTTTGTGGCATATGTGACACAGCAATAGAAAACTAACACAGGAATTATATAAGACCATGTTGCAGAAACATCTATTGCTAACAGAACTCCTGGGGCTCTGTTTTCAGAGGTCTCTTAAAATTCCAACCAAGCCACACACAAATGTGAGGACAGACAATTGTTTGTTTGTTTCCCAGACAGTTAGGTCCTAAAAGCTTTACTTCCAGGACCCCTGTTTAAACCCTCAGTAAGCTTCTGGGTTCCACATGCTGAGTGGGAGTGTAGATGGTGTGAGGAAAGACCTCAGCTCTGAGCTTCTGGCACAGCCCCCTTCCCCTGCCATGCCTGGGAAATGGAAGGGATCATTCACTGTTTGGAGAATGGATTTAAATTCCGGTTGACATGGGGAATCCTGAAACAGCAAGAGTAGCATATTGCAAAAGAGCAGACAATTTATATAAAGAAAGGTTCACCAGATCTTGTTAGATATTTTATTGTGATAAGCATGGAAAGGAAACACAGCTGCATGCTGGCATACTATTAAGAGTGATTTAAAACCTCAAGTCATAATTTTAGAAAAATAGCACCTATAGCACCTAATTTCAAGGCTAACATCTTTGAAATGATGAGACACTATTTTCATTGACTTAAAAAAATACATAAGAAAGATACATCCACTGGAGGCCCCTCCTTTATTTTGGACACTCGGGAAACCAGGGTTCTGTTGGCCTAGGTTACTAACTTTCTTTTTGGAATGCAGAAGCCCCATTTGACATCACCATCACATGCCACAAATAACATGCATTCCACCTACATGGCATTTCTATGACCACACTTACTTCCTTTTGTCTTCTCAAATGGTTGTGACTTTCTGTGCCACTCCTCTCAGAATAACCTCTTTCCTCACTTCTGCACTTGCTGGTTGCTATAATCTTTCTCGTCTCCATACAACTTTTTTTTTTTTTGGTGAGGAAGATTGGCCCTGAGCTAACATCTGTTGCCAATCCTCCTCTTTTTCCTTGAGGAAGATTGTCCTTGACCTAACATCTGTGCCAACCTTCCTCTATTTTGTATACGGGACACCGCCGCAGCATAGCTTGAAGAGCGGTGTGGAGGTCTGCACCTGGGATCCAAACCCCCAAACCCTGGGCCGCCGTAGTGGAGCACGTGAACTTAACCACTATGCCACCAGGCCGGCCCTTCCGTGTAACTTCTTTTTAACCTTCAACGCAGACCTCTCTAAAGTTCTCTACATAAACCACAAGAGGCGATGACTTCCCACAGTGTTTCTTAATTTCTGGCCTTAGCAACCTACATCCTGAAAACTCCACAGACCTTTATTTACCTCTTTCTCTGTATAAACAATAAGAAATGGGGAGGAGGATGGCAGACTCATGACTCATTCAAGAGATGATGTGTTACACTGGACTTAGAATGTTCCCAGAGAATACTTCTGTAGTTTATATGAATTGCTCATTTGTGGATGCTCCAACCTCACAACCTCTAAAGCATTAGCACAGATCCCTTTGCAAGAAACTGACTTAATAGAAGGTCCTTTAATGCAAGAAAGTTCCTGCCCATGGAACCAACTTGACACACTGAGAGATGTCAGGAACATGGGGAAGCATTGAGCACTGGACAAGCAAAGTAGACCACGCATCTCACGTTTCATCAGCATCAGAGCCAATATTCCTTCTTCCCTCAGAAATCTGCTACTAAAAGCCTTGTAACCACTGCTGATTGAGAACTGGTGACCTCAGGGCTGAGCGGGGCTCCTGCTTTCATACAGTTTACAGATTCATGGACTGCTCTCCTTTATAATTTTGAATTCTATTACTTATTTTAGGATATTCTTCCTGGCAAAGAGCAGTGGTTGAACTATGCATCTTGCAGTTGGGCAGAAAACCAGCAAGTATTTCTCCATCTTTTGGTTTCATAGCTTTTCTGGAATTTAGATCCTGTGCTATGGCTTGAAAGGTGGGAGGTACATGCACGCCTGTGTGTGTGTGTGTGTGTGTGTGTGTGTGTGTGTGTGTATGCGCGTGTGCGCATGCGTGCACTAGGGTAAGGGAACGTGCTTCAGTTAATGCATGTGGGCAGAGGGCCAGAGCCACATCCTATGGCAGTCCGCCAAAGGTTCCTGCCATTATGGAGGTTCCCTTCACAACATTCAACACAGTGAGTCCCAAAGGATCCCTACAGAAGTGGGTGGAAGTTCGGTGTTTCTTTTCCCACTGTGTTTTCAAACTCCTCCTGCGTGCTGTGCTTTCCTTGGCTGATCACGTCAAGATGGCCATGCCGACATTGTTCTATAACCCTGCCTCAGTTCTCCCTCCTACAACTCCAGGAACCAAATCAGTCAAAGCCATCCTTTCTCTAATTTTAGTTCAGTTGATCCTCCAACCTAACCTCTGGCTATCTTCTCAGTGGTGAGCTCTGCCTAGAGTTGATCACGTCCTGGAGACTTTTATAGCCTAACAATCATTTCCTTTGGGGACTTTAAACAATGAATTATTCATTTGGGATAGTGATGTGACAATTTTCAGGCACACATAGGAGTAGGTGTCTATGTCATCTGTGAATATGTAGAAATAGAGTTCATTTACTTTAGACATTATTAGAACTTCTATCTGTCCCATCTCTCCCTCCCCATGAAGAAAAGAGGCAGAATTTAAATTTAAAATGAAAATAAAAATTTAAATTTAAAATAACAGGAAGAGATTTTTAAGGAGTTAAAATGTTAAAAGAAACTCTTTTGGGCGTCAGTAAATAAATGGTTGCTCAATCTTGGCCTCTTTTGTCCTGTCTTCCCGATGGCTGGGCCCACTTAGGTTCTCAGTTCTTATGGAGACCCCACAGCCCACGTTTCCCCAGTGGTCCCACATCTTTATTCTGTCTCATTGTCTCCTTGGGATCAGACTTTGATTTGGAATATATTGTTGCTGTAGCAACAGCACATGGTTAACTTTAATATGGATGCAATTTTAATAAATATTTGTGTTTTTATGAAATGCACACACACAAACAAAACACACACACATAAGTCACAAATAATCAAATTCTTGGGAAAAGCTCCACTTTTTGTTCATCAAGGTAAAGTGTCACTAGGAGAATGGACTAGCCAGCTGTAAAACTTCTTTCCAGAAGATTTCTAAGTGGTTGGAATAAACACATATTAGACTGGACAAAATTCTTAACATATATTAATTGGTATGGGAACTTGAAAACCGAAAGAGCTAATACAGAGAGAGCTATACAACACACCAAGGGCCATGACATCCATAGTGACAACAGTAATAATATACAATGCTGTAAGATTATTAAAATCTATTCTATAATGCACAGAGAAGTACCTGGTTAAAGCTGTTAAATATAATATGACAGTTGGGATCTCTTTTCAGTGCAATATATCACATTTGGCAATTAGTGGATATAAAAAAATAGATTTTTTTTGCTTTCAAAATGTGGAATAAGCCAAAACATAAGGCTTTTCTGATAAACTATAAAAATGTCATTGGCAGATCTGCTTGGATCTGATAAGGCATGGTTATTACACTTTCTCTGCATATTCAGTCCACTTAGCTCAAACCTTAACATACAAAGGTACATATGTATGTGTTTAGCATCAGGAGAATTGTGTCTTCTTCCATGTACTTCTTGTAATATTATTATCCACTTGAAAGCATCCTGTAATTTCTTCCCTATTTCTTCCACTGCCCTTTCTTTCACTTCTAGCTAAGACAATACCAGGAAGATACTAAACTTTCCCGTGGCTTACTTTCAGTTTCCCTTTATGAGCCATTTCTTAATTCTCAGTGTTGCAGTATCTGAGTAACTGGATTAGATAATAAACATGGAAATCTTTAAATATGGTCCTTAATGTTGTTTTCCTCTATTTTTTCTTCTTCTTCCTATTGCCTTCCTTTCTTTCTTTCTTCCTTCCTTCTTTCCTTCCTTTCTAGAATTCACTGAAGTATTTCCTAGGTACTAGCTTTTTACTTATTATTTTAATCAAAGCTTATCTTTGTGCCCAACATGTGAAAAGTGAAAATGTATCTTCAAAATTCTATTTTACAATATAGACAGAGAAGCTGGGCCTTGAGTTTCACTTAAATACTATACACATTAGGTATCACAGAAGGGATCCGGGGGTGGGGAGGCAAAATAAAGGTAACGATTTACTTTTAGTCTGTCTTTACAAAAGAAAGCCTCTTCCCTAATGAAAAAGTCTCTTCAGCATCTGCTTGCAGAAGCCTGAGGAGAAAAACATTTTACAGATGGCTTGAAAGGATGTCTTTTTCAGAGCACATCCATGGTTCCTCAAGGGGTCACCTGGGTTGGGTTTTCCTGTTCTTAGTTGAGCAACGAATAAGCACTTGATGTGTTTTCCTCGGAGGAGCTGGTTGTTTCTGGGGTGGAAACATTGTATGTTCCTGAAAAACAGAGCAGCAGCTCAGCCTAAAAGATAAGCCTTTAGGTTGGGGTGTGAACCTCTCCTAAGGGCCTGGGAGAGCTCTGTCCCGGAGCCAGGTAAGCTGGGCCATGCCTGGAAACAAACCCACGCCTGCCCTCCTCCCTCTCTGGACCCAGTAGTGCCGGAGAACAAAGCCGTCGTTCCCAAGCATGCACGGCAGCCGACAAGACAAGCACGAACTACTTCTCATCACACCAGCAGCCGGAGTTCTACAAAGGACAGGGAGATCTCAATGTGGGTGCCTCTCCACATGCCACCACATGCATGGACCTGGGACATTCACCTGAGGGAAACTCCCTGGTCCGCTTGGGTTGGGGTGACTTGGGGGAGCTCTTGGGAAGGGCATGGAGGCTGAGCTGGAAGGTGCAGGGGGGAAGGGGGAAAGGAAAGAAAAGAGAAAATTACAGGGGAGGGAAAGGCAGGACCAGAAAAGAAGCAGAAGTCAGAGGATACCAACCAAAGTGCCAGGAGCGAGTGCAGTGGGGAGGGCAGCCGGGGAGCAACCACAGAGGCTGGTGTCAGCAGGAGGGCGGGGCTGAGCACGGGGATTGTAGGGAGTGTGTGCTGGGCCAGGGAAGTGACACAGGGCCCACCCTACCATCAGATTGGTGAACTGCCACCGCTAACAAGGTTTCCATCATTGGCTGGGGGGCCCTTTGGGGCTGCTGACAACATAAACCAAAGTTACAGTGATTATGGAACCCTCAAATAGACCAACACGAAGCTGCATTAATGACCCTGAGAGGCTATCGAGGGGCGATGACCTGGAATCTCAGGTCCTGGGATCTCGGGGACAGAGCCCCAACTCCAACTTCTGTCTGACTGATTCAGAAACAAGGAACTCATTCTATTGGCCTTACATATTGCATAATTCTGATTCTGTAGAATCATTTCACAGAGTTTTTGCTATTTTCACTTTAATGCAAATGGTAAACATGTTCCAGAGACACTGATGGCCAAGTGCAATAAGATTTGATCATTTCACAACAGGTCCAATCAGTGACTTTCAAAATCAAAAATGAAGGTCCTCCAGTTTCATAGTAATGCATCAAACTGAAGTCCAAAACACCAAGTCCTCTGGAGTTTTAACAATTAACAGGTATTCTCAAAATTTGTTCTTATATGAAAAACCTTAGTCTGGAATACAGACACATTTCTAGATTCTGCATTTATGAGATCCGTTCAGTTTCAAGAAGCTGGAAGGAATTCTGGTGCCTATTTTCCTTGGGGAGAGGGGTAGTGCAATGTTCAGCTTGCCAGAACAGCTGAGACTTATTGCCCAGAGCCATTAACATTATTTATTTTACACCTCCGAGGTGGAAATTCTTACTGTGCATGTTCCTAATAGAATGGCAAACTTGGGTGATCCCTCATATATATATATGCACAGTTGTATAAATGTCAGTGTGTAAACCAAGCACACTGTAAAAAAACAAAAAGAAAAGAAAAAAAGGGAAAGGAAACCCACAGCATGAGATCCTATAGTAGAATTTTCTAAATATATTCTTTGCTGCACCATAACCCAGAAACATAACCTACCTATCCCTATTTAACATGGATAGAAAAGAACTCCGTGTTGGACAAGGCCAGCAATTTACATTTCCCATTTTTAAGGTTGAGACAGTTTTGACAGACAGCTCTACAAATGCTTGTCTAGATTCTCCACATCTTATTCTTCGTAAGTCACGATTAGTTATCCACTGAAGGCAGCTGCCCTCTGCACCAGCTTCCTGGTGGTTTGGGAAAATATTAGCAACTTCCTGTGCATCACCTTTGCCCCAGATGAAGCCACTGCAGCTAAATGCCATGAACTGAGACTCCAGGGTAAATTTGTCCAGGTCAACTCAGCGAGCAACTAGGGTCACTACGTACCTGTTTTACCAAACAAATTGTTAAATCTTCTCGATATTGGAGAACTCATAGAAAATATAGGTGTAGATGAACCTAGGGATATTGACTAGAAAAGAGAAAAAAAGACAATTACAAAGCAAATGTGTTAGACCAAGGCCCTGTTTTGATCTCTGGGAAGATGAGTTTGCTGCTTTCTAGTGGTCACTGCCTGCATCTCTCGTCCCATTTCCCAAACGCATGGATGAACACAAATTTCTACTTCAAGCAAATCAAGCAGGAGAGCCACCTTGAAACATTGGAATCTCATCATCAATCTTAGGAAAATAACTTTCTTTTTTTTTTTTTTTTTTTTTTTTTGTGGGGAAGACCAGCCCTGAGCTAACATCTGTTGCCAATCCTCCCCTTTTTGCTGAGGGAGACTGGCCCTGGGCTAACATCCGTGCCCATCTTCCTCTACGTTATATGGGACACCGCCACGGCGTGGCTGACAGGCAGTGTGTCGGCGGGCGCTCGGGATCTGAACTCGCAAACCCCGGGCTGCCAAGCGCGGACTAAACCGCTGCGCCACCAGGCGGCCCCAGGAAAATAACTTTCAAATGCATGTTTTACTGTTTGATAGGGTTCTAGAATCTTCTCCCATGTGGAAACAAATATATTCAAATGCAATAGTTACTTTCCAAAATGAACTACCCAAAATTCTATTTATCATTATTCCTCAAATTGTTTTCTCTATTGCCTTGAGCTTCCCCAGAAGATTGTTTCTCATTGAAACTTGATTTTTAACCTCCAGTTGATATTATCTGTGCTATTTGACCCCTATTTAAAGATGCGGGGACAGCATCTTAATGAGAGCTCCATGGCTATGTCTAATAAATAGAATGAGGTGAGAAGAAAAACAGTGAAATAATCTGTGCTAAAATAATAATCTATGGAGAGAGAGAAGGGGATTTAGGAAAGTCTCTACAAAAGAAAGATTTACCTTTGAATGCTGCGAAGACCATCTCGACAGTGAAAACTTATTCAGCAAGGCTTCCTGTACCTGCATTGTTTAAAGGAAGCCATCGTAAATTCAACATGCCACAAGCACTTCAGACTTTCCTAGGAGCAAGAAACTGTCATTGTTCTTACCTTCTGATCCCAGAGGCATCCAAAGAGTAAAATGAATAATCCCTGAAAAGGATTGGGAAGAAGTGCATTTTAATCATATTCTATTGTCCGGCAAAATAGGAAGCAATATTAACCTGGCATTGAATTTGTTCTACCTCTGTACATCTGAGTTGATGGAATGAGTCCAGTAGACGATAGTCTTAAAAGGAATACAACAGGTCCACACCAAGGGACCTTAAATGTTATAAGGATATTTTCTATTATTTCCCCCCAATTGTGAACTGGAGGTCCTGTTGATTATGCTATTAAATACATCTCTCATGTCTACAGGAGCCCTCACATAGTTGTGATGAGGACCTGGGCAGGGGGTGGAACAATCAGTCCCTTCTAGTCAAGGCATATTATAAATGTCATTAGACATGAGCCTTATAGTCTGGAGCCATAGGACCAGTAACATAAGTTAGGATTTGCATGGTTTTGGCATGAGCATCCAAGGAGGCAATGTCTCCACTTCTAGACCCCCTGCCTCCTCACCAGCTCATGGGGGCCTATGCTTACCATCCCTCCACTGGGTGAATCAGAATTAAGCATTCCCTTCCTTGTGTTCCAAAGGCTTGTTCTCTTCACCTCTGCTAAGCCCTTCTAACAATTTGGCTTGTATCATGATGAGTTGAGAGGAAAAAAAGTTTCTTTTTTCATTTTAGTATAATGGAGTGGAATGTCTACCCTACATAAAGCACACATTCTTTCATTCTTCAGCAAGTGTTTCCAGAGAACATACTATGTGGCACATAGCATTCATTCCATTCACCAGATGCTTATTGAGCACCTACTCTGTCTTTTTAGGAGCTAGGGATATAGTGATAAATAGGACAGATACTATCCCTGACCTTGCAAAGACAGAGCTCATTGAATGCTTTTGGAAATTAACTGGAAAGATTATTTGGTTTAATAGTGGTGTTTTCATTTAGGAGATAATAGACGGCATTAAGGTAATGTTGGATAAATAGCAAAATCGAGTGTAGGGAAGGCACTTCCCTGCTATTTGTATACTCAGGGCATTTAGAAGAGAGTCACATATGCAAGTAAATTATAATGCAGGTGATAAGAGGTATGAGGTTCCATAGGAACACAGGAATGTGTCCTTTATATTTCACTGAGTTCCTGTAATAACCACTCTTTAGGGCTAGGGCCTCCTCTGGACTATAATCCTTCCCCATTCCTACTCCTGTTTGTGTTTCTATCATTAATTTGTCCCACCAGCCTAGATACTTCCTGAGAGTCCTGTACTGCAGAACTTACCTGGAAAGCATTGAGGAGGGTAAATACAATATGGAACACAGCATTACTCCCCGGGAACACAGTGGCAAGACCAAAACCCCACGTGAGGCCCAAGAGTGGTGTGAGGACCCCAATGCTCTTGCTGATCTGAAAGAGGCTGCTCTTCTCCTGCTTGTTTGGCTTGTCTCCAATGGAAGGTCTCAGGATCTTGGTGATGACCACCACTGTGATGGTCACATTCACCACCACGATGATTAGTGCTGGGATGATAAAGGCCAGCAGGGCCTTGGTATCCTCCCAATTGAGCCAACAGGCATTCTTTCTCATGTAGACTTCCTGGGGCTGGGTGGCCCCCACTGTGATGACTGAGATGACAAGAGGGCAGCCGTAGCCAAGAGAAAATGCAATAGCCTTCTGAATGGACTTGCTCGTGTCATGCAGGATGAAAACCAGGCGGTAGAAAAGCATGAGACCAAGAGTCAGCATCCAGAAGAAGACGCTGAGGTAGAAGAAGTGGATGAAGAAGGTGGTGGCCACACAGGCCGTCTCATTGAGTAGGTAGTGATGGTTGTCAATGGCGGCGGCCACAATGAACCAGATGTCGGCAACCAGAAGGGAAGCAGAAATGTTCACAATGCAGATGTGACGCATATAGGAAGTCCGATTCTTGGTCACTGATTTCCACACCACAGCTTCCACAACCAGACAGGCCGCTAAACTCACGATGGAGAAGCACAACCCAATGTAGGAAATGATATCCAGTAGTATCTTCAGGAGAGAACCACGGTCTGGGGAGTCAGGGGACATGAGGATGGAGAATGATGTTAGGTGGTCACAGCTGCAGGAGACACTGTCTTCATTGACTTCTTTAATATAGCACCCACTGCTGTCCCACCCCCCCGTGAGGTTGGCGAGGTTGAAGTTCCAGAAGACACAGTGTGGTATCCCGCCTAAAGGTTTGTTGTTCTTAAAGGTCATTGAAATCCTGAATGGCATGGTTATATTGTGGCTGACAGTGGTTGTCATCACTAAGCTGTTTGTAAAATTCTTTCCCTGAACATCCTGGGCAATAATGGTTTTGAGAGTTGGGAAAGCCACGGTGACAATGGATGAATCTGGCTGCAGGTTTTCCAGCTGGCGCTCATCAATGTCCACATCGCCCTGGAGGTCAGAGTCTAAGAAAACAAAGCTCTTTCGGTAGGGTGTTGGGTGGCCGGATTTTATCACCATGCTCTTCATCTGCACATTAGTTTGGCAGATGGATAAAAAGGTGCCATCTTCTGACCGTAATGCTCGGGAAAATCTTTCCACTGAATCCAGTAGCTGTGAGCTCTGATTGGTCTGTTGTTGTTGTAACACCTTCCAGGTACTCAAGATGGACTTGCCCAGGATGACATTAACCGTAGAGAGAACGTGCTGTAATGGAGATGGCATGGGATCAAACCAACCAAATTCTTTCAATCATAAAAGAGAAAAAATAAATGACATCTCCCTGGAAACTGGTTAAGTGGGTACAGGTTAGAGGAAAAGAAGAGAAAAATGAGGCATCACAGGCTGTGGGGGTCTGTGACCTGCCTTCTTATGGTGGGGAGTTAGCAGAGGAGGGGTCCCCAAGACTATGAGACTTTGTTAAACATTTAGCAATAGTGACAGTGAGAACCACCCGCCACCACTCATGAAGGCCAGTTCAACAGGCTGGCAGAGATATTTATTAATTGTCTTATTTTATTTTAAATCTCAAGCCTGTAAAGCCTTTCTGGTGGGTGGTATTTCACCAGTATGGGTGAGGTAGTCTCAGAAGACCCTCTCGAATGCTGAGCATCAGATGAGCAATGTGAAGGTTGTCAAAGGCACCTTTCTTTTTTGCTAAACATTTTGGTTCTCTCTCCCACAAACTTGGGCTTGTCATTTTCCATTTGCACCTTCTCTCAGTATAATTTCTCTGCCCTTCTAAGCCCTGTAGTTAGTTGAGTGGTGGCCCCCAAAACGACATGTTCTCATACCCAGACTCTGTGAATGTGAACTTAATTGGAGAAAGGGTCTTTCTTTGTAGATGTAATTAAGTTAAAGATTTTGAGAGGAAATCATCCTGCATTACCTAGGTGGGCCCTAAATCCAATGACAAGTATCCATATAAGAGACAAAAGAGGAGAAAAATGGAGAAGAAGAGAAGGCCATGTGAAGACAAAGTTGGAGATTGGCATGGGGCAGTCACAATCCAAAGAATGCCTGGAGCCAGCAGAAGCTGGAAGAGGCAAGAAAAGATTCTCCCCTAGAGCTTCAGAGGGAACAAGGCCCTGCAGACACCTTGATTTCAAATGCCTAGCCTCCAGAACTGTGAGAGAATAAGTTTCTGTCATTGTAAGCTATCCAGTTGGTGGCCATTTGTTATGGTAGCCCTAGGAAACTTATATAACTTTTTTGGACTCTTGTTGCCCAAGCTGCTTGCCAGTTGGCATCTGGTTGGGTTTGGCCAAGGGGAAACATTAGCAGAAGTTGGGCAGGTGGGAGAAGAAAGAAGACGAAATATATTTTTCCTCCTACCCACTGCACCCCCATTCCCACTCTCCTCAGCACATCTTTGGCAATAGCTATGTCCTTCCAAGACTGGTGAGCTCCTGGTGAGCAAGCCCTCCTCCAAGGCTTCAGCTCTCACTTGGCTCTGAGTGCACTATTTCCTCTCCTTTCCCCTTCAGTTCCTAGGGTAGCAATGGCTCCTAAATGTTGCTGGTCTCTGAATGACTCACCACCTTTTGTTTAACCCTAGCTTTACTCTGTAAATATCCCTTCATTAAAGTCTCTTTATCTGAATTCTTGTGGCTGAATTCCCTTTCCTCTCAGAATCCTGATTGCTTCAAAGTTCAGGTAAAGTGCTAGACCATTGAGAATCCTACATTGTACCTATTCGGAAAACCTTTAATTCCTAGTTTTCCTAGAAAGCAGATAAGAATTCATTCTATTTTAATGAAGAAACTAAAGCAGAGATTCACTAAAGAAATCTTCTTAAGGTCCCAAAATGAATACTGGAAACACTCCCTGATGTCCTAAAAGCCATAGCTGGAGAACATGTTACGTGACTCTGATATCCAGAGCATTGCTCTGGGAAAGACAGAGAAGAAGCTGCAATGGGGAGGAGATATGTTTCTTGACCACAAGTCCTGAGGGGTGAAAAGACGAGACCCAAAACTCCTAAAAGGCTTAAATAAACTCACCGTCATCATTTCTGCATTCACTTGGGTTGGAACTGTTGAAAACAAATCAAGGATGTTAATGATGGCTCCCAGACTCCCAGGAAATGAGCTGACTTCATTTTCCACCTTGCCTGTGCTAATAGAAAGAGCCCTTAGGTATGTAGGGAGCTTCTCATCCTGAGTGGGGCTCTTGACCAAAGCCTAGTAAAACAAAAGCCAACACAAAAAGACAAACAAAAAAATTTGCCAATCAGTCCAATGATCAAATTCTGCTGATCCATCCATGACAAAATCTCTCATATCTGTACTTTCCTTTTTTCTCCATTCCCATAAGTATATCCCATATGATAACTTACTTATTTCTAAACTATCTGTGTGTGCTCTTCAGAACAGAATATTTCATAAGAAGGGGAAGAGTAAAACATATGTCAACCTGATGACTAGTTGAAAAAAAAAAGGAAGGTAGATGCGATTGCTAGAGAACTAGATATTTTTTTTATATCTCTCCAATTAAATGATAAACTCCTTAACAATGTGAACCATGTGTTATATTTCTTTATATCCTTCTTATATCTCATAATGCCTAACATAGCAGAAGTCATTTGACTTGGCACATAGTAGGTGTTCAATAATATGTGTTGAATGGATAAATCAAATGGAGCATGATAGACCAGCATGCCCCTTTTCCATTGAAAATGTATTTAGTTATCTAGAATTAAGACCAGGGCCCAAAGTTGAGTTAAAATTAGTATAATTTCCATCTTTCTCAATTAAGATAATTTATATCCCCAATGCTTCATCCATCAAGATCTAACTCAGATGCCAAGTTTTTCAAGCAGAAGTTCCTGATTATCCTAGCCAAAATTAGTATGCACATAACATCTATATTCTCTATGAAATCAGAAGTCAAGTTCTGATTTGGCCTCTTTACCCTGATAGTACTTATAATAATGCTTTGCACATAGTAGGTATTTTAATCAATTTGGTTTAAGACAAGAGGAGAGACAGGAGATAATTAGATAAAATACAAATCCATATCACCCCTTCTCCTCAATTCTTCTTCCAAGGGTGAGAGGATTTGGAACCAGTTGTCTGAAGATGTCACCATTGGCTATAACCCCACTAGTTGCCTCATCAGTATTTATTGTAATTCACGGAATTTTAGGAGTCTCTAACTCTCAACAACTTAGAAATGAAGTGACATTTACTTGTTTGGATGGAAAGAAGGAATTTTCCCCTACCACATCGCAGTAACCTCTATTCCAGGTAGGAGAGGCAGGCTGATCCCTTCTTCTATAACTATGGGTCATCTCTAAGGATAGAGGAAATCTCGGCCTATAAAAGCAATAAAGCCCAACTATCTTATTTTTGCACTGATGGACCTTATTTTTTACATTGTTCCTCTTCCTAAAAAGATTAGAGCTATTTGCTGTAATTATTCAAAGGAGATATCAAAATCATTCAAAGGAGAGCAGTTAGAGAGGATAGTACTACCTACACCTTGGAACTAATGGAAACAAGGTACTGAGAAGTCAAGGTGAAGGTACACAGCTGGTCCTAGAGTGGAACAGATATTCCGTTGCCTCCATATTTACATTTAAGCAAATTTTTAAGCATTTCTAGAGTTGCATCTTCTTTGGAAACAAACAAAGTAGCTTCAAGAACAACACAAACCAGCCTAGGCCCATTTTCCTGAATGCTGAGATACACAAGCTAGACAGATCTCCCCACCAAGAGCTCAGAGACAGTCTCAGGATCACCTTGGCCAGCTGGAGCAGACTATTTATTGGGGCAGAGATGCAGTTGTTTCTCTTCACCTTCCACTGGCAGCCTACACATTCATAAGTTATGATCCCACCAGCGGGCCCTCCAGGGCTGCTGGGAACGTCCGAGAACTGGCACAGCTTCTGGATGACTCGCCCAGGCTCCCCAACACCTATTATGGGATCCCGGCATGTGACATTCTCCCCTGCATTGGAAACATGGGAATAAAAGGGATGATTGAAAGGAGGACAAAAGATAGTGGGAAAGGATCAGTCCTAGGCAGAATCATGATGTTTGAATTCATCTTTCTCTCTACTTTCAGTAACCTGTTCGGAGTTCCCCAATTTCTTTATTTTGCCCCCGATTTCCCAAAGCCCCTTAGTGCTTTTCTCACAAATCTGACTTTAATGTGCACTTGCTTTTCCTAACAGAATTTATTCCCTCTATGCCTCATTCCCACCTCCTACCCCCAGGGATCTTCTCTCTGCTGCCTGGAAAATCTAAACCATGGGGAGTAATGAGAGCTTAATGTGTGCTCATTCAGATAAGAGATGTTCTGATTACCAGGAGTTGTAAGGACATAACACCTTAATCTAAGGGATTCTCAACTTTGGCGTATTAGAATCACCTGGGGAGCTTGGAAAACACCAACGTCCAGGCTCACTCTAGCCCAAGTAAATCAGACATTCTCAGGCTGGGATCTAGGCATTAGCAGTTTTTTAAGCTTCCTCAGTGACTCCAGTGTGCAGCCAAAGTTGAGAAGCACTGTCTTAATCCAAAAATATAGTTAGCAGTAGGAATTCCAGGCACCCTTGACCTGAAGATTCTAGGCAATGTTTGAAAGCATTTGTTCCTTCTGGTTTCCCTTAAAGGTGACTCTATTTCACCTCTACTCAAGAGCAGACTTGAATGGGAAAATGACATTTGTTGCAGAATCTCTAATCTCCTGGGGACCATGATTCTCTGATGAGTGGATCCCTCTCTCACCAACTTTTTAATTTAGTATTTATTGAGTTCTCAGCCATTGTATAAAATCTTGAAATACATAAGTAATGTTCTACTAAGAAAAGGAAGTGAAATCAGAGTTGGTATGAAGAAAGAGAAGAACAAACATAAGTGAATAAAATACATTGATGCCTGGGCTAAGATGGGAGACAATGAAGAAGTGACTTTGGCTGCCCCCCGGAAGACGTGTTCTTGGTAGTGTCAGTGGAAAGTGCCCCAGAGAGATGGAGAACTCTAAATCGTTTCCTACTTTGGTGTCCAGGGCTCAGTTACCAATACAGGTGAGAATGACCACAAATCACTCAGTAAACTCAAAGAGGCTTGGTGATAGAGCCATGGACCCTTCAGAGATCAGGGTTCCTATTACAGAGAAGATTTCTAGAGGACAGGATTGCTTATGGTGGAAGCCCGGGACAATCATTTACCCACTTGCCCCTCTGTTGTTGCTAAAGAGAGCTTTCAGCATGGGCTATTACAGAAACGGCTCCACAAATCATGACCTTTTACATTGAAAATGTTATGTTGGGGGATATTGGCTCAGTGATGACAAAGGATGGAAAAGACAGTCGCCTAATGTTTAGATCGATTCTTTTCATGTAGCCCTGTCTCAGGGAAAGAGTGCTAGTGGGGACACCCTTCCTTTGCTGAAACCTCAGGGGGATCTCAGCGCCACACAGACACTGTGCACTCTTATCTGCCCGGGGTGGCACATAGCTCCCCAGACTCAGCTGAAATACAGCTTCATCGCAAGGCTCTCAATCACTTCCTCCCCACTTGTCACCAGAGTCAAACCAGGCAGCCTCTGCTGGCCGCCCACGTCTCCAGTTTAGCACTTACCACATTACATGTGATAACATTTTGTATCACCTCTATCTTCCCACTAGGCTTGAGGCCAGGAAATGTGGCTTATTTCTTTTCGAATCCCCATGCTTAGCCCAAGGGCTGCCACGTGAAGCTGCTTGACATATACATATTGAATGGATGAATGAGGGAGTGAACGAATAAATGAATCCCTGCTCATGACTATAGCACTTTAAAGTAATTTAAAATGCTCTCACCAAGAACCAGATTAAGCTTCATAGACGGGCTCCGGACTGAATTATTAGCGGCATTGGTAAAGTGACAAAACACATCAACATTTTTTGGACACGAGGAAAAGGAGTTTGCCATGAAATTGTACTTGTAGCACACTTGCTTTCCATTAACTTCTTTTGCTAAGATAGAATTATTGAAAGAATTAAGTCACAACATGAGTATCCAAAGCACAAATTTTGTTAGAAGGATCCAATATGGATAAACTTGTCTACACTCTTCCCAGGAATGTGCCACATTCACTTTTAATGTGGTTTTACTTATTCACTATTTGCTTCCAGCTCTTAGAAGTGAGTAAGCCCACATTTACATGGTTGCTAGCCAAAACTTTACCTCCACCATCCATAACTCCAAATCTGTGCCCACATATTTTTCGACAATCCCAACACCTTTCCACCATCCTTCAAATCCTTCTACCTAACTAAATCTCATGATGTCCTGTGCATTTATTCTATCCTGCCTTCCCCATATTGGTTTAGAGTCACCTCCAATAGGGTCTATCTCCTTCATGAGACCATAAGTTCTTGGAGAGAAAATACTTAGTCATTTATCTTTGTACCTCCCAGTGCCTAGCTCAGTATTTGGCACATAGCACTGAATGCGTGCATGTTGAACACAGAATGTTGAGATGTTTGAATATTTCAATACCCAGATTGATTCCATATCTCTCTACCATTCAGCCTTCTCTAAATTCTTTATTGGGTCCTTTCTTTTCTGAACTCTCATTGTTCTTTTGATCTGTATCACTCATTTTGGATATTTAATGTTATATGCATTACCTTTTATGACATGAGTCCTTCTAGATATTAATATATGTGCCCCACTTCTTTCATCTCCTTTCCATGGCCTGTTATGGTGTTTTGCATTGAGCAGTTCCCCAAGAATAGTTCTTGAAAGAATGAATAAGCTTGTAAATCCCTCATGAAGATGTCTGTGTTTTGAGATTTGGGGTTGTGAGCTTGTATGTGGTTGACTTAATCTGTAGGAATCCTGAGGGATCTGGATTGAAGGTACATCTTACCAGAGAGGATTTGAATTTGTTTTTGCCAGGTGCCATTGGGTGCTACCAACGGACCACTTTAAGTTAACTATTCCTGAGCATGAAGTTCCTCAACCACACAGGCAGTATAACTTCAAACCCCAAACCTGAGTGAAGGCAGGACAGTTATAATTCTCAGGGGAACTTTATGCCCAACCAGAGGTGAGGCCAAGCTCTTAACTCTGGTAGATGAATTTTGTTTTTCTAGCCTATTCTTTTACTGAGTATGTCACCCTTTGAGGATCCTAACATTGTGCTGGTTGGGTGGGGGAGCCTCAGTTACTGCATAGGGAGCAAGGCCTTTTCTTTCATGACCTTCAGAGCCTTAAATCCCAAGGTTTTGGGTTTCTGATATTGACAAATGCCCCCAGATAAGACCCAACATTAGCCAAAGCATTATCTCTACTTTTCTTTTCCTCTACATTTTTGGCCCTTGGTTATTCCTCTTACGTTCTTGCATGCTCAACAGTGCACTTAAAAGGATTTTTGTAGAACATGTAGGATTTTTAAAGCACGCTGATTTATACCATGGAGTGAGGGACTATGAGAATGTCTAGTCTACTATCTTGAGGAGGTAGAAAGCCTGTGAAGGTACCTTAACACTGTCCTCGACAGGTCCCACTAACAAGAATGGGCTCCACCTTCACAGACTCAAGATTTTGCCACAACCACAAGCCACCGGTCACATGGCGAAATAGAAGACAATGAAGTCGCATGGGATTCTGCTCTGTTACATTCCATCTCTGATACAGTGCGTATGTTTCTTGGCCTCTATTTTAAGAGTAAATTTTTAGACTGCATCTATATGAAATAATATGTCCTAACAATTTAGCAGTAGGCCTCTTACCAGCAAGAAAGAATGAGGAATCTATTTGGAAGGTTACTTTGTAGTCTTCATCCTCCTCTATGCAGCACTTGAAGTGATGGGAACCTTTGCATGAAACTACAGCTTCCAAAGGATCAACCATGATGTTCGGCTCTAGAGGCAGCGGGTAAACAATGACGTCCTTGGTCGCAACACTGTATGAATCCTTATATCTAAATATGCAGTAATAGGTTCCTGAGAGGAAGGAAGCAAAAATGAGATGGAATGAAATTATCGCTCCAAAAAGGCATTTGCTGGGAAGGTTAAGAAGAGGCTTAGTTTTCCCTCTCAAGCTTGTGCAAGGGCACACCACACTGTCGTGGACACTGGAGGAGAAAATGCATGATCCACTCCGCTCCTAGTTCTCTATGTATTTGAAGGACTAACCAATAGCCACCTAAGTATTCACTTACTTTCAAATAAAATTAAATGGCTTATCCAAAGTCATACAGCCTTTTAGGGGTGGAATTGGGTTTCAAACCAGGTTCCTGATACCTACTCCAAGGCTCTTTCATCAACCGGGGGAATAAATGTGAATTTGGGTATGTGCTGGGATGGGAGAATTTGAAGAGAGCTGTCAGCCAGCTGGAGCACTGTGGGGGTCCCCACTTCTAAACGGTTAGGGTCCTCGGTTTCTGGAACACCATGGTACCACCAAGAAGTGAAGAGAGAGAGAGCGCTAGTTAGTTCTTGGGAGAGCTTGACCTGTGGACCCTGAAGTTAGATGTCTGACTCTTCTCTAGAAAAGTCTAAAGATGAGAGGCTGGCTGACCTTGCTGGAGTGAGAAGAGAACACTGCAGGAGGAGTAGCCTGCACGCCCAGTGCTTGGGGCGCAGAGTGGGCTGTGGAAAGTACTTAGGTTGAGCTTCTTGAAAGGGCCTTTTCCCAGTGGACTTTACACCAGGGCCCATCAGAGGATGAGCAGCTGCCATGGAACAGTAGAGGAAGATTGTAACAGCACCTACAGTTAAATAACACCCTTCAGTTTTCTATACATTACTTCTCTTTGCTCCATCACTGGAGGAGCCAGGGCAGGAGGTGGCCAGAGAGAAACCAGAACAAGGACAGAGAAGAAACTCCTTTCCATTCATGTTGGGAGGGAGAGAAATTTAAATTCAGGATAAAATAAAAGCGTAGTTGATTTAGATGAGAGTAGAATTCTTTTAGTCCCTGAGTATGGGACCGTTAATAGTTTAATGTGACTGGAAAAGCTATAGCTCCTCCTAAGTCATTGCCCGGTGATAGGAAAGAGTAAATGGACAGAGTGGGTGTGAGTTCAGCATGGGAGAAAAATACTCCCATTTCCTGATTGTGCACTAGCAAGTCCAAACAATAACTACATTTCTACAAGGTTGCCTAGGCTTTATATGAAAAAATAAAGAAGACCTGGAACTCACAGGATCTGCACTGATTAACCTGATAGTTAATGAGAGGCTTCAGGTGAATGAGTAAGAGTTGGCCGCTGGAGCCAGTCTTGGTTTCCCCCGGCTCTGCCATTTACCAGGTGTATAACCTCAGTTCACTGACTCAGCCTCACTGGGCCTCAGTTTCCTCATCTGTAAAATGGGCATAATAATAGCACTCTCTCCTAGGTTTATTCTTTTAAGTGAATTAATACATTTAAATACTTAGCACAGTACCTATCACATAGTAAGGGCTCAATAAATGTCAGTCATTAAAGCAGCAGTTCTATCAAATTCTCTTTTTTTAACCCCAAAATTTGCATTTCCTCCCAACATGAACAAGGCATAGAGATAAATAGGAAATAAAAATGTTTATTTCTTTGGAACCAGGCATATAAAAGCTTTATCTAGATTTTTTTTATAGCACAGTTGGGTGAAACACTCCCATGAGTCTGGTAAAAGTACTTTAAAAAACAATCCTCTTTCATAACTTCATGGCAGGAGCACAGACTCTAGAATCAGAAAGACTGGCTCCAATCCTGACTCTACGACTGCAGTTCTGGGAGCCTAGGGGTATTTGTTACTCTCTCTGAGCCTCAGTTTCCACATCAATAAAATGGGAATAATGACAGTCTCCCCTATAGCGTTGTTGCATTAAATGCGACAACATATTTAACGTAAAGTGGCTGGCCTAGGTGTGTCCCAGGACAGGCCCCCCAGGCGTGGTAACTATTATGGTATGTTTCCAGGGGTCCAGGCAGCAGAGCAGGGTATTTGGCCTTTCACTCACCGTTCCACTCCCTGGTCGAGGTCTTCACCGTCAGTACTGACTCTGCTCCATTGGGATACCTCCTCGTGGTATAAAACCTTTGGTATATTTTAATTCCAGCAGAAGTGTTCCAGTACACTTCATCATAGTTACTCATATCACTGATGCACTTTATAGAAAAGTTTTGTCCCTCAGAAACAGAAATTGGGTCCGGGGTTATTGTTAGGTTGGCTGAAAGAATGCAAACAAAACAGACAAAAGAAAACCGACAACAAGCACAATATTTAGTCTTTCTGGTGACATCAACACACAAGTGAAATTTAAGATAGAGACAGAAAGCATGGGCCGTCCTGACTCTACTTGTGTCAACGCGGGATTGGTACCTTGCTGCTCCTGGGCTTTACCTGTTTCTAGGCTGTTCCCGGTGGTGCTCTGAACTGTACTCATTTCCATCACATGCCTTAGGAACTCGTGCACTTCCCCTTTGTGGCTGGAATTATCTCCTGATGATCAGCAGGGCAAAAGGTTGCAAACTTAGGGGTGTTGACTTAACCCAAGCTCCCCTCCAACCTCTTCCGTGACACCTCGAGGGAGATTAAATGGCTCAGTTCTTGTAACCACTTCATTCTCTACTCTTTTAAAATATCTTTTAAAAAGTGATATCATATTGTATTTTAATTTCTCTCCTTCTATATTTTTTCTCCGTAAAAACGTGAGCCCCTCAAGAGGAGGGCTCTCTTCTGTTTCTCTGTATCCCCAGCACTTGAATCCAGTACTGTCAGTGCTTACTAAGCACAAGAGTGATTCCTGGAACTACATTTTTAGTAGGGAGATCATAGAGTTTATTGTCCAGATAATTACACCTGGACTGTCTCAGGCAAACTGGGATGTATATGATCCTAACTATGTCTCTCTACATTTACTCCTCTTTCTAAGAATTTCCTCATAGATTCATGAGGAATTATTCATCAAAAATGTTAAGACCCTTACAAATATAAAAACTTTTATGAACATTCCACTATTTTTGCCTCTGAAACTGTCTTTCCACTCCTCTTCGAGCATATTCTTTAGATGGCTGACATTTCAACATGCCATTCATTTCTGTCTTTTATAGGTGAACAACTTCATGCCTTGACCCCGCTGATCCTGGCCTGCTTTTCCAATCAGTGTACAATCTTGTTGTTCGTCATAGTCAAAAGAAATCAGGGCTTTCCAGAACACTCTTTAGAAGTTGATAGTTAAATGTTCAGAATTCCAAAGTCATGCAAGCGTGGGTTAATGTGTCCCTCGCATTCCCCTCACTGTGTAGGCATCTTGAGATGCCCTTTTAAGGTTTAGTGGAAAGAGTGGAAAGGCTCATGGAGTCATGAATTTGGTTCTCTTGCTTTTCCATGAGAAGGTCCATGATGAGGTCCAAACTACCAGACCAGTGGTTTTCAGCGAAGGCTAAATATGACCCTAAAGACACCCAAAAGCTCACATAATCAGTACAACTCTCAGAGTTAAAACTTGCAGTAGACAACTGCTCTCACTATAGAAAACTGCAAAGTGCTCAAAAGACCCATGAATTCTTCTACAGCAATAATATTTTCAGATAAACCTAATCTTGCTTTATGTAAAAATGCTAAATCATGTCACAGAAAATCTGTCCTTTCTCCAAATTGTTCAGAGGGGGCATCTGATGATTTATCTAAATAGTTCATTTCTGTAAGATGGGTGGGAAAACAAGTTTGCCCCAGATAGGGGTGAAGTTATAAACGCTTTATGATATGAGGAAAAGAAATACTTGTAAGAGGCCTACTGAAGCTGAATTAATTGAAATATTAAAAAAACACTTGTTAGAACTGTAAAATAACCACAAAGTATCAAAGTATTAAAGGTTTCTGCAGCATTCCCTCTAGAATAGGTGAAATGGAAGGGAGAGGTGGAAGGACAGAGGGAGGTGAAGGGTGGTGGGGAATTAGCCAAGCTACTGGAATTGAAAGGATAGAGAATGGAAAAAAGGGGGCAAATTAGGGGCATTATCCTCATTATGAATATAATGATTACATAGGACTAATCTAAGTGTGAAACTCTACATCCCAGTACACTTTCTGCATTACCAGTACAATGCAGGCCCTGCCTTCCCTGCAGTCACTGGTCCCCACCCCTACCCAACTCCGATTCTAAAGACTTGATCTGCATTTAAATGGCAGAGAGGGGAGATCCTCTTCTGTCTGCCACTGTGAGATCTACCTCAGCCACACTCCCACCAGCAGGGAAGGCCCTGCTTTATTGCTCATAGATATTCCCAAGTGATTGGAAGCCCTTGGTTTGAAGAGCAGGGCTACAAATTCTAGTGAATGACTCCTTACCCACAGAGGCGAATATCACTTCTATGTTCTTACGGCCTCTGGCTCCGTGGACGCTGGTGAACTCACACGTGTAGACGACCGTCGTTCCAGCCGACCCACTTAGACACTGAGTTCTGTCGGCCTGGAGGGTGTATGTGCTGCAGCTGGAGTCTGTGTCTGTGTCAGAGTTTCCTGCAATGACATAAGGAGTTCTGCTGTCACAGTTGGCTGACTCTCGGATTTAGTATCAAAGAGGCCAAATCAGTGAAAAAGAATTATTGTTTAAATTTGATGTCTTCTCTTTGAATGGAGAGGCAGGGTTGTATAGTGGTTGGGTCTGTAGACCCAACCAGGAGCCAGGTCGCCTGGCAGCAGATCCCAAACTCTACCACTCGCTGGCAGACCGTTGTTAAGAAAGTCACTAAACGACTCTGTGCCTCAGTTTCTCAGTAAAATGGGGATAGATAATAATAGCTGTGGTTCAGAACTGTAGTCAGGTAAAATGAACTAAAATATATAAACAATTAGAACAGTGCCCGGCTGGGGCCCGCCCCAAGCAAAGACCGTTAGTGATGGTCATTCGAGTATGAAAAATAAAAATACAAGCAAAGTGTTTGGATATGATTTCAACTGGAAGGAAAAAAGATGTTAGATTATTTAGACTATTGTTGAAAGGAGGAAGAAACGAGACTGGGACATCTGATATCCATTCTCGTTCGAGGAAATTTTTCATAACTTATTCCCTCTTCCTGACCTATATGTTTTAGTGGAAGCTTCAACTTCATGCTTTTTCAGGTTATCAGCATTTTTCCTTCAAAATAGCTTCATTTCCATTCCCAAGATGACCTCCAGGCCATCTTAACTTCTTGCCTATGGCTCTATAACACCCTCCTGGTGAATTTCTCTACTCCAGTCCTTTTACTCTCCCCTCCAACATTGCCTACTGCCATGTACCCTTAAGACATTCTTCAAACACTGTCAATCTTCCAAAAATTAAAGGAAAAGAATAAACCTTCTGATTAGCTCAAATATAAATGCATCTTTTTCAGCCTTGGCTCAATGATGAATGACATTCAAAATATTTTTATTGATATATAACCAGCTTTTCTTGTCTGGTCCCAAAGTGGTTGTTCAGAACACCAAACTGACTTCCATCTTCACCCACCTTGACTAATTACCTCCTAGCTCATGGGCACGAGTGTCCCTACTCATCTCTAAGACTCACCCTCCACTTATTTTTGGAAAGTCCACTTCCTCTAGTTCTCCAGGACCTTATTCCATCCTTTATCTTTCCTCTCCCCTGTGTCTTTAATCTTTCCTCACTTCAACCACCAGATATACTCAAGTCTTCCCTTCCTAAAAGAATCCTTCCCCAATTTGAAAGCTCCTCTAGCTACCATTGCATTTCTTCCTCTCTTCACACCACGATGCTTCTGCATTCACCACCTTTAGTCTTTCGTTTACACTTTTCATCAAACCACTGCAATTTGCCTCTTCTCCCTATACTCCACCTAAGGTGTTCCTTTAAGGCCAACTGTGGCTCCTCCTTTTCCACATCCAGTGGCTTCTTATGCTGCTGGACTGCAGCATCCCCCTCTGCACGCTTACTCAATTCCATAGGTCCCTCCTGCTGCTTCTCTCTCTTCATCCCTCCTCTGGGTCTTCTTCCCAGGCTCCTCTCTCCTCTGTTCCCTTCTTATATATTGGTGTTTCCCGGGATATTGGCCTCCCCAAGCATCCTGATATGGGCTCTTTCCTTATCTTTTTCTCTACTCTTTTGCTGGGCAATCTCATCTACACCCATGGGTCCTATTATATCCTATATTTGGATGACTCCTCACTCTATCTTCAAGAGAAACCTCTTGTTGGAAACCCTAGAAGCTAATTCCCAAGTGCCAATTTGACATCTTAGGCACCTCCAACTCAACATGTTCAATTAAGAACTCATCTTTCTTCTCCCCAGACAAAACATGCACATCTTCTACTGTTTCTTCTTTTTAGCATTGGCAGGTCAGAAAATTTAAGTCATCTTTAATTACTTGCATTTCCTCACATTCCACTTCCACATTCCACTTGTAAAATCTTTTAGATTATGCCTTTGAAACATCTCACAACTTTCTTATCCACTCCAATGCATGGTTACTCACCTGGGTCCCGTTATCTGTTATCTGCCAATTGCATACTCTTGTAACTGGGTCTCTATTTTCAGTTAATTGCCCCTTCAATCTATTGGCTACACTACCTTAAAATTTATTTTTATTTTCTAAAATGTATTTTTCTAAAGTTCAGCCCTGATCATCTCACTACTTTTCTTTTACCTTTAAAATCTTACCATTACCTACAAAAATAAAATATCTCCTTAGCACGGTGTATGTATTTGTTCACAGTATGATTCCAATCTGCCTCTGTTCTCTTTATTTCATTCTATAGTCCTTTCTTACAAACTAGGTCACATCCCGGGTCTTCAACTGCCTATAGTATCATGCCTTTATGCCTGGTTCAAGTCTAGAATATTCTCCTTCCTTCTTCCTCCTGTTAACTCTTACTCATCCTTCAAGGCTCAGCTTCCTCATCAAACTAATGTGCAAGACAATGAGCTATGCCAGATGGAGTATATAAAGAGATGCAGAAAAATAATTATAATGCAAAGTAGATAGATTTCAAAAGAGAAATAAGTGTACTATGGAGATTAAAGAAATAAGTATACTATGGAGATAAGTATATTATGGAGGGGTGTTTTAGTTGGGAGACTAGGGAAGATTTAAGAGAAGAAGGAAGATTTGCTCTAGGCCTGGAAAGAAATAGATAGAATGGTGGCTGTGCTGTTCTGGTGTGTAGCTGTGTGTGTGCATGGGTGTGTATGTGTGAATCAGTACTCCTTGGAAAACTTAGCCTTCCATTAAGCTGCTTTAGGAGCTGGGGCGGGGTTGGGGAGTGGGAGGGTGATAAGCTATGTGGGCTCTAAGTCCCCCATGCTTTTTATAACTCAAGTGGCTCCACTCTGGTCTGCTTTACCCATCAGATGTGCGGTTCTCAACCTGGGGTGATTTGGGCTCCCTGGGGAACATTTGACAATGTTCAGAGACAGTTTTGATTGTTACAAGTGGGTGTGCTACTGGCATCAAGTGAGCAGAGGCCAAGGACACCGATAAACATGATGCAACGCATGGGACAGCCCCCCACAGTAAAGAATTACCCGGCCCCAAATGTCATTAGTGCCGACGTTGAGAAATCCTGCATTAGACAACCACATAAGATTTTGCTTGAAGAAAGGATTCTACAGTTAAGTCAGAAAACCGTTGGTATAAACAAAAGCACAGAAGCAGCAGCATGCTAGTCATGGTCGGGGAAAGCTAAGTAGTCGTGTTCAGCTGAAACACGTAGAAAAAGCGTGGAGATAAGGCTCCAAGGAGATGGTAAACTCCGAAAACAAAAGCAGGGCCTCTGAACTGGCAGCATTCGCGTTGTACTTCGTACAACACCCCTGAGGCTGTGCGACTCGGGGTCCTGAGCAGAAGGTACTGAATGCAGCTCATTAAGTTGGTGCTCTGCTTTCCGGAGAAGAGATGGGATGCGGTTACAAGTTTGCTTTGCAAGGTGAGATAATACCCCTTGAGAATTCCCCACCACCCTAAGGATAAGTGAGGAAGTGGTTTTGAAAGCTATCATCAGCAGCAGCAAATAGTTATTGTGGCAGATTCAAGGCAGTCAACACTGTTTTAACTGTTTACTTTTATCATCTCAGATTTTCTCCCCCTAAAAGTCTTGTGAAGCAGGTACCATTATCACTATTGAACAGATGAAGTTCGGGGAGTCAGTGAGGCGACGCAGCGTGCTCTGCGTCACAAGCAGGACGCGTGGCAGAGCTGGGATTACAGCTTTTCAGGACTAGATACTGTCTTGCTGAAAACGTGGGCTGCAAGGCTAATTTTTACTTGGCTCAAGTTTTCCTTTCCTTTTTCTTTGTTTAAATCCATTTTTGTTGGCATTCCGACAAGTAGAGGCACCACTATGTAAAATGGGATTTGTCTATGGCACCATTAGGAACACGGAAAGAGACACGGAGGAGAAGGAGACAGAATGGTGGGTGACGGGGTGGAGCCCTTTGCCACGGTCAGGGGGACTCCAGGCAGCTCAGAGAAAGGCTGTTTCCTCGTGTGTAAAATGAGGGATTGGACAAAACCCACGGTTCTCACTCGCCCCTGCCCAGTAAAACCTCTTGTGAAATTTAAGAAAATATGTCAGTGCCCAGAGCCCAAATCCGGAGACTCTGCCTTAGTTGCTCTAGGGTGGAGCCCTGACAGCTGGTCTTTTTAAAAAACAACTGAGGTGACCCGTGTGCACCCATGTCAGAGGATGCTGCCTCTAACAATGCTTCTTCCTACTTCTAGTTGCTTCTCTACTTAGGTCTCACCTCAGTCCCCGAGGCAGGCCTGCTTCTGGTGGCACTTTACAAAGTGACTTGAAAGCCGCAAGATTGATTTCTACTCAATAAAGAAAAAGAGCCAGTCTCACTTTTTAATCTCTTACTTATGCCCTGTTTGGCTGCAAAAATAACATTTCAGACAGCACACAAGCACACACAATAACACATGGTTAAAAACATAAGTGGGGCAGTCGGGAAGAAAAGGCACAAGAAGGGAGATCACGGAGATCGTGGCTGTTCCCCCTCACCAGTCACTCAGCATGCTGTTCCACGTTGTCATACGCCTTGACAGTCAGCCAGGAGGGGGCTGACACCCTCTTGTAAAGATTTAATTGTTTTGTGAATACTCTGCATGATGATAGGTCAAGGGAGTATGGTAGGCAGGGCGAAGAAGTTCATGGACTCATTTGGGAACTGTTCTAACAAAGAGGGAATTATGTGTCCATTATTTTTTATCATCACACCACATAAGAAGAGCGATGCTGAGACTATAAACTCTATTGTCCTAAATTCCCCCAAGTGGTCAATACGTCCCTAAATAGGCAAAGCTAGTACTAGATACGGGCAAACTACAAGCTGCGCTAGTAATAATAACTATTAGTACCTCTACTCTTACTACTACTAGCATGTAGTATTAATACTATTACTTCTGCTGCCATTACCATTTGTATCATTAGTTGGTGCCCGATGATTTGAAAAACCCCAGAAAGCTCTCTCTATTCCAAAAAGATCACCTTCTTAAAGCTGGAAATCCTATCATTGCTGATTACCTCCTTTCTGTCTTACCCCTTGCCAGAAGTGTTCTGAAAATGAAATGCAATCTGAGAAGAGGTAATACATTCAATTCCAAACACCTTGGGGTGAATTATTTCGCTAGATTGCTTTCTATTGACCTGGATAAATGGGTGCTAAAAGAACTTGTGGGATTTGGAGAAAGATTGCTGCAGAGAGGGGCCAGCCAGGGAGGAGGAAGAAGGGCAGAGTGCCGAGAGCAGAGGCTAAATTCATCAGAACATGGACCATCGGGTCCCCAGGTGGCCAGCCCCGCGGCAGGAAATCCATTGTTCTGCAGTCGGTTCAGCCCGCACTGGGCAGTAGGAATGTCTGCAATAGTGGTGGCCACAGAGAGGTCCCTGAGCATCTGCACCACAGACTTCCTGGTTCCTTTGCCAGAGGGCAAGGTTTTTCCCCTCCCAGAGTTGAAAGCCTATAAGTCAGTACCACGGGAACTCTGCAAGGTCTTTCCCCCATCTGGCAGCTCCTTCAGGATGCCTACACCTCCTCTTCCTTAAAAATCAGGGAAGTGACTAAATGTGTGGTGTGTCAACATTTTCAACAGTTACAGATGCCTTTCCCATTCTTCGGAGTTCTTTAAACGGAATACAAATGCTGCAGGTGAGATGTGCTTTATAAATGGATGTGCTCTGGAAAAGTTGCGTGTACATTAATCATTATTTTATTTTTTTATAATTTAATATAGTCTGATAGCAAAGGCTTCATAAAATAAAGCCTTATCACACTAGTGTATTTCACGAGTGGAGTCACATTTTACTTTAACGATTTTTTTACTTTAAAGATGAGCACATAATACCGTCATTTCTTAAGAGAAGAATTGGATCTTGTTATGTGAGGTTTCTAGGCAGAGAACAGTCTTCTGCTTCAGTACAAACCCTGTCAGATCAGCTGCTTCAGCGCTGGCTCACCAGACATGGGTGATATAGTTTGGCCAAGACAAACACTGGTCTTGTGAAACAAGACCTGAAGTGAGTCCCAATTCTTTCTTTTCTTTTCCTATTGTGACAACCTTGGATAAGTCATTTAATATGGACCACAATTTCCTTCTTTGCAAATTAGAGGTAAAAATGCCAGCTTCAAACTTGTGGTCAAGTTTAAATGTGACTAAAAGTGATAACATATTTTTAAAAAATTGGTTAATCATAAACTGTTACACAAAACTGAATTGCTTTTTTAGTTTATTATTATTATCATTCATCAGTATAAACTGGAGGGTGGGGAGCTTCAAGTCAGATCTCAGATCTAAAACAGAAGCAAATAGGATCAGAAATTGACATGAAACAGTTGAGAGACAGACAGGTCTCCACAGAGCGATTAAAAGCGGAGATACAGCATTAGATAATATAAAAGAAAGTGAAAGTGTGGATACGAAAGTAGAGAAATGAGAAGGACAGAAACCAAGAAAAGAGACACGGAAATGAGAAGCTCTAAGTCAGACCCCAAAACAAAGCCAATGACCTCATCCTTAGCTCTTTGCTGAAGATGGAAAGGAAGATGGGGACAAGATTTTCTGCAGGTGGGAGAAGCTGTGGACCTAAGTCATCAGGACACTCTTGGGTTTTCGCTGCCAGGCTCACATCTACAACCCAAGCATGACACTTACATGTATATGTTTTCGCAATTTTGTTCTAGAATGGCTAAGTTGGAGCTGGCATCAAACCTAGTACTTTTTCACAGTCTGAAGCCTGGAAAAAAACAGCCATCTGACATTTCCTCTTCCATCCATTGCATTTCCCATTTTCACTTGGCCAAGAGGCAAAAACCTATTTGCAAAAGAGCATCTAACGTTCTTACCTGGAATGCTTATTTTCCCCTCTTGCTTCCATTCTATCTTACTCCAATTAACATTAATCTCACTGCAGCAGTTCAAAGATACAGGATTGTTGTCGCACATCACTTTCATTTCTTCATTTGCCAAAATTTGGATGGGTGCAACATCTATTTTTTTTCTGGCTTCATATTCAAAAATGTCTAACGTCAGTTTGCAAATATAGTCACCTGCATAGAATACACAAAAGCATTTATTATTACTACATATATGTATTTCCTTAGAAGAATGAGAACCTCGTCTCATGTGTCATGACAGTACTTCATGAAGCATCATTTTCAAAAGCATCTGAGATTTGGTCTAAACAACCCTCAGGGAATATTCAGGAAGTGCAGAAGGTCAATGCAGATATTTCTGATGCCACCGGGTAAAGAGTAGAGAGATGTTCTAAAGAAATAGCAGAAATCTCAAAGTCTCTGCTAATTAAAAAAAAAAGTGTGGGAAGAGGTAGAAAGGAAAAATTGGAAAGCCTTGGAGAATTAGAAGATGGTGGGTAATTTTGGCATCCTGTGTAACTCTGTGGCAAAATCAGAATCAACAAAGATGTGATAGGACCCGTGTGTCTGCAGTCCAACTTCCTATTCAGAGAAAAAGAGATGCCCCTGTTGACATCTGGGTTACAATGGGATTATTTTTCATTTTTTAATTTTTATTTTTGGTGAGGAAGATTTGCTCTGAGCTAACATCTGTTGCCAGTTTTCCTCTTTTTTTGCTTGATGAAGATTAGCCCCAAGCTAACATCTGTGCCAGTCTTCCTCTATTTTGTATGTGGGTCGCTGCCACAACATGGCTAGATGAATGGTGTAGGTCTGCACCTGGGATCTGAACCCACGAACCTGGGCTGCCAAAGCGGAGTGCACCAGACTTAACCACTATGCCATGGGGCTGGCCCCTACAATGGGATTATTAAATTCTAGAATGTCAGGTTTAAAGCTTATGCTTCTAGGTTGCTGAGGGAGGGGAGTGAGGAGGGGCAGGAGGGAACAATTATGATGGAGTACAAGAAAATTTGGGGGGGTGATGGATGTGTTCACCATCTTGATTATGGTGATAGTCTCACATGTGTATGCATATGTCAAACTTATTAAATTGTACACTTTAAATATGTACAGCTTATTATATGTCAACTCTACCTCAACAAAGTTGTTTTAAATTAAAAAATTTTTTTTTTTAAAGTCTGCTTTTTGTCTCAGGTTCCAATGAAGGCTTGATAAGCATAGAAAACTGTTTTTGTCTCCAAGGCTAAATTTGCTTGCCTCATACATCATGGGATTAATTTTCAATTTTGAGAAGTTGTGCCTGGTGATTTCCTTTTGAGGAGGAAAACACCATATACACATTCTATGGTTGGCTTCTTTATGAGCTCTTCATTCCTTCCCTAGCACCCGTGATTGGATGGAAACCCACCTGCATCACCCTGAGTGATGTTGTAAATGGTGAAGTGCGATACTGAGGTCATGTTGTTGAGCACGGAGGTGTAAACCCAGAATCTGCTGCTGTTCTGGATGTCGGAGTGCCTTTCAACATGGTGCCAGGACACGTTGGAGGATGGAACTTCGTTTTCACACGTCAGAGTTACCGTATCCCCTTCAAAGATGATTTCTGGTATGACAGAGAACTTAGTTTCATCTGGAAACCCAAAGAAGATGTATTAGGACTCCAAAGCAAATAAATGTACTTGATGCTACCCACCAGACCAGACGCCGCCGCCACAAGGGTCTTCACGAGGTCTGCACAGCATCTGTGGTGCTGACTAGAATGAAGCAGCGTGCCCTTCTCGCTCCATCCCTGGGCAGCTGGTATCTGAGGCCCAAAGGGTTACATCCTGCCAGATTCTAGGGACATGGCTTTCAGTTTGGGGTCTTTGCACACTTAAGAGTCCTTAATGATAATAATGGGGATCTCAAAGCTATTTTCAGTATTTCAAATAGTCTGGTAGGAAATTGCACGTTTGCTTATGAAAAAGCCACACCAGCTAACTTAAACATCAAGTTTCTTCATTACTGACTCAGATAGTATCTTCTTACCAATAACTGATATCTTGTGTTGAGTGAAAGTTCTGTCCTATGTCTTTGATGAATTAGAAATGGGAAGACAATTTAATTTTTGATAATAAAGTCTGGTTGGGAAATAAGAACTTTTTTAAGACCTGATAACCATGGGCCCTTAAAAGTGGGAGCTGTATAGACACACAGGTCCAGATTGGAATCCTGGTTCTGTGCCATGCATAGCTGTGTGGCTCTGGGGAACTTGCTTAGCCTCTCTGAGCCTCACCTCCCTTGTCTGGAAAATAGGGGCAGTGAGAGCTACCTTGGGAGATGACTGAGGGAACAGTAGCTATAATGATTGTTTTCACAGTAAAATTCTGGAGAACTATGGCTTTAAGTCCTTTCACAGACAGAAATAAAAACATGGTATTTGCTATTTTTTGTACACGTTTTCATGGTTGTCCTTTGCTTACACAACTTTCCCTCTAAGCCATTTCTTGTGCTATGTCCTTCACATGCTCCGTGTGTTGAGGAAATCAGAGGAGCTGGGTAAGGAGGCTCTGTGAGCACTCTGTATGGGGCCCCATGCTCGGGCCAGACCCTGTCCATATTGTAAACATGGGGTAAAACACCATAAAATTACTTTGGGGTGGTATGATGTTCTAACCAGAATATCAAGGTATCTAAATATTTATTATTGCTTTTTTTAGGCTCCTGAGTAAAATAAGATTTTAAAAATCACATTCAACTATTAGGAAGCAAGGCCATCTGTGAACATTTAATGTAGCGAACTGACTTTGAAGTCACACAAACTTGTGTTACTTACTATGTGTCCCTGAACAAATTATTTACCCTCTCTAGGCCTCCATGTTCTCACCTATAAAATGGAGATAGTAATATCCACCTCACAAGACGTATGTAGATGAAATATGTACAACACAGGGGCTTAATATAGAAAAGATGAAATAATAGTGCCCCCCTTTTCATTATTGTCGTTGCTAATAACTATGATTAGTAAACCTGCCAGGATCTTATGGTGATATGGAGTTGATCATAAATTTATTGGGAGTAATTAAAGAAAAGGGGTACTGGTTCAGGGACCCTGCTGGTTAATCAGACACCACCAGAGGACTAACACATGACAAAATAATAGAACTATTCTGAAGACTGCCATGAGCCTCTGTGTTTCATAAAGATGGATTTAAAAATAAACCAATGTATTCATTCAGCATTTCTCTTTCTTGTTCTCTTCCTCTCCCCTGCCCCCTAAATACAAAATAATTTTTTAAAAACACCTGGTCACTTGACTGTTTTGGATATCTGTATTCTGGGTGAACACCACCAGCACCACGGAGAGCAGGACGGTGTCTGGGTTCCCCGTGGAATTGCCCGTGACAGAAGTCTGTGTTTATTGGTCTGAGGCTGTGCGTATCACAGATCACCTTCTGGACTTCGAAGGAGGACAGAGATGGATGCAGATCCTCTGTAGAAGGGGGTGTCGGGTGCCATTCACAATGACTTCATTGCTCTTTGGAAGAGTAACCCGCAGATACTAAAACCCCTTTGTGAACCGTACTGTCAGCACCGTCTTTCTGGACTGACGGTCACCCACCGATCAGTAGAACTGCTGGACACTTATTCATTTAAGTGGCTGGCTATCCTCGGCACAACTAGAATTTCTGAGGAAGAGTAATCATAACTGAAGCTCACCTATGCTAGAGGCTGCTATTCTCCTATGCCCTAAGAACCATAAATAAAAAGAATTTTTCAGGGCAAAGCGTCCATTGGTTGGTGGGGTGGCATTAGGGGTCGGGGAGGGGTGGCCTTGCTGAGATTGCGTCTGTGTGAGTCTACACTCTTAGGCCACTTATTTCTCTTCCTTTAATGTTCTGGTTGTCATCTATGTTGTTGCTGCCTTATCTAGTCTGAATTTTTATTTTGTTATTTTATCTTGCTTATGTTGTAGCACTTTCTTACCATTGTGTATATCTCTTCCAATAGTTTATTTTTAAAAATGAGCTGATGTCTAAAAATACCAGCAAGAATGTAAAGAGAAAGAGGATAAACCTGCTGTCAGGACGGCCTGACTCCGGAGAGGGGGCACCCCTTCTCCCGGTTGTGCCTGCAACAGCCTCTTCAGTGCCACCCCTACAGAGGACCGTGTTGCTCCAAAGAGGAATTGCCTTCACTCCGGAACCATGGGCCCGAGCTATCCAGAACATTTGCTGGCCAATTCTTGTCCGCCAAATCTCTGCCCAGACAGCTCCCTTTTCTATCTCCCGAGGAAAAATAGGTCCATCCACTTAATAACACGACAGAGGCCAACTCTGTACCCCATTTGTAAAATGGGGGAGATTATCTAAAAATCCCAGAATTCTTACCACTGTTATATGTGGTCCAAAGCAGTGGTTCTCAAACTTTCCCCTGCATCAGAATCACCTGGAGGGCTTGTTGAAGCACAGATGGCCCGGTTGGTCTGAGGTGGCCCCAAGAATATGCATTTATAACAAGTTCCCCGGAGGTGCTGATCTGGGGGCCACACTTTGAGAACGACTGCTCTAAAATAACAGTGGCCCCCTATTTAATATCAATGTGTTTCATGACTATCCTAACCCCCACCATAATGTTAGTTTCACCTTTTTGAATGTGTTGGGTTTGTTAATTTAAAAAAAAATCCATAAGTCCAGGTGGTTCTGTAGCCCCTTTGGAAAATCTCTCCCCGCTGAGAACACGTCAAGTGACATTAGCCGGGTTGGGAGGCTCTGCACTGGCCTAAGATGGGGAGACAGCACATAAACCTCTGCCAGGAACTGGAGTGTCTCTCTCCACGGAGGACATCGTAATGTAATTTCCTAGGTTTAAGCATAGTGATGAGCATCATTACCGTATCTAAATAGAATCTATGTATAGGAAAAATGTAGCCATGTTCTACTTACTACTAACAACTGCTTGAAAGGAGTTGTAGTCCATTTTGTAGGTCTGATTGAGGTTCTGTAATACTTGGTCATTCGCTTTATGCATTAATTCAGGTGATGTTGTTGTAGTCGTGACTTCGTATGTCACAATCACACTTCCAGGCCTGGATGGAGACCACTCAGTTCAGTAAAGCAGTAACCAACCTGGAAGAGTCTAGACCCTTATGGTTTATTTGCACAAGAAAATAAAATGGCAGGAACAGCCTGGGTACTTTTATCTTCATGGGTTCACTGAAATCAACCTGTTTTCAAACTCTAGTTGAAAGACCGAGTCAGGGTTTGCACACTCAAATGTCTACGGACAGGTAACAGAAATGAATGAAATACCAGATGGGGACGAGTGAACCGAATCCCATAGGCAGGTCATAGGGTGGTGGTCACAGTGCAGGCACCGTTGTCCCACAGCCAAGCTGGACCAGGGTTACCAGATATATTGAATATCAAGTGAAGCCAAAACCCTGAATGTTTCTGCAAACATTCTTAATTTTTAAAATTGTCAACTAACTTTTGGAAACACTGTGTAAACCCATTCAGGGCTGCCAGGGTGCCCAACGCCAAGGGGAGCCGTTCACACAGCAGTGTGCAACTCTGCAGTCTTGGCTGGCTGGTCAACTTTTCTTAAATAAAAGCATTACTGCATGACATTATTTCACTTGTACATTTATGAACTCCCAAGACTGCAAACTTATCCCAGATCTTTGCAAAATTCTTGGATGCATAGAATGAACACAAACTTTGTTCTCACCTTCCTTCTAAGTAGGTATATCTGTAAGGAGTGAGCTACTGTTCTTAGCATTTCCTTCCCCTTTGAGGCCACAATCTGGCATTGTCTTCGCCTCTACTGAAGTGCTCCTGCTGAGCGACCCAGATGATGGCCCTCTAATGGGCTTTGCTCCTCCACTAATGTGCTGATCTCTGCCATTGGATAGAAATGACCGCATTACAGCGTTCTTACCTGAACCCTGTCACAGTCACCAATTTGAAGCCTGGTAATATCCGGTAACTTTTCCAGAACTGGAAAATAAAGCAAGACAAGTGTCGTGTATCAATGTCCAGTGAGAGATATGTCAAAAGACTTTAAACAGAGTGAAAAAGCACATTTTCCTTATCACCCTGGGTCAAATTTTCTCCTATATGTTTCATTAACACTGGCATCAGCAGATCTTTGAAGAAGTAATTCCTATCTACCTGTCAGTGTGGGTTTTCCAAGAATTAAACACCAGATTAAATGTGCAAAAAATTGACTCAGGGAAATGCCTAGGAAAGAAAATGTGGAGGCAGTGAGGAAGATAGGGAGACCCCTCAGACCCCAAGTGGAAGAGAGCAGGAAAGGAGGTTGGATGAAATCATCCTAGGCTGACCTTGGGAAGGCTCAGTACGGCCTTCAAAGGAGTCCTGTGTCAGCCAGACACAGACCTGCTGTGCTCATTCATGAGCAGTGAGCAGCAAGCACTGTCAGGGATTTCAGAGGCAGCAGCTGGGGCCCTTAGTCAATCACATTCCCTGTAGGTGGAGATCTGTGACGGGCATCCTCACGGCTGCCACGCTGCCTGATCCCTCACCTAACATATTGCAGCACTGGTTGAGCCAATGTGGTTTTTGAAATTGTTTTCACTCCACTTTGTTTCTCTGAGTACCAACCCCACAGGAGATTCAATTTGACTCAAGTCAGATTCACAGGGCAGGTGCAATGTGCAAAGTACTGTGCCAGAGACCTGGATGGGTAGGATCCAAAGATGAATATGTAACTCTCTCTTTCCTCAAAAGTGCATAATTGAGTGTAGTGTGTGTGTGTCAGGAGGGTTCTCAGGCTGCGCAGAACTATTACACACCAAATAAGCAAATCAGATGTCCCAGAGCTCTTCAGTATCAGCACTTACTTCATCATGGCACCCACGGAAAAGGACATATCTGTGTGGCGCACTGGGGTAAGCGGGAGGCTGCTCCTGGCCTGAGGCGGAGGCTCGGCTGTGCCGAGAGTTAAGGGACATCATTATCTCAGCCCACCTCGTAATTTCTGCCACACCAGTTGGGAAGCTCCATTCCAGATGAGTTAACTCAAGTAAAGCTTTTAAGTTTAGAGGAATTAATCCAAAGTAAAGCACTTCGAATAGTGTCGGGCACACAGTTAACACTCAGGGACTATTCCCACTCAGGGAAGAACACTGAAGAAATATTTTACATGAGTAAATTTAAATCTGTCTTAAGTGTGAATGCCTAAGGACCCCTAGTGGAGAGTGGTTTGGAACGCTCTGTGCCAGCCGTGGGCTGGTGGGCCCCAAAGCTGTTAGGGGTTTCATCCACGTGCTGTGTGAAGACGAATAGAAAGGCACCAACTGGTGCTTCTAGACCAGGCTCTTGGGCCTCTGAATAGGGTTCAGTGAGGTGACGCCATCAAATCTTACCTGAATCAATTCTACCCTGGGAAAATGTTCCACCTACAGATCAAGATGTTGCCAAATCATCCCTTGAACACTATTTGCTTTGAGCACTTCCTAATTCACCATTCCAGATGTAAAGGAACAATTTTGACATCCACATTAATAAATTCTGAGAGATTCAAGCAAACTCTCCACTGTAAATGCAATAGATTCAGTTCAGCCCAAAGAATTTGTTGGCTAAGAGTCTCCTGGGGCCAAAACCTACCGCTGTTTCCAGGTCAGTCTTGTAGGACCTATAGAGTGCAGAGGAAGAGTTCTTGAGGTCTTCTTGAAAGCCCACATTGAGTCTGACTGACATTCTTAGAGTAACATCTGCTGAAAAACAGAGGGCAATATTTAAAAATCTCATAACAGCATTTGAGGACACACAGGACAGAGAAATATTTGCTTGAACTGACATCAAATAGCCACTCAACAAACAAACATTTAATGAGCAGTTACTTACCTCCCTGGAGCTGGCAAAAAGGTCCCTTAGGAGGCAGTCCTTTAAGGCAACTGCAACGATGTCCTGCAGAGGATCTGTCATGGTCTTGACAAGTGAGATTGTGGAGGCACTTTTCCTGAGGCCATCTATAGCCTTTCTCACAGGAGCACCAAATTTCATCTCCAGTAGGTCTGCAGACTATCATCAACCAGAACAGTGAGGAGAGAGAAGGTGGTCACCACCTTTGCATTTTGTTTTTTGTTTTTTGTGAGGAAGACCAGCCCTGAGCTAACATCCATAGCCAATCCTCCTCTTTTTTGCTGAGGAAGACTGGCCCTGGGTTAACATCCATGCCCATCTTCCTCTATTTTATATGGGACACCACCACAACACGGCTTGACAAGCGGTGCATCTGTCTGTGCCAGCATCCAAACTCGTGAACCCTGGGCCACAGAAGCAGAATATGCAAACTTAACTGCTATGCCACCGGGCCAGCTCCCACCTTTGCATTTATAAACTATAAGTAGTTATACTTGTAGGAAATCCTAACTCAACTCCATACTGCCCTTCTGGGAAGTTCACTAGTACTGCATGAGATTCCCATGATTCTTGTATGTGTCACCATGTTATTAGGCATGGCCACCTAAAAGGGGATTGCTCTGATTACCCCAGTGGATACCTACAATGATAACATGATAAACAGATTCCTGGACATAGAGGGTATGGTACCCAGCCTCCAAGATGGCCCCTGCCTCTGGGTATTCACTCTCCTTTGTAGTTCCCTCTCATATTGTACTAGGGTTGGTCTGTGTGACCAATAGAATACGGCAGAAGCGATGGTGTGTCACTTCTGAGATAAAGTTATAAAAGACACTGTGGCTTCCCTCTTGGTTGTTCTCTCTCTCTCTCTCTCTCTCTCATCACTCGCTCTGGGGGAAGCCTGCTGCCATCGCACGAGGACATGTCATGGAGAGGCCCACAGGGTGAAGAACTGAGGTCTCCAGCCAATAGGCATTAGGGAAGCGAGGCCTGCCGACAACCACGTGAGTGAGCTGGGAAGTGGATTCCCAGCCCTGGTTGAGCCTTCAGATGACTGCAGCTCTGGCCAACAGCTTGACTACGATGTCCTGAGACACTCTGAGCCAGAGCCACCCAGCTAAGCTCCTCCCAAATGTCTGGTCCTGGGAGACTGTGACGTAATCAACATTTGTTCTTTTAAGATGCTAAGTTTTGGGAGTAACTTGTTAGGCAGCAATAGATTACAAACAGTACAAGTAAAATTGTGCCTTTTACATTTCAAGTCAGATGCAAACAGCCCAAACAGACTCTCACCCCACTGGGAACACTGAAAAATGCTCTGAAAACAGAGTGCTTTGAAATTATTTCCAGAACTGAACCCAAGTCGTATCCCTGGGAGCTGTTTGTTCTACAGATGGGTGTCTAGGCAAAGGCCTGCAGAGTGACCACCCAAAGGAAAGCCATCAAATAATTGTTCCTGAAATAGGAGAGACAGCTGAGTTCCAGTGACTCCTTGGACACTCATGCAGTCCTGTGCTCTAGAAGTAGGTGGGGGTTGAGCAGAAGCGTAAGGAACAGAGGAAATTAGGGATGCTAGTGAGGGCAGTGAACACTGGCTGGGGGTAATTTGAAGGCAGCCAACAAGACCCTCTTTGTCAAAATCTCTCTCCTACTGACCTAAAATCCCACTGCTAAAGCATTTTTTGTTTTTCCTGTTTGTTTTTGAGAGGGATGTGGGGGTTGTGTTTGAAGAACTTTTGGCTCCCATGTAAAATACAAACAAGCCTTAGGAAGATGGCAAAGCTATTACTTCCAGACCACCTACCACATTCCAGGTATTGTTTAGTGCTTTACACACATTGTCTGGCCTTAAAAATCCTCAGTTTTGTTTACTATTATTAGAAGTGCCTTTCTTGAAAGAAACATAGGTAAACTGTTGGAAGAGTGGGCAGGGGGAAGCATGGGAAGAGGGGAATGGAGAAAACTTGGGAGTGCTTAGGCATTAGTACCATGGTCAGTAAGTCTAACCTTCATTACCTACCTGTCCCATCTGCTCCTCTCTGAGGTCAACTCTCCCCAGCTGTCCTGCTGGTCCTGAGAGCCATGAAGCTAAAGCTCTCTGAGTTAGCTATCAAAAAGGATTCACCCCCTCAACATGAGAATGGCCAGTCTCACTGCCAGGATAAATTAAACTTTCCAAGGGCATTTGCATCTTAAAAGAGAAACTTGTTAACCCAAGTTGTAAACTGGCCAACCGCTAAACTTGTGTTAATGAGTTTCTAAAATGGTGTAAATAATGGAGCCCCTTGAAGTCATGCCATTTCCAGTAGAACAAAATAAATCAGAGTTTGTTAATATGTCTACATTGAGTGTACATAATGTGAACTCACAACTAAAGCTCAAGTATCCATAATCACAAGCTCTTCAAGGAAAATAAACTACTTATTTATTTCATAATTACTGGTTTATTTTGTTTACTAGATTTACTTTCTGGTACCCAGACAGACACCAAAGATTTCCTTAAAAAAAATTGGGAAGCAAAACATAATTGACTAAAAATCTATCAAATAATTAATTTTTCCCCATAAATAGGAGCAATAATCTTTAGAGGCAGAAGATCTGTGCTGAGTGGGAATATAGAAGGCTGTTTCCTATGTTGCTCCCATGTACACTAGTTTTGTGAGATGTTCTATGGAAAAGAGTTCTATGTGCAAGTACATTTGAGGAACATAGGACTTGAGGAAATTAATGCTAATGTAGAATTTGGTGGGAAGTGGCACCCAAAGGGAGCCACAAGGCAGCCATTTCAGGTTAAGGCAGCCATTTCAGGTTCAGGTAGCATATATTAAGAATCAAAAATTAAGATGCATAGACTGATGTTGTGATAGACTATTTGAAATATGAGAATTCAAAAAGATTTTGAAAAGCAAGAATTTTATTCTTGCCTCCATTTTAGAATCATAAAACCCAACATTTGTTTGTGTTTCACAAATTACAAAGCAGTAACCATTTTTAGGACAAGGGACAGTCCCATCTCATAGCTTCTCAGATGATGGGCCCCTGAGAAATAGGAGAGCTAGGAAGAAAGGCAGAGACCAGAAAGTCCAATCCCATAGCCAGGGGGTTTCTGGTTGATGCCTTGCTTCTGAATCAGGCATGTACCTGGTTCCTATTTCCTGACCTATGATGCCAAAAAGAAGGGAACTTACTACTTATGAATATCCTCAACCACTCCTTGCTATCTACACGCACTGATTGCCCAGGGGAAGAGGACCCAGTAGTTTGTCATGAAGGACCTGGCAGTATCTTAGGACCACTTTGTGACACCCACACACAAACCACCAAGCAAACATTTGGACACCATTTAAAATAAGGAAACTGGCTGCAGAGGTTGCCAATAAGGGCTTCATTCTGGAAGGCTGTGAAGTCATAAAATCAGACCCATATGCCCTATTGGGTCATTTCCTTTGCCTAATAAGTATAATTTGCTCTAATGGTCAGGAGCTCAGACAGCCTTTCTCCTGATATGCCCAATCCTCCATTCTAAAGCAAAGGGTCTTTTACTCACCTGTTGTCACCTCTATGCCCAAAATATTGGTGGCTTGGTCAGTGCTGTTCTCTTGAACTGGAAAACTGAGGTTGTTCAAGTGAGCTTTGATAGGCTCCAGGAAGGAGGCATTTTCAAAACTGATCTCCATGTCAACAGTGTGCTCTTCAGCTGCAGGACTACTCGAGGCAACTGGAACGAAAGCACAGGAAGGCTGTGAGAATGTGCCGTGGGTGACGGAGAGAGAACACAATGGACATGTCAGCATTTAAGGGTAATGACAGGACCATGTGGATGCTGGACACATCAGCCTGTAAGAGTTTCTAATGAACCTTTTTAGAAGGCAGCTATCTGTCTGGTCTCAGTGCAGTGGTCTCTGGCCTTTTGAGAGATTCACAGGCTGAGCCCAGGACTTGCCCTTCCTCTCCATTCCCACACCCCCCTTGGTATCCAAGGCCAAGAACTGCTGTGTGGAGAATGGACTTTAAGGGGCAAGATTAGAAGCAGGGAGACCTAGTAGGGAGGCCTCGGCAATAGTCTAGACAATAAATGCCACGGTTCTGACACAAGAGTGAATCAGTGTGTTTCCAACACCATTCAGCTGACATGCAGGTATTTTGACAGCTGAACTATACATGGCTTGACGATCTCTGGGAAAAGTCATCCAGTTAATTCCCTTTGCTCTAAGCCTATGCACACAGCACAGGCTCTTTGTCCTTGCTCTGTATCTCCAGCGTCCAGAACACGATGGGTGCTCAGTAAAAGCAAGATTGGCAAATTGGAAAGTGAAATAAAAGATATCTTCAGCTCTCTGTTGCTTTTCTGAATTGTCTCCAGGCTGGTTGACTGGCTGGCATTCTAGCTGCACCTGCTCCTCAGCACATGCCCACTGCAGGCAAGCCAACAAAATATATTGGAATGTTCTTTCATAGCTTCCTGTATTACATTGTCTGGTCCACTAGGCGTCAGCTTCTCAAGGGCAGGAACTATTCCTTTCACGTCTCATGGGCTTACTCCATCTGGCACAGAGCTCACCACACAAGAAATATGTGCCCGATCAGTTCTTGTTCAACCTGCGACTCTCTGACCTGAGTCACAGATTCACCTCTCTGTTACTGACAGAATCTTTGGTTCATTCTTGGCTGAAATATGTAACTGGAGCAGAAGCCATGGGCTAGGTGAGTAGCTAATGAAGAACCTTCAAATAATAGGAGAATATTTATGCAGATGTGTTGAGAAGACAAGTTGTGGCTTATTATATCTTGTCAGTCAAATAAGAAAAAGATTAGTGAATATTTGCAAAACCATCACTTTAAAATTTAAGTCAAACCTGAAAGTATGATGCATATTTTGCCATAAAACTAAAATTCTACGTCTATCTTCTAAAAGGGCAAAGAATTTTCCCACAATATTGCAAGATTTGTGTTAAATTTCCCAAGGAATATTGATGTGAAGCACTAAAATAGAGTAAGTTTATTATGGGAAACTCCAATTGATAAATGTTTATTGTAGAAGGCTATAATATTTGTTCACTTAGAGTCGTAAACTATGTTTGTCTTAGAAAGATGGTTTTACTCATCAACCTTGTTGAGAATTATTTCATTTTGGCATCATTCAACTTGCTGTAATTAACTCAAACTGTAAAAAAATGTCTTTGAAGATTTCCTTAAAATTAAGTATGCATCTTAAGGTATATTTCCTCCTTTATAAAAATGTGTTTACAAGTAGAACAAAGTGACTTTTAATACCCAGTGTGGAATCATAGTCTGTCATGATACCGTGGGTTTGCCTCAAATTTCCTGTTTTCTTTATGATTCTCAAATGTTTCAGTGATGAAAACAATCTTCCTGGAAAAAATGCTAATCTTATTTTTGTGCGATCCTAACTCTAGACACAGCACATTGCCCACTGGGAGCATTTGCAAGGAGGGCGGCTGCATGGGATTTACAGGGTCTGCCTTAGAGCACATTCCTTTTCCTGAAAAGTAATGGGGCAACGTTTACACCGTCCAGAGGATTCGCCAGCTCCAGGATCCTCTTTGCAGTGGTCAGTCTACTCTCCTCCCATGAATGTAAACAGGATTTCCTGGATGGTAGCTGCTTTTGAGATAACTGAGGTCGATAACAATCCCACATCACACACTTCATCATCTGCATTGTTGCACCCCAGGGTCTGATCCCAGCACAGCATCAATGCTGCCTGAGGGCTGTTTCTATCGTCCATCCCTGAGCCCATCTCTCTGTGCTCTTTACAGACATAATTGTAGAACAAGCATGTGCCTGGAAAGCACACGATGATTCATGAATGTCATCATTCCCCGCTGTTCCAAGGCAGTTCCTCCGCTGAGCTCTTACAAGGAGTTGAGCCAAAAGCTTAAAATACTAAGAGGAAAGTTCCTGTGACTTTAGTGAGTCCCCGTCTATGGGATTTGTGCAACTGTTAATTAGAGCACCAGCCTCTAAGGTTCTCTGTCTCTTATCCACTATTTATATTCTTCAACAGCTTCTAAAGGAGTTTCAGAACAACTCTCTGTCTGAGCCCCACTTCTCCCTAGAGATTAATAAGGGCGAGGAATTTCTAATAAAGAAGGAAATGTCTTCTCCATGAAAATAGTCAATGCTTCAAAACAGGCTCAAAAACACCATAGTAACTCAGAATGCTCTGGGCTGGCCCTTGGAAATCATCTAGTCCAGTGATCCCCATGCTTGACTGATGATTATACACACCTGGGGAATTCCACACACGGATATTTTGGTGTCTCAACCCAAGTGAGCCAAAGTAGAATCTTTATGGGTTGGGCCAGAAATCTGTAATGTTTTCAATTTCCACTGGTGATTCTGGTGCTCAAGCAGGTTTGGGGTGTAATGTTCTAAGCCAAATGAGGAAACAGAGAAGGTAATCCTGGAGAGTCAATATTAGCACTTAACTTTGCCTTTTGCTTTTGCTTTGCTTTTTGTTTCCAGACACCTTCTGCTGCTGCTCCTGTGCAGCAAACAGTCAGACAGTCTACAAGCATCCTTGCTCCCCTCCTTCAGTGCTACCGGATGGATCAAGGGTGATCATAATAGAAGTAGCAATAATAATAGCAGCTGCCATTTATCTCTTGCCTGCTGGGTTCTAGGGCCATGAGGACAGTATGTATACACCCATTTTGCAGATGATGACACTGAGGTTTAAGTGATTGAAGCCACATGGATAGCAAATATTAGAGCTGGGATTTGAAACCCCATTTTTCTGAATCCAAAGTCCATTTTTTTTAACCATACCCTGCCATGACTCAAACAGAAGAAGATAATGAAAGTGACCACTTTCTAAACCCTGAAGTACTGTAAAAAATATAAGGCATTATTGTTAAATGTGTCTTTAGTATTGGGTGTGCAATTCCTAAAGTAAATTTTAAAATAAAATCAAATTCAAAGGCAAAATTATTTATAAGAAATGGAAGAATTATCTAAAACTTTATTCAATTTGGTTCAGCATAATAAATATCTTAAAAATCCACAGTGAGGAAAAACACATTGTGACCCACTGCCATTGAAACTGATGGGTTTTGACATTAAGCCTCTCTAGGTTTATTTGTTTGTTCCTTGATATATAGGTAACTTTACTATTTATTGTGTGCCTACTTCCCAGGCACTGTGCTGGGTGCTGGGGACATAGGGTGAATAAAAGCAGCAAACTCTACTTTCATGGATCTTCCATGCTCATGCGGGAGGCGAATAGTAAGTTCAAACTTCAATGTCAGGTAGTTCTAAAGGGTATGGAGAAAAATAAAGCAGGGTAAGGAAACAGAGTGGCAGGCAGAATGAGGGTGGAGTGTTATTTTTTGTAGAATAATCGGAAAAGATCTTTCTAAAGCAGTAAATGTGGAGCAAAGATGTGAATGAAGTAAGGGGATGACCACACAGATATCCGGGGACTATCACTCCAGGAAGAGAAATCAAGCGTGAAAGTCCAGAGACAGCAACTTCCACGGCTTGTATGAGGGATTAGCAAGAAGAAGATGCCCCTCCTGATTTGGGTCATTCCTTCTGCCTAGAGTATCATGGTCTTATGGGCAAGCAGAACACGGAAGCACTGCTAGGCCTCCTGTCCCTGTAATGCCCCACATGAGCATCTGACTTTAAGGGAGGTAGCCCAGATGCTCACATGTCAGCATGACCTGCATATGGCTCGCAGCCCTCAGACAGGCCCACAGTTTGGGGTAGAAATGCCAAACCCTGTTTGCCTTGCCTCTCCCAAACCTCAGGACTTCAGAGCTTGGGAAGGTGATGCTGCTTGTCCTGCCCCAGGCTACAAGGAACCCAGAAGGAACAGAGGACCATTCCTCCACCTCTGTGTGAGGGTGTGTTTTAGAAACCCTTTTCTGTACCTCTGCTGCCTCTGGGCCATCTGATTCCAGACAGTTTAATGTGTTTTCGTTTCCTCGGGCTCCTTCGCCCTGGTGTTGCTTGTCTGAATTTTTGTGACTCACCGATGCCCCGAGTGGAAGGTAGCACATTCCAGGTGTCATCAGTGTCACAGATGGAGGCCTATTGGCAGGCCCAGCAGACACAAACCAACCAGGATTTCCCCTCTCCTTTCCCATCCATCACTGCCCGCCACACAGCACTTATCTTAAAGAGACATAGCTGGAAAGTTGGCCACAAACTGCAGCAAGCAGCTCTGGGTCTTAATCACAGTTGTTTAAGCAAACAATACTACTTTTTGCCTGGCAGCTCTAATGGGAATTATGGCTTCTCAGAAGTCGGAGTCTAAGTAGATGCAAAAATTAATCTCATACCTGCAAAAGCATGAAGCCTGCTGACAGAAGAAATGAGATTCGTGCGGTATTCTCTTGACCAAACGGGACAATGCTTCTCTATCACTGAAAATTTAGCTCTCTTCTTTCTCCTGCTTAGTCCTGTAGCAGGTAAATATTAAAAGATGCCTGGTCTTCTGTTTGTTTCTTGACATGTTCTAGTACATAGCAATTTGGCAGCATCATCTCTATCCTATTGTGCCATTGTCAGCAGATAGTCAAAGGATCCTGTTCTCCCTTAAGGTTTTAGAAAGGTTTGTTCACACAGAGGAAAACCACCAGACCCCAGGTGATGGCTTACCTGGCAGGTGTGGATGGAGGAGAGGGTGGGCAGTGCTGTGTCACAGAACATTGGGTTGTGAGGTCTGGAGAAAAGAATCAACTCTACTAGCTCGTCATTTACCCGGATCATCAAAGTCAGCCCCATATAAAGTTCTTTTCCTAGTGAGATGAAGACAGCGGTGCCAGGGCTCCTTACTCTACAAGGCAGCTTTAAGAATTGTGGAATGGAATGTCACAGACAAGAGCCAGAAACACTTGTTGAAAACCATGACTCTTAACTATGAGCATGGACTGTGGAGCCAAAGGGAGCGGGGTGGAATGCCTTCTCACCTGGGCAGGCCACCTAACCTCTGTGAGCCACACTTTGCTCATCTGTAAATTAGGGGTAATATTTTCTCTGCAGAACTGTTCAGGAGTTTGGATACCGTATGAAGACTCCTAGCAAATAGTCTGGCATATAGTAGCCATTCTGAAATAGTAGGTAGAAATAATAATATTGATTATAATAAATATAATGATTATATTCTATGCAGATATCTGCTAGTAGGTCAAGAAAAACTAATACTATTCCAATCAGGTCTTACCTTTGAGATGGTTAAACAAACAAACGACACTAATCAGAAATTAAAAGAAAAAAGCATTTCCAATGGTGAAGGTCAACTCTAAAACCAAACCCAAATGTCAGGCCAAGAGCTCCCAGCCTTCCCATTTTACTCTGCCACCACCACCACCTGCTCAGAGCACTAAATGCCACAGGTTATCACAAGAAAGATTAAAGCCATGAAAACCCCCACATCTGTTCCTCGACCTGGAAGATGCACAGCATTTCCTGGACCCAGATCAAAAAGGGCCGCACACAGGAGCTGCCAGGTCTGCAGAAAGGTCAGGATTTCTGCAGGGGCAGCCAGAGCCCAATCCGGGAGGAGCCTCGTTCTCACTCAACAAGTGTGAAAATGTAAGCACCTGCAGGGCAGGGTTAGGACATCCTGGATCTCCCTTTCTCAAAAATTGTCTCCTACCAGCCATTCTTTTGAATGCAAAGAAGAACCAATGGGGATTCTTCAGGTGAGGGTCCAAGACACCTTCCCATCAAGCTCAGAAATCTGGTGTGGAGGACTTCGCAGTTTGACAGAGAGAGCACATTTGTGTTGCTTCTAACCAATAAGAAACTTCCACTTGCAGTCCCCTATGAAGATTATCTTTAAAACTAAATTTTGAGCTTGTTGGCAAACCTCCAGGATTTTCATTTCAAGTCCGGTTTCTACCTGTGGCCCTCAGTCACCCAGGTTTTCTCACTCCTGGAGTGTCACATGGATCATCGCTCCCCTTTACCCTGGGTCAAATCTGTCTCTAAGTCCTTTTGATCCACTTTTCCAAATGTCTTTCACAATCGTTCCCTTTGCTCCTTTCCTATTTCACTCCAGGGGCCGGGGCCGATGATGGTTCACACTGCTGAGCCTTCTCGCCCGTCTTCCGGCACTAACTTCTTCATCTAATTCATTCAGTCATAACCCCCTGGCTAGTTGTCACTTCAGATGGCTTCCCTCAGTCCCTTCTCTGTGCCGGCCTCTCAGCTGGTCTAGAATCCACTTCCTGGTGTAATCAGGACACAATTCTGGATACTTTGACCCATTCTTATTTACCTCTGCTCCCCAACAGCCACTTTGCTCTAACAGGCAGATCCACACTTATTCCTGCCTCTGGCCTCTGGGTTTTGTGCAGGCTGCTCTTCCCAGGCAGAGTTTTGAAATCGTTTTCCTAAAATGCTAATTCCTATATCACAGCATCCTTCCTCTGCCTTCAGTAGTTATATGGGACCTTCTCTATGCCAGGACTGGTTCAGGCTCTTTCAAATGCAATATTATTTTTATAAATAGATCACTTGACTTTGTTTTTAATTTAAAAAATCTATTAAAACAAAACAAATGAGAAACAAATAAACCCCCAGATAAACCTATTAATGTTTTTAAAAGTAATATGTACATATTATCTAATCCTTTCAACAAGCCTGTAAGGTAATAACATATATATATATTTGTGTGTGTGTGTGTGTGTGTGTGTGTGTGTGTGTGTGTGTGTGTGATGTATATGAGAATATCTCTCTCTCTCTCAAGGGCCCAGGGAAGTTCTATAACTGAACAAAGTGACTTAGGGAGAAGTCCATAGTGCTCTGAGAATAAAAATGAGTATTGATCCCCACTTTAAGGATGATTCTATCTCAAACCCTAAAGATTTGGTCCAGTGCTTCAAAAGGAAATTCCTTTTGAGAACTCTCTTTCTCTTGGAACCTTCATTTGTCCTTTTCTGGCACTAAGGCTCCAGAAATGGAGATGTATGTATACGTGAAAGGGAATACGACTCTGAAAATCAGAGCTCCGTCCTATCACCTCACTTAATTAACACAGCCAAGCAGAACCTAGGCACCTCTGTGGGGCATCTGCTGAGTGTAACCCTCCTATTGCTTTATTTCACAGTTTTCCTGGGGAGTGATGCTCTTAACTGCAACTTACATTTGGGTGTCTGTGGCCTGGTGCCCAGGCCTTTCCAAGGCCATGTCTTACTTCAGTGATTTTGTAAAAACACCAAGGCCAATCCATCTTTTGCAGATGATGGGTTGAGTCATTAACACTTCCAGAATGAGTCTAGCGGCCCAAGAGCACAGAGGACCATGTATAATAAATGGAAAACATGTTTTCATGGTGATTTATCATTGTCATGATTGTTTTTAATGAAAACATGCCTGGAAAAATTTTGGAAAGTCAAATGCTTAGATGTAGAAGTGGTTTCCTCCCCAAGGGCTAACCTCTCATGGTGTCACTGTGGGTCATAAACAGCCGGGCTGGGAAGTGCAGGAAGACGTTACCTTTACAGCTGCACAGTGACCAACTAAAAGCAACCTGGCAGACTGAACCCTAGAAGAAGCTGGCAGAAACCTGGAACTAGAACTCCCCCACAAATATTTTGATTTTAAAAAGAAAAGTCCTTCAAAATACCCAACGGGGACGTCTCTGGCCCTGTTTCTGTCACAGGTGCAGAAGGGTTCAAGAGGTTATCAGGGTTGGGGTAGGTGGAACGATATTTGCTTTAAAGCACAGAAAGTGCAGTCTGTGCTACAGACCACTTCAGGGAAGGAGAGGAAAAAGGGGGAGCAAGGCTTCCACGGGGGTATAAAACAAGGTTGACACAGAAAAGACTAGGAAGAAAGGGAAGAGAAAACCATCAGTGGTGTGACCTTCCGACGAGCACTTCGAGAGCTCCATAAAGTGTGGTCAAATCCTCATTTCAAGCCCTGGGCAACAGCTGGGTCTGGTTCCTGGGCTGAGAGGGGCTCTAACAGACACCGCTATCCCCACCTCAGGGGAAGCCCGCTCTCTTTGGCAGCCTAGTGTCTCTTTTAGACCACTGGGCTGAACAGACCAAGTCACAGCATGCCTGGGAAATGACTCCATCACAATGCCCTAGGTTAAGAAGTTTTACCCTCTACACAGTTGGTAGAGGCCCTAGGCCAGCAGATTCTTAGTGATAGGAACGCATCCTCTGAACCCACAAAGGGGCAGCTGTGACAGAGACTGCGCTCTCTTCATTTGTTCACTCATCTATTGAGAAACCAGGCCACAGAGATGAAGAGAGTTCAGGAGAGCTCACGTCTACTGGGGATGGTGAACAGGAAGCAAAGTAGTTACAATGCACTGCGACAGATGTGCTATGAGAATGTATCAAGGACAATGGAAACCCAGAAAAGCAGCCCCTCCCTGTCTGGGGAATTGATGGAGAGCCTTACAGGACAGGAGCCCATGTGAACCGAGGCTTAAGTCCAAGTCCCCAGACAAACAAAGGGGGATGGTGGGTGGGCCATCAACTATGTGAAAGGAACAGAAGGAGAGCAAGTGGGAAAAGCACATAGGGTCCAGTAAGACTCGAGTGGGTGATTGGATTTTATGTCCAAGGCAATTGAGAGCCATGAAGGATTCTCTGCAGAGAAATAATAGAATCAGATGGATGCTTTTGAAAGGCTGCTGGGAGGGAAGTTGGAGGGTCTGGTACTGGGAGAATCCAGCCTGCAGACACACACTGACACCTGCCCAGGGTTCCGCTCGTGGGAGAGGACACCGGGGATCAGTGTGTGAGCGTTCACGCCTCTCACCTGCCCTCTGCCCTCCACAGGGCAGAACCTATATTTTCCAGACCACTTCTTCAGAATTTAGTGGGAAAACTGGAGGGGGAGACAGAGGAGAAGGACTTGAGTCTAGTGGTTAAGAGGATCCACAAACTAAAGTGCTGAGTGAGAAGAGAGAGGTTAAAACATTTTAAAAGGGCAGAAGAAAAGGCTGCTGGGTGGAGAGTGAGGAAGCAGGCCTTCTGGTGTGGGGGAGGGCAGCTGAGGGGAGAGCCCCAGGGAAATCTTTAGGATGTGAGGAGTAGGGAGGGAGAGGAAAGGGGGATTGTAATGTGTTGCTAAGATCCCTTTAATGTCATCGGATAGAGTAGAGAATGGAGTTCCTTTGTCATTACGTCTAGAAATTAAACCTGATGTGCTTGGAGACTGAATTATGTGCATAATGGTGTTTTGAAAACTTACAGCAAATGTCATTTGATCAGACTTCCTAGAAGAGGTTGCCAAGTGGAGTTTACATACCTGCTCGTTTATGCCTTAGTGGCTCCTCCCCTGCTGGTTCATAGTCACGGAGAATCTGAAAGAACATTTTAGGCAACTGTCAGCCAGTGTTAGAGACGTCTCTTCACTACGGCTTTCCGCTCACATGCCTCGAAATGTTAGAGCTGAGCTTAGGGCTGCAGATTCTGGGTTAGCCCCTTGTGCCTGGTGGATGCTGGGCAAACAGCAAGGGCAAACAGCAACTGAACAGTTGGGAAAATGAAATGGAGTTGCCTCTGTAGTGTGAGCTGGGAATTCACTTTTCATAGACCAGTCTCTAGATCAGGAGCGGAAAAAAATCACCATATCTGAGTTTCTCAGAGTTCCTGCAGTTTGAGACCTGTCAAGAAATATAACTTATGGTGTTCTCAACTTGTGTTCTCTGCCTAAGACTTGAACCCTAAGTCATTCCAATGACCTTTCAGACAAGTCCCACGACCTCTTCTCAGCACTCAGCCTGTCCCCTCCCTAATATTTCTGTGGCACTAGGGCTGTTTAGATTGTGCCTGCTTGGAAATGATTTTTCACTCCTCTGGTCCTTTTTATCCTGGGTGGATTTATTGTTGCTTCCTGTGGCAGGGCCTAGGAGGGCCAGCTCCAGAGTCGGACAGCCTAGGTACAAGTCTGTGCCACTTACTAGATATGTGACCTTGAGGAAGTTACTCATCCTCTCTGAGCTTCAGTTTTCTTTTCTGTAAAATGGAATAATGATAGTACTGACCTCATAGAGTTGCTATGAGAATTAAGTGAACTGCAACGTGGCACAGAGTAAGCCCTTAATAAACTTACATCACACAGTACAATGGTTAAGGGCAAGGACTCTGCAGACATTGAGTTCAAATCCCAGCTCTGCTATAAAATGGCTCTGGGACCTTAGGCAAGTTATTTAATCTCTCTGTGCCTCAGTACTCCCCATAATATAGGGATAAAAATAGCCTACCTCGTGAAATTGTTGTGAGGATCAAATGATGAATCAATATAAAGTCCTGAGAATAGTTTTGGTGACATAGGAAGTGCTATTCCAGGACCGGGCATCACCGCTCTGGGGGCACCATTCACATGGACCCCTCTGTCAGCATACTGCCATCTGCTTCTTGCCTATAAAGCTCATCTCCTGTCATCCCGTGGCTTCTCTGGTTAAGAACTGACATCGACTGGCTTTGCTGTCTGGCTCACTGCCAGCTCCGCAGCTGGTACCCTTGACCTGACACGGGGTCCCAGCTCATCCTGCCTCCAGGTGGCTTTCCCTGTGATGTGCTTCCCAATCCAAACTCCCATCAAGGCTCAGTAGAAGAGCCCCCCCTTTCTGAAATCTCCCCAGGTAATTCCTGCCCTTCGGGATGTGTCCTTTACCATGAACTCCACACACCTGTGAACACCACCCGAGGCAGAGCTCATTCTGCCATCTGGGGTGTCTATCATTTTCTAGTTATCTCACGTCATAACGATAGCAAACATAGTCATTCTTAAGATGTGTTCAACTCTCTGTGTCAGGCACTGTTAAGTACTGGATGTGCACTTATTTATGACAATCTAAGATGTAGATACTGTTATTATCCACATTTCACTGATGAGAAAACACAGACACAGAGAGGTCAAATAACTTGCCTAGGGTCACACAGCCTTTCAACGGCAGAGCCAGGATTTGAACCCAGCCAGCCTGGCTCGAGAGTTTGCACTTGCCCACACAGGCATTGCAGCATCTTACAAGGAGACACCCTGGGAAACTGTGGGTTTGCCTCAGTGACACAGTCTTTCTTGCCTAGCACTTTTCTCTTCCTTTCTCTATTGCCTCCTCCTACCCCCTCCTTCTTTTCAATGACTGGTACTAATATCTATAGGAACGGGAGGGAGACATGTACCTGATCATTCATAAATGTTCTTGAAATGACTAGAGGAATGATGGATGATGATTGGAATTTCAGAAGCCCAGGTGCTACTTCATTTGCAGTGAGGTTATTTTAGCAGAACTGAAATGTGCAGGAACCGAGAAAGAACAAAGTCGATGCACAGGGCTGGTTCCTGCCTGGCTTCCCCTGGAGCCTTCTGTGGCTCTGTGCCCAGGCTGAAGGAAGGGTTCTTCCCCTGCATTCCCGCCTCCATCCTCCCTGGGGCCTGTGGACTGGGAGGGGGAGCCACCGGGAAGCTTTCTCTGGCCACTCTTCATGGGCTGCGGTTGGGGGACTCCGCCAGGGAGAAAGTGACCACCAGTGGTCACCTTTGGGCAGCTCTCCCAGGTTGAGATTTCATTTTCTCCATTTTCCAGTGGGACAAAAAAATGGAGGACTTGCTGCTGGCAGTTGTACATCAAAATCAAGGTACATTTCAATTCTCTTGTGTAGAGTATGACAAATCTTCCCGGGCATAGGGCCCCTTGCCTCCCATCCGCATCATTTGATTTAGCAGGTCTGGGGTGGGGCGAAGAAAACTGCCTTTTTAAGCAGCACATCCCTCAGAGTGAGGCCACTGAGGCCACCTTTTGGGCAACACTGCTTTTTAACTATTTCCTGAACCTTTACGGAGATTATCTAGAACTTTCAGGGGATATCTTTGCAATGTGCTGCTTCTGCCACTCTGTCATCTATTGCCTGGCTGTTGTCCAGTGAGGATTCACATTTTGTGAGAATAACCCACCTTTTATTTTGAGCTCTGTAATCACTGGGGGAAATGGAGGAAAAGTATACTGAAAGCAATAAATCGTCTGAGGAGTTCCCTGGTGGTGCAGGTGGTGGTGATGAATACCCTTGGTCCTCCCAGATTTGAGAGGGAACAGAGAGCTGGGCTGCCAAGTCACAGGGCCCGGGTTTCAATAAGGCAAACGCTGGAGTCACACCAAGAACAGAATCCCACCGCCTCTACTTCTTCCTAGCGGGAAGAGTCGTTCACTCACTCTAACCCTCAGTTTCTTACATTACGAAAAATAACGTGCCGAGGCACACCAAATGCTGGTGCCGTCTCTGGTAGTGGTGTGTTCCTGTGTATCCAGCTGGCCTGGAGCTCATCGGGAGCCAGCCTTGCCCTCCAAAGTCCTCATGTCACCCTGGTTTGGGGAACTGTAACACTCCAGCACTTGCGTTAGCTCTTAAACTCTGGGTGCTGAGGAGAACTCATGGGGAAGCATAGATCCTGCTGGGGGCTCCCAGTGTTCAGCTGAGCATTTACTTCGGACAAAGAAACAGAGCCTCCAGCTGGGCCTCCCTCTCCTTGTCCATGTAGAGGTACCCAGATGAATGTCTGAGCAACAATGACCAGCTCCGTCCGGAGGGGATTTCCTGATGGCCAAGCTTTAGTCGGAAGACACAAGGTCACCAATTCCAGGAAATGCCCCACCTGTTGGATACGATGACTTTACAAATAATTGTGTGTAGAGGGTGTGGCCTGGGCATGGACAATCAGTCGGGAATGAGAGGTGGCACTTTACATGTAGAAAAGTAAATCCCCAGGGAACAGGATGACAAACAAGGTGGTCCCCAAAGACCTCAGCTTTCACCAGATCTCACCCCTTTTCACCAAGGCCCTGTCACTCACTCTTCTTTGTCTTGAATTGGAATCCCCAATTTAACATTTTTGCCTCCATGTTTAGCAACTGTCTCAGCAAGGGTCCTGGTGGAATGTCTCCTCACACAGGCATATTAACACAGGTCTATTTGTCCCAGAATAGTAAAAATAACCAAATCTTAAGTACTTGCTCTGTGCTAGTCACTATGCAAGTCACGTGTATGAGAATGTTTAATCCTAAGATTAATGTGACTAGGTTTCCAAAGCTAGTGAGGGTCAGAGCCAGGCTTCAGACTCAGGGCTGGTGCCAAACCTGAACGTCTACAGCCTTGCTGCTCAAAGTGTGGTCGTTGGATCAGGGACAAGGGCAACATGTCAGAAACGCAACATCCGGGGCCCCACCCCCGACTTCCTCAGTTGAAATATACATTTTAGGAAGGTCCCTAAATCCCCGGGTGGATTTATGCAGACAGTGAAGTTTGAGAAACTACAGCATCACACTTCATAAGCATAAACCCATCACCCCATATTTGTACGCCCATGTTCACAGCAGCATTGTTCACAATAGCCAAGAGGTGAAGACAACCCCGGTGTCCATTGATGGCTGAATGGATAAAACAAATGTGGAATATACACACAATGGATCATTATTCAGTCCTAAGAAAGGAAGGAAATTCTGATGCATACTCCAACATAGATAAGTTTTTAGGACATTATGCTAAGTGAAATAGGCCAGTCACGAAAAGACAAATACTGTATGATTCCACTTAAATGAGGTACTAGAATAGTCAAAATTACAGAGACAGAAAGTAGAATGGCGGTTGCCAGGACCTGGGGGGAGAGCGGATGAGGAGTTGTTGTTTCTTAGGTATAGGTTTTCAGTTTTGTAAGGTGAAAAAGTTCTGCAGATTAGTTGCAGAAATGTGAATATATTTAACACCACTGAACCATACACTGAAAAATGGTTAAGATGGTCAATTTTATGTATATTTACCACAGTCTTTTTGAAAAGCTCATCACCACGTGTTGCATTTAAAATGGTAGAAAGTCCTTCGTGAGAGCCAAGTGGCAGCTTAGGGCCGTATCAGCTGATAAGGCAGGCTCCGCTGCACCTCTCCAATGGGGTCTTTGGCCTTTGGGCTGTATGAAGTGATTGTATCTTGCCGGCAGAACGAGGGAGGAAAAGTGGGGCCCTTTGGGGGGGTGGTGGGAGCTTCCAGGAAGATGAAGTTCAAATTCCACTAGCACCCCTGGGAGGTCACTGCCTTATCCCCCGACCGACCTGTGCCACCAGCGAGTAGATGGAGGGGCTTCGTTAGGGCCACTGTGATGAGGGACGACCGGGCACAGTGTGGGGGCAGTGCTGCAGCCATGAACACGAGGACTCTCTGGAAGAGAGGGAAAGCTAACCCTGTTGGGGAGCTCCCCTCACGCGCCGGCTCTCTCCCACACGCTGGGGTAACCGGAGCTCTGCGCGGACTGTGAGTCCACGGGAATCCTAACTGTCTCCCGCCTCCATTTCTACCAGCAGCCTGCTGGGTGTGATTGCACGGGTTGCGCTGTGCACACTGGAGTTTGGAAGAAGAGACACACAGAGTATACCTCCCAAGTCGTGAGAGAAATAAAGGAAAAGACAAAGAAAACTCAGGTCATACATTGAAAGATACACAAATAGAAAGGAAAAAGGAAGTGCGTGAAGTCACCAAACAAAATCCTGGAAGTAAGATCAAGCATTTAAATACGACATTCAACGTGAATAAATTATACTCCCCTAATCAACGTCACAGGTACTCAGATTTGATTTAAAAGGAAAAAAAAAAAAAAAACCCTCAAAAACGTGTCGTTCATAAGAGAACCATGAAAGCAGAAAGATATCTTAAAAGCTAAACAAAAAATAAAGGACAAAGATCAGGCAAACACAAACACAAAACCAGGATTAACAACTGGAATTGAAGACAAAGAGTTAAAATGAAAAGTGCCAAGCAGGGCAAAAGGAGACATTTTATAATGCTAAAATCTACCAAGGAAGCTCTAACAATAGTGACAGACTAAATAAAGTAGCACTAAAATACCTTTTAAAAAAATCAGTAGAAAAAAATACTATTACAGTAGGAGAAATAGTAATAGCAAACAGTGACATAGTGTTTATGTGTCAGGCAACGTTCTAAGGCCTCTTATAAACATTAACTAATTTAATTCTCATAGCCATCATAGGACAGCAGTACTATTATTGTCATTGTTTTACAGATGAGGAAACTGAGACAGAGAGAGAATTACATCGGTCTCCCAAGATTTCATAACCAGTACCACACCCTGTCTCTGGTGCACAGCGTGGTCTAAGGAAGGAAAAACCCAATAATTCCCATAAGGAACAAGGGGCTACTTATCACCCCTTTCAGTTAAGCTCGACTCCCTTTAACTTCCTAAAGACAAAATGACCTGGATAATTTGTCAGCCAAAAGATCAGATGATATCTATGGCCCCTTCAGTTGTATCAGCCTGCGATTGTGACACACACACGGATTAACCTCTTTTGAAATGTATTCTAGTCTGATGCTCAAGTTAGAATGAATCCTTTGCAAACATATGTCCTTCTCAATCCTCAAATCTGCTTGATAGTCATTGTTGTCAGTTTCAGAGTGGAGCTTCAGGCCTAGAGGTGGCAATTTAGTTAAGGAGGGAAGCCTGGGGGACGTTCCTTGGGTACCACCCACCACTGATTTCAGAGTACGGCAAGTCGTAGCCCAGTTGATACCTAACATCCATTTATCCTCACCACCCCCTCCTCCCATTTGCAACATTTTCTCAAAGACCCCCCCCCCCTGCCAAAATTTTTTAAAGCGATTTCCATCTATGACATTCCCAGGAGATCAGAAAAATGTGACAGGGGAAAAACATAGCAGACATGGATTTACTCACCAAGGGATAAACAATAGACTCTAAATTCAAGTTCAATGTAGCTTGGGAAGAATAAATCACAATAACCATGAAGCACAAAGTGGTTCTCCTTGGGGATTTCATTTCTTCAAGTCTGAGTTGCTTTGCCTGAAATGGAAATATGGTGGTTTAGAGAAAGAGCAATTTATTTGTCAAACATGGGAAGAACTAGCAAACCCTGTCTTGAAGGTCACGCTACAAAAAGACCTTTTCATAGAGGGGAGAAAGGAAAGAGCAAAAAGGTATGGAACTATGGAGAAGAGTTTCTGCTCCTGATCCTGCGTGAGGAAACGATAACGTCGGGAGGGAAGGGGGTGAGAGGATGGAGGATGGTTCCCGTAAATAGGACAAAGATGGCAGATGTTTGGGTGCATTTCCTTACACATGGAGAAGGAGAGAGAGAGGAAAGAGAAAGGAGAAAGAGGGGAGAGAAGGAAAGCAAGAAAAAGGGAAAGACTGCTCAGAAATACTTTTAACATTGTGATCCAGCATACATAATATATGCACAAAAGGATTCAGAGGACAATACTCACCTTTGCTACATGCAACACACTCCGATATTTACAATTCTAGTCTATCCTATCTTACCCTGTTTTTCCTTTTAATTCTGGTAATAACCCATTAAATTGACTTTTATTTTTATTATTTGTTATTTATATTAATGAGCTTTTATTATTTTATTTATATTAATGAGCTATGAACCATAGTATGAAAAATCCTGGACTTTGTCATAAAAATATAAGTTGTATTCTATAGTCTTTTATCATATTATAGTATATGATATAGAATATTAATATCATGTATCCATCTTATGTATTGATTTTTGATAACTATCTCTTTATAATGATGGTGACGAAAATGAAGTTTTCTGGTGACCAGATTACTCATTGTTGCAGTTAAAAAGTAGAGTACCAGATGGAATCATCCGAACCCACGTAGGTCTGGGGAATAAGACAAACTACATTGTGCAGACTGCTTTCCTTACTGACTTTTCTATGTCCGTGTATTGTTGCGAAAAGAGCTCTAGACTAAGAGACAGAAGATGTGGGTTAGGATGCAGGATTACTCTACACTAAGTGTGCTTCCTCCAGTAAGTCACTTCTTCTCTGAGTCTGTCTGTGAATTATCTGAATTATCTGAGGCTCAAATGCTTTTAAAAGCCGTGAAGGGCTCCAGGGATGCAGGCTGCAACGTTTTTGCCCTGATTATTAGTGGAATCCAGAGGGTAACCATCAGGAAGGGCAGGCCTTGGCCCAGGCCTTGCAGGGAGGGCCAGGGGCCCACAGCCAGGATAACAGATGATTGCCAAAATGTACATGCCAGGGAGAATTGTGTTTCAATCACCAGTTGCTGGCTGCCTCCTTTTCCTCTTCCCCAGGGGGAAAGAGGGAAGCATAAGGCCCTGGAAAACTGATCCGATTTGCAAATCAGGCAACTGAATACATTTTTAAAATTCTAGAACTCTTTGGCTTTTGGAAAATGCTTTGCAATTTAGGTTACAGGAACAGATATTTAAGACCAGATACATCTGCAGTAGGGAAATCTTAGCAGCTCAGTGTTTAGTTCTCTATTAGAAGTTTCTCCTCCTTGTTGAAAGGGAGTAGACTTTTGTGGACATTGGGCAGGCTGATTTAGCTTGGTAATAGCAACTATTCCTGGGATGAATCGGGTATTTAGGAGGCAACTTAATCTTTTCAGGCCCTGACTCAGTGCACCGTACCAGTTGGTCCCAGATGGAGGCAGTTAATAAGGGGATGGGACTTAGTAACTGAATGGTTAGTGAGCCTCCCTTAGTATGTGATGCCAAGAAAGGACTCAGGTGTTAGAGGGACTAGAGCTGACTCCATATCTTTCCACTATTTCCCAATATTGACCTTTTCGTCAGAGTTAGCAAGAATTATAATGTCCCCAAAAGTCACTTCTGGTCCTTTTGTATAGGCCACGAGCCAATACTGTCCACTGTTCCCATCTTCCCCTAGCCTCTCCTGAGACCGTTCTTGATTAAATTAATACTCTATCTGTCAACCTATTTAGTGACAACAAAATTACGAGTCAAAAGAGGTAGAGATATAAGGAGGACCCTACTCTGGAGAGAGGAGTGTTCTCTGGAGGCAGAGGAATGACAACAGCTACGTAGAGTCATCAGTTACACAGCAACGGTGAAGTTTTGCCACTTGAAAGGAGAATGGTACCGTCTTGAAGGAGAGGTAATATTCAAAACCTTTGACAACCAGGACGGCCTGGGCATGACCAGTTGGAACAGTGATTCCTTCTGGAGATCAGTGCAGCTTTTGAGGTTGCTACTACATTTTGGGAGAGACCTGAAGATAAACTTTTCTTTCCCACAATAATCTTTTATTAACCCTCCAGCTCACAGCTGCTCTGATCTGTGAGGAAGCCATTGGAGGCTGTTTAACTTGGCTAATGGGGGGAAAAATCTAAATTCGTCCAGTTAAAAGCATGGAGCAGCATCTACATTCAAGGCAATATATCTTCAGTAGGGTCCCTTTAATTGTAAATCCCCTAAAAGTTCATGTTTAGTCTAAATTCTTGGAGCAAATGGCAGGCAAAGACCAAGAGACACAGAGACAAAGAGAGGGAGAGAGAAAGAAAATGATCTGATGTCATTCCCAATCTCTTTCTCTTTAAAAATTTTAAATCCTGGACACTCTCTACTAAAACTCACCAACCTGTATGAGTCAGCTGTATTTTAGAAACGGCTGGGAATTGTGATCTTATGCCCTGTACTGACCCTGTGGTGCTGAGCAACTTCCTGGTCTCCTCTGACTCTATTTTCCTGTCTGTGAAGTTAGAAGAAACAGACAGAGAAACCAAGCCCCCTGACATCATATGCCAGGAATAAGTCATCGGGATTCTCAGCAGCACTTCACGTAGAGGATGAGGGTCTCGGTTCCTCGAAGCGTCTGTAACAACATTCTCTTGCTGAGTGACTATGCATCAGAACCATCTTGTGAAACCGGCCTGAAACAAACATATGAGGGAACTGTTCTCCCAAATCTTAGAAATAACCAGTGCTTAAGATCAACTGCTCTCCTAGAAACCCTTCATCAGCCTTGACCTGCCCAGACTTCTTGGGGGACTGAGAGGAAGAGTAATCAGGCTTGCATGCCTTGTAAGGTTGGAAGCATGTTCACAAAATGGCCACATCTCTGTGATTTGATGACCCAGTGTCATCATCAAATTGTGATTTCAGGCTTTTTCTAAATGGAGCAATAGTGGGATTCTTTCTGGAAATGATCTATTTCCTAAGCTCTACACAGCTCTGCCTTCCCATGCTCTCTGGCGTCCTAGGCCCCTCTTCTCTGGGGATTCTGGCCTTGATACTCTCCTTGGCTCCTCTTGGGGAGTAGGAAGCTAAGAGGTGAAAGTGAGCCCGCGTTTGACCAAACTCTGCCCAAGGGCCACCTCTTTCCTCCAGTCCAGGGTTCTGCTCCTGGCTTTAGCCCAGCACATAGCCCCTCCCCTTAGCATCACTGGAGTACCACCACCCTGGAAGGAAGTTCCCTGGAGTATTTGCGCATCATTTGCTTCAGTGGTTCTTATCCCTGGCTGTGCATCAGAGCAATCACCTGGGGAGTTTCTTTTTTCTCTTTTTTCATTCGTTTGCTTGTTATTTTAATATCACCCCAGACCAATTGAATTAGAATTTCTGAGGGGTGGGAGTTGAGAGTCTGTATCCACTCCAGCTGCTTCCGATGCATAGTGAGATTTGAGGTCTGCTGATCCATATTTTCAGCATTCCATTGCTCTTTCCACATTCCCCTGCACACTTCTGGTACTTTCCATCACTAGCCTATAGCTCTCCCTCTGTAAAGAAACTGTGAAAGCAGAAGCTTGAGGGGCATGCATTTAGGAGGCAATCAATCAATGGTGGATGAATGAATGGATTAATGGGAGTAGGGACTCAGAGGTGATCTAACCAATAATTTTTGAGGCAATTCAATAGCCAAGGCTGCTATGTGAGACTGTGTTCTATATCTCATGTAGCAGCAAATGTGTTGCATGCTTATGGACCAAAAAAGATAGAGTGCTTTCTATAGGCCCCAAATTGTGCTATGCATTCACAAGTTGAAATGGGTCACAGTTCTTGTCCCCAAGAAGCTCTCAATCTCATTGGAAAGCCATGAAACATACAATTAAAGAAACATAGACCGAAAGGAAAACAAAAGCTTAAAAGACACTATTTACTAAATGCCTACTTGGTACCAGGCACAGTGCTAAGTGCAATGAATATGTTAATTCACTTTATTTGCCTCTCACAATAACCCTGTGAGGTAGGTATTTCAATCCTAATTCATAGATGAGAAAATGAAGGCCCAAAAAGGATATAGAACTTACCCAGGTCAACCAGCTAGTAAGTAACAGAGGGAGATCCCCTCCCAAGTTGGCCTGTCTGCGAAGTGAACTGCAGTGTGCAAGTGACAAGCATGACTGGAGCTGAGGACGGGGGAAGCTAGGTGAGTTTTGGAGTGACTGGGCTCACTGGCCAGACCCTGAAGGATGGGCAATGCTTCAATGTGTAATGGAGAAAGAGAAAAGAATTTCAAGCAAAGGAGAATAGCATAAGCAGGGGCAGTTGTCTCCATTTCAAAGGGAAGAAAGCAGCCAAAGGGTGATGTTTAGCAGTCCCTCAAGCCACTTGCAGAGGTTTCCTTGAGCAGCTTGTCCAACCACTGTGACGTAGGCTCAGCCATGGTGCTTGGGAGGGCATGTTCTCCTGAACAATCACTGTCACCCAAGAAGGCAGAGCTACTTTTGCTCTGACTTGGAGAAAGAATGAATTTGATGGCTTTAGGGCTCAGGTGATTCCCTCCTTCATGCAGTAGACTGTAGTGGAAAGAGCACCGGCTTTGGAGCAAAATAGACTTGTGTTCTGATTCTCACTCCACCACTTCGTAACTGTGGGCGAGACACTTAACCCCCCTGAGCCTCTGTTTCCTGACATGAATAATGTGGATCACAGTACCTCCCCTGCAGCATTGCTGTAGAGATTAGAGATCATGCCTATGAAGCACAAAAGGGCCTGGTCATCGCTGGAATTTGCTATGGGCTGAGTTATATCCCTCCAAAATTCACATATTAAAGTCCTAGCCCCCAGTATCTCAGAATGTAACCTTATTTGGAGACAGTGTCTTTAAAGAGGTAATTAAGTTAAAATGAGGTCATTAGGGCAATCTCTAATCCAATATGACCAGTGACCTTATATTAAGAGGAGATTAGGACACAGACACACAGAGAAGAAGGACCAGAACCTCCAGAATTGTGAGAAAATAAATTTCTGTGATTTAAGCCACCCAGCCTGTGGGACTTTGTTATGGCACTCCTAGAAAACTCACATAGAAGTTAATAAAAATGATACTTCTTTTTATTTTTTATCATTTAAAAAGGGTGAGTGTGGACCTCTGGTCTGCTGCTCAATACTTATTGTTTATTCTGGGCATGGTTTTTATGGAAATTGAAAAACGGATTATTGGCGTGTCTGAAAAGAGCATAAAAACATACACAGTCAGAACTGGAGGACAAGTTAGAATTCATCTCTAGTTCAAGCCCCACCTCCCCCCACACACACCCCTTAGTTTTCCGGATGAGAAAATTAAGGCCAAGCAAGGGCTGTGTGTCTCAAAGGCAGCTGGGGCCTGAGTCAGTCAGGACTCAAGGGATCAACCAAGGATTCTTGAAATTCTAACTAATAATATTGTCCTAGAGTCAGGCAACCATTTATGATAGGATTGTGGATAATGATTGTCTTCAATGATGATGATGATCGTGGTGATGATGATGATGATGATGATGATGATGGTGATGATGGTGACAGATCCCTGTCATTTATTGGGTGCTCACCATGTTCCAGGCCTGGTGCTAAGCTCTCTCCAAGGATTGTCACTGAACCTTCTCAATGATGGTACCATCATTAGTACCTGTGGTACCACTAAATTGTCCCCACTTTTCAAATATGGAAACGGAAGGTTAGAAGGATGAATAAGTCACCAAGGCCACACAGCTGATATGTGGTAGCAGCAAAATGATAAACTAGCCATCTATTCCACTGGGGAAAAGGTACAATTTGGGCTACAAGATCTTGGGATAGCAACAAGAATAAATGGAAAACTTTCTCTATATGGACGCTAATCCAGGCAAGTTCTAGCCTCACTTTGCCACTAATTAGCTGTGTGACCTGCGGCAGATCACTTCACCTCTCTGAGTCTCAGCTTTCTTATCAGCAAAGCCAGGGAGTTGACTGCACCCAGTGATTTCAAATTTGGGGTGTAAGAATTGGCCTCTGAAGATCCCACTACTTGCAAAGAGTCTAAAATTCCTCACCATTATTTCAATGTAACCTCACTTAGGCTTCTAAGCCTAATGATAATTATCTCTGTATTTATCTCTGACTTACTGTACACTCCAGGCCTTCACTGCCCCTCACGGGTGCCATTGTGATGGCTTCCATCCTCTTCCTCTCTGCCCCATCCTTTACACAGATGCAACACTGATCTTCTGGAAGCAGTCTTCTCACGTGTTACTCCCTGCTCAGCTCCCCACTGCTTTCAGAATAAAGGTAATTGCTTTACTGATGCTCAGGGCCCTCCATGACCTGGATTTTATCTTTCAGAGCTGGCATAATTTAATAAGCATCTATCATATTTTCACTACTGAAGCTGGTTGCTTTTTCATAATTTAAAATAGTGAAAGAGATTTTCTGGTGTTTATGCAAAAGTGAAAATACAAAAACTAATCTTTGAGAATTAATCCTGGGGGTGGGGAGGAGTAGTTGTCATTGTCAAATTGTTTTTCAGTGTTTGGCAAAACCAAAACAATGCTGCCATTTACTTCGTTTGTTAATCTCCATCTTGTCCTGCCCCTTCGTCCCGGGATGATCACTGCACATTCAAATTCTATCCACCCCTCAATGTCCAGGCAAAAGGCCACCTCCTGGCCGGAGGTTCCCCAGTCTGTTCAGCTATAAATAGTCCCTACTTCCTCTGAACACCCACACTTAATCTAGGCCCTTAGCCTTCCTCCTTGTATTATATTTATCGCTGTAAGTATTACACGAAACAAATCTATTGATTCCCCCACTCATGTATTCATTTGTGCATTCATTCACTGGACAAATATTTAAGTCCTGGTAAGTGCCAGGTGCTCTGCTAGGTGCAGGAGAAGTAGAAAAAAACAAGAGAATGGTCCCTGTCTCTGTGGAGCTTAGAGTCTAATGGAGTAGATGACATTAATAAAGAATCAATTACTCAATTCATTGTTTAATTTTGACTGTGACAGTGCTACCAAGGAGACTAATCATAATGCAAATATTTGTTGTGCACTTACTCTGTGCCAGGCACTGACTTGAGCACTGACTGTATTAAATCCTTTAATCCTCACAACAATTCCAATGAAGTGGTTCTAGTATGATATCTAATTAATAGTAAGAAATCAAATTAACAGAGCCACAGAGTGGTTAAAGTATTTGCCCAAAATCACACAGCTGGTAAGTGGCAGAGCCAGAATGTAAACCTAGAAAGTCTCACTCCAAAGGTGATCCGTTTAACTACGGTGCTGCACTATCTAATAAAGCCTATCAAGCAAGGGACATGGCCTAGTCTTGGGAATTTGTGGAAGGTGTCCCAAAGGAAGTATTTAATTGGGCTTAAATCTGAAGCATGAGTTAGAGCTAACTAAAAACAAATGGAGAGGTTGAAGGGAGGGAGGAAGAGGGTTCCAGGCAGAAGTAAGATCACGTGCAAAGGCCCTCAGGTGGGAAAACACATGGCAAATTTAAGTTGCTGCAAGCAGGCCAGGGTGGCCGAAACACCAAAAGGAAACAAGAGACGGATATGAGATGGGGCTGGTGAGGTGAGTAGGACAGGCAGGCCTTGTAATTGCAACCACAGGAGGGTGTACAATTGATTAGGAAGACAGCAGAGAGAGTAGAGAAGAAGACCTAGGACCAAGCCTCACGGAATTCCAATCATTAATCAAGGAACGTGATAGAGCCAAGATGTTTGGGAATGAGAGACCACAGAGGCAGGAGGGAAAAAAGGCTAGTAGTGAGTCTGGAACAAGGGAGGGTCAAGTTTCAAGAAGCAGAATGTGGTCATCTATGTCCAACAGTGCTGAGAGTTCCCTTAAGGAGGGGACTGAGATTGCCCACTGGATTTGGAAACATGATATGTTCTTAGCAAGGAGGATCCCATTGGAGTTAAGGGGGAGGAAATCATATTGGGAAGAGTGTAGAGTGTGGGAGGTGAGGACTCAGAGAGGGTGAGCACATAAAACTCAAGAAATTAGGTTGCAAAGTGGAGGAGAGAGAGTAGAGATTCTTCCCACAGGTAAACTGCTTGGTTTCATGTCACACATAGTAGGTGATGTTATAGGCATGGGTTTCTTTTTAAGAAAGGAACTAATTGTATCGCATGCTAGGACAGTATCAAGGGAAACCATGCCTCTTACTAAAGCTTGGCCTGTGGCTGGCCAACTAGACAAGTTATTGCATCCTTTGAAAGAAGCCAAGGGCATATCTCCCGATGCCCTGCTCCCCATGCTCTGGGGTAGAGACCATATGCTCAGACAGTTATATTTTAAACATGTACTTCTGATTAAAATAAGGACTACATAAAAGACCAAAAACAGACACGCACATATACCATTCTACTACTAGAGAATAATTCAAAGCAGAGTTCTTCTTGATGGTAGATGATGGATGGTAACATCAAACGTCAGGAGGACTTTCATTGCAAAGTTGACTGCGATTATCACTCTTTGCTCATTTCCATGAGGCACAGGGTTGCAGCAAGGATAGGATGTCACCAGTAAACTCCCTCCTGAATTGTAGAAGTACAGATTAAAAATCCTCAGGTATAACTTTCAGAGCTTGCCTTCATAGATATGTATTTTCAACTGCAGAGGTGATAAGACGTATGTTTGCTGACCTTATTTAATTAGATGATTCATCCCTCACACGTGCAGAGCTATAAGCTAAATATTTATTTAACACAAACACAAAACACAATACCAATTAAAGAACTGCCTTGAAAAATTTTTTTCTATTTAATTTTCCTTTGCCTTGAAATAAGGTCCTGTAGCAGCATTGTGTCAGGGTGGCTCAGTGCTATCAGATTACGGAGGGACATTTGTTTGTACACAATGGGGTCAAGTTTTCCAAAACACACTGCACATGTGTGCGGCGTTGATAACCTTCTTTCCTCGTTGTAAATCACCGGAGGATTTGAACCTTTAAGCAAGAGATTGCCATCTTTATGAAAACATTGCGTTCCTAACTCTGCTCTTATCTCGTCTATCTTGCTCCTTTCAGTGACCGTGTGGAGGGGTTTCCCTAAGCCCTGGCCAAACAATGCTGGAGGTGCATTCCACTTGCCGTGGAGGGTCGCCCTATGTTGGCTGCAGTGCTGATGGAGCGTCAGAGGCCTTAGGTGTGGGTCCAAGCCTGAAATTCTGTGGTTCTACACTTCAATAGGTTCAAAATAATACTGGAGTATTTTAATAACAACAATAACGGACCAATCAGAGCAGTCTCTGGTCACTGTGCAGGAGCAGGGGCCTGGGGCCTTCACTGCTCAGCAGTAGGGAGGTCCGTGGGAGGTTTCCAAGGCGAGGGGCTGGGAGGCTCAGGCGGAGAGGGGTGGGGGGCTCAGGGCAGTTATCTACCACATGGTTTCAAATAGTCCAGCATTTTAATAATTGGTGGGGCCGTCCTACCCTCTCTGTCTCCTCCTTTTGTGCCCTCACCCATTCCATCTCCCTGAGACCGGGCATTGCTGTCCTTGGCCAGTGACTTCACTTCTCTTAACTTTTCATTCCCTCTCTAGGGATGACGTTAGACTTTAAGAATAATCTGTGTGTTATTCAGAATGAAAAAGTATTATTTTTTTTTCCAAAAATACAGTCCTCTGAGAAGTCATGGCCATTCCAAGTTTTCCTTAATCTGGACAGTCTCCCCAAATTAAGTCCTCACCTCGTTATGAAAAGGATTTTATAAAGGCAAACACAATGACATCCTTCACTAGTCCTCATCCTCCCTGGTTCTTGTCAGTTTCTGACATCATTTAGGGCCTCCCCCTTTGTGGTGTCCCCTTTTCCCTCTCTGGGTTCTCTCATCCCTCCCATTCTTGCTCCCTTCTCTCCTCCTTCTGTGATTCCATCCATCTCATCCTAGAACCGTCTCACTGTGGTATTGCCAGAACCTCTCCTGAGTGCTTGGCTTATCTCTCTTGACATCCTTTCTCTTAGGGAGCTTGTCCACTTCTAGAGTTTTAATTATCAATTTATGTGACAATTTAATTCAAAACTTGATTTCCAGCCTGATCTCTTAGCTAAATATTAGGAGCAGCTCTCCAACTATACTATTTCCACCTGGGTCTAAATTCAGCTCATCTAAAGCTGTACGTGTCTTCTTCTCTCCCCCTACTGTCTCCTAACCCATCTCTTCCCAGATTCACCAACTGCTGTCTTTATTCTCCAGTTTCCCAGGCCCACCATGCACAGGCATCCTTGGACACAAGATTCGAGGGCAGGAGTGGGAGCAGCATTTCCACCAGTCACTAAGTCCTGTTAATGACTCCGCTGCTGCTGTTGGTTTTTCCCTCAGCCACCACATTGGTTTGGACATTAACATCTCACAACTGGGTGAATGCAGCAACCTCCCGAATGGGCTCCCTCCCTCCTTTCTTCCCTCAATAATCAATAATCCAACACACCATCAGCAGATTAATTTGCCCAAAACACTATTTTTCACAGATTGCTACTATACCACCTTCAGATACTTTAAACAATCAAGTGCCCAGAGAATATTTGGGCTAATTCACCTGGCAAGCATGATCACCACAACTTAACATAAACCCAGTTCCACCACATTTTTCTTCCACAACACTTGGAGACAGAACCAACTGACCTACTCACAAGCTTTTATTGCACCTTCTTTTGCAAGACATGTCATAAATATTAACAATAAATATTGGTTCAATGGATTGCTACCTCTCAGCTTTTTCTCATACTATTCTTGGCAACTGAAATGCTCTACTCCTCCATTCTGAGATTTCCTCATCATTTCAGGTCTTGATTACTCACTTAGTAACAAGAACAGTAGATATCATTTACCAAGTCCTTGCTGTGTGCCAGGCAATAGGCTAAGCCTCTGAGTGCACTAGGTTCATTAACTCCTATATTGTTAGAACTATCATCATCCCCATTTTCCAGATGAAGAAACTGAGGTTTGGTTAAATTAAGTAACACACCCCAGGTCACACAATTAAGTAGCTGAGTCTGCTGCAGAAGTCTGAACTCTTAACCTTTGTAGCATACTGCCTCTTTTCTTGTCTTTCCAGAGATATATCTTTCTCCTGAAAACACTGCATTTCTCTCCTCAGCTACTCCTCTGGCCCTGCCATGAGGCTCTTTTAGCAGCACTGTTGTGGCTTTTGTAGCATAGCATAGTAATTAGGTGAATGGACTGCCTAAACTGTAATCCCCACACCACTACATGTCAGCTTCGTGTGCCCCAGTAGCTCACTTAAAATTGTGTTCCCTCCTCTATAAAATAGGGATTATAATGGCACCTGAGGTACAGGATTATTGGAATAACCGAGTTAACAATCTTTGTTAGCACTGAGCATAGTGCCAGACACATCATAAGCACTCAATAAATATCTCCTGTTATTGTAAAAACTCACAATGCCCATGCCTTGCCTCCCCTTAAGAGTATAAGTTAATTAAAGGAAAGGATTCTCTGCCTTTGTAATTCCATAGCAAGTCTCCCCAGCTTCCACTAACCTGTGATTTTAAAGGTTTCACTTTTGTGATTATCTTTTAGGAAATAGGCAAGATTCCAATTGTTTTAACCATCGTGACCAGAATCATATAGTGTGAGCTGAAATGCTGAGCTGATAAATAAGTCGTGAATTCATAGTGTACCCAATGCAGATATTTAACTCAACAAGCCATCCTTCTGCACGCATTCTGTGCCGAAACTCGCAGGCCCTGGGGAAACTGAGATAAGCTGCAAGAGGCCCTCCTAGTGTTTTCTAGAAAGGAGACAAAGATTACAGCGACGAGGCATACTAACCTGAACTATATCAAGAAATGTTGGGGGGAAATGTTCTAGGAGCACATTTTATGATTTAAAAACAGCCCTGATTTATTGTCTATCTATATTTAGATCAATCCAGAAAGTGGCGGACCATGAAAAGGATCATTAGAATCTCTTTTTCCTCTTTTTCTTGAGATTGGGACATAACATGTTAAAGTGACATCGAGTAAAATGCATAACCTCCTGTAGTCGTTTGGCACTGGAAGAGCACATCCTGTTTACCTAGAACATTTAGTCTGATTTTGTAAAATCCACAAATAACAAGGAGCCAACGTATCTGCAGTGAAGTCAGCGGGGTTGTTCCGACGTAAATTCACATGGCAGTGCCATTGTCAACTCCTCTTCATTTTCACGCAGAGGTGAGAAGTGTCTGCCCCTCTCATAAACAGCAGCAGCCAGAATCCTAATACATGATGCTCACAGCTGCTGGCACTTCTGGCCCCAACTTTTTGGCTACATGAACAGGTATTGCTTCTGCTTCTCCACCTAGCAATTTTATCTTTTACAGTTGGGACTCGGTGGTTCTCAACCCTAGTTGCACACATGAATCACTTCAGGGATTAATTTTAAAAAATTAATTAAAAATATCATACCCGGGCCACTCCCCCAGAAATTCTGATTCAGTTGTTCCAGGGGAATGTCTGGGCATTGTTTTCTTTTCGTTACGTTTCTGGGGCGATACTAATGGACGACAGGTGTTAGACTCTGCCAAAATCTGGATTAGGCAATAGCTTGATCTGTCTACAGAGCTTGATCTGTCTACAGATTCCCAGCAAAATGTCTACCATGTTACTCCAAAGCTGACAGAATCCAGCCAATCACTTTAATTCTCTATTCCACATGACTTTTATCCTCACATTACTGATGGAGAATGGAGCTGGAAAGCCAGACATTTGGGTTTCTTCTCATGTCAGCACCCCAAAAAGATTCCTTGTGTGATGCTGGACAAAATTTAACCTCTGAACCTCTCATTTTTATATACCATAAAATGGGACTAAGAGACCCACTTCGTCTATGACATGGTGAAAGAAGAGGAAGTCTCTGTGGGGGCTAGCACGAGGCAGTAGGGTGAAATTAATCAGATGAGCCAGGGGTCAGGAGCCGGGATCAAGGCAGGCAAGTCTAACAGAGTGGTCAAGAAAGTGCTGCAGAAAGCCCCAGATCAGCAGGGCAAATAAATAGCAACTGAAAGTATTTTCTAATCATTTTTGGGTCTGACATTGCTTCTTTGTACCTTCTTTCCAAACCCCTTCTCAATGACCCATGCTGACTTGCTCATAGTGATTTTTTTCTTATTCACTTTTCTCATAACAATGTATAGGGGAATAAAAAAGAGGCCACCTTTTTACAGAAGGCTAAAAGAGATAGAAAATTAACCCGTCTGTTAAATGCACTTATTATCCATTAAATAAAAAGGGCATCTCTCGCACCCTCACCCTATCTTCCCACGTTATCTATCTATCCATCTCTCTAGTTAATTTCCTTTTTTTTTTCCCTTTCATTTCCAAAACAAGGCTGCCTCTAACAGACTTCAAGAGAGAAGCCCAAACCACTAGTTGGAAAATCTAGAGTTGAATCCATGGGAAGTTGTTGTGAAAATTATTAATTGCCAAAACCATAAACAACATAAATATAATAACAGTAAAAATGAGTAAAACTCTTTCAGACTTTCCTAAGTGTTAAAAGAGCTGTTCACACTCCCCACATATCATTTTATCTTTCCAGTGAGTGGCAGGTATTGTTAAGGATGAATACATGAACCTGACAATGAGAATTTATTGTATTCCTGTGTGCCCTGGCTTGTCCTAAGAGCTGGGAAGTCAGAAAATAAGTCATTTAACTGGTAAGATGCAAACTCTTGACAGGATAATTTGGGGAAGGGGACAAAAGAGTGTGTGTTGGGGGGTGTGGGGCTTGAAAAACTGTTAGAGGTATTCTATTATGGTATGAATATATTCTTGCATTACTTGTGTAATTCAAAAATGAAAAACTAAAAACATCAGCCCTTTATGAAAAGAAAAACAGCTGCTGTGAAGTGGTGTGGCCCAGCTTCCTACAAAGTATAAGAAAATATGGTTTGAGCAAGCCCCGCATCCTGGAGCTTTTCCTCCCTTCTAGAATGCCCAAAGCAAGCCTGCCCAGCTCTGAATCCCAGTACTCTTCCTGACCTCCTTCCCAACACTGTCTGTAAGCCCCTTTCCCTCAGTCATGGGGGGCAGGTAGCGGCTTACATTTCACATTTCGGGGATCCCCCCCTTGCCCCAAGGACTGTCTGGCAGCTGAGAGAATATCCTGTGCTCCACCCACTACACACAGGTGCAGCCTCCCCTTCATCAGCATAACCGCAACATGGCTGCCTGGCCATGGGAATGTTCTCATAGTAATTCATGAATGCTCCGGTCTTTATGGTATTTCCTGGCTCAGGGATGGGAAAATTCACTTTAAAAAAAGAAAAGAAAACTCTATTATGGAGAAAACCATAAAAAGACCCCAGCTAGTTGCCCGATAATCTCCCTATATAAAAGAAAACCCGGCAAGGAAGATCATAACTGGACGATGCCCTAAAAGGAGTGTCAAAGTGACTGAGGTGCCCCTGAGGTCTTGCTGCAAAGGGAGACAGACCACAGTGGGAGAAACGCCTGTTACCTCTCCAGCACCGCAGTCCCCAGGCCGGCTCCGGCTCTGATCAGACGCCTAGAAGCTTCCAGGTTTCCACTACGAGGCCATTTGCCCTGTGGCCTCCTAGAAGGCCTCACGCCTGGTGAACGAGAGCCAAGCAGGACTCATCGCGAGGGCTCCGGCAGGACTGGCAGTTCCACACGGCGCTCAACCTCAGCCCCGACCGGTGGCTCCCCTGCCGTGGTCCTCGGAGCCTCACAGAGCCATCCCTGGGAGCCTCGCTGCTGTTTGAAAAACAAGTGATTTCCTGGTCCTCTTCCCCGGATGGTGTGTGCGACTTCCCTCACGCCCATAGGAAGTCCTTCAGATCCTTCTTATCTGGAAACCTCTCCACTGAGTGGCCAGACTTGTTTAGCCAATACCCCTAGTTCTTGCTTTCCTTTTTCTCTAAAGAAAAAAATCAGAAAATGAAACCAGAGCAAACCAAAAATGGGTTAGAACGAATGAGTGGTGTCAGATGCCTGGTTTAAACCTTTGAAAGACATCCATTAAATTAGATTGTGATTTCAGAGTGGAAGGAAAATTAAAATTATCAAAGATTTCCTCATTTCTAGGAGTGTCAAGTCAGAGAAATAAAAGTCCCCAGAGTATAAGAAGACCTCAAGACGTCGTTTGGACCTAGCTCTGGGTTTTAGGGAGGGTCGCAGTTCAAATATGCCACATGAAGAGGGCGTCTAGTTCTCCCAGATTTCCAGGCGAACTCTATGAATATTTGTGCATCAAACTATAAATTCTGTGACACTTAAAAATCATCTCAATACCACTAATATTTAAAGATGAGATACGTGGGAAAGGGCCTTTGGCAGGCTGCAGTTAGGTTGTTGGGTTTAAAGATGAATTATGATCAGTGTTTTTTAGCTGGAAGTGACCCTAACATCCTCATTTTACAGGTGAGGAAACTGAGGCCCAAGGAGAAACAGTGACTTGCCCAAGCTCAGAACAGAGATGCGAAGTAGGAGATTATCATCCATTGTTCTTAGACCGTAGTGTGGGGAATACTGTTCAGCTACTTGCTCTGGAGCCCTACTCACAGAAAGTCTGATGAAGGAGGCCTGGCCTGGGGCCCAGGACTCTGCATTGTGGGTAAGCGCTCCAAGTGAGTCTGATGCAGGTAGTCCCAAGACAGTGTTTAGAGAAACGCTCAGAATGCTAGAGCAAGGACTCCAGGGTCAGACTTCAGGATTCAAACCAGAGTCCCAGAGACTTCTATTCATGTGGCCTTGTGCTCATTACGAGACCTCACCGAGACTCAGTTTTATGATGCGTGAAAGTAGATGACAATACTGCCGAGCTTAGAGGCCCCCATGGAAGCCTGGCATAGAGGAAGAGCTCGAGAGCTGTTTGTCCCTATCTGGGGACCTGGGCTCTAATCCTCAAGCTCACAGGCCTTCCCTGTTCCACACTGGCTCCCTCTCTCCTCGCCCTCTGGCCAAGGCCATCGCCCTTAGGCACTTCGGCAACCCCCTGTAGTACTCAGGCTTGAGAAAAAACTTAAGTATTTTAGCAAAAAGAGGATGAACCTTCAAAATATTATTATTCTACTTCTTGGTGCTGATTCTCAGTTGTATTCTTACCCCACTCCATGCCGTCACTGGGAGACGGTGGTTGTCCACCCACGGCTGACCCTCCACCTCCTCCTCGCTGCCAGCCTGTCAGGCCATGTCTTCAGGGGGCGCATCACGATTGGTCTAAAGCCCGGTGATCTCCTTCTCCTTGCTGGGCACTGGGATATGCTTGGACATGTGGCCAGTTGTGGCTGCATACTACCTCTGTGTTCACTGTTAGTGGCACAATAAAGAGCCTTATTATTTAATCCAGTTCTATATGGGCTTTCTGTTAATTGTCGCTAAAACCACTGTAGTAAAGTGGTGAATCATTATGAAAAATAAATCTTTTGATTCTATGTGAAATACTACCCTTGGCCTAGAAAAAATTAGGAAGAATATGAAAACACATACACACAGAGCCAAATAGCTTAAACCATATTCTAAAATATTCCAAATTAATACCTTATGCTAAATGTTTGTGGTGTTGACTTTTTCTATAGGAAATGGACAAAGATACTCCAGATTCTTTCTTACACTAGGCATCTATGATATAAAATATAAGTAGTGGAGAAGCACCTGCGTCCTGAAAACCCAGAGGAGCCTGGGGTTAGGAGTGTGGACTCTAGATCTACCCACTAGAGCTCTGTGGAAACTGAACAGATTATTTAATCTTTCTATGCCTCAGTTTCCTCATCTGTAAAATCAGAGTAATAGTGATAACTCCCTCAGGGTTGTCTTGAAGATTGCATGCATTAAATACATGTGAAAATGCTTAGAACAGTGCCTGGCACAAAGTGAGCATGGGGAAGTGTGGGCTATTGTTATTTCTGCAGAAGATTTTGTTGTAAGGCGAGTTGCATGTATGGATTTGGTATTGTCTTCACCTTTGCCTTCTGCTAGCTTTGCCTCTGGTTCAGCGCAGATTGGCACTTTGAGGATGCTTCCAAAATATATCTTGTCTCTGTCGTGAGATTTGGTTCCTTTGGGGTAACTTGAGTGGATTAATACAAATGTAGATGAACGACTCTAGCTGTGTTGGGGAGGAATGGAGAAAATGTAGGAGGAAACTGGACATTAACATGGTGGTAAAGGACAGTAAAAGAACTTTGCAGGCTGACAGCAACAATGTGGGGGAAATTGACTTGGATACATCTTGTCTTGGGAAGCACCCTGCTGTCACAGAGAGCTCCTGGGTAAATGCTCCTTCTAGAAGGCTCTGTCTTTTTTCTGGCTTGCATTGTGTAGTCGGGTGCAGCTGGCTCTTTGACATGGAACGGGGAGTTGTCACCGTGACTGTCCCTTTGCCTCCCTGAGGAGCAATTCCTCTCTCACCCACAGTCCCGTTTGTTGCTAGGAACACTCTGTGCTTATTGCATTCACTTTATAATGAAAACAAAGACAAATAAAGAATGGAACCACCATATGGTCTTGGCTGCAACCCAGAATTAACTGCTGATGGGAAGACTTTGCCCTGTCGCAGCTACAGCTGCAATTGGCTGTGACAGAGGCCCTTCTCCTGAATTCTAACATGTTGGAGTTAGTGGCAAGTTGAACCCAAACTTCTTTTTCAACCAGGCTGCAGTGGCGTAGCCAGAGTAACTAACTCAGAAGTCATGTTATCTATGTTTGTGTTAGCAAGAGGTATCTCTCAGGACTTGAGGGTGTAGCCTCATTAGAGACAGAGCTATTTTCTCAGGCAAAAATGTTGGTACCAAGTAAATGTGTGTTTGCTTGCATGCTCCAGGCTGTTTCACCCCTCTGCCGACCCCCCTTCTTCACCTAGCTAACTTTTAGTTTCCCTTTAAGTTGCAGGGGTTATTTCTTCCAAGGACCCTCCTAGCCCTCCCAGCCTGGGCCACTTGTTCCTCCTCCTCAACCCCATCCTACCAGGTACGGTCTTTTTGCGGTTACCACGCTACATCCCAATGATTATTTTGATGCATTGACTGTAAGCATCTTGAGGGCAGGGACTAGTCTTATTTACTGTATGTCTGGCTCCTAGTATAGTGCTGGCATGTCATAGGTGATCAATAAAAGCCAAAAAATAAAACTGCTCCATCTCATTCCATTGCTGGTTTCCTCTTCTTAACACTGGAGTGTCCATAGCTCAGCCTTTGGAGCTCTTCTTTGTTGACACTATTCCCCAAGTGATCTCCACCAGTTTCATGGTTTAGGTCTTTGTGCTGACAACTTCCAAAGGTATACCTCTATCATGGACCTCTCGCCTGAATTCCTGACCCATATATCCATCTCCCTACTTGATATCTCCACTAAGATGTTCAATAGGATCTCACACTGAACACATCCCAAACCGAACTTGTCATCTTCCCTCCCAACAGTCTCTCCCATCTTAGTAAAGAGTATCTTCATCCTTCCAGATTACCCAGACCAAAACCCTGAGAGGCAGCCTTGAGTCCCCACCTTGCACACTTTATATTTAATTTGGCATCAAATCCTGTTAGCTCTACCTTCAAAATATATGCATAATCGGCTATTTCTTACCCCTTCTACTGCTGTCATTCTCATCCGAGGCTTCATTATCTCTTGACTGGATTGATATCATTGCCTCCAATAGATCTCTGTGCAAGACTGCAGTTAGAAATGTCCTCATCAGGGGCCGCCCGGTGGCGCAGCGGTTTAGTCCGCGCTTGGCAGCCCGGGGTTTGCGAGTTCGGATCCTGGGCGCCCGCCGACGCACTGCCTGTCAGCCATGCCATGGCGGCGTCCCATATAAAAGTGGAGGAAGATGGGCACAGATGTTAGCCCAGGGCCAGTCTTCCTCAGCAAAAAGGGGAGGATTGGCAACAGATGTTAGCTCAGGGCTGGTCTTCCCCACAAAAAAAAAAATTAAAAAAAAAAAAAAGAAATGTCCTCATCAAACATACGTTACATAACGTCCACCAACAGTGCTCCCATTCCACACAGTCAAGGTAAAAGTCCTTTCAATGGCTTACCAGGCCTACACCATCAGCACTCCTGCTCCTCCACTATTTCTTCCCTTAATTCCTCTCCTGCTTCTCCCCACATTGCTCCAGCCACACCGGCCTCCTTGAGAGCTAGGCCCAGTTCCATCTCAGAGTCCTCATACTTGTCGTTCTCTCGGCCTGGAATGCTCTTTGCCCAGACATCCTCTGGACTCACTCCCTCACCTCGTTCCCACCTTTGCCAAACATCACTTTCTTAGTGAGGACTTTGTGACAGCTATATTTCACATTCTCTATCCCCCTTTCCTGATTAATTTTTTCCATACTACCTGTCACATCTAATACACTGTCATGTACTTGTTTATTTTGTTTAATGACTGTCTCCACCTTCCATCCCACCACCAGAATATAAGCTTTCTGAGGGCAGAGATGCCTATTTGGTTCACTAAAGAAGGGTATTTGAAAGTGTAGCACAGAAGCAAAGTTACCAATGCCACAGCATTAGGATGTACCCAGCAGAAGTATGTACAAAGGTACATAACAGTTCAGCTTGTAAAACACTCCCACCTCCACGTCTTGGCAGGGGAAGCCCTGGTTTTTCTTTAATCTACGATCAAATGTTGGTAACCCTTTTGACCCAATGTGACCCAGGGTCAGCTCTCATTTGGTATTTCTATATCGACGCCAGGGAAATTCCCCTCTGACACTGACCTGTCCCTATGCAAGGAAGGAACTAACAAATAATTCGGCAGTTTTGTAATATGCAAATAGTCTTATTCTTATCTTTTGTGTGTATATCTTGGCAGAGTCTCTGCTAATTGGATTTGCTTATTTTTGTGCTTGGCTGCCGTCGCTCAAGTTCTATTTGCACTTTCTGTTACCGGACCCATTCCACCAAAAACTAGAGTTTTCACATTTTCTGTGTGTGCATGTCTTTCAGATATTTATATTTTTTGCTATGGTAGATCCCAAAGCTCCATCTTTTGAACCCATTGGATACAGTTGACAGCCCTGTTCCACCCACCTTCCTATGCCTCCAGTGATGGCCCCAGCTTCTGTCAGAAATCCAGAGCACCCTCCAAGTGGAGGCCTGTTTTGGATTCTACTCCAAGCACTACCTTCCCTGCCTTTTTCCAGAAGAGGGGGGGACAGCATATGGGGGAAATGGAGGTAGATTTCGGACATGGCTCCATAGAGGTGTCATCAACAGCCTTCTCTTGACCTTTGTTGACCTTTTCTTGTGGAGGGTTGACCTTCAACAGCCAATGAGCCTTCCCTAACCTTCAGATTCCACCTTCAGTTCTTACACGTGACACACCATCCACGTGGTAGGAAGTACTTACTGATGCCCACGGCATGATATATGTCACCCACATGCTGCAGCCATGATGCATATGATATCAGAGTTATTGATTGACCAAATTTATCATTACCTCCTCCTCCTTCAGCCTCCTCCCCACCCCTGGACAGTATCATGGATGGAGAAGAACAGGGAATTTGAGGACATGGGCATTCCTTCTTGCCTTGGTCTGGGAAGGAATCTAGTTGGAAGGAAGCTGCATTTCCTCTAAAGTACACAAGTTCTTTTGTCTATGCACACTGGACGGTTGCTCCTATTCTAACTTCTGCTCCTTGATTGTGCATGCTGGGTGCAGATGCTCTGCGTCAGCCAGTATCACATACCTCAGGTAACAGTGAGGGTGATCTGCAACATCTGGCAGACCCTCTTCTGAGCCTGCAAAGCCCTGTCCCCATAAGGGCACATTCATGCAGTTTCCATTGCTCCCTACCGTTTTCAGGAACTCAGCATCTCCTCTGACAACAAAAAAAAGATTCCCCCACTTTTCCTCTGATGTTAGAAGTAATTTCCTCAGAATTTATCAAGTTGATTAGTGAACAGCCATGATGCCAAAACCACTAGACAAATATGAGCTGAAGAGTCATCCATGCCAGGAGAAAAATCAGAATCAAAGAATTCTGGAGTAGGGGGGCCAGTGATCATTTATTCCAGCTACCTCTTGTCAGAGGGAAGTTGAGTGGCTTAACCAAGGTCACAGTACCCATCCGGCTCAGAGCCAGAATTAGAATTTAGACATTCCGTCTCCCATGCAGGACTCTTAACATTATGCCCTGGTGCCCACCCCCACCCCCTCCAGATACTGTTAAGATATCTTTTCCTATTACCTCTAAACTGGAACAATTCCACAGCTACAGGTAGGGTGTATCCCTACACATAATGTCTAGATGGAGCAATGATTTCTGAGTAGAGAAAGAGGAGATATTACACTCGTGTTAAACTTGTAGTCTTTTCTTTATGACGCCTGGTTCACAATTTAATTAGTGCCAGAAATGAGGCTCTAAATAAATTAGCCCAATTTTTCCCACACCCATATTCTCAGAAGAATATTAAATGATTCTTTCGAATATATTAGAATACAACTGAACCGAAAGTGTAGGGAATGGCAACATGGTGGTCTGACAAATATGGTGCCAGGTGACATCAGGAGTATAGACTCTCACCTCTGTAGTGGGACTTGAGAAGCAACAGAAAAACCTACGTCCACCTGCCCTGAATTCCTAAAATTACACTTTTAGAGACAAATTGCTTTAAGTGAAGGAACTCTTCTCTGACTCAAATAATTTTGAAGGGTTGGCATATTGTCCATCTCCAATGAGTTGGATATAAGCATGAATTAGTTTAAGTCATCAAAAAGGCTTTAACATGGAGGAGAGCAGAGCTAAGGTGATGAGGTGATGAGGGTGATGAGGTCAGAGAGAAGTGGGGAACAATGGGGGGTAGTATTTTAGAGAGCAGCTCTTAACTGTACTGAGGGCAAACATACAGCTTATTCATTTAAATCATCCTGCTAATTGTTGGTGGAATTGCTACAATCACATCGCCTGACAATCCTATTATGTTACTCTTCTCACTCCTCAAAATCACCATTTCACGTCTTTCCTTCTCTCCTCACAGCTGTAGTCTGGTCTCCTACTTCACTGAGAAAACAGAATCCATCAAATGGGAGTGCTCATCTTCCTACACGCAAACTTCCAACCCTCCTGCACCCGCACCGCCCTTTTTGGCTCCTTCCCTCTAGTTTGAGAGGATGACATGTCCCTGCTCCTCCTACTGGCCTGCCTCTTCCTCCACTTGGCTCTGGGGCCCATTTCCTCTTACTTCCTCAGCACTGGCTCAGTCTCATCCGCACACAAACATGCTCTAACATTTCTCTTTAAAAGCCTCCCTTCGATGTATGTCTCTCTTCATTGACTGCAACATTTCTCTGTTCCCCTTCACAGCACATCTTGACCAAAGAGCTGAATACATAGATTTTGTCTCCACTTCCTCACCCCTCTCCTCCGGCCTGAAAGCCGGTCAGATCAGCCTTCCTCCCTCAGGACTGCACAAGGCAGCTCCGGGGTGGTCGCCGGGGCTTCTGTGCCGCTCTGGTCAATGGTCCATTTGCTGTTTGACAGAGTTGGCCACGCCCTCCTTCTTGAAACCCCGTACTCTTCTGGCTTCTGTGGCACTCACTCTTCTGATTTCCCCCTTCTCCACCCGTTCCTTCTCTCAGTTTTCTTGGTGGCCCTTCTTCCTCTACCTGACCTCTAAAATTGGTACGCCCTCGGCTTTGTCCAGGGTCCCACTGTCCTTTTTCACCTGTGCTTTCTTCCAGGGTGACCTCATCTGGCTCCACACTTGAAAAAACATTCATGGGTGACGGCAAAATAAAGATATTTTTAGAAATGTAGAGACTGAAAGGATTTGTATCTCAGTGGCCCTGGCTGAAGGGACTATTAAAATAGGATTAAAAAAAAAAGACTTTGTGGGGGCCAAGCGGATAAAGTTCCATGTGCTCTGCTTCAGTGGCCTGAGTTCGCAGGGTCAGAGCCCAGGCGAGGACCTGCTTGTCTCGTCAGCCATGCTGTGGTGGCATCCCACATACAAAATAGAAGAAGATTGGCACAGATGTTAGCTCAGGGCTAATCTTCCTCAACCGAAACAAAAAAGAGGAAGATTGCCAAAAAAAAAAAGATTTATGCCATGGACACTTTTGGCTCTCTGGTAAAGCCTATGGACTCCTTCTCAGAATAATGCCTTTAACAGCATAAAGCAAATACATAAGATTACAAAGGAAAATAATTGTATTGAAATATAGTTATCAAAACATTAAAATGATGTGATTTAGTAATATATTTCCTTCTTTATTAATCTATTCAATTCAAAGATTTAATGAGGCAGGTTTAATAGCTATCATGAGTTTTCTTTTTTTTTTCCACTGAGGAAGATTAGCCCTGAGCTAACATCCATGCCAATCTTCCTCTATTTTGTGTATGGGTTGCCGCCACAGCATAGCTGATGAGTGGTGTAGGTCCATGCCTGGGATCTGAACCCATGAACCCAGGCTGCCAAAGCAGAAAGTGCCGAACTTAACCACTATGCCATAGGGCCAGCCCCTGCAAGTTTTAAGTGGTAATGAGAATAAACTAGATTTTGAGGATCTGCAACATAGTAATGTGATACAAAATGTGATTTCTATTGATGACAAAGTCATAGGTGTGGCTAATACTGCTGTGGTTTTTTACCTACGTTCCTCATTAATGGAAATCCTAAATTTCAATTAGAGGTTAAGCAAAAATAAAGTGGTATTTTTTTCCCATTCAAGTTCATGGACCCTCTGAATTTTATTCATGTGGCATCCATGAATCCAGGTTAATATTATTTTAAAAAGAACACTTGAAAACTGAAAGTTTAAAAACTCTTTTTTTAACTATTAGTTTTTAAATGTATTAGTTAAAAATGATGAATTTGGAGGTGGGATTATAAAAGAAAATATAAACTAAAATACTAAGCAACTGAAAAAGATAATAAAATAGGTGTTCAATTAATACTTTTTTCATGAATAAGCGAATCATGGGGAGATTTTGTTTGACCTTTCATCTCTTTTTTAGCTGGCTGGAATCCACACCGTCAGGGGAATCCAGTACTTTCAAAAGCACGCTCACAGCACGGTTTTGGTTGCCATCACACTGTGCACATTGATGCCTCTTGTACACTCTGCTGCTGGTTAGTAGGCTTACAGGAGTCCCCCTATGTGTATGGGGTGGGGGGGTACTCCAGCATCTTAGCCAAAGAGTGAAAGTCGTTTCTGAGGTAGAGCTAGAAATCCCCAGCACAGAATAGATGCTCAATAAATTGTCCAAGACCTACACTATGAGGGTAACACTGATAGGTCAATATTACCTTCTGGTCAACCCAAGAAGGCCATCCTGGTGGTAAAAATTGCCACCCTCCCAAGTGTGTACCTCACCTCCCTCCAGAATCACTGCTCTTTGGCTCCTGCTTCACGTCTAAGAGTTATGCCCCTCCACTAACACTTCTTTCAATTTTTCAGAGGAATGATGTATTCTTTTCAAAACGCCCTTTCAAGAAAACATAATATGTCAGGCACAATGACAATGTTTGCTTGAGAAAGAAATCGGGAAAAGACTGGCTGACGCCTGTGTCTATGAAGAACAATGGCTCTGAAATTCAACCCCCAAAATGGGCCTAAAATAAGCTTGCTGAGGAGAAGCATGAAGTTGGGGGCAGCAGTGGTGAGGATGGAAAATGAAGCACAAATGAAAATTAATCAAAATTTCTGAAGTTCAACTCGGGGAGAAGGAAGAATGTGCCTTTTAAAAGCACGGAGATGTGGAATGCTGAAAACGACAGAGCTCACGACTGAGCTTTGGGGAAATGAAATATTCCATAATTAGCAAGATCTCATTAGACCATGAACACCACTTTTTATTTTACCTGTAGCAAATCACTTTTAAAGAAAATGGAAAGGCACATAATTTCCAGATACTACACACTTTAGGCAGTAAACTAGCTCCTGTTCAAAACAACTTGCTTATTTTAATATTGGGGGAAAGCATGAGTTGTTCTAGCGGCTTACCGTAGATTTATTGAATTCCCTGTCTCCCCAAATCTTAGCTGTGGATAAGCCACTGCTTTGACACCATCTTCCTTCACTGGTCTGTTCTGTTTCATACCTTTATGGCAGACTCTCAGAGTCTGACCTTCTAGTTGGCGTGGTGTCCCAGTTGGTAAACACAAAGGTTAGTTTCCCTGGGTTCTAGCCTGTAGGTTTTGAGATTTTCATAAATAGATGGGGTGAAAAGGGAAAGGTGTTCACAGTGCCTACCACTGCCCTTTAAAGTGGCCCAGCATCGTGCAGATGGTCACCCTCCTGCATGGAAGTTGCCCAGCACTCCACAGCTTGGCGGCCTATCCAAGGACAATGAAGGGTCCAGGTTTCCATGCTCAAGACCTTTCCTAACTACATGGCCTTCTATCATTCAAAGTCTGCCTCTCAGGACCACTTAACTATTTTCAGACCTGATACATAGTACACAAAACACAGCTACAGATCAACAATTACGTGATTATTCCAGGCCCACACCCCTTGAGTTTGCCTCATCTGACCTGGAACATTAACAGAGGGAAAACCACATATATTTTTAGTCTTTTCCTGAATTCCTGAAATATTGTTCCATTTTCCATTTTATTTAGGGCCAGTAAGATGTGTCATTTGTGTTTTATATGGCAGTATGTGCACACACAGAGGAGGTACCTCTGCCTGGGACTCTATTTGAAACTGCTGGGCTCTCACTAAATATGGGCACTCTTATGAATGACATTTGGACCTTGGATCACTTACTAGTCTAGATTAGAAATGCTCCCATATATTCCCTTCTTAAGTGCCAGAATCACCTCATACATCAGGGATGTATGCCCAAGGATTATTTATGTGTACTAAGAGGAGCAATATTTAAGTATACTTCTATGTTTAAAATCACAAAAGTTTTCAGGAAGCATGTAATGACTTAAAGAGAGAAAACTGGTCTCCTAAACCCACTAATACACACACACACACACACACACACACACACACACACATGCATGCATGTGTGCACCTATACCACACACAAACGCTCATACTTCTCTGCATTGCAAAATGCAGTGAGGAAGGCAGCAGCCAGCACACATAATTCTGGACCATGGAGGGATCTAGCATATTTGACATCTGGACCACAGCTTTGATTAACTTCCCCCTTTCTTATATGAGAACATTATTTTCAGTGATAATCCTTATTTTATTGATTAATTCTTTAGATCTAAAACACTTAACTAAAAAAATTACACATTTCACTTTGAAATATTATTGAAATTCAGCAAATGTGAACTCAGATTTGTATTTGCCAAATAAAAAGAGAATACCTTGCAGGTTGCTCTCTCCTTTACTGTTTTAAATTTTAAACACAGATAAGAATTCTATGTGGTTCCATAGAATGACAGAATTGAAGCAACTCCTGTTCAGTTTCTTTGTCTATACAACCACTGTGCTAATATTGCTTTTTTTTTTTTTTAGTGAGGAAGATTGGCCCTGAGCTAACATCTGCTGCCAATCTTTCTCTTTTTGCTTGAGGAAAATTGTCACTGAGTTAACATCTGTGCCAATCTTCCTCTATTTTGTATGTGGGATGCCGCCACAGAATGGCTTAATGAGCGGTGCATAGGTCTGCACCCAGGATCCAAACCCGTGAACCCCAGGCCACCAAAGTGAAGCAGGCGAACCTAACCACTACACCACCAGGCCGGCCCCTAGTATTACTTATTTTTAATCTACTGTTTAAATGCAGGGACATGTCATACCCCATGGGCTTGAGATGCTTCGAGAAAGCTCAGACAGTTCCAAACCGTTAGGAACTTATTCGTGAAACAAGCATGGGTCACTGAGTCCCTCTGTGTCAGGAGTCACTATCTAAGAGTTGTTTGAATTAACTTCCATGTAGAATACAATATTTATTAAAAGGTAAGTAATAAAAATATGGTAATTAGGAGCTTATGTTACTGAAACTCACCAGTGATGGCAGCAATTATTTAGAACTTAGACCAATAAAAGATTTGTTAGTGTTTTATCACTGACACTGGAATTGCCACCATGTGGTGATAATATATTTTTTAAAGACTTTTAGTTGGCTTTGTTATTGATTTTAAATTCTGCACAGACAGTGTTCCACCCTCTCACCTGCGCCCAGGGGGCCCCCACCCCACATCCACCCTTGGTGCGGCCGATTCCAGAGTCTCGTAAGCTGGTAGTGCAAGCACGGGAGACCTTCGTGTCAGAGGGTGGCGCGTTCTGTCTTCATTAGCCTCATCCATTTTAACTTGGAGTGATCCTTTCAGAGATACAGACCCAAACAGGGTGGAGGAAGGACTCGCCAATAGCAAATAGAACTGGAGGAGAGCCCTTGGAAAAGGACAAAGGATGGCCGTGTGAACACCACGACTCACTAAGGCATTTCCCCAGCTTCTCCCAGGGAAGCTAATCTCGCCTTTCCCCTTCCCTGAGTCCACCACCTGCTCCTCACATCAGCTCCCTCTGGAAACACCTCCCTGACCCAGAGGAAGGAAGAGCTGTGTGCTTCTCTTTCTTAGTACAGTTCTAAGCCCCCCAGGCCACCTGAAAAAAATAAGAAGTGTGGTGTGTGGTGCTGACTGGGGGTTAGAAGGGAAACCAGTGTTTGCTCCACCTGACCCTGAAGGAAGGAAGCAGGAAGGCCTGCATGGGGACAAGGGTGAAGCCGCCCTCTGGACAGGCTATCCTTTTACCTCCTGCCCCCCTCCCTAATCCAGATGCCGAGTGAATGGCTCCAGTGCAGAAAGCAGAGCCTCTGCAGCAATTTCCACACTTCTTTCAAGGTTAGAGACCTCCTCTTGTACAAGAAACAACCCTTATGGTGACTACAAGTGTTGGCACCATGCAAGGCAGCGGGTCGGGACCTGACAGAGCCTCACAACTCTGTGAGGGAGGAACTATGGTCGTCCCCGTTTTTCAGGCAGGAAACTCATCAGAGCAGCTGACTGGAAGAGGGTGGAGACCAGAACTGCTCATGTCCGAGGCCTTCTGTCCTCCTGTGGTGGGGTTGGCTGGAGCTTGAACCTTCCAGGGATTCAAGCATCTGTAGATACTGGAGCACTAACCTTCAGAGCATTGCCGCTGTGATGTTGGATACACAGCATTGGGGTTTATCTATGGTTAATCAAGTCCAGTTGCTCAGAAAGCAAGACATAGAAATGTGTAAGGTGAACATCTGGACAACTTATTCATATATTATATGTGTAATCAGATGCCAGGCTTCTTCTCATTCTTTTCATCCAGGTTGGCCTGCTGCACCTGCCCCTCCAATATGCCTTTGCATGAAAGTGTGATGAGCAAGGATGAATTTAGTTAACTACGATGGTAGGGACAGTGTGTGGGTTTGCATCACGTACGCCATGTAACTCTAAAGTCCTCTTTTAATATGTCTCCTCTTCCAACTCATGCATCATTCATTCCTTCACCAAATATTTACTGAAAACTGATAAATCTATGCATCAGACCCTAGTCTAGACCCTGGAGATAAACAGTGATGAAAGCAACTGTCCCCTAGGAGTTACTTTCTAGTTGGAGGAGTGTGCTAGCCCCCAGGTCCATCTCCACCCTGTCTGCCCTGCTCTGTGCTGTGGGAGGCTGACCCCAGAGCCTGCAGTGCCTTGTCATCTGGGAGGGCAATGGGAAGAATGGGAGAGTGGGAGACACCAGCAGGAGATTGTAGGATGGAAGGAGAGGACAGCCAGGTGTTTACTCCCCTCCCCTCCTTGCCAGGCTGCAGTTCTGGCAGTGACTGGGTTCCTCCACACTCAGCCACAGATTTTGGGGAACCCCTGTCTCCCATATCCACAGATCTTGCCAGGCTCCTCTGACATCCCACCCCAACCATTTTGCCCCTTCTTCCCCAGGGGAGGTGATCAAGGGCTTCATGATGCTGCCAGTCCTCTGCTGACTTAACTGCCTACACCTTTTCAGTTAACCTTTGAGAGTGTCATCGCTTTTCTGGCAGGGCCTTGACTTATACAGTAATATAGACAATAAACAGGTTATATCTCAGATGAGCAAAAATCCTGTGTTGAAACATAAAGCAGAGTAAGGGCAATAAGGAGTGTGTGTGTGTGTGTGTGTGTGTGTGTGCATGAGCACGTGGGTTGGTGGCATCAAACCCCTCTTTTTTCCATGATATTGAAAATCCCCTTTCTGACTCTTACCCCATCCCTCCCCAGCCTCACTAGCTCAGATCTCATGTTACTGGGTTTTCCACTGGGTCGTCAATTTTTCTTATCTGTATTAAACAGAGCAGTTCAGGCCAATCGTGGCTCCTACCTTTGCATGTGTATCTCAGTCTTCCCAAGCAAAGTGCCCTCCATCAGTTACCATCCTACTTCCAAGGTGATATTAGGAGTTGCCAATAACCATAAATGTTTTCTATTATGTGTAGCTTGTGAATAAACATGATTTCCAGTTTAATTTTGTCTGTTCAGGAAGTGTGTCCACTCTTTAACCCTGAAAGCCTGCAGAACGAATTCCAATGCTTGCTCTGCAAATTCTTCGCTAGAAAAATGACAACACTCCAGGCACCTTCTAAAGCATCATCTTCTCTTTCTCTGCCTTTCTGCCAGCCTCAGACCCCACGATCTGCTATCTCATAAGCAGAAAATCAGAGCTGAGTATGATGGCCTCTTTCCCACTTTCCTCAAACCCTCAGTTAGCACTGTTGATTGGCCGGTAACATTTGTCTCTTTCTGTATCTTTTTGCTCTGTCAAGCATTTAGGAAGCCAATGATAATGAGCAACTTCCGGGGTTGCTGTCAGAAATGAAAGTGAGGTTCTGGTAGCTGAGGCTGACGGGGTTCAGGACACACTACCCCAAAATATGGCACCTTGGCGTATTGGCTATTTTAAGCAGAAGGAGTTTGAGAAAATGGCAGAAGCAGGAAGGTCTCTCTAATCTTCCCTGCCCTTCTTCCCTGAAGCAGATCATAAGACCCTCCTGTGAGAGATGCCCCCTCTATACCCGGAGGAAAGGAGCATCCTTATCTCCAAGATGGAGGGACACCAGAAGAATCTGAATGAGCAGGCTTTGCTGAGTCTCCCCCAGTTTCCTATTCTTAACTCATACTCTTTGTCCCATTATATGTTTTCTCAACTCTCCACTCTTCATCAAGCCCAGCATAAAAACACTCAGGTTTGACCGTTTCTTCAGGTCTTCATTTCTTCATAAAGCTTCTGTGTCATGTAAAACTTATATTAAATAAATTTGTATGGTTTTCTCCTGTTAGTCTGTCTTTGTCGGTCTAATTTTCAGACCCAGCCAGGCACCCTAGGAGGACGAGGAAAACTTTTTCCTCCCCTACACTTCCAAGCCACTGATGAAACCTTGGAGCCCGCCTGCTCTTCTCACCACGAGGGAGCGTCTTGGAGGGTGCGGATCAGTACCTGGGACACAATCCCAGTGATTCTTATGGGTAAGGTGCTTACTAAGCCCTTGGAAGGGTCCACTGACAAGGTCTTCTAGGCCCTGCCTGTGATCTTCTCCTGAGTCTCAGGGTGGAGTCCAGAATCCTCATTACTAACAAGCTCTCTAGGTGACTCATGTGCAAACTAAACTCTGAAAATTGCCATTCCAGAGACTACCACCCATGTTCTCCCACACAGCGTTTCACAGCCCTCACCCCTCCCCAAATTTCACCTTATTTTTCCTATTTTTCAAGATCTGAGCAAAAGCTTCAGGAAGTCATTGCTCCCTCCTTTAATGAGTGATTCTTTTCTACTTGTAGGAGTCTTGAGTCCGGGCAGGGCTAAGCTGGGGTTGGAGCTGAGGTGGGCTTGAATGCGTGCAGGGGACAATGAAATGGGACAGTGCTGGCTACCCCATGAGCTTGTGGAGACGCAGAGTCACTAAACAGACAAACACACAACCAAATCGGGGTATTTGTGGGACTTCAACTAAAATGCCAACACGAAAATTAAACAAATGAGGGGAAAGAGCAAGCTTTAAAAAGTTTACTGTTTCTCGGACTCAGTGAAAGTAGTTTTCTGCTTATTTCCTTTTTACACAATCACTGTTAATTCCAATTATAAGTAACTTCCCTTTGAACTCGTTTCAAAGCTCAAAAGTGACTTTCAGTAAAGGTTGAATTTTGTTGTGAGGGTATGGAATGGGGAGCCCCACTAATTAATTGCACTGGTAAACTAAGGCGAAAAATCATGCAGTTATCAAAAAATCTTAAAACGTACATTTAGCCCATTTCTTCTACATGAAACAGAGATAGTTAATGGAATTGAATCTGAATGAATGAGGATTTCTAGATGCTTCCTTTTATTTGGAATGGCGTTTGCATTTCAATACTATAGATAGAAGAGTTTAAGCTACTGGACTGGTAATAAACCGCTCACAGGAACTTGGCTTTTTATGATTTGTAATTACTTCTGCTCCTAGGAGCCTCACTTTGATTCATCACTCACTTGTGTTAAAGATTGTTAATTTGGCCGCTTGCTTTTTTTGACATGAATCTTTTTCTTCTAAGTCTTTAGTGTGAGAAATTTAGTTTCTGACCATGACATAAAAAAGTAGATTTGTTTATTTTATTTTACTTATTTTTTTGGTAAGTGAAGAGAAACATTAAGCATTCAGGATCCTTTCTTCCCCATCCATCCTTTTACTCCTCCCTTGCTGGAGGTACCTTTGGGTTTCCCGGCCTCCTCTTGCTTATCCATCAAGGAAAAACTTAACAACCCTTTGGATATACGTTGGCCTTAGCCAGTTGGCCACACTCAAGGACACTGATCTCATATTTCCACACGCACAGCCTGTTCTGTAGAAGGCTCAGATTCAAACTGTTCTAAAATGTTGAGAAACTTGCCAAAAGCCACAGCTCTAAAGCCCTCCAAAGGGGCAAATTCTGTCATTCAAGTGTTTGCTCTGGGCAACAAGTGACTTCCTGCTTTGCAAACAAAAGTTTCAAAGAGCTGGTTTTTAAAATTCCAAAGAACCTTACAAGTCACCCTGTTTTGACCACTTACACACCAAAATGAACCAGAATATCAGGAATATTTGGGTCAGACTTTCTTAAACTATGGAAATATTTAAACATTAAAGGAGCATTATAGCAAAGAAGATAAGAGAGTTAGTCATTCTTCCCCCAGGAATTTTCTAATTTTAGTGCTCCTTAAAGTCACCCAAATAATTTTGGCTAAGTTCCTGGCTTCTCGCTCAGAGATTCTGCTCTACAGAAGGCTGCAGACCAGCAGCATTAGCAACAACTAGGAACTTGCTAGAAATACACATTCTTGAGCCTACCCAGACCTCCAGAATCTAAAGCCCTACGGTTGGGCCCAGTAATCAGTGTTAAACAAACTCTCCAGAGGTGATTCTGATGCACACGAAAGTTTAATAACCACTAAGATATCACATAATTATCTTTACCATGGTGGTTCTCACTTTAAAAAAATACTGATGCCTCATACCCAGGCCTAGGCCAATTGAATCAGAAGCTCTGATTTGGAGAAACATTTGGAGAAATACTGGCAGACAAATGAGCTGCTGGGTTAGTCCATGCACAGTCTCTCCTCTCTCCAAAAAGACACACAGTTATCTTCAGCTAAAACCCTTAATCGTTAGGGCTTCTACCTACACACCTAGCTTCACCTCTATCTACCATTTTCTTCTCATCTTACTCTCCCCTCTCTGAACCCACTTAGTGCCCTGCAAGCACTATGTTCTCTAGCCTATGCCTGGAACTGCCTCCTTCCTCCATTTTCACTCATCTAACTCCCATTGTCCTTCAAGGCCCAAGTCTAGGTCATTCCCTGCAAGAAGCTGCCTTTGACTCTGGTTGTGTGTACACCTCCTCCCCTCACTTCCTTCTGTTAAAGCATTTACTGAACTGCATTATAATGGTCTATTTTTGGGTTCTTCCGCTGTCCTGTGATCCCCCCCATTCCCTACCCTTACCCTCAAGGCAGGAGATAGTTTGTCTCCTCTTCTGTGCCCCGTCCCCAGCACAGTCTGGGACACAGAGTAGGCAGGTGCTCGACGTTTTTGTGAATGAATCCATGAGGTGGCACGTCATTAGAGGTGCTATGAGGGGTTAAGAGCACCGGCCATGGCACCAGACTGCTTGGGGTCAAGTCCTCAATCTACCGTTCACTAGCTATGTACATTTGGGCAAGTTACTTAATTCCTCTGTTCCTCAGTTTCCTCATCTATAAAATGGAGATAGAGGTACAATTATCTCATAGAGCTGTTGGTGCGTTAAATGAGGTAATCCATAGCTAGTGCTTAGAGTGGAGCCTGGTGAGTATTAAGGCGTCAACGTTCAATGCTAGTGACAGAAAGGACCAGAGGGTCCTAAGATGCTTCTGTAGTTAGAAGCCTCCACATACGGCACTTGTTATCCATTCTCTCTCTTTCTTTCTCTCTCTCTAAATTTGCTTATTTCTTTTCTAGGCTGCCAATATTTCTTTCTCCTTTTTCCTTCTCTTTTTTTGTTACAGTACTCTACAAGTCTATGACAAAATCCTACATTTATAACCATTGGAAGTGTGTGTGTGTGTGTGTGTGTGTGTGTGTAGAAGTTTGTAGGGTATATCAGGACATAGGAACTAGGTATTAGCCAATTCTTTAACTGGAAGTCTTATTTTTGAAAGATTGTTCATTATAATAAATAAAGCCCACATGATCTTGAAAATTGTCATTTATGAAATTATTGACTTAAGGTGGATCTCAAGCACAAAGAGAGAAAAAGTCCCTGGATTTAGTAATTGACAGCAGATATGATACATAACTATACAAGCAATAGGCAGAATTGCCTGATAAAGTAACTGAAAACTTACAGACAACGTGTGGGAAAGTAGACTTTTTTTGCACAAAGTTACTTGATTTTTATTAGGAGCATCCCAGATTTGATCTCTAGTCACCTGTGTAGTTACATTAGCAGTTTGGTTACATATTTATGTTTTCAAAATCCTACTCTTCTTTTCCCCATTGAATTATAACATACTCAGCCACTGGACAAATGTTTTCGAGTACCTACTTTGTGTAAAATACTATCTTAGGTGCTGCAAAAAACAAATCATCCACAGGTTTCCCAAACTCACAAAGTTTATTCACTGTTGTTTGTGGTGATGATACTTTTGTTGTTATTATTAATTGCTATCTCTTGCTGAGAACTGACTCCTTCACAGGGTCTGTGCTGAATGCTTTTTAAAACATTATTTATGCATGATGTCGTCTAATTTTCACAACGATCAATGAACTAGGTGGCTATTCCCATTTGAGAGAAGGAGGCTTAGAAAGGTTTAGAATTTGCCAAGCTTCATTTAAAGACTACACAGATTGGAAGTCAAACAAATTGAAGAATTTGAGTCAGAATCTGAACCCCAAACCCAGCTCTTGCCACTATAGTATATTGTGCTCCGAGGTAGGCTGCCAGGACATAAAAATTAAACACTCGAAGGTGCGATGGTGTGAAGGATGGCACAACGCAGTGTAGGCTTCTCTTCCAAACGTGTGGTCCAGAGAAGGGTTACAAATTCGGCAGGAGGAATCTCGCTGCAAAGATGAGCCCAGATGGCAAAATCATTAACCTATCCCCAGAGGAATGCAGGGAGGGGCCCCTTAAGCCACCAGTGTAAACACTTCTCTAAACACACCTGGCAGATATTTTCTAAATATTGTTTCTTATGCATAATTAAATATGCATCAGACTTTGGAAGAACTATCTAAGGTGCTGTTCGAAGAATGTGGACTCTGCAGCACTGCCCCCCTTCCCTGCCCCCTTGCACCCTTCCCACGCACACGGGTTCCTATTTAACGGGTCCAGGCAGAGCCTGGAAATCTGCATTTTGACCAACACTCCAGTCAGTTTGTGTACCGGTGATCTCTAGACCCACTTGGACAAGCCATGCTTTGTATCTCCAGTATTTCGTGTCATTTGCAGTTCTCTTGTACTAATATTTTATATACATTGTTACCAAAACCCAAAATAGAGATTTTAAAAGGATGAGATTTTTCAAAATAAATGGCATTTCACATATTTTCTCCCCAGAGCCCAGCGGAGGATGTGGCATACCATCCACCATCCAGAGCTGGGTGAGCCTCTGGCCCTGTCCTCTGAGACCCACCCCTGCCCCACACACTCCCAGGAGTCAGGAGGTTTCAGCGTTCAGGCTCATGCTCCTGTGGTCCCCGTGGTTCTCCTTCAGACCACTCAGCAAATCAATCTCTGTGGCTTCGAAAGGTCTGCAGGTGCAGCGGTGGGAAGTGTACGTAACGCCAGCACCACGGTGAAGTGGCGACCTTGACAAAACAGTCCTGCTCCACCACGGTGGCCCCACTTCAGGTGCACGAAAATACAGTGTCATGCATGACATGTTCAGAAATTCTCCCTAAGGGGAAATTTACATTCAGCATCAAGTCCAAGTTGTCATTTGTTTCTGCTTTTAAATAGGGACTGAGTATTCAGATAGTAAGTGCTAAGCATTGTGATTTTGATTTTGAGAAAAGGTGAAGTACTGTTAGCCGTCAAAATGTGAGTAGTTTAACTTAAAAATTATATTAAAACAAAAATTTACCAATAAATCTGTCTCAAAACAGTAAAGATGTTATTTAAGCTCAGGGATAAGTTCAGCAAAATGTCCATTTCTTAAAGGACACTTTTATATTCCCAACTCTTTTTTTTTTTTTTTTTTTGGCGAGGAAGATTGTCCCTGAGCTAACATCTGTGTCAATACGGGACATCACCATAGCATGGCTTGATGAGCAGTATGTACGTCCGCACCCTATATTCCCCAGCTCTGCACATGGATGGGAGATGTGAAAAGGAAGTAATCTGGTGGCATTTAAAATGGGCTTTGGGGGCCGGCCTGGTGGTGTAGTGGTTAAGTTTGTGCACTTTGCTTTGGCAGCCCCAGGTTCGCAGGTTTGGATCCCAGGCGCAGACCTACAAGAGGCTCATATACAAAGTAGAGGAAGATTGTTAGTTCAGGGACCATCTTCCTCAAGCACAAAGAGGAAGATTGGTAACAGATGTTAGCTCAGGGACAATCTTCCTCACCAAAAAAATAAAACAAAATAAAATGGATTTTGGAGGATCAATAGTTTACTTGACAGAGAAGGGAGAACAGAGGACTCTAGACAGAAGGATGAACAGCAGCAGGAGGTGATATGGATGGAGAAGAGAAGATGGTCCAGGTCATAGCCATTGGGAAGTTGAGGGAATAGCAGAGGGAAGGGAGCCTGCCAAGAAAACTGAGAAGGTGCGACCAGAGAAGTAGGAGGAAAGCCCGGAGACTGTGGTGTTCAGAAGGCAGGGACAAGACCAGAGGAGGTAGTAGTCAACAATTTCAAATGCTGTTGGCAATGAAGTGAGACAGATTTGGGGACATAGAGGTCACAGAAAATCTTGGCAAGAGCATTTGCTAAGGCTCACTGGGAGAGGGCAGACAGGGAGACAGAACAGAGTGGTTTGTGGGGTGAATGGTTGGTGATGCCACGAAGACATGAACATCCACAATTCTTTCAAGGAATTTTGTGGTGAGGAGAAGACAAAGATGGAAGCTGTGGGGCTGGGGAAGGGCTGCTGCTCCTACTGTTTTGAGATGAGAAGGACCTAAGCAGAATTAAATGATAATGGGAAAGAGCCAATCAGAGAGGAGTGCAGTGAGGCCATTGGGAGGGTGGGTGGGGGTGAGAGCTGAGCTCTGGATACAGGGAAGGGCTGCCTCTTTCCTTGAGACAGAAAGGAGGAGGAAGAGATAGGTAGATATTTTCATGGAGTTGGTTGTGAGAGGCCCAGGAAGTTATTTCCTCTGAGAAGGCAAAGCTGTCTCCTGAGAGCAAGGTGTGTGTGCATGTGTGTACGTGTGTGTGTGTGCGCCTGCACTCGGCCACACTGGTGCCTGGAGATTTGAGGACAGTGGAGACACCGTGAAAATGTCACTGGGATAATAAGAGTCTCAGGCTGGGGGAGGGTTCATGTCCCTCCTCTCATCTTTCCTGGACATAATCTATACAGTTATCTGGCTCCTTTGCACTCTCACTTATAATGCATGAGTGTGTGTGTCTGTATCTCTAAGTGTATCATATGTTCTTGAAGTTTCTTGGAGGCAGAACTTCTGCTTTCCCTCGGTGCCTAGCAGAATTCAGGTACACAGCATGTGCTCAATAAGTAACTCTTGGTTGATTGGAGGATTTTTCAACTCATTGTGCCCCTGCTTTAGTCAGTAACCAGAATCCAAAGAGGAAAACAACTATAATTCTAGGATAGTTGTTCCCTGGGGACAGAGAACTGAAATTGGGTCGGCATTTTTAGTAGGAATGCATATGATGATAAAGAAAGTAGAATTTTCACCTGGTCTAAATAATGATTGGGTACATGATATGATATTGAATGAAAAACTTTTAAAATTAAGTAAGTTTTCTGCTTTATTGCCTATTTCCTCTTCACGGACACACACACACATGCACACAAACCTGCAGGTACACACACACAACCCAAGTTTGAAATCTTTCTGCTTCTTAGAAGGCTGGAGGAGTGATTTTTCTGTGATGTGGGGACACAGGAGCCGTGACCAGGAGAAAGGGTTAAGTAAGGATCTCTAGTAATGCTTCCACTTCTTCTCTGAGGAGTAACAAAGAGAGGAAGCGCAGCCTTTGTGGAAGGAAATTCCCAGGCCCCACTTCGCAACCTGCCCTGTGAACCCCTGAGGGGTGTCTGATAATAAACACTCGCAAACAAAACAATCCATAAAGGCATTTTTACTAACATTCTTGCATTTTCACCAAAGGGCTAGGACACCGTTTCCTGTGTCTGGGGACCTTGGGGGGCCTGGATATCCACCTGCTGGCAGAGACCAACAATCCTGTCCCTGCTCAGGGCTGGCGTTTGTACACGCAGGTCCCCTGCCCCTGAGGTCTTTGACTGGGCAGGGCCCCCATCCTCATACGGGGCTGCTGGAATGCAGATTGCGGGCCCCACCCAGGGTGGGTATGGCCTGCGGGGTGCAGACCTGAGGCCCTCCTCTCCATCTTCCACAGCGACCCCCAGACACAGCCCGAGCCTGGTACCCTAGAGTAACCATGAAGTGACCGTCCCCGGGAGTGGGGAGAGCTTGGCAAAGGCCTGAAAAGTTCTGCTAGTCAAGTGTGCCAATTAAGTAGCAGATTAGGCTTCTTTCTCTGCAGTGGCAACAAAAACAAAAATCCCTGAATACTGATGATAAATATTTTTACAGTAATTTCTCATTAGGAGCTCGAAGCACATTAGGACCAAAATGCAAAACCTTAAGCAAGAGTCTAATTTGGGTCAGTTTATTTGCAATATTGTACCTTATTTATCCCCATACTAATGGGATGTGAGGTCTGCTGCATCCATTTTGTAGATGAATAAATCAAGGATCAGAACTTGGCCTAGGATAATAGCAAAGATCTGGATGATTCAGGTGTCTGATGCCTGCTCTCACGTGTGTGTGTGTGTGAGAGAGAGTGTGTGTTAGGGCCGTGTGCATGCATTTATGCTTTTTTTTAATATTGTAATATGCTTAACACACTCTATTAATTGCAGTCTAACCCAGGGTCTTCAAATGACACCCCTGTTTCTGTGCTAGCCCAGAATCTGTGCTAGCAGAGTTAGGGTTAGATCCTCGATGACAAATAGAAAGCTGAGCCTTTATTTCTGAAATGCCATCACACGTCTCTGGGATATTTTTAGATGAAATTATTATACGTGTCTACTCATTTGCATCTGCCCAGACCTGGTGGGTGACCTCCATCATGACCCCGGCACTCAGGACAGTGCAGACTGAGAGAATGACAGGTTCCAGATTTCACTCTAGGTGGGGTTACCATGAGCCTTCCACTCGGGCCTCCTTCTGCCCTTTGTACTGTAACAATGGGCGGAAACACAGGCTTGCTAGAGGAAATTCCCAGGGCCGTAGTTTGGACATTAGGCAGTTGCTTTGCTATGCTGGGCAGGCCGATGTGCATCTAAAAATAAACATGCTGGTCTGCATGGGTTTCTATGATTTTGCCCTGCACAGTTGATTATATTTCAAAAGGATTTTTTTTTTTATTTTTGCTTTTAAGAAAGCAAGCCTAGGTAAACCTGGAGAATAAAATACATCATGGTTTTCCTTCGACTTGACAAAATGTCGCGTTTGCTGATACCCATTCCTGTTGAAAGGGCTGCAGCTTTTTTTGCCCCGGGATTTCAGAACAGGATGGAAGAAAGCAAAGGCGTGTGGAGATGCTGCCCAAGCAACTGCAGAAAGATGTGAGGGTCCCAAACCACAAGACCAGCCGGTTCTAAGTCCATGAAGGATGAAGTGTCAGCAAAGAACCCCAGGCAGCCTGGAGCAGTGGATGATGCGTGTGGGACCCACCTACGCCAAATTCTCCCTTCTCTAAAAACCTCCAGGTCCTTAGCTGGCAGAAAGGTTGTTACTAATGTGACTAACTTAGCAGAAAAGGAAAGGTGGGTGGAAAACAATGACTGATGAACTTGACACAGAGCAGCCAGCTCCAGCCAGCTCTCTACTCTCCCCAAAAGTCAAATATCCCACTCGTCATCCCTGCAATTAGAGGGTGGCAGAACCATGCACTTTCGCACTTTTTAAAATTAAATTTCTGAATGGTTAAGAATACACATCCATGTAGTAGTGTTTCCAGTTTACAGACAGAGCAGAAATCAGGGACAAAGCTGTGAGTCTTGCCATTACCTACCTGACCCTAGTTTGGCTGAAAATATACCAAAATGTGGCAAGTTTCCATCAAATAGGAACCTGTTTTCAGCAGAAGTAACCTACAATCTAGAAGAGTGATCTGAAGTGAATTTTCCCACCTCATTGTTCTCATTTCTTTTTTGCTTTTTCCTGGAAGTCCAACCTAATTCTATTGTTGTGGCAAGGACTCTATTTTAAAATGATGGCAGCAAATAGATAGCACTAGCTGGTAAAAAGGCAGCTAAGATCACTCTCTGGTCTGGTGATTTTTTTTTCCACAGACCTTCATTTGGTGGCTTGGGTTGGGACCTTGAGATCACAAGACTTATGGTAGCTTTGAGCGGGAAGGACCTTGAGGTCATCACCAGGACTCCACCCAGTGAGGGCATCCCCCTGGGAACACCCCGGCCATGGTCTTCCAGGGTGCTGGCACACTGCCCAGGACAGGGTGCTCACCACACCACAAGGCAGCTCACCCAGGTTTACACAATTCTGATGGTGGGTAAATCCTTCCACACATTGAGCTAAAAGCTGTTACCCTATAATTTCTGCTCATTGATCCTCTGGTGACCCCTTTTCTCACATGGAGCAACCTTTAAATATTTGAAGGCAGCCTGCACGAGCTGCAAGGCTGACTTCTTACTTCAAATAGCCCCTGGTTCTTTCAACTATTCTGCAAAGGACAATTTTCTCATTTTCACCATCTTGGCCAGCCTATTCTTTTAAGATCTGATGGATTTCTTGAGACAATATGTTAGATATTTTAGCCAATTAATCTTCTCTATAACCTTGTGTGCTAAATAGCATCTGCATTTTCAAAACCAAAACTAAGACTTGGCGAGATACAACAACTTATTAAAGGACGTGGCAGTTGGGGGATTCAGGACCAGGTCTGCCTCTTTCTAGCCCACCACATGCCTCTGATTAAAAAAGAGATGTGGAACCAGATTGGTCCCAGACACATTCTGAGATCTATGGCAGGCTACTGGAAACATCCCACGCAGGTCAACATCCCTTTTGCTGCTACAACTTGTGCTTGCTGATAGAGACCAATGTTAATCTGAAAGGTTAGAAAATAACCAGCAGAAAACACTTCAGCTCCCCAAAGGCCACTGTAGACAAGGTGGGCATGCAGGAAGTAGGGAGGCAAAGAGGTGCGTGAGCAACAGGAACAAAGAAGGAATGCGGGAGTCCAGGAGGCATCTTATTTGGAAGCTTCAGATGACAAGGGAGCAAGACAAAAGGGTTCAAAAGGGGAAAGAGCGGTTGCTTGAGAGAGCCTAAACAGTTTGCTGCAGACTGAGTTTGGCAGTTGTATCTGGAGAACAGAAAGTATTTGTTTTCCCCCAGCTGTCCATACACCCCATGCAAAGCTTGGGGACACAGGTACTATGCCCTGTCCCAACATGTATTCTAGATGAAATCTGGATAAGTCACAAATATTCAAGTGGGAAAAGAAAAAGCCCATATGTAGTCAGAAAGGGAGTCCTTGTAGTCGTGCCATGGCTAGAGTCAGTGTAATGGCTGGCTATATGTCTACAGGCTTCTAGATTTTTCCTGCACCACTTGGTAGAGCTCCTTCCTTCCTATCTCCTGGCTGCTTTCAAAAAGCAGAGATTGCCTGAGGATGAAACTGCCTCCCTCCTCAGCAAACCATCTCTACACCAAACAGCTAATACCAAGTGGGTTCCTCTAAGCTGCAGGGCACTTCTCCCTAGGAGCCATTGCCACATGGTGCTCAATGGAAGGCATCAAAGGACAACGTTAACATCTACAGCTGAGCGCATGGGCATAGTGGTGAAATGATTCCCTTAAGATCTCTTTTTTGCCAGTTTGACTCAGAGAACTACAGGGCACTGCCCTTCGGATAATCATGCAGTGAGAGAGAAGCGGGGTGCGGAGGCTCCAGGACACCATCTTCTCATGAAGACATGCACTCATAGTGTGCATTCAAGAAGGCAGGGCCTTCTCTTCCTTGTAATTCTCTCTTGTTTACCACTTGAGAAAACCAAGGTTCAGAGGATGGATGTAGATCCACCCAAGTTCACATGGCAAGTGAGTTGCAGGTGCAGGACAAAATCCAGGGCCCGAAGCACAGCCCAGCTTGCTTTCTACTAAATCACACTGCCTTCTCACATCTATGTCATTTGCCTTTGTTTCCCTAGCATGGAGCACAGTGCCTGGCATGTGAAAGGTGCTTGGTACATATTTGCTGAAAAATGAGAAGGTCTTTGACTTGGAGTGGTGGAGAATGAGGGACACTGATGGAGAAATACACAACAGGAGAGGCTATCCACAGAGACACAAAGAAATAGATTCTAAAAGCTATGTCACAGAGTAGGTATTAAAAATATTTGGTGAAAAAATGAATTCAACAAAGTCTCATAAAGGAGAGTATGAGAAACGTTATAGGGATTGGCAATCTCCTTGGAAAACTTCAAACTATAGATCTCAATCTGGTAATTAATTTGGGTTTTTTAGACAGTATATGCATTCATTTATGAATTCAATAAATATTGATTGAGCACAAGCTACACACCCAACATTGTTTCAAGTGCTATGGATTCAGAAATCAAAGACCAATAACTCCTCAAGGATGAAAATAAATATAGCAATCGTCGTCTAACGTACTAAGGGCTATGACAGAAGCATTTCACCAATTGCCATAAAACCACAGACTTGAGGAGAACTTAGTATGAGATGGATTGAGGCGGAAGGAGGGAGAACAAATCAGGCTGCAATGGTAATTGGATGGAGAAGATGAATGCAGCTATCCCGGACAGGAAGAACAGGACATAGAGACGTAGGTAGGCATTAGGGCTCTCACGAATTGGAGAAATGGAATGTATTCAGTACAAATGGAAAGTCAGATGGTGAGAGGTGAGGATGAACAGGATGATAATGAGCAGACCCTAAAGGTCTTGTCTACCCTCCTTAAGTTGGGGCCTCTCAAACTCTGACGTGCGTGAATCACCCAAGGACCTGGTTAAAATGGAGGTTCAGTTAAGTGTGGGAAGGGGATGGAGAATTTGCTTCTCTAACAAGCTGTCAAGTTAGATTTGCTTCTCTAACAAACTGCCAACAAGTCTGATGCCCCTGATTCCCAGACTACCCTTTAGGTAGCAAGGCTGTAAGCAATGGGGTGCAATGGAAATATTTCACTGAAGAGAGTGACATTATCAGAACTGCATTTTCCCGAGAACCCTATAGCAGGATGTGGAGGATGGAATGGAAGGAGACTGCGCTGAGGCAAAACACGTAAGTGGCAAGAAGTTTTGAGAATCTGAACTAAATAGGCTAGGGAAGGATAGTCAATGTTCAATAAATAGGTGTAAATTGGCTGAAGTTCTATGAAGTCACTACAAAATATTTCTCCCAGAAGAGAGGTTGGTTGTAAGGACAAACATGAAACAATAAAAACATAAGAGGTAAAAAATAAAATAAAAAAATTCGGAGACATATGTAGTATTATTTGAACAAGCCTTGACCCATCTCCTGGTCTCAGTCAACACAATTGTCTTGAGCCCCAATAATGACCAAAAAGAGCAGCTTGCTAAGGAATGACCATCATCCCGGCAGACAATTATCACAACAGAACAAACAAAATCAGGCTTCTCGGCCGTCACTTGGCATACATCGTCACTACTTGCAGTCTAATTTCAGGAAACTTCAGGAAGAGCAATTGTTTCATAGAAAATTCTGGAAAACAACATGGAAGTCGAACAGATCCTGAACAAAGTGCTTGTTCATTTACTTATAACTCATAAGTATCCTATATTAGAAACATCTATTTATTCCTGTTAGAAAATCCTCTGTCAACTCTAGTACATCTTTAACTGAAAGAAAAAACTCAGAAAGGAGTGAAAATAAATAAACAAATCATGGTCGGGGTCTACTTTGTTGAAAATAAATGACAGGTGGTAAATTTTCCCTTCTGCAGAAGCCAAAAAATGCAACTTCTAATGAGATTTGCCCTCCAAAGAGAATAAGAATCAGCTCATGTCCTATGTACTATGCTGGTTGGCATACTTTATCCAAAGGTGTACAAATTCAAAAAACCCAAATGTCAGCTCCCCCCTCACTATTTTTCCTCACAGTCCTATAAATCACTAAATCTCAACACAACACAGGTTGAAAATGTGCAACCAACTGGAAAAGCCACATGGACACACACATCTACTTCAGAGTAGCTGGATTCACATTCAATAAGACGAAACAAAATATTGCAAGGACTTACCTTTCTCTTCTGTGGTTTGCAGCCTCCTGAAGTTTAACCCTGTACTGGAGATCTTCCCAAGAATCTCTTATGTGAGCTATAACTTAGGGACCTCCCATTCAATCACACAGCCACAGGAGGGTGGGGTTTCACGAGACCAGGCTTCAGATCCCCGGGGCTCACACAGACCTTAGGGAGCAGAAGTGAACTGCCTTCTGCTCTCTGATGCAGGAAAAAGCTGGGAGACACAGGGTGACTGGAGGTGGGGGCGGAGGCTGGAGAAGGGAAGTAATATGGGAACCGTAATAAATAAGAGATCCTCTCCACATGATTTCCTGTATTTGGTGCCTGTTGCCTCCCTCCAGGCTCCCTAGAGGAAATAAGAAATTTAAACGTGTCCTGGCCACTGGAAAGAAGAGAATAAACATGCTAAGAACCATGAAAATAAGCATGAACAGGGCAGCAGGCTGGGAGCTGATGGGCCAGCTAGCTTTGCCTTCTATCGAGTGCTTTCTTCCTGAAGTTTCTCCAAGTGTTTAACTCTGCAAAAGTCAAGAATGCCCCCATCCTCTTCCACTGAGTTGAAGCATTTTCTGGCCACAGTCCAGATGTCTTGCTACAGAGCCGCTCGTGAGAGGCAGGTCAAAACAGGCCTGAGAAGAGTCTGTTCGTCAGCTTAGGGAAAGACCCTCTTGGCTCTGTCTTTGAAAACACCGATGACATTGTGTCTAATCTTGGAACGACTCCTCAAGTCCTCAGGCCATTTGCCCTAGGGTTTAAAGAATTATCTGAAGGTTACCACCATAGATTGCTGGAAGCAGGACCATCTGCATCATTTGTGAGGCTCAGTGCAAAATGAAAATTTGAGGCCACTCATTCAAAGATCAAGGATTTCAAGATGGCGACAGCAGAACACTAAACCTACTGCAGGGGCCGTTCTGAGTACAGGACTCTGTGCAACTGTGCACATTGTACATCCATGAAGCCAGTCCCGGCTAGAGGAAGAAAGGTTGGAATGATGGGTGTGTTGGTTTTAATCGGCTGAGCTATCAAGAGGCTTGGACTATGGCCATTTTGTTCTGTGGGGTGACAGTCAACCCCTGAACAGCAGTGCACTCAGAAGCCGGTGCAAAGGGGGGAAATGCTGGACTGTGGGTGTGAGCAGGCACAGACCACAAACACATCACTGAGGTAAAATCACCCCAGTGATTGCTGATCTTCGGCTCACCTCCGGTCCATTCTCCTCCTGCAGTCAGAGCAATCTCTCTCAAATGCAGTCTTCATGATGTGATTCACATGCTTAAAATCTTTCAGTCACCTAAGAATAAAGGACACTTTAATGTGGCTTACAGCCCCTTCAGATCCTGGCACTGGCTAACCTCTCCCACTTACCTCAAAGTCCACCTCCACCAGCCCTCTCATCCCAACCCACAAATCCTTCAAATCTCACTTCCTCCAGAAAACATTTTTCTGATTCCTGGGACCCTTTTGGTGTTCTTCCTTAGCAAACCATGCTCTCTCTCTCGCAATACTCATAACTCAAAGCAGTGAAGACCAGTCCACTTCTCCCCCGTCTCCTGAGGTAAACTCTGCAAAGTCATGGACTGTGTCTGTATCAGCATCACATCCCTAGACCTAGCACCCAGGAGGGTGTGATTCGTGTAAGTTTAGTGTTAGCAGCAGGAGCATTATTAATTACAGTTATTCCCCTTTTTGGAAAAAGGCAAACAAATGACCCAGAGGAAAACATAAGATTGCTGTTATGGTTTTACAGTTCAAACTCTGGCAGAAAGAGTAGAGCAATTTCACAAGTGATATTGCCATGTTGTTGTTTAATATTTATTGAAATGCCACAGTTTGTCACCTGCTATACGTCCTTGTTCTCATAGGGACTATATTATGAGTGGGAAATTACCTCTATTCAGAAAATGAAGCTTTAAACTTGCCCACAGGAAGAAGGACTGAAGCTCATAGGGTGAAGGAAAAAGTTGTTGGAGGTGAGAAGAGAGAGGGGAGAAAGTGGGGCATGCCAAATGGGAGAGTGGGAAGGAAAGAGGAGGGAGGAACGTGGGAGGGAGAAAAGGAGGGGAGGTAAAGACAGGAAGGAGAGGTGGGAAGAAGCGCAAGGATCCAGCAATGGTAGAAAACAGCAGAGTGGGGGGTGGAAGGAAAATGACTATCCAAGGCTGCATTTCTTCTAGAAGTAGCTTCTTCTAGCAGAGTCTAGAAGCCTCTCCCCTAGGCCTTTCCTATACTCCCTGATAAATCAAATCCGAGTTTTCTAAAAATCAAAAGGTAGAGGAGGGTCAAGGGACATGCCACAGAGCTGCTGTTATGACACAGAAATTAGCTCCTGCGTTTTGCTTGGATTGGAAACATTTTTAAAGCTACATAATTATTTTTCATTTCATGGTTTTGAACACTTCTATGACAATATTACTACTAGACTTTCAGAGCTCGTGATCTGGCTACTTCTCATGGTTCCTCTGAACCAAAAGGTCACTTTGTGTACGGATAACAGCTGTTAAAGGCTGGGAAGCCCCAACTGAGGCTGTTTGATCCGAGTACAAGCAGCAGTAACAGAGACCCATAATCTAACGTCTATAAAGATAATCTAAATGTGCATGATTCTGAATACCTAGTTTTGTGCAATTAACTGTAACTTAATATATCCATATATCTATAATAAAGCAAAGATATTTATTAAACCAATAGTTGGAATTTTCTTCATGGCATCTCAATTTTGTTCCTAATTGGTGGATATCACTTCCATGGAAAATGGAATAGTCAAGAAACATAGTGAAAGACTTTAGAGTGGGAAAAGATGACTGGGTGTCCTGTCAACAAAATGTTGAGTTGGCTAGCAGACCCTTGGTGAGGAGCTGACTCTATAGGGGTCTATACCTTAGATTATCTTTGACTGGCTATTTTATAATTCTGAAAGATATAGAAACTGACAGTGATGCAAATGATTCTTGTCCACAGAAATACAAATTAATTTTCTCCAATTGAGATTCCATTGATTTCCACCCTGCAGAAATGATTATCCTAAACATTACATTTTAGTGCTCTATAGGCTGTCAGTCAGTTTTGCATCTATTAGCAAATTCAGGTCAGCATTCCTGATTGCTACATAAATACGTCTACTCTTAAGATTTTTCTCTGAACCAGTTTTAACATCTTACCGTCCCCTCACTAATTAATGAGTTAAATAAAATTTTGGCCACATGTTTATTTTATATTTGTATAAGAGTGATGATTTCACTTTTTCGAAAATGATCCTTAAACAGAAGCCAGGTGATAATCTGTGGCTACAGTAAATTGTATTGGGAATTTGCAGTGGCAGAACTCTATTTTCTTCAATATTGTGCTTAGTTTTCCATGTTCCCTGAGTGTGTAAAATCAAAACAGGGAATAAACGAAGCATGTTTATTATCAAAGTAAATGACGAAACTGCCTCAGCTGAACAATTAGAAGGGTGCAGAGTTTCTGTTGGGGCAGAAGTATAGGCAGAGCCCGAAGAGCGTCTATACTAAACCATAACTGGACAAGGGTTTACCAGGTAGGGTAAAGTGCCGAGGTCTGGACTCATTGAAACTAGTACCTTGGAGGTGAGAAGAATTTAACAAGCAAAGAGGACATATTTCAGGTATCCCATAGTTCTCAATAACAGTATTTTCAGGAATTCTAGCTGCATAGACAACCATCCAGAAATATCTTACTATCCATCAGTTACAGCAAACCCTTCAACAAAGGGGACGGTGGCGCTTTGCCAGGAAGAGACCAGAAAATATCAATATATTTGTGTGGTTTGGTTTCTCTTTAATTTTGATATTTATTGTATTTTTAATTGATGTGACTTGCAATATTTTTTTTAATATCAAAGACGTAGAATGATTTATCTTTAAGGCACGATCTGGTTGGTCAGTCCAATCTGCTTCCTAAAGCCCTTAGTGCAGAAAAGTAGGTAAACATAAAGGCTTTTTTGTTTTTTACTTTTGAAATGAATTTGTCATTAATTCCATTATTTGGAGGGGGAAAAAGATAACACACCTAACAGCTCCATGTGGAAGTTCAGATGTTTTCCTGAGAAGAATTGTTCCTGATTTTGGAGGAATTGCGAGAAGCATAAATGATCATGGCAAGTAACGGAGCAATTGTGATCTGTTAGATGCTCAAAGATCACTTTCCACAAACGTGTAGCTCTTTCTGCACGAGCTCTAAGGGCCCCGTGAAGGGAGGCTGAGTCAAGCCTGCTTCAGCTCCACCTACCTTAGAGGTGAGGCTTGTCCTGTTCCATTAGCCGGTTTTTCTCTTTGCGAACTACTAACAGCACATTTGTCACTGAAGACAGAGCACGAAAAGGGGATTACTAAGGAGCTCCATGATTTTCATTATTTCAGCGAGAGATAAAAAGGAAATGTGTATTCCATAATATCAAACCTGTCAAAGAGGGAGCATATGTGAGAAATATCAGTAGGACTGTTCCTGGAAAAAAGAAAAATGTTCACCCTAAGTAAGACCACTATCATATGCTTCCCTGGAAAATAAAGATGTTAGGAAAAATAGGATGGGACGGAGGGAGGGAGGAAGGAAAGAAAGCAAGAAAGAAGGAAAGAAAGGGAAGAAAGAAAGAAAGGAAGGAGGGAAGAAAGGAAAGGAAAAAAGGAAAGAAGAAAGAAAGAGAAAAAGAAAAAAGAAACAAAAAGAAATACAGACATAAGTCCAAGTGTTTTGGGCAGCAAGGAATTCTCATACGCTGCTGAGTGTTTTGGGGGGAATTAGGAACTCTCACACTGCCAAGTGTGTGTTACTCAGTAAATCACTTTGAAAGCAATTTGGCAGTATTCAGGATAGTTCAAAATTCTGGTCAGTGTGTATATTCTAGAAAAATTCTTGCCTATATATACAAGGAGAAAATACAAGCATGTTCAATTGCATCACACTTTATTATTAATAGTTAGAATCAGAAGAAACATATATATGCATCAGTAGGGAAATGGATAAAAAAATATTTAGGGGGCAGGCCCTGTTGCCTAGTTGTTAAGTTCGGAGTGCACCGCTTTGGAGGCCAGGGATCCGTTCCCAGGTGTGAACCTACACCACTTGGCCTTGGCCATGCTGTGCCAGCAAATCACACACAAAATAGAGGAAGATTGGTACAGATAGATGTTAGCTCAGGGTGAATCTTCTTCGGGGGAAAAAAATTTAGTATTATTACAGGAATAGTGAACGAGGTCTATACGTATAACATGGATGGATAATTTTTTAAATAATGAAAAAAGCCAGTTGCAGAAAAATATATACACAATGATATATAATGAAAAAAATACACAATGCAGTCCAGGAGAAGGAAGGTATGAAATAGGACTAAGCAAAGAATAAAAGAGAGTTTTCATTTTATTCTATGTCTTTGGTATAAAAAAAGAAAAAAAAGGCAAAATATCAATACTTTAATCTGTATGGCATGTAATACAGATAGTTGTTTTTCTCTATAGTTTTTTTTAAAAAAAGAAAAGAGCAAAGTGCTAAAATATTATTTTAAAAAAGAGACATTTTGAGTCATAAATTAAACACATTCTTTTCACACCCTCCACCTGCAATTGTGGTAGAAAAACAATTAGGAAAAGAACTCCAGGGAAGATTATAATTATCTTCAATCCTCGAGGAAATGTAGTACTATCCTTGGCTCCATCTCAGATTTGCTCACTTCTTCCATGTGAAATGAAACTTGGGTCCTCAGTTGCAGTATTTTCAGTGTCCTGCATGTTTACTGCCAGCTCAGCACCCTCTACTCCACGCACTCTTTGATACAGTTCACAAGAAAACCTGTAAAACCTCAATGAATATACCTAAAAATTTCTCAGATACAACTTGCTTTAAAAATGTATGTATCTTAGAAAGTTTGAAAAGGAAATTATTTTAATTTTATTTGGATGATGTAAAGGGGAACTTGTTTTTAAAAATTAAACTCAGGCATACTGCATCCGAATATAAATATTGCTTTGGTTGGTTGGTTGGTTGGTTTGGTTGGTGGAGTTTTAGCAACAAATCAGTATAGGTTGAGAATACTGTGTGGGTTGAGAATACACTGAAGAAACTTTTTTTTTTTTTAAGTTATAGAGATAGAGGAGGAAGGTGTGGCCAAATTTCTCTAACCTCTGACTCTCCTATTAGGTAAGGGATGGTCCTGTGTCAGACTCACTCTTAGCCATGCCATTCAACATCTCAGACGGAAAAGTGAATAAACAAACAGAGACCATGTCTCTTTAAAGATGTGACAGAAAGGAATCATGTCACCATCAGGAGACATTACTGTGAGGAAGTTACATCCCCTAGTGACGCAGGTCTTCCTGGATCTCCACACCAGATTGCTCCCCCTGATTCATTTCTGTGCACCTCCATCATGCAAAACACAGGCCTGGGTTAAAGGCCTCCTCCCTTCGAGAAGCCTCTGCCTCCAGATCCCCTCCTGCCTCCCTGGGTGTCCCATCCTGGTCACCACACCTGCCCCCGCAGGCGCAAATCCTTCCCCATCTCTGTTACCCCTCCACTCCTCTCATACTTACCCATCCCCCCCCCCCCCTCTTCCACTGTTCTTTGAAGACTGGCCCCTGGCTCACACTTTTATTCTTCACTCTGCAATCATTCTCTGTGATTTCTGCATCCTCACTTTCAAGACCTTGGTCTCTCCCTTCCTTGAGTTCCTCAGTGCCAGTGACTTTCATCCCACGTTAGCAAATCTCCGCGTGTTGCCACAATGCCACCATCTGGAACTGCTCTAATTGCAAAACAAATGATTCTAAGTTTGAATTTTTTTAGGGGGGAGCACACTCTTTGACCTCTTCTTCCTCATCTCCATGGGACATCTGCCTTCACTGAGAACCCTAGTTCTTCCTGGCCTCCTTTCCTATCCTCCAGCTATTTCAAGCTACTCTTATCTTCCCATCAAACCCAGACATCATGGATAGCTATTTAAATACTCTCTTTGTCAACTTTCCAGATCTTTCTTTCTTGACATTCCTCTGTGCATTAGCAACTTCTGGTCCTGGGGGACCTAGCAATCCATCTTCCCTGCTGTCTCTGTGACTGATGGGGAAGGCCACACAAGGTTACTGAAGAGGTATTTCCACTATGAACCACAGCTGCATCCTCATAGCTGCTTGACAAGGAGTTCCAGGACTCAGTAGCTTACTTGTGCTCTTGAGATCTGACCCCGCCTCACCACCTTTGTAACTATCCTCTCCTAGTGTATTTAATCTCCTTTCTACTTACTCCTTAATCCTTTTGCCTGCAAACATGGTCATATCTCTTCCTCCAAAAACACTTCAACAACAAATCTTACTTTAACTCTGCCTACTCTTATCTTTTCCCTTCCATTTTCATCCAAACTTATCAAAAAAAAAAAAAAACCACTTGATTATCACCCAGTCTCTTCCTCCTCTCTCTGAAGCTCTAGTAATCCATCTCTCTCTCTAAATCACCTTCTTTAAAGTCACCAATGACTTTAGCCTAACAAGGGCTTTTCTCAGGTCTCATCTTAGTCACCTTGAAACTTTTAACATGTCAATCAACTCTTTTTTGAAACTCCTCTCTCATCTTCCTTGCATCCCTACCACCTGAAGTCTCTATCCCTGGACTTCCCATTCCCTCCCTCCTGATCTGGCTTTCCTTCATTCCTCTTTAAATGAGGGCATTTCCCAAAGTATCTCACACCCCTGGTCCTGTTTTTGCCACCATCATTCTTCTAGTTCTTCAGGTTCGAACCTAGGATGCGATAATTAGCTTCACTTCTACCTTAATTTTCCCAGCTTCCCATCCCTTCCCCAAACCCAAGTCAGTTTCCAGAACCTGCTGATTATTACTTTGACAGACCTTGACCATATGTCTCTTTCTTTGTATTTCCACTGCCATCACTCCATGCTTGCATTTATCTCTTCCAGCCTGAACTACTGAAAAATTTATACTCAGTCTTTCCTCTCTTGGACTCCCTCCTTCCAGCCATTGACCCTCTGCTTTCAGGTTAATTTCCTTAAAGTGCTGCTATGATTTTGATACTCCCTTCTCAAAAATCCTTCCATGACACCTGTGCTGCATACACGCATTGCCTATCAAGAGGCTTTACTCTTTAGATTGTCGTTCAAAACCCTTCCAGTCTATGTCCAGTCTACCTTTCCAGTGTAACTTCTGCTCTTCTGTACTTAGCTTTGGCTCCAGACCCAAACAAATCTCCTTCCCTCCCTCCAACAAGTCTTGCCTTTTCCTTTCTGTAAAGAACTGGGCTTCCACCTGGAGCCATCCGTCAGTCTCAAACAGGTCTACATGCCTAGCAAGAAGTCTAGCTCCTCCATAAACCTTTCTCTGATAAATGATGCTTGAAGTAATCTCTCTCACCGCTAAAATCCTAGCACACATATTATCTGTATCACTTCAGTAGCTCTTCCCTTTCTTATATATTATGTATTTTTGATTTCATAATCCAACTGTTCAAATAATAATAAAAATAATAATATACACCAAAAACTCATTGAGTATTTACTATATGCCAAGCCCTTGATGTATTAACCTATTTAATTCTCCCAACAATCTTATGGGATGATTTCAGCCTTTTCTATATCATAGCAAAATGAACGGCCAGAGTTTCCATCCCATGTTTTGTGGGAAATTCACCAAAGCCCAGCCCTCCCACTTTCCAATACTCTGGGATCCTCAAAGACGGAGGTGTGGGAAAGAGTTGAGTTCTTCTGAGCCATCCTCACTGGAGGCTGTACTGGAACCAACACCAAATGGCTTGCTGCCAAGCCATTGCTCTTGGTTCCGGCCTTTGAACCCCTCATCCTTCATTTCCCCAAAGCCCTATTAACATAAGGCTGTTGGGTGGAACAGATTTTTTTAAAAGGCCTGAGAAAAGGGAGAGGATAATTCATCAAAGCCCAGCAAACAGCTTACATTTATCACTGGAATCATTGTTGTAAAGTCCCTCTGCCACCACTCCCTAGGGAATTCTTGTGGCCAGTGTTCTCCCAAAGGCTCCGTCTACATCATGTGTTTGGTTCTTCTTCCTTCCCAGCCTACTGACATCCCACTCCCATTCTCTCCCCGGTCCTCTCACTGCTGTGTAAACTCCTAATTCTTCTCACTCCATGACGCAGAGAAATTCATCTCTCTTCCTGTTTTGCACCCACTCATCAGAATGCCCAGGGTGTTTCAGTTTTCACCTCCAATATGACCCTAGTGAGGTACCTTCTAAAATAAGTATCCATATTTATGCTACTCCCTCAGAAGGCTACAATACGTTTATCAATTTAAATAGCAACATTTTCTTTTTCTTCCTCATATGTGTATATCTTATCTTCCTGGTATATGGAGGTCTTATCTTTTATACTATATTTTAAGCATCTTGACTGCATCTTAACCAGCTCTGTGTGCCACATACTTGTTGAATAAATAATAAGAGAGAGAATGATAGAAGGCATGAGGACAGAGGACTTTTAGAATGGAGAAAAAGAAGGAAGGACTGATTTCTATCGATGATTGGAAAACCTTTTCACGGTTGCAGATGACTCAAAGCTGGGAGATAGAAAAGTGTACAGAGGTGAAATTTGAAAAGACCTTGAAAGTTCTGTACTATTTCCAGAATGCACTGCCTCTTTACTTGGACCTAGATTACGAAATGTATTCTGTAAATACTAAACATCTTAGGAAATGATGTGAGGTATTGTCCTCAACCCCATCTTCTCTGGAATGAGAAATGTAGGAAAAATAAGCCACCGTCAAGGTCTCCCTGGACTGAACCATCACGCCAGGGCATGGGCAGCCCTCGGTTGAAACCACTTCCTCTGGTTTATCATTGTTGAAATGGCCCTACAGCTAATGTTTCAGTTCATTCCCCGGGAAGACTTGCATTCGCTCTGCCTCAATAAGCTATCATTTCTTCTCACAGAAACGGTAATTTTCCCAGCTAGTAATTCTTCAAATCAATTGGAATTTATAAAAACATGTTCTTTACTCCTCAGTGAGAATCATGAAGAATCTTCTCCATGTAACATGTTTGGTTCTTAATCATCCCCAGCTACCTTAGGGAGAAAATCCCCAACCCCACAGAAACCTGACGGTCCTCTTCCGCTCTCTGTTCAGGTTTTGTTCCCAGCACTAGAGACCCGAGCAGCTCACAGTCTAAGCAGTTAAGTAATTCACAACTATTCAAGTTTAGAAACACGTTAACCTCAGACTATTGACCTCCCTGAGAGTTTGAATACAACTTTAATGTAATTTGGAAAGAATTACCGTCTACTATTATCTCAGTTGTCTTCCTCATATTCCCATATCTGATGGAAATAGGATAGAAATGAGGATAAGGCAGTTTGGAAGTCATGAAAAAGTTCTATTCCAAAACATAGTCATTCATTTGGGAATGCAGAATATATTTTTAACAGAAACAAAATTTCTAAAATAACAACAACCATTGCTATCATTTATTGAGTACTTATTATGCACCAGATATGATGCTAGGTTGAATGACACTTCACTCAATTCTGACAGCAACTCTGAACAGTGGGTATGATGACTTCCATCTTTGATAGGAAACTAAAGCTCAGAGAGCTTCTGTAACTTACTCATGGTCACTTAGCTGTGCTTTAAAAATATGGAGTTATTTTGGGGCTCTCATAGTAAATACCGAATAAATGAGTGAAGGAAAGAATGACTAAATATATGAACCAGTGGCTACCTGAAACAATCAACACTGCTTGTGTAATTGTCCATATGCAAACAAAAATAAGCACAAAAAATAATTACAATCTTAGTAATAAAATTATGCAGAAAGTCAATAATTTGAGGTAAAAAAGATTTTTTTCATTGAAGTCTGATGTTTGAGAGAAACTGGTCTACATAGAGGGGGAGATGGACATTTTTGGGAGGTATTTCTAGTCACTTTGAATTTTATTCAAACATTTTATAGATACTGATCTTTATTGGTCTCTCAGTTTAAGAGTATAAAAATTTCAATAATGCTATAGTTAATAAACATCATTGCTATGGCTCAAAAAAATAATAAACTTAGAAAAATAAATCCATTGGAAGCCAAAATAATAATTTTATTATTTAAAATGTCTAATAGTGCTATTTGGAAGAAAATTTATTATTTTGACTGAAACTCAAGCAAAATTTCCTTTAAGTTTTCAAAAACTGAATGGATAATGTTTTAGGTGTACATGGAATTTGAGGAAATATTAATTTATTAACGTTACTGACTGTCCTTATCTGACCTTGACTCTTTCTGCAATCCCTTCAGCACATTGGTCCCAGAGGGCCCATGAAGAATCAAGACTTGCAAGCTGGAGGCACAGTGCTGCTTGGGGCAGGAGTGGATTCACAGCTTGATAAGAAACAGCAATCATGAGGGTGTAGCTATGGAGAGCAGGACCAAGGCCCATCAAGCATTCGGAAACTGATGAGGAGGATGGAGATAGATGAGTGGTCAAAGGTCTGGCAAAGACCCAGCACCAGGAGAGTCATCTGAACGAAGGGAGCATGTGGACAAGACAATGAGAACAGGCACCCAGCACCAACCACAGAGTCCTGCACTCCTGGGGAAGGTGGGCCCTTTGAGCTTTAGCAGCCTTTACTTGCCATACCTAATTCCACAGGCATGAGGCCTGGAGGTGCTCAGAGGGAGGCTGCTGACACCATAGAAAGGAGAAGGACTGATTCTTCTAGGGTAATTGGAAAAGAACTGGTGGAGAGGCAGGTAAAATAGGATTAGAAGCTAAATGGTTATGGGTGAAAAAGCAGAGCCTGAGAAGTACTTAATTCACAAGTGAAGGGTGAAAGACAGCTTATGAGATAATTTGCTGCCCATCCATCTCTCACCTCTGAAGAGCATTTGTCCTGGACTATTAGCATCTGGGCTCATGGGAGTACTGGGTAAAGCTAGAGAATGGTGGAACTCAGAGAAGAGCTTAAGATATGTTGATTTTCAATGAAATGGTCAAAATCCTACCAGTGGGCAGAAAAGAACAGATACAGCAAAGAGAATATAAGGAAAGAGAAAAGGTAGATGTTTCAGGTCAAATTTGGAGAAGACATTTAGGGGAGAAGTGCCATGCCTGTAGGCCTGTCCCTACATTTGTAGAGCTGAGCAAGAGTTCACATGGAGAGTCACATACTCTATGTCTATGTATCTAAAAATTATCGGTTAAACTAACAGAATCAGTTAGGCTTCCACCAGCAAAATGGAACCAGAAAGAGATCTATATTAAGAGACTTGTTGCAAAAATTGGTTTGTGCGATTGTGGAAGCTGGTTAGGCAAGTCCGAGATCTGTAGGGCAGGTGGTCGGGGGGGATAGGCTGAACTCTCGGGCAGAGCCTGAAGCTGCTGAATTAACAGGCTGCATTTCCTCTTCCTCAGGAAACCTCAGTTCTGCTCTAAAGGGCTTCCTTTCAACTGATAGGAATCAGCCCACCCAGATTATCTAAAATAATCTCCTCTACTTAAAGTCAACCGATTATAGATGTAAATCATATCTATAAGATACTTCAGGGCAACACCTAGCTTAGTATTTGCTTGAATAACTGTGGACTACAGCTTAGTAAACTGACACATACAACTGACCATCACACTGATAAACTGTTAAACAAAATATGTACCCACTGTCTACCTAACAAATACACAGTCATGATGACAATATAAAAAAGTGTATTAAGCAACAGTTTCTAAATAACTGATAAATCAGCAAAATATCAAAGATGACTTAAAGTAATTATTGCCCATTTCTGGGTGTTCTCTTGACCAGTCAGTGAAGTTTGGATGATTAATAAAATAGAGATATATGTAATTTGTAAATTATACATTTATTTCAAAAAATTTATCTTTCTTGCCTTAATTTCAACAAAATTACTAATTACGTTGTTATAATCAAGATTATATTTTCTTGGTGTTATGTCAACTTAGACAACCTTTCTTGAGTCGTTATAGTTTCTATGTAGTTTTATAAATTGATTTAAATTTGGAGAAATATTGTTCTGTAGGGAAAGTAGCAGCTAGAATTGTTGATAAATGTCTTAAAGAAATATTTAGATTGAGAAATAACCATGAATTTTATATACCTTGTTCAAATATTATAATAGAATCACATATGATAAATTAGCAATAACATAGGAAACACTATGTTTTAATTTTCTCATATAAATTGCTGTCATATATTTTGATTTTAACTATCTCTTAAAGCAAAATTCAGATCCATATGATATTTTTAAATACAATTTTCTTTCAGGTTTTTCAGAGCTGGGATATTATAAAGAAAACTGGAAATGGCACTATGTTGGTGCATTTGTTCAAATTTCTCTTCAGTAGAGAAATCTGTATGATTTGATTGATCTATAATGACCAGAAAATCATCCTTACAGAAATTTCTTTGGGGTTATTTGTAGACGAATCTTCTTTATATTCACGTACACATTTTTCTTTCCTTGTTCTAATTAACTTATATTTCATTGGAGTATCACTTTGCTGTACAGGTCACATGCCATTTTCTTTTGATTTATTAAAACACTTTTTCTTTAAAAATAAAAAAACAAACATTTGTAACCCTTTTATAAGTGAAATAGCCCAACTCTGACCTTTTCTTTCTATAAATTTGGAGAACTATTTGTACCAAATAAAGTTCATTCCACATTACATGATAACATAGGCAGCTCATGTTCAAAATTAATTTAATTTTCTGCCACAGTAAACCATAGTTTTCTGTTTATTTGAAGCTCTTTTGTTGCTTCACTTAACTCTCCTGTATATCTGCTAGTTTGTCTAAATTAAATCTTATTCCTTTAACAGCATTTGGTCAGCATTGTCACATGTCTAAGGATGGTTGCACGGCCAACTTTGTTATTGGTTTCCTCAATTTTCCATCTTTTGGCAGATACAGACAATAACATATATAATCTTTAAATCACCCCATGGAATGCCATTCTTATCCACAACTTGACATCTTGTCTCTTGGTAACAAATTCAAACTATGTTGAGTATTCTGGTTGATGTGTTTGTTCTCCATCTGAGCACAATTCTCAACAAATTTTAAACCAATGCCTAAAATTGAAAGTTGTTTTTTCAGCTTCTCATAAGAGTCAAAACTCTTACTTTTTCCAAAAGATGTAAAAACTAATGAAACATTTGTAAATTTTGACTTCTTATTTCTTCATCTAGCAGTTTTTAGTAATTCATACGGTAAATGTAGGTGTACAGGAAGACTTTCACCACCAGTATAATCTAGTTGACCTCAGATATGCATCCTTAAAAATTTTATGTATTAAATATTCTTATTTCATTACTCACTATTAACAATCTCTTTTAAAATTTTCTTTCTAGATAGTGATCTTTTGTTTCATTATTTTTTATCTGTGTTTTTATCTGTTTGGCCATTAGCATCAACTTTCGAAATCATTTCTGCTTAACCTAGCTATTTTCCATTGTTTTCTGTAAATATTGTTCTGTTGTTGCCATAAAAAACATCATTATGCTTGGATAAATATTGGACACATTATTATTCTTTTAATAATATTGCCCAGTGCCCAATGATCTATTTCAGTGATTAAATGCTACCAATTGTTTTCTGTTTATTCTGCCTTTTATTTTAGTTCTGATAATTGCTACTTACATTTTTTTTGTTTGTTTTGGTGCATCATTTATGTTCTTTTTATTGAGAACCTAAGAGTTTCCAGTCACACATACCTTCCTTGGCCAAAGCTGATCTTGAAAATGGACTGTAAAACAGGCACCTAGTAGCGTCAAAATACTCCGTCTTTGGGGGTCAGCCCCGTGGCGCAGCGGTTTAATTCACGCTTGGCAGCCCGGGGTTCGCGGGTTTGGATCCCAGGCGCCCGCCGACGCACTGCTTGTCAGCCATGCTGTGGCGGCGTCCTATATAAAGTGGAGGAAGATGGGCACGGATGTTAGCCCAGGGCCAGTCTTCCTCAGCAAACAGAGGAGGATTAGCAACGGATGTTAGCTCGGGGCTGGTCTTCCTCACAAAAAAAAACAAAAAAAAATACTCTGTCTTTGAACTTAGAATATACAAACCGATTAGATAGTCAGAAGGCAGGGGTTTTATTTATTTTGTTACAATACCCAGGAACTTTCATGCAAAGATGCCTGTAAATAGAAATTTTAAAGGACATCTCTAATTGAGTGCATTAGGATCCAGTCCAATATTTATATGTTCAAATAAATACGTTTAGAAGACAAAAGCCATTTTCTCATACCACTCAAATTATTAAGAAGGACTCAGGCAAAAGTTATAAGCTTTCTCAGTGGTAGTTCTATTTATTTGCAAAGACCAAATGTCCTCCTTTAAAATGATTTTGCCTGCAATGCTGGAATTTCAGCCTATTCTAAGTGTGCTAATGGAGCCACCTCCTCCTAGTTTAGCCCTTGAGCTAATAGCATGGCCATTCCTTCAGTCCCTTGGGCTGGACACTTCGTGCGGTCTTGGACTCATTCCTCTCCTTCACCTCATGAAGGATGTCAGTTGCCAAGTCCTGACAGTCTTACCTCAGCAATGTCTCTCCTCTCTGTCCTCCACTTTTTGGTTTCTACTAACACTTCCATAGTTTGGACCATCGTTACTTCATGCCTAGACTTTTCAATAAGCTTCCAAATTGGGTGCCCTTCTCCCAGGCTCAAGTCAACCACCCACTGGTACCACATTCATCCTCCAAAATCTCAGCCTGGTTTTCATTTGTAGACATCCTACGCATCCTTCAAAATCAAATTCAGTTGCTTCCTCTTCCGTGAAATTTTAGCTGGTCCTCCCAACCAGAGGATACCTCCCTCTTTGCATCTCCTAGTCTCCTCTGGGAAGAACATTCTTCTTGCTTTGTTGTCGTCTGATTACTTCTCTTATTCCACTTACTAAACTGTGAGCTTCTTGTGGTCAAAATCTTGGTCTCTCTATTTTTTATCTCTCCTGTTTCGCTAACATGATAACATCGACACAGACAGAATCATTAAAAATTTGCTGAGATGAATTAAACAGAGACTCATGGAAGGCTTCTCTTTTAAATGAGCCTATTTCAATATCTGTTCAGAATGAATTTTTCATTAAAATTTTTTGTCTTGAATATCCAGAAATGTATGACTCTAATAGAACCTTCTCTAAGGAATTAAAGGCAATCTCTCTTCACTGCTCCCCATTGTATGAGTAAAGATTCAAATTCCAGATCTGTGGACAAACTCTTCTTAGCATAATGTGTTAGGGTAGTTGTAAGGATTAGGAAGCATCAAACAGCAGAAATGACTTGGAGTTGTCCTTCCTTCAGCATTACAAAAAGGGAAAAGAAACTGATTAAATTATTACTGAGTTATCCCAGCAGGGTCCCTCAGTCCTCCAAATCTGTGGACATTGGCAAGATAACCGTAATACCTTATATTTCCGTCTCACTTAACAGCTCCCAAAGTATTTCCATATATATACGTGACGATCGGAGCATCTGTAAGTTAATCAAGTCAGATATTATTAAGCTGACTTTCAGAGAGCAAAATGGATTAGTAAATGGGAAAGTGAGAATTCCATCCATCCACCCATTGAACTAGCATTTTTTTGATTATCTGCACTCATGTCCTATTCCTTAAATTTAAGGAATACACTAAAAATTCCATGGAATACACTAAAAATTTTCCAAAGATTTATTCTGTTAACAAAAAAATAGAATCCTGGACTGGAAAGACCCTTAGATAATATCTAGCCTTGAAGTAAATGGGTTACATCTTAAGTATACCACGTCTACTCAATTGGTAGCAGCTGCCTATAGCATTTAATTGAGATGGATTGTAATGCAAAGTCAGGGCTAAGTGGGAAAGAGATCAGTGATGGATTATCTATATCTGCCAAGGATATGTGAGGAGAAGGGACAGCATGTATGCAGTATATTTGATGAGTCTAGTCTAGTTCAACTCCCTTCTTTTGTAGGTGGGAAAGCTAGACCTCAGAAAGTTTGGAATGACCATGTTTAAGACACATTACTCATTGAGAACAGAAATTGGACTAGAATCCAGAATTTAGGATGTAGAGAGAAATGCCATGTCTACCTCAGTTCCATGTTTATATTCATATACACAGTTATGCCTGATGCCACTGACAATTAGAATCTCCAGTTTGGGGAGACAGTGACTCCTAAAGAACACGTACGGGGTAACAGTCTAATTGCTGATTCAGTAAAGATCTCTCAGTTTTCACAAGAGTGAAAAATACCTGTAGAGAAAGCTGTGACTACTGCTTTTCAGGGGTGGGAGACTGTGGAATACACTTGTTTTCAAAACTTCTGTTTAAAAAATCTCAACCGGAACCACAACATCAAACAAGAGAAGCTCTCTCTAAGCATGTTTGTTCCTGTTTGTTTAAATGAGCATATTCTAGGATATTTTGGCTACCTGGTCTGCTTGTTTCCATGCTGAGGGACCCTCTGTCCTCTGGGAGGAGAAAGGAAAGAACAAAGCTTGAGCCTGGGAAAAGTGGAAGTAATCTCTTTCCCTAAGGCTAATCTTGCAAAGCCATAAATATGACACGTTGTTAATGGAGGATAATTAATTCATTCTTCATAAATATCATTCTTATTTCACCACCGTGGATATTTTCTCCAGTGCTCTCATTTGCCCCAAAAGTACAGACACCTCCTGATAAGATGTGGGTCACCTGATGCAACTAAGTCCCTGCCTCAAGAAAGCAAACATTTTGAGATTTACTAGGGCAATTGACATTGAAGGCAAATGATACATTTATTTCAACACTGCTCCTATCCCTCTGCAACATTAAGGCAAATATTTACCCAAGCCATCAGGAAATATGGCTGTGACCAACACAAAATTGATTTTCCACATGCGTGTCAGTCTCAGAAAGGTAAGTTACAAAAGAGTAGATTCACAGGTACATTGAGGACTTTGGAAAAATTTGGAGAAAAAAGCTATTTTTTTCTTAAACAACATTCTTGGTTTGAGGGAAGGGGGCTTTCAAACAGTATAGTGTAAAATTTTAACTATAAAGTGAAAAATCTTGAATGTCTTAGTCAATTATTGTCTTGCGTGATTTACACATGAATTCATCACACAAAGTGCCAACATAATACAAAATATTTGTAGAAACAACAGTATAACACACCTGGAAAGGACAATGGAACAAAATAAGAGCATGTTAACCTTGAACTGTTCTTCAATCCTTGACCACTTTGGAAACTACTGGTAATCTCCAGACCTCGCTATGAGAACCTGGGGCTTAAACCATGCCGTGCTTTGTACGTTCATCTCTGGGGTCCTTCTCTGAACTGGTGGCTGCAGTGGGGATAAAGAGGAGTAATATTTAGGAGGCAAAAAGGATTTGCTGGTAGACTGATTGGGAGAGAGCGTGGTGAAGAAGAGGAAGGAGTGGAAGACAATGCCCAAGGTGGCTAGAAGGACTGAGGAGATAAATGATGGGGACATTTCCTGAGACAGGGAATATAAGAGGAGGATCCTGTTTGGTGTTTAAGATAAGGAAAGAATCACGGATGCCTGTACTCAATACAAAAGGCTTCCTTCATGGGTGTGATGGTGGAAGACATTAGCATGGAATCTGGAAATAGGGAGAGATCTCAATCCTCCCGGTCAGAGTGTGAAAGGCTCCCTCCACCTCAGACTCCACCTGGACCACTTGTGCTTTCAGCCTAGACAGAGGGATATTTGTAACACACTTAACTATTAAAGTTAAGCTGATTCAACTATACACCATCAGCAGAGGAATAAAGAGAGAGAAATAATTTAAACAGTTGAGGGGATTCTGCCTGCCACCCCACTCAATCAACATAGGTCCCTTAGTGAGTCAGAGATGGGCAGGACAATCCCTAGATCTGAGTAGCGGGAGCCTTCTCCAACCTCACAGTAGATGCATATGCTTCAGCCCCCTCCTGCATCACAAGGAGTCTCACACATAGGGATATGAGTGTCCAGGTTAGCACATCTAAACTCTAACCACACACTCTGCAAACAACCACCCCTTAGTTACTCCTTGGGGTTAGGGATGTGCACACTAGTATTACAGTCCATTCCAGGGAGAAGCCTACACAGGCCCAGAAAACCAGATTGAGATCTTTGGCAGGGAGTTCTAGGGTCCTGGGTTGCTGTAGTGAAGTCTAGAGGGTATGGGTCATGGGCTCTGGATGGGCTTGTCCCTTTGTCCCTACGAGGAGAAGTGTGGCCGGAGGGTGACCTCTCTCTGCACTACCACATTCTGGCACAAAACTTCAAGGAGTCTGAAAAATTCTCAGCTTGAACCTGCCCTTCCAGGCCATTGTGAAAGTCTACTGGTCAAGGAAGAAGGATGAAATAGATTTTTTTTTTTTTTACTGAGGAAGATTCACCCTGAGCTAACATCTGTTACCAATCTTCCTCTTCTTTTGCTTGAGGAAGATTAGCCCTAAGCTAATACCTGTGCCAATCTTCCTCTATTTTGTATATAGTTCGCCACCTCAGCATGGCTGACAAGTGGTGTAGGTCCACACCCAGGATCCGAACCCAGTGAACTCAGGCCGCCAAAGTGGAGCACGCCAAACTGAACTACTATGCCATGGGGCCAGCCCCTGAAATACATTTTATTTAGCAGTTTGTTTGCTTGATTTATAACTTCAAAATATATAGACATATGTTCTCTGGGCCTCTATTTGTATTCTTGTCCCAGTTTCCACAAATATGAAGGATAGGATCTGGAGAAGGAAGATTGGCATTTGTTATTTCCACTGGTGCGTTCAGTGCCCATGTTCCTCTCACACAAGTGTGACTCTTGCCACGCTGAGTGTGTTTTTAGGATTAAGAGATACATATTACTCATATGTATAGCCCCTAAATGCAAGTCACCTACCTCATCTGACACATAGGACACAGCCACCGTTTGTAACCCTGAGAAATCACTGGCCATGCTGGACTTGCTGACTGAATGTTGAGTCTGACCTGTCAGTATGAGGATTTACATAGTTGTCTCTATCTTATGAAGGGATTTTTCAAGGTTAACTTTGACTATATTTTATTTTCACTCTATTCACAGGTACATGCTGATCAGAATGACTAATAGGCATGTTGCTGACGGTAGTCCTTACGCTAATCACTGACGTGTGAAGAGAAAAAAATGTAAGTGAGATGATTTGAACATGATTTCAACTGGATGTGGGATAATTTAGGCATTTTATTCTCTTGCCAGCCCAAAGACAAATGAGAGGTAAAACACTCTCTTGAGAATGGTGAAGACATCCCCTATCAACCCTCTCACTTACCTACTTCAAAACTGATGAATTAGAGCAGATAAACAAGTGCTTTGAGGATAGGATGGATAATTCTATTTATAAAGAGGGGGAAGGAAATACAATAAAATGTCAAGTTCTAAAATCCCATTATAAGGATTGGATCCTCTGCTGTTTGATAAAACGTCGCAAGAGAATCTTTGCACCCAGCCTTACGCCCGGTGATACGGCCCCTGTGTCTTGAATTCATCAATAGGAGACCATGTCACTTTCTGATGAAACTGGTTCATTCTGATGCTTTGAAGCAAGTCTCCTGGGAACAAGCTGTTGGTGAGATAGATAGTGTTACCGAATCTATAAGGCCTAATTTTCAAGGACTGGGACAAGCAAAATTGTTTTAAGAAGGATGACAGTGCCAATAATTGAGTTCACCTGAAGGAGGTTTGAAAAGACAGGGCAGCAAACGCTCAAAGAGAACTAAGTCTTCATTTTAGGACTAGTCACACGTGGTAGAAAACATAAGGGCTGGCTTTTCTGTCTGAAGGAGGGATTCAGATGCTTTTATTTCAGAAGAAATGACAGCCATTATTTGGGAGTTGTTGATTATCTGATTCAATAGATGTAGAGAATCCAAAGTTAGCAGGAAACGAGACCATGAAAAAATATTTAAAAAGAGAGGAAAACTCTATCATGATGGTGAGCAACCTTCAAGGGTGGAACAAACTAGACTTATAATAGAATGGGGTTGTGAGAAATATATGGACAAAGTATGGGGGAAAAGATTAAAGATTTTCAAACTTAGGCTTGACAATTATTTATTAGGGCTACTAAATGTATTTCTTTGAAAATCAGATTTCTCTCTCAAACTAAAATCTGAATATAATATCAAGATAAAGTCAATTATTCAAGAACAAATATTTCCCATTGCACCTTCAATTTTGGAAGAGGTAAGAGACGTGGAAGGCACAGGTCCTGACTTCAGAAGGCTTTTCTACCTGGGAACAGTGTAAAACAAAGACTGCAGACTAAATTGTCTAGACAGAAACAAAGACGGCTGCCTATCAGGTGAACATGTCTCTGTCAGTTACTGCACATGCGACACTGGCCAAGTTTCTCAACCTCTCCATGCCTTGGTTTCCTCATCTATAAAATGGGGATCTGCATTGTACACTTCTCTTATGGAGTTGTTGTGAGGTTAATATTGCAAAAGTGCTTAGAGCTGTTTCTAGCACACAGTATGTACTCAATACTTTTGACTATTGCTATTATGGTAATTATTTACTTTTTAAAATAGACTTAGAGACGTAATACTTAGCTTTTGTGAAACATACTGAGAACAGGTTTCCTGCAATGTGGAATAGCATATTTTTGGATATAAATTAAAGAATCATGCTCCATGTATGCTTTTAATATTAACGATTACAATTGTAATGGTTATAATATATTGTGTACCAGGCAATGCATGCATGCTGTATTTTCTTATTTAATGTTCATAGCCACTTCTCAAGAATATGTACATTTTAATTGAGGCTTGAAGAAGTTAAATACTTGCTCAAAGTCAGTCACACAGTCAGCAAGTGATGGAGCTGGTGTTTGAACCGTGCTGTCACTCTTATGCAAATTGGGAACCACAAGGCTATATCACTTTCTTATACAACGCAGCTGTATTCTGCACACAGCCCTCATGTAGCCATCACTTTTCAAATCCTTTGAAATATAGACAGAAAACCAGAGAGAGCTGAGCATGAAAACAAAAGAGGAGACACAGCCTTCTGTTGAGACTGAACTCTTGGTTAAGGGACTCACCTGCTTGGGAAGAGGATGTATTTCTTCCTGGTTACTTAGGAGTGCAAAGTGCGAGCACTTGAAACTTGACCTGGGTTCCAAATGTGGCTCCAGCTGTCTCTTCCTGCATCTCAGGGTTGCAGCTTCCAGGAAGAGCGCAGTCCAGTGAGGACATTTTTGTTCTCCATCCCATCAAGTGAGGAAGTATTTAATAAGTCACTCATCTGGAAAACTCAATTGAATGAGCTTATTTCCCCCATAATGCTTACCGTGCAAAAAAAAGATCTATCTATCCAAATGAAACAATGCAATAAAATACATTTTCCCCTAGTAAGTTTTGCTCAAAACATTTCTTTTGTTGAAACTAGTATTTCTCACACCTGTTAGTCTCAGGAATTCTTTACATTAAAAATTAGAGCTATTGTTTGTGTTATGATATTGTACTATTACTGTTTATGAATATTAACCATATTAGGAATTAAATCAGAAATTTTAAAAAATATATTTAGTAATTCAAGTAATTGACACATTACATGTTAACAAAAATAACATTTTTGTGAAAAATAATCATGCTTTCCAAAACAAAAACAAATCAAGTGACAAGAGTGGCATTGTTTTACATTTTTGCAAATCTCTTTAATGTCTTCAGTAGAAGATAGCTGGATCCTGATATTTGCTTCTGTATTCAATTTGTGCTGGTATCACATGTCATTCAGCCTTTAGAAACCCTTGTTGTACACATGTGAGAAAACAAGAGTTACAAAAGGCAAATTATGTTTTAACATTATTTTGAAAATAATTTTGACCTCATGGACTTCTCAGGGACTCTAATCACTGCACCATGATTTGAGAACCTGTGGCTTAAACTCTGCCCATCTTTATACATTTGTCTCCGGGGTCCTTCTCTGAACTGGTTCTGTTCCATCCCGTGTAGGCTGAATTCTAAGATGGCCGTTATGATCTCCACTTTCTGATGTTACTCCTGTGGTTAGATTATTTTACATGGTGGGAGGAAAAGAGATTTTGCAGATGTAATTGGGGTCACTAACCAGTTGATCCTAAGATGGGAAGATTTCTAGTGCACCTAATCTAGTGACACAATTCCTTTAAAAGCAGAGAGTTTTCTTCCACTGGGGACAGAAGAGGAAGTCAGAGAGATTTGAAGTGTGAGATGGGGGGGCCTGGGGCAAGAGACCGAGACAGCTTCTAGTTACTGAGAGGAGTTCACATTCAATGGCCAGCAAGAAAATGGGGACTTTTCCTTAAAAGAGGGTTCAAGTTCCAGATGAGAATGCATGCAGCCAACACCTTGATTTCAGCCTGAGCAGAGAACCCAACCATGCCAGCCAGACTTCTGACCTGGTATTGGTTTAAGCTGCTAAGTTTGTGGTAATATATTATGCAGCAACAGAACACTGATATATATATCTAAAAACTTATTCTCTATGTACCTTGCTTTTAGAAAGAGGTAAGATATGAGCCACTATACAAAGAGACTATATATATATATTTCTCCTAATAAATATATTTCTTTAGAAAGATCTATATTTGGGGAGTTAAAATGAAACATCTTTTTCAAGCATTATGAGATTATTTTAACTTTGCTTAGAATTTTTATTGTTGTTTCTGTTTTCCTATTTTTTTGTTTTGTTTTAGTACAGGTTCCAAGTTTAAAGAGAAAAAAAAATTTAGTAGAGTGCCATATGATGAAAAATTATAATTGAAGTTTTTGTGGAATCATAGAAATATGAAATACCAACTTACCTCATTTAAAAAACAAAATGGGAAACATAATACTTTCTTTTAATAAGTTCAAATCTAGTTTTGAATATAGTTTTCTTCACTATAGTAAAGGCAAGAGTGAATCCTGAAAGCAGAAAAATAGAGAAGAGGAAAAGAAGACTGAAAGACTTAAGAAGGAAGGAGAAGACAGACCTAGATAAGCACAGAGTGAAAATCATTTGGATCTTGAGAGTCAGGACAGAGAAGAGACTGAAAAAAAAAATCTTTAGTAGATTTTGGAGTGTAAATGTAAGTAAGGAAAATTGCTTTGGTGAGACCCTGTTTGTTTCTTCAGACGGTTATGTCAACTTCGAAATGCTTATTAGCAGTTTAGCCTCTGTTGACAGCTTTTCGGTTGCTCTTATCAGTCAGCCTTTGGAGGGTCACCTCTCAATAGGAGCCAGGACCTGGTGCATAATTTGCAGAGCCCAGTGGAAAACGAAAGTGTAAGTGTGGGCTCCTAGTTCAAAGAATTTCAAGACAGTGAAAGCAGAGCATTAAACCAAGCATGAGCCCTTCTGAATGTAGGACCCTGTGCAACTCACAGTTTGCACACTCATGAAGCTGGCCCTCATAGGAGCAATCAGACAGGAGAATTATTTCCTGGGCTACATTGACAGCAAACAGGGCTCTGTTCTTCCTGGGGATGAATCAAATTTCTGGAAAGCCACACATCTTTTTCTCATCCCTTTCTAGGCTCACTGAGCACTTTTTCTCAAATATAGTAGTTTCCACCTATCTTTCCAAATATCTAGAAAGGAATCTTTGGAAATATCACAGTATTTGAACACTTTACATTTGGAAGGAGAATATTTCTTCCCCGATACCAGGCCTACAATTTGGCTAATAGGTCCATCCATCCATTTATTATTTGACATTACATTTATCAAGTACCCACGATGCGCAAGAGCCTATCCTGGGAGCTGGAAGCTTCCATTAAAAATGTTAATGCACTTTCATGGCAAAGTTTTAGAACTATTTCCTTATTATCATTTTTCAGAAGAAAGCCTAGCATTGTTTCAAATTGTGTGTAAGAACTATAAGAATTTTGAGGTCTTAGTAAGTATCTTTATATTAAGAAGCCTCTGGGTCTAGACTCTGCCCATATGACATATGATCTGCTTGCTACCTATTTCCTCTGGATGCTCTGGAATGATCAACTTTTAAACTTAGCCTTTTACAGGAGTTTCTGCTCTCTCAAATCCTTTGTGGAATGAGAGTCAATGACAATCAGCCTCTTAGAAGGCCCGAGAGTCCCAATACCTCCTGCCTTGCGGGCCTCTAAGCATCTTGGATGATTTCACCGTTGTAATGGGATTTAGCGTCTTAAACCTTTTCCTCAAATATTCACCTGTATAATCTCTCATTTTGTGCAGCCCAGGTCATTCTCTCACTGACCTCCAAAAGAATCTTACACCTCCCTGCCTCTATGCATTTGCCTCTTCTCTTTGACCCACCTGGAAGACTCTACCCTCCTTTCCGCTATCTCTTGTTATATATCCAAATGCTTCACATCTTTCAAGCTTGATATTCAAGCCTTTTAACCCATTGATCCTACTTTTATGAATCTAGTGAAAGGAAATGATCAAAGATATATAGAGATGTACATACTATATATGTTACTCTATTATTTACACTACAAAAAATTAAAACAATTTGCCTTATTTCCTTAATTCTAAGAGCCACACTTTAACACAATTAACCTTTCTAACGCATATTACAAATGATGGATACTTAATGTAACTTTTTCTTTATTTTACAAAATGCTATTTTAAATCCATGTTTCATTTAAAAATCATTGGCTACTTAGAATAAAGGAAAACATTACTGCTCCCATGAAGTTTGGGAGTACAGCACACAAAACCACCCTCACTTGGGATGCCAACTGCAGAGTTTGAGGGTTCCCAAGGCCACCCTCAGGTTCAATAATTCACTAGAAGGATTCACAGAACTCACTGAAAACCATTATACTTATGGTTATGGTTTATTACAGTGAAAGAATATAGGTTAAAATCAGCCAAGGGAAGATGTACATAGGGCAGAGCCTCAGAAAATTCCAAATGTGGAGCTTGCATTGACCTCTTCCAGTAGAATCATGGACAGCATGAAGTCTCCTGACAATAACATGTGACAATATGCACAGAGTATTGCCAACCAGAGAAGGCCATTCGATTCTTGGGTGTCCAGAGTTTTTATTGGAGCTCAATCACATAGACATGATTGACTGCCTGTGTGACAGTGTGGCATATCCTACTTAAGCCAAGAAAGAGGCCAAGAGAATGCCTTCCAGTAGCCAAAGTAAAAGGCCAAACTTCTTTTTGGGTAAGATTAATTCTTTACTATAGAGACCAACAAATGAGGGATTGGTTAAATTAAATACAGTACGACAACAAAAAGGAAGAGCGTGCAGCTCATTAAAATTATGTTTTGAAACTTGTGTATGACATGGAGAAATTTGTAAAGCAAGGTCTTTTGTACATCTTTTAAATTATGTGCCTGTGTGTGTGTGTGTGTGTCATGTCTTTCTAATCATTGATATACTTACATTCTTCTGCTTTAATAATTTTTTCAGTTGTCCACATTTAGTTTCCATGAAATGCATTTTTTTATTCCCCATTCAGGTTCTGCATTTTCTTACAGAATAACAGAGGCTTCTCCTTCCTTCCTATTACCTTTATCCCCACATCAGTCCTTGCAGCAATGTTTCAAGTTGAAGAATGGAAATTCACCCTGGAAAGTCAGTTGTAGAGAGAAGAGAGTTTCTCAGTAAGAATTGTTTCTCTGCCTGTTAAATTTATTCTTTCACTCCTTCATTCACTGAACAAACCTTATAGAATTTGTGCTAGGACTGGGGCTATAAAGATGAGTGAGCCACATGGTCTTACACTCAAAGGGCTGAGAATCTGGTGGCAGAAAGAAACACATAGAAGATAAGCTACCATGTGTGACAAAGGTATCCTCTCACCCCATGAAAACCCACAGTGCTCCAGCATGTTCCAATCTACTAACTTAGGAAATCGTTGCGAGCTTACTCTAGCTGGAGCCATCGAGGTAGGGCTCGTACAGTACAACTCTCTTTCTGCCGTAGGTCCTATACCTTCTAGGTCACACACAGATCTCAGGATGTGATATTAGGTTGGGGACTCAGGCATATGCCACCTTATGGACTCAGAATCCCAATTATCTTTCTTTTCTTCTACTTACTTTAGAGTTTGACCACTTGCTCCCCTTTCGACCCTCATACTCAATAGACACATTACATTGCTATTCAAGACAGTAGAGCAGCAGGACTGACGTCTAAAGGCACCTCAAGGGATTCCAAGGTTTCCACACTCAATCTTTAATGACTTTACAGTCATTTACCTGGCACCATTTCTGGCTTTGCCATTTGTTGTAGAGCAAAACAAACAAAACAAAATAAAACAAAATATAAAACCTGAGTTTATTTCCATCAAAATAAATGATTGATTAAATGAAAGAATAAATTTAAATATTCTTTAACATGTACAGCTATACACACAAAGTGGAAAATACTATAATATCAGAAAAAAGACTGTACAAATATGCTGAAACAAAATCAGCATATCCTACTTAGGGGAATAAGATGTCACACTCCATCCCTTCACACACAGAATCTGCCTCAACTCCCAGTATTACTTGATCCTGGGACCATAAAAATTGCCTTTGGCTCCATGTGTAAAGACAGCCACAGCTGCTGTGTATAACATTTAAGACAGCTGTTTCTGATGCAGCGTTAGCTATTTTCTCCAGCACTCCATAAGTCAGCATTGTTATTTCTAAGTTAAGAAACCACCTCCACCTTTCTGCTCCATTCACGCTCCCAGGGGCATGGAAGAAATCTCTCTACCTCCAAGCCAGGCAGTGCACACACAAGCACACGCACACAGGTCCACAGACCAAACAACCACCAAGGAGGAGATGTGTTTCATTTTGGCTTGTTCAGAAAGGCGTGGTGAACAATGGGGAGAACTGAGATGGGAAAATACCAAAAAGCTACATGAAGCGCTACTTTGTGTGTTTGAAAGAAAAACAGGTAGATGTGAGGAGCTCTGGATCACGGTGTGTTTAAGTGGACACACAGAGGCATAGCAAATGAACGGGCCTTACTTTCATCTCCTCCGACCATATTTTCTCTGCCACATACAGAGCTACCTTTTTCTTACATCAGATTTACAAATAAATAATCTAGAAGGTAAAATTGTTTTGACCAGAATAATGCCCATTTTTTAAATTGTATGAAGAGGGGAAAGTCTGTGAACAATTGATTACTTAGGGCTAGGTCATGGATTAATTGGTTAGTGTTGAGAAAATACAGGCCAATCTTCCAGTGATTTCTTCTCTACATTTTCAACATCTGGATGATCAATTGAATCTTTTTAAGCCTTTATCCAATCACCTAGCTTTCTTGTAGACAATTCTAGCATAATATAAAGTTCTCTAAAATAAGGCAAAGCTGACCTTTCCTCTTATAAACCAAATGTAATACCTTCCACACACACTCGTGAATGCACACACACACATACATACACAAGCAGTTTCTGGTAACCCAAACCAAGAAATACAGCATAGGCTTATTTTTAATTTCAAAATTGTTGAATCATTTCTTGGCCTTTCTCGGCTCACTTAGGAGAATATGAATCCCTCAAGGACGTATATTGTGTTTTCAACTTCCTTTTTATCCCCCACAGTACTACATCATTTTGGACATAATAGGAACTCAGAACATGTTAAATGAATATATATATATATGAATGACTCAGAGCATAGCATAACTCAATTGTTAAAAGCTTTTTTTTTTTTTGCTGAGGAAGGTTCGCCCTGAGCTAACATCTGTGCCAGTCTTCCTCTATTTTGCATGTGGGATGCCGCTACAGCACGGCCGCCGAAGAGTGGTGTAGGTCTGCTCTGGGGAACTGAACCCAGGCTGCTGAAGCAGAGCATGTGAACATAACCACTAGGCCATGGGGCCAGCCCCCTAAAAGATTTTTAATTAGAAAATAAAAAGGTATATTTCAAATGTATATAATTCATATTCGAGTCTAATACAAATAAGCTAGCTGCCATCAAAGAATGAAGCACGGCCCTCACTGGCAAGGAGTGAATAATCTAGCAGATGAAACAAGATTAATGGAGTTGAAAAACAGCAAATGATAGAAAAACTATGCAATAAATACCCCCCTGTAACATCTTGGTGGCTACTTGAGGACTACAAGATTCAGAGAGGGGAGTTGATGGAGGCAGGAGCAGGCAGTAATGTCTTCAGGCAGGACGAGTGATGCCACCTGAACCTTGAAGAGCCAGGGAGGTTCACAAACATGGAAGAGAGAGCACATGGGCCTTCTAGGTGAGTGAAACAACATGGTCAGTGACACGTTTTTTGGGGGGAACTAGAACATAAAAATGGATGAATACCAATTTATTTATTAATAGGGCCTAAGTACTCCAAATCAATGAAAAAGCACACCTTGCAAGATAGCAGAGGTTAGGAGAGAGTAAGAAGAGATTGACTAGACAAGCTGAAACATTGTAGACTTGTGAGGGATTTGCATGGAAATGCGTGATGGCTGAGAGACACAGAGGTTCCATACGGAATGGAGCGTCATTTGCCTCATTTACCTTGTTCACCACTGTATCTCCAACACCTAGAACAGTGCCTGGCCCATAGCAGGCACCCAACAGATTTTTGCCAAGTAGATGAATGAATCTTAGGCTCAAAGTGACCCAGACTTATATGCTTCCAAGCAGAACCATTTCAGAGACCTGCAGAGCTGGTGCTATGTTTGTTTTCCTGAATAGGTTGGTCTCCAGTGGTGTTTGCTAAAAATACAAGCCTATTTCCCCTTTAGTGTAAAGGTGAAAGAACTCAAGGAATGTTCTCTTCCCCTCAGAAGTGCATGAGGGTAAATGTCCTTTTCTAAGCCAATCTGCTCTGTTCCCAGGCCTAGAAGCATGAAGTTTAATGGCTCATTCCAAAGTCTGCATGACTACCAATGTTAATAAAGGTCACAGAAGTGCTCGGCCCTGTACAAACAAGTCAGTTATTTATTCTGCCTGTCTCACGGGTGCACTCTGAGGACTGAGTATGTGTGGTAGAGCTTCTTGTGCATAACGCTTTAAATCGAGTCAAATCCCCTGATTTAGCTTCAACTAAATACAAAGAAAGGATCTGTCCCAAGATTCATAGGATGCATTCGGGAGGAGGGATGCTCCAACTAAGAAAATATGGAGTGAGTTGAGATGTTGTTTCATAGGATGAAAAGAAAAAGGAGACTACGTTTTATTCCTTTGCACTTTCATCTCATGCTTTTCACCTCTTTCACCTTGACCTTTTACGTCTGATAGATAGAAGAAATTAAAGAGATTCTTCCCAATACGCATCTCTTTTCCCTTGTATGGTCTCATGGCCCTTCAGGAAAAGGGGAAGGTCAATGTCCTCCCTACAGTAGTCCTCAGTGTCTGCACTTGCTTCCCTTCTAGGAATACAAAACCCTTTGTAATTTCCACCACATGCTATCAGCAGCAATAGGAATACAAGTGATTTCTTTTCTTCTCCTTTTTACTTTTCTTCTCTCTCTCATGCCCTCATGCTTTCCAACATCCATTCGGAAATGTCCTAAGTTGAAGTTACAGTAATGTTTTTCTGATATACTTTTAAAGTCTATTCTATATCAACAAAGAAAAAATAATTCAAAATTTCTTTTGGTTTGTAACTCTTCAGTTGTTCCTTTTAAGAGCCTTCTCTTGCCTGGGCTATTTTTCTTTCTCCTTGTCAACGGTCATTAAACTTTTCTATAGGATAATGAAAAAGAAAAAGAAATATACACAAGAGGTCCCTCTCTCCTTCACAGCCCTCTCTAGTCTTTTCCCTCATCTTTAAACAGGTATTTTCTAAGCCATCTGGATAGAATACCCCAATATGAATGTTTTGCTTGATTAAATTCCTGGCACGGTGACCTTCACGTTCTTAAAAATTTGAGTTTATTTTCCCACTGAAAAGGAGGAAGGAAACAGAAAATTTATTGAACACCCGTAGTATTCAAGGACTAAACAAGTTGCTTTATTTACTTCTCCATTTAAGCCTCCCAATGACCTTGCAAGGTAATTGTCATCTTTCCCATTTTACAATAAGAGAGAGGAGACAGCCTGTCCAAGGTGGTCAGAAGCAAAACTGAGATTTGAACCCTTGTCTATGGTCCCTGAAGATTGTCTCTCTCCTCTAATGCACTGCTAACAATGTTCTACAGAATTTATGCTTCATTATGAACATTAGCATTATTAATATATATTACATTAATATATTAATAATTAATTATATTAATAATATATGTCAATGATAACCTCCATTTTTTTTGGATTCTTACCAAATATCAGGAAATATGCTAAGAATTTTAAGGTTCCTCTCATGTACTCCCAATAATAACTTCACAAGGAGTTATTACTCTGCCTACAGATGAAGTAACTAAGGTTTGGTAATGTAACCAAGTTAATACATTTAGTGAGTATTGGAGCCTGACCTCAAACCCTTTTTCTTTCTTAACAGTTATATTACATTGCTCAGAATACTGCCATCCAGCATTAAACACTTCTCTGCTCACACCGTTATCAAGACTTTCTTGAATCCTGAGGCTCACAGAAGTTTTAGCAATAGAAAATTAAACTGAAAAATTCTTCACTCCCACCGGCCCCCCTCCTGCATAAGGGGAGGTTTTGTAGTCTGCTGACCCTAACCTCCAGCCTTCGTCTCAAACATTCCCTCTCTGAGGTCTCTAAGTCAGTGGTTCCCAAATCTGAGTGTGCCTCAGAGTCACCTGGATTGCTCGTTAAAACATAGGTCCCTGGGCCCCACTCCAGAGTTTCTGATTTCGGAGGTCTGGGGTGGGGTCCAAGAAATGGCATTTCTAACAAGTTCCAGGTCATGATGATGCTGCTGGTTGGGCAATACACTTGAGAATCATTGCTCTAGTCTAAGAGAATGCAGAGTATGAACAATTCATGTCATTGCAGACTTTAATATGTAAACAATTGTCAACATACATTCTAGAGTGATTCCACGATTGCAGCTTCTTATTTATTCCTTTTTAAACTGATGGGGAGGTGAACTGTATAACATTTCCCGCAATCAGGTGAAAAGAGGACAGGTGGGGCTGGCTCTTCCAGCCAGCCCACTTCACATTATCACTAAAGTCACACTATCACCAGCGCCAGGCGAAGCTTTCATGCCGCAAAGAGTTGTCCTTGGCAGTGCCCGGCTCTGTGTTGTCATGGAATTCCCAGCTGCTTTGCCTGTGCCCTGTTGGGGGACATGGCAGAGATCTAAGAACATGGAAACCTTATCCACAAAAGCAATGTGTTCCTTGGCAGCACATCACACTGGGGTTCTCTTCTGCTCTGGTTTCAAGCATCAGGTCAGAATTCCAAAGAGGTGTGGCCTCCCGTCTGGTTGGCATTAATGCAGCTTTTGGCAATGCTTTATCTACGATTCCTACCCAGCAAGATAAGGTCATGCCAAACCCACTCGGGCTGGTACTCTTTGGTGATAAATTTCTCTTCTCCCAGGGTGTTACCTGAAGAGACACAGAAGCAGAGAAAGACAGAACTGGAAGGGATCTCTGAGCTGATCTAACAAAGGCAGATCTGTGGTTTCACTGATGGGAAACCGAAACACAGAGAAATGGCTGAGGTGAGCTGGAGGCCAGACCTCCCAGGGGCTCTGTCCCAGAGAGAACCCTCTACGTTAGCCCCACAGGAGCCCATCAACTAGCATATTTGTTTAGGATCAAGCCAGGTGAAAGGTAGACCAATTCTGGGAGAATCGTGATAACCAGTGAACTATAGAATTCTTCCCCCATCACTTGTTTTAGTTCTTTTCTCAAGTTCCAGCCCTTCCCCCGACCTTGCCCAGGTTACCAGGAGAATCTAGAGTGAAAACTCTGGAAAAATCACTTCATAGTACACTGTTAGGGATGGTATCCTTTTAAAAGACAGCCTCAGGGTCCAATATTTACCCCAAAGGGATAAATCTCTCTTCATAAAATATCAGGATCTGTTGCTGCTGGTGTGGAGCGAAGCCAGGAGGATTTTTGAACAGGGGAAGTGAGGCAGAGCGGAGCACGTTGGAGCCGATGTGTTCTCTCACCATAGGCAGAGTACCCAAACCCTCTGAAACCCGGCTTCCACATCTATAGAAAGGGGGATATAACATACAACTTACTGTGTTGTTTTGAGGATCAAAGAAGGTAATCTATGCTGAGTCTAGGACAGAAAATGGAATATGGAAGGGCTCAATAATCTCTGTTCTCTCCCCTACCCTTTTCCTCAAGTCACATCGTGTGCCAGGCAAGCCTAGGAGTAAGGTGAGGGCTGAGGAGTACCTGGTGAGCAGCCCTGATCTTTCCTGATGAAGTGGGCCTCATAAATCTCTGCTCTAAATGCTGTCACTGTTTATGTTTGTTTATTTTGTCCCCTTCACCTCTAAGTCCTTGGATACAAAATGGAATCTGTGAAGAGTTTGGGTAATACAGTCATAAAAGTGTGCCTCATATCTGACAAAACTGTATAAAATTTGCCAAAGTATTTCCTCCCAAAGAGATGAATCCGAAAAGCCCGGAATATTCCCAGTCTATTTTGCACCATGTACTTGAATTAACTCCATTTGCCCCAGGTACCTGAGGTATATCCCATTGATGCAGCCCAGATTTAAATAAAACACTGGTTTTCTAGCAGAGAAAATCCCACACCAATCGTGGCTAACCCTGCTTTGCTCAGAAACAGCCTTCACTGTTCAGCAGCACCCTTGGGCATAAACCCAAGGTATTGTCGCCAGCCCAAAACAGCTATTATGTTCTTAGCGCCCTAATCTCTTTTACTATACAGAACACAGCAAGAATACTGTAAATTGTTCTTAATTAGAGTAGTTGGATTAAAATGCCTTTTATACCCGCAGGTTCCAGAGTGGATCTCAGGTATATTTAAGCTTTGAGCAATTTGTCCAGGACTCATTTCTTGGTGAGAGTCTGCCCCCTGAAGTTTGACAAAGGTAAGTACAACACAGTCCTGCTGCCTTCTTAAGAAAAGGCAAATTGTCTTTCCATTTAAGAATCATTTGGAAGGAAATAGACTTGAGGCTTTTTCTGAAACCTGCATCAGTCTGAGAAAATTCTAGGTGCTACAGAATGACTGTCCCTCAGCCCCTTCATTTGTTCTAGAAGCATCAGAAAAACTTGGAAAAAAATTAATCTTTCTAAAATAGCTAGTTACAGATGTGGAAGAGCTTATCCAAAATAAGGCCAGGCAAAGTCTAAACATGACTCCATTCTGTGTATTCAGTGTGAAACTTGCCAACAGTGAGGTTTCTTACTCTGAGTGCCTGTTATGTTCATATATCAATGATTTTCACGTTTCCCACTGGAATGGGCAAGTCGGAGTCTTTATCCTCCTTGACTCTCAGCAGTCTTGAACCCCTTAGCTCTCCTTGAAATTCTTCTTGAAACGCTTTTCTTAGCTTCTGGGACAACCATTCTCCTGGTTTCCCTCCTACTTCACAGGCCGCTCCATCTCATTTCCTTTACTGGATCCTCCTCTTCTCCGTACCTCTAGATGATGGGGTGCCCAGGCTCAATGCTTGGACCTCCTCTCTTCTCTTCTTGTACCTTCTGGGTCATCTCATCTGGTTCAGTGGTTTTAAGCACCATCTCAAGGCTGATGACCCTAAGAGTGTATCTCTTGTCCAGCTCTACCCTTGAACAGTAGATTAGTGTACCTAGTGACCTACTTGACATCTTGAATTGGAGATCGGATGGGCCTCTCAAAGACCTGACACAGCTGATCAAATCCACACTAGCTTGGGGAGCACTGTGGCCTCTGAATTCAAGCAAATGAATCAAGGAGACTTCCAACTTTAGGATACCCCATGCTCTTTCCAGTTGACGCGCGCACACACACGTATTTATTTATATTTAACCACAGTTACATTGATATGGTTTCAAGAGTCGAATAATTATAATTCCCTGCTTCTCAGAGACAATCTCTTTTAACTGATTTAGTTTGTTCTTTTCATACTTATTTTCATATTTCTAAATAATATAATTATAACGCTACTTCATGGTTTCTCAGTTTTACTGATTTCCAAAAACAAAGAATGAAGATTAAGATCTCTTTGCCATTCCCCCCAAATATGCTTCCCATTCTCCCCCTTCCCGATATACTTATATTGTTGTTATTTGAGCTTTGTCAAAACCACTTTTCATTGTTGACACTCTGCATACTCTGCTCATAGCTGAGCTGGGTAGTGTGTTGCATTGCTTTTCCTGTTCTGCACAATGTGTTGTTTCTGTAGATGTGACACTTTTTTTTATTTGCTTGGATTTCTGTGCTCTTATAAAAAATCCATCCCAGGGGGCCAGCCCGGTGGCATGGTGGTTAAGTTTGGTGGGCTCTGCTTCATTGGCCTGTGGGTTCAGATCCCAGGCATAGACCTACACCACTCATCAAGCCATGCTGTGGTGGCCTCCCACATACAAAAATAGAGGAAGATGGACACAGTTGTTAGCCCAGGACTAATCTTCCTCACCAATAAATAAAAAAATAATCCATCCCCAACCTACCCCCAGGTATGTAAATCTCTTCTAGATCACACTTGATTACATTTTCATCTTCTTGAGCAGTCTCCCCTGCCAGGCCAGTCTGGACCTGCCTCACAGCTCTTGTCTGAGTAGCAGCCTTTACTCCCACACCCAAGGTTCTCTCTGCTTTCTCTTCTATAGCATCTTTTGCTTTGGGGTCCCAAGTCTTCCTCTTTCTGGGTTTATTGCCACATTTGGTGCAGTCCATTCTCCAACAGCTTTTGGGAAAGGAAGCATTGCAGGAAAATTTATCATGAATTTCTGTGTCTGGAAAATACATCCTTCCTCACATTTAATTGCTTCTCGGTTGCAATCATTTCTTAACATTTTGAAGGCATTCTCCCTTGTTATCTAGCTTATAATGTTACTGTGAAGAGTTCTGATAATATTCTGATTTTGACTCTTTATGTAAAACCAATTTTTTCTCTCTGAAAATTTTTGGATCTTCTTTGTTTCTTCTGTGACCTAAAATTTCACAATGGTGTTGTCTTAGTTGGTTCAGGCTGTTATAACAAAATACCGTAGACTGGGTGCCTTATAAATGACACACATTTATTTCTCATGGTTCTGGAGGCTGGAAGTCCAAGATCAGGGTGCCGGCACGGGTGGGTTCTGGTGAAGGTCCTCTCCCGGTTTGCAGACTGCTGACTTCTCACTGTGTCCTCACACCGTGGACGAAGCTAGGAAACTCTGTGGGGTCTTTTTCATAACAGCACTAATGCCATTCATGAGGGCTCCACCCTCATGACCTAACCACTTCCCAAAGGCCCCACCTCCAAATACCATCAGGGATTAGGTATTAACATATGAATTTGGGTTGGGGGGGGTGGGACACAAACATTCAGATCATCTAACTGGGTCTATTTCCATCTGTCACACTGGGCGTTTGGGAGGTCATTTTAATAGAGAAACTCATGTCCCTTAATGACCAGAAATTGTTCTCTATTTCTTTAATGATGTCTTTCTTTCTGTTCCTCTAGGCTTTCCTTCTGCAAATCCTATTATTCAAATGGTGAAACTCTTGACCTAGTCCTCTAATTTTCTTCTCCGATTTTACATCTTTTTCTTTTACAGTCGGCACTTCATAACCACGGGTTTTACATTCACAGATTCAACCAACCTCGAACTGAAAGGCCTGCAATGGTTGCATTTGCACTGAACATGCACAGATTTTTTTTCTTGTCATTATTCCCTAAACAGTACAGTATAACAGCTATTTACATAGGTAATCTAAAGATGATTTAAAGTATACAAGAAGATGTGCGAAGTTTATACGCAAATATCTCATTTTATATCAGACACTTGAGCATCCGTGGATTTTGGTGTCTGTGGAGTCCTGCAGCCAATCCCCCGTGGCTACCAAGGGATGACTGTCTTTCTCTTTTCTAGGTCATTTCCTCAACTTTATCTTCCAACCCCTCTATTGAAGTATTTTATTTATGCTATTCTACTTTTAGTTTCAAAGATACTTTTTCTTGCCCAAGTATTCCTTTCTCATAGCATCCTGTTCCTAAAGGCAATATCCTGTTTGAGGATAATATTGATCCCTGCCCCTCCTCCACCTCCTAGTCTTGTTTTATTCCCTCGAGTTGTCTTTCTCTGTTCTCTTCATCAGTCCTCTAGTCAGCCTAGAGAGCAGGATTCTAGATAACACCACCCCGGCTCTTTCCGTCATTTTTTGGCTTGTTTTGGCTTCTGCATTTAATATTGGATGCTTTCCTAGAGTGCCTAGTGATCTGTGACTGGTTATTTTTAAGTGTGGGACATTATGGAGCTGATTGGAAGGTCAGTGCACGAGTTGGGTATGTTGACTCTTGGTTTCACTGTAGGGTGATGTGGTTGAACATTTCATTAGCAAATATCCAAAGTCAGTATATTTCAGTGTTTTCTCTTGATATGATCATATTCTCCAGAGAGGACTGTCCCCAGTCTCTTGCCTAGAGGAGGGAAGTCTTGCTGCTCGTGTTATATGCTAACTTTCACTGAACCCCTTGTTTTCAGGATGGTAAACTCTCCCTCAACTGTTTCTGGAGTCTCCCAGTCCCAAGATCCCATTTTTCCCCACATCTCCATATAATCTATTGCTAGGATGGAGGAAGGGACAGTTACTTGGCTGCTTGGGATTAGTGAGAGATCTGAGAATCTGTTTCCTAAATTAACTTTGAACCCAACTGTACTGTTTAGTTTCACATTCACTCTACTTCTTAAGGAATCTGGTGCTGCCAAGTCTTGAGTCTCTTGACGATTCCACAATGTAAAGCAGGTTGCTTCTTGGCTTTCCCCACTGCTGGCTTAATATTTAGCTAAGTCAGTCAGCACTCCCCCACCTGCTTTCCAAAGTTCTGTTGCTGTTGTGTCCTCTCTCACTCCCTACCCTTAGGAGTTCATGTCTGTGACCACCAGTGACTCCTTCCTCCTGCTGTTCACACCTTTTGAAATCCCCTCCCCTTGAGTGTGGCCAGGACCTGTGACTTACTTTTAGCCAACAGAATATGGCAAAAGTTATGAGATGTTGCTGCCTTGATTACCTGATATTATACAACACTATCTTAAAAGCAGAATGGAGTACGAGTTACAAAGCTATTTCATTTCATTTCTGATTAACTTTCAAAGCTAAGTGACTAGACCTAAAAAGTAAAAATAAGCATAAAATCTAACTGGAAAATTTGGGAGGGAAATGCCTTTTCTCTAGGAAATTTGCAGCAATGACTTTTTGATAAGAAAGAGAACACAGTCCATCGATTTATTCAAGGCAATTTCATAAAGTTTTCTTACTCCAATTCAGATGACTGGAAATGCCACATGAATAATGCTATTTTATGCAAAAAGAAACCATAGTTTGTGGCAATGAGAAGCTGGTACAACTGACATAATTTCTGACAAAACCTGCTCATCTACATTTATGGAGCAATCCTTTTGAATCAAACCACATGGAAATAGGTCTTTCCATTTAATTAAAAATAAAGAGGGCAGTGATGAAGCCCTGAAACCTCCCAGACTCCTAAATCAGAAAAATTCCTTCTAATATTGAGCATTACTTCTTCACTGACATTTAGCTCTAAATGTCAAGTTGTTCCAAAAAATTTTGCTTGATTTTATGGTTCCCAGCTTTATTCAGCTGATGAAAACTGAGTTAGCGTGATGTCGTTCGAGGACTCTCCAGTGTAAGAAAGTGCATAAGTGCCTAATGGAGGAAAAAGAGGTAAGAATTACTGCTACTAAGTTGGAATCAAGCATGAGACCAAAATGAATATAAGCCTATGCAATTCCTTACAACTCTGGATAGTTTTAGGAAGACATTAGGGAAAGATATAGAATGTAGTTGGTCAATACGCACAGCATTGCATTAATGCCATACAAGCTTGCATTAGGCAGACATCTCTCATTAGAGAAGAGAAACACCGTATCTTTCAGATATTCAGATATTCAGCTAGGAAGTGAGATAAAGCAGATCTGAGATCACAGAATGCTATTGCTGGAAGGAACCTTGGTGATCTCTTAGTTTTTCATTTTACTGATGAGAAATAAATGCCCCCCAAAATGAAGAGATTTGTAAAAAGCACTAGAGCTGGTTGGTAGCAGTGCCAACAGGGCTCAAGGCTTCTGGATGCACACATGGAACGTTTTGGGAGGTCAGTGCCTTTTCAAGTTCAGACACTTAAACTTTATCTGGAATTCAAATAATTTTCATTGGAATCTAAAACGAGTCACCCACTTCCCTACCTTAATAAGGATATTAACATAATTTAATGTGAAATGGGACTCAGGCACTTAAGTACGACTTCAACTTAACTTGTAATGCAATATCTCTTCCTCAACCCCCGTGCTCCACCCTTCTCCTCCAGGAATACTGGAACTATTTGCAAGGCTTAAATATCAGTCTTCCAGTAGCTGAGTATCATTGACTTTAGCAGCAGCCAACATATGAGCACAGGAACAATGCATGTCATAGGCAGAGGGGACAGTGTTCTCGCACCCATACCAGGTGGTGGCTCCTCCCTTTCCAGGAACCCTTCAAGGAGGAGGATATGTCCAACATCAGGGCACAAGCACGTGGCCCCATGCCCACTGCTCAGCAGCTGACACAAGAGTTTGATTCTCCAGCAAGGACACAATTGTTGTTAGTCTAACCACACTCCTTGACACCGTGGTTTTGATGATTAATATCACAGATTTATATAATAGCTAACTGAGGAAATGGCAGTAACTGGTGATGAAATTAAAAGTGACGCTCACTGGTCTCTGTGGGCATCAAATCTCCAACACTGTTCTGTCAGCCCCGAGCATCATCTAGATGAACTCTGAACCATGGCTGGCTGACACCCTCACACTTCTCACATGCATTTTTTTAAAGTTGCCGTTGAATTTTCCTCATATGATGTATTCACATTCTTTCTTTCTACCTTTTATAACCTTTGGTTTATTGTAACTCACCTTTGTGTTGCAATGGTTTGAAAGGCTTTGCGAATTTGGGTTTGGCAGATAAATCTGATGATTTTTGCTGCATAAAAGAAGAACAAGTCATTTGGACATTAGGAGTAGTGTTTTAGTGATGGTTGGCATTTCCTGACTTCTTGATGTCATTAATGATTTTTTATTCCATGTACATAGTGCACTATTCTCTTTTAAGAAATGAGTCTTTACTTCCTTACTCTTTCTTCTTCTTTATTCTATTTAAAAAATGCCTAAGAACCTACTTCTAAGTGAATTTTGTGTTCCTGTATATTCTTACAACTTTTAACAACAAACCAGAAAACAGTTTTAAAGGAGATATCCTTTTTCACGTCCATGCTTACATTTCTTTGATTCACACATTTGTCACTTGAAGAGAAACCCACGAAGGAAAAACAATGCTTCTGGTAAAAATAGTCTCCAATAAAGCTTTGCCTTACTCTTGCTCATCTTCACGTTCAAATCTCTTTGTGAATAATCTATTAGTTACTGGAACAGAGGCTAAACAGAGTTCAGAAATTTTAAAACTGAATTATCAAACTGAAATAAAATATTTAAAATAAAGAACATATACTTATTGGGAAAGATAAAAGTGTTAAGATAAATTATGTCCTTTTCCCACTCCTTAATTGATTTATTCATTAATTTAACATCTCAGATTGAGTGCTATTGTATGCCAGACACTGTTTTGCTTCCTGATTTTCAGCGAAATATATAAGTGGCTACCCCACATTGAGCTTTGAAGAAAAATTATCATAAAGACAGGAATGAGAAATGTCTGAAAGTTCCAAAGCAAAAGAATTGATTTTATAGAATTTCGAGCTCAGTAAACATATAATTATAACCCTAAAGAAAAATCCTAAGGTCGTGATCATTGCATTTAAAACTGCATCCTGCCCAATTTGGAGAGAAGACTCTTAGATTGCAACACACTTGGGGACTCCACATGGTCTGGGAAAAAGCAGCCTCTTCAGGCATGTAAGGTTATATGAGTTTAAGCTGTTGGTCAAATAACAGGACCTGAGTCATTGGAACTAAGAATACATAAATCCCTTCTTTGTGGAGGGGGAGTCTGTAGAGGCCACCAGAGTTTGCCTCTTGGTGAAGAGTTACAGAGAATGTGGCTAGGGACAACGGGAGGGTCAAGAGGGGGCCTTGAGCCCTCAGCAGGGAGAGGATTCTGAGAGACACCACACCGTGATCCGTACAGTGTTATGATGGCATGAGGGATGGTCCCTGCTGAGAACATTGTTGGCTTCTTCTTCCATTCCCTTCAGTCAGCTATCCAAATTTTCACTGCTTTTTTCAAGCAAGATCCCTACTTCACCTTCCCTTTTCCCATCTCTTAGTGGATGGACTTGTCTCCCACTTTAAAAAAAAAAAAAAAAGAAGGTAACCAGGTCTAAATTCTCTCCACATCATGACCTCAGTCGGTACGTGTTAATGGGAATGTGCATCAGCCTGATTACTTCCTGTGTCTAGGAAGAGGCTAAACCCTCCAACTTCAGCCCAGCCACTCGATCCATCTTCCCAGGAATCCTCTTCTGTCAGATATCCTCCCTCTCTTTTACTTTCAAACTCTCTTTTTGCTGGCTCATCCCTCTCAATATATGGACCTGCTCACATCCTAGCAAGTCAGCTCTCCCCTGTCGCTCCAGGTCCTGTGCCTGCATCTGGTTCCCACCCTCGCTCTCTCTTCACTTTGACAGGAGCATTCACGCTGAGGGTTAGCTCTTCCTCGCCTTATCATTCCTCAACCTCTGCAGTCTGGGTTCCTCCTTTTACATTCACACTCGCTCAGCAAATTACACATAACGCATCTTTTCTTCTGCCAAATGTACATTTACTTTAAAGCAAATGAGCCACCTAGCCAGAAAAGAAAAATCTCATTTTTGTCACCTGATTTGAAAACAAAATTGGAGAAGTGCACAAATCCAGAAGATGCAGGGCCCTCACTGACCGCCGCTGCTGCCTTCTGAAAAGTGTCAACGTCTTATGTTAGAAACGGAGAAAAAACACCATCAGGTATATCTTTACCTTTGTTTTCATTTTATTTTACTTTTGGGTGTTTTTCTCTCTTTGGTTTTCAAACGAGAAAAATTCTGACTTCCTGCTTTGGGGGGTGGGGAGAGTCCTGTCTCATTTTATTAACTAAAGGTTTTTCTTTAATGCAGTGGCATGTGCTGTAGCTCCCTTCTTTTCTTAAGAGGAGTGAATGATTCGTTAGTTTCACATTTTCTGGTCCAAGGGATTTTAGTTCTCCAAGACATAAACTCAAAATCACAGAAAGTTAGAACTTCCACTTCGAGTAACTAGTCCAACACCTCATTTTAACAGATGAGAAAATTGGAACCAAAAGTTACTGTGTGACTGTCCTAAGATCACAGGCCCAATTGGTTACTGAGTCAGAAATACAGGGCAGTCTGCCTGCTCAGGGGCCACTGCTGCCTAATTCTCAGCAGTGCCCTCTACTATGAAATACAGACCCAGGAAAATTTTTTAATGTCAGAGGTTGATTTCCTCACTGTTTTTTATTTCAAAAGGTTATATTGTCGTCCTTTGTAAAAATCTCTAAACATCTGTGTAGGTTTTCATGCTGACTTTTATCAAACACAGAAATCTCTGCTTCAGAACCCTTTCTGAAAGGCCCTCAGTGTTTTGCTGAAAGATAAAAGTCTAAATTAACATCAAAAATGCAAAATATGGATGCATGTACTTTTGTTTCTAACTATACTCCCCTTATATGAATTGTACTTTAGTGGCAAAGAATCAAACAGGAATCCTGTTTCCATACAAACTTAGTTTGTAGACTTCAGAGCTAAAATTACAAGAGTCAAAGTCAGGTATACCAGCTTAAGAGAGAAAATTCACAGAGGACATTTTCTACGTAAGAAGTTAATCGAGACCTCACACTTTCCTTTTCTGGAGAAAGAAAAATGGTCTATAGGAGATCCAGAAAGTCAGGCAGAGAAAAGGGCCTTTCTATTTCTAGATATTGGGAAACAAGTCAGAGTAAAGCAAATGATATTGTTTGAAGGTATGCGCTCACAATAGCACCCACAGACCTTGATGCTTGAGCATCCTTGAAGCTTTCCATGCCTTCTTATTCATTCATTCATTCATTCATTCACTCACACACTCAACAGCTCTTTAATGACTATGGACCATGTGCTGGGCACCGTGCCAGATATTAAGACTATAATGGTGACAAAAATTCAAGGGGTTTACACAACAGTGGGCTCGCTGTGAGACTGCATAAAGAGAAAAATGCAAAGCTGGAACTTCATGCCTTTGCTCCACGGCAGTGGGAGATAATTACCTTTGATGCTTGCTTCCAAGAGCTTAGAGGAGACAACATGTTGAACAGCAGTTGTCGCAGCTATAAGGGCAACAAAAAAATATTGACGAGATACACATATACAGTCCTACGTGGACAAATCAAGAACAAAACTGCAGACTGAAATTGTTGTTTAATAGTAGTGTTTCCTGGAAGCACTTAATAGACCATAAGCATGAGTATCTAAGGAAAGGATTTACTTTCTTTTATTTCCTATAAACAAATCTAGAATTAAACAAAGAACAACAGTACCCAAAGCCATAATCACTCAGTTTCTAGACATTAGTAATTGGCAATAATTCCTAAATTGAAGTTTACCTTTGAAGTGAAGAGTTTTGTAACCATGTGAATGGTGCAAACAAGGGAATTATTTAGTCCAATCAAGAACAGCAAATTGCTTCTTTGTAAATAGGGGTTTTGTGCATGTACAACAATTGTACTAATGATAAAATATTCTTGTCTTATTAAAACAAAGTCTACATCTCTTAGCTTACTGTTCTTACCTCTCTCAACAGAATTGCTCAGTGCTTGGGAAAAATCATGAAACAAGTTTATTTTTAATTTTTCTCTCTGTCTTTCACTTACGCTGTCTTTATTTAACGTTACAGGTTATTTAATATTTACTGTATAAAACTCTACAAATATAGGAGTAGACGTATCTTTCAGCATATTCTAAGTAAATGGGTAAATTAATCAAAGGAGCAAAAGGGAAGAGCCAGCCCTGTGGCGTAGTGGTTAAATTCTGTGCACTTCACTTCAGTGGCCTGGGTTCGTGGGTTCGGATCCCAGATTCGGACCTTTGCCATTCATCAGCCATGCTGTGGTGGCGACCCACATACAAAATAGAGGAAGACTGGCACAGATGTTAGCTCAGGGCAAATCTTCCTCAACAAAACAATAAGGAGCAAAAGGGAATTCACCCCTAAGGAAAGTACTTTTGCTTTGAATTATTGCCAAACCATAATTTAAAGTAGAAAAATTAGAAGTAAAAACAATTTCCCTTTTTTTCTATAATGTTTACATCATAAGTTGTGATCAGCTCCATACAGCTTTATTGTTAGCAGTGAGTGTTGAGTTCTCTTGTCTCCTGACTGAGCCTGCCTTTTGTAAAATTATAGAATTTTACTACAAAAGTACCTGTAGTCCAACCTCTTACTATATGAATAAGGGCCACAGAACTGAAGGGGAAGGATTAGATGCCTGGGTTGGGGATGAAGAGAGAAATGAATACACATACCTTACTATCCAAGAGGATTCCAAAACATAAGATGAAAAACCCCTTAGAAAAAAGGAATAAATCACATGTATTATCTTTTTCTTTTTCAGAAAAGAAAGCATTCCATCCCTCAATGTTGAAGTTGTTTTCTTGTCTCTCTTCTTACTAGACTATGGGCCCCCTGACGTCAGGGACACTGTGTAACCTCCACAGTGCCTGGCATGATGCAAAGTACACAAAAATTTTTTGTTGAATGTATAAGAAAATAAATTATTGAGTGAATAAAGTTTTAAATGCATGTGGAGCTTCATTTTCCCCTTTGCGTCATCCTAAACCCAAAACAAATAACTTCCATTTGCTTCCATAGCTTACTCTCTCTAGGCATTTAATGAACATTTCCTAAGCATCCAGGATGGCAGCAGGCACTGAGGGCCAACCCTAAGGCCTGGCAGAGGGAAGCCGACCTATATCAGCACCCTTTCCATTAAGTCCAGCCCTTGGAGAACCCTTGGCGGAGGCTTTCTCAGACCTTGACAACCTCCTCCCAGTCAGAGCACCCTTAGTGGGTGCCTGTTCAGACAGCCTGTCACCACGAGCCTGCCCTCGACAGGAGCTCCCTGAACCAGCCACCATTAAGTGCGTGCTCTCCATGATTGCCATCTGTACCATCACCTAAACATCCACTGGTCTCCTGAAGAAGGTGGAGAACCAGCTACTTTTAGGAGACACCTATGGGGCATTCACTATGTGCCAGGCAGTGTGCTAAGTGCTAAATCATCTCATTTAATCCTCACATTTACTCTGTGATATAGGTAGTAATATTATCCCTATTTAGCAGATGAGAGAATTGAGGGGCAGAAAGATTAAGTAATTTGTTAGAGGTCACACAGTTGATAAAGCGACATCTTTGAGCCCAGATCTATTTAACTCCAGAGCTCAGACATTTAACCACCACTTTCCTGAGTCACTGTCCAGAGGCAACTCAGCAAACCTTCATTAAATCAGGATTGAAGACTCTCTGTCAGATTCATCAAAACCTGAGGATTACTTTATCCACCTACTCTCTGAATACGCTCTAATTGTAGCGTGTAAAACCATCCTGTGCAGGAAGGGTCGGCAAACTTTTCCTGTAAAGAGCCAGAGAGTAAACATTTTAAGCTTTGCAGGTCATGCAGTCTCTGTTGCAACTGCTCAGCTCTGCCAGTGTAATGAAAGCAACCACAGACCATATGCACATGAATGAGTGTGGCTGTGTTCCAATAAAACTTTATTGACAAAAACAGTGCTGGTTGCAGTTTGCCAACCCCTGCTCTATTGCACTCTAGGGACCTCCTTTGAACCATTCAGAGACAACAAGTACTCTTGATTTATTTCCCTTTCCCTGTGGACTTTTACAGAGATCTGTACAAGAGAAAGAGGACTGAGTCAGCAGCAAGAGGGACTAATGTTAGCTATGTAAAATCTGACAGATTTAAAACCCTGGAATGGATTACTGGAGAAGTCCAATATTCTGCTTCAGTATGAGAGTAACTATGGGGAAAATAGACCCTTTTTTTTTTTTTTTTCATTCAGTGTTGCCAGGCAGTTTGGGTTACAGTCCTGCTGGAGACAGGGAGATGAGAGTGGTTTTACCAACCCCAGGTCTCTATAGTTATTCTAGTTACCTAACGATAGAACAGGTTATTCTTACTGTTCTCACCTGGAATGCGTTGAGTAATGCAAAAATAACATGCCAAGCTGGATTCTGTCTGTCCACCATTATTCCTATGCCAAAGCCCCAGGTGAGCCCCAGCAGAGGGGTCAGGATGAGGAGGCTCTTCCCCATGCGGATGATGGTGGACTTGTTGTCCTGACTCAGTCTTTCTCCCACAGCGGGCCTCCAGAGCTTTGTGAGAACTAACAGCACCACAATCAAATTCACAGCCACAATACTCAGTGCAGGTACAGCGAAGGCCAAGAGAGGTTTGCTCCCTTCAGACCAGTTAAGCCAACACACATCTTTCCTTTTGTAGCCATTGCTAGGTTGTGTGACCGCAATGGTGATGACAGATATAATGAGAGGGCATCCATAGCCTAGGCAGAACCCGATAGCCATCATCAAAGGTGATGTGATGTGATGGAACACGAAGATGATCCGATAAGCCAGCAGGATGCCTAGCATGAGCATCCAAAAGAACAAGGAGAGGTAGAAAAAGTGTGTAAAGAACGCTGCAGCTATGCAGACTCCAGAAGGGTTTACTGTGGTGTCCACAGTGGCAGCAACAATAAACCAAACATCAGCAATCAGGAGGCACAGGGATATGTTCACCATGCAAATATGACGTGTGTGTGAGGTCTGGCTTTTCTTGACCTGCTTCCAGAACAGAGCTTCAATGATCAGGCACAAGATGAGACTTCCAATGGAGATGCCCAGTCCCACAAAGGTGATCCATTTCACAACGGGAATGATGGCAGGGGGGACAAAGGATGACATCAGCATGGAGAAGGAGGTCAGGTGAGTACATCGACACATCACTGTATCTGGAGTTTCATTCACTAGGTGGCAGCCCGCATTGTTCCATCGCAAATGACTGAAATCCCAAAACACGCAATGAGGCTGGCTCAGGTTCGACTCTATCTTGGAAAAGATCAGGAAAATTTCACTTATGGAATAGTTTTGGATAACCATGGATATCACAGGCCCATTGACTTGAGCATTTCCATTTTGGGTAATGGGTAGAATGTTCCCCATGGTCAATGAGGCCATGCTGATAATAGTTTCTGGAAGGGACCTCTGGAACTGGTCTGACCCAATAAACACATGGCCTCTGATGGGAATGGAGGTGTTTTTTTGAAACATTTCGATCTGATAGTTGTAACCCTTCTTGAGTTGGCTCTTGGACACTGGAATCCCTTTCCAATCAATGAATTCCCGAGAAAAATTCAGAGGCAGAGCTGTCGGAGGTACCAGAGTGCTGATATTTTCCAGTGTCTCTAGTAACCTTGAGCTGGCGTGCTTTTCTTCCTGCAGCAATACTGCCCAGCTGGTTACTGCTGCTGAATTAAGGATATGGTCAGCTATGCTGATGACATCCTGAAATACAAGGATGAAAGTCAGTTCGTATTTTGAGTAAACATCTCAGAGGACTAAGAGTGAATAGTCATTAACATTAAGTATAGGAAAATTGTCCAGAGAATTGGCTCAGTTGAGGATCACGCTAAAACTCATCAATGGAATTCATCTTAGTTGTTCTGCACAGTAGAAGCTTTGGGTTAAGAAACTTGAGTCAGCAGAATCACGTAAGTTTGGGAGTGATCACCCCAGGGCGTACATACGCACACCGGGGTTTCGGGATGAGTGAGAAACAACCCTGCAATTTGGGCTGCAACAGTGTGCACTGGCTTCCTCCTGAGATGGCAGGCATGACTGCATACTACCCAGGCTGAGGTTCAAAGACTGAGACATGACTTTTAACTGCTTTCCCGTATTATGTTTGTTTTGCTAACATCAGAAGCTCTAAATTCACGTCATGAATGTTCAAGTTTTAATTCACGTGTATTTATGACTTCTGTTTACTAAAGGAGAATATAAAGCAAAAATCCTTTAAAACTGGACCCGAGCAACAAGGAAGCGTTGAATTGTTGTGGGTTTTAAGGATCAGTCTTAGTTTGAGAGATTCCTTTTCCTAACAACTCCTTGAACGATACCGCTTTCTCCCACAGGGTTCTCTCTAGCCTGTGGCTCTGATTGCCAGCTATTCTACCACAGGCGTCTGTCACTCTGGCTGAGTCTTATCCTACCCGAGCCCTCTGTGGCTTCTGGCCCAGAGTCCCATAGCACACTTCTTCTCCCCCAACCAGGAATCTTTCTTTTGGTTTGTTTTTGCCTGCTCTGTTTTTGCCCTTTATTTTATTTTTAGCCTTTTGTGTTTAAATTTTTGTTTTAGTCTCTTGTAAACAACACATGGTCAGGCTTTTTGTAAAAAAACAAATCTGAACATCTTTTCTTGGATTCAGGGAGTTTAACTTATTCCTATTTAATGTCATCTCTGACATAATGCTCACCTTATATAGTTAAGTATAATTGTGTGATTATGTAACAGTATACCTTATGTAATCCAGTTTTGTAAAATATTACATACTTTATAAAGTGCATACATCCAAATTGTTTGGAAGGAATGTATTTAACAAATATTTATTGAGTGCCTGCTAGGTGTCACTTGTCATTCTTCTTGGCAGTAAGGTGATACCTAAAATGTAAGCAGTGGCTATTCTACTTTTTCTTTTTGCTTATTTGCATTTCTTAGAGTGATCAAGACTTATCTGTGTAACTTTTAAGTTAATTTTTAAATATCTATACTAAATGATGGATTTCCCAGTTGGAAAAAGAGAGTTCTTAAAATATATGCTGAAGTCAGAGCTTATGACCACAGGAAACAATGATTATAGATTGCAAACAGATGTTTAAAAGTTGGTACCTGTGTCATATGGTGCAAAGGCACTAAGACTTCCTCTAAGCCAGGTGCTGCCCAGGCAGCCTGCCTAGGGCGAGCTCCCTCTTACTTTGAACTCACATAATTGATCCCATGTGTTCCTTGTGCATTGCAGAGGAAGCAGTAAAGCTCACACAAAGACCGTTACACGGCTCTTTGGTCTTTCTCAACAGCACCCCATCAACTTGGGCTTTTGTGGTTCCTCCTGCAAGACTGAGCATTTACAGTGGGCCCTTCAAGCCCAGGCAGATCATACCTCCATTGTTGAATTGGACACCCTGAAATGGCTTGCTAGTGACAGGGACGAAACTCTGCCCAGAATCGACACCACCGAAGCCAGATTGCCAGCTGTGGTTGATGGGCTTTGCTGAATGATGACTGAAAGGTTTCGCACCAAGGATGACACGGCTGCCTCAGTGGCATTGCCTGCGATCACTCTGAAATTCTAGAAATAAAAATGGTTACATTCTAAAAAACAATAAAATGCTTATGTTTCATCAAGTGTAAATCAGATTTCTTGGCCACATATCACTAACATTTGTATGATGCGTTATAATGTAGGATAATTCTATAACAATCATAACAACAATGGGTGTTATTCAGTGCTTTCTATATTCCAGACACTGTGCTAAATGCTTTACCAGGGATTCATTGAGATAATCTTCTCACAACCCTTTGAGCGAGGTAACATTATTATTTCTTTATTTTATAATTAAGGAAACTGAAACTTGAAGAGACTTATTAAAAAACATTTTCATATAAATTATTATCATAATTATGCAGTAACTGATGTTCAGGGAGATTCAGTGACTTCCCAAACAGTATCCAGCTAGGAAGTGGTAAGGTCGGGTCTACTGGCATTAAGTTCTATGTTATATTCACTATACTATGCTGAGAAATCCTTGTAGGATGGGAAGATAGAGGGACACATGTGGAGATATGACTACACTTTGTCACTGGATTTGGAATTTTAATTCTTCCTTGAGGCTCCCATCTGCTTCCACTACACTGAGCTAGCGTGGAGGACGGCAAAGAAGGGTTATTCCCTTCCATTCAAAACAAGTCAACCCAGGAGCCCAGACCCCACTGGTTTTCCTTTTTGCTATTCTCAGCTGACAGCGCTATTCTCTGCCCAGGGCACCTGAGATCTGCCTGCCCTCATACCCTGGGGTAGACTAGTCCTAGCTATGGTCTATGTCCAGAACTAAGGCAAAGAAGGCAAGAGCAAGGAGACTTCAGGAACCGTCTGGTCCAATCTCTGCCCCCACGTTTACAGATAAGGAAACTAAGGTCCAGAAAGGGAGAAGTAAACATTCTACAGTCCCTTGATAAATACCATTCTGGGGTTCTCTACTGCAATAGTAGGGTCTCTGGCTGGGACAGAAGTTCTGCTCAATATGGGGATCTATTTGCAGAACAGTATCTGGGAACTGGTCTTAGAGTCGCTCTTTCCCGTGACTCGAATCCTAATTCCTCACCATTTGCTTCCATCTTTCTCTCTACCTTGTCTTGAATACTTGAACCTTCCTAAAAGAGCACCATGGGGAGGTCATAGCACTGGACTGAGAATCATGTGACCATGTTTCTAGTTCAGCACTATTGCTACCAAAAGGACCATTAGCCCCTTAGTCTTTCATTTCTGGATCTATAAAAGAGCTTGGTAAACCAGATGACCCTTAAGATCCATTGCAATTCTATCATTCTATATGGTTAACCTCTGCCTGACCCACTCCCTGCCCTGAATTCTGACATGTGTACATCCTCACTTGTATTATGCCTACAGCTTCCGACTCATACCTTTCACTTAGATCTTTGATTCCTAGGCTTTCCGGACTTCCAATGCCAGCATAGTTGCTGTTCTACCATCTATCATAGACCTCTTCAGCATTGATTCACTCCTCTGCAGCACCCCTCCACACCAAAACCATCAACCCTGACATTTTCTGACCTTCTCAGCTGCCACCCAGACTCTGCTACTCATGCCTCCACTCTCTAGGTTGACCAGGGTCTGATGTCACCCTTGAGTTCTGAGCACTCACCAATGAGACGAATTGACATATTTTACCCTCCACCTCACTGGGATATCCCCACTGTGAAACTCAAAACCAGGATAAGTCTGCAAGATGGAAATGCTTTACCTTCTTCAGTTCTTCCAGCTGAGAGAGCACACAGCTCTCCTTGACGACCTGCCACCCAGAGGGCTGGCACCTGGCCGTGATGTTTCCAGTGTAGTCACTGCTACAGGGAAGAGTATACTCATCATTCTTAGACCCAAATCCAAAGACAAGGTTGTTACACTGGACTGGAAAACAATGGAAACAGAGAGGAAAAATATCTCTGACTATCCTGGCCCTCTATATAAACTATATAGCAGTGCTTTAGCAATGATATTTTCAGAGACAAAATGAAGGCAAAATTCGGGAAGAGATGTCTGTCTTTGATGCTCAGCTTCATTCCTACCAGCACCTTTTTCTCCTTCGTAATGCCCTCCCCTCCCCAAGTTCGGCCCCTCTCCTTCGGGGTGTCTGATCTGTGCCAACAATCTCACTTTTAGTGGGCTATCAAACAGTATTAGGTAAAAGTAAGGCAGAGTAAGATAACTCCCAGCAAATACTTTCACTCTTTAAGGGAATACTAGTAAGCCAGAAAATCTTTGAAAAGCTATGGAACAAAGCAGTAATGATGTGCTTAAAAATGGGCAGTTACCATCAGAGGTGATATGTCCTACTTTGTACCCTTTTAAAGGTTTCTCATGCTGTAACCAGCCACTAGTGACTCTTGCAACTGGCCCTTAATAATATACTCTTACTGTGACTGGGACTGGGAGGAGGAAATCTTGAATGGAAGATCCACAGGGCTGTGATTTTTGTTTGTTTTCCCCATTGCTGTGTCCCAAGTGCACAGACACTTTGGACACTTAGTCAATATTTGTTGAATAAATGTTGTTGAAGGTGGCACAAATTTTGGTAGGAGAGGTTTAATATTGAATGTAAAGAAGTTAAAGAAAAGTAAAAAAATATCAGAAGGGGTGTGTGTGTGTGTGTGTGTGTGTGTGTGTGTGTGTGTGTGTGTGTGATCACCTGGATGTATGCATTCTTTCCTTGATTCCTTGGATTATGATTTAGGAATATTGTCAGCCCCGGTGATATTTCCACATTTACACCAGTAAACTGCTGCTGAATCGTTTCCATCACAGCCTGCAATAAAATCAGTCTTCCATGATGTTTACAGTGGAGGTTAGATCACCGATTAACAAGGATCCAAACTGTCAGCTGAAATTGAATTTCACCATGAACAGCTGCCTGTTTCTACTGAAAGCCAGTCTTAGAATAATTCTGTATCAGAAACTTCTCCAATCTACTTCCTGAAAACACAAATAAGCTACTAATCAGAGGACTACCTTAACCTAAGTAGAGGATGGAAGTCCAGTATTACCTTTTCCGAATACTCTGAAAGAGTCGTCTTCTAGTGGAAACAGCTTGTGAAGGCCTGCCTTAGCCTTCCCAGCCACCTGTTCAATCGCTGACAGCAGCTCAGATGTGCTGCTGGAGCCAACAACCTCATACCCAGCACTGATGCTTCCATCCCTATAATGATTATGTGGAAAGAAAAATGAGATTCATTCATTCAATCACTCAGGGCCTACCGTGAGTGTGCATGACATTAGATCCACAGAAACAAATCAAACAGATTTGGTCCCTTCCTTCATGGAACATACATTCTAGTGGAGAAGGCAAAGCAAAGAAGAAACAAGTAACCACCATATATAAATAATTATATGTATATAATACTATATAATAATTATATATAATTATATACATAAATTTTGTAAGTGTTATGAGAGACAGGTGCAGTGATAAGAATAGCAGGTAGAGATGAGGCCCACTTTAAATAAGACGGGTCAGGAAAGGCTTCTCTGTGCAGAGGGTCTTTGAAGCTGAGGCCTGAAGGATGAGAAGAAAAGGCCAGTGATGCAAAGAACACTGGTGTAGCATGTCAGCACATGTGAAGGTCCTGAGGTAGGAAAATGTCTATGAGTTTGACAGATTTAAAGACTAGCATGATTCAAGTTCAATGAGCAAGAGAGAGACGGGCTGGAGGTGACATTAGAGAAGTAGCCAGGAGCCAGACCATATACGGCCTTAAGAGTTTCAATTTTATTTCTTATTAAAAGGTTTTATTCTTTATTAAAAGGCAATGGCTGGGGCCGGCCTCGTGGCGTAGCAGTTAAGTTCGCAGGCTCTGCTTCCACGGCCCCGGGTTTCTCAGGTTCGGATCCCAGGCGCGGACAGACACCTTGACAGACATCGCTTGTCAAGCCATGCTGTGGCGGCGACCCATATAAAGTCAAGGAAGATGGGCACTGATGTTAGCCCAGGGCCAGTCTTCCTCAGCAAAAAGAGGAGGATTGGCAATAGATGTTAGCTCAGGGCTGATCTTCCTCACACACACAGAAAAAGGCAGTGGCATGATCAGATTTATTTTTTAAGATCATCACTCTGGCTATGATGTAGAAAACAGACTGAAGGGAGGTGAGCAAGGAAGCAGGAAGACTAGTTAGGAAAGAGGTGGTGGTGGCTTGAACTAGTTGGGTACCAGTGCATGCAGGGAGAAGCGGTCAGATCCAGCTTGCATTTGAAGACTGAGCCATAGGACATGCTAATGGAGCAGACTTCAGGTGTGGGAGAAAGAAATCAGTCAAGAATGACTGCAAGAATGGAAAAACAAGCTAATATATTTGTATGACAGAATATTACCAGGCAATAGAAAGGAAGTAACCACTGATACTGGGAAAAACAAGGATGAATCGCAAAGACATCATGCTGAATGAAAGAAGCCAGACACACAAAAGCTACTTACTGAAGGATTCCATTTATATGAAGTTCTGGACCAGGCAAAACTAACCTATGGTGATAGAAACAAGATCAGTGGTTCTTTCTGGTAGGGGGGGTGGAGGTGGGCATGGAGATTGGCTGGAAAGGGGCACAAGAAACTTTTAGAATAATGGAAATGTTCTGTATTGATAGGCGGCAACTTGTACAAGCATTTGTCTAAGCTAATTAAGCTGTACACTTAAGGTTTGAGCACATTACACTATGTAAATTATACTTCAACAAAGTAAAAGTAAATTAAAACAAAGGATGGCTCGGGGTGCAGGATTTAGTTCGTGCTTTGGCAGCCCGGGGTTCGCAGATTCGGATCCCGGGCGCCCGTCAACGCACTGCTTGTCAGCCAAGCGGTGGCGGCGTCGCATATAAAGTAGAGGAAGATGGGCACGGATGTTAGCCCAGGGCCAGTCTTTCTCAGCAAAAAAGAGGAGGATTGGCAACGGATGTTAGCTCAGGGCTTTTTTGTGTTTCCTCACACACAAAAAATAAAGAAATAAAAGAGTAAAACCTAAATAGCTATAATTTATAGTCTTATGCCTGCTTTTACTGTGATTTTCTCTACAAATTATTGGAGGCAGCTTCTAAGATACGTATGATGGAATGAAAGTCAGAAATATAAATAGAAAACCAGGACCAAGGAAAAGAAAAATATGAATATTGACTACAAAAATTATTATGATTGAGTTTCAATTTTGTCTGTGAGTTCAATGACAGCAAAGTCAAAAAGAAAAATATAATTAATTATATAGATCTGATATAAGAAAAAAAGAAGCAGTGTTTTTCCTGGCATTGAATTTTAAAGAAAATTTTACACTATATGATGACATGAGATGACTTAAAGGATAATGTCCCGGACAATTATTTATAGCAAATGCTGTTGAAAATTTTCTATGGCTGTTCTTTCAATTCACCATGAAAAAATGTATGTCAGATTCTCTCAACTCTAAGTCACTTCCTCTACCAGGCTATTAATAGCGGGTAAACAATGCATACCTGGCTAAATAACCAAATAACTTGGAACTAAAGCATGAACAAAGGGAAAATTTATTTGCTGCAACAATGACTACTAGGTTTTGAACTATGGTGCATACATGATATCTATGCAATAATATAATTTATCCAAAGCTCCCCTCCTGGTTCCCAGTTCTACAGTATCATACCCCCCTGTGGTTGTGGAAGGAGAAAATCCTTCCCCCTACAACCCACAACCCTTATCCTCTCACCACTTCCCATACATGCACATCATGGTCTTCTGTTTCCTTTCAAGTTCTGCCTTATACTGTGGATTTGCAATCCTAGTCTCTGATCCATAGCTTCGAGAATTCCATTCAATATTTAAATTCCCAAACTCACTTCAATGAGAATATAGACTTTCCTCTTCAGACTTTTTAAAGTTTGTCCAGTTTTAGTAAGAATCCTACTAGACAGATCAGTTCTGCCTTCTTTTCTGTCAAGGTCACTTGAGAACAGCACTAGGCATTCTGCAGGACTGATGCACAATTCCGGGGATGCCCTTCTAAGGCCGTTGTGTTACTTACCGAAATTGGGTGACACGAACTGACTCAAAACCTTGAATTCTTTTGTATGCTTCTTTAAGCTTACAAAGAGAACAAAGGGCAATATGTCAATCTTTGTTCCCACACAAGAAAGACATTTGAGCAAAAAATGGATGCAGACAATAAATAAAACAACAGAAGTACCGAGCAAAGGAAAGGGATACGGCGGGAAGTAGTTGCACGTTATACAAATATTGTTAAAATGACAGTTGAGAATGTATGCACACACACACATAATTTATTTTTGAGGTTGCTAATAAAGAGTAAAGAACCAACTACTTAGAATATGGGATGAATTTGGTGCCAGATAATACAATAAATTTACTCAAAATTTATCTATTTTCTCCTTCTCAAAAATAAGCCATTAATTTCCATATATACTTAAAATAAATCTATCCGCAAAATATTAGAACCACACTTGAACCATCATCCTAGGCAGACGTACACTGATCTAGTCTTTACGTAACTTTATCATGAGTCCAGAATTTTGCTCAATAACTCTCAGAAGCCTTTCTCGCTAACAAGGGAGGCTTCTTTATGGAACAAATTCCAATGAAATTTTCCCAAATGAAAATTTCATTTGACCAATAAAAAACAGAAAATAATCAAGAAGTCTTGGTATAATATTACCCACATAAATGAGCAAAACTGAACACAAGAGAAGTGGAAGGATGTCAACTGCTAAATTCCCCTAGAAAAAAAAATGTTCAAAATATGTCAGTTGTGGGTAATGCTATTAACTGCTCTGTAATAACTCATTGAAAACCAATAATTAAGAATATGTATTAAATAAACATGCTGAATTGAAGACATCTGAATTTATTGGTTAAACAACAGTTTCTTATGTAATAAGTAGAAAGTGCTTACTTGAATTTCAATTCCAGTCGCATATCTGGAGTATGTAGCAGAGGATGAATTCAAAAGGTCTTTGTTAAATGTTTCACTAATTTTGAAAGTGCCCCAAACCTCTATGGGAATTAAAAAGAAGTTTATAGATATAAAAATTACTCACTTGATTTTATTATAGCATAAAATTACAGAAGTACAATTTGGAGCCCATCTATTCAACAGTGTTATTTCAGTTGCTTTTTACAATGAATCTTCACCTAAAATAATATAGGTGAACAAAACCAGAGTTTTTAATTGTGGATTTGGAAAGTAATGGAAAATTGCTGGTAATCAAGACAACCTTATAAGAAGGTAAATGTGTGGTCACTCACGTGTGGTTGAATAAGACAGTCACTTAACTCTGAAATATATCCCCATCTAGGCATTGAGCTTAAACATTGTTCCTGTTAAAAATTTAAAAACAAAATCACTACTTGCTAGCTCCAACATACCCCTTGCTTACTCATCACTGGTGCTTTTCTGCATTGGGACAGGTCTTTACCCATCTTTGTATGGACAAATCCTGTTTATCCATCATTTAGGACCAAGTCCAATGCATCTCTTCTGCAAGGTGCAGAGATTCTTTCCTTCCTCTAAATCCCTACAGTACTTTATCCATACCTCACTTACAACCTCTGTACCTACACATCTATTTGTAAACACGTCTCATGTATATATGTCCCTGCTTCACTTTGGGAAGCCCCTTATGAGGACGATCCCTGTCTGATCCATCTTTGCACCCTTGAAGATTGCTCAGACATGGACCACCTTTCAAAAGGTAGGCTTTCATCAAAATTTGTTGAAGAAATTATATTGTCTTCTTTCTTGTATTACACCCTGATCTCCACAGCTAGCCTGCTAATTCATAGATAGCAAGAGAAATGCTCCGTTGTGTCCTCCCAGAATAAGATCTGAGTATAAAGATGGTCCTTAATAAACACCTATTGCCTTCACCCGAATTGTTGTGATCCTGGGAAGGGGAGCCAGGGATGCCTGGGAAAGCTTGGCTATTTCAGGTCCTCTCTCACTCTGTGCTCAGCTCTACCAAAATTCAGAACTTCAAGATAACTGGAGTAGTCTCTGGGAAACTCCTTAGAGTCCTTCAAGCCCTGGAACCCATGTCGTTTGGCTCACCTCTTCATCCACTGAACATAAACCCGAGTCAACAGTAGCTCCTTCAGCTTCCACTGGTTTCCTAAGCTAGACTTTTAACTTCTGGTTCATTTTGGTGATGCACTCAGTACACATATTTGTTGGCAATTTAGAGCATTTCTTTCAATGTAACCACTATGTGTTCCTCCCTGCTTTCACACCTCTAGGCTTCCCTTTTCTGGAACTTGATGTTGGCAAAAGAGATGAAAAGGAGGTAGGAAGAAAAATTTTATTTACTCAAGCAGTTCTCCTACTTGGGATTTCAGCGAATCTCCCTAAATCTCAATAGAACCATAGAATTGCTGAGCTGAGCTGGATTTAACCTCAAGGTTAAAGTGATGCCTAAACATGAACTTGCATTTCTGGATTTTCTGCACTTATGAGGCTCTCACTGTGTCCAGCCAAGCCTACCAGGGTATATCGTCCCTGCCCTTCAATCTCCTGCAAACACTAGCTCTGCTCAGGGAGACAACGAGAAACACAAGAGCAAAGGGCTAGAGTTCCCTCTCTGTCGCATGTTGGGCGGGAGAAGCCCCGGCCCAGATCTCCCCTTCTGGTATCTGTGCTTACTTGTTCTCTCACAGAAATTGACACTCTGGGTGAGGTTGTTGAGATGACAATCACAGCTCTGGTGTGATCCGGCCGTGTGAAGGTAGCATTTCTGGGGATCAAGGCATGAGGGAGGAAACCAGGTATAGCCATCTTCACAGGCACACCGCAGGAGCCCATGCTGGTTGCCACAGTCTGCACAAAAAACAGAGCTTCGTCTCATGGGGCCTCATCAATAAACTGACTTCTGCCGAGTTCTCGTCTATGGCTCTGACTTACAATCTGAGCCAAATATTTCTCACCAAAGGCTAGAAGGATGAAACTAAGATGGCACATTGTTTAAGGTAAAGAAATGGTCAACTCAATAGATTATGAGCTTGGTATCAGAAACCTATCAAATATTAAAATTGAATGGCTGGGACCTGCATCCAAAAGAAGAATGTATGTCCAGTGGATATCCCTTGGAATGGAAGAGAGAAGCACAAGAAGGTATGTCAACCTGAGAGTTATTTGAAAAGTTTTAGAAGGTATTCATCTACTATCTTATCAGAAGCTCCCCCCATCCACCCAGAACTATTCCCAGGAACGCCCTGTAAGCAAGATGGCAAAGGCAGAGAGACTTGTTTTTTGAGAATCATGATGAAAAATTCCATCTGCCAATCCTGGATGCTCATTCCCTTCTCACTGACCTAAAACTCCCACTAAAACCCATTCATTTTTAATAGACCAAAAAATGGGGTAATGTCACCAGACATCATTTAACTTCTCTGAATCCCACTGTTATGGTCATTAGTGCTGTTTGCCGACTATTTCTTGCCCTCTTCCAGGCACACAGCAGGATTGCATACCCTGGTCCCCTGAGGTTGAATGGGGCCGTGGAATCAGTCCTGGTCAATAAGTTGTGAGCAGAATTAATGTGTGCCCCTTCTGTGTTAGAGAGTTCTACTGCCAATGTGAAACCCTCCAGTGCTCCATTTCTTTTTAGCTCAGAATGGGTACCTCTGACATAGTGTCTCATTCATCAACCTGAGTCCCCAAGTGACCACACAAACACAGCCCTTCTGCCAGCTTCAATGGACATGAAGCATCACAAAGAAATAAAACATTTATTCTTTTAAGCCACAGAGATTGTGGGAATGATTGTTTCCACAGCGTAACCTGACCTATCCCAACTGATACTCCCAGCTTCCCCAGTCCACTCCCAGTCCCCAGAAAGCTGACTTACATGTGGTGGCCTTTGCTCTGATAATCTTCACTGGCCCATGTAACCATAATGACGGAGGCTCCAAAAGCTTCAGAAAATTCTTCAAATCTCTTTTCTCCTTGGAATCTCGATAGGCCACCTGAAGCAGCAGCTCATATTCCTGGACTGGGCCTAAAAAGAGGAGAGAGTCAGAAGCCTCCTTTCTCAGTCTGGGAGGGGAATCTGGCCAAGGAAGTGAGCGTGAAGCAATCATCAGCTTCAGTCTGGAGGTCATGGACTCAACCACACCGCTTGTTATTGACCTTTGCTCATCCAGACATTGACTAAAAATGAGCACCCAGAGCAAACATGCAGAGAGGCCCACATGTGCCTGATATATGTCTACCCTCTCACTTCTGCCAGGCCGGCTGCTCCCATGCTCTCAGACCCACCCCAGCATCACCCTCCTGACTTCACATGTGTCCTCAGGATACATCCAGAGTCAAGTTTCAGGGGTCAAGACTGAAGGGAGGAGAGGGAAAATCCTAGTCATCCTCTCCTCCTCCTCCCCCAGCTCTGGGCTCCTTGAACCATCTCCAATATAAAATCCGCAATCTCACACTTTCCTCTCCAAAGAGCCCTTCCTTCTCCTGTAAAAATGTTACATTAATCAGTCGAGTTTGAGAATTCATATGAAATGCAAAAGAAAAACAAAACAAACCCTTCCTTAAGCCTTTATGCACCTTCATCTCCATCCTATCATTTCTGAGCAGCACTTTTTTTTCTCTAAGGAGAGGCCATCAGTTGTTTTGGCTGGGAGAGAAGATGAATCCTAATAGTCTTCTCCCACCCAGAATTCATTTAGACACATTCACATGAAACTTAGTGTGAAATCTCGTGGGGTTTCAAGATCTTCTGAAGCTCATCTGGACCCCAGATTAAGAATGTGAAGGACCTTCAAGAAAAAGAGGCAAAAGGTGAACATCCTTTTATCCTGGGTCTCATTTCGCCATTGGCAATGAAATCTCTTAGATTTCTCAGGACACTGGCGTGCTTTCTGCAGAGACAGATGAGATGTGGAGCTTCTATGAGACTGTCCTGTTTCATAGGGGCCCTGTGGGGCTAGGCAGAGGGAGATTTATAGAGAAGAAAGGCAGCTGGATCAATCCCTAGGCTTCTCAGAAGAAAATCAAGAGGGTAACAGAAAGCTGGTCGAGGCTGCGACATGGCCCAGGACATTTACAAGAGACTTCCGTCTGCCCTAGCTCCCACCATCTCACACCATAGAGCCTTAACTGCCTTCTCTTACTCTCCCCAACTCCTTGTAGGCTGGAACCTCTGTCCCAGGTCTTGAGAGTCACCTCAAATGGTGGGAGCTAAGAGGATTCCCACTTCTACTGCCCAAGAAGGTAAGAAGTGGGGATCAGGGGAAAGGTAAACCCTAGTCACATTGTCAAGGCTTAATGGCACCAGTTCTGGAGCGAGACTGACTGGGTTTGATCATTTCTCCTGCCCCCTAGCTCTGTGCCTTTATCTCACTGTCTGTAAAATAAAGATGACGATTGTACCTACCTCAGAGGGTCAGTGTGAGGGTGGAATTCATCTAACACACTTCAAATAGTGCCTGGCACATAGTAGCAGCTCAACAATTATCAGCTGTATTTTCACTGCCAGGGCAAATATATTCATGGCATTCCAAGTTGAATTGTTTCATTTTGCTGAGGAATTGCAGCCTCGCATTCTGGTAAGTTCTATGGCCCTATTAGCACATTGTTGTATAGCAGATTCACTGCGCTGTAGAAAGACTTTTGTGGACTGACCCAGGAATCTAACAACCGTCTGTGTGCATCACTGTTTCCATGAGGAATACATTCTGTGCTTGAAATATCAGACTCACGAGTTAAATTTCAGAAAACAGCTCATTCCCAGACTGGAGGCTGTGCCCATTACTTACACGGTTAGGGTCAAGGTAAGGAAGAATATGGAGCAGCTGCTCACTAGGTATGGTGCAGGATACTATGCCTTCATTATGTTATTTAATCCTCACAAATGTTTTACTAGCAGGAATTACTATTATTCCCATTTTACAGATTTGGGGTGTTTAATAATGTGCCAAAGATCACACAACCAGTCAGAAGTACTATTGGGATTTGAACCCTGGTCTCTTGGCACCAGTGTCAACTGCACCATGCTATCTAATGGAGTCTCACCTAGAGGCTTTTTCTTATTCACAGTGAGTTCTCTTTTTGTTTTGATGTCATCACTTCTCTGTTAAAAAGAGAAAAAGAATAATTACGGTGAGGCTTTGTAATGTTGTACTTCATGAGGTATGTTGCATTTCCCAGATAAACTGAAATCGTGGATCTAAAATGCAAGCAAGGGAAGGTGGAGAGGTGGCAAGAGAAGGCTTCACTGAGGCAACTTTTGAGCACAAACCTGGAAGAGGGGACGTGAGGATCCCTGGAAAAAGAACTTTCCAGGCAGAGGGAACAGCATATGCAAAGGCCCTGGGATAAGACTATGTCTGGCATGTGAAGGCAGAGAGAGGAGGCCAGAGTAGCTAAGTGGAGCAGGTGAGGGGAGAGGGGCAGGAAGTGAGGTCAGAGAGTGTCTCCGGGGAGGCAGGTTGTGTAGATCTTTACAGGCTACGACAATGGCTTAGCTTTTACTTGAGTGAGATGGGAACTCACTAGAGCATTCTGAAAAGAGGAAGACACATTCTAATTTACTTTTTGAAAGTCTCAGTCCTGCAGCCATGTTGGAAATAGACAAGCACAGAATCAATGAGAGCATTTTTTCAGGAGTTATTGAAATGATATAGCTGAGAGATGATGAAGGTGTGGATGAAGGTAGTAGCCATGGAGGTAGTGAAAAGTGTTTGAATTCCTGGATATATTTTAAAGATAAAGCCAAAAAAAAGAAAGAGCCGATGGTTTAGATATGGGTTATGAGAAGAGTCAAGCACGAAAATAAGTTTTCTGCCTAAGCAGCTGGACCAAGGATTGTTAATGCCACCCTATATGCTTTTTCTCCATCAAAGATGCTATAGGAGAGAATGTGTTGAATTTTTAAAAATCTCCAAGATGGTTTTCTCCAAGATCCTTATTCTGCAATTAGGTCATCTAAGCTCCAAGAGAGGAAATGACTCATCCAGGGCCACCCAGCTAACTTCAGTAATGTTGAGACAAGAACCCAGGACTTCTGATTCCAAGTCGGTTAAACTATGTAGTTTCAGTTGCCTAGAGAATGATGGATTCTAAAAGTGCCAGAAGGAGAGAGGAGAGGTGATAGAGAGGAAAAACGGGACAGATGGCCACTCACCTCCAGGAAGCCATCATGGCCCTCTGTGACCGCGAAGAAAGAGATAAGCCAGAGTACTCGAACCCTCATCCTCAGCGGGTCCCTGTCCTTTTCCTGGACTGAACACAAAGAGCTGGGTTCACAGTCTGTGACTAGACAAATGGTGCGCCATGCAAGGCTGAGCACAAAAATAAGTAATTCAAGCCAAAATTTAAAAATACACCCAGGGGTAGGGACCGACTGAGCTGATTAGAAGCCCTGAGTGTTGATTATTTTTCCACTTCATGTAAGTAGCCTGAGACACCATTACTTCCCCTCCCATTGCAGAAGTAGTAAATTTACGTCTTTACGAATTTACTAGAAAATTTCTCAAGAGCTCTCCTCTAGGTGATCAAATTTAACTAAACATAGGCTATTTTCAAATTATGACTTGTTTAACTTTGAAACTAGGTACATTTAACATCCAGTCTTTTATATTTCACTGAGGTTTCCTTTTCATCTCAGTAAAAACAAGCATTTACACAACTAAGAACCCTCAGAACCATTCATGTAAGGGTAGAATCTGTGTATTTAAGCATACAAATAATAATAAACCAATCTAGCAAATTTCCTTCTTGATAGTTGATGTAATTAGCAACAATTTTCCTCAAGTTTATGGTTATCTCATAGTAATTTAGGCAAAACTCACACATAGTCATGGTCACAAAAGTAATCATTTATACCCAGGTTATTTGGTGTCAATGAAACAAATCATGACAAGTTAGAACTGTTCTGTCCAAAAAGTAGTCACTAGGCACATGTGGCAATCCAGATTTTAATTTTAATTACAATAAAATGAAATTTAAAATTCACATTCTCAGTCACAATAGCCACATTTCAAGTGCTCAATTGCCACAGGTGGTTAGGGGCTACCATGTTAGGCAGCATAGACACAGAACACTTCCATCTTGGCCAAAAGTTTTATTAAGCGTGGAATATTATTCAGCCTTAAAAAAGAAGGAAGTCCTGTCACATGCTACAACATGGATGAACCTTGAGGACATTATGTTAAGTGACATAAGCCAATCATAAAAAGACAAATACTGTAGGATTCCACTTATATGAGGTATCTAAAGAAGTCAAACTCGTGGAAATAGAAAGTAGAATGGTAGTTGCCAGGGGCTTGGAGGAAGGGAAAATGGGGAGTTGTTATTCACTGGGTCTGAGTTTCAGTTTTGCCAGATGAAAAAGTTCTAGAAATCTGTTGCACAACAATGTGAATATACTTAACATTATGGAACTTGTACACTTAAAAATGGTTAAGATGGTACATTTTATGTCATGTGGGTTTTTTTAACCACAATTTAAAAAAAGTTTTATTGGACACCATTGACAGAACATGAAGGAATACTTCCCTATGGCCTCTCCACATTCCTTTCACATCTCCCCAGGAAAAGATGAAGAACTAGGATTCCCAAACTCAACAGCCCACCACTGGGATAAGTGCCCTCGATGAGCAGCACAGAAGAGGCAGAGCTGGGCCCCCTTCCTGCCCTACCTCCTTCCTAGATCTCCTTTAAACTTCATGCTGACCCTGCCATCCCCAACAGTGCCGCCCCACACTTTACTCTCTGATCTACAAGAAAAGAGGAAAGACATTAGAGGCAGGAAATGACTACCACAGACATGGCCTACATGTCAGCAGAGACACTTTCTAGGGCTTTCTAGGGAAGTATGAAAAATAGGCAAGGGGACACATTAACTTTTGGATTTACCTCCTCCCCTTAGGTGAACGGTCCTTGCGTGCCCCCTCTTCCTGCTTCCAAGACTCCTCCTGAATCTGTAACTTTAACTTTCTTCAGGCAACAGTCTGCACTCCAGATCATTCTTCCAGATCTTGCTTCCCAAAACTTCTCTGCTCTGAGTCCTATTCCCTCTGCCCTGTGCTTTCTGCTTTCCAAAAGGGATGGATATTTGTCTCTAGAGTAGTGTTTTTCAAACATTTTTGACCCATAGAAAGAGATATATTTTATAACATGAGTATATATATATATATGTGTGTGTATATATATATATACACACACAACTAATAAAATGTATGAATGTGTGTGTGTGTGCATAGAGAGAGAGAGAAAGAGGAAATAACTGAACAGTTTTGTGAGACAGAACTAATTCTTTCTCTGAGACATGCCCTTGGATATTTTCTATTCATTTTGTTTTATTTCATTTTTATTGGTAAATTGTCATATCCCGCTAAATTGATTTCCCAATACTTCCTGGGGTGCAGCCACATTGTAGAGAGAACTTGTGCTCTTTCCAGCCCCTTTCCCACTTTTTCTCCTCTTCCAGGGAAGACTTTTGTTGTTGTTGTTGAGGAAGATCCACCCTGAGCTAACATCTGTGCCAATTTTCCTCTATTTTGTATGTCAGTGGCCGCCACGGCATGGCCGCCACAGCATGGCCACCACCAAGTGGTGTAGGTCTGTGCCTGGGAATGAAACCTGGGCCGCCGAAGTGGAGCTCGCTGAACTTAACCACTAGGCCAAGGGGCCGGTCCCCAGAGAATACTTTTAAAGTGGATTCCTGGGTACTGTTCAGGCCATGGTCTGTAATCTGGAGCTTTCAAAGTGCATTAGAATTTCGGTGCACGTGGGTGTGATCTATCCTCTCTTGAGCTGGGGTCTGCTTCCAAGTGGGAGGCCTGGCCCTCATATGGCTCTTTCTCTCAATCTCTCTCTGAAAAATCTTTCTCCCATGTGGGGTCCAGGCCTGAGGCTACAAACCCAGCTCAAGAAGGCCTGGGTGACAGCTCTGGGCTTTGTGAGGAAACTCTCTCTCATGCTCTGGGCCTCTTTATTCCTTCTTCCTCCTATCCTGGAAGGTGGATTCTGGGCTGTCTCCTTGGGTTTGGTAGAAATGGTAAACTATAACTATAGTCAGGGTTTCAGACCAGTGATTTGGAGTCACTGCTCTGTACACCAATCATGAATAGCTGGACTACAAAGAAAGGGAGGAGGAGGAAGAGGAAGAAGAAGAGGAGGAGAAACGAAAACATGTAGGAGCTCATTAGAAGATACAGATGCCCCCATCCTACACTAACCCTACTAAATCTTAGACAGGCCAGGCTCAGCCATGTGCATTATTAAAGCTACCCAAGTGATGCTGACCTTCAGGTAGCTTTGAGAGTTGTTATTCTAGACTGGTTCCTTTTTGTTGTTAGTGCTGTTGAGTGGATTCCAACTCCTAGCAACCCTGTGTCCAGCAGAGTGGAACCTCGCCTGGTCTTTCTGCGCCATCCTCTCACCTTCCGGTGCTGTATCAGACAACGCTCTGCTGCTATTCACAGGGTTTTCATGGCCAATTTTTTCAGAAGTGGGTGACGAGGTCCTTCTTCCTAGTCTGTCTTAGTCTGGAAGCTCTGCTGAAACCCATCCACCATGGGTGACCCTGCTGGGATTTGAAATACCGGTGGCATAGCTTTCAGCATCACAGCAATACGCAGCTGCCACAGTCTGACAACCGACAGATGGGTGGTGTGGTTCCCTGACCGGGAAACAACCCGGGCCCCAGTGCACAAATCTTAACCACCAGACCACCAAGGCTGGTTCTAGGATAGGGAAAAAAGAGTTCTACACCTAAGTTAATCCTGCAATTTGAATTCTTCTTTGGGATTTGGGACCCAAGCTCCAACTAATCAAAACTTTCTTCACTTCCTTGGTACATACAGCCCTTTCTGGGATAGGGTCAGAAGACTGATTGTCAGATAAATAACACATAAATAATTTTTTAGTGTAAGTGTGCCCCACACCATACTTGGGATACTATTCATTGTCCAGAATTATTTATTGTTGTTCTGAAATTCAAATTTCACTGGACATCCTGTATTTGACAACTACTTAAAGGTAGGAAAACAGTCTCTTGAGGCACATAGGTCAAAACAGGCTGTGTAGCCAGACTGCGCAGGGGTCAGGTCCCAGCTATGACGTCTATCAACTAGATGCTCTTTGACATTTTCTTAGACTTTCTATACCTCAGTTTACTCATCTATAAGATGAGGGAAATAGTATCTAATTCAGAGGTTCTTAGGCGAATTGAATGAGCTATTGCATATAAAGTACCCAGAACAATGCCTGGCAGGTTTGGTAAGCCTCAATTCTTGTTAACTATTAATATGAGCATTACTAGCATTTCAATCTCATCATCAGTTTATATAGTTACTTGTTGGATTGTGTCAGAATTTGACTTGAAATCTGAGTCAAATTAACTTAAAATAAAAGGTGCTTCTGGGTTGATGGCCACCACTGTATAAATGGAGGGATTCCAGCCTCAAGGTAATAAAAATACATGTTTATGGTAACTGAATTATCTGACTCAAAGGCAAGTTCTCAGTAGTGAGGATGTCAAGAAATACTGTGGGGTGGGGGGCGGAGGGGGTGTGGGAATCTGATATCCCACTTAATTTTGCCTTTACTAGATATAAACCCCATGGTATTTGCAGCACTTCCCTTCCAACTGGAAGGGTTCAATTACTTAAAAATTCTCAGAATCCGGGTGTCCTTGCCACAGACGAGGAGCCGTTGTCATCACAGTGTGCATGTTTACATCATACCCTCTCTGCCTGACCTACAGCTGTGTTGGAACTGGCTTCCGTGGGAAGGCTTGGCCATGGTAGAACCCCCCTCACTTCCTTGAATTCATTCATGTGAATTCACTCCTGATAACCCCTGTCCTTCAGTTTGCATAAAACAATCATTAGAATTTGCCATTACACCCCTGGAGACTGCTGTCCATTGTCTCCCCATTCTTCCAGTTCTGTATTTATGGGCTCGAAATATCATTTATTTATGTCAACAGCTGTCTCCTTACCCGCAGTGGTGCTTGGTTGGAACAGCTCACACCTACACTTTCCAGCATTTTTAGCAACAATCTAATCTTAGGCACAGTTGAACCCTTGGGTTGCTTTCCTGGCATCAGTATTTATGGGATTATGCTGCTTCTTCTATAAATAGAAGAATTCCCCGTAGAGTTGTCTCCCTCCTCTCTGTCTTGGACTTACATGTGCACACATGCATAATACACACACACACACACACACACACACACACACACACACACTAATGGAAAGAGCAGATCTTAGCTAGGATCTGAAAGAAATCATGACTCAAATAGAACTGATTGTTTTACGGGCAGAGGGCCTGTAAAATCTTGTTTTTATTTTATCTCTTATTTTATAAGTTTTTGATAATATTTGCATTGGGCTCTGTCTTTGCATAGGAATCTTTGGGCCATCTGCCTTTGAGAAGAGTTTCTTTGTGTTTCTTTAAGTAGGCAAAAATAGTAGAGAAGACAGGTGGAAAGATAAGTGGGGGACAGAAAAGATAACCAATTTCATATCTGGAAAAATGTTTGGAGATTTGGTAAATTGTATGGGCTAGACAAACTTCTTCTGGAAGGACTATAATTTAAAGTTGTTTACAATCTCAATGAGTGTCTATAAATATGTGTGCACAGTAAAAGTTTAAACACATATTTTATATTTTAGCATGTTTTTAGTATGTTTATGTTGTATAAACCTAGTAGAAAGAGACCCAGATGAATTAGACCGTGACCCCAGATTTGTCTGTTACCTGTCAGCACTTATGAAAGTTAAAAAAAAAAAACTCACTGGACTCAGTTTCCTTCTCGATAAAATGAGTGATAAAAAAAGGTCAGCTCGGATCCATTCACATTCAGACTCCATTATTTTATGCCCATTTCCCAGTTTCTATTTATAGACTATTTAATTGTTCTTTTCATTAATGTCTGTCAGTCATCAAATCTAAGCCTGGAAAGATTAAAAACTTTTACTGGGCTTTATTTCTGTTTTCTTTTCAAAGTGGTTATGTTAATTCTTCAGCATTTATTGAGATGGGCTGAGGCCATACTAAGAATTAAGTCCTTGGATTGAAAATAGAGATATGATTTTTAAGAATTCTAGACTTATAAGGCTGGAACAGACAGAAGGAATTACTTAGCTCAGCCATCCATGCCCTGGGACACTTTACCAATCTACTAAACTTTAATTTGTTCACCAACTGTGCACTGAGAGCCCCCAACTTCCCGGGCGCGGTGCCCGGCACTGGCTGTTCACAACATAGTCACGTAGGGTGCTCGTGCTCTGTAGCTCCACCCATTAGGAGGAACTCCAAAAGCAGTGATCCAGACCCACTTTTGAAAACAACTGCTAGGTTGCTGGAGCCTCTTTGTTCCAGGGTCCCTATTGAAATCCTCTAATGTTTCAATGAACGGATCTCCCTGCAGAGTCTGGTTTGTGGCCCTACCTCCTCATCTGATCCTTCTTGATCCAAAAATTGAGATACATTTTTTACAAGTCTGTGTGTCCTTTGCCACCCATTGGAACTTCAGCTCGAGAGCATTTCTCCTGTTGCAGGTGCTGTCAGCCTCGCCCAGCTGTGTGCTCCCTCCTAATGAGGATTCTGGGCTTTTTTAAACCCATTTAGTCTGTGTGTCATATCTTAGAAGAAATACAGGATGGTTTGTTGTTCTTAGCTCAACGTTGGCCCAATACTTCTTTGGTTGTCTTAGCAGTCCAGCTCGATTCTGTTGTAAAAAACCTGACTGCCAGCTTCATGGGTTGGCTCTATTCCCACCCCTTGTAACTAAAGATTTTCTCCTGTCACTTACAGTTCGGTGAAGCAGAAGTTACCACCAAGCCCTCAAAGGATGATTAACGGCATTCCAGAGAAGGTGCCAAGCTCTTTCTTGCAGCCAAGCCTTCAGCTTAGCTATGGGGACCCAGCCTTCCTGGAATCCCCAGATCAGGCTTATTTCTCATATTCCCCACTTGACTTTGCTTACTTAGAGTGGGTGAAGCCCAGAGAGTTTGAGCTTCCTCTTGGATTGTTCGCTCGAAAAAATACCTGAGTACCACTTGAGGGAGGTGATAGTTACATAAAAAGAAGAAATAAGAATAATTCTTTCAAATTTACAAAATGCTTTCATGTGTATTGACTTGATTATTTTGGCAATCTTGTAAATTAAAGGGGAATTATTTCCATTTCATACTTGCAGGAAACGAGAAGGGTAAACCTAAATTCTAAATAAAAAGAATTTATCAACTATTTCCCTAAATTTCTCTCTCAGAAGAATCTAATATTCTAATATTTCTCTAATATTTCTCTTGGACTAATATTGGACTAATAATCTAATATTTCTCTTGGACTCTGGGCCAGTTCATTTTGTTGTGTGGGGCATGACTTTAATAAAGTCGTGACTGTTAATTTGATCTCCATCTGAATTCCTTACAAATAAGCTCTCTTTGTTCAGGAAAAAGAATACATGTTTCAAAGCTATCCTCCTAATAAATGTGTCCTTGGTGTCTAAGGATACTCACCTGTCTAAGCATGAACACACAATTCATCAGGCCATTGCAAAGAAGGTACAGAACAGGCTTTGTGGGATCTTCATATGTGAGCCATCAGATTAGAGGTGTTACAAACTCTTCTTGATCTATTTTTGAATAAGAGTAAAACAAATTTCTAACTTCTGATTCAAAACTTATCCTGATAAACCTTAATGGTTTCAAATCTACCAAAAAACACTCACTCTTTAAGTTTCCCTATGCGTATTAACAGTATTTTCATCATAATTCCCTAAAGAGTAAAGGCAAATTTTTCAATCATATTCCCCAAATGATTCTTCTAGAAATAGAACCAGTTGCCTCGCATTCCACCTATCCTGCAAATGTCATGTCAATCCATACTCGAAAACCTTCCAGGCTCCATGCTATGTCAAACTTGTTATCATGGCAAACTCTTTATTTGGACTCCTATATTCTGCCCTCAAACGTTCCTTCTATTAAGCTTCCTCTTGTGTATGCTTAATTCCAGGTGAACCAGGATCTTTCTAGAGTGAAAATGCTGCTTCAGAAGGTTTATACATTTTGAGTTTTGATGGGCATGGCCAAACTGCCCTCCTAATTTATACCCGTTTACACTTCCTGGTAAGGTGTAGAAATTCTGTTACATCACACTGTCCCCAGCATCTTCTTAATGTTTGCCAAACCGACAGGTAAAATTTTATCTAATTGTTTTAATTTTCATGTCTTTGATTATTACTAAGATTAGGCACTTTTTCAGATGTTTATTGGCCATTTGTATTTTTCCCTGGCTTGACTATTTAAGTCATTGTTCTAACTTTTTCTGTTGGAATGTTCATATTTTTTAAGAACGGCTTCTTAGGAGCTCTTTATATAGCATGGATATTAGCTCTTGTCTGTCACTTGTGTTATAAATATTTGTTTATCATTTGTCTTTGGTCTTTCAACTTTTTATGTTGTCTTATTCTGCACAAAAGTTCAAAATGTAAATGAAATTGGACCTGTTAATCTTTTCCATTATAGATTTTAAACTTAAGGTCATGCCAAGAATTTTTTTTCTATAAAAAATTATAAAAATATTGTTTTATATTTTCTTCTAACACTTCTTTGGGTTTTTATAAAATCCATCTAGATCTTCAGTCCTTCTAGAGTTGTTTTAGGTTTTGCTATGAAATAGGGTTTTACTTTCATTTTCCTCCAAATGAATAATTAGTTATCCAAACTATGTTTCTTGGCTAAATGATTCTTTATGAACACCATCCTCATAATTCTTTATCAATTTTAATGGCCACATTGTCATATAATAAAATTCTGACTTAAATATATTTTAATTCTATTGCTATCTGTGTCTTTCCTTTTACTAGTTACTTGCTTAATTGGTATCTTAGTCAACCACATAGAAAAGTGTTATATGCCTAAGAAATATATTGTTAAATTTCTTATTAAAAATAATTAGCCTGATTCCTTCAGAGATTAAGCATAGGAAAGTCTTCAGGCAAAATCAGGCTCAAGTACAAACACAAGTATGAAAGGTTTTCATGGAAAATCTAATCTGCTTAATACAAAGTCTCTTCACCCAAAACTTTGCAGGTGCAAATCTGTTCTATTGTGACAAGCTGTCCCAACATCACAAATTTATAGTAAACACATGCTTATCCCTAAACAATAAAGGAACTCTGTGGTCAGATTTTTTAAATTTTACCTTGTGAGAAAGAAGCAAATGATAAGAAAATTATCTTAAAGACTTTATTTTAAAAGACTATTTAAAACAGATCAAAAAAACTAGAGTTTCCAAGATCTGTGCGCCTCTGGAGATTAAAAACCGACATTTGCACTGAGGAGCCAGATACGCTGGAAGACCTGATAACCCCCATCAACAAGATTTAACTCTATTTTGCACAGTTTTAGGGCTACAGACCTCATTGCTGTTCACCTCTTTGCATTTTATTTATTCAACTGACTGTACACAGGGAGTTGACCATACTCTATGAAATGCCAGGGCACTTTCACACTTGATAATTCTCACGGATTTTCATTCTCAACATGCCAGAGCCCCGATTTCCATCTGCCATTGAGTAGGAGCCCCTGTGAGATTACCTGTGCCTTGCTGGGGACGGGGTGTGGTAAGAGGGCCTCCCTCCCTGCTGGTTTTGTGTACTACAGTTGTGGAATTCAGCAAAACTGGAACCAGCCATGCATGTGTGAGAGTGCATTTAAGGCCATGATGCTATAGGCATTTGCACTATCCCTCCAGGTTTCTAGATGATTTTCATAGCTATTAAGACCACATATCTATCCACTCCAGAACTGTGGAGACCCTGACATCCCATGAGCACTTCTCCACTCAGACACAATCTAGGAGAATCCATGATGTGATTGAGAACAGGGTTTCCCTTTCTCTGTAGCTATGGGTGTCCCCTGCCAAAGAACTTTAGAAAGAGAACAAGGCAAGAGATTTTGAGAGCTGCACATACGTATGTTTAGATTGGGTAGCACATGGTTTCGTAAGGCGTGGCCTTAAGCAAAACAGAGAATTCAGTGACATTTGTCCTGGGGATGCTGCTCATCCACTTTCTGAGTCTGTCACCCTTGTCACACACTCCCCTGTCACTGCTTAACGCCCTTCAGTCCCCAGTACCCTCTTGCTCCTTCCAGTTTATTCTTGCTCCCAACGAAAATGCTAAAATCAGTCACTTATACCCTGGTTTGAATGAATGAGTTCATTTATTTTTCTATGAGGATATTTGCATTCTTCTAATTGCAGAATGAATGCCATCAGAGGGCGTATGGATGCAAAAGTATAGTGGTCCCCTTCCCCTCAGCACAGCAAGAGATAAACTCTGTAGTCCGGACCCTGTCTTGATTTCAAAAAAAATTAAAGAAATTTATCATCTTTTTAAAGAAGCAAGACATACACACCTCTGAGGCATGTCGGCAACAATTCACATCAACTGTGGTTGTGCACAAAATAGGAGTGTTTGCAAGCCAGCTGCTAGGACTCAAAATGCTTACACTCCTATTTTATATCTTAATGCTGAGTTCTACCGTTTTGCAAATTAAGTGACCGAAGCAAGAAAAGCTAAATAATTTGCTCCAAGTTATACTATTTGTTAATGATTAAAGTATTACATGGCCATTATTGTAAAATTGTTTTTAATTTTGGTTATGATTGGATAATTACTAGTGGTTTTATTATAGAAGAAAAGAACATAACAAAAGACTTGTGCTAATATTCTGCTAAATTTTAGAATGTGTTTTTATCTATTTTTATTACCTCTTATATCTATGATCTCCAGCCTATGTGTGTAATTATCAGGTTTAGCTTAATGGATATGGCCATCAAAAAGACAAAGTTATCATTTCTCCACGCCTCTCCCACCTTGACCTTCTTTCTAAGCTTCCTTCAGTAACTTCCCATCATTGAGTCTCTGGCATGGGTGGATCACACAGGATGTCAGGTTTATATGAATGGATTTTTCATGAAAAAGAAAAATTACAATTTTCAAGTCCTGTCAGTCAGAATATATAGTGTGTCGCTTTATATTTATTTGGGGAAAGGAGCAGAGGAGATGGTTTTAAGGGCCAATTTTCGGATTTTTCAGAGTCTAAGAAGGGAGTTAAACTGGGAAGTACTTCCCAGACGTATACTGCTTCAGTCAAAGCTTAAACAAATTCATCCTAAAGTGAAAGTAAATTTAATCCTGTCAAGGGTATTTTTATTTTAAGAGATTGCTAAGCTAATATATTACTAATTAGTGGAAGCCATGAGCTTGATATTTTTAGTAAGTTTCCTTGGTGGAACCTTCTTTATTTCAGTCAATCTACCTTCCAGGCACACCCGAAGAATAGGGGGTACCGTGTTATAATCCAGAGAGAGAAGGGTGAGCTTTGAGTCAGAAAATCCGGACTTAGAGACTCAGCAAATCACCTCAGTTTATTCAGTTACCAAGAGGCTGGCCTCTGTTGTCTCTGCTTGTTACTTTTTCCACTCTCTGTTCCTTTATTTAATCTTCTTCAGGAAACAGGATACTGAAATCAGAGTTTTCCCCATGGGAAGGCAAAAAAATATCAGATTAACAGGTAGTACCGGTAATAGCAATACACGTTCTAAGGAATCAAATCACAGCTATTGGGCTCACCTGGTGATTCCTTTCTTCACATCACAGCCCGAGGCAGCCCTTCCTCCAGTGTCCTCGTGGCTCAATCACTTCTTATGCCGTTTGGAAAGACAGTATTAACAGCTGAACCATGGCAGCTCACTGACACGCATACAGGTCCACTGACTCATGAGCAACTCCAGTGCACGCTGCTGCCCTTGCGGCAGACAAGCCCAGGACACACCCCCTACAAGAAGGAAAAGAGAAATACTTTTCTGCTGACTCTCCCTCACCCTCGAGTCAATGTAAGGCCTGGTAAGAGGAAGGAGTGCAGAGACCAATACCTAATGATTCTTCCAGCAGGCGTAGACGAATTTCTGAAATCACAGAAGGAAAATGGGAGAACAGTGCTCTAGAGGAACGCGGAACACTCCTGTCCTAGATCAGTTTGCTACAAAATGCCGCTCTGTCGAGCTTTCACGTCCAGCCTCTGGACACCCTGGGTCATACCCCATAAATCGGAAGGTATGCATCCCTTCATTCGTAATTCCAGTTGGGAGAGAGGGAGGTAATTCCAGTGGCGTGGGGCTAGGGGTAGATATTATTTTTCCTTTTCCAACTTTCTCACTCAAGTCTGAAGAATCAACTTGCTACTTTCCCAGACAAAGGAACCTCAGACTTCTGAGTGGGATAATGCGGAATGGGGGCCGGCAAAAGAGAGAAACAATGTGCATGCCAACGGTAAATGTTTTCAGTATGTTCTTTGTCCTTAGAAAACCTACAGCTAAACCTTATTAACTCCTTTAATAAAGGTTTCTTTCCTTTCTAAGGAGTCATCCAATTTGACAACTAACACTCCACATTTACAAATGACTTGACGTGGCTTACAATGCTAATGAATAAAATAAAATAGTATTAGAACAGAAATTCTTTTTTCTATTTCTTTAATTCTATGAAAACTAGGAAAGTTCTATATAAACTACATGAATTATGAAAAGGGGAGCTATAAAAGAAGAGAGGCAGTTGAGAAAAAGAATGCAAATAGAAACGTATGAAGTATCTACACTATCTTATAAATTTGAAACTTAACTCTGGGGACAGATCTTCCTAGCAGTCAAAGCAAAGGGGAAACTGCTCAGGCACGTTGTTCTTATTGTCAGAAAAGAGGAAGCATCCATCTTCTCAGCAAGAAGAAAATGGTCTTTGGAGCACTAAGTTCTAATAGAAATATCCTTTTTGGAGTGAACAATATTCCTAATAACACAGGAGCCCATGATTTCATGTTGAAGACATTTAGTGCCAAGCAGGCCTAAACATTCTGTGACCCTCTTGTTTCTAACACCAGCTGGGTCACTTGGTCCATAGCATGACTCTTCACGATCAGGTCTGGATCTGGTCCAATGGGAAAGTTGTCAAGAGAACGAAGCCTTCCTGACAACCCTCAATTGTCCAAGGGCATCAACTATTGCTCCTTTGTCCCCCACCAGCCTGGGCAGAATAGAGCTGATGTCATAATTTGGCCAAGTTAATTCCATTCTCCTCATGTGCCTTTTCTGCAGGGTTTGACTGTTTTTGGAGTCCATCAATTGTCAGTGGAGACCAAATTTCCATTCAACACAAAGAGTCAAGGACTTCTAGAAATATGTACTCTTACTCGATTGATCCAGTGTCTGAAGTCCTAGGAGTAGATGCCATCTTCTGAGTTCAATGTTGCCCTTTTCCTATTGTCTGTATTAAAACGCAAGTGCATGTGGGAGCACATAAGTCATTGACACCTTAGTGGGAATGTGTTTATAAAATGGGACTAATTTTTTCTTGTTGGTGGTACCATTGAGTCAATTCCAACTCCTAGCGACCCTGTGTACAGTACAGCAGAGCCCAGCCGGGTCTTTTACCCCATCTTCTTACCTTCCCGCACTGTATCAGACAGTGCGCCACTGCTATTCACAGGGTTTTCATGGCCAATTTTTAGGAAGTGAGTGGCCAGGTCCTTCTTCCTACTCTGCCTTGTCTGGAAGCTCTGCTGAAAACTGTCCACGTGGGTGACCCTGTTGGTATTTGAAATCCCGGTGGCATAGCTTTCAGCATCACAGCAACATGCAGCCACCACAGTCTGACAACCAACAGACGGGTGCTGTGGTTCCCTAATCGAGAAACGAACCCGGGCCATGGTGGCAGTGAGAGAGCTGAATCTGAAAGACTAGACCACCAGGGTGGCTAGAATCTACGAATTGCATAGGAGGAAAGCAGCCATGAAATTGGTTGGGGATGAGGAAGAGGAGGAGTAAGGAAGCAGTGGAAGGGCAGACAAAATGGCCAGTCAGTGTGGAACTTCATGTGGTAAGGGCTTGATGCTCAGGTGGAAGCTCCGTTACTCACCTCCAGTTCACTGTGTCTTGAAGCCCAATAACTTCCTAGGTGCTGGTATACGGCTCTCAGAGTCAAAGGGATCCCTACAGTTTCTTCTTAGACCAAAAACATTTTAGTAGATACTAGAAAATTAGGCAACCACTAGACATCAATGATTTCATGAGTATATTTGTTCTGGGGAAAATCTGAATCCAAACGAATGGATGCAGTTCACAGTTCGTTTATTTCTTATTTCACAGAGGCAGGTCATAGTATGCCCATTATTTAGGTTGTTTCACAAATAGGGTGTGCTTTTGAACTACTGATGACTCACCAATAAGCCACTTACTTACCTCTTCTAGTTTCCTCCTCATAATGTTAATGCATGTGATGCTGAATTCCTCAATACTTCCTGGTTAGGTTGTGGGGCTCCCAGGCCCTGCAGAGGACAGAGAGCAAAAGGAAGCAGCATGCATTTGAGCACTGGGGCAGCACTGTGACACATCATTGTTGTGAGCTCCAGAAAAGCTAACCTTCTGGAAGGCAGAGCTGAGGAAGCATTGCTCCTGTAGTGTGACCGTAATGTTCCTTCTGCCACAAAATCTCGCACTCACTCATCTATGAAGCAGGAACAAGGTGTTCACCTCAGCGTACGAAGGCAGCTGAACAAATGTGTTTTGGTTTGTCTGGTCTGCTTTACATTTCTTTCTCTGGTGATCTTGACCACAGAGTTTCCCTGGCTTGGCCAGGCCCAGGATCCTACAAATGCCGACAAAGAACGAGATCTAGATCTGAGAAGAGCTCAAGCCTTCCAACTTCATCTATTTGTTTGTGTTGGTTTCATGAACAGTCTGATGGCTCGATTTCCCAGCAAAAGAGCAGAGTCGCACGAATAAACAGCAACAAACCCGAGGCCCTGGAGAAAGGAACTGGCGAACACAATAGCGTTATTGGAACTAGTTATCTAAACCTTATCACTCCAACAAACTTCCCCTGAGCAGCTCCTGGGAGTGAGGCAGTGTCTGACTTAGATCATCAGGGGCAGCTGGGGAGGGCGTGATCCCACCCAGAGCAGATGGACCCCAGATGGCAGTGTCCATCCATCAGAAGTGCTGGACATACTTGGAGCTTGGAAGAAGCTCAAATTCACGGCTGCAAACACAAATGGCCACCTTGAATGATTTGGGGATCCAAGGGTGCAATCGGCACCGGACTGTTTCAGGGAGCTTTCTTCCATCATTGTGAAATGGTTAAACGCAATAAAAAATATTTAAGGAATAATTTTAAAGAAACCTGAAAGAAGAAATAAAGAGAGGAAGAGTTGAGTGCAAAATGGAAATTATAGTGAGACGGTTTTCCTAACTAATATGATAAGACAATCCAAACCAATGTAGTCTCTTAACTCTCAGAAGTAGGACTTAAAAGAGAGGTGGGTGGGAATTGTTGGACTATTTGAGGACAAAGCTTGGTCCATGTGACTCATGAGAAGCTGTTTGGGGTGGGGGCAGTACCATTGCATAATAATTTTATTGCTCTTTAGCATTAAAATAAAGGACATTCAGATAAACAAAGGGAGAGTTCACAGAACTGTAGGCCATCTTTTCCCATACAAATCCGAGACAAGTGTAACAATTTACAAACACGGGAGCAAATTAGAGGAAGAGATGAACCATCAAGCACCTAGAATCAGCTCACATTTACTGAGCACTTATGTTCCAAGTACTGTTCTGAGCAGTTTCCATGTGCTCCCAGCAACCTGTGAGGCAGTTACCACTTATCCCCATTTTATAGATGAGGAAATCAAGGGACAGAGCAGTTAAGTAAACGATGGGCCGGGGCACCAACACAGCTTGACTTCAAAGTCTGTTTTCTTAACCTGTACTCTATTGCTTCTCAAAGACAGATGAGATGGACAAATAGAAGGATCCAACCCTTGCAAAATAACCAAAGAAAAGGCAAAAGCAAGGTTATGTCTTGGGCATTAAAGAGACGTTGCATTCTCATCATCTGAACCTTCCATAATAAACCAGAGAGCCACCAAAGCCTGACAGAATCCGTATTTCTATTTCATTCAACAAGTAAACATCAAGTGTCACTAAATTCAAGGCCCTGAGTAAATTGAACAGATCCAGGCAAGATTCCGTCCGTCGCCTTTAATCAGTTCAGAACATACGGTATATGGATGTCAGAGATGACACTGAGAAGAGAAAGTTATGGGCTGTAAAAGGAATGAGGGTTTTTTGGTTTTTCTCTCACTTTGCCTGTCTTGAAAACAAGAATTATGCAGAACCAAGCAGCCCACCTCTCCAAGCTCAGCGGATGCTCCTGGAGTCGCAGAGAAGCACAATCAAAATCACCAAAACATGTCCCTTAGATTCACATGATGTGCAGGAATCCACACGGGGTCAGGGCAGCCTCAATACGCAAGTTCAACCTGATACAGCTTAAAAGAATCCTGCTTTTACTATGCAGGTAGGACTCCCAGACCCTTAGTAGTAAGATGCTTTTCTCCACTGGCCTAAAGCAGCAGAGAAAAGTAACACAAACGAGGCTTCTGGAGACCAGTCATGGATCTGCTGGACTAGAGGCTAAAACCCAACAGACCGTCACTCGGTGCCCCAAGGGTGCATTCCTGTGGATGACAAGCTCTTCCAGAACAAAATAAATCTGATTCCATCCCTGGGCACTTTTTCTTTGACCTTGTGGCTGTACTCAACTTCCTCCTGAGGAGAAACATCTGTAGAAGATGTGGCCTCAGTGAGATTAAGACGTTCTTTTTTACTCAAATATTGTTTCTTTTGAGCAAACTGCAAATTGACCCCAGGGCTGCAGAATGTTCGTTAAGCAAAGGGAGACATCTAGTGGCCAAGATTCACAATGTGGAAGAGGCCACCTGCTGAGAAAAATCACTGTAGGGCGCCATGGTTTAGTTGCCGTGAGGGTGCACTGGGGGACTTGGAGGGAGGGAGGAGGAGGGAGCGGTCGAAACCAGGTAACCGCTGAGACCCTGAGCTACTTTGTCCGGATGTTTGGCAGGGATTCTACTTGCAGCAGAGTTCATTTATTCATTCAACAAACATTCATATTAAATGTCTGCTAGGTGCAAGACACTGTGCTACGCCCTGGGGACCTCAAAATCTTTAAATACAGACTTCAAGGATCCTATTGCTTAATAGAAAGACTGGGCCACCAACAATCAATTCAAATACATTATGATAAGGGATGACCCCACCATGCTAGGGCAGCCCATAGAGAAGGCACTTAAATGAATCTTTGAGGGTGAGAGGAAGAAATGTCTAAACCGCAGGCACCCTGTTGGCCCCATCTGGCCTGCAGATGTGTTTTGCTTGCCCCATGCAATGTTTTTAAAACTTTGAAATAGTTGCTAACATTTAAACATCAGGGGATTTCACATGAAAGTCCAGATTTCAACTTCTTTTGAAAAATGGAACGGTCTGGCAGCACCATTTCCATATTCCTGCAGGGTGATATTAAACTGGAGTTGGACAGAGGCTGCCAGCCTTCCTGTTTTTTGGGTTTTTTTTTTTCATAATAGCCAATAATTTACTTATTTCAATGAATTTTTGGTAGATTTCACATGAACAGGGTACAAAACAAAATTACAAAAACATATTCATTGAAAAATGTCTCCTACTGCCCTTATTCTAGCTAATAAGTCATCATCTACAAAGGCATCCACTGTTCCCAGTTAGAGACTGGATAAAAATGTATCTTTCCCTCACAGCTTACACCAAAATTAATTTCATCTGGATTGAAAAATTTAAAACAAAATATGAAACTATAAAGATACTAGAAAATACGCAAGGGAATTGTTGCTATTGCAGTCCTTAAATAATTTGTTGATTTAATAACAAAGGTCTTTCTAAAGTAAAACCATAATCCAGACATCACAAAAAGAAAAAATTGGTATTTGACTACATAAAAAGGAAAAAAAAAATTCTTCATGGCAAAAAATACAATGAACGGCGTCCAAATATAAATAAGTACCTGGAAAAATATTTTCAATTTATATCAAAAATGACTATTCTTGAATATGTGAACAGTTCTTGTAAATCAATAAGAAAAGGACACAACTGTTGAAATAGCTTTCTAGGCCCACGATGGAGCTGCTCCTGCCCAGGGTGCCACATCAGCAAACCGAAACTTAGATACTTTGGTGTCCCTGTAAATGCTCCACTTGACCAGAAATACAGTATATCCAGTCAGCCAATCCCCAAACACCAAACCAACCCTGGGCTCTATACTTCCTTCCTCATTACTTTTCGCCTCAGACAAGGTCCACCATGTGATCCCGGGCAGTCAGATATTTTATATCTGTCTCTTCCTTGTTCTTCATTCTTTATCCTATAAAAGCTTCCCACCTTCTGCCCTATTTTGCAGTTCAACGAATGGAGACTGTTTGCTTCGTGAAGTGTTAAATGAAGTTTAGTTGTATCACCTAAACTGTCTTCTTTAATCATTTTTTAACACAACTAAAGAAACAAATGGACAAATGGATATGAATAAGCAAAAAAAGGATAAAAAATAGTTCTGAAATATATGAAAATCAAGGAAACATCTAATATAACTTGAAAAATGAAGAATAAAGCATTGATAAAGTATTATTTTTCACCTTTCAAGTGGGCAAAGATCAAAAAGGTTGATACTATTGTGGCAGGTGGGTGGAAATAGGCACATACATAGCTAGTGGGAGTATAAATCAGTAAGTCTCCATCAAATTTTAAAATGTATATATCCTTTGACCTAGCAATTCTATTTTCTAGAAATATAGCCTACAGCTATACCTGCTTCTGTGCAAAATGATATCCATGCAAATATATCCAATACAGAATTATTTGTAATATGTGAAGATTGGAAGCAATATAAAAGTCCATCAATAGGTGTGGGGGATTGCTTTTGTTTAAAATATGTTTACGCACAAAACATAAACCTTTTTAAGGAATTGAAATTCTGAAATTTTTACTACCATGTAACTTAGCTCAAGCTAACTAGTACGGAAATTGGTACCAAGAGTGGGGCAAAAGCTTCCATAAGAGAAATCTGAAAATATGTGGCATTTGCTTCTGACCAACGGGCAGCAAAAAAACTGTTATAGGAGACTACACTGGAAGTGATCTCTATAGTGTAGTGAAACATTTATGAGAACTTGGATGGCAGATAATATGCTGAACAAGCTTGTGGCTTTGGGCAAAGAAGTTAGAATTCCTGGGACCACCCGGTGGCATAGCAGTTAAGTTCACGTGCTCCACTTCGGTGGCCCGGGGTTCGCAGGTCCGGATCCCAGACGCGGATCGATGCACCGCTTGTCAAGCCATGCTGTGGCGGTGGCCCATATAAAGTGGAGGAAGATGGGCACGGATGTTAGCCTAGGGCCAGTCTTCTTAAGCAAAAAGAGGAGGATTGGCAATGGATGGTAGCTCAGAGCTAGTCTTCCTCATACACGCGCGTGCGCGCACACACACACACACACACACACACACACACACACACAAAAGAAGTTAGAATTCCTTCACAACTTCTCTTGACAGTGCAACTCTCTTTAAAACATAGTTGACTTTTTATCTATTTTATTCCAATTAACTTTATGTGCCAATAGTTATACCCCCAATTCTTTTCCAGGAAGGTACCTTGAGTGAGCGTATCAGGCTTTGGTGGAAGAGCCACACCCCTGGTCCCTTTTCCCTGAGCAATATTGTCCAGCTGAAAGGATTTACTTCGAACCACTTTAATCATCCCAGATATTGAAGCAAAAGGTTTTGATGGTCATACCCTTGACTTACTCCTTCTCATGAAGCTTAGTTGTAATTGGCCTTAATCACTCAAAGGCCATCTAGGTTTTATATTTTACTAATTAAAGACAGGAGTTAGATACACCTTCTGTCTGGCAGGTCCTCAAACTTTTGTTCTTGTTTCTTTCCTTTTTACTCCTACTTGAGAACTAGCCATTTTTTCTTGCAATACATAGTCTAAACTAGCTGATAGCAACTTAAGGATGTTAGCAACTGTTTTTGTGGTTATCTACCCATTTATTCCAACACCATTGATTGAATAATCTGTCTTTTCCTCCTTAATTTCAGATGTAATCTTTATTAAATATTAAATTCCTGTGTTTCTTTGCATCTATTTATGGACTTTGGATTCTTTTCATTCACCTGTGTCTATTCAAGAACCAGCTCAACACTATTTGCTGAAGCTTCATAATACATTTTCATATCCAATATAATAGTTCTCCCTCATCATTCTTCCTTCTAAGAACTTTTCTTTCCATTGTTGTTTAATAATTTTTCCATACAAACTTTAGAATCAGCTTGTCTGGTTCTCCCCACACACACAAACACCCCAAAGATGCATTGATATATTTTTTGAGATTGTGTTAAATGTATAGATAGATAAACTTGGGGATAATTAATGTCTTTTGAATGTTAAGTTCCCCTAATGAAGACTATGGCTTGTTTTTCTACTTGTTCAAATAAAATAAAATAAAATATTTAGGAGCAATCCTAACAAATATACAAGATCAGTATGAAGAAATCTTTCTAAATCTACTAAACAACACAGAAGAGGATTCTTTGGTTACATTCCAAGGCTTGTGAGGCATGACTGCATGCTCACATGTGTTGTTAAAATACAAAATAAAATTGAACCTCATGTTGAGAAATGTTTCCACTCGGGATGATGTCCCATTGCAAGTTTACCATGAAATTGCAAAGAGGAGATTCTGGGACTAATGGGCAAAAGATACACCTTTGAAGAGGAATAAACTTCTTTCATAAAGAAAGAGTAGGGAGTGAAGAAGACAGGGAGACAAATAGAATACACCCATTGATGGGAAGAAAGAGCATTCTCTACTCACTCTGGGTCCTTTCTGGCTGGGCTACAAATTAAATTGACATGAGGCTGAATAGCAGGAGAAAATCAAACAAATCTTTATAAAGCATGTATACATGGGAGAGACCAGGGAGTGTCTCTCAACAAAATGGTGGAGATTCTCCTCTTATATAGACAAACGAGGATTTTGGAGGGAGTTGGAAGTGTCAGCCACGAGGGATTACAAGAAAAGCACAGTAAGGTTATTATACAGATTTAAGGCCTCACCTTCCACATTGACAAGTTTCTAGAGATGAGGTCATCCACCCCTCTTGCCAGTACAGAGGAGATACCTTTACAACAAATGGAGATTTTCCTTACAAATGTTCTTTTTGGTAAACAGAACTTTGATAGGAATGGGCATAGCAAAGACCCTCCCAGTCTATCCACACCTAGAGTCATCCAAGGTGAAGGCCCATCCCAGGGACAGGCCTTCCATCCCAAATCCCTTTAGAGAGGTCGGGGGGGGGGGGGTGGTGAAGGTCAAAGCCTCCTTCGGAGCAAGGTAGAGAGAGACACATCTTAAGGTGGCCGGTTCTGATCCCCCCCACATTTTTGCACCAATTGTTCTGCTCAGGCTACTTACAGTTGTTGCTGCCCCTCTTTATGGCCTTGGGGTGTGATGCATATTTGCAGGCAGCTTTCATTTTCCTGCACACAGATGAAGTTTAAACAGGGTCAGAGCATGCTCAATTGTCAATCTATCCTAGTCACCCAGTTTACTTTCCTCTCCCTTCCACCTCTTCCTCACCTTGGCAGTCACTCTGCCTTGCAAGGGTATAGTGGGGCAGGGTACTGCAAGTGATGAGGAAGAAAATCCAAAACGTTTCCTTTGAAATATGTGTTCAGTGCCTGAGTAAGCACTGGTATTTACTGATAAGGGAAGACAAACAATGAGATAAGCAAAACTAAAAAACATTTTTCTTTGAAACAATACCCACTATAGCATTTGTGACTAATAAACTTGGAGTTTAACTTCTGTAAGGTATAATATTACCATGTGTTATCCATATCCATATATATGTATTTATATATAAATATATACATATATATGGTGTTCCGATCAAGTAAAACTTTTAACAGTGTGCATATATATGTATTCTTACTTTATAGATTTTTGATTATGTGGCATAGTCTTCCACTTATGTAGCCCAGAACTTCCAGACTAGCAATATAAAGTGTTGACAAGGATGCTGAGCAACTAGAACACTTGTACATTGTTGGTGGAGATGTAAAATGGTACGACCACTTTAGAAAGCAGCTTGGCAATTTCTTATAAAATTAGATATACACTTACCATGTGACCTAGCAATCACATTTCTAGATATTTACCCAAGGGAAATCAAAATAATATATCCACACACAGAGTTGTATGCAATGTTCATCGCAGCTTTATTGATCATAGCCCAAATCAGGAAACAATCCAAATGTCCATCAATAGGCAAAGGGACAAACAAATTCAGACATAGCCATACAATGGAATACTACTCAGAAGATACGAAACATTTTTAGCAAGCTACCTGGACCTGTAAGATACGATAAGGATGTGCTCTGTGGAAGAACAATGCTGTACAAATGCAAAGTATTACTTTCCTTGGTTTTACTCTGTACTCTTCCTAATGAGCTCCATCACTCATCGCTTACATTGGATGATAGTGCCTCAGTGCCTGTTTTCGTGAATGAGAACCTCAGTTCTATTCAACGTGGGTATACTGAGATCCCCTATTCATGGAGCCTGCCACTATGCTAAGTACTGTCAGAGACACAACAAGAAGTACACCAGGTCCGAATGCAAGGAGCTGACAATTCTGCATGCGAAACAACACTAAGGCGTAAAAATAATTGAGAACAATAGACATTACAATAAACATTTCCAACACCTATTTCCTGCTTACATTCAATAAAAACAAGAAGAACAATAACCACAATAACATAAGAATTTGATTAAAACCTTAAGATATGCCTCTCCTGCTGGTCCTCTCTCACTTTCATGAGTGGCACAAAGGAACATGAGGCGGGACTGCCAATTTGCCCCATGATGTCACCTTCTAGAGATTGGGGCTCTGCTTTTAGTTTTCCTGCTTATCTTAATAAACCATCATGGTGCCATCATATATTAAATTTTTAACTGTTCGCCGAACCTGTCTTCAGCATGTAGCAGCATCTCGTGTAAGTTATTCCAACCTCTTTAAAAGACTTCTTTAAATTTAATTTAACTTTAATTTCTAGACCTCAAAGCAGACTCGTTGTGTAGAGTATTCTCAAACCTAGTGCTTCTTTCACATATTCTGTAAGCCTTTTTTCATAGATTTGGGCAAATATTCTAACAGGTGATGACAATCAGGCAGGTGACATACTCTCTATTCACAGGAGTTTCTGTTCTATTCAGGCCTTCAGGTGATTGGATGAGGGTCACTCACATTAGAGAGGGCAATCTGCTTTGTTCAGTCTACCAATTCAAATGTTAATCTCATCTGAAAACACCCCCACGGGCACACTCAGAATATTGTTTGACCAAATATCTGGGGACCCTGTGTCCCAGCCAATTTAACACATAAAGTTAACCATGACATCAAGCTAACTAGCCGTAGACTGTCCAGCCCAGAGTTCTCTAATCTATGGTTCTAGATTTTTCATGCTGCTCCTACGGGTCGCCACATGATTTCTACTACGTTCCTTGAAAATCGTAAAATTGTACTATTTTGTTGGGACTCATCTATTTAATCACCCAGAAATAGATAAAAGTCAATGAGGAATTAGGCATTACCCAGAAGCCATCGGTAGATCAGGAGCCTACCATCCTTTGTCAGTGACATAGAAAATTTCTGGCACTTCACCTGGTCACCTTAGCCACTCTGATCCCACAGATGATTCCTACAACCCTGGTAGACGTCAGGTAATTGGATACACGACACATGAAGAGCCCAGTACTAAGTCCAACTGCCCCCAACAACCCTGACTAGTTGAAACAATGTCTGGACACTTCATTCTCACTCAACAAGCATCATGACTATGTTTACCATGACCCTACATTCCAAGAGGTTTCCAAGGGTAACATCTTTTCAGAGTAAACACTAGGATGGGGAATACACTGAGAGTTACTAATAACAGTTCTTCCTGTCATTAGGGCACTTTATGCAGTGATGGCTTGCATACTAGATACAAGAAACAAAATCCAAGGAAAAGAAAAGAATCCTTTTGCTGAGGGTAGACTATTTTGGGTAGTCCTTGGAAGAGAGGTGTAATGATTCGCAGAACAGGTTTCTATACTAAGAAACAGGGAGAGCCACCCTTCAGAGAAAATGTGAGGATCCACCTTTCTCGGGGATTAGGGGGGGCAGTGGATTTCCTTCAGGCATGACAATACCTGTGCAATTCCCCCACTGACTCATGGAACCTGTCGAAGCAGCTTTTCCATGCTTTTGTCCCACAACAAACACACCACAATACTTCCTCCACACACCATCCCCCCTGCCACCTACTCCTTCCTAGGAGACACAAATAGCCTTTGAATGGAAATAACTGAGGCAGTTCCACTAATTTATTTCACTCCTAATTTCACATTTATGGAACACTTACTCATGCCAGGAAATACTTTGCATGTATTTTCTCAATTAAATTTCACAACCACCACCTATGAGGGGGTTCTATTTTTTCCTCCACTGTACAATGATAAAACCAAGGCTTTGAAAGGTTAGCCAGCTCACCCAAGGTCACATAACAGTGGAAAAGCTGACTCTGGAAATAAAATCTGTCCACCTTGGGTTCCTGAGCTTTTCATCATTTATCTTTAAATCATGACTTAGTGCCTCTCTGTCCAAGTTGGGAAATCACAAGATCTTAAGTACATGGTTTAAAGCAAACTTTACAAGAAGTCTTGGGTCATTTCGAAGGATGAAGTTCCCCCTCAAGTGTGCAATGCATAAAAATTTCTGGACCCATTGGTTAAAAAAATGTCACTACAGAGGTTTTATTTGGGTCCCAGAATACAAATTTAAGTTTTTTATTTTTAGTGGAGTCAATTCCAACTCCTAGGGACCCTGGGGACAGCAAAGAGGAACTCTACCCTGGTCTTTTTGCACCATCCTCTCACCTTTCAGTGCTATATCAGAAAATGCTCCACTGCTCTTCACAGGGTTTTCATGGCCAGTTTTTTCAGAAGTGGGTGGCCAGGTCCTTCTTCTTAGTCTGTCTTAGTTTGGAAGGTCCACTGAAACCTGTCCACCATGGGTGACCCTGCTGGTGTTTGAAATACCCATGGCATAGCTTTCAGCATCACAGCAACATGCAGCCGCCACAGTATGACAACCGACAGATGGATGGTGTGGTTCTTGACAGGGAAATGAACCAGGGCCACGGCAGTGGGAGCACTGAATCATAACCACTAAACCACCAAACCTACATTACTGCTTTAGATTCTTAAAAGGAGTTTGACCATTTGAGAAGGAGGCAATGGAGAACTTGAGTCTAGCTTCTTCGTAACTGTGCTCAAAATCATATGGCTGAAAATAAAATGTTTTCTTTTCTCTGTTTTCCAGCTTTACTGAGATATAATTGACAGCATTGTGTAAGTTTAAGGTGTACAATATGATGATTTGATGTATGTAAAAATTGTAAAATGATTACCACAAAATAACTTGACAATTAACTCAACTGGAGAGCCAATGGAGAGGACTGAGGGGACAGGACAGGGTTCCTTCAATTCCTGAGCGACTTAACTGAGCTAAATACTAGCAGTCCCTACCCTGAGGGAACATACCGATTAAGAAAGGACAAACAGTAATAGTGACACCACCTCACCTATGATAAGAGGAATTGGGGTCTAATAAAACTGGTGATGAGCATACTCATCCATTGATGAGCAGACCCTGCCATTTAGACTCCTTGTAAATGGGGGGGGGGGGTGGGCGGGGTGGTTCTGGGAGAGACAGCCAGCTTCTCTGCTTCCTTTAATACTGGCCTGGTGACTAATCTCAAGGAGGAATGAGAAACAGACAGATGAGTGGACCAGAAACTTCTTTTGGCTGGAGGAGAGGAGGAGAGGTCATTTTGTTAGCCTCCCAATGAGCTGAACCTGCATCATATGAGAATGAATTCTGGGGACTCCATTTATATTGTTACAGCAGGGTTTTCTACAACATTAGTATAGTGGCTACGTGTTAGAGCAGCAGATGCCCAAGGGAGTACTGAGCACCTAACCCATGGCCGACCACAGAAATGTATGTAAATTGCACCCACTCTGCCAATAAACTCCACTCCCCATGTCTTCTCAGAACACCCTCTTGTCTCTCTCATTCCACCATGTGAAGCAGTACAGCACAGGGGTTTAAGAATAAGGGCTCAGGGGGACAACTGCTGGGTTTGACTCCAATTCCACTTAATGAGCTGATGGTGCTGAATGAGATATTTCACCCCCCAAGCCTCTTCCATAAACCTAGAACAATTCATTCCCACCTCATAGAGCTGCTGTGAAGATTAAATGGGATAATGTATGTAGAGTGCTTTGCTAATGACCAGCATATAATAAATGCTTTTTAATAAAAGTTGCTTCCTGGAGTGTCCATTTCCCTCTTCTCCATCTCATCAAATCCTATGAAGATTTCAAAGCCTGAGTCAAGTTCTCTTCTCCATGGCTACTTTCTTTTCAACTACTCCAGCCCTGACTTCCCCTAAATAATCAACACCACACACTTAAGCTTTGGATAATAGGCTTATTGGATGCTGGCAACTCCTGAAAAGGAGGTGGTGGCATGTGGATGGGTAGGGTGGGTAAGGGACAGACAGGCAAGCCCTATTTCCACAGTGTTGGTCATGTTGGTCCAGTCTGGTCCAGAATTTCCCCAAGAGGGAACTAGAGGCTGCATTTCTACCTTACCCTCCTTCCCCTTCAATCTACTTTCTAGCTGTATAACCCAAGGTAAGGCCAGGTCTTGGTTGCTTTATCTGTAAAATGGGGAGGATCCCATTTTCCCTAGCTGAAGTCAGAAAGCTGAACCATATCCTAATGTAATACCTCTTCCTGCTCCAGATCTGGGAATCTCCTGGCACATGTGGCCCTGGGTGTGGGAGGGTGTATCACCCTGAAGCCAGGTGACCCTGTCTATCGGGCCACTCTAGAGGCCTCCATACCCTCCGAGTGAACAGGACATGCTGTTTTTACTTTCCTCCACTCCCTCCAGAATCTGGAATCTCTCTTCCACCAGGCCATGAGCCAACAGCCACTGGCACCCAGGCTGCCAGCAGGGCAGTGCCCAGGGCTCGCTGATGTAAACACTGATGAGAAAGAACTGAAGTTTGGCTCTGCCTGTCCCTTTCTGTGCTATCTTCAGCCAAAGGCCTGCAGGCCTTCATCTGCTGAGCTGGGCAGTATTCAACAACAACATTATTCTTCCTTCCTGCTTCAACTCCCACCCGTCCCTCTGGCTGTTTGTCTCAAAGGAAATAATCAGTAAGGACCAGATAGCCCCTGCCATTTAGACTTTTTGTAAATGGGGAGGCTTCTGGGAGAGGCAGCCAGCTTCTCTGCTTCCTTAAATACTGGCCTGATGACTAACCTCAAGGAGGAATGAGAAACAGACAGAAGAGGAGACTGGAGACTTCTTTTGGCTGGAGGAGAGGAGGAGATTCGTGATCAAAGAGTCCTGACCCAATCTGTAACCAGGAAAGGGCTGTCTGCCTCCAGGTCTCCCCTAGACATTGCAGAAGAAGGTCCCTGGTGAGACTGACCAGCAGCCCAAGGCCAATGCAGTGCTTAACACACAGTGGGAAGGCAGCCGTCCATAGAGCTCATTATCAGGGCACTGCGTACAACCATACACATTGTGCCTTTGCAAGAGCACCTGGCCCAATCAGGGCTGAAACCCAGCCTGGTGTCCACTTGCCAAAGCATGTGCCACATCTGCCCAGAGAGACTACCTTTTCTGATTTTTATAAAGGCTAGTGTGGGCCCTGTGTGCACTTGTGGCCATGCTGGGTAGTTTGCAAATAGAACATCAGTAGCATCCTTACAGCCAGCTGCTCTCCTGCATCCTTACCACAGGTGCCATGACTTATTTCTTCTTCCTTTACCTCCCCTTCCCATTCATTCTCCTTTTCTTCTTCCCCTTCCCCAACCCTTCACTTTTACCCTCTCCCTTTCTCCTCCTCTTGCTCCTAGTCTGTTGTCACATGCTAGATGGCCAGATTCTCCCTTAATACTCAGAAACACTCTGGAAGAGGGAGACAGGTAAGAGTGGAAGGGAGCCATGGAGAAGAAAGTCTTTGTATTCAGACTACAGCCTTTTTTCTTTCTTTTTAACTTGTGGCCTTAGGATTCAGTGGTAGGTCATTCTGGGAGATGGCAGAAAACATCAGGAGGGTGGATTTAAGAAACTTTGACCAGAAAGAACTTGAAGAAGTTATTCAGCTCTGCCCTACAGAAATTGATAGACACAAGTGATGAGAGCTAGTATACCTGAGTTCTGTTCTCCTTTCTAGTTGACTGCTATGATGGGAAGAATAATGCCCTCTCCTATCCTGGAGATGTCCATGACCTAATCCCCAGAACCTGCGAATATATTACCTTACATGATCCAAGAAACTTTGCAGATGTAATTAAATTTAAGGTCAACTTTGCAGTTAACCTTAAAGTAGGGAGGTTACCCTCGATTATCTGAGTGAGTTCAAGCTAATCACACAAACTCTTATAAGTAGAGAACTTTCCAGATAGAAGCAGAAGAGATGTGTGGCAGAAGATGAAGCAAGAGAGATGCAGCAGAAGAGGAAATGAGACAGATCTGAAGTGTGAGAGGGACTGACATGCCATTGCTGCCACTGAGACATAGGGGCTCAAATGCAAGGACTATAGAGGGGCCTTTGGGAGATCATGGAAAGCATGAGAATGGAAGTGGACCCATCAGGAGCAAAGACCAGCCCCGGCTAACAGTCAGCAAGGAAACATAAACCTCAGTCCTACAACCACAAGGAACTAAAAAACTAAGAACAGAAAACCAAAAATAAAATTGTAGGCTTAAACACAAACATATCAATAATTGCCTTAAATGTAAATGATCTAAATACAGAAAATGAAAAACAGAGATTGGCAGGATGTAGTAAAGAACATGACCCAACTATGTGCTATCTACAAGAAACTCACTTCAAAATATAACAGTATGGGCATATTGAAAGTAAAAGAATGGATATCACGGAAACATTAAGCAAAAAAAAAGAATGCAGGAATGCCTATATCAACATCAGATAAAGTAGAATTCAGAGCAAAGAAAATTATCAAAGAAAGAGAGGGGCATTACAAGATGATAAAAGGTCAGTTCACTCAGAAGACATAGCAATCTTAAATGTATATAGACTAAAGAACACAGCTACAAACTATGTGAAACAAGATCTGATAAGAGAAATGGACAAACCCACAATTATAGTTGGAGACTTCAACATTCTTCACCCAACAATTGACAGAACGACTATACAGAAAATCAACAAAAATATAGAAGAGCTCAACACTATCAACCAACAAGGTCTAATGAAAATTTATAGAGCACTCCACTCCACAATAGTAGAATACACATTTTTCAAGTGCCCACAGAACATACACCAAGATAACCCATATCCTTGACAGTAAAGCAAACCTCAAAAAATTCACAATAATTAAAATAATACAGAAAGTGTTCTCCAACCACAATATAATCAAACTCAAAATCAATGACAGAAAAATCACAAGAAAATCTCCAAACTTTTCACAACCTAATAATATATCTTGAAACGATCCATGGTTCAAAGAGGAAGTTATCAAGGAAACACAAGAATGCATTAAACTGAAAGAAAATAAAAATATAACATATCAAAACTTGTGGGACATAGCTAAAGCAGCACAGAGAAAGAATTTTATAGCACTAAATGCATTTATTAGAAAAATGGAAAAATCTCAAATTGATATTTTAAGCTTCCATCTCAAGAATCTATGAAAAGAAAAGCAAAATAAACCAATTAGAATGCAATTAGAAGGAGAGAAATAATAAAAATAAGAGCAGAAATCAATGAAACTGAAAACAAAAAAATAATAGAGAAAATAAATGAAACAAAGAGCTTGTTCTTTGATAAGATCAATAAAATTGACAAACCTCTAGCAAGATTGATTTAAAATATAAGAGAAGACACAAATTACCAATACTAGGAATGACACAGAGGGTACCACTATAGAGTCTGGAGACATCAAAAGAACAATAAAGTAATGCTACGAACAACACTACACACATTAATCTGACAATTTAGATGAAATGAACTATTCCCCAAAAAACACAAACCACCACAATTCAACCAACATGAAATAAATAATCTGAATAGCCCTATGACTATTAAGGAAATTGAATCTGTAATTTAAAAACTCCCAAGAAAGAAATCTCCAGATCTAAATGATTACACTGGATAATTTTACCAAACATTTAAAGAAGAATTAACATAAATTCTACACAATCTCTTCCAAGAAATAGAAAAGGAGTGAACATTTCCCAATTCATTTAATGAAACTACACTGATACCAAAACCAGACAAACTGTATTAAAAAAAAAAACTACAGACCAATATCCCTCATGAATAGAGACAAAAATCCTTAACAAAGTATTAGCAAATAGAATTCATCAACACATAAAAAGAATTATACACCATGACCAAATGGAGTTTATTCCAGGAATGCAAGACTGGTTCAGTACTGAAAAATCAATCAATGTAACCTATCATATTAACAAGCGAAAGAAGAAAAATCACAGGATCATATCAATTGATGCAGAAAAACCATGTCAAAATCAACATCTATTCAGGATAAAAAAAGAACTCTCAGAAAACTAGAAATAAACAGAAACTTCCTCAACTTGATAAAGAACATCTACAAAATGCCTACACCTAATATTATGCCAAATAATGAAAAACTGAATGCTTTCCTCCCAAGATCAAAAACAGGACAAGGACATGCGCTCTCATCACTCTTATTCAACCTGGTGCTGGAACTTCTAGTCAATGCAAAAAGGCAAGAAAGGAAATAAAAGGTGTTCGTGGTTAGTGCCTTCTAGTCGATTCCAACTCCAATGAACCCTGCCAAGTCTTTTTTGCACCATCCGCTCATCTTCCAGGGATGTACCAGACAAAGCTCCACCATTATTCATAGGATTTTCATGACCAATTTTTTCAGAAGTGGGTGGCCAGGTCCATCTTCCTAGTCCGGAAGCTCCACTGAAACCTGTCCACCATAGGTGACCCTCCTGGCATTTGAAATCCCAGTAGCATAGCTTTCAGCAACACAGGAACACGCAGCCGCCTGAGTAAGACAACAAGCAGATGGGTGCTGTGGTTCCCTGACCAGGAAATGAACCCCAGCCACAGCGGTGAGAGCGCCTAATCTTAACCACTAGATCGCCAGTGCTGACCATCCAATACAGTAGCCACTAGCTATTGAGCACTCGAAGTGGGGCTAGTCCAATGTAAAACATATGCTAGATTTCAAAGACTTAGTACTAAAACAATGTAAACTATCTCATAAATATTTTTATATTGATTACATGTTGAAATGCCAATATTTTGAATCAATTAGGCTAAATATATTATTAAAATTAAACTCACTCATTTCCTTTTTACTTTTTTGCAAGGTGGCTTCTAGAAAACTTTAAATTACATGTGTGACTATGTGGCTAACATTATATTTCCATTGGACAGTACTATTCTAGCTAATTTGAAGTCCTCTTCCAACTCAAGGCCTCACACTTACCTTAAAATAACATATCCTCCAGCCAACTGTGACATGACCCTTGCTCATTTCATGCCTTGAAATTTACCCTAAGCCTCAACCTTTGGGTAAACAACACTGGCACTAAGTGACATGGCTTCAAGAAAGCATTTAATATGAATTTTCAGTTTGAATGGGGAAGATGGAGATTGCCTAACCCTTCACCCCTTACCCACTAACTTTGGTTAGTTTATAAGATTGGAAGATGAGTTTATTTGATCTTGAAAAGAACATCTGCCTCACGTTGAATTTCAGAGGTGTTGAATTTCACAGGATGAAACAGACACCTAGGTAGTCAGGAAGCAGGGAAACTAGTGGGGTAAGAAGCAGGGCAGAATGACACAACCAGGTCTTTATGCTGAGTAGTTAAAGAAGAATGAAGGTCTCAGGGCAGGGCCAGACCCAGGATGATTGGCAGGTATTGGAGGCCAGTGATGAGAAAGGATTCACAGACAAGCTCCTTTCCTTCCTTACCACAAACACAAAGTAGGCTCTTGATGAACACTAGACATGCATACAGCCTCAGTTTCCTCTTTTGTAAATGAACCCCTATATCCTGGGGTTGTTGTAAGGATTAAATGAAATAATATAGAAAGTGCCTGGTACAGAGTAAATGCTCAGTAAATAGTAGCAGGTATGATGTGTCTTTCCTCTTACACTTTTAGGCAAATATTCTACACAGATGGACCTGAGGATGTGTTCCCCACAGTGACTAGGAAGTAAGCCTGGGCTTGCAAAAAATAAAATTGCAGACCACACATTCAGATCAGTTATGTTGCTAGTACATAAAAGTCAAATACAAACCCATTTGCAAAACTTAATAATTCACGTTGCTAAAGTTTTCTCTAACCAAAAACTGTAATTTTGTGTGTGTGTGTGTGAGGAAGATTAGCCCTGAGCTAATATCTGCTGTCAATCATCCTCTTTTTGCTGAGGAAGATTGGCCCCGGGCCAACATCCATGCCCATCTTCCTCTACCCTATATGTGGGATGCTGCCACAGCATGGCTTGATAAGTGGTGTGTAGGTCCACGTCCAGAATCCAAACCTGGGAGCCCCAGGCCACTGAAATGGAGTGTGTGAACTTAACCACTACACCATGGGGCCGGCCCCCAAAAGCTGTAATTTTATCTTCAGAATATTAAAGAGCATTAAAAGCACTTATCCTAACAGAGCCATTTAAATATTTGACCAACAGCACGGAATGTTTTTGTGCTGCCTAACAGTCAGTAAACATTCCACAAATGCTAAATAAGAGGAAATCCATATTCTTGATTATTAAAAATATCAGGTAAGCCAAAGGGCTTTATCTCCTTCTTCATAGCAGACTTATCCTCTAGGGAAAAACTCTTCAGTTGTTAATACTTGAGATTTATAAGGTACACTTGTCAGACTGGAAATGGTGAGTCCATTCATTCATTCATTCATTCATTGAAACATTTACTCAGTTCTGGCACTGTTTCAAGTACTAAAACAAATATGAGCAATGTTGGTAATAAGGGACTATCGATTCCAAGGTTGAAGAATGTACAGAATGCCATGTGGCTCAAAGGAAGGAATGGTTGTACCTGGAGGTAGGAGATGGAGTATTATTCAGGAAAAGACTCCTAGTGATTACAGGTGAAATAACCATGAAATTGAGTCTTAAAACAGATATGTACGTAGATACAGTCATGTGCTACATAAGGATGTTTTGGTCAAAGATGGACTGCATATACAACAGTGGTCCCACAAGATTAGTACCTTGTAGCTTAGGTATATAGTAGGCTACACCATCTAGGTTTGTGTAAGTATACTTTCTGATGTTTGCACAACCGCGAAATCACCTGACGCATTTCTCAGACGTATCCCTGTCATGAAGCGACACATGACTGTAATGTGGCATTGAAGTGGATTGAGGGTAGAGGGAAATGGACCAATAACAAGTAAGGAAAGTCAAAAAAAGAAGAGTGTCATTCTGGACAAGGTAAAAAGAGTGTGTATGTTCAACATGTCTCTGTGTGGTGAGTGGAGTGCAAGTGGGGTTACATGATGTAGGGCTTTACCAGTCCCACTAAGAAGTATGGACCCCATCCTAAAAGCAATAGGGAGCCATTGAAGGAGTTCACTACAGCTGCTCAGTGGGAGATAGATTTCATTGAAAAAACTGGAGGCAAGAAAAACATTTTAATAATCCAGGGAAAAGTCAGGAGCTGGGGAAAAGGAGAGCTGCAGATACATATCAGAGATGCTAAGGAGGTTGTGTCTACAAGACTTGATAATGGATTGGCTGTAGGAGATGAGGGAAAGAGAGAAAGCTAGGATGACCCCCCAGGTTTCTGACTTGGGTGAGTAGATGGGTGATGGTGTCATTTCCTGGACTGGGTACAGGAGGAAGAACAGTTTTTACAGGAAAGACAAATACAGTTTTGAGTATGTTGAGTTTGAGTTGCCTACTCAGGAGGAGAGATCATGAAGGAAGCATTTGGAACTTAGAGAAAAGGTCTGGGGTGGACATATCAATAGGGGTCATCAGTATGCAGGTAGAAGGTGGAACCATGGACATGGAAGAAATTACCAGAAAAGAGTAAGAAGGACAAGACCCAGGGACCCTGAGGAACATCAGCATTTGAAGGTAGAGGTGGAGAGGAATTATCAGAGAGGGAGAAGGAGAATTAGGAGGTGGTGGTGTCATGGAAATCAAGAGTAGAATTTCAAGAAGAAAGGAGTGCTCAATGGAGACAAGTTTATATAAAAGTCAAACAAGGTGAAATTAAAATGAATCCTTTATGACAATTAGAAGGTCTTTAGTGCCCTATTATAGATCATTTTATTGGAATTGTGGGCTGGGAGTGAAAAAGTCATCGTGGAGGTGGTTAAGGGTTTAAAGAGGAAACCACAGTCAAGAAAAGTGTAGCAGCAAAGTGTGGGTAGAAGTAGAGATGTCAAATATGAAGTATCCTTTGAAGGATCTTTTTTGGGAAAGGGAAGAGAAGAGAAAGGGAAGCACTGGGGAAGGAGAGAAAGACACAGGTTAAGGGAAGTTGCTTTTAAAAAATGAGAGAGATCTGAGCATTTTAAAAGATAAGGAAACCTAAGGATATGGCAATGTAGCCAGTTGATAGAGAAAAGAACAATACAATACAGAGTAGAAATAACATGAAACAAGTGCCTGGAGGAGATTTTGGGAGGAAGAACACAAGAGGAGGGACCAGCAATAAACTGGAGAAAGGCTGCCTTTGCCTGAAACTGGAGGAAAAGTGAGAGCTGTGGGCTTGGGGACAGCTTCAACATTCTCCCACAGGTGGGGACCAGCAGGTCTGCCGGCAGAGGAAGGCTTCGGGGGAGTGAGGAAGGTTTAGGAGGGCAGATGTGAAAGAGACAACATGACCGTTGTCATGATGACTGGAATTAAACCCTCCAAATGAATAAGAACGTTCTGTTAGAAAAAAAGGAATTTGTTTACGCTGCAGCTCCTGGGGGTGGTTTTCCTCTGAAGAGATAACCAGCTTACTTGAAACTTCTTTGCCCTTTATTTTTTCACACTTCTGTGTTCATTTTAATTAAATTGGCCTTTATTCTTGTGAGTAATCAAGGAATATTCTGGGATGAAGCATGTCACAGCATGCAGAACAGCTACACTCATTCCTCCCTGTAGAGCCAGTTAGCAGCTACCCAGTGCTTATCATCACGCTGCCTATTCCAGTGACGCCACCATCCTAACGGTGGAGAACCACAGTGTGTCTGGTTTGGCAGTGCCCAGAGGTTGTTAAGGATCCTTGTGAAGGGGCGGGGTTCCTGGTGCTGAGGGGACAGGTCTGCTCTGTGTAATGGTATTGTGGCAGAAAAGCTCTGACAATGAAGGGCACAACATTTCCTTTGGAGACCAGATCATGGGGCCGAGTAAGACTCTATCTGGGCTTGTCGGCCTCAGAAAAAAAGATGGTCTTTTTTTGCCTGCCAAAACAATTTGGGCAGGAAGACAATAGGATTCTTTATTTCTTGGCACAGGAATGAATGAATCTTTATCCCAAATGCAAAGCAGGCATTAAATCCAAGGACAATAAATAGTGAGACCAGCATTCCAGGAACAATCGTGGGCTTTCTCTGTGTGTTCACAGTGAAGACAGTCCCACGGGGCTTCAGAGACATGTGGACTTCTTTTTCTCTTCTTGAGTAAACAAAATTAAGAGAGAACAAGCACTTCCTACAGCTGTGGATGCCCAGAATTTCTCCCTACCCTATCCCAACCCTGACCCCAACCCAAGGGGCCCTTATCATTTCTAGCTCAAAGCAGTGTGTACACATAGTGACCTTGATAGACACAGTGACCTTGAGGTTGAACGTGAAGCTATCTGGGCACCCCTTTTAAGAGTAAGGTTGAAATGTTCTCCAAAACATAATGAACTTTCCTAAACCCTCTGTACCTCATTGCCTTTTTCCTATACTTTGAAGATAAATATGTATTTCCTTAAACAAACCCCAATATTGATCACATATGCTTACAAAATAGGTAAACTTGGGAAGGGGTGGTCAGACAGTTCACAATGAAAATGTGTGCACTGGAGTACTTTGAATTGCAAGCTCTTTGATGCTTTTTAAAAATTAGTTTTTATTTATAGAAATAAGTGAATTTGGTCTTCCAGTATAAAAGGACATACCAGAATTCCTTTAGGTGAGCTTTCAACTCCTAAAGGAGAAACTTCATGCTAAAAACTACCCTGAAAAAAGCTGGTTCTGGTCATGTTAGCCCTGGAGTCAGCTGCCCCTTTGTTTTCCACTTCCTGTGAGGCTGGCAGACGGCCATCCCCATAAAGAGTCTTTATAGAGGCCGGCAAGGCTCTTTGTGGAATCACCTCTTGCCACTTCCCAGAAATCACCCCTGACTCAGGGAATTGCAAATAAAGTTTGCTCCACATCACATGATCCCCTCCTCCCACAAACATCCCTCCTTGAATCTCATGGTTTACATATTCCCACAAGGTCAAGTCAAGGACGTTTGGTCACATGCAGAGTTACAGAAACAGCACATGTAGGCCTGGCCATGCAACGAACTCAGAGATTAAAAATTTTTCAAATTTCCATGTAGGATTTCACACGGGACTGCGTCCCTTTGACAAAGAGCTGTCCTTTTCCCAGAGCAAGACTGAAGTGTGCCCAATCCTTTAGGGCAAACAATGAATATGTCAGTCCTAGTCCTACCTTTTGCTAAACGTGAGCGTCACAAAAGAAACTGAAAACTAGGTCTGAGCCTCAAGGACTTGACAATCCAGATAAAAAGACAGGAAACACACATTCATGAAATAGTTTGTGGATTCATTCTTCCAGTCAACAGATTTTTATTAAGAATCTCCTTTGTGGGGCCGCCCGGTGGCGCAGCGGTTTAGTCCGCTCTTGGCAGCCCAGGGTTCGCAAGTTCGGATCCCGGGCGCCCGCCGACGCACTGCCTGTCAGCCATGCCGTGGCGGCGTCCCATATAAAGTGGAGGAAGATGGGCACCGATGCTAGCCCAGGGCCAGTCTTCCTCAGCAAAAAAGGGGAGGATTGGCAACAGATGTTAGCTCAGGGCTGGTCTTCCCCACAAAAAAAAAAAAAAAGAATCTCCTTTGTGCCAGGCACTATACAAAATGCTGGAGAAATAATAAATAAGTAAGTCTTGATCCTGTCCTTAAAAAGCTTGCAGTCTAGTTGATGGAAACAAACCCATCAGTAAACTCTTATTGATAGGAAATGTGTCAGGCTCAGTGGTGGCAGGAAATTGTTAGGGGCAGAAATGACTTGAACAGCCAATAAAGGTTGTAGGAGTTCATTGCAGAAGAGTTGAGCAAGTGCAGCAGAGATCAGGAAAAACTACCCCGAGAGATAAGATTTGATGTGACTCTTAAAGGATGGTTAGGATTTGGATAATTAGAGAGAAGGGGTGAGGCCATTCTAGGAAGAAAGACCAATCTGAGATTATGAACAGGGTCCTTCCCAGGACAGGGAGGAGATCATCACAGCTGGAGTGAATTACTGTGCATTCTTGTAGTTCTTCAAAATGCAGCAAAGTATCCAGCCCCACACAGAAGCAACTGGCCACAAAAAGGTAATCACTGAAATAATGACTAAAATAGAATACTTGGGGGGTCAGAATTGGCCACCTCAAGATGTATCTCTTTACCTTGCTCTGAAGGAGGCTTTGACCTTCACTGCAACTCCCCAACCCCAAATGTCTAAAGGGATTTGGGATGGAAGGCCTGTCCCAGGGACAGGCCATCACCTTGGATAACTTTGGGTATCAATAGACTGGGAGAGTCTTTGCTAACCCGTTCTTATCAAAGTTCTGTTTACCAGACATTTACATTTGTAAGGAAAATCTCCATTTGTGAAGGTATCTCCTTCTCTGTACTGGGAAGAGGGGCCGACGACCTCATCTCTAGAAACTTGTCAATGTGGAAGGCGAGGCCTTAAATCTGCATAATAACCTTACTGTGCCTTTCTGGTAGTCTCCCATAACTGACCCACCCTCAATATCCTACTTTGTCTATTTAAGGAACGTCCGCCATTTTGTTGAGAGGTACTCGGTTTCCCCAAGTCTCTCCCATGTATACATGTTATAAAGCTTTGCTTGATTTTCTCCTGCTATTCCGCCTCATGTCAATTTCATTTTTAGCCCAGCCAGAGAGAACCCAGAGTGGGTAGAGAAAGTTCTTTCTCCCCTTCAATACAGACATATATATAACTCTTCCAGCTCTGTCGCTTATTTGCTGTATATCCTTGGATCAGTTATTGAACCTCTCTGAGCTTTGGCTGCCTCATTTATAATGATAGTGTCCACTAGGAAACACACACATTCAGTTGCATGAATATGTCTTCCCTGGTCGTACCATTTGCTAAACATGAGGGTCATGAAAGAAATTGAAAACCAGGTCTGGGTTTTCAGACTCCTTAAAGTGCTTACAAAATAGGTAAACTTGGGAGTGGTGGTCATTGTTGTGAGGACTAAGTGAGTTGTACATGAAATATGTTAGAACAGTGCCTGACACACGTAGTATTTGCTCAATAAATAGGTATGATTATTAAATATAGAAAAAGTGCTGGTGGATATGATAATAATGGCTAGCATTTATTGAGTGCTTATTATTTGCCAGGGAATGTACTAAAAGCTCTACAAGTATTAGATAATTTCATGTACCCCAAAATATTAACAAAGGTCTCTCTGGGCAGTGGAGGCACCGAGAGATGGCTTGGAAAGATTTCTCCCCCACACTGCTTAAAACATCCATTAGTGCCTATTCCAGGTCAGGTACCTAGATGCAGAGCTTGAGACAGGGGTACTGCACCTGTGAAATATTGAAGGCACTTTCAGGAGAAAGGGAGGGAGAGAAGGGGATGGGGCAGGGAAAGAGCTCGACAAGGATGTGGCCTCACCAGCGTTCTAGGTTTAGCCTAATCCCACAGGGAGCACTGGAGTGTGAATTGTACCACAGAGTTGATTCTGCCTTGAGGCAAGGGGACCATCTTTTGTTCCAATCAGTCACCGGTGCAGGCTGCCCCTGGGGTGGGGAGGGTGGTAACCTCCCTTGTGGCTCCAGCTAGCCCAGGACAGTTCTCTGGAGAAGGGAGCAGCTGTGAGCTGTTAGCAGCCCTGCTCACAGCAGCTGGAGGATGGATATACTGGCTTGGAAAGAGGGATCTGGGCTCTGCATAACAAACCACCCTGACCTTAGTAGCTGAAAACAACAACAATCATTTATTTTCCTTACAAATCTACAATGTGAGCAAGATTTGTCTGTGACAGTGTTATTCTGTGTTACCTGGTATCAGCTGGGGTAGCTTAAAAACCGGGGGTGACTTGACTGGGGACTGGAACCATCTGAAGACTCATCATGACTGGCAGTTGGTGCTGGCTGTCAGCTGGAACACCCACATGTGGCTTCTCCATGGGGCTTCTGGGCTTCCTCTCAGCTCTGGGTTCCAAGAGCGAGCATCCCAAGAGAAGAAGGAGTAAGTGCTTGGCATTTTTATGACTTAGCCTTGGAAGTCACTTCTGCCATACTTTTTTGGTCGAGGCACTCATAAATGTCCACCCAGAGTCAAAGGGAAGTGCTATGGATTGAATGTTTGTGACCCCTCCGCAAAATTCACATGTAGAAGCCTAATCCTCAATGTGATGATGTTTGGAGGTGGGGCCTCTGGGAGCTAATCAGGTTTAGATGAGGTCAAGAGGCTTAGCCCCATGAGGAGATTAGTGCTCTTATAAGAAGAGGAAGAGACCAGAGCTCTCTCTTTTTCCCATGTGAGGACACAGCAAGAAAGCAGCCATCTGCAAGCCAGGAAGAGGGTTCTCAGCAGAACCCCACAATGCTGGCACCCCGATCTTGGTCTTCCCAGCTTCTAGAAATGCAAAAAATAAATATCTGTTGTTTAAGCCACCTAGTCTATGGTACTTTGTTATACCAACCTGAACTAAGACAGGAGATGTGTTACTTGGCTTGAGTTGCTGTAACAAAATGCCACAGACTGCATGGCTTAAAACACAGACATTTTTTTTTTCACCGTTCTGGAAGATGGATGTCCAAGATCAAGGTATTGGCAAGGTTGCTTTCTTCTGAGGCCTCTCTCCTTGGTTTTGATGGGGAGAAAGAGCATTCTCTATCCACTCTGGGTCCTTTCTGGCTGGGCTACAAATTAAATTGACATGAGGCTGAATAGTAGGAGAAAATCAAACAAAGCTTTATAAAGCATGTATACATGGGAGAGACCAGGGAGTGTCTCCTGACAAAATGGTGGAGATTCTCCTCTTACATAAATGAATGAGGATTTTTGGGGGAGTTGGGAGTATCAGCCACAAGGGATTATAAGAAAAGCACAGTAAAGTTATTATGCAGATTTAAGGCCTCACCTTCCACATTGACGAGTTTCTAGAGATGAGGTCATCGGCCCCTCTTCCCAGTACAGAGAAGGAGATAACTTTACAAATGGAGATTTCCCTTACAAATGTAAATGTCTGGTAAACAGAACTTTGATAGGAATGGGCGTAGCAAAGACCTTCCCAGTCTATCGATACCCAGAGTCATCCAAGGTGAAGTGATGGCCTGTCCCAGGGACAGGACTTCCATCCCAAATCCCTTTAGAGAATTGGGTGGGGAGGTGGGGGTGAAAGTCAAAGCCTCCTTCAGAGCAAGGTAGAGAGAGACACATCTTGAGGTGGCCAATTCTGATACCCCACAGTTTGCATGTGGCCCCCTTCTTGCTGTGTCCTCACATGGTCATCTTGGAGTACATGTGTCTGATGCCTCTTCCTGTGTGTCAAAATTTCCTCTTCTCATAAGGACACCAATCATTTTGGATTACAGCCCACCCAAAAGACCCCATTTTAAATTAATCACCTCTTTAACGACTATATCTCCAAATAAGGTTATATTCTGAGGTACTGGGTGTTAGGACTTAACACCCATGGAAAATATATTCTGTCTCAGGCACCAGCATCTACTTCAGAGTTCTACCCCTTTTTTCTTTGATAAGGATAAATCTCAATTTAAAGAAAATGTTTTGCAAATGAAACTTTGACACATATCTTCCTAGTTGTCACCTTCCAACTAGTTTAATGTCTTTAAGTTCTTCCTACACAAAACTTCTGAAGTCACCACTATTCTGGGTGAAGGAATTATGGATGTGCTTTTATTTTATTATTTTTTGTGTGTGTGAGGAAGACCAGCCCTGAGCTAACATCCATCGCCAATCCTCCTCTTTTTGCTGAGGAAGACTGGCCCTGGGCTAACATCCGTGCCCATCTTCCTCTACTTTATATGGGACGCCGCCACAGCACGGGTTGACAAGCGGTGCATAGGTCCATGCCCGGAATCTGAAACTGTGAACCCCAGGCTGCTGAAGTGGAGCATGTGAACTTAACTGCTAGGCCACCAGGCCAGCCCCTGTGTGTGCTATTATTTTTTAATAATAATAAATATGTATTCTTACAGATAGATTAAATGTTATACAAAGTGCATAGATTTAGAAAATGCATAGTTATCAAAATAATGCCCTGATGAAATGTGGCATTGTTAAAGTACGGCTTAAACTCTCAAGCAGAATCTGAATTGTAGCAAAAAGATCGCTCTACCGACTGTATCTCGGGAGTAAAGTTCCTCTATGGGGAGATGGTTATCTTTAAAATTATTTTTTGTTCTTCTTTATCTGATTATAAATTAATACATGCTATACAGTCACTATTGATTGCCTATACAAAATTTCCCATCTTTTCTTTTTAACATACTTTATCTTTTTTATTAAAAATACTTTTAAATTGGGACTACATTCAAAAAATTAGAAATCTTTCCATATCAGTTCACGTGGATATATCTGTGATACACGTAAACATATTACATTGCTCTCCATAGAATCTTGCAACAGAATGTGTTTTCAAACTTTTGTATTTTTGCAGATCTGATTGGTGAAAAATGATATTTTTGTGTAATTTGAATTTATATATGTCTTATTTGGAATTATGATGGGCATTATTTCACATGTTTGAGTCATTTGCATTTCCTGTTTCCTGAACTGCCTATTCTTTTCCTTTACTCAGAGTTCTGTTGGATTATTGGTCTTTCTAATTTCTAGAAGCCCTTTGTGTGTTAGGGAAATTAGCACTTTGTCAAGGATACAGTCCCATTCTGCTTCTAAACCCCAAAATTTTGTTCAGGTATTAGACTACTTCAAATATCCTGATATATGTTTACCATAGAAAACTTGGAAAATAGAAAAAGAAAAGAAATAATAATCAGCATAATCCCACATAAGAGGTCTCAAAGTTGATTTAAACAGAAAATTTTTCTTGATCTATTTCTTTAAGATGAGTTGTAGTAAAAAAACAAAACAAAACAAAAGGAAGGGAATATTTCCTGAGTGCCTACTATATGCATTTTATTCATGGAATCCTATTTATATTTATATATTTATAAATTTTTACATATATTTTTAGCACTCACAACAACTTTATCAAGCACTTTATTTCCATTGTATAGCTAAGAAACTTGAAGCTCAGACAAGTTTAAAAATCAGACCAAGGTCACACAGCTAGTAAGAGGTGAAACTGGAGTTCCAACTTGGATCTGTCAGACCCTGAAGTTCCTTCCCTTTCTCTAGCTCCTGTTTCTTCCCTGGCTCCCATATTTTAAGGGGAGGCTGTTACATCCTAGAAGATCCATAGCAATTGAATAACAGCCACCATAATGTAGAGGAGAACAATCCTAAAAAGATGACGAAGACCTCGCTGTTTTGAATACCACTAGAATTTGTTCCCTCCTAGTCCTGAAACATTCACAGGTCTGGAACTGTCACATTCATCAGGAAATAAGGCCCAGCTGGCTGCCGCCGGCTCCTGGCCATGTGTAGACAACCCCTGGTCATTTGTCAATGTTCCCCAGAGGTGCCTGCTTCGTGTTAAAATCCTGGCAGTGTGCCTCACTACACTGTATAATTGCACTGGCCATAGCAAGGCTGACTAAATCCTCTTGATGCTTCTGCTAATTCCATGGACCCTGCAGGCTAGAAGGGGCCAGAAACAGAACAGGACACACCCAAAAGTGGAATCCAAAGGCCGGAGGCTCCTCTGATTTCTTGACATGAGTAAACATTTCATTGTCAAATAGTCAACATGTGAATACAGGCAAGGCTTTCTTCTGGGCTAGAACACAACGCTAGAACTAGTGATTCCCTAACACAGTGTTTCAAACTGTGCTTTGAGGAGCCCTGAGATGGTGGAGCTTTCCACAGGGGCCCCTGTGGGGGATCAGGAAAAGCTGAACCCCCAAGTTCAACCAGATCAGCCCTACTGCTGTCTATGGCTGCCACAGAAGCTTTATTGGGAAAAAGGGCTCCCAGCTAAAACAAGTCTGAGCACCACTTCATTTTACTGGTGTGGAAAGTGAGGCTCAGAAAGGAACCCATAAGAAAGTTAGTGGCAGGACTAGGGTTAGTAGCTGCCTCCTCAGCCAAAGCTCTCTCCACTATCTGGGCTCCGTTACCTCACCAAGTCCTCCTGTTTTCTTTGTTTCCGGTCCTTATTGTTATGAATTTGCAGCCAGCTATTCCCCAGACCCTCAGCTGTGAATCAACTCATCCTGAATCCTCAAAATCCCCTCTGTGAAGCAAGCTTTCCATAAAAGTGTTCTGGGCTTTTTCCTACCCCGCCCTACTCACAGCACATCCTGCTCAGTCAAGCTGAGCCCTGTTGGAGCCTGAGGCAAAGGAAAACTGTGCACACCTGTGTACACTCGTCAAACTACCCTCCCAGATTTTGAACCAAGTGGAAACATTAGTGGAAGCTCTACAATTCAAAAAAAAAAAAAACCTTATCTATATGTAAAGCCCTGTGATGTCCAGTTTGTTTGCTCACCATTACCAACCCTCGTGACACACCCAGGGGGACGCAATAGCAGAGCAGACCCGGAACCAAGGGCTGATTGGAAATGGCTGTCCCTGCAGCACCATAACACAGGACCATAAAACATCAGTCACAGCTTGTTTTTACATAAAATTTTGATATTTTGTTCATCATAGATTTTTACACGAATTTTGATTACGTATTGCACTAAATGTTTATTTTTGATAAGAAATGCTTGATTCTTGATTTGGGGTTGCTGAGGTTTTTCGGCTCTCCCTTAAATGTTGGGCCTCACTCACCTGACCTTCCTCCCAGGGCTGCTGCTGGCTTGTGGAGCCTGACAGCTCCTCCCCAGCCCAGGGTTCCCAGACCCCTAGCTAGTCGCTTACAGAACCCAAGGATACAAGAGCCCATACGGTCAGCTAGTAGTTTACCTCGTGTGTCCCCCATAAAATCCTGAAGGCCCACGTTATTATTTTACTATTTATCTCAGCCCGCTCCCCCAACCCAGCTCCAAATAAGAAGTTCACTTTCAAATCAAAATTCCTTTTGGAAAGGGATATGTTCTTGCTCCATCTAGCAATTCCTCCTCGTATGGGTGCTGAATCAGAACCAGGGCAAGACTTGGTTACCATTAGGACTGAGTCAGATATATAGATTCCAGAACACTATGTGAAGTTGTTTCCAATATGTTCGCATGTGATTGGAGTTTCCAATTTAATTTATATCCCTAAACCTTTTTCAGTCTTTGCAGTTCCTTGTTTAGACAAAAATAATGTGGAATTTGGGGCTGGCTTGGTATGGACTTCTCAGGCATCTTCATTCCCCCCCTCCCGCCCCTGCCCCAGCTATTGATTTTGAAATAACCAACACTGACTTGGAAATTATACCCTAAGGGAGTATGTGGTGTGGGAAGAAACTGAGGGATTGATGACAACTAGTTACGCAACTTTCCCTGCTTTGTGACGCACCAACACAGGTGCAAAAACACCAGGTTGAAGAGGGACAAGAATGTTGTTTTGCTCTTTTCCTCCCTTCTGCAATATCGTCTAAGTGTGGTTAGCAACGTACTTAGCCACTTGTTTACCCAAATTAATCCGAAGTGGTGGTTGGGGTTAGCTTGGCTGGCACTCATCTCCCTCAGCCTACCAGCCTTCTCTCAGTGCTGGGGCGACCAGCTGCAGGAGGCAGGCTTAAAATGGGAGCGCCCTGAGCTTCTTACACGTTCCCCATCCTTCCACTCCAGTGACTCTACCCCTTTTTGTGTATGTAGCCCTAGTCTTGTTCATGTTCCTAAATCCGGGATGTCCTTTCTGAATTCTATTTCTTTCCTTTTTGTTCTCCTTAAGACTAGGGGGTGGGGGCCATGTCTCTGGGGAACCCCCTTTTGCTCTATGGTTATAATATGACACTGCTGCTGGGTGGGCCTGAAAATCTGCAGTGAGAAGCATATCTGAGAGCACGAACAAATGAAGATAATTTGGAATTCCATTTTAATTTATCTATTGACTTCTTAGCTACACCTACAGCATTATATTTTCAGTGTTTGCTCTGGGGATTACAATAAACATTCTTAATTTTTCACAGCCAATTTAGAGTTAATATTGTACTACTTCATATAAAATATAGAAACCCACATCACTTATGCTATATTTCTCATATGCATGACATCAACATACATTATAAACACCATATTACAGTTATAAATTTTGTTTTTCCTTACGTATAGATCATGTGTTTCTGTTTCTTCATACATCAATTAATTTGGGGTTATATCTCAGACATTATGAAAAATATGTTATAGAAAGTCTGGATTCTGTTACGTTCCTTGGAAAAGTATTGATTTTTTTTTAAGTCAATTCCTTGTGCGTACGTGATTCGGAGATCAGCCAGAGATTTAGGCAGAGTTTAGAAACAGAATTTGAGGTTTTCCCTCTCTGATTCTTTCCTTTTCAGGATTTTCTCTTTACTTTTCAGCAGCTTTAGTTGCCCTGAATTCTGTTTTTTGGTTCTTCAAACCAGTGAGATACCATTTTCCTCTTGTGTTATTCACCCCCGCAGGCGACAGATTGAGGCCTGCCCTCAGGCGGAAAGCTGGTGCCATCCACTCTGTCCACGAATTGACTCTCCTCCCGTATCTGCATGCTTGTATTCACTCTAGTGCCTTCAAGTAATTGGGTTTTTTCAATATGTTTTGTCCAGAGGTCATAGTTTTTATCTTTATGAGGGTTGGCTCCATAGGGGCTACTTGACCAAACCAGAAGCAGAACTCTCAAACGGTGTTGGTTTGATATTTCTTCTAATGTAAAAATAGGATGGGGAGGTGGGAGGACAGTTTGAAGTTTTATTCACAACCTGGTGATATTTTCAGCTTCAAAAATGTTTTTGGAGTGCCTTCTAAGTTCTAGGCACTGTGATGGATACTGAGAATACCAAGATAAAGCCCACCAGCCCGGCCTTTGAAGTAGGTTACACTTTCATTCCAGATCAGACGGAAATAAAATCTTGTCTTGCTTCTGGCCTGCAAAATGTGAGCTCTTTATTGGCTTCAGCTGAAAAAAGAAGAGGTTAAATTCATTACCACAACTGACGGTTGTGGGTAGAAGGGATGGGTAGAAAGAAACACAATTCTCTACCAGCTGTATCCTTCCCTGTGCTACTTTTCCCCTGTACCAACCCCAGTGATGTCACTGATGTTTTGTTCTTCACCCTCCTCTTACAGATGACAAAAATGAAGCTCTGAAAGGTTCAGTGTAACTTGTCTGAAGTCACATCACTAGGAAAGGGAGGAATTGGCTCTAAACTCTGGTTTCTTTCCACTTCCATTAACCAAACTTGGAAATATCTGGTCTCTACCTCATCCTTCCTCTCTGACCCTGAGCATATCAGGGGGCTTCCGTATCCTTGTTTGTAAAGACAAAACTCACATGTGCTCTTGGTACCCAAACCGCCCCCTTCCAAGATAGACCAGATGACTTAAGGATCCTTCAAATACTTCATATCTACACTTCAAATACTATGAGGATGAACCACCTCCAAGCTCTTTTGTTTTAATCTAGGAATCTCTGAGTTTCAGGTAACCTGCAAACGTTACCCTTGATGCGTCCTTCTCTGAACTCCTATGGTTCCTCTTCTACCCCTTCTCAACGCTTCTTACATACTGTCTTCTAGTGTGCGTGACCTCTCTCAGGCTTCTCTCTGTGAGCATTGCAGCGTCTTAGATGCAGCAGTGGCCCGGTAATAATAAAAATATAATAATAATAAATAATAACAATGCCTTATATCTAAAGCATGTCTCTTATTTTCCAAGCTCTTTTTTTAGTCATTATTTCATTTGCTCTGCACAACACTTTTGGGTCACCCCCCGTTTTCCTCTCTCCTTCTCCAAAGGAAATACTAATTACATTTTTTTAATGTCTTTTTTTTTAACCAGAACATTGTTTCTATTTTAGAAAGGCAATTGTTATGTGCCAAAGAACACAAGATCCCTAAGAGATTCTCAGTCCCTCAATGTCAGGAATTGTTTCCTATTTTTTTGGATCCCAATCATCCAGCACTGTATTTATAACATAATCAGCACTTGACAAAAATAATATTAATAAACCTCATGCTTATTAAGTTTTAATACACTATCTCATTTTATAAATGGTGTACAAACAAATGTCGAAAAATCCAGACTCAGATTCTAACCCTGCCACTCACTAGTGTCATGATTTTGGCCAAATTACTTGACCTCTCTGGGTTCAGTTTCCTTATATGTAAAATCTGAATAACAATCCAGGGTTGTGAGAAGTGAGGTGACATTTCAAGGACAACCTAGTACAGTGTCTGGTACAGCATGCTCTCCAAGTTGCTAATTCATTGGTTGTGAAGTGAGGAGAATGGCATTTTTCCCATTTTTTAAGATGTGAAAATGAAGGCCCAGTCAGGTTGACTTGTCCAAGGAACACATAAGTTCGCACTGACAAAGATTTACCCCGGCTTCCTCTCCACTGCCTTTCAATTATGCTGTGGCTGCCCTAATCCTGACCCACATGGTAGATACTTAAAAATAAGTAATAATAATACTAATAACATTCGCTGCCATATATGAAGACCCTGCTATGTACTGGGCACTGTTAGTTTCCATGCTCACATTATTCAAACATTAATAACAACCCTGCAAGACAGTTTTTATCGTGCCTGATTTGTAGATGAAAATTAAAAAGTAGATTTTGAAAAGTTAGCCAACTCACTCAAGGGGTCACAGTCAGTAAATGGCAAATCTGGGATTTGAACCCATATTCCAAGACTCATGTTCATTCCATTGATTCTTTTCTCTTTATGCTATCTTTCCAAAGGAAAAAGTGACATGGGGATATGACAAACTATTGGGAAATTTTACACTATGCAATCACTTGATGCAATGTATTGACAGGACAGAAAAAATCCGTCATTTATTTTCTGCCTAATTGCCAGAGTTCTCAAGTAGTTTATCAGGCAATGCTGTTTTTGTCCAGCCCCAAGGTGCAAAGCAGAGGAAGGATTTGGAAAAGTGGCTCACCCCAGCAATGCTGGGCCAGGTGGGTCCGGTGTAACAAATCCACCAAATGAATGCCAAAGGCTCATGGGCTCCAACACTGCTTTCAGGAGGAACATGCTGAACTGAGCCGTTTGGGTATAAACGTGTGTTTCTTCTCAGTAGGACCAGACTCCTCCAGCGAGCTGTTTCAGAGATAGAACTTGGACCAATCTGTTTGCTTGTGAGGGTAGACTCCCAGCTGATGTGTTTGGTTGTTCTTGGCTCTCCAAACCCATGGCCATAAGGGAGTGATTGCTGTGGTTTCCCCAACTTGGCAACCAAAGCTCCTGGGTGTTTACTGGGTGTGTTCAATCCTGACAGCTACTTTCAGTTCTCAGGAGAGACAAAGACAGAGAGGCAAAAAAGAAAGCCAGGTAGTAAGTAAAGAAGAAAACCTAGGTCAAGCTGAAGATGGATGAGGAATTGTCAAATGACCCTGAAAACACATAGGCAAGGCAAATGAGATCTGTTCTGAACTTCCCTGGGACTTAACCCCTGTACTGATTCAGATGTTTGCTCAGAGCTTTAGATGTAAGCTCTTCCCATGTAGAAACTTAGATACATACATCTGAGCAGCCATGTATGACTGCTGTCAAGCCATTTCTTTACAGGCCATGTTGATCACAGGGGTGGAATGGGCATGCGATGGAATGTGACAGTGCTGAGTTACACATGAAGTGCATTTACAGACCCATGAGCCAACAGGCCGATTGGCCACAGTGGAAAAAGCAAGAAGATGATTTCTAACCTACGCATTAACTTTATATACTGGGGCAAAATCCTTAGCTCGTCCATGGCAGCAAAAGCAAGCCTGAGTAACAAAACACCAGAGATCTGGGTTCCAGTGTGACCTCTTCCACTGTCCAGCTTTGTAACTTTGTGTCCTCAGTTTTCTCAAATCTGGGCTTTGGGCTCTTAATACAGAAAACAAAGAGGGCACACAACATGATAAAAACTGCATCAGATTTGGACTCGAAAGGCCCACGGGAAGTTATCTCACCTCCTATAGCTGCCTCAATGCAGAAGCTATTTTTCAGCAATCATTTATGGAGCATTTATGAGGCTCTGGGAACGTGGCAAAGACCGAAACAGAGCAAATCCCTGTTCTTGTGGACCTTACCTTTCAGACAGGTAAATAGAGAATAAGAAAATAAAGATGTAGACATGGGAGATAACGCTGATAGCAACAAGCTCTGTGAAAAAAGAAATAAATAAAGCAGGATAGGGAAGGAGGAGGGGTTGCCATTTTAGGTAGAGTGGCCAGACGCAAATAATATCAACCTCAGAAAGTTATTGTGGGGAAGCTAAAAGATAATGTACTTTAACAGATTACATCATGCAGCAAACGTACCATAGCATTGTCATTTTTAAATGTACCATTACACTGTTATATTTTTTGAATGGCTAAAAGGACTACTTCCCACTAGACAAGAGTGGCGTTTTCAGGCTATGTCCGTGACTGAGAAATAAAGCCCAGCATGCCAATTGCTGCCATTTCATCTTCCCTGGTTTCTTTCAAGGCTGCCTCCTCAAGTTTTAGGGGTTTTCCCTATTCCTGCACTGGGAACTTGACCTCTGGTAGCAGGAACTTAATGAATGTAAAAACATCTTAGAAGTAGTGGTATTTGATACCACTTAAGATGAGTCCATGATTTGTCTCTGTTCCCCAGCATTCGGCGCTCAACACAGGGCTCAAGGCTTAGAGGCATAAGGCCTGTTTGTTTTGGAGAGATCTGTCCACCAGGTGGTAGAACCTTCTTACTCAGGAAATGAGCCTTGAAGCAATCAGGCCAGTGGACTCCCTCTGCCCAGAGCTCAACAAAGCGCTCCTCTGTGCAGCCACATCCCGGCCCAGAAAACGCCTACAGGTACCAATTCCCAGACCATGCCCCAGCCTGATGCTTGGACTCAATGTTCTGACTTAAATCTCTGAAAATTCATCAATTTTAGGGTTTTAGAAGAAAGCCAGTCATCTAAGAGCTGACTCTTTATCAGATGTGAAACTCTGAGTTTGCTCAAGTATGACTTGATAGTCACGTTTCTAAGGAATTTCCACCTCAATATCAGCACAAACCTTTACTGTGGGTTGTGGAATATTTGGCAGAAAGATTACAGATCATACTCCTTGTCATAGATAGCATTATGGGAAATTACAAACTACGAAAAACATTTTAAATGTTTCTGATTGTCCAGTCAACAGGCACTTTCCAATGTATTTTGAATCTTTTGTTTCCTATTTTTCTCACCAAAAACATTATATGGAATGACCTTTGCCCTAGACACCCATGGCAACCAGCCTCCAAGATGGCTCCTCATGATCTTTACCTCCTGCTATTCATGCCTTTGTGTAGTTCCCTGCCACACTGAATCAGTACTAATTTGTGTGACAGACAGAAGAGAGCAGAAATGACGGTATGTGATTTTGGAGGCTGGGTCAGAAAAGGCATTGTGACTTCCACCTTGACCTCTTGGATTGCTCACTCCAGGTGAGTAAGCCACCATGCCATAATGACACTCAAGCAGCTCTGCAGAGAGGCTCACACGAAGAGCAGCTGGGACATCTCACCTACTGGCAAGCATGTAAGTAAGCAACCTCAGAAGAATCCTCAGCGCCAGTCAAGCCTTCCAGTGACTGCAGCCCTGGCCAACATCTGACTAAAACCTCGTGAGAGACCCTGAACCATCACCCAGAGAAGCCACTCCAGAATTTCAGAGTCACACTAACTGTGAGAGATAATAAATGATTATTGTGTTAAGCCACTAAGTTCCGGGGTAATTTGTTACACAGCAAGAGGTAAGTAATACAAAACATATTCTGAGGTACAAGGATTGAATGGAAGAAGCTATAGTCTGTGAAACACACCAAACTTGAATCTCTTCAGACTGAGCACTAGATTCCAATGAATGCTATACCATCTCGCCCAACACCACACCAGTGATTTTTAGAGAATTATTGCCTGAAATTGGCATTGGATTTTGGAGTACTAATAAAGGCCCAATCTTTGCCTTTAAGACACCTGTAGGCATTCCAAAGGAATGAGCCTTCTAAGCATTGCCTTTGATCATGATCTTACAGATGTATCATATCTTACATACATGTATGATACCTCTGTAAGATGTTATCATACATACAGATGTTTCACATTGTCCTTATGTTCTGTAGATGATATATCATATTTCCACAGTTGTTGGTGGAAGACTACTGGAGAGGTAGACATCAACTCCCTGGCACTTCTGGCTTGTTACGCACATAGCCAGAGTGGGTTCCTGCCTCCAGAGAAAGAGAGCAGGCGATGGGACACTGGTGCTGGTAGTTGCAAGTTGAACCAGCGACCTCAGAATGGTATGGGTTGAGAAGATGTGGGTGGGGACAACAACTCTCTGCTTCTCTTACCAACTCAAGGCCTCAGCCACAGGAAAGAGGCACAGATCTAGTCATTAGAATTATGGCTACAAGATGGTTACTGAGACTTGGGAACACTATCAAAGACCAGCTCTCCAAATGGGTGTTCAAGTCAGGGTCAGACTAGGAGCAAAGGCTCCCTAGACCCGATGGTAAGTCTAACCTTCCTAAATCACTCTTGCTGGGAAGGAAAAGGAGGAGGCTTGGAGACTGGGAATCCCTCTCCTGCCCCTCAGCCCTAACCACAGGCACGAGTTTCACCAGGCTCACCTTGTTGGAACTGTGCTACCACGTGATTTCCTTGCTGCTGGCGCTCACTTGAAACTGTTCTTCCTACCACGGAAGAGACGTCCTACTCAAGGAACAAGTCGGTCGTTTAGAAATAAACTCACCCAAGGACTTAAAAAGAACCAAAGGATGCATTCCTCTTCTTAAGGAAATCAGTGAGTTAAAGGAGGGCCCACCACACAGTAGGTGCTCAATAAATGTTAGGCCTATTTCTCCCCAGCCCCTGCCACTGCTGACTTAGGACTCCCAGGCAGAAACAGAGCCACAGAGCTAATCTATATCTGCTCTCAGCCTTCTTGTATCTTCGCAAAGAAAACACAGACAGTGACACTGAGCCCTCCATGTGTAGTGGTACTGCTGCTTCACTGGGACTCCCTCCCCCCTGGTAAAGGGTTGTTGCCGAAGCCCCATTAGCCTGAGACAAGTAAATAGGATAGAACATGCCAGAAGATCCACCATGGGGAACGAACCAGCAGCTTGGCCATGGATTTGAGGAACCACTTGATTTCTTCATCACTAGCCCTGTGGTTCCATGATACTTCACACTCAGGCTCACACTAGAAAAAAATGTTCCTCCAAAGTCCCCCAGCCTTTGTTCTAATGTACTATGAGGCAGGGACTTAGGTAAGAAGGATCAGGGACAGAATGCTCTTTGTGTCCTTTTTTCTTTTTCATTTGCTTCTCTGACTTCAACCTCCAGAAGGCACTGATCTTCAAAAGACTAAACCCAAACTCCAAGCCCAGCACTGCAGAACGCCAGCTGTTCACCCTACAAGGGAGGGTGGTGTTTATTCTCTGTGAATAATTGATACTGGCGAAATTGAACCAGGGGCTTTATTAGCACTTATAAATAGGGTATCTTTCCCCAAATAATATAAGGAAGTCCCAAGACGTGGTTTCTGCTACTCTTCACATCTTCCTTTTAGGGAGGTTTCTTCACTTCCCCACTATTACCTCCATGTGTCTAGTAGGCTTTCTCTAGAAATAACCCAACATTTCCTGGTCATGTTTAGTATCTGGGTAACATCAGAAAGTAAAATAAAGCTGGTGGCCCAGTAGCTGGTCCAGATATGTTCAAACCACCAAGACCAGTTGTGATGTTTCAGGACTACACGTTAGCAAACAAGGATGGGGGTTTTAGAGTTTCGTAGACCTGGTTTCAGACCCCACCTCTCCCTCTTACTAGCCGTCTGACTTTGGATAAGTTATGTGACCACATCTCAGCCTGTCGATGGAAATGATAATGAACCTCATAATATTTTGGCATGGAATAAATTCATTTGGACATGTGAAAAATGAGCACTGTGCCGGGCACAAAATAAGTGCTTTGTAAATATTAGTTCCTCCTCCACATCCTTCTCTCTACCTCTAATAATATCACACAGGATGGATGGATTCCTGAAAGTTTTCCTAAGGAAGCCTCCATCACTTACTGAACCCAATCTTTGCCCCCTTAAAAAATAAACTTTTTTCATTTGTCTGGCATCTCCCAAACAAAAAGGAAGAGCAGAGGCCACATGAGACAGAAAGCCAGCTAACTTAGAGGCCCTAGGGCTGTCTTCCTTTTCGTACCCTGACTACTGTGGAGCTGGGGAAAGTTGGCAGAGTCCCCAGGACAGACCAATCTTTGGGGAATGAGATTGGAAACTTACTTAGCAGGAAATTCTCCTATAATGTGAGGCACTCTGCTCCCCCATCCCCACCTCAAGCGCCTTATATGTTTCAAGGATGATGGCAAAGCCAAGTTGCATGATGAGTAGAGGAAGTTCAGAAACCAATCTTGAGTAAATGTACCTCCCTTGTGTCCCAGATGCTCCCCAGCAAGTCACTGAGCTGCTGCCGTGGAATAGGCCCAGTTCTAAATCCTGAGACTGCCAGGCCTTTGTCCTCAATGATCTGTCTGTCTACTGAGGGAGACAAGCAATAAACAAGCAATGACAACATCAGGCAATAAGCTCAATGTGTTTGGAGCCGAGTATCACATGTCCAGGACTGAAATTGTGAGAGATGGGGATCTGGGCCATGCTGAGGATTACCCACATCCTTCATCACTAGCCATCTTTGGCCGCCAAGATAACTTGTCTGGGATGAACCCTCTTTGAATTCCATTCCTGTCTTATCATGCGACTTCTGTCCCTCAGCTTAGTTGTCTTAAGGAAGGGCCAGAAACTAGACTTAGGATACAGCAGGGATAGGTCTAGCCAGGGCCTAAAGAGAAGGAAAATGTGAGGAAAATTGGACTTAAAAAAAATTTTTTAAATGTGTTTTTAGAATTTATTCTGAAGCTCTCATTACAAAACTGAAGCTACCTTAAAAAAAAAAAAAAAAAAAAAACTGGCATTTACCAACTATCCTGGTTTGTCTGGGACTGTCCCAGTGTTAGCACTGACAGTTGCACACCCGGGAAAACCCCCCAGTCCAGGACACACTGGAACAGCAGGTCACGCTAGCTCTGTTCTGAACACAGAAATACCAGCACAGCACAGAGAAAATGTACTAACCTCGTGCTTAAGCCCTGAACCATGAATGCAAAAAATCATCATCAATCCACAAGGTCCTAGTTACTTCCGAAGTATGATTGGGGACATCTGTGATACTTAACAAACACAAATATTGATAAGCAATGAATGAATATGAGGCTGTATTCAAGAATACAAGAAATTGTGGGATCTTGTTCTTCAAAAAATTGCCTAGAGCATAGCCTTCCAAGTTAGTGAGAGTAGCTAGGATTTACATTTTCCTGGAGACGCTTAACAAAACAGCATACAGCTTAATAGCATGGGCATCGATATAAGACAGACCTGACCTCAAATCATGGCTTTGTGCTTACACACTGTGTGATCCAAAGTAAATTTCTTAACCTCCCTGTGCACTAATTTCCCTTTCTGTAAAATAAAATTATCACAGTACATGGAATGTAATGACTACTCAATGAATATTAATTCATATTAATTCATTGAATTATTCATTGAATAATTAATTCAATATTAATTGCTATCAAAAAAACAAAAGCAAGAACAAAAACCTAGCATTTTATTCTCTCTGGGGTCCCAGGTGGAGTTAATAGGGCCTAAGAGTTAGACCACTCATGAAAACAAGTTTGCCACAAAATCTTAGGAATATAGCTTTAGATCGATTTGGGGTACCATTATATTTTCATATATTCCCACAGCTGAAAAAGGCCTTGGGCTGAATATCTTCATTTGCCCTCCCAGTTTCACCCTCCATCTTTTTCTCCATCCTTTGTGACCTTGAAGGCCAGCCTGGGTGGTCTATATCAGTGGACTTCCTGGCCCTGTGCATTCCAGTTTTATTTGGCTCAAACCAGCTTGTTGTTTCAACCGAAGGTCACAGCTCCCGTCAGGAGGCCACCTCCACCCAGTCCTCTCTGCCTCAGTTTTGGAGGCCCCACTCCTCTCACTTCTTCAGAGATGTTAATGGTTGCCCCCTGTGACTGGCCTCAGGGGTCTACACCATCCTTTGGGGGTTTCCCAACAGCCTGAGCACACATTTGTAAATCATCCCTTTGTAAACTCTCCTCCTTTTCACCCAACTGAATGTGCCTTTTGTTTTCTGCTGGAATGCTGACAGATACTAACATCAAGAGAACATCTAGCTCAGTGATTTCCAAACACAAGTTTGGGAACAGTTCTGGACTGGCCACAGCAGAATCACTTAGGGAGCTTTTTGAAAATACAGCTCCCTCACACCTGGTGGACCTCACACCTGGAGGACTAATCCAGAGTCTCGGGTGAGGCCTCGTACTCCCTATTTCTAACGGCTCCCCTGCTAATTCTGCTGCACAGCCAGATCTGGGAAGAGTTCACGGCTGAGGCCTCTGTTGCAGCTGGGCCCTCTTTCCTCATCAGTGTTTTTTGTTCTTGCTTCACATTTTACTCTCTTCAATTTCATTTTGGTTATAAACAAAAAACATGGCACATACAAAAACTGTATATATACTATAAAGGTGATCTTCATAAGAGTAGGAATTTGGGCCTATTTTTTTCAGGTCTAGAGCATTATCTGGCACATAGTTGGCACGCAGTAAATATTAGTTAAGTGAATGTTGAATGAATAATTTATTAAGAACGTTCGCAAAACTTGACAGGGCTTAGATTAGTTCAGGTTCATGACCTCAAGAAGGGATGACCTAAGCTCTATATGTGATTAAGATCCAAACAAACAAGAAGTGATCCTGAACAAGAAAGATGAATGCATCATCAAAGCTGAGTAAGTTGCTGAATATAGGTGTAATTTCAAACTAGTGGCTTTCCTGGAATTTTCTCCCAACTGTCCTTCAAGCCTGGTGTACATGGCACGAGATAGGGTGGCTTATTCTAAACGCCAGGAATTTACTGTAGACATTAATCAAGGCCATGGGGAGGTGCTTTTGAGTCAAAACCCCTATCTTAACTCCCCCCCACTCCATAATATTACACACATTCATGGTACTCGTGGCGCCATTTTTAACCTGGAGGTTGCTGTACATTTCAAATTGTGTTCTCAAAATAAATTCCTGTGCAAAATAAAAGCTCATCTTCAGGCATATCCTTCCTACCCCCTACCTAGTCCTACCTAGTCCTCAGCTATTCCTAATTGCCAAAGGGGACTTGTCCCTTCCCTTTATTCCCCATTTTCTTTATCTTTTTGAGTTGCTAACAGAAAAATCTCTTGGCATACATTTTTCTGACAATATCCATCAGTAAAATTTCTAGCTAATTGACCTCTTCTTATGCCAAGACCAAATTTGCTTGAACGCATTTGGTTGGAAAGCATTCTAGAGTGAGAAACACGCTTCTTCAATTCTTTAAACAGCTTATGCTGAGCACACCCTTTGTGAACAGCATCTTTTCTAAATGACCCATGGTCATCATTATGATAATCAATTATTGATTTTAAGGTATTTTAAACTCATTCACTGAATAGGAGCCAAGAAGATGTACAGGGATACTTGATCCTTTTATAACTGACCCCAGCCTGATGCATTTGGTCGGTCTGTTGTCTGCTCTTTACAGCTTTTCTGTCGCCTCCATTGCTGATCGTGGCTGGTGTTGTCAGGATCCTTGCTTCTAAAGGTGAAGTTGCCAAAATAGAGCTCTCTGGGGGGGTGAGGGCTTCCATGCGAATGTATATTTCTGCCCCAAGTTATGCGGAAGCTTATCTGAGAGGATCCTCACAATTGGAGAGATGTCCTGAAATGAGGAAGTTCTAGGAATTAGCAATAAACTGATAATTCATCAGATGTCTACAAATACTTTTAAAGATTTGAAGAAAAGATTAAGAAATTTGTGCTATTTAACTTAGAAAATAAGTCTGATGGTGATTAGATCTTGCTTTTGAACTATTTGTTACTTTTTGGAGAATATGCAGTTCGGATTATAGAAAAGGAGACTCAGAATGGACCAAGAAAAAAGCATGACTATGAAGATCACTTGACATGCCTTTCTGAGGGAGTTCTAGAATCACCAGCCCTTGTGATTTCTACAATTAGCTTGACTTACTAAGTTTACATGTACTCCTGCCTGAGGACAGGCAGATGGACACTATGGATTCTCCAATTTCCTTCTAACCCCAGAATTCAGAAATATTTTCCCAGGCTCCTCCTACAACTTTATACATGTCTCAGGTTTGTTGTCTATAGGTTCACAATTGGGCCTAATCTCGTTCATAGCTTGGTTTCTGTTGGAGTGTTACAGAGAAGTGAAACCATCCACTGTCTAGGAGAAATCAGAGAAATGCAATGTAAGGCTTTTAACATGTAATATTCTTTCTAGCTTTTGGAAGTACTTAAACCCTAAAACATCCTGATTCAGTTATCCTGGTACCGGTCTCTCAGCAGCATCTGAGACACTCCTTTGCAGTATACAGTGGGGAAGTCTGAAATATTAGGATGAAACCCAGGGTTTAGCAGAGTACCCTGTATCTTCTTTGTTGTTATTAGTGCCGTCAAGTGGATTCCGACTCTTAGCACCCCTGTGTACAGCAGAGCTGAACCCCACCCCTGGTTTCTAGACCATCCTCTCACCTTCCAGTGCTATATCAGACAATGCTCTGCTATTCATAGGGTTTTCATGGCCAATTTTTTCAGAAGTGGGTGGCCAGGTCCTTCTTCCTAGTCTGCCTTAGTCTGGAAGCTCTGCTGAAACCTGTTCACTGTGGGTGACCCTGCTGGCATTTGAAATAGCGGTGGTATAGCTTTCGGCATCACAGCAACATGCAGCCACCATAGTCTGACAACCAACAGAGGGGTGGTGTGGTTCCCTGAGAACCCAGGCCACAGCGGTGAGAGCGCCAAATCTTAACGACTAGACCACCAGGGCTGGCTCAGTATCTTCTATAAGTTACCAAGTGCATACATTTACATATGAAGAAGTATGGCATCTTGGATTAAGTTGGGGCCCTGAGGTTCTAATCTTATCTCCTTTATCGAGAACTCTAAGATGTTCTTGGCACATTACTTCACCTCTCAATGCTGCACTTCCCTCTATGAGACATGGGTCTATTACTCTCTGATTTCATGTTTATATCTCAAGAGCCAAAATTCAAGCAGTGGAACATGGAATGACTGTCCCGTGGGCACCTAGGATTGGTCAAGAAAGGTATTTGCTGTTCAAGAAGAAAAGTCCACCCATAACTATCTGAAGGCCTCCCCTGCCCTGTAAGGCCCTCCCCTAACTTAGTCATCACTCCACCCAGTTCTAGAGGAAGAGTCATCAAACAAATGATTCAAAATATTTTCATTCAAAAATAATAATAAAACTGACAATGCCTTCCTTTCACACCACAACAGGAAAATCCTCATTGCCAAAGAAAAAGCTGACTTGTTAGCTGCCCGAATTGGCAAATGGGTCACACTGCTGTGGTAGTGGCTGAGAAAGGGCAAATATATCCTGAAAGCCACTGTTTGGTTTAATTGTCCAGAAGTCAATTTAGCCAAAACTGCATGCATTTAGCAATTTTTGTTGATTATAGTTCTCTGAGTAAACAGCAGGTGACAGAAGACAGCAGAGAAGAAAACCAGCTTCAGGGCCAAAGAAGGTAAAAAGAGCATAAAAAGAACCAACTCATCCCTCATTCTCACAAATACACTGGTTTCAGACTGATCTGCCAATTTTCAGGTATAGCAGGCATTGAATATCCTTGGTCAGAGCTCCAATTAGGACATAAAAATCATGGAATTTTGGAGCTTTAGAGATCACATAGTCTACCTCTTTCATTCTACAGACGAAGAAATAGACTCAGGGTCTCTTTCTCCTCAGTGACTGTAAAGTGACTTGCTGAATGTCTCAGAAACTGAGTCAGCAGTAGAACTCAGGTCTACTAACCCAGTATTCTTTCCATGTGTCATTCAAGGAGCTTTCTGGACTAGTGGCCCAAATTATGGAGCACAGGCTTTAGGCTAGATCCACTTGTGGAAAGGAGAGGAGCAGTGGTATGCCAACCTTTCTAGGGACCTCCCAAGGAAGCCTCAGAGTCATTCTGTACCCTTGGGTACCCAGGACCTCCAGAGGCCATATTTGTCTTCTCTTGGAGGCCTAGCAGAATGTTGAAATGTGCTTTACGGAAACTAAATGGCCATGCTTTTGACGTCAGGCTAGACTTCTAATCCTCCAACAACTTACCTCCCAGCCCTGGAATCCTGGTTTCCAACACTTTCACACAGTCCACTGTAGCCTTTGAGAGAGCCAGTGCCTTGAGTGGTCACAACCATCCTAGCCGGCCCAAGAGAAGAAGCCAAGACACCATTTATCTTTGGCATCCAGAACTAGCCCCTATACACTGATGGGGCAGGAGAGGATTCGTGTACAAGGGGAGTGAAATGGAGGAGCCTCCTGTTGCCTTTTCTTGTCATTGTTACTGTTGCCTCTGGGCCATGAACACCTCAAAGTTTCAACCATCCCCTCTCTATGGTTGGCCTCCTCTTTAGGTCTCCAGCCCAAGCTCTTCTCTCAGGCTACAGTTCTGTATCTCTAGTGGTCTGCTGATGTTTCCATTTGGATGTCCTCTATCACCTCATACTCACTAACCCTGGGACCAAACTCATTCTTCCCTCTGAAAGATGGGCTTTTCCATTTCTGTTAAAACACACACACACTACCATTCTCCCAAAAGTAACTCTGAGTTACTTTTTGATCCAGTCCCCCTTTCCCACTCCCACCTGGCATATCAATTGGCCCCTGAGTCTTATCAAGGCCCCCTTTGTAAAGTCTTTCTTTTAGTGCCCACATCTTAGGCCTGGAGTGCTAGAACAAATCATTAGTCCTGGGCTCCTCCTCACCTCTACCTCTACCTTAATCCACGCAGCATGTTCATTGCATAGGAGACAATAAATTGTTGTTTAAGCCACCCAGTTTGTGGTCTTTTCTTCCGGCAGCCCTAGCAAACGAATACACTGCCTGTCCCTTCCTGTGCAGCTCCAGAGCATACCCCAACACTACATGCCTCCATGCCTTGGCACTGACTGATTTCTTTGCATGGAATGCGCACCACCCCACCTGCTTTGTCTGATTTGGTAAACTCCTACTTGTTCTTTAAGATTTAGCTTAAGTGTCCCTTCTTCTGTGATTCTTTCATGGAACATCCCCTCCCAAGGCAAAATTGATCTCTTCCTCCTGTGTCATGACCAACTAGACGCACACATTCCTCTCACAGCACACAGCACGTGGAGTTGCAATTACCTGCCGGCCCTGCCTTTGCCTTTAGACTGTTGTTCTCAATCTTTGCTGCATGGTAGAGTCCCCCCATGTGAGTTTACAAAATACTGATACTCAGATCCTACTCCCGAGATTCTGATCGGGTGGTCTGGGGTGGAGCTCTGGCATCAGTGTTTTTGCATAGGCCCCCAGGTGATTCTAACGTGCTCTAGGATGAGAACCACTGTATTAGACAGCACTCCTGAGGGATAGGGTTTCTGCCTTATTCTTTGGTCTGCTATCACCCTAGGCAGTGGCTAGCCTCAGGTAAGCACTTACTAAATGTTCGTGAACTGGATGAAGGAGCCCAGGCCCTCTGTCTGTCCTCTGCTTTTCTCCCCATTTCTTCTCATTTAACAGCTTCACCTCTCTTCAAAAAAACACCTGAAACAAACCCTCTGTAAAATGTCCATTTGAGGTTTAGAGAATTAAAGTATCTGAAATCAGCATAGTTGGGGGGGACATAAAACTACGATAATGGTATTTTAGAATAAGGTAAAACAAAAATGCAGAAGCAGCTCATTTGAAATATCCATTTCCCCACCTTCTAATATTTAAAGCAAACTCTTTTCTCTTTCCGAACACAGAACGTGGGAAAGTGTCTCATCAGCACAACATTTCTCCTATTTCCGCTCCATGACTTTTCCCTTGAGGGACTTCAGAAAGGAAATACAATGCTATATTTATGCTTTTCTGATGTTCTTAACCAATCATCTCACAGTAAAAATGGAGGATGGGAAGATTTGGGACCCCCAGTTTCCCCTTGTAACATCCCCCTTTAGTTCCTCTCAGATACTCAGTGTCCTCAAAAGTCTTTCTCCCTTTCTTCTCCCTCTATATAAACACTAAGATGAAAATAATTGATAAAGGGCTATTTGCTTTAATTTTTTCTGGGGATAAAATTAATACATGTTCCTTATACAAAGTTTATAAAGTACAAAAAAAAGCATTAAAAATAAAAATGATTGGTAATCCCACCATGAAGAATTAACAACTGTTAAGATTTTGTTATGTTTTGTCATACATTACTTATCTACATAAGGAAAATGTTCCCATAAATCTATATAATGTATATACAATGAGGAAGTGTGTATGTGTGAGAGAGAATGAAGCACATATTGACTGTCTCAAGGTGAGGAGATCTGTCTTCACACTGTGCTAACTTGCTTCTTTATATACTCAGAGATTAAAAACTCAACTCTAGGGGGCCGCCCGGTGGCGCAGCGGTTTAGTCCGCGCTTGGCAGCCCATGGTTCGCGGGTTCGGATCCCGGGCGCCCGCCGACACACTGCTCATCAGCCACGCCGTGGCGGCGTCCCATATAAAAGTGGAGGAAGACGGGCACAGATGTTAGCCCAGGGCCAGTCTTCCTCAGCAAAAAGGGGAGGATTGGCAGCGGATGTTAGCTCAGGGCTGGTCTTCCCCACAAAAAAAAAAAAAAAAAAAAAAAACAACTCAACTCTACAATGCATTAGACTGAAGATGTTCCTGAAGATTCCAAAGAGGAGAAGGAAGAGGGTTCTCACCTTGCTCACCCACAGCTCTCATCGTCATCATCCCCAATGCAGTGTGTCTGCTCTCCTCAGCCTCCCTCTCAACACCCTGCCCAACTTCATTTCCCTTGGCACCAGCCTCCCCAGGCCCAGATCTTTCTCCCAGCTTCTCCATGTTTCCTTTCCTAGGCTTTGCAATTTAGCTCACTTTTCATTCCTTCAAGCTGATCTTCCCACACCTATCCTCTAATTAGGTGGAAAAGGACCCTCTGGTTCCTAGGATATACCATTTTAGAAAGTAGTAGGACATTATTAATACAAAAAAGAGTGGGGGGGGGGAGGAAGGAGAGAATGAACAAATAAATCCTGGAACAAATATAAATATACATAATTTTAGAAAACCCTTAGATCACATTACCTACAATCTTACACTCTTATTTTTAAGCGCAACACTATATTAGGACAGCTATCCTCTTTTTTAATTAGAAGCTACACTGAAAGTTAAAGGGATGGAATCACAGTGAGCGTGCAAACAGCAGCCCTCTGGTGTTGGTGGGATTTGGGGCGCAGAGGACTCGCTCTTAGTCTAGGGGCATTTCCTATGTGAGAGCTCAGGCCTTCTTTAACACAGACTTTACCACTGACGTAGGTGTACAGTGTCGTTTTTACTGCCAGTGATTTGTAGAAGATGTTGGCTTCATTTGGCGAAGACTATTCTAAAGTCCTGTCCTTGAGTAAATGAGAAAGGAATCCTGAAAGACACAGTGCCCCACAGCAGTCCTTCTTTTGGAGCTGAATGAGTAGACCTCCCCACACTTACACACCTAAAACATGATCCAATGAGAGTGAAACTACAAAGACACAAGGACCTCTTGGACAAAACCCAGATACACTTAAGACTCTGCAGATCCCTAGGTCTTATTACAGAACTGCTACTAGGAGGCTGTTTGAATATTGGAGGTGAGGGCACACAGCGAAAAGTATTCCAGGTGAATATATAACTAAAAAAAGAGCAAAATTATGCTCGTCTTACTTTGAACTGGCCATTAGAGAGGATTCAGTTACAGGCTCTAGAACAGAGGTTGACAAACCACAGCCCACAGGCCAAATCCAGCCACACTCATTTGTTCAATATTGTCCACACTGTTCTCACACTAAATGACTAAATCGAATAGTTGTGACAGAGACCATGTGGTTCACAAAGCCTAAATATTTACTATCTAGTCCTTTGAAGAAAAAGTTTGCTGATCTCTGACCCAGAGAAATTCCTTCTAGTTCCAAGGACTCCCAAATTTAGGATTCCTAGTGTGTTTTTGTTGCTGTTGCTTTCTGGTGGAGAGGAAACTTCAATCTTGGTGGAAGGGAGGAAGGAGAATTTCCACTATTCCAGTGGGAGTAGGCAAGTCTGCCTCAGAATCTGAGACTTTGGGCCTGTTAGGACAGAGTCTGTAAGAGGAGGACGGAACAGGTTCCTTAGAATCAGATTAGGAATCAACTTCTTCCACTATCACCCCACCCTCCACACCATAGGCATAAAAACACCCCTTATCAACCTTCTGTAGGGATCGAAGGGGGTTGAATTACCCTGATGCTAAGTGAAGAACATTTCAAAAGTGTTAGACAGCAAAAAAGGAGGTTTTACAAATCACAAAGCTTTCCACGAGGGGTTTGTTCTTGAAAAATAACGTAGTATGCTGGAGAAATGCTTTGTCTCTGAAGCCAGATAAGCATGGACTGGAGCTTGCCTAGCTGAGTGACCTCTTGAAACCTCAGCTTTATCATCTGAAAAATAGGAAGAATACTAGTAACCTCCTCATAGGGTTGTTATGAGAAGTAGATTAGGTAATGTATGAAAAATATTTAGCACAACGCCCAACACATTGACAGTGTTCATTACCTGTTAGCTGTTATTATTATGAAGACTATATTCTGGCTGACTCGTGTACTAGGAGTGCTGTCATTGTAATTTCCGAAAGTTTTTTAAGCATTATTATTAATGGGGCTGGAAAGTTTTAGGCATTTAGTAAGTGGTAGTAATAAAGATTTAGGTTGTAGATTCACTAATGGGGCATCTTTAAAACTTGTTTGATTGAATCCGTGAGAAGAAATACATTTTATAATGAAACCCATTACATACGTGTGTGTGTGTGTGTGTGTGTTTATAACTAAAAAAAAGTGTTCATGAAATAATGCATAGTCTTCCTACATGCAATATACTTTGATAGTTTCTATTTTTTAAAATGGTGAACATAATCTACTTAATTAATTTTACAACCCACTAAGGGGTTGAAACCCACAGTTTGAAGAACACGCCGCATGGGTTCATCAAACTGACAGTCCTGAGGCATCAATGTCTCTCATCTCTAATACAACCATTCTTTGTAATTTTGAGACCTATAACATTTCCATTATCATTTGCTTTATGTTTTTATATCTTGCATCTTGATTATATCTTTTGAAGTCAAAACAAACTTGTATGCTTTCTTAGAAACTTGCACAATTTTCTTTCATAGGGTAGAAACACAAAAGCTCTCAAAAATTCTTTTTTAGGTGCAATTGAATTTATATTTGAAGAAAATTTAAGAAACGGATTGTTCTGCTTCTACAGGAAATTTTATAACACAAATTATAGAAGATAATAAGAGGCCAAAATTATCTGTGCATTAAGGTCTACACCAGGATGTGAAAGTTTCTCAGAGAAGAGATATTGAGCAAAATGAATAACAAAAAAAAAATACAGCCATTCCTTCTAGTTCCTATCTCTACCTCACCCACACCATGTTGCTAATGACAATTGCTAAAGGGCTGGATGCCAATGACTTCTCAAGTAGTTTAAGATTTTCTGTTGTATCTTGAGTCTTCTCTCTCTTACGCTACTCTTTCAAACTTTCTAAATTATGATTCCTTCCATCACTGACAGAAACACAACCAATGTCCACTGTCTTTGCCCAGGTGACTTAATCAGAACTGTACGACTGTGAAGATCCTAGGAAGAGTCGAGTCTCTCTTCCTAGGATCCAGGATCCAGCTCTAGGATCCTTCTGCATTCTAGAGACACACTGCGTTCAGCGCATTCAACTGCCCACAGTCCTAAACCAGACGAGACCAGCTTGCAGAATCCCAAATCCTGAGACCTCTTTTCCTTTCTATGTCACACACATTTTTGAATCTTAGTTCCTATAATTTGCTGAACTTTGCCCCTGGTGGAAATTCTAAACAAGCTATACACCTTCAGCCAGGTGAGGGAACTGGTATAGCGTTGACTCCTTCTTTCTCTCTTTCTTCTTTTTTTCTTCTAATTTGCTGAATTTCTTACATTTTCTTCAATGAATTCTGAGGTGAGGGATATCAAAAAAATTGCTTAAGAAGTTATTATACTCATCTCTCTCTTAAAATTTCAGGGAGCTTGCGTAGGAGAATTCATCGCAGCTGCTGTGTTCATAACTGAGGATCAAAGGCAAGGTCAGGAGAACAGGACACTTTCACGTAGAGCTGTGATTAGAGGGAAGATAACCTGGGTTCAGGTCCTTCCTCCCTTTGTTATTTTGTAGCTGTGTGACTCTAGAAAGGTGCCTTACCCTACCTAAGCCCCAGCTTTTGTGTCAGGAAAATGAGGCTAATAATAGTATATTACTCACAGTGTGTTGTGAGGGATTACGTAAGATAACCCTGACGAGCACTTGGCTTGCTCACTGGTCCCAGGCCAGCACACAACCAGCATTATCATTATTATTATTATTATTATTATCGTCACAGGAGTATGTTCAAACCCATCAAATCGCATACATTGAATATGTGCAGGGTTTTTTATATATCAATTACATCTCGATAAAGCTATTTAAAAAAAAGTTGGACTGGCATGCATGGAAAATATGGATGGGGCACCAACAGCATCTGTTTCCCTTAGAAACTAAACAATGCTATTAATAAATATGTTTTAAAAGGATTTCTGATTAATCAGTAGAAATGGCAAAAAAGAAACAAACAAAAAACCAAAACAAACAAGCGAAGAACCCGCAAAAGCCAGAGCCCGTGATCCTGGATAGACAGAGGACTCCAGCAGCACAGCAGAGGCAAAACTTCGCTTCCAGTCCCGCCAAGAATTTCCCAACAATGAACAGCCAGTCCTGTGACTGGAAGCTATGGGAAGGACCTTCAAGAAGAAGACGCAACCTACTCAATGTCCCATAATGGATCCTCAAAACCTTCAGATGTGACTGGCCTGCTGTTCCAAGAAAACTCCCCCGGGCCAAGGGGTCCCAGGAGTTCACCTGCCCTTCCTGACAATCCCTGAAAAGCACACTGTCATGAAGGAGTGAGACTGAGTGGAGGAGTGTCCCTGAAGATTCCCCACATCATTTGGGGAGAGGTTCCCATGACACGCTTATCAGCAGCAGATAATCAGAAGCAGGATGAGGAGGATGGGGCTGTAGCTCATGTTTTGCAGCATTACCCAGATTTCCCCAGACTCCGCAACTTTGACCCTACATCCTAGAACCACGAGCTGGAAGCACATGAAGTGGGAACAGGGGGTCACATATGTCCCCAGCTCCCAGAGTTTCCTGCCAAGCTTCCCGGTGGTTGGGAACTCTTTGCAGGCCCCTAAGGAAGTGTGAAGGCCAGTCCCAAGTTCACCAGGCCTATTGAAAAGATCACTTCCTGGCTGGGATCCTCAAGGTAGACCAGCTATAATGAGAAGGGAGGGAACTTCAGATGCCCCTGAGGCCAGCTCTCTAACCATTTGACTACCCTGGGCAGTACCTCCACCCTTAGAGGGAGTGATGAAGTAAATGGTGACCTCTGGCTAGTCTCTCAAACCACAAGATTAGTCTAGGAAAAGTTTTCACAATATAGTGTTAGAAACTGCTTATTTAAGCCTCAATCTGAAGAAATAGAGCTGCAGACACATGTCATAACACCCTCCTGCATCTCCCAGTCTGCAACATTTTGGCCCTGAGCCCTGGAGACCCAGGAGGCAGAGAACAGCAAAACAAGACATTTTGCCTCATGCTGAATTCCCATCTCCTACAATTCCCTGTGAAATCTGCAGCTGTTCTCTGTGCCGGGGCTTCACCAGGCACACAGCCACATCTCTCAGACTGGGAAGGACTCTAGGGATCACTCAGGCCATCCCCCTTTCTCTTGGGACTTACACTCAAATCATGAGATAACACTTGTGGCTTTGTAAATTTGACTTCCCTTAAACATCTTCCAGACCCTTTCCAGGATGAAGCTTTCACAGAACCAACGTTGGACATTCTGATGCAGAGTCAGAAGGGAGGAGCTGCTCCTCAAATTTTCCTCAGCCTCTCTCCCATGTGCAGAATCTCTGATTTGCACTTGATGGGAGCCTATACCATTGCCACATACTACAGAAACCACAAGTTTCTGGTCAATGTCCTGGATTGGGCCAGTCCACCATGTGACGGACAAAATCTGGTTGCATCTCAGGACTTGAAGCTTCATGAGATCTAAGGGAGGAGAAGATAAGTTAAAGGTGACTGTCTGGTTTTGAGCCTGGATGACTGAGGTGTGGTCTCTGACAGAATAAGCAAGTCAAGAAGTCAAAGAATGTTGAGGGTGTGGGGATGACAAGAGAGCAGATTCACGGGTTCCTTCAGCGTGGAGTCATTTTAGAGGGCATTTAGACCTTCATTCTGAATCCAGAAAGAATGAATCTCATTAGACAAATGAAAGCATTTCTGAAGACTTGAGGTGGGGAGATTGTTCTACTGTGGAAGCTATTATTTTGTAGTAATCTCCAAGTAAAAGGGAAATTGTAGGGGAGATTATGTCGGAACTAATGATGCCCCCCTCCCAAAGTCAATCCTGAGTTCTCAACTGATCTCAGCGTTTGAGAATACTTCTTGAGTCTCCCAAAAGCTTTCTATTTTTTAGCAGAACAATCCCAGTTGCATCAAGTGTTCCTCATACATAATTGTTTCCCATACCCTCAACACTCACTCTCCTCAGAATACCTTTTAGTTTGTCAATGTGCCTCTGAAAATGTAGCATCTAAAATTTTAGAAAAGTCTCTAAATGCAGCATGACATAAAAAATTTAGCAGACCCATCACCCACCTTGTGCTGGCCACATTTTCTCTTTAATGCAACCTAAGCCCACGTTAGACTTTTGGCAGCAATGTGGCAGTCACAACTGATTTGTATTGCCTTTTGGTCAGTTAATTTCAGTTCGTCTTATTCAAACAAATTGCTTTTTTATACTTATTTAGTTGTTTGGGTTGTTTTGTTTTGTTTTTGTCTAACTAAAGGCAAAAATTTGCCCCTGTTAAATTATATTATATAGGTTTTAGATGCCTGCCAATATAACTTTCTAAGACCACTTTGAATCTGGATTCTGACTTCTCATTAACCATCTTTCCCAGCTTTATGTAATTGCCAAATTAATAATCAGGCCACTTAAGACTTCTCTCAAATGTTTGATAAAAATATTGACTTGAAGGGAGAGGGGAACTAAGACTACTGTGGCATTTGATAACATTTTCCTCCTCAACTGGATTCTTCAGGATCATATCATTAATGTATGCTTTATTTACTTAGAAAATAAGCCATTGTATTATATAAGTAATTGAAAATTTTATAAACTATGTTCACAATGCCTGTTTAATGAACTTCATTGGATTGAAGAAATATATAAGTAGCTCTTTCATCATAAGAAAAAATATGTCTATGTTATTAAATTGGAATACAAAAATAAAGTATTCAACTTGAGGCTCCCATTTGGGTTCATGACCTAACAACTTTCTAGCCCTAGTCAAAGATTAAGGCTAAAGGGAGAGTTAAGAATCCATAAACTGGATGTTGACAATGGGCTGGGAGAGGTCACTACTCAAACCTCAGCAGTGTGGTGACCTCAAAATTACTTAATGACGTTCCTGGACATTTTATGGTTGCATAGGCACATGAATCACTCTGGGGCTTGACATAAATAGAGTAATAAAAGGAGGCCATTTAAAATACCATTTCCTTCTTAAAATGATGTTTCTCATTGAGCATAAGCCAAGGAAATGGCATAACTGAGTGGCAAATTTTGGCATGATTATAAAGGGGGCAGAGGGATACTATTGATATTCACTTAATAAATCTTTTTAAGTGAATTAAATTGAGTTTCTTCCCAGCTATGGGTTCCTGAAGGGTAATCACAGTTCCTCAGTGAAACAATCTCCAGCCAAACCCACACTCTTATCTCCTCTAGTCTCCATAGAAGAAATGGGCTTGTTTGCAATCACAAGGTTTGGCTTGCTGAGACTGGTGTGAATTCCAGCCCTGCTATGGCCTCCCCAGGTCAATGGTTTGTGGGAAGGTCCTTTCACTGCCAGGGCATCAGAGGCCACCTGCACTGAGAAGATCAGTGAGAAAATAGGAAACAGGAACAGAAAGAGGGCATAGGGCTGGGTGGGGAACCCATTATAGGTCAATGACTCTTCTCCTTTCTTGTCCACCTGGCCTGAGTGTGCAGGAATGCTTCAGATTCATGCAGAGAAACCTCACACTCGGGTGACCAGCCATCCCACTTTGCCAGGAACTGAGAGGTTTCCCAGGACATGGGACTTTCAATACTAAAACTGAGGAAGTCCCAGACAAAAGGGGATGAGTTGGTCACTCTACGTCTTACACACAACTGGACAGTAGGATTATAGGGGCTCAGCCACATCACCAAATCCCTTCTCTTAATTCCCCCTGAAATCCCAGCTATTATGGGGGAGTGGGGGTAAGGCCAGTTCTTGATGTTGTTTGTCAAAGCACAAGATTTTGAATTCAACCCCTTCCTATGGAGTCCTGAAGGTGTGTAGGGTTGGTGGTTTATTACAGGCTATTATCCAAGGAGTCATATAAGACAGTGGGTAGAAACATACACTCTGGTCCCAGACTGCCTGAGTCCAAATGTCAAGTGACCTGGAGAATTTTTCTTAACCTCTCTGTGGTTTAGTCTTCTTACTTATAAAATGGGAATGAGAGGAGGGCCTACCTCATACATTTGTTGTGAGAAGTAAGGGAGTTATACTAGAAAGTCCTTAGTATAGAACTGGCCATGTGGTACACAAACATCTGCTACCATTTCTATCTTTGGCAATCCAGCAGATCTTTGTTTGATCTCTGCTTGGGACACTCTTTATATGATCATTCTTTCTCAGCCAAGAGCTGCGTGGGGTGCTAGGAATACATTGGTGAAATAAGACTAAGTTCCAGCTTTGAAGCAATCCACAGCCTAGTATGCAAAATACACAAACCAGTGATTGCACTACTGTGAAGTCAGAGGGATATTAGGAGGTAAGCTACAAATGTTATGGGATTCCTTTGAAGGTGGCATAACTGTCTTCAGAATTAAGGAAGTGAGATGTAGATTGAGATCTGAAGGAGAAGAAGGAATTGGCCAGATGGAAATGGGGAAGTGAGTGGTGGGAGCACTTCAGGCAGAGGGAAGAGACAGCATTTTCAATTGCTGTAAAATTTGGGAAACATGCCACTAAAACCTTAAGTGCCATGCCCTGTGAGTTCCACCGATAGACCTAAGGTTGTGGCAGAAACTATGAATTGTCTCCCATTCTCCCCTTCTTCCTTTTAGGATTAGGACTCTGATCTTCTCTGGGTTTTAGCTAAGCAGATAGCCCCCCAGATTCCCTTGAACCTAAGCATGGCCTTATAACCAAGTTTTGGCCAATGTGCCAACTTCCAGAACACATTTTTTTTTAAAGGCATTTGCTTGCCCTCCACTTCCTCTCCCCCCTTCCTGTGAGCTGGATTTTGTGGGTGTAGAGTGAGCCAACTTCAACCACACAGATGAACACATCATCCTAAGAGATGGAAGAACCACATGAAGGAAGGAATCTGGATCTTCAAATGGCCTAGTGGAGAAGATTCCTTGCCCCACTGCTTCTGGACTAGTTCAATAAAGTGAAACAAACGAACTCTTCTTCTCTTTCTAAGGCACAATATTTTGGGGCCTTTTTGTTATAGCAGCTTACCATATACCCTAGCTAAGTAAAAGACAAAGAGAGAAGAGGGAGAACATTGGATGGGGAAAGGGAACACGAGAGTAGAAAAGATGAAGGAACGTATGAAAGCTGAGGACGAAGGATAGGACTGGGAAGAAAACAAAAAAGCTGTTTAAGTTTTCTAGTGCTTAAATGACTGAGGATAGCACTATTTCCAAATACCTGAATCTAGTGATTGAGATCAGTCAAGGCCACAGGCAAGAGAAAAGCATATTAGTGAGCTGGCCCAGGAGTTGGTCTCCATCCTCACCAGCAGAACTGCCTCCACTTCTCCAATGCTGAAGGAAAACTTAATGATGAGTGCTATCTTTTGTGGGTACTTACTATAGGCTGAGTGCTTTACGTGGATCCCCCCATTTAAGGGTAGGTACCATAATTGTTACCACACAAAGGGCACAATCTGTTCTGTGCAAGACAAAAGCCAATCGTCCAGAGACAAGATGGTGGATAAGAAAGGCATTTATTATAGCTTGCTAGCAAGAGGGAAGATGGCTGACTCATGTCCAAAAGAAACATCTTACAGAACAAAGACTACAAGCCAGTTATATTGGGGCTGGTCTCCAGGAGAGGCATCTGGTCTCAGGGTGGGGCATCCATCTGGTCTTAGTTCCTGGCAGTCTTTTGTTTTACTTGATGTGCAGAGACTGGAGCAATGCCCTCCACCCTGATCTTTTAGTTGTCCTTGTTGATGACTGTCAGCATCAATTCTCTGCCCAGGGGTCATCACATTCCTAAGGAACTCAAGAGAACAAAGTTATCAACTTATAGCAGCTGTGAGGGGCCACAAAACCCAGGGAGCAGGTCTGGGCTAGTTAACCAGAGGTCATTCAAAGTTGCAATAGGGTTTCTTTTCTATAATATGGCCTCCCTTATGTCAACCTTGTGTTGAGCCAGTATCATCATCATCCTCACCTTACATTTAGGGTTAAGAAGTAAAATAATTTATCCAAGGTCATGCAGGTAGCAAGTGACCAAGATTGGATTCAAATCCAATCAGGTGTCTCCATAGCCTATTTGCTACATTACACTTCATAGTAGGTTGGCGTTTTAGGGGGAGCCCCTGAAAGAATACTGAGAATATTCTCAGTTTCAAATGAAAGTGCAAGTTTAATCACAATGGGGTAAATTCTCAGGCACCTCAAAAAGAACACAGAAGAAATACACTTTGTACCAGGTGACCCATTCTACCACCCATAGCTGATGGGCTCAGAGGAGGCATCTGGCCCAAGGGCAGCTGATCCATAGTGCTGCCAGTGAATATGCCATGACTGGCACAAAAATATGACCAATTAGAGTTCTTCCTTTATAAATTTGACCTTGACAATGTGGGGGATCAGAATTGGCCACCTCAAGTTGTGTATCTTTACCTTATTTTCACTGAAGGAGGCTTTGACCTTCCCCGCCACCACTAACTGTCTGAAGGGGTTTGGGATGGAAGGCCTGTCCCTGGGACAGGCCATCACCATGGATAACTCTGGGTATTGATAGACTGGGAGGGTCTTTGCTGGGCCCATTCTTATTAAAGTTCTGATTGTCAGACATTTATATTTATAAGGGAAATCTCCATTTGTAAAGATATCTCCTTCTCTGTACTGGGAAGAGGGGTGGATGACCTTATCTCTAGAAACTTCTCAATGTGGAAGGTGAGGCCTTAAATCTGCATAATAACCTTACTGTGCTTTTCTGGTAACCTCCCATAACTGACCAACCCCCAATATCCTCCTTTGTCTATTTAAGAGGAGAACCTCTGCCATTTTGTCAAGAGATACTCAGTTTCCCCAAGTCTCTCCCATGTATACATGTTATAAAGCTTTGTTTGATTTTTTTCCTGCTATTCAGCCTCATGTCAATTTAATTTGTAGCCCAGCCAGGAAGGACCCAGAGTGGGTAGAGAATACCCTTTCTCCTCTTCAACATCAAGAGAATGCGCAATTATCTATAGGAGCTTAAGCTAAAATGTCTTAATATTGAGAGGGAGGCTAGGGAAGGCATGAGTAAATTTGAAGTTGAGGGAGCAAAAAGTATGAGAAAGGAGAAAAAAGAATGGAGGTGGTAAGGTGTCATGGGAAAGAATATGTAGTCCATGCAAATGAGCCAGAGAGAATTGTACAGGTCAAGTTCAGACCATTTGTAGCCATAAAATAAAGCCACATTTTCTGAGATAACCTGAGCAAGTCTATTCTATGCAACGAGGAGAGCTGAAAGGGAAAAAGAGAGAGAGAAGGAGATTATTTTCCTAGAACAGTGGTTCTCAAAATGTCTTCTAGGAATGCTTAGGAACCCCTAAGACCTTTTCAGGGTGTCTTTGAGGTCAAAACTATTTTCAGAAGGAGGAGAAGACATGATTTTCCCTTTTCACTCTCATTCTCTCACATTTGTACAGAGTATGAAAAATTCATTGATATGGTTTAATATTTCACATTGCAACTAATCTTTAAGAACCTGTCAAATTTTGGTGTATTATTTTTTTTTTAAATCCATAATTTCCTAAAGGCCATTAAAATACTTCTCCCTGGGGCTGGCCCAGTGGCATAGCGGTTAAGTTCGCGTGCTCCACTTGGTGGCCCCGGTGTGGCAGATCAGAATTGGCCACCTCAAGATGTGTCTGTCTCTACCTTGCTCTGAACGACGTTTGACCTTCCCCCTCCCAACTGTCTAAAGGAATTTGGGATGGGCCCAAGGACAGGCCTCACCTTGGAAGACTCTGGGTATTGATAAACCAGGAGGGTCTTTGCTACACCCATTCTTATCAACGTTCTGTGTACCAAACATTTACATTTGTAAAGATATCTCCTTCTCTGTAGGGGGAAGAGAGGTGGATGACCTTATCTCTAGAAACTGGTCAGTGTGGAAGGAGAGGCCTTAAATCTGCATAATAACTTTCCTGTGCTTTTCTTGTAATCCCTCGTGGCTGACACTCCCAAGTCCCCCGCAAAATCGTTTGTCTATATAACAGGAGAATCTCCACCATTTTGTCAAGAGACACTCCCTGGTATCTCCCATGTGTACATGTTATAAAGTTTTGTTTGATTTTCTCCTGCTATTCGGCCTCATGTCAATTTAATTTGTAGCCCAGCCAGAAAGGACCCAGAGTGGGTAGAGAATGCTCTTTCTCCCCATCACCGGGGTTTGCAGGCTCGGATCCCAGGTGCAGACGGGCGCACCACTTGTCAAGCCATGCTGTGGCGTCCCATATAAAGTAGAGGAAGATGGGCACAGATGTTAGCCCAGGGCCGGTCTTCCTCAGCAAAAAAGAGGAGGATTGGCAACAGATGTTAGCTCAGGGCTAGTCTTCCTCATAAAAAAAAAAAATAAAAACTCACTAATTTTGTTTGTTTTGGAAAATACGGCTATTTTTCATTAAAAATGATGCTATGCCATCAAGAAATACGTTTTTGTTATTTTGAAGTGCATTAATAAATAAATATTTTTTAATGTTCCTGGCTTTAATATCCAGTAAGGAAAATAAGATAGAAACAGCCCATGTAAACAAAAGCTCTTTGAGGTCCTCAATAATTTTTTGAGAGGGAACAGGGGTCCTGAAACTTAAAAGTTTGAAAATCGCTGCTCTCATGTTTTTAATCCCCCTTCAACATTTTGCTTTTTATCCACCTGCATCACCCACTGGCCACAAACAGCTGGGTAACTGGTTTTCCGCCATTTTCACCCACTGCATTCTTGGGTACACTGAGGACATTAGGAAGCAAAAGCTAGTGTGCATGGCCCTCTGCACCACCTAACCTGTGGGCACTGTTTTTAATTTTCCCTTTAATTATAATCTTAACTTAGAGCTCTCCAGCTGATTTCTGTTAGCAGGAGCTTGTTGACAAATTCAAATGAACTCACTTCATAAGTAAGATTCATGGAGATTGCCTCACATCGAGATGTCCTGCTCCTGTTAAATTGTTTCTTTTGCTTCCAAGTCACGCTGAGTTCACTTTCGCACCCTCTTCAGGGACACAAAATACCAGGTAGGCTTAACTGAGTCTTCGTACGGCCAGGCAGTCTTAGGGGCTTCACGTGCATGGCTTAATTCACTTATACAGAAAACTCTCTTGGGGTTGTTGTGGAAATCAAGTGCTTAGAAAGAGAAAGTGTTCAATAAGCAGGACATGCTCAAGAAATGACGATTGTTATTAAAGTCTACAACTGCCTTGTGAGTTACTTATTGTTATCACACCCATTTTACAGGTGAGAAAACAGACATTAAGCAACTCCTCCAAGGTCACCCAAGCAGCATGGGCAGGCTTGGAACCCAGATACTCCGGCTTCAGAGCCCATGCTCTTCGCCACTGTACTTATGACCTTTATTTGCTAGAAATTTATGAAAGTTTCAGGTAAGACAGACTTTTTCAAAATTTTATTTTAGACTCCTAATGGTCTCTAAAATTGGAGAAATAATCTTCTTTCATTTAAATTCCTTTGTATGGTTTTTCAGAGACGATTATAAATAAATTTGCAATGACTTAATGCTGTCCTTATCAACACTGAATAAAAAGGAAACAATGAGTTGACCATTGCCTAACCTATGTAACCTACCATTACGAAAGAGATATGGATAATTTGCCCCCAAATTTCTTCTCTCAAAAGGTGAAATTTCTCTGCAGGTGAAATTCTCTTTTTCTCTTTTTTTTCGGTCCTGGTTTTCCAGATCACAAATAACTCCCTTATTTGGAGTTCTGGATTGTGGATCCTACAGGTTGCAAAATAAGATGGATTGATTTGGCTGGCTTCACACGTGTTAATGACAAGGCTAGCACTCAAGTTAGATCTTACAGTGCCCTCTCCACATGAGTGTGCATTTAGCTGATGCTCATTTAGCTGTGCCACAAATTGTTAAACTGTGCAAGCAACAGTTAAAAGACCAGCAGAGGAGAGGCTATGTCTATTCATCATGGTGATGTAAATTTTTGTTATTATTAATTATAATAACCATAGTGATACTTTTACTTTATCAGGCCCTTTGTTCTGAGGATCATAATGTACTTCACAGGTCATACCTGTCTTCTAGATACCCACTGAATAAGAACAATTCCCATTTTCTAACCAGAGTATTAAAAGGATTAACTAGAGAGCTAAGGTCAAAAACAGTGCATTGTGGGGCCAGCCTGGTGGCATAGTGGTTAAGTTTGTGTACTCTGCTTTGGCAGCCTGGGGTTCACAGGTTCAGATCCTGGGCATGGACCTACATACCGCTTATCAAGCCATGCTGTGGCAGCATCCCACATATAAAATAGAGGAAGATGGGCATGGATGTTAGTCCAGGGTCAATCTTCCTCAGCAAAAAGAGGAAGATTGGCAACTGATGTTAGTTTAGGGCTAAGCTTCCTCACCAAAAAAACCCCCAAAAAACAGTAAGTTGAGGGAACTAGAACTATAGTCTAAGAATTGGGTCAATAACAAATAGCCTATTTAATGAGTAAACATTGGAATCAAAATTAATTATGCCCAAGAGCATAGTTCAAAGTTTATCATCAGTGGATAAACCAAGGCAGTGCAAGAGAGCACCTGAGTTCTCAAACCAGTATACTATTTAGGAACAGAGTTTAATTTTATTTTATTCCAGGGGAAATATGCCCTCAGTTAGACCGGATGGGAGAAGGAGCCAGCCCTTGGTTTCTCTTAGTGTTTATAATTAACAAGAAAAATAAATAAAAACAGAAGTAACATCAAAAGAGAGCTAAAGGAAGAAATTAGGAGTCTTGTCACACATAAAAGAAGCTGGGAAAGGTTGCTTTTAGGGATTTGGCAACAATTGAATTTGTATGTGTTGGAAGGAAACAAAGAGCTAAGGAAACTAGTGCATTGCTACAGGTTTAATAGGCACCTAAGGGTGAGCGAAGCCAGCGTGCTCTGTAAGCCTGAGTCTGAAGACCCACAGCTCTGAGAATTCCGACATGTGTGCCCCAGACCCCGTAACTGGAACGTCTGTTGAAAAGGCACATAAATATAAATCAAAGTCATTTACAATCATAGAAGGAAGTGTTTTAACTCATCACAAACTGAGCTTCTATTACTTGAGAAGAAGATCGAGAGTGACACGTACCAGCATGCCAAACCGGACCTCGGTGGGGAACACCTCAGCCGAGAGACTTGACATTGACAGAGCGGTGCCTGGGGAGCTTTGGCAAATGTGAGGGAGACCAGCAACACCTGACAAGGTGGGTCAGAACTGTCCCCCAGGTATAAAGTGCCCCCCATACCCCAAAGAATCTCGGGTTTGTGGGGAAGTGATGTTGAGTACTTCGTTCAAGTTTGCATTTAGCAGAGTAGGCAGAACACGGAACCAAAATGCGGAAAGCCAAGATCTTGGCTTAGAAGACAAAGAACTTCATGCTCTGGAATTGCTGTTGGGAGACGCAGGTGAGAGGAAGTCCTTCTCAGCAGATATTTCCGTGTTCTCCTTTCCAAGGCCCTGTGGTGAGGATTTGCAGGTTTCTCTGTGTGGGTGACAAATATTTTGAAGCACATTGGAGATATTTTTATGCAGAATGTGGAAAGCACCCTGCCCCTCCCTGACTCCCCCTCCCAGCATGGAATAGAATAGACAAAGGCCACATAACCCCTTGCACTTTAGAAAGCATTCCTTCCCCTCCCAATGATAATAATTCTGTGAGCTGAGCAGGAATGTTTGTGGAGGGCAGTCACAGGAGACAGCTGCAGACCGTGACTGTCATTTCTGCTTCATCAGACCTGCAATAGCTAAAAAGAGAGAGAAAAGAAAAAGTAAGAAAGAAAATTCAAGGGAGAGAAATACAGCAGTCCATCTCCCCCGTCTCTTGGCTTAGAGGCTGGGGTCCATCATACTTCTTTCTTTTTTCTGTGTTAATGACACCAGATATTAAGAAGCAACTGTGTAGCCACAGGCATAAAGCCACTCAAATTGCTAGAGGCGTTCCTTTATAGCCCCCAGTGCCACCAGAGACAGCAAAAGTGTTCACAGGTGATATTTTCTTTTCTTCATTTGCATTTAATATAGTGGGACCGAAGGATACACACCACTCCCTGCAATGCCAAGCACTTGGCAGATGGTGAAGAAAAACAACACGGACAGCCAAAGCCCGGCTTTTGGTATTGGACAATGGGCCCGGGAGAAACAGCTCAATGAGCCTTACCAGTATTTAAACACAGGTGAGGGCAAGTCGAAGGAGCATCGGGGATGATCATTTTACAAACAAGTTATTGATTTTTGCTTTCAAACTGCAAAAAGCTACAGTATGATTTGCGATATGCCAAACAACATTGAAACGTCACGTTATAAAGCCAAACCTCTCCAGCTCCCATCCTCCCCTGCCCGCCAAGTAACTTACTAACAGTTTGGTGTGTATTCTATCCACCAGGCTTCAGTATAACCAGGCAAGCGTACATACGTATACCACACTGTGATTTTTTTTTTTTTTACTCCACATCCAACCCATCAGGAAATCCTATCAGCAATACTTTCATAATACATCCGGAATCTGACCACTCGCCCCTCCACGGTCACCACCTGGGTCTGAGCAGTAGCATCTCTGGCTTGGATTGCGGTAGCACCCTCCTCAATGGTCTTCCTGTTGTCTTTAGAATTTTTTTAAACAAAAGATGCACATCCCTTCTCTGCCTAAATCCTCTAAACAGTCACATTTGCCTCAAAGTCAAAGTCCTTACCCTACCGCACGAGCCCTGCCCCATTGCCTCATCTGAGCCCCCACCTCCTAATCCTTTTCCAGTGCATTCTGTGCTCCAGCCTGAGCCCCCAGCCCCCTGCTCCTCTTCTTCAAACGCACCGGCCACGCTGCCCCCAACCAAGGGCCTTTGCCACAACTGGCCTCCTCTGTTCAAATGCCCTTGCACAGATTTCAGAATGACTCTGTCCCGCATTTCTTTCAACTCTTTGGTCAAATATCACCTTCTCAGTGTGGCCCACCTTGCAAACCCTATGTTAAAAAAATTAAAATGCTCTGCCCCACTCTCCTTGCCCCACCTCCACTTTATCTTGTTCACAGCAATTGTCACCTTCTAACATAGTATGTAGTTGTTTTAATTTATAGTGTTTAGTATTTTTGGTTCTCCCCCAACTAGAATGTACGCAGAAATTTTCATCTGTTTGTTCGGTGTTCCAAAGGCCTAGATCAGTGCTTGGAACAGAATTCATGCACCACAAATGTTGAACAATGAAAGAAAATTATTTTTGCATAATTGTCGAAAATTATTACACGATACTCCATAGGTGTGTTGTATTATTTATTCACTCATGATGAGGAACTAAACAACAACAACAAAAAAGGATCTTGACAAAGACATGAAGGATAATATGTGTAGAACGAGGAAATCGTAGAAAGCAGGACCAGATGCCTCAACTATACCATATGTTAAGACTGGGCTTTTTTATAACATCATAAACAGCACGTTCTCTGTGAGTGTTGCCTGGTACAGTGGTATCACTGGTACCAATGGAATACTGGAAACAAATAATAATACCATAATAACGATGCAAAGTATTGAAAAATAATTTTGATAGAACTCATGATAGGAAAAGTCACTCTTCACTCTTTGCTCTTCTTTGAGTTATCTTCCTAAAAATTGGAAGATATCCATACTCAACTCTGCGTAAGGCAGATGTGAGAACTAACACAGCCAAGCGTATGAGGAGAGAGGAAGATGAGAAACACAAAAAAACCCCATATAAGTTCATGCCCTTCCACCCTCTACTGGGCCAATTCTGCCAGCCACACACCTTTGCCATAATCAGTTTTGTTTACTGTTGTTCATTTTACAGCCTCCCCACCCTGCTCCCCATGCTGTGGAGTTGCTAGGGAAGCAGTCAAGGGTGTGAATATGGCGAGGGTGAGGACAGGATTAGAACACCCACGCTGCTGGGTGAAGTTTATTTAGGTTATGGGAGGGGGGATATACACTCCAGGAATTACTGTGATTGCTCTCAGGCCTCTAGATATACACACCAGAGGTTCAAGTCTCTCTACTTGCTGGAGTTTAAGAGTCTTAAAAGATACTCGAGTCTGGCTAGGGGGAAGAAGACTCCTCACAGGCATTCAACTGTAATGTGTGAAATTCAACTCATTGTTAACCATCTCACTGGTATTTGAAATTTCTTTCCACCCAAGCATACTTCTGTTTCTCCTGGCTCTCCCCTTCCCTCAGAAAAATTTAAAAAAAATAAAAAATCCTTTTGATTTGTACAAAATTCTCACACAATTACCACGGTATTGGCCCTACTGAGCCAGTCAGATTGGCAACTAGAGCCTCTTTTTTACCATTTGGCTCAGTACCAGCCCCGGGGCTCAAATACTCTCAGATCCAGGCTTCGCGTCTTTCCAAGCGTTGTGGCCCAGAGGTGAGGCTGGGAATGGAGCACAACAATGGCAGGGGATCCAATCTGGCAGTTGCCATGGCAACTCGCTGTTGAGTGAAATCCCAGTGTGGATGGCTGAGTGGCACCCATATGTAGCAAATTTTACGTTCATTTGTTCATTCATTCAATTCATCCAAAAAATACTTATCAAACACCCGATACGTACCCCAAACTATGCCACCATGAGGAGAGTAATTGTTTATTTTTGTGTCTGTTGAAAGTTGTTGTTGAACCATACAAGATCTTTAATGATCACCTATTTTTATAAGAGTAGTGGAGTGCTTACATTTATAAGTACAACACAATGCAAAAATGAATTGTTGCATAGAAGAAACATGGAAAAATGTCATCTGATAAAGTGGTGTCAGGGAATCCAGAGAATTAAGCTTTATGGCATAGATAACGTTTAAATTTCACTTAAAAAATGAATTCACTTCTGAACAATAGAAGGGGAAGCAACAGGAGAGAGAAAGAGAAGGGAAGGTGACATCTGTTTTCAGGTCTATGAGGAAGCTGCTAGAACCAAGATCAGTTCATGGAAACCTCTAAAAGGGCAAGAAGTTTGACCCCCCTGGCATGCCCATTCTCCACGTCAGTGTCTCCTGCATACCCGGGCCTCACCCACCCAGCCCATCTTCCGGTCCTCCACCTCTGCAAAGGTGGCAGGGGTGCGGCTGTGCAATCTGATCCCTTTGCCCCCACCTCTCCTTCAGTGTACTTTCACTCCCTCACTTTTCACCTTCAAGATCAGATAGTCTACTCTCGGGAAATGACTCATACTAAGGTATAAATTACTAATATTGACACAGCATGTTACCCTAAGGTGATCGTGCACTTTAATAAGAGATAAGCAGCCTTTATCCAAATAAATGACTGTGGACCTCAGACTGCAGGGTGCTTAGAGGAGTAGGGGGTGAATATTGCCAGAAGAGGTAGCTCCCCCAGAAAAACCCACCTCATCTGGATATGGGATGTAGGGTCTACTCCTGCCTTTTATGTGTTTATTTTGGGTCTTCCCTCTGTGAAAATGTAAGCTCTCTGAGGGCAGTTTTGCCCATTTTGTTCACCTCTACATCCAGTGCCTAGAACAGTGCCTGGCCTAGTGTGGATGCTCAAAAAATACTTGTTAACTGAGGTTTAGTGAAGGTTGTCTGTTTCTAGTGCCCTGCAGCACAGATCTGATAAACTGAGAAAGAAAGGGGGAGGCAAGAAAGCTTGGGCTCTTAAAAATAAATATAATTTTTTTCACACAAACTACATGTTCATTGTTGGAAAAAAAATTTAAAACAGATTAGCAAAAATAAGAAAATTAAAAGCACTTATAATTCTCTCTGCAGTCAATTATTGTTAACATCATGATATAAACCCATCCAGATTTTTATCTATGTCTGTATCTCTCTCTTATATTTATATACTTTAACAAAAAAAATCACATTGTCCTTAATATTTCATAACTTGATTTTTTAAATACAATAAATTGCAAACATCTTACCATGGAATAACATGCTTCACAATCTTTTAATTGACTGCCTAATAGTCTAGCACCTAGACATACCAGCAGGCCCTGTTCTACCAATTCCTTATTGCAGGACATTAGGTTGTTTCCAACTTTTCACTATTATTTATAAAACACAGCTAAGAATGTCTTTATCGCTAAATCTTTCTGCTTGTTATTTTCTCATACAAGTAAAAATATTATTATCATGAAACATTGGCAATATTTATTGAATGCTCTCTCTGTGCCGGGGTATTTACATTACTTTATTTAATCCTTCCCAAAGCCCTATTATTTACAGATGAAGAAACTGACTTTGAAGATACTGAGTAATTTGCCCAAGATTACTATTAGTTAAGTCTTTAATGATTTTGATACATCTTGCCAAACTGTCTTCTGGAAACACACGTCAGAATGCTTCAGAGAATAACTAGGGAAACCCTGCTGCTTCAGGGAAACCCTCTATTAAGGGAGAGATTACACAATCTCCTTTAGGTAATTATTCCCATGTTTTATTGACCTAACATGTGTTTTCCCCTTACATTTATCCAAAACTTTTATGATAGTTTAATCACCTTATATTACTTGGCAGCAAGGTATCTTTTGACATACCCTCTGATCAGACTGCAGTATGGTCCTGGGCTCAGAGCCCTAAGATGAAGGTTTGGATCCTGATTTCATCTCCTTTCCTGGAGTGGGATCCTTAAGCACATCACTCCACTTATCCGAGCCTTGATTTCCATATAAGATGGCGAAAATAAATAATATCGATCTAAGTCATCTCCCAGGGTTGTGATGATGGGATGAGACCATGAAATTGAAAGAACTTTGCATGCCGGAAAGTAGAGTGGAAATGCAGGGTATGGTTATCATTATCACATCATCATCTTTATCATGACCCTTAAATCTACTACCTTGCTCTTTATTCGGACCCGTGCCGGAATAAAATATCAGTGCTTTTAATAAGTAAAAGCAAGCAGAGAAAGAAAATAAAAGATAGGATGAAAAGGAAGACAGAAAACAGAGGTCAGAAAGGAATGAACTATGGGCTTGGGGTACAATTGAGGGAACACCCTGTAAGAAGGAGCAATTATAGTCACGTGACGCATAACAATGTTTTGGTCAACAATGGACTGCACACACAACCGTGGTCCTGTAAGATTAGTACCATAGAGCCTGGGTGTGTAGCAGGCTGTACCATCTAGGTCTGTGTAAGTGCCCTCTTTGAAGTGCGCACAAGGATGAACTCACCTAACAACGTGCTCTCAGGAGGTCTCCCTGTTAAGTGATGCACAACTGTAATTGAAATTCAGAACAGGCTTGAGGAAACCAGATCATACATCCCAGTGCCTGTCTTAGGAGGACGGTGCATTAGAGAAAGTTCTCACAGGAAAACCTAACCAGACCTGTACAAACCTGCGGGCTTCACCGATCATTAACCTTGCATCTCATTTTCCTAAACTTTAAAATGAAGGAGTTAAATTGTATACTTGGACCCTTCTAGTCCTGAATTCTACAATTATCAAAAGTATTTCCTATCAAATTCCTTGGTCCTCGGGACTGAAAAGTTCTTGTCCTCTTTCCAAGACCCTGGACTTCAAGAACACTGAAATCTCACCCTGCAGGGACAGAAGAGTAGATTTATAACACAGGGATCTATTCCAGATGTGGTCCGAAAGGCATTTTGTCTTTCTGGCAACCACAGCATAGCATGAAGTGAAGGTTTTACAGGAGACCCCACTCATATTGCACACAAGGTCTAGTGGGCTTGAGAAAATCCACTGGACAGAGAAGTTTCACTTTTAAATTTGATTTCTGTTTGCTAATCAGTTATTCTCAAATGAAAGAAAAAGAGGTTAATCTAATATAGGCCTTGAAACAAAGCAGAAGATTAAAGTTAGCTTCTCAGTCAGGAAGAATTCTGTGGATAGCACAAAGAGAAAGGAGAGTGGATAATTGATATTAAGCACATGTCAGAAAGAAACTTGAATGATTTCTAAATGGAACTATTCTCTCCCATAATTTGTTAAAAATGCACTTTTCCCCCCTAAGGTTGGATATGAGATTAATGACTTTCCTTCCCCCCTTATTTAAATCAGACGGCTGAATGTCATTTCACTGCCAAATTATTCTAACATTACTTGGCTTTTAAAAGGCAAAATGGGATGTTTCTATGAATGGTTTGAGACTGTAAAAATGCAAATGACTCTGCCTAATTTGCAAAGCTGTTGGTGGGGGGAGCTGAGCCCAGAGGAGTGGGCCCTGCGGTTCCATCACTAACTTTCCATTCCACGGGAGCCAACAAAGCTGTTTGAAGCAGGTATCTCAGACTCTTTGCAGGGGAAACTAAGACCTACTCTCTTCAAGTCCATCATGTTAGATAGAAAAGCTTCGTCTTAGATCATTTAGACATGAAGTTGGGCAATGACCCTTATGAGGAAACCCGATTCCTGGAACCAAATAGACAAAAAATTTTTAAAAACTGATAGGCAGCTACGTTTCTTGTAAGTGGTATTTTGGAAAGAAATCCACTGGAAATCGTGGGAACGGAATGAAAGTTAATGAAGTGGATCGTCTCAGTTCCAGAGGCTGACCTGGGTTTTACGGAGTTACCCTGAAGATTTCTGTTGTGGGAAAATACCCAGGAAGTGACTGAACCAAGCCAGTCATTATTGGAGGCGTGTGGAGGAAAAGGCAAGATTGGCTGTGAGTTTCCTTTTCTGGGAACACTCTGGAAAGGGTAGCAAGTGTGCTGAGATCAGGGCAGTCCCACATGGCCTCCCTTTGCAGGGATAGAGAGAAACAGTGCTGTGAGGAGGGAGAAGAGTGGTAGTGAGAAACCAAAAGGGAGGGAGGAGAAGCCCAGCAAGCGTGGTGGCACCAGTTGGGACAGCCTGGCCATGTGCATTATTGAGCATGGTGATCCTTGTCCCTCTCCCACAAGGTGAGTGCACACACGTCCTAATAAAATAGTTCCCCCTTCAACCAGCTCTGAAATCCCCACATATTTCTATAACAGCAAAAATGCAGACCCCTGTGGAAAAACAATAAGCTGTTCTTGGAAATGTTGGAATGAATTAAACCTTGATTACTCATTCACATCTTGGAAAATTTTTATTTATCAGAAGTTACCCCTTTTGCAGGAATTCTGATGAAATAGGTACAGTTATTTCCATATTAACAGTGGAGAGAAGGAGATAGGTAAATGCTTACAAAGGGTTTCATTCATGAATGTGTTTAACAAGTGTTTATTGAGCAGCTACTATGTGCAAAGTCCTACACTTGAAGCAGAGACTTTCAAAGAGGCTGAAGACAACATCCCTGCCCTCAGGGTCTTACAGTCCAGTTCAGGATCCAAGTAAGAACTGAACTGTAGAAAAGGTAACAGGGGGCAGGCCCAGAGGTGCAGCGGTTTAGTTGGCGCTTGGCAGCCCGGGGTTCGCCTATTTGGATTGGATCCCGGGCACCTGCCGACACAGTGCTTGTCAGCCATGATGTGGCGGTGTCCCATATAAAGTAGAGGAAGACGGGCACAGATGTTAGCCCAGGGCCAGTCTTCCTCAGCAAAAAGAGGAAGATTAGCAACAGTTGTTAGCTCAGGGCTGGTCTTCCCCCCTCCTCAAAAAAAAGAAAAGTTAACAGAAGACAGGACATAAATGCCAAACGAAAAGTTGAGTTGATTCTAGGTGCCACAAGAAGGCAGAGGAGAGAGAAGACCTTTGAGGAGGTTCAAAGCTGCCCACAGAGAGGCGCCTGAGTAGAATATCGCAAATGACACAGACAGTGCAGCAGGGAAGGTGGAAATGGGGCGAAGAAAGGGCTCTGAAGGTGGTTAGCTGGAGGATGAGGACTCACAACACAGGAAAGCAAAACATGGAACAGGGAGGAGGGCTCCAAAAGAGGATTCGCAGTTGGGAACCTGACTTGCACAAGATCAACCACCATCCCTCTAGCAGCGCAGTTTGGTGCAGCAGAGAGAGTGAGTTTGCGATCAGAATCAGATAACTAACTGTCTTGTGTTTGGCTTGTGGGGAATCGGAATTGCCCACCTCAAAATCTGTCTCTTTACCTTGATTATTTTCTCTGAAGGAGGCTTTGACCTTCCCCCCACTAACTGTCTAAAGGGATTTGGGAAAGAAGCCTGTCCCCGGGACGGGCCATCACCGTGGATAATTCTGGGTATTGATAGACTGGGAAGGTCCTTGCTTAGCCCATTTTTATCAAAGTTCTGTTTACCAGACATTTACATTTGTAAGGGAAATTTCCATTTGTAAAGGTATCTCCCTCTCTGCACCGGGAAGAAGGGGGGACGAACTCATCTCTAGAAACTCATCAGTGAGGACGATGAGGCTGCATAATAAGCTTACTTTGCTTTTCCGGTAATCTTCCATAACTGACCCACCCCCAACACCCTCCATTATCTTTCTATTTAAAGGAGAACCTCCACCATTTTGTCGAGAAACTCAGTTTCCCTGGTCTCTCCCATGTATACATGTTATAAAGCTTTGTTTGATTTTCTCCTGCTATTCGGTCTCATGTCAATTTAATTTGTAGCCCAGCCAGAAAGAACTAAGAGTGGGTAGAGAATGCGCTTCTCCCCTTCAGGCTCAATGCAGTATCTAGGTGTCCTCATTTGTGAAATTGGAATAAAAATCTCCATCTCACAGATTAAGATACACAGCAATGAGCCTGACACCTGGTGAGATCTTCACACAAGTCAGTCCCTTCTCCTGACCACCAGATCTTTATACACACACACACACACACACACACACATACACCTCCCCAATAAGCTAAGAAGAGAGAGGACCCTCACCAAATGTCATTGTTTAACTTGATCCATAAGTCAGTTCTGTAAACTGTCTTCAGGGGACAGGAATAGTGGGGATGTAAAAGGACTCTGAATGTATAGGGATAGAACATCTTCCAGGTTGGGTCCATTAAGAAAAACCACTACTGGGAGTAGTATAGAAAATAGGCATTTTATATGTACCTGGAATGGAGAACATTCTCTATCACTGAAGTTTGCACTCCACAAATAAGAATGTTGTTTGTAAATTAAGTTTTGCATAGCTGTGGTCACCCCTCTTCCTTATCCCCAATATTCTATTTAGTTTAATAACTGCTATTCAAACCAGCTCAAGACAAAGTTGACATAAGGGAAGCCATATTGTAGAAAAGAAACCCTATTGCTGATTAACTAGCCCACATATGCTCTGTGGGTTTTGTGGCCCCTCCCAGATGCTATAAATTGATAACCTTGCTCTTTTGAGTTCCTTAGGAATGTGATGACTCCCGGGCAGAGAATCTAGGCTGATAGCTTTCACTGATGACAACTGAAAGGCCAGAGTATAGGGCGTTGCTCCAGTTTCTGATGCATATCAAGTAAAACAAAAGACTTAGGAACTAAGACTAAATGGATGACCCCACCCTGAGACCTGAGGCCTCCACCCAGAGGTCAGATGGATGCCTCCACCCTGAGACCCAAAGCCTCCCTCACCTGGAGACCAGCCCCCTATATAAGTGACCTGTAGTCTTTGTTCTGTAAGATGATTCTTTGAGACATTAGTCAGCCATCTTCCTCCTTGCTAGCAAGTTGTAATAAACCCTTTCCTTTCCACCATCTTGCCTCTTGATGATTGGCTTTTGTCACGTGGTGAGCAGATTGTGCCCTTTGTGCAGTAACACTATCAGCTTTGGTCATTTCTTGGAGGTGAGTTACAACAACTCCTCCTCCAAGTCTTATGACAACTTTCTCTCATTCTTGATCATTATTACTCAAAAATAGTGATGCTTTTGAGAGACATTCTTCTCCATACAGTTAGGATTCTCCACCAGCTCTATTTGTCTCTATGGACAGATCCTATGAAGGCCAGATGAAAGGGAGACAATGATGGAAGAAGAAGAAAATTCCACAGTAAAAGTCAAATAGCTGGCTATATACCCATCTTAAATGTATTGAACACTGTAGTTAGGTTTGTGTCTCACAAACAAGATGTCTGGACTAAGAACTAGTTTCCGCTCCCTGAGCTTTTTGGCACCCATCTTCTCACTCCTTTCATTACCACTGCTATGACCTTGTAGCTGCTCTGGAGAAGATGGATGTCACTAGGAACTAAAATCTTTGACCTTAAGGTTCTAGCAAATTTAGAATTTACAATAAGGATGAATTACAATAAGCTTCTTGTGATAAAGTCTTAGGAATGTTAAAGTATATCTCAAAACTTTGCCTGTGGCTTGATTAAACTGCTCTAAAATTTGCTAGCTCAACTCTGGTCAGTAATCCAAATAGCTATGTATTCCTTAATATGGTTAATAGCACACATGTTTTCTTACATTATACTTTTAAATAAAAATGGAATTTAAAATTTACATAACATGTTAGGGGAAAAAATAAAGAAAAACTTCAACATGGATGGACCTAGAGGGTATTATGTTAAGTGAAATTAGCCAGAGAGAGAAGGACAAACACCCCATGATTTCACTCATATGTGGAATATAAACAAACACACAGACAGAGAGAACTGGGTGGTGGCTACCAAGGGGAAGGGGGGTGGGGGGTGGGCACAAGGGGTGAAGGGATGCATCCCTATGGTGACGGACAAATAATAACGTACAACTAAAACCCCACAATGTTATAAACTATGAAGACATCAATAAAAATGAAAAAAATTTTTAAAATGCAAAAAAAAATACTACTGATATTCCTTCAATGGAATATTATACATTATCTAGTGGACTTTTCAGTGTTATCTGATTCTATAGGATCTGTGCCATGCATTTTCTTTGAGCCATTTTACAACTTCATAAATTGTAGAAAACTGATAGTAATGCAAATGAATCTTGTCAATAAAGATGCAAATAAATTGTGTCCAGTGGAAATTCAGCTGATTTCTTCACAGTGGAAGAGGCCAGTTTTGCATTTATTAGGAAATTCACTACAGTATTACTTATTGCCTATTTATATGTCCATTCTTTGGATTCTCCTTCAAACTGGTTGTAACATCTTACTGGTCTCCTCATTAATTGATGGCTTAAACAAAATCATTGACATGTGTTCACTTTATATTTGTAGGAGAGTGGTAATTTTACCATTTTGAAATTTTTCCTTTAACATTGGAAAAGTATAATAATTATTGATAACTAATTCTATATTAAAAGAATGAAAAAAATTTAGAGCAAGACTTATCTAACACATTTAAGTAGATAAATTTACTGATGATAATTCCTACCAAGCTCTCCAAAAGAATTGTAAAACCCCTCTGAGCTCTATTTCCACGTGGTCGTTTCTCTCAGAAAAATCTATCAGTTCAATTTTTTTTTCTGAAAGAACTCTCACCTGGGCCATCCTTTCTTCTCTTCTACTGAGAGGTATTTGCTCCACTGTAGTCCTGGGACTTTCCTTTCTGTCTGTATATTTCTGGTCCATGTTTTCCTCTTTCTTTGTTTAATCCCTTGTTTTTGAGATGCACATCCTACAGTATCATTTGAGAAAGTTTACAAGAGACAAACTTTTTGAGACATTACCAATCTTAAGATATATCCTTATTTCACTCTTACCCCAGTTTTGTTAGTTTGGCTGAGTATAGAATTCAGCTCCCCCTCCACACACAAAAATAATAATAATAATAACAATTTCCTTAGACTTGTGGATACATTTCTTCATTGTCTTTTTTGCTTCCCGTTTTCATATTGAGATGACAAATACCATTCTTATTCTTCGTCTTCTGGGAATGATCTATTTTTCCTCCTGGAAACTTTTAGGATTTTTCTCTGTATTCTTAGTGTGTGGATACTGATGATGAAGCATGTTGGTATGAGTTTTTTCTTCTTTCATTGTACTGGGTCCTTGGTGAATTCTTTCTATCAGAAAACTCACATTCTTCTGTTGTGAAATGTTCACTTGTATTATTTTAATATTTTTCTCCCTCTTCTCAGTTTTCTTGGTTTTTATTTCTGGAATTTTTATTATCTACAAAATTAATCCTCCAAGTTTCTTATTTTTTCTTTCTGCTTTTCAGGGGATTTTTTTGTGCTTTTTGCGTTTTTGTTCTATATCCAAGAAGATTTCTCCAACTTTATCTTCCAACCTTCCTTTATTTTCCTTCTCTCATATTTTAAACTTCCAAGAATTCTTTCTTGGAAGGATTGATTGCTCCTTTCACTAGGATGTTGGTCTTATTCTATGGATGCAGTAACTTCTCTTGACTCTTTGAAGATTTTAATTACAGACTTTTAAAAGTTTTCTTCTATTCCCTGAATTATCTCTCTTTCCAAAAATAACCTCCCCAACTCAGGTATTCAGCAGAGCTCTGCCTGGTTTCCCCTGCCTCTACCACAGCCTGGAAACTCTCTAAAGACAGAAAGCTGGAGCCATCGTATGACTCATAACATTTGTTTTCCATCTCTCAGGAATCACTGTCCTTCGTTGTCTGGTGTCCATTGTTTCAAAAACAGTTGTTTCATATATTTCATCAGTTTTTGGTTGTGTCAGTTAGGAAGGTAAATTCAGTCTGTCTTATTCCATTTTAGGAAGAAACAGAAGTTCTCTGTGTGTGTCCTTATTATTTCTGTAAAAACATACATTTTTGAGATCTCTCGATGTTTTAATAGTTTTTTCAATTTATTTTCTTAGTTTTCTTGATATAATATTTATACCTCTTATGCATACTTTCATCTAACTGTAATAGTCTGTGCATAGCAAACGATGTCTCAAAATAGTGCTGAGAGTGGGAAACCTTGTCTTTTAGAGTTTCTAGTGTTTTCGCCCTAAGCCTGTTGCTGACCTAGGGTTTGAAATATCTTTTTAATTGTTGTTTGGTGAAGAAAGTATCCATCTATTATAGTTTTCCTATGTGTTGTGTGTTTGTCTGTGTTTTTAAATCAGAACTAATTATTGAGCTTCATTAATTGTCTTTTGGCCATTGATTGAGGTGAAGCTTTTTTTTCCTTTGAACTCTATTAGTATAGTGTGTTATCATAATATATATCAATTATTGAGCTATCCTTAGTTTTCAAAAATTTCTCTTGCTGTATTTTAACATTTTGCTGAATTATGTTTTTTTAATATTTAATTTAGGATTTGTTGTCTTTACTCTTAAATGAGATTGAATGTTAGGTTTCTTTTTTGGTGCTATCTTTGTAAGATTTTGGTACAATGTTACTTTGGCTTTCTAAAAATAATTTGAAAGCTTTGTATATTTCTCAATGCTCTGGAACAGTTTAAATAGCACCAGAATTACCTGTTACTTAAAGATTTGAAACAATTCACCCATGAAGTAATCTAGGCCTGACATTTTCAGCAGTGGCCAGCAGGTGTAGGAGTCAGGGAGGTGGGTGGATAGGTTTGAATAATCTTTTCAATTTCTTTTGTGGTTCTTGCTCTGTTTTGTGTCTTTATATCTTCTGAGGTTAATTTTGTTACTTAGAAAATTATCCTCTCATCCAAGTCTCCAAGTACATTTGCATATTGTCTTGTAAGGTGCTGTTTAATCGTGCTTTAAATATCTTCAGAATGTGTGGTTATTTCTAATTTCTCATTTATAATAATACACATGATTGGCAATGATTTTTTCTTTTGTCTTCTTGATTAAGCTGGGTAGCGGTTAGCATATGGTTAAGATGTAATGGGCTCTGGAGTAAAATGCCTGGATTCAAATCCTGTCTCAATTACCATTTGTCCTTAGTGTCTTCATCTATAAGTGAGTGTGTCCATCAGGACAGATTGGGTTGTGCCGTGGAAACAAACAACATCAACATCCCAAGCACTTGCAGCTCTATCACGCTGCATGTTCATTCCAGGTCAGCTCCACCTCTGCTCTGTGTCACACTCTCTCCAGGTCCCCAGCTAACAGAGCAGCCTCTTTCTGGAACAGTGCCTCACTCTTAGCAGAGAGGAAAAAGAAAATGACACAGAGGATCTCGTGGCAGCTCCTAAAGCTTCTGTTGAGAAGTGACACACATCACTTCGGCTCAGATTTCACTGGCCAAAGCAAGACATGGCCAAGCCTATATCAATGAGGCAGATAAATTTAATCCTCCCCAAGGAGGGATTATACAGTCCCCCAAAGTAGATGATATTAATAAGTTTGTGAGGATAAATCCACATAACTTCCTATGCATAGTGCTTAACCATGGTAAAGACTTACTAAATTATTCCGTTCAACAAATATTACAGAACATCTGCTATATGCTATTCACTATGCTAGGCAACAGGGATATAACGTAATTGCAGGGGTTATTGGTTACAAACCCATTCTAGCCAGTTTAATCAGGAGAATTGAACAATTAATGTATATTAGCTATCTCCCAAAATAGATCTGTGGAAGGGCCAGAGAATCTGGTTTGGAGGCTAACGATCCATGAACAATTCCCAATCAAACCACAGGCCTTCTCCAGACAGAGCCCACTGCCCTACAGTGGGCATAAACACAACAGATTGTCCTAATGTTGCTGGACATCAGATGCCAGAATCTTCACCACCACTGTCCTCTAAAAGCTTGATGCCTTCAGACCATCCTAGCAAAAAGATGGATTCCCCTGGTACCTGCCTCTTCACATAGTTGCTTCTCAATCGGTCTCACACAGGTTAGTGTGACTGGGAGAGCCTGGGCAATTTGCCTGAACTCTAGTTGCAAGGGAAGATATGGAATGAGTTCTGGATTCTTTCTTGAAGACACAGGACTCATAACAAAGAAAACTGGCCTAATTTAAGAAGGTGGTTCAAAAACACTGGATGACCACAATGCATGATAAACATCACTACACAGCTATAAGGAAAAAAGTAGACATGGGCTTTACCTTTATAGTTCAATAGAGATACTGTCATTAATCAAAATTTAATCAAATATAAATGTATGTGCAGCTGTGCACAGTCCTCTGAGAGCATATAATATTCAGGCCTAGTCAGATGGTCAAAGCTTCCCTGAAGAAATGGTCATTGAGTTGAGATCTGAAGAAAGAGTAGGAGAGGAGTTTATCAGAAGGTGAGGAAAGAGCCTAAGAGGCAGAGGAAATGATTTGTGCAAAGACGCACTTTCAGGAAGGAGCTAGAAACCCCTTGAGGGGCTAAAAGAGAAAACACCAAGTCAGGTGGGTGGAAATCCTGAGGTAAGACAACCCTCGAGAGGTGGGCAGGGCTGCATCTCGGAATCCCTTGCAGAGCTGTGACAATCCCTAGTTGCTTGGGCCCATCCCCACAAGTTGTGATTCAGTTAGCAAAGAGCGAGAATGTAGCATGTATAATTTTAAACTTTCCCAGGGGCTCTAATGCACAGCCAGGATTTGGAAGTGATAAATAAATAGCAGACAATAGGATATATTGGAGTATATGAGGAAGCCATTTGGTGTAAAACTAATTCAGCCTGACCTTGTTTTTCCAAAAGGGCCTTTGAACACACATTGAATATCTGCTTTAAGCATTTACTATGTCACAAAGACAAGAAGAAATGCCCTTAAGGTAAAGTAACCTGCCCCCCATCAGCATTTCCTTAAGGATAATCATCTTTCTCTAGGCTAGGGATTGATTGCTGACCTGCTGTGACCACCCAGCTGGAGACCACAGACCTGCTACCTGCTGTGTTCATCAATTGCTGTGTGAATCACTGTACCGGCTAGGCAGGCTAGGCAATCTCATGACTGCTGTAAAAGAGAGATTCCAATCATATGTGATACATGCTCTTTGACGGTATACAACCACTCTGTACACCCCACTTCACTGGTGCCCTTCCTTCCTTGGGGAAGGAAGGCCCCAGGCTATATGGTCCTCAAATTTGGCTCATAATGAACTCACCCCAGTTTTGATTTATAGATTGGTTATGGATTATTTGCCTTGACAGAAGCATCAGTCCAGCCTAGCATTCCCCCTTCAAGTGACTTTTCAAATGGTATCAGTAACACTTCGAGAGAAAAGGAGAGATTGGTGAAGGAGATCAATATTTTTTTAAACACCTACCATTTGCCAAGCACCGTGCATAGGGACTTTATATCAACTACCTCATTGGTTCATGTATTAACACAAATGAGGGAACTAATTCCCAGCAAGGTTAAGTAACTTGCTCAAAGTCATACAGGTAATAAGGAAGAGGAACAAGCTTTGAACTCATGCCTCTCCGGTTCCAAACCCCGTGGTCTTTCCATTACACTTTGTAGCCAACAGCAGGTTGGGGGAACAATGCACTGGGCCAGTGGTTCTCCAAGTGAGGTCCTCAAACCAGCAACATCAGCTGGTTTAACAGGAACTTGTTAGAAATGAAAATTCTCAGATCCCGCCCCAGACCTACTGAATCAGAAGCTCTGGAGGTGAGGCCCAGTGCATGATCTGCATCTTGACAAGCTGTCCTGATGAGTCTGATACTCACCAAAGTTTGAGAACCAGCGCACGAGGCCAATTGTTCTCAAGAATATTTGATGAAGGGCCTCTAAACCTACATTTACTATTTTCCTCGCCTCTCTTCTCCTTCAAACATGAAAAGCACTCTTAGAAGTGCGTCTTAGGACCTCATGTTGCTACCGTGAATCTGCTGTCAGCAGCAGCACAGTGCCTACTGCTTTGTTCACAGATGTTATTGCCCTGATTTAAAAATAGTCCAACAGAACCCTGCCCCCAAGGGTCCACAAGTAACAGCATGTGCTCTCTCCGTTCCCCTGGAGGACTATAAAGAGAGACTTCCTGTCCCTTTGTAGTCACAAGAATGTAGAAGAACTAGGGAGTGGCTTCAGAGCCCAAGGGAGGATGCTCATCATCCTTAATAAAGAAAATCCAGCAAGGGGGCCCTAACAGGGCAGAGATACCGCAGGGAAACATGAATCAATCACGTGCTTGTGCATTTTTAAACTATATTAGCAGCTGAAACCTTGTTTACAAAGGCATGATGATGGGCAGAGCAATCAGGGAAGAGAGATGCAGTCTGTGGGGTGCCTGGAAAGAACAGGAGATGGTGTTGCCAGTCAGCTTGTCTGGGTCTGCCTGACTGAGGGGTTTGGGGGTTTGTTGTGTACCTGTGAGACGCTGCCCTTTTCACACTGGTCAGCAGAGCTTCCTCTTCTCTATCCTCCTCCAACTTCAGCCATTACCTCCCTCACTTGCCAGGGCCCAAACAAGTTCACGGTTTCCCCAAAGCGTCCAGCTCAGGAAGAGTGACCCAGTTTACTGCACCCTGAGAGAGCCTGTCATCTGGGAATTGCAGTGTTAGGGCACACTGCCTCTTTGCCACTTGCTCTAGACACGTCAGATGTCAGCGTGGTGCCAAGACAGAGCCCAGATCTAAGGGAATGGTGGCAACACCGAGCACACAAACTTTACTTTGGATCCAAACACTAAAGCAGAATTACACAGACCCATGAATTTTCAAACAGGGCACTGGGAAGTTCAGACGGTTGGTGGAGGCAAAAATGAGGTTAAGTAGGGACCAAAAGCCATCGATTGCTTCAGTCAACAATAATGGATAAAAAGGAAAACTCACTTAGTTATGCCCATGGGAATCGTGCTTGTTTCTCTGCTCACTGCAAAGCCAGGCCAACTTGTGAAATCTCAGTAGCATCTTTATTTACATGGCAACAAAAGAAAGAGTGAAAGGAAAAATATATTTGCTTTTCACTCAGCAGGCCCCACAGGTGGGTGTTGGGTGTTTCTCTTTCTTTTCCTGGAGAAGATTTTTTTTACCAGGTGCTGGTTACAGGGGAAGGGCCTGGATTCTAAATGAGTATTTTTCTATAACAAGGCTTGCATACCAATGCACCATTTATGAATTTTACTGCAATGTTTCCATAAGAGTGGAAGTGGGGACCAGGCTGTTTTATTATATATTTATTTGTATTTATTATATATTTATATTAAATGTATAATATATTTATTATATATTTATTATATAAACAAGCTGAATTATTTAGTGGACTGAATCATATGGCTGCCTCTGCTTGCCCTTGAAAGCTAGTTCACCAGCCTCTCACAGGAGAAGGAAATTAACATCGAGGTCAAACAAATCCCATCAGCATGAATCAAACCAAACTCAGTCAATGTTCCTAATCAGAGGGCTCCAGAGGCCCCATGCTCAGTGGTCTCCCCAGCCTGTGATCATGACCGGACCCCTCCATCGTCACCACCAAATTGAGGACTTTGCTCTCAAATATAAACTGCACACTTATACATATGTAGTAAACACTTGTCATTTTTTTTTCAATCTCTCAGCCCTTTCAAAACCCTTCTTATGATTGGGAAATTCCTCACTCTAGACACCAGACATTCTTTCCTAGACTCCCCTGCAGCTAGGGCCTGGCATATGACTTAGCTGTTGCCATCAGTAGCACTTGTTGCAGACTTTGCTTTGAAAGCTAGGGCCATAAAGGAGCAGGTACCATGCAGATTCCATTTGGCGAGCGTGGTGGCAGCCAGGTCCAGTTTCCTAAGGCAGCAGCGATGGGGGACTCTAGCAGTAGCTTCCAGTGTCCCAGCCCTGAGAGAGGGGCCAGTCCTGTGGTCCCCAGACCAGATCTTCTATCCAATATTAGGCATCTCTGAACCTCTAAGACCAATTCTCTAGTCTTGGTGGAGATTCTGTAGGTTATCCATTCTGGATAAACTGGCCCAAACTGGATTCTGTTGCCTGCAACCAAGAATCCTAATTTGTACAACATGCTCCATCTCATTCAATCCCCAGAACAACCCTGTGGAGCAGGGTTAACCTCACTTCACAGATGGGAAACTGAAGAATCTTAGCAGTGTAGGGACCAGAATTGGCCACCTCAAGATGTGTCTCTCTACCTTGATCATTTTCACCGAAGGAGGCTTTGACCTTCCCTGCCCCCGCTAACTGTCTGAAAGGATTTGGGATGGAAGACCTGTCCCTGGGACAGGCTGTCACCATGGATAACTCTGGGTATCAGTAGACTGGTAGGGTCTTTGCTGGGCCCATTCTTATCAAAGTTCTGTTTAGCAGACATTTACATTTGTAAGGGAAATCTCCATTTGTAAAGATATCTCCTTCTCTATACTGGGAAGAGGGGCAGATGACCTTATCTCTAGAAAGTTGTCAGTGTGGAAGGTGAAGCCTTAAATCTGCATAATAACCTTACTCTGCTTTTCTGGTAATCTCCCATAACTGACCAACCACCAATGTCCTCGTTTTTCTATTTAAGAGGAGAACCTCCGTCATTTTGTGGAGAGAGACTCAGTTTCCCTGAGTCTCTCCCACATACACTTGTTATAAACCTTTGTTTGATTTTCTCCTGCTATTCTGCCTCATGTCAATTTAATTTGTAGCCCATCCAGAAAGGATCCAGAGTGGGGAGAGAATGCTCTTTCTCTCCTTCAACCCCAACCCCTTCAAGCACATTGCAGGCAACCTCCCTGAGTCACTCAAGTCTTCTTTCCTCCAAAGAAGCTCAAAATCTTGTTACCTCCAAACTCTTTGTGAGTTCATCTCCTTTAAGCTTCTTTTCCTGTCAGCCCTGGGGAAATCACTCTTCTGATGGATGAGGACCAAGGCTACTCCAAGCCCTATAGTGGAGCTTCAGACAAGATCTGCTCATCCTGGCATTCCAAGTGGAGTTGGCAGTAGTTGCTAATTGCCTAACATGAGGCCTGTGCTCTAGTTCTAGTGTCACCAGCCACAGGCCCCTGGGACTGCCCTTGCAGAAAATGAGGTTGTTTATCATGTGGTGTGTGTGCTAGACTTCATCTCTCCTATCCTATCTCCATATATTTTCCTACTTCCCTCTCAGTTCTTGGGAAATTTGGAGGATTGTGCTCCTCAAGGTTCAACAATCTCTCAGGGTCCTTTGGGGTTTAGTATTCTCTCTCTGGAACCTTCCCTATTAGTGAGCACAGGGCAGGGACTAGGAATAAGCTGGGAATGACAACAGAGCAAGATGTAGCATTTTAAATCACTGTCTGTCACTCAGATGTTGCTATGGACTGAATGTCTGTGTCCCTCAAAATTCATATCTTGAAGCCCCAACCTCCAATGTGATGGTATTAGGAGGTGGAGCCTTTGGGAGGTGATTAGGTTCAGATGAAGTCAAGAGGGTGGGACTCCCACGATGGGATGAGTGCCCTTATAAGATGAGGAAGAGAGACCACCACCTCGCTTCCCCACTCTCTCTCTGCCACATAATGACACAGCAAGAAGCCAGGAAGAAGGCCCTCACAGGAAGTGAATCTGCCAGCACCTTGATCTTGGACTTCCAGCCTCCAGAACTGTGAGAAATAAATGTCTGTTGTTTAAGCCACTCTGTCTATGGTATTTTGTTACAGCAGCTTAAGCAGACTAAGACAGATGTCATCCCACCATCACCATTACTGATTTGTTCTTCTTAGCATCCATGAAAAGAGGGGTAGAAAATAAGCATCAAACGTCTCCCTGTGCCATGCTTCATGCCAGGTGACTTCCGTTTTTCACTTAATTCTCACAACGACCCTACAATATCATCTTTTGTTTTGGTTTTATAAATAAGAAAATTGAGCCAATAAGAGAACGAGTTAGCAAAGTTATATAGGTAGTATTAGCAGAAGTATAACTTGAACCCAGAATTTTTGATCCCAAAGTTCCTACCACAGTACGATGAAATTTAAAACAAGGCCTGCCTTCTCAGAGGCACACAGCATCACATATGCAGATAAACAAAGACTTTATCTTTTAAAGTCCAAGAAGTTTGTTTTTGCTTTGGGATATTTAGAGAAATGTTGACCCGAGTTGCTTCTTCCTTAAGCTGGTTTATTTCATTTACTCACTCATAAAAATTATTTCCTTAGCTGACAAGCCAAGAGATTCAGGCACAGCCACCCTTCATTCATTTTAATATATCTTACAGGGACAGCACTAGCAAAATGCACCAGGAAAATAACATTCAGCCCAGGATGGCCTTAGAATGCGGAGCAAAATGAAGAGAACATAATTCTCACACTGTCAGGCCATAGTCTTTGATGCAAATTTTTAATGGGCTATAAAAGAAAAGCTGGCAGCCAGAAAACACAGGAAATTCCAGAGTTCTGCCCCCAAAATTCCGAGTGTTATCCCTATTGGTATAAACCAGGGATTTTAAAAACAACAACTACAGCCAAATATTATGCATTGGATGAATTTCAAAAGTCTAGGAAGCAAATAGAGGAGGAAGATTTTTTTTTCTTAGATGAGTGTGTTCTGCCAAGATCTCCTGATTCTAGGAATATGGAAGATGGTTCTGCTAAACAAACAAACAAACAAACAAAATCATTCATGCTGACTCACTCCAGATCTAGAAAGGGAACAAAGAAATCATTTACTCCTGTGATGAAATTCCAATATGGACACTGAGAGAGATTAAGAGAGAAGAAGTATTCTACCTTTGGGATCAGAGTGTTGGTTTTTTTCCCCTTCATCTGTGGCACCTTCTCCCCCAGTGGTCTTCCATATGACAGATACCCAGCAAATCAAAGTGAAACCTGCTTTGCCAGCACACCTGGGAATTGGGTTAGCTGGGTTAGCATTCAGCTGATTGGCAAACATCCATCTTCTAAGTTCTCAGTACCGTGCCAGGTGCTTTAGAAAATAGAGATTTTAAAAACAGGTCCTTACACTGGAAGAGCTAGTATACTTTTATGGAAAAAGATGATAAATGAATCAAGAGTGAGCAAAATAAAATGATATTAAATTATTACACTTTATGGTATATATTGCAAGTGCTGTAAGGTTTCAGAGGGGAGGGGAATTGATTTGAAGGCTGTTGGTAGGCAGAATCCGGCTCATTAAATTCCTTAGCCTCAACCTACCACTTCCCCAAGGCCAGCTCCAAGCCTGGAGGCCTCCCTGCCAGGCCAGTTGGTGCCTCACTTTGGTATTAACATTAAAGACTTCAGACATTCATCCCTTATTAGCTTCTAGTTCAAATAAACTGAAATGTATTAATAAACTAACATGTGCTAAGTACTTCCTGTGTTTTGAGGACCCAGCAAACACTAAGAAACCAGTATTCTTCAATGACACCTTCCTTCAGTCTTTGGATGTGGGCTGCTGCAGGATGGAGGTGTGTGGCCTTGGCAAGGCAACTCTCTTCAGTCAAAACAACTATTGCAAAGGGCTGACAGCTGAGGGGATCTACACACAGCACTCCCAGCAAGTGGAGGAATAAAGCTCTTCAGTGATGAAGGGAGATCTAGGCAGAGCATGACAGCATACACTAGTCTTTCCTTTATCCCTCTTGGATCTTGTACTTTAAGTTCTGGAAGCATCTATAGGATTCGCGGGTTGCAGCGGGTGGGGAGACTCTCTCAAGGGAAACTTAGAAGAGGAAATTAGCTGGTTTCAGGGTCACAGCTAATACTTATCATCTCCTTCCTCTTCAACCATTGTAGATTCTCCTCCCTCTTGGCTAGCACTTCTGGGGACTTGGTAGCTTGCCCGGTGGCATTACCCATATCCTCTTCCCTGAGGAATCTCACCCCTGGTCATCTTGCCCTTATCAGACCTGCTGCACTCATTTATCACTGGACAAGGGAGTATCAAGAGGCACCCAAGTGAGTTACTTGAGTGATAAACATGGTTCTCCCTGTCCCCCATCATGTAATGGAAGCCATACTTCCTCCTGATAATCAGGGTTGATTACCCCTGCTAGGATTGTGACTTGAACTCGCATATACAGCTACCTCATTCTTGATTCAGGCTCAGGTTTTTGCCTTATCCATCAGCTGGTTGTTAGGGATCCTCCATATGGTCATAGGTGTAAGCTGAGAGAGAGGTTCTGTTGCAACACTGATGGATGACGTGGGGTTCTGGGCTACTTGCTCAGATACGTTGCTTGTGCCCTCTGCCCTTGCTCATGCTCAATCCTTAATGTGCTACTTCCATCTTGCAATGGATGATTGCTAGGTCTGTCCAACCTAATGACTTGGTGGGTCTGAAGAACTCTGCTCATGATGCACACTTTTGATTCCATGGCCATTTGGTGTCTCATGATCAGTCACTCCATCTCTCCCACGGCTCAATAGCATGCCAGAAGCTATTTTTCAAAATATGTGTAATTTTCTGAGTTGGTGTGGTCTTGCTCCAGAATCCTAGGGTCTGTGTTGTGATTCTTCTTTGGGGCTTAGTATAATTTCTACAAGGAGTCTTTTCCCAGCACTGGGAATACCTCTAATATCCTATGTCTACTAGGTCATAAGGCCAAATGCTAGGGGCAAATAATGCACAGTATCTTTGACCCATTGCAGGGCCCTTTCCTGCTCCAGGCCCCAGTCGATACTGGCAATCTTCCACGTCACTAGGTATATGGGCTGGAGCAATACTCCTAGGTGTGGAATGTGCAGCCTCCAGAACCTCAGGAGACCTGCCAGATATTGAGCTTCCTTCTTTGTGCTGGGAGATGCAAGATGAAATAATTTGCTCTTCTGTATAGATGTTCTGGCATACTCCAGACCACTGAACACCTAAAATTTTTACTAATATTGGGTCCCATAAATTTTCATGGTTTTTTTTTTTTTCTACCCTCTGAAGTGCATGGGGCTTCCTATGAACTCACCATTATTTTTTCATCTGGTCCAACTAGCATGATTCCATTGGTATAGTGGACCAGTGGATGTTCTGTGGGATGTCCAGCTGGTCCAGGTCTCTGAAGTTAACACAGCTTTGGAGCAAGACTGTAAATGTATACAGTTGTCTGTCCCAAGTAAATCTGAAGTGTTCCAGATACATATTTCTGATAGAGATACAAAAGAATGGATTGGCCAGATCAGTGACCACATATCATGAATCCGAGGCTATGCTAATCTGCTCTAAAAGGGATACCTTTTGGGGCAGCAGCTGCAATTGGCACTCATACTTGCTTGAGCTTGAAGTATCTACAGTCATCCTACGGGATCCATTTTTTCAGGGCTCACATTGGTGAATTAAATGGAGATGGAATGGGAAAGGATTTCAAGGATGGCACTAATTTCTTTCATACCTCCAGGATGTAATTTTCTTTTTGACTTACTACCTTAGCAGGGGAGCAGAGGTGTAATTTCAGAAGCTTCCAGCCAGTCTTCCTCACTACAATAGCTCTTACCCCATAGGCCAAGGATCCAGTGTCAAGATTGTGCCTATTACCAAATATGTCTTCTCCAATTTTACAATCAGGGACTGGAAAAAAGGACCACTGGCTGAGTTCATAGAACCAGAAGACACACTGTAATCCAGACATGGGCCTGAGCTCCATTTATCACCAGGTGTCATGTGCCTCCACTCTAACAGAGGGCCCGTGTTGATGTTTCGAATCCCTGCATATCAGTGTCAACTCGGACCCTGTGTCCAATACTCTTGAATGTTAGTATTCTCTTTTCCCCCCAACAAATTATTACCTGAGTAAATGTTTGTAGATTGCTTTGGGGAAGTGCTGAAGGAATCATTACCTGTTAACTCATTGTGGTGCTGCAGAATCCTTCCTCCTGGGTACCTGACCTTTCCTTCAGTCAATGGCTTCTTGGATTGAAAACTGACTCATCTGGAACTTGGTGAGAAGTCATGACTTTTTTGTTGGGGCAACTGCTTTCAGCATCCCAATCACGCATGCTTGATTTCTTTTGGTCACATAGATTATTTTCCTTGTTGCTTGCCCATCCATTTTGCTCCTAGTGATATGGAGTTGTGTTAATTATCTCCATCATTCTCTGTGGGTGAGGTTCCCTGGCTGTTCCTCTGTCCTTGCTCTTCATTATGATAAATTCTATCCACCTGGCTTCTGAGAGTTAAACACCACCACCTGCAGTTGTAGTTCTGGGATCCTATCATCCCTATTGTAATGTCATCTCTGTAATGTCATCTCCTACGATCTGTAATGTCATACAGCCCATAGCCACTGCTTATGCTGGTGCCCCTCCTATCAGCACATTTCTTAATGCCTTGGTCAATGGTGTATCACATGGAGCCTCCACAGACCATAGTCATCTGGTGCATTTTCTGGCCTTAAATAATGTATCCACCATAGCATGCCCCCTTTTGAGTATTTAAACCCATCTTCCATTATCTGTGATAATTATGCATTTCTACTTCATTTAGTATGGGCTTTTTCCATGCTTCTGGGACCACACAGTAGCATGTTCATACCATCTCCAAGTGTTCTTGCCAGAGTGTCCAGTCCTGTATTCCAGGAGAAATCTCTGCAATTAATAAATCCTCTGTCATCCAACTTTATGTTCTGCTATCCTTGATGCAGGACCCACAAAATCTAGTCCCACTGATAGTCTCCTGGCTCTTGCAGCCAAGTGCTGTCTCGGTCCTGCAAGTTGTTAGGCTCTAGAACCTTTCCTCCCAGCTCAGTTGTCAGCCACATTAGGTTGTGATTTAACCCTAGTTATTGACCTGGAGACCAGGAGAGGGGGACAGATTCCAAGAGGGACACATGTTGTCCTACAGAGGAGAGGACTCTGCATGATCTTCAAACATGGAAAGAACACTGGTGTGTAAAAAAGAAGGAGTGGACCCCTTCTAGAGGCTCAGGGCATATGGAGAAATCTTGGAATTCAAGTTTTTCGGGTGCAACAATCCAGATGTCCCCATCTCATGTGTCAGGATCCCATTCTTTCCCAACTAAGGTGAGGATTTTGGCAGTGAAGACCTGCCTGAGTTGAGATCTTAGCCTTCTTTGGAGTTCTGCCATTCTTACAATTAAATCCTGGGCCTCAGCTTCTCAGCCCTCAGGCTTCAGGAGATGAGAGACTCTTTATCCACTCCCAAGAAAGCCCTCTGGCTTTCACACTTAGCCTTTAATTGCCAATTAATCCTTCACAGTCTTTAATTATCTAGTTCCTAAACTGTCCATTGTGCTCAGCAACAGTGACCCAATTTCACTGTCCTTAGACTTACTTTTCCCATATTTCTTAAACACCTGATACTAGCAACTACCAGAAGATTCTCTTCCACAAGAATACCTTTCCAATTCACCCCTGGTATAAGTGCTCATAAGTGCACTGCTCTCTTGTGCCAGGTGCTGTCTGGTGGTTGGTGGAGGTCCTCACTGCCAACTGAGCAGCAAGAGATCCAGTTCCAAAATCTCATCTTAGCATCTGATTACTCAGACGACTCCTGGCACTACTGTCACAGGCTGGGTGTCCAGGAAGCAGACTCTGAAACAGAGAGTAGCATGCAGGAAATGTATTCTAGGTTGCTCTTGAGATTAATACCGATGGAAGAAAGCGGAAGGAATCAGGATTATGCAGAGGGAGAAGCTGGGCTATAAGGCAGTCTTGACAAGGCTTCAGTTGACTCCTTGGGCAGCTCTGGATCTGCGATGACTCATAGTGTTGGGGAGAAGGGCCAGACATTTCTATCTCCACATTAACTAGTCATTGGATACAGGCTGACTCAGGAAGGGGGTCTTCAATTTGAGTAAGGTGACCCTTTTAAAATAGTTCTGAAAAGGATTGACAGCTGAAGGCTCTGTGCACAATGCTCCTTGCAACCGGGGGAGTGTTACTGAGGGACCTAGGTGACACATTGCAGCATCCACTAGAGCCACTTTCTTCGATGTGTAAGGAGATGGGATAACTAACACGAGCTAAGCTTTAGAGGACCAACTTTGGACAGATCACACTGGAAGACTGTGTGCCCAGAAAAGAACTGTTTGGTTCAGAAAAATTGTGTGGACTAAATCGAGGGTAGGTTGCTGAGTCAGGGAGACATCAAGGTGAACTGTGGGACAGGCGCTGCATGGAGATTCAGGACACGAAGATTTGGCCTTTCCTTTCTCTACTACTAAGTGACTGGGAAAGTCACTTTACTTCTCTGTCCCTCAGTTTCCTCGTCTGAAAATGAAGGAGGTGCCTAGAAGATAACACAGGAGAAAATCTTGGGTATAGCAATGACTTTTTAGATTCAACACCAAAGGCACGATCCATGAAAAAAAATCATTGATAACCTGGACTTCATTAAAATTAAAGACTTCTGCTCTGTGAAAGACCATGTCAAGAGAATAGGAAGACAAGCCAGAGACTGGAAGAAAATGTTTGCAAAAGATCCATCTGATAAAGAACTGTTATCCAAAATATACAAAGAACTCTTAAAATTCAACAATAAGAAAATGAATAACAGATTATAAAAGAGGCCAAAGATCTTAACTGACATCTCACCAAAGAAGACAAACAGATGGCAAATAAGCATATGAAAAGATGCTCCATATCATAGGTCCTCAGGGAAAAATGCAAATTAAAACAATGGTATCTCATGATTGGACTTTCAATGGCCGCATCAAGGGTTTTGACTTCAGCTCAAGAGCAATGGGAAGACAGGGAAGGGTTTTAAGGCTGGGGAGTAATTGCAGCTGCAGGAGAAATCTAAACTATTTTAGGAACTTTGTGATTACACTAGTAATTCAGCACTGGAATAGATTATCAACAGAGCTTGGGGGAGACTTCTCCCCAAATAAACTGACTGTCAAGGAAGATAAATAACTTCACATGGGAAAGTTGCAGAAGAGAGCTCCAGGGGTTTGCAAATTAGATCAGAGTCAGGGAGTTGGACAAAGCAGAGATATCAGGCTTTTGTCCCCAAGATAGGAGCCTTTGGAGTGGGAAAGAAAGGTAGAATTTGTGCTTCTTTTGTCACAAGCTGAAAATGTAATTTGAAGGGATATAGGAACATTTTCTGGTTGCATCTTAGGCTCACTCATGTGCAGCATGATGAGACAACATTTCAAAAAAGGAAGAATGATTTAACAGCCCGAAGAACCCCTCCTCTAAACTTCAAAGACGTTCAGAGACTTCTCCATCCACATCAACGGATGATTTTTTCCTAGAGCGTCACCTGTTCCCAATAGGTGAGCAATCTGTGAGGAAGAGGAATGGGAAAGGAGATGGTCTTAATTTTCAACAAATTCTCAAGGTACTTTTTCCTATCCAGTCTCCTCAATCTCAGACTAAACTCTGTGTGACTCCTTTTGTTTTATTTCACAATTTCTGCTACTTAAGGACAAATAGTTACTATGCTGGAGTGGGGAAGCTTGTGAAATACATTGTAACAGTGGTCAATGGTGATAATTTCTAAATACAATCCCAGTTGTACTTAATAATAACATTTACATCAACTGAGCACATACTAAGTGCCATGTTACTATAAACTTTATGTTTTATACATGTAATTTCTAGAAAAGTGTTAGTGCAAATGTTTATAGAATGAGTGATTGAACAATAATTGGTAGTCGTGATTAGATAACCAGAAACTCACAATGGAACCTATATGCATGGATCCATTAGGGGTTGAATGAAAGGGAAGCCTACTAAATTAAAAAAAAAAAACAAACCCTAATTGTGCACATTTATCAGAGAATAAATCTGACTGAAGAAAAAAATGGGCAATAATTTTCTAATTTGTATTGAGAGATCCCTAAATTGGCTTGAAACCCTGTAAAAATCAAGTACATCCTGGCTTTGGCCAGTTACTAATTGATTTGATGGGATTATCAAGGAAAAGTTAAACAAATTAGCAGAGACATTTGAGTAAGCTCAGATCTCATGTAAAAGAACCATGGATCATTTTGATTGCATTTAATGGGAACCACCAGTTAAGAATCCATTTACTGAGTATGACCAGAGCTAGAAATTCTGAATGAACTATGGAAACTGTAACCCCAATGCATAGGAGACACTGTGTATATGTATGAATAAAATATTGTTCAAAATTGAAAATTCCATATCTAGTAGCATTTCTACCTAAATCTTCAACTCTTTGGTATTGTATATTGTATTTGGTGTTCCTTAAAACCACCCCTTAACTCCTTTGTTTTCCATTCATTGAGCCCAGGACTAGAAACTAAAGGAGAAAAGCTGAGAATCTATTGAATGGTAAAGAAATGGACAACATATGGTAATCACCCAACATTCTGTATGTTGGTTGTTCCATCAACTTGGGTCCCTGAGCGAAGATCCTCTGTTGATCCATAGTTGAGCAAGGAATAAACCTTTGTAGCTGTAACTCACTGAAAGCCCTGCATTGAGATAACCTCCATCCTGAATTTTCTATTTCTCATTTCCTTGCTTTAAAAAAAGATTAGTTTTATCATATATATGGAGGCCTAGGCAATATAGTATTTTGGATTTTGAACTTTATAAAAAGTATATCATACTGTCATATATATTCTCCTGGAACTTGCTTTTTTTCAATCTAATTCATTCATATTCCTATTCATAGCACCAATTCTTTAATTTTCTCTGCTGTATAATATTGCATTATGTGAATATCCCAATATTTTATCCATTCTCCTGTCAACAGACATTTGAGTTGTCTCCAGTTTTTTTGCTATTACGAATTGCGTTGCTATAAACATTCTTATACACATCTACTAGCATACATCTGCAAGAATGACAAGAGAGATAAAAATAAAGACACAATAAGATATCATCAGATGCAAAATTATTTGAAATGTCAAACATTAAAAAGTCCATCAAGATCAAGTGTTGGAATGATAAGCATCAGTAGGATTTTGCATATATTGCTGGTAAGAGTATAAGTACAAACACCATTTAAAATAACTGGGCATTATTGTTAAAGTTGAACATTGGCCTACCCTATAACAAATCTTAATAAATGTTGAATGAATACATGAATGAATAAGTAATCACTCAGAGAGTTAAGATGCTTTCTACCTCTCTTCATTTTGTCCCTTACTAGTTTCCTAGTGACATTTCCATGTTCATGTATTTTAATCCCTGGCCCACCACTTTCCTCTCTACTTCATGCCCTGCCATCTTTTAGGTTAATTTCAGTTCCCAAGTGGATGATCCATCGAAATGCTAGCCTGCTCTTTATATGACATTAGTTATGAGGACTAAATAAGCTAATGAATCCAAAGTGCTTAGAACAGTGCCTAGCACAGAGTAAGTGCTATGTATGTTTATTATTACTGTATTTCCTTCAATGGTCTTATAGAAAAATATGACTATGGTCTGGTATGTAATTCAGGTGGTCTTGGTTCCTTGGCCAAACATTATATTTGCATACTCATTTCCATTTCATTTTGATTTGGGGCCCAGATATTTGTTTCCCTAACATACTTTTTAAGATTTTCCCTTGGGAGGTCCCCCATAGTGAAAGATCAAACTTCAGTGAGTTCTAGGTCTGCCCAAATCTTCCATTATTCAAATGAGTCACATGACCCTTTCTGTTCCTTTGGAAGGATAGTTGCACTCTGATGTTGCCTGCTATGGTCATAACAACACCGAATGAAGATCTGGACTTCACCGTGCCTATGTCTCCTTTAGTGAATCTCATCCCCCCTTAGAGTTCTGACTATAAATTGTCCAGGTATATCAGCCATTTCTACTTCCTCCCCTTCAATCACACTGCCACCTTGAAACTTACCAACCAATACTCAATATAGCTTATGCTTATCTTGCTCTTTTCCTTATCAAACTATCCAAAATTTCTCTACCACCTTGTATAGCTGTTCCAGTCATCAAAGGCAGGTTCCTCTATTGAATTTATTATTGACTCCCTTTCTATAGCTTTCAGAGAACTGCTAGAAACTCCTCCTGCATCAGGATCAAACGTGTTAGGTATTGCTATTTTGGGATTTAAAAGCATGTGTGATTGGCCCTGGAGTTCACCAATTAGAATTCTCTGTAAGCCAGGAAGGACTTGGAGAGCATAGCTGGGATTTAGATGTAGTGGTTACCATACTGATCATGTGAGCCATCAAGCACAGTCTTTCATTTTTATCTCCACTAGGCAGAGGTCATCAAAACAAGGCAACTTCCAGAGTCTGTGAGAGGATTGTGTCCTGGACAGCCCAGATATATTGTTTATAGGCTTCTGGGAAAGGGCATGGAATGGGACATGGAGGTCTCATAACAGTGTCAGGAGACAGTTTGTTCAGTCAGGAACTATAGCATTAACTGGTACGGGTCAAAAAGAGAACAGAAAGAGGGGTGGATGAGTAAGAACAGCGGGAGACCAGAATCAGATGACAAGGGTTGAAGAAGGGTTACACACTAGGCCATGCATGCCTTAGAATCATTGAATTTCAGAACTGAAAGTGACCTTAGAACCTGTCTAATTTAACTTTCTTGTTTTATAAGTAGGAAAACTTAGATTATAGAGGTGAATGGACTTGTCCAAGGTCGTAGAGCTGTCAGTTGGATGGAGCATCTTTTCCATACAAAGGTTTTTTTCCTACTTTATTTATTATGAAGGTGGGAGGGGGTGGGGAGGAAATACCTAACTGACTAAAAATAGAAGGAAAGTAAGGAAAACTTTTAATTCATATCAAGAAGTTTATCATAACATGCAAAACTGCTTGCTATATTGAGGGTTAAAAATAACATGAAAATGTACTGTAAGAAGATCATAATAAAATAAAATTAACCTAGGGTTAATGCAGTCCCCCTGGTCAAAATAAAATCATTATTATACCTTCGCTTTTAACCATTAACATCAGTTTTCTCTGGTGGAAGAAATTTTAAGTATTTTTTTCTCTACTCTTGTATTTCCATTATAATCATGTATCTCTTTCACAATGATTTAAAAAATATGTTTTACCCATTTGATTTAGAGTTATTGGTCCCCATCAAATTGTCCAGAAGGAAACAGTAAATTAGAGAGTCTAACGTCTCATTTTACAATGTAGGGAACTTGGCAAATTTCTTTTGGTTACTGTTATTAGCAGAGTACCATTGTAATGTTTTGTTTCACAAGGATTCTCAGATACCTTCCTCACTCTCCAGTTTCCAAAGCCTTAATGCACAGTGATCTAGAAGACAGAACAAATTTCCATGGGAAAAAATTCCTTTATATGTCAGTCATCTAAAAACACAAACCTAGGAGGATCCAGGGAAGATGGTGGAGCAGGAAGTACCAGAAATCTGTCTCCCCACCTAGACAATTGCACTGGCAGAATCTGTCTAATGTAATTGTTTTGGAACTCTGTAGTCTATTAAAGGCTTACAACATCCAGGGGAAGGCTTAGACAGGTAAATTGTGGTGAATTTCAGTCAATTTCAGCTCTTAGCACAGTAGGAGCCAAGAATCCCCCACTCCCAGACCTGGAGCAGGCAGCTGTGCACATGTTCCTGGAATGGCTTGCACATACCTTATGGGAGCAAGGTGGGCAAAAAGGACCCTGACCTCCAAATATTGGGGATCTGTGTTCTGATCACTGGTCACTGCTTCTGGTCACAGAGGTGCAGACAAAGAGGTGGGCAACAACTGTTATTGCTCTCCCCATTGTTGCAAGCCCCTCCTCCTCAGCTGAAGTGATTTCCAGGAGATTTAAAGGGTCACTGCCCTTTTTTCCTCCCTCTTCATTTTTTACTTTTCTGGAAGCCAAACATTAAAGACTAGGACATTCAAAAGTATCTGCATACACAGGGAAAATTAGAAAGTGACCATGCATGCCCAAGGAAAGGCACAGGCTCAGAAAAGACCTAAGAAAACCCTAAGTTTACACATCAGGCAGATCCTTGGTCCAGAGACAGCTTACAACAATCAAAAAAAACAATAACAAAAACCATCAAATGCTGGGGAAGGCAGAGAATCTGATTTCCAGAGTTTCAGCATTATGAGATTCAAATGTCTAGTGAACACAAAATCACAAGGCATACAAAGAAAAAGGAAAGTATGGCTATTCAAGGGGAAACAATGAATCAACAGGAACTGTCCCTGAAAAAGACCTGATGACATATCTACTAGACAAAGGCTTTAAAACAACTGTCTAAAAGATGCTCAAAAACTAAAAAAAGACGTAGAGAAAGTCAGGAAAATGATATGTGAACAAAATGGAAATATCAATAAAGAGAGAAAAAACCTGAAAAAAAAGAAATTCTGGAACTGAAAAGTGCAATAACTGAAATGAAAATTTACTGGAGAGATTCAAAGGCAGATTTAAAAAGACAGAAGGAAGAATCAGTGAATTTGAAGATAGGATAATGGAAATTATTGAGCCTGAGGAACAGAAAGAAAGAAGATTGAAGAAAAGTGAACAGAGCCTGAAGGACCTGGGGCCACCATCAAACAGACCAACATATGCATTATGGGGGTCCCAGAAGGAAGAGAGCGGGGCAGAGGGAATATCTGAAGAAATAATAGCTGAAAACTTCCCTAATTTGATGAAAGACATGAATATAAACATCCAAGATGCCCAACAAACTCCAAGTAAGATGAACTCAAAGAGACTCATACTGAGATACATTATAATCAAACTTTCAAAAGACAAAGACAAAGAGAGAATCTTGAAAGCAGCAAGAGGAATGACATGTCACCTGCAAGTGACCTTCAGTAAGATTATAAGCAGATTTTTTATCAGAAACTTTGGAGGTCAGAAAGCAGTGGGCCAATATATTCAAAGTGCTGAAAGAAAAAAATCTGTCAACCAAGGATCCTATATCTGGCAAAACTGCCCTTCAAAGGTGAAAGAGAAATTAAGACATTCCCAAATAAACAAAAGCTGAGGGAGTTTGTTACCACTAGACCTGCCCTGCAGGAAATGTTCAAGGGACACATGCAGCGTGAAATGAAAAGACACTAGACAGTAACTCAAAGGTGTATGAAGAAACAAAGATCCCACATAAGGTAAATACATGGGCAACTATAAAAGTTAGTGTTATTGTAACAATGGTTTGTAACTCCACTTTTTATTTTCTACATTATTTAAGAGACTAATACATTTAAAATATATATATATATATATATATATATATATATATATATTAGTTTAAAAGCTAGTGTTATTGTAACTTTGGTTTGTGAGTCTACATTTTGTTTTCTACATAATTTAAGAGACTAATGCATTTAAAAGAATTATTAGTTTATGTTGTTGTTCACAAATGTATAAAAATGTAATTTTGTGACATCAACAACCAAAAAAGGTGGACACAGAGCTGTAAAGGAACAGAGGTTTTTAAGTTATTGAAGTTAAGGCAGTATAAAGTAAAATTAGAGCATATTCAAATCATAACTTTAGGATGTTAAGGGTAATCCCCATGGTAAACACAAAGAAAATAGTTATAGAACATACACAAAAGGAAATGAGAAACTTTAAACATTTCACTACCAAAAAAAAAAAAAAAATCAACCAAACAGAAAAGAAGACAGTAATGCAGGAAATGAGGGACAAAAAAGCTATTAGACAGACAGAAAACAAATAGCAAAATGACAGAAGTCCTTCCTTATCAGTAGTTACTTTAAATATAAGTGGATTAAACTCTTCAACTGGCAAAATGGATTTAAAAAATGATCCAACTATATGCTGTCTACAAGAGACTCACTTTAGGTCCCAAAACACAAAAAGATTGAAAGTAAAAGGATGGAAAAAGATATTCCATGCAAATAGTAACCAAAAAGAACAAGGATTGCTATACTAATATCAGACAAAATAGACTTTAAATCAAAAAAGATTACAAGAGACAAAGAAAGACATTATATATTAATAAAAGGTTCAATACAGCCAGAAGATATAACAGTTATAAACATCTATGCACCTAGTAACAGACCATTAAGATATATGCAGCAAAAACTGATCGAATTTGAAGGGAGAAATAGATAATTCTACAAAAATAGTTGGAGATTTCAATACCCCATTCTCAATAATAAATAGAACAACCAGACAGAAGATAAGTAAGGCAATAGAGGACTTAAACAACACAATAAACCAACTAGATCTAATAGACATATACAGGACAGTCTACCCCAAAACAATAGCATACATATTCTGTTTAAGCGCATATGGGACATTTTATGGGATAGACCATAAGTTAGTCCACAAATTAAGTCTCAATAGTTTTTAAAAGATAGATATCATACAAAGTATCTTCTCCAACCACAATGGGATGAAGTTAGAAATAAATAACAGAAGTAAAACTGGAAAATGCACAAACTTGTGGGAACTAAACAACATACTCTTAAACAACCAAAGGGTCAAAGGAGAAATTAGAAAATAGTTGTCAATTAATGAAAATGAAAACACAACACACTAAAACTTATGGGATACAGTGAAAGCAGTGCTGGGGGAAATTTATAGCTATGGATGCTTATGTTAAAAAAACAAGAAAGATCTCGTCACAACCTAACTTCACAACTCAAGGAGCTAGAAAGAGAAGAACAAACTAAACCCAAATCTAGTAGAAGGAAGTAAATAATAAAGATTAGAGCAGAGATCAATAAAATAGGGAATAGAAAAGCAATAGAGAAAATCAATGAAACCAAAAGCTGGTTCTCAAAAAAGCTCAAGAAAATTGACAAACCTTTAGCCAGAAGGATGAAGGAAAAAGGAGAGAAGACAAATTACTGAAATCAGAAATGAAAGTGGGAACATTGTTACTGCTTCTCCAGAAATAAAAGGGATTATAAGAGAGTGCTATGAACAATTGTATGTCAACAAATTGCATAACCTAAATGAAATGGACAGATTCCTAGAAACACAAAACTTACCAAGACTAAATCATGAAGAACTAGAAAATTTGAGCAGACCTAAACTAGTAAGGAGATTGAATCAGTAATTAAAAGTCTCCTGAAAAAGGAAAGCCCTAGACCTGATGGCTTTCCTGGTGAATTCTATAAAACATTTAAAGAAGAACTAATACCAATCCTTCTCAAATATTTCCAAAAAAATTGAAGAGGAGGAAACACTCCCTAACTCATTCTATAAGGCCAGCATTACCCTGATACCAAAGCCAGACAAAGATGTTACAAGAAGGAAAAAACACTACAGATCAATACCCCTTATGAACATTGACATAAAAATCCTCAACAAAATACTAGATAACTGAATTCAGCAGCATATTAAAAAGGATTATACACCAAGACAAAGTGGGATTTATTCCTGGAATGCAAGGATGGTTCAACATATGAAAATTGATCAATGTAATACACCACATTAACAGAAAGAAGGGAAAAAAAGATCATTTCAATTGATGCAGAAAAAGCATTTGACAAATTCAACACCGTTTCATGATACAAACACTCAATAAACTAGGAATAGAAGAAAAGTACCTCAACCTAATAAAAGCCATATTGTGAAAATTCACAGGAAACATCATACTCAATGGTGAAAGACTGAAAGTATTTCTTCTAAGATTAAGAACAAAGCAAGGATGCCTGCTTTCACCTCTTCTGTTCAACATAGTACTGGAAGTTCTAGCTAGAGCACTTAGGCAAGGAAAAGAAATAAAAGACATCTAAATTGGAAAGGAAGAAGTAAAATTGTCTGTTAGCAGATGATATGATCTTATACATAGAAAATCTTAAAGATTCCACAAAAAAAAACTACTAGAACTAATAAATGAATTCAGCAAAGTAGCAGAATACAAAGTCAACAACCAAAAATCAGTTGCATTTCTATACAATAACAATGAAAAATCTAAAAAGGAAATTGTGAAAATAATTCCATTTACAATCACATCAAAAAGAATAAACTATTTAAAACTTAAGTTAACCAAGGAGGTCAAAGATTTGTCCAATGAAAACTACAAAACATTGCTGGAAGAAGTTAAAGAAGACATAAACAATGGAAACACATCCCATGTTCATGAATTGGAAGACATTATTGCTAAGATGTCAGTACTACCCAAAGTGATCTTCAGAGTCAATGAAATATCTATCAAAATCCCAAAGATGTTTTTTGCGTAAATATAAAAGCTCATCCTAAAATTCATTTGGAATCTCAAGGGCCCCTGAATAGCCAAAGCAATCTGGAAAAAGAAGTAAGCTGCAGGATTCACATTTCTTGATTTTAAAACTTACTACAAAGCTACAATAATCAAAACAGTGTGGTACCAGCATAAAGACAGACATTTGGACCAAGGAATAGAATAGAAAGCCCAGAAATCTACCTTTACATATATGGTCAAATGATATTTAACAAGAGTGCCAAGATCATTCAGTAGGGAAAAGACAGTCTTTTCAACAAATGGTGCTGGGAAAAATGGGATATCCACATGCAAAAGAATGAAGTTGGACCCTTACCTAACACTATATACAAAAATTAACTCAAAATGGATCAAAGAGTTAAAAGTAGGAAATAAAACTATAAAACTCTTAGAAGGGCAAAAGCTTCATGACATTGGATTTGGCAATGATTTCTTGGCTATGACACCAAAGACACAGACAACAAAAGACAAAAATAGACAAACTAGACTTCATTAAAATTTTATTCATCAAAAGACAACATCCATAGAGTAAAAAGGCAACCTACAGAATGGGAGAAAATGTTTGCAGATCTTATATCTGATAAGGAATTAATATCCGGAATACATAGAGAACTCCTAAAACTCAACACCAAAAAACAAACAATCTGATTCAAACATGGACAAAAGATTTAAATAGACATTTCTCCAAAAAAGATATACAAATGGCCAGTAAACACATGAAAAGATGCTCAACGTCATTAATCATTAGGAAAATGCAAATCAAAACTACAATGGGATAATACCTCACACTGCTTAGGATGGCCACTATCCAAAAATCAGAAAATAAGAGTTGAGGAGGATGTGGAGAAATTGGAACACTTGTGCAATGGTGGTGGAAATGGTACAGCCACTGTGGAAACAGTATGGCAGTATGACATTGCTCAAAAAAAATAAAATAAAAAATAGGATTGCCATATGATCCAGCAATTCCACTTCTGGGTATATACCCAAAAGATTTGAAAGCAGGGTCTTGAAGAGATATTTGTACACCCATATTCAGAGCACCATCATTCACAACAGTTAAAACATGGAAGCAACCCCAGTGTCCACCAATGGATGAATAGATGAGCAAAATGTGGTATATACATACAATGGAATTTTATTCTAGTATTAAAGCTATCCTGCTTAGTAGATAATTACAGATAAATGCATCAAGGTGCTAAGAAACTGAATGACTTGCAATGTCAGCCACAGCTGGTTCTATACCTAACAGCCATTCTTTCTTTCTTTGCTGACAGAACACTGATTTGGTTTAGGCAGCAATGTGCACAACCCTGCTGGATGAACCATGAGTAGTCTAAGGCAGTTATGGCAACCCATATTCTCGAGCCATGACTCTTCTGGGGATCTAACCAATGAGCAACAAAGACATGTCTGCTGGGGGATTTAGGAAAATTTTACCCCCTTTGTCACTGCCACCCTCCCTTTCCCTTCTTGCTTCCTACTTTTAGAAGCTGTCACACGAGGGTATAGCGCCTAGAGTTGTTGAAGCCATCTTGAATCTATGAGGAGCAGATGAAGAAAATTACAAAGAGGGCAAGTTAGTAATCTGATTTCAGTGAGGCATTTCATATGCATTAGAACCAACCTCCTCACTTCTTGTTAGGAGAGGTAATGAAATGTTTGTCTATGGTTAAAGCAACTGCTAGCTGGAGTTTCTGTTACTTGCAGCCCATAGCATTCCTAACCAATGCCATTGGCCAGGATCATAGTAGCAGTAGTAGAAGCAGGGCTGGGCTTGACTACAAGTATATCGGGCTCCAAATGTATCTTCCTCCTTCCCTAAATTATGAATGGTCAATTTCCTTGAAACACTTTTAAGTTTTTGAAAGAAAGAACTTTTCTTTCAAAGGAATACCACCTTGTTTAGTCTAGATCACTTTTAATTTGACTCTGATCTTCCTGAATATTAATCACATTATCTTATTTTGCACTAATTACAAATTTAATTAATGCCATTTTCATTTTTTCCTACCATTAATAATGATAGATAATAGAATTGTCTCTGAGTCAATGCCAAAGAAATACTAATTAATTATGAACTTTTGCTCTCCCCATCCTTCCACACCCAGCACTGAGTCACCCACAACCCTCGCTCTGAGCTGACTGTGCACCTGGCTCACACAGTGATTCCCACTGCCCACTCTGGGATGGCAATGACCAGAGGGCCTGGATGCCCTCTTTTTGCTTTACAAACTCCCAAGGGGCACTCAGGCTGCAAACTGTCCCATCCACTCTACTGGTCAGCTTAATTGTACCAACCATCTGAGAACCACATAGCAAGGTAAGAAGTTTGGCTGCATATATGACCTGAATTCCTAGGGTAAGAAGGATAAGGTGATTACTAACTGCAGTAAGCTTTCAATATCCCACATACTGTATCATCCTTCATAAGGGGATTCCAATAGACTGTTGAAGAAAGTAATTATAATGGGAAGGGAAGACGTTCTGGGGATCTTGGTAACCATAACTAATGGACAAGCCCTTTGGGGCACTCCCTTTGGAATGAAATTGCACCCCGAGCATCATTGATCCCAAGCAGACCACACGGGATGGAAAAGGAAAGATTTCCCACAGAAAAGTGGGGCTCTTCTTAAAGAAAGAGGGAAGGATACTGAGTACACTAGCGCACGCATGTGTGTCTTACAAGCGTGGAGAAGAAAAATCTGTTGACTGAAACCATCTATGTTACCAGCCATAAGCAATGACAGGAGCAGTACTTGCATCTAATTAAAGGCAGCACGGAGACTGCTGAAAGGTGTCATTTCCCAGGCTTTACCAGCTAGTGGCTTTCACCAACCATCTGAAAAACTGAACTGCAAGTTGGGCAGTTTTGTCATTCGGAGAGTGTTGGGCCTCCTGGAGAAAGGGGAATGGGGTTATATAAAGTTGAAATGTGCTTAGAATACTGACTACAATGTGCTTGAAATTGTCCCCCAAGGAAGCACCTGAGCCGTAGCTTTCTCCAGATCTAGTACTGACACACTCAACTTGGCCAAGCCCAGACCTGGGGCCACAAGGACAGCTCAGAACCTACTCCCCAGCTCGCCCGATGACCCCTCCAGCAAAATGCTCTTGACTCACCATCTTATGCCTTGGGGAGATCATCCACTATAGACACATGTTCTCTCTGTGCGGAGGGAGGCCTTGCCAGACTAGTACTCACAGTATTTAACTTCTTAGTCAGCCCTGGAGAGAAGGTTTATGTTAAAACGGTAGTGAAACAGCCTTAGGGCCCAGAATGAACGAAGAGAGGTTTTTAGCTTCGTGTAATCGTCACTTTCCCCCTTTCCTTCCCATAACTGTTTAAAGCAGAAATCTGAGTCCCCGGCTCCTAAGATTAGTCGGGGGTGGGGGAAGATTAGGGGAGTTTGGGGAATACTGTCTAGGTTTCTATGTGACAATAGCCATTGCTGTTGCTTCCCACCCCAGTCACCGACTTTGCTTCAAGAGACACAACCATACCAGTTTGTTCAGGACTGGTTATATGATTTGTGGGGACTGGTGCAAGATGAAAGTGTGGGGCTCCATGTTCAAAAGTTATTAAGAACTTCAAGACTGCACCAGCACAGCATTAAAGCAAGTGCAGACCCTCCTGAGTGCAGGGCCCTATGGCACAGGGTGCATGCCCACGAAGCTGGTCCTGTGTCTATTACTTCCAGCCCATTCATGGTTGAATTACCAGTGTTTAATTACTTGTGAGTAGTTAAATCCTTTCTTTCATCCTGGTCTTTCCCAGGGCTGTCTCTATCCACAACTATATATATACAATATATAATAAATATAAAATATAATATCTATAATATAATATATACAATATACAATATAGTATATAGTAATAATTATATACAATATATATTTATTTTTTTCAGTTTTATTGAGATATAATTGACATTGAGCATTGTATTAGTTTAAGGTATACAGCATAATGATTTGATATATGTATATATTGTGAGATGAGCACCACACTAAGTTTAGTTAAAATCTATCACCACACATAGTTACAAATTTATTTTTCCCTGAGATGAGAACTTTTAAGATCTGCTGTTTTAGCAACTTTCAAATATACAATACGGTATTGTCAACTATAGTCACCATGCTGTACATTACATCCCCAGAACCGATTTATCTTGTACCTGGAAGTTTGTACCTTTACCTATTTCCCCCTGGCTCTGGCAACCACCAATCTGTCCTCTGTTTCTATGAGTTCAGTTTTTTCAGATTCTACATACAAGTGAGATCATACGGTATTTGTCTTTCCCTGTCTGATGTACTTCATTTAGCACGATACCCTTAAGGGCATTAACCATCACAATGCTTTTCCTATCCCTTCCCTCCACCCTTCACTAGGATTCTCATTGTAGTTTTGGTCCCTCCAGCAGAAGGTGATGTTACCGCACAAAGGGCACGGTCTGCTCACCACGAGACAAAAGCCAATCGTCAAGAGGCAAGATGGTGGGAAAAAAAGAAAGGGTTTAATACAGCTTGCTAGCAAGGGGGAAGATGGCTGACTAATGTCTCAAAGAAACATCTTACAGAACAAAGACTACAAGCCAGTTATATTGGGGCTGGTCTCCAGGTGGGAGAGGCATCTGGTCTTAGGATGGGCATCCTAAGACTTAGTTCCTGGTAGTCCTTAGTTTTACTTGATTTGCAGAGACCGGAGCAATGCCCTGTACCCTGATCTTTTAGCTGTCCTTGATGATGGCTATCAGCATAGACTCTCTGCTAGGGGCTCATCACATTCCTAAGGAACTCAAAAGAACAAAGTTATCAACTTATAGCAGCTGGGAGGAGCCATAAGATCTACAGAGCATGTCTGGGCTAGTTAATCAGAAGTCATTCAAAGTTATAATAGGGTTTCTTTTCTACAATATGTCTTCCCTTATGTCAACCTTGTCTTGCACCGGTATCAGTGAGATCTAGGCCTGACTTTCAAGGTAACCATGGAGCCTGTGAATGTCGTCTATCTCCACACACTGGCTCAGGCCTGCCCTCCTTACTCAGGGGTTGTCCTGTTGATCCACTCTCTACACTCCACTAGAATCTTCCACCTATTCTGTGTTGGTCATCAACCCCTGGCATCAGGCTTAGGCTCTCTTGGCTTTCCCTGAGTCTGACTACTTAGTACATCTATCCCAGAAGAAAATTTTAGCAGATCATTCTGCATCTTTTCAGGTCAACATGTGACTATTTCTATAGCATCTTCCTGACAACAGAACCATTTTTTTTTTTTCATTTCATCCATTTGTTACACTGAGGATAGAGCTAACATGTCAGGCACAAAGAGCCATAATTGGTCACTAGAGACATTTGGGGGTAATTATTCTGCTAAGCAGAATAACCCTGGAGTTAGACAAGGGCATAAAGCGAGTCAGGGCAGGAGGGCTTAATTTTCTGCTTTTCTTCCTGTTCTTGCCAGAGCAGTAGGGTTGCTTCCCTCCATGTGACTCTTGGCTACACCTGCTTGGTAGGGAAGAAGGAGTTGGGTTTTCCAGTGAGACCTGCCTGTTGGAATGAGACCTGAATTCATTGCTAATTCACTCTGTGGCCCTGGACACAGTTCTTAATGCATCTATCTGGGCCTCAGTTTCCTCATCTGCAAATTGGGGAGGCTAATACCTACTCCGTGAGATTAATGAGTAAAACATCTGGCATACAATAGAGGCTCAGAGAATGGTTGCTCACAGCAAAGCTCCTTGTTCTATGGCTCCATCCTTGCTGACTCATTCTGAAAAACAGAGGAGAGATGAGCACACATGCTCCAGGGGAACTTGGACAGACTGGGTGTGGTGTCCATCTTCAAAGCAGAACCCTGGGGCATGGTGAGCCTCTTGCTGTCCTTTCCCCAAATCACTTCCCCTACTGGCTTCCTGCAGCTCCTACCACCCTGGGGTCATCTCAAGGCTTCCTGCCAGCCTCTCCCTCACTCCTCCCGGGCAAACATGTCAGTATTTGGTGTTCAGAAACAGAGTTTTTGTCCCATCTGTGCATAGCTAATGGTCATAAAAAAGCATTTGGTCTTAATGCACGTTTGGCAATCAGAGAGCACCTGAGGTTATGCAGCTGAGATGTGAGATTCAGGCAAAGAAATCCCCTTTCTCCCTTTCCTTCTTAATTTGTTCTATTTGTAGAATGCCATCCACAACTGCTTAATAATTCCATACATGAACCAATATCTTTCTGCTCCAGACTTCCCCACACTCATGCATTAAACTCTTGAGACTCGGGGGCAGCTAAGGTTTATTCCCCTCACCCCCTACATAGAAGTTAAGAAGGGGAGGCCTCTGGGTTCCAACATTCCTCCAGGGTCCTTCAAGATGTGTGTCCAGCTGTTTTTAATGGACACGTGAAACCAGCCTCCCTTTTGCTGCAAAGTCCAAGTGAGGCTTCCCTGGCTTCCCTTGTTCAACCCCTTCATGCCCCCACTCTGTAGTGGTCAGCCCTGCCTATGTGGCTACTCCCTGCATCTTCAACCTTAGGCTGACCCCTCAGGCTGACCAAGGGTCTCCTGTGCAGGTGCCTCTACAGCAGGGAGCGGCATAATTTTTCTGTTAAGGGCCAGATAGTGAATTTTAGGCTTTATGAGCTAAGGGGCAAAATCAAAGACATCATGTTAAGTACTTATATAACCCTTTAAAATACAACAATTTTTTACTTTTATTAAATTTAATTTTCACCTCTTGAGGTTCTATTTGGTTGTCAAATAGGCTTAGTCATTTTCGATCATCTCTTATTTTTTACTCATTCATTTGATGACATCTTTTCTTTGTTAAGCATATTAAATATACTTAAATTTATTCCCTATTCAATAGCCGAATATCTGAAGTGTTTGTCAGCCTGTATCTGCTGTCTGTTGTTCTTTCTGGTTCTCTCTAACGATGCCTTTTTACTCAAATGTACTGTGACCCTTTTTTTTAATTGTGCCCTCCAGTTCAATGGAATTTTCTGTCTGAGACTCTTTGAGGCCTATGATAAAGGTGATTCCTTCAGTGAGGATTTGAATTATTTCTAGACTGACAGCCCTACCAACTCTGGGCCACATTAAAACAAATTACCAACTAGGATTTTTCAAACCACGCTGAGAGGAGTGTCAATTTGGCTGCAAGCCTACATGAAGGTTAGGCTGTGGTTATAAATTCTCAGATTTTTCCTCCTGCTATCCAAAGCTGGGGTTATGACAGGCAAGTTTCCTTTCTACTATCTTCAGAGGGGCAAGGGAGGTGCAGAAATTTCTGGTTGAAACTGTCCTTTGGAGTCCAAGGTAATTTATAAGTGGGTCTGTGGTCTGACTTCTCATGTTCCCTCAGACTTTGTCTCACATTCGCCATGTAGATATTAAAAATCACCAGGCAGAGGCCCCAGCTTAAGCACTCACTCATCTCTCTGGATTCATGCTTCCTCATTTGTTCGTTTATTTTGCCTCATACTTTCCAGTCAGCATAGTGACACATTTTTAAAGATTTAAAATCTATTTTAATCAGCATTTAGAGGTGTTTTAAAGAAGAAAATTTTTAGGATATCCTGTTTACCATATTACCGCTGCTATGTATTGTGAAAGCTCTAGTTTCCCCAAAATGTAAATCCAATGGTGCCAGTCTTTGAGTTGGTCCCCAATGGTCCCCACCTACTGGTATTCATCCCCTTGTACAACTCCCTCCCACATTTTATCAAGAATGGTGTGAGTGACAAATAAGATACAGCAGAAGTGATGGTTTGTCAGAGATTGGGTCATAAAACGCACTGAGCTTCCTCTTCACTCTTTTTTGGATCACTCACTCCTGGGAAAGCCAGCTGCCATGTTGTGAGAACACTCACTTATGGAGAGACCAGTGAAACTGAGGCCTCTTGCCAGCAGCTGCATAAATGAGCTTAGGAGCAGATCCTGCAGCCCCAGTCAGGGCTTCAGATGACACAGCCCTGGCCAATATCTTGATTGCAACCTCAGGAGAGACCCTGAGTCAGATCCACCCAGCTAAGCAGCTCCTGAATTCCTGACCCAGAGAAACTGTGAGATAAATGTCTGTTGTTCAAAGCTGCTGAGTTTGGGGAAAATTTATTGCATAGCAATAGATATCAACTATGAACTCTTTCTTCCCTACCTGTAATTCCAAAAGTTTTGAAATGTTTTATGGCATTTTTCCCAGAAATCCCCCATTAAAATGTATCTCTGTTATGTGGGTGGGTTAATATATTAATGCTTAACCCCAGATTGTCTTATATTAGTGGCTACCACCCTTCAGAAAGCAGACCTGGGGTGCATGAGACATGGGATGGGTAAGTTCCGTCAAAGAGAGCATTGCAGTCTGGAGTGAAGACTGCACTTGAGGGGCCTCTTGTGAACGGAGAACAAGAGTGGGTGACATGATGCCATGGAGTGACTGGGGTCACTGAGGTGGAGCCTCTCTCCACACCGTTGCTCACAATGTTTTCTCCCCTTGCAGTCCTGCCTGGTCTTCTCTGGTCTTCTAAGCCCTTTGCAGTCTTCACTCAACTCAAGTCTCACCTTCTCAGTGCAACCTTCTTTAATTGCACCTGAAAAGAGTGACTGTTTATTCTTGTTCCCGTAGCTCTCACTGTCTACAGTATTCAGGCAGCAGAGAGCATGCACTACCTACCTCCAAAATTAGATTTGAAACATCTAGGCATCTATGTAGCCCACATCCCAGTACCTGGCAGAATACTTTGCCCATAGCGGGTACTCTATACAACGATGATGATGAAGGCCAACTTTGGGAATGGTTTGCCTCCCAAGAAAAGTCTATTACTATTTAGGTTGTAGCCTTAAATAAATGTTTTAGTCTTCTGGGGCTTAACTTCCTCATAGTAGGGTAGTTAAGAAGCTTTCCAGGGCTACCGTATACAGTTACAGAGGGTGTGCACTGCTTGGAGGGACCCAGCTGAGGGGGAGATGGAGTTGAAATTCAGCCACCACTCCCCTCTCCAAATCTTGTGCCAGCCCAGAGGAAGGGACACATATTTGTAAGTCATCCACCCAGAAGGCGACTTTTGTAACATACACAGGGGTGTTCTCTGTGCTGGCAGGCCCCTGAGCCCTTCACAGTAGAGAGTGGCACAGTCTTGCCAGTCGTAACCTGCCCTAAATGAGTACAAGCCCACAGACTCTGCTGTTAGGAGTCTGGGATCATCAAGGAGGCATCAAAGAACCCAGGTCAGAAATTGATTCCTTTTCTCGAGCAAATGGTAAGAAGTGTTATTTGTTCTCCCTATGCACCTGATGGTACCTGGCCATGACCTTGAATTGGATATTCCCTGGCTGGGATGCCTGCAGGTTACACGGTACTCTCTCCCCTGCTCCTGTCCATTCTCTCCTTTTTGTGTGTTTTAATGCTCATCATTTCCTGGTTAAACCAGTTGTCAAAGTTGATATTTACACATCTGTTTTTAATAAACCTTGCAGGGTGTTTCCATCTAGGCAAACGGAAGAAAAAGCTAACAAAATGGGCCTCAAACTGCCACTCGAATGAGCTAATGGTGACACCATGGCCCATTGTTCAGCTGTCCGGTGGCATGAGCTCTCCCTTCCATCTTTTTTAAAAAGTCTTCCTGCATCCCATCAGCAGCCTCCTATGGCCAAGGAAGATGCTTGTATTTCCTGAGATTACCAGGGTATGTGCTTAATCATTTACATAGAGATAAACCTAAAACCTATCTTTACCCTGTAACCAAATTTCCAAACCGTTCTGACTTGTAGGAAGTTGTACATATTCTCAAACTTATCAAATCCTTTCTTGTTATGTCTTTCCACAACAGGAAAAAAGCTACCGTTCAAAAACCCAAGTTAGGATCATAAATGCCTTTCTAAAGAAATGGCCTACATGCACTTTTGTTCATAACTCTCTATCAAATGATCAATTATTCATAATAGTTTTCATCCACATGATAAATAACGGTAGGATACAGGGTCAGAGTCTCATGTTCTCTCAGCAGCCCTGGATGCCTACGATTCTAATAACTTAGTTATTTCCCCAAAGTGCCTAAAGATCACCTGCTTCTGCCCTCCATTCTTCATGTGTCCTTTTCATTGCTATTTTTCCATTTCAGACCTTGTTTTTCTTTATCTGGGTCAAGATTATACAGGGTAGTGTTGGGGGTCTTCTATGGGCTATGAAAGATAGAAAATCAGAGAAGTCTTCCTAAAATACAGATCCTAACAAGTAGCACAGGCCCCAAATCCAGCACGAATGCGACCTCCTTGGGTTTAGGTGTTGCCTTTCCCTAGGGTCCCCCACTTTCTCTCTCCTCCCATGTTGTTGTGAAAAATGTCAAACATACAAAAATGTTGGAAGAAGTGCACAGTGAACACCTCTAACCCCTAGATTCTACAACAAGCATTTTTGTTGTATTTGCTTTATCACGTGCCTAGGCATCTAGCCATCATCAATGCATCATATTTTTTTATGCATTTCAGCGTACATTGCAGACATTGGTACATTTCACCCTCAAATTCTACAGCACATGTACCATTACCTAGAGTTCAGTATTTTTTTACAGTTCTTTTTTTGTTAAGATGTTATTTACATAAGACGAAATACACAGATCTTGAGTGTGCCAATGAGTCTTACTTTGGGGCCACTTTTAAAATACAATTGTTCCCCCCTGGAATAACTTCTGATGTCACTCGCACCTGAGCATGCATTGGACTTACATGTTTGTTTTCTTCTTTATAAGGAAAAAAACCCATAAAGGATGAAAACATATAGGAAAAGGCAAGTGGACATATTTCTACTTCATTACATGGCCTCATTAGAGCTGAATAGCTATTATTTTTGAAATAAGTAGCTCTTAATTTTGGAATATATTTCTGGTTCCCAACAATATTATTGTGGAAATCAATATTTCTCGGTAACATCATCATCTTCATTAGCATTTAGAAGGATCTTCTTTGTGCCAGGCACTGAACTGATTTCTATAAATGCACATTTCAGTTAATCATCAGAATTGTATGAGGTATATTATTATTATTATCATTTTACAAATGTAAAAATGAAAGTTCAGAGAAGTTAAACAACCTGCTCAAGGTCACACAGGTCATAAGTGGTGCAGCAGAAACTCAGAACCTGGAATGTCTGACTCCCAAACCCACTCAACAGTCAATACTCCACCAACACTTACTGAGCCCTTACTAAATCCTGCCACAGTTCTAGGCACCAGACCTGCAGTGGTAATCAAAACAGACGTGGTGCCTAGAAGAGCTTACAGTTTAGTAGAGGAGACACATTAAACAAACTAACACACCAATTGTGTTTAGTAAACGAATTTTCATGGAAATCATGGGTGGTAGATTTTATTATACTTCATTTAGCAATGAAAAAAACTGGGATTCCCAAAAATAAAATTGGTCAAAGATCACAGTCCTAATAGGTGAGCCAACAGCATTGAAACAAAGATCAACTTCAAATGTAGATCACTGATGACACATGACAGTTTTCTTTGTGGGGAAGACTTTCTAAGGTATCATGAAGGCAAAAGATAAGGGAAAAGTGAATACAATCAGCAAAATCCTTAGACTGAAATAGGAACAAAAAAGAAAACAAATTCAATTGAGCTTAGAAAACAAATCTTACACCCTTAGCCTGCACCCATTCAGGCCTGGAGAGAGACGAAGCCATCCACAGAGTGAAGATCAACAGAGAAGAAACAAGCCTCTGAAAACTGGGTCACTTGCAGCAAAAGATTCCCAAAGAAAGCAATGTAAAATAAACTTGGGAGAAAAAGCACCAAAATACACTTTTTTAAGGACTCTTGTCACACAGCAGAAGAGCAGGACGTGCTGCTGCTTCTACTTTGGCACTTCTGAGCAGTTGTATCCACACTTCCATGATTATACAGAGCACATATATACCTAGGATCCTTCCCAGCCATCAAGACAAATAATCCTTGAATTCAAATCATAGGAAAGTTTTAGGGCCCAAGTTCCACAAGAGGAGGATTATGGGGAATCAAAGTTAATTATAATGATTCTCAAAAGACAATGAAATCACAATCTCTGAGGTTTGGGTCCAGACATCCACACATTGGAGAAACCACACGTTGGGTTGATTCCAATGTGTGGCCAGGGTGAAGATCCACTGTCATTGGAGAAAGAGCCTGGGGGTTGGAGTCAAGGAACCGAGTTTGAATTGCAGCTAGAAGTCACCAGCCTTGTGGCCTTAGGGCAAGTTCCTAATCTCTCTCATTCTGTTTCCTCATCTACAAGATTGAGACGAGAATGTCCACCTCACAGAGCTCTTGTGAATATTACACGGGCCGATCCAAGCCAAGTATCTAAGACAGGGCCTGGTAGATCCTAGGTGTGCCGCTAAAGCCAGTGATGGTATTCTTTGCACATAGACCCGGAGCAATAAATACGTGTCAGATCTGAGTAACTTTGCTAATGGCCCCTCACCCAACTATGCCTGGATAATTAGGAGATGCCAAAATGACTTATTTCTTCCCCCATTACACACACACACACACATTTATACACACACACAAAAGGCAATGCTACCCAAAAGAATCTGCAAATAATTTCTAGTTGGGGAACTAAGCACTCAAGACCAGAGGAAAGTGAATAGGAAAGTGAAACACGGACATGAAGGGCTGGATGAGGTGCTACAGCAACGTCTCAGGGTGCTGGGGAAGGTGGGCCTAGAACAAGAGATGAAGAACTGACATCCTAGAAAGCCAGACAAAGACCTTAGCTTGAGAAAGGACATACCCTTGGCTTAGAAAACTACAAAGAAAAACCAAAAGAGTTAATAACTCTCTCCAAAGAAAGACTGGGATCCATCCTGCATTTTTATGTTTCCAAACTATATGTAGTTAGCTCCTTTACATAGCCTTTACTGCCTGTAGCAAAGGAGTTGCTGCTAAACTGGGAAAAGTACAGTTATAGCTCAATCAGCTAAGAATAATGAACTGAGCTGAACCCAGGTTTTTCTGGCTCCAGAGTGGGTGCCTATTAGCTTCTACTAGGTAGAGAAGAATGAGGTATGTGTGGGGCAGAAACTGCTAAGCTATCTGGTCTGACTGTGTTTCATCATTTCCAATAGTAATAGCTAACAATTATTAAGCATTTTCTATGGGCTAGACCCTGTGCTAAGCCCTTTATATGCACATAGAGAACAGAAGGTAGGTAGTGGCCGCAGACTAGGTACACTCCTTTTCTTCTCATTTTACAGATGAGGATGCTTTGAGAGTGAGGTAGCTTGTTAAGGCACACATAGTCTAGTGTTAGGAACATGGCACATTCTGGTCCATCTGAATCCAAAGCTGAGGCTCTTAGGGACAGTGCTCTGTGCTCATGCCTGCTGGTGCGACAGTCACTTTAGCAACCAACAAGTATTTACCAAGCAACTGCTTTGAGGAAGAAACACTGAGGAATGCAAAGATGAATGAGACAAGGTTGCTACTGTCACATAACGTGCAATCCAGTGAAGGAGCCAGATACGCGTACAGCTCTCTGTCAAAAAGAGTCACGTGTGAAGGGCTCCCCGATAGTAGTGTGTGTGCATGCACACAGAATAGAGGGTGCTTGGTTAAATGTTAATTCCAGATAAATGACAGAAAGTTTTTAGTATAAGTATTTCCCATGCAATATTTGAGCCATACTTATACTAATTTACTCATTGTTTATCTAAAATTCAAACTTAACTGAGTGTCCTGTATTTTGTCTGGCAACCCTACTGTGTAATAGGTTTTAGGACAGAGATTCAAGGTAGAAACGCAGATGAGAGAGAGCTCTAGGAACAGTTAAAACCAAGATATAGTAAATGGCAAACAGATGGAATGCTAAGATAACTCACACCTAGTTGCGTAGTTAGGAGGGGCTAAAAGTGGTATTTGCATTTGACCTTAGAAGGTGAATAGCGTTTGACTATATGTGAAGGAGCAGAGATGGCATTTCAGGCCAAGGAGTGGAGACTGGGAAAAGTACAGTTATAGCTTAACCAGCTAAGAAGAATGAACCAAGCCGAACCCAGGTTTTTCTGGCTCCAGAGCCAGTGCCTATTAGCTTCTACCAGTTAGAGAAGAGCGAGGTCTGTGAGGGGCAGAAGCCAGTGACAATGATTGGTTGGGAACAGACTGTTCAGGGACTAGAATGCCAGGCTGAGTCCTGTGGGCTTAACTAAGAAAAACTCAGTATGAGGAAAGATATAACCTTCCAAGGACACTACGTGCCCAAGCCATAGCTAACAGAGGGATTCCAGAGACCTTTGGGACTGAGGGTGAGGAGAGCAGGGGTCGACCAGAGGCTGTCCCCTCCACCCCCAAGCCTATACCTTGTGTGGACGTCCCCTGCATGTGTAACTTAGTGTGACTGGGAACCAAACAGGCCGTGGCATTTTATTAGCTGAAGAAGCATTTGGCTTCAGCTAGATATGAGAGTTGCAGGCACCGCATCCATTTTCTTCTTGTTTTTACATAAAAAAAGCTACAAAAGTATGCGCCTCCATCGTAAGTCAGAGAAAAAGAGAAAAGCGGTTTAACAAGCTCACCCGTGATTGTGCTGACTCTGAAAATGCTTTCCCAGTGAGTAGATGGCTTCAAAGCAACAGTCATTCTAACCTTATCTTAGTTGCAAAAATGTGTCTTCTCCTCAGTTCTTCCACCTGCAGAGGGTGGAGTCTAAGGAGACTTTGGAGTGGGGGCGGGAGGGGCCCTTGGCAGGAAAAGTGATACATGTGCCTTGTGCCTTGTCTGCTTGTTACTATGAGTCATGTGAGAGCACCTACTCTCTCCAGACTGTGTGTCCACAGAGTTTATCATCCTGAAGAGCAAACTCCCGCGTTACACAGAAATCCGCCCGATTTATGCATCCATCTGAAGTTCTGAGGAGAGTTGGGGACCGTTAATAACCATACCCAAGATGTCAGTACTGAAGAACTTTGTGAATGACGTGCACTGGGGGAGGAGAGCCCTGTCCTGGCCAGAGAAAGGACAGCAGTGGCCACCAACACAAGTAAAGCAGCTGCTGTTTGTCGGTATCTACTATTTGCTAGGTATTGCGTGTCGTTGAAAAGAAGGCAAATTTCTTCTTTAATTCTGATGTTAAATGCACCTAAAATTTTTTCACCCTGACCACACTGAATGTGGTTCAAAGATACCTGTTTAGCAAAACTAATTTATGGAGGTAGAAATCAGAATCAGGGTTTCCCCCAGATTGCGGAGTGGTTGACTAAAAAGGGGCACAAGGTAATTTTTCTGGGGTGATGGAAATAGTCATGTCTTAATTGGAGTGTTGGTGTCAGAGGGTATATATTTGTTAAAACTCATCAAACGGTACACTTAAGGCCTGTGCATTTTTTTGTATATAATTATATCTTCATTTAAAAAAATTATGTGGCTGCTCCTTGATCCTACACATCCCAGAACAAGTTTCTGCCACATGCCCTTTGAAATCATCTCTCAGTGGGCCTGAGCAAGCCCTGCAGCCTAAGAAAGGAATTCAGCAAATTCTACAACCCAAGAAAGCAATCCAGAAAACCACTAGTAGTGACGGTCCAGTTTCCAGAGTCTGATACTTAAATTTTTTATAGCTATACACTTTACGTTTCAATTCTATTTTATATTTTAACATGCATTAGCACAACTTGCCCAGTAAGTACTTGATTATACAGATATTTTTCAAGTGAGACTGAGTAGATAGACATTGTGATAGATTTTGCTAGTTGCCTAAACTGTCTCATCTTCTTAATTCACAGAACCTAAGTTTTGTTCAGGTAGCCAAGTTTCCAGTTAAAAATATTCATCTCCTTTGGGGCTGGCCGGGTGGCATAGTGGTTAAGTTTGCGCAATCCACTGTGGCAGCCTGGGGTTCGCAGGTTTAGATCCTGGGTGCAGACCTATGCACCACTTATCAAGCCATGCTGTGGCAGGCATCCCACATACAATAGAGGAAGGTAGGCACAGATGTTAGCTCAGGGCCTGTCTTCCTCAGCAAAAAAAGAAGGGGATTGGCAGAGGATGTTAGCTAAGGGCTAATCTTCCTCACACACACACACACACACACACACAAAATTCATCTCCCCAGACTCCTTTGCAGCTTTGGGTGGCGTGTGACCCAGTTCTGGCCAATGAGATGTAAGCAATAGTCTACTGGATTGGAATTTGGGGGAAACTATTGTTTTCCTGATAAAAAGAGTCAGAGAGCTGGCAGGTGCCTTCTCCCCTTCAATTCTTCTCCATCCCCCACCTCCATCTTCTGCCTGGAAACCAGGTGAAATGGCTGGATAAGGTACAGACACCTTGGACCATGAAGATGCTAAGGATGGTGGAAAAGGAAGGAAGAAAGAGGCCATTTCCTTGAGTGGCTGCCCTTGTGCTGCACTTCCTAACAGTAGCCTCTTTATTACATCAAAAACAATCCCCTAGTTTGGTTAAGCCGCTGTGGTTGGGTTTCCTCTATATCCAGCCAAATCCAATTCCAGTACTTTATATTTAAATTTTTCAACTTGAAAATATGAATTAAGTATAGGTGATTTACGATTATGCAGGAGACTTGAGTATGAGACACAGTGACTGATGTCTAAGGACTACTGGACTAGACTATGAGCTCCTTGAGGACAGGGACCATGTCTACTTGTTGTCATCACACCTTTCATGAGCCCAGCACCGGAACATAGTCCAACTGATACTTGCTGGGATGGAACCTCCCTCCCTGCCACCCCAAGCAAGGGGCCACATTTCAAGAGAACCCATTTCTCAGGTCCCCAAATTGGTTTTCTTTACAGGAACTTGTCCTGGTAGGGACGGTTCTTGCATATAAGAAAGCTTTCCTTCAACCGAACTTGAATTGTTTCCAAGGCTATGTAAGGATCCCATTCATTCTCTTTTCTTTTTCCAGTTTTATTGAGATATAATCCACATACAACATTATATTAGTTCAAGGAGTACAGCATAATGATTTGATAAATGTATATCTTGTGAAATGATTAACACAATAAGTTTAGTTAACATCCATCACCTCACATAGTTACAATTTTTTTCTTGTGATGAGAACTTTTAAGATCTACTCTTTTAGTAATTTTCAAATATATAGTGTAGTATTATTAACTACAGTCATCATGCTGTACACTACATCCCCATGACTTGTTTATCTTATAACTAGAAGTTTTTACCCTTTGACCACATTCCCTCTAGATCTATCTTTATTCAAGGCAGAGAACAACCATGCACTCCATTCAGAAAATGACAAACTCTAACTCAGGGAAGATTCTGAAAGAAAGCTGCCTTCCTGATATTACCTCTGGGCTCACAGCAGTGTTCTGGCCTTCCTGTGGGAGGATGATGTTCGGAGCCCACCAGAAAGAACCTTCTCCATGCATTGATTGCTTTGTGCTGGGGCTGGGTTTGAGCTTCTGCAGTGGTATGTTGGAGCTGCCTTGCAGTGGTAAGAACTGATGTGTACATCTTCTCCCAACTCCTGGTTCAGTGACCACATCGTGGCTTGACATGGCCATGGTGGGAGTATTGATACCACGGAAATAGGTAAATGCTACATATCAAGGTTCCCCATTACCCCACCCTGGTCCCAAGAACAGTTATTAGACACTTACCAGCACATCACTGTGCTTATCTATCCATGTTTCCTGTCTCAAGTAATCACTCTAATGCTGATAATGATGGCCTTCTATGTGGATAGTGGGTTACAGTACTTCAAGTGGCACCACATAAATGATCTCATCTGACGGTCACAGCAGCCCTAAGAGGTAGACAGGGCAGCTGTTATTTGCCCCCTAAATTAGTTTGCTACTGCTAATGTAACAAACTGTCACAAATTTAGTGGCTTAAAATAACACAAATTATATTATCTTACAGTTCTTGAGGTCAGAAGTCTGAAATGGGTCTGAAGGGGCTAAAATCAAGAAGTTCAGGGCTATGCTCTTTCTGGAAGCTCTAGGACAGAGTCAGTTCCTTGCCTGTTCCAATGTATAGAGGCCGTCCACAATCCTAGGCTGGTATCCCCTTCCATCTTCAAAGCCAGCAACCATATCACCCCAACCTCTGCTTCTGTGGTCATATCTCCTTCTCTGGCTCTGACTCTGCTGCCTCTCTCTTTCACTTATAAGGACTCTTGTGATCACATTGCACCCACCTGGATAATCCAGGATAGTCTCCCTATTTTAAGGGTGATTAAAGACCCTTAGCTGCATCTGCACATCCCCTTTGCCATTTAGGGTAGCATATTCACAGGTTCCAGGGATTAGGATGTGCACATTTTGGGGGGGCCATTATCTTGGCCTCATTTATAGATGAGATGAGGAAGCCAGCTCTGAAAGATAACAGACTTACTTAGGTTCAAGAAACTGTCAGTGGTGTGGAGGGACTTGGGCCGAGGCCAGTGCTCTGCCTCTCTTGGTAAACATTTGTCCAGCAGCTGGCCCAGGAGAGGGCACACTCTGGGGCAATGGGGACAGCACATCTAAGGATAGAGCCTCTGGGGGACTGAATTTAGGATCTTATGAGCCCTCCCAGGCTCAATCTTCTGCTAACCAAACATTCTTATTTTTCCTTCCCAGCATCCCTGGGAGACTTGGGAGGTCGACGTACAGTGACCTAAAGTCCCTAAGAGCTGGGTTTTCTAAGTGTCGGTTGAAACATAACTGAGGACTTGTCAAGACTTGTGGAGAAGCTTCCTTCCACCCAGCCATTCATCAGTCTGATTAACTCCTTCCTTTCTGGGGCTTAGCCTCCAGCCTCACAGGTCCTCCATCATCCCTACCCTCTCCTCCATGGTAACCACTACCTTTCCTTAGTCAGATGAAGTAGCGGATAAACAGGGAAAACCATTAGGATATCAGAACGTTGTAAGGACGCCTGTAGCACTCATAGTGATTAGAAGGTGATGGCCTCAGGAAGCCATCCTAGAAGAGGGAATAGAGCCCTTGCCCACTCCTAGTGCTCGATGTCAAGAGAAGGAAGCCCAAAAGATGCTGAATTAGAAAGCCTGGGTCCTCATTCACATTCTTCTTCCAATTCATTGTGTGACCTGGGGTGGGTCACTTCTTGTGAAATGAGCCTTCATTTCCTCATGTGGATTGATCCAAGGGGCAGTTCACTCCATGAGGTCCTATAACATACTGTGAGAGTGCCGGACCTAGCATCAGGTCACCTGAGTTCATAACCCTGGTTCCACCAACTGTTAGATAGATGACATTAGGCAAAGTACTTAACTTCTCTGCATCTCATTTTTCTTATAAATAAGATGGGGATGCTAATAATGTCACCATCCTTGGACTTGTTGTAAGGATTAAATGACATAATGTAAGTAACACACTTAGCACAGTGCCTGGCATATATGTCCTTAATAAATGTTGTCCTTAATAAAAGTCCTTAATAAATAAGTCCTTAAAATCTGTTGTCACAGATTAGTGATTCTCAAAGTGTGGTCCCTGGACCAGCAACATCAGCCTCACCTGGGAACTTGTTAGAAATGCAAATGCTGAGTCCCATCTCAGACCCTGTGAACCAGAAACTCTGGGGGACTGGGGCTCAGCAAACTGTGTTTTAACAAACCCTCCAGAAGATTCTGACGCTACATGTTAAAAGTTTGAGAACTACTGTGCAGATGGTTCAAAGATCCCTTCCAGTTCCGGAATTCTATTATTTTCTGCAAATGTACACATTCATCCAAAGACGAAGGAAATCGTGATTATTCACCCATGTTGTTCCACAAACATTTATTAAATCTCTCTTCATGCTGGGATCTGGGAGTGAAAAACAAAACAAAACACAGCCTATGGCCCCAAGTAGTGTACAGTTCATCTCATTACCCTTAATTTATAACATTAAAAACATCTTCTTTGTAAATTTTTCTGCATTTGTTCATGATACCTGAGTTTCACTATATGAAAATAACTTTTAAAAAAAAGTATTTTCTTGCTGTTACAGTTAGAGTAAGATATTAGCTAAGTGACCTTGAATCTCAGTTTCTTCATTTCTAGAACAGGATTAATAATACTTATCTGACTAATTTGTTGTAAAGATTAATATGATTAAATGTGATGACAGGTATGAAATGACATATTTGCTACAGATGCCCGGTAATGGTCAGTTAGATCTCAATTTGAATCTAGTTCATAATTAACTATTGCTGACCAGTATTGATTTGACTTTATGGTGTATAGTATTGCTATGCAAAATAAAAGGAAAATAGATCGATTCGTTGTATGTTGAAATCCAGCTCCTGAATGTTATAAACAGCAGTCATCACTTTCACTTTTTCTTTTCTAGAATTCAGGCAATGAAGACCCTTGGCAGGCCCTAGTACGTCAGAGATAAGTTGGAGAAGTAGCTGGTGTTTATCCGAAAGGCAACACACAGGCCAGAAGTCAAAGTTGATACTAAGTCACAGGCTCCTCAGCTGTTTACAGTGAAAACTTTGAAATCCCCTCAGAAACTTCCCTTTTGATTCTCTCTCAGAAGATTTTTATCTGATTAACCAAGCAGTCCACAGATTCCAGAAGAGTTGCACCCCTCTTCATTTAAAATCCAGGACCTGCCCTGAGCTTGAACTCGAAATGGGGCCCCTTATAGCTCCCCAAATTCAATTCAACAAATATCAAAGGCCACGATGGACTACTTTTGAAGTCTGTGACTTTTTCAACGGAGAGGGCTCCCTCAGAGCTTGGAAACTTTCCACACACAGGGAGAAACTTTGTACACATTGGAAGGAGGATGAAAACAAGCCAATCCATTGATATGAAGCATTGCGTCTGCTTTTCCTCAATCCTGAAACCAGAGCTAAGGAGAGAGTGTTTTTCTTGAAACTCTTCAGGTTGAGATTTGAAACGTGAACCAAGATCTTACTGCTCTGATAAGGCGCCGGCCAGGTAGGAAAGGACTGCTGAGAAGGCTCATCTATCCCCTTGAGTCTTTCTACGGATAGGGACATTCCTTCCATTTACCGAATCATCACTCTGCAGGGCACTAGCCCTCTCTACTGTTCCACTCTTCTCCAGTCTCCACTTGCCCAAATCTAATGGCTTCTCACTTGTCAATGAATCCAGATAAGCCTCAGAGTTCTAACAAGCCAGTGATCTTCCCAGTCCTGGGAAGTGAGATAGCAAATTAAAATAAGAATGTCGTGAGCAGGTGTATGTTGAAAGTCCAGCTCTTGATGAGTGCTGTAAGGGACACAGTCTAAGGCGCCTTTTGTCCATCTGGGGAGATGTTTTTGTCCACAAGGATGTTCTTCAGGGACCCAGAATTCAGCATGTTCAAACCCCAAACCACCATCACCACTCTATTTCATGGAGGGCTGCTACATGTGTGTCAGGCACTGTGGGAGGCACACTTCTCACTTGACCTCATTTCAACCCTCAAGACTCTGCAACGTTGATTTTATCAACCTCATTTTCTAGGAGGACACGTCAAGCCTCAGCCTGGTCAAATAACTTAGCTGAGGTTCCAAGGCTAATTCAGTAAAAGTGAGTTGGCCCTCAGGCCCACGCAACTCCAAAACCCGTGATTTTGCTTAGGGCACAAATAGAAACCCAAGTGTGCACAGCAGGTCACAGAGTATTAACCCCTCCTCCTTCACCCCCACATCTCCCAACCAATGGGCCATCAAGTCTTATGATGCCTCCTTCTTAATTCATTGCATATCTGCCCGCCCAACCACATCTCCAGTACTCTCTCTTCTTCACCTCTACATTTCCACAATTTCCGCCTGTCATTTTCCTGACTCCAGTTTTCATGGCTCTTCAGTTCATCCCCTACACTCCTCTTAGAGACATTTCTAGGACTCAAATCTGACCACGTTACTCCTTTACATGGGTCCTTCAATGATCCCTCCATAACCAAGAATAATCATTTTATAGCAGTTACCATGTGCTAGACTTTATTTTAAGCACTTTACATATAGTAACTCATAGGAGATAAATGTATAATTACTGATATTATCCCCATTTTATAGATGGTGAAACTGAGACATAGAGAATTATCTTCCTTACTGAAGGATACCAGCTAGTAAGTATCATAAGGAAGATTTGAACCCTGAAAAGATTATTGTAGAATGTTTTTATGCTTTTAATCTCATACTGTGTGTAAAATCTGGACATTTAATATGGCTTATAAGACCCCTCATAATCCAATCCTGCTTGCTCTGAGCTTCCTCTCCACCCCGTGCTCCAGTCACTGAGAACTGCTTAGAGCTTTCTGAATGCACTGTGCCCACGAACGTCCAGTTTTCCAGTACCGTCCTCTGCTCCCAGTGCCTACATCCTACCCTCCCTGTCTACGCACTTGACTCCTACTCATCCTCTGAGCCTGAATTCAAGCGTCACAACTCTCCTGGGACTTCACTGCGATCACACTCTCTGAGTTTATGCCAAAGGCACTATCGATACCTGTAGGGGTCAGATCACCAATCTGTCGCTGCCTTCTAAAGTAGGCTATGAGCTTCTTGCAAGGGGCCTGGGTCTTTATCATTGTGTATCCTCAGTGACTATACTAAGTACTCAATAATTTTCCTGGAATGAAAAAGAGAGTGAAAGTAGTATATGACCGGTCACAAATAAGTTGTACAGAAAATAAGAAAAAAAGAATTACCGAAAAGTTTGAGAGAAGGAGGAGATCATAGTGGGCTGGAGCATCCAGCAACATCTTCATTTTATGTAAGAGAAAACTGAGGCACAGAGAGGTTAAGTATGTTGCCCAAGGTCACACAGCTAGTAAGTGATAGAGATGAGATTTGAATCAAGTTGTCAGGTACCGGATCCCATGCTCTACCTGTACAAACCTTTTGTATTTTAGCTGTTATGTATTTAATTTACAGGGTATAAAAATATAAGTATGCACCAGTGATTTCATGGATATTATTGTTTAGAATGACAATAAGGAAACAACAGAAGGAGGGTGGTTCTACAAAAGAATAAAAAGCAAGAAGGTGGAATGCTAATGACTAATTAATGATTATCTTTATGAAACATGTAATTAACTGTGATAAAAGTTAACCGACCCGTAATTTACATACTTGCAACAGACAGCTGATGAGATGCCCTGTAACGTCAGGCTGACTTGACTCAATGAAAATTTATTGACTTGTTAAACCTTGCTACTTTAACTTGGGAACCTCATTCCACTGTCAATAAATTCCTTTACACTTTGGAGCTTGGCCCTGAACACTTGCACCTCTTCCTCCCCCTTCCCTTTCCTTCCACTAATGAAAACCTAACTTTCACTTTAACTGAGCTTTTCATCTTCTCAAGTGGAGTTTGCTTCCTTCCTCATCTCTTCTATATCTCAAAGGGAAGAAGGGGCACATTCTCATCACCCTCTCCCCCACCATTGCTTCAGGATCATCTCGGCATTACTTTCCACCTCCTAAACTCAAGCATCTCTCCTTTCTGGAGATCCATGTCAGATTATCACCTTCTCTCCACCTTTGCTGTCAACTAACTTTCAAGTTACTTTTCCGCATTCTGAAGACTCTGGCCACAACAATATTTGAGTGTGACTACATTTTCCTTCTTGAAAAATCTCTTCATTTCTTCTTTGCTGGCTTTATGTTCCTCCACCAAAAAGGTGGGATTTCTTCAAGGTCCCAGGTGCAGCCCTTAGCTTTTTTCCTTCTCTCTTCTCTCCCTGGTGACTGTCACATATTCAACCATTACCTCTTTTCAAATATCTCTCAAATCCACCTCTCTTGCTCAAACCTTCTATGAGCAACAGGCTGGAATTTCCAAATGTCTCTTTGTAATATCTCCAAAATATCCTGCCAGATCAAACAAACTGTCAAGAAATGAACTCATTCTCTTCGTTTTAAACTTGGCTCTTCCTTGGCACCCCTTCTCCCAGTGAATGGTAGTGATGTAGAAGAGAGTATTCATAGTGACTTCCAATGCTTTCCTCTCCTTCATCATCCCCCAACATACCTTTGGTTGCCATGCCTTTTCAATCGATCACTGTCTTTCTGTTCTTACAGTTGCTCAACCAGACCATCCTGTGTACCTCACTTCATGGGTCACACTACACCAGTTAACAGAACAGATAACTAGACTAACGCTAGAACATGTCACTGAGCCACTCTCTGGCTCAGATCTCTTCCAAGTGTCAATTTTGTCTATAGAATAAGTTAAAATTTCTGGTTTGAAGGCCAAGATTCTCTCCCAACCTATTTTTTCCCTCATTTCTTTCTATATACACCCTATTTTAACCAACCCAAATTTCTTGATGCCACTTGAATAAACCATTCGTTCATTCAAGAAGTATTTATTAAGTACTTGATGTTAGCCCATCACTGTCCTAAGTGTTGAGAACATAATGGTGACATGACTTCTGTGTTTAGATTTAGATGCTACAAGCAATGAAAACAAAGTGTGGTAAGTACTAATCTAGGAGGATAGCCGGGTACTATGAGCATTCATCTAGAGGCTCCTAACTGTATAGGGGCAAGATCTGAGGAGTAGGGTGATAAGGAAGGCTTCCTGAGGGAAGTGATAATTGAATTGAGACCTGAAGCCTTTCCTCCTGTCCTGCTTCTTTCCCTATTTTGCCTACACTGTCATCCCTAATTCTCTTCCTATTGAAATTCTAGCCATTCTTTAAGACCAAATCAAATACCATCATGTCTTGAGCTTCCCTGCACTCTGGTAGTTAGAATGGATTACTCAGTACTTGCCACATCAATCTTTGCTGAATTAGCAAACTGTTCCCACGTCACCGATCACATGGAAATTCCTTTGTAAGTCTGTTATAGCTACTGCTGCTTGCTACCTTGTAATCTATTTAGTTGTACACACTTGTCTCCCTGACTACACAACTTGATGACCAACTAGCTATGTATTAGTCATCTTTGAACCTCTCATAGTTCCCATAAGAGCATTGGGTACTGTTGTCACCCAAATTGAACTCAACTGACTGTTCTCTATCTTGCATTGACTTAAGCAATGCTACGTATGTCATGATCTTTGACCTTGGAGACAATAATTTTTAATAGTATCTATAATGAGCATAGAAAACCTTAGAATTTACTAGAATGATCTTTAACATTTCAAACTATTTCCGGTATTATTCACATGCCTTACATATTCTAAATTCTATAAATCATTATCATATTGGTTCTCTATATGAATGACTACTCTACAAACCAACTGTCTGATATAAGTGAAACAACCCACTCAACTTTTAAGCTCAGCGCATTCAAGTAGTAACTCATTAATGAAGTTAAGTTAACTATTCACACATATCTCTCTTCCCAAAGAACAACCTAGGAAATTGTTAAACCAATCCAAACTAGAAAAGTGACATTGAACTTTCAGGTTTCTAAAGACTGAAACCAAAAGAATAAGCCATATTCTTAAATTCTAAGTGCCTGATGACCATCTGGATATGGCTGATTTGGAGAGGGCAAGGACAATAGTTAGAACGATGGATGAATTTATTATGTTGTGGACAGTAAGATTTCAAAACTTTCAAAAATTTTAGTAGTTGGAGAAATTAAGATCCACTTAACCGCTGTTTAAGTAGTACAACTGATAAACTTCAGTTTTAAAATATTTTAGAATTTCTATTAAGAATATTTGATAATTATTCTGCAACAGAATTTGGACTCTTTGTCACCTCCCCCATCTTAAAGCCCAAACTTTCGTTGCATTTTAAAGACAAAGCACAAGGAGATAGCCAATTTATCCCTAGGTCATATAATAGAATTGAGATTAAAGTACAAAGCTCCATTTTTTTATAAAACGAAATTCTGGGCTCAGCCCTGTGGCCAAGTGGTTAAAGTTCTGTGTGCTCTGCTTCGGCAGCCCAGGTTCCTGGGTTCGTATCCTGGGCACAGGCCTACTCCACTCACCAGCCATGCTGTGGTGGTGTCCCACACAGAGTAGAGGAAGATTGGCACAGATTTTAGCTCAGGCTCATCTTCCTCAAGCAAAAAAAAGGGGAAGATTGGCAATGGATGTTAGCTCAGGGTGAATCTTCCTTGGCGGAAAAAAAATTCTGAAGCAACTATGGCTAAATGTTAACATCCGCCAAAACTGGCTATTGGGTACCCAGGTGATCAATATTGCTCTATTTTTTTCTGTAGTGTGAAATGTTTCATATCTTTAAAATGAGAGGAAAAATATCCATGCAGTCCAAAATTCCTGGAGAACTCAATAACTGACTTTCTTGTACTGATTCTTAATTATCGAAGTTCTCTGCTTGCCCAGTGAGCACTTAGGTCAGGGCTATTAGGTTTCCAGAGGAAGAAACAAAAATAGTTAGAGAAAACAAGTGATTCTGGAGCGAGAGCAAGTCCAAGCTCAAGTCAGACTTAGAATTCCCGGGGTGTCAAAGGACAGAAGGCTGTGTCCAAATACTGAATGGCATAATAGACATTCAATTAGTACTTATTTGATTAATTGGTTGCTTGCTTAACAACAGTGAGAGTTCAGCTCCTCGGGAGAGATGGCATATGTCACCTTCCATCCATCACTGACCATGGCAGTGCTGGCCAAAACTCAGGAGACCTTTGTGTGACTTCAGTATGGTGAGTCTAATGTGAAACCAGTCATACTGTCAAGGGTCCCTGCATTTGTAAGGTGGCTGACCCAGGGCTATGGGTCCTATTGTCAGCCTCAGTGCGGAGCAAAGTTAATAATCTGAGACTAGGAAGAACTACAGAACCCAGAAGCAAGAAAGAGCAAAACTATCCCGGAAGAAATTGACTTCCAATCTGCTCTCTCATTTCGCCAGCATTTCTGTTGCCACAGAAGTAAAGATGGTGCAGATTTGCTTGGTGGAAGAATCCCCCAAACAAGAAAGAGAATGCGTGGTGGACCCCATACAGCTCTTTAATTCTCCTCTGTCCTTTAGTTCAGTACAGCAGCATTTATTAAGGACGAGCTTTTACTGAGCACCAACAGTAAGACACCACACTGTCCTTTGTCTCCTGCCTCCTCAATGTGTTATCTCTCTGTCTCTCTTTCCATCTCACACGCACACCCTTGATACTGCTAGCGGTTTGATCTGCCCACGAGAAACCCATGTCCAGTCCATGAGGCATCGCTTTAAGCAACTGTAGGGAGTGGAACGTGACAAAGGCGAACCTCTACTCTGAAGAAAGATGTTGGCTGAAAAAACAAACCGATGTCTCATCAACACTCATTTCTTCAAAGCTGTCTTAAGATTCCTTAGCAGTGGTAACTCATAACCAAGTCGCTATAATTGACCGATCTCCCCATGAGAACCTCAGCAGTTACACATACCTGGGCCCACCTTTCCAGGTGCTGGCTGTTCAGTTCATCCCCAGTGTCCTTGACCGATGCCTTCTTCTCTCTCTCCAACCTCGTCTCCCACCTCCCATGACACTCTGCCTCAAACAGGCAAGGCCAGGCTTGTCATAGACCTCCTCTGTCTCACATGCATGTTGGCTCATGTTCTCCTGGGAAATCTCCCCGTGTCCACTCCACTTACCAAATCGTCCCAATCCTTCACATGTCCACTGCAGGCACATCCTCTGGAAATCTTCCCTCAACCTACCAGCTCCTCAGCTTCCTTAAGACTCCTGTGTCACTGACAGCCTCTCCCCTCGCTGGATAGCTACCATATAAACCTCTCTGCCTCTCTTCACCAGACTGAAATCTTCCTTCAACTGAAGCCCTGGCCTGCACTGGTCTGGGACAGCACTGTGGGCCATGCCAGGGCCTCGAGCACCCTGGACATCCATTGCCTGTTGACTACTGCTGTTGTGGGGTGAGAAGAGTGCAGCAGAGGGTCTGGCAATTCAGGGACATGGGGCAGAACACAGGGACCAGGAGATGGTGTGACTTAGGGATCCCATGAGCACATCAAACATGTAGAACTTCCCTTAGCTTTGTCTCAACCAAGGGCCTTAACACGGTGTCAGAGGATCTTAGTGACAAGGGTATAGTTAACAGGTTCCCTGAAGCTTCCCGGGGGAAATGTAATCCAGTTTCCTCTTCTGGAGAGAGAGGGTTCAGAGTCACAGGAAGCAAAGATGTGTGTGTGTCTGTGTGTGTGAGCACGTGTGTGACTGCTGTTTGCAGGAGTGGTTCCTACATGGCGGTTGCTTTCGTGTACCCTCACTGGGCAGCCACAGCCCTGGTTAGAGCCAGGATTCCACCCCCGCCAACGCACTGAGAATGAGCAAGTCCTCAGGGAATCCTGAAGGCAGGAACTAGAAAGGACATAGAGTGCAAGATGCCCACGTGCCCTGTTGCACCAATGGAGAAGTGAGCCCAGATGTGGTGCAGAGCTTGGACCAGGCTATGGCTGATCAAGAACTGCAACTCAGGTCCAGCTCCCGACCTGCCTTGGGATGGGGCACAAATGCCTGCTGGAGCCTTCTTTGTCACCTATAAAACACCACCAATGAGAGAGACTAGGATTATTGAAGCTCACCCTCTCATTAAGTTGCTGTCCTAGACTTGGCAGCACATAGTGTCTTTCTAAACCTTGCTGCTGGAGCTGGCAGCAAAATTTCTCCTCAGAGGCCCCACGGGAAGGAGCCAGAGAGGGTTAGAGAAGGTTAAAATCAGTGCAATGAATGAACAGGTGGGAGAAAGTCTGCACAAGGCTAGAGGGGGATATGAGGTGAGCCAAAGAGAAGCTGAGGTTAGCCATGGACATGTGACTGCCAAGTCCCCTGGTCAAGTTGAGCAATGATGCATTTTCTCCTCTCTGCAGGGGAGGAAAGCCAGATCAGGCAAGTTCTGGGAGTTGCCTCTGAAAACCCCAATCTGCTGAGTCCTTTAGTTTACATTACCTGGAAATGTCGGGTGAGAAGACAGTGTAGAAGCAATGCTGGTGGTGGGATGAGTCCCAGAGACGCACGGTTAGTCCCCTAGATAATTCCAGCCCTCCTAAGGAGGCTGCCATAACTGGAACTGGGAGGCCAAAGCTAGGCCAAATCTCAGAATGTGACAGTTCCTTTGGGACTTCTTGTCAACCTTGGGTCCTACTTGTCAACCTTTGGTCTGAACTTGCCTGAGACCAAGACCTCTCATGCCTCAGCCAGCATAATCTTCCTGAAAAATGCTTTCGTCTTACCGCTCCCCAGGTCTGATCACTGTCTGGCTCCAGATTGCCTCCTGCTTCAAGTCTAAACTACTCTGCCCCATTCTAGGCCCCCAGTCCAGCCCTGCCTCACTCCTCTCCTTAGATTCCTCCCTTCATCTGTGTACGTGCTTTAGTCAGAACTCCCTCCTTGTTCTTCCCTGCACTCTCCATGCTCTTTCCTAACCCTCTTGCCTCTTTCCCTCCTCTCTCACCGGGGAAATCCTGTCTTTTCCATCTGTATAAAAGTAACCTTCCCGTCCATCAAAGAGTGGCTTAGGCTTGCTTCTTCCATGAGTCCATTTTTTTTTTTTTACCAATCCCATTGATCTCTCCCTTCTCAAAATGTCACTATAACAACCCGATGTCCACTAGGGAGTGTAGAGTGTGTACCCTGTGGGAAGCCCAGGCTCATTCCCGGGAAGCAGGATCAAGATTCAGTGCTCTGACTCCCAGGTCGGCTGGGCCTGGTTCACACAGGGCCTCCGCTGGTCTGCACAGCACCTTTGTGCCCAGTAGACAGAGGGGCCCCCAACCTGCACAACGGTACACGGCAGCCCTGGTGCAAAGCCTTCCTCTGCTGCCCACTAGCTGTGTGATCTGAGGCAAGTCCTCAACTTCTATCAGCCTCAGTTCCTCATCTGAAAAATGGAGACAATGGTGCCAACCCCACTGAGTTGTTCTAGGAGTCAAATAAGAAAACTCATATAAAGTACTTAGCATTGGAATCCACTGAGTGGTCAGCAAACGTCAGCTATTACTGTCGTTAGCCTTCTCTACCTCTTTGATGAGCTGTCTCCAAAAAGAGGAAGGAGTGTCAGTAATTTCATAAGACAGCGGCTGACTTGTCTACTTCCTTCTCTTTTTCCTTTGCCATCACATCACCACATCCCATAATTGGCAATTTCAAAGACCCTAGAACCAAAAATAATATAGCTGTGGGGAAAAATAGTATCTGAGGAGTAAGAGTAATCATATTTAGCCTAAGGAAATCCAGGCATCAGGTATACGAGAGAGAGAGAGAATATAATAACCTCGATAATGGGAGAAAGGGAATGAGAAAGTCTTCCCTAAAGCCAGTATTTGAGAATGGGAAGGTATGAGAACAAATGAAGTGGATGTGGAAACTGAGGCATTATAGGGCTGACTTGGGCATTTCTTGATGATTAAATGAATTGACTTTGGCGTCCAACACCCTAAGGTTCAAATCTTCAATCTGCCCCTTACTTGCTGTGTGACATCGGACTAGTTACTTAACCTCCCTGTGCCTTAATTTCCTTATCTAAGGATAGTAGATAAGTGAAACCATATAAAGGATGTAGCATGGCAGTGGTAAGTGTCCCCACATTTGGTGGATATATAATATGTAAGAGGCCCTCAGTGGCATCCAATGAGAGGAGAAAGCTATGCCCGTTTTTCAGCCATGGATAACCCTCACCATATCTCCCCAAATAAATCATCCTTCAACTGAGTCAGGGTCCAGGACAACCAGGATTCAGGCTGAGGAGGAAGCAGGAAACATAGGGACAGTTCCATTTATCATAGTATGTATCTTATGCCTTGTCAAGTATCTGACACATTTCACATGTGCATTAAAATTTTGTTGGAGGCATATATAACATTCAGTTACTATTTAATTTAGCCTGGTAAATTATTTAACCAGAGCGGAACTCATGGTTCCTGATGAGGATTTATTTTGTATTTTTTAATGAATAATTTACACAGAAGTAGAAATATTTAATAAACCCTAGTGTGCCCATCAGGCAGATTTAACAATAATCAACTCATAGCCAGGCTTGTGTCACGTATATCCCACTCGCTCCCCACCCAAACCCAAAGTATTTTGAAGCAAATCCAAAACAGTGTATCATTTCATGATGAGGATATTTCAAAAAGAAAGGAGAGGGAGAAGGGATACATACCTTTTACAAAAATTTTACTTTTCCTAAAACAAGAGATGGGCATAGCAAAGAGGAAAGCAAGCTACCCAGTTCCCAGGATGGGCAGAAGGGGACTAATTCTCCATTTTCATTGCTTCTCCACTTTATATTTACCCCATTTATTCTTTTTGTGTGTGTGTGAGGAATACTAGCCCTGAGTTAACCTCCATTGCCAATCCTCCTTTTTATTGCTGAGGAAGACTGGCCCTGGGCTAACATCCGTGCCCATCTTCCACTACTTTATATGGGATGCTGCCACAGTATGGTTTGACAAGCGGTGCATCAGCCCGCGCCCGGGACCTGAACCTGCAAACCTCGGGCTGCCAAAGTGGAGCGCGCAAACTTAACTACTATGCCACTGGGATGACTCCAATATTTACCCCATTTATTCTTTACCATTGTTGTTATATATGTTGCCCTGTAATTTGTAGTGTTAATGGTCTCACTTGGGTTTGCCTCATCAACTCCAATAGGAAACACCCAATTAGCAAGAGCCACGATTTCTTCCTACTGAATTCAGTGATGTACTTTCCAGTGCTCCACAACATCTGGCTTCCCTTCCCACCTCCCCTTCATCTTAATGTCCTGCCTCCCTCCCTCACCAACCTCCTAACAACTTCCCAACTTCTTTTCATTAATCCCACCAACATTTACTGGGCACAGCTCCTGGCATACAATAGATAAAATAAAAATGAGCTGGGAACACCCAGCCGACCACTGGAGGCTGAGAGGTGGCGGGAAGGTGGTGAGTCCATCTGAGTCTTGGAAAATAAGAATTAGCCGACAATGGAGGAGGTGGGAGGCAGCTGAGGATGCAGGGAGGGCATTCTAGGCAGAAGCAGCAGCCCCGACAAGAGTCTGTGAAGGAAATTGGGGCCGATTTGGGAAACTGCAAAAGATACCATGTGGCTGGACCAGTATATTTGAGTAGATAAAGGGGGGAGAATAATGAGGGTTGAAAATTTAGAATGCAGCACCGTCCTGTCCTTGGAGAACAGTGCTGATGGGATTGGGGTGGGACTGGTTGGAGTAGGGCTGGTGGGAGAGAGGAGTCCTGATCCGATGGAGACACAGCTATGATGCACTCCCCAAGCGCCTGGAGTCACCCAGCACTTTTGAACTTCCACAGTGTCTCCTATGAGAATGTATCCTCCCAAGACTAGCATTGCTCTTCGACAGTTTACTGAGGACTGCTGCCTCTCCCAGAGGTTTTTCCTTGATATTGAACCCACGTGTCAGACGAGGCATATTATCCAAAGCATTCACATTTATTTAGTTCGAAAACATTTGTTTTCCTAGAAGATGTTTTCAAAACAGAAACTAGACCAGACCTTATTATTTTTATACATTTGTTTCACTTGGTGCAACAAAACAAATGTTAATTGGGATGGAGAGATGGTAAGGCAGATCAGTCATTTTTATTGTGGTTGTTTTTATTCGGTTGACTAACTGCAATGCACCTGTGGAAATATAGTTGGAGATGTTCACTTCATGGCACGAGAGCTATTTAATCATGTAGCTGAGACCCCAAGCTAGATTTGCAGAACTCGAAATGAAATCCAGAGTTGCCAACTGGCTGCTGAATTGGAGTGTGTAGATAATCATTGCCATGGAATTATCTATTCGGCTGTCGTTACTGCCCCAATTTGCTTGGCAGTCGAAAATTCCACACTTTGCACTTAAGTTGTTGCACCTGACTGGTTTCAGAGCTCCAGGGCTGGAGGGATGTTTTTAAGTTCCAGGGGTCATGAATTTGAATTGCAGTGAAATATGCAATAGAGAGCTTTGGAGTGAGAAGTGTAATTAAATGACCTCTAATGTTCTTACCATTTACATAATACTCTAGTTCTTGGGCCACAGATATCTGAAGCTACTAAATTTATAATTATTTTTGCCTAAAAGAAAGTTAACCAAATTTCAGGAAGATGACTCAATTACCAGTTTGGATGGTGGAGGGACGAGTTTGACCATGTTGAGACCTCGTTTCATCCTTTATGAGATTTAGATTCAGGGTCCACCAAGTATCTTGTTCCAGGACATTGCCAGTTCCCCTGCATCCAGATGACTTCATTTCCATTCATTTCTTCCCCATTTGAGTCAGGGGCTCACTCACCTATTTTCCTCATCTGTGGCCTGTGGTTCTTTATGCCCTGATTGTATTGTCTTGCTTGGCTGTAAGACGATACAAGCTCATCTATAAGCTCAATTGTGCCTCCAACTCCAGGAATAGATTCAATCTTAAAGAAGCTGTTTTTTGGGTACTTGGAGCCTAAAATCCCTATCTTTAATCTCCCCACTCTCAGACCATCACTAGTGGGGTTTTTATCCCTATTTCCAGTCTTTCGGGAGCTGCTGGCCCAGCACATGCTGCTAGCCTTCTCCATACTAACGTCCTGCTCTCTGGGCGCTGGCCGATCTCCCACCTACTGCTTGGAGCCACACTGGATTTTAAACTGTGAGGCCTTGAAAACTGTCCTTGTGACCTACAAGTTCTAGATCCCTGGGGCTCATACCCTTTGGAAACCTGCCCCCCTATGTCTCCCAGCTGGGATCCCGTGTGGACCTTCAGGCTCTGTCTTGACAGCTCAGCCTAGGCTCATAATCGCAGTTCCCTGGTCTGTCCCAGCCCCTGCCGGGCCTGAAGCCCTATGACCCTTGTGACCCTGGACTTGGTTTCTGACCAAAGAGAAAGTGAAGGTGAAATCTCTGGCTAAGCCTTGCCTCCGTTATCAGCATCGCATTATCACTTTCTAACTGCTTTCCCCTGGTATCGATTTTCTTTCTTATGTGTCCTAATGCTGGTCTCTGACCCAGAGCCTGACCTGACCATGGTAACAGTGTCCGTCTTATGCCTCATGCTTCCCTGGAACTCTCAGGGCCTCTTTAACCATTGGGATATTCCCTTACTCTGAGACCTGGCTCAAGTGTACTCAGACCTTCCTAGCCTTAGCCAACAGCAGCTGTGGGCCCAGGACTTCTCACCCCAATCCAGTGTTCTTTCTAGGATGCCATAGTGTTATGATCTATCATCTCAGTGTTTTCTACACTTTGCTCTGTAGCAAATCACTATTCCATGAGAAAATAGGCATTTGTAAACACAAACTAATTAATTAAAAAGTATGTATATACACGTATATATGTGTGTATATATGTATGTATTTCATGATCATGTGAATTTGGGAAATGCTGGATTAAACAATGTTAAACAGGTTATTTCATTACAGGACTTTTCAGGTCCTTTAATATGCTACTAATGAGCATTGTAATATTCAATGAATGGAGGGAAGAGTGATATAGCTTTTTTCAAATTTATTGGCCTACTGAGTTTTTTCTGTAGAACACTCTAAGCATGTCACCAGAAGTTCCTCAGAACACCATACAGGAAATGCTGAGTGATTTAAGCTTCATTCTTTGACACTGACCCGGAGCCACCTGAATACATTCCCCTCTGACAGAACCTAAACAGAGCAGGGGAGTCAAGACTTCCCTAAACATTAGAATGAGATTGGACCCTTATCTTACACCATTCACAAAACTCAACTCAGAATGGAGTGAGACCTAAACATAAGACCTGAAACTATAAAACTCCTAGAAGAAAACATAGGGGAAAGCTCGACATTGGTCTTGGCAATGGTTTCATGGGAATGACACCAAAAGCACAGACAACAAAAGCAAAAATAGACAAGTGGGACTACATCAAACTAAAAAGCTTCTGCACAGCAAAGGAAACAATGAGCAGAGTGAAAAGGCAACCTACGAAATGGGAGAAAATATTTGCAAACCATATATCTGGTAAAGGGTTAATTTCCAAAATACATAAGGAACTCCTACAACTCAATAGCAAAAAACCCCCTAAAAACCCAATGGGAAAATGGGCTAAAGACTTGAATAGACATTTCTCCAAAGATAACATACAAATGGCCAAGAGGTATATAAAAAGATGCCCAATATTAATCATCATCAGGGAAATGCAAATCAAAACCACAATAAGATGTCACCTCAAGCCTGTTAGGATGGTTATTATCAAAAAGCCAAAAGATAACAAGTGTTGGTGAGGATATGGAGAAAAGGGAAGTCTTGTACACTATTGCTGGGAATGTAATTAGTTACAGCCATTCTGAGAAACACTATAGAGATTGCTTGAAAAGTTAAAACTACCACATGATCCAGCAATCCCACTTCTGGGTATTTATCCAAAAGAATTGAAATCAGGATCTCGAAGAGACAATAGTACTTCATGTTCATTGCGTCACTATTCACAATAGCCAAGATCTGGAAACAATCCACATGTCCATCAACAGATGAATGGATAAAGAATCTGGCATACACATACAGTGAAATATTATTCAAACTTAAAAAAAAGAAGGAAATTCTGCATTATGTGACAACATGGATGAACCTTGAAGACATGACGCTAAGGGAACAAGCCAGTCACAGAAAAACAAATACTGTATGATTCCGCTTATATGAGGTATCTAAAATAGTGAAATTCATAGAATCAAGTAGTGGAATAGTGGTTGCTGGGGGCTGGGGAGAGGGAGTTACTAATCAAGGGGCATAAATTTCAATTAAACAAGATGAATAAGTTCTAGAGATCTGCTGTCTAACACTGTACCTACATCACTATACTGTACTGTACACCTAACAAGTTAAGAAGGTAGGTCTCATGTTAAGTGTTCTTACCACAATAAAATGAAATAAAATTAAAATGAAAAGAAAGAATGAAATTATACCAATTAAATAGAAGTGAGCATCAGAAAGGCAGCACTTTTCAATTTTAAATACTTATTTGTATGTCTCCATAGCTTTACAAATTCAAGTTTGTACCACTATCCATGTATTAGAATGACTAAAATTAAAATACTGACAATATTAAGGACTAGCAAAGATGCAGAGCAACTGGGTCTCTTATACATTGCTCTGGGAATATACAATGGTATCACCATTGTGAAAACAGTTTGACAGTTTGTTATAAAGTTAAACATATACTTACCGTAATATCCAGCAATCATAACATGGGTATTTACCCTAAAGAAATGAAACTTATTTCTGCACAAAAACCTGTACACAAATGATCATAGCAGCTTTATAGCCAAAAACTGGAAACAGTTCAAATGTTTTCCAATGCATGAATGGTTAAACAAACTATGGTATATCCCCACCATGGAATACTACGCAGCAGTAAAAAAGAACAGGTTGTTGATATACTCAACAATGTGGTTAGATCTCAAGGGAATTATGCTGAGTGAAAAGAAGCTGATCTCAGAAGGTTACATACTGTATGATTCCATTTACATAACATTCTCTAAATGACAAAACAGTGATGGAGAACAGTTGCCAGGGTTTAGGGTAGCAGTGAAGGGATCACTATAAAAGGATAGCAGGAGAGTTTCTTATGGTGATGAAACAGTTCTGTATTTGGATTACAGTGGTGGTTACATGAATCTACACGTGATAAAATTTTGTAGTACTATACACCAAAAAAAAAGTGTGTGTAAAAACTGGTGTGAACTGACTAAACTCTGTAGTTTCATTAATACTGTATTTGTGTCAATTTCCTGGTTCTGGTAATGCTATGGCTACATAAGATGTTATCCTGCAGGGAAGCTGGGCAAAGAGTAGATAGGAACTCTCTATGTTACTTTTGAAACTTCCAGTGTATCTTCAATTATTTCAAAGTAAAAAAAAAATGTTTTTATTAACAAGGAGAAAGACAGACAAAAAAATTTCAATTTTGGTTGAGTCCAGATGAGAGGCTCCAGGAGGACAGGAATCCAGTCCACCTTATTTGTCATTTAGGACCATCCCTGGCTCACTCAGTTCTGCAATAGCCTTTCTGGCTCCACCACTTAACTAGCTGTGCGACTTTGGGGAAATCACAATCTGTCTGTGCATCAGTTTCCTCATCAGTGGAATGGAAATAATAACGGTTCCTGCATCGTAAGATTCAGGTTCAGATTAAACCGTGAATAATGTCAAGTGCTTTGGATACTTTATAGGAGGAGGAGGAGGAGTTCCATGAAGGGATATATGCATTCTATCCTCTGAATGTGTGATATGCGCAAAGCAGTCACATGCCTGGGCCTCACGTCTCATCATGATGGTTAGCCAGTGTATAAATAAGAACTCCTTGCTTACATAATAATGTCTACAAGATACCTATGCAACCTATCCGTTCCCCAAAGCTTTGAAATGCATGGAACTGCAACTGTCCGCCCTTTGCTTGACAGTTTTCTTTGAAATTAATAAGAAGGAATGCTTACATTAGGGAACCTATTTTTCCTTGATTCATATTTGATTTCTGACTCTCTTAATACCTCTTCATATTTCTATCATTTCACTTGGACACATTTGATTATAATGTCTGTACGTCTGTTTCCCTTACTGAGCTGTGAACTTGGGGTCAGGAGCCTGCATGCATTCATTTATTCAACATATACTAACAAGCCCCTCCCATGTTCCAGGCACTGTTCTAGATGCTGAGGCTGCAGCAGTGAACAGGCAAATGCCCTGTTCTCAGTGGTAGTTACAATCTTGTATGGAATTCTTTGTATTTCTAGCTCCTAACATCGTGCCTGGTCCATGGTCGGTGCTCAAATGTGTCATGGATGGATGAGTGGAGTGATAGAATGAATATTTCTTTTTTTTTTAATGAATATTTCTTTTGCCGCCAAAAGAAACATTTAAACAAATGGCTGCCACTACATTTAAACAAAATGGACCAAAACCTGTTGTAAAATTGGCTGTTCTAAGCTTCTAGAGAGAATGAGAAACAATTGTCATAAGACTATTGGAAATGAGCTATCTTTTTGCCTCTTCTTGCTCCCCCACAAGATTTTCTGTTTGGCATTTTGCTGTGGGTAAAGCAGTAGGTGAGAGAAAACAAGACAATGCCAGTGCAGAACAGATGCATCTCCTTTGGAGAGATGAGGAACTATTAAAAGACTCTTAAGAAATATTTGACCTTTTTCCTCATGAAGATATTGAGAGTGATTCCTGAGTTGAGAAATATAAAAAGCTTGGCCAGAAAATAGCTTCTATGCGCCAGCTCTCTAAATTTCTAAGATTAATTCTCTCCATTTGAATTTTGCATTACATTAAGTTGGTTTGGGAGCCAAGTCCAAGAAAAAGATCTAAAATCACAGAGGTTGCCCTGGACAGCAGGGCAAGAGGCTGATTCCCTTTGCAGATTTCACTAAAATGCTTCTCCCAAAGCTATTACCAACATTTTAAGTCTGATTCGTGTAACTCTTACTTTAGTCTTCATGGGTGTACATTCCCTGGTTGCCATGGAAAGATTCTAAAAGTGATTTTTATTTATAATTTTTGAAATTCACCAATACATACGCATGGTGCAAAACTCAAAGTCTCCAAAGAACAAATCATGAAAGGAACAGGTCCTTCCTCTCCTCTTCCCGGCTCAGCCTGCTCCTTTCCCTAGAGGCATCCATTGACATGTTTCTTATATATCCTTGTAAGATATTTTGTGACTGTCTATATTTTGGAAATAAGACTCCAGTATCCAATTGTGTTTCATATATGCAGCTACTTGAAGTCAAATAGGGTAAAAATTTATTTAGATTTCTAATTCAAATAATTCTTGCTCAAATCATTAATTTCATTTTCTACTTACTTTCAAGAAAAGAGGCAAAAGAGATATCTTTGCATAGTGAAAGAGCACTGATGGAGAAGGCCATGGGCTCTGCCACTAACTAGCAGATATGGGCCTAACATCTCACCTGAAAACCATGGGCGCTCTAGATGATGTCCAAGGTTCCTTACAAGGGTAAGGGCCACAGTTCTGCTAAACAAGAGATCACGTTTACTTTTTTCAAGCCAAAGTGCAAGATAGGTACCTGTTGCATCTACAGGACTGTACAATGACCTTGATGCTCCAACGGCCCAGGTGCTACCAAAGTCTGAGAGTCTGTGACATAGTCAGTGCAGTTTTGTGACTCTTTATACCTTACTTCATTTCTTTGAAAATTGGCAAGCCTTCAAATATATATATAAACATAAATCAATAAAATCACTTCCCAAATGTTCTTGATTAATCATACCTTAATAACACCACTTCCCAAATAATCACATACCTTACACATTATGCTCAAAGCCATGAAGAATTGATTAGTTGCAGGTGGGTTTATCAATGCACTTAAGCTTTAAGACGTTGTCCCATCCATGCTTGGTAGTGTATCAATTCTTAACAGTTACATAAAATTTTGCAGTAGGGTTATGAGTCTTAAAGCAAGCCTGCAGAGTTGAGTGGGATTGGCTAGAGGAAAATCACAATTGCAAATTCCCAGGTTAACCCCCTGTAAGATTTATCCATCAGATCTGGAGTGAGGCTTGAGAAGCACTCTCTTCACAAGTTCTTAAATCAGTGATTGTCCAAGCTGACTACACACTGGCATCTCCAGAGGAGCTTTAAAAAATGCTAGTGCCTGGGTCCCATTCCGAGATTCTGACGTAATTGGTCTGGGTAAATTTAGCCTGGGCACTGGATTTCTCAAAGCTCCTTTGGTGATTTCAGTGTGCAGCCAGGATTGAGAACCACTGCTATAGATTTTTGACCAGGGTTGCCTGACTCTGGAAATCTCTTTGGAGCATCAGAAATTGTTTGCTTCTCTCATGTGGCATTGGTGTATTCTTCTCCCATATTAGCTCCACTCTGCGTGAAACCAAGGCATAATCTCAGGCTTCTCAACGTCATCTGGAGACCAGCATCCCCAACACCCAGCTACAGCCCCCACCCCGACAACAATAGAAACAGATCCCCAAGTGTTTCATTTGCTCATTAAAGATTAAGAAGCACGGCAAAGTGGCCTCAAATTATGCATTTCTAACCAGCTCCCAGGTGTTCTGGTTCTGCTGGTCGTCTGTCAACAGTGGCAAGAATCTAAAGCACTTTTTCTCAGTCTGGCCCAACGAAGGTTTCTAGAAAAATTGGATGGGAAGCCCGCTCTTGACTTCACCACAAACCTCCTGAATCAAACTCTCTGGGAATCTGCCTTTACAACAGACTGCTCATTCCCAGATGATTCTTATTTACGTGCAAGTTTGAGAACCACTGAAGCCCATCCAACTTTTCCCCAGAGTAGCAATCATTCCCTCTTTTGAAAAGTAGCCTGATCTAATTGTTTAAAAGCTCCTCTGTGGGGCTGGCCCGGTGGTGTAGTGGTTAAGTACTCACGCTCCGCTTCGGCGGCCGGGGGTTTGCAGGTTTGGATCCTGGGTGCGGACCTACACACCACTTATGAAGCCATGCTGTGGCAGCATCCCCCCTATGAAGTATAGGAAGAGGGGCACAGATCTTAACCCAGGGCCAATCTTCCTCAGCAAAAAGGAGGATTGGCAACAGACATTAGCTCAGGGCTAATGTTCCTCACCAAGAAAAATAAAAAAATAAAATAAATCTCCTCTGTGTTTAGCCTAGAATGGCCTAGAGGAAACAGTATTACTCTCTAAAGAAAAACAGTCTTTCCTTAGCCCCTCAAATAATTGAAGATAGTTTTGCCCTTGCCTACATGATCTTCATTGTCAGGTTTAGATTTTCCAACATTTGCTCCTTATTTTGTCTTACTCTTCGGGTTATCCCACAAACCCCCCAACTGGAAACCTTCCAGTTCAGCACACCCCTCAAAGGAAAGCAGCTCAAACCACAGAAAACCTCCAAAGCAAGCAGTATAGCGTACAAAGAAGACTGTCATCAACTCTGACCAGCACATTATATTTTTAATAACACAGCTGGAGGTTGCTTTTTTTTTTTTTTTTTCAGAAAAGCTATGTATCATGTTAATTCAATATTGAGCTTCTGTTTAACCACAACTCCTATGTCCCTTTCTCCTGGGTCATCAAGAGATGCCATCCATTCCTATACTTTCATAATTATTTAAGTATAGGGCTTCACTTTACAACCCAGATAAATTTCATCACTGTCATCTCCATGTCCACTGTTTCAGCCCAATGGAGGAGTTCTGGTTACCAGTCCCGAATAAACAGTCTTGGATTCAGATTCTAGTGTCATCTCTACAGCTCTGCTCTGCTGTAGGCCCTTAAGCAAGTTCCTTAGCCTTTATAAGCCTATTTTTCATCTATAAAAGGGGTACAATAATAGTATCAATCTTACAAGACAGTTGTAAAGATTCAATAAGATAATGTAAAAAGCACTTTGTAGATGTGTGTGTAAATAGTTAATAAAAGCATCCCCAAGGTATGAATTTACAAACTTAATAACCATAATGCTGCTTCATTCATTATTTTCAACCCCCACATAAAATAAGTGGCAGTCCTGAAATCCTCTGAAAAACAAAATCTGTCTCCTCCACCACCATCTATAACCCACTCTAGTTTTCTTTTCTTTTGTGAAGAGTTTCTGTCTTCTGTCAGCAAAAGAGGAGGGGAAACCTGGCCTGAGAACGATGAAACCAAATACCAGGGTGGCTCTCTAAAAACCAGTCACACAGGCGTGGATGAAACCAGATAACCACTTTAATGTCACTGACATGAGTGCCAAAGTGTTCACACAGGGTATATCTACTTCTCGTTTCTCAACAGAAAACCCCTTTAATGTCACTGACATAGATGTCAAAGTGTTGAGACAGGCTGTCTACTTCCAGTTTCTCACGGAAAGAGGAACTTGAAATTGCTGAGCTTCTGGTCATTGGAATTCTGTAGAACATGGGTTCCCAAGCTAAGGGGGACATGTGATGATATACATAATACAATAGATTTAATATAATGTAATGTAACATATCGCACCAACATAAGACTTCACCCTGCCTTACTGCCAAGAAAGTCCCTTGAAGTTATCTAGGAGCAATGAGGTTTCACACTGAAGCCTGTGAACTTGTATAGACCCTCCCATGAGTGGTAAATTTCCTGGATGGAAATGAATAAGAATCTACTCCAAGGGGCCAGCCTGGTGGCACAGTGGTTAAATTTGAGTGCTCCGCTTTGGTGGCCGGGGGTTCGTGGGTTAGGATCCCGGGCACAGACCTTTGCATTGCTTATCAAGCCATGCTGTGGCAGACATCCCACATAAAATAGAGGAAGATGGGCACAGATGTTAGTTCAGGGCCAATCTTCCTCAGCAAAAAGAGGAGGATTGGCAACAGAGGTTAGCTCAGGGCTAATCTTCTTCACACACACAAAAAGAATATACTCCAAGGCCTACTAATCATTTGCATCTCTTCACCTCCAAACTCTTATTTCATATAATAGGGACAACCACAAAAACAGGAGCCTCAGATTCACCCATAAGACTAAGAAATGCCTGGTCATCCTTCAATGCTTGGTCGTCTTTCTCTATGAATCTCCAGGCACTTTTCCAGACGCAAACCTTTGCTAATCTGCATTATTTACAGATTAGAAAGCCTGAGGTTTTTAGAAGACACACATTTTTCCAAGAGACTAATCAAAGAGTTATAACTTGAGCACAGGTACAAGGCAAAGATTAAATACACTCAAACGACTCAAGTAACAAACACCTAATATTTATTAATAAATTAGTACACTTGAAGGCATTTTTCTGATATCAGTCCCTCACCACTACTCACAAACCCCACCCACACAAAAGGAGTCCATACCACCTTTGCATTAGAATCCAGCAACTGAGCATTAGAGAGCACGTTTATAAATGGGAGCATAGTTGCAAATATATCAGACAAGAGTTCTTACAGCTGTAGCCATTTTTAATCAAAGTGATTGAATGAAGGAAACCCACCAAGACCAAGGCCTTGAGGGCAGACTGGACCTATCGACTATGTGTGTATAAAAAACAAGACATCTTTTAAAGCAAAGCTGGGCAAATTCCCCAGGGAAAAGGTGCCCCTTGGCACTCAATTGTGACTTTCCAAAGTGCAGCAACAGGTTCCAGAACAGCTCAATCCCTAAAAGATGAAGTTCAAGGTCTTTGGTGGCCCAGATGTCAAGCCACTTAAATAGCAAGTTCCGATGGCTTGAGGATTTCATGTCTCCAGCCCAGAGCATATTAGCGTAAGAGGAGCACAAGTAATCAAGCATTCTAAACGGCGCCCGGGTGAAAACCATACAATCAGCAACAGCGTGGTCAAGTTTCAGCCACGAATATGAACTATACAACAAGGCATATTGAAAAGATAACTCAAAGTCTAATTGCATTACAGCAACTCAAGAGGGTCTTACATTTCCTAAACCCTTGAGAAAATTGTAAATGACAAATAATAATAAAAAATAGCAATAATAAAAAAGTAGATGTGGATGTTGTGACATCAAGACTGCTTCTAGAATTCGCAAGATGCCATTACGCTTTTAAGAAGTTGAGAGCCTCACAATCCAGCGCGATGGAATAATCACACTGCATTCGTGGCACGTTAAGTGAATTTAAAGTGCACAGAACAATTGTGAAAATACATAAGAAGGCAAAACAGAGAAAAAAAATATGAAACCCAAAAAACTTTAGTGGTGGGTCTTTTGCAACAGTTATACCTTGAAAAGTCTTATAAACCAACTTCCCGGAAGAGTCATAAAAAAGAAAGAACTCCAAACACTGGCCATGTACTCTGTGAAACACACTCACACATACTCCAAAAAACAAAAATAAAAAAACAAAAAACAAAACAAACCACCCTGCCACTAAAATTGAGGAATTTCCAGAGTGTAGCGTCCCTCGTGTTCTACAGCAGGTCAGGAAGATGGCTATAAACCGAGTCCAGGAGGGTCTGGCTGGCTTCCTGGCTCTTGACTCCAATAATCTCAAACAGCCGGTCCAGCTTGTCCTCGGCCTGAGGAATCTCTTCAATCACCCGCAGCTCCTCAGGATTCAGGATGTGGAGCATGTCGTCAAAAATAGGCTGCAAGTCGCAGGGGTCCAGGCGGACCTGCCGCAGCACTGTGTCCTTCTTTTCTGCAGGGAGGAGAGGGAGGGGAAGGGGACGGCTGTAAAGGGACTGTACTGGGGGGACAGAGGAGAGCTGAGTGACAGCTACCCTCTCCCCGGGCTCACCCCACCTCCACCCCTCAAGGTGAGTGAGCGAACCTCTGGCATATTTTAAACAACACAGAAGTTTTTATTTGCATTGCACGTAAGATCACAGGCAAGATTTGCCCAAGGGAGATCAGACAAGGATCTCCTTGAGTGGGTTGTTGATGTGTCATTAACATGACCTTCGCCTAGACTTCAATGACTTCTCCTAAAATCTTCTAAAACTCAAAGGGAGAATGCAGAAACACTTAAAGTTAAAAAAACCAAAACAAGAACCTCTACTACTCTCCCCATGGTAGCGTGTTTACTAAACAAAGATATCAGGCCGTCCTTTTTCCATCAAAAATTCCAAGTCAATGTAATCTGCTTATCTGACTTTCTAATTACCCTGCAATATTTTTAAACTAAACTGCTGAGGGCAAAAGTATATAAATAAGAAAATATTGCTTTTTGCGTCATACCTTTAATGGGGTGAGGAACTATAACTTTTACTACTATTATAAAAAGCTTTCTCTAAAATGTAATATGTAGCATAAAAGACAAACCAAAACATAAACCTTTTATATAAATATAAAATTGACTAATATAAATATTTAAAGTATATAAAATATGTAAAATAGAACATATTTTATAAATATATAAAATATAACCCTTTCAAATAAAATATAACAGGAATTTCCCAAACTAGGAAATTTCTAACAAAAATCTATCATCAATATAATGTGCATGCTAATTCCCTACCTTGCTATTAAAAACTGAAAGTGGCAAATTATTTACCAAAAGTACCAATCCATAATATTTAAAACATTATTTGCAATCAACCTTAACAGAGTGAATTTTAGTTTGAGTCACGAAAACCTATACTTCAGACTCTCAAGATAGGTTATACTTATTTAAATCCTTGGATTCTGCAAGCCTGGTAAATAATTTCCAAAAAACCTGCCAGACTACATTTTATCAGACCTTCCCCGAAACACACATTTGATAGCATCATGAGGATAAAGGGTGACCGATACTCCCGGATGCTGGCTCTAGGCCAGGCAGTCGGAGCTGTAAAGATTTTCTAGGCGGGTCCCCACTGACTAATGACGTGGTTTCTCTCAGGCCAGCCTCATCTTGGAGTCTAGGATAGGTCTTCGTGGACAGGTCATTCAAATGATTCAACTACAACTGGACTGTGGAACCAGCAAGGGAGAAATCCCGGTGGCCCTTTTGGGGGAGGCATGAAGAATGAATGCCAATACGAGCCGTCCTGCACAGGTCTGTACCTTTGGTAATAAAGGAGCCCGTCCTGCTCAGCGCCGAGGAGCCGCTGGATGTGGAGTCACAGCGAAGAAGGGGCTCGGACTCATCCACGAAGAAGCCCTTGTTCTTATCCAGGGGGGAGGGTTCCACCGTCAGGAGAGTGGAATTCTCAAGTTTCGTGTTGGGGCTGGGGATGGGGCTTGGGCTAAGTGGGCTGGGGCTCATTGGGAGAGCCAGTTTGTCAGTTTCCAGCTGTGAGATGCAAGAAAAAAAAATTTTTTTTAATTATATACTTCAAAAATTATATAGAAAAAAAAATCAAAACTCCTTCTCGGAAGCTATTTTTTGTTCCATATAGTATTTTATAGATAAACTCTCCCATTTTGACAGTCCATAACTTACTATATTATTGCTATACACACACACTTTTAAACCTTCAAAAATATACATGAGGATATGTATGAGCATTAAAAATTAGGAAGCAAATATGGTGATGGACAAATAATAATGTACAACTAAAACCCCACAATGTTATAAACCATTAAGACATCAATAAAAATTAAAAAAAAAAATTAGGAAGCACATACACCAAGCTGTTACCTCAAAGGAGTAGAAATGGACAAGGGAGTGAGGAAGATCTCAACATAAAATATAATTTTGTAGAGCTGGAAAAGGTCTTCGATGATATCTAGTATATTCCCCTCTGTCATGGGTCGAATTACATCCCCTCACCTCAGAGTATGACTGTATTTGGAGATAGGGCCTATCAAGAGGTAATTAAGGTACAGTTGGGTCCTAATCCAATATGATTGGTGTCCTTATAAGAAGACAAGATTTGGACACACACAGAAGGAAGACCAGGTGAAGACAGAGGCAGACCACGGCCATCTTCTACAAGCAGAGGAGAGAGGCCTCAGAAGAAACCAACCCTGCTGACACCTTGATCTCAGACTTCCAGCCTCCAGAACTGTGAGGAAATAAATTTCTGTTGTTTAAGCTTCCCAGTCTGTGGTACTTTACTATGGCAGCTCCCGCAAACGAATACACCCTTTATTTACAAGGTAAGGAAACTGGGGCCTAGAGAAGTTAGGTGACTTTCTTAAGGGCTCCCAACCGGTAAGTGGCAGAACTAAGACTAGACCCTAGGTTTCCTGGCTACCGTTTCAAACTAGCTTAGCAATTAAATACAACTGCTTGAAAGAAGGAGAATAGGAGAACACTGAAGGCAAAAGTGGCTGGAAGGGGAAAGTGAGGACCACCCCGCTGGAGCCAGTGTATCAGCTCTCAGGATATAATGGAGACGTGGCATTCTGGAGTGGGGGTCAGAGAGACAAGTGAGCAAACAAACAAGACAGTTTCGATAGAGATAGTGAGCTTCATGACCACTCTGGCTGGTGTGTGAACAGATTTTATAGAGGCAAAAATCAAAGTAGGGAGACCAGTTAGGATGCTGCTACAGTGGCCGGGTGAGGTACAACCATGACTTGTAGCAGGTGTACAGTGGAGATGAGAGAAGTGATGGGTGATATCAGCCCCTTTTACAGGTGAAATGACTAAGGTCTGCTTGACATCTCTATTTGGCCCCGTCATTTGACCTTATATCTTAGAACTCTGGCAGGCACTCGTGGTATCTCCCAGTCAATTGACTTTATCTTTTTATTGGCTTTTCTGGCACAGACGAAAAGCTGGGAGCCAGGTGGCCAGGTCAGAGGGCAAGGTTCAGGGAGTGATGTGCACTCTTCCCAGAGCTGTTCATCACCACTCATTAGAACCGTCGTGACTTCACTCACACACGTCAAGTTCCTCAGTCAGGAAGACATTGACCCTCATTTCAAAGCATTACGTGGAATAATTGTAAAACCCACAAAGCAAATGCAACTGCCTCTTTTACAACCTTTAAGGCCTGAGAAATTCTTGCAAATGACTGCAGATTGTGAAGACCACTGATTACCGCTTACATCTAATGTTCCATCAGCGTTTTTTCCTCTGTACAGCCACCCACACCCTGCTTCTGCTTCCAGTGCAAGTTTGACTCAGATAACGTGCATTTTCAGTGGCCCCCTTCTGATCCACAGACAAGATTTATGTATATGCTTTAAAATTTTTAATTCAATAGGCCCTGGCATGCATCCCTCCTCCCTAAAAATGCACATGGCCATTCATGCCAATACACATTTTTTATTCATTCAAACAGACAAAGGGCATTTGTCTACACTCTGGTTCTCAGGGACATTACATTGGATGACATGGTCAGTCAATATACTGCACTGTTCTTGCTTAAAAAAGAAATTCCCACCCACAAATCACATGCCAACAGGCTAAGAAGTCCAACCACCTATTACCTGAACTCAGTTCAAAATTTTAAATATTTAATTTTCCCCCCACTTTTGTCAAAGGATCCTATCAGGGGAAATTAAGCACCTGATCTCCAACATAATTTAGAAAGACAGAATGTTACAGTTATGCTCTCCTGTAATTAACAAGTCAAGTGAATATAAAAATGCCCCTAGGAATGGTTTTGGCATCGGCACAACGGAGCTAACAACCATAGCTAAAACCAGGGACGATTTGACAATCATCTTTCTAATTTATTCAGCTACTAAGTTTAGGTATCCCTCACTTAGTGTAGGATACACAGCAGCTGGTTGCATTCCAGATTTCTCTAAAGTTATCTGCATGTTTTCTGATGAGAAAAAAAAATTGCTCCTGGAAACTAACTCCTTTCCTCCTTGGACCTTAATATATACAATATCCATCAAAATTGGTTTGCAACACTGCAACTCAAGCATTTTGTTATCTGTGATATCTCTAATCAGAAATTGAGTCATTAGGATATGTGGAATAAATTAATTCTTTATTAATTCAGAAAATTCATGGCTCAGTATTGAGTTTATAGCAAATGAAGGACACTTACAATAAATTTAGACACTCAAAGAGAAAACAAATACTCTAAACAAGAAAGCCAGATTTCCATAGAAGAGGGTCTTGTCCTCTTTCAAAAGCTTTGAGCATAAACTTATCAAAATATTCACAAAATACATTATGAGTAACTTGATTTATTCCTCATGCTTCTTTGAGCTTTCCAAATTCTCTACAGACACATATTAACTTTTATAATTACAAAAACAATAAATGTTATTTTTAAAAGCAGTCACCACTGATAAGTCTTCCTTCTGCTAACTTGAAAATGTTGTGGCTGCAGTGGCTCTTATTTACCCTGGTAGCCAAGGAACAGGGTAGTTGAAGATCATCTACTTGACTGAGCTCCTCTCTGTAGTTTCGTTAAGTGTTCATGGGCACAAAAGGGCAACAACCCCCAATCTATTGCACTGAGGTAGACATTAAGACTTAAAAGACAGGTCTCTGGGAAAATTTGGCCAGTGAAGGCAACGTATCCACCAGATACTTGAAGTTGCTTTGGAGAAATTTGACAAGTACAGTTCTTTTTGCTTTATAGCCATGAGGTAGTCATGCTAACTTGGAAGACTTACTTGAGAAATGAGGTAGAGACAGTAAGACAGACCAAAAGGGGAGGCGGTAGGGATAATGAGGGTACCTCCCTAAGCAGCCCAAAACAGAAGAATTCTATTGTGTGAGCTTCAAGAGCATGCTATTTATTTTGGCCAAATGAGCCCCAAATGTCCTCCTGGGTAGCTTCCATTCAAGCACACTTAGTCCTTCCAGATACTGTACTTATTAGTCCAAAGTGATACGGAAAGAGAGATCAATGGTTCACCTTACTCAACAGCTGAGTCACACCTAATGCTCCATTGCGGACCTGACTATTTTCCTTTCTGATTACCAGAACCACTGAGGAAGAGGAACCATTCAAAGGGATTAGGTAAACAAAGAATTGATTGAAACATGTGGGCTTGACTATCTCTGGGCTACAGAGGTTTGTAGCAGTGTTTATGAGAATGATGATTAACTTGTATTTGGGTTGTACTGGAATGAGCCATTTCAGCTGTGTCCTTGCCACTGTCCACTCCTGCCTCAACCAGGTTCCATGACTGACGTGCCCACCTGGGTGCCCAACCAAATCATAACTTGACACTGAAGCTCAAAAATAATTCTCCTCTTCTAATATCAAACCAAAAATTCACTTCCCTGTTAACTGGCCTTTCCTAGGAGGATACATTATGGAAGGTTGAAGTGTTTTGCTAGCTCCTGGGGATGGTGGAGACATGAATGGTAAAGGAAAATCTTCCAAGCCTTCGTCATGGCAATATATGGTGGTATATAAATGAAACAAGGTTTTTTAAGATGACTTCTTCTATGATCTAGCAACATTGCTGAGCATACTCTGCAGACAGGAATAGGTGGGGAACTCCAGCCCCAGAAGCTATCTTTTCAGCACGCATTTCATGTTCCCCACAGTCGATTCCTAAAAATCAAAGTCATGAAAATCCTGAAACATCACTGCAAGGGAAAAAAGGAAATATACCACTAACTAGCTGTGTGGTCTTAAAAACCCACTTTCCTCCTCAGACGTGTTCCCTCATTTCTAAACGAAAAAGGTTAGATGAGGTCATCTCCACCCAAATTATGTCTTATTTATAGTTTGTCTAACTATTGCTATTTCATTCTCTCCCTCAGCCCCCAACCCAGCTCCCTTTCTCCTTCCAAGTTACCCCCAACTGGTTCACTCAACTAAGATTTACCACCGAGTTATTTTCAATTACTACCCAATTACAATCTCCCTGTGGTTACACAATCTGTTTTCATAAAACTAATTAACAACTTTGATGCATCAGTGACCCCCTGAAATGAAGCATTAATTACCGAGTCTGGATGCTCCTTTCAATCTGCTAAAACGGTTCAACTTAACCCCTGGGCTCCTGGCACCACCCAGTTGGATTCCACCAGGCCCTCCCCCCCCACTCCCTGTAGCCAGATATGCCTGACAGACTCAAGAAGAAAGCTCCTTACAATCAAAACAGGCTTTCAACTGAACTTTCCCCCAGACCTCACCCAACACTTAGAAAGAAGGAAGAATTCTATGTTACATGTTTGAAAATTTTTATCACTTTAATGATGGTTTTTAAAAGCCCATTTGCTAAATTCAATGGAAACTAATTGCTATTCCATCTGAGTTGACAAGTTGTTACTCAGATCCAGTAAACAAAAAGGGACTCCAAGAAATAAGCCATTATCGATACTGTGCTAAATGATTCAGCATGAAATACATGTAATCCATTTGCTGTTAAGGTACCTCTTACTGGCTCCATTTTACAGACGAGAAAACTGAGGCCCTAAGCAGTTTCTGTAACCTGCCCAAGGTCACAGAGGCAGGATTCAGGATCAGGTCTGTCTTGTTTCAAAGCAATCCTCTTTGCTGAGCTGTGACACTTTCCTGTCTGGACCCACTGCATTTAGAGAAATTGACAGACTCTGCAAACTCAACACAAGCAATCACATGACCATGAGGAGCTGCCCTGGCCCCTCAGCCAGAGTGAAGGGACCAGAGGCAGTGTCTGCAAGAACATGTAATTCAATGGCAGAGCTTACACTCCGGCTGGATGGCTGCCCTGAGATACAGACAAGAGATTCTGTAAATACCAGACACTTCACCTGTAGCCAATAAACTGTTTTGTATTTGAAAATATTTCAGATCCTAACAGACAGGTGACTGTTTAAAAAAACAAACAAATTCAATTTCCACCAAAGGTTTACCTCAAAGGAATTACAGTCACAAATAAATACATAACTACAACTATTTAAAGATGATGATATTATCTCAAGCTTGTGTTCCCTGCTCTCCCAGCTGTCCCTGCAATCAAGACCAAGTGAGATTTCACAACCTCCTACAGGTCCATGTAGGAATGAAAGATTGGGCTCTGACAAAAACAGTTTATTCTTTTTGCCATAAAAGCATCTCTTCATACCTGAATCTACGTGGTCTCTCCGTTCAGAGAACAGGAATTCAGATAATAAGGAATGCTTTGTTATCCAAATCTCTGTAGTTCCAGGATTTCGGATGTAAATGAGAGTTCAGCTAATGAGGGTTACCAGCCCTATCTCAAAAAATTTAAATGAATCTATTCAATTCCTAAGTTCAGATATTGAAGAATACCGGTATACACTGATTTCTCCCTTAAAAAAATGAAACAAATACACCATCCCCGACAAAACAGGGAAAAATAGATGGGTTTCCTTAAAGTCCCAGATGAGAGGAGACAACAACTTGAATTATTCTTCTGAGTGTGAATTCTTAAATCCAACCCAGAGTAAGGGGTCATGGCAAGAATAGTCTGTATTTACTCAGCAAATTTTTTTGCAAACAAAAAGAAAAACGTTAAGAGCGAAAGGGGAAAAGGCAGATTCCTAACCTTTAAAAGAAGGGTTATCAGTTGTAAAAAATCCGGAGGGAGGTGTTGGAAACAGGAATATGGATTGCAAATATACATGCACCTATATAAATAAGGCAAAGATGTCAAATGTGAATAATTATTGGATCTAGGCGGTCAGTTTATGGGCGTTTGTTGTACTGTGGTTTCAACTTTTCTTTGTCTCCTAAGTCTTATTTTTAAAAGTCAGGAAAATTAATAAGGGTTAAAAGCCAAATAACCTTAAGACAAAAATTCCCCAAACTTTTCCTAGGCTTCTGATTGTTTATTCTTTTGTTGTCCTTCCTTCTTTCCTCTTCTCCGGCCCAGCCTAGACCACAGGAAAGGGAGGCAAAGAGGTACTTCCGCTGCATAAATAGGGAACGGCGCTAACAATTAAATCTAAATCATCAATCAGCAAGTGGACATCGCTGGCCTTCTGCTGTCTAGATCTCCCTGAGGTCACCGGAGGTCATGGGATGGAAGCAGGAACAGGAGTGAGATGCCAAGATGCCCTGCTCAGCTTCCCTGGGAAGCCCTGCGCCAGACCACAGAGGCAGCAGAGCCGAGGAAGCACAGCTCTGTCCTGCCCAGGTGAGTTGAGGGCCAACAGCAGAGTCTGCAGAAGGAACCCACCCACCCCCCCGGAGGCTCGTAGGGTTAACTTGACCAAAAAATGCCAAAACCAATGAGGAATCATTTTAAAAGACACCCCACATCCACCCTAGATCAGTCCAAGCATAGGATAATGAAAGGATTTTGTTTCAACTGCAACCTTACTCAAGACTATATTTAAACTTCAGCCCAGGTTAGCTGGCCACGTGTGCGTCTCCCTTAAGTACCCCAATCTCAAATCAAGGTAGTTGCTTTAGTCTTGCATATATACGTCATCCACTAATTCTGATCATTTCTAAGTGTTAATTTCAAAACTGAATCCCAAAGGCTGCAAGTCCACCCACATTTAAGTCAAGGTGTTAGTGGCCAACCCTTGTCCTAAGCAAGATAACTGTTCCTCTCTTGGCTGCACAGGGGAAGAGCCACAGGGAGACACGAGTAGTGCTGTACAAAGCTGCCAAAGCTGGTCAGAACCAGTTGCCTCCGGCGGGAGAGAGGGAGGGCGTGCCCCACCCAGCTGCTGGCGCATGCGTCTGCAAGCTGTCCAGGCTGCTGACATCAACGGTAATATTGCAGCCCTGAGCTGACTCACTGACTAGCTTTCTCAGCAGAGGAAGTGAGGATAGCGAGCGAATAAGTGGGCTCTCCCGGTTCAGAGCTGGAGCCCACTCACATTCACACGTACTGCCGAGCCTTATAAGAGCTCGTGGAGAGATCGTGCTCTGGAGGAAATGACTTGGGTTTCCCCAAACTTCACTCAGTGAGATCTACTAGGAAGCCTTTCCCACAAAACAGCCTTGGGACAATTCTAACCATGAAAAAAGTTGCAGAAATCTTATAAGTTTGCCTTAATGTATTACAGAGGATAGAAAGTAACTTCATAGGAAACTCATGACCTTGAGAGCCTTCTTAGTTCAAGCTCACCTTTGTGACTTGAGTTTTCTGAACTTGCCAAATTTGATTGAATTAGTATTATTTAATAAAGTTGTTAGTTGGATTCATGCCATTAGAATTAGAATATATGTGGTACACAATTCCAAAGATACACAAGGGGATACCGTAAAAAATACTTCTCCCTCACTAACCTCTGGCTTTAGTCTCTGACTTTCAACTCTCAGTGGTAACTACTGTTACCAATCCCCTTGTCTTCCAAAGGAATCTATACTTATACCAATAAGCAGGGACATATATTCCCCACCCCACCCCAGCTCTTATTTTACTTTTTTTCTTTTTACGATAAGGTGGGGCACAGTGCACACACTGTTCCGCACTTTGCCTTTTTTCATTTAAAAACAGTTCTAGAGGTTAGCACATAAAGAGCTGACTCACTGTTTTTGACAAGTGCATACTATTCCACTGTATGGATGGTCCATAACCTACATAACCAGTTCTCTATTGAAGGGCCTTTGTGTTGCTCAACTCTTTTATTATTACACATGATGCTGTAATGAACACTTGTACTTGCACCATTCTGCACGTATGTGGGAATACGTGTAGGATATATTCCTAGAAGTGGAATATCAGTGGGCAACTGGCATGTACTTTGGAAGATAATGCCAGATGGCCCTCCATAGGGGCTGGGCTAATATACACTCGAATCAGCAATGGATGCTGTTCCTGTTTCCCTGTACCCTCACAACACAAGAATGGTGTCAGACCTTTTCCTTCTTGCCAATCTGAGAGGTTAAAATTATATCTCAGTGCAGGTTTCAGTTTGAATTTTTCTCATTCTCAGCAAGGTTTAAAAATCTGTATTTCTTTAAGAGCCTTTTCTGTGAACTGTCTTGTTCTTTTCCTTTTGGGTCCATTTTTCTTTTAGGTTGTTGGTCTCCTAATTCATTTGTAAAAGCTCTTCATTTTTTAAGGAAATTAACCCTATGTTGCAAACAACTGCTATTTATTATTTTGTCTTTTGATTTGCACATGGTGTTTTCTGGCTTGTATATTTATTGTTAAGTAGTTGAATCTTTCTTGTATGGCTTTTGGTTTTATATCATTCTCAGAAGAGCCTTACCTATTGTTGTGATTATAAAACAAAAAATTTCCCCCATGTTTTTTTCTAGTACTTTTTTTGGTGATAAGTCATATTAATGGTTGGTCATTCCAGCCTGTCCCTTGACTCAGCCCAACTATGGAGAAATCAGAACAGAGTTCCCTCTGTGACAATTATTTTTTATGGGAAAATGAGGAGTGACAGCTGTCTCTCTCAAGGAAATGGTGAGCAATAAGTGATTAAAATGTTAAAATTGGGGCCAGCCCGGTGGCATAGTGATTAAGTTCACACCTTCTGCTTCAGTAGCCCGGGGTTCACAGGTTCGGATCCTGGGCATGGACCTGCTCACCACTCATCAAGCCATGCTGAGGTGGCATCCCACACAGAAGAGCTACAACTCTACGACCATGATACACAACTATGTACTTGGGCTTTGGGGAGAAAAAGGAAAAAAGAGGAAGATTGGCAACAGATGTTAGCACAGTGCTAATCTTCCTCAAAAAAAAAATCACTTAAAAAGAAACAAAAAAAGTTAAAATTAACTGGTGTATAATAAAACCTCCTGCTGACCATGATGTAATTCCTCATTAGCAAGTGTACCTGTGATTGGCGCTTGGGTTATAACAGATCAAGAGACAGTCTCACAAACACAGGACAGAGAAGCCTGGCCAAAACAAAAGCTATTAAGCCTCATCCAGATATGAGTTTTGACTTAAAAAAAAAATGAAAATATGATCTCCAGCACTGGTAATTGATGGAGTAAATAAGCTTCTTTTCACAATATTGATTCCAATTTCCTCCCAATGCACTTTTTGAGAAAGCATTTAAGGGTGTGGATTAAAGGGGTGGAAAATGTCATCAACTAATAGACTCGGCCTTTTCTGATGAAGAGACACTGTCTCTCGGGAAAAAATAAAAGCCCACTTCAGATTCTCTGTTTAGCAGTTTCACAGGATATATTGCAAGGTTTGGCTCGCACACCCATCCCTCCCACAAAACCGTCAGCACCCTGAGCAATGATGCTCTGTTTCTGTGTTTTGTGTGTGGTTTGTTTTTTTTTTTCATTTAGTATCTCCAGTGCCTGATACAGGCCTCAAAATTAACGGTGTTCCATTAACGTTTGCTAAATAAATTGCTTGTGTTAAACCATCTCATCCTTAAAGGCTACTAAAAAAAAAATGTAATAAGACTGTGTGTTGGAGAGGGAGAGTATATCAACATCCAGACCCCAATAATCTGTTTCCCAGACTTTTCTCCTAATGTGTACACCTCAAGCTCAACTACCATATTTCATTAATTCTATGATACATATTTTTTCACATTTTAACATTCTAAAATAGGGATGTATCTTACAACTATATTTGGCAGTATTTTTATTGCTTTCTTTTTGGTACATATAATAATAGTCCATCTTACAATTGACATGGTATTCAACAAAAGACAGAAATATATCCTAATTCTAACACCTACCAATATATCGCAGGACTTGGCAGCTTGCTAGATAAGCACTGATGTAAAGCACCCAGATAGTGTTTGGGACACAACAGAAACTCAGCAAACGCTGCTTCCCTTTCTCCTTAATGTACATTTATTGAGAGTAGAGTGGTATCATGTGCTCTTGAGCCAAAAAAGGAGAATGTACAATTCAAATTCCAACATAAAAAATAGTAACTAAGATTTACCGAGCCCCCTGCTATATGTAAAGTGCAAGACTGGGCATTTACATGCATTATCTCTAGTATATACGTTCTCCCTCTAATTCTCACCAGATGCTTACAAGACAGCTATGAATCAAGAAATCAAAAGTCAAATTGTTCGATTTGTCGGTCCCTTGCATTAGATCTTGGAGATTCAAAGGTGGAACTCCAGCACTTGACATGAAGTGGGACATTAGAACCTTATTCCTGTAGCTTGAATATTGTAGAACAGTGAAAAGTTTCTGAAAAGCTTGCTACTGAGCAAAAAAAGCTTCCGAGTAAAACAGACGTTCTTTGCAGAGTCAAAGGTTTGAGAAGCCCTTGGTGTGAAAAAGCAGATGGGGAGCCGTAGGCAGAAACCAGATGGGCAAGTCTTGGGGAAGAAGACCAAAACATAGTCTCGAAAGAAACTACAGTCTGCTTTTTTTAAAAAATGACCTTCAGATGGACAAATATATGTCTGCTCTTGTTTTCTATGTTATTTTTGGTGGGTCAAGTACCCCTGCCTTCTGATGCTATTTTATAATTCCTTGTGCATACTTCTTTTACAACATTTGCTTATCCCACTGAATTGTAATTATTTGCAGGTGTCTCCATCTCAGCACGTGAGCTATTGAAAGGCAGGACCACCTTTCTTCTTTACATAGTACCAGGCACACAGCTGGTGCTCGACAATAGGTTGTTGACTAACCGAATGAAACCTTGGAATAAGATAATGAGTAGAACAGCCTGAAATGTCATTCAAACTCTATAGGCTTATTCAGAGACATGGCTTCTTTGTGCACAATGACCACCTTAAACACAAGCATCACTAAGTATACCTGGGCCTATTGTGTGTCAGCAATACCTTTATATTTTCCCTTTCTCCTCACCACCCTAGAAGTTCCCCAGAGCCCGCAGTCACATCCTGCAAATTAAGTAACTTGACCTTAAATGACCCTCTATGCTCTGGTGATGCAGCAGAGGCCAGGGCTAGATACGTGCAAGTTTAGCTAAGATCTTAAAGCCTTAGGACAATAATCCCTATTCTCTGAGATAACCAACTGGCAAATTAAAGACAAAGACAAATTTGAATAGCCAAATAGCCAACAGTTACATATACAGCTGGTATTTGTCTCAACTCGCCCACACTATATTAAATTTCTGAAAATAGCTGGTCCCAGGCAGACCATAGACAAGGACAGCTGCATCCTGCAGCTGGTGAGCAAAAAGTCAGTAACTGTAGTTCCCTCTGCAGCAGCAGCAGCACTGTCCTTGCCAAACAGAATGCCCAGTGCTCTTCTGTTGAGACTCTCCCGGATGATTATACAGAGCAAAGCCACCCAGTCTGCAACACACAGTCCACTACAGTTGAACGAGAGAGAGAGAGAGAGAGAGAGAGAGAGAGAGAGAAAACTCTGTCCCTCCTAGGTCTCCTATGTGGTTTCTGCAAAGGATTAAGAATCTCTAAGAAAGAATCCTTCTACCACATAGAAGTCAACACCACCAACACTGGCTTCAGGTCCACTAGTGGTCAGATTCCGATGTCCTTTCAATCTATCTAATCTTACGGAAGGAGCGAAGGAGGGATAAGACAGCCAGCTCCCCTGCCTGATCAACACCAATTCTTAACATTTGTGAATCTCTGGTCAAAGCAGACAGCTAAAGACACACTTCATATAATTTTAAACTATTGTGGTTGTTTTTAATATTACCATTTTTTAAATGTACATAAAATTACTTTTTCCTCCCTTTTCCAAAATGAAACAATAAAGGAATGCTGGAATTCAAATCACAGTTACTTCCCAACTGTTATGTTAACACCTCCCTTTTTCACATCTCACAGTTTAAGGAGCCATTATCTCTTTAATTCTGGTAACTACTTGAATTCCCATTTTAAACAGAAAAATCTGAGTCAGAGAAATCATTTGCCCAAAGTTTCCTATAGAGAAAAAAAATGAGTCCACTCCTTCCAAGGGGGGGTAAAGAAGAAAAGAAAAAGATTGCACTGGTCAAGCCCATCTGAATATACAAAAGCCCCCGAAAGAAAAGAAAAAACATAAAAGGAAACCTAGAAATTCAGTTGCTCACTTCTGTTTCCCTTTTTCTGACAGCGTTGGGAGAGCAGGCAGTTATCTTCGCACATATCATCACCTTTGTTTCTTTGCTAGAGAAAACACCCCTGCCAGCCTGGGAACATTCACTCAGGCAGTAAGGAATAAATATTTACAGTTAGCTGGAATTTCCAGTTCTTGGGCACTGAACCCAGATAGCAACCTCGTGCTCAAACGTCTACTTCCAGCAGTCTTGGGATTGGGAGCGCCTCCCCACCCCACACTAAGTAACCCTCGGGGTTCAGGATTTAAAGGATCCATTATGTGTGTAAGAGTTCGAGCAAGGTAGGAACGTTCTTCCATCCCTCTTGCCTCCAGAGCCTGGGAATAATTGCAACTATTAATAGGAAACATTCACCAAGGCCTTACTGTGGGTCACACCTAATTCTCACAACATCTCATAGGACAGGCACTAATGGTGTTCCCATTTTCTCGGGAAAAACTGAGGCAGAGAGGCCAAGGAATTTACCACAGCGTCCCCAAAGTGAAATGCTGCCAGGTCAGGAATTGAACCTGGCACATGTCTCTATGCTGATGTCCCGATTTGGAGCTTAATGGCCTATTAGTTGTGTAGCCAGCACTTCCCTCCTCCCCCTCTTGTGATTTACTCCCTTAAATTATGTAAGCATGTGTCAGTTTCTTCTACTCAACTGTAAGCTTCCCTGACGGCACTGACTTTCTCTTACTCATCTTTGCGTTGCCCAAAGTGCCTGGTCTGATGTTGCACACATAACTTGTTATGTAATATAGATTTAAAAATAAAATCACCTTCTCTCCTTTGCTGTTTAGCAGGGGAAACTTAAACCCAGGCATGAAAGTACCAAAAGAAAATAACTGTCATGCTCAAATTCTATTTTCCAGATATCCCTCAATAACAAAGGGCAAATAATATAATTTATTTATTTAGCGGGCATTTTCCAGACAAAGAGAAGCAGAGCTTATTGCTGGGAATCTAAGTATTCTTTAGGGCGGAAAGAAATGATCTCAGGTAGAAGTTGAAGCTGCAAGAAGGAATGAAGAACAGCAGAAAAGATCAATATGCAGGTACATCTACGTGAATCCTGACCGTGTAAAACCATAATAATTATGCCTTTGGGGGGTTAAGAAATGTGTAGGGTTAAAATTCATGACAACAAAAAACATAATACAAGAGAAGGATAAATAGGATTTCAGTGTTCTAAGGCTATTGTATTGTTTGGAAATAGTAAAAAGTGCACATTTATAAAATGTCTCTCATAATTTAAGTGTGCATGTTGTGATCCCTATGGTATCCATTAAAAGTAAAGTAAAAAAATGTATAACTAACAAGCTAATCAAGGAGAAAAAGAAGAATAATAAAAAATACTTGATTAATCCAAAAGAAGGCAAGAAAGGAGAAGAAAAAAAAGAGGACAGGACAAATACAAAACAAATAATAAGATGGTAGATTTAACCCCAAATATATGAGTAATTACATTAAAAACATAACCACACTGAAATTCTCTAATTAAATGACAAAAATTGTCAGACTAGATTTCTTAAAAAACCTTAAGTATATGCTACTTACAAAAGACTTTCTTTAAATAAAGCCACAGAAAAAAAATCAAAGTAAAAGGATGGAAAAAAGATAACATACAATTTGGAATGCTGTATTAGGCTTTTGTTTTGATTTTTAAATGGTGTTGGCAAAATCCCAGTAACTTCCAACTCCTGTCCTACTGCATTGCTGCTTTTTCCAAATGCTCATGCCCTGGGAGGGAAGAATATATGTGATTCTGGAAGGTGGGGTTCAGTTTAGATGTTGAACTTGAAAGAAGAGAATATTGAAAAATACAGCTTACACTTCAGATAAAAAGTCAAGTAGGTGAACGGATAAATAAACTGTGGTATGTCCAAACAATGGAGTATTATTCAGCACTGAAAACAAAAGAGCTCTCAAGTCATGCAGGAACCTTAAACACATATTACTAAGTGAAAAAAGCCAATCTGAAAAGGCTCCATACTGTATGATTCCTACTATAATGACATTCTAGAAAAGGCAAAACTATGGAGACAATAAAAACAGCAGTTGCCAGGAGTGGGGTAGGAGGGAAGAGATAACTAGGCAGAGCACAGAGGATTTTTAGGGCAGTGAAAGTATTCTGTATGATATTTTAACAATGGATACATGTCATCATACATTTGTCCAAACCCACAGAATGTATAACACCAACAGCAAATCCTACGGTAAACTATGGACTTTGGGTGATTATGATGTGTCAATGTAGGTTCATCCTTCATAAAAAAATGTACCACTCTGGTGAGTGGTATTGATAATGCGGGAGGCTATGCATGTGTGGGAGCAGGGACTATATGGGAAATCTCTGTACCTCCCTCTCAATTTTGTATAAACCTAAAACTGCTCTAAAAATAAAGTCTTAAAAAAAAAAGAACTCAAAGAACAGTACACCAAAAAGTGAATTTTACTGTATCATTTTTCTAACGCATAAAAAAATTTAGAAAATAAAAAGAGTCAGTCTCTGGATGTGTTTAATCAAAAAATGGCTAAAAGGCCCCGTGGTTAACAATGGACCAGCTGTTCTTTACAGAGGTAACTGAAAGGCACACCGGGGCTAATCCTTCCAGTGGAACACAACACGTGCTCTCAGGCTCATGAATAGGAAAAAACATTAACCATTTTTAAAAACACACACACAGTCATTTTTACACATTAAGAGTCCATTAACTCCTGGGGCAAAGTCCCAAATTTCCAGCAGTACCACAACACACAAAGAATACAAATCCATCATAAGATGGAGAGAATAAGTCTCAATTATGCCCCCTGTGTCCTGATTCTCTTGTTGGACTTGACAAATCTTAGAGATAAACTATGAACAAGACAGTTATATACTGTGAGATTAGTAAAAGCTGGCAGCCAGAAATCCATGCCCGTTGGCTATTAAAATTAGACTCAAAGCTGGATCCAGCATATTGCTAGACAGTGATGGGCATTATTAAAACATGGAACAAGAAGCTTATTATTGGCTTCTCAGCCGCCACCCTAACACGTAGGCTACCTTAGAACCAAAGAGAAAGCTATAGGATGTTTTGATGCCACTGTTTCTTAAAAAATAAATAACAAAAAATAGATATTAGAATCTTTTTGTATAAAGAGGAGATAAGAGGAAGGAAAGAACTAAAAGTACAAGGGTTTGGCACTTAGGGACTACGTGTTTGTGTTCTTATTCACTGACCCAGTGGTTTTTGTTATGAATCACACTCCTCGATACACAGTCTTCTCCGTGGAGACTCTGGGTTCACCTTTCCCAGCACCTATCACAATGCCTGGAATAAAGTAGGTGCTCAATAAATATTTAGAGAACTCAATGAAACCATCAGAGAAACAAACAAAGGTCATTTGTTAGAGTCAATATCCTACCATCATCACTATCACCCCCAAAAAGAAGTACCTACAGACTAGGAGTACATTCTAAGTGATTGCTGAGTGTACAGAGAGAAACGAGATGGATTTGCAGAAACCAAAAACGAAGTAAGTTTTAGGAATTTTGGCAAATCTGACCCAACATCGCAAACCTCAGTCAGTCCTACCAAGGAAGAATGGATTGTCACATAAACTGCCACCTGTTCTCCCTAAATTAAAACAAGGATGGCTCCCTCTCTCAACTGAGCGCAGGAAAACAAAGCCCTTCCTATTCTTTTTCTTGTGCTCTTGCAGCTTTGTCATGTTAAAAAATATTTTAAATCACAAAAGTAATATGTTGTCATTATAGAAAATAATAAAAAAGGGAAATCACTTTTAATTCTACTATCTAGATTTGAGAACATAACGTTAACATTTATGCTTTTCCATTCTCCTATGCTTATATTTGTTTTTCTGAGAAACGTTCTTGTCCCTGAACAATACATCACGCTATCTTTCCACCTTGTTAAATATTCCATTTAACCAAACCCTAACATGGCACCAATCACATTTTGTTTCTTGCAGGCACCAGCAAGGAGATCTACTGACTTATTCTCCTGTACCTAAATCCTTCTTCAAGTCTGCTGCTTGCCTACCATTTCTTTCCTTAAAGCCCACATCTCAAGGAAGCACAGTGTTTGCCTCTGGACTCCTTTTATTTGAACTGCAGCCATTTTATTTAATTAGAGATTAAATACCTCCCTTTCCTTTCCCCAAAATCCAGCTACCTAAAGCCTGGTTTTACTTGTGAACCATGCTTACTGAGATCGTTTCTCAGAAAATCACAAGACACTGGTGTGTGCGTTTGGATTATTACCACTGCATCTATTAGTAAATATTAATTGAGTCCCTTGATATATACAATTTGGTGCAGAATGACAGTGAATTGGAGTCAATGAGGGAAATATCTCCCTAACCCTTTCAGGTGAGGAGTTTGGACCACTGGAAAATAACACAGGTAGAATGGCCTTTGAAATCTTAAGTGTGTTTTATCAAGCCTCAGTGGCAGCATTTTCTTTACTCTTAGAATACGTTCCACAACTTGAATCGAAGTCTGTGAGAAATATGATTCAATACCCAAATTTGTACTTAATTCATGGCCTTTCAGGGAAGCACATTATGATTAGGGAAAGGCTAAGTAAAATGAATTACATCATAGTCATAACCACCATCTGGAGAACACCTTGAATCATCAGGCATTTTATATGCTTTATTTCTAGTCTTAATTAATCCTATAAAGTTGTCTTACAAATGAGATAACAGAAGCAGAGGAAGTTGAAGTAACTCACCCTTAGTCACCCAGCTAGTAAGTGTCAGAGCCAAGATTCAAATCCAGTGCTGTCTGGCTCCAAAACCAGGGCTCATTGACCAGAGACTATAAATAAATCACACTGCTGGGTCCCTCAGTTCCCATCTGATCTATGGACTGCACAAGCCCAAGGAGGAGGGTCTGTCCTGTTATCCACTGCTGCCAGCACCACCTGCATCCTCAGGAGGTAAGATCGGACCTTCCTAAGCCACATCACAGAAAACATCCTCCGGAACGGGGAGGGTATAGGGAAAAATGTCTTCCTTCTTGGTTTTGTTCAGTGTGTTACGCAGCATGATACTGTAAATGGGATGACAAGGAGTAGATCTGGCTGCACAGCCTGATGCTAGAACCTACCCCAAACACAATGATTCTTAACTTTGACTACACATTAGAATCACTTGGAGAGCTTTTAAAAATACTGATTCCTAGTCCTCCCCCTAGAGATTCTGATTTGACTGGTCTAGAGTGGAGTCCAAGCATCAGAATTTTTAAAAATTTCTCTGGATGATTCTAATGGACAACCACTAAGAACCACTGCCCTAGAAGGGGTGTGTGTGTGTGTGTGTGTGAACCTAAACACCTAATATCAGTTATTTTTCCTTATTACATATACCTGGTAAAATCTGAAGCACAGGGACCAAAAGATTACTGGGAAAGACAGACAACCCGGGCTACAATACCTGGGCTGTATCTTCCATCAGTCCACGAATCTTCTCCACAACATCGTTGCGCCGATGCTGGCGCAGAGCACTAATCAACTGGGCGAGGCTGGCCTCAGGCCCCCGGATGGTCCAGTGCTGCAGAGCTGCGTAGGCCCGCTCGTGGTCTGCTGTGTACCCATTGGAGAAAGCGGCCACCTCCCTCTCACTGGCATTGCACAGAAACTGATAGATGTCCTTCCACTGGCTTCCCACCTGGGCTGCTACAAGCTTCAGGATGTCAATACCTAAACCAGAGAGAAAATAAAATGAAAAAAAAAAAAAAAAACCCACAGGCATGTGAGGGAAGTCTTTATATACAAGGCTGCTCTATTTTAATGAACTAAAAGCAACATTCTTTCCCACTGCTATACATCAAAGGAATGCATTGCCTTCTCTAAGCACTTGGCACATGCAGCCCAACCTGGGGACTTGTTAGGTACCGTCCTGCAAATTTCACTTCCTAAACGTGGAAACAGAAGGAGCTATCTGGAAGTATAATAAATCACCCCAAAAGATGTTTTCAAAGCCAAATCCAAACAAAGCAATCAGAGTGATTCCTTTGACACTGCTAAAAACCAGAACCAAGTAAATTAAGAGGCTCCCAGGCTAAAAAAAGTGGTGACGTCGTGAAATCTCGCAAAAGGCAAGCCACAGATTAAAACTTCAGTGGAGTTGATCCAGCACTGTCTGGGTAGAGGGTGTTCAGATTCTGGCAATGGTGTCCTTTATGTCAATTGCCAATGTACCCAGCTGTTCCAGCCCAATAGAAGCATTTCTTAAGAACTTCTGACTTCTTGTCCTCTATTCTATGCTCAACAAGCACTTTTCTGATCTATTATTCAGTCTTCTAAGTTAACTTGCACAGTCATAATGACAACAACAGCCAAAATGACAGTTAAAAAACAATAGCGATTATCTTCCAGGTATTACATTAAGGCGTTAGCTCACTGAACATCTTTATAAGGCATTAACATTCCAATTGCACAGGTAAGAAAAAACACTTAGAAAAGTGAGTCAATTTGCCCAATATCACAAAGGTAGGGGGTTGGGTATTGAACCCAACTCACCCGATAATATTACGTATTGTCAATCTGGCTTATCAGTCACTTAAAAACTTGGTCAGCATGGGTCTGCTGTCCCCAGATCTGATGAATGCAGGGTGAAATGCCAAAATCAAATCTCAGAATCTGCAAACTCAGGACAGGCACCTGGCAGCGACCCTCTGTGAGGGTTGGCTTTCCCTGAGTAACACACTTTGGTGTCTCCCTCTTTCCAGCACCTTCTCTCTGCAATCGCACTTTGGCTTTGCCCAAATTTACACATGGGGTGCATAGATAACCTCACAGTAAGGGCTTGGGTTGTTTACCACAACAGGTGGGTGAGTCCTCTGAGTTAATACCGTGTCTCTGAATGAGGTCATACTCACACGCCTGGATATCAGACTTATTATAGTCAACAATGTCTTAAAAACATTTACTACTCAACAACAACAACAAAAAAATGGGGTAAAATTCCCAAGTGAAGCCTAGGGAAGAAAGGAAAAGAGATAAATAAAGAGGAGCTTACTATTATGGTTGATTGATTTTTTTCAATTAACTAGAGGCTAACCAGGAAAAAAAAATCGCTTTTGCTCCAATCAGTTATTGCAGTAAATATTAAAAAAATAAGCTATCAATTTTTGCCTAAGAAAAGAGCATTAACAATTCTAGAAGTTTCTTTGAAAATGGAGGACTTCGTGGTTCCTCCATATAAATCATTACTCTGCCATGCAATCCTGTTGAGGCAGATGATTGGGAACACTACATACACCTCCTGAATCAACCGTCTGAAAATGGTTTTCGAAAAATAACTTCTTAGTAGAAGGCTGCTTTCTTGTCAACTGTAAAAGTAGAATTCCTCAAAATGAGACATTACTGTACTTCTCACACTATTTTCCCCGGCAGTGTGAAATATACTTGAACCAGTTGCCTTTCAGTTCTCATGGCAATGTTTAGCCAAATACAAAGCTTTTGATTTCAAGCAAATAGACTCCTCAAAACACCCATGTCCTATTTAAAACCCCACAGGTAACTTAAAGGAGCGAGCCGGCTCTTTGTGGTTGATGTGGTAGATTCTTCCAAACGCCAAAAGGCTTATTAGTCCCTGAATCTTAATTTAGGTCAATTTGACTAAGGCCCACAGTGTCTTACATGAAAACGGGACTGCGTTTTCTTGTACGTGGGACCTTTGTTTAAATCTTCATAATGCCAGTGACAGTGTGGCTTTGGGCAGACCACTAACCGTCATGTCCGTTTCCTCATTTGTACAATGTAGATACTCGCTGAAGTCCCTGGGGACAAGCTGATTAACATTTTCTATAGAGTTGATATATTTTTGGAAGTACCCCATCATTACAAGTGCTCCATATACTGGGCACTAAAACTTAAGACTAAATGCATTTCTGATGCAAATACACAGCCTTTATAGAGTAATTACAGAGTTTAAAAGACTTAGCCTTAACAACAGCTCCTTCTTCCAAAACCCAGTATTTACCCTTTTTTTTTTCAGCCACAAAATAAAGGAAAACACAAAGAATGGATACAATGAGATTTCCCTTCAACTAAAATTGGCTGGACACTAAATTTAAGGCCCACAAATCAGGTTTGATCTTATTCTTTTACTATGAAAACATGGAGGAAACGCACAGGAACCCCCCTGGGTCAGCCATGTTTGTCACCACTGCCAGTTACCATTCTGGAGGTGATAAATCTAAAGATGGTGGAGACAATGGCTCCCTCCGGAGATACCAGCCTCCCAGCCTAGAACATGGTCAACAAAACCCCAGCAGGAGAAGGGGAGACCAGTCTGAACTAGCCCATGAGTTTGCTGCACCTCATCCCCACCCCATAGCTGCCACAAGGAAAAGAAAAACCTGCAGAATCTGTCAAGAGTATTTATTGAGCAGTCATTGTGTATTACTGTGTTTGCTGGATGGATAACCTTTATGAGATTTTAAGACAGAATTTATCACCAAGAAAATGAAGTAACACCAATGAAATAGAAAATCTGATGGGCTTTGAGAGTGTTCTTTGTTTAGAGAAAAAATTTTAGGCAAAACTAAATACAACTAGAGAGAAAAGCAATAGGACGATTAAACCAAATTGAGATAGTTACCTCTGCGGGGGGAGAAGGGGAATGTTACTGGGTGCCCAGAAGGGACTTCAAAGGTATCACAAGGTTCTGCTTCCTAAGCTGGATGGTGGATGGTGGTGGGGAAACGGGTCTTTTTATTTTCTTACTTTGTTTGATATTTATTTTATTATTGCTTTTTAAACTACATATATATGACATGTATTTATATATACACATACTTTCAAGCGAGATATATATAAGTGTTTTTAATGTTATTGGTGAGGAATCTCACGTAGAAAGGTTGGTGACAAGTTTAAGGTCACCCAGCCACTTAGTGGTACCTCTATTGTGGTTAATGGGGAATGTGATGTAGTAGAGGAGCATTCTTATTGGCTGCAATTATGCTCCTTGGGCATGACCACCTAGTCTACATATGAATGCACTCAGGGTTGGCCGTGGTGTGTGTGCTACTTCCTGGCCTGTTATTACTGACCAAGCAGATGCTGGGAGAGTTTTCTCTGGGGCTAGCAAGTTTAGTTCTTTGCTTTAAAACTATGGCACTCAAAAAAAAAAAAAAAAAAAAAGAAAAAGGAGAGATGAGCAAACTTTTTCTATAAAGGGCAACAGTAAATATTTTAGGCTTCGAGAACCATACAGTCTGCCGCAGCTCCTCAACTCTGTTGTAATGTGAAAGCAGCCATAGGCAATACAAGTGAGCATGGCCGCATTCTAATTAAAATTATATCTACAAAAACAGGCTGTGGGCTGGAAATGGCTCACGTGCTGTAGTTCACCCACCTCTGAAACTATAGCAATTTAAAGACACCTAGAAAAAAAATTTTTAAACGAAATAAAGAGACCTAAACTATCAAATGGCATAAAGATTTAGAAAAGCTCTTTGTTGAAACACACACACACCAACACAAGACAATGAAAGTTCCCACCCCAATTATTAAACCCAATGTGAAATGATAGTGGGGAAAGAGAGACCAGCTCTCTGCTTGGCAGGGTGCCCTGGTCATCTGTCCCATCAGAGTTCCGAGGGTTTTCATCTAGACAGGAGATGGTCCCTGTGTTGAACTGATCTGAATTGTTTGGCTGAACGTGACACCAAGTCTCTTTTTTCTTAGGTTGAAAAGCAACACAAACTTCAACCCACTGAAGGGCTAATAGACAGGGGTGTGGAGCTTAACACTTTTCCTATGATGTCACGTCCTGACACTCTGGGGAATGGTTGAAGTTTCTCAAGAAGTCATCGAAGGAGTCAAATCCTATAAACCAGAGGCTGTAATTGCCAGGAATTGTGTGTGAGAAGGTGGCCCTGGCCCCAAGAAAATGGCTTGTAAATTTTAAGGTGCAGGCAGTAGAAAGATTATGAACTCTGCAATCACAAGATACAGTTTCAAACTCCATGACCTGTTAGTTGTGTGAGCTCAGGCAAATAACAAGCTCTAAGATTTCAGTGTCCACATCAGTAAAATGAAAATACCATCTCTCCTCTCATAGGGTGGGTAGGGAGATTTATAGAGTCAAGTATCAAAACCATAAAGCACAGCACCTCTGTGCACATGGGTTCTCCTTCCTTTGTCTCTTCCATTTCTGCATGGACAAGAGTCGTTGGGACAGTGTACCTAAAAGGTTGGAGGAGTTCTGCACAGACACAGGTTTTAGCATCAGGATTATAGGTGCTGAACCATGAAGCCAAGCACCAGAATCTTGGCTTCATGTGTTTTCCAGAATCTCACTCGTATGTGTCAGAAGGGGCACCATCACACAGGAAGGGCACCACCCACAGAAACAAATGTGAAAGGAAAAATGCTGCTGTCGTCCCGGCCACATGCAGGGCATCACAACAGAGTGGGCTCTTCCGGGTGAGCTGACACGGCCCAGATCTGCCACAAGGGAGCTCAAGAATGAAGGCATGAGGTGATCAACTGGGTTGTTAGGGAAGAAATGGCATTTTCCAGTGCATTATAAAACCCTGAATTAGATATTATCTGGGTGACAACCCGAATTTGAGGCTTGTTTTTTATAAAGCTCAATGTCAACTCCAGTATGCAGTAGAGTTCCTCCTCCTCTAACAGAAACCTGAATTGACCTTTATAGTCAGAAAAGGTCTTAAAGCTCTTTCCTTTTGGAGATAAATATCTGAAATGAGTGCCATCATTAAGAACCCATATTAAAGCCTTCCCTGGAAGATGTATGAAGGACAGTGTGATGACAGAGCCGGAGGAAACAAAGGCCGTCTGTAACCCACAACCAGCATGCTGGATCTCAGGCTGGGCAACCAGGCTGCATACTGACTGGGTGCATCAAAGAGATGAATGTTTTTTTTGTTTGTTTTTTTGTTTGTTTTTGTGTGTGTGTGAGGAAGACCAGCCCTGAGCTAACGTCCGTTGCTAATTCCCCTCTTTTTGCTGAGGAAGACTGGCCCTGGGCTAACATCGTGCCCATCTTCCTCTACTTTATATGGGACGCCGCCACGGCATGGCTTGACAAGCAGTGTGTCAGCAGGCACCCGGGATCCGAACCCGCGAACCCCGGGCTGCCAAGCGCGAACTAAACTGCTGCGCCACCAGGCGGCCCCGAGATGAATGTTTTTTTAAGCTTTTTGATGGTACCAAATTCCCATCATTTAAAAGATTCAAGCATTCCCACTGCATCTCCCATACTTGTTAACTGTAACGTCAGCTCTCCTTATTCTTCTAGAAAGAGAGATAAGAGGGACAAATAATGAGAAAATTCCCATGGAGGCAATTAATACACAACCTCCTTCCAGGACAGCTGACTCCACTTCTCCCTGTGCTTGTTTCTCTACACACACACAGCAGTCTCCCGAGACACACCTGGAAAACAGGAGACATGAGCTCAAGACTACTTCCCTTCTACCATCACTCCGATTCCCGCTCCCTCGAGACATGCTCTTTCATTGGCACGTGCTGTGGCCCCAGGCCTGCAAACTGCAGAAACAAGGGCAAAGGTGGACACGACACATACCACATATGTACAGAGCAATGTATGTCAAGTTCGGAAATTTGAATAAAAACCTGGCTTTAGTATTCCCAGAATCGACGTTCTTCCCTGTACAATGGCCATGTCCTTAGAGATGCCTTTTCCGACCACCTTCTGCCTGAGTCCCACATCTGCTTTGATCCCCAGCACCTCCCAGAGCCTAGCACATAATAAGAATATAATGAATATCTTTGAATGAATGAGCCTTTTTTTGTCATCCCTCCTCTCTTCCCTGAAGCCCCCCATTTATCATCTCATTAGCCTCTGTAACTTAAGCCACTGAGAACCCTAGGGCCACTTCCATGGATACAGACCTCCAGTCTGTGTACTAATGAGAAGGCTAGCCCACGGTGTGGAACCAGGGAAGCCAGCTCTTGTGCAGGAGGAAGAGGAACCAGGGAAGCCAGCTCTTCTGTGCCAGGAAGCCAGCTCTTGTACAACAGCCTCTCCCTCTGCTGGTGCCCTCTTCCCACTGAGGGTGGTGCACCACGTCCATGTCAGGGGCCAGAGCTGAGGAGGAGGAAAGGTCTCCCAGATTCTCCCACTGCAGTGAATCTTCCTGCAGAGATAAGCTGTCCAGGCTGTGGTCTGTCTGGCCTGATAACAGAGTTAAGTGGTCCTAAAAGCAACTGACCCACATGTACACACGTTTTGCGGTAACCAGTATATCTTAGGATGGTTAAAAGATGGCATATCAACAGGGATCTGTCCTAACACATCACACAAGAAACTGCTTCATCAACCCTGGGAACTCGGGATGCCCCGCATTAAAAATACTCCTTTCCGGGGCCGGCCGGTGGTGCAGCGGTTAAGCTCGTGCGCTCCACTTTGGCTGCCCAGGGTTCGCGGGTTCGGATCCCCGGTGCCCGCCAACACACTGCTTGTCAGCCATGCCGTGGCGGCGTCCCATATAAAGTGGAGGAAGATGGGCACGGATGTTAGCCCAGGGCCAGTCTTCCTCAGCAAAAAGAGGAGGATTAGCAACGGATGTTGGCTCAGGGCTGGTCTTCCTCACACACACAAAAAATTCTCCTTTCCTAGCTGAGGTACAAAACTCAGTTGGAGGAACTGTTTAAACTTCATTTTAACTCCAAAAAGTGATCTCTGAAGCAGAATTCATCACTATCTTGTTGAAAGTTCAGTAGACAACCATTGTAAGTTCAGACGAATCTCAGGAGCAACTGAAAACCACCGTGCAAAGGTCCCGCGATGTTAACGGACAGACTGTTGATGAACGACAGACTCTATCAGAGCAGTCAACAATTTTCCAGATGGAAGAAATAGATTCACTGATGCCGCGAGGAAAGCTAATAACCTTTGATTTCATTCCACAAAATCAAAAACGCCTCCTTCCTCCTTGTCTTAGTCTGAATTTGAAGCTGTTCATTTATTCACTCAACAAAAATATACTGAGCACCCACTCTGCACCAGACACTAGTCTAGGCACTGCGGTACGGCAGCCAGCAAAGCAAAACAAAATCCCCCCCTCATGAAGCCTTTCTTATATGGGGGGACACGGCAAGTTATAAAATATTTAGTGCATTAGATAGTGAGGAGAGCTAAGGAGAAAAATAGGTGAGGGAAAGGGGACTGCAGTTTTAGATATGGGGCCTTCTCCCCCATAGCTAAGAGAAAGCATCACTGAGGCTGAACATTTCAATCAAGAGCTAAAGGGGGTAAGCCAGGCAGATATCTGGGGGAAGGGAGTTCCAGGCAGAGGGAACAGCAGGTGTGAAGGAAGAAGGAGTGTTGGCGTGAACAAGGAGGAACAGGGAGTTGGTGTGGTTGGAGCCCGTGAGTGACAGGGAGAGTGGTGGGTGTCCCAGGCTGGGAGACAAATGGTGGGGAGGGGAGTACAGATGGCACTGGGCCTTTAGGCTGCTTCTCTGCACGCGATGAAACGTCACTGGAGATTTTAAACAGAGGAATGACTACCTGACACACATTCGAACAGGATCATTCCGGCTGTTGTGTCAAGAATAAACTGAAGGGGGCACAGGCAGAAGTGGAGCAACCAGTTAAAGGCCACAGCAATAATCCAGGAGGGAGGCAATAGTGATTTGGGCCAGAGTGGTGGTAGTGATAGGAAACGGTAGTGATAGGATAGCAAACTGCATACATTTTGGAGGGAGAGCTGATGGGATTTGCTAGCGGATCAAAGATGGGGTGAGAAAGAAGGAAAGGAGTCAAGGATGGCTCTAAGGTTTGGCTCTGAGCAACTGGAAGACTGGAGGAGCCACCTTCTGCAGCGGGCAACTGATGCGGACGTGTGGTTTGGGATTCAGTTTTAGACATCTTAAATTTGAGGTGCCTGTTAGACATCTGGGTCTGTCAAGCAGGCGGGAGGGTATCTGCATGTCGAGTCAGGTATAAGGTCCAGGCTGGATACCTGCACTTGAGAATTACCAGCAGATAGACGGTATTTAAAGTCAAGGGTCAGCAAGGGAGGGGGAGTGTGCAGGTAGAGAAGAGGTGCCCGTCCTGAGCCCCGGGGCTCTGCACTATTTAGAGGTTGAGTCAAAGAGGAGGAACTGGCCAAGGAGATGGAGAAGGAGCAGCCCGAGAGGTGGGAGGAGAACTGGGAGAGCTTAGTGTCTTGGAGGCCAAGGGAATCAAGACCGTCAAAGGCTGCCAGGAGACCAAGCAGAGGAAAACTGAGAACTGAACACCGTGGTTAGAATGGTGTTGTCCAACTATACGGAAGACGCAACCTTGTGGCTAAAATATTGCCATATGTTACTGACTCTCAGACATCTGAATGCATATTTTAATCAATGCCCTCTCATAGCTTGGTTGCAGTGGGTTTTTTTCCTCAGTGGCATATAAAATAACAGTATGTCTCATAATCAGTGCTGTCTTCAATTTGATGAAATATAGCCAAAGCTATTATTTTTTAATTGATAAATGTGAACCCACCTAATTTTTTAAATGCGACAGATCAACAACAAACCTAGTATGTCCAATTCTGTACATACCCTGCAATGTTAATGACCAACTACTCATGAAGAATGAAACAGAATTCTAGAAATTCCTCCTCCTCTGCAAAATCTGCTTATATAATACCTGACCAGGCTGATTCAAGGACACTAACTTTTAAGGATTTTTTTTTCTATTTGTATTTTAGCCGTACGTGGGGAAAATGTTGATTTGTTTTCTAATATCCCAAATAGCCTAAATTCAAAAGCTGTTAGTTAGGTAAGTTATAGAATAAAATATACGTTCAAAAAAAAATACCTTCCCCCTAAAGCCTAGAGAAAGAAGTCATCACTGGGTGGGCCTGGGGAGGACAGCATCCTCTGACTCTAGAGGGCAAAGGCCACATCCCTGGCCACTTTGTCTCTGGCCACACTGTGCACGAGATAATGCATTTTAGGCTATGGCAATAAGAGGCTTCTCTCCTGCAACAGTTCTATGTGCTTTATAATCCTGAAACATCCTTAGAGGTTAAACAGAAGGGTCTGTCTGCTGGCAATGGTATTACTGGAAGCCAAGGTGGAAAAGGCAGCGAGTGGGGTGGGTGGTGGAAACAGCCGCCTATTCCTTCCCCTGAAAAATGCCCTGGGGGCAGAGCACTAGGACACCGCAGCCTCTTAAAGGGAATAATCTGCTCCCTTCAGCCCAGCTCCTGGTGTTTACTCTTCAAGTCTACTTCCCATAGGAAATCTGGGCTGACAGACAGGATGGCTGTCTGGAATTTTGAGTCAAGGAGGCTTCGGGCAGAGGAAGGAGGGCTTCTCCGTCGGCCGCCGCTGCTGCTGCTGTCTGGTGCTGAGAAAACCACCAAGTTCAGAGATGTGAGTTCAGATTAGCAGGACTCCATCACCTCTGATTTACTGAAACAGCCTTTATTTTTTAAAACAGCTGTCAGAGCCTTCAGCCATTGGGTATCTGGCTTCAGAATTTTTCCACTTCAAACAATCTTTAAAAAAAGTGAAAAGTAAAAAATTGGAGTGACCTCTACAGAGGAAAACTCAACACTGATGACACTTTTGTAGCTTTCTTTCAGAACAAGCTGGGTTTTGCTAAGGATAATAAATTTTTCTTGCTTGAGCATGGTAAAAAAAAAATCAACCACAGAAATCTAGAAATTTCTAGGATCAGGTAATTGATGGGAAATCCAGATACTGAGAATCAAAGGGCAATGTCTATAACCAGACTGATGCCTGAGTTTAAAACCCGACACAGCCACTCTCCTGCTGTGTGACCGTGAGCAAGTTACTCTCTGTACCTCAGTTTCCCCATCTGTAAAACGATAATGAGAGTGGCCTACCTCATAGAGTTATGAAAATTAACTTAATGTTTATAAAATGCTTAGAACAGGCTATGGCACTGAGTAAGCAGGATGTATGTTTTTGTTAAAGTAGACAATGAAAACTTAATGGTAGCAAAAACATTTTCTTATAAGGTTAAAATAATATATTAGTAGTCACAATTTACACTATGATAGTGTCCCCATATCACCTCCTGATCTTGCCTGTGTCAGTAGTGGCAAACGTCTCATTACTTCACTTTAGAAAAAATGAAGTGGAGAAGTACTTGTTACCGAATTTCTAACACACTTCATTTATTCTTCATTTCTGAACACTGCATATGGTGGGTTTAATAATTCAGATGAAATGTTTTAAGTCATTCCTGAAACCTGATTGAAGAGTATATTGATAGTGTTCAAATACACATCCAGGGCACAGCTTCCAGTTACTCAACATCTGTCACCCAACCAACCACTGCAACCCGGGGAAATGCTTCTATAAGGAACACAACCACAATCCCACTCCTACAATTCGACCGCATCTTACTGTTACCCTGGGATGAGGAGGAAGTCTGCAGAGTTGTGAATCTGGGAGCTGCATTTCCTTTACAATCCCCAATAATGACCAATTCTCCCACACTTGACCAATCCTGAAGGAGGACCACAATTTGGGAAGAGAGGAAACATTTTTTCTAAGCGTGTTATTGGGATTCCTAAGGACCTAGAACCAAGAACGAAGTTGTTACTGAGTAAAACCTAAAGACAACACACAGACGAGACGAGATGCAGTTTGCTTGTTTGCTAGGTGAAGTGGGATGATGTTATGTAAGTAAAAAATATATTATCAGAAACAAGGCCTAAAATATAGCTCGGCTCAAGGACACAAAAGTGCACTAAGCAAATTAAACGCCAAAGGGCTAAGTTCCTTTGCTCTCCCAACCTCAGCTTCCAGAATCCTCACAGGCAAACGGCCTCTCCATTTTCTCATTCAAGAAACCTGAGTAATTGTTTTCAAACGACGACATCCTCTGTACTGAGCAGAACCCTGCAGTCCTTCGACCAGAGAGGCAACGTGTGAAATATAAAGGGCACTTCCCAGGAGTCAGGAAACCCAGGCTCTGGTCTCCCCTCTGGCCCACTGGGCATGTGACCTTGGGCAAGTCACTCTTCTTCCCTGGGCCTTGGTTTCAGCTTCTGTAAAGTGAGAGGATTGAACTAATGAGTCTCTTCTCTCTCCGACTTACACACACACACACACACACACACACACACACACACACAATTCTTCATGATCTCCATTGCTCTCTAACTTGAAGTTTTCCCAGAATAAAACTAAAACAAGCATTCCTTATGTTATGAAAGCCTAGTAGCCCTAGTCCTAGGGCAGTGCCCTGAACTTGGTGTTCAATTATATATAATTCAATGACAATAACAGAAGTCAAGCAGTTTAATAATGAGCTATTTTTGACATTTCCTAATCTTTCCTTTGCCTCGGGATTCCTTAAAGGTGAACCTGGTTATACACTTCCCCCATCATTTCAGAGCAGGATAGCACAGTGTACACAGGAAATGTTTACTTCATATATTATATTCCCCTGCTTCAGCCAAAGCACAACTAATTGAGAATTGACAGGTCAACCAATGAGTTTCTCTTTAAGAAAATACTTCAACCTGTATACAACAACTCTCAAACAGGAGATAATACAGCCAAAAGCAGAACAAAGAGGGAGAAATACGTAACAAAGACAAGAGGATAGTTCCTCTCCAATCTAATACCGCTCATAGCATTTTTCCCTGAAGAAATTCACGGTCGTCATGGCGAAAGATAAATCCTGTGGACAAGACCTCTGCCTGGGCCTCTGGGGCCCGCAGGACACTTAGCCTGTCACCTGTGGGTGAAACCAGACTTGGACATTGCCTTTCTGGAAGTGAAATAAATTATTTCTATAAGCCTAGCCTTCCACTCTTATATGAGGGACGTTTTTCCTCTTCCTCAAGGATCACTTTTAGACTGTAAAATTTTAAGCACAAAGTCCCAACGAATTACAAAGATGCACAGATCTGTGGTCAACATGTAATTTAAGAACTCCTTTACTGGGGAGAGTAATTGTCCCATTAATGAGCTGTGATGAGAATATATGAAAGCTAAAGTGGGTTGCAGTGTAGCGAAAGCCTAAACCTATTTATTACCACTTAGCTAGACTGCGAGGGGTTCACTGCCAGCACACGTGTATCCCAGAAGCTGGTGCTCTTTACAGAAGGGTATGAGCTGCTGGCCTCCTGGCAGCCAGTATGAGAGTTAAGCAACTTTTCCAAAGCAGGTAAAGCATGTTCCAGATATGTCCCCTCGTGGCCAACGCTCCTTGGCCCACAAGAGGAGACCAAGGTCTCCCGCAGCATAAAAACTCAGAAATGGATGAAAGCTTTGGACAAGGCTTCTCAACTCCTTTGCAATCAAGGTGACACACTTGAAGGGACTGAAAAAACCCAAAACATTAGTTCTGTAATAACTGCTCAATCTCTAACACACTATAAAAATGTCTCACTTTCTCCCAAAAAGCAAGCAGAGTTATTGCACGTTCTGTTGGTCCTCCCCAACCACGTGTCCTGATTTAAGTGGAAATTTTTGCTACTCTGACCTTACTCTATTATAAGCGTGTTGCAGTGAGCACACAGTCCTTCTTTGGCATCAGTTGGGATTCAGCTTGGCTTCTTATCTGTGACTAGCAACACACTGTACTCCACTCTACGGCACACCACAGGACCAATCAGGTCGTGGTTCCTTGGCAGACATCAGTGTGACAGTAGGTATACTTGTTTACGGCAAATAGTTACATTGATCAAAATCTGGTGACTCTCCTGTGATGAATTTAAGTCTCCTCATTTTACAAACCAAGTTGAGATTCAAAGAGAGAAAGTGTTTTGCCCAGGATCATCCAGCCTTTTAGTAGCAGAACCAGATCTGGACTTCAACTCTCCTAGCCCAGTGTTATTTCTGCCCCACAGCTCCTCCTTTGTACTGTAATCCAACCTTTGAGAAATGAGCCCATGTCTCTGCTCAATTGTCTCATACTTCTTCAAAGGACTGCATTTCAGATATCCTTATCCCGGGTAGCAGATCCTGCATCCCTGCCCAACTCTCCTCAAGTAGCACTAGAAGAGTTCTGAACCAAGAAGATATTTGGTTCCATTACTCTCAGTTTCTCTATAAGGAAAGCAGGGGTGGATCTGGAGTCTAAAGCTAGATGCATCTGTCTACGAATCCTCTTGGCCCCTCTCTCCACTCAAAGTATATCAGTTCCCTGAGCAAACAGATGAAAGGTGGGAGGAGAGATTGGAACCCAAGCTATCTTTTCTTCCTCTATGGCTCCTGTTTGTCTAAGAGACAAGTTGTAGCAAGTCCATGGCAGGTACAGTTGTGAGCTGGACCCACAAGGTAAGACTGAGCTCTCCTGGTAAAAGCTGATTTCTATTAGCAGACAGAGGGAGCACAGAGCAATTTTTAAGAGAAAAGGCAAGGATACCTGCCACCTTTTCCTAGCTCCCACATACATCTGATGGCCCTGCTTTGTTACTCATCCCTTCAGCAGACTGGGAAACAGTTACTGCTAAAAGTAAGGTGCGAGAATTGCTGAAATTCGAGAAAGTCTCTAAGAAGAACCAGAGTGCTTATCCAAGCTATGCAAGCCACCAGGAGACAAGAGACGAGAAGCTGCTAAGAGAAGACAATTTTGTGGCATAGATCAGAGGCTGGCAAACTATGACCTGTGGGACAAGACTCTTATTTTCACAAATAAAGTTTTACTGGAACACAGCCAGGCCCATCTTTACACGTTGTCTATGGCTGTTTTCATACTACAAAAGCAGAGGGGAGTAGTTGCAACATCAGTGTATGATGCTCAAAGCCTACGATATTTCCTACTTTGCTGACCCCTGGTATAGATAGTTCAGAGAAAACATTACTGTGAAGAGAATAAATCCACATCCAAATATAAAGCCAATAATGAGTCTCGTTTATTACCTATGAGGCTTTCTGCCCATGTGAGAGGGCACTACCTACAATAGTACATTAATTAAACAAGTAATGAATCATATCTGCTATAGAGGGAAAACATGTTTCTAATAAGCTCTTATAAGGTGGCAGTTTTGCCACTACAGTTGCATGTATTTTAAGAGACTCTTTCTGGTCATTACTTCTGTGAGCAAATCAGGAAACAGACCAAGAGATTACCAGAGAGGACGGAGGTGATGATGACAGCAGTGAGAATGGCGTGCCGTCTCCATCATCCTCATCCTCACCCTCACGCTAGCACTTGTGGACCACTGGCATGTGCTAAGCACCGGGCACACATTCACTTACTTAATTCTCACAACAAACTATGTGCTATTATCATTCCCTTTTTACACATGAGCAAAATGAGGCAGAGAGTAGTTAAATAACTGGCCCTCAATCACACAGCTAGTAAGTGGAACCCGACTCCAGAGTCTTCGTTCTTAACTGCATGTTATAACACCTTTTTCTTAACCTTATAGAGGCCCAGGAAAATAAAAGGTCTTTGAAATGACAAGGGAATGGCAAATCTAGAATTTTAGAACTTAGGTTTATTGATATAATTTCTAGTCTATAATGCTATTTTCCCCCCAAAAATCCTTGCCTCCAATGCCTCCCTTGCTCCCACCTCTGACCCAACTACATGACTCCCACAAGCTTCTCTGCTTAAGACCACCCACAAGGTTAATCCATTTCCTTTCTGGTTAAACACAAACACCTGAACATTTACAAAGGGGCCTCGGCCTTTGAACTAGTGGGTTTCTCTCTCATCACATCACTCTGCTCTCCAGTGTCCATGGGCCAAAGTGTTCCACTTTAAAGAAGCAAATCAGATGGAAGAATACCAGCAATCTTTTTGTAGCCAGTTTTTGCATATTTTAAAGCACTGCTATCATGAAAGCCTCCTTTAGCTCTGAAAAATGATTCCACTTGGTATCTATGGGAATTTAGTACAAAGAACCCACCTTAAGATCTTTATGTTTAAATCCCTAACACCACATATCATTGTTAGTCGAAAGGAAAGAATCCAATCATTCAATGGCCTGAAAACAATCTAACCTTGAAAAAGGTTTAGTTCATGGGTGCTCTAGACCAGTGCTATCCAATAGAACCTTTCTATGATGGAAATGTTCTATATCAGTCCCGTCCAATATGGTAACTACCAGCCATGTGTGGCTATTGAGCACTTGAGCTGTGGTTGGTGCAACTGAGGAACTGAATTTTTAATTTTAGTTTTGAAAGAAATAGCTCATGTAGCTACCGTATGGGCCAGCTCTGCTCTAGACCACCCCTCCTTGAGTCCTGGGCTATTGGTCAGGCACTGGGGACACAGAATAAGACCCAGTGTCTGCTCTCTAGGAACTTAGAAGCAATGTGGGGAGACAAACCACATACACATGAACAGTTAAACAGTGACAGACAATAAGAGCTAAAGGAATTAAGAAATAACATCTTAGAATCTAGTTCTACAGAAGGAGGCATTTGCCCTTTTGCTGCTGCAGGTACAAAACAGTCTGCTTGAGAGAATGCACCAGCTATTTTCACAATCCTTTTGCAGTCAATTTAAAGAAGATGCTGTCTTTATATGTTGTGCTTTAAGTAACTACACCGGAAGGCATTACTGTCGTGTCCCCGTCAATTGCTTACTCTCTCCCTAAGGCACAGGACTAAGAAGGTGCTCATCCAGAACTAAGTGTAGTTAAAACAAGATAAATCCAATTCCTTTGTCTCTCACCCTTTTCCCCTCATTTTTCCGCATAGCCTGAAGTCTGAAAGAAAAAGGAAATGTGATCAGAGATACACTGCTGATTTTCTTCTCCCTTCATAACCGTGCAGAGCCTCCACAAGTAATTTCAGGGCAATTTCCACTCCTCGCCTGCTTTTCAAACTTCCCCTCAAACTCCCTAGGGCAACAGGTTGCTGGGAACCCAACTTCCTACTTTTTGCAAATAGTTAGAGAGAAGGGAGAATAAAGGATGGAAGGGGGAAGCAAGAGAAGTAGGGTAAGGAGAAAGAAGGAGAGTAAGGGAAGGAAAGTTACTATTTTGAGACAATTTGAGACTTGGTCAGTGCAACATATGGCCAGTTGCGTGTGGACTTTCACTATCTTTACTTTTCTGCTTTGTGTGACAAAATAGATCAAACAAAAATACTGTTTTCCATGTAACCTCTCAATTAATGCGAACCTAAATTAACCTTAATTTTAAATTAAAGTGAACATTTTGGACCCCTACTTACTCCATTATGTTGGGGTTATACTACAAAAAGAAATAAAGTTTTAAAAAATGACAAGACCATAACAAATCAAGCATTAACAATAGACTTACATCTTGATGACACTTGGACCTCGTAATAAACTCTTAAATAGACTCCTGTGTATAAAAATTCTGAAGGGACTTCCAATTCCTGTTGCTGAAATAGACATATTGCAAGAAACCACAGTACGGTCCCAATCTACCAAACATAAATTGGCTCTGACTTCAGAAAGGAAGGAAGCTTACAAAATACCACAGCACCCTTCATCTTCCATCCTCCCAGCCACATAAGGTCTCATCTTGTGTTCCCAACACTAGGATTCCATGAAAGTAGGACTGCAGTTTTGTTAGGAGTTCAACTTTAAAAATCCTAAGTCCGTGGTTGGCAGAGAGGGGTGAGTGGAGCCAAATAAAGAGGCTCTTGTTGGCGAGAAAGATGAGAACCAACGGCTTAGCTTCAGGGTGCTGAGGGTCTTTGTGGCATTCCTGGGCACAGCATGGTCTGCTCAAGTCAGGCAGGGGTAAGTGAGGTCTTCCACGACTTCTTAGAGAGGACACCCAGGGCTAGACGATTTTATCCTCACTCTCAGAATTCAGTGTGAATCGGACAACGCCCAGAACAAGATCTTATTGTACAGGATTATCTGCTCCCCAGAACTCACTGCAAATCAGATCAACAAGGTATTGTTTCTACAGGCCTCTCTGAGCACGTGGAACGGTTTTTATTAAACAGAACCTCTCTTTGTAACGGGATTTTCCCTGGTTGTACCTTTGAGAATAGCAATTTGGAAAGAAGAGGCCTTCCTTAGAAAAACACCTGACATACAAACATCCCAATGCAAAAACCTGGGAAAAAAGGTTAAATTATTAAAAGAGATAGCTACACCTGAATGAGACTACCGTGATTTATTTGAAAAAGCATATTTCTGCATTCATAGAAGGTATGGTCAGGCTTTGCTTGATTTGGCCCTTCCACTCTTTTTACAAAACAGGATATTGTTTTAAGGACACAGGCATAGTAAGTCGACAAGGTTACCACGGTCATAACAACTTCTAAGGTCACTGTATTAAATTGCTTTCTGCTGCTGGACCAGTTTTACTTCTATAACTCACTGTGTTTGCAAGAATTCTGAAAACTACACTGCAAAAGAGAGTTTAGAAATACAGCTGACCACAATCTAATCCATCAATGCAGCTACTAAAGGAATGGAGTTGCTACTTGGATAAAGTGAATGATGAGAGGACAGTTCCAAATATTCACATAGTGTGACAGGATGGTCACGTTGTTTTGTCCTAATTAGACACATTAGAACAAGTGTTCTGATTGGCCACTTAAAGGGCAATTTAATGAAATATCTGACCCCAGACCAGACTCTGTACCAGAGGAAAAAAAAATGCTATCTACCAATGGCCTTACTAGGTCAGCTGACAACACTGGAATATGAACAGTAAATTAAAATATTGTATTCATATTAAATTTGTTGAGGTTGAAAACTGTACTGTGCTTTTTTAAGTGAATATCCTTATTGTTAGGAAATATACACTGAAGTATCTAGGCATAAAAGGCCATGAAATGATTCAGAAAAATTATTTTATGTATCCCATCAAAGTGGAAGAAACAGTATTGTCATTTTGGCATATTTCCTTTCAGTCTTTATTCTAAAGTTTTAAGAGAATTGGGATTATATTATATAAAATGTGTAGCTTGTTTTTTTTTTTTTTTTTCCTTTTCTTTACCCTAGTTTAAACATTGTCCTGTATCATGGGTAAAAAGAATTCGTAAAATCTTCACTAGCACAATATTCCATTATATGGCTATGCCATAATTTCTTAGTCATTTCCATAAAACTGGCCCTTTGATTATTTCCAATTTAATTTATTAATTACACAGAAAGCTGAGTTAAAAGTTTAAGATTTTTGTGTTTAAATCTTTTTTTTCTTAAATATTTCTGGTTTATACCTTTATGATAAATTCACAAAAATAGAATTACTGGGCCAAAGGGTATAAACATTTTCAAGACTCAGTACAAAAGGCCAAACCACTTTTTAGAAAGTTAGGCTTATACCTTTATCTTTAAGGGGAAAGAAGGCACCAGAATGGGAGTATCAAAACTTCAGGCTGAAATCTCTTTTAGGATTTAAATAAAGGGAAGTTACTGCCACAGTCTGAAGGCTGCAGTCTTCAGATCAAACTTAGCTGCTGGGATAAGTTCTATAACCTATGTTTTGCCTTCAAAAGAGGAAAAACCAAAATATTCCAGCCAGTATCAACACACACTGACTAATAGGTAAAAGATGTGGGGCCCAGCCTCAGATGATCACCAACATACTAAGCTTTGGGTATCTATAATCCTAAAGACCTTCTTATCTTCCTGATAGAAATGCGATCCTAAAAACACAAGAGGAAAAAGTAGGAATCTAACAGCAAAGTTCATATTAAAAAAGGCAAACTTAAGACAAGTTGGTTCTTCCCCCTGTTTTCTTAGCAGCCTAATAGTGTAGAACCAGCAAGAGCTCCAACAGGAGACGTGCAGTCAGTCCCATCTGTCCTGGACAAACAATTAGCCTCGGTCAACACAGCCAACACTCTGTGAACTCGAACTCCTCGTTTGTTAAATGACAAGGTCGAACAAAGACCCTCACGGTCATGCTCAGGTTTCTTATCCTACAACACTCTTCTTCAAATGTGCCAGAGGAAAAAAGGGCAGAGTGGTTATTCTCTCTGAATGTATTACGTCAAATGCCAACCACCTCATTTCTCATAACACAACTAGTTCAAATAGCACTTGGTATACCAAAGAGCTTCCAGAAACTTTGCATTTCCCATTCCTTCAGACAATAGGGACTAAGGAAGGAGAGGCAGGAGGAGCTGTAAGCAAGGAGAGAAGGCGGCTCACCATGACCATTGCAGTAGTAGATCCACTTCTCCCGGTTCTGGGTTGGGGTCATGGATTTCTTCAGCCCTGCCTTTTCCACAATGGCGCTGGGATCCTGCCGCGGCCCCTTTTTCAGAGTCCTCGAGCTTTTCCGGATACTGCACACCACTATCACCACAAGCACCAGCAGCAGGAAAAGCACAATCATCCATGGCAGATGCTCATTGATGTCAAAATGCTTGTGTAGGTTCTGTCTGGGATGGCCCCTCTTGAGGCCTTTGATGGGTGTGCTGGACTTCTCGCCCCCAGTGGCCTCCATGGATGGCAGCAGCTTCAGGATGTGTCTGTGGTGGGGGCCTTGCTGGTGGTTGACTACCTGGAGGTTTGGGAGAGTCTTGTTCATGCCTTCCTCCCCCCTCGCTGAGCTTGTGTTGTCAGGGACTGCCCCTTCCTGGATGTCACTCGTTACCTTTGGTCTAACAGAGGCAGAAGAGTTGGATTCTGTTGAGTTCATGCCTAGAAAAAAAGAGTAAGGAGGGGGGAAGAGCTTTTCTATATTTGGGGATCTATATATTCCCTCCTCTTCCTGGTCATCTCCAAACCAGGCCAGATAAAGAAGAGATGACCTTTGGAGCTTGAGAATAAATTATATTGCACATTTTCATAAAGACCCTAACAGCATCTTTATGAGGAAGGTAAAAACTAAGCTTAACAGCTAAACTCACTTCCTCATGCCAAAACCAAGGGCATCCTCAGGGATCCAACATCTGAACTTCATAACAGCTTCTCCTGTGCTTCACATACAGAGCAGACACAAGTATGTTCAGAGCTCTAAGTCAACTCAATTATTTTGACTATTCAGAGAACTAGTTCAAATTTAATTCCTTGGTCCATTAATTCCTTTATTTCTCCTCTCCCACCTTCTGACTATTTCATGATGCAATGGTAAAACTGAGAATATGACTAAGACAGAGAAAAGAGTACAAACTCAAATCCAAGTTTGACCAGTGAAAGGTTTGGTGAAAACAGGTCAGTGAATAAAATAAGGCAAGACCTTCTTAGTATCTGCCATTAATACATAAACAAGATTTGGGCTGACAGCTTAGTGGACTTCTTTCAGAGAAGCTTCCACAAGCAGTCTTCATTAACCAGTAAGAGCCAGGGATTTTGAGTCCCAAGAGACAGAACCCGGCCTGTATCAGCCCCTGAGAAAACCTGGACGGGTCATTTGAGCCTGTTTCTTCATTTCAAAATGGCAGGTGTGAGAAAGCCCTCCTTCCAGGGTTACCGTGAAGGTCAAATGAAATCACACACAAGTATGCTAGAAAGCACTACTCAAGTTGGCTTTCATCTCATGAAAATTAAATTCAATTGAAAAGGATTTGAAAATAAAGGCTAAATTTTATATTCTGCCTGAAGTTTAAAATGAATTCTGAGGAAAACTGGGATACTCGATGAAGGGCATAAAGCTAAAATCATTTGAAATTTGTTTCCTGAAGCTTCAAACTTTCTTTCCCCTTCTTTGCCCCACCTTGGATCCAATATTCATCCCTCCCTTCCAGATGTCATGGCATTTTCTCCCCTTCTCCCTCCTTCTGTCCTGGCTCTGTCCACCCAGGATGGACTCCATGTTGGAAAACTTTTAATCTGGAAACTTTTAATCAAGGTCTGAAGAAATTCTATGACTTACATAAGGCCACAGGCTGTCCTTCCTTGTTTATCTCGGTTCTTATTTTCTAGCTTGATGGGATCTAGTTTTTAGATACTTGATCCCCCCAATTTCTATTCTGAGTCTAAATGTTTCTAATAGGTCCAAAGAATCTAGACTTAATTAGCCACAAAATGCAGGCCCCTTCTTTAAGGGGTGACTTTGGGATATACAAAATGAAGAAAACATCCTTGGTACAAGCCCAGTCTTGGTACCTTCACTGGGCTCAAAGCCTTCCTCAAACAAATAACTCATGAGGTTAAGTTACCTTTGGGAACACAAGTGGAGGAAGGGACTTCATAGGATTCCGTGTGCTCAGGACGTGAAAAGATGGCTGTGCCCAGGGAAGGTGGGGTTGTGCTGGAGAAGGATGGGAGTGTGCCACAGACGTTGTCTGTCTCCTTGGTCCCCGGCTTGATGACCACCAGGTTCTGACTCAGACAGTCTGTGTACACCTTGCATTTCATCACACTAGAAGGCACATCAGAGAAGGTACCCCGAGCACACTGCTTACACCGCACGTCCTCGGTCTCCGTCCCTTTCTTCCGCACACCCCAACCCACAGGACACACCGTATGGGGGGCGCAGGTACCATTGGACTGGAACATGCCAGGTGGGCAAGTGCATTCTCGGTCAGTCAAGGCAGCACAAGGTAATTTCTCAACCATTGGCCATGGGCATGGCTGACTACAGTCATGGCATTTCTCTATGCCATTCTCATGCCTGGTAAAGGTCCCCACAGGGCAACTGCTGCAGACACGCAGGCTTGTGTTGGTACAGTGCTCAGACACATAGGTTCCTGCTGGACACTTGTCACAGGTTAGCACCTGGCCGGTGGCACGGTCAATGTGGTGGTATTTGCCAATGAGATGTGGGGCCTTCTGTTCTGGCTGAGCCATGGTGGTGCTAAGGAATCCAAGCTGAAAGAAAGAAAAGGGGAGGGGGAAGGAACAAAAACCAAGAAGGTGTTACACGGGAACAGAAGAGAAGAAAGGATGGAACAATCCCAACACCACCATCATCATTCATATTAAAGATCTGAGCAGTACTGTATCCTCTTAACACTACTGCTGAAACACAATAGAAAGAGGGAAGCAAAGACACTGATTCCATCCTAGGGCCTGACCTACTACCTGGAAAGCTTTGGTTTCGTTGCCTGACCTTTGACTCAGCTTCCTTTTTTTCCATCTGTAAAACAAAGCTGACATAGTTCTCACAAAAATCAATAGAGAATATGAACATGAAAGCACTTTGTAGCTCATATTAAAAATACTATCTAGGGGCTGGCCTGGTGGCATAGTGGTTAAGTTTGCACACTCTGCTTTGGCGGCCCGGGGTTGGCGGGTTCAGATCCCAGGTGCGGACCTACGCACCACTTATCAAGCCACGCTGTGGCAGGGGTGCCGCATATAAGTGGAGGAAGATGGGCCCGGATGTTAGCCCAGGGCTGGTCTTCCTCACACACACACACACAAAAATTGCTATCTAGAAGTCAAAATCTTAATGCAAGAAGAAAATAACTTGCTGAATAGTTGTCTTCCTTTCCATGACTCAAAGGTTAAGTTGCCATTTCTCGATACCAGGACAAAGCAACCGAGAAGCAGGATGGCATATGTTCAAGCTGCTACTTCCACAGCACCAGACTACCCAGTCGGAGTTAACCAATAGACACGGCACGATTTTTTCAAAGGTTTTTTTCTATGCAAAACTAAACATTTTTTATTTGTTTTTTTTTTTTATTTTTGCAAAACAGAGTCAAGCCCTTGGTATTCTTAATGTACTTTAAACAAGAGTTGATGTTTTTAGATGGACATCCTGTTTTTCAGCCTCTGAAGGCCATGGTCACTGGATCAGGGACCTGACGGCACTTAGGAGCCCAAGCACAAAGCTGTGCCCAGCAAGGACTCAACAGACAGGTAAATTTAATTCATAGAACAGAAACTTCACTCAGCTAGACAGGATTTTATACTAGCTTCCAAAATGAAAACTCGGGGGAAAAGAAATTATATTTTATGTACTAAATCCGGAGGTCCTTTCGGCAAGGGGGGCATGTTTAAGAACAAACATTAAAAGAGAGCATTTCTCCATTAATGAAGATTGAGAGGTTCCAATTAGAAAGTTTTCACTGTCCTCTACAAAGTGGAGAAAGGTTATGCATCAAGAAAATAATGGCTGCCTCAAACTACCAGCTACCCATCAGAACAAATTCCTTCTAACTCTGCTGCTGTACTGGCAACTGAGAAAAGAAAGCAAGAATTTTTTAAAAGTGATCAGAGTTCCGGTCTTCTTAGCACCTTGAAACTTAATCCAAGATTCAATCCTCCTCTACCTCATAATTTAACTCTTTGAACCAAAAGTATCTCCCTTGAGATCCGTTACCCTATCCCAGAGTTGCCTCCAATTAAATGACAATGTTGGAAACAAATTTTCAGCTTATGAGAATAATTTTTCTTTAATCTGAGACCAAAAAATGATAGTGGTTGATTTTCTTGGTAAGAAACTGAACTTCATCTTGGATTCTGAAGAAAAGGGATCATCTAGTTGATAATGATAAATTCTGTAATATCTTCCCTTTTCACTTCCGGCTTTCTTTCCTTTTCCTGGTCCTTCTATTTGCAAAACCAGCCCCAGCTACCCTCTTCTGAGCATGGCAGGTGCCTTAGACTGAGGGAAGAAAGTCCATCACCATCTTGTGGAGGCCAAGTGCCATTTGGCAAATACATGAGGACAAATCTTGTCCCAATCCCCTTGACAGTAAGGACTCAACCCTAGAGGTTGCACAAGAGGCTCTGCTCTGTACTTCTCTGAGTTCCTGAGTATCTAGCTTCTAAGCACAAAAGCAGTTTTAGATAGTTGCAGTGTTCTGGGAGTTTGAAAGATGTATAAAGAACCAAAATGGCAGGTTATCACACTTGTGCAAATTAAATGAAAGCAGAGAACAGAACAGGTGATCGGGCCTGAGAGTGGTGTTGGACGCGAACATCTCTCTGATGCACTGTGGGATTTGAGTCTGGCCCCCTAACTGTGCAGGAAGGCTGGGTGGTCAGCCAGACACACACCCAGGGGGTGGCTCTGCAGAAGGAGCACAGGGGGTCATGAATTCACTCTGTGTATGTCTGGATGTGGGGTTGGGGCTCGGTTTCCTACAGCTTCATATATCTCCCCAGGGTACGCGCTTCTAAATCTAAAGCCAGGGATACTACTAAGGTCTGCATCAGTCCCCTGATTACTGAATTACCAGAGGTCCCCTAGCAGTACACAAAACACACCTCCAAACCTCATTACATCCACACATTTCCCCACTCATTAAGTGGATTTTTCAGTTCTTTGTTCATTTAGAATAACTGATCAAGTTTCTAATTAAAGCAAAGCTCAGGGCTCTTTAAACTGCATCGTTGTAGGTAACCCACTTTAGACAATGTGGGTCTAAAAATGGACCTTTACGTTACCTGATGGGAGAGGAGGCAATTCCAGCTCCTACAAACAGAGCTGACAAACAATGCTGCCTCAGCAGTTTCACCTGGGCTGAACACTAGACACAAGATTTACACAAAAACTAGACACTATTAATTCATTGGACAAATATTTATTGAAGACCTACTATGCGTGTTCAAGGCACCGGGCCACGGGCTGAAGACAGAACCTTGAGAATTCTATTCCAGCCTTTATGGAGTTTACCTTCTAAAGCAGGATGGACAGAAAGAACTAATTACATCAGTAATTATGTAATTAGAATTGAGGTTACTTCTGAAAGAGAGAAATACAGAGTCCTGTGAGAGGGGGTTTCACAGGCACTTCCTAGCTCTGGGATGCTAGAGAAAGGTTTTGGAGTAGTTCTGAAGGATGGAGAAGCAGAACGTAACTCTGGGTAGGGGAAGTGGGGGGCATTAGGCAGAGGGAGCCCCAGAACAAAAGTCTGAAGCAGAAGGAAGCTCAGTTCAGGGTCTAAAAAATATACGTGGCTCCATCTCAAGACGCAACACAGTGGCCACAGTTAAATCTGGAGAGGCTCCACATTTCGATCCTAATCCAAATGGGGAGGGGCAGCCCTGAGAACTGTTCCACCCTGTGCTCTCTCGAGTCCAATTTGAGAACTGTTGATTTCTTCCTCTTTCTTCTTCTATAGGTCATGATTCACCAAATCCAGCTGATCTGACCTCTCAAGTCCTTTGCCTTCTCCTCTTCCCATGGCCACCACCCTAGTCCGGGGCATCCAACTTCCACCTTGGCTATCACCTTCTAAGTAGATTTTCTCATCAGCTCTCCCCCTCACACCACTTTCACCTTCCACTCTGCAACCAGATAACTTTTTTATTCGCAAATGTAGATTATATGCCTCTTTCCCCCCACCTTCCAATATAAACATATAATGACTTCTCATTGCATTTTGGATTAGGGTCAAAAGGTGGAGCCTCTCCAAATTTAACTGTGGCCACCGTAACAGAGGGAGCCCCAGAACAAAAGTCTGAAGAAGAAAGAAGCTCAGCTCAGGGACTGAAAAATTTACATGGCTCAACCTCAAGACGCAACACAGTGGCCGAAACAAGTTTGAAAATCATTGTGCTAGGGGGACCTCTAAGAGCTCTTCCAATTCCAAACCCAGCTACACAGCCGGAGGAACTGCTCCCCGGGCTCCTCATCCTCAATGAAACCCTGCTGAGAGGAAGCGATGGCACTGTCCCTCTCTCATCCCAGAGACACAGCGGCACCTGAGAAAAGTCATTTTCCTTTTATGACTAAAGACTCACCTGGTGGTAGCCCTCTGGTTTCTAAGAAAATTAAAACAATGTAAAAACCATTCACACAGACCATTCTGGGAGTGAAGCGATGGGTAGCGGGGAGGAGGAAGATCAAGTTCAAAATCAATATTTAAGAATATTCCCTATAAAATGTAAAAATAAGTTGAGTTGATGCCTCAAAGCTAATGTTAGGGAAAACACCTGAAACAGGAGACACAGTCATTGAAAAATGCGAGAGCACAGGCACCAGAAATCCCAAAACTGGGTTCTACCCGATCAAGATCCTCAATTCTCTCATTCGTACAGAGGCGGAGAAACTACATCGGAGGTTCACCAAAGCCTCGGGCCTCAAACGCAGCATCAAAATGACCTGAGAAGCTTTTTAAAAAGTTCACATCCTCAGTCCCATCACCTGAGATCACATGGCTCTGCAATGGAGCCAGGAATTTGTTTTTTGTTTTTAAGCTTTCCAAGTTGGATTCTGATACCCAATTAAGTTTTGGACCCCCTGAGCTAAGGCGGGACCCCTCTAACACTAATCTTCTCTGATTCTGGGAAACACTCTGGAGACAAGCCCAGGTCCACTGTCAGAGCCCCTCCCTCCTCCTCTTACCCAACCTGGCACTTTTTTATTGTTTTAATATTGTCCTTTTTTAATTATTATTTTTAGACCAAAGATAAACATTCTCGTAATAATTCTAATAATTATGAAATAGAGTAAAATGTTTAAGTCTCTGCTCAAATCCACCCATCCCCAGAGAAACCCACTGTTAATTCTGGTGTGTTATCATTCCAGACCATTCTCTCAGCATTTACACAGAATGCACACACACACTTTAAGTTGACTGTTTCAGTTACTGTGGGTCGTGTTTTATGTGTCTTAAGGGGGACAGGCCATACATATTGTTCTGTGATTTGCTTTTGTTCATCTTCTAACATGACATCACTGAAATCTTTCCATGTCGGAACATACAGACACTTCACTATTTGTAACTGTCAAGTTCTCTTCAACAGCATGGATACACCTGAATTTAGAGATTCTTCCTACCGAGGACATGTAGATCGCCTCCTTGTCTGTATGTCGGCATACATATGCACTTTTCTGTTTTCCGTATTACCCTCCTTCCCTTCTTCCTCCATGCCCCAGTTTCTCTTTTCTTTCCTTTTTCATCCCAAATGACAGCTACAACCATGCTGCTCTCAGTTTTGAGAATCGCATTCTTCAAGGACAAGTCTCCACTCAACCCATAACTTAGAACCACTCACTCCTCCTCCTCCCTATTAATTTGAATCTACTAGATATGTATTTTCAGTCTGCAGAAGGATCAGATTTGAAGTAGAAAGAAAACCTGGGAAAGATTTAGAAGACTTGTGTTCTTGTCCAGGTTCTGCCTTAAGACCAGCTGGACTTTGTTTTCTCGCTTATAAAATTAGCATGTTGGACTAGGTTGTAGTCAACTCTAACCTTCAAGGTGTCTGTGACTGTTTTGTCAAATTTCACCTTTTCCATGGAGCCTTTCCAACTATTCCTGGACACCCAGATTCCAAGTAGATGAGCAAACTCTTCATCACATTTCCTGTTTCTGTTCATCATTTTGGTACCTAATTACATATTGTCCTGTAATGTTTGTTGATGACCTCTTAAGTGTATATATTTATCTTCCCATAATGATCATAAGCAGCTCAAGGCCAGGGACAACCACGCAGAGTGCATTTCCTCCCTTGCTCAACTAGCTCAATAATGAAGATCATGGAAATCATCAACAGAGCATCCTGCGAGCCAGGGGGAGCAAACCAAATCCCGCATGCCACTTGTTCTTATAAATTTTATTGGAACCCAGACATTCATTTAAGTATTGGCTGTGGCTGCTTTCACGCTACAACGGCAGAGTTGGATAGTTGCAAAAGAGACCATATGGCTGGCAAACTTAAAATATTTACTATCTGGCCCTTTACAGAAAAAAAAGGCTGCCAATACCTGCACTGAGCAGTCAAAAGAAATGTCCAAAAATGCAGGGACCAGGAGCTCACTGACAGGAATCCTCAGACCTCCTCAGAGAGTCTAGCAACGAGTATTGAGTTCTTGGCTTCCTTTCTTGACACTCGCTCCAACTCACACACCAAATCTGATCCCTCCATCGCTTGCTTGAAACTCTCAGTGGCTTCCCATGTGGCTTAGGATGAAATGCAAAATCTTTACCAAAGATAGGACCTCCCCCGAAGTGCCATCCCTGCCTCCCCTCCCCAACTGAAAACAGGTTTCACATTCTTCCTTTTTTTTCCTACAGGACTACCATAATTTTGTTTGTAGTTGCACATTTATCTATGTCTTCCCCTTGGACACCAAGCTCCACGAGGACAAGAAGAGAGTCTATTTTTCCTCCTGATGCTCTCCAAGCCCTCAAAGACGGTACGTGATTCAGGGTATACCTGACAAGTGTTTACTGACTGACTGCATGAATGGATGTGCAGACCATAAATAATTAAAAGCAGCAAATTCAAGTGTGGTGGTAGAGGAGGGTGCTGGAGACAAGCACAGGTATTAAACCAAGTGTGAGCAAACCAAAAAGCCTCCACAACTAGTCACAATAACTCAAGAGAGAAAGCAGTCTGGCAGCCTTCAGCCTATGGGAAAAGAGTTCCTTTCCCCTTCAAAGACCGTAAGGACATCACCCTGTATTTAGAAACCATAACTGGCTTATGAGAATTATGCTCAGCACGGTGCTTAAGATGACAAACAAATATAATGGCAAATTTAAAACACCCCCCTCATTTTATAAAAAAGATTATAAACTAACGGTGCTTAGAATTATAAGCAGTATAATGAGATTATTCTTCAGAAGTTATCTACATTCCATCCTAGTTTAAACTTTGGTTAATTGGAAAATTTCATTTTTCCAGGACACTTATTTCACCAACAATAATGGATAAATGAGGTAAATATCAGTGTACCATCCCAAACAGGATATAAGAACACTACACGTACTTACTGAGTGATTAAAGCTAACACTCAGGACAAAACAAATTTCAAAGAAGGGAAGAGGCAGGTCTAAAACGACCAGCTATAAAGGCTTCCAGGGTCCCCACACTCACCTTGGTGACCCACATCACACCTGCCCTGTTGTCACTTCTTCTCCAGGGCAGAGACGGACCTAACCGAAGACCAGAAGCACCCAGATGTGCTAACACATGTCAGAATGTTGATGCCTGTTTACCTCAACAATTCTGATCCCATGACCTCATCCTTCAAACAAATGGGAAAAAATTCCTTGCAGTTTACAAGCACAACCTATTTATGTCATTGTTGTTCCCTATCAAATTCCAATAATTTCTAATGGAAATGAGCAAATTCAAGGCAGTGGTAAACTTCTGTCTATTCATAGTGGACAAGCAGGAAGACTGCTTGGGAATTTACTATAGAAATTTTTTAATGCTACATGAAACATATTTTAAGAGGAATCTCAGTTGCTGCGGATATTATAACAAAGATCAAGCAAGCAAGTTATTTCTGAGAAGGTGACTATGAAACATCTGTCAAGATGATCAAAGGCAAAAACCAGGCAGAGCTAGAGACTCCCCAGAATTTCTGACCATTTTAATTTTGAGCATCACGTTATATTCGTAACAAGACACTGACTGCTGGGAATTCTCTCGATTTGAAGGAAGAAAAAGAAGGCATGAAGAGGGAAGCTCCAAGGATAAAGCTTCCACAAAGCACAGACAGAACTGTTCCCAGTTACGTAAATTTGGTCAGCTCTTGCATTTCCTACTCTCCTCTCCGATTTCAACAAGTCTTCTGTTGCTAGGTCAAAAGTGGGGACTGTTGTTAACACTGGCGAATATGGAGACTGCCAAGGCTAGAACGTGCTGACTATAGGACTGGAAGGAGGCAAGCTCAGGGGACACTGGGAAAATAAAAAAAAACGGACAAGACCTAACCCAGATGCTGTCTTCCCTGGAACCTGCAATGCAGAAGACTGTGTGCATGCAGCATTCAACCCCTGGACCACAGAACTTCATCTCTTCCGTCCGCTTCAATGACTATTTCTATAGGCCAGGACCCCCACCCACAGGGAGAAGCCATGTTATAAACCAGACAACAGTAAAGGTTCAGGGGGCACACTCTTCTGTGCTAAGAATTTATAGAATCTTTATGTAAACCAAGGCAGGCTAATGGCACCAGCCCGTGCAGCAACTCCAGCATCAAAACCAAACACTTTAGCCTTCAGTGTCCTGCGCAGGCCCAGCTCTACCAGGTCCCAGCTCTACCAGGTCCCAGCTAGGGGTCTTGGCAAGTGGCTCAACCTGTGTCTCCATTTCCTCATCAGTGTAATGTAGATAACAGTAACAGCCACTTTCCTAAGATTGTTTTCAGAATGAATTGTTAATACAGATAAAGCAGGTAGAACATGTGTGACACAAGTAAGTTCTCCATAAATGTCAGTTATTTTAATTATCACTCCTTCCATTTATTTTACTATATTTTAGCTTCATTCCCTTGGGATTAGGCAATCTTTTAAAACACCCCAACTAAAATGCAAATATCCAATTCCTGAGAAGTGTATCTGCAATATTGTGATTTATAAGAAATATATATTTGGTCATTCAGATGACCGAAACATATTTCTCAGATATATTTGGTCTTCATCCACAGTTCCTGGCTCACAGCTCCCAAACCCTGGAATTTCCTGAGCAATAAGAGCAATGGAACATCTTTTGTTATAATATTTGGATTCGTCCTCAGTTCCTGAAAAATGCTTCAGGGCCATAAAGGTGACTGAAGGTGACTTTTGGACCCCACCCAAGAGAACCAGCCATGTGATCAGAGGATTGGAACTTTCAGTCCCACCCCCTGACTTCCCGGGAGGGGAGGGGAGGGGAGAGAGAGGAGAGGAGGGGGAGTGTTAGGTTGAATCAGTTGCCAATGGCCAATGACTTAGTCAATCATGACTCCATAATGAAGCCTCCATAAAAACCCCAAAGGACAGCTCGTACCCCCTTTGTCAGAGAGCTTCCATATTGGGGAACCAGAACGCTTCCACGTGCCACTGTGCCAGGCTCCAGGCTCCAGGCAGACAGAAGCTCCTTTGTTCCAGACCTCCCCTATGTATCTCTTCATCTGCCTATTGATATATGTCCTTTAATATCCTTCGTAATAAATTGGTAATCTAGTGAGTGAACAGATTTTCTTGAGTTCTGTGAGCTGTTCTAGCACATTAATCGAACTCGAGAAGGGTGGTCTTATAGGACTGAGCCCTTCACCTGTGGAATCTGATCCTACATCTGGGTAGACAGCGTCAGAATGAGCTGAACTCTCAGACACCCTGCCTGTTGGTGTGGGAAACCTCCACACACATGTTGGAATTGGGTCCAGGAACCCTTTGCAGTATCCAAGACTCCAGATTTTAAAAAGCTGTAATCCTGGGGCTGGCCCAGTGGCATAGTGGTTAAGTTTGCAGACTCCGCTTCAGTGGCCTGGGGTTTGCCAGTTTGGATCCCAGGCGTGGACCTACACACCACCCATCGAGCCATGCTCTGGCGGCGTCCCACATACAAGATAGAGGAAGACTGACACAGATGTTAGCTCAGTGACAACCTTCCTCAAGCAAAAAGAGAAAGACTGGCAACAGATGTTAGCCCAGGGACAATATTCCTCACCAAAAAAAGAAAAGCTGTAATCCTAAAACATACCCTACTAGACTTAGAGTATTCTACAAATCAAAAATACAGCCTGCACTGCAATGAGTTAAAGGACACACAAGGGCCAACTGGCATTTCAAACAGATTTAAAATATAAACTTAGTATATAGCAAATGAGAAAACACAAGAGAGGAGAAAGGATTTACTATTAATAAGTACACTTCAGACAAATGGGACAGAATTTAAGTCAGAGTTTCCTAAAGTGAATTTCCCTGATCTAGCCCCGCAAGATGTTAACAATTCTAGGGTCTAAAACACGGATGAACAAACTCCAGCCAGCTGCCTGCTTTTTTAAAGCCCACAAGCTAAGAATGGTTTTTACATTTTAAGTAGTTGGGAAAAAAATCAAAAGAAGAATATTTTCGTGACACATAAAAATTATTTGAAATTCACATTTCAGTGCCCACAAATCAAGTTTTATTGGAGCACAGCCACGCCCTTTCTTTCAGGTATTGCCTAGGGCTGCTTTCAAAGTACAAAGGCAGAGTTGAGTAGTTTCCTCAGAGACCACGTGGCCCACAAAGCCCAAAATACTATGTAGCTCTTTACAGATCAAGTTTACCAATCCCTGGTCTACAAGCTTAGGAAATGCTCCTGATTGCAGCCCTCTCTTGAAGAAGCACAATATTAGCTTGTTGACAGTTCTGGGAGACCCTGCAGAAAACTGGGACTTGGCTGAACCCAGCATTTTCCAAACTTACTTGGCCATACAATCCTTTCCTCACACACTGTGTAGAAACATCCTGCAGATCACACTGATGTAGTTCTCACCACCATGACGCCGAAATCCAGAGAAGTCAACAAACCCAACATTAAAAAGATCAAATATAAAATTCAAGGTAATCAGAAGAGTTTATTTAGCCCAGCTGTAAAGAGATCAATTTCTGACTATTAAAATCAACAAAAAAGAAGATATTCTCGGACACAGAAAAAAATGGGTTTAAGAATATTAACTTAAATTTGTCTTATTAAATATATTAAAAGTAGAATGTAAAAATGTACACCATACACAGCTAATAAAAGCTTATAACGAGAATATATAAAGAATTAATGCAAATGAGGTTTACACAAATTCCACTCCATAGTTGAGACCGAGGACAACATGAGTAATTACAAAGGTAATCATCCTATGGATAAATTGATGCCATCCCTAGCAACTACTGAAATGCAAATTTGCACAACCAGGGACCCTTACATATCTATATTAAAGCAGCACAAATAAAGATGATAAACTCCAATGTTGGCAGGCTTGTGGGGTAGAAGGCACATTTATAGGTTGCTGGTGGTGCTCTAAATTAATTCCGTCTTTCTAAAGACAATCTGGCAATATGCAGCAAGAGCCATAAAACTGTTCATTCATTTCCGGTGACCCAGCAATTCCACTTTGGGGAATATACCTCAAATACACCTCACTTTTGGGAACAACCCAAAAGGACAAAGAGCAACTGGTTTGTACAGAGACAATATCATGAGCACCGCTGGCAGTGGAGAACAATGACAACAATCCAAGCATCCAACAACACTAGGATGGCCCAACACACTGCCAACCAGAGGAGAGGTGCCATTAAAAATGGCAGGCATGAAGGCTTGAACTGACGTGAATCACGGGCACCTCAAACTTACTAGTACACATCCAAACTTCGGGTTCCCCAATCCCCCCTACTCCTCCCCCAGCCTTCCCTTTCAAGGTAATCAGACCATTACAGACTATTCAACTTAGGAACCTTAATGACTGCTTTCCTTCAATGCCACTTGCCCCCTAACATCTCACCATCAGTAAACTCTCTCCAAATCTCTCAAATCTATCTAGTAACCTCCCTTCTTCACTGTCACCACCCCAGAACCATTACCTTTCCCCTGAACTTCAGAAAGACTGCAACTGGCCTCCTGCTTCTATGCTTCCCTTCTCTAATTCTCGATAGAGCTGCCAGAAGCGTCTTTAAAAAAATCTAATTCAACCCATATTATAACCCTGCTTGCCTCTGGACTCCAAGTGATATGCTGACACGTTCACACCTTAACAGGTCTTATGTGATTTGGGCCCTGCCTACCTCTTCAACCTCAATCCACGCTCCCTTTGCCCAACCACACCCACCTGAACACCAACCATGATGGCCTTCTTTCTGTTCTCAGAACATGTAGGCTCTTTCCTACCTCTGGGCCATTCCACATGCTGTTCCCTCTTACTGGCATACTCTTCCTTCTGCTCTTTAAGGCCAGTCCTTCTTAAACATCACCCGTCTGTCTTCTCTGATAATCTATGCACTCCGAGAGGAAGGGGCCATGAATAGCCTTTTACTATCATATACCCAGAGTCTAGCAACACCTAACATTTAATAGATGCACCATAAATATTCATTAAATGGATGAAAAATATATCTACAAGATAACAGAAAATAGCTACATAAGAAAAGCAGAACACAAGCTAGTATGTACACATTAATTTTAACTATACATAAATGTCTGTATACTGTCGAAGAAGAAAAATGAATTGGGAAGACACACAAAGAGAATTCCATACCTACCAGGTTCTTCTAGTCTGCCAACTTAAGTTTAAAATGTCCTTTGTTAATAACTCAAATACCCTTGAGTTGTAGCTCAAAGTACTGAGATGGAGCATAAGCTCTTACTCCCTCACTTGTCTAGAATGAACGAACAGTTAGTTTAGAACAAGATCCTTCTGGAATTCATTCAACAATCATTTATTGCTTAACTACTATGTGTCTTGGCATTGAGCCAGAATACAAAGATGAGTAACACATCATCTGTCGTCTTTAAGAAGCTGAAATGAAATAACCACATTGGCCCCTGAGGATTCCAAATGAGGAGAGACGCACACCCAAACCTTGTCCGACTTGGGATTTTTCCTGGACCAGGTACACAAGATTTAAACTCAAGGAGCCATGAACTTCTAGAAGTAAAGGAAGAGCAAGGAGTGAATAAAAACCAGTTAAATTATTCTGGGAATCTGTCACCATTTGCCTTTGAACCTTTTCCCCCTTCCCAACCTTCTGCCTCTCCTAATCCTGATTAAACTGACCTGGCCATACTGAGGATGAAATCAGATAATGGTCTTGTCTCAAAGGTTCTTCAGGAGACCAGAATTCCAACCTCTTTCCCAGAACCAGTGATTAAATTTCCTATTGGTCTTTCTTTAGTCTACTCAGTATCTACAATCTCTGAAGAGACGTTTAAAAGCTTGCTTAGAGACTGCTACAGAGAGTGTAATAAACCACACACAAACACATCATCGACGGGACCATGCACATCATGGAGTTAAACCAGTTTCAAAGAGACCTGAAATGAAAAGTTAAGATGATACAAACCCATGCACTCATCCTATACAAGCAATCACACTGGCAGCAAAGAAAACCCTCAAGGTCCTTAAGCTCCCGGGATAAGCTGAGTTTGAAACTACATTGCTAAGCAGAACCCACGTTACACTGTTACTCACTAAGCAAATATTTTTCAAAATGACCCAAGTAGCAGGAAAGCAAAGCATCCATTCCCTATTTATAACATTTCAATTTGCGAGAGGATCTTTCCACCTTAACCATGGCACCATTGCCCGTCAGAGTCACGCCATAGGAAAATGCTTGCCAATGACTCCATGCCCTCCCCTTTCAATACACACACACACGTGCACACACACACAGACAGAGGTTGCTCTTACTATATAATCAGCCATTTTGGCTAAACTTCCAAGTGCCATCATGGAGCAGAAGTGTTCATTGGATGGAAAGAGAATGTTTAACACTCGGGTAAAATCATTCCCTCAACAGAAAACAAAATTCCAGTAAATTAAGGTTATTCGTCCCCTACCCACAACTTGGCACTAAGAGGAGCTTGTACGAAGCCACACTGACCTAGATTTGAATCCTCTGTCTAGCAGTTGTCAATTGCTTGACCGTAACCTCTCTTAAGCCTCATTCCCTTATCTGTAAAATGGGACTAATGCTACTACCTCATGGACTTGTAAGCTTTACTGAGATCATTTGTAGAAGGTATTCAACATAACGCCAATGGTAAGTACTCAATAGGAGCTAATAATATCAATATCAATATCAATGATTAAAATTAACAGCCATTAATATTACTCCCCTCTGGGCTGGCAGGACCAAAGCCCTCTCGAATCCACTGCTGCTCTCATTTGATTGCGCGACTCATGGATTCGTTCCTCTCCTCTCTTCTAAATCCATTAAACTCATGTTCCTTCACCCAAAACAGATTTGCAAATGGCTCCAGGCAAGTGAGGCATCAAGCAGTTCTGGGGCAGAAGAGCAAATGGAAAATTATACAAAGATCAGATAATGAACCTTGCTATGACTTAGCTTACCAAGCCCCCTCTCCTTTTTTTGTTTTGAACAAAGCCTTTGACATAACTTTCATATATGCTAGAGACAAGATGGGGCCATAGCTCAGTGACCTGACTACCCACCTGCACTCTGCCCAAGCCCACCGTCTGAGGTCCTTCCGAGCACAACTTTCCCACCACTGCAAACATCTGTAATCTCCAAGGCCAGGATGCCGACATGTGAAAAGAATCCAGATAGTCGGATGCAGGGAGAATGAACCACTCCTGGCAGCCTTGAGCACCTTCCAGGAGAGTGAGATCACTACTGCTCTGAACCAACAGCCTATATCAGCGAGCCCCACCTCTTCACAGCCCCAAGTTTAGCACACACTGACATCTGCCAGGTTCCTCCCGGGTATAACCTCTGCCCAGCTGCTCTCCTCTTGGACTCAGGCTGGAAATGGGAGGTGGTAGGAAAGCCAGGTGGCAGCATTCAAGCCAATTTAGGATTCCTATTTACTTTTGGTATTTGACAAATACAAACACTGGGCAAAGCCAGTATTTATTCATGATTTCGCCCCGATTCCTAAAGAATCAAAGCTCAGCAGCTGCCACTCCAGAAGCAACAAAGCCCAGTGTCCTGCTAATACGAAATGGGGGTTCAATTTCGGGAGCCAAGTTGACTCTTATTATGGCTTCAGCTTTCATTCCGTCAAAGAGACATCTCTGAGCTTCATGGTCCAGACTGAGTCTGCTCCAAATGGTCATCGGGCACATGCCCAAAGGTGATGATACACTGGGCTCCTCTTGTCACAGAAGAGAAGCACCTGAGTTTGCCAGGAAGTTGCCAGTGACCTGGCATCACCAGAATTTGCCAGGCCTGTGGGGGGAAGAAGGCTAGCGGAGTATTAGTGCTTACTGGAAAATAGGAATTGCATTTCACGCAATGAAAAGTCATTCAATTCATACTGGCCCTGAATAGTCTGATGATGCATCTGACCATTTCCCGACACCAAAAAAAAAAAAAAAAAAAAACGAATGAAGTTTACTTACGCCAATTACATTTTACATACTTTATAAAGGGCCGGCTGAGTACAAAACCAATTTGCAACTTGCCTGTGGAGTCTCCAAAGAGGCTGTACCTCTCATCTGGACAGATGGAGTCAAGTATAAAGTTAAAGTGTAATGTCTCCGCATTCTGATCCACAATGCAGAAAGCACACAGACCACTGGCTAGGGCCAGCCCAGCAGCAGCTCATGCCTACCTGCCCCTATCCAATAAGGGCGTACCCGGAGAAAAGCACCTTCTGCAAACTGTCCTGGAAAATATGGCGTTAACTGTGCTTATCGTATCCAGCTTGATAGACTTTGTCAAAGTCCACACTAAAACATGTATTTTAGCCAGCCGGTGGATTTATGCCTATTTAGTCTCACGTTTTTTCTTCACTTAAGGTAGTATACACTCCATTACCAGGAATCTTTTTCTTGCTGATTTGGTTTGCGTGTGTATTTTATTTACAGCGGAGGTTTGCTTGTTTTGGACTGGACCTGAGGCAGCTTCAGCCATATGCCTTTAGAAAGAGTTCACATGAGAAAGCTCGATCCCATTCTATACATTTTGACAACAACGATGGAAGACTCATGGGGTAAGTGAGGAATCCTGCATTCCAGTACAGATTTGCATTCTCCATTCTTCTGATTGTAAGTCACTTTCCCTACCAAGGCTAATCTATATTATTCTGAGACTTGGAAGATTTTCCTTCCTCTTTCAGACTGACAGCCAAAGTTACGTTAAGTAGTTTCAAGATTTTAATATCAATCACATTTTGTGTATTACTTTGAGTATATTACATTCATCCACGGTTCCCATATAAGCGAGTGAAACCCAACCAGCACTGCTGGTAGCCATGTACATGTTATATACCGTGTAAACTGTACCTGTGGGGCAACATCCAGATCCTAATTCATCCCTGGGTTCCCACTGTCTAGGACACTGCCTCTCTCAGAGAGGGTGCTCAGTGTAGGTTTGTTAACATAAAAATAAGTTGCTTTCGGGCCGGCCAGGTTAAGTTCGCGTACTCTGCTTCAGAGGCCTGGGGTTCGCAGGTTTGGATCCCAGGCACAGACCTACGTACCGCTCATCAAGCCATGCTGCAGTGGCCTCCCATATATAAAGTAGAGGAAGACTGGCACAGAAGTTAGCTCAGCGACAATCTTCCTCAAGCAAAAAAGAGAAGGATTGCCAACAGATGTTAGCTCAGGGCCAATCTTCCTCACCTAAATTAATTAATTAATTGATTGATTCAATGGCATCCCAAATCTAGGCTGTTTTTTTCCTTCCAACTTTCACTCTCGAGGGTTGTGAAGTTAAGGTGTATAGAAAGGAGAAAAGCTTTTGGATGTAATATCAGCTCTAATTCAAAGTTCTACTTGAATTTATCACCAAGTCCATTCAGAACTTCAGCCTCCACCAGACCCCTCCACACCCACCTAGTCAAACAGCCAAAGTCGAGTGCCAAATTCTAGATAATTACTTCAAGAAGCTAAGGTCAGGAGGTGGCACTAAGCTAGACATCCAGTCTCAATGACCGTGACAAACACTAATGCTTTGTACTTTCTAGGCTGGCACAGATGACCAGGCCCTTACACAAAATGTCCCTCTATCTGGAACTCATAATACATGCAGAATAAGTTTCCAAAACTTCAGCCTTCATTTCCATATCAATTATGGCTCCCTTCTCTTCTGAGGGCCCCACTGCCAACATTCCATCCTTCCAGTCAAAGCAAGCTCCCTGAGGGCAGGAGACATCTCTGAGTGTGCTGTATCATAATGGGCAAGCCTTCCAGGGCATTCCTTAACACTGGCCCAAACCTAAAAGTCCCCTTTATCTTCTCCCCGGACTTTCATTCTGGAACACATAAAATTTTGTCTTTCAGCTTGTGGTTTACTTTCCAATATCACACAGACACCTCAACATATCAGAAACAGAAGTGCAAGCAGCACGATCACTTCCGTCCAAAGGCACTCCTGTTTCTCATCGACGTTCTGCAACAGCCCACACCACCAGTCTCAATGGTCCCCAGTGAGCCTTCTCTGCTGTTACATCTCATCAGCTTCCAGTTTGGAGTTGTGCAATAGGCAGAGTGGCACAGGTGCGGGGCAGGGCATGAGCTGAGGAGTCAAGCAGTCCTGGGCTCCAGCCCCAGTGCCATCACTTGTGATCTGTGTGGCCCAGGACAAACCAATGACAGTATTGCAGCCTCCATTTTCTCATCTGTAAGATGGAGATGATATCACCTGCTTCACAGAGATATTGGGGGGGTTACAGCATAGCCCCTGGTGACCCCTCGTACACCCTCTCAGTCACCCTTCAGGACAAAGAGGTCAACCTCAGGCCATTCCATGAATTGAAGTGGAGCCTTTCTATTACAGTTAACGGGAGAATAAGGACTCCTATTTTAGCTAACACCTTGCGATTTCTTCTAAGCGCCACTATAAATTTCATTTTTTAAAAAATTAGCCTCACTTCAATTCTCAGGTTTTCAGTTGCAAATCCAGTGCAAAATTTTTAGGTAAACTAAGTTTAATGACTTAAGAAAAGGAGCTGGGCTCTTCCATTTTGAGTACATTGAGACCTTACTTTAAGCACCTATCTCATGCTAAAAGGTAAAATAAATGAAATATCACACTGACTTAAGACTTAATCTAGGACTGGACTCTATGGGGAGAATAACAATCAGATGTGTTGGAGGGACCCTGTGGACACGGGGCGGGCTAGAGTAGTAGATCGAAGGCCAAGAAAAAGCAGCAGCTCAAGGACAGATCGAAGTCCAGTGACACCAGGATCAAGGTTCCTAAGGATTAGATGGGTTTCTCTCCACACCAAGACTCTCAATCCTGGTTCACCACTTTAAGAGATCCCCCATACACACACTGCTCACCATCCTCCACACTTGTTTCAAGGCTACAAATCTTGACTTTGCCATTACTCTAAATGGGTGGAAAAGAGTCTGAAGGAGACTGGGACTTGCCTCATTATAAATGCTAAGGGCACCAAACTTTTCTGTAGTCTCTCTCTTCCCTTAAATACACCCTCACAGAGAACCCCAGGTTCTGTAGGATGGATGCCCAGGCCATAGCAACTGCAGGCCCCGGGATCTAAGCAGGTCTTGGCTGGCCAGCCATTAAGCCCTTTCCGAGAAGGAGACAGCAAGCCTGCCTTTCTCTTACACAGCCCTGCCATGAAAATAGGCTCTTGTTTGTTGTTTCTGATTGGTTTTTAGCTAAGAATCTCCATCCTCCCCGCAGAGACAAAAAGATAGGCATGGGAAGCTTACGGTGGCTCAACGGTTTGATCTCAAATTTTCTTCCACCTAACTCGCCCCCTCCCCCCTAACATTTGGAAAAAAGAAGTGATCTGGCGAAGTTGGGATAAGTTTTGGGTCAAGAGTGGTGTCAGGCTTTAATCAGGCAAGTGATGGGATTCTGTAGAGGGCACACCCTAGAGCTGAATGTAGCTGGGGTACCGAAGGAGGAGCCCTCCCCACCCTGCAGGGTCAGCTGTCTGGCCGCAGGTAAACGAGGGATAGGAAAGACTGGAGAAAATTCATCTTCCTTTATGTAGATCTCTCTCCCCCTCCCCCTACTCAAGTGTCAGCTCGCTGGCTGGCCGGGAGCCGGCGCTTTGGAGGCGCCTGAGAGTGGGTCCCAGGGTTCTTTATTTGGCGTGCAGAACCTGGACCCACCAGAGCCAAGGAAAAGAGATGGGGGGCGCGGGGGCGGGTGTTGCGCCCGGCTGGGGACTGCAAGGCACGGATGCACCCGGCGTCTCCAGCGTCCGGCGCGCACTGGTACCAGTCTCTCCCACTGCGGTAGCATCCCGACATGACACTGCGGCTGCAACAAAGCGGCGGCCGCGGCGAGCCCTCGGTGCCCCTCGACGCAGCCCCAGTCCCACCCCACGCGGAGGGGGCAGCAGCCGGTGGCTGTGGGGCTGTGTGGAGGGGGGAGGGGGCAAGAGGGCGGCCGAGTAGGGGAAAAAGCCCTGAAATGCGCAGGCAGCCCGGCGGCCACCTCTAGCGCCTTCTCCAGAGCAGCCAGACTGCAAGGAAAACAATTCGCCCACGTTCCCGAGTCCCGGCTGAGCTCCCCAAATGACCCGGTCGGAGCCCTCCCATGTGCTGTCTTCCCTTGCAAGCCCCTCAACCTGGACGGCCCGACCCCGCGCCTCCCGCGGCCCCAGCCGGGAGACCCGCCCCGCTCCCGGAGAGCGGCGCCTTGGGCTCCCGCGCGGCCGCCGCCCGCGGTCTCCCCGAGCGCTCACCAGGAGGGAGCCGGCGATCATCGTGGCTCCGGCGATGCGGCTGCAGGAGGCGAGGGCGGTGCTGCTCCTAGCAGAGGTCCCCATGGCTGAGCCCCGGACTCGCAGGGGCGCCTGGGGCGCGTGGCCCCCCGGCAGCTGGAATCGGCGGCTGCTTCTGCCCAGCGCCGCACCCACCGCCGCCTCCCCAGTCGGGAGCCCATCTACCTCCAGCACCCCATGTGCACTGCGGCAGCCTGGCAGCCGGGCAGAGGCGGGAGGCGGCGAGGGAGGCTCCGGGGCGCTCAGCACCTGCCCAGCGGCGCGGCCGCCCGGACGGGGAGAGGCAGCGGCGGCTGCAGCCCGCGCCTCCCCGTGCTCTCCTCCGACAGCGGCTGCGGAGAACCAGGGAGGTGGGCTGGGCGCGAGAGAGCGAAGGAGCAACTTCCCATAGCGAAGCCTCCAGCCACTGCCAACCACCCTCCTCCGCTGCCCCAGACCGGCCGGCGAGGGACTGAGTCGTCGGGCCGCCGGGCGCGGAGACACACGTGGTGGCGCCGAAGGGGCGGGGGATCGGCCCTTTGTGATGTCACCCTGGAGGAGGCCGGTCTCTTTGTGCGATCCGAAAGGGGAAGGCGTTCCAGGTGGAGCGAGGAGGGAGAGGGTGCCCCTCGGCGTTCGCTGAAGAAATTGCAGCTGCTTATTGACCCGGGGAAAGCGGGGCGAAGTCATGCGCACGCTGACCCAGATTAACGCGTTTCTTCTAAAATGATTCTAAGTAAATTATTTCTGCAGCAGACGCCCCTCTATTGTTTCTGACGCAATGGCTAAAAAGAGCCGACGACTGTAGAGGACTTAGAGCAACTGCGTGCCAAAAAGAAACTAGCGTTTTGGTCCTCAAACTTGGCTGCCCTTTAGAATCGCCTGGAGAGTTTAGACCGTATATATTGATGCCTGGGTCCCACCCCCAGAGACTGTGATTTAATTGGAATGGGTTGTGGCCTGAGCATCGGGCTTTTTAAAAGTTATCCAGGTGATTTTAGTATGGGGCAAAGTTTGAGAATGTTTAGGCTAACAAATGCAGTTAAGGAAATCAGATGAAGGATTCCAAACCCGTAGTCTGTGGAGTTGGGTCTGTGGATGGTCTTCAAGAGGACTTGGAAATCCTTGAAATGTGTGGGCAGGTGCATTTTCATAATTAAAGGATCCAGAGTTTTGAATCGGATTATCACAGAGATAAGAAACAGCCTTCGCAGCAAAAAAGTGTTAAAAACGCTTGAGTTCTAAAATGCCTTCATGGGGTGTGGATGGGTGGAAAAGGAGGTAGTGCACTGCTTCAGAAGTAGCAACAACCAAAGCATTCTATTGGATGGTTGGCATCTCCCACATTTCTGGATGCGAGAGAGAGGACCTGGCATCCCTTTCTTTGTTTAACCTGGGGGAGGCAGAGTTTCCTGACTGTGGCCACCATTTCTGGTACAGTAGTGTCCACCATCTATGTACTGGCAGCACGTGGCATACTATATTGAAATGACCTCTTTGGCATCTGGTCCACACCACTCACTTGTGAGTCCTGTGGTGCTGGGCTTAGTCTAGATTTCCTGGACCCCTTCTACTTCAAGATAAACATACTTTCTCAATTATCTGCTTCAAGTCTCAATACCCAGTACCCCCGAAGGTAACTTACTAAGGCAGAGGTGCCAACTGTTCATTTTCTTATTAATATATTGTGCTTTGGCCTTTGTTCTCTGCACTTTGGGAGATGCTAAAAATTACTATGAGGATTAATTCCAATCTATTCATTTAAACATCTGTCAGTAAAGAAAAGAATTGTCCATAAATCTTGGAGGCGGAAAAAGCTGTAACATATAACTTCTGGTGAAATTCAAAGAAGTTCTAGAAAATATTACCACTAAATATGGAGTTTTAGGGACAGGGCAATGTTTGGACTTGAATCTGTCTGGCTATTTGCAGAAGTTCAAAAGAGTGAGAGATATGCATTGTGTCTCCATAAATAACAGTTTCAATTATTTCTTCAAAAGCTCAAATGACTGGTCAATACCATCATAAATTTTTTTTAAAGACATTACATAGGTGTAAAAAAGGAGGGGAGGTCAAAGCTGTTGTTTGTTGCTAGTTTTAACTCCTTACATCCAAACTTAACATTTCTCAGAGTAGGATCTGATTGATTTGCTCTGTGAAGTTGGTCAAATTTAGTACTTGGGTTACTATGCAAGTATAAGGAGTCCTTTCTCAACTATCTATCTTCCTAAAACCTAAATGAAGTTTGAATTGGCTTCCACTACCTTCAAATTTCATTGTTTCCTGATGTAGCATTGATCATATCAAGTTGAAATTGAATATCCATTTTGAGATATGAGAATTCACTCAATCCTGTTTACTGCTAATATTTAAATAAATGTCCCTTTATATGAGTGATAAATAGCTTATGAATAACTTGAATCTAGATGGGATGTGAAACTATAGCTTTGAATTAAAATATATAAACGCTTTTCATTTCACTTTGTAAAAATTCTTCAAGTATTGGTTAACTCATTGCCACATTTTCAGTATGGTCACTCAGACATATTTTCTGGGAGAGGAGAGAAATTCAGTGATGCACAAGGACTAACTTTGTCATACCTTTGCCATATAATCACTTGCCAACCCCCATCTCCTCACACACGTCCCAGCTTTGGACTTTTTCTATTTCTGCCAGTGCCGCACAATTCTCCTAGTTTCCCAGTCTCAAAATCATTGTTAATTCCTTCCTCTCCCTTAGTGCATTTCCAGTCAGTCTGCTTTTTCTATCCTTCTATTTTTTCCACTTTCTGTCTTTCTAGTTCAAAACCTGATTATGTATCTGGACACTGGAGAAATCACCAAAATTACCATCTTGCCTTGAGTTTTGCCTTATTTTTTTTTTTTTATCGTGCATACCTTTGGCAGTTCTAGTAAAGTTTCGATTTTTAAAAATCAAGTACCCAGTTTGCATAATGAAAATAACAGTTGTCCACATTCCAAGTGGTGACTGCTTTATGGCCAACATCCCGAGCTGATCTGTGAAGGAATGGCAGGAATTTGATGGGAATAGATGCGAGCATGCAAAAGGTGCAGGAATCAGCTAAAGCCAAGCTCAGAAGAAAGAAGAGCATGAAGCTTTTCTGGGCAAGAGAAAGATTGTTTCGTCTCAACGTGTGCTGAGTATCCACTGTGTGTCAGACACTGTTGGGCAGAAACAATAAGAACTGATCCTGCCTTTGAGGAGCTCACAGTCTCAGGAAGGAGAAAGGTGAAGAGATGACTAAAATAGTTCAGCAGGAATGGGTGGTAGAGATTGCTATTGTCCGCCATTAAAGGCACACACTTATTTTCAGCTGATTGTGTGGCTGCCCACAATAAAAGACTACACTTCCCAGCCTCCAGTGCTCCTAGGTATGGCCTTGTGACTTAAGTTCTGGCCAAGAAAAATGATCATATGGGCCTTCTGGGAAGCATTCTCATTGGTTAGGACTTAGTTATCCATCATCTCTCTCATCAATCTGTCACGAAGACCTGCTAATTCTATCTCAGTCAATTCTAATCTAATTCTATCTCTACCATTTTTTTCCCCCTTGCTCCTCCCCTATATCCCTTCTGCTCTGGTCTAGGCTGCTTACCTAGGTGATTACACAAACGTCGTGATTGGCATCCCTGCCTCTCCTTTTGCCTGAACCTCTCAGTTCTTACAATTAATCTCTTCTTCACACTCTGAGGAAAATTAGCTTTGTAGGACCCAAATCTCATCATGTCCTTCCCTCTGGCCAAAAACCCAACAACAATTCCTCCTTATTCTCAATTGGAAGTTCAAAGTCAATAAAACGATTCCTATTCTGATCTCTGCTTATAATTCAACCCTCCCCACTGCTACCAGGTTGCATAGACATGTCCAAATATGGCACATAGAGCCTTGACTTCCTATAACCACTTTAGTTTTCCATTCCCACTGCCTGCCAATCCCTACAAACCCCAGGTTCTGCATACTAATCCCATTAGGTCATCATGTTTCTTATCTACCCGGTCCCTATCACACTTCCTTTGTTAACAAGCCTTTGTTAGGTGTTGTTTTCATTTCCCCTCCTCTGCTTGTTGAATTCCTATGAATCCACCCTTTAAGACCAAACTCAAATGGTACCTCATCTAAGAAGCCCTTCCTAATATCCTCTTTTCACCTTCTCTACCCTCATTGGAAAGACTTAGTCGTTGCTTCCTCTAGTTTTTTTTTTCCCGTGGGGCTCTCTTACAGTATGTATGACATTACACTATAGTTAGTTTACCTCTGTGTGTCCCTGGCCAGATCTTGAGCTCTTTGGGGCCAAAGTCCATGTCTTAATCATCTTCTTATCTCCATAGTCGAGATTTAAGATATTTACCTGAATCAATAAATATTTGTTGAGTGAAACAAACTCAGAAAGTTTGACAAGCAGTGGAATAGTTAACACACCTGATGTACGTTTTCTTTTTCCAAGCCTTAATTCAAACATCCAGAGTCGGGTTATACAAACAATAACAGGTTTAATCTTGTGTATTACTAAAGTGCCATATCCCAGACTTGCGTTAAACATTTTGTCCGCAGCTCTGTTTCCCTACAAGAATTCATTTAAGAACTTGCTGTTCTTTGGCCTAAGAAGGAATATCAGCCATTCAGCAACAGATTGCAAGATTAAGTGCATAAGCATGAGTTTGATCAAGTCTCCATGGTGACATGTGACAAAGAAGACACTGTTGGATAAAATCAAATGGGAATAGAATTGCAAAGCAGGCATGGTTCCAGAAGCTTCCTTGTCTCTTGGATGATAAGAGAGGGATGATTTGAAAAATAAAACAGCCAATTCTTTGAAGGTATAACACCTTTGTCTCACTCCCAGAAACAGTGAGGAGATTAAATTATTTCCTTTCTCTGAAGGAGAGAAACTCCCCCTGTGAGAAGTGGAGCTCACCTTTAATTGCCCAGCATCCAGGCGCCTTAGGAGTCCACACCGGTAACACTTTTCATTTTGCCATAAACTTTTTCCACTCAGTGCCCTAAACAATTTCTCACTTAATGGGATAGCTGATGAGAAAATAGACTTCACTTAATAATTTAATCAAAAGTCAATGGGTGGTTACCAAGGGGAAGGGGGGTTGGGGGTGGGCACAAGGGGTGAAGGGATGCATCCACAGGGTGACGGACAAACAATAATGTACAACTAAAACCCCACAATGTTATAAACTATTAAGACATCAATTAAAAAAATAATAATTAAAAAAAAGTCAATGGGTGTGAGGAACCACCAGATATGGGATCAAATCTCCATTAAACCACTCATCAGTTGAGTGGGTCTGAGCAATACCTTTTTGTTGGTGAGGAAGAGTAGCCCTGAGCTAACATCCGTTGCTAATCCTCCTCTTTTTGCTGAGGAAAATTGGCCCTGGGCTAACATCTGTGCCCATCTTTCTCTACTTTATATGTGGGACGCCACCACAGCATGGCTTGAGAAGTGGTGCATAGGTCTGCACTCAGGATCCGAACCTGTGAACCCCAGATTGCTGAAGCAGAGCTCAGGAACTTAACCACAATGTCACCAGGTCAGCCCCAAGTTTGAGCAATACATTAATCTGAGTTTCTTCATTTGTAAGACAATAAGAACTATTTCATAGTGGTGATATGAGGAATAAATGAGATAAAATATGTAAAATTCCCAGGTGTTTGTCCCTTGGCACGTACTCAGTAAATCAACTTCCTTTCTCCAATTGCCTTTTGAGAGGATCATCTTTTATAAACTACTCTAATTAGAGAAGAAGCATTAAGTTGGGAAGTTTGAAATTTCTTCAGAGACACATTAGAATTTGAGGTTAAGATGAATAGAAAAATTACTTACTCTGATATGATGCAACGTAGTATCAAGAAAACTGTCATAGTTGGGAGGCATGATTTCTGCTCTTGGTTCCGCCGTTAGCCAGCTGTGCAAATTTGGACTAGTCACTGCATTCCTCTGTATCTGTTTGGGTTTTTTTAAGCTTCCTGATGTGCAAAATGATAAATATGGACTAAGAGACCTTTTATGATCCTTTCTACCACTGAAGTTTTAGGATTTTAATTGGCTCATGTGCCATACTTTCTCCTGGCTATTCAAGCTCTTTGAAGTAGGAAGGGAGAGAAGATTGAAGAAGAAAGTGTTTTGGAAAGAGGAATCCAAGCAGATGCTGGAGGTATGGAAGGAACACGCAAAACAATTAGCTTCTGTTCGGGATTTGCTCCTCCAGTTTGGGATTTGTCAAATCATTGGCTTCTGCACTTTTCTCACTTGCTCTCTCTGAGTGATCTCCTTTCATCCACTCAATCACCAAGTAGTTCTGGAGGGCAGGCTTTGGCCCAGCTCTGTGCTAAGAGGCAGGGTTGCAGACAGAATATCAAGAAAGTTGTCCACCTTCCAAGAACATACAATAAAATCAGAAAGATGAGATGAACATACATGAAAGTATGTAGGATGAGACTGTAATTTAGTACCAAGATGTGTGGCCTGAGCTATACATGTATAGAAGAAAGTAAGATTGTTGAGGGTTTGAGCACTTGGGGAAGGCCGGACGGGTCATTCCCTGAAATTAGAGAAACTTGTATTGGAAGAAACTGATTGGGTTTCTGATCCAGAGAAGCAGCACAAGCAAAGGCACAGACACAAGGAAGACATGACATTGCCATTCCAAGCTCTAACCAAATTCCTCTCTGATCAAACATCCTGTCCTTTTCTCCTCCTTCATCTCTGCTGAGCCTGCCCTGTATTCTCCTCCTGCTTTCTGATCTATCTACCTCTCCCCTCTCCCCTAGTCTGTTATCTCTCCTCTCATTGTCACTTCATTTGCCCCAGGGTCATCCCAGAAGTCCTCACCCCATGACCAACCATCCTTACCTTACGACATTCATCCACTTTGGCAGAAGCCCTGCCTCTGTTTTCTCAGATCCGTGTTGGTAAAAAGATCCTGTCCACACTAACAGAACTCCACGCTATCTAACCTCGGCTTGGTCCTCACTGCTCAGTGGCGATCATGCTTTTTTCTTTTACTTCTATTTTCCTCAGATTCTCTGCCCCCCACCCTGGCCCCTTTACCCTCATCAGGTAATCCTGATATCACGGTTCTGCGATGTAAGCTTCTTCCACTTCCTTCTTCACGGTCTGAATCATTCTCTCTTCCCTTTCCTTTTCCTTCTTCACTTTATATTTCAGGGTTGAAGCACTAATCCTTCTTCCCAAGGCTGATGCTTGCTTTTACGATCTTGTGTTCCCGGCTCCGGCCTCCTCTAAGATAATAACTCCCTTTTCCCCTGCATCTTAAAAATCTCTCTTTTCTGGTTTGTCCCATCCATCTGATGTCTAAGTACCTTCATCCTTAAATACATAAATAAATAATCACATAAACAAAAGAAACCCTGACACTTTCCCGTTCCGCACGTCTTTCCTAAATAAACCAACACCTCTTTTTGCTATCACTGTTTCAGTTTTTCTAGTAGCACCACATTTTCCCCATCCATAGGCTTGATTCCCAAAACCATTCCTCACTCTTCCTTTCTTTTTTGCCTTCTTACACCTCCTACCTCCTGATCCCAGCATCTACTTTGCTGCTAAGACCTCTATGTTAGCAAAGTCCCTTGTGTCCTTGTACGTCTTTCCATTTCTTTCTACAATCTAATTGAAGTTTTTAACTTCTTTGCTTAGCTGAATTAATTAGCTTGATTACTAGACTACTTTTCTCTAGTCCTTCTCTTTAACACTTCTATACACCGTGGTCAAATTATGCTTCCTAAATCACAACAATAATCAATTTCTCACATCTGCCCAAGAACCCTTAAGGGCTCCCCACTGATTGAAAAATTAAATATAAAATTTTCATTTTGACATTTCAAGGCTCTCCACAATATGGCCTCAACCTCCCTTTTCTGCATCATCATCCACTCCTTTAGCTATAGAGAACATGAACTTTTCACTGTTTCTAGAGCATGTCATGCATTTTCTTACTAAATGATTTTGTTTAGTCCATTTTCTCTGCCTGGAATCTCCACCTGTTGAAATCATCAGTCAACACTCATCTTAATATTTCACCTCTCTGTTTAGTTCCATTCAATTCAGCAAACATTCATTGAGGACTATGTTCAGTGCGTTATGCTAGGCAATATGAGTCATACAGTGGTGAATGAAGGCGACTTCTGCCTTCAAGGGGCTGGTAATATTATTGAGAAGACATATTATTGGGAACATATAAATGTGTTCAGATTTTGACACTCTGTACTAACTGTCTAGCTAGAGCCTGGCACATAGATTATGCAGTGCATGCTTGTGGAATGACTAAATAATTATTATATGAGAAGCAAGCATAGTACACACTATGCATAGCGCATTATAGAGAATAGGAAGTAAAGATTCATCTCAACTGGGAGCCCATCTGGGAAAGCCCAAGGGAGGAGTTGGATTTCCAGCAGAGAGAGGCCCTGCAGTGTAGTGGTTAAGATCCTGAACGCAACTCAAACTTAGATTAGATGCTCTTATTCTGAAAGCCCATCTGCCTGTTAGAAGAAGCCTGGACAAACAGTCTCTTTCCTAAAAATTCCCACCCTGTTCCCAAGGGCCAGCCCTCTCTGCAGAGTCCTTTCTCACATCTTTCTTGCGTCTCTTCCCAGCATCCCTGCATTTCCCCAAAGCTTTCTGGGATCTGCCTCAAGAAAAGCCCAAACTATTTTGCATAGAAATATCCTTCACATCCTGGAGAAGAAAGATTTTACTTTGTGATATAGAGTCCTTTAGCCCCCTTTATCTTGGCAAAAGTGGACCTTGCCTTTCAGTTAGGCATTTTGCAAAACAAAGGTCCTTTTGCCAACTTTAGATGAAGAAACCTTCTTCATTTGAAGGCTCCATTTATGATGGAAGCAAAGAGAGGGTTTGGGGCACTGTAATCAGGGTAAAACTAATAGTCAGCAACATGCATTGAACATTTACCATGTGCCTGGTGCCATATAAGTCCTTTACATACATTATCTCATTTGATCCACACAACAAAGTTTTGGGGTACGTATTATTGGAATCATCATCCTCATTTTACAGATAGGCAAACTGAGTATCATGGAGGTTTTGTAACTTGCCTATGGTCACATACCTAGCCAATGGTGGAGACAGGATTTGAACCCAAGTCTTGTGGCTTCATAGCTCACCTGCTTAGCCAATACATAGGAAATTGCCTCACAGGAGTAGGTTATTGGTTATAGAAGATGCTTTGTTGGTTGTAGAAGATCCTTTGGATAAATAGATACCCCAGCACTCTCTTGGGCTATTCTTTCAGCTTTTGTAAAGGATAAGGGCAGCATTAAAAGCCTCTGACAAGTGGACAGAAAAACAACTTCATTAGTAAGAGAAAACTGGATCCAGAGTCACTTAAGCAAAGGAAATTTAGGCAATATAATCACATACTCCCCAATTCACCATCCCACACACAAGCCCCACCTCCCCCCTTCAAGGGCTTTGAGGTTTTTTTTTGGATGATTGGTTGTTGGTGCCCTGCCTGTAGCAACTGACTGAGGAAAAAGGGATTTTTTTTTTTTTTGAGAGGGAACTTTCCCTTCTGATCAAATCTTTATCACTTTTCTTCCCATAGCACCTACTATATATAGTGTTTTACGAGGGTTGCCCCAAAGGTCTTAGTGCAGTTTTAAACTTTAGTAGTTTCAGAAGTGTACATGTTACAAACTTACCAAATAAATTTGAAAGTTTAATTTTTCAGTTTTTTTGTACAGTTACTGTGTTTTTTTATTTTTTGGAATGATACATATTTAATTTTAATTTTTGTCCCTCTAATTGAAGATGGCAAACATTGATCAAAACAAAAAAACATTTAAATAAAACATTAATTATTCAAAATTCACCAAAATCCAAAAAAGTAAAGAAATTGAAATAATAGCACTTTTCAATGATTTGTTGTTGTTTGTAACATATACACTTTTGAAGTAATTAAAGTGTAAGACCGCTTAAGATTTTGGGGACATCTTGCGCTTATTACACCTTAGGCTGAATTGAAGTAACTAGCTTATATCTGAAGTCACTTTCTTTTTTTTCTTTTCTTTTTTTATTTCTAGTTGTTGCTGTTTTTTGAAGTCACCTTCCAAGCAACACAAACATCCAAACTTTGATTGGGAAATAATCATTTCACGGAAATATCTAAAATATTTAAAAGCCTTAGATTAATCCACAATGTGGTGTCACTTTGCAAGGTTTTCAGCCATCTCTCTTCACAGCACTAAAACTAATGCTAAATAAAGAATTAATAATGAAGAGCACAATAGATATTTGTATCTTCAAGCAGTCTTTTCTAGAACTGATTTATGAACAGTGTGTTTGAAAACCCACCCTACTTAAGTGTCTGCTCCACAAATCAGTTAAACTCCACCTTTAATGTAAAGCTGTTTACTATTCTAAAAAGCAAAGGTTGTAAATGACTTCACTGGTTGCTAAAATGGTATTTTATGGAATTTTTCTCTCAGAAGTAAATTGTAAAATGAGTTTCATTTTAAGGCATTACTGTTTCCCTATAAGATAATTATATTTGTTTACAAGAAATTTCAAAAAAATAACCACACCTCATTTTCGTTGCTTCCTTTTCAAATTTTCCTGTTGAGTGGGCTGAGACGGAGGGATTTGCAAGGGAGAGAACAGAATATAATGATGGGGAAGCTACAGATAGGGGGTGGGGTGTTATTTCTGCAGAACTCAGCAAAGGGTATAACTTGAAACTTTGGGGGTCGGAAACTTTTAGTCTGAGTGATTACTATATGCCAGTCATTTTCACAAACATCATCTCATATTAATCCTGTGGGGCAAGAATCCTTAACCATATTTTACAGATGAAGAAACAAATTTTCAGAGAGGCAAGCAGATGATCCAAGCTCACACAGCCAAGCAATGAAGCTAGAGTCCTACCCAGCTGCTTAGGGGTGACACTTGTTGGTGGCAGGCACAAAAACACACTTTGAGAAATGTAGCCTTATCCAGCTAAGATCAGGGAAGGATCTGAGGTCTAGCTGCCCCTTACCAGTTGACCTTCACTGAAGACAGCTCTCTAAATTCACTCGCCCCCTGCCATTACATATCCAAACTATTGAAAGATTACTTTTGCTTTCTTTTCTATTCCTTTACTATCTATTCATCTTAAATATTGGTTAAGCACCCCTGTGTGCCAGCCATTGTTTGCAGTTCTGAGTACATGGCAATAAACAAAACAGACAATAACCCCTGCCATCATGGAACTTGCTAAGAGCCAGACAAAAATACTTACGTTATTTTTAAGGACTGAATTGAGTCCCCTCAAAATTCTTACGTTAAAATCTTAACCCCTAGTACCTCAGAACATGACTGTATTTGGAGTTAGGGCCTCTAACGAGGTATTTAAGGTAAAATGAGGTCATTACGGCAGGCCCTAATTCCATATGACTGGTGTCCTTATAAAAAGAGGAGATTAGGACAGACGAGTGCAGAGGGAAGACCACGTGAAGACACAGGGAGACGGCAGCCATCTACAATCCAACAAGAGAGCCTCTGAAGAAATCACCCAGCTGACAGCTTGATCTTGGACTTCTAGCTTCCAGAACAGCAAGAAAACAAATTTTTGTTTAAGCAGCCCAGTCTGTGGTATTTTGTTATGGCAGCCCTAGCCAACTAAGTCAGTTACACAATATAACAGTGACAACTCAAAGCAGAGGGGTTGCAATTTTAAATAGGGTGATCAGGGAGGATGATATTTGCATAAAGATCTAAGGAAACAGAGAGGGGGAGCCATGTGGCTGTCTGAGAGAAACAGCACCTGCAGAAGCCCTGGGCAGGAGTGTCCTTGCTGTTTGGGAGGAACCACAAGAAACCAAGTACTGGAGAGTGGCAGGAGAGGAGGTCAGATTGATAACAGGGACTGGACCCTGGACGGCCTTCTGGGCCATGGTTAAGATGTTGGCTTTTTCCCGGAGAATCAGGAAACCACTGAGCAGAGTTTCCTGATCTGACGTGTGTTTATCTGGATCAGTCTGGCTGGTGCGTTGCGAATAGACTGTTGGGAAGCTGGGATACCAGTTAGGAGGTTACCGAAATAGCCCAGACCAGAGAGGATGGTGGCTTGGACCAGCACTGGAGTCAATAGTACCAACCTTGCCCCACATCCTCATATCCTCCTTAGATATAAAAACATCAGCACACATGGAAAGGATAGTGAGGCTATTTGGTTCTGACTAAACACATGCTCTTTTCATGCATGAATGTCTGATTTGCATTATAGTTATTTTCATAAGATTGAATGTGCTCCAGCTGGAGTAGAAGGCTCTTGAAGGCAGGGACCTTTCTTACCCATGTTTGTATCACCCCACAGCACCTGGAGCAATGCATTCTCTACAGATGCTTGAAAAACATTTGCCTGTTTAATTCAAGATTAGCAGTAGGGGCCAGCCTAGTGGCGCAGCGGTTTAGTTCGCGCTTGGCAGCCCGGGGTTCGCGAGTTCGGATCCCGGGCGCCCGCCGACGCACTGCCTGTCAGCCATGCCGTGGCGGCGTCCCATATAAAGTAGAGGAAGATGCGCAGATGTTAGCCCAGGGCCAGTCTTCCTCAGCAAAAAGAGGAGGATTAGCAACGGATGTTAGCTCAGGGCTGGTCTTCCTCACCAAAAAAAAAAAGATTAGCAGTAAATCCAACCAGAATACATTGACTTGAGTTGGTGTAAAAATATGTTTGGAAAACTTGCCCTCCAGGAATTTTTATTCTGAAAGTGGGGGCGGGGGAGAGGAAGAAGAGAGAGAAAATTATGTAGCTTTTCCTTCCTTTCTTTTCTTTTCTTCTTCTCCTTCTCTCTCTCCTTCTAATTGCTTTTGGTTTGGTATGACACCTGAAACATTTCCTTAGAAAAATGTCAACATTTTTATTAAAATCCTCTGGGTATTTTTGTTCTTGCTAAATATCTTTGGAATGCCATACAGCTCTTAAAATTTTTGAAGGAAGGAAGGAAAGAAAAAGGGAATAAGTAAGTTAAAAAGGAGGGAGAGTGACCGCTAACCATAGGTTAGGCAACTTGCTAGGTATATCCATTAATTAACTAATATAATCTATGTAACTAACATACTATACTAATTAAATGTGTGGATTAACTAATATGCACACATTTGTGAACTGGATATGTTTATCCACATTTACACACAAGAAAAACCCAGGTATGGAAAAATGTGATTATATACTAAAGTTACACGGCTCTTAAGTTTCAGAATCAAGACTTGAACCCAGGCCTGCCTAGCTGGCCTACTCTTTGTATTCTTTTTAAAAATACTTCAGAGTGATGAGATCTGTAGGAAAAAAATTATGTTTTATTTTTGCTATTAATTTTGGGTTTTGCCTTTTCAGTCCTCAATTTTGAGCAATGTAATGACCAAATTTAAAACCCAAAGCCCATTTTTCATATTCCACATCCTCAAAAATAAGCTCCCCAACCCTCTTGTGTTTCAGCTGCAGGAGGCCAGTGGGGCCGAGCTGTTCCTGGTGGGAACAGTTAAGGACGTCCACCCTCGCCCCTGGATCAGAGAGAAGGAGTGAGCGGCAATGGTGTGGAAGTCGATTGCCCAGGGGTGGTCAGACTATCCTTCTTTGCTGTATTTTGTTTCTTTACCCTTCCTTCGATCACATGCTCTCAACTTCCAAGCTCTTCTCTCACCTCTCCCTGACCCCTCCTACACTTCTGAGTCCCTCTTCATCTCATGTGCCAAAAATGCGAATCATGTAACAAATGCAAAAATATGAGAAGTAAACAAAAGCCAGACAACAGAGAAGAAAGCAAAATTTCTTTTCAAATATAGCAGGAAGAAGCAAATCTTCTAAAAGAGCCTGTCACATGGTGGTGACTCAGATACTGGGGCTTGGGAAGGGATGGGTCATTTCAACTCTCACAGGATGGTAGAGCTGGTTCGTTGCAGAGGCTGACATCTTGAGAAGTGTTGACTTGCCCAAGGGGAGGTACCCCCGGAGCCATGGGAGAAGGCAGGGAGTGTGATCAGTTATGCCTCCAGGGGATCCTAGAGGGCTTCTCAGTGGAAATGACACATGAGCAGGGCTTTGCTGAAGACAGCATGGCTCTCTGACTGAGACGGGAAGAGGGCTCTCTGTCTCCTCCATCAGAGGAGCGGCCAAACCAACACATAAAGTCCTCCAAGACCCTCCGTGTTACCTCCCCTGGACACCCCTCCAGCTTCACCTGCCGTTCCCTTCCATGCTCATGCCGCTCCAGCCACACTCACCTCCATGCTGTTCCTCAAACTCACCAAGCAAACCCTGCCCCAGGGGTTTTGTGCTATTCTCAGGCTGCTCTCCTGGCTGCCAGTCTCTTTCCACACTCTCTCACTGGATCCTCTGCTCACGTGCCACCTCCTCAGAGAAGCCCTCCTCATTCTAAAATAGCAATCCCTGTTATTCTCCAGTATCTTCCCTCTTTCATTTTTATCAGCATTTTTCTCTAACTGGCATCATACTTTATCTTTATGTTTATCTTATCTTTTTCTGTCTCCCCCATAAGAATTTAAGCTCTGTACTTACATGACCTTTTCCCACGCTTCTTAGCAGACCTGGAAAGATTCCCTTTTTACTGGGTTGGCCTCACAACTTTCACTCTGCCTTAGAATTCCATCACCAAGAGGGCTTCACACAAAACTCTTCCCGATCCGAGCAAATGTTCCTCACAATTCCTTTTTGAGTCCAGACGGAATTGTCTTATCTCTGTTTAACCTTTCCTATCTTTTTTCCCTTGGCTTTATTAATCATCTCAAAATGAATCATTCTACCTCTCCCTTGTCTGTCTATGCTCCGGTCTGTGTCAGACACTCTGCCGCAATGCTGAGGCCCGGCTTGAGATCTGGAGTAAAAAAATGTACGGAGGGACCTGCTGGCACAATCGTGTTTTTCTCCAGACTCCTCGAGCTGCTTGGATGCAGGCACATAGTCAGTGGAGGGTGGAGTTACCCAGGGATGAGACTTACAAGAGAGTGGGGGAGGGACAAGGGTGTTGAAGGGGTATGCAACGGAGGCTTCATGAAGATGGTCCCGGAATCTACACTGGGGAAGTGGCGACAGAGAGTGGGTGCTTGTGGTAGGCTGAATAATCTCCCTCTAAAATATTCACATCCTAATTTCCAGAACCTGTGAATGTTACCTTATATGGCAAAAGAGACTCTGCAGACGTGATTAAGTCAATGATCTTGAGATGAAGGGATTCTCCTGGGTTATCCGGTGGGTCATAAATGTAACCAAAAGTGTTCTTATAAGAGGGAGGCAAGAAGGTCAGAGGAACAAGAAGGCAATGTGATGACAGAAGCAGAGTTTAGAGTAATTCACTTTGAAGATGGAGGAAGGCCATGAGCCCAGGAATGTAGGTGGCTTCTAGAAGCTGAAAAAAGCAAGGAAACAGATTCCCCCTAGTGCCTCGAGGAGGAGCCAGCCCTGCTGACACCTGAACTGTAGCTCAACGAGACCGAGTTCAAAATTCTGACTGCAGAATTGTAAAAGAATAAATTTGTGTTGTTTGAACCCATCCTCACCCCATAAAAAGAGTTCTGCCTTAGGGCTGTGTGAGAACTGTCAACTCCCATGGCATCCCCTGAATTTAACCAGGAATCCACTCTCGAATCCATCATCATCGTCACCATCCTCACCATTAGCATCGTCAGGGTCACCATTGCTACAGCACCACAGCAACAGTTAGCATCCACCGAGCACTTCCCGTGTACCAGGCTCCTTGATTAGTGTTTTACATGCATTATCTGATTTTGTATTTGTAATAACCCTGTATGAAAGGTACTATGATTACCCTGATTTTAGAGATGAAGAAAATGAGATTGAAAGTTAACTTTTTGTACAGAGGTTTCATAAGCTTTCTACCAGGTAGAGAAATACAAATATTTCCTCTTTTATGGCTTGCCCAATTATGCTAAACAGGGTTTGAGATTGGGAGCACAGGAGGGTGTGGGGAAATGGACCTGATCCCTTAGTATCTCCCTTTCTGATCTCTGCCTCCTTCTTTGGGACCTGGGGTGGGGGAGCATGCCCCCCCATCCATTAGAACCAACCTAAGGCAGAACCCTAGTCCCTGAGCCACAACTCTGGCAATGGCTCCCTGGAAGAGACCCCAGTAATAATAATAATCATCATTTTGCAGATCTATTATGTACCAGGCACACTATAAATGGGATTTCTAATTTTCAAACTATCCTACAAGGTAGATGTTATTACTGACATTTTACAAATGAGAAACTATGTCTCAGCTGGGTGAAAGGACTTGTCCAAGTCTACATAGCTAGTTAGTAACTGGCTAGTCTAGATTAAAACCAAAGTCTAATGTCACAGCCCATGTTGTTTTAATTATGCTAGGCCATTTTCCAATACTCAGCTCCCACAAACAGAGAGTGTATCTTGAAGTCCACTTAGGTTTATATCCAGCTTTGACTTCAGCATCTGGTCCCATCTTGGTTTGTCTTTTTTGTTTTCGTTTTTTGGGTTTTTTTGAGGAAGACTGGCCCTGCCCTAACATCTGTTGCCAATCTTCCCCCTTTTTTTTCTTTTTTCTCCCCAAAGCCCCAGTACATAGTTGGGTATCATAGTTGTAGAATTATAGCTCTTCTATAGGGGATGCCGCCTCAGCATGGCTTGATGAGCAGTGAGTCGGTCTGTGCTCAGGATCCGAACCGGCAAACCCTGGGCTGCTGAAGCAGAACACGTGAACTTAACTGCTACGCCACCGGGCTGGCCCCCTTGTCTTGGTTTTACTTAGACTTCAGTGGATGCTGTGACTACTGCAGTTCAGACTTCTGCTGAGCCAGGCACTTAATAAATGGAGTCCTGACTTTTGAACCTAGATCACAGCTACCCCAGCCTTGGAGTGGTTGGTTGGTTATTTGGTCAAGCAAACCTCAGAATTTCATTCTGAGACATTCACAGGCTCCAGGGATTAGGACATGGACGTCTTTGGGAGGCATTGTTCAGCTACCTCACCAGGTAATACAGATCAACCCAACCTTGGGCCTGTAGGCCAAGTCCCTCCCTTCAAAATCTGGCTTTAGATTCCACATCTCATCTTACTGTACACCTTGTCCCACTGCCACAGCTGGCCAAGTTCACCAGACATTCAACACTAAATGGTTACTGAATGCCTACTACATACAGTCACTGTGTTAGGCTCCAGGGACTCCAGACTTTACATGGTATCCCCAGAACTTGCTCTGCCATCACACATGGGAAGCAGAGGGGAAAAATAAGTAAAATAATTGCAAATTTTAGTAACTTCTACAAAGTAGCAACATTCTGAGTGACAGGCAAGAACTCTTTGAGGAGGTACACTTAAAACTGAGTCCTAATGAAAGAGAAAGAGCTAGATCAGGTAAAGAGTGTGGGGAAGAATATTCCAGACAGAGAGAAAAGGCTGGACTAAGGCCTTTTAGAGAGCTTGGCACTTCCAAGCACTGAAGGAAGGGGAAGAAAGGGGAGAGCACTAAGATGGCCTAAAAGGTGGTCAGGAGCAGATCACATGCCTGTTGTCAGGCCGTGAGTGGGCTCTAGATGTTATTCTAGAAGTAGTCAGAAGTCTGGTGAAAGGAGAGCAAGGTGTAAGCTGAGAGTGGGAGGTGATCAATGATATGAAAGGACTGACTTCTTCTCCTAACTCTGGTTACACATTTCTCTAACACAGAAGTGAGGGACAAAAGGGAAGTCACACCTACAGCAGGTTCCCTTCCCACGATGGAGGAAATTGCGTGTTGACTCATGAATTCTTCTCTGACTTGGGAAGGGGGTCCCAGCATTGCTCCTATGTCTGCCACTGCAGCATCTTTACCACTCAGCTCAAAGATATCTTCTTTTGCTTTAAAAATCCTCATGTTCTTTGACCTACTACTTCCAGATCTGGGACTCTATCCTAAGGAATAATAATCAATGAAAATAAGGATTTATGTAGAAGGATACTCATAGCATCATCGCAATAGTGAAAATTTAGAAATGACCTAAATATTCACCAACAGGGACATATTTAAATTGTACTATATATTGAAGTAATGGAATATTCTGTAGTTATTAGAATAATATCTGTTGAGAATAATATGTTTTCACATATTTAGTTGCAGAAAAATCTTTGTAATATAACATGAAATTAAGATAAATAGAATATTAGCACATATATAAGCTTGTATGTACACACACGTACACACTCAATTTTATTTGAGACACATGTAAAATGAATGTAAAAATAAAAATATTTACAGTGACTATCTCCATGGCTGCTACTTACTCAGTACAGGGTACCAAGTAGCATTTCTTAAATATCACCCAGTCCATACTAGGCACTAGGGTAATATTTGTTGATTAAAAAACAACTCCTCAGGAGTACAGGAGAACTAACTCCAGGTCTGTGAATGATAACTTACCTCTGCCTTGCAGGAGACTGCAATGGGCGATGGAGAGTTCAAGAACTCTGAAAATAGAACCTTTTTCTCTATAAAGGGACATTCCCATCCTCCACCTAGTGTCTTCCAAGCCTCTTCTAGAGGATAAAATGAGCTTATTTATGCCAATCTCGACATCCCCAATCTGGATTATGCCCAGAAAATTTACTAACTTCTCCATCTCCATCAGTGAAATAAAGGTGGTGGTGACAGGGGAGAGGATCTACGTAGAAGAAGCTGGAAGCTCTCTTTACTGGCATACAGAATAAGTTGCTGTTTATACGGTAATTAGAGCAGCCCTGGGAAATTTGCTCCCTCTCAAATCTGTCTTTCTTTCTAGCACAGTCTGAAATGCCACATTAGAGGGTAATTTGTTCAGCTTAAGACATCATTAAAATGTAAATACCCAAGGAAATAGACTGAGACATTCTCAGTTATAATTAGTTTATTGCGTCCTTTTCAATAATTCCAGGATCTGAGCATGGGCCTGCTCTGTGAGAGGGTAGATGCTACAGGATGCCATGCAGGGCATCAAAAGCTAAGGGGCAGGCAGCTGGTGAGGAAGAAATACACAGAACCACAGAGAGCCCAGGCAAGTTTGGCCTAATGAGAAGAGCACTGAACTAGGCGTCTGAACACCTGGATTTAAGCCCCACCTTTGTCACTACATTATAGGAGTCTACTTGGTGAAGAGGTTCAACACTGCCACCTGTGTGGTCCCATCTAATGAAAGCAAACTACTGCCACCCTGGTCACAGGTGATGGGCCCAAGGGCAGCTGATCCGCAGGGCAGGTGACAGTCTTCGAGAAGGTCCAGCACAAGAATTTTGTCCAAAAAGAATAACTGTGAAACTAAATGAACTAATCAGTCCTTTTCTCTTGGGGAATTTGAAGGCTAGACAGAAGGAGAGAGAGTTAGTAAGAGGCACAAGCTGAATCATCTGCAGAGAACCGACAAGCAGAAACCATAATCAGGAGAGGCCAAGAGTCAGCATAAGCCATAAAGAAGTTAGAGGAAGTTTTTTTCAAAGTTATTAACCTAAGGTAGCAGAAGTGGCAGGAATGGTGGAAGCAGAGACTGAGTAGGAACCAAGAGTTCCCTGATGCTGAAGCCTGGCTAGGTGACCTGGATTCTGTGCTGTATCAACTCCTGCAGCACCTAAAGAATATTCCAGCATCTTTAAAGGCTTGGCTGTATGGCTGTTGGGATTGTGTCTTACCTTTTCCACTTCCCTGGGTAGCCCACGGCCTCCAACAACACATTCCTCTACAAAACTCATACATACACACACACACACACACACACACACACTCATACATATCCCCCATGGAGTAAGGGAACCAGAATGTGCCTCTGTTGCTTTCAACTCCAGAGCCTTCTTAACTTTAGATAAGTTCCTCTGAGACTATTTTTTCTGAAATAAAGGAGCTGGATCTCACTAGATGGTCTCTAAGATCCCATCCCCATCTTGCCTTTAAAATTCCATGAATCTAATAAAGACATGAAGAGATTAGGATTGCATTGTGTTTTTTATTACAGTTCCTTCTCCCACATTAAGAGAGATAGGTTCTAAGAATTTACCCCTTTCTTGTTACGGAAACCCGGTGAATATTGTGGTTTGCCATAACAAGACCCAAGACAACAGGAGAGAGAGTGAGATGGGAAATGCGGCCGGGCCAGGGGGGGGAGAGGGAAGTTGGGGGAGAGGATGAAGAATGAGGAGATAGGGAAGTAGAAAGAGCTAGGCAGACAGGCTGAGAAGCAGAGTGGGCTGAAGCAGTCAGGCCTGAATTAGGAGGGCCTGAGGTTTGCTGCTTTCAAACTTGTCCTAATCCCGTTCTTTGAGTGTATGTAATGGGTCCGGTGCCTTTTCTCCAAATGATGTTGACACATGTCTGCTCAAATCAATTAATGCTCCCATCCCTACTGACTCATTTGGTGGGAATGGCAAGCATGCCTGCTGACTGGAATAGAAAAGAGGACAGGGCACAGCAGCAGGAAAAAGGAAGGCAGAGACAATGTGTCATTTATCAAACCTCCCCCTCGCCACAGGATAACAGGATAATACCCAAACTCCCAGCTACGTGGGTGTCTGGTCCTGCCTTGTCTTCTCCCATATTTGCCTTCCCACTGCACAACCTGTGAGCAAACCAGTTTAAGTTCCTTCATGGTTTAGTTATATTTCAGGCTATTTCTTGCCTTTGTGCCTTTATATTTTCTCTCTGTTGGAAAAGTCTTGACTCCCTCACCTACGCAGTGAACTCCTCTTCTTCCTGCAGGCTATGCATAAAAATTCATATCCCCCAACTAGAATATAAACCCTGATAAGGCAGGGCCATTGCTGTCTTGTTCCTGACTGTACACACCATGGCTAGAGCAGTGTCTGGCACTTAGCCGGCTCTCAATCAATGTTAGATGGATGGATGAATACCTGGATGGACTACTTGTAAATCTTTCTCTTAATCCCCACATGTCCTTTTGGGTGCAAACCTCTCCTTTCCTGATGTCCTTTTCAGCAATTTGTACATAATTTATTATGCCTTATTTCCAAGAGGCTAAAATCTCCTAAAGGGAAGATATCACGTAGTTGAAGCAAAGAGTGATGGGAGTGGAGGGAGGAGAAGGAAACCTGCCTGCTATTTACAACCACATATTTCTATCTAAGAAGGCTGGACTCTGTTAAATAAAGAGCCCCTACTGTGCTGTTGAGCTCTTGAATCATTTTGATATCCAGTGGGTCTGCGAATATGGACTCCTGGATACCCTCCCAGAAAGCAAAGAGGAGAATTTCAACGGGCAGGAGGAAGGTGACATGACTGGGACTCTGTGCTTGGACAGCAGAAAGTTGCTGTTAGTGATAAAGCTGGAGGACTTTGTAGGTTTGAAGATATTTGCTTTTCTGCAATGTAAACCATCCCTCTGTCTCCCTGAGTCTTTAGTGAGTCCTACATCACATGCTTGGAGTGAAAGATTTGGCCAGAAGAAGGGACAGTCACAAAGTTTTGCCAGGTAATTCATCAACCTCTGAATTCAAGAAAAGCAGCAGCTTGGATCAGAACACACTGTAAGCCTCCTGGGAATACAGTTACCTTGGGGTGAGCTTTGGACTCCCACCAGACATGGAATGAGGGTTCAAGACAATCATGTCTGGATATTTGGGGCCAGGGAAGGTCCAGCTGATGTCTAAGTCATAGAAGCCTCTGAACAAATTTGTTGGAAAAAAACAGAAGAGGGAGGAAATGAGGATAGAGGGAAGGGAAAGATGTAAATACTTGTACCTTATTTTGAGAACCAGGTCTTTTTTATAGTCAGATATTTATTTTAAAACCTGATCTGCCAATTTGACATTTTCTACCAACTTGAGAAGCATTAACTTTCACAGGCTTCACAAAATTTCACTTGGGTGCTGCGTTTGTGGGAGGCTTAGCAGCAGCCATTGCAGTCTTTTTAGATGCTTTCTTAGCCTTATTTGCTTCTTGGCAGCCCTGTTAGTTTGTTCTGGTTAAGCCTTTCTGATTCCTCTTGGCTATTATATTACCAAGCGATGCACTGGTGATGACCCTCTGGAATTTGACTGCATGGTGAGTTCTATTCTTTTGAATTTCTTTGGGCAGTCCCTTTGTGTCCTTTCTTCTGCAGAGGGCAGAATAGTTTATCTGCCAGGGATTCCTCTTGAAAAGGAATGTCAGCTTGCATTTTGCATTAAAAGCCTTCCAGTTGATCCTTTCATAGAGCCTCCTATGACCAGAGTAGATCTTATATGCACCAAAACTGCAGAGTTTGACTATCACGGCTGTGGCTGTCAGGGAAGAGGAAAAATGGCAAAGAGAAGAACTGAGGCTTGATTACTTAGTGCAAATATGGAAATGAAAATACTATCCTTGTAATAATAAGAGCTACTCAAAGTTAGAATTTTCACTCGCAAACTGTCTGCAGAGGCTTTAGCAAAATTAAAAATTTGGGCAAATTTGTCTTAACCTCTCATTCATTTCCTCCCAGATGTCAGATGTTCTCCCAAAAGTATTTGCATTGGCAAAGGGCCACTTTCTAACCCTAGAAGACCTCTAAGTGAGGGAATTGTATGTGTGGGAGAAGGGAGGGAAAGTTGTATGCACAAGAGCTTTCAGATTCTCTTCCTTTTCTCTGGGTCAACAAAGCTCCCCACTGGGGGCTGGCCTGGTGGCACAGTGGTTAAGTTTGCAGGCTCCGCTTTGGTGGCCTGACATTCATGGGTTCGGATCTTGGGCACAGACCTACTTACTGCTCATCAAGCCATGCTGTGACGGCATCTCAAAGTGGAGGAATATTGGCACAGATGTTAGCTCAAGGCCAATCTTCTTAACCAAAAAGAAAAAAAAAGCTGGATCTGTCCCACTGGATCAAGGAGCAATCACAGAGATTCAGCCTTGCACTCTCACACCCCTCCCTCTGTAGGTCCCCCTGCCCAGGACTGAGCACATAGAAGGACTTAGAACTAACTGCGTGTTCACCGTACGCATACTCTCCACCGCCTCTACCCAGCTTCCTGTTTCCACTCTCACGGCCCTAATTTAGGACCCTAGTATCTCCCATCTTTTTCCCAGCCTACCAGAATAGCTTCCTGACTGGACTAACACTTGCTTTCCTCTCAATCGATTTCCATCCTGCCATCAACTAATCTTAAAATGCTGTTTGCTTCTGCTCTCACCTGTGCCCTGTTGTGAAGAATTAAGAATAGACTCTGCCCCCAGCATGTCTCCGGGGCTGATTCTTCAATTCTCTGCTCCCTTAGGCAGAATTTAGTCCTCCCTGTTCTCTAGACAGAGTGCTTTTTACACTTTCCTACCATTAGAATTAATTATGTGTCTGTTTCCACACAAAATTGTGATCCCCCCAGGACACGACCATGCCTTCATTCTTTGTAGCTCTGTGGCTCTGACCCAGTGCACACACTCCATGACTATTTGTTGAATGAATGATGGGCATGAAATAAATATTTTTAAAGTCATTAGGAAGCTACAGTACTCAAAGCTCCCCATAATTCAGAGTGAGACAATGGTGGTGTAGTGGAAAAATAAAGATTTGGGAATAGACAAGCTCAAGTTTCAGTCTAATCCCTATGACTAAGTGGCTCTGTTGGACAAGTGCCACACACTCCCTGAGCCTCAGGTACTTCCGCTCGGTTGTTATGAGGATGGGATGCAGGCTGTCTGGTTTCAAATCCTGGCTTGACCATGTGCCAGCTATGAGATCTCATACAGGTTACTTTACCTCTTTGCACTTCAGTTTCTTCATCTGTAAATGAGAAAATAATAGCACCTACCTCATGAAGTTGTTTGTAAGATGATATATGTGACATGCTTATCTCTACAAGTGCAAAACAGATATTGCTTCTTGTTACTACAACACCCAAGCATATTCCATACATTTAAGCCTCTTACCTTTGTTCTTGCTATTCCCTCCTTACTATTTCTATCAAAATCCCACAAATTTTCCCAAGCCAGAATTTTTAGCTAGTTTATTTTTATTTAACATCCACTCTGTGTTTATGAGAAGCACCATAACAACTATCCCCAAACTTGGCTGATCATAGAAATCATCTGTGATTCTTGTAGCAAATACAGAGTCATGATCCTATCCCAGAACTTCTGAATCCCGAGATGTGCATTTTTAATAATGTACCAGGTGGTCATTACAATGAGCAAGTTTAAAATGCCTTGTCATACAGTTTAGTTCTCAAATACACTGCTTTTCAAGTCAGACCAATCTGCCTCTTGAATCTCCCTCTTTACCAAGTTCCATGACCTGGGTAAGCTCCTTAACATCTCTAAGTCTCGGCTTCTCCATGTGTAAAATGGGGATAATAATTGTACCTTTTAATAAAACTGTAGTGCGGATGAAATGAGATATTACGTAACACGGTTACCACAATCCCTGGCGGAGTAGGTGCCCAGTCAATGTAGGGCTATATCCAGTGCCCGCTGTGTGCTAACACTTGGCACACCACCTCTACTCCCCCTAAATTTGGCAACCTCATCCAAGATCATAAAGCCAACCAATGGCAGGGCCCGGATAGCAATCCCAACGTTTGTTGCTTCACAGCCCACCATCTTGCCGCTGAACCACACGGAGACACACACAAGACATTTTCTTCTTTAAAATACTATAATATTGTTTTTGTATCTCATGCCATTACTATGTTTCTGTCAAATTTTCACTTATTTGTGATCATGTCTTGTTGCCTCTGTAGACCAATGGTTCTCATCTGGGAGCAATTTTCCCCCTGGAAGATATTTGGCCATGTCTGGAGATACTTGGGGTTGTTACAGTTTGAGGTGGGGGTGCCACTGGCATCTAGTGGGTAGAGGCCAGGGATGCTGCTAAACATCCTGCAGTGCACAGGACAGCCCTTCACAAGAAAGAATTATCCAGCTCAAAATGTCAATAGCGCCGAGGCTGAGACGGCTGTGGACTGTAAGTTCCCCAAGAGCAGGAAAAGGACAACAGTCCTTCTCAACACGCTGCATTTCATAACTACTTGAGAAGCTGCCTAAATCACCCCAAAAAGTCTGACTAAATTGGTCTGGGTGAGGCCTGGGTATCAGTATTTTTTTTAAGCTCCTGAGGTGATGGAAATTTTTTAAAATTAGATTGTGACAATGTTCTCACAGTTCTTCAAATTTACTATACATTATTGAATTGTACACTTAAAGAGGGTAAACTATGGCTATGGACATTAAACCTCAACAAAGCTGTTAAAAAAGAAGGAAGAGCAAAGCTCCCCAGGTCTTCTTGTATTCCCTCCATGAGTGAGAACTGCTCTTCTTAAGCATTTATATAACACTTTGTTTATAATAGTCACTCAACAAAATTAACTGTGTAAATTGAAATGTAACTGGATGATTTAAATGTGTGGAATAAATGGCTTCTATACTAAAGACAGAATACAATTACTTCAAGTTCCTTTGAAGGTTGTAAGCCCTTCATAGAAACCTGTATTACATTAAAGGGGGTAAAGCCCTTTGGCTCAAGAGCCTTGGCAGTTGGACACCCTGGAGCTGGCTGAGTGGTGGCTTCCTGGGAACCAGGAAAACATGGAAGCTGAAAGGGGACCCCAAGTGCATTCCCACGAAGTGGCCACTCAGCTTCTTGCACTTGGAAAAATAGGAAGCATCTCTTTACCCAGTGAATCTTGGAGAAATGGACTGGTCATGTAGCCATGAAATTGTCCATTCAGCTTAAAGATTTGATATGAAATTCAGCTATCAATACCCTCCCTTACCAGTTAAACTACATTTTTTCCTGATTGGGACAGTAGGATGAAACTGACCTATTTTTGTGGTTTGGTATATCATTACATGAAATTAAAATTTTAAATGAACTAAAAAAAGAGAATCGTTTGTGACGGTGAATGTTGCCTTGTTATCTGGAGAAAAGAAAAACCATCTACTTTAGATTTATCATATGGAAAATAGATTGTCCACCTCCCTTTGTGGCAACAGAATAAGAAGTTAAGTCACCCCTATATCTGTGGCGGGCAAAACAGAGGATCTGTTTTCCCCTTGCTGGGGCCGCTGTCACAGGCAATACAGACAAATGAGTGTAGCCTCTCTGTGGCTGAAAATATTTCATTTGATTTTGTTTTACCTAAAACACCTTTTTTTTCTGATGAGAATTTTCAGAGATTTTTTCCTTTTGCTGCTGCTTCTTTTTTTTTTTTTTTCTGCTGTCACTGATAGTCAATGGGGTATTTTAAGTGAAATGCAGGCTCTCTCAGTTCTTTATTCATGGTGCTTTTGTAATATACAATCCGGTTGCTGTTCTAATGAGTATTCTTTTGGATTTGCTCCCTAGGAATGTGCACAGACTGGACTCATAGTACGATCTCCTCTGTCCCTCTTCCTTCTGACTAGGTAGGTTTTTCTTAATACCTCTTGTAGTTGTATGATCCTTCCTTCTCAGGTTGATAATAACCACATCAGCTGGTTATGAAGCTTCCTGAGAAGTATCCTTATGGAAATGTTCATCTCCCCCACCAAAACTCCTGGGCTCCCCACTGACCATGTAAGGCCAAGGGAGGCCAGGGGAAGTGTCCCTGCTGCCCAAACCCTCACCCCATCAAATCCTCTTGAGGGAATTGGATGGAGAACGAGACTCCTATCTCACCCACTTACCCACTGGGAAGTCTGAGGGACTTCTAGGGGAAGAATTTCTGTACATTAAGACTCATGAGGGCCAGCCCGGGTGGCCTAGTGGTTAAGTTCAGTGAGCTCTGCTTCCATGGCCAGGGTTCAGTTCCCAGGCATGGACCTACAACACCTGTCAGTGGCCATGCTGTGGTGGCAGCTCACATACAAAAAGAGGAAGATTGGCAACAGATGTTAGCTCAGGGCGAATCTTCCTCAGCCCCCCCCCCAAAAGACTCATGAGGCTGGGTGGGATTTTCTTTTCTTCCCCCCTTATCTAACTATGGGGTTGATTAGGCAATGGATAGACTTTGTGCAAGTTATTCAAACCCTTTGTGCCTCAGTTTCCTCATTTGTAAAATAGAGGTAATAACAGTTTATACCTCATAGCCTTAAGTACAAGTGCTCAATAAATAGGAGGCATTTTTGTTATAAGACAATATGGAAGCAGAGGTTTTGTTAGCACAGTGAGGCAATGAAGGTATTCTCTGGGCAGGATTCTACATTGACAAAAGGAATATTGTTTGTTTATGGGTCTGAAGAGCCCCCCTCTGAGGAATCTGAAGGATTTAGAGCCTCTTCCAGCTACACCGGGGGAGAGCCTGGAGTCACTTCTGGGTGGAGTCACTAGTGATTCCCGGGACACAGAGGCCCAGAAAGTGCTTCTCCTGGAGCCCTGTGGAACACAAAGAGGAAGGAAAGGTTTGGAGGGGTCACTGGGGGAGGAGAAAAGAGAGACCACATTGGAAAAGGCCTCCGGTTGCCCATCTGAGGTTGGTGCTGTAAGGACTAAGAGGTGGCTCTAGGCACACATTGAAATACTTGGCACCGTCCTCTGCATTGAGGTTGTTCATCCAACAGTAACATTTTGCTTCACTTTCTGGCAATAAATCTTTCCTCCACCCCCGTCCAGACATTTTAGCGCCTGACTGAGATGTTTTCCTCTAGGAAGGCTGGGAGCACTCTAGTCTGGATGTCTACAAGGGTTTGTTAAGCACCATGTCTTCTAGGCGTGGGAGTGGGGGATGGGGAGAAGAGGTGGAGGGAGGGTCAGAAGAAGGAAAAGAAAGTTCATGCCAAGCTCTTCCTGGTGAGATAAGACTTAACATGAAATGAGATTACAATCAAGACAGGAAGTTATTGAGTCTCACCTACACGTGTTGGGAAGTGACCAAGAAGGGAGCGATGGACAGGGACAGAGTCGTCAGCGAACATGAAGGGGAGGTAATGTGTAAATATTGACTTGAGTATCTGCTCTAATTTTTTAATTCTCACAACAACTTGAAAGTTAGGTATTATTTTCCCCCATTTTACTCAGGAAATTGCAGCATAGTGAGATTTAAAACTATGCCCAAGTTCATGCAGCTAGTAAGTAGTCGAGTCTAGATTTGAACCTGGGTTTGTCTGTATCCGACGCCCTTGTTCATTCCACTGTCTCTTGGACTTGAGATGAGATTTGAAGAATGACTATCAATTGGATGGGTGGGGTTAATAAAGAAGGGGCATTCCTGAGTTGAGCTCAGTAGAAGGAAGTATAATTAGGACTGGTGTTTTATGAGGGAAAATTGTCATTTTTTTACTTTGGGAATTGCTGTACAGAAATAAGACAAGGAGAGTGAAAGCATCCCTGTTCCTTCTCCCCTTAGAAACACTCCTGATGATCTGGTGCCATGGAATTTTGCCTAGGCAGCTTTGTGGAGACAGTCCAACCTCGTGCTGGAAAGTTCCAACAGCCTCTCCATGATTTTATGAGCAGATGGCACCATTTGGACTGTATTTCAGGACTTAGAGATTTTGTCCAGGAATTTTTTATTTCCATTTTCTGTATATAGTTCATGTGAGCCTTGACAGATTGCCTTGTTGAAATATTTTCTTTTTAAACTCTATACTCCCAGTTGGTCTCTACCTGACTGTGCCACTGGCCAGTTTAAACAAATAAATAGCCATTTTTGTAATAGTAATTCATGCCTAATTTTTACAAAAGCAATTCAAACTATAATTTTTCTGGGAATTTGCAAAGTCCCTCTTGAATATTTATCTCCCTAATTCTGGTGCTATCCCTGTAAGGTAGTCAGAAAGGAAAGGAGAACTAACAATGAGGTTCTTGCACTGCTAGCCACATACACATACCTTATCTTATTTTATCACCATCATTAATATTATGAGGCTCTTGGGCACACAGAATCAGATTGTTAGGACCAATCATACTCCTTAGTTTGTGGAACATTATTCACAGCACTACGTGCATGGTCTCTTTTTAAATTTAATTTTTTGCATTATTTTTTTTGTCATCTTCACCTCCTACACCCAATGCCATTAGCCATCTCCTCTCCCACCATACACGCTCATGCTCATGTATTTAATGTATACCATTCCACCATCCATACTTTAATCACAAATTTGTGTAACAATGAGCAACATAAAGTATTATTTTATGTTCTACATCAACTGCACTGTGCTAAGCAGTTCATTTTGCTTTTTACTTTTTAGACTCAATATTACATTTGGGAACTATCCTTTTTTGATAGATGCAGATCTAGTTCCTTCTTTTTGATTGATACACTGTGTTTGATAATATGCATATACCACATTATGTTCATCCATTCTGTGTTGATGAACTTTTAGGTTGGTTCCAAATCTTTGCCCTGATAAACATTAATAGCAATACTACCGTGAACCACCTTCCCATTGTTTCTTTGTGAAAAATTTTCTAAGGTATTTACTCAAACATGGAATTTCATAGGCTAAATGCTATGTACTTGATTTCACTAAATACCACCAAATTGCTGTCCAAAAGCTTATGCTGTCACCAACAGTAGGTGAGGCATTCCATTTCCCCATTTTTCATCAGTATTTGGTAGCAAATAACTTGATTTTTGCCTATTGTTTAGAGTAAAGTGAAACCTTATTTTAATTGCATTTTGTACGGCTATTAATGAGGCTAAGTAATGAGTTCTTTACGAACTCATCAGCTATAAGAGTTTCCTCCTCCATGAGCTTGCAGAGTGAGTGACCTTAGGGAACTTCTCCACACTCTGTTTCAAATAAAGTCAATTCGTCTGCGAAGAGCTTTGGAACTTTCTGTTCTTATGGACTGCCTCTCCCTCTGGGCAATTCACAACCATTGCCCATTTTTCTATGAGGTTGCCTGTCATTTTCTTGCAGATTTACAGGAATTCCTATATATTCTAGATCTATATCCATTAACAATGTGCAACATTTTATTATCAATATATTTTGTAAATATTTTATCTCAGTCTGTCACCTGGTAGTCACCAGTTAACTTCTTACATGCCACCCCTTCTTGAACAAAACCTTTTGTTTTAATTCAGTAAAAAACAATAAATTTCCTCCCTTATGGTTTTGGAGTTTTGTTTAAAAAAATCACTATTACTTCCCCAGAATGGCAGCCTGAGGAACTTTGTGGATTCATTCCACAGGAAACAACTGTAATTGGTGAAAATTATACAAAAACAACCATTTAAATATCTGGAAATTATCCTAAGGGCATACAAAGAAATGAAGAAATATTTATTGAAGAAAACCTACTAAATCTCAGTAATAACACTACAGATTTGCAGCACTTGAGCCACCACTACTCCTTTCTCCCCTCATCATGTCTCTTCAAAAACCAAAGCTCCAATCTGGTGGGTGTGGCCAAGAAAACAGGGCTCCCTCTCCTCTCACCTTCCAATCTTGGAATACAGTACCTCACCAGGAGTGACAGATCACCAGCATTTCTTATTCCTCTCCCAACCCCACCCCAGCTCTAAGGTGCTGAAGCTAAATTCCTAGTGAGTATGACCAAAAAATAGGGGTCTCTCTTCTCCCATCATCACACACTCACAGGGGCACAGGCTGGTGTGGCAGGTTGAAAATAATGGGGCCCTGACCACCTTGCCCCAGCTCACTCATAGGGCAGAGATTCCATGCTGGGAAAGGCAAACTGAGAAGACCAGAAGTGATCACCCCCATCCAGTGTCCTGCTTGTTAAGAAGGGCTATCAGTCCAAGAGAACTGTGCCACTGTTTCCAGCTCCAGAGCAGGGGGCTCAGAGATTTTGCCCAGAGGGAGAGGTGGTCCATTGTAACAGAAAGTTCCAAAGCTCTTCCCAGAGGAACTGACTTTATTTGAAACAGAGTGTGGGGAAGTTCAAGCCTAAGGTCACTCTCAAAAGCAATGAGATTTTGGTGGTAGACAATCAAGAGGAGGCTGATAGCCCCATTGGACTAACAAATTAAACCATTGGTCAGCTAGTTTACCAAAAACAATCAGTGAAAGATACAACTAAAGAGAGCCTTCTAGGGGTCAAAACAAATCTCAAAGACTTGCCTCAGAAATTACCTTTGCAAAGGACCTGCATTTAATTGGATCAAACTGTGGAGCAAGTTAACACCCAGGGCATTGTCTAAAATAATAGAGCAATCAGTCAGCAATTAGGGGAACCTAAAAGCTGGGCGTGATACCAGCAGAGACAGATCTTTTAACAGAGGGGTCAGGGAAAGGGGCAGGCAGTCAAAGGAGTCCTGATGAAATCACTATCATCCCGGTGTGACAGTTCCATTTACAACAGTATCAATAAAATAAAGTAAAACTCTTTATTTACTTTCTTTATTCTAAATTCTTTATTTATTATTTATTTATTCCTTGGTTAAATCCAGGAAAAGATTTAACCAAGTTTCCATGTACACTTAAAACCATAAAACATTGCAGAAAGAAATTAAGGAAGACCTAAGAAAATTTTCATGGATTGGAAGACAACATTGTTAAGATGGCAATATTTCCCAAATTCATCTACAGATTCAATGCAATTCCTATAAAAGTTACAACTACCTTTTTTGCAGAAACGGACGAGCTGATCCTAAAATTCATACGAAATGCAAGGGACCCAGAATAGCCAAAACAATTTTGAAAAGGACACTATTGAGAAAGTGAAAAGACACAGATTAGGAGAAAATATTTTCAAATCATTTGTCTGATAAGAGTCTAGTATCCAGAAGAATAAAGAACACTTAAAACTTAACAAGAAAAAGAAAAAAAAAAAAAAACAATTAAAAACTGGGCAAGTGATTTGAATAGACATTTCTCCAAAGAAGATATACAAATGGCCAAATAAATATAATGTGAGCCACATATGTAATTTTAAATTTTCTAATAGCTGCATTAAAAAATGTAAATAGAAACTGGTGAAATTAATTTCAATAATATATTTTATTTAACCCAATATATCCAAAATATTAATATTTTGACATGTAATTAATACAATAAAATTATTTATGAGATAGCTTACTTTTTTTTTATACTAAGCTTTCAAAATCTGGTGTGTGTTTTACATTTACAGCACGTCTTAAATGAGACACATTCCAAGTACTGAACAGCTACATGTGGTTAGTAGCTACTGCATTGGACAGCACAGTTCTAGAGCAACCTGTGCTCACCCTTGTCATAACACTTCTCACTCAGGATTGTTATTCTGGTTTATTAGCCTGTCTGCCCTTGGACTATAAGCCCGCTGATGGCAGAGACTCTATCTTCACCACTGTCACATCCTTGGCATCTGGTATAGGCCTGGTGCATATATGTTTGTTGAGTGTATTTATGTTTGTTGAGTGAGTTAAAAGGTGAGTACATCAACTTTATTCTACTTGAGATGTTTACCTTTGTGGTCTTCTACCTCCTCCAAGTACTCAGAAAAACTGGGACAGAGTTCTTCCCTGGAAGAAATGCCATTAGTATTTTCTCTCACAACATTAATATTAATCACTACTATCTCAATCATTTTCAGTTTTTCATTATGATATTTGACCCAAAATCTCTATGAGATGGGTAAAATGTGTTTATTCTCCCTCATTTAAGGGGGAGGAAACTGAGGGCCAGAGATGTTAAATTATCTGATCAATACCCAGTGGTGTGCTAGTAAATGTTTAACAAGCTTTCTAGGGAGGGAAGTGGATGAGGAAGCCCTGACTGATATGATGGTGTAAATACTCCCACCATAGCAAATTTCAAGCTACCAACATGATGTCCCTGAACAAGAAGTAGGGAAGATATTCACACTATTGACCCTAGCTCCAGTGTGAGCCAATTCCAACACACCACTATATGAGAAAGAGGATTTGTGGAAAGGAGGTGGCAACTGATATTTTTGAGTACCTGTTAAGTACTGGGTAATCTGCAAGATGCTTCATCAATATTATCTTATTTAATCATGATAATAAACGTTTGAGGTAGGTGTTCATTATCCCCATTTTAAAGCTGTAGGAAAATAAGACTTAGGTTAGGTAACATGCCCAAGGTTCCTTGCTAATATATAGTGTGATCTCTTGGCTAAACCAATGGGAAACCCTCCCTCCTTCTTTACTTTTCAGCTCCCCTCCTGCATATTTGGGTTCTCCATTCCTAGCCTTGTAAAAGTTCTCTTTTTATCTGGCTGCATTTCTATCATAGCTCCCTGAAGGCTCTGCCCGAGACAAGGGGCACACTGGCTCAGGGAATTTGATGTGTTTTTCTAAAACATTTTAGAGTTTCTACAGAACAGAAGACCTGTGGAGGCTGGGGTGAGGCGCTCTCAAGGGGGCAAATACAACTATTTGTGTAGTCGCTGTGACTCTAGGACATTCTTCTGCAGGCTTGGGTCCATAGTCAGTGCCAGCAGTGTGCCTGGGATGGGAGGAGAAACCCCTCATGATGACACAAGTTTATATTTCATTTTTAATTCGTTTCCAGTATCCAAGGGTGAGTTTACAAAAAAGGACGTTTCTGGGAAAAAGCAAAACAAAACTGATGGGTGAGGGAGGCAGAGGACTATTTTTTGAAGCAAAATTTCATCTTCAAAATCTATTTATTAGACTAACTGGTAGACAGTAACTTTTCTTAGCATGGAGGGGGAGAATTGGCTGCTTTATTCCCCCTAAACGTGCAACAAGAGGTTTCAGACTTGACCTTCTCTCTCCTTAGCGTGTCAGAAACAACAGCGCCTACTAGTTATTGAGTGGTGCGAGGCAGATATGGTTTACGTGTATGTCTCCAATTCTTACAACAACTCTAGAAGATTTGTATGATTATCCCTTGGAAATGGGGCTCAAACACTTAAACAGCTTGCAAAAAGACCCTCATTTGGGATTTGAATCTGAGTCTGCCTAACTTCCCAGCACATGATGTCTCGATCACACCATCCTGCAATGTAGGACCCAGACCAAAGTTCTGCTCACTCAGCAGCCTCTCTTGGGCTCCTTTTCTGCCATTTGTTTCTATTGTTCCACGTTTTCTTGCTTGGCAGGTCTGTTTGATACCAATCTCAGTCTGAAAGCTGGGTGAGTGTCACCTGGCATGTGGGCACAGAGATAATTAAAAGACACTTTCCACCTCTCCTGTGTTCTCTTTGGTTAGGCAAACAGCAGCTAATGAAGCTTGCTGACGTCAAAGTTATATGGTGTGGGAAGGTGTGGTGATCACACCCCCATTTTATAGACCAGGCAAACAGAGGACTAGGAAAGAACCAGACCTTCTCAAAACAAATACGGGGGAAGAAAAGCCTAACACTTTGTCCCATTGCCTCATCATTAGTACCTGTTCACATAGATTACCTTTGAGATAATGTTATTATTCTAAAACTTGACATCTAGAGGTACAGTTCAGAACTTTTCCAGAGGGGCAAATTATCTGGGCCAGATGAATGCTTTTTGCCTAGACTGTCCAAGACCTAGCTAATATAATTCAGTGCTCCCTTTCATGGCAGAGAATGCATTACATACCCATGAAGGGGACTTTGGATATGTATTTCTTGCAAAGAAACTTGAAGTATAGCAGCAGACTGTGGCATTGGAAAACTTATCCAGGTAGATGAGGAAACCCTTCCCAGTGAAAGAAACACTCACAAAACACCCAGGGATCCATGGGGAGGTACTGTACAGTTTCAAAGACGTAGTGGTGACACAGCCTGTGACATAGGAATGGTGTGAAATCAGGACATGGGCTGTTCTATGACCTCTGTGTCAAGGGAACCAAAAATGTACGTTTTCGCCCATCTGGGGTGATTCTGAGCCATTTTGACTTCAGCCTCCTTGGGAATTTGAGATGATATGTTTTGTTTATTCATTGAGTCCCTGATGTGTGCAGTGTACTCCATTACAACCTGAGGACTCAACAGAGAACAGGACAGCCTGTCCCTGCCTCATAGAGTTTATAGCCCAAGTGGGAAGACCGATACTATTCAAGTAATTACAGGAATACTAACTACTAAAGATAGCCACACCTGATCTAATTGGGGAGGGAGGGAGTGTAATCATTTTAGAGATGGAAAACCAAGACTCCAGAATTTAACAGTCACTAATTTAGGAAATCTAACTGACCTGGACTTGATCAGATTTTTAGACTCCTGCATCCAAATCTGTGTCCAAATGTGGGAAAATCAGGTTCGATTTATATCATCCTAATTGACAGGCTGTACCAGGAATGTATCTACAAAATAAATTCAGGGGTTGTGCTATGAATCTACAGTGTTGGGTCAGGATCCCAGAGCGTGCTCAGAGCAGCAGAACACAACTGAAATCGGTAGGTGGAGGGAACAAAACATGCCACTTACCTTGACTGCAGATGGAAACTGTGTTTGTCCTCGCTTCCTATCTAGTAAGGTAATTAAGTGGCGCCCATCTGCTACCCTCCAGGTGCTCAGAAAGAGACCAGTAAACAGAGTGAAAATATGGGATGGAAACTCCTTCTGCTTTGACTCTGTCTTCATAATTGAAGCCCCAAGTGGGCCTCCTAACCTTAGACATAGCTTAATTGAGAAGGACAACCTACCAAGGAAAGTAGCTCAGATCATAAACCACCTAAGGCCTAGCATGCCCTTCTTCAATGCCCTCTCTCCCTAATCCAATCCTGTTCCATCTTTTAGGACACAGATCAAGTATTTCCTTGTAGACTTTTCTGACTATTCTTTTGAGCTCACACTGATCCGTCTGAATCACTTTTCCTTACAATGAGTTCAGATGAGTCTTCTGTTCTGAGTCTCCATTTACAAGTTGGACAGGGAAGCAAAAGTGGTCATAATTTTGATGCCGGCCCTGATATCGGTTCCTCTACCTTAAACCCAGCATATATGGGGTTAAAACCAAAAGTATCCCCTTTCCCTTCTTCTTTAGCTACATTCATAGGTAAATATCTGTTTCTTTAACCTTTGTATCCCTGAGCTTCACAATGCAACTAGAAGTTACAAATTGTTAAAGGCCAGATGGCCTCATGCAGGGCTCACACTCGTTTTGACTAATTACAGGTCCCTAAAGTTTATTACAGGGAAACTGATGTGCAGAGAATACCAAGAAACTGAAACTTCCCAGGCCCCAACTCCTCCGCTTCCTGGTGCCAGAATCCACCATCCATCACCAAGGCAGACAACCAAGGACACTCACCTGCAGATTCCCTTATCTTGCCATCCCCATCCCTGCAAGCAGCCTCACAAGGCCAAACACAGGCTTCTGGGAAAGTGCCAACTAGCAAGGCCATATGCTCTCCCTCCCCTACCTAAAACCCCAAATAAAAACCCTTATCTTTTTCCCTTTGAGGATGTAGATCTGAGTTTTTAGCTTCCATTTCCTCGTCTGGCTGCCTATCAATAATGAAAGCCCCTTTCCTTGCCATGAGGCAGGGTTCCAGTTTTTCATTTTGGGCCCCTATTGTGTGACAGGTAAATGAACCTGTGTCTGTAGCCAGTAACAATTTGTCAGCATTTACTAAGCAGTGGAGCATTAGGATCTTTATAAAAAAACTTAGTCCTCACCTAATCACCCCATCTCCCTGCTGGGGAACTGCTCACATCACAAACAAAAGCGACTGATGAAGGAGGATCTGGCAGGGCACTACAGTTTACAATGGAAGAAAAGAAGGTCAACAATAATGACAGAATCAGACTGTCAAAAGAGATTGATTAGAATACCAAAGGATGAAGAGAGGCCCTTAAGAAAATTGATGGCAACCCAATTATTTCTTAAAAAGAGACTGTGAGTGAGTGTACTTGTTTCCTGCAGCTGCTCTAACGAATCACCACAAGCTAGATGGCTTAAAACAACAGAAATTTCTCTCTCATAGTTCTGCAGGCAAGAAGTCCAAAATCAAGGTGTCAGCCCGGTCACACTCCCTCCAGTGGCTCTAAGGGAGAATTCATTTTTGCCTCTTCTAGCTTCCAGCAGCTGTTAGCAGCCCTTGACTGGTGACCACGTAACTCATTGCGTCCTCCTCTTCTGTCTGTCTTCTCTGTGTTTCTCTTATAAGAGCGCATGTGATTGCATTTAGAGAGTGCTTGGATAATGCAAGATAAGCTCCCCTCTCAAGATCTTTAAGTTAATCACATCTTTTGCCATGTAAGGTAATAATCACAAGTTCTAGGGATTAGGACATAGACATATCTTTTGGGGTCTACCATTAAACCTACTACAGTGATCATACTCCAAAAATTGGTCACAAAGTAAAGAACTCCTTATTGTTCTAGCACAAAATTTGTGAGAAAAGAATTTTAAAAGCAACACTTGAAGAAGTCATCCTTTTTTGTTCTTAGAATTAGTCACTTAGAATTCTAGTTCTTAGAGTTGGTTGATATTGTTCCCTAAATTTTACCAAAGATAAAATATATCAGTGAATCTGAAAATGCTGTAATAGGGCTCTGAATTATTCTGCTGGTAATAGAAATGTGAAAGAAAGGCACACGCGTGAGAAATAGTACCAATATTACCCCCCAGAGTATCCTCCTGCTCCTCCCCAATGGCAATATATCTTCTTTCATTCAATGATTCATTCAAAATATTTATTGCATGTCAACTATATACTGGACACTGTTCTAGGTCTTGAAGATGTCAAAATGAACAAGACAGACAAGATCTCTACCCTCATGGACTTACAGTCTACAGTCTAATAACCAGTAGTTACATTATGGTAACCAGTAATGACTGCCTTTCCCAATATAGCATAAATAATAAACAATTCAAGAGTCCATGTTCCCATGATCTGCTGTAAACCCCCTTACAATATTCTATTAATCTTGTCCACGTTCAGTGGTCTATGGTTTCAAAGTTTACATAATTAATTAGCTGAGCCACATCTGGACGCCTTCAAAGCCTAGCATACCCCTGTAGCCAAACTTCTAACTAGTACTTTAAGCTATGACTAACAATTGCTTGGATGGAAATAATAAAAGCTGATCAGACAAAGATATTTATCAATTATCAAAAGGAAATTCGGAAAGTAAGACAAAAATGGAAGGCAGAGAGAAGTGCATCATTTAAATCACAAAGAAAATAATCAAAAGAAACACATGAATAAGTATCAACCTGGAACTCTAGATCTAGTGGAAAACACACAATCAAGAAAGATTGAAATTAATTTCGTCAGCAAATATTTACTGGGAGCTCATTATATGCCAGTTTCTGTACTAAGCACTGAGGATAAAGCAAGGAACTAGCAGTGTCCCTGCCCTTGTGAGTCTTATGTTCCAATGGGAGACAGAGACGATAAATTATCAAACATGTCATAAGATGTCAGCTGTTCTGGTGAAACATAAAATAGGGTAAAAGAATATGATTGGTTGGTGATGCTATTTTATATAAGGAAGTCAGGAAAGGGGGGGACATGAAATATCAAGGATGAGGCATGAGAAAATCTGGAGGAAGAGAGTTCCAAGGGGAGACATAGGCAATACAGCATGATGGGCATTTCAAGGACCAAGACAAAGACAATGAGGATGGAGGAGAGCGAACGGGGAGGATTGGTAGGAGGCCAGATTTTGTGGCATCTTTTAGGCTATGGTAGGGATTCTGTCTGAAGGCCACCATACCCAGGAGCTGCACATTTCAGGCCTTGGTTCCCTTGCATTCCTCTTCCAGTTCTTTCAAAAGATATTGCTTTGACACTCAACCTGAGAGCAGGAGAACAGATGTTAAAAACATGGGTCATAGTCTACCATTAATGGAGTTAATTATAGGAGCCCCACTGGAGAGTTTGGTTTTGAACTGTGGATTATTATCCTCCCCTACTTTCTTATCTCCAAACACCTGCACTGGTAGGCAGTGGAAAGAGAAAGACATCAGCCTTGGCAAGCTTTACTTCTGTTCAGAGGGTTCCTACTTCTCACTATCCAATTAGTTATTAGTTATCCCCTCATAATTTGTTTATTTGGGGATTTAGGTTTGTTTTTAGACAGTAGTGACTTGATGTATGACAATCCTATTTGAAAGATAAGAAAATTAAGTTTCAGAGAGACTGGTCACCACATCCAGTGCCACCCAACAGGACTGTGGAAAAGAGGTCTCAACACACAGTATTCCTGTTCCCATCCCAGGAACAGTAGACAACTCTTTAAGACACTGCCATGAGCTACAGCGGATCTAAGTATGCATCACCCAGGGAGAGGCCGACAACTGGAATTACTTTAGGAAATGATGATAAAATGCTACCAACTAGAAAATTCACTTAAAAGAAGATTGGAGAAAAACACCTTAGGGGGATTTTTTTTTTGTCCGTAAGTGAATTTTCACCCTTTCAGACCCAACAACCCCCTTTAATAATACATATTTTGTAATGTCCCTTTCACTACTCTGAAATGAAATTCACAGATGATATAACCTCCTTGTTGTTTGTAAAATGGAGATATGTTCTAGATCCAGATAATTATGAACAGATATTTTACCTACATCAGTGTCTTAGGGGATATATGCAAGTTGGGTAGGACTTTGAAAAGTTGTGTAGAATATGGGTCAATTATTTTTTATGCAGGAGTTCCCCACACATTGCAAAGCAATGAGCATCCCAAACCCTCGCCACCCTGCCAGTAGTACCCCCATCATTGTAACCCCCCAAATTCCAAAACTACCCCCTGGACGGCATTACATTTCACACCAAAGTTCTTTCCTTTTGAACATTAGTGTATTTGATCTATGTAAGAAAGCTTGAACATTTACTTTTAACCATGTGCAGTGGATTGAATGATGGCCCCCAAAAGGATATGTCAATGTCCTAACTCCTGGAACCTGTGAATGTGAGTTTATTTGGAATGTAATTAAGTTAAAGGCCTTGAGTGAGATCATTCTGGACTATCAAGTGGGGGCCCAAATCCAATGACAAGTGTCCTTATAGGAGACAGAAGAGAAGGCCCAGAGAAGAAGAGAAGGCCATATGACAACAGGCAGAGATTGGGGTTATGCTGCCACAAGCAAAGGAACGCCAAGAGCTACCATAAGTGGGAAGAGGCAAAGAAGGATTCTACCTTCGAGCGTTTGGAGGAAACGTGGCCTTGCTGACACCTTGAGTTTGAACTTCTGGCCTCCAGAACTGTGAGAGAATAAATTTCTCTTTTAAGCCACCAGGTCCATGGTAATTTGTGATAGCAGCCCTAGAAAACTGATATGCTATGGATACCTCTTCTTTGGAGATATTTCTTCAAAAAACTTTAGACAGTTGGATCCTGAGACTGGACACTGAATTCACATTCTCCATTCTCCACAAAGATCTCCTGTACCATGTTAGCCGTAAGTAATTTCTCTTATAGAGTTGTGTAGCAATGGGAAGGTTGAAAATTTCTCTTGTCTCAGTTTGCAGATGAGGAAACCAAGGCGCAGAACAGCAAAGAGACTGATGGCTAAGCAGTGAACAGAAGGAAGGTCTTCTGACTTCCAGAACACAGCTGCATCTGCAGTGCTAGGCTGCCTTCTCTGCTAAGAGCTGGGTACCACTGATGTCAAATACTTCGCACCTAGCCCTGTTCTCTCACAGTCTGTGCTCAGAAACCCTGCTCTGTAACTTCAGTGCAGGTCCACTGAGGGCAAGCATTCTTCTTATGTGTCTCACTCACCCCACAGTAGTCTGAAAGTGCTACCAGTAAGACTCATCGCTTTGATTGAGGGCTTTGTGTTCACTTCGGGTCCTACCCACCCTTCCAGCCTCCTCTCCCACCACATCCTTCCTCACACCTCGTGCTCTAACGACACCAGCTTTCTCTTTATTCCTCTAATGAGCCACATTTACCCTTTCCTCAAAGCCTTAATGTGAGTGGATTTATCAGTGCCTTTCCCGAGTGGAGGTTTCAACGAGCAACCCAGAAGAAGTATGGCAGGAAACAGGCAAAGAGAGCAGAGAGAGGGGCAAAAACAGCAATTCCCAGAGCTAACATCACAAGAGCCCTGGCTACTCAGGCTTTATTCATATTAACTCCAGCTTATCTTACACCTGCCAAGGATGTAGATGCATTATTTCCCCCATTTTAAAGATAAGAAAACCCAGGCAGAAGGTTAAGTAACATGCCCTGAGTCAATAGTCAGGAAGTGAGAGACCCAGGATTCAAACGCAGGTGGTCCAGCCTGCTTGTAGTGTACTTTAGAGTTTGCCCCCTGTTGACCTGCTGTCATAATAAGAACGACATATCATATTTTATATTTTAAATACTCCCCATGCATTACAGATTTGCTATTTATAATCTCAAATTCTCAAAATTTGTGTGAAAATAAATGTTATTATCCTCCTTCTACAGATGAGGAAACTCGACATGAAATGGCTTGCCTCACACCACCCCACTGGTTAATGGTTGAACTGGCATTCCCAAGCTGGTACCCTGTCACTGCCAGGATTTTGCTAATCAAGCCAAGCACACTGATAAACTACTAAGGGGAAAACAGAGACTCTCTTGGGAGCAGTCACTGAAGCTGCCACCCTGTGCGGTCCTCACACTACTCGATGTATGGCAGTCAGTCCCATAACTAGGAACACGGCATGCTGGGTAGACAGCATACGAGGGGCCAAGTTAAAACTCGACTGCACTGTGACCCCTTTACAGAATCACCTGGGCCACATAAGACAAAGCTTCCTCCTCTCTGATTTATCCTTTGAAATAGGGGTGTCCTCTTTATAAAAGCCAGAACCATGGAACATTCATTGATCGTAATAAATGTACTACTCTGGTGGGGAATGTTGATAATGGGGGAGTCTGTGCATGTATAAGGGCAGAGGGTATATGGGAAATCTCTGTACTTTCCTCTCAATTTTGCTGTGAACCTAAAACTGCTCTTTAAAAAATCTTAAAAAGGAAAACTTTCCAGAAAGAAATCTCCAAGATCCATATGGCTTTAATTGTGAATTCTAACAAATGTTTAAGGAATAAATTATACCAATTCTACACAAGTTCTTCCAAGAAATAGAAGGAAGGAAACAATCTCTAACTCATCCTGTTAGGCCAGTAAATTCCCTGATACCAAAACAAGATAGAGACATTACAAGAAAAGAAAACTATGGGCCAATATTTCTCATAAACAACATGGAAAAATTCTTAACAAAATTTTAGCATGTTAAATCCAGCAACACAAAAAAAGGATAATACACAATACACCAAATGGGGTTTATCCCAGGAATACAAGGTTGGCTTGACACTGAAAAGCAATGAATATAATTTATCATATTAACAGACTTAAAAAAAAAAACTACATGATCATCCCAATAGATGTAGGAAAAAATGTGATAAATTCAATTCCCTTTCATGACAAAAACTGTCGGCAAACTAGGAGTAGAACCCACAGATATCTCACATGATGGTGAAAATCTGAATGCATTCCACCTAAGATCAGGACTAAGGTAAGGCTGTCCACTCTCACCACTTTAATTCAACAGTGTCCTGAAGATTCTAGACGGTGCAACAAAGTGAGAAAAAGCAATAAAGTTATGAGCTGAGTAATAATGGGAGTTATGAATCTCTCTGAGCCTTGGTTAATATACAATAGGATCAAAATAGTACCTCATTCACAGAATTGCTGTGAGGATTAAGAGATGACATCTGTGAAACACCAAGCCCATACTCAATAGGTGATAAATATCCACTATTCGTGTTATTAAATAATAGAAAATACCTAGTGTAGATGTATATTGCTCTAGTCATTTTTTCAAATAACATTAACTGAGTTCCTACTACATCCCAGGCCTTGAACTAGGTGCTGCAGACACAGACGTGGACAAAACAGATGTGATTACAGCTTTTACTAAGATTATAAACCAGCCATCAAAAAAAAAACATTTAAGAATTAATTACAATCAAGAATTTTGCGCATAATAAAATGGGAAATAAAATATTTAGGCAGAGGTAGAAAAACCTGGTTTACTAGCAACTTTTAAAAAATTCTCTGTGTGTATTGATGAGATTTTGTGCATGTGTGGGAAATTCTGAGAGAGGCCCTTAAAGCTAACATTTCGTGAACATTATACACAAAAGGTTGATACAACACGACAAAGCATCATAAACATTGTTGCCCTCCAATACCCTTTCTCCCATCTTTTTCTTAGAACAGAACCCTGATATTTGGAGCTACCTCCCTCTGGACTTGTTTTATGTAAAAGAGTAATTAACTTCTAACTTTTCAAAAACACTGTGATTTGGGGTCATCATTGTGTACAGGGGAACTGATGTATATGGTAATGCCCGCTGTGATAATGTGCAACCGCTATCCTCCTTCAGGACTGAAGAACTTATTTCACCAGCTGCCAGGAGTGTTGCCCACAAACAGTGCTCACCTCTCAGCTCTCTTTGGTACCTGCCTTCCGCTGAAGGGAGCTGCCTCCTCCCAGGTCCTGCTCTGTTCCTAGTCTACAGCCAATGACCAATGAAAGGGATATCAAAGTCTGGCTCCCTTACTCCAGCTTCGGACAACTCAGAAGGGCTGTCTCAGCTTCAGAGCTCGCTGTAGGATTGGCTCAGGCCTTTCTCGAAACCGCATCACAGCCCAACCTCTCCCTCTGCTTAATCCTACTTCCTTCCTTTCCTTTCCACAATTGTTGATCCCAAAAGTACTCCCTAATAAGCCACCTGCACAATATCTTCCTCAGATCCACATCTCAGGGAATGCAACCTGCAACACAGACATAAAGCTCTTTTCACAACCAAAGTTAGTAGATGGAACAGCATTGGAAGAATATCAAATGAACCAATTTCTTCAACTCTTTTTTTTTTTTCTTGGTGAGGAAGACCAGCCCTGAGCTAACATCCATTGCCAATCCTCCTCTTTTTGCTGAGGAAGACTGGCCCTGGGCTAACATCCATGCCCATCTTCCTCTACTTTATATGGGATGCCGCCATGGCATGGCTGACAAGCAGTGTGTTGGCAGGTGCGTGGGATCCGAACCCGCGAACCCCAGGCTGCCAAGCGCTAGCTAAACCACTGCGCCACTGGGCCGGTCCCACTGAGCTCTTTTTTTGTTGAAAAAGTAATGGATTTTAGACTGAAAGTTCCTTACTGCAACCAGTGAAACAATGTAACAAACTTACATTTACTGAACGTATATTTACCATATATTAGACATTGTAGTGGCTTTCAACCATAGGTTGTACCACCCTTACAGAGACCTTTGGAAATTTGCAAGGACATTTCTCGTGGTCACCATGACTGGCAGGTGCTACTGGTATTTAGTATTGAGGTCCAGGGATGCTAAAAGAGGATATAAAGAGGTATAAGACATAGTCTTCTCTTTCTGCCCTATTGAATTTATTTTTTAATCATGGGAAAAGGAAAAATAGTAAATATGATAAATATATCAACAGCCTGTAACAGCATCTACCATGTGATGGTTAATTTTACATGTCATCTTGACTGGATCATGGGAGGCCCAGATATTTTGTTCTCACTCATTTGACTCAGTTCTCAGAATTTTGTCTGCTCATCACTCAACTCTGTGGAATTTTGAGGAGTAAAGACCCAGAGTCTATAGAGCTCTGAGCTAGACCTCGGGGTCTCTCTCCCTTAGCTGGCGGTAGATTTGCTGGGATCAAGACATTCCTCTTCTCAGGTGCCTCTACCTTAGCCCTTTCTTAGTTTTCCTTTAGATGATAGAAGGTAAAGAGCTAATAGACCCATGGTGCCACTTTGGAAAGAATCAAATGGCTTCTCTTGCCTTAGGTTTCTGGATGCCATTAAGAGTTTATTGATTATGTAAATACTATATTTTTCTTTGCTGACAAGATTAGGCCCAGCAACCTGCTTTCACATATCAACAGACATAGTTACTGTTTTAGACAGCTTGCCCCTAGGAATAAATTTAAGCTAACGCTAGGACATAGCCTTTTACAAGATTGTTGAAATAAAATTTAACAAGGTGTCTTTTTTTTAAAAAGTAATAGAGATGTCCGGGGTTTCTCATGCTTTGCTGCCGGTAGTTATCTAGTTAAATTGCTTTGAATCCTAAATCTGCAGACCTATGCAAGTATTAGCTAATATTTCTCCAGATTCCCTGAGTTTATTTCTCCACCACCATCCACCCATATGTTTTACAGAATGTATAGTTCTTTAGCAGTTTCCACACAAATGTCATTCACACTCAAGCATTTTGTAACTCCAGAAATCATAGGTAAGGCCATGTCACGAACTGGCCATCTTCTATTATTTAATAGGCCCCTCCTTAACATCCCCACTGCCTGTCCATTCTCCCTATCCCTTCTGCCCTGGAACAGCCAGCACACTTTCCCTCTGTTGTCTGCAGAATAGTTCTCCTTTATTCAGATCCTGGAAACTCATCTTCTTTTAGGGAGTGGCTTCAATCAAGCGTCTTCTCAACAATGGCAGATCTCATCCTATAAAGAAACCTGAACCAGCTGCTACGAAAATAAAGATCCTTAAATTAACTGCAAAAAGTGGAGAGGTTCCACAAACAGACACATGAAAAGATGTTCAACATCACTAATCATCAGGGAAATGCAAATCAAAACTACACTAAGATATCACCTTACACCTGTTAGAATGGCTATAATCACCAAGACAAAAAACAACAAATGTTGGAGAGGTTGTGGAGAAACGGGAAACCTCATTCACTGCTGGTGGGAATGCAAACTGGTGCAGCCTCTATGGAAAACAGTATGGAGAGTCCTCAAAAAATTAAAAGTAGAAATACCTTATGATCCAGCAATACCACTCTTGGGCATCTACCTAATGGACATGAAATCAACCATCACAAGAGGCTTACGCACGCCTATGTTCATTGCAGCATTATTCACTATAGCCAAGAAGTGGAAGCAACCCAAGTGTCCCTTGAGGGTGATTGGTTAAAGATGATGTGGTATATATATATATACAATGGAATACTACTCAGCCATAAGAAAAGAGAGAATTGTCCTTCCCATTTGCAACAACATGGATGGACCTAGAGGGTATTATGTTAAATGAAATAAACCAGAGAGAGAAGGACAGACACTGCATGATTTCAGTCATATGTGGAATATAAACGAACACACGGACAGAGAGAACTGGTTGGTGGTTACCAAGTGGAAGGGGGGTGGGGGTGGGCACAAGGGGTGAAGGGATGCATCCACATGGTGACGGACAAAAAATAGTGTACAGCTAAAACCCCACAATGTTATAAACTATTAAGACATCGATAAAAATGAAAATAAAAAAAGAAAGAAAGAAAAGCTCCTTGAGGGCAGGAGCTATTTTTTATTCATCTTGATATCTAATAAATATACAAATAAACAAACAAACGAAAAAAAAGTGGAGAGGTTCCATGATGGGAGTGTCTTGTTTTCTCTCTCTGTGTGAAGTGGAACCATAGGCTCCTTTGTATAGGACTGGACTACACAGATATAGGGTGTGTCCTCTTTGGGGATGTAAAACATCTCTTCCCCTGGTTTGCCTCAGGAGAGGAGGACCCCCGACACCAGGACTCATTCTCTCTCCCTCCATCACCCACCACCCATCCCTGCTTGTTTCTCCTTGGTTGCATCCCATAGACAGGCTTGCTCCACATAGTAGAGAATATGGCTTAGGGAAGCTCCAGCCTCAGGCCCATACACCAAGAGGACCTCTTTTCCATGACCCTTATGTGAATTCCAAATGAGGCCCTGATTGATCCTGCTTGAATCACATGACCATCACTGCATATGGGGAGAGGGGAACCCCACCAGGCTAACAAGAAAAAAGGGAACAACTACCAGAAGAAAAGGACTGCTGTAACCTGAAGAAGGAGGATGAGAAAGTATAAGCAGACAAAACAATTAATAGTTATCACCAACCTCCCAAGGGGCCATAGTTGGCCTGAGAGCAGGAGGCACCCAGGAAGAGGGTGTGCCGAAAGAGGGTGATGCAAGGAGGGATGTGCCAAACCCTTTGTAGAAGTCTCAGCTGCCCCTGGCCAGATGTATGACAGTGGCAGAAAATCTGAAGAGTTGATCTAGCTTCTTTTGCATTGCCCATGCAGAAGCACTCATGGAGTAGTTAACCAATAAAGTCCTCAGCAGTCAAGTCCGGAGTGGAAATCTTAGAGTGCAAGACAAATATTGAAGAGAGGTTGGAGACTCAGCCTGGAAACCATTCTTTTCCAATCCAAAAGATCCAAGGAGGTTTCCAGCTCCCTCCACTGTTGCTGTGCGGGCAGGGACAACTCCAAGTTCAGAGGAAAGAAGAGTACATACACAAGGACGCCCTTCCCCAGTTTGCAGAGCAAAGGCAGGGCAGGAGGAACAAGCTGACACCTCAGCAGTTCCCCAATCTCTGCAGTAGCTACGGCTTAGAACCAAGTACAGTTAATAGACTCCACTTTGTCTTTATTTTGACTAATCCAGAGGAAAAAGTTTAGGCTTACCTACAAATAATACTGAAAATTTCTAATAACAGAAAGCAACCATGAAAAGACAGATGACACGAGGCAGAAGACAACAGAAGACACCAAAGAGAGGGATAAGCAAATTATGTAACCTAAAAAAGAAATGTCACTTAGATGAGAAGGACATGGTAACTCAGTTCATTGTAGCATCTCTCAACTGCCTCAATAAAGACACTCAATAAACAATTTTTTGAATAAATAAATGAATGCTCTTTTTATACCTTGCTTCTCATCCTCCCCATTCATTTTCTTCTTTTCTCTTTTTTTTTCTAAATTTTGTATGAATTTGTGAGGCATTTTTATTTTTAAATATGTTTCTTTTTGCTTTTAAAAGTTTTTATAAGTGCACAAGTAAAACATGTTACAGTTTTATTGTAAATGATTTTTAAAATTCAGAAGTACAGTAAAATGTTAAAGTCCCTTTTAACACACTCCTCGTAGGCACACACCCATCAAAATCATGCTCCTATCTTCAGAAGCTAGTAACTATTTCATTAACATCTTCCCAAATTTTTCTAGGCATTTATGTACATGCTTTTGTACATAATAGATACATGATAGATAGAAGATAGGTAGACAGATGATAGATAGATAGATAGATAGATAGATAGAGATAGATAGATAGATGGATAGGCAGATAGATAAGTAGGTAGATAGGTTCACATTCATTGGAGGTTCGCACTCCAATCCTGTTTTGTAAATTTATTTTTTCCCTTCAAATTATGATCGTAGATCTTTTCATATCACATGAGTACATAATATTATTTTTGATGCCTGATAATAATCCATCATTTATTTAGTCCTCTATTGGTGGACAATTCCCCTTTTTTTTGCTATTTAGATATCACTATTCCATCTCACTCTGCTGAACACAAGTAGTGGGCGCCTAGATTACCCATACTTCTGTCTGAATTGACTACAAATCTGGAGCTCCCACAACCCCTCCTCAGGTTTGATGGTTTGCTAGAAGGGCTCACAGAACTCAGGGAAACACTTTACTTACTATTAGTGGTTTATTATACAGATGAACAGCCAGATGAAGGGGTAGGTAGGGTGAGGTCTGGACGGGTTCCGAGCACAGGAGCTTCCGTCCCTGTAGAGTCTGGGGTCCACCACCCTCCCGGCACGTGGATGTGTTTACCAGCTTGGAAGCTCTCTGGATCCTTTTGTTTAGGATTTTTATGGAGATTCCATTACATAGGCATGATTGATTAAATCATTGTCCGTTGGTGATTAACTCAATCCCCAGCTCCTCTTCCAGAATTGGGGGGTGGAGGTAGAGCTGAAAGTTTCAGTCCTAGAGGATTTAGAAACACATGGTTGGTTCCTCTGGCAACCAGCCCCCATCCTCCAAGAGTCATCTTATTAGCATAAACTCAGGTATGGTTGAAAAGGACTTATTACGAATAACAAGAGAAACTCCTCTCATCCTTATCACTCAGGATTCCAAGGGTTTTAGGAGCTCTGTCCCAGAAAACGGGAGGAAGGTCGAATATTTATTTCTTGTTATATCACAATATCACAGCCCTGAGACTCATATAGAATTCCGTCTTTCTCACCAACTGGGTTAGGGGAGGAATTAGGGGCTGACATGCTAACTAGTGGTGAGAACATACACCTGACACATCTCTTGAACACGTATTCTTCCATAACTAAGCAAAAGAGGTAATAATCAAAGGATGCTACTTGTTTAGATATTGGTGTTTTGGAATATTGCTAAAGATTAGGACTTTATTGTTAATTTAGCATTGTTTATTCTAATGCTTATTCACTTTTTCTCTCATTATAAAAATCATTTTTGAAGAAAATTTAGAAAATACAATAATGAAGAAGAAAAAAAATCACCCAGAAAGAAAGACTATTATCATTGTTATTACTGCTGTTAGTTCCTCTACCCTTTTTTGGATATACATGCATGAAAAGATTGGGATATAACGTAAAACAGTTTTGTGTCCTGACTTTTTTAAACTAAATATTATATTATTAACAATTTCCATGTCTTAAATAGTGTTTGAAAATCTGATTTTAATGGCTGCATTGTTCTTAGCCTTACATGGCAAATCCTAGAAGCTTCCTGGGCTGACTTAAAAAGTCTCACTTTCCACCCTGGGGTGTGGAACCTAGTAATACTTGAACAAGGGTCCCCAGAAAGCCTAATGTAAACATTACACTGTTCTCAGGAACTGAGTGTAAGAACATACAGTACATTTTGGAAGCCAGTTGGGAATATCTGGTAAAACTAAGTATGTTCATTTCCTGATGCAGCAATTATACATGCTTCAGGAGAAACTCTGCATATGTGCACAGGGACAAAAAAATTCAAAGATGCTCATTCCAGCCCTGCTTTAAATAGTAAAAAGTTGCAAATAACCAAAGTGCCCATCAATAGAGGAACGGATAATAAACTGCGGTATATTCATGTAACAGAATACTATAGAGCTGTTAAAAGGAAAGAGATGGAGCTCTTTAGATCATCATGGCAGATCTCAAAAACAGAGTGCTGAAAGAAAATAGCAAATGGCAGGACAATACTTTCAGTCCATTTATGAACACGTCTAGTTAAGGACGCGTAAGTACATTTAAGCATAGAATGAAGGATGCACAACAAATTCATGATCTCACTTGTCTCTGAGGAGGAAGGGAGAGTAACAGGACAAAGGAAATTTTCAAGTTATCTGCAATTTTTGTGTCTTTTGTTTAAAAAAGGAGATCAAGCAAAAAAAAAAACCAAAATATTAACTGAGAATTTTATGAGGTAGGTATATGGCCTTTTTCGTACCATTCTCACTACTTCTCATTTCTCTTTAATTTTCTCTAAAAGAAGAGAAACAAATAAATTATTCAAACCAATTCATTTATTACAAACAAGTTATACAGTAGATTCTCATTATCCACGGTAGTTATGTTCTATAAAGTTTCTGTGAACACTGAACTAACAAATATTGAATAATTGCTCTAAGAGAAAATATAGGGTCAAGTTCCTGTGAGTCTCTGGTTACAACATTTTCATCAATCAGTCAATACATAACCTGTTTCACGTGTGTTTCTGTTGAAAGACACCTTACCTAGTTAACACTGGACTCACAGCCAACAGCACTGTTGCCCATGCCCGAATGCATCTTATCTAACACACGTATTTTCTCTGTAACGCACATCACAGCTTTCTTGCACATAAGAACACCAGATAGCACTTCAACCCTACTGTTGGGGGCCATTTTAAACAGTGAAATAACCAATAAAAAGCACAAAAGTGTGAAAAACTCGGTACTAAATAGACCATGAAAAGAACACTTGTTTACAGTAGGAGACCTGGAACGAGAAGGCAGAGTGTCACCCTGTTCAACCTCAGCTGGGAACGTGCACATCGGGAGGCTCAAAGTTTTCACCACTCTAGCATGTCTGAAGATGGCCTCCAAAGCACTGTAAATATTGATTTGGGCATTACAAATGAAAGTTATCGAGCAAGCGAATTTGCAAATACAGAACCCACGAAGGAGGATCCACCGTATATGCTTACACAAATCAGCGACACAATTATAAATGGCAGCAATGTTTAAGCCAACACTATTCTTAAGACCAAATAATTTTGGGTACCCATTCAAGCGACAGACAACATCAACTGCCTTCAGATCTGCTGAAACTTGTTCTCCTTGTGGCTTTTAGCTGATTATAATCACCCAAAGACCCTATCCACTTGGCAAGTAGGGACTTTGACCTTCCATGTAGAACACCCAAGTCGTGGGTCTCCCTTTGTCTTTCAACATAAAATTCAACCAGGCTTTTTTGTTTTCAGTAATTTTTCCCTATTTATAGGAACTAGGACTGTATAAATTGGTCTTTGAATAGGTGATTAAAATTCCACTTATTTTTTGTTGTGAACAATCTCTGAATTTTAAAGTTGGGAAAAGGACCACATGTGTACACCTTTAATAGGGTTAATTCATTCCTGTGTGAGGGAGAGGGAATTTTAGAAGTATTTTTAAAAAGAGACCTTAAAGAAAGGAGTTAGCATGCCAAAATCAAACCCACCAGTTTGAAAGCTTAAGACCTCATAGTTAACATTTCCAGGTGCAGCCCTCAAAGACTGATTACCCCAACCACCGGCCAGGAATGTGAAGTAAGAGATGTGGTTTGGAAAAGCCAAACATCATCTCACAGCAGATTTGCACCTTCTGCATACCTACCAAACTAGTAACAAAACTTCAAATACTGTATTTTCTGAAATTTTTAAAAATTACAAAATTGAGGATGGAAATCATACTTTAAAGCCAATCTATCTGATTTTTAATGATTTTAATCATACCATAGATGAATAACTCTCTTTCTTTTTTCTTTTTTATGACTATTCTCAAGTCCTAAATCATTCCAAGATAAAATTGCAGGAAACTGCCCTGGCTCCAAGAACCTTGTGGAAAGTCTCTTAGAAACTTGTTGGTATGGAAAGGATGAATATTGAATGCGATGAAAGCAATCACTTTGGTGGAGTCCCAGAAGATTTAAATGCATAAACACAAGCCTTGTGATGTTTGGGAACCACAACAGTCAATATAAATAAATCATCTGTAAAACAGTAACCTGAAAAAAATACAAAAAGAGAAGGGAAAATGAAAGAAATTACTTTTACCAAAACGTTTCTCAAACAATGGCAGGGAGGACAAGGAGATAAATAATAGACGGATGTTTTTCAGAAGCTTTAGTAACAATCTAAGTGCAATTGTTTTCAATTTCTGAAATTTCTGAATTTTTACCACAAACCATCTGTGCTTACACAATCCATGTTGATTGTGTGCCTGCCATTTGAATTATAATACACACACACACACACACACACACACACACGCATGCATTTTTCAAGCCAGGTCTTTTTAAAATCTCCTCTTGAGAGGACTTACTAAATGGAAAACAACATTAATTATTGGATCACTTTACCCAAGCAATGGAAACCATACAAAATGCTTAAGTCTTGGTGCAGATATGTTTCTGGAGTCATGCCCTCAACTCTGGGTTCAATGGCATCAAAACAGCCCTGTACACAAAATCTCAAACACAGAAGAGGTGACAGAATTAAACCAGCTGACTGCCTTTTACAGCAACATTGGAAACTGAAAAACACAGTAACAATTTTACTTTTAAAACATAGATACCGTATCTATGATTCAAAAACGAGTTCGGGGCTGGCCCCGTGGCATAGTGGTTAGGTTCACGGGCTCCGCTTTGGCGGCCCAGGGTTCACAAGTTCAATTCCGGGCCCGGCGCAAACATACATACCACTCATCAAGCCAGGCTGTGGCGGTGTCCTGTACACAAAGTAGAGCATGATTCGCACAGATGTCACCTCAGGGACCATTTTCCTCACCAAAATAAATAAATAAAATAAAAGTGAGTTCATTGCCATGTTTTTCAGTTTGAGAGAGCAGTAGTAAGGTAGGAATCTGAATGTAGGAATCCGAGCATTCAAAGAAGCTAAGACCACACTAACTTTTGGTTCTAAAGGGGTACAGGTCAAATGAGGTTTCCTTTCTTCCTTCCTTCCTTCCCTCCCTCCTTCCTTCCTTGCTTTCCTCCCTCCTTCCCGCACTCCTTTTCTTTTTTCCTTCCACTTCACAAATTCCCTGTTTGTAAAGTTCAAGCAAGCTTTTATTTTTCAAATGAAGTACCAGGAAGTTCTCCCCCTTTGAAACCTAGAGCAATTAATCAATTTGAAGGAAGAATAGAATTCAGTTTATTCCAAAGCCATCTAGAAAATCAGCAATGTCCCACACAGTCATACGTTTTATAAGAAAAATGACATATGGTAACCTAACGGCCTTTTATTAAGAAGTGAGTTGGCCCATTTTCAAAGTACTATCCTAATATTTCAAGAAACCACGAAGAATAAAAACTGAGGCTTGCTTGAATTGAATGTCAGGAATATGAAAGTTGCATGCAGCCTTAATCTCTGGGATTTGTCCACAAGGCACATTAGGAGGGTGTATCTTTTCTTGCCCCTTTAACTAATGTCGAGTTACAAGGTCAGGACTGGTTTGCAAAGGATGGAATCCTGAAGAATCAATGCAGAAGAACAAGACGCTGAAGGGGCTGAAGGGGCCGATATTGTCTGGGACACTCCACAGTCAAACTGCTTTCTTTCCCCTGTGATTCCCTTAGCTCTGAAAGTTGGTTTTATTAACCCAGTTTCAATCCAATTACCTTTTTAATTGCTGAAATTTACTCTTGGCTAAGGTACCCAAAAGTTTTAATTTCTTTCTAAAATTACCTCATTTTCTAAGTGTCTTTAAAAGATCTGCATGAACATCAAAATGTCTCTTTCTATTTTGCAAATCTGGTAACAATGAGTCTTGAGAAATGGTCCTAATCTTATAACCATGAATGTGGCCAGAATAAGCAAAGCACAAGGGCTTGGCCAAGTGCTCCTAATGACGTGAAAGCCGCAGGACAGCAAGTCAGCACGTACCTCGACATGATGGTCACACTTTGTATTTGGAAAGTATACTTAGTATCTTCAGTGTCTACTTTCATTGACTAGATTTTTAATTACAAATTTATGCTCATTTTAGCAAGTAAAAACATACTAAAAGTATGCTATAAAAGTAGAGTAAAAGTTAATAATCTGTCCCCTCACCACCTCCATTCCCACTCCCCAATCAACATTCCTCACTCCCACTTTCATATCAACACTTTAGATGTCAATCAAGCCAAGGGCTCATGAGAACCTGCAAGTGTCATTTAGTGCAGGCTGGAACTCAGAGCAGAAAGGAAGCAATTACAGGGGACCCTTCTTCTCTTCTCTGGAGGGACAAGCTTGGGCTGGGTGCAACAAGACACACCATGGGACCGTGCTCCAGAAGAGGGATCTGACCTCTCTGTGACTCTTTCTTTTTATGGGGTAAATACCGGGATGTGCTTGCAAGCAGGGAAAAACAGCCTTGAGCTTGGGTACCAAAAGGATGAGCATGGGTGCCAGCTTGTTTACAAGATTCTAAGCCCATTATTTGCTAGCACCTGATAGCCTTATGAGAAATTGAGTTGGAGAGCAGATTCACCACCCCACCCTCGGGGGAGGAGTAGTCCCTGGCCCAGCCAACTTATTGCCAGTAATGCAGAGAGGCTCAAAGGGTGAAGATCCAAGCACTCTGCTTCTCTCTCTAGAGTAACTTGTGTTAAAAGCTTTCTTTGTGTTTATCCATGTATGTATTATCTATATCTCAATGTAGATCTAGACATATATGTATGTGTCTATGTGTGTGTATGTATACATCCTCCATATATATCTATATAGTATGTGTATGTGACACACACAACACAAATATAAAGGATTTGTTTTTTGTATTATCAAAACAAATAAGGAAATGGGATCATACTAGACACATTATTCTGCAACTTCCTTTTTCATTTAATGTATCATGACTTTCCCTGATTAAAGTTGAAGACCAGAGAGGTAAAATGACTAGTCTATAACTAGGAACCATTTAGTGACTGAGCAGAGTTGAAATCTTTATGCCTCTGTCCACTACACTGCCTGGCCTTGACACTACCCTCACAGCAGCATAGACCTTGTCTGAGATGGGTTGGGTAGATGTAAGACTCTTTGCTGGTGCAAAGCTTTACAACTACTCCTCTGCAGAAGCGCAGTTTCACTCCAAATCCTGCAGAACTGAAGCATTTGACAAGACGGGTCTTCCTTTTTATTCCTATTTAACAAAGGGAAGACAAGTCCTAGGGAGAGTCCCTGGGCCTGAAAGTGTCAGATGCCCCAGAGGCAGAGTAAATAAGTGATACAGACGGACTGACTCTAAAAATTCTGTCCTCTCTAATCCTAATATATTATGTATTTATACATATATATACATATCTAATATATATACATATGTATTTATCATAGTAGAAGATGGTAGCTTTGTTTCATGAACCTCAAAGATGACCACAATAAATTTGTCTCTTCTTGGCACGCAATTTCTCAGTTTAGAGGAGTGTTTTCTAGGTGTTTTTATCTTGTTATTTTGTATAATTTAGACAAAAAATTCAGGGGACAATTGTCAAATATTACATTGTATTGCTCAGGATTGTTTAAGAAGAGAGAATGGGTATTCTCATAACAAACTCCTGGTGCACGTCATTAAACGGATAAATGATATTAACATACCTAACATTCAGTTCTTCTAAATGATCTGTCAAATACTATATTGCAACTATTGAAAAACAACATTCTATCAAGAACTAGTCTCCCTGCTTCTTCTCTTACTTCCTTTCAACATGTTCTCAACATAGCAGCTAGAGTGATGCTGTTAACATAGAAGACGAACCCACCCACTGACTCCTAACTATACTATAATGATGGTCATGCTAGGATCATGAAGGAAAATAAAATGGGGTAGGATACTAGAGAGTGATGGGAGGTGCCACTTCAGATAGAGTGGTCAGGGAAGGCCTCACCAAAGAGACAACATTGGAACAGAGTCTGAACCAAGTGAGGGAGTGAGACATGTGAATATAATAGGGGCAGATGGAAAGGCAAGATTTGAATACGCAGCAGATAAACACCACGATCTAAATGACCTACTTACAGAAATGCACTACACAAATGGGCACTAGTTATTTCATTTACTAGACAGTTAGCCATACCTTTGTATCCCTCATATCTGCTCACCAAAAAATTTATTGAATGAAAAAGTCCTATACAACAGATGCCATTGACTCTCATCTCCCTCAGAGTAAACGCGAAAGTCCTTTCAATGGCCTAAAAGTTCCCCCACTCTGTCCTGCCTCCATCCTGCTCACATCCTTCCCCAATTCCCTCTCTGACCCTATTTTCTACTACTCTCCCCCACTGTCACTCAACTCAGCCACTCTGGCCTCCTTAGCCTTCTTGGAACATTCCAGTCATACTCCAGCTTCAGGACTTTTGCTCTTTCATTTTCATTTGTCTGGAATGCCTTTCACCCATATGGCTTTTATGATTCCCTCGCTCACCTCTTTCTGGTCTTGACTCAAATGTTGCCTTCTCAGGAGTCCTTTCCTGGCTAACCTTTTTGAAATTGCAGCCTCACCTCTCACACAAATCCCTTATCCCTCTTCCCTGCCTTATTTTTCTCCTTAGGGCTTAACATGATCTGACACACAATAGTCGACAGTCTTATCTAATTTTCTTGTCTCTCCATGAGGTCGGGGATCTTTTGGGTTTTTTGTTTTTGGGGAGGGTTTTCTCACTGCTGTATCACCAGCACCTAGAACAGTGCCAAGCAACATGGTAGGCGCTCAATAAATATTAGTTGAATGAATGAGTGAGTGACAACTGTACTCAACAAAATAATCAGGTTTTTGACACTACTTAGCATTTTAGTGGGTCACACAAGAGTCATGGAGACTAGAAGACAGTCCTTTCAACCAAAAGCATCCCAGGTAACATAAGAGTTAACCCAGGCTTAGTCTAGGACAGGTCACATGGACTATGCATTTCCTACATCAGGGATTGCCAGGATCCAGGAAGGTTACAAGGTTGGGATATTAAGCCAGCCAAGTATTCTAAGGGGAGCCAAGGTTAGAATAGACAAAGTGCTTGTACTGGGTGGTGTCCAGATGAAGGGCTGAATTCTCACCAGGGAGAAATTACCTCCAGCTCCTCATCAGAGACTTGTTGGAGGATGAACTGGACACTGTTGTGTTGGCTCCCAAGAGAGCTGGTCTTCAAGCCTCCCATCCAAGAATTCCTACCATAGGGGGTTTATACCTGCTTTTTTCCCTTCTCATCCATTCCTTACTGCCAGGGTCCTCTCAACTCTGCTCCCCTCAAGGAACTTGTTGTTACCCCTCTAGTGAAAGGGTAGATAAGAACTGGACGTCTTCATTGGAATGTGAGCAGGGTAGACCTTGGTGACCTTTATGGCTTCACCACAACCAGATGGGCAATTGGCCCTAAATGGGACACTCCTTTGAGAATCTCCACCCCTTTGTTACCATCCTAGGGCTTATCTAACACTCTTTGGTGTTCAGTAAATGCTGGTTCATGAGTTAATAATGATCTACTATTTATGTCTCCGGTCAATATAGAGCATTTACTCTGGAGTTTTCTGCAAGACTGTGGGCATTATACCTTGTTGGTAATTAGATTATGCCCTAGGGATCTGTGGATGAAAGTCAGCCTGTCTCAAATGTCATGTTTCAGAATCCTAAGCATAAAGGTCCATAATTGGCTGCCTCTTTACGAACAAAGAGGGAGATGGCCTGTCTGCCCCAAGAAGAATATGCAAGAGGAACACAAACAGCGAATTTTTGCTGTAGGGAAATGAGATTTTAAAATGACTTGGGAAAACCTGATGGTGTGGTGCACTGGCATAAACTCTGCGAATATAAAAACCAAGCTGGGAACAAGGCTAATCAATGCTTATGAAAACGCTCTCAGGAAAGCATTCTAAAGCTAATGTTGGGTCCCCCAGGACGCTGGGGAAGTTTGAAGATAATCACCTGTGACACTTGGGCTTTCCTTGGGACACAGTTTTAAACAACTGACCTTATTTCTGAGCTGAGTGGATGCCAAAATTGAATTTCTGCTCAGTTGGAACCAAATTCATTCCTAGCCATGTCTCAAGTGAGTTGGCAATACTTGCTTTGAATTCTTTGTCCTACTTATGCAGAATTAATTTGGGGTCATTTTGAAGTCTTTCTTCTTTGGGCTGGGAATGGTGAGGGAAGCTGTGTGGCATCCAGGTCCCATGTTAACCTCTTTGTCTACATGTCTGCTTTGCTTTCCACTTCCTTTGAAGGCCTGCTCACTTAATATGGTGAAGAAGTTTACATTAGGGTTCACCTCAATTCCACGAGTATTTGTTGAGTAATCGCCATAGGTGGGGTACTCTGTCAGACTCCGGGGCAGTGGGGCTGGAGGAGAAGGAATATGGTTTACAGAGAGAGTGTGATGGAGGAAAGAATCCAGGCACTGAAGTCAGACTCTGGCTCCTATTTGGGCAAGTTACTATACACACCATGAATGTCTCCCCTCAATTGTAAAATTGGGGTCATAATCCCAAATTTGAGGAAATTGTATTTGTAAACAAATTCAAATCCTATATATTCTATAATAGCATAATAAATAGCCTCGTATGCAACACAAAATAATACAATAAGTTATTACATTCTTTTCAATGTATTGTTAATCCCTAATCTCTAGAAGCAGACAGTTGAGAAAAGGAAATAAGCTTCACACACTCAGAACAAGTCAAGAACAGCAGAGGGCAAATGAGCAGATTTACACTGCCAATTCAAAGAGTAATAGAGGGAAAGTAGGCACAAGTTTCAAAATGTGTATTAACGGCAATGAGTGCTGTGACAACGAGAAAGCACATCACAATCGCTGCCTAGAGGTTTTTCCCCATCATCTATCATCCAAGCCATGGTGCTTACAGACTTAGAAAATGCAGGGCGTTTTGTTCTGTGTGTGGTGAGTGTGCCTAATTTAAATTCCATTGCATTCCAGTCCAGGTCATGTGAGATCAACATATAAATTAAAAGCTGTTTGAATCTTTGAGATGAGATGCAACATTTGACCTTTCTACTTGAAGGAACAGGATTATTGCCATTCTACTAATTAACCAAACCAAAAAAGGAAAGCTTTCTGCCCTCTCCCTATGAACTATAAAATCAAAAAGACAGGGAAAATCTGCCCAAAGTTTGACTGAGGAATAGTCTGATTTATTAATAAAATTTCTCCCAGTAGTTATAATTTTATATACAGATATGTATATATAAAATAGTAATATATGTATATAATAATGTATATGTATGTAGTGTTTTATGTATATGTAATACATATACATTATTGTATGTATATATAAAATAGTAACATATGTATATAATAATGTATATGTATGTAGTGTATTATGTATATGTAATAGTATAATAATGCAGCAACTATCATCAATGGCCAATCTATTTAACCTCTACAATATAACCTTTTGCCCATATGAGGCCCTTCAAGGTCAGTGATCCTGTAAATATAAAAGCAGCACATGTGAAACTCCGCCTATGGTTGTTCAGAGCTCCAGGAAACAGGTGACACGAGAATGAAACTGAAATATTTAAGGCATCAACTCTCCTCCATAAGTGAGCATTTCTGGTTTTCTGACTCGAAGATATAGATATTTTCAACCTTTTAATTCTAGGCTGCCTTCTTGTCCCCTATGGCAGGGCACACACCATGTAAATAAGGCCTCTTTCATCCAGGAAAAACAGCCTTTCACAGGCCACTTCCTCATATCTCACCTGGGGCAATCCAGTTGGCCTGTCTTAGCCTGACATCAACACATTGAAATGTGCACAGATGGTCACTTTACTGAAATTCCTAAAGTGTCCATTAAAAACTAATTCTATCCTAATTTAATAACACCAGTCTTTTTTTAAAACCAGTTTCTGGTCAATGAAATGCTTGAGTCAAACGACTGCGTAATCAGATTCTCTCCATATCTTGCTAACATACCTTGATGATTTTAATTAACGACCACGTTTAACTCTTTCATGCACTTTGTTTTTCCTAAAGCATTTATGATGACAATATTTCAAATAGAAATTTCCCCTCCCAGGCAACTTTGGCAGACCATACAGTTTTTTTTCCCTTCCAAGGTGAGCTTATATTGGCTGTGATTTCATAGAATCACTGACACAGTGTTCCCGTTTTAAGGAGGTGCATTCACTGAAGGTCGGAGAAAGTGTTGGTATGTAAAGGGGAAAAGATTCTCTTTTTATCCAATCATTGAGCAATTTGGAAGACACTGTAGAAATCATCTAGGTCTCCTCTGTAATGAATTTCACAGAATTGACTTTCCTTTGTGTCTCAGCTTTAGCATTCTGTGAGTCCATTACCCACTTGACTTTGAAATCCTGGAGAGTGGTCACCAGGTCTCAATCATTTCAGTGTTTCTGAAGCCCCTCACAAGGTCTGGTGCCCAGTAGGGCCTTGTTTGTTAATAAATGAATTAATCATCTTGCCTTTTTATATGCTTCATTCCAATTCCCTCTGAATATAGCAAGAATCATATGTTGCCATTAATGGCTCACAATTCTGTTTTTCAGGATCACAGAATCTCAAAGGGAAAATTTTCCCATTTTATGTTTTATCCTGTCACTGTAGGGCACATGTACATACACTAACGACTTACCAGTGCTGATGGTTTTGCTTGAGGTGGATCAGTTCAGTAATTCATTCAATAATTACTCGTGGAACACCTACTAGCCACTGGTATTACAATGCTTAACTAGACTCAGTTCTCTCTGTCAAGGAACCTACAGTATAATGAAGAAGACGGACAAGTTAATATAAAATGATGTAAGTGCTATGGAGGATAAGCATGAGGAGCTGTGGGAACAGAGGAGTAGCTGACCTGGTCTGAGGAATTCAGGGAAGGTTTCCCAAGGGAAATAGCAAATAAACTCAAAACTTAAATAGGAGTTAGCCAGGTGAAAGTGGGGAGGAGGGTGGATGGCATTGAAGGCAATAAGAACCATAGGTGGGGGCCGCCCCGTGGCACAGTGGTTTAGTCCGCTCTTGGCAGCCCCGGGTTCGCAGGTTCGGATCCCGGGCGCCCGCTGACGCACTGCCTGTCAGCCACGCCGCAGCAGCGTCCCATATAAAGTAGAGGAAGATGGGCACGGATGTTAGCCCAGGGCCAGTCTTCCTCACTGAAAAGAGGAGGATTGGCAACAGATGTTAGCTCAGGGCTGATCTTCCTCACACACACAAAAAAAGAACCATAGGTGGCTGAGCTGTTTTTTTAGAGGGCAATAAAGGACCCTGGGAAAAGTTCAAGCAGGGGAGTGATGTGGTCTAAACTGTGTTTTAGAAATTTCTCTCCAGTTTCAGTTAGAAAATTGGAAAGGGACAAGATCAGAGGCCAGAGTGTAGGAAGGCTTTTAGAGTGGTGGTGAAGATGAAGATAGTGGCAGCAGATGTGAAGAGAATCAGATGGATTCTGGATATATTGGGGAAGATAGAGAATGAACGCATATGTGTACGTGTTGGAGGGTGATGAAAGAAAGGAGAAGTCAATTCTGATATTTGCTTGGAGAAATTGGGTGGCTGTGGTGTATCATCCACTGATATAAGAAACACCTTCTACAGCAGCAGCACTTTGAGAGGGGGAGAAAGTGATGATGAATTCCATGGGGAAGCCAAGGGATATCTAAGATGAGGTGTCCGATAACCAGTTGACTATACGGATCTGGATCTCAGGAGAGAGTTTGGGGTTGAAACTACAGAATTGATAGTCATCAAGGTATGGATAGAAATTGAAGCTATTAGAATGAATGCACTGGGGAGGAGAAGAGGGCTGAAGAATCCTAAGAAATACCAGCCTTTAAAGGTCATCCAAATACTTTGCTTGCTCACTAATGTCACCTGAGTCTCCATTGCTAAGGATCAGATTCACTTTAGGTCTTAAAGGATCTGACAAGGCACTTTCCATTGCGGTCCCAACCAGGAGCTCTGTGGAGGACAAAGCCACACCCTAGGTACTGAAGGATGTCTCACATAAATTATCAATTACTCAATCAAAAGAATTTGCAGATATTGCTTGATCACATGGGTGTGGAGAAGAGGAAATATTATTATGAAATATATAGGAGCTAAGGCATGTTCCTGAGCTTAATGCAAGAATGTTTCTAAAGATTGCATTGAGCACTACAGACAGAGGGTATAATATCATAAAAATCCACCTGGGATGGAGATTGCTTGTGTTTGTCAGTAAGCTGTTACTGGGGTGGCAAAGGCAGCACAATACTCTGCTTTCACCATCTTTCCAAATCACAGACACAACTTAATCAAGGAGGAGGAGCAGGTGGAGAAAATGGCAGCTGTGATGTACCAGCAAGAGTGACGTCTGCAAAGAGCCACAACCAAAAACATCACATGTTCCTGATAGCAAACTGAAATCAAGAGCTTTTGGCATAATAATTGAGCATATATATACATGAGTCATATATACATGATGTCTTGGTGGTCATAAGTGCAGGTCTCAGAAGTAGTTCTGTAAACAGGGTTGGGCAGAAATCCATGACCAAGCAAATAATAGTTCCTTTTATAAATGTATAAAATCCTGGGAAGATTTTAGTTATTTTCTATTTTGTCTTGTTTCACACATTCTGAAGTATTCCAGAGCTATTTGAGATCCCATCTGTTGAAACCTTCCAAGCTTGTTGTAACCTTAGAACAAATATTTTGATTTACTAAGGAGCTTAAATCAGGTAAGAGATTCTGAGGGATGTAGAACCATCCAAAAATTATCGTAAGGGATTTAGTTTTTTTCTTAATCATGCATCTGCTACAAACTTCATGTTTTAAAAAGCTAACTTTCTGTGGACACACCAGTCCTGAGGATATAACGAATCCGTAAGATTGGACGTCTTGGTAAAAATATACATGTAGATTAGTGGCAGATAACCATGTACCTAAATGGAATCATATATCCTGCTTAAAAACCTTGCAAAGTTTTGAACTCTTTGAACTTTATCAAGAATCTGGATATTAAACATTGGCCCAAGATGATTTTTTTTCTTTCTTTTTTTTTTAATGCTGAAGAAGATTCACCTGAGCTAACATCTGTGCCAGTGTTCCTCTATTTTGTATGTGGGTTGCCACCACAGCATGGCTGCCAACAAGTGGTGTAGGTCTGCACCTGGGAACCGAACTCCAGCTGCCAAAGCAGAGCAAGCCGAACTTAACCAGTAGGCCATGGGGCCAGCCCCAGACAAGATGATTTTTGTACATAAAAATTCATCACTTTTAGGGGCTAGCCCCATGGTGTAGTGGTTAAGTTTGGCAAGCTCTGCTTCAGTGACCTGGGTTCATGGGTTTGGATCCCAGGCGCTGACCTACACCACTACTCAGCCATGCTGAGGCAGCGACCCACACACAAAGTAGAAGAAGATTGGCACAGACGTTAGCTCAGGGCAAATCTTACTCACCAAAGAAAAAAAATTCATCACTTTTAATTTCCTTTGTAGAGGGGTGTTCTAACAAAAATGAAGCTCTATTTTTTATTGAATGCTTATTATATTTCAAACAATTTATATTTATCAGCTCATCCAGTCCAGTCCTCATAACCCTATGAAGTAGACACTATCTACTGTCAGCTCCATTTTCCAGATGAGTAAAGTGAGACACAGACTCCAAAGGTTCCAATTTCCCAAAGGTTGCTCAGGTAACAAATAATAGTATTTGGAATCTGGCTCCAAAGTCTACATGTTTAGTCATCATCATCCTAGAGGCAGAATTCCCCCCATGTGGTCCACCGAACATGTACATCAGAATCATTTGGAGAGCTTATTAAAAAGTCCAAATTCCTGGGGAAAATCATCTTCCATGCTCTGTCTCACAGGCGGACCCATCTTCCCTTCATCTTCTGAGGCCTGTGGATCTCATATGCCAGTATATCTCGAACTTAGGACTCCTCAGAAGCGCCTTCAGAGCTTGTTGAAAATGCAGGCACTGGATATTAACTTTTTGAAAACTTCGTGGTTAGAATGGTGGAAAGCTTCCAAAGTTTTCCTGTTTCTTGAATGCCCCTTTATTTTGGGAAAAGAGGTTTATTAAATCTTTCGAGTATCCACAATACAGCCAGAGTCCAGGTCTGGCTGATGGAATGGAGTTGCTAAGCTGCTCCACGCAGTAATGCAGAAGTTTGTCTTCACTGTGAAGGGAGGTGCAGCTCTGAAGATCTGTTTTTCATGGGGGTGAGGGATGAAGTAGAACAAAAATACTATCAAGGGTCTGATTTCTAGGTAGGTGAGTTATGCCCAAGTGCACTCCTGCTGAAGGGAGATATGCTGAACCCTGCAACATGGTGGCAGAAGTGTAAGGAGGGAGACAGTCCACAGAGACCCTGGGCAGATATCTCTGATGGACTCTGAAAGGACTCTGGTTATAAAGAACTATAACCACTATCTAGTTTTATGGTGATTTCATCTTATCTCCACTATTGGTTTATTAGTTACATTGCTTTTTAAATTTTTTAGGGGATCATCTTATACACATTTTAACATCACAGTCTACCTTCAAATAATATATTACCACTTCATGAATATTGTGAGAACCTTACAATACATTCCTTCCAATTCCTTTTTCCCATTATTTGTGATATTGTTTTCACACATTTTACTTTTACATATATTATAAACTCCATTATACATTGTTGACATTTTTGCTTTAAACAGTCAATCATCTTTAAGCGTGATTAAAAATAAGAAAAAAAGGCTTTTATTTTTACCACATTTGGTGCCATCTTTTTTGTGTGGATTCAAGTTTCCATCTGAAATCATACTCCTTCTGACTGAAGAACTTGTTTATATTTCTTTTGCACAAGTCAGCTGGCAGTCAATTCTCTCAGCATTTGTTTTCTGAAAAGACTTTATTTTGCCTTCATTTTTGAAAAATGTTTTTACCAAGTATATAATTCCAAGTTGACAGCTTTTCTCTTTTAGTATACTAAAGATGTTATTCCATTATCTTCAAGTTTGCTTAGTTTCTTATGAGAGGACAGTTGTAAGTTTTGTCATTGTTCCTCTGTATATGATGAATCTTCTCACTGTCTCCAAGATTTTTCATTATTTTGGGTTTTCAGTATTTGACTGTTTCATCTAGATGTGGATTTTGTTGGTTTGCTTATTTTTCATTTTTATTTGTTTTGTTTTATTATTTTTATTTTATGTTTATCCAGTTTGGAGTTATCTGAGCTTCTTGGATCTGTAGATTGATATCTTTCATGATTTTTGGCAGATTTTCAGTCATTTTCTTTTCAAATATTTCTTCCACCTTACTCTTTCTCTCTCTCTGTCTCCTCCTTTTTCTCCTCCTTCTTCTCCTCCTTCTGGGATTCCAATTATACATAAATTAGACCATTTAATATTGTCCCACAGATCTTGGGTCCTCTTTTCAGCTTTCTTTTTTTTCTCTCTTTGTATTTCAATTTGGATCATTTCTATTGTGCTATCTTCAAATTCACTGATCTTCTTCAACTCTGTCATGTCTACTGATAAGCCTGTCAAAGGAAATCTTTATCTCTGATATCATATTTTTTATTTCTAACATTTCAATTTGACGCTTTCTTATAGGTTTTTGATCTTGATTCATACAATTATTGTGGCAGATATTGTTTTTGCCTGCCCAAAATCCATTCCTTCTCTTTATTTCTTGTTTACAGAGATATAATTTTTGATTGGTTTTGTTTGTTCATTTGTTCAATTAGGAAGTAGAAATATATAAGCATAGATTAGCAGCGGCCTTCTACAGACTAAAATTCTGCTCTAAGCTACTCAAATTTTATTGGTTAATTTTTTAGTCTAATGAAGACTTTTAAAAAATCTCTTTATATCTCTTTAACATTTGATGAGTTATTTTAGCTTTCCTAGAAATTCAAGGAAATACTTTAATCACTAAATTAAGTCTAAAATTCTTGTCCTCTCATTTTTCTTGCTAGTATTATAGTGTTAGTATCTGGTAGATCTGAAGATATTCATATGCTTGTGTTGTTATATACTCAATCAAGATGATATAGTTCTTTCAATCATGGTTATATAAATTAATATTTATTGAATTAATATTAATTTTCCATTCATTGATGAGAAGAATTTTAGCCTTGTCTAAAATCATGGCATTTTATCAAGATTTCTCAGAAGGCTGCCTCAAGTTCAGCATTCTAAATGTTCCCATTTCACAGAGGTGTATTCAAATTGTAGCAGTTGATGGGTGACTATTTGTCTCATGCAATTTAGTGGGTGACTACTCATCTCATCTGTTTTGTCTGGGTTTCTGGGAAGAGGAGAGTAGGGATTGACTGAAAGAGAAAAGGAGAGATTTGTACACAAAAAGCTTGGGGTATTATGTGGGGGAAACCAGAAGAGAAGTAGATGACATGTCATCTATCCCTCTGAGTGTGAAGCCTCATGTACAACTCTTTGATTATATCTTTTTACAGACTGTAAGCCCCTCTCTCAGCACCTGCCACAATTATATCTGTGTGTGTGATTATTTGATTAATGTTTGACTTCTCCAGACACAGGTTCTGTGAGTAGGGATCATGTCTGTTTTTGTTCACTGTTTATTCTTATCATCTAAAATAGCGCCTGGCTTGTAGTAAAAACTTAGCAGGTATTTGTTAGATAAATGAATGAATGAATGGATGAATAACCCCATAATTTACTCCTGCCAGAATCAGATGCCAAGGAGAAGTACTTAAAAACTGTAAATAGGGGAATGTTGACAATGGGGGAAGGGAGTATATGGGAAACCTCTGTAACTTCCACTTCATTTTGCTGTGAACCTGACACTGCCCTAAAAACGAAAGTCCATTTTAAAAACTGCAAACATGATATTATTTTAATTGTTTTTTTCACCAGATGACAGTAATAATCTTCAGCTACTGTTACAAACAGTGTTGCTTTTTAACATGAATACAGGTTTGAACAATAGAAAAATTTTGTTATAATAAGTCTCTGGTCTAAATATATCATGATTTTCTGCTATTGACTGTTATTATAATCTCTATTTCCTGAGAGATTAGGCTGCAGCCCTGGGGTGTAGCACAACTCCACAGGTGCCATTTACATGGGTTACAAGTGAATGGTATCCCCTGGAGTTGTGCAGTAAGGTCATCCTGGTTAAGGTCAGAGGTAAAACAGCTAGGCTTATGATGGACTTTGTGAGACTGTGGGGCTGGGCGTGGGAATGGGGAGTTAATTCAAGTGAGGGCAAAGTTTCTTTACCAGCTGATGGAAATGTTCTAAAATTAGATTGTAGTGATGATTGCATAACTTTGTAATTTTACTTGAAATTGTTGAATTGTACACCTAAAATGAGCGAATTTCATGTTATGCAAATTATCTTCAATAAAATTACTTTCTAAAAAAAATTTTTTAAAGCTATATTCAGAGAAGTCTCTTCTGTTCCTGCCCTCAACCATGTTCTCACCCATCCCCCACAGGAAATCATTTTTATTAGTTCTTGGTTTACCCTACCAGTTTTCTTTTGACAAATATCAGCAAATATGTATGTATTAAGTAATGTTTTGAGTAAAATGTTGCCTTAAATACTGTGTTGAGAAAAAGCATATCTAATTGAGTGGTGAGGAGGAACTCCCTTTAAACCTTATGGGATTCTGAAAGAAGGACAATTCTACGCTACCACTGAAGTTTTAAAGTTTATAACATTGGTTTCAATGTGCCTAATTACTATTAAAACATATGGTTTTCATTAACTTGAGGGGGGGGGTGTTCGCAGGTTAAGAAAAAGATGAAGGAGAAAGAATGGAAATAAAATTGCCTTGTGGGAGAGCAGAAAGAAACAATTAGCAACAGTTGGGAGACAAGGTTGTAGGAAGAGAGCTGAGTGTGTGTGTGTGTGTGTGTGTGTGTGTGTGCAAGAAATTCTGTTTGGTGGGATTTGCTAAGCTGTGAGTAGTGAGTATCTGAAGAAACTCTGGAATATGCGAGTTCACCACATCTCTAAGAAGGAAGCTTTGCGTTTGGCGGTTTCCCGTATTGGCCACGAGGTGGCAACATCCACCCGAGACAGTCCTACTCTTCTGAGAAACAAAGGAAAACCACCGCACAGGTGTTAAGTACAGGATAGCTGGGCATACACTACACTTTTTTAAAAAATAGATTTTATTTTTTTAGAGTGGTTTTAGGGTCGCAGCAAAATTGAGGGGAAGGTACAGAGATTTCCCATATACCCTGTTCCCCCACACACGCATACCTCCCCTGTTATTAACATCCCCCACCAGAGTGGTATATTTGTTACAGTTGATGAGTCTACATTGACGGTCATCACCCAAAGTCCTCGTTTTACACTAGGGTTCACTCTTGGTGTTGCACATTCTATGAGTTTGGACAAATGTACAATGACATGTATCCACCATTATAGTATCATACCAAGTAGTTTCACTGCCCTAAAAATCCTCCTATTCATCCCTCTCTCCCTTCTAATCCCTGGCAACCACTGATATTTTTACTGTCTCCATAATTTTGCATTTTCCAGAATATTTGTATAGTTGGAATTTTACATTATGTAGCCTTTTCAGATTGGCTTATTTCACTTAGTAATATGCATTTAAGTTTCCTCCACATCTTTTCATGGCTTGACAGCTCATACGGTATGCTTTTAAGTCAAGTATTCATACCTCAGAAGGAGCATGTAAAAACTTATACATGTATAAAGCTAGGCATACAAGCCAGGCAGGTAAGTGAAAAGCAAAATCTCCTCAATGGTTAACATTAATCTTTCCTCTCACTTAATCTTCCAATTGAGGAATTTCCTGACATGAAAATGGGTTTGGTCCCACAAGTGAGAAATGGTAAGTCATTATGTCTTCAGACCACAAAACCTATTTAAACTGTAATTTTGCTGTCAGCACTTCAGAACCTAACAATCACATTTTAAAATGTTTCCATGTGGAAGGTTTTGATTCAATCTACTATGCCAAGAGACTTCTTGTCTTCCCACTCTCCCAGGTAGTGGAGATTTTTTCAGCTCTAAACTGGAGTGGCGACTTGTAGTGAGTGTCAATGATAAAAGGTGTGATGGGCTCCTTTTTTTCTTCCCATCTCATCAGATGAGGGTGGGACCATCAGCTTCCATTTTCAGCAGTGTTTCCTTGAGGATTTTAGTCTTCCCAGTGTCCCACACATCAAAAAAAATGTATGTGACACCACGACTGCCTTGAAGTCACATAACCTTTTGAAAGTTTTGCAAGGACTTTTTGTTTGGTTAGATTTGTTTCTACTGTTAATTATAACAGGAAACAGGAAAGGGGTAAAAACACCAAACAAAGAGAAAGTTGCAAAGTTTCAAACAATTCCACAATAAATAGTTTCACAAGGAGGGTTGTCCCTGGTGTTCACTGAAATGTAAATGAATTAAGCTTTGATCTTTCTCCCTACTCTACAGCCACAGTTCAGCTTTGTTCTGTTTTCTTGAGAGCCCTGCCCAGGTCCTGGCCTCCAAAAGATTTCTACACCTTCTTTGCTTCCCGTTCCTCCCACCTCCTTTTATTTAATACTTACAGGAAAAGCTGTAGATACAGAGAAGTTTGGGGATACAAAAATAAATGAGACAATTACATTCAGAATAAAACAGGTTTTTGCCCAAGTTTTCCTTCCTCAGAAAGGAAGGCTATTGTGTACTTTTTCTTACTAGAGCAGGAGATAAGGAGCAGATTAGGAAGTGAAGACTTGGACCAAAGCTGAGGATGCTACAGAGTAGACAGTTCAAAGACACAGGAGGGGGTGATGTGGTCCCTAATATATGCTTCACATCCAGTAAGTCCCATAGTACGTGATTCAGGATCTACCTAATTGAGAAATCTCTTCCAATTTAAACTAATTAATTTAACTTATACATGTATAAATTTCAACAGTGTTTCCATGAGGATTTTAGTCCTCGCAGTGTCCCACACATCAAAAAAAGTGTATGTGACCCAGTTTGAATTAGTAAAAAAATAGTCTGAATTGAATATATTGAGGCAGATGCTGTCAGTGCCTCAGCCTTTACAGCTGCCAGCATTAGGGTCCCTTTGCCCAAGGACTTTTTCAGTGGCGCCAGTGGAGTCCACTCTGTTGCACCTGGCTCAAGGGAATTGACAGACATCTTGAGAGTAGCCCTTTAAAAATGACAGATGGGAACTGGTGGAGCAAGATCCCACTTCCTCCGCCCCACCAGGCTGTTAGCTCTGAGGTTTGTGTTATACTGGATCCCAGAGTTCCCGGATAGACTGTTTCAGTTGTTCGTGGTGATAACTGGCTTGATAACACAGACCATCTTGGTTGCCTTCTCTTCTCACCTCTCTTCCCCACTCACCAACAGTATTTCTTGGGATCCCAAATAAACTACTTACTCTCAAATCCTTGTCTCATGCGGTCTGCTTTTAGGGAAATCCAATTAAGAATATATATATATTTTTAAATTGTGGTAAAATATATGTAACATGAAATTTTCCACTTCAATCATTTTTAAGTGTACAGTTCCATGGCATTAAGTACATTTACATTGTTATGCAACCATCACCACTATCCAACTCCAGAACTGTTTTATCATCTGAAATTGAAACTCTGTACCCATTAAACAATGACTCCCCATCACCCCCACCCACCACCTCTACTTCCCAGCCCCTGGTAGCCACTATTCTAGTTTCTTCTCTATAAATTTGATTATTCTAGGTACCTTATGTAAGTGGAATCACACAATTTTTGTCCATTTGTATCTGGTTTATTTCACTTAGCATAATGTCTTCAAGCTTCATCCATGTTGTAACACTTATCAGAATTTTACCCCCTTTTAAAGCTGAAAATACTTCATTGTATGTGTATACCACATTTTGTTTATCCATTCATCCGTTGATGGACATTTGTTTCCACCTTTGGGCTGTTGTGAATAATGCTGTTGTGAACATTGACAGACAAGCATCTGTTCAAGTCCCTGTTATCAGTTCCTTGGGGTATATACCCAGAAGTGGAATTGCTAGATCTTATGCTAATTCTATGTTTAATTTTTTGAGGAACCACCATACTGTTTTCCACAGTGATTGCACCATTTTGTATCCCTACCAGCTATGCACAGGGGTCCAATTTTTCCACCTACTTGTCAACATTTGTTATTTTCTATTGTTTGTTTAATAGCCACCCTAATGGGTGTGAGGTGGTATCTCATTGTGGATTTGATTTGCATTTCCCTAATGGTTAGTGATTTTGAGCAGGTTGTCATGTGCTTTTTGGCCATTTGTATGTCTTCTTTGGAGAAATGTCAATTCAAGGCCTTTGCCCATTTTTTTTAAACATTATTTCAAGTCACTTTATTTATTTATTTATTTATTTTTTGTGAGGAAGACCAGCCCTGAGCTAACATCCACTGCCGATCCTCCTCTTTTTGCTGAGGAAGACTGGCCCTGAGCTAACATCTGTGCCCGTCTTCCTCCACTTTATATGGGACGCCGCCACGGCGTGGCTGACAGGCAGTGCGTCGGCGGGCGCCCGGGATCCGAACTCGGGAACCCCGGGCTGCCAAGCGCGAACTAAACCGCTGCGCCACCGGGCTGGCCCCCTTTGCCCATTTTTTAATCAGGTAATTTTTTTTTTTTTTTTTTTGTAGAGTTGTAGGAGAGTTCTTTATATTTTCTGGATATTTACCCCTTATCAGGTATGTGGTTTGTAAATAGGCTCTCCCATTCTATGGGTTGCCTTTTCACTCTCCTGATAATGACCTTTGAGCCACGGAAATTTTTAATTTTTATAAAGTCCAATTTATCTATTTTTCTTTTGTTGCCTGTGCTTTTCGTGTCATATCCAAGAAAACAGTGTCAAATCCAACTCCAGGAAGCTTTTCCCCTATGTTTTCTTTTAAGAGTTTTATAGTTTTAGGTCTTATGTTTAGGTCTTTGATTCATTTTGAGTTAATTTTTGTATGTAGTGTAAGGTAAGGTTCCAACTTCATTCTTTTGGTAAATAATGTGGTAAATAAATAAAGCTTTAATTATGATGAATTAATATAAATAGTTTTGCTAAAGGTAAGGGGGAATAGTTTATTATCTTTAATAGTCCTCCTAAATTTTTATTTACATTGTGGATTTTGGGCCAATTACCCATGCCATTATAAAAGAGCTAATTCAATGGTAGGTAGAGAGTGATAATTCTGAAATCTGTGGGATCTGTATAATGAGGTCTGACTAGTATACAACTGAGTGGTTTTAACTTCGGTATCTCCTGACTTTGGAGGGGCAAACTGACTGTAATATTTAAGAGATAAGGATATCCTTCATAAAAGATATGAAGAAGCCACAAATTAGATGAATTCCATTCCCAGTTGAAAATGGACTTAACAATAATTTGAGATCAATTAAAACATAGACATGCATAGACAGAACCTGTCTCATCTCATTACATACAAAAATATACCCAATATTATCCCTAGTACTACAATTTCTGGCTACCAACAAAACCATTTTCAAATACCTAAATGTCTTTACTATGCCATAAAGCAAAATGTTGCTCAAAAATGTAAGCAAAATAGGAAAAAAAATTTTTTTAATGATGTAGGGCAAAGTCTTGCTCTGAGATCTAGTTTGCAATAAACCTCAAAATCCTTTATTTTCAAACCTCAATTCATTCCTCAATTTTGTGAAAAGTCTACCAAACACATTTAATTTTTTAGAACTTTGGGGAAAGGAGCATTAGATAATTAGTTTCATTTTAAAAATTCTAAAGAAGAAACAAACAAAAAGAGTTTAGAAAACTTTGCCTCTCAGCTTTAATAGAAAATACTGAAATGTGTTTTTAAGCCCTAAGTTACCTTATAAAAAATTAGTATTACAGTGAGTCAGTACAAGGCAGATAGAAATTTAAAAAAAAAAAAGGTCAGGAGTAAACATTTCAGAACCCACATTTCTAGTTTAACCAAGGTTATCCCCACATTGGCTTTTCTCTCCACTTTAAAGTTTAAAAACAATAACGTTTCCTGCAAAGGAAATAAACAAAGGGGCAGGTACACAGAGGCAATTCACTTTTTAAATGTCTTTCCCACATTAAGTATTATTAGGCCTTGCATGCAATTAAAGAAGAGGAATTTCCCCGTCATCAGGCTCTTTGGCTTTGGCTGTTCCTGCTTCTTGTCCAGAAATGCTTTGGGTCTGAATAAGCCTGGCAAACCCTCCTTCCCTGTGGATAATCATTAACCAGCATATCAAATCCCAATCGTTTACTATTAGATCATGTTGACTCGCCCTTCCCAGAACCACAGCAAGAGAAAAAGGAAGGAGGTAATTAAAAAGCAAACTTAATTTCTTCTGATTTTCTAGAACAGGATAACTTTGGCTTTCTTCATTCTCCTCAAGAAATAGTCCAAACGATTGTACAATTAGGTATCACATTATTTATAAACAATAAGCTTCCCTTCGAGATCTTATGCCCCAAATTAATTGCAAATTGATGAAAGGCAGGAGAACAAAACAAAGAGGCAGCAACAAGCCAACACATATTTATCAGATACAGTACTCATTATATGCTTCACAATGATGCCAACATTTTCATATCATCGGCTGAATTTGGCTCGAAGCTTCCTACAGTAGAGCTCAACTTCAATATCTCTTGCTTTTGATCTTGGCAAGTATTTTATCAACATACTGAGAAAACAAACAGCATCCCCTGCCTCGAGACTTCTTTCTCCTTTGTGTTCTGTATGTTATTCTCTCTCCTGTTAAAGAGCAAGCAGGTGAGATTTGACGCCTCCCCACCCCTCCCTTCCACCAGCTCCACAGCCGGTGGGCAGTTAGGAAGCAGTGTGACTTCCAGGTGTTGTATCAATTAATTGTAGCATCAGGATTAAACTATTTAGAATTGCCCGGAAAACAGCTGTGGGTGGCTGAAGCACCAACCTTCTGAATTCTGAGTCATCTCCCTGGAATGGAATACAGTGTAAATATGTTCATACCCACCCGATTTATCACAACCTTTGGAAATTATCTTGAACAAAGCAGGCATTTCACTGTATTGACCCTCAGGCTTGCTGTCTTGGGAACAAACCTTTCCCAGTGGGAAGAATCAGGCCTATTTGCTAAGAACTCTGAACCACCAGGAAGCTTTAAAGAAAGGCCTGTGCTTCTGTAGTCCACCCATTCTATGACACGGAAGATGTAGCTAAGCTCTAACTTAGTCTTCTTCAACCTGTCCAGCTGTATTGCAAAATGTCAGATACGTTTCTTAGAAAGGAGCCGAAATGCTGGTAGCTGAAGCTTACGCCCCGTTATTTATGTGCATAACCTACTCTGAGCTTTCCGTAGCCATTTTGCCGTTGCGATGTCATCCCACCACCATTTAATTTCTGGATTGTCTCCTTGTTGCGTAATTTAACTTGTGCTCAAGGAACAAACTGCATTATAATGCCAATATGGGTGAGTAAAATAACATAAATAGTAAAAAAATTATATTAAAAGCCAAGTATTTGCATTATTTATCATTATTTTAAAATTGCTTCCTCCACTGAGTTTATTGCCTGTCAATTTAAATATCTATACATATGTATTTAGCAACCACTTTTATTGATTATTACCCTTAGTTTGGCATTACTATCTCAGTCCTAAGAGGTATTTGAAGAAAAAAAAAAAGTGCGTGTCTGTGAGAGAGTGAAAAGATCAATGAAATTATACAGATAATCAATAGTAGAACCAGGACCAGAGTGCATTTTCTTCCCTCAATTTGCTTCTTAACACATACTAATCAAATCAACCCATTGCCCAAAGTGTAATAAAACTAGACACTCCATTCAAGGGGCATTTACTATTCTCCACTGCTGATTCTTTTTTTTTTTTTTTTTTTGTTCCAGAATTCAATGTCATCCTCTGTAAAGAACACAGCATTTCTCTGCATTTGATTGCCGGTCTAATTAGTTTTGCACATGACTTGCTTTTCATGCCTACACAGTGGCACCTGGTGAAAATCCTTCTTATTGTTATTGCTATAAACTATACTGAGCTTACTACAAGGCAGACTGGAGTCTGATGTAAGTCTGTCCATCTTGTGTTCTGTACGAAGTTCTCCTTGTCGGAAGGCCTCACTACGTGTAACTCAGTTTCACCACTAACACTTTCTCTAGCATGTGCCCAAGGACAATATTAGGCAGACTGTGCTACTTATAACTCATTTTGAGAACCGAATATGAATGGTATACCCCAAACTTCATCTAACCTCACGATGGAAAGGGAAGCAAAACTTGTCTAGGTTTAAGTCCTCTTATCTGTCATAGAAGGGAGGTGGGTTGAATGATCTGAAGACCATTTGAGCTCCAGGAATGCTGATTTTTACTTTCTGTAATATTTTAAGAACTGACAGCCCCAGAGTGGGATATATCTTTAGAGATTTATTTTACATATTTGCTCCTAATGAGATTTCTCACTTTTAGAAGAGCTTCTTATTTCCCATGTCCCTACCTCCTTACCCAGGGTACTTAGAGATGGCTTTATATATGTTAAATAATCCGTGGAACAGCTCATTCCTTATAAAACAGGAACCCAGACCCAGCAGTGAAATGTCTTTCTTTGGGTTTCTGAAAAAGTCAGAGTTACCATCCAAATTTACAATAAGATTCCAAGTCCAATGTTAAATGTTATGTTTTTATTTGGAAATATCCACTGCTCAGATGATCATTCTCCTTTATTTAGTGACTAAAGAACTAGATCTGACTGGTCATTTCTATTTCTTGTTAAATGAAAATGCAAGAATTGTGTCCCAGCATGAGTCAGTCTATCGTGTTTACTGAGTGAAAACTAGCTCCAGCTTTCAAAGGTATGAAGAAATACAATGGAAATAAAAGATATATATCCTTTCTGGGCAGCTTTCAATCTCATACAACAGAGATACATACTTTTGCTTTATTTAAACTGTAGGAATTTACAACTAAGCATAGTTTTTAGTGACAATATATAAAATTAATATTATCTGGCTGTGTGGGGTTATTGGAGTAACTGAGACTGGTTGGGGTGAGAAAGAAAAATTCTTTTTGAACAGAGTGAGTTTTAAAAGTGAGGGAGGGACATGGTTGGGTGGCAGAAGGACAAGAGTTCTGGGACAGAGGAATGGCATGTGTAATGGCTCTGAAATAGGTGAAAGTATGCAAAGAATAACAGGTAATTCAATTCAGAAGAGATAGTAAAATTGCCTTTCAGTGTTTCATATCTTATTAACTCTCATTCATGTACCCATACAGTAAATACTAAGTGCCTACTATGTAACATTCACTGTGCTTGATATATAACTATAAGTAGCATCACTATGATGATGAATTCCAAATGAATACCCTCCCTTCCCAACTCCCTTCTTGTCATCTCTTACTGTACATGGGTACAGTAGGAGGAAGAGATTGGAAATGGAATCACTCTTCCCTGCTTGACATTTTCATTTGGATATACAGTCATCCCATCAAACTTAGCAGGTATAAAGCTTAAGTCCTTATCTTATTCTTGCTCTTCTTTAAGTCCTTTTTTGCCCCCACAAAGGCTTCCCTCACCTGGCTTTCCTATTTTTGTTACTGGCACTATTCACTCAGGCCCCAAAGCTCAGAGTCGTGTTGACAATTTCTCCATCACATCCTTCCCTATAAGCCAACAGGTTCACAAGTCTAGCTCGTTCTTCCTTTTTAATGTCTCTTTTATCGCTTCTTTCCATTCCCTTTGCTACCACCCAGGGTCAGGCTCTCATTTTGACAATTGAAGCAGACTCGTAATTGGGTTCCCTGCCTCCTTTTCTCTGTCTTTCAATCCAACACATTTGGATTACTTTCTAAAACATTACAAAAGCCTCATCCATTTAGAAACTAACCAAAAAATAATCAGTTTGTGTGGACTCATTTAAAAAATACACATATATAGTAACATCTTATTTTACCTTCTAACATAGAAAACATAAAAAATTTGTTTGCTAGATTTTTAATGGAGAATCAAGACCTTTTTAATCAAAAATGGATCTGTTAATTGGGGTTCTGAGTGTTCTTTCTAGTATAAACATACCCATGATGCATCCTCTGTGATTTTCTGGATATGACTTTTGTAAAGTGGAATAAGAACATATATACAGTTGTGAAACAAGTGAAAAACTCATCTAGATTTCATGACTTTCCCGACCTTTTACTATTTACAGATTTGAGGAGTGTTTTTTTTGTTTTTACCAACTCACCTCTGTGAAGTCCCTTCAAAACATTAAATTTACTACAAAAACACTTTAACCACTTTTGTTTCTGTACTCATATTATATTGGTTGACATAATGTTTAATTAAAATCTATAGAAGTTCAGGGTCCAGATAAGAATCAGCACTCCTCTCCCTCTCTCTCCCATTGAATGCAGCTATAAAAACTGGACAGAATGCATGGAGCAGCTGTATGTCTGAAAAGTAAATAATGGCAGGCTGATTGAAGGGAAAAGTCCAGAAGGGAAGTACCACTGACTGAAGCAGCACTGAGTTTATGACGTTTTCTGCCTCCCGTCCTCCCAAGGCTTAGCCCACAGGTGGGCACAGCTGCAGAAGTTTGGAGCCCAATGGTGTAAGTAGAGCTCCACTTTTCAGGCCTGAGAGCCAGAAAAGGGGAGTCCAGGAAACTGGAAAGTATCAGGAGGTCTAGGAGAGAGAAGAGCTCAGGAAAGTGACCCCATAAAGTTATTTATGAATCCAGAGCTCATTCCAAAGTGGCATGGAAATGGACCTGACTCAAACCAGCATTTAAACTTAGGGGATAGACCACCTGCCCACGTCTCTGAGTGGTGCACACATGGGACAGCACTGCAAAGTCTTGACAACTGAACTGGCTTTAGAACCACAGCCCACCGAAGGTAGGTTGGAAACTGTGACCCGAATCTAACCAGATTGCCTGCTAAAACAAAAATAGCAACATTCTCCATAGGATTAAAACAAGACTCAAAGTCTCAAAATCTAATATTCAAAAGGTCCCGGATACAATCCAAAATTATATGGTATCAAAGAACCAGGAAAATCTCACTTTGGATAGGAAAAGACAATTAACAGATGCCAAAGCTGAGATGACATAGATGTTAGAATTACCTGATAAAGACTTTAAAGCAGCTATTATAAAAATGCTCCAACAAGCACACTTGAATCAAATAGAAATCAAATAGAAAATTAGAAAGTTTCTGGAAGAAAAGAGAAGATATAAAGAAGAACCAAATGGGAATTTTATTACTGAAAAATACAGTAACTGAAATAAACTCACTTGCTGGGCTCAGTAGCAGAATAGAGGTACACAATAGAGCAAGAATCAATGGACTTGAAGATAGATCAATAGAAATTATCCAATTTGAACAACAAAGAGAAAAAGGTCTGATCCTTGGGAACCTGTGGGATAATGATAAAATGTTTGACTTTGGATTCATCGGAGTCCCAGAAGGAAAGAGTAAAAGTGTGGCGCTGAAAATATATTTGAAGAAATAATGGTTGACACAACCAAAAAAGATATTCAGATTGTAAATAAGCACATGAAAAGATATTCAATATCTTTAGCCATTAGTGAAATGAAAATTGAAATTATGATGGGACACTGTCTCAGACCTACTAAAATGGCTTTAAAAATACTGACAGTACCAAGTGCTGATAAGAATGCAGTACAGGGGCCAGCCCCATGGCCTAGTGGTTAAGTTCAGCACGTTCTGCTTCAGCAGCCCACGTTCAGTTCCTGGGCACGAACCTGCACCACTCGTCGGTGGCCACGCTGTGGTTGCAACCCACACACAAAATAGAGGAAGATTGCCACAGATGTTAGCTCAGGGCGAATCTTCCTCAGCAAAATAAAAAAAGAATGCAAATACAAAATGGAGCATCCACTCTGGAAAGTAATTAGGCAGTTGCTTATAAAGTTAAATATACACTTACCATATGACCCAGCAATCCACTTACAGTGTATTCACTCTAGAAAAAATGGAAGCTTATGTTCACACAAAAATCTGCACATGAATGTTTATCATAGCTCTATTCATAACAGTCACAAACTGGAAACCACCCAAATGTCCTTCAATAGGTGAATAGCTAAACATCCTGTGGTACATCCACACAATAAAATACTATGCAGCAATATAAAGGAATAAATTATTGGAACACACAGCAATTTGGTTGAATCTCAGAAGCATTACACTGAATGGAAGAAGCCAGTCTCAAAAGCTTATGTACTACATAAATTCACTTTTATCATTCTCAAGAGGACAAAACTATAGGGTTGAAGAACAGATCAGTGATTGCCAGTGTAGGGACGGGGGAGTGGGTTCGACTGCAAAAGAATAGCATGAAGGACTATTTAGGGGTAATGTAACTTTTCTGTATACTAATTTTGTTGGTGGTTATAGGTATACAATATGGCATACATACAATACAACATGTCAAAATTCATACAACTGTACACCAAAAAAGTCAATTTTCATATATGATTAAAAAGAAAAAAATTTTAATTATAATAACAAGTACTCGGCACAAACCATTCAACTGATGGAAGTAGAAGAGAGCTAGAAAGTAGTGAACTAGCCATGAGCAATTTGCTTGACAAATGGGCATGCCGTGGGCATCTGCCAAAATATTACAGCAAGAATGGAGAGGATTGGCTAATCTGGAGATTTGGTTAAATGGAGGTCTGTTAAGAGAACCTTTACTGTTCTTTCATAATTTCACTCTATTTTTAAAAGAAGTACATTCTGATTGAATTCACTAGACTAAAAATCTCTGCATAAAGGTCCTTCATCTTTTGATTACTGAAAATCAATAACACTTTTTCAATGCACATGAACTCCCAGATGTACTTCCCACATGAGCAGTTTCAAATTCTCTCCTCGCTCAAAGTTCTCAGTTTCTCCTCACTGCTCTCACTTAAAGTTGATAACCTCTGTTACCCTCTGTTGGAGGAAGTCTTATGTAGTGCTAGTTTGGCTAGGATCGTCTCCATTCTCCGGAAGCAATCTGCCAAACTCTGACCATTACTCTTACAGAGGCTCATTGATTTCACAAAATGAATGACGGGTGACAGAATGGATCAGTAGCTCCATGGGAGCATTCACTTTCACTCGGAAAATAGGTTTGAATATAGGCTTTACTGAGGCCAGATCTTGAGATTATTCCTTTTGAGATAGATCAAGAAACACTTATCATGGAAACTCTGGGTAACTTTCCACCTCAGTGTTTCCCTGCATCCATCATTTTTTCCTTCTCCAAAAGTCTCAGAGGAAGAGTGAACTCTTCTTAAAGGCTAACAATTCTGTGTTCTACAACCTTCTCCCAGTCAAAGTCTCTTCCTTTCATCCAATAGAACACATTTTTTCTGTACTCCAAAACCATTTATCCTTCTGTAATCATTTCTGTGAACATTTAGATCATCTTACAATGGATGGAGAAATTTGGGGACATATTTTCATACCTTGTCTGCAGACATTTGTTAGATAATTCTTCAAATGCCTCTTTCAGAATAAGCAAACAATTCTACCTTTTGTAAAGAGATTTATTTTCTATTCCCTTACTATTGTTATTGCTTTACTCAGAAACTTTTCTAATTAAGATGCAGAAATTCCATCTAGACATAATACGCTGTTAAGAGTGTTTCCATCTACTTAAACCAACATGTGGGAATCTCATGCCATTTGAGGTGTATAGAACAGAAGACTGAGGTGTTAGAACCAACACTAAGAATAGAATGTCCTTGAAAATCCTTGTATTGATAGTTTTCCTGTTTGATCACGGGCACTTAAAGCAAAGGGTTGAGGAGAAATCAGCACCAGATCGTGACTGTGGTGTTTCTTCTGTTTCTGCAGAACCCTTTGAGGATGTGACTTTTACATCATGAGAGGAAGCTGTAGGAAGAAGTCTTGGGCTGGGGAAATAGAAAGAGACCACAAGAAATGCTTACTGTCTCAATTACCTTCTGTTCTCCCAACCCTGACCTAAAAGGAATCCAATATTAGTCTGTTAGTAGGCAGGGTATGGGGACTGTTGGCCAAGAATGGATACGATGAAATGGCTGGAAGCCATTGGACCTCTCTTCTCCCACACTTCACACCCACTCACAAGCACTTCTTGGCAGTCAGGGCTTTGAGCTCATCAGATTCAAGTCTAGGCTCATGTGGAAGATACAACACCTAGCAAGGTCATTGGGCAAAGCATGAGAATAACAAGAAAGTTCTGATTTAAATGTCATGTGCCCATTTTTAAATTAGTATTTTGCAAGGAGATATCTAAAATTAACACTACCTAATTGTAACAGAGTAGATTTCTGAAAAACAAAAAAGTAACTTCACTTTTGAGTTGAAACTTTGACTATTTATAGACGTACCCTTGCCTTACCTGCCTAGCTTCCTTCAGAAAAAAAAAAATATGTATTTCCTCTACGTAATTCCCTTTCCCGGCTCTCCTTCCCCCTTAAAAACAATGACAACACTACATGGAATGTGATTTGCTGTTAATAAGGGAAATGAAGAGTTGCTTCCACAAAATATTTATTCCGCCCTTACTCTGTGCAAGACATCACCAGACACCAGGACTGCGACGTACAAGGATTCTGTAGGTCCTGCACTTCTGAAGCTTACCCCCTAGTATAGTCTTTCTCTACCTTTTTCATTGTTGCCCCTCCAAGGAAACTTTTTAGACATCTTTTTCCTAACTGCCTCCACCATGAAACTTTAATACCACAGATATATTGTGTATCTGTTTATGTACTGTGTCTATATCTGTGCTTCATACATAGAAAGATTACCGTTTTTTCTCACCTCCCAAAACCAATTTTTACCCTGTTGGGGGCGAGTTTATCCTTGGGAAAAATGCATGCTCCAGGGGAAAGACAGATAAGAAGCAAATCAATAAGATAAATAATTGTGATAAATGAAATGAAGGCATTAAGAGGGGCTAAAAATGGGCGTATGGTTACTTTCAAGAGAGATATCCAGTTGCTTGCCCTGACTAAGAGAGAAAGGAAACAGTTAATCTGCAGCCTGTCCTTACCTCTACTTCTTCTCTGCCTCAGTTGGACTGGATCTAGGACTGTTTCGTTACCCCTGTACAACAACATGCCTGTAGGCAAGCACCGGGTAAGGATGCCTGTGGCTTCCTGGTTCCATTTTCCTAGAGTCCAGTTGCTTAAGTCCTCCATCTGAAGTTTAAAAGGAAAAGAAAGAATGTAATCCATGATGTACAAATAATTTCTCTCTTCCTGTTTTTCAAAACAAACTCACGTTAAGTCAAGCTGCCTCCCTTAGACAAGCTCTGCACCCCAAACAGCAGAGTTGCCAAAAGCCAGTCATTCGAGAAATCCAATCTACTCGGTCATTTATTTCTGTGCAACTCTGAATGGGCCATTGTTCCTTAGTTTGGGTGTGAGACTATCAAAGCTAAATTTAACTTGCCATAGTTGTGGTGGAACAAAGCATATGTATTTGCATAATGCTCTCTGCACATAGGTGTGTTCCAGCAAAATAATGAAAGCAGGATAGCTGAATGCTGGAAAGCAATATAATGGTCTGGTTTTATGCTCTGGTATGGGTTTTAGGGTCCAGACCACTGTTTGCAAACTGGCAGGTAATTTAACCACTTTAAGATTCAGTTTACCCATAGTAAAAATGAAAATAACGACACTGTCATATTAGGTTGTTATAAGGAATAATGAAAGTAATATACATAAATTAGTATAACACATTAGTATAGAAAGCCCTCTATAAACAGCTCCTGTTATATCTGTTTCTGTAAGCCAATCATGTTTTGTTTTGGTAATCCTTCCTAGTTTTGCTATTTTTTAGAGTAAAAAGGTTAAAATAAAATTAGGATCTCTGGTATTTATTCCTGAGCAGCATATTGCCTAATCAGCCTTTTAGTTACACTTGTCCTTCAATTGCATTTGTTGAATTTTTTTTCGGCTGAGGAAGATTTGCCCTGAGCTAACATCTGTGCCAATCTTTCTCTGTTTTGTATGTGGGTCACAGCCACAGCATGGCCGCCAACAAGTGGTGTAGGTCTGTGCCCAGGAATTGAACCCAGGCCACAGAAGTGGAGTGTGCCAAATTTAACCACTAAGCCACGGGGCCAGCCCCTGACACTTTTTTCTACATTGAGCTGAAGCTTCATAAGTTCCATGATGCAGCCATCTCTGCAAGCTCTTAGGCTTCACCAATCAGACATAACTATCAAGATTTCACTCCAGAAGTGAACAACCATAGGAAGCAGGAGCCCTTGCAATCCACAAGAATGACAACAGAGGCATCAGCTCTTCCCGAACATTCTTGGTGAAACTTCTTGTGTTGAGTCTCTGGAGTCATTGGCATGAGCCGTGGTGCCTGTGCCCAGCAGCAGTAATGCCCTCTCCCCTTGAGCAGCCCTCACAATAAGATGTGGGCGTGGGTCTTGGCTGCAGGGCCTCTGGGCCTGACTCTCCAGCACTCTTGGAGATTCCAGGAGGTACCAAACATCCTCATGAAATTTTAAAAAACATTTTTTTTTTTTTGCCTAAACTAGCTAGAGTAGTTTCCGTTTGCAACCTCGAATCTTGACTGATACATATGGGAGTGTGCTCTACAGGGCTAAGGCATCGTGAGCCTACCTGAGATGATGGAATAATCCAACGATGGAAAAGTGAATCAAAACATAGTACACAGGAGAAAACTCGTGTGCAAATACCAGAAAAGTAAGGATGAAGGTCAAATATACGAGGCCCAGAGTTGAAGTTAGAAGTCAAGGAGACAAGAATCTCAATTAGTGGAAAGAGATGAAGGCAAAGGAGATTGAGAAAAGGCAAAGAAGGGTATGTTAAGACTCCATCTGATAGACCAGCAGTTGGGTGGTATGTATGAGGGTTGGTGTCCTTAAAAAGGAATAGCAGAAGGCTGGACGATACTGTAACTCAAGCTCTCATTAACTCACACTTGGAAACAAAAGCCTTCCAACCTCCTCTCACCTGGTTTTTCTGCCCTACAGTTTGTTCTTCACACGGAAAACCGTTTGGGGCCATTGTCATTGCCCTACTTAAAAACAAAAATCAGTTGTGGCTCCCCATTGCCTACAGAACTCATTAACCTGGTATTTCTGATCCTCCCTCATCTAGGCCAATTCATCTCTCCGATTTATTCCTCATTAATCTCATACTCTATACTACAGCCACACTAAGCTGTTTAGTGTTTCCTAGACACGCATTTCATTTTCCCATGCTCATGCTCTTCTTGCTGCCTTGGACGCCCTCCCCGCCGCATCTTGGCACATCCAAACCTTTCTGTCTTCCAAAGCCCAGTTCAAATGCCACATTTCAGCAGCAATATTTCCTTCCCTGAAGCACATTAACTGTACTTCTCACGTTACTTTTCCCATCTTTCATTAGAGTTATTTAGGCACATATTTTTATTTCCTCGAAGAAGCTATAAATTCACTCTGGGCAGAATTCTTGACACAGTGCCCCATATATTACAGGTGCCCCAAATAGTGTTGAACAAAGGGTTGAATGAAGCAACCCTTGACACGTAATTTCCTGCAGAACCTAAAGCAGGTGATGGTGGCCTAAGATGTGGTAGGAAAAGTGCAAGTTTCGCTATCAGACAAGCGGGAGTTGGAGTCACAACTCTGTAGCTGACTAATGAAGATTCTTCCGACATGTTGCCTAATCATGCACAGTCATTGGTCATATGAAGATACTAATCCCTACAGCATAGAATTATTTTGAGAATTAAGCAAGGTTCTAGAAGGCACCAATGCAATTCCTGACCCAAAAGAGATGTCAACTGAATGTTAGTGATTTTTCTCTCCCTTAGTCTCTCCTTCAGTCTCAGCATCTCTAATTCCATACATTGTTCCTCACACAACATGGTTTTTGGTCTGCTCATTCTCCCCATTTTATCAATATTACTCTTAAAATTTTGACTATTGGAGCCGGCCCGGTGGCGTGGTGATTAAGTTCACCCACTTCGCTTCAGTAGCCCACGTTCACAGGTTTGGATCCCGGGCGCAGACTGACACATTGCTTGTCAAGCCATGTTGTGGCGGCGTCCCACATAAAGTGGAGGTAGATGGGCACGGATGTTAGCCCAGGGCCAAAAGAGACCTTTTTCCTCAGCAAAAAGAGGAGGATTGGCAACAGACGTTAGCTCAGGGCTAATCTTCCTCAAGAAAAAAAAAAAAATGGGGGCTATTAAGATACTCCAAGTGTGGCCCGAGCAGTTCATAAGTCAGTGGGGGTATTACCTGGCATGATCGTGAAACTGTACTTCCATTTTTGCCATACAAGGTAGCCAGTTTGACTAATTTTAAGCTTGTGATTAAAAATCTTCAGATTTTTTAGAGCAACACACCTCCAGGTCACATATCCATTTCATACTTGAACCTAAATGGAAATGCTTACACTTATCTCTGTTAAGTTCCAACTAATTTATTTAAGCTCAGAATTTTACTTTACCAAAATCACTTGCAGCCTTGATTTTAATAATCTTTAAAAAGGAATGGGGGGAGGATGGTGGGAGGGGCACTAAGCAATAACTTCAGAACATTCTCCTTATTCTTATTTAATTGCAAAATAAACACCTCCCACAGGATCTGTAATGCAGGCCAGCACTTGTATCCAGGTGGAGGAAAAAGATGACTTTTGCACTTTGTCTCTGCCAATCATAGCCACATAAGTAATTAAACTTTAACAGACTTAGTAACTGAATAATAGAAATAGATTTTTTAGGGATCTCCTTAAGGAAAATGAAAAAAAAAAGATGACATTCCTTTAATTTCTCAAATGGAAAGAATTCTCCCATGTTTTAATTAAACACTGTGCTGTTCCACCAAAAACTTTGATTAGCAACTAATTCTCTTGCTCTATTGCAAAAATCTAAAACATTTAAGATTTTCAGATTCTGTGCAGATAAAGTTATATTTTTCTTTGAGAACATGTAAAATAAACAAAGTAATCTAAATTTAAAACCTTTTACTGAGGTTCTTCTGAATAACTTCCCCCACAGAGGGGCCATAAGTGATGTTTTTATTATTAGAAATTTATAGAAAATATTCTTGGGAGGCTTCCAGTTTTCCCTCAACAATGTAAATCCTACATATATCAAATGTAATTTTTAAAGGGACAGATATTAAATAATAAAGAGAAACTTCTTCAACACAAAATCTCCATAAAAGTAAAATAACTTTGGTAGAATGACAAAGAAAACTTCTGATAAAAAACATTTTTTTTTAAATCTCTGCCCACACTGCGGAGAAAGAAAAAAGAGACTAAAGTCCAAACCAAAAATAATATTATAATAAGTTTGTGGGATTCACCTAGTCTGGGACCAATTTTTCTTTTCCATTAAGGCCTATCTGGGAAATTTAATATATACCTTAAAATATTTAAAGACAAATTCTATCCTGAGATCCAAACAAAACAAATGACCCATCAAATAAGTCTTGGGATTTCAGTGTCAATGAAGTTAGAAGACAGGAAGGTGAATGGTAGGGTTAAGGGGTGAAATCATTTTTCTACTGTCTATATAAAACTCAGAAAATTATAATTTCCCATCTATAGTTGGGGATTCAGCTACTTAATATAAATAGGGAAAGATATCTAAGATAACCAAGACTTAAAAAATGCCACAATTTTTGTTATTTGAATGCTTTTAGATTGATTATATATTCCCAAGATATAGACAACAGACCATGTGAAATACAATTAAGCTTTTTCTCTATCAGTCAAGATTGTCATTATCATCATTTTACATTAGATCATAAATGGAGTCTCTGGGGCACATCAGGCTGAAAGTGAATTTATGTTCTGAAACATCTTTTCTTTCATAAATCCTTTACCTTTGCTGCTTTGTTTTAGAATACTTATCTTTAGGGCCTACTGGGAAAGGTCTTTATTAGGTTGAACCATGAAATTGTTGACATTTAATCATTTTTAACCTACAAAACATAAATTTCTCCTGGTTTAACCTAATATAATCAAAGATGGAGTCCAAAGCTGAAGAAGTTTTCTGTCAGCTGTCTTTACCAGCGCATGTTGACATTTACCAAGCTCTTATCATATTCAACATGATGAAATATAGGATATGCTGAGCCTTGTTTTCCCTTCTGCACAGACAGCCCCTGGAGCTCATGGTCTTGTTTTCCATTGCCACTATCAAGAGATAGTAGAGCCACATCTCTAAGAGAATGTCCTCTTGCCCCGCTGGCTTCTCTGGCAACATAACCTTTTGATCCCCTATTTCTGGTCTACGGTCATCAAAGCTCCACCTACTGCTTTGCATTGAATTAACTTGTAGTACATAATGAGGAAAAACATTTGGGATTTTGAATCATTGAGTTTTGAAGCTAGAAGAGATCTTAGCAATCACTTAGCCCAACCCTCCTATAGTGAATATTGCTGGTTCCCGACTCCCTCCATCAGCCCAATTTTCACCCAGTCTTCCACCCTCCCTGATCTGCTAATAGCCATGGGCCTGACTTAGTTGTGGGGATGATCTCGTTGGTTCAGAATCACAGCCTAAGCAGATCTGCCATTAGGATGGGTGTTATGGGCTAAATTGTGTCCCCCATAATTTATACGTTGAAGTCCTAACCCCCAGTACCTCAGAATGTGACTGTATTTGGAGATAGAGCCTTAAAGAGGTAATTTAGTTGACTCGGGTCATTAAGATGGGCCCTAATCCAATATGACTGGTGTCCCTATAAGAGAAAATTTGGACACAGACATGTACAGATGGAAGATGACATGAAGACGGAGGGAAAAAGACCATCCATAAGCCAAGGAGAGAGACCTCAGAAGAAACCAACCTTGCTGACACCTTGATCTCAGACTTCTTGCCTCCAGAACTGAGAGAAAATAAATTTCTGTTGTTTAAGCCACTCAGCCTGTGGTATTTTCTTATGGCAGCCCTAGAAAACTAATACAGTGGGACTGGGCATTGGAATGGGATCCAATCTGAGCCAACAAGGAGGGAAGTTTTGGAGAAACCTCTAGGAAAAGAATATTGCTTGTTCAAAAAAGGGACACTCTTTTTCTTCTCGATGTAAGGTGTGAATGTGAAGCTTGTAAATTCTGCAGCCATTTTGTCATCAAGAGGCATGCTATCCCGAGAATGAACCAATAGTCAGAGATGAGCATAGCCGGGAGCACTGTGAAAACAGGAGCTAGAGTTGCTCTAAACCAACCACAAAGCCTGCTCAATCTCTGGACTTCCAGTTATATGAGCTAATAAATCTCTTCAGTTATTTAAGCCAGCTAAGGCCAAGTTTTCAGTTACCGTCTCCGTTGTATTTGTGTGTTACCCACCCTTTCATTTTACAGAAAGAGGCTGAGTCCTCTTCAAACTTAAGTGACTTGTCCAATGTATCACAACATAGATTAAATAACTCAAAACAGTTCTCTTTCCTTAACATAACCAGGTCATAGATTGAAGGTACATACATAATTGGTGAGAATAGTAAGAAGAGCACAAGTAAAGGGTTTTATAAACAGGATGAAGAAAATATTCACTCTTATCTGATCAATCCAGGAAAGCTAAAGACAGGAGAATGGGAAATATTGGAAAAGGAGAAAAAGTATCAGAAAACTAGCTTTTTGTGTCAATAAGTCAACTCTCATGTCCTTCCCTCCAACCTCATCTTTAATCTCTTTAGTAGAGACTCTGCCCTACCCAACATTTATCCCCCCTCTTTCTTTCAATGCTCTCCTGCCTATGGGTCTCCAGATTCCTGTGCTGCTACAAATACTCTTCCACCTGGAAGCAGCCTACCTGCAGCTCTGCCCAATTTTGAATACCCAAACCCTTATATTCATACTCTCTCCCATGCTCTGTATTGCATAACTACATTTTCAAAGTAGCTTCTATATTTGTATGTCGTTAAGACACATAATGTATGAAAATATAGACCATGTGGGTTGCCTACATAGAAAAATCTTATTAACCACTTGGGGAAGTGGGAATTTTACCATAGTTGGTCACTTTAAACTTCCCGACAGCTTCAAACCACTGTATCTCATTTACATTAAGTTTTTTGTTCCAGAAAATGGGAAACGTACACAGAGATATTCTCATTTTATACATTCTAGGCCATGCTTTTGTGAATTAATTCTTTCTTTTAAATCTTGGCAAGCTAAATTATGAATAGGGATTATCAATCAAGTTTAAATTTTATTGTTAAAAAACATGCTATAACTATTAAGAGAGCACAGAAATCTCCCCAGAATCTAGAACTGTGCCTGGCATATAGTCCATGGCAAAAAAATATTCATTGAATCAATATTTGAATGACTAATTTCTGACACAACTTTGTGAGATATTTGTAGATTGCAAGTTGTTGAATAATTTTACTTTAAAAACATTACGTCTCAGATCACTTTAAAAGCAAATCTTCAAAATTTTAAATCAATGTATACAATATGAAATGATAAGCTGTGCTATAAAGTTGGTGGGCTGTACATGAGATGTTGTCATTTGAACCTGCCAGTTAGTGACAGAGTTGGACAGAGATCACAAAAAGCCTTGGCTTTGGGGGATGCCATTACAAAGGAAGCTATAGAAGGTACTCTTTTCACCCTGGGAGTGGGGGGAACAATTAGTGCTACGGTTCATCGAAATTGCTACCCTGTCCTCTTTCATATGGCCACATCACTTTCTTGTCACCCCTCTGTATGCTGTGGCTCAGACCAAAAAAACCAATCTGGGTTTTTACGGCTGGCGTGGATAGAGTATCACACCTTTGTGTTCTGAAGGTTTCCAAGTTTGCTGTGGGGCCACACTATTGAGTATTTAGGCAAAACAAGTTGAAAGACCTGTGCTGTTCTGTGCTAGAAAAATCTAAGAAATTTTTTTGTTTTTTAATAAATTAGGCAGAGTTAAAATTCTGCTGCTGTTTTTGTTTTGATAACTTATATTCTTCTCATGGTTAGTTCTTTTGTTGTTGTTCTTGTTTTAATGATTTTAAACCTTGAATTCTTTGAGGTTTAATTTGCTTATTACCATAAAGTACAATTGGCATTACATCTAACTGTATGGCCATCTCATCGTTATAGTCAGGAACCTGAAATGGGAAAATTATGATTTTATTAGTGTCAATTTACTTGAACATTCACACTTTTCTGGAAACTGTAGTCTAGAAATTGGATATGAATATTCTAGAAACTGTAGTCCAGAATTTCTGATTTCTTGATTTAAAATCCTAACTATCCAGAACACCAACCTTTGAAGTTAGCCAAGAGTAGTCACTGATGCACAGGTTGTTTTTATATTCTAAAATATTCTGTCTTCTTTCTTCATGCCAGAAACAAAAGAATTCCTTTAAAAAAAATGTTGACTATTTGATCAAAGGCTGAAAAGGAAATACATTTAAGTTTCATTCAGCAATGTGCATGTTTCATTGCCCCTACCTCAGCTTTCTTTCTCTAATTTTATGTATCTAGTGCCACTTTTATGCAGAGATTTGAAGACAAGACTGACTAGAAAGAATGTGTCCCGTTTGTTTGTTTTTTTTGGTGAGGAAGATTGTCACTGAGCTAACACCTGTGCCAGTCTTCCTCTATTTTGTATGTGGGATGCTGTCATAGCATGGCTTGATGAGCAGTATGTAGGTCTGCACCCAGGATCCAAACCTATGAACCCTGGGTCGCTGAAGCAGAGCATGAAATTAAGCCACTATGCCACTGGGCCAGCACTGTGTCCTGTTTTAAAACTGTAGCTAGCAAGGATTAAAAATTGTGCTACTTGGCAGCCACTCAGCTATAATTTTTTTTCCTTCACACTCAGTATTCATGTACTAGGTGAAATTCAACAACTAGGTTTAGCCAAGTTTTACTAACTGTGATTCTGAGGGGAAAAACTCTTTCTGATCTTTGCTGTTCTAAGAATTATAGTCACTGAATCATTCCCACATTAAATTACATGGTCAACAAGTTATCTTCAGTTTTAGGCTATCAAGGAGACTTTGATAAATTACTGAGTATTTCCGTTTGTTTCCCCGGGGGCAATGGTTTTCTGTTCAAATCACCATTGTCATTTCCAATCACTGAGCTCTAGGAAGTTGAATGAGACTAGAACGGTGTCAATGGCATTTTGGCACCCAAAAAGAAGCCATTAGAAATCCCTGAAAGTGCATACAAATTTTCCCACAGATTCTAGGAAATAGCACTTCAAACGAAATTTCCATCCAGGATCATTTTAAAAAACAAAACAAAACAGAAAAACCTCTTCATTTGTAGCATCCCTACCGGATGCAGATTTGTTTCAGTGAACATGCCAGAAGCAGCCGGCCAGGTCCTGTGACTGACAGGCACATGAGGCTTCTGCTGGGAGCACAGACAGGTGGAAACAGACCTGATCTGTTCACCAACTTTGTTCTGGGATTTCAAATATACCACCTACTCGTTGGTGGAAAATTATGCCCTTTGCATTTTTTAAACAAGTGCTTGTAGATTTGACATAACTTTGAAAAAGAGAATAAACCTTCAAATCAAATAAGTTGTGTGACAGCAGCCTCAGTGTGAAGGATTCACTTTTATGGGTGATCTAGATAAGCGTTCTCACCCTCACCGTACCTCAAAATCACCAGAGTGTTCCTATAGCATATGGGTGCTGGGGCTCATTCCCTAGAGATTCTGAACCGTTGACCCAACCTCTTCCTTTCTAGAAGGGAGGCAAAAGAGATTTTATTCTCCATTTTGTAACTTTATATACTGTTTGAATTTTTCCATGTTTACATATATATTTAAAATTTTGTTGTTGTTGGGGAAGAGTCACCCTGAGCTAATATCTATTGCCAATCTTCCTCTGTTTTTGCTTGAGGAAGATTCGCCCTGAGCTAACATCTGTGCCAATCTTCCTCTGTTTTGTATGTGGGTCACCACCACAGCATGGCAGCTGATGAGTTGTGTAGGTCCACTCCAGGAACCGAACCTGGGCCGCTGAAATGGAGTGCACCAAACTTAACCACTAGGCCATGGGGCCAGCCCCTATTTTTTTATTTTTAAAAATTGATTTGAAAAGCATTCTTCTAGGTACTTCTAGGTACTCAAAATACCTACTCAACATCAAAAGAGACATCCATCTTTGGTCTTAAATGTATCGGACTGGTATTCTACACTCTTATGATGAAAAATGGATTTGAATGTCTGGCTCTACCAATGTATAAATTTAATCAAGTTCTCTTTTCTGAGCCTCAGATTCATCAACTGTTAAATGGGTACTTTAATACTGAACTTACTTCTCAAGGACAAGTGGAAATTAAATGATATGATCCATGTAAAGCAGTTTTTATATAGCAGGCATTCAATAATGGTTTGCAGCCCCCGATTCCCACCCTGACAAAAAGAGGTAGTTTATAGTATATTGAATTCACTTATTCATGTCGTCTTTTCATGCAAATATATGGCTCTTTCATTTACAGAGGTAGGAAATACATGAACACTTCCTGAACAGAGTATCCCAGTCTGAACCCAAAGGTGAATACTAGTTATTATACAGGATACTTTCTAGTCAACCACTGCTCTCTGATTCTTTTCTGCTAGCGTTTTCTCATCACCTGCCATTTGTATACCAATCTTCCTTCAGTGGTGTTTGTTTATATAAAACCACAGCTTTCACAGCTTCACAAAACTCAAATAATGTTTCAGTGGGTGGTGTGTTTTTAGATAGGAGACAGATGGATTTGGGGTAAGCATGAGTCTTTGCTGTTGTTGTTGATGGTGGTGTTTCATGATAGATATACAGTCCAAAGACTGAAATGAAACAGGTTACACTAATATAATATATGGCCTGTGTTTGGTTCTTTATAGTTTTGCCATATGCTTTACCTCATTGAACAAGGTGAACATTGTTATTTTACATTCTCTTGCCAGCTCTGGAGAGGGTCTTGAAGTCCCAGTGAGCAGACTAGCCAGCATCAGCGTCACCTGAGAAACCCAGAACCCCAGCTGCTCCCTCCCTAACTGCTGAATCAGCATCTGCATTTCAATAACATCCCCATGTGATCTGGGTGGACAGTACAGTTTGAGAGCTCTGACCTGGGGGACATTTAAATCTTTAACCCACCATTCGACTAGGATTAATGACTGTCTTGAGATGTCTTTTAATTTCATTCTGACTGTATTCAAGACCACAACGTTCAGAACAGGTTTACTACATCTGCTTGGTGTGTACAATGTCAGTTGTCTTGTAGTGACTTTGGAAGCACTAGGTTTACCGGAATGAGAGTGAGACAAAGGTATTTTTCTCTTCACCATACTTGTTTCAAGACATTTAGAAGGTTTTACTACTCTTTGAACCTCTTGATCCTGTGCAAAACTATGAAATGTTTCCCAACCAGTAGTACAGGAGATTGGGTTGCTAAAGGCAGTGATGGGATCTGTTTTTGCTCCTATTTCTTAAAAAGGTTACAGGATTGTGGTTAATTAGGCTGAGATATACTTGTTCATTCTATTGGTTGTTCTATCACCTGGTTTATCATTCAGCAGAGACCTGCTCGCCACTATGAAGTTTTTGGTCAAGATACAGTTTTACATCATTTTGCTTTTCATATACTGTTATATTTATACTTCTAATGGATTGTTGGTTAATAGCTCAGAAACGAAAGAAACACTAATGATAAAGTGCAAGATTATCCATAAGGACCAAAAATATGGTACTAATTGATCTCAGATTGATCCTCTCTAGATCCATCAGATACAATAATCAAATCCAATTCTTAAACAGTATATCCAAATATGTCGATTTTGTAAAAAATCAGTTAAACACAGAACTGTCCCAAGGATTATAGCCACTATGACATTTCATTTATTGGACATGACTACTTACACAATGTGTCATTTGCAGGGAGGTGCTTATAGCCTCTCTCACCTCATCATTTGTCAACAAAACACAAAAGAAAATGGAGCAGTTGAGTTTCTCTTAAGTGGAAAATGCAAAAATTCAAAACATCAGTTTTCAATGACATAATAGTTAATTTTTTCCAAAAGTAAACCTGACATACTTTTCTAAGTTTGTTTGTTGATAAGTAAAGCTTCGTTACATATTTAATGTAATAATATATCTCTTGTTAAATAGGAAAAGAGTGTTAAGTATCTTTACATATGATCACCATTATCAAGGATTAATATACAATGAATTTTGTAATACAATATTAAATACCATGCTGATCTAACCTAAAATATTTTTAACTTAAAACCTCTCCTTGAGTGTTTCATTTTTATTTTTTAAGAAGTCTACAGGGGGGCTGGCCGGGTGGTGTAGTGGTTAAGTTCACGTGCTCCACCTTGGTGGCCCGGGGTTCGCAGGCTTGGATTCCGGGCGTGGACCTATACACCGCTCATCAAGCCATGCTGTGGCAGTGTCCCATATACCAAATAGAGGAAGATTGGCAACAGATGCTAGCTCAGGGCCAATCTTTCTCACCAAAAGAAAAAAAAAAGGCTACAGGGCTATGGTTAAGGGGACTCAGATGCACCTGTTCATTATTCTGTCACTGGTTTATCACTCAGCTGAGACCTGCTCTCCACTACGAAGTTTCATATTGTATCATAGAAAAAGACGAGATTATTTTTAAATTCCTAACAGAGTTTAGATAATCATATATACTGTGGAGAGAGTTTGAGGTCCAAAAGTATTAGAGGCTGAAGTAAGTGGAATTTTCCAGGATTTCTCCAATCTTCTTTCAAATCCTCTTACTTCTCACATGCCCAGGGCCTCCCTGCCATCTCCACTCTACTCTCTGTGAAAATCTGCTGTCAGGGAATTTTCTAATAAATTTATACCCAGATAACGCTGAAAGATTTGGTATCCTTGAGTCATTTAATAACACTCATTTTAATAAGAGGAAAAATCTCAGATACTTTTAGAATCCAAGGTGTTGAGAATGAATTGGAGATGCATTTTGATAAGTTGGGAAAACTTGATGCTGCCTTTGAAGTCTCCCGCCTGCTTCACCTACTTGTACGTCCAGTCTAGCTGCAAATGTTTCCAATATTTAGATGATTCAACACGTTAGTGGTGTTAACGTCAGCATGGAAGGAGACAGTGTGGTGCAGAGGTCTCTTTGTTCTTGACTGTACAAGAAATTTTTACATTAATGAAGACCCACTTGTCAAATTTCCAGATGACATGAGATTGATAGTGAGTAGGTTGAATGGCAGTAAATTATAAATCCAAAAGAAAAAGATCACTAAAAGTGAATTTAACTTCTAACGGGGACAAAATGAATCACACTGGAAAGCTCAAATCCCACCACACCACAGGAAAAGATGGGTGAGCTACAGTCACCTAAAGTGCTCATTGCTTCATTATAGAAGCAGAGGGTTTGGAATGGTAGATGTAGATCTCTCTCTTCTGCACTGGTCAGGGTATCTGATGCATTTTAAAGGTTTGTTTAGGGCCAGCCCCAGTGTCCTAGTGGTTAAGTTTGGCATGCTCCACTTCAGTGGCCCAGGTTTGGTTCACAGGGCTGGACCTACACCACTCATCATCTGTCAGTGTCCTTGCTGCTGCGGCAGCTCACGTGCAAAAAGAGGAAGATTGGCAACAGATGTTAGCTCAGGGTGACTCTTCCTCACCAAAAAAAAAAAAAGGTTTGTTGAACACCCTGGTATGGAGACTAGCAACCAGGAGGGGAAAGGTTCTTAAAGTGTATCAGCTGGAAAGGGTTGAAAGAACTGGAGATGTTAAGATTGGAAAAGTGAAGACTCAGGAGTAAGAGATTTATCTTCAGATTTTTAAAGGGGCCAATAAGAAAGAAGGATTAGATTTATTCTGTCAGGTCCTATGAGGCCAGAGCAAAACACAACCATATAAAGAACTGTCACATTCAGCGGTATTTGAAGAAAGGTTTCTCTGCCTCAAGAAGTAGCTGGTTTCCAATCCAAGGTAAGGCTGAAGCATAGACTGAATTCCACTCAGTAAGGAAGGCTTCGAGTACCAGATAGGGGTTGAACTTAAATGCCTTTTATGGCCCCTTTCAGCAGTGAAATTCTGAACTTCCACATTTCTATTAGAGAATTATAGGGATGGTGTAGTTAAAATAATCAGACTAATCAGAAATTGTAGGTTTGCATAGCATCTCTAAATCTTAGGTTAATTTTTCAATCACCTGTAGAGTACTCTGAAGTTGCTTACCTTTTAAATCATTTTCTATTTCCAGAACATAGGAATTAAATTTTTGCTTCATATTGGCAAATAGACACACTTGATAATTTTTTGCAGTAGGATACTTTTTGGTAACAAACATTTTTGCTTTCCTTTTGCAGGTGCAAATTTTTTCACACTTTTTTCCTTAAAAAATTTTCATACATTGTTGTATTCTTTATAGGAATATACTCTTTGATGTCAAAGGTTATTGGTTTCTTTAGCATAGTATCGCTGCAGACACAGACCAACTTTTATCACACTACTCCTCAGTACAGTAAAACTATGTGCTGATGTTGGGGAAAAGAATAACTTTTGTATAATTGATTTAGCATGTGTGACATGTAAGGCAGAGACACCTTTGGATACTATGAATCTGGAGTCAAAAATGGTTACTTTGCACAGTTGCAGAGCACTTATTATGTGTCAGATAGTGTCCTAATGCTTAAAAAATATCAACTCTTTCGATCCTCAAAACAACACTGTAAGGTAATAAATGAAGAAACTAAGGCACAGAGAGGTTAAGTAACTTGCCCAAGGTCACACAGGCAAATAAGTGGCCTAAGTGCCACATAAGTGGCAATAAGTCACTCCTCATGGTCACAGTATTTTACCTTTTGTCTCGCAAAACCAGTGCCCAACCACCTCTTAAGGCCCTCCATTATGTCTACCTTACAATGCCACATGCTTCAAAACTAATTTCATTTTCCCTCTATTTCATTAAAATTAACATTCTCTGGTGTATTTATTTTAGCCAGTTACTGGGGAAAATAGAAATCTGATTTAAACTAGTTCATACCAAGGAGTATTAAATCATGAATAGATTCTGGCTTAACATAGTCACGGTTGCACAAGTTTCTACAACTTAAAAGAGAATACTTGCTACTTAAAAGGAATTAATCTCAGTTGTAATAGTTTTCAAATTTTGGAAGGGTCAACTTTGGGGGTCCAGCAGGAGGGACCTAAGTCCCAACAATCCACCCCAAACACGAAAGCTCTGCTTTTCTATGTCAGGGTTGTGTATAAACTTTCATTTGGGAAAACAAAGGAGACTCTACTGCTTAAAATACTAATAAATTGAACCACTGCTCTAATGAACTTTCTGGCTCTTCTTTCCCTGCCCTCCCTGCCGTGGTACACATCCATCCACCCCTCCCCCATAAGAAAGCACTTAGGGGCTCACTGAACAGGGTGGAACACCTCTGTGTTGAACGAATTTCAAGAGGAGTTCCCGAGGTAATTTTGAGCAGAGTGCTTTGAGCTTCTCAGCAACGTGAAATCACACTGCGGAGGTGAACATCTCCGCGACAGGATCATTCTATTTGATACCTGGGTGCCAACAGCCACATTTCCCGGCATCCTGGCCTCAACGATTATTGACAAAGCAAAACTTTTATACTGGGCATTACAGGAACAGGAAAGTCACCGGCCACCTCTCCGCATAGTTCCACAGCAGTGCTCCTCTGGTCCCCTTAGAAAAGGCCTGAGTCATCTGGGGGCCTGGACTCCTGGCCCCAGGCAGGTGGCCCCTCTCCTGCTTCCAGCAGTTCTTCCTGCTAAGCAGCTGAGATTGCATCTGACAGAGTGTCTGCAACTTTGTCCTTTGATGGAGCCAGATTTCTGGTCACGGGTCAGATCACCGCTTGAAGCAGTTTCTTCCTCCACACCCAGTGAATTCTCCAGGAAATCACGGGAGGATATGCAGATTTCTACAGGCACAGATCGGTAGTATTGAGAGGAGCCGAGAACTGTCTTCCTGGTTCTAGTCAGTGATTAACTTTGGAAAGCAGCTATTCTACAGCTAGTTTAATTATGTGTGTGTGTGTAGAACATAGAGGACCTGTTTTAAGTGTTTCCACACAAAGTTACACGCCCCTTTTCCTGATCAACCAATGGCCCAATTCCAAAGGTTCTGACTACCATTGAGTCAGTAGTAATATGAGTAAGTTCCAGAGATCTGCTGTACAACATAGTGCCTAAAGTTAACAATAAAGTATTGTATGCTTAAACATTTGTTGAGAGGGTAGATCTCATGTTACCAAAGGCAGGGGGAGGGGATAAGGAAACTTTTGGAGGTGATGGATATGTTTATTACCTGGATTGTGGTGATAGTAACAAAAGTGTATACATATGTCCAAATGCACCAAATTGTATACACTTACTATATGCAGTTTCTTGTAACCAATTATTCTTCAATAAAGCTGGAAAAAAGAGAATAGAGTCCTATTCTCTCAGAAATCTCTCAGTTGCCTTAGAAAGGAAATCAGCATACCTTCTCCCAGATGCTGCCCTCTGGTCACCTAGGGGCTGACTAAACTGTTTTCCACTTGACTCCTTTAGCCTCTGGGAGTCCACAGGCCAATTCAGTGATGTGTGCCCCGAGGGATCAACAAGCTGATTGCAGTTACAGCTGATTCCACATTTCTCAGAGAGAAAGACTCAGGTTACCATTTCTACTCAATTCCTACTAATAGGTTTCATTTTATGTTACTGAGTGAGACGCATATCATTGTGTACACTGGAAACATGATCTTAGCCTGTGGTAAAGCAAATTTTGTCAAGAACTTTATAATAAATGTTTTGTATGTGTTTTATGATTATTAAATGCTTATGTCCAGCAGACTTGCCCTCTCTTAAATTTCAGTTCCTCATTTCAACTGACTGCTCAGACTCTGCTATTTGAAAGACCATTTCCAACTACCAAAAGCTGCATAAATCAACTCATTGTCATCCCCAGCCAAGTACCACTTCCTCTGGGTTCCCCATTTCTGTCCCCATTTCTTTAAATAAATCCTTTTTCTAGTCTTGCAGGCTCAGCATTATATTTAATTTACTTCTCAAATATTTTCATGGTTTAATAGTTTTATTTTTGCAAGACTATCCTATAGAACTGTTCCCTTTTGGCATCATGCCTATAATCCTTGCAGGTGCCAACAATGGAATTGTGTTTCCTGGCTATGGAGTTCAGTCCAAATGGTTAGCCTCACCCAAGTGATGGGTAATTGAAAGTCAGTCTTTTGTGCATATATTAGTTAACAGTCACACTAAGAAATGGGAAAGTAACAAATGAGAGCAAAACACAAAGTAAATATCTTAATAACAGTAAAGATTATTTTTTACCCATAAATGATGTCAAAAATAATAAACATCATATAAAACTAAGTTCCAATAATTATCAATTACTGCTTCACCTAACTATGCTTTTCCTCAACTAGAGCAAATTAAAAACATATTTATTTCTACAAGTATTAATTGACATGGTTACTCTGGTCTGTGGATCAGCTTTTTCAGAATCATTGGAGATCTTTTTATTTTTATTTTAGTTTACTTGGTTTTGTTTTGCCCTATTCTATTTAAAAAATTATTTAGTTGTGAATAACAATACATGTGCAAAGTACCAGTTTCAATAGTTACAAAGAATATACAATGAAAATAAAGTGCCCCATCCTGAACCATCCTCCAACCACTCGATTCCCCTTTCCAGCTGCATCCACTGTACCAGTTTCTTGTACTTCCTTCCAGAAGCATACCATGTGTGTTTCTAGCAGATTTCTTGGTTAATTTGTTTAACATCCATTCTCAACCTCCTGCTAGTATGACTTCCTGTGTTGCAGAGGCTGGAAAGCTAAAAATAACATCTCTCAGACTCCATTATAACCAGAGTTCCTGATGTAATTTAGGTTCCTCTATTCAGATGCACTTATATGACATTTTATTTTGAAACTGAGCTAAGTGATGAGAGAGACAGGGGCAAGAGGCATCCATTTTGCTGGTGTGGATCACAGCAGAGGCTGCACGATTTGGCAGTGTAGTACCAGATTCACAACTGAGCAGAGGCAGCTTTCTGATTGTAGTGGAGGTAATGTAGCTTTTACAGACAATGGTCTTACCCACAGGTTCTAGATTCCATAGACACATACCTGATTATATCAGTATTTTCAGCTCTCTGGCGGCCTGGTTCTGCATTGTGCTCTTGGGAAATGACTCCTGGAAACTTCACTAAAGTCTAGTTAGTTATCCCGTCAACAGTTCTCAGGCCATTGAAATACATTCTTTTCTGCTTTAGCTAGCTGGAGTAGATTATGTTCTCTGCAACTGAATTTTGATTTATAAAATGTGTATAAATACATATGCTGCTGTAGTAGGCAGAATAATGGCCCTCCAAAATGTCCACGTCCTAATCCCTGGAACCTGTGAATATACTTTATTGCATAATCATAGGGAATTAAGATGGACTTAATGCTGCTAATCAACTGATTTTAAAATAGGGAGAGGATCCTAGATTATTCAGGTGGGTCCAATGTAATTACAAGGATTCTTAACAGTGGAAGAGAGAGGCAGAAGAAAACAGTCAGAGGAAGATAAGACAACTGAAGAATGATCAGAGAGAGGCAAAGTTGCTGGCTTTGAGAATAGAGAAAGGATCCATGAGCCAAGGAATGTAGGTGGCTTCTAGAAGCTGAAAAGTGCAATGAACTATATTGAGTGTAAAAATAAATATTGAGAAAGAGTTTGGGAAGAACGTTGTATCCTTTGTGTGTCATAAACGTTTATAAAGTTTTAAATAACAATACATGGAAGAAAAATAGAGATTGTGTTTTCTCTGATTGCAATATTTGTAGAAGTGTTGGGAATGTTGACATTCGTTTCATTAAGGAAAATAATGTTTATGAAGCATATTTAATTTTTAGCTACTTCTTTCCAATTAAACATGATCTTTCAAGAAAAAATTCTTATTTGGGAATTCTTTTCATTGTGTGATGAGAAATTAAAGGCAAGATGTCAAATCTACCATTTCAATATTTCACGGAGAGGAAAAGCTTCAAAATCACACACAACAATATCCAGATTAAATTATCTTCATTTAGACATAGTAAAGACTTTGAAGAAAGGAAAAAAAGAAAAAATGAAAAGCAACCAATTTCTTCACTAATCAAACAACAAGATTTAAAAAGAATGTTCTGATAATTCCATATACTTGTGAATCTATGGAGACATTGAGCTAGCCAATTACCATTGAAGAAGGAGGGAAGCTTGAAAACTTGCTGGCAATGTTATAGCAGTGCCCTATCTGGTCAAGGCCAGTCTAAAAGTATTTTGCCCACTCACTGACTACTATTTTAAGCATTGCAAAATTAGCATAACAATGACCATAGGGGCAACTGAGCAGGCAGGAGTGCTAAGAAATTATTGTTCCTGCTCTATAAGGCCAAACTTCAAAATTTGACTTCTAAAACTTTAAATAAAATTGGAATAATAATTTTAATGAAAAGTTCAGATTTATTCCTGTATGTCAGAATTTCAATCTATGATGGTGATATCCAGCTCTAATTATGAGTTCCGATGAAGATTATTTTTAATACTCAATCAGTTGGAATTTAATCAAAATGTGTGTTGGGCATACTTTTAATGCTCAGCCAGGCTTGGGAATCACTTATTTATTGAATATTTACATGTGGTAGGTCCTGGCTAAACTGGCAGTAGGAAGATAAATATCTGCCCAGTTACACAAGACAATTTATTAACTATGTTACCTGGCCTAAAGCTTGTTTTTGACTTTGACTCACTCTTTCTTGCAGGGGCAAGGCCGCTTTGTAATTCTAAACATTTAAATTTATATTCTGAGGATGAGTAATTAGAGTGAAGGGGGTGTTCAGCACAATTTTATATTAAAACATTAAGAAATCGTAAAATAAAAACATAGGAATAGATAGATCAGAGTCCAGAAATTGATCAGGTATATACAGAATTAAGAATATGATAAAGGCAGCATTTTAGGTTGTTACCGAACCAGGTTTGTTTTGCCCGCTGCACGATTATGCCACTCACCGAGACAATGGGTTTGCAGCAAAGAAAGGGTTTATTCACAAGGCAGCCAAGTGAGGAGACAAGAACAAATCTCAAATCCACCTCCCCAAAAATGCGGTTTGGGGATATTTATGGGACAAGGGGGCAGGGTAGTCTGAAGTGTGGGAATAGATGATTGGAGGTAAGGAGAAGTGAGGTAATGGATGATCTGTGCAAGTGTAGTCAAGCTTCATGGCTCTTCATAGGACGCATGTTCACAAAATGGTGGCATTACCATGATCTGAGGGTGGAATTTTTGGTTCCTTGACCTCAAAGGGTCACCTATGGGTCATCCTTGCAGGCCCAGTGGATGAGTCAGTGTTCTTAATCAGCCTGAATTGGACAACGAGTCAACTCTCAGTTCCTGAAAAACTCAAGCACCCATTACCATGGAGATACAAGCATCAGAGATGTCATCTATAGGCGGGTTTTAAATATCTAACTACCTTTGCAAACAGACACCTGAGTATAGCTAAAGCAAGTTGGCCCCCAGTTTCAAGATCCATAGGAGAAATATGGATTACTGTTCTCAAACATGAATAGCTAGTCACTGAAGAGAAAACAAATCTGAATTCCAATCTTAGTCCATCTACCCTAAATCAAATCCAAATATATCACTTTAAACGTGAAAAGTGAAATTATAATGACTAGATGTTTTATAGTTTGTGAATATTCAGCAAGCTGTACACTTATGACACATATACTTTTGTGATTATATATTATTTATCAACAAAAATTTTAAAACTAGATAAAATGATAGGTTATTTATTTTTATAATTTTGGAGGAGAAAAGAACTTTCAACTGTAACATAAAACTCAAAAGTCATTACAAAAAGATTAAGTTTACCTGCAAGTTTAAACCTTCTGAATGGCATAAAAACACCATCAAAAGTAAAAAACAAACATCAATCTGAGAAAACATACTTGGAACACTTTGGACAGACTCTATCAGGCAGGGTCCAACCAGAAAAAGATATCTCTAAATAACTGAAACACAGAGAACCTAATACAGGAACTGTTTTCATTGGTGATGGAAGAGGTGACAAGCCAAAAAGAGGACTATAAGCACCTCAGAAGTTATCAACAGCGGTAGCCTCTTAGCCCCTAAACTGGAGGGGAAAAGGGAAGATGTGATGTTCCCAGAGTTCAAGGGCCAAGGACAACTAGCTAAAGCCAAAACCATGCAGGCCTCTCTGGTGGAAGCAGAAGCCAGAGGGACACAGTGGGTGCTGGAGTTGCTGCTTGAAGTAGGGGGTGGGGATGAGGGTGGATTATCCCTTCCTCTGGCCCTCTGTATTAGTTTCCTATTGCTGCTGTAGCAGATCACCACAAATTATGTAGTTTAAAACAATACAAATTTATTATTTTGTGGTTGTGGTGTTCAGAAGTCTCACACAGGCCTCAGTGGTCTAAAAACAACATGTCGACAGGGCTGCATCTCTTTCTGGAGGCTCTAGAGGAGAATCTGTTTCCTTAGCCTTCCCATCTTCTAGAGGCTACCTGCCTTGGGTCATGGCCCCTTCCTTCATCTTCAGAGCCAGCAATGACTGGTCGAGTCCTTCTCATACTACCATCTCTCTGGTTCTCCTACTTCTGGCTCCCTTTTCCACTTTTAAGGACCTTTGTGATTACACTGGACCCACCTGGATAACCCAGGATGCTCTCCTTTAAAGTCAGCTGATTTACAAACATAATTCCCTCTGCAACCCAATTCCCTTTTGCCATGTAACATAACATGTTCACAGGTTCTAGGGATTAGGATTTGGGCATCTTTGAGGGGCCATTATTCTGCCTTCCACATCTTCCAATCTTCTACCAGTGCCTCTCATTGTCCAAAATCAGCTGGAAGCCAGCTGACTGGAAAAGTAATCAGCAGGGGTCAGCCCCCATACCTCCCCTCAGCTCCACACACACCCAGGGGAAAAGAAGAAATGGATCTAAGAGCAAATGGATACCTGGAAAAATGACTAATACCCCTAGAATAAAGATTTCTTAGAAATCAGTGAGAAAATGATAAAGCAGAAAAATAAGCCAAGGATATGGGCTGACAGGTTGGCAATTTTTAGATGAATAAATAAAAATAGTCAATGTACATATGCAAAGATTCTCATTCTCCTTAACATAAATTGAAACAATGAGCTATAATTTTTCTCCTACCATAAGGACTAAATTCATAAGATTGTTAATACTCAGTTTTGGTGACAATGGAAACTGTTGAAAAGGAGTAATTGGAACAATCTTTTTGGATGGTTTTTGATCTAGCAATTCCATTTCTGTGAAAAATTTCACACAAGTGTCCAAAAATATATGTACAAAGATGTTCACTGAAGCAGTGTTTATGGTACCAAAAAATAAAACCTCGAAATTATTCAAATGTCCATTAATACAGGGTTGGTCATCTTCAATAAAACAATGGAATGTACCATTTGAAGCAATGACTTGATGTGGAAATAAATGCACTGGCATGGAAATATGTCTACTGCTAGATGGAAAAAGTACAGCTGCAGAGCAATATGTATAGTATAGTTATAAGCCATTTACATGTTAGAACATAAATAAAAATTCTGGTTAATATCAACCAAATTGTTAATAGTGGTTGTTCTGAGACATGGGATTCTTTGGGACTTTCATGTTTTACTTTACACATTTCTCTATTGCTTGAATTTTGTACAACAAGCATTTTTTTACATAATCAGAAGAAAAGTATAAAAATGTGGATGTGATTAATACATGGATTTAAGAATAGGCCAGGTTTTTATTTATAATGGGTAAATTTGATTTCAATTTATCACTTCATAAAAAAAATTCATCCTGAGTCATGGTTAAAACATTCTCCTCCTGAATGTAAATTGGTGCAGCCACTATGGAAAAGAGTATGGAGATTCCTCAAAAAAATTAAAAATGGAACTATGATCTGGCAATTTCACTTCTGGGTATTTATCCAAAGAACATGAAAACACTAATTCAAAAAGATATATGCACCCCTATGTTCATTGCAGCAATATTCACAATAGCCAAGACTTGGAAACAACCTAAGTGCCTATCAATGGATGAATGGATAAAGATGTGGTATATATATATATATATATATATATATATATATATATATATATATATACAGTGGAATACTACTCAACCATAAAAAAGATGAAAACTTGTCATTTGCAACAACATGGATGGATCTTGAGGGTATTATGCTAAGTGAAATAAGTCAGCCAGAGAAAGACAAATACCATATGATCTCACTCATATGTGGAAGATAAACAAACATATAGGTACAGAGAACAGATTGGTGGCTACCAGAGAGGAAGTGGGGATGAGAGGAGGGTGAAATGGGTAAACGGGGACATTAGTACAGTGATGCATGACAACTAGACTTTTAGTGATGAATACGATGTAGTCTATGCAGAAGTAGAAATACAATGATGGTACACCTAAAATTTATATCTTATAAACCAATGTTACCTCAATAAAAAAACAAAACAAAAACATTCTCTCCCTAAAATGAATGAGTGAATGAATGAACAAATGAAATGGATGAGTGAATAAATAAGGGAGATTTTCTCTCAGTCCTCTTGTCTGACATTTTTCTCAATAAATTTGTCTAAATTGGAGAGTTCCTCTTTCTCAGGGCTCTCCCCTCACAATTGAAACTGTCCCCAGGTGCTTTCAATTCCTGTCTCTACAAGGTGTCTGCCATGAAGTTCTTTTCCCTTTCATTTTGGTTTAAGTAATATTCAAATAGATCCATTAACTTTCGTTTGGGGAAGAGAGATCCTACGTGAACATAGAAACAGAAATTCCTCTAAGGCTGTTTCTCTTGGCTTAATATCATTTCCTGGGCCTTCGAAAACTAATGGTCTTTTAACAAAACTCTGCTGTGTGGTGATCACAACATCTTTCCGTTTTGTAATCATTTTATTTAATTGTTTAATCAGATTCTGAAACATCGAGTAACTCTCCAAATCCTGGGTTCTTGTTCCTTACCTGATTTGAGGTATAATCGCACATGCGTAGTGACTAATTGCCTAACCAGCAGGTCATGACTCTTTAATATGTTTTGAGCACAACCTTGTAGTGTTGTAATAGCCTGGATTTCTTCATTCTTTGTATACTTTTTAGGGTGAGAGGTAAGGTTGGAAGAATAAGGTGGTGGTTCCCTGGTGGAAAGAGAACAGGCACATGCGCATAAGCAGAAGTATGTGTCTGCCTAGCGACCGGGCTGATGAAGCTCAGACCTCACCTGCCAGGAGTGGCTGCTCAGATGTAGACTATAGGGTAGATAAGACTCTTCCAGCATTTCTCTCGCACTATCAGTGTTTATTTCACTACTCCCTTCCACCCCATCATTCTTAGAAAAAATTATGACCTTGTAATAAATAGAATGTATCTACTCTAAATATACATCTTCAGCTTTTTAGAGATGGTATTTCTAAGAAAATTCAGGTATGTAAAAACTAATTTAAAATTATTACTTGACTTTCTAACAGGGACTGTCTTCTCTAAAAACAAGATGAGACCATTTAGTTAAGCATATATCTTAGGTAATCACATCTTGGCAAATCATTTCCAGCGAGAGTTGGCCACAGAGTGGCGAATAATTCATTTACAAGGCAGCTTTCATGAGAAGAATCTGATCTAATCTCTGAAGTAATAATTCCTTGCCTTGAAATCCTGAGGATACAGAAAGATCATTTTACAGTGTCTTTCTATTGTTAAATTTAGTACATAATTATTGACAGCCTTCTATATGTTAATAGCTGGCAAGAATGCAAAGACAGTAGGACATAATCCCAGTCTTCAAGGCCATCGCCATCATAATGGGAAATGAAAGTTGTATGATAATAGCTTTATTACGAAAGAAAATACACCAAATGTCCTAGGAGAGGTATACACACAGTGTTTATGAGGAAGGAGAGAATACATCTAAGAAAGAAGGCGTCATGTAGGGGGCAGCGTGTGAGAAGTAATACAGATGATTTATATACTTGGGAAATGCAACTTCCTCCCTTAGATTGTAAGCTCCACGAGGGTACGAACCGTGTTTCTTTGTCACTTCTCCACACCCATCTATACAAGCACCTTGCACAGTACACGGCACACAGTAGGTCCTCAATGAATGCTTAAAGGAGGGAAAAGACATTAGCATGAAGTATCTACTCTGCGCCAGTCCTTACCTGGTTGATCTTTATAACAAAAGGGGGATTCCTTTAGATCCTCCTCCTACCCCTTTCTCTCTTTCCTCCTCCTTCTCTTTAAACAAAAGAAGAAATCATGGCTCAGTGAGCAAATTGACTTGAGATAGGATGGAACATCAGCTATGGAATTAGCCGAGTTCAAGCACAGACTCTGCCACTTAACAGTTATGTAATCTTAGGCAAGTTAATTACCAGTCTCAGTTCCCTGCTCTGTAAAATGGGGAAGATAATACTAACTCAAAGCCCTATAATGAGGACTACGTCAGATGAGGTATATGAAGTGTGGTCAGATGGTGTTAGCTGTTATTAATGCTGCTGTTGTTGCTAATGTTGTGAAACGAGAAATAATACTACCTACTTTGCTGATTTATTTTAAGGAATACATTGAGATTACATGCTATTAATGTGTAAAAAACTTTGTTACCTTAAAGTGGTCTCAATAAGGTTCAAGATTATTCTGTGAAAAGATATTTGGTAGTGAGGGAGGGTTAGGTGATCAAAGAGGCTACCTAAGTAGGGTTTACTAAACTGGGCAAACTGGATTGACAATCCAAGGACAGTGTTAGAGTTAGGAGAGATATGGTATAAGATAGAGAAAAAGGGTAGGGAGGAAAGAATGAAAAAAGGAGGAGGATATAGTCTAGGAAATAAAGGGTGAAGAAAAGGTAGACCAAGTGTAAAATTATGAGGGTCCAAATCAGAGATATGACCGTTGAGAGAAAAAAAAAGGGACATAGTCCATATTGAACAAGAATCAATTCTGTAGAGAAGGTAGGCAGAGTGTGCAGAAGATAATTTAGAATGACTCAGGTTCCCTGGTTATAAACTGGAGGTATTAGTATAAGCCTCAGGAGGAAGGAGGTTGAAGTGTACTATTTCACTCGAATTTGCCCACAGATATTTGAGTAGATGTAAGAAAAGGCAAAGCTGGGTAAGGAGGTGTGGGCTGACGAGGAGATTGAGGAGATCTGCTTATGAGCCACGTTTAGAATGTGGTGCAATTGTGGGAGTGGTGAGACATGGCCTGGAAACCGGCAGAATGGAATGTGAATTGTCAGGAATATGCAGAGAGGAACGTCTTGGTTTATGAGTTTGGCAGACATTTAATTCTGGGTATCAAAATAATATCAGAACAGGCAGTTTAAAAGCTCCAGTGTCAGATGGGACATAACCTGCATTGTCATCTGTGAGGTTAAGGAGGTTGCAGGGATTTGAAATAAAGTTTCCACTTCTTGTTTCAGAAACAGTTTATGGCTAGGTGAGCAGCTAGTCATAAGGAAAATCACATTCCTTAAAGGCAGAGTTTGTGTTTGCTGCACTGCATCTCTCACAATGCCCAGAATACATAGTGCCTTGTATATTATATTAATTTAAACATTTTTTATATTAGTATAAAACATATTTACTAATTGATTGAGGGTAGTAGGTGCTTAATCAATGCTTATTGAACCAAATATTTTGCATCTAACTTTTTTGACACGTGTGAACTTTTTTGTGACTGTAGACACGGCTGAAAGAGCAAATCAGTTATCTACTTACAATCCTTCATTAACTACCTATAACTTGTAGGATAAGACTTCAAATCATTCCCAGGACACACGGGGATATGTCTGTGTTTGACTCTGCTTCCCAAAGCCCGGACCCCCAAAGGGCATCCCAGAGTTTCACACCTGCTTGTTGTCCTGACTGTCTGAATATCGTTTCTGTCCTTCTTATTGGACAACTCCAGTGTACACCCAAAGGCTCCCCAGTACTTCCTCTTTTGAGGGCAGGGACTATATTTTCTATCTCTGTATTTATGAGAGAGCAGGTGCTGATTTATAATGGGTGATCAGTAAATGTTTGTTGAGTTGAATGAATGTGTACTCATGACTGGAAGTTCCTTACTTAATATTGTGTGTATGATTGAATTGTCTGATATTTGAAAAATACAAATATATATGTCAGTTGGGATTACTTAAAATATCTGACCCTTCAAAAGAGACTGGCTTTAACATTTTGAAAAAGTAATGCCTCTTGAAAGAGACCCTCTTTGAGGACCTATGAGGCACTCATACACCATACACTATGTACGTATCATACACTAGCTTTCTAGTGACACTGCCATCTGAATAAAGTGCAAACAACCTTATTTAAAAGGGCCTTTTAGTTGGCAGAGTCCTGAGTCATTGGATGGGCTCATCATGTTTTTAATTAAACTTTTTCTTAGTGGGCCATAATGAAAAGTGTTTAGAGTGGTTATCTGTTTGAGCACATTCCCCAAATTGCTAGCAGAGTAACAGGATTTTGTTACAAGCTGATGGGCCACCAGCTTGACCAGCTTCAATGACCTCACAGTATAGGTATGTGTTTGAGATTATGATTTCCTGCAATTTTTTCCTAAAGAATGATTTTTAAAACTCAGGTTATACATTGATTTAATTTGTGCTTAAGTATGCAGTAAACTAGCCAAACCAAAACAAGATAACAATAAGAAAACTGGCCAGGAAATCTAGTGCTGGGGAACTAAGAATAAAGAAACAAAAAAGAATTCGTTGACCATAAGATTTGAGCTAAATGAGTGTTTTAAAAATAACACAATTGAATTAATATTTAATTTTCTTCAGAATAATCTTCCTGGTTAGAAGAGTTTTTACTAGAAGGAAAAAAGGTAGATGATTTTTTTAAATATAGATATCTTCTGATAAATTCCTAAGAAAACATTGGGAAGAAATGATGGCAGTTTAGCGTGAATTAGGTTGGTCTGGAATGGTGTCATTTTCACAGAAGTTGTAATATTCTCTTTGATACCAGATCACCATGTTCAGCACTCAGCAGAAAAAAAAGTGAGAGGTCAGAGTGGTATTAATCCATTTGTCTGGGAATGCAAAGAAGGGTGAGGAAAGACAGATACAAAAAACTTAATTCATCATAGGATAGTAAGGAAATAAAGAGAAAAAGAGAAGATAATTTTTTAGCTGAAAGGAATTCGAGGTTAAATCTAAATATGGGATAAGTATGAGATTATGTTCTCACTATATTTTCTATCATCCAACTAATATTTATTCCTGAGGAAAGTAACGTTTTGAGCTGAGTAAACAGCTAGTTATAGAAAAATGTATAAAATATAGTGCCATACATTGAAAGCCTCTTCAAGTTGAGGAGGTGAGACTTAGAAGATGAAAAGAGCTCCATGGAGCAATTAATAACTAACATTTGCTTAGTAGTCAACAGTTTAGAATGTAGTTTTACACACCATTTTGTGGGTTTTAAAAAGTAAATTTCTAGAATTCATTCTTCCGTTAGGATTCCCTGTGGCTTCGGTTTTGGAAGACAGCGTTTTCTTTGGGAGGGTGATTACTTCTTAGCTTGAACTTCAGTCTTCTCAACCTTTCCTATGGGTCTATTTCCTGATCCTTCCAATTTCTTTTATGATCTAGTATCTCAATATTACCTCAATGGTCTATTGCCCTCCTAATTTGCAAAGTGATTTTGCTTATTTTAATTTTCAAACTTCTAAAATATCTGGTTCACTATGGAAATAATACAGATCCTGGGGTTTCTAGGATAGAATTGATTGTAAATGTTTTATTTTGTTGTCAGATCATGTCATCTGACTTCAGGTTAAGAAAACACGGTCACCTTATCTACCTATGGCCTCCACTTCCTTATCATTTAGTCACTGAAACCTTTAACTGACTTTTAATTTTTCTGTTATACATGTATTCTGGATATATATATGGTTGTATATATTATGTATTTTGTTATATATCTGTTGAAAATTATACTCTCAAAGGTAACCTTATTGTCAAAGCCAGTGGTCTACACTCCCCGCCCCCTCCGACACCTGCTCACCCCCCCCACCCGGGTTTGTTTTCCTTAATCTCTCTTCAGTTCTATTCATTAGACTTTCTTCTTGAAATGTCTAGGATCCTAGAGACCTAGGAATTTAGTTTTCTTCCAATACATTATATTTTTATTTGTCTCCTTTCATGAATGAGGATTCTGTCTCCCACCAGCCTCATTCTTTCAAACTTGAAATGGTTTACTTTCTTATGGGCTGCTGGAGCCACACAGATTCTTTAAGGTTCAAGAATATTCTGTTGGCATATCCACCTCTACTCCTGATGTTGAGGACTCCTCCAGGCTGAATTATTGCCTTCCTCCAAGCTTTAGTTCAATTTATGTTCAATTTTAGTTCAAGCTCCCTGAAGCTTGCATTGCTCACAGTAATTTATTTTACTTTAAATTCTCAGGCATTTCATCCTCACTACCTCATACTGTTCATAAACTATAAACTACGTGTTCATGGCTCACTTCCTAGTTAGAATGCAAAATCTTTGAGGATAAGGGCTATACTGTACTTGAGTTTTGTTTTTTCTTTGGTTTGCTTGGTAGGGCACAATGAACATAATACTTCATAAATATTTGTTGTTTGAAACAAGGCACGATGTGTTCCGTTGTTTCAATACAACGCAGCCAACGTGTACATTTTGTTTAGGTGTGCATATTAAATTTTTCTTTTCTCCTTTTTGGCCTCTGATTGTGACGGCCGATTCTTGTTATAAAAGTACCATATGTAACCTTTTTAGAAGTAATAAAAGAATTAAAAGATAGCAAAAGCAGGCCTGTAGGAGACAGTGAGAATGGATATTTACAAGGTCGCTACTTTGTGCCAGACACTGTGCTTTGCATTCTAAAGATTTCTTTCAACAGATGCAAGAAACTGAAGTCCAGTGAGGTTAGCTGATGTATTCAAAGTCCCACAAAAACCAAATGGCTGTTTCAGAAACTCAGGACTGCCTGGTTCCAAAGGGCAAGTCAGTTTTAGTGTTGGATGACTATGAGAATTAAATGACATAATTTCTTTAAAAAGCACTAGGCACAGTAATTGGCGTTCAACAAATATTGCTCTCACATAGATCTGTCAGGGAATTGGGTCTACTTACACAGGAAGGGAAAAAAGCTGGCTGAATTAATTACACTTGCTTCTAACTCTAAGAAAGGCCCATGTTTAATCACAATAATCCTCGGCCCTTCTTCAAATTGAGGTTAGAAAAAATGCCTGGTAATAAATCATGACTATTTCTCTCCCCGATCAGGTAACAAGTTACATTTTTCAAAAGAGAAAAGGGATTTAGAAAGTTGTCTTCAGCGGAGAGAGACTAAAAGAACCCAATAATTTATTCCTGTAAAATAGGATTTATTTTGTGCCTAGGGTTTTTTTCCTGACGAAGAAAAGAATTTTGCAATATAAACTGTGGGGTCCTGATAACAGCTGGGCCTCCAAAGGTCAAAAGCAAGCGGGCCCGCCCTCTCTCTCGCCACCTCTTTTCTTTTAGGTCCGCCAGAGCCTGCCGCTCTGCAAAAAGCAACACTGCATCGCCACTGCGGAAAGTGGGGCAACCCAGGCTCGTTTTGCCTACCAGTAAAAACTCTTTGTACTCATCTGAGGCGACAAACCATAGAAAACACCCGGCCCAGCTGTCCCGAACTACAGGGCGGAAGACTAGCCACAGCTCCGCCACATTCCTCCCCCATCCGCTCGCCGCACCTGGACGCGGGCGGCGCGCGACCCTCGGCCGTGACGTCACCGCACCTGGCACCCGCTGGGGGGGCCGGGTGGTGAGTCGGAACGCGGCGGGGGCGGGGTAGGGAGAACGAGGGATTCTCGCGAGATTTGCCTCCTCCCAGGCCCAGCTCCCGGCACCTTCCCTGCCTCTGTCCGAGTCTCCCCTCAGTGTTTGGCGTCGCGTTCTAGAACGGCGGGTGCCGAGGGAGCGGCGAGGGGCGGGCTCCCGGGCTGGGCCGGCGCTTCGGGTTGGAGCCGGCGGTCGGGACGAACCGGCAGGTCCCACCCCCTGCGGGAGCGACCAGGGGTGGGAGAGCCGCCGTCTGGGCGGGCGGGGGAGGGCCCTCCCGCCGCCGCGGCTTCGGCGGAGGAGCCGCCGCCGCCTCGGGCTCACGGGCCGCGCTGACGGGACTGTCTGGGGAGCGCCGCGGGCGGATGGAGGCGCCTCCTTGCTCCGCCTGAGTTCGGGGGGGCGCGAGCGGCGCGCAGGGCCCGCCTCCTGCCGCCAGAGCGGCCGCGCGAGCAGCCGGAGGAGAGCAGCGGGTGCCGGGCTTCTCCCCGCGGGAGCCCCCAGCATGGGTAAGAGACGCGGGGGCGCCTTCCGCCGCCCGGCCGGACCCTCCCGAGGTGGGGACGCGGTTCCCTCTCTCGGTCTCCGCGGGGAGGGGCCGGGAGTCAGCCCCTGCTCGGCACCGCCTCCCCCTCCCCGCCGCCCTCCCCGCCCTGCCTTCCACCTTGCTGTCCTCGCGGAGAAGTGGGTCGGAGGGCTCGCAGGTGCCTCCTCTCGCGCTCCCCTCCCCGCTTCTGCTCCTGCTCCCTGGGAAGGTGAGGGGAGGGAGGCGGGGGCGCCCGGGCACCCCTCCTCGCCCCCTGCCTCGCGAATCTCAGCCCCGAGCTTCCCTCCGTTCCCCGGCCCCTTCCTTCCCTCCGTTCCCCGGCCCCGGCCTTCCCTCCCCCTTCCTGGTCGGTGGGGGAGGGTGATCGAAAAACTTGACAAAGTAGCACTTTCAACTTCTTTATTCTCTACGAGGCTTTGTATGGATTGGCCTTTTAAAAAGTTTGCTTTTTTTAGAAAAGGCAATGTTTTTCCCCCTGCTTAAACCTCCAAGGGATGCCTCAAGGACAGGGAAGCTTGAGTGTTTACCCCATTTCTACCTAGGCAAGTGTGTTGGCACTTGAATATTCAGTCTTTTCCCGAGGACCGGGTTGGGGTTTGATAGGATTTCAGGGTTGAACCCTTTGAGAAGCGGTTTCCTGTTTGGAGTGAGACTTCCTTGGTAGAAGAGAGAAAAGTACAAGGCCTTATATGTTATTTACTATGTGCTTTCAAGTTTTGTTGGGAGCTAGAGAAAGCAGAATGTGTTGCAGCCTGGTTTGAAAGGGAGTTTTGTTGAGTAGTGTAACAATTCTTTTGTAACAAAGTTCGATGTGGGGTAGGCACTATCTCCCTCTATTCAAAAATTAAAAGCAATTTAAAAGAGAGCTGCTTTTTTAAAAATTAAGTATGTGCCACCATAAAGCATAAATTTGTGCCACCATAAGGCATAAGCATGTTCTGTAAGAGTAATTCTAATCTTGACTTTGTAGAGTTTTGTACGAGTGATCCTAATTTTTGCTGGAGGACGCTATCACTTTTTGCAGTTGAGAAGTTGGTACTGCTTCCTATCAACAAACTATTAACCGTAATTAATAATTCATGAAACTAACAAATGATTTAGAAGCAGGACAAATACAGAGTACTGCTGATGTGGCACCTTCTGCCCACACATTGTTTTGTGACAAATGCTTTAGCATAGCGTTTGTAGACATTCGCCTAGCTCTTCTGTTCTTTTCTTAGACTTTCTACTTTTATATTCCCTCATTTCCTTCTTGCTTTCAGGTAACTTTTGTACCCAAAGTGCTCTTAAACTCCGAAACAGTAAAACCTTTGCTGTTTGAAACTGTGAAATGAATTCCTTTCTAATTGATTAGTTGAGCTTACTGGGTAATTGAGGGTTTGTTCCTTTAAGCATCAAATTGTAAAACCACTTTAACCGCTTTGGATGAAAATCATACTAAAATTAAATATGCAATTCCTTTCTGTCTTAAATAGGATGCAGAATGTAATTAAACCTCTTGGTGACCTAGGGTCATCATGTGTCACTGTCAGTTCCTGTGATGCCTTGAGGATCTGTTGGATTGTATGTAGGACTGTTGATCAGATTCCTTGCATTTTTATTTAAATAAATATTTTTATGCTTTGCTATTGGATGTGCTTGTCACTGTGATCAGTGTCCCCCTTCACCCTCTCTTCGCTAATTTTTCTGCAAGTGTGGAAATCGTATTTGGATTTGTAATTCTGCATAAGGGAAAGATAAATAGACCCTTAGTGTAGGAGATCCTCTTGAAAAAAATAAATGAGTATCAATACTTGGACATTGGAGTATCTATTTTAATTATCCAGAGGCCTTTTCTTAGTGACGTCTTTCCTGTGTTCTGGTTAGGTGAGTTGCCAGATTATCTTGGTAAAGTGTGGTGTTTGCATCCTCTCAATTTGACTACCCAGAATGTGTTTTGAAGGCTGATTCCTTGGGGGCGTTTGTAGTTAATTGTTGAAAGGTATCTGTCAGACATTTCCATATGAATATATACTTTAAATTTATTGGTCATGTAATATTAAAATTATCAAAGTCATTTAAAGGGAGTTTCCTCTTGAATATAAATCTCATTTGCTTGGTTTTGTTATCAGCAGTCTTCGTTTCTTATGATTTAAGACGATAGCTTAAAATATTTACATGATATTTCATCAGGTTTGTCACAAAATGAAAAAGTCTTTAATTTCTTTATTTTGAAATAACTTGGATGTCTATTAAGTGATAATTCCTACATTTAGGTAGTACAGCTAAAGGGTTAGTTAAGAGCATGGGCTGTGGACTAGGACTGCTTGAGGTCAAATCCTGGCTCTTCCACCTACTAGTTGCTGTGACTGAGCAAGTTACTTAACCTCTCTGTGCTTCAGTTTCTTAATCTATAAATGGGGTAAAAATATCAACCTCATAGGATTTTAGAAGGATTGAATGAGCTAATACTTGTAAAGTGGTTAGAATAGTGCCAGTGCTAGTTACTGTTATTTTCATTTTCAAATGATTTCCCTAATTCTTGCACCAGCTTGAAAAAACAGTTCTCAATTTTTGACCTGTGTTAGAAGCAGCATATTGTATTTGAAGGACGCGTGGGATGAGATGATTTTGTACCAATACAGAAATTGAATTTTATGTAATGTATCCTGACAAAAATTATGTAGGAAGATACTTTTTTCAATGTTGGGTATACTGTAATAAGTCCATTATTGGTAGTAAGTTTAATAGTTTGGGAAAAACTAAGTGGAATGAGTATTAGTAGAGACTTATTTGAATTTTGTGTTAAGCTAAAGCACTGTTTTTAGTTTCTCCATTTGTTAAATGTGGAAGAATGCTTATCGTTTGAGGCATTCTGTGTGAAAGACTTTGGGGAGATCTTTAGAGAGATTGAAAGGCAATACTTATTTTTCTTCCAAAAGTACATTTGCATTTTGGAGCAGAATTAGACAGAAAGCAAATGGCACGAAGTGTTACTATATGTGAATTTTTATTTTTGAAAAAGTAAGTGGTTTAAGGACTGAATTCCTCTTAATTTTAGAAACTTTTCAGTTTATTTTTTTATAATCTCATGTATATAACAAGTCATGTTTAAATTATGAGGCAGTTTTAATGGACAGAAATACACAATTGGTTTAGAGATGATATATGCAGTTCTGTAATAGAGTGATTTATTTCTTTGTTTTACTTTGTTGCACTCTTTGGAGAAAATCTTGATTCATACAGATAATTAGTGGCAAATGGAAATTGCCTGCTAATAGCTCACCTTTCAATCTCAGGATTTACTTCAGTTAAACTAATCCAGAGCATGAAATAGGAATATTAGGAAATTTTTGTTTCAAAGTTGGATCACTAGCAAATCTAATAATCAGTTGTATTCCTTAATTATGATCAGATTTTTCTAAGTGTTTCAAACTTTGAATAGTTACAATTCCATAGAATCACATTAAGGGTGAAAATTCACATTCATAATATTTTATGTTTTCCTATAGAAACTAGCCTGAAATTTGCCATATATCTCTCTAAATGGGGGGTTTGCAAAGTAAAATGATGTCACATTAACCTAATATGGTCTAAATTTTAAGGCATTTAAGATAAAGTTATAAACATAAAGTGCTTTTGGTTCATTCCATATTGCCAGTCAAAAATACCGCCAGGGGCCATCCCGGTGGCGTAGTGGTTAAGCCTGTGTGCTCTGCTTCGGTGGCCCGGGTTTGCAGGTTCGGATCCTGGGCACAGACCTACACCACTCATCAGCCATGCTGTGGTGGCGACCCACATACAAAATAGAGGAAGACTAGCCACAGATGTTAGCTCAGGGCGAATCTTCCTCAGTGAAAAAAAACCTCTCCAAATTTTTATTTATACATAATCTGAATCTGTGATTTTTCCCCCCTCTCCTCTTTCATGGAATATCCTCCTCTATTAAATGTATTTTAAGTATAATAAATGTTTAATTTTCTAATGTATATAAAGCAATGGTGTCGTGTCGAGGGCTTACAGATAGGCAAAGAAAGAGGTGTAATGATTCTTGATTTGTGTGAGAATAGGACAGAACTGCAGATCTGCTTCCTAGGTAGACTGGTGAAGCAAGTTGTGAAAAATCTGAAAGTTTTCAGAGTTTGTGTTCCTAAAAGAAAGGGTGAATAAAACCTAATATGATGTGATTGAAATTTAGGTAATTTGGGAAATCATTTTGATGGAGCTGTGACTTGCTTAGTAGTGTTTGATATCCACTACTAGACAGATTCACCTCAAACAGGATTTAGGTCTTTCTAGATGGGGGAGAGGCCAGAACACTGGTCTGAGTTTGGATGAAGGTCCATGTATGCCAACAGTCAGCCTTTCAGCATAGGGGTATGTGTAGCAAAAGGCAGTGTGTAGACAGGTAGGTGGAGCAGCCCAGCTTGGTGTGGGAGTGGCGTGGTGGATGGTAGCAGGCACTAGGTAGAAGTTCAGACTGGCATCTTGGGCGAAAACGGAGGAAATGGGGTTTGGGAGTAGGCCTTGGAGACCTAGCCACAGGGGAACAACCAGACAGGATTCAGATTTCTTATGAGAGATACGAGGTAGATATTTGTTCCCAGGAACAAAAATGATCTTGGTTATTGAAATTGTTTAGGATGTGCCAAACAGTAATATTGACAAGATGTTGACCTCCTAAGCTATAGATCCTGTCTTGGGACTACAGTCTGCATTAGTAGCTGGATCTGTAAGTGTGATATAAGTGGTCCTGGATAACTGGGGTGAAATTAGATCCTCTGTCTGAATGCTTGAGGATGTTCCCTGGTCACAGTCTAGCACTCCCTGTTTATTTGGTCTTAAGGATTTGATGTGTCTTCTGCTTCTGTGCTGCTGTCTCTTTTTCACCTGAGTTCCTCTCTTTTCAGACCCAATGCAAAGCAGATTACAAAGTTTCAGTATACCCTTCTGTTTAGAAATAAGCACACGATCCTTAACAGTGTTAAGTAGCCATAACTGCCAATATAATAATAAACGGGCAAGTAAGGCATAGGAAATTTGAAAGTACTACTAATTGTTGGTCCCTTGGTTGCACTGAAGTAGTGTTAAGCTAGTCATTAAGAAAGACTTTTCTTGGGATTTTTTTTTTTGTGTGTTGTATCTGTCCTTTTCAGTCCTCCCTCACACTCCCCCACAGCTTTCTTTTAGGTTTATGTTAAATGGATGTTCAGACTAGTTCACAAACTCATTTATTACCACTACTAAGCAGATAGAATTCCCTTCATAATCTTACTAGGGCTTCTCTGACCTGAGACCTTGCTATAATACTTTAATTTTTCAGTCGTAACCTTGGTTTCAGCCCCACATGAGGAAGGCATTTTCCTTCTGGGCTCCTAAATGTTTCCTGCTTTGGACTAAATTTGACATTAGCTCTGTTTGTTTTGTTTTGGTTTTTGTTTGTTAATTTCTGAAGGTATCCCGTGCCTGGATGTTCTACTCTATTACTGACTACTTTCATTCAACCAAAAGCATGTTTACTAGTTGTTTGCACTTAAAGTAACTTTTACTCTAAGAAAAAGTCTGTTTTAAAAAAATTCATTATTCCAAGTTGATATCTAGCCTAAGACGTTGATCTGGTGTCAGATATGGTGGTGTTATAGACTCTTGTCTTTCCTAGAACCTATTTATACCATATCAATATTTTCTAGTGCCTCCAAATGACTTGCACTTTATAATCTTTCAGATTTTATATCCTTTTTAAACTTCCCATCATGATCCCATTCTGTTTCTCAATTAATTTAAAAACAGAGGTGACTAACATGAGATCCAAAATTCCGGTATCTATTTTTGTGTGATTTATCTCAGGTTCCTTTTGATGATTCAATGGGCCAGGTAATTCCAAGAGAGTGACTGTGTGGCATCTAATCACTAGGAGTTTCTAGTAGAAAAATACTTTAAAAGTATGGTAACAGTGACAAACAGTTACCAACAATATTAAGAGAAAGGTTCTATTACAGGCTCACATCATCAGAGAAAGGAGCTTTAGATGAGAGATTGATTAATCAAGAAGTATTTGCCTTAGGGCCGGCCCGGTGGCATAGCGGTTAAGTTCACGCCTTTCTGTTCTGCTTTGGCAGCCTGGGGTTCGCCAGTTCGGATCCTGGGCGCAGATCTACTCACTACTCATCAAGTCATGCTGAGGTGGCATCCCACGTAGAGCAACTAGAAGGGTGTACAGCTATGACATACAACTATCTATTGGGGCTTTGGGAAGAAAAAAGAAAAAGAGGAAGATTGGCAACAGATGTTAGTGCAGGGCCACTCTTCCTCAAAAAAAAAAAAAAAAAAGTAGTATTTGCCCTTAATGTGAGGAATGTGATTAATGCCATGGTAGGCACTAGGGGAATTAGGACAGATAGGTTTTGGTGCCTCAAGTGGTTTACAGCAGTGTTAGGGGTTGGGCATATTATTAGAATCATCTGGATTTTTAAAAAATTTCCCACAAACCCTGGAGATTCTGATATAAATGCTCCAGCCTCTGCCTCCCTCCGGTTGCTGATGAGTGTCGTGAATGTGTTGTGATGGGAATAAGACTTAACATGATAGGAATAAAACTTAGCATGTGAATTATTAGAAGTCCAAACAAGAGAGGGAATGTAGTACATTAAGAGGATATATTCCAATGTCAGAAATGTTAAAATGTAATGGTAGAAACATAAGGACTATCAGGATATAGATTCCTGCCTTGGAAGGCAAATAGGATTTGTTCATCTCTTATTAGTTTGACAGTGACATAGTGAGTGAGTACTTGGCAGGAGCCAAGATATTTTTTTCTCTACTCCTGGCACTGAGTCTTTAGAATGAAGCATGCCTTCGTTTGAACTGATAACTTTGAGATCCTTTTACCTGAAATATTAAAACTGTCTTAACCTTCTTAGTATCTATCAGTGCCCCAGTACTGAGGAGGCCGGAAATTTACCTAACATCTAGTCTGACTTTATTAACTATAAGAGTGTCATTCTTAGAGTATTTATTTATGATGATTATTGTGATTATAATAATCAAATGCCAAGTTGTTTTGGATCATAAGTATAGAAGTTAATATATTTGTAAAATCGAGAACATATAGTGTTGGCTAAAGTAAAGGATACTGTTTTTAGGAAACATACAAAGTTAGTCTTTCAAATGTATACTCCTCTGCATTGTTTTTCTTTATGTTAGAAACAACTTTTAATTTACTTAGAAATGTGTTCTAATATCAAAGTTTTATATTAGACTTTAGTTAAATTTCCTGCTCTGCTGCAACAGGTTGCCCTCTGATGAGTATTTTGCCTTGCTGTTTTGGAGTGTGTGTATGCGCGCGGGTGTGTGCACACGTTATATAAGATGAAGACTGTTTTCATTTACTACTAATTAGATCATTCTTATCAAACACATTTTATGAAGCAGTTAAAAAAATTACCTTAAATGATGGAAATAAATCTGTTGAGAGTTCAGAATGAATGTCAAATGGAAATGTAAAGGCTGTATTTTAAATCTCAAGGTAACCCCTTTCCTACAAAAATTTCCTAAATTTCTTATATTTTTTATATTATATAAAACCCAATTGAATTTATAATTAGGACCTTATAGTTTAAAGCCTGAATGAAAACTCCTTTGTTATCCTCTTCATTTCATATGTAATGACCTTACTTGCCCTGAGCTTATTGATACCAAAGACCACATCACTTATTTTATTCTATTTAAAAAATTTGGGGCCAGCTTGGTGGCGTAGCAGTTAAGTTCGCACGTTCAGCTTCGGCGGCCTGTGGTTTGCCAGTTCGGATCCTAGGTGCGGACTTACTTGATAACTCTTCATCAAGCCATGCTGAGGCGGCGTCCCATATAGAAGAGTTACAGCTCTACAGCTATGTTACACAACTGTGTACTGGGGCTTTGGGGAGAAACAAGAAAAAAAGAGGAAGATTGGCAACAGATGTTAGCCTAGGGCCATGCTTCTTCAAAAAAAAAAAAGGCCAAAAAAAATTAACACTCTTAATAACTAGAAATTTGAGAGCCTGCTATGTGTCCAATAAGTGATTTAATAGTACTTTAATTTGGAGTAACTGGGGCGAGGGGACCAGTCTAATGAATAATGCAAAATTTAAATATATTGAAGTATGTCCACCTAAACCAGGCTGACAGAGTGTTGCCTGATGGAGCTTACTATTTCAAGTTGGTGGATGAGGTCTAACTTTCTTTTTAGAAATAAACTGTTTAATCCTTTCTGTATGACTCATTGAGGCTCTTATTACATCCTTTTATTTTATTTATTATTTTTTTTTGTGAGGAAGACCAGCCCTGAGCTAACATCCATTGCTAATCTTCCTCTTTTTGCTGAGGAAGACTGGTGCTGGGCTAACATCTGTCCCCATCTTCCTCTACTTTATATGGGACGCCGTCATGGCATGGCTGACAAGCAATGCGTCGGCAGGCGCCCGGGATCTGAACCGGCGAATCCCGGGCTGCCAAGCGCGAACTAAACCGCTGTGCCACCGGGCCGGCCCCTCTTATTACATCGTTTTAGTAGAGAATCAGTAATCTGGGCTATTAAGCATTTTGTCAGGTGGGTCTGCTGATAGCCTACTCCATGTATGTTGCATTGATGTTACATGCTTCTAGTAAATAAAGGGAAAATTATCTATTTTGCAGATGAGAGACATTTCTATATGAATCTACAATTTATCATGTTAACCAAATTTAGGATAAAGGCTTAATGTGCTTAAAAAAGTTTAAAATAACGTCAACAATATTGGTTGAACTGTAAAATTATACCATTTTAAATTGGTTCTGAAGCAAATATACATATGTTCTTTGAGGCGTACAAAATTGATAAATTATGTATATAATTTAAAATTTTCTAGTAGCCGTGTTAAAAAAAGAATAGGTGAAATTAGTTTTAATATTTTGCATATGTTGGGTTAAAGAAAATAGATCATTTCAACATATATTCAGTATAAAAAGTTATTAATGAGATAGATTACATTTTTTTTCTTTCTTTGAAATCTGTGTATTTTATGTTTATATAGCATCTCAGTTTGGGCTAGCCGTAATTCAAGTGTTCAGTAGTCGACTGTGACTGATGGTTACCAGCTGGACAGTGCAGTTTTAGAATGTAAACTGTATAGATTTGTTGTGAATCTAATGTGAGTATATGTAAAAATATTTTTTAAGTATTATGCAATTGTAAATTATTATATAAGGAGTTGTACTGTTGTCAATGATAAATAAACCATTTTTGGCCTTATCTGATTAAGTCTGTATTAGATATTTAATTAGTGATAATTTATTGTAATTAAATAACTTAAATATATTTTTCTCATGGAAAAAAATGCTCAGTTTAGTGGATTGCATGTAGTAGGCCTGAAGTTTGTTTCATTCTGTTTTCTAAATAAAATGTGGTTTTTGGCACTTGGCCTACTGATGTATTAGAGAATTTGAAGCTTTTGAATGACATTTGCATTGTTACTTGAAAGTGTAACTTGGCCTTGGTAATAAGAGAACTGTTTTTTCAGTTTATAATGCTTAACTTCAGAGATAAGTAAGATTTGAGTCATATTTCACAAATAAATGAATGCTCTTGGTCAAGAGCTCAAAAGGAAAACAGAAATAATTATTGGGGATGTAATAAGTTCTCAGAAATGACATGGGGAAAACATTTCAGAAGCCTGTCATTTTTACACATGTGAAATTTTGCTTGAGCCTTTGTGGTGGAGTTGTTCTGGGTAAAAGGTCTATATCTTTTATTGGATTTTCAGTGAGGTTTATGATCTGAAAAAAGTTCTGAAGAACCATTCAATAGCTATTATGTGACTTCTTTCCCACATTCTAACATTTCTAGTTCTTTTTAATCAGTCATATCCCACACTAATTGTTTTTTCCCAGAGTAATATTAATTATAATTCTATCTTGTCAGTAAATACTTTGGTTTAAATTCGACAGATATTTCTTGAGGTATTCGTATATATCAGCACAGACAGAAGCACTCAGAATAAAAAAGTGGGCAAGATCCTTGTACTTAGATTGCTTAATCATTAGTGGGGAGATTGCAGTATTTTGTGATAGATGTGAACATTTATTCGGTACCTCTGTTTCAGGCATAGTTTTAAGCACTTTACAGGCATTATCTCATTTAATTCTCACTACAAATCTATGCATTTTTGGGTACTGTTATTTTTTTCATTTTGCAAATTAGGAAACAAGCACAGAAGTAGTCATTAGTACTGAATCCAGGCACTCTTATTCCAGTGCTTGTATTAACCACTATAAAATGTGGAACGAATTCCTAACTCTTCCTCTGAGAGGTGTCATTTGGGTTACAGATAATGGACATTCTTTTTTTATTTTGTTGAGGTCTTAATAGTTTATAACACTGTGAAATTTCAGGTGTGCATTATTATTTGTCAGTCACCATATATATATATGCCCTTTTGTCCCTGTGCCCACCCCCCCAACCCCTTTCCCCTTTGGTAACCACTAATCTGTTCTCTTTGTCCATGCATTTATCTTTCACATATGAGTGAAATCATGTGGTGTTTGTCTTTCGCTGGCTTATTTCGCTTGACATAATACCTTCAAGGTCCATCCATGTGGTTGAAAATGGGCTGATTTTGTCTTTTTTAATGGCAGAGTAGTATTCCATTGTGTGTGTGTATGTATGTATGTACATATATGTATGTATGTGTGTATATATATACACACACACATACACATACACACTACATCTTTATCCATTCATCAGTTGATGAGCCCTTGGTTTGCTTACTTGGCTTGGCTATTGTGAATAATGCTGCAGTGAACATAGGGGTGCTTAAGTCTCTTTGAATTGTTGATTTCAAGTTCTTTGGATAAGTACCCAGTAGTGGGATAGCTGGATCATAAGGTATTTCTATTTTTAATTTTTTGAGGACTCTCCATACTGTTTTCCATAGTGGCTGTACCAGTTTGCATTCCCACCAGCAGTGTATGAGGGTTCCCTTTTCTCCACATCCTCTCCAACATTTGTTATTTTTTATCTTGGTAATTATAGCCATTCTAACGGTGTAAGGTAATATCTCCTTGTAGTTTTGATTTGCATTTCCCTAATGATTAGTGATGCTGAACATCTTTTCATGTGCCTGTTGGCCATCTGCATATCTTCTTTGGAAAAATGTCTGTTCATATCCTCTGCCCATTTTTTTTTTTTTTTTCAGTAGAAGGATTGGCCCTGAGCTAATACCAGTTGCCAGTCTTCCTCTACTTTGTATATGGGAACCACCACACCATAGCTTGATGAGTGGTGTGTGTCTGTGCCTGGGATCTGAACCCATGAACCCCAGGCTGATGAAGCGGAGTGTGCGAACTTAACCACTACACCACTAGGCCGTGATCCCTCCCCCCCCGCCCCACCCATTTTTTGATGGAGTTGTTTGTTTTTTTGTTGTTGAGTTGTATGAGTTCTTTACATATTTTGGAGATTAACCAATAATGGGCATTCTTGATCCTCCTTATCCTGCCCTACTTTTTTTTCTTAATCCATTCTGTCCACATTGTAATTTCCTTACATAATGTGTTTATTTCTGTGTGACCCTGTTAGAATATAAACTCCAGAAGTTCAGAGAGCTTTGTGTTTTTTTTCTTAGATATATCCATGTGCCTAGAAGAAGTGCCTTCAGTAGCAGCCACTTAAATATTTGCTGAATGGGTATTGAGTAGGATTATATTTGTGTTGAAATAAGAATTTAAAGTTTAGGCAATATAATATCTTTCATTTCACTGCTACAAATAGCTGTTGAGTACATACTATATGTCAGGCACTGTGCTGGGGTTTGGGAGTACAAAGATGTGTAAAACATAGTCCCCTGCTCTCAACGCTGGCCAGATAATGTCTTTTGGTAATTTAAATTTGACATTTCTTTGATGATAAGAATTTAGGTTCTTATTTTTTTGTATGCATACATTTATTTTTGATGGATGCTTAGAAACATGGAGAAATTCAAATGATTACTTCAGATGTTTTTCATGATTCTGATTATTATAGGTTATCGCTTTTGTCTATATAACTTCATTATGATTTTAAAGTCTACTTAAAAAGCCAGTGGAATTGTCTTTTATAGCAATTTCCCATTTTTTGGTAGCTTAAGATTTCTTTTTAGCTGATATTTTGTGGATGATTAGCATTTAGGGAATGCTTACATTGCTAGGCATTTTTTTGAGCATTTAATCCCCACAATAACATTCTGGGGTAAAACATCATTGTTCCCATTCTTCAGATTCAGAAATTGAAGTTAGAGAGAGTGTTACTTAGCCAAGGTCAGAGACTGTATGTGGAGAAGGCAGGATCAAACTTGCATTGTTTTGATTTCAAAGCATGTCTTCTTAATTATTCCTTAAAACATTTTGGGAAAGGGGGAGAATGTTGAGCTAAAGAGAGCAAGTAATAGGAATTGAAATGACTATCCTAATGTGGTTTAAAAATAAAGAAATTTAAATATTTATCACCTAAAAATTGTGCATTGGGATTACACATTGTTCATGTATTTGGGTAACTATTTTCTCTTAAAAGACTTTTAACGTATTTTAACTGTGCATTACACACTAGTCTTTTACTTATGTATCCAGTAGGTTATCAAAGGATTTTTCTGGTGAGTTGTGTAAAACTTTATGACATACAACTAAAACCCCACAATGTTATAAACTATTAAGACGTCAAATAAAAATTAAAAATTAAAAAAAATAGTTCATGACAAATATTTATATGGTATTCTTTTTATCTGTCTTGAGAAGTGCTTAAAACTAATTTCTAGTGTCTTCTCAAAGTTAATAATGGGAATAAAAATCTGAATGAGGAATATTTAATGGAATTTTCCAACTTGTTTGCTCTTTAGTTTTATTTTGTATGTTTGTTGTTTTTAAGATTTATTATTTTGGGAGGAGGCATAATCACATGTGCATGGTAATTTTTTTGTTTTGGGCTAATAAGTAATCAATCTTTGTGAGATTAAAATCTTTTTCTTTTGTTTTCTAAACTTTGATTAAGTTACTTTTGTGGATGTCTGTCACTTATTGATCTGATTTAGTAATGTTAAAAGGAATGTAATACTCTGTAAAAATTTTCTTATACCACATTTTCTTTTCTTTTTGGATATGTGGTAGCAGTTTATGCTACTAGGCAAACTTTTGCACTCTATTTGAAATACAAAAGGAGGGGTGGGTTTTGTGTATGGTATCTTAAGAAGGACTGGATTTACTTATCTCTGTTGAAAAATGTAAGAAATGTTGCTGAAGTTCTATATTTAACAAGCTTGAGGAAATAAATGACAGAAATTCTAATATTATATAGCTAAAAGGACTTCAAGGATGATACTATGCTTTTTCTTAGTGTTTTGACTAATGGATCTGGGTAACTTTAGAGAACCTAAATAGTGAAATGTCATTGGTTAATGACATTAAGCAGTCCTCATTAATTTTGCATTTCTCCATTTATGGGTAAAGGTAGTCCTGGAAATAAGAAGTTTCTGGTAAAGATTTATGGTTTGTTGTAAAAAATAAATATTTGATCCTGGAAATAAAAAGTAAGAATACTTTTTATTTTTTCGAATAGGAAAAAAGATGTGCAACCCTTAAAATATTTCTGTCATCTTACTGCTTCTTTGTCTGTAAAGCTTCTAATTGTTTCTTAACTTACAGTGAAGTATATTTTTGTTAATTTTTGTATAACTTTCTATATTTTGTCCTTTGCTGTAATAAAGGTTAATGCTCAATGGTATAATATAACCAGTGATATAATAAAGAGTAAGGTTAATTTGACTGACCCAAATAGATGCCATTGTGATATTTATCTATATTGTATTGACCAAAACCAAAGTAAACATTCCCTAGTGAATGCCCATGTAACTCAAACCTGTTTGGAATTTGTTTAAATTGTTTATACTATTTTTTTCATGAAATGATTTTTCATTCTCAAAAGACTATGTGTTTATGAGAGCAGAACAATCAAAATTTTTATAATGTTGCCATCAATATTTTTGTCCATAATCTTTTAAAACATTTCTGGATATTAAGATTTTTAAGCTTGGTGTTCAGACTTTCTTTTTTTTTTAAGAAAATCATTTTTTAAATTAAGAAGTGCTTTTTTTAAAATAAAAAAATCACTATTTAAAAAAAAAACCACATTAACCACTAGTAGACTCCTTAAGAAGTACTCCACCAGCACCCCTCCTCCTGCAGCCAGGTTGTTAAGTAAAAATGTTTCTTCTTTTTTTTTTAAGTGAAGATTACGTTCTTAGAGTGGCTGTACTTCATGTTAAATACTTTACGTTTCTTTTACCTGTTTTTCAATCCAGGTTTTCATATTTTTCTTTTTAGTTCTTAAAAAAGTTTATAATTCTTTGTCTTCTTTGCTACTAATATTGATTCCCAGTTTCCAATTTGTTTGCTTTGAAATTTTGATTGTTTTGTTTGCTTTAAGTTTAGAAGTTTCTCCTCTCTCCACAATTTTGATAGTCACTTCCATTTCCTTCCCTCCTTCCTTGCCTTCTTCCTGCCTACTTCCTTCCTTGTGTGTGTGTGTGTGTGCGTGTGTGTATGTGTTGAGGTTTTTTTTTTACTCAACTAGAATTTATGGGATATGGTGTGAGATGAAAATCTATATGGAGCATATTTCCCTTATACAGAATTTTTCAACTTTGGCAGTACCATTTTGGCAGTACCATATTTACATTTTGGGCCAGAAATTATTTGTTGTGGGGGGCTGTCCTGTGCATTGACGGATGCTTAGCAGCATCCTTAGCCTCTACCTACTAGATGCCAGTAGCATTCCCTGAGCTGTAAAAACCAAAAATGTCTCCAGACACTGCCGAGTGTCCCCTGTGGGGCAAAATTGTCCTGGTTAAGAACTATTGCCCTAATATAAATTAGTTCTGAATTTACATGTTATGAATCTAGTTATCTTCAGAGAAACTGAATTGCTAGTTTAGCCCCAAAGCTTATGTATTCTGGGGCAAAGCTTGAGGTTACGACCTCATCATAGGAGCTTTTTACTGGGACCAGAGGGATTGTGTTCACACAGACACACACAGTGGCTAAATTTTACTGAATGCTATTTTAGAATCTGTGGATCATGTGGCTTTTCTTATTTCATCTGTTTAATAGAACCCTGCTTAGTTGTGGTGGCTAATTATCTAATTATGCATCTGAGTTCCCTTTACTGGCATTTTATTTAGAACCTTAGCTATTTGAGAGAGTACATTTCTGGGTGCAATCTTTGGTCTTAATATCATTCAAATTATTTCAAATAATGATTATTTTAAAAGAGTGAAGCCTCATAGGCTTGTTTTGTGTTCTACAGCAGTTTTGAAAGAATTATCCTTTAAAACAAATTGTCCATTTTTGGAATTTTTTTGAGGCCATTTTTAGACCATTTTTTGATTTTATTCCTGGATTATTGATCTGTTGATTTTTTAAAATAAAATCTCTTGAGTAATTCATGTTTTTTTAAAAACAGAAGTTTATCCATTTCACTAAGATTCTTAGGCTTGGGACTTTATAATGTATCTAAGAACCAGCCCAATTTCGTAAGTTCTCACATGCCTCTGGGCTTCTTGAGTCTGGCCCAGCTCTGCAGCATCTCTTTTTAGAGTGTTGAATTGACAAATCGCTTTGTGTATTCTGTAATCTCTTGTGGCTCCAGTTTATTTTTCATTGTTCGTCCTGATAGGCTTCTTTGAGGTTTTCAATCTTGAAATACTTTGGAAGTGGTTTGCTGGATGAGCTAACTGTACAAGTGCTAATGCTGTTTGAGGTCGTTTAGTAGAATTGATTAAATAAATATAATTTCAGTCTTTGTTTTTAGGATGATGATTCATATATTGGCAGAAGTATCCACAAATATCTAGGATGAATTTATTGTTAAGTTTACTGACTACAGGAGGATCTGGTTCATTTAGCTGTGTAAAAAAGTAGTTGGTGTTTTTGAACGTAGTTTATCTGAGAAAGATTAAAAATAGAATGCTACTTTAATATGTATATATAAATAGCTTTTACAACAAACAAATTCTTAAAGAATAAATTAATTTTACTGGAAAAAACATGGACTATATTGAAATTAAAGTTGAATTTTTCAGTAGAGATTTTGTTAAAGTGGATAAAACATATGAAAGTCAACTCGGTGTAATTCTGCAAGATGGCAAAAATAAAGAGTAATTTATTCATTGTACTGTACTGAGAATTACTGCTGGCACATATGTTTTTGCTATACCCTTCATAACTCACTACAGTAATAATTTGAAGAACTTTATGTATTTTTATGTATATATACTGTATATTTTATATATACATATTATATATAAGAATATTATAAAGGACACTGAAGTACAATTGAAGTACAAGTAACAATTTCATATCCAAATATAGACATTGTAATTGAGTAGATGACTAAGAGCAAAAGCACTATTAAAATTGAGTAAATAGGAACTTGAAAAACAGTCCATTTGTGTCAGGATTTCTTGTTCCGTATGACTTGTTCTATGGAATTTGTGGTTTCTAAGATAGTAAAGTGATGTTGGAAGGTTGAGGTTAACCTTTTTGTATTGATTTTGGTTTTGGTAACTGAATTAGAGGATAATTCTGTCAGAGATTAGGGCAGATGGGATTTATGGCTTTTTTTATGATTCCTTCAGGGTTGAAACATATCCCAGACGGCTCTAACTGGCTCTACAACTAGGTGAAAGGTTCAGGTGTAAACTGTGGGCCGTAACATCAGATACTCTCTTGTATCATGTTGGAGTGAAACCTTCACTGGAAAAGAGTGACATTATAATAAGGAACACTGTTGCATAGTTGGTGTTCTGCCACACTACCATTCTGTAGGTGTAGTACACTGGCATACCAACATCAGTAACATCTTTCTGGTTATAAAACTATTCATCTGAGGAAGTTCAGAGAATCCAGAGAGAATAGAGAGGGAGAAAAAAGACCTGTAAGCTTCTACAGAGCTAACAGTTATTTTGATGTATTTTAGATCTTAAAAAATAAACATGTTTTACAGATTTGGTTCATACTTTACATATAGTTTGGTCTCTTGCCTTGTACACTTGAAATTTTATTGTACATATTTTCCTAAACTATTTCTTTTGTAGTTAAATTTTATTCCCTTGTATGGTTTTACCATATTTGATTTAACCGGTCACCTGTTTGACATGTAGGTTGCTTAAGATTTTTGTATGTCAGTATTTTTATGATTAAAATTTTGCTGTTGAAACTACATAATTTATATTTTTCATAGAAAAATAAGAAAATGCAAATAATGAGAATAAAGGGGAAATCCACCCAGAGATATTTCCCTATCATTGTAGTATATATCCTTGCAAACTTTTCTTGTGATATATAAACCTGTGTGTGTGTGTGCGTGTGTGTGTGTATATTTTATACAGAAGGGAAATCATGTATTTGAAACCTTTTTTCTCTTGATATTATTGTGAGCCTGTGTCATTTAGTTCTTTGTCTTTTTAAAATACAGTAGCCTTATTATTCTGACTATAGCAGTAATACATTTTTAAAAAATTAGATATTTGCACAATTTAGAAAGTTAAAGAAGACAAAAATTCCAGTTATATCATTAATGGAAAAAACTGTTAACGTCTTGGTTTATGAATTTCTATATTCAAATTTTTCTAAGCCCCACCCCAACTTTTGTTCCTTTCAGGAAAAATAAGATTATGTGATACATGCCACTTGATCACATGCTTTCCATTTGTCATGAGCGTCTTTTTATGACTATGTTGTATTGTATGGAAATAACATAATTTGTTTAACTGTACCCTCATTGATGTCAGAAGTATTAGAATTTTTTGCTCTTAACAGCATTATAAAAATACTGTTTACATCTCTACAAAGTTGTCTTATTTCTTATTATTTTATTTTGTCAAATTGACATATTGGAAAATGGACATTTTTAGGGTTGTAGAGTTCTATTAATTTTTATATGTGTATAGATTCTTATAACCAGCACACAGTCAAGATTCAGGATAGTTCTGTTATCTTAAAAAACTTCATGTCATCCCTTTGTAGTCACATCTTCAACCCACCCCTAATCAGTGGCAACCAGCTATCTGTTCTTCATGTTTATAGATTTATCTTTTTGAGAATGTCATATAAATGGGATTATACAATGTATAACCTTTTGAAATGGGCCTCTTTCACTTAACATAATGCTGTTGAGATTCATTCAAGTTACTGTTGTGTGTATTGCTGGGTAGTATTTCATTATATCAATATACAGTTTTTTATCCATTTGTCCATTGAAAGGCATTTGGGTTTTTTTCTAGTTTGTGGCAGTTAAGAATAGAACTGCTGTAAAAATATTTGTGTATAGGTTTTTACATGAACATAAATTTTACTTCTCCAGAGTATATATAGCTAGGAGTGGGATTGCTGGGTCATATGGTAAGTGTATGTTTAACTTTATATGAAACTGCCTAACTCTTTTTCCTGAGTGTCTATACCTTTTTTTTTTTTTGTATTGCCACCAGCAATATGTTAGAGTTCCAATTGCGTCACATCCTTGTCAGTATTTTTTATTTTATCCATTCTAATAGGTGTGTAGTAGTATTTCATTATGTAGCATTGGCAGATTTCCTCTTTAAGTATTTGGTAGAATTTACCAGGGAAACCATCTGGGCCTAGAGATTTATTTTTCTGAAAGATTTTTAACTACAAACTCAATTTTAAAAATAGTTTTTCAAATTATCTGAAACTGCCAAACTACCAAAACTTTGAGGTTTTTAACATGTGTATTTTGTTTATGGTTTTCTCTTATTTTTTTTAATGAATGTGAAGTCTCAAGTGATAATTCCCTCTTTTGTTCTTGGTAGTGGTAATTTGGATCTTCTCTCTCTTTTTTTACTTCTTAGTCATTCTTTCCAGAGGTTTATCAATTTTGATCTTTTTATGTAACCAATTTTGGTTTCATTGATTTTTCTCTTTTCTCTGGTTTCAGTTGAGCATTTTATGATTCCATTTTATGTCCTCTTTTAGGATATCAATTATACTTAAAAATGTATAATATACATTTATAACTAAGTTCACCTTTAAATAACACTGTACCACTTCATGTGTAATGCAGGTACCATAGAGTATTCCCAATTCCTCCTTTGTCCTTAATGACGTTGCTGTCATTTATTTACCTATTCGTATGCTATGCTCATCTAATACATTATTATATTATTATTTTACGCAGTTATCTTTTAGATCAATTAAGAATAAGAGAAAGAAAATATTTTGTTTTACCTTCATTTATTCCTTTGCCTTCACTTTCCTTTCTTTATGTAGATTTGAGTTTCTGACCTATATCATTTTCCTTCTCCTTAAAGAACTTCTGTTAACATTTCTTTCATGGCAGGTCTACTGGCAGTTTACTTTTGTTTTTTTTTTTTGAGAAAAATCTTTATTTGTCCTTCACTTTTGAAGGATAGTTTCACTGGATATAGAATTTTAAGTTGGTAGGTATTTTTTTCCAATACTTTAGTTTATTCCACTCCCTTCTTGCTTGAGTGTTTCTCAAGCAAGACAAAGCCTGCTGTAGTTCTTATTGTTCCTCTATAGGTAAAGTGTTTTTTTCTTATAGCTTCTTTCAAGATTTTCTCTGTTTTTGGTTTTCTGCAATTGAATATGATATGCTTAGGTATAGACTTTTCCATATTTATCCTGCTTTGTGTTCTCTGAGCTTCCTGGATGTGTGGTTTGGTGTGTGTGATTAATTTTGGAAAATTTGCCACCATTGTTACTTCAAATATTTTTTCTGCTCTGTTTCCTCTTTCTTCCTTTTTTTGGTGTTCCAATTATGCATATGTTACATCTTTTGAAATTGTTCTACAGTTCTTGGATGCTCTGTTCTGTTTTATTTGGAATTATTTTTTCTGTTTGTATTTCAGTTTAGGACATTTCTTCAAGCTTACTGATTCTATTCTTGGCAGTGTCTAGTCTGCTGATGAGCCCATCGGTGGCATCCTTTATTTCCGTTATAGTGTTTTTGATTTCTAGCATTTCCTTTTGATTCTTTCTTAGAGTTTCCATCTGCTTACCGTACCCATCTGTTCTTTCATGTTGTCTTTTTTTTCCCATTATCATCCTTAACATATTAATTACAACTATTTTAAATGCCCTGATTCCAAAATATGTGTTATATTCAGGCCTGGCTCTGATGCTTGCTTTATCTTTGTGTTTTTTCTTGCCTATTAAAAGCATGATGTGTAATTTTTTTTGAAAATTGGACGTGATATACTAGGTAATAGAAGCTGAGGTAAATAGGGTTTTTTTTTTCATTTTTATTGATGTCTTAATAGTTTATAAAATTGTGGGGTTTTAGTTGTACATTATTATTTGTCCGTCACCACAGGGATGCATCCCTTCACCCCTTGTGCCCACCCCTCACCCCCTTCCCCTTGGTAACCACCAAACAGTTCTCTCTGTCCGTGTGTTCGTTTATATTCAACATATGAGTGAAATCATGTGGTGTTTGTCCTTCTCTCTCTGGCTAATTTCACTTAACATAATACCCTCTAGGTCCATCCATGTTGTTGCAAATGGGACAATTCTGTCTTTTTTTTATAGCTGAGTAGTATTCCATTGTATATATATATCACATTGTGTGTATATATATGTATCACATCTTTTCCAATCATCACTTGAGGGACACTTGGGTTGCTTCCACAAGAAGCTGAGGTAAATAGATTTTTAGTGTGAGGTTTTATATCATGAGGTTTAATCATTATAGATTCTATGCAACTCTTTCAGCAGTAATTGTCTCTTATTATACTGGAGCCCCAGAGTGTGGGGTAAGGTGTAAGAGAGAGGAAGCATCCTATAATCTTAAAATTAAATCTCAAACTTTAAGTGGCTCTGTGTCCTGGGACTGTGACCTTCACATGTCTTTCTTAGGCCTCCCCCCATCCCCAATCCAGTGTGAGACAGAAAGGTAAGAGGGGACTGGAATCAGAGAAATGATTTCCCTGGAGATTAGGTCTTTGTTATGGAGAATGCTCTGGTTACTAATTATTTCACATTGATTACTTTTCCCTTCCTCCTTGCTAGAACCACAAGGAGATCTTTATGAGCTCTTCACTGTGAGAACCTGGTGGAGTTCCTGGAAGTAAAGCCCACAAAATTTGGGGGTCTTCCCTAGGACTGAAGTCCCCGTAAGTTTCCCACTATTATGCTGTTCCACACTCAGCCTCCAGCAATTAATCAAAATTACCAATTAAGTGTTTGTAGTGGATTGGCTTTTTTGTGTGTGTGTGTGAGGAAGATTAGCCCTGAACTAACATCTGTTGCCAATCCTCCTCTTTTTGCTGAGGAAGATTGGCCGTGGGCTAACAGCCATACCCATCTTCCTCTACTTTATATGGGACACTGCCACAGCATGGCTTGACAAGCAGTGCATTAGTCTGTGCCCAGGATCTGAGCCTGCAAACCCCAGGCTGCTGAAGTGGAGCGAACTTAACCACTTCACCGTGGGCGGGCCCTGGGTTGACTTTTTGCCCCCAGAACGTTATGTCCAAGTCTGAAGCCCTGGTCCCTATGAATGTGATATTATTTGGAAATAGAATCTTTGCAGATGTAACCAAGGATCTTAGGATGGTATCATCCTGGATTTAGGATTGGCCATAAATCCAGTCACTGGTGTCCTTATTAAGAATAAGGAGAGGGAGATTCAAGACACAGATACAGAAGGGGAAGGCCATGTAGACAGAGACAGAGAAGGGGAAGGCCAAGGCCATCCTCTTGCAGATGGAGGCAGAGGTTGGAATTTTGTAAGCCAAGGAATGCCAGAGATTGCTGGCAGCCCCCAAAAGCCAAGATAGAGATGTGGAGCAATTCTTCCTTAGAGTCTTTAGAAAGATCCAACTCTGCTGATACCTTGATTTTGTACTCTGGCCTCCAGAGCTATAACTATAGGAGAATAAAGTTTTATTGTTCTAAGTCAACTTGTCTGTGATAGTGTGTTATGACAGCCCTGGGAAACTAATACAGTGTCCTACCACTAATGCAGCGTCCCGTGTTTTCTACTTGAGGTGATCTGTTCGATCTTGGATGTGACTCTGGATATGCTTGTCTCCCCTTATCTTGAGATGGTTTGCCCTGTGTCCTCAATTCTCAGATGGGTCCAAGGAAAGCCATTGGTTTTCAGCTTCTTTGATTTTTTTCTTGTTGTAAGGGTGGGAGTGACAACTCCCAAGCTTTTTACATTTTGGAGCTGAAACTGCAAGTCAAGTAGTTTTTTTGTTTGGCATTTTTATACTCTTGCTGATATTTTAGTGATTACCACATGCATTCTTAACTTTTGAAAATCTAATGTTAATTGATACCTTGACTCTCCTTCTATACCATGCAGGGATCTTAGAATACTTTAAACACTTGACTTTTATACTGCTGCTGTTATTATAATCTTTCAATATTTTTAATTTCCTTTATATTATTATTATTTTACAAGTTTTTTTTAAATTGAGGTATAATTGTCATGTAACATTATATTAGTTTCAGGTGTACAACATAATGATTCCATATTTGTATATATTGCAAAATGGTCACCACAATAAGTCTAGTAAACATCCGTCATCATACATAGTTACAGAATTTTTTTTTTTTTTTGCTTGAGAAAGATTAGCCCTGAGCTGACATCTGTGCCAGTCTTTCTGTGTTTTGTATGTGGGTCGCTGCCACAGCAAGTGGCGTAGGTCTGTGCCCAGGATCCAAACACGTGAACCCAGGCTGCTGAAGCAGAGCATGTTGAACTTAACCACTATGCCATGGGGCTGCCCCCCCATTTTTTTTTTTGATTAGCAACTTTAAATATGTGATACAGTGTTACCAAGTATAGTCACCTGCTGTACATTACATCCCCAGGATTTATTTTATAACTGGGAGTTTGTGCATTTTGGCGATCTTGACCCATTTTGCCCACTGAAAGTTTGTACCCTTTAACCACCTTCACTCGTTTTGCCTACACCACACCCCCCGCCTCTAGTAATGACCAATCTGCAATCTGTTCTCTGCATCTATAAGCTTGTTTTTTTTTTTTTTTTTTTTTTTAGGATTCCACATATAAATTAGATCATATGGTATTTGTCTTTCTCTGTCTGACTTATTTGACTTAGCTTAATGCCCTCAGGGTCCATCCATGTTGATGCAAATGGCAAGATTTCCTACTTTTTTATGGCTGTACAATATTCCATTGTATATATACCACATTTTCTTTATCCATTCATCCGTCGATGGACACTTATGCTGTTTCCATATCTTGGCTTATTGTAAATAACGCTGCTGTGAACATGAGGGTGCAGGTATCTTTTTTTTTTTTTTTTTCCTTTTTTTTTTTTTGGTGAGGAAGACCAGCCCTGAGCTAACATCCGTTGCTAGTCCTCCTCTTTTTGCTGAGGAAGACTGGCCCTGGGCTAACATCGTGCCCATCTTCCTCTACTTTATATGGGACGCCGCCACGGCATGGCTGACAGGCAGTGCGTCGGCGGGCGCCCGGGATCCGAACCCGCGAACCCCGGGCTGCCAAGCGTGGACGAAACCGCTGCGCCACCGGGCCGGCCCTTGCAGGTATCTTTTTGAGTTAGTGTTTTTGTTTTCTTCAGATAAATACCCAGAAGTGGAGTTGCTGGATCATCTGGTAGTTTTATTTTTAATTTTTTGATACTGTTTTAATTTTCATACCGTTTTCCATAGTGGCTGCATCAGCTTACATTCCCACCAACAGTGCACAAGGGCTTCCTTTTCTCCACATCCTCTCCAGCACTTGTTATTTCTTGTCTTTTTAATAACAGCCATTCTAACAGGTGTGAGGTGATATCTCGTTGCGGTTTTGATTTGTCTTTCCCTGATGATTAGTGATGTTGAGCACCTTTTCATGTGCCTGTTGGCCATCTGTATGTCTTCTTTGGAAAAATGTCTGTTCAGATCTTCTGCACATTTTTTAATTGGATTTTTTTTTTCTATTGAGTTGTATGAGTTCTTCATATATTTTGGATATTAACCTATTATCAGATATATGATTTGCATATTTTCTCCCATTCAGTAGGTTGCCTTTTCATTTTATTGATGGGTTCCTTTGCTATGCAGAAGCTTTTTAGTTTGATGTAGTCTCACTTGTTTATTTTTGCTTTTGTTGCCTTTGTTTTTGATGTCAAATCTAAAACATCATCGGCAAGACTGATGTCAAGGAGCTTACTGCCTATGTTTTCTTCTAGGAGTTTTATGGTTTCAGGTCTTACATTCAAGCTTTTAATCTGTTTTGAGTTAATTTTTGTGTTATTATTTTATTCAGTGTTTATATACTTATATATTTACCGCTTCTTTTGTTTTTCTGTCCTTGCTGCGTCTCTGACACTTCTCACGTTGAATGTTTCTTCTTTTCTTTGTTCTGCTCAGAACATCCTTCAGAGTTTTAGTGTGGCAAACTGTCAGTTTTTGCTTGTCAGAAGTGTATTTATTCTTTAGTTTTTAAGCATATTTTCTCTGGCATAGACTTCATGATTTGCAGTTATTTTCCTTCTGCATATTGAAGTTACTAATCTGCCTTCTGGTTTCCATTGTTGCTACTGAGAATTCAGCTGGTCATCTAAGTATTTGCTTCTTTCTTTTTTTTATTTGTCTCTTCTATTTTTTCCTCATTGTTTTTGATTTTTTGCAGTTTTATTATGTTGAATTTGCAGATTTCTTTTTGTTTATTCTGCTTGGAATTGCTTAGACTTCTTGATTCCATTAATTGATATGTTTTATCAGTTTGGTATTCATAGCTATTAACTTTTCGTGTTCTCCTTCTGGGACTCCCATTAAACATATTAGACTGTCTTAGTGTATCTTCTTTGTCTCTTACATTCTCTTCTATATTTTCTGTATTTTTGTCTCTCTTGTCTTCATTTTGGTTGGTTTCTATTTACTTGTCTGCCTTTTAGCTAGTTTTCTGCAGCTGTGACTAATATACTTTTAAACTCATCCATTGAGTTCCTATTTTTGGTTATTGTCTTCCTCAGTTCTAAAATACCTATGTGGTTCTTTTTCAAGTTTGCTTTCTCACTATTACAATATTCAGCTCTATTTCAATTTTTCATGTTGAACTTTTATATCTGTAAACATGGTAAATGTTGTTTGAAAGTCTGTATCTGAGGATTCCAGTGTCTGGAGTTGATTGGAATGTTTCTGTTGTTTCTTGTTTCTCTAGGTACTTAATTATGGTGTTTTGTCACTTTACATGCCTGGTTATCTTTGTTTATCTCTGGATGTTGTAAATTAAACAATATGTCTTGACACAATTTTAGGTATAGAATATCTTCTCCCAGAGAGGCTTTTGGTTACTTCTCCTTTTGTCTTGAACCACTTGAATCCACAGTCAAGGCAGGAGGTTTCCTGAGTCATTTAAATAACATTAGACTACAGTGCATGGGTGTAGTTATTTAGGGTCTTATTCTGAGCTGTGCTTGTGGTTTCTTGGAGATACCATTCTTGATAGTCTCTGGACTCCACTCTTAACACCCTAGAACGGCAAAGCTGCTGAAAGTGCAGCTTAGCCTCACAGTCCTGTCTCTGGAATTGGCAAATACCTGCCAGGGCAAAAATAGCTGCAGTATTGTACTTAACTCTGGGTTCCAGTCCTCAACTGGATTTCACCTGATGACAATACTATATTTTTAGTTTTTTAATCTTTGTAAGAAGGTGATTTTTATATTTCATCCAGCTTTTTAAAATTTTCTTTCCTGGAAAGGTTCGTTTAAATTATCTAGTGTTTCATTACTTGGGTCCTTTGATGCCATGTTACAAAATTTTTATTATCTCCACAGATCACATAAATGCTAAAATGTGATATCTGATCAATTTGGGTTGCTTTCTTCACACTTGAAAAATAAACTGATAAGTAGCTAAAGTAATTAATTTAAATCTCACTTTTCTCTTTCAGTGATAATTACAGTTGAAATGAAAGATGAGTAATCCACAACCAGAGAATTTAATCTTAAATGATTGGTTTGACAGAAGAGTGAGTTAGGTAGGAAAAGCCATTAGTGATAGACAAGGGTCTGTATACCCTGTATAATACTGGAGTGTTTTCAGGATGTACATATTTTCTTCTTTTTTTCCCCAAATGTTTCATTTAGTCAACATTTATTTTTTCACTTTAAGCAAACACTTAATACAAATCTCTTTCTTCATTTAGTCAAACACAGTTGTTTTAAATGGTGGAGGAGTTTTCTTTAATTTGCTTTGCAACATACCAGTTTTCAATGAAAGAATGAGTTTTTTGAGATTCCAAAATATGAAGGATGCTGATTCTTGGAATGATGGCCTGCATGCTAATTGTGTGGTAAACTCTTGAATTAAATAGGATTTTATTTAAACAGTTTTAAGTTTTCAGTAAATGTTGTTGTTACGTACTGTCTGGTGGGTATCAGTTTTTTTAGTAACTTATTTTTATCCAATTAGTATCTGTTTATTATAGAAAAGTGCTAAGGTATTACAAGACTGCCCTCACTTCTGACACCAACTGCAGAGAGTTCAGGGTTCCCAAGACTACCCTCACATTCAATAATTTGCTAGAAGGACTCACAGAACTCACTGAAAGCTGTTAAACGCTTGGCTATGGTTTATTATAGTAAAAGGATACAGATTAAAATCACCCAAGGGAAGAGAAGCATGGGGCAGAGTCCAGGAGGATTCCCGGAGTGGAGCTTCCTATTGTCCTCTCCTCCTGGAGTCATGGACAGCATTAACTCCTCCTGGCAATGATGTGTGACAATATGCAGAGTATTGCTAACCAGGGAAGCTCACCTGAGCCTTGGTGTCCAGTTTTGTTGAGAAGATATAGGTGACTGTCCTTTAGTCTGTAGCACTTCTGGAGGTAGAATGGATACTGCATGGCCCAAAGCCCCTAACATAATTACATTGTTAGAGTGTTTGGTTTAGTCCCCAGATAAACAGAGGTGCTCAGGGTCCCCAAATAAACAAACACATCTTCCTAGAGATTACCTCCCAGGAGATGAGGCCAAGTCCAGACTTCTCTTTGGGTAAGATTAATTCTTTACTAAAGATAAAATAAAAGGAGATAAACAGCATCTCAGATCTCTTTAGGCATCCATTAACATTTTGGAATGTAACTCTTTATATGTTTCTACGCATATTTTTGTGTCTTCCCTTTTTACAAAACTATGTTGTTAGTATACCTATGTTTTATAGCCTTTCTTATTTAATATTATATTATAAGCCTAATTATGAATAAGTTTAAAAGGACAAGTATTTAACCATATTTACCATATAGTGTTTCCATAGGTGAAATAAAATAGATTGTCTTTGATTCAGTGAACCTCTTAATTATTACACATGGAATCATGTGTTATAAACATTTTTGCCATAATATTGGACATGCCACTTTAATATTTACTGCTTTTTAAAAAAATAAAATCTTATCAAATTAATACCAGTGTATGGTATAAAAATATGGAAGTATTACAGGACTTATGATGAAAAAACACTGCTTCCTTGCCTCAGTATTCTCTACTCCTGTTCTCATTCTCCAGAGGGAAACCACTTTGAACTGTCTAATCTTTCTGTTTTAATTTTTTTGGCTTTCATATTTCTAATTAATAAGTTTCTATAGTTTTTTTTTTGATTTGATACTTTCATTTGTAACTTTTTGATAAGAAAGGTAAAGATTTAGCTTACTTATTGTAATCTCACATCTGTTCTCTGTTTATCCCAACATAGTTACGTTTCTCTATTGGGTACCTTTCTAAATTCTGAGTATATACTTATAACCTTCTTTCTTTTTCCAGCAACTAACACAGTATTTCTGGACTTAGCACTTTGATGAAGATATTACTACCTCTACCCTTCCCTTTATCAACCCCCTCAATCCTTTTACTTTATAATATCAAGGCTTGTTAACATTTACATTTTGTTCTGTAACTATAATTTAGTCTTTTTGTTTTGTTATACGTTTATTTTCAACATTAAAAATAATAACTAGTTTCTGCGTTATTATGACCATGTAAATATTTTTCACCATGCAGCCAAGTAGTTTATATGGTGATTATATTTTCAACATTGTACAGCGCTTTACCTTTCTAGGAGTTTCTAATTGTCTTTAGTTTTTCCTCTCCTTATCTGGCTTTGTCTCTTTGAGTTCCAGATTCTTAAGGATAGTATCAAATTTCATAGTCTGTCTCTCACTCTTCCTTGTCCCCAAATACCTCCTAGAACTTTCTGTCTCCTGCATAGTCAAGACTGTTTGTTTCTTAGATTTGTTGCACAATTGCTATCTTAGCGCTTGTCTTACTCTCCAGGATTGGTTCCACTATTTCTTGCATTTCATGTCATCCTCTGTTTTGGTTCATATTTTTATTTTGCTGGATAAGATCATGTAATTTCATATGCAGGAGTTAATTTTCTTTGTCCTTGTCTGTGTGAAAATGTTGTGCCCTGTACTTGTCTGCTGATTTGGCTGAGTTTATGGAATTCATTTTCCTTCAATACTTAAGTGTCTTTGCCTTTTTATTTTTCTTCTAGAATTTGGTGTTGCCAGTGAGAAGTCTTCTAAGATGATTCTCATTCTTATGTAGATAAACTCTTTATTTCCTCCCAGGGAGCTTTCTAGATATGTTTGTCTTTGTTATGAAATTTCATCTAGATGTAAATACTTACTTTTTTATTTGTTCATTGTCCTGGACTCTCACAGATCTCTTTCTATTTGAAGATTTGTTACATTTAGCTTTGGAGTATTTTTTTATTTTTTTGTCAATTCTCTGTTTTCTCTTTTTTTTTTTTCCTAGAACTGTTAATTGGATATTGGATTGTCTGGATTGATCATCTGTATTTTGTCTTTGCTTTCATATTTTCTTTATGTCACTTTGCTTTACATTTTTTGGAAAATTTTCTTGGTTTTGTTTCCACCTCTCCAAAAAATAAAAAAATTATTAAGATATGTTGAAAGACACAAATTTCCAAACCCTTTTCATTTTCTCATTTCTTTTTTCATAGCATTCTGTTCTGATTTTATGAACTTTATTACATCTCTTGAGGATACAGGCATACCTCAGAGATAATTGTGGGTTTTGTTCCAGACTACCACAGTAAAGCAAATGTCGTTGTAAAGTGAGTCATACGAACTTTTTAGTTTCCCAGTGCATATAAAAGTTATGTTTATGCTATACTGTAGTCTATTAAGTGTGCACAAGCATCGTGTCTAAAAAAACAATGCACATACCTTAATTAAAAAATATTTTATTGTTGAAAAATGCTAGCCATCATCTGAGCTTTCAGTGAGTCCTGATTTTTTTGCTGGTAAGGGTCTTGCCTTGACGTTGATGGCTGCAGACTGATCAGGATGTGGTTGCTGAAGGCTGGGGTGGCTGTGGAAATTTCTTAAAACAACAATGAAGTTTGCTGCATCGATTGACTCTCCCTTTCACAAACAATTTCCCTGTAGCGTGTGATACTGTTTGATAACATTTTACCCACAGTAGAAATTCTTTCAAAATTGGAGTCAGTTCTCTCAAACCTTGTCACTGCTTTATCAACTAAGTTGATGTACTGTTCTAAATCCCTTGTTGTCATTTCAACAATCTTCACAGCTTCTTCACCAGGTGCAGATTTCATCTCAAGAAACCACTTTCTTTGCTCACCCATAAAAAGCAACTCCTCATCTGTTAAAGTTTTATCAAGAGATTGCAGCAACAGATTGCAGCAATTCAGTGGTGTCTTCAGGCTGCACTTCTACTTCTGGTTCTCTTGCTGTTTCCATCATATCTGCAGTTACTTTCTTCACTGAAGTCTTGAACCCCTCAAAGTCATCCATGAGGGTTGGAATCAACTTCTTCCAAACTCTTGTGAATATTGATATTTTGATCTTTTCCCATGAATCATGAATGTTCTTAATGCACCTAGAATGGTGAATCCTTTCCAGGTTTTCAATTTACTTTGCCCATATCCATCAGAGGAATCACTATGGCAGCTATAGCATTATGACATATATTTCTTCAATCATAAGACTTGAAAGTTGAAACTACTCCTTGACCCACAGGCTGCAGAATGGATGCTGTGTTAGCAGACATGAAAACAACATTAATCTCATTGTAATTCTCCGTCAGAGCTCTGGGGTGTCCAGATGCATTGTCTATGAGCAGTAATATTTGAAAGGAATCTTTTTTTCTAAGCAGTAGGTCTCGACAGTGGGCTTAAAAGATTCAGTAAACCATGTTGTAAACAGATGTGTTGTCATCCAGGCTTTGTTATTCCATTTATAGAGCAAAGGCAGAAGAGATTTAACATAATTCTTAAGGACCGTAGGATCTTTGAAATGGTAAATGAATATTGGCTTCAACTTCAAGTCATCGGCTACATTAGTCCCTAACAGGAGAGTCAGTATGTCCTTTGAAGTTTTGAAGCCAGGCGCTGACTTCTCCTCTTTAGCTATGAAAGTCCTACATGGGGCTGGTCTGGTGGCGTAGCAGTTAAGTTCGCATGCTCTGCTTTGGTGGCCTGGGGTTCACAGGTTCGGATCCTGGGCGTGGACAGACGTACAGCTTGTTAAGCCATGCTGTGGTGGCGTCCCATATAAAGTAGAGGAAGATGGGCATGGATGTTAGCCCAGGGCCAGTCTTCCTGAGAAAAAAGAGGAGGATTGGCAATGGATGGTTAGCTCGGGGCTAGTCTTCCTCACAAAAAAAATAAAAAAATAAAAAATAAGGAAGTCCTAGGTGGCATCTTCTTCCAATATAAGACTGTTTCGTCTACTCTGAAAATCTGTCATTTAGTGTAACCACCCTCATTATGTTAGCTAGATCTTCTGGGGAACTTGCTGCAGCTTCTACATCAGTGCTTGCTGCTTCACCCTGCACTTTTCTATTATTGAGACAGCTTCTTTCGTTAACCTCCTGAGCCAAACTCTGCTGGCTTCAAACTTTACTTCTGCAGCTTCCTCACCTCTCTAAGCCTTCATAGAATTGAGGAGAGTTAGGGTCTTGCTCTGGATTAGGTTTTGGCTTGAGAGAATGTTGTGGCTGGTTTGATCTTCTTATCCAGACCACTAAAACTTTCTCCATGTCAGCAGTAGGCTGTTTCACTTTCTTATCATTCATGTGTTCTCTTTTAATTTCCTTCAAGAACTTTTAGTTTGCATTCCCAACTTGGCTGCACAAGAGATCTAGCTTTCAGCCTATCTCAGCTTTTGACAAGCCTTCCTCACTAAGATTAATCATTTCTCACTAAGATTAATCATTTCTAGCTTTGATTTAAAGTAAGAGACTTGTGGCTCTTCCTTTCACTTGAACACTTAGAGTCCATTGTAGGGATAATAATTGGCCTAATTTTAATATTGTTATGTCTCGGAATAGGGAGGCCTAAGGAGAGAGATGGGGGAATGGCTAGTCAGTGGAGCAGTCAGAACACACACAACATTTATCAGTTAGGTTGGCCATTTTATATGGGTGCTGTTTGTGGCGCCCTAAAACAATTACAATAGTAATATCAGAGATCACTGACCACAGATCACCCTAACAAATATAATGCTAATAAAAAAGTTTCAAATATTGCGAGAATTATGAAAATGAGACCAGAAACATGAAGTGAACAACTGCTGTTGGAAAAATGGTGCCAATATACTTGCTTGACACACAGGGTTGCCACAAGACTTCATTTTGTAAAAAAACGCAGTATCCGTGAAGTTCAGTAAAGCGAAGCACAATAAAATGAGATATGCCTGTACTAACTTGTACGTGTTTAAAATTTTTTTTATTTTGAAACAGTAAGTTGTAGAAATTTTAGAAGTTCAGTACAATTTTTTCCTGACTAATGCCTTTCTACTGAATATTTTAGTGTGCGTTTTCTACAAACCAGAACCTTCCACTTAATAACAATTCAGCCATTAAATTTAAGAAATTGTGGAACATGGTTGAACTCGTGGTTTCTTCGTTTATTCAGTGGGGTATATTCTGTTATTGTCATTATTTTGATGTTCAAATTGTCCTGATTTAGCCAGTAGGAGAATTCTGATATCACTTCTCTGTGTCCTTTGGCATCACCTCATCTTTCCTTGAGAACTTCCTTGCTTTCTGGCACAACACTATGTTCCAGGCTTATCTTGTACTTTTCCTGCCTTAGCCCTGGAATTGCCAGTCTTCTCAAGGATTCCTGGTTTCTTTTAGTAGAAAGTGGTATTTATAAGGTCTTAGCATTAGGTTTGCTCATTGCCATTGGGGTGTCGCTGGTTTTAGGCCCTTTCAGTGGACAGAGCTAGGGGATGTGTGTGTCTGTGCATGTGTGAATATCTATGAATTGAAAACGGTTAAGTTTGTGCTCATGCTTCTTATTCCCATTTAATATTACAGGATTGAATCTGGCTTTTTTCCTTTATGTTGTAACTTCTTTCTCTGACAGAGACACCTGGCTTCCATTATTCTTAACATATTTACATATTTGATCAATCTCCTTGGATGTAGCCAATCTTCCATCTCTTCTGTCACTCCCCACCCATGCATGGACACCCTCTTTTGCTCAGACTACTAGTCCCCATTCTCGGTTGTCTCCGCCCTCCCACCCTCTGCATGGAAATCTGCCCCCACCCCCTCAACACCATTTGGCCTTTGATATTCCTCACCAAGCTACCTGTCAGCTTGCATGCCCTCTCCACTGTGCTTGGGTTCTGACACACCATATCAGGTTGCCTCTGCACAGATGCACTCCTTACCTTGCCTTAGAGTTCTTATGTGCTGCACTAGGGAACATCCCATATGCGGATGCCCTCCTCACACTACTTCTGGCTGTAATAGCTTCACTCCCACCCCCACCCCAGCTTTGGATACCTTCTTTACTCTTCTTGGCCTCTGACTTCTCACACCAGACCCCCCCTCCACGCCCCCATCCCCCATCCCTCACTCTGTGCTCTTCCACGTCTAATGGCTTTAGGACTAAATTGTTCTGGAAGGTTGCAGGGGGAGATGGGGAATATGTTTCATCCAGGAGTAATTTTTCAGTTTATCATAGTCTTTCATGATTAACTGTTATTGGTTCATATTTATGAATAAATAATAAAGAAAGAAAAAACTGATTGGGAACTCTGTTTATGTAGGTAGGACTTAGAGCTTTATTTTAGAATTAGCAGCTGGGGAGCTGCCCATTGCTCTGGAGACCTCTAAATTCTGGAAATCAGGAGCCATTTCTCTAAGAAACCAGCGCTCATCTATAGTAGCTATACTAGTTTTCCCAGATTACTTCGTGTATGTGTGTGTGTGTGTGTGAGTGTGTGTGTGAGAGAGAGAGAGATTAACTCTCTAGTTTTTTGCCTTTGGAGAAAAATGCCTGCCTCTTTAGCATTATTGTCTTAGAGCTATTGTGGTTAATAATGGGTGTCAGCTCTTCTGTATGTAGATTAATTCCCCTGTTTTCAGTTCTGCATTTCCCACGAGCCTTCCTTTTCTGAATTTCTAGCCTTTTTGGGGTTCTGCAGAGCAGTTTGGTATCTCAGTTATAGTTTCCTTAAGTTCTTTGGGCTTCTTCCTGGCTTTATCAGTTATGGATGCATTTTCACAAATTTGAAAAATTTCTTGCTGGCTCCCTTCTCAAGTTGGGATGTTTTCAGTTGCAAATAGAAATCCTGTCTAAAATTTACTTTAAGAACAAACTACTTCTGTAACAAGACATCTAAAGGTATTGTAGTTCTGGGGTTGGTTAATTTAACAGTTTGATGAATCTAGCAAAGATCCAGGTCATTTTCATCTTTCTTTTCTTCCATCTAATCATATCTGCTGTTTTTCTTGTCTCATAGTTATAGCACTTTTGGGCATTACTTTCTCATGGAAGAACATCTGAAGTCTGCAGGATGACGTTCTTTTCTTGTGTTTTGTTTTTAAGGTCAAACAAAACCTTCCCATAACCCCTGCTCACATCTTATTTGTCAGAATTCATCCATCACATTTGTATTTGAAAACTGGTTTGTATTTGTGTGTGTGAATGGAATTACTATAAATCTGCCATCTTTAGACCTTTGTCTCTTTGATCAGCAGCAGTAGGTATCCTGGGACCTATTCAGTTAGAGTCTGCATTTAAACAAGGTTTCCCAAGTCAACAAGAAGACTTCTGCAAGTCAACAAGATGGCTTGGTTGTACATTAGTATTTGAGAAGTAGTGATCTAGACTAGTCAAGATTTAACCCCCTGGGACTGAGAGGAGCCTCACTTGTAAAAGGTACAGGGTCTCAAAATACCTGAACAAAATCGAGGTTCAGTGAGAAAGGAAGGAGGAGGGGGAGCCAGCGTAGAATGGCTGTTGGTTTGGCAACCAGCAATGTCTGCCCATGCTCCCTTTCCGTTTTTTTGGTTGTGTGTGTGTGTTCTTTTTTCTTATCATTCTTAAAGAAGGAAGAAAAGATGAATGCAGGTGTGACTCGTCTGTCATCTTGAATAGGAAATCTGTTACTGCTTTTCTTTTATTGAATCCTATAAAATATTAGTGGTATGCGTATATGATGTCCTATAATCTAAAATTCTATACTTAAAGATCCTTATTAACCTTCATTTTAGGGTGTATTCATTTTCTATTGTTCTGTGACAATATTGCCACAAATTTAGCAGCTTAAAACGATATACTTCATTATGTCACAGTTTTTGTGAGTCAGCAGTCTGGGCGTGACTAACTGGGTCCTCTGCAAGGCTGTGGTCAAGCTTTGGCCAGGACTGGGTTCTCACCTAGAGAGGGATCTGCTTCCACGCTCACATGGTTATTGGCATCATTCAGTTCCATATGGGGTCTTAGACTGAGGGCCTCAGTTTTTTGCTGACTGTCAGCCAGAGACCTCCCTTAGTTACTTGCATGTGGCCCTCTCCATAGGCCAGCTTACAACATAGCAGCTTGCATCTTCAAAGTCAGCAAGTTAGTTTCCTAGCAAGATGGACATTAAAATCTTATGTAGTCACATACAGTCCATCATCTTTGTCATACTCTGTTGGTTAGAAGTCAGTCATAGGTCATGTCCACACTCAAGGAGAGAGAATTACAGAAGGACATGAATATCAAGAGATGGGGATCATGGGTACCAGCTTAGAGTTTGTCACAATGGATATACATCTGACTATAAGAATAATTGATGACATCAATTATGCATTGTATTGAGGCATCTACTTAAAACGTGTGCTGTTTTGTATATTAAGGTAATTAAGAAATTTGCTGATGTAGTTAAATATTAGAAATCATTGAGGTAAGCCTTGATGATAATCTTTGTAATACTAATTATTACAGGTTTCTTAGTTTTAAGTTTATTAATATAGTTAATAGTATTTCATGAATTAAGTTTAGACATTTATTTATTTTTCTTTTTTTAGTTGACTATATTGTGGAGTATGACTATGATGCTATACATGATGATGAATTAACTATTAGAGTTGGGGAAATCATCAGAAATGTGAAAAAGCTACAAGAGGAAGGATGGCTAGAAGGAGAACTAAATGGGAGAAGAGGAATGTTTCCTGATAATTTTGTTAAGGTAAGTATTCTCAGTTAAATTTCTAACGGTTGCTTCATAGGATTTAATCTTTAAGAAATATATATATATATTTAAAACTAAAACTTTTACTCTGTAGAATTTAAAAAACTAGAGGTCCAAGTACCTCTGTAATGGATATCATTGTTGCTTCGTGTCCTGGAGGATAACAACACTATGTGTATGTGTGTTTGTATATGTATGTGTGTATCTATCTACCTGTCTACTTGTCTTTTTTTCTTCCCCCAATAAACAGTAGTTTGCATTTGGGTAGCACTTTGTAATTTACAAAGTAGTTTTGCTCTGTACATTCTCATTTGAGCCTACAATGAAGTAAGTAGATAGCCCCATTTAAAATATGGTGACGTACAGACTGAGAGGTTAAGTGGTTTATCCAGTGTTGAATAACTAATAAGACATAGATTCTGAACTAAAATTTGGGATAGTTGCCTCTTGCCTCAAGTTGTATTGTATCTTGTTGCTTTTCCAGCCCCTTTGAGAATGTCTTAGATTCCTGTTAAGTTTCAGCATTGCAGCAGTTATCTATTAAAGTAACAGTTACTCTTCAGCTACCACCAAACTTTCCTTTTTCAGTAAATATTCTAGTCATCTCTGCCAGAAGACAATCAAGATTCTTAAATTGGTTACAAACTAATAAAGTTCTCAGTAGTTTAGAGAAGAAAAAAAAAGTAAAGAATATCTGTATATTTACACTCCACTTATAATTGCCTTGTTTTCTATATTAGTTTTCTTACACTTAGCAGTGTTCCTGGCCTCATTAGATTTTGATTTATGAGTTCTTTTGGGGAAGCTAGAGCATTTGTCTCATTTCTTTGTCCATCTTGCACAGTACTTGTTAGAATACCCACATGATGTGTTTTGTAAATATTTGTTCCCTGAATAAATTTCTGTTTATTTTCAGTTGTGGTTTTTCTCCTGTAAGTATAAACACATCCTTTACTCTGTTAATTGATTTTGGAGAAGGTGAACCAACTACACCTTACCTAGTTATATTTTATCTGTTGAAACAACTGAGAAAAGCTGTAGTTAGGGAATTGAAGTTATAGGGGAAGGTCACTTTTGTTTTATAAATTGACTCCTTTTTTATAACCTAAAGTGGAGTGTAATGCAGATACTGTGGAAATTGGAGTAGGATAACTGGATTTCAACACAGTCAAGTTTCAGCTTTGCTCTTTGCTGGTGATATGATATAGGGCAAATCTCATAATTTCTCTGTTTTCTTCTCTTTAAAATGGTATATTGATGGTCTGTATGTAGTAAGCCATGACATTGGTCTCTCATCTCTCTTTTTTTTTTTTTTTTAAAGAAAAGTGGCTTTTCAGAGAAAATACATTGAAGTAATAGAACACTGGTTAAAAAATAAGTTAAAAAGTTAAGGAAGAAATATTTATATAGTTCTTTTAATTGTCTACTGATGTTTAGTCCCAGTAGTGGAGATTATCTGTCATGGGACTCTATTTTGAAATATATTTTACTTTCCTCTTTTAGTGCGACTCATACTAGAACTTGAGTTTAATGAACTGCCTGCTAATAGAGGATGCAGTTTGAGTTTGCTAGGTAATAGAGGGAAGCTTAATCTGGGATTAAAAGTTAACTACAGGGCACTGGAGTAGAGTTGGAGACATCAGTATGAACTCGTGTTTAGTTTAAAATATGTACAGATGCAAAGAGAAATAATTATATATGTGTGTGTTTATACTTGGATTATTATACATACATGCATACATATATTTCTCAGCTCTAGAAGTAGTGACATGCTAGCAGCAATGAGTATACCCAGTGCCCAGATCTTGGTTTCTAAATATCGTTCTCTAATAAAAGGAAGCAGGGCTCCTTGGAGAAATGACTGATTCTGGGCTGAGGCAAGGAAAATAAAAGATGAGCCTTGAGCATCTAGTAGTGCCAGAAAGGAAGGAAGTGCTTGAAAAAACAAAATGATGGGGCCATGTCAAAGCAACATAGGAGCTAACCTGTAGGAGTTCTCAATTTGAGCAACAAAATAACCTGGTATTTATTATTACCCAAAGTAGAACATAAATATGCATGAGTCCCTGCTGATATAAATAAGTGGTTGAGTAAATAAATAAACAGGGGAGAATGGGATAAATCTTATAGAATTATTCCAAATGATATTTGTAGATACTTCCCTCTCCCTTCCCCCTTTCAGAAGCATCCCTCAGGTGTGGGCTGGACCAAAGAATAGATGGAAGAGAAAAATAGTAATTTTACAGTGGAGAAACCTATAGATACTACCTTAACCAGGTGATCAAGGCTAAACATCCTCAGTGATAAATTATGTTCATAAGATATATCTCTTTCACTTCTGTGGTATTTATTCTTCCCCAAAACTCATAATCCCTGTTTAAGAATGAGGAAAACATTAGACAAACCCAAGTTGAGGATTGTTGTATAAAATACTTGACCAGTACTCTTCAAAAATTTCAAGGTTAGGGCCTGGCCCGGTGGCCAAGTGGTTAAAATTCGGCATACTCTGCTTCGGTGGCCCGGGTTCATGAGTTCGGATCCCGGGCACAGACCTCATCCACTCACCAGCCATGCTGTGGAGGTATCCCACATACAAAGTGGAAGACTGGCACAGTTGTTAGCTCAGGGCTAATCTTTCTCAAGCAAAATAAAGAGGAGGATTGGCAATGGATGTTAGCTCAGGGCGAATCTTCCTCAGTAAAAAAAATAAAAAATAAAACTTTCAAGGTCAGAAAAACAAAGAAAGACTGAGAAACTAATGTTGACCAGAGGAGACTATAAAGATGTGATGACCAAATGCACTGTGCTATCCTGGATTGGATTCTGGAGCAGAAAAAGGATGTTACTGGAAAAACTGATGAAGTCTGTATGAAGTCAGTAGTTTAGTTAATAGTAATGTATCAGTGTTAATTTGTTAGTTTTGACAAGTGTAACATGGTTATGCAAGATAACAACATTAGGGGAAACTGAGTGAATGGTATATGGGAACTCTGTGCACTGCCTTTGCAACTCTTCTGTAAACCTCAAATTATTCCGAAGTAAAATTTTTATTAAAAAAAATAAACCATGAGTAATCAACAGCAGTGGATAATCCACAATTTAATAAGATAGTTGGCTTTATCACTTTAGATGTGTATGCACAGATTCAAGGAAAGGTTGTAATTTGTAATTCACTGTCCACTTGAAAATAAGCCTTTTAGTGAGACATTAAGGTGCACAGGTTATTTTGTAAATGTTAGACTATGGAGTGGTTGGTAGAACTAGGCTCCCTATAAAAAAACTCATGTCCCTGTTATTGTTTCAGATAGCTATACTGAAGAGCAGTGATATTCAGATAGGCTGGAAGATGAATAGAAAGGTCAAATCATTTTTGCAGCTACTGTGAAAAAGTTTATAGACACTGCAAATTTGTTTTGTGACAGACATTGTCCATTTCAGTCTCCCTTTGCAATGTTAGTTCATCTTTACATGATATTAAAAATATTTTACAAAGAATATAGAGCAAGGATCTGTGAACTTAATGTACAGAGTGTTATCATTTTGTCATTTTTGTTTCAAAGTGTTACTTTATAATAGAGAGAACAATCCAGATAAAATTGAGATCTTTGTTACCCCTTTCTCATTCCTCTCTCCCCCAACTACCTGTATTCTGAAGTTGTGTATATCCTTCTAAAACTTAGTTTCATAAATATTTGTGCATAAACAAATAGTATTTTATGTGATTTAGACATTTACATAATTATTGTCAGATTGCAACTTTTTTTATACTTAACATGAGATTTCGACGTGGATACATAATATAGTCACTTCTGCTACAATGTGTTTTATAGCACTAGTTAACTCATAAATGATTGGTAAATAGAGGAGTGATGTCAGGACAATGGGAAAGTTGTGTTAGTTTATTTTCTAGGTAAGGCGGGTTGTGATAGAGAGTGTAGAATTATAATTTCAGCAAGGAAGGGATAGGCTCTCAGCTTGGCTGGTTGCATAGACAAGAGTTCTTCTGGCTCTTAAACAAAACTTTTTTTTTTTGTTTAAAGTGATCATCTGTACCTGGGTGTTTTCCTCGAAGTTACATAGTCCTAGTATTGTAGGGCTTTTAGCCCCTGGTGCTCACCTCCATTTCTGTCTGCACTGTCTCAGCATCCATAAGCCAACATTTCCACTTTATTGTTTTTATGCATTTTTAATAGCTCCTGAGGAATCCATCTGTCATGACTGCTTGGGCAGTCTTAAGTTACTGCCTCTCTTTCGAGGTTCCAGTTATTGTTATTTATTTATTAATTTACATTTTTAGTGCTCAGGTTCCAAAGTTGCATAGGTTTAGAGTGGTCTGCCCCAGATTGTACTTTTTGCATAATCACGGGTGTTTTTTGTGTTTGATTTAGAAGTTTTTACATTATCAGTGGTATTTTAGTGTGTAATTCTTTTCAGAATGCCATTTGTTTAGGAATGCACGTTTGGTGTTATAGTAGAAATTCCTTTAGCACTAATTAATTTTTCAACAGTCGTAGAGTGTTCCATTGTATGTCTCTACCACATTTTTTGAATATTTAAGACTATTTTCCAATTTTTAGCTATTGAAAATAATGCTGCAATGAACATCCTTTTGTAGGGTATATGCATAGCTGAGAATTTGCTACATCCTAGGATATGCACATATTCAACTGTATTAGATATTGTCAAATTTCTCATTAAATAATTATACCAATTTAAACTCCTACCAGTAGTATAAGACTACCTTTCTTCTACGTTCTCATTAACATTTCATACCATCAGATTTTTTTTTCTTCTTTTTTTTTTTTTTTTGCTAATCTTACAGATCTACAATAGTATTCACCATGTTTCAATGGTTTTTTTGTGTGATTGCTAGTGAAGTTAGGCATCATTTTACATTTATTGGTCATTTAAATTTCTTTTCCTGTGCATAGCTTATTCAGATATTTCTGTCCATTTTTCCATTGAGTTCATGCTCATTTCTTCATTGATTTGTAGTAGTTCTTAATGTGTTATGAATACTAGTCCTTTGTCTTCCTTCTGCTTATGTCTTCTATCTTTCATAAGTGCTTTTTGTGACTTATCTAAGTGTAACTTGGGAGCAGGCAAGGTTTAAAGATATTCTTCTATGTTTTCATTAGTTTTGAAGTTTTGATTTTCAGGATAAGTCATCAATCTTGGCTTTTTATGTATATATGATTTAGGCACTAATTAAATTTTTTTCACATGAAAAAATATCGAATAGTCTACTCTTCGCTCATTGATTTGTAATGTTTAGGAATTAAGTCAAAATTCAGAAGAAACATGCTAGTTTATCAGATTTTTCTACATTCTCAACTTCAGTGTTTTGTACTAAAGTCGAGACTCAAGTGTCTGATTTATTTGTTGGTGTAAACTTTGAGATTCAATATTAGTGTCTTAGCTTGTTGGTATTTGACATTCTTATTGGAGTTGCTGCTTTCCAATTGAGATTAAATGAAATAAAGACTCCAATAAACAAATGCTTAGTAATTGACTGTGAAGTGTTTTGGGGTGTGGTGAGAAGTCTTTCCCACAACTTATTTTATTGGTGGAGATGACAGCATGAAAACAGAAGGATAAATTGCAGTGCATTATGGCTGAATGTCAATTGTGTGGTAAAGATGATGAGTGCTAAAGGATCTTGGAAAAAATATTTTTCAGAAAAGATGTTAACCGTAACACTTGAATTGGTCCTTAAAGATAGGAGGTTAGATGAATACTCAGTGTAGTCTGTGTCTGGCAAAAGCACAAGGTGTTTTCTGGTAAAAATAATTAGATGGACTCCTTTGGTTGAATGAAAAGTTTTCATATGGGGGGGGAGCTGGGTAATGGAATTTAAGGCTAAAAGTATGGATTAAAGTCAATGGTACAGTTCATTTTGAATATCATTTAAAGTATTCAAACTATTTAAAAGATAATAGGGAAATCACAGAGTTTTTGTAGACAGGAGAGATAAGGTAGAGTGCTTTAATAGATAAATCTGAGTGAGAAAGAAAGGTTTTAAAGAGAGAGTTGAAGCTATAAAGTATAATGAGACCAGAGTGGTGCATTGATAATGGAAATGAAGGGATAGCTAATAGGCTAATAATACCTTTTATTTGTGTTAATACTCTGCACGTTCACATACATTTTTTCTCACTTTATTCTGACATCTTTGGAAGTTACATAGGGAATGTCATTCTTGCCCGAAGTCATACTGGTAATAGTTAGTGGAGCAAGGATTTGGTAGTAGATAGCTCTATGGTAGGCAGATGTCAGGCTGTTTTTAGAGAGAAATGTAGTATATATGGTATGTGCTAGTTATTAGAGAATTGTGATCCTTTTGTTACATTCTGTGCTTTTGAGAATCCAAGTACAAAGAGATACCAGTTTAGCCATTAACATTTCCCAGTAGCATCAGCATAGTTGAAAGATGTTAGAATTACAAAATTAAAAGTGCTTTTGATAACCTTTAGAATTGACCCTGGAAAAAGAAAAATCAAACTGCTTCCTCAAATTGCAATTTTACGGAAACGAACTTCTATTTTTTCCAAAACTAAACTTGTGAGATTTTAGAAAAAGGCATTTGACATAAGGGCATTTCAGAGACTAAAGATGGAATGGAAATATGTGAAAAATGTAAAAATAATAAGATATTTAGAAAATAAAGCGGGGCTTGCAATGCTCATGTAAAGTTTTCTGTAGGTAACTTGATAAAATGGAATCAATCAGAGTTTCATTCGTCGTCTTCTACTGCCTCCGTTCCTAGAAATTCTGCTGAAAAACAAGGTTTTATTATACAGGTTAAGGAAATTAGAAGAAGGCTCAGTGTATCAGTCAGAATAGGATAGCTTACACTGTAGTAGGAACATCAAAATCTCAGTGGTGGCACAAAATAATGAATGTGTACATCCTTTCATGCAGAGTTTATTGTGGTCCAGCTAGTGAGTTAAGTTAAAGTAAAATAAGAGCTTTTTTCTACATTGCAAATAAGATTAACAGCAACTGGAGCACCAATTAAGGGATACTTCTAAGTAGGCTTTCTTTGCAGCATGTGCTTTTTGTCAGCCACATGTCTCTTCTTGCAGCAGTTTTGGGCTTTCAATTTTATTTAGATAATGAGTCTCTTCCATATCCCTGATAAGAAACTAAATTCTCTAGGTACCATCTATTGAGCAATTTTTTAGTAAGATCAGTAGCAATACTGTGGCGTGTTCTCCCCTATACCCTGCTTCTCAATTGTTATATTCTTTTCAGTTTGCCATTCATTCATTTGTTCAAATATCTACTGAGGTCCTATGTGCTAGGACTTTTTATAGATGTTAGGGACACAGTGGTGAACAATGTGTTCTCTCCTCTTTATGAGCTTATATTCCAATGGTGGGGGAAAACAGAGAAATGTGAAAGAATAAACGAATAAGACAAAGATAATTTTTAATACTCATGAGTGCTTTGAAAGGAAAAAAGTGAGTGGTGGGGGCTGGAAAATGGCATTGATACTTTCAGTTGGGTGTTCTCGGACAGCATCTCTGAGGTTATTTGGCCAGTAAAACACAGAAGGGTGTTGAGGAGAGAGGAATGAATTTCCTTTGAGAAGGATCCCTGAAATTGGAGGAAGGTAGGCTCAATATGATGGTTGCTATTGCCAACTACTGTACTGGAGCAACTTCAAGAAGATAGCATGGTGTTGTGAAAGGAACATGGCCTTTGCAATCAGGATGTATAGATCTCTATTTGACTTCTTAACCCCTCCCCCCAGACCCAGACATATACCTATGGTGTGTTCTTTCTCAAGATACTTCACTCTAGAGCATATGTTTCTTCCTGTGTAAAAGTGGGGAATCCCACCTGTTTGAGTTGTTGGTAGGAATTAGATTATATGGTTATTTCTTTCTCAGGAACTGCCCATCCATTTTGGAAAGGGGTTGAAATCAGAGACGAAAATCACCTAAATTGTTAATTTAATCAATAAATAGGGGTTTTTCCCCGTGCCTGTAATATGTCAGGTGCTGTTAAATCTTAATACTAATAAAATAGGTAAAGAACATAGAACTTTTCTAATTGCCATTTTAAAAAAGTGAATAGTTTTTAAGGAAGGACAAAAATAAAGAGGAGAGTAATTAAAAAGAAAATATGGGACAAGCAGTTAGCCTGACTATCCTATTTCTGTAAACCAAATCTGTAGTCTTGGTGGTGGAACAAATCAAATCTTATTTAAAAGTGGGCCTACTGGATGAGAAGCTAGACAATAAAAAAAGCATTCAGTGTGTTGGGATTTGTGTAAGCTCTAGCTCCTCAGGGTAAAATGAATTTTGATATGTCTTTTCTGTGGCCCTATGAAGTCTTATATTTAGAAAAATGATCTGGTGAAAATGATCGTTTTTGTTGAGTTCTTTGGAATGGAAAAGGTAGTTCTTTGAAGATGAGATGGCTAAAAGAAAATGCCTTTGGAAAGTTGGTTCAGTTACTGAAAAAGGAGAGAAAGCAGATGTCTATGAGGACTCGTTATTAAAAGCTGAGGATTTGTGTTGAAGTCCTGGTAGAAGTATTAGTGGTAAAAATATAAAAAAAAATCAGAATATTGGTTGAGGACCTTGGATCTAAATTTAAACTTTATTTTACTAAAGAGGGAACCTGTGCTGAAAAAGGAAAAATGAGTTACCTCCAAGTCCAGTTCCTCACTTGGTCTCCATTGACACTTGGAGGGGAGGAGCTTCTTGTTTCTGCTGGGTGGGGTGAGAGTTCAGGCTCCATTAGGCTTCCACTGATGGGGGAGCGGGGTTTCATTCCCACCTGGTGGGGAGGAAAGTCCCAGCTCTGCTCTTGGCCTTCTCTGACACGCCCAGGCTAAGGATATGGGGTAGTGGTGGTGGTTGGGGCGCCTCGTTATTGCCTGGTGAGGGTGGAAGTCTAGGGCCCCTACTTGGTCTTTGCTGGCATAAGGCTTCGTGGGGATAAGGTTACGGTTTTTTTTCTGTGGTATTTGACAGCAGTAGAGTGCTTATTGTTTAAGAGCTTTCTGTGTTGCTAGACTACCCTTTTTTTGGTCCTTTGGTTAGAAAGAGCAGGCGTTTCTTGGAGCTTTTTTCTTTCTCTGCTCATTAGCATTTCCAGGTTGCTGGCTTCTCGAGTACTGAGTCTGGAGTATATGAGGCAGAAAAAAGACCCAGTGAACTCACTAACCGGGTTCTGAGGAACCTGCTCTCTGGCTGGTCTATGTTCTTTTCTCCAACTTCAGAATATTATCTATCTATCTATCTAATCATCATCTATCTATGGACGCCGCCACAGTATGGCTTGTCAAGCAGTGTGTTGGTCCATGCCTGGGATCCAAACCTGCGAACCCCGGGCCGCCGAAGCGGAGCATGTGAACTTAACCACTACGCCAAGGGGCTGGCCCCTTATCTATCTATTTTTAATATATAGTGTCCAGAGTTTTTAACTGTACTTAATGGGAGGAATAGGGAACAGTACATCTATTCCATCTTTCCATAAGGGATAATCTAGATAGTGATGCATTTTATTAGAGATTGTAATACACATCCTTAACCATCTGAAAACTCATTATATAGAAGAGTTTCTCCTTTTAGAGGTGGCGTAGGAATAGCTGTTTTTTCTTAACCTGTTATTAAAAAGCTGGTGTTCAGAAAAATGTAATATTAGTTACCATTAACACAAGAGTAGATTAGCATTCAGTAAAAAGGTAGTACGTTTTATTTTAAGTTATGACTCGCTTCTGAAGATTAAGATAGCACATGAAAGTAGCTAACAGTGCAGTTGACTAGTTATAGGCATTTAATAAGTGTTAGTGGACTCTGTTCACTGATGAGTTTCCTGTATGGTAGAGTGCATAGTCTGATCACCTGAGTGAGTCAGAGGAGGTTGGGGAGGAGAAGGGGAGGAGCACTGCTGTAGAAGGCACACTTGGTGGTTTCACAAGTGCTGAAGCCCAGGGGGTTTTGGAGAAGGCAGAGAAATGTCAGTGATATAAGATATCAAAGAGGTTAACAGAAATATTTTTATTAGTTGTACTTAAAGAGTATTAGCAAGACGGTATTTATGGACAGGGGATGCTAATCTGCGAGCTTCAAAGCAGCTTTCTTGTAAGCTTTATGCTAATCCTGGAGGTGCTACAGATTATTATATGGTCTGTTATTGTCGTGATGTTTTTACTTTAGTGCTTTAAAAAATAAGTGCCTATATTCACAGAAGATGCTGGTAAGTGAATTGCTATTCCTTATATTTTTAAATTTAAAATGAAATTTTGACCCCTTTTGAAGAGTTCTTGGAGCTTGATAAAGTGTTTTAGACTTTTTGATATAGTAAGGAACAAGGAAATAAAAATTATTCACATGTAAGTATTTCAGGCAGTTGACAAGTGAATAAAAATCATGTGGGTTTTTTTTTCTTGTTTTAACTTAACTTTCTGGCGATTGTTTTTTCTCTTTAGGAAAGTGATTTAAATAATTAAATCTGCTTTTTAAAAATAATTAGGCAATTTGACAACTTATCTTGCATTTAAAAATGTTTGTCATTTTATTTCCAGATTCCATAGGTTAAATGGTTAAGTAGACATTAGATCTTTAAATGTATTTAAAATCTCTTTAAAAGCTACTTTTAAAGAAAAATTCAATAGCAGTATGGGGAAAAAAGATGATGATCTGATGTACATGGCTACTTTGGAAGGGTCTCAGTGATTTTTTTTTGGTGAGGAAGATTAGCCCTGAGCTAACATCTGTTGCCAATCCTCCCCTTTTTGCTGAGGAAGACTGGCCCTGGGCTAACATCCGTGCCCATCTTCCTCTACTTTATATGGGACGCCGCCACAGCATGGCTTGATATGCGGTGCGTCCGTTGTTACGTGCCCAGGATCCGAACCCTCGAACCCTGGGCCACCGAAGCGGCACGCGCAAGCTTAACCATGGGCCACCCCTGATTTTTTTGTTTTTTTTTTTTCTAGAAGAATGCTGATTTAGTTTTTTTTTTCTTTTTCTAGAAGAATGCTGATTTAGTTTTTAAATCTGTTGGTATTGCACTGTTCACATGAGAAGAATTATTTGAATGAAGGAAATGACAGTTCGATTCTATGTGACCTTTATTTTTTTTTTGAACTCTTTATGCAAACTTGTTATTTAGTTCGCTTAGATAAACCTCAATGATGTTTTCAAGTATTAGGAGATGTATTGCTGACTTTCATAGAACAGTTCAGGGAGCTAGCTTTATATCAGGAGAAGAACATTTGGTGTTTGATTTACTTACATTAATTGGAAACACATTAGAGTGGGAAACAACTCTGTAGATATCAGAATACTAGATGGAAGACAACTTTACTTGCTTATTGGGAATTACAATAAAAACAACAGATGAAATGTCAAAGTTGTGGATAGTTATTTGTGATACTTCATAGTACATTTTCTGTTACATACTGTAGAACATTAATACAAACTGATTAAGAACAATTTGCTGTGACTTGGGTTATTTTTGATAATATTCTGAATCTCATAGAGACTATATTCACTGAGTTAGAGAAATAGTTCAATACAGGTAATGCTAGAAAAGATGTGTAAGGATTTAGATTTAGTAATGTGTGTTCACACAACTAAGATCTTTCTTTGAGTACCCTAGAACAGTTTGACTTATAGCACTGTTATTTGTGGGCATACTAGATTTTTTGTTTTAAAAAAAATCACTGAAGTAATACATGTTGAAACAATATTCAAGCAGTATAGAAGTATCTATTGTGGAGAGTACATTTCTTTCCTATTTATAACACTCCTTCAGCCTCTTTCCACTTTGAGGAATTTGATAGATAGCTTACAGACTGTTTCTAAGAATATCTTTTAAACTGAATTATTTGTACCCCTTCCCCCATTATATTCTATTTTTTATAGCATAAATTTAAATTCAAGACATTATTATATAAATTATGTTAATGTTTACCTGGGACTTACCTGGAAAGTTAAATTCTAATTTTTTCCCCTTAAGGAAATTAGTAAATTTTGTTTCTGCTAAGGTATTTCAAGTTGTAGAAATAATTTAAACCGGGAAAGCTTGAGTGCCAGACCTGGGATATCTCCCAGTCTTGCTTTTTGGATCAGCACTTATTGCCTGCTTGTCAGTGTCATCTGTGGCCTCAAGGAATCTAGCAGGTTTGAGAGAAGGACATCCCTGTAAGCCTGACGTCTTTTGAGTCATAGATACACTTGCCCTCATTCCCTGCGGTTCTTATCCTGAAACCCCTTCATCTTAAAGCTGAAAGCACAAATAACTTTTAACAAAACAAGTGTGAAAAATGTCACCATTATAAATTATTGGGGTATTTTCAGTCCATTTTAACCAGTGTGGTATGCCTGAAAGAATATGGATAAAAGAAGAGTTCTTTATTTAGTGTTTTTCTCACTCTACTTCACTTGGCTCGCATTAACATTCTTGTGATAGAAAAAGGAAAGGAGTAGGATGCCATTGACAATGAATGTACATAACTTTTCCCCCCTCTTATCTTACTTTTGCCTTTTCCAAATGAGGGAGGGGCAGTTGAAATAGGGAGGACCTTTGTTCATATTGGAGAGACTGCAGTTGTGTGGAGAATAGCATATTTGGGAGAGAGAATAAGTTTAGAAACTTTCAAAATAGTCCTGCGATATTTTATCTGTCATTCTTTCCCTGTGATTTTGTTATGTTTGCACTCAGAAGGTAAATATTGATTTCATATTAAGGAGATTTTCCCCTGTTGGTCATTTTACTTTGGACTTAAGGGCTTTTTGTGAATATCCAATTTAATCATAATAAAAAGGAAAATCTCATGACTTGAGGTAGTTCCTTCTGGATCATTCCTTATATACTATCACTTTTATTCCACAAAAACAAAAGAAAAACTTTAGGAATGGGGTAAACCATTTTGTTAGATTGGAAACCTAAGTTTTCAAATATGGGTCTAATGTTGACTCAGTCAAAGCTAAAACAGTGGATGTGTACCAAACATTTAATCCTGCTTATTTTCCTTATTCTTTAGTAAGGTCACTTTTGCGTATATTCTGGTTTATGCTTCTGTAAAGTTAACACTTTTGGAAATCATGAACATTAAATTAAAAATAACTAAGTATATTTCTTAGATTTAAATTAACATAAACAGAACTGTAACTCTGTTTAGGAATTTGGTGATTAGATAACCTGTCTCTTTCGTTTGAGAAGTAAAAAGCTCTTGCCCTCTATTCTGGTTTTTATTATTCTTTGTGACCTTTGATTCTATGATATAGAAGTTAATTGCTTTCTATTTTCAGATCATGATTATGCACTGCCCATGATCAGATAACCAAATTATTATATAGATATATTTACAACATGAAGGAGTGGTTTGTGAATTTTGTTGATTGTCTTTTAAGTTATCTGTTTTTGGTTAGTGTGATGAGAATTAAGTATATTTAATTACTTTAATAGATGAAGAATAACTATCCTTCCCAACCTTTTTAGCTCCCCCTCATTTGCTTTTATTTCTCATCTTCCTTTAATTTGCTACTTCCTACTCCTTATCTGTGAAATAATACCAATCAATATAGTACACTCTTATCTATGTGGAGATTATCCATATTGTATTGTTTTCTTGGCCCATTTTATATTGACATTACCTATTGTGTAGGAGATTTCCCTCATTTGTAGAATGAGATATAGACTTTTTCTGAGTTTGCTTTAGTGCATGATACTCTTTAAGTGACAACTCTTTTTTACTGGATATCCTGGAGTCATTTTCAAAGTCAGGAAAGGAAGTGAAGTTGGTAGAAAATAGATGCTACAGTGTTGTTATATGTTGTATTTACTGGCTGATCAGGTAAAAAGCAGTAAAGGGCAGAAGAAGGAAGAAACACTGGAAGCCTTACTAACACTTCATAGGTACTCAATAAAATTTGTTGTTGAAGATGATATCCAAAGAGTAATTTGGCGGCACTATGTGTCCATGAGCTAGGAAAGAGGGTAGGTTGGTGAGAGTGTGTGTATCTGTTGGTGGTAGATTGTAGCAGGCAGAGGTTCCAGAGGAGGAAGAGGAGGAGCCCAAAGCAAACTTTACCTTATTTGTAATTTTGCTTAGAGCCTTGAGATTACTTGGTACTTGTGATAATATCTTAGTTGGCACTTTATGTTTGAGAGGCTATAAACCTGAGTTTTCCCTATTCAGTGTAGACTGTATATATATATATATATACACACATATATATATATATATATATATATATATACAATTTTTTTTAAGCATTTACTTTATTTTATTTTATTTTATTTTATTCTTTTTTGTGGGGAAGACCAGCCCTGAGCTAACATCTGTTGCCAATCCTCCCCTTTTTGCTGAGGAAGACTGGCCCTGGGCTAACATCCGTGCCCATCTTCCTCCACTTTATATGGGACACCGCCACGGCGTGGCTGATAGGCAGTGTGTCGGCAGGAGCCCGGGATCCGAACCCGCGAAGCCCGGGCTGCCAAGTGCGGACTAAACCGCTGCGCCACTGGGCGGCCCCAGACTGTATATATTTTTAATTTGCTTCTCCCCTTTCTTTTTGTCCTCAGAAGATTATTATATCTAATATTCATAGATGTGAAGTTCCCAGAATATTGAAGAACCTTAAAATGTTTCTAGATCTTGAGCAGTAATTTGTAAATTAATTTTTTTAGAAATGAGAAACATTGTCTCAATTAATATATCGTACTTATTCACATGGTTAATTTTTATTAAAAGGTAGCACAAGTACCCAAAGTTATATAGCTGGTGAATAGGATAGAACCAAGATTTGTACCCAGGTCATCTGTCTCCTGAATCTGTACTCTTAATCACATTTAGTCAAATTGGAGTTACTTTCCTAGAGGAACAAGATTTGAATGTTAAGCCAAGTTCTTGGTCTCCTGCACTGGAAGCAACAATAGCTCTCAGAGATATGGCTTTTCATTTTTTAAAAATGTAGCTAGCTCATGAGACAGGAGAATCCAAAATGAATGTTCTTTGACATGTGTTGAGGTTGTAACTACAAGTCTTTACATAGATGTTATGTTTTCATTAGTTTGAAAAATATTTAGTGCAGTCTGAAAACTGTGAGATTTTCAGATGTTGATATGTCAAATATTATTAATAGCAAGTTGGAGTATTTTTCCTTAAGTGCATTACCAATAAAAATGAAGCAGTCTAGGGGCCGCCCGGTGGCGCAGCGGTTTAGTCCGCGCTTGGCAGCCCGGGGTTCGCGAGTTCGGATCCCAGGCGCCCGCGGACGCGCACTGCCTGTCAGCCATGCCGTGGCGGCGTCCCATATAAAGTGGAGGAAGATGGGCACGGATGTTAGCTCAGGGCCGGTCTTCCTCAGCAAAAAGGGGAAGATTGGCAACAGATGTTAGCTCAGGGCTGGTCTTCCCCACAAAAAAAAAAAAAAAAAAAAAAAAAAAAAATGAAGCAGTCTACATTGTGAAATATGTTCTGTCTTCTATGATTTGTACTTCCATAGTTTTTCACAGTTGTTAACCAACTTAACAGTTTTTCCAAAATGAAATATTTTTTTCTGATTGCAAAATGATACATGTTATGAGAACAAAAAAAGCAAGCATCAAATTCTTCTGAACAGTGTAAAGAGGTCAAAATCATCTGAAACCTACCAACTAGAGAATAACAACCAGTTAACATTGTGGTAGATGTAAACACCTGAAGATACAAATTCTTTGTTAACTTTACAGGTAAAAAATATCTTCTGGTTAACGATTTGCTTTTTTTTCATGGATACTTTTAACAAACAGAAATTGTTAATTTTAATATCAAATGTGTGAGGTAGGAATCCAGTTTCCTTTCCTACCCCCTAAATATAGAATATTAGTTTTACAAACACTGTGTATTTTAAGATTCAGTTTTTTCCTCACTTTTTGTCTGTTAGAAATCAAGTTTGTTTATGGACTCTGTCTTTTGTTTCATTTATCAGTATGTCTGTTTTTATGCCAGTTACCATACTGTCTAATTTATAGTATCATATAGTTTTTCTTGACGTCTAAGTTAAAAAAAAGTCTTCTTTCTTTCTTTTCCCTGAAGTATTCTGGCTGATCTTGGCCTTTTGCTTTTCTATACAAATTTAGAACCAGTTTATTAAATAGCTCTCCCAAATCTGTAATATATTTATTGGAATTGCATTGCATCATTACAACAATTTTAGGGAGAATTGATATCTTTATGATGTTGAGTTTTCAATCACTGAACATGGCATAACTTCCCTTTTATTTGTCTTCTTTTATGTCTCCCAATAGAATTTCATAGTTCTTTTCATGAAGGTTTGCGTATTTTCTGTTAGACCTATGACTTAGAGCAGGGTTCATCAAACTACAGCCCATGGGCCGTATCTGAACACCACTTGTGTTTGTAATGTCCATTAGCTGAGAATGCTAGCTACGAATTATATAAATGGTTGGGAAAAATCAAAAGAACAACAATATTTAGTGACATGTAAAATTGTATGAAATTGAAATTTTAATATCTATAAGTAAAGTTGGAGCATAGCTATGCTCATTCAAGTATGTGACTGCTATTGCACTACAAATGATGTTTGTTGTTGCAGCAGAGATTGTGTGGACCACAAATCCTAAAATATTTTACTATCTGGCGCTTTGTAGAAAACGTTTGCCCATCCCAGACTTAGAATTATTGTTTGTCTTGTTGCTTATGTATCTCAGGGTTTCTTTATGTGTTGGTTGGAGGGGGTGTTTCAGCCTCCATTTCTTTACTCCATTGCCAGTTCTAATGAGACTTAAACTCATAATCAGTCACTGTTACCAAAGTGTGTTGTATTTTTTAGATTTGTGTGGTCAGAGAAAAAGGTTGAAAACTGTTGATATCATGTTCCCTATAATAATCACTGTACCTGATTTTTACGGTTGAGAATTTGATTTAATAAAATACAACTTAATTTGCCTATTAACTGATTTCCCCTTTTATAGGAAATTAAGAGAGAGACAGAATCCAAGGATGACAATTTGCCCATCAAACGGGAAAGGCATGGGAATGTAGCCAGTCTTGTACAACGAATAAGCACCTACGGACTTCCAGCTGGAGGAATTCAGCCACATCCACAAACCAAAAACATTAAGAAGAGTATGTAAATAATTCTTTTCTGGTTTAATTAAATCAAAATAGAAGGATGTTTTATAATTGTTCATAAATTATGTTAACAAAATCGGCTCAACTTTTTGCAGCAGATTGCAGAAACTTCCTACTCATTCTTGTGTTACTAGTTATTGACCCATGTAGTCAATCTTCCTATGATAATCCAGCATGAGCTGCTGACAACTGTCTATAGGAATTATGAATAAAATATGAGGCTCTGTTTTCTTGTTAATCTTGCAGGCTCTGTTGAATAGTAAACACTTTGCCTTAAATATATTTTAATATCATTTATTTAATGGGTTGCTAAAATATCTGCTCATCCTTAAGCAGTATAGATACAAGGATTTTATAGTACGTTTTCTTTAGTGGTTAGACATCTGAATGTATATACATTGTTTTCCAAGAGTACCTTTTTTTTTAAGTATTTGGTATTCTGTAAATACGTTAGGAGAATAGTTTAAGATAGAGGTAGAACACCATATTTGAAATCAGACATGAGTTTGAGTTCATCTTATGACCTTAGATCATTTAAACTCTTGAGTTTTATTTTGCTATTGATGAGAAAGTAGTAAAAAAGACAGGTAATATTGCTGTTCTTAAAAAGCTTATAGTCTTTGGAAAGACTGTTATTAAAAAGGTATTAAACATTAAACATGTACGGAGAAGTACAACATTTGTACTGAGAACAGATAAGGTTTTAACATAGTAAAACCTGAAGCCCCTTGATATTAAATACTAATTATTATGTTCAATTTGATTTAATAAGTAGTAAATGAGTATTTAACCATATTTATGTTAGATTGATGTCTTTGATATTGTGGTCTGTAAATCCCTTGTGGTACCAAGTAGTCTACAGGAGTAAAATTTCACAAATACTATTTATGATTTTTAGAGTCTCCTTATATCTCAACCTGTTACTTTCTATGCTACCGTCTGAAGTTTGGGGAAACCTCTACTTTCTGGGTTTATATCACTCTGATTATTTTCATAAAATAACAGACTTTCATAAAAATGAATCAGATTTCATAACACTGAGACAGACCAATTAAAGTGTTCTACGTGTTCTTTGTTTCCTAGTAAATGCGCTGTACCAACAATATTTAGATATTACCCATACTGCTTTCAGCCTGCTGTCTGAAGGTGGACAGTTTCAGTAGTTCTAATTGTCCTGGACTCTGAAACTGTTTGGAGATTGGGAGACAGATAGCAGAGAGTATGCCCACATCCTCCAGGTGAACCTTATATAGAATTTCTGTGTACCAGGAGAATTTTTAGGCCCGTGGAAGGGTTATTTGTGACCTCTTAAAATCCATTTGGCACTTTCTTTAGCTTTTCTGAGCTGTAAAGGGACAAGTTTCTTCTTAAGTAGAGGCTAGACAAAGGGCTTCAAGGTTATGAATATTTTATTCATAATATAAAATCTCCTAATAGGAAAAGACACATGAATTTTGCCTTCCTCAAGAACACTGGGCATAATTCTTTTTCTTGTAAGAAGGAAAAACCATTATGTAGTTGGTGCCAGGAGGCTTAGGCTTTTTTTTCTGAGGATCTCCTCCATAACTTCTTTTTAAGTACATGTGCTGCAAGGGCTAAATTGGTCATTTGGTGCTAGCTAACGTTTAAAACAGGATGCAGGTTGTTTTTGCTTTCAGATTGCTTTTCCAGGAAAAGCAAGCTAATGTTTTTTTTTAAATCCAATTTTTATTTTGTTACTGTTAGTTTGCATCATATCCTTAATTCACAAAATAGACCAGTTATTCAAAAGTGGTTCATTGTAATGTTAAATAGTAGTGGATACTACTAACCAATACTATTCATATTAAAAAAAAAAAACCTTAAAACTATTGTAGAAGCTGATAATGATAAACACTGCAGTGTGACTTTAATTTAACTGTTTGTGTACCAAGACAAGTGAATCTGCATGTGTGTTGAATTTTGTGTAAACTACTAAAAAGGAGACATTCAAATAGATAGTATGATGTTAAATATCTGGAAACTGGACCTGTTAGCTATTTTTCTCTAGTCTGTAAAGCCAAAAAAGTGTTAACTTTTTTGTGAAGTCTAGTCATGAAGTCATTGAAACTTTTGCTATTGCGTGTAAGTTAAGCATGATAACTTCTTTGCCATGACAAGCAGGTATTTTCTAGAGTGAGCACAGAATAATGTTTTCCAGGACAAAGTTGATTACTATAAGTTGTTGAAGTTCTAGAAGAGAACAAATTTACACTTGTTATAGCAAAAACAGGTACAAGTCACATTACTGCTGAGACCCTTGTAAAATCGGGCACAAAGATAATGGGGCAGAGTATTTTACTTACAGAATAAAGAACTGACATCTTTCAGCATCACAACTCCATGTAACATTCAGTGTGGAATATTAGTAGATATTTCACTTTACATTTGCAAAAAATTGTTGCCAGATGTGAATCTACTCTTGGCATGTGAGTGAAGACGTCAGTGTTTGTAACTTTGTTTTCCTTATTAGTGGAAACTCATGCTGCGGAAGTGATTTTTCATCTAGTTAATAATTATTTTGAATGCAAAAGATACGTTGCGATTGATACTAATAGATCACTAGTAGTTGTACCGAAAGAAATGATATTGCTACATGAAAAATTAGTTGACTACGTAGTGTTTTATTTCCAGAAAACAGTTGGTAGTACATGTTGTGCCTCCTGATTTTGAGTCAGTGCTGAAGAAAATAGTGAAAATTCTGAATACCATCAAAATGTGGTCACTGACTCTCCATCTTTACATCATACATCAAAAAAAAGGTGGCATAGTAGTTCAGGCTCTGCTCTTTGACATTAAAATATTCTGACTCATGAGAGGAAAAAGACTCACTCAAATGACTCCTCCCCAGCTGCGGCCTCTCAAATAAATGGGGTAGGGTGTTCTAACTTTCTATTTTATTTTGAAAAATTTTAAATCTTACAGAAAAGTTGAAAGAATAATTGTGCAATGAACACAGTCTCTTCACCTGAGTTTGCTGTTAATATTTTGTCACATTGGCTTTATCTCTATATCTATATACATATACAAATACGTTTTTTAACTGAATCAGTTGAAAGTACATTGTAGACATGATACTTCATCCCTAATTAAGTTTTTTCTTCATGATGGTGATAATGATAATATTTTCTAGGATTTTGATTGTCTTAATCATGTAGTATATCTCAGCAATATAGGTAGAATCTTTTATTTATAATGAACCTTGAATCTTTTATTTACAATGGCCTAAGTATTATGACTTTTTTATTGCTAAGGATAAGAAAGAATTTTTAAAGAAGATTCAACCGTATAGCAAATGGCTCAATCACTGTTTCTTAACGTGTGATGATTTTCTTTGCTTACTGGAGAAAGAAATTGATTAGAAAAGTTTTTGACATTAGAAAAATTTAAATGCTATAATAAAACTTGAAGATACACTTTTCAGAATCAAATGGGACCAACAGTGGATCAGGAATCCTTTTGCTGCTATCTCTGAAATTTTAGCATCAACCAACTTCTAAGTATGGTATGTGCTTCATTTTAGCATTTGATGGGAAGATTAAAAACAATAATCTTCAGTGAGAAATAGTTCCATAATTTAAGAGCTCTGTTTGATCTGAATATTTAGATCTAGTCTTCAGAAGCATGAAATACTTGCGGTTCCTGATGACTTACATTTGAAAATTTAGAATTTTCTGTTTTACTAGAAAAATAAGGAAAGTAATTTTACTGAATGTGAAATTTCACACAATTGGGTTTTGTTTTTCCAAAAATACCAAACATTTCTAAAAAGTTTTTCTGAAATTTTTCACATTTATGTACTGAATGCCTTAATACCTGTGAGTATAAGACCATGAGAACAATGTTAGTGTGGGCAGTCAAATCTGCCAAATAAAGATGCGTGTGGATGATGATTCAAAACTCACAGTCTAGCAGGGGAAGACATCAAGTTACTATAAACAGGGATGATAGTAATAATTACCTCATAGGGTTTTAGAGATATTAACATGTTAAGTAAATATTATAAATGCCTGATAAATGTTTGTAATTATTATTGTGTTTTATACTGTTAAGAACCATATTAGAGACGTATATAACGTGCAGTTATGATTTAAAGGAAGGGGCATTTCTGTATGGGGGTTGTCAAGCAGGGTGTATTTAAGCTCTTCTTTAGGTAGGACACATCATTCACTTGAAGATTAGGGAGTATGGCATTCCAGGTAGAATTGCTACCTTTGGAAGACCTATGGAGATAAGCAAGTACGTGGTATTTTTAGGGAATAAGGATCCGACATGACTAGACTGCATGAGCTATCTTAAAGCACTTTGTAGTCTGTAAAGGAGGTGGCATAATGAAATGGAAGGATAAAAGGCCTAAAAGTCAGAAGTGGGTATAGTTCTAGTTTTGCTTCATTTTAACTCTATGGTCTTGGGCAGATTATTTAACTTCTGAGTTCCAGTTTTCTCATTGGTAAAGTGATGATGATAACAAGTTTTTATGATCTGTTGTGTGGGAGATGTTTGTGAAGGACTTAGAATAGTACTGGTACATAAAAGACGTGAAGTCAGTCCCTGCCTTGCTGTCCTCCTGTATCCTTTTCCTTCATAATAGCTTTACTTATAAAATATTGATTTAGTAGATCTGAAAAGGTATATGGAGCTTACTTGTGATTAGATAATACTAGTTATAGTTATTTTTTTAAATTGACTTAATTTCACACATCCTCTTATTGACAACTCTACTCTTACACGTATTGTTTTATTTTCTTTTGTGCTTAGCAGAGGTTCTGATACATTGTAGAAATTCAGTAAGTATTTGTTGACCAATATGTATGGGTAGACATTATGTATGCTATTTGAAATGTGAGAAATCTAAAATTCCTTTAATTGTGCTGCCAATTAATAGATGAGTTCAGTTATAGGCAGTCAACTCACCTTATGAGTGAACCATATTTAAATATGGAATCATGTGAAAAAAAAATTTTTAAATAAATGATTCACATTTTGTAATAAGGGCTCCTTAGATGTTTTTATCCAATGTGGTTTTTTCCTTTGAAAAATGAAAAATTTCTTTGCAAATAATTTTGCAGTCTATTTTGGAAAAAAACACTCTGTGGAGTGTGAGAGGAAAAGAAAAACAAAGCTTTTGGTTAAAATATAACTAGGCTGCTCAAAATTAATTGATATGCTTGGGGGCAGGGGGGCTAATTAATGCTCTTTATTCACTTTAAATCATTTTAAGAGATATTGATACTCATTAAAAAGAAGCAAGCTACATTTTTTTAAAAGGCCTAAGATTATCAGAAAGATAGAAAGGATTTGTTCTGAAGTGCACCCTGAGCAAAACAGATTTTTCTTTTCAGTAATATAGATCATTTTCCCCTCATCTATGAAGTGGTAACTACAAAGAACACATTTAGGAACACATTTTCTCAAGGTCACTACAAACAACTTGCAAAAGTATTTAGGGACTGTATTTATCTCTAGTGTAAGAGATGAGAAATTTTCCTGCGTTATGCATAAAACCACTATTCTTAAATTATTACTTAAAAATTTATTCAGAGACCTGATGAAAGGTGACATTTGAAAAATTTTACTGTAAACTCTAGGTTAGTTATAAAACTATGGTCAGTGTTTACTTTCTTTGGTTCCTTTTATTGTAAAACGTTTTTAAAAATCAGATGTAATTATTCCTTAAGGAGGGAAACTATTACTGAGGTGTAACTGTTTCTTATTTGGTGACTCGATTCTTCTGCTTCATTGTCATGTCTGTTTTGCACCTCTTTCGTGCTGTTAGTTGCATGTAATATGCTTCTTTTGTTGTTTTGGGGGTTCAGTTGGATTTATTTTTTGTTTTGATAAACCATTTCATAGATCCATAGTGTGCCAGAGATGAAGTAACTCATGGTTATCTAGTCCAGCTCCTTTATTTTATAGTTCAGGAAATTGATTCCTAGAGAACTTAGGTCAAATAATTAAGTAGTGACAGCTATATGTCTTTTTTATGACATGATCTGATGCAGTGAAATTGTACCTCACTAGATTACTTCTGAGGATTCTCCTTTGTTGCCAGCAAGAACAGTTTCTCTAGAATCCTTGTATGACCAATTTCTATTTCACTGGGGAAACTGTTTCCTTGATCTTGAATATGTGCCACATCTTTTCCACCTTCTTGTATTGTATTCATCTTTCATTGTATAAATCTGTTACCATTTCTTCTTTGAAGCCTTCCACATCTGCTCCAGGTCAAACCTGTCCTTTCTGTTAATTTTTGGGATGTTTGTAGTTCGCGCTAAATATTTTGCTATTTCATTATGTATTCATGTTTTATTACTAATTGTTTAATGTGCCTGCTTCCTGTTTCCTAAGTCCCATTAGTTCCTTAAGTGTGCATTTAAATTATTAAGCAAAATCTTAGGATTGTTGGTGGTAAAGGATTGGTGGAATGGAGACACTCTTGTCATATATCTTGGCATTGATGCTGTATGGTTAGGCCTAGATGTTTGTTCATTAATTCATTCAAAAATACTTAATGTACCTAGTATAAGCCAGGTAGTATGCTAGGTGCTGAGGATAGAGCAGTTCACAAACTCACTGCCCATTTATCTTTAGCCTGCAGGGTAGAGGGAGTACACACAAGAAAAAAGTCATTATGGTAGAATGAAAAGGAAAAGGTGAGTTGTCAATAACAGGTAGGTTGCAGAAGTCAGTAGAGTAAGTATAGGGTGCTATGGAAGCACAAAGGAAGAGTACCTAATCGAGAAAGCTGTTTGGAAGGAAGTTTGTTCTAAGCTGAGACCTGAAGATGAGTTGAAGGCCGACAAAGGTGGACTTTTTGGATGAAAGTAAAATGCCCTTGGCAAAAGAAACAGTATATTGAAATTTCAGAAGGAATAGGGCATGTCATTTTCAAGGAATTAGAAATCAGTGTAACTAGAACATTGCGTGCAAGATTGAGAATCACCTAGGGATCTTGTCAAAGTGCAGATTCTGATGCAGCCTGCTAGGACCGTATAACAGAATACCACAGACTGGGCGACTTGAACAACACAAATTTATTTTCTTATTGTCCTGGAAGCTAGAAATCTAAAATCAGGGTGCTGTCAGGGTGGGATTCTGGCGATGCCTCTTTTCCTGGCTTCAGATGGCTGCCTTCTCTCTGTGTCCTCACATGGCCTTTTGTATGTGTGCGTGCACACACATACATGTGCACAGTTAGATGTGTGTGGGGATTAGAGTCTCACTCTTATGACCTTATTTACCTTTCAAAAGGCCCTATCTCCAAATACAGTCCTTTTGGGGGGTTAGGCTTCATTATATGAATTTTGGGAGGACACAATTCAGTCTACAAGAAGTAGGTCTGAGGTAGAGCCTGAGATACTGCATTTCTAAGAAGCTCTTAGGTGATGCTATTGCTGCTGGTCTGAGGAACATACTTCTAGTAGCAAGAAGTAATCCATTAATCAGCTATACCTGGTCATCTACCCTACCTGCTTTAATGATTCACTTTTAAAGATGGGAGTGCGTCTGAGTTCTCAAATCTTAGAGTTTGAAAGAAGTTGAAAACCACAAGCCTGAATGGTTGTAAATGATCATTACTTGTCTGAATAAATGAAGCTTGTTTGAAAAGCTAATGTAAAATTATTTTTGTCTTCACCTATGTGAGTTTGATTTTTATCTGTCAGAAAATAGAGCTATTAAAGAAAATAAAATATATTTTAGATTTGTGCATTTTGCCTCTTTTTAACACTTGCTTAAATTCGTGTATTTTAAGTATTCTTAGACTTTGATCAAGTAGTCTAAAAATCACCAGCTTGGAGGACTAGTCTGTGATAAATTTGTTCTGTCAACAGTGTGTTTTATTTTATTGTATTTCTAATGCAAAATTGGTAATGGATATTTTGCTTTTGTGTGATTGGCGGGATCCAGTGTATAAGTAGATTTCATTGCCAGGAGCCTTAAACCTTATTTGTAGTTGGTTTGAATTTATTTTCAGATGAGTAGATTGTAGTGTGAGGGCACAGTGGAAAGCCGACCAGAACTGATTGTGGTTAGCTGCTTAGAATGCTTGCATGTTCTGCTTTTATTCATACGTACACGTCCTATGACAGTAAACATAGTATGTAAATAAGGGTGCTACTTTTTGTTTTAATGATCTTTCTTAACCTAATTTTTTGTTATGTTACTTTCTTCAGAGACCAAGAAGCGTCAGTGTAAAGTTCTCTTTGAATATATTCCACAAAATGAGGATGAACTGGAGCTGAAAGTGGGAGATACTGTTGATATTAATGAAGAGGTGAGGAACACGTGTGTGTTAGAGAGAAAGCAGCAATTGGAATCGATGCTCTGGGTATTAACAAATGTTTTGTAAGAAATTAACTTTTTGTTAGTTTTGTTTTTTTAGTAGTTAAGAATGTAAATCAACGTTTTCTTTGATTCTGAACTCATTTTAGGCTCAAAGCAGTAAAATAGGAGTTTTGCCTTTTGTACAGCAAAGGGATATGAAAGCAGAATATTTTAAAAAGCTTTGTTTCGTTGGAATTATCACATTCAAATATTAACCAAAACACTTTTCCCACATTTTTATATCTTAGAATGAGATTTAAAAATATTTCAAAAGTAACTTCTTATGTCTCTGCTTTTACCATTAAGGGAATACTAAAGTTTTATTTGGTAGCTGAAGATCCCATTTTCAAAGTATATGTTTTGATATCGTATATTGTCACAGGAATTGATTTTGTGTCATAACATCATGTAATGAAATTTATCACTTATATTCATTTTAAATTCCAGTGTGTTTGTACAAAAGGCAATTGTTTTATTTCTACCAGGTGGCAATAATAATAGTTAACATTTATTGAACCTATATTATGTCTGAAGCACTATGCTGTTTCACATTTATTATTTCCTTTAAATTTCTAAACAACCTAAGGAGATAAAAATTTTTATCCCCATTTTACGTATAAATAGATTGAATCACAGAAGATAAGTGATTGGCTGTTCCAATTACTGTTGATGCATAAGATGCCATACCAGACTTTGTGGCAAAGAACAATTGTTTTATTAGGTTCATGGATTGTGTGGATCAAGAATTCAGATAGGTTGCAGCAGGGATGGCTTGTCTCTGTTCTGTGATGTCTGGGGGCCTCAGCTAGAAAGATTTAGAGTTGAGTGCTAGTGGAATCATAGAAGGCTCCTTCACTGACATGTCTGGTGCCTAGAAGGCTCAAAGATTGGGCTGCCAATGGAGATTCATTATGTAGCTTCTCCCTTTGGCTTGGCTTTCTTACCATATTGGGGCTTCAGGGATCTCAGGATAGTCGGGCTTATTACATGGCAGTTCAGGGCTCTAAGTGTAAGCATTTCAGCAAACATGGTGATAGCATTTTATAATCTAATCTTGGAAGTGATCGTGTCACTTTCACCTCGTTCTGTTGGTTACAAGCAGGTCATCATAAGCCATCAAGATTGAAGGGGGTAGGGACAAAGACCACCACCCCTTGATATGAGGAGTGTCAAGATTACATTGTAGATGAGCTTGTGGGGTAGGAGATCTTGTTTCAGCCGTCTTTGCCCAAGTTCATATGCCTGGCATGCAGAGGAGCCAGGATCTGAATCCATACAGTCTGTTTTGAGTCAGTGTTGTTTACCATTATATACTACCCTGCCTCTTAAGAATTCCTTAATTAATAGGAATTATTGTAGGGTTATTTGCCCTAACTACACAGTTGATGCCAATTTGGGATCCAGGTGTAGATAATAGTTTGCTGATGTTTCTCTCTCTTTGTTGTGCCTGTTCCAGTTTCGTCTACATATCTCCATCACACCTGGTTTGAAGAACTCCCAGTTCTTTGGTGCCTCCTTAAGTCTGCTAAAAATTCTGAACTCTTCACACTTAACTGCTTTCCATTTCTCCCTCAAACAGCTTATATTCTAGCCACCTTGTATTTCAGCTATATATATTCCATGAACAAGTCCTTTATTTTTATGTCACCATATTTTTCACATGCTTTATACCTGAAAAACTCTTAATCAGTCTTTAATATCCAGCTCTTTTGTCATTTCCTTTTAGGGGAGCCTAGTTTGATTCTTTTAAGCGCTTCCTTTGTGCTCATACAGCATTTTGTTCATACCTTTCTTATAGCAACTCTTACATTGTAACTATCTGCTTATTGTTTGTTTTTTTCTTTAGATTCTTTTGTTCAAAGACAGAGATTTCTCATATGCAAATTTGAATCTTTCCCTAGCAGCTAACACCATGGCTTGTACATAGCAAATGCCTGCTGGATGAATAACTTATTAAAGTTTGCTTTGTAATTATGATGAGGTGAAAAAAATTTTTAAAATATTTTAAACAGAAAAAAGAGCTTTTTCTAAAAGCAGTGATAATTGCATGTACTGCTAAGTGAAGTTTGATAGTGAATAGTTTACTCTTCAAAAAATTGTTTTTACCTATTAAGACCTCTTAGCATCCTTAGCAGAAATTATACATTTTAAAAGTTATTAAATATTATTAAATAACTTCATGAAAATTGAGTAATCTCGTTATTAGTGAATGTAAGTATTTTTCTAAAGAGATTGGTTTCTGAGGATATTTCCAGTTGGGATGGGGGGAGAGCGTTTAATAGAGGCTGGCATCTGGATTTTTGAGAATAAGTGATTCTTTTTCATACTTGGATTAAGACTCACTGTTCAAGTAAAAGGCTTAGCAATTTTATATGCAATTTAGGAAGTTATATTCTTACATTCATCAAACTTTTTCCAAATACTTAAACAATGTATGTCATAATTACAAACCGAGGCTCATTAGTATTTAAAAGAGTGACATTCCAGAAGAGAGCTGTCTATTTCTTGCTGTTAATATGTTATTCTTGGTTATCTGATACTTTCATGAAGATTATTTACTTCATAGATTACAATTGACTACAAGTTCTCATTGTAAATGTTGCAAACTGCTATTGATATATGACTAATCCCATATATGATTATTCCAATCCATTTAGATTTAATCTACTTAAAATATATATATTTTTTCCTCATTACGTTTTCTTATAAATTTAGAGGGATTATTTTGCATGACTGTGCGCTTATTCACTTCTGTAGCTTGATTTTCCCATAGAGGGAAGATTTTTTTCAGAAATTTTTGTTATTTTTGGGTTGTGAACTCTTTCAGGTAGAAGAGGGCTGGTGGAGTGGAACCCTGAACAACAAGTTGGGACTGTTTCCTTCAAATTTTGTGAAAGAATTAGAGGCGACAGATGATGGTGAAACTCATGAAACCCAGGAGGATTCAGGTAGACTATTTAAAAAATTTGAATAGATTTAAATAAACTTTATATATGATCTAGTGTATATTTTGTATTTTTTGAAACTCTATTCTTACTTTTGAACTATGAGCTTCAGTTTATGTAGTTAAAGAAAGCAGCTTATGACAGGGACTTAAAATGAACTAAATATCTAGGCAAGTAATTTAATATTTTTCCTTCTTTGATGTCTGCCTCAACCCAAAGTAAACCTTTAGTACCCTGATTATGAAATGATACTGCTTAGGTTATAGAATTTCTTCTCACTTAAGATATACTTATGTACAATTTTGATCTGAGTTTACAAATGGCCTATCTAATTCAGAAATTTTAGAAGTTAAAAAGAAAATTTCTTCCTTTGTTATTTTCCATATTCACGTAATAGATTTTTGTTTTCTCTGTGCGCCCAGAGTGTCATTTAATTAATTTATGATCTCTGTCATTTAGAGACTCACCCACAAATTCATCTTAAATTTGCTCATCATTCAAAAATCTGATTGAGAAAATTATACTCCAAAGCTAGATTTAAATTTTTTTTACTTTTAAGAATTAACTATGGGATTTAGAATTTTTTTTTTTTTTAAAGAGAAATTAAATTCGTAAGTGATAGTGCAGGGATAAGTAGATCTTTTTCTTTATGGAGAAGTATATGTAGTGAGGCTGTTCAGGGATTTATGCTTGCATTAACTAATATTATTTGGCAATTTTATAATGATTAGATAGATCCATAGATATTGAGGAGTAGACATACAACCTTAAAGTTGCCAGTATCACTGTTTTTTTTCAGAGCTAGTGTCATGTCAAGATATGAAGACTATTGTTTTAGTCCATTTGGGCTGCTGTAACAAAACACCACAGACTGGGTAGCTTATAAACAACAGAAATTTATTTCTCACAGCTCTGGAGACTGGGAAGTCCAAGATCAAGGCTTCAGTATGGTCAGTTCTGGTAGGCCCTCTTCCTGGTGCAAAGCTGGTGACTTCTCACTGTGTCCTCACATGGTGGAAGGGGAAAGGGATTTCTCTGGAGCCACTTTTGTAAAGCACTGATCGTATTCTTGAGGGCTCCGCCCTCAAGACTTTATCATCTCTCAAAGCTCCACCTCCTAATACCATCACCTGGAGAGTTAGGATTTCAACACATGAATTGCAGGGGAACAGACATTCATTCAGACTATAGCAGTTATGTATCATTCAAAACATGGTGAGAACGTCTTAAGGTTGCCCAGACTTTTTCTGTACCTAACACTTTCTGTTGCATTCCAGTGGCACAATTCTATTTTTAATCTATCTTTAGATAGATCATACTAGGGTTAATTGTTAGGCTCCCATGATACAGGGATTACGACTTAGTCATCTTTGCTTAACTTTGTAGTTTCTTTGTTTGCAAAATGGGAATAATAATTTTTACCTAAAAGGGTTGTTATGTGAATTGGCAAGATAGTTTCTAAGCATAATGCTTGCAACATAGTAGATTGTTTTGAACTATTAGTTTCTTTTGCTTCCTTTTGTTAATACCTTCAATGTTTTGAAATTAAGTAGAATAGCATTATAAGGTTGTTATGTGTGGAAAATGGATTTATAAGCCTCAGTGTACTCAATGGTAATGGAATGAATTTTAGAGAAAAAATCTAAATAATTTTACATTTAATAGCTGGTAATATTAAGCATAATTGGTAAAAGGTATCTAGAAATCATCGTTGAAATTATTCTTAAAGTTTATGTGATGTATTTTTAGTTCTGTCATTTTAGACCTTCTTAAGAAAGTTCTCTGAAACTTTTCCTCATACATAATTATGGTTTGTTTGCATATGAAAATTTGTGCAGTTTTTTCCCCTACTTCTTAATGAAAGTATTGAGCCTCGAGAAAAGCCAGGTAATGAAATGGTAGAATAGGGCATGAAGTCTTCTAGCAGCTCACAAACATCTAGATCTAGAACTAGAAAGTCCTAGTGCAACCCCTTCATTTTATAGCAGAGAAACCTAAGACTTTGAGAAATTGTGATTTATATATTATTGTACAAACACATTCTTCTTAGAAGAATCAGGACTTCTAAGAATTTTCTGATTCTGATCTCATTCCTATCTACTTTTACACATTACTTCTCACCTATGGGTTTATCCTTTAAACTCCAGTACAGTGATTGTTTTTTTAACTTGGAGAAAAATTACAAAAATAAAACAAAGAGCTCCTGTATATCCTTAATGCAGATTCACCAGTTGTTAACATTTTGCCCTATTTACTAATTTATCATTCACTTTCTATTTATATATCTGTTTTTTTCTTGTTGTTAGTGAGATTAGCCCTGAGCTAACATCTGTTGCCAATCCTTCTCTTTTTTTGCTGAGGAAGATTGGCCCTGGGCTAACATCCTTGCCCATCTTCCTCTGCTTTATATGGGACACTGCCACAGCATGGCTTGACAAGTGGTGCATCGGTCTGCGCCTGGGATCTGAACCTGAGAACCCTGGGCCGCCGAAGCAGAATGCATGAACTTAACCACTATGCCACCAGGCCAGCCCCTATATATCTACTTTTTATCTTTACCTTTTAGTACTTTAGTGTATATTTCCTAAGAACAAGGGCAGTCTCATATAACTACAGTATAATTATCAAAATCAAGACAATATTGACAATATTATTTAATCCACAGTCCATATACAGATTTCTTTAATTGTTCCAGTATATGCTTTATATAGCTATTTTTTACTCCCAGTTCTGGACAAGACCATGCAGGGAATTTATTTCTCAAGTTCTTTAATCTAGAATAGTTCCTATCCTTTCTCTGTTGTTCTTGACCTTGACTTTTTGAAGAGTTTAGGCTGGCTGTTTTGTATAATGGATCCTAGTTTGGGTTTTTCTTCTGCTTCTTCATGATTAATTTCAGGTTATGTTTTATTGACAGGACTACAGAATGATGATGTCTCATTGCATTATATCAGGAGGCACATGATATCCATGTGTTTTATTATTGGTGATGTTAAATTTGATTACTTGGTTAAAGCTGTGCTGCCACTATAAGTTTACTTTCCTTATAATTAGTAAGTGTCTTGTGGGGAGATCCTTTGATACTATTTCTCATCAAACTTGCACACAACGTTTAAGCATCCATGGATAAATTTTGCTTGAATCAATAATTATTGTGATAGTTGCAAAATGATGATTTTTCTAACTCCATCATCCCATCTCTGTTTATTACTTGACATGCTTCTCTAAAGAAGATTTTCTTTCTCCCCAGTTTGTTTGTTTATTAGTGTGGACTCATTAGTGGATTCTATTTTATTCACTAGGTATTAATCTGTTACTTTCATTATTTTTTATTTTGATACTGCCAGATTTGGCCAGTTGGAGCTCTTTCAAACTAGTTCTGTGATGTTTTAAAAAAATCAACTTCACTGAAATTATAGTTTACATACAATAAACTGTGCCTGTTTAAAATATACAGTTTGATGAGTTTGAGATGTATACATCTGTGAAAACCACTGCCACGATAAATGTACAGAACTTTTCTATCACCCCCAAAATGCTCCTCATGCCCCTTTGCGGTCCATCTCTTTTTCTGCCTCTGTTCCCAAATGATCATGTATCTGCTTTTTTGTCATGGACTGGTTTGCATTTCTGTGTCCTTTTGACATGTCTTCATCATTTTTTGACACTTTCTCACTTTGTGATACAAGATGTTCCAGGCTCATCTTGAACTTTCCCTACTCCAATCCTGGAATCAGCTACTTATCCAGGCAACCTTTTAGAGAGGGGGGGGATAGTGGTTAAGACATTGAGATCTGAGTGCAAGTGTGCTCATTGCTCCTGGGGGTGATACTGCTTCTAGGCCCGCTGGGTGGATAAAACTGAGGAATGCTTACACACGTGCACACTCACCCCCATATCTCTTTACCTATCATTCGTCCATCTATCTGTCTACCTGCCTACCTATTCCTACTGAGACCTCTAATTCCAGTTTAATACCACAGGGTATATTCTAGTCTCCAGTGATTTCATTTTTAAGCCTATCAGCCGTAGAGATGAGTGAAATGAGTAATGGAGTTTGCTTTACTTTTAGGGGACTTTAATTTTCCTTACAGGTTTTAGTTATGCTTTGCAAGTCACAATGATATTGCCTGTGTATATTTTCTTTTGTATTCATTCATGAAAGAATTAATGTTTAAAAAGCAATATTATGATCATTGGTGTTATCAAGAGATTGTGATGGATATGGAAAAAGGAGTATGAATTCACTTTCTGAAAAGTTGATGTAGAAGAGCCCTTGGAATTTTAGAAAGTGACAAGGAAAAATGTGTTACTTTACATAGTTGTAAAATACTGTTAATTAGTTCTAGTGAGTAAACAGTGTATAGTAGATGTAGTAATGAGAGCTAGGAATGAGATATTGAGGAAAAATTGCCAGTTAACTATAAATAATACCAAAATTTCAGGTAAGGATTTTAGGAATCAGTTTTAGTAATAGTAAGTAATAGAGTGAAGGTATAAATTAGTTTGATGAATAGTTTTAACTCTGCTGTAATTTTTAGAATAAAATATATGAACTTAGGAAGAAGTAGAGGCCAGTTTAATCAAGTGATTATTTCTTACGCCTTCTATATGCTAAGAGCTATGTTGGTTTTGTGAGGGTGCAGAGTCCCCTCTGCAGCCCCGAATCTTAAGTTCCAGGCCCCTGGGGGGCAAGACAAATATGAACTCCAGTAAGTATATCTGAATCTAGAGTGAAATGATATGAATACAAGAAGTGTTGGTGAAAGATATTTCTAAACCAAATACATTGTTTGCCACTTAACTGACTTTGCAAATTTTTGTCTTCTCAGAAATGTTCCAGGAAACATTAGAAATACAATCTGCAACTCTGACTGCAACTATCTTGGCTTGGATATTATCTTCTAAACTCCTGTTTTTCCCCTTCTAATTGTTCTTTCCCTTGTTTTCCTCTATACAGACTTTTTCTGAAAATTTTTCAATTGTTATAAAAAACATCTTAATAATTTTTTAGTATAAAATTGAGTAGTATTACATATATCCTGTTGTGCAACAGATCTCCAGAACTTTTTCATTTCGCAAAATCAAAACTCTATACCCCTTAAACATCTCTTTACTCCCCCCACCCCAAACCACCATTCTACTTTCTGTTTCTCAATTTTATTTTTTTGGTGAGGAAAATTCGCTCTGAGCTAACATCTGATGCCAATCTTCCTCTGTTTTTGCTTGAGGAAGATTAGCCCTGAGCTAACATCTGTGCCAGTCTCCCTGTATTCTGCACATGGGTTGCTGCCACAGCATGGCTTAATGAGCGGTATAGGTCTGTGCCCAAGATCTGAATCCATGAACCTAGGCCGGCCACCGAAGAGGAGCATGCCGGACTTAACCACCATGCCACGGGGCCGGCCCCTGTTCCTGATTTTGACTACTTTAGATACCTCATATAAATGAAATCATACAATACAGGCATACATTGCTTAACGATGGGGATACATTTTGAGAAATGTGTTGTTAGGCAATTTCATCGTTGTGCAAACATCATAGAGTGTACTTACACAAACCTAGATGATACAGCCTACTAGACACCTGGGCTATATGGTACTAATCTTTTGGGACCACTGTTGTATACGGGGTCAGTCATTGACTGAAACTTTAGCGATGCATGACTGTATTTGTCTTTTTGTGACTGGCTTATTTCACTTAACATAATGTCTTCAAGATTTGTCCATGTTGTAGCATGTGACAGAATTTCCTTTTTTCAGTTTGAATAATATTCTGTTGTATGTATGTACCACATTTTGTTTAGCCATTGATCCATTGCTGGGCGTTTGAGTTGCTTCCATATCTCGGCAATTGTGAACAATGCTGCTAAAACACGGGTGTGCAGATATCTCTTCAAGACCCTGCTTTCAATTCGGATATATACTCAGAAGTGAGATTGCTAGATTATGTGGGATTTCTGGAGGAAATGCATACTGTTTTCCATAGCAGTTGCACCATTTTGCAGTTCCACCAACAGTGTCTAGGGGTTCTAATTTCTCCACGTCTGTGGCGACACTTGTTATTTTCTGTTTTTTGATATTAGCCATCCTAATGGGTATGAGATGATATCTCATTGTGATTTTTTTCTTTTTGGTGAGGAAGATTAACCCTGAGCTAGCATCTGTTGCCAGTCCTCCTCTTTGTGCTGAGGAAGATTGGCCCTGGGCTAACATCTGTGCCCATCTTCCTCTACTTTATATGTGGGATGCCTGCCATAGCATGGCTTGATAAGCACTGCGCAAGCCTGGGATCTGAACCCGCCAGCCCTGGGCCGCCGAAGTGAAGCGTGCGAACTTAACCACTGTGCTGCCAGGCCAGCCCTCATTGTGATTTTGATTTGCATTTCTCTAATGATTAGTGATGTTGAGCATCTTTTCATATGCTTATTGACCATTTGTATATCATCTTTGAAGAAATGTCTATTCAACTCTTTTGTCTTTTTAATAACATTGTTTTTTGTTGTTGAGTTGTAGGAATTCTTTATGTATTCTGGACATTAATCCTTTATCACATATATGATGTGCAGATATTTTCTTCCATTCTGCTGAGTGTATCCTTCGATATAGAAGAGTTAAGTTTAATGCAGGTGGTCTCATTTGTCTATATTTTCTTCTGTTGCCTGAACTTTTAGTGTCGTATCTAAGAAATTATTGCCAAGTCCAGTGTTGTGTTGAACCTTGTCCCCTGTGTTTTCTTCTAGGAGTTTTATAGTTTTGAGTTTTATGTTTAGGTTGTTAATCTATTTTGAGTGAATTTTTGCATATGGTTTAATATGAGGGCCCAACTTCATTCTTTTGCATGTGGATATCCGATTTTCCCAGCAGCATTTGTTAAAGAGACTGTCCTTTCCCCATTGAGTGGCCTTGACACCCTTGTTGAAGTTCACCTGACCATTGTATGCAGACTTTTATCATGGCACCTACACTTATTGCACATGTTTGTATATTTTCCCTCTCCAGTAGGCTGTCAGCTGTTTACAGGCAGAGACTATTCCTTACTTTTCTTTGTTTCCTCACTGCTTAGTATAGAGGTCCAAAAAAATGAATAAATTATGATCTGCTTAATTTTTATTCCAGAGTTTTATATTTTCTCTCATATCACTTACATGCCTTTTCATAGTGCCAACACTCTGGGGAGGAATAGTATCACTTCATAATTTATATATGGAACAGGTAGCCCGTAAACCAGTTGGTTATGTCATCTGTTTCCTGGAGCACAAGGGAATGGTACTGGTTATTTCTAGGGAGAGTAGATGAATCTCTGCTATGGTTGGTCAGCTTACGTGCATAGAGCATTGTGCCATGAAAACAAAATCAAGGGCTTGATCATTCAGCATTTGTGGGTGACTGTTGTATTTCGAATCTGACATGCTGTTTTGATTATGTAGAGGGTGAGAGTATTTCTTCATATTTCTTGGTTCATAAACACCTTTGAGAAGCAGATGAAAGCTATGCACTCTTTAAAAAAATATACACAGTAATCATATGAATAAAATTTTACATATTATTTCACATGGTTCATAGTTCATATGCACACACATACATATATATGACTAGATAATACATTCTCATGGTTCAAAAATCAGTATATAAAAAGATGTACATTAGAATACTTGTCTCCGTTTAACTAGTCTTCTGCTCTGTATCAGAAAGCATTTGTACTTTCTTCTTATCATCCCACTGTTTGTTAATGCAGGAACACACACAGAAACATGTATTTGTATATTTTGTCCTTTCTTAAACAAAAGGTAGTATGGTTTGTTGTTCAGGATATGTTGCTGTGAAAACAACCTGAAAATCATAGTGGCTTAAAATAACCACATAGTCACTTAAGGACTTAGACTGATAAAGGCTCCTTTTTGATACATGCTGTAATGCTTGCAGAGGCAGGGATAAAGGAGCATGGCTTTTAAAGCTTCTGCCCCAAATTGACATGTGTCGCTTCCATTAACATTATATTGGACAGTCTTGGCCATGCCTAAGTGCAGCAGAGTGGGGATATATAATTTTCCTGAAACAAGGAGCACCAAATAGTTGTGAGCAATAATACAGTCTACCGCATATACTATCATGGATCCCCTTTTAAGAATCCCTTATTGAAAGCTCGTTAGCCTTTCAAAGGTGCTAAAATGTATTCTTAGCTCTGTACTGTACACATGCTAAAAACTAATGATGAGCCTGAACTTCATGGCTATTTAGTATGAAATGGTGATGGCTAGTGGCCTTCTGGATGGTCCAAGTTTCCATTTTTAAGTTGCCTCCCATTTCTTCCACTATATATTTTCTCTCTAACTTTGCAAAGAACTTCTTAGGATTCTAAACCTTTCTAAGGCTCTACTCTAAACTATGTTGAATTAAAGAAATAAGTAATTGAATCCTTTAAAAGCTTGTCTTCTCTTTGGTCAGCTTCTGTCTAATGTCTCTTTTTTGTACTTGGTACCTCATATAATGCATACCCTCATTTTTCAGATGATACATATAGTGAACTTGGCACAGTACCTGGCAAATTTTGAAGCATAGTAGATATTAGTTCTTCCCCTACCACACTATCTCATTTTTGCTCCTTTACCCCTTTCTTTCCTTTAATTTCTTTGCTTTTTATGTGGAGTTAACCATATTTGAATAGTGACATGATGAATTTGTGTTAAGCAGAGTAATTTTTATTTCTGGGAGTTGGAAGTGGGGTGCGATTGGGACGCTGAAATTAACTTCTTCAATGCAGATGCTGATTCCCTTGACAGAAAATCATTGAGATAGAAGTAAATAGAGGAGTCATAACAAATAGATTTGTTACTATTTTATGTTACACTTACTTGAGACTATTTGGTATCAATTCTGAAGTCAGACCTGCGTTCTAAGGATGTGTAAAAACCATTTGAGAACAAACTTAAAACTGAAAACATCTAGCTTAAATTTAATGGTAAACTGGTTATTTAGCAAACTCTCTCTTTAGTTAACTTCTGATGCCTATTGTTATTTCTTATGTTTTATAAGTATAGGATTTTCTGATATTTAATTTTAACATTAAAATTTGGTGTGAATTAAAGCTTATGGTGAAATGATCTTTATGATGCCATGTAAACTGAGCTTATGTACAAAATTTCAAGTCTGTATGGGACCACTAGCAAAAGAAATCAAATTTAAATTTGGGATATAGTTCATTACTTTTATAATTATGAATACTTGGAGCATATTTTTGCACTATTCAGCAATATTAGAATTTTAGTAACCTTGCAGAATTATATCTGTTAAAAATGTACTTCCTTGCTTGCTTAACCCCTTTACAATAACAGTGCGTTCTAAATGTGGAGCTTTGTGATTATGGGGTAGGCAGTCAGTGGTTGAAGAACACTATAATTCCTTTTTTTTTAACTCTAATTTTTAGGCAGAAGTTTTTGCATATTGATGTGAATGCCAGAAGTTAATGTTTTAAAAGGACTTTGGAGCTTTAATGATAAAAGCATATAGTCCTTTAAGTTTTAATTTAAGAATTTGATCTTATGCATTATGACTTAAAGAATCAATGCCCACTATTCCTATATCCTAACAAAGTGTAACATCCTCTGTCTATAATTGGTGTTTGGCAGTTTTTTGGTCAGTAAAACAGTGTATGTTTCTAGTAGCTGTTACAAGAATTAGAGTCAACTGTACATTATAAAATGTTATTTTTTGCTTACAGTATTAGAATGTCATATTCATCACATTGGATTATTTTATAGTTTCTCCTTATACTCCTTTCATATCATAGAGCTCTTTTAATCAATAAACTGAAATATAATGAATGATGTTCTTGGTTTGACCAGTTAAACTCTAGCTAACTACTAAGAAGATCATTCTGACTTGAAGACAATAGGTGGACAATATTACCTGAGTCTTCATGGGTAATTTATTTTTTTTTCTATTTCTTTTTTTAAATTTTTATTGATGTCTTAATAGTTTATAACATTGTGGGGTTTTAGTTGTACATTATTATTTGTCTGTCTCACCATATGAATGCATCCCTTCATCCCTTGTGCCCACCCTCCGCCCCCCTTCCCCCTGGGATCTTCATTTCTTTTTTTTTTCTGCCCCCCCCCCTTTTTTTTCATTTTTATTGATGTCTTAATAGTTTATAACATTGTGGGGTTTTAGCTGTACGCTATTTTTTGTCCGTCACTATGTGGATGCATCCCTTCTCCACTTATGCCCATCCCCCACCCCCCTTCCCCTTGGTAACCACCAACCAGTTTTCTCTGTTTGTGTGTTCGTTTATATTCTGCATATGAGTGAAATCATGCAGTGTCTGTCCTTCTTTCTCTGGCTTATTTCACTTAACATAATACCCTCTAGGTCCATCCATGTTGTTGCAAATGGGACAATTGTGTCTTTTCTTATGGCTGAGTAGTATTCCATTGTATATATATACCACATCTTCTTTATCCAATCATCAGCCGAGGGACACTTGGGTTGCTTCCACTTCTTGGCTATAGTGAATAATGCTGCAATGAACATAGGGGTGCATAAGCCTCTTGTGATGGTTGATTTCATGTCCATTTCATGTCCAGCAGATGCCCAAGAGTGGGATTGCTGGATCATAAGGTATTTCTATTTTTAAATTTTTGAGGACTTTCCATACAGGCTGCACCAGTTTGCATTCCCACCAGCAGTGAATGAGGGTTCCCGTTTCTCCACAACCTCTCCAACATTTGTTGTTTTTTGTCTTGGTGATTATAGCCATTCTAACAGGTGTAAGGTGATATCTTAGTGTAGTTTTGATTTGCATTTCCCTGATGATTAGTGATGTTGAACATCTTTTTGTGTGTCTGTTGGCATCTGTATCTCTTCCTTGGAAAAATGTCTGTTCACATCCTCTGCCCATTTTTTTGATCGAGTTGTTTGTTTTTTTGTTCCTCAGTTGTATGAGTTCTTTATATATTATGGAGAATAATCCCTTGTCAGATAAACGATTTGTGAATATTTTCTCCCAGCTGGTGGGTTGTCTATTCATTTTGATCTTGGTTTCATTTGCCTTGTAGAAGCTCTGTAGTCTGATGAAGTCCCGCTTGTTTATTTTTTCTTTTGTTTCCCTTGTCCGAGTAGACATGGAATCTGAAAGGATCCCTTTATGACCAATGTCAGTTAGTGTACTGCCTGTATTTTCTTCCAGGAGTTTTATAGTTTCAGGTCTCAGTTTCAGGTCCTTAATCCATTTTGAGTTGATTTTTGTATATGGTGATAGAATATGGTCTACTTTCATTCTTTTGCATGTGGCTGTCCAATTTTCCCAGCACCATTTATTGAACAGACTTCCCTTTCTCCATTGTATGTTCTTCGCTCCTTTGTCGAAGATTAGCTGTCCATAGGTGTGTGGTTTTGTTTCTGGGCTTTAGCTTCTGTTCCATTGATCTGTGTGTCTATTTTTGTACCAGTACCATGCTGTTTTGATTACTATAGCTCTATAGTATATTTTGAAATGAGGGATTGTGATGCCTCCAGCTTTGTTTTTTTTTTCAGGATTGCTTTAGCTGTTCGGGGTCTTTGGTTGCCCCATACGGATTTCAGTATTTTTTGTTCTATTTCCGTGAAGAATGACATTGGGATTCTGATGATTGCGATTGTATTCAATCTGTAGATTGCTTTAGGTAGTATGGACACTTTAACTATGTTTATTCTTCCAATCCATGTGCATGGAATGTTTTTCCATTTCTTTATGTCTTCCTCTATTTCTTTCAATAGTGTCTTATAGTTTTCATTGTATAGGTCTTTCACCTCCTTGGTTAAATTTATTCCCAGATATTTTATTCTTTTTGTTGCAGTTGTAAATGGGATTGTCTTTTTGAGTTCTCTTTCTGTTAGTTCATCATTAGTGTATAGAAATGCGACTGATTTTTGTAAGTTGATTTTATACCCTGCCACTTTGCTGTAGTTGTTGATTATTTCTAGTAGTTTTCCGATGGGTTTTTTTGGGTTTTCTATGTATGAGATCATGTTGTCTGCAAATAGTGAGAGTTTCATTTGTTCATTGCCTGTTTGGAGTCCTTTTGTTCCTTTTTCTTGCCTAATTGCTCTGCCCCAAACTTCCAGTACTATGTTAAATAAGAGCGGCAAGAGTGGGCACCGTTGTCTTGTTCCTGTGCTCAAAGGAATGGCTTTCAGTTTTTCCCCGTTGAGTAGGATGTTAGCTGTAGGTTTGTCATATATGGCCCTTATTATGTTGAGGTAGTTTCCTTCTATACTCATTTTGTTGAGAGTTTTTATCATAAATGGATGTTGGATCTTGTCGAATGCCTTCTCTGCATCGATTGAGATGATCATGTGGTTTTTATTCTTCATTTTGTTAATGTGGTGTATCACATTGATTGATTTGCAGATGTTGAACCATCCCTGTGTCCCTGGTATAAATCCCACTTGATCATGGTGTATGATCTTTTTGATCTATTGCTGTATTCGGTTTGCCAATATTTTGTTGAACATTTTTGCGTCTATGTTCATGAGTGATATTGGCCTGTAATTTTCCTTCTTTGTATTGTCCTTGTCTGGCTTTGGTATCAGAATGATGTTGGCCTCGTAGAATGTGTTAGGAAGTATTCCATCTTCCTCTATTTTTTTGGAAAAGTTTGAGAAGGATAGGTGTTAAATCTTCTTTGAATGTTTGGTAAAATTCTCCAGGGAAGCCATCTGGGCCTGGGCTTTTATTTTTTGGGAGGTTTTTGATTACTGTTTCAATTTCTTTACTTGTGATTGGTCTGTTCAGATTCTCTATTTCTTCTTGATTCAGTTTTGGGAGGTTGTATGCGTCCAAGAATTTGTCCATTTCCTCTAGGTAGCCCAATTTGTTGGCATAAAGTTTTTCATAGTATTCCATGGGTAATTTATTTTTATGCCCTCAGTTTTCATTGAGAACTGTAGAGTAAAAGTTATAAGAAAGCCACTATTATATTTTTTATAGGAATGTGGTGATTTGATAATCTATTCGTTTACTCAGTGGTTTCTGTATAAAATCTCAAGATAAATATCCTTTAGTATTCAGGTTCAGGAAAAGTGTTGCTTCTCTATTGAAGTATTATGTTTCCATTTTTATAATGAAATGACTACTTTTTCATTTTCTCAAATCTACTCACCTTTCTTGTTTAGAGTGTCCTTTTGTCACCTTTCAGATTCCACTTATCTGCTAAGTAGGACTTGCTTTCTGTTTTCCCCTTATTCTATATAGCTAGTGATTATATCTACTGGTATTTTCCTCCTTTGTATAAGTCTTCTCCCCACATTAAGCCTATCAGAGTCTCCATTTAGATGTCTAATAGGGTTCTTAAACTTAAGATGGTCAAAACTGATCTTCTGCCCTTTTCTCTCTACCCAAATCTCCTTTACACAGTCTTCCTTATCTGAGTTAATGGCAACTTCATCCTTCTTTTACTTAGACAAGGAATCAGATTCATCTTTTACTTTTTTAAATCTCACCCTCTTCGTTTGATTCATTAATAGATTTTGTCATTGACTAAATAAATGTACAGAATCTATTTTCTTTTACCACCTCCACTGCTGCTCCCCTGGTGTAAGTTATCTTTTGCTGTATAATTGCAATAGCTTATTTGCCATTATCTCCCTACTGAATGTTAAAGTGCTTACCCTCCAGTAGCTAACACATTTTACTTAGAGTAAAAGCCAAAGTCTTTTTAAATGGCTTCAAAGCCCTCCATGATCCAGCACCCTCATATGCCTCCCCTCACCTCTCTGACTTTATTTCCTACTTAACTCTCTACTTTGTTCACATTGGTCTCCCTACTGTTTTTTAAAGATGACAGGAACATTCCTATCTCACAACCTTTCTACTTGCTGTATACCCTTGCCTAGAATGTTCTTTGAGGTGTCCTTATGGCTTTTGGTCTGATTTCAGGATTCTGCTGAGAAGTCACTTTCTCAGTGAGGTCTTTCTTGACAGCTCTGTATAAAACAATGTAAAAGCTCTTATTCCCCACTCTTTAATTCCATTATCCTCTTTGATGCATTTGTTACTATTCCTTATTTATTTTCTTTCTGTCTCTCTACCCGTGTTAGAATATATATTTTGTTTTTTTCACAGCCGCATACCCAATTTCGAGAACAGTAGCACATTGATGCTCAGTGAGTGAATGAATAGTGTTTTGTACAGGTGTACAGAGAACTTTTCAAACAGTTTATCACATTAAATCCTCGTAACTTTTGAGGAAGTTAGTGTCACCTGCATTTTAAAGGTGAAATTGTAGTTCTGAGATGATTTAACCACTGAGTGGTAAAATCAGAATTGGAATTCTGTTCTCATCTTTTTACTTTACTATGCTATTTAATATATGGGAGTGTAGATATTAGGTAATTCTCACTATTTTAGCCCATTTGTTTGCCTGTGGTCTGAAAATTAAGAATGTCTTAAATTTAAAGAGTATAAAGCTGTTGTTTCATGTAGTTTCAGCCCTGTGAGAGTTATGAGCAGTTATATGTGGGTACAGTGGCATTTCCCATGGAGCCAGTGCATTCCCAAATCTGAAATTTAAAAGTCTAAATATAAATACTACTATCTAGTTAATTCAACATTCATATATTTGTTCAATCAATATATTGAATGTTTATTGTTGAGCTTATTGTGCAAGGTTCTGGGAATACAGTGATAAGCAGCATAGGCCTGGTTCTTCCCCATATTTGAAGCTTTTGGTCCATTGGGAAAGAAAAGACTTAAACAAGTGATTATAATTCCACATGAGAAATATTTGTGACAGGAAAGTTCAGGGTGTTATAGATGTATGTAAGAGGGCTAACGCAGACTTGGGAGGATATGAGGGAATGCACCCAAGAGGAAGTTACAGATTGAGATCCCAGAATGGATAGGAAATCCCTAGGCAAGTTTGTGGCAAAGGGTGAAGAAAGAGCATAGCAATTTCAAGATCCTAAAAGAGATTCAATTTAGAGGGATTGTAGGTGTATAGTTGGATGTGGTAAGTATTGAGGCTGGAGAAATTACTGGGTCAGGCTTAAGAAGGCATTACAGAAATGCTAATCAAATCATAGAGAAGCCTTAGAGGGGAGTGAAATGATCAGATTGTTTTTTAGATACAGTCATGTGCTGCAGTGACGCATGACTCATGCACCTCAACAATGGACTGCATATATGATGGTGATCCCATAAGATTAGTACCATATGTACACTCTATGATGTTCACTCTGCTATGAAATCACCTAATGACACATGTCTCAGAACATATCCCCATTGTTAAGTGACTGATGACTGTAGATTGGTTTGGTTGCAGTGTACAGAGTGAATTGTAGTGTCGAGAGTGCACTGGAGAAGAGTAAGACTGGAGTAGTGAGATCAGTTGAGAATGATAATTCAGGTAGAAATAGTATTAGCCTAAACTAGAGGAATGATCATGGGAATGGAGAAACATGGGTAGAATAGGAGGGTAAATAGGTGGTATAAAGAACTGCACCTTGTAATGATGGGATATGGGGAATGACTGAGAAAGAAGAGTCAATGGCTACCAGATTTTTGGTTCAATAAGATGGGTAGATGGAGATGTCATTTGCAGAGAAAGGAAAAGGCAGAAGATGAATTCATTTTGGAGATTTTGAGTTTTGAGTCCTGTAGGGGTGTGAGGGCGTCCAAGTGAAGGTATTTGGTAGTCAGCTGTATAGATGGGTCTGAAACCTTAGAAGAAAAATTTGGGTGGATGTCCAAAATTGGGACTTCACAGAATTTTGGATGGTATAAGAAACCATGAAGTTAGATGAGATCACCTAGGGAGAATGTCTAGAGTGAAAAAATCAAAGAGCCTGGGACAAAATCCTGTGTAGCAACATTTATGGTATGGGCTGAGATAAAAAAGTAACTAAAACGAAGACCAAGCAGACACAGAGAGAGCCAGGAGGAAACCTATGAATGTGTGGTAGTCAAGAGAAGACAGTTTCTCAAGGAGGGTGTAGACAGTAGCAGACGTTGCTTGAGGTTAAGTAAGATAAGAAATAAAATGAAATCCTGGATTTAGGGATGAAGAGATCATTAATGACCTGGACAAAAGCAGTCAAGGGAGGTGAATGGGGCAGAAGCTGAGTTGAGGAGGAAGGAAGGGAAGGCAGTGGAGAGAGTAAGTATAAAGCAGTACAGCAGTTGAGGACAATGTATGTTCAAAAATGTTTTGTTCTTTTTCTTAAGAAGAAAAGTCTTGATCATTTTAAAGTGCTAATGACAAAGAAAAGGTAGAGAGGAAGAAGTTGAAGATGCAAATTCAGAAGAATGTGGTTTATCAGCAGAACAGGATTTACCCAGAAGGTGGAGGGAATGAGATCAATTATAGCTATCATGATTAGTCTAAACTATTTGGAGATACATCAGAATTAGTGCTGGGAAGCTGAGGGAGAGAGATCTGACTTTTGATTTCTTCTATAAAAAAGGAGAGATGCTAAGAATGAGGTACAAAGTGGAGAGGTCAGAATTTTGAGGAGACTAAAAAGGTCCCAGCAGAGATTGTTAAACATTTTGAGCCATGCATCCCTTTGGGATTTAGTGGACTACTAGAGGGCTGCATGGCACAAAATGTTTAAGAAGGCTTGATGGATTGTTCTTCAGGAGTTCTGGTCTCTTATGGGTGGAAAGAGTTCATTCTCTTAGGAGAAGTCAGCGGAGCTTTCATTTGATTATTCAGTTTCTGTAAAAGAAGATAGTGCTTATTGCTAGTGTGGCACAGGATCCTTGTGGAATGGTGGTATACACTCGATGTGCCAAAGGTAGAAATTTGGTGGTCTGCAACCTAGACCCCAAGAATTAAGGTGGTGCACAATTTACTTTGGTGTCTGTGGTCCCACATTAGCATTCACCTTGCACTCCTCCTGGTGAGCAGCTTTGCGAGGAAGATTGTTCTGGGGCTTTGATGCTTTAAGAGTCTTTAAAAGTTATTGTTAAAAGTTAAAGCCAGACACTCTTTCTAAAGATTCTTTTTAGAAACTAAGGAATACAGATTTTAAGTCCAGTTAACACATACACGACATTTTCTTAGGAAATGTAGGATTATCTTAAAAATCTTTAAATGATGGTGAAAGATGTTCTGCTCTAGAATGAAAAGAGGGGGAATTTATGCCAGCAACTTTAGTAGATTCCTAGTCCTTCTACTTGGTTTACATGTTTGAACTTAATGTAAGATACTCTGCATTAGTTCTCCATTCACTTTAATAGTGAACTTGGTTTGCTTCCATTAAATGCTTTGTATTTTCATCAAGTTTCTATTTTGTATTATTTTTCTTTAGCACACAGTGCAGCTTACATAAATGTTCTTGTTTAGTTTTTTTTCTCAACAAGTAATTGTATTTTGGGACTCTTGGTTGTTTTAAGTCATTTCATATGACGATACAAGCCATCAAGTAGCTGTAGGGAGGAAGGGAGAGTTTTAGGCCTAATAGGAAGACTTGCTGTTATGTTTTATGACTAACAGTGCCACATACAGAATGCAGATATAATTTTCTGTAAGCTTAGCAATTCAAGGACAATCTGATGAATAAAGCATATGGACATAAAAATATTAGAAATACAATACGGGTAAGATTTCTGTTTTGTCTGATTATGAGATGACCTATTCGCCCTTCCTTCCCCCTCTGTCTCCTTCTCCTCCTTTGTCCCCTCCCCCTTTCTCTTCCCCCCTTTCTTCCTTCTAGTGACTAAGACTTTTTTCCCTTTTATTTTTTTGCTCCTTCTGTGTGATCATGCTCTCTCTTACTTGAATGCTTCTCAATAATACATGTTTAAACTCATTAAAAATAGTGGGCACTGAACCAGGCTGTTTTAAGCACTTTATAGGAATCAATTAATTTAATCCTCATAGCAATCCTATGAAGTATCCCTTTTACAGGTGAAGAAACTGGATACATACAGTAGAGGAGGTGAGATATGAATCAAGAGGGTTTAACTCTAGAGTTCATGTGTTTTAGTACTAGATATTTTTCTCATCTAGGCATTTATTTTAATGATAAACGTTTTCATGACTCTAGTAGAGTTTATAGTCACTAAATCTAAAAGAAAATTTTTATTTTATGGCCATAATAAAATACTCAAACTGAAAATTGCACCTTAGAATCATCTGCCGAAGCCCTTTGTCAGTCTATGGCTTATTAATACCATAGATTGTTTCACTTTTAAAGGCCTCTCAGGTAAGTACCTCATATACTCTGTGCCTGAATATGACAGTCTGGTTATTGAAGCTATATATTACAATATATAGACTAAAATTCTAGCAATGAGGGAGCAAGACAGTGTGGAATTACCTTCCCATCATACAAACTGGAACATTGAACAAAATATAGGAAACAAATATTTTCAGACAACAGGCAGCACAGGACTGAGATTCTTGAGAAAAGGGGAAAGAAACAAGGAAAACCCTATCATTGCCCTGAATTTCGGCCAAGAGGTAATTTCTGGACTGCAGTGCAGGAAGGGGGAACCTCAGCAGAAGGTTATCAATTTTGTTGAGTTGAGAAGTTAGAGATCTGAATTCAAGGAAGCCAAGGTAGTTGGAATTTGTGGAGCTGAATACCTGAAGAGACAGAGATGTAGAGAAGAGCTTCAGAAATGTGATTAGGGGGCTGCCTTGAGAGTTTGGCTGAATACCAATCTGTTAATGGGTAGAGTAAAACCCTACGAGGTTAGACATGAACAGTTTGTGAAGAAAGCAGTTACTGGAGATTAACATGAATAATTCCCAGTGTTAACACAGGTCAAGAATTGTTTGAGGGGCCAGTGGTTTAGTTTGTGCTTGGCAGCCCGGGGTTCGCCGGTTCGGATCCCGGGCGCCTGCTGACGCACGGCCTGTCAGCCATGCCGTGGCGGCATAAAAGTAGAGGAAGATGGGCACGGATGTTAGCCCAGGGCCGGTCTTCCTCAGCAAAAAAGAGGAAGATTAGCAACGGATGTTAGCTCAGGGCTGGTCTTCTTCACAAAAAAAAAAAAGGTTTGAATTCTCTTTATCAAGATTTGAGAGACTTCATTGAATACATGGGCAAATCAGTAGGAGGGTGAAGTGGGGCTACATTAGCATTAAAATGGAGACTATTCTAGTTCTACCCTGAAAAAGCTTCACAATAATATGCAAGTAACTTACCTGTTTGCTAGAAAAGAATCCGCACTCGTTAAAGCAGGGTTTCTCAACCTTGTCACTGATGATATTTGGTCTGGGTAACTCTTTGCTTTGGGGGTCTATCTGGTGCTTTTAGAATTTTACAGATACACCTGATCTCCACTCACTAGACATCAGTAGCAGTCTTCAGTTGTGATAACCAAAGGTGTCTCCAGTCATTGCTATATGTCCCTTGGGGGGCAAAACCATCTCAGATTGAGAATCACTGGTTTTAATAACAAAGTCTAGCGCTCAACAACATCAAATAAAATAAATTACTAGCTGTATATCAAGAGGTAGGAAAATGTGGCCCATAATCGGTAAGAAAAATTAGTTACTAGAGAACCAGAACTGATGGAATTAGCAGACAAAGATGTTAAGATAACTATAATAAAAATGCTCAGTATGCTCAAGGATACAGTGGAAAATGTGACCATAATGAAGAGTGAAATAGAAGTTATTAAAAAAAGAGAGCCAAATGGAACTGCTAGAGATGAAAAACACAATATCAGAAATTAATTTCTTCATGTGAATTCTTTTTCATTTTAGATATGTTGCACTTTTTAAAATTGATGTCTTCGTAGGTTATAACATTGTGAAATTTTAGTTGTATACCATTGTTTGTCAGTCACCATATATATGCATCCCTTCACCCCTTGTGCCCACCCCCCATTCGCCTTCCCCTTGGTAACCACCAAATAGTTCTCTCTGTCCGTGTGTTAGTTTAAATTCCACATATTAGTGAAATCGTGGTGTTTGTCTTTCCCTCTCTGGCTTATTTCGCTTAACATAATACCCTCCAGTCCATGTTGTTGCAAATGGGAGGATTTTGTCTTTTATTATGGCTGAGTAGTATTCCATTGTATATATATACTGCATTTTCTTTATCCAATCATCAGTTGAGGGACACTAGGGTTGCTTCCACTTCTTGGATGTAGTGAATAATGCTGCATTGACACAGGGGTGCATAAACCTCTTTGGATTGTTGATTTCAGGTTTGTTGGATAGATACCCATTAGTGAGATAGCTGGATCATAAGGTATTTCTACTTTTAATTTTTTGAGCACAGAGGCTGCACCAGTTTGCATTCCTGCCAGCGGTGAGTTAAGGTTCCCATTTCTCCACAACCTCTCCAATGTTTGCTGTTTTTTTGTCTTGGTGATTATAACCATTCTAATAGGTATAAGGTGATATCAGTGCAGTTTTGATTTGCATTTCCCTAATGATTAGCAATGTTGAACATCTTTTCATGTGCCTATTGGCCATCTGTTTATCTTCCTTGGAAACATGTCTGTCTATATCCTCTGCCCAGTTTTGATTGGGTTGTTTTTTTTGTTGTTAGGTTGTTTGAGTTCTTTATCTATTATGGAGATTAACCCCTTGTCGGATATATGATTTCCACATATTTTTTCCCAGCTGGTGAGTTGTCTATTCATTTTGATCCTGGTTTCATTTGCCTTGTAGAAGCTCTTTAATCTGATGAAGTCCCACTTGTTTATTTTTTGTTTGTTTCCCTTGTCCGAGTAGACATGGAATTCGAAAAGATCCCTGTATGACCAGTGTCACATAGTGTACTGCCTATATTTTCTTCCAGGAGTTTTATAGTTTCAGGTCTCACTTTCAGGTCTTTAATCCATTTTGAGTTAATTTTTGTGTATGGTGAAAGCAATGGTCTACTTTCATTATTTTTCAGTTTTCCTAGCACCATTTATTGAGGAGACTTTCCTTTCTCCATTGTATGTTGTTAGCTCCTTTGTCAAAGATTAGCTGTCCGTAGATGTGTGGTTTTATTTCTGGGCTTTAGTTCTGTTCCATTAATCTGTGTGTCTGTTTTTGTACTAGTACCATGCTGTTTTGATTACTATAGCTTTATAGTATATTTTGAAGTCAGGGATTGTGATGCTTCCAGCTTTGTTCTTTTTTTTCAGGATTGCTTTAGTTATTCGGGGTCTTTTCTTGCCCCGTATGAATTTTAGTATTCTCTGTTCTATTTCTGTGAAGAATGTCATTGGGATTCTGATTGGGATTGCACTGAATCTGTAGATTGCTTTAGGTAGTATGGACATTTTAACTATGTTTATTCTTCCAATCCACGTGCATGGAATATCTTTCCATTTCTTTATGTCATCATTGATTTCTTTAAATAATGTCTTAGAGTTTTCATTGTATAGGTCTTTCACCTCCTTGGTTAAATTTATTCCTAGGTATTTTATTCTTTTTGTTGAGATCGTATGTGGTATTATCTTTTTGAGTTCTCTTTCTGCTTGTTCATTATTAGAGTATAGAAATGCAATTGATTTTTGTAAGTTGATTTTGTACCTTGCAACTTTGCTGTAGTTGTTGATTATTTCTAATAGTTTTCCAATGGATTCTTTAGGGTTTTCTATATATAAAATCCTGTCATCTGCAAATAGTGAGAGTTTGACTTTTTCATTGCCTATTTGGAGTCCTTTTATTCCTTTTTCTTGCCTAATTGCTCTGGCCAAAACCTCCAGTACTATGTTGAATAAGAGCAGTGATAGTGGGCACCCTTGTCTTGTTCCTGTTCTCAGAGGAATGGCTTTCAGCTTTTCCCCATTGAGTATGATGCTGGCTGTGTATCTGACCTATATGACCTTTATTATGTTGAGGTACTTTCCTTCTGTACCCATTTTGTTGAGCGTTTTATCATAAATGGATGTTGGATCTTGTCAAATGCCTTCTCTGCATCGAGATGATCATGTGGTTTTTATTCTTCATTTTGTTAATCTGGTGTATCACATTGATTGATTTGCGAATGTTGACCCATCCCTGTGTCCCTGGTATAAATCCCACTTGGTCATGATCTTTCTAATGTATTGCCATATGATCTTTTTAATGTATTGCTGTATTCAGTTTGCCTAGATTTTGTTGAGGAGTTTTGCATCTGTGTTCATCAGTGATATTGGCCTGTAGTTTTCCTTCTTTGTATTGTCCTTGTCTGGCTTTGGTATCAGGGTGATGTTGGCCTCATAGAATGTGTTAGGATGTGTTCCATTTTCCTCTGTTTTTTGGAAAAGTTTGAGAAGGATAGGTATTAAATCTTTGAAAGTTTGGTAAAATTCTCCAGAGAAGCCATCTGGTCCTGGACTTTTATTTTTTGGGAAGTTTTTGATTACTCTTTCAATCTCTTGTGATTGCTCTATTCAGATTGTATATTTCTTTTTGAGTTCACTTTTGGGAGGTTGTATGAGTCTAAGAATTTATCCATTTCTTCTGGATTGTCCAATTTGTTTGCATATAGTTTTTCATAGTATTCTCTTATCCTTTGTATTTCTGTGGTATTTGTAGTAATTTCTCCTCTTTCTAATTTTATTTGTATGAGCCTTCTCTCTCCTTTTCTTATTGAGTCTGGTTAAGGATTTGTCAGTTTTGTTTATCTTCTCAAAGAAGCAACTCTTTGTTTTGTTGATCCTTTCTACTGTTTTTTTGGTTTCAATTTCATTTATTTCTGCTCTGATTTTTATTGTTTCCTTCCTTCTGCTGACTTTGGGCTTTGTTCTTCTTTTTCTATTTCTGTTAGATGTAGTTTCATGTTGGTTATTTGGGATTTTGCTTGTTTGTTGAGGTGGGCCTGTATTGTTATGAGTTTCCGTCTAAGGACCGCTTTTGCTGCATCCCATATGAGTTGTTATGGTATTTTCATTTTCGTCTGTTTCCATACATTTTCTGATTTCTCCTTTAATTTTATCAATGATCCATTGGTTGTTCAGTAGCATGTTGTTTAGTCTCTACATCTTTGTTGCTTTCCCAGTTTTTTCCTTGTAGTTGATTTCTAGTTTTGTAGCATTATGGTCAGAAAAGATGCTTGTTTTGATTTCAGTCTTCTTAAATTTATAGAGGCTTGCTTTGTTTCCCAACATATGGTTTATCCTTGAGTATGTTCCATGTGGACTTGAGAAGAATGTGTAATCTGCTGTTTTTGGGTGGAGTGTTCTGTATATATTTATTAAGTCCATCTTGTCTAGTTTTTCATTTAAGTCCACTATTTCCTTATTGACATTTTGTCTAGATGATCTATCCATTAATGTGAGTGGGGTGTTAAGATCCCCTACTATTATTGTGATGTTGTTAATATCTCCTTTTAGGTTTTTTACTAGTTGTTTTATGTACTTTGGTGTTCCTGTGTTGGGTGCATATATATTTATAAGTGATGTCTTCTTGGTGGAGTGTCCCTTTTATCATTATATATTGCCCCTCTTTGTCTGTCATTACCCTTTTTGTCTTCACATCTACTTTGTCTGGTATAAGTATGGTAACACCTGCTCTCTTTTGTTTACCATTAGTTTGGAGTATCGTCTTCCATCCTTTCACTCTGAGTCTGTGTTTGTCTTTAGAACTGAGATGTGTTGCTGGAGGCAGCATATTGTTGGGTCTTTTTTTTTAATCCATCCCATTACTATGTCTATTGATTGGAGAATTCAATCCATTTACATTTAGAGTGATTATTGACATATGAGGGCTTAATGTTGCTATTTTATCGCTCATTTTTCGGTTCTTTTGTATTTCTTTTGTTTCTCGTCCTGTGTGTTTCGGACTTCCAGTTTAGTTTGGTAGTTCTGTGTGATGATTTTCTTAGTTTTCTCCTTATTTTTCATATATGACTCTGTTCTGATTATTTGTTTAGTGGTTACCGTGAGATTTGTATTAAAAAAATCTTATTTCCTTAGACTGGGTTGAATCAATTTCTTTCCTCTTCCCCTTCTAAGTTATTATTGTCACAACTTATTCCATCTTGTGTTGTGAATGTGTGTTTAAAGTGATAAGGTTATATTTATTTTTATGTTTTCCTTCCTCTAATGTTGATGTTTATAATTCAGTGTTTGGTAACCTATTCTGATAGAGACTTGCGATTTTTCTGGTTTTGTCTACCTATTTTTTTCCTTGCTCAAGGCTTTGTATCCCCTTTCTCTTTTTTTCCAGACATGAGGGCCTTCTTGAGCGTTTCTTGTAGTGTGGGTCTTGTGGCCATGAACTCCCTTAGCTTTTGTTTATCGGAAAGTTATTATTTCTCCATCATATCTGAAGGATATTTTCGCTGGATAGAGTATTCTTGGCTGTAAGTTTTTGTCTTTCAGAATTTTGAGTATATGATTGTAGTCTCGCCTAGCCTGTAGAGTTTCTGTTGAGAAATTTGCTGAGAGCCTAATGGGCATTCCTTTTTACGTTACATTTTTGTCTAGCTGCCCTTAATATTTTTTCTTTGTCATTGACTTTTGCCAGCTTTACTGCTATATGCCTCGCAGAGGGTCTCTTGATGTTGATATATTTAGGAGATCTGTTGACTTCATTCACTGGTATTTCCAGCTCCTTCCCTAGATTTGGAAAGTTCTCAGCTACTATTTCTTTGAACAAGCTTTGCTCCTTTTTCCCTCTCTTCTCCCTCTGGAATACCTGTAGTCCTTATGTTGCATTTCCTAATTGGGTCTGATATTTCTCAGAGAATTTCTTCATTTCTTTTTAGTCTTAGTTCTCTTTCCTCTTCTATCTGGAACATTTCTGCATTCGTCTCCTCAATAATGCTAATTCTTTCCTCCATATTGTTAGCTCTTTTCTTTAAAGATTCTAGATTTTCCTTTATCTCCTCTACTGTGGTTTTCATCTCCAACATTTCTGATTGGTTTTTCTTTATGGTTTCAATCTCTTTGGTGAGGAAATTCCTGATTTCTTCGAATTGTCTATCTGTATTTTCTTGTAATTCATTGAGCTTTTTTATCATGGCTATTTTGAATTCTCTGTCGTTTAGGTTATAAATTTCTGTGCCTTCAGGATTGATTTCTAGGTGCTTGTCGTTTTCCTTCTGTTCTGGAGATTTAATGTATTTTTGCCTAGTGCCTGCGGATGGTGGCTTATTTTTTTCTCATACTGGAAATATCTGCTCACAGTTTCCACTTGCCACCACTGGGTGGCGGTCAAACACTGTGTACTGTGATCCTGCTGTGATCCATGGGCACTCTGGCCGACTGCTTGTGCTGAAGTGCCTGGTGTGTGGGGGGAGGGGCTCTCTCTTTCGCCTGCCCAATCCTGGGGGCTTCTCCTTCTTCCCTCGCTATCTTCTGTCCTGGGGTATTCGGATGATGGTGACACCCACACAACAATTCAGTCTTTTCCATGTGGGAATTCCCCACAGGCTGTGAGAGAACTTCCAGAGCGACGGTTTTCCCCACAGAGGGCCGCACCTCCCCCCTCTCTCTCTGGGAGCCGTGTGGACCTGGAGTTGCCTATCGAATGGGGAGGGGGAGGAGTTCTAACCTCTCCTCACTTCCTCTGGGGGTTCCAGCACCTCCACCTTCAGATGTACGACTGCGTGGGTGTCTCCGATGGCTTTTGTGTGTGTGAGTGTCCTCTGTTGATATGCGAGTGTCCTTTTTGTTGTATCTTAGCAGGGGGAGAGTCTAAAGGGGGAAGCTCACTCCACCATGGTGCTGCCGTCACCTCCTCACTTCATGTGAAATTTTAACAGTAGACTAGACAATTGAAGAAAAGATCATTGAACTTGAAAATGTGGCAGTAGAATCTATCCCGAATGAAGCACGAAGAGCATAAAGATGGTAAAACCTTTCGACAATTTGAGATAATTTTAAATGGTCTAACATATGTGTAGCTAGAGTCTCAGAAGGAGATGAGAGAGAGGGTGGACAGAACAAATATTTGAAGAAAGAATGCTAAAAAATTTCCAAATTTGATACAAAGTATAAATCCACAGATCAAATCCAGGAGACTATGTAGAGGTTACTATATTATGACTAATGGGGTTTATCTCATGCATTCAAAAGTTAATGTAATCTAACATATTAACAGTTTAAAGGAGAAAAAAACCATATGGTCATCTCAATAGATTCAGAAACAAAATTTTACGTATTCAACATTTACTTACGATAAAAACTCCATAATAGCAACAGAAAGGAACTTTATAAATTGGATAAAGCTCATCTATGAAAAACCTGGTAATGGTAGATAAATAGTGATATATCTATATGATGGAATATCAATCAGCAATAAAAAGAAATGAAGTACGGGTGCATGGAACAGCATGCTTAGCAAAAGAAACAGAAAAAAAGACTTATGTGCTATATGGTTCTATTTATTTGAAACTCTCAAAAGGACAGAATGAAGATCTGGGGTGATTATATCCTGATTGTTGTGGTTACATGATCTATAAATTTGTAAAAAAATTTGGAATGTCCATTTAAAATGGGTTCATTTTATTGTATGTAAACATTCAAAAAAGTTGATTTAGAAGTATATTACAAAAAATGTATTTGACTTAGGCTAATATCAAAAGTAGTTACAGTAGATCACTGTACTTGTTAGCATTACATTTCTTAAGTTCATAAAAGTTGTTTCTGTTAATTACTTCTCACATATTTTCAAATGTGTAATTGCAGGCTTTTGTTGTTTGAGACATTATACTAAAATGTTTTAAGACTGGTTTTGGGGTCATTTAGAATTCAGTTCAAATGTTAACTTTGTTACTACCTGTATGGCCTTAGGAAAGTTTTTAACATCTCTTTGCCTTGTTTACTTATTTTCAAAATGAGGAGTAACAGTGCTTAATGTTAAGCCTATGGGTGGTTATGTGAATTAGGTATCATTCATGTACAGTGCTTAGCAAGTGCCTGGCACAAATTAAACCCTGAATAAATGGTAATTACCGTTTTTGTTATTACCCCTGTTGTTACTCTTACTGTTAAACTTTAGTAGACTCCTTTAGTGCAATGACTGATATCATGTATTTTTTCCCATCCCTCACCCCCCATTCTGAAATTCTTCAGGAATTTTCTTGCATAATTTACTCTAGAACTTTGTTTCTTAGATTATAACGCCCTTTGAGAATCTAAGAGCTGTGTTTCTTTTACCTAGAAAGATGAGCTGGAAAAATACCCACACAGTTTTCCATAGGGTTGTTCATGGACTCATTGAAGTGTATAAATAAGAACTTTTGCAGCAAGAATGTAGAAACAAGTTTCTTACCCATATAATGTTAAACTGTCTTTAAATTTTTTTTAGGGCCAGCCCCTGGTGGCCTAGTGGTTAAGTTTGGTGCACTCTACTTTGGCAGCCTGGGTTCGGTTCCTGGGTGTGGATCTACGCCACTTGTCTGTCAGTGGCCGTGCTATGGTGGCAGCTCACATACAAAAAGAGGAAGATAGGCAGCGGATGTTAGTTTAGGGCAAATCTTCCTCAGGAAAAAAAAAAGAAATTATTGTTACAATTCAAATTTTCATTGACTGCTTCAAATTTAGACTTACATTATTTCATCCTTGATTTAAAATGATAGGTCTTGAACTGTTGACTTTTTAAAATAAAAATTTGCTAATATTGCCAGTTGTTATATTTGGAAACTCACCCTAACTTTGATCAGATTGAATCATATAACTTTTAAAAATGATTAACTTTATCTCTTTAATGTTTCAGTCTTATATGATGTCATCTTTGTCCAAGAACTGTAAATTTTCACATGCTCTTAAGGACCTTGTATAATATTATTTCCTTGATTTGTAAATTAGCATATTACTAATTAAAAATACCTAAAATTGTTATTGTTTTAAACAGCATCCAAAAGATTAGTATACATTGTATCTTACTCTTTAGGACATTTTAGTACTCAGTCATTTAATTTATTATTTTTATTCTGCCTTTTTTTATTAGGAGGTATAGAATGTAAACACTATGGAAGAAGAATGTCAAAATTTTTGTGATTATCCATGTCATTCATCAAAAACAAATTATTCTTTCAGAAACTGTTTTGACTGGGCCTACTTCACCTTTACCCTCTCCTGGGAATGGGAGCGAAACTGCACCTGGATCAGTTACACAGCCAAAGAAAATTCGAGGAATTGGATTTGGAGATATTTTTAAAGAAGGCTCTGTGAAACTTAGGACAAGAACATCCAGTAATGAAATAGAAGAGAAAAAACCAGAAAAGGTACTAATGATGAACTTTACTTAGATTAACTCCACTTATTCTCTCATTAAGCATTTTTTAAAATGTAAATGTCAGTTTGCAACTCTGTTTATATTTCCTTTTTTGAGATCGTGAATAGTTGGTTATAAATGAGAAAACTATAAGAAACTGTTTTCAAGTTTACAGTGGTTACTTTTATGTTTATATTTGATTTTTATAAAATTAGAATGTTTTTTGGTAAATTTAATGCAAACTTTTCCTTGTGGATGTTTTAGAGTTTTTAGTTATCCTGTAAAAATAGAAAAGGCAAATTTCATTGTTTTTTTTTTTTCTGCCTTTTAAAGCTAAAGTTATGTATTTTTTTCTTTTAATTTGAAGTGGGCCTAAACTGGGCCGTTTTAAAATGGATTCACAATGAGATGGTTGCAACTATTAAGTTAGTTGCAACTATTCAGTTCTCACAACTTAATGAGGCACTGCTTAACTTTCCTTTGGATTGTCAGCAATGGTGAAATCTACTCATCTCCCTCTCTAAAGTGTGGAGAACTTTATTTTTCATTAGCATTTCACTGGCATTGTGAAATAAATGAAAGTGAATGTATCATAAATTATAAGATTTAATCAGATATTTTAAAGTAAATCCTTTAATTTCTATTTTGAAAGAAAAATAGCTATAGTCTTTAAAACATTTATTTCAAAGCTGTTCCTGATGTTAATACTTTGGAGATTTAGATTGAGTACTGACTTCAGATAGGAGGCTTTTCCTTGACTGGTAGGGTGTTGTTTCCCTTGTCGTTCTCATTTATATGTCTATATTTAACTCTTAAGAGTTTAAAGTATTTCTATATTTACTTGCCTACTTTAGCTACATTTCACTAATAAGACTGTATTTTGGTTGGTGAAATATATTCTGAAGTTTTCTCTTCAAGTGATTTGTTTCAACATTTTCTTCTTTTCCGGCTTACAACATATTTTCTCATGTAATAATGATTTGGGTTCAGAAATAGAACTTGTACTTTCTACCCTTCTCTTTTCTGTCTCATTATAAGGGAGTTTAAGAGCCCACTTTCTGGAGTCAGACTTTCTAGATTCACATCTGGGCTCCACTACTAAATTACTGTTATTGTGAGCAGGTTACTTAATTGCTTCCTATCTATAAAGAGAGTGAATGATAGTGCCTACTTTATGCAGATTGTTCTGAGAAGGATTAAGTTATAATGTATGTAAAGTGCTTAGCTCAGGGATTGGTACATAGTAAATTTTCAAATGCTATTATTATTATTTATTTTAGAGATTCTAAAATTAAATCACAAATATTATGGGTATCAGAATATGTTTATTATCCTTAAGATAGGGAGTTTTAAAAATTAGAAATTTTGAGCTATTATATATGTCGCTTTTGAAATCTTCATCTTTTTCATTGCAGAGTTTTCAGGCACATTACTGACCTGGTTATAAGTACCATTAGGGAAAGCTGGATAAGTGTAAATGGAAATTTTGTTTAACAATATTATCTTTATTCTGACTTAAAACAGTTGATGCAGTCCTTTTCTGTTCTAGTCCTTAAACATACAGTCACTGGGATCCAAAACTCAAAGTGTGGAGATGATAAAAACAGACAGTGAAGGTAAAATTAAAGGTAAGTTTTGGAGTAAAATTTTAATATTGGGAATGAAGCATGCTCAAATATATTATTAGATTTGTTGAAGATATTTGTTACACTGTACTACTTGATCAGAGTATTAAATCCTGCTAGATCTAAGCACCATGAGGTCAAGAATTTTAGTATGCTTTGTTGATGTACACCCCCTGCAGTTAGAACTGTGCCTAGAACATAGTAGGCACTTAGTAACTGTTTGAATGTTACTTAATTCAACATATAGTATTGGCCAAAATTGTTAAATTCATGTTTAATAGCTTCTAGTGTACATTTCTTTACACAAAATAGAGGCTTAATAAGGATTTGATGAAAGAATCAATTAATAAGCTACATTATTTACATTCTTTATTTTAGCTAAGGAATATTGTAAAACATTATTTGCCTATGAAGGTACTAATGAAGATGAACTTACTTTTAAAGAGGGAGAGATAATCCATTTGATAAGTAAGGTAAGATATTTCTCACTTTTTCAGTGAATCATTTAATTTATTCATAGAAGTATTTTTCAGTATTCTTACATTCCTCCTAGAATGTAAGCTTTACGAGAGCTGGGACTTTGTCTAGTCTGTTTCTGTGTCCTGAGAACCTGGCATATAGTGAGTGCTCAGAAAGTTCTTTTTTTTTGAGCAAACTTCTGTTGTCTGTCTTTGTTTATAATTGATATATTGCGAATTATCTTTACCAGCATGTTGTATTTTTTTCCTCTAACTGCACCCCCCGCCCCAGGTTTCCATTCTCACTTCCTATTCCATCTCATTCCATTTATTTCCCCATCTAATGTTTGTTTGTAATATAAAAAGAAAGAGAAACAAATGTCCATCAGTATGTAAATGGTTATAAAACTTCATATTTTGGAAAATGATGCAGCTATTTCAAAGAGTGAGGTAGTTTTATAACTTAGATTGAATTAAGGCAAAAGAAAAAGAAAACCCAGTAGTATTGGGTTGTGTGCAGAATCCTATAATAACTATTTGTAATTTGTATTTGTAAAGGAAAGGTATAAATATTTGTTTTTTGCTATAACCCTATGAAATAATTTTTGAAATATTTCCTATTATTTTAAATTGACTTTATCAGATGGTTTAGTGTATGTAATTTTTAATATTCATACAGTTTGGATTGGTAAGACCTAATTTCTCATGGAAGAGTGGTATTTGGAAGGAATTGTAGAAGATCCAGTTAATTACTAAAGCAAATGAATAATGTGATTAATTTATAGTATGTAAAGTATTGAGAAGAATGTTTATTTAAGATACAGTTTGGAAATTCACATTCTCTCTCCACCCTTTTCTCCCACTTTTTCTTTTTCCTTTCTTCTGTCCCTCTGAGAGTGGTTTATCCTTGCAAACTGAGTTTTAAAATTATTTGACGTATTTAAAAAAATTAAACCTGGGGCTGGCCTGGTGGCATAGTGGTTAAGTTCTCACACTCCACTTTGGCGTCCTGGGGTTCACTGGAATAAAGCGCAGAACTGAAAAAATTGGTTTGGATCCCAGGTGCGACCTACACACTGCTCATCAAACCATGCTGTGGTGGCATCCCACATACAAAATAGAGGAAGATTGGCACAGATGTTAGCTTAGCGACAATCTTCCTCAAGCAAAAAGAGGAAGATTGGCAGCAGTTGTTAGCTCAGGGCCAATCTTCCTCACCCAAAAAAAAAGTAAACCCAATTTTATAACTACTGCTAGAAGTAACCTGTGGGGAATATTTTCTTTTAGGAGGACCTCATGATCTCTTTAGGTCTTCTTGTTGTTGTTGCAAAAATAATAGAATTCATTTTGTTATAAACTTTTCCCTTATTTAAAGATAACCCCTGTTATCTTATTATTATTTTTGCATTTTAGGAGACTGGAGAAGCTGGCTGGTGGAAGGGTGAACTTAATGGTAAAGAAGGAGTGTTTCCAGATAATTTTGCTGTTCAGATAAATGAACTGGATAAGGACTTTCCAGTAAGCTTTTATTTTTCAATGATGATGATAATAGTTTAAAGAACCCTTTGCCAATATTTCTTAAAAAAAAAAAACAGGTTTTTTACATTGTTACTGAATAATTTTATGAGGTGGTTTCAGATTTATATATTCAGGTAAAAGTTAACTTGAATTATAGTAAAAGAAAACAATTTTTTCAGTTCTGTGCTTTATTCCTGGTTTTCTTTCCCCTGACTATATTGAAAAGTAACCTTAGACTTCGTTACTTTATTATAATTAAAAGAAAAAAGTCTGGCCATACTAGTTAAGACAAATTAGCACTTGCCTGGAAGAAATTATATTTTTATTTAGTTTTGTTGAAAATCTTTATTTTAAGGTACTGTTGATGTTATTCTGTCAACACATATTTGAGAGGGTAAGAAGCAGTCTTTGCCTTCTTGCGGGATTTAGTATATCTATCTCACTTCTCACACTGAATAAAGTGAGGCTGAGTCATTCATCTGTGATCTTTTGCTTTTCTACAACTTGATCCCTTTTTTTCCCCATGGAAGGGTGGATCTGAGTTTTTAAAATAGAAGGAAAGAGAGTTAGCAGAAACACACAGCAAAACAATCTACCATCTTTGATTTAAGCCAATGCAGAAATCTGTATAACCTTTACAGTCTTTCATTTAGTTCAGTAAATTACTACAGGTTACTCAATGAAGGCTTATGTTGTCTGAGGCCCTTTCTTTGCTAGATTTCATTCAGTATTGAGTCAGCCTTCAGTGTGCTTTACTTTTATACTTTTCTTAATGAACACATTATTTTTTTGGCTTTTATTAGGTGTTTACACAATATTGATTATCAGTTATTTTTAATTTGGAAACAAATTCATATACTTCGAAATGTGTCTTAAGTTTTTTAAGGCATTAAGTCTTTAAAATGAGTGAATGCTTATAAACCTAAGAGAATTTGAATAAATTGAGGAAAAACAGATCCTTGCCTTTAAACTTCTCTTTGAGAGTTCTGAAGAATCAAGAGTGAAAGCTAAATATATTTATTACCTACTCGTTTTTAAAAAAAAAAAAAAAGTCTCACTTTCCCTGCTTCCATTCCTTCCCCCCTAAGCTCAGCTCTTAAAGAGGAGTAAAATGATGTGTAGAAATCTTAAACTAGAGGAGACAGGACAGAACATTTTTGTTCATCATGAAGATTTGTTAGACTTATCCAACTCATTGATAATTTTTGAAATACTTAAATTTTGATCAAGTAGGCATTTGTTCTAATAAATTTTTGTCAGTGACCTTTTGTGGAGTCATTAGGATCTTATTATTTTATAATTTTTGTCAGAGATGGGATGAGGAAAGATGTTCATATAATTTAGATTATTAGTGATCAGAATTTAACTATAAATATTTAATATGTAAGTGTTCAACTGTTTTAACCATTATTATTTTAATAGAAACCAAAGAAACCGCCACCTCCTGTTAAGGGTCCAGGTATGTAAGAAACACATTATTCAGCTCGCTGTTTTTCTTATTTTTAAGTTCTAAAATGGTGAAATTGGGTCTTATGTAAACCATTTATTTTTATTAGCAAAAAAAAATGTGCTATATACAAATTTTTAGAAATATATAAAAATTGAGTGTTCACATGCATTAATATCTGTCAGTATTTTTTTAAAGTACAAACTGTATAAAATAGGAATCTTAAACATAATTTGGATACTTTAGCTATATATGTCTTTTTGAGTTAAGAAAATTGACTATGTTTAAATCTGTTTAGAAAACTTAATATTTTGACCTGGCCGATTAGTTATTCTACTTTTTCAGATCAATTTGTTAATGTCTCAGACAAATGTTAATTACTTATATACTCTTCCTTCAGAGAGAGCACTAAGAGTTAAGCAAACTAGAGGAGTTTATTTTTATTTTTTTAAACAGTTGAATGAATTATGGTACACCTAGAAGAGTTTTTCAGGATTATAGTTTTATAATCTGGCTCTTTTTCTGTTTCTATAAGTTCTAGCCCCAAATTTCTAATTTTCACATTTCAAGTGCAGTACAATTTTTTTTTCTGGAAAGATTTGCTCTTTTTAAGAATGATGTAAGTCCTCCTCTCCTCCGTGGTCTCAGCTTTGTATTTACTGACCTAATCCCAGAGCAAAGAAAGCGTAAGTTAAAAGTAATTTTTATAGTAGTTGGTGTTGGAGGCTTTTAAGCCACTAATCATATGGGGCTTTTAAAATTAATTAAAACTAAATAAAAAATTTAATTTCACAGCCACAGTAGCAACATTTCAAGTCTCAGTAGTCAATACTGGACAGCACAAAAATAGACTATTTACATCATCACAAAAGGTTGTACTGGACAGTGGTGGTGTAGAGGATATAAGCACCTTCGTTTGACAAAGAAGGAACCGAGACCACAGAGTTGTTACTTACTCGTGGTAATAGTGGCAGGTGCGGGATTAGATTTTGAGCCTAGTGGTTCTGGTACATTGTTCTTTCTGTTAAACCTTGTTTTCATCTGATGTTATTTTTAAACTAACCTTTACTTTTTGGTAGTATAATTGTCTTTGTGCTCTAAAACTATTTTTTTTTAAAGTACTAACTTTGTTTTTTTCCTCAGCTCCAAAACCTGAGCTGATAGCAGCTGAGAAGAAGTATTTTCCTGTAAAGCCTGAAGAAAAAGGTGAGGGCTAATTTTTCCACTTCTAGAAAAATAATCTTCCTTTTGTTTTCATTATAAAGAAAAACATTTCTCCACACTGAGTCATTTACACTGATTTTTAACAAGTGTTCAGTATTCACTTTGCAAAGCTTGGAGTTTTCTTGGAGGGAGTAGTTTGTCAAGATTGATAGGAAATTCAGATTTTACTCATTGATATAAATTTACATTCATTCTAAAGTTAAACCAATACTTCAGTAAGAATGTAGTATTTAATCATAGTTATTTCAAATAATGTATATAAGAAAACTAAGCATTAAACAGTTATACTTTTATTATTTTTATAGTGTCTCAGTTGAAATAAATTTAAAAAAATTTCTTAGGTATAAGAGTGAGTTCCTACTTAAAACATGGAAATGATTTATTATGTGTTATTTAATTTTCACTGCATATATTTGTCATGTAAACTTGGAAAGTTATTCTAAGTACCTTATTTATTTTGTTAAAAACATTAGTTACTTTGTTTCGTTATTGTTAATATGGAGAAAATACCTTCTTCTCCCAGTACAGAAAGATCTGCAATGGTTGTATCTAGTAGATTAGGTTATATATATATATACATACAAAAACTTAAATACTGTTTTAGAATGCTTTTGTTTCTGTTGCCAGCGGAACGTATGGAGAGTTCCCATATACTCCCTGCTCCTACCCATGCACAACCTCCCCCACTGTGAACATCCTAGACCAAAGTGGTACATTTGTTACAATCAGTGCATCTCCATTGACACATCATCACCCAGTCTGTAGTTTACATTAGGGTTCACTCCTGGTGTTGTACATTTTATGAGTTTGGAAAAATGTATAATTTGACAAATGTATAATTGTAATATACAGAATAGTCTCACTGCCCTAAAAATCTTCTGTGTGCTGCCTTTTCATCTCTCCCTCCCCCCAACCGCTGGCAACCACTGATCTTTATATTGTCTCCATAGTTTTGCCTGTTTTAGAATGCCATATAGTTGGAATCATACAGTACATAATCATACAGTTTTCACATTAGCTTTTTTCACTTTGTAATATGTACTTAAGGTTTCTCTATGTCTTTTCATGGCTCAATAGTTCACTTCTTTTTAGTGTTGATTAATATTCCAGTGTCTGGATGTACCACAGTTTATGCAGTCACCTACTGAAGGATGTCTTCATTGCTTCCAGGCTTTGGCCATTATGAATAAAGCTGCTATAAACATCCTCAAGCAGGTTTTTGTGTGAATATAAATTTTCACTTCACCTGGGTAAATAGCAAGGAGTGTGATTGCTGGATCACATGGTAAGAGTATGTTTAGTTTTGTAAGAAACTGCCAAACTGTCTTCCAAAACGTCTAAACCATTTTGCGTTTGCACCAACAATGAAGGTGAGAGCTCCTGTTGCTCCACATCCTGGCCAGCATTTGGTGCTTTCAGGAACCAACCCTCAGATTACATTTTTGGTATCATCTTTTACCCTTTTCATTCACTAAATGCAGCATCTACACTGTTGTCCATGAGTATGTTGTGCTCCTTTATAGTTTTATCTCTTTCTCATGATTTGTGCTCAGCATGAAAGATTTTTGTATTCCTTAATTTTTTTTGTATTTGAGAATTTTTAAATTTATAATGCAAAAACAATTTGTACTTAACAAAAGTATTTGTTAATCTCAGAGCTTTGTGATATAGCTATTGTTAGGTCTGAGTCTTGGGTCAGTTTATTATTTTAGTACTTGGTTATAATATCTCTCCTACATGAAAAACTCATCTTATGAAGATACGTAGAGCCAAATTTAAGAAGTCAGTTGCTGGCTTCATTATCTACATTATATTCCTTTTATAATCCCCTCCAACAAGTAGGTAGGGGTTTTGTTAGAATTCAGATAGTGACTTTCCATATTCCCTGAAATCAGTCAGTTAATCTTATAAACAGAATGGGAGGTGAGGCATTTTTATTACATTTATCTGTTCAGAATCCTGGCCACGATGAAGTACAAGGACTGAATTTGCCCTCCTAAGTTAAACAACTAGAAAACTGGACAAAATATATGAAACAATGGATTCAGACGTTGGACAGCAGGTAGTATAGGACTGTTAGCACTGAAACCAATAAGGCAAGCCTAAAATTACCCCATCTTATTGTTGAGAAGCAGTTTACAGGCAGCAGAAAGGAGGAAACCAAACAGAGCCCAGTTTTCCTGCAGAGTTGAAGAGATAGGAGAGAGGAGTTTAGGGAGGCGAAGGTAGCTACAATTCGTGGGCAGAGTGCCAGAATGGAGGGAACTGCAAGGAGAAAGCACTCAGAGATCCTTATAGGACTTACCATGAAGCTTTGGCTGAGTACTAAATCACACACAAGTGAAAGGAAACTTCCATAGCTGGAGAAATTACTGCTGGAAAGCATTTGGTGAAGCAGTTTCTGGAACTCACAAATCGCTCATGTTCCCACAAACCACAGTGAAAAGACCTCATAAGGTATAGGATAGAGTCCATAAAAGGGTATATCACTTGAGACGAAAGACTTCTCTGCACCTTCCTTGGAAACTGATTGAACTAATTCCAGAACAAAATTCAATACAATTTAAAAGAATATTCCAAAATCTAGCACCTAAGAGTGTAAAATTCACAATATCTGGTGTCTGATTAAAAATTACCAGGCATGGAAAACAAGAAGGAAAATAGCAACCCATAACTAGAAGAAAAATCAGTCAATTTAAACAGACCCAGAAATGACAAGAGATGATGCAAATAACATCAAGGACATTAAAACAGCTATTATAAATGTATCCTCTGTATTCAAGAAAGTAGAAGAAAACACAAACATCATGGTGAGAGAAATGGCAAATACCAAAAAGACCCAAATTGAACTTTTGCAGATGAGGAATACAGTATCTGAAATGAAAAGCTCTAGATGTAATTATCAGCAGATTGGAGACTGCAGGAAAAATATTAGTGAACTGGAAGATATAGCAATAGAAACTATCTAAAATGTATAGAAAATACTAGAAAAAATTGAACAGAGCATCAGTGATCTGAGTGATGATATCAGGTGGTTTTACTTTTATGTTTTTGGAGTCCCTGAAGCAATAGAGAGAGTGTGGGAACAGAAAAAATATTTAAAGAAATAATGGTTGAAAAATTTTCAGATTTGGTGAAAACTGTAAGTCCACAGATCCAAGAAACTCAGCGAACTCCAAGCAGAAGAAACATAAAGGAAGCCACCTTAAGGGACATCATAATAAATTTGGCGAAAAGCAATGAAAAAGAGAAAAGCGTAATGTCTGAAAGAAAATAACTGTCAACCTTGATTTTCTCTACCTAGTAAAAATACCTTTCAGGAAATGGAGATGAAATTAAAGCTTTCAGACAAAATCTGAGAGATTTCATTGCCAGCAGACCTGTATGTACTACACAGGAAATGTTGAAAAAAGTTCTTTTTGGCAGAAGGAAAATAATGCTATATGGGTGTTTGAATGTACACAAAATAATGAAGAATGCTAGAAATGGTAAATATCTCAGTAAATATAAAAGACTTTTTTTTCTTATTTTTAAATCTTCACCACCACCAAAACTCTTCATTGTAAAGATTTTAAAACTTTTTATAAAGTGTTGGTTTCAAAGTTTGTATGCAAATATAAGAATTTTTTTATAAGTGAAACAAGACAAATGTATCATGAGGGAAACAGTTCTTAATATTTTCAAAATGTTCTCATTAACCTGACATGGCTTCAATAGATCTGGTGCAAGGAATAGGTAAAATGTCAGCACTTCACCTAGTGAACCTTTGGACACATGTACTGAGAGAGAGAGTTGGTGTCAATCTGAATATTAAATATTGGTATAGATTAAATTATTTCTTTTTAAATAAAAGTAAACATAAATCAAAGTTCTACCCTTGTTCAACAGTCAACAGAGGGAGTTTTTTCAAACCATGCCGAGGGCCAATTTGAGGAACCTTAAGCCTTCTGACAGGAAATATAGTCTATTCCACCAGTATATGTGTTCATGGCTTTATGTCTCTTATGATCTTAATTCCACAGAAGATATCCTTTGAAAAGCTCTGCTTTCTTTGGGGAAGAAAAAAAGGAGCTACTAGAAAACATGAAACTGATCACCCTACTATCTTTGGCTCTTAAGTGACTCCCTATCCTTTCATGGGATACTTTTAGAAATCTTAAGAATGGAGTTTAAATCTTCACTGTCTACTCCCTGCCCCAAATCACATGCGGGTTTGGGTTTCTTAAACCTGCTTAGCAGTTTCCTTCCCCCCTATTTTCTCAAAGGCCTCAAATGCTGGCCATGCTACGCTTCAGGAGAGTAATAATATCAACACTTTGGAGCACATTTTTTTTTTTTCTCTAGCTTTTGGGGAAGACTTTCTTGGATATACCTTTCAGTAGCCCACCTCCTTCTTGGTACCCCATTGTATCCTTGGTATGAAATATGTATGTGATAAGAAGGGAGGAACTGGTGTTTATTTTTGAGTGCTAGGGAGGGATGCATATAAGTGTGTAGAAGAGAATGTAACGAAAGCTGTATTAGGCTTATAAAATCACTTAAATGTAACCTTTATGTACATGTCTTTCTGCACGGCCCCAGTCACACCTACAGGAAGAGCATAATGGGCTGCTGAAGCCCAGCCTGGTTCCACGGTTTTATAAGTAGAGACAGTGAATTTGTGCTTCCTTTTGCTTGGGGAGCATTTCTTTTAGAGTTTCTATTACTGCAGTTGTAGAGGTCAGGATCTGCCTTTTTATTTTTCAGTTGATTCATGAGCAGAACATAGCCAAATAATAAACCTCTCCAAACAGGAACTAAGCACCAATATGTTAATAATGGCAATCTGATTTCCTAATTAGCAGAATGGAAACAGAGAGTTGTTCTGGTGGCTGTTTCTTCTTGTCTCTCACCTGGCACAGATTTTAGCCTGGCATTAACAGCCAGCAAGTTACTCTTGCTGGGAGGATGTAGTCTCATGCTCGTAATTCACTACTGATACATGAGACTACAGATTTTGAGGATCTTGTTAGCTGATTTCTGGGACTTTCAACCCCAGTAAATTAAATTGTGAATCTTACCCTATCTCCTTGAAAAAGGTTTGGGGCTCTACTGACTATATAAGACTTTGTGTCTTACAGAAGGTCATGTGGTTCCCATCCAAACGTCCAGGAGCATCATTAATTCATTCAGTCATTCACTGAACTAAAAATTAATAAAGACTATCAGAGTTGGATCTTTTGTTGTCTTATTCTTGATTCTTTGGGCAATCATACATATAAAGGCTCACAGCTTCAACCACCATCTGTATGCTGCTGATTTCCAGTCAGTGTTTGGTTGGATTTATTCACATTCATTACTTACTTCCAATTGTTTGCATTTCACGCTTTCTGCCTAAAATGTATGTATAACATTTTAGAATTTCCTTTATGGAGGATCCAGTGGTGGAATGTGTTTTGTTTGTTTGAAAATATTTTGTTCTCCTCATTCTTGAAACATATTTTTACCTTACACTGAATTCTGGTCTTGGTATGTAATTCAACATACTGCCTGAAATGGAAGTCTTGAGGTGTCTCCTTCACATCTTTGCTAGGAATATTCTTTTCTTCCTTTGAGCCAAGAAAAGTAATGCTTAATTTATGAAGAGTAAAAACTTGATGAAAATTAAAATGTAATAAGAAGGTATGGATTTTCCAATTCATATGTCGGCCATGAATGCTTAAATCAGTATTCTTCATATTGCAGAGTGATTTGGAGATCAGTGTTCAAAATTTGCTTTTAAATTATGTGCTCTGGAACCTTGGTATAATACCGTTTACTCTAGTGTGAAATTAAAATCAAGATCCATGTGTTTGAGATTGATTTAAGGCACTTATTGGAGGTACTGAACTCAAATGACTTTTCATCTGTGACACAATCTGCAGTACATAGACTCTTAGTTGAGAGCTCTGGCTGGACTCTATTGTTTTATATTTGGTGTGCTTACCAAAAAGAAAAGAATACTAGAGAGAAATACTTATCTCTAATGTTCTCCAAAGAACATTTTGATATCTGTAATATATCACTCCATTTTGAACCTAAAAATAATCTTGACCTCTTAAGAAGTAGCAAACAATATTTTATGTGTTATACTTCCCCACACATGAAACAGACTTTTAACCAGTGTTAAACATGCAGTAACATAAAATCAATCAGTATGTATGTATGAGGCAACTGGCTTCTGCTAGTTACTAGGAAGATTTAAAAAGTTTTTTTCTTTTCCATTTCTAAAAGTGATATTCTGACAATTGCTAGTTGAGTAGTTAATATGCATAATAATGAGGTTTTGATTATGTGGAGACTTAGAAAACTAGCAGAATGTGTTGACTGGAAAAGTGAAAGTAATTCTAGGCCACAGAAAGAGAATATGAAAAGAGAGAAAGCATAGCATAGTTGGGAAATGGCTATAGGTACCTAGGAGGAGATAGGAGAAATTAAGCTAAAGGGTAGCTTGCTACAGTTGTTCTCAGTTCTGGCGGTATTAGAATTACCTGGGTGTCTTTAAAAAATATGCGGATGCCTAGGAACCTCTCCAGAATCTTTGTAGGGTAGGACTCAGGTATTAGTATTTTTAAACCTCTCCACCTGTTGCTAATCTGAAGACAAAATTGAGAAGCACTTATGTAGTTCATGAAAGGCCTTTCAGTGCTATGGCAAGGAGTGTGTATTTAACTATTCGTTTATATCTTGTTCTGCTCCAAAAAGTATTTAAAGTAGTGATAAGGGTCTCAGAATTTATACTATGGAAATAAAATGCCTGTGTGTGTGTTTCATACAAATATGTGTGTGTGTTATATGACACACGGCACATCAACTTAATATGTTTGAAAGCTTCCTATTGCAGTTGGGGAAAAAAATCCAGCTTACGGTATTTTTTTCTCAAAAGGAGACTTTCTTGACTACATTTGCCTTAGTTTGGCCTACTGGGTATTGAGTGATATAGCCCCTGTCGACTTTTCTAATATATCTCAAACTTCTCTTGCTCACTGTGTGTAGTACAGTCTTCTGCTGTATGATGTTCATAGAATACCAGTTTTTTTCTCTCACAGTTACATGCTTTACTACTCTATCTAAGTGTAGATGTTTCTCATTATTATATATCACACATTAGTTTAGATATTTATTTTTTGTATGTGTGTTTTTCCCACACTTGACTAAACTCCATGAGGGCAGAGGTGTAAGATGTGGTGTGTGTGTGTGTGTGTGTGTGTGTATCTGAATCTTATTTGGCGTTGGTTCTGTAGGTCCTTGCACAGTAGGTAAATAATGCATAGGGGATACTCAGTATAATATTTATTGTATAATTTGAAGGCTTTTAAACACTGATGTGACATATCCATATAAGTTTTTCTGAAACTTTGTTCTAGTGCTGTTTGGATCGATGTGGTGGTGGTATGGATAAAAGGAAGTTGGAATGTTTTAGGAGCAAAGAAAGGAAAATCCTTACTCAAACTGACTTAAACAGTAGGGAAACAGTCTCACATAATGGGAGTCCAGAAGTGGGAGTCATAGGACCCCCAACTCAATACTTGCATTTTGGACCTGGATTATATCTCTCCGTTTATTCTGCCATCCTTAGTGTCTATCTTTAGATTGTTTCCCCTTGTGGTCGCAAGAATGCTGATAGTGAGAATCAGGACAGCATAATTTCTTGTCCATTTGATAGGAAAGAGAGGAAAACCTCTCCATAACTGTGCAATGTAAGTCTTTTCAGTTTTTTGGATGAAATTTGGGCATATGTTCACTTGTAGGTCAGTAAGTCTTGTAAAAAGAAAATACTGTGCACGTATTGGCACTTAAGGTAGGATGCATTTGAGTGAATCAACTACATTATCTGCTAAATAGATGCATTGTATGAGATATGTTTATCTCTTTATGAAGAGATGTATTTGGGCTCTACCATAAGCAAGGTGGTTTACATTTTACATTAGCGCATCTTGTTGACTCACTGGGTCCCAACAGTTGTGAGAATGGGAAAATAAGATAGGCAATATGAAATAGAGATGGTTTTTGGAGGAAAATATGTGTGAGTTAAGCTTTTGACATGGCATTTGATAAGCATGTAGGATATATGGGAGGAACCTTTGCTAAGCGTTTGTATTAAGTATTTTATTTGGAATAAATAAGTAATTTATTTATTTATTTATTTATTTATTTATTTATTTGGAAGGTGCTAGCCTGGAAGTTAGCTATTAAACTTGTGGATTTGGGTAAGATTATCCCAAAAGATTGCTTAAAATGAGAATGAGAAGAGAGCTTAGCATAGAATCTTAGAATATGTACATTTAAGACCTTGTTAGATGAACTGTAACTCTTGAAGAAGACCAATAGGGAGTTGTCATAGAGACAGGCAGAGAATAATCAGAGTGGTATTGTAAAAGCCAAGACAGTAGATACAAGTTAAAGTTGAAGCAGAAGATTCTTCTGGCAGTGACAAATGAGGATCATATCTGCTGAGAACAACTAGAAGGATTGTGTGAAATATATGCATATTTGTTAGAAGTCATCTGTTAGAAATAGAACTACAAAGGAAATGACAAATTATAGGGCCAAGATTTAGGAGAGGAGGGGAGTCTGGTAAAGTAAGTCTGCCATTTGGGCCTGTGTTTCCTTTTGAGGCATTTGCCAATTGTGAAAGTGGTAGCTGAGACTATGAAAAGAATTTTCAATAGATTTTTGGGTTCAAGGAGATAAAAATGGAAGTTCAGGGCTCATGAAAAAGGAGATAATCTTAGTAAACGCTAAGATTTTGAGTTTGGGACTTTGAGTTGGGTTCCCAAAGGACTTCCTTTAATAGGAAGTGTGAAATAGAAGTAGAACTAGCTCTCAAAAGCACTGAAGCCCAACTTCTAATTCTCTCGATCCCTGATAGGAAGAAGGTGATCTGAGATTTTTACTGACTTGTAGCCTAGCTGCCTGAAGGAAAAGTAAACCTTTATTCCCTGGAGAAGATGACATCATCTAGAACTTTAAATTATGTTTGTATGTTTTCACATAAATGTCTTATGTCTTGTATTCATTCAGGAATAACCAGACATAACTTGGGGATAGGACACATGACTAGAAACAAACAACAGAAAATGGAACCTGGCCTACAGGGGTTCCAGCTATTGGAGATACCACACACAAGCTGTAAAGTACCTTTGCTTAATATATGTTCAAAATAATAAGAGTGATCAATAATTTTGGCAGAACTAGAAACCATATAAATATAAATGTATGTATAAGTGAATGTAAGTGTAAATATATAAATATAAATACACACGATATGTGTGTGTAGGTTTATGTATATATGCACACGCATGTTAATATATATGTCTGTGTATTTTCAAAAGGAAATGTCTGAATTGAAGATAAGAGGGGTAAAAAAAGATGGAAAATATAGAAAAGATCTTAAGAGACATATAGAATACAGTGAAAAGGTCTAATATACATGCAATTGAAGACCCTGATGGGGAGGAGAGAGAATGAAGCAGAAACCTTATTTAAAGATATAATCGTTTCCAGTTTTCCAAAAATGAAAAGGAAAAAGCCACAGAAGCAAGAAGTACTATGGAGTCCAACCTGGATATGTGCAAAGAAAACTACCCCATATATCTGTTGTCATCATGCAGATGTAAACAAAAGACAAGGGTAATATTGAAAGCAGTCAGAGAATAAGACACATTAACTTTAGAGGAGCAAAAATAAGACTGACGGTTGCTTCTCAGTAGAAAAAAATGAAAGCCAGAAGACAGTAGAATGATGTCACCAAAGTGTTAAAGGAAATAATTGCTAACCTAGAATTATATTGCCAGTGAAAATATCTTCAGAATAAAAGATGAACTAAAGACATTTTTAGACCAGTCAAATCTGAGAGAATTTGTTATCACTAGCATGCTAGTACTATAGGCAGTATTAAAGTGTGTTATTCAGGTAGAAGGGAAATGATTCCAAATGTAAGGTTGGAGATGCAGAAATGAAGAGCAACAGAAAGGCTTAAGTTGGTAGGTAAGTCTAAATATTAACTTACAAAACATTAATAATGACTTCTGGGCTTTCGTTGAAATAAAAGCACAGCAAGACAGCAGGGGCGTAAATGGAGTTAAAGTGTTATGGCAGTAGAAAAATTTATATTTGACTTTAATAAGTCAAGGATGTATGTTATCTCTAGACAACTACAAGAAATATGATGTATAAGTAATAAGGTAATAGAGTATGGAATAATAAAAATTAACACAAAAAAGGCAAGAAAGAAGAGAAAATGAAACAGACCAAGCAAGAAAAAAATAAATATTAAGTAATTATAGAAAATGTAAATGGACTAAAAATTCCAATTAAAAGAAAAATTGTTAGACTTTAAAAAAAACCCAACCATATTTTACTACCAAGAATCGTACCTTAATGATAAGGATTCAGGAAGGATTAAATTGAAAGGGTGGACAAAGATATGCCAGGCAAACGTCAACCAAAAGAAAGCTGGTTTAACTATATTAATAGGTGACAAAGTAGACTATAGAGCAAAAAGCATCATTTAAGAGAGACATTTAATTAAGGTCATGTGATTTGTAACCAAGTTGCCATTGCAGTAGAGAAAAGATGAAGTAAATCATGTTGATTAATTGATATCCATATAAGAAATAAATCTTGACCTGTACCTCACATTATACACAGACATGAATCTGGAAATAGATTGATAGGTGCTTGCTTTATGACCAAACTTCCACTGTAGAGCAGTGGGAAAGGACATTCTTTTCAATAAATGATACTAAAGGAAGCTTGAACCCTACTTTATAATATGCATAAAAGTCAGTTTCATGTGGATTTAGGCTCTAAATTTTCTACAAAATAATATAAGCAAGTACTTCTATGTCCTTGGAGTAGGAAGCTATTTCTTGAACAGGACACATAAGACACTATCATAAGGCAAAAGATTGATTGTTTGGGCTATGTTAAAATTAGGAATGTCTGTTACAAAGACATCAAGAGGATGAAAATTTATGCCATAGAATAGGAGATAATGTTTATAACACAGATAAGTGACAAAAGTGCTAATATTCAGAATATATAAAGAATTCCTACAAATTAATAAGAAAAAGACAGCCCAGTAGAATGCAGTTAAGAGTCTTGAATAGGCACTTTATCAAAGTATGAAAAGTTACTCAATTTCATTACTCAGCAAGGAAATATAATTTTAAACCAAAGTAAGATTCTCACCAAAATGGATGAAAATTTTAAAAAAGACTTAACACTAAATGTTGTTGAGGATACAGATTAGCAGAACTCCCATACACTGTTGGTGAGAATGTAAATTGTTTTATCTAATTTGGAGAACTAAAGTTGAATGTATCCATACTCTGTTACCCAGCCCTTTCACTCCCAGTTATATACCCGGCAGAAATCTGTGCTCCATATGTGCACAAAAGACTCAAGAAAGTTTATGATAGCATTATTTATATTGGCCCACAATTGGAAACAACACAAATGTCCATCAGCAGTTGAATGGGTAAGTAAATAGAAGTATTTTCATATACCAGGATACTATATAACAACAAATAAATGAACTAGCATTTCACACAGTAACACGAATCTTATGATTTCATTGATGTAAAGTTAAAATATGCAAAAGTGATCTATGGTGTTAGATGACACCTTTGAATAGGAGCAGTGGAGTAGTAATTGGGAAGAGGCATGAGGGGAAATTAATGTGGCTAATGTTCAGTTCTTAGCCTGAGTGGTGGTTACTTAACGTGTTCACATGATAACTTCTTGAGCTTTGTACTTGTGCTTCTGAAAATATGTTATACTCCAGATTAAGTCACTTCAGTGAGATAAATATGAGTAGATTTCTTTTGTTCTAAATTTTTCTAAAATGTTAGGAAAATAGATTCAGTTAAGAATGAACTTCCTACTTTTTGGGTAGTACTGTATTTTTCTCTAATGCATCTCCAAGTGACCACTGATAAAAAATGGAATATATGATTTTTCAGTCAGAATTTATGTACTTGTAATTATTCATGCTTTGTGCCAGTATTATTACTTATTTTTCTATTCTTATTCATACAGCAGGGACGTAACCCTCATCTGAATTAATAAATGGATTAACTTACTATGTACAGTGTTAGTAATGTATTGTCATGTTCTGTAGTAAATAGGATAAGACATTTTAGTTATTTTGCTGTATTTTGTTAGCTACCATATATTTTAGCAAAAAATTTTATACACTTAGGATAGTTCTTTTTTCTATCTTAAATTGTCATAACATCTGTATCTTCTGTATTTCTTCCTTTGGGCATTTGGATAGCTAATAAGACTTTTTAAAATTAAATCTAAATTTCCTCTTGTTTTTGGTGAATTTCTAGCTAAACTAAAATTCTGGTATGCACACTTGAATATCCATAAGCAAAAGGATGAAATTGAACCCCTGCCTCATATCATATACAAAATTTGACGGAAAATGGATCATTCACTTAAATATAAGAGGTATAAAACTAAAACTCTTAGAAGAAAACATCAGGATAAATCTTCATGACCTTGGATTTTGGCAGTGGATTCTTAGATACGACGCTAAAAGCACAGACAACAAAAGAAGAAGTAGTTGAACTTCATTAAAATTAAAAACTTCTGTGCATCAAAGGACATCATCAGGAAAGTGAAAAGACAAACTACAGAATGGGAGAAAATATTTGCAAGCCCTAGATCCAGTATCTGGAATATATAAATAACTATTACAACTCATTATCAAAAAGATAACCCAATCAAAAAATGGGCAAAGGACTGAAATAGACATTTTGCTAACGGAGATATACAAATAGCTAATAAGCACATGACAGAATGTTCGATGTCATTAGGGAAATGCAAACCGAAACCACAGTAAGCTACCACTTCACACCCACTAGGATGGCTGTAATAATAATAAAAATGGAAAATAACAAATGTTGGCAAGGATGTAGAGCAATCGGATCCCTCGTATATTGCTGATGGGACTGTAAAATATTTCAACTGCTATGAGAAACAGTTTGGTAGTTCTTCAAAAAGTTAAAGATAGAATTACCATATGATCCAGCCATTCCTCCTAGATACATACCCGAAAGAATTGAAAAATAGATACTCAAACAAATACTTGTACATGAATGTTCATAGCAACATTGTTCACAATAGCCAAAAGGTAGAAACAACCCAGATATCCTTTAACAGATGAATGGATTGTGCTATATACGTATAATGGATATTATTCAGTCATAAAAATGAATGAAGTAGTGATATATGCCACAATGTGGATGAACCTCGAAAACTTTATGCAATGTGAAATAAGGCCGACACAAAAGATCACACATGTTGTATGATTCCATGTATAGGAAATATCCAGAATAGGTAAATCTATAGAAGGAGCAGAGGTGGTTGCCAGGGGCTGGGAGGGGAGGAAATTGGGAGTAACTGATTGATAGAAACATAGTTTTCTTTTGGGGCGATGAAAGGGTTTTGGAACTAGATAGAGGTGGTGGTTGTATAACATTGTGAGTGTACTAAATGGCACTGAATTGTTCACTTTAAAATGGTTAATTTTATGTTATGTAAGTTTAACCTTGATAAAAATAAATAATATCTTGTTCTCAAATACATTGCTGACATATATTAGTTATATAATAAATCAACATACTATTGTTGATTTAGTCATGGCTATACCAGAAATGATAAACATTATTTTTGTCATCTTTGGTTTCCATGAATATTAAATGTGTTCTTTTGTTGTAGAATAAACTACCAAATTGATTTCAAGCTGTTATTTATATATCTGTTAAAAGAATTATATTTAATTAATCAGTGAACTTCTATTTAATTTGTCCTTTAACATTTTTCCTAGTATTTTATATAAAGCATCTTTCTTAATATTTTCTAGAAATTTGTTTGGCTGACTAATGGCTTATAATTAGAATTGGGGAGTTTTGGCTTCCACTCCTGGTGGTATAATTATATGATATGTTGTTATATTTTGAGACCATGTAAAAATGGCTTTTTGTACCAAATGATGACCAGGGCTTTAATAGACTAAGGTATATTTTCAAATGATCCAAGGAAGCTATACATAAATGATAAAACTGAAACAAGGGGGGTATTTTGTATTTTCATTGTTAGATGAAATCAGTAATTTTGAACAAGTGGTTTACCCATGGCCTGCAGTGTTCAAGATTCATAATCACTATTTCCTGATTGATATCTCATGAAATTACTTATGGTCCTGTGATAGACATTCTTTTTGAAGACCAAATGAATTTTGGAAATTACTCAGTATTGCACTTACGAGTTTCTTATTTTTGCATATATGCCTTATAACACATATTTGCTGACTGCTCTGTCATGAACATCTAATATGTGTGCACGTGTCAGTTTTAATGCTTGTTCTTAATACCTGAAAGATCAGGAACCGAGTATTTCATTATGTATAGTACCATGCCTTTTTGGTGATAAAGTTGTTTTTATTGACAGAGAATAAAATTATTTTCAATGTTGTTTTTCTCCAGCATATTTTCTTACCTATTTCATAGAATTATTAAATGAAATGGTGTTAATAAAAGTCGTAGTACTATGGTGAGGATTACAGGCATACCTCATTTTCTTGCTCTTTGCTTTATTATGCCTCTCAGATACTGTGACTTTTTTAAAAATTGAAAGTTTTTAGCAACCCTGTGTCAAGTCCGTTAGAGCCATTTTTCCAACAGCATTTGCTTATTTCATGTCTCTGTGTCACATTTTGGTAATTCTCTCAATATTTCAAACTTTTTCATTGTTATTATATTGTTCTGGTGACCTGTGACCAATGGTCTTGGATGTTACTATTGTCATTGTTTTGAGGTGCCACGAACCTTGACTATAAGATGGTGAATTTAATCGATAAAAGTTGTGTTTGCACTGTACTGTAGTCTATTAAGCGTGACCAGCTGTTCACTGACCACGCCGTTCCCCCATCTTTCCCTATCTCCTTGGGCCTCCCTATTCTCTGAGACACAACATTAAAGTTAAAAGTTAGGCCAATTAATAACAGTACACCAGCCTCTAAGTGTTCAAGTGAAAAGAAGAGCCATGCATCTCTCACTTTAAATCAAAAGCTAGAAATAATTAAGCTTAGTGAGGAAGGCATGTCAAAAGCTGAAACTGGCTGAAAGCTCAGCCTCTGTGCCAAACAGTTAGCCATGTTGGGAATGCAAACTAAAAGTTCTTGAAGGAAATTAAAAGTGCTACTCCAGTGAACACACAAATGATAAGAAAGTGAAACAGCCTATTGCTGAAATGGAGAACGTTTTACTGGTCTGGATAAGATCAAACCAGCCACAACATTCCCTCAAGTCAAAGCCTAATGCAGAGCAAGGCCGTACCTCTCTTACAGTTCTGTGAAGGCTGGGAGAGGTGAGGAAGCTGCAGAAGAAAAGTTTGAAGCCAGCAGAGTTTGGTTCATGAGATTTAAGGAAAGAAGTTGTCTTCGTAACAGGAAAGTGCAGGGTGAAGCAGCAAGTGCTGATGTAGAAGCTGCAGCAAGTTCCCCAGAAGATGTAGCTACGATGATGAGGGTGGTTACACTAAACGACAGATTTTCAGTGTAGATGAAACAGCCTTATATTGGAAGAAGATGCCAGCTAGGACTTTCATAGCTGTAGAGGAGAAGTCAGTGCCTGGTTTCAAAACTTCAAAGGACAGGCTGACTCTCTTGTTAGGAGCTAATGCAGCTAGTGAGTTTAAGTTGAAGCCAATACTCATTTATCATTTCAAAAATTCTTAAAAATTGTGCAAAATCTACTCTGCTTACACTCTATAAATGGAACAACGAAGCCTAGATGACTGCAATTTGTTTACAACATGATTTACTGAATCTTTTAAGCCCACTGTCGAGGCCTACTACTTAGAAAAAAAGATTCCTTTCAAAATACTGCTGCTCATTAACAATGCACCTGGTCACCCAAAAGCCTTATGGAGACTTACAATGAGATTGTTGTTTTCATGTCTGCTAACACAGCATCCATTCTGCAGCCCATGGGTCAAGGAATAATTTCAACTTTCAAGTCTTATGCTTGAAGAAATACATTTCATAAGGCTATTGCTGCCATAGTGATTCCTCTGATGGATATGGGCAAAGTAGATTGAAAACCTGGAAAGGATTCACCATTCTAGGTGCATTAAGAACATTCATGATTCATGGGAAGAGGTCAAAATATTATTAACAAGAGTTTGGAAGTAGATTCCAACCCTCATGGATGACTTTGAGGGGTTCAAGACTTCAGTGGAGGAAGTAACTGCACATATGTTGGAAACAGCCAGAGAACTAGAACTAGAACTAGAATTAGAAGTGGAGCCTGAAGACGCCACTGAATTGCTGCAATCTCTTGATAAAACTTTAACAGATGAGGAGTTGCTTTTTATGGGGGAGCAAAGAAAGTGGTTTCTTGAGACGAAATCTGCTCCTGGTGAAGAAGCTGTGAAGATTGTTGAAATGACAACAAAGGATTTAGAATATCAAATCAACTTAGTTGATAAAGCAGTGACAAAGTTTGAGAGAATTGACTCCAATTTTGAAAGAGTTTCTACTGTGGGTAAAATGTTATCAAACAGCATCACATGCTACAGGGAAATTGTTTGTGAAAGGGAGAGTCAATCGATGCAGCAGACTTCATTGTTGTTTTAAGAAATTTTAAGAAATTTCCACAGCCACCCTACCCTTGAGCAACCACACCCTGATCAGTCAGCAGCCATCAACATCAAGGCAAGACCCTCCACCAGCAAAAAAGAGCATGACTCACTGAAGGCTCAGATAATGGTTAGCATTTTTTAGCAATAAAGTATTTTTTTTTCTTTTTTTTTTTTTGTGAGGAAGACCAGCCCTGAGCTAACATCTGTCCAATCCTCCTCTTTTTGCTGAGGAAGACTGGCCCTGGGCTAACATCGTGCCCATCTTCCTCTACTTTATATGGGATGCCACCACGGTGTGGCTGACAGGCAGTGCATCGGTGGGCGCCCGGGATCCGAACCTGCGAACCCCGGGCTGCCAAGCGCGGACTAAACCGCTGCGCCACCAGGCGGCCCCCAACAATAAAGTATTTTTTAATTAAGGTATGAACATTGGTTTTTAGACATAATGCTTTTGCACACTAAATAGACTACAGTGTAGTGTAAACATAACTTTTATATGCACTGTGAAACCAAAAAATTTGTGCGACTCACTTTGTTGTGATATTTGCTTTATTGTGATGGTCTGGAACCGAACTCGAAATATCTCTGAGGTATGCCTGTGTAAATGTAAGCCTGTAATTTTCTCATCTGTGTCTAATCAGTCTAGCTTCAGTTTCTCTTAACATTTGATTTTTTCCTTTCTCATCGTGATTATTGTTAAATAATTATGCTAAATGGTACTAAAGTTACTACTGAATTTCGGTTTCAGAATGTGGTCTGGATTTAAGTCTGGAAAATATTGTTCTCTGCTTAGTGTAAAATTATATATGATTATATTTGAGGAGAACATACCCCTAAAAGCAAAGGATGTTGGGAAGACAGAAGCAGGCATTATTTGTTAATCAGAACTTATTAGTGATCCCTCTCCCCACCAAAGTAAAATTTTTTAGATATTTAGGCTTATTAAATTATAACTTAAAACAGATAAAACAGTGCATGTCATGCAAATAATGTTTCTCTTTTTGTGTTTCACACTGTTCCAGTCTGACATTATCTTTAAGAAATAGAAAAACCTAAATAGTTCTGATATTTATAACTTATTAAATATTTTTAAATAATAGATGAAAAATCAGTGCTGGAACAGAAACCTTCTAAACCAGCTGCTCCACAAGTCCCACCCAAGAAGCCTACTCCACCCACCAAAGCCAATAATTTATTGAGAACTCCTGGAGCAATGTATCCAAGGCGACCTGAAAAACCAGTTCCTCCACCACCTCCTGTAGCCAAGTAAGTTTTACCTAATTTTAAGTTAGTCTATTGATTTATCTGCCTTTGGCATAAATGACTCTACTGCCTTTCTAAATCTCCAAGTAATTTTTAAAGTATTTGTTTTCCATATTTTTTCTATAGACTGTAATAATTCTTTGTTAAATGTTAATCATATATTCACACTGGTGAATATACTCATATTAAGCTGTTTTTACCTTTCTGGTTTTATTGTGATTGGTGTTAGGGTAGAGGTTTATGAAAATAATTTTATAGAACAGAAAGAAAAACCAGTATTATAACATGTTTAGTGTCATTAAATTACAATGTTAAAAAATGGTCATGTTTCACATACAAGTGATTTTTGCATATGTTTGATTTTCTCATTTCAGGATTAATGGGGAAGTTTCTACCATTTCATCAAAATTTGAAACTGAGCCAGTATCAAAACCAAAGATAGATTCTGAACAGTTACCACTTAGACCAAAATCAGTAGACCTAGACTCCTTTACAGTTAGGAGCTCTAAAGAAACAGGTAAGTTAATGTGTAGAAAGGTAGTGTGTTAAAAAAAGGTGCCAATATAGTTGTCAGAAACTGTTTAAAATAAGAAATTTGTGTGTGGATAGATAAAGTGGAAAAAGAAAACTAAAAGAAGATAAATGGGCAAAATATATATGGTTCACATAAGCTTTCTTACTGGTCAGAGGACTGAGATGGATATTAAAGATCATCCATTTATCATTCTTATTTCTTCATAATGGAATGACCATACCATCTAACTCAGGAAGATATGAATACATTTTAGTTTTAAAAGTTTAAAAATAAAGAGGTGACATAGACTTTCAATGTCAGCACTAGATTATATGTAAGAAGATTATTTTTATTTCTCCACTTAAAATACTTTTGTTTCCAATTCGAGAAAGTAGGTTTTTTATGATTCTCTCTCTATATATATTAACACGCTTTACTTTTGTAGCTAAATGTTGTTCCTTAAGTTTTAGTACTGATTTTTTAGCCCATTAGTCATCTTTATTTGTTTCCCAGTCTTTTATAACTCTTAGTTGTAAAATGGAAAACTTGAAACAGAGAAGTCTTGATATAAAGGTCTCATTATTAAAAGTATTGCATGATCATTACTTTTTTGGTAATGGTTATTATATAGTATTTTGTATTTGTTTTTAGATTTTTTTACATTTTCAAAGCACTTTCTCATATATATTCTTATTTTATCTTTACAGTAGCTCTAAGAGGCAGATGCTATTTTTCCCTACTTTTCATCTAAACAGAGTAAGCTGCAGACACATCAAATGTCCAAGATCACATAAATCGGAAGAGAACTATTTAAATCCCCTTTATGTGAAGTGCTGTATGATATTCTTTGAAAAATTTTAATGTCTTGAAATTTTTTTAGCTTCATTGTTAACATTTCGTATTTACATTAAACCTCAAGGCCAGTTACACTTAGATTTAGATTTTTTTCCAGTATGTTGTAAAATGTGCTACTTATTACCTTTCAAATTTTTTTAGGTGCTTTTATTTTTCTTCCCTCTTTTAAGTTTGCCAGTACAAAAGCTCTGACCTAAGCATGGCCTCCTTCAGTTTTTTTAATTTGAATTTTTTATAGATCCTTTCATTCATGTATTTGGATCCTCCCTGCTCTGGAGGAAGGCATATTCATGAATAATTTTTGGAAATTGAGATGTTGATTGTATTTTAGAGACATTCACTTAGATAGATTCAGTATGTTTTATCTGGTGAAAACTGTTCTTATTTACTGTTAGTTAAATAAAAACAAAAATCCTCTTTATGTTTTTTAAAAATACCGTTTACTCTTATTGAGGTTAGTGTTAAAATATATAGTTCTGTAAGTTCTTATTGTTTTTCTCTTTGATTTAAAATTTAGCTAGAAATGTGTTTTCAAAAGTAATAATTGGAGAAAAAAAGATTAAATGCCCAACTTTAACTCTGGACATAAAAAATCCATTGGTATTATGTTTTGAATTTCCACAATTTTCTGCTATCTTTGTCCTGGCGGTCTTAAATTTTGATGAGTCTCTTTAGGAGCTGAAAGAGTAATATTTAGAGCCAGTGTTTTTTCCCGTTACTTTTTATCATTCTTGACGGTTTGCTTTATTTAGTTGTCTCAAGGTCATGGAAATTACAAAAAAATTTAAGTAAATTAAAACATTTTCACTTTTTTCAAAATTTTTCTGTATACAGTCACTAGCAAGCTTTGTTTTCTTTGTTACATTTGGAGTAGAAATAACACATGTAACAATGTCAGACTAATGGTGGTTGAAAAGTTCTTTTTTTTACTTGGTTTTAGTCTCAATTCTTGTCTCATATCCATAGCCATTATTTACTCTTCATTAAAAAACAAAGAGGCTTTGTGGAGCCGAGTTTGAAAATTTTTAATTTCTGGTTTGTTTTTTTTCTTCAAATGAAGAAGGAAGTAATTTAGAGAGGCCGAGACTTATATAAAGTCAAAAAACCAACAGCTAATATCCAAGCTGCTGTCCTTTATTTCTTCCACTGTCAGACTGCCTTTACACCCCGTAAAGTTCAGGAAATGTAAATTTTGGAAGTTGAGTTCATATTAGGTAGCAAATATTTACTGAGCAAGTGTTATATCTGCAGTACTGTTTTAGGTACAAGTAGTATGCTAAGATAGAAGACATAGCTGCTGACAGCAAATAACTTTTGTCTCAAACCTCAACTCAGAGGCTATTCCTTATTCGGTTTTTTTTTTTTTTGTGAGGAAGTCCAGCCCTGAGCTAACATCTGTAGCTAATCCTCCTCTTTTTGCTGAGGAAGACTGGCCCTGGGCTAACATCCGTGCCCATCTTCCTCTACTTTATATGGGACGCCACCACAGCGTGGCTGACAAGCGGTGCGTCGGCGGGCGCCCGGGATCCGAACCGGCGGACCTCGGGCTGCCAAGCGCGGACTAAACCGCTGCGCCACTGAGCCGGCCCCTCCTTATTTGTTTTTAATTAGGATATCTTCTGCTTTTAGTACTTGTAGTATAAAAGTGTTTTACCTCTTTTTTGAGATGTTGACACCTTAAAAACCATGTTCTGCATCAAATACAACCTCAAATTTGGCATTAGGTTGAGGCATATTTTAGGCTTAATTTGTTTTAAAGTTTTCAAGTAGCATATGACACTAGCCCTTTAACATAAGTTTCAGAGAGTTTAAAACATATGTGAAAATCTTCTTAGAGTTTCTCATTATGTAAAATAATAATTTGAGATGAAATGATATAGTAGGCAGCACACTGACTTTGTTGTTAAAAAATGTGCATTTTAAATTACTAACTGATCTATCATTGGCGTGTTTCTACTCTTAATCTATTTTCTCGCTTAACTAACAATGGAATGATCCAATTTATCTATGATACCTGTTAGAATACTTGACATGGAAGTTGTTATAAAATGTTTTTTCCCTTCTTCTCCCCGTCTCCTACATTGTTAATCCCATCTCATTCTCTTTCTTCTCTTAATTATAAAGGATGTGAATTTCTGACTCTACGCTCAGATACAATTTTCCTGTACAGTTATGCATCACTTAATGCATTCTGAGAAATGCGTTGTTAGGTGATTTTGTCCTTGTGTGAACATCATAGAGTGTACTTACACAAACCTAGATAGTATAGCCTTTTACATACCTAGGCTAAGTGGCACTAATCTTACTGTTGTGTAAGTGGTCCCTCGTTGACTGAAACATTGTTATGTGGTGCATGAGTGTATATAAAGCCATATATAAACATACATATATATATGTAAATAGAGATTCTGACTTTTGTACATATAAGAAAAACATTCCTAGAATACTCAATTTGGTTTTCTTTCTTTTCTTTTAAAGTCCCTCCATATATAGTCTCATATATGATACAAGATAGTACTACAAACTGCAGAGCTGCTGGGACTGTTTTAATTTTTGTTTTCTTTTTTTCAAACATTTCATCAAAATTGGTTTAGGATAATCTCACTGCTACTACTGGTTAATTATAAAGTTCACATGGTCTAAATATTTCTAAAATAGTAAATTTTCTAGGAAGTAGGAGTGGTTTACAATTAGTTTTAAAATATAAGTTAGGAAATTTAGTGGTAACGTAGCTATTACGTTGGGAAAGCACAGCTGATGAAGCATTCTTAGAGTGTAGTATTTTATCCTTTTTGATTGTTTTTCTGTGATAAATTCTTCTTGCATTAAAAGGAAATTTTAGAGACACCTACATTGTTTGATCCAAAAGCTTTCATTGCTAAATAGGAAAATATTCTCTCTCTTCAGTTCTGTTTGATAGTTTATCTATTTTCATTTGAATTACTTTTTCAATATTTGGTTTTTTTTCCAGAAAGAATTTATGGTGGGATTTTTCTAATAAGATACCTACTTAATGAGTGGTAGATGCTATAAAAAGTGAAGCTGTATCTAAACTAGGATAGGAAAACAAAACACCACACCCAAAAATGTAGAATTTACTGGGGAAATAAGAGCAGAGATTAAAATTTTTATTTTCTAAAAATAATTTCCTTCCTAATATCATCATAGAGAGTATCACATAAGGCATTGCTGAATTTTTATTTATAGTGAGATTTTAAGTGTTGTATTGAGTTGTATTTTTATAGTGAGATATCTAAAAATATGTGGCATATTTTTCTTTTATTATACCATAGAATTAAAATTGCCTCTTTCATTGTAATTGTTGTCATATGCTGAAGACTAAAACTTGACTAAAAGGTGGTTTAATTTTAGTTATAACTATATTAATAAGTTGTTAATATATTGATTTATTACTCTGATCTTTAAGTAAATTTTAGTACTAAACATCGTTTTGGAAGCTGTCTTGGTGTTCAGTGAGTAATAATAAAAAGACTTGTTTTTAGTTTAATGTGTATTGAAATTAATACTAATCATAGTTTTTTCTTTTGAAAGACAGAAGAATAAATCTAAAATCTAATACATATCTTATGTAAGTTTAGATAAACTGCAGTAGGTATATGCTCAACATTGAAATGGTTCTGTTCACTCTACAACTGTTCCTTTTTCCTGCTTTGTAAAATAATTTTTTTGGTTTAGTCTTTTTTCTAGACATTCCTATCCTTGACTTTTCTTTCCAGATTTTGTTTCCTAGCCTGTTTGCCATGTTTCCCTCTTACGTGTCAGGAAATTATCCTACCTTTCTCCATTTTGGTAAGATGACAATTTATAAAAGAAATCAAAATAGTATATTCAGTATAAATAGGTGGTGCACATTGATTTTTCTTCATAATTTTACTAAAAGTGTACATGTTTGTCTGTCTATTCTAACCCTTTTGGTTTTCCATTTTAAAATAAAATGAAATTTATGTTGGGAAAATTTTCCTGATTAGTCAGTTTAAAGATATTCTTTTGATAAAAGTTTTATTTTAATTGGCAACCATAAAAGTCAGTTTATTTTCTCCCAAAGTTTGATATTTCGTTTTGATTTTTTTAAAATTCCATGTCTTAGGCAATATGTAGACATGTAAATGGCTGGCAGAGTGATGGTGTGATTGCAAGAGTTAAGTGATTGTCATGCCTTTTATACAGTATAAATCCATTGTTATCACTCCTAGATAAATTTAAAAGTGTTGAACTATATCATGAGTCCAAGATGTGCACTATTTCATTTTACTAACCTAATGACTTATATGGAGGACCTGAGAGAGTTTTAGAACAGTAAAATTATTTGTCTTGGTGTTGTAGCCCAAAACTGGACATAGGGAAGGCATTTTTACATGAGCATGGTGTATAATTTTGTAATCTACCTTTTATTTATGTTTTCAATTTCATTTATCTTCATCCCTTCCTATGCTTTTCTGTTTGTTTCTTTTTCTTTCTGCAAGTTGCTTAAATATGCATTTGAAAATAATCTCCACAGGCCCAAATGATTGGATTGTACTTTTCAAGATTTTTTTGTAGGTTGTCAGTACACATTTAAAAATTACACAGTTTAAAAAACAATTTTTAACACTTCAAACAACAGCATATTTTTAACATCTTTTTAAACATTGTTTTCTTTGTTTATGAAATTTACAAATAAAATGAGATAGAGATATTTAAATATATATTTAAACTCAAGGTCTTTCACATTTTATAATGCATTTTTCATTAAAGCCATTGTGTTTTTTATTATGGTTTGTTATATTTTATTACTTATAGACATTTTTGAATGACTAAACACAACATTTAAACTGAGCACATTAGGTTGCCTGTTGTGATATATTAGCCTAGTGACTAGATCCAAGATAGAACACACCAAGTAATCCCAGAATGTGAATATGGTAAAAAATTAACAGAGGTCAACAAGTAACTTAAAGTTGTTGTAAAATGCTTGTTATCAAACAGTGATACCTCTTCCCTCTGCCTTACCTTTGTGTCCTCCATTCCTTTAAAAAAATATTCTCTTAAATAAATTAAACATGAAAATTGATGAATAAGCTTTGAGGGCAGTAATGATAAGTATCTTTAGATTTCTTTTAAGAAATAACAAATCACTGAGTTGGGACATCTATCTGACAGAAAGCATTATAAACATCCAGGCAATGGTAATGTGAAGAATGATTCCATACCTGGAAGACTAGGCCAAAGATATCTGCCGCCAATATCCAGTATCTCGATTGTGATTAATATCCCTAATTTGGAATCTTTGCTAAAGGAAGATTATATTGACAATGGAGGTGTCTGAAGTTACCCTTACGGTTCTTGTATCACTCATAGATATCTGGACTTCAAAGTTAAAGATCAACTCCTTTAGCAAGGTTTTCTGGATCGTCTAGAAAAAGGGAAGGTATTATATACCATTGTTTGAGAGATACAGATTACCTGGATTTGTCCTTAAACCCAAGTTATTGGATCAAAGTTTAATCAGCCTTTGATGGTGGGGAAACAAGTAGATTGATTATGTAGCATTTTCCCTTGGTATCTAATTTGCCTTAGATTTACAACTATCTTATGATACCCAAACATGGTAATGTCTAAGCAGAAGTGCAATGAACTATAAACAGTTTGAGTCCTTGCTACAGTATACTGTGCACATATGTATATACACACATAAAGACACACTAAATTATACTTTCACTTTACAGTGACAAATGCTGTTGGAAAGCAGCAGAGTCCTAGATATAGTTGAGTCCTTAAAATTTGAATATTAGGATACTACTTGAAGTTTAAAACAAGTTTTGTGTTAATTTTCTGGTATATTGTAATTAATTATGAACTGAAGAAGTAGATCATGTTTTTTTATAAGCAAGAACTTAAGATGACAGCTTTTTTATGCTACTGCAACTTATGGTACAGATTTATATCTTTCAATAAGAACTTTTTTGTTGAGGTGTGAGTCTCTATTAGAAACCTGAACTTTATATTGTTAATAAAGCCTTACGCTAAAGAGGATGTTTGTTTTTAAGGGTGAGTGTTGTTTTCCAAATGCATATGAAAAGCACAGGTCCACTTGTGAGTCCTACGGCACTCTTTTTAATGTATTTTTGTTAAAAATCCAGAAACATGCTTTTTCTACCTTTTAAAATGTACAGTTATCTCTTAGTAGATATGTTGAATTTTATTCTCCAGATCTTGTGAATTTTGATGACATAGCTTCCTCAGAAAACTTGCTACATCTCACTGCAAATAGACCGAAAATGCCTGGAAGAAGATTGCCTGGCCGCTTCAATGGTGGACATTCTGTGAGTTACAGTTATGTTGTAAAATAGAATTTAGCAAATGTAGAGTCCTTCTGGAGATTTGAATGAGGGAGGATTTATAGCTCCACCACAATTTACAAATCAGGAAGATAGCTGTTATACTCAAGTGGCAAATGGTTATATTTAAGAAGTTATGGGGAAGGAGCCTTGTTCATTTCAACAGGGTTTGGAATGGAAGATTACAGAATCAGAAATAAAGGATTGTCATGAGACCCATAACCACAGAGCACAGAGTCAAAAGGGGACAAGGGACTTGTGTAATCTACCCAGCAACAGTAATTAGAATTGAATGATACATATTCACTTTGGGAAAGAGTGAGAACATTTTTTTCCTCTGAAATAGTGTTTTTTATAGTACTAATCCTGGTATCTAAATGTTTAATTTCTTTTTATGCTTTGTATACGTTGCTTGTGATACTGGTAGTCCTTAGTGTTAGTATATTAGCTCTTAAGAACTATAGTGCTTTTAAATTACCTAAGTAGAAAAAATTTTGTCGCTAAGAGGCAAGCTGGTTTTGCTCTCAAGATATGCAATTGTGTTATTCAGCTTGAAATTATGTAAAATCGTGATAACAATAATGGAATATTTGGAACAGTAGCTTGTGAAAACAGGGATAAAAGTTACTTTATTATCCAGATGCTTACTCCCTTCTTCTTTGGTGTTCTCTGTTTCTTGATTTTTAAAACATCACTTAGCCAATTCAAAGCCCAGAAAAAATCTTGAAGTTACCAAAAGAAGAAGATCGTGCCAACTTAAAGCCATCTGAATTTAAAAAGGATTTGTGCTACTCTCCAAAGGTGAGATGCATTGTGATCTAAGATTTGTATAATTTGTAGGATTCCTTGTGGAATTTAAAGTGTCCTTTAAGACTTATTTCTTCTTCCAAGAAATAAAATAATTCTTGCTAAAAAAATTGAATTGTTAAACCTGTCTTTTTTAAGAAGAGGTTACGTTATTTTAAATGAGTAATGTACATGTTACATGTTTTTTAAGGCAAATATCTATACATCTGTTTCATTTTCCCATTAAACATACACTGTTTAGGTCAGAAGCCATCATTTGTTTACTCCTTACCTAGCTTGGTGCTTGACAACTGTAATCACTGAATATAGACTGGAATGAATGGTGAATACATGGATTCTTCCGTCTGTTACGTGGTGTTAAGACTCTTTTCTAAACTCTTGCCATTTTTATATAAGATAGTATTACCACACTTGACACACATCTTATATTTAAGAAGGTCATGTTTCCTCTTCAAATTCATTCCAGGGTATTTGGCTGTGATTCCCCTTTATCAGATGCACTTAATCTTGATTCTGTGAGCTGTCAGCAGTCTATTGAAATTTTACTTGCTGTTATTTTAGTGAAATAGTAAGAGTGTCAGGCCATGGATTCATTTTAATGCCTCTTCCATGGACTTACCAAATTCTTCATAATTACTTTTAAGTGAAGCTCTTTGGATATTGTAAATAATAACTGTTTAATATGGAGGATGAAAACAACACCTTAATATTCTCTCCAAATGCTCCACTAGGCAAACCATTCATAAGAGAAATCTAATGGGTATTCCTTTTCTTTCTTTTTTTTTTGTTTAAAGCCCTTGACATTTCTCACAAAAACCCTTAGTGATTGCAAGTTTATTCTTTGGTTGTTTGGTGGTGTTTCTAGTTGTGAGCATTAAACTGCTTTTTGAATTTCCAAATTTACCATTTCTCTTGAAGTATTACTTTATCTCCATGCTATAAAAATCTGTTGAAGTTAAATATAATATTAAATATAAATACAAATAAAATCATAAAATTTTCTATTTATCATGTTTTCAGCCATCTGTGTACCTTTCAACACCTTCAAGTGCTTCTAAACCAAATATGGCTGCTTTTGTAACTCCATTAGAAATCAAAGCTAAAGTAGAATCAGATGATGGGAAAAAAAATTCCCTGGATGAACTTAGAGCTCAGATTATTGAATTGCTGTACACTGTAGAAGCACTGAAGAAGGATCATGGGTAAGTAGCCCTTGTTTTCTTTTTTGAGTACTGCTTAACACGTGTAAAGAATTCTTCCAAATCATATCAAGTAAAGATGTAATCTGCCAAGTTTCTGGTATGAGCAAGTATGTTTTCGAAGAAATTTTCTTTAATAGTGCTTCTCTCCTCTTGACAAAGAAACTGAATTAGAAAACTTGTTCTAGTAGCCCAATTATAGAAAACGTATGTACGTACCTATAATTTAAGGCTAGAAATCTTCCAGTCAAACACAGGGGTTAATTAGTCTTAAAAATATTAAGAAAAGCCATATTGTATTTTAGATCTGGGTGTATCTGTATATATACAGTCATGCATCATGTAGTGACATTTCAGTCAACAATGGACTGCACATATGATGGTGGTCCCATAAGTTTAGTACCATGTAGCCTAGGTTTGTAGTAGGCTATACCATCTAGGTCTGTGTAAGTACACTCTGTGATGTTTGCACAATGATGAAATCACCTAACAGACACATTTCTCAGAATTTTTCCGTGTCGTTAAGCGATACGTAACTATATTTAGTTTACTTCTCAGAGGACTTTCATCACTGTTTCTGCTAGAGTTGAGTTGGATATTTATAAAACAAATGGGTTGGAATAGGTGATCTCGAAGGCCCTTCTCTTAACTCTGGAAGTTTTTGATGATGGTGTATGGTGAGACATACCCTAAGTGAAACGGACTTGTTAGAGCTAAAATAAATTTAAAAGATTACCTACTATAGTCCCCCTCCCTTCTTTTAAATGAAGAGATAAAGGTTCAGAGAGGTAAAGCTGTTTACCTAAGATCACACAGCTCTTAAATGGCAGAGATAGAACTCAAACCCATATCTTCTGTTGGTTTAGAGAGCTCTATAACCATTATTATTTGAACTTTAAAACTTAACATTTTAGACATAATTCTGCAAAAGCCCAGTAGGCAAAACAAATCAAAGATCAGTTAATCTAACTGAACTGAGGGTGAGAGTTCAGGTGATCTTCCTGTATATCACCTTCTCCTGTAGCCTCTAAAAGTATTTCATTGAGTATGGAATCTGGTATAAAAGTCACTGCCAGAGACCATGTTACCTCTGAGCTTGAATTACCATCTCTCCACCAATTCTCAGTTGGCATTGGATTCTTTATTAAAAACAACATTGAGATGAACAATATGATGTGTTTGTAGTTTGCAGAGCACTTTTACAAACGTCTCTTAGATAGAAACAAAAAATCTATCTTGAATGACTACTTAAAAAATATATTATGCGTATATATCTCATATAGAGAGAGAGTGTGTAATTTGATAGATGATGGGTTTTTCTTTTTCTTTTTTTTTTTTTTTGTGAGGAAGACTAGCCCTGAGCTAACATCTGTTGCCAATCCTCCTCTTTTTTTGCTGAGGAGGACTGGCCCTGGGCTAACATCCGTGCCCATCTTCATCTGCTTTATATGGGACGCCGCCACAGCGTGGCTGACAAGTAGTGGTTCAGCTGGTGCCAGGGATCCGAACCCGCAAACCCTGGGCTGCCAAAGCTCAATCTAAACTGCTGCACCACCGGCCTGTCCCCCATGATGGGTTTTTCTTGAATCCTTCAGTTTATCTGCTCTGAGTCTGGCAAATTTTTTCACAATATGCACACTGTAAACTGTGAGTTCACTCATCTAGTACATATATATTTAAATAAGCACCACCTGTTTACCAGTTGCAGAACTCGCCTGATTTGTTGATTTTGACATTTTACATGTTTGATACATAGTATGCTACTTTTAATGAACTAATAATTACATATACAGCTTGCCTGTAGGTGCTCTTAAATTAGCTGTAGGATGAATAAAATATTTGTGATTTATATATATTTTAAAAGATATATATCGGATATTTTAGAAGTCTTTCCAGAGAGTATTTTCAAAGTCTTGAGTTCCTCTGGGAGAATGCAATAGAGGGCATTTTTTTTAATCTGAAAAAGAAGAGCATCACAGGAGAAGGGATAAATATATACTGGTATATTGACACAGAGAAGTACTGTATAGTATACAGCAATAAAAATAAATGAATTGTGGCTACATGTGTCAATATGAATTAATCTAAAAAATGTTGGGGGCAGGGAAAGCAAGTCCGAGACGTGCATATAGTATTATTTCATTTACATAAAGTTGAAAAGCATACAAAACCAAACAGTATATTGTTTCAAGATGTATTTATATAGGTGGTAAAATTAGAAAGAAAGAAAAGGAATAATACTATGAAGGAGAGGGGCAAAATGGGATAGAGGATGGTAGGTCACTTTGGGTATCAGAGGTACTGGTAGTATTTTATTTCTTAAGATGGAGTTCTTAGGTTTTTGCTTTATATTATTATATCTTTATAGCTTACAAATACATAAATAGTCTTCATGCATTCAATATTAAAATCTAAAATGCATAGAACAAGTCATTAAAAAATTGAAGGAGATTAACATTTGGAAAGATTGACAAAGATATACGTCAGTAATCTATTTCTTCAGTAGAAAAGTTACAGAACAAGATGTATAGTTTGATCCTATTCTTGCAAAAAGAAAACAGAATCTTACATAAAAATTTTATATTGATAAATGTGTCTTTAAAAATAACAGTAAAAATGTAAGACTGTTAATAAATTATCAGATCAAAAAACAAATAATTAGAATAATGTAACACTGTTATAAATAGAGCAGGATATATATTCTATTAATAGATCCTAATTTAGATATAAATTAAATGTATAATAAACTCAGAATAATAGAATTATTGGGAAAAGGAAGCATCATTTAATTTAGTGATAATCTTATGGCAATATGAAATTAATTAGCTTAGAAGCATATTTTACATCACATCCCAAAATAAACTGTAGGTAAATTTCAGTTAGTTATTATTTTAAAAATTATAGTCAGTAGAAAATTTACTCCCAATATAGAGAAATAGTTTTCTAATCATTAGAACCATGGAAGAAATTAGTTTTGAAAGTCTGTAATTTAAAACTTCCTTTCTCATATATTCTTTCTTCATGAGAGTTTTCATTAGTTTCTCACGCTATTATTTCTACAATGCTCTTGAAGAGAATTTTCCTAGTATATGTCAAGAGGCTAAAGATGTCCATATTTTTGGTTTAGAAATATGATATATTGATGTGTTCATAATGTTAAGTAAATTCCTATTTGTTTCATTCCTTTTGTCCCCCTAAACAAACAAAAACCCAGACTATTTGGATACCAAACAACACTTATCAGAAATATTACAATTTTAGCAGCATGGAAATGTTTTAAAATACTTTGTGAAAAGACAATATAGAATATATACTTACAGCTATGGAGGGAAAATTTTAAGTGACTACAAAGCAGCTCATGATAAAATAAATAATAACTGGCTGTTAGAAGCAATTTTCCATATTCAGTTATCATGCATTTCCCAAGCTGGACACTCCAGAGCAATTTGGACACTCCAAACAATTTGGTAAAATAACTATCAAAACATGTCACAGTACAAGGCAAATTATAGTTTATTCAATAGAATAGCCTGGAGGGGAACACAGAAAAGTGAAAACATGAGTTAAGGAAGAGGACTTGTTGGCTGAAGTTCTTTGTTTATTGGTTTGGTTTTTGGATTTAAATGTGATATTTAATTTTAAAAAATAGAGAAAGAAATGTAAAGTCTAGGTTATTCTGTTGAATAAACTGTAATTTGCCTTGTACTGTGACATGTTTTGACATTTATTTTACCAAATTGTTTGGGTTCTGGAGTGTCCAGCTTGGGGAAATGGATGATAACTGAATATGGAAAATTGCTTCTAAAGGCCAGTTATTATTTATTTTATCATGAGTTGCTTTGTATTCACTTAAAATTTTCTTAATCTCATAGGTTTGCCATGGTTTTGCTGAGTTTTTAACTGTCATATTGAACCATTCCAACTAGAGAATTTGCAATTTTTCTTAATCAACATGGCTATTTCCTTTAGAAAGTTTTCCCCATGTACTGAAATGTCAGGTAACAAAGATCCTGTTAACAGTAGTCAAATATATTGTTTAATTGAAAGACTTAACAGTAATAAATACTTTGATTTTAGGAAAGAACTGGAAAAACTACGAAAAGATTTGGAAGAAGAGAAGGCAATGAGAAGTAATCTAGAGGTAATTCATTTCTCCCAGCATTTAGATTGTAGTCAGCATGAACTAGACATGTTTTCTCCAACCCAACTGGTTGATTGGTTCCACCACAAATTATGCTGTCCTACTTCACTTTGACACTCCCTGCTGCTTGGTAGCCATTTAATTAATCTCTTGTTGACTCCCTGTCACATTCCGTTCATTCATTCAGCTAATATTTTTTGAGCACTAACTCTCATAGGCAATGCATGAGGCACGAGGTATACATTCATGAATAAAACAAACATGGTTCTTCCCTCTTAAGAATGTCTAGTTCTAGCTCTTTTACACTCAACACTGCTTCTTTCTTGAGCTTTAGTTCTCTTTTCTTCACAGGTAAACTTTTTTCTTCTTTTTGGCCTGGGGACAGGGTTGGTTGTGGTAGTGGTTTTGGTGGTAATAGGATGGCTATAGATTTGCTGACTTTGATTTCTCGCTGAGAGTTTACTTTATAACTATAGTGTCATCGTAACTCAACTCTCTGCTGATAACTGACGATTTTACTTATTTTTTTTATCTTTCTTAATTTTTTTCCTATTCTCACTGACTTTGGTCTTCATTTGTGTTCTTCTTTTCTATGTATCTCAGAGAAAGTGTGTCTTGCCTTTTTTCAGAGACTGTTCCCATTCTGTATTTAAGTATTTCATACTCTTCCCTATTTTTTTTATTGAGGTCATAATAGTTTATAACATTGTGAAATTTCAGTTGTACATTATCATTTGTCAGTCACCATATAAACGTGCCTCTTTACCCCTTATGCCCACCCCCCAAACCTCTTCCCCTGTGATAACCGCTAATCTGTTCTCTTTGTCCTTGGGTTAGTTTATCTTCCACATATGAGTGAAATCATACGATGTTTGTCTTTGTCTGGCTTATTTCCCTTAACATAATACCCCCAAGGTCCATCCATGTTGTTGCAAATGGGACAATTTTGTGTTTTTTTTTATGGCTGAGTAGTATTCCATTGTATATATATATATATACCACATCTTATTTATCCAATCATCAGTCAGTGGGCACTTGGGTTGCTTCCACATCTTGCCTGTTGTGAATAATGCTCCAGTGAACATAGGGGTGCATAACTCTCTTTGAATTGTTGATTTCAAGTTCTTTGGATAACTACCCAGTAACAGGATAGCTGGGTAATATAGTATTTTTATTTTCAATTTTTTGAGAAATCGCCATACTCTCTTCTGTAGTGGCTACCCCACTTTGGGTTCCTAACAGCAGTGAATTAGGGTTCCCATTTCTCCACAACCTCTCCAACACGTGTTATTTTTTTGTCTTGGTGATTGTAGCCAGTCTAACAGATGTAAGGTGATATCTCAGTGTAGTTTTGATTTGCATTTCCCTGATGATTAGTGGTGTTGAATATCTTTTCATGAGCCTATTGCCCATCTGTATATCTTCTTTGGAAAAATGTCTGTTCATATCCTCTGCCTATTTTTTGATCGGTTTGTTTTTTTTTGTTGTTGTTGAGTTCTTTGAGTTCTTTATATATTTTGGAGATTAACCCCTTGTCAGATATATGATTTGCAAATATTTTCTCCCAGTTGGTGGGTTGTTTTTTCATTTTGTGTCTGGTTTCCTTTGCCTTGCAGAAGCTCTTTAGTCTGATGAAGTACCACTTGTTTATTTTTTCTCTTGTTTCCCTTGCCCAGGTAGACATGATATTCAAAAAGATCCTTCTAAGATCAATGTCAAAGAGTATACTGCATATATTTTCTTGTAGGAATTTTTATGTTTTCAGGTTACCTTCAAATCTTTGATCCATTTTGAGTTAATTTTTGTGTATGGCAAAAGATAGTGCTCTACATTCATTCTTTTGTGCTTGGCTGTCCAGTTTTCCCAACACCATTTATTGAAGAGACTTTCCTTTCTCCATTGTGTGTTCTTAGCTTCCTTTGTCAAAGATTAGCTGTCCATAGATGTGTGGTTTTATTTCTGGGCTTTCAGTTTTATTCTATTGATATGTGTGTCTGTTTTTGTACTAGTACCATGCTGTTTTGATTACTATAGCTTTGTAGTATTGAAGTCAGGGATTGTGATGCCTCCAGCTTTGTTCTTTTGTTCTCAGGATTGCTTTAGCTATTTGGGATCTTTTGTTGCCCCATATGAATTTTAGTATTCTTTGTCCTATTTCCATGAAGAATGTCGTTGGGATTCTGGTTGGGATTGCATTGAATCTGTAGATTGCTTTAGGTAGTATGGACATTTTAAATGTGTTTATTCTTTCAGTTCATGGGCGTGGAATATCTTTCCATTTCTTTATGTCATCATCAATTTCTTTCAATAGTGTCTTATAGTTTTCACTGTATAGGTCGTTCACCTCCTTGGTTAAATGTATTCCTAGATATTTCATTCTTTTTATTGCAGTTGTAAATGAGATTGTCTTCTTGAGTTCTCTTTCTGTTAGGTTGTTATTAGAGTATAGAAATGCAACTGATTTTTGTAAATTGATTTTGTACCCTGCAACTTTGCTGTGGTTGTTGATTATTTCTAGTAGTTTTCCAATGGATTCTTTAGGGTTTTCTATATATGAAATTATGTCATCTGCAAACAGCGAGAGTTTCACTTCTTCATTGCCTATTTGGATTCTTTTTATTTCTTTTTCTTGCCTAATTGCTCTGGTCAGAACCTCCAATGCTATGTTGAATAAGAGTGGCAAGAGTGGGCACCCTTGTCTTGTTCCTATTCTCAGAGGGATGGCTTTCAGTTTTTCCCTATTGAGTATGATGTTGATTGTGGGTTTGTCCTATATGGCCTTTATTATGTTGAGGTACTTTCCTTCTATACCCATTTTATTGAGAATTTTTAATCATAAATGGATGTTGGATCTTGTCAAATGCTTTCTCTTTCTCTATTGAGATGATCATGTGGTTTTTATTCCTCATTTTGTTAATGTGTATCACATTGATTGATTTGTGGATGTTGAACCACCTGTGTCCTTGTTATAAATCCCACTTGATTGTAGTGTACAATCCTTTTAATGTATTGCTGTCTTCGGTTTGCCAATATTTTGTTGAGGATTTTTGCGTCCATGTTCATCAGTGATATTGGCCTGTAATTTTCCTCCTTTGTGTTGTCCTTCTCTTGTTTTGGGATCAGGGTGATGTTGGCCTTGTAAAATGTGTTAGGAAGTGTTCAGGCTTCTTCAGATTTTTGGAATAGTTTGAGAAGGAGAGGTATTAAATCTTTGAATGATTGGTAGAATTCTCCAGAGAAGCCATCTGGTCCTGAACTTTTATTTTTTGGAGAGGTTTCTGATTATTGTTTCAATCTCTTTACTTGTGATTGGTCTGTTCGGATTCTCTATTTCTTCTTGATTCACTTTTGGGAAATTTGTATTAGTCTAAGAATTTATCCATTTCTTCTGGATTGTCCAATTTGTTGGCATATAGTTTTTCATAGTGTTCTCTTATAATCCTTTGTATTTCTGTGGTATCTGTTGTAATTTCTCCTCTTTCATGTCTAATTTTATTTGAGCCTTCCCCCTTTTTTCTTAGTTGGCCTGGCTAAGTGTTTGTCAATTTTGTTCATCTTCTCAAAGAACCAACTCTTAGTTTCATTGGTCCTTTCTACTGTTTTTTTTTGGTTTCAATTTCATTTATTTCTGCTCTAATTTTTATTATTTCCCTCCTTCTGCTGACTTTGGGCTTTGTTTCTTCTTTTTCTAATTCTATTAGGTGTAGTTTAAGATTGCTTATTTGAGATTTTTCTTGTTTGTTAAGGCGGGCCTGTATTGCTATGAATTTCCCTTTTAGGACCACTTGTTGCATGCCATATGAGTTGATAGGGTGTATTTTCATTTTCTTTTGTCTCCAGATATTTTTTGATTTCTCCTTTAATTTCTTCAGTGATCCATTAGTTGTTCAGTAGCATGTTGTTTATTCTCCACATATTTGTCACTTTCCAACTTTTTTCTTGTAGTTGATTTCTGGTTTCATAGCATTGTGGTCAGAAAAGATGCTTGATATGATTTCAATCTTCTTAAATTTATTGAGGCTTGCCTTGTTTCCCAACATATGGTCTGTGCTTTAGAATGTTCCATGTGCACTTGAGAAGAATGTGTACTCTGCTGATTTTGGATGGAGTGTTGTACATATATATCTGTTAAGTCCATCTGGTCTAGCTTTTTGTTTAATTCCACTATTTCCTTGTTGACTTTCTGTCTGGATGATCTATCCATTGATGTAAGTGGGGTGTTAAGGTCCCCTACTATTGTGTTGTTGTTAATATCTCCTTTTAGGTTTGTTAATAGTTCTTTATGTATTTTGGTGTTCCTGTGTTGGGTGCAAATGTTATAAATGTTATGTCTCCTTGGTGGAGTGTCCCTTTTATCATTATATATTGCCCCTCTTTGTCTCTCATTGCCTGTTTTGTCTTGCAGTCTACTTTGTCTTACATAAGTATTGAAACACCTGCTTTATTTTGTTTGCCATTATCTTGGAGTATCATCTTCCATCCCTTCACTCTGAGTCTGTCTTTGTCTTTAGAGCTGAGATGTGTTTCCTGGAGACAGCAGATTGTGGGGTCTTTTTTTTTAATCCATCCAGCCACTCTGCCTTTTTTGTGTTTTTTTTGGTGAGGAAAATTAGCCCTGAGCTAACATCCATTGTCAGTCCTTCTCTTTTTGCTGAGGAAGATTGGCCCTGGGCTAACATCTGTGCCCATCTTGTTCTGCTTTACATGGGACACCACCACAGCATGGCCTGACAAGCAGTGCATTGGTCTGCGCCTGGGATTCGAACCTGCGAACTTCAGGCTGCCAAAGCGGAGTGTGTGAACTTAACCACTATGCCATCGGGTCGCCCCTGTATCTTTTGAGTGGAGAATTCAATCCATTTACATTTAGAGTGTCATTGATATATGAGGGCTGAGTGCTGCCATTTTTAGCACTCGTTTTCTGGTGGTTCTGTATTTCCCTTGTTTCTCCTCCCATGTATTTCAGACTACCAGTTCAGTTTGGTAGTTCTCTATGATGGTTTTCTCTTTATTTATCATTTGTGTCTCTGTTCTGATTATTTGTTTAGTGGTTATGATGAGATTTGTATAAAAAATTTTGTAAATGAGATAGTCCATTTTCTGATACTGTCTTATTTCCTTAGTCTAAGCTGATTCCATTCCTTTCCTCTTCCCCTTCTAAGTTATTGTTGTCACAGCTCATTCAAACTTGTGTTGTGAGTTTGCAGTTAAAATGACAAGATTATAATTATTTTTCATGTTTTCCTACCCTTTAACATTATAATTAAGTGTTCACTAACCTGTTCTGATAGAAAGCTGCAATTTCCTGATTTTGTCTACCTATTTATTTCCTTGCTCAAGGCTTTGTAAACCCTTTCTTTTTTTTCAGATGTGAGGGCCTTCTTGATCATTTCTTATGCAGACTCTTGTGGCAATGAAATCCCTTAGCTTTTGTTTGTCTTGGAAACTTATTTCTCCATCATATCTGAAGGATATTTTTGCTGGATAGAGTATTCTTGGCTGAAAGTTTTTGTCTTTCAGAATTTTAAATATATCATTCCACTCTCTCCTGGCATGTAAGGTTTCTACTGAGAAATCCACTCAAAGGCTGATAGGGGTTCTTTTGTAAGTTATTTTCTTCTGCCTTGCTGCCCAATATTTTCTTGTCATTGATTTTTTTTTTTTTTTTTTTTTGGTGAGCAAGATAAGCCCTGAGCTAACATCCATTCCAATCCTCCTCTTTTTTCTGAGGAAGATTGGCACTGAGTTAACATCTGTGCCTCTCTTTATTTTATGTGGTATGCCTACCACATTATGGCTTGATGAGTGGTGTGTAGGTCTGTGCCTGGAATCTGAATCTGCGAATCACCGGCTGCCAAAGCAGAGCATGCAAACTTAACCACTATGCCACCAGGCTGGCCCCTCTTTGTCATTGACTTTTGCCAGTTTTACTACTATATGCCTTGGAGAAGGTCTTTTTATATTGATAAAATTAGGAGTTCTAATAGCTTCTTCTACTTGTATTTGCAGCTCCTTCCCCAGCTTTGGGACGCTCTCAGCTATCTTTGAACAAGCTTTGTGCTCCATTCTCCTTCACTTCTCCCTCTGGAATACGTATAATCCTTATGTTGCATTTCTTAATTGAGTTGGATATTTCTTGGAGACTTGCTTCATTTCTTCTTAGTCTTAGTTCTCTCTCCTAAGAGAATTCAATTACAGAGAATTCAAAATACTCTGTCATTTAGATTGTAAATTTCTGTGCATTCAGGATTGATTTCTGGGTGCTTGTTTTTTTTCTTCTTGTCTGGAGTATTAATATATTCCTTCACAGTATTTGGTGGTGTGGATTTGTGCCTTCGCATAGTGATAGTATTTTGTCTCAGATTCCACCTGCCACCACTTGGGGGGTCGTCCGGAGCTGTGTATTCTGAACCTGCCATGATCGCTGGTGTCTGTAGCTGCTGCTTTTCTAATGTATGCATGGGCTTTCTGGCCAACCAGCTGAGCTGGAGCTCCAGGCAGGGGGAAAGGGCGCTTCTTTTCATGTGCACAGTCCCAGGGGTGTTCTCGTTCTACCCTCACTATCTGCTCTTCTGGGGTACTGGATTGATCAAGACACCCCTGCAATAGCTTAGCCTCCTCTGGGTGGGGCTTTCCCACCAGGTATGAGGGATTTTGGAGAGCAAATGCGTTTCTGTGGAGAGTCCCTCCCCACTGCTTCTTTTCTCAGAGCCACACACCCGTGGTCCTGCACCCTGAATCGCTGTCAAGGAGGGAGAGGAGATCTCCTTACCTCCTACCACTTCCTCCTGAGAGGTCCAGCACTTTCATCTTCGTACGTATGGCTGCGTGGGTCTCTCAGACGTCTTTTGTGTTGTGAAGGTCCTCTATTGGTTTATGAAAGTCCTTTTCATTGTATCTTAGTGGGAAGAGTCTAAGGGAAGTGCTCACTCCACCGTGATGCTGATGTCACCCTCTCATATTCCTCCCTATTTTTACTTTGTCTCATTACTTATCATGTTTTTTTTGTTAGCACTGTGACAAAGAACATGGGACTTGCAGTACTTGAGTTTCTCTTCCAACTTACACTTGTGACTTTTAGTTCTCAACTGTATGTCGCTTAAGCTTAGCCCTTCTGTACATAATCTCATTTGAGACACATAAGAACTTGTAAGGATTATTGTTCCTATTTTTAGGGTGAGGAAACGAGGATTTAGAATGATTAAGTCAGCAGTGGAGCTGAAATTTTTAACAGTAGCAGCCAGGCTTCAGAACCTTTGCTCTTAGGGATTCAGTTATGCTGTTTGAACCTGAGAAAGTCACTTAACCTTCTTTAGCTTTAGCTGTTGAGATAATATATGTGAAGGTATTTGGTAAATTACCAAAACTCCATTTTTACTGTTATATCTGACATGTCTCCTCTGTTGGCACTTTCTCTTCTTTCCATGAAAATACTCATTTTTCCATATTCGAAAAACAAAGAAAAGCCCCCTTTCAGGTCCAGTTGCCCTCTTGATCTACTGTAGTTTTTTCTTTTCATTTGGGGTTCATTTATTGCATAACAAAAACAACCAAAAACACCATACGTTTCTAGTCTCTATTTCTTCACCTTTGATTCAGTGCTTAACCCCTCGCATTTGGGCTTACTGATGGTAACTCTAATGTCTCTTCAGTTCCCACATGATTTCACATTTTTACCACTGCCACCTTTTCAGAAGTTTGTCTGGTTTATGTGCTTGTGCATTCTTCTGTCTCTACCTTCTCTCTGTCCTCTTCCTTTCTTGTAACCTAAGTGAGAGATGTTCCTTCAGTCCTATCCTTGTCCCTCCTCTCTGTGTATTCACTCTTTGATTCTTTTCCCAGCTTCTATCCTGTGTCTCCAGCTATTTGTCTCCCTAGATGTTCCACTGTGAACTCAGGCTTAGCATGTCCCCTATTAAATTTATCATCTTCCTTTTCTGTTCTTCTGATTTTGTTTCTGTTGATGGTTTCATTACCCTTCTAGTCATTCAGACATAGTATTTCTATTCTCTTCTAATTCCATTCACTTTCAGGCCTATTAGCTTTACTCCCTAACTTTATTTCTTTATTCCCACTATTTCTGTCCTTTTGTTATGCTCTTTATCTTCTGTTCAGCTTGCTTAAGTTTCTCCTATCTTATCTCAAATTAATCTTTCCTTGCTTAGTACTTTCAAGCACTTTCTATTACTTGCTGAATAAAGTTCAAACTTCTTGTCTTGGCATATAAATTCTTTTATGTCATGGTCCTAGTTTATCTTTCCTCACTTGCCGATGCTCAATTGTGTCTTAGAGTTAATTTGTCTGAATTTTTACTCTTACTGTATTTTCTTGGATTTTCCATTTGTTTCATCTTCTCATGCCCAAGTTGTACAGATTCTCAAGGCCTGGCTCAAATAATCACCTTCATTAAGTTGTTACCCAGTCTTTTTCTGATTAAAAGTAATTTTGTCTTCTCCCAAATTCATGTCCTTTTGTTTTGTAAGAGATGAATAAATAATAATTTTTTATCTTATCACTGTTATATTATGTACTTATTTTCCCCATCTTATAGACTGTGTGACTGTTGGAGGTGGGATCATGTCTGTTTTATCTTTGCCCATAGCTCCTAGCACAGTGCTATATGCATATTAGATAGCTAATAAATTTTTGTTGAATTAATAAATGTTAGAGGATACATGTTAAAAATGTCTTAAGTTCCCAGTGTGTAACATGGTAGAAATTGAGAAATTAAAAAAAAAATGTTTCTTGACTTTTCATTCCTTATATTTTACACATATACATTTATATTCATATATGAAAATAAGGTGATAATGTAAGCAAGAGGAACTAATACAGTTAAATTAGTACAGTCATGCATCACTTAATGACGGAGATAGGTTCTGAGAAATGGGTTGTTATGTGATTTTTGTCCTTGTGTGAACATTATAGTGTGCTTACACAAACCTAGATGGTAGAGCCTACTACACACCTAGGCTATATGGTACTCATCTTATGGGACCACTCTCATGTGGTCTGTCATTGACAGAAACGTCATTATATGGTGCATAACTGTATATATAATTTAATTTGTTGTAAAAATTATGAGTCAAATGAATTGTTCCTTTTTTAAAGGATTTCATTTGATTAGATTTTTCCAGTAAAATCAGCTATTCCTTAGCCTCTCACTGACTTGTATTATAAATTTTTTTCCTAATGGGGAAAGTTTGACCCTTGTATTGTAAAAACACACTTAATAAGACATTAGAGTTTTAGGGTCATATGTTTAAAGTTGATATTATATTTCCCTAAAGATTAAAAGTAGTACTTTGGCACTGGCCCAGTGGTGTAGTGGTTAAGTTCATGCGCTCTGCTTTGGCAGCCTGGGGTTCGCAGGTTCGGATCCCAGGCGTTGACCTATGCACTACTCATCAAGACATGCTGTGGCAGCCTCCCATATACAAAACAGAGGAAGATGGGCACAGATGTTAGCTCAGGGCCCATATTCCTCACCAAAAAAAAGTAGTACTTTGAACTGCTATAGAGTTAACCATATATGGTGTTAAATTATCCTGGGGAATGATGAAAAGGACTACAGGTGAACAATGAACATAAAAGTGCTGGAAGAGAAACTCTAGCCATATAAATATTTGCCTGATACATAAATTTATGTGACAAATAGCAATCTGTAGGGAGTGTTACTGGCTGCATGCAGGGTTATTCTTCCCACTCCTTGCTCCCTCTTTCACCAGTGTTTTTTCTTACTGTTTTGTATGCATTCTCTCCTATTAAAATTGGTATGGTCGGTCAATGTATCTTTGGAATAGAGACAATAATAGCACATCAGGCTATTATTGTGAAGATATTTTTGTCTCAATCCAGGCTGAAGACTGACAATTGTCCCAATCCAGTACTGCTAAAATGGTTAGCTAATAATCATGTTAGTTGAAGAATAATATCAGGAAAGATCTTGAAATTAACAAACCATTCTTGAATGGTTAGAATCCCTTAGGAGATTGTGAGCATATTGAAATTATACTTTTTGAGTGTGGCAAAATGCTCATCATTTAATAATGACCTGTTTGTCAGAGGTTAGCCATAGCATGTGTTATTTGTATGCATTGTCGGGGAGAGGGATGATGCTGCCAGGAGACAGTAAGGCCTAAGTATTTCCACGTGCAGTGAAAGGTCAAAGATGATCCACATATATAATTGGGAAGGAGTATAAAGACTGGGCTTTAGAGCTGTCAACCTTACCAACGTGAGTTCTGTGCCGCCAGCCAGCGTGGAACCGTTGCCATGGTATTTAATCTCTTTGAGCCCCAACTTAGTTATTTGTAATATGTCAGAATTAAATAACTCTTTGAAGCTATTGTGAAAATTTAATGAATTTTCCTAAGTTTTTTAAATTGTGAATTTCTCTTATGTGAAGGATTCCTTCTGCTTAAAGGTGGAAGTATTTCCAGCACATTGGCTGAATCTTAAATGTATTCCTGGGCTTTAAAGATAATTTAATCTAGAAACATAGATGTGATATGGTGAAGAAATTGAGACCAAGTGAGATGAAGTGATGTATCAATATCAGATAGGTAGTAAGTGAAAAACATAGAACTGAACTGGTGCCCTTTTATTATCATTATTTTTACTGTTATGTGTACGTTTCTTTCTTTTTTTTTTTTGTGGGGAAGACCAGCCCTGAGCTAACATCTGTTGCCAATCCTCCCCTTTTTGCTGAGGAAGACTGGCCCTGGGCTAACATCCGTGCCCATCTTCCTTCCTCCACTTTATATGGGACGCTGCCACGGCATGGCTGACAGGCAGTGCGTCGGCGGGCTCCCGGGATCCGAACTCGCAAACCCCGGGCTGCCAAGCGTGGACTAAACCGCTGCGCCACCGGGCGGCCCCCTGTGTACGTTTCTTAATTTGGTTTCAAGGGTTCTCGTTCTCTGTAGGGCTGATTTTCTCACAGTTCTTTCAGATGTCCCCATTACTTAACATTGTTCTGGCTGAAAAAACTGTAGTTGCTTTTTTGTTGTTGTCACCTGCCATTTAGGAACTTGCATTGAGATGTTTCCTTCTGTTGAAGTTCTCCTATAGTTATTACACCATTGGAAATTGGAAATTAGAGTTTAGAATGGAAATCAAAATCTGGAGGCTGGAAAGTATGATCAGATCTTAACGACATAGGATAAAAGAAACTTTACTTAAGTAAACATATTTTATCTGTTGCTCAATTTATGTTTTGTATTTTAGGTGGAAATAGAGAAGCTGAAAAAAGCAGTCTTGTCTTCTTGAAGTGTTCTCAATGTTCCAGGGATTCAGAAGCAACACTATGAACTTCAACTGACTTATTACTTAAAAATAACAAATGCTGATGTCGTGATAAATATGAGTATATGAACTAGAATATCTTTAGTAAAGTAGGGGGAAGGTGAATTTTTTTTTATATATTTTGTTTTGCCAATATGAAGAAAAAGAGGCCTTATTTCTTATGTGCTGGGGTTGCAAACTTTTTTTTAGTTTGCTTGAAAATACTACTGAATCTGTATAAAAAGGAAAGAAAGTTCACAATAGTTTTTTTATTGAAACTTGTAGTATTATTTTTAAAGAGATCTATGCTATAAATATGGTGATATCGCTACAAATAATCTGTAAAATATGCTATTTGAGAGGGACAAATTAGCTTTATAGTAACTATAGTCACTACTTTTCCCATAATACATAAGGGATATAAACTTTGTATATATATATTTTTTACTGTTGGCTTCTTACCCAGGATTACACTGTTGTGCCTGTTTGTTTGCAGTGCTGTTTATACTCTGAGTGATGAAATAGGAGTTTCCTAGCTGTAAATGAGGTTACTCACCCATGCATATAGTAATAACTAATGAAATAATCAAAATAATTTCTTTTACTTTTAAAATATTTTATATTGCTTGCACTATAGGATTCATAAAAGGAATTCAGTTAAAATGTATTGTTAAATATATTTGGGAAAAATGTGAGCTATATTTTAAATTCATTAGATCTAAGAAACTGAAAATTGTCAATTTAACCCTTACTTGTTGTGCCTAGAAACTACAGCACATGTAATATGCAAACACCAGCCTTATTGCTGTACTTTTCTGCTTATTTTACGGGCTCAAATATTACTCATTTCATGATTTTGTGATTTAATTCTTCATGCCCCTTCTTTGGATTTTTAATAATGGTAATATTAGGAAAACAAAACTCCAAACTTTCCGAACTTCAGTGTGAGATTTCATACTTGGACAAGTTATCGTCATGTAAATAACTCAGGTTTTTACAATGTGTAATTTACCTAATAGACCAGACTAACTGGTAGAGATATTTTGGGCTGTCATTTAGGTACCAGCTTTATAAAGAGTGTTAGTATATCATAAAATGTAACATTACAGCTCATTTAAAACCAAATATAGTTGACCATATTCAAAATGCATTTTCACAAAAATGGGTGAATTAGCAGTTTCTTCAGAGTCACTTAGGAACAGTTGAACATTTTAAAATGTTATGTCTATAGATAATATGTCTCAAAACGTGGGTTTACATTAAAAGTAGAAACTTTTTTTCATTTGCAAAAAAATAGATTTTAAGCTCTATTATAGCAAATGACTTTCAGATTTGAGTACCATCTATCATGCTTCCATTTTATGTTATCTTAAACCACCCAACCAATATTTTTCCTTTAAGTTTTAATCTTATAATACTAAAATCTTGTGTTAATGAAATTTTGTCATGTTTCAAATAAAAGAGAACTTAAGTAGAAAATAACAGAAATTCCAGTATATAATTACTTAATGTTAAATCTGTGCATTGATGTGTACATTTTAACTCTTTAAAGTCCTTGAGCTCTTCTGATGAGGTCACTACTGAAGAAAAGTGTTTACTCCTGTTCTAATGTTTTTAAATGACTGTTGAACTGAATGGTTTCCTTCTTGTTAAATAAATTAGATCTTATTTTCTTTTAATGAAAGTCCTTAGAAATAAAAACAGTGTATCTCCGAAATCATCTTCCTGCTTTCTGACTGGAAACTGTTATTAAGGGACCCCTCCTCACCCTAATAATGGGGTGGGGGAAGTTTCCAGCAGATTTCAGGCTATTCTTAAAGTTTTTGTTGGTTGTTTTCTCACTCGTGCATAAAATCAAGATGGTCATAAATACTGAAATACACTTAAAGTGTTTGCTGTATACCCCTCAGTCAGAATAGAAAAGTAAATAATGTGTCTCTATGTTTCTGCGCTTGACCAAATAGTAAAGAAAAGAAAACCAAACTCAAACTCAAAGGGAAAAATGATTAATTTAGCAATTTACCAGTATTTGCTCTTGATATGGGAATTTTATTAATTCCTCTTCTTAAAGTTCATATCACAAAATGGTTGGTCATAACAGCCTTTACTTGGAAGTAAATCATTATTTCTTTTTCTGTGAGTGAGTATAAATGACAGACTAGAGGTGAACAGTATGGAATCTGTCATTGCCAAATTATCAGTGAATGTATTGTTCAGGTTTGCTATTCTTTGAAACACATAATATTACTAATTTTCCTAATTGTATTTCAATATTAGGAGTATTGTGTGTGTGTGCATGTGTGTGACCACTAAGCTTTGGTCTTAATATAAAGCTGTTACCTCTTTACAAAATTTAAGTCTGAAGATAGGAAGAGAAAATGGGCCTGGTGTAATAGAGGATTTTCTCTTTTTTATGCTTCTTACTGTGATCACAGAAAAAAAAACCTAAGTGCTCTCTCTAGATTTGTTGGTAAACATTTTATGCTTGCATTTAAACTTGAAATGTATGAACAGAATGAGACAATCAGTTAAAATCAGAAATGAGAAGTGTTAAAAGTGTAATGGCCTTGTTTTGCTGTAGCAATAAAATGACCAAGTGCAATGACTTGATTTAATAAAATCATCTTTTAAAAGTTGCTGCTATGAATATTTTTAGCCATAAAATTTTACCCTTGTTTTAGCCTGACTTGCCTTCAGTAGCTCTTATGTAATGCAGTTGGTTTGTGGTATCCTAACATTCCAAAAAAGTAAATAAATAAAATAATATATATATATGGGGAAACTCAAAAAAGTATACTTCACTGACTTGTTTACAGGTGCTGTAAAAAAAACATGCCTCTCCCTCAAAAAGAAAAATTAATAATAAAGAATAGTATTGCCAGTTGTGTTAGTCTTTATTGGTTATTTTTCATTAACTTCAGCTTATGCTTAATGCAGAGTATGATGAAAATTATATTACTTTGAGTTTTCCAAATAAAAGAAACAAGGTAAATAGTAAAATGAAAGCAGTAAGAGGTCTAGACCTGTGTGACATTTAATGAACCTTTGTGAGTCTTTTTTTTCACCTGCAACTGTGAGATGATAATATCTACACCCCAGTATTATTGGGAGAATTTGAAATGATTTGTATAAAGTACCTTATTGAGTGCTTGACATAGAGTAGATTTTTTTTTAAAAATGGAAGATGCTATGTTACTCTTCTCAAAAGCATTTTACAATGATGGATGTGATGTAAATTAGATGGATAAGATTAAGAGAAAGGAGGCATAGTACTTCCTCTGTTTTTGAATCAGCATCCCTTTCTTTGGTGGAGATGCTCTTTCATTTGTATTATATTCAAAATGGAGCTGCTACCTTCTTACAGATTCTACCTCCCTGACCACCCAGTGATTGGCCAAGGGAGAGTACTTTGCCCAAGTGGAGTTGTTGACTTAGAGACCGAGACGTTAAAAATTTGAAAGGAAAAGAACTAATCTTACATGGGAGCTCTCCACAGTTATATTCTTCTGTCATCTGGAGAAAATCCGATTTGAAAGAACAAAACTTAAATAGAGCAGAAAGAGATGGAAACAGAATCCAGAAGGATTTTAAAACCAATTACAGTCATTTCTGAGTCCCAGCTACCCATCCATTGCTTGGTTCCTTAAGCATAAACTTACTCCTAAACTTGTTGGGTTTCTGAACTCACAACTGGAAGTTCTGGTAAATACAGAAAACAAGGTGGAGTCAGGAAGACATCAAGGTCCGTGTGCTCTTGCTGAAAATATGCCACATCCATGACTCTAGGTTTTCTAGAACTCCACTGGAAGATTGGAATCATAGAAAAGGAATAAGACACCACTATGAAGCAATATAGAAAATGAGTGTGACAGTCATTTAAGTTAAAAACAATGAGCTTGGAAACTCCCGTTTCCTTCTTATTGGCCTTTATAAACACTGGCATAAATTAAGCCTTGGCAGGCACATGATGGTAAAGTTTTGGATTATAGAATCTTAGTGTTTGAAGAGACATTAGAGATTGTCTGATCCAACCCCTGTGCTGGTGGTTTTGTCTGAAGATAAAATTTGCACATTTAGTCCTATTCTAGGAAATAAAAGCAGATAGCAGTTTGACTCAGATGGATCTATTAGGCATTATTACTTGCTAGTTAAGATTCAAGAGCGTAGACTGGGTCTGGGTGTTTAAATTTTTTTCTGAATCCTAACATTTATTTTACCACTAACACCTTTGTTGTGAACATGCTTGTATATAAGGAAAATAAATTTAGAAATAGGTATCAACTTTTGTATAGAGCCAATGATTTTTTCTGTCACAGAAGGTGTTGTGGTTTTCATTTTGCAACTATTGGGTGGTATTCTTTCCTATCAGGTTACAAGTTTTTATTAGCTACGTTTCAGTTCCTAGAAAATTGTGTGCATAAAGTTATTAAAAGTGAAACTATATTTTAAGTGCACTGAGTAACTTAATTTTTTAATAAAGGAAATCATTTCTAAACATTTCATGGTGTAATGTATTTTTAGAAATATTCCTAAACATTAAACAATGCAAATATTTACAATCTGATATGACAGAGGAATGACAGTTTTACTCTTATCCTCTCCCTTGGAACCGACTAAAAACAATAAATAGAATGAAAAATAGACTTAGTAGATTGAAAAAAGAAATTTAAGATAAAAATACACTTCTCAAATAAGGAAACAAACACAATTTATAGTAGTAGAATGCCTCCCACAGGCTTTGATATTTGGGACAAAGCGCAGGACAGCTGAAGTCTGACAGCCTCCCAGGCCTCGTGCCAGGTGCAGTTTCTCTGACACGTCTGTCTGATCATCTTAGGCCCAAATCCTGCATAGCAGGACGGCAGGGGATGTGGAACTGACAGAAGCCACGCTAACTGGAAGCCCTATTAATAGGAAGGCTGAAAATGAAGGGGAGGGAGACGTGCCTCAAGGAAATGACAACAGATGTGAGGAGAGGGTGTTTTAGGTAACATACTGAATTAAAGCCATAGTTATTTCCCTTCTCCTCCCTGTGCTGGTCAGCAAATAACTGACGCCCTTCAAAGGTGAGTAATCAGACACACCACACACAAGCGTTTTTAAAGATGCAGGTGTTATATTCACATGTATTTTTTAAAAATGTCCTGAAACAGGCTAGATTCTGGAAATAGAAATGCCTGTATACCAGGGGGGGAAATTGACAAGACACATTTTTGTTAAATTATGGAACTTTAGGATAAAGAATGAATATTGACCCCCCAAAATTGAAAATTTTGATTGACTAACACTATAAATTAATAGGAAATGCAATTAAAGCTCTACCACTGAAAAAAGTCAGCAAGGCCAGAGGGGATCATAGCTGTATTTTAAGTGCTTTATTTAAGCTATTCAAAGCTTTAGAAAAAGATGGAAAATTTCCCAATTCATTTTATGAATCCAGCATAACTTTAAATCTCATCACCACAGACCAATCTCACTTGTAAAGATTTGGTATCAGGAGATGATCAACCTTAATGCATTGTGTGAAGTGATGACAGAAAAAAACAATCGGGCTGCCAGGCAGGGCAGGGTAGGGTCTCGCATTTCTTTGGGAGTGTGGAGAATACAACAGTTTGGTACCACTGCCTTGATTCATGGGGGCACACCAACCATTCTACCCACTACTGCATTTACGCCATAAGTGCAAATATCAACAGTGAAAAAAGTAACAGTACTATAACGAAAGGGGTTTTGACCTTGGGGACCACACTTTAAAAACTGCTCACCTAAAATAACCTAGTATGGTCCCCAGTGTATAGTAGACAATCAGTAAATATTTAGTGCATGGATCAATAAATGAATGACAAGAGGATGTGGTGCCTCTTCATTACCCCTTGTGTTTCTCCTGCCTTTTCTTTCTTCAGCTACTCAAGGACTCAAACTGAAGTAGCTTCTCAGGACTAACCACTCTCATGCCAATTGTTATAGCCACGCTCCCAGGAACTCTGCATTAGGCTCTTAAAATGTTTTTAACACATTTGCTGTACTGGGCTTTAAGTGGTCAGTTTAATTTTCTTAAGGTTTAGAGTAAATTTACCTCTACTTTAAAAATAGGCACCATGTCTAATAATAATAGCTACATTTGCATTGTGCCTCTCATGTACCAAGCACTGTGGTTAAGTAATCTCTAAATCTGTCTACCTATCTTTTTATCTATCTATCACCTATCTATCTATCGAATTATCTCAGCTATTCTGTGTGAGAGGTACTATTACTATCCTTCACATAGGTGAAAACAGCTTCAGGGAGGTTAAGCAACTTGGCCAAGGCCACTCAGCTAATAAGGGATGGAGTTAAACCCAGACGGGCTGGTTTTGAAGCCTTGATCACATGCTGTCCCTACATAGATAATGTATAGGAAGGAAGGAGCCTGGATTAAGAAATTTTTCTAGTCTTAGTTCTTTCATCCTTGGTAATCTTTTATATAGTATCTCTTGAGTATCAAATTTTCCATGAGTAAGGAAGTTAGGCTAAATAATTTACAAAGACCGTTTTCAGTGATCCCATAGTCTGTTTAGATTTCTCTGTGTGACGTGGTTGCACATAAGATTTTAGGGAACATTCTGTGTTTCTTAGTGTACATCTTTGCAAACAAATGATTTTCGTGGCTTTTCAGCAAAGACGAAAAATGAAAACCCTGCTTTAGCTTCCATAAGGAAATTAAATGACCACTAGATGGCAGTCAAATAAAGCTCAGCTTGTTTTGTGCATCTTGAATAAACCACAAATATATGTAAAAGCTACAAATAAAATCGTGGAGGGCTCCAACCCATTGAATTCACCCGGAACTGGGACACAACCGCCACGCTGCACTCTCCTAGCCCGGCCACTTCCCTGCTTAGTTCCACCAGACAGAGTGAAAAGAGTTGAGGCCTTGGAATCCGACTGGTCTGGCTTTGAAGATTGGCTCTAAAAATTAGTAGCTGTGTGAACTTGGCAAATCACTCAAATCTTGTCAGTTCCCTTATCTATAAGAGATCTAAAAAAGTTATGGTACAATTTAAAGCCTCTCTTTCTTATCATGTACTCAGAGAAGAGAGAGAAAGAGGGGCTTCAGTGCTTCGCAGATGTTGTCCCCCTACTTTCCCATCACAAGAGCAGCAACAAAACCGTCTTGCTCTTGTCTGTTGCTCCTGGTGGAGGTTGATGACACACAGGCTCCTTTGACCCCAGGTTGCTGCAGTGGGTCTCGGCCTTTCCTCGCACATGTGATTTGCTATTGTCTGCCCTTGGCTCTCTGGGAGCTGCTTCTGTTCTCCATTTTGTCCTGCAGTGTGCTCCTATATCAACCAGGCCACATGGAACAAATCCCCTCCATCTTCACTTACCTAACAAGCTCACAAAATAGCTTGTGCTGTGGTCTTCTTAAAGAGATTCTGGTAGAACATCTCTCATTTTGCCACTTCTACCTTCTCCCCAAGGGCCTGGTATAATTCACATAGAGTTGGAGGTCTGACACATTAGCCCAGAGCAGGTGGTCAGTGGAGGGTCCATGGTGCTATGACCACGCCTGAAAAAGCAAATCCATTTTCAACTCAAATTCTAAGCTGAAGATAACTCCTTTCTCCAAAAGGGGGTTAAAATGTCCATCTCTTGATGATGACATGACTACAGGATCACAGAAGCAGAGAACAACACTCCCCAGAAGGGACATGGTCATCTGAAAGACTTAAGATGTGGAACACGTGGTATAGGGAGACAGGGAGACGAAGTCACACAGCTCTTTCCACTAACCAGTGGAATGACAGCCGGCCATCTGCAGGGCACTTCGGGGAGAAGCAAAGCCTCCCATGGATATCACTGGTAAAGGCTCTGGGCTCAGTTATTTTGAGCAAGTGACAAAACTAGTGATGATCTATGATTCGTAATAGCGGTAAAGTGTGAGAAAATCAACGTAGGACACAGAAAAGTATTCAGATGTAAAAGAGACCATTTCCTTTATCTCACCAAGATTATCACCTGTCCCATGGTGGGAAGGAAGGAAATCGAGAATGAAATAATGTATATTTGTTTCTGTCCATTGCATATGTTGGTGTATGTGTAATGCAGAAATGCTTTATGCCTATTGATTTCATCTTGATCTAAAGCCCTTGTTGCCGCTGACGGCAGGAAAAAAGAAAAAAAAAGCGTCGTTCAAAGGCAACAGTCTCATCTGGTTTTAATTATTATAATTATGAAGTAGCACTCAGAGCAAAGTTTCTCTCAAGCTGTTTCTCCCCATTCAAGGGCCTTTGTTCTCAGTGCCGTGTCTGTGTGGGGGGATCAGATACATCCTCTTGGCAGCAGGAGGAGGAGAGACCTCAGATCTGTGTTCTGTCCATTAAGACTTCATTGGCCCCCAGGGCAGTATCTTCACTGCCTGGCTTCAGGCCTTCTGTCTCGCATCCACTGAGGTGCTGCCGGTCCTAACTTGTTCTTTACAGCATCGCGCTGATAACACACTTGGCTCCCGCCAAAACCTCCAATTAACGAGTCTCTGGGTGCGGTACCTCCTCATCCCATCCCAATTCTTCCAACAGTTCTCAAGCCCTCCCTTAACTAAGGCGTCCACAGATTTCTGGGTCAGGTTATGCCCAGACAGGGAAAGACAGATTGGTGTCTAACACCTATCCAATTACACACTCTCCTTTGTTTTTACTATTTGTTGTCTTGGTTCAACATTAACCAACATGCCGGGACTCTCCAGGAAGTTTGAAGCCCCCTATGACATGTTGGGTGAATGGAGCATCGGTCCCTTGTTCTTGGATCTCCTCAGGCATAGCTGCGTGTTTGTGAGCCCGTTGCTTCCCTCTGCCCCTTTCCTCTCCAGTGAAGTATTGATCAAGAAGGTACTTATAGTTCATCTCTTGTCCTGCTCTCTCTTCCGAGACCCCTCCTGTTCCAGAACCAGCAGGGCTCTGTATTCCTTTTTCATTGCTGCTGTAAATCACCACATATTTAGTGGCATAAAACAATAGAAATGTATTATCTTCCGTATGGGAGATCAGAAGTCTGACATGGGTCTCACTGGGCTAAATCAAGGTGTCTGGAGGCTCGAGGGAGAAATTCATGTCCTTGCCTTTTCCAATTTCTAGAGGCTGCCCACATTTCTTGGCTCTTGGCTCCCTTTCTCCATTGTCAACGCCGGCAACGGTGGGTTGAGTTGTTCTCACATTGCATCCCTCCACCTTCTTGTGAAGTCATCTCTCTCTCTGACTCAGACTCTTCTTCTGCCTCCTTTGACCACTTTTAAGAACCTTGTGATTACACTGGGCTCCCCTGGATAATCCAGGCTAATCTCCCCATCTCAAGGTCCTACCTTAATCACATCTGCAAAATCCCTTTTGCCACGTAAGGGACCATATTCCCAGGATCCGGGGATTAGGACATCTCTGTGGACCTCTACGGTGTGGGGAAGAGAGGCGATTTTTCTGCCTATCACAGGCTCTCTGCTTCCTGTCAGACTGAAGCATTCCTACGTCGTTGCCTCCTTTTCCCTGTGCTATGGTATTCACTGTTCCCTTCTTTCTAGAGTAGAGTTGGAAAGGCCTCAGGGAAACAATTCAGCTCACAAGTGAAAGAAAGTACTTTTTTAGGGGGTATCTTTGAAAAAATCATCCCCAGTACAAAGAGTGACTTCCTCATGGAGTTCTCACGTCAGAGTTGGGACTCTGCTGTGCTATACAAATCCTTCGTGATCTTCATAATCCCCTGAGGTAAAACCAGAAGAGAACAGAACGGAACAAAGAACCCTTTACATATTGTTTCATATCCAGTAGACAGCCAGACTGGCTGGGCACCATCTTTCTAGAGACTCCCACTACCTTTCCCTCAGTAGAACCTCCAGACTCTGGTGTCCCATATGGAAAGTTCTAGGTAAGTAGAAACTTGCATAGTATTATCGCTTTTAACATCTTTTTGTTGTTGTTGCGTTGTTTTGTTTTACACTTTTTTTCACTTTGTCTGTTGTCTAGATGGCATTACCACCCTGCAGCTGTGGGTAGGTGGTGGGCAGTCTGCAGACAGACAGGTGGCAGAGCCAGCCAGGGAGCTCTGGCGACTCACTCCCACCTGAGCTCTGGGCTGTTGCCCTGAGGCGGCTTCTTGGGAATCACTTGCTTCGACATTGTCCTTAGAGTCCCTCAAGTGTAGCTGCATCTTTCTAAGCACGTCATTCCCCTCCTGCCCCCTTCCTCCCTGTGGCATCTTGAGTTGGCAGGGGCTTCCTTAAGACTCTGTGGTTTCTAGTGAGCTCTTGGCAACCACCTGCTTGGGACCTGCAGGCTGAGACTTTTGGTGACAGCTTCTTACTGCTGCTCCCCTGGCCTTTCCAACAGATGTGTAAGCCCCTAATTAAACCCTTCATCCTTGGAATACAAAGAGTTGCTTCTGTTTTCTGAACTGAATCCTGACTGATGGAGGTTTGTGGGGGTTTTTTTGCACTTCTTTCATTTAAAAATTATTTTCATCGTAAAAACTTGGAAAATACCAGAGTATAAAAATTTCCCACAAGCCCAGTAACCAGAGAAGAGATGAGAGCTACAAATGTTTTAATTTTTTTATATTTGTCCATGTTGTGTGTATATATTTTGGGTATTTTATTATTTGACAATTTACTGATTTTTTAACATCATTAGATATTCCTCAAAACATGAATTTACATGCTGTACAATATTCCATTGTATGATTATTCTATAATATATTAACCAATTTAATTGTTGTTGGATTCTTGGACATTAACGTGGCAATGGATTTCAGTTTTTCACTGTTATAAATAACACTGATAAACGTTCTTTTACATGAATATTTTGACACATTTCTTATATCCTTAAAATAGACCTAGAAGTGCATTACCGGCTGAGGTAATGGTATGAACATTTTTAATGCTTTTGAGACTTGTAGCCAAAGTTCTCTAAATAAGTTGTACCAATGTATACTCCCTACATCTCTCTTAAGGCTTATGTCAGGGCTACGAGTAGACTGACCCTACATCCCAGGTAACCGAGGACAGTCCGAGTTACCCTGGATGATAAATTCTATGGTAATTCTAGCTATAGATGACATTAATACAAGTCCATAGTGAGGTTGAGAGAGAGGTGAGACCAGAGGCAACTTTACTAAGCTCATGCCCTGCTCTACTCAAAATTCCTTCTGGCCCTGATGCATTGTCCTACATTAAGCTTTTCCATCTCACCTTGACTTCTTCTCCTATTAGGCTGCGTTCTTTATCAAGAGGCATTGGATTCCTAAGGCTAATAGTTGCTAGAAAGCCTACCTCATTGGTCTTCTGGACCTGTCTGAAGACAGATTAGATTCATAAACTGGTACATAGCACTTTGATGCCTGACATTTAAAGCACACCCCAGTGTGATCTGTACCTACTTTTCCAGTTTTTTCTTCTGTTATACTCTTCCTCTACAAGGCACATATGCTCCAAGCTACCCTGTAGCAATAATACTAGTGGTGGAAGAAGTAGTGGTGGTAACAAAAGTAGTAGAGGTGGTAGTAACAATAGCTAACTAACACTTATTAAAGACTTAGAATGTGCCAGGCACTGGTCTAAGTGATTTTATGTGGACTAACTCAAACAATCCTATGAGGTGGGTAATATCATCAAATCCTGTATTTGGTTGCATGTAAAGAAATGTAGTACAGTGTAATTTTTTCTCATGATGTCATCAAATAAGAGGCAGTCAGCCCAGAACTTGTGTCACTGCTCAGGGCAGGTATCAAGGGCCACATCTGCTCCTGTATTCCTATCCTTCCATCCTTAGCACATGGCTTCCATTCTTAATTTTACAAAATGAGCATTGCATCTTAATCCCGGGTAGAAAAAGGAAAAAGAGTGAGTAGGCCAGAAGCACGCGCCTGCTAAGTTTACTCTCCTCACCCCTTTCTTTTACTGGAAAAACAGTAACTTGTCCCGAAGCCTCACCCAGTGACTTCAACTAACATCTCATTGACCAGAACTTGGTCATACCACCAGCCCTGGTTGCAAGGGTCTGTAGAAAGGTATATATTTCAAGAGAGTGACTTGCAACGTGGCAAAAAGTCAGGGCTTGTCAATAAGGAAAAGGGAAGAATAAATATTGGGGGGACAGAGAGCAGTCTGCCACATCCCCATTTACTGATGAGCCAACTGAAGAAAGGAGAGGTTAAATAATTTGCCAAGTGCACACAGCTGGTAAGTGATGGAGTAGGCTTAAATATGTCTTTTAGAATATCAAGTTTTGGTGCAGAGGGTCTTCATGCTTCGAGAATCCCTTAATAGTTCTTTTGCCCCAGAAAAATGCACTCATGCCCATGTACACACAATTTTCATACAGTTTTAAGGGTTTCATGTGCCTCCACAGCCTATGATGGGTACCATTTTAGGACCCCCTAGCGGCCTTGATGGCACTAAATTGAATTAATAAGAACTAAACGTTCTTTTTCTCATAAAATAAAATTTTGTGAGACAGGATCTACAGACAAAGCCAGGGGCAAAGAAAACATTGCATTTCGGTATTTTTATTCCCTACTGAGTAGTTTATTCACTCTCGGACCAGGAGATAGGAGTTGAGATCTGGATTCTAACCCGGCCCTGTGTTCCCCATCTCAGGCAACTTGAGTAGATTTCATCACATCTTTGGATTTGTTTCTTCAACTGAAAAATTAGGAACTTGAATTTTAAGAGTTGTTCTAACTCTGGTATTCTCTGTATACATAAAAATGTAGTATGTTTAGTGTTACCCCTTCTTGCCTTTGATGCCACCTTTATGAACAGTTGGTTGTATCTCCTCCATTGAGTGTTACTATTGTTTAGAGAGGACTGCATAGTCAAGTCAGTAGTGTCTACCTATGAGTCAGCCAACTCCTGCAAATGCAGGGAAGCAGGTTGCCCAGAGGCCTTCAGCTGAGACCGAACCCAGCGGGCCCCAGCAAGAAGAGCAGCATCTGTACTGAATGAAGGCACTGGGAGGTGCACCTGGAAATGAAATAGAATTGGAGCGGCCAGTAAATATTAAACAACACAGGAAATCAGCTGAAAGGACCAGTCCTTTAGAAAAGAAAGCAAAGAGGTGGCTTGAGGTGAACTGATGAATACAATGGAAAGGAAATGCTTTACCTCTGGGGCTAATTCACCCTTACCATCCGTTCCAGCAACCAGACTCTAAAGTGAGCCAGTTGGCTAATTTTGTGGTAGATAATCATACTGTAAAAGAAAGACAATAAGATCCCCTGCTGATCAAATTTGAGCCTAAAAGCCTATTTAGTGATTAAGACGGGAAATAAGATTGTTGACAACTCAGACAATGGAGTTGAAGAAGCGTGAGGGGTGGGCAAAGAAGAGGGAATGTAAATTAAAATTGTGAGGGTGAGTTTTAGAACTTTACAAATAAATTCTCCTGATGGCTAAGAATTCAGACCAATGTACTTGCCTGTGTTAAACATTACTGGAACTGAGGATTCTTTCCTGTTCCAATGTGAAATAACACAAAAAAGAAGCAAAAACACCTCTAAGAAATATTTACTTCTGGAAGATACACTCTGAAGCTGTAAAATAGCTTAGTATCAAGAGTAACAACTTGCTCATCACGAGTCTCTGAAGGCCTTTGCCATGTTGTGTCCACTAGCCAAGCCATTATGCCGTAAACTCTGCCCAATCCCAACCAGTTCCCCAGTTTTCAAGGCCCGAAAACCCTGTAAATATCCTCCCAACTTTCTTTTTCTGAAACCTACTAAGACTGTCAAGGGGCTGTTCTCCTACTATATACAGTAGGTGCAATAGAGTTAGCTTTGCTTCAGTAGATTATTCTGGTGGTCTTTTGGTCAGTTGACATGTCAAAAGTGAAGTGTTGCTCTTATGTGTGAAACAAAAGTTTTATTGTATCTTGCCAGAAATGGACACTATGTCATACCAAATTGCCTTTAAATTTTGAATATTGGGTTAAATGTCAAGATTTCTTTGGATCCTTCCAAGAATCTTGGGTCTAGTAATCATTGAATTCTTTTCACCCTTGGAAATTCAAAAAGTTCATAGAAACCTTATTTTTTCCGGTGGCAACTCTTACCCACCTCCATTCTCCCCTCTCTTCCCACCAGAAGGCAAAAAAGAAGGTGACTGGAGACTGATAGAAACTATGTTCTTTCAAAGATGGGTGAAGTAATTGTGGCTATTACATGCATTCAAAACCAAACATTTACTGTGTGTGTACAGCTCTTGTTTTCCTGGGGGAGAGGGCATAAACAGACAACCTCCAAATAGATAAATATGTAGATAATTATAAATTGGAATAAATGAACTAAGAGGAACAAACAGGGTGCAGTTATTCAGGATTATGGGGTTGGTGGGCGGAAGGATGGAGGCCTGCATAGAAAGAAGGCCTTCCTGAGAGGTATACTGGAGCTAACACCTGAGGGATGAGTGAGGTTGGACTAAGGTGAAGCAGGATAGGGGCCTAGGACACAAAATTTAAGGAGACATTCACTCTCAGGGTCATGCAAGGGCAAGTGGGTCATGCAAGGGCAGGTTGGCCACTTTCATGACTCTGATAATGAGGACCTCCTTAAGGTTTGCTCACAGGTGCCTCTCTTTTCTCATCTTAGTCTACATGGCATGCTGGAGAGGAAAATAGGCCAGCCCCACAAAGAGTGTGGCCTGTGTGTGTGTGTGTGTGTGTGTGTGTGTAGAAGAAGGCAGTGGGACAAGGGGTTGTAGAGAAGGAGGCATGGAATAGTGATACTCGGCAGAAGACACAAGATACACAATGGCCCAGAGGAGGAAGAGAGCTTGGTATGTTTGTGGAGCTGAAAGGAGGCCTTTATGTCTGGGTCAGAGTGGACAGCAGGAAGAGAGGCCCCAGGCGAGACTGAAGAGGCAGACAGGACCCGGGTCCGGGTCAGCAGGGCCTTGGAGGCCATGAAGCACAAAGACCTTAATTTTTAAAAAATGTTTTTATTGCAGTAACATTGGTTTATAACATTATATAAATTTCTGGTGTACAACATTATATATATCAATTTCTGTGTAGACTACAACATGTTCACCACCCAAGGACTAATTACCATCCATCATTGTACACATGTGCCCTATTACCCCTTTCGCCCCCTTCCCCCCTCCCTTCCCCTCTGGTAACCACCAATCTAATCTCTGTATCTATGTGTTTGTTTGTTTATTGTTGCTGTTGTTTTTATCTTCCACCTATGAGTGAAATCATACGGTATTTGACTTTCACTGTCTGATTTATTTCGCTTACCATAGTACCCTGAAGGTCCAACCATGTTGTCACAAATGGCAAGATTTTATCTTTTTTTTATGGCTGAGTAGTATTCCATTGTGTATATATACCTCATCTTCTTTATCCATTCATCCATCGATGGGCACTTAGATTGTTTCCAAGTCTTCACTATTGTGGATAATGCTGCAGTGAACATAGGGGTGTGAATATCTTTTCACATTCATGTTTTCATATTCTTTAGATAAATACTCCAGAAGTGGAATAGCTGGATCATATGGTAGTCCTATTCTTAGCTTTTTGAAGAATCTTCATACTGTTTTCCATGGTGGCTGCACCAGTTTGCACTCCTATCAGCAGTGTATGAGGGTTCCCTTTTCTCCACCTCCTCTCCAAGACTTCTTATTTCTTGTCTTATTAATTATAGTCATTCTGATGGGTGTGAGGCGATATCTCATTGTGGTTTTGATTTGCATTTCCCTAATAATTAGTGATGTTGAACATCTTTTCATGTTCTTGTTGGCCATCTGTGTATCTTCTTTGGAAAAATGTCTGTTCATATTCTCTGCCCATTTTTTTTTTTTTTTTTTTGTGGGGAAGACCAGCCCTGAGCTAACATCTGTTGCCACTCCTCCCCTTTTTGCTGAGGAAGACTGGCCCTGTGCTAACATCCGTGCCCATCTTCCTCCACTTTATATGGGACGCTGCCACGGCATCGCTGACAGGCAGTGCGTCAGCGGGCGCCCGGGATCCAAACTCGCGAACCCCGGGCTGCCAAGCGCGGACTAAACCGCTGCGCCGCCGGGCGGGCCCTCTGCCCATTTTTAAACTGAGTTGTTTTGTTGTTGTTGAGTTGGTTGAGTTCTTTACATATTTTGGATATTAACCCCTTATCAGATATGTGGTTTGCAAATATCTTCTCCAAATTTTTAGGTTGTCTTTTCGTTTTGTTCATGGTTTCCTTTGCTTTGCAGAAGCTTTTTAGTTTGATGTAGTCCTATTTATTTATTTTTTCTTTTGTTTCTCTTGCCTGGTGAGACATGGTATTTGAAGAGATACTGCTAAGACGGATGTTGAAGAGCATACTGCCTATGTTTTCTTCTAGAAGTTTTATGGTTTCAGGTCTTACGTCCAAGTCTTTAATCCGTTTTGAGTTAATTTTTGTGTATGGTGTAAGATAAAGATGGTCTGCTTTCATTCTTTTGCATGTGGCTGTCCAGTTTTCCCAGCACCATTTATTGAAGAGACTTTCCTTTCTCCATTGTACGTTCTTGGCTCCCTTGTCGAAAATTAGCTGTCCATAGGTGTGTGGGTTTATTTCTTACTCCCAATTCTGTTCCATTGATCTATGTGTCTATTTTTGTGCCACTACCATGCTGTTTTGATTACTATAGCTTTGTAGTTTATTTTGAAATCAGGGAGTGTGATTCCTCCAGCTTCATTCTTTTTTCTCAGGATTGCTTTGGCTATTTGGGGTCTTTTGTTGTTTCATATAAATTTTAAGATTCTTTGTTCTATGTCCATGAAAAATGTCACTAGGACTTCAATAGGGATTGCACTGAATCTGTAAATTGCTTTAGGAAGTATAGACATTTTAACTATGTTAATTCTTCCAGTCCCTGAAAATAGAATATCTTTTTATTTCTTTGTGTTGTCTTTGATTTCTTTCAATGTTGTTTTATAGTTTTCAGTGTATAGGTCTTTCGTATCTTTAGTTAAATTTATTCCTAAGTATTTCATTCTTTTTGTTGTGTTTGTAAATGGGATTGTATTCTTAATTTCTCTTTCTGCTATTTTGTTGTTAGTGTATAGAAACACAACTGATTTTTGTGTGTTGATTTTGTACTCTGCAACGTTACTGTATTTGTTTATTATTTCTAATAGCTTTTTGATGGATTCTTTAGAGTTTTCTATATATACAGTCTTGTCATCTGCAAATAGTGACAGCTTTAGTCTTCCTTTCCAATTTGGATCCCTTTTCTTTCCTTTTTTTGCCTGATTGCTCTGGCTAGGACTTCCAATACTATGTTTTTTTATTTTTCATTATTTTTTTTATTGTGGTAACTTGGTTTATAACATTATATCAATTTCAAGTGTACATCATTATATTTTGATTTCTGTGTAGATGAAATTACGTTCACCACCCAAAGACTAATTACAATTGTTACCAAACACATGTGCCTAATCACCCTTTGCCCTCCTCTCTACCCTCTTCTCCTCTGGTAACCACCAATCCAATCTCTGTCTCTATATGTTTGTTTGTTGTTGTTTTAACTTCTATTTATGAGTGAAATCATATGGCAATACTGTGTTAAATAAGAGTGGCAAAAGTGGGCATCCTTGTCTGGTTCCTGTTCTTAAAGGGATAGCTTTCAGTTTTTCACCATTGAGTATGATACCTATGGGTTTGTCATATATGGCCTTTATTATGTTGAGGTACTTTCCTTCTTTACCTATCTTAGTCAGACTTTTTATCATAAATGGATGCTGTATCTTGTCGAATGCTTTCTTTGCATCTATTGAGATAATCATGTGAATTTTATTCTTCATTTTGTTAATGTGGTGTATCATGTTGATTAATTTTGAATGTTGAACCATTCTGAATCCCTGGAATAAATCCCACTTGATCATGGTGTATATTTTTAGTGTATTATTGTATTATATTTGCTAGTATTTTGTTGAGGATTTTTGCATCTATGTTCTCAGTGATATTGGCCTGTCATTTTCTGTTTTTGCATTATCCTTGTCTCATTTTGGTATCAAGTAATGTTGGCTTCATAGAATGAGTTAGGAAGCTTCCTCTTGTCTTCAACGTTTTGGAAGAGTTTGAAAAGGATAGATATTAAGTCTTCTTTGAATGTTTGGTAGAATTTACCAGAGAAGCCATCTGATCCTGGACTTTTGTTTTCTGGGAGTTTTCAATTGGTCTATTCAGATTCTCTATTTATTCTTGATTCAGTTTTGAAAGGTTGTATGATTCTAAGAATTTATCCATTTCTTCCACATTATCCAATTTGTTGGTGTATAGCTTTTTATAATCCTTTGTATTTCTGTGGTGTCTGTTGTAATTTCTCCTCCTTCATTTCTGACTTTAATTATTTGAGCCTTCTCTCTTTTTTTCTTGGTGAGTCTAGCTAAAGGTTTGTCAATTTTGTTTATCTTTTCAAAGAACTAGCTCTTGGTTTCATTGATTTTTTTTCTATTTTTTTTTTTTTAGTTTCTGTTTCATTTATTTCCACTCTGACTTTATTTCCTTCCTTCTGCTGATTTTGGGCCTTGTTTTTTCTTCTGTTTCTAGTTCCTTTAGATGTAGTGTTAGCTTGTTTATTTGAGATCTTTCTTGTTTTTTGAGGTAGGCCTGTGTTGCTATAAACTTCCCTCTTAGTACTGCCTTTGCTGTATCCCATAAAGTTTGGTATGTTGTATTTTCATTTTCATTTGTCTCCAGGTATTTTTTGATTTCTCCTTTGATTTCTTCATTGACCCAATAGTCATTCAGTAGCATTTTGTTTAATCCCCACATATTTGTGGCTTTTCCAGTTTTTTTCTTGTAGTTGATTTCTAGTTTCATACTGTTGTGGTCAGAAAAGATGCTTAGTATTATTTCAATCTTCTTAAATTTATTGAGACTTGTTTTGTGGCCTAATATGTTATCAGTCCTGGAGGGTGTTCCATGTGACTTTGAAAAGAATGTGTATTCTGCAGTTTTTGGATGGAAAGCTCTGTATATATCTCCTAAGAGGAAGGAATCCAATGGCATCTGCCCATGTCCCTGTCAGCACAAATGAACAAGGTCACAACAATGGCTGCCGCCAGTGTCTTGGTCCCTGGGCGGTAGGCCCAGTCACCTCCTGCCTCTCTCAGATCCACTCTAAGCTTAGTAAGTGAATCTCTGTTACCAATGGACTATGCACATTTCTTTCTGGTGTTTTTATGTTGCTTTCCAGAATGGGTGAATTTGTGTGTGAGTCCTTTAAGAGCAGGTTTTTCTTTCTCTGAAGTTCAATAGTTTTTCTGGGGTTATTCCTCATTGGTTTTCAAAACCAGCAAAGGTATTATGGGTATTATAGAATCTCAACTCAGTTGCGCTGACTCTGAAGGCTGGTTGCTTGTTGTGGCGTAGATCTCCCACTCAGATCCCCTCTCTCCTCTGGGAAAATCTTTATACCTTTAAGATTGCTCCTTGCTGTGAAGCAGCACAACTAAGATGTGGTTTTTCCCTCAGCAGAGGTGTGTTTTTGCCTCTTCCACCTTCGTCAGTGTTGTCCCTTGTTGTGGGGGTTATTTTTATCCAGTTTCCAGATCTCTCTCAGAGGAAATTGCTCCACAGGTAGTTGCAGATTTGTTGTGTCTGTGGGAGGAGGTGAGTTCAGAGTCCTTCTATGCCACCATCTTCCCACAATCTCACACAGACCTTATTCTAAATGCACTGAAAACATGTTTTCATCTGGGAAATGATATGATTGAATATATATTTGGGAAAATTTCTGTAAAACAGACTAGAAGAGGGCAAGGGTAAAATCAGAAAGACAATAAGAAAGTATTTGTATTTGTGCAGGCAAGAGAAGATGACCTGGACTGGATGGAGATAGAAAGAAATAGACAGATTTGAGATATATTTTGAGGAAGAAATCACAGGACTTGCTGACATGTGAATGTGGAACTTAGAAGAGAAATGTGGCCTAGAGATCTAAGTTGTGGAAGTGGATGAGCTACTCTAGGGAAAGAGAAAGTAGGAGAGAGTGAAGCAGAGAGATGAAGAGAGGGCTTGGGAAACTCCACCCTTAGAAATCCAGTAGAGAAGAGACCAGGGAGCAAATCAGAATGTAAGGAAAACATGGATTTAGAAAGAAGATGTTTCAGCAACCCAAATGTCCATTGATGGATGAATGGATAAACATGTGGTATACACACAATGGAATATTACTCAGCCTTAAAAAGGAAGGAAATCTTGTCACATACTACAACATGGATAAATCACAAGGACATTATGCTGAGTGAAATCAGCCAGTTGATACTGGCTTTGATATCGGTTCCCCAACATTAACCCCAGCATATATAGGGTTAAAATCAAAAGCACCCATCCCCCTTCCCTGCTTCTTTAGTTACAGTCATATGTAAATATTGGTTTCTTTAACCTTTGTATCCCTGAGCTTCACATATGCATGAAACTAGTGTTGAGATTAGAGCGCTGACTTTCCCCTCACACAGCACATGTAGCAGTTACAAATTGTTAAAACCAGATGGCCTCACACTGAAGTTTTGGCTAATTACAGGTCCTTGGAGTTTACTGCAGGAAAACAGATGTCCAGAGAATATCAAGAAACTAAAGTTTCCCAGACCCCAACTCCTCTGCTTTGTGGTGCTGGAATCCACCATTCATCATGGAAGCAGACAACCAAGGACACCCACCTGCAGATTCCCTTACCTTGCCACCCCTCTCCTGCAAGTAGTCACATTCCTCACAACCTTTAAAACCCCATGTCTCCCATCTTTTGGGAACATGGATCTGAGTGCTTACTCCCATTTCTCAGCTGACACCACCCAAAATAGACCTTTTTTCCTTGGCAATCCTTGCTGTCTTGGTGATTGACTTTCCATTCAGCAAGCAACTGAAAGGAACTCTGTCTGGCTGGACCAAATTTCATTTGGTAACAGTCACAAAAAGACAAATACTGTGGTGGTCACCAGAGGCTAGGGGGAGCAGGTAATGGAGTGTTAGTGTTCAATGAGTATAGAATTTCAGTTTTGTAAGACAAAAAATTTCTAGAGATCTATTGCACAAAAATGGGAATATATGTAACACTACTGAATGTTACAAATGGTTAAGATAGTAAATTTTATATGTTTTTTACCACAATTTAAAAAGATGAAAGTAATTTAAAAAGATAAAGTTTTCTAAAAAGGGAGAAATGGTCAACTGAGTCAAGTGCTGCCAAGAGATCAAGCAAGAAAAGAACAGAGTTAATATATAGATTTATTAAGATGGAGAACATTGGTTGACATTTATACAACTGGTTGCAATGACATGAAGGAGAAGGTTGGATGAGAGAGAGCTGTAAGGTTAGGAAGTGGAGACAGCCCAAGTGGACGGTTCTCAGGAGAAGGTTAGCCTGGAAGGAAGACTTGGGGCAGAGCCAGTAGGAGGATGAGGAACCAGGGAGACTTGTTTTGTTTTAGAAAGGAAGATACTCGAGCATATTTGATTGTTAATGGAATGACCCATTGTAGAGAGAGAGATTGATGAGGCAGGAAATAGGAAATCTAAAGGAATGCTGTCCTCGAGAAAGTCGGAGGAGGTGGAGACAGAGCTCCTGGGAAGGGACAAGTTTTGACAGGAAGACATGTTCTTCCAATATGACAGGAGGAGGGAAGAGAAGGCAGGAGTGCATACAGGTGGGCCTGTGGGTTTGGAGGTGAGAAGTGGTAGAATTCTCATCTGATGGTTTCTATTTTCTCTGTAAAATGTGAGGTGAGGTTGAAAATGTGAGGGCTGGGGAGAGGTTACATCAGTGGTTTGAAGAGAGTGAGTGTGTGTATGTCATTAGTCATCCAGGATCATGGGAAAACGAGCCTGCCAGTGAATCACAGCAGGATTGACCAACTGCATGGAGGGGCTGTGGAATTCTGTATTCATTATTTTATAGCAAAACTACCGTATCTTATATTTTATCAATTCTAAGATGCACCTTTGAAATTGGGATACATTCTAGTATTGTTCCATAGTTTCCCAGCATTGTTTCAGAGTCTAATTGTCAGCCTTGTTTTTTCTTAGTGGTCCATAAAACAGTGGGTATCTTATAATCAGTGGCATCTTAGAGTCAGTGAAATATGGTAATTTTGTCCCTGCCAGGTTCAGCTGCTTGTGTGCAGACATGGAGAAGGCATTTCTTTCAGGGTTGGGTTTCAAAGACAAGAAGAATAAGTGCCAGCTAGACAATAGCTGCCAATCACAAAGAGGCCTATTTGAGCCCACTTGGGGAAGAATATAATTGCAACGTGATTGTAAGCACTGCCTCCTGAGGTGATCAGTTCTTCATATTGGAAGTGTTTCATTTGGAAGTTTGGTCTACAAGACCAGTCTCTAAGATCTTTCACCAGGTTAAGACTGTATTCTCTTGTAAGCTTAACTATCATGAAACAACAGTTCAGAATTCCTTTGCCAAGGTGTCCCATATTGAATGCTCAGGATCTGTATCCTTAATGGAGGGGCGGTAATTGCAGAAAGGGTCCAGGGAGTGTATGTCTCCATTCATCAAATATTTATTAATTACCTACTGTATGCCAAGCAGTCTGTTAGTTTTGGGGGAAATAAAAATAAAATCTGGGTCTCTGATCTAAAGGAGCTCACAATCAGCTATAAGAGACAGACAAGAAACAAAGAGTTGTCACCAGGGGTATTCATTCATCCAATCACTTAGGTGACACATATCCATTGAGCTCCTACAAAGTGCAGGCATGGTTCCAGGTGCTGGAAATGCGACAGTGATGAAATTGACAAGTTTCCTGCCCCCATGGTCCTTACCGTCTAGTGGGGGAAGACAATTAACCAATAACATTCCAATAAGCATGATAATTTTGACCAGTGATATATATGAGGAAAATAAGTGAAATCTTATAGAGAATGACCAGGGTGCTACTTTAGAGGGGGTTAGGAGTATCAGTTAAGCCACTTTGGCTACAAGTAATAGAAAACCTAACCTGTAAGTCCTAGTGGCATTAATTATTTAAAAAGTCCAGAGGTTATTGATCCCAGGCTGGGTTCAGTAATTTGGTAGTGTTATTAAGGACCAAAGCTTTTCCCATCCTTCTGTTGCCCTATCCTCAACATATTGGCATTTTCCTCAGGCTTGTTGCCTCATGGTTGCAAAATGACTGCCATAGCTGCAGACATTACATCCTCTTATAATTTCCAAAGCCAGAAGGGGGAAGGGATCAGGGAAGGAGGGCAAGATAACTTTTTTTCCCTAGTGTAGCTCCCTCATTTTATCAGGAAAAATTCTTTCCTAGAAGCTCCCCCATCCCCCAGCAGACTTCCCCCTAAAGCTCATTGAACACAAATGGTCACCTGCCTACACCTAATTCAGTGACCAGCAGAGAAGACCTGTATTGCCACACTTGGTTCAAAATAATTGTGAGCCATCAAATCTGGATTTTTGGCAGGAAAGAAGACAGAATGACCTTGGGTAGGGAAATAGTGACTGCCAAATCAAGGAATGCTTCTCTGAGGAGATGACATCTGAACTGAAACCTAAGTGATGAAGTAGTGCCAGTCTTGTGTGCCACGTGCCACGTGGTGTGAAGAGGGGAACCGGACCAGGGTAGCTGGTCATGGGTGGCCCGATAATGGAGGAGACACCTGAGGACAAGAGTCAGCCAGGTGGAGCTGTGGGTGGAGATGGGTGGAGGCCTTTCAGGCTGCAGTGGAGGCCAAAGGAAAGGAAAAGAGGTGTGAACCAATTTGTAAGCTAGAGCAAGGTGAACAAGACAGGGTAGGTCACAACCCTGGTGAAGATGATTTCAGAGGGGAAGATTCCAATTCCATCGTTACAAAATTAGTGATAAGGTAGATGTAGCAAAAGCAGGAGTGCTCAGTTTCACTCAGGCAGTTTCACTCACTTTGGAGAAGACTTCCTTAAGAAAGACAGAGTTGGGTTGAATCGTGAGTAAGGACAAGGAGTTAGCCAGCAAACAGAGGTGGGAAGGTTGTCCTAGGCATAGGGCACAGCATGCACAGAGGCTTGGAGTCTTGAAGCAACTCGATAAAAACACTCAGTGAGGCATTACCAGTGTATAGCATGTGAGTCAGGGGGTGACTGGTGACGAGGCTGGAGCCATGCTCGGGAGCTCCGCTTTATTTAGGTTAGGCCAGTACTTGCCTTTTAAGAAGTTGAGAGTCCCAGGTAATAACAGTTGAGTTAGTTTTCTCATTTGTGCTGGGTGTAGCTGGTCTTGGGTGATCTCCAAGAACACTTCCGTCTTTTACATTCCTGGTCTCTAGTAGATAATCGATAAACATTTTCTGAACAAATGAACTATGAACAAGCTTCAGTCTTTCCTGCTGCCAAAACTTTGCTCATCAATAGAAATTGGATGTGTCCTTCAAGGCCTGGCCTAGCCCTACATGATCAATGAAGTGGCCCTAGACCACCAGCCTCCATCAACCATTCCCTTCTTTGGACTTCTTGCTTCAGCTCTTAGCAGAGAAGGCCTCGTGCATTTTTCACACTTATGTTTCTTCTCTTCCCAACTAGACTGTGGGCTCTGAGAGGTCAGGGGTCCTGTTTTATGTAAATCAATATATCCACAAATCTATGGCACACAAAGAAAATATTGAATTTTCACATCTGATGGATGGACTTGAGTGGATTTCAGCCCCAAAGGGGATTCTCAAATCTCTGGTCACTCCCTAGAAGACTGAGAGCAATCCAGGAAGCCAAATGAGGATGAGGGAATGCTGGGATTAGAAATAAGAATCCTTTGGGATTCTTTTCACTATGCTACAAGAATTTCTTTGGGAGGGTTTTGAAAAATGCCAGACCCTAGATAAACATGAGTGTGGTTTTTGAAATATGGGCTTGGGAGAGCTAGAGAGTATGAATACTAAAAAAAGAAAAAGAAAGAAAAATTGGAAAGGAGTTTTGAGTGTTCAAAGTTAGAAAGATACATCCCTGTCCATGTTGCCTTCCAAGAGGCTTGGTCCTTGTGTCAGTCAGTAGAGGCTAGGTTATGATGAGGTAACAAATAGGTCCCAAATTTCAGCAACTAAGAATAATAAAGAGTAATCTTTTGCTCATGCCCATCACAGGTCAGCAGGGCCCTCTGCTTATCACAGGGACCCAGGATGACGGAGTAGCTACCATTTTGAATTGCTGGTCACCATGGCAGAACAATTTGCGTGACACCATCCAACCACAAGGAGGTTAGGAATTGCAATACTGCCTTGTGCCTGGAACCAGGGACAACCGGAAACAATCAGAGAACATACTCCATAATCCTCATGACTAGAAAGCCAGCCAAAGCTCCAATCATAGGCACTTGTGTTCTCCATGTCCCATTTTCTGGCGTAGGAAGATACTCCTAAGAATGTTAATAGCTATGGCCAAGTACCACAGATCCTGTGCCACCACCATAGTTTTGCATCCCTTGCCAGAAGGGGAAGCCTTTGCTTTCTGTGAGAGTCTGTGTGTGTCATCTAGTGTGTGACTCATCCACTCTTGGCGCTGTGCCCCTCCCACTGCAGGAGGTACTCCCATGCAGGGCTGGTCTGTCAGGCTGCAGGGCCCCTGCATATGGAGCTGGCTGCCTGTACCAGGGCAGGGCCCAGCCTGACTGCCTCAGCCTGGGGATCCGCCATTTGGGGCTAAATTGACCGCTCGGAGGTACAGGAGCCCAGCCTGCTGATTTGTGGCAAGACATGACAAAGGAAAGTCTCTGACACCTGCATCTCCAGCAACCAGGGAGTGGGGCAAATTTGCTGGTGACTTTGTTGTTGGCTAGCCACAGTGAGTAGTCCCACATCCTCCTTCTCCTTCCAGTGACTTCCTCTGGAGAGGAATCTCAGAGATGAGCAGCCAATTATGATTCTACAGTTGGGAGGCTTTGCAACTTGGGGTTTGATTAATAACATACACAGTGGATAAGTATTAAAAAGGAATTTGGTAACTTGGAGGCTCTCTACATAATTGAATAAGAACACTGGTCCTGGTATGAAAATATTTTTATTTTTATTTATTACTTTCTGCTCCTCTGATCCTATCCAAATATCAGAGTCCAGGAAACTGGAATATTTAAAAGAATTATTTTCTTTTTCTGATGACCTAAAAGTGATTAAGTACAAATACAGAGGCTAATTCACTTTTTTGTCATTATTTCCCCCATCAAACTTTGCAATGTTTTATCTACAATTTTGACTTATTATCGAGACATCACCAGTCTCCTTGAATCCAGAGGAAAATTTTTGTACCTTCACCAGAAAAATCCTGCACTTCCAACAACTAACCTATGGCATTAAGAATTCTTGATGCTGGTCATTATTTTGTTAAGATCAGACTTGCTCGAGGAATGTAAATTTGGGGGAGATCTCAGTTGGTTCATAAGCTTGTCTGCATTGTGTCATTCTTTGCACTGGGGGAAAGGACTTCCAAACATCTAAATTGCCATTGTCTTTCACACCAGTTCTTAAAATATTGTTGTAATTGACGCTTCACTCGATTCCTTCCTTTTTCTGAAGGATTCTTTGTGAGTGTGAGTTTGGAAAGTTTAGTTTTGCTTGAAAACTTTTATCCTTTCAATTTTGACCAAATGTTTTTCTCTTCTAAAGTAAACGTACAGATAAAAGAGGGAGGCTCCAATTTATCTCACATTATTTTTGGTTTATTGAATTTCCTCTTTCAAAGTTCATTCATATTCTTATAGTTTGGAAAAATTGACTTATCTGTAGTTCAGAGAAATGATTTCAAGTACATTTCTGGGCAAATGATTAGCCTTAAAAGACTGCAAAGCCTGTATTTTATGTCTCTAGGGATTTTATCCTAAGATCACATAGGCCCCAATCCCTTTCCGACAGTATTTGTATAACATAGAGTTACAGCATCATTATCTATTTGCAAAATAAATGAAAATTTGTAAATTGAAACCGAGACTCTTATGCAAAGAGATTGAGATCAGGTGACAGCTCCAAGCCTAGTAACTGCTTGGTCTTTCTAAAATTGGACAGAGGAACAGGGGCAAAGGGGTTAGGGGTGGAAGTGGTTTGCCTTGGGTCCAGGCGATAACCGGCTGCAGTGTCTATAGAGAACAATATTTATAAATATGTCTAAAAAGAGTAATAGAACAAACTAAAATCAGTTTGCCTTTTATTATCAGCATGTTCTGGTGATCCTAAACCCCGTCAGTGAGAACATACTTCTCTCCACTGGGGCAGACCACTCCCACCACCACCTCCCCGTGCCTGCTTGGTTCTGCACCTGTGTTGTGCGAGATTTGACTTAATTCACCAGTGAAACAACAGTCTACTTTAGAACACAGGGGCTACTTCCACAAAACCATAGTTTAGCATGTGGTCTGTTTATCTTTAATCCCATTATCTTGGAAACTCATGGCTTCTGGTTTTTAAAAAAACATATTTCTCTTAACATAATCTTGCCCTCTCAAGCCAATAAACTCTCTGGTTTTATTTTTATTTAGGGCTGAGGCTGTAGTATCGTCTTCCCTCTGCATATTATTCCTGTGTCTTTTGATTGCAATGAACAAGCTCCTGGGTCACACTACTTTAAGCCCCAAAGGTGATTTTATAATAATGATACCAGGGTACCTCATAGAACCCAGGGCGTGGAATACAGAATCCTGCGCGTCACCAGGACTCTCTTTTTAAATCTTTTTCTTCTTGGTTATCTGCTTCATTTGGCGCTGTTCTTTCTATAGTTGGGTTCTCAATTACATATTATTATCACTTGGGGTTGTTCTCAATTCTGTACATTAATATCACCTAAGGAGTTTTAAAAACTCATTCATCCCTAAATATTAATAATTAGTGCAATCTAGATGACAGGGTGTGTAGGTGTTTACTGTACTATTCTTTCAACCTTTCAGGAGTAATGAAATAATTCAAAATAAAAAGTTTTGGGAAAAATATTAGTGTCTGAACCTTAGAACCAGAAATTGTAATTCAGTTGGTCTGGAGTTGGGTCCAGATGTTGTAATTTTAAAAAAAAGCTCTTCTGGAAATCCTAGTGTGCAATCAAAGTTGGAAATTACTGCTTTGGGCTGCTGTTTCTGCTGCTCTAGAAGAGAGTGCGTCCCATTTCTTTCCTCCTGTAGAAGTTTGAAAATTCCTGGGGTGAGGACTGGTCAGCCCAGCTGGGGTCAGTCGCCATCCCCTAATCCAGTCAGCTTGGGCCAGGCACATGGTTCAAAATGGCTGCACTCACAGTAAACATGGAAGACGTAAGCAGTTTCCAGAAAAGCATGGTGAGTGAAGGGACAGCTAGGCAAAATAACTAATAATAATAGTAGGTGTCCAGTGTATTCCTCCAACAGAAATGCAAATTGTGTCCTGAACTGCTAAACTTGAGAAAATCTGGCTGTTGATAAGCCAAAGCCATTATGGGGAATTATTCTTTGTTAGCTTGAAAGTTTTGTATAGCAAAATACAAATTAAATATATTTAATGACAAAAATAAAAACTGTCCGTATCAAAGTGGGCCTTACAAGTTGCTACACATGAAATAATGTATACTAATAAATACCATTAATGAAGATCACTTCTCAGTGTAATGGTCTGGTTGTAGCAGGTATACCTTTCACTCTATAACACTTCTGGTCTTTAAAATTTCACATTTCCGTAAAGAAATTGTCTAAATCAGTTAGTAGGCTGTGGGTTACACCGCCCCCAACAACTGTCTTGCGGGAAATTCGGTCTCTGTTTTGTCTTTGAAGGGGCTGCCTCTGGCCAAGGATCTGGCAAGAATTCTGAGTCTTAAGCAGTCTCAAATTGTCTTGTAGCTGGAAGAGAGTGACACTGTCACTTCTGTGCAAGCTTGGGCATGGAGACCTTTTGTGATGGTCCCTAAGGCTGTGGAGGTCAGTCCTTCTTACACCCTGAGACACCCACAGGAGGACCTGTCACCTCTAGGGGCATTGGGTTGCTGATGACCAGGGCGTCTCTGTGCTTTGGGGAGATGGTATTGGCGAGAGAAAGCAGGAGATGCATAATGCTGATGTAAAATAGCTGACTGGTGACCTGTTTCCAGCTGGTTCTGAAAAGAGAACTGGGCTTCCTGTAGCAAAACTGGACTTTAGGAGAGAGACAGACTCTGGAATATCTGAAGGAATCAGAGCAGAAAGAGAGAGGGGCAGTTTCCCATGCCCCTGGGAAGTCGCAGAGACTGGGCCTGATCGGACAGTCTTTGACTATTGAGAAAATAATTAGTGTGATCTCTGTGGACCCGGCTACCAGAGAGGAGAGTGGGACACAGATGTTTCTGTGTGGGCAACGCGGGGCTGAGCACTGAGGCCCACAGACCAGCGGTGACGGTACATCTCAGCTAGCATGGCTGGAGGCTTATCCTTGCACACCTCTTTCCCGATGCCAGGCTGTCATCCCTGGAGAGAAAGGAAGAGGGAAAGAAGGAGCAAATACTGAATTGATCAAAAGAGACCTACTTTAAACTGAAAGTCAATGAGTTTACCTTGCATGGGCAAATTTTCCATCTTTGACTCAAATAAGGGTTCCACTGCTAATTCAATTCAGTTACAGTGCAAAAACCAGTTACATCTGTGCCTATGTAGCTTCACGACTGCAAAATGTGTACTGCTACACACAGTCATCATGGTCTTTGTGTACTTATCCTGGATGTAGACTTGAAGTACTGATTCTTCCTCAATTGATTTATCCAGGAGGCCTTGCTTCCCTCCAAAACGCTGGCTGTACCTCTGAGATGCTCCATCTCTTTCCAAGCACTCTGTCTTGGTTCTCCGTGGCTGCTGTCCTCCTTCTGGGATCTCACCCCATGAAAGCCATTTCAAAACTTATTTGGTACAAAAGTCTCTTCCTGCCCAAGGACCAAATTGTAAACCAATAGACACATTGATGCCTTGATCATTTACTCATCCAGAATGAGAGTAAAATAACAATATGCTCAGATATTCAAAGATTAAGAGAATTTACCACGCAGAGATCTTCATTAAAAGAAGTTTGAAAAGATGCATCCCAGCAAGAAGTAAAGTGACTGTAGAGAAAAGGCAAGTAATACAAGGAAGAATGCGAAATGTAAGGAACCAAGGAAGAAAGGTGTCTTTCTCCAATCCGAAGAACTTAACAGGATAGAAACATCCTTTTAGGTTTAGGAGTTAGATGATTCCTTGTTTTCGTAGTTTTTTTGTTTGTGAAGATCTACTTGGGGACATTTTCCTCTTCCTATTTATATTAAAAAGTAATTATTCATGACACTTCCATATATATGAGTCATGAATAATTATTTTCTTATTCATAATATAAATGAGAGAGAGTACCAAATGTCAAATGAGATAGAGCTAAAGTTCACAAAAATTCATGATACTATTTCAAAAGTACTCTGAAACTCCAACTTGTGATTTAATTTTAAAATATCTTTGGTTGAAGGAGCATGAATATTTTAATGTCCTTATCAAGGCATTGAGTCAAGAGGTCCGCCTTTTTAATCCCTCCACTGCCACGTTGATCAGGGTAGGGATGCTACTTATACTTTCTCACTTTAATATTCTCATTTTGTGAAAAGGAAATAGAATTATTACTCATCAATGAGCATAATTATGAGGATTTATACTCTATAAATATTCAAATTTCATGCTTTTATAGACATCCATAGTTCAGAAATCATTCTTGTGTGATGAAACTGTTATATATTTTAATCTTACAGCAGTTACTTTATAACTATTATACATTTTTATGCTGGGCTGTTTCACCTCTGAGTCTTCACTCATGTGAATGATATCGTTCTGGGATACTTTTGCAGAAGTATCGACCATGTTGGCCCGATGCTCCACAGGCATGATAATAACGTGGCTTTTATGGAAAAAAAATGCTGAAGTCTACTGAGGTCTGAATGATGGTAGAAGTGCTTTGGGAAAAAATTTGCCTTAATGGAAATACAGTACATAATCTTGAGACAGATTTTCCAGCTAAATGCTACCTAAATATCAGCCAACTCTCTCGTTTATTTCTCTTCATTTCCAGACTTGCTTCTCCTTCTGTATTTCCTCTCTCGATCAATGTCATCAAGATTCACCCAGATGCTTAGTCTAGAAACGTCAACATCATCTTTTTCTCTGCCACCTTTTGCTCATATGCTTCTTCCCTATATTTTGCTTACTCTTCTAAACCTAACTTTTAATAGTATTCTTCTCTTCACCCCTTCTTCTTGCTTGTTTGGTGGTGATGTCTTTTGAATCCATCCCCCCACCATGCCCGTGGCTCCGGCCTGTGTTGTTGTTCACCTGGACTAACAAATGGCCTCTTCACTGGCTTCCTGGCTCTCATCTATCCCTTCTATCCTACCCTCTGCACTGTTGCCTGAATTATCTTTCTAAAAAGAAATCTGATCCTGCCATTAAGGGATTTGTTGGCTTCTCATTGTCCAGGGAAGAATCCCATTGCTTTAAGGTGGCACAGAACCTGCCTCACTTTGGCATCAGGGTACCTTTAGCTGAGGAGCTACGTAGATTGTGTTCCCATCACACACCCAATGCTCCAGCTCTGTGACCTTCCCAGTCATCCCTGAATTCACCTGGCTGTCCCATACCTCTGGCTGTGGACCTGCTGTTCCTCTGCCTGGAATACTGTTCCTCCTGCCTCCTGGCAAGGTCCACATCAAATGCCGCCTTGTTTGTGACATTCCCTTGGTTTCTAAAGTATATTTTGTATACCTCAAAGAAGATGCTTATGGCATTAATTTATGCCATTTATATTTTCTGTCTTCCTTAATTAGACTCTAGATTACTGAAGGGCCAGAACATGTCTTATTTGTCTTCATAACTATCTCTGGAACCTAAATTTTACTTTCATGAAACAGACCCTGGGTAAATGTTTTCAGAATGAATAAGTGAATGAATGAATGAAGAAACGAGGCCCAGAGAAGTTAAGTATCTTGCTAAATTTCATAAAACAGATCATGACAGAATTGGGGGAAGAACACAGATCTTTTGACTTTCAACTTATTTTATGCTCTTCCCACCATAATGTTAAAAAGTTCATTTTTTCTAATTATAAATCTAATTATCTGTAGAAAATATAGACTATATAGAGAGGAGTATGTGAAAAATTATTTTTTTTAGTTGCTAACATTTTGGTGTCTTTTCAGTGTTTTCATTGTGTTTCCTTTAAAAAATAATATTTAGAAATTAGAAAAACCTCAAGTATAAATATGATAATATAAATCATCCACATTCCTACCTCCAGATTTACCTGCCAAATAATAAATCATCCGCATTCTCACCTCCAGAACTACCTGCTGTTAAAATACTGCTATATTTGGTTCCAGTCTGTTTCTTACCCACGCACTCCTTTTTAAAATACTCTTTTGTTTTGGTAGAAATAATATATACTTATTATAAAAGAATTCAAAGAGACCAGAAAATTTAAAGGATAGAAGTAAAAGAAACCATCCTGAATTCTGCTACCTAGAAATAACCATTGTTAATGATTAAATATTATTCCAAACATTCTTCTGTGTATGCATGTCATATAAAAGGACATGATAGATTGATTAATAGATACAAAGAAAAGCAGAAAGCAATACAATTGTGAAGAGGCAATTATACTATATTTCCTATTTTTAAGTGAAGATTACTAAATTTAATTTTATATAAATTAAATATGAAACAAAAGAAACCAGTGGAGGCCAGCCCGGTGGCGTAGTGGTTAAGTTCACTACGGTGGCCCGGGATTCGCTGGTTCAGATCCTGGGCGCGGACTGACTCACTGCTTATCAAGCCATGCTGTGGCGGTGTCCCATATAAAGTAGAGGAAGATGGGCACGGTTGTTAGCCCAGGACCAATCTTCCTCAGCAAAAAGAAGAAGATTGGCAATGGATGTTAGCTCAGGGCTAATCTTCCTCACACACACACGAAAAAGAAACCAGTGAAACCTAAGGGATTTTTGAACTTCCAAGATTTTTTCCCCCTCACAATAGTATCTAGAGATATTATTTCCTAAAAGATATTCCTAATGTTTCAGAGAAGGATTTTGAAATCTACTGAGATTGGAGGTAGTAATTAAAAAAAAATATTCCTGTTAATTTTAGGCAGTGTGGATTTATTCCCTTCTAGAAAAATGAGGTTTCAGCACCCTTATAGTTCTTCCATTTTCTTTTCACCTCTTAATTTTTGACAGTCACCTTATACTTTGATATTGATCTTTTCTCCCCTCTAAATTTCAGGGAAATGTTCTTGCATTTTATCTGAGTACAATTTTTTATTTTTGGTTATGCTTTGAGTGTGCTCTCTTCAGGACTGCACTTATCTTTGCTTTGGATTCTCTTTGCCTTCCATTTCTATTACCTTCTCTCTGTTGCATTTCGCTTTTTCTTTATCAACATTTCTGCTTGATTATCTCAAGTCTTTCCTTTATCTTGTTACTTTACTTTTCATTATTGCTTTTTTTGTTGCTTGAAGTTCCTAATTTATGAATTTATTGATATTACTTTGTTCTTTGGCGTTTTATCTTACTGTGTTAGTTTATCATTTCTTTTTGAAGCTCATGTGTATTTTTATCATTTCTTTTTGAAGCTCATGTGTAATAAAAAAAATCATGCCATATTAACTTGTTCTATAGCTTGAACTAATTGTGTGTGTTGGGGGGTGTGTGTGAGAGAGATATTATCTTTCATGTCGGAGTTTTTGACCATCTTCCATAAGCTCTGCTCCTTTATGTTTTTCTTCAAAACGTTTCTCCATAATATGTTTACAATGTTTTGATGCATTTCCTTTTATCTTGCTCATGGTTAAATTGCTCTGATACACAGCAGGTGACTTCCTGCCTCTCCTCACTCCATGTGTGACACTACTTCATTTTTTGTCACAATATGGTTTGAGGTCTGGGTATTTTGTGCTCTCTTCACGTTTCTGTGGTCTAAGGGAATGGCAGGAGGAAGAAGAACTTGGCGGCGGTCCTTATTCCTGGTGTGTCAGGTAAGCTCCTGGCTGGAAATAGCCAGAATTCACAAAAGGATTTACCTGAAAAACATCTAGCTGCGAAGAATAAACTGAAGAGACTTTAATGGAGAGATTCTTTACAGAGGAGCAGGCAGGGCTAAGGGAACCAACAGGAGATGGGGAGGAACCGGGAGACTAGTGGGAGTCCCTCCCCAGACCTCAAGAGGCAAGAGGAGGGAATTCTGGGAGCCTGGTGCACACTGAATCTTGGAAGAGAGAATGCCCAACAGGAACTGCAGCCAGAGGCAAGCGTTCACTGCTAAGATTGTGACCACACAGGGAGAGAAAAGGAGGAATCCGTACCCCTGACTCCCTGTTCTTCCACCTTCTAATTTCCTCCCGATGACTTCCATTGGAAGAGCCCAACTGGAAGCCAGAGGCAAGACAGTCTGCAGAAGTTAGCTACTTGGGGCAGAGAGTAGAAAGTAGAAGGACAGAGAATAACTCTGGTGGGGGATGGGGAGCAAATGGAGAGCCACCTGCCCACCTAGGTTCAGCTCTCTGTTACTGAGATTTTGTTAAATGCCTGTACCAGGATTGACTCCATTATTCCTAATAATAGATGTCGATGGGCTCCAGATTGTTTCTCTGACTCTGGGGATAACTCCGGAGTCTCCATCCCATCAGTCAGTCTCACTGTTCTCTTCCCCATTTACAACGTATCCCCAACATCCAATTTAAAAGTTCTCTAGTTAGAGGAGGAAAACCAAAAGGATGATCACATTTTGTTTCTCTCTGGATTTCTGGTATTAATGAGATTTCTGATGATTTTTTCTACTCTATAGTTTGGCTAAAAGGGCAAGAGAAAAGGAGGATAAAGTTTAAGAGCTGTGCTCTACTTCTGCACTCTGCTCCACTTCAAAAATTTCAATTTCTTTCCTTTAACAAATTTGAAGTTATTCCCTTAAGTCCTGCCCCATTTCTCATTTTGTTGCAGTTAGTAAAGTTTTTGCTGGCTTTCAATATTTTGTTAGTATTGGGGGAGCATTCTATGATACATTTCCAGTCAAACATCTTAACTGAGAAATCCCACCAGTGTTTTTCTATGGATGTGCGTATTATACAGAGAGCATCTTGTTGACCAATTTCCCCATTAATATTATAAAATTATATTGTACAATATAATACTGCCATCTCATATTAATATATTATCCAAGCTCTTCATAAATGTTGTTTGTAATGTTTGCATAATATTCCTTTATATAGATTTATCATAATTTACTACCTACTTTATTCTTGTTTGACATTTATGCTGTTTCCATATTCTGTTTTTGCTACTGTGTATACAAGTGGCATCAGAAAATTTGCATATCATGCTTTTTTCTGTATTTCAAGTTATTTTTATATGATGGAGTCCCAGAGGTGCTGCAGTACTAAAATAATTTGGGTTTACCTGGTTGTTTAGCCTTCCTTTCCAAATTTTGCATACTTTTAGAATCTCTTTAATTTATCCTGGCAGCCTCTGACTGTCAGAGTACATTCTCTCTTTGGTTTTGTGATGACTCATGAGGTAGGTGATTCTCGGTGCACGCCTTTCTCAAGTGCCTGACATCCATGCCACCTGCACAGGTTCCTCCCTGCTTACCGTTTACCTTTCAGGTGTGAGTAATCATCCATTATTCAGCACTGCGTGAAACCTGCAGGCAGAAAGAGGAGAGTATCCAATTCAAAAGAGGTTTAGAGAAACTGGCTAAGGCACAGGGGAACCAATGAAAATGATTTAAAGTTTAACAATCTGGGCTTGTGGAGAAAACTAAGGGCTTATCTAAACATTTGGGTAGGTAGCTCTGTGGGTGTAGTTTGGGGCGTGGAGAGTCATCCTTGCTCCCCCAAATTTGGCCTATCGACTTGGGCCAGTGCCTTAGCTTCTTACTGTTGGAGAGGTTACCTCCAGAAAATCCCTGTTAAAATGTACACTTACCCGGGAAGACTAAATCACAAAACCAATAGTATTCGTTTTCACGTGACTGGTAGTCAGCTTGTCTGATTATAGTTAACTGTTCCTTCTTGGCAGTCAGAAGAATTCTGGAAGACTAAGACCCAAGAAAGGTGGCTCTTGTTGTGAGAAAGTTTGCTTCAGAGTGAGGAGCTTTGTCCAGGGAGGGAGATTCTAGACTGGAGCCAAAAGTGGGACCCTGAATGTCAGGGCACAGCATGGGAGATGACGCAGGGTAAAGACAGAGGGAATTCTGAAGGCAATTCTACTTAGTTTGTAAATTTCTTTGAGGTCATTTAAACCTAGATCTCTTTCTCTCTCTCTAGGTAGGTAGGTAGGTAGGTAGGTAGATAGATGATAGATAGATAAATAGATAGATAGATAGATAATTAAAAATTTTTTTTTCTAGCGATGGTTATCGGCCCTTTTACATCCCCAATGAGGACAGGGACAGAATGATGTAGTTACAAGAGCCCTGGATCAGGAGTCAAAAGACTCTTGTTCTTCCAGTAGCTTGGGGTGTGACTTTGGGAAAGACACCTACTATCTGGACAATTTTCTCTTTGATAAAAAAGGGAAAATGATAACTTCTCTGCCTAACTCATAAAATTTTTGTGATGTCAAGATGAAGGTTATATGTGAAAATGTTCTGAAAGAATTAACTCCATTCAAAGATCAGCTCTTTATTATTTTAGAAAAGCCACAGGACCTACTGGAAAAAATCACAGACCTGGATTCAAATCCCAAATATGTCACTTAGTACCTGTGATGTTGGGCAGGGTCAACTTTTAGCACCCTAATTTTTGAAAATTGTGGAAGTCACTTCAGTCTCACAGAACTACTTGATGGCATTATAAGGGCTAGTGTAGACGTAGTGCCAGACACAGAGTAAACAGATGGTGACTATTTGTTTTACTCTCCTCTTACCTTCCATAATGTCTGTATTCAGGCAGGAGGGATGGAATTGGCCATTGACTAGAAGTGAAACAGTGGGATGGCAAATGACGCTGTGGAAGCTTCCACCCCTGAGATCATCTGAAGTGTATTCCCACAGTCTGTCTGGCAACTTTGATAGCGTTTTGTGGATCTCACTGGAAGCCTCAGCAATTCACTACAAAACCTAATTATGCAAATAGTAGCCGCAGACTGTCAGCTGACAAAGCTGGTGATTGAAATAGTCCCCAGTGGCTGATAAAGTTCTGTCTGGAGTTTTGTTTACCTTTATTTGTGATTGCTGTTATTGCTATTCCAATACTTTTTTTTCCCTAATCAAGACTTAAGAGTTCAAGTTGTAGAGTTTTTTTCCAAAACCACCCTGTAAAATTGCTTTGGTCTTTATCGCTTGTAAGTGTGAGTGTGTGTTTAAATCAAGCAAATGTTTGTTTCTGATGGGGCCATACACAGAACACGTCTCAGCATGCAGCTGCCATGTTTCCTTTCTCTCTGCTTTGTCTTTCATTAGTGAGCTGTGCCCGTTGCTATTCAACCGTATGGTTTTGGGGTGGAGGAATTTGACACAGAGATATTTCAAAATTAAATTGCTAACAGAGATGAGAACCCTTTTGTGGTCTTTGGACTGCTTCCTGTCATGTCTTTTTGACTAGTTTTGACTCCTAGGGTCTGCAGGTCTCTAGGGAGCAAACCCCATCCAAGTCCCCAACCCCCTGGCAGTGCTTCAGAAGCCTGAGTGGACTGTGGCTTCCCCAAGGTGGTGAGGAGACAGGGAAAGAAGTCATCCTTGTGATGGTGGTGTAATTTCTAGCTGCTAGGACATTGCTTGGAAATGAGAAGCTCATTTTATGTTTGTTGACTAAACTCATAAATTAACATCTTAAGCACCCTTTTCAGATTTGGGAAGTAGACGACAGAGAATGGGAAAACATATTCTGGGTTGGATGGTTGGAAATATCATCTCTTTGAAGATCTAGTCACTGCAGTGGAATGCTTTACTGCTCTTTCTTTATATATAAGGGAGGGAGGATGCAGTTTCTTCATTAAGAAGAAAATGCCAACACTTTGTATTTGGCACATTTTACTTTGTGACATTTCAGTGCTGATGTGATTGCTTCGTTGTTTTGGTGTGAATCACATGCGGTGACTGTTTTTTCAGGTTGTATGTTCTTGAGAGATTAGCCTTTTCTGAAATGAATATCTGAAATGACATTTTTGGCTTGGGCTATGTGAAACCAACATTTCCAGAGTTACATTCCAGCTACCCCTGCATTTCAGAAAGGTGTGGGGCTGACTCGGTGTAAGGAGGTCTGAACCATTCGGGACCTGTGGCTTTTGAAAAGAAAATGAGGAAGGAGGCTGGGGGAGTGGAGAAGTGAGTGATCAAAAGATAGGCTTCATGGTACTACTTTGCCACAATACCCTTTTGTTGCTCCTAAACTTTCTGCTTTCATGGAAATGGAAAAAGAGCTAATGATTATGGCTTAATGTCAACAAATCTGGAAGAAAAATGATTTTAGTTAAGTCCAGATTAAAATATGCCACTTTATTTAGAGAGCAATCATTTTTTAAAGCAAAATACAAAAAAAGTCATCTTGAGAAAATGTACCTTCTAGTTAAAAGTGTTGAGAAAAAGCTCAGCATGCACTAAAACTTGGAGTCACACTGTTGCTGAAACTTGGAGAAGGACAACACTCTAGAGTTGTGGTCCCTAGTTTTTCCAGGGCCAGGTAGCCCTGGGCAGTAAAGAAGATGTTAGAAAATTCTGGGCTCCATGTAGCAGCATAACTGTCAAAAAGGTTAAACTGCAAAGTCTAGTGAAGGTCATTGCCACATAAAACACAAAGTCCTCGTTTTGCCATACATAGAAACATAATTTTAGTAACAATCAAAAAGCATTTTGATAAAAATTAAAACTTAACTATATTCAAAATTTAAAACAAAATGACAATAAAATAAGCAAAGAATTTTTTCAATACAACACCTTAAAATGTTAAGCAAACAAAACACTTTTCATCTTGATTTGTTGACCTCATCTAATCATTCAACGCCTCCCCTACTCCTTTTTTAAAAATCTATTTGTGGGTCTGGGCTGAGCAGTGCTAGCTCTATGAAAGTTTGTTATTCTGTATCATTCTTTAAAACATTTTTTAAAAATTGGTTTTAGTTAAGAGAAAGAACATTCTGTATGATGAGAATTGTAATATAAAGTTAATGAGATTCAGAAAAACATGGACTCATGCTCAGATTTTGTGACATTTATGTTAAATTCATCAGTGGTTTTAATTTTTTTCAATTTTGATGATTTTTCATTCTGGAATTTTCATCCACTTGAATGACTTAGGTTGGAATAAAGGATGCAAACATGGCTGCCATTTACGTGAAATTGTGTGTCCATCTGGGCTGGTACTAAATACATTTAAAAGTGTCGGGGAACAAAGTAATCCCTTTGCTTAAAAACTACAGACCTTCAGAAAACTGGATTAACAGGCTAAAACACAATGCAAAATATTTTAAATAATCATTGGATTTCAGTGGAATTTCAGCTAGGCAACTATTTCAATGCAGGAAATGTGATTAAAGAATACATTTTTGCCTAGTCTTTAAAATAACAACATTGTTTGCTATAGAATTATGCATGTTGGGATAAACACTATTCCTTTTTGGCTAAACGTGATCAAATAGCAAATGTCAACCATTGCCCAAGCTCCTGGCCTTTGTTGACCACATCCAAGCCTTCTGAATCCTTCTATCTAAAAGCAAAGAAACAACGAATACCTTTCAAAGAGGATCTCACTCAGGATGAAAAATATCAAAATTATTAAAATTTAATATTAAAAATTTCAACTTACATGAGTCCTCTATAGAAGACAGATCTGATGCAAATCATCAGTTCTTTGTGACTCCTTCCCCCCCCGCTCCTTTCCTCTTCCTTTATTGGGTATATTGTGTGCTTACGATGTGTCCAGCACTGTTCTAGGTGCCAAGGAATTATTTTAGTTGTGCGACCAGTTTTGGCAGAAATAACATTATCAGGACATATCTAAGATCAGTTTTGAAGAAGTTTCTACCTACCTATTAAAATACAGCTCCAGAGTTAGGTGGGAATGAGGGATAATAGACCAAACCTGGTGCTTACTCTCCTTCAAAAGATATTTCTAGGCTGAATTGGCACATAGGAACCCCACCTCGCCTTCCACCATGACCACCCACACATTTCTCAGCCCTGCCTAACACAGAGAGTAAACCGTCATTCCTGGTCCCTGAACACGGGCAGGCAACTTCCTATGGAGGATTTCCCACATTAGGTGTCACATGCAAGCCGACACCAGAAACTGGAGGTTATCACAGCAATTACCTGCACCTCCCAGTGCCAACTGGCGCTCACACCTGCAGCTTCCTGGTGAAATTGATGGGAGACCAGGGGGACGCCACCTCTGGGGCGGAAAAGTCTGAGTAGACAGCACTGAGGACAGAACCCAGTCTCATAGGCCGACTGGGTCTATGAATGGCATGGAACTTTGAAAGCTTCAGATTGGAGACATTTTGCCTTTTCATTTATTTTTATAGAAACAAGAAAGGCAGCCGTGCAGAAGACAATGACTCATACACTTTTGCTGTACTGCTTAGTGTTTCTTTTGCCCACGGAGTCCTGCAGGACGTTATGCCAGGTAAGAAAAGGGAGGTGGGAGGATGAACTCGTGGGGAGAGCAGGTGGAAAATAAAACCCATCAGTCAGCCAGCTCTCGGTTATCTGAGCTGAAGTGCAGGGAGAAGAGAGTGGTTGGTAGAATGGTCCAGCCAGAGGAAATTGCAACTTCATGTGACCCAGACCCATTTTAGCCAATAGCTGCAAATTATTTTCCCGTCAACTTTTTCTGTAAGTTCCTGAGATGCAATGAGACTCAAATGATTTAAGGGTGATAAACTCTTCTTTCCATATCCTTTTTTGGTGAAGCTTTCAGTTGCTTGTAACCAAGGTAGTACCACTTCCTTAGGGGAACTTGAAAATGTGGGGGTGGTGATGGGTGTCACAATGACTGGGAGATATTTAATGGCATTTAGTGGGCAGGACCTAGGAATGGTCTGGCACAATGAAGCATTGTCTCACCCAAAATGACACCACCTGGTAGTGAACACCATGGATGGGCTGGAAGGAGCAATGAGCAACTCAGACAGTCAAGGGTTAATCAAGGTCTAACTGGGGTGGAGTTTGTAGCAATTTGTGGGGCAGTGAGCCCTGTGGCTCCCTCTGAAATATTTTTCCTCATACCATAAATCATTTTAATTTCCCTATTAGTTACTTATTTAAAATTAGGTGTGGAGAATCATCGAGAGAGAGAGGACATAAAAGTATTTTGAGCTTCTTGGGAAGAGAGTGTTATTATTTGAACACAAGATCTGGAAGGGAGTTTTGAGATCAACTGGTGAAGCTCCACTCCCTATTTTAGAGATAGGGAAACTGAGGCCCATGGTGTGGAATGTGAATCCCTTGAGGTTACATACATACTTAGACACAGGGCCAAGGCCAGGACTCCTGTCTTCAGATTCTCAGTTCTTGTTCTTTCCATTTTAATATGTGCCTTCTTAACAAGAGCCTCCTTAGGAAAGAATGACTTTGGAAATTCTTTCTAGGAGTTTCCAAATGATATTTGCTTTACCCTCTAAGTAGTTTGCCCCTGGGCAGGAGTTTTCTCCATGATTCCCCTTTCCCCCGACACTGGGAGAGGTTAGAGACTCCTTCAGAAAGACCCTGTCCAGGAGGCATCCCAACCCCACAGATGCTACTGCTTCCTCTCTTCATTTCTTCATCCACGTTTTTCCACAAGACAAGACTTGGAGAGGAGGCAGAGCATGGGAGGTTGGCTTTATTTTCTTGATTATTGGGGATCACCTTACTAGTGTTGATGCAAATAATCCATAAACAATCTATAAATCTAAACTGTGGCAAGTTTATTATGAGCCAACCCTGAGAACCATATAGCCTGGGAGAGTCCTTTCACAAATGAAGGAAGCACTTTGAAGAAGTGGGGTGCACAGAGCGGTTATATACCATAAAGAGCATGCATCACATGTGGTAGGGATGTCCCTTTTACAATAGTCACAAGATTGCTTTGCCAGCACAGCAATTTGATGAACACAGCAGGTCAGTGGTCACAAGGTGGGTAGTCACAAGGTGAGCACAGCAGTCAGCAATTAATCTTCAATTTAGGGAAAGATGCTTATCCTTAAAGAAGTGCCAATGTGGCGGAAGTTACATCCTTATCTTTAAGGGCATTGTTTTGTCTTTGGGACATAGTAAGTATTTAAAGCAGATATACAATGAATGCTCAACACGCCATATCAGGCCCTTTTGGAAAAACAAGGTCAGGCTGAATTAATTTTAACCCGAATGGCTTCCTCATATACTCCAATATATCCTATAGCTTGTCATTTATTTATCACCAGGAACGTTTCATCCTTTTCTTCTGAATTTACAAATTGCTGGATGCTGAGCTTCTGGTTACACCTCTCCTACTTGCCTACTCATTCAGGCAGCTCTGCAGGTTTAGCAGGTTACAGGTTTGCAAGTGTGTTTTTCACAGTATTAGGTTGAGGATTGTTGGTATCTGAAGCTAAAGTGACCCATATAGGATGCCACCCTAGAAATGAAATGACCAGAAGGAGTGGTATATGGATGTGCTTTGGCGAATCAGTTCCTTCACTTAAGAAGGCAGAGTTTCCAGAATTCTGTGTAAATATCATACCATGGCCTTCTGCCCACATATCTGATTAATATAGTGTGACTTCACTGGAGTCTATTTAATGGGTCAAGTATTATCTGGAGTTGTTCACTTTTAAGTGCTTTATTGTGAGACCATTGGAGACCATGGCCCTATCAAGATGGGATTAGGCCATCTTGAGTTGCTTATACTTCCACACATCCTCCTCTGCCTTCTCCACCTGGACGTGGGTTGGCTTGGTGGAAAGAGCAGTGTTGTAGGAGTTAGGAGAGCTGAATTCTAGTCCCAGCTCTAAGAGGAACCCCCTGAATGACCTTGTGCAAGTCACCTCATCTATCAAAGACTCACTTTCCTTATCTGTATAATAAGGGGGTTAGACTGGTTGATCTATAAGGTCTTCCCAAACTCTAGAAATGTTATTTTAGCATTCTTGTCCAGTGGAAAGTCTTTAACTCTTCCATGTATACAATAAGGCTTGATTTTCTTGATTATGAAGTGAGAAGTCATCTTACATTAGTGCTTTGAAGGATATTGTATTCCATGAATCCTCAGTGATTCTTCCTCATATTGGACAGACCCCAAATGCTCAATTCAGATTCTCCATAAATTCTCATTTGGTAGAGAAAATGGAAGATTCAGCCTTGTTTCTTGATAACATAGAGAGAAACAATATTGTGAAGGAGAAAGGGACATGAACTCCAAATGTTAGTCACACAGCTGGGTCACTGAATTTCCAGTTCCTTACCCAATGGTTTAGATTTTAGAATGCAAGTTGGAGTAATTGTACCAAGGCTCTTCCCAGCCACTAGAAAGCAAACTTCAAGTGCAGAAACAGGCAGATTCAGCCCCTCTCTCTCTCTGTCTGTCTCCACACACACACACACACACACGCCAGTATATACATATACGCTAATATATACATACATATATACACATATGTGCAAGACATGGAACTAGCTACTTAGAGGGATATAAAGAAGCACAATACACAATCCATGTTCTTAAGAATTTAATTGAGAAGATAATATAATTTAATTGAGAAGATAATAGGCATATATAAAAAAGATTAGACAGGGGCTGGCCTGGTGGCGTAGAGGTTGAGTTCACACACTCCACTTCAGCGGCCCAGGGTTCTCAGGTTCAGATCCCAGGAATGGACTGATGCACTGCTTGTCAAGCCATGCCGTGGCGGCGTCCCATGTAAAGTAGAGGAAGATGGGCACAGATGTTAGCCCACGGCCAGTCTTCCTCAGCAAAAAGAGGAAGATTGGCAACAGACGTTAGCTCGGGACTAATCTTCCTCACACACACAAAAAAATAAATAAAAAATAAAAAAGGTTAGACAGCAAGATAGTAGGTCAGGTGAGTATATGCCATGCATTGAATGAGTGATATGGTGGTATGGATAATAAATCCTACAGGAGCCAGAGAGGAAAAGATGTTTCATTTAGAAATGGATCAGGAAAAATTTCTTGGAATAGGCCAACTTTTTCTTCTTGGTGAGGAAAATTGACCCTGAGCTAGCATCTGTGCCAGTCTTCCTCCATTTTGTATGTGAGACACCACCACAGCATGGCTTGAGGGGCGGTGTATAGGTCTGTGTCCAGAATCTGAACCTGTGAACCCCAGGCTGCCAAAGCAGAGTGAATGAACTTCACCAGTATGCCACTGCGCCAGCCCCTGGAATAGCCCAACTTGAGCTTTGTATGTAATAGACCTTCAGTAAGTCCATGTTCAGAAAATAACAACAATAGCTAAATCTTAAATATCACTGACAATATTCCGGGCCCTGTTCTGTAGATGATCTCATTTGTTCCTCATAAAAATGCTCTGAGGTATCATACAATTGTAGTACGATAGTTCCTACCTTACTTTGTGGATGTGGAAACTGAGGCTCAGAGAGGTGAACTTTCCCAAGGTCTCAAGTGGTGGTGTTGGGATTTGAACCCAGGTGGTTTGCTCCCAGAGTACACCCCCTGACCACGATATGACAATGCCTCTCAGTGAAGGGGCAGGTTTGATATGGATGGGGGGATAGAAAGGGACTTCTAATCAGCAGAGGTGGGAATGCTCACGAGAGCAGGGAGCCAGGTTTGGGGAAAGCTCCCTTATAGAAAAAAAATACAAAATTACAAAAATAAAAAATTAAGGGAAAAGTGAATATCTGCTTAGATAGAAACATAATCACAACAAATTTCAAATTTAGAAATGCTGAAGAGTATTACATTCAATAATTACTCAGCATTATTCAGTGATAAATTCAGTAAAATAACAATATTTTTATTAATGAACTGCCCACATTTTCCCCTACATTTTTGGCTGCATATTTGCATGTCAATAATTTTGCCATTTTTTTCTATACAGAGAATAGAAAGATTATTTGGCCTTTCGTCTAGCATTGCTGATCAAATTTGTTTTTTATTATTGCTAATTTAGAAAAATATCTTTCAGCTTTTCAATTCATTATTTGCAAGGCCATGTAAATATGTCAGACCATTGTCAAGTTTGGGAAAACCTCTAAGAAGTTTCTTTCATACTTGAGCTGCAAGGTATCCAGGGCACTTAGGATTCTCTTGTTCTTTGACTAATCATCAATACTCTTAGAATTAATGCCACTTATGTGTTGATATCTTCATTGTTTTGTGGAAATGACTGCAAATTTCATAAGTATATCCTACTAAATCCAAATGAAATGTGTCCCCAACTTAACTTCTACTTGTCCAGTTTCCATAAATAGCTACAGCCTCTCTAGTGCTTTCCATAAGGAGGGAGAGTGTGAAGGAGGGGGAGTTGGAGAAGCAAAAAATAAGGGTCTGAACAGATGGCAGCTAAACTCTTCTGCTTTTGGAAATTTAATAAAACATATGATCATGTGAAAACATTGCTAGACTGTCTCTCAGTGCTTTAAAGGGGCTCATACAAGCAAAGGATTCTGAAGCTTAGCCTTCATTAACCTCCCAGTAAGTTTGCCTCTGCTCACGATGTATTTCCTGGATAGAATGTAGGTCATTCTTACTGGACTGCAAGGAGGGCTCCTGCTGAATAGCAGTGGGAGAGGAAACTGTCCAGGTTGAAGGGGAAATAGGGCCATGGGGACACACTTCATGGTCTTACCTTCTGGTAGCATTCTGTCATCATAGCTGATTCAGATGTGGTTGTTAGTGAATGTTAGTGTGGTTGTTTGTGACTAAAGTGAATCATTGGGCTGGGATGTGAACAATTGATTTTGACAGGCATTTCAATTTTCCCTTTCTAGGCTGCCAGCAAAAACAAGGAGAAGGTGTCTGCCAGGCCACGTGGTATGTTGGCAGCAGTTACTCATCAAATGGAAGTCTTACTGTTCACCTACTGCAGCAGAGGGCCATTTTCAGTCCTCTGTCTTATGGCATGGCAGATGGGACTCCTTGATGGCTTACATTTGGACTCTCTTTTTATTTTTCTCCTGTTCAATTGTACCTTTGACCCCTGCTCCCCTCTCCTTCCAGCACCCCCTGCTTCATCCAGGTCTAAGAGTTCTTTGCCATAATTCCTTTGGATTGAGCCAACTCAAACTACAGCAGTGGCTAGAATAGGTCTGTGAGAATTTGTTGATGGCATAGTTCTGGAGCAGGGAGGTTTCTAAGGGAATATCAGGGACTATGTCTTCCAAACTGTATTCTGGGGAGCTGTTGGCATCTGAGGAGGTGCTCAGGGGGTTCCTGTGAGAATGGACTGAACTGTGGGCTCTTCCCTCTCACTTCACCTGGGACAGTTCCACTTTTATCTATTTTATACACTTGAGTTCAGAATATAAGGTTTTGTTAGAAACAATAGGAATTCGTCACTGAAACATGTGACGATTGGATCGCCGATCTATTTCAATCTTCCTCCACTTGACAAAGAAAAGACAGCTGATGTCCACAGGATTTATGTGCCTTCACTGCGCTGACACCTTGGTGATCGGCCATGCAGCCCAGAGCCCAGAGCTCTCCATCTGATGCTGGCACCTTTTATTTTCCCAGGTGTATGCGATGGTGTCTGTGTGGACAATTCCCACTGCACTCGACCTTGCCCTCCAGACACTCCGGGAAATATGGGGTTTTTGTGCAGCCAAAAGAAATGGCACAAGATCACTGACACCTGTCGGACTCTTACTGCCTTCAACATCTTTGAGGTAATATCCATTTTCTCACATGCAAAGTAGAACCCCAAATTAGCATGTGTATTGAGCTCAATAAGAGAGGGAGAGCTTGAGGTAGGGAGGTAAGTAAATGTGTTTGTACATGAATACATAATCACCTACCTGTCCTCTTTCTACACAGGAATGGAGTTCTTAACTTTGGGCATCTAGAAGTCTGTGCTCCAGCCTCCCACACCCTATCATGACAGAAAGGAACCTGCTTATTTAGGTCAGAGGTGGAAGAGCTGGCTGGAGTTATCATGGCCTACTTCAACTTCGCTCTTAGCTTTAATACCCCAAAGCTTTGGTACTCAGTGTGTCCTTCATGGACGAGCAGCATGGGGCAACCCTGAGAACTTCTAGACATGCAGAATTCAGGCCCCGCCCAGACCTGCTGAATCCAAGTCTGCATTTGGTCAAGATCCCCAGGGGATTTCTGTGCTCAGGAAATCACGAGAAGGAAGCTGAACTAAAAGGAAGGACTCCATCATCAAACAAACAAGCATATTTCCACATATACTTAAGTAGTTACACATTTTTAAAAATCAAATCTTAATAAATAAAATCAGGTCAAATGTTATTTCCTCTCCTTCTGTTTGTTTTTCTTATCTTCTAGTGGGGGTTTTACCTTTCTGAACTTCAGCTCCTGAGTCCTTCAGAGGAGTCAATGCTTTAGCATTTCTTTTATCCTTGGGACATTCCCTTCCCTGTGTGGCTAGGGGGAGTGTCAGTGATGCTGACTTCAAAAGGCTGCCCACCCCAGGTGTCAGCGACCAGGCCCACCCCTAATTTGAGGGACCTGGACAAAGATACTCATGGAGACCCACATACCATGTCTTAATATTTAAGTGCTTTAAATCAAGCTTACAAACTGCTAACTCTCCCAGCCCGGATTCCATCCTCCACCTCGAGGGTGGTGGAGAGCCAAGGCCACACATCCATAACCCTGGAAACAGGGGTCCCTTTGCACCTCTCAGGCCTAGGGATGAGCACACTGGTGGCACGGTCCCTCCTTGGCAGCACAGATTTAGGGAAGAGGCTCATGCAGGCCCTGGAAATGGGCTTGGAGTTGTTGAGCAGGGAATCTGAATGTCTAGCAGCAGGGACTTGGGTTCTGAGTGGGCATATCCTCTAGGCCCATGGACTCCTTGTCCCAAGTGAAGGGCCAGGCTAGAGGAAAGCCAGAAAGGGGTCCCTTAAAACAAGGGTTGGCAACTTTTTCCTGCAAAGGGCCAGATAGTAAATATTTTAGGCTTTGTGGATCACGTGGTCTCTGTTGCAACTACTCAACTCTGCTGCTGTAGCGTGAATACTTAATGAATGAACAGGCTGAGTCCCAATAAAACTTTATTTACAGAAAACAGGCGGCCAGCCAGGGGCCATAGTTCACCACCCCTGCTCTAAATTGTGGGTCTCAGAGCGTGAATCCGTGGGAGACACTGTATCGCTATTTTCAGTCATTCTTCTGTGTTGGTGTTCAACAGATTCATCCAAATCTAGCTCAGAATTTCAATTTTTAAAATACGCTCATGCCTCATGCCTCACCCCTTAGGAATAGCGAAAATAAGCTTAAATGGCACTAGAAGTTTTATATGCACAGGAAGTACGTGCAGTATATATACACAGATGGGGTCCAAAGTAGAATGCTAAAAATAACAGTTGCTATTTGGGAGGAGGGGGTTAAGGAATAGGCAGCTGGCAGACTGGGACTCGCCCATTTTCTGTTCATACACCTTGGTATTGGGCAAGTTATTCCACAGCAAATGTGACTTTGAAAAATGTAAACTAGAAACACTTTATGTGATATACAATTGTGTAAGAAGGCTGTCCTAAATTTTGGTAAAGGTACTTCTACATTTAAAACAGAAGCAACATAATAAAAACTTATTTCTTTTTGCCATTTCGTAGGAGGATTTGTATTCGGTTCAACCATTTGGAGGACATATAAAAGTAAAGGAATATGCGGGGACGTCCGAGACCATTACAGATATGCTGATGCAGAGGTGTCCCAGGGATTTGTCCTGTGTAATTAGGAACATTCAGCAGTCTCCCCGGATCCCGGGGAACATCGCTGTCATTGTGCAGCTCTTACACAACATATCGACGGTGCTCTTGACAGATGTTGACGAGGCAAAGATGCAGGTGACTGGCCTTGAGTATGTGGTAGAGGGTTATTTTGGTAGGAAAGGAATGCAGGTTAGTTGGAGTATTCTGTGAGTTTTTTGGGGTCTGGGGACCATATCTTTCATTTCAGTTTCTCCAGTGCCTAGTGTAGCAAGTGTTCAATAAATCTTCATTGAAGAAAGAATGAATAAATAAATGGAAAAAGTGAACACATTCAATCAACAAACATTTAGAGAGAGCACTTGCTGGGTGCTGGATTGGACATTGGAGTAAGCTTTTCCAGTGTATATTTTGGCTACTGAAAACCTCTCAGAACCATTGTAGGTCCTGCAGAGAGAAAGTCAGGACAGGTTGCTGACATGGAAATGATGAATGCAAAGAAAGCAGCCACACATGTGTGCTGCAGAAATGTGAAGTGGAACTGGACCCATTTCTTTCGTTTTTGATGTTCAAAGCAGAGGATAGTAAAAAAAGCAGGTTCAGCCTCTGGGATCAATTTCCAGTTTGGTATGTTCCTGTACAAGGTCCTGCGCACAGTTGGGATTTAATAGGTGTTAATAACGTAATGGGTACTCTGGCCAGGGTAAGCAAATTGGTAGTTTTACCAAGGTGTGACGTGGAACTGATGATGAAAATGAGTGCGGTGAAGGCTGCCTACTTGCCTGTCTCATAGGAAGGCATTGCATAAATGCAAGGGGGGCAGTTCCCGGGTAGCTCTGTCTTCCAATTTAAACTCCAGCGGCATGCGAGTCACCTGGGGATCTCATTAAGATGCTGATTCTGATTCATTAGGTCTGGGTGGGGCCTGAGATTCTGTATCTCTAAGAAGTTCTCAGGGGATGCTGATGCTGCTGGTTGGAGGACCACACTTTCTAAAAGTGAATCTTGAATGTCCTGGCAGATTCAGAGAGTAGCTCAGTACTAATACTGGTTCTTCGTTGGCAGAGTTACAGCATCATGGCCAACCACATTCTTAACAGCAAAAGCATCTCAAACTGGACCTTCATCCCTGATAGAAACAGCAGCTGTGTCCTGCTACACTCAGTCAATTCCTTTGCAAGAAAGCTATTTATAAATAAACATCCCATTGACATATCGGATGTCTTCATACATACTATGGGCACCATCATATCCAGAGACAACGCTGGAAAGAATTTCACTTTTTCAATGAGGGTTAACGACAGCAGCAATGAGGTCACTGGGAGGGTGTTGATCAGTAGAGATGAACTTCGGAAGGTGCCCTCCCCTTCTCAGGTGGTCAGCATTGCATTTCCAACTCTTGGGGCTATCTTAGAAGCCAGTCTTTTGGAAAACGTCACTGTGAATGGGCTTGTCCTGTCTGTCATTTTGCCCAAGGAACTTAAAAGAATCTCACTGATTTTTGAAAAGATCAGCAAGTCAGAGGAGAGGAGGACACAGTGTGTTGGCTGGCACTCCCTGGAGAGCAGATGGGACCAGCAGGCCTGTCAAATGATTCAAGAAAACTCCCAGCAAGCTGTTTGCAAATGTAGGCCAAGCAAGTTGTTTACCTCTTTCTCAATTCTTATGTCACCCCACATCTTGGAGAGCCCGATCCTGATTTACATCACGTACACAGGCCTGGGCATTTCTATTTGCAGCTTGATCCTTTGCTTGTCCATTGAGGCCTTGGTCTGGGGCCAAGTGACGAAGACAGAGATCACATATTTACGCCATATGTGTATCGCTAACATTGCGGCCACCTTGCTGATGGCAGATATGTGGTTCATCGTGGCTTCCTTTCTTAGTGGTCCAACGACACACCACAATGGATGTGTGGCAGCAACATTTTTTGTTCATTTCTTTTACCTTTCTGTCTTTTTCTGGATGCTTGCCAAAGCACTCCTGATTCTCTATGGAATCCTGATTGTTTTCCACACACTGCCCAAGTCAGTCCTGGTGGCATCTCTCTTTTCAGTGGGCTATGGGTGCCCTTTGGTCATTGCTGTTATCACAGTTGCTGCCACTGAGCCTGGCAAAGGCTACCTACGACCTGAGGCCTGTTGGCTCAATTGGGACGTGACCAAGGCCCTCCTGGCCTTTGTGGTTCCAGCTCTGGCCATCGTGGTAGTAAACCTGATCACAGTCACCCTGGTGATTGTCAAGACCCAGCGAGCTGCCATTGGCAGTTCCATGTTCCAGGAGGTGAGAGCCATTGTGAGAATCAGTAAGAATATCGCCATCCTCACACCACTGCTGGGACTGACCTGGGGATTCGGAATAGCCACAGTCATCGATGATAGCTCCCTGGTCTTCCACATCATCTTCTCCTTGCTCAATGCATTCCAGGTAAGTCCAGATGCTTCTGGCTTCAGGAAGTGAGAGAATTCAGGAAGAAGTTTTGTGACCAGGAGCTTGAGGTATCATATTTCTTTACAGAAGACAATTGATTTGAAATAGCATATTGAGTCAGAAAATAAGTTTTTGTTCCAGAAAGGCCTAAATTCAAATCTTGACTCTCTCTTTTACTAATGTGTAACATTCTCTTGGGATATTTGCTTAACTTATCCAAGCCATATATTTCTCACTTATAAAGTGAGGATGATACCACGCACTTTATAGGAGCGTTTGGGAAATGAAATAAAAGAATAAATGAGAAAGCACCAAGGACTAAAATGACCAAAAGATCATAAATGCCTGATAGTAGGCTGAGCTGTTACTATTTAGAAATTAAACAATACCACTTCCCCTACGATATACGTATGTAACTGGAGGTATTAAAATGTGCACACTTATTATATTTCCTTCCATTTAGAATTTTTAGTTACCATTGGAAACCATCTTATTTGAATGAGGCAAGCCATATAGAGTGGTATCAAAGATAACTAGTTTCTCCTCTCCTCTCCTCTCTTATCCCACCTCTATGAATTAAACAGTGTTCATAGTTTCATGTGTATCATTGCCAAACTTTCTATGCTTATACACAAGTATATTTTCACATAATATAGGGGTTAAAAAACAGTGTATATTATCATGTAACTTACCTTTTCACTTAAAAATACATCTTAGCATTTTATCAGGTTACTATGTATAAATATGTCTCTTTAATGGCTTTATAGTATTCTATAGTCAATAATTCCCTTCTTGATTAAAATTTTTAAATTTCTTCTGTCACAGTGTACCAATGAGTCAAAGTTTATTATATTGAATGTTAAATATATAGATAGCAACTAATTGAAAAGAAAGCTTTTGTTTTTCTAAAGACCTCTAAAATATTCCTTTTATTCTGAATTTATGCTTGTTTGAAAATAAGACTATTTTCAAATAAATGTTTTACCTAATGAATAATAGAGATTTTAAGTCAAATTTTTTCTTTCAAAATTTAAGTGTAAATGGTTTCATTTTGTAATAAACATTTTGATGCCTTTGAGAACAATGTTAATAATCATAGGGGTGCCTCACCTTTTGAATCTGTTTTTGTTTCGCATTTCTATAGAAAATATTAATTGTACCCAACATTTTTTGTGTAGCTCTTAGTAATTATCAATCGCCTTACCCACGTTTATGCAGCTAGCTCTGGGATAAAAACCTGGTGTTCCTAAATTTCTGCTCAGCATATCCCATGGCTCTTTGTCATGAACACTTAATAAGCTCGTGTCTCCCTCCTCAGCATTTTCCTTTCCTTGTCTCCCTTGGGGCCACCTTAACTGTGATTTTTGTTTGAACTAGGCTGTGAGCACCTGAATTTTGGTACCATGAACTCCTGTACCTGTCATAACACGATCAACTTGTAATTTCAACTCAGTCTCTGCCTTGACTCCTGGCAAGGAGGAGGGCGGGGCCCCTCTAAGCACCAGTGCTGATGGGCTGGTGAGAAGCCGGGAGCAGGGTTTTGGTGAAGGCCAGACACTGGGGTGGGCGTTAGGCAGCGGTGTGCTGGAGCTGGCTTGTGCTGGCTCGTGAGAGCTGACTGTTATGTTTTCAGAAGTTTTGCAAGGTGGTTGTAAACACAAACATCATTAAAAATTAAATTATATAGTTGTGTAGTTAAATAAATTAGATAAAAAACAAAGGTCATACATCTTCGAAGCGTATCACTTCCTAATTGTTTGTCTACATTTTGCTAGGCTCTTGAGATTATTTGCATCCATTGTATCTATGATGGAAACACTGTATAATGATGTGACCATCTCTTCCTAACTCCATGCTCAGTGATGTCACGTTGGTAGTCTTAAATCAGCCATGGTGGGAGTATTTAACCATGGAGATTGGCAGGTGCTACAAATTGGGAGAGTTGGTTGTTGCTGTTTACCAGCATATCAGTGGATCAGGGCAACCTCAGGATGTTCAGTGCAGGAGGAGAGAAAGGAGAGCCATAGATCCACTGAGGTGGGAGCCACAAGCAACTGAGCAGGAGTCAGGATGAGCCGAGATGAGGGGCAGCTGAGGATGATGGAACAGATGGAGAAGAGCGACTCATAAACATAATGGGAGGTCCAAAAGACGTGGGAGAAAGACCCTTTTCAAGATTTCCTGGTCCTAGCCCCGTGGGAGCACCTCTACTGGCTTTAAAGCTCAACCACCCCCTTTGCTAGGGAAGTGTTATTATATAGTCAATTGTTTCCTTGACTACTCACTGTGTCAATCCATAACTTCTGGTTGGTATCCTCTCTTTTATTTACTGAGAGTAATTGTGGGCTGGGTAAGGTTTGGGGGACCCCTCATAGCTGTTTTGGTGGGAGAAAAGTAAATATCTCAGTCCATTTGGACTGCTATAACAAAAGTAGCATCGACTGGGTGGCTTATAAACAACAGAAATTTATTTCTAACAGTCTGGAGGCTGGGAAGTTCAAGATCAAGGCACATGCGGATTTGGTGTCTGGTGAGAGCGTACTTCCAGGTTCATAGACAGATGGCAGTCTTCTCATTATAGCCTCACATGATGGAAGGAGCAAGGGAGCTCTCTGGGGCCTCTTTAGGGCACTAATACCATTCATGAGGGCTCTGCCCTCATGACTTCATCATCTCTCAAAGGCATGCCTCCAAACACGTTCACATTGGATGTTAGGGGGGATACAAACATTCAGGCTATAGCATTAAAGCACATATTTTAAAACCCGGGAGAACACCTTGAGATTTATCTGCTCAAATTGTGATTTCTCTACTAAAAGAAATGCAAAGAAGCTGCTACCAGTGATACTAAATCAAATACTAAACTCTATGACTAATATTCTATCCACATTTTCTGAATGATGTTTTGTGTAACTTTTCCTAAGGTGGCAGGGACCAATGAAAAGTGATGCTCGTGGAATGTTTCCCTGTTATGTATTTATGGCTATACAGATGCATGTTGCATAATACAGCAATTAAACACACACAGAGACAGAGACACACACATACACAGAGACACCACATTTATTGAGTATTTATTTTGTGCCAAGCATTATGCTAAATGTTGAAGATATGAATGTCATTAATACAACCTCAAGAAATTAAAAATCCTGCAAGTAGAGAAATTTCTCTTCATCCTTTAGCCAAAGGAACATATATTTGTGGAGGAAACAGGCTAGAGTTGTGGTTCCCAGATCTTTAAAACGTTTAATTCCTGGGCAAAAATCATGGGGATTCTGATTTAAAATGTATTCCTAGTATCAAAATCAGACTGGGATGTATTTGTCCCAAGCATCTTTATACAAATGCTACTTTGTAACCTGAAGGACCAGGCCATCGGTGCTATTTTCTTAGTAGACACAATGGTAGATTTCAATAGTTATCTTGTAGGCTAAGAGTGTCACACAAAAGAGCAATCTGATAGAAGCATTCCAAGCTTCTGTGGAGTCCAAGCTTCTCCAAGCTTCTGAGCTCCAATTTCCTTATCTGAAAAATGGGATGAATAATTTTCCTTCCTTCTTCCAGGGTGGTTTTGTGCCAGTATATATAAAAAATGTTTTTGAAAATTCAAATGGACTATAATAGTGGAGGAACAGCCTCCTTTTGACTTTAACAGGGTCTGTCCTTAAATGGATGATAAGAGATATAAGAGCTAATTAATTCCCTCAATGTCATCGTATTTGGAGCACCTATTTCTGAGCACCCATTACGTGCTTAAAAACCCAATCTGTTTTGGGTCTTCACGTACTTAATTTTTCTTTGCAAGATTTATAACAGTCTGTGGTTGTGGATGGGGCAAGGAGGTTGAGGGTGTTTATGGAAGCTGAGCACAGCTGCTTTTGCTTTTTTCTGTGAAAGTTTCTTTCATTACTGATTGTTCAGGGACTGCAAGGCTGCTGTCCATTGCCTAATATCTTCTCTAACTCTTGCTTGACCATCATATTCTGGTGAGATGCACCGCTCCTGACAAATGCAAGACACTTTTATTTTGCCCAACTTAAAAAGAAATTCCTATAATATTCCTGTATGAAGCAGAGACGTTGGTCTGTTTGGTTTACCGAGGTATCCCAAGTGTCTAGAACAGTGGCTGGCACATGGAAGATGCTCAATCAATATTTATTGAGTGGATGAATCTAGGTGTTGTGACCTTAAAATGAGTCAAAGATTTAATAAAATTGTATTTATTTTAGTTTCCTTTTTATTATTTTGATCAGTTCCAGAATAGAAACTGATAGCGAATGCTGGTATTTCTTGTTATTATTATCATTATTATTTTGTAAATGACTTTTCTTCCCTCTTCCGTCTTTCTCAGGGCTTCTTCATCTTGGTGTTTGGAACAATCCTGGATCCGAAGGTACCGTAAATTCTTCTTGTTGTTTTTTCTGCGTCATCAGTACTTGGCCCTGAAATGCTCACTTGTAAAGACCACTTATTGAAAGTCTTTTGTCTCAATTGTTTGTGCAGATGCTTGAACAAGGCATCACTGTTCTTTAGGGTGCAAGTAATATCTATCGTCTTTCAAGCTCTTACGGGGCTAAGCACTTTCTGTGCACTGGCTCTAATGCGTAAAACAGTCTTGAGTATTTCTATTTTCAGTTTTATGGATGAGAAGACAGACTCAGAGTGATTAAATAGCTTGCCCACTTTCTCTATAGAAATCCATTCTAACTGGTTGTAGCAGAAAAGAAATTTAGTAAATCTCACCATATCATCTTTGGGAAGCTCTCTCTTTGACTTGGAGTCTGCACACCAGGAATAGTTCCCAATTCACAGCACAGAACTGCTTCACAAGGGACACCATTACGCCTCTCCACTTTGCTTGGCACAGACAGCACAGCTCACCAGGCCAAGTCAGACAGTGGATGCTAAGCTGGAGTTGCTGCCACTGCTGCCTAAGGGATCACCCCTACCCTGCCTGTTGGGCCCACTGGCACCTGCTTCTTGCATTGTCATGTCTGATTGGCTGAGCCCAGGTCACATGGCTGCATCTTAGCTGCAAGGGAGGCTGGGAGAGTACCTTCCTGGCTTCTACCTTGAAGAGCAGTGGACTCAAGGAAGGCAATTCTCCCAATACAGATGAGTGTGTATAGGTGGTGGGTGGTGAAAAGAAAATAAAAACTAAACAAGTGAACAGAATATCAAATGTTTACTCGGGCTTCTAAGATCACCCTCTTTCAGTTGTACTTCACTGCCTCTGGGAATGAGAAAAGCAAACAGCCCTCTCAAACGTAGATGCAAACACCTTCACCGCAGGGTTGATTTTTAATTTTTTCTTTAATTAATTAATTTATTTGACTATCAGTGCTATTCTACTAGTAAGTTAATATCCAAAGTTTGGGAAAGAGACATTTCACAATGGTTCTTTCATTTTCTTATGAGGATACCATATCAACCTAATATGAGGTGCTGAGAGGTAGAAGATGGAGTATGAGTCTTGTAGTCTTGATATTTCTATGTAGTGGCTGCATGCCACTGGGGAGTTCCTTAACTCTCATGAAGCCCAGATTCCTTGAATGGAATGCAGAGAAAATGATGCTTCCCCTGCCTTTTCTGCTAGATTACGGTGAAAAACAAATGCTATTTTGCAAGTGAAAACACATAGAAAGCATTTAAGGTATTATGCAGTCATATACCGTATGATTATGTTTTTTCATTAATCTAATACCAACTAGTATTTGTAGCAAAGCAGCAGCAGCAGCAACATTACTTATCAGTGTACTAGTGTTAGGTACAAAGAAATCTAAGACATGGAACCTTCTATTAAGAGCAAAATCTCTTACATTTAAAATATAATGTAAAAAGTAAGTACTCAAAGGTGTCCCAGGACCTATGTGATTGATTGACAAAAAGTGGTATATGCCAGTAGTCTTCAACTTTTAGGATCAGTGACAAACAGCATACATCCCCAGATGTGTTTATTATTAATTTACAAAGTATGTGTTATGCACATTATGAAACGTAGAACTAAAAAAAATGGGAAAAAAGAAATTTAAATAGATGCTCCAGTGTGTCTTCACATATAGACCCTTGAGTGCACAGACCCTCAAACCCTGGGAGGGCTCCTCCCTCCTTGGAGCCTGTCTGTGACAAAGAATACTGCATTTTCAGGGAAGGGTAGAGTGGCCCTGAGCTGGGGGAATTTGGCGTACATTAACTGTGGTGACACAACTTCTACAAGGCCTTGGGAGGTGAATAACATTTTGTATGGCAGCAGGGAAGAGGGAGTAGAAATACGAAGGGGTGCCTGCATTCAGCGGGAGAGATTTAGGGAAAATGATGTGACGGTCTGGAGTCAGGGGGCAGGAACTCACGTCCCAGCTCTTCCTCTTAGTAGTGGGCTGAGTGTACATGGTACTTAATCTCAGAGTCTGAATTTCCTCACTTGTAAAATGCGGATAATAGCTCTCTTACAGAGTTATTTTTCTGGATAAAATGACATGACAGGCATGAAAAACACTTTAAAGTTACAAAACAAAATATAATTTTTATTATTCTTATTTTCTTGGTTCCACAGGCCTATGCCATGTTGTTAGGATTCTTTTTTTCTTTTTTTAAACCATGGTTTAGCCCTCTAGAAAGGAGGTTTGAATAACTGACAAACTGTGGGAAATGTTCAACTATTCAAGTCCTCCCAAACACTACTCCCAAAGCCATGTCAAGGAATCTTTAAACTTATGGCAAACTGTATTTCTTAGCCACCGGCTTCATGTCCAAGGCCCTGAATATGAGGCTCCTTTGCGAGCTCCACCTTTCCTCTCTCCCCTCTCCCCTCCTTCTCCCAGACCACTCCACCAAGTTACTGGTCCCTCCATACCCCGCCCCCAGCACCTGGCTGGTAACACAGCCCCTCACCACAACGTTTGTCAGGCCCAAGCACATGGCTCAGCTTCTTATAATCTTAATTCTTAATTCCTTTTTTTAACTATCCAGATAAGAGAAGCCTTAAAGGGTCGAGTAACCTCTGCAAAACGGATCTCCAGAATATCAGAGGTAAAGCCTTCATATTCATGTTTGCATTTAAAAAGTTTGACGGTAACAACAATGTGGGAGTCTCTGGCACATCGAGTGTTGCTAAAACCATCTCCTCAACACTGTGTGGTATGGATTTCTCCGAAGTGCTGAGTGAGTGCCTTTTTGATCTGTTCAGACTCTTTCTGGAGTACTGGGGCCACATCCACAGAGATGAAAGTATACTTAAATGCATTTAGAGGAGAGTGACAGGTGGCAGGGTCTAGAGGGGCGAACCTCAAACCATGTAGCAGGAGATCAGGTGATGAAATGGAGAAATGAGAGAAGATGAGAAATCTCAAGTTCCAGTGACAGCCCACTTGTTCTCTTTGACTCTGATCGGTTGAGCCATATGCAAAGTGGGAAAATTCCAGGGAAACAAATTCTGACCCTAACTAAGAACTTTCTAATAGCTTGATTTTCAAGAGGGGCCCGCTGCCATGGTTACTGGAGTTGTAAAAGAAGGGGCCATTCAGGGATGTTTTGGAGAAGGTTCTGTCATTGGATAGTATACATGCCCTTTCATTTATCGTCGATTCCTATAATTTAGAAACCATGCATTTTATGCAAAGGATGTGGCCCTCAGCTGTTCTGGGTGAGGGAAAAACTGGAAAATTTTTAAATGGCAGCAAAAGGGGATTCTGGGTTGATCCAGGGAATATACGCAACAGTAAGGAAGAGGTGTTCTAGAGTTTCCCACGCCAACATCTGATGGGAGCCAGACGGCTCCTCATGGACCAGTGTTGCAGGAGGTCTGCATGGAGTGGGTGATGGGTCACTGGGGGCCAGGTGCCCTGTGGCCCTGAGTCAGTGAATTGCCCCTCCCGATATTCCTCGCTTTGCCAGGCCCTCTCCTTTGATTTCTTTAGTACTCTTCTTCTCTCCTCTCCTTTTTCTTCCCTCTATTTTCCTATCTCCCTTTGCCTTACTCTTAACGAAGCTTTGATCTTGTTCCCAGTCTTTGTCTCCACACCTGGGAGACTGCGGACTCCTACATACCTTCCAGCTGAAAAAAAAAAGAGCCAGATTTTGCTGAGAATAAACTTCAATAATATCTTAAGCAGGGGTTCTCAACCTTGGCCAAACATAGGATCAACAGGGAAGCTTCCAAACGTGTCACCTGGGCCCCACCCTGGAGATTCTAATTGGATTGGTCTGCAGTGTGGCATGGGTTTGGGAAGTTTCCAAGCTCTGCAGGAGATTCTAATGTGGTCAAGGTTGAGAACCACTCCTCTAAGCCTCCCTGAATTATCGTAGCATTGCAAGTGTTTGCCTCCCACCAGCCTTCCTGACGTAAGGATTCCCACGACCTCACTCTGCCACCGCGCCCTCAGGAGAGAGGCCTGACTCTTCCAATCCCTTCTGACTCAGCACTGCTCCTTTCCCTGTGTGTCTGCAGTATCCATCCTTTCAGCCACCACCAGGAGAGTCTGCTTTTCAGTGCTTTAGAGAAATAGTCATTTTGCCCACTTCTCTTTGTGTTTTCACGTGAAAGATAAGTCAGGATTATATCCAGAACTTTGTTATCTGTTGTTGACTGTCTGAGTCAATGGTTTTCAATACTGGTTGCGCCTTAGAAACATCTAGAGAGCTTTTTAAAAATACCACCATCCAAACCCCACCCAAGAAAAATTAAACCAGAAACTCTTGGGGATAGGAGTTTTTAAATTTTAATTTAAGATTTTAAATTTAAAAATTTTTTGAGTTTTTAATTTTTCTTTAAGCTCCTCAGTGATTCTAACGCACTGACAGGGTTAAGAGTCACTGGTCTAGATACTAGGTTTATTTATCCTAACTTCTTGCAATCCTTCTTTTACCCTGTGCACTAACTTTAGGCCACTGCAAGCCAGTTTTATCAGCCCTACTCAGAGAAAGTAGGCTTATCATCTGTCCTCTCCTCTCCTGTTTTGTAGGCCTCTGATCCCTAGGTACCAATCTTCTACAATTCAGACCTAACTCTGTCCCCCCGTGATTCCTGCCCGTGGGAGTGTCAGTCCCAGCTCCCCAAACCCAGGATAATAAATGTGTGTGGCTGTGTTCATTTTATATCTGATGTGATGAATTAGGCCATATGGCAATTTTTTGCCTCATATGGCAATAAATCTACCAGCGAGTTAATGTATTGCCTATCTTAGGCAACATCTACCTAAAACACAAGGATATTTTAGGCTCAGGTGCATCACAGGCGATGACTGTAGTGTTGAGGATTTCAGCAGGCCCACTGAGAAGGAGCTATTTGAGGGCCAGGAGGCATTTTAATGTCCATCTCTCCCTCCATGCCACTCAACTGCCTTCTCCCCAGCTTCTTCCCAAACTAGGGGTTCCTTCAGGAGACGGATCCAGGCCCAGGAGCAGGAGAGTCTCTCACACCAGCCTGTTCCGACCTTGTCAGCAGTTCTAGCATAAAGAAGGAGAGGGATGAAGTGCAAGGATAACATTAATTGCTGTAGCTCACAATTCTCTGGTGCTTCAAATTACTGCGATAACTAAAAACAGACTCATAATGATAAGTGCAATTATACTTTTGTCTTCAACAGAACCTTTCTTCTGATTTCTCCTGTCACCCCACCAAACGGCCAAGCTAATGAACCAGGCTACACTCCTAACTTGGGAGGTGAGTGCAAGGCAAGGAGGTCCCCATATCCGTGACATTTCTTAAAAAAAAAATCACAATTCGATTAATTCTAATTAGAAATGATTTTTCTTAATTAAAGTGATTCTCCTTATACAATCGATTCTCATATAGCTATGATTAGAGATGTATTTGCATTTCTAATTCTTGGACTACTAAAATTTTTGTTGTCCCTGTAAAACAATCAGGCCTGTCTGACAATGCTTATAAACTAGCCTGAGTGTATTTCAGAGGGGAATGAGCAGAAGTGCCAGCTCTACACAGGTGCTCCCTCTCCTTCTCCTTCTCTCTAGCTCCCCTCCCCCAGGACATCCTCTATGATAGCAACAATGTCTCCAAACTTCCCACTGTGGTCCCTCTTTTTTCCCTGGTGTTAGATCAAGGAATTATGATAAACACTGTCTGTGAGAGGCCTCTGGGATAATGTAGAAGTTAATATACATCTAAGGTCGTGTCTGAGAGACAGAGAGAGAAACACAGTGGAGAGGGAGTCAGAGGGGGGAAGCAGAAGGACAGAGACACATAAATCGAGGGGCATGATGACTCAGGGATGAAAGAGAGCTGCCCAGATACACAGACATGTGCACACAGGTCTTCCAATCCTCTGTCTCTCTATTCCTCTAGATCTAGAGAGAGAAGACCAGACAGGGAGATGGAGACATCCACACCAGGACACTCACATTCCCAGTGAGACAGAGGGATGCAGAGAGAGGCTGAGAGGTGCAGAGAGAGACCCAGAGATACAGAAAGAAACAGAGAGAGACACACACAGGGACTGGGACTCACACAGAGACACATACAGAGTGACAGAGACAGAAACAGAGAGAGCTGCAGAGAGGTGCACTCAGATATGTAGAGAGAGCTCCCCTCTCCCACTCCAGTACATCCAGGCTCCAGCAGCCTCTGTGGCTGAGACCTTCTGCAGCAGCCCAGGGCCTTGTGCAAAGAAAACGGGTATTTTCCAAGAGGGAAGGAAGTGGTCTAGCTTAGAGAAAGACAAGATTGGTAACTCAGCATTTGTAGGCAACAGAACAAGCCTGTTCCCTGGATTCCAGAGTGATTTAAAGGGAAGGGACTCTCCATGTGCAAGGGGGCTCTACCCAAAGGGGCTTATTGTTCAAGAAAGAGTGAGCATATGGTGCAGCTGTCAATGAGACTTTTGGGTCTTGCTGCTTGTACATTAAAGCTGTGGTTTTCTGTTCTTGACAAGGTCATACATTCCAGGAATGGCAGAGCCCACAGGAGAAATGTGCTTATTCCTGTCTTCCTGCCTCTGGGGAGTGTGAAGGAAGCCTCCCACGCTGTGGTGCTGATGGAGGACGGCGTGAGTGCAGAAGGAATGGAAGGCTCCTCGGCCCCAGATGCTCTGTGCTGCTGAACATTTCTCTGCCATCAACTGTCAACGTATATATATATGCCATGCTGGGCATCCACAGGCAACAGCAGGACCTTCTCAGGGCCTCCAGCTCCACGCTGTTGGGTCACTTTTGTCCTCAGGAAGAGAGCTCTGGCTCATCTTGGCAAAGGTGGCCTGGGATGTCACCTGGCTGGATTCTGTGGGTTGCTTAGGGAGGCGCCCTCATGAATAGTAACCAACAGTTGGGCTGACTCTAAGTAGGTCATTGCCGTTTCTTTGTACAAAAGGAATCCAACTGCCAGCATATTCCACCCCTCCACATTAAATTGATTGCATGGTCGGCTTGGCTTGGGCCTAGATGCAAATTCTTTGGCCGTGAACCAAGTGAAAAGCATAGAGCTTTTGAACCAGAAAGATGCTTATTTTAAGTTAAGGAGAATGAAGCCTGGAGTGATGGGTCACAGCTAATCAAGGCTTGAGCCAGAGGTGGAAAGCCAAGTCTGCTGGCCCCCAGTCCTGGACTTTCTCCTCAAGACCATGGAATCACTGAGGAACTTTCTGTCTACTCTAACAATGTAAGAGTAACCCTCACCAACAATATGGTTTTATGAAACCTGGGATGAGGAGCTGCTCATTTGCTTAACCTTGTATGTAAACAAATTCAACATTCAAACCAGGAGCCACTGGATAGGAGAACAGTATTATAGGTAGAAGCCCTTCTAGAAAAAAAGAAGCTGTCTTATAAAGTAAGCACACAGGCTGATGTAGCCGAAGGTCAGTGGATAAAGGAAAAGGGACAATGGCTAGCCCTTAATTATCCTACAAAGAAGCCAGTATGAATGGTGCTATGTTACAAATGGGAAAGTGAGACTCACTTTGTGAATGAATGAGGTCTTTCTTTTTTTACTACAAAAAACTTCCTCTAAGTAGGGAAGTTTAAGAAGGCAAAAATATAATAATATAATAAAGAGGTCAGTCAGAGGGTAGAAAAATACACCAACCTGGAGCATGTCATCTTTCAAGTGGTATCACTCATCCTGGGATGAGAATCACATCCTTTTCAAATGGAGTCAGAAAGTGGTTTAAATTTGACATTTCCCAGCTTTCTGTTGGGTCTCTTTGACGGAAGGGAGTGGGACAGGCTCAGTCCTGGTTTTCTCAATGCAGAGATTCCAGTACAAAGAAATGTCACTTACCCAGAGTCAATATCTTAAAGTGAGGATGGAATCTTGTGAAGCTAAATAGTTATAGGATTATAAATTTGGAAAAACTTCAGAAAAGACTGAGTCCAATTGCCTCATTTTACAGATATGAACTCTGAGCTCTAGTGAGAGAGAGAGAGAGATTGGCCTTCCATCTGTATTGTGCATTGAACAGTCACATCTAGTATGAAAACACACTCTACTCAGATGTACTCACTCCCTAAGAGAGGATGGTGGGAAAGACTTTGTACTTATTATTAGCCAAGAAATGCCCATGGATGCTAACAGAGAAACTCTGGAATTATCTGGGAACCTCTTGAAGAAGCTGTGTCCTCTCTCCGGCAGCCCACAACCTAGTCTGCCCCATCCCGAAAGGTGTCAGTGAACCGCATGGATTAGGTTACTATGGAAGACCCTGAGTGGAGACACTTTCAACGTCCTAGTCACACCTCATCAAGGAAGTGACTTGGTCAGGTGGCTCAAGGAGAATTTGATGCTAACAGTGTCTAAGGCAGATTTGTGGGTAGAACACTTAATACATGACGATCCTTGGGAAAATTATTTAAATTCCTTGGACTTTGGTTTTCTCATCTATAAATTGAGGATAATAGAGCCTACCTCAGAGGGTTGTTGTAAAGGTTAAATGAATAAATGTAGGTAAAATTCTTAGAATAGTACGTGGGAAATAATAATTGGCCATTCGAATATTAGCTGTTTTTATTAGAGTACCTGTGAATTTGTGCAAATGCAGATGCACAAACACAAGCAAACACACAGCCATGGCCTTTGGCATGAGTTTGGATGTGGACACTCTCATGGGAGTTAGTTCACTGACTTTTAAATAAAAGTGTTAATCATTTGATTCAGCCTGTTCAATATCAGAACTATCAGCCAGCAAAAACTCCTGAGCTTACCATCAACCATCCTTTCATTCAATGTCACCGTGGTTGTAATATATAGTTTCCTGCCCGGGAAAGAGAATGCATCATAGGGCTGTATTCAGAGCACACCATGTCCCAGCTCTGCTTCCCTTTTGCCTTCCCTGTGACGTCTTCTCTGCTTATTTCAACCAGAAGTGCTGATTCTGTCCACCTGATTTCCTATAATATTTATAATCGGTGCCACTCACTTTATATTCAGTATTTATTGTGTTATATTGTTTATTGACTTTTAGTCTTTTTGTATGCATGTATTTTCTTTCCTAGATAAGACTGTAAAACTTTGGGGATGGGATTACTTACTTTTATGACTCACGATGTTACTGACTTTTGTACGTCTGAAGTGCAGAGCCAGGTGCCTTGCACATAGAATATGTTCAATAAAGTTTGTGATTACACAACCAAAGGTTTGATGATACTGGCTTTTCCAATTCCCAAGTGACTCAGTACTCAAAGTGACCTAAATGGAACTGACCTATTTCCACAAACATTGCCTCCTTGATCTTTATTACTATAAAAGATGTAACAAAACTGCCTTTCACTTATTGTCCACATTTCCCCTGGTGATATTTAAATGGAGGTTTGCATTAGATTTTTGGGGACAGAAAGGTATGTAAGTAGAATACACTAGAACTGGGATGTGTGGGGCTATTTGGTGTTGAGGACAATCCAAACTGGCTACTTTATTCAAAGTCAGACCATGTGAAGTTTCTTGCAAGTGGAGATTGCACTGTGTCTGAATTCCCTATGGCCATGGCCCAAGGTAGAGGTGCAACAAGAACTCCTTGGAGCAGTCACTGAAAAATAAAACAAAAATCTCTTTGGTGCTAAGGCAGGGATTAGATCACAATTTACTCACCAATTTCCTAGCCAATTTTTTTTCAAGTTCAACATCAGTGAAGGCAAAAACATGATAGCCTTTTATTGTCATCAACAACAGTGGCACAACCTTGCATTTTATCCCTGGAGTTCTAATGACACCAGTGCAGTCAATGCAACCCAGAGTCTCCTGTGATCATCTGAGATAAAGATGAGGAATTAAAGGACAAACAAATGACTCATTTTAATGGATTTGCTGCAGACAAGAGAAACCTGTAATTTCTCTTAGGCGTGCTCGACGGACCCACTGTGGAGTGAATCATAGACTTACACAAGCCTTGAAACCCTGGGCAGGTCTACAGTTCTCAGAGTGGCCTCTCACAACAGGCAGCTGGTTTGCATTGGGGCCTCCTGGACTTCGCTTTCAAAAAATGAAGATGATGGATCACAGCCACTGAAGGGAGACCGTGGGAGGTGCCAGGGTGGGCATGTGTGATGGTGGGGCACCATGGTGGGAAGCTCAGTGCCGACCTCCCTACTGGGTGATTCTCTTCCTCTGGGCGGCTAGATCTCCTGGATTCTGTGAGTACACCTGCCATTTTCCTACTGAAGACAGGACTATTTTTGCACACATCCCAGAATGGGGAAGATGTGTGATTTATGATGGTATTTTCTGGAATACTTGATTCTGCAGGAAGCTTCTCTAACATTATTTAGAAATTGGCTAGCTCATGGTTGGAGGATTTCCTCGGTCTCTTTACCATTTGTTTTTCTTTAAAAGTCATTTGTCAGGCGTTAATTGCTCACTCCTAGGAGTGAAAACGCAAAGCACCTTGTCAGGCACTTAGACTCTGTTCTCCAATTGTCCCCTTGCTTGATAAATCAGATGAGCAAACTAGCTTTCAATTCCCTTCCTTCAGGCTGAGTGTAAAGCTAGATGTTTTTTATCAAGCATTCTTTAGTAGTTTCTTCTTTTAGTGGGGCTGACAAAGCAGTCTTTATATCAACTTGAAAAGAAACATTTTCTCCAGGTACTGCTAAAATCTTTTTGCAAAGGCATCTTCCCTCATTTTGAATGGCCAATAGTATGCCATTTGATGGCCTATATTCCTTATACTCGTGGACAGTTGTGGGAACTCTAACATGTTGAATCGTTAGGTGCTACTTTTTTAGTGTCAGCACTCTGGTGAGCTTTCCTCATGGAGCAGAGCAATTGCCTCATGTATCAATTTCTCTAAAATCGTGTAAATATGAAGATCGTTGGCGAGATGCTGAATGCCTCGCAACTCTGAAATTATGTGATTCTTCAAATTTATCAGAATTTGAATCCAGACTGCAATACTCAGAAAAGCTACTGAGCTCCAAAGAGGTTGGCTGGGAGCCATCTGAAATAGCTGAGGATGAGATGTTTCTGATTCTAATAGATCTTTTGTATCTTTCTTTCCCCTGAGGCTCTTTATGAAACAACTCGAGCGCTGCCGGAGAAGCTGTAAGAGGGACTGAATACACTCTGTTACTGAGGCCAAGAAACACACAAACAACTTGTTTAGCCAACTGAGTATGTACTCAGAGTTCTAATTACACTAGTGGAGATGGAACATATGGTTGTGAAATTAGGCTGAGGGTAACAAGACAGACACACGCACGAACGTGGTACGCGGACACAGACATACCTGAAATGTGGGTCACCTAACTCTGTTTCCCACCCTCCAGTTAACCTTCCTGAGTTGGTCCTTCCCATCAACAGGATTGGCCAAGGAATATGAGGTAAGCTGCTGCCTAGAAGCAAACGAGTGAGGATAGGCCCTTCTCTCACCTTGGGATGAAGTTCAATGGAGAAGAACAGTTTGGGAAAGTGTCCACTTAGTTTACAGACAGTCCCATCCAGCTCACCTGAGGGTGTTTTGCATGAAGAGGTTTGAGAGATCACACCTTTCCATGCATTCTTTCCTTCCCGACTGCAGTTACAGCTCCCGGTCTGTGCCTGTCTTTATTTTCTTTGAGGCTCTTGATCCCAGCCCTTGCTCAGCGTGTTCAGACAGGTGGGTTCAGCAGTTCAGACACCTCGGTCTGCGTGAGTCATCTCCTGCAACTCCTTCTGGCATGTATAGGAAATAAGCTTCAGGACCCAGGCAGACTAATTGCATTTTTGAATTCCCACTCATTCAGAAGCTCAGCTCTAGGTACAAGGAAGATGAGACAAATAGGAGACGCTGTTTAAGAATAGCCAGCGTCTTCCAGGTCTGTCCAGGGAAAGAGTGTTTTATGAGCTCTCACTTTGTGGAGACAGCATGAAAGAGACACTTGCACGGCCGTGCCTGTGGCAGACGTCACTAATCTAGCATGGCATTGCCTCTTGCTGAACCTAGATGGGACCTCACAATCCTTTTCTCACATAAGGCTCCAGGTAATGCAACAAAGAGGAGGTCTCTAGTAGGCCAGGAGCATTTCTACTTAAATCACCAGGTTCCAAAATTATCTAGAATTGCAAAGATGCTGACCTGCCCCTCTAAGCTAGAAAAGTTGCCTTGTGATTTTTTTTTTTTTGGTGAGGAAGATTGGCCCTGAGCTAACACCTGTTGCCAATCCTCCTCTTTTTTTGCTTGAAGAAGAGTAGCCCTGAGCTGACATCTGTGGCCAATCTTCCTCTATTTTGTGTTTGGGTTGCCGCCAAAGCATGGCCACCACGCTGAGTGGTGTACGTCCGCACCCCGGATCTGAACCTGTGAACCTGGGGGCACCGAAGCGGAACGTGCTGAACTTAACCACTACACCACAGGGCTGGCCCCTTGCCTTGTGATTTTAAGCAAAAACTTCAGAAGCTTGGATCATTCTCTGCAGGGGTCATTCACTCGTTCATTCATTTATCCAAGAAATGTTTCCTGAGTGTCTGTTATGCCCTTACGCTCTGCTGGCTGCTGGGTACAGAGAAATGTCCCTCCGTGTTCACCTCCCAACTAGTGACAACCAGATTTTTTGTCTAGTCCAGTAGGCACAGCCTAATTTCTCTCAGCTCTTGGGCTGAGAGCATTACATCTTGTGCTCTGTTGACCGCTTGTCATTAGGGCTTAGAGAGCGGGCAGTGGTGTGGCAGGTGCCCATTGCTGTGAATTCTCCAGGGAGGTAAATCCTGAGAGACATTCCCTCCGGGACTATTGGGTCTCGCTACATTTTTCTTTAAACCTCTGAGGCCAGCAAGTGCTATTCTCTCTCTGTCTCTTTGGAGTAATCACCGTGGTAGAGCAGGCAGGCTGGCTTCCATTCAGCAGACTGGAATTGCTGTTTATTATCAAGTGAGAAACAAAAGTGGACGGCAGTGGGTAATTCACACTTTCATGAGATGCAGAGAGACGTGGGCTGGGGAAGTAGGGAAGACGGACTTGGGATATTACCTTTATAGGTCCTGAGGAGCTGCCATTCCAGGCTTTTATTGCTTTTATCTCTGAAATGTCATCTTTCAGACACTTTGGTAACAAGATGCAGAGCTGTCTTTCTTGGGTGACTAGGATAGAAACTGGAGGGTGTTTTTTTGGAAATGTCAGATAACTCTTTATTTACCTAATTACCACAGATAGCCTCAGACGACAGTTCTTTTGCATCTTGTCTTCTCTTCCTCTTTTTTTTTTAAATGGAGGTAACATTTTTTATTGAGGTGTAAGTGTAAAGCATTGTAACATTGTATAAATTTCAGGTGTACCTCATTATGTTTCGACTTCTGTATACATTGCCTTGTGTTCACCACCAAAAGTCTAGTTGCCGTCTGTCACCATACACATGTGCCCCTTTACCCCTTCCGCCCTCCTCCCACTCCTCTTCCCCTCTGGTAACCACCAATCCGTTCACTGTATCTATCTGTTTATCTTCCACGCATAAGTCAGATGGAGAAAGACAAATACCGTATGATTTCACTTGCCATCTTTTTTAATCTCCTTGTCTGAATCTGTCTTCCCCTTGCTTGTGATGACCCCAAACTTCTGTTCGCCATCCCATCTGTGCCTGCCTTCCTTCACGTTTTCACCCTGAGCATCACGTTTCAGGATAATTCTGACTCTTTGCACGGTTACAGATTACCTGTCCATTGCCTCCTGCTTTCAGGATTCACTTAGGCCAAGACTATCACTCTCTGATGGGCTCCTTTGTGTCACTGTGTGAGTGACTTGAGCTCCTGTGAAGGCATGAGCCTGGCATGTGGTAGGTGCCCAACACATGCATGTGGAGCCTGAGTCTGGACAGATCAGCATGCTCCCCTCCAAGATAACATTTTGTCCCTTGAATAGCAGCCTTAAATTCCCCCAAAGCACTTTTGATGATCAAGGAAATTTGGTAAAACCTGAGTGAAATGGTCTTTTTCCTGCAATTCTCAGAACCTCTGCTATGCATACATATGTGAGAGGGAGATGGTGGTGGTGCTGCTACAAGTCATTCCCCGAACCGATCTGACCATGGAACCCCTGAGTCTTCTATGAGGCCAGTGTCCCACAGAAACTCACTTCTGGACACAGTAAATTGGCCAAATACAAGAGACACCAAACCTGTATTGTTTGCCTACTAAGCAGAAAGCAGGCAGATTTCCTGAATTCATAGAACATTTAGGTCAGTGTATACAAATATCCTCAGTGTTAGGTTTTTCTTCCATTCTCTTTTCTTTGGTGGTGCCTGCTACAAATTGTTGGCAAACAATTGGTAGATGATATGCATCAATCTCAGGCATAACTGTGCATTGTTACAGCACTATTCTGGCAGGATTACTGCTTTTTGTTTTTATGTTTCCCCACTGGGTACTAGGACCTTGTTCTTCCCAACAAAGTGTTTTCTGTCACCATCCCAAGGGGTTTATAGAAGTAGGGGTTTTATGAAGACACACAATTGTGTTGATAACTGAACACACTGTAGAACAGAAGGCAAAAAATGGTATAAAGCTAAGTTAAGCATAATGTATATAGAATAATTCTGGATTCTCCATGTAGGCTGGGATCTGGCATCCACTCCAGCCGCTCTTCACTAGGAACTAGTAAACCCCTCGGCCAGGCGAGTTGGCCTAATTTAGGTTCACATCTGGAAGCTCCTTCTTTTTATACTGTCCATATGTTGCTGATCTTCTTTTGGACAATTCACCCTCTTCTGGTCACATTTAATTTAATGCTTAGGTTTTGTGTCCTTGTTCTTTTCTTTTCCTCATTCTTTCAAGAGATACTTTACTACATGCAGACATTGGGCTAGGTATTGGAGAGGTACTTTATTTGTGTTTGCAGAAATTTTTGAGTTTGAAATTATGCAAAACTCAAAGTTCACTTTAATTATTAAGTCTTTGGTAAATCAATGGTTTGGTAAGTCAATAGTTAATTTAAGAAAATGTACTTCCTCCATTCTGTTCTATAAACTGTCAACCCCTGATTATGAATTATGCTGGCAATGCTTCTTTTCGCGTTTTAATTCCCCATTCTTGGAGCCCTTAAGCTCTGCTCATTGTCTGCTCTGCAGAGCCCTCTGGATTTTGGCCTCAGCCAACATCGGAGTTCTGATGGGAGGGCTCCTATTCAAGTCTTTCTGGTGAGAAGAAAAACAACCCAATTGGGCTGACTTAACATGTATCCATCTGACCCATCCCCACCAATCAAACTGGGAAAAAATAAGAATGGCATGATTCCTCTTGGGTAACGTCGTTAAACACTCTCCCCCCGACATTTGTAGTAACTGAAGGAAATTTACCATATAATTATCATTCCAAATGGTATATGGGTTACATACACCACATTATAATAACATGAATGATTGAGTAGCAAATTAATTGACCAAAACCCTCCAGACAGCCAATTGTGCTCAGTTCAAAGTTTGTGTTTCTTATGGTCATGCTTATGATTTCATATTGCATATATATTTCTGCTAATAAAGTGTTTCTTAGTTAACATAAATACGTGAAATGTATCACTATTTCATAATGTTCCACAAAGAGCATAATGATCTACAGAAAATGCTGTGACTATTGGATCCCTTACTCCATGAAAACTTTCAGGAACTGTGGAATTAGAGGCCCTAGCAGTGGTTGGGGAAACATTTTTGGACTCCATAAATCACGTCACATCACATGATGATGCCAAATGCCTGACTTTCTTCTAGCAATATTGCCTTTAAGGAAAGTTCTTATATTGAAAACTATGAACAGTAATAGTGGCCCTTCTGCTGAAGCCTTAGATAGCAGGTATTATTATTTATAAATGCCTCCTTTTGGCTCGCCTTGACACATTTAACAGTGCATTTCAAACCATGTTCTCCAGTGGAAAAGAATTGCATTTATTCTCAGCATCAGTCCTATTATTTGGTCCTGAATGTAGGTACCTTTTCTCCTTGATACATGTACCTTGGGAAGGAGATTTCAATAGAATCTTGAAGAACAGCAAAGAGAAATGATCAAAGTGACCACTTTGGTGGAAGTGAACAATTTTCAACTTGATAATGAAAATTAATCTTATAGTCTATACTTCTGTTTCTCAAATTGTAGGTTACAATCTGTTAGAGGGTTGTGAACTCAATTTAGTGGGTGGCAACTAGTTTTTAAGAGAATGTCAGACAGAATAGAGTGGAATACAAGATAAAAATCTTGGCTATATCAGCGTCTTGCTCGTAGGTAGGAAGGTTCACTATTTTTACATAAAAGTTTTTAAAGTATAAAAGTTATGTATTTTTTCAGTTCTATGTATGGATACCCATATACATACATATATATGTCTATACACACTGAGTCACAATGTAAGATCTGTTTCTTATTGTATCATGGTCAAAAATTTTTGAAAGCCACAATGTATATGTGACACTTTTGACAGCTTATACTGACTGGTTCTTCTGATACTTCCTTTTATGATGATCAGTTAAGAATCCATCCTAGGGCCTCCTGGTGGCGCAGCGGTTTAGTTCGCGCTTGGCAGCCTGGGGTTCGCCGGTTCGGATCCTGGGCGCCGCCGATGCACTGCCTGTCAGCCATGCTGTGGTGGCGTCCCATGTAAAGTAGAGGAAGATGGGCACAGATGTTAGCCCAGGGCCAGTCTTCCTCAGCAAAAAGAGGAAGATTAGCAATGGATGTTAGCTCAGGGCTGGTCTTCCTCACCTAAAAAAAAAAAAAATCCATCCTAAACAATATTTTAATATTGCAAATTGCTTAGTGTGCCCATCCACCAATTTGCTGCATACATGAAAACTGCTTTCCACCCACACTGTAAGATCATGAATTTCACACACATATCCGAACACCTATGCAAATCCATTACCACCCTTTGCCTGTCATTTTACTGTGTTCCCTTTCCTTTGCTCAGACTGGTTCTACAAGATGACGGTATAAATCAAAATACTTTCCCCTTGTTCATTGGTTAGGAACTCAAAGACAATTTGGAAGCCTTCCTGTAAGTGCCTGTGCCTCCTTATCTTAGCAGAAGGCTCACTGGAGTCACGAAAGTTCATCTCAGTCTTGACTCCACTCAGGAAGGATTTGATCCCAGATCAGTGAGTTTTGTCTGCTCCCTGGCCACAGATTGCCTTGTGAGCATAGATGGACCCGAGTTAGTTCATCTCCATAAGGGAATTTAGAGCATAAGGGAATTTATGTTTACTGAGGGCTCACTTGCTGCCTGGCCTTGTTCATTAGGTACAATGTGTAGATGATCTCTCTTCTCACTATTGGTTTGTAGTGTCTGTGTTCCCCACTGGACATCCTTTATGGAAAGGACAGCATCTTCTATTTCCACACCCCCAGCATCTGGGACGATTCCTGGAAAGTAGGAGGTACTTGATAAATGTTGGTTGGCAGAATGATCACCTTACATTTTATGAAATAGTGGAGAAAATAGGCTTAGTAAGGGTCAAATAGTTCATCAGTAGCAGACAAGATTACAGCTTAGCTCTTGCTGACTCCAAATCCATGATATTTTCATTTTGCTGCATCTACTCTTCTAAGAAAATTGTTCTAAGGAACTTTCTTACCAATAAGGGGTTTTAATTGCCACTGACCTATAAGAAAAGTATGTTGATGCTGATCATGATGACATTGATGACATTTACAACAATTTCAACTGTTGTAAAGATATTTTCTTGGAGATTGGCTATGAAAGGTGGAACTATCAAGAAAAGGGCAAGAAACAGATATATGGCCAAAGAATAGAGAGTTGTCTTCCATTGCCCCTAGTTTCTCCGTACGGTAGTTTATCCATTTATAAAAGGGAGTCTTCGTGCTTGCTCCAGTGGCAGACAATAGTGTATATTCATTTCACTTTAAGCTACTTGACTCCATATGCCTAGCGTACACTGTAGGACAGTGGTTCTCAACTGGGGGCAATTTTCTCCCCAAGAGCACGTTTGGCAATGTCTGGAGACATTTTGGCTGACACAACTGGAGAGGGGGCTGCTCTTGGCATCTAGTGTTGCTAAACAGCCTACAATTCACAGGATAACCTCCAACAACAAAGAATTATCCATCCCCAAATGTCAATAGTGTTTTTGCTGAGACAGTCTGCTATAGAAATTAAGAATGGCTCTCCAGCTAGATCATCTGGGTTAAATTCCTGTCTCCACCACTTTTTATCTGAGTGACCTTGGGCTTATAGTTGCTCAATTCTTTGTGCCCTAGTTTCTCCACTGATAAATTTAAGATAGTAGTAGTATCTTATATCATATGATTAAGTGAGTTAATGCAAAGAAAGTGCTTATAACAGTGATTGGCAAAAAGAAGTTCTTAAACGTTACTTACTATTAAAGACACTTGTGGACTGAATAAGAAATGGTGCTTTGGTGAACATACTTCTTTCCCAGTGCTTCCATCATTCCTGTCTAGTATTTCTAGAAAGGTCACCAGTTGATAGAAAGTCTTTCCTTTTTTACATTTTAGCTGGCTTGAAAATAGATATTGGTGTCCTTTCATGGGGCAGGTCATGTTGGTGTGAATATTTCAGAGTACCCAGTGGGTCACTAAGTGGTTGGTTAGTCTGCTGAGTATTGTGTTAGTTGTGTGGCGTTATCACCTCCAGCTAAGTCCACCTTCTTTCTTTATTGCAGGTGAAGATCCTAATGTGTGAAAATGAAGTCCCAGGCAACCATGATTTGCTGTTTAATGTTATTTCTGGTCACAGAATGTTCTCATCAAAGATCCAAGATACACATAAAAGTAAGTTTGACCCATTCTTATGTGGTCCCATTTGAAACCCATCCATTCTCCTAGATGGCTAGATTTATGATAAATAATATGTCATTTTAAAGGAATTTTCAATTGACTACAATTTTACTCTTGCTGATAGTAGTTTTCTAAAGAAGGGAACAGAAAAAGTTGAGAGGTGGCTGGGACTCGGCACAGTATAGTTGCAAGGTGCCACAGGGTGCAACAGCATAGTAGAAAACTCACTTTGCCAGCCACAGAGCCTGTAGACAAGCAGCTGCTGAGAGAAGGAAGCACTAGCCTACTAGCCTGGCAGTTGAGCAATTTAGGTTCAGACCTCAACTTTGCTTCTCATTAGTTGTCTAAGTTGCTTCACTTCTATGAGTCTTAATTTCCCTGTTTATAACGTGAAGGGTGGTGTTTTTTTAGATCATCTTTACAGTCCTTTATAGCTGCCAAAGAGTTTGTGATTCTATTATTGCAACCTAATGATTATTCCTCGTATCTGCTCATTTCTTCCTCTTTGAGGATATACAGTATCTGGTGGACTGTAATAGCTCTATTTCATAGTTATCTTTAATATAGACAGAGAACAGCTTAGAGCTATAATTGTCATCTCTGTGTTCTCCCTGGATACCTAAACTTTCCAAAAGATGCACCCAATCCACTACTCCAAACTTCAGAGCCCAAGTGACCACCATCAAGTTTCCAGCTCTCATTGGAGGGCAGTGTGTTCTCCATCTGTGCTCACATCCATGTTTCCTTCAGCTAGTTCCTTTGATATCAGCACATGGACCTGCTTCAGTTTTCTTCCCAGTCTTGTACACATTTTCTCTTCATATCCACGTGGAGCCTCTAAGTTGAGATGAGAGAGGAGAGTCCCACAGTCAAGAGGACTTTTGGGAATTTATGTTTTACAGGATGGAGATAAACTTCAACGTCCTGAAGGGAAACCCAAGACTGGGAGGATACAAGGTATGTGGCTGTAGAACAGTCTTCTTCCATTTGGAGACTGGGCAGAATAAAGGAAGGACATTGATATTGCAAGCATGTCCTCAGACCACAAGCTTTCAAAGACAAGTGGTCATTTTAAAGCCCAAAAGGGAAATCTGTTTGAACCAATGAGATAAAAAGAGGGAAAAGGACAGGATTCATGTGAAGGCATTTTCAGGATGCTTAACTGTATGTAACACTCTGGTGCTGAGAGGTCTACTGAAGCCATATAAGGTAGGTATTGTCTTGGTGAGACTGGTCACTCTCAGGAAGTGAGAAACCATGGAGGTGCTCATTAGTAGCAAGATAGTGAAATTACGTGGCTCTCACCCAAATAGAATGAGTAACTGGATTTTACACAGTCATGGCCAAGTATATTTTTGGCGGCAAATACATCTCGAGATAGAAGGGAATTGAGAAAGGAAAGAGGAGAGAAAAGTAGCTAACATTTATTGAGCACTTATGACAACACTGATCTGAGTGATATACATGATGTTGTCTCATTCAATGTCTGTAACAACACTATGGCATCATCTCAAACTATAAGGATGAAAAAACTGAGAAGCACTCATCTTCAATAACTTTCAAAAATTGATACTCTTGGTTAGATGTCTAAGAAAGATGCAAACCCACTTGTTTCCTTTCTCTGTGAGTGGAGTCATCCACAGAGCTGTCCAAGCCATAAATATGGGTGCATTCCTTGAGTCACAGCCAATTGGTCACCTTATCTTATTGATTTCAACACCTTAATAGCTCTCAGCATCATTTACTTCATTCCATCCCACTGCCACCATCCTAAGGCAATTCTTCCTGGGAATACCTCAGCAGCTTCATTCCTAGGCTCCCTATCTCAAGTCAATTCACTTTGCCCATGGGCCAAATTAGGCCTGCTGCCAGTTTTTGTAAATAAAGTTTTATTGGAACACAGCCATGTTTATTTATTTACATGTTATCTTTGACTGGTTTCATGCTACAAAGGCAGAGATGAGTAGATGTGACAGAGACCATATGGCCCCTAGAGCTGAAAACATTTACTCTCTGGCAAGGGTTGTCATATTTAGCAAATAAAAATATAGAATGCCTCATTAAATTTAAATTTTAGATAAGCAATGAATAATATTGCATAAGTCATACATACACTAAAAATTATTCATTGTTTAACTGAACATTTTCAGTGGATCTTCGTTATTCATGGATTCTGTATTTGCAAATTCTCCTACTCATTGAATTTATTTGTAACCCCCAAATCAAAACACGCAGTGCTTTCTGGGTCATTCACAGATATGCTCAGAACAGCAAAAAAATTGAGTCAGCCAAGTTACATGCTCCCGGCTGAAGAGGGTGGTGCTCTGCCTTCTTGTTCCAGCTCTCCTACTATCAACAAATGTTCTTTTCGTGGCCTATGTAGTGCCGTGTGTTTTGCATTTTTGTGTTTTCTGTCCGTGATATTGCTGTTTAAAATGGCCCCCAAGTATAGTGCTGAAGTGCTGTCCAGTTTCCTAAGAAGGCTGTGATGTGCCTTATGGAGAAAATACGTGTGTTAGATAAGCTTTGTTCACGTGCCATCAAGAGTTATAGTGCTAATGACTGTGAGTTCACTGTTAACGAATCAACCACATATATTAAATAAGGTGTCTTTAATTAGCAACATACATAGAACAAGCTTATATATTGACCGGTTGATGAAATGTTGTGAACAGAAGCTTGCAGGAAGCTAAACTTGTATTTCCCTGATGAGTGGAGGTTAAGTATTTGCTAATTCAGTATTTGTGACAGTGACTTCACAGAACATAACTACTGCAAATAACGAGAATCAACTATATCTGAAAATAAAATTTACATTTAACTGAGCTTCCTGTATTTCATCTGGCCACTCTGTTTGTCTTGTCCTTTGTAGAAAAGTTTACTACCTCCTGCTCTATGCTGTTGCTAATTATCTTTCAAAAACCAATCTAATCATGTTTTCTGGTAACTCCCATATTAACACAGCATTCAAGGTCCTTCATGACTTGACCCCTGCTTTCCTTCCCATCCTCATCTCTTGCTCCTCTCCCCTCAGATGCTCTGAACTAGCCTTTATGAATGACCTGCGATCTCTCCTTTCTGGTGCTGTTCACTCTGCCTTGACAGCAGCTTTACCATCTGCCTGACAGGTCTGACTTGTTCCTGAGGGCCCAGTTCAATGTCACCTCCTCTGGGAAGCAATCCCCAAGTCCCCAGAATGAATTAGATGCCCCTGTCAGAGTGTGGAAATGCTAATTAGGCTTCTCTCTCACTCTTGCTCTTTTCCTTTTTCAGAGAAATGCCATGGACCTTGCATCACTTCTTCCAACTGCAGCCAGCCCTGTGCTCAGCACTTTCGTGGAGAAATAGGATTTACATGTAATCAAAACAAGTGGCAAAAATCAACTGAAACATGTACAAGCCTTTCTGTGGAAGCACTCTTTGAGGTGATTCATTTGCATATTATTAACTTCAGGAGCCAATCCCCCCAGAGGTGTAAAGGGATTTTTAATGTATTCTGTTCAGCATGACAAGAAGTCTCAGATTTCCAGTTAGGAAAATCTACAGAGTGGGTTAAATTTGTCTCTTATCCTCCCTTTCTTACCCAAACTCTCAGGTTCTTTCCCCCTTCTCCTTTTCTCCATTTCTCCCTCTCAGAATCTTTTCTCAAAAAAAGATCTGAAACTTATTTGCACAATTGTAAATGCTTAGAGGTTAAAATTTTAGCTCTAAAGATAAATTTGCATGCTGCTTGTGCTAATCAGTTAATCAACTAGATGTGTCTAGAATCAAACTCATTTTGATATCGTTTCTAATACTTTCAATCACTTGACCAAAAGAAAGGAGAGATGTATGACCCAGAGGGAATAGAAATCCAATAAATACAATAAATTTCAGTTAAAATTAAAATTGCCTATCTTACGTCCTTTCACTTCACCACCACTGCCTTCTGTCTTCCCTCCAATCCTGTAGAAGCATATGGATCTCTGCATTTCCAAAAATCTTAACAGTCGTTTGATAAAGGGATTGCCAATGGAGACTCTGTCACTTAGCATAGGTAATCACATAGATGTCCTTGCAACCCTAGTGACATTCAAAAGTGAATTAAGTGAAGTAAACTATTGCTTTGAGTTATCCAAAGTCACATTCTGGGAAATTCTGTGTAAAAGTATGAGGAAATGAGCAAATAACTTCTTCTAATTAGTGAACTCTAAACTTTTTGAAGTTGCGATTCCTTAGCATTCTGTTTGACCTGCCAACTTCCAAAAACCACTCTCCCTTGCAATTCTTTGTGGCTCTTCTTTAAAAAAAACTTAAAATAATTAGACAAATTTTGTTTCTAGAATCCCTCCACATCTCTGGAGAAAACTGTCTTGTTATAAGACCTGAGTTAAAATCACTGTCCTGAAAGCAAATTCCAATAGGAAAAGTCAGTATCCTGTTCTCTGTGGGAATTTTGGTGGAATCTCTTGCCTGTTTGTGACCCCACCTTACTCTTTTCATACTTCTCAGCATCTGAACCATGTTTTAGGACCAATTGCTTCTTTCTGTCTTCCCCATGGGGGATTATTTGTGCCTTTATCTACTGTAGTCTGATACATGTTAGGTGCTTAATCATTTTGGAATGAAACAACATTTTTTAAAAAAACAGGACTCAAATAGTGCATCACGCCTTTCCGTAGCAGCACCATCCATACCTCTGCACATTCTTGACTTTCGAGCTCCAGAGCCCATCGAGAGCGTAGCTCAAGGAATCCTCAAGAAGTGTCCACTGGATTACGCCTGCATAACTGGTGTCGTGAAATCATCGGAAGCCACGGCTGGAAATATTGCATTTATAGTGGAGTTATTAAGAAATATTTCTACAGACTTGTCTGATAACGTTACCCGAGAGCAAATGAAGGTATTCTTTGTTAATTTCATTAAAAAATTGACAATGTTTTTTCAAAATCTTGCATTTTAACAATTTCAAATGTACTTTTCAGTGTAAAAACTATGACAACCACAGCGACCACAGCAACGACAACAGGCATTTCATTTCGATTTCGCATGTTGATTCATTCTAGTTTATGGAAGTTTTCAAGAAGTTAGAAAATTTTTATACATATTTTTGAACAGACAATATTTTCAAGAAAATATCACATAGTGATGGCTGTGAGCAAGACTGTATCTACTCCAGTGTTTCCAAAATTTCATTCTGTAGAACATAATTGTTCTGAGAAATGCTAATGGAGTTTCCATTTTTAAAAGGGAGATCATAAAGCAGTAGATGTAGGTCCTCTGGATTAAACAAAGTTAAGCAGGTTTCCTTTCTAGAGCTTTTAATGTGTTAATGAACTTTGGCACTCTTTATAAGGGTGGGGGATACAGGGATATGCAGTATTTCTTGAACACTGGTTACCATAGAATCTACCCCTAATCGCCTCCATTAAACAATCATTAATATCTCATGGGCAACTTGGCTTATGCAGACTGCAGTTTGGAAATGCTGCCCTGGGCCCATGATAAAGCAGGTGAACTTTATCTGTGATACTTTTCATTTTTTTTATATCTTATGTTATTTTTAACTTTTTTTTTTTTTTTGCTTTTCTTCCCTCTCTGCAAGCTTACCAGTATGAGATTCTCATAAACAGTGAATTCAAAGAGAAATATGTCAAAAAAGATCAGATCATTTGATCTTTAAATATTTCAGATTTTAGAAATCAGCTTTGTACACTAATGTGTAAATCCTTGGTATAACACCTGCTTCCCTCCATCGCAGAGCTACAGCAAAGTGGCCAACCACATCCTTGACACAGCAGCTGTTTCCAATTGGGCTTTCATTCCTGACAAAAATGCCAGCTCGGATTTGTTGCAGTCAGTGAATTTGTTTGCCAGGCAACTCCACGTCCACCATGACTCTGAGAACATCGTAAATGAACTCTTCATTCAGACGAAAGGGTTTCGCATCAACCATAACACCTCAGAGAAAAGTTTCAATTTCTCCACGAGCACGAGCAATTCAACAGAAGGTCTCTTAGGAATGATAGAAATTCCCAGGCGAGAGCTGTGGAAGCTGCCACCAAATGCATCCCAAGCCATCAGCATAGCTTTTCCCACCTTGGGGGCCATTCTGAAAGAAGCCCACTTGCACAATGTGAGTCTTCCCAGGCCGGTAAATGGTCTGGTCCTTTCGGTGATTTTGCCAGAAAGATTGAAGCAAATCTTACTCACCTTTGAGAAGATCAATAAATCCCGGAATGCCAGGGCGCAGTGTGTTGGCTGGCACTCTAGGAAAAGGAGGTGGGATGAGAACGTGTGTGAAATGACGTTGGATATCAGGAGCAAAGTGAAATGCCGGTGTAACTACACCAATGCTGTGATGTCTTTTTCCATTCTAATGTCCCCCAAATTTATAGACAACAAAGTCCTGGACTACATCACCTGCATTGGCCTCAGCATCTCCATCCTTAGCTTGATTCTTTGCCTGATCATTGAAGCCACTGTGTGGTCCCGGGTGGTTGTGACGGAGATATCATACATGCGTCACGTGTGCATTGTGAACATAGCTGTGTCGCTCCTGACTGCTAACATGTGGTTCATCATTGCCTCTAAGTTTAACCAAAAGGCCCAAGACTACAACTGGTGTGTTGCAGTGACATTTTTAAGCCACTTTTTCTACCTCTCTCTGTTTTTCTGGATGCTCTTCAAAGCACTGCTCATTGTGTATGGAATATTGGTCATTTTCCGTAGGATGATGAAGTCTCACCTGATGGTCATTGGCTTTGCCATTGGCTATGGGTGCCCGTTGGTCATTGCTGTCACCACAGTTGCTATCACAGTGCCAGGGAAAGGCTACGTGAGACCTGATGCCTGTTGGCTTAACTGGGACAATACCAAAGCCCTTTTGGCATTTGTCATCCCAGCCTTGGTCATTGTGGCTGTGAATCTTGTTGTGGTTTTAGTTGTTGCTGTCAACACTCAGAGGCCCTCTATTGGCAGTCCCAAGTCTCAAGATGTGGCCATAATTATAAGGATCAGCAAAAATGTTGCCATTCTCACCCCGTTGCTGGGATTGACCTGGGGTTTTGGAATAGCCACCCTCATAGAAGGCACTTCCTTGATATTCCATATAATCTTTGCCCTGCTCAATGCCTTCCAGGTAAGTTCCAAGAGGGAGGCTTATTTTGTTAGTGAATATTATTTTGTAATGTGTCATTCTGACTATACAACAAAAAATGGCTGTGATTTAAAGATATGGGACACAAAGTGTTCCTTCCATTTCCTGCATATCTTAGAGACGTTTAGCTGTGGCATCTCTCACCCTATTGATTGTCAAGTTGGATTTAGTTGGTTGGATGGGAACCTCCTTTCTCCTCTCCTCACTGATCTACCTGTATCCCTCTTAAAGTGTCAATGTCAGAAGAAGTTGACCTTCACTTATAGAGGACTAGTCTTTGGTCAGGCATGTGGGAGGCTACACTCACATGTTATGCCTCAAAACAAGCACAGTTTTTACCCTTTCTCAGGTAGTTTGGGTACTCAGTGAAATAACAGTCCTTTTCCATAGTATGAAAAGATGGTCTTTGCCAGTCACTTTGGGTGTTAACCAGAAAGGAGTTCTCATACCTCTTCCCTGCTATTCTCTGTGAAATAAATGTAGGTTGTTACTCAGTGAAATGGATCTTGCCACAGGTTACCTGATCTTAGAAGTGTCACTTTTCTCTGGGTCTCAACTTTCTCATCTGTCATGGATCTAAAATGATCTCTATTGTCTTTTCTGGCTTAACATATTTTGTCAGACAAGATTATCCCTCTAAAAGTTGTTTTACTCCATCTTGGCTACCAAGCTTGCACTTTCGGGAAGCTGTCACTAGTCAGACTGCTTCCCACACTTATGGGTAATAGAAAGTTTGGTAAGTTCATATTCTTAATTATGTTTTTAATCAGGAGTTGGCAAACTGTAGCCTGTTGCCTGTTTTTGTAAATAGTTTTACTGGAATACAGCCATACTCATTCATTTACATTTGCCTATGGCTGCTTTTGAGCTATAATGGCAAAGTTGAGAAGCTGTAACAGAGACTATATAGCTTACAAAGCCTGAAATATTTATTATCTGCTTCTTTGCAGAAAAATTTTTTCTGACCACTGCTTTAAATAAAATAAATATAACTGCTTAGTAAAGCAGAAATGTATTCCTATTAACATGTCGTTCTTACTCCATTTAAGCACTTGATACAAAATATAAAGCAGACTTTAAAGAAATGCCAACTCAGATCAATTATATATATCTTACTCATAATCCTTTACAACTACAGAGAACATTTATTTAACTCTTTCCCTTGAATTGCTTTAAAGGGAAACCTCTGACTTAAGGTTTCTTTTTTGAATTGAAAACTCTTGGACTCACATTAGTCTCCCCAACTCTTGAAGTTACTCTGGTGATGATGGTCTCAATGCTATTTTTACTTTATTTTTATTATTATTCTTTTTGTGAGGAAGACCAGCCCTGAGCTAACATCCGTCGCCAATCCTCCTCTTTTTGCTGAGGAAGACTGGCCCTGGGCTAACATCCGTGCCCATCTTTTTCTACGTTATATGGGACGCTGCCACGGCGTGGCTGACGAGCAATGCATCCGCGGGCACCCAGGATCTGAACCTGCGAACTCCGGGCTGCTAAGCGCGGACTAAAGCGCTGCGCCACCGGGCGGCCCCCTATTTTTACTTTATAACTTAATTAAATCCCAGAAACTTTGTTTCTTTTTCAGATCATTTCTTTTCTCTGTTTTCTTGATAGAGAGAAAATACTAAAACACTTTTACTTACATACACTCCACACTTCTTAGCAAGCTTTCCCTATGTCTCACATTTAAAACTTTCAGTCTTCTGATCAGTGTTTCTTTGCCTTGAAACTATCCTTAGATAGTTTCTATCTTCCAGGCTTCCTTCCACTCTCATGGCGGGATCCAGATTTTTCTTGGACCTCAGCTCCCTCCATTTAAAAAGATTGCCTATCAATTATCACAACTTCATAGGCGACCACATAACTTAAACTTGGAGACGCTCTGGCCCTACAGGTCTCTGCAGTCTTCTCTCTCTTTTACACAGAAACTTATTCCACCAGCTCAGAAATTCTCGCTGCCTATTTCTTGACTTTTAACTCTAATGGAAAGTAGACTAGAATACAGGTTTCACTTTCAGGGCACTTCCCACGACTGTGACTTTCGATTAGAAGATTTAGTGTTACGTGTTACTATCATCATGGGTAAGAATAGCTACCTTAATATTTGGAGAGAAAGTGAACAGACTTAATAAGGTTGAAAACTCTATCATCCAACTGTTGCCATTCAATAAATATCAATAACTCTCATGCCCAGACATGAAGCTGGTCCTCTTTCTCTGCAGTACACTCAAAGAAAATACCTGTCAATGCATTTCTATCAGAATCAGTAGAAAGTGAAGTTTCTGATGTCTGATAACTGTTCTAGAAGGTATCCAGAACAGCGGTATTAAAATAACAGCTGTGATATTGTCTGCAAAACTGTCTCTCATACTTCTGTTGAATTTTGCTGCAGGGGTTTTTCATCTTGCTGTTTGGAACCATTATGGATCACAAGGTAATTTGAATTTGTTTCACTCATTGTAAATGATTTCCATGTGGCTGAGGGAGGCAGACAGATGAAGCAGCCTTCATCAGAGAGTGTAGTCCAGGAGAGTTGAGTTTGTGGGGGTGGTTCAGGGCATCAGCTGCTAGAAAGGAAAGGAGAGAACTATACTCTGTCATTCCCTGTCTTTACCCCCGACAGGGGGCTGTGTGTGACTACAGCTGGTGAAAAGAATAGAAATTATAACCAGAATTTTAATTTTAATCCTAAATCTAGTTATAACTACACCTCAGGTTTTATCCAAGTCTTATTATTTGCCAAGCACTGTGCTCAGCCATCTGATGCTGCTTCTGCCAGGGTTACTGGCCTCAGATTTTCAGGACATGGGTCTGGACCTTGGGGATGGTTCATTTCTTCACTGTCATTGCTTCTGTAGATAAGAGATGCTTTGAGGATGAAGATGTCTTCACTGAAGGGGAGGTCAAGGGTAGCAGAGGTAAGCCTCTCCCTTTCAGACTCAATATTGGAAGGTCAGTGTCCTCAGCAGAGTCATGCAGAGACAAATATTATAGCTTAGTAGTCAGGATTTGTTAGCAAAGAGAATCATTAGCACATACTTTCATTCATTCATTTCTTCATTCAACAATTTGGAGTATCCTGCTAACGCTTAAGGTTAGTAGAATATATCACTTCAAGAGAGTTTTCCACATTGGATATATTTCAGCTTGACATTTGGACCATTGGGATGGGACAACATGAACCCAGAATCATAGATTCATAAAACGCTAGAGCTGGAACACATGAATTAGAAATGAGATCCTAGTCCAACCTACTCATTTCATAAGTAAGGAAACCAAGGCCCAGAGTACTTATGAGATTTGCCCAAAGCTGCCAAGCTAATCATAAGAATTAGCATTCTCCCTGCTCAGGACTCCTCAGTAAACCACCCTCTTGGACTGAAGTTCTGCGTACTTGTTGAACTTGACCATGACTTTTGACCAAGCTATCTGTCTTTTAAAGTACTAACTAAAGTTGCCATCATTGCTGTATTAATTAGAAAGAAGTCATTTACTCAACCAACAGTTTCTCAGTAAGAGCTACTTCCTTAAAAACAAACAAATAAAAAACTTTCTGGACACACCGAGAGTCAGCATTTATGGTTAGCTAGTATTGAGCGTGACTTCTGGTACCATAGTTCGTCAATTCTAAGATAGGCATTATCTTCACCTTTTAACATTTCTGAAATTGGAGTGCATCTTATAATCAATGGCATGTCAGGGTCTAATTGGCAAATTTTTTTCTTTTTCTTTCTTAGTGGAACATAAAAGTAATGATGTAGCTTACAATGTTAGATTCAGTGAAATATGATAATTAAACTCTGTGTGGCTGTGTCAATTTGGGCACTTCTCGTTATGTCTTATTTTTACACATTAATTTCTAGGCAGGCATATACATAAATACAAATATATATGCATTTTTGTCAGTGTTATTACTCATTGACATCACTGTTATGTTATTTTTTTCCCCTTTTAGAATGCATCTTTAAGCCCAACCAATGGATCTAAATTAATGCATCGTTGAGGATGAGATGTGAGTATTAAAAACCCAAGGAGAAACGTCAATTGTGAGTTGTGACAAACCACTCAACGGCCATCATGAACACCCTCTTGCCTACTATGTGATGCTGGAGTGAAATGGGAAGGGAACAGGTGGACATATCTTTCTAAGAATGGAAACTTCTTTATTTCCCAGCATGTAAATGAAAAAATGCACATCTTCTTTAGCATCTCAGTCATCTCAATTTATACGACCAAACCTTAAGCACACTTTTTTTCTGTCCCCAGTGAGAGGATGCCGTCATCACACCTGCACTGACATAGGACACACCTTGGTCTCTGCAGTGCTCATGCACCTTAATTCCATCTTGTCAGTGAGTGGTGACACTTACAATAGCCCCATTGTTGAGCAGGAAGACTTAATTGACTGAAATCACAAAGCAACAAGCCTGTCTCTCCCTAATGAAGTTGGGGCCCAGAATCATTCCTAAGGGTGTGTGGGTGAGGTTGTGGCAAATTAGCTGCCTACTCACAGCCATCCTCTGAGGCATGTTTCTACACAGGTGACATCAGGGAAGACAAATTCTAGGCAAGCATGAGGGGAGAATAAGTCACAAAATGGCAGCAGCAGCCTGAGAGATAACGGGGGAATGTGAGCAAGTGTGATCAATCTTGGTATGGTTTTGTCTTGGAGAGGTTTCATGGCCTTTCTGTGTGGATATAGATGAGGCTCAGAATTTTTTTTAACACTCTCTGGCAGCAGGCACAACCTCTTTTATATTCCTTCCTTTTCTGAGTCATGGCCCATATATTGTGCAATGGGGCAAAGCAAAGGATTGAAACAATCTCATGCAACCAAAGACACTCTGAGTTGGAAGAACTTTTAAGGGGCCTCCTGTGTTACAGATCCTACAAACCTGATGTTGAGCTGGTCTGGGACATTTGTACATGGTCCCAGAGAGAGGGAGGGAGAGAAAGATGGCTTTGTCATATACACTGACTAGCGTGTGTGGGGTGCTGGGAAAACAAAGAGAGGAAAACACTGGCATATTATCCTGAATTAACCATCCTCACATTTGGATTTTTATATTAGAACTTTAAAATGGGGGACAGGAGATATTAGAACTTTAAAAAGGTTAACTCTCCCAATTTCTGCCCATTTCCTAGTCCATAGGGTTCCTCCATGGTGAAATATCACTATAATATTCAGATGACCTATTAAAGCTGACTTTTCCATCAATTTGACCTATTAGGAAGTTTATTAGACTGTCTCAAGTGGCGGAAGCCGTTCATCCTGGGGATACTGTATCCAGCCAGTCTTGAGAAGAGAAGCATGGTTAAGGTTTTATCTCTAGCTAGTTGGGCATACTTGGTTGGCTGTAGTAAAAGTTGGAGAAAACCAGTAGAAGCCAAGATCAGGGACCACACTACTTACTAGAACTGGGGAGGTGCACAAAGCTTAGACTAATATTAGGAGGAAATGTAGGAAGGAGGTGGGAATGCACTAACAACTCTTTCCAAAGAAATCCACCTAATTCTTCAATTTTCAACTTCTATTTTGAACCTATGAGGTGGAGGATGAAATTTCAGCACATCCTTCTCAGGTGACTCTGAGCCTATCGAATTTTCTCAGTAACGGGGGCTGTTCTTTGTCCATCTAGATGCATGTGGTATCAGAGGGCCCAAGAACAACAGCTGCAGACCATGTTGGGGGCCCAACAAGATTAGTGGTCAGGGACAGGAAATTCACAAAGTGACCCTTCCAAGTCCAGAATGGAGAGCTGGCAGCACGGGAGAGGTCTTTGAGCAGAAATTGGGGCTCCAACCAAGGGGTTTAGGATGGAATTACAGCTCAGGGACATGGGTGTTTGGTAAACTCAAGGCAGGGTCGCGACCTAGGGTGGAGCTAAACCACAGGGAGTATTTCAGATCTTAAACCAGAATAAAAAATTAAAGACTGAAGGGGTCTCAGGAGGTAGGCGGAATTCCCGTGGCGAGAAAGAGGGCCGGGTGGTCAGAAGTGGACTTGCAGAGAATTGAGGCCGCCAGTGGGCGGAAGCTCCACATACCCCAGTGACCTCTGGTAGGGCTGTTCTTAGCAATAAGGTCGGGACAGGTTTGTCAGGAGGGCCTGGGATCAGGGAAGGACAGCAGATGTGTGAAAACTGGGCAGTTTGCTTCAAGTATAGATTCGAACTGGGGGACCCCATCTCAGGAGACAGTGGAGAGAGAGGGGACAGCCTTATTACGAGGCCCCAGCTGCACAGCGCCCTCTGCTGTCCATATGCCCGATTTCAGGGTCACCCGGAAGGCTCCTTTCTTCCTCTAAAATCTCTCCCACATATTTGTTTATGCCAGAAATTCACTTAAAAGAACTCTACAGTCCTCAGTGAGAAATAGAATGATTGAGCAAATACCAAGAGAGAAGCACCACGGTTTTCTACGTAAAGTTGTAAACTCAGAGCGGCAGAGTCATTCTAGACACCGAGCTTATACAGTGGATGGGGAGGGCAGGCCCTGTACGCTGAGTTTAGGGGAGGGAGTGGAGATGGAAGGGCAAAGAAAAATCAAGCTGGGAGAATACCTTCCTACTGTGTGACCTTGAGAAAATTGCTCCATGCCTCTGTGCCTCCATTCCCTCATCTGTAAAATGGGGCCAATAATAGCACATACCTCCTAGATTCGTTTCAGGATTCAGTGAGCTAACACATGAAAAACTTGTAGAACAGTGTCTGGTTCAACTTAAGTTATCAATATATGCCAGCTGGTATTCTTTTTTTTTTTTTTTTTTTTTTTGTGGGGAAGACCAGCCCTGAGCTAACATCTGTTGCCAATCTTCCCCTTTTTGCTGAGGAAGACTGGCCCTGGGCTAACATCCGTGTCCATCTTCCTCTACGTTATATGGGACGCCGCCACGGCGTGGCTGACAGGCAGTGTGTCGGTGGGCGCTAGGGATCCGAACTCGCGAACCCCGGGCTGCCAAGCGCGGACTAAACCGCTGCGCCACCAGGCGACCCCCAGCTGGTATTCTTACTGTTAACCATTTTGTCTAGGCTGCCCCATTTCTCACGGATGTTCCGTGTCCTGGACCGAGAGTTGACTTCCAGGAGACAAGGCTGGTAAGCGGGCTGGAATGAGGAGGGACAGTCATTCTTCCTTGGGAGATTTTCTCTTCCTGCCAGGAGTGACACGTAAGCTCTCCGTGTGGAAATGTTTGCTGAGGAAAAATTGAGGATAACATTTGGGCTTTAAGGAGGGGGATCTACTGACCCTTTGACCTACCAACGACCTGCAAGAGCCTGGCTTCTTGGTCAATCTTGGCAAGATTAAGACTCAACCTGTAAGCCATTTTATGATCTCCTCAATAAGCCTGGGACTATTGGAACCTGCTGGACTTGGTCTGCTTTCACTCCTGAGGCCTGTTCTGTGACTCCATGGGCTCAGTGCTCCATCACTCTGCAGGGATCCTGGGCACTTTGCTGGGACAAAGGTTGGCTCCAGCTTCAGGAGTAGAAGTGGGAGGATGGGGTGGCAGGGGAAACACTGAATCTACTTTGGGGACAGTTAAGCCATGGTAGGTTTCCTAAAGATAGGGAACAGAAGAAAAATAAGAGGACCTTTTCATGTGTTTATTATTTTAGTCTATTTTAGACCTTGAATAAAGTAATTTAGCTGCTAGAACCTTAGTTTCCTCATTTGTGAAACAGGAAGAATATTCTTGTAGCTATTATTATTATTATTTGTGCATGTGTATTTAAATCACTATATCTAAAAAAGATTCTGGTTGTTATTTTAAATAAAAAATGAAAATATTTACCTTTCACAACTGGCTCACGTGTGAGTTCATTCAAGATGGAGTCTCCAGTGGTAGCACAACATTCTTGGGTATCAGCTCTGTTATTAATCTACTACAACTCATTGACCAGACCCACAGGAGGCCCAGGAATGCAATCCTACCACGTACTTATAAGGTGAGAATCTGGAAATATTTGGCAAACAGCACTACTGCCTTTCAGAGATGCTCAGTGAAATTTCTATCACCAGTTTGGTTTTAAACAGCAAGCCAGTTAGTAGGGCTGAAGATGGCCATGTGGATGTGGGTAGAGCAATTTGATCAAAGCAGAAGTCATACAATCTATCTAGTCACCTCTTTATCACAACGCACACACACAAACAAGTGTGTACCTCTTTGCAGGGCTGCTTCCAAAACGTTTAGTACTGCTAGTTTAAAAATAAGACAAGGAATAGTTTCAAACAAATAGTAATTATTTAAGTGATGAAATTTCCCAGTCAATTGGAAAATATCATAAAATTAAAATAAATTGTTCATAGTGAGGGACGTGAATCTAACTTCCAGATTTATAAAATTTCCTGAGCATTAATTTATTGACCCACATTTCCTTCTTGACTCTTGACCCTATAAAAACAACTTTTATTTCTCTCAATCCAAGATCTAGAAATTCCAGAACATCATGTAATTCCAAGCCAAATGATTCCTTTTACTTTGGTAGATTTATTTGGTACTGCATAAAGGTCAAATTAATAATTTCCTTATGCTATTAGCATTTAGTCTCCTTCTTTTCCATATTTTTCTAAGCTCTCCACCTTTTTAGTGCATATTAAGGGACATATGGTGCTGAATTCAGTCAGTTCTGCAATAACAGAACATATGCATTTCTAAAAATCACCATGCTATGCAAAATTGAATTAAACCCACAGAACTTATGGTAAAAATGGGACTAGGGTATAATATGCCAGCATCCAGCATGAACCTTAGGCAGAAATACCTTAGCCCTGAGCACCTCAGCTTGAAGATAAGTTTTCACCTAGGAATTTTTCTCTCCTGGTAATTCTCACCTTTGAACACAACTCAATGACTCAATGATTATACTCCCATTGAGAAATCCATTTTTCACCTGCATCATGTGGCCAAGTGATATTTTATAATCTCTCCCCACCTTCCTGTAGCCCATTCATTCCGTTAAGAGATGTGGGGGCCTGCCCGGTGGCATAGTGGTTAAGTTTGCATGCTCTGCTTTGGTGGCCTGGAGTTCACAGGTTCGGATCCCGGGTGCAGACCTACACACTACTCATCAAGTCATGCTGTAGTGACGTCCCATATAAAGTAGAGGTAGATGGGCACAGGTCGGATGTCAGCCCAGGACCAATCTTCCTCAGCAAAAAGAGGAGGATTGGCAACACGTGTTAGTTCAGGGCTAATCTTCCTCACCAAAAAAAAAAACCCACTAAGAGATGTGGCTGAAAGTTTGCATTTCAAACAGAAGGGGTGGCTTTTACTTGGTGTTTGGTTTCCCAATCTAGCTCTTCAAGAGGTAACAATCTACTCAGGGAGTGGGGAATTGGTTTCCAAAGAGTTACAGGATCTTTGGGAAACAGTCAGTCAATGACCACTAAAAAAGGCAAGCAGAGAATGGAACTCATATCCTGCCCCTTTCCCACAACTTCCTCTGGGAGGGGGCCTGCTAAGATTTAAGAGCCCTCAGTGCAGGATATGATGAGGCAGCAAAGAAAAGATTTTGGTTGATAAAACAAATGAAGAATGTTGAAACTCATTAAATAGGAAACAATCAAGTGTATACAGAAGACATTTTAAGACTGGATAGAACCTTTGTTCAGACACATATGAGTTTTGAAAGTCAGGGAGTGAAGATCATGAACATCTCAGCCTTTGGGCCTGTGGAATTTGGGGTAGGGAAGGCACGAATTGGGGCTTGGCTCTGTGATGCCAAGTGGAAAGAAGACAGGTTTTGGAGACAGACGGATGTGTGCTTCAATTCTGTCCTTTCTGCATTCTAATGGGTGACTTGGGCAAGTTCTTTAGTCTCTTGGAGACTCCTACTTCACTCATCCATAAAATGGTAATATAAATATGCCTTATGGTACCACGGAGAGTAAAGAAGATGATGTCTGTGAAAGCACCTGTCCCAGTGTCTAACACATGGTAGATGCTTGAGAAATGTTGGTTCCCCCTCCCCATCCCTCTTTCTGTCTGGGGTTGGTGGTGTGAGTACATTTCTTTTCTTTTGGAGGTGCTTTTGGCTCTGTGCAGCAGGTGGGGTGATGGTGTGGACTAGAGAATTGATATCAAGGCCTTACATCTTAGGACTTTTATTAGACTGAGGAGTGAGAGAGGAGGCCTTACAGTGTCTTTCTAGTGTCTTGGCCTGGTCACAAGGCAAGAAAGGGAACAGGGTTTCAGGGCAAGGGATCTGCTTTAGGAATAAAAATTAAAACTGGATCTGGAATTAAGAACTTTATATGGGATAACAATAATTTGCAGAGCAAAGAATAATGGGGAAATTCCATCCTTGAACTATTTTGATAACTTAATTCCACAATCCAAAGCAAACTTCATGGAAGATTAGTGGTAAAAGCCCTCTGTTTGCTAAAACTAATGAGAGTGAACAAAGGGTTCTCTGGAGAGAGACTTCCCTACACTCATGTTACAGTTAAAAAGATAAACCATTGAGGTAGGTAACATGAGCTATGCATAGAGCCATTCAACATCCCTGTCTTAGTTTCTCTATCTAAAAAATGGGAGTAAAAGTGTGAGCCCTTCCCACATGCTGTTATGGCTGAATTGTGTCCCCTGAAAATTTGTATGTTGACGTCCTAACCTCTAGTGCCTCAGAATGTGACTGTATTTGGAGACAGGGTCCTAAAAGAGGTAATTAAGTTAAAATGAGGTCATACGGGTGGGGCCCTAATCTAGTATGAGTGATGTCCTTATAAGAAGAGGAAATCAGGACACAAACAAGTACAGAGGCAAGATCATGTGAAGACACAGGGAGAAGACGGCTATCTACAAGCCAAGGAGACAGGCCTCTGAAGAATCTAACCCTGCAACACTTTGATCTTGGGTTTCTAGCCTCAAGTAGTGAGAAAATAAATTTCTGTTTAAGCTACTCAGGCTGTGATATTTTGTCATGGCAGCCCTTGCAAACTAAGACACATGCCTAGAGAATTTCTTTTTAAAGACGGTTTTTTTAGAACAGTTTTAAATTCATAACAAAATTGAGAGGAAGGTACAGATTTCCTATAGACTCCCTGCTCCCACACTCTCACAGCCTCCCCCATTATCAACATCCCCCACCAGAGTGGTACATATATTACAACTAATGAACCTACATTGACACATCATTATCACCCGAAGTCCATAGTCTACATTAGGGTTCAGTTTTGGTGTTGTACATTCTGTGGGTTTGGACAAATGTACAATGACATGTACCCATCATTATAGAATCATACAGAGCATGAGATATTTGTAAAATAATATACCAGTAATAGGGCAGATTTTATTTAAGACAAATCTAATCCAAATATTTATTGAAGCTTACTATTTGCAAAGAGCCTCAGAGCACCTAGTAGAGCGGATATAGACAAATAACATGTGATGCCATACTGCAAAGAGTTTTCTGTGAAAATGGGCCACCCATTTATATTCTCAAGGCGACTATCCTGAAGAAACCATTTGCAGTGGGTGCTGTGATGCATGGCTGAGACACCCATTCCTCCAGCTGCCAGAAGTGTTGCTGGCTGATGGCTCACTGCTAAGTTCCTCTCTAAGAATTGCCCTCCAAGGACTGAAGGAAGCTGCCCTTCCCCAGGCCATGCCAGAGTCAGCTTGCATCTAAGGACTGAGTGATGCCATGTAGAAAGGCCCTACTGCCTTGCCTAAACTTGGAACATTCTGAAGGACCATCCCAGCTCCAGAGCTTCCTGTGGGATCAGCCGAGGCCTCTGTTGTGACTGCGTCACAACTCAGTCCTTCCTCTGCCCTCTCCGGCTGCTCTCAGTCCCTCACAGCTGTTTCCAGGAATACTCCCAATAAACTTCATGCAAGCAAATCTCCATCTCAGACTCTGTTCCAGGGCATGTGGCCAACAGCACCATTCATAGGATACTATTTTTATTGACGCAGAAATGATATTCTTTACTTAGAGTAAGTTGAAGTAATTGCAAGGTACTTGAAATCTCACGCCATCCCACTCTGTCCCACCTAGGACGTGAATCATCCCTTTGTCCAGGGGATGCACACTGTATACACTACCCGCCATTAGTCACTTAGTAGCTGTTTCAGTTACCAGACCGACTGTTGTGGTATCTCAGTGCTTGTGTTCAAGCACTTATTTTACTTGATATTGGCCCCAAAGCACAAAAGTAGTGATGCTGGCAATCCGGATATGCCAAGAGAAGCTGTAAATTGCTTCCTTTAAGGGAAAAGGTGAAAGTTCTCAACTTAGTAAGGAAAGGTTTTAAATTGTATGCTGAGGTTGCTAAGATCTATGGTAGCTTTTATTACAGTATATTGTTATAATTGTCCAATTTTGTTATTAGTTGTAGTTAATCTCTTACTGTGCCTAATTTATCAATGAAACCAAATCATGTGTAATTAACCTAAATAATTTAAACTAATTAAATTATATTATGTACAGGAAAAAACATATTATGTATAGGGTTTAGTATTGTTCATGGTTTCACGCATCCACTGGGGGTCTTAGAAGGTATCCCCCATGGGTAAGGGGGGATGATTGTATTAGAGACCTGCCAGCCAATGACCTTGCAGGCTCCTAGGACCTTGTAAAGAGAAAGCATAGCCCCTGACCTTGAGTATTGCCACCAAGATGATTTCACTTTGAGATGTGACTGTTCACCCGAGAAGTAGACAGCCAGTTCCCGAAGGAGCACTGAGGCCTGTATGAAAGCAGCCCAGTGTTCTTCCTGGTTGTTAGAGTGATTACATAGTGAAGAAAAACAAGGAGAAACTCAGGCTCTAGACACGGCTATGAACTCAGAGAGCACTTGAGTGCTACTAGCCACATGACATAGGGAGAGAGGACAAGAGAAGCTTGGCTGCAATCCTGAATCTCCAATTCCTTGACCTACTGTGGTCAGAGGCTCATGAGGAAGAACCACAGAGGGGATGCTTCAGCCATTTCCCATTCTCATAGCACTTCTGTGTGCAATAATATTCCTATGGGGAAGCAAGAATTGGGAACAGTGCTGGAACACGTACCTGGGAGCCACAAGGTGTCCTGCTTAGTTTCTTTGCTTTCTCATCCTGACTCCCAAAATGAACTCAAAGAAAAGTGCCTCAAATATAAGGAAATATTTCTCCTCTGATCTTGGAGCAGTGGCCCAAGCTGCAGGCTCCAGGTTGCCTATTTCAGCTACTACTGTGCTCTAGTGGAGCCGCCTCTGAACCGAGTACTCTGCAGAGGGTCTGTGCATCAGCCCTTGCCTCCCAGCCTCTGTCACTGTGATTCTGAAGCCTTTTACTTGTCAGCTCATCTCTGCCCACTTCTGAGCTAATTCCATTCATTGTGGGAAAGCACGCTCAGACCTTCATACACACCAGGGATTCGGGGGTGGGATCTGTGGCCACCCATCTGGATTAGGTGTGCCAGGGATGAGTACTGAGTTCTGGGGGTCTTCAGCCTGTTGCTGTTTCCTTTATCTCCTATATTGGGCAAGGTCTGGTTTTTCTGAACATCTGTCGTGCTGTGCCCTGTTCTGATGTCCACCTTACAGGACCAGAGACCTAACTCCCCCTCTGGACCGCTTCATCTTTGGAGGCTGTCCCCACGTCCTGTCCCATGTCCTGACCTGAGCCCTGCTCCTTTGGTCAGCCCTTTGGGACTGATTGTTACTGCCTATGAATGTTCTGGCTGCTGCACCCTGTGCAGTGTCCTAGACCCTTTAGACAGTGCTCGTGGCCCTGGTCAAGCTCCAGCTACCCAGCCCCTCTGGACTCTAGGAGTCAGGTAGCTACTGACTCCCTGTGAGGCCAGTCTGACAGCTTTGCTTCCTCTGCTCCCTCATTGGCTTCTCCTGCTGAGGTCCCCGAATACTACAAGAAAGAGCTTCTTCTTCCTTCTAATCCTCTTCTTTACCATCTCACATCCAGCCCTGCCACCGAAGGGAGCTCCGTAGAGAAGTCTTAACAAGTTCTCCCCAAGAGGGTTTTTTAAACGGAAAAAAATCCCTATTATTTTGTTCATTATTTTGTTTTAATTGGTGTATATAGCAAGGGTCTCCAATATGTAATGGGCCTACTTGGACTCCGGTGTTTTTCCCCAGCTGAGATCCCTTGATCTTAAACTTCAGGATCAGCCCTGCCTTAGGCTTTAGGACTGATTTTAACCTTATCAAGAGGAAGTATAAGAAGCTTTGTTTGGTATGAGGTAGCTGATTCAATAGCTCATTAAACGCGGTTTTGTAACTGAATTCAATGGGTCCGTCTCTTGGTGAGTGTGGAGTCGAACAGCGCAACCAAGGCTGAAGTGGGTGAAGAAAAAGGTTGCACTGGCAGTGGAGAACACGGAGGATGGCTCCCAAAGCAGTGCCCTCCCCTCACTTTAGTGCTGGTGGAGACTTTATACACCAGAGTTCAGAAGATAGGTTAAAACTGTGTAGCAACTGGGCCTAATCAGGGCACATGTGCAGGCCATTCCATAACCAGTTCAAGGATCATTACGTAACAGGTTCAACGCACAAAGCCGTTTAGAGCTGGAGCAATTTGCAGGGGTCCTGCTGCCACCCTGTAAGTTTCACTGTAGGATGGCAACATCTGCAAAAGAGTACAGCAACTTCTGAAAAACAGCACATTTAGTTTTCTCTTTGTCTGGAAAACATTTGACAGACTATGTTTAGTTATGGATCAGATTGTCAATAACCCTTTCCTTGCCTGGTTTCTTGTCAGTTTTTTTTTTTTTTTTTGACCAGGTGCCACAGTTGTAGCAACTGGGCTTCTAACTTTCTCCTGGAACCGACTTTCCATACTGTACCAGCCCTAATGACAAGCCTGCACATGTGTTGATAGACTTCTCTGATTTTAGGTCCACATAAGCCCACACCTCCACCTTGCTCAAATCCTTCTCTTTTCCTTTGGGACTGATTCCCAGATCTTCCTTGACCTTAGCCACTGTCTGCTCCCAAATGCTCTTTTTCTTTTTTTGTGAGGAAGACCAGCCCTGAGCTAACATCCGTTGCCAATCCTCCTTTTTGCTGAGGAAGACTGGCCCTGGGCTAAAATCATGCCCATCCTCCTCCACTTTCTATGGGCTCCACAGTGTGGCTTCACAAGTGGTGTGTCTCTCTGCTCCCGGGATCCAAACCTGCGAACCCTGGGCCGCAGGAGAGGAGTGCGTGAACTTAACCGCTACACCACCGGGCTGGCCCCCCAAATGCTCTGTACCACATTCTGCCCACTTACTCAGAAACCCCTCTTACCTTCTACAGAAACTCCTTCTTGCCCAATATTTGCTTGAACTGCCATCTTTTTCCTATTTCAATATTTCCAAATACATTTGTTGATTTAACATTTACTGGTCATCTACATTGGGTTTTTTTTTTTTTTTTTTTTTTTTTTGTGGGGAAGACCAGCCCTGAGCTAACATCTGTTGCCAATCTTCCCCTTTTTACTGAGGAAGACTGGCCCTGGGCTAACATCCGTGCCCATCTTCCTCCACTTTATATGCGACGCCGCCACGGCATGGCTGCCAGGCAGTGTGTCGGCGGGCGCCCGGGATCCGAATTCGCGAACCCCGGGCTGCCAAGCGCGGACTAAACTGCTGCGCCACCGGGCGGCCCTACATTGGGTTTTTAATTGTGAAAAAACCCAGTCCCCATCTTCAAGGGAGACAGGCAATTAAAGAGGAAATACTAGAGCAGATAACTCTGCAAAAGATATTATCTAAATTATCTTATTTTATCCCCTTAGGAACCCTATGAGGGAGATATTATTATCTCCATCTTATAGACATGGAAAGTGAGGTTCGGATAGGTTAGGTAACTTGGCCCAGGTCACATAGACAGGAAGGGGCAGAGTTAGTTCTAGAACCCAGGTCAGCCTGACTCTTGGCCTTGTGCGATGATGGGTCCAAGTACAGTTTGTCAATTCACACAAAAACACCCTGCTGAATTTTGGTTGGAATTACATTGACTTTACAGAGAATTAAAAACTTTGCAAGATTGTGTCTTCTAATTCATTAATATAGTTTATCTTTCCATGTTTGTCTTTTGGTCCATGAGTCTTCTTTAATTTACATGTTTTGTAATTTTCTGTGCAGGTGTCTTGCACGCTTTTCATTAGATTTCTTCTTAGGGAGTTTGTGTTTTTTGATATTTTTGGTATTATTTAAAGATATTAATTTCTAATTGTCTATTGCTGTTATGTAGAAATAAAAAATTGATCTTTATATATTGATCCATCAACCTTGCTAAATTTATTTCTGCATTCTGATAGCTTATCTGTAGATTTTTTCCTATGCAACAATCTAGTTATATGAAAATGAAGACAGCCTCCCTCTTTTCTAATACTCACATCTTTTATTTCTTTTTCTTGCCCTGCTGTTCTTACATCATTTCATTATCTGAATAAATGAAGGATAATTAGGGTGTCATCGGATACACTTTTCTCTGACAGATTTCGCAAGTTTCTGCTGTCTTTACCATATTAAAACTGAGCCTTGTTCAGCAGTGGCTCTGTGTAGCCTACACTCTGATGTCAGTCAGTCAGGAATGGGTGGCACCCAGAGTTGCTGAGCGTTGGATCTGTGTAGCTGTCTGAGAGCTTCTCTCCATGACTCATTTATCAGGAAGGGTTTCATTCTATTCTCCATAGCTCACAGAAGACTTGTTAGCACTGCTTTGTATTTATTTTTTATTTCTTTATGCACAGGCACCACCTCAAAAGCATGAGAGAGAGAGATTGACTGCAATTGTTAAAAAGCTTTCCTAAGCCTTGTCCTGTTTTGCAGCCAAAAGTGCCATAATACCTTTAGAACCTCCTTTGTGTCTTTCTACACTGCTATGAAGCCCCCGTCAAGGCTAGAGAATCAGGTCATGGTTAGCTTTGGGTAAATCTCTTACTTCATTCCTGTGCTGGAGAGGCCAGTGTTACGGGTGGTTGGCAAAGTAGCACTCAGCCCCCAATTCAGAAAGCCACACTATCATCAATCTTAGTAAATACTCTCCTTGAGCTTGTCTTTGGTCATCAAGTGCTAATACCTCACCCCAAATGATAATCCTGATATTCACATTTTCGTTTTTTCTTCTTCTTAGTGGAACAATTGTGGAATGTATAGGATTAAGACTCTTCTGTAGTATAAGGCTGTATACTTCAGATTTTTAAGTTTATGGGCATGAGATAGGTATTCCCCAAAGAAACTTCTTGACTTCATGGCTTATATTTATTGACCAGTAGAAAAATGGAAATAATGCCCATAAACACCAACATTTCTTTCCATCAAGAAGAGGGTGAAGGCTATAGAACAAAAATTGGAACTAGTTAGTGACTCAGGATCAAAATTCAGGTTTTCTAACTAGTACAAAGCTTTCCCCAGTAGATCATTTTTCACTTAGCATGCCAATGTGATCGCATACTTTTGAAAAAAAATTGAAATATGTGGCTTAATAGTTCTTTCTGTTTATCTGTCTATTATATATCTACATCTAATAGACACATAGTTTCAATTCATGTACTCAGTGTAAGAGAAATAGTTTTAAAAAATATCACAACTTAATCTTCATTTTGAGCTTTGCTTTGTCTTAAGCAAAAAATATTACTATATATTATACATAATTTATATATATTTTATAAAGTAATATATAATAATTTTATATAAGTTATATATATACATATAGAACATGTATCTGTCTATCTCAAGTCCATTCAAGGTAAACTTATTCCCTCTAGGTCAATTTCAATCAGTTCAGGATATATCCTCCTTATCCCATCCCCACTCCTATCTCCCTGAGATTGTATTTAAGTTCTAGGAACTTCCTTAAGATTCATGCATCAATGGAAAGGAGATTTCAAATTCTTAGGCATGCTCTATCCTATAGTGACATTGACTGTGTACCATCTGGTCCTTGGGTACAGTCATCCCTCTATGTTGGTACCTGCTGAGATTTCTGAATATATCTGGTCCTTGGCCATATGGCTTGTCCCACTTTCTTTCTCCTCTTCTCTTTTCCTGATTTCCATGCCATTTTCTCAGGTGTGTGGAAATGATTCAGCTATTATCCCATGACTCTCTGAAGTCATGGGAAACATAGTGAGGCTGCCTTATCCCTCTCTTCTGACAACCTCATAGCCATTCCACTCTACACTCCCTGCCAGTATAACATGGAGAATGTTTATAAGCCCGTCACCTTCAAAAATTCCAGGTAGGATTGTAACAAATTCTCTCTTTTCCTGGACCTCCAAACATGTCATCTACTTTCTCCCTACAATCAACCAACCTGGGATCTAACCTCAGGGCCCAGGACCTGTCTCAGACACCTTCAACAATAGCAAATGATCTTCCTGCTTCTCTATCTCTTCTCTCTTCCACAGCTAGGAGAATCCTAATCTACTCTGTGGATGGAAAAACCCATTTTGAAATTGGAAAAAAATCCTTCAAGTATAATTTTAAACACAAGTTTTAAAATATTAAGCCTTTCTGTCTTATCCACAGACTAAGGTTTTTGAAACTAAAAAGCTAGGAATTTGATGTTTGATTCCATGGTAATGATTTTAGCTTGCACTGATGTCCATTTCATGTCTATGAACCCAAGAAAGGTGAAGGAAAATGTCATGAAGTTAAAAGGAGATTGTATGTATGGAAAACGTTGATTAATGACTCACATTTTTCTGAATATCTATCCATCCATCCATCCATCCATTTATGCTCTGAATATTCCAGAGAAAAATGTTGAAGATGCTTTTTGACTTGGGCAGGATAGGGTGAAAAATTAAAAATCAAGACACGTTAGAAATTCCAGAACACATGGTAGGTGTGGTAGGCAGAATAATGGCCCCAAAGATATACATACATGTCCTGTTCCCCAAAACCTGAGATTACATTAGGTTACCTGAAAAGGGGGAATTAAGGTCGCAGATAGAATTAAATTTGCCAGTCAGCTAAGCTGAGATGGTAAGATCATCCCTGATTATCCAGATGGACCAATTTAATCACAAGGGTTCCTATAAGTGGAAAGGGGAGGTCACAATCAGAGATTTGAAGACGCTATGCTGTTGGCTCTGACGATGGAGGAAGGGGCTACAGCCAACGGATATACGCAGCCTCTAAAGGCTGGAAAAGGCAAGGAAACAGATTGTCCCTTAGAGTTTCCAGAAGGAGTGCAGCCTTGCTGATGCCTTGATTTTAATGCAGTGAGACCCATTTTGGATTTCTGACTTGCAGAACTGTAATATAATACATTGTAGTATTTTAAGCCCATACATTTGTAGTCATTTGTTCTACAATGATAGGAAACCAATACAGTGGCTGTCACTATATAGCCACAAATAATTCACTGGCAAATTAATTTAAAACTTGGCAAACCAACAGTGCAGACAATTGCGTTTAGTAAATTAAACACTTAGGTGCCACCTGGTGGCTGAAATCTTACAGCGACTGATTTGAAATGACATGAATTTATAGCTATTCCCTAAAATGAGTAGAAGTACTGTGCTTCAAACAGGACACTAGGCTTATTGTTTGTGACCAAATGATTAAAAGAAGGTTGAACGATTCATATGGATTACCAAATAATACAGTGGATAAAGAAGTCCAACTCAGAAACATTCAGGAATATAACATTTTATTGCAAGGACATGTGACAGAAAATAGGTAGTCGGTGAGACCCGCCTACGAATTGTTAGCCGGTGATGGTGGGAGCAGGTGGCTTGAGGGAATTTTCACTTCACGCAAACCTTGCTCCGTAAACTATATCAGACCTCTACTCTCCCAATAATAGTTATGGACAGTCAGCATTTTCTCAACCTCATATAAAGTATAGTGCAAATATCGTGTTGTTTCAACCAGAAAGCACTCTTAAACCTTTCTTATACAGAAAATTTGGACCTGTCTGGGCACACACGACCTAGTCAAAAATGCAAGGTACCTCACATCTGTTGGGATGGTTACTATCAAAAAACCGGAAAAAAACGAGTGTTGTTGGGGATGTGGAGAAGTTGGAACCTTATGCACTGTTGATGAGAATGTAAAATGGTGTAATTGCTATGGAAAACAGTGTGGAGGTTCCTCAAAAAAATTAAAAATAGAACTACCATATGATCCAGCAATTCCAATTCTGGGTATTTATCCTAAATAATTGAAATATCACACAAGATTCCTCACTTTTGTGAGGTATCTAAAGTAGTCAAATTCATAGAAATAGGAAGTAGAGTGGTAATTATCAGTGGCTGGGGGAGGGAAAAAAGAGGAGTTATTATTCAATGGGTATAGAGTTTCAGTTTTGCAAGATGAAAAATTCTAGAGATCTGTTTCACAACAATGTAAATATACTTAACCCTACTGAACTGTACACTTAAAAAATGGTTAAGGTGATATATTTTATGATATGCGTTTTTTACTACAATAAAAAAAAAAAAAGAGCAGCGTAGTGGAGCATGCACAGTACACGATAAAGGATGACAAACCATCATCCCACAGATCATATAGGTCTCTAGTTTAGGCTCCATGAAGGTCCCTGTACCCTGGAGAGGCAGGCTGGTGCCTGTGGCATTTGAACAGGGCCTGTATCTCAAATTGTTAGCCTTACTCAGATGGTCCCAAGAGCTGCCTCCCTCTTGCCATTTTTGTATGACTCCACTACAAAAGCCCAGATTTAACCCTTCCATCCTCTAACCTGATTTTCTACTAATTGTTGAAAAAGTCCAATTCTCCCATCAGCCACGAGTCACTGCTTGTTGGTATAAAGATATGGTTCTACTATGCTCAGATATTTCCATCACAATTTTTCAAATTATTTATAAATTTACAATACCACTGAGTCTAGAGGCTGGACTTAATTACATAACTGATTTCAAGGGAACCTTCCAGGACTGGAACTAAGTTAATTTTCTTAGACTTTTCACCAGCCTACACCATTCTTATGTTAACTCTCCAGAAACATAGCAAGCGGAGGTAAAAAGCATGTGTATGAAATAAGACAATGAAGATTTGAGTCCTGGTTCCACCAGTTGCCTGCTGTGTGACATTGGGCACCTCAACTAACTGATTAACTAAATTAACTAAGAACTGCCTGATTGGTCTTTCTGATTTGGTTCTTGTCCTCTTACAGTCTAATTGTAAACAAATTAACCTGAGTGATGTCATAAAATTGATCAATGTTTAACCTGAGTGATGTCATAAAATTGATCAATGTTTTGTCTTGTGTTTATGTTTTTGAAGTTTTGTTGAAAGAAATTCTTTTGTATCCCTAGGTCACAAAGATGTTCCCTTACATTCAGGTATTTATTCCATCTGTATAAATAGTTCTCAACTGTGGGATGATTTTGCCTGTTGGGGGACACTGGGCAATATCTTGGAAACATTTTGATTGTCACAACTTGAGAGGCAGGGTGCTACTGGCATCTAGTGGGTAGAGTCACAGGAGAGTCACAGGAGAGCCCCAGCAACAAAGAATTATCTGGCCCCAAATGTCAATAGTGCCAAGGTTGAGAAACCCTGATCTATAATCCACTCTTGGACACTATGATGTTAGGTAGGAATTCAGTCTTATTTATTTTTACCCATAGGATTCCAATGTCCCCAATATTTATTCTTCAGATTTCCATGTACCCTCTGTTTAATAAAATTAATAATAACTGCTGACATTTATTTAGAGTTTAAGACACACCAGGGTCTTGTAAGTGCTGGTATACATATGCATGTCTTCATACGTTCTCCCCCAGATTATACATATAAACAAGGAGACCAAATGAAATCACATTCATAACATAATTAGAGACTGATAGCACTGCAAACGTCAGTTTATGTATCAGTAGGGAAATATTCATTCAAGGCTAGCAAAGCTGCCTCCAGAGCCTGCATTAGAGTGGATGGTCAGGAGGAATTTGCACAGAAGATAGAAGAGGGCAGTGGTGTCCCAGTGTTGGAAGAGCACCCATGATGTCACTAGTATTTAACCCCAAAAGGAGGAGAAGCTAGCCTGAAGACTAGTGAAATGGAAAACTGATTATTGGGGAGTTGGTCAAAGGGAAGGGCCTGGAAAGTGAGCAGGAGCAGACGTGGCAGTCTTGGGCAGGCCCTGGTTCTGGGGAAGATAGAGTCTCTTGAGGCCTGGAGGGAAAAGAAAAAAAGGAATCAACTGAACAAAAGTCCCTACTGAAACAAGGGAACATCAGAGTCAGAAGAAGAGAGATAAAAAGGGCATGATTTATTGAAGAAATTGCACTTCCCTGAAGCAAAAGAAGGTAGTTCTGTTCAGGCCAACCTCTCTTATATGCAAAGAATTTATAAAAATTGAGAAGAAAAAATAAAAAATATGAAGATATGGGTAGAAAATATAAAAAGACAGTTTACAGTTAAAAAGCCTTATGGTCCTTAAACATATGGAAAACAGGCTTACCCTCGCTTATAATGAGGGAAATGCAAATTAAAACTATGCTAAGATACAATCTCCCAACTATCAGATGGACAAAAATACAAATGTTTGACAACACATGCTTTTGGTGAAGCTGTGAGAAAATTGGTACTCCCATACATTGCTGGTTGGATTAAAAAAGAGTATGACCTCTATGGAGAGGATTTGGCAATATTTAACAAAAGTATACTTGCATTTACTCTTTTCCCCATAGTACCATTTCTAGGAATCTAGTGTGATAAAACACCTTTCAAGATATTAGACTACATATTCACAAAGTTAGTCATTGAAGCTCTATTTCTGTTAGCAAATGATTGGAATCAACCCAAATGTTAATCATCTAAGAACTGGTTGAATTAGATGACAGTAAACACAGTAAATTCTCACCACAGAGTACTGTGCAGGGGTGAAAACAGCAAGAATGTATGTTGTTAAGTAAAAATAGCAAGGGGCAGAGTTTGCATATAGTATGGAATCTTTGGCATAAGAAAGAAAGAAAAATTAGAATAAACACATATGTATTTGTTTGTTTAAAAAATATATCCAGGGCCAGCCCCAGTGGCCTAGTGATTAAGTTTGGTGTGCTCTGCTTTGGTGGCCCAGGTTCAGCTCCTAGGTGTGGACCTACACCACTCCTTAGTGGCCATGTTGTGGTGGCAGCTCACGTACAAAATAGAGGAAGATTGGCCACAGATGTTAGCTCAGGGTGAATCTTCCTCAGCAAAAAAAAAAAAAAAAAGAAGAAGATTGGCAATGGATGTAGCTCAGGGCAAATCTTCCTCAGCAAAAAAAAAAGAGACATATATCTCTCTGTGGAGAGAGAGATATATATATCCACAGACAAGATAAAGCAGAAAGTAGGAAATATGGTTACTGATGGGAGAAGGGCTGGGTGGGGGTGAGGAAGGGGCTGGACTTGACAGACATGTGTATTAGTTTTCTGTGACTGTTGTAACAATTTGCCACAAGCTTAGTGGCTTAAAACAACACAAATTTATTATATTACAGTTCTGGAGGTCAGGGTTTTCAAATGGGTCTCACTAGGCTAAAATCAAGATGGCGGCAGGGCTGTGTTCCTTTTGGGAGGCTCTGGGGCAGAACACATTTCCTTGCCTTTTCCAGGTTTCCTAAGGCTGCTCAAGTTCCTGGGCACTCTTCTTCCACCTTCGAAGCCAGTAAGGATGGGTTGAGTACTTTTCACACTGAAGCACTTTAACCTCCTCCACTGTAGTCTAATCTCCATCTGCCTCACTCTTCTGATTTCCTCTTCTCCTTTTAAGGATCCTTATGATGACACTGGGCCCACTGAAATAATGCAAGATACTCCCATATAAAAATCCTTAATCACATCTGCAAAGTCCCTTTTTCCATGAAAGGTAACATACTGACAGGTTCCAGGGATTAAGACATGGACATCTTGTAGTGTGTGTGTGTTGGGTGGGGTGGGGGGAGCACTTTTTTGTCTACCACAGCTTGCAAATGATATTATATGTTTTTACTTTTGAACTATGTAAATGTTTTACATATTAAAAAATTAACAAATCAAAATAGGAAAAAAAACAAACATGAAAAGAACACATACCAGGTACATTTTATATCATTCAATGCATTAATCTTCAGTAAAACATATGACACAGTCCCATCATGTACAGGAAACTGAAGACCTTTGCTATTTAATAATTTACCCAAATCATAAAGCCAGTAGGTGGTAGAATTATGATTCAAACTCAAGTTATTATGACTCTGGACTGTTTCTCAAGGTCATTCAGCACTAGCATTTAAACCCCGAAATAATGTTCTTTCCATTACTTCACAGCTGCCCATGGTCAGTTGCACTGCTCACACAAATCTTCTCTTCAATCTGTTGTCTATATTAAGAATAATAGTAAAATTTTCTGTACTGCCAAATTGTTACGAAATGGCCTTTTCAAATTCTTTTAGAAGCTCCGTGCCATTGGAAAATATTTATATGAGTTGAAAATGTAAAACATCTCATAGCTGTGATCTATTACCCAGGGGTTAGGGCTGGCTTTAGATAGCAGCAGCTCTGGTAGCAGGTAGAAAGCCAGAGTCATTGACTATAGATGCTGATGGGTGGGCAGCACTGATGGTGGGAGTCTGTGGAAGTTCTTTTCTGGTTGCCTCAATTTTCTCAGAGAAATAGGAAGAAAGGTCTTGGGCTGAGAGTGAGGATGGGGGAGAAGGTGTGGGAATTTGGGAGAAGACAATGTGTGGAATAGTTATTTTGGAGAGTTATCTTTTGACTGCTGGGCTGCATAAGCGGCCACTTGATTTTCATGGTCATAAATTTAAGATGGTCATAGACAGAGAAGGTGGTGAGTTGGATTTAACCAAATTTGTGGTTTGGCAAGCACGTGGGAGCAAGTGAGAGAGGGGTAAGGGAGTAAAGGGTGTATTTCAAGGGTTAACAATGGAATTTCAACCTGGTAAGGAGGGGAGTGAAACTATGGAGAAGGTGAGGAAGAGTACAGATTTAAGAATCAAGGAATGGTAGGTGCCAATGTGTAAAGGACAGTTGGCATAAGGCATTAGAGGGTAGAGAGTGGGATGTGCACACCTAAGGTTATGGAGGGTGTACAGTTTTGTGAATGATAGCAATGGTGAGGTCGTAGGCTCTGACCATGCTAGTGGCCCAGGTGATGGAAATCTCAACCACATGTATATTGAAACTACTAAGGATTAGGACCAAAGTAATGTTAGAGTGAATGACAGAGAACCAAGAGTTTCCTTGGAAAATGAGGAGGAATGACCTGGAGTCAGTAGATGACAGTTACAATGAGATCCAGAATAGAAGGGAGGAGAATGGCCTGAAAGTAGCAATGAAGGTTGGGAGTGGGCAAGGAGGACACTTACTCCCCTCCAGGTCTTGGGGAAAACAGCCACCACTAGAGTTGACTTCAGGGAACACAGTTCCTGTGGTCCTTGGTCCCCGAGGACCAAGTTTCTGTTTGAAAAAGAAGGTGAGGGAATATTTGGAGAAGAGGATGACAAGAGAAGAGATTCATTCTCTATGATTTACCACGAATCCAGACTGCAGAGTGGAAAGATCTCAGGATCAGGGGAAGGTGGAAGGGATGGACAGAATTAGAGATATGCAGGACCTTATAGAACTACAATGTGGGAAATGAGGTCACCTTGAAATGTGACCTTGAAGTTTGGGGCTTTTGAGATAATTCTCATAAACAGGGATAAAGTGAATAATGTGGACCCAAGGGAGCAAGGGGGGTAAGGCTTTGACTACAGGGGGTTTCTGGAGCTGTCTCTTTATCCCTGGCAATAGAGCTAGGTAGGTAGAAGGCCAAGGGGAGGTATGTTCTTAGGCCAAGCATGTTGGTTCTCCCTTACTCCACTGTGGAGTTGGGCATTACCCCAAGGGTGTCTCTTCCATCTGGACCCCTTACTGATGTCCTGGAAGATTTCTGAAGAAGCAGGTGTAATGTCAGTTGTATCTCCACTCATAATGATGAGGGTTGAAGGCATGGTCTTGTTTCCACATCAATAAAGTATGAATTTCAAATAGCAATAGGACAGGAAACAGAATTAAGTATAATTAAATTCCTTTAAAGAGAGGTCAAACCTAAATGATGGTATCTGTGAAAAGGACTAAAGTTTACATTGCAACAGAATCCTGAGTTCTTTCTTCTCAATTGATAGCATCTATTATGCACCTAGCACAGTTCAGGGTGCTGCAGGACATAAACAGAGGATTAAAACACAGTCTGTTCCTGAAGTGGACTCAGTTAGAAAACAATGTAAAGTATTGTATATAAAGCCAGTGCTGTGCTGACACAGGCTACAAGGGGGATTGTTGAAATTTATCTTCTTTTATTATTTATCTAGAATTTGACTTCCATAAAGTGTCAACAAATCAAAAGCCAAAAACAAAACCCAAAACACAGAGATTGATTTCTGTTTCCTTGTAATGTTTTCCTGCAGTCATTTTAGATTTTTAAATTTATTATTATTTTTTAATGCAAATTACATATATGCTGCAGCCAGAAGTGCCAAAGTCCCATAATGGAAGTTTTTTTCCTCATTCTTAAGATTAATACATTGAGAACAGAATATTTGCATTTTATATTTCCATTTTTATAGATAATCACAAATAGCTAAAAGTGATATATCAGGATTTTAATTCTTTGATTTCAAAGCCTATAAGGCCTATTTTGTCTCTCCTGTGATATATATATTTTTTCATCTAGGTCTTGCTGTGTACCATCTCTCTTGATACCAATTATACTGCCGAATCACTGTCAAAAATAGGGACTCATATGAGTGGGAAACATTTGTCCTATTTTAAGAACAAATTAAAAGTTGCCTCAGTTGGTGGTGTCTAACTCTTTAACTTAGAAGAGAGAAAATACTAATAGGAATCAACTCTGCTTATTGAGCAGGTCAAGTTGGTCTCTGGTGTCCATGGGGATGCTTGAGGAGCAGCCGATTTGCATTGAGACGTGTGGAAACAGGATCGATAGTTTTCAGTAACTGAGAAAGATTACCAGAAGTCAAGGAAGCCTTTAACAGGGGCTATGCAGCTCTAAGTCCAGGCCTGTCCAGCACTTGGCAGGTGATTGAGAAAGTCTAATTGTGGCTGATGATGAGTCATTTTACACTATTGTCACATCTCTTTTCTCCATGTTCCATTTTAGGAACAGTATAACTTGACCAGCCAGAAATTGCCTAATTTAAACCCTGACTCTTACCTGTGTGAATCAAAATGACTCAGAAAGTGCAAATAAAATAATCCCAAGGAGTTAGTGATTGTTTCATTTTTCTCAAAGTTTCTCTTCTCAGAACTGAGCCCTGTATCTTCCACGTGTATGGAAGAAGTATAAGTACTAAACAAGGGAATTTGGGTGGCTGGGGGAAGAAGAAAACTCTCACAGGACAATGAACCACAGCCTACATTTTCCTTGGCTAGGCTATTTTAAAATTTATGATCAAAGTTTTAATTATGCAAAAAATAGAGTACTGATTCTTTAAAAGAAGAAAGAACTGCTGTCTTTTAAATATAGTTAAAACATTGATAAACAAAAATAGAGGGTATATATGTATATAAATAGAGGGTATACACACACACACACACACACACACACACACACACACACACACACACACACTTTAACCCTCTCTGTTCAGCTCCTATCCACTGCCCATTCCCTATCCTCTGGGCCTGAACCATTGCCCAATGTCCAATGGATTTAGCAATTCTTGATGAAAGGAGTAAGACTAACTTACTATTTTTTTTTGCTGAGATTAATTTTGCTGCTTTTTAATTTCTTTTATTCTTTTTTTCTTTTTGCCCCTCTGATTGGATGAATTCCGCTGCCGTGTCTTCGAGTTTGCTGATCCTTTCTTCTGCTTCGTCTAGTCTGCTATTGAATCCCTCTATTGAATTTTTCAGCTCAGTTATTGCATTCTTCAGTTTTTGGATTTCTGTCTGGTACTTTTCAGTATTTTCTCTTGGTTGAAATTCTCACTTTATACATGCATAGTTCCCCTGACCTTGTTAGCATCTTTATGAGCATCATTTTGAATTCTCTATCAGGTAAATCTTGTATCTCTGTTTCTTTAAGATCAGTTTCTGGAGATTTATCTTGGTTTTTTGTTTGGAACATATTCCCTTGTTTCTTCATTTTCCTTGACTCTCTGTGTTGGTTTCTGTGCATTAAATAAACAGCCATCTCTCTCAGTCTTAACAGATGTGTCCCACGTAGGAGGTAAACCTTGTCAATAAGCCTGAGCTCCTGGTTGTCTCTCAAACTTTTGTGATTGCACAAGCTGCCTTCTTTGTTCTTAGTGGCTCCCCATATTTGAGGGTGTGTCAAGAACTGTCAGTGTCCCAAAGGGGAGGATCGCAGTTAGCACGTAGACGCAGGCTGATTAGAAGCTGGACCCTCAGGGAGCAGCTGGGAAAGTAGGTAGTTATTCCCATTCCAGGGAGTGACTGGGAGATGGGTGTTTTTACCTGCTCTTTTCTCTGGTTAGCCTGGGGGTAAAGCTGCAGGGGGTTCTTCTGATCCTCTTTAAAAACTGCTTTCTTGTTTACTATTGTTTTGTGGGACTTGTGAATGGAAGCCCTGTAGGCAATTAGAGCTAGGTGATTTGAGGGTCTGTCCCTTAGGCTGCAGTCATAAAAACTGAGGTGCTAGATGTGTGGACAAGTTTCCTTCTAGGGAGATACTGGCAACTTGGTTTTGTTGCTGGAGGAGCAGGGGAGAGAAGGTGGTGGCCACTGGCTCCCCTGTGCTCCAGGGAGGATCATGACCCTAGTTGTGTGCTAATGAGAAGCTGAACCCTCAGGCAGCAGCCTGTAAAGTGTGCAAACTCCTTTTAGAGAAAGACTGGGAGATCAGTGTTTTTGCCTGCTCCCTCTGTGCTGAGCCCTGGGGGCATAGTCTCTGAAAGTGCTTGCACGTGCACCTGTTAAGAACTGATTCTTTGTACTACAGTCTTGTGGGACTCGTGATTCAAGCTCTGTTGGCTATCAGAGCCAGGCAATCCAGATGCCCCTCCTTCAGACAGCAGCTGTAGAATCTGGGGTGTCAAGTGTGTGTACAACCTCCTTCCAGAGAGATGTTGGTGACCTGGTTTTATTGTTGGAGTGAACCCCCTTAATTTCTTTTTAGATTGGCTGTTTCATATTATATGTCGGAGGGAGGGTCCCTTCCTCATTAGTAATCTGTTTCCATGTTGAATTGTGGCATGAGTTAACAACATAGTGTAACATTTCTTTTTACTAATTGTCAAGGTAATACATGCTCATTATAGAAAATTTGGGAAATACACAAAGATATTTATTAGAAAAATAAAAATTACTCATTTAAAGGATAACCACTCTCTACATTTATAGTATTTTCTACTGATTGTCATTTTATTCCTATCCAGACATTTTTTAAAAAATGCAGTGAGGGACTAGCCCTGGTGGCCTAGTGGTTAAGTTTGGCATGCTCCACTTAAGTGGCCCAGGTTCGGTTCACAGGCATGGACGTATACCACTCTTCTGTCAGTGGCCATGCTGTGGCAGTGGCTCACACACAAAAAGAGGAAGATTGGCAGTGAATTTTAGCTCGGGACGAATCTTCCTCAGGAAAAAAAAAATGAAGTGAGGATGTACTACACATACAAATTGTGTATTGTTATTATTTTTCTTACTATTCCCTAACTATTTTCCTATGTCATTTACATTTCATTGAATATGTTTTAAATTGCCATATATTATTTCATGCATAATTTACATGCTACATAATTTATGGAAACACACCTCTATCATTGGACATTTATGCTATTTCCAAACTTTTTTGTGAATATAAATAGTGCCAGAATGCGCATTGCCCAAATTTATGATTGTTTCTTTGGGGTGGGGTCCTAGAAGTGGTACGACCGGGTCAAACGATGCAAACATTTTCAGTCTGTTGGCATACATTGCCAATTGTTTTCCAAAGAACTTAACCACCAACTGCATAGAATGCTGCATCATCCAATGTGGAATTATTTGAGTGGAATTAGTGTTGAAAGATGTATTGCTGCTGTAAAATTACCACAAACTTAGTGGCTTAGAATAACACAAATGTACTATTTTACAGTTTGGATGTTGGAAGTCCTAAAATCAAGGTGTTAGCAGGGCTGTGTTCCTTCTGGATGCTCTAGGGGAGAATTATTTCCTTGCCTTTTCCAGCATCTAGAGGCTGCCTGCGTTCCTTGGATGGCAGTCCCTTCCTCCATCTTCAAAGCCAGTAGTGTAGTATCATCAAGTCTCTCTTTGATCTCTGCTTCTATCAGCAGATCTCCTTCTCTCTCTCTGATCCTCCTGCCTCTCTCTTCTTAGAAGCCTTGTGATTACATTGGTTCTCCCTGGATAATCCAGGATACTCTTCCCATCTCAAGATCCTTAACTTAATGACATCTGCAAAGTCTCTTTTGCCATGTAAGGTAACATATTCACAGGTTCTTGGCATTAGGACATGGGCATTTTGGGGAAGCCATTATCCAGCCTACCACAAAAGATAAAACACAATTTGACCTTTCTATTCTAACATGTAGCTTGCAGAACTGCTAATTAGTGTACTGATCTTCATGTTCTGCTGTTCAGAAAAGTTTTCATCAGAATTCTTGCATGGTTGAAGAAATAAAGCAGAAGGGACTGTATTTATTGAGTCCCTACTGAGGAAACTGAGATTCGGTGAAGTCATGAAACGTCTCCTAAGTCAAAAAGCTGGAAGGTGAAAGATCTGTCTGACTTCTAAATTCATCACCTTTTTCTCATTGTTTGTTTGGTTTTGGTTATGTTATCTTCAATTTAACAACTAATGATGTGTGTATCAGATCATCGAGTTGTACACCTTAAACTTACACAATGTTCTATATCAATTGTATCTCAACGGAGGTGAAAAAAACCCTAATTGTATCAATACCAAAAGGAATACCAAGTTTCTGGCTTTAAAAAGTTAGTTGCTAATTCTACGATATCATTACTGTTAAAAAAAAGTAGCCTATTTTCAGGACAGTAATGTTGCCACAGCCCAGAAACAGTTGCAGGAAGGTGTCCAGGCATGCTTTTTCCCTGCTGCAGAGCTTCAGCTGCATGACATCGGTGGCTGCCAGACTCAACATATATTTTGGCCCGTTTGTCTTTAGAAATCATATATCTTTCAAGATTTGCATACATTTAAACGTCTAGAAGAAATATGTGTTGGTTACAGGAAAGCAGATTTTAGCAGGCTTCATGTGTCAGGAATAAGAGAGTGCTTTATAAACACTTTTCATGCTATTAGCTACTTCTGGGAAGGTGTAAGTCCATGTAAGTATGTAAAACTACAGAGCATCCTTTTGAAAAATCTTACAGAAGTCTTACAAGGACAATCAACCTACTCCTATTCCTTGAAAGTATTAAAGATAAAAATGAATAATTGGCCATGACTTTAGCAAGTATGTTTCAGAGAAAATACATGAATAATTATCACTAGTGTTTTGGACCACATGAAATTATTAAATTTTATATCTGACTTTATGGGCCTGTGATTTGGTATAATTGTCTCTTTGCATTAAGCTGCTCTTGCTAATATTAATTCCTACTATTTACATTAATCTTGCTATTATAAATGATATGAGGATTTATATTACACTTTGGAAAACATCCGGCTAGTATTCAGTATATATGTCTGGAGGACCAAAAAGCAACTTCTGCCCTCCTCCCAAGTATGGCAGTTTCTAGCCGATTACTGTCAAGAGGATAACCAAAGATTTAAGAGAAGGGTTGGTGCTTTTCAATGAAGCAGCATAGATTGGAGCATCTTGTCAATTTCCTCAATGCAGTCATCAATACTTTCATCTGCTCGGCTTTCTTCAGGTAGCAGCACATGTTGACTTATTTACATTCATAGAGAGTGTTATGGAAATCCAAGAGGGTAGGGATGAGAGTATTGACACTGTGATAAAGTGGACCAGGTATCTGCTGCTTCAGGAATGCAGGATTACTGTTCTGATTGGAGACTCACAAATGCCCTTGAAGAGAGGTTACAAAGTTACCTTTCAACTCAGTCAATTTTGAGGCCATAAAGAAGGAATGAGACACTGCTGAGAGGTATCCTTGCTTCTATACTCTGCCTGGACTCAATGACAAAAGAAGTCTACAAAGGTCTTGGTTGCGGACTAGATAGCAATTAGTGGAACTGGGTACATGCCACTAGCAGAGAGATATTCAGAAGTGCCCCTTTAGATCTTTCTATCATGCTAAGTAGCACTGATCATGCCATTTTACAGATAGAAACATTATTATTATTTGTCACTGTCTTGATGATATTGTGTGAGTCAGGAATATCTAAAAAGTATTCAGGACACTTATACGTCATTCCCACATTCTTGACTGGAATACCAATTTCCGATAATTATCTTCTGATTCAAAGTCAACAGCAATGATCCTTGCCTCCACTTTGATTATTTTCCTGTTACTTCAGTGGAAATCTGGTTCAGTTTATCTTGTGATGTGCTGATAAGCAAAGCTTCATTCTTCTGTTTGCTAACTCTTCTACGTAAGATTTCCAGTCCCATCAGTCTACCTGTGATGACTGTCTATTCAATGAGCTCCAGCCTGATCCTCACCTCCTCACCTAATACTCAGACCCTAAGCAGTGAAGAATGAGGAAGGAATGCATTGGGCAGTAGGCCATAGTGCTGGCACCCTCCCAGTACAGGGGGCAGTGGCCGGGACAGCGCTCTCCATGGCTTTCAACTAGGCCTCCTACATCTGTGAATAAAGAATGAATGAACAAATTCAAGAGGAGGCATAAGCCATTATAGTGAAGACTGCCATATTCATTAACTTGTAATATAAGTTACAGGTTAGGATAAGAAGAGAGAAAATGAAGAATGGTTTATTGAGAAGCAGAGCTAACAGGTTATGTTACAGGATCTTTTAACTTGTTTATTCTGAATTTTTTCTTTACTAGGGACAATGCTATTCCACAAAGGATTTGAGGTAGCTTAAAGGAAGAAGACAATAAAATAAAAATATAAATTGAAAAAAAAGGCTAGAAAAAATAGCAAGGCAAGATGGAAGGAAATTTAGAAAATAGAGAAATCTGTGTTCTTCACCATCCTTAAGTTACAGGAAGAAAAGAAAAATGTTCTTTGATTCTTGCTACAAAGTCTCTTCCAGTGCATTAGTGGGAGCCTGGTGCTCTGGGAAAGTTTACTGTAATTCACTTTACTCTCCCTAGTAAGCCAATTTAATCTTTTCTCTTTAAATAAATATAGTTTTTTGATGGCTCCTTGCTTATTATCCTTTTTACTTATAATATTGAACTTTCTGATTACTGCAAATGATATTTCTTTTAGCATCCAATTAAAAGTTTAGTCTACTAGGGACTTTGTAGAGCACAGTTCTTCTAAATCAGCCAAGTGGTGGACAATATTCACACATTCTTGTTCTTTGTGAAACAAGTACTGAACGTGCAAATATGAAGGAAAGTGTCAGTTTCTATAATGGCTTTTTCCTATCCTATTTCTGCATGTATTGAACCCAAATGAACCTGATGGTTCATTTTTTCCTAAAAGTAGCTTCTATTTTATTTTCTGAAAAAGAAAAAAGAAATAAAAAAAAAGAAAATCTCTTTCAATTCTCCACCAATTGGCTCAGAAATTAAAGTAAATATATTTTATCTATTTATGAATCATAATAATTACTTCATTAATGGATATCTTACAAAGCAAATCCCATTATTATATTCCAGAGGTAGAAAGTTCTGTTTTTTTTGCGGGTAAATCCTGAATGATTATTTCAGAAGTCCCACCAGTGTGAATTAGAAATTAAGTTGAGCTTTAAAAAAACAATCTAATTGGAAAGTTCAAATTATAATGCTACTCATCATGCTATATAGTGTGTTTCATTTTTTTTGGAAGTCAGGAATACCGTTAGGTAAGATCTCATTTTTCCAAGCTAATAAAAAGCATGTTTAACAAAATATGTTTAAAATATAATCTTTAACAATTTTACTGAAAATAATATCTAAAATACCCTCTAAGCTCCCTTCATATAATATTCGTTTTTAAAATACATGCTGGTTATATGTGCAGATATATATATTATTTTGAGTTCTATGTTTTCATGCAACATTTATTTTTCACACATACATTTGTGTTTTTCATACTTTTCATTTTAATGATTGCATAATGTATGTCCACCTGTCACATTTTTTTTCCCTTGAGTATTAATTTGGCATTGGGTATTTTTATTTCTTCTGCTTTTTTTTCACTATTATAAATGTAGAGCAAATATACTTATAAACTTTAGAGCATACTTTAGGTAATTTCAATTCTTTGAAAATTATTGAAACCTGCTTCAGGGCCCAGCATATGATCAATTTTGGTAAATGTTCCATGTGCACATGAAAATATGTGTGTTCTGCACTTGATGAATGCGGTGTTCGATGCATGTTAATTAGGTCAAGTTGATCATTCTTGCTGTTCAAATCTTCTATATCAGCTCACCCTGATAGAAATATAATGCTATCTACATGAATTCTTATTTTAAATTTTCTAGTAGCCACATTACAAAGTAAAAGGACAGGTGAACTTAATTTCAGTCACATATTTTATTTAATGCAATATACCCCAAACAGTATCATTTCAATGTGTAATTTGTATAAAATTATTAATAAGGTTCTTTTCATGTTTAGCCTTCAATATCTGATATATATTTTATACATCTAGCACATCTCAATGCAAGTGTTAAATTTTGATTCCTGTTTAGATTTCATAAAATTTACTGTTGAAAAAGTAGACACAGACTCACATATCCAGATGTTTTCAATGAAACTTAAAAATTTTCAATACCTGGATCAAGTGCCAAAAACATTATTTTCTTTTAATATTTATGTTCACATTGAAAAAACTGGTTTATCTCTTCTAGAATACTTGACCTAATTTTTGAAGCAAAAGCACATAATCTTCAAAACTACATCTGTTTAAGTTTAATAAATTTACTAACTTTTGTGCCAACTCAGTACTACTAACATCAATTTCAAAGGCACATCGTTAAAGTTGAAAAGCAATTTTAAATTTATCAACATCAAGAAAGCATCATTCAAATTTTCCTGTATATTTGCAGTCAATTTATATAATATTGTTGATTACAATGAAAATCTCTATGTTGATTCATATTAGAAAAATGTGTAAAAATAGATATTACTGATTTGTATTATAGAAAGTTTTGATGCTGCCATAAATCATCATACCTATCTAGCTAGGTTACAATGAGCTTTTTCTTTCCCTGGAACTTGAAAATTTGGCTTGTTCGTATGCAGTGTGATACCAGTGAGGAAACAGATCAAACTCCTGATTTTTTGTCTTTGATTATTTGATATTTGAAAGGCATTCTTTTTGTTTCAAGAAAATCTTGAATTGGAGTTAACAATACAATAAATATTTGTAAAAGTCTTCCACATTTCAACCAATGAACATTGGCAAAGAACCCAAGATAGTTAAATTCATTGTCTTCTGTTTCTTTCAATAGGCCCACAAATTGGTGATGAATCCTAGCATTTGCATATGTATATACTGCACAATTTTAGCAATTGTACGCATGACACTTTTCATAGAGACTGTTTCAGAAAGGTATGCTCAAATGTTTTCAATATCACACTGTGGAATGAAATAACGAGGAAAGCCTGTCTCACTTAAAATTCCAATAAATATGGACCTTTGATCTAAAATAACCAGAGCACTATCTGTTGTGGCAGAAACTAATTTTTTCTTATCTAGTTAAAATTTTTCTTTGACAAATGTAAAAGATTTAAAAATATCTATGCTACCAGTTCAAATTTTTAGGCTATGAATTTCCAAAATATTTTTGTAAATTGGGACGTCCTTTGAGACAATACATACACAAAATATTAATTGGGCAGACCCTGTTATATTGTATGACTCATCTCAAGCTAAAGAAAAGTATTTGCAATTTTTAAAATTTTCAATCAATTAATCTTTTATATTTGTAGAAACGTCTTGTGTTTTGTGGGCGATGGTTTGGTGGCTTAATCAAAGATCTTTTACTGTTTGTAAAATATCTTTTTGGGGCTTTTCTCATAACTTTCTAGTAAAATTTCCATATCTAAAATTATAATTTATTTTTTCACATCTCTACCTAAAAATGATTTTCCATTTTGTGCAAAGTCCAAACTGTTTTACAGCTGGACAAAGTAAAAAGGCTAGCTCCTGTTAAAAATTTTTAACACTTTTTATTGGACATTCAATTCTGATTTCAAGAGGCTAGTTTTGCCACTCTTTTTTGACTGTTAAAAATAAATTTCTTATATAAGGCTGAACAAGTCTTTTAAGATTCTTCACTTTATTTTAGAAATTTTTTTGCACAACAAAGCACTTTTTTGCTTTATTCTGTCATAAAAAGTTAAAATTGACATTTATTGTGAAATTTATAGCATCCCCTTTTCTGGTATTTTTCAAAAGTTACTGTATCAGTTATAATATTAGTTTCTGCATCTCTACTCATTTCTACATCTGTAGGATGCCTTAATTTTAAAATTAAAATATTTTCCTTATTAATTTTTTAAATTATAAAAATAATTCATTATAATTAAAATAAATATTTAACTGCTAATGCAATTTATATGGTCTTTAATTCTTGCTGTCTGCATAAAATATTCAAATTAATACATTAAAATGTTACATTGGTATGCAGAAAAAAATCATTGCAACAATCAATCTGTTGACCCCAACTAGATTGATGATATCTTTATGTATAATACTAGAACTGAAGCAAGCACCTGGCACATTTACTACGTACAACAATAATATCTTTCTCAGTGCAACAAAGTGAAATGCAGCCCTACCAAAATGATAAAACTGTGTTTAACAAAAAAATATTTTATAGACCTTCAGTTTTTAAATTTGTATTGAATTAATTAAAATACCATATAAAATTAAAAATTCAATTCTTCAGTTGCACTAGCTACATTTCAAGTGTTTGATAGCCATATGTGGCTAGTGCCTATTAAATTGGACAGTATAGTTCTATATTCTTATCTGTTTTTTGCATTTTTTTCTGTCAAAAATAGAGAGTATGTTTTGAACTCCCACTATGATTGGGAAAGTGTTTATTTCTCCTTTTAGTTCTGTCAGCTTTATATATTTGAAGCTATGTTAGTGTCTAATTTGCTCTTTAACTTATCTGTTGCATTTCTAATTTCAGTTATTGTATTTTTCAGTTTTAGCGTTTCCTTTTTTTTTTTTTTTTTTGCTGAGGAAGAATCTCCCTGAGCTAATATCTGTGCCAATCTTACTCTATTTTCTGTGTGGGTTACCTCCACAGCATGGCTGCTGATGGGTGGTGTAGGTCTGCACCAGGGAACCAAACCCAGGGCACCGAAGTGGAGCGCACCAGACTTAACCACTAGGCCACGAGGCAGGCCCCTAGAATTTCCATTTTATACTTCTTTCTGTCTCTAGTTCTTTGGTGAAATTCTTTATCTTGTTGTTAAATTTTGAACATGTAAATCACAGGTTTTTTTAAAAAAGTGACTGTTTATTAATTCCAATATCTCTATCCATGTATTTTTATCATCTGTTCTATGCCTTTTCTTTTCTCTTGATATGTATGCCTAGTAATTTTTGATTAAATATCAGATATTGTGTATGAAATACTGTAGAGCCTCTGGATGATTATCTTCCTTCAGAGAAGAGCAGATCATCTTGATTCAATCAGGCCTTAAACTGATTCTAAGCTTTATTTCAGTCTTTTTAAAGACCTGATGTATTTCTACCAAACCTTAATTTCTAGGATGCAGTTTTTCTGAAGCTTTGGATTGTTGATCAGTGTCCCTCCAAATAAGCAGACACATAATTCCAAGGTTTATCTGCTCAGCACAATAAGATTGCCAATAGTTTCACTGAGATTTTCAGCCCCTGAATAGGTGCTCTTTGTTGACCACTGGCAACAAGCTCAGTTTTCTGAGCTTCTCCTCTCTACAGGATTTTGGTTGCTCAAGTCGTAATTCATTGGTAGCCCTAAACTCCAAATATGTCTTTCCAGCCACTTGAGACTGCTGAAAACTCTACTCAAATTTTCTCCTATTATCCTATTTTTCTTAGTTTCTGAGACTCTTTGCCCATATTACTTATGAATTAGCAAATGCCTTGAAGGGAAAAGCATTGAAGAATATCAGGCTCACCTCTGTGATCTCAGCCTCTTAAGTCCTGGCTATCTTGGTAGCATTTGAGACTTTCACTCAGATTTTTTTTTTTTTTTTAGTATTTCACAAACTTCCCTTGTTATTCTCAGTGGGAGAATTGGTTTTCTCCAAGTTAAACCTTTATAGCTGGAAGCAGAAGCCTTTCTAAGCCACAGAAACTAGCACTTACCGTAGTTTTTCCCCCCTTGATTACATAAAGAATACATATTTGTTGTAGCAAATATAGAAGACCCAGAAAATACGAAAAGAAGTCATCCCTTTTCCAGTTAATTACTTTTAACATTGATATATGCTGTGGACTGAATATTTGTATCCACTCAAAATTTATATGTTGATGCCTTAATCCCCAATATGATGGTGTTTGGAGATAGGGCCTTTGCAAGGCAATTAAACGAGGAGGTTCGGATAGGATTAGTACCCTTATAAGAAGAGACGCCAGAGAGCATTGTTTCTTTCTCCCAGCCATGTGATGATGCAGTAAGAAGGCAGCTGTCTGCAAGCCAGGAAGAGAGTTCTCACCAGAACCTGACCATGCTGGCACACCCTGATCTCAGACTTCCAGCCTCCAGCCTGTGAGAAAATAAAATATATCATTCAAGCTATCCAGTCTATGATATTTCGTTATGGCATCCCTACCTGACTATACATATATGCAGTCGTTACCTCTGCTATATACATATCTTGTTTTTTGGCTAAATGGAATCCCACATATATTTTTATAATCTGATTAATTTAAATTTTGCAATGTATCAAATATTTTCCTGTGTCATTAAATATTATTCTACTGCAAATTTTAATATTTGCAGAGTATGAAAGAAGGCAATTAGATTTCTAACTTTTTACTATTTAGAGTAATGCTATGATAAACATACACATGCATGGAATTTTTGTATTTCTTATATTGTTTCCTCATGATAGGTTCTTAGATGTACAATTTACCTAAATAAGTAAGCAGTTTATGTATATACAAACTTTTTCTTATGTACATATAAACTTTTTATTCTAGAAAATTTTGACCATAAAAAAGTAAAGACAATAGTATATGAACCTCTAAGTACCTGGAATCTAATGTCACCATTTCAGCAGGCTTTTAAAAATATGATTTGGTCCTCAGTTTCAATAGTGAATAAACAATTCATTCCTACATGTTAGGGAACTCCAGTAGGTGTTAGGGTTTTTTTTTTCTCCACTCCAAGTATTTGCCTTTTCAATTTCTTATATCATCAATGTACAGTAGCCTCAAACTTCTAGAAGTCTAGTTGATCTCTATATTACAAATGGCATTGAAGAGCTGGGGGCTATATTTACATTGCTACTTTAGGAACTCTAGAATGTCACAGCAGTACCTCAGCTATTTTATCTTTCCTTGGGAACTCCAGAAAGGTTGGGAGGAGAAGAAGAAAACACAGAAATGGGACTTTGGGCTCAAGGTCATGTTCCTGGAAACTAGGAGGATTAAGACCCCAAACATACAGGAGAGGGGAAGAAGGCTAACCCTGGAAGAGCAGGGTCTGATTCTTGGTTGGGGTTAGTCAAGGGATATGTATTTTCTTTTGGAGATTGGCTCAAGGTTCATAGAAGTCTGCTAGGAAATGTCATGTTGAAAGTTTTCAGACTCAGATTCTGTGGGACTTGGGAACTGTCCCTCAAAGGAAAGAGATATGAAGTTCAAAGTGGAGGGCTACCTTTTGAGGGCACAAATCTCTTCGAGCCTGGGTGATTTAAAATTGGCTAAGAGATCTGCACCACCTGAGGAAACATTTTGCTGTATGAGGGTGGAAGAAGCTGAGACTGTCAGGGGGTGACAAATAAGGCAGTCATCAGTGCTAGAGATGAAAGAACAGATAGAGGAGTGGGAAATGGTCAATAGAAACAGGGCAGATCAGCAATGAAACAGACACTGGAAAGAATCATCAAAGAACTGGATGTAAAGAGCAACATTGGTGGGCAGAAGTGGGAGTGGCATATCAGGGTGACATGTGCTCATGAAATTTGAAGCCTGAGAATTTGAGGGAGGTGGGGTGGGAAGGGTGGCTCAGACCACCTTCCTCCCTGATTCATAGCCTACGCTCTTGATTTTTTTCCATAAACAATGTAACCTGAGAGAATCATATGGGTTTTCATTGTTACTCATTTTGTTCCAAGTAACTTCAACTTATTTTCTTCTACCTGGAATAAACATATTAACCCTCAAAAAAGTAGGACCATCTTACAAATTAACAAAGAAACTGGGTTGCTGAATCACTCTTCCATCAGCCTTTCTTCTAGAGCAAAATCACTGCCCATAATTAGTGCATTAAATGTGTAAGTGTATGTGTTGAGACAGGAGGATGGGGTAGGGCACAAGAAAAATGCACAAGCAAAAAGTAAGGCAAAACAGACTACAGTCCAGATCAGGGTTACAAAGGTTGGGGCAAACATCTCCAGTTGGGGAAGCTGAAAGGACTTCATGAAGAAGGTGTCTCTTGAAATGAACCTTGAATGTCATGTAGGATTACAAGAGTGATGGTGGAAAGAGTTCCAGACCAAAGTACATGTGCTAAAGCTTAGAAGCACAAAAGCATGTCAGTAATTAGGAAACAGTGGGCTACCTGGTTGACTGGCCTACGGGTTTCCCACGGGAGGTGACAGTCAGCAGGAAGGCACATTTGAGGTCATACAGCAGAAGACTGAGGGCCAGGCTGGGAGGTCTGCAGTGCAGCAGGAACTGGGGAATTAGCTAAATAATTTTGGGAAAAGTTATTCTTCTGATTTCTCAGAACAATAATCTAAAATTTTCATCCTCCTTTTTTTTCTTTACACATTTTCTTTGATTTAAAAATCAATAGAGGACTATAGAACCTTTGGGAAAATATTACAAGAATAGAAAAAAATCACCCATAATTTTACCACCTAGAATCAACATTTTGCTGTGTTATTTTCCACAAATATTTACTTATGTATTTGTGACATATTAGCATTCATAAAGCTTTGAAAGTTTAATTTATGTGTATAATATTACATCATAAACATTTCTTCATGCTTTTATACTGTTTTCATAAATGCCAATTAACGGCCTTCAGTATTCCATACCAGTGTACCTTAGTTTAATTGATCATTTACCTCCTGTGAGATTTATGGGTTACCCGCTTTTTTGAGGGATGGTAGTGAGCTTGCAAAACAGTGATTTAAAAAGATCCTTACAATTTAGAATATTAACTAGAAAAAAAAATTTAATAGGGATATATGTATATTCTTTTCAATAAATTAATTTATATTTTAGTTTCAAAAGAATAAAAAGTACCAGTAAGATACTGGAAGAGCTGACACGAAAAGGACCCAGGCACTTAATTTGATTGGACTCTCATTGAAGTGATAGTTGTAACCTGTGGTATTATGATTTATAATAAGAAATATATATATGGTCTTCATCCTTGTTTCTGGCACAGAGCTCCTAATACCCTAGGAATTTCCCAAGTGATGAAGGTGTCTTTTGTTAGGTTAATGAGGAGACTTTTGGATGCACTTACAGATGGTGGCTGGTTGCCAGTGGAGCTAACCCTATGATTAACGGGTTGAAACTTTTAGTCCCACTCTTAACCTCTGGGGAGGGGAGATGGCCTAGAGGTTGAATCAATTGCCAAATGGCCAATGATTTAATCAATCATGACTGTGTAATGAAGCCTCCATAAAAACCCAAAAAAGGGAGAGAGTTTGGAGAGCTTCTGGGTTGGTGAACACATGAAGATTTGGGGAGAGTGGTATGCTCAGAAAGGACATGAAGGCTCCATGCCTCTTCCCACATACCTTGCTCTATGCATCTCTTCCATCTGGCTGTTCCTGAGTTAAATCCTTTTATAATAAACTGGTGATCTAGTAAGTAAAATGTTCCTCTGAGTTCCATGAGTCGTTCTAGCAAAGTAATCCAACTGGAGAAGGGGGTTGTTGGAATCTCCAATTTATAGCCAGTCGGTCAGAAGTACAGCTTATATAGCCTGAATTTGAAGTTTGCATTCTGAGTTGGAGGGGGTCATTGGAACCTCCAGTTTGTAGCCAGTTGGGCAGAAACACAGATAACAACCCAGGCTTGCAACTGGTGTTTGAAAGGGGGGAGGGGAGGAGCAGTCTTGCAGGACTGAACCCTTAACCTGTGGAATCTGATGCTGTCTCCAGATAGATAGTGTCACAATTGAGTTGAACTGCAGGACACCCTGCTGGTGTCTGGGAGAATCGCTTGGTGGGGTGGGGGAACTCCCCTCACTACACGCTGGGATCAGAACTAAAAGAGACCAAATAGCTAATGAGATCTTAGGTTTTCAATGTAAAACATACTGCCACAATAAAAGTAAGTAAAGGTCCCTCCAAACTCTGATAAGTTTATTTAAGAAAAAAGATTTGAGAATGAATGAGAACAGGGCAAAGCCAATGCTTCCCAAAGTGACTGCCCTCATGTATAATGACAAGCTTCAGATTTCGACCTTTAAATGTAGACTGGTGATGAGAAGGAGTAAGATTACTTTGCAGAAATGCTTCCTCCATGACATCATGCTAATAGTTATCTCAGGGGTCTATCAGTTTTAAATTATAAGAAGCTGTTGGACAACAAATACTAACTTCCATTTCGCACATTTAATGAATCAGAAAAATGCAATTAGAGTAAAATTCTTCTTAAAAGGAAACCTAACCAACCAGGTCCTTGAAGTTCTTATTCTGACCATGAATTTCTAATACACATGCAACATGTAGAAGTCAATGATAAAGGTTCAGAGATTGCATTGAATGGAAATGAAGACCCTGGTGTATTGCGTAGGATGAAACATTCAATTATAATTACTGTTTACTCAATACCCTTTTTTGGAATGCTTACTAGGAGGCAGACAAGGTGAAAGTGTGAGATATACAAAGACGATGAGCAAAAAGGTCTGTGTATATGAGAATTATACAAATGGGATCAGCAAGATCATAGGGGATTAACTAAGATACAGTGGGATGTGAGCTATAATGTTGTGAGTATAAGGAACCATGACAGCTGAAATGACTGAGGAATTAGTGATTCTCTGTTTTGGAGTGTGGTGATAAGAATGAAATGATACACACAGGTGATATTTAGCTGATTTTGGAGGACAGAGGATAAGTATTCCAGAAAGCAGTTGCAGCATAGGAAAAGTCAGAGAAAGATAGTCTCTTTGACAAAAGTCATATTCTAGCTAGTCAACAAGTCATGAAGCTTAAGAGTCTGTTAAGGCTTGAAAGTAGATAAATATATTTCAAAGGTCTTTTTAATAAAGTGGTTGCAATCAAAAAGGTTTTCTTCCTTTAGTTAGCCAGAAAATTATTAATAATTTTGTTGAGCAGTGTGCCTTACAGGCCAAATCTCATTTATTCTTCACAAGAACTCTACAATATAGGCATTATATTGTTATCCCCGTGTTGCCTCTGGGGAAATAAGGTTTAGAGAGTTTCAGTATCTTTTTGAGATCACTCAGCCAGACCTGGGATTCTCTCAACTGCTATTTGTTTTCTAATCATTCAGTTTGTGAGCTTTTCCTTACACTGTTAGACTCATTTTTAGCATATGGACATGTATTGTTGGATGCACATATACAATGATTGTTCATTCTTGTCTGACCACATGGTTCATGTTGTTCATTTTGCACAAGTTGGGGCCCATGGCAGGCCACCCCAAAATATCACACAATGACATACTGATTATTTTGAATTAAAGTTACTAGAGAAGCAAAAAGAGCATTCTGACCCTCCCATGTCTGTTTCCCCTAAAAGCAGGAAATAAATCTCCCATGTGAAAGGTGTTCTCCCTGCACCCTTATCAGCAGAGCTAGGGAATTCCACTCTGAGAAGCCTTCATAAACAAAACTTGCTAATTTACTACCTTAAGCTTAAACTCTGCTTAAATTCCTCACTAATTACGTATTTCAAAATCCAAGTTTCTTTGTCCTGTCATTCCTCACAAATTTGTTGTTTCTTTGTGTAAAAAAAAAAAAAAAAAAAAAAAATATATATATATATATAGCCTGCTTTGTTAACTTTCTAAGCACCGTTTCTCTATGGTTTCCAATACGTACATATTAAACTGGGTTTTTCTCCTGTTAATCTGGTCTTTTGTCAATTTTATTATTAGTCCAGCCATAAGAACACAAGAAGGGCAGAAAGGGGATTTTCCCCCACCCTGACGCACACATTCTTTGGAGTTATTAGCCCTCATTACTCTCCTATTTGTATTTTGACAGCAAACCTTTCTATGCAGTTCTAAATACTTTGACTGTATTAAGTCATTTAATCTTAAGTAACTTGCCCAAAGGCACATAACTAGTAAGTATGGAGCTGGAATTTGAATCCAGGAAGTAGGACTACAGAAATTATGCTCATAATCACTACGGGATACTCATATTTAAATCTTAGTTACTTGTCAAGTTCCCACATTTGAGATCATCTCGCCTATTAAGCTGTCTCTGACTGTCTCAGGTGAGCTCCCAAGCACTGCATATATCCAATTTATGGCACTGAAACTTTTCTACATTGCTGTATTCTACATTTTCTACATTGCGCTGCACATCTTAATTTTTCTCCTCTTACCAGACTAAAAGCCCGTGGAGTAAGCATCTATGACTGACAGCACCATAAGCCACATCTTCTCTCCCTTCAATATTTGTTCCCTGGAAAATGTTTAGTAAATATTTGTGTAATGGCTAAGTTAAGATGATAATTATGAATATCAATTATTCATTATTGCATTGAGCCGTAACACACTGATGCTCCCAGGTGCTATCACCATTTGCAGAGCTCTTTATCTTGACTCTAAGTATCTCTGCATTTTGATTTTTTAATGAATTCTTTATTTTGTTTATTATATATATTTTGACTTTCCCTTGCTGGCTGGCAGCCTGCAATCACCCCTTTTTTTAATTAATAAACTTTATTTTTTAGAGGAGTTTTAGGTTTATAGCAAAATTGAGCAGAATGTACAGAGAGTTCTCATATGCCTCCTGTCCTCACACATGCACACCCTCCCTTATCACCAACATCCCTCACCGGAGTGGAACATTTGTTACAATTGGTGAACCTACGTTCATACATCATTTTCATCTAAAGTCCACAGTTTACATTAGGGTTTGTCCTTGGTGGTGGATATTCTATGGGTTTTGACAAATGTATAATGACAGGTATCCACCATTTAGTATTATACAGAATAGTTTTATTGCCCTAAAAGTCCTCAGTGTTCTGCCTACTCATCCCTCCTCCCCTCTAACCCCCAGCCACCATTAGTCTTTTTACTGTCTCCATAGTTTTGTCTTTTCTGGAATGCCATATAGCTGGAATCATACAGTATGTATTTTTTTAGATTGGCTTATTTCACTTTGTAACATGCATTTGTTTCCTCTATGTCTTTTCATGACTTGATTGCTCATTTCTTTTAGCACTGTATAATATAATATTGTGTGGATATATCGCAGTTTATTTATCCACCTACTGAGGGATGTCTTGGCTGCTTCCAAGTATTGGCAGTTATGAAGAAAGCTGCTATAAATATCTGTGTGCAGGTTTCTGTGTGGACATAAGTTTCAACTCACTTGGGTAAACACCAAGGACCGTGATTGCTGGATCATATGGTAAGAGTATGTTTAGTTTTGTAAGAAACTGCCAGACTGTCTCCCAAATTGGCTGTTGCAATCACTTCTTGCTTCTTTCTGTGGCATCTCTAGTTTTCCTTCTGTGCTTTTTCAAATATTATAGTAAAAAATACATACCATAAGATTATCCTCTTAACAAAAGTGTACAGTACAGTATTGCTAACTATCTGCACACTGTTGTACAGCAAATCTCTAGAACTTTTTCATCTCACATGACTAAAAGTCTAAACGCATTGAAGACCAATTCCCCATTTCCCTTCCCCCATCCCCTGGCAACCACCATGGTACTTTCTGATTTTATGAGTTTGAGTTCTTTAGATTCTCATATAAGTGATCCTGCAGTATTTGTCCTTACCTACCATATGATCCAGCAATCCCACTTCTGAGTATTTATTCAGAAGAATTGAAAACAGGATCTCAGAGATATCTGCACTCCAATGTTCATTGCAGCATGAGCCAAGAGGTGGAAATGACCTAAATGTCCATCAGTGGATGAATGGATAAAGAGAATGTGGTATATACATACAATGGGATATTATTCAGCCTTAAAAAAGAAGGAAATTCTGTCATATGCTACAACATGGATGAACTTTGAGGACATTATGCTACCTCCATACTTGTAATCTCTTCTTTCCAGTACCCCACAGTCAGGAAGCCAGATAACTAAGCTTGTTAGAAATTGTATCTAAATCAAGAGTAAATAGATGCGTGGATCTGATCAGATTCTGTGATGCACACTCCCACATCTATATGTATGTATTTAGAGATTTTCTTGATTATTCCTGTTTTCTATTTTTATTATTTAAAATATACATTGTTATGTTATTCAACATAAAGAATACAACTAGGAAACAGAAATAAGTAAAAAACGCTTGCATGAACTGCGTGGAGTTGAAAATGTGTAATGAAGAGCAATAACAGTTTACATAAAACTTGTAAATGAAATCTATTCTTCATATGTCATTATGTAGAGGTCCCTGATGCCCACTGTTATTAGCTGACCAGCTGTAATATTTATGCCCCTGATTGACATGAGAGAGGTTGGGAAAATTTTGTTTACTATTAAAATAAATTTTGAGGGTTGGTAGATTTAAAAACTTCTGTCATCATGTTATTATATTTTTTCATTGCATGAAAGTGTCACCTGAGGTGTTCTCAAACTATATTTGAATGGAAATTTCAGTTGGTACTAAAATAACTGTGCCTTAAAATATCATTTACTTCACCTGACTCACTTTTTTCCCTCTTTGAAACTCCCTGTGACGGGAAGTATTTCTGCGCTTTGCTCCCTGTAAATCGCCAGAGAGCCAATTCGATGAGAACTTTTATAAATTCCCTTCAAAACACGCACCACACAGATCTTTTTCAGATTTTCTTATCTGACATATTTTATGTTTCATTTAATCACAACAGCCAGCATTTACACACTTTGCAGGGAATTGCACTGGCTCTCATGAGCATGCTCAGTAATACTTCAGCTGTTTCTGACTCTCCATCTTCTTCACTGCCTCGTTTGGGCAGGAAGCTTTGCAGAGTGAAGATGGGCAGCTGATGTGCCAACAACCTTACTTCACTTTCTCTGAGTGCTTTTAGAGGCTCCTCTTTGGGAGTATTGGACAGAACATGTGAACACTCCCACCACTGCTCCCACCTCCCTTTGGGTCTTCAACTGATAAACCAGGGTAGTTCATGGAATTTTATGAGGTTCAAGCAAGAGATAATAACTTTTAATAACCTAAAATATGGTTGTGTTGGGCGTGATTGGCTTGTTGATCTAGGATCAAAAATACATGTAAACTTAGCTTTTGGGACTGCTTCCTTACTCATACTACAAGGTAAACACCACTCTTTGGCAAATACAGTCTCTCTCTCCTTCTACACACACCCACACCCACCCCACCCCCCACAGGTTTGGCATATAGTCCCACTCAATACATGGTAGGAATTATTATTATTACCATCGTTACCCTTATTTTTAAACTATCATCTTAGTCATTGGGTGAAAAAAATTTCTTTTAGGTAGTAGTGACAAATTTCGCTATGAGGTGCTGCTTAATCTTTGTTTCTCTTGATGAGAAATTTGTCCTGATCTCATTATTTTACAACCTATAGACCCTTGCTGATATTTTACAGTGTATGTAGCTGATTTCATGTTTAGTTTGTGTTTCATACTCTATCATGTTTGGAGCAGTTACCTGGACGACACTGGGCTGTTGTGTGGGGTTGTCATGGATGGCATCTTACATTATGGTTGGAGGCATGTTGTGATGTAGAAGCGAAGGGTCTCATGCTCTTCCCATTTCTTACTCTCCTGATGCTTTGCCACTGCTCACACACATTCATTTCTGAGGAATTCTTTACTTTAGGAAAACTTTGTCTCAATTCTTCACATCAATATGGAAAATAAATCAAAGACAAATATAGACATATGACAAAAGTCAATCGTTCTTAATCATGAATGTGTGTTCATTAGAGTTATCAGAGGGGTTTTAAATATGCATAACAAGATTTGAATTAGAATCCCCAGTGGAGCCCAGGCATACACATTTTAACAAGTTTGATAAGTGATTCTAACATCCAGTTAAAGTTCTAAATCACCAATCTAAACCTACAGAATTATATATACATACTCCCACTGTTCAATCTTTCACTGAGGCAAATTTCATTGGATACACAATTCCATGGACTATTCTTTTTTTCAGGAAATATTTTAATGGCCATTGATGGTTTTACTTATTTTTTTTCTCTCTTGTTTTTCTGTTTTCTATTTTATTGATTCTCATTTTTGTCTTTATTATTTCCTTTCTTTTGTTTACTTTTGCTCTTTTTTCATTCTACTTTCTTAAAATGGAATCTTAGGTCACCAATTTGAGAACCTTTTTTATAAATTGTGTATTTATGTCCTTTTGGTGAATTTTGAAATGCCCTTCTTTATTTCCTATAATTTTCTTTGCTCTGCAATTTACTTTTTCTGATATTAATATAGTCACAACAGATTTCTTTTGATCAGTGTTAGTATGGTATATCTCTTTTTCACCTTTTATTTTTTAAGTTATTTATTCCTGTATATTTAAAGTGCATTTCTTGTAGGTAGCATGTAGTTATCTCTTGCTTTATTATCCAATCAGACAATAACTGACTTTTAATTTTGGTGTTTAGACCATTTATATTTAATGTGGTTATTGATATTTAAGTTTTTATCTCTCATCCTGCTCTTTGTTTTCTACCTGTCCCACCTGTGATGGTTAATTTTATGTGTCAACTTAACTGGACCATGGAGTGCCAGATATTTGATTAAACATTATTCTGGGTGTGTCTTAGAGGGTGTTTCTGGATGAGATTAACATATGAATCTGTAGACTAAGTAAAGCAGATTGCTCTCCCTAATGTGGATAAGCTCCATCCAATTAATTGAAGACTAAAATAGAACAAAAAGGCCTTCCTGCAGTAGAGGAAGACTGTCTGTCCACTAGCTGTGACTTCGATCTTCTCCTGCCTTTGGACTTGGACTGGAACTTTCACCATCAGCTCTCTTGGTTCTTAGGCCTTCAGACTCACACTGGAGAAATACCATCTACTCTTCTGGGTCTCTACCTTGCCTACTGCAGATCTTGGGACTTCTTAGCTTCCATGATCATGTGAGTCAATTTCTTATAATAAATCTCTCCCTCTGTCTACACACACACACACGTCCATCCTGTTGGTTCTGTTTCTCTGGAGAACCATGACTAATACACCATCTAATCTTTCCTCTTTTACATTTACAATACCATCTTATTTCCTTTGTTGGCTTATTAGCTACAAATTTTTGTTTTGTTATTTTAGTGGTTGCTATAGGAATTATTATACACATCTTTAACTGATCACAGTCTACCTTTAAGTGAAAGATACTTCACACATAGCATAAGAACCATATAATATTATACTTCCATTTCTTCATTCCTGATCTTTGTAATGTTTTCATTCACTTTACGTTTAATTTGCTATACATCCCTTACTACATTTTTAATTTTTTTCTTAAACAATTGCATTTCTAAGAGATTTAAATAAGAAAAAAAATCTTATATATTTACCCATATAATTAAATTTCTGCTGCTCTTCATTCCTTTGTGTAGATCCATATTTTAATCTGGCATCATTTTGTTCTGCTTTAAAGACTTCCTTGAACATTTCCTGTAGTGCTGCTCTGCTGCTGATGAATTCTTTCAGCTTTTGAATGTTCTAAAATGTCTTTGTTTGCCTTTGCTTTTGAAATACATTTTCTCTGGTTATAGAGTTCTAGGTAAATGTTTTTTCTCCCCATTTACTACTTTGAACACTCTGTTCCACTGCTTTTTCTCTTGCATTATTTCTAGTGAGAAATTTCCTGTTGTCCTGTCTTTGTTCCTTTGTGTGTGATGTGTCTTTTTTCTTTGGCTGCTTTTAAAATTTTCTCTTAATTACTGGTTTTAAGAAAATCAATTATGCTGTTACTTGATGCAGTTTTTGTTCATGTGTCCTATACTTGGAGTTTGTTGAACTTCTTGGATCTGTGGGTTTAAAATTTTAATCAAACTTGGAAAAAAATTCAGTTATTATTTCTTTGAATATTTTTCTGTTAAAGTAACTTCAATTACACATATATTAGGCCTTTTGAAGTTGTCCTATAGCACACTGATTTACTTGTAATTTTTAGAAATTCTGTTTCCTCTGTTTGTTTTATTTTTGAGTTTCTATTACTTTTTCTTCAAGTTCACATGCCTTTTCTGATCTAGATTGTCTAATCTGCCATAACTCTTATCCTGAGTATTTTTTATTTCAGATATTGTAGTTTTCATCTTTAGAAGTTTGATTAGGGACATTTTTATATTTTACATTTTATATGTCTCTAGTTAGTTTTTGAACATACAGATGGAAGACAGTGATAATAACTGCTTTAATGTCCTAGTCTGTTAATTCTAACACCTCTGTCAGATCTGGATGAGTTTTAATTGGTTGATTCATCTCCTCATTAGAAATGACATTTTTCTGCTTTTTTACCTCCCAACTCCATCTTTTCAAATCAGGGAGTCTGAATTCTTCATCCCTGAGTCTGGAAACTCTCCTGGAACCTCTCTCAAGGTAGAAAACTGGACAATGATATATAAGGTGGCCAGGGAAGGACTTATTGTAAAGGAGTTGTTGGAGCAGAGTATGAAGGAAGTGAGAGGGAAATCCTCGAAAATATCTGGGATATGAACCTTCCAGCCAGAGAAAGAAGCAAGGCCCTAAAGAGGAAATAAGAAAAATTAAAAATAGTTAGCTATAATAAAACTCAAATGTTGAACTAATTTATGAAGTAATTTGTTATGGGGCAGGGATATTCAAGATAATTGTTGTACATCCTTTAAAACCATTTAGATAAATTCAAGTTTGTTCTCAGCTAGGATGGAAGCAATCCTTTGAAAGCATGGACCCAGGGAGCTGAGTACAGATTAATCTTCTAGAAAAAATGTTACTAGATGTATTATTTGTTGTAGCTCAAACAACAAGTTGGAATTATTTCAGTTTAGTTGTTGCATAGCTTTTTTGGCTTCCTGTGTGGAAGCAACATTCACTGAGATGGATTTTTACAATGATTGCTTTCCTTATATAAAAGGAGGAACAATTCTGCATCTTGCCTGATGCTCAAGTTTATATGTTAAATCTCAGGGAGACAGCATTAACTTACAAGCATCTGCTTGAGTGTTATTGGTGGTAAGTCAAAATGACAGATAAAGGAGATGAATGGACAAGAATATATTCCTTTCTCAAAATCTAGAGCCCAAGGTTTAACAAAGAGCTTATAAGTAAAAAGTTATATTGAAGGATCAGAAAAATAGCACCATGACTAATAATCTGAAGAATTTAGAAGCCAGAGAGAAGAGATAAAAGTAAACTCAAATTCCCACTCTTTGTTTTTTTCATGAGGGAACAAGTCAACACTAAGTCTTATTGTACAGAACCTCTGCAATGTCGTCCTGATTCCTTGCCTCTTGGTTCTAATTCTAACATGGAACTCGTCTCTTTCTCCCCTATCATTGATTGATTCATTCAACAAATATTTACTGACTGTCTACTGAGAATGCTTCTGATACTGTGCTTGGCCCTGGGGACACCATTGGTGACCAAGCGACATAGCCCCTGTTCTCATGAAATTTCTGTCAGGCAGAAGAGACACACACTAAAAAGATAGTCGCATGTTTTATAAAGGAGAAATTTAAGATTATTTGGGAGTATGTAACAGGGGAACACAGTTCAGAGGACCAGATGCTGGCGACTACTACTGTGCTGGTGGTGGCATTGATCCTTTTGGCTGAGCCCCTGAGACGTGTGAGGTGTGCATTTCATGTGTTCTTGTCTTGGGTTGGAACCAGGGGTCCCAGCAGAGGTGAGGTGCTGGCTCTGATAAAGGACAACTGTCCTGGGTTTGATGCTGTTACCTACCTCTGTACCCTTATCAAGCACATCCTCTCACTTCCCTTGGCCTGCTGTCTGTCTCTAAAACAGGGGTTTGCTGCACAAGATTTTGGAAACGTTTGTAATTCCTATTAATGGCTATTGGACAGGTACTTATCCCAATTATAATTAAATACATTTTGTGTAGTGATCTTGCACCTCCATTAAAATAGAAACTCTATGAAGGCAGGAACAAACTTTGTCTTTTTACACTTGCATCCGCAGCTCCCAGTAGATTTCCTGGCTCATAGCAGACAACCTGATATTCTTTTCTTTTAAATAGATAGTATTACCTTTAGATAGTGTCATTGGACACTATTGTATTGCATAGAAGATGTCAACATCTTCCAAACTATTGGTGTCTTCCTCCTCAAAATTCCAGCATTTGGGCCCCTCCTTGGATACTTAATTCTGACTTTCTGTGGCCATTGGTTATCTTTTCCTACAGATTGTAAGCATAACTAATCCTGGAACTTGGGTCTGCTGAATCCACAGCCAGAGATTTCATTTTGTGGCAAGCATGAATCTATACACAAGGCATGGTTTAGCATTAGTAGAGAATCCACATGTGAGTTAAGGAAGTCAATGTTCTTTGTACTGTGCCCCCAGCCCCCATTTATTTAAGCATCTTTAAATTACTTTTCTCATTTCAGCATCTTCCTTTGGAGAGACATAATGATTTTTAAGTTTTAAAAAATAAATCACATACCTCCAAGAAAGACAAATTTGTCTTCCAATTCCAGGCTTTTGAGAATAAGGTATCTTCTCTCCAGGCAGAGGGTAAGTGGATGAATGGGAGATTAATTGAGGCATGACTTATGGTGAGAATCTTTTAAAAAATGGGATCATATGTGAGGGCTGGCCTGGTGGTGTAGTGGTTAAGTTTGTGCACTCCGCTTCTGTGGCCCGGGGTTCACAGGTTCAGATCCTGGGCATGGACATGAGTACCTCTTATCAAGCTGTGCTGTGGCAGGCGTCCCACATATAAAGTAGAGAAAGATGGGCATGGATGTTAGCCCAGGGCCAATCTTCCTCAGCAAAAAAGAGGAGGATTGGCAACAGATGTTAGCGCAGGGCTAATCTTCCTCACCAAAAAAAAAGAGGGATCATATCAATAGCCAAGATATAGAAACAACCTAAGTGTCCATCAGGGGATGAATGGATAAAGATGTGGTATATAAATCCAGTGGAATAATAGTCAGCCATGAGAAAGAAGGAAATCCTTTTGTGACAACGTGGATGGTCCTTGAGGACATTATGCTAAGTGAAATAAGCCACAGACAAATAGTGCATGGTATCACTTTATGTGGAATCTAAAAAAAAAGTCAAACTCATAGAAGCAGAGAGCAGAAAAGTGGTTGCCAGGGCTGGGGTTGGGGGAAATAGGAGAGGTTGGTAAAAGGGTACAAACTTTCAGTTATAAGATGAATGTGGTCTGAGGATCTAATTATAACACGGTGACTACAATTGATAACACTGTATTGTATAATTGAAATTTGCTAAGAGAGTAGAACTTAAATGTTCCCACCAAATAAATAAATAAACAAATAAATGTGCAGTAATGGATGTGTTAATTAACTCAATGGAGGGGAATCCTTTCATAATGTATGTATATATCCAATCACCATGAGTCCACTTTAAATATTTTACAATTTTATATGTCAGTTATGCCTTAATAAAGCTGAAATTTAAAAAAATGGGATCATATGATTGGAAAAGCACAATGATAGGGTTGATAGGATAGGGTGTTTCAAACTGAGATTATACTGAAAAATCTGGGAATATTTCTTTTTGAGGGCTGGTCTGAAATAATCTTGCTGTCTGTTAGGAGACTTGCCTAAAATGATTGTGTTTACGGACACATTACATCTTTTTCTCGAAAGTCAATATAATTTCCCACTTTTCTCCATGAAAACTTATTTGAAGCAATGTTAAGTGTGAGTTGAGGACTTGTTCTTTGGTTTAGTCAACAAACATTTAATAAGATTCTACTGGGAGCTAAGTAGTGTAACCTTGTGCAGCTACTTAATTTCTCTGACTCTCAATGTTCTTATCAACAAAACAGTGATAATAACAATAACCTACTTCATAGCATTATTGTTGTAACGGGACAATGCACGTAAAACACTAAACAGAGTGCCCGTTATAGGGTGTGCACCTGTTCAATGCCTGACATTAGGTTCTGTGGCTGCTTAAAGCCAAAGAACCCAAATCTCATTTTCAATCCTGACAAAACTTTAGGGCTGTAAACCAGGTCAGGACAAAGTGTTAACTTTTATGTTTTAGAAATTATGTGTGAGTTTCTCTTTTCCTATCTCAGTGATCTTTCTCAAGCAGTTCTATTAGGTAATTAAAGAAAGTACCTTTTGATTAAAAAAATAGCCTAAGAAGGCAAACAATTAATGAAAGCTTTAGGATTTAATTCTTGACTATTCAGAGATTAATTTGAGATTTTTAAATCTGAAAAGAAAAAAGCAAGTATACGGTGTCTTAAAGTGCAGTCAGCAAACAGCATTATTCTCGTTTCTGATCGATATAAGGACCAAGTAGCCGTTGCTGGTTTTTTAATCACCAACAAATTAAGCTTCCAAAAATTGCATCTCTCCTCACAATTCAATAAGATGAGATTATTTTTTCCAGAGATATGATTGGTCCTTTCTGCAGAGGGGTGGAGAGAGCAAGAAAGTTTAGAAAAGGAATACCTTTCACTTGATAATGTTTAAAACAAGCTGCCATACAGAGTACATGGAGTGTTACTTTGGAAAGAACCAATAGGAAGACGTTGCAAGATCTAAGCAAACCCAGCCTGAGAAGCCCAGGGAAAGAAATTCCTTTTCGGCAGGCCCTTAAATTGGTGAGTTTGAACAAGGGGATAAAATAACTAAGAAACAACAAATTCTAAGATTTACTGTCCAGAAAACAGGACTTTGAACTGAATGGTCAGTTAAAGGGAACTGTGAGAGTAGCTGAGGCATAATTTATGGGATACAGAGACAACAGTTCTTAATTCACTTTTAGGGGTTTCCCCCTCTTTTTTCTTTTTGCTTGTAAGAACTAGGAGCATGTTAGAACCCTTCCGTGTGAATCTTTACTCTGAATATCACTGTGTAATTGATAAAGTGAATTGGATTTTTCCCCCTGTGGCATTTAGGTCCAAATCTATCAACTAACACTTAAAAGGCACATCAGAAACAGAATTTCAGATCAAGAATAAAACAAGGCAGGCACCCGGAAGTAGAATAATGAAAGACAGTAAAATTGCAGTTTCTGATCTGTCTGAAATACTGTTTCTTCCCAAGACAAATATGTGTCTTTAGCCTATTTGTCTCTTCTGTTTTTTTTTTTTTTTAACTTTGGATGCTTAAATAAGCCTTGTGGTTTACCTCTTTTTGAGAAGGAATGAATAGATACAATTGCTGAAAATTCTGTACATGCTTCATGTTGACCATTATTATTACCGAAGGCAACTTCATAACTGTAAATCCCAGCCAACACGATCTGTACAGATGCATGAGCTCGGAACTGGAGTACTTGAATTTGGGAAGTAAGTAGGAGATTTGTGGCCTTTTAAAAAAAGGTTATGTTATTTTTCCTAAGTTTTTTTTTTTACACCAGAATTTGAAGTCTGGAGGAGGAAATCAAATGTCCACAGTGAGGGTGCAGACAAAAGATGTTTCCAGCTTGACAAGGTTTGCAGGTCTGGTGTTCTGTAATGATGTTGATGGGAATCCTGAGGCTCCAGTTTCATCTCTGGGGTTTACAATGTCCTGTATGCTTTTGAGTCAATCTCCTAGGCCGGGCACTTCCTTGTTTATCTGCAGAGGTTTGGGCTATTTTAATTGTTTCCCTAGGAAGAGCTCTTGGGTGTGTGGGAGGTCCCCTGGGAGAGGAAGAGAAGAATGAACCCCATGCCAGAGTTGACAATGTTGTCTAGTACTTGAGTCGGGGGAGTCTCTTGTTCTGTGAATGAAAAGAATTGAGGGCTGACAATTAAAATCGTAATTATTATATGAAATTTACGACTCATCCCTTTTGCCTGTGAGAAGTGGGTTGGACAGTATGTGGGCACAAATTAATTTGAAACTTATTACTCAGAAGTTCAGAAGAGGAGATGGTTGAAATAGATAGGAGTTACATGACAGTTGACACTTAAAAAAATTAATATTAAGCATCTAAGACAATGTTAAAGAAGACCTCTCTATTGCTTACAGTTCTCGTTACCTTAGACTTGTCAATTTGCTTCAAGCTGAACTGCTTAGGAGTAAACTGACACGGAGGTTATTATTCTTAACAGAAAACTCTGCCCCTTTTTCACATGGCTTAGAAGATAATGAGTCGAATTGGTTGCTGTCTTGCTGGCTTGGTTCTGTAGAGGAAAATATTCTTTTTTCCTTCCTTTTATCCTCCCTTCCTTTCCACGTTTCCTGCCATATTTCTAGTTAAAAAAATATTGGGTTGAAAAAATATTTCTATTTTATTTTCTTCTCTAGCATTATATTGAACCATAGCAGAACAACCTGGAGTGTATGTATGTTTCTGTTTGACAGCCAACCTCAGCTGATCACTAGTTTTCATTGTGGCTGTGAACATTTCCCTGTAGAGAAGGCAAGGATCTCATTAACGCCAACTAACAGATAAAGGTTACCCCTCTGGAGACCTGGATTGGGGATATTTGAGTCCCCAGATTATTTATTTCATTTCTTGATTGCTACTTTGCCTGTCGAAGTGCTCGCAGGTTTCTTTTTAATGTATAAAAGAACAATACTATATCCTCATATATGTCAAGATAATCCAGATCTCTTCACTAGAACACAGATTTGATCTGCAACATGTTAGTGTTGGTATTATTCCTGCCTGATGCGCATTAAGCACCTGTAGCTGCTGACATAGAAACAAATCATTATGAAGAGCACAGTTTATGCTTATTGAATTTACAGAACACTCAGTGAGCAAGGGACACAATTACCGGGGAGAAAATCTCCAAGGGATCACCTGGAGCCCGACCTGTGACTGACACACAGCCAAGGCAGTGCCAGGCCCGTGATCAGGAGCACAGCTGTGACCTGCGACCTGTGTGGTGAGATTCCAGGGCTGTGAATAGGATCCCTTGCAGAAATATCTTCCATCTCAGCTCCTGTGAGGCACCCCATTAACAGCAAAGCCCCAAGGGAAGTAACTCAGGGACCCAGTAGGGCCCTGCCACATAATCTGTGGTCAATAAATACTTATACAAATGAATGAATGGATGGGTGTAAAATTTTCTCTAATGTTATAAATAGTCTGTAACAAATCTTTTATTAAAAATACAGACAAAAAATATTATAGAAGTAAGATACCAATGTTACATAGTTAGAAAATGTCTGTATCATCAGTTACCCTCCAAATAAAAAGTAAAAAAAATTACTCCTACCATCACTATACGTAAAAACTATATTGTTACTATTCATAATAAAAAATTTAATGCCTTGATGTCTATCTTTTCATATGTTTTTCTCTATAGTTTTCTTTCTCTTAAAAATATTTCATAACTCTTGGATAATTATTTTTTTCCACTAAATGTATTGTGAGCATCCTACTATGTCAGCAAAGCGTATCAACTCCATTTTTTTTAGAGAAGAATTTGACAGGAAAGGGAAGGAGGGGATGGTATGTGGCACCGTGGTGCTCAAAATAGAACAGAGAGCTCGAGGTTGAAAAGGAGAGGGGAGAGACTAGAATAAAGGAGCCAAAGAAAATTCCACTTCCTGGTCTTTAATAACACCATTCTTGCACACAATGACGGACCCATGCTGGCTGATCATCGGGGTTGAGGGGCAAAAACGTTTGATCCTGAGTTGTTGGCCTCTCATCCTAAAATGCTAGCTTGAAAGGTGGCATGAATTTCTGGAGTTGATGTAAAAATGAATCTAACCACAGATCCTTTCTCCTGCAGATTTATTCTGGGTAATCCTTGAAGACAGGAGTAAAAATGGGCAAACATCCACCTGACAAAGACCTATATAAGCCAGCCATAGGACTTCTAAATTTTTTAAAAAATTGTTTCCTTGATTACATTTTATCAGGCTTACTACTAAGACATTTTATCCCTAGAAGCTGGGTATTTCAATTCTTGTTGCTCATCTTTCTTTGACATCTTTTTCCTTGTTCTTGGATGCTTCTTTGTTAATCTTCTGGACATTTCATGGCCTTCCATGTTCTTTCAAGGAAACCCATGGATTACATTGTTTCCAGCTCCCTCCTCTGTGTCATAATTGACATCACCTGTCTGACACCTATTTTTCAGCTCCACTGGCTTCTGCTAGGTGTCAAGTAACTAATTTCGTAAACTCCTTCATGTTAATGTTTTCATGGGTGCTGATAGATTCAAATCTTATGTTCTCAGATAATATATACTTAGAAAGAAATTTGGGGGTGCTAATGCCTTACAGTAAAAATGGCAAAAGTGTCAGAGGCCATAGCAGGCCAGTGGGGAAGCTCATTTTGGACAGAATACTTTCAGACACTTTGCAGAAGTGGCTATCCACAAGCCCACTTTTTGCTAGCTCCTGATGTAAACCAGTGAAAATTTATCAGGTAAAGGGAAAATTTGTTGTCTAATACTTTTTGAAGACAGTTCTAAGACTGGATAAAGTTGAACAGAATTAGACTCTCATCTTTGATATTAATTTATTGTGTTTTTTTCCTCTTCGGAGGTGATGCTTTGCCATTCTCTTTTCCATATCTGCTAAATAGCCATTGTGTAAGTCCATTCAGTTTAGACATGAGGACTTTGGTCTGGCTATACCTCAAGTTACTCCTTAATTTTTATTGTGGAATCGTAGAGGATTTTTTTTTCAAGTTAATCGTAGTAACTCAAAAGATATTTAAAACGTTTGTGGGTGATGAGGAGTGGGGATGTTTTCAGGCTTTTCTGTAATAAGCTGTTATAAGAACAGTCTTAAGCAGCTTTATTCATGGTCATAAGGACCATTAATTAGCAAATGTGAGGACACTAGAGTATATTTTATTTCTTGAAGGATTATTCTAACATGAATAATGTGAATGATCGCATATAACTTTCTCCAAGAGGTTTACTTTATATCTTTGCTTAGAACCCTAAATTCAGAGGGAATCTTGAGAAGTCACTTATTTTATTCTCTACTTTTAGATGGAAGGCTTCTCTTGCAACCCTCTTACACTTTCCCTGAAATATTAGACTCTTCAAAGAAGCACTTCCGGTGTTAGGCGGTATTTCCACGCAACCAAGAACTCCCTTATTTCAATTAAAAGTTAAGTTTCTCCAGATGCAATATACCTTTAGAATTCCCAATCACAAATGTGTTATTTTAATTCTTGATTCTTCAATGCAGTTTTACTAAACAGCATTCCCTCACAGATATTGTCCCTCTGAGTACTAGTACCATGAGATGCTGTGCAAGAAAAGAAAGTTCCCATGGTTACAAAATTTGTCAAACTCTGCCTACTATAGGACTCTTGGAAAAGATCTTTTTGCAGCTATCACAATCTCTGGAAGTTGCTCCCAGACCATGGTACCTAAAGAACAACTAGAACACAATCAACAACTAACATACAAAAAAAGCAAAAATAAGAGTACAGGTGATTCGGATGTGCAACTGGTTGAGAACTGTTGGTTTTGATTGTATGATGCTCTCCCTGGGAACTGGGGCCAGAGTGATGAGGGTCCTCAGCACCTGGGAAGATAGAATGGGGCACCGTGCTATAGGCAGTCTTCAAACACAGGAGGTAAAATAGGGAAGAAAGTAACCAAACAAACTTATTTTATCACCCATTGAGGTAACTCAGGTCCATTCAATACTGATAAAGGAATTCCCTAAAACAGGTCTCTGAACAAATCGATTCATGATTATATGTTACATTTAGTCTTTTAAGTAGCACAGTTAGTGTTCTGCAGGAACACTTGTGATGGTCACGTTACTGCATCCTGCTTTCGTCCCACTCCGATGATGGAACACCACCACAAAGTAATGTTAATGATTCCATAGCCAATGCTCTGCCTCTATGCATTGGTACCTCTACCTTCTTTCCTTAGGACTAAGTTATTCTATGCTTGTGTAGGTAAAGAAGATGAAGAATTAAGTAAATTAAGCATGATTAAGTATCCCTCAGAATACTTTAGGGTATGGAAAGAAGAGAGGCTCTTTTCTCAAGTAGATATTGAAGGAGCAAGATTTACCTTCTGAAGGATGTAGACTTGGAACAGGGGCCTGAAGGTCAAGTGGAAATTGAATAGACTAGGAAGACAGGGAACAGACCTTACATGTAGGGGGGACAACATGTGCAAAGTATGGAATTGAAAATGAGTTTGTAGTGTATGAGGAAGAGTAAAGAGCTCCCAAATAACCAATATATTTAGGATTCTGTACCTCCTTCTCTCACTCTGCCTCAGGAAATCACCTAAGTTGTGTTTTTGAAAAGAATTGGAAACACCTACCCTCAAATATTTTATTGCCAAACTTGAACAATAGCACAAATTTTGATCAATGGATCTGGAAAAAAATAAGCCCATATATGATATGTCAAAAGCAACTCTTCTGCCAGGCATTACCAAGCCAAGGTGGCTATCACTTCTCACCATTATGGACTCTACTCCAGTGGAGCCGGTCTTCTTCCATCCATTACAGGCTTTGTGTTCATTTTGCCTCCAAATCTTTGCTCATGTCATTCCCCCACTGCCCCGGAAAATACCCTCCACAGTTCTCACTACCTATTAAAGCCCCCAGGGCTCAGCTGAAGTTTTACATCATCATTATCAATACCAACATATTGAGTCTTATGCTGTGTAAGGCCTTAGGGACCTCAAGATAGAAAGGACAATTTTTTTTTTTCTGAGAAAGATTCACCCTGAGCTAACATCTGTGCCAATCTTCCTCTATTTTGTATGTAGGTTGCCACCACAGCATGGCTGCCAACAAGTGGTGTAGGTCCATGCCTGGGAACTGAACCTGGGCCGCCAAAGTGGAGCATGCCAAACTTAACCATCAGGCCACGAGGCCGGCCCCAGGAAAGGACAATTTTTGATATTAAGACACACACACACACAAAATCTAGTTAATTTCTCAGATCATATGATTATTTCCTTGCTTTAAAAAATTGTCTAGAACCAAATAAATTTTTTGTTTTATATTCTTGAATTATTATTTTCTGAACATTACTTGTGTCTTTTTTCTGTCCAAAATGATAGTTATGCTCCTTAAGTCCAGGTAAGATGATACATATCGCTTATCCTATCTCATCATGCTGGGTTAATAGTAGATATTCAATAAGTACTTCAATTGTTACATAGCATACATTTATTTAGCATAGGACCCTGAGGAAATTTGTCATACAATAGCTATGTCTTTGTGGATGGGCAAGCGTGGGACAAGTAAGTGTTCCAGCACATAATAACTAGATAAGACTCCCCATTTACAATGTGCTTTCAAATCCAATATCCTGTTGTTTCTACAAGGATGAGTGGTGGATAAGAACAATATTGCCCATTTTATAGATGAAGCGACTGTGGTCCAGAGAGTTGAAATAATCTCAAGATCAGAGGATGAGTGTTAGAGCTGGACTCAAACCCTTGTCTTAGGATTCTGAATCTAAAGTGGAGGACAGGACTAAACAGCCTGTGGGCATGGGGAATCTGTGATGAGGAGATAATTGACCAGAAGGAGGGACAATCAAAGGGGAATTAGGAGTTGTCAAGATAAACTTGGACTCGGGCAGGTCTGGAGCTGGGGTGGGGTTAGCAGTCAGAGGTTTCTCTATCTGGCAGCTCCACTTCCTACAGCTCCCAAGAAGTATTTTGAAGGAACATTAACTGTGGGACTGCCCTCAAACTATGTGTGGAAGTAGACAGTAGCTTCAGCCACCTGGGCACTAGGAGGGTCATGAGTTGAGAAACCCTATTTAAGATGTAAATAGGAAGTTAGGAAGAGGTTAAACCTGGGTCTTTTGGAGAGGTTGAATGACACCCTTAGACATCTGCCGATCAGCCGGTCACCAACTGTGGGGCATACAACTCCACGTTCCACTCACAGGCTGAAAGGTTCTGCCCCGAATCTCTTCCTAGAGGGCTGAACAGTGACATCTATTGGTTCAATTTGAAATAAGCAAGTTCAAAAGGAGTTGAAACATCCACGTTGGTGTTTCTCCCCCTTTTAAAACAAATAATAACAATCATTCCAAAGGAAGTTATGACATCAGCAGGATGCTTAATCTCAGGAATGACGCCCACTCCAACTTTCAGCATCAGGCATATTGTGTGACTTCTATTTTTGCAGAGGGCCCATCAAAGACTGTGTAAACCTTTTAAAATAAAAATTCAATAGAAACACTACAAAAGCCTGTGGGTTTTGGGAGTTCCTCATTGCTCAAGATTTCATCCTGGAACAGGAATGAACAAAGTTAGAGAATGGATTTGAGGGGCAGTGATGGGAAACAATGAAGTTGCTTTCCGCTTTAGGAAACTTGGAAACAAATCTTCCTGTGGATGAGACTTGTGAGTTACAACCAAGATTGAATTTTCTTTTCTAAATGGCCCCAAATTTCAAGATAAGCTTGAAAAATCTCCTAGTTCTTAACTTAATTTGGTAAAGTTTCTATGATCCTTTATACTCAATGTTCTAATAACTAATGACTCTATTTCTTTTAGAAAAACTGTAAAGCTCACTGAATATATAACTGAGACAGATGCTTTTGTGGGCACTTTGGCTAATTAAAAAAATACTCTGGCAAATTAAAAAATATTTACAACATATTTTAAATACTGATGAGATGCTCTTTTTCTCTATACATATATGTATATAAGTATATATATAGTGTATATATATATATAGCACATGTATATATATAGTGTGTGTGTATATATATGTATATATAGTGTACACGCCACACAATATTTTCTCTTAGTTCAGACTTTTACAAAAATTGCTAAGAAGCAATAAAATTATGGAGTTTGGCCTTCAACCTCTTATTTATCCAAGGGAGGGGTGAAGTGGCCCAGAGAGGGCAGCATAATGAAGAAATGAGCTAATGCAGGCTTGGATAATCCACACATCCAATAACTGAATACTGACATATTGGGATCATTGAAGAAAAATATTAAAATGTTTTCCAATTATTAATTAGCAAATCAAGCATGACCCTGAAAACTTGCTTTTCATTTTAAAACAGGTGCGTGGTTAAGAGACGGTTCGGATTGGCTAATTCAGGTCTGTTGAGCTCTCTGCCGATTTGCTTTGCAGACCCCCGGTGGCTTGAGGACAGCATGGCACTAAACCACACTGCCCTGCCCCAGGATGAGCGCCTGCCACACTACCTTCGAGATGGGGATCCCTTTGCTTCCAAACTTTCCTGGGAAGTGGATTTGGTGGCTGGATTTTACCTAACAATCATTGGTAAGCTTCCTTAATTTTTCTGCGCAAAGGCTGCATCTAGAAAATTCATGGGCTGCTATGTTGATTTTGCACAAAGATTCTGAATCTTTGATGGATATTTTAAGTGGTGGTGGAGAGAGGGAGGAAGGCAGAAGATGGGGTGTCATTATGGAGCTCATAAATGTTTCATAGAAATAACTCTGTTGTCTTTATTATTAGGGATAAATATCCCCTTAAAAATCTAAAGAGCTTTTACAGCAAAATAATTGATCTTGAGACTGTATTTCATTTTGGTTGCTTTGGTAGTAGCTTTGTCTTCTGAAAAACAAAGTTAATGATAATGAGATCTTATTTAAACAGAGTGCCTTTACTTTTTAAAGCTTGCTTTTGATATAAGAGTATAGGTTCAGAATGGACCTTAGAAATGAATTAGTTCAGACTCCTCTTTTCACAATTGAGAAAACTCTGGCCCAGTGCTGTAGTGATGATGGACACACTGAGTTGACTTCACCTAAAAGTAAAGTTGCCTCACAAAAGCATCACTAAGTGATTTTGGTGGGAGCTGGAAAAATGTATTGGTAATAAATGGAAGTCAGTCCAAGGTCAAAAGATTTTTGTGGATAATCCACAATGGGGCACGTCAGCTTCCAGACTCTGCTATCCAATGCGTTGGCCACGTGTGTTTCTGGAGCACTTGAACTGTGACTTTTCCAAGATGAGATGTGCAGTAGTGTAAATACGCACCAGATTCTGAAGATTTAGTACTAGAAAAAAAATAATGTAAAATAGCTCATTAATAATTTTAAAAAATTGACTACATGTTGAACCCATAACATTTCGGATATATTAGGTTAAATAAATATACTATTAAAATTAATTTAGTAATATTTTTACTCTGTTTAATCCGACTACCAGAAAAATTTAAAATACCTATGTGGCTCACATTTCTAGTTTGCATTATATTTCTATTGGACAGCAGTAGTCTAGGTAATTAGAATTCAACTACAATACTTTTCTTAAATTTAAAAATGTTGCTTTAAATTTGGGTGACCAGTGTGCAGGTGGGTTATATCATTAGGTGTGTCTGCCTTTAATCTTTTCAGATGTTGGGTCAAGCTTTCTTTCTCTCTTTCTCTCTTTCCTTCCTTCCCTCACTTTTTCTCTATCATCTATTTATTACTGGCTAAGAATTTCATTTAACCTCCCGAAATTAGCAAAACTCATTAGAAAAGTCTGGAGACTCCTATGGTCATTGATTGAATCAAAAGGAATAGATGACATGGAATCAGAAATTCTGCTGCAAAGAGATTCCCTGAGTCCTTGGCTTTATTAATAGTTATTGTCAAACAGATTTAAATTCTGCATCTTATAAAAGGATCCCTATGTCCTTTTAACCACAAATATATATTGATGCCCATTCTTTGCCACTGTTTAAGTTGCTGGGAATATAACAGTGAACAAAATGGGCAAACTCTGTCTGCACAGGGACTATCTGGTAGTAAAATCCACATTACATTTTTATTAAACATAAGTACTTTCAATTGTCGGAAAAGACAGAAAAATAAACATCTGATAAATTGAATTTGTCTCAGTCAATTGCATGGAATGAATAAAACAGTAGTGTCTGTGACCTGACCAATTTCTCCAGACAACACATAATAAGGAGGGATGTCAGTCCATCCCCACCTTGGCATGAAGGATCGCATGCCAGTGTGTGTGTGCGGGGGGGCTCAGGAGGATTTCTTACTTCATGCACGTGGGGTGGAAGGAAAATCACAGTCATATTCAAATGGGCATGCTAAGGTGGATCTAGTAAAACAGGTCCCCAAAGAATCTCTTAAAAAAGGGAGCATCAGGTGACTTGGGGAGCTGGGGCTGGAGCCAAAAGAATGTTCCAGAACAGTCATTCAGGCTGAGGCCAGGGGCAGCTGGAGGAGTTTGGACTCATCCTAGACCCAGGTCCTGTGTCTGGTTTTCACCTCCTCCTAGGATAGGTGTGTGGGGATGTGTCCAGATCCCTTTTAAGGAACCAGAGTGGAATGACATTCTTGGTGAGCTTTGTGAAATACTAGAAGTCCTAGGGAAAACTGGAAGGTGAAAAGATTAATCTGAGTTTGGAATAGAGGAGAGATAAATTAGAGACCCATTTTCACCCTCTACTTTTTTACTGTAAATTCTTAATTTATTAACAGTCTATATATGAGATTTTATTTTTTTGTACTTATAGAAAGATTCAGGATTTTGATAATCTAACATGTTCCCCCTCCCTTTAGTCTTTAGCTTCTTAATCTTGTTTTCCTTTAACTACCACTACAAATAAATTTACACTCTCTTGACACTCCCCTACAGATAAGATTGCCTGTAAAAATAACCTACATGCAGCTCAGAAAGAGTTGACTATTTTTGGGTAATGCTTTGGGCACTGGGTGAAGCCTTATGAAGCAGAGTTAATAAAGATAATTTAAGAAAGGATAAGTAAGAAAACCAATATTCTCAAAAGAGATGTAGGAGCCAGCCCTGATGGTCTAGTGGTTCAAGTTTAGCACTCTCATGGCTTTGGTGGCCAGGTTCGTTTCCCAGTGGCAGAACCACATCACCCAACTGTCAGGAGACATGCTGTGGTGGTGGCTCACATAGAAGAACTGGAAGGACTTACAACTAGGATATACAACCATGTACTAGGGCTTTGGGGAGAAAAAAAAGAGGAAGATTGGCAACCAATGTTAGCTCAGTGCAAATCTTTCCCTGAAAAAAAAAAAAAAAAAAAGAAAGATGTAGAAAGACAAAGCGTATTTAAATGAGCTTTGTGTATAAATTGCATATGCATATTTACTGTTTTTAATCTTCGTAGATACACAGTAGATGGCATTTATTTATAATATTTCAAGCCATGTTTTCACGTTTTAATTTTCCAGTGTGCCTTGCTAGCTGGTTTCTTTTGAGACATAAATTTCATTTTAGTTGGTTTGCTCTAGAACTCCATAATCTCTTCTACTTTTTTCCTCTTCTGTCTTAAGAAAGATAAAAAGGTTTTAACAGACCATTAGGCAGCACTGACTCAGAATTTCCTAAGAGCACAATGCAGTTAGTTCCTGGTGGTTTCATACCATCAACTGAAACACACATTTCTTTCCTTGCCCCCAAATGAATTGTGGTGGAGAAGTAGAAATTAAAATAGAAAAATCTGGGTTTCTCCTGTTAATACTCTCCTTATTCCTTACTACTAAAGGCAGCTGTACCAGATTCTCATTTATACACAGCTACACTATGAAGCAAGAAATCCTGAGGAAATCTACTCTACATGTTAAGCTATGGAAGTAGGTGTATTCTTTTCTTAAATAAAGTCAGTAGGGATTGGGTCTTTTTGGATTTAAACTGGGTTTGTAAGAACTTTTGAACAGTTTCATTGTAATGCCAAAGCCAATTAGTCATTAATAAAAGAATATAAAAAAGTGGGAACACATTTATACCATTGTTGGTAGGTTGGTGGGTTGAGGGTCACTTTCTCTCCCTTTGGTGGGAGGGGGAGAGGCCATATTCTCAATTGTCACCCACTTCCCCTTGATACCTAGTCCAGTAGCAGTCGCAGACACCCAGTGTCCATGTGTCCTCAGGAGGAAAAGTCCTGGGATGTGTCTCCAGGAGATGACCCTTTCTTTGCAGAGCATTATGCCATATCTGGCCTCTGTCTCTCCCGAATGCTGGTGCTCCCTCAGGAGGCCACAGTGATAGTGAAAGCACCTCATTTGGTTTGGGTCTCTTCATCTTCAGAATTTATAGAGAGCCAAGGGGTTAACCCTACTTATCAGAGGGAGGGAGTTCTATAAAGCCAGTACTCTATAAAAATGGCTGAGGAATACTCCACCCTGGGGGCCAGTACAAGAACTGACCATCGGGATGCCCACACCCTCCTGAGCTTCACTGGGAAGTTGGTGGTTCCTTTTTCTGGGTAAGTTCAGTCTTATGATCCCTGACTCCTATTCCTTTGGAGGCAACCCATCCCTCGCCTGTCACTCACAACTCATGCTTTTTATTTCATCTTCTTAATTTAGATTTTTATTTAGAGTCCTCTCACTACCCTCTAAATCTATGGTGACCATGTTTGCAATTGAAAAGTGTTTCATATTCCAGTGAACTCTAAATCCTAGTTTTAATGATGGGAATTTATATTTTTCCTTGTAGGGATTCTGTCCACATTTGGAAATGGGTATGTCCTTTATATGTCTTCTAGACGAAAGAAGAAGCTGAGACCTGCGGAAATAATGACTATCAATTTAGCAATCTGTGATTTGGGGATTTCAGGTAACACAACTGTGCCATTTCTTCTTTGAAGCTTTGAATTATGCCCCATTCTAAAGTCCTCACTGGCTCAGAAATACCCCCACCCCATCCCCTTTTGTTCCTTCCTTCACAAATCATCTTTCCAGAGTTTGTGGTAAGTCAGTGGAGTGTTGTCTGGCTAAAGGCATCATTCATTTAAGATTTATTGTGTCTTTTACGTTCCAGGCATGTTAGATGCTGAGAATACAATTCGGAATAATTCATGGTATCTTAGACACCTCGATGTGTCGTGGGCTAAACGATTCAGAAAACAGAAACTTATAGGCAGGTTCCAGATCACTGTTTTAAGCTCTGTTACACTTTTCTCACCCTTATGGAAATCTGCTAAAATAAATGTCAAGGGGGTGAGGCCTTAAAAGGTAAATGATGGCTGATGACAGTCCGAGAGGTGAGTATGGGAAGGAGGAGCTGCACTGATAATGATATATTTAAGTGTGATGATATAATGATATATTTAAGTGTGATGATATAATGATATATTTAAGTGTGATGATATAATGATATATTTAAGTGTGATGATATAATGATATATTTAAGCGTGGCTTGGGGACTGATTGCAAGTATAGGAAGATTTCAGATCAGTGGTTCTCAAACTTGGCTGCACAAAACAGACACCTGGAGAACTTAAAAAAAATACTCGTGGCTGGGTTTCATACCCAGAAATTTTGATTTAGTTGGTTGAGAATGTTACCTAGGCATCAGGATATCTAAAATTAGAATTTTCAGGGTAATTTAATGTGAACCCCAAATTGGGAACTGCTGGCTTATGTCTTGCTTTTTTGGCCTCTCTGAAAATCCAGCAAGGAGGAGCTGAAATAAAATTTCTCTAACTGTAATTCATTTTTACAGATATGAATGATTTGGGGTAAGTCACCTCCCTCTGCTTTTGTCTATAAAATTCCAGGGCAACTTATGCACACTCAAATGTGTCTTTGGATCCCAACATTCTGCTCTTCAGCGTGCAGTCTTAAGTTGCTAGAGTTGGAGAAATTGAATTTGAACAGAACAAACACACGAACTCGTCCTTCCACTGGAAACCTTTTAGCAGTTTCTCATCTAAAGCATCACTTTAAAAATGTTTCCTGATATTTGTTTCTTTCTTCATAAGTGGATTTTTCTGCCACTGCCAATCTTAAGAACAGGCTCAATAATAAGCCTCTATCTATTGAGTCACTTATTTATCACACAGCGGTACATATACTGCCTTCTTTTTGAGAGTTTGGATGGTCTTGGTTATTTGGGAAGGCTTTACTCGGAATAGACAGGCTTCAATGTCATGAGCTTTTATGGGAACTACACATGCAAATTAAGAGGAGCATATCATGTCAGGCCCCTTTTCTGTGAAAATAGTCAAGATGAACCCCAAAGAATTTGCGAGGCTGCAAGACGACTGCCATTTTTGCTATTGCCACGCGATGGCGGTGTCGCAACAGGAATGATAGCATTCCTGTCAGCTCTCCCCGCTGACTCATACAGTTCTCTCCTTGGTACTGAACGTGAAATGCCTGAATGAAACCTGCCATTTCTGCCACATTCTTCCCCAGTGAATAATACCAGATTCATGCTTAAGGCTGAATTAGACTAGGCTTGAATAAAAATGTCTTTAATTGGCCCCATACATTGAAAGTGCTTTCACCCAAGCAAGTCTGCTGTACAGTTGCACAAATCACCCCGTTTCTCTGCATATGTCTTTAGAGTAATTCACCAAGAAAGCATTTTCTTCTGTATGATAGCTTTCTCTGATGAACCCAGGTCATTTTTTTTCAACTTCTGGGTATCTCTAATACACTTTTCCCTTCCAATAAACCTTAAAAATTTTTATGTCTGTATTATTTTTTCCTTGGTCAACCATATTCCATAATAAGCACCTTGAATAAGCACATCCTAGAAACCAGATGTATTTCACCTAAACAACTAATATTTGCTGTTTAAATATCAATGACTCTCAACTGGGTTTGTGTATCAGAATCACCTAGGGGGCTAAAAAAATGTATATTGATACCCGGGCTTACTCCAGATAAATTAAATCAGATCATCTGGAGGTCCAGAGTCCTGGACATTGATATTTAAAATAAATCAAAACAAAGCAAAGCAAAGCAAAATCAAATAGAACAACTCCTCCAGTGATTCTAATGTGCACCTGAATTGGGAACGTTTCTATTAAGTGGAGGGGGGAGAGACATTCTAGGTTCATCAAATCTCCACTCCAGAAGGAAGCTTAAAATAGCTTTTGCTAATGGGTCCCAGGCAAAACAGACACTCATTTCACTCCATCCGAGTCATTTCCACTTGTCTTTTGCAGTCTTTAGCCCTCATCCAGCAGAAACTTAGCTCAAGCTTTGAGTTTGCTGTCTCCTCCGCCTAGAACATTTTCCTTCTAGACATAGCCTTGGTCTCTACCACTGATGTAGGCATCTGCCTAAATGTCACATTCTCAGAGAAGTCTTCCCTGATCTTCTGATATAAAACAACAACTTCTGTTTATCTCCTTCCTCTGCTTTATTTTTCTTCACAGCACTAATCGCTACCTACCCTTCCATCATATCATATCTCATCTTACAAATTATGTGTTTCTTTTGTCCGCTTTCTCTATGAAAAAGTGAATTCGTCCATCTTGATCTCTATTTGGTCCTCTAGCACCTTGCTCTTGCTTGTTACATAAGAGGCACTGAATAAGTATTTGTTGAGTAACAACCCAATTCTTTGACCCTCAGTTTCCTCACTGACAGTGGGGTTAGACTCAGCAGGATGGGGAAGCTGTATGTGAGGGTGCACGGTCTAGCAAGTGGAGGATGGCACTAGCTGTCTAGACAAGTAGAGAAGATGTGTGTCTAGCTTACAAAGGCACTCAATAAGTATGTGGTAACTGACTGAACTAACAGGAACTTCTGTATACCTTTGTGTGCCAATGAAGGGGCACAGCTGGGAGGGCTGGGGCAGGGCTGGCACCTGCAGGCTGTGACTATCGGTCACTTGGTTTTCCTAATGTATTAAGGTTAGGGAAACTTCTTTTGATAGATCAGATAGAGTCTTTGAAGAGCTTCCTCAGCACTTTCCCTTCAGGGAAGGTGAAGATTGAATACACTGGCTGAATAGGGAGGGTGCAGGGTATGAATTAAAGTAGAAGAATGCTTTCTAGAAAGTAAAAAAAAAAAAAAGCCCACAACAAATGGAGGCTGAAGGAATAAGTAGTTTAAATCCCAGAAATCTGGGTCTGGCTGTAAACAAATTGAACCAAACATTTACTAAAATAGCTATCTCTTATCTGAACAGGACATAACTCAATAGCTAGTTGAGGGAGGTGGGCAAATTTTAACTGGAGGGAACTTCCCTTGACAAACTGCTTGGCGCTCTAGTTGTAGGGAAACCGTTCACGATCATCTCCTGCTTCTGTCACCGCTGGGTGTTTGGCTGGATTGGCTGCCGCTGGTATGGATGGGCTGGATTTTTCTTTGGCTGTGGAAGTCTTATCACTATGACTGCTGTCAGCCTGGATCGATACCTGAAAATCTGCTATTTATCTTATGGTAGGTCGGAAAGTTTCTCATTCCCTGATAGTCAAAGCTAGGTGGATTGTCAGCGCTATACATATTTTACCCATGGGTAATAAACAAAGATTATTAATGACCTCAGGGACCAAGAGTATTTCCATGTATAGCCTATCTTGTTCTAACCTATGTTTAAAGATTTGAACCAGTGTCAATGTAGATTTCTTTTAGCACTACTTTTATAGGAATGTCTGATGTTTGGCTACAATGCTTTTAAAAGTGTCATTTCCTTGTATATAGTGTGTAAGCTTCTTCCATGTTTTACCATGCAAACAAAGGGAATAAAATGCATTGAAAGGATGTTTAGCTCGTTTCCCTCATAGTAAGTGTAATTGTATGAAAAGATGTTTCTGATTCTCCTTTAGCACTCAGGTTCCCCATGATTTCAGAGATGAGGAGTCCAAAAGATCCACTTCCAAGTTAGAGAGCTGGATAGCAGTGCCGGCAGAAAAGGACACACATTCAGAAATACTGCTCAACATTCTTTTTGTGGTATTGGTAGGTAGAAAGACAAGTGACTAAGAGGAATGGTGAGGGGTGAGTCAGCAATAAACAAGTTTTCGGAGGCTACAGATTTTTTTTTAATGTTAAAAATAAATTTTTAGTACTTTGGCTTCTTGGGGCTTAGGGAATTTACTGAGTCCTAAAGAGAAGCATTTGGGCCCTTAAATTTAGTATTGAGAATCTGGTGCAACCAGGGAAAAATATTGGCTCCGTCTGGATAAAGCTGCTTTTTTCATCAATCCATCAATCAGAGTGGTTATGACCATGGGGCAGAGCATGGCCTGGAGCCCGAGGTGGAAAAGATCAAGTCGACTTGATATTTTCAATGTGGCGGAATTTCCTTTATATTTCGAAAGTTTACAGTCCTAAACTACAAGGAAACCATGCAAAAGGGGTAGAGTCATGGACTACCATCTTCACAATCCAGCACTCATTTTCTTTTAAATTTGCATCTGTTTTTCTAAACAGTTTAAAACTTCCAATAGAAATAGCTTGGATCAAAATTTCCAATAAGATAAAAGGATATACGATTATACATATTCTGGATGACTTCAGAGTCAGATTCTTTCTATAAACTTATTTTTGGTCATATCAAATAGATTTTAAATATACCTATAGATTTTTTAGAAGAGAAGGCAAAAAGTTCAACTTCCTGGGAATATTTAAGGAAAACTAAACACTGATGTCTCTGCTTTTAAAATATTTTCTTGAATTTAGGCTTTGTGTTGATTAAAGAGTTGATACTGCCCACCCTTAGAATCATTGCAGAGTGTAACTCCAGATGGGAACTGTATATATTTTTCAGCTTCTTCTAAGATTGATTCTCAATAGTATGGTTTCATCGTTTGATTTGATGCACTATTAAACCCTCCACACAGTGTCTTTGTTAGAATTAGAAGGTCACTTGGGGACATGTAGACCTTTCTCCCATGTAATGTGATAAACTGTTTGAAGGCATCCCTGACAGACAGCCATTTGGCCTCTTCTTGAATAATTCCAGTGACCAGTGACGGGGAGCTTACTACTGCACAAGGCAGCCCATTCTCTGATTGGTCTGCTCTCATTGTTACAATGTTATTCCTTATATTAAGACAAAACTGCCTCCCAGTAACCTCCACCCATTGGTCCTAGTTCTGACTTCTGGAGCAACACAGAACCAATCTACTAATCTACTCCCTCCTGTACTTGACAGCCTTTCACCATACTCGAATGTAAGTATAAAACACCTCACCAAGTAACCCTAACCGTAAATGCTTATACGTATGCCTATGCACATTCCCATAAATATATGTGATTATCCATGCCAATGTTTTATGCCTTATAATGGATAACCAAGAGCTGACATATATTGTGGCTACATGATTGTTACCCCTATCTGGTTGGGCTCAAGAAATTTGCATTTTATGATACAAAATACCATGTATTTGAAAAAAATAGAGACGACAGGAACAATCTGTTGTATTTCTTATTAATGCTAAATGAGACAAACACAGGAGTAAAAATTCATGTTAACGTAGTTCTTCATAGTTTGCAGAACAGGGCTTGCATTATTTTATTTAATACTTATCAAAATATGTAAGCAATATATCCTTACTTCATCCATTTTACTGCTAAATACACTGACGTCTAGAAAGATTACATGAGGAGGGTCAAATATTAGAAATGAGAAGTAGGCCCCACTGACTTCCCCAACCTCACATGGCACTAAGCAGAGTCTATGTTGAGTCTATGTTGAAGAAATCATTCGGCTTTTATTGAATATGTTTCACTATTTCTTCTCTGCTACTACAAAACCAAGGCAGTCAGGAATCACTTCTCTGGCCCTTTTGGTTTGAGGTGACAAATTGGGTGTGAAAGTAATTTCCCGTGTAGGCTGCAGCATTAGATCAGGCTGACCCGTCTTCTGTGGTTGTGTTGAACTTTGGAAAATGATATTAGTGCTTTACAGCTTTTCTTAGACTGCACTATTTCTTCCTCTTGGAATTCTCTTTTGGTTAATGGAAACTAGTGCTGAAAAATGAAGCTGATTTTTTGTTTTCCTAAAAATAATTTCACAGAATTACTTTTGCAGAATGTGATACAATCTACCTAGATTCTCTACCTCTCCTGCTATGGCTGTGTGAGCGTGACTGTTGTGTTAATAATGTTTGAAAATTCAAAATCTGCTCTCACCAAGCAGAGTCAACCCCTTTGACATCACACCACACAGTCATAATTATGGCCCACCAACCCCCACCTGACAAGTGCTTAGGAAGACAAATGAGATGAGAGGGACAAAAGCTTTTAGGAGGAAGGGTATTCTAGAGACATAAGCAACATCTTATCGTTTCTCACCTCCCCAAATATTCAACCGTGGATGATTCACTAATAAATGCTTTTTCGGGCTTGGTCCTTATAGTCTACCAATTGGCCTTTTGCATTGGATAAGATCTCAAAGGTCATTCTGGATGCTTCCATAAGATCCTCCAATGTCTTCAGCATCCTCTCCTCTTTCTACTTCCCCTTTTCCCCAGCTTTTGTCACCTCTCTCTCCCAAGGCTCCCAGATGCCTAGAGAAACTTTCCCTATGAAATCACTTCCAATTTTATTCTCTTCGAAAAAGGCCCAAGCTCTGGAACTTTTCTCCCTGCAGTCCACTCTCCTTCAGGGGTCAGTTATCTGACCACTTTTCCCAGAATCCAATGGAATAACTCTTTGGATGTGAAATTTGACATATCGAGGGGAGGTATTTGGGTGGAGGGCAGATTACATCCTGGTAACACTTCTCTTCCGCCTCCAGGGGTTTGGCTGAAAAGAAAACACGCCTACATCTGCGTGGCAGTCATCTGGGCCTATGCTTCCTTCTGGACCACCATGCCCTTGGTTGGTCTAGGGGACTACGTGCCTGAGCCCTTCGGAACCTCCTGCACCCTGGACTGGTGGCTGGCCCAGGCCTCAGTAGGGGGCCAGATTTTCATCCTGAACATCCTCTTCTTCTGCCTCTTGCTCCCAACGGCTGTGATCGTGTTCTCCTACGTGAAAATCATTGCCAAGGTTAAGTCCTCCTCCAAAGAAGTAGCTCATTTTGACAGTCGGATTCATGGCAGCCACGTGCTGGAAGTGAAGCTGACCAAGGTAACTGCAGTGATAGTTTACAGAGGTGTTTTCTGATCAATTAAAACTTTATAGGGCAAAGAGGATAGGGAATATTGGAGGCTGGGAGAGTTTAGAATCTCTACTGGTTATGTACTTCTGGACTTTGCATTATTTATATAAGCCTTTGTAGTTTCTCTTTTCTCTCTCTCTGTCTCTTTCTCATTTACACAAACACATACACACACACACACACACACACACACACACTTCTAATATCTACCAAATTTGTACAGTGTATCTACTGGGGGCTTATTCTTTCTATTGAACAGAATATTATTGGTTCTTAAAAATTATTTCAGGAATAAGAATAATAACTTTTATGAATCATAAAATGCCTCATAGTATTTACTGTTTTGTATGGACTTTGGTGGGTGTGATTAGGGACTTTCTGCCACCTTGCATTATTTACAGAGTAAGAGCTTACCATGTCTGCTTTCCTAAGGGAAACTTATCTTAACACAAGAGCCATTTCTGCAAGGTTGGGTATCCTGGTAATTGCTAGTTTCAGGGTTGGCAACTCTTTAGATATTGTGGTGTAAGGAAAAGAGCAGACAATTTGAAGGCAGACTAGGGTTTTAATTCCATCGCCGACGCTGGCTGGGTTTGTGACCCAGAGTGAGATACTGAACTTCTTTGAATCTCTATTTCCTCCCTTGTGTAACAGGAATAGTGACATCTATCTCATTGGGTTGTGGTGGAGATTCAATGAGATAAAGCATGTTCTCCTCTCATCTGGTGCATAGAAGGTGTTAAAGAAACCTTTAACCTTATTTCTACCAGGAAGCCTTCCTAATCCCCCTGGCTGGTCTAGGTTCCTCTGTGATGGGCCCATTTATTTCCTGAATCTTATGTTTGTCACTCTTTTTTGCTAGGTGTGGGCAAGAGCTGCACATCCTGTGTGCTTCTGCACCCCACTGCCTGGCACCTGCTGGATGCTTAATCAAGATTGCTGGAATGAATACATAATTGAATAAACCAAGTTGATCTAATTACCTTGATGAGTATTAAGTGGGCCCTTGACCCCTGGCTTGAGTGTCTCTGTCCTTTTTATGCCTGAGGAGGGATTTTGCTTTGCTTTGTTCTTTCACATTGATGGTGAAGTCTTTTTAAAACTCATACACATGAACTTCTGCTTCCCTCGGAGGACTCCTCTCCTTTATTGCTCATTGAATGTTATTTGTCATTGAGGGTTCAGATTCAGAGAACCCCCGGGTGGATTCTAAGTTTGTGGGAAAGCTGAACTGTACTGTTTTTTTTTTAACACAATTAATTAATTCCTTTCCTCTGGTTCTTCTTAGTTGTTAGCTTAAATATCACTTCCCTCTGAATCATTCTGCAAATTGAATTCAAGTCCTCCTATTATGATGTTTCAATGCTGCCTTTACGTTTTCTTTTTAGAACTTGGCACAATTTATGATTAATTTACAATTACATACTTATTTTTGTGATTATTTGGTCAATATCTGTCTTTATCATTAGTCAGTAAGGCCCGTTGGGGAAATGACCATATCATTTTGTCCACTTTGTTTCCCCAGATCAAACACAATGCCTCAAACATATACTTATTGAAGGAAAGAATTTCAAACGACGGGTCAATCCCAGTTTTGCCACTAGCCCACTGAGAAGTCTCACAAACCTGCATTTGTTATTTATTTTGGCTTTTAGTAGCTGAATCCCTTTCTGCGTCTGGAATTTCCCTATTCAGGAATTTCCAACATTTTCTTTCTTGCTGAGGAGTAGGGAGGAGGAGCTAGGTGTCTGTGCAAAGATTGCCTCTTAGTTTAAAAGATACAGAAAGACCAGGTGTTAATTTTCCAAGATTCTTTTGCAGCTCGGGTACAGCTATGACCCTAGGCTCTGGCCACATCAGCCTCTCCCAGGAACTAGAAATGCTCGATGCAGGGCAGGAGGTCTCTCCTGACCATGGTACAGCAGCAGTGGTTTCTGTGTCAGAACCAGTTCAGGTCATGGTTTTGGGTATCATTTCTGTCTGCTTGGCCTCAATTCTAAGTTCAGCATTCCCAGTGATGCTCTGTCCTAACTAATGTATTCCTTTTCTGTCTCACTTGGCCAAAGTCAATTTCTGTTGCTTGCAACTGAGAATCTTGACTGATTCACCTGGGGCAAACCACTTAATCTCTCTGGGCCATAGTTTTCTCATCTGTGAAAGGAGGTGGGGGAAGAGAATTAAATGATATCTAAGTTGCCTTCTAAAACTCTGAAGTTCTATGAAAATGGCTAGATTGGTTGGATTGTTTAAAGGTCTATGGCAATAACTCTTATTACTAAAACCACCCGGTCTCTGAACCTGAGTATTTGTTCCCTTTTGATAGCAGTATTCCTGCCTAAAGGGGCTTAGTTCATCTACTGTGAAGTCTCCCTTATTTTGCTGAAACAGATACTTAATGATTATTTCCTGTTCTTCCAGCCAGCCACTGCCTTGACAGGGAGTATTGTGTTCAGTTTTAGACAAAAACCCCAAAACACAGATGCATAGGGTGACATGACCTAATTTACATCCTTTCCTTTCAATCACAGAATTGCTTGTTTATAGAGTAGTGGTATTTTAGGATTTGAGAAAATTGCGACTGAGAAGTGCAGAATTCTTCTCCTTTCTTAAGAGTATGAATTAATATTTTCCATTTGGATCACAACCAAGCTAACATATGGTGGACACCTCAAAGCTCTCAGAATTTTTCTTCTTTTTAAGTGTATGGAGAAGGGTCTGGGGAACTTGTCCTGAGTTGTCATTCTCTCGATAGAATAGAAGAGGAAGAAACTCAAACTAGATGTGCTTAGACTTGTCAAATTACTTAATTTCTTGAAAGTTCGTGTCAAAGCTAAGTATCACCACCCTTATTTTTATATATATGAGAAAACAAATGGTCAAAGAAGGTAGGTCATGGCTGTCAAGCTCCCACCTTTCTCCTTGCCATTGGTAGTATCACTCAATGACCAGCTGCCAACACGTGGAGTGTCGTGGTCTCATAACTGGCATTTACTGTTGCATTACCATCTTTTAATATCATTTTCCCACTGGGTAGGAGCAAATCCGTATACTTGCTAGCTAGACCCAAGACAGAAAAACCAAGTCTTATTGTCTCCATGCTCCTGTCAATTGTATGCTCTCCTGAGGCAGGCAGGGACCCTCCCTGTCCCCATTCTCTCAATGTACAGTGTGGTGATCTCTCTTCTTGTGACCTTATTTCATTCCAGCCACTGAAATATCTTTTCTATCAGTAGTCTAGCTGATTCTGTAACATGATTCAATCTTGTTATTGATGGTGAATTTATTACATATCTTTAACCCTCCTTTTAAGCCTTCACTTCCACATCAATTCTATGTCCTCTTCTCATCTATTTCATTATTCAAGGTAGCATGCAACTTCAAATGCTGGCTGTAGTCTTACTCATATCTGGGCAAAGGAGCCTGGTGGAGGAACTGAGATGGTGGTTCTCAGACAATCAGAGATTCTGTCTCACTCACATTGGTTGCTGGAGCTAAACCAAGATTGGAGTCCAAACCCCAGAGTATCTCCATGTTGATGACTTTCCCACTGTCCCACACTGCCTCAGCACACGGACAGAATTGGACCTCCCTTCTTGGAAACTTTATCTGCTGGAATGGTTCAGATGTATTGGGCCCAAAGGCAGAGCCTTATATAACTTGGAGAATTTACTTTCAACCCCATTGCTCTATTATTGCTTTAATTGGTTAATTCACTGCAATTATCTACTATGGGCAATATTGCTTATGTGACACTTAATGCCAGCTTGAAGTATAGCTGGAACGCACTGATATCCTTTGGTCCTCTGCAGCAAGATGTGTTTAAAATGAACTGGGTTGCAGATGTGTGATTCTTTTGTAGAAGCTAGACATGTATCCTGTGAATTTCCTCCCACAAAAACTGTCTAATTTAAGAATTTGAAGTTTTACTGCCTTTCCAGTGAACCAAAACGCAGTAATAAAAGTGAAGTGATTAAAAAATAAACAACTTAGAAAAAGTTGACAGGTACAGGTAGGTGCCTGTGTTAGATTTGATTTAATGATTTCTGGGAGAGAAATTTTGGAAAACAGAAATGAGGGCATACTAAGAAATGAGGAAGGCAAAGAACAGACAGATGAAAAGATTAAACACAGTCCAAGTCGAGTAGAAAGTTCTGGGAAAACTGAGTATAACGTGAAAGTTTTGGAAATTTTTGTAGAGTGTATCTTAAAATACTTTCAATATTTAATATTTTAGTGTTTACTATTTTATGGAGTATATTTTACATGAGAAGGTTGTAAAAAATGAATGTGTCTCATATTAACTTTCTATTCACTTCAAAAACATAACATTCTGCAGTAACTTCTAAATCTAGGCTTTTATCCTTCTTTCTGCTTTAAACTTGATTTCTAGCCATTCAATTTAAAGTATTTAATTTTATTCTAATCTCAGAAAAACCGCAATGATTCATTTGCTATGTGTTTAAAAACCACAGTCTATTTAATTCTCCCATGTCCTCTTAAAAAAGATAACATAATGCAAATATTTTAAATCCTTCCTGTTCCCCATTGCACACTCCCATAAAAGTAGAAAATACGTAAAATGTAGAAAATATTATTGACTCAGTGCTAATCTATTTTTTGTCAATGATTTTGGCAGCAGCATGGAAAACAGCTTTTGAGATACTGTGAAATCATCATATGAGTCACCAAAGGAGAAAGGATGGAGCTATGTTAAGTATCCAGACATCTGCCAAAGCAAGTTTTATTTATATAGTTATTGTTTATTTGGGGAGTTAGAAAAAAAAGACCCTCACTGTGAGCTCTGAGGCATCCATTCTATTTACAAACAAAAGTCACACAGACCAAACCAAACACAATTTCTCCTGGGTAGGCTTCTTCAGGGGAAAAGGAGGCAAGCAGGAGAGTTGCATGCATGCATTAGGCCTCATTTAGAACTGTTAAACACAGGTGAGGATTTTGGCTCAGGACCCTAATGCAAGGCTGTAGGACCCTAACGCAGGGCTTCAGGATGTGCAGGAGGTCTGGGCTCACTTGATTCATCTCTTTGGGATTTAGATTCTCTTTTGCAAAACGGAGTGAAATAGATGTTGTTGTTTTTCTCTGCTGCAGTTAATTTTTAGAGATGAGCCTTAAACTTCTTGGGTGGAATTTCAGAACCTGAGACTTTAGGGCAGGTTTCCCATGCTTCTTTTTTGACACACTTCACAAATGTGGGGTTCTCAGGGCAAACACACCATCCTGACTGTCTGTTCCACAGGTCGAGAAGTCTGAGGGGTACAGATCATTCCTGCATACAATACTCCGCTCCCATGAAAGCGTAGGGAAATGTACGTGCACACATATGCCTTTGTTACAAGAAAAACATGTCCAATTGAATTTCTAAAACAAAACATGAACAAATATTTTTGCTCTATTATTAATAAAACATTTTGTGTATCATTCCTTATCATTGATCCTCTACACTAGCTTGTCATGACTCTGATGTTGGGAACTTTTATTTCACTTCTTGAATAAGGTGATAGGCGAAAGAAGAAATGGTGCCTGACTCGGCATCATCCTTACATCTTCCCAGGGTCTTGAACTCAAAGATAAAAGGAAGACCCACTTTTCCTAGAACTCCCTTATAAAAATCCAAAGATGGGTCTGATTATGCTTTTTCTAATTCTGTGCCCATCCTGCTCCTAATACTGTAACCATGGGCCATGCAGTCCTCTGATCAGAATGTGATCATGTGCTGCCTATGATGTCAACTCCATAAAGCAGCTTAGGAGGCAGAAGTGATGCTGGCAATGCTAAGGTAGATGGTATAATGGGAAGATGAAAACAAACTCAGATGTCCATTACACAATTAGTTTGTGTTAATTTGAATACAGTTTCATTATTTATCTTACAGAGAGAATATTCTAGTAGATAACAGTGTAGGGGAACTTTGACGTTAGTGCACTCCCTCTCAACTAGGGCCTGAAATAGCTCAAGTTTACAATGAAAACCAAAGCTTGGACTTCATTTGCCAGTGTCAGTACTCTGGTTAAAACTCCTCTTATTTCTTGTATAGACTGTTGCCTAAACAAAACTGCTAACTACGGAAATTCTATGTGGGCAGGGATTGTGTCTGCTTTGTTCATTGCTTTATCCTCAACACAAAACATATAGGAGATGCCCAATAATACTTGCTGATTAAATGAATAAACAATGATCTTTCTACCTCCTACTTCTTCCTGCTCCATTTCATTTTACAGGTTCATCTTCCTAACCACAGCTCTCATTAAGTCTCCTGCTCAAAAACCTACTATTGCCTCAAAACACATGGAATTAAGTACAAGCTCAGTAATATGTTATACAAAACCCTGAATACATGGATGTTGTCTTTCTCTCCAGCCTCCTCTCCCTTTGTTGCTTTCTCATACCCCAAGGTGAATCGCTCGCTAGTTCCTACACAAACCTCACACACACATCTGTGCCTTTGCTCATGCTGGTCTCCCTACTATTCCTTTATTTCCACTTTCCAACATGCAGATTCTTTGCCACATCCCTCATGAAACTATTCTTAATTTGCACTATAGCATGTAATTTTGTCCTCCTTTAAGCTGGCACTTAAATCCTATTCTGCCTTGTACTGTAGTTATTTCTACTCCAGGGGGATACAACTCAGGTGCTAAGGTGGACTGGTGTCCCCCAGAGCACTTGGCATCATGTCTTGCACAAAGCACTTGTTAAAAAAGGTTTATTGAATTAAAGTGAAATGATCTATAGGGTTGGGTAGATAGTTACAGGGCACTAATTAAGGTTACATTACTAAAGGGACAGAATTGCAGATGGTGAGACACTAGTGAGGGTGTTTTAAACCCTATCTCTAATTATTCCTTGGTGTGAACGTCAAGAGGACCCTAAGGTAATTACAATTCTGTGAGAGAGAAAAGTGCTTTTTTGGAAAAGTCTTGTTTTATACAACTGTGTCACTTTGGTTAAAGCTCTATGATTCTATTTTACTTTTTACCTGGTGAATTCCTACTTTCTGAGTCTCAAACCTGAGAAAAATTTGAGCCAAAAGAAGTAATTTAATAAAAATCTCTGAAGAAGATTCATATTATAATTTCAAACAAGGGTAGAGTTTCTAAGTTTCCTGAGGCAAATAAGGGTGATTTAAAATTCATCAAGGTGAACATATTTTCCATTTAGCTTTTAAGTGGATGTGGGTTGAGAAATCTGGAAGTTTCAGGGGCACTGATGTCTTTTTAGCATGATTTCTTGCCCAATAAAGGCACAATCTGACAGGTTAGGGTTAAACATTGGATCTGTGGGTAAACTCAAATTTTAGAGTAGAGAATGGACAGGATGTGGCAAATGGGATAAAGAATCATAATATCTTCTCCTGGCTGAACATCTCAGAAGTCCATATGAAATGATTCCTATCAGCAAGATAAATGGGATAATAGATAGACTTTTTTGGGTATAAATCGGGTACCTGCTCCTCCCTCACACCCATCATTTCCACCAGGTGTCTTGATTCTGTTCTCCATTGCTTTCCCTCACCAGGTGGCAATGTTGATTTGTGCTGGCTTCCTGATTGCCTGGATCCCTTACGCAGTGGTCTCTGTGTGGTCAGCTTTTGGAAGGCCAGACTCCATCCCCATACAACTCTCTGTGGTGCCAACCCTACTTGCAAAATCAGCAGCAATGTACAACCCTATCATTTACCAGGTCATTGATTACAAATTTGCCTGTTGCCAAACTGGTGGTTTGAGAGCAACCAAGAAGAAAACTTTGGAAGACTTCAGGTAAAATTTCAGAAGTGAGAAATGAATGATCCTCTCTTTGTTTCAAAATCCCACAGGGTTCAAGCCACTCCAATGTGCTATCTTCTTAGGGTTAGAGCTCATCACTTAGGAGTAGTGTAAGGAAGACTTCATTTTCTGTTCATCAAAATTCCTAAAATCAAGTAACCAGATATGTAGGGTTGGATGACATGGGTAGATAGTGAGAAAAGTGGTTCCGTTTTTGATTGTAGAGCAACTAAGATACGGAACTACGTCCGTTTGAGTGAGCACTAGGCATCACTCCTCCTTATCTGGGACTAAATCCATTTCCTCCAAGAGTACTGTTCCACATAGCATTGATCCACAATTAAGGGCTCACAACAGAAAAGATTCTCCTGTTTGGGACATTTCTACTATTAGCTAAGAGTATAGGATTTGGGCAGGTAAAGGAAAGGGGGAAGGGAGATGATGTTTTTACTCTCTGCCAGGTTCTTTATTTTCACAAGAGCCCCGTATTACTCCTTCTCTTTGCCAGATGAGGAAACTGAAGTTCAAGTAAGGTTGAGGTTAAGTCAGCTGCCCATGTTTACACAGTCAGGAAGAAGCAGAGCAGGGATTTAAATTCAGGTGTATTGGGTTTCAAAACTCATGCTCGTTCATCTACAGTTTCTACTACACAATGAGTGAGTGAGTTTGGGGATCCAGCACCATTTTTCCTAAAGGCTCAGGGTGAGTAAAGAGTTGAAGATGATTGGTGTTTTTCTGTCAACTCAGAGCCAGTCTTAGCGGTAGAATGTGGAACAGGCACCTGAATTCACAGTCTGAGGTGAGGGGTGTTGAGAAGGCCCCAGGTTCTCTGAGCCCCTTTAATTCTTATTCACTTGATGTCCAGTTATTTTTCAATACTATTTTCCTCAAGTAAGTAGGAAACAGGAAAAAACGGTAGAACTAGCTCTGAGAAGATGTGGTTTTTTATCTTGTTCTTTCACTGTGCCTGAGCAAGTGACAAATCTTTTGACCTTTAGTTTCCTTATAGTGTAGGTAGAGGATGAAATGAAAAAGGTAATAAAAAAGGCACAAATAAAAGGTAGTATTGTCATTGTTGCTGTGGTACAGGGGAAGAAACACAATTTGGAGGGAGAAGACCAGTGTTTAAGATCGATTTTGCTATTTACAATAGCTTTATTCTTTGGGCAAATTTACTACTTAGAGCCTAAAACTGGGAGGAGCTGATAGCAATACTCATCTTCCGAAATTGTAAGAATTACACACAATGCATGTGTGAAAAGGGCTAGGTAAAAACTCTTAGTGTTTTTCTCCCCAGAAGGCACTGTTGGTGGTTAATGCCTTTTCTGTTGAATTGAATAAATTCAAATGCTAAACTGCATCTATTTTGGAAGTAATAACACTTTATCCTTACCAAGTATTAATACTTCATTATGAATGCAAGTGGAGAGAATACTTTCAACAGAGCGGTTGTGGGAGAAAATAATGGGGCACTTCTTTTTCTGAAGGAGATGGGAATTTGACAGGAATGGCTGAAGGCAAATTTCACCTACCTTGTAATTCTGCCTCAGACTGACTCTGTGTTCTGTATATTCGTTCACAAGTGTGAGCAGCACATAAATATTCAACATTCAACAATGAAAAGAGGAAAATTTATGCGGAAGAAAGTGACCTAGGGCCACAAACCTTTGGAAAAATCAGCCAGGCAGGAGTCAGTTTAGTTCGCCTGCTCCCATTAGCCATTTATACGAAATACAGCAATTGCTTTGCTGGAGGAAGACAAGGCCTATTTCCTTACTCCAGAGTTTCTGCTTTTGGTGGAAAAAGTAGGTGGCAATGCTGAAGCAGGGAGAAGCCCTTGGATTCTAGAGGCTGAAGCATCTTCAGGAAAGAAATGTTGAAGAGGTGTGATGAGTTGCAGACTTGAGAAGGATCTCCTTCAGACAAGAGCAGAAGGGTGGGAAATGGCCACCAGAGGTTTCTTTTTAGCTTTCCAGAGAAGCAAAAAAAAAAAAAAAAAAATTCTTGTTTATCTTTGTTGTTATTAAGAAGCTAAGAAAATGGGTAACATGGAGGCCCATAGAATGAGGGGAAGTGATATGAAGCCAGTCCAGAGTGGTTAATGTACTACCAGAACAATTAAATTCAATTTAACTGGATTAATGGATATCCTTGTTCTTTCCCTGTCTGAGCTCTGAAATGTATTTGCTTTTAATGGGAGACCCTCTTGGGAAATATTTCAAATTCAAATAAAAAAGCTAATGTGTTGAATATGAGAATGTGGAAATAAATTTTGAAGAATTGTAACAGTTCATCAAAAGTTAATTCATTTTTTTTCCTCCTAAATTGAGTCCCCTGTGATTTTGGTAGAAACTGATGAATTAAAGAAAGAAATGTGGCAAGAGTCTTTTCTGAAGTGTTCACCACTCTTGGGTATCCAGGTGTCATCTGTTGTATTTTGGAAACAGTCTTTCTTCACCCTGGCTGTGTGTTAGAGACACTGGGGGAACTCTGAAAAACTAATGCTGTCTGGACCCCTGCAGATATTTGGCTTTAATTGATCTTTTAAAAAAAATTAATTATTTTTGTTGAGGTAACATTGATTTATAACATTATATAAATTTCAGGTGTACATCATCATAGTTTGACTTCTATATAGACTACACAGTGTTCACCACCCAAAGTCTGGTTGCCATCTGTCAGCGTACACATTTGCCCTTTTACCTCTTTTGCCCTCCCCCCTTCCCCTCTGATAACCACCAATCTATTCTCTGTGTCTATGTCTTTGTTGTTTTTCTTATCTTCCACTTATGAGTGAAATCATATGGTATTTGGCTTTCTCCTTCTGACTTTTTTCACGTAGCATAATACCCTCAAGGTCCATCTATGTTGTTGCAGATGTCAAGATTTCATCTTTTTTATGGCTGAGTAGTATTCCATTTCATACACATACCACATCTTCTTTTTCCATTCATCCACTGATGAGCACTTAGGTTGTTTCCAAGTCTTGGCTGTTGTGAATAATGCTGCAATGAACATAGGGGTGCATATATCTTTTCAAATTAGTGTTTTTGTATTCTTTGGATAAATACTCAGAAGTGGAATAGCTGGATCAAATGGTAGTTCTATTTTTAATTTTTTGAGGAGTATCCATACTATTTTCCATAGTGGCTGCACCAGTTTACTTTCCCACCAGCAGTGTATGAGGGTTCCCTTTTCTTCACATTCTCTCCAACACTTGTTATTTCTTGTTTTTTGAGTAATAGCCATTCTGACAGGCATGAGGTGATATCTCATTGTGGTTTTGATTTGTATTTCCCTAATAACTAGTGATATTGAACATTCATGTGCCTATTGGCCATCCATATATCTTCTTTGGAAATATGTCTGTTCAGATCCTCTACCCATTTTTTAATTGGGTTGTTTGTTTTTTTGTTGTTGAGTTGTGTGAGTTCTTTATGAATTTTGGATGTTAACCCCTTATTGGACATGTGATTTGCAAGTATCTTCTCCCAATTGTTCAGTTGTCTTTTCATTTTCTTGATGGTTTCCTTTGCTGTGCAAAAGCTTTTTAGTTTGATGTAGTCCCATTTGTTTATTTTTCCTTGTTTCCCTTGCCTGGCGAGACGTGGTTTTCAAAAAGATACCACTAAGACTGATGTCAAAGAGTGTACTGCCTACTTTTTCTCCTGGGAGTTTTATGGTTTCAGGTTTTACATTCGAATCTATAATCCATTTTGAGTTAATTTTTGTGTGTGGTGTCTGATTGGTCTTGATTGGGCCTCAGCTTCAGTTGTTTGGTTAACTCTCCCAGATGGTTCTCATACAGCCATTGTTGAAAGCCAGTGAACCAGAGCCTGGGAAAGGAAAACATTAGCAGTGCAGCTCATGGAGTCAGAGGCCTTCCATCCACCTACGTAGAAACCAATGAGGCCACCTATCGTCAGTGACAGGTGAACCAGACTTCAGATGCTAGGCCAATCTTAGATGGAATATAAAAGTCAAAAGACACTGGAGTATATAGTGAAGGCATTTTACATTCCTAGTATTTTAGTGAAGATAAAGAACAAAAAAGAACAAACCACCAAACTCTGACATTGTTATTGTAATCAAACCTCCCCTGACCACCTTGGTTTGAGTGCTGTCTTTCCAAAGGTTGCTTTTTAGTAGGTGAGTCACAGGGCCCAATTGAGTGGTGGGTAGATATGCAATGACTTTTGTCCTAGAGGACAGAACCTCACTAGGGCACAGGAAATGTGTCATGAACAAGTGGCTTGTTTTCGGAAAGCTCCACCCAAGGGATTTCTTGATTTTGAATATTCTAAATTAAAGTATTATTTTCCATCTTTTTCTAATTCAGGTCTTGTGCAGTCTAGTCTTGTGAAAGTCTTGTGCAAACTTGTGTAGTCAAGTTTGACCTGATATATGTATATATACATGTATATATACAGATTTTCCTTGACTTATGATGGGATTAGTCCCATAAATCCATCATAAGTTGAAAATGCGTTTAATACACCTAACCTACTGGACATCATAGCTTAGCCAAGCCTACCTTAAACATGCTAAGAACATTTCTATTAGCCTACCGTTGGGCAAAATTATCTAACATAAAGGCTATTTTATAATAAAGTGTTGAATATCGTATGTAATTTACTGAGTACTGTACTGAAAGTAAAGAACAGAATGGTCGTATGAGTACAGAACGGTTGTAAGTGTGTCGGTTGCTTACCCTCGTGCTTGCTGCCTAGCATCACAGAAGGGACCATACTGCATGTTGCCAGCCCGGGAAAAGAGCAAAATTAAAAATTCGAAGTATGGTTACTACTGAATGCGTATCGCTTTTGCACCATGATATAGTCAAAAATTGTAAGTTAAACCATCGTAAGTTGGGTTATATTAAGCTGCATTTTTCTTCTATATCTAGGCTGCACACTGTAACCACAGTCCGGAAGTCTTCTGCTGTGCTGGAAATCCATCAAGAGGTATGAAGATGGACACAGCATCACTCATGGACACAATTATTCACTTATTTGCCTCTTCACTGCTATTAATGTTTGCTTGTGACCACCCTTTTCTCTTTATATTCTATTTTTATATTTTGTACACTTTTCCTCTTTTTCCTTAAGCCAGGATTTGCTGGGAAATTTCAATGGCCAAATGGAAACTAGATTATAGGCTTCTACTTTAAGGAATATTACTAGAATGAGCCTCCCTGAAGTTTTCTTTTCATTATATTTTAAAATCTATTGTCATGCCAAACAGTATTAAGTCTGAGATATTAAGAAAAATGTTTAAAAGTTTTATTTACTAAGGTGTCATTTAATTTTATTACATCATCATTGTTATTCCTTAATGTAGGGCCAGGGACGCAGTTTCTGGGGTTCATTTAGGTGGGTGATCGTTGGGGCAGTGCGTTGGCCCTTGACTAGTAGATGCTTCTGATCCTTGCAGCCATTCTCTTGTCGTGCTAACAGAGGGTCACACTCTAGTGGTGGGGATTCCATCAAGTCATCCTCTAGGGAAATCAATTTTGCCTTAAATTCCTAAATGGAAAACTCTACGGTATCTTGGAATTTGAGGACAAAAGTAATTGCCATTGATGATAATTTTACCCACGTGAGTTTTTCTCATTAAGCTCCAAATACTAATATAGTGAATGTAACAGGGAGTTCCTAGCTGTAATTATTCAAGAAACGAATTTAGTGAAAATAGCCATGTATAAGTGTTGTTTCCTTTACCGTCTGTTTTCTGTTACCTTTGTTCTTTCTTTTATCTATTCTTTCTTTTCAACAAACACCTTGTGAGGTTTACAGGTAAAGAGAGGCAGAGAAGAATGAGATGGAATGACTTCAAAGGCAGATCCCTGCCCTTTAAGAGCTAATGAAAGGGGCAGGCATGTAAATACTAGGTCCAAATTGACCCTCAAGTCATTGTCTGATCTTCTTTCCTGATCCAATGAGTGGGGCCATCTATATTGCAGTTCTTTTAATTCAAGGCCTAGGAGGTGTCATCCATCTCCCTTGCTCCATTCATCTCCCCCTCCTGCTATAAACCTAAGTCCTGCTCAACAATTCTGGTAACAGCTGGTGAGAGAAGTGAAAAAGGGAGGAGAGAGGCCCCTCGAGTGCTATTGATACTCTCTGCACTCCTTCCATTTGAGGATTTATGGAGAATCGGATCCTCCTCCAAGGCTCAGCCCTCAGTACATGGCACCTTCAGTTTCTTCGTCTTTTCATTTTCTGCAGAGTTGGGGTGGGGGTGAAGAATGAGTTGATGAGTGTCAGTGGTAAAATAAGTGCTAAAAAGATGGGTGTATAAGACACAAACTACGATTAAAGCAAAAGGAGTGACAACTCTGCTTTGGGCCTGGGACTGCTCACCAAAGGCTGGAGAAAAGAGGCAGAATCATCACTAGAGTAGAGAGGCAAGGGACTTTTAGGTAGATGTGTAAAATATAGGGGTGTGAAAGAGTGTGGCACCTTAGGTGGAGGGGGACACAGGTTTAGAGCAATGAGTCAGACTGCCTGTGTCTGCACCCCACTCGGTGCCCTTTGGCAAGCCTGTGAAATGGGGATTGTAAAACAATTCACCACAGGGTCATGGTGAGACTTAGGTGAGAAAATATCTATATAAATCACTTAGCACCATGACTTTAACAGAGAAAACACCCCTTACATATTAGCAATTGCTATTATTATTATTAATGTAGGTGGTGGTGGTCAGATGCATTTTTAGCGGTGGTAGTCAGCAAGGGCCAGGTCAGACCCCAATGGCCTTGTTGTTTATGCTGTTATATGAATCTTACCTCGAAGGTGATGAGGAGACCCACAGGATTTTAGGCAGGGGAAGGAAGTGATGAAGTTTATGATTTTTAGAAAGACCAGTCTGACGGCAGTGTAGAGGTGGATTGTTCTGGGTGGGGATGGAGTTCAAGATTAGAGGTTGGGAGACCAGTTAGACAGCTTTATAAAGAAATTATGATTTATGAGGGCCTGAGTTAAGGATTGGTAATAGAAATGGAGATGAGAATATAGGTGTAAAATATTTAAAGAAGTAGGAGATCTTGACAATTGATTGCCTGGGAGATGGAGGAGTCAAGGATGACCTGGGGGTATCTGCTTAGGGACCAGTGAGGATAACAGTACGTACAGAAGGGAAAAATTCAGGAGGGAGAGTGGGACGGGGGCAGATAATGAATTATATTTGGGATGTGTTGAACACAGTGTCCACAACACAGGTAAAGATATTGAAAATAATATCTAGTTAAAAATAACCTAAAGTCATACCTGATGATATGGGGATTATAGAATTCAGAAGTTAAGCAGGTAGGGAAAGAATGTTAAAGTAGAAGTTTCTGGCTTCAAAAGACCTGAATAAAATGAAGTGAAGGAGTTTTTGTTTCTTTTGTTTTGTTTTTGAAGGAATGATTATGGAAGTGAATGATTGAGGGAAGAAGCAGAAAAGAACATTCAGTTGGTGTCAGTTTGTCTAGAAGGTAGAATTTAACACTGACATCGTATGGAAGTCCCTGAAGGTAGACATACTTTGTCATTTATTAACTGTTTAACTAGAATGTGGTCTTTAAAAAGCATGTATAAGAAAGAATTAGCATAGTTATGGGGCAGAGGAGGAAGAGTTTAAATACTAGAAGCTTTGGGGGAAGATCTGAAAATTAACTTCTGCTTCCAATTTTAAAAATATGACTTAAAATGTGATCTTCCATGCTCTGGTTCCACAATTTTTTGTACTACTGTGTGAGCTGGGAGGCACCAGAATTGTTACCAGTACTGACAGGGAAGGAGAGAGCTGGTCCTTGGGGTAGAATGGAGGAAGAAAAGAATGAGTCCTTGACAGTTGGCTTGCCTACACCAGGCTCTTGGTGGATAATTGCCTCTTCCCCAGGGGCCTCCAATAATTGAGAAAGCTCTATGTAGCCCCCAAACACTTCTACAAATTTGATTTAAGCTTATTTTAACTAAAAAAAAAAAGACATATTACATTTTGTGTAATATGGGGTTGTGTAATATGCTAGTGGGATTGTGTGTGAAACAGACTTTGAAACCTTGAGCAGACACTCTACCTACTCAGCTTTAGGTTCTCATAACTGGCTCAGTGCCTGATGTGGGAAGGACACTCAGAAATTGAATGGTTGAAATCAAAAGAGTAGCCCTCAGGTTACGAGATGGGACAGATTTGGAAGCATGGGATAGAGTATTAAATCGAGAATGTAAAATCCTAGGTCCCTGGTTTATTCTTTATTTTAAATTTGCTTGCTTCTATGGACCTCTGTTTAAATATGACCTGTCTCATTAATAAATGAATGAATAAGTGAGTTGGTGAAACGGGGATTAAGAATAGAAATGCCCTATTAACTCAAAAGGTTGAATTTCAAGAATCATAACAAAATCCAAATATGTTTTGATTTTTTCCAGTAGAGTGAGGCAATAGGGATATATTACACAGGAAAACCCAATTTTTTGACTCTTAGAAATGCCATTATCTCAAGAATCAAGCATTATGCTTATCTAGAAGTGAAGTGGTAGCTAAAATTTTTGTCTCATTAATTTTTCTCTTGAAAAACGCACTACCACTTTTAATGAGCTTTAGAAATATGAACCCCAAACCCACCAATGGGAATACTTCTCCATTAAGTTAGTGCAAATGAGGGAGAAACAAGGAGTGGGAGGGAGAGAGGAAGAGACAGAGGGAGCTGACTCGTAGGATATTGAAGGGATCACTGATGCCTGTGTAACAAAATGTCTTAAAGACTGCCAAAATGTCAGAGGACAATTTACATGGAGAGAGTGAAAATATATGTCATTGTAGAAAAAAGGTTAGCAAAAGTAGCATCAACCTTTGATTCAATAACTAATTTTGTAGAAAGCGAGCTAGGCCTATTGCCCAGAAGGCCAAAAAGTTGACCATTCTGCACTCCTCTTGTGAAAAGGGGCAAAGGCCAAGAAATATAAGAACTATAAGGAATTTAGTAAGAAAACACATCAAGGGGTGTGCCCAACCTCAAGCCATTAGCCTCCTCCACATAGCAAAACAACTGGTCACCACTGTGACCTTGAATGATTTTTCAAAGATTGTACAACTTTCACCATATAGGTTCAGTAGTTTATGGAACTGTGTGAAGTATATTATGAAAATAATTTTATTCAGGAGATTTATATCAAAACAAGCATTGGCCTTTAAAGGACTTTTCTCTATTAATTTGAACCTGCTTTCCTTAACCATGCCAGAGAGATGAGATACTATAGCAATTGTATATAATGACCTTCCCAGTTTGATTATAGACTGTATGTCTATATATATATGAGGGTGCTATCTATATAGTACCTTCACTTGAAACACAGGCTCTAGAATAGACAGACGTATATTAGATACATTACATGAAACATATTTGAGAGCAAAAATTATTCCAGATTGTGTATGTACATTATTATTGGTATTGTTTTATTTTGGTTTTAACATGGGCTAAATCTACATAGGCAAATATTATATTCACTCACTCAGCTTCGAAGCTTTTATTTAGTGCCTGTAGTATACACTCTCTTGAATGTTTTGGGAGATACAAAAGAACGGGAGGATGTGCTTTCAGTTCTTTAAGAATTTGGGGGTTTTGGCAAAGTCTTGACTTCTATTTACATTGTAAATGGTTTTAATAGTAATAATTTTTAGATGGGTGTCTACAGACACCCGTAGCGTTTACTTTGGTGGGATACTTTGAGAAACTGCAAAATATGAGGACAGAACCTGGGAATTGATTTGCACATGTGCCTCTGTGCTCCAGATGAGGAGAGAAATATGGGGTTCTCACCAAGTCCTCTAGAGCCAAATTCATTCATTGCCAGGGGCAATGATCTCCTGTAATCTCTGGATGTTTGAATGCTTGGTCTGAGCAGAGGAAAAGTTCATGGATCCATTTTCTTCCCCAGGATACAACAAAGTTGGGCTGGCCAGGTGATTTGGGTCACCGTGAATTACACATTTTCTCCTAAACAAAGATGAGAGCATCAGAGAGACAGCATAGTATAGAAGTTCAGAGTACAGTTGCTGAGTTTGCTAGACCTGACCTCCAACTCAGGTTCTGTCATTTACCTGCTGCATGAGTGTGGGCAAATTACGTGATCTCTCAGTGTCCTCACTTGTCCTAGCTGTGAAATAGGGACAGTCTTACCTCATTAGAATTTCTTGTGAGTTATTTGAATAAAGTTTGTAAGGTTCTTAGGACAGTTCTGGCCCATTGAAAGTATACCATAAGTGGAAGCTATTATTATCACCATTGTTAGAAGAACCGTATAATTATTCCAAGTGGGTTCTGTAGTGACAGCTGCTGTGGACTCTTTTCTGAAGTTGGTAGGAGAGTGTTCTTTGAGATGTCTGGTCACTATAGATCTGGATGATGTTCAAACTATTTGAAAGACCAAGATTCTGTGGGAGTGGCCACTGGTATCTTTGCTGCAGGGAGCTGCTAGTGTTAGGAACTGCCACCTTGGGAAGATGCTTGCCTATTTGAGCCACTGTTGAGGGCAGCATGTAGTGCATTAGACCAAGAGAGTAGAAGTTTGCTCTATTCCAGTGGGAATCACCTTGGGAGGAGAAGGGAGCCAGAATACCTTGTCTATTTAGCTCTAATGGAAGGATCAAGATGGTTAGCCTTTTATAGACACTTCACTGAGATGAGAACACTATAATTTCCCACTAGGGATCTTTGTGGAAATAGAGACAGAATCAAAATTTCTCTTTGGAGTTCAAGCTGGTCATAGAAATTCTGTTACCTGACCCTCTGGTTCCTAACTGGAGGGTGTATTTAAAGCAGAGAAGATTCCATTTTGAAGGCTTCTCTAGGATTTTTAACCTGCTGCTGTCTATATATGATGCATATATAGTCTGGTCTAAATCCTTGTTGCCCAGAGTGTAGTCTTCAGATCCAGAGCCTGGGTATGTCTTTGGAGCTGGTTAGATACATAGAATTTGGGCGCCAACTCTGACCTACTGAACCAGAATCTGCAATTTAACAAGGTGATTTACATGCCAATTAAATTGGGTTGAATCAGTGGTTGTGTTAAGACTAATGTGGTTATGAGTATTTTCCCACTGGACTTGGTAAAAATCAGAGCTTGTCGAGTAATAGTACCCCAGCCAATGGGCCGCTGGTGTAAGAGCAGGGAACTGGGGTCTTGAAAGTGCCCCTGTGTACTGGGGACATGAGTCTTCTGTGAGGACACCCTTGAGGCTGAGTTCCACCCTCAGAACAAATGTACAGTAGTACCAAGTGTCTTGGAGGGAGAACTCTGAGACGACAGCCTCCTGTGCAATGCTGGGGACCAGGGCCCATTCTCCTCCCCAAGAAACCAGGGGAGGGGGAAAAGAGGCTGTTGAGGAGTCAGCATTTCCTCACATACAGCATTAGTGAGGATTGACTTCTCAGAACTGACTTACTCAGAGAGGAGGATATTTCTCCTTATTTCCAAGAGTTACATTTTTCTAAGTATTTTCTATTTTGAAAGTGGCATATGCTTGCAAAGCCCACCCTCCCCACATTCACACACACATAAATGAACAAAATCTAATTTTGTTAGAGGAAAAGAAAAGCATCTGATCCATTCGATAAATGAGCCAAATTTGGCAGCAAGCATGTGGGATTTATCCAAACTGCCGAGAATTATATCTGAATCCACAAATCTTGACATTCCATCCATGTAGGAAGCAAAGCCATGTATGAGCCCAGACTAATAAAAGGTTTCAAAGCATTGGAAGTGAAGAATAACAGCACTAAAGCAGCAAGTCACTTTCAATACTCCCAGAGAGTAGAGAAACGGGCATGCTTCCCTGAATATAGGACCAGGCCCGAAAATTGTACAAACACATCCAAGCTAGTGTTTTGCAGGAGCTCACTGCCAGTGGGGAAATGGCAGGGCATCCATCTAGAAGATAATCTAATTCTGCAGTTGAACCTGAATGTGGTGGCATAGATGAGGCCCTTAGCTCAGGATGGGGATGAAACGAGGCGCTCTCCAAAGATGATACCTCTCCAAAGAAGGGGAAGATGCCCCGGATTGAGAGAAGACCCTGCCCACCTCTTCTGAGACTTTTCCTGCTATTGCTAGCTGAGGTAGCTGGGCAGGCACCAATGAGGAGCATACAATGGAAGGCATGGACGGAGAGCACGACAGTCCTGGACATCAGCAGTCAGGCCAGATTGGGAGCCAGTAGACCATGCAGGCATCTCTGTCAGAAGCAACCAGCTCAAAGGTGTTCATGGCAAGAGTCAAAGCCCCTGGAATGCAATGGGTTGAGCGGATAAGGCAGAAATGAGAGGGAGAGTGGAGGTACTGAGAGAGTGGATGAGCAAGGGGTTTCCTTTCTCATGCTGAGTTGAAGCAGCCTCTGCTGGTTCAGGCTCTGTAGGTGGACACAGCTGGAGACTACGTGGGCAGAGGAGAGCAACAACTTCTAGGCAAACTGTACAAAAAACATTTGCTGGCAAAAGTTGATATAAAAAGGGGGCAGGTGTGGCTTTTAAAGAATTCATCTAAAAATTTTTTTATATTTAGCTCCTGGAGAAAATACCAGAAGTGGCTACGTCATTGTGCACATAATCCAGCAGCACAACAAACACCACAACTAACGTCTAGTTGTTGCCTCACCCCTTGGTCACTCTAAATTTCCTAGGTGGTGGCATCGATGCCATGACTTGCTGATCAGAAATAACTGAATAATTCTGAAGGTTAGAGAATATATATGTATTTTTGGCGTGATACTGGAGGGAAGAAAGGGAGCAATATGTTCTATATTCAGCAGTTTAGTGCCTTGGTTTCATTCAATGTCATCTTGATTTAATTTAGCACAATTATTAATTAACGTAGTTTATCATTCAATATAACTGACTTTCAAACGAACAAAATCACTCATATCAATCAGGCTGCTGCTGTTGTTGTGTATTTCCCATTATAATGTCTTACGGGGTTTTTCAAATTAAGTTTTGGATTTCAGAATGGTTGAAATCATAGGTGGACATATTTTCCCAGAAAATACTCTATTGGTTTGACTTCTGATGATCAACATAAAGGAGGAGCGGTGGGAAATCATCTGAGGTTGTGAGTCTCTGATGCCAGCCTGTTTTCTGTTGATTCCAATTAGTACAAATAGGTGAGCTGTGTTCTCATTATAGTGGGAACCACACAATTAAGGGCTGTATAAAATGTCAGAACTTGAGTTATTTGCCAGGAAGTAGATTTCTCCAAGGAAAATAATAACAGCTACAATATTATTAAGTTTAATGTGTGCAAACATTGCTCTAGTGCAGAGGTCAGCAAACTATAGCCCTTGGGCCAAATCCAACCCATTGCCTGTTCCTGTAAATAAAGTTTTATTGGAACACAACCAAGCTCATTTGTTTACATAATGTCTCTGGCTGCTTCCCCTTTTGAGTAGTTAAGAGAGAGACTGTCTTGCAGAGCCTAAAAATGTATTTTCTGGTACATTACAGAAAACTTTTGTCAAAATCTGCTTTACTGTTTTACATGTTTTAACAACTCTAGTGGATTTTCCTTGTCCCCTATGAGACCTGAGCCACAGAGAATTTATGCAACCTGCTCAAAATCCCGCAGCCTGTCAGTGGAAGAGCTGGGATTCCAGCTCTCTCTGGCTGCCGACAGAGCCTGTGTCTCTTCCTGCTTAGGGATTGACAGAGATTTATTCTGTGTTTGGACTTCTTCCTTCCCTCTTGCTTGCTTTAAAATCCTACTCTAGGTCTCTTACAATAATTCTACTTCCTTGCTTGATTTACAAGTGGGATGGGGAAGTAAGAACTGATTTCCTTTCCTTTTAATGGAGTCAGGAGGTCCCAGACCAGGTGCCTTACGTCCTAACTCTGTTTGTGTTATGAAGGAACCAGTTGAAGGGGGTGTGATGAGGTGAGAGCAGGTGAGGGTAAATTCAAGAAACATTGTTTAATGAATGATTCCTATATGGGAGGCTAGGCAAAAAATAATGTATGCTCCTTATATGAAAAGAGATCATGGTCTGGTAGAAAAACAGATGAGTAAATAGATGATTTCAGTACATTGTGGGCAGTGCTGTGATAGAGGCTGCACAGGGAGTTGTAAGAGCATAAAAGAGCTCTCCTAAGCAGATTGGTGTGGGAAGGGGATGGGACCTGCAGACATTCCCAGAAGAAGGAATCCCTGATAGGAGTTGGTCAGAAGAAATTGCTTGGAGGGTCTTCAAAACCAGAGAGCCCCTCATGGAACAGTGTGCTATGGAGGCTCTGAGAAGTTGGGTTCTCAGAGACCAGGAAGAGGTCATCAATTCATGAAGGTCTTTGAACATCATGACATCGTGGCCAGTAGCTTCCTTCATTTCCAGTTGACTGTGGGAAACTATGTAAGTGTTTTTAGTACAGGTAGATTGTTTTCAGATTTCTATTTTGGGCCATACATTTGAGTTTAATGTAGTCATCATTCTCATCAAAAGGTGGCAATCGGAACACCTGTATCAGAGTTGCCTGGGATGCTTGTGTAAAATGGAAATCACTGGGCCCCACTCCACATCTCCTACATCAGACTCTCCGTGGAGTGGGACCTATTTAAATCCGTGTGATGTTTAAATCTAGTAGTGTTTATATAAATCTGCGTTTAAATAAACATCCCAGGTGACTCTTATGCATTCCACAGTTTGAGAAGCAGTTAAGGATGGTTTTAAGAAGGAGTAGGGGAAAAATTAATCTAGATGAGGGCTGATGAAGGTCTGAATAGGGGTACCTGGGCTGCAGAGGAAGGAATGGATTTTAGATGTATTTGTAAATACAAATTGACGAGAGTTGGTGATTAAATGAATGTGGGTAGTGAGTAGGAAAGGAAGAAGAATTGCCCTTCCTGATTAAAAAAAAAATTCTGGCTTAGGTTCTTGAAATGAGATAGAGAATATTTTTCTTCCACCTGAAACTGCACCTCTTCCTACCTTCTCTTCCAGATTAATTCAGATTCTTGCTCAATAAATTCCCTGTAGTCTTGGAAATGAGCACGCAGTTTAGTTCTCCAGAAACTCAAAACTAGAGTGGATGGTTGGAATGTATATTTATTGGAATGAAGACCCCAATACATAATATGATATATTTTGAAATTCTCATGCCACATGTGAGGGATGTGAAGCCTGGCAAGAAGAGCAATTTAGTTAATAAGGGGTCTGTTCTGTGAGCAGATTGGCCACTAGAGAGCTCATGTGGACTTGTTTCTGAACCAACATCATAATAGTATTTTTCTGTGAGAAAATGTTATTTGGTTCATAGTTTTTATCGTGCCATATTTCTGTTGATCAGATTCTTCAAATGAAATCCTCATACTTCACAAATCCACAAGCTAATCTGTCATGGATAATCCAGAAGTGACATAAGAGGTCCCTCCCATATATTTGAAGGAGACACTTTTGAGGATACAGTTTGCTTAGGCTGTTCTGAACAGCACAAGGGAATAGCACAAAACCCTGTTGTGATTCGAGTAAAGCCCCAAGCAACGTGCTTATCAGAAAGAACATTGCTAAGGGAGCTATCAGAACTGAGTTCTGCTTCTGGTTAGTTGTATGACCTTGGCCTAGCATGTGACTAGGTAGTGATGTTGAATACGTTGTGAATTTAACCCTCAAGGACCTTACTTTCTAACAGGAAAGGCAGAGTCAGGGGATGGATAGATGGTTTGGCTTCAAGGAGGAAATAGAATTTGAACAGAAACTTAAAGGATAGATAAGGTTTTCAGGCATACGAGGAGGTAGAGGGGCTGGCCTCCACACAGGCATGACTAGAGGATAGAAAACTGTTTGTATTAGAGGGATTGAAGAGTATATATGGGAAAATTAGGCTATACAGATGAGTAGGGAGCAGATCCTAGAGGGCTTGTAGGTTAGTCTTAGGAGACTGTTCATTCTAGGCAATGCATAGGAGTAGAAGACAAGGAAATGAGTTAGGAGACTTTGGAGGGGGAGTGGATAAGAAAGGAGGCCTGAACTAAAACAGTGGGCATTAGAATGTCCAGGAAAGGAACAGGATGAGATGCATCTGGAAAGCTCAAATCTGCAAGACTAATTGTATCTGGGAAAATGGCGAAGGGAGTTCATAGAGAAGCTCTCCTTGATGACAATGTCCATCCTAATCCTTGTCCTTCTGGTGTGTGTGTGTGTGTGGTATGGTTGGGGTCCAAATTTAGTTTTGGAGTCTCTCCACTAACTGGTGGTATGCTTCTCCCTGAAACTCAATTTTTTCTTCTCTGCAATGGGAATAACAAAATCCCTGGTTGTGGAGAGTGCATCTAAAGTGCTCACATGGTGTCTGGCACATACAGAGGAGTTAGCTTACAAATGTTAGTTCTCAGATTTCCCACCCCCACACTATTTATCCCGTCAGGAGCAAAGTAATTAACAAGGAATATAGAAATAATGTTGTACCCTAGGAGCATTGAAGTCAAATATCTTACCTGAATTATCCCATTCTACTATAACGGCAGAGTTACCAACTACAGAGTGCTGGAGACCCATGATTTCAACATCCTCCAAGGCATACCTCAGTCTAGTGACCAAGGGACTCACTTTCTACTGAATTGGGCTTGTGAAAGCTGATCTGGATATAGTGCTGATTAAAGGAGATCAGGCTGCATCTCCATCTGGGCAGCTTCACTCCACATCTATAATTCGACTTGTTCTCTTACAAATGAGGTGCTGGGTAGAGGTGAGTGTGGATTGGTGAAAATACATTTTTATAACTGACAAAGCAATGCAAAGGCATCTTTTATTGATAGGAAGGGTCACCAGATTAGGGTTTGGTCCTGATGCCTTTACCATAGTATCTGAGCACCCCTCTGGGGTTTCAGGCCAACTCCAGTTTCAGTGAGGATACTGTGGACTTTCTATACTAAACTGTTCCACTCATTACAGTTAATGTGAGGTTACTACTCTGTCCCAGCTGTAGGTTCCCAGATGTGGGTCTCACGTAGGCAGGAACTGTCCAATTCTTGCAATTGAATTCCTTCCTACTTTTTAAAAATTCTGTTTAAGGATCTTGGGGATGCCCCTTCTTAGAAATCTTTGGAGAATAAGAAGTCAAACTAGGGCAACCTGAATCAATTTTTTGTAAAGAGGAGAATGGAGTCCCATTACTCCTGTAACTCAACAGAATAGCTCTTTTTCTTTCTTTGGACTATAAAATAGGAACAAAATAAGAAGAGTTTACCTTAATTTCAAAGGTAACTCTTAGGTGAAGAGGAAAGTCGTTATGCCTGACCAGAGGGAATGAGGAAACAGGAAATTTAGAAGATGGAAACAAACTTAAGCTCCTTATAAATTTTGAGTCTATTATAAACACATACAAGATGAATAAAAGGTCCTGCCAGGAGACTGTGAAATGGTCTAGTTGGGAAATGACTAATGCATGAACACAAATCTTGGTGACATGTGGGTTAGCTATCTGTGAACTTTCCAAAGGTTAAATGAACAATAATAGGATTTTGTTAATACCCTAAAGTGAGTTTAAGCCATTAAATATATGATGCACATATGCAAATACCTTTAATTGGGTGTAATTAAAAATAATGAGGTATGTTTAAAATAATGACCTTTAGAACAAGAGAGCGGTTAGGGAGAATTTGTCTAAAAAGCCAAAAAGTGATAGTTGCTTGGTGATTTCATTGTTATTTGTACAGATAATTCTCTTACTATAATAAATTGGGCACTTTGGCAAGTGAAATATATTCTAGGCCAATTGCAAGTCCCTTGGGATTCCCTGGCAGCTAGAAACCTTAGCCTTCCCAAAAGACAGCTTTAGTTAAATGAAAGATGTGCTTGAATCTTTAAGTCAAGTCTATTACTTATTACATCTGGTCAACTGAATATTTGATGTATTCAATTCTCTGTTATTCAGGGGTTGATTCTGTATTTTCTCGTGCCAAACCTTTGGTTGATTTTGACTGTAATAGACATCTAGTTGGCATATGAGAGAAAAAATTAAGCCAGCTGGGTTCTTCTTGACTGCTGGCATCACAGGTGAGCTCTACAGGTTCTATCAGGTGTGTGAAGAGCTTCATCTCCAAGATAGTGGGTCTGTGAACTCAGGAGATTAGCCATTCTTCTTAGACTTTGGTGTATGTGTGTATACATTTTTTTCCTGATTTGCTTAGTATTTTTTCAAAAACTTTCATGGAATTTTTCAAATATATACAAAACAATAGTACAATCATGCATCACTTAATGACGAGGATATGTTCTGAAAAATGCATCATTAGGCGATTTTGTCATTGTGTGATCATAGAGTGTACTTATACAAACCTAGATGGTATGGCCTACTACACACCCAAGCTATATGGTACTAATCTTATGGGACCACTGTTGTATATGCGGTCCATCATTGACCGAAATATTGTTATGTGGCTCATGACTGTATAACGAACTACTGTGTATCCATCACCTATTTTCAACAATGATCAACACATAACTTATCTTGCTTCATGTGTACCCTCATGCACTTCCTTCTCTCCCCTCTCCCCCCATTATTTTGAAGCAATTACCATCCTGGGATTTCACTACAATTTTATGAATGTCTGATTTGTGAGAACGAGATTTCCTAAAGTACGATCCACAGAAATCCTGTCCCGTAAAACTACCGCAAAAATAAAGGCTTCTAATCTTCAAGTACTTTGGGCAAATGCTAGACACCATCTCTCCTTTTTGAAGAGTATTCCTGTACAGTAACACATGAGCAGTTCTGAGAAGTCTGCATCTGAGAATGCATTTAAACCAGTATCTTCCAAACTTAACTGAGACTGGAACTCTTTATTTTCAGAAGATCCTATTTACATTATATGGAAGAAACATTAAGAGACAATATTTGCATTTACTAGGCACTCACTATGTGCCAAGTTTTCTGTGAAATGTTTTTTATATGCATTACATCATTTAATCCTTATAATAACCCTTTGAGATGTGATTTATAGATGAATATATTACCCAATTTTCAGATGAGGAAATTGAAGCTCAGAAATATGAAATAACTTGACAATGGTCACACAATAGGTAAGAGACAGGAGCAGGATTTACCCCCAGGTCTGTGTGATCCCTGAAATCTGAGTTCTCAACCACTGTGCTGTACATTTGGAGAGGAAGCGTTAGTTACACCTGATGACATGAGCATCCACTGGTGGCTTTAAAATATTCCTGTTCTCTTATAGTGCCACAGGAAACAAGGGTACAACAAAAGACACTTGGTCAGAATCACTAGGCTAAGGATTTTGTTTAATAATAATGTTTTCTATTTCCACTGTGCTTTGTAATTTTTAGATTATTGTCATATCTATTGTTTTAGATAAACTTCCCAACATCTTGTAAAAGGGTAGGATTAGCATTATTCCTATTCAGCCAATAAAGCACAGAGAAGGTACATGTCCCGCCTAAGGTCACAAATTCATTACAGAGTTGGAATTAGAACCTAGATATTTATGTCCACAGCATTTTCTTTTGACTGCACTGTGAATGTTGCATTGACAAATGGTGTGAGCCCCTGGCTCCTGGCTTGTTCTGGTTGATGCGAACTGGGGAGGCAAGGGAAAGGGAAGTGGGGGAGACTGCTTTAATCCAGAATTACTTGATAGAGGAGAGCCCACTAGTGGTAATGCTCTTTTCAAAATATTTTAGAGGTGAGGTCTGGTGCTTCCCTCAGCAGCTAAATCATGTTTTAGGGTAGGAAAGGAAGAATCTAAAGATTTCATTTTCTTAGTACAGCCTATGACTACCATCATATCTGTTTGGTCCTTTAGACCAGGTACAACTCCAATGCTTATTATGATACCTGTCTACCTCCATCCCCCAACCTGTTTTGGAAGCTCTGGTTCATGCCCTGTCAGTGATAGGAGAGGCTCTGTGGAACCACTTAGTGGTTCCTTAGCGGAGGTGTCCGTGATATAGCTGGGAAGCACCGAATGCAGAGTTGAAAGAGCAGCTATTTACCATCTATCTCACTTTCTTTGTCAAGGTCAAAGTACTGCCTTCTAGAGTACATGTTTGGTATACACTCCCATGAGTATAAAATTATGCAGAAAAATTTAAAAATTATGCAATTATTTTCAAATATATCATGGGAAGCAGGACACTTGTGTAATAGCCACACAGAATGAAGCACCAGCATTACTGGAGCTTTACAGAGGCAAACTAAGACACATTTGATGAACTGGGCATTTATTCTGGCTGAAACACACTTGCATGAAGATAGGGAACATTTGGATGTGTGGCTGCTAAAAATGAACCTTATTGCTGCATTAAAGTGGGTCAAGGTAAGCAAATGTGATAGGTTTTTTTCCACATGCTATAATTACCAAGGGCAATTCAGTTTAGTTCTGTATATACCTGGACCATAAAATTATATAATAAACCATCATTTATTGCAGGTGATTAAAATACATGTCTCTGGACAGATTAACAGAGGAGAGATACAGAGTAAAGCACCATAATCCCAGTATTTATTACATTCCCTCACATAATTACGGAAGGAATAAATTTAAAACTTATTAAAAATGTGGCAGCACCATGTTATAACAAAAAGAGCATTGGTCCTTGGATTAGATAATCAGGGTTAAGAAATCAATTCTTATACTTTAGACATAATGGCCTTGGGAAAATCATTTAATTTCTTTGAGCCTTGGTTTGCTTATTTGAAAATGGAGATAATAATAAACCCTTAAAATGTTTTTTTCTGGGGATCAAATAATTTGATATATGGACCTGCAAAGTCCTAACCATATTATTATAATAATAATGGCTAAAAAAAATGAGCGGAATAAAGCCAGAGCAGAAAGTCAGCAACAAATGACAACAAAGTCCCCTGTAACAGATAGTGTGTCTGGGTGTGCAAACTTGAGATCCCCTCCTCTGAAACAGGAGTGCATCAGGCTGCCTCCAGTTTCATCGATGAGAGGGAGGCCAGCCAGCCCAAGAGCAAGGAGCCAGAGACAAACAGAAGAGCCAGTCATACATTAAGGATCCACCTAGAGATGCAGTAAGTATTGACTTTGGCATCTGTGACACTAGGAAGAAAGAAAGGTGCATTTTTTCTTGGTCTCGCCACCTGGTTCCTAGTTCCAAGTATGTGTAAGTCAATGGTTATTGTGATGTGCGAGTGTAGATCTTGTTTATTTTTTTGGTTGGTTTAATGATATTGTAATAATCCAGAATGAAAAATGCCCATTCTATGCTCCTAGGGATCTCCTACTAACACCAAACTTTCAAATCAATGAAAGTTTAAAGTACTCATTTGCTCTAGGGAGTCAGTCAGCCATCCGTGATTCACTCCTGGAGATGTTGAGACTCAGAGAGCCCCAAAGACTTCCCCAAAACACGGAAAACCAGTGATAGAGCTAGAGAAGTGCTTTTCCACCTGCTTTATCTATTGGAAGTTGTGTTTTGTAAGATATCCTGACCATGGCTGTTATTCTACAAAAATAATATCATTAAGGGAAAAAGAGACCTTAAAACATAGCAAAGGTAAGTAGACGTGTCTGGGATAGGCTGAGGGTAACTTTCAGAGGGATTTATGGAGATTTGGTAAAAGAAATTAGAAAGTCTGCAATAATTACATCATAAATAAGAGAGTAGGGTATATAATCTTTCCAAATGAAAAAGGAATGATGCCTCACTGGAAGTTCCAGGAGGCACATGAGGTTAGCAGTGGAAGAACACATCTTATAATTGGGTGGGGAGGGGAAAAGGGTGAGTTGGTTAAGAGTGAGTAGCAGGCACTGTGGGGAATTTCATCTGTAGTTAGAGTGGACAGGAGTGGGTGGGAGGCCTTTGTGGTCTTAGAATAGGCGCTGGCATTTCTATTGCCAGTAACTGTCCTTTACTTGTTATCATACTATGCAGGGTGAACTTGCCATTTGAGACTCTCCATTCCTGAATCCCCAAGAGGATCTAGGAGTTATTTTTCAGAGCAAGCCCTGTGTAGATTACAAATATTTTGAGTGGCAGGTTGAATTGTTGGGGGAAAATTATTTCCTCTGTAATTAAGTTTGTCTCATGTTATAAATGGCAAAATGAGAGAAAATGTCTATGGATTTCAGTTCATCCTAAGGAGACTACAAAACAATACTATGAAGACTTTTTTAAAGTTTTTTATTTGATGTTTGTAAATTAAAATAGTAATACAATCTCATTGGAACAGTTGGAACAATATTGCACAAAGATGTGTAAAAGCAAAGATGATCAATCACCTTCCCTCCAACGTTATCTCAGTGTTAAGAGTGTGGGGTGTATCCTAGTCACACATATGAGAAAAAATTCTAAAAGAGGCAAAATCTTAGATAAAACCAGAGAATGTCAAAGTGCTTGAGACTTTTCAGCAAGATCAGAGACAACCAGAACTACCTTTTCTGGGTTGAATCTTAATACAGAAGAAGCTAGACTAAAGGCTTTGGGGCTAGAGTCAGGCAGAGACCAAGAAAGGAAACCAAGAAAAGCAGACCTAGAAGAGTTTATTACTAGAAAATTAGCTCCAAGGAGAATCCTAGATGCTAGACAGTCAGACTTCTTCCTTCAACCCTTATCCCCCATTTCCTTAAACAGGCTTCACAGAAAGAAACATGTGGTGACATGGCAATCAGTGATGGTCATGTACCCTTAGGATAGCTCTTATCACCAAAGCGTATTTAATGTGCATGTTTGTGGGCATGGTTGTATGGTGCAAAGTTTAGAAAATCAAGCTAAAGAGACATGATCCCAACTTTCAGAGCACAGAAAAAGAAATCCAAGACCTAGAGGCAGATGAACAAATAAAACAAGCAGCAGAATGAATCAGGGACTTAATATATTTGTGGTGTGTGTGATTTGCATTGTGTGGGATGTGGAGGGAGGAGAATCTGGAGCAAGTGCACGTTTGGACAAGATGGGCCCGGAGAGGAATAGCTGCCTTGATTCCAGATGTGCAGCTACCTCTGCCTAGTGAATATGATACAGGGAAGTTCTGGGATGAAAGGCAATTTTCTCATGCAGAGATAAAACTTCAATCTAAATCCAATGGAGCATAATCCTACTATGCCTGAGTTATCTCTTTGAGGCTTTTGACTTGCAGCATGCTATTCAAATTGTAACATAACAAATAGCATCATAGCTACACAATGTATCCATCCTCTCCATGGGAGAACTTGAGGAACAACCCTTCTATCTATCATCTATCTATCAATCTATCAATCTATCAATCAATCAATCAATCTATCTATCTATCTATCTACCTATCTTTCTTTCTTTCTAATTGTATGTATGCATATATACATGTCTTTATATACACATATGTATGTCTGCACACAATAGGCCAATCTCTTACCCGAAAATTTTTGTAAAGACTTGTGGTAAGTAACAGTCACATTATTTCTGGGGTTTTTTGAAATGGGAAAATTGCATATTTCTTACTCTGTGACAATTGGTTTTATTTACAGAAAGCTTAGCAGGGATTTCTTAACTTAGAAATTTTATACATTTGTTAGTGAGACACAATACAATAGGCTGTTCTGGTTATAAGTTCAACTGGGTTAGGCCACTACTCTTGGAACTCTCTCTTTCCCATTCAGCTTTCATCTTTAGGATCTTTCTGAAGTTGCCTAAGGCAAGCATTAAACTTGATGCTTTGTAAAAAAATAAATCAAACAACTCTTCATCTCCACTCCAGTGTTCATTGCTGAGATGTGTGTAAATAAATAGATAAATGAATCTGGCCTCAGAAGCTTTGGCTCAGAGATTGTAAAGTGTCCATATTGTTCTGCCCTCTGTGAATAGATATGAAAAGCTGTTGAATAGATGCTAAAAATCAATGGATATGTTGCACGTCAAAAATGTTGTTCCCTATACAGAGCAGGTACAAATTTACTAGTATCTGTGATCTGAATGGACTGTGACAAGAAATATGAAGTTACATTCTGAGGCCAAGCAACTCCACACCTGATCACCAGAGCTTCAGAACAAAATGTTAAGTACTAATATAGTTTTTGAACTTTTGAAAAAAATTAGTGTGTTATTTGTATTTATTTTTTAAGCTTGAGAAAAATACATGACCAATGCCAGGTAAAGTGTTGTTATTGAAGTTTAATCGTCAGTATGTAACATATATTGTTAAGTACTTACTCTTCAATCTTCATAAATGATTCAAAATAATGACCCAAGATGGAAAGGACATTCTTAGCAATGGGAAGGCAGTGAGTAGCTTAAGCTTTTCATTCACTGTGATAGCAATTGAGCTTCTTGATGCATTTATTATTGTAAAAATGTCCTTGAAACCACCAATAATTTCTCTCTGTAGACGATTAGAATTCTGAATATTATCTGGGAAACTTCTAGAAGCATAATCTGTCAAGTCAACTTGTATAAAGCATTTATAAGTACTCTCCACAAGAATATTCAGAAGATGTTTTAGTTTCTGATTCATAATCTCTAGCACAGTTGTGTGTTGAACTGAAGGGCACATTTGGCTACTGCACTGGGGAAAAATGGATTAGTTATTTTCATCTCTGTCAGTTTCTCTTTGTCCACACATTTAAAATAATTTCTCTCTCTTTTCTTTTTAAGCCACAGCTGTGTTATTCAAATGCATTTTTTTCAATAAAAAATATACTGCACTGACATTCTGAATCATTTTGGTTTTGTTGGTATTGCTTATTTTAAATCTAAAGATTCAGTAGCACAGTGGGTAATAAAGGAGAGGCTTTGACAGAACTAAAATAAGGGTATCTTACATTAAAGAGACCAGCAAAATCGCACAATTCGGCAATCTCTATTTGTCCATTATGGTGATTTGTGTGGCTTTTCTAAAACTACAAGGTTTAGGTAAAAATGTTCACTGGTCAGAAATATTTCTTAACATTTGGTGGCCCTGGGAGTTATCCAAGAAACTAAGAATATCCCTGGGAGTTATATCACTGACTTCCTTGTCTAAACAAAAGCAAATCCCCCAAGGTCACCCTCTAAAAATTGGAACAACTAATAAATATTCTATTGTAACCTTTATGCCTTCATCTTAGGAGACAGCATTAGAGAAGCAGGTTTTCCCATTGACTATAAGTAGCGCTGTTATTGTATATTGCAACAGGGGCTGCAGAAATTTGGAAATTTAGAGACATACTATCCAATAAACCCAATGACAGCAAACATCTTAATCCTATGTTATGACCACTTAAGAAGGAAACAAAAAAATGGGACGAAAATAAAAAAAGAGAGAGGACGCATGAGAGCGAGTGTGTGTTTGTGTGTGTGTGTCTGAGGGAGAGACAGACATACACACAAATAAGAGGGATTAATACAGATGACATAAATCAGCTCTCATGTAGTGAAAGCCACATTTTTAAAACCTTTTAAAATATTGATACTGATAAGTTTAATTAAAACAAGGGCTAAGCCGTACTGCAGTAATGATACACATGCATGAAAAACCCCAAACAAAGCAGAAACAACCTTCCCCATCTCAGTAGTTTAACATGATAAAAATTTATTGCTTGTTCAAGTCACAATCCAGTGCCAGTGGGCAGAGAGACTCTGCTGCATGCAGTCCTTCAGGGTCAGGCTCCTTCCGTTTTGTGACATCTCCATCTGCAACGTGCAGTCTCCAAGGTCACTGCCAAAGGAGAAAGTGAGAGTGGAGACTCAAGTGGTGAGATTTTATGAGTCCTGCCAGGAAGAGTTGTGCTTCACTTCCACCCACTTTCCATTGGTCAGAACTGAGTCATATGGCCCAACCCAGCTGCAATAAGCTATGGAAAAATGAGTCTTCCTGTGTGCTCAAGAGGAAAACGAAATGGTTTCATTGGACACATGCCACAAGTGGTGGTGGTTATTTTGTTTGTTTTACTTGTTGGCACTAATGAAGATATCCACTTTTAATACTAGTTCAAGTCTTTTTGAGTCCATGTTAAAATACAGTGTGGGATAAGTAACATTATCCTTGATGTAGGCCTGTGGATCCAGTCATCAACTTGTCTCACAACATTTCCCTCATAACATCTAAAATAGACACTACAAATAACAGTGGTTCAAATAAGTCAAAAATTTATTTCTCTGGTAGGTGGTCTGGTGCTATTATAAGGAACAGATTCACTCTCATCAGGGACTCAGGCTTCTTCTGCCTGGTTGCTCTGTCATTCTTAATGTGAAGTATCCATCTCAATGACCAAGATGGCTGTTCCAGCTCGTCCCATCATTTCTACATTCCAGAGAGAAGGAAGAAAAAAAAGAGAAGAGGGCATATCCATTCTTTCTAAGAACACAATGTGGAAGTCCTACGTATTTTTTCCACATCCTTTAGCCAGAACTTGGTTACATGGCTACATCTAATTATAACAAAGATTAAGAAGAGTGGCCTTTATTCTGTCAGAGGGGGGCATGTTCTTCTATGGCTAAAACATGGAATTTAATTATTATGAGAGAGAAGGAGAGAATGGGGGACAAATAGCAGTATCTGCCACAGCTCACCTTTCTGCCACCCAAACACCTGTTTGCACCCATCTTCTCACAGATAGAACATACTCCACCTCCTGCCCCCACCTGCACCAAGGAAGACAACCCCAAAGTCCCTTCTAATGAATCTGGTTAATGCATTAGAAGAGCCTGGAAGTTGTGAGTGGTGGGAACCTCTTCTTCAGGTTTGGGTGAGGCACCTGTGGTCTGGTGATCACACCTCACTCCCAACTCCACACAACAGACAATGGTAGGGGTAGGAGATGGATAACTACCACAAAAATCATCCAGAAAAATATGGGATGGGAAATACAGCATAAAGGAGCCATAGCATTTGTCAAATCCAACTCGCAGGCATTTTGAACCCTCCTTGCCCCAGTAGTGCAGTGAATTCATTAATTAGCTCCATCTGATAGCTTCTGGTTCTTGCCAATGGAAGGAATCCCTTATCATTCACTTCTGTGGCCCCTGGTTTTGCCCTATAGGAATCCTTTTTTGCCTTTTACTGTCCATTACTCAATCTGAAGTGGGCACTAGAGAGTGTGCCCTTCCAGAAGGCTGCAGAGGGTTCTCAGCCTGCTTCCTGCTGGTGCAGTTTTGGATTTATTTTAGGGATCAAAATCACACACTTTTGAAGGTGAAGCATAAGTTGCTTCACACCCCTGGCTATAGAGAGTGGGGTAAAGAAAAAATGTACTAAAACTGTAGTTAGTATTGTCGTAGTCACAAATGTGTGACAAGGACAAATCCACTTTCCCAACCTTGATATCTTCATCTACAAAAAGAGTGATTTGGACTCTGTGGTTTCTGAGGGCCCCAACCAATCTACATTGACAGCCAGTCTTCTGTGTATTAACTGTTGCCATTTCTAGGAATGTTTGAATTCCCATCAGTGTTCATATCTTTTTTAAATCTCTTGTTGGTGGAAGGTAGTTCATTAAAATAGAAAAGCACATCTTCCCTTGAATTTATACTGTTTTCCAAAGTAGTTTGTGTCATTTAAGCCTATTCCTACTCTTCACTCCCCATCCCAATCCAGGAGACAGGGAATCTTCCTCTCCCAACCCGACTTGGGTGTCATTTCTAAGTATCCTTTATAAAATAGGAAACTGTAGTACACTTCCTTCTCTGAAAGGAGGAAATTGTCTTAGTTCAAGGACTTGATGGTCATTAGTCACAGATCCTAGAGCAATAGCCCTCCATTGTGTGTGTGTGTGTGTGTTTGTGGGGGGATTTGTGTATTTTGAAAAATGTCCCCAACACTTTCTTGTAACACTGTTCTAACACTTTCTTGTTTAAGCATGGTGAATTTTGAAAGAGCTTCTGGGGTGCATATGATGTCTACTCTTCACCACCAAGGCCCCAACCCAACACACACACAATACACACACATACTATGCACACATTTAGAAGCATTGCCCCAGACTAGGAAGGTTGCTAAACAAATTTCTACATAATGAGAGCTCAAGCCAAGATGAAAATTTGTTGGAAGACTGTATTAGGTTCTTACTGCTTCTGTAACTAATTAACACAAACTTAGTGCCTTAAAACAATACAAATTTATAATCTTAAGTTCTGGAGATCAATAATCTGAAGTGGGTCTCACTGGGCTAAAATCCAAGTGTCAGCAGGGCTTCATTCTTTTCTGGAGACTATAGGGGAGAATCTATTTTCTTTTTTAGTGTGTGTAAGGAAGATTAGCCCTGCCATTCCTTCTCTTTTTGCTGAGGAAGACTGACTCTGGGCTAAGATTCATGCCCATCTTCCTCCACTTTATATGGGATGCTGCCACAGCATGGCTTAACAAGTGGTGCGTCAGTCCATTCCTGGGATCCGAACCTGCAAACCCCTGGCTGCTGAAGTGGAGCATGTGAATTTAACCATTAAGCCATGAGGCTGGTGCCAGGAATCCATTTTCTCGCCTGTTCCAGCTGACCATGGTCCTTGGCTCATGGACCCCTTCCTCCATCTTCAAAGCTAGCAATGGAAGGTCAAGTCTTTCTTGTGATGCCATTTCTCTAGTTCTGACCCTCTTGTCTCCCTCTGCCCCATTTAATCCCCTTGTGATTATATTGGGCCTGACTGGACAATTCAGGATAATTTCTTTATCTTAAGGTCAGCTGATTTACAAGCTTAATTCCATCTGTGATGTTAATTCCCCCTTGCCATATAACAAAACATATTCATAGGTTCTGGAGATTAAGATATGGGAATATTTGGGGGCCATTGTTCTGCCTATGACAGATACCAAAAGATAGGGAGAGAAAACTGGCATGGAATAGTGTTGTAGGTCAGTATTAGATAATAAAGTTCATTCATTCATTTCTATATTCAGGAAATATGTATTTTGTGTCTGCTGTGAATTTGGCATTAAGCCAAACCCTAAGGATAAAAGTATGGCAAAAAACAAAACCAACAAACCTAAACAACCCTGTTTCCTTTTGTCATGGGCCTTATAATCTATTGGGGAAAACAGGCAGCAAGCAAGTCTGCAGTGGCACAAGTTGGAACATCCCACTGCAGGGTCAGTACAGAAGCTACAGGAACACAAATGAGCAGCCTGGAACCCAGGCACATGGGGTGTGGGCAACCGGGGCAGCCAGGGTAAGTGTGGGAGTCTGGGGTGAAAGGGGAGATGTCCTAGGGAAAGAGAATATAAGTGGTTGACAACTCAGCATATAAGAATAACTGAAAATAGCAGTTCGGAATTTTGGAAGATGGGGGCAGAATTTGAGAGATGAGAGAATTAGAAGATCAAGCTGGGGATGGAACTTGAGGCAGACCATGGGCTTCGTAAGTGGTTTTATTGGCACTTTATCCTGATGGTAATGGGCAACTAAAGGCTCAGAGGGTCACATTTCTCTTGTATGAAGGTCATTGCCTGGAGCAGCACCAGGAAAGGGTTGATAGTTTTGGAAATGGGAGTGAAAGGGTAGGTGTGAGACATATTTTAAAAAATGTGAGGGGATCAGGGGACTGAGTAAAGAGGTGCTCAGTAAAGCAGAGAATAGAGTCAACAACTCTGAAATATTCTCCTTGATGATAAAGCAAAAAGAAGGTGAGTTTGAAGTGGGGCTTATATGTGTGGGGATCCTGAAGGACGATCAGAGACATTTCTCTCTCCACAGAGGGAACTTTGACAGGCTTTGGCAAATCCTAAATAAAAATAGTATTTAAAAAATTTAGAAATATATGTGGCCAATAAAATTGCCACATTCTTGTTTTTTTATTATAAAATGTAAGTAATATGGATTTCATATAATTTGAAGATCCAATTGAAGGTGAAATATAATAACAAGCTTCCCTTATAAAAAGATCCAAGCATTTTTTCTCTTTCCTCCTATGTCCAATCCAAAGACTCAGTGATGGGGAAATTACTTCATCTCGCTAGGCAAAGTGACAGGGGATATCTTATGAAAATCTATTTACAGCGGTACATTTTCAGCCCCATAACCGTAAAGCAGTACACCTCCTCTGGAGGGTTTCACACTTTAGTAATTCACTGTGTCACAGGTTACTCTTGCTGTGAAATTCCTGTGATTAAGAAGAGCTGACAGAGGCAGGAGAAGGAAGTAATTCTCTCCTCCTCCCCTCTAAACAAGTCATACTTAATATTTCTTCAAGGTCAAGTTCAATTGAAAATAGGACAGGGTGATAGCTCCTTAGATTTGTACTAATAACTGGGTGTTCTCAGCAGCCGTCTTTTGGCAGGAAAGCAAAGTTAACTTGTCAAAATGCTTAAGAAAGCAAAATTGCCTGCCAGATGGGAGATGCTAAAGTTTCAGGGCCTATCATAACTCGATTTCTGTTTCTTTTCCACTAATAAGAATGAGCCTCGTGCTAGAAGAGAAATGCCTTTCAAAGTACTGTCTCAGATGCTGAGCAAAATGTGCTTCCTAGGATTTTTTTGTAATTTTATTTTAGGTGTTACCTTCCAACTGGCTTTAGAATATATAAGAAAAATTATGAGAGAGGCCAATGCTCTTCATCTTGGTGGCGATTGTTTGAGTGTCACCTTGCAGCTGATATTCAAAAGACCAAGTGGCTCCTCCATTAACTTTTCTCAACTAACCCTTCCATCATTCTAGTCACCTGTTGTGACCTGTTATTCAAAGCCTTGAAGATCTGGAAAATTGATCTTGGTTGCCTATGGATTCAAGGCATGTACATATATTCACTTTAACTCATAGGTGTCAAACAGAGGCTCATATTTTCACAACTAGGACTGACTCTCAAAAAGTATAGCATGATTAAAAGGATAGGCTTGGGCATCAGCTCTGGGTTCAAGCCCTATCTCCACCTCTTCCTAGCTGTGTGATCTTGTGCAAGTTACTTAACCTCTCTGAATGTCAATTTCTTAACCAGGAAAATGGGGATAAGAGTAGTATTTACCTCACATCGTGTTTGTGAAGATTAAATGAGATGAGACGTGGAAAGCATTTCACCCAGTTGTTGGCACATAGTGAGCTCTAAACAGGTGGCAGTTTCTTTTAATTTAATCATGAGCCACAAAGAGAGAAAAATGAAGAGACTCTCAGATTTTGAAAGAAATATTTGAAGATTTTCTTCTGCCTTTACAGCCCCTGATTGTTTTATAATTTGGAACCAAATGTTCTTCTACAATAAATACAGCACCACATTCTCTTAATGCATTAATAGAAAATGTTTATATAAAAAGAAATAAATGAAAAGAGGGGTTATCAATGAAAAAATGATGTATGAAAGGGAGGGGCTGGCTCGGTGGCACAGTGGTTAAGTTTGTGTGTTCTGCTTTGTTGGCCCAGGGTTTGCCGGTTTGGATCCTGGCCGCGGACCTACTCACCGCTCATCAAGCCATGCTGAGGTGGCGTCCCACATAGAAGAGCTACAACTCTACAACTGTGATACACAACTATGTACTGGGGCTTTGGGGAGGAAAAAAAAAAGAGGAGGATTGGCAACAGATGTTAGCGCAGGGCTGTGTTTCCTCTCCCCCCAAAAAATGATGTATGAAAGGGAAATTTCCTGGAAGATGCTAGGGTGTTCAAAGAGAGCACAAAGAAAAGCCTTTTAGGCTCTGAAGTGCTGAAGTAATTAGATCTGGAGGTTAGACCCAGAGAAAAGGTGGGAATGATAAAAGAGAACATCATTCCAAGATACTCAGAGGAAAGAACCACATGTAAGAGGGCCTGACGGTTTAGCTAGTCCTCGAAAAGGAGTGACAAGGAGGGGAGAAAACTGAATATTAGTCTACCTAGAAAGTTCTCCCTTCTTCTCTCTGTACTAATTCCACCCCATTTTCCAGGCCCAGGTCAGTTTCCACCTCACCTAGGAACCCTCACACAGTAGATACCAAAGCTCTCCCTGTCTGCTCTTCCTTCTGAAGGTCCATGATCCTTGGACATTGGAGATTTAATTTGACCCTTTATTCTCTCTTAACATTTGTCTCAGGTTGTTTTGATTTTGGTGATTGGGGTGACCATATTTGATTCTATGCCACTCCTCTTGGGCTTGAGTGTATAAATATTTCCCAGCACTTTCATTTAACTTTTATATCTCTCTATGTGTATATGTACATTCCACGTTTCGCAGAAGTCATTCAGGCTCAGGGAGTTTAAGTAATCTGGCAGGGTCACGTATCTATGCCTTCCCTGTCATCTGTTAGTGACTGGATGCTCATCTCTCACTACTCTGTACAACCCCTAAACTGACCGAACCCCCAGCCTCCTCTCTCCCCTGGTCTGTGAGTTGCTGATCTCTCTGTATCTTCTAATGGTTCTCTGAATGCTCCCTCCACATTGTTGCCTTTTCTTTAACCTGGCTCTTCTGTGATGACGATGTTTCTCCCATGGCTCTTTTAAATAAAGACTCTGTTTCTCTCTCACATCTCATAAACCTCAAGGCCAGAAAATGTTATAGGTGTATCCTTGACTCTCAATTGCTGCTTCCAAGCCATTTCTCTTCTTTTTTACCTCAGAACAAATAAACAAAAAAAAAACCTCCCCAAAACAAAAACCCAGTTCCTTTGAAACTTGGTGCATTCAACTATTCTATCACTTATCTTTGCTGATGACTATGTTGATAACCTCCAGAGTGTTTTCTGGTTCTGGTATTCTGCATTTATGAATTTAGATATTATAGTGTAATGGTGTACTGGTTATCTATTACTGCATAACAACCACCCCAAAACTTAGGGTTTAAAACAACAGTAATTTATTTTCCTTAGGAATCTACCATCTGGGCTTGGATCCATGGGGAAGACTAATCTTGGCTCCAGCCACCATCACCTAGGTTGCCTTGACAGGTGTAATGGAAAGATTAAGTTGAAAGAAAGGAAAATTCAAAAGGAATTTTTGGAATTATTTAAATCAATACTCATCACAGAAACTGATAAAACATTTTATTTCTTGATAATTGATGGACAATAAAAGTAGCCAATCTATAATTTTATAAGCTAGATACCTAAATTTCCATATCTCCACAAGACAGTGATAACTAGTTTGGCTTATGCCTTCAAGGTAGTGAAGAAATATTCTCTCTAAGTAGTAGAATGTTGATGCCAAATGAAAGTCATTATCTCTTAACTCTGAAAAAATGATTAAAGTTAACAAATTCAAGCAGTCAAAAAGTTCAACATGCTTAGTTTCCTCAAGGTTGAGGCTGGGATGAACAGGGGAGGAAAACAGAGGCAAATTGATCGGATGGATGTAAACTCAAAGATCAACAGGCATTGATTTTCCAAGTAATGGAAACTTTACAGGCCCTTTCTCAAGAATGGAAGAAATAATAGTAGTAATAATGACAATGGCTTACTCAATGCTTATATGATAAACTCTGTATTAAGAGTTTTGCGTTAATTATTTCAAACAAACCTATGAACTCCAATAAGATTGTATGGAATAAACATTTGATGACTGAATAAACAAATGGTAGATAGCAATCTATCAATACATATTTGTTGAATGAATACATTCGCATTTTCAGAGATTAGGAAACCAAGGCAATAAGAGGTTAAATCTCTCTCCCAAGGTCACATTCAAGTAGGTGGCAGAAGTAAGATTTGAAATGAATCCAGATATTTCAAATTCCAGACTCCATGCACTTAATCCCTAAGTTATACCTCAGAGTGACATACTGCAATGGTGTAAAAGATTAAAAATTGGAAATAGGGAAATGAAAAATAGTGAAAAAGAAAGCTTTGTCAAGCAAATTTTCAGTGTTAGTCTGTAGCATACGATGAAGTAAATACACATTTCATGTGAAAATTATTTATAACCTCCAATTGCCTTCTACAGAGGGTGGGCCCTGGTGACCAGAAGGTTCTTTTTAGGTCTGTGTTTGAGTAAAAGTTGGTGAGTTTGGAGGATATGGCACAGAGATAAGTCATTGCTCTCCATGGAAAAGAAGCAAAAAAGGTTGAAAAGTCTTGAGAAAAGACCAGAATTGGGGATGGGAGCCCCCTTGGAGAATGGCCAAGAAAGAAAACTCCAGGTAAACAGCACTAGCAGGTCTTTGGGAAGAGACATATTTCTTAGGGCATCACGGGGTTATGTGCTGTGGAGATTTGAGCGTAAAACGTCCTCATCTCCTTTTGTAAATCTCCCCTCAGTCCTATACTGCTCACTAATGTTTTGGGTATGAGCAGATTTTTTTCTTCTGAAGACCAGAAAGATGTGCTGAGCCTTACTTCAAACTTGGCCTGAGTGAGAACAAAGGATGCATGCAGGGGTGGCTGACATCCAGGTAATATGTTGCTTTATTTTGAGTGACACATGATGGCCCACTAGATTCTATCGTAGCCTGAGGGAAGTATTCTTCAGATCACACAATTTCCTCACCTTTGAATCCAAGCTCACCAAAGAAAACATTTGTTCCTGAGGTATTGCTCTCTGCCAGGGGCCAGGCAGTAGGGGTTGAGGGGATCAGTGTCGGGGCTACACAAGCTTTATCCTAACTAGACCTTGACTGCCGTCAATTTTCCAGATTCTCCCTGTGAGAAGAGTTACAAACTCCACGTCTTCTGGTAAGAGTCTGATTCTCTCCCCATGACTTTGCCTGGAACTGTAGACACATTCTATGTCTCAGTCTCCTTTGGTACCTGAACACTTGATTGACCCTCTGCTAGGCTCTAGGGAGAACAATAGCAAACAAGACATATAGGTCTCTCTTCGCAGAGCATGTGGTCTAGTCCAGAAACATTTTTTATGAAGTCTTTCTCCTTTTCACTCCCCATGTCCACTCAGGTAGAACTGAACATTCTTTCCTTTGTGCTCTTCTGTACTTTGTTCAGACTCCAATCAATTAATATATTATTCCTTTTAGGACTTTTGGAAACCATGTTGGTCTCCCCCTGCTAAAGTGTATGCTACTTAGGGCAGAGTGCCCATATCTCCAGTGCTTATCCCAGAGCCTATGATGGAGTAGGTGCTCAATTAATGACTGATGAGTAGATGACTGAATGAAAGACTAAACAAACATTTCAGTATGGCAGCACCATAGACCTGGAAAAGAATGAGCAACCTTGGAGGTGGTCTTTCTAGTGATTGTAGTGTTTCTCTACATCCTACAGCCCACCTGTGGCCAGGAAGATGCTGTAGAGGGGCTGTGATGGAAACATCTAAAATGGCATTATAGTGTCTTAAGACACTAAGCTTATAATGACATATGTATATCACCTGGTTAAACTTCACTGAGGGATAAAATTCCAGGTAGCAGAAAGGAAGAAATAAATAAAAGAATATTGAGTTCTATGTACACAATTATTAAAAACCTATTTCTATTTGTGAGGAGAAAGAAGTTCAGAGAAGTTGGGCAACTTGCCAAATATCTGATGGCTTACAAATTGTAGAGTCAGGATATGCACAGAGGTCTAGGAGACTCAGGAGGCCAACTTGCTTTCCAGAAAGCCAACCCCATTATGGGCAAGGTCTCCTAAGAAGTTTTTCACATGTGAGATAGAAGATGACCTCTTTTGCTATCTCAAAACAAATACATCAGAACCACCTTTTATGTTTTAGATGTGGCAGGCATGGTGTGTAATAACTATTCCCAAGAAGAGGATGGGAAGAGGAGCATATGGTGGTGCTTTAAAGAGAACTGGTAAAAGGCATTGTGTAAATAATTTTTATTTCATGTAATAAAAATAGAAGGTGGAATTTTTCTAGTGCTCACTTTCTTCTATAGCCTGGAAGTTATGAAGTAATTGTTCAAATTGGGAATTAACACCCCAAATATGAGAGGGGGGATGCTCAATAAATATTGGCTGCCTGAGTAAATGAGTGACTCACTCCTGATAGAGCCGTGGGCACTGAAACTGCCCTCAGATCAGTCTTTCAAGGATGTTACATAGGGTCTGAGTCAGGGAAGCTGGCAGAGAATAGCTTCTTTCCTGCGGCTGGTGTTGGCTTCTCAAGAAATCAGGAGCTAATTGCAGCATGGCCACCCAGAGCTTTCCCTTTCCTGTTTCCTATCAGTAAATCACAGAGGAGTGGGTTTCCAGAGTCTAATCAGTAAGAAGATAGCTGAAGAGCTTCTGAATAGTCATAGTGCTCTACTTGTGTGATGGCGTAGTGCTTGTGCCAACAGTGTGATATGGCTGCTGAGACAGCTAATGTGACCTTAGGCTGCATTTAGGAGGTAATAGATGTTCCCTCTTTCTGTACAACAATCAGACTTCAGCTGAAGTTCTGTGTCCAGTTCTGGGTAAGGTGCTTCCAGAGTGTTGCTGATAAGCAGGGGCATGTTCATATAGGGAAACCAGCATAACGAGGGGTCAGCAACTCTTGTCATTTGAGCAATAGTTGAAGGGGCTGGAGATTTTATTTTCTTTTATTTTTCTGGAAGGGGGGTGTCCTCAGGGGAACAAGAGAGATCTCTTCAGGTATGTGAGCATCTGTTATGTAAAAGATGGGTTCGATTTATTCTGACTGGGCCAAAGGGTGGACATAGACATCAGATCAACGTAAGGAAGGACTTTCTAACAATTATCTGAAGATTTAATGTGTTGCCTCACAAGGGAGTGAGGCTTTCATTACAAGAAGTGTGAGAGCAGAAGCTAGATGTTTGTAGAAAGGATTGCAATCTCAGGTAAGAAGTTAGGCAATAAATACTAGATCGTACAGAGTGCAAGCTGATCCAGGCAAAACATCTCTATTTCTGGCATAGTTCAGCCAGTAAGTATTAAGATAGGATACGATGGTTTTCATTTGCCAAATTTGCAGAGGCCACACCTATAGTGATTAGAGAAAGAAGGAAGAGGCCTTAGACATCAGTAATGTAATTAATTCATTTTATAGACAAGGCTAACTGTTGTCACTTGGCCACATAGGGGCAGAGATAAAGGGGATTCTCTGTTTTTTCGTTTACCAATGGTTTTCAAATTTTTCCAGGCAGCTTGAGGGGTTGAAGGGGAGTGGTGGGAGAGACAGGCTCCTGGCCTCAGAGCTGCTGTATTCATCTGCTCTACATGTGCAATTTCTGCACTGACCTTTGTTTGAGAAAGGATTCCACAACTGAAAATCAGAAACCCTGGTATATACCAAATATCATCCCCTTCCATTTCCTACAGTTCTCATAGTAGGGATAATGAAACTCACTCTCTGCTAGAAACACCACCAGTTGCTTTTTTGAGCACCTATCACCATGAGAACCCATCAGAGAGTGAACAAGTGGTACATATTTTGGGCTCACTGGCTCAGATCTATTATTTTCCTCCTGACTTGCATCACCACTGTGTGTCGCTGCTCTACTTTTCCTGAGCCATGGCTTGTTTTTATAAGGGTATTCATCTAACTGCTTCCAGTATTTCCTCGCACTATTAATCTTCCCAATTTGTCCTAAACTTTTTTGGGTGAATCCCCCCATTTCAGGGGTATATAAAAACTATTTTCACCTCTCAATTTCATATTGCACATCACTCCAAATAGTCCTGGCCTATTTATTTCTTATAAATACTACAGATGCATTCTCAACTTGCTTTCTCACACCTTTGTTGAGCTCCGTTGGCTTAATTATATTTTTGTGTGTTTCTCCTAACCCTGCCTCCAAACCGAGGTTTCTGGTAAATTTCCCTGTGCATCTCTCAGCCAAATCCATTTGAGCTCTTCAATGCTTGCATCTTTCACATCTTTATGCCTGTATTTCTTGATTTTCTTCCCTTGTGGGGTTTAGGAACACTGACTGCTTTATTATTAGTTGCAGATTTGGTTTATCCGTTGTTCTGAATCAATAATGAAGATGTAAAACAACGTTTGACTCCAGGGGCTGCAGATGACACCTCCCTTCAGCAAGATTTATTTCTACTCATTTGTTGATGCTGTCAGCCTTCCAACCATGGGAATGTGCAGAACCTAAGCAATTTGCAGGAAGATTTTGGCAATATTATCTAAAATGCTTTCTGAAAGTCTGACTTATATGGGCATATTGCTTATATATTCATTTTCTCTCCCATCCTGATTTGAATGATTTCTATCAATGTGTAGTGTTCATTGCTTTTTTTTGAGATGCCTAACTTACTAAGCCAAAAATAGCTTAATTAAGCCATTTTTGACATGGCTTAGATATTGACTGATTTTCTCTTTACTACTAGATTCATATTTCACCAAGCTTTAATTGCTACTTTACCAAATAGCAATTATCAAGATCTTTTTTGCCCAATAGGCACCCCCCTTTTTTTTCCTGTGCTACCTCCTCTCTAAGGAAAAAATTCCATTCATCCTGCATATTAGGTTACAGTGAGCCCAGTTTAGCCTAGCTAAGCACTCACTGTTGGTGATATGTGGACTATTTAATGTATAAGGAATGATGAACAGACCCACCAGTTATAAACTGAGCATAGAAACCCAGATGAACAGCTCAGTTCTTACATATGATGGGTAATAGTGGCTAATAGCTTGAATAGTGTTTTCCATATTAAAATATCTACCTGGCAGCCCACTGGGCATCTAATCAAGGAGCTTTAATTATTTTGAGACAAGTGACCCTTGTGTTGACAATACTTATAATTAATTGACTTAAAAAAAAAGGAATTCTGGACTTTGGTAAGTAAAGGAGGGGGTGAAATTTAACTCACTTGAAGCTTTCCTTTTCTTCCAGTTAGAACTATAACACACCATCTATCAGAGGAAGAAAAAAAGGAACTCCCATTTTTAGTAAACCCTGCTAAGGTGTTAATGAACAAATGGATAACTAAGCTGCTAATGTTCACAACTATTGATCTACAATATCACCTTTTCCAGAGACTTCTGCATCTTAATGGGGAACTCTTAAAAGTGATAAGCTTTCAAGATCCAAGGAGTGAAACTACAATGATAACTGATCCTGAAGTTGATATTTTTGGAGATGATTTTCTTGCTTGTCACTCTTTCAATTCCTTTAATGCAATCTGCTCTCAGTAAATTGGTAAGGCAGGCTTCTTGGAGAAAACAGGTTTGACTAAAAGCTATATTTGATAACATTTTCCTTTTTAGTTACCTGTTTCATAGGAAATTTGGCAATGGCTGTGCCAATGTGTGTGATTTAGTGTTTTTTCTCATGGTTGCTCTTGTCATTATTTTCCATAATATCAGTATTTCCTAGAATAGGGATATTCCTATTCCTCAAATAGGATTTGAGATTCAGTGCATATGTTCCTGGTAATAGTAAATTTTTTCATTTGGGATTCGGAATGGAATAATTAAGACTTAACAAGATATAGAGAGTTGACAGTTTTGTTTGAGGGAAGGCTGATGATGTTGAAAATATCACGTTAGCCCTTTCCCCTAATTGGGAGTAGATGAAAAAAATGACTTCTAAGTAAGCGTGATTTGGCCTCCGATATGATCCACTTTGAATTGCATGGGCTTCCTGGTTTTAGCTTGTTCTAACAATATTCAGATATGCATAACAGTTTTTTGGTTTATTTTCCACTATAATGAAAATTTGAAATAGCCCCAGATCCAGGTGTGTTGGCTGCATACAATTTCATTTGCATACCACACAGAGGAGAAGAGAAAACCTGGATAATATTTTTGGCATTTTAATAATATGCCTCCAAGGAAGGAAAGAGCCACACAATTCATTTTCTTTGACAAAACTTTAATTAGAAAACCAGACTCCTCTGATTATAAAAATTACACAAGCTGATAAATCTTGGTAAGTTATAGAGAGAATAATTTTATGAACATTTTATACCTAATAAAAAAGTTAAAATAATTAACAGCATTCATCAGGTTAATTTTGTTTTCACACTGTTTTCTAATATAAAAAAGCATATAGTCATCAACCTTTATATAAATCCATATATGTTTGTAATAGCTTTTCATAATGGGAAGGGACAATATTCATATTTAAATAATATTAATAATCAGTAACGAACCAAAACTGCCCAAAGCTGAAGCATGATAAAATTTATGACCAAAGTTGCTTAGGGAATTTTGAGTCTTCTGGATCCAGCAAAAATGATCTTTTGGAGAAAACCTAGACACAAGAATTCGTGTTATGGTAGTATTGCCCCACTTGAAAAAAAATTGCTTATGATCAGTGCTGCTTTACATGTTTTCAGAACAATGACTTTTCTTTTAACAGTTTTGTGGCAGAGTGGTGCTAACCATGTGCTGGTGTATTGCGCTGCCTACAGGAAATGGTGTTTGCTCAACAGTGAACTGGAAATCTTCTTTTTTCTCCCCAGTCTAGTAAGAACAGATGCATATTGACAATACAAAGTTTCATCTGAGTACGCAGTTTCCTGTGGGGGCCAACCTCTGTCCTGTAATACTGTCATTTAAAACTATCTTGCTTTGTAAAACTTCTGTCCTGGAGCAAGGCAGCATCCCATTGACTTCCCGACAATAGCCTTTCAGCAAGATAAAAAGAATAGCTCTTGTGTCCAAACAATAAATGAGGAGTTTGGGTAGCATGTAGTCACATGTAATATCTACATTTCTTTATTGCATTCTAATTTTTCAATATTGCATTACAATGCTGACTCAATTTCATACCATCACCAAACCATTTTAACCCATAGTGTTTCAGTTAAAGGTGCCTCTGTGTCTTTGCAATAGTATCCAAATATAAGGGCTGTAAACTGTTTGCAGACTACTTATTTTCATTTGGAAAATGGCAATGAAAAAGTTGTGAAGTAAATTATCCAGTAAAGGTGACACTACATTGAGCACACAGATATTAAACACACTAATGGCTGCTATTAAATATTCTTTTACAAGCTGGTACTTTGACATCCCAAAGTTAATTTCATTATAATAGTTTTCAAGCAAACTGTAATTAGAAATAATTCAATATCAGTACCTTGAGGACCAAGGATAATACATTTAAGGATGCCATTTGTTTCACATCTCAAACTAAAATCCAACACAAGCATTTCTGAAACGTTTCAATTGATTTAGCATGTAAGCTAGAGAGTGACTGAACCAGATCATCTATCGACATTTAAACTTGAGTGTTGTCCATGCAATCTCTTGGTGTACCTTCCCTAGGAAGTGTTTTGCTAGCAATTATATACCAAGTGAGAGCCCTGAATGAATAACCTAGCAATTATAGGAGAGGGAATGTTCTCAGACAAAAATAAGCTTGATTTTGTAACAGGCACTCCCAATTTTTGAATCAGAGGCAGACATAAAAAGAAAATGTGATTTTAATTTATAATATTCATTACCTTGCTCCATAAATAAATTTCTTATGTAGGACAAAGTAATGTGTATGAAAGAAAATTGAAAAATTGAATTTATTCAGCTTACCTCAACTTCAAGATTCAAGTGGATAAAAATATAAGGAGCAATTTCTGCTGAGAACAAGGCGGAGATGAAAACATTAATGGAAATAAAATAGCTATCACATCTCCCAAGCAACTAGCATCTACAAAACTTAAAGAAAACTTTGCATATGTTGAAACCTATGTAGTATAATTAATAAAGCATTTTCTGCCACAAATAATGCAATGCTGCTTCACCAACATAAATTACTTTATTTTGGAGAAATTCTCACATAGATAAACTAAGGCATAAAACAAAAAGCAGTAAGAAATTGGAACAAGCAACAAGGCTACACTCCACTAGCCATCTGAGTCAGAATTTCTGTGGATGGTATTGAATAATAAATCTTTTGGTGTTAAAGAAACTAAAACAAGTTCTACACTAACAAAAATTTAGAAGATGAAAAATTTCTACCAGAAAGGAAAACTATACAGCAAATATCACGATTGTACAGAAAATGTTTCCTATATTTCTTCCTGAATTGATGAATTTAAACTATGAAATTTCTCCTTAATTCTTTCAGCCATTAGAGGACTAGTTAATGATCTTATAGAACCTGTGATTTAATTACAAGCATCTATTTTTGAGACTAATCAATGAATCATTACTGTGAGCTTGGAAACAGCAGGTAGGATATCAATAAATTATTCATTTTGAGGGAAGAATAAAATGTTCCTGAGCATCAGATGATAATTTTACTCATGCTTATGTCAGACTGGCTTTGGGTGCTTGTGTGCATAATCCTAAAATTCCAGCTAAGAATGGCTTCGGGCAGTATCTTTGAGTTCCTTAGCCGAGAAGTGCATAGTGATTGCCCCCATTTAAATTTGTGGTTGCTGCGATAATCTTTTACCTCTTCAGCTGTATTTCCTTTTTTTTTTTTTTCAATTGATAAGTTAGGATATGAACACAGTCTCTGCTGTGTCAAACATGGCTTTTGTTAAAATTTGAGATACTGATAAATATTTAAGGAAATGAAGGACTAGATGTTAGTATTACCTGGCAAGGAGTTCACAGGCAAGGAACTTGCACATTTATTAGTAAATCTACCTTGAATTACTTACTAGACAATGAGATACATCTAATGGCTTCAACTTTACAACTGAAACACCTGAAGTTTTCAAGGTCCCCCCAAAATTGTTGCACACTTTGATCTTGTTTTCTTCCTTCCTCTTTTCCTTTCCTTTCCTCCCTCCCTCTCTCCCTTCCTTCCTTCCCTCCCCAAATATTTGTTGAATGCCTAATACATGCCTGGCACTACTCTAGGGTACTGGGGTTATGGTAGTTTTATAGAACAGAAAAAAATCTCTGCCCTCATAGAGCTTTCAGTCCTACTGGGGGCAGATAGACAATTAACAGATACCATGATAATGAAGGAAGGAGGGAAGGAGGCTTACTGTATTTTTATAAGATGGTGATGGAAGACCTTTCTAATGACATGATATTTTAGAAGAAAGAACAACAACAAAAGAGTGAAGAAGCCTATAGGCCTTAGAGAGGAAGAAGGGCATTCGGAGCAGTGAGAAGAGCAAGCACAAGATGACAAAGAGGAGAGAGGCAGGAGAGGAGGTCAGGGAGAAGGAGGGAGGAGACAGATTGGGTAAGGCTGCCCCTGTCAATGCATCTTCCACCAGAGGCAATGGCTGTGGAGAGCTAGAGCCTTTGCTTAAGCAGATCCAGTGCATTCTTCAAGCCCTACCTGAAGTTGCACTTCCTTCATGCAGTCTTCCCCTTTAACGCCGACAGTCCCTAATACCCAGTTCTCTTCACTCTAATGTATGAACCATGAAGTTATCATCAACCACTTTCTGTGTTATTTATCACTCAACAACTGTTTCCTCTGTTAGCGTCTTCAAATAGATCCCAAGCAACCTAAGGGTAGAAACTACGTAATACATTTTCTCCATCCCTTACAGTGCATAATACTGAGCTTAAGGTAATTAAGTGAAAGAAATACATAAAATCTGTTAAGAAAATACAAAGAAATCTACAACCCTCCCCCCCCCAACTAAGGAAGTTTGAGAATGTTGCCATGAAAACAAAAAAAACAAAAACAGTAAATTGGACCTGAGAGGATAAAACACATTATCTTCTGATGTCTGATGATTTATGTCATTGTCCATCCTAATCTAGAGATCACATCTTTATATTTGTAGACTCCTTCCTCCTGCCTTGCAGAGAATGGGGGCCCTATCTGTGCAGCCTTCTTTCTTCCCTTATAATAGTACTACTGCCCATGGCCCTTGATGTCTGTCAGCATTTCTGATTTTTTTCTCTGATCTTATATCTCCAATTTCCCAGGGTATTGTTACCTAGCAGGATCAGGGCTATTAGTGTAGCAGAGGATTTTAAATATATTAGAGAAAGAAGCTACAGGGTAAAAATCCATTAGGCCACTAGTTTATTTGAACCATTTGCTTGAGATTCACCTACTTAAGCAGGCAATTAGGTCATGGATGAACAGTGGTGATAAAACACTTTCATAAAAATTAAGTATTTCTCCTGGGGTAGGGTCTTCATGATTTTAGACTTGAAATAATGTTATACAAATTTTTCATCAGTTCTCTATTGAAGATAGTACAGTCCAACTAAGGAGTAAGCGTTGATGTGCTCCAAGCTAAATTGAACAAAGAAGAAAAGGTGCCACTTGTTGCCTCTCAAATCATTATTTTAGTGGAGCATATCAATTCAGTCCATTGTTTGAGATCTCACAATCCCTCCAGTGCTAAATTTCATACTGGACAAACACTTTGGATTCTAGTGTTAAGGAACAAGATTGTTTTCCTCCATCCATAGATAAACTCTTCTTTCCCAAATTAGTCATGATGTTTCCTATCTTTAAGCCATCTTTTTGAATATGCCTTAGTCATCGCCATGCCAAATAAAAGTGGGCAGAGGTGGCAACTGGGCAGGAAATGACTCCTTATTAACATTCTTGGCTGATGTTCTTTCATAAAATGATTTTCCCTTTCTTGTTTTTTTTCTTATCTGTCTCAATTCTCGCCCGACTGGTCTATTTATCATTATTTCTTCTCTTGGGTCAAATTTTGAGTTTTGGAACTTGTTTATACTTGTAGTCACTAACTTGTTTTAGTGTCTTAATATCAAGCAAAAGGATTTATGCCTTCAAAGTTTTATCTTCTGCAGTGTTAATAACACTAGTCAATTGATGGCCTTTCTTGCCTTCCTATCTTACCATTTTGTCCAAAGCACATCAGCAGTCATTGATACTCATTTCCACAAGCAAAAAAATTAAAAGAGTAACTGCTATTTATTATGGCAAACAAATATTAAGTAAAAATTTTGAACAATTTTTAGATTTGGTTAATAGCAGGCAAATAACTCTGGTCTTGCCAATGTTTCATAACACAACTGTTCCAGTTAAAGCAAATAGTTACTTTTGTCTTTTTATAAGACATTAAGATGTTCCTGTGAATTATTTGAACATCACATTATCCCCAGCAAGGACTTGGTCCATAACTTGGCACATTATAAGTGCTTCATAAATGTTTGTTGGATGGATTAGTGAATGGATGATATGGCTGGTTTATTATGCCATTTGACTTTTCTAGTTCCTAGGTAACTGTCCATATTTCCAGTTGCTGAAAAATTTCTTCCAACCAATAATTATTCTCTATCATGTTCAACCATTAGTTATGCCTTCCTATCATTGAAAACAACCAAGTGCTCTAAGTGTTTAGATATAATACATGAAGAAAAACTATTGGAACATTTGATAAGAGATCTTTGACCTCTAGAGGCATTTTGTGTCTGACTCTACTATAAGTTTCAGCAATTCTTTGTTCTATCCGTGTGACCAAAGTGGCCTTTTGGGAGTCTGGTGGTGGTGGGCTTTTTTAAATGAAATATGAGTTTGTCAATCATTGCTTTTGCTAGACTATGGCTTTTTTCTTTCTTTCTTTGTTTTTTTCTATAATATCCCCAGTCTGGCATATATCACTGTTCAATGGCTGCAATATTGAGACTAAAAATCTGCTTACAACCATTTTCAACATATACTATACTTTCTTTTGGTTGGCAGATTTCCCCTTCTTGACTTTGTAAAGTTCTCAGAGAAATAACCTTCCTCAAGTGTTTTATTCATGGACAAAATTTCCCAATTACCCTAGAATGCTATAGCACTTTTTAAAAGGATGAAAAATAAAATATCAATCCATTCTTCCAGGCCATTTTGACATTTTTTTCTTCATATTTTACTCTTTTTGGTATATTTCAACTTGGTTTCCATTTATTTACTTCTAATTCCCTGATTTTCTGCTGGAACCAAAGGACAAAATCATCTATGTATTGTTTTAACAAAAACCCAGACTCTCAGAAAAGTTACCCATGTTGATGAGTTGTTTCTCCATAAATATTTTACTCTTCTGTGGGGACACAAATCACTTGATTATCTAGAAAACACAATATTATTTAGGTATTGAGAACTGGTTTCCATACAAGCCTATTAATACTGCTTCCTTTAGAATTCTAATAAATATTTGTCTGCACAGCAGTCACAAAGATGAGCTTCTCTAACATGACATTTCCCAAAGTTTGCTCCATGGAATACAAGTTCTTTAAGATGCTCCATGAATATAGGGTTCCATGATCAAATACATTTGGGAAATGGAATATTTTCTTTACCCTACCAGTAAATTGATTGCACACATCTAGGGTAATTCGAAGAGTAAGCTTCGTTTTGCCCGTGTTGAAGCCATTTGGACCTCCAGTAGCTCCTCCAGAAGAGAAGGGAACAAAAATATCTTCAAATGTCTAGACTTTAATTGGACTTAATATTTTTGCTTTAGAGTTGATGTTAACCAATATCCTTTTTGTATTTCATGTGATATTTATGATGGTCCCACATGCAGAGGCAGACTGATATTTTGTGGGGCCTGAAGTATATAAAATTTTGGAGTGCCTTTGTCCCTTTGTAAGAAAAAGAATACAAAATTATCTTACTTTTGTGACTTTTATATAAACCTATGACAATGTGAGCACACTGCTAGGGACTGTTCCAGGGCCTTGGAAGGACTCTTGCAAGCAAAGAGCCCTGAAATTTAAGTTTCATTAGCTACATGCCAAATCTGCATCATTCCACAAGGAAAATAATATATTATTATTTAATATAATAACATAATATTGTTTCACCTTCAATCCTTCTGGTCATTCTGCCTACCTGACAGACAAGCTACATTCTTAGAGTAGACAGATTTAGCAAATAAAAATATAGGATGCTCAGTTAAATTTGAATTTCAGATAGAGAACAATTTTTTCTTTTAATATAAGTATGTCCCAAATGTTTCATGGGACATAGTTATACTAAAAAAATTATTCATTATTTATTTGAAATTCAAACTTATTTAATGTCCTGTATCTTATCTGGCAACCTGGGTGTCCTAGTCAAAGCACTATCCATCAGGACTTCTCCAAAAATAATATATTCTTTCATACTCCATGTCTTGGCTCAATGTTTCCTAAATTTTCTTTGTGAGAAGACCCTCTTGGAGGACTTGTTACAAATATAGCTTCCTAAGGCCCACCCCTAGTGAGTTTAACAAGCCTTCCAAGTGAGTCTTGTTAATAGGCAAACTTGGCAAGCATTGCCCTAATTCAGGAAGTTTCATTTCCTCATCCTGGAGTGCCTTTGCACACTTTGATCATCCAGCCTTTCAGGACTAGTGATGAGAAGCCATCCCTCATCATTACCCACCTCCCTAGGCAGATTTAATCCACTACTCTAAGAATGCCTACTGCTGTTTACAGACTTCCATTGCAGCAATTTTCAAAGTGAAAGCGTGGTTCTCCAGACCAGTAGCATTAGCATTACCTGGAAACTTGTTGGAAATATAAATTTTCAGGCCTCATTCCAGACCTACTGAATCAGCAACTCTGGAGGTGGGTCCCAGCAATTTGTGTTTTAACAAGCCTTCCGGGTGATTTTGATGCACCCTTGTTTGAGAATAATTGCTCTATACTAACACTCATTGCTTTTGTTATACTTACATGTAGCTGTCTCACATTTAGTTTGCTGGTCTAAATTCCTTGATGGGTGGCAGCTGCATCAGATTTCTCTTTGCATTCATTCTCAGTGCCTGGCACATAGAGGATGTTTAAAATGCTTGGTGAGTAAATGAGTGAATAGATAATTAGGGGGTTTTTACAGTAAGCTGTTTAGTGAAAGCCATGACCAAAGGGGATACCATAAAGCTAGGTGGTTGACTGAGCTGCTCTGAATCCTATTGTGTGGCATTGCGACTCCAAGATCCAACTGTTTTTACATTTTCTCAAGCTGCCACTTGCTCCTCTTTCCCTTACACATTTTAGTTGTTCAATAAGGATGTAGAAGAACGCAAACAGTTCATATGAATTATTACCTCTGGTAATTTTAATGCTAATGTTAAAAAGCATATATCTATAAATATGAAATGTTTGACAGGACAATTATTCCATAGGAAAAGTATTGAATTAAATAGAGACAGGCCGTCTAAATTATGTAACTGCTATGCGTAAGGATATGTTGTGAAAATTCCATTTTACATGCATATCAACATTAACTGACGCTGATGGTTAAAAATGACAATACCTTTTCTTTATGGTGGAATAAAGGTATGTGTTTCACACAAAACTTTCAGTTTGATGACTGAAGACCAGCTCTCTAATTGTGGGAGGAACAGTGATCTTGTCTGTAAGCATAAATCACGTGAAATGTTCAATTCCCTGAAATGCAAACAAATTTCAAGAAATATTTGCTAATTAAATTAATGTTTCCATCTGTAGATTAATCTGGATATTATTGTGAATTCTTTAGTTATGATACATACATGTAGATAAATATCATATACTTGAGCATCCAGCAATCTAACATGGAGAAAAGCACAGAAGATCAGGTGTACCTATTACTTTCCTAAAATTTTTGTTTCTTCCTCTTTGACTCATCTTTTATTTACTGTTCTTAAATGATGTCAATAAGGTGAACTAATTAAATCAATTTTTTTCCCAAGCTAGATATGTCGAGAACCAAATCAACCATTCTTGTAAAGAGTGATTTCCTGATTTTGTGGTAACAACAGCTCATTTTCAATATCAAAACCAGAAAAATATGATTATTAAAATATGAATTAGAGTATTTGAGTGGATAGATCATACAAAGAGTGAGTGGCGGGTTACTGCAATGCCCTATCAAACCCACTAACATATTCAACTGTGGGGTCCCGTGTCCTGATGCTTTGGACACTCAAAAATTCTTGGGTGTCCAGGTTACATTATGGATGTAGGTTTTTGTGCCATAATATTAACTGCATTCATTTCTTCCTTTTTATCTTCAGTGTCACAACCTTTTCTTATGCCATTATTACCTTTATTCTTAGTGACTACAACATCCTCCTAACACTTCTTTGATCCAGGTCTCCCATCTCCAATTTATCCTACACTTATATCATTGCAGGCTAATATTTCTAAATCCTGACTCATAATAATAAGAAAAGATAATTCAAAAGTCCATCAAATTAAATATGAATTCTTCAGTATGATATTCATGGGTCCCTATGCTGAACTTCCTGCTTGGACAAATTCAGCTCCTCTACTGGAAACATACCCTCAAGCTAAACTGAGTTCATTGATCCAAGAACACATCCTGGTCTTTTGTTTCTTTATGGCTTTGCTCAGGCTGTTTACATCACATGGGATCTAACCCTACCTTAAGTGCTATCTTAAATACAATGTATTTCCACCAGGTTTGGCTCTACCAGAAATAATCTCTCTACCTTCTAGCTACTCCCTTTGGGACTCAACAAGCTCTTGCTTGAATTCTAGTTATAGATGCCATAGATGCCTTTGTCTTGTGACTTTTTTATCTTCAGTCAGCATGAGGATTCTATCAGTATTTATTGGATTCAATTCACTGACTCAGCAGTCTAAGCCAATGGCTTTCAAATTTAGCTGCACATTGGAATCATTGGAGGAATTTACAAAAATACTGAGACCTGAGTCCCCTTGGTAGAGATACTGATTTGACTGGTCTGGCATGCAATCTGGGCATTGAGACTGGAGAAATCTCTCTAGGTCATTCTGATATGCAGCAAATTTTGAGGACCAATGGACTGCTAATCCTGGGATTACCCCAAATGTCTTTTGAAGTGTGTGTGTTGGCCACAGTCTCCTATGGCTACTTGGTTGGTGGATTTATGTCCATCCTGACTCTGTGAACAGATGGACTCTTGAACCAGCTCCAAAATGTGGCTTCCCCAGACCAGCCTTGTCTTTAACTCCAAGCAACGTTATTAAGAAATGCTTATTTTGGGTTTAATGGTTAAAATATATCCCTCCAAACTTCCTTATAATCCTGCTTGCTGGTTTTTGGGAGCACCAATTATTATTACAACTAAGACACTAATTATAAAAAAAAGGAAAAGATTAGTATATAAATTGATGAGTTTAAAACTATGTACACATATTATACTTCACTGTGATCTCCAAGAAAAGCAAAAGTGAATCTTAAGCATATGACTTAAAGAATAGTTTAAACATTCTAACCAAAGTATTGTTTTAAATTTTGCGTTCAGAAAACGGCAGGTGGGGAGAAAATCTATGCCGTTATTCTCATCATGTATAATTTGAATTGTACTACTCTGTCTAGGCATCTTTCATACTGCTTTATGATGAAAAGATATGTATTGTACCTTAGGGACACAATACTTGTTTAAAATGTTTTCTTTCTTAAAATAATCTATAAAGCAGGGATAACAATATCTACTCTACTAGGCAGATATTATTTGTTACCAAAACTAGTAATATTAACAGAGATGATTAGTTTGAGTGTATTAGTTTGAGTTATTTTCCTGGGAGTTATGGATTCCATGTCAGTTTCTCACTCTTGTACATTGAGGGACACCAAGTGTATATGAGGTGACCAGATGGCCACAGGCATCGATGGCAGAATAGGGAGTGTTCCACCATCAGGAGAATCAAACTCATGCCCTTAACTGGCTCATGCAAATACTATATTCTAAGCAATAGAGCTTACCATGTGTTGTTGCTGAATTTTTGGATCCTTGACTTTAACAGACAAAACAAAAAAGTGGACTGTGGTGCTTGTATTGTGTAAACCTTTCACTGCATTCCAGAGCAAGAATATATCTCAGATCAACCTTCCTCTTCATGATCCCACTCCCAACTCCAAAAAGTTCCCCATATCCTGGTGATCCTTACTTTATGATATCCCATCTGTAACTACTCTCCTTTGGGTCCCAATGGTCTCATCTGCAATAGCCTTTACCCTGGACAACCTGCTTTCCAGTCTGCGAGTCCCATGTCTTCCATTTTCTCCCAGACTATGGTGCCCATCCCCCATCTCTATCTATTAGAATCTTATCCAAGCTTCAAGGTGGATGTTTTCATGATGCCTTCATGGTCTTTCTTGAACATCCCAGCCAGAAGTTTCCTCAGTAGATCAGAGGTGCCTCAAATGCAGGGACTATGAGTATTGGTATTTTTCTCTGAGCCTAGCACAGAGACCAAAAAAGGTGTTCCTAAATATTTGCTGAGTAAATAAACATATTGCCAGCAATTCAGGGGTACTCCATAAACCCATCTACAGTAAATCTTGATCCTAAAATACAACTGAATTTCTGGTCCTATATTTTCAGGGTGAACTGCCAACAAACTTTTGGAGATTTAGATATATCAACATTTTTTGACCCCTTCCAATGTGTTTATTTTAAAAAACCTACAAAATAACTAAGCTAACAAATAGAAACCACATAATAAATTTTAGTTCAACTGTTTATTTCCCTTTTCAAAAGTTTTGTATTTTTTTTTCTTACTAACTTTTTTTTTATCATCACTGTCCTTTGGTTTTTTTCTTCATGTCAAATCACACCCCATTTTATTTCACTATCAAGATGCATATAGCTCTAGGCTCTAGCATTTCAATTTATTGGAAAGGACAGTTAGTGTTGACATACCTGAAATTCTTCCTTTATATGGGGCCTTATTCCTGTGTAACTGGCTATAAAGAAGAATTCCAGAAAATAAAATAAAACAACAAAAATATCCATATACAAGCCCTCACAAATTGTGACTGTTAACTCATTTTTCATTAGGCCACAGGCAGACAAGTCAGAGGTAGGAGGACTCTTTCATTTATTTTCTTTGTTGAATAGATAATTAGCAAGTGTCTGCTAAGCAAAGGACCTATACTATATATTGTTTGCCATGTCAGCTGCCATTATTAAAAGCAGTAGGGAATTTCAGCTTGATGCACATACAAATAACAATGATTAACACTTTTCCCAAACTTTATTGCTTACCAATTTGTTCACCTGTCCACCTTAATTTTGCTAAGTTCTTATTTTACTCCTTTCTAGCCATGCTCAGTCTTACCTAAAGGAAAAACATGTTTTAATTACTCCAAGGAAAATTATTTTAGAAATAAAAAAATGAACATATTTAAACAAAGAAAAAAAGCAAAATAAATTAATGATTAAAATATTAAACTTGGACAGGAAAATGGCTATTGAGTAAATCCAAAAATTTCCATACAAAATTCTGGGCATCAATGTTTAAAAAAATAGGAAATACTATATAAAAGGAAATGTTATTAGACAGAGTTCTCTGTTTAGTCATAGACATGATGTCAGTAATGGAGGTGACTGCAATGACAAAAGCGTCTAAAGGGAATTGCAGATTATTAAATTGTCTCAGTATAATTTTGGCATCAGATGCACTTAAATTCTGTGAATGTTGGCTATCTATATATTCCTTGTAATGTCACCACATTATTCATCAGAATACAGTGGACTTCGGTATTCAAAGATGTAACATTTTTGGTTTTAATGACTTAGAAGTGGTGCTGACAGTTCGTGAATAATTTTGTCCAAATTTGGAACTGTATTGCATGCAGTCTAAGGGATGTGCTTTGTGAGTAAGTCTCTGTACTGCTCGGGAGACACTAGCCTATTTATTATTGTCTCCATCTCTGTAGCTCTCACATGGTGAGAAAGTTTTTGGTTCAAGCACTTTTATAGTTAATGTCCCTACAATGTTACAATGTGATGCAGTGAGAAGTTTTAAGCCGAATTTTTTTGAACTGATTATAAATTGCTTTAGACTTGAAGTTAATAAAATTATTAGGGGTCTTAAAGGGCCACCTAAATATTTTAGTAACACTTTAGTAATTTATGTTTTATAAAGATGTTTGTGAACTTAGAAATTCATGGAAAATATGCCTCAGGAATGTCAAGCTGTTTTGTATTTGATTCAGAATCCTTTATCTTCACCATGTAGGAATAATTGATATATATTCTCATGGTAATATATTTAATGCACTATTATTGAATTTTTAAAGGATAAAGTTTATAATTTTTAGAGCGTGTGATTCAACAAAGGACTGAAGAAGTACAGATTGTTATGTTATATTGTGATGTCATGTTTAGGAAGTTTAATTTTTAGCCTAGAAGAATCTTTCCCTAAAGAATAGGAACCCAAGGATCCCACTGAGGTGAGATGAAGAGGTCATGTATTATGACATTCTGTGGGACGTTTAATATTATCAATAAGAAATAAAGGAGAGTACAGCGAATTTATGAACAACCTAGCTTGCAGCATTTGGAACTGTGATCTAGAAAGAACTGATGAAGTCAACTGAACCTAAGAACCAAGGAGTAAACACCTGTACTATCACCTATCACTATTTTAATATGCTAACTATTCCTTTTTATGACTAATAGAACTATATCTTTGTTGTCGTTAAAATAAAAGGCCAACATCGCCAGAAATACTGTAAATAACTTCGCCTAGTGGCACTATAGTAAATATAACTGAGATGACATTTTTGCAAGCAGCTAAGTCTTTATTGTCATTTTTCTTGAGTTTTACCTTTAGGCTGTAGATCACAGATTTCTTAAACAGAGTAATCCTGAGGAATTTAACTAAAATTATTGTATCTCCATGTATCCAAAGTATGAAAATAATAATGAAATAAACAAGAAAACATTTGCAGCATAATTTCCCTTGATCAAGTTATGAAATTAATTTAACAACTAAAGGTAGGTTTACATGTGCAAATATATGGGGAATAATTTATTTCTTTATTTTAATTATAGTTTAAAAAACCTGGTTTATAAATTCTCTTTTCATTTATAAAAATTCTCTTTTCATTTATAGAGAATGGAGATAAATTTTGATAAAGGTCCAAATTTAGGCAATTTGGAGACTTCTGAAGGACTCACATGAGATATTTGCTTCTTACATGGATACTCAGGCAGCTCCCTACTTTGAAGATATTTTGGGATGGAAACATTACTTATAACTTATATAAAAATATATATATTTTTTGATATTGACATTTTTGTTCAAATTTCTTTTTTAAGCTCTCCTTAATAAGTAGCTTTATTTTTAGAGCCCAAGATACAGAATTACAGAGCAGAGAGCTTTAAAAAGCTTATTAGTTTATTTGCCCTATTATAGGAGTGATAGATGAGGCTGTTTTCATGAATGAGTTGTAGTAATAAGAACCTATATATCATACAACATTTAAAAAGAGCGTGTTCTTATAGGCAATGGCATCTGAAAATGGTGGTTTGCCATGAGGTTTGTATTGATAAGACACTGGAGTCTCATAATTTCATATTTTTTATCATTCTTATTTTGTTATAGAAAATTTTGTTTAGCCAGGATTAAGAGCTTTTATTTTAAGGAAAAAAGGAAATAAAAGTACTCAACTTTTACTTTCATTCCTACAATTTGTCTATGCATGGGTGAAAAACGTTTCTTTCTAGTAGTTTTCTTCTCACTGATTCTAATGTTTCCAAAAATGACCTGCGTTTCAGAACCCTAATTTAGCCAAAAATAATAATTATGGCATCCAGTACAAAAGAAAACCTAAGTAAAATGCCAAATACTGGTTACTTTGTCTCTTTGCATTTGCTTAAGGTAAACAAGCAAGCAAAACTGAATTTTCCCTCCATTGATAAGAAATGCACTTGGAATTTTTACTGAAGTTATCCACAGATTATTTGATCGTGCACCTCATTAGGTAGACCGCTGCCTCGAGGTCAATGTCAGATATTCTCTTTCTGAACCATTTCATGCTCTGGGATGTCTGTAGAGAGATAGCTGAACAACTATCCTGAGAGATTTCATATTAATGAATATTATATTAACCAGAATGCATAAGTAGGACTGCAAAGAGGGGTATTCCTTTTACATTTACCCTTGTCTAAATTTACAAAGGGAAAGAGCATCAAGGAGGCGTGATAAATAATATTACTTTGTGGCTTTAATATATTGCCTTTTAATTAAAGGTTGCATGCCATTTTGTCGTTAAATACCCTTATGAGGTAGCTTGGAAAGATCTCTGCCCTTTTCAAGCTTGACAGATTTCCTATTTAAGAGCAAGAAAGACTATTGCTGAAAAATATGCATAATTAACAGGAAAATATAATAAAGTTGTTGCTTAAACTCTGCTAAAACTTTGGGATATTTGCATTGGCGAGTTTAAGGTCTAATTTATCAGTATCTAGCACTTTTATGTTTGAGAAGAAAAGAGGCCAGAATTGCCCGACTCTAACTCAAAATAGATGCTGCATACTGCAGCAGGGCATGCGGGAATATCACAGTTTGGTCTTTTTCCAGCTCCCTTATTGTGGCTATCAGTAACCTGTGAATCGACCAAATAGAATGATGGAAGGTATTTCAGTTTCCAGGGGAGATTCTACTGACCATCTTACATTAGACAACTTATATGCTCCCCACAACATACTGTAGACTGCCTCTGCCAAAATAGAAGCTAGTAAATTTATACAGGACTGGAAAGTGACACACTTACAATAAACTCCACTTGTCTTTTACCCATGGCAGTCTCTCCTAGTTACTTCTAGGAAATTCTTCAATTGAATCTTCCAAAGCATTAAAGTTCTTATTTCTCCACTGGTTTGACAGAGCCCTGTGGGTACTGTGGTTGCTCTAATAACTATAGAAATAGAGAAAAAGGAAACCATACTGTTCCTCCATCTGGCCATCTGCCCACATGGGAAACCAGAACACAGTTACAAATGACTTCTAAAAACCCTAGTTCAGATAAGTAGAAACATGTGACATGGAGCAGAAATCATACATTAGATGTTCTTATTCTTCTGTTTCTAATGCTGCCTTCTGATTTTTAAGATTTCATAATTAGCATGACCTGTGAGAACTTTCTTAGGGAAAATGTCAACTGGGAAAAATAGGAGGGATTAACTTTCTATAATTTATAAAAGTGCAAAATTAGAAATGATTTTTTTATAAATACTTTATCATATTAAAAAATATCTACCTTACAGAAATTCTCAGTTTAGAATACAAGCCCATTTAATTTTGACAACATCTTTAGAAATGCAGAAGAGATATGATGTTATCCATACTAGATCCATACTAGACTAGTCATCTGTACTATTCTAATATATGATTTCTGACCCTACGTATTTCTCTCTTTGAATTGTTTTCCATTTTATAAGAAGAGCAAATGACTTCTCTATCAGCAACAGAGAGACCTTCATTTGGTACAGAGAAGACATCAAAAGAGCATTCGTTATGTCTCAAAGACACACAAAATCAGAGCAATGCCGACAGCCATCTCTGGAATGAATAATACTTATCTGGGTGCTAACTTGAAGCTTCTTTTCAAGGAGTCTCCCTACTATCCCACTTTCACTCATAAAATCATCTATAGCTCTGGTTCATGGTTGCAAATTCAGGAGCACTTTCCCCACAAAGATCGGGTTATGAATCTGACAAACGAGAAGACAAACTTCAAGTGGGATATATTTGCATACGATCAATTTTGCTAGCAGTTAAGAATCTATAGTTTTGAGGCACCATGCAATTCTCTGTGCTGTATCCTAAACTACAAAATATGTGGAATTTTCCCACATGTTCTATCACACCTACTTACTGACATCTTGATTTCTAAGCATGAAGGCTCATTTCTCCACATCCTTTCAATCTTATTCCAAACGTTGCCTGATCCAAATCCATAACTCTTCAAACGCAGAACACCGTCTCTTGCCCTTCTAACTAAAACATAAGGGTGAATCAGACCTTGGCCATTTAGTTTACAAATCAAAGTAATTTACCACTATTATACCTATCTATAGTTCCTCCCATGCTGGACCTGACGCCAAGAGGCTTTGTTGCTTTCATGTATGACTTTCCTGCTTTCATTTGGGTAAATATATTTGCAGTCATGATTTTGAAGGGAAACCAGTAAAAAAAAGTCTAGCTCATTTTCTCCCTATACAATATATTGGCAGATCGTTGCTTAAAAGTGTTGGTGTAAATGCCTGCACCACAGTGATGATGCTGAGTTTTATACTTCGATTCAAGATGGGGAGATTTCAAGGGCATACCAATTTGTCAATAGATAGGTTTTGAGTCAATGTTATAAAACTTGTCATAAAATTTGTTTTGTAACACAAAAAGAGCAAGAAGTATTTTTGTTGTTGTTGTTGTTTTGTTTTTTAAAGGGAATAAAAATGCTTCTAAATCCCTTTTAGAATAAATGACAGTTTTCAGGTTCACATTTGAAAGGGTTATCAATACCATTTACAAACACCAACAAAATAGACTGAACAGAGAGATCTCTCTAGAAAGATGCTGAGCAAATCATTGAGTTCTCCAATCCACAAGAGACAACATCTAAGTTCCTGTCTCAAGGCGTCGTATTTTCTGGTTCATCATGAGATTAGCAAACACAGGATATTACAGTATACTTAACTAATAACTGACACAGAATCTGCTATGTTCTTTATCTGGAAGTCAGATTTAGCCTCTAGGATTTTCCAGAGGACATTCTAGAAAAGGTTGCTGCCATTAACACCCAGGGAAGGCAATTTTTAAATTGTTCCCCTTGGGATGGAACTTCCTGTGGACTTTAGGCCTTTGGGACCAAATCCTACAAGGCATTTATGAATAGGTGATATAAGAATTTTAATAAAAATTGCAATAACCATGAAAATGGTATCTTTAAAAATCTATGTACTATTAGTAACAATGCATGCATAGTGCCAGGCATTCATAACTATTTCATCATAAAAATATGTGACTGTAATTATGATATTTACAGTCAACTTATAAAAATACATGTAATTCTGAATGGCAATAGTTAATCCCTAGCTCTAACCACAAGCCTAGAAGGATTAGTTTATTATGGGAAAGTGCAATGGGTAATTACAAAATGGGCAAAGCTCTCACTCTCTTGAATTCAACGTTCAAGAATAGCTATTATAGCATCATAGGAGATTCATTTGTTATAATATTCTTCTAACCTCACAAGATAAAACCAAAATTCTGTGGAAATAAATAGAAATCAAAAGGGAAAGAAACACTCACATGATACAACCACAGTGGAGAATAATTCTTTCATAGAATATTTATGCACAACCTTCAAAGAGCTTCACGGTCCCTGGAAGAATTCATAGGATGACATTTAAGCACACCTTTCATTAAAAAAAGTTATGCATGGTTGAGTTAGTATATGATTACCTTTAACTACAGGAGGTTAAGAATCTAACTTTTAGCCCAATCTCTTTCTATAATTTAGGTGAGTGCCTCTTTGAAGCTTTATTAACCATCTTGGAGAGTGGAGCTCTTATGATACTTTCTAATTCAAATTTAAATTCTGATAGGAGGAAACAAGTCTACATTCAGTTTAAATCCAGAAAAGGTGTGGTTTTTACAAACTTTTAAAATCTCTCACTTTAAGGGAAAAACACATTTCAACAATAAAATATTCTATCTATCTGAGATATTTCCCACAGATTTCTTCTCTTCTAGGAGTTGATTGGTCATCTTCTAGCAGTAGATGGGTTCCTAATTTGAACACCATCAGTATTTCACAAATGGATAAAACTGTTGAAGTAAACTTGAAGAACTAGAGAGAGTTGCATACAAGCTACTGAAAAAGGCAGAAGTTGAGCATTACCTGCAAATCATGATCCCTTATTTTAGGATGTATCTTGGCATTCAGTAAATGGAATTCTTGGAAATGTCTGTTTCACAGTGAGGTTGGGAGGCCAGATGATACTCAGTTAGATTCCTCCTGGGCTTAAATTACTTCCTAGGATTGAGTTAGGGAATTTTGGGTGGTATATTAACTCTTCCAGAACAAGAAATTCCATTTCAATAAATTATTGCTACAGTTCACTAAAGAGTACCATGGTGTCCTGGAAAAGATAATGTCCCTTCCAAAATTCCAACCCTCTAGTCATTTGAAGAATGAGAAATTCATATTTATTTTAGTCATTTTGATCCTTGAAGATCTAACCTAAAAAAGAACTGTTTTTCCCCATCCAAATAGAGACCATCTAGGTGGAAGCATGATATTAGAACTGCCCCAGTGGTTTGGCAATAAATGCTGCTATCCTCATATGCATTTGGCGACTGGCTTGCTTGATTCCTTCCTTATAAATCAGCCTGGCAATCTTATTTGCATATGGAATTGTCTAAGGTAATCTTGAAAAATAGTGACCCAAATAGGTAAGCTTTTAAAAATTGGCAAATGAATGATGTATAGTACACATTAGAAAGAAATGGAATGATAGTTAATGGAATTTCTTAGCTGATTACCTCCCATCTTTTGAAAGGGATATAAAACAAGTCTTCACAAATGATGAGTTGACTGTGAAAGAAGAATTCTCCCCCCCAAAACCCAACTCCTCAGAACCTTCCTCTTCAGATATGAGATCACGGTCTGCAGGTCTACTAGTGCCAAATACCAGTTCATCCTAACAGAGCAGTTCAGGAGGCAAAAGGGTAGAGTTATCTGTGACATGACTTTACAAACAATGCAAGAACAATAACCCTATGTTTATGGCAATTCTTTTCCATACTTTATCTGTTGATACTGATCTCAGATGAACACAGTGAGAAGACATGGGTCATTTCTAACAGAACTCAGTAACCTCAAGGTAGGACAAAACAAACTCCATTCAATAAAATAAAATTTGGTTAAATGTTTTTCATTTTAGAAAAAGTTGTCCTTTCCCTTAATATTCTGGTAAACTCTTTATTTGTAAAAGTACACTTGTCTTGTTGCTTCATTAATTCATGAACTTCATTTCCAAAGACTGCAACCAGAATGGAATGGTTTATATCGCTTTTCTGAACTTAACTGAATCCAGGAGTTTCTTTTGTTTTGTTTTGTTTTTTTAGATTTTAATATTTTAAATTCAATGAAAATTTACAACCAAAGTTGGTGGGAAAGAGTAGCCCACTTCCAGGTAAAGGAGCTTACCAGCAGATTTTATAATCATTGGACATTTGTTCAGTCCTACCTGAAAATTTACTTATTTTACTGCTTGGCACAGGAAAAGGTATTTTCTAGTAATTTTCTGTGACAGGAAGCACAGCATTAAACCAGGTAAGCACCCAACAGACTGAGTCTATCTGCTGGGGAGCAGTTTTAAACTTTAACTCAATGAAAACATTTACCTCAGCCCTTTTTTTGAGAGAGAATTCAGCAGCAGTCACTGTTAATATGCCACCTGTGGAGAGCTACGATCACTGTAGGAGGTGAACCAACTGAGGAGTGCCTTCCAGGTAACAAGGACAATGATATTGCAAGAAGCTACAAAACGATATTGCAGTAGGTATAGTGACCACTACTATAGTGATTGTGGCCTGGGTTAATGTTCCAAACATTAATGCAAGGAACACACTAGACTTTATAGCATTAGAATATTTTCCTTACAATAAGAACCAGTTGATGGTACATGATGAGTGGTGATGGTCCATTTTGCCTATTTCATCCTACAAATTTCCTAGTTATGTCTCCTTCTCCTGTGTTAATCATCTATATTCCATGGCAGTATATTTTCACCATCTAAAGTGAGAATACTGTAACTATGGAATACTCCAATTCACACACACACACACATGCACCCTTATACACATATGCATGGACAATATGTGTAAAGTGCTCATTTGCAGTGGGTGAGCTCTCTCAAAGCAGCCAAATCAGCCTTCCCAAATACAGAGAACCACTAAAAGCCAATGAAAATCCATATCAGCTATTTAGCTCTAACATGAGATTTTAAACCTTGTCCATGTGGTAATTAATTCAAATGCCTGTGTTTTTTGCTCAGTCATCCAAAGCAAGAATCTCAAAGATTGACAACATGATATGTAGAATCTAATGGACTCACATCTCTGTTTATTTTGCTTATTGCATACCTGAATAATACTCTTACAGCTGAACACTTGAGTTGATTTTGAATGGCCATTAATGCATCTACATATGGCTAAGGCTGATTTGACTTTCTAGAGAAAGATCAGCCTGTCTGCAAATGGACACCTCCCTCCACACAAACATCAATGTACACTAAAGGCAAATCTAAGTATATGTATATATGGCATATATACATATATATGTACACATAAAATGGATTGGGAAGTCCTTTGGTTTAGATGGGATTAAATATGTACTTCCCAAGTGCATAGGTTTCCTTTGACCAATCTGTTCAAAAAACAAATATGAAACGTGCCATGGCAATTTTGACATTTCCTATGTCTTTTCCCCTATTTGGAGGCCCTCTTTCTTCTCTTCTCCATCTCTTCTAAGCATTTTATTTTTAAAAGCAGTTGGTTCTTTTGGCCTTCGAACACTCCATTGATTCATCCATCTATTCCTTGGAAGAGCTCTAAGACCACATCCAGAAACTTTAATGGAGAACAAGGTTGCAAAGAACTTTTTCCCCTTCTTTGATTCCCTCTTCCCCCAGGAAGCAGACACCTTGATGTGTCAGGAATAATTCACTCTTGATCTGACTTGCCTTGTTACCCCGGGCCAGCCCAAGCAGCTGAGGTCTGAGCTTTACTCGCCCTGCATCATTGTGCAATACTGGAAAAGAAAAATAATCCATTGGTCTATACCCTTCAGACTGTGGTGACATGATCAGGGTTCTCTTGAATTTCTATGCATTCGATTTCCTCTCTCTCCTTTCGTTTGGCACGTTTCTTTTTCTTGTGGTGCTTTTTGGAAGGGGGGAAAAAGGTTAGGAACACAGGTAAGATAACAAAACAGTGCAGAAGTGTGCAACCCCCCGTGAGCAGCAAGCATTTGAACAGTGTGAAGGTCAGGTTCGAAGGCACAAATAGGAGGGGGACCAACCCAATAAGAAAAGAAGTAACATTTTGCAAAATGGCTGTCCCATGCTCTTGCAGGGAGCTTTTTATACATTGTGTTCTCGTGTGCTCAGTTGCTAATACAAATGTGTAAAGCAGTGGTGCACAGTGGTCAATGGCGAAATTTAAGGTGTAGATAAGGCACAAGATAGAAATGCAATCCATATCAATGTTCCATAACGTCATTAAGCCCAGGACGCCCAGCTCAATTGAGGTGACGCTAAGAATTAGCCAGAAGTTTCCCAGAGGGTGGATCACTAGGAAAAATGTCAGGATTAACACCAGGAGAACACCAAGGCCTGCAATCAGAACAGGCACTGTGACAGACAAGCCGTAATGGTCCGTGAACACAAAGGAGGGGTTGAACACGATGAATCGGATGCTCTTCGAGAGGGACAGAGGTCTCAACTTTTCCAATACTTCTACGACTTCTTTCTGCTTGTCTCTGCTGGTCCTGGCCACCAGATATAAGCGAGAAGCAATGATGTTGTTTTCATCCCCTGCCTTAGAGAAGATGATATCGTTTCGAAAGTGCTGGAATTCTGGCTTTTTTAAAAATGAACTTTGTAGGACGCTGATAAAATCACTCTTGTTGTTGGCACTGATATTGCTAACTTTCAGGAACTGGTAATACTGCTCCACCCAGGACACTGCAGTGAACCCACTGCAGAGTCTCCGTAGGTCCTCCTGGACGCTGCTGTTCCAGTACTCGAGGGGCTCGTAGACATAGAATCCTATCACGGGGCTATAGTTGGTGAAATATTTCTGCTGAACCATGGCATAGGAAACGCTTGGGGAATCACTGGCTAGTAGATTGATGATGTTGGCTCCATCACTGATCTGCAAGCACCCCATGAAGGAGAAGGAGGCATAAATGAGATAGAGGATGACAACAAATGGCTTCACGTAGATGTTGGTAATCCATTCATTGTAATGTTCACGGAGGAAGTGCTGAATAAAGTGGTGCTGGTAGGGGTTCGTCTCATGATGGGATGTCTGTTGGTGCCCATCACTCATCACTGTCTGGAACCACACAGGTTTGCGGTCCAGGTATTCGGCAGAAGGGATCTTACAGCAAAAGATGCTGTGGTAGCGGTTTTGCTCTAGCTGGCCAGCGAAGACCAGACAAGAGCCAAAGAAGGAGAAAATGTAGAAGTAGTTTAACAGAATAGAGACACACATGTTCTGACAGAAGACCTTCACAGCCTCTATGTTTGTGAATGGGCTGGCACCCATGCCAAAGGTAATGAAGTACAGGGAGCTGGTCATGGTGTAGGTGACCATAACATCAGAATAGGCATCCGCTACCCTGTCTTTGAAGGGCAAATTCTCTCTGGTTCTCCGCCATCCAGACAGAAGCTCAAATACTCCTTTAGTTCCATGACCTAATTTTAAAAAAGAAGAAAAAGAATAATTGTTTTTATTTCCTCCTATGGTTCAAGTGAATTCCTTATGGATCATCTATGCTAGATAGTACTTTATACTCTAATCTTCAAAGTGCTGTGATCCTCCTATCAGGGTCTCAGAATTTGAGTTATGCAACAGGATATATTTGGTCCATGTTTTCACTTTAGCAAAGTCCAAATTTATTGGTATTCTGGGCAAAATGAAACACCTATTGTGTTTTCTATTAATTTGACAAGTTGTAAATATAATGTGGCATTATTACATGTTTTTCCCCCTGCACACATATTGTCTCCCTAAATGGATCTTACGTTGTCAAGGGCAGGGGTTGTTATTCATGCATTTTCAAAAGTCCCTCAACACCAAGTCAGTACTTGATCCACTGATGTATTGACCGAGAGTCCCTAACTTCCATTTCAAGCTGACTTACACGCTGATTTAGGAAATTATAAGATGATTTTAAACACTTAAAAAATGGCTTTAAATTGATTTTACAGTGTTAACAATCTGCTTGGTGGCCAAATGGCTTAGAAAACAATTCCTATAGATTTGATTAATTAACATTGGATATGAGTCAAAAAATTCTGCCAGGTCACATAAAACACAGGGCAAGAACTTCGGGGTGCAAGGTCACAGCAAGCATTTCGTTTGGGCTCCTCACAGAGCCTTTATTCACAGAGTGGATTCTGACTAAATGTTTTTGACTGCTTCATTAAAGTGAATGGAGAATGATTCTTTTTAACCAACTTCTGTGCACCTTTTGATAAGGGTAAACAGGCAAAAGGTTTAGTCAACAAGTATTACTTGAGCACCTACTATGTGCCAAATACTGTTAGATACTGAGCTGTTACTTTCAGGAACTTGACAGCTCTTAAGATATCACCGCTTGCTTCCTTACTAGCAAAAGTAGGAAGCAGCTGGGAGAGTGAAGATTTACTGTCCCATACCTGCAATTTCTTGCAATTCTGTTTTTTTCACATCCCTGAATTAGCTCTGTCAATTACCATCCCTGAATTAGCTCTGTGTACAACCATCCATGATATAACAAGTGGTATCTTTCTGAGTGAGTGGAAATCTTTATAGATCATTCTTGCCCTTATAGGCATAGTAATACTACACCCAGATCTTGTCTGTGAATGGATACAAGCTGTGCTTGGGCTATTCTACAAGAAATCCATTAGACAAAAATGTAGTTTAAAGGTACAAAATGACCTAGTTAAAGAAAACTGGAAAATGGACTTTGTGTGGCATCTAGATATTGGAGTTGTGTGTTACAGACCAAATTCACTTAATAGTGGTTTAACAAACATATAATGGCTGGGGTCTTACTATAACTACTGATTTTGTGTTGTTGATGGGGTTTGCTAGTTGGCCTACATAGTCCTTCCCTTTCTTCCTTACTTTATTTAGGACTGCAATGTACACAATTTAAAACATTATTTTTCAGCCTATCTTTCAAGTAGGGGTGGTTCATGTGACATGTTTCTGGACTATGCAGTGGAACTGGAAGTCATATAAGGACGCTTATTAGAAAACCAGAAGGAGCTTTGTCCTAAATGGGCATCGTGGAGCCACCAATAAGAGCCCTGGTTCATTGTCCTCTCGAATTCTCTTTAAAGAAAACCAAATTTCCTTTTGGCTAAGCCACTGTAAGTAAGGCTGTTATATGTAGCTGAACCTATTCCTAACCAATGAAGTTTTGTAGGTGAGTTAACATTTACCCAAACCTCTTTTTTTGGGGATCTAAGAATTCTTGCTTTATAGTTAATTTGATTATAGTATTTATGGGTTCAAATGTGTATAATGCTAATCATTGATTTTAAAGACACATTGATCCATGTATTTGGAGAGTTTTTATTAATCATTAATTGTTATTTCATTGGAATTATTCTTATAACAAATATAAAGCCTATTTATTCTCCAAAGCTCTCTCTTCTGGGTCTTAAGTCTGGAAAGATAAGTTTATCCTAACAAGTAAAAAGGGTTATGAAAACTGAGATCATAGGTTTAAGGTAAATTTTTGGAGGCAATGATCTATTCCTTCTTGCATTCAATTATTAGCTCAACATATATGTGCATTGAATTAAGTCTAATGATTCTTAACAACGTTAATTGCACATTTCTATCTTCTGCAAGACTTCTTGACCAGGCATAATACTTGTTCCCTTATTACCTTGACAAAAACATAAAATTAGGATATTAGTTAAGGTAATTAAAATAATTCTTTACTAGAGCACTGCTCTTCTGAAATGAGGACTCTTGCAATCTTTGTAGCCACAAGGGGGGAAAAGACTACATGGGGCTATGGCTAAATTTAGCTTGCCTTTGTTAATGGTCACTTTTATGGGATATTAGGTACACTATGTAGGCCAGATTGTTACTTTTTATCTTACTAAGGTCTGTATGTGTGGGAAGATGATGCTAAACCATGTTAGGTTATCACTTCAAGTGTGCTAAAAACTGAAAACAGAATTTCCAAACTTTGTTTGGAGATGGCATGTTTTATCTCATTCATAGCTTTAGATATTTTACAGGGTTATACTATGGATATTCACTCATTTGATTCTCACCATAATCTGGCCACTTCTCAACAATTCAAATCTATTACCTGCTTCAGCCAGGATAGTCTTCTCACTCCTCATGAACCTGCACGTGATCAGTCTTATCTTAGTTTTGTTCATGCTATTTTCTCTGACTTACAATACCTTCCTCTCATTGCTAGTCATACTGAAATTCCATCCATCAGTCTGTTAAGGGTCAGCTCAATTCTTTTCTTTGCCATAAAACCATCTCTGACAATTCCAGACATATTGATTTTTTTTTCTGTTCCTTAAACTCTTATTGCACTAATTAGTTACTCATTTTGGCATGCAACCGTGTGCTGTTTTGCTATGGAACAAAATGGTTTTCTCAGGATATGTTCTATCTCTTTGGTTAGATTGCAAATTCTTTGAGGTTGCAAATTCATTCAGGGAATGCATTTTATGTTATTATACTCTGTAGAGCACCTGGAAAAATGATAGACGCCCAGAAGATGCCTACTATCCTCTTATTGAGTTAAATCAACCATATTTCTTGATTCTAGATGTTTCCAGAAAACATATGTTTTAATTACCTATTCTAAAATTATTATGCATCTTTATACCTATATTAATAGTGTCCAGAAGAGCTATACATTTTAAATTCAATTCAATCCAATATATATTTATTTAGAATTTGTTACACATGAGGACTTGTGCTAGTCAATATATAAAACATAAAGGTAAGCAAGAAACACAATCTTTTCCGACATTTGTCAGTCCAGAGGTCACTTTTACTTGGCTAATTCTGAGACAAACAGATTATAGCTTCTAATACATACAAATTTTAGAAGCAGTCCTGTACACTTCAGGATGTTTAGAAGCATTCCTGATGTCTATCCATTAGATGCCAGTAGCACACTCCACAGTGTGACAACCAAATATGTCTCCAGGCATTGCCAAATGCTACCTGGGGGACAAAATTGCCCCCAGATCAAAAATTACTGGTTTAGTCAAAAGAAAAAGAAATAGTACATACACATACACATGCTTTTTCCTGATTATAAAAATAGGACCTATTTCCATCAAAAATTTGGAAAAAATGATTCCATAGTCCCACAACACAGATTACTGCTGTTAACAGTTTTGTATATTTATTCCAGTTTTGCATCTATCTATCTATCTATCTATCTATCTATCTATCTATCTATCTATCTATCTATCATCTATCTATCCATCCATCCATCCATCCATTCATCCTTCCATCTGTCCAGAAGGATAGCTACTTAGTTATTTCACAGAACTGGGCTCTTACCAAGGAGAAATCAGGATTTGAGATTTGACTCTTGTCACTCTGTCCAGTTGGCTTGTCAATCACAGAGAGCCTGTTTTCTAACCTCTGTAGTGTTTTCTCTCTTGGTTTCTTACTTTTCAGTTTGGTTTCCATTCTGAAGCTGGACCATCTTTTGAACATCTGCTCACTTGAAAGAAGCCCTAGCTCTCTACATAGCTTTTTTTTTCTTTTGGTGAGGAAGACTGTCCCTGAGCTAACCTCCATTGCCAATCCTCCTCTTTTTGCTGAGGAAGATTAGCCCTGAGCTACCATCTGTGCCCATCTTCCTCTATTTTGTATGTGGAGTGCTGCCAGAGTATGGCTTGATGAGTGATGTGTAGGTCTGCACCTGGGATCCAAACCCACAAACCCTGGGCCACCAAAGCAGAGCACGTGAACTTAACTGCTACGCCACTGGGCCAGCAACACTACATAGCTTTTTAAAAGAGATGTATTCACTATTTTTCCACCTTTACTCTGAAAGTCATATTCCAATTCAAACAATACACCTTAAACCAAGTCACTGGTATCCACCCAAAAGAGAGGTGACCCACCATCTCAGATGATGCATGGAACAAATATGAGTGTGACTTGCCCCACTGAGCAAAGACCTGAACTAAATCCCTTATATTGCTTCCTGGTACCCCAGTACTGATGGTTCTTTGCTTTTGTCCCATTGCCACCAAAATCCTTAATCCTCACCTAAAGCCTCAGTTTGTCTTATGAACAACTCCATTCAAGTTCCTGACTGGTGGGAGACATATATGTGAGCATTTAACTGACATATAAGGAAGAATTACATTCTTGCTAAGTAGAGACGTATGTTGTGTACTGTGAAAATATAGCTGGTTCTTTCTGAGGGGTCATGGAGAGCTCCAAAAGGTTAGGCAAAGGATGATGCTAATGGCAGTCTAGACTGATGGAACAACATTAATAAGGCACAAACCTATAAATTCAAACCTTCTGCTTCAGAGGAGGTGGTTGCATTTTTAGTGTTTATAATTGATTTTTTTTTCTCTCAGCAGAGATTAGCTTGCAGGTACAGCAGATTAAGCTATTGTCTGAAATATACATTTTATTTAATGTTCCAAAAGATGACTGCCAAGCTTTCATCATGATTTCCTTCCACTATGTTGGTACATATTTGCAAACTATATTTGAATAATATAATAAGTACCTCCCCTGGCACATTATTGGACAATTAATATTTCTGTTGGCAAAGTTTCATGAAAGAATAGAGAAAGAACTCTTAGGAGTAAAAATGATTTGAACAGAGTTGGAACTGGGAGAAAAATTCAAGAAGGAAAATGAATAGAAATAAAAGATTTGTGTGTGTATATTGAATATTCCAAGAAGTCTTCAGGGATGTTGTTGGAAAGACCTCCTTCTGAATGAAAGCAAATGGAAACATTGCGCAATAACAAGGAAAAATTACATGCCAGCTTGCTAACATACCCTATTTAGCAATAACTTAAAGTTCTGCTATTTGCAATTGAGAAATATGAAAAAAAATGAAGATTATGTGGATTCTACTTTTGGTTATGTCAGTGCAGTCAGCCAGAGGAAATATTTTAAATGGTTAAAATTTAAAAATATACTTTTGTTACCAAACAAAACTAATTTCAGTCCTAAGTGAGCTGGACATTATTCAGAACTGGTTATAATTCCATTTGAGCCTTAGTAGTCACTCTACAACAAATAAAGATGACTTCTATATTTAAGATGGGTCTTCTCTGAGAACCGATTCCAACCCACATTTAACAACATTTCTGTAAACTCCTGCACTTCCCATCTGAACTTCTACACTGTGATTGCACCTACAGTGCTGTAAGAAAGCTCTCTGGTGACATGGCTAGGCCTAAAGTGACTTCTTTCAAAGCAATGTTGTCCTTTGGTGAATCCAATACAAATTTTACAGTTGCCATTTAATCCCAAACCCAATCTCCCCCAAACCCAGGATTCCAAAGAAAATAGTTTTAACAAGGATCAAATCCAATCAGGACTAATTGTAACTGACTCAATTAATACTCCCTATTGGGTTCTTCTTTGATACACTGCTCTAATAAGCGCCATGTGTGAGCTTCTAATTCTTTCTAATCAGCCGAATTAGAATTCTGTTCATTTCCCTTGAGAAGATGTTCTAGTGCGTCTCCCTTTACACTTGAACATGTTAAGCCCTTAGCAGGTCATGAGAGCTTGACGTCTCCTGTTTCAGCGACATTAGAAATAGAGGTAAAAATAATACTCCTTCTCTTGACCCACTCCAGAAAGAGCTTTCTACTTTCTCTTAGCAGTTATTTCTGCTTTGGTTAGCTCTGCTTTCCATAACTGCATTTGTGGAAATTACCACTGAGCTCAGGTAGAAAAGAGTATTCCGATTTTCTACTGGGCTCTTAGGCTATGTGATTTCCGAATGCCAACCAAATGAATGAATAATGAATAAAAAATAAAATCCCAGCCAACTGAACCAGTAAAGCAGCTAACAAAAAAATAAATCTGGATATTGAACCAGCATTTTGAGTTATCCTGGCATTATATGAGATCCTTAACCATTGTTTCTTCTCTTTAGTTGGCCGATTCCTACCTATATTTTAAAAACACCACTCAGACATGATCTCATCTCTAACACCTTCCTCTTGCCCTCTTCATCTCTAACTCACCTGTTAGAAGCCTCCCCTCTGTGTTCCAACACATACCATAGTGCTTCCTACTATACCCAACTGAAATTACCCATTGGTGGGTCTATTTTTTTTGTAAATCTATAAGATTCTCACTGTCTAAGGCAAGCACTTGTCTTTTTCAGTTTTGTATTACAATTATTTGGCACTTACTGGTGCTCAATAAATGTTTGTAACACTGAATTGGCCGTGATCTGTGTCTAGTTTTAAAGATATTTTTAAATGTTCTTGCAATGATTATTATTAACAGCCCTATATTCAGCATAAGATTTTGTGAAATATAGTTTGCCTCATTTTACTGAGGACACTTGCTGAGTGTTACTCAGTGATTCTGTGGCAGAGGTGGTGATAGATATCAGTGATGTCCAATTGCAAAATTAGCACGTAATTCATTATTTTGTCTGGTTCAGCATTACAAATATCTATAGGAAATGGATTATGAAATGAATAAACTTGCTCTAAGTTGCCATTTGGCAGGGTAGAAATGGGTCCTCCTCCTGCTACCTAAGAGATGATGAATCTTTTAGATATTTTCTAATCCCTATGGAGTTTAACCTAGAGGTGGTGATCAGTGTGCATTTGTAGACTGACTACTTTTAATTAACTCTCATCTAGAATAAACAGGTGATTAGCAAGCTCCATTCATAAGAAGGCCAAGGTTTTTGCTTCTTCATACCTATATAGCCCACAAAGACATAGGGTAGGAAGTTATTCAACAGGAATTCTCCACTCTGCTCTTGCCAGGAGCATATTTGATGGTTTTACCTGAAAACCTGTGATAGTGTGTGCAATGAAGGAGGGTCTAGCTTCACATTACCCTTATGTAGGAAGTGACTTCTCTTGAAACACCCCTATCCCATACAGAGTCAGGCAGGGTAAAACACAGATTAAAGTGGCAGGGTATTGCAAGGAAAAGAGGAATTCAGAATGAATCTGAACAGATGCCCATTCTTTAGCACTTAGCAAGAGGTTAGAGGATTTTATAAGGTCCCTAATAAGAAAAAATGAAATTTAATAACAGATTCTCATTGTATGATTTTCAGAGCAGTTGTATATTTTATACATATCTTAACGTATAGAGAAGGGCATATAGTCTCACTTCAGAGCTGCATTCCATCATGTTTGACAATTTATTTTGTAGTTCTACTTAAAGTTAAATTAAAAAAATTCAGTATATTTGTGTGTGTGTGTTTGTTCATATACACATGTTATTTTTCAGAGCAGTTGTATATTTTATACATATCTTAACGTATAGAGAAGGGCATATAGTCTCACTTCAGAGCTGCATTCCATCATGTTTGACAATTTATTTTGTAGTTCTACCTAAAGTTAAATTTAAAAAATTCAGTATATTTATGTGTGTGTGTTTGTTCATATACACATGTGTATATATATGCACACACACATGCATATACATACATGTATACACACACACATATATATATATATTGAGAGAAAGAGAGAGAGAGAGAAAGGGAGGGAGAGAGGAGAGATAATAATAGAGAGAGGAGATAGGGATGTTCTAAAACCTGACTATTATATGGTTTTAATATTCAAAGTTGGCAAAATTAAGTAAGTAACACTATTTGATATTGTGGTTACTAGCACATTCCCCAGAGACAGCCTGCTTGAATTTAAATCCCAGGTCTCCACTTCCTAGCTCTGTGACCTTGGGCAGGTTGCTTTTTAACCTCACCATATCTCAGTTTCCTCATCTGTAAAATGAGATAACAATGGGGCGTACCTCACAGGATTGTTATGAGTTTTAGTAAGTTAATACATGTGTTTGGCACACAGTAAGTACTATCTTGGATGGAAAAGCTCAGTGGTGGCAACTGCAGGATGTTTGCCTTGGATAATGTTCCGAATCACTTGACTTGGAATGCCACCTTCTGAATGGAGCTTGGTGACTGCTATCTTTACCACCACAGCTGAGCTGGCTTTGTGGGGGACCCCGGTGCTCTCTTTTCAGCTTTCCTTGCTGCAGGACTTCAGTACTGCCAAGCGTTGAAGCAGCACTGCAGAGCCAGCACACATGATAGCTTGCTTTCTTGTTCTCTCCCTCTCCCTGGTACTCTTATTCAGGGAAAAAAAGCCTACCAGGAAGCTTTTTGTTTTCTTAATGCTTTCCATGTCTTCCAAGTTTTATGAAATGAATATACATTGTTTTTGAGAGAGAAAAGAGCAGCCCTGACAGCCTGGTGCTGTCAGGTAGGCCTTAGTGTTGCCAGGAGCTGGTCTGGCAATCACAGCTGGGCTTAGTGTTGTCTTGTTGACCACAGACAGTCTGGCAGAAAAGCCTCAGATGAGACCACTTTGTGACTGGGATGAATGGAAACAAAACAAATCACTCCATCATTACGACTGAACTCAAACAAAATGCAAACATTGTCCAAAACAGAAAATGGACCAAACATCCTCCTGTCAAGAATAGTAGGAGTTATTGCTGCTTCTTTACCAGTTATAGTTTAGTCTTGCTCTGGCCTTCTCGCCTTCTAGGTATAAGAATTGTTAAGATAACTGATCATAGAATTACCCTTTCTTCTTGACAGCAACCAACCACGGTGCCTTGAACCTTCCTTCAAATCACCTAACACTTGCAAAATTTTATAAGAAGTCCATTCGAATACTTTTTTCCTGAAATGCTCCATGGTCCTCAATGGTATGTGTTCTTCCTCATTGCAATGAGTCCATAAACTCAAATTTGTTCAATTATAGTAGTGTTCCTGGTAGCCTTTGGTTGGAGGGCATTGATATTTTATAATAAATAAGCATTTTTAGAAAATGGTATAAATTAAAACTTTTGTTACTGTTGTTGACTTTATAAGTTGATTTCTTTGAGTATAGAGTTAGAACAGGAGCATTGAGTGAGAGTTAATCCCTGGAGGATCTGAGTTTCCAAACCATGTCACTAGTAAAAGGGAGGGCTTCCTGGTGGAAGTAACATTTTAGTTGTGTTCTCACTGAAAAGAGAATGCCGGTTGGGCATATAGGAAGTAGGAAGTTGTTCTGAGAGGGAGATAACATGGATATTAATATAGGAGAAGGGGGAGGAGCATGTGGAACTAAAAAATCATTGATTTAAGCAGAGAAGAGCGGTGAATGAAAAAATGGGTGGTCAAGCTAAAAGTCTTACAATTGTCAAGAGAAGTGGATTGGTAGTTTATAAACTATACATAAGCATATGCTTTAAAAAATCAAGATCCAGAATAGGATCATATAAAAGAAGAAAATAATAAATACAAGAACTTGTAGGAATGAAAATTAAGATAACCTTACTGTTTATTGAGCTAAGACATTTAAAGAACAAAAGTTAGTTAGAAAAATTAATTAATTTGCTTGAAGGACATTTCCTGAGTGCCTCCCATTAGGAAAATATGGTAAAATGTCATCCCTTTGAAGTTTAATGACTCCCATTTATCCCACTTGAAAACCACATCTCATCTATATGTCTGAATTTAACAATTCATTAATTATAAGCGTTGGGAATCTTCCATCTTATAAAGAGTAAAAGTGGTGATGACTTTGGGTTTATGTAATAGCAAGATCTGGAGAATGCTTTTAAAATATCTGCTTCAATCATGAGGAAAGATCTTTGAAATGAAGGGAATCTTACTTAGAAAATTAAATTATGCAGTTTTGATTTCTAACAAATATCATTCAAGAGAAAATCTTCAAAGTTATAGCATAAATCCTTGATAAAAGCGTAATGCTTCAAATGGCAAGTTTTCTGGGAGTGTCCTTGAATGTGTTGCTGCCTCTCTCACCAAGGAAGATGGAATAAAAACATCCATGGCTGGAATTCTCTCCAAACAGAATGGCCCAAAGCCAGTGAAAACTCAACTAACCAGAAAGCTGGGGAATTGGATCTTCTGATCATTTGAATAGTCATTAAATTAATCAACCAGAACTTTCTTTTTGATTCAACTTTTATTGGTTGATTAATTTTGTTGGAGATCTTTCTAAAATGCATGAGTCCTGTATTCTTCTTCTCTATCTAGTCTTAAAAAACAAAAAGAAAAAGAAAAGGCAGTATGTGTAGCAATTAAAAGGATGTACTCTGGAGTTAGGCTCCATCACTGTGTAATGTGTGATGTAGGGAGAATTAGTTTAACCTCTATAAGCCTCACTTTCCTAGTCTGGAAAATGGGGATAAAAGTAGCACTGATTTTAAGAGGTTAATGTGAAGATTAAATGAAATAATAGTTGTAATGTGCTTAAAGCAGTGCTTGGCACACAAGAAACACTCAATGAATGCTAGCTATTGTTATTTACCAAATAATATACTTCAGAGTCATCATTTTATCAGGCACCGATAATCAGGAGGCAATATGGCATGTTGGTTAAAGCACTGAGTTCTGTGGGTTAAGCTTCCTTACTACCATCTATTAGATGTGTCACCTTGGGCAAACCAACAACTCCATGGCTGAATTTGCCAGTCTGTAAAATGGAGAGAATAGCAATATTCAAAGGATTCCCATGTTACAGCAAACACAGACACACGAATCCCTTAATATAAATATCTGGCACACAATTAATGCTCCCACAAATGTGAGCTATTATCGAATAGTATTATATAGTTGAAGAAGTGTGGGAATTTGGGTTGAATGTGTACCAGCCCTAGAGCAAAGCTTAAAAGTTGTCGTCTTTGATTATCATTTTGAAATTTCCCTTTTTTGTCCTTAGATGTCGATTGTGGGAAAATGCTGATTAATAAACTGTTCTAGTTAACTGGATTCAGCTAATTGTGGTATTTCTTACATGTGTGTTCCTCCTATTCAGACTGAGCTAATAGAATTGCTCCCATTTGTCAGGAGAGAAGTGGAAAGGGAGCTTTCCAGCCCCTAATTTATTCTGCAACTCACAGAGCAAATCAGTCACTTCCAGAAGGAGAACAGAGCAGAGCTGCTAGGCAGCTGGCTGAGTTCCATCAGCCAGGGTTGCAAGGAGACCTTTTTCCAGAGTTTCCTCTCAAAGTGACAGAACTGATGTCATTTGAATGATCCCTGATGAGTACAGACTTCCTTTTCAGTTGAAAAGGCCCTCTTCTCTCCATATTTTCCTGTAATCTGTCCCTATCCAGTGGTCCACAGTTTAGCTTGGCTTTATCATAGCATAAATTGATAAATGGGAGTTATCTCAGAAATTGTTAGGTGTTCATTCCCGAAGGCAGAGGATAGAGAACAGTGAGTGGGGCAGATAGCAGCCTAGCAGAGAAGGTCCCAAGTACAGGCTCTGGTATTCATGCCAGGTTCAAGCCCCAGCTGCATTACTTCCTATCTGGACACCTTCCACACCAACCTCTGCAGGTTGGTCTCCTCACATGCAGAACAGAATACAAGCACCTACCTGACAGTGTTGCTGAGAATAATAAATGAGACAATCCACATAAAGTGTTTACCATGGTCCTTGGCGCTATTAAACATTCAATAAATATTAGCCGTCACTTTTTGTTTATGGGCGAACATTCATTTGGGGTCTTAGCTATGTGCTCACAGTGTACTACAGCACACTTCTATGTTTTATTCTTGAAGTTATCAGTAGAAATGACAGTTAATCATGATAACATGCTAGGCCACCAAACAGCTTCAGTGAATAAAAATTGTAGGAAACTCTTATTCTATTCTTGTGATAAATCTTGCTCCTTTCTATCTTGAGAAGCCTCATGGATTTTGTCCTGCCTATTTCCATTAGGCAAAGATTTATCAACAAACAATAATAAGAAACAGTCAAAGGAAAACCCTCCCAGATAACTTTGACTATAAAACAGCTAACTAGACCCTAGGGAAGGTAGATTTTGGGCCCTGTGACCATCAGGAAGTTCTAATCCTTAAAGATATATGAAAACCCTAGGGCTATTTCAGCAATTACAAAATGAAAAAACAGGTTCACATTATTTCTTTTCAGGACATTTTCTCCTATAATTAACTGACAACAATTCAGGGCCCAGAAATGTTAAATAAAGAGAAAGGATGTCAGCAGCTTGTAAAATTTATTATCTCTTGACACCTTCTGAGATTTCTCGGGGGGTAGACTATATTAACACTGGCATGGGGATCTTCAATAAAATAGCACACCTCTCAAAGAAATTGACCAACTAATCAGCAGATATTAATTAAGAACCTACTGCATGCAAATCATGGTACTACACGAGAGCACGCTCAAGCTCTCCCCCTGTGTGCATCCTTTCTACAAGTCCAACAAGGGAATATCCTGCCCAGATACTTTCTGAAATTTGGAAAGTTCTTCCACGATTAGAGTTGAAATTAATCACCCTGAAATTTCCAAAATTTGTTCCCAATTGTATCCTTTGGAATATATGCCAATTGTTCTGTCATATACCCAGACTTTAAATATTGGAGTGAGTAGCATGGTACCTTCTATCTTCTCCAGGCCAAACATCTCATTACTTTCACTGTTTCTCTGATGACACCTGCACAGAATTCTATCTGAAGTCTAGATAGCAGTGAAACTGCCTTGAAATCAAGGAGCACATCTTCAGTTTTGTTTGCCCCTCATTACCCAGCAGTGTCATGGATGTAGCAGGTATTAAAGGAGTATTTTTTGAGTCTAGTGTTGATAAAATTTTGGTAGCTAAACTTGCTAAGCTCGAAGGCAGATTAAAGCATTACAAAGAGTACCAAGTGGTAAGTCCTGTGACCATCTCTTAATTATAGTTAAGAAATACAGCAGAGGTATTGGTATTTAAATGTTGTGAATTGTTATACTCCTTCTATCTTCTGTACTGCAGTGGGTGATGACACTCTTCTCATTTGATGGTTGGGGTGATTTCTGTGACAGATGTGGTTAACTCATTATTGTACAAAGACTGTCCTCGCCAACCATGGAGGGCCTCAAAGGAAAGATACATTTCTCTCTCAGGAGGCAGAGTATCCTAGGAATGCTTCTTCGATAGGTATGCAAAGTCTGTGAATGAACTAATATGTGCACAAAAAAAGATATAGATTTTCTATAGTGGCTCTCCATGCAGCAGGGCTGGCCTGATTTGTCAGTGGAGTTGCCTGCCATCTTGGAATAACACTAGGAAAAAATGTTACTACATGGAAATCTATAAGCAGAAATTATTTTAGCATTTAACTTAAGGAGTTAGTCTTCCATGAAAATGGAAATATTCCTGGGAAGATCCACCTTGTAAGCATAGTAGTTCTTTATTCCTTTGGGTGAATGAGTTTTTCATATCCTTTCCTAAAATGGATGTGTATTGACAAAATACGCTGGGCACAAAGGAAAAACCCACAAAGGAGGAGATGTGCACGAGGATCCTGAAGAATGTCATTGTATATGAATCTTGCAAACTCCTTGTGAGTCAGACATGTTACTTTTTACCTCTGATTTAATGGTTAGAAAATGGAGATTAGAAAAATCAGGGACAGACAGAATTTACAGAATTCTTTTGGTAGTTGGGACCAGAACCCAAATCTTCAGGCTCTTACTCTAGTGTGAATAGACCACGATCTAGAGGGTAGTGGCTGTGTCTTGCTTTGATTCTTATATGTATCACCACTTCCTGAGGCAGTACTTGGCACTTGGTAAATATTCATTGTAAAATTTAGGAATGGATGTGTGCCTCTGAGCTTCCAAGATTTCTGATGTTCTAGTATGTTGGAGGTTGGAGATTTTTGTTCCCTACTTCTCATATTTCCATGAAGAGGGGATTTCCATTCCACTCTCATTAGGGTAGTGCTGGTGAGTGCACTCGCATTCCTTCCTTTTTCTCTTTAACTGCTCTTCCAAGCACTGAGAATAGCTGATCTGATGGTGAGAGCCTGATAACACTTGTGACAACTTAACAGGTTGGCTACTATTCCTCTAAAACAATAAATAAGCTAAACTTCATTTCTCTTTCCCATACTTCTTGTGTAATCAATGAGTCAGAAGGGTCAGGGCTTGCCCTCAGCTTTCTCAGTCCTTGCAGGAAGCACTCCTGGCTCTGTTGTTCTAAACAGTGACAGGCTGTCCATCTCTGTTGGTCTCTGACAAGCTCTTTTCTGACAGCAACTGTGTTTGTGAGGCAAACCACAGTTTTCCATGCACTTGACTGCTAGGGAAATCTTAGGGGGGATACCTTGAAGACCTAACTCTCCCTATAGGTAGGAGGGGATAAATCTAGATTTAGGATTTGTTAGGTGGAGATCCCTACATTGGCCTCTGGTCCCATATAAGGTTTCCATTCCAGCTTTACTAGGGACTTTGGGAAATACTGTACCTCCATTTATAAGGATGAAAATTTGACTCTTGCTTAGTTACTTGAGTGTATACTCTCCGCTGCATAGAACCCAGCAAGGAGGAAGGTTGATTGATTGAGATGACTGATTTCCACACATTACCTATGAGATGATCAGTGAACGAGCACATCTCTAATTTAATAGTTGGGTGCTTGATACAGAGTAGGCATGTCATAAATACATCTTATTGAAGCTACAATTTTCTTTTTCTATTTGCTATTATTTCATCCTTCCAAAACAGCATTTTACATTTTTAAACTATCATAACCATATATCTAAAATTTTAGGTGACTTCCAGAATCTTTTTGGCTAATATTAATTTTTAAAATGTTTGCTTAAAGAATACCATTCCCATTATTTGACCTGACCCTGTGCTTCTCAATTATTTCCTGTACGCAATAATTGGGCAAAATTGTAAAACACGTATTGTGTCTAAGGAATTTTCCTCATTGAATAAGAATGGAAGCCTGGGGTCAGCAAAGGAAAGTCTCATTAGAATTTTTGGAGATCCAGGGTCAGTTCAGTGTGTCCATGCTACCACACGTTTCTTTCCAAAGGGGACTCTCCCTTTCAAAGCAGGGCTACAAAATACCATATATGCCACAAATCCTGGGTCTCTCACAAGAATTTCTCCCATATAATGCACATAGTTAAATACTTTTTTATTGCTCTTGTCATTGCACATATTTTGCCAAGTACATGAAGTAACATCCAATGTCTCTTTGTTCCCAAACACCTGAGCTTTCACTGTACTATGATTGTTATAGATGCTTAGGAAATATTTTTGACAAACTGAATACAAATATTTCCCCTGACCACCATCAACTGGGGTAGCATTTGTGAAAAGGTTCTGGAAACAGCAATGCTCTATAGTGCTCCACAAATGTAACATATGTGTAATGTACAGCTGTTAAAGATTCCTGAGTTTGAATTCATTTTATAGGGTACAGAAAATGAGTCTAGAGATGAAACATATGCTGAAGCAACTTTGCATGTTATCCTAATGGGGTTTGCAAATTAAATAGAAAAAAAGAAATGGAAGGTGAATCATTTCCTCTTGTGTTTAACAACTTTATCAAGATACACGCCATACAATTCGCCCACTTCAAGTGTACAATTCAATGATTTTTAGCATATTAAAGAGTTGTGCAACCATACGACAATCTATTTTAGAACATTTCATTGCCTTCAAAAGAAACCGCATATCCATTAGCAGTCACTCCTCATTCCCCATCTTCATCCCCTAAATGCCCAGTCCTAGGTAATCACTAATCTACTTTCTGTCTCTATAGATTTGTCTGTTTTCTGGATAGTTCATATAAATGGAATCATATAATACGCAGTCTTTTATGACTGGATTTTTCACTTAGCATAGTGTTTTCAAGGTTCATCCATGTTGTAGCAAGTATCAGTACTTCATTCCTCTCTATGGCCAAATATTATTCTATTGTATCAATATACCACATTTTATTTTTCTATTCCTCAATTGATGGATATTTGGGTTGTTTCTACTTTTCGGCTATTATGAATAATGCTGCTATGAACATTGTCAGACTATTTTTCAAAGTAGTTACATCATTTTACATTCTATCAGCAATGTATGAAGGGTTCTAATCCTCCACAACCTCACAAACACTTGTTATTGTCTGATTTTCTAATTTTAGCCATCCTAACAGATATGTTGTGCTCATTATGGTTTTAATTCACATTTCTCCAATGATGAATGATGTTGAGTATCTTTCATGCTTTTTTGCCATTTGTTCATCTTCTTAGGATAAATATCTATTCAAATACTTTGCTGATTTTTAATTGGGTTATTTATCTATTTATTATTAAGTTGTAATAGTTCTTTATATATTCTGGACAAATATCTCTTATAAGATATATAATTTGCAAATATTTTTCCATTATTTGCAATTCCCATTCTGTGAGTTGTCCTTTCACTTTCTTGATGGTATCTTTTGAAGCACAAACATTTTAATTTTGAGAGAGACCAATTTATCCATATTTTCCTTTGTTGTTTTTGCTTTTGGTGTCATATTTCAGAAGGCTTTCTTAACCAAGGTCATAAGGAGTTACTCCTATATTTTCTTCTAAAAGATATGTAGTTTTAGGTCTTTTCATTTAGGTCCATGATCCATTTGGGGTTAAATTTTACTTATGCTGTGAGGAAGAAGTCCAACTTCATTCCTTTGTCATGTGGATATCCAATTGTCCCAGTATCATCGGTTGAAAAGACTATCCTTTCCCTATTGGATTATCTAGGCACCTTTGTCAAAAATCAGTTGACCATAAATGCAAGAATTTATTTCTGAAGTCTCAATTCTATTCCACTGATCTATATGTCTATCCTTGTGCCAGTACCACTGTATCTTCATTACTGTAGCTTTATAGTAAGTCTTCTGATCTATGAACAGGAAATGTCTTTCCATTTACTTAGGTCATTTAAAGTTTTTTCAACAGTGTTGTGTAGTTTTCAGTTCAATTTTGCACCTATTTTGGTAAATTTATTCCTAAGGATTTTATTCTTTTTGTTGGTGTTTTAGATGAAATTGTATTCTTAATTTTGTTTTTGGATTGTTCATTGCTAGTGTATAGAAATACAATTGCTTTTTGTATATTGATCTTGTATCCTGCAACCTTGTTGAACTCATTGATTAGTTCCAACTATTTTTTGGTGGATTTATTTGGATTTTCTATAATGAGAGCATGTCATCTCCAAATTGAGATAGTTTTGCTTTGTTCTTTCAATATGAATGCTTTTTATTTCGTTTTCTTGAGAAATTAACCTGTCTAGAACTTCCAGCACAGTAGTCCCCCCTTATCCATGGTTTAGCTTTCTGTGACTTCAATTACCTGTGGATAATCACAGTGTGGAAATATTAAATGGAAAATTCCAGAAATAAACAATTTATAAGTTTTAAATTGCATGCCATTCTGAGTAGTGTGATAAAATCATGCACCATCTGCTCTGTCCCACTAGGGACATGAATCATCCCTTTGCCCAGCGTATCCATGCTGTATATGCTACCTACTCAGTAGTCACTTAGTAGCTATCTAGGTTATCAGATTGACTGTCTCGTAGTGCAGTGCTTGTGTTCAAGTAACCTTTATTTTACTTAATAAAGGCCCCAACGTGCAAGAGTAGTAACGCTGGCAATTCAGATATGCCAAAGAGAAGTTATTGTTCTTAACCTTACAGTGCCTATTTTATAAATTAAACTTTACCATAGGCATGTATGTAGGAAAAAACATAGTATATATAGGGTTTGGTATTATCTGCAATTCAGGCATCCACTGGGGTCTTGGAACGTATCCCCGCCTTGGATAAGGGGAGATTACTGTACAATGCTGAATAGTAGTGGTGAGGGCAGACATCCTTGTCTTGTTCCTGATCTTAAGGGGAAAGCATTCACCATGAAGTATGATGTTAGCTTTGAGTTTTTCATAAATGCTTTTTATCGGGTTAAGGAAGTTCTCTTCTATTCCTAGTTTCTTGAGTGTTTTTATCATAAAAGGGTGTTGGAGGTTGTCAAATGTCTTTTCTGTGTCTCCTGAGATGATCAAACCCATTGATAGCTTTATTCTGTTGATATAGTGTGTTACATTAATTGATTTTTAGGTGTTATACCACCCTTGCATTTACAGGACAAATTTCACCTAGTGATGGTATATAATCCTTTTTATGTGTTTCTGGATTTGGTTTTCTAATGCTTTGTTGAGAATTTTTGCATTTCTATTCATAATAGATATTGGTCTGTAATTTTGTTTCCCTGTGATGTCTTTGGTTTTGGAATCAGGGTACTACTGGCCTCACAGAATGATGTTGGAAGTGTTCCCTTCTCTTCCCTTTAACTTTCTTAAATACAAAAATTGTTCCTACTTCTCATATCTTGCCAGGTAACCGCCTTCATTTTGTTTATAAATTACAGCACATCTAAACTTCCTCATCAGTCAGTACTTAGGAAAGTACCTATGTGATTTGATCCAATTTATTCTCATCACCAAACAGTATTTATAATGCTCCCACATGATTTAAACCAATTTAGTTTTCCCATGAGAGAAGTCAGGTGGGAGATCGAGAGAGACGCTGTGTGTTGCAGATGCAGAGCAGTAAAGCGTGGGAGGGGAGAAATGCCTGGAGGATACTTAACCTCTAAGAAGCAGACCAGAATAAAATCTCAGCACTTCACAGATCACTCTGTTTATTATTACTATATTGTACTCTACCTTTTAGACTCCAGGAAAGGGGTTTCTGTGTTTGATCTTCCAAATCCTGCTTCTTTTTTTCTTCCTTCCCAGAGTTTTTTTTTTCTCCCTTTCTTCCTTCCCCATTTTCCCCTTCGCTCCTTCATCCTTCCTTTTCTTAGAACTAAATTTGCTACTAGCTTGAGGTAAACTAAGTGGAGATAACCCACTGATACCTTAAAAATAATATGCGCAAGTCAATAACTAGAGTTAAAGTGTTATTTTCTTAGCTTAACTCATATTTCTGACTTACTACTGTGAAAACACTGGGGAATTAAAGATTTTAAAAATGAAAACAACAACACAATAACCTGCCTGATTCTGGATAAATTAACATCTGGCTCCTCTCACACTACGCTTTTCTGAAACACTTCATTTTAAATGCTGTAAAATTATAATCCTTTAATTCCTAAATATCTGCTGTACATCAATGTTTCTTTTAAAAAAATCAGGTTCAATAGGTAATTAGTTATTCAGTAACTAGTATGTTCTGGGTATTAGGAGATTAGAGAGGAAAGAAGGTTCAGATACTTTTTATTTTTGAGAAGTTTACAGTCCCACTGAGAGAAGGCATATATTTAAATAAATCAGAATTCAAGATACTTTAATCCAGGGAGATAGGTATTTGTTGTTTACCTACTGTGTTCATGGCACTGCATGTCACTAAGAGGTGAAACTCTAAGAGCTCAGGGAAACGAGTGGATGGGAAAGTTGAAATGAAGGAAATGAGTCTAGAACTTAGAAAGATGATGAGGATATGGATTGACAAAGAAATAGGAGGCATTAATGATGATTTCAGCCTAAAGATTATTTAGCAATGGTTTTCCCTTCCATTTCAAAGAAAGCACCAATTTAAAAACTGTCAACTAATTTTCCTTACTCTGATTTCCTTTTAATCACATATAAATAAATCCAAATTCTAATCTTTCTTTTTCTTTTTTGATGGGGTGTCAAATATGTCTTACCTTGAGCCAATTTTGTATGCTCATAATAACCCATGCATAAATAACCCATTAAAAATTTGATGTTTTCCTTTGTTCCAAAGTACAAAGGAAACATATATTCACATAGTGCTTTCCGTTTAAAGTTATGAAAATGAATTGTTTTTCTTGGAGCTCTCTAAGAAGAGTTTTGCTGGCATTATTATCACCCATGGGCTAAGGGTCTGGTCAGCACATTCACCAATACCCAGAGAATTTAAGCAAAACTTCTCAATAACCAATTTCTGTGCATGCATTTAATTAAGGAATAAGGTATATCATCTTTTTGAGTTTTGCAACTTAATTTCCCTCCCTCTAGTTCCATCCCGTCAGTAAGTCAGTTCAGAAGAAAAGAAGTAGCTAAAATGCAACTAACAAGCATTCTTAATTTGAGCACAAAGATAAGCATAATGTGTACAAACTTTTTCAGCTAGAAACTTGAATAGTTTTCTTAAATATTAAAAGGAAAAGAAAAAATTACTTATGATGTCTTGGTTTAGGCACAGAAGAACTTACAAGGGAAGAGGATTTATTCATTCATTCTTTCATTCAAAATATGTTCATTGAGTGTATATTACGTACTAAGCACTATTATAGGTATTAGGGATACAGCAGTGATCAGGACAGAGGAAGTCTCTGCTCTCCTGGGACTTACATTCTAATGAAGAAGATGAATAATAAGTCAGATAAATAAGCACAATATATAATGTGTTATGTACTGGTGAATTAGGAAAAAGTTAAGCTGAAAGGAGGGGTTACAAATGTCTGGTGTGGGAGATTTTATATAGAGTAGCTAAGAAAAGTCTTACCATACAGATGACTTTTGGAAGATGTCCAAAAAGAAGTGAAAAGCCTGACTGTGATGTCTTCAGGAGAAGACTATTTCAGGCAGAGGACACCTGACGTGCAAAGGCACTAAGGCAGGAACTTGCCTGACATGTTCAAGGAGCAGCCCAAGGCCAGTGTGGCTGGAGTGGACTGAAAGAAGAGAGGATTGATAGAAGATGAACTCAGAGAGATCATGGCGAGGAACAGACAGAGCCTTGTAGATCACAGGGAGGACTTTGGCTTTTATGTGGAATAAGATGGGAGGCCAACGGACAAGATCACCTTGGTTGCTTTGATGAGAATAGAAGGCAGGGGTGCAAGTGAAAAAGGATCAACCCCAGTTAGGAGGCTTTTGCAATAATCCAGGCCATATCGCTGTGTTATCTAGAGCCCTGATCACTTAGAGCAGGGGTTGGCAAGCTACAGCCTGTGGCCCCAAATCAGCTTGCTGCCTGTTTTGGAAATAATTTTCATTGGAACACTGTCATACTCATTCATTTACATTTTGCCTATGGCTGCTCTCCCCCTACAACAGCAGAGTTGAGTGGCTGAGACAGAGACCATATGGCTATCAAAGTCAAAAATATTTAGTATTTGGCCCTTTACTGAAAAAGTTTTCCCACCTCTCACTTAGAATCTCCTGGGAAGGATTATGACAGTGAGGCTGCCTCCTAGATATGCAAAACAGCACAGGTACAAACTAAGTTTCTCCTCATTACAATTCTGTATAGTGTATGCACTTTGCAGAAGGTGGAGAGAATTATATCTGGGTTCTAGTGAATGGGACAGTATGAAAATAAGGTTAGTCTTTCAGTAAGAGATAATGGAAAATATCTTTCATTCATTCAATCAAGAAATATTCTCTGAAAACAACATTTATCAGTCATAAAATTTAATGATCTAGAGAGACCTCATAAACAAACACACAAGTAAATATATAATTATAAAAGCACTAAGTGCCATGAAGGAAAGGCTCGGGTTCATTGGAGAGAATAACAAGGCATGTACTTTATATTTGGGGAAGTCAATGGAAATGCCATTTGAGTTGCGATCTCAAGGATGAGTGGGCGGGAGAGATAGAGGAAGCATTTCATATACAAGGAGCAGAATGTACAAAGGTGGTAAATTGAATGGAGAATTAGAAGAAGTAGGAAGAAAACGCACACGCACACACACACACACACACACAAATGGCTGGACCTTTAACAGCAATGAGAAAAGAGTCATGGAATGTGGTTGGAGACACAGAATGGGTTGGAAAATACTGGCCTTTGTAGATCATGTGAAGGAGTTTTGATTTTATTGTAAGCCCAATGGTGAGCCATTGAAGGGTATAAAGCAAAAACGTCCTGATAAGTTTTACCTTTTACACAGCAGTCTGGCCCCATGAGGAGTATGGATGGAAGGGGGCCAAGAATAACAGTCCAGCAACCAGTTAGAAACTGGTTTGCAGTGGCTCAGGAGAGAGACGATGATGGTGGCCTGCACTAAGTAGGAGTCTATAGTTTAATTCAAGAAACATCAATCGTATTTTTACTATGAACAAAATGTTATTCTTGGTTTTATGTTGAGGGGGGCAGAGATAAGTGGGAGACTTTCTCTGCCTTCAGTAAACCCATCGCTCTGAAGAAAAGTACACAAATACTTGTTACATTTAGCCAACTATGACAAATTCTCAATTCTATGTACCACTTGAAAAAGTACTATTGGAGCCTAAGGGAAGGAAAATTTCTACTGGCTTGATTGGTGAAAGAATCTTAGTCACCACTGTATCCCCAAAGCTAAGCACAGTATCTCAGTACCTAACACATACTAGGGGATTGAGAAATGTAGGGAGAATGGCCCTAATCACATCTCTGGACTCTTATTCATTGTTTCCAAACACTAACTTCAGTAACTCAATGTGCAAATCTCAGCTCTTTTCCACACTGCTCTGTTGCTACCCGTCAGCATATTCCTTGCCACCAGACCTTCCCTATGCCATGATCAGACATCCTGCCAGGACAACTGTGCCCCTTCCTGCGCTAACAGCTTGCTTGCCTTATTCTGCTTGTAGCCAATTGTTTGTTGTGTCTGCTTCATTGTGTGAAAGGCAGCTGAGAATAAGAAGTGAATATGCCAAATAAAGTTGAAATAGTTCATGGAAGTCCAGGATCTAACAAGTTCATCCTGTATTGCAGCCAAGAGTTATTTGATTCAGTTTGGATCTATATGAGAGTTGTAGGGTCCTGGCCCTCTCTTCTTGCACACGCTAGGTGTTTAGTAAATGTTAGTTGAATCAAAAGATACAAAGTAGGCTGCAATGAAGTTTCAGTTAAGCCGGTTCATAGCAGTTATTCCACACAATGAAGAATATTCCAGGGTGTTTCCTGCTGCTAGTGTGAGAGTCTGTCAAGCCCCATTCTTTTCCTCGCCCTCCAAGCTGGAATCACTTCCACTTGTGGGATCATTCTCACTCGGCATGAGCCAATTCAGGCAGAGAGTATATTACAAACCTTAATCCCACCGAGAGATGAAGCCCGAATTAGGCCTGGGGCCATAGACTATGGTTCTTTGGGGGACAGGATAGAGTACTGATTAAAGCCAAGTATTTGGAGCCTAGATTTTCTCATTCTCTCTCTTTATACTGCCATACTTAGGCTGTGTGACTTTGGGCAAATTTCTTAACTTCTCTGAATCCCAATTTTTTCATTTATAGAAAAAGAATAATAAAATCCTCTACACAGGATAAAGTCCTTAGTGTAAATCCTGACATGAGGTCAGCATTAGATAAGTGGTAGTTGTGAAATCCCTGTGGTGACACAGCTCATTTTGGAAATTTTGGATATGAGGAGATTGGCAGTTTCCCATAGTGTAGGCTTATGCTTATCATTTCATTAACTCTACAATTGTATGGTGATCTTGACTCTTTTGGACCCCACTTAGAGAATTATGGTAGGTTTTACTGTATTATTATCTATTGAGCTATAATATTATTATTCATGCAGAAACCTGATATTAATCATAAGTCAGTCTGGGAAAGAGACAGAAAATTTCAACTCTTACATGTTTCCCCTGTCTTTGTTTTCTAAAGCAGGACCACTTTCATGGTGTACACCGATATAACGCCTATATTTTGTTCTTTCCACATAGAATACCCTTTGAAACAAACCTGTCTTGAAATCTTGGATGCAGTTACAGGTCTCTAGTGGCCAAGTGGAATTGGTGGGAAGGGATTTTGGAAATGACTGTACCATGGAATTGAAGAAACTTTTCTCAGTAGAAGACTGTTTACCTCCCCATGGAGTCAATAAAATTTCCTAAGGTTCTGCCAGCCAAATGGTCTTGGCCTTATTTTACATTAGTTCAGGTTCCCAGGAGCACAACCACAAGGAAGAATGTGTTTTGTTAATGATGATAACAATTAATGTTGTTATTGTAGTGAGACTTTTGGTTTTGGACAAGATGGAGAAGACTCATTTCTTGCTCCATCTCCTACTAAGTATAATTATAAAATCTCTGGACATAATAAAATAGACAAATACAAGAAGATTCTGAAAGGCGGAATGAAGAACATATACTAACCAGGGACCTTGGGATTTTGAAAACATGGGGTGAGTTCCCTATACTTTCTTTTCGCCTCCCATACATCCCAGGCTGGGTGCTGGAGAAGCCCTTAATCTGGAAGTACCAAAAGACACAGACAACAAAATGTACCCCAAAAGTTGGCTCTCTCAAACCAAAGGGCCAGAAAGTGAGTGATCCAGTAGGATGGCAATATTTTTGACAAAACTCATGCTATTCCAGCCAAACATCATGGAAAAACCTATGTCCTCTTTCCTTCCTCCCTTGTGGTGCTGGCAGAGATTGAATGGGAAGCCTGGACTTCCAGTTCCACCTGGGAGTAGCACGTGGCAAGGTAGTAGGCAACAATCAGATTTCCCTACAGCCAGGGTGGTGTTAGTAGAGACTGTGGGGGGAAAACTGGACTCTGATTCTCATCCTAAACTGCACTCCTCCCCCTACCAAATAGAGAGAGTGGAGAGGATTAGGGAGCTGGAAAAAGGTCTTCTTTAAATCTTTATATGGGCAGATCCCTAGTAATCTTTACAGGAAACTGATTAGAATTAACAGGGAAAAAGGTTTGAGTCAGAGTTATAGTGTGGAATACTGCCCAAGTTTTCATATTGGCCTCTGAATAGCCCTCACACAAACCAGACTAGAATATCACTGCATAGGCTGTGAAGACTAAGTTGTCGTTGGAACCACATCCCACAGAAGTAGGCCAGGGCTTACAAGATGAGCCTAAAGAGAGACTCTGCTGAAAAAAGATTAGGATCCAGAATCTTATAACACGATGCCCCAAGTGTCCAGTTACTGTGATTGGAGTGAGCTCTGACATTCAGGTGGCCATCAACTAATTCTCAGCATTCCCCTCACTCTTCAGCTCTTGCTCATTTTACATGACCTGTGAATTCGGATTTTGTCTTTCTTTTCCTTCCTTGAGCTCAGAGCCCTGATTCTAACCCCAGCCTTGGAACATTGACTAATATTTCCAGGAGAGGTAGCTTATTCTGTTCTACATGTTCCCAGCAATGAATAGACTCTTGTGAATGGATCAACTGAATAGAAACATGATGGGGGGGGGGGTCCTCTCTGTACATAATGCCCAAAGTTGCCCTAGAGTTGTGTAGTTTCCCTGATGTCACTCTTTGCCAACCCAATCTGAGCTGGGATTACTCCACATCTCCAATAACCCATGCTGTTGAGATCTCACTATGGTTTCTGCCAATACTCTCCTAAACACAATGTCATGGTTTCTATCAGAAATGAAAATCTAGCCCACCAAATCTTTTTTTCATATCCAATTATGCCATGATTCTATAAACTCAGCCACTTAGGACCCACATCTTTTCTACCAATTTCAATTTATGAAATATCCATTTTAATAAACTTTTTCCTCAAGAGCGAATGTAAAACTGTAGGTGGCTAATGATCTGTCTGAGGATTTACAATATGTGGATAATAAAATAATAATAGTGATGTATATAGAAAAGATGTAATGGTTGCTTTATTTTAAAAACCTCTCTCTCTAAGGAAGACTACGTGAATTAAATGTCAAACTACCTAGCAGGGTACGTGGTATTCCAGTGGGTGCTAATATATAGTTACTGAAATTAAAACCATAAGTTATGTTTTGAATGATTCATTCATGCTAATGGATGGTCCAAATGCTACTTGAATCATGATGATCAAAAGAAATCTAGCAGTGAAGTATAATCCAGAAATAGAAATTATCATTGTAGTTTGAGGGAGTGACCTTCTGAGGAAGTAGTTTAAATACCAGAGAGAATACATATCAGACACCTTGAGACTACAGATTTTGCCAAGCCATCCCAGTTCTGTAATCTCAAGGAAACATTTACTGAAATATTTTGTTCACATCATCTGAAGCAGATTGGTATTAAGTATTGAACGTGTACCTAATGGGGGGATTAAAAGGGTTTGCATACATAATTCTATTGTAAACCACTAAGAATTCAGTGTGCATTTTCTTCACATATTTACAGAAAGACAACAATCATATGCTCAAAATATTATTGATATTAAATAAAACATTAAAAAATTTAATATTTTCTAGTGTTAAAATGCAATAGTCTTTGGTTTGGAGGTCAGGGTTTTAAAACTAAGAAAATAGTTACTATAAGTGAAATGACAAATATTTTTGTTATCCTTGCTCGTCGAATGATGATTTATTTGCGTATAGTTCAAATTCAATTACTATGCCATTTTCACTTTTTATTATTTCATCTCTAGGACTCTTTGAAGCGAGTCAGTAATATCATTCCCCCTTTTTACAGATGAATAAACAAGCACTAACAATTAACTGATTGGGCCAAGAGGTTAACGCTGGAGATGTAGATGAATAATTGGACTCTGTAAATCTTGCCCCTCCTAGGTTCTGGCGTCTGCTGCCTTGCAACAATGGCAGGCCTTGCACATGTTTCACATTAGAACAAAAAATAGAAACTGTTCCTCAGAATATAAGGGGTGAGCTTTCTCTCCATATGGGAGACATGACTATTGCAGTGGGAGGATGTAGTTCAGCATCTTCTCGACTAGGAAAAAATTCTGGCCAAGTGGGATTGAAGTGCTCGCTTAACTTTTGTTCACATCTAGAATTTTGCCCTAGGTGGTTTGTGAGATCTCATTTGGTATTATATTCTCTGATCTAGCACCAGAAGACAACAGCTTCTTTTGTTCTGAGGGTCTCTCCTTTTGAATGGAGGGACCAATTGAGACTTTGACAGTGTGGCTAGAAGAGTAGCTGAAAGGTTGGGGTGAGGTCTAGTGCACTACACAGGCATAGATACACACATACACACACACACACACACACACACACACACACACGCATTCCAAATTTTAGTCAAGCACTTGGAATTTGGTTGGGAGGCAGAGTATATGTTCTATTTGTTTGCTGAAGGGGGCTGTTTTACCTTTTATTTAATCAAGTGTTTATTTATTTGTCAACTGCTTCTTTATCTTTCCATCAATGCATGTCTTTGGTTTGAAACTAGGTCCTTGAAGCTGACTAGAACAAAGGAAATTAAATAGCACCTGGTTTTCTGATTCCAAACATTTGTGACATCTTTTTCTGTAGGATGGGCTATTCCACCATCTCTTCAGAAAACAACAGCAACAAACAAATAGAAATAGAGGCATGGGGACTCATTCCTGCATCCCCTGGACTAGAAACAACTGCAGTTGCCACTGACAAGCTCATTCTGACACACCTACAATCACTATGTTTACAGACTTCATCAGAAGAGGAACAACCCACAGCCATTCGACCTTCCACACCATCAACCAACTGCAGGTGGAACTCAGACATCTCAATCCCATTTTTCACTTTTTTCATTGGTCTGATTTCTCTCTGCAATCCATTTCATACTTTCATCTCTTCCCAATTTTATTTTGTTTTTTTTTTTTTGCTTTTGACTTCTTTTTAGATTTTCTTGGTAAACTTTGCCTTTCCTTTCTCCCTTCTTCCCTCTCTTCCTTCCTTTTCTTCTAATTCATAACATTAGGACATTACATGTGTTAACTTGTCTGGGCTAAGGGATGCCCAGATAGCCAGTAAAACATTTCTGGGTGTGTCTGTGAGGATGTCTCCAGAAGAGATTAGCATTTAAAGTGGTAGACTGAGTAAAGAAGATTGCCTTCACCAATGTGGGTGGGCACATCCAATCCACTGAGGACTTGTATAGAAAAGAAAGGTGGAGGAAGGGCAAATTCACTCTCTCTGCTTGAGCTAAGACATCCATCTTCTCCTCCTCTTGGACTTCCAGGCTACTGGTTCTCGGGCCTTTGCACTCGGAACAGGATTTACATTATCAGGCCTTTGAACTAGGAGTGAATTACACCACCAGTTTTCCTGGGTCTCCAGCTTGCAGACGGCAGATCTTGGGACTTCTCAGCCTCCATAATCACATGAGCCAATTCCTGTAATAAATCTCTTATATACATATTTATACAGATAGAGATAGAGATATAGATAGATATAGATAACAGAACTAATAGGATATATCTGTATATGCCCTATTGGTTCTATCTCTCTGGAGAACCCTGGTTTATACACATAGCTGGCTCTGACTTGGCCCAGGAAATGTCAGGTTCTGCATCTTAAGTTTAAGACTCCAATGTTTTTGGAGGCACTCTGAAATAAGTTGCTATTAAAATTTAAATAACTGCTTTTGTATTTAGCTGCTTTTAGGAGCTCATTAATAAGTAATCAATATCCATGAAATCTGACAGAAATGGTGAGCCCTGAGCAGGGGATAATTAAGATCTTGGCACTCCTGCCATTGCTATTCACTGAATATATAAAGCACATCCATTCTCTCTAGGACTTTCCTGGTTGCAGACATTGGCAATATGTCATCTTGCTTAATTAGCTAATATTTTGGTGTTTTGCTTTTACCATTTATTGACTTTATGGTATTATGAGCCAGCAGTGGAGACACTGTTTACCTCCTGCCTTACCTGCCCAAGATGTCTGCTGCCTTCTGGAGATACTCAAAGCACCCTCCACAGGATGGAGGATCCATCAGTTCAAACTTGTGTTTGCCAGCTCTCTAGTGTGGACAACCATAGTAGAGAGGCAGGACATATTCCTTGTGAATATTTATATTCTTAAAAGAAGAGCTTTGTTTCTTATTTGTTGGAGTGTTTATTTTCTTTCCTATTTCTCTCTAAATAATTGAAATCAAGCTTTTTACTTGATGAAACCTTTTAGAAAAAGCTTTCTAGTCTAAGTTAATTTTCTCTTTCTACATGTTTCCCTGTAAATAATAGAGTGTTAAAAAAAATACATGATTTTAGCTGTGCTAGAAACTCTTCTGGTTCTCTAAATCAAGATATCCCTTGTGAACTGCAAACTCATCTGAGTCTATACCTTTTCTAATTTCTGGTATGGTTTTACTCACAGTCCTCTCTCCCGACCATTAGCATTTCTTCCCTAAATGTCCCTATTCTAGTAGTCTTCTCTCTTGGTCAGAGTTAATTATATGCTTCAAGATGTTAAGAGGTTTTGAAGAAAGATAAGACCTTCGTTGAGACTTTGGATAGAAGGGCATGTCCTAAATGTTTTGAGTTAAAAATAACCACTCCCCTAGGTTTAAGTATTTATTCACAGTGCAGTACGCCACTCTCTGTTCTATGCACCACAGATATAGGAGAGGGCAAAGCTGACAAAGTACATCTCCTTACAAAGCTTATGTCTTCATGGGGAAGACAGACATTTAACAACAACAACAGTAGCTGAATGTACAAATAAATACAAGGAGTGATTAGTACTTGTGGTGGTCACTTGCTCACTGCTCTTGGACCCATATCCAATCTTTCCCCTGGAAAATCTATTTCCAAGTGTCCCTTGTCCTCTGGCCTCCAGCTAGTTTTGGCCCAAAGGAGGCACTACCAAGGGAGTGGAAGCCAAGAGGAAGGGAAAATCCAGAGCATTTCTCCTCCCTTCTCTCAGTCGAGGCAGCGCATCATACAATAACTGCATCCTCTCTAGAAAAGCCATTTTGTGAATCCACCCCTCACCCTCCCTCCAAGGGCAGCTCTTGAGCTCTGGCAATACCATCTCCTTACTTTCTCCTTTCAGCTCTAAGGGTTGTAGCAGCTTCCTGTTCTTCCTAATCTAAAAGTGCTACCTCTTCCAACAATTTCATTCTTATTTCCTTACATTATAGTTCTTCTTGTTGACCACATCACGTGGGCTCTTTTTCCCATATTGGACCTTGCCTGACAGTACTATGAGAACAGAGAAGGAAAGGGATGCTCTTTGTGATAAGGTGGCCAGGGATGGCCTTTCTGGGAAGGTGGCTTTAGCGCAGGGACCTGGATAAGATGAGGATATGAGCCATGAGAATGTCTCAGGGAAGAATGTTCTGGGCTGAGGGCAGTGCAACTGTACAGGACTTGAGACGGAAACATGCTTGGCATGTGGGAGTAACAGCAAAAAGACCAGTGTTACTGGAGCATAATATGTGAAAGAGAGAACTATAACAAAATAAGTCAGAGAGTTAGCAGGGGCCCATCATGTAGGACTGTGAAAGGTCTGAGGGAGGTAACCAGAATAACTGGAGAGAAGAGTAAATTGAATGGATGACTCTGGGAAGACTGTGTGTAAGGAGACGAATAAGGGCAAACCAGAAGTCTGCCCAGGTAGAATACGGTAGTACTTCAGTCTAAGATGAAAGAGATAGAGATGGTGAGACATGGCAGATATAGGGTATATCTTGAATGTGGAGTCAACAAAATGTGCTCATAGATTGGATGTGGATTGTGAAAGAAAGAAGTCAGGAATGACTCCTAGGTTTCAAGCCTTATCAACCACATGCACAGTGATGGCATTGACTGAATTGGGAAAGACTTGATGAGGAGTAGTCCTGGAGGGGGTTACATGGGTGGGCAGGAATCAAGAATTTGATTTTGGACATGTTAAATTTGAGATGCTTAATAGGCATCTAAGTCCAGATACCAGGTAAGCTTTTGGATATGTGCATCCAGAGTTAAGGGGAGAAGACTGGCCTAGGGATGAATTCTAGGAATCATTAATATATAGATGGTCAGGGGACTGGATGAAATCTAAGGAATGAATATAGAGAAATACCAAAGAGATCTGTGGACCTAATCTTGAGGGCAATTCAATATTTCGAAGTCAAGCAGTGGAGGAAGATCCATCAAAATAGACTGAGAAGAAGCAGCCAGGGAGACAGGAAAAATGTTGGAAGAATGTGGCATCCAAAAAGCCAAGTAAAGCAAGAGTTTCAAGTGGAGGGCATGATCAATTGTGTCAAACGTTGCTGTGAGGTTGATAAAGGAGAAGATAGAGAATTGACCATTAGATTAGAGTTATTAACTATTGCACTGCAGTATGGGATGATGGCAGTGGGGTCTTGCTCCAGGGAGATAAGGTAGCAGTCTGGCCAAGCAAAAGAGAGAGAGCTGAGCTTTTGCTCTACTGGAGAAGAGGCAAGTCTCTTATCTGGAAAAGAAAGCAAATTCATCCGCCCTCAGTGGAGGGTAAGTTGCTGGAATTAGAAAAACCTACCATGCCTTGTTCTATAATTCTAGGTCAGCTTTTCTCAGTTGGGCACGTTACAGCATTTTGAGTAGGAACATTCTTCACTGTGTGAAACTGGCCTGTGCACTGTAGGACATTTAGTGTCCTTGACCCCTCCTCCCTTTCCCCTGACGCTAAGTGCTAACATAGTTGAACTTTGATGCTCTCTGCTCTACCTGCTTTTCATTGCTACCAAAAATACTTCCATTTCCTTGGTATGACTGACCATAATTGACCTTTACAAGGAAAGTCCTGATTAATTCACAGTAGGATGTAAATAATTGATAACTTTCCTTCATGCCCTCTCTGGATGTTTTCTTTTTCAGAAACTTAATAATTCAAATGGATAAAAATTTAGTGACATTACTATTGGTATAAATAAGTGAAGAATTGCAATAATGATGGGGAGATAATTTGAGGTAAAATAAACTTCTCTTCATCTTGTCAAATAATGTAATTCAATTCCATTTTAAATTTTAAAAACGCAAACATATCTACTCTCTGCAAGGCTCTGTTGCAGGTACAGCACAGAGCACAATGTGGGATGTTTTGGTGACTTTAGTTTTCCTAGGTATTATTAGTGGAGATGCCCAGCAACCCCTGTTTCCCCCACCTCTTCCCCTGCATAACCTTTAAAATGCTCTCCTTATTCTGCTTTTCTGTCTTTGGCTTTGCTTCCCCATGCTGTTGCCCAAGATGAGAAGGAGAGCCTCTCTTAAAAGTCAGTCTTAGATAAATCACCTCTAGTTCTGAGTTCCCAGCATTTCTAAAAAATGAATTTACTCTTAATTTTACTGCTTTTGTTAAAAGCTTTAGTTTCCATCATTCTCTCCGGGCTCTGGGTCCAGTCCTGGCTCTACCTCTCACTAGTTGTGTCATCCTGTGCTAGGTACTTAACTTGCTGTGCTTCATTTTTTTTAATATGTAAATTGGGACTTGAACAGTAGTACCTACCTCATAGGATTTCTATGGAGATTAAATAAGATTCTGCTTGCAATGACTGTGAAAGAGTGTATGGCACTTAGTAAATGCTCAATAAAATGTTAGCTATTGTTATTATTTAATGTGATTATTCATGTGGTCTGGTCTTTTAAAATTTTTTAAACAAATTAATCCTTTTAGAAAACTCCTTATGGAAAAAAAACCTTGTTTAGATGCAGGCACCTGTTAACTAGACATCTGTAGATCTTTTGCTTAGGTTACATTATTCATAAAAATCTTGAAGGCACAGATAAGACTGTATGTCTTATACCCCAAACCTGAAAATGGCACTCCCTAAAATTGTGAATGCTGATAGCCCTGACTGGCATGGTCTCTGGAGCATAATATGTGCTCAAAAATGAGTTAGTAAATTAACAAACTATAGGGGATTTTTCAGTAATTCTCAAACCCAAAATTTACCAGTCATTGTAGAAGCAAAATTACTTGCCCAAAGCTCCCTCATTAATTGCCCTCGCATTCAGGATGAATACGTAAATACTTTCTTGTCTTAACTTTTACTTTGTCTCTCTACCACTTGTTTTTATACCCTCACAAGACTGATTTCTGCACCACATTGCATAGATGGAGTGCCAGTTATTTGCCTCTTTGCTCCTGGTCCCGTTCCTTTGCATGCTGCTGTGTATTGTAGGGGGTTGGTAGTCTGCAAACTATATTTGCCAAGGTCTCTTGCCAGCTGGCTTCAGGTTATGTTCTATCACATGCAGGCACCAGTGGAAGAATGAAAGGCAGGAGGAAGCGGAGAAGTGGCTTTCTTCTTTCTTGCGGTTTCTGGTGGACTTTCTGCCAGCAGTAGAGGTGACAATACAACAGTGGCTACAGAAATGACAGCTACGAGGGTGATTTCAGCCCTGATCAAGATGGCAGTTCTGGGATTTTATAGCAGCCTCTCACCTCTGGGGATCATGTCTTTCTACTTTTTGTTCTTCCAGGCCCTTCCTCTGCTTTTGATTTTCTAGTTCTTCCGGCATCTTTGTACCTAATCCCCTTCATTAAAATCCGTGTTTGAGAGATTTATATAGATTGTATTGGAGGTGACATGAATGGGAAATGTCTCAAATGCAATTACCGGTGTCTATTTTGAAATTGTTACACACATTTAGTGATTTACCAAGAATTTCTGGGCATGGTCTCTAGTTATATTTAAACTCTCATATTTTATCATCTGTTGCTATAATGTGGGATGCCTCTGTTGTAAATTTTCAAAAGAAAGGCAGCAGTAGCTTTGCCCAGCAGTAAACTAAACCTCAGACTCAGCAAGCACAGTTTTACAAAACAATGGCTTCTCCGGTAAGTGATAATTAACTCAGCTCCTGTCTATTTCAAGGAGTTTCCTTTCTTCTACTTGGCACATGTAGACTTTATTATTAGTGGAGGATCCTGGTGGTATATGTTCCGTGAACTTCATTTTATGATGCTCCGCACTGGGACACTGTTTCTTGTGACTTCCCCCACCAAGAAAAATCTTACTCATTCCTCTAACGAGGACAAGTATTTCAAACTATTTAGCTTCTTTTCAATCTGGGCGACCTGTAATCCCAGTTTTCATTTCCAAAAACTGAAGCAATGTTCTGCTCTTTTTTATTACTTTTTTTTTTTCAGCCTAGTCAAAAATCAGAGAGAGAGAAGAATTGAGAGAAAAGGTTTTGCGCTCTCCTGGTATACTGGTGCTTGATAAGATGAAATCATGACTCATTGTGGGGGAAATTCTGGACCAGACCAGTAAAGATAAAAATAGAAGAAACCCCTTTGGAAAGCACTTTTACCATCAGCAGTGGGTCCAGAGTTCAAAAACAAAGAGAGCCTCAATTCCTTCCTTCTGCACCACTTCCCATTTTTAGGCTCCAGTTACTTCAGATTATTTCTAAGAAAGATCTATGAGCAGAGATTCAAACTTTAGCACTCTTGAGGAGGTTGAGGCTGCAGAGGTTGTTAAAATGTAGCTTCTACTGCCCCTTCACAGACATTTTTCTGTAGATTAAGTTGGAGTTCAGAAACTCGCATTTTAAACAAATACTAGGCGATTCTGATGTAGTCCATCTCTAGATCAGATTTTGAAATACTGTGTATCTAGAGTACTGGTCTCTGATTATTCCAGAATATCCCTTATTCACAAGTGGTAACATGACACTGATTTTTTTTTTCTTTCATGTTCATTCTTGTCCAGTGTTCTGGCTATGCCATACCAAAAATATAAATAATGGAGGAATTTAATTTTAGTTAAATTTAATTTTCTAGATACATTCAAATATCTGAATGTTTGTTATTGTATACACAAAATGTCTACATGGATGACAAATATTTTTACCTTTCTTCACCAGTATGTTTTGTGTTTGTTTCAGAGGCCATTTAAGTATTTTCTTAGTGCCATTGTGATGGTTAACATTTTATATGTGCTTAACTGGGCCATGGGGTGCCAAGATATTTGGTAAAACATTCTGAGTGTGTCTGTGAAGGTGTTTCTAGATGAGATTAACATTTGAGTCAGTAGCCTGCATAAAGCAGATTGCCCTACCCAATGTGGTGAGACTCTTCCAATTCATTGGAGGCCTGAATAGAACAAAGGGGGGGTAAGGGAGAATTTGTTCTCTCTGCTTGGCTGTTTTCAAGCTGGAACATAAATCTTCTGCACCCACATAGGGACTTACACCATCAGCTCACCTGCTCTTCAGGCAGTTAGACTTGAACTAGAACTATATCACAAGCTCTCCTGGGTTTCCAGCATGCATATAGTGGGACTTCTCAGCCTTCATAATCACACACAAAATTCCTTATTTTATATATATATATATATATATATATATATATATAGTTTCTCTGGAGAACCTTGACAAATACAGTCATTTTAAATCAATAAAGGAAAGAAAGAAGAACAAAGGAATGGATACTGCACGAATCAGTCTAAAGATAGTGTGAAAATGATACATTAATTTTCATAAGGTTCTTTTTTCTCTTCTCTTTCATCAACTTTGTCAAAATTCCTCAAAGCTGCTTCTTGAACCCTTATTAGAATTCATTTCAGATTTGGGGCAATAAAATATGTCTGCCTAAGGTAGTGATTAACAGTCCATATTGAAAGGTCTATGGTGGTAATTCCATGGAAAAGAAACCTAATTAAATGTCAGAGACTTTTTACTACCTTTCTGCTTAAAAAGTAAAGCCACGAAGAGGGTTGTCTCAGGCTCTCTGAAATACTTGTCAATATGGATTGTAAAAGCTGACATTAAACTTTTAAGCTCTTATTTATTCAAGAAAATGATATATTTAGTCTATCAGCATTTCTTTACATTGCCAGGTGTGTTGATTTATGTGTTAGGTTTATATTGCAATATTAACTGTTATTGAGGCATAGTCAGAATTTAAGTGTATGCCAAAATAGAGAAAAATTCTTTATGGAGGTCACTTCAAGATGATGACAATGCCTGGTTATAGAGGAGAATGATCCATTGGTATGGCAAGTCCTGAGCAGCTTTCATAGGGGCATAATAATTACATTATTTCTGAACTAAAGTTGTGGAGAATTTCCAGAAGTTTCTAAGTTTGTAGAATAGACTCATAGAAGATATAGGGGAGACTCTTTTTTACATGTAAGAAAAATGAAGCTGAAAGAAGGGTGAAAACTAAAAGGGACACACTGGAAGTTGGGCCACACATAATACATTCTATTTGTAATGAGTTTGATAATAAATTATAGTGTTTGGCATTTATAATTACTATGTTTATTAGCAATAAAGACTGAGACTTTTCCTGTTGCCTCAGAATTTCCCTGTACTGAGACAAGGAAGCACAAAGTATCCTGAGACCACCCCTAACTAACACAAAATCAGTAACACAATCTGAAAGAAACCATTGCCTGTCTAAGTATAAGGAAGAATTTTCAGGGTGTGTGTGGCTGAAGATGCTCTAAGATCCTTTACACAGACTAGCTGGAAGATTTCTGAGCTGCAGAATCTGAAGCCCCTTCTAGTACTATCATCCAGCACATGGTGAGAGTTTCTCAGGAAAGCGTGATATACGTGCATGCCTCAAGGTGTGAGTGTGAACAAAGAGACTGGTGGCTGCCTCTGGTCTGATAATTCCAGAAAGTGCTAGAAGGCTGCTAGAGTTGCTGATATCAGCAAAGTGACAAGGGACTTAAGTGTAGTGTTGCTTGGTGGAAAAAGGTAGTGGCATCCTTCTCTGGGTCCCTGTGGCTCTCTGAGTATGTGGAAGACGACCTTAGCAGTTCCTCTAATTCCACTGAAGGGGCAGAAAGGTTAACGGAGGAGGTGGGACATAGGCAACCAAGGCATAAACTGGCCAAGTGAGGCTATACCCCACCTAGGAGCCTATGTGGTGTAAGGCTGAAGGGAGACACTTGACCCTCCTTGAAGAGATCTGCAACAAACCACCTCCATCATCCATGTGGAGACTACCACAACAGAGAATGCCTCCAGCAGCAGATGGGACCACTTTGAGTCAGAGCCAGAAGAAATCTTCCTCCCCACTACCTACATGTAATCAGTTGTTTAAGAAGAAGATCTGCCCCTCTTAATTCCTCTTCTACGGTTCCAATTATGGAAGAGCTAGACCTAGAAGAAGGAGCAGAAGCAGGAATCTCTGAACCAAACCTTCCCACCCACCCCCCATCACCACATATACACACACACCCTCCAAGGGGTTAAAACGGGAGGAGTACACCATGCCTCCTCCCACAAGCTGAGTTGATGATTGTTAATGGGACAGGAAATTGAAGATTTATAGATTACGGAATCTGTCCAAAATGTTAAGGTTCATGTTGAAAGCTATAATTGGAGAAAAACAAAACCACTTTGTATTTACATCCTTCCGGGTTGGCATTTGTCAAAGTATCATTTAAAAAAATTCTCTGATTAAAAAAAAATCTGAATTTAAATAAAATCCAATTGTTTATTTGTCTTATAAAGACACCTTTTCTGAACTAAATATACTACAATATAAAGTAACATACAGTGAGCAATTGCATTTAAAGCACAATATTATATTTTTCACAATTCTGTTTATACCAAATTTTTCAATAATACTGCTTTTGGGTAAAACAGTTACTATATTTTCAAACAATCAGAAGAAAAGAATTAGTCATTCTTCCAAAATTCCTATGCCACAAAGAAGCTAAGTAAATTTTTCAAGGTTGTGTTTTAAGTCTGGTTTGGGACTGAATGCATCACCAGTCAGCCTACTCAGTCCAAATAAGAAAAGCCAGAATGCGTCAGTGAAATGGACAAAGACTCTGACATGCACAGATGATGCATACGATTAAGTAGGCAGATGCGTAAGAACACATAGACTCTCTAAATGCAGTTGCTGGGCAGAAAAGCTTTTCTTTTTATCCTTCCTCTTTAAGGATGCCATAACTCTTTCAGATCATCAACCAATCTTGAAGAAAACATTTGATTCTACTATATGCATTTTTATAATTTTCTCAAGCTTAAATAAATTGAGACATTAGCTGGAGAAAAGAGGTTTGGAGGCTTGCAAGTGCCAAATGAATGCACATTATATATGTTCTGAATGTAGAGTTATTGGAAGTTTAAAAGATTTATCTCCAGGAATCTTGTCTTACTTTCTTGGAGATAGCTAAGCCTGAAAATTTATTTCTATCCTGATAGTGCTGAAAACGCTCACAGGAAAAAAAAAAATCCAAGTAGCAAGATGGTAATACAGTTGTACCATTAAAAATGCACTTGAAATAGAAAAATTAAAACCTAAGTTGAGCAGAACTTTTAACTCAAGTTGCTGGAGCAGTAATGACTAGTGGTGATTGGGGATGGGTGGGGCTATGGAGATAATCTGCCAATAAGAGAAGAGAAAAAATCAGTGGAAGGAGGAGCTTCATAGTACACCTTTTCAGGCTAGAGTCAACATAGAATTTACCTTTTCCACACAAAATTCAGGAAGGTCTCTTAAACCGCCTCCAATAGCAGTTACAGAGGGCATTCACAGCTATTGGAGCTGAGAAAGTTCATGTTTGCATCAGAAAGCCACTCTTTCAAATTTTCAACTTGCATAGAATAGTGCATTTCTAAGGAGGAAAAGAACTAGCTAAAGCAATGGAAAGACCATTGACAGAGTAGAAGTAGTAAAGACAAAATATCTTTGCATTTTAAAGATTTAACATGAAAAGGAGAGTTCTTTGCAATTAGGCCATTAGCTCTAAAACCAGAAAGAATCCAGATCAGCCTGGGGAAATAATGTGGGATGCAGGAGTGAGCAAGAGACTAGAATGGGGCAACCAAATGCCAGAGAAGTTGAATCAAACCAGGACAGAGATTGGTCTTATAGTATTTTTGCTAAGATATTATAGATAATTAAGTGAACAGGGATTGGTAGTTAATGTTAGAATATTTGCACAGTATTTGTACTTGGCTAGCTATAAATATATTTAAGTTAACTGTTGCAAATACTATAAAGGTCATTCCATACTGTAATAGGCTCCATTATTTTCAATGGGGTTTTTCCCTTATAAAATTCTAAATGGAAAAAAGTCACTTCAAGTATTATGGCATAGATTTTTAGTTTTCTTCCAGTATATCTCCTTGTCTTCTATAATAACAGAACCCCAGCTTTTTATCTAGGCACATAGCTACACAGATTAAGTCTGAATTTTTCATCCACTCTTGCAAGTAAGTGTGATTACACGACTAAGTTCTGGGCAATGGAATGTAAGAGGAAATGTTGTGTTCAACTTCTGAGCCTGGATATAAAAGGTTGGACTCTATCTTCTCCCACCTTCTGGCTGGAATGTGGATGACACGTAAGCCATAGTGGACCAGTCAGATTAGGGCAAACCCCTAGTACTAGCAGAGCAACAAGGAAGAAAGGATCTGGGACTTTGACTCTGTGAAGCTGCTATATTAGCCTTGGTATGCTTAAATCTGGGTTGCTTATACCAGAATTATTTACTTGTGAGAGAAATAAGCTTTAATCATATTTAAGACTCATTAAGTCTCTTTTATAGCAGCTGAACCCATACTCATATCCAACTGAACTAGTTATTTGTTCATTCATTCAACAAATTGATATTTTATGCATATCCTCTTTCAGTCACTGTTCTAACGATGGATTTGACAGTGAACAAAATATACTAGGTCCCTGCTTTTCATAGAGTGAGGGGCTTCAGAAAATAAATAAATAAAATAATATATAAGGTAATATCTCATAATTATAAGTGCTATAAACAAAATAGCACATATTAATCTAACAAAGAGTGAGACATTAGGTGCGTATGGGGGCTACTTTTAATGAGATAATTATGGACAGCCTCTGTGAGGAAGTGACAATTAAGATGAGATCAGAATGATAAGAAGGAGCTAAATATCTAAATATATGGAAGAAGAGTGTTCCAGTAGAGGGGACCAGCATGTGCCAAAGCCCCAAGCTAACAGTGAACTTGGAGTTGCTGAGGAGTGTCAGAAAATGACATCAGAAAAGGAAGTGTAGAAGCATCCAAGGTCAGAGAGACACACAGGTATATGATCACGTAGGATTTTGTAACCAGAATAAAAGTTTGCATTTTGATGTAATCTCAGTGGGTAGCTATTGGAAGGCTTTAAACAGGGCAGTGATATGCTCTGATTTTTAATCTATTTGAAAAGATGCTCTAACTGTTCTAAAAGCAGGAAATAGGTGTGACAAAAACCATACTATGTGTTCACCAAAACATGTTTTATTTTACTCCTGGCCAGACAGGAAGACTACATGACCCAGTCTCTCTTGCAGTTAGATGGGGCCATATGACTGACTTCTGGCCAATGTGATGTGAGTAGAAATGATGCAGGCCACTTTAAGGTCTCAATCCTAAAACTTCTCATGTGAATCTCCACGAGTTCCGTCTTTCCTTATCTGCTGGTTGGATGCTGCACTTTGAGGACTTAGGTGATGATGGAGCTACTACTTGAAGCAACCTGGTCCCTGAATGACTGCATGGAACAGAGTCTCCCTGCGAGAAATAATCCTTTTTTGTGGTAAACCACTGAAGTTTGGGTACTGTTTGCTGAAGCAGTCAGCCTAACCTGATTGACACAGATAGCTAGGGTGGTCTTTTAAACAAGAAATGATAGTGTCCTGGACCAAAGGTAGCACTGGAGGTAGTGTGACGTGACTGGATTTGGAATATAATCAGAAAATGGAGAAAACAGGACTTACTGATGGGTGGGAAGGAGATAACAAGGATATGATCAAAATAAGGAATGATTCTTTAGGATAAGCAATTGTGTGGCTTGCGATTTCAAAAACTGTGGGGGTTGGGTGGAGAGACTTGGGAAGGGGCAAGAGTATGCAGGGTGGGGGAATCAAGCATTCTATTCTGGCTAGGAGACATTTTTAGATACTTAACTAGACATCAAAATGGAAATGTTGGATGCATAAATCTGTATCCCAGAGGAGAGGGAAGGGTTGAAGATAAAGTTTGGAATCATCATCCAATAGATGATGTGGACTCAAACAATGTTTGCATTCACAATACTTGTCCACAGAATGGGCTGTATCTCATAAGCATGCCCACTCCTTACCAATGTCTTCTGTTTGGATCCACAACACTTATAAAGATCCACACACACAATTATATTAGAGAGGAACATTAGAAAGCTGTGAGCCTGGACAAGCAAGTTAACATAGTGTGATGAATTAGACCATGGGTAGACACATAGATTTTTAGCTAAAATTCTATTCCTAAGAGAATGATGGCTACCACCCAAGTGTCAAAGAAAAGAACAAGACAGGAGGACTGGGAACCTCTTAAGTACAGCTAAATAGATTCTGCTGATTGTTGTTGAGCTTATAGGAAGAGGACAGAAGACAAGATGACCACTGAAGTATAAATCCATTCACCACGCTGTCGGTTTAGGTCACTGAGGCGAGGACTAAAATTGTCTGCTGCAAAAGTTAAAGAGGGATAATTAAAAAAAAACTGGCTAACATTTAAAGAAGATTATTATTGTCACTACTCTAAATTTAAGAAAAGCTCTTCTGAAAAAAAGAATCATTTGTAGTCCAAACCGTTCCAAGATAACTATTGTTAACTATTACACTTTTCTATAAACTATTCAGCAAACTTTATTTCTTTTTGGAGGGCTAATTTGATAGGAGAAAGTACCATCCCTCTGATTTAATTTATGTTCCTTTAAATAATAGTATATTATACATTTGCCCTCTTATTTGCTACCGGTTTTATTTATCTTTTGTCAATACCCTTGGGCTTTGTTTTCAAATATCAACTTTTGTCTCTATGTTAGAGATGACTTTTTTCCTACCCAAATATCCATTCTCCCCCTCTTAGAACCCCTTGCTTCTAGCTGTGCTTAACATAGCTGTGCTTGAAATAAGATGACAGTTCCTGGCCTCCCTTGTAGCTAGGTGTGGCCATGTGACTAAATTCTAGCCAATGGTGCATTAGTGGAAATAAAGTATATCAGCTTCTGGGAAATTTCTTTAAGAGGCAGTGGCATGGAGCGCTTACCCACTTCTTCCATCCTGATGCTTAAAACATGGCTGAATCTCTATCTCGGACCATGAGAACAAGGGCACCCTCTGTAGCTGGTGCCTGGAATCACATTGGATTCCGGATGACAGGACAGTTACCATGCCAGCCCTGGACTGTCCACACCCAAACTTTTATGTGAGAGAAGAATAAATTTCTATTTTGTTTAAGTTGTTATTTTACAGACTTCTGTTACTCAGAGCTAAGCCTAATCTTAACTAAGATAGATATTGAATTCAATTTTCATTTTCAAATGAATGTTAGTTTTGAGAGACTCCTTGAATGCAAGAGAGTTGTCAGAAGAAATCATGAAATAAACTTATTTTTTTAAAATTTCCAATTTTAATATCTTGACTTGATCCCTTCCATCTGGCTCTTCCTTTTCCATTCTACCTTTTCTCATTCTTCTCTTTCTTCACGACCACTTTGTCATTCTGGATATGTGGGCCTGCTTTCCTTCACCAGGGTCTTTCACTAGCCCAACTGGCTCCTTTGTAGGAATTAGAAAGAGGAAATTCTCAAGATGGCTGCAATTCCATTGGCTCGTGCCTTGGCATGATGGCTATTGTGGGAATCAGAAAATGGTACCCCTTCCTCCAGGTGGATCCAACTCCACACAGAGAATATGGTTTGGCAGGCAGAACCTGGGCTGGATTTCAATCCTTACTTACTGTCTTGGCCTGGTGCCCTTGTGCAATGAACTATATGCCCATGTTTGCAGCCAACCAGTCGTTCACTAGCAGGCTCAGCTCATGTACAACAGGACTTTGATACAAAGAAGTATATAAGGGTGCCCTAGTTCAGAGCACACTTGGACTTAGAATCAAGTATCATCCTTGTTACTGGTTTTCCAGCCTTAAAAATGTACTCTCTTTGCTTATCTTATTCCTGACTATAGTCAAGAGTTCTACTGAAATTCATTTGTTGCCTGCATATAGCACTATTGCTGACACCATTTCCAATAGCTCCTACTTCCTGTGCTTGTCCATCTGGTTATTTATTTTGCTTTTCTGAGTCCTTAGTACATATTTGGTTGTTACTGTCTCAATTCTCAGTTTCCTCTTGTGCTGATGTCTTATGGACTGGTGCTGGCCAAGGATGTAGAGGGGAACAGATACCAATCAAATTAGCTGGAATATTAATCAAATTTGATGACTAGTCCATCAGCCATTAGTTAAATATTTTCATCACAGAAATGGCACTTAAATACATTCTTCTAATTTCTAGTATAAGAGGGAAAATCAAAATATGCAACACAAAGATTCCTTCATGTGCTTTAGGGAGCACAGTCATCTTCTTTACAGGCCTTTTTCCCAATTTCTGAGACTCAGTGATACATTATACACTATATTAGACATTCTAGTTGTCTTACTACTCTTCCCATCAACGTGACTAAAGATCTCTTGTCTTTAACCAAATTATAGCATTACACACTTCTTATGTCTTTGTTTTTCCAGAGTCATCACATATAAATATAAACTTAACTTGCACAACACACAATGCAAAACAAAACAAAGGCTGGCTAGACCTTTCTATCATTTCCAATCAGATGCCCTTGGGGTTAAGAATAGAACTCATGCTATTATTATTTTCTCTACTTGGCAAACCACACAGTGTTGTTTCTTTACCCTTCATTCGATTCTTTTTCTTGCCCCAAATGCGAAGAACATAGATGATGTCAAGATGGAGATTTATGTTTCACGTTAAAGATAACGGTGACTATAAAACTACTGTAAATGGTATAAGCTCCTTGTTAGGTTTTTCTTGTCTTAACTTTTATTTGCTAGACGGAAAAATACGTTTGAACATGTAAGAACGCTTGATTGCAAAGTTAAAGATGTTCCCTGGAATCAGCTCAGGGGAATGATGTCACCTCAGTACTCTTGGCATGTGCTCCCTGTTCCAGCCAAGGGCAGTGATCCCTTGAAATCCTCTGGTTTTTGAATGACACTTCATAGTGCTGGGGTGAAGGCTAACATCACTAACAAAGTATGAAAGGAGAGCAAAAAAACTACCTCTGGGTGGTCAGGGCTCTCCTTGATATTTCCAATTCTTATTGATATGCCCTAAATGTTTCTACCTGTCTAGGCCCGTATCTTGTCCACTGAATCATCTATTCCCTGACTGATTTCTACCTGAAATTCAATCTCTTGGTCAATATCACCAGAATGTTCTGAGCCTTGCCTCCTCCTGAGCTGCTGTCTCACCTGCTCAGACAGATGGTTGGTCCAGGCCACTCCTAGCCAGTGTTGTCCTACTGCTGTGCAATATGATGGAGTCCTGACAATGTGGAAAAGCCCAGAAAGAGGAGACTTATTTCAAAATGAGGATGAGATAGAGGGAGGGAGAAAGAGAAGGACATCTAACAGTCTGTTTTAGGTTATTACCAAAATGAAGATTAACATGGCTTTGAATCTTGGTGGCACAGAGGTATTCAAAATGAGAGAGGATGTGTGGAGTTTAAGGGTGTAGACCCAGGAGTGAATCTAGCCTGTCACTTGCTTTTCAGTACCTGATGCTGGTTTCTTAACCCCATGAGTCTCAGTTATCTCATTTGTAAAATGAAGACCATGATATCTCCCTTATAGGCTTATGAAGATTACAAGAGATAAGGTAGTGACTCGCTTAGCATAGTGCCTGGCCCATAACACGCATTCTGTAACTGGTACTTGAAAGAGCAGGTTCAAGAACCCCGGTCTTGGGCTGATAAGGAATTTTGACTGAGGCTTGTTTGAAAGCAGCTGAGAGCAGACTATAATATGTTTTCAAGTAAAGGACACAAATACAATCCTTTGCCTCCAAGTTTTTCTTTCTTTCCTTTTACTCACTTAATTCAAACCTCTGCTCAAATGCTGCCTCCTCAGAGAAAACTCCTCTGACCACACTGTGTAAAATGGCACTTCCTATCAGTTCCTTTCCCTTATCTTGATTTGTTTTTCTTTATGGCATTTGTAACCAGACCTTATATCACATATGTTTTTTGTTACTGGTAGTGGTGGTCTCATTCCCCAGCGTCTAAGCTTCATGAGGGAAGAGACTTTGGTTTACTGCTGTATCCCTAGGACCTAGAAAAATGTCTGGGACAAAGAAGGCATTCAATGAATATTTGTTGAGTGAGCTACAATGAAGCATTTATTTCCTACTTCATGTTTGTTAATATATTGCTGTCACGGTAAATATCTGCAGCCACATATAGCCAGAGATATAGGTATGACTGGCAGGGATCTTCCTAGTATTCTTAGTTTCTTCCCATAAAAGTTGTTTTTTAATATGTGGCATCAACTCATGATCAAAGCAGAGTTTGCTCCTCAGAGGACCTGACAAATCCCTTTTAGACTTGCTGAAATCCTAAAAGAAAGCCAGAAGCATCACAAATTCTTAATTTTTTTGTCTCTCAGAGACAAAAAATCTCTCAGAGCCCGTGAGCTGTGTTGACATCCACAAAGGTGGGAATTCACAGGAGTTTGTGACTTTCTCTGTTGGTTTGCTTGTAGTCACTCATTCCCTCCCAACAGATCTGCATAGCTTTTCCTTCTTATCGGATGCAGTACTGCTGCTTATTCTGCTCTCCATCTCAGGGGCAATTTATCAGGGCTTGTTTCCCAATTTGCTCCCAGTCACACATGCCTCTTTTATTTCATTGTTCCTCAACTGAGCAAAGAACAGGTTCTGAGGATTGATTATCGGTGCTTCCAGCACTAATGAGCAATTTGTTGTGCAGAGGCTGTGGCTCTGCCTGAGGGCTGGCAGGAAGGGCTTCCAGGAGTCATGCATATGAGACTCCTGTTCATTTTCCTCCTTCTGTCAAGCCCAATGAACACCAAATTCCACAAAGCATTCAAAGGTGCTGGGCTCAACTCATCTGTGTTATCAAAGGACATATGAAGAACATCCTCACCTCAATATTGCAACTGCAATCGTGCAGAATCTTTGCAGGGTGTCAGGCTGAAAGTCACTCCTGGAGGTGAGGAGGAAAAGTGAGTGCTCTAGGTTGTCAGAGTCCAATGAGCCTCTCTTGACATCTGAAAACTTCAGTCTTTGAAATGAAGTCTATCAGTTTTATATATACATATAATCTTTTCTCCTAATGATGTACAAATATTTTATTCTAATGGCATATGACTGCTTTTGAAAATGATGCTTCTTATTTGATTAAAAAATGGGATATAGCTATTCTTTATATCTTAGTGATAGTATCTCCGATTTTCTTTAACTCAAATCCCATAGAATGAGAGATTTGGACTAGGTTATCCTTGATACTTATACATTTCTACTCAGAGTGTGATTCCCTGGACAAACAGCATCAGCTTGACTTGGCATCTTGTTAGAAATGCAGAGTCTCAGGCCCCATAAGATGTATTGAATCAAAACCTGCATTTTAACCTGCTCTTAGATGATTCATATGCACATTACAGGTTATGAAGCACTGGTCTTCAGCTCTAATATTTTGAGATTCTATGATTATATTTCATAGGTTAAATAATATAATAATCTAAATGTAAACAATAGCGTGTAGTGGAAGAACATAGATCTGAATTTGGACATCAGCTCCAGCACTGATAATCTTTGGGAAAATAACAATTTCCATTTTCTAATTTGTAATGTGAAGAAAATAACATCTGCCTTCAGGGTAGATATGGGGATTAAAAGTTAGACCTGCAAAGCACTAGCACATGTACTGTCTGACACTCAAACCCGATAGCTATTAGTATTAGTTTTTAAAAATCTATACAGTTAGGAGATTCTTAAAACTCTTTTACTCACTTGAAATTCATTTTGTGGAAGGCCAGTAGCATGATCCAATGAGTTCCCTCTAGATTGCCTATCAATGAACTACCTGGGACTGGAGGGCCCTTTACCTCCCAGTGGGGAGGCTACATCCAATTTAACTTCTTATGGGACCTGGAACCCCCAAGCTCTCCAGGCATTGGGAGAAATAATTTCTCAGGACTACCCGAAAGAGCTGGCACCTAAGTTCACCTACTTGGATCTTGTTTGTGTGCCCTCTATCCTCTACCTCATACTTTCCCTATTAAAAAGGGAGAATTACGGGAGCAGGTGAGCAGCTCTCCATGGGGCCAAGGAGTCTCTCTGTCGCTCTTCTGCAGGATGCTGAAATAACAGGGCACTCATCTATTGCCGGTCCTTTGTCCATGAGTTCTGGTTTGCTCCAAGTGACACTACTCATGTTTACCTGGGACTTTTGCCCAAGATGGTTTGGGTAAAGAACGAAGAGTGACAGGCAAAACAACCACCTTTTAATCTGTGTGGTATAAGATGTTATGATGTAGAAACCAGAACTGGATCTCATATAAAAAAAGGAGCAGGAGAAAGAACGTTCTACTAGGAGTCGAGACTTGGGCTCTAATTCCATGCGTACAATTATCAGGCTCATCTCTCCTAGTATATTTTATGAATCTAGGCCTTGGTTTTTCCATATTTTAAATGAGAATACTGGATTAAATTATTTTTCTACTTTAAAAGTCAATGGTTTCTTTTTTTTTTTGATCTCACATGCATTGAGATGAAAAATCCAAAGATTTTTGTGAGAATTTATAGATTTCATCATCACCTTTCATATCACAAAATCCTAAATCACTTAGATTAAAAGGTTTTTAATCTTTTGTTTTGTTTTGTTTTGTCTGTCATTCTTCATATAAACAACTTGTGGCCTATGTGAGGTTAGGGAGAATTCCCTCATTCAGTGGCTCCTTTTTTCTAGGCTATTTCCTTTCCCAAGCACACACATATTTGAAGATTTCTAGATGACTTAATTTTAAAGAACTGCTCCTATGTCAGTAAAAAAAGCATACCCAATTAATTTTGAAAAGGGCATTCCTTACCTAAGATGAGCGAAAGATTTGCATTCCAAGTTTAGCAAGGAATAGTTTCTACAACTGGCACTGACAATTATTTCCATAAATAGGAAGATCAGTGAGAAAGAAACAAATAAACCTAAAGGAATGCTGAATGAAAGTGATCCAAATGCAGAGACCTAGGACTGGGAATGAAATTCCAAAATGGTCTTTCTAAACTACTGAGGAAAAAAAAGCCTAAAGTTACTTTTCGCATTTTCTTAGTCTTCATTGATTTGGAAAATTCCAGTAGATAACAGATCTACCATTTAACCCATATCCCCCCTTTTAAGAATTCACCCTGAACAGTGTTACCTCCCTGTGTGCTCCCCGTCATGCAGGTAGACTCCCTTCTACCTTTGCTACAGCACTATGCTTTGTATATAACTATATGCTATTGTATTACATAATGTTATATATCACATTATCGCATCTATCCTAGTGCATAGCAATTCCTATTTACTTTTGCCTACTCTGTTTGATTGTGGGTTCCTTGGGGACAGGGACCATGTCTCAATCATCTTTGTCTTCCCAGGGGCTAAGGCAGTTCCTGGTGCAGTTGATAATAAATGTGTTTTTAGTATTGAATGAATGAATTAATGTGCAATGTACTAATATAATAATAAGGAACTTATTAAAATGTGCTTGAGAGGGGAAGTATTACAAGTAATCATGGGCTTTCCACTTTAGATTGGAAATTTCTAAGTGAAAACAAGATTTGAGTTGAATCTAGTCACATCTGGGGGATAGAGAATGTTTTTTAATAGTAGGGCTCTAAATGGAGCTGCAGTTAGAACGAGGCTCTCATTAAAATTATGAATCGATACCTAACACTTAATTTTCATAACTAGACAATTTTAATGTAGATTCCCATCAAATGCCATGTAAGCACTTTGATATGCAACATCTTCCTAATAAACAAAAATTAAATGAAAAATTTTCACAAAATGAAAAAATTTGGCAAAGCAAGTAAAGTAATCCACATAGAAAAGACAATTCACATATCAAAGTGAAAATGCTCATTTGAACTAAGGATTTGAACTCAGCAAGAAGACTTAGCAGAAGTAAAAAGATCTTTGACTTAAAAAAAGATTCAGATAGGTCACTGAATATTAAGAACCTACCTTATTATTTTTTAATCTTTACACTCAAATTTAATAAAACCATAATAGGGAAGAGTATCTGATAAGCCAAAGGGATTCTTCTGTAACAATTCATTGTAATTCTTGCTCTCAGAAGAGCAAGGAGTTTGAGTCCCTGACTGTTTTGAAGAAAACATAACTTTAGCTCTTTTTGTCTTGCAGTAGGTAAAAAGGTTGTAAACTCTGACAAATCACCACTGCATTTTAGTTTACAACATCTGGCACCACATACATCCATAGATGTGAAGTTATGAATTTCCAGAGAGGAACCCTGGGCTGCTCTAAGGGGGTTGAATCATTGCATGGAAAGTGGGGTCTTGCACACTCTGGTGCCATTTCGTAGATGATTTATGGACATTCAGAGTGTACAACAACTGTATACCAACATAAACCACCATGACAGTCCTGTTCACTGCCAGGTATTTCTTTGTGGTTGAGTGTGGCCCCTTTCTGGTCCCTTTCACTTTTCATTTCAAGCTGGAGGGAATGCCTCCACTCCTTACAGATCGATGAGTCAGAGGCCATGCCCAATGGAAGCAATGCCTCCTGCTCTTTGTTCTACAGCTTCTTAGATTTACTTTCTCTATGACAAAATGCAAAGTCTTAGGTAAGAAACTTGCTTTGATTAGTTCCATCAGCCTCCATGCCCTGTAGTTGAAGCTGGGTCAGCATCCTTAAATCAGCTGTCAGAAAATAGTATGATTTTTCTAAAGTGGATGGAAAAGAGGAAAAAGAAGTGAGTGGGAGGATTAGCTCATTGGAGTCAGCACAAAGACATTCTTTGAAAGGGCAAAGAAGGCAGATGTTTTACAGACATATAACAATATTTTACACCTCAACATCCAACTATATTAAATAATTCCAAAGATCCATTCTAAGAATGTTCAGGTAAAATTTTGCTTTGCACACAGATGTTTGGGATCTGATAGAAAATCTGTATGAGGGACATGGATTTTTAAAGTAGAATTTCTCCAAATAATGTTCTCTTTAATCTCCACAACATCAATCCTTACTGCAAAACCTTAGCTATCAGTGTCCACTAGATCATCATATTTCTATGTATTCCCAGGCACATATTCTCAGGGATCCATGGTACACATTAAAGAAAATATTTTTAGGAGATTTTCTTTGCAGAAAACCCAAAATGAAACATTCATGAGAGCTATGTGCTTGGAAGGTATGCAGAGTTCTATCAAAATTTATACTTCAAGTGATAGTTCTGCACCAGCTCAGAATTAGAGTGATTTGGCAACTTCACATTACATGGGCAAGATCCTAGAAATATTTCTGCTTTCATATTATAAATGTCAGTATTATAAAGAAGTTAGTACACTCATGAAATGCATATTATACTGACTTTCCTTTTAGCCACCTGTGGGGGAGTGTGGGGTACAGAGGTTCCAATACCTTGTTTGCTATTAAAAAAACCAAACCCTACAGAATTGTATCTGAATATGGATTTTTATATATTTTTATCCCAATGTTTAAAAATGGTTAAACATTCAGAGACCTAGAGCAGCAATTACTTGGGCAACTGGGGAAACACTCTGCTCTGGTTTGCATCATTCAGAGATTTCAGGCAAAAGCAGAGGTCATTTGACTTTTTTTCTTCTAAGTATAATGACACCAGTCTTCCTCTTTCTCTTTAATGGAGCATGTCCCTGAAGATGACTAGCCAATGTTATCTATTAGCTGTGTGTCATGTGTGCTCGGCTGAGCAACCCTCTTAAAACTATAAATTCCTTAAGGAAAAGAACCTTGCATTTTATCTATTTTGGGGCCCACCACAGAGCTAGAAATAACTGCTCAATAAACATAATGATAATAATATTCTTATAATGCCCCTATTCAGAAAGAAAATACTCTTTCAGGAACACTCTTTCTTATCATAAACTTCCTTAAAATGGGTAGATACAAAATATGGATATCATTAGGATGTATTTCTTATTATCAGAGAAAGGGAGTTTGGTTCCAAAAACACAAAGAGCAATACATCAAATACACAAGATTAAAAGCATTCATATCCATGATGTGGAAAGCTGATGGGGGAGCACAGATTAGGGTCAGGGTTGGTGTGATGGGGGAGGGGCTAAGCTCTTTTTTTTTTTTTTTTGCATAAAAGAAGTGCTCCTGGGAGGGGCATGCCCCCAGAACTACGAATAGGGCAGGATCTGGTTGTAACTGAAGGGGTGACAAATGAATAGGATAGGCTCTCTTGTCCTTAGCAATTCTTGAAACAGTTATTCCTCAGCTGGAGGAGGCTGGAGGAGATTCCTGGGAGAGCATCGTATCCTTCTCTATGTGCGGGCAGATTACAGACTCTTATCTCTAAGCCACCTGCCTTTGTGATCCATAAACTGTCTACTAGGTCCCTTGATGGGAGGCCTTCAAGTGGGTCTCCCCTGACTTCAGAGACTTCTGCACTCCAGCTTCCCAAGACCTCTATATCTTTGCTGATATCTAGAAAAAATACCTTTAAGAAGGTGCATGTGTGTGTCACGGACAGAGATTTCATAATGGGGCTTAAACTGAAGCTGGGATAACACCGTAGTGTGAATTGATTTTAGTCAAAATTTAATTGGGTCTGTCAATCTGTAAATGCCAGGTTACCAGGTCCTTCACAGTGTGGATACTGGGAAGGGAATTAGGCTGAGTAATTTCTATCAAGGAAGGATACCAAGGGGGCCAGAAACAAGAGGCTGGGAAAAAGAGAAAAAGAGAGACAACTTTGAAATCCAATAATTTTGCCCTGGAGGGTCCTTGTTTCTCTTTGATAGAGCAGGACAGGCAGTTGATGTGCCTTATGGGATTTTTGTCAGGCTACTTGAAATGGCAGCATCCTCACTTCTCAGGATTTATAAGGAGTATTTTGGTTTATTCGACATTGACTTTATATAAGATAGCATCTTTCCCAGAAGGTTCATTAACCAACTCTCAAGGTCTCTTGAGTGAGGGATCTGGCAGTATCCTGCTCAGCAATGCCTATTCACCACCAGCAAGAGGCTGTACTCACGTCTACAATGGTCGCCAGTCTCACTGTAGCCAACCTCCCTGTTCCCAGTCACTCAATGGCCTTTTGGTTCTACTATTTCATGTGCCAATATCACCAGGGTCCTATGAAAGTTACATATATGCACTTGGCACTTTGTCTTTGATGAGTTTTTCCATATTTGGAAAGACAAGTATTTCTAGATGGATGAACACGGCATTGAAGATGCATGGCTAAAGCCAAGTTTTTCAATGGCAGCTGAAAGCCATTGAATTAAATGCATGAATAAAGGAGCACACTCATAGTGGTAATTTTAGGTGGAGAAAAACAGGTAATTGTATAATCATTACTGTTTGAAGAGCCATGAAATGCCTCCTTTACTTGCTGTTAAAATGCTATTTGCTTTTTAAGCATATTCTCCAAGTAGGTCATGAAGACACAGTAAGTTCTCATTTTCATTTAGGCTGTCTACTCTTTGAATAAACACACAGATTTTTCTTTTGGCCTGAAGCTGATAAAAGGCATCATTAACACAATAATGGCAGAACAATAGCAGGGATGATAATAATGCTCATCTCTAAGGGGCTAGGGGATTTTCCTAGGTAGTGTGTCATGAATCCTCACAAGGTTCCCATGGGGGAGATAAAGGGCAGCCAGGATCATAGTGATTTTACTGGTAGGGAAATTGAGGTCCAAAAGAGAAGTGATTCAGGGACTAAAGGGCTCGTCAGGGACCCCCTAGACACTATAGAAGTCCATGTAATACCACAAAACCCGAGAATGGGCCTTAAATTCCAATAGCATGGGAACCGCTCCCTTCTAGCCCTGCGGTATTATTCTGTACACAGAATCTCTCTCCTTCAAGAAACACCTCTCTTGCTTGCCTACTATTATACCTCTTTCCTCCTATCTATTGCAGAAGCTGCAGGGTGGTTAAGAAGAGCAACTCTGGAGCCAGGCTCTGGAGTCAACTCTGGACCAATGAAGGTCCATTCTGCCCCTTGCTAGCTGTGAGATCTCACACAACTGACCTATCCTCTTTTAATCTCCATTTCCTTATCTGTAAAAGGTGATCATAATCAAATCTACTCCAGGGATTGTTGGGAGGATCCAGCGCTGATATGTGGAAGGCACTTAGAACAGTGTGGGGCCCATGCCAAGCCTTATGTAAGTGTTAAGTGAATATCACACAGTGAGTTTACTTGCATGCCTTCGGTCCCGATGTTTTCTCTTTCTGGTAGACTTTTCCCTCTTAGACAAGACCTCTTCCCTTCCATGGCTCCCACAGCTGACTGACCCCACAGTGCCCTACAGGTATTCCTATTAGAGCATTGGTTACTTATATTGTATTGCAATTCGAGGTAGAATGACAAATGCTGGTCCTGGACTTCCATTATACCTCTCTCCCAGTTTCCTCCTCTCTTTCTGGTCAATTCGTCTTGGTTAGCTTTGTGGATGCCTCTTCTCCATCCCCTTATCCTCAGGGTTCTGTTTTAGATCCCTTTCTTTTCTCACTAAAGGTACCCTTCTAGATGGTCTCTTTCACTCATTTGACTGCAAATCCTTAAAGTGACCATTTCTAAACTATTTCCAGATCTTTCTTTGGAGTTTCTGACCTATAAATCAAACGGTACCACAGTCTCTTTACTCACATGTTCAGGCACCAAAAACTCAACATGTTCAAAATTGTACTCAGTATTTTTCTCCCATATCAAATCCTCCTCCTAAAATTGTCACTCACCCTAGTGTTACTCTGAAGCACCCCATGCTCAAAAATTAGCCCTTGTTCCTCTCATTCTCTCACCTTCCATCAAAACTCTGATCCTCTCAGCTAAACTCAGCAGGTGAGGAAAGCTAACTGATTATATTAGTTGATAGGATCCTGTAATAGGGGACCTTCTCACTCCTAGGAGTGTTTTCTTATTAGCCCAAATAAATTACATAATTCAGTTGACTGCAGTAAGGCCCAGACCAGATAGTCTGTTCTAGAATTCCTTTGTTTATTACTAATTATCAGTTGGAAACCAGAATTTCATGCTTTTCTTTCACCTCACTGCTTCCAGAGCTCCTTCCTCCCTCTACAGTCTTGGAAGGGTCTCTGTTCTGTTTCATTGCTGGCCATGCCAGAAAGGGCTCGACTTTCAAATTTCTCATCTCCCTTCAGCTTTTGAATGCAAGCCTGAAGTCTCTTGGACACCTTTACAGAAGATGGGGAAATCTGGGTGGCTAGGAACTTGGAGGTGGAAAGTGAGCAGTTAGCTAAAGCTTGCTTACCCTAAAATGCTTGTTGACTAAACACAAATCTTGATACTATTTCACATGCACTGGAATAGTGCATCTCTTTATAAAGAACCACTAAATCATGCCCTCTCAAATAAATTAACATTTCCATCTTTACTGAATCTATTAGTAACAATTATAATTTGTTTTCATGCTTTCTTTTAAAAATGCATTTGAAGTTCTTTAAAGAGGCACAAATAACAGAACAAGGGGAATAAATGTAGGAAAACAAGGCTGAATAATAGGCAGGGTCGGTGCATAAAATGCAGAGGGCAAAGACAGGAAATAGAGGTGGAGCAAAATCAGGTTTGGAGTTTTCCAGGGGCTGCAATAAAGAAGTAAACAGTAAGTTATAAGAATGAGATTAATGGTGTTCACATGATAAAAAGGACAACTTTTTTTGTTTCTGACACCTGAGAGAAATTTTTTTCCTAAAGAATACATGGCATAATGTAGTGAACCACGTCCAGAGCAATATTTTTCAATACGTCACATGGTGAGTTTCATAAGGTTACTTCTAAAGATGGCCCTCAATACAATAGGTGGCTCAATGACAAAGCAAAGCTAAAGAAAGGCACAGTTTTTGAGGGGCCTGTAGATTCTGGTACAAGTGCATGGCTTGTACCTTGCACAGTGTGAAGGTTAAGAGCACGGGCTCTGGGGACAAATTGCCTGAGTTTGGAACCTAACTTTGCCACTTCCTGGCTATGTGTCATTGAACAAATTACTTTATCTCTCTGGCTCAGTGAAGTCATCTATAAAGTGGGAGTTATAATATTCACCTGATAGGTTTATTATGAGGATTCAGTTAGTTGATATGTGTGAAGGGCTTAGAATAGCACCCTGGCACAAAGCTTATGCTATTATTAATCAAAGGAAAAAAATGCAGAATATTTGGAAGAAAGACCACACATGATTTAAGCCACACACACAATAAATACCATTTCTTGTTGCTGCACTTTTGATCACATTTAGGAGATGAGAGTTTAAGAGTATATGTTCTAACAAAAACTTAGCCTGCAGAAATTTTATATGGCTGATAAAGGAGGAACCATATGCTCTGATTAATCAACCAAGTGGAAGGCTGGGCTGATATCTGTAATGAGAGATCAGGAGACCACTGAACACATGGTGAATGGAAGACCATCCTTCCACTACAAGTGCTACAGGGCTACTTGTGGAGGAACCCAAATGTTTCTCAAGAAAGAGTTCTGGGTCCACTAAGATACATACAGTTCTTCAAGGGCCCTAATTCTGTGCAATAGAGAGAGCTTGGCTGAAATAATTTTAGTTTGGAGAATTTTCAAAGTGAGTATGCATATTTATCCATCCTGACCATATACCTCAAAAAGCAATCAGAAAACATTTTAAGTGCTTGCAAATACTCAATGGATCCTGCAAGACGAACTAGATTCAGACATAACTCTTTTTGGCTTGCTATGTAGGGCAGTGAGACATAAATCAATCAAGTGTTGGAAAATCATGATTTTAGCATTTGAATAGTTAACAAAAGTCCATTTTTTGGAAGTCATCAGTATCAGTTATTTATTGAGGCCAATCCTCATTTATGGGGGAAAAAATGCCTTATCTACAAATACAAGAATAACGATACCTCCTTTCTTCTCCATTTGAACAACAAAAATTTACCTGATTATATTATTTTCCTGAACTATTAACCATTTATTTTGATTACCATGCATTATAAAACAAATGATGACGTTCATAAAATATGTCAATGATTAAGTTATATTTCACTTGATTATTAGATTAAACACTTGAAGTGTTGTCTTGACAAATTCTGTAGAACAGAATGGTCATCTGCTCACAACTTAAAACAGTCATGTGTACATTATGTACATTACATATATGTTGCCAAATTCCTCATAAAACTATTACCTTGAATTACATTACATATGCAAACTTTCTGAATATTAAGCCAAGAAAAAAGAAAAATTAATATGATGCTTGATTTCCAGGACATTTCTAAATCTAGTAACTTAATCTAGTAGCATAAAAATATATGTGTGTAACTTAGTTTGCTAAAGCACATATGAATAGTTAAACTTGACCAGTATGACTTTTAGTTCACTTTTCAAAATTTTTTCTTTTTAAATATCTTTCTTAAACTCCTTCTAAAACTGTACCTTTTTCATAAAGCATTTGAGACTGAATTGAAATGAAGTGGCAACTCTTCTTCCATCACTCTCCCAAATACCCAAATTTATATATTCACTCACTTCCTCCCTCACCCACTTTGACTCTGTTATCTTCATCTTTTGGTGAGGGGTATAATTTGCATTTGACTGTGAAACCTATGTCAATTTTGAGAAAGGAGATTTTAAATAAATTTTCATACTTTAAAGTTTTTATAAAACAATTGAAATTATTGGAGATGCACAGTATTATTTAACTAAGTCTTTAAATACTTCATTCCACCTGTGTCTAGAATTAAATAAGGTTGTGCTCATGTGGCAATGTAAATCCAGTTGAAAAAGATATCATCTAACTGCTTATTTGGTACTGTTTACAGTGAATATTTCATTTCTAGTAAGCTGTTTTTGTGTGATAGAGTCATGGATTTAGAAATAAGATCTTTTTAAGGAGTCTTTTGTCATAGAATCCAAGCCATTCTCCTTTGTGTTGTTCTCATATATTGCACACAGCCTTACACCCAACATCCAATTCCATTCTTCGGTAAAATACATAAATTAAACTATGAAATCAACTGTGAAGTATGTCATCCCTATGCTGCCTCTTCATTTGTGGCTTTAAGTTGTATTTAGAGATTTGTTCTTAGGGTGTCTAAATTAGAGAAGGAATTAATATGTTGGATTCTTTTAAAAGGAGATTATGCTGTGGGGCAGTTTGCATTGTTCAGATGTCTGCACGAATGCAAGTGAAATAACACCAGCTGGCACACCCTGTACTTTCTGTCACCTCTCGTTTACATCATCACCTGGGTTGTCTTGATATTTTCTTCCTCACATACCAAACCACATCAAGAGAGACCTCAAACACTGTGAGAGCATTCTGAGAGGAATTCATCAGAACCAATGCTCTTGTGTATTCTAGCTTGGTTGTTATTACTTTAAACAAGTTGACTTTATCTGACTTGCATTTAGTCATGCCTCCAATTTCTTTCATCCATTTACTTATTCAACAAGTGCATAGAGACATTGTTTTAGGTGCTGGGATATAGCAATAGAAAAAGAAGAGTTCTTACTCTTATCAATATTACATTCCAATGGGAAAGAGAGTCAATAACTAAGTATATACAAAGTATATAATGTTAGGTGATGATAAATGCTATGGAGAAAAATAAAGCTAATGAAGCAGACAAGGAGGATAGAAAGTGCCAGTGGCAGTATGGTTCAGAGGAAGGGCTTGCCACTTTATTATATGGGTGATAAAGTGACACTTAAGCAGAGAGGTGAGGGGCATCGAGACATTTGAATATTCAGCGGAAGGGAATTTCAGGCAGAGAAAATAGTAAATGCAAAAGACCTGAGGTAGGGGTGTGCTTGGCATGTTGGAGGAACAGCCAAGAGCTTTGGTGGAGCAATTATGGGGAAAAGCCATAGGAGAGAAGGTCAGAGATATAATGGATCCTGTAGGCCATACTAAGTAGTTGAGGTCTTGTTGTGGGTGACAGGCAAATTCCCTGGACCATTTGAAGCAGACGAGTGATTTGATCGGTTAACATTAATAGCATCATTTGGGGTGAACTGGGGAGGACTTTATAGGGAACAAGAGTGGACAAGACAAGAGGCTATTGTAGTGAGGAGGTGAAAGAAGATGATGGCTTGGACTAGGGTAGTGGTGGTGGTGGTGATGAGAATTATGAGATTCTAGACATATATTTTGAAGGTAAATCCAACAGGGTTTTATACATATAGGATGACCATGTCCTGGTTTGCACTGGATACTCCAGTTATAATTATTTAGAGTGTCTTCTTTGACTCTTAAATGTATCCCAGTTTGGATTTAAATTATATGGTCCTCTGTTCATAAAGCACTTTATACTTTCCAAGCATTTCCTCAAACATTGTCTCAAGTAATCCTGATAAAATAGATACCATAATTCTCCCTTGATAGACATGGAATCTGAAGCAAAGAAAGTTTTAGTGACTTGTCCAAGGCCACAGATAGTAATGGCAATTCCAGAATTTTAAATCAGGTCTTTTGGCTTCCAGGCCAATGCTCTTTCTCCTGCACCACAGTCAAGTTACATCTGCAAGGCACAAGCATACCATTCATCCTCTCACTCAGTCACTCGTTCATTTATTAAACATCTATTTGTATGTACCAGACAGTGTTCTAAGCAGTTGGGATACACTAACCAACCAAAGATACCTGTCCCTTTACAGACTACATTCCAGCAGGGTAAATAGAATAATAAACAATAAATATAAGAAATAAGTAAAATATACAGTATGTTAGAATATAATGAGAGCAACAGAAAAAAGTAGAAGAAGATAAAGAGGATTGGTTCAGAGTTTCCAGTCTTAACCTAGAAGTGGTCAGGTAGGTCTAAGAAAGTGAATGAATCAAGCAGAAGAGCATTCCAGGCAGAGGAAACAGCTAGAGTAAAGGCTCTAGACAATGGCAAGTCGAGTGTGTTCAAAAAATAGCAAGAGAGCCTATCTGGCAGGGGCAGAGTGAGCAATGGGAGTTGTAGGAAGGGTCAGAGTGATAGTAGGTGCAGGTCATGCAACACCTTTCGGGCCACTGTGAGAACTTTGGATCTTCCTCTGGGTAAAATTAGAACCCACTACAGGGATTTGAGCCAAAGAAGGGCATGATATGACTGATGTTTTAAAGGAATGACTCTGGCTGCTTTTGGATAATGGACTATAGAGGGCAAAAGTAGAAGCAGGAAGACTAGTTAGGAATCTACCACAGCATCACCATGAAAAATGATGATGGCCTGGACCAGTGTGAACAGTGGAGAGGGTGAGAAGTATTGAGAATCTGGGCATATTTTGAAGATAGAAACATTATTTCCTAATGGATTGTTTGAGGGAGAGAGAATTGTCAAGGATTATTCCATGGATGGACTTTGCTATTAACTTAGACAGGTAAGGCTGTAGGTAAAGCAGGTTTGTGGAGGAAGATTAGGAGTTCTGTTTTGTACATTCCAGATTTGAAATATCTGTTAGGTGCCAACTGGCTAGTGGGTATGTGAGCATCAGGACATACTTGAGGTTCAGGACAGATGTCTGGGATAGAGATATACATTTGGGAATGGTCAGCACATAGTTCATATTTAAAGCCAAGGGACTGTGTTAAATCACTGAGGAAATGAATGTATATGGAAAAGATGACCAAGAACTGAGCCCAGGGCACTCTGATTATAAGAGTGGGAAGAAGAGAAGGAACCTGCAAAGGAGATTGAGAAGTAATCCAAGCAACTTCACTGGAAAACCAAGAAAGAGACTTGATAGGCAAGTGAAGAAAATACATTAGAGAGGAGGGACTGACCAACTGCAAAATATAGCTAATAGGTTGAGAAAAATGAGGACTGAGTATTAACCACTGGGTTTGGCAGTGTGGAGGTCATCAGAGACTGGATGAGAGTTCTTAGGTAGAATGACGGGGCTTGAGATTCTGTATATCTAACAAGCTTTCAGGTAATGCCAGTGCTGCTGGTCCAGGGACCACACTTTGAGTAGCAACAATCTAGGGAAGAAGCAGAGGGATTGGCTTCAAAATGGAGCAAGGGGAGCAAAGGGGAGAAAGGGTTTTCTCTACCCACTCTGGGTCCTGTCTGGCTGGGCTACAAATTAAATTGACATGAGGCCGACTAGCAGGAGAAAATCGAACAAAGCTTTATAACATGTATACATGGGAGAGATCAGGGGAAACTGAGTAACTCTCGACAAAATGGCAGAGGTTCTCCTCTTAAATAGACAAAGGAGGATATTGGGGGTTGGGTCAGCTATGAGAGATTACCAGAAAAGCACAGTAAGGTTATTATGCAGATTTAAGGCCTCGCCTCCCACACTGACAAGTTTCTAGAGATGAGGTCATCCGCCCCTCTTCCTAGTACAAAGAAGGAGATACCTTTACAAATGGAGATTTCCCTTACAAATGTAAATGTCTGGTAAACAGAACTTTGATAAGAATGGGCCCAGCAAAGACCATCCCAGTCTATTGATACCCAGAATTATCCAGGGTAACAACCTCTCCTGGGGAGAGGCCTTCCATCCCAAATCCCTTCAGACAGTTAGCGGGAGCAGGGAAGGTCAAAGCCTCCTTCAGTGAAAATAATCAAGGTAGAGAGACACATCTTGAGGTGGCCAATTCTGGTCCCCACAGGAGGAAAGGGAGAGCATGCGGCCACAGATGCTAAAAGATAGATTATGAACCTGAGGGAGTTCCCTCTGAATGTTTCTATTCTCTCAGTGAAATATAAGGTAAGATCATCAGTTGAAAGTGAAGATAAGGGAGAAGGTGTTGGGTCTTTGAGAAGAGAGGAGAAGGTGCAACATAGTCATCTAGATGAATGGGGCAGTGAATGGACTGGGGTTGAATAGCATGATTGCCGGGCAGCAACAGGGCCAACTTCAGGTATGTGACAATGAATTTAAAGTGAGAATAGTTAGTGTGCTTGAGTATTTTTCTTTAAGCATGCTTTGCTACACAGGTACATGTACAGATAGGCAGAATTAGATTTAACCACAATTATAGTTTTGCTAGGTGAGGCCAGCAAAATGAGAGAGGGCCAGGGAGTTGAGAATCTTCCCAAGAGAGTGATTATAATAATTAAACAGGAAATTTAGGCTAGGTAAGGAAGGTGGAGAAGCCTTTAAGGGGTGGAGGGACAGTGCAAGCTGGTAGAATCAATGTACAGATCACAGCGGGGTAGAAAGAGAGCACAGGGCACAAGAGAGAGTGAGTTGGAGAGATATAGGTGGTGTTCAGAGAGCAAATGCATGTCACTGAGATTACAAAGTGCACCGGGGAAGGCCTAGGTGATGGCCATAGGAGCAAGTGCTTGAGACTGAGTGAAGGAAACTCATTGGAGGAGAGGAGTTCAGGGAACTAAGGGGCCAAGGAGGTAGATCACTCACAGCAGTGGTTCTCAAATTTTATCTGCATCAGAATCTCATGATAGGATTATTAAAACTCAGATTGCTGGGCCTCACTCCCAGAAATTTTAATTCAGTTGGTCTGTGGTGGGTACTGAGAATCAGGTGGTGTTGATGTCAATGGTTGGAGGACCACATTTGGGAAATATATCCTACAGGTACATTGAAATCAAGAATTAATTTCTAATTTATTCACAATAGCCAAGACGTGAAGCAACCCAAGTGCCCTTCAACTGATGTACACACACACACACACATACATATATATATATACTGCTTAGCCATAAAAAAAGACAAAATCATCTCATTTGCAACAACATGGATGAGCCTTGAGGGTATGATGTTAAGCGGAATAAGTCAGACAGAGAAAGACAAACACTGCATGATTCCACTCATATGTGGAAGATAAACAAACACATGGATAAAAGGAACAGATTAGTGGTTACCAGAGGGGAAGGGGATTGGGGGATGGACAAAAGGGGTAAAGGGGAACATACGTATGGTGATGGATATAAATTAGATTATTGGTGGTGAGCACGATGCAGTCTATACAGAAACTGATAAATAATAATGTACACCTGAAATTACACAGTTATAAACAATTATGATCTCAATAAAATAATTGAAAAAAAAAGAAGAAGAAGAACGCAGGAGAGAGTGACACCGAGTTTGGAGTTAAAATTGCCAAAACAAGAGGAGGGGGAATGCTCCTGAGGTTGGGAGTGAACAGTGTCAAGGAGCTGTAGTAGAGAGCATAATGTGATTACAATGCAATGCAATGCAAATGTTTGTTGTAGTCTTCTCATTCTGCTCTTTATCAGTGACTCAAACTGAGGCTTCTGGAGTCAGGCTGGTCATTTATTAGCTCCATGACCTTGAACCAGTTGTTCACCTCTTTGAATCTGTTTCCTCATCTGCAAAGTAGGGCTAATAAATAAACATACCTACCTGCCGAGGTTGTTGAGAGGATGTATGAGGTAATAAATGCTCAAGCACTTAGGGCAGTATTGATACATGGTGCTCACTAAACTCAGCACAATTGTACCTGTTATTTATTCATTTCCTCAAGTTCTTTGTTTAAATGAGCTCTCCTGAAATCCCCTATCTTGCTCTGCAACTGATCTTTTGCCTCTGGTTTGATGTGGAACTCTATACTTTTCTAATATGATTTGGAATTTTAAAATCTGATTCCTTATAACAAATGGAACTTTACATGGTTTAGACATTCATCCTTTGCACTAGGAAATTGACATAACAGGAAAGCATGTCATTATACAGACGTAAATTATAATTATAATCATAATTGTTTTATTTTGTAAAGGTCTCTCACCCAGTGTAGAAATGGATTTGAGCACAGCTCTTCTGTGATATTTTGTCTTGGATCTCATGTGTGACTACAAAGAAAATCATAAATGAAATTACAGTCATGCGCCACTTAATGATGGGGATATGTTCTGAGAAATTTGTCATTGGTTGATTCCATTGTTGTGTGAACATCATAGAGTGTACTTACACAAACCTGGATGGTATAGCCTACTACACAACTAGGCTATGTGGTACTGATCTCATGGGACCATCGTCGCATATGTCGTCCGTCTTTGACCAAAACGTTGTTACCTGGCACATGACTGTATAGAGAAATATATAGAAACATTTCAACTGCATCTTGAATGTCATTATATAATCTCACTGGACAATGTAACAACTGTAACTCGTCTGTATATTGATTTTAAACTACCCATATCAAGTTTCCTGCATTACGCCCTGTGCAGTGTAATTAGGAAGAAGTAACAGGTGGTTGCTCAGCAAAGCTTGGAGTCCATGTTGGCTATGTATTTTTCCCCTACTAGATGTCTTTCCAAATAAAATCTGAGAGAGGGAGAGAGAAACAATTTAATAAATGATTTTTTTCATCTCCAAAGGGAGTTGCCCAGAGTCATTCAGCAGAATATTTTCAAACTTTATACCATAAAGCATTAGCCTTTCTAGGTCACTGTATTACATCTGAGCCTAAAATTAAAACCATAAATACATAAAACCTTAACTTCCATATTCTTTAAAAGCTGGTGAAAAATGGGGATTTCCCTTTGTCACTTTACTGTGCACACTTATATGAGAAACAGCACTTTGAAAAATATGGCTTAAAAGCAGTCACACGGAGAATAAGGGAAGAGAAAAACCAATTTATGTGTTTCCATTTTTCTTTCCCTTCTATTTATTCACTCCTGCTTAAGATCAAGACTCATACAATTCTCTACCCAATTTAAAGAGGGAAGAATTTGCCACCCCAAGCTAATAGTCAAATCAATATTAAAATATGGAAGGTTGTTGTAAGTCTAATATCTCCCATAGCACCTGTTCCATTGCTGGTCCAGAACAGATTAATAAATATCGATTCTCTGACACTGAGTCTAAGGTATAGACCCTTTATAATCTGGTTTGCCTAGTGAGCCATAATATCAGTTGTTTTGGAACACAACTTCTCTCACTTCCAGTGTGCCTGTCTGAAGCCAATTTAGCATCATTGTCCCCCTTCTATGCTCTCCTTTGAAAGGCAGGAGCTAAATGGAAACTACATTTTCCAGAATCTTTACTAGCAGGGTTTCTGATTAGAGCCTACCAATCAGAAATACTTTCGAAACATCTGGAAGGTAGAAGAAAAGCAGAAGACAAATTTGTGTTCTTCCAGCAGAAGCAAAAGACGTGTGCTTTGATAGATGTGAGACAGCGTGGAGGCAGCCATGGACACTGCTGGTGTATTCTGACTTCTGGTGACTCCTGGCTTCCTGAAAGCTTGTGGAGCCCTTCCCTGTCCTTTGTCCTCTAGTCCTTCTAATGGCTTTGAAACTCCTGATTCCCTACATTAAATTTCTTCTGGCTTGAAATACCCATTTTTCTGATGGAACCTATCTGATATACCCAGACTAGGGGAAGGAGGTGACTTGGGAGACAGGTTCACAACAGGAATCCATGCTGTGTTGGTTAGTCTTCCAGGAGGCATAGACATAAAGTAGCAAAACTGATGTCACCTAAGAACACGCTAAATACTCTAGAGCTCAACTGAGTGGGGAGATAATTCAAATACAACCTAACTAGCTGTTTGTCCTTGAATAAGTTGCTTGACCTCAGTTTGCTCATTTCCAAAATGGAGTTAATAATAGTACTTACCTCATTGCATTGTTATGTGTTTTAGTGAATTAATACTTGTAAAATTTGTAGAATAAGGAATGGCCCATGGTTAGTACTATATGATTTTTGCTAAAGAGATAGTTAATTTAAAAAATACACACATTGACATTTCCTTAAAAGTGGTCTTCTTGGGAAGTTAGACATGAATTTCAATGCTCAAAACATTCCTGGAATGTGGACATTTTTGAAATTGTGTTGACACCCTGTCTAGCAGCCACATTAGAAAACTGTAATTTTGGACCCTGATCTATTCTGTTTTCCAGTGTAGGAAGCTCTTGTGCCCCAGTGTCTCTACCTAACAGTCCATCTGAGCTTTGGATGAAAAATTGTATTATGCAACTTGGCCATTCACCTTGTTCATGTGCTTTGGTTCTGAATGATTTAGGACTGTTTATACAAAATCAAACACACTCTCAAAGGATGAAGCATGGCTACCCTCAAAAATGTTCAAAACAGTGTTGCAGAGAATCTGAAGGGATTCCAACCGAGCAGCTGCAAATGCACCCCATACAATGGCACTGTCACTGGCATAAGCTTAGATCCTCTCAGAATAACTCTTTTGAAAAGGACAGAACTCTTTGGTTGATATGTTTAAAGAAAAATAATTTTTCTACCTTATAGTAACCCATGAGTGCTTGGTAGTTGTCCTTCATAAATTTTCAGGGATTGCAGTGAGAATAGAGAATAGCAAAACAAAACACAATTAAAAAACGGCCCCAAACAATGACACAAAACAGCTTCAAGGACAGAAAATGTGAGCTACAGGGGCACGATGACCTGTCTTGCTCATGTCACAGCTGGTGAAGGTTGCCAAGGTCGCCCTAACTGTTAGCCACGGACTTATATCTGAAAATTCCAGTTGGGGAAAATGTGATTCCAAAAAGCAGGACTCCTTGTTTCCTAGCAAATCAGTGTTTGCCCTTCTATGCTTTTCCTTGCTCAGACATTGCTCAGTTTTGCAAAATGAGACACATTTTTTGTTCCTGGCAGATGCCACCCGGGGGAGAAAGTAGAAAAAATAATCTCTGGCTTATTTTTTTCTCTCAGGTACAAAAATTTTCCCGCTGGTTCCTTAGTGTTTCAGTAATCAGTTGAGAGATTCAGCAAAAATATGTCAGATAACCTGAAAAATATTTTTCCAGGTGTTTAATTAACATGGAATGAAATCATTCTGTGGCAATCCTGAAGCCTGCAACAGCAGTTTGTGACTTGTGGATTAATCTTTTTTATGCAGAGTTTCGTGAGAGAAAAGATCTAGTTAACTAGTTCATTTCAATCCAGCTGAATGCAGATATCGGTAATTTATCAAGATGAGTCTTTAGGGTATGCCTAATTTCCTAATCCTATCCATTTGCGGCAAAATCTCAAATTAGGGACTGCAAAGACCGAATATTTTTTGTATATTTAAAATACTTATAAATGCAAATCTGAGATTTACATATTTAAACATGTACGATGCTGTGCATGTTTAAAGTTTGTAAAGAAGTTTAATAATAAATTAATAATAAAGACCTGTAGGCTTTATTATTCTTTGATGATTGTGCACAAAATTTCTTTATTTTTGTAATTTTCTGGAGTTTTCCTAAGCATACCCTCATTCATTCATTCATACTTTCAACCAACATTTGATGAATGCCTACTATGGCCTGATGCTGTGTTTGCTAGGCCCTGGGGATTTGTAGTTCCTAATCTGGAGGAAATCACATTCTAAAGATGAAAAGGGGTGGGGCAGTTAAATGTATTAATTATCAAGTAATTGTCAATTACAGTGCTTAAGTTTAAATGTCTCACACTCATACACCTGGAAAATGATAGTTTATCAGGCTTCAGGCCAAATCCAGTCTGCTGTCTGTTTTTGTAAATAAAATTGAATTAGAACACAGCCAAGGTCATTCATTTATGTATTGTCTGTGGTTACTTTCAGCTACAAAGACAGAACTAAGTACTTGCTAAAGAGAGGAGTTGTGGAGCTGGCCCAGTGGCATAACGGTTAAGTTCCTGCACTCTGCTTCAGTGACCTGGGGTTCGCAGGTTCAGATCCCTGGAGCTGACCTATACATTGCTTATCAAGCCATGCTGTGGCAGGTGTTCCATGTATAAAATAGAGGAAGATGGGCACGGATGTTGGCCCAGGGCCAATCGTCCTTAGCAAAAAGAGGAGGATTGGCAACAGATGTTAGCTCAGGGCTACTCTTCCTCACTAAAAAAAAAATAAATAAATAAAGCTAGGAGTTGCAAAACCTAAAACCTTTACAATCTGGCCCTTCAGAGAAGTTTGCCTTCCTCTGGTTTAGATGATTACAGCTGCAGATCAGGTGTTGGAACACAGTGCCATGTGGCTACAAAGCACCTTCCACCTTATCTCGTCAAACTTTCAGAACCGTAAGTATCTTAATGAGTTCTCTAGTAAGTTTCTTTTTTGTTAGTAGTAAATATTTTCTAAAAATTTCTTTTAAAAACAGATTTTGATGTTGGACTAAAACCTCCACCCCCAGAAATGATCAATCTTCAGAAACAGTTTCTACTTTTGCACATATCAGTCCCAAAAGGGAATGGCAGAGCTGGATAGCAATAAACAAAATGAGAAAGTAGGATTAAATGATCTCAAAAGAACCTTCTAGTTCCAATATCCCATAGCTCTGTGTTTCTATAATAATAACTGCAGGGGCTAAAATTAAAAGAGTGATACATCTGGAGCAAACAGCGCAATGGTTTATTGAAATCAATTAAGGGTTGAGACAAACCTGACTATCGTTGCACTGTTAAAAATCCAAATCTCCCAAATTTAATTTTGCAAAAATAAGAATAATCCCTAATCAATAACACATTATTCAAAGAACTTTCAAAAAACATCAGTGAAAATAACTTGGCAGCATTTCTAATCCATCTCTGACAAATGCTAGATTCTAGCAGGTGAAAATGCCCTTGAAGAATAAAAGACAAAAAAAATATATCAACAGCAGACCCGATGGCAATAATTATTTCTTCAAATTGCCTTATCTTAATGACCCATTAAAACATGTGGTTAAAGCTTTAAAGTGGGCTTTTGACTTGAGAATGGGCTGGGCATATCTATATTAAGAATCCTTCTGGAAGACTTTCATTTAACTAACAAGTATAGTGCTAAGAGTAGAGGTGAGGAAGGAGGGGAAGCAAAGACTGACCCTCCAATTCTTCTTTAGGCTTCTGTAATTACATTTACGCTTGCTAATGAAATTTGGGAGCATCTCTCTTCTCTATTTACCCAGTCAACAAATAGTTATTGAAGACCTACTCTTTGCCAAACACAGAGCTAGGTGCCCAACACAATGGCGAATAAGGCAAACATTATGTAGAACCCTATAAGAATGTGCCAGGAAGATGTGACTTGGTCTAAGCTAGAGTGTCAGGGCCCTGTCTGTCGGTCACCTCTGACCTGAAGATAAGTGAGAATCTGCCGCCTCTTCTCTGCCCCTTCTCTTCCCTTCTCTTTATAGTCCCTCTTTCCATCTTTTCTTGTTTATATTAGCTCAAAGTCTGAAAAAGGAAACTGATCCAGGAGCCATTTGAGAATGTGGATGAATGTAGTGTCATGTATCCAGCAGGAATCATCACTAGGGGTAGATGCTAAGCAGGTAATAAAAACAAAATGACAAATCTAAAGGTGACAGAACCCATTTACTTTGGCAAGGCAATGATATAAAATGAGCAATAGCAAAGCAGAATGTGTCTTCTGTGGAAACTGAGCAGCAATGTTTTACTATAATCATTAGGTACAAGACTGATTAGCTGGATTATTAGTAAACCGTTTTAAACATCTTTAAATAAAATAAGTGTCCTAAGAATTCACCTTTTAGGGTTCAGTCACCCAATTTGAGAAGTATAATTTTCTTTAAAAATGTTACTGCAGGGGCCAGCCTGGTGACGCAGTGGTTAAGTTTGTTTGCTCCGCTTCAGTGGCCCAGGGTTCACGGGTTCAGATCCCGGGCGCAGACCTACACACAGCTTATCAAGCCATGCTGTGGCAGGCATCCCACATAAAATAGAAGAAGACGGGCATGGATGTTAGCCTAGGGCCAATCTTCCTCAGCAAAAAGAGGAGGATTGGCAACAGATGTTAGCTCAGGGCTAATCTTCCCCACCAAAAAAAAAAAAAAGTTACTGGCATGTATAACATACTTGTTCATTTCAAATAAAAATAAAACTAACATATGTATACATCCCACACTGCCTAAGGAATACGACATTACAAATAGTCTTTCTTTCCCCTTCCCATTCCTCCCAAAGGCAACCTCTCTCTTAACTTTTATGTTAATCATTTTGTTCTTTAAAATCTTATCTCATATGTCAGTATGCCTAAACAATATTTTGTTTAGTTTGGCCTATTTTTTAAATAAATACAAACATTCTATATATCTTTTTATAAGATTAGCTTTTTTTTTTTGCATAACATACTTTTGAGATTAATCCAGGTTGAATCATAGAGCTGAAGTTCATTTACTTTCATTTATTTTACTACCTGTATATGGATCAATTTGGAAAAATGGACATCTATACGATGTGTTTTCCTATCAATGAAAATTACAAGTTTCTTCATTTAATTAGATCCCCTTTATTATCTTTAATAATAAATCTTTATAGTTTTTTTCATAACTGTCTTGTACTTCTTTTGTTAGTATATTCCTAACAAACATATTTTAGTTGCTATTAGAAATATTAACATTTTAGCTTCATTGTACACATTTTCTTAAGTAGTATTCTGTTATTCAATTATACGTACTATTAAAATTTAGTTATGAATTTTCTTTAATACATGGTTATTTAAAAGTGTGCCTTTAATTTACAAGCAAGTCGGATTTTGGATATTTTTCCTTGTTGATTTCTAACTTAATAGCATTGATTTAGAGTATGTCGTAAATATGATACTCATTCTTTGTGATTTGTTGAATCTTGCTATATGGTCGAGATCATGGTCAATTTCTATCAATGTTTCATTTGCACCTAAAAATATATGCATGCTCCCATTCTTGATGCATTATGGCTATTAGAATAAATTTGTTCATTGTGTTGTTCAAATATTCTCTATTTTTGCTAGATTTATTAATTATTGAGAGATGTATGTTCAAATCTTTCAATGTAATAGTAAAATATCATTTTTTTGCACTTCCCTCAATTTTTGCTTTATATATTTTGAAGCAATGTTATTAGGAATATACAAGGTTAGAATTCTCATCTTTCTGATAGCTAGAGCCTTTTTGTCAAGGTATGGTGACCCTCTTCACTGTAGTAAAGCCTTTTTTGCCTTGATGTCATTTTTTTTCCTGATATTAATATGGTTTTACCTGCTTTTGTTTGGTTATCACTAGCTGATGTATGTTTTCCTATTATTTTACACTCATCTCTTCTGTTTCACTATCTTTAGGATGTGTCTCATAACCAGCATATAGCTGTATTTTTAAAAAATGCAATCTGACAGTTTTTAACTGGGCAGTTTAATTTATATCGATTGTGATTACTAATATACTATTCAGATTATTTCTGTATTCTTATTTTGCACTTTTAATTTATCCCACTTTTTTTTGTGAGGAAGATTGGCCCTGACCTAACATCCGTGCCCATCTTCCTCTACTTTATATATGGGACGCCGCCACAGCATGGCTTGACAAGTGGTGCATCTGCCCGCATCCCAGATCCAAACCTGTGAACCAGGCCCCTGAAGTGGAGCAGCGAACTTAACTGCTATGCCACTGGGCTGGCCCCTAATTTATCCTGCTTTTTATGTTTCTTTTTTATTACTCCTTCTTGCCTTGTTTTGCAAATAATTTATTTTTCCCTCTTAGTTTTCAAATTATGTGCTCAATTTCTATTCTATTTATTTTTAATGGGTACACTAGAAATGTTCATGTGTGTATTTAACTCAAAGAAGTTTGAAGTTTATTAATATCTTTACCTTTCCACCAAGAAATTCAAGAGCATTTTATACTGATAACACTACACCTCACATACATGTTAATTTTGCCAGGTCATTTAGCTCTGTCTTAAAACCTTTATCCCCTCTCCTCCTCTGCCCTCACCCCCAAAGAAGAATAATTTTCTTTAAAAATGTTACTGGCATACACAACATATTTGTTATTATATATTGTTATTGGTGTAGACAATATTTACAAAAAAGTTTATATTTTCTTTTTTCATATTTCTTTTTGCATCTCATATCTTTTTGGGATCATTTTTCTTCTTCTTGAATTACAGTCTCTAACTGTTCCTTTAAGGTTAACTCATTTTTAACTAAACTCAGGTTCTTTCTTTATCTGAAAATGTTATTTTACCCTTATTCATAAGAGATATTTTTTGCTAGACATAGAATTCCATGTTGATAGTTATTTTTTCTCAGTGCATTAAAGATAATTATATTCTACTTCTTGTAGTTTTTGAAATGTCAGTTTAAATTTTGCTCCATTGTGTGTTCTGTTTCTCTGGTTGACTTTTGCTTTTAAAATCTTCTCTTTGTCTTTAGTGTTTTGTAATTTTAATATAACGTGTTTGGGTATGGATTTTTTAAATTTATATTGCTTGAGTTCTTCTGGACTTTCTGACTTTGAGAAATGGAGTCTTTCATAAATTCTAGAATATTCTTACTATTTCTTTCGATATGACTTTTCTGCTATTCTTTCTGTTCCTTTTTTCTGGAACTATGATTAAATGTTTGTTAAATCTTCTCATTCTATCCTGTATGTTTCTTAACCTTTCTTTCATAATTTTTGTCTCTTGGTGCGGTATTCTATAATTTCTTCAGTTTTATTTTCCAGCTTACCTTTTCTCTAGGTCTCATCCACTGAGTTTTTAATTTAATTATTATATTGAGTTTTTATTTCTGCCAACTTTATTAGGTTCTCTTTCAAATCTGCCTCATTAATTTTGAAAATCTTCAAATGCTTTATCATTCTTTTAATTCCCTCTTTTAGCTTTTTTAAACATAGGTAACATGCTTAGTTTATTTATTCTATTGAATAATTCAAAGATCTGCAATCTCTAATGTCTGATTCTCCAGTTTGTTCTTTCTATTGACTGTTGCCCATTGTTGTTTGTGAGCATGTGATCTACTGGAAACTTGATTTTCTGTAATTATTTGAAGATGGCATTTAAAGTATATTTTTCAAAAGAGCATCTATGTTTGCTTCTGAGTGTGGAATTATAGATGGAAATTCTCAATTTTTTCTTTCATTTCAGCCAGCACCAAGAGCAGAAGAGACATGCAGTCCCACTGTTTCCCTCTGCAGAATCAGAGGGAATCAGTTTTTCCCAGTTCAACAAAAGAAGGTGTCACCCTTTGAGGGTCCTGCACCACGTGTGAGATCCAATTCGGCGTCCTACTCTAGTCAGGTGACAGATTTTTTTCCTCCCCTCTTACTCAGGCAAGACCCTTTGCAACCCAACCTTAAGCCATGGGGTCAGCAGTTCCCCTCACTGACTTCAAGGCACAGGGACACCTCTGGATTTGTGCTTCCTTGTCATTTGTAACTTCTGATTCTTTTCCTTACTTTACTGCCAGACCAGCTTTGCTATAAAAAAAGATATTTACAAAATGTTTTATGTAGCATTTTTAGGTGTTGGGTGAAGTTTTCCTGAACATCTAAACTGCCATATTTCTGAAAAAAAGAAATGGACAAGTACAATTTTCTTTCCTACTTGCCAAAGGGCCAGATCTGAAGGAGATTACTATGATATCAACAGTGGTTATTCCTTGATGGTTGGACTTTTTCTTTTTCTTATTTTTATCCATGTTATATATCTACATATCTTGACTACACGTTACTTTGGTAATAAGGAAAAAAAAAGATTATTTTGAATAAACACTGAATTCACTCTAAATTTCCTGATGGCATTTGTATAAAATAAACTCTTAACCAGCTGCTGTAGATGGCATCATTGGCAATTAAAAAAAGAAAAAGTAAATGTTCTTAGACAGGTAGGTAGATAGCTAGTTAGAGTAGCTATCTCTAGTATCTCTACTCTCTAACCGGAGTAGAAGAAAAGGATCAAAGTGGCAAAAAGAGACAACAGATAACATTAAAGAGATAAATTTGGAGGGTAGAACAGTGAGAATTCTTAGAAAATGCTTTGGGAGAGAAAATGATGTAAGAGTTAGCATTTGGGGATTTGGAAATGAGCAAAAGGCTGGCTCTGCAGATCTGAGGCCAATTTTCCTAGAGCCTTGATGGAGAAATCTTGGGGATCTAAAGAGAGACTGGACATACTCAGAAGGCAGGTTACACATCTGCCACCAGAGCAAGGAGTGTGGGGAATGACTAATGAAGCACTGTTCTATAGTTTAATTTTTTTGATTTTCAACATCATGAAAACAGAAGATAACACTCATTGGAGAAAATGCATCTTGGGTTGGAAGACAGATGGGACGGGCTGAACAAAGGGTTGCCAAATCAGAAAGGGGCTAATCCTGAAAAAGGACAAAGAAAAAGATTAAAGAAAAATCATAGGGATCTTGTCTTTCAATTGCAACTGACTGGAATTCAGCAGGATCTGCCTGGGCTTGATAAGAACAGCTCCTCTCTAGAAAATAATTGTGCACGTGTCTACTTAGAGCCAGATTCTCACGGCTGTCTGCCAGATGTCTCTTATATACAGCTTTGGACCAGAGACCTTAGGTCCCAAGAACTTGCTGCAGTGTGTTCTTTCATTCATCTATCAAATATTTTAAATAGATGTATTTTTGAGTGACTACTTTCTACCAGGCTGTGCTAGGCCTGGGCATATGGTGTAGAAAAAATAGTTCCCACTATCCCTGGTATTAGGAAGCTTAAAGTCTATTTGGGATAGACAGGAATCAAGTAAATATTTGAAAACATATTTTATTATAATTATGATTAAGTACTATAAAAGAAAACAAACTCCAAACCTGCAGGTACAGATACCAGACCCTTGCTAGCCATTTGCAATTATCTTAATTCACTCACAGGGTATTGCCACTTCTGAGGCAGTTTTCATGTTTAGTCTCTATGGTCTTCCTTCTTATCTTTTTTCTTTCAATATGTTGTATTAGTTATCTATTGTTCTGTAGCTGTGTACAATGAATGTAGCGGCTTAAAACAACACACATTAATTATATCACAGTTTCCATGCATCGTGAGTCTGGGCAGGGCATAACTGGATCCTCACTTTCAGAGTCTTCTGAGGAAGCAGTCAAGGTGTTGGCTGAGCCTGAGGTCTCACCTCAAGGCTGAACTGGGGAGGGATCCACTTCCAAGCTCACATGGTTGTTGGCTAGATTCAGTTCCTTGTGGTTGTAGGATTGGGCCTCAGTCAGCAAGGTAGAGAGTCTCTTTGCAAGGCTGAGGTCACAGTCCTATGTAATGTAATCATGGAAGTGGCATCCCATTATCTTGCTGAATTCTATTGGTTCAAAGCAAGCCACAGGCCCAGTACCCACCCTGAAGGAGAGGGGATCACACAAGGGCATGAATCACAAGAGTTGGGAATCACAAGGGCTACTGTAGAGTTTGTCCACCGTGTATGTTCTTTTAACTTTATTTTTTTACTCCTATATCTGATTTTGTAAATTTTAACTTTAAAATGGGAAATAGAAAGCATCAACCTAAGAGAAGGAGCTGGAACCTTTCTTGCTCTCTCCATTCCTTTGCCTTTTGCCTGGATTTCTGTAATGTTCTCCTAACTGGTTTCTTGCTTTCAATCTGGCTTCCTTCTAATCCATTCTCTACACTGCAACCCCTATGATCTCTCAACACGGTATATCTAAATATGGGACAGCTCTGCTTCTATCACTTCAGTGGCTCCAGACAGCCCTGAGAATACAGTCCAAACCCCAAGCTTGTCTTGCTTATTCCTAGAACTTTATATTTCTCCAGCTGCATTTCTTAGCACTCTTCCTTCTTTACCCTTACTCCATACTTCCTGAATTCCTTGCAGTTCATTTATTCAAGAAAAAATTATTGAGCCTACACTTCAAAGCTAGGAACCAGTAGTAAATGAACAGGCCAAGTACCTTCATTCTTAGAAATTAAATTCTGGTCAGGGAGCCAGAGAATAAACAAACAGGGAAATGGATAAACAAACAAACAAATAAACAAGAAACTGTATGATTCTTAGATCATGAAAAGTGTATGAAGACAATGCAGAGACTAAGGGCATTGGAGTGACTGGGGGTGATTTGGCCTGTGGCTGGTTTAAGTAAGGTTGTTAGCACAGGCTTCTCTGGGGAAGAGAGATCAAGAAGAGATTGGAATGATGGGATGGAAACATCCCATCATCCGCTAGAAGCCTAGTGAGCCTCTGTGGCTGGAACAGAGTAAGGGGAGAGCATTATGAGATGTGATCAGGTGGAGAGAAAAGGGTCTTTTTGGTTCTGATTAGTGTCCTCAATATTCTCTCTGTGCTCCTTTTACCTTCTCGCCTGCTCTCTGCCCCAAAGGCTGATATGACAGGCTTCCTGGCAGGAAACACAAAGCCACAAGCAGGAAACCTACAGGATAGAGAAGGTGGTTGGAAATTTACTGCACTGATTCTCTGCTTGAGGGGTTGCTGTGGCTGTCTATGTCCTTGACTCAAGGTCACAGCTCCTGCCAGGCAGCCCTTTCCATGTAACTCTCTTTTTCAGATTTCTAGCTCCTACTTCCCTTGACCCTTCAGGTCTAGCAGTGATATAGTCTCTCCTACTTACTAGCCTGGAGGAACGATCTATTAGCTGTGATTTCCCCACATTCTGCTCATACTTTTGTAAATAGTCCCTTTGTCAAAGTCCCTTCAAAAACTCCAATTTGAGTATGTGGTCTCTACTCTTTCTTGTCTCTTTCCTTTTATGTAGTATGGGACTTGGACTGTTTTTCTTGGAAAACCTCTGGAGAGTTTGAAGCAGGGAAATTGCATGATCTGAATTACCTCTTAAAGATCACCCTGCCTCATGTGGAGAATAGAAGCTGGGAGAGAGCAAGATTCAGAACAGTAGTTGGAGGACATTGCAGGGAATCAAGTGAGCAATAACTACAGTCTTACTAGCATGGAGCAGTGGAGATTGGGAGAAGTGTCAGATTCAGATACAAGTGCTAGCCCAGCAGAGATGACTGGGCTTACATAGAGACTGGATGAGAAAGGTGAGGATAGTGGGATAGTGGGATCAGGAAGGAGTCTTACATTCTTGGCCAAGGCAAACGGGTGAATGGTAGGGACATGACATAAGAAGGAAAGCAAGTTTGCCAGGAGGAAAAAAAGATTTTGATTTTGGGTAAGTCAATTTTATGATGCTTATTAGATATCTAAATGAAATGTCCGTTGAGAAATGATATTTAGATGGGTTGATGAAGGGTTAGGTGGATAAGGAACAGAGCTGTAAACATGGGGAACTCAGAGTATAAATGGTATTTAAAGCCATGGGACCAGGTGAGGTCACCTATGGAGTGATTAGACAGTGAAAGGATTGGCTTTTAAAAGTTGGAAAGATGAAGAAAAACCATAAAAAGAGAATGAGACGTAGCAGTTTGGTTGGAAAAAACCCCAAGAGACTTTGGACCCTGGAGGCCAAATGAAGAAGGGAATGGTCAATGTGTCAATCGATTGGATTTGGCAAGATGGAGTTCACTGGTGACCTTGTCAATAATGTTAGTGAAGTGATGGGAACAGAAGCCTGACTGGAATGAGTTCAAAAGAGAAACTTTCAAGGAATTTTGCTATAAATGGGAGCAAAAGAATATAACGTGGTCACTTTAGCAGGATAGGGGTCAAGGGAAATTTCTTTTTAAATGGGAGATGTTGTAGCATGATCCCCTTTGCCCACATTTTTATCTAACTCCTCTTGTCCTTTAAAATGTAAGTACTTTTTCCAGGAACTAAGTATGAGCAGGATGTAGGGAAACCACAAGTTCTAGTGATAATAGCTCTTTACTCCAGGGCTTGTATGTGAGAAGTTTTATCACTCCAGACCCAAAAAGACATCAGGGGAAGTGGCTCCTGGAATTCAGGTAGGGTTTGATATCAGCTCAGGTGATTCTATGGCATTGTGTATTCATCATTCCTAGAGCCATATCACACAGAAGTGGAGGCTGTATGACTAATGCTGGGTACTGTCTAGGCTACTTAGTCAGTATTAGTTAATATACCATCACAGGGCAAAAATATATCACTGCAGTCATGCGTGTACCAGCCCTCTCTCCATATTCCTCCTTCTATCTTCTAACTTCTAACAAGGTTTCATGTTATCCTAACCATCTCCTGGGCATTTTCTATGTGAGCTGCTTGGAGAAAGGGGATAGAGGGGAGAGGTAACTGGGAAAGCCAATGATAGCTAGATTGATTTTCATTAGTAGGGCCAAGAAATAGCCCCCTTTCAGGAAAAAAGACAAGATCCAAAAAGGTGTGAAGAGAGAAGAGAGTAAGAAAGAGGAGAGAAAATGGTAGTGTGGATGAGTTTTGAGATACTGTTTTGAAGAGTTCTGAGAGTTTTGAATTCTGAGATTTTGGGGGGACTGAAATGGAAGGTTTAGGGCAGTGTTTTAGTCCACTCAGGCTGCTATAACAAAATATATATGGGATGGCTTATAAACAGCAGACATTTATTTCTCACAGCTCTGGAGGCTGGAAGTTGGAGGTCAGGTGCCAGTGTGGTTGGGTTCTGAGGAGCACACTCTTCCTGGTTGTGGATGACTGACTTCTCCTTGTATCCTCACATGGCAGAGGCAGAGAGCAGCAAGCTCTCTTGTGACTCCTATAAGGAGTCTCATCTAATCCTCATTACTTCCCAAAGACCTTCACCTCCTAATACCATCTTATTGGGCAGTATGGTTTCAACATATGGATATTGGTGGTAAACAAACATTCAGTCCACAACAGGCAGCTATCATCCAGTCTGGAATGTGGAAAGGAAAATAAAACAAATAAAATTCCTAACTTTTTCTATACAATTTCTTTTGGCACTTTAGTGAGAGAATTCAGTAGACAATTAAATTGCAGTGCTTTTTAGATGCCAGAAGAGTGATTCTATTGACTGTGAAGCTGTGCTGTCCAGATTTATTTGTTCTAAATTATTATTAATGCAATGTCCATTTACTTGTCTGTTTCCCCTGTAAGGCAGTGATCTCCTCCTAATTTTCATGGTAGTCTTGACACTTACTGTGCCTGGCACATGTGTACGTTAAGACAGGGACATTTTCATGGGTGTGTGATCTGTGCAATCACACTGGGCCCCATGCTGAGAAGAGCCCCACACTTGTTTAATGTTCTGCTGTTGCCATCTTGAAATTCTTAGTTTTTGAATAAGGGGCCCCTGATTTTATTGGCACTTATTTGGCACTAAGCTCTGAAAATTATGTAGCCAGTTCTGGACTCAGTAATTATTTGTTGAACAACTGAGGATAGCCCATGCCCAAAGCAAGCAAGGCTGGATATTGTTTTTTCATCTCTTTTGGTTCTAAAGTGACCTTTTCACCTTTCTAAGAAGATCCTTCTTTACGTCCTAGAAGAATAGCTGACCAGATATATATCAGTCTATCAGAAAACAGAATAAAAGAGTATTAAGGAGAGAAATGTCCACAATGATCTGCATAAAAGAAAAACTGATTAATTTGTCTATGAATATATTACAATGATCTTTAAAAAGTTGCCCAAGTTAGAAAAGAAAAAAAGGGGATAGAGATGTTATATAACATATCAAGATAATATACCAATGATTAAAGTTACCACAAAGTTCTAGAGGAAAGGATATTTTGCATGTCCAATAAAACTGTTTAAAATAGGAATAAAGCAATATTTAGTCCCTGATCTTGCTATAGCCAAAGATTTTTAATCTTGTTTGTCCAGCATGGGAGAGGGTGGGCCAGTGAGCCTGGGTGTGTGCATGCAATAGAAAAAAATTGGAAAGAAATGGACAGAAATCTCCTAGAATAGGGGACAATGAAATGGGTAGTGAGGATGGTAGGGGTAATTTGAGTTTATTTTATTGACAAAATATTAATATTTCATGTCTGTTGGAATGTAAGCTTTGGTGATGGAGTTCCTCCAAGAAGGAATTTGTTGTCTCCTGGGCTATGTTGCTGCAGCATTTATCTTTCTCTGCTACAGCTCTCTTGGCTTTGTACTTCAATTACTCTGTAATTACTTGTTGTCAGTCTATCAACACCAAGAGAGATGAGCTCCTCCAGGGCAGATTTTATTTTTTATTTTTAGCTTCTAAAAGAGCGCCTGGCACAAAGTACAGATTCAGTGAATGTTTGCTAAATTAACTGAAGAATAAGTAAGTACGTATATACATACAAACACTCAAAATTAGTCTTGAAAATCAGACAATATAGAAGCACATAACTGAAAATCCTAAACTACTATAGAAACAATATATAATGATGGTGGTGATGATGATGACAGTGCCAATGATAAAATATACTCTTCAGAACAAAGGAGTCTACCCCTTAACTTCTGGATAATGGATGTTCTCCTGGGAATGTGACAGCTTTGGCAATTGAATGCAAAAAAAAAAAAAAAAAAAAAAAAGTATGACTGTGTGACCAAGTGCATGTGTTTGTTTTTACTGAGGGCAAGGTCCTTATCAGAATTTCTAATGGTCTGGATTAAAAAAGAGTTAAGAATGCTGCCTTGTGAGGAAAAGCATTTTGAGAAATCTACCTGCATGCTAGTTTGAGATTTATCTCTGAGTTTGAATGAGATTTTAATCAAGAAATAATCTTTGTTCCCTTCAATATCCTACTTAGAATGTAAGTAAAATCATTCCTGCACTATACATCTCAAAAATAATTCCATTAGGTTAAATGCTCTGCAATAGCCCTACAGGAAAGATTTTGGTATGAACACAAAATGGTATTATATTGATTTAGATTGAAATCAGCATAGTCATTGAAAAATTAGAATCAGAGTATAAAGCATAAAGCACATAAAATGCATTAACAGAGAAGTAGAACAAGGCCAAGTATGTCTTGTCCAAAGCACTTTGCGTGTAAAAATATTCCATTAAGAAAGACTATTTGGGTGATGTATGGATGTGATGCAGGACTATGAAATAACTTCCCAGGAAAACATGGAGTGCTTAAATGATAACAATACATAAAACACTATCTGGTCTAAATTGGAAACTTCCTCCAATTTTGAATGCTCTCTGCCAAAATGAATTGCAGGAGCAGAACTAAACATCATCGAATCATCTGAATTTAGGATTTTTCCCCTAACATTTTCTATGTGAAAGACTTTACATCCTAATTCAATATTTAAGAATAGTTCTACATTTTTAATCCCTTAAATGTTTCCTATTTTGACATAATCTTTTCCACTTTGTGATTGAAGGATAGCTAGTCATTAGAAATTTACTAATGAATTAGAATCATTTTAGAAAGACATATTATATTATCTTGTTTTTTTTAGTTGTGATGATTCAAACTTTTCACTCATACAACAAACGTATTAAGTGCCTATTCTGCGCTCAGCCATGTACTAGCTTTTGAAATAAAATATGACTAAGATACAGATCCTGTTCTCAAATAACCTGTATCCAGTGAAAGAGATGGCCCTGAAAACCAGAAGGTACACTAAAGTGAGACAGTCACCCCCAGAGGTATGTGTTAAGTTCAGGAGTCTGCCCTTATCCATGGGAGATATGTTCCAAGACCCCCAGTGGATGCGTAAAACTGCAGATAGTACCGAACCCTGTGTATACTATGTTTTTTCCTATAAATACATACTTATGATAAAGTTTAGTTTATAAATTAGGCACACTAAGAGATTAACAACAGTATCTAATAATAACTATAACAATTATAACAACATATAGTAATTAAAGTTACCATAGGTCTTAGCAATCTCAGCATACAAATTTTTTTCTTTCCTTATTAAGTTGAGAACTTTCATATTTTCACTTAAAGGAAGCACTTTACAGCTTCTCTTTGGCATATCCAAATTGCCAGCCTCACTATTCTTGTGCTTTGGGGCCATTTATGAAGGAAGATAAGGGTTACTTGAACACAAGCACTGTGATACTGGACAGTTGATCTGATAACCAAGGTGCTACTAAGTGACTAACGGGTGGGTAGTGTACACAGCATGGAAATGCTGGAGAAAGGGACGATTCACGTTCAGAGCAGGATGGAGCAGAATTGCAGGAAATTTCATCTCGCTACTCAGAATGGTGCGCAATTTAAAACTTATGAATTGTTTATTTCTGGAATTTTCCATTTAATATTTTCAGACCACAGTTGACCTGGGGTTACTGAAACCATGGAAAGCAAAACTGCAGATAAGGGGGACTGCTATATTGCAGTATAAATATTAATAGTATAGTTTTAATATATGGCATTACTAGTATTTTGTAGCATTAGTAGTATTGCTAAAGTATTAGTGTGGTAGATATTCAAAAGTGGCCACAGCACTATTACTGGTCCTACATGTTCTTCCAGAACCTTGCTACTCTTACAGTTCTAGAGCCATCTCCCACTTTCTCACATCTTTTACTAAATTAAAGTTTTATTTAAATAATTTATGAAGCGTGTTTCTTTTTGAGGGGGGACTTTTATTTTAATTACAATATAATAAAGTTTTTATTATATATTAGTTTCATTATATATTAGTTCTTGACATGTGAGAATGTATATGTAGCTCTTCTTTTTATGTTACTTCTACTCCCATTCATGTTGTTTCTGGATAAATGAGTGCAGCATTGGGATATATTGTTTTCATCACAAGAGATATTATTATACATGAGTGGAGAGAAAGCTTATCAACCTATGATACAAGTATTCAAGAACCTAAGATTTTGAAGTGATTTTCAATTTACCATCTGCTTTAAGTTGATCACTAAAGTAAATTCCAATTCTTTCCTCAAAAGAATTAATAACCCAAGAAACCAATTGTATATTGATGCAGCCCTTTTGGAAAAGAACATCACAATACAAACTCTTTTACACAATAAGCCCACTTAGATACATAATTCAACAGAATCAGAGATACATATATGAAGATCTCTTTGTAGCATTATCTATAATGACATTCAGAAATAACTCAAATAAAAATTAGGAATTGATTCAGTAAACGACAGACCTTTAAGATGATAGAATGTGGCCATAAAATAAATAATTAGGAAGAATGTATAGAAACATGGAAATATCTATAACAATAGCAAAATTAAGTGAGTACTTATGATGTACCAGCCTCCGTTTTAAGTACTTTATAAATATTATGCCATTAGATCCTCAAAACATCCTCATGAGGTAGGTAATATCATTCTCCACGTTACACAGATGAGATATAAATAACTCGCCCAGGATCAGAGCTAGGCAGTGACAGGGCAAGGATGTGAAGCCAGTGACTACGGTGCAGAACCTAAGTTCTTAAACACTATGCTATGAACTTTTTGGTTTAAACTGTTCACACACACACACACACGGATAAGGATTGGAAGATAAAAATATTTGAAAACGATTGTCTTAGGCAGTGAGCATATGAATGCTTTTTACCATTTTTTAAATTGCCTATATTAAATGTTTTCTTAAAGAAAATAAAATTCAAAGAATTTGATGGTTAAGAGTAAAACCAAGCACAGTTCCATTCATGAAAGACTGAGGTTGATGGCATAGGATATGAATTCTCAGATCCCACTTTGAGACTTATTACTTAAGCGACATCTGTTACTGCAGGTCACATTTCCATTACTTGTGAGACAATGCAGAAACACTATGGCTAAACCTGTGCATTCTATTCCTATTATGAATTTTCAGACCGAGTAACATAAGGTGCATCTCTTATAAAGTTTAATCTGAATTAGTTATTCTATGTTTCACCCCACTCCCTCCAACCCAAGCAATACTGTAAATGTATTTCTACCATTTGAATTTAAGACTAGATCCATATACTTCAATGCTAAGCAAGTCTATCCAGGGAGTCTAGAAAGAACCAAATCCACATTATTTTTCCAAAGTGTGTTATGTAGAATTCTCAGTATTTAAAACGGTCCTCTCTCTAATTACTAAGAGAAAGCCTGATTTCTTTCTATAAGAAATCCAGAAGTTAAAGATGTCTTAAATCACTATGGACTTTGATGTTAATTCAAATCAACAGATGCTTTGCTAATAGTCTTTGTAATTTGGGGATAATGTATATTTTTCGGGATCGACTAGATTATGTTGTGGTAACAGATTGATTTCAAAATCCCAGTGGCTTGGACTTCCACTTCTGGCTGAGATAGTCACAGGGACCAGATTTACTATCTGCCCCCTCACCTGAAACAATAAGAAAAAACCGAATCAAGGATATGAAACAACAGTTTTCAAGGCACTGGGCATCAGACAATTAAAGACAGTAATCCCTGGGAAACGGGAAACGAATGAGATGAGCCCTGTTATTACCCCCAGCTTACTGCCTTGAGAGAGTTTGGGTCATGGGGCAGGCAGATGGAACTTAGGCAGAGCCCAGTGAACTCCCCAAGTTGAGATGGAGCTGAGAGTATGAAGATACCAAGGTAGCTAGAGTTTGCAGAACAGAATACTAAAGAGGACATAGCTGCATGACAGATAATCCTGCAGATCTCCAAAAGGTCCTCCTCAAGAATTCAGCAGAGTACTGATCAGTACACGTGTGTGAAGGTACCCTAGGTTGGGTAAAGAATCATTCAAAAGTAATAACGGGAACAAGGTTTGATACTCACAGAGGGACTGGAATAGTGCCTGTCGCCACCAGCCAGACTGGAAAACTTTGCAATAACTTTGCAATAATTAGCAGAAGATACTCTACTCCAATACTAAAGTTTAGTTTGAAATAACATTTTTTTCCTATGCAGTACATCATCACTGTGTTGGAGAGTACTGTGAGGATTTGAAAATAGCACACAAGACTGGATCTTTTTTGCAAGAACTACCTTCTAGGGTATGACAGTACAATATTGATAACTGTCACTACACATTTCTATTTCTAATAGAGTTCTTGGCAGTCATTAGCAGGAAAATACCTGGCCTTCATTACTGTTCAGGCTTCTCATGAGCTGTGTCTACTCATTACTATTCCTCTTACTATTTTGCGCCCTTTTGATGGGATACTAATGAGAAGATGTTTTTAAATGAAAAATGTCCCTTAGTGTAATTTCCTCTCAGTCTGAGTGCTTTAATAAGCAAACTTGAATGCCATGAATATTTGTTAAATTAGGTTTATTTTTAACTGAAACCCATTCGAATAAATATGAAGATAGATAATTTTTCATGAAAACCAGTTACAAAGGTAAGATATCATTTGTAGGTGTACAGGCTTGAAATTACACTTTATAGCTCTGTTGTTCTAGAAGTCTTAAGAGCAATTTTGTACCTTTTAAAGGATCTGGAGGAAGAAGTATTTCCATATTACTTTCCTTAAAAAGATCTCAGAATAACCCCAAATATTACAAACAGAGTGAGTCTCTTGTTTTAATAGGACCTCAATGATTTTAAGTAATGATGATAGACTATCAAAGGAAATGGAACTAATATTTACCAGGGGCCAGCTATCTGTAAACCATGGTGTGGATGTTAATAATAATACTTATTTAAAAAGTGAATAAGTTTTTTCATAGGAAAATGTTATTTCATAGGAAAATCAAGAAATTTTTGTATGGAAATACAAATCAAAACCACAATGAGATGTCACCTCATACCTGTTAGAATGGCTATTATCAAAAAGACAAGAAATAACAAGTGTTGGTGAGGATGTGGAGAAAAGGGAACCCTCATGCACTGTTGGTAGGAATGTGAATTGATGCAGCCACTATGGAAAACAGTATGGATGTTCCTCAAAAAATTAAAAATAGAACTACCATACGATCCAGCAATTCTACTTCTAGGTATTTATCTGAAGAAAACAAAAACACTAATGTGAAAAGATATCTGCATCCCCATGTTCATTGCAGCATTATTTACAATAGCCAAGACAGGGAAATAAACTAAGTGTCCATCGATGAATGAATGGATAAAGAAGATGTGACATACACACACACACACACACACACACACCCACACACACACCCACACACACACTGGAATATTTTACATCCACAAAAAAGAATGAAATCTCGCTATTTGTGACCACACGGATAGACCTTGAGGGTATTATGCTAAGTGAAATAAGTCAGAGAGACAAAGACAAATACCATATGATTTCACTTATATGTGGAATCTAAAAAACCAAACAAAGAAACAAACAAAACAAAGCAAAACTCACAGATACAGAGAATAGATTGGTGGTTGCCAGAAGGGAAAGGGATTGGCAGGTGGGTGAAATGGGTGAAGGAGGTCAAGAGGTACAAACTTCCAGTTATAAAATAAATAAGTCATGGGGATATAATGTACAGCATGGTGATAGTTAATAATACTATTGCATATTTGGAAGTTACTAAGAGAGCAAATTTTAAAAGTTCTCATCACAAGAGAAAACAACTTTGTAACTTTGTATGTTGACAGATGGTAATTAGACATACTGTGGTGACTATTTTGCAGTATGCAAACATCAAATCATTATCTTGTAAACCTGAAACCAATATAATGTTATATGTCAATTATACTTCAATAAAAAAAAACTTTTGGTGTGAAGGAACTCAATAGTATGCTAAGAATTTCCCATCCTGAAGTCAGTGCATTTTGTGGAATAAAAAATAGAGGAAATATAAATATGTATGACATAATTTTTGCACTCATTAGTTCAGATAATATCTTTGAGCATTTAATACTATCAGGAATCACACCAGAAAACCTGGAAAGTATATTTGTTATATATCATTATTGGTTCACTTTTAAAAACATATATATTTTTTGAATTTACACTACCAATCATAGATATTTCTATGTAAAGTCAGAAAATTCTATTTAAACTCAAGAATTAGTAAACTTAAATATTAAAGTTATACATTAAACAGTTCAGCTTAATTTTGCTAGAATGAAATTTTTTTAAATGAAGAAAAGAAATAAAATAAAATTGCATAGCTATTACAAGGAGTTTTTTTTCAGGGAGCTTGAAGAATTTCCCAGTGGGTAATTTTCATTTTACTTCAAGCTTAGACACATAAAAATTCAGGGTATCTAAAATTCTCAGAAATGGGAATTTCAATTGAAGATGGAAGAATGTAATTTCCAATCCAATCTCCTTCCTTAAAATTTACCTTACCTTTACTTCCTTAAAGTATTAATAGGAAATGAAAATCATAAAAAAATTTATCCTTAATGAAACAAGAACATAACCACAACACAAAAAAATAAACTGTGCTTCAAATAGTAAGTATAAGCCAAAATAAATGAAGGAGCTGAGAGAGTTGACACATAACTCCTTTCAAAAGCTTGGATAGGTCACATTGGTCACAGTTCCCATGAAAGAGAAACCATTTGCCCATGGCTTTGTCCATTGTCTATGATTAAGTTTTATTCTAGCCTAAGAAAACCACCTGGTGGAGATGGAGGAAAGTAAAGAAGGAAAGGAAGATTTCTAATAAAATATAGTAGATTGAGCACGTGCATTTATATTTGCTCCCTCCTAGAGCACAATAAATGACACAGTTTTTAAAAAAGGTATATACTCTATAGAAAAGAGAAATTGGGAATTGAGACAATAATGGATGAAATGTTAACAAATGGGGGAAAATGGAAAGCAGGTGGAAGAATAGTAATTAACTAAGTGTGGGGAAAGATAAAACCTGTGTGCTCGAATAGAAAAATGCCAATGAAGATTTATGCTGCAGAAACCTTAGAAAGATTCAGGAAGTGGAGGCAAGCAGTACCTCAGGAGGTAGGAGTGGGAAGTTGGGCTGAAAATATGAGGTCTGGTTGAAATCTTCATAAGGAACAGTTAGATCCCTACGTAGGGTGAGGGTTATCCTGTGATGAAATTCTTAGAGAGACTGTAGAAGGTTTTAGAGAAACTCAGTACGGTAGAGTGAGATCCCTAGTCCAACTCCTTTGCTCTGCTACTGGTAATAGATGTATCCCTGCTAACAGGGAATTGGATTGAATTTTCTCTAGACCAATGGTACTTAAATTGTGACTCCAGGACCAGCAACACCAGTATCATCCGAAAACTTTACAAATGCAAATTCTCAGACTCTACCTACTGAATCAAAAAATCTGGGCTTAGCAATTTTTGTTTTAACAAGTCTTCCAGGTGATGCTGAGGCACTCAGATTTGAGTCTTGAACTCAGATTTGAGAATCAATGCTCTAGGAAAACTGATTGGCCCAAGAGGGCTGGTGCCAACCAGATCACTCTACCACAAAGCATGCCAGTTGGCTGTACCCAAGCATGCACACAGAGCCTCCAACATGTTTTTTAAAATACCTGACATGTAAGAGATCACAGGATATTTGAGGAGAACCTTCAAGATGGAATACGGAAACTCAAACAAGCGGGGAAAAGAATAGAGAGGGAAGTGTGATATTGAAGAGAGCAGAAGAAACTTCAAAAACATAAATGATATCTTCAAAAGTTGAGAGATTGAATTCATGAAACCAGATAGGATGATAAGAAACAAAGGAATAACAGGAAAACAAAGAGCCTTTTGGAAATTGAAAGCATGATTGCTGAAATTAAAAAAGAAAAAACTGTCTGGAAGAGTTAGATGTATGTGAAGGTCATCCAAATTGAAATGACCCACTGTGCACCCAGCGCAAGAATGAAAAAATATCTGCACCAATTTGGAACCTGAAATTTCAGAATAATAGTGCTTAAAATAGGTGAAAAAAAGTTATGTGTAAAGCCTGGGGAATCAAAATGGCATCTGGTAATTGCAGCAGCCACATTGTGGAACCTAGGAGACATTGGGAAAATGCCTCCAAATTTCAGTTTCTAACTAATGCCCAACCAAACGATTTTTAAAGTGTAAGGATGAAATTAAAACATTTTCAGATATACAAGATGTTAAAAATTTACCTTCCAAACTCCCTTACTCAGAATGTACTCGATGTAAACAAGAAGACACGAGATTTGGGAAATAGGGCCACCAACACAGGACACGGAAGAAAGGGATCCTCAGGATCAAATCTACAGGAAACTCCAAAGGTGATGAGTGCAGCAGACTTAGAGCAACAGTCAGTTGATTGGCTCAGGACAACAGAAGGCTTCAAAAGTAACATCTCCAAGAGGGAAAAATGGACCCAACCAATTACTTAAAGCATTTTGACACGTGGGAAGTAATACTGAATTTGGGAAGAAGCAGCAATATTAACATAGAAAAGCAAAGCAATGACTAACTCGAGGAAAAACTCAACAGGAAAGAAATGTAATCATGGCTCAGTTCTGAAAAGCATTTATTGTCATATTAATGTTAGCACTGATCACTGACAATGAAAATGATGATATAACCATGATGAGAGGATATGGGGAGGGAAGCATGTGTGGCAGAGGTGGTGTAAGTGGGCTAAATCCTCACATTTCATAATAGAGAGTCAGTAGACAATGTACAATTGTTAAATTCATCATGAAACAGCAGAATAGTTGTGTGTGGATTCAGTGAAAAGGTTGATCATGAACTTGGACTCCATTTAAATGTAGAACTGAAACTAAACAGCTGGGAGGATAACAGCCATATTAGAAAAAGTTATATAATAGCCAACAAAAGTCAGGAGCTGGGAAAGAAGGACCTATAAAGAAATAAAGTGTGATAATTTAGAAATGTTTCATAACAGGGAAGAAATAAAGGTGGCCAAAAAAAGGGGAAACAAATACTTTTAAAACTTCAATTCCTAATGTTTTGTATAGTCTTTTTCTCTTATCCATAGAAATTCTAAAATGAATATCTCTTAAGTTTTTTGAGCTTTCTATAAAGTTCAACAAAATATCAGCTCCAAAAATTCTTTTGTTTTTTTAAAATTTAAAGTAAATAAAATGTAATCATTTGCAATAAAATATAGTGTAATATTTTATTTTTAAATCTATCTACCTATCTTACCGATCTAAACCTCCCTCCCTACCTCCCTCCAACCATCCTTATGTCTGCATCAATACATTAGGCAATAGCTAGAACAAGGGTTACCAATTGTTAATGATTGTTTCAAGTGGTGAGATTTGGAATTATGTTTTACTCTTGCCTTTGTACTTTTTGTATTGATTGGACTTTTAAAAATAATAATATCACTATTAAAATATCTTTAGTTTTGAAATTAAAGGGATCTCTTCTAATGAATTTTATTGCTTGAAAGTTGAACGATGTCATTCCTTTTTCATCAAGCTTCTATATTATAATCTCTCATTATATGCTTTTAGCACTCTTATAATTAAACTATTTATTTCATGTTGCTCATTTCCTCATTTACTGTTTTTTCTCTGTGTAAACATCATTATATCATACTTTTTAATCCCCATGAGTCAGAAAATGTGCTTAACTTATACCGTTATTTATAATTCTCTGTGTATTTCATATTTGAAATGGACACAAACAGAATGATCACATCTTTGCTGTGGGTTTTTTACCATAATAAATTTTCTTGCACAAAGATATAGATATATGTCTCAGAACTTTAAGAAAGATATTGTGGAAGATCAAATTTTGGTTCATATCTGAGGTGTTCTGTTTTCCTTGAAAACTTTCAAATAAGTACCCAAATATTACGGAAAGGAAGCTTTTCACCTACTTTTACTTAGTGGAATCTAGGATAAGCCCCACCTCCACTAACAATAATGACAATAAGAACAACTTGAAAATAGTTGTAGCTGGGGATATAATTAACGCACTACTCAAACTACTTAACACCCTGGGCCGGGGGGATAGTTTGAATCACTCAATCAGAGCAGAAGTTGCTGGAGCTGGAAGATGCTTAATGGAACAGGTAGTAACCCTGTAGTTGCTGAACTGTGGGGAGATGAAGAAGGGTCTGCAGGTAGGCTGGGTCATCTGGGATGATGGAGGGCATTCAAGAGACTTAGGGCAGCAGCTATATGTTTATCAGTGTGAAAATATTTTAGTAGTTTAACCACTACTAGTGGTTAACAACAGCCAGTATTATAGCCAAGGATGAAGACCAACTTTGGTTATAAATTCTTAAGTTTAGAGAGTTAGAGTTTACATACAAATTCAATCCTAAAGAACAAAGGCAAAGTTTAAGCCATGATTTGAAGAGTTCTAGTAAGTCACTGTTTGAAATCTCATCATCATTGATCAATTAACTTTGGGTTAAGCATTACTATTTTTCTTTCAAAAATGAAAACACAGTTATCAAGTAGTAACATTAAAATGACTGTCAGCTACTAACACTGATGTGGGGCTCTCTCACATGGATAAGAACAAGACACCAAGAGAGGGGCAGTTTTGGAAGAGTGGGGAGCAATGGGGACAACATAAATAATGGGATCCTTCATGGGTGAGCAGACAACACACGAAGAGAAGACATAAAGAAGTGGAGGGGAGTGAGTACCAATGATGATAAGAGATAAGTTAGGAGAAATGCCAGAGACAACCGTTTTCTACTTGTTAATTTTTCCCAGGCTCCATTCTGGAAAGAAGACAAGAAAAAGTTGGCTCCAATATTTCATCTCATTTCAGCAGCAGGCAAATGGCTAACCCTTCAATGCATGCTCTGTTCAAGAGCCAAAATTCATTTTCTCCTCCATGCTTCCTACTGCATTTTGTTCTATTAAGGAGGCAAATATATTCACTGTAATACAAACATAGACTTTGAGAGCTAGAAGAGTTCTCAGGGTTCAGAGATACAGCCATCTTTTGATGATATATGCCAAATAAGCAGAGACCCTGATTCCAAAAATCCAGGATTTCTCGACCTTCACACTATTGACATTTTGGGCTGGATATTTCTTTGTCGTGGGAGCCATCCCGTGTATTGTAGGATGGTTATCAGCATCCTTGTCTCTACTTACCTCATGCCAGCAGCATTTCTCCTGTCCTGACATTCCAAAATGTCTCTAGACATTGCTGAATATTCCCTGGGGGCAAAATTGTCCCTGGTTGAGAACACTGCAATAATGTAAGAAAAATACTTGATTTTGGAAAGCATAGTGTTTTTATTTCTTGCAGATTTTCCTTTCTAATTGTGTTTAATGTAGGCTAATATTAACATTGATTTTTATTTGCTGACCACAAATTATTGGAGAGCAGGGAAGTTGGCCAATAATTGTAAAAATAGCCAGAAACCAATCTAGAATTGAAAACATTTCATACTAAACTACATTTTTATAATCAAGCTGTGGTGGCATCATTCATTCATTCACTTTCCTTCAACAAATATTTATTTACTAGGCACCATTCCAGAGACTGGGGATTTAATGGTGAAAGAGACAGCTGAGTTTGGCCCCTCATGGAACTTACATTTCTGTGCCTGCACACAAATATTCTGGTAAAATGTGAAAATTCTCAATATGTTCTAGTTGATCTTTGACTCTTAAGTCTCACTGTACTCACAAGAATTCTAAAATAACATGCAAGAAATGTAGTTATTTTAGGTCATGCCACGAAGGATACGACTGGTGGTTAAAACTAGAAAAATCCAGTCAATTATATGCCCACTCTCAATGTAGGTTCCAGGCTGTATTCATGGTGAAATACATGAGGTTTCCTGAGTGCTCCAAGCTCTCTCCAATTCCATATTTTAGTGCATCCTGCTGCCCCTTTCAGAAATCTACTCTTCAACTCTCCTCCCTCAACTCATCTAGTGAATTCTGAAATGTCATTCATCACAATTGTCCCTATTTGTCTCATCTCCTCTGGGAAGCCTTCATTACCTCTAAGGCTGGGTTAGGCTTCCCCACTGAAACTCCTTTAAAACTCTCTCCTTATTCCACCATGGCCTTTATGCTCTGCTGTAATTGTTGCTTCTTGAAGTTATAGGATGCACCTTGTTCATCATCATATACCCAGTAAATAGCATATTCTGTCACATATTGGGTGCTCAATGTATAGTTATTGAATAAGTAAATGAAGAACTAATCCACTTGGGAAATGCTTCCTGTTATAGATTCTAACAGCTATGACCCATCCTGGTTGAGGCAGGTGTTTATCCCAATATCAAGATATCTCTTTGTTTTTTCCTAATATCTTCATTCTCAAACTTCTCAGTTTCCATTAATTTCTCAATTCGTGACAGTTTGCCAAGTTACCAGTCTTATCTTGTATTTGGTATATCCTTTTTACTTTGTGAGGTTGAAGGTTGACCTTGATAACCACACTCCACCCCCAGTCACTATTCTCCATGTCTCGCTTCCTCCCAGCATCCATGTATCACTGTTGTACCCACTCAAGCCTTTTCCTAACTGTGCTACTACATTCATTCTTTAGTTAAAGTAGTAATATTTCTTAGGTACCTATTATGAATTTGGCATTGTGCTTAGTGTTCTGCATACAAAGATAGGCAGAGAAACTCCTGCTCTTGGAAAGTGCATAGTGGGTCATATGCTTCTTCAACTTTACACACACATCAGGGACCATTTGTACACAAGATGGGTGCCAGTAGGGGTGGGTCATATTTTTGAGATTGGTCCCCAAACAAGCTTTCAGCTCCTCTATTCTCTGATCTTATGTCTGCCCCCTTCCAGTCATCATTTCAGCTCTCAGATGCCTGTCCTGTCCTGTCCTTCCAGGTAGGCAATACCATTTTGGGACTTTTACAGACCACATCACTCTCCAATTTCTTATGTTCTTTACTTTGATAAAGCACTTCCTGAAACTGTTATTCCATTTGATACACCTTGCTCAGCTTGTTGCTGGAGCTCCTAAAACTTTGGAAAGTCCTTATTAGGTATGGTTCAGCACCTAGGGAATGAATGCTTTCCTGGCTGTCTTTCAAGAGGGGGGTCAAATGCACAATTCTACCTTCCCAGAGAGAAAGGATAACTTCCTCAGAGCCTTCTCAGCTCCCTGCTCACAGATGGGACGTGAGTTCTATCTGGCTGAGTCTGTTGAAATCTCAATGCATCAATATTTCTAGAGGCATTTATTTCATAAAAGTAGATAACTACAAATTAATAATTCAAATAATACATCCCACTTAAAAATGAGCAAAGAGTATAAATTATAATTTACAAAAGGAGAAAATTATATTGCCAACAGGGAGATAAAAAAGTTCAGCCTCTGATTCAGCAATTGCACTTTTGGTTATTTATACAAAGAAAATGGAAACAATAACTTGAAAAGATATCTGCATCCCCATGTTCACTGCAGCATTATTTACAATGGCTAAGATGTGGAAACAACCTACATGTCCATTGATGGATGAATGGATAAAGAAAATATGATATATATATGTGTGTGTGTGTATCCATTATACAATGGAATGTTATTCAACCACAAAAAGAATGAAATCTTGCCATTTGAGATAACATGGATGGACCCTGAGGGCATTATGCTAAGTTAAATAAGTCAGAGAAAGAGAAATACCATATGATCTCACTTATATGTGGAATCTAAAAAAAATAAAACAAGCTCACAGATAGCAAACAACAGATTGGTGGTTGCCGGAGGTGAGGAGGTGGAGGGTGGGCAAAATGCGTGCAGGGAGTCAAAAGATACAAACTTTCAGTTATAAAATAAATAAGTCATGGGGATATGATGTATAGCAGAGTGACTATAGTTAAACTGTATTGCATATTTGAAAGTTGCTAAGAGACTAAATCTTAAAAGTTCTCATCACAAGAAAAAAAATTCTGTAACTATGTGTGGTGGCAGATGTTAACTAGACTTATTATGGCGATCATTTTGCAATATATACAAATATTGCATCATTATGTTGTACATCTGAAACTAACATAATGTTGTATGTCAATTATACTTTAATTTTTAAAAAGGAAAAAATAAAGTTCGGCCTCAGTAATAAGGATATATACAAATTAAAATGAAAATGTAATAGCATTTCTTTTCTTTTTTTTTTTTTTGAGGAAGACCAGCCCTGAGCTAACATCCATTGCCAATCCTCCTCTTTTTTGCTGAGGAAGATTGGACCTGGGCTAACATCCGTGCCCATCTTCCTCTACTTTATATGGGGTGCCGCCACAGTATGGCTTTGACAAGCGGTGTGTTGGTCTGCGCTGAGTATCTGAACCTGTGAACCCTGGGCCGCTGAAGCAGAGTGTGTGAACTTAACTGCTACACCACTGGGCCAGCCCAGCATTTCTTGTTTCTCTAGTTATCATCAGTTATTAAGAGGAAATTATCCAGAATTGGTGAGAGTTTGAAGAAACAGGCACTGTCATGCCCGGATGAGGTTATTTAACATAATCTTGTTGAAAAGTAGGTCTACAATGTTATTAAAAGTGCATATATCCTTTGACTTAGCAATTTCCCTTTTAGGAATTTAGTGTAACTAAGAAATAATTAGAGAGGTGAATAAAATTGCCTGTCCAATGATGGTCACAGCAGCATTTTAATAGCTGAAATAATAGTGATAATAATGATAATGATAATAACATTCATCAAGTGTTTACTATGTGTCAGACACTGTTCTCAACTCTATGAGGTAGGTATTATTATTAGCTCCATTTTACCAATGAAGAACTAAGTTATAAAGAAGTTAGATGACTACCCAAGGCCTCACAGATACTAAATGGTGGAACCAAGATTCAAACCCAGGCAACCTATCTTTAGACTCTATGTTCATAATCACTAACAATAGGGGGCTGACAGTATTACCACATATCCATATGATGAATGAAATACACACTATGAAATAATTTAAAATATAAAGTTGCATTGGAAAATATTCACAATATATTGACGAGTGAATAAAACAGACTAGAAAAACAAGTTTTACAGTCTGATATCAGTTTTGTTACGATTTTTGTATGTCCACTGTGGTAAGACTTCTAAGGTGACTCTCAATGATCCCCTACTTCTACTATTCATGACCTATTGAAATCCAACACCCTAGTGTGAACTAGATTTAGTGACTTGCTTTCAATAAATGGAATAGAGCAAAAGTGATGGAATGTCACTGTGATTAGATTATAGAAGGCTATGACTTCCATCTTGCTTGCAGACTCTTGTGTACTTCCATGAAGCACACTGTTATTTTAAAGAATTCCACGTGACAAGGAACTGAGAATAGTCTTTGGCCAACAGCTAGTGAGGTAATGAGACACTCAGTCCAACAGTCTGTGAGGAACTGAATCCTATCAACAACCACTGAGTGAGCTTGGAAGGGATCCTGTCCTAGTTGAAAGTTAATTATAGCCTTATAAGAGATCCTGAAACAGAGGATCCAGCTAAGCTGTATCCAGGTTCCTGACTCCCAGAAACTGTAGATGATTATTGTTATTTTAAGTTGGTAAGTCTTGGGGTAATTGTTAGGCAGCAAGAGATAATTCAAACACATATATTTACAGAATTTTATGTTACTATCTTCAGACAATATGATTATGACGAGAATGACATCTTTCCAACTTTGCTTCATTCCATACTTTGAAGTTTTTCTATAAATAGCATATTTTATTTATATAATCAGAAAAAAACCTATATTGAAAGAAAAGAAAAGGTAAAGATAACTCAACAAAATATGTATTTTTTAGTTGATAATTTTAGAACTTCCATTCCCCCTCAACTACATGATGAAGCCTATGAGGGTAAAGTTGCTTAGGCCTGAAAGCTCCAGAACAACTATATCATGTGACCTGGGGAACTTCCCAAACCACACTTTCCTTTAAGTAATCAATTTATTGATTGAACTAGAAATAGGGAATTTGGGAAATGATTAAAGTTGGCCTTATTACTTCCTCCTTCTTCCTCCTACTTCTTTTACTTCTTTTGAGTTTTCCATGTTTTGTAGAGTCTCCTTATTAATGTACTCTGAGATTTGGTGCCTTTCTGATCCTTTCCATTTCTCCTGTTAGCCCACCACCCCCACTCTCACTGCTACTCACAGTTCGTACTCTCCTATCACTCTTCATTCTTGTTGCTGAGCACTACTCAAGTGCTAAGAGGCAGTATGACTTAGTGGTCGAGAGCATTCTGCTGGAGTGTGAAACCTTGCTCTGTCACTTAGTGTGTGTTCTGGAGAAGTAACTTAAGCTCTCCATATCTCAATTCCATCATTTAAAAATGAAGATAATAACAGTGTCTATTTCACAGTTTGAGTATTGAGTGAGTTAATTCACTCAGAACAGTGGCACATAAAGGCTCAATAAATGGTAACATTTATTATGATTACTTATCTATGTTAATGATAGGTTTCTAATCATGATAATAGCTAATAGTTATTCCATCCTTCATATATCCCAGGTATTATGCTAAACACTTTGCATACGTTTTCTCATTTATCCCTCACAATAACCTTATGAGACAGATATTATTATCCCAAGGATGGTTAAGCAAACTGAGGTCAAGTAAAGTTAGGTAACTCATCTAGCAATGGAACAATAAAGTCAAGATTCAATACTGGATTTTTCGGGGCCACCTGGTGGCACAGCGGTTTAGTCCACACATGGCAGCCCAGGGTTCGCAGGTTCGGATCCCGGGCGCCTGCAGAGGCACTGCTCGTCAGCCAAGCCGTGGTGGCGTCCCATATAAAGTAGAGGAAAGATGGGCACAGATGTTAGCCCAGGGCCAGTCTTCCTCAGCAAAAGGAGGAGGATTGGTGACGGATGTTAGCTCAGGGCTGGTCTTCCTCACAAAAAAAAAAAAAAAAAAAAAATACTGGATTTTTCTATGTTTCTTCAAATGTGGGATGTGTACCACTGGTGAAATTATTTTAGGAAGTACATAGACTTATCTGCTTCTTTGTTGTATCAAGATTCTAAGACACTGAGAAATGACAAGAATATTCTATTCATTTTTAGGTTTTCATAAAAAACATTAACATTGAGTTTATTAACATCAAAAAATAAACATGGAGGATAGTCAAAAACATTATCACCCAGTGAAAGAAGCCGTCTACCAAAGACTACTATATGTCTATTTCTATGAAGTTCTAGAAAAGGCAAAACTAATCAATGGTGAGATATAATTTGAACAGTCGTTGCCTCTGAGGGGTGATGGTGGAGTAGTGACTGGGAAGGGGTTTGAGGGAACATTCTGGGGTGATGGAATTTTCTATAATTTGGTGGGAGTTTGGGTTATATAGATGTATTTTCCTTTCTCAAAAGTCAATGAATGGTATAATTAAAATTTGTGCATTTAGTCTACATAAATTTTACCTCAAAAGAAAAAATGAACTGTAAACAACATTGAACTCTAGTAAATGACATGCATACTGAAGTATTTAGGGGTGAAATGTAAAATGCATCAAAAATAAGATGGTTGATCAATGGATAGAGGGTGGATAGAGGAATAGCTATGTATAAAGAAGTGTACTAAATGTTAGTTGTAAAATCTAGGTGGTAGGTATAATTCTTTCAGCTTTTTTGTATGTTTTAAATGTTTACAATAAAAAGGTAAAAACATAAGCTCTTAAATGGAAGAAATTTGCAGGATTTTATTACCTAGCAAGCAAATTATGTTAGCTATTCAAGAACTTCACTCTTTATTTCTAAATCTGTGTATATATACATATATATAAGCACACATACATACATATATCAAGAGAAAATTTTATTAAAAAATTGGAGAAGAGAGCTTTTCTTAAGAAAAGCACCATAGAAATCTAAAATCTTCTAAGTTCATGTTTCCTATTAGGTCATAAAATCAATCACTACTATTTATGTAATTCTCTTTGCTGTATTTTTGACATCCAAAGAATAAATTCAATTTTACTTATTAAATCTGCTCTTTCCTGGAAAGTAACATTGTTTTTAAAGACAATAGCCTTATTTCTACTGAGTTTTAAAATATACTATATCTTTAGCTTCTTCAACATGGACCTATGAATACACCTGAACCCTCTAGGACCAGACCAAAAAGAATATCTGTTTATATTCAATTTGTTCCATGCACAGAATCCAAAATGTTTCTACATGAGAACTTCACATATCAGACACACTTTTTTAATCATGAAAAGGAAAATAATTCTATTTTTATGTATAAGAGTATTAAAACATGAACGAAGATAATTTCTTAGGGTACTTATATAGAATAAGGGTAAACCCATGACCTTTAGGCTACAAAACCACATTTTTATATTCATATGTTGGTATGCTACAATTTTTATTTAGTCATGGAAAAATCTACTGCATGTTGTATTTGGATAGTTCCATTTTAAACTTCATATTCCTTTCTTCTTTATCTGTGTTCTTAATCCCTTTTTTTCATTCTTAATACTCTTTTCTCCATAACTGCTCATCTTATTTAAAAATTCAACAATTCCATGTATCTTTCAATGAATTGTCAAAGAAATAGGATTTGATAATAAGAAGGATATTTAAAATCATGTTTTAAACATACTTGTCTAATATCAGCAACAATTACTGAATTATCTTGGTAACAATTGAAGGTTATCATATTTTTTCTTTAAATAAATTCCTCAAAATACATTACTAAACTTTATATGGAATTCTGTTTGCAACTATAAAGTTTCTAAATAACCCTTCTAAGTAAAAATGATAAAAAAGTTATAAAAAATTAAATGACAGGTCATTATGTTTTAAAATTTCATGTTTCAACTATGAGTAATATCTATATATTCCCTTCTGTGAAAGATAAGAGGTACACACAGTCCTTTTCTCCTCCCCAATTTTGTTATTGTATATATATTTTTTACATTTTTACATTTATAATAGTTGCATCCTATTCTACATCTGTAATTCTCAGAATTGGTAACATTGGTTCTATATTTAAGTAGCTTTATCATGGTTCCTCCACTTCTGAGTTTTTATTTTGACTATTTTTTATAACACTTTATAAAGGAGCTTCTTTTTCAAGGAGTCATGTGTGCTACGTCAGGAAGGTGGAAATCGCTCCTTCTACCCTTCTTGTGTTCTTCTGGCCGGGCTAACGATAAAATTGACATAAGTCCAGATTAACAGGGGAAAAACCCATTTTAATACGTATGTATCGGAGATCACAGAAAAATGATGCTTGGAGAGGGAATAGAGCAGGCAGTATATATATTTTTTACCTAAAGAAACAAATAAATTTGTGAGGAATGACAGGACAAAGAAACTTAGGTTTGGGGTACATAATGAGAGGAATTTAAATAGAGTTTAGGCTTGAGGTAGTAAATTAGGAAAAGTAACAGATTTGTTTATACAGGCTTCTCAGCCCTTAATTCCCTGGCTCTGGTGATAAGGACGTCTGTCTGAGCCTTCAGGCACAGGGAGGGGACTCTGCACATGGAAGATTTATTTTTTGCTTTCAGAGGGATGGTCAGAGTGTCCTTTTTGCACCAGCTGTTTTTAAAGTAATTTTAGTTTAAAATAATCAACATGCCATCGTGGGATATTTTGGGGCGGCCTGCCCTGAGCCCCAACAGTTATAGTCCCTGAGTTATTATAAACAGGACATCACCTATCTTTAATCATGACACTTGAAGAGCAATTTGGATAATTATGAATATTTTATTTCTGTTCCATATTTCTATATTTTCCCTCAGAATCAGAGCTTATCATGACGTTGATGCCTTTGTCTCCATCTCAATCTTCTAATTGCTCTCCATTTTTGTTCTTTTTTATTTCATTTTGTGTGATTTCTTCAAGTCTGTCCTCTATGTTTCTAAATGTGTTTTAACTCTCATTTATATCTTATTGCTTCCAAAGAAGCACATCTCACTAATAATGGTTTTATCTTTTTCCTTTTATTTTTTTTCTGTGCTCTGCCAGCTTGTTTTTCTTCTTTTTTTTTGTTTTTGTTTTCTTTTGTGTCTATTTGTCACATTTGTGTAATCCCTAGAGAGGACATGGTGTTGTATCTTCTATGGAGCATACTTTGGGTTTCTCTATTTTCTGGGATAAATTGTTCTGGTAGAATTTCATCCTCTGCATTTTGCTTATATTACTTTCTCCTTAGTTTTGTGTGCTGGCACCTCTGTGGTTATTGGGTGGAGACAACTCTATCTGGAGCAGCTATTGCTGAACCCTGAGGGGATGGTAGCAGAAGTGAGGAGGGCTTGGCTTCAAGCTTCAATTTGGGCGCCATCTTAGAATCTCCCTCACTAAATCTTCTGTGTCCTCTATCCTGGTCACACATCTCCATTTAGCTTTTGGCATTCAGGAGGTGAGAATGGCTCTCAGAGATCTTCCTTAAATGAAGGGTTCCCTAGATAAGGAGGTAGTTCACACTGCTTTCCCTCCAGCCCTCACCCAGGCTCTCCTTCATCAGGAAAGACTATTCTTTCCTTTACTCCATTTTTCCTAACATTTTACAGTATTCTACTGGTTCTAATGGAACATTCCTCTAACTTTCCCAAGGCTTGCCTTGGCTTCTATATCTCATTCTGCTATTGAAAGTATAGTTTGAGCTCTTCTCAGAATTGTGACATTTAACCTTCAGGAAATCCGCAGTCTGCCGTAAAACCAAGGAAATGGATACATGTTGACTTCTTTCATCCTCTCTCACCTTGGTCCAATATGGCAGATATTCTTCACAATTTAGTTTGGGGCTGTGACTCTTCAGCTGCTTTCAGTGGTCATTGTAAGGGAGGGAAGCTATTAAAAATGTCTGTAGTAGCATCTCTAATTAGAAGAATTGCCTACCTATGAAGCTGACATCAAGTCCCATCTCCCACTGAATTGTCTCCAACAAATAACCACAATCTGATCTCTCCCCTTTACAGCCCCTTCATGGGGCTTACTATTTTATCTCTGCAAAATATCTCAGATTATATCCTAAATCTTTATTTATTTATTATATCCTAAATCCTTATTATTTTTTATATGTGTAAAAGTTAGAACTTAATCTCCATGAATGAAAGGATCACATCAGTCTGGCTTACCTCTTTTTCCTCATTAACTAGCACAATGCCTAGCAGACAATAGGTGCTCAATAAGAATTTTGAATGAAATGATGTATTAATTAGTTATACTCATGAAAGTAGTATAAACTGACTTCCAAGCAAGATTATATTATCTCTGAGGTCATCCAATGCATATCAATATAAATAACTTTGAAAACTTTTAAAAAGGACTAATATACATATATATTATGTACAAGGCAAAGCAGAGAGTAAACAAGTATCTCTTAATGCCTTGAGAATGGAATTGAATTAAAGAATTAATTAAATATAATTGAACAAAATAAATATAATTAAATATATTAAGTTAAATTAAATATAGAGATACATTTGGAAGATTACTTACATAGATTACATATTTATGCAAGTTAGGATAAAATTTAAAAATAGACATCAAAAAGTCAAATAAATGATAAGACAAAGGCAAGAGAACTATGTTGGAGGTAAAATGGAGGAAGGAAAGAAAGTTATTTGGATACTAAAGTTTGTGAAGCGTTTTTTGTTGATTTTTTTTGTTTGTTTCTGAAACAGAAAAATGAGTTTTAGCATATTAAAAGAATATGATTAAAGGAAGTTTTAATGATGCCTTGTAATGTCAATGTTGGATTTATGCATGATTCAAAATATGTTTTTGAATTTCAGAAGAGAAAGGTTTAGTTCTCAATGGTTTAGTTCCTACAGTTCACACAGATGTTCTGGGAGCAACTTAAAAGCATGACATTAAAACAGTTTTGAAAAAAATATTTTGTTTTCTATTTAGGAAGGCACATTCGGTATTTCAGGATTTGAAGGGCAAATAACTGAGATTTCCAAGTTTAGTTTTTTATAGCGTGACCACATGACAAAACTCAGTCTCTGTGTGTAACAGGATAAAATTTTGGTAAATGCCTAAAGATTTTTAGCGTATTAATGAAAAATAAAGAAGATAACAAATTACCAGTGAATTCAGCAAGCTACACTAACAGCTTAAAGGCTTATGAAGTTCAAATTAAAAAACTAAATATTATGATAATCTAGGCTAACTTGTCATTCTAATCTTAGAATCTAGTAAAACAGGATAATTCTAGTTTTGCATTTACAAAGTACTATGAATCATAAATATCAAACATTTGGCAGTAAGCTGAATGACATTTTAACCCAGTTCCTAAGTAAATTCATGACAGTACCACATATACAATATTTAAACAAAAAGAACAACATATTTCCTTCACCTTGTAATATGGTATATTTAAATAGAAATGAAAGGCTCTATATGAATAGTGACATAAATCATCAATAAATGTTTTATTATAAATATATTTGCATTAATAATATTTCTATATATACTTATAGATTGATAATTATCATTGACTTCATAATTACTGAAAACTACAAAAAATTCAAGATTCCCTCTTTGCGATATATTAAATTAAATCTCAAAAACAATGATTTATGGGTAATAGCCCTAAAAATGATTCTTTTAAAGAGGAAAGCCTCCATTTCATATAAAGTTTCAGTGCAGATCAATACTTGAAGTATTGAATACTTGAAGAATATCTAAGGTACATTAATGGGTACAGTTTCAGAAAATATTTATCAATGATTATGCATCAGAAAGGAAAATAAATGTTAATAAATAACAAGTATGATTTAACTAACAAGTTAATGCACAGGTAATTTGTCATAATCGCACCTGAGATCTAAAATAAAATAGACATGAGATATAACTTACGTTGGAGAAATTTCAGTGGTAAGGAAAACAATTCCATAATTTATAATTTAGGATTTTCTTTAAGCTTGTGGCTAAAGACAAATTTTCATAACTTCCCCGTGCTAGGGTTTTCTCTATGACTTCAATATGAATAGAGAATTAACTCAGTTCTCTGCAATGAAATGTATCATAAGGGAATTTCAAATATAATTGTGACCATTCCAACATATTTTCATTTACTTATGAGAACTGATTTTTATTCATAAAACATAATATATCTCTTATGTAATTCCTTGGAACTATTCTCAGAACCTAAGTTTTTATTGACTCCTGTCTTCCTTATGCATAGCCCCCATTCTTATTCTCCTTTAAGCTGATATAATTAAACAAAGATTATTATGCTGACAGGATTGGATCTCTATGCCTTAAATAAATACAGGAAAGGGCCACATAGCAGAAAATGAAGTACGTGCTAAAATCCTGTAAATGGTACAAGGACACATAGAATTTTATAAAGTAATTAGCTAGAATGATGTAATATTATTTTTGGATAGTAAGACAATTATTTGCACTCACAAACAATATGCATCGATAGCAAGACACTGTATGAAAGGCATTTATTTAAAATATTTTTAGCATTATAAAGTTAGAAATATGTAAAAACAGAGGAAGAAAAATTTATGATATAACTATTCCCATTCAACTTTCCTGTCTTAGAAGAAATCCTTCATTTAATAGAGTGTGATAAAACTAACTTTAATTAAATAAAATTCATGCTGATTTAATTATTTATGTTGTATATCCATATTCAGATAACATTTTATTGCTGTGCCCTATTTTTACTATTCATTTAAGACTTAGAAAGTCTAACATTTGGGGCCAGCCCAGTGGTGTAGTGAAGTTTCCACGCTCTGCTTCAGCGGCCCTGGTTCGCAGGTTTGGATCCCGGACGCAGACCTATGCACTGCTTATCAAACCATGCTGTGGTGGGATCCCATATAAAGTAGAGGAAGATGGGCATGGATGTTAGCCCAGCGCCAATCCTCCTCATCAAAAAGAGGAGGATTGGCAATGGAAGTTAGTTTAGGGCTAATCTTCCTCACACACAGAAAAAGAAAGTCTAACGTTTAAGCATAAACAATTTCATTCAAGCACATTGGTATTTTTAGCAATATCCATGGAGTCTACATTGTGAGAAAAACTTGTGATGTCTTATATTGAGGTGAGTTTTTCTTTTTTAAATTTTGCCAGCTTCTTTTGGTCTGTTTGGTTTTTCAATATCTAAATTATTTTTGAATAGCGGCCAAAGCAGACCTGCCTCATGTTAAATGTCTATCTATGTTGAACTAATTGTGTATGACTATATAATTAATATATTATAATTTTTTCCTTTTATCAGATAGGAAATATGCCTGAGTTTTGAGAGAACCTGGTAGACAGTATTAGTTTTGTTTCTAGAACTTGAATTAGCCTAATAAGTAGCTACATATGAAGACATGGAGAGACACTATACTTAGTGGTGGAGTGCTTAGATGGAGTTGGGGCTCCTGTGTTTGTACCCTAGCTTCACCACATGCTATCTGATATGACCTTTGGCCAACTATCAAAATTCTTTCTGTCTCATTGTTCTGATCTATAACAAAAGTTCACATATAATGAATTACTGTGAGGATTAAGTAAACTAATACCTGTAAAGTGTTATCACTGGGACATTCTAAGTGCTGACTACATTTTAGTTGTTAGGAAATCTCCACTGTCAGTCTTCCTGGCTCCCCGATCACACAATCTGGCCTGCAGAAGTGTCATATAGAGGTAATACATTTTAAAAATTAAATTTCAATGTTTTTTGGCAGTGTATATGTTCTCTAATGTACCAATCCCCACCATTCCCTATTGTCCTATAACAGTCTATTGCATATATCAGTGTTAGCAGCCTGTCCCCTGAGGCCTTTGAGTTCAGAACCTTTTGATAATGTCTACTCTTAACTGTCTTCACCTGCTTTATAAGAGATTCTTTATACTTTATTGTCATCAAATCATTGGGTCTGTTCTGCCTAGTGAAGCTGTAATACGTTTTCTATCAATCTTATTTAATCAAATTCAAACCCAGAGTATGCCAAAGAATGATATTTTTGAACTGTAAGCTCTAAGAATCACCATGAACATTACTTCTGTTTTCTCTCATAATGCACTTCAAATTGTGGGATATGATTACCAAGAATATAGTCTAATAGCATAGTGATTGTTATCCTCTCAACTTTGTGAACATGAATATGAAAAATAAGTCACTGCGAGGGGAAAGCACTTGTTGAACATCACTCTCCACCTTGGTGATGCAGTAATGTCACACTCTGGATCAAGTCATTCTACTGCACCTCATATTTTGAAACATTTTGCTTCCATATTCAGATTATTAAAGTTCTCAGAGTAGCAATCCCTTTTCTTTGGGAAGGAGATGCCAATGTTTCAAAGGAAAAGTAATAGTTGGTCTACTGTAAAAGTAAGCTTGAAAAACCGTATATTTGAATATTATCTATTGAATCAGAAATTGAAGATAATGAACAAATTGTCACCTATGAAATTACTTGAAGAGCAAATTTGGGTTAGAAGGCAGTTAATATTAATGCTAAGTGCACAAGACATACATATAAAGAAAATACTAAAATGATGATGGTTTAAAACAGGGTCCAGAATAACATCCAGCCATTAAAAGTGATACTGAAGTTGCTTCTGATACCTGATATTTCAAGATTGTGTTATTTGGATCAACCCTTTAGCTGAAAACAAGAAAAATGTCAGATAAAAAAATAAACATAAAATACACTAGTAAACCTTGTCATCTGAAAATCACTCAAGGGTTGCAAATATTATGGGGAACATTAAGGCCAAATTTTTGGGAAAAGACTGGACCTAAAGTGCTAAGCAGAATTTCACAGTAATTCCATTTTTCCTTGAGGTTTTTTTTTTTTTTTTTACAATATTGTACACTTGAGCTTCAGATCAATAGCCTCAAGGGATGAAGGGAGACAGAAATTTAGTTCCATGGGCTACACAAGGTGAGAAGTCTCTTTCTAGTACATTCTCTAGTACTATATTAAGACCCCTTCTCCACTTCAAGCTGGGATATCAAAGGCCACAGATCCAGAGCAATGACACACTAGAACTAACCCTCACTCCAAATCACAGAGAATTTTAGAGATTATATCTGTGCTGAGCAGAGCACAAGAAAAGCAAAAAGGAAAAAAAAATACCTTACAAGTTGTTTTTATGGATGGGTCTTTGTATACATTTACACACTGGACACCAGAGTCTGGATGGCGCATGGAACCTCAAGCTATGAACTATATTTGAGATGGTTTCCAATTGTAAGGGGCCCCACGTGCCAGACAGATACAAACACAGAGCCCCTTTCGAAAAGAGAATGCCATCACAGGATCTGAAAACAGTCATAAATTTTTTTTCAAGGATAATTCACTACCACACACTCATAGATAACTAGGCACACAAGGAAACAAGGGGATTGATTTTAAGACTTTGTACAAACAACAGACAGCAGCAGAACCACAGAGACCTCTGATAATAGAACGACTATAAAAAAGCTTAGAAGATTATGCTTATGGTTTTTAAAAATATATAACCTTGAAAGTATCTTCAGATAACACAAAATCAATATAGATATAGGAGGCTTGAAAAAAGAACTAAATCAAATTTGTAGACATAAAAATATTCAATAATAAAAATTAAAAATTTAATGTGTATTTTAGTAATAGCCTAGGTGCAGTGTCTTAGTCCATTTAGGCTGCTACAACTAAAATACCATAAACTGGGAGGCTTCTAAACAGCAAACATTTATGTCTCACAGTTCTGGAGGCTGGGATGTCCAAGACCAAAGCATGGCAGATTTGGCGTCTGGTGAAGCCTGCTTCTCAGTTCATAGATGACCCTTTTTCATTGTGTCTGTCACATGGTAGAAGGAATGAGCTAGCTCTCTGGGGTCTCTTTTATAAGGGCATTAATCCCAATCATGAGAGCTTCACTCTCATGACTTAATCACCTCCAAAGGCCCCACCTCCTAATACCATTACCTGGGGAGTTAGGATTTCAACATATGAATTTGGGGGGGACAGAAACATTCAGACCAAGCATGCAGCAAATGAGAACATTAGTAAACTGTACTGTCAAATTGCAGAAATTATTCAGAATGCAGCATGGAGAGACAAAGCGAAAATGCCAAAGGGAGGATAAGAGATGTGCAAAGTTGTAACATATGTTTGACTGAAGTTCAAGAGGGAAAGAAAAGAATAAGAAAGAAATAATATTTGAATAGATAAAGCTGATAGTTTTTTACAATTTATAAGTGACACTAATCCATGAAATCAAGGGACTCAGTGAATCTTTAGTGAGATAAATAGAAACAAAGCCACATCTAGATATATCATGTCCAGAAAACCAAATACAAAGAAAAATCTTAAAAACAGTCAGAAGAAAAAGACAATGGAATAAAGATGCTAGAGAATCATTATTTTCAATCAAATGAAAGAATTCTATATCCAGCAAAAATAACTTTCCGTAGAGGGCAAAAAAGACATGTTCAGAAAAACAAACCAAAAACTGAATGAGTTTTTCACCAGCAGAATATCTTTAAAGATATAAAGTAATTTCCTTTAGAAAGAAGATATTCCAGATGAAAGGTCTGAGATGCAAGAAGAAATGATAATCAAATAAGTAGTAAGTATGTGGGTAAATGCAAAAGACCATGAACTTTAAAAAAAGAAATAATAATGCCTAGTGTGGCTAAATAACAGCATTAGAATTAAAGTGCTAGACAGAATTAACATGTAAATTGGGAGGGGGTCTAAATGGACTTCAAATGATCTAACTTTATTATATAAGGACAAAAAACTGAAAGTTTTGATAAATTTTAGATTTTGATAAGTTAAGTATGAATACTGTAATTTCCAATGCAATCACAAAATTAGAAGGAAGCATTTAACTTTCAATTTGGCAAAGGAAAAAATAGAATAATAAAATATATTAATTCAATCCAAAAGATGGCCAAAAAGAGAGTGAAAAAATATATAGATAGGAATAATATGGAACATGTGAGACAAATAGAAAGCACAAAATAAAATGGTGGGTTTCAACACAAAGCTATCCGAAAATATATTAAAGGAATTAAAGGGACCAAGTTCTTCAGCTAAAAGACAAAAATCATTAGACTGGAAAAACTCCACATCCAACTATATGCAATTTATGAGACACATACAGAAAACCTAAGAAAACAGAAAGGTTGATACTTAAAGAATATTAAAACAGATACTTAAATACGAACACAAGATTCTGATGAAGTTATATTAATATCAGAAAATAGACTGTAAAGCAAAAATCATTTCTAGAGATGGCAAATCAGTTTATACTGATAAAATATTTAATTCTCCAAGAAGATATAATAATATATATTTGTATGCAGTTTATAACATAGGTGATGAAACTATAAAGAAAAGAGCTGATTACCTTTAAAGTCAGGATAATGGTTATCACAAGGGAGGTGGGTGTGATTAGAAAGAGACTCTCAAGAGGCTTTGAATACTGGTGATGTTCTCTTTCTTAATCTGAGCAGTATTCACATGAGTGTTAACATACAACTATTAGTAAAATAGTAGACATACAGGTTTTTACATTTTCTGCATGTATGGAAATTCTTGAGTTATTAAACGAAAAAGCAGGCTGTATAATAATATATATACACAGTCATCTTATTTTGTTTTGTTCTATAGATATAGTCAAAAGATATACGTGAAATTTTTATCAACAATTATCGCTGGATGGTGGTTTTATACTTTCTTCTTCTTTCAATGTTTTCCTGTAATATGCATTGTTTTTGCAAGAAGGGACAAAATGAATAAAAAAAGAACTACTACTCAGGAATAGAAAATAGGGGTTCTAGAGAGAAGAGAGGTTGGTAGAAGGATGTGTGTCAACTTTGAAAATGGCAAATGAAGAGCTTTGTGGGAAGTGAGACAGATACTCAATGGTAAGGAAATACTTGGAAAGCAGCAATGCTGAAAAGGAGTTCAGGGTGAGTACGGACAGCAAATTAGATAGAAGCTTGCAGTGTAATGTGCCAGGAATGAGCGCCAATGTTATTTTCAGCTCCAAAAGCACAGGCGTCATGGCACAAAACAAGGACAGGAAGCCTCTTTTTATATAGATTTGGAAAATCTCACTCTAAGGCAACAATTTTATATTAAACTACTTTTAGCTTAAACTAGGTATAAGGGAGAAAATAGCCACCATGACCTAAAAATGATTATGGTGATATGGAATTCTCCAATGAGATAATTTTGTCCTTGCTTTGTAGAGGGCATAGCCTCTATTAATGTCAGCCCCAAGTCTTACCAAGGATAATGGTAAAACCTGTATATTTGAAATTTTTTCTTTAGGATTTTTCTTAAAAGAGACATATCGCAATAGCCACAAAAGATACAAAACTAAATCTACCTAGGAAGCTTGCATGCCCTCAAGACTTCAACTTATTGGAGAAAGCAAAGTATAGGTATTATAAAAGGAGGAGAAATGAATCCTGACACAAGACTGGCCTCTAAAAGGAGACACAATGCACAATGTCTCAATGACATTGTGAGCTTAAGATGTCCAAAATGGCAGGCAGAGCATGGCAGCAGATGTCTAGACGTCAACTGATAATCAAAGTCAAGTGGGCAATGCAGACTGCTTCTAGGTCCACTGATGGCAGGAGTTGGGTTGGTAGCGAGCAGGATCCAGTGCCTGTGAAGAAGGTTGGTTGGCAAGAATTAGGCAGCAAATTAAGGCAGGCAGATGGGCTTCAGATCCAACAAGATACTGGGTGCTGTATCATATCTAGCAGGAGATTGAGAGACTTGGCAGGACATAGAAATCCCTCAGATGGTATAAAAAGACCTTAAATGAGAAACTATTTACAGAGATATGAGCAGAGCCAATGGAGAAAAACAAGGGATGTTAAGGTACCTAGAGACTTTCAAGAGCTTTAAAGGAGCACTTTTAAGTCTAAAGGAATAAAGGAAAGAAACAGTATTATCAGGGTCCAGTAAGTGCTGTAGGTGTGGAGGAGTGACTGGCTGTCAGAGGCTGAAACTGTTGCCAGAGAAATAGTGCCAAAGCAGGGAGGGAAGGAGCAGGAAAGAAAGACCTTGACCTCTTTCTCCTTCTGCCCTACTATCTTTTGGTGATGGCTCTTATTGGCCAAACCCAACCCAAGGTCAGAGGACAAGGGAGCCTCGATGATACAGTTCATAGGAATCAGCCTTCCAGAACAAAGATCAGGGAAAAGAAGGGCAGAGAAGAAAATCTGTTGGTGATGATGGGGTGTGCAAACAGAGAGTAACTAGCACAGGTGCTATGCAAGGAACCCAAGGTGGGGCCAGTTATGCATAGTGGGCCAATATGGCAGAGCTGTCTTTCCGTTGGTCAGTCCTAAAATAATTTCAAAATACCTCCTATGTGGTGCTATATTGTGCTATACTTGCTGAGGATACAAAAATAGTAAGTTGATCCTTTCTAATGAAGGCTTTGCAGTCTAGCCTGGAAGTGAAGATAGGCATGTAAACAAGGGTACAGAGAAGGCAAAAAAGAAAACTGACCAGTCATTCTTTGGTTTGGAAGTCAGTAAAAAATACCATAGAGCAGAGACATTTAAGCTTTGAACATCAGAACAAGAGAGAGAGAAGGGAATTTCTGGGAAAAGGGAACATCATGAGACATGAAACAGACTTGTGTGTTTGGACATACAGCAGTTTGGTTTTGGTTGGAGCAAAGAGTGTGAAGGAGATTGTAATTAAAAGCTACATAGAGACTAAGCCCATGGGTCTCTTTGGGTGGACCTCTCTCCCTTGGCCAGACTGCTACAGAAACACAGTGGTGCGAGATGAATAAGTAGACGGTGTATTGGTGATGGTGTTTGGGTAGGGTGGGGAATACAGGAACTCTCACACAACGTGCTGCTGCTTTAGAGTTTTCATCTTTCGGGATAAGATTAAGAAGAATTAGCAGATGGGCAAAGAGATAAACAGACTGGAATAAATAACACAACCAAAAAGAAAAATATCATAGAAAGTTCACAGAGGGGACAGAAGGGAGGAACTTCAAACACTTGGAAATCATAAAAAGATAGTCACTCTGAGGATGAAACTCATTTGATCAATAAGTAATCAAAGGAGAAAGAATGTCTCCTAGTCCCAACAGAAACATATTTACTTAGTTCATTCACTAACATAGTCAGTGGTACTGATTCATCTTAGAGAGAAAGTTTATCAACAAAAGAAGGTAGCCAACATAGAATGGTGGGGTTCAGCAATGTAAGCATCTGTATTATGTATAGAGAACTTTCCAAGAAATTAATTACACTGAGTCTGGGAGGCATGGGTGGGCATTTTGGCAGCATTCTTTGAGGGGAACAAGGAAATTCATCAGACATCACTGTGTTTTAAGTTATGCTCATCCAAAAGCCTTCTGAGTAATAATTTGCATTTTTTATACATCTTGAAAAAGGGAAGTCTAGTAAGGGGTATATGTAAACTACTTTCTGGAAAGGTTACCAGAACAGAGATTCTGGCTAATATGGTATCTCTTGTCAACTTAGTTAATGGGATTCTTCCCTTGAGAATCTAGTTTTGCCATTGTGCCTTTATAATATAATTTCTTGACCTGTAAGACAGACATTCTAACTACTGAATACAGTAAAATTACAAATAATCCTACCCTTTGGAGTCCCTTGGCAGTCTCGCTCAGCTTCCCCTGGCAACCATACAACCTCATTGCCTCCTTCCCTTTGGATTTTCTGCATTTTAAAAATCGGTTAACTTGTCTACAGGAGAGAAAGCTGTGGTCTTAAGTAGAAATCACACCTCTAGAAATACTTCAATAAAATCACTACAGGAAGTATGTGGACATAACAGTTGATTGAAGTACAGCCATCCAGGCTGTCAAATAAACTTAGTTCATCTCAAGTTTAGTTTCTACCTTCCATTACATATAGGATGAAGGAGGCATTATAGAATGGTAGAGGATTGGCGATTTTCAAACATTCTTTTTTTAATCCACCGGAATTTTTCCTCAAACTAAATCTTTATGGAAACTTGTCATGTTAAAATATCAGAGTGAATTGCATGGTTAGAAGCAAGAAGGAACAGTCATGAATTCTGCTGGCTCAATTCTTTCCAAGGCCCATAGGATTGCAGCACATCCTGAGGAGTCCTAAGGGCTCAGTTTGAGAACAGCTAACAGAGTCGAGGAACCTGGGAAGAAAAATCAAGCAATATAGCTTCTGATTTTTGCTCCACAATAGGCTTGAGAATAGTTCTGGTGACTATTCCTTATTTAATAGAAACAGCTTACCTCTGGGCAAATAAGAAAGTCATTTTCATGATAAAGTGGACTTGGGAATACTTTTAAGTTGCATGAAGCACCAAACAAAAGATACAAGATTTAGACTAAACTTTTATATTTGGAAATGCAAAAATCCCCTCATTACATGATCACTTTCAATGGCTTTGTTTAAAAGCCATTGTTCTAAAATTTTTAAAAGAACACATACAACATCATACACAGATATATCCATTTCTAAAAAATTAAACTTTATCTTTGCTGTGAGCTAGTGAAATTACAAGTCATTCATTCATAAAATAATTATTGAGCACTAATCATTTGTGAAGTACTGTGCCAACACAGTAAAGTGTGTAAAGTTGCCCTAGCCCTTGACCATGACAGAGGAAAGGGAGGGCAAGTGACAGAATTGTAGAGTGAATCCGTCAATTTACAGTTAAGTATTATAATGAGTCTTCATTATATTTATCACAGTCTCACCCCAAAATCTATAAGTTAGGCACATTTCAGAAGTGTTTTTTTTTTTTTTTTTTGGTTTTCATTCATGGAAATGAGCCATCTAACCTGTTTCTTCCATTCCATCCCCACTTTTTTTTTTTTTTGCTAAAAAGTCGTTTAACTAGCTTATACCCTGAATCTTATCTCCTGTTCTTTCTGATAAAATTATCCTCTTTCCTTCATTATTTGGTTTGTATCATTGACTATCATGATTATACTCTATGCTTTTTATTATGTCATCTCAAATACCATTAGTAAATATTCTTAACTAACATTTCACTGATTTATATTATTAAACATAATATTTAAGTTAGGATGTTCCACTTAAAATGGAAACAATCACTGGAACTATCACTGACCATTTACATATTTTCTTATTGCATTTAGGCGAAGGAAGCAGTAGGAAAAATAGCAGCATCTTCTTTATATTAAATTCAAACTCAAGGTTATAACTTCTCTAAGGGTACACAGTGATATCTATAAGCCAAGGTTGGAATAATAAAGTTGTACCTTGGTCTTGATGAAGACATTGCTCTATCATTACAAAAGAAATCAACCACTATGACACATGGATATTTGACGCACACATAAACCACAGTGTTCCCAGAAAGGCAGGTGGGAATCACTGCACAGGGATTCTTCAATTCTTGGAAGCCTATGGCTGACTTCTAGGACCCTCAAACCAGCAAAGGGTTTATCTCATTTTTCTCTACTGATTTTCTTTTGTTGTTGTTGTTAGATGCCTGGGTATGAAAATACTGGCTTGAAAAAGAATAGAATCTAAGGAAGTAAGTCTCCAGTTTTTAAGTGATTTTTATCTGGATATGACTTTGTTTTTCTTCAGAAAAGCAATGGCAGCCTTAATTCATTTTCATCCTTCAAGTTTTGAGAGTTTGAACTGCAGCATTTACCTTGATTCAGCACTGCAGAAAATCCCAATCTGTTTGGCAACTGCAGCTCTCTTGCATCAGGAATATTTTTTCTTGGAATGTTCTGACATGGCAGTCAAGTCAACTTCAATTAATGAGGATAGTTAAGATTGCATGTGATAGACATGTATATGAGGAAGGCTTAGATGTCCACACTGGAGAAGTGGTAGTACCTGATATAGCAACAGTTCCAACATGTGCTGGGTAGATTGATGTCTCTCTCACTTCCCTGTCTGCTTAAATATTCAAGCCTGATTCACTACCTGATTCAGGCAGTAAAAAGTAAGGGCAGAATGTATTAGGCAGCATGAGGCTTATTTACAAATATTTCCATTTTAAAAGTCTAAACTAGCATATCAGCTACCCTTGAAATAAACAAGATCACCAAAGTGGATCCGTATGCTTCTCACTCTGAGTAAAACTGTGTTATGTAACAGTACTCCCCCTCATTCCTAAACTCCAACTACCACCGGAGGAAGATCATTAGCAGTAAAAAGTGCAATAGATGGAGGTGGATTCCAAAGAAAATGCAGAATTTTAAGGAGTCAGGATATAATTACTACTAGTGTTGGACAGTGTTATACAATAAAAAGTATATACTATTCAATGCTACTTCAAATGCTCAGCATAAAATTCAACTTCTTACTTGTTATGCCAAGATCTGTTTCCTTCCAACCTCCTTCAAAAAGTCTACAAAAACCAGTTAGTGAGACAATGTCTTAACTTATTAAAAATCTCTGTCCCAGGAGGTCCATTTCAAAGCCACAAAAAGAAGAACAGAGATCAATACAAGAAAATTAAAACTAAAGAATAACATACAAAAAATAAGGACACTAAGATATCCAAGCTAAAAACAACCAAAAGTTAAGATTTTTCTTGCTCTAACTCTAACTTTCACAAGGCCATCAATAAGTCAATGTTTGCAAAATGCATACTATGGGCACTTTGGACTAGACACTGGAAAAGATGCCAAATAGACACAGTTTCAGCTCCCAAGGAGCCAAAAATATAGATGAGATGATATATAGCCTCAGTATCAAATGAACGATTTACTGATTAAAGAGTAAGGGTAGAAGAGATGTTAAAGACCAATCAGGCCATATGGGAGTCCCAGAGAGAAAAAGTCACCTAGCAGATAAGAGGCAGGGACCGGACTGGACTCCAGGTCTTTGGACTCCAAGCCTCTAATTATAGGGATATTTTCACATTATTGGCCAACCTTTTCCCAAAGGAGATAACTTTTTATCACCAAAAGCAGCATGGCTGCAATTAATGTAGCTGAGAAAGAGCTCCAATTGTACATTCTTGATGTCATAGTAAGGCCCTTTCTCTTCCAGGACTGGGGTTATTTTGTGAAGGCTTTTGATGGTTTTAATAACGTCAAGTAAAAAAGGCCCTGTGGCAAAACCAACCAAACATTTCCAATACCATAACAATTGTTAAAAAACTTCAGTCAACCATCAAGTCTTAGAGGGCCTATTCTGTGCTAAACACTATGCTGGCTCATGTCTAGAAAAATAGAAGTGCCCGAGAAGTAACACCTTATATCCTTGGCAACCCTGCCCCTTCCTAAGTCCAGATACTGCCTCCAACAGAACAAAGAGGAGCAGCTAGCTACCTATGCTTCTGATGAGTTCTCCCAGTTGCCTCCCCATCAATAGATCTCCACCTATCACCATGATCTGCTTAAAACATTAGTCCAAAGAAGTATCTAGACAGTGTTTTTAGTAAAAATTTTGACTGTGGCCCATATTAGGAAATACATCTTACATCATGATCTATTATACACATATATATTAAACTGAAACAAAAAATGGCATAATAATTCTCCACTATGTGCAACACCTTCTGATATTTCCTATTCCTTTCTATTCTCTTTTCTTCTCCTTAAGTGAAATATAAATGTGGATCAAGATACATTAAACTGATTTAATGACTCTCTAATAGATCGTAACCCATTTGAGAAACACTAAGAGACCATTAATTAATTAATTCCACATATATTTATTGAATGCCTACCCTAGGCCAAGTACTAGGGTTTGAAGTATTGGAAAACAGTGGTGAATGGAGCAATGAAAGTTTACACCCTTTGGGGGTTCACATTCTATTGCGGGGAGACAGATAATGAGCAAGTTAAAAAATGAAATATATTGTATGTTAGATAATGACAAGCTCTAAGGAGAAAACTGAAGCAGAGAGGGAGATAGGAAGTACCGGTGAGGAATTTGCAGTTTTGGGTAGAGTGGTCAGGGAAGTCCCCACTAAGAAGGTGACATCTGCATAAAGACCTGCAGGAGGTAAGGATACAAGTGTGCAGATATCTGAGGAAGAGCTTTCCAGGTGTAGAGGAGAGAGAGAGACAGGTCAGATCCGAGGTCAGATGGATAGCAGATGCTGGATTTGTTGGGCCTTGGAGATGACTAACACCTGTGTCTGTTAAATTTGGTTTACTTGGGAAGCTGTTGGAGGATTTTGAGCAGCTAAGTAATATGATATGACTTACAATTTAACAGAATCGCTTTGCTGGGTGGGACCATTGGTACTATTGTAAAGTCATACATCTCCCCTTAGAGAGCAATCACAAAACTCCACGATTCCCAGGTCTTTGCTTGGGACTGTCATTCCCATAAATTCTGTACAACCCTGATCTGACCATTTTCTTATCCCTCAAGTCCCCCTCCTGCCCTCTGGAACTCAGTCTGTCATCACCAAGATTCCCTACTTCCAAAATCTGTTCTCCAAATATCATCTTTACCTCCTTGTACTAATGAAAACTGGCCAGTCCCTGAGTACACTGCTTTCTGGCAGCTTTCTCTTTGCAGCTTATTTTGTTCTCCCCCTCCTCCTGTACTACTGGACCCAAAAGTATCATAGTATCACATCCCATGGGAGGTCACGGATGTTGTTTCTTTATCTTCCTTAAAAACACCCACTCCTTTGAAGTGTAGACCACGTACTATGCAAATTATTCCTCCTCCTTTTTTGCATTCATTTACAGACCTCAGGATCAATTTCTCTCACTTGCTAAAGATTTAACATGGAACTCAATGTGTCAACGGCCATCACATAATTATCTTTCCAGCTCACTCACATTATGACTGTATGGCAGATTGCATTTTCCAAAGACGGCCACAACAGTAGCTCCTGTTCCACATACTCTTCTGCAATGTGACTCTGCCACTCTCTCAAGAGATGGAGTCCTATTGCCTTCCTCTTGAATCTGGGCTGGTCTTAGTGACTGGTATGCAGCCAATAAAATAGGGCTGATGTGATGCTATGCAAATTCTGTGTCTAGGCTGGTCCTACAACTAACACCTTGTTCTCTTGGAACAATTTTTCTCGGAGCCCTGAGCCACCGTATGAGAAGTCTGACTGCTCTGAGAACATCATGCTGGAGAGGCCACATTTAGATGCTATGTTCAACAGTCCTAGCTGAGATTCTCTTTTAGAAATCCTACACTTGGTACCAGCCATGTGAGCAAAGAAGCCATCTAGGAAGTGGGTGTTCTAGTCTCAGCTATTCCAGCCCTTGGACATTCAAGTCACCCTCAGCTGAGGCTCTAGACATTGAAGAAGTGGAAGGAGCTGACCTCACTGTGCCATTTCCAAATTACTGACCCCCAGAATCCATGAGCATAACAAAATTGTTGTTTTACACTACTAGGTTTTGAGGTGTTTGTTATACAGCAATACATAACCAGAACAGACTCCAACTTAAAAAAATTTTCTGACCTCACAAAGAAGCATAATATTTTGACCCTGTCAGTTTTTTACTATGATGTTTATAGGGAATAAATCCTCATTGCCTTTAATGTTTGGCTTAGTTTATGTGGAAGAGACAGTTGACGCTCATAAAATTATCCATTTGCTCTCCTACATTTTCTATACTCCCTTGCAGTTAGCTTACGGCCATATATCTAGTTCTGGCCAATAGAATCTGATAAGTCACTGTATGACTTCAGGTATAAGGTAGTTATAAGTAGATGTGATTTCTCTGACTCTTCTCTCTTTTGTCTACATGGCTGGGAGCACAAACTCTGAGAAGACAAGATGTTGTAAGATGGAAGCATCCTAGATCCCTGAATCTCTGTTGGAAAAGAGGTCCCAAAGAGAGCGTCCTGACCTACAACTGCAATATGAGTGAGAAATCAATCTTTGTTGTGTTAAGCTAAGTGGATTTAAGGCATTATTTGTTATTGCAACATAGACTAGCTGACCCTAACTAGTATAATTTTCATGATCTGTCATTATAGTCACTCTTTTGCATACACCCTAAACCCTCTCATCTTTTTTCTGGGAGTTTTTTCCAATTAAATTCATCTCAGTGCCTACTTAACTCCTTCCCCAAGCAGCTAAATATGGCTGGAGGGGGAGACTGACTCAGCAACCATCCTGACTGATTCCATTTTTAACTCATGAACGTAAACTTCAAGTGGGCCTTTGTGCTTCCTGGTTATTCACCTGAATTTTCCTCTTTCATTCATTCATCAATTTTCCAAAGTGACTCTTTCAAATTCCCTTCACTTTCCTCAAATCAACACCTCCTTCTCCCAATTTATTCTCAGCTGATGATTTGCTTCATATTTTACTGACAAAGTTGAAGGTACAGAAGATAATTTCCACATGCTCCCACCCCCACATAAACCAATCTATCTGAATCTGTCCATATATCTTGCTTTCCCTTTCCTTAACTGTTAGATGAGCTGTGTATGCACTCATATAAAGCCAGTGGCTCTAGTTGTGCTCTGAATCCAGTCCCTTCTCTCCTACTCGATGACATTTCTTCTGTAATTTCTTCCTCTCTTTTGCTTTACTATGAAGATTTCTCTATTGAACATTCCCATCAGCATATAATCATTGTTACTTCCCTTTAATGCAAAACTCCTTGGAAGAATTATCTTTACTCACTATCTTCACTTCTTATTCTCCAAGCTCTAGTGAACCTCTTTAAATTACCCTCAGCACTTCCAAAGCAGTTCTTGTCAAAGTCACCAATGACCTTCAAGTTGCTAAAACAATTCTCAGTTCTGACCAATTCTCAGTTCTCACTGGACACAATATCTTAGCAGCAACAATTGATGTCTTGCTCTTTCATGAAACACCTTCTTTACTTGGCTGCTGGGACACTATTCTCTTTTGGTTCTCCTGCTATCTCACTGCCTGATCCCTCTTAGTGTTATTTTCTGAATCATCTTCATCTTCCTAGTCTCTAAGCTTTGGAATGCCCTGGGCTCAGATCTCAGACTTCTATTTTCCATCTATATTTATCTTTCCAGCTGATCTTATCAGATTCCATGGCTTTCATTATTAACTACAACATGATGAATCCAAAATTTATATTTCTAACTCCAACTTACAGATTTTACTTCTGAACCTGATCTACTTACTGTCTTACATAGCTAATATAGTCTTATATAGCTAACCCCAAATTTTCCCACTTGGAGGCTTAATAGGTACTCTAACTTAGCAGACAGAAAGCTAAACTTTTGATAGTTTCCCCAAAAACTTATTTCTCCTACGATCTCTCTATGACAGAAATGACAACTTCTTTCTATTAGCTATTCAGTCCTCAAATCTTAGAGGGCATCCTTCACTCTTCTTTTTCTTACATACCATATCTAGTCCTTCAGCAAATCCTGCCAATTTTATTTTCAAATATGTATCCTGAGTCTAATGCCTTTTTACCACTGTCACTGCTCCCATGCTATTTCAAGCCACCATTACGTCCCATGAAGATTTTGCAATAACCTCTCATATAGTCTCCCAATAACTATTCTTGCTTCACTGCAGACTAACTTCCATATTGTAGTCAAAGATGCCTTTAAAATGCAAGTCAGATCACACTCTCCTGTCTCTAAATGCTTCAGATAGCTTTCCATCTAAAGTATTAAGTTTTCAGTGACCTAAATGACCTGGCTCTATACTACCTCCATAACCCCATCTCCCAATACTCATACATTTGCCCACTCTGCTCCAGCCACACTCCCTATCTTGCTCTTCCTTAACTTCACCAAGCAAGGTCCATTCTCAAAGCCTTTGCACATACAGTTCTCTTGGGCAGAGTCACTCTTTTCTTAGGTTGACACATAGATCCTTCTTCACTTCATTTACCTCTCTGCTTCAATTTCATTTTTTTTTAGAAAAGCTTTTCTCTGACTACCTATGCTCTTTATCTTCTATCCTGCTTCATTTTTATACTTCATATCACTTATCAATAATATGAAATAGTTTATATTTATTTGTTTATTGTCCAATGTCTCCCCTTTGCAGGCCTAGAATGTAAGATCCATGCAGACAACAACTTGATCACTTCTGTTCAACATCTTTTACTCTAGAACTCAAAATACCTAGAATATAGTAGGCACTCAATAAATATCTGAATAAATAAATGAATATGGAGCTCAGTTTTAGATGATGAATGAAAGCCTCATATCTGGAAACCCTGGGTTCACCTGAAAAAACCCAATCATCTGCATGTGTTGAATGGCATCAAACTGACTAAAATAAGACTCCTGGTGTATAAAACAAACTCAGGATGGACAGCAAAAATAATAGTGAACCAAGGCTACTAATGTCCCTGGCAACTATCCATAGACGATCAGCAAGATCCAGCAGGAGCCAGCTTGGCATCTGTGTGCGATATTAGCCCATATTTTTCCTTCCAGAAAGAGAAACGCATCCACATAAAGCAAATGAGGTGAAAAAAGGCTGACAATGAGTTATAAATTATATTAGTGGCACTCTCATTGGTTTATGCTTGTATAGAGAAAGGACGTTAGGCTGGAGCTAAATGGGGTCATTTTAGGTGTTTTTTAAAAATTATTATAAGCTGGATTTCTCTCTGTGGAATCTTTTCTAGAGAGAATACATATTCCTATATTCATCTTTTTTTCTAAACCTAAATCTGGTACATACAATTTGACAAACATGAATTTACTTATGGGGACACCAGGACAAAATATAAAAATTGGGACAGGCTTTAAAAATGCAAAATATAAAGGTACCATATATATGCCTCCGAAAAGACGTTGAGGATATTAAATGGATGAATGGTCAGAAAAAAGAACAAGCAGATGCAGAATAGAAGGAAGATAGGTGGTCAGAAATAAGATGGCTGAAGAGCAGAACACCATAAGTGACATCCTGTTTCAGGGATAAGTTCTGATGAGGATGAATGGTTTGAATCTTGGAGTATAATAGAGTGAATATTCACTACCTCAAAGAAATCCTTGGAGGAAAATAGGAGTAGAAATCGATGTTTCCAAAAAGAGTTGGGCTTCTTTCCCTTATATCCATCTAACTTTGGATTACGAAGTTTTGACACCGTGTAAGCTGTAATTCATCAAAGGACTAGTTTCAACAATGCTGTCTGTACCACCAGAAGATATACATCTGCCAAACTCAACTTACTGATGCTCAGCATCCCATTCTACCTCACCACCTTCATAGAGATGTGCTTTGTGTGTCTGAGGCTCTGCAGGCAAGGCTGTGGTTTTTCTATTCTAAAGCCTCTCTCTCTCCCTCGCTCTCTCTCTCTCTCCCTCTCTCTCTCTCTCCCTCTCTCTCTCTCTCTCTCTCTCTCTCTCTCTCTCTCTCTCTCTCTCTCTCTCTCTCTCTCTCTCTCTCTCTCTCACACACACACACACACACTAGAAGTCAACAAAGGAGAATGCAGATTAGAGGTTTGAGGATAATACATACCTTAAATGTTTTATAAAGGGATGATCAAATTCTAACTTCAGTTGAAGAATGAAATGAATAATATTGTAGGCTCTTCAAAATTAAGATCGAAGATTTCAAGTTCTTCATTTAATAAAGGGACTATACATAACTTGCCCAATAAAACATACAAAGCAGGTGGAAAACCTGGGATAAAAACCCAGATTTCCTAGCCCTGTGGAATATTCCTTTCATTTCACTAGTTCTCAATCTCAGTACATTTATTATTATGATCATATTACCTACAAAACAAAACACAACAAAACAAACCCCCCCTTGATGCAACAAACATCTTAAGTAAGTATATATTTAGAGATCTATTGTTATGTTTTCAGAACACAGCAGAAGAGTTCCTTTCAGAATATTTTAAGGACTAGAATTGCAATACTGAAGTGTAACCATTCATCAGACTTCCTAGAGTCTGCACCCACACTATCCAGAGTTGATTTATGATTTTAAAGATCACCGAGAGAGGAAAAAGTGTGAAAAGTGTGTGTTGCAGGGTCTGGACATTTTCCTTACTGTAGCTTTCAGTGTTGTTATTACTTCCTTAAGGAATGAAAACACCACTGTGATTTTGTAGAGCCTACATAACAATCCAGCATCACTAGAGATGATTTTTCTTCTTATTGGTATGGGATATATAATTCTATATATTCTAGAATTTTCCTGATAAATCTCTCCATTACCTAATTAGATTTCCACTAGTTTTAGAAAAAGCCCTAGTAGCCTTGAAGGTGTCTCATTTGTCAATCTTGGACGAGCCATGTTTCATCTGTGAATCATGCTGTATGATTCCTATGAATCTTATATTACTATTTCAAGTCAAGAGACCGAGACCAAAAACATAACAAGTATATATGGCTTAAATCTAGACTCATTCTTTACATTGGTGAGAAAAATTATTCATTTAATTCTTTGGGAAAAAGAAAAACACTTTTTGTTAACAAGATAAACATCTATTTAAAGACAATATGCAAAATCCAGGAAGACTTTCATTTCTTGAAGTCAAGGGCTATTTCCTATTCATCACTGAATCCACTGCACTTACCACACCACGTTAACTACTCAAACTTGATGGTACTTATTGAGCTTTCACTATGTGCTATTAGCTTTAGGTATATTCTATTACATTCAAAAAATAAGTCTTTGAAGGTGATACAATTATTTTCCTCATTTTATACATATAGGAGGAAACTGAGGCTCACCAAGATGAACTAACTAAACAAGATGAACTAACTAACAAAGAGGCTGGATTTCCAGATAAAGAAGCTTGCCCCCAGCACCTACAATATAAAGCTACTTTGCAGAGTTGTTCTCAAAAATGTTTGTTAAGGGGAAAATGAAAAGGGCCCAGGTCAGTTACAAGACTTTCTGACAACACATCTGCATCTTTTAAATTTAATAATAAAGCTGTAATTTAGATCTGGTTTTAACCTGGGGAGTGAAAATTTAGAGCTGATTTTAATCTATAAATTGTTTTATAGCTGAAGACTTTGCTCATGTCAGTTCACCACCTAGAGGCCATTTTTACAGCTCATTCTCCAAATCATTGCATGTAGGGAATTACATTACATCTGACAGAACTCTTCTGTAGTACCACATATATCACCATCATCAACTCTTTTCTGGTAAGTTCCATCAGTCTTGTTCTTGAGCCACCACTCACTTTTCTTTACAGACTTGATCTTCTCTTTTGCAAGAGCACACACACATACACACACACACACACACACAAACACACACACACCTTTTTCTAGACTATTTATGTATGACTGGGAGAAAACTTACAAGAAGAGATAATCTTGACTGAGGATGATCATTAATTATTTTCATCAGAGATACAAAAATTAGAGGACACGTCTTTCAGTGGCAGCTGGAAGACTTTAGTTTACATAGAGGTGGGAAACTGGCATATATTCTCTGCAAAAACGTTGACACGAATTAAGCAAAGTTTAGTGAAGAAGTTCTTGGGATTAGAACATATCAGTGGTTCTCAGAATTTTCATCTCATGCTATTCACTCTTCACCACCATCAACTTGAGGACACTCATGAATATGAATGATAAAATTTTGTCTGAAGTATGTTTGGATCTCCTTAACTCTGTACCCCATAATCCCCAACCTATAATTTTTGAAGAAGCTGAGTAGAGAATTCCAATATTGTGTAATTTAAAAATGCCTGACAGCATTAAATTCCCCAACATAAATGGGAAGATGGCTTGGTCAGCCTATAATTTCCTGAAAGGCCCAATAAGGTGAAACAGACACCACCCCGAGTAAAATTTTACTTAATCACACAGACACACCAATGCAAAATTAAAACAGATTTCCACCTGAGAATTCAAGAAATGTACTACCTTGCCCCAAACCAGTAAGAATCCGATTACCACAAGGATGGATAGTTACCCATGGCAAAGAACGGGATTCCCAGCAGGGTGGAGTTGTACTTTCCATCTGTGATGAAGAAGATCCCTGCTGCAGTGACAATGGAGATGCACACTGTGAGCACCCCCAGGAGGCCCAGGAAGGGCTTGCTGCGCAAACAGTCCTTCATGGAGCTGGAGAGGGTGGCTGTGGTCAGGATCAGCACGAGGCTCACCAGGACTTTGCTCCTGGCCAGGATGCTGGTCTTATGAAAGTCTCTCCAGAGGCTAAATGATGCCAAAGAGTAGAGCTGGAGGTCCTGGTGCTCCTCCTGGAGCTTCTTCATAAGCTTACAGAACTCATTCTCCCACTTCTCCCCTATGAGGTCTTGGGTGGCAGAGCCGTAGGTCTGGAGGTAGTAGGTGATTTGAATGGCTCTGGCTGACTTGACCCGCTGGTCCTTACTGTTTGGCACTTCCACTACTCCGCCCAGTTGGTGTCCAATAAAACTGTTCCTCCCATCCTTGAAAACAGAAAAAGGGGAGACTTTAGTTACCAGAGGGATACACATTCCAGAGAACATTCTTACTGTAAGTGAAGGAGCACAAAGAAGGCAGAGGTAAGCTCTAGCAATTATGGAACTGATGTGGGTGGAATGGCATGTTAGGATTTTATATTCTACCATTTTGAGCTACATGGGATACCATGCAAGATGATCAGGATTAGAAAAGATGCAAAGAATTTTATGAAGCTATACAAGACTTGCCACATGCATAAGAAAATGTACATAAATGTTATTTGATCTCATCCATACCCTCACTCCCACCCTTTCCTTCTGTTACAATTCTGTTATAACTCCTTTATGCAAGATCAAGTTTTATGATTCAGTTTTCAGCCAAAAGTGAAGCATGGCATGAGTTAACAACATTTCAAAACTTAAAATGATAATTCATTTAATAAATATATGCTAAACTTTTTAGGATTAACACACACCCCTACACCAACACACACACAAACATTACAAACATTCACACTTGTTCTTTATATTCTGGGGGTACAACTGTGTACTGCAGAACAAGTAGAAGAAAATACTGTTTTTTACAATTAATTTAACAGTGTTGAAATGTTTCTGAACATGATGTGAGCACCCATTCACCCATTACAATCTTCCCTCCAAAGACCTGTCTCAATCATAGGTTGACCTTTTCCTCACAGAAGACAGTGGACAAACCCCCCAAATGAGACTGATAAGATTTCAGATGGGGTTGTTAAACCTCATCTCAATTTCAGAATTTCACATGAGGTAGAGTAGACAAGATCATAAGAGTAGGATATTTATAAGAGAAGCAATCACTCCTCTTTAAGGCACGTATAAGGTAGACACTGAGTTGCTTAAACAGGTTCAGAGCAGTAAGAAAGAAACCAGAAAGAACAATCAGAAAGAAATCTCTGACAGTCATCATCAAATTTTAATCAATCCGGATATTTTCTTTTTGCCACAAGGGTCAAGGTTGTCAGATGGAATATTGAATCCAATAGCAGGTTGCGAGATAGAGTATAACACTGAAAATGTGACAGGCAGGCACAAAAGTAAATTTATGCCATGAATAGATTGAATGTTTGCTAGATCAGGCAAGACATTTACCTCATGAGGATATAAAAGAGTAGAGTCAGAGCAGGAAATAGTTCTTTCTAGAAGGGTAGTGTGGAGTGGCAACAAACCCAATAGCATGATAACCATGGTTGTTTTCACAGAACTGTGAGGCATTGTATCCTCAAGTAGACACATATAACAATTATTGTGAACCTGTTTAGTTCAGACATCTATATCTGAGGTAACTGTATTTTTAACATGCACCAAAGCAATCCTAATACTTGAAAGTGTGTTGCAAACAAAGGAAGTTTGAGAGATTTACAGAGAGTACAAATGCTGTTAGTAAGATCATCAAGAATTGGGAGGGAGAAATTTCATGGTCACTCCACATACACATTTTTACCCTACATGTTAAATAAAAACAATCTTTCTCTAACTCAACCTGACTAACTCTAAGGTAACAGTATATTTCTGAAGAATTTGAATTGAGGGTTATTTTTTCCTTTGCTTGTTGTATCTCCCACTTCCAAGGCATCTTTGTTATTTTCCCATTTTTTTTCCTTATAAAAATCAAAGTGAAATTCCAGCTGTAGGTTCCCAAGGCTCTCTCTTGATTAAACCCCATGGGGTCCTCTGATGAGATGCAAGTGAAAAGGTAGGAAATCTTCGAGGAAGAGGTGGGAAGCCTGTCCCACACTGAGAGATTGTGGGATATGGTTTCCATTCTTCCAGTACAGGTCACATTGATCCTCAATTAGGCTTGTTTATGTTTGTTTTAAGCTTGGTCTAATTTTTAGCTCCACCCTTCTTTCTACTTTGAAATCCTGTCTGTGATGTTGACTTATGCTTCTGATTATTTGAAAGAGAAAGTATTTTAAAAGCTTTATTTATTCATTTAAAAATGTGCAGTTCCATCTGTCTTTACTCATTTCTGTCATCAAAAAGATTTCTCAGGGATCTTTAGCAGCGGAATAAAGATTTACGCATCCCTCAGGCCTCATTTGGAGATTATAGTGGATCAAAGAGGGTGCTGATAATGTGTCTGGACAAAAGTCAAAATTTTAAAGAAGGCAAAATATAGATTTTTAAATAACTGATCTTCATTGGGTTTGGCTAGCTGCTCACTCCCCTTTTGAAGTTGTCTAATTTCCACTTTTTACAAAAATTACTTCATAAAAGATATGCTTTCATCCCATTATATTTAAATCGATGTAAACAAAATGAATTTCTCTCTTTTAATCTGCTCTACTCCATGTACCAGAACAAAATAAACAAGGTCTTTGGATGTCCTTGAATTGAAAGCTCTATTGAAAGGTCCACATCTTGTATAAGACATTGGCCCAATCACTATACTCAGTATGGTCCTGAGAAATACACTTTTATATATTATTTGTAAGAAAAAATTCTACTATTTTGTGAGAAATGGTAGAAGAGTTCATTAGTTTTCCAAACTAACCAATTTATAGCTTCTTCTATGTAGAAGAAACAAAGAATGAATATAACATATGTTTTAATTATCCTCTGGGCAGAAGTTCCCTGGACTTGTAAGAAGTCAGGTGGGATTAATGGAGGGAGCGCTTAATCGGAGTCATTTGACCTGGGTTGCAGCAAGCACCTCACACTAATTGGATAAAAAACCCTTGGCTGGTTCATTTCCCCTTCCAGGTTTCAACTTTCTCACCTCTAAAATAAGCAGATATGAGTATATGAGTAAATGTTTACATGATATGGAAGAAAATTTTCAGCTTTATTATTCTGTGGAAATACCATCTATAAAGTTACTCTGAAGAGATATGAATGTCAGAAGTTATATCATTATAACTAATAGAGCCATAAATTGATTATTTTTACATCTGGACAAAATCTTACCAATCACCAGGTAGAACTGTTTTGTTTAATAGATGAGCAAACAGAGGCTCAGAGAAGGTAAACCTGTTAGTCAAAGTGAGGAACCCAGGGTTCCAACCCAGTTCTTCTGATTCCAAATCTAGTACTTTCCAGAATCCTCTGGGGTGATTTCAGGGAAGCCACTTTGGTTCCTGCTCCCCACTAAATGTTCTTTATGATTAAAACTTATTTTACCTGTAGATCCCCTTTTCCAATATCTTCCTCTCCACTAAACCAATTGCCTACCATTTAACACATATGTAGATTCAACTTCTTCCTTTCCAGTAAAACCTCCTACACAAATTCTAAAATTCCTTTAATTGCAGAAATTGCTTTTATGTCCCAATGAAGTTAAATCTTAAAATAAAGACACATGATGGTAACACATTGCTTTCAATGCCATCCCATTTCAGTGTTTCACTGAATTGAACTGACATCATTAACATGAAACGAATGTCATGGTCCCTAACTCACATCTTTGTGCCCACTTCTGCTCTCCCTCAATCTATCCTCCACATTGAGGTCAGAGCCTACTTGTATAATTCTAAATGAGGCCACATCATTTCTGCACCAAAAACCTTCTACTGGCTTCCACTCACACTAGGAATAAAATAAGAACTCCTTGCTAGGACTGCAGGGCCCTGAATGGCCCATTGCTGGCCAAGCCCTCAGACCTCATCTACTAACCACTCTTCTCCTCTGGAGCTCTTCTCCAGCTTTTCTGTTCTTTCTTCCCACTCCTTGAACACAGCAAGTTAATTTTCACCTCGTTGCCTTTGCATCTGCCGTCCCCTCTGCCTGGAATGCTTTCCTCTATCCTTCTATGGCCAGGGATACTTCCTCATGAGGGTTTTAGTTCAAAGAAACCTTTTAAACCACATGATCTAAACTAGACACCTCCTTTCCAACAATCACCCTATCACATCATCCTATTTTATCTTCTTCCCACTAACCATTTCTATGCAAAATGATCTTATTTAACCATTTAATTGCTCCTTTTCTGTCTCCTTCACTAGAATGTGTGCTTGTTGAGAACTGGCACCATTCCTGTCTTGCTCACCGATAATTCCCCTGTGCCTTGAACAAAGCCTAGCATGTAATAAACACTCCATAATATTTAACTCAGTGAATTCCCCCTGAGGTGTATATAACTAATCATAGGTTATTTGTTAAAGACTACTTCACTAAGAACAGGAAAAGTAAGAGACGGCTCAAATTGTCTGAGGACAGTAGGAACTCAGATGAAGAGAGGTGTATATACAAATCAGAGGCTGGTACAGAAAAAACAAACTTTATCCTTTTTTTCAATCTGCTTTGTCTAGTGTAACATTTCCCCAAAACATGTTTCCTCTTTTATTTTCACTGCACACCAAATGTGTGTGTAAGCTAGTCAACCAACAGAGAGACTTAGCAAGTACCTGGAAAAAGGGTTTGCATGCATCATGGCCTGGAGGCAAAGAATAGAACAAGATATTAAGGAAGTGAAGGAAGTGATGGGATTTGAGGCTACAGATGGAAGCAAGGCCTCTTCTTTAAGAGTCATAAAAGCCTTATTAAGGAGTTGGACTTAACTGTCCTGCAATAGGAACTACTGGTGAGTTTTAAGCAGAGGAATGGCATGATTTACTTTTGGAGTACTCACTCTGATTGCATTGTGGAATATGATTTAGAGAGTAAGGATGACTCTAAAGAAAAGACCTCAGTTAGGAAGTCCGTGCAGTATTTCAGATTCTTGATGCAGCATGAAAAAATGTCAGCCAAGGCAGTCTCTGGTAGGTACATTGTTCCAAGGTGAATCAATGGAATTACAGGTCACAACGCTAGCTCACAGCCATGAAGCATCTCATCACATTATCTCTCCAGGAGCAGTAATGCCAGAAAAAAAAATCTTGGGTTCTTCAGGTCTTATTTAGTTTAAGGTTACTACTTTGTAGCTTTTAAAATTACTCCCACCCGATCCAAACCTCTATAGTGGACAAGGAAATTAAACTCTCAGAGATAAGATCAAAGAATAAATTGTTAAGGAGATTGAAGAGGAAAAAGACATTAATGTCATAAATAACTGTGCAGAGAAAAAATTACTTGATGATGCTTTGAAATTATAGGGGAGTAAGTGTCTATCTGCTCAATATATGTGCTAGGTTGACATTAAGATGCTTTCTGCAACTATAAGATAATTTGGCAGCACAGCTCCTGCCCAAGACAATTGTAATTCAGATTTCATGGATTTTTGATGAGGTAGACACTGCAAGAATATTGGAAACCTTTGGATGATCAGTTGTCTTGTATTGCTGAAAAGAAAATCTTCCTATGTATGGTAGGTAGTGATATTTCTAAAGGAATAAGGGTTTTTTTTGTTGTTTGTTTGCTTGTTTAAACAAGATTTCTCCTCATATTTATTTCCTAACCTATATCTCTTTATTTTATTCTCAGTATCAAGTATATACACAAACTAGGATTAAATGAAATCATCAAGTATCTTGAATTTCCTCTCCAGAGCTTCATGTTTAGTAGAAACAAGCAAATAATGAGAAAGCAAGTTCCTACAACATATTTAGTTAAAAAAAAGAATCAAAAGTCACTTTCAAAATGAAGGCTTTAAAGCATTAAAATGTCCTCATAAAGAATAAATTAAATTTCTTATGTCATATTGCTGAGCTAGGAGAGTGCAGTGGTGTATTTTTGATTTTTTTCAGAGAGGAAGGTTAAAAAATAATGTTTCTGTGTTGTTGAAATGAAATAAGAACTTTAGCTAACCAGAATATAAAATAAGTTTAACAAAGCACTCCAGCATATCAATTAACTGAGACTTGGTTGGAAATTTTTAACACGTGTGGCAGACTGGGTTCCAAGACTTAAGAACTTTATTTGCATCATCCTAGGAAACTCTTCCAGTCACTCTGTGGGGAAGTGCTGTATTTAAGTCACCAATGAAGACATAGAGGCCAAGTGAGAGGAAGTAATTTGAATAAGGTTATGCAACTATTAAGTGGCACAGCCAATCACCTGACCCCTGTTTCTGACTACAACACTTATGTTTTAACACCACTGCACGTATGTTTGAATAATTTATGAATATATTTGAATGAAAGGAAGTACAATACAGCATTTATTTACACAGACTCAAGAGTTCAACCGTCTCACTTAGAGTCCCAGCATCAACACTGACAAGCTATGCAAGTCTCCTAAGCTCTCTGGATGTCAGTTTTATTATTGGTTAAATTAAGAATCATAAGGCATTGTAAGGATCAACTGTGTTAATATATATAAAACGTGTAGAACAGTGCTCAGAAAGTGTTGGATAGTATTCTTATTAATATATGTCATAAATAAAATATTTGAAATGATACTGTTCATTCATTTAGCCATCTAAAATTATTCCACATTTCTTAGCACACATCTGTAATGTGATGAAAAGAACACAAGGCATAGCCAAGGTCCAGTTCTGCTACTGTACAGCAGGGTGACAGAGGACAATCTGCTTGACTTCTCTGAATGCCAATTCCCCCATCTCCAAAATAAAGGGTTTGGCTTATATTATCTCTAAAGGCCTTATTAGCTTTTTATTTAATGACGCATCTGCGGTGAAGTCATTAGGCACTACAAAGTGGGCTAGAGAACTGCCCTAAGGAAAAAAAAAAAGAAAGAAATGAGAAGGAAGGAGAAACACAAGATGACCCATGTTCATTTCCATAGAAACAAGAAGCTTCTTATCTGCTTTGAATCTGGACCCAGTAGCTTTTTCTCCTCTTTCTTTGAGTAATTTCCAGAGACAATGCTTCTCAAATGGAAAAAGATCAAGAATTTGCCCCATTTTACCTAGGTGTAAATCATCTCTCGGTAGTCCGGATGAATTAATTTATTTCTTAGATAGTAAAATTCATTTTATTGTCAGATCTCTATTTCAAGAGTATCCTCTCCACTGTATTGGTTTATCACATAATAGAATAAGTCCTTGTAATTTCTCCTTTATGTATGCAAAATCTTTACATGAATTTATAAATAATGTGTGGAAGTAGAGTTAACATCCATATTAAATGTGAGGCATATAACAATGGTCTTTTTGTTTCCTATAACTCATATTAGTGACCCTGTCCCAAATATTTCCATAAAAAGCAATATTACTATTTTAAGTGAGTCTTCACAAAGGGATTACGATAACCACTCACAGCCAAATATTCCCTACCAAAGAGATTTAGCTCTGATGCTGTTCTACATAAAGGAAGGCTGCCATCACTCATGGAGCATTTGAGGACTGCAGAAAGGCCCTAGGCACAGTGCCCCCTTCAGGAGAGGGAATGAAAGTCCAGCCAGTATAGACTTTCCTTTGGGGTAAGAAACTCGCTCCAAAAAAGACTCTGATTCACAACCACATGCTATGTAAAAAGTGTGACACCAGGGCCATTAGCACCTCTGAGTGGAACAGTAGATCAGACTGACAACCTACAGAGGCAAACCTTAGAGTAGAGCTCAAAACATCCTCCCAGAAATGGGAAAGTAGGGCAGATCAAAAGCATAGACACTGCAGGTGCCTACATAGGGCACCAGGGTGGTGAATTCATGGGGTACCCAAGGACATGACACACAGGTGGAAACAGGCAAGAAGGGCAAAGTCATTCATTCATTCAAGAAATATTCAGTGACCACACGCTCTGTGTCTCTGTCATCCAGTTATTGAGGATAGAGTGATAAATAGCTAGTTCTTATCTTCAAAGAGCCTATGGCTCTGGAGTGGAGTGGGAGATGGGGGAAGATAAGTAAGCAGGCAGGCATTTTTTTTTTAATGAAATATAAATTCTATGGATCCAGTTAGCATAAGATGTTAAGGGAACATCAAGGAGTCACCTAGTCTAGCAGGGACTAAGTAGGCTTTCCAAAGAAGGTGGCATTTTAGCTGAGACCTGAAGCATTAGTAACAATTACCCAAGTGAAGATGGGAGATTTGAACGGTCTTCCAGGCAGAGGGAACAGCATGTGCAAAGCCCTAGAAAGGAGAGTTAAGTATGTTGTGTTCCTGGGACTTTGAGAATGACTGGAATACACAGTGGGGTCAGGGAGGGGTGATGCAGAGATGGGTGCTGGTAGTGAATATGGAGATTTGCTTATTCAAAAGCTCTCTTTACAATGTGAAAAATGAATTTTAGGTATATCTTGGGGATGGAGATGGGCACTAGACAGGCGGGCATGGGATCATTTTTTTTTTTTGCCTTTCTCATAGCTTCGTCTAAGTCAAGATGTACCTAACTGATTATTGTATGAGCACCAAAGAAAGATTTTTTCAGATCTTGTGAAATGCAGACTATTCTGAAAATAAATTTTCCCCACACCTGGAACTTTTTTCCAAAGAACCACCTCTTCTGGAGTGCTGAGGGATTCTTGGAGAAAAGCTTATTTCCTGAAGGAGAGAAGTTGCTGAAAGTGATCGACTCATTTGATTGACTCCCATAAATCTAACGAATTAAAACAATATCTGTGTAGAGTGCCTGGGAAGGCAAATTGTTAGTCTATGTGTAGAAAACAAGATAAGGATAAATAAGTGTAAGATAAAGTCTCTTCCTTGGAAGAGATTATAATTTTGTTATTGAAACAGAGGCACATGAGATGGCAAGAAAATAAAGATTCATAGAGCATTATCACAAAGAAACCATTGCTAAGGAATTAAGATAATTGCTGAGGGCTGCAAAATTATATATATATAGCATGACTGCAACCATGCAAAAATAAATATGCACATATAAATAGTCAAAGGAAATTTATCAAAATTTTAACATTGATTCTTATTTGGTATAAGACTATAGGTCATTTCTGCTTTCTTGGTTAGGCTATTTTCTACTATCTTTTCAAAAACTATTAACTCGTCATCAAAAATAATAAAAATAAGTGTGTTAAGGGAACTGAATAAAGGTTCGACAGAAATGGAAATTATAAATTACATATGACTTCTCATAAAATTTCACTTAGGCAGGCAGTGGGAGAGGAGGGAGAACCAAGAATTGGGAATCCTTTATTCCCAGGCTCAAGTTCTAAGCAATCTGCTTTGTAGCTGCTAAATTAACTTGAGTTCTGGCGGTTCATTCTTCTTTGTGAAGGACTGTGGTTTTGCCTATTGTGACATAATGAATGACAGTATTCTGCTTAAAGTTACAGGTGAGTAACAGCAGACCCCTGGTTTCTAAGGGTAGGGTAAAGTGCTAACACCTCTCTCGAGCTGATCTGACCTTGCACTTCACTAACTGGTGATTTCTTTTCAAAGGAAAGATCATGAGGACCTTGGTGGTTCAATACTGCTTTCCTTGTATTGAACTGGGGTTCTGAACTGGCCCTCATGAGGTTCTTTATTATTATTATTATTTTATTTATTTATTTTGCCGAGGAAGATTTGCCCTGAGCTAACATCTGTTGCCAATCCTCCTCTTTTTTTGCTTGAGGAAGATTAGCCCCGAGCTAACATCTGTGCCAATCTTCCTCTATTTTGTATGTGGGTTGTGCATGGCTGATGAGTGGTGTAGGTCCGTGCCTAGAATCTGAACCCACAAACCTGGGCTCCCAAAGTGGAGGACACTGAACTTAACCAGTAGTCCATAGGGCTGGTCCCTGAGGTTCTTTTTAATTTTAGCCTTTATATCTTTCCTTCCCATGAGTTTTTTTCTTTAATCTGATAACAAAGGCTAGATTATTTGATCAATCAAATGAAAATTTTTTTGAGTGTTTTCTATGCATGAAGCATCATGTTAAGCAAAAGCTGGCTTATTTTTTTCTTGAATTATCCAGATAATTGTAATCACAGAGGTCTAGATTATGAGGTTGATTAAAACTTCCAGGAAATATGCCATTAATTTATGCAGTTTGGAGATAGTATTGTCATGTATGAACTCCATGTTTCTAATTTCTATTTTGCTTTGTTTTCTAAGATTGTATCAAATTTTCATTCAAATGACCTCTTCTGATAATAATACATCTTGCCTTTTACCATTGTTATCTGTGTATCTGTTTCATCATTCCAACTAGACTTCTAAGTTCTAAGATGGGAAATGAAGGTGGTACCTTCTTTGAGCTAAAAGAAACTAATTTGGAACTTGTACCTCAAGAAAACGTAGAGGAATGCACATATTGTGAAAGAATGTGAAACCAATATTGTAGCCTTTGTCTGTAGTGTGGGTGAGGTTAGCTTTGTCTTAATCCTTTTATAAAACAAAAGTGACACCCTTGTATCTCTACTGAAGATGAATCAGATCTTAATAGCTCCTTGTCTCATATGAGTATCTTCCCTGCTTCTTTCTTGCTCCATCTCCTTTCTCACGTAGTCCTCCTGCCTCTCTTTTTCCTGCTCTTTTTTTCCTCTCTCTCCCCTCCCTTCTGACCCTTTCTCCCTGTTTTCCTCCTCTTCCCTCTCCCATCTCTGTCCTTTATTTGAAAGACAACTACCTCAAAGCCACAGCGAGGGATAATTATTGAACTATGTCAAATCAAATGCTAGATAAAGAATGCAATACTTGCTTAAGTCCATTTTATCTTCACTAAATTACCTTTTCTTTTTAATCCCCAAAAGGACAGACGTGCTTTGAAAGTATCGTGTGTGATATACATTCTAATGAGATCCATGCAATTGTTCCTTACTACTACCAGGATATTCAGCGTCAAAGATATTAAAATAATTGAAAGCCTTTTGATAAAGTCAAGAAAGTAAGTAAGTATTCTCCTATCTTTCTGTTCCATGTGGAAGTTAAATATTACTTCTCTCAGCATAGGAAATGAGGGTGTAACGGCCCACCTTTGCAAGCGTGTTAACATTTTCTGGGTTGATGTGACATATTTTAGTCAAGTGCATGGGCTAATCTTTGTATTAAACTATTTTTGGATATCTAGCAAAGGAGTATTTGAATACCTTTGAGAGGTAAAATTTTGAAAATTAATCAAATCTTTAAGATATCTGAATGAAAAATTAACTCAAAAGCAAAGTACATGGTTCTATTTGATAATTTAACTTACTGGAAAAGATTATCCAAAAATCTTTAAAGATTTAGAAAATAATTTCTTTTTATCTCTTGAGAGGAAAAAAATTGCCTATCTGGTTATCTTTGTTTAAGGCTAATATTAAAGTTTGCTTGCATTCCACCTACAAATACTTGTCTGAGGTAGGAAAGAAGTGACCCACCCAAGCTAAGTATGTTAAGCAAGGAAATAAGCCAGAAGCACAATAAGTTATATGTAACAACTGTAGGCTTTAGCTCTATTAAGGCAGGTAAAATTTCATGTTATTTTATTATTTAAATGAGAACAATTCATGGAACATTTATATATATGTGTTTTTAGTTTTATACCTATGTGACATTTTTCAATTAATAATATTCACAAATTAAAATCTTTTATTTGATCACATATCCCCATTTTTGGTTTGGAACATGTGGTAACTTTAATAAGTTAGGTGGTAGTAAGTTACAGTGAGTAAAGGCATATTTGATGGATAATCCCAAAAGGTTTTGGCCATTGATTTACTTATATTTTTATGCAAAAGGGGAAAATATTAAGGTAGACAGTCTCATTATAATGAAAGTAATCATTGCTGTGAATTTACTATTCAAAATTAGGCCAATTTTAAGTGGGCCAACCCACATTCCAGCCTTTGGGAGTTTAATTGCCTCCACTACATAAACATGATTGCTGTTTCTTCCAGCCACACATAAATAACCCTCTTAGCTGTGTCAGTTCTCATATTACCTAGCCCTATTTCATGGAGTTTAGAGACAAGGCTTCTAATCAAAATTGCACTCCTGTTTTAGGTTGGTTTCAATTTACTTCTGAATTTTCTAAAATAGCACCAAGTTTCAGCAGCCCAATTTCTCATAATTTGACAATCAATATATTTGTTTTCTTCAACAAATCACTACCTTTCTTTTCAAAGGAAACAACTTTAGTGTAGAAAATTCTCCCAAACCTGTTCTTAAGAAGTGTTAAGAAATGGATTGAGATCTACCCCCGATTCTTCAGAGGAAAGACCTATAGGGCACACTAGAGGTCACATGACCTCGTTGCCATGGCAGTAACGGCAAAACCACTTTGCCATCACTGTACTGCTGGCAATAGTCATTGGGTTTTAAAGTTCAGAGAACTTGGACTTGAGTGCTTATTTGGCCACTTAAAACCGCTGTGACTTTTGGAAAGTTACTTAGATTCTCTGAACCTTTTTCTTCAGTTATGAAACAAGACTATCTAGCTCATAAGCTTTATTGTAAGACATAAGTGTAATTCTACACTCACACGGTTTCATTTTGTGTTTGCTGACTTGTTATCTGATCATCCAACTGGATTGTTCAGAGGAATATAATTTCATCAGAATAATTTGCAGCAAACCTTGATTTTAATATCCTTGTTTCAGTACAATGTTTCATGCGTGCTATAGATATTAAAAGTTCTCTCTGATATTCTGTAACATGTCACAGGCATCACTGATGTTTGCTCAAGAATACCAAGAACACTGTGTTTGCACAGTGTTAATGTAAATCCAGTGTATTTCGCCTTCTACATTGAAAGCAGAGATCCTCATTCAAACGACTTGATTATATTAAAGTGAAGAGAAGAAAAAAAATACAGAGTGAGAGATGCAAATACAAAAATGGCACACATAGACATTGCTTCCAACTTAACACACTCAACAAAAAAATTAGTTTTTTAGAGCATCTGCTACAAACAAAGCTATTTTACAGGCACAAAGACACAAAAGGCTGGTCCATTGTCCTTAAGAACACTCACTGCCATTCTCTCTTACTGTAACACAGATTAATTCCCTAGAATTTTGCAAGCAGTCAGAGAAGTCGAGGTGGCTATGTCACGTCTTCCTTATGAATAGGGCGAGAGGTTCTCTTTTTTACAAAGCTTATGAAAAGAGAACAATCTAACATCCTTCATTTACACGGAGGTACTTTGTGGAAGCACGATTAACTTGGTAAATGGGTATCTGCTTTGACTGAAAGATCAGGGCTATTTGGAACCACTGCAATAAGTTACATAAGCAGGTGTTCAGGGGAGACTTTTCAAATGCATAATTGCTATGTCAATGCACTGTTAAAAACACCAATAATAACACACACATTAAAAACAAGAATTCCTCAGAACTGGGGCTGGCAGCTGTCTGGACCACTTTGGAGCTGTTTACAAGGAAATACTGAGTGAGGTTCTAAAAGAATGGAATGGCACTCAGGACTGAGCCACCCAAACTGGAATAATAAACAACTCCTTCTGGTGTGGAGGGGCAATGAGGCTCACCACTCCTTCGAACAGCAGTTTGAGCAATGATGTTTGTTATTGCTCATCCAGAGCGGAAAAGAAGGATGAACCCGAAGGAGACATCGGAAGGGACTTGTGTAACACCCAAAGGAATCTGGAATAGTTGCCATTGAAAATCTTTAAAACTAGAAGTGACCTGATGAGATATGTGTTAGAAGTTCCCTCTGGTAGCAATATGAAGAATAGTCTGAAATGCGCATACTGGAATTTTACGACAATACTGACAGGGTGATAGATGAGTAGGTTTCAATAGACATCCAGGTGAGAGAGAATGAATCTCTAAATCGAGCAAGTGGCAATGGAGAGAAGAGAAAGCGAGTTAACAAAGAGATATTTAAGAAGTACAGTGGATAGAACTTGGTGACTGAATGTGAGAAATGAAGGAAAGAAGAGAGAAGTAGGTGATTACTCCATAGTTGTGGTTTAAGAGCCTGGCAGACAACAGTGGCACTTACCAAGCTGAAGACCACATTTATATGGAATTAAGGGAACTGGAATTGAGCTCTCTATATGGAGTTTTAGTTACCTGAAAAACATCAAGTTGGAGATACTCACAAATGAGTAAAATTATGGGTAGATTTGCTTACAACAAAGGCTAGAGGTATTACACAGCTAACAAACTGTGGTTAAGGCCACACTTGCCCAGAGAGAGTGAATAATGTGAGAAGACTAAAAGACTAGAAGGGAGAATCCATAGAAATAAGGAAAATAAGGTCAGAAAATTCATAAAAAAGCAAAACAATGTAGAAAAATAGCAAAACTTCTTGTAGAGTCTACATTGATGAAACATTTCACTAGACCTGATGGGAAAAAAAGAATTAAACTAAGGAAGAATTATAATGGATGACAATCCATTTGCTGACATTTTAAAATCTATCTCAGAATAAATTTTTGTAGGTCACGGAATTACAATATAATCAAACGTTCCAATTTATTGAAATGAAAGTGGTTCAGATCCAAAGAATACTCTTCATTTGGAATATTTTTTCAGTGCCTTAATCGGAAATTCCCACCAGTCTAGTGAAGTTGCATCCTGTTCAACCTTTTGAGATGAGGATTTTAACGAGAAATTTGCATTTCATTATAATGATGTACCCTCTGTCCTTGACTTGGTAATTCTCCACAGAAGCAGGGACTTTGGACCATGTGCTCAGCATAGAGTAATGACAGAGTCCAGAAAATTTATCTCAGACATTAAAAAAAAAAGCATGGTTAAAAGAAAGGGAGTATGAAAAAACACACTCTCCTCTGCTGGGTGCAATATAAAGAAAATCCTTAGAGGTGACCTCATGAATTTCCTGTTTCACAGCCAGGCATCTCTGAAGACGGAACTAGTCATGAAAAGAGTCCTGTTAGATTAGGTCACTGAATATGCTAAGAATTATTTGTAAAGGGAAGCTTGATCATTCAGGCCACATGAGTCAGCAGTATATTTTAAGCAGGGAAATAGATGTGTGTGTATGCGTGTGTTGAGGGGCGGTGGGATAGTTTCCAAAATTCTTACTTACTTTGGCATGGCAACATCTTGAATAGACAGTAGTTAAGTTAAATAATAAACAATTAACAAAAAATGAACTCCTACTTATGAAGCAATAGCATATTGCATTATGAATAATTTTAACAACTTAATACATTTGCTGGTTATCATAAAATGGACAGGTTTTCAAGTTGGATCAATATGACCATCAAAGCCATGATATTTCTGAGAAAACTTCAGAATTTTCTAAGTCAACTTCCTTGCAAGAGAATTTCTTATCTGTGGTAAATAAAAAGAACTGACAAAAATTTTCAAGAAGCTTAAACTGGAAAAAAAGCTCTTTTCTCTGAAGTCTTACAATGTTTTCTGGATTGCTCCTATGACAACTATAATTATTATATGGTATTTTCATTGTTTTTGTTTCTTCCCTTCTTTACTGGAAACTCCTTGAAGGCAGAATAAATGTTTGATTATGTTTTGTTTTGCAATGGCCTATAATAGAGTATCTTCTCAAAAATCATTTATTGAATAAAAAGCAATATGATCCTTACCAGCAAAAAAACTTTTCTTTTTGAATTGTGTGTCTCTTTTGAATAGAAAAGGACAGGGTTATGATTACACAAGGAAGCCAACTGGTCTAATTTATATATGAAATTCCCGAGTTTGAAATCAGCTTGTAGCCAGTACAGTTAATCATTTCTCAGAGGTTACGCAGCTAAACCTCCTCCCAGTATCATGGGAAATCCCAGTTGCTGGAACTACGTGGATCTGAAATGTTGTAATTATGGGAATCTTTTGCATTTATTTTTGTGGAGATTGCAGGAAGCCATGAGTGACAAGCCCAAGGGCTTCTGAAAAAAAAAATGTGACGTTTTGTATTCTTTCCAATCTTCCTGTTAATCTTTGGAGCCCAGTGTTCTCTTCTGACTATCAAGAAAACTAAGTGACTTATAGCTTAGAAGTCCTAGAGTGAAGTCTCCGCCTCTTCTATCACTGACCAGCCACATGACTGTCTGCCTCCATCTAACTTCAGCAACAAATGTCTCAAGGAGCACTGCCTTGCTTGCACCTCTCCATCAGGTGATACAGACCTTCATCACTTTTCCATCTGTAGATTTAGTGTGGAGTTCGTGCTGCACACATTGCAAACAATGCCCCAGGCCATGTGCATGGCCTTTTTCACAGTGCCCAGGCAGGGGAGCCAGGCATTAAGAAATAGTACCCTTTCTGAAAACTCTTCCTCCAGAGGTGTGGAGACTTGTAATACCAAATCATAACAGTAGAGAAGGGCAAGATATGAAAGTGGCAAGCAGATGGATGGGATCCAGGTCATTCATGTTTTTCTCAGAATGGTAGCTGAGCCAGCATTCTGTCTTCTCTCAAATTTCTTTTCCATTGATTTCCATAGCCTTGCTTTTTGCCTCTTATTTGGGCCTGAAATTCTTACTACAAGGTGTTAGACCACAAAGGGAGTGGAGGCAACATTCCCCAGAAAATCACCCTTAAGAATATTAATTCTGGATGGGAATGGTTAGCTTGGATGCTGTTCTTTCTCACTAGCAGGTCAGCCCAGAGCAACAATCTGTTACCTTGGAAAGCAAAGAGCAAGGGCCTAAGAGAATGACCCATTAAATAAACAGGTTTTGAAGAGTTAAACATGAGGACATGAGGCACCTCTTGAGGAATTGTGGGCCGTGGAGGATGCTACATTTTGTAGGAAACCCTGGACTACTGAATGTTGGAGAAAAAGAGGTAGCTTGAGCATACTGCACATTTTTTACTAGAATTAGCTGTGGGATTTTTTTGTGTGTGACAGATGTAATAGCCATTTTTATTTTATGAAAAACAAAACCAAAAAAACCCCACAAGTGCTTATGACCTAAAATGGCAAGCTTTAGGTAAGCAGGCTTAGACCTCAATGACGGCACATTTGGATAAGGAGAGATGTTTAAGGACAGTCATTACTAGGTGACTAGGTGTGGTTGCCAAGGTAGAACCTGACAGATAGAGCTTTTGGGTATAGATCTCACCAAAAGGGATTAGAATTAGGCCTAGATACAAAGATCAGTAGTTCACTGTCCTGCATTCTCTTAATTTCCTTGAAACACGGTGACCCTTTGGTTAACATCTTACAGAATGAAGCTGCGGGAGGGAAAGCACTAAAAATTTATAATTTATGAATTATAGCATTGTTAATGTTTGAATGGAACTTTGAAATATTAAAAAAATACTTGAGACGTATAACAGGGAGACTGTTGGGGTGGGAGAAAGGGTGTCCTGAGACTGATTGTTCTCTATTCCTTTGCTGCTTCCTTCACTTCTGAGCCTTGGCATACTGTGTACTTTTCCAGCTCTGTCAGCAGATCCACCACTCAACAATTACTGCAGGCACCATCTCCTAGCAGAATAAACTCCCTTTGCAGTCAATGAAAATTTTGCCTTGCATTCCTAATCTTCTTATTCTCCAAACAATGATTAGAAGATAAAAAGTCTTGAAGAAGTGAGTAATAATAAAACACTAGTTAAAGGTATCTGGGCAGTGAGCTACCTTATCAGGGACAGCAAAGTATCTTCCTTTCCACAACAGCTGTTATACATATTCTACATTCACCCTCCCCCAAAAAGGGGAAGACATATTTCTCCAAGAGTTGAACCACTTCTTCATGATGTTCTACTATTCTTGTATACTAAAAAGCATATGAAATGCAAAATGTAACTGCTTTTTCTTTACTTTTCTCCTTTATCTTTTTTTTCTTATTTGTGTGGCAGATGAATAATGATCTCTTCATTTTGCAGAGAAATAGATTGAAATATCATGATTTTTCCTAATACATATAATATACCATTGAAACACTTACTTGGAAGATGGCAATGCATGAATCCACATGAACAGCTCAAACTCTATCATTTACAATAATAAAGTATGAGGGTGAGTTGGGTCATTCTGAATTAGAAATATCAATCCTTCAGAAGATTCTAATATTGACTCTATTATAGTGGTTTTCAAAGTGTATTCCCTGGACCAGCAGCATCAACATCACCCGGTAACTTGGGAGAAATGCAAATTCTATGAATTCTGATTCTCTGAATCAAAAACCCAGAGAGCAGGACCCAACAATATGTGTTTTAATAGCTCTTAGGTGAGTCTGATGCATAGCCAAGTCTGCAAACCACTAGCCTAGAACTTTTTCCTGTGCTTACAACATCAGCTTGACGGTGAAGAGTCAAATTTCACTATCAAGTAACATGGTAAGAAGTTTAATTTTTTTTTTTTGGTTCCCAAGAAATTAAGTATAATGTATGTTAGCAGAGAGATGCTTAAAAGAAGCCAGTGAGATACAATTTAAGGAGAAAGAGCTTATGCTAACAAGACAGATTGAGCCTCATGGGCAGTTAGGAGAAAAAGTGAGAGCACTAAGGTGAGGAGGTAGGAAAGTACTTAAAGATGACATGGTATACTGAAGAAATGTGGAGGTACACACACCTTAGAAGTCAAGGGAAGGAAGTACACACAGATTTGTGTCTTTTTCTTTTCTTCTTTTTTAAAAATCTCATTCTAATCAAGCCTGGGCTTACTCAGACATGCCTTTTGAACTTCAGAAAGGAAGCCTTCAAGGGTTTAAAAGAAAAAGTTGACAGACTTTATGGCATGTAGCTCCATAACAGAAAAAGAAAGCTCAAAGTTTCAAAAGTCCTAAAAATATCATTCAGACTATGCAAATAGAAGTAATTGCACTGAGGAAGGAAAAGGGGAGAAACTTACAGAAAATAAGAAGGCACAGAATGTTCTCCAACAAGCTTAACTTTTAAAAAGAGAGGTCCGAATAATGAAAAGAAGGAGACAATTTGAAAGGACATCGTGACTCTATAAGAAAGTGTCCAAAGGCTAAATTTAAAATAAGCCACCAAGGGGTCAGCCCCGTGGTATAGTGGTTAAGTCTGGTGTGCTCTGCTTTGGCAGCCTGGGTTCGCGGGTTCAGACCCTGGGTGGGGACCTACACAACTTCACAACTTGTCAAGCCATGCTGTGGTGGCAACCCACATTCAAAATAGAAGAAGACTGGCACAGATGTTAGCTCAGGGCAATTCTTCCTCAGCCAAAAAAAAAAAAAAGGAAAAAAAAGAGAAAAGAAGGAATGAAGAATAAAGATACTACTTAGCTTCTGTTTTCTCTTTCCATGAGAATGAAGAGGTGGAAAGAACATAGGGGAAAAGGAATTGAAGCTGAGGAAGGAATAGACGATGATGAAAACAATGTTGAATGATGCTTTTACATCACCTTTGTCCTGACCTGGATTAATTACCACCCATGTTCCAAGAGAACATGAGAGGGAGACTGAGCTGCGAATAGTGATGTTGATGCAGCCATAGAGAATAATGTGGGATCAGAGGCCTGAGGATAGGCAAACATAATTTGGGTTTAAAAAAGGAAAGAAAGTGAATTTCTCACATGCATCTATAAGGATTGATTTGATTTGAGGCCTAACATTTCAGGGAGTAGTGGGTGAGCAATTAAGATAAAAGATAGGGATAATGGGACATTACTTTGAGGTTTGTTTTGTTTTGTTTTTTTAAATGGGGTCACAGACAGATATATTAAAGAATTACAGAGGACCTGATGCACCTGGACCCCATCAAGGCAGCATCTGAAAAAGTCTCTTACAGGCAATGTCAGGACTTTCATTTATTCTGCTGGCCAGAAAGTAAATTGATAGAACTGCTTTGGAAAGCTTTTGGCATTATCAAGTAAAGCTGAAGATGCAGAGACTCCATAACCTGGGATTCATCTCTTAGTTAGGTAGCCTGGACAAATTTTGCACACAGGCACTAGGAGACAAGTGCACAAAAGTTCATAGCAGTATTGTCTATAATGGCCTCAAAGAGCAAACAACACAAATGCTCATGAACATTACAATTTATTTTATGCTACAGTGGCCCAGGTTCATGGGTTTGGATCCCGGGTGTGGACCTACACCACTCATCAAGCCATGTTGTGGCAGCGACCCATGTACAAAATAGAGGAAGATTGGCAACAGATGTTAGTTCAGGGTGACTCTTCCTCACCAAAAAAAAAAAAAAAAAAAAAAAAAGCTAAGTAAATCAACATGGATAAATCACACCAATATAAGGTTGAGTGAGATTAGCAAGGCACACATATCACAGAATTCCATTTAGATAATACTCAAAAACAGGTGAAACAGAATCATATTATCTAAGAATGTATACTTAGGTGGAAAAACTATAAAGAAATACAAGGGAAAGAGATTTTCACAAAAATCATACTTTGGTATGGTTCTTACCGCTCTGGGGGAGGAAAGAGGATATGACTGGGGATAGCTGCCACAGGAATACTGAGCTACCGGCAGTGACTTATATTTTAATTCTGGTGGTATTTCCATGGTATTTGCTTGATAATTATCCTTTAAATTATACATATCTCTCATATAGTCTTCTTAATATGTGATATATTACACAATTAAAATGCTAGAGAAAGTCTCTCATATTATTGTAAAAAAGACAAAAGTATTTGGGGTGATAATGTTTAATAGGAAAATTTGTGTAACTGAGCAAGATACTTATTTAATCATTGCTATCAGAATAGGCTTGAGAGATTTTTCAGGGGTATGTCGAAGGGTTCTGTCTTCAACCTTATTCATTGTTTCAATAAATACCCTTTATCTGGGACTCAGAGGAAAACATAAGATATGAATATCAGATTTGAGGCTTACACGGAAATGGGATGGGCATGGACCTGCTCAGTGTTTCTCAAACTTCTGTGTGCATAGGAGTCACCTGGGGATCTTGTAGAAGTGCAGATCCTGGTTAAGGAAGTGTGACGTGGAGTCTGAGCTTCTGCATTTCTAACACGCTCCATTGATGATGATGCTGTGGATCAGGGGATGCCACTCTGAGTAACAAGAGGATAGGCAATCTTTCAGGTCCTTACCAATCCTAAAACTTAAGGATGCGATGATTCTAAGTTTTACTTTAGGTGCACGCACAAGTCAATCTCATACTACTGAGGCCATGCCACTCACAGGGTCATAAGGATGGCTTATCAATCCAAGCAGTCTGATTTCCCTCTTCTTCCACATTCTCTCTTCTTTTTTATTTACATTTTCCCATCTTTATTTACAAGGATTATATTTTCATCCATTCTGAAATGTAATCATGGATCCTTGGTAAGTATTCATCCTGACTTTTTCCTTATAATACATGAAGTAGCAGAAAGCATGGCCACCATGGTCCAGAGGCAATTCCCTCCTTCTCTCAATAGCACCAATACTGTGAATATGTCAGTTTTTGTCTCACAGGAGTCAGGAAGGAAGGAAACAAAATCAAGTGTGTCTTGCTTTCTAGTTCTCATAATGAGAGAGTTATAATGATAAGTTATAAATTTGAGGGCTAACAGGATGGTTCTAAATTATGAACAATGAGTGTTTTATGAACAACTTTATGGCATGGAAAAAATGGGTTTAGAGTAAGAAAAAAATAAAATCTATTGATTAAGTTTGTACTATATGCCAGATACATTGGTAGCTGCTTTCCTGTGCTTTAATTCCCTCCATAACTCCATGAAATGGGTATTATTTACATTTAACAGAGAGAAGTCAAGTGGCTTGCTCAAAGCAACATGTCATAATAGATAGAGTCAAGATTAGAAACCAGTATTATAATTTCCAGGAGAGAGTCCCTTTTGACCCACCACACTGCCTCACTGAAGCTCCTGGAAAGAGCCCAAATCTTGTTCTGGTGAAGGATGGATGAGAGTACCAAAAATTTTAGCTTATTCAGAAATATCTTGAAAATTGCATCTTTGATATATACAAAAATCCATAGTGATGATTACGGCAGGTATCCATTCTGAATATCATGTTTTAACCAAAATCCAAATATCAACCCATTACATGTAAATTACCAGTTTCTATGGATTACAGTGAGATGGGTTTTGTTTTAAAAACTGGTTCCTAGGGAACTTAGCAGTGACAAGTTCAATTTAGTGAGTAAACTGATTCATACCACAGAATAGAGAGGAAATGGGCCTCTATCCAGTTGAGAATCTAATTAGACTCTCAATTTTCATAATAGAATATGAGTCCTGCTACTACCTCCTCTGGTTTCTGAATGTGTTCACTCTTCCACACTTAGTAATATAGGACATCAGCTCTTTAGTTCCCTATCAAAGCACACAACTTCAAACAATCTGAAATCCAACTCTTACCAAATGTATAGCTAAATAAAGTAACTTGGCAAATACTGACTAAGGGACATGTTGCTCACTGACTCTGTGAGATTTGTTAAAATCTCTCCGTGGTACGTGTTAGGACATGACAGGTCTACACACCCAGCCCTCTCAGTTTAGGCTTCTCACAGAGCTTCCATCATTAAAATGTTTTAATGCTATGCTCTTAATTTTTATCATAGGTTACTTTTAGCCACAGCTACATACAATTTCCCTCTGTGCTTGACAAAAATGTCAGTGGGATTATTGTCCAGCCTATCAATCCTTCAAGATTCAGGGATAGGAAAAACTGGTATAATCATATCCTTCCTGTTGAGAGGGTCATGCTTTTCTCAGTTGTATCTTCTAGCATCCAGAAAACTGATCTGAATTTGCAGTTGAAGCTTACTAACTATTTGATCACTACTGCTAGCCTATGTAGAGTAACATCTTTATTCTAGTCTTTTACTCTATTAGTTTCCTTCATCTTTTTTAAAGCCATCTGAAATTATTTGTGACTATTTACATAACTCGTAAAAAATTTCAAAGTGCTTAGATTGCTGGAAGAAAGGGCAACACACTGTAAAATTCCTTTGCTGACTGGTATAGTTTAAGACATGCACAGAAACAGATTGACAAATTGATTAGAATCTTGGTGCTCAAGGTCATAGCTGTAGGAAGCAAAGAGACTGGTCTTCTCTTAAAGTTCACAATCTGTGAACGCAGGGACATGAAGAAGAGGTCAATGATATGTTGTTAGGTATAAACACTTTCTTCTCTTCTTGTTGATCAACTCCAAGAAAAGAGAAAAAATTTGTCATTCCTCACTCTTTCTTTACTCTTTTTGTTTACTATCGATACTCACATTGAGCAATTTTTAACTCAAACCTAGGCCCATAAACAGGGGCTTCCTACATGGGAGTAGGAAGGGCTCCACATAGCTTCCTATTGGGCAGTGTGCAGACAGGCAAACACTGTGAACTTGGAGTCAGAAGATTTGTGTTTGAGTTCACTCTTTCCTAGCTTTGTGTCCTTGGAAAAATCACTTTTTTCCAGGAATCTTAGTAATTTGATCTTTAAATGAGAATACTAACGCAAATGCACTTCAACACAATAGAAATATAAGCTCTAACCTATGTCTGGGCTAGAGGGCCCGCTGCTCCCTATAAAACAAGTGCTTCTTCACAGAGGCTAAAAGGTGTGATAGAAATACCAGTTCAGCACTCTGGACAGAGAAATGGAAATTGACTAGTATGCAAACAATTGCGCTTTCCAACCAAGTCACTGACCCAGTCCTGTTATCCTGGATGCTGTTTGCTGGACCACTCTTTCAGGCAACTTCCCCAGGCCACTGCATTGTGGTTTCTTCCTTCCTATTTTTCTATCCTGCAGTTCTTTAGTTTCTAGGTCTTGTCTTAGTCAAAACACTAGGCAGACATCTGATACTGTGGAAACTTAATAAATACTATATCAGTCAATATAGTGATTAATCAGAAACATCTACCAACAAAACCCAGCACCACAAACAGTTGCCTGTATTTTCTCATTTGCTTTATTTTTACTGAAGGAACACTGGCCAGAAAGAGACTGCCAAACTGTTGCCTACTCTGATTTCTGATGAATGTCAGTGGTGTTGGGTCTAGTTCCTTAGCTAATGTATCAAACATATTTGTTGAATTTCTACTGTGTACTGAACTGAGGGAAAGTATTAGTCACTAAGTTGAAAATACGAGGGAACAAATATTAGAGTTGGAACAAATTAGAGAAACATTTTTAGAAAGGCCTGAAGGTATAAGCAAACCCACACATTAAAGGTATCCACTGCTAGGGAGGTATGAACATACCTTCAATACACATAAATATGCACAAACACTTTCTGTCTTTACATTTTCTTTCATTTCACTAAATTTCCATGTCAATCTCAAGCCTTCTCACAGTGGTTGTCCGACAATTATAATTTTCTGATACAAACTGTTCTTTTCAATATCTTTGACAATATTAGTAATGTCCAGATGCCAATCTGAGGCATACACTTGACAGAATTGCTAGGGAAATATTATTCATTCCCTATCAAAGTATTTAATTATTCTCTTCATGCTGAGAGACAGCATTTTTTGATGTCCAAAATCACAAGACTACCACTGGGAATCTCAAGATTCTGTTTCCTCACTTTTTTCATCTTAGTCTCCAAGTTTTGCCTCGAGCATACTTACTCTTTCTGTACATTCCTTTACTCTTACTTTAAGTCATTAGAGTGATAACTTGTAGTGCAGGTTTGCTGTAAAGTATGCTTTATAATGGCATGGCATGGATATGAATCAAACCTGAAATATTATCATTCTTTAAATTCAAATGCCTGTGCTTGCTCTTCTTACTATGTACAACGTCTGTAAGAAATGCCACCAAAAATAGGTGCCAAGCACATAACAATATTCAAAAATGAAAAACATGCTTCCAGATGCCAAGTATTTATAAAAGTGAGGCTGTCGGCCTCCTCGAGGGGATATAGCTTATCAGATGCACTGTAACTGTTATACTGAACTCTTGCGGATCTAAAGAAGAGGTGCTATTTAACACTGAGGCAGAGGTAGAGAGTTTTCAGGCTTAGCCCCTTGATCCAAAATCTAATGTAAAATTGTCTTCAGTATATGAGAATTAGAATGTAAAAACTCAGGGATTTGAGGTAAAAAGAAGAGAAAGAAATAAGAAGGGCAATATCATTATTCCTGGTTGAGACTGATTGCAGGACTCAGTATGTCTTATTTTATGAGGCCTTTCTCAAGGGGAGTTTAATGCTGCTGTTTCATGTATTTTCACTAATGTTTTAATTTTTATACTTGTATCCTGAGGCATTTTCATGAATGGAGCAATTTTAGATATGGGAGAGGAAGAAGATGACATTTTATTTTCTGTGCTGCCAGAAAGTTTTAACACAGCACGAAGACATTCTTATGTCATCAGCAACTATATTATTTTCACCCATCCTTTCAGTGTCCAGTGATTCGTTCTAAATTGAAGGCAAGATTGTAATACAAACCTGTAATACATTTGTCTAATTTGCTTTGTAGATTTGAGTCTTCCTGGTCTAAACACAGTTCTAAATGATGCATTCTAAAAGATAGAAAAAAAAAAACCCCAACAAATTTGAGGTAAGGGTGTCTGACACTCAGCAGAGGAAAAACATCAATCATTTTGAAAAAAAAAATGGCTTTTTTTAAGAAAAACAAATCTAAACTAGGGGTAAATGGTTGGTAAACTGTAGCCCATCAACCAAATCTAGCCCTTGCCAGTTTTTGTAAATAAGTTTTATTGGTACAGAGCCACACTCATTTGTTTACACATTATCTGGCACTTTACAGAAAAGTTTACTGACATCTAGTCTAGAGCATGCAAAATAGGTATCTGTAAGTTCCAATTTTATTTACTGCCATGTTTTACTAAGCTTAGAATCCTTTTTTATTGAAATGAGTAAAATAAATTTTGAAAACAAAGGAACATAGGAATTTTGAGGTTTAAATTTCCAAATATTTTTGACATGAGTTCCAAATGACAACATCCTCAAAATCCTGTCAAACAGCATCTAATTAACTGAAATGCCGTTGAGCTTCAATGCAATAGTACCACAAGATTTGGAGGCTGCAATGCTAAGCAGAATTTGCAAACAGAATTTATATGTTGGTGTTTTCGCACCAAATCTTCAAAAGACTATGCAATTGCACACATTACAGAATATGCCCGATTCCTTATTAAAAATATAACTGCTATCTCTTTCTCCTGACCTTTTACTACAGCCCTTCCATCTCTGCCACAATGGTTTATTATACATTGTCAACTCTGCATATCATCCCTACATCAATCATAGGTGGAGAGGAAGATCCTAAAGATTTCACCCCTCTGGCTCCAGGCAGCCCTGCATCCAAATTATCCAGGGAAGACAGCTGCATGTTGTATTTCTAAAAATACATTTTTGGAGTGATAAATTTTACTAACAACCTTTAGAATTAGAAAGCTTTCCTTAGGCCTTTTACTGTACTTTAATTCTATCCCCTCCTCTAACTCAGCAGAGATGAGGAAGAGAATAATTCCTTGATCTCAGGTAATATTTCTAAAATTGCAGGTTTTGATTATTCCGCAATGCCTCCACCCACACAGGATTGTTCATTTTCATTCTTCTTGTTCTTGAGATGCCAAGAGATCCTTGGTGCCCCTACTTTAGAGACCTTTACAATTTAACTGCATTTATTTTTTAAAATGTGTTTCTTCCCTTTAGAGCATACACAATCACATTTACTCATTGCTTATTTTGGAATAGTCACTGAAAAGTGCTTCTCATTTCCATCCTTCCAGTGACCCATAGGATAGCTCCTATCATTATCCTGTTTTAAATTGAGAAAGCCAAGGCTTAGAGAGAGAATGTCATTTAGTCAATATCTCACAGCTAGTAAGTGACAAGGCCAGGATGCAGTCCTAGATCTGTCTGATTCCAGAGATGGGGCTTTTGCCCACTGAGTTCCATAGCTTGGAGGGCAGGGATTGTGTTTAATGTACCTTTGTTCCTCCAGAGTCCAGCATGGCTTCTGGTATATAGGACAGTCTCACTAAAGTGTATATCAAATGAATGAACAGCTAAATAAATTTAAACAAGGTGTTTAAAGTCTATGTAAAAATGTTAGCTACATTCTTAGTAGATGCCATGTTTTGGTTTAGCTGTGACTGAGCTAGCCTGGCTACTTCACAATTTGTTTGAACCAGACACACAGACATTCAGAGGAAATGGAAAATTAGAGAGTGAATACTCACATTTATAAATTAAATAATACCAGGGAACAAATAAGCATAAGTTACTTGGGAGAACAAACTGGAGAATAACTCCAAAACTTGCCATCTCTGAATTAGTTTACTTTCACTAATTTCCAAATGTCTTCCCTCATGATTAAGGCCTTTTCATCCCATCTCGTTGGGTCACTGATCCCTAGATATACACCCATGTTTAAATCTGTTTATCTCATTCATTCCCATTGGAGGTGTTCCTTTGAAGAAATAAAAGAATTCAAGAAGCAAGTAGCTCTGTTGGGAGGCTCCATCCCTACAAAGCGTTTTGAGTGAACTCTCTCAGTCTCCTCTGAATGGAGTTCAGACAGATTTAAAAGTGTCAGTTATATTCCCAGAACCATGATTTCATTTTAAATTAAGCAAGTCTACATTTAATTGATAGATGAGTTGATTCTTTTCTGCCTTTTAATATTAGTTATGAAATAGTAGTTTAACTGTGTTAACCATATTATCTTTAGAGATCCTTATTTTAAACTTCTCCAGCAATTTCTATTTTCCTTCCATTGTATGGTTCCAAACTTACCGATATTATATTGGAACAGCTTTCTCAATTGTTCTGACTTTTTAAACACCCTATAACTTATTTAATAATACATATCTTATCATGCAGCATAATATCTGATTTATGATATAAGTTGTTAATTTTCAAATGAAACAAGATGCATATAATATGAGGTTTCCCAAGGAAGACATCTTTGAAACATAATAAAATGGAGGCTTGCTTGAATTAAATGCTCCTCTCTGGGGTATATTAAAGCAAGCTGTGTTCTTAAGAAGTTAGAGTAGCTCAGGTTATATTCCTAACTTCTGAAGAAAACATCATGAAAGGAAAAATAGAATGGTTGCTCATAAAGCCTCTCCTGGCATCACTGCCATAAACTGAATATTGCTCAGGATGTCTTGGATTTACTGTCAGAGCCTGAATATTGGGTTGCTTGTCCCATGGGCCCAGTGGCCAGAAAGCTTTTATTCCCCTTGGTTCTTATGGGATGTGGAAAGACTTTAATAAATGAACCAAAACTGAGATTTTGTTTGCTAGAACTTATCCGCTCTTCCCTCCTCTCTTGTTCTAATGACTACAATGTCTTTTTCAAAGGAACATAGCTGTTATAAATCACACCTTCTCAGTTTCCAGTTGGGAAGTGCAACTTTTGTCTACCTATGTACCCTGAGAAAATCATCCTGATAAAGAACTAAATTATCATTTTGAAATTTGTATTGCCTTGATAACTGCAATGGTTGCATGCAGACTTCTGTCACCTTTCACCTTTGTCTATGTTCACTTTCGGTGGAGTTAATACCACACTACAGAGTTTGATCAAATGGAAAAATTTGGAGTTTGGTAATTTTCATTGTTTTTATCATATGGAGTCAACCACTCAGTCAGCATAGATCCAAACATAGAGCTTTCTGCAATCACTGAGCATTACAAATTCTCATTAGAGTCCGACAATCAATGGAACTTGGTTGAACTGAGCACAGAGTTTAGTAGCACATATACGGACCGTGTCATATATAAAGAAGAATATTGTCTCATTAAGATATAAAATAGTCATGCTGGTAAGAATGTTACCTCTTTTAGGGCAAAGAAATAGAAATACTAAGATTATTAGTTACCTGAAAAAGTGTTAATGAACTGCTATGGAACACTGCTGTAGAAGCTGTGCGCCCTGGAGGATTGAATGTAGTTTCAAAAGTAATATGAAAATCCAAGATGAGCTTAGGACAGGCAGTAGGACAATTCGGACTAAAACAGATTATGCAATAAATAGCCAAGTGTGAGAATAGAACTATTAATGAGAAATATTTATCATCAAGCAGTTGCTCAAATGTCACCTATTTTCTACAAACTGCAATTGAGCAGGTGGTTCCTCATTTCCATAATCACCTTCTTATTTCTGGAGAGAATATTTTTTAAAGGGGTCAAAATATTGCACTTGAGAAATGAAACATATGCATGAGTGACACAGGCATGACAATATATAAAATGTAGAAAGGCTGATTTTGCTTAACTGGGTTTCATAAAATTCTCCCAGGGCAGCCTATCTTCCCCGTGTTACCAAATGGGGAAAAATCAAGTTAGCAAATAGCATTCTCTCCACAGCTTCTCCTAAAGCTGCGGAGGACGGATTCTGTGATTTAGTAGGCCTTTTCCCTCCTTAGTGCCAAGGACTAGGTTTTGCAATATTACCTTGAGGATTTAGCATCTCAGCTCTGCTGTTTCTGACTCTCCAAAATGAGGAAGATGAATTATTTAACATCCAGAAAGCACCAGCTGTGCTTGCTCCTAAAAGCTGAGCTTCCCCCACCAGTGGGATTTACAATTGAAATAGTTTTCTAATCTAAATAGGACTACAATTTTGACAAGGGAACAAGACTAGAGAGTTTTTCCTCAGCAGAGAAGAGATGTTTGTGAGCATTTCTTAGTGGCTTTCACTGGGTGTCCTAGAAATTCCCGACGTAACAGCCCAGCGTCTTGCCAAATGGACTGAGTACTCCTGACATGGAATGCACACACTCTGAGGACACTAAAGAAGAGATTTATGACATGCAATATGAAGGATTTAGGTTAGGTACCAAGGCGATTCTCCTGATGGCCTGTGTTACAGAAGGAGGAGAGAAATCGGAGAGAACTCTTTCCTGCAATATTCATAGAACTAGAGCAGTGGTTCTCAATGGGGATTTTGCACCCTAGGGACATTTGGCAACATCTGGAAACATTTGTTTTTGGTTGTCACAGCTGGGAAGAGAAGGAAGATACTAAGTCTAGTGGGTGGAGGCGAGGGATGCTGCTAAACATCCTGCAATGTACAGGACAGCCCCTCGCAACCAAGAATTATCAGGCCCAAAATGTCAATAATGCCAAGGTTAAGAAACCCTGACCTAGAGAACTTACACATTTTTTGAGTTCTCTTAAGTGTTGGCTATACTATAACTAACTGTTAAAGAGCACTTTCTATGACTCTAATTAGCCTACTTGGGCCAGTTCTGGGAATAAAATAATTCTCCCCATTTGCTTAATGAGAATAAAAATGCTGATTTACCACCCAAGTGGGCACAGTCTAAAGACTGGTTCTTCTTTTGTCCCAAATGCTCTCCCTGCACTTCATCAGCTGATTCCAGCCTTAGTTTTTGGAACTAGCTCAAATCCCACTTCACCCTAAAAGCCTTAGGGAAAGACAAAGGTGACCCGTCGTTCCTCTGAACTCCTTTTTATAGCAAGTAGTGTCTGCATCCTTCATTGGGCATTTACTGCCTTATACACTCACTGTACATATGTGACACGTCAACTAAGTTGTAAATTCCTAGCTGGTAGAGATAGTATTTCATACCGCTTCAGAAACACACAATCTATTATTATCTTGCACATACTGAGAGCTCCATAAATTCTTATTCATCACATGGTGATGAATATTCAATATCTTCAAGTATTCTAGGCACCCTCAGAGTGGTTATTAAATAAAGTAAATAAAAATTTAAATAAAATTAGAAAGACTTTGGCTGCCAGTTTTCTCCAGTCTAAATCTGAGGCAGGAAGTGGTCATTTTAAAATTACATCAAATATGTTTCCATTTACAATGGTTCCTATTCTACAAAGCCAGGATGCGGACTTTGATTTCTGGTCTTCATAAAAACTAGGTATCAGCATGAACTATTAGAAAAAGAAGAATTATTTAGGGTTATTCTATACTGTTAATAGAAAAAGGAATAATGGAATACCATAACGAAGAGAAATAGTTTTATAATAGAGAAGTGTCATGATATTAGTCAGGTTTATTAGGACTGTAGAGAAGTAGTCCAAGAAAGGTGGCAGAAATTCAATCAATTAAGTGAGGCGCACATAAATTGAACTTAATAAAACTGCCTAAATTGCTTCAGAAAAAAACATGCTATAGGGAATATACTTCTATTAGTTCTGGGTGAAGATGAATTTGATGATACAGTGAGTCTTTTCCACTTTTAATCTTGAGTTTCCTAAGAAAACCATCAGAAATGACTTTAGATATATTATGTGCAACACAACTAGAGACTGAAGGACCTATGTGGTCAATGTGTGGTCAACGGTTTAGGAGTAAGATGTAGGTGCTGAGGTAAGAATGCTGGCTTCACTCCTGTCTGAGTTGACTTTGACAAGTTACTTAACCATCTGTGCCTCTGTTTCCTCACTGTAAAAACAAAGATAATGTAAGGGAGCACCTCACTGGGCCGTTAGTGAGGAACAAGAGTTCCTGCATGTTATTTGGAGCAGTGCCTGCTCCACATGACAGAGGACTCCATCTATGTCAGCACGCCGCCATTATGTGGTAGAACTGCTCCCATGGACCCACATTAGACGTACCATTGGTCTATCCTTGTTTCCAAAAGATTCAAAGAAAGAGACTTCCCAACTTGCAGACTTACTGTCTCTGAATTAAAACAAACAAATAACAACAACAACAAAAACCCAGAGAACTGACATAATTACTGAGATAAGTAAAGCAAAGTAAAAGTGTTGCTATAAGACAGATAACAGTTATCCAGATTTTCTATTTATGAAGACTGAATTCACTGGGCAATTACTCAACGCTGCACTTCACTTTGCTAGTATAAAAAATCCTTATGAAAAAAGAAAAAGGCATTTTCATTTTATGTTTCTTAACATAGAGACTTTGAGTCCTGCAATTTGTACATAAACATTATCTCTCAGAAGCATACATCACACATCCTTTCGATCAGTAAAGATGTGAGATACCTTTTGTTGATTACATTTATCCATCCTGTGCTAGAAAGACTTAACGTGACCTTCTGTTAAAGATATAAAAGTAACTAATTTTTTTAATGAAAATTAAAATTTCAATTTTCCACCCAAGTGGGCACTAAGTCAGAGAGGTTTATTAAACCAGGTATTACTCAGAACAAAAGTAGGAATTAACTCTTTGTTATTTGTCCTTATTAAAAATGCACAGCATTTTAGCTGTAGTTTCGCAATTTCACCATCTTAGCTTTGGTTGCTTTGTGATTTATAAAAGATGTCTTGTACTTGTACCTATGCTTCATTTTTGTTGGATAAATAATCTACGATTATCTTAGCAGTTACTACACACTAGGGAGGAAAGATCTAAGGATAGGATGATTTGGGGGATCATGGAAAGTTCCATTATCCAACAATCTTCTGGCCAGTTCTTGTGGATGATTAATAACCCTCATATTTTTTCATCTTGGTATTTCTTGGTCCATACCCATAAAATTTTCCTGCTTTGTATTCATTTTTTAAGTCTATAGCATCAGTGGGATTTTATGCTGACTTCATAACCTTCAGAGCAACTGATCATAGCAAAATATTTTCCTGCTTATAAAGAGCAACTCTCCATTGACCTCAATTTTAATGAATACATTTTGAAAAAGAAAACATTTATTACCAATTGAAATAAGTGTCTCTGAAAGACTTCTCCCACCAATAAAGAGTATTTGTTTTTCTTATAGAGCCTTTGAGGAGGCTGAATCTGATGTAGTACCAACTCTGGATTATTCAGAGCCATAGATCATTTTGGACTAACCTTTAAGATTCAAGTTACCACGCTGTACTGCTAACTTCCCATCTACTTGTCTTCGTCACTAGATTGTAGATTTCTGGAAAAGAGAAACTGTAACTTATCTCTGCGACTCCAGTGCCTAGCACAGGGTATGAAACAACCCAAGCATGGAATATATCTCTTTTGGGAGAGGCTATTCATTGAGATAAGGCAAATACAGGGAAGGAGAAAGTCTGGAGCAGGGAAGATACTTGTATATCTTTACAGAGAACACAACATATGTGTTTAAGGCTCAGGAGACATATAAATTTCCCAGACTTTAAAGTTTGCTAAAAACAAAAGGGTGTGAGGTGGAGAATGAGGTCTATGTGTAAGAGATTGTTCGGCCAGAAAGGAAAAGGCCAAGAAAATATAAATGACTATTTCCAAGGTCCTAAGTAGGAGATGGTTCAGAAAAATAGTAATGACAAGGGTTCTCCTTCTTCACGGAACGAAGAACAAATAGAAATCCCTGTTTTAAATAGATATGAAGAATATCTATAATAATAATTTTCTTCTAGAGAGACATTAAATAGTGAGTAGGTTATTGAGGGAATTTATACATAACAGGGCTTTCTGAAAAATGTAGATTAGATAACATTCCAATATCTCTCTTGATGAAGCCTTGTGAAAATATATGCACAAAATATGATGCTTATGTCAAACTCCTTTAAGGCATGATATTATTTTGGGAATAGTAAATAAAAGAGGAGTCAATTCCCTATTTTACATGGATCTGCAAAATATGAGTACAGATTTAACTTAGTAAAATGCTTTTACTTTTTACCAAAGATAAAATATTTAATATAAAGGTGGTAGTGGGGTACCAAACATTTGGCTTTCTTTTTGTAATGCATAATTTCCAGTTACCAGTGGTCAGTGGTGCATACCACATAGTTCATATTGACTAGGAAGACATCCTTTCACCTCACTGTATCAAGTGATTTATAGTTGCCATTTAAAAATAATAAGAGAGGGAGTATATGATTTGTGAATCCACCGGGATGCTAATGGAAAAGGTTTTTACTGACCCAAGAAGGGCACTTAGATTGTTATGGCTCCTATGTAGCTGGAACTACTTTAAATATTCATTGCACTTTAATGAACATACTTTTCCTTTAATTAGACATTGTGTTAATACTATTTTAATATGAATTGACTGGCCACACTGAGCTGGGGAAGCCAAGACCAGTTTACGAATGAGTTAGAAGTCTCAAGCTTGCTAAAAACTGGTAGTTAACCTTCCCAAAACTCTTATGTCTAGAAAAGAAGTATAATATTATTTTCACAGGTGAAAAGATAAAAGACATGGGATTTGGCTGAAGATTAAGTAAGTTTTGGCTTAGCTAAGATTGGGGGTATTTTGAAATTCTTTAATAACATGCTTTTAATACTGAAAATGTGACAATTAAAAAGTCAAATAGTTAATTCACTTGATCTTTCATTCATTCAACACGTATTTCTTTATCTCCTACTATGTGCTTATCAAAAGGATGGGCTGACAAAGGACAGCATTAATGAATTGGTTATAAAATAGCAAACACTGACCACCTCAGGACATGAAGGAATCTAGGTTATCTTGATGGAAATCAAGGAGCTAATAACAACTTACTGAAAGTTGAAAGTCCATTTCAAGTCCTAGTATTATACTTCTTTGAGCCATCAAGATTTATTACCTTTGGCTCTATCATTGTAATAATAAATATTTGCCATGTGCCTACAGGTTTTCTTTATTGATCTCCTTATAGAAATGTATTAAGTAAGAATGCCTTTTAAAGTGTCAAGGGATATATTTTCCCAATGACTAGCAATCCAGGACATCTTTGGAGCATAGCAAATTGATTAAGACATATTTCTGGCCAGTCAATATCAGATTAGGGAATTACAGGAGAGGATGAAGTTGTTTACTTTAGCTACAGAGCTCTCATGGAGGCAGGTTACCTGGTGGGGAAATGGTACTGTGATTGTGGGTGTCAGTGCAAATGCTCTCTCCCTTGAGACCCCAGCCTGGGCCTGAAGCTGAGGTTCAGTGGAAGCATTATTATTCCCTTATCCTCTCATCGTATGCACCTGCAGAGGAGCTGGGTAGGATGATGGGATCTTTTTCTGGTCTAAGATCCTTCAGTGTTTCTCAGTCTGGTTTCCCACTGGAATCATACAAAGAGCTTAAAAATACCAATTCTCAGGCCCTTTCCCCAGAGATTCTGATTCATTTGGTCTGGGGAGGAGCCCCAGGCATCACATAGCTGGAAAGTTCCTGAATTGTATCCTTCAAGAATCATTGAGGGGCCCACCTGGGGGCATAGCAGTTAACTTTGCACTCCGCTTTGGTGGCCCAGGGTTCACAGGTTTGGATCCTGGGCACGGACCGATGCACCACTTGTCAAGCCATGCTGTGGCAGCCTCCCATATAAAGTAGAGGAAGATGGGCACAGATGTTAGCCCAGTGCCAGTCTTCCTCAGCAAAAAAAGAGGAGAACTGGCAATGGATGTTAGCTCAGGGTTAATCTTCCTCACACACACACACAAGAATCATTGAGCTACACCAAGTGAAAAGCAGTAAAAATTACTTCATAGTAGGATAAGCCACAAGGTCTTCTCAGAAGCTTAATCTTGGTTGTGGTCTTCAACAAAGCAATTTACAGCATTTTGGAGTTGGCCTATAAATAAATCAGGTCCTTCTAATTTCTATCCAAGGTTTTTCTTGGGACATCTGCTCCCCTGGAACTTGTTGACCTATATTTGTATCTTGCTTTCATAAGTGCATATACTTATGAAAGTGACATTTTAAATTACATAAGAAAATGCTCTTTTCCTACAGCTTCTGTTGACAAGCCAGGATATTTTGCTTTCTTCCTTATGCCTGTTAAGGACTGTGAAAATCAGCTCCCAAAACACTGCTCCAGAAATATTCTAAAGATAACAATAAATGAACAATTAAGTAAATTATGTCACAGTCATTTGCTAGACTTTTCAGCAACCACTGAAATGATAATTATGAAAATGCTTATGGAAAAATGAAAATAAACAAGATCAAAAAAGACATAAACCCTGTACAGAAACTGTGTATTTTACAGTGAAAGACTGAAAACAAATTATTTATAGAATTAGTGAGTGATATTGCAAGTGATTTTTCACTTGGTTTCCTAAACTTTCCTTGGTGTTGTTATGATGTTGAATTTATACAAAAAATAGCTATAATTTATTATGAAACTACCAAGTGCTAGAAATTTTGAAAATCTGCAGAGTGGATATTAATAATACTATTTTTCTTTTACATAGAAAAACTGGAGGACAAACACCTTAAGTGACATATCTAAAGTCATACAGCTAGTAAATGAAAATATCAAATTCAAACATAGATTTGTCTGTTTCCTTTTTATAACCCTCTTCATCATTATTTAAAAATTTTAGAAGTGGAACTCAATCAATAAGAGGCTCACTTATCTCAATCTATTAAGAAATAGGACCCATCTCAATAAAAACATTTGTTGCTTTGTGCTAAATGGGCCAGATTGTCAATACTTATAACTTTAACATCATCAATTAATTTTCAGGATACTGAGCTGAGGGGAAGATGGGAAGTGAGGATCTCTTATCAATTTAGTTATCAATTTCCAAAATATTCTTCTATAAGGAAGAAGTCGAGTAGGATAACATCAGTTTATAAACAACTTTTTGAAGTAAGTTAACTAAAAATATAAACTTGAATGTTGTTTATTAGGAGACACACTGGTAAGATGTGATTAGTTAATAAAATGTCCAAAGTGTCACAGCCTAGAAAGGATCCAATTCCTTAAAAATAATTCCCAAGGTAAAAACGGTTGAAAAGTATGAAATGATAATAAAAGTCAAGTTGCTAATACCAGTTTTATGTGCTAGTCCCTTAGAGAGGTATGCCCTATCTATGAAAAGAGGTCAGTAAACTAGTTCAGGCCCGATCTTCTCATTCCCCTGGGAGCTCTAGCAAGGTGCGTGTCTGTCTCCAGCAGCACTTACCGGTGCCCCACCATCCCTGTCCTCCTGCTCCATTACTCAGGCTCTGCCTCATCCACATAGGAATTTGCCCTACAGAGATCATACCCCAAATTACACTGTGTAGGGAGACCTGGTTCTTGGGAAGGGAGAAATGACAAGCATGACTTTTCTTACATTTCTTTTAAGCTAGAAATGTGGACAAGATGAGATCCCTGCCCTTAAAAGCTTTATAATCTTAAAGGAAAACAAGGCAGGTTCTAAATAGCACATATACTTATTAGTGCTGTTGTACAAATGTTTAATAGCATGCTTCATCTTTGTTTTTAATACAATATTTCATAAATGGAAAGGGTAACCTATTCTGTCTAGGGGTTCAGATTTTGGCTTGCTAATACTCCCATCCTACAAATTTTCACTAATCTGCACCCATCATCTATTTTCTTTAATTAAATTTTTCTCTTGTGTATAAATATTTTTCATCTTCTTGTAGTTAAAAAATAAGACAAAAGACATTTCTGCTAGATGGAATCTTTATCCAATGCAGTCTTTGGATAAATTTCTTTTATTCATTCAATTTTCACTTCACTAACAACACTTGGAAATATTAAAAAAATAAATGTAACTTGGGTTTCCTAAGGCCAGAGTACATAAATGAGGTCATGTTAAGAGGAACTTAAATTTCACCTGCTTTCCTCCCCACTGAGAAAGACAGGAACTCTGGCTCCTGAAAACTTTTACTCATGCGTTTCTGGAAGCCCTTAGAATATCTTTATTATTTCCCAACTGGACCTTTCATGGTCTTCTTTTCCAGCCCCTTGGCTGATGGTCACTACTGTGAATTAGAACTGGTGCTGGTCCCCGTGACACTCTGAAGTCTGTGCTGGGGTCTTCAGATGTGATTCTGTGAATTCCCATAGTGCTAGGTTGCCAGATAAAATATAGGACACTCAGTTAAATCTGAATTTCAGATACTTAAGAATGCAATATTTAGGACATATTTATACTTAAAAATTATTCTTTATTGAAAATTCAAATTTAATCGAGTGTCCTGTATTTGTATTTGCTATATCTGGCAACCTTATCAGGTGCCCAAGCTTCCTGCAGCCTCTCCTGAGCTGGAGTCACATGTGTGCTGTGTACAGGTGGGGAAAATGTACCTCTCTTCCTCTGTTGATGGCCCTTTGTCTCCTAAGCCCGAAGGTATGTTGCCTGTGCCTCATGTATCTCAGGACCACTCAAAGAAACAGCTTTCAAAGTCTTTCTGTGGCCATCTCTTTTTAGGTTTAGACACAGCCTTAGATTGTCTGACTGGGATGGGCTCTTAACCTGTTCCCTTGGAATTTCCCCCGAGGGCTTGCCCCACAGGCCTCCTCCTTAATGGCTAGCTCTTCCCAGACAAATGAATTTACGTAATGAAGGCTACCATCCCTCTTAGTTCATTAGGCATATACAGTTATACTTTAGCAAAGACTTGCGACAAATCTATAATATAAGTTGTACTCTGATTAAGGGAACACCTTCAAAGTACCTCCAAAGTGCATGGAAATGTTTTCTACCTTTGGAAGCACTTAGAGAAGCTGACATGAAAAAGGTGGCTTTGGGGTCTGAGCTTTTAAGAGATGTATGTGATGTTTGACAGTGCGAAAGAAATTACAAGCAAAGGAACACTAGGAGTGAAGGTAAGAAAACAGGAAAGTTTAGGGTGGGTTTACTTTGGTTTGGTTACAGCATATGATGTCCTGCAACCTGAAACTACAAGTTAAGTTGGGGGCCTGCCCAAGGAAAGTTCTCAATAGCCATGGTCAGAAGTTTGTCATTTCTTCTCCAGGCAATGGGAAACTCTTGCAAGATTTGATTAGAAGAAAATACAATCAAGAGACGCAAATGATTCTGTTACATAGGCTAGGTTCCAAGTGTGAGAAATTACGTGAGAGAGATTAGATTTTCACGTAAATAAAATAGGTAAGAGATAATGAAGCCCCAGTGGAGAGGCTGTGAGAAAGAAAAGGAAAAGAAATCTGAAAAGGAGGCCTTGGTTTTCAGCTTTGGCAATCCACTATCATCACCAGAGGAGCTTTCAAGAAACCCATTGTCCATGCCACTTCCAGACTAATTAAATCAGAATCTGGAGATGAGACCCACGCATCAGTATTTTTAAAGCTCTCCTCGTGATTCCTACACTTAGCCAAGACTGAGCACAACTGCAGAACAGTGGTCCTCTCATTTCAACAGGAATCAGAATCACCTAGAGGGCTTGGTGGACCCCACTGTCAGAATTTCAGTAGATCTGGTATGAGGTCTAAGAATTGCATTTCTAACACATTCCCAGGTGATGTGGATGCTACTGGTCTAAGGATAACATTTTGAGAATAGTTGGTGTAGAATGATCAGGATCTGGTAGTTAATTAGATATTACTGTGTTTACGTCTTGGCTGAGTGGGAATGTGGGAGGGGAGAGTTCATCACCGATGACTGGTATTCTGACCCCGAGAAAATGACAGAATAGAGATGCCATTAAAAGAGTTATAGACATGGAAGAAAATAGATGTTTGGCTTGAATAAGAATATTGAGAGAACAGACAACGAAAAAGACTTTTATGGGAATGATTGTAAACATGGGAATATAAGAGGAGTTAGCCAGTAAGAAGCAGACAACCAGTAGAGATGTAGAAGGAGAACTGGAACATCACAGAAGCCAAGAGAGGAGAAAGAGGTCGAGGTTAGCTCTATTGAGAATACCACAAAAATGCAACCTCTGGGATACTTCCAGACCCACTGAACACTGAAACCAAGGTCCCACACTTTCCTTATCTGCTTTTTACTGTCCTTAGCAAAGAGAGGTCACGTTCAGAATGATGACCCTGGAGGCAGCTCAAGCTCTTTGGTGCAAAAAAGCAGAGGGATGTAAGTCTCTCATACTGCACTTACCAAGGAAATAGCAACAACTGCCATCTGACAGAAAGATTTTCAGCTTTGAGGGTTAAAATAAAAAGGGGTTTTCATCATCATGAGTTCACAAGAAAATCAATTAACCAATTCTGGATAAGGGCAGAAGATCAGTGCTCAAAGAGTTAAAACATGAGCATTTGTTAAGAATTTCCAATGAACTAGGTGCTCTTCTAAGTGTTGTATACCCTTCCTATTCAGAGTATGGTTCATGGAGCAGCGGCATCAGCACCACTTGCTAGAAATGCAGACTCTCCCTCCACCCCAGACCTACTGAAACAGAATCTGCATTTTTAACAAGATCCCCAGGTGACGATTAGAGTTTGAGAAGCACTGCTTTAGGTATCATGAACTCACTTAATCCACCCAATGCTAAGAGGTAGGGTCCATTATGAAGGAGCTGAGTTACGAGGAATATATTTGTACACAGTCATAGAGCTAATGGGACAGAGCAAACGTAAACCCAGACAACTTAGATCCATAGACCCTGATCTAACTTGTGTTAAACCAATTCACAAGAAATTCTTCCACAGCCTTTAGCCATGGACCATCATCACACTTCAACTTCCATCCACAGTGGCTTTTGGTCAATGCACCCAAGGTGCCATGTCCTCCCTTTGTACTCTTGCTTCTCCATCTAACACCCTCTTGTGTGTTAACTCCCTGTCACCCTTCAGATCTCAGCTCACAGTCACCTCCTCACAAAGTTGTTTCTAACACTCCAAGATTCGGTGTCCTCCCCTCACAGCACCATGATTTTTCCTCCATGATAATCTGTAATTATGAATTGCTCTAAGTGATCTTTGTCTGTTTTACTAGGCTCAAGCTCCTGGAGGGCAAGCACCACATCTGTTTTGTTCTTCACTGACTCTCCAGTGCTCAATACAGTGCCTGGCACATAGTAGACACTTATAACAGTTACCCAAATTAATGAACATATGAATGGTTTTTGAATCCAATGTGCATCTTGCCTACATTAGTATGATCTGCAGTGACAATCAGAACAGAACACTCTCTCCCTCCATGTGATTAAGAGTCTTGGCGAGATGAGAGAAAAGACCTGAATGTTCAAAGGAAAGTGTAACCTTTGAGGCTGAACCCTAAACATCCAATCAAGCCTCCATCTGTCACGAACACCTGGAGCTTCAGAACTTCCTGATGCTATGAGAACCCTTTACGCATATTTCTGCTTTCCAGAACCCAGAGCCTGTACTCTGCCTTTAGGCTTTCAGAAAGCCGAGGAAGGTCAGAGTGGCCCAGGTGAGGCCACTCCACGTTGGGAGGGTAGCTCAGGAGGGAAAACATTGGCTGTTCTAACATAAATTCTGTAACTAAACAGAGTACATTCATTTTGAGCACTGCTCATCAGGTACCTTTCAGAGGCCCTGAATTCTCCAGAATGACAGAGAATGAGCCTTGATTTCAATGAATGGCTCTGCCATAATAATCCTGTCTGAGAAAAGCATGGTTGCAATGCCACTTTAAAAATACACTCCACTGTAATTTTGTGTTTCATTTTCCCCAAATACTCTTGTTCCTATGTATAGTTCCTCTACCTTGTGTTCTCATATAATATTAACATAATTAGGCTAACTAGGGCTTAATGTTGCTACTATTGTGAAATAACTGCAAAGGGGCTTAAGAAAAATGCTGCTGATTTTTTTTCTTATAGAGATGGTTAGATTTAATTTCAACATTTTTGGAAAATATTGAACGACAGTACTCAGGTTTAAGTTTAACCCGGAGACAGGCCCAACTACAGATGATAGGGATGAGGGTTTCTCAATGTGGAATAGCTGCTGGATAATTCTCCAGGCATTTTCTCAGCGTCTCTCTCACGACTCAATAATATGACTACAGGCTTAATTACTCAATTTTCTTATGGTGTTTTTGGTCTGAATCGACACGAGTTACTTTGGACTCAAGCCGTGAATGGGGAATACCAAGGTCAACCCAAGCCTCTTAAACTCTCAAGTGCATACAAATCACTTGGGGAGCTTGTTAAAATGCAGATTCTGGTCAGTAGGTCTGTGGTGAGACCTGGGGAGTTTTCATTTCTAACAAGCTCCCAGGTGATGCTGACGCCGCTGGTCTACATGCAACACTTTGAGGAGCAAGGCCTTAGAAAACAAAATAAAATTAATTTTGTAGCTTACAATGCAACTTGGCACACTGACATTAGAAGCAATGCCTACATGTTTCTCTCTGTGTGCCAGGGCTGCTATGAATATAACCCTTCAGCACACTGGCAGAAACAATCCAGAGAAATGAGTCACTCCTATGATTCCATGAGGTCCCGGCTGATTTGTTTGACTAAGGTAGGGAAGAAATGGACCTGCTGTCCAATCTAGAGCTGTCTTATGCAAATCTAGAATCTTGGAATTTCCAGGTTTCCTCTTTAAAAATATTTACATTGAGTATGCATAGAAATGTCTGGCTGTATCTGGAATAGGTGTGAGCATATGCTGATCAAGTCTAGAACTGAATTAAAAGCAATGGGGCCCAATAATGGTGCAATAACTAATGGATTAAATGCAAAATAGTCTCCAAACACAACATATTTTGAAAAGCACAACACAATAGCTTGTTTCAGTCATGATAATGTTTACAATAGAAAAGATTAAGAAAAAAAAACGTTAAGAGTTAATTATTTAATGTGACAGGAAAAGCAAAGGAATGTTTTATTTTGTGGGGGGAGTGGCCTTAGTTCCTCCTACACTTCCACCACGTTTTATGTGTCTTTTTGACTTCTTTTCCACCCCTACCCCAAGGTCTTGGTGGGTCCTGGACAACTGAAGGGACAACCATCAGATCAGCTGAGGGTAAATAAATGAGAAGAATGGAGAGAACCATTTCTGCTCCTTTATTTTTTTAACCCTCCCTTAATACTGGAATTCCCCAAATGAAAAGAAGCATAAATAACTATGAACATTATTTAGTTTAAAGTAGGTCTTTGTTGAAGGCAAGGAGAAGGAGTGAGGCCCCCAATACCAAACAAGGCTTTTGCCCACTTGTGTGCTCAGTGTTGGAGGAGGTCATTGAGAGGACATGACTGCCAGTGGTTGACGCAAGAGCTAGACCTGGCAGTCAGAGGCTCCTCACCCTTGTCCTTGGAATGTGTATTACAGCCACCATTACCACAGTGGGAGCTGTTTTCAAGGATGCAGCCTTGAGACAGCAACGTGTTGTTTAGACCATCTGGACTGAATACGTGACTGAACCCAGGTAAGGCCTCTCTATAAACTTGTAAGATTCTGGAGATCAGATGTGAAGTTATACTCATCTTGTGGCCATCTAAGAAAAGCCTCACATGTAAGTTTCCTTGCTTATTAAACCTGCATCCCACCAATCTAGAGTGGTCTGCATCTTTCTTTGGTCTCTCCTTGTCTTCTGCATTTGGGAGCCAGTTTTAGAACTAACACTCAGAAACATGTAATGAATTAACTTATCCTGATACAGTGGCTAGGAAATATACATATAATAATTTAATTAAGAAACTATGATTAGCGTCATTCAGCATCATAGTTCAAATTTAATCAAGCACATCTACTCTACTCCAGAGGAAAAATATTCTAGAAGGTATTCCTTAATCCACTGTAATGATACTTCTCTACTAAGTGGTAGAATGTTACAAAAGAATCCTAGAACTTGAAGCCCAGATTGGTGATGGGACTTGTCCAATATCACACAACTGATCTTTAAAGATTTGGGGTCAGATCTCCTGACTATTTCTTGATTTAGTCCACATTGTATTGTCCCATGCTATCTCATCAATTCTTTTTCCTAACGCCAATTTAAGACAGAAATATCCAAGCTTATCTGGCCCAGAAGTCCCTGGCTCAAAACCGTGGGCCATGTTATAGGCTTCCCACTTTCAGTTGATCCTGGAGCCTCACTCTAGTTTGTTCTGAGTTGATGTGAAATGGTATTAAAGGTGAGATCATGTACCAGTGCAGAATTTGCTAAAGTCTTTGTGGCAGATTCCATGGTAGGCAAATGGTAGGAGTTTGCCCAAACAAGAAGCTTCACTCCCTTATGGGTGAATAAGTGAAGTAGAACTTCACTTCACCATTTTATGGGCTGGTGACTCTGAGTGAGAGGGAAACTGGTATGGTAGATTAGTAGTGGTCTTTTAACACGGATTTGAGAAGACTTGGGAATTATGGCCCTAGTTCTTTCTCAGTACAAAGGGCTATTGTTACAGAGAATGGAGCAGGATATGATAGAATCTAACATAGTATTGTGGTTAAGAATATGAACTTCAGTACAAACAAAACTGGATTTAAATCCCAGCTCCAACGTGCACTACCTTGGGGACCTCGTAGAAGTCACTTAACCACATGGTCTTTAGTTACTTTACCTATAAAAAGGAAATAAAAATACTCCCCTGACTCATAAACTTGTAAAAATGACAAGCTGTATATAAAACCACTTAGGACACAAAGTAAATATTCAATCAGGTATCAATATTTTCCCCTATTAAGAGAGAGAATTGGGAAAGTAGGCTTAAATCAAAATATCAGAGAAGATCCTGGCACTGATGTCTTATGAGATTTTAGAATAAATGAGGAAAAGTAGTGCAGGGAATAAACTTTTTTCTCGGAAATCTCTAAAAATAATGTTGGCCTCACTTTCCATGTTGGCTTAGGTTGCCCTTCCGTTGAGATTGTAACTGAATAAGTAATGGCAACATCTTCCAAACCTGTAAGATGTACTCAGAGTGCACCCAAAGAAACACTATCTTTTGTTAAGAAGCAGGAAAGTCTTTCTTTGCTCCATTCTTACGTGTGGTACATTGAAACACCTATACTTCACTTCAGAGGTGTGGTATTAACGGAATTTAATGGGAAGGACAGGTTGCAGGGGAATCAAATCTGCTTCATTCCTTTCTCATCATTTGCCATGAACCATATTTGTCTACTTCTACTTTACCTATGCCTTTTATTGTGGCCAAAATAAAGAACTGGGGACATGTGGGAAGTGTTACTTTCTTGGAACTAGCCAGATGGAAAAGTGAGGTCATGATAGCCTACCTAAGAAGCAGGGAAATATTACCTGCAACCACTTGAGCCACTTCAGTTATAATGAAAACATTTCTTGGAGTCCAGAGTAGTCCTTGCTTAAGGATTTTGAATGCCTGTCTCATTTTAATCAAGAGACTGGTTTCAACAATATGTTATGTATTTAACTTAAAAACTCAGTCTGGTCACATTGCATTAACTTATACAATATGTATGTTTCAACAGGTGAAAAAAAGTGGCCTTCCAATTATTGAGGTCAAAAACGCTTCACAGAAATCTGGAGAACATAGAGAATATCTTTAAAATAAAAGCATGCTGCAGAGGCTTGAAAAGTACTGGTAATTTTGTGATATTACAGAACAAATGTACAAATTGATCAACAGACTAATCAATGATGTGAATACTATCTACATAGAAATGGACAAGATTGGGGTGGGGGAACGCGAATAGTACAGAAGGAATATAAGACATGACCTTTGTGCCCAACCAAAAATATAATAATATAAAGATTACAATGACAGACACAATTGTAGAGTTCACATTATATAGGGGTAGGGATTTCAGATTTTGGTATCATTTCTACACAGCTTTTGAAAATGTGTATGTTTCATTTCTTCTGTAGTATTCTAAGCTGACTGCTGCTTTTTTTCATACTGGCTTTATCTGAGCCTGTTTGGAATTCCATGCCAGGCGACTTTCTGTGTCCCTGTTTGTCTGGATTACCTTGTCAAGATAATCATGTTTATCAGAAGTTCTAAACCTTTCTGTGCTCAGGACTACTTGGGTGTCTTAATAATATTTGGAAGATGCCCTTCTGATTGTCATAACTGTTTCTAACCACTTCTTTCTGTCAATCAGCATTTATACATCTTCAGACTATCTCCAAGAACTGACCTACTGCTTCTTTCATGCCAAGAGATTGCCAATTCCTACTCACATTATTCAGTCACTGCTATTTATTCTGCATTTTCCCTCAACTCCTGATTCCCCATCCACCAATAGCATCTTCCAGCACTAAAATTTTCCATATTGGCCAGAGTTGGGAAGAATGGTGACCTAAGTATGACAGAGGAAAGCAAAATGAAATAGAAGGCCAAAAAAATGTACATATAAAATTTTCCTTCAAATTGCATACACCAGTTCTCAAACTTTAGCATGCATTAGAATCGTAGGGACACTCTTTGAGAACCATTGCCACACATGAATTGAATTCATTTCCAAATAACATGTAATCAAAACAAAAGGCCATTTAACTTGGCTGTGTGTCAGGGAGTTCTTAACCTGGAAGTTCTTAGAGACCCTTCGATAGGATTCTAGGTATCTATGGTACTCTATAAATTATATTTTATATTACATTAGCGTGGGTGAGATTACATCTGGATGCCCATTGTTCTCAGGATTCTCAAAGGATTCATTTTCCGAAACATAGCTTAAACAACTCCCACTGATGCCACGCAGAGAGAGTCAAGCCAACACATTTGAGGAGACTGATATTAGAATGTAGCAGAGTAAAGGCTTCATAGTTTATAGAGCCAATGTATAATTCTCCTGTTCTTTTGATGGTTAGTAGAATAATTCTACTATTACTACATTGACCTTTGTAATCAATTATTCCATTATTTTATGATTATCCACTGCCTCCCACCTGGATGTAGATAAATTAACCAATCAGCCAAAAAGTTCAGATGGAGCACCTAGTATAGGCCTAGCATGGTGTTGGCTCAGTGGTGGACTGCAAGATTGCACAGCCCCTGCCTGCAGGTAACTCTGTGTGAGGACACTGACATCTACTACTTTTAAGCCCCAGAAGAGTAAGAATCTTGATTTTCTTGTCCCAAACTCTGTCTTATGTGCCCAGAAAAGCACCTAATAAATTATAGGAGCACGACCAATGATTGTTAAATAAATGAATTAAATACCTCAGGGGTTTGTACCATAAATGTCATAATGATATTGCCAGATAAACAATATATCCACAATTGCTGATTGGACAAAGCTCTTACACCTGGAGAGTACTGCTGAATAAAGGAAATAAATGATCCAACTAATAATGCGTATTAATAAACTGGAAACTTGCCTCAATAGGGAAAACATACTGAAGTTTAAATATGACACAGTTTCAAGTCTTTCTTTACAGCAGATGTTTGGCACAGGAAAGAACTCAGTTAAAAGACTATAGACTAGGAAGATCACCTCTCCACCGCATCCTTTTCTTAGCAAGCAATAATGTTGATGGCAAAGGACTCAAGAAACAAAAAGCATGCTGCCACCACATATATTCATCATGCTCCCTCCAATAAGTGTAAAGCAGGCAAGCCCTTACCTAGATTTCAGACTAATGAATCACCTGTCTAGTTTCACTAAACCTCAAAGGGCTGCTCAGCTTTGTAAAGCAGAAACCCTGTCAGCCTCTGGATGCACTGAAACAAGGACAACATGTTAAAAGGAGGCAGGTTATGAGGTTTCCTGAGGAATCCCTAGTTTCTACGTGCATTAAATTCTCCCTCAATTCAGGAAAAAGAGGGTTTTTATCTCAAAAATCCTGAGAAAGTTATTTTTGAATTGTGTAGAGGTGCTGACTATATCAAATAAATATATAGAAATATTAGTGATTTCCTATATTAGGCCATCCTTTGTTTAAATTGGGGCCCCTCCTATTCCATTTTCTCCATGGAAGCACACACATCCTCATACACATTAGAAGAAAGAAAATTCCTTCTTCTTGGGAAACACCTGTCTTGGGAGTTCTTGGTGGTGCAGCTTCTGAGCATGCACAGGGTCGAGCATACAAATGGTGCAGTGACTCTTTTGGAAGTCACATTTGTCCCTGAAACTTCAGTCACCTGGAGACTGCATGCCTCATTGCCTGCAGCAGTCAATCCTGACAGTGGAGAATGAGTTTAGAAATCTCATTTGTGCAACCAAATTTGAATTGAGAGTTTAAACAGCACACTACGTCTAATGCTGAAATAATCGTTCTTTGCAATTTTTGCTGACTGTGAAATTTTTTCCTTTCTTTTGCTATTGGGCTGTTATCATAATCTTGCTTTGGTTTGGATTTTTTTTATGGGAAAGGAAATAGCAAGACTCAGTAAGCTAGTACATCAGTTAGCTGCACATCCCCATTTTTACACATAGAAAATTTCTGCTTCATTTGCTATGCAAACACACACACACACATAATTTCTGGAATCCCTACTACATTCATACCCACTGCTTTCAGACACACACTCAGAGGGCACCAAAACACAAACTCCCTACATTCAAAATCAAGCCAGGCTGAAGATGTAAATAGGTGGACATGGCACCAGGTGGATATAATCAGTAATAAGAAATACATCGAGCCCCATGATGAAAAGAAATCCCCCAAATTGTTCAGGACTCCCCCTCCCCCTTCCATTCACTGATTTATTAACCCTGAACAAAGATGTAATTGCAGGGTCTCAGAAACAACTTTTTTTTTCATTTTTGGCATTTGTTTTGTTAGGCTTTGAATTTCTTAATATCTAGTCGTACCATTCATTGCCTGTTTTCTTCACTCAGTTGCCCATCTTCCCCCCCCCCCCCAAATGAAAGAAGCATCAGCTTCTGAGTCTTAAGGATGAGACCTCTGCATTTTCTTTGCTTGTTTAGGGCAAGAAATGAAGTGCTGCCTCTTTAATTGGCAGAAGCATGCAGGAGGAGCATACCTTTAATTTAGTGCTGGGATACCTCACTTGCACCCTGGCTGTTGTCTTATTGGAGACGGCAGCCTGCCTGAGATCCTCTAGCACTGAAATAATATCATCCAGCACGCATTTCTTATCCTGATTTCTCAACACACACAGATGGGAAAAAGTATAATTATAGCCCTTGTGGTTCACCTTCATTTCCAGCACGGCTCGGTGGGTCTGCAGGATCCCCTCAGCCTGGAGCAAAATATTGTCCCCGGGTGGGGAGAGGAGGATCACCCTGCCATACCTCCCAGGAGTGTGTAAGTCCGAATAGAGCTGGCTTTTGGACTGGTCCAGGGGAAAAAGGCTGCTGGCCAGGCTGCGCTCGATCTTGGCCAGGCTGTGGCTGGGAGCGACCAGGCGCTCCAGGTCGCCCTCGGGCTGGAAGCGGTTGAGCGCGCTGAGGCCGAAGGTGATGGTCAGGACTGCGGGCACGGTGAGGAAAAAGACCGGGTGCCGGCTCACGCACAAGCCCAGCCTGTGGCAGAACGACTGGAGCCCTCTGCGAAGCACCTGCCGCAGCATCCTCCACCAGATCCAGCTCGCAGGCGCTCCCGGCCGTCTTAAAAAGCACATGTGACAGGTGTAAGCGCCGGGCTACCCTCCTCTCCCCCATCCCACCCCCTCCCCCCCGGGCCAGCCCCCCTCCCCACCGCCGCCGCCTCCCCACCCCTTCCGCGCTCACCCCCGACCGCTCCGCCTGGTCTTTCCCCGGCCCCACCTCCATGCGCTCCTACTACTCTTTCAAACACTGCAGCAAGTTGCAGCAAGGCGGGCAAATACCGACGGCGCGCGTGGGGGCGGGCGCTGCGGGGGCGCGGCGGGCCCACCCCGTCCCCAGCCTCCCCGCGCCCCCGCCGCCTCCCGCGCCCCTCTCACCGCGTGAGCAGCGTTCCGTCGGTCTAGCCCTTCATCTCGGTGCTGCAGTCCCCCGGCCTCCCTCGCTGGAGGTGGTTCCGTGCGGAGCGTCCCACAGATGTGGATTTCCTCTCCGTCCCGCTGGGGTTCGGTGCCTAACTGGAACCATGTGCCTCGGTGTTGTAAGAAGCAGACATGTGCCCCATAAGGAGGGGGGTGGCGGGAGGAGGAAGAAGAGAAGGGCGGGAGCGGGGAGTGGGGGGGGGGCAGCCAAGCTTTTCTTTTTTTGAGAGGCTGACAGTTATTTTTAGAGTTTTGTTTTCTGTCTTGCTTCTCCGCTGGAGTGAATGGGGGAGGTAACGGGTGAAGGTGCTGCTGGCCCGTTGGAGCTGTGGCAGTTGGAGCCCAAGGGGCAGGGTTGGGCGTGGAGGGAGGGAGCTCAAGGGCTCCTGGAGGCGGGCAGCCTTTTTTCCCCTTCAGTTTCCCCATGCCCTCGAATTCTGCTTTTCGGCCGAAGAAAAGGAGCAGAGAGGATGATGCTGCATTTTTAACGTACGACAAAGCGTGCAAGGGATTTCCTTGCAACGCCTTCCACGCTGCTGTTCCACAGACTAGTGGGCTGCAGCCGAGGGCTGCCGGAGACAACGCATTGGTGTGCGATGGGGCTCCAGGGATCCTTTCTTTGCTCTGGTGACTGGGGAGGAGGCATTTGCCAATAGAAGTCGGCTGTGGCTTGGTGGTTGCCTATGGAGGGGTGTGTGTGTGTGTGTGTGTGTGTGTGTGTGTGTGTGTGTGTTGAAAGTGAAGATCCACAGGCAATATGTGATATCTTATAAAATATTACATTCACTTTCTGTACTTTTGAAGTTCAGGACAAAAAGTTCTTAAAGCTGGTTTCGGTCCCTTTTCCCCATTTTCCCTTCCACCCCTCACCCCTGAGGGCTGTTTCTAGCCATCTGATTTATTCTGAGATGAAGCAGACTGAGAGGCTATCTAATTTTTTCCTATGAGTGGAATTCTAGAAACAAACATTTTGCGACACCCGTTACATAGTTTTTGCCTGAATAAAGAAGGCTAGGTGGGTAGGGGAAACCCGTTGGAGTCACTGAATGTATAAAACAGTTTGTGTCCTTCACCGTGTAAGGAAGAAAACCCCACCAGGTACAATTCTTCCCTCAGCATCTGAAAGTGTAGAGGTGAGGAATTCTCACCTGCAGATCAGATCAGCTTCAGAAACTTTAACATTAATAAGTGTGTGTGTTTTATTTTTTACCTATTGGGGCTTTCACAAGTTCATATTCTAGAAAGAATATGAAGAAATCTTGAGGACAAATTCTAAAGTTTGATTGTGAACTGGAGATCTGCTTTCCAAAGTTTCTCTTCTTTTTGCCTTGACTTCATAGAGAAGATTGAGTTTCAAGAGAGGATTCGTTCACACTTTCTTAGTCACACTGAAAAGACCGGTTCTTCATTAGGAGCTTAGAGATGTACCCATATATGCATACAAACAAGCCAAAGGACTCATCCTCTTAATAGATGCCTTTTAGTTTTGCAAATGGAATTGATTCTTCAGTAAAGGAACCAATGAGAGAGCAGAGAGCTTAGAAACCAGGGCAATGTTTTAAGGGCAATAGTCTAAAGGTGGTGTCCTATATGATTAAAGAAAAATCCCAGCCTTTTAAAATTGAAAGTGACCTTGGTGACCGTTCAGTCTGAATTCCTACTGAGGACAGGAATAGCTTCTATAGTGTGCCTGATGGTTTTCCATCCAGCTCATGCTGCAAAATTCTCCACATCTAAGAACTACTCATTTTTCTAGGAAGCCCGTTCTATTGTTAGACAGCCTTTCCTTGTGTTCAGCTGAGCTCAATCTTCTTGCAGCATTCGTGGACTAGTCCTCCCTCTTCTTCAGTGGAAAGAACCCCCTTTTAACTGTCAGATCTTCATGTCATTTCATATAATGTATTCCATTAGTGCCACGTGAAGGAAATTATTTTTGGCTATGCAGCAAAGAGGAAATGTATCTATCATCCATTTTCTATACCCTCTTTATTATAGTAAGTATATTTGGTCATATCTTCTACATGAAATTTTCTAAAAAACAGTCTTCTTGCAAAATATACAATAATGGACTTTAGGAATGGATATTTGAGTAAATTATCTAGTCCATTTTATAGATAAGGACACTGGGAACTGTGAAGATTAAGGCCATACTCAGAGTTATTTATGAAGTTGAGACCAGTGTCCGGGTTTATTGTTTCTCGGCCCATTGCATTTTCCCTGGCAGCATCGGACCAGGCCCATCTCTCTCTTTGTCACAATGAACAAATATGTCAGAATTGTTTCCTCTCTTCTTACTGTCTCCATTTCCCACACCTCTTTCCCCAATAAATTCAATGGAATTAGAGAAGAATAAAGATACCAATAGATGACTGACTAAATAATGAATGCTACATCCCTAAGATGAAGTGCTTGGTGTAAATACAAATCATGTTGTAGAATTATAATGACATGAAAATACATTCACTAAATGTTAAGGGGAAAAATATGTACAGTATGAAAACACTGAAAAATAAAAAAAATTCTTGATAGAAAAAATGTGAAATTTGTATTAAAATGTTTCTGTTTATTGCTAGATGAGATTATGCACAATTTAAAAATAACTTCTTAACTTTAGAATAGTTTTAGGTCATAAAAAAGATGCAAAGATGGTACACAGAGTGCCCTTATATCCCACACCCAGCCCCCTATTATTAATATATCAGTATGGTACATTTGTTATAATTCGGGAACCAATATTGATACTTTATATTTAACTAAAGTCCATATTTTATTCATATTTTCTTAGTTTTTACCTAATATTCTTTTTTTTTTGTTCCAGAATCCCATTCAGAATGTCGCATTGCATTTAGTTGTCATGTCTCCTTAGGGTCCTCTTGGCTGTGACAGTTCTTCAGATTTTTCTTGTTTTTGATGACCTTGACAGTTTTGAGGAGTACTGGTTAAGTATTTTGCAGAATGTCCCTCAACTGGGAATTTTCTGATTTTTCTCATGACTAGATTGGGGTTAGGAGTTTCGGGGAGGAAAAACAGAATTTTCTTGGTAAAGCGCTGTTTTCATTACATCATATCAAGAGTACATTCTATCAACGTGACTTATCACTGTTGATGTTGACTTTGATCACCTGCCTGAAGTAGTGTTTGTCAGGTTTCTCCACTGTAAAGTTACTCTTCTCCCACCTGCCTTTCCATACTGTCTTCTTTGGAAGGAAGTCATTACGTGCAGCCTACACTTAAGGAGTGGGAGTTCTGCTCCACCTTCTTCCTCCTGGAGGTTGGGTTCTACATAAGTTATTTGGAATTCTTTTATGTGGGATATTTGTCTACTGCATTGTATTCTGTTTATTCAATCTTTTATTTATATCAGTACGGTATGGACTTACAGATATTTCTAAGTATTTCTTTTATATTTTGGGTCATAATTTGATACTACTTTGTTTACCTGTTGCTCAGTGTTCCAACTTTGGCCATTGGGAGCTCATTGCATTGGCTCTTTATCCCTTTGACATATCCCATTACTGTGGGATGCTTTTAAAAAAAGTATTCCTTAGTTTCTTCCACTATAATATATTTCAGATTCATCTTGTATTTTTCCTGCCCCAGTTCTAGAATCAGCCATTTGTCCAAGGAGCCGTTTATTTTATTGTAGAATGGTGTTAGAAACAAAGATCTGGGTGCTATATGTGCTGCTTGCTGTTGTGGGATTGCTGCTTCTAAGCCCTCTCAGCTGACATCAAGGAAATACATGTGTATTTCCTAATACTAATCTGTGTATATGTGTATCTATAAACAGTTCCTTATATAACTCTCTGTATCTATATTAAGATAAATATGAGTTTATACTTATGTCTGCAACTCTAATCTTTTGCCACATGGATCACTGTAGCCTCTTCCCCTTGCTTACCTGTAACGTCCCACTCCAACAGTGAGAAACTGGCTCAGTGGGTAATTTTTTTTTTTTTTTGGTGAGGAAGATTAGCCCCGAGCTAATGTCTGTTGCCAATCCTCCTCTTTTTGCTGAGGAAGATTGGCCTAGAGTTAACATCTGTGCCCATCTTCCTCTGTTTTATGTGGGACACCTGCCACAGCATGGCTTGATAAATGGTGCATAGGTCCGCACCCTGGGATCTGAACCTGCAAGCCCTGGGCCGCCAAAGTGAAGTGTGCAAACTTAACCACTACGCCACCAGGCCAGCCCCTCAGTGGGTAATTTCAAAATTGTTTTTCTGTAATGAAAACGTGTTAATTTTTTGTTAGAAAAATTTGTTTAAGGGAAAGAAGAAAAACACGATTCCTTAATATTGATACTATAAAAAGCTAATGCCAAATACTATTATGGATTCATTAGAAAGATAAATTATATGCTAAAAAGGAAGGGAAATGTTAGCAATATTCCAGATCAACCTATAGGAAGTTAATTTGTACTAGAACATCAGTGGATATCAATCACATAATAATTCTAGTAAATCTGACTTAAAATAAAGCTTAATATAAAGCTGAAAGCAGTGAATTTAAGGGCCAATCAGTAACAACACAAAACATCTGTACCATTTAGTTTATACAGGATTTGTCTTTTCTGATATGTCTTGGTCAGTATCAGTTTTTCAAGACTTGGAACCAAGCTGGAATTTATTTACTTGGCCTTTTGCAAGATAGGACACAGAAGAACATGAACTTGGACACAGAACAGCTGAGTTCTAGGCCAGCTCCACAAGTTACTTCCTGGATGTTTTAGGCAAGACACCTAACTCCCTGACCCTCAGCTTCCTTATTTATAAACTTGGGTTATATTATTAACCCACTTGTCAATTCACTCATATCACTATTCACCAAAACTCTGTGACTCTGCTGTGTTAATTAATGCTCTAATACTAGGAATTGCGACAAATAAACCTTTAAAATTTAGCAGTGTAAAACAATAGAGGTTTATATCTTGTTCAAGGTTAACTGTCCATTATCGATATTCCTGCTCAGCACGAAAAAGTAGAGTGCAGAGGCCTCGGTTCCACGAGTTATTCATCCACCTTTTAACTAATGACTTCCAAGGTCATTCTTGAGGTCATTTCCTAGCCAACAAGCTGAAAGGGGGAAAGAGCCTGGAGGAGCTCACCTGGGAGGTTTTATGGCTTAGTCTGGAAAGTGGCATACATCACTTCCTCTTATATCCTCTGATTAGAACTTAATCGCAAGAGAGGCTGAATAATGCAGTGTAGCTGTGTGCCTAGGGGGAAGAGGGGATGAGTTTGATGATCAGGAAGCAAACTCCCTCACCCTGTTTCTGGATTTCTTGCCCTGTTTACCCAAAGTTCCTGTTATGTGTTCTAGGTGAACATCTGATCCCCTTTTGTCATTTCACATGGGACTTGTTCTGCAACTGCCATCTCAAGCAGTGCTGGCTTTGGGCTCTTTTTCATTTTCATAAGAAAATGCTCTTTGAGCTCCTTCTGTGATGGCTTTAAGGAGTTTGCCTTGGATCACCCATTCCTCTTGATCAGGCCTGTCATATCCAGGGAGGGGACATTCGAGAGAGAAAAGTTTTAGAGGCAGTTTTAGTCTTTTTATCATTTTAGATGTTTCCTGTTGCAACTGGTTTAAATAGCAAGGACATTTCTTACCTCACATGACAAGGTGTCCTGAAGAACAGCAGTTATAGAGCTGGTTAATTCAGAGGTTCAAGGGTGTCATTAAGAATCCAAGTCCTCTTCCACATTCTGCCTTGCCCATCGCCAGAGCATGAGCTTTGTGCTCATGCTTGCTCCCTAGGCAGCACATTCAGGAGAAATAAGATTCTGAGGAAGAAGCTTCCTCTTTCTGCGTGTCTCTTCTAAGAGTGAAAAAGCCTTTCCCAGAAGACCCCCCAAGAGATTTCCCCTTAAGTCTCATTTCCCATGCCCATGTCTAAATCAATCACTGGTGAGAAGAATGATAACCCAGTAATTGGCTTAGAGCAGTCTGGACTCACTCTGGGGCTGGGAATGGGGCCAGCCTCCTCTCTGAGCACATTGTCCTGTGGGAGTTTAGGGGGTTCATTTTGTCATTTTGTTTTTTTTTTTTTAACAAAAGTTTCTTTAGGAAGAAGCATGGTGTGATGGTGGGGATGTTTGGATGTTGGGCAGCTGACACTGACCTTGGTGCTGAGTTTTTCTGTATGGAGCAAATTAGTTTCTGGAGACCATGCAATTGTTTTTCTGATTTGTAATTCATTTATATTAAAAGCTTTATAAGAGTACACAGAGGAAGTCCAATGATATTTGATATTTAAAAATTACTTTTATTTCAATAGCATACAAATATATAAGTATTATTCCTCTGGAAAATCCACTATCTCTGATCACCATATCTGTATGGGATGGAAATGACTGACCTGAGGAGTTCGTGCAAACATCTTGACTTAATGAAAGTTATAAGAAGTTTAAATAGGATTTGCATTAATTAATAACCTAAAAGTCTTCATATATAAGATTGTGCATCTAGTGTGGCTTGTAGGTTTAGTTTCATTGCTGTGTTGTTGCACTCTATATGCTTAAAACCTAAAATATTCACCATTCTCATTCTAACAGTAAAATTTTCCCAGTATATATTCAAAGAAAGAACAAAGGGATGTAGACAGTCACTTTCATATCATTTATAAAATAAATCATCAGTACTGAATTTATGGCAGAACTAATATTTTCCTCTGGTGGAACATGGTTAAAGTTCTGGAGACGATTTCAGGCAGTCAAGGTTCTTCTTTTGTCTTAACCATTAGTTAGGTTGTACTCCTACTTAACCACTGTCTTACCCTGGTCAAATCATTTGATGTCAGTCTGTCTTCGATTTATATTTGTAAACTAACACAAAGTAATATAATTGAACTAGATGATTATTAACTTGCCCTCCAACTATGATTCTGTGGTCATCTGAAACTTGAGTTCATGGGTTCATTTGATAGGTTTTCTACATTTTAACAAGAGCAACCTCTGATTACCTAGTTGAGTCTCAGCCTCCCTTTCCTCATTACTATTTGCATGCTATCACACAGAGAGTCACTGAGGGTTGGGAGTGGCCCAGCACACAAGAAGAATGCAAGCTTTGGTGTTGGTCTGGAAAAGGATAGAGAAAGGCTGGAAAAATACTCGGAATATTATGGCCACAGGGGAATAGCTGAACTGAAGATTAAGTACTGCCTGCCAAAGTACAGTACTGTGCAGAGTCTTATTGGATCAATGCACAAAGATGATGTGGTGCTTTGTACACATTCGATTTTCAATCATTTAAATAAACATTTTCTAATTTGGGAAGAAGTAGACCACACTTTTTTTAAACGCATTTCTTAATTTAATTTTGTTTTTTCTTCTTAAATCCATATGTAATATAGGTCAATCAGTTTGCCCTACAAAAAACTGAAGGATTTTCTTTCTCTCTTTCCTTCCCTCTATTCTTCCCTTCTTCCCTTTCTTCCAATAGCAATTCTTTTTTCTCAAATGTTTCCAGCACAGCCTCTTCAAATTATTCTAAAAACTATACCTCTTTCTTTTGGATGAACTCAGTGTATATTTCTCTCATATTGTTGGTTATGAATTTATACATTTTCCAGAAAGCTTGTGCTCATATTCCAGTTGGGTTGCTGGTTATCAAACTGGGATTTTAGTGGTGTTACTGCACCCAGAGAGAAACCTGCTCCTAAAGGATGAATTGCCCATTAATTGCAGGCCTGACCATGACAATGCATCCTATTCCCTGACAAGGCAGTTCTCCCATCATATCCTGGCAGATGAAGAGTTTTATGAAGCCATTTGTTGAGTGGATGTAAGCATCAGATTTACCGTGGAAGAGCTGCTCTAATGTGGAAGCAATGGGGATGTTGCCCCTTGTTAGAGATCCACATTTATTATTGCACTATCAGATAACACAGACATCATTATAACAGCAACAGAAGATAACAACCCTCCCTTGCTCTGGTAACAGCAGCCTTTGCCCAGGAGGGTCAGAGAGAAAGAGAGATATGAGTATTACTGAGAAGGTGACTTGGGGAAAGTGGCACAGAGAGCATGGTCCAAGCCAGCAGGGAGGAGAGTTCTACCAGGGATGTTGTTAAAATGACAATACACGATGATAATAAAAAGCAGACCAGATTTTAGTTAGTTTTATTATTTCTTTAAATTTTCTACAGCCAATGCATTATTGCCTACACCTGAGGTGGAGTGCTCCCACTGCTCTGGCCTCTCCCCACACTCGGTATACCCACTCTATATAATATGCATTCTACTTCTATTAATGTATTTGAATATTTCCATTCAGTATTCCCCTTAATCCACACAATAGCCTATGAAGTGTGAGCTTTTCTTATCCCACATAAAAGATGAGAAGGCTAAAGCTTAGAGTGGTTAAATAACTTGGCCAATGTAATACCACTAGAAGGTGACAGAGGAGGGATTTGACCCTGCATGTGTCTGGGTCCAAGAGCTGCAACTTTGATTTCTGAGTAACTTCTTATTCTGCATATTCAACATTGCATATTGCTGAAAAGATTTGGGTAGGTTTTCAGTCAATCTGGAATCATAATATGAAAGAGCCAGTGCCTCCACTCATGATTGTAACTCCTGCCCCTTATGATGACTTTCCCTCCCCTCAGAAAGGTATAGAAATTGAGAAGAAAGAAATGGAAGAACCCGACTCCCGGTGCAGGAGAACCTGCATATGACTTAATTCCAGATGGAGTTTTCTGGCTGTGGAAAACAGATTTCCTCAGGAAAAGTATAAGTGAAATGGCATTAGAAAACAGACAAACTCAGAATATTTATAAGTGTGTTTGACATTCAAAAATTTGGTCTTCGGCCTGTCAAACAAAGTGAGGAATTCCACTCTGATCTTTGGGAAATTTTCAGCCTTTTAGCCAGGAAAAGCAATGTAAACAAAATGAGTTAGTACTCACATAGAAAAATAAGAAAGTTTAACATGACCGTTCATATGTTCTACATAAACAACAACACATTTCCAGAAAACATGTAGAATAAACATCTGGAAATTTAGTTATCTTGTTGACATAGGCAAAATCAATAGGCATTTCTAGAAACTGTGAGGAAACCTCTTTCTGTGGGCCCTCATCTTTGGCAAAAGGGCCTCTCCTTTGCTGAGCAGCTGTAAAATTTAGTGCAGTCTTTATTCTATTGTATTGAATCAATCTATGCCTCCCTCCTCTATAGACAGCAGTCTTCATGAGGGCAATGCCCATTACCCTCTGGTCTTGCACCCTCAGTTTCTAGCAAGACGCCTGGCACATAACCATATGATAGCATAATAGCTATTTAACTCATTCTAGAATGGCTTTCCCAATGTAAAAGAAGTACAGAAGAAACTAAGGAAGGAAAGAGAAGAATGAATGTCACTAAGGATAGGACAAACAACCTTCAATCCAGAGGTTCAGTCCTTGTGGCTGATGATGTGGGTCTATACTCCTGTTTGCCTTGTGTCCATTGTCCATTTTCCTTTTTGCCCCCAAGCATCTCTTTGTTTGGCCCTCCTAGCTGCCCTATCACCAGCCTCAGCTCTCCTGGTGTTATCAGATTGTCTGTGTCTTGGAGTTGACCTTTCTTATTTTCAGGATTTTATGTTTCTGGTAACTGATTCTCTTTTTGGTGATTTTTCAGGATCTAAATAAGGTTGATCAGAGTTGGAGGGTAAATTCAAGGTTAGGAGTAGCAAAAGATGAGGCTGAAGGAACGAGCAGTTTCAAGAATATAAAGACGCTTGGAAACCAGATTTCTTCAACACAGTGACTGAAGACTTACTGAATAACCAAAATGTAGAAAACCTTCCCATGCAGTCTGGACAGGGTTGCTACTTTCCTGGAGCTTACATTGTGGGAGGTGAAAGAGTTGGAGCTGTTTCCTCAGAGGGATGTGGAGTTACTGAAGTGTCACAAGGATGGACTGACTTTTAGAATACAGCTCTGCTACAGTGTAGAGAATGAGCTGGAGGGTGCAAAAAAGATCGGGTGATCCTTTAAGAGGCTAAAACAGTTGTTTGAACCATGACAAGAGCAGTCTGGACCAGAGTAATAAGGACAGGGGTGGTGGGAAATGAAAGGATTTGTGAGTTACCTACAAGTGAAAATAGATATAATTTGGTGATAGATTAAATGTGGATGTGTACACTAAAAACAGACGCTGCACCTCCTGAATGCACTTACAACGACAGGCATAAAAGCAATGACAGTAACATTTCTGCTCTGTTTTAGGGGTGATGGCAGTAAAGCATAGTAGATATCTGGACTCGGGACGTAGACAGATCCAGGCTCAAATCCCTCAAATCCCTCCTCTGTCACCTAGTGGTATGACCTTAGACAAGTTATTTAACCACTCTAAACCTTATCCTTCTCATCTATAACAGTGGGATAATAAAAGCTCACATCTCATAGGCCATTGTGTGGATTAAGTGGAATACTGAATATAAATATTCATATACATTAATAGAAGTAGAATGTATATTATATAGAGTTATACAAGAATTATTAGATGTGCTTCTTGCCTTCACAATACCTAAAATGAGAGGAAGTACATAATTCCTTGAAAGTAAAACATAAATAATTTAAATAAAATTAATTTGCACAGAATATTTAAGAGCTGTACCTAAATATATAGATATTATTTATATGTTTGTAGAAATTAAAAAGGATAAAATTTGGGGGGGTAGTTTACAGTAATAGGTAGAGAAGCTTAGCTATGTTGAGTATTTACTGTATGCTAAATATTATGCTAGTTACTTCATATTCATTATTTAATTAAATATTAAAGAATCCTGTGACATAGATATCACTTACTCACTATTACAGATGCTAGAACTGAGCTTCAGAGGGGTAGGGGTTACTGGAAATGGAAATCAGGCCTGCCTACTTCAAAGCCCCTATTCATTCTGATATTCAGGCTGCTGAGTAGAAGAATTTTCTGTGTTCTTAGTGTATCTTGGATATTTCCTTGTTAAGAAAAATTGTGTATCTATTGACTTTTCTCGCTCGGCCTATTTCTGTAACCAGGGAAAATATTCCACTGCCTATGTCAAACTTGCCCTAGGATAAAAAGACCTTACTTAAGGGTTTCCTTTCTCTGGGTAAGAAGGGAGGTCTTTCTATAACCAGCAGATTCAAAGATCTCTTCAGGAAAGGAATGTAGAGGGAAGACATTAGAACATGAGAATCAGGAGGAAAAACGTGACCTGAAATATTGTTTTCAGATTCTATGAGATTTCATTCAATTTATGTTTCATTCATTTAAGTCTGGCCTGTTTGATCAAAGGGAGCACCCTTAGTAAGTAGTTCTACCCTCAATTCCTCAGTGATTTCTGTTGTGTGAAGTACAATGATTTCCTGGTGAAAAGACAGCCTCCACCATATATTTCTTAAAAGAATAAACCATAAACACGTATCTACATAATTCCACCTTTTTACACTTTTATCAGTGTGAAATCAAATAGTACGTAGATCTTATAATGAAAAGCAAGACTCTGCTCCACAACTTCTCACTCTCAGCCCTACTCTCTAGGGACAACCTCTGTCGCTTTTTTAGTCCTTTCTTCTCGAAGATTTCTCCAGATCTTTAAACAATATTTATAGAGCTCTACTTCAAGATTAACCACTTTAGACCCAAGTCTTTTTTTTATTTCTTCTTTAATGTTCCTACAAAATTAAGTCAATTAATTTTATGAAAATAACTTTTAATTATATTTAACTCTTCAAAATATAATAAATATGCATTATTAAAAACATTAAAATGCATATCAATGATGATAAAAATAGATACCATTTATATTCATTATAATATCATTGTGGTACTGAATGGATTTATTCTAATTTATTTAACCATCCTCCTACTGGTACATACTTGGCCTAGCTCCAAATTTCTCCCTTTATAAATGATGCTGAATAAATAAAAACTGTTGCTAAATTTGAGTACACACATACTTAGCTTCCTAGGAAAGATTCCTAGTAATGTAATTCCTGGCATAGGTTTTTGTTTTTTTGGTTTTAGTTTTAGAAACATATTGTTAAACTTCCTTCCAGAAAGTCTGCACCAATTTATTTTTCCACTAGAGCAGGGACTGATGAACTTTTTCTGTGATGGGCCAGATAATAAATATTTTAGGCTTATGGGGACAAAAGGCAAAATTGAAGATATTAGACAGGTATTTATATAACAAGAGAGAAACAGAAATAATTAACAAAATTCTTAATAATAATAGAGTACAATTTTTTTGTTGCACAGATCTGTTAATTAGAATAATGGAATCCTTTTGAATAATAACATTTTGGTTAATTGGACGTGGTAGGCAGAATAAATGTGGCATACAAATGTGTCCATAACCTTGTCCTAATCCTGGGATTCTTTATGTTATATAACAAAAGAGAAGTTGCGGATATAATTGAGGTTATGGATGTTAAAATAGGGAGATTAGCCTAGATTATCCAAGTGGGCCTGATCTAGTCAAATGAGCTCTTAAAAGCAGAGAGAATGTTCTTAGACTGAAGTCAGAGAAATGCAGTGAAGGAGAAGTTGTAGACATTGGAAGCACGAGAGGGACTTGACCTACACTTGGTGGAGGGGCCACATGGAAAGCATGAGAAAGAATGTGGGGAGTATCTCGGAGCAAAGATTGGTCCCTGGCTGACAGTCAGCAAGGAAATGGGGGCCTTGGCTCTATAATCATAAGGAGCTTGGAAGTGAATGAGCTGAATGAACTTAGAAGTGGAGTCATTCTCAGAGCCTCCAGAAAGGAACACTGCTTTGCTGACACTTTGATTTTGGTCTTATGAGACTTTAAGCAGAGAATCCAATTGAGCTATGCTGTAACTCAGTCACATTCTGACTTACAAACTTTGAGATAATAAATGGTATTGTTTTAAGCCACTAAATTCTGGTAATTTGTTATAGCAGCAATAGAAAACTCACACAGTGGGGTTTCAGATTTAGTGTTCCATATCATCAAAATTGGTTGCAAATGTCCATGTCTTAATGTTGATCTGAAATGAGATTTTGTGTTTCATCTGTGAAATGATTTTTCTACACAGATAGGTACTGCCAAATACTGATAACAAACCACAAACATGATTTTCATCGAACATGTTCATCTCCTGGAAAAAATTTATAGATTCTGTTAGATTCTCTTCTTGGTATTTGCCTTTTAACATAGCATTACACTGAAGCTTAATCACTTCCAATTGAGGGTTAGATGGAAGCTCCTCAGTTGCACAGTTAAATGGATTTTAAAATATGGAAATTTCCCTTGCACTTCTATCAAGGTCAGAAAAATGCTACTGTAACTGTAGTTTTAGCTCAGAAATGTAGTTTAGCCCACTACTGATTTATGTAAGAATGGAGACCTAGCTTATGGTTTTAACTTTTGGTAGCACAGGACTTATGAAAAATTTGATCCTACTTGTGCTTCAAACAACATCAGTTGTAAAAATGACTATTCTAAAGTATATGTTTCACATATAGGTACTGTTTCACCATCTCCAGTGTTCATGAAGAAATGTTATTAAGTGTACAGCAGAAGCTAATTTCAAAGCTGCACAGTATTTGATCATAGTGGTTAAAAGAGGTTCTTCTTATTCAGAAAAATTTCATTCTTGGTCCTGAGTTCAAAATCATCCAGCTGACAATGTTAAGTCCGTAAGAGTTGATGAAGTTCACTGTTACCACTATTGGTTCAATAACACAAGCAGATACACAATGTTCAAATACCTCCTGCAAAGTAACTGCTGATGAATAATACAGTGAATAATCTTAGGCTTTAAACACTTTACATCTTCACAAGCTTTGTGAATTTGTAAAAAATAAGCCCTTTTCTGCTCAACATGTATTTTTGCCCCCATCAGGTGTAACACATCTTAGCAGATTCCACTTCAGGTTGTTCTGAATTAGTGCTTTCTCAACTTCTTTGAAAATATTCTCACCTGTATTAGTTCCACACAGAACATTCACAGAGCATCACTTTAAACTCATCATTGATTCTGTACTAAGCAACAACTGACTAGTATTGGTAACATCTTTGATTCCTCAAGAGCCAAGGAATGCCACTCAAGTTCATTTGCCTTGTTTTTAATTGACTATTGATATTGCTCCCAATGTTTATAACTCTTTGAGAAACTGTTCTTGCCCAAAAGTTGAAGGTCTTATTTACATTCTATGGCTACATTTCTTTGATTGCTAAGTCAGCATCAGTAAATAGATTTCCTGGCTTGGCTAATAAATAAGTGGCTGACAAATTTAGTTGCAGTCACTTTTATTTTTCATTTTTGTGAAGAAATTCTGTTGTGATAAGATATTCCATTTGAAATTTTTTACCTTTTCTGATGTTTGTTTTCTCATGAGTTAGAGATGTGACACGTGCACACTCTGGAAGTGTCGAGATTTATTTAGCACTGCTATAGTGTCATTACTTAATAAAAAAGATGTTTTGCCATCTAATTTAATAATGAAATAATCCACACCCCACTGTAACATGACTGTAGTATTCAAAGTCCACTTTTTCTTCTTATTTTGATATTACATGCAACAGTCACAAAACAAATGTTGTCATACAGCAATACTCACGGCACCAGAAATGTTGCAGAATTATGACTGTCACTGTGATTTGTAGTGAACCCAGCAGTAGTGCAAAGCAATGAGAGTGCAACACGTGGTCTGTGTCACAACTACTCAACTCTGCTGTGGGAGCACGAAAGCAGCCATAGACAATGTGTAAATGAGTGGGTGTGCCTGTGTCCTAATAAAACTTTAACTATGGACACTAAACATTTGAATTTCATATAATTTTCACATGCCACAAATTATTATTTTTCTTCTGACTTTACTTCAACAATTTAAAAAAGGAAAACCCATTCTTATCCCATAATACATAAAAACAGATAGAAATCTAGATTTGGCTTTGGGGCTGTAGTTTGCAGACCCCTGTACTAGAAGATACTCTTTAATAAAATATCAAAATTTTCAAATCAACTTAAGCCAATCAATAATCGTCATTTCTGTGTTTTTCTGATATACTCAGTGGGAAATGGTAGGGAAGGATGGGGATTATGGAGGTGAAAGGGAAAAGACATATTCACTTCTTTCTCCAAGCAAGTTTGCCTACAAATGAACTAATAAACTAAGAATGCTGTGTCTACTCTGAGTAGGGAGCAGTAGAATGATAGAAATGAAAAGTGACATGTGGATTTTTTCCCCTTATCTTTTCTTACTTCAGTTGGGGGAAAAGTTTCAGATCAAGAAAGTGAGAATGTCTGTGGAGAAAAACATCACACATATAGAAAGAAATGAAACATTCCCACCGACTCTCTATGGTTACTATGTGTTTTTCCTTTTTTATCATTTGCACAAATGATAAAATTTGTCCTAGCATTTTTGTTATTCCTGTTCTTTTCTAAAAGTGCAAGTAAGGATTCCTTTGTATTAATATTCTGTCTTTAGTTTCTATTTATTTCCAAAATTACATCATAAATACGAAAAAGATGTTTGTTCCAAAGTACGCTTTAGGCAGACATGGTGCAGCCTAAGATTTAAAGCATTGAAATGGGAGACATGGCAGCTGCTGCCAATTCCACTTCCATCACTTACCACCTACCCACCCACCCCTCCTCCCCTCCCCCTACTCTCTACGACTGTCTTTATCTATGTAGTGATGTAACACAGCATGTGTTAATGATATCGGTCATAATAATAAACATTTATGGGACCCTTACTAACAGCCAGGACCTTTGCATACACTGTCTTATTTAATCCTTGCAGAAGTCCTGGGTGGGCAGTGTTAATGGTTATATATTTCTAGATGAATTAATTGAGGCTTCAAAAGGGTAAATAACTTTCTTAACCTCTCATAACCACTAGATGGCAGAGCCTGGATTCAAATCCAGATCTGTCTAGCTCCAAAGCCTGTACAGTATATTGATCCTAAAGAGAAAGCTGATGAGTCAAATGAAAAAGTCAGAACTATCTAAAGAGAATTAGCCTGCTATTGCATGATCTATAATTTCTTTCAGCTCTCAATTATTAATGAGTTAGACAGCCAAGACAAGGGTCAATTATAATGTCTGTGTATCTCTATTCTCAATTATATGGTAGCCTCTTAAGAAGTTAAATCTCAGATAAAGTGTGTAATATACAGAACATATTGATGTAAAAGCAGCTTCTCGGTTAAAATACAAATGCTGTATTATAATATATAACCCAGTTGGCTGCAATAAATTGAGAGTATAACTAATCATTATATTTATTTTAAAATCAAAATAATTGTTTGAATGGGTATGTTAGGTTACAAGACTATCAACAGGAAACTTGGGATCACAGATTTTTTTTTTGTCAGTTCTTGTAAGAAATTTTACGAGGAAGCATCCAGTGTTTGGTTGATCTGATAAAACACAAAACAATAGTCTTAATATTTTTTAGAATTCTCCATTGATAGCATTTTGGTGTGCACCATTTCGAAGGGTAGTTCTCTCCAGTCAGTACTGATTGATTTTTCTCACTTAGCATAGTTTAGCTGCTCAAGAAATATGTTGATTTGATTTAAGAAAATTTATTTTACGAAAACTCCAAGTTCTCTAATGGTTAAGTGATTTATACGTTACAATGCTTCTTTTCTTCATAAAAATCAATTGACTTTTTGGCCTCTGTTTAATGACTATCAATTGATAGTGTTAAAGATAACTATGGAATAGATCAAACAAAAGCAATGCTTGAAATGAACACTCAAAAGTCTGGGTGATTGTGTAAATGTGAACATGAGTTGTTGCAGATGACTTGTTATTTCAAAACTGCAATCAAAAATCTGGTGAAGTCCAACATATCCTGAGAATATCATTATGGCACTTATTGTCATAGTCACCATTGTTGAATTATACTCTTGTATAAGATTTTGTAATTTTTTTTGTTCTTAAATTTGGATTCCTTTAATCTTTTTTGGTTTTTTTTTTTTTCCGTTGGTGAGGAAGAGTAGCCCTGAGCTAACATCTGTTGCCAATCTTCTTCTTTTTGCTGAGGAAGATTGGCCCTGTGCTAATATCCGTGCCCATCTTCCTCTACTTTATATGTGGAACGCCTGCCACTACATGGCTTGATAAGCAGTGTGTAGGTCCGCGCCTGGAATCCGAACCTGTGAACCCTTGGCTGCCCGAGCGGAGTGTGCAAACTTGACCACTACACCACTGGGCCAGCCCCTTTTAATCAGTTTTTTAAATAGAGTAGCTACCTCATTTAGCAGATTGAGAAATATCTCTTCATAATGACAGCATTCAATGCACTTATCAATTGCATTAGAAATTCTTATTCCCAATGTTATAAATTGCAATTTTGTCTCACGTGTGTCCCATCTTATGCTTCCCATGTTGATTATGGCTTGTTAATTGTTCACATCCTGCACTACCACGTGATTACTTTGCCTCCCTTTTCATTTCTATTTGTTCTCTTTCTTTACTATTTTCCATCTGTCTTCTTTGATACAGAAGTTTGTTTTAGTTAAAGAGTCAATTTGATATATCCTTTAATAGTTTAAAGAACTATCTTTTTAATAGTTTCTCAGAGCTATTTCCTAAAATTTAGCCTGTTTTAATACTTGTTAGAATATTAACCTTTGATTTAGTTAATAAATTCAGAACCTATACTATTACTATATGAAAATAATTATTGTCTGTGTAAAGTTAAAATATGTAGTTTAATTTTAGCTAGAAATTCCAAACTTAATTATGAACAATACTAAGTAAATATGCATTCAGAAATACACACAATTCATATATGACCCACATACTATCTTTTGTGTCAATATTTATAAATTCACGGGAGTCAGTTTTACATGATCATTGAATATTTGACTGGAGGGAAAGTCATTCCCAGGGAAGCTTATGAAAACATTGCTCCTCCATAGAAAATAGCTGCTATCTGCTGGGCACTTTACAAGCTTATTAACTTATATTGTCTGTAATCCTCACAGTGACCCTGCTAAGCAGGTATTTTTAGTGCCATTTTGCAGCAGGCTCATAGAGGTCATCCTGCTAATAATAATCTGCGCTAGGATTTGAACTGAGATCTGCTTGATTCTAAAGCCTATGATTTTTCTACACTAGACTGCAAAAAAATCTCAGAAAAGGAAAAAATAACTATCCCATGAGAAAATCAGGCTGCCAAGGGCTGCAGAATCCCTATCCCTTGCCATCTATCCGTGCATGGAGCTGGCCACTCAATAATTCAGACGATAAATTGTAATGTAGAATGAGCATTGGTAGCTAGCTGAAATCCATAAGTGTTCAAATCACTAAAAGAAGTCATGTGTAATATTCATCAACTGTTCCACTTCAGTCTTCACTCTGATTGCTTCATTTTTGACAAAAGTAAAGTCACCATAGTGTGTTCAGTCATCCTTTGAAAGAGCTTGTTCCCATAGCACTTAAATATGGTTAATTTTTCACAGCTTTAATTCACACCAAAGTTTTCAGTTGCACATTTACTATATAAATGTCTTGCCTAACCATTTTTTCTTGAAATTTCTTCAAATTTCCTTGAAACTTCTGCAGTAAGTGATTTCTGATACTGCCTGTATTAGGAAAGCTTACCATCTACTTCTGGGTTGATGACATCCAACAGCAAGGTAAATCTGGGAAAAATTATTATAATTTAGGATAAGTGAGGTGAGGGAAAATGTGGATAAACAGAATCTTCATATTTTAGCACATTTTAGTTTCTCATTTTAATCCCTTAAAATTTTTGTAGCTTTTACTCTTCTTCACCTAAAACAAAGGCATTATTATTTTTTCATTATTCAACATGTAGTGATGACAATAATAAAAAAATGAAATATACAAGACATGCTGCAGAATGTAGAGCAGTGGTACTCAAAAACTATGGACCTCAATCAGTCAGCCGAACATCACCTGAGAGCTCGTTAGATGTGCAAATTCTCAGGCCCCACCCCAGAGCTACTGAGTCAGAATCTCTGCAGAGATTCTGGGGTGGGACCCTGAAATCTGTGTTTACTCAAGCCCTCCAGGTGATTCTGAAGCATGCTAAAATTTGAGGAGCATTGTAGCACCACTACTCAACATGAGGTCCTCAGATTGACAATGTCAGCATCTCCTGTGTGCAGAATCTTGGACCACACTCCAGGTTATTGAAGGAGAAATTGCATTTTATAAGATCCTCGTGTTGCTAGTACACACAGTAAATAAAGATCCAGGTAAGATCTCACCGGACAACTAATTCCAATATATTCCATACATCAGTGTCCTGTCCTAAAATTGCTGATGTTCATCTATCATGAACAAAAATGACTCTCTAAATTTGGTTTTAATTCTAACCTTGCCACATGTGGCAGATGAAACCTAGAGAGGAATTAAAATAATAATCCACTGATGGCCTAAGTGTATTGACTGTGCTCCCTTTATTATCCCTAGATGGTGTGGTAGAGTTCATACCAGGTCTTCCAGTGTTGGTGTGCCAGATCTCCTCCACTGGCCTTGCCAACTGCTAGATTATCCACTTCATTTATTCTTTTGGGTTAAAGCACTGAAGGCTTTTGTCAACATGCAGCTAGGGGATCCATTACACCTCCACTAGTCAGTATTGAGACTAGAATTAATTTATAAGATAATAAATTGTGGCAAAGGAAGCAGTGGTTATGAGTCACAGGTCTGCTATTCAACCCTAGTATAGCTATGCATTAACTGTGATTTTTGATGGTCCATTGACTGCTCTGAGGCTTAGTTTATTGATCAGAGAAATATGAGAAAAACTGAATTATAATTTTAAGTTGCCTTGAATTCCAACTCAGTTACTTAGATGGCTGAAATGGCGTCATCAAACAGTTTTGCTTTGATGAGGTGGAAGGATTCAGCATGAAGAGGGAGTCATTGGGGATACACCAGACAAACAGGTGCACAGAGATATCACCAATCCTCTTCCCTGGTACGTGAAAGGACCTTAATAGGGCTACCAAGGCAAGATCCTTTCGTGGACTCATCTGTAAGCATTAGTTTTTGCATGCTCATGTTATCACTTCCTTGTTTGAATTTCAGGACTATTTGTGCTCTCCACTCACCATGGTTTCCGGCTCCACTAGTGGAATTCTTGTTCTCTTTTCCCCTTTCTGAGGCTGTGCTGGGCACAGGCAGTGCTGGGGACTCTGACAGCAGCTATCCCCAGGCACAACAGACTTCCCTGGCATGCTTCATTTAGTAAAAATAGTTTTTGGCACTAGCATAAAACATTTCATCCTTGAGTCTTAAATTATTTCACAAACGTTAATTCTTGCAGAATTCCTGCAAGGCACATATTATAGAGGCACAGATTCATGGAGACTTGGAGATAAAAGGAACTTCAGAGATCATCTGGTTCAAATCACTCCATTTTCAGGTGAAAAGATTGAAATCCCAAAAGGTGAAGGGACTTGCCTAAGCAGTTCTCTTTTTAAAATGTGAATGTAAGCCAATTAGGTGCATAACTCCAAGCCATAAAATGCATTTTTAATTGTCGTAGGAATTAAACTTTAAATTTCAATTACTAACTTTGGGAGGAAGTTCACTCTATTTTTTAAAGGCAGCCCTAAGGCGTGGAGAAATGGGTAGAGATGGGTTAATAAAATGATGTGTCACTAATGAGTGATAATTTAAAGTAGTATACCAGTGAGCAGAAGAAATGATGTTATTTCTACTTAATTTGAAGATACGGGATGGGAGAAATTGCTAGAAATAAATCTTTCTTTATCAAATCTGACAACCGCTCCTCCCATCTTTCATCCTAGATAGCTCCAATCACCTCTTACATCTTTGTCCCCCGCTTATCCCACTTCTACATTTTAATCATTTTTCACTTTAAAGGAAGAGGGAGTTTAGAAGGAGAAGAAAGAAATTGACTATGAAGAGACCTACTGGTCCATAAGGAGGGATAGTGGGAAGACCACAAAGCAAGCTTTTATATCTGTTCAGAGAAGGGAGAATGACACAAAAGCTACTGAGATAATAATACTTATCCCATGGATGCAAGACATTTTCACAAATTCAAAACTGCCATTTGAGAGCTCACAGGCAGCAGGAAGATATCTTATGCATACTTAACCCTACCACAAATTTATTGGGACTAAATGCTTAATAATGGTGCAAATGAGGTACTATGGGAGCACATGGAAAGCATGAATTCAAAATAAGTAGTTTGGGGAAGATTGGGGGAAGAAGTCAAAGTGAATCTAGAAAAAATGGTTGGCAAAAATGAGGTTGATAGGGAAAAAGCATTCCAGATAAAAAGGAACATATTTTACCAGAAGCATCATGTTCTTTCTTTCCTGAAAGACAAAGACAAATAGATGAAAGTCTCAGAGATGAATGACAGTATTATGGTGCAGCTGAAGGACTAATTTGTGAAAAAATAATACAGGAAATGAAGATATGAATCATGAGTAGTGACAATGAGAAGATTCCATTTGAGGGAACATATTTGGATTATTTAGGGAGAATTTACTGCTAGATTGATGGAGAAAATGAAGACAGGGGAAATAATGTTACATTACAGAGAAAATGGAGAAATATTGAGATCAATTAGAAGACAAGGAAGTCTGCAAAGGCCCCTCTTAATGCTGTGTAATACAATCAACTAAGAACAGCATTGACAGAACATTTGAAAACATATGAATTTGACCAAACCATAAAATGACTTTACCTCTTGAAATTCTTGGGGCTAGCTTTTTAAAGGCTTCTTTTTCAAAAGACACGACTGTATCTAGAAATGTATATCTCAAAAGATAATACAATGGAAGAGGTGTGATTGATGGCCTAAGAAAATGAGGAAGAGTTAGGGTAATATAATAAATGTGATTAGATGATCATATTTTAAGATAAATGTGATATGAAATCATAGCAGGTTAAAGCAAGTAGTAACTTTAGGGATTATTACTGATATGCATAACAGCATAGATGAGTCTTAGAATAATTATACTGAGTGAAAGAAGTCAAACCTTTCCAAAAAAGAGTACATACTGTATAATTCCATTTACATAAAACTCTAGAAAAAGCAAACTAATCTACAGGGACAGAAAACAGATCAGTGGTTACTTGGGGATGGGGGCAGGGTAGGGTAGGGTATATTATAAAGGGGCATGACGAAATATTTGGGTGTTATGGATATGTTCACTATCTTGATGCTCCTAGTTTTATAATGTACATGTGACAAAACTTATCAAATTGTACACTTGATACGTGTGCCTTTTATTGTATGCCAATTACACCTCAATAAAGTAGTTTTAGAAAATAGAAAGTATGAATGACATAAAATCTATTTGCACCCAGAATATATAGTAATCTTGGCAAACCCTTCCTTGGATAGCATCTAAGAACATATGCCTATCTGATGTATGATATCTTTTCTTCCTGTGGAACAGGGGCGCTTACTCCATGGTGACTTTTTGTAAAACAAATATAACTATTATAACTTGATGAAAAATACAGTATTTTTGCAATTCATTGGTAGAGTGGGAAAGGTCTGGACCTGTTTTCAGGATGCCTGTTCTCTGATGCCACCTATGGCTTTGATTTACTCTGTGGTTTTGGAACTTCATCTCATCACCTGCAAAATGGGACTTAAAATATCTACATCACACTTCACAGATTTTAAAAAGATGAAATTACTTAGAAATATTTAGAATATTTTTGTTGGTACTGTGCAAGGCTATGCAGATACAAAGATAGGATTTTCTCCTTTCTCTCTAGATGCTTGTATTCTGTCTCTCTCTCTCTCTCTAGATAGACAGATGGTAAATGATAGATAGATATGTGCTAGACAGATAGATAGATAGATAGATAGATAGATAAAGATAAATAGATAGATGATATAGAGATGCAAATTAAGTGTAAGTTACTCTAAATTTTATAATCATGTTATGAACAGAATACAATAGAAGTGGAGGAAGGAACTAATTATCTGAGGGTGGAGCAAGTAACATTTCAGTTGTTCTAGAAGAATAAACAGTTCAGCAGAGAAAAGAGTGTGAAGATTCAACAAGGAAGAAACATGTGCCAAAGCATACACACAGAAAAGGACATAGTACTTAGGAGATGGCTTGAGATTCCTTGTTCTTGGAGGAGAGGGCAAGTGGGGAGGATGTTGAATGATGAATCTAAGGGCAGTTTAGGGCAACATTGTGATGGGTCTTGTGTGCTTCCCTGGAGAATTTAGACATAATGGAACCACTGAAGTTTCTAAGTATGAAAGGGTCTAATCAATATAAAACTAGCATAAATATATATTGCACTAGACAAGTAAAAAATAAGTGGATACACTAAAAAGATCAGTGCAAAAATAAATCATCGTTTAAATATTTGACTTTTACAATGCATATTTTTGGAGTTACATAAACAAAAATTGATTTAGGAGTATAACCAAAAATGTCCATAAGTTTATTTTTGGTTAAAATGACTTTTGCAATATAAATCTAGATTGATTTATAACAATTAGTTAATTCATGATTATACTTTGTTATTTAATCTAAAGGTTTAATATTAGTGTATCATCATAGATCAAGGACTGTTTTCTTAGAAAAATGTTGACTAAATTTAGCATTGTCTTGGGAAATAAAGACTTGTAAAGTTTAAATGTGTTTGAGAAATGCAAGCACAGTTTAAAAAGTATGGTTATTAATGGTTTTTAATCAAGAAAATGGCTTATTAAAGAAAAGAAAATAATTAACAGATTCTTTTCAGAGGTATGCAGTAGAAAGCTTGGAACTGGATGAATGATTTTCCCTCGCTGAAGTCAGGTAGTATCTTTGTTTGGCCTTGAAATTTTCAAAGTTTACTGATGTAAACAGTATTTATATCTATTTTCTTGGTATCCTAAGTGCAGTGTTGTTGTTTCAATATGGATTGCGGTGTTGGGAAGATCTGAGTTTAGCACAGACCATGAGAGTTTCTTGCTGAGTAATTTCAAGCAAGTTGTTTGACCTCTGTAATACCCACTTTCTCCATTGTCAAATGGGGATAATAAAATATTAACATCATAGGGTTGTTGCAATGGCTAGATGAAATAGTGGTTCTAAAATACACAGCATAGTGTTTGATACACAGTAAACCCTCAATAAAAACTGGATATCATTGTTGCTGCTCCTATCTGGACTTGTTGGGATGAGAGATCCATGTGGAACCAATTGTCCTTTTCATATTGAATCCACATGCAGCCCTGTGGTGAGCAGAAAATGCACCACATTGGAAATAAGAAAATCTGATTCTTGCCACAGCTCTGATATTAATGAGCTATGTGACCTTGAAGGTATAACATGATGTCTCTTACTCGTAGCTTTTTTTTTTTTTTCATCTATAAAATGAGGGGGCTGGACCATCCACTGGATTTAAAAAATGCATTTGAGGAATCCTAAAAATTCAGGAATTTCCTTAGTTGATGCTCGTTGAATGGAAGCAAAGGGAGAGATGAAGAGATGTGACTCAACTATCTCTATCTTTGCTTCAACATCCTAGCTGATTGATGTTTAGTTTTGGCTCACCTAGAAGGATTTTGCTTGAACAGAGCATCCCACAACTAAATAAGTTTGAAAACCACTAGATTTTATAATTTCTAAGATTCCATTAGTTCTATAGTTTTGCACCTGTGTTTGGCTATTTATAAAATCTGAATCATCAACAAAATCCAGAACTTTTCGTGAATACAATCATGCTAAAGATGGAAGTAATTGTATTTTCTTGTTAGGATGGAGAAATTCATATGATATATGACAAATACGATGATTAACAGTTTTATGTCAATTTAATCCCTATAAAAGGCTTATAAAAGAAGCATCATTATCCCATTTGAAAGACAAGGGAAACAAGACTCAAGAAGTTTATATCATACCATAGATAAATGATAGATTTGGAATTTAAACTTAAATCTAGCCAACTCCAAATATTATGCTCATTCCTTTGCAGTTAATAAATCACTAATGAAAAGGCCAATAACAGAGTAAGAAATATCCCAAAGTATCATTCAACGCACTTCTATAAAGTCCAGCTTGGGTCCTTGAATTGTTGAATTCAACAAGTTTTCACTGAGCACTTACTCTGTGTCCAGCACCTGAGAGTATATAAAGATGAGTAGGGCAGAGCCCCTGCCTCTAAGGGCTTATAATCTAGCCAGGAATGTAGACCCCATTAGGAAGCTATTGTAAGAGTGAACACAGATCCCTGGTCCAGTCTAGGTTTGCTGGGGGAAGGAAAAAAATCAAAAGAGATCATGGATACAGAAGTTAAGTTTAGTCCATCTGCAAATAGTAACAGTTCATCCTTCTAGATATGTGTGAAACAGGTTGATCCTAGCCAAGTCCTGAAACAGGAAGGAGAAGGGGCAGGTATCTCTTAACATCGATTTCAGAAGGAGAAGGTAGTGATGAGCAGAGAAGAGGTTACGTTAACCATTTAAGTCCTTGGTTAGTAGCCTATATATGATCTATCACACCAAAGCAGCCAGGTCTGAGGGCCTCAATAAGCATGACCTGTATCCCTTTTTAAGGCTACCAGCCACAATCACCCAAACTGATATTATCAGACATCAGGAAAAGCCCAGGAGTAAACAACCACTGAGGACATCTTCAAGAATCATTAATGTCACAGTTTCCCACCATAAAACTATTGCAGCAAGATGAGTTGAAATTTTGATGTGAGGTACCAAATAACAAACAAAGGAGTTGCTTCAGCTTCAAAGAAAAAAAGTGGAGTAAGTGCAAGCTAGATGGATAAGGTGAAGTAACTGGAATTTCATGATTATGAAATTGATGTTTCCCTTGGACAAATTAAACTTATGTTTGATGCTGTCTATTGCCACCCGGTGCTTGCACAAAAAGAGTGATCTTTTCAACACAAGTACTTTCTGGGTTTAAAGAACTCTGGAACTCTCCTCATCCTATTTGAGTAGCTACAGGAGAAAGGATTCAAATAGTGGAAATAAGAATTGCCTTCAATTCTAAGATATAACTAAAGATTGGAAGTAAAATTAAGTATTACACCATAGAAATGAAATCATTTAAGATGTTCAATAAAAAGCATGTTGTATCTTATGTTCTTTTCGAAGACTTAAGTACCTAGGTACAGATTCCTTAAAATGAAAACAAGCTCTGTACCTCTACAGCAATTTGCTTCATATTAAATAGTAGTTCAGCTATTTTTGTCTGGAATTGGTATGACAAAGATGCATATTTATCTTCTTTTCATTTGAGAAGCTGCTTCCTTCCTGGCAGTAATGAGGTTGGCTTAGCTGACGCGGACCTGATCCAGATTTCTAATGCACACTTGGAGAGGGCTTTTCAAATGGGAGGATCTCTGGATACCAGTCTGCACCATTCCAGTCCTTAAGGGAACACATGCTTCCAGCATCAGGAGTCACTAATGTGCCTGGGCATGTGATAAGAGGCCTCCGTTAGAAGCAGGCTTTCTAGACACCCCTGGAATTTCTAATCTTATGGAACCTGGCATCATGACCACTTGCACTTCCTGTGTCATGAAGGTGACCCACTGTGTTTACTTCTTTTCTGCACCATGCCCTGGGTACAGGGCACCAATTGCCTGGGATGACAGCAACATGAGATACATGTGAAGGGTAGGTTAGCTGAAAAGGAAAACCACTGGAGTGGAGATGTGGAAAACAAATAGCATGCACAGTCTCTAGCAGTTATCCCAGAATTCAAGAGCAGACCACTTACTCTCAGCTGTGTTTTCCTCACTGTAATTCAAGCAATGCACTTATGAATTCACAACAAAGGAAAAATAATTATGACATGAGGTTTAGGACTCAGAGTCTCTGAGCCACTTCTGTCACTACCTCATGCATGTCTGATGCAAACCCCTTGTCCTCTCTGAGCTTCATTCTCTTTGATGGTAAAATGAGGATGAGGGATCTTCAAGATTCTTTCTACTTCTAAAGTCCTAGGATAGTGTGGTTCTATCTTAAGAGATGCTTTAACAATCATAGGAATAATGAATACAGAAGAGTTCACTCTTTAGAAAAAGACATTTCATGTGTAGTAAATACCAACGTGTAGATAACAGTACCCACAACACAAGCTAATTTCTCTATATAGGGGTTTTACTATTTACCGATGTTATATTTAAATGACATTTTCGGTCTGTGATCTATGTTAAATCCAATGGTTTTTTTGTTTTGTTTTGTTTTGTTTTAGTGCTGAAAAGACACAGACATTCTCAGCTCTGACTCCAGTGATGACTTGCAGTTAGGAGTTCTTTTGGTAAATTGTCTGAAATTGACCCAAAGGCCCAGATCTCTAAGTTTCTGAGGTAAAGCTGACTGGTGGTTGGTGTATGGAACCATCACAATTTTTTCTTAATTTTGATCCATTCTATTGGTAGATGAAGCAAATTTATAATAGAATATGATAAATTAAGCATAATAGAATAGCATCACAGAACCCCAGGTTGATAAAGTATCTCAAGGATCCTCTGGTTAAATCTTTATTCTGTACTTGAGTCTTTCCTCCAACATCCTCCTGAGCAGTCACCCATCCTATATTCAGAATAGTTTCTAAGATACTCTAAGATTCTGTGACACAGGGTGGAGGCTTCAATGAAGTGAACTCCCCTAGAGTTGGATCTGGAGTGGAGTTCCCACACATCTCACTTGTAGGGCTTGTTCTATATATGTGTGCTCTATCCTAAGTCACATTGAGGCTAATGCATGTCAGCCCAGCTTTTAAACTCAATAGATCGCTGCATCTTCTTCTAGATGTTTTTCTAGCCCAATTTTTGAATTCTAATAGAAGTATGTATTTACTTTAAAACTTTTCTTCCACTAAACACTGTTGTGATTATATTCTCTTATTGGTCAATATTACTAGATTATCCAGGGTTTTCAAGTGCATCCTTTTAGTTTTTTCCTTTGTTTGTGGATTTATTTTTCCAAGCACAGAACGCCTTCTTCATGCTCTGATAGTATCTGATGTATCTCATCAAATTGCTCCTGCCTGTTACCCTCTTCAGATTAAGGCACTATCGTGGTTTTTTTTACCCTTGATGTATTTTATTGATAGATGAAATAAATAAATGGTTAAGCATAATAGTGTGTTATCACAGATCTTCAGGTTATTAAACGTTTCAAGAACCATCTGGTTAAATTCTCATCTAATACTCGAATCTCTCCTCCACATCCTTCTGGGTGGTCATATATTCTGTATTCAGAACACTTTTAATAATTCTATAAGGTTATATGATTAGAAAATATCAACCCATGTTCATTTGGGTTTACAAAAATTTTATTCTTCTAAAAGCTAAATATTGAAGTACCTTATGACCCAACATTTCCACTCTTAGGTATATATCCAAAAGAATTGAAACAGCTTCTCAAAAGATTCTTGAACATGCGTGTTTATAGGAGCATTACTCACAATAGCCAAAAGGTAGAAAAAACTCAAGTGTCCATCAGCAGATGAATGGATAAATAAAATATAGTATATACATATGATGTTATATTATTCAGCCATAAAAAGGAATGATGTTCTGAAACATGCTACAACCTGGATGAATCTTGAAAACGTTATACTAACTGGAACATGCCAGACACAAAGGGACAAATATTGTATGAGTACACTTATATGTAATGTCTAAAATAGGCAAATTCATAGAGAGAGAAAGAAGAGCAAAGGTTACCAGGGATTGGGGGAGAGAGGAATGGGAAATTACCACTTAATGGTTAGCATTTCTGTTTGGGGTCATGAAAAAGTTTTGGAAATAGATAGGGGTGATGGTTGCACAACATCGTGAATGTAACTCATGCCACTGAGTCATACACTTAAAAGAGATTAGAATTTTATGTTCTGTATATCTTACCACAATAAAAACAAATTTCCAAAAAAAACTATAAAGTGTGGTTTCCTGAATTTTTGGAATCCATGTTATAATTCTTTTAGGGTAGCAGTTAGCTTGGACATTTGCTTCTGGGTTATGCTGTGAGTAGAGCTTTTTGATGTAGGCATTCTGAACAGAACTTAGAATATAGTTGGTTTATACATATATTTAATATACTCCAGAGTGTTCAGTTGCATGTTACTGTGCAAACAAGTGTCTGTATAAGTAGATTTTCTACTAACAACCTCATTGCAAATGCCCCGTAAGTAATTTCTTTCAGTGGTTGTATTAATGAAGTTCACCACCACATGCTGGGTTGATAATTTTCAACAGCAAGGTAAATACAGACAGAAATTACTATTATTGAGGATAAATGGGCCAGGAAAGGCATAGTTAAAACAAATAATTATTGGAATGTAGCTTATAAAATCGAAAACAATTTGGAAATCCTGATCCTTACATGATATCAACATAGTAGGTGGTGGATAAGAGGATATGAAGTCATGCTCAACTTTCCGTTGCATTTAGAATTTGGATATAGATACTGAAAAAAGATACATGTAAACAGAAAAATTAGTTAAAATATGTAGTGACTATATATTGTGAAATGTCTAAACCACTAGAGAAAATTGGATTGACCCCAAATGAGTGAGGCCTAATGGACATGATGTCTGTCTTTGCATTGTAATTCCTTCCCCTGTCCTTCTATTGATGGAATCTCTCTCTCTAGTCATGGTCACTCAAATCCCAAGCAACAATAATTGGTCTAACAGCAGGAACATGATCAAAACTAAGTCAATCTGAATCCTTTCCTGTACTTTGTCTTACTGAGGAAGAGATGGAAAGTACACTTTATTTCTCCTTTAAGACTGTGAGTTATAAGAATATGAGCCTACAGGTGTCACTGTCCAAGTAGGAGCTACATGGAAGAGAAGCCTGAGAGAATGATGCCAACAAAGAGAGGAAGATAAGTTGGTAATAGAGATGTGGAGAGATTACCTGACATGGTTTAAACTCTGATATTCTGTCAACACTGAGGGAGCTTCCCTTTCACTTTCTGTGTTTTCCTTGTTTTGGCCTTTCCATAAATACATGTGCATGTTTTCTTATTTATTTTCAGTTGTGTCTCTCACACTTAGGAGAGAATCCTGACCCAAACCCCAAAAGAGAACAACTGAGGTAACAAGATCACTTGACAAATTAATAACCTAAAATAATTTACCACATGGAAGTCTCATTATATTGAAATAAATAAAAATAATTAATTAAATAAATAATATATCAAAAGTAATAAAAATAAACATGAAGGATTAAATTTTCCCATGAGGCAGATAAAACTGGATTAGGTAAAAGAAAGTTAAACAGAATAAAAACAAATAGACAGGTCAAACAATATTAGTTAAATGCTATTTTCAAGAAACACATCCCAAACAAAATGACACAAAGTTTAAAAATGCAGGATGGAAAAAAATATCAAGTAAAAAACTTATTTAAAGAAGTAATGTGACAATATTAATATAGCAGAAAAACTAGAATTCAACATGAAGATTATTTATTTGGATAAAGAGCCCTGTTTTATTGTGACACCAGTTCACTAAGAAATTATAACAACTGGGGGTCGCCCGGTGACACAGCGGTTTAGTCCGTGCTTGGCAGCCCGGGGTTCGCAGGTTCGGGTCCCAGGCGCCCGCCGACGCACTGCTTGTCAGCCACGCCGTGGCGGCATCCCATATAAAAAAAAGTAGAGGAAGATGGGCAGGATGTTAGCCCAGGGCCAGTCTTCCTCAGCAAAAAGAGGAGGATTAGCAACGGATGTTAGCTCAGGGCTGGTCTTCCTCACAAAAAAAAAAAAAAAAAGAAATTATAACAACCATGAGCCTTTATTCTTCTAGCCACGTCAGTTTAAAATATGCAAAGTCAACTTGATGAAACATATAAGGACTAGTAGACAAAGACATAACCCAAATGGGAGATACTAACACTTCCTCCCAGAAATCATCAGATCAAGCAGTGTAACTGTAATATGAACAAACATGACTCATGGGATGTAGTTATCAAGGGACTCTATTTTGTGTCTCATTGTCCTTTTGCATTTGTTCGGTAGGGCTATTTTTCCCCTTTTCCCAGCTCAGGTTAACTGGGCAGCCTCATGATTTACACTAAAGGAATAATTCCTGTTTAATTTGTCAGAGTCTTAATTCAGCCACTGAAGTGTCCAGTTGTGTGTCATCATCAAGAATTCTAATCTCGACTGAAGGCATCTCCTCTCCACGCCAGGTCCTACTGCAGGCAAACATCTAAGGAAAGGAGGCCAGTTGACTTCTTCTCTCTTTCCTCCCCTATGTCTTCTCCTCCTTCTTCCCTTCTGGGTAACTGACTCCTCTAACTAGTTGGGATGGGTGGATGAGGAATTTGGGAGAAAGGCCATGCTGTCTCTCTAGAAATGTCTGGTTCATGGAAATTGTAAGTCTTTCCCCCAATAATTTGGAAGAGCAGTTTCCTATCAAACTTCAAGCCACCCCTTTGCTCGCATAGGGGCCACTTCAGCCAGTATGTTGCACTTTAGCTTCTTAGTCTTGACTCAAACCCCAGTCTACTACTACCGTCCCTCTAACTGCAGGGTATACAGGTTACACTCTGAGTGGCCACCTCCATACCCTGTCTAGGGATATGGGGCTGGGGCGTAGCACACCCCCACTCTTCTTTCCTGTGGGAGAGAGAGGGATTATGACTCAGAACAGAGTGCAATCCAGAGAAATCCTCTTCAACAATTTTCTCCAAACTCAACTCTTGACTCTTTAAAATCCTAGATATGTGAGAGACTTGATGAACGCCTCCTTTGAAAATTCTGCATTGTGGGTCTGCCACCTCACCTTGTGACATAGTTTCTAGTGTTTGTGAGTGTGAGCCCCAAATTCCACTTTAACATCTTCTGATGTTAAATAAATAATGATGGAAAGTATTTGAATAACAATTTATTCTCTCCCTCCCAGTTGGTTCTTAGAAAAACAGTTATAGCCTTAAATGCATTTATTAGGAAATGAAATAAATAAACAATAAATAGGTTAGGCCTTTAATATTAGATGTTAGAAAATAATTCCAAGAATATGGAGACAGAATAAACAATGACAAATTCAGGTTTCATAAGATAGAACAATTTTTTGAAGTATATGTGATTTAAAAAGCAAAAAAAGTGGATTTACAAATATATGTATAAATAAATAAAATATTAAAAATTCTAGCAGGTCTGATTAATGTGAAAAAAATTCACTAGTAACCTACATTAGGAAAAAGAAATAGACAATAATTACAGATGCTGAGAAAATGAAAAATAAGAAGAAAATACTATGTGCAGATTTATATCAACATATTTGAAAATCTAGATGAAATAATTATTTTCTAGGAAAATGTAATGATTAAAAATGACTGAAGAACAAGGAAAATACCTTAATAAACCAACAGCAAAATTTAAAAAGTGAGAAAATATTCAAAGCTGCACTGCTTTAAATGGCATCTGTTTAGGTTGTGAGTTTAATCAAATCGTCCTGTAAGACACTTAAGAGTTACATAATAATTCCTGTTATTTAAGCTGTTTCAAACTAAATAAAATGATTAAAACTTTTTTACTCATCACAAGACTACTATAGCACCAATCTAATAATACAAGACAATCACAAAACCTAATAATAGCCCAATGTCACATATGAACATAAATACATTTTTTTAAAATCAGCAAATTAGATCCTTTACTGTGTTAGGGCCACCTCGTGGTCTAGTGGTTAAGTTCACATGCTCCTCTTCAGCATCCCAGGTTCACAGGTTCAGATCCCGGGCACAGACCTACACCACTCATCAGCCATGCTGTGGCAGCAACCCACAAGCAAAATGGAGGAAGATTGGCACAGATGTTAGCTCAGGGCAAATCTTTCTTAGCAAAAAAAAAAAAAAAGACTAATATAACATAACCAAATATATTTATCCCAGGACTACAAATATTATTCATCATTAAGGAATTCCTTTTAGTTTATAATAGAAAAGGTGTTTTCAAACAATCAGAGGGAAAGTCTTGCTATTCACTGCATAGTGTGTAATGATTGGATACTCATATTGGAAAAATTAAGGTTACAATTCTACCACTCATCATATACAAAAAGAAACTCCACATAAATTAAATACCTATCTTTAGAAGTTCACAGAGTTGTTAGGAAAAAAAAAAACTGAAAAAATCTCTATTCCCTGGGATAGAAAAAGCCCTTCTAAGCCCAAAGGAAAAGATTGAGAAAAGTAACTCAAGGAATAGTATCATGTTCTGTAGAAAGCAAGATATCTTAAATAAAGCAAAAAGACAAGCACCAGACTGGTAGAAAATGTTTGTGAAAGAAAAAAAAGAAAGATATAAAAGATTACTAACCTAAGTATATTTTTAAAATGTTAACAATTTTTAAAAAGGCAAGAAATCCAATAAAAATGGTGCAAATAATATGACAAACAATTCATAAATAGAAATTACTAATAATTACTAATAAATATAAAAGGACATGCTCAATCTCACAGGTAATCAAGGGAAAACATATTAAAACAACAATGATGTGCCATTTCCTGCTTTGATGATTGGTGAAAAAATGAGATGGTAGTGAGATTTTCCAAGGATCGGGGGAACTGGAACTCTCATTGGTGAGTATGTGAATTGATGCAGTTTTCTGGAGAATTATTTGACTGAATCTATTAAGTAAAAAAAAAAATGCCTTCCCTTTGACTCAGCAGTTTCATGTCTAGAAATCTTTTCCACAGAATCTTGTATATGTGTGCTCAAGAAAATTTATTTTGGCATTTTGGTAATAGAAAAAAATAGAAAAACAGGCACAATGTGAGATGTTCCATCATTAAAGAATGGTTAGAAAGTTTATGCTATTAGTTTATTTACTGAGGCAATATATGGAAAGCATTTAGAACAATGTCTGGCACCTGATAAGTGCTATATGTATATGTATATGTGTTAGTTTTATTGTTTCCTCCCACCCTAGAATTGCAAGCTCTTTGAAAGCAGTGTGTTTGTCTGTTTCATTCTGTTGTATCCCTTGAGCCTGGAACAATGCCTGGCACAATAGCAGGTTCTCAATCAATATATTTAGAATGATTCTTATATATACATTCAATGCTGCTTATTCTGTGATTACTTCTCCATATCCAGTCTCTGCCCTGCTCTGATTCCTGGGAAGCTGACTTGGGATTCTCTCATGCTCTGGCTTTTGGTTTGGATCAACCCATGGAGGCACCAACAGGATTGGAGAGGGAGAGAGTATTTCTGGTATTTCTCCACTGCTACGTCTCTGCCATACTATGGTTGGGTGTGACCACATCCCTCTACCAATGGCCAGACCTCCCACTGAGTAAGTCTGGCCAAGCCTCCCATGGCCACAGCTCTCATCAGGTTCCAGGAACAAAGAACATTCTCCCCGTTTCCTCAGGCCTTGAGGTGGTAACTGCTTTCTTCTGTTGCTAAAACCTGGGTGCTTCACCATCCCTTGCTGGTTCCCTTAACCTTGCCCACATATGTTTCCTGTTAGGACCACAACTGATAATACAAGCTCTGCAATACCACGCAGCTATTAAATAGTGTGAGGGAGAGCTAGATGTACTGACATGAAAACAATTCCACAATGGATATATTAAGTTTAAAAAAGGCCAAAAAATGATACCCATATATATGACATCTCTCAATAATCAAGATTTGCCATGTTTTGGTTTAATGCTATAAACATTTAGATATTTCAGATCCATAGTGGACTATAATAGAAAAATATTTGAATATGTAATAAACATTTGGACAATTTGGTGGTTTAAAAAGAGCTTTAACTGCTCAAATATATAAATGACTATAAATCCTAGACAACTTATGCCATTCCAGCAACAATCCTGGGACATTAATGCAACCCCTTCCTTAGGTTCCACACTCTTTGGCTATATCACAAAGAACAAGGATCCTGTGGCAATGCCAACTGGGCATTTGCAGCACCATCACCAAACATCATGTACTATTGCACAATAGCATCATGCACTATAATTCCTTTAATTATTATGACACTTCAGTTTATAAAGTGGTGATCAAAGAACAGACTATAAAATCTTAAAAACTTCTGATGTTCAGACATCTGGATAAGATATCTTCTGCCATATTTAAATGCTGTTGTTTTGAAAACTCCTGAGTTACCCAGATGAAATCTGAAACTGGTCCCTGTACACAGAGGACAAGGAGAGACCAAGGAAAGAGGCAGGTCACTCCAGATTGGTAAGTTGCAGATTTAATAAGCGAAGGAACTTACATACGAGACTTGTCCTGGGCGGCTGCAAGATGAGTAAGTCTCTGCACCCACCTGCCATAATCTTAAAAGTTTATACAGAGGTCTTGATGGGGTTCAGTCACGTGTTCAGTCCAGATAGTCTGAATGACATGTTGCTCTCTCAAGGCTGTTCTTGAAACAGCTCTTATTGTGGGAACGGTGGGCGGAATGTAAATTCCAAGACCAAGGGAGGGGGTGAGGCGCCTGTCTAGGGGGCTAGCTTGTGGGTCAACTGTGAGGCCCTTTCGATGACCTCCTTCAGCAAATACCTAGAAAATGATAGTGAAACATCAAAGTATAAATGACAACTCCCTTTCAGTATGGAATTGGAATTGGTGTAGGCACAGGGGAAATGCATCTTTTTGTTCTCTAAACTTCTGTGTTATGAAGAAACAATTTTACATTGAGCCCACATTCATTTTCTTTGTTTTCTAATTATGTGGACAAATTTGAATAAAATTTGATATAAAAGAATGATGGGATCTCCTAGAATGGAATTCTGACAAATTTTGATAATTCTTTGGGAGAGAAAAAGAAAAGAGAACAATTTGACTATGCTATCTCTCTGAGATCAGCATTTAAAAGAACATGTGAAACAAAAAAGAGGGACAGTTGACACAGAGAGGTAATTAGGGCCCCTAAACCAAGAATGTGAATGGATTGTCTTAAACGGAGCAGGGAGTCTGCACAATATGGTCAGAATAGCCCAAAGCCCTGACAGTCTTGAGATCTACGAAAAGGAGCTCAAGACAGTAAAAAAATAGATATATTTTTGCTGAGAGTAGACATGAACATAAGCTGAACAAGAGACAGAACTGTTGAGGGAAGATGCACTCTTTTGTTAACCTGACAGAAATAGCACACACAGGCAGCTATTATTTTCTTTAACAAGGAGATGTAAAGAAAGGGTGTCAGGGGGAATCAAAACTCAGTACATGAGAGAAGATATAAGCAAACATCTAGACCCTTTAACAGTATTCAGTTTCCACACACCAAAAGATTATATTCTAGTGTAATAAAAGAATTCACAAATACGATCAAGAACACAATTGAAAATCTATCTAAATAGGAGAAGTTTAAGGAGGTGAAACAATGTTATTTTAATGAAAATGTTATTTTAAAACAACATTTTAAAATAAGAGACAGATTCTGAAGACTCACTTAACCTCAATTGTGTGTGTGTGTGTGTGTGTGTGTGTGTGTGTGTGAAGTGTTCTTTTATCTTCTTCTAATCACAAGAATCAGTATCTTATTTGTGCAGAGATACTGTGTTAGTTTGCTGGGGCTGCCATAACAAAGTACCACAGGCTGGGCAGCTTAAACAACAGAAATTTATTTCCTCATAGTTCTGGAGGCTAGAAGTTCAAGATCAAGGTGTCAGCAGCATTGGTTTCTTCTGAAAGCCTCTCTCCTAGCCCTAGATGGGCTTCTTCTTTTGGTGTCTTCACAATGGTCTGAACTCTGTGTGCATCTGTGTCCTAATCTCCTCTTCTTATAAGGACACCAGTCATATTGAATAGCCCCCCACCAATGACCTCATTTTACCTCTTTAGAGACTCTGTCTCCAAATACAGTCACATTATGTGTGACACAGGTACTGGGGGTTCAGACTTCAACATATAAACTTTGGAGGGATGCAATTCAGCCCATAACAGATACTTATCATCTTTAACTGAAATTTAATTATTTGGGCATATGGCTTAATATTAATGTGATTATGTAAACTTTCTTAAATAATGGAATGCTAGCTTGATTGCTTTTATATCTCATAGCATCTTTACCCATCAAGGTGATCATTAAATGTTTGTTGAGGGAGAATGAGTGAATGAATTAAAGGTACATATTTTGAAGCAATGTTTTTCTCACCTCTGGAAGCATTCTAATTTAGACTGTAAGATCATAGGTGAACATTCTTGCTGGAGAGAGAGATATTAGAAAAAAAAGCCGATGTTCCTTCTGTTAGGGCCCTGTGATTAGAGTGAGGAGCGAGTCATGACAGGCGCAGGGACAGCTGTAGGGAGACCCTTCATTCACCTCACAGATTCCTTTCTTCTCTCAACAGGATGATGTCAACCCCAGTCCCATCAGTGCAGTTTCCCCTCAGGAACTCATATCAAGAAGGCAGAGAAGGCTGGCTCAGTAAGGTCCTGGCTATTATGCACAAAAAGAGGCTGGACCAAAGTGGAGGGCTGCCCCCTCTCAGAAAGGGCATCTTTGAGGCACCTGCCTTTCAGAATAATCCCTGAAATTTTGTCTGTCCCCCCGGGGCATTTAGTATCTTCTTGAGTTCTGACTGTGCACCAGACTTAGGGTATCTTTCCATAGACATGGCAGTTGGATGATTTTGAACTTGGTAATTTACTTGTCTCAATTCTGGAACCTTTTGACACTCCTCCAAACAATGTGGCCAGAGGTCTTCAAACCATCCTCTACTTGCCTGCTTGGTTCTTCCCAGTGCTGATCCCTTACTTGTCAAGAACTGGGAGTCTTTATGATCATGACCAGGCCTGGGAGCTGATTTAAACCTAAAACAGGCAACCCCGACTCCACCCCAACATGGCTGGGAACTTCATGACTCTAAATTCCACAGCACTGGGTTACGTGTAGGCTGAGGGCTGCTCTAGGGAGCTCAACATCAATTAACAGTTTCTTTCGTGTGGAGAAGTATGCTCAGAGATCCAAATCTCTGACTTCTAAATTAATGTTGTGAATGTTTTTTCACATGAGGTCTGTTGGTAGAAATCTTTTTCCCAACTTGTCACAATTTTTCAAATTTATCAAATTTTCTCATTTCATTTCATTCCATAAATAGGAGGCAAAGAAGAGAAGTGATCATCATCCTTCTAATTTCTCAGGACCTTTCCCAAATGCACATTTACAAACATCCCTCTGTTCTGGGCCCCAATCTGAAATGGGAAACTCTTTTACATTGTCAGTAATATTAGAATGTGATGAAGGACAAAGGCAAGAATGGCAGTCACAGTCTCTCTCAGATTTCCAAATTAATGAGTGAAAGCTTAACTTGTCAAAAATTTAAAAATAAGTACCAATAAATCAATGTTGTCAATATTTGTGATCTTTCTAATATGAAATATTTGTGAAGCAGTAATCTCTATTTTAAAAATCAGTTTAGGGGCCAGCCTGGTGGCGTAGTGGTTAAGTTCACGCACTCTGCTTCAGCGGCCCGGCATTCGCAGGTTTGGATCCTGGGTACGGACCTATTCACCACTTATCAAGCCATACTGTGGCAGGCGTCCCACATATAAAGTAGAGGAAGATGGGAATGGATGTTAGCCCAGGGCCAATATTCCTCAGCAAAAAGAGAAGGACTGGCAATGGTTGTTAGCTCAGGGCTAATCAATTTAGCCATAAACTTATCTAGCCAATAAATGCAATTTGACTGATAGATTGAAATCAACTGATCAACTATTGATTATAAATTATTTTTGAAAAATTAAGATAATGTACAGAAATAGCTCACTGCTTAATAAATATGACTGATTATTATTGCAGCGTATTTTTAAAATCCTTTTCCAGGTGTGGCACCTATAGTTTCTTCATATATGAAAGGAGCAAATTAAAAAATAAAATCAGAACATGATGTTTATGAGGGTATACTTTGAAGTTAGACAGTCCAGAATTTTAATCCTAGCTCTTTTACTGATTAAAAGGGTGACCTTAGGGGCCGCCCGGTGGCGTAGAGGTTTCGTCCGCGCTTGGCAGCCTGGGGTTCGCCGGTTCGGATCCCGGGCGCCTGCCGACGCACTGCTTGTCAGCCATGCCGTGGCGGTGTCCCATATAAATTAGAGGAAGATGGACACGGATGTTAGCCCAGGGCCAGTCTTCCTCAGCAAAAAGAGGAGGATTAGCAACGGATGTTAGCTCAGGGCTGGTCTTCCTCACAAAAAAAAAAAAAAAAAAAAAAGGGTGACCTTGGACATAAGTTTCCTTATCTTCTAATAGAATTAATGATCTCTACCTTATTGTGATTAAATGAAATAATATATTTTAAAAAGCCCAATATAGTGCCAGTCACATAGAAGCACCTTATAAATGGTATTTATTATTATTATGCAATCTTAACTAAATTTCTATGAATATTATAATGGATATGGAAAAGACAATATGTTTTATGAGTACGTTACATTGTTACTCACATAAAAAGGCAAATAATTGAAGTGCATATAGCACATTTTTCTGACTCATAATGTTTTCTCAGTAGATATTGCTTTCTTTTCAGACTTCCTTGTGCCCTCTGCTTTTGCTTCAAGTGTGTTGATGAGTAAGTGAGAGCCTTCTTTACTTGATTAAAAGAAAATAATGGAAATAATCACAAAGAGAAAGTTTACATACATTGTGAGTAAAAATATACTTTGAGAAATCCTGTTTTATTGAAGATCCTTGAAGCAAACCATTTCTAAGTAGAAAATGAAATGTGTTGCAGTGTTGCTCCATCTCTCTTTCTCTGATTATGGCTATTAATGGTTAATAAGATTTGAAAAGAAGCAACGGCAGCCCTTGCAGCTAACTTGGTTCAAGTAGTGCAATCATGTTAAAATTCATTTTTATTTTAATTTTTTATTTGGTTTGTTGATCCTTACACACATATTCAAGTAAACAGAGGATATAAATCAAATGACTATATTGACTTTAATTTTAATTATTGTATTTTGTGTTTGTATATTCATATTTGTCATTTCTCAAGAGTCTTTTCAGCTCTTTTTCATTTACTGTGACACTTTTTAGTTTCCTAGATCCTACAGATATTTTAAACTTTTTATGTTAGTTCTTTAAGTATGGTAATGTTAAAAAACATTCTGACACTTGTTAAAATATAAGGAAGACTTTATTCAAGACTGTTGCAATAGGGGTATTGCAACAGGGGAGAGAGACCAGTCTCAGCTCTGAATAGGGCAAAGATAGTGGGGTTTATAGCCAATGAGCAGAGTAAGAGGGTCCATGGATGGAAAATTCCTAAGAGGGAGACATCAAGGATAGGGGATTCTTGCTAAACTGACCTAACAAGATTTTTGCTAAAGGCAGTTCAGTGACTTAGACATTAAAGGTGGGAGATGAAGAACTTGATCAAATACCAAGAATGAGGGGATTCTTGCTAAACTGACTTAGCAGGATTCTAGCTAAAACTGGGCTAGTCAGGCTGCTGACAGGATGAGGGACCTAGTCAAAAAGAAGGCTCAAGGACCCTTACTAAAGTTTGGTCAAGGAGAGAGTCTTTGTCTAGTAACACTAGTAAACACTATTGTTTTTAGTCTTTGTCTAGTGATTCCAGTACCTGAAGATGTTGTTTCCTCCTGTGCTCGTTCTCTTGTTTCCTCTTGTGTTTCTCTTGGAATGTGTATGGTCTATGGTACTTGAGGCCCGCATGAATGTACCTCCCCCCAGAAATTTGTGTTAACTACTCCCAAGTGTCTGGGGGCTTTACCTATCCAAAGCCACCTTAAACCAGGTTCAAAGCTGAGGTAGGGTGGACTACTCCTGCAATGTGAACTGTGGACTACACGTCAGTAAGAAGGCTGGTTGACTTTGGGTTCACTTTCACTCTGAGGATGTAGCCCTTTTGTGTTTCAGATTATTTTTGAGAAATTGTTCTCCTAGAATCCCCCAACCACTGTGGATCCTCAGTTTTAATTTCTGTTCTTTTTATCCAGGATGGCCATCAAAATGAAAATTCCACTATGACAGTATTTATAAATGCCCTCAGGTCAAAATCAACTTCCCTACTCAATTATCTCTTTGTGATTCCATTTCCTTTACACTTTAACCTGGTAATTCCTTATTACTGTACACCTTTCATAAGATAATTTTTATATCTCGTTTAGCAACTTTTGTTGTTTTTCAGAGGAAGAGTTGGTCCAGGTTTTCTTGAGGCATGAATTAAAATTTCTGTCTTGGACTTTCAGTCTCCCCTTCTCCCAAAACACTTTTGTCACATGTTAGAATGTATAGATAATTTTCACTTGCAATAACTCATTTAAGATTGAATATCAAGTCTGTGATGTCGATGTTATTATTTTATCCTCATTTACAAATAAAGAAAATGGGGCTCATGAAGATTAACTGACTTCACAGCCATTAAATAACCTGCTGATTATCCCAAAGTTAGTAAATCCAGGAGCCAGATTCCATACTCAATGCCCTGCTTTTGCTATTATCTGAAAAGAATTTTCAGAAAACTCTCAGTTTTTTTATTAGGTAAAGATGAAATCCATAGGAGCAAAGAGTGAGAACTGGACCTACATAGACAACAAACGATCAATAACAAGGTGCAAAATGAAGACAATGCCAAGTGTAGTTCAACAATGGACAAGGAGATTCTTCTTTTGCTTCTTTGAATTGCAGTATTGTTATTTTGTTGTTGAATCCATTTGCATATATTGAGTATTGATTATTAACTTCAGGACTGTCAACTTCTGAATCACGACTTTAATGTAGACTATCCCCACCCTTTGAAAAGAACACCTGTACCAGTAAGACAGTCCACCTGCACTGCCATACCAGAATTGCCTTCTTCTTGAGTAGCCAGATGTGATGACCTCATTTACTCTTACTTCCCAATCCTGGCATTTGATCATGACTTTGACTTTGATATTTGCTCATCCCAGTGCTTCGAACCACCCATCTTGATACTTGAAAACTTGATGATTTCATTATCATTTAACTCTGCCCTTTGACACTCTGGACATTTTTTTAACCATGATCAACCAATCGAAATCCACACCACAAGAGCTCAACAATCCAAAATTGTTGTCTTAGATTGGGTTCCCTGGAAACAGTCTCTGAGACACGGAGTTGCATGCAGAAGGTTTTTGGGGAATAAGCCCTGGAGATAAGTTTTTAAGGAAGTGGGAAAGACAGATCAGGACAGAGGGAGAAGCTAGTCCACTATGGGTTTGCACCTGAGGCCTCGGCCTCAGTTGGCAGCTCAGGAGCTGGGATGGCCCTTCAGGATTTTCCCAAATTGAGGCACAGGGACTTAGCCTTCATGTTTCCACATCATCCAGCCATTGGCCACGGCTACCCTCAGGAGTGGGCATCGCCTTGGGTGAGGGGTTTCCTGCAGCCAACTGAGGGCAGATTCCAGTGAGGACACAACTGTGATCCATCAGCTGTGACATGGGTCTCTTGGTCCTGGTGATCTTGGTGCAATTTCCAGAGATCCTCTGTAGAAAGCCAAGATTTAGAAGGAGATAAACTAATATTAAATGGAAAAATATATGAGAATCATGATACTGTCTTTCAGGTACCACATGAGAAGTCCCAGAGATAATGCAGGAATGCATCATTATTATCAAGTGGCATTGTCTGAGTCCTTGATGAGGTGCTGACCATGCGTAATCCATGAACTTCTCATCCTTATCCCTCAACATGAGTCCCTAGTAGGATATAGCTCTCTGCTTTACCCTTGAAATTATTTGAAATTTTGTTTTGTTATAAACATTTTGTTAATTTTGCTTTATTCTCTAAGAATTTTTGTGATCATTTAATATAAAAGTGATGCTTTAAATAACTTGCCAGTTTAATTACTTAATTTTTCTTTCTCAAATCTTCTAATAAGTTGCCTATGGCTTATGCTGTGGCTTGAAGTACACCCCTAACACACCATTGTAAACCTTCAATGTATGACTTTTCCAGTTTGAGAAGAACTATTAAGACAAAAAGTAATAATAATAATAGCAGTAGTCCTAATAATAATGATGACGCCCAACATTTGTACAACATATTGGAGTTGTCAAATTGAGAAACAGCATAACATATAGGTTGCAGAAATGGATTCCAGATCTAGACTGATTGTGTTAAAATCCTGGCTCAGACATGAGCTGTGAAAGTTCAGGTAAGTTGCTTAACCTCTCTGGGCCTCAGTTTTCTCATTTATAAAATGTGGATAATCGTAGCCCCAAATCACCAGGTTGTTTTGAAAATTAAATGAAGTGATGTTTATATAACATTTCAAATGCTACCCTTACAAAGTAAACACAATTTAAGGGTTTGGGTGGGACACTATTTGCTTTATAAATATTTTAAACACTATTTTAAACACTGTTACATAGTGTTTAGTAGTAAACACTATTTAAAGTTTGGCTAAGTAAACATTTCAACGGGTCCTCAAAACAAGGCTGTGTGACAGGATATTTAGTCATAATTCATGGATGGAGAGAGTGGGAAATCTTAGTTAAGGTCCATGCACAAACTCATATAGCTGGTCAGTAGAATTTTTAAGTAGAAGCTGTTTCTTAAAACTCAATTCCTCTCAGTTTCTTAGAAATCTTGTTTTTGGAATAGCCACTGCAAACCTACTCTGATAAATGAGGTAGAAAGAAGGAGTTCTACTTTTTAAAATTATGGCAACAGAATTTATTTTATCATGTAGCTGTCAAAGCAATACTCTAAACACTGAAAACATTTGGCTAACATAATAAATGTTTTACTGAGTTTAATTAACTTCATGGGAGTAGGAAAGGGAGAGAAAAAAAGAGGTATCCTTCGGTCTCTACAAAAGCAACATAGAAATAAAAATGTTTCTGTGTATAGGCCCCCAAACCCTTTGTGGCTTAGAATAATAGACTTTTTTTTAAGAACTGGAGGAAATGTTAGACATCCAATACCCTAGTTTTACAGAATACCAATTGAAGCTCAGAAAGGTAAAATAAATTTTCCAAAATTACAATACTAATTAGACACAGAACTGGCATTAGAAAATATGTAATTCTTACTTCAGAGGTATAATATTCCTTTGTTACAGGAATATTGACTATATTATCAGTTCTTCCCTCTAAGGAGACTCTTAAATCAGTCTCTATTTAAGACCAGAATACTCCCACCTGGAGACTAGGCAGATAAGGGCTTTCAAAAAGGGTCAATGCAATTTGCTGTTTAACATTATAAAGTCAGATTAAAATATAGGTATAGCTGTTAAAGGATATTTCTTTATCCCTCTCTAATACACACACTGAAATAAAGTTGAATCGCTTATTTTGTCCTCTTTTTCCTTGCAGTTACACTGGCGGACCATATTAGTTATGTTTAAAGGAAGCAATTACTGAAAAGTTCCTTTAGACATGGAAATTTAATGGCCTATTTCTGTCATGCATGAAAGAAAACTCTTTGTGAAATTATAATGTTAGTGTATTTGAAATTATCTTAAAAGGGTTTACATTCTGCCTTCCCCTTAAAAAATATGAAACAGGGCATCTGGGCTAGCTGCTGCTAAAATAAACCATCATTTCCCCCCTTGTACGTGTAACCACTGACATACTGCCTCCTTCCAAACCCAACACAAACCTACACCCAACCAAATCTATTTGGTTGTATACACTGATGCTTTTGTGCAGTGACTGAGAATTAGAAACAGAATTGGTCTTGGTTGGGTTGTGCAGGAGCAGAGGATTTAAAAGGAAGAAGTAGAGGGTGGAGAAGAAGGATAGAGGGGATGTGAAACCTATTTCACATTGCCCCCTTGGCTTAGTTTTTGAACTGATAGCGTAGGGATAGAGTGACAGAGGCAGAGGCCGATGTCATTAAGTTGGGACTTTGAGAGATTCTGGGCATGGGCAGAGCCGCTTCATGGCCCAAGAGACAGAGAATGGCCTAGAGATGTAGAAGCTGGTCTTGTTTCTGTATGGAACCCAGCATCAGGAACGTCAAGATGTAGCCTTCATGGCTGCATGTGGCATTCCTATGACCAGCAGTGACTGCTGTGAGACTGCTGAGGTTTGCTCTATAGAGGTGTAGACAGGGGATTCAAATCAGGAGGGTAGGACAGGACAGACATGTGGTGGTACCTACTGCTGACAAGTTTGATTGAATACAAGCAAGGCATGCTGTTGGTTACTCTTTGATGTAACTTGGAGACACTTTGAGAGAGGGCTTGGGTCCTGCTGTTTTAGAGTTGAGTGTACTTGAGCCAACAGCCATATCGTTTATAAGTGTGTATTTCAAATTGTCTAAGGTGATTCCATGATTGCCTTCAGTTATTCTTTTTATAAGTCTCAAGAGTCTCTATGTCATCCATCACAGAATAATAGACTTGCACAGTCTTATAACTGGAAATGAATTATTTTCCTATCTGTATATTCCCATGTGGTATATGTGAAATGAATATTGTCACCTCCAACTCATTTAGTTTAACTCAATGCAGACATCTCTACAGTATATCTGACAAATTGTCATTTAATCCCTTGGTTTTGTCAGCTCTAAATTCTTATTTATAGTAAATAATTCCTAGTTACAATAAACCTAGAGCAGTCCCTTGGTAACTCTCACTCTTGGTTCCTACTTCTGCCTTTTGCAGCAATAGACTCACTCTTCTCTATGACATCCCTTCAAGTGTCTGAGACTGCGTTTATGTCCAGCTCCTCCTGCATTTTCATTTTTCCAGTCTGACTATCCTGTGGTTCTTCAGCCATTCTATTTATATCTAGGATCCTTATCTTTCACTATCTTAGTCAGTCTTTGTTCACCAATTATTTATTGTTTCAATGTAGCGCTCACAGTGAGACTCAAGATTTCAAGGTGGGTTAACCCTAAGGTATTTTTTTTCTCAATAAGGACAATGTAATCTCTATTTTTTAAAATAATAACATTAAATAAAATACTAAATCACTGAACGAAGTGGAATTGAGAGGAAATCATCTTATAATCTCAGCAGCTGCCTTCTGTGAAGGAGAGTGAAGGAAGTTAAGTTTGTAAAGTGTCTACTGAAAACTTGAAATACATCATTATAATACTCACAAAAATCCTATAGAGGAGGTATTATCACCTCCATTTTACAAAGGAGAAAAATTGAGGCTCAGAGAAGTTATATAACTTGACCAAGTCACACAGATGGCAAATGGCAACACCTGAATCTATGTGTGTGTGTGTATATAAGTATATACATGAATTCAAACACGGATTTCTTTGACTCTATCTGGTACTTACTTTTCCCAGTTCTTGCCCCATCAGCTTAGGTGATGTTTTAGGAGAGGGGAAAGCATCTAAAAAAGCCTCTGATTGAAGAGACTATCCTTCAATAAATGGTGCTGGGGAAACTGGACAGCCACATGTAAATGGATGAAAATGGACCACCATCTTACACCATGCACAAAAGTTAACTCAAAATGGATTAAAGACTTGAATGTAAGACCCAAGACCACAAAACTCCTAGAAGAAAATATAGATGGTATATTCCTTGATATAGGTCTTGGTGATGAATTATTGAATCTTACAGCAGAAGCAGAATCAACAAAAGCAAAAATAAACAGGTGGGACTACATGAAACTAAAAAGCTTCTGCACAGCAAAGGAAACCATAAACAAAATGTAAAGGCAACCTATGGAATGGGAGAAAATATTTGCAAATCATATATCTAATAAGGGGCTAGTATCTAAAATATATAAAGAACACATACAACTCAATAGCAAAAAACCAATCTGATTAAAAAATGGGCAGAAGTTCTGAATGGACATTTTACCAAAGAAGACACATGGATGGCCAACAAGTACTTGAAAAAATGCTCTACATCTTTAATCATCAAGGAAATGCAAATCAAAACCATGAGGTATCACCTCACACCTGTTAGAATGGCTGTTATTAAAAAGACAAGAAATAACAAGTGCTGGAGAGGATGTGGAGAAAAGGGAACCTTGTGCACTGTTGGTGGGAATGTAAATTGGTGCAGCCACTATGGAAAACAGTATGCAAGTTCCTCCAAAAATTGAAAATAGAACTACTATACAATCCAGCAATTCCACTTCTTAGTATTTATCCAAAGAAAACAAAACACTACTTGAAAAGATATCCACCCTCCCATGTTCATTGCAGCATTATTTACAATAGCCAAGATATGGAAATAACCTAAATGTATATTGAAGGATGAATGGATAAAGAAAATGTAGTGTGTGTGTGTGTGTGTGTGTGTGTGTATACACAACAGAATATTATTCAGTCATAAAAAAGAAGGACATTTTGTCATTTGCAACAACATGGATGGACCTTGAGGGCATTATACTAAGTGAAATAAGACAGTCAGAGAAGGACAAATACTGTATGATCTCCCTTACATGTGGAATCTAAAAATAAATATGTAAAAAACAAATGTAAGTTCATAGACACAGAGAACAGATTGGTGGTTGCCAGAGGTGGAAGGTGGGGGGTGGCGGAGAAATGGGTGAACCATTTTTTAAAATAAACTGAATTAAAAAACAAACAAATAAAAAACATACATGGGAGTTTGCTAGGGAGTCCTGGGGAAAGGGTGCTCTAGACAGAAGGAGCAGAGAGTGCTAAACTTAAAGTATTAGGCAAAGGAATTAAAAAAGGAGTAAAAGATTCCTTCCTTCATTCATTTATTCAATAAGTATTTCATGAGTACCTACCTTTAAACCACATATCTGTTTATTTATTAGTTTTCTACGTGGTTCTGGGAAGATATACCAGAAAGTATGGTAAAGGATGTTGCTTGCAATCTTGTTAGGCAATACACACACAGACGCACACACGCACATGGGCAGATACAGGTAACCAGAGACAAGTATCCAAAGAGAGTATATGATTAAGGACCAAAACAGCAGCACTGATTAGTTACTTATTTGACTTCAGAGGAGAAATTGTCTGTAGATAGCACTGGTTGAGAAAGACTCCTTGAAAATGAGGGACTTGGAAGAATGGGGTAACAAAACAAAACAAAAAAACTCAGCCTCTTATATACTTAAAATACTCACTGATCCTAGTCTATAAAATAGAAGTAGGAATGATTAGATACAGCAAGATAAGTGGTCCCCAACGCATAGAACACAAGCACAACAATTCTAAGATGATAAGAGAGTTTTGGGCTCTGTTAATGTGGTGATAGTACTGATGTCTCCATAGAGCTTATGATCAATTCACAGACCCTGCTATTTTCACATGAACCTATCTCCTCCATCTTGCACTTGTGTAGTTCATTTTTTTTTTTTTGGATGGGAACCAAATATGGATATTTACCTTGTTCCTATTAGATTTCAACCGTTTTTTGGTGCCCATTTGTCTGGCCTGTTGATTCAGCCATCCATTGAATTTGTTATTTATATCAGTAGTATGTCATCCATTTGTCTGGTAGGTAGGAATTCTGGGTCTTCATTCAGCCTCAGATATAAATCTTGAAGAGGACTGAATGCAGGGCAGAGAGGTTTTATAGCTTTCTATACCCTAGTGTACACATAATGATCAGAATTCAAATGATGAAAGACTTCCCATGAAAGCATGGTCACTAGAGAAAATTCTCTCTGGAATTACTAACATCAGTGTTCCCATCTTTCCTGTATCTCAAAAAAAATGCACAGAGAAAAATAAATCCAATATCATATATATTATCAAATCTAACAATAATCTGATGAGGAAGGTAATATTAATTTTATATTACTGCTATGTTAACTAAATTTTATAGAATGTAAATAAATCCCTTCATATCATATATATAGTAAGTATCAGAGCCTGATAACGAGACTGGTCTCTGATTTGGAAGTCGGTACTATTAAGCACTACTCTCTCTAAATACCTGCCCAAGTCTTCTGTATTTCTCAACTTTTGGACCTACTTGTTTTTCTCCTCAGCCTTTCACTTACCCTGCCCTCAGTATGGAAAGCTGGCAGTGGCAGAGAGCCAGAACCACCATCACCTTCTGAAAACAGGACTCCAGCTGCCAACATGGAGCCTTAAGATCCTTAAAACTTCTGCTCTATAAGGGGTCCTCTATGTACACTCTTAAAAACTCCATGGCTTTATGTCAACATATACACGATGTTTCCCTATACATAATTGCTTTTAAAGTTTAATTGAAGAATAGTTCACTGTAGCAATATCAGTGGATGTTTTCTTAGGCAGTATATATAAATTCTTAAGAGTTTTAAAAAGTAAAATGGCTTTTCATCTTTGGGAGATGGTTTCATTGTGTTTCTTACTGAAGTATGGAGTAATTTAGCAATTCTGTTTAGAAGTCAAGATTTAGAAGACAAATCCTTACCAAAGTATTTGATCATCTTAGTAAAATTTCTGGATTTTTTTTCTGACTACTTACACTATTGCTAGGTGTTGGGTAAGCTGCTGCAAATGCTGTGATATGTTGATTGAGTCTTTAAGCCAGTTATGGATGCTGTGGGAGATAATAAAGAATAATAAGACAAGAAGCCATCCTCAGGTAGAGGAGGAACATACTCAACACTGTGTAATACGAGACAGAATTACGTGTGTAAGTTGCAGGAACATAACCTAGATACAAGCTAACTAGATGTTCAATGGCATATTATGACAAGTCAACATACAAACTAGGTCCCAGCATTTCAAAATGTAACCGTTTTTTGATATTATTGCAGATTGAATCACTACATTCACTTGGGATGGCTATTATCAACAGCTAATCTTGAAATAATTTCTAAATTAACCACTAAAATGCAATCTTCATTTCATATGATGGTTTTAATTAGTTAGCTATTGAATGCAAGTAAAATTTCCCAAGGAAGTGATTGGTTTTTATGGAGGTGAGCCAGGACGCTGCAGCATGTCCCAAGATTTCATCCATTAGCTTAAATCATAGGACCCTACACAAATTTAAAAAATGTGGTGGGAATTTCCTAAACATTTGTGCATAAAGAAATACTAAACAGCAAACTTGAGCCATGTTTGAAGCAAAGAAGGTAAACTAAGTTTGGGTCCTGTTTATCATTTACAAATCTAAGTAATTTTTAATTTATCTTCCTTCATTAAATTACAAGTAGAAGAGACACTAATTCACTGGACCTTTGTAAATGTGTGTCAATTTCACATCTTACTTCACTGAAGATTGAGACTTATTCAAAATTTCTATATATCAACAGTCATAACTGATATATGTGCTATCATATTATTGTCAGAGTAAAATCTCAAGGAATTCTCTAAAGTATTGAATGGCCCAATTATTCTTGCTTATTGAGCTGTCCAGTATTCACCATACACTTACAAGTATAGACTGGTTTATGCATGTGCAAATAATGTGCATATGGACATATATTACCATATTATGGGATAAAATTAGGGACTCTAAGAAAAAGGTAGTTCAGGACTAATATTCATATTTCTGAGTCATTGAAGAATATATAAATGCCTCTTAAATATTCAGTGACATAGTAGCTGTTTCACCACAATTCTAATCATTTGGATGGTATTTTTTTTTTGCTTTTTTTATCCCCAAAGCCCCAGTAGATAGCTGTGCATCCTTCTAGTTGCTGTATGTGGGATGCCACCTCAGCATGGCTTGACAAGCGGTGCATCAGTCCGCGCCCAGGACCCGAAGCGGCGAACCCTGGGCTGCCGAAGCAGAATGTGTGAACTTAACTGCTATGCCACTGGCTGCCCCCCAGATGGTTTTAGGTACAAAGATTCTACGTGATCCATCACAGACTTCATCTGTTATATGAAAAAACTCAGGCCTAGAGAGGTGAGGTGACTCTCCCAAGATCATGTACCTATTTCACAGCAGAACAAGAACTAGAACCTCAGCTTTCAATGTAACATCACAACTACTATTTATTAGCATCTTTGTATATTGTAGGCACATTACCTACAGTTTTTCTAGTTGTAGCTACAATTCTTTAATGTATGTATGCATTACTACTGCTGCTACTATTAACATTTTATAAATGAAGAAACTGAGGCCTAGGGAGTTTAAGTAATTTGTCCAAAGTTGTACAGCTGATACAATGTAGAGAAAGTGTTTCAAGCCAGATCTCTAAGCCTCCTTCTTTTACCACTGTCATTGAGAGAGAGGAAGCAACATGACAGTCATTGCCTGGGAAACCTTATTCCCCATTCAATGTTTGAGCAACTAGAGATCTTCTTCATTTTTTACTGCCTGCTTCACCATCCCCCAACTCAGGACAAGAAATCTATTGCAAATGATATAAAATTGTATTTTTTTTTCTGAGAAGGATTAACCCTGAGCTAACATCTGTACCAATCTTCCTCTACTTTATATGTGGGTTGCCATCACAGCATGTGGCTGAGGAGTGGTGTAGGTCTGCACCTGGGATCCGAACCCGTGAACCCAGACCACTGAAGTGGAATGTGCCAAACTTAACCACTACACCAGGGGGCCAGTCCCTGTATCTCATTTTTTCCTTGCTTAGTTTGCTCTATCTTATTAAAATATTTCTCCAATAACATCTCAAATTCTAAAATGACCAGTAAGTCAGTGTTCTAAGTTTTGTGAAGTCCATTTTCTATGATTTATTTTTCCCACCAAATAGTTTTGTAGATGAAGAACCATTACATTGTATCAAGTTAATTGTTTAGTGGCAGATTTTCTCATGGGTGTATTATGTGTGGCAACCCATACAGTTGGACTCCTTCATCTTGGTCACCCAATAGATAACTAATTATTTTAGTAGCTAAAATTACTGAGCTTTCACTGTGGCTGGTACTGTTCTAGGCACTGTACATGGATTAGCTTGTGAAAATCTCACAACTACATTTTGAGAAAGATCTTGTTATTTATCCATGTATTACTGATATCAGAATGGAGCCACACTTTTTGGAATGTTAGGCAATTTTGTAATGACCACCATCTTACCTACAGATCATGAAGAGAATATTGAGGCTTGGAATTTTCTCTGTAATTTGGCCCTCAGTGATTCCTAATTTATCTTACAGTAAACACCTTGGTCACTTTTCCTTGCATGTGAATATGTTTATATCCAAAGAAATGGAAGCTGATTTTAAAAGTAAAATTTTATTCGATTTTTATGTTAGCTGCTTTATAAAATAAGGGAGGAAAACTTTTCCCTTGTGCACTTCTAGGCTCTTTGGCTGGTCTAATGATTAAATTGATATAAGACAGATTAGCAGGAGAAAATTTTAATTCCATAGGAATAGAAGCTCCATTAAAATATTAGACTGAAAGAGGTGAACCATAGCAGGCAGTTTTTATACCTTTTAGAATGAAACAATAAATTCGTGAAGAATTGACAAGACAAAAAAGTTTGGGCTTGGGTAGTAAATTAGTAAGGAAGTAACAAGGTGACCTCTGTCACACCAGAGGAGGGGCTGGTTCTTCCCCACCCATGAATGTCGAAATGACAGAATAGGGCTGAAGGAGTGTGAACTTCTGCAGAGGAGCAGAGACCAAAATACATATCCTTCACTCCCAGATCCATATGTTCATTTTATCTATTTTATACTCACATCTCCATACCTCAGGAAAAGTATTTTCCTTCCTTCCCAAGTTCCCACTTGGCAGGGTAATTGTAGATTCTAACCATAAGTGGGCAACCTGATCAGAGATCTTGGGGAGACAGAATAAGAGAAGTTTCTCACCTAGCTCTAACTTACGTTTTTTAGCAACTATCCACTCCAGTGCCAGCCTCAGTCATTTTGGGTGAGTTTCTTATTCCTACATCAGTTCCATTTTTGTTTTTATATTTGTTTTTTTGGCGTTACAACTTAACACTAATGCTTAAAAATGGGCATATCCAATCAGTTATATCTTCACTAAGCAGTTGAGAGTAGGAAAATTTTGGCTAAAATTAAACTTTAGTCAAAATGTTCAGACAGCTTAAACTATAACCTTAAGTTTTTGGTCTCTCCCACACATATCATGTTTTGTATTGCTTTTTACAAAGTATTTATATATGTATATACATATTTAGGGACAACTACCACAATTACTGATTAAACATTAAATTGAATGCTGATAGTTCTTTTCTCTGTGTTCCATGTTTGGTTTAGGGTTACTGTTTTACCTGCCCATTAAAAGAAACAACTAAAAACATTCATTTGCATTCATATATTGTTTGCTATTTTCTTTTCAGCTCAATATGCAAATTGTCATCATTGGCAAATTGACTATGCAACAATTAGATGGAAATCGCCTCTATTCAGTTTTTCTAAGGCATGAATGTCTCCTCAACTTTCCAAATACATTTCCCTTTTTCTGTGTTTCAGGTTTTGTGTCTTTCTTAGTAATCAACTTTTTAATTGCCTTTTTTTTTTTTAATTTTCCAACACTTGCACCAAGCTGTGCTTTAGAATTGGATTTAGATTTTTTTTCCTAGGGTATTATTTGTGGAACATCAATGATGCTTTATAAAATGTAGAAGAAAAGAGATCCTAAGAGAATTGATTACTATTTTAGACTAAAATAAGACAGCAACAAGAAACGAAAACCACTTATTTTCATGAAAAAGTGTTTCTTCTTTGGTGCTACTTGAAGTATACTCATGATCTTTCAGCCTAGGACAAGAGTGTGTGACCGAATATCCTCTGTGACCTTTTAAACTTCCATTCTCTAGTTTTAGCTCTAGTTTTATTAGAGCCACAAATTTTATTTATTTATTTATTTATTTTATTTTTTTGTGAGGAAGACCAGCCCCGAGCTAACATCCGTTGCTAATCCTCCTCTTTTCGCTGAGGAGGACTGGCCCCGGGCTAACATCTGTGCCCGTCTTTCCTCTATTTTATACGGGACGCCGCCACAGCGTGGCTGACAGGCAGTGCGTCGGCGGGCGACCGGGATCCGAACCTGCGAACCCCGGGCTGCCAAGCGTGGACTAAACCGCTGTGCCCCCGGGAAGCCCCAAGAGCCACAAATTTTAAATGTCTCCCAAGTCTGGTTCCTTAGCCCTCTGCTGGTCTGTATTTATATCCCTCCCTCCTATTGCTTTCCTCTCACCTCTGTATGTGGGTACATATCTCTAGACCTGACCTAAATTCTAGCTTTACATGTGTAAAAGTTGCTAGAATACGTTTTTATTGCACATCTTGAACTAAAAGTCCAAAACTTGAGGTTAGGTGTTTTATTTTTTATGATTTCATCCATTGGTTAAGAAGGAGATAAATCTCGATCATGCCTGCTCAGAAATTATTGTCCTGCTTCATTGACTCCTTTGCAGGAAGCCAGTCCACATGCAAATTTTAAGCTGAATCATACGAACTCATTTCTAAAGAAGTAGTATAACAACATATTGTTGTGCTCCCATGCTTGTATTTATTTTTTTCCTGGTGTTAAAATATGTAACATTAATTTTATCATCTTCACCATTTTTAAGTGTACAGTAGTGTTAACTATATGCACATTGTTGTGCAACAAATCTTTAGAAGTTTTTCGTCTTACAAAACTGAAACTCTATATCCATTGAACATCTTTCCCTTTCCCCTTCCTCCTGGAACCTGGCAACCGTCATTCTACTTTGTGTTTCCAAGCATTTGACTATTTTAGACGCTTCACATAAGTAGAATCATGAAGTATTTATCTTTTTGTGACTGGCTTGTTTCACTTAGCGTAATGTCCTCAAGGTTCATCCATGTTGTAGCATGTGATAGCATTTCCTTTTTCTTTTTTTTTAAGGCTGAAAAATATTTCATTGTATGTGTATACCACATTTTCTTTATCCATTCATTTGTTGATGGGCATTTAGGTTGCTTTCACTTCTTGGCTATTTTATATAATACTACAATGATCATGGGTGTGCAAATATCTCTTTGAGATTCTATTTTCAAATCTTTCGGATGTATACTTACAAGTGGGATTGCTGGATCATATGCTAATTAGATTTTTAATGTTTTGAGGAATCTCCATACTGTTTTCCACAGTGGCTGCACCAGTTTACATATCCACCAGTAGTCCACAAGGGGTCCAATTTCTCCACATTCTCGCCAACACTTGTTGTTTTCTGTCTTTTTATTTTTAGTTATCCTAATGGTTGTGAGGTGATTGTAGCTTTGATTGGCATTTCTTTTATAATTAGTGATGTTGAGCATCTTTTCATATTCTTGTTGGTCATTTGTATATCTTCTTTGGATAATTTCCTATTCAAGTCCTTTGCCCATTTTTAAATTGGATTGTTTATTTTTTTGTTGTTGACTTGTAGGAGTTCTTTATGTATTCTGGATATTAACCCCTTACCAAATGTGTGGTTTGCAAATATTTTCTTCCATTCTATAGATTGCCTTTTCACTCTATTAATTGTTTCCTTAGCTGTGTGGAATCTTTAAGTATGATATGGTCCCATTTGTCTATGTTTACTTTTGTTGCCTGTACTTTGGGTGTCGTATCCAAGAAATCATTGCTGAATCCAGTCATGAGTATTTCGCTCTGTTTTTCCTTCTAGGAATTTTATAGTTTCAGAACTTATATTTATGTCTTTAATCCATTCTGAGTTAATTTTTGTATTTGTTGTAGGTAAGGGTCCAACTTCATCCTTTTGTATGTGGATATCCAGTTTTCCCAGAACCAGTTTTTTTACTGAATAAATTTGACATGTAATATTGTGTAAGTTTAAGTTGTACAGCATGTTATTTTGATACATTTATGTATTGTAATGTCATTGCTGATATAGTGATATTCACCACATTACATAATTATAGTACAATATTATTGTCTATATTTATTATACTGTGCATTAGATCTCTATGGCCCATTTATTACTCATTACAAGTTTGTACCCTTAAACACCATCAATCTTATCCCTCCCCATCACCTGGTAACTACCATTTTACTCTCTGTTTTTTCACAGGTTTAACATTTTTAGATTCCACATATAAGTGGTATCATATAGTACTTGTCTTTCTCTGTCTGACTTATCTCACTTAGCATAATATGCTTGAGGTCCATCTGTGTTGTCATAAATGGGAGAACATTTTCCTTTCTTATGGCTGAATAATATTCCATTGTGTATAAGTACCACATCTTTTTTATCCATTCATCCATTAATGGGTCTTTGGATTGTTTCTATATTTTGGCTATGGTGAATAATGCTGCAATAACCATGGGAGTGCATATATCTTGCTGAAATCCTGCTTTCATTTCCTTTGGGTATATACCCAGAAGTGGAATCCAGCACCATTTTTTGAAAAGACTATTCTTTCCCCAGTGTGTAACCTTGCCACCTTTGTAGAAGATCATTTGATGATCTGTGTGATTGTTTATTTCTGTGTCCTTTATTCTGTTCCATTGGTCTATGGGTCTGTCTATTCCAGTGCTACACTGTTTTGATTGCTAGAGCTTTGTAAGATGTTTAGAAATCAGGACATGTGAGGCATCTAGCTTTGTTTTTCTTTCTAAAGATTGTTTTGCCTATTCAGAGCCCTTTGAGATTCTATATGAATTTTAGGATTTTTTTATATTTTTGAAAAAAAAATGCCATTGGGATTTTGATAGAGATTGAATTGAATCTGTAAATCACTTTGGATAGTCTTCTTTAAATTCAGGAATGTTTTGTAGTTTTCAGTGTACAAGGCTTTCATCTTCTTGTTAAATTTATTGCTGAATATTTAATACTTTTTGATGCCATTGTAAATGGGATTATTTTCTTAATTTCCTTTTCAGATTGTTCATAGTTAGCTTATATAAATGTAACTTTTTTGGGGTGTTGGTTTTGTATCCTACAACTTCACTGAATTTGTTTGTTAATTAAGCAGTTTTTGTGCAATTTTTAGGGTTTTCTACATAGAAGATCATGTCATCTGTGAATGGAGATAATTTTACTTCTCCCTACCCTATTTTGATGCTTCCATTTCTTTTTCTTCCCTGATTACTCTGGCTAGGACTTCCAGTATCAAGCTGAATAGAAGTGGTGAGGGTGGGCATCATTGTTTTTTTACTAATCTTAGAGGAAAAGCTTTCAGTTTTTCACCATTTTAGCTGGAGGCTTTTTGTGGATGGCCTTTTATTTTGTTGAGGTAATTTCCTTCTATTCTTAGTTTGTTGAATGTTTTTATCAAGAAAGAGTGTTGAATTTTGTCAAATGCCTCTTCTGCATTAATTGAGATGATCACTGTAGTTTTTGTATTTTAATGTGGTGTATTACATTGACCGATTTTTGTATGTTGAACCATCCTTGCATTCCAGGAACAAATCCCACCTAGAAGTGATGTATAATACGTTTAATGTGTTGTTGAATTTGGTTGGCTAGTATTTTGTTGAGAATTTTTGCACCAGTATTCATCAGGGATATTGGTTTGTAGTTTTCTTTCCTTATAGTATCTTTGTCTGATTTTAGTGTCTGGGTAGTTATGGGCTTGAGAATGAGCTTGAAAGTGTTCCCTCCTCTTCAATTTTTTTGGGGAGTTAGAGAAGGCTTGGTGTTAATTATTCTTTAAATGTTTGGTAAAATTCTCCAGTGAAATCATTTGGTCCTAGGCTTTTCTTTGTTGGGAGGTTTTGATTACTGATTCAATCTCCCACTAGTTATCAGTCTTTTCAGATTTTTTTCTTTGTGATTCAGTCTTGGTAGGTTATATGTTTCTAGAAATTTATCCATCTTTTCTAGATTGTCCAATTTGTTCATGTAATTATTCACGTAGTCTTATATGATCCTTTTTATTTCTGTGGCATCAGTTGTAAAGCCTCCTGTTTCATTTCTGAATGTTGTTATTTAAGTGTTTTCTCTCTCTCTTTTTAGTTAGTCTAGCTAAGGATCCCTGTTTTTAAGAAAGATAACTTTTAAATTTTCTGTATTCTTTTATTTTTTCATTGAAACAGTCATTAACCTCAACATGGAGTAACATGCAACATGTATACACTTGAGATTTTGAGTAGAATGGAATTCAGAAATCCTGGGATGGGGTGTTGTCTTAGTCTTCTTGGGCTACCATAATAAAATACTGTAGACTGTGTGGCTTAAACAATAGAAATTTCCTTTCTCACAGTTCTGGAAGCTAGAAGCCCCAGATTAATGTCCAGCTGGGTTGGTTTCTGATAAGGGTGGTCTTTCAAGCTTGCAAATGGCTGCCTTCTTGGTATGTCCTCACATGACAGAAAGAGACTGAGCAAACTCTCTGGCGTCTCTTCTTATATGTACATTAATCTTGTCAGATAAAGGCCCCACCCATATGACCTCATTTAACCTTAATCACCTCCTTATAAGCCCTATCTCCAGAGAGAGTTATACTGTGGGTTAGAGATTCAAAATATGAATTTTGGGAGACACAATTCTGTCCATAGTGGGTGTGCATAGAAAATGGGAAAATATTTTCTTGTTTAATGTAACATCAACTTGGAACATCCTTTCACCAAGAAGAGGACACTGACAACAAACATCCAAAAGGTTTTTTATTCCAAATTTTTTTTCTTATTTTTCAGTTTTTGCCAGTATCTCTTATATAGAATCACTTGTGGGAAAGGGCAGAAACACAGTCACATTAGCTAGAAAAAGAAAAAGAAACAGGGAATCCTATGGAATTATAATACAAGAATACAGCCAGATTTCATAAGTCCTCAACAGCCCTCAAGTCTTTCCTTAACCATTTGGTCTAATCTAAATCTTATGCTGAATATAAGTTATACTAAATAATAACTCAATGGAAAAATCCATTTTAGACATGTGCTCAACTCAATAATATTTGATAAAGGTTAGCAAAACAAAATGATACACAACAGGTGTACAGTCATGTTTCTAGAGGAAAAAATAAAATTTCTTTTAAAGTGTATTCTTCTCTTAGATTGTCCAAAGTAGAAATGAAGGAAAAGAATGACATCACATTTATTCTCAGATTCTGTGCTCCAAGATCTCTTTTTAAATGTCTCCTCTCTAATGAAGTGATATAGTTTCCCTCTACTTATAAAACACTAAGCAGTGGCCTATCCTATTTGAATATGAGGGATTTGTTTGCACATATCATCCCTTCTCTCTAGTATTTGCCACAAATCTATATACTACCCAGTGTAACCTAGATGAGGCACCTCCTCCTAATGGGTTCACATAAACAATGAGCTCTCCCTTTAAAAATGGGCTCAGGAAAGAAATCTATTATAAAATCCAATTTCATATATTTCAAACAAAATTTCATTTTGATTATTTATAATCATATTTTATGGTCAAATTTAGTTATTTTATTAATACTTCAAAACCTCCTTTCAAGAAAAATAGCAAAGAGGATAGAAAATATTAAAAGTCATTGAAAATATTAAAAATTAGATCAGGCCTTAGAGTGGCAATGATTCATAACTTGAATTAATGGCATACTTGTGTTTCTTCCAAAGTAGTTTTAAATGGAAGAAAATTATGTTATGTAAATTGTAGTAAATGTGAAAATGAAGAAGAGAAAATGGGTATCTTCTCTGAATGAAAAATGATGGTTGAGGGGAATAATATACAAAAACTTTATATACAGATGTCCTATAGATAGATGTCCAGTTCAAAGTAATAAAATAGCCCTTAAACTGACCTTAAATTCAGGATGAACCTTCTGACTAATAATATTCAATTTTCAAAACTGAATCTAGCAATCACTTCGAATTATTGGGAAACTAATACAATTCTTAAGAATATTCAAAACAATCTTGCTCATATTTTCTCCCCTTTTAACTTCTTCCCCTTGAATTTATATTATTTTCCCCAACTAATCTAGCCTTTGTCTACATTACAACTCAGGACGGTCAGATGGCTACTAGCAGAATTCAGTCTTCATGTTGTGAAGTATGTAAGAGATGATTTTTGCATACGCTACCACTTTTTGTTTTGTTTCATTTTTTTCATCTATTCCCTCATTCATTCAACAAGCTGTGTGCCAGGAAGGAGATCATCAAAGCAAGTATGGTCCCCACTCTCACCAACCAAGTAGCATGGAAAGGGGGTGGGCAAACAAATATTGAGCAAATAATCCCACAAATGTATGAAAGAGAACTATTATAAGCACTACAATTGAAAAAAAAATAACAGGGTAATGGATTATGGAATTCATCTAATCTGAGGAGTCAGAACAGACTTACCTGAGGAAGGGCTATTTGATTTGAGTTCTGAAGGATGAATAGGAGCTGTCTAGGCAAAGTGGTTGTGAGGAAAACATTGCCAACTAATGGAAGATAGAGCATATCTAGAAGTCCTGACAAGTGAGGAATCATGACACTACAGAGCCCTGAAGAATAAAATGAGGCTGAGGAGAAAGACAGGGGTGAGAAAAAACAAGGCCTTTCAGCCATTTAAACAACTTTGCCTATTATATTCCTAGCAATGAAAAGCTTTTGTAAGGTTTTTGGGGGAGTGGGGGATAATAAGATCTTCCTTTTAAAAAGATCTTTCTGCACTTTCTATGGAGAATGGGTTGTTGGGGACATAAGTGGAGGAGGAGAGAGCTGTTGGCAGGCTAGTGCCATGGCCAAACAGGAGATGATACTAGCTTGGACGAGAATGGTGGAAGCTTTGGAGATAGAAAGGAGAAGACAGCATGGAAATATTTAAGACACAAAATCAAAAGTAATTGAAGAGAGAGATTTTTGTGAGGAGTGAAACAATCCATTTCAAGGTTGACTCCTACGTATGATTTCACTCATAAGTAGAAGGTAAACACAACTACAACAACAACAAGCAAACACACAGATACAGAGATTAGATTGGTGGTTACCAGAGGGGAAGAGGAGAGGGAGCAGGGAGAAAGGGGTGATAGGGAACATGTATAGCGATGGATGGTAATTAGTCTTTGGGTGGTGAACATGATGTAGTCTATGCAGAAATCAATGTATAATGATGTACACCCAAAATTTATATAGTGTTATAAACCAATGTTACCTCAAAAAAAAAAAAAAGTTGACTCCTACAGTTCCACCTTGCAAATCAGGTGGATAGTTCTCTCGTTTGCTGGGATAGGGTAACCCTGGATAAGAAGCACTTTTGGAGGAAAGGTGATGAATTCACCATTGGACCTGCTGAGTTTGAATTCCCTTTAGGGCATCTTATCTGGACATGGTGAGTAGGAGATTGGATATATGGGTCCAGATTCAGAAGAAATATCCTGACTGATAAAGATTTCAGAGTCATAGATCATCAAAGGACCTGTGGGTGAGGGGTTAACGGAGAGAGCACCAAGTCAAAGAGTATGGGGTCTGGGAAAGAGCCTTGAGAAATCTAGATGTATAACACAGGTGAAGAGACTAAAAAAGAACCACCTGGGCACTGAACTGATTCTCGTTCTTTTTAGTCTTGAGACTTTTGCTGTTTTTCTTTTTGTTGTTGTTACTTTTCTTGGCTGAATCAATGACAGCTAAATTCTCCTCTCTTGATGGTTCTAACTCCCTTCCTGCAGAAGAAGTCCAAGGCACTCATGCTTTTGCACGGTAAGAGGGTTAGGGGGTCACCTATGCTCTCTTATTTCAGGGATTACAGGAATGCCTGTGCTCTGTTTGCTGGTTTGCTGGTGAACGAAATATCAAATCACTGGTTTGTCTTTTGGCTAAAGACTTTGTCATCCTCTGTTAAAATGGAAAACTCATTGGTATTGTAATTTTGTTACCAGCAACCATTTAGTTACCTCTTAATTGGAATATATCTCTATAGATCATTTCCTGAGAATGCATTGTAATTGATAATTATTTCTTCTATGATTTCATTATTAAGGAGGATGGATTAGGGATCAAATTCAGCATGTGAGACACATACTTATTAATCATTTTTCTTTGTTAATTTATCTCTGGTTGTTTGCATTTTAATAGGGAAGCCCTAATGTGAACTATGCCTTGTGATTATCTTTTCGGAGAGGTAGAAGAATCTTCTTAGAACCAGTAAAATTTTATCAGCTGTCACTTAGCCAGCTAATAGTCTTAAGAAAATCTCAAGAAAGACTACATGATGGATTTTCTCTGGTGGAAAATCTCCTATACAAAAAACTGGGCGTGATCATTTATATTTTCTCTCTCCTATCGCTAAATAAACACCTACAATTCAGTGTTGATCTTTCTAAACTGGTGCTCAACAGAGATGTGGCAAAGATATTGTATGGTTCAAGGACATATCATTAGTACAAACTTACATCATAAGACTTTCAGCTAAGGAAATTAAAATAATTCAAAAAAATAAAAACTAAGTTTCATTAGAGTTCTCAGTTTCACTCTCTAGATCTCATCTTGAACCTCCTTATGCCTCCTAACCTCACTTAGGGATTATTAGGACAATTGGTAATGCAACTGTCCTCCTTGAATCTTCTATAACCCTCTTGAAATACTTTCAGTACCTTGAGCCAATGCTTTGTGTTCCTGTTTAGCCTTTTCCATGTGTGTGTAACCTCCCGGTTATACTATAATAGACAGAGGAGAAAATTCTGGGTCCAGAGGGGAGGGGGGGATATTAAAAAGAAGTGAATTTCTTTCAATGTTGTGGAATAGATCAAGTGGCTCTCTATTACTCTGATTTATTATATCTTTATTTCAAGAATTTCTTTGGTAGTTAATACCATTTAATGATTTTTGTCCAATAGCGTATTTAGTAAACACACACACAGACAGCTGACTCTCTTTCACAGAGTGGATGTTAAAATTATCCATTGCCTTTGAAAAAAAGTACATAGAGTTGTGGAGAGAGACAGGCATTTAAAAGCATGTCCTGAAATTCATGTTAATCTAAATGGATGTATGAGAAACCAACATGAGAAATGATATATTTTGCAAACATGGTCACTTAGACAGCTGAATGTGAAATTTTCCTTCATCCTCTGCATGTGCTTTGTTGGATTCTTTATTTTCTTAATAGTATAATATATATGTATTAATTCCAATGACACCACAGTTTTTGTTATAATATTCAACACTTTCACAGGAGATGGGGTTGGTTCTTATTGATAAGGTGTCTTAGTCAGCTTGGGCTGCTATAGCAAAATGCCATACACTAGATGGCTTACACAACAGACATTTATTTCTCACACTTCTAGAGGTTGGGATGTCCAAGATTAAGGTGCTGGCAGATTCAGTTCTTGATGAGGGCCTTCTTTCCTGGCTTGCAGATGGCTGCCATCCTACTATCTGCTTACATGAACTCTTTGTATGTATGCAGAGAGAGAGAGCATTCTGGTGTGTCTTCCTCTTCTTATAAGAACAGTAATCCCATTATGGGGGCCCTACCTTTATGACCTCATCTAAACCTAATTACCTCTCAGGGGCTCCACTTCCCAAATGCCATCACATTGGGAGTTAGGGTTTCAATGTACGAATTTGGGGAGAATACAAACATTCAGTCCATAATATAAGGTTTGTTGAGTTTGGAGAAGAAATGGGATGAGCAGTATGTAGTTTAAAAATCTGGGGAAAATCTGGAAAGAAGGACAGAAAGCAAGTTCATAAGGGTTAGAAAAGGAGACTATCATATCTATTGGATTTGTTCCAGGGGCTTTCTTAAACAATACTCAGTTGTCTATAACACAAATGGTAGGTCCACTAATGAGGGATGTTGGAAATAATGTCAAATAAAGGGTGCAGCCCCAGGATTCCTGTTTAAGAAGGTAAAACATGCCTAATTTCTCCCTTTGTGGTGATTTCTTCCATCTTCCATCATTCTTCATACATGTATGTGTTTGTGTATGTGTATGTTTGTGTGCCAAGACTTTTCTTCTGCTTTGTGATTGACTAGAACCACCCCCTACTCCCCTAGTCATGAGAAGAATCATGCCAGTTAGGCTTAGATGCACAAATTGGTGGTGAATATGCACAGGAGAGGGGTGAATTAGGTTGTATTAAGTGAGAAAAACCAAGGATCTGAGGAATGGAATTTTTTTCAACATCACCTCAGTACAATTTTAGTCTACTCACCTGGGGGATGAGTCCATGGTTCTCAATCTTGTTGGAGCAAGTCACTTTTTTTGAGAGTCTTATGTAAATAATGGACAGAAAGAAAATTTTAGGCAGTTTTGGAGAAAGAATGCCAACTTTGAAATTAGGAAGGGTCAATAACTTCAAATAATGAATCCTAGTGAAAATTTTAGAGAGAATGGGCCTTGAGAAGAGAGTGCTATAAAAAATGGATCCTGCTCCATTCAGAGCAATTTAAACATCAAAATAAACTATGTAAAACATAGACTTGTCATTCACTGATAGGACTGGTATCCTCTCCACAGGGTCTAGTTAATACAGAAACTGCAATGGTCCTATGGAAATTAATCTATACTAAACGAATTTGACCTCTGAAATTTGTGTCCACTTAATAATGATTTAGTCTACACATGTATAAGCCTATGCAGGTGAGAAAGACAGCAATGTATAGATGTTGACTTTAAATCCATTTAGTTTCTTTAAAGAAAATATAAAGTATATGCAGACTTAGTGGAGGGGTTGTTTGCATAATGATGAATCAAGATGTTGCATTCTACTTTATGAATATCAGTAACACAGAGTTCTGGGAATAAGAACAATGTTCATTTTGAAAGTTGTGGATTGTGATGCTTAGAATAAAAACATGAGGTGATGAGTGAGTCTCTCTGCATCCTTACTTTACCTCTGACTACATGGAGAATTCACTGTGCAAGGGCTCTTGTCAGCTCAAAGACCAGTAAATTCGCCATGATCCATTGTAGTCGGTCTTTTGTATGTTTTGTACGTCAGCAGCCGATGTATGTTTTTGTAGTTGGTATCTGGATTGTGCTAGTTATAAGAGCCCAGGGACAATCTTACACTGAAACAGTTCTGTAACAATTACTGGAAACTCAACTCCTACCTAAGTATTTGTCTACATATTTACAGATTTAAGCAACAAAATCGGGAACTCCTTAATGTATGTATGCTCCTGGTGTCTTTTCCTTTTTTTATAAGGACAACAATCCTATTGGATTAGGGTCCCACACTTAGGATGTTATTTAACCTTAATCATCTCCTTCCAGGTCCTATTTCCAAATCAGTGACACTGAGGATTAGGGTCCAACATGTGAATTTTGGGGGAGACAAAATTTAGTCTATAACAAGTGAATGTAAAGCATAATATAATTCATGTTAAAGTCAATTTAAAAATAAAAAATTTAAAATATCTGAAAGAATATTATCCATCCTGGAAGGATGTTACTTCACATCAATTATCTCTGGGTAGTAGTATAAAAGATGATGTGACTTTTACAGTATTGTTATTCCTCTGGTTTTTCTCCTAATTTCTCTTCAATAAGCATGTATTAGTGGTATGACTTAAAAATGCAATCTCTCTCGTAGAGTGCAATGCACATCATTTCACTTTTTATTAAATTACCACATTCAAGAGATCAGTATTGCATCCAAGAGATCAGATCTTGGCAAACCCAAGATCAGGTTTTCAGGAGTAAAGGTTGACACCAGCTATGAATTCTTTCCCAATGTATTATGAGGCTATTATACATTCTATGTTATTGTAATAATGTTTTACAATGAAGAATGTTCAGGTAGAGAGAAAGGGATCTGGTAGGCAGACATACGTTTAAAGACATCACTGATTCTCTATCCTAGTCAACACATTCTGGTTTCATACTTCCAGTGAAACCTTTCTCCACTGGTAGCCCCAACATTTTGTGAAGAGGAACTCATCTTTTCTTCTTTGAAGAGGAAGGCCAGAAATTGGGTGGAAAAGGGAAAGGAAGCAGGGGCTGGGAGCTAAAAGAAGATGATGACGTAAGAGTCATCTGTTTTGTTTTTGATCTATTGAGTTGCACTGTATCAGCATGAGTCATTTTAGTCATCCATAGGCAGTGTTCAAGAATACACAAGCCTTTCAATACTATTTTTGAACTGGAATATCAGTGATACAGGAGGGTATGTTGCAACTTGGCAGAGGTATACAACACCACAGGATACACATGACACATTCTCAGAACAGGTCTACTTTAATTAAAAATTTTGGAGAAATGCACTGTAAACCAAATAAAACATGGATATATTGTGACTTAGGATGGAAACTATATAAGAACTTCAAAGAAATTTTGCTTTCCAAGTAAAAATTTTGGCCTGAACTACTACATACCTAGTAGGTTATTAAATATTTTGTATGATGCTGTGGTGGAAGTACCTGAGAAGAATTCTTTTCATCTATTCCATGAATTCTCAGTGGGGGCAAAAATTGATTCTTGACGGATAGAAAAATCTTAGCTATTGCAATGGTTTGTGATCCTCCAAAAAGGCCAAAATACATACACAGTGTATCTGTGTTAATTCATTGGAGGAATTAGGAAAAAAATATCTAAAATGTCTCCTTGGCAGAGGGCAATAATAAAAAAAAGTTTGAGAAACACTGATCTATTCAGGTCAGTCATTTGACTTTATTTTGACTAGTTGGCTTTAAATTTGTTCTTCTGTGGTAATAAATAGATTTTGTCCTCTATCAATGATACCCATATGGAAGCTATTACAGAAAGATCTGTAGGATGAATAAAATGAAAATGATTGATATTGTTAATATCATTTGTTAGGGAGGAAAGGAAGTCACTGCATGTGGATTGAACTAAAAGCAAAACAAAACAAAACTACAGATCAGGGAGGTTTTGTTTTTATTGACCGAAAAGTTTGTTATGATTATGATTTCTTTACTGATTAGAAGTCAGAGAAAAAATAAAAACTTTGTGGGAAAATATTTTCCTGTAACTGAGATGCAATAAAGTCAACATAAATGTAGAGAAATGTATAATCATTGCCCACCGAACAAAGGCATTAATTTTTAATCTTCAGAGGAGTGAAAATGGCTTCAGGTTGGTGAATATACTTAACTGGGAAGCAATATCCAACCCAGGGAATTGCTAAACCACTAAAGGAAGATAAGCTAGAAGGATGCTAGTACTGGTTCTCAAGTCATTTCTCCTCTTAATTTATCCCAACTTTTTAGCATAAATGTACCCGATATTGCTTCTTTCCTTTGAGAAAAATATGCCGTTTGAAGGACTCATAAAGATTAATTGCCTAATTCTATTGGTTTAACATGCACTAGGAGAGTGTCATGGCCGTTTTGCATATTACAGCCTGATGAACCAAACTGTTTTGACAACCCTTTACAACTTGAGCCACAAGGGGTTTGGAAATAGGCTGCTCTCCAAATTTTGTCTTGAGGAATGATTTCCTTTCTGAAGACATGCTTCATAAACTTGAAGTATCTTTCCTTCACTTATCGGCCTCTATGCTTTGTCTATGCCCCTCAATTTAACAGCGGGCAGTGTGTGGGAAGACAGTGCCCCTCATTCGGTCTTTGCCCCCAGGCTGACTCCTAAGTCTAGCAGTGAATTTTTATGGAACCTACCAGAAAAAGGGTGAGGGCCCAGAGTCTTAGTTTTGATCAGGCTGTTGCTTTGCAGAAACAGTTGATTTCTACTGCCCATGAGACCCCAAGTTAACGGATGCTCAGTCAACTCAGATGATAAGCTTCAGGCAGAGAATAACTTCTTTATTAAAACTATATTCTCTTCTGTCTCTGATGGTAGACTGGCTGACTTTATTAATAGTTTTGTTTTCTTGTATAGCATGCTGTTGATAATGGCTGCAAGCAGCTACATGCTATTTCTTCCAATGAGCCTGAGTGACATGTGTCTGTTACTATGGCCATAACCTACAATTGTTTGACCAAACATTTTACCCTGGAATAATTAGGGTCATCAGTTTTATAGACTATAGTATATGTATTCTTTCCATTTGTTGTCTGGCTTATATATTTTGCATTTTAATCATACTACATATATGTGTGTGACTGGGAAATTATAGATTTCTGTTCCAAAACATAAGCAAATTTGAACCCAGTACAAGAGTACAAGTTAAAGAGACCTGAACTGACACTTAAACTTAGAAAAATGTTGATGCTTCTAGGTGAGTCAAGAGATGAGACAATCATGGTCTGCTTTTTGCTGTGTAATAAACTTGGTATTTGAATCTTGGTAGGATGAAGTTAATCTCTCTGGGTCTTAGTTTCGCTAATAAACTGTAAACTCCATGAGGAGAAAGATTGCTTCTGCCTTGCTCAATAGTACAATTTCAGCATCTCATGCAGTGCCAGGGACATCGTAGTGATTCAATACATATTTGTTCAATTAAATTCAGTGGAGTGATTCCCTGATTCCAAATATTCTAAGAAAGTTTAGCAGAGCTAATTTTGTTCGTCAAATTAACTCCGCCAATTCAAAACTAAGCCTTTTTCTAGTTTCTAGCATTAAATGAGTTTTTATGTTTTGTGATTCTCCTTACTAAATTGACAAATTTTAAGTCCGTCTTTAACTCCTCCTTTATCCAGTTTTTCCTTAAGCCTCATGTCAATGTCTTTTACATCCTCGTTCTGAGGATGTAAGCACACCCAATGCTCTTTATCCAAGGAGTCAGTTACTTAATTTCAATTTATATCAAAATAATACATAAAATGGTATAAAAATAAAATGATACAGAAGAGCTTATGATGAAAAGCACCTGTCTCTTGCTCCACCCTCCCACCTTTATCTTTAGTCCCTAGAGGCAAACTCTTTTATCATTTATTATTATTATTTTAGATCTTCTACTAGTTACCTCCAAAGCAGGGGATTTCATTCAGAGTAACTAAATATGAAACCATCTTTTGGTAAAATATTCTCATTTTTTTCCTTCATCCTCCCAGCAACTAGAACAGTGTTTGGCACTTAACTGGCCCTTAGTAAATATTAAATATATTTTAAAAATGACATGTGCCAGCCTGGTGGCATAGAGGTTAAATTTGCATGCTCTGCTTCAGTGGCCTGGGGTTGGCTGGTTCAGATCCTGACAGTGGACCTACGCATCACCCATCAAGCCGTGCTGAGGTGGCATCCCACATAGAGCAACTAGAAGAGTGCACAACTATGACATACAACTATCTGCTAGGGCTCTGGGGAGAAAAAAGGGAAAAAGGAGGAAGACTGGCACCAGATGTTAGCTCAGGGCCAATCTTCCTCAAAAAAAACAAACAGGACAAAGAATAAAAAATTCCCATCGGGTGATATTATTCCTCAGTTCCTATCAGTCTCAGCACAACTTGATAGAATGTAATCCTTTCCCTTCCACAAAGGTAATTACATAACAGGAAGCAAGGCTTTCCCGTATTATTTTAGGCAATGCAGCTGAACCCAAAGATAGCAGCAGCTGGGCAGTTAAGATAATCTAACGACTGCATTGTTGAGCACGTAGGAAACCTTTTCCCATCATTCCCAAAACTGTAAAAAAAAAAAAAAAAAAAAGCTGTCTGCTCTAACCTAGGGACGTGTGTTTTCTTTTAAAACTTTTTATTGATTTGTGATTAAATTTGGTTATCTTTTACGCCAGCTCTCTAACCAACATTTTGAATTGTGTATCATGGTTCATAATTCTAAAACATGGCATCCCATGACAAAAAGAGCTTTTCTTCCTTTTAACTTCCAAATGCTTCATCTCCCAAGTTGTTTCAGTGTGTCTGTATACCCCCCCAAATCTAGTCATTAATTCTATTAAAAAAGAGAATTTAGTAGCAAAAGCATGTCCAAGTGTGTGTTTTTGAATGGACTGGGAGTAGATAAAACGACATTTTCTTACAGTTCTGTTCTCATTGAGCTGGGAATTTGCTCATCCTCAAATATCACTTCTTGTGTGAACTGATCCCTCCAAAACAGAGGTAGTCAACTTTTCCTTTAGCTCCTATACTGATGGGTATATTCTTCTAGCACTGCTAGTTTTACATTTTGTAATTTATTTTCCTTTTTGCTCCTCCCACCATAGATTTTCATTAAAATTTAGCATTTAATGAGACTCTAGCTATTCCAATTTTGTGCTAGAATCTGTGTAAACAGAAATATAGTCAGAACATAAAGAAGCTTGATATAAATTTGAGTGAATAAGTTAATAGACAAATGAAAATGACACCTATAAGAAATTTGCAAGCAGAGAGTGGTATTGAGGACTGGGTGAGGATGCACAGTAGGACCATTGCCAAAGTGTTTTAGAAAATGAGACCAATATTGTTTACTTCATTGGTTTGTAGAGATATGTTGGTGTTCCTATCTTGCTCTGCATAGTATATTTGTGATTTATTTATATGCTATGTTTGAAAACCCACTATCATGAATTGCCTCCAACTGAGTGCTGACAGTAGGTTTGACACTGCTAGCAGAGCCTGGGGCTGGGCTTCTCTCCTGGCCATACGTTTCATAGGAGACATCACCCTCTGCTCTGCCAGGTAGGCCCTCCATTTGAAAAGATCCCTACCAATGGCTCGTGTTGTTAATGGCACAGCAGATAAAATATATTTGTCTAGTCAAGTAGGTTGCTACTTTAAATAAGTCACAAATCTTTCCCCTACCTTATAGAATTTGGTGTCCACACTTAATTGCGTAGATCCCAGTAAATAGGCTATTGTATAGAGAAGGTAGGGTAGCTCACAAAGAAGCAGTGTGGAGTAGAATATGCATAAATTCAATATAGCACACAATTGTGCCCCGCATAACGATGTTTTGGTCAATAACGGACCGCATATATGATGGTGGTCCTGTGAGATTAGTACAATATTGCCTAGGTGTGTAGTAGGCTATACCACCTAGGTTTGTATAAGTACAGTCTATGATGTTTGCACAATAACAAAATCACCTAACGATGCATTTCTCAGAACATAGCCCCATTGTTGAGCAACACATGACTGTATACCACAAACTGAGGGAAATGAAGTATGAAGGTTAGTTAGAAAATGTACATTGTCGTCCTTTTTTCTTACCAACCAACTCTGTGACTTTGAGAAATTCACCTACCTAATTGGAACTCAGAGTCATCACAAATAAAATCAGAGTGGAACAGGATATCCACTAAATACTAAATATTCTTTCAGATCTAAGGAGCCATAATTTTATAAAGGTTGAGTTTGTATAATTTTTTAGCACTGGAAGCCAGCAATTCTAATATTTCTCCAGTCCTAACCTTTAATCTAGTTATCTAGGAGAAGATTGGAGCCAGCTAGAATTAGTATTGAAGCAGCCAATAATAATGTTGATCGAAAATTGTGTTCTCTTAATTATGGAGACAGAAAGGCTGATTTTCCTTGAAGTAACTGGAGATGTGGAAAATTGATCTTGATTAGAGCCTTCATTGCCTATTACCCTTCTGAACTTCCACATTCTGGGTAGTTTATGGGCCTTCTCCATCCACACTGTCTGGAGCTGTGAATGGAGCTGCCAAAGGTGATAGTCCTCAAGTCAGCATTTTATATCTCTGAGAGAAATGGAGGAGCCACAGAATGGACCCTTCACTCTAAACTCCCTACAGGGAGTTGTGACCTGTGTCTCAATTTATACACAACTGAGTTTGGTTTGGATGGCTCTGTTTAAATTTGTTTACTTTGACTCCAGGAAGGTGAAACATAAACTGTCCAGGTCACAATACACCCTTTCACTCCGGCCAGCTTCTCTCATTTATACTTTTCACTAGATCCTCATGGCATTTTGGGGAGGAATCAAGAGAGCCTAAATGGCCCATTGTTAATGAGTTTTTAATTGACATTTGCTTTTGCTTGACAGAAATCACTCCCCAATGTGAAGGTAACAAATCTCCTGGAATAAACTACAGTCATTTAAACAATGGCAACACAAACATTATATGATCACAGTGGCTTGAAACATGCAGTTCCAGAAAAATAGAATTAAAACTAGAATGCTCCATGACGGAAATGGAATCAATGGCCAACACAATGTACTCCCTAGATAATCGACTGCCAATAAACCCCATTTCCTGATTCTGGCAACAGGGTCCAGCTGAAATTCTTGGTGGCTAAACATCCCCTTGGATCATAACAAAGGGAAAATGGGTAGAAACCAAGGAGAGTTCCACTCTGCAAGGTGAATCTGTCAGTGCCAGGAAGCTGTGTAATCTCTCTTTGCTTTCCAAATATCATGTGATTTTTTCCAATCCTAAAACCTGAAACCATTGAACTTCAACATAACTGGGCCAGAGTTTCCCGCATACGCCTAGCAATTGACATATGAAATTTCTATTTAGTATGGGAAAAATATCTCCCTGACCTGGTCGAATCTCAAATGTTAACAGTTTCATTTTTCAGTTCATTTATTTCCAACTTTCATAACACATTCAAGCATGTGAAGGCTTAGGATATGGAGGAGTAGAAAACCTTATAAAGAAAGGATATTTTAATGAACTGTCTAATCCTGTCTAGCTATACCTCCTAAAATGGATTTTAAATTCACCATGTAATTATAAGCGGAGTTTAAGTCAGAGCAGGAATGAGAAATGCTTGCAAGGAGATGCTGCACTTGGGCGTATTCTCCAGAATCCTCTAAAAGAAGCATGGCTTCAATTTTTGGAGCACTTTGAAAAGGAATATCACAGTCTGGATTTTTCTGTGAGTTACTGTGTTCTTTCAACTCTTGCCTTCCATGCTATGTTGACAAAGGAAGGAACATCCAGTCCAGACTGATAAACCGTGGGCTAGAAGAACTGATATTAGAAACCCCAAAAGCAACTCAAAGTGTCAGAGAAAGTGACAATTCGAACAAGCCTCTTGCTTCTTGTACGATATCTACAATAAAGAAAATATATTTGTGACAGCCCATAAAAGCAGCCAATTTAATATTACTGTCAAGACTAAAAAGTATAGCTGAGGATGTTAACATAAACCCAAAGAAAAAGGCAGCAACAGGAGGATGCTTTAAATAAACTGACGTCCTTTGCCTCTTGTTAGCTTTCAAGAGAATTATGGGAAGCTCATATTACTAAGAAATGAATTATTGGTCTTGTTTGGGTTCCAAACCTCGGACTGAAATACTTTGATCTCCTCTTAACACTGTTGGAAATTCTCTGTGACTACCATTTTAAAAACAGGTGAAAAACAGAAGTGAGATGTGTGTACTACAATGAGGGTTAAAAGGACTGGCCAGTGACTAAGTGATGGGGTAAACGTAGAATTGTATCCGGCAGAGAGCAAGGCTGCTTTACCAGTGAAAGTAATCTTTCACACCTGCTTGCAAATTTGATCTCTCACTACAGTCATTGAGTCACCATTTTATAGTTGAGGAAACAGCAGGAAAGCATGGGAAGCTGAACTTGTTTACTCAAAATGACTTTATGGTTAATCTGTGATTGAGCCATGATTAGAATCCAAAGTTATTGAATCCTAATCCAGTCATATTTACATGATACTATAATACCTCATCTAATTCATTTCACTTAAACAACAGTTCATTGAGGTTGTTCCAGGCACTGGGGACAGAACTCTACAGTGAGAGAGACAAAGTCCCTGTCCTCAGGAGGGCATCAAAAGGCAAGGTAAAAAGAGCATGGGCATCAAATTACATGTACTGAAGTTTAAATTCCACCTCTAAAGCTTACTATGAGAGCTTGGACAAGTGATTCAGCCATTCTGGGCCTTAATTTTCTCGACTTGTCTTTACAAACGAGGATGTTAATATGTTTCTCCCAGGGTTGTTTTAACGATCATTGATAACACATGTTAGAAATGTTCCACAAGTTCCTTCCACGCCGAAGACACACAGTAACTCTTCAATAAATGTCCTCTCATATTATTAATGGAGAATATGACAAGTAAACAGGTTACTATAAGGCCAGGAAGAGTGAAGTGAGTGCCACAGGAAGGCACACTATGTGCTATGAGCATTGAACATACAAAAAAGTATGCTGTGGGATATGTTATTAGATGCAGCTTCCTCTTTTAGAATCAAAGACATTGAAGAACTGAAAGAAATCTTGTTTCTAATCCTACCACCACCTCAGGACTTGGGCTGTTTTGCCTGTGACTACCTCACATTCTATCCCCTACATTATTTTCTATTTATGAATTACACATAACTGACTCTCAGTGTCATTTCTCTGAGCTTTATGAAAACTGCCTTAGTAGCATTATAAGGATCTATCAGAACATGTAAGAAAAACACTAATAATAACATTTGATACAGTCATCTTTTCATTCCCTATACACATCTGTCTTCAATATTATGTAGATGTAGTTGCTACTATTATATTGTGGAGAACTATCTATGGTATTAATATGTTCTCTGAACTTTAGTTTTGTTCTAAAAGCAAGCCAAATGTGTAGGGATAAATTATTCTAATGTTCTCATAGCTTTTTATTTTGTTAAAACAGCTGTTGATGCACCATGAAAGACTTAAACAATGCATTTATCTTTTAGTGTTTCTCCACTTATAATGTTCTTTTTTGCATTAGTGCTCATTACTAACAATATTTGCATAAATATAAATTTTTATCATTTTTAGTTTTCATTTCTCTCTGAATCTCATTTCCCCACACAGAGTTATAATCCTACATTTGTGGAATCATCATCAGATGCTGTGAAATTTATTATGAATTTCAGGCACTAATGGCTATCAGAAAGTTAAAGATTTCTTAGATACATTGAAAACCACAGACTTATAAGCATAAAAAACCACTTTGAGATTATAATTTAAATTGGTGAGGACAGAATAATCACCATACATCATATCAGTAAACCAATTTTAACAGAATTTTATATTGTCATCACAGAGCTTTGTTGAAATATATAAAAATACTATAATTCTCTTTAGTGGTACAAGTGCTATGATGTGGCAGAAAGGGACCAGGAGCCTTAGGAAACTGGGCTTATTTCTCAGTCCTACTTCCTCATAGGAAGGCAGTGTAGTGTGCTTGTTTGGATCCAGAGTATCTGAGTTCGCCTCCCCTGCCATTACTTACAGACTGTGAAACCTGAGAAGGTCATTTAACATCCCCATGGGTCAGTTCCCTCATCTGTAAAATGGAGATAATAATATACAACTTTCTCACAGTGTTCATGGTGAGGATTACATGGAGATAGATTTACATATATGTATATCTACATTTGTATACACACATATGTATATATATATGTGTGTATACACGTGTATATTCATATATATATTCATTTGAGTTCCAGGCACTCACTACCCTAACTGATTCATATGTGTACACACACACACACACGTGTATGCATATATATGTTGTTAGTAATTCTTTTCAGCAGTTTGATTTTTGGAAACAGCTTTATTGAGATACAATTTATATACTATATAATCTACCCATTTAAAGTACACTATTCACTACTTTTTATTATATTCACCAAGTTGTGAGACCATCACCAAAATCAATTTTAGAACATTTTCATCAACCCAGAAAGAAACACTACATCTGTTAGCAGTCACTCCCCATTAACCCCCGAATCCTCCACCAGCCCTAAGCAACCACTCATCTACTTTCTGTCTCCATGGATTCACTTGTTCTGTGCAATTCCTATAGATGGAATCATACACTATGTGGCATAATGATTTCAAGATTTATCCAAGTTATAGCATGTATCAATAATCCATTTCCTTTTATTGCCAAATAATATTCTATTGTATAGATAAACTACATTTTGTTTTTCCACTGATCAATTAATGGACATTTGGGTGATTTCCACTTTTGGGTTATTATGAATAATACTGCTATAAACATTCGTGTACAAGTTTTTTGTATAGGTACATGTTTTAATTTCTCTTGGGTGTATAGCTAGAAGTGCAATTGCTAGGTCATGTGGTAACTCTATTAATTTTTTGATGAACTGCAAGACTGTTTTCCAAAGCCGCTTTGCAATTTCATATTACCAACAGCAGAAAATGAGGGCTACAATTTCTCTGCATCCTCACCAACGGTTGTTATTATCTGTCTTTTTGATTATAGCCCTCCTGTTGGGTATAAAGTCATATCTCACTGTGGCTTTGATTTGTATTTCCCTGATAGCTAATATGTTGACCATCTTTGCGTGTACTTATTGGCCAAGTATAAATATTTTTTGAAAAATTACTATTGAAATCTTCTCCCCCTTTTAAAAATTGGTTATTTCACTTTTCGTTATTGAGTTGTGGTAATTCTTTATGTATTCTAGATACAAATCCTTTATCAGAAATTTTATTTTCAAATATTTTCTCCCATTCTGTTGTCTTTTAACTTGATGGCATTCATTGAAGCACAAACATTTTTAATATTGAAGAAGTGTAATCTTTCTATTTTTCTTTTGTTGTTTGTGCTTTTGGTGTCATATCGCAGAAATCATTACCTAAAGATTCATGCCTAAATTTTCTTCTAAGAATTTTATAATTTTAGCTGGTACATTTAGGTCTTTGACCCATTTTGAGTTCATTCTTTTATATGCTGTGATGGGGATTCAAATTTATTCTTTTGCAAGTGGATGGATATTCAGTTGTCTCATCACTATTTATTGAAAAGACTAACATTTCCCCATTGAAACGTCTTGAAATGTTTCAATGCTTCCCTTATTGAAAATCAATTGACCATAAACCTGAGGGCATATTGAGACTCTCAGTTCTATTCCCTTGATCTATATGTCTATCCTTATGCCAGTACCACACTGTCTTGATTACTGTAGATCTGTAGTAAGTTTTGAAATTGGAAGTGAGTACTCCAACCTTGTTCTTATTTTTCAAGATTATTTTCGCTGTTTGGATCAAATTTCACAAATTTTCAGCCATTATTTCGCTGACTATATTTTCTGCTCCCTTTCTGTTTCTCCTCTTTCTGGTACTCCCATTATGCCTATGTTGTTGTGATTAATTGTTTCCCATGTTTCTCTAGGCTCCATTTAGTATTCTTTATGCCTCTTCTTTCTCTGTTCTTTAGACTGCCAAATATCTCTTGATCTATCTTCAGGTTTTCCGATCTTTTCTCCTGCCAGTTCAAAGCTACTGTTGAGTTCCTCTCTTGAATTTTCATTTTGGTTATTATACTTTTCACCTCCAGAATTTCCTTTTGGTTCCTTTTTATAATATGGATCTGTTTATTTATATTCTCTATTGATGAGACATTGTCCTTATATTTCCCTTTACTTCTTAAACACAGTTTCTCTTAGTTATTTGAACATATTTATAATAGTTTCTTTGATGTCTTTTTCTGTTAAATCCAATATTTGGAGCTAGTACAAGCAGTTTCTGTTGTTTTCTCTGCGTGGGTCATACTTCTCTGTTTCTGATGTTTCTCCTCATAGAGTGCAGCCTGGGGCATATATATAGATATCATGGGTTGACAGTGAATTCCAGCAGAGTTCTCTTTATCTATTTTCTGATCTCTCTGTTAAGCTTTCTGCCTCTCTTAGTATCACACCCAGGTGTTAGGGTTCACTAATTTTTCACTTGATTCTCAGGGGTATATATTGCTCCATAGTCTAACCCAACTGACATTCAGGCCCCTTTTCCAGGGATAGTTTTGAGGCCTGTCTTTGTTCTGACCCTAGGGGGGCTCTTCTTAGTTGTCTCTTTCCCTCATTCTCTCTGGTCAACTAGGTGGCTTATGGGTTTAGCCTGTTGCTTTCATAGTGCTATCAGAATCTTCTTAATTGCTTACCACCAAAATATTCATTGTCTTCAAGGGTGGTCTTAGATTTGAACTTTTTCACACTCTGTTTCAAACTAAGTCAGTTCCTTCTGAGAAAACTTCAAAGATCTCTGTTCTTTTGAGGTAACTCTTCAGTAGAAAAAAAGTCTCTGAGCCACTTTTCCAGAGCTGGAGGCAAGAGTGACACATCTTCTTATGAGTAAGGCACTGGGTGGTGGCAGTAGCCTCTGGTCTCCTAGGCTTGACTTTTCTTGCATGCAACCTGTGCCCTATGAATGAGCTGGGTTAATGGCTATTGAGCCCCAGTATTCTTGCTCCACTGTGGCTGGCAAAGAGCCTCCACCCCATGAGTGCGGGCTGGATGGAGAAAAGGAGCACTTAATCTCTTGACTGTGCTCACTAGGAATTTAACCTCTGCAATGCAACTCAGAGCTGGTGGGGGTGGGAAATGCTGGTGGCCTGTCCCTATCAATGAGATATCATACCCCTTGACTAAGAGCTGAGGGGAGAGAATGGCTATATCCATCAGGAGTGGAGCTTCCATTCCATGGAGCTGGAGAAGGTGGGAGAGGGAGCAAGTCATGTTTCAAATAATACAGATGCTTTCTGTTCTTACCAAAACTTAGTAGATTTTCTTGAATCAAAGTTTCCTCAAATGCCATATGCTCTTAAGAAAATTTCCAGAGACTTTAAATGGCTGTTGTTGTTGCTGTTTTTAAAATGATTTTCACCAGTTATGGTTTTACTAGGGAACAAACAGGTCTGTGGAGCTCTTCAGGCTGCCATTCAAGAGCGGCAGTTTGGTTTTATAAATATATATTTTTAAATGTTTAGGGCTCTAAGTTACATATCTGTGAGAGATCTTTTTACAAGCATGAGTTATCAGATCTCTTTGGATTAATTTTGGGCTCAATAGCACAGACATGAGATTTTCCCCTTAATTTATACAAACCTAGAAATTCCAATTTTTGTTGAATCCAGTTTGAAATGAGATTTTTAACTTATGCAAATGAGAGAGTCATAACAAATCCAGTGAAGTACACAACTGATTTGATGTGAATTGTGTGTCCATTACTGTCGTCGTAGCAGTAGGTACTGTGGGGGATCAGAACTGGCCACCTCAAGATGTGTCTCTTTACCTTGACTGAAGGAGGCTTTGACCTTCCCCACCCCCACTAACTGTCTGAAGGGATTTGGGATGGAAGGCTTGTCTCCAGGCCTTCACCTTGGATAACTATGGGTATTGATAGACTGGGAGGGTCTTTGCTGGGCCCATTCTTATCAAAGTTCTGTTTATCAGACATTTACATTTGTAAGGGAAATCTCCATTTGTAAAGGTATCTCCCTCTCAGGAAGAAGAGGGGATGACTTCATCTCTAGAAACTCTTTTCAGTGCCGAAGGTGAAGACTTAAATCTGCATACTCTTGTTTACTGTGCTTTTCTCGTAATCCGTCATGGGTGACATCCCCAACCCCCAATATCTTCCTTTGTCTATTTAAGAGGAGATACTCCACCATTTTGTCCAGAGATACTCAGTTTCCCTGGATCTCTCCCATGTATACATATTATAAAGCTTTGTTTGATTTTCTCCTACTATTTGGCCTCATGTCAATTTAATTTGTAGCCAAGCTAGAAAGGACCCAGAGTGGGTAAAGGGTATTATTCCTCCCCTTCAGTACACTATATGGAGGCAGAGGGAAGAAGTGTTATGAAGATACAAATAGTAGTTCTTTAATCACTTTAAAGACATTTCATTATCTTCTGACTTTTTTGTTTGTTTGTTTTAGGACTTCCTTACTTTCTGGAACTACAACATTCTCCAGTTTCCTTTTGTGGAATTATTGCCCCGGCCCTAGAATCAGTCATTTCTCTAAGAAGCCCTAGTTCCTTTTACTGGAGAATAATATTAGAAATCAACTTCTGGGTGCTAGGTGTATTTATTACTGCTGGGATCATTATTTATAGGCCTTCTCATCTGGCAGAGCAAGGATATACATGTGTGTACCCTTCCTTTTTAAAAATTATTTTCTGCCTTATACTGCAGCATAGTATATGTATCAGGATCTTAGGTTCATATTACCTTCTGATATAGAGACAAATTGTATTATTAAAATCATCCTCAAAATGGAATTTTACTTGTGTGTCCTATTTTTTTTCTCTCTTATCAACTCTGAGAAAATTATCCACAGAATCAGTGCTATTTTGGATAAATTAGTTACTTTTCTCGCCAGACCAATCTGAGAAGACAAAGAGGGGAAAAATACCCTTGTTCCACTATCCCCTTTAAAAACGTATCTCCTGATGTTTTTTCCTCAAATACTGAATGGTTAACAACCATGCTAAATCGTCCTCTTTATCATGAAATCTTTGTAAAAGCAGCAAACTGTGAATGGATTCACTCTTAAAGATGACAGTAATAACAGAAAAACAAAATCTCCTACAAACAAGTTACCTGGCAAACAATGATATGACAGAGGAGTCCCTGGATCCAGACAGAATAACAACAGGGGTCTGGAAATAAGTATTTTCATTCTTGCTTAGGAATAAACCACAATAGCAAATAAAGGAGCAGTGACTAGAAGTTCATTTTTCAGTGATAACATCAGAGCTGGGAGACATGAGTGCAGAAATTTGGAGGGAAAGAAAAATAGCCGTGGCTGAGATAAACTGCTGCTATATATAGCAACAGTACTAAAGGAGTCATGACTTGTATTAGAAAATCAGTTGGATAACATGCCAAGGGAAATGAAATGAAAACCCCAATAACAGAATAACTTAAAATTATGCCTGGATTAGTTTCCTTTCCATTTGCCTTAAAACACTGATTTTAATTTATTCATTTTGGGGATAAAAGAATTGTTACACAAATGTTCACAATTTTAAGGTAAAAAAAACCCCAAAAGATTGATTAGTATTTCTTCCCAAATTACAATCAAAGCTAACTTAGCTTTCCAGGTGTTTGCTCATGGACTATACATATAAATCACTGCAAATCAGGGTAGTTTTCCCACCACCATAGATGTATCTTCAGGACACTGCTTGGACTGAATTTAAATAGAAAAATATGTTAAAAAACAACTTAGAGTTGCTTGATGAAATAAATTTCCATTTTTGGCTTTTAAAATTCCAGCTGAAAGGTTTACTAATGCAGATGATACCTTATCAATGATGATGGCCTCTTTTTCAGTTTCCAATTTGTTGGGCTTCAATGAGTGCATCTAAAGTGAAATCAGTGGTTTCATGAGGGTCATTAATATTTGCATTTAATGACTTCTCTTTAAATATCAAATTGAATGTTTCCAAATGACTTTCAATTAGAAGCTCAATGACTATGCTTGTAAAATTCCAGGGCCTTCGGGAGGACAATTGGTTCCTAAACTAACAAGATGCAGCAGCTCTGGGCTGTGTTTATGTCTGATGACCTTGTACCCTCAGCTTGTTCAAAATGGGTAAGGCTGGGAACTGAGGGGGAAAATCCTTTAAATCATTTCAAAACATATGGTTTATCTTTAAAGTTAGTTATTGCAATGACTTTTCCTGCCTTTTACACTGATAAGCTCCGGATATGTGTTCAACAATGCTTGAGCAGAGTAGAGGACCAATGAGAATTGTTTTGAGGCCCTCTGCAATGTATCAGATGTCTTACATGTATTGTAACTCACCTTCACAACCATAGTTCAAGGAAAATTTAATTATTTCCATTTAACAGATAAGGAAACTGACTCACAGAAGTTAGATAACTTACCCCCAACTCTATAATGGTCCAAATACCCACTCACTTTCCACTATATGCCAGTGATAGTTCACCCCTACTCAAGAGTTTTATTCCACACTTTTGGCAAATAGATAGAAAACATTTTCATAGTTTCCCACTAACAGGTATGATCTTACTTTTCACCAGTACTTGGAGAGTGATTGCCTTTCTTTCTGGCTCATAATGTTACTGAACCAGGTTTGTTCTTGCCCACCACCCAGAAAGTCAAACACCAGATGACAAGATTGCAGCAGAGAGAGGGTTTAATCACAAGGCAGCCAAGTGAGGAAATGAGAGAATGAATCTTAAATCTGCTTCCTCAAAAATAGGGACTCAGGGATATTTATGGGATGGGGGCAAGGTGGTCTGAAATGTGGGGATAGATGATTGGAGGTGAGGAGAGGTGAGGTAAGTGATGATCTGTGCAAACGTAGTCAGACTTCATGCCTCTTCATAGGATGCATGTTCACAAAATGACGGTGCTAGCATGACCGGAGGGTGGAGTTTTTAGCCTCTTGACGTGAAAATGTCGCTTACTGGACGTCTGCATGGGCCCAGCTAATGGGTTGGTTGTCTCAAACGGCCTGGAGTAGACAAGAGGTTCTAATTCATGAAAAACAGCTCAAACGCCTTTTACCATGGTGATCAAGGCTCCAGGGAGATGTTGTCTATAGGAACCTAGTGGGAGTCAGATAGTGTATTGCCTAAACAGCATAATTAACAATGGGCGGGGGAACAACTTAAAAGCTATAATCAGTAATTGAAAAAGGAAAAAAAGCTTTAGTTACTAGCTAGTTAATCATCAATGGCTAACTGTTTGCAGGTTTCAATATTCAAATAATCATATCTATGGCAAGGGGAGGAGGTCAAGATGATTACATTAATAATGCAAAGGGGACAAAATTACTAGAATTCCACCTTTAATTTCTTGTATAGTTTGTTTTAAAACCATATTTTGGGAAGTCATAAATTCAAACTTCATTAGAACAGCACCATGGCACTGCTAAGCTATTGTGTTTTAGTAACAGAAAGAAAAAGGTATCTAACCAATTTTTAAAAATCATTGTTTCTTTTGTAAAGTCTTTTATTTATTCTTTGTGTTGTTAAAAGCTATTACAAATTTCCATGAGTATGTGGATCAATTTAAAAACTAGAACTAGAACTAGCTCACATTTGGGTAACTCATCAGCTCATTGATAAACATTCTAGTGTGAAGAGGAAGATTTTCTCTATATTTAGATTGAAATGGTGCAACTATTACCTAATAAATGGATCCTTCTTGATAAAGACACTAATTACAACTGCCTGATGAATAGCATCATGGTGGAGGGGAATTAACATCCCTGCCCTTGGAAAAATTACAGCAAGGATGAGTGAAATTATAGAGAACAGGAGTGAGGAGAAGTGTAGCAGGGTGACCTAGGGCAGCACAGTCTGGCAGAATAAATGATCACTTGACATCTTACTGAACAATGGAAAAGAAGGGGACCAGGCATTAAGGAGGAGAAGGGTTCTTGAGAAATCCAATTGAAGAGAAACCCCTGACAAGGAATATTATGAAAGATTCCTAAGATTTTTAACCCTAGAATGAGAGCTGCATGCAATTTTCAAAAGAATAAGTGAATTTTAAAATTCCCAGGCCCAGGTGAAAAACTGATTCTTAAAAGACTTTATTTTTAGTAAAAAACACAAGCAACTCAGCAAAATGTGAGATGGGGAGAGCACTTGACAAAAGCAACCCCTTTTGGTGTTACCTACATTTCTGAAACGTTTTCTCAGTAAATGTGGTCAAATTTTCCTCCTTACCAGTTTTTAAGGGTATCACAATTTTGATAGACAACACAGAGAAACAGACATATGAATAGCAGTGAAAATTGGAAACGTTAAGTGTATGCAGGTTTTCCTGAAAGAATGTCTTCATAACAGCTCCCTTTTTAGACACCCCTGTTGAACCATCGTTCATTGTGAGACTTAAGCAGTAGGAGTACGACTTTTGAAATTAAGCTGTTTTGATTAGAATTTATGTTCCACCATTTGGACAAATTGTTTATTTCCTCGGCCTCCATTTCCTCATCAGTAAAATGGTATAATTATAATTCATACCTCACAAAATTGGGGAAAATTAAAAGAAATACATGTACAATGCTTGTTCTGGTGCTTGACATATAATAAATACTTGCTTTATGTAAACCGTAATTATTATTGATATTATGAATTATCCCCTCCCCCCAAAGGAAGTGCTAAATGCAGTGGTAATTCTCTAAGGCTGTGAAGTTTTAAAGATCTGGGCTCAAATTATGGCTCCATTGAATAATTCAATGACCATAACAAGGACTTTACTTCTTTGGTTCAAGTTTCCTCATGTGTAAAATGGTGATGATGGATAACCTGTTTCACAGGTTGTCAAAATGATTGCATTTGCTGATGTACTTAAGGTATTTAGCACCCTGCCTGTCGGGTAGTTAGGAATTCAAACTGGTAGCAATTACTGGACCGATATCTATCCCTGACTGATAGACATCTTTCTTTCCTCATTTTAAACAGAAACGAAAATAGTAACTCATTGAAGGGAAAGTTCCTTGATCTTTTGGCACTCTTATTATATTCTCTATGGTAACAAAACAAAACAAAATGAACAACAAAAAAACCCTAAAATACTGTAGCCCTGAAATTCTCACATCTTCCTCTGCTTTTGCTCGTATTCTCTTTTTCTACACTGAGAACCAAAGGGAAGCTGAAAAATTCTAGGCATGGTTTTGATGCAGGTGATGCAGGTCATGGCATCCCTGTTCTATATCTTGCCATTTTTTCTGTTAGTGAATAGATACCCCTTCAGTGATTCCCATTCTGTGTTCTCGTTATGCTCACTCGCTCTTCCTATCTCTCATCAAAGCCTGTTCTCAGAGCCGCTCTCTATGCCAACTCGAAGTAAAACCTGATAAAACTACAAACGTTGGACTTCTCAAAGCATTCAAACTGGGATTAAAATCTTAAGCCTAAGCAAAGAAAGTAACTGTAATTCAACAAAGAGGTGGAATTCAACTATATGGCTACAGGTGGGGAGGTACCAGGACTTTCTAGTAGTCCCTGAAAATTTTATCTATGACTAAAACTGAGCCTGTCCAAGAGAGTATGATAATAGGATCAGAAGTGTGCAATAGGAAGAATCTAAATGGCCAGAGCAGATACCAACTGGCTTTATGCCTTGCCTCATTTTTCTCTTTTTGTCTCCACTTACTTTCTATGCAGCCTGGGTCTTAGGTTTGAATCCTATTTCCGTCACTTAATAAATGTTAAACATAAGCAAGCCAAAAAAATCATCTAATCCTCAGTTTCCTTACCTATGAAATGTTTACTTATAGTGTGTTTTGGTGAGCAAATTACTGAATGTCTATGAAAGCACTTTCCAAATGCCAACCTAGTAATTATCAGGACAATGCTTTTCCGATCTGACTCAGACACAACTGTCTATCTAGACCTCACTCTTTCAGCTTCTTAAAAATTAAACTCTTAGCCTTCATGATCTAATAGGAAATAAGAAAGCTGTTTTGTAAAGCCAGTGTGTAAAAAATAATTTCAGACTTCAAAAATCAAACTAGACATAACTAACAATTGGGTGTAATACTTTATTTGAAAATATGTTGCTGTGAAAAGTTTGGCCTGCTCTCTTTTTCTCTTTTATGTTATAATATTTTTAGTCATTCAAAAATTAAATTATTTTTTCTGTTTACTCTTGTCCAAGAAACTCTAAAGTAGCTCTTGTGTCCTTGATGAAGGGAGGCAGCCGCTTAAAATGAAAAGGAGCTTCTCCAGATGGAGGTTTACAGAAGTAAATGTTCTTCTGCATTTAACTTCCTCTGGACTTGGAAGCCCTTTGTCAAAGTTTTTCCATCAGGCTTTCACTGCCGATGTATTATGCCAGTTTAGGCCTGACGTCCTAGGCAAGATAAAGCAGATCCATGAATTATCCTCAAAGTACACATTTAATCAAGGGAGTGACTATTTTCTTGATTTCTTAATATATTTTGCCTTTTAAAGAATGTTTAATTTTACATTTTACACAACGGAGACCATTTTGAGTGGAAATGTCTTTGATCAGGGCATTAATGTGATAATCAAGTTTAAACTAGAATCAAGTTTAATGGAATTTCCTATTCCTTCTTTTTCTGTCATAAATAATAATTACCCACTTTTTATTTAAACTTATCTAGCTTATTCTATTCAGGTCTGGTATAAGACTATGAAGCCAGGCGCGTAGTACTGTCAGGGATCTTCAGTTACCCGGTCACATTCCTTATTGGCATATGAGGGAAATGGTGCTCAGGAAAGCTAAGAAGAGAACGGCTTTGTCCAAGGTCACACCAATGTGTGTTGTTACAGAACCATGCAGCAATGCCTCACCATTCCCTATTGAGCATCTCCTGTGGCCCCTTTCCCTTTCAATCATGTCCTCTCCTTTTCAGTTGTTGACTCCTGTTGTCATCAAGTTGTGTGCAGGTGCTCTCAAGCAGGGCACCACACTCAGACACTTTCCTTCCTTGGTCTATATCAAGAGATATTTGTCCCTTGTTTCCTTGGTATATATATTCCTTCATTAGAAGGAATTAATGACTGACATGGGATTGACAAACTACCATGGTTTCCAAATAGCATGGTTCAGTGTTTTAACCTTTAGGACTGATGGCCCAAATATGCCCCAACTGACTTAAAATATTGGCTCTCAGAGAGTCCTTCATGTAACTCTCAAACAGCATACTCTATTTTTCTGTTTCTTCCAGCTACATGTATAGTTGTCTGCATTCTCTCTAAGCTACAGAAAAATTTTTAAAAAGCTACCTCATTTTCAATGTTCAATGAAAATACATGATCTTATTCATAAATTATTTTTTGAATTTCTTTATCAGTAAAGCATAATCAAATCCTTAAAAAGCAATCAAAGCATGAAATTAATTAAAATGGATTCCACTTAGGTTGTAAGCAATGAGGAGGGGTGTTTGATAATCATATTTTTCTTTATAGCTTTCCTCTCTTAATTCTTTTTCAAAATAAGTCCATGAGAGAAATGGTTCAAGGAAGGGAGGAGAAGATTAAGCATTCTTTAGTGAAAAGGAGGAGGAAATGTCTACTATTCATAAATATTGAGGAAGATAGAAGTAATGCCTTTAGGGAAAGTTTTTACCCAATGTAAACTTCAAGTCAATACAAGGCATGCACTTGTATTCAGGATAAATAATAGCTAGTGGAGGCAACACAATAATTTTTTAACATATTACATTATGTAATATCAGAGAAGGTCAAGTATGGAGCTGGGACTTTCCTCCCTGCTGGCCTGTAATGAGGCACCCCTGCTCCTGGTGTTAGTAGAGACCATGTTGGGATTGGGCTTTCACCTCCATCTGGCAGTGATGAGATGCCCTTTCACCTCCCTGCTGAAGTGATGCCAAAGGTCCACTGAAGAATCAAGACTTCCACCATTGCCCAGAAGTAGTGAGTAGCGGTGGGAGAGATCACCTGGGTAGGTAGAAATCTCATCCCCTCCCAGCAGTAACAAGGAGCTCCCCCTCTCAGGTGTCAATGAAAGCCAATGGGGAGCCTGGTTCTCTACCCCCACCAGGCAGTAAGGAGGTAGTGACCCCCTTCACCTGACAGACAAATGTCAGAGAAAACCAGCTAAAAGAGATGGTATAAATAAAATCTAGCATCTCATAATATAATACAAAAGTGTCCAGGTTGTAGTGCAAAATCACCAGTCATACCAAGAAATAGGAAGATCTCAACCTGTATGAAAAAAGACAATCAATAGATGCCAACCCCAAGATGACAGAGATGTTAGGATTATCTGACAGATTTGAAAGCAGCCATGATAAAAATGGTTCAGTAAGTACCCTTGAAAATGGTTGAAATAAATGAAAAAACAAAGAAAGATTCAGCAAAAAAATATAGATTCTCATTAAAGAATAGAACATATCAAAGAGAACCAAATGAAAAGAAGGACAGTTTGAAATAGAAAATTCAGTAGGTGGGCTCAACGGCTGAGCGGAGGGGGCAGAGGAAAGAATCAGTAAACTATAAGACAAATCAATAGAGATTGTCCAATCTGGACAACAAAGAGAAATAGACTAGAAAAATGAACTGAGCCTTCGGGACCTGTAGGGCTATAACAAATGATCTAATATTTCTAAATTAAAAATGTTTCAATTTGTAAATTAAAACTATAATGTGATATCATTGCACATCAATCAGAAGGGCTAGAATAAAAAATAGTAACGTCACCAAATGCTGGAGAGGATGCAGAGAAACTGAGTCATTTATATATTGCTGATGGGAATGTAAAATAGTACAGCCATTTTTTTTTTTTTTTTTTTTGTGGGGAAGACCAGCCCTGAGCTAACATCCGTTGCCAATCCTCCCCTTTTTGCTGAGGAAGACTGGCCCTGGGCTAACATCCGTGCCCATCTTCCTCCACTTTATATGGGACGCCACCACGGCATGGCTGACAGGCAGTGCGTCCGCGGGCGCCCGGGATCCGAACTTGCGAACCCGGGGCTGCCAAGCGCGAACTAAACCGCTGCGCCACCGGGCGGCCCCCGAGTACAGCCATTTTGAAAAAACAGTTTGGTAGTTTCTTAAAAACTGAACATGCAACTATTATACCACCCAGCAATTGCAGCGCTGAGCATTTATCTCAGAGAAATTAAGACTTATGTTCAAACAAAAACCTGTACGTGAATGGTTGTAGCAGCTTTTTTCTTAATAACCCAAAACTGGAAATGATCCATATGTACTTCAACTGATGAATTAAACTGTGGTGCATCCATACTGTGGATTGCTATTCAATAATAAAAGAGAATAAACTATTAACACATGCCACAACCTGGATGAATCTCCAGAGAATTATGCAGAGTGGAAAAGCCAGTTCCCAAAGTTTACAAACTATATCATTCTATTTATATAAAATTCCTCAAATGACCAACTTACAGAAATGAAGAACAGATTAGTGGTTGCCAGGAATTAAGAAGGGAGAGAGAAATTGACGTGGCCATAAAAGGGCAACATGAATAATCCTTGTGGTGACAGAAATGTTCTGTATCTTGGCTGTATCAATGTCAATATCCTGGCTGTGATATTGCACTATAGTTTTACAAGATGTTATCATTGGGAAAAACTGGGTAAAGTCTACACATGATCCTTCTCTGTATTATTTCTTACAGCTGCATGTGAATATGCAATTATCTTAAAAAATTAATTAAAACATTTCTATGCCATATACATATTTTTTTCTAAATTTTCCAAATACCTAGAAGGGAAAATTCAATATTCTATGCATTTTCTTTCGAGGAAATCAAAACAAGATGAATAAACAATTTTAGGTAGGTTGTATATTTTCCTTTGGAAACTTGTACATGGGAACTTCTTGGCCTGACTGAGGCAGTTAATGACTTCATAAGCCTTAGAATACTGCCGCCTCCGAATCCTGCCTATTCATTTCTGTGAATTACATATATTAAAATTGTTAACATTTGTATCATATATGTGAAGGAACTCAAATAATACATTCAAGACTGACCAGTGGTTCTCAAAGCATGGTCTGAAGACCCCTGGAGGTCTCTGAGACTATTTCAGGGATCCACCAGGTCAAAACTATTTTAGTAAATATTGTTTGCCTTTTTCAGTGCGTTGACTTTTGCACCGATGGTGGATAAAACTGCTGGTAGTTCAGCAAGAATCAAGACAGTGGCACAGAAGTGTACCAGTAGTCATTATATTCTTCACTGCTGTGAAGTCAGCAATAAAAGTGCAAGTTATGCTTAAGAATGCCCTTAATGAAGGAGTAAAAATTATTGATTTTGTTAAATTTCAAACCTTGAGTAGATGTCGTTTTTAATATTCCATTTGATGAAAGAGGAAGTGCGCATAATCACTTCCGATGCACACCAAAGTGTGATGGCTGTCTCGGACAAGATCACTTGTGAGATTCTTTGAATTCTGTTGAGCAAGCTGCTTTTTTCATGAAACACCATGTTACTTGAAAGAACAACTGACATACAAACTATGGTTATTCACACATGAGGACTTGGCTGAAATTTTCTTGAAAATAAACAAGCTAAGCCTGTCATTTCAAGGAAAACAGCAGACAGTATTTGTTGCTGATGATAACATTTGTGATTTCAAGTAAAAATTAGAATTTTGCAGCACTTGAATATGCTACTGTGAGCTTGGCAACTTTCTAATGCTTAAAAGTTTTCTGGTGATATTAACAAATGTGATTTTTACTACTGTATGATGAAATGTGTCAACATTTGGAAGATCTGCATAACTTAGTGAACCAATATTTTGCTAATGGTCAATGAGTGATATAGCAAAGTGCAAGAGAGACCAATGGATTTTAATGTAACTGGGTATAAAAAGTTACTTGATTTCACAGTGCAACTAATCCTTAAGAAACTATGGCCTGTCTAGTTTTGGTCTGGTATCAAAGAAGAATAGCCACAATGATCTGAAAAAACCTTTAAAAGAATCTTCTTTTTTCCAACCATACATCTGTGTGAAATTGAATTTTTGTTATCTATTTTAAACAGAACAATATATTACAACAGATTGAATGCAGTAGCCAATATGAGAATCCAGTCACTTTTAATTAAGTCAGATATCAGGAAAACTCAAAAAAATGTAAAGCAATGTCACTCTTCTCACCATTTTTTTGAAAATACAGTTATTTTTCATGAAAATAGGTCCTTTATGTTAACGTGTAATGGATTTGTCATTATTTATAAATAATTATTGTAAACATTTTTTAGTCTTGGTTTTTAACAAAATAGGCATATATACAACTCACATTAAAAAAAAATCTTTGGTGTGTTCTATAATTTTTAAGAATGAAAAGGGTTCTGGGACCAAAAGTTTCAGAACCACTGATCTGGGTCATTGCTACCTATGGATAAAACAGATTGGAACACAGACCTTTATGTCCCTGTGGTAATATCATCTCTTTAAAACATGCTAGGGGCCGGCCCCATGGCCTGGTTGTTAAGTTCGGTGTGCTCTGCTTTGGTGGGCCAGGTTCGTTTCCTGGGTGTGGACCTACACCACTCATCAGTGGCCATGCTGTGGCAGTGACTCACATATGAAAAACAGAACATTAGCACAGATGTTAGCTCAGGGCAAATCTTCCTCAACAAAAAAAAGAAAAAATGCTAATCTTTCAAATGATTAAACTATTGCTGAGATATCTATAGTTAACCCACACTTGAAGCAGTACTGAATATATGAGTTTTCAAAGCTGCACAAAAATTGGAAAGTGAGAAATGTTATTTTTTTTCAGCTGTACTTCCAGGTTGCATAGGCTGTAATTTACTTTCCTCCCTTTTAAGTTCCTTAAATATGGAAACCTTCAAATGTACATGAAAGTAAAGAGAATAGTACAATTAACCTCCATGGACTTATCCACTTCCATCAATTATCAAAATTTTGCCATTCTTGGTTCAATTATCACCTCTCCATTTTTTCTTTCCTATAGTATTTAAACGAAAATTCCTGACATCATATCTTTTCACTCACAGATGTTTTAGTCCTCCTAATAGACAAAGGATGTTTAATAGTATAACCATATTTTAAATCCAGTAAAATCAAGAAAAATTCTTTTCATTCATCTGAAAGCCAGTCTATGATCAATATCTCTATTGCTCTCAAAAATGTCTTCATAGTTTGTTTGCTAATAATATGATAATGTAAGCAAGTATCTATATTGTATATGGATTGTATACTCCTTAATCCATAATAGTTCCCCTCTCCTCTTTAAAATGCCAATTCTTTATTGAAGGAAACAGTCTATCATCATATAAAACTTGCCCCATTCTGTATTTTGCTGATGGCAACTTCATGGTATTGTTTAAAGTGTTCCTCTATCCCATTTATTTGCTGTAAACTTGATAGATGTAGAGACTTGAATAAATTAAGGTGCGATTTTTTTTTGGAGGGAGAAGCTGGAATAATTCATAGGTGGAGCTGTATATTTATTATTGCATTACACCAGAAGCAATATTGCTTTTAATAATATGGAGATTGAGGCATGGGTTTTGGTGTTGAAAGCCTGATAACTTCATTTAAATTTTCCCGGCAATCTTTCTTTTAATGGCTTTAACAGACATTGATAGCCATTGCCTATGTATAGAATTTCATTAGAATTTTCAAAATGGTGATTTTTCTGATTCTATCATTACTGCTGCTCTTATTAGCTGTGATTCTTCTATAAACAAGAAGTTTCTTTCATCAGCTCTTTATAGTTCACACAGGAAAGGCAAGATAAATGCATGAGTTTTTTGTATTTATTTACCAAATTTTAGAATAATGAGTTGGTATCATAGCAACCTCTAAGAGTAACCAATAAGTATTTTTTTAAATATCATTATGGTTTTTATATATTTTATTTATTTTAATCTATTTCTCTCATTATTCTTTTTGATGTTCAAATTGTCCCATTTTTGGCCATTGACAGCTCCTTCCTGTCAGCTGCTGTGTACTTTGACATTTCTGTAATTTGCCTGTTTTACTTAACAATATGGTTTGGAGATGTCTCCATAATATCTTTCATAATTTCCTTGCTTTCTGGTATTTCAAGATGTCCCACATTAGTCTTATGCATTTCCTTCTCCAGTCTTGAATTAGCCGTTTCTCCAGGGAGCTAGTGCGTTCTAGGGAGAAGTGATGGTACTTAGAGGATGCAATCTAGGTACCAGGGGTTTTGTTGGCCTCAGTTTACTGTTGTGTCTTGATATTTATAGAGAACAGAGCTGGGAAACATATACTTTTTTTAAAAAAGAGAAAAGTAAATCAAGAGATAAAATTCAATCCAAATTTAACATTACAGGCTTTTTACTTGTTTGACTTTACATTTTAATCTTTTTTCTTATGTTGAAAAACTTACTTTTAACAACATTAATGTGAATAATTGTTTGTTTTAACCTTTAAGTTATATATGTATATCTATATGTTAATATATATTTTTTTTTCTTCTTTTTTTGTGGGGAAGACCAGCCCTGAGCTAACATCTGTTGCCAATCCTCCCCTTTTTGCTGAGGAAGACTGGCCCTGGGCTAACATCTGTGCCCATCTTCCTCCACTTTATATGGGCCGCCGCCACAGCATGGCTGACAGGCAGTGCGTCGGCGGGCGCCAGGGATCCGAACTCACGAACCCCGGGCTGCCAAGCGTGGACGAAACCGCTGCGCCACCGGGCGGCCCCTATATGTTAATATTTTAATGTGATAACTAACAATATGATTACTAAATGCACATTTTCTTTTTGACATTAGGATGTGTCCCAAAGTATTAACGAGTCAATGGATAAATGCTTGTGCAAGTGACACACAGAAGTTGGTAGAGGAAAAAAGATGATGAAGATGGGTTTCAATGAAGAGGGCTACAGTTAAATAAGAGAACTTGTGTAACCTTTGGCAGCTCTATGAGCAAACTTTGAGAGGAGATGTGAACATAATGCACAAAGTTAGGTATAGCCCAGATATGAAGAATGTTTGTAGAAGTGTTGGCTCTTACCTTCCTCAGACCTTTTCATTTCGAGTCACTCTTGTCCTCTTTCTATAGGTTTATTTCCACCTCAAATCCTGAACATGTTTTGGCCAGTAGGGGAGAAATGAAGATAATCTAAATTGCATAATTGAGGAAAATCTGGAATTATGATTATAGACTTACGCACAAATTGTACAACAGTCAACAGTTTTTTTGTATCATATCCAGCTGCAATAGGTTAATTGACTCTTTTTTTTGCCCTTTGTCAACAAGATTGAACTCAGATTAATATCTTAATGAGCAAAATGGTCATTGACAGTGAGTTTCAGCTGTGGTTGGATAACATTTTCCAGTGGTCTTGGCATCACAGGGAAAAGTTACGTGTTTATAGTATCCCCGAAATCTACTCTTCCGGTCCTGTAATGACTCACTACATAAGTGGAGTTCCGCTGCAGTTTCCTACCCAGGACTCATTTTTTCTGCTGATACCTGGAGGGTTTGATAAGAAGCCTCATTCCTGCTGGGAGCGGGTGTTGAATCTTTCTGTACACTATGTCAGATGCTAACTTTTTCTGTAAAAGGATAGATAGCAAATATTTTAGGCTTCGTAGGCTGTCCCATCACTGTTGTAACTACTCAACTCTACGGCTGTGGTGCAAAAGCATGTAAAGGAGTGAGTGCGGTGGTGTTCTGATAAAACTTTATTTACAAAATCCTTTGGAAGCAAAACTCACTCCCAGAAGTAACACTGTCTCTCAGTAAATGGAGCCTCTGTGTTATCCTCAGACCCTCAATGGACCTGGGGTTGAAATAAAGTCGGCTTTGGGAGCATCAGCTGATGACTTCTGTCTCAGGAATTGAACTGAAAGAGACGAGAAGGAGCTGTGTTCCTTCCCCTCAGACCCAAGCCTGATACCCTCAGGAAATGTCCCTCTGTTGGCTCTCATTCTCTTGCTGAAATGGTTTCTGGGAAAAGCCAGTCTGGACTTTCAAAAAAGGCATTACAGGTTAAAGCTAAGGGGAAATTATTAAGCTACTTAGCAGGAGTCTTAAGGCCCTCACTGCACCTTCATTCAGTCTTGGCTGGATCCTCCTTTGGCCAACATTGCCACCCCAGCCCAAATGACACATTCCTTCATCTCATTAGAAGGACAGTTTTTACAAGAAAAATAGATTACACCCAGCCAGGTAGCTGGAAGAGTCAAACATCCTTTGTCTTTCATTCTGTTGTCCCCATAACCTGCTTACTTCCTTTTTCAGGAGTTATAAACACCTATATGGAAGGGTTAGCTCATGTGGGTGTACCATTGAAGATCTCTTAGAGGGTGTGTTCTGTGGGCATTGTTACCTGTGAGGAGTCTGGTGTTTCATGTCAGGGACTTGCCCGCTCTATGTGAAGGGGTAAAGGAGTTGGATGGGGTGGAGTAGGCGGCTGGGGGGAGTTTCTGCTCAACCTAACAGTGCTTCTCCAGCTTCACTCACCCAATGCACTCCATGCCAACTTCTCCCTAAAGTTAGCATGTTCTTGCCTGTTCTTTCCTGCCAGAAAGTCTTTCTCTTTGCAAGGAAGGAGATCTTCCCTCCAAGTCATGGCATTGATTGAGAAACAAAAGTTATAAGAGGTCAATAATGATGGTGATGATGTAGCTGCCTAAATTATAGGAACAGAAAACAAATTTTAGTAGTTACCAGGGGCTGTGGTTGAGTGAGAGGCTGAAGTTTTGGGAATGCTGGGACTGTTCTTTATCTTAATTTTGATATTGACTACACATTGTATATATTTGTCAAAACCCGTAAAATAGTACACACACACACACACACACACATATCAGATGATGTGCTTTGTGTAGCTTGCAGGTTGATGCCTGTTCCACCCCATTATTTAAGATCCTTCTGTAAGCATACTACACATGTCCCATCTTGAGTGATTTTCCACTGCAAAATTGGACTGTGTCATTATCAATGCTTTTTTGAGCCATGACTGAGATTTTTCAGTCAAGAAGTCAAGATTGATGTACTGACTGCCCCTTGGAATCTTCACTTCCATTTAGGTTCTTTTACCTTCCCCACTTGTAAATATCATTGCCTGGAGTGTCAGGTGGTGTAATTTTCATTTCAATCATCAAATATAAAATTCACGAGGAGAATGATAGTCTGTTGTACGTACCCATAACTTCTGCTTTTTCCATTGATCTTCCATCCTAATGCTCCAAAATTTCTTTTTTTATAATTTTTATGTTAGAGGAACTTCATTTAGCCAACCTGTATGGGTAGGTCTGCTCACAAATTCTTAGATAAAATACCTTCATCTGAATATGCTTTTATTTCTCTTCATTCATGAAGGATAGTTTCACCAAATATAGAATTCATGGTTGACCGTTCTTTCCCTTCAGCACTTGAAAATTGTGCCACTAGCTTCTGGCTCCATAGCTTTAGATGAGAAATCTTCTGTAATTCAAACTGGTATTTTCCTATAGGTAATTGATCATTTGTCTTTGGCCATTTTCAATATTTTTCTATCTTTAGTTGTCAGAAATTTAATTATGATGTGTCTTGGCAAGGATTTCTTAGGTTTATCTTATTTGGGGTTCACTTAGCTTCTTGAATCTGTAGGGTTTTGCCTTTTACCAAGTTTAAGAAGTTTTTAGCCATTATTTCTTCAAAAACTTTTGAATACCACTCTCTGTTGGGGATCTTCATCAAGAAGATGTGACTGCTAGCTGACCCACAAGCTGGACCCAGGCAATTGGAGGCTCCTCAACCTCTCGCCTACCTTTGGAATGTACATTCTGCCCACTATTCCCACAGTGGGAGCCATTTTCAAGGAGGCAACCTTGAGAGAGCAATGCTTTGTTGGTGCCTCTGGATGATATATGTGACTGAACTCAGTTAATGCCTCTATATAAACTTTAAAGATTCTGGTGGGTGTGTGGAGGTCTACTCATCTTGTGACAGCCCAAGACAAGCCTCGTATGTAAGTTCCCTTGCTTATTAAATCTGCCACCTACCAATCTGAGGTGGTCGCCTCTTTCTTTGGTCTCTCCTTACCCTCTGTGTATGGGGTCCAGTTTGTGAACCAACATTCTTTCTCCTCTCTTTCTGGGACTTTGATTATATGAATATTGGATTTTGGGTTAATGCTCCAAAAGAAACTGAGGCTTGGTAAATTTTTTTCAGTCTATTTTCTCTGTTTTTTATATTGGTTAAATTCTGTTGCTCTGTCCTCAGTTCCAGTGATTATATCCCCTGCCATCTTCACTCCTTTATTGCATCTATCCAGCAAGATTTTTTTTCACTACTATATTTTCAGTCCTATAATTTCTATTTGGTTCCTTTTAAAATTTCTATTTCTTTGCTGAGATTTATTATTTTTCATTTGTTTCAGGAGGACTTATAATTGCTTGTTGAAACATTTTTATGATGACTTCTTTAAAATCTTTGTCAAATAATTTTGACGTTTGATTGATCTCAGTGTTGGCATCTGTTGATTGTCTTTTGACATTCATGTTGAGACTTTCTTGTTTCTTGGTTTGATGGATGAGTTTTGATTGCATCCTGGACATTTGTACTGCTACGTTTAAGAAACTCTGGGTCCAATTTGAATGTTTTATTTTATCAGGAAGTCATCATGTTTAGGTTTATCATAAAGTGACTGGCCTGATTTTGTGGGCTGGAGTTCCAAGGAGACTTAAATTTTTACAGTCTTTGAGGTATTATTTTGGTCTGCTTGGTTTATTTGGTGCTGCTGGGTCTCCCACTGTTTCCTGCCGGTGCTCCCTAAGGGGGCAGAAGAGGTTTTGCCAGACCAAGCGGCCTATTGTCTCTTAGTGAGGTTTGGGTGAAGACGTTTTCCAGGGCAGGTGCTTGTTATTGGGATTTTTTCCTGATAGTGCCCCCAGATGTTGAGGCTTGAGTTTTGATTTTCAGTAGAACTTGGATCCAGACAGAGTGCATATCCAGATTTGAGAAATTTCCTTAAAGCTGGGACTACAAAGGACCATTTGGCCTGAGAAGACACGATCAGAGAAACTCTGATTATAGTCTCAGAGGATTCTACCTACAGTTAAATACATAGTTGAGTCTTATCCAGGCATTGGGTGGAAAAACATTTTTGATAAAAAATTGATACACACAAGCCACTATCATACATGCACATCAGGTCTAAATTTATATTACTTAAGTGGCGTGATAATTTCGAGCTGAGAATAAATTATACAATCAGATCTAGCTCTTGTAGAATCCCTGAAGCCCTAAGAAAATAATTCAAAATGCTTTTTCAAGAAGATATTCACAGACCAGGGCTCACTTATCTTTTATAGAAGAAAAAAAGTGAAAATTAGAGTCATAAATCAAAACATAAATTGCACTTGAAGATGAATAACCATAAAGAAGTGCCAGCAGCTGCTATAAAGAGTAAAACTGACATTGCAAAATGAAATAAAATAGAACAATCTAAAAGAGATTATAAAATTACTTTATTTGTAATGATTAAAGAGGTCAAAAACGAAGAGAAACCATGACAAATGAAGAGGATATTATGATAGAAAAGGTATCATTTGAGGAATTAGAAACATCATTCAGATTACTTGTTAAAAAAATTCTTCCATCCAGGTGGCACATGCCTAGAATTCTACTTTTCCAAAAGGCAAGTAATGTCACAAAAAGAGAGGCTGTGGAATAATGAAGGCAATTGTAGGCTTAGCTCTAAATTTGGGTGACTATTCATTATAACAGTCCCTATTGAAAAAGTAACAAACATTATTTTTAAAGCTTTAAATAAGAAGAATCACAACTGAGAAAAAGGAAGCTTTGTGTTGCCTTCTACCTGAAGCTTTTCATTTCGAATGATGTTAAATGACCCATGAGATTGATTAAATTGGAAGTTTAATGTGTTGCCTTGATATTTTGAGCATCTTATTTTTTATGATTTATAATTTTAGTTCTCAGTCTTTCTGAACTGTTTTGTGTGCCAGAAAAAAAAAAAAAAAAAAAAACACGAAACAGTTTGCATGTTTGTGAGGATCCTGTGATATCTCTGTCTTAGAAATTGGACCCATGTCACTCAAAGCTGGATGAAGTTTCTGTTACAAGGATGGTACAAGCAAAACTCATATATCAAGAGGGAATAAGTCAATAGGATTTCAGAGTGGCTTATTTTCCTAAAGACTCTTAACCTAATCTAAAGTAAAAGCCACATGGTCAAATGCATGTATTTAGTCATTGTATATACTATATGCTATTATTTTCTTCAGGCTGTTACACAAATTAATATTTATAGGCTATTATAAAGAATTGCACAAGGAGAAGCTTGTATTCTTCTATGAAATATTTATGAATGTTAAAATATAATTTTTGCTTGAATTCTATGGTAAAAAGGTACTAGAAATTTCCAATTTTCTATTTTCTCCATCTCTGATCAGGTGGCGTACATTATTAAATCTAAGAAGAGAACGTCTTACAAGAGGCTTAACTGGAAATCCTTCCATTTATGTATGCTTTTTATCAGCATTAATCTCATAGATAACCATGAAACAACTGAAGATCTTTTTTGAAGCGTTGCATTTTTCTTGCCCTCTCCCCTCTGCTTACTGTCTCTGCATACATGCCCATATTTATAAAGATGTGCTCTGATATTAGCTCCATCTTCCCCAGACATGGGTCATGCTCAATAATTATGCCTCCTCCCCCCATATTAAAACTTTCCTTCCTAAATGTCTTGTGTCAGTGGTCCCTACTGTTATAAAATATGGAGTTTTCTTTTTATAACCAAATGAACATCACAAACTCCTCCCTTAATAGTAATTGTAGTCTTGATGTCCAGTGAGTCAGAAATTAAATGCTGATGAGCTAATTAATATTCACTGCACAATATTTTTGAAGTAGTTTGTACTCAGTTACTCTCAATGAGAAGCATACACATGATGAAGTAGTAGTGCACTGGAATGTAACACATTTATTCAGTTACATGTGAACAACGCCTGCTCTGCACTTTCATTGGCAGAACCTTTGAGATAATTGACCCAACTATTGATCAAAATGATTAAGAACCAAAGCCTACACCTTTTTTCAGGGGTAACTGCTTCAGTTTCCCATTTTCATTTCCCGCTCTGATATTATCCTCTCAGGGATTCGCATAAGAAGCATTTAAAAGATTTGTTGAATGAATTAATGGCCCCATACCTTCCTTCACAATGGGTGGTAAAGCTTTCCTTGTATAAGATGTTTTCTGCTAATGTGTGAACTGGCTAATGTGTTATTCTTTCCAGGCAACAAAATACCAAAACCCAGTTAAAGGGCAGGGGTTTTATTTTGTTTAGTTTAGTTTTAGAAGGCCATTTAAGAATAGAGCTTATTTTGTGGCTATAAGACACTGGAGCAGGCTGATAAGCAAATCTTGAGTCACCTTTTGCCACAGTTGGGATTTATAAGCATAGGAGCTTTCCTCGGTGGTTTCTCAGGAAGATAGATTACCTGGGCCATGTGGGTGGTTTCCATTAGGCTGATGAATTTTTTTCCAAAGACATTCTGTCCCTATTGAATAGGATGAATAGTTTGCCTATCACAGAAACTTTGGGTAGGTCCCAGGGGTGCTGCAACAACAGACTTGACCTTAAAAAGGCAAAAATCTAAGATCCAGAGAGAATATAAAATTAAAATTCTGACAAATAAAATATTGCAGATATTCTTCAGGTTACAGAGAGATTAGTACATTTGTTCTTAGATGCAAATATCAAGTAATTGGTGGTGCAAGAGACTGGGATTGCCAAAAAATGGGAGAAGCTGACTGGCCATCTGAAGGAAAGTGAAGCAAGATAAGCAGTAAGCTTGGTTCACTTGATCTTTGGTCTTTATGAAGTAATTTTATTTATGGCCTCACCTAAAGTGATTATTCTTAACCTAAGCAGCTCAGAAATCAAATCTAAGCTAGAAGGCACTTTACAAAGTTCTTGTGTTTCATAAGTCAAAAGTCCTTAAAAAGCAAGCTAACCAATTAACTGCCCATATACTCAAGATTCAGTAATATTTGGCAGTGAATCTTCAGGCAATCTCCAGTCTATTGATTTTATTCCTTTTGATTATGTTTTGAAGCTTATTTGTATTTGTGGAAAACAATCAGTCTTATTAGAAAGTAATGTTGGAGGAGGGTGGAATAGTGTTTGCTCCTGTTTTTCTGGATTGAACTAGATAAATGCCTTTTCAAAGAATCTGAGCTGGAATATAGATAGATATAGATATAGATTTTTTTCTAAAATGTTAGCTATATTTTCTCTTTAATGACTTCTTTCTGCTTTGTGTGTATACTTTTTTATTGGAGGGGCAAGCTATTTCTGAATAAAAAATAATGAAAATACTGCAGAAGTCCTCTTAGTGAAAACAATCATGATTCATGGTTGGTTACTAAATCAGTAAATTTAGTTAATATGTGGAATTACAATATATTTACAAATTATACAAATTAAAATTTGTATACAAATATTATACAAATTAAAGTATATATATATATATATAGATAGATATACATAGTTCTTTTTTTGCAGTTCTGATACACACAAATTTTAGTTACCACAATTTAGTTAAATAATACCAATCCCCTAATTAAAAAGGTTATATTTCAGTTAACATGATATATTAAGTAGGAGTAATTACATAAAGAACAAACTTTACTGCTAGATCTTCAGTCCACAAATCACTTAATAAATAACAGATGTGCATCATGATCGGTGACCAATCACATCACTTCTGTCAAAGTCTGCCAGTGATTGGTCATTGTACATTTGTTATTCAGTCCATACACAAACAGCACAGGTATGGTTGTGTTGTCTTCTTATCTCCTGGTGATAAATGCATGTGACACTTTAACACATGGATAATCAAGAGGTAATTGACCAACAAAGAGGAAAGTGCAGCAAAGAAACTAAAAAGGATGACCCTGGAAGTGGAATTCAATTCAAACATAAATTATATGTACAGTTATAAAATAAATAGTTACATATAGTTATACATATAGTTATGTAAGAAATAACTGACTGAGGGACTGTTGATACTTCTGCGTTCAAGAGACTCTACATTTGTAGCCAGAGGAATGAAGTCAAGAGAAATGTATCAACAGAAATGAGGAAAGGGGTTGTAATGAGAAGGATGAAGATATCCCAGATGCCAGCAAAATCCTTAACATTAAAAGACCTCTCAGAGATATTTCATGACATTTAAAGTACAAAGGATAAAATGTTGAAAGCTGATCCAAATTTAGGAATAAGACAATTCATTCTCTCTCTCTGCTCTCACTCTTACTCTGTATATATTTATTTTTTCTGAATTTTTTGAGAGAAATTTGCATATAACATGCCACCTTTCCCTGTAAATATTTGAATGTGTATTTTCTAAGAAAAAGGACATTCTCTCACATAACAATAAGGCAGTTATCAAATTCAGGAAATTTGACATTTATATAATAGGACTGTCCTCCTGACAGTCCGTATTCCAATTTTGTCAATTGACCAAATCATTTATAATGATTTTTTTCTTGATCCAGAGTCTAAACCAGAATCATGCGTTGCATTTAATTTTTGTATATCTTTCTTAGTTTTCTTTCATTTGGACCAGTTCTGCTTTTCTTTGATGAGTACAGGTGAGTTATTTTGTAGAATATTCTCCAGTTTGGATTCATCTAAAGTTTCCTCATGATTATATTTAGGTTATGCATTTTTGAGAGGAATACTACAAAAATTATGTTGTGTTCTTAGTGCATGACATCTGGTTGCTTATGATGTTGTTTTATCCCGTTATTCCTTATGTGGTGTCCACCTGTTCTCCTCTATAAACTTACTTCTAGTCTTCTTTTGTAATTACTAAGCACGTTAGTGGGGAAGTTTTGAGACTGTGTAGGTCTACTCTTCTTCATCAGGCTTAAAAATAAAATTACACCCACCCCTGGCAATCTGGAAATCTGTGCATGTCCAAGATTGTGCCCTCTCAGGAGTAATAAAATAGGGATCCTCCAAGTTATTATTTTCTGGCTGAACCTAGGGCAAAAAAGCCATAAGTACCATGAACTATGATAGCAGCTTCCAAGTCACACGCCCATCCAAAGGCATAAAACTAAATGGCTAAGAGGAGTTAGGTACCATTTTTGACAAATAGATGATTTATGTAGGCTAAGGAGTGATTTCTAGGTAGCCAGCCTAAAAGACAAAAACCGGAGTGAAAAAATTTAAGGTACATCTGATGCTGCATGTTGTTGGGGAAGTGTTTGCAGAAGTTCAGCCTACTCACTAAACAAAGAAATAAATGACCAGTGAAACAACAGCAACAATAATCCTCAGACAGAGGGGGATCATACTGAGAGTTGCTGCAATGTATATCTAAAACATCTAGTTATCAGCAAAATCTTATGAAGGATACAAAAAAAGAGAAAGAAAGAAAACAGGTAAGGATGTAAAAAAATCAGGCAATAGAAACTGCTTTTAAAAGGGTCCAGATGGTGAACTTTAGCAGACAAAAACTCCAGTGCAGCTATCGTAATTATGTTCAAAGAGGTAAGAAAATCATGCTTAAAGAGTTAGAGGAAAGTATGGTGACATTATCTCATCAAATAGAGAATATCAATAAAGAAATAAAAACTATTAAAAAGAACCAAATAGAAATCAGAGGTAAAACAGAAATAGAGGTAAAAACTGAAATAACTTAGAAAAATTTACTAGAGGAGTTCAGTAATACATTTGAGCTGGCAGAAAAAAGAATCATTAAGCTTAAAGATAGATCAATAGGGGTTACGCAATCTGAAGACCAGAGAGAAAAATAATGAAGAAAATATTAGCAAAGCCTCAGAGAAATATGAGACACTATTAACAGCACTAACATATGTGTAGTGAGAGTACCAGAAGAGAGAGAAAAAGAAACAAACAAACAAATCAAAGAAATAATAGCTGAAAACTTCCAAATTTGCTGAACAATATTAATCTTTACATCTAATAAGCTCAATGAACTCCAAGTAAGATAAATAAAAAGAGATATACACTCAGACACAGCATAGTTAAAATATGGACAGCAAAAGACAAAGAGGAAATTTTGAAAACAGCAAGTGAAAAATGAGTCATCATGCACTACATAACCCTGATAAGATAGATTAAGAGCTGAATTTTCATTAGAAACAATGGAGGCTGGAGGGCACATTCAAAGAACTCAGTGTAAAAACTGTCAACTAAGATTTTTATATCTAGTGAAATGTTTCAAAAATGAAAGTGAAATAAAGACATTCCCATAAATAAACCCTGGAGAAATTGTGGATGGCAGAACTGCCTTAAAATAAATACCACAGGAAGTCCTTCAGGATGAAAGCAAGTAACACCAGACAGTAATTGAAACCTGCATGAAAAAAGAAAGAGAGACAATAAAGATAATTATTTTGGTAGTTACAAAATACAGGATAATTCCATATTCTTCTCTTGTCTGTTTTAAAAAGAATTTACATAAAACAATATGCATATAATTATCTTGTTTTGCCTATAACTAATAGAAATGTAATATATTTGACAATAGCAACACCAAGGGGGTGGATAGGAGTAAAGCTTTACTGGAGTGAAGAAATGACACAAGATAGTTAACTCATATCTATGGAAGAAATAAAGAAAACCAGAAAATTGAGATAAGAAGGTTAATGTAACAAAAGCTATACTTTGGAACAGTACAATATATCCCCTTTGGAACAGTACATATTTATACACTGGATGGATGGGTCATTTATATACCCATTTGTATGCTGGATGGTTGGGTCAATCTGTCAGGAAGATATAACGATTATAAGCATATATTCACCTAATGGCAGAACTCAAAACTGCATGAAGCAAAAACTGACAGGATTGAAGGGAGAAATATAGACAATTCAAAAATAATAGTTGGACACTTCAATACCTCACTCTTGAAAGTGTGTAATACAACTTGGGAGAAGATCAACAAGGAAATAGAAGTCTTAGACAACATCATAATCCAACTAGACCTACCAGATATCTATGGAACATGTCACCCCAAAACAGCAGAATTCACATTCTTCTCCTACAGATGGAACATGCTTCTAATAGACTATAAACAAGGGCATAAAACAAGCCTCAATAAATTCAAAAATATTGAAATCATATAAACTATGTTCTCTGACCTCAAAAGAATTAAATTAGAAATCAAGAACAAAAGAAAATATGGAAAATTTTAAAATACGTGGAAGTTAAAAAACACACTTTTAAACAATGTATCAAAGATAAAATTACAAGGGAAATTAGTACATGTCTTGAGATGAATGAAAATGAAGATAAAACATACCAAAAATTATGGGATGCAACAAAAGCAGTGCTGAATGGGAAATTTATAGCTATAAGTACCTATATTAAAAAAGGAAGAAAGATATCAAATCAATAATATAACCTTACATTTTAACTAACTAGGAAAATAAGGGCAAACTAAACCAAAAGCAAGCAATAGGAAAGAAATAATAAAGACTAGAGCAGAAATCAGTGAAAATCAGAACAAAAAATACAATGAAACCAAAAGTTTTTTCTTTGAAAAGATTAACAAAATTGGCAAACTCTTAGCTGGAGTAACCAAAGAAAAAAAAGAGAATACTCAAATTACTAAAGTCTGGAATGAAGGAGGGGGCATCAATAGTGACCTTACATGGAAAAAAAAAGAAATATGAGGAAACACTGTAAATAATTATATGCTAAGAAATGAGAAAACTTAGATGTAGTGGACAAATTTCTGGAAAGACACAAATGATCAAAACTGAATCAAGAAGAAATAGAAAATTTGAGTAGAACTAAAACACTATAGAGATTCAAATAGTAAATAAATAGATAAATCAATAAATACATCCACAAAGAAAAGCCAAGGCCCAGGTGTCTTCACTGTTAATTTCTTCCAAACATTTGAACAAGAATAAATACCAACCATTCATATACTCTTCCAAAAATAGAAAAAAAAAAAACACTTCTGAATTAGTCTACGAGACCAATATTATTCCCATTTCAAAACCAGATAAAGGCATCATGAAAGGAGAAAACTACAGACCAGTATCCCTTATAAATATAGATGCAAAAATCCTCAGCAAAACACTAGAGCATCAAATCCAGTAACATAAAAAATAACTATAGACTATGACCAATTGATATTTATCCAAGGAATGAAAATTGATTGATACTGTATGATCATCCCACTAGACGTGATATTTGTCAAAATCTACCACTTTGTCATGATGAAAATAGTCAACAAACTAGGAATAGTAGGAGACTTCCTCAACCTATAAAGGGCATCTATGAAAAACCCACAGCTAACATCAGATTTAATGATGAAAGGCTGAATGCTTTTTTAATAATAAGAAACAAGACAAAGATATCCACTCTCAATACTTTTATTCAACACTGTATTTGATGTTCTAGCCAGAGCAATTATGCAAGAAAAAGAAACAAAAGGCATTGAGATTGGAATGGAAGAAATAAAACTATCTTCATTTGTAGATGACATGATATTATACATAGAAATTTCTAAGGAATCCACAAAAAACTCACACAAAACCTGTACATTAATGTTTATAGCAGCATCATTCATAAGAAGCAAAAATGGAAACAACCCAACTGTCTATCAACTGATGAATGGTAAACAAAATGTGGTATATCCATATCAAAGAATATTATTCAGCAATAAAAAAGAAATTAAGTAATGATAAATCCTACAACATGGATGAACCTTAAAAATATTATTCTAAAAGAAAGTAGTCACAAATCTATTAAATGTTAACATAAATAACATATTTTTATGAAAAATAACCACATTTTCCAAAATACAAAAAAATTAATAACAGTGGCATTATTTTACATTTTTGCGAATCTCTTTAATGAGCTTAATAGAAGGCAGCTGTATTCTCATATGGGGTTTTGCACTCAGTCTGTTATGATATGTTGTTTTGGTTGCAGTATAGGAAGAAAATCTGGCCTCACGCAATATGCTTTGGCCACAGAGGAAGTATTTCAATAGCCTTTCAGATAATTGTAGATATTCTTCTTTGATACGATATGGGTTGAATTGTGTTCCCCCCAAAAGATATGTTGAAGTCGTAACTCCCAGTACCTCAGAATGTGACGTTCTTTGGAAATAGGATCTTTACGGACAGTCAAGTTCAGATGAGGGCATTAGAGTGGGCCCTCATCCAGTATGATTGGTGTCCTTATGAAAAGGAGATTTGGACACAAACATATATAGAAGGAAAAGGATGTGAAGAGACAGATGGAGAAGACCAGGTGAAGATGGAGGCAGAGATAGAAATTATGTTTCCATGACCCACGGAACATGTGGCAATACAAGAAGCTGGAAGAGGCAAGGAAAGACCCTTCCTCCACAGCCTTCAGGGAGAGCATGGACCTGCTGACAGCTTGATTTCAGACGTCTAGCCTCCAGAATTGTGGGGCAATAAATTTTTGTTCTTCTAAGCCACCCAGTTTGTGGTAGTTTGTTACAACGACCACATGAAATTAATACAGATATTAACACCAAAAATTAAGAAATAGCAATTTCTTAAATGTTCGTTGCAATGTGGAATCTGAAACCACATCAATGAGCCTTTCGTACTGTCCTTATTAAAATCTATTGGACTATTTTGAAAAAAAATAATAAAATAAAAGAAAGTAGTCACGAGACTGTATATTATATGATTCGATTTATACAAAATGTCCAAAATAGTCAAAACTATAGAGACAGAAGTGTAACAGTTGTTGCTAATGGTTGGGGGCAAGGAGTAATGTCATGGGACCTGGGAAAAAGCAAAGTGACAGCTCGTGGTTATAGAGTTCAATTAGGGGAGATGAATATATTATAAAATTAGATTGTGGTAATGGTTGCCTAACTCTGTAAATATACTGAAAAAGCATTGGATTGTACTCTTTAAATCATTGAAATGTATGGCATGAGAATTGTATCTCAATGAAACAAAAATTTATTGTGATATTGATTTCACCATTGCTCCAAGAATTATTCAGTAGAGTTTTTTTTTAAGTTGATACAATTATTTTATTATTAATTTCTAGGATTATATTGCTTTCTGGGCAGATAACATGTTCACTGCTTTCATTTTTCAGTGAGAATTTTAATGATTATTTAGGCTTAATATAGGGTTGATTTTTATTTCATGGACATTTCATTATAAGGTGCATTCTTTCTGTATAATATATATTTAGATATATATCTATTATCTCGGGATCTCGGGATCAACATCCTAATATTCAAGTCACAGTCATAAATTCTGATTACAAAGACCTCGTTGGACTTGGCCTCTATTTTTTAAATGAAATCTCAGTAATTAAGATGCAACACAGATTTAGAGAATTACTCTATTAGGTCAATTTTATTAATGGCACTATTTGCAATATAATGTTTTTGTCTACTTAGTCTATTAACCACTGAAAAAAAATTTATGTTAAATTTTCCTTCTATTAACTTGTTTTGTAGAAGATTTTCCATGAAACTCTTACTCTGCTTGGGGTAGGCTCTTTCACATTGGGGTTCACCTTGTTCTGTGGGAGGTGCTTTCCGTGATTCAATTTATTTCTCCACTTTCAGGTGAGAGGGTGATTTAAGCTGATTCCCAATGGCTCAATAATTTTTGTTTGGTGTTTTAATTTACATTTGTGCCTACCCAATTGTATATGGTCTGTTCTTTTAATATATATTTGCCTCTGCATCTCAGCCATCTTATTTTGGATACTAGAAAAACAGTGTTGTTGGGCTACACAGCTTACTTAATTTCCTTTGAGTACTAACACATGTCAATTTCAGCATGGAAACAGGTCTGATCCTTGCCTTCCACACAATTTACCCACATGCCCAACCTATGCCTTTATGTGATACTACTGGAGTATGAATAATTTTCCCCTGCTTAATTCTGAAAACACTTCTTTGGGCCCAAGAGCTTCATACATGTTTTATTTCTGTTACCATCTTTCAATTTGGTCAAAATAAATTTTTAAACATTACAATTTTTCTGGCTCCTTTTATTTGGAGTTATAGTATGAGATTTGAAACTTTCCAATTTCAGCACAGATCGAATTTGATTCATTATTTTTAGTTTTTCCTTTCATTTTGTAGGCATTGAAAGATAGGGAGGGGGGCCAGCCTGGTGGCATAGTGGTTAAGTTCATGTGCTCCCCTTTGGTGGCCCAGGGTTTGCGGGTTCCAATCCTGGGCATGGATCTACATACTGCTCATCAAGCCATCTGTGGCAGCATCCCACATACAAAAATGGAGAAAGATTGGCACAGATGTTAGCTCAGGGACAGTCTTCCTCAAGCAAAAAGAGGAAGACTGGCAACAGAGGTTAGCTCAGGGCCAATCTTCCTCACCAAAAAAAAAAGGGGGGGGGACAACTTTATCAAATGCATTTTTGTAGTTATCTCTAATGTAAGTATTGATGTATTTTGTTTCTTTGTATTTAGATGTTTAATTTGGATAGGATACAAAAGGAAGACTTTTGAATAAAAATGAGATAGACAATGGTAGTTTTGAAGTAACCGTTTTCTGCTTGTTCATATAATTAACATACATGTTTGGGACATTGGGAAACAATGTTAATACACATGACTTCCAGCAAGACCTTGTGGTATGGTGGGGAAGGAGAGGGAACAAGTAAATGTTAGAAGTTCTATCCAGCAATTGAATAGAGTGAGGATTTTAGGTGACAAGACTAGAGTCAGGGAAACTGTCTAGAAGTCTATTACAATAACCCTGGCATGATCTCAGAGATGGAGGCAGAGGCCAGAGATACTGAAGAGGTAGAATTGTTAGGACCTAGTGACCACTTGTATTTGAAGGATTTGAGGAGGAAACAAGAGGGAGGAATAAGGAATAATTCTCAGTGCTCTGCTTGGACAACTGGAGGAACGGTAGAGAAGACTGAAGATCAGGCTTGTAGCCACAGAAGGCATCTGAGACATCTAGAAGGCATTTAAATTAACTTGATTGAACTTTTGTTGCAAGTCAGAAATCTGTACCCTATATTATGGATGAGTACAATTTTTAATTGAATTAAATGACCATTCTTGGCACCTGAGGCAAGTGGAAACAACAAAGGCTGCCTTCTGGCTTCAGCAGTTTTCTGTACCCAAAGCTGAAAACCAAGGGGCAAAGGATTGTCCATAATTGAAGTGGGAAGACCCTGGCCTCAGTGACCCGAACATTGCACCAATAAGGGAAATGATTTACAAGTTCTTTTTGGAAATGTTGATTTGCAATATAGAGATAATAAAGATGGACGAAATTGTCCCCACATGTTCTATAAAACAGTCATCCATAACCCCCGAATTCTGCCTAATTGTGTATACTTGGAAGACAGTCAGTGCTATTTTTACCCATTGATGCATTTTCCCCCCTCTTCATTGTGATTCATTGTGTGCTTTCCTTGGAGCAAATATAATTTGAGATTGAAATAGCCTCATTGGGAACGCTCACATCAAGCATGAGCTATTTTTTGATACAGACTATCTGTTATAACTTAACTAGGGTAACAGTTTTGTGATCTTCACAGGCTTAGGGAGGGAGAGGACTTAGCAGGAAGGACAGTCAAACAGGTAACATCTTGTGATTCAATAAGGCAGGATGGGGTCCCTAGAAAGAGGCCCTTGTATGTGTCTACTTGAGCCATAGACAAACCATTCATTCATTGTGGACTAAACATACATACACATTCTATGATGTCCATTCCCCTCTCCCCACTTACCTAAATCATAATATAGAGGCTCCAACTTAAGCACAGTTTACTCTGTGAAACATATCCTTTTTGTTCCTGTCAGAGTGATTTGTCTCTACCCTCAACTCAGAGAACATTTATTATGTGCCTCTTTCATTTGGTCCTTGGCAAAGGCTGTCTTCTATTGGTGGTTTTTTTTTTTAATGTGTTATGTATGTTCCTTAGCTTTCATTAATGTGGTTTTAATTCATCCCTAGGACTTCAGGATCCCAATTGCCTACTAAGACACCTTGCCCACAGTAGGTGCTCAATAAAACTTTTTTTGGGGATGCTTACCACAACAAGGTAGATAAAACTTAGTCTCACTACAAATGCTTTTCATTTACTTTATTGCTAATGATGCCTAGGCTCTGAAAAACACCTGTGGAATTCTGAACAATTGAAATATACAATTTATAGGGATTTTACATGCTTATACCTTCTATTAGACAGTAAACTTGTTAAAGGCAGGGGCTGATTCTCACTCATCTGATTTCTTCTTAGTAAGGAAGCATTTAATAACTTGAATGGTCCTTGCTGTAACCCAGCTTACAATCTAGTGGAGGGGATAGATAACAACAATGACAATGACAACAACAACAAAGCAATTTTAGCAACTGTTGTCATAAACAAACAACACAAGGCCAATTATAAATTGTTGCAAGAATGAGGTATTAAGTTTAGAAAGAACTGAGAGAGAAAGTAACAGAGGGGAGGTAAAGTAGACATCTTAGACAGGGAGGCCTCTCTGTAGAGATGGTAGTGAATTTGAAAACTGTTGAATGTGAAGTAAGCCTATGAAAAGAGTAAGAGGAGTAGTCCATAAGAAATTAGAGTAAAGGCGAGTTGACATTAGGGGTGAGGGCATGGCTGATGATAGAAAACAATTCTCATCATCATAAGAGATCAATGTACCTAAAATATATTTTAAAGAAGACATAATAGTGGAAGTAAATTATTTACAAATACAGGGACTAGCAAAAGCAGTTAGAATCATTTGTTTGGTTGCTGGGTTTTTTGGGGGATGAGTATTGATTTTTTAAAAGGCTTTATTTTTAGAGCAGTTTTAGGTTCACAGGAAAATGGAGAGGAAGGTACAGAGATTTCCCATATACCCTGTGCCTCCACACATGGTCCCCCATTATCAACATCTCCCTCCAGAGTGGTACATTTGTTATAGTTGATGAACCTACATTGACACATCATTATCACTCAAAGTCTATAGTTTACATTAGGATTCACTCTTGGTGTTGTATATTCTATGGGTTTGGATAAAGGTATAATGACACGTATCCACCATTATAGTATCATACAGAGTATTTTCACTGTCTTAAAAATTCTCTGTGCTCTGCCTGTTCATCCCTCCCTCTCTCCTAACCCCTGGCAACCACTGATATTTTTATTGTCTTCATAGTTTTGACTTTTCCAGAATGTCATATAGTTGGAACTTTATAGTATGTAACCTTTTCAGATTGGCTTCTTTCACTTAGTAATACACGTTTAAGGTTCCTCCAGGCCTTTTCATGGGTTGATAGTTCATTTATTTTTAGTACTGAATGTCTGAATGTCCATTGTCTGAACATACCACAGTTTATTTATCCATTCACCTACTAAAGGACATCTAGGTTGCTTTCAAGTATTGACAGTTTTGGATAAAGCTGCTATGAATATCCACATGCAAGTTTCCATATGGACATAAATTTTCATCTCCTTTGGGTAAATACCAAGCATCACAACTGCTATATCACGTGTTAAGAGTATGTTTAGTTTTGCAAGAACGGAGTATTGGTTTTTTAGGGAATGGGACTGCACATGGGGAGAGCTGGTTGAGGTGTTAGGTATGTTCCTTAGGTTTCCTTAATGTGATCTTATTTTTGTTACTCAGTCTTTAATAATATTTAATTGAACTGGTGTATGTTACATTTGTTAAGGAAATTTTTCAAAAAAAGTAAAATCATGAATATTCTATGGATATAAGATAAACATACATCAAAGATTTTATTTAATTCATTAATTAATGAGGGAATCAGTAAGAGGTTACAACTGGAGAACTCAAAGAAATATACATTACAGTGATGCGTCTTATAATGTTTCTTTCGACCACCGCATATATGATGACGGTCCCGTAGGATTAGTACCATATAGCCTAGGTGTATAGTAGGCTATGACATTTAGGTTTGTGTGAGTACTCGATGATATTTGCACAATGACAAAATCTGCTAATGACACATTTCTCAGAATGCATCCCCGTCATTAGGGGACACTTGACTGTATAGGTAATAAGGAATGCTGAAATGAATTTACAAATGAATGCAAAACTAGTCTGCCCACAGGGCAATAATCAATTGCATTCTACCAGATGCAATTCATTTGCATATATGTGTGTGTGTGTGTGTGTGTGTGTGTGCATTTGCATTCTTATCAGTTTTCCACAACTAACAAAGTGGTGAAATAGAGCAAAGACAAGGAAGGGTTGAGATAACTTGGAAGAGCCCATAAGACAGGACACTTGGTAATGTGCAAATTTAGAATAAAAAAAATTCAAAGGAAAATAAATGAAACAATGGTAACTTTTCCAATTTCAACACATTTTAAAATACTTAGGAAGAAGCAATAATAAATATGCAGGTGGCGCATAATGGGGATTTAAAATCTTGCTGATGGAAAAGAACTACTGGAAATGAAGACTAAATTGTGTAAAGTAACTATTCTTTCCAAACTAATTTTGTTTTAATGTGATTCTGATCAATACCACACATGACTTTTAGCTAGCATTATGAAACTAAAGTTTAATTGTAAGAATAAAGAGGTAAAAATACTGCAAAATTTTGTAAAGGAAAACTGAAGGGGAAATTGCACCATCTGATAATATAAATGATATAGTCTATAGTAGTTAAAGCAATGTGGCACTGTTGGAAAAATAAAAGAGATTATTGGAAAAAATACCACATTGAAGCAATAATTAAAGGCTGTACTATTAAATAAAATTTTCAAGGATGATTTGTTAATTATTTGGGGAAACAAGTTAGATTCTAAAGAGTTCAGCTCCCAGCCAGAAACCTATGTGGGATCTTTCAGGCCAGACCATAGGTAATGACCCAGCCGCAGGCCTCCTGGGGGAAGGTTGCCCTCCCCACATCAGACTTGGTGCACAGCCAGAGCACTGCAGCCTCTGAAGGGAGGTGTAGGCACGGACTCAGGCCCCATGGCTGCCTACCCTCTTAAGTATAACTGCTCTCATAGCCTGGTTGCTGGAGGCCTCTTTTTGGGAGCCTTTGGCAGAAGCCTTCCTTTTCTATGGGGAAAAATGAACAGTGAAGGAGCCAGCACATTTTCTTATTTGACCTCTTGCTCATACTACAGCAGTAAGTGATTAAAGGCTTGGCTATTACTCTCATTTTGGCCTGTTTTATTAATTGACCACTCCTACAGCTGGCTGTTCAGCTCTCAGCTCAGGTCAACTCTTGTCAGATCCCTCAATCTCACTCTATCTAAAAGTAAATTTGAGAAGAGATAAGATTTAAATTAAGACAATGTGGGATATTTAACATAGAATAAAAATTAGATAAAAAATCCAAACACGAAAATAAAATGAAAAGATGTATAAGTATTTTTCGAGGTATGTATGTATATTTTTAAAAGAAATATTATCAAAATATAAAAATCTTTTGTAACCAATAATGGAAAAATCAACATAGTATTAGTAATAAAGATATGGGCAAAAGCTTGGACCATAATAAAATGTGATGGCCAATAAACATATAAATGGCCAATAAACATATGAAAATGCTTATTATCTCACTGGATGAAATAAATGTAAATTTAAAAAATAGTGGGATGTTGTTTACATCCTTCAAACTGAAAAGTTTCTTGAAAACTAATATCCAGTATTTGTCATCTTAATGGAAATGCACACCCTCATAAATGATGATGATGAAAGTAATAAGTGGACAAACTATTGTGGAGGTCATTTTGTCCAAATGTAAAATATGCACTCTTTCACCTTGATCTAAGCATTCAACATCTAGAATAACCTTGCCCTAGAATGTGGTAAGATCTACAAAAGGTTTATATATAAGGCTGGTATTATAATATTAAATTTATAATAGCAAATATTTTAAGCAACCAAAATATCCAATGATTAGATCAAATCTACATGGTGAAATACTGTGCATTTATAGAAAATATTGCCCTAAAATGACATTTAATGGCATCCAAAATTAGTCATCATGCTGTTAAATGTAAATCCAAATTTCAATAACAGCTTGCTCTTTCTCTCAACCTGGTTATGTTTAGTTATACTAGTTGTATCTAGTTATACCTCTGTTTCTATTGATGTGTCTACATGAAGAGAGAGAGAAGAGAGAAAGAGAAGAGACTATTCCACTAGTAAGATTATATAAAACTTTATGTTGTTCTTTGTATTACTGGATAAACTTGTGAAAAACCAAATGTGTAAAAAGATTACTGAGTGTCCTGTGATAAAGTTAATTCATTTGCGTATGGGGACCCCAAAAATGGAGGCTGCCTCAGTGGCCCTGCCCACATCACAAATCTAAACCTGTCAGCCTCCACCCAAGGGAAATACCTGTCAAGGAAACCTGGTGTACACCAATCACAATCCTCTAACTCAGCTTTCGCCAGCTTAGCTGAGCCTAGAAAACAGGACCTGCTAGCCTTATAAGAAAATCTCCGATCTCCTAGGCTATCATGCTCTATCTCCGTGTTGCCTCTTCAAAGGCTCTATAAAACCCGTTCTTGCCCCACATCCCCGGGAACAGGGCTAAACTGCTTGTGAGGCACTGGACTCCCCCAATCCATGGATTGTTTTCCCTTGAATAAAGTATATCAAATACGTTACTAAATTATTGTGGTATTGTCAGTTGATCCCTGTTAAGCACACCCTTCCTAGTTATCTCTGCCTTTTATTATCTTTGACTACTTTACAACTCTGTTCATCCAAGTAAACTGATAATAGTGAAAATACTTCTTGTCCATTGGAGTATAAATTATCTCTGGAGGAGATGCAACTGATTATTTCTCTGTGGTTTTGTATCTCTTTGTAAATTCATTTTCTGATTGCCTACAAATGTGTATTCTTTAAATTCTCCTTTGAACTGGTTATTATATTTTACATGTCCACAGATTATGTAATGAATTAAATAAAATCTTTAAATGTGTTCATTTTATGTTTGTGTGACAGTCATGATTTAGACTTATAAAATATCTTTTAATGGTATTTTCTCACTATTTGTTAAAATGCTTAAAATACACATTTTACTTCATAATAGCAACTTACTTCTTTTCTAAAGCTTTTTTAAAATTTGACTTTCTCTGTCTGACTTATTTTGTTCAGCATAATACCCTCAAGGTCTATCTATGTTGTCACAAATGACAAGATTTCATCTTTTTTATGGCTGAGTAGTATTCTATTGTGTATATATAACACATCTTCTTTATCTATTCATCCATTGATGGGCACAAGTTGTTTCCAAGTCTTGACTATTGTGAATAATGCTGCAATGAACTCACAGAAATAGAACAAAGAATCCTAAAATTTATGTGGAACAACAAAAGACCCCAAATAACCAAAGCAATTCTGAAATAAAAAAACAAAGCTGGAGTTATCACATTTCCCTATTTCAAAATATACTACAAAGCTATAGTAATGAAAACAGCATGGTACTGGTGCAAAAACAGACACACAAATCAATGGAACAGGATTGAGAGTCCAGAAATGGACAGCTGGTTTTTGACAAGGGAGCAAAGAACATACAATGGAGAAAGGAAAGTCTCTTCAATAAATGGTGTTAGGAAAACTGGGCAACCACATGCAAAAGAATGAAAGTAAGACCATTATCTGACACCATACACAAAAATTAACTCAAAATGGATGTAAGACTTGAATGTAAGACCTGAAAACATAAAACTTCTAGAAGAAAACAAAAGCAGTACAACATCAGTTTTAGCAGTATCTTTTTAAATTCCATGTCTCCCTAGGCAAGGGAAAGAAAAGAAAAAATAAATAAATGGGACTACATCAAACTAAAAAGCTTCCACAAGGCAAAGGAAGCCATCAACAAAATGAAAAGACAGCATAACAATTGGGAGAAGATATTTACAATCATATACCTGATAAGGGGTTAATGTCTAAAATACAACTCAACAACATAAAAACAACCAACCCAATTAAAAAATGGGCAAAGGATCTGAATAGACATTTTTCCAAAGAAGATATACAGATGGCCAAGAGGCACATGAAAAGATGTTCAACATCACTAATTATTGGGGAAATGCAAATCAAAACTACAATGAGCTATCACCTCACTCCTGTCAGAATGGCTATAATTGACAGGCAAGAAATAACAGGTGTTAGAGAGGTTATGGAGAAAAGGGAACTCTCATACACTGTTGGTGGGAATGTAAACTGGTGCAGCCACTATGGAAAACAATATGGAGATTCCTCAAAAAATTAAGACTAGAAATACCATACAATCCACGTATTCCAATTCTGGGTATTTATTCAAAGAACAGGAAAACATGAATGTGAAAAGCTTATGTTCTAAAGCTTATTTTAATTTTGCAGTTGGGTTTTGAAGTCATTGTAGTTTCAAACCCATATTAAGCATGGTTCTTAGCTTTTCTAGTTAGCTATCAAATACCCATTTAAACCACAATGTAGCTCAGCTGTAAAATTAGTATTTTAGATTAGAGTCAGGGTCCTGGATGTCGGAGGCAATACACTTCAGGAGAAAAAAGGAGATAGAGGGAGAAAAACAGAAATATTCTGTCCTTTCCTGGCAGGAAGGAGTAATTCCAAGCAGATTTTGAAATAGGCAAAGTTTGTTTGGGCAAACCCCACCTTGCTGTTCTCATTTTCTTTCCCTCATTCCTGGTAATATCTCTGATCAGTCACCAATGCTCCAGTTTTAACCCTGAAATTATTTTCCTCTTGCTTAGTTTCAGAATGTATTTTAATTCAATTAACATCTATTTAAACAGCAACATTAAAATAGCTACACAATCAAGATATAAACATTTGCTTCAATTACTTTTCATTCAATGTAAAATTCTTTAGATATTTTAAACATTCTCTAGACACATACCACCTTTTCCCAAAAAATACATTAGCATGTGCCCTGTTTCGAACTGTGTCCTTTCGAGGTTCTCCCCTTACTCAATTGATTAGATCAAGGAGTACTAGCACTTCCTTCCACAAGATTTTGTGTGTTGAAAATTAGATCTTTGCTGATGAGATCAGTCTCCCTTGCAAGTATTTGGGCATTTAGAGAACTGTAACAAAATGATGTAAAAAGCTAGTTTGGAAAAAGCTGCCTCCTTATTTGTAATCCAGCTCACCCTGAGAGAATTATCTGTCAGTCACACTAAACTATGCTTAATTTTAACTGAAATTCTTCTTGACTGCTTCATGCTTGGATGAATGGAGAAATATGCACCTAAGATCTTGGCTGGATAAAAACCATCAAGGTCCATAACTGGTAATGTTCCAAAACTTATAAAACTAACAAGATAGAAAATGCCATTGTTTCAATTCCCTTAAGAATAGACTACTTCTTGGAAAACAATAAATTGTACTGAAATCTCTTGTTTGGCTTTGTTTGCATCAGGGTAATTTAGGCTACGCTGTGGAAACAAATAAACCCTTAATGCCCAGGGATTTCACAAGATAAAAGTGGTGCTGATCAAAAGTAAATTTGAAAACAATGTTTTAACAGGAAATGGTCAAGCGCAAGACAAAAAGGAACAATACGTAAACTCTATACTCTAGCTGGTAAATGTGTTATTCACAGGCGTGGGGACAGGGAGTACAGATTAACAATTCTGAACTTGCTTTTCATATATGCTGGGAATGTACAAAAGAATAAATGGAGGATGGATGTTGAGTATTAGATTATTAGAGTTAGAGAAATTGCAGACAAGCAAGAAGGGAGGGCTAGAATGAATCTGTGGTACTGAATTAGAGTTATGATAATAGTATGAACTCATGTTCATCTTCATACGTATATACTTAAGGAATGATACAGATGTAATGATGGAAATGTGTATAAAATGGGTTAGCATACACACATATATTTTTGGCTCTGTCTGCTATAAAAGCCTAGCAGCAGTGACGTCTAAGAAGCAACAAGCACATTTGGTATCCAGATCTTCATTTCCAAATGACATTCTTTAATTATGCTTCAGGCTTCTTGGAGAAATGGTTGATTTCAGGGATGGAGCAGAGAAAATACCTGATGAGTTTAGAGTATCTCATAATATCAGAAAGCAAGGAAGTACTCAAAAAACAAAGGGACGCACCAAAGGAACACAAGAGTCAACCTGAAAAAATTCCCAGTGGTCAAAGATGAAGCGATTTGAGCAACAAAATAAATAATGTGGCATTAGATTACAAACCAGAGTACAAAATAAATATGCATTAGTCCATACTGATATAAATAAAGGATTGCATAAATAAGTAAATGGGGAGAAGGGACGGATCTTCCTCACAGAAGAATTCCAAATAATATGTTAGATATTTTCCTTGCCAGAAGGTAGACTATATCTACACTCCTCCCTCTACCACCCTTCATTGTGGGCTGGACTTAGTAACTTACTTCCAAAGGGTATGGAGAGGGGGAAAAAAAAACCAGTAACTTTACAGTGGAGAAATCTGGCAGACATAACCTTAACTAAGTGGTCAAGGTCAATATCAGTGAAAAGTCATGTTAATAGCATGTATCCTCCAATATATATATAATAGACATAATAGTTGCTACTCTATTTTAGCTGAGATAGCTAAAAGTGCTATCTCACTTTTAGCTGAAGAAGTTAGAAAAGTTATGCTTTTTTAAAGTCATTAGCATCTACTGATTTTTCCATTATATTTTACTTTTTTTTGCTGAGGAAGATATGCCCTGAGCTAACATCTGTTGCCAATCTTCCTCTATTTTGTATGTGGGTAGCTGCCACAGCATGGCCACTGAAGAGTGGTGTAGGTCTGCTCCCAGGAACTGAACCTGGGCCACCAAAGTGGAATATGCTGAACTTAACCACTAGGCCACTAGGGCTGGCCCCACCGTATTTACTTTAAAGGTGAGGTTTCATCAACCACGAAGGCTTTCAACTCTGTTGATGTTTAAAATTTCCGTATCTATATTATTTCTGCTATTTCGTTCTGCATTCTTATTTGTTATTTTCTGTATTCTTATTTGCTGTTCTTTATTATATATATATTTTTGCTATATTTTTAATTTTATTGCTGTATTTTTGCATATGTTCTTTTCTTACTTGATATTGTTTTCCATCCTACTTGCTTTCTTATGACTATGTTAAAAAAAAGATTGTCCTTCAAACATCACTTTAACTATTTCTCACAACTTTTGAAATTTAATTGTTTACTCTCATAATTACATTGTGCTTTGTAATTATTTTTATGTTTTTTCTCTATAACAGGATTGTGTTTGTATGTTTTTATTGTTATTTGTTTTTTTCTAAATTTCTAGATATATGAAAGTTTTTGGCTATTCTTTTGTTGTTAATTTCTAAATTCATTGAGGACATATTTAACACCTTATTTTCTTTACAATTCATGATGATTTGTTTTGTGGTCTGTCACATAGTTAATTTTTGAGATAGTCCATGTGTACTTGAAAACAATAAGAATGTTCTTTAAGTAGAGGTATGTATTTTCCTATATAGATTTGATAAAGTTTATTAAATGTGTTATTCAAATATTATATGGGTTTTTTTTCAGCTAGTAAATTTTTAATAAGTAATATTAAAATTCATAAGTATACTTATTTGTTCACACATATTGTTCCCATAATACTATTATCATTTTTAAATATTTAGATGCTTATCATGGGGATATATATACAATACCAACATATTAGTTCATTAAACATATATATATAGTGCTTATGTTCCAAAAGCTCTTCTGATACTTTACTATTAATTCATTTAATTCTCATAACAACCCTATGAGTTAAAGACTATATTTAGGCTTTATAGCCCAACTTTTCTTGCACTCATTATCAATTATTTTCATAATTCAAGAACCTAGCACAGGGCTTTTACATTATTGAATTTTTACATTTCTAGGCTATTATAAAAGAACAAATACACATCTGGAATTATGATAAAAGCAGGAAAAATAAAAATATTATTATGGGAATGGGGTGCCACATACACTGCATTTTAACACGACAGGGCAGCAACTTGATAATTCTCTTAATGTCTGTTGCTCAGTCTAGGTATTGGCAGACAGATGGTGCATTTCTATTAAAAATAGAATTAAAAAAATAAAACAATTTCTAATATACTTAAGAATTCTTGTGTAATTTTTTTATATTTTAGCACATTGCACTGTCAGCATTCTATTTATTTGTGCTTTTCTAGACTCAAGTAATAAGAGTTCAGTGAAGAGTCATAATAGGCCTAAATGTCATTTCTTTATTTTATCTCAGAGCAGCCATTTTGTAAACTACCGTATCTTATTTCAGAAACTTTGTCTAAGATGATCAAACAAAAATTTCTAAACGTTATTAACAGAGATTGTCTTCCAGAAATTTTTGCTTTTGAAAATATTTTATTCAAAGTTTAATTTTTCTAAACTTTAAAAAATTTTAAAAATACAATTGCCAAATGCTTTTATTATAATTTTGTGAAGTAATTTAAATGAGTTCCAGGAAGTCGTATGTAATAATATAATTTCATGCTCTATGTGGAAGAATATACCCATAGAAAATCACTTATTTGCAAACAAAAAAAAATTATTTGAAAATGCAAACTATAGCATATCAGTTTGAGGAAGATTTTCTAACTTATAATGCATGAAAAATGTCGTATTGTCATTATTATTGCTTCTAATTAATTCATGGGAATTAACATTAGTTTACAGGTACTGCACAATATAGAAGATTAAATACAGACTTGGAGGAAAAATGGGTTAAAATTCAGTTCAATTGTGACCTAATTTCATATCTTTTGGCAAGTGACTTTATAAACTGAAACATTAATTTTCTGATCCATAAAATGGGAAAAATAATTTAGACCTAATCTGATGTATTTTAGTTTTTACAGTTGAAATTTGATATAATGAAATATTCATTTATGAGTATTTGTGTGCATATGTGAAGATGAGGTAGCAAGATAAATCATTGAGAAAATAACTGGTTACTTGAGGTAAGGTACATGATCGTGCTTTTGAGACTGTAAACATATAATTATGCAGATAATACTTATAACTGTTTTCTCCCAGATAATAATATTCAAAAGTCTGTGATATGTTGGTAGAGATGTCCATAGTACTCATTCAAAAACAATTTGTATGGTGTTCTCTTTGCTATAACTTTTAAGCATATGTTAAATATTGGGTGTCTTGTGTTCCAGGATGCAGAAAATATTTTACTCCTGAAGGACAATTCTCCTCTTTGGCAAGAAATCTTGAATGCCTTGATAGCTCCTTCAAAATGAAGAAGGCATTCAGGGAAAGGAAGGAATACAGAAAAAGCAACCAATAATTTGTCTCTCCGTGACCCTTGTCATACTCTCTTAATATATTTATCTGGCAAACTTAGCATTCTTACACCTTCATTGTGATAACTCTTAACAATGTAAAAATATGTCTCTTTATCACATTCCTTTTATATTTGCATTCCAAATGAACTGTATTTATCATGAAGTTCAAAGAAACCAAGTCTTCACGATTTCTGCCAATCTATCTACTACTACAAGAAGCAAAAAAAATCCAGGCAGGTAGGTCAACACCCAGGTCTTAAAGCAGAAGAGTCAACACAGAGACCATTTACGGCTTAATCATTGAAACAGCCTCCATCCAGTTGTCAACTTTTTTCCTTGTTAACCACCACCCAACATAGCCCTTTTCTGAAACATCTGATTTAATGTCCTACCTACCTCAACAAAGATTCTGCACCTAATCTCCAGAAAAGACAAGGAAATCCAGAAATATTGACACATAAAAGGCAACTAAAAACATATATTTATAGTACAGTCAATTCTCATCATTCCAGGTCGTTGTGTTCTATAAAGTTGCCATAAACACTGAGTTAGGGAATACTGAACCACTGCTCCTTGGAGAAATACAAGGTTAGGTTCCTGTGAGCCTCTGATCACATTTTTATCAACCAATCAATATTTAATCTTGTTTCACATGTGTTTCTGTTCAAAGACACTTTAATATATATTGTTGATTCATTAACATCGAATGCAGGGCCAATAGCACTATGCTTAATGGAAGCCTATCTAACACACATTAGGCTGTATGGTACATCCCAGCCTTCTTGCAGTTATAAATACTGGACAGTACTTCAGCACTACACTTTGCAGTCACATTTAACCACCAAAAAAAAAAAAAAAAAAAAAGTCCGAAAACACAAAAAATGTGGAACTAAATAGACCATGGGAAGGACGCTTGTTTACAGGATGAGAGCTGAACCCAGAAGGCAGAGAGCCACCTTGTTCAGCTTCAGCTAGGAACATACCCATTGGGTGACCCAGATTTTTTATAGCTCTGTGCATGTCTGCCAATGGCTCTGAAATCACATCAAGTATTGATTCTAGGGTTAGAAATACATTTTAGCCAGCAGGTGAATTCACAAATATGAAAATCGCAAATGATGAGGTTCAATTGTATCTGGGTGTGTAACTGAGATGCTGAGAGCTTTTCTAAATGAATCTGGAGGCTCAACAGGAGTTAATATCTGGTTTAATCTCATAAGGTTCCCCCAAAACCATATGTAAGGAAAGGCAGGTCTATTTTAGTTGCTTTCCAGTAGTCAAGAGTAAACTTAAGCAGTTCTTCTGGGGTCAGGCTAAGGTGGGGAGAGGACAAATGAGCTCATGTGGTAACTTTATCTCTGAAAGAGAATGTGGTTTTGAAAGAGAATGGGGATGGTGGAGGTGGAGTGGTGGAAGAGAATGAACTTCATTCAAAGAGGGTGGTTATCTAACAGCACTATGTGGATTGCCACAGGGGAAATTATGATCAATGTACTATTCTTTCCTTCCTCCCTCCCTCTATCCTTCCTTCTTTCCTTCCTTCCTTCCATCCTTCCTCACCTTTTTTCTTGGATGCTTTTGTTTTCTGACCATTCTTTTTGTCCACTATGAGGTGGCAATCAGATATCTGTAGCTAGCTTGGATCAGCGTCCTCTGAGACACTTAGTTGTTGGCTCTTCATCTAATCTACATAATGTCACCTCCTCTGCTAGACAAAGGATTTTCATGGCACAGTCAGTTCTGCTCTAAGGTGACATATGTGTTGGTAGAAATCATCACATTATGCAAGTTAACACAACAAAAGCCACAGATCCTGTGAGAAAAATGGGACTGGGGCACAACACTCGAAACTTTAGTCAGTGACACATTACACAAAAAAAGACAGGAGCCTAATTAAAACAATAGCACAGTTTTACCCATGTTAAATGGTTAAGAAATACACAAATGGTGCAATAAATATGACACTTTTCCTTGAAAGAAGCTTTAAGTTCTCTTGTGGAGGTGGGCATCAAAAGGGTTGCAGCTTTTGTTACTGTGAAGTGATGGAAGGGGGAAGTTATCTGAAATCAGAGGGAAAGTTGTAATACTACATGTGGATGGGTATGGCTCATGGCATGTAACCCAGGCAAGGAGCTGGGGTAGCTGGGAGATGTTTGAGGTGTGTGCGTTTTGTGTCTGCTTGCATGGCTGACTTCAGCGAGATGCAATTTTCTGCATTCACTTGGTGTTTCCCATGGACGAAATCACACATAAGTAAATGAAAATCTGTTCTTTTCCACAACTTGTTTCTTAATATATCAATCACATTGGAACAAGTTCAGGTTTTTGACACAAGTATTATAACAGAACTGACTGTACCATGTTAGTGGGCTGCAGTGTGATTGAATTGTGGTTAAGGTTAAACTTCTCGATTGCCCCAGAAATATTCACTGGCATTGAACTGTGGCAGTTGAATCTTGTTTTAGGTCTATCCTTTCATCTCCTGAATTTATCCTTCAGACTATTTCTGTCATCAGTGTGTATTGCTACTCAGTACCCTGATGTTTTCTTTCTGATTCTACTCACTGTGGCTTGTGATATTCTCAAAGCAGTGGAAGAAGAACATGTGACTCTACCACAGGGGCACAGACCAGGTGACCCCCTTAAGTGTGCTAGCCGCTGCTCTGTCTTTATCTAAGCAGTTCACCCAACCTGTATAGTTACACTGCCTCCGCTGGGCAAGGGTTTTTCCTAACACAGCATCAGTGGATTGTGTGGGCCTGAATTTTGGCTCAGGCTCAGCTTATTTCATCAACACTGTGATTTCCCTGGATGTATGCCAACACGCTGATATCAAAACACCAAGAAGCAGAAACATGCTTTCAGTATTACAGCAAAATGAAGAAAATTCATTCAAAGGAGGAGTCTTTTTTTGGAATTAAACTTTTATCTAAAATGGCTTTCCTTCTCCTTGACCTAATCTTACCCACTCCTCTAGGTCTCACTGTCCTGCGTCCTCCAATCATTCTTGATATGCTGTTCCCACCCTTGCTGTTTTCACTTATCCCGCCTCATCCAGTAGATCTTAGTTCATTGCTTCAGCCATGTGCCCTTCACAGCCCTGGCCTCTTCACAGACCTACCTTCCTCTCACTGGTTGCAGAGACGTCCACGGAAGGCAAACCTACCTATAGCAGCACCTCCACCTTGGTCAGAACTTGCCCCTCCACAGTGTCCCTTGGTTGATTAGCTTCTTTCCATGACCCAATTTAGGAGTAAATTTTTCTTTAGTTGTTTTACTTTTAATAATTTATTGTACTCAATTGACTTGTGGGCTTCAGGAGTAAAACATAGCCACCAAAGTTAATTCATTTACTAGTATTGTAAAGAATCTTAAAAGTCAGCCCTGATAAACGCTTGTCAAGTTTATACATAAACATTTTTGCTAATGGGGAACTCGCTATTTGTTGAGGTAGTTCATTTAGCATTTAGAGAAGACTTTAACTGAAATATTTATGGAGTACTCAACAATGCCAATTCCATCCCTTTGAGACCGCCAGAATAACACAAAATTTTACCTCCAAGAAAATTTCTAAAATATATTAAGAAAGCTAACTTTCTCCACCAGTGCTGAGTTCTTTTTTCTCCAGGTTCACGCTCAGTTCCCCAAATTGATTCTCAGAAATTGTGAATCCTTTCAATGGTCATTTCTTTGAATTTTGAAGTTTGTCTATTTCTTATTTAGACCGCAGCATTCAGAATTGTATCTGAAAGTTCTTTTTTGTTTTGTTTTGATCTTTTGCAATGCTTAGCACAATGTAAAGCAACAAGTAGATAACTAAAATATTCATTTTTTGTGGTAGATTTTCTATATGATGGATTTTAGAATTGCCCCCACAGGAGACTTTACTTTTTTGATAGAAGTAATTTATGGGTGATTAGGAAAAAAAATGATAAGGTTTTCAGTAAACTTCCATTCCTTGCTTTCAGGTAATTCTGCATATTTTGCATGCTTAAAATCAACTTTCCTTGCACTTTTCTTCTCTATTCTTATTTGCCTAATAAAAATCTAAACTTAAATGCCTATTAAATATTAGAATTAGTAAAATCATTAAATGCTTCTTAAAATTTTGTCATTTGATTAAACAGACTATGAAGATCTTTCAATTGGTTTTGCTACATAAAGAGAAGCTACAGACACATATCTTCATATGCAGCCTCACGTCAGATTTCTAGAATCCATGAAAACTTGGAATGTAGCTCCGTTCAATGAACAACCAACAAGTTCTCACCAAAGTCAATTGTAATGTCTAATAATCTTTGCTGTCAAGTAATTTACCTCCTCTCCAACCACTCAAAAAACCCGCACATATTCAAATTTCTCTGATTGATATTTTATGCTTGTTTTCTTACTATATCCATTATTGGCAAGCAAAAAGATATACTTCAGGCCTGATCTGCACAGTATTGAAAAGAAGAAACCACTAAGAAAATAAAATTTGTATACGGTGGAATGCCAGTTTCTTCAAATGAGAAGACAAAGTGAAAAGTCAGTGACATTGAGGAGAGTGGGAAGGGAAAAAGAATATTTAAATTCTTTTTTTTTTTTTTTTGTGAGGAAGACCGGCCCTGAGCTAACATCCGTCGCCAATCCTCCTCTTTTTGCTGAGGAAGACTGGCCCTGGGCTAACATCGTGCCCATCTTCCTCTACTTTATATGGGACGCCGCCACGGCATGGCTGATGAGCAGTGCATCAGCCGGCGCCCGGGGACCCGAACCTGAGAACCCTGGGCTGCCAAGCACGGACTAAACGCTGCTCCACCGGGCGGCCCCAGAATATTTAAATTCTTAAATAGAAAAATTGAGTAGGCAGCACTGAACAATATTTACTTAAATATCTATTCACTCAGAAAAGAATTAAGCAAGATTTTTTGTCTGAAAGTATGACATGAAATGAATGTGTAGGGGATCAAAATTGGCCACCCCAAAATGTATTTCTTTGCCTTGATAGAACAAAAGACTGAAAGAAATTTTGACCTTCCCCCCTAACTAACTGCCTAAAAGAATGTAAGATGAAAGGCCTGTCCCTAGGACAGGCCATCACCATAGATAACTCTGGGTAGACTGTGAGGGTCCTTGCTAAGCCCATTCTTATCTACCAAACATTTGCTTTTCCATTTCCATGTGAATTGCCTTCCTCCCCTTTGAAGTCCCAAACCACTGCCCCCAACATCCTCTTGTCTTTAGCTGAAGATGATATTTAAACTGGCAGCTTCAGTCATTCTGGTAAGCTGCTCAGTTTTCCTGGGTCTCTCCCCTGTGTATACGTTATAAAGCTTTGTTTGATTTTCTCCTGTTATTCTGTCTCGTGTCAATTTAATTTGTAGCCCAGCCAGAAGGACTTAAAGTGGGTAGAGGAAATCTCCTCCTGCCCTACAAATGGTTATCATAAAAAGAGAGAAATTCCCCCAAATATATCAATACCAAACATGAAGTAAAGTTAGTTTCTCTTACAAAATATTATACTTGCTTCTTGTGAGGGAACCACCCCAGACATATTAATTGCTCCCTGATAACATGTGTATGCTTGAGTTCTGGTGGTTGACTGGCCAGGTCACCTGTTTTTCATTATCCAGCAGCCTAGCCCAGGCTTACTCACATTGTGGTGGTCACAGAATTCCCAAGGTCAGCAAAAGAGGACAAATAAAGCAACATGGCCACTACAGATTTAGGGGGGCAGGGTAGATAGACTCCACTTCTTGATGGAAGAGAAGAATTTGCAATGGTTTTTTCAATCTACAATATCCAATTGACCTCACACCATTTATTGGACAGACTTTCCTTTCTCTACCATTCTTCAGTGTTATTTTTCCATAAAGCAAACATGCATATATGTATGGTTATCATATTACCTTTATTTTAAAAATATTTGTAGGTTGCTGTGATGTCTCATTTTTTATTCATTATATTAATTATTTCACTCTCCTCTCTTAAGCAGTCTCACCAGTGTCTTGTCAATTTTATTAGCCTTTTCTGAGAACCAACTTCTAGCTAAAATGTATAAATCTATAGATTATTGTTTTCTATTACATTTTTTACACTTATTTTTGTTTTTAATTTCTCCTGCTTTCTTTGGGTTTAATTTTCTGGGTCTTTTCATAATATTTTTTCTAATTAATATCTATATCTATCAGTGTAGGCTATATTATGCTACCATAATGAACAACCCCCAAATATGAGTTGCTGAAAACAATAGAGTTGTATTTCTCATTCTTATTTCGTGTCCATCCTGAGTCAGTTGGGGCTTTCCTCTTCAAACATCATTATTCATACTCTGTGCCTTCAGTATCCTGAAGGGTCAGCATATCCTAATCATAAATTTTAACTTTTCCTTGAGATATTTGCATTTTTACTGAGATCAGAGCCTCATCAAAAAATCTGTAAATGCTTAATTGTAAAAAATTCAAACATCAGGAAGGTTTCAAGGTAAAGAGTTCAGAAATTTTCTTTTTCTTTTTTTTTTTTTTGTGGGGAAGACCAGCCCTGAGCTAACATCTGTTGCCAATCCTCCCCTTTTTGCTGAGGGAGACTGGCCCTGGGCTAACATTGTGCCCATCTTCCTCCACTTTATATGGGATGCCGCCACGGCATGGCTGACAGGCAGTGCGTCGGTGGGCGCCCGGGATCCGAACTTGCAAACCCCGGGCTGCCAAGCACGGACTAAACCGCTACGCCACCGGGCAGCCCCCAGAAATTTTCTTATATACTCTAAAATACTTGTCTTATGATTAGAGCATGCTGTAAAGAGCTTGTGCAAGTTTGTTTATTTTTGGGACATAGTTTTATGGAGAACTTGAGGTGGCAAATGCCTGGATTTTTGTCTTCTATTTTTTTCTGTGTATTATGCCAGAGGCCTAGCAGATTTCTGCTCCCTAGAAAATGCCAGCAATGCTCTGTGTGATTTAGAAGGAAAGTATTTCAGAAATGGTAAAACATGTAGACAGCATTTTTCAGAACCACTGTGTGACTCCTTAGGGCAAATTTTCAGAGGCTTGACAACTCCTCTGTGAGGGGATTCTATTTTACAGAATCTTGGTACAACCAAAATGCCTGAAGGGGCATGGCCTGTGTAGGATGTAATTTGAAAGTTGTAAATTAGTTTTAACAAAGCATGTAAGATTGCTGAATCCCATATTCTCTACATATTGCAAAATTAATGCTTTGGGGCTTTCTTTTAAGCTTGGAGACAGCTGGGTAGAGATTGGGTTTACTTCTGTGCAGGACATCATCACAACAATTACTTTCTGTTCCAACTTGTTTGGAGGGAGAAATTGAAGCTGAGAGGGTGTGTCCCAGTCCATTAGGCACCTTAAAGTCCTTGCTGTGGCACAAAATTCATCCCTTAGTTTGCACATTTTATGAGTTCCTTAGAATCTCTTTCTAGGTGTGGCTGCCTAGATAACATGTCCCAGCTTTGGTATATATGTACATAACAAAGATGGTCTTAATGTGCCCCTCAGGTTGACTAAACTTTTAGATGCTTTTCTTCATGACTGTAGGCCATTGACCTGCCTTTTCTTAGAACATTTACTTTAGAAAACTTTCCATTTTAAATTACTTTTTATGTCCCTTTGAGATGTAAATCTCCCAACCTCTTGCCAGTTTTATAGCCCAGGAATGTCTTTCTTAGGAACCTTGGAGCTGTCTCTTTGAAATGTAATCATCAAGAAAGACAGTGCCTCTCTCTTCCTGTCCCTGAGGGAGGATCAGAGCCTAACCTCCATAAGCAACAATTAGCAAACACAAATGGCCTAATCACTTTGACCAACCCCTTCCTTAACATCCTCCAGTGCTTTTCCACTGGCTCACTGCAGTGCTTGAGTCCTCCAGCTTTTTTTTTCATGGAGTTGATATGTTCAATCTCTCTGCCCTATTGTAACAGTCTTGAATAAAGTCTCTTTTGCCTATTTAACTTTTCTGTTGCGGTTTTTGTTTCACATATCCTGTTTCCATTTTGTGTGGATAAACATATTCTGAAGAGCTGAAATAGAAAATCACCAGCCCCTTTGCTGTCTGGTCACAGAGACATTTATTAGAGCAAAGATATAGTGTGAGCGTGTGTGTATGTGTGTGTGTGTGTGTGTGTGTGTGTGTGTGTGTGTGTGTGTGTGTGGCAAAGTAGAGGTTTTTGGGTCTGGGTAGAAAGTTGTCATTTTTTTAATTTGTCATATTCAGTCCTCCTGTCTGATATGTACCAGCTTATTTGGAAATGGAGCCAGGCTTGGGCTAGAGTGGATGTTTTGGTGTGTTTGTGAGGAAGATTAGCCCTGTGCTAACATCTGTTGTCAACCCTCCTCTTTTTGCTGAGGTAGATTAGCCCTGGGCTAACACCTGTGCCCATCTCCCTCTACTTTACACGTGGGATGCCTGCCACAGCATGGCTTGATAAGCAGCACGTAGGTCCACACTTGGATCCGAACCTGCAAACCCTGGGCTGCCAAAGCGGAGCATGCAAACTTAACCATTATGCCACTGGGTCGGCCCCTAGAGTGGATTTTTGTTGTGCATTACAAAATAACTCAGATGAGTTGTTGCCAGATCATGTTTTCATGTCTTTGAGGGTAGTGGCCCATCTTATTGATTATTAGATTTAACTCTAAGAGCATACTAAATGTTCACTAAGCTTTTTCAGCCAACAAATAGTGGGAAGATCCCATGTACTATATCTCACTGGTCAAATTGTAAATTCAAAGGTTGGACGAAGTACTTGAGTCCTGTATCACAAGATCAAGCTCATTCATCCTTGTATGCATTTTTGAACCAAATCAATCTACATTTCCAACCTTCTCTTCTGTATCCTTCAACCAAAACAGAGGATCTCTCTACCTGTTTATAGAAATTTTTGCTCATCTTGGGCAATATCATTTCTAGCACATTTAGGGAGTTTATCCTGCTTCCCACTCACCTAGTTTACATAATTATGATGAAATACTTTCAAATTTGGGTAGATCAGATAATGATTGATTAATGAGCTTTAATAGTTATTTATATTAAGACTGTTTAATGCCTGTAGAAGCCTGTCTTCAAGATGGGCACCATCAACTTCTTCTCTCCCTGGGTGAATCTATCCCTATAAAAATGTGGAGTCCTCTGTCTCTCCTTATTCAAAGCTTCCTGCTCCTTTCCCCCAAATCAACTTTGCTTGAAGTTTCCAAAAGGGAAGTGAGCACCCAAAGTTTGGTGTAAGTGGTGTGATAAAGTTAATTCCTCTTTTCCTGTATCTCATCTGTAAAGAAAATTTGCACAGACATATATAGAGCCTAAACATTTTCAGAGAAGTAGATCTTAGGTCTAGTGTTTCACGATGATAGATAATCACCCATGAGAAATTAGTGAAAGCTTATATGTCATGTAGAATGTATTCAGGATTGCAACCCCTAAACACTTATAGCTTTAGGTAGAAGGGTTTTGGAGTTGGCAGGCCTGAATTCAAATCTTAACCCTGCCATTTACCTTGAGAAAATTACTTACATTTTTCTGCACCTCAATTCCTTCATCTTTAAAATGAGAATAATAATGCTTTGGAGTGTTGTAATTACTGATATGTAAAATGATGCCTCCAGCACACAGTAGATACTCAACAAATGCCAATCTCCTGCCCCATTTTATTCTTTTGCTTAGGCCATTCATTGCATTGCCTTCTCTTTCTCATCTCTTTTACTTTTTAGTTGAAATAATATTGTCATTATCAATCTGTTGAGTGTTTCAGCCTTTTGACTATAAACTGCAGGGTATATGAGGGTTTATCTTTGCATCTCTAGATAGCCCATACCTTGGCATCTAAAAGATACTTGGGGCCGCCTGGTGGCGCAGCGGTTTAGTCCGCGCTTGGCAGCCCGGGGTTTGCGAGTTCGGATCCCGAGCGCCCGCCGACACACTGCCTGTCAGCCACGCCGTGGCGGCGGCCCATATAAAGTGGAGGAAGATGGGCACGATGTTAGCCCAGGGCCAGTCTTCCTCAGCAAAAAGGGGAGGATTGGCAACAGATGTTAGCTCAGGGCTGGTCTTCCCCACAAAAAAAAAAAAAAAAAAAGATACTTGAAAATATTTGTAGAATAAAAATATGAAGTCTCACTTTTCCTGTAAAGCTTCCCTTGAATAGTCTACCTCCTACTGCTCTCTATTTTTTCTAAAATAAAAAAAAAAATGACCGTCTGTTTCATCCTTTTGGTAATCATAAATTAGACTTTTCATGTTATTTTTTTAATGTCAATTCACTGTGTGTAATTTGAGTTTTCTCTTGTAAAATCTGCTATAGTTGGTTGTAAGGTCTTTGTAACAAATGGTCAGGTATGTAATTTCGTTAGTTCAAACCTTGCCTTAAAAAAGTACCATGCCCACGTAATATATTTTGAATAGATAAAAAGAGGAAGGATATTTGTAGGAGAAAAATGAAAGGTCAAGGAAATCAGCTTTCATGGGTTAAAATAATCTCATCTTTCTCCCACAGTTTGAAAACTTGCAGTCCTAATATTAGAAAATATTAGGTATGCTTAGCTTGGAGTGGCTCAGGCTTATTTATTGCAATTTAAAATGATAACTTTATTGCATTAAGGTTGAAATGTGGCCTAGAAAATCTGATAGAAAATCAGTCTTGGAAAACTAGCTGAAAAGTGATTGCTCTTTAATTAGAGTTGTTTATAGTCACAGACCATCTTTTAAAACTGTTTCAGGATTCAAACAAATGAGAACAACTCAAAATCAAGAAACTCATTTAGCCATGAAAAAAAGTTATTTTCCAATGCTAAACAGAAAATTAAACATTCATTTGTGCTGGAGGAGGTGAGTGAGTCACTTTTCTTTAGTAAAAACACAATATAGGAGAAAGATGAAGCCTTCTAGAAGGATAATAACAGATTTATATTACCATCCATCTCAAGAGTAAATGTTGATTTATCTATTGACCAAGCAAGCTTGCAGCTTAGATTCATTCACTGAAAAGCTGTTGCCTTCAGAAAGCCATGTTCTTGCCAGTGACTGTGGAATTTGTCCAATCCATATGCATCTAATTATTTGTCCAAACTAGATTTTACATTTCCTAAGTAATGCTGCACTTAGAGTTTCTCTAAGGGCATTACTCCATTATCTAGTTAATCACATTGTCAGGAAGCTGTTAAAATTTTTGCAGAAGTCTTCCATTTGCTAATTTTTTTCCATACCATTTTACTTAGCTAAATAACTCTCTTCCCACTTGACTTTTCAGTCTTTCACAGTGTTAATATGTCCCATCTTCTTTACAACTGACACAACTATAAAACTAAGTTTCTTTCCTTTTTCCTCCATTTCACACATTAAGTTCGTATAAGAAAATTTTTTTTCTATTTTACTACATAGCCCCAAAGAAGTGACCCAGATTGTATTGCAACAAGAGAGCAGATTGTTTTGTCATAAAATTATTCATGATCACAGTTCATAATTTAGATAGTTGATTTGTTTTCTCCAGTAGGTTTGCTATGGTTGGTTATTCATTTTAATGCAAAATATAGTCATACACAGAGAAAAATGGAAAAAATTAGCATATAGCAAAATCAATATGTACATAAGGATACACAAGTAAGAAATTATAAAAAAACATGGAAAGAGATCCTCATGGAAGCACGTAGATACTAGTTTTATTATTTACAAATATATATTCGAATAAATAAAAATCAACCCACTTCACTTCCAATGGAAGGCATTAAACTAAGATATATTAGTAGAAAAAAAAATCTAATCTAGAATCAAAGGAGGGGTATATGTTTTCTTTTTAATTCAATGATGTTACCTATTATATTTTTTGGTGGCTAAACTGCCATCATTAAAACTTTGTTTTATGATCTCTTTCACCTAGATGTATATGAACTACTATTAAGGTTAAACATTCTTTCAATTTTGGATGATCTCATAGCATAAATCAACTCTCCATGCAGGAACCATGGACTCCCTGCATAAGCTATGGCAATCCAATGTCTACTTTTATAAGTTATATTGGTAATATAGCAAAAATCTATCTCTGTACCGTGCTTTAAAGTTTTGGTAAACGGGTTTCAAAATTATTAGGTCCTTTGACTATTACAATGCTTCACTGAGTTTGTATTATAATCTCCATTATACTCTCCTCAGTGGCTTTGGTGAAGATCACATATCCAGTAACAGGCAGAACTGGAATCTAACTCTGGGATCCTCAGTCTTAACCTAGAGCTTTCTCAAGTATTTCATGTCATCCTAATACATTAAATAGAATTATTGAAGCAAATAAATATAATATTTTTATATATTACTTGATGTATGAGCTGAGCTACGGAATGAAAATATATACACTGACGTTTCTTGTTTTGGGGACTCTGAATTTTATATAACAGATATAAAACTTAGAATGAAGTCTTTCTTGTTAAAATAAACTTTATGAAGGTATAATTTACATAAAATGCATCCCTATTCAGTGTATATTTTGAGGAGTTTTGAGAAATGTATACAGCCAGGTAACTCCCACCACTATCAAGACATACAGCATTTTCATCACCTAAAAAAGTTCCTTGTGATCCTTCACAGTCAAGCCTTCCTCCCCATCCTCAGTCCCAGACAATCATTGATCTGCTTTCTGCCAGTGGAGATGGGAATTGTCTTCCTAGAGTTTCATATAAATAACTCAAGAGTATTTACTCTTCTGTGCCTATTTTTTTTTCCTCTCAACATAAATTTGAGAGATTATCCAGGTTGTGGAGTTGTGTTACAGTTCCCTCCTTTTTATTGCTGATGAGCATTCAGTTAGATGCTATACCAATGTGATTATTCATTCACCTATTGATGGCTATCTGGATTGTTCCCAAATTTTGGCTATGGGGGATAAAGAAGCTATAAACATTTGTGTACAAGTCTCTGTGTGGGCATATGTTTTCATTTCTCTTGGGCAGATATCTAGGAATGGAATAGCTGAGGCATATGGTAGTTGTGTTTAAATTTGTCAGAAACAGCTACACGGCTTTTTAAAATGGTTGTCATTTTACATTCTCACAAGAAATGTGTGTAAGTAACCAACTGTCAACATTGATACTGTCAGTCTTGAATTTTAGCCATTTTCTGGGCTTTGTAGTGGTATCTCATTATACCTTTAGTCTACATTTCTGTTCATTGCTAGTATGTATACATATTTGTATATTGATCTGGTATCTTGTAGTATTTGTTAGTTTACTCACAAGTTCTGGTAGTTTTTTGTAGATTCCTCAATGTATATGCAGATATACACTTCTGCATGTGTCAGATTTGAATAAAGACAGTTTTAATTCTTCTTTTCTAATCTCTATACATGTTTATTTTTTGACAGTGAATGGGCTGATAGTGATTAGAGTGGGAATCATTTCCTTCTTGCTGATATTAGAGGAAAAACATTCACTCTTTCACCATTAAGTGTTATTTTAGCTGAGAGTTTCTTATAGAGCCCTTTATCAAGTTGAGGAAGCTCTCTTCTACTATGAGTTTGTAGAGAGGTTTTCTTAAAATTACGAATGGTTTTGACTTCTCTCAAAGTCTTATCTTGCATCTTTTTTGATAACTGTAGTTTTTAAAAACATCAATTCATATAGTAAGTTACATAGACTGATATTCAAATATTAAACCAACCTTGTATTCCTACTGCAGTACTAACTTAGCTATGATTCATCATATTTGCTAATATTTTAAGGAATTTGTATGTTCATGTATATTAATTCCAAGTTTAATTTCCTTGAAGTTTATTTTTTGGCTTTTGATATCAGAGTTATGTTGACATCTGTTTTCTGAAAAAGTTGTATAGAAACAGCACCATTTCTTTTTTTTTTTTTTTTTTTTGTGGGGAAGACCAGCCCTGAGCTAACATCTGTTGCCAATCCTCCCCTTTTTGCTGAGGGAGACTGGCCCTGGGCTAACATCGTGCCCATCTTCCTCCACTTTATATGGGACGCCGCCACAGCATGGCTGACAGGCAGTGCGTCGGCGGGCGTCCGGGATCCGAACCCGCGAACCCCGGGCTGCCAAGCGCGGACCAAACCGCTGCGCCACCGGGCGGCCCCCGAAACAGCACCATTTCTTTTTTAAACAATTTATAGAATTTAACTGTGACTGTATGTGGGACTGTGTATTCCTCACAGTAAGGTTTATAAACCACAAATTCAATTCCTTTTGGGGCTTGCCAAATTCACCAGTTTTTTTTCCTGAAAAAGTTTTATTTTGAATGTTTTTGAAATTTTGCTGTCTGTAGAATTTTAGGTTGTAATCATATTTTTCAGCACTTTCAAGATGTTACTCTGTTAACTTTTGGCTTGCATAGTTTCTGATGGGCAATATGCAGTCATTTTTGTCTCTGTTTTTCTTAGATAATTTGTCTTTTTTCTCTGGCTACCATTAAGATTTTCTCTTTATCTCTGGTTTTTAGCAACTTTACTTTTGTGTTATTTTTGTAGTTTGTTCATCCTGCTAGATATTGAGGTAGCATTGTAGTTTTCTTGGAATATGAGAACATTTTAGTCTCTTTTTCTTCAAATTTTTTTGTTTGCTTCCCCCTATCCCACAGCGTTTGGAACTGCTATTCCATGTCAACTAGATAGTTATATTTCATTCCACTAGTTATTGATGCTCTCAATTTTATTTTCTCTCTTCCTCTTTTTTTATTTTCAATAGATTCATTGCCAAATTTGTAACTTTACCATGTTTTCATGTGTAGTGTCTAATCTGTTGTTAATTTTGTCTAGTTAAAATTTTCACTTAGACATTTTATCTTTCATCTCTACAATTTCTATTTAATTCTTTATGTTTTAAATTTCCATTCCCTTCTTTATTTTATTCATAGTTTTCTTTACATATGTATGCATATTTATAGTAACCATTAAATGCATTTGCTAGTTTCATCATTTATGTCATTTATGGTTCTTTTTTATTGATTATTTTTTTCCTGTTTTGGGCTACATTTTCCTACTTCTCAACATAAGTGGTAATTTTTGACTTTATATTAAGCATTATAGATTTGATTTTGCTAAGAATCTGGATTGTTTTTTCATCCTTTAAAAAGTGTTATGCTTTGTATTGTCAGGCAATTAAATTACTTACAGATCAGTTTCATTCTTTGAGGCATTTTTAAAGCTTTGCTAGGGCAGGTTGGGGGTAACCCTCATTCAATTGATAGTTTGCTTCAATTACTTACGTACTGTCCCTTCTGATAACAATTCGCTCTCCTGGATATGCTAAAGGATCGTTAACAACTCTCTACTCTGGCTGGTTGGAGTTCAGCACATTTTCCCAGAGCTTGCCTGGCATGAGCTCTGGGGATTTTGACCTTACAGATACCTGACTCTTCATTACCAGGCCTCACAGAATCTCATTCTATGCTTGCATATCTGAGTACTTAGCACAGATGCAAAAGGACCCTTGATTCAGATTTCTAGAGCTCTTTTTCTGCAGAGGTTCTTGTTTTCCAGAAGTCTGTCCCCACAACTTCTAGCTGCCCCAGCATTTCCTATCCTCCATTTTCATTCCTCTCCTCTGTGAGGTGGCTGCTTTTCTTTTGCATTTACGTCTCTGCGCGGGTGTTCTTGAAATTCTGTCTAGACAGCAAGCCAGAACAATTATAAGGCTGGCCTCACCTGTTTGTCTTCTCTTAGAGCTCACAGTCCTGAGATGCCTTTTGTTAGCGTCTGCTTTCAGTTTTTAAATTTTTTTTCCTGTGTGTTTACAGCAGGAGGAGAAATTCAGTCCTTCTTACAACATCATGGCTAGAAGCTGAAATTACAGGGGTATTTTCAAACTGCAGTCTAGAGCCACGTTAAGAGATATAATTATGGATTTTTTTTTTTAACCTCTGAAAGAGAAACAGAAATTTGTTGTAGAATTCAGGATTATATTAAATACCTATTTTTCAGGACCATGAGATCTGTACCAATGAGTTCACTTAATTGTCAATCCCTCTGATGGAACAAAATAGTTACAATCAGCAGGATGGGCAAGACCAGGAAATGATTCAAATAACCCAGCTGTGTGTAATTCAAGGATGGCCTCGTGATACCAGAAAAAAATAAAAAAGGAAAATCCTCAATATAACGTCATTTTCAGAAATACTTCAGAAGACTTTTTCAAATGTGCTACAGAAGAAAAAAAGAGACTTTAGAACATTTTCAAACAGTATCCTGGAGCAGTCAAGAGCAGCATGAAGGAAACCTTGTCCTCTGTAAATGTTCACAGACCTGGAAGAATGGAAGCAGAAAATATAAACTGAAAAGAGAAATTGCCGCTTATAAAAATCTCCAAATGTGTCTGAACATTTCAAAGAGACTTAGAATACAAACCAACTAGAAATAAAAAGTAAATGATGGCCTTCCAGATAAAATAAAATTGTCTGCTTATGCTAGAATAAAGGAAGTTATTAAAAATGTGAAACTTAAGAGTTTAAAATAAATAGTAAATGCTTGAGGGGAAATAAACTTTATTTGCCTTGTTTTACAGAAAACACTCAAAGTATTTTAAATTTATAACAATCCTCAGTCACTCCCAATATCTCATCCTGTAACTGTTAATTTGCAAACATTATCAGAAGAAACTCCTTTATTCCCTGTGATGGAAATCTTATAATCTTTATATTTGGTGAGCTACTTTGAACATCGAACTTCCAAATAAAATAGACATTGGAAGAATTTTTAGAAGTTCCTTAAATTTCTATAAATGATCCTATCATAACCAATCTAGACATTATAATATTTACACAGTGTGTTATCCAAGAATTAGGTATTATCAAAGAATCTTAATGAGCAAAAATTCCCCAATTATGATTAGAGAACAGAATAACTGGGAAAGAGCCACGAAATATAGATTAATTCTCCTCAGAACGTCATAAACTTTTGTTTGTATATATATATATATATGCAAAGATGAGGACATGCTTTAGGTATGTGAAATCAGCAACATGGCATACATAGAGTCTGGAGTGATTGTTCCAGAATTTCATAAACCTTTCTTATTATGTATATGAAAATATTAGGCTATGCCCTAGAGACACAAACTGAGCAACATGACACAACCCTAAAGACCCATTTCCTATTATAGCTATCGCTTGGACCAGTAGGCAAGAGTTATCTTCTTTGCCTCAGAGTAATTATAACTTTGGATAGATTTATAAAAGCCATCTTTCAATAATCTAGCCGTCTCACATGTAGTTAAATACTCATTGAAATATATTAACCCTCTCTTTTATCATATTCCAATATTCTTCTCAGATTCCCCTACCCTTACTGGTGAAGGAGATCTGATAATTGTGCTTCTGTAGTTTGAAAAGTGTCCATGTCCAAAACAAACATTTTGGATAATTCAATACCAAATTTTTATTTAAAATTTTTTTGGATATTGTTTTCATTATTCATGACTAAAGTCTTTATGCAAGAACCTCTCATAGAATAGAATCCATGAAGAATTTCAAGGATTCCATTACAGGTGCACAAAATTTGCTTTCCAATTCTGAAAAAAAAACCAGATAGGAATTGTCAAGATGCAAGATCCTAGGGGGTGTGTTCTAACAAAGCCATGACAGCTCTGACGGCAACAGATAAATTTCAAATCGATATTTGGTAAAATACTCCATGAGGCAATCCATCACAATAGGGACAAACTGGTCATGAGTGGGAACACCAGTGGAGAAATTTTCTTAAGATGAATTTTGTACTACAGCTTTTTTCTATGGGTATTTAGCATATACTAAAGAAAAGACCTGAAAGGATCGAACTATTTCCAACAAATTGCATCATATTCCAGAACAAAGATCATGAATATTTATAGGAAGACAAAAAGGGAAGAAAAAAAGTCAAGCACCTAACAAGGCAGATTTTGCAATGTCCGTCTCTAATGTAAAATCCCAAGGCATGCAAAACAGAAAAATGCAACCTATAATGAAGAACAAAATTCTCCCTTTCTGTAGATCCCTATTTCCATCTGGTGCTATTTTTCTTTTTCCTGAAGGAATTCCTTATAGTTCAGGTCTTCTTATTGCCTTTAAATGTTGATAGGCAGGATTAGGGCAGAATTTAGTGTATGGCTAATTTTGCCCCACCGTTGAGGCAAAAATTTCCTGAACACCCTACCGGATACCCTGTGAATTATTAGAAATTCCACTCTGGTTGGTGAGAATAGGCATTTGTTTTTTCAGCTCTGTGTTAGCTCAGAGGACTATCGCCCTTAATATTTCCATGCATTTCTTTCCCCAATCTCAAGTGGTTTCCTCAGGTGCATGTGCTGGTTAGTATTCAGCTGATGATTTAAGAGGAACCTTTCCAGATCTCTGGAGTTTTCTCTGCCTGCAACTCTCTCCTCTCTGGGACTCTGCACGCAAACCCTATCAACCTTGACCTCCCCGCTATCCCCACTATGTCTCCTCAAACCATGGACTCTACCTGGTTTTCTCCTCTTGTGCTGTGACATGGAAACCCACTCCAGACAGTAAACTGGGGCAATCAGAAGGTTCGCCTTGTTTATTTCCTGTCTGTCAGTTATTGCTCTCTCGTTGACTGATGTCCAATGTCTTGAAAACCTTTGTCTCATGTATTTTATCCATTTTTTTTTGATGTTTTGGGCAGGAGGATAAATCTAGTCTGTGTTATGCTATTTTGGTAAGGAGTGAAAGTATTAAAAGTGGGCTCTTTTTTATTTGCCTAAATTTTAATGTCTAATTTTTGTGGATGAACAAGGAGACATTTTAAATGAAACATAAACTTCAAATTAGTACTCTTCCTATATCTAATATTCATTTACTTGCATAAATCCCACTGGCTATGAGGCAATTAGACAGCAGATGGTTCAGTTCAAATCAATTAAATTGAATGGTATGTGCTATGAATAACTGGGACTATCAAAGTGTGTGTTCAAAAACACTGTTCTGTTAACGATAATCCTTATGATTTTGATGGTCCTTGAGAAAGTTCAGCTTAGGTTCACCTTCAATATTTATCAAAATTATTAATCCTAGCATTCTTATTATATACGAAGTGGCCAGAGAGACAAACAACATTACTATTTAGTATTTATTTGATTAAATATTTTATTACAAGTGTTTTTGAAGATATTGAAAACATGCTTTTCTCACAAGCAGTATTACTATGTGGATTAATTATACTTTCATTATTTTCATGTTCATTCCTGAAAATGTACCAAAAGAAACAATTAACTAGACACAACTTAAAACTCTGGGCAATGAAAAAATTAGAAGAATTGATTAAATAGCATTTTTTATATCTTGTTTCCTCTATAAGATAGCAAATGCTTCAAGGATAGGATCTATGTTCTAATCTCTTATGGTTCCCCCACAGCACCTAGCATGGTGCTTCTTTACTATATGCGTCTAATGCCATTATTATTCTAAAGTTGATTAACAGTTAATTGAATCCACTCCAATCGGTATGCCAGGTCCAAATGAAAAACATCCGGAGAAGTAAGCACTGAATCAACATTAAAGGCTTCTATTTAACTTCCTCCGTATGCACATTTGTAAAACAGGGACAATGTTAGCACCCACCTATAGGAATGTTGTGGGTATCAACTGAGATGTGTTTAAAGCTCTTAGAACGGCATCTGGAATAAAATAAATACGTAATAAATTATAGCTGTTATTTTAATTATCAATCAAATTATTTATAATAAAATAACTACCAAGGCTACTTTTAAATTTTATTCAGGTTATATGAAAAATGCTGCAAATTCTGGTTTATCTCAATGCATGGAATGAATTCATCAGTACAATTTTTCCAGCATAGTAAATTTCCAAAAAATCTTTGAATGCTTTCATGCTATCCATCAGTATCAACTAATCATAAAACTGAAAAAATGGGAGTTTTTCAGAAAATGATATTGACCACATAAAACAAAATCCTGTTTAAGAGAATAGTAAAACTGCTAACATTCTACTGTTAGAAGAAGTCTGATAATTCAGTATTAAAATAATTTTAAAACTAGGGATAAAATAATAAGGCTGTGTTGATATAGAATAGATTGAAAGTCAAAAATAAAAATGCCATTTATTTAAAAGAAAATCAGATGTAATTTCCTTTTACCAATTCAACAAATATTTATTTAGAGGATATCAAGATAATTGACAGCAATTCCTGTTTTCAGAGAGCTTACAGGCCTGTGCTGGGGGCGGTTACAGAAAGAGGAAGTTTCAGTATGTTAAGTAAGTGATATGATAGCTTATGCTCCCAGAGAGGGAGCATCAAGCCTGGCTTAGAGTTTGAGGAAGGCTTGAATGACAGGATGCCTCTGCTGATATGAAAGGATGAAGAGGAGTCAGGTTGGCAAAGAAAAGCAAGAGACAGCATGGACAGAGGAAAAAAAGGATGAATCAGTATGCTACTTATAATTTCTAGAGTAGAAACTGTGTGGTGAGGAACAGCAAGGGGTGAAGCAGGAGAACTAGACAGAATCCAGGGCACGTGAAGTCTTGTAGACATGCAAAGGAGCTAGGCTTTGTTTTGTAGCAATAGGCAATCACTTACATTTGTAAGTATGTGTAGCACATATGTGTGCATGATTGTATGTGTTCAGGCCTTAACTTATGCAAACACTCAAATAAAAAGCCATTATAAGGACCTAGTGGTTTGTTAAAATGTGTGACTAAGAGAAACTAAACTTTCGTAAAACGAATCATTAGGTAATATACTGAGTCAACAACTTGGTCTACAAGTGAAGGAAATTTAGTTTTTGTAAATGATATATTCCTAATCGACACAGGCACACACAGACACACACACCCCTGGGAATAAGTAAGTGGCATTACATATGCCCATATTCTAAGTGGAAAATCATAAAAAAGCATGAAATTAAAATGCACTGATATTTTAAAGAAAGAAAATATGATTGAATTCAACTTTATGTTTGGTTTGTTTCTTTACTACATTTTGAGTGCCATAAACTCAAGAGTATTTGTTTTCTTTCATATTGGTTTGTACTAAAATAAAGGTTGACAAAGGTAGAGACACTATAGTAACCCAAAGATTCTGAACATATTGTTTATTTAAAGTATTAATTTAACATAGTATTTATTAAATTATTTTGCTTCCTGTCAATTCATCTATATGCTGATAATTCCAGGAGATTTTATATACTTAGATGTGGAAATCAGACTAAATATTTTGAATTCCAGAACTTAGGCCAAATCAATCATTATCTTGAGATCTTTCTTATGATTTCTGCTACCTACATCAAAAGAAATCAAACTGAAAATCAAACTAATTTGAGGAAGAATTTATCACTCCCAAACCTATTCTCTTCCAGTGTTTCCCAACTCTGAGAAGGGCAACATGGTCTACCAAGATGCTCAAGCACAAATTTGGGGGATGGTCTTGACTCATACTCACTCATCTCCTAGCCAATAAGTCATCCAGTCCTTCAGTTCTACATCTGAACTAGCTCTGAATTCTATTTACTTACATTCTTCTATACCTTCACTGCTCTAATCCATTTTACTGGTCTGTCACATTAACACTAGCTTTGCTGCAACTCATTTCCTTGTTCTGTAATAAAAATGTATACATGTCATGACCTATATTAAAAACAAACACGCAAACCAGCTAATGTGACTTCTGTTCATCTACAACATAAATTCCAATCTTCTTCACAGTTCCTAGAAAGACTTCACCTTTTCTTTCCTTTCTTCCTTCTCTCTTTCTTTCTTTTTCTTCATGCAACAAATATTAATCAAGGACCTAGTATGTGCCAAACAATGTTTTAATCAATATTTCTATTTCTTGTTATAGTAGAGTATATTTTTCAGAAAAACCATTCCATTGAGAACAAACTAAATGCTGGAAAAAAAAATCTTACAGGTTATATTACAAAAACTGATGAGTTAGTAAGAAGTTACCAGGCTAAATCTTAATAGAAAGCCAAATTCAGCCGAGCATCTTAAATTAATTTTTCCCAGAAAGAAAACAAAATTATGGAACTGAGTTACATGTTTGAGAAATGGAGACAGATATCAAAGCCAGGCCCTGCTTGAATTTACTAGACTCTCTTTATTCTAACATTGGACTTGAACTCTGAGTGTTTACTTCTCTCTATAGATTGAAGGTTTGTGTCCTCCAAAGATCATATGTTGAAACCTAATGTCCAATGCAATGGCATTAGGAAGTGGGCCCATTAGGAGGTGATTAGGTCATGAAGGTGAAGCCCTCATGGGATTAGTGCCCTTATACCAGAGACTTGAGACAGCTCTCTTTCCCTTTCCATTGTGTAAGACATAGCAAGAAGAAGGCCATCTATGAACCAGGAAGTGGGCCCTCGCCAGACAAAGAATCTGCCATTCCCTTGATCTTGGACTTCCCAGCCTCCAGAACTGTAAGAAATAAATGTTTGTTGTTTAATCCACCCAGTTTATGGTATTTTTGTTATAACAGCCTGAACTGGCTAAGAAGCTCCTTCTTAATAAAGATCAACCAGAAGTAAACCCAGAGCCTTCCTCAAACTTCCAGGGAATTTCATGGAGAGTTTCTCTGGCTCTGAGCAGAACAAGGGCAAAAAACAGACAGATAATTTTCCCTTGATAAGATTTATCCCTTGGCTGTTGCTACTTGGATTTGCAGCCTAATTTACATTGCTGGGATTTAGGATTTAGTTTCAAGGGTTCCCACACTGGTAGTCGCCCTAAGTACCTGAGAGAAACAAATACAAATCATCACTAAAAGAAGGCACTTTATCCTAGGCTTCAGTTAATCTTTTTTACAGGCAATGACAAACACACAGTAATAGATAATCAAAAATACAAGGAAACAAAGTATCGTGAACCAAAAACAGTACAGACAATAGGCAGTAGAAACACACCTGTGAAATCTTCCAATATTAAAATTACTATACTCATATTATAAAATCACTTTCCTCACTACATTTAAATAAATAAAGTACACATTCAAAATATCTGCACGGTACGGGAGCTATAAATATGTGAAAAAGCATATTTTTTAAAAGCATGAAGTAGAGCTTCTAGAAGTGAATATACGATAAGTAAAAATAAAAACATTAAAGGGGTTAGCAGTGCATTAGACAGAACTGAAATAAAATAAATTAAATAGAAGGTGGTTTAAAAAATCCAAAAGGCAGTACAGAAAGAATAAAAAGACATAAAAATTGAAAATACAGAAAGAAATGTAAAAATTATAGTGGATAGATTTATAGAGTAAAGGACGCATTTAATTGTTGTTCTAGAAGCGAGATGGGGCCGGGGGTGGAGGTGAAGCAACATTTGATGAGATGATGGCAGACAATTTTACAGAACTGATGTTCTGTAAACAACAATCTACATGGCTTAATATATTTCTTTTCTCCTCCAACCTGTCGCTCATTCTGGAATGTAATCATCATGGCTAGAGGAGGGGATCCAATACAAAAAAGAAACAAGCAAAAGAAGAAAAATTAGAAAATTACATGTTCTGAGACAACAATTAAACTCTAATGGTGTAGTGCATATTAACTGGGTGACGTTTCTTAATTAATTGGTCACAAAATGCCTTTCTGAGAAGAATGCAAAAATTTAAGTTGTGATATATGGCCAGAGGGAGCCAGTCATAAGGAGATAAGGTAGATAATATCTCATGCATAAAAACCAGCTAGTACAGAGATTTCAGGGTTGGAAGGAGCTTGACGAATTCTCAACAAAAGGCCACTGTGTCTGCAGCATTAGAAAGAAGAAGCTGAGTGGCATGAGATGAGGTCAGATAGATAGGCAATGGTCAGATAATCCAGGGCATGGTAAACCAAGGTAGGGAGTTTTGTATGTACGTATGTATGTATATATGTATGTAATTATTTTTCTCCTCACTTAATTTATTTTTTGGTAACAGCTTTATTGAGCTATAATTCACATGTATCTTGACTGAGATACAATTCACCTTTTTTTTTTTCTGAGGAAAATTTGCCCTGAGCTCACATCTGTACTAATCTTCCTCTATTTTGTATGTGAGTTGCCACCACAGCATGGCCACCAATGAGTGGTGTAGGTCTGTGCCTGGGAACCAAACCCAGGCCACTGAAGTGGAGTGTGCCAAACTTAACCACTGGGCCATGGAGCCAACCCCACAATTTACCTATTTAAAGTGTACAATTCAATGGTGTTTACTTATTTTTTCCAGCTTTATTGAAGTATAATATTGCATATATTTAAGGTGTACAAAGTGATGATTTGCCATACCTAAACATTATGACATCATTTTATTTAAATGTAATGGAAAATGCCTGTAGAGGAAACTGACCTACAAAATTACTAAGAAAACTCACGACTCCTACAAATATTTGTCAATCTGGTCTTTAATTCATAACTATGAATGGAAAGCTAAAATTCATCAGACATATAGGGAAAGTCAGTAGCTACATATAAAACCAAATATATCTTACTTGATATACATTAAATGCAATGGAAAATAATGCCTAGGCATAATGTAGGCATAGGAGCTACATGATCTAATTTACACTTTAGAAAATTACTCTGGCTACTCTGTGGAGAAAGACTTTAGAAGCACAAGAACGGAAGCAAAGAGACCAGATAAAAAACTTTCAGGAGTATCAGCAATAGATGGTGGTCTGGTTTAGGATGGTAGTAGTGAAGATGGGGAAGTAGGGTAGATAAAGGTTATACTATGAATGTAGAGTTGTTGTAACTCGCTAATTAATTGGATATTGATGACAATTGAAGGAGAGGAATCAGGGATAATGTCTAGATTTTAGCTCAAGCAAGAAGGGAATTGTGGTACTCTTCCTAGAGATGGGCAGACTGGGGAGAAGCAGGATTTGGATAAGAGGGAATCAGTTCTCTTTCGGCCATTTTATGTTTGAGATATTTATAAGACACCACATGGAATAGTGTAATATACAAATTGGCTCTTAGTGTCTGGAATTCTGGAACTTGGTCAGGGCAGAAAATATTGACTTAGCAATCATCAACATTTACAGAATACATAAGGCCATGGGATAGGATGAGGTCACTGAAGAATAATAGGTCTATAAAGAAGACAAATCCTAGGCTCTGTGGCACTACAACTTTTTGATGACACAGAATATGTGATAGGAAAAGAGACTGCGATGGAGTAGCTGGTAAAAGAGTAGGAAAACCAGAGAGGTGGTACAAAAGAAAGTAAGAATAGAAAGTTTCTCAAAAAGAAAGGAATAGTCAGCCACATCATCTCTGTAGGAATTCAGGGCCTCAAAGGGTGAGTCTAAGGTAATCCTTAGGATTTGCTGTGGTTTGGAGATGATGCTGAGTGGAGAGCCACAGATACACAGAAAAAGAAATTTTCAATGGTATTTCTAAATATTAGCCAATGATTTTGAGTAAAGTTCATTATGATCTCAAAACCAAGAAACCTACTTTTCATATACAAAATATTCAATAAGATTGTTTCTTTTTTCTCTCCCTGTCCTCCCCTCTTTTTGTGGCATTTCCACCATCAGGGTAAGGACTCTGGTCCAGTTGTGGCCTGGTGTTGGTGCCCTCTCAATATGGCCAATGCTCTTTTTCTCATGGGACACTTTTATTCATAGAAACCTGTCCTGCTCTTCTCAAATATATTTTTGAAAAATTCTCTTATTGCCTAAATAAACTATTTCTTTCAAGATGATTTGTTTGGTTTATTGATTTTGGTCTTTTTTTATGCTACTGGTTTTCCCTCTATATCTGATAATCTTTAGCTGTCCATTCATAGTTATGAATTAAGGAGCAGGTTGATGAATACTTGTAGAAGTTGTGGGTTTTCTTAGTGATTTTGTAGGTCGGTTTCCCCTACAGGTCTCTCCTTTCAGTGCAGTGGCTAACTGTGGTCATTATGATGTGAGGATTGCTCGACAGCTTTGCTTCCACGTAGAGTGTGTGAGCAGATTCTGGAGATTGCTCACAGAGTGTCCAGAGAGTCCCATATTTGCCAAAATAAGTATGGGGTTTACTCTGTATGTGGAATATTTTAGTCTATTTCACTCATACAGAGCTACTTGTCTTTTGTTTGTTTATTTGTTTACCTTCCTTCCTTTGCACGTGATGAGGGGATGCAGAGTAAACTGAAGTCCTATTTTTGTATCTCCGGTGCTAATACTCCCAGTAGGAGCACTTCTAAATCCATCTTGACGCTTTATCTGGGAGACTTAATCCTCTCTCTCTAAGTGGGGAAGCACAACTATCATGTTGTTCCGGATGCATTTGAAAAAAACAAAACTATTATCCTTACTTTACAATATATTCCTTCCATTTCTTGACTCAAACCTGGGATTTTCTCTGAAGCAACCTAGGGAAAAATTGCTCTGACTCTGGTTTTCTTTGCTCTGTTTTGGACTGTGGTTCCTTCCACTCTATCTCCAACAAAATGGTTCTATCTGCTTCTAGAAATTCCACTCGAAGTCTGGTCTTCCCATGACATCCTTTAAAATTTTTTAGACTGCTATTTTAAAAGTAAATCTTTTCTGTCATTTCATAAAAATATTAAGATAGAAGGGCACAAACTGAGTGTATTTAATCAACCGCGTTGATCTAGAAGCATCCTACTTTGAACCAAACTTTGTTGAGAACTGCTTATTTTATTCTGCATATTCGCATCATCTAGGGAATTTTTTAAAATACCAGTATTAGGCCCAAACTCAGATAAATTAAATCAAAATCACTAGGGTTGGGGACTGGCCATCCCCATTTTTTTTTTTTTTAATCTCCCAGGTGATTTTAATGTATAGCCAAGTTTGACAGATTGTGTTATACCTCTTGTAACAAACTGCAAAATCCTTGGGGGCAGGAACTTAACATTGCTAATTTATGTAGCCAGTGCTTTATACACAGGCAAATAAAGGTTTATTAAATTGAATTAACAGTGCTCTGAAAAGCTCAGAGTATGGAAATTAAAGGTAATTGTTCACTTTTATTTTATTTTCTTGTGCTTCTGGGAATTAAAAAAAATAAAACTTTCTGAAAATATATTCATCTCAATTTTCTGCATGAGTAAGTAACCTAAATTAAGCCAAAATCTACAATCCATATGATATTATGAAAAACGTTGTGCGTTTTTATGGTTTATTAATTGCATAAGTGCATCCATGCATACACAGCCAACATTCACACCCATGTGACTTCTCTGTTTGTTCTTATAGTTGAAGCCACTTAATATTTTCATTTGAGATGTGAATTTTCCAATCGTCAAGGTAGCAATTTTACTGGTCACGTAATGCCCAGGATTATGTTTGATGAGTTTCTAGGGATTACTTTCTCATTTTGCTTCATGTGCTAATAAATCGGTTTAGTTCATCTGGGATAATGTGGCACAGACTAACGAATAAACTGCGTACCCAGAACTCTAAGCCTGGGAACGATGAATCACCAAGCTATAAATATGCTGAGGGCACCCAGACAGGTGCTGATAAATTACAGGATGGAGCTTTTTTCTGTAAGATGTTACTGGATTTTGAGCGTGAGTTAATACCTAGGTTCAGCGCTTTATCTATTTTTTAATCCGAGAAAAGCAATCTGTGAGACGTAATGTTGAATAAAATTAATAATAAACACAAGATTTTTCATGCACTTTTATTCTCGGGCATTGTGTGCACTCTGAGGATCTTTTTGATCATTCAGATCAGAGAATTTTCCTCTAATTATGCCATATTTGATACAGAATCTTCTTAAACTGACCTGCACTCTCATCTTCCCTTTGATGGATCAGCCCTACAGAAAGAACAACTCCCTTGGGGTCTACTGCTGGGAGAGCGAGAGGCCATATCCACAATAAAAAAAGAAAAGAATTTGTTTCAGTTTGGCTATGGTAACAATTGGTTATTATATAGAGTGTATCACATTTTCACAGTGCTGTTCCACAGCAAAAGTGTGAGTAAGAAAATTATGTTTTTACCACTGGAGTTCTCTTTTTAAAAATTTTTAATTATGGTAAAAAATATATAACATATTATTTACCACCTTAACCACTCTTTAGTGTCGAGTTCAGTAGTGTTATGTAGTCACATTGTTGTACAACCAATCTTCAGAACCTTTCTATATTGCAAAATTCAAATTCTACACCCATTAAACAACTCCCTCTTTTCCCCTCCCCCCAGCCCTGGCAACCACGAGCTTACTTTTCGTTTCTGTGAACTTGACAAGATATCTCATGTAAGTGGAATGATACAGAATTTGTCTTTTTGTGACTGGCTTATTTCTTTTTAACATAATGCCCTCAAAGTTCATTCATGTTGTAGCATGTGTCAGAATTTCCTTTAAGGCTGAATAATATTCCATTGTGTATATATATATATATATACCACATTTTGTTTGTGTGTACATCTGTCAATGGACACTTGGGTTGCTTCCATTTTCAGGCTATTGTGAATAATGCTACTGTGAACATGGGTTGGAGCTCCCTTTTATAAACATATTCTAACCTTTCTAAATCACTTCTCTTCTCTGCTACAGATAATCAAATATAACAGATTCTCCTAACCAGTCTGATTCTAAGGATTCCTGTGTCCATTCAAAACCTGCCAAATAGCAATGTCTTGGGGAGGGATTCTGGGGTATTACATACTCAAAAAAAAGAGCTGCATCGGATTATTTTGATAATTAGGAGATTTGGGGATCTAGAGGTACCTTGTATCCTCATAATTTAGATTACTTAAAGTTACATCTTAATCACTTACTCTCTACTCCTCTGATAAAAGATCATCTGGATCTTTTCCTGAAAGAGAATCTACAAAAGAAGAATTGTGCGCACAGAGTATTTTATAAGCACACATAACATCTCCATTTATTTATGTGCACTTTATTCTTAAATGGAGGAAATTCGTGAATACTTATTTTCAGATAAACAATACTGTAATTGTCTTATCAGCATGGCCAGCTAACTAGTTGTAAGCTGAAATTTTTACTAATCTTTATCTTAACAATGCTCAAGGGTACTTTAGCAACTTTTATAGACAGTTCTCAGAGTTTTTTTAGTAATGTATTCTTTACCAATATTAAAAATTAAGATAATGAAGAAAACATAGGAACATTTGAAAAATCAAATTACTGAATCACAATATTTACACTTTGGAAATATCTTTACATTTGTTAATTCATATTTTCGTAAATAATCCTACAGAGCTTATTCATATGAAGTTATTTGTCTTTTTCATCTTAACAAGTACTTCTACATTTTTAATTAAAAAGTCCTATATTGTACAGTTCTTTTTATAGAGGACTCTTCTTTTGTGATGACCACATACTTAATTTGTAATAACTTTATGCACCCACAATCTTCGAATTATTTTGATTAAATCTATTATTATGCTTTCTTCTAATAGCAATATCACAACCATGGTCAACTATATCCTATTTATATTTTTCATTATTTTATTTCCTTTCAAAATATTTGATTTGTCTGCATATTTGAACATTCCCAATGTTTTCAAGTATCTGGAAAACACAAATCTATTTGTGCTCTATGCGCCATGGTTTCAGATAACTAAATTGAATGTTTATGTGCTGTAAACAAGAGTCCTTAGCAATCATCTGATATGGATTACACTTCCCAAAATGTAATCCTCAAGAGGCACATTTAAATTTTTAGTGCTATTTATGTGGTAATTTAGTATTAAAATGTAAATAGTAATTTGTGTTTATAAGGGCATTTTGCTATAGACCATGAAACTGTCAGCATTTTATAGGTTTTAGAAGAAAATTCAATCCATTGAATACCCAAGCCAATGTTGAGTGTCTTTGATATTCCAAGTTTTGTGTTAATATCCTAAACATAAAAGTAATAATAATAATACCAACTATTCCCCTTCAATATCTTTTCAATCCAATTGGAAATATATTCAAAAGGAAAGTTGAACTATCAAAATTTTAATGATAGATGTATAGCATGTTATGACATCCCAGTGGATTTCTCTGTCTGGGAAAAAAAAAGTGAAGTTAGGGAATGAATATGAGATTAAAGAACTGAAACCATTTTATTGTCTTTGGAAGAAATCATTGAACACATATTCTTCTTTGAGAAGTAGGTTGAACGAATACTTACTTAGGGAATTGGGAGACGGTGTCAGTTAATTATTAGTTTTCCAGGATAAAGGGAAGGACAAGCATTGTGTTTACCCCAGGATATTAGAAAAATAGGAGAAAAACATTTGCCAACAGAATCTCAAAGTCCTTTAACAATATTACCTTTTCTTCTTATCCTCCCCAAACTGGGTAGGAGAATCTCCTACTTTCTTTATCATTATAAATTTCTATTATAAAAATTCAAATTTATATAAAAGCAATGAGTACAAAATAATAAATTCTTCTGAAATCATCACCCAGCTTCAACAATTATCAACATATGTTAATAACTTTAGTTGAGTTCTATTATTCATGCAGTGGATGTTATACAGAAACAGAATTTGAGATCTTGATAGTTCAAACCCTAAGATCTGAATCCCATCTCTCCACTCTAAAGCCCCCATTTCTTATGTAGAATAATGTAACAAAATAAGACAAAAACTGAAATGGCTGAAAAGTAGAAGCAATGACATTTTAACTAAGCAATGTTAACAATGAACTATTGGAAATACATTACAAAATATATCGCTATTAGCAAAAGAAAGGAATACTGAAAAATGTTGAGAGGGATGCAGGAAGGATGTGTGGACTACAGAAGGCAATATCTGAGCGTTGGGCAAAGTGCCAAATCTTTGCACAATTGATTTATGGCAGATTAAAATGAACATACAAGCAATTTCCATAGTGAGATATAGACAATTATTCTTGGTAGAACTCATAGTATGATACTTGCTTACCTATTAAAGAGCACAGCAAACTTTATTTAGAATCATGAAACAATCGAGGCATTTTCAAAAATGTCAAGAAGAGGATAAAAATCTTATACTGTTTTACAATATTTCTCTGAAGTTCCTACCATTCAGACAATTGTAAAAAAATATGACATATGAGTACTTGAAAGGAATAGACAATATAATCGTTATTTGCTAGGAGCAAAATTTTCTACCCCAAAGCAAAAACAATAATTGATTTACCGTTAGAACTAAATAATTTTAAGATGCATCTGAATATTTGATAAAAATAAAAATGCCAATAACTTTCTTGATCAGAAATAAATCTTTAGAAAATGCAATTAAAAACAATACCATTCACAGTAACAATACTTAAGGCTAATTCTAACAATAAATATAGAAAATCTCTATGAATAAAGGTGGAAGATCTCTATATAGAAAAAAAAAACACTGTTGAAGGACATAAAAAAGACATGGTCTATGGCAAAGACACAATATATTCAGTATTTTAGATAAACCAATTATTTCTTAATATTCAATGAATTCATTGTCATTCTATTAAAATATGGAAATTTATCATTCAACTAAAAAGATCAGTAGGAAAAATAAATGAACAAGAATAGGCAATACCAATTATAATTAATAACATTGTTCAGAAAATTATCCCAAAGATCATAAAACATATTAAAATTTCATAGAAATCAAGAGAGTATTCTATTGATAACAAGGATAGACCACAAGATAAGTGGCAGTGGAGTGCATTTGTCTATTTCCTTTGGAAACAAATTATGAACATTAATACAAAATTCAGTGAAGTTGAATCTGTGATGTGCTAAGGCATGGAAATTTTAGGAGGTTTATCTTCTGACTATAGCTCTCTGGAAAACATTGGCTAAGAAAAAGTAGATTCTGGAAAGGGATTTGACATATGGAGAAGGAAGTGGGTCCTAGATTTTCCTAAGACAGTGTCCTCAGTGTTGGTGATACTTTAAAATCAGCTGGTAAAATTTTAAGAAAAACCAAAACAGAATGCTACCTCTGACCAACTGAATAAGAATTCCTGGGGGAAGGACTCTGCGTTGAAATTTTTAAAATAAAAGTGAAAATAACCAGAAAAATTCCCAAATGACTTTGATGATGAATGGAAGATGAGAACTACTCTAGGGATTACCATTCTCTCCCTTTCACAGGAATTTAGGAATAGACACTCCTCTCTCATAGCAGATAAACTACCAGATGGCAATGATTATGATATGATGTTTCCTCTAGTAGATTTTGAGTAACTTGGAGTCAAGTTGTCACAAGTAGATATGCAAATATTTATTGGTGAATAAATTGAGTAGATAGAGGTACGTGGATAGGCAGGCATTCTGACAGGTTAAGTTTTTTTGCAGAGTTAGAACATTCGCTCTGTCAAAATATTTGGGAGGGTTAAGCAGTGGAGCTTATCTGTCTGATTCCAAAACTGTGCATTTAACCTCACCAATTTTATCTCTCTTTCCGATGGTTCCTATAAAGATGGACAAAATACTTTAGGTTTAAATGAGTAGTCCTCAAATGTCACGTTAATGCTTTGAAAACTAAATTTTTATATAAATATGAATTATGATTCTTGTTCATGATAGGTATAATATTAGGATAAATATATGACAATTTTTGAGCTAGAAAAATGGCAGTTTAATTTGAATCAAACTTAAACACAATTCTGAAAAGAACATTGCAATGAAGATAGACTTCCCACCTCTCCACAGTTTTCTTGACAATTAAATTTAAAAGTTGATTATAAGACAGACAGCACTGAGACAGATTTGTTTAGATAGGGACACTTATTCTCACAGAAAGCAACAGCTAAATTGCAATTATCTAAACTAGTAATAATTCTTATCAAAGGTATTCTGCAAATCACCAGACCAGGAGGATATTATATGAACAAAGAGAAGAAAGAAAGAAAGAATAGAGAAATAAATAAGAAAAATGGAGGAAAAGAAACAACTCAAAGTAAGAGAGAAGAAGAGAGAAGAAAGAGGATTTGGAGTAAACAACTTTGAAAAATTCTATACACTATAGCTTTCTGTCATATTCAAACGCTGCGCATAGGTATATTAAAGATCTACAATGGTTCTCAGGAAAAAAGTCTGTTTAATCCAGCATATCCCAAATTTTTTAATCTAACATTTGACCCAAGAATCCTTTTAACATATAACACTTATTAACATTTTGACAAAAAGTGTTATGTTAAAAAAAATTTCTGGTATAGTACCAATATAACATCCTACAAAAGGTGTTACACGTTTATTTTTGGTTGTCGTGATAAATGTCTAGGATTTTAGGTCATGATCATCTTGATAGAGATTACCTATTTGTGAACTCAAACCCCTTTTAGTTGCTTTACAATGGAGGAAACTGTTCATTAAGTTGTAGTACATATTTGCTTTTTTATGTGGCAGCCCAGCACCTGAACACCAATAGATCTTGGTGAGAGTCAGACATACTATCAAGTATAAAAGCTGGATGCTTACTTATCTGCCTGATACTTGCTTACCTGGCTTTCTTTGCAGCCATGATATGGATGCATGATTCAAGGCTGTGCCAATTAGATGCACCTACTGGACGTGACTCAGCAGTACACTCTCAAGGAGGTAGAACTAGAAAAGAAGATTCTAGCAGAGAGGAAAATGAATTGTGGGGCCCGTGGTAGCAATAGTGCTTGCCACAGCATCCTGTGTCTTATGCTGGTGGCATTTGTTGTGCAAGTGGAGACATTTAGCTACAGTGTTCTCTTCTTGAGATGAGTTCTGCAGCATAATTTTGAGCATTATTACTGTCTGAATATCCCCAGATATGACCCACCCTTCCGGGTAATTTATGGACTACATAATATGCTTTAAACAAATTTCTCATCTGCTTAAGTCAGTTATAATTGGTTTCTCTTGCTTGCAACTAAGAACCCAGACTGATACTGTGGGCTTAATCTTACTAATGAGAAAGAAATGAAATATAAATGGTGTGAAGGAGCTATAACTCTTCTATGTCCCTGAGATAGTTGGTTGTTGGGAAACAATATTATGGAATTCTACAGAGGAGATACATAATTTTCAGAAGCATGAGGGAGGCAAGTTGCAAGCAGGGTCAGCATGAGTGGTAGAGTGCCAGAGTTTAGTAATGAGGGAGGGTATTTCTTCCCAAAGAGAAAAATAGTACGTCCGTCTGTTTATAATTTACGGCATAATTTAATCTTGCCGTTTCTTTATTTGGTTACTGTCATTTTTGCCTTTTGATTTGTTTGAATTTAATTGCTTCATAAAAGATTTGCGGTTGTACCAGATTGTTCTGAGGTCAATAGTTTAAGAGTTATCTTCGATGTACAACAAAAGATAGTTTAGTGCAGAAAACATGTGACAGATAATAATGTTGCAATGTCTGAAAACAAAGTGAAATGATCTTTGACAAGATTATACTATATCTTCCAAAGATAATAATATACTTGATATTTGCAAACACTCTACAGTTTTCAAAGCTCTGTTAATATATTATATCTGAGGCCCATTCCATCAAACACAAAGCTCTTAATTTTATTTTAATCGTTTTGATGGAAATCTATTTCACACTGAATATGAATTTCTTAAACAGGAAAATATTGGACATAATGTAAACTTTTGTTGTAACTTTATGTTGTTATTGTGAGTGTAGATGAGGAAATAGTTTCAGAAACATCCATTTCAAGTCAATTTACAGGGCACCTGTTGTGTGCCCAGCATTATGCTAGGTGTAAGGATACAAAAATAAACAAGAAGTAGTTCTTGCCTTTGAGAAGCAAAAGGCTGGCAGGAGGCAATAGTGGTTACTAAAATTCAACAAAGTAAGTATGTTGAAGAGGCTTAATATGAAATGCAATCATTATACTCGCCCAACTTTTTCAGAGTTATTGTAAAGACCAAGTTTGAAACCGCAAGGTTCAGCACAGGGAGTAGACAGGATTATAATCACAAAGCTGCTACTACTGATGCAGAAAACAGTCACACAGCTGAAAGTGTGTGGGGTCATGTGGTAAAGTAGAAAGAGCAGGAGTCTTGGTAGGATAAAAATCTTGGGTTCAAACCAACCCAAGGGAGCTTCTGATATTTACCAGCTGTGTGAATGTGGGCGAGCGTCCTAACTTTTCTGAGTTTCTGTTTCCTACTTGTCAAAACTAGAATAATACATACCTTAAAGGTTGCATTGAGAGTTAGGGAGAATAATGGCTCATCAGTGTAGAATTTCAATTATTTTATAGAGAAATCACCCAAGTCTATAGTCCTGTGAAATTTAGCCTATCACAATGCCTGACACGTAATCAGCATTCAATATGTATGTGTTAAATTGCAAAGAGATGCATATATTTGAGTCTATCTTTGAGATAGGTAGGGTAGGTATTATCTCAAGCATTTATACTGTGCATGGGAGAGTCATATTTACTTTAGATAATAGAGAACACATTTACATATCAATTAATTTAAAATTGGGAAAACTAATGACATTCTGAACAGAAAAAGAGCTTAATCTCTGACTTATTTACATAAATTACATGTTCTGGGTACTTTTCCATTTGTACACAAATAATAAACAAATGGAAACCTTAAATGGAAAAAAATAACAGCTTTTTGGGGCTGGTCTGGTGGCGTAGCTGTTAAGTTTGCATGCTCCACTTCGGCAGCCTGGGGTTCGCAGGTTTGGATCCCAGGTGTGGACCTACACACTGCTCATCAAGCCATGCTGTGGCAGCATCCCGCATACAAAATAGAGGAGGATTGGCACGGATGTGAACTCAGGACTAATCTTCCTCACAAAACAACCCCCCAAAACCCCCAGCTTTTCACCTGTGGTATGGATCATTACTGGCGAATAAAACAAATCTAAAACAAGTTAGTCAATGTTTTCTATGGGAAAATCTTATTTAATCACAGGGATTCAGTTTCTGAATATTTATGTATGAATTTGAAATATATGAGCAGCTCCCTTGATAGAGTGGACATCTGCATTTTATCCGTCATTTTATTACAAATCCCTGAATTTAAAACAAATTTTAGAAATATACTCAAATGCCCTTGTGAATGAAAAGTTCAAATATACATGCTTTTGGATTTTCTGAATCACCATGCTCAAGAGAATAAGAGAACATATAGAGACTTAATACTCTAAACATCTACTTATGATAATTCACGTGTAGCCAGTCTCCAACTTAACATTTTACCTCCAATTTTGCTGCAATGTGAGTCATTTTTGATGTCAAAGGACAGACATGAATAGGAACGGTAACAGGGCAGGCAGAGAGTGAAGTAGACACCTAAAAGGTAGTGTGTGTTACATAGAGTGAGCTGAATTATTGAGATTAGGTACCAAGCTACCTGCATAATGTATCAAGGCAGAGTAGGGACCAGAATGAGAGCCAGATTTCTGAAGGGAATCTGATAGGAAGTCTGAAATGGGCTACCAAGAAGCAAGGCAGTAGAAACCTATCTGGCAGAGCTGAGCATGTTTACAGAGATAGCATTTTGTGCTGGTCATAAATCTCTGAGGACCCAAGGACCTGCCCTCATGCTTGGGATTTGTCTTACCTTCCATAATATATTCGTATTATCTGGACATTTGCCAACATGGTATGTTCCAAGTTGTTTGAATCTTGGATTTCATTCTCTCAGAGAACAGCATTGTTACATATGGAAGATGGAGTCCTGAATTAGGCATATGTAAGTACCTAGTGAAACATCAGCAGCACGGTAGGATATCCACCAAATGCCAATTTTCCTTCCCTTCAGAGCCTGTGTCCACAACTTCCTGATATCCAAATACTTCTATCATCATCTTGCCCATGGAAAGCCCATTCATCTGTCCCGCTCCAAGGTCAGCGTCCTGTCTTCACAGTCCCGGTTTGATTCTTTAGGGAACTCTGGTATTGGCATTATTTACATTTTCATAGGATTTTGTATTTCCCTTATCACACAAAACCAGTCATCTTGTATTATAGATATAATAGATATTAGGGGAAGGAGAAAATACTAACTGAATAACCATTCTTTAGCCTATCAGAGCATGTTGCTAAGAGTCTTGACAATTGCATGGAGGAAATGGTTATGAAAAAATTTAGTTGTTCAAGAGACTGGATTAAAATTCATTAACAAAAAGGACTAGGTAAAAATCACCCCCAAACTAGGGAAATGCCCTCAGTGGTCAGAGAACTCTCCATTAGGAATCATGCTGAAAGTCTGCACCCAAGACAGTGGGCAATGACATGCAGACATCTTCGGACACAACCTGCTTCCCAGCCACTATCACTTGATTTTGTGGTACTTATTCAAAGTATTCACCACTCTCAGATATTTTCTTATCAGTTTCTTTATTCATTTACTATATAACATCATTCTCAGTGTCATATAAGCTCCATACAGTCAGAAATCTTGTCTCATTCACTATGATCTTTCCAGGACCCAGAAAAATATCTGGCATGGAGTAGATGTTGGTTGAACCGTGGAATAAATGAGAGAATGGATGAGCAATGCTAAAATTTTGCAAGGAAAAGAAAAAAGATTGGGGGCCTAGGATCCCCAGGATTTTTCTGATTAGAATTTATGTTTAGGAAAATGTTTTCATTACAATTACAATTATTACCAACGTTCTTTGAATTTCTTTTCTAAGCTTTCCCCCCCCTCCTTTGAGGGGGAGGGGCAGGTATTGTTCTTGGCATCAACAACTCAATCCTTATCATGCTAAAAATGATGTAGAGGAAGCATGTGGCTTAGTAGATCACTCAGAAATTTTTGTTATCTTGATGTTCACACACCTCTACAATGCTGTGGATTCTTGAATCACAATCTAGCTTGCGAAACAAGCTAATGTCATAACCATGAACCTGACTCTATTTTTCTTTGTTTTATGCCTCACACATAGACCACTTAATAAATGTTTAAAGAATAAAGCGGATTCTATTCAACTACACCTAACCGCCATCTATAATTCCAGTTCTCAAGAAAATGCATTTAAAGTGATTTTGTACTATAGAAACACACCTCCTTCCTTACCTTGACATGTGGCAGTACCTTTTTTTTTAGGAAAATTGGCCCTGCACTAACATATGTTACCAATCTTCCTCTTTTTTCTTTTCTCCCCAAAGCCCCAATACATAGTTGTGTATCACAGTTGTAGAGTTGTAGCTCTTCCATAGGGGACCCTGCCTCAGCATGGCTTGATAAGCGGTGAGTAGGTAGGCGCCCCGGATGTGAACTGGCAAACCCAGGGCCGCCGAAGCGGAACCGCAAACTTAACTGCTACACCACCAGGCCGGCCTCTAGCAGCACCTTCTTACATACAGTAGTGGGTGCTCTCAGGTTAATGCAGAGAAAGAGGAGGAACATGCCTCTGGTCACTGGTTTAGGGGGCTTGCTACGGTTTGGTCTGCATCACGTGGAAGCTTATTGGAAATGCAGAATCTAGGGCGTCCCCCAGGACTTCTCATTTCCAATCTGTGTTTTTATCAAGATCCTCTGGTGATTTGTCTGCACATTAAAATTTGAAAAGCAATGGTTTAGGGGAGGTAGGTCAACTACTGTGTTACCCTCAGGCATCAGTAATGTCTTAAATATCTACATCTATGCAAGAGCTTCTAGATAGCTGCATATTGGTAGACAATAAAATTCCTCCTCAGTTGCTCTGTGGAGTATAACCTCTTCCAAAATTCTACTTGTATATTCATCAGTTTCCAGAAAACATACTCGATGAAGTGTTTTGAATTAATCAATTCAGCGTTTAAATGATGAAATCTGCAGTCTTGATAAAGCATGATAAACAGCTGCTGTCTTTCATGTGTGCCTCCATGAAGGGGGAGTTAGAAATACTGGAAACTCATTACTTCTCTGCTTCTTGCCAAAAAATATCCTTTCTTATTCAGAAGTTGGCACAACTTCCAAGTTGAAGGAATCACTGGATCTTGCATCTAGAAACATCTGCTTTAATCTGTGCTTGAAATAAATTGGAACATAAACATCTTTCATTGACCTTCCTCTTCTCGGCACTTCTACAGCACTTAGAGTCTGCGTCATAAAATTAACATCACATTGTAGAATGCTTTGCACTGCAGGATGTTTCACAATTGTAACAATGTCAAACAGTAACATAGATAATACGTACTATAGAAATTCAAAGAAGAAATTTGGATTGCTCAGGTAGTCAAATGAACTATATGGAGAAGATGGGTATCAAACCTGGTACTAAAAGATGAAGACGGATTGACTAGTGGACAGAAAAGGGCATGAAATTTCAATGAGAGCAATGACAATGACAAAGATATGAATGTTGAATGAACAAAGCAAGTTGAATTAATGAGGAAATGTGTTAATGAAGTGTGATGATGGGACTCACAATTAGAAATGTTGACCAAGACAGATTGGTGTTGATTTCCAAGTTGAACATGAATATTTCCTGGAGTAAATAGAGATGTTCTGAGTAAGTAACAAAATGGCGGAAAAAAAGGTATGTGGCATGGAAGTCTAATACTGATCTCAGTATTGTAATGCGGGGTCTTAATAAATGATTGCTGAATGGGAAACAATTGAATATACAGTGATTCATGTAATTTTCAGGAAAGGAAATTAGTATCTGAAGTCAATGAACTCTTCTGCAATTTGTTTATGCATTGCACAATTTTCAAAAGGGTAGCAGCAATTGACAGAAAGTCATCAACAGAGGCAACAAGTGTAAATGCAGGATATACACACATCTGAACACGGCTGTAAGTGGGACTCTATAGAATTTTTCCCTCTGGATGTATTTCTGGATTTCAAGTACTTTCAAAGATGCCTTTCAGTCTTTCAGGGGTGAGGATTTCTAGATCATTGGAGAAATTCCCTTTATCATTATGCATTCTGAATATTCTATCCTGGTGGTTCCTCCTAATTGTCATGAAGGTTGGCAAGATAACTACCTGCCCATAAAGTTCAAGTATTTGTTTACAACCTGACGCATTCTTCAGTGATAACCACAGGATGAATCAAAGCTCAGTTTCCCAGGATCAGTTTCTTGAAGTATTTTCCCTCTTGCTTTCAGTACCCTAGAAAGCCCAGGCTTCAAGACTGCCCGCAGCATTTTCCAACGTTCAGTATGATCATTTCTCTGTAGATATTGGCAGAACTGCTACAGAATCATCATGTCAAAACTTCCATGTGAAACATTCGTTTGTAGAAAGGTCATGATGATACTGACACTTCCTGGGGCAGCATGAATGTTCTTAGGGGATACCTAAGAACCTACAATACCCCACCAAAAAGAGTAGAAAGGTGACTTGTGGATTACTGAGCGTGAAACAAGTGATAGGTGCCTTTGATAGAACTCTAGAGCGAATAAAGAGGCTCTTTTAATTTGGGAAATCTATTCTCCTTGTCAGAGGGAAAAGCAGGCTTAATCCATGTAATCCAAGTTTTTCTTCATTTCCACAATTTGAGATTATGGTAAACTAATGGGAGAAGAGATGATGGAGCAGAATGCAGAAGATTGCTTTGATATCCCATTTCATCATGTCTAGATTAAACTATCTAGAAAGCAGGCTAGTAATTAAGAGGAGCTACAGAATGAAACCTGTTGGGTGGGGGAGTAAAAGTCTAATGTCACAACCCAATTTACATTTGTTAAATTAAGTGAATCATTAAAGATTGGACGATTGGAAAGGCAACAGTTGTAATCAATCAACAACTCAATCACCATAAACTATTTTGAGCACCTACAATAAATTTAAAACAGTCTATTTAACTTACTTTGTTTTGTATACTCAGTGATATTATATGCTCTTTTAGTGTACAGATTATATCCAGTAATGCTATGATTTGCTCGCTGGAAGCCCACAATACATATATGTTCATTTATAAGATGAGCAAGGGCTGAATCTATCCCTTCAAGGGTAACAGAGAGACTGGGATTCTCTCACTGATGAACTGTGTTCTCAATCAGCCTGCTCTGAAAGGACTTGAATCTTAAAATCTTAAAAGACTATTATCCTGGAAAGGGATCTTAGAGCCTCCATAGGATAACATTCTCTTTAATGCATGGGTCTGCTAATGTTCTAGATCTACGCATGCTGACTTGTAGCATGATTCTCATAAGCCTGACCTCATGCTTGGTTAAAATATGAAGTAGTTTATGTAGTGGGATCTGAGAAGCTTCTAAAAGTTGCCCCTTCAGAATACAGATGTTTTAAGCGGGTTGAGAGCTTCTAATTTCTGGGTGCAGAGCCATTAGCTAAATGACAGGAAAAAGAGGAGAATGAACCTGTTACCACTCACTGATCCCTAGAATTACTAGATCTCCTCTTCTATAAATTCAGAAGTTTGGCTAAAAGACAACTGAATATTAACCTGGTTGCACATTAGAATCACATGGAGGACTTTAAATATATACCAATGTTTAGTCACCATCTCCAGATATTGTAATTTAACTGGTCTGAGTTGCTGCTGGGCATCTGTAACTTTTAAAGCTCTTCAGATGGTCCTATTCCACCATCAGAGTTGAGAACTACTGGAAGAGAGATCTTCAAGGTGGTCTCCAATTCTAACATTCCAAGAATCTGGAAACAGTAGGTCTAGTAAGTTCCCAAGTTTGAGTCACTATAGCTTTAATCACCCATTGTTACTCTTGTGAGGGCTTTCCACATGCCATCCAATGGACATTTCCAATTAGTGAGCTCAAATAGCCTCCCAAAAGAAGAAATTTGTTGACTTCAATTTTTACCATGAATGTGAGTCCCTGAGAATTTTTTCCAATTTTAGCAAATATTACACTAATTGTAAAGATTATACAGATAAGGATGGATTATTTGTCAAAAGTTGATGAAATTAGCTCCTATCTGCAATATTCCTTCTGTGAGAAGATTGAGAAATATTTGTTGGTGGAAAATTCTATAAAGACAATTCTTTTATAGCATCTACAAATCCTTGCAAAAGCACTACAAGTGATAAAATAACTTCAGTGGGTTATTGTCACATGAAGATATTAGTCAGAACTTATAAAACCATTGTTGGCCGTGGGAGATGGTTATAAATGTGTTTTGCTGTAAATTGCTGAGGAAATATAAAAGTGTATTATTATTTTGGATTCTATTTATTGGAAATATTTTGAGAACGGGAAATTTAATTAGCTGGCTGACTGGACTTAAAGGTGACTGGCAAGAGCCATCCTTCACAAATTGCAATTTCAAAAAGCTGCAGTTCAGTCTAAGGATTTAGCCTGAGGATTGTCCCTGATTGAATTTGTAGAACCAAGGCTCATAGATTTTTTTCCATTGTTGGTCTTCATATTTAATCATTCCTGAAAGTCTAGAGCTGAATTGAGAATTTTGCTCATTTACTGTTTTGAAGCACTGTAAGACTCTAGCACAAAGTAGTTTCATTGTGGGGTAGGATAAATGTTTCTCACAGGTGAACGTTTCCTGCAGTTCTGTTACCGTGTTGCACCATGAGAGATTGCATTCTTAGCAGAGGCTGAAACAATTCTCTCTTAGGCTCAAACAACAACAACAAAAATGTTGACAGGAGGAAAGTTAGAGCAAGAAGCACTAGAAGAGGAGAAAGGAGTTAGCTAATGGGAATGATGTTCAGGAGTCTTTCTCGGGGTCAGCCTCAGCTCTGTACTCAGCACAACGCCTGGCACCCAACTGCTGTGGGCATTGAGTGTTTCCTCTGTATTGGGTGTTGAGCTAGACACTTTCCTTACTTTATCTCATTTATCCCTCATCAAAACTATATGAGGGCTGTCAGCATTCCCTTAGGCACCAGTTCATTTTTTTTTTTGCCCTGGGACTCCCTTCTTTAGAGGATCTGCTCTGGGTTTCCAGAGCAATATTTTTCTTCTAGTCAAGGGGACCTGTCCAGCTAGAGCCCTACCCCTTTCTAGACTATGTTCTGGGTCTTTGGAACTGTGGTATTCCTGGTAGAAATGGTCTTGAGCCCACTTCCCAAGACAATGCAGGCCTCATTCCCAAGGACAGATTACAACCCTAAAAACAAAATCTGAAGGGAGGCAACCTGGGACTGGTATGGGGCCCTATGTTGTAAGGAAACCATTTGTCTTTTATCTCATTGCTCTGTCATCCCCACCATATTGCTTTCACCTCATACCTCAAGAGAGCCACTTAAGCTCTGGCCATCGTATTCTCATTTCAGCCAGAAAGAGAGAGAAAGGAAAGAAAAAGCCCATCTTCTCCCTTCAAGGACACTTACAAAGCTCTCCTTACATCCCCTTAACCATAATTTGTGTGGTTGTGTGTGTGTCTGTGAGAGAGAAAGAGAGATTGAGAGACGGAGAAGAGGTCTTGTTAAAGGCACAGTTATTTTGTATTATCTGGCACATTTATTGAAATTACTGACAAATTAATTTAATTTTGGTATTTTCATTTTGCATTGTTCTATTTGTCATGTTTTACTCCTTTCCTTCCTTAGAGTGATTCCCTTTTTTTGTTTTCTTGCATGGTTTTTCTAAATTACTTGAGGTTATTATTGCATTTTTCTCTCTACCCTATTTGAGGATTTCTATTCTTTTAGTAGTTACCATCAACAATCAAATAAATATTTAATAAAGTCAACCTCTTTGCATACCACTGGAGTAATAAAAGCATGTAGGATGGCTTTAATTCTAAGTATTCCCTTCCCTCTCTGAGGTTGAGACAAATAAACCGACAGGCAGAAAACTAGAGCTAGAGTCACTGACAGAGGAGGGAAAGGGGTTAAATAGTGGGAGGGAATAACATTCAGGAGCCTGAGAAGTTGTAATATTACAGGCAGTTGTTGTCTGCTGTTTTAACGCAGCCTCGTTGCAAGCCAAAATTAATTATTATTATTTTTTTACACCATTAATTTATCTTTAGATATACATGCCTTATTCTCTTTGCTCACCAGCCTCATTTCCATTTCAGATATTCTTTCTGGAATCATTTTTTTTTTTCTTCCTCTTCTATTAGGTCATTGAGAAGTTCTTTCACAAAAGTTTTTGTTCATCTGAAAATGTCTTTACTTGCTTTCATTCTTGAAAACGGATTTCCTGAGTAACCAACATAATTGGGCACTTATTTTCTCTCTGAACTTTGAAGATATATTTTACTCTTTACTTGCTACCATTATTTCTCTTGAGAATTTGTCATTCTAATTGTCACACCTTCGTTAATTTTTTTCATGGCTGCTGCTAAGATCTTTATACTTTGTAGTTTCACCATGATTTGTTCAGATAAGAATTCTTTTAATTTATGTTGTTTGGAATTCTTTGTCTCCCAAATGGTATCATTCATCATCCTACTCAACACTAGAAAACTTTCAGATGTTACGTCTCTAAATATTACTTCCATACAAGTTTTTAAATTATTTCTTCATGGTATTTATTGAAAACATATTTTGGATCCTCTCACTCTATCCCCCATATCTCTGACATTTTCCTACCTATTTTTTATTTCTTTATTTCTGTGTTGCATTTTCTGTGATTTCTTCTCATCCTATTTGCCAGTTCTCTTCAGCCCTGTCAAACTTCTGTGTAATACCTTGTTAAATTGTTAATTTTAATTACATTGATTTTTTTCGGTAACTTCTGTCTAGTTCTTTACTAAATATATTTAATTTCCTCCTCTATTTTCTGGTAGTCTTTCTATCCAGATGTTTTCAATTCTCTCTTATTTCCTTAAATTTAAGTCTATCTCTTTAGAGTTCTTTAAAAAATTTTTTGATATCTCAATTTTTGTAATTCTGATATTGTTTCTGTTTATTCTCACTTGTGATAGCTTGTTTTCCTTTGTGCCTGGCATGATTTTTTTATTGGGAGCTCAGATTTGTTGACATTGTGTGTTGGGTTTGTATTTTTCCAGGGAGAATTTTGGATAGCTTCTTCAAGGTACTTGGATGAAAAATAGATCTAGGTCCAATATAAATTGCAATTCTTGACTTACATGTTTTGAACTGAATATGTACAGTAGATTCAGGCCACAAAATATTTGAAGGCCAGTCTTTGACCATACAGTCTTGTCGGGATGGGGGAAAATCCCATTTCTTGTGTTCTTATGGCTGGACTAATAATAAAATTGACAGAAGACCAGATCAACAGGGAAAAATCCAGTTTAATAGGTACATATTGGAGGTCATAGAGAAATGATGCTCAGAGAGTGAACAAAGTATATATATCTTTTACACAAAGAAACAGTAAATTTGTGAGGAATGACAGCACAAAGAAACTTAGATTTGAGGTATGTAATTAGTGAAGAATTTAAGGAGAGTTTAGGCTTGAGGTAGTAAATTAGCAAGGTTTGTTTATAGAGGCTTCCCAGCCCTGAATTCCCTAGCTCTGGTGACAAGGATGCAGGGAGAGCACCTTTCACATGGGAGATTTCTTCCTGCTGCCAGGGGGAACAGAGACAGGAGGATCAGAATGCCCTTTTTGCTTCTCAAGTAACTTTAACTCAAAATAATCAATATGCTATTGTGGGATATTTTGGGGGTGGCCTGCCCTGGGCCCCAGTGGTCTCAGTGAAGGTCTTATTTACAAAAAGACTTTACTTAGTGCCAAAGCCAAGTAAATCTCTATAGGTGTCTTTTTCTGTCATAGCCATTATTGTATGTGACTTGTTCAACTCCTTGCTCTTGTAGCTCTAGGTAATATGGGATCTATGTGTACCCCCAGATTAACTTTCGTTTCCAGTGCTAGCTTAAATCCATGCTCCTTGCTCCCTGATTGCACCTGAGTTGAGCTATCTCCTTTATTCTTGGCATGCTCATCTAGTTACTTGAGAGAGTATTTTCAATTATTTTATCAATCTATGTTAGTGGTTATGTAACAGGAGAATTTTGCAATTTCGAGGCCATCATTATTTTGGAAACACAAGACTCATCTTCACCCATAGAAAATTGCTCTATTCTCAGTAGGAATACATTTTAAAAAGAATTCAAAATATCACCAGGCTCAGATAAAATTCTGTGATTTTCAGGATGCTCATATTACATAAGAGAATCAGGGAATGATTTGAGGTGTGATTAGATGGCACCAACAGTATAATTGTGACAAAAACCCATCTGAAACCAGGCTGTCTGGGTTCAAACCCTTGCTCTTTTACTTGGTAGCTGTGTGATATTTGGTGAGTTGATTAATATCTTTGGGTTCCAGTTTTCTCCTCTTTAAAAGAAGGATGATATTAATAACTACTTCATAAGATTTCTCTGAGGAGTGAATATATTGGCACATGTAAATCACTTAGAAAATGTCTAGCACATGGTAAGACTGAAAAATATCTAGTTATTATTATGATAGGTATTGGTGACACCAATTAGTAAATTGCAAATTAATCTTACAAACAACAGGATAAAAAAGTAATGATAGGCAACATCGTTTAAAATTCAGGCTCATATTTTTCTTTCTTAATTTAAAACGAGCTGAGTTTCAAAGCTTTCAACAAATGAATGAAAGACAGATTTAAGGATTTTTTTTTTTAATGGGACTTGAGTTAAAGTGTTCATTTTAAATATGCTTCTGAGTAAGTATATGAGACACTGATCTTTAAAGGTATGTGAGTTTAACTTATACATTTTAGTTAAATGAGATCCCAAACATATGAACCTGATTTTTAATGGTGTTGCCTTTCTTTAGATATATTTAACATTCAGAAATGGTTTTGACACAAATTTGATCCCCATTTTGGAAAAATCTGAAGTTTCTAACAAATGGCTGCTGCTATTAGGATGCATTTTCTATTTACATTTATTCATTTCCTTTTAAAAATGCTAAGCTTTTAAGGCAAAGAAAAGGTCTTATCTCCAGTGTTTTGAAAATAGGTGTTTTCAGCTGTCAATATGTTGTAAAATTATGTTTAATCTCTTTTCTCTAACCTGCAGAAGAGAAATAGCCTGAACTGCTCTAAGTCCATATAAATATATGCACCGTGGGTTTGCTGAGGAAGAATTTAAATTCCTTCTCTGCCCCTCTGGAGGAATATGTAATGCAGCATTTTTTCTTCAGTGCACTTTAGGACATTCATGCTAGAAATCTCACAGAAGAGGTAATCAGGGTAGGCATTTTGTTCAGTGATATGATTCTTTGGAAATGAGATAATCCCTTCCCCAATTTGGGGTATAACAATTTGCTTTTTTATATACCTCTTCCTGAAGACTGATATTTTGTTCTAGGCCTCTACGAATCTTGAATCCTTCATTTGGACGTAATTATAAAAAGGATGGAATTGGGTGTTGGGGACACAAAAGTATAAGTAAAGAAAATGAGAGATCAGGAGCACAGATTTTCCGAGTGTGTCCTTTAGAGGTAAAAGGAAACTTCAACAAAATAAAGCTAGCTTTATAATTCTGAAGGGGAGCAAGATTTGTCACCCCAAAATATGCCTCTTTGCCATAAAGATTATTTTAGGCTGACTATTTTTAAGAAACAGTGGACATAGGAAAAGCTCTGAAAACCTACTAAAAGTTACCCTTTTGTAAGAGATATTTACACTCATAAGGAAAATCTCCACTTATAAGGCTATCTCCCTCTCCCTACCAGGGCAAGTAGGATGGCCAAATCAATGGAGAAGGCATGGACTTAAATCTGCACGACAACCTCACCCTTGTTTACTGTGCTTTTCCTAGTAACCTCCCATAAATGGCTCTCCCACACCCCAAAACCTTTCTTCTGTCTTTAGCTGAAGATGGTGTTTGAGGTGGTGGCTTGGGCCATTTCAGAGAGTTACTCAGTTTTCCTGGGTCTCTCCCATGTATGCACAAGGTATACATGTTATTACACTTCTATTTGTTTTTCTCCTGTTAAGTGTCTTTTATTACAGGGGAGTCTCAGCCAAGACCCTAGAAGAGTAGAGGGAAAATTATTTTTTTCCCCTGCAATTCTAAATCAGCATTTGTTGCTGGTAGGTGTTGAGGGGCTGTTGATATCAGATGAAAATGATCTGCTATATCCTCATGAGTGCTGGACTGAAGTTATTACAATTGATGCACAGGCTCTGCAATTTTCGATATCAGAAAGGTTTTGAGAAACACAACTGTAGTAAACTCAATAGGAAAAATCAAGTTGATTCAGTGTTTTATCTAGTTAAGTGCACACATTGCTCCCATCTCTGAGGACACAATGGGAACCTTGAGATGGTGTCAAAAATTCTCAAAAAGGCATTTTCATTAAAATTATCTAAAAGAAAGCCTAAAATTTTTCTATCAACCAAAGAAATTAATTGTATTTACTGGATGTTAATTGTAATTATTAGTACTAATGTAAGATCTGTGAGTGGTGATTGATGTTCTCTTTATTTTTATTTTCATGCATGTAAATACCATAAAGATTTTCTTAAGTCTACACACAAAATTGGTCCTCCAGTTTCTTTTTCTCACAAAGGCTACAATTCTTCAAGCACACATGTTCCCAGTGAGGTGGCTCTCGGGAACTGACCATTGCTTTTGGATAAAGAAACACTGCCCCCGAATTCTATTTCTTTAAGATGAGATTGTTATTTGTGTCCCTACAACAACTTCAAGGTTCAAGGGTGCCATGGTCCTGCCTTATATCTCTGTCCTTATACATAATATTTCATGAAATGAAAAGCTATAAACATATGGAGATTCATTTAATAGATCATGTCCATTTTAATTTGTATAAACTAGCCAAGTACTTCTAAGAGTCATGGTAAAACACAGCAGGTTCTTCTAAAATCAGAAATCAATGATGTCAGCATTATTTCTCTATGCTAGCATCAGGTCCAATGTGAGGTAAGCAACAATACCATTCATATAGCAGGGTGCACCATTCATATAGCAGGGTGCTTTAACTAATTAGTTCTTCAATTAGTGTAACTAGTTTATTGTACTAGGTTGACTGAGTGAGATGAAAGCAGGAAATAGCTTTTATCTCCCTTTATATCACTATTTTTTAAATAGGAAAAGATCTCTCTTCCCTGCCCCTGGATATCTCAAGTAGGAATCATGGCTCTTCCCAGCATTATTATTTAAAAACAGGACCATCTTAAGTTGCTATCAATCCAACTCAAAATAAATCAAACTTTATCTTTTCTTCAGTTTAAAACTCACCTTTCCACTGACGCTCCCTACCCGACCTGCACTGAGGACGAGGATCCCTGACACTCAGAAGGATCTTCTTTTCTAGGAATTTTCTTTCCGCCTAAACCCTTCTTCAAAGCCTTCACATTTCCTACTTTGATTACATTGAGTGCATTGGCTACAATTCTATAAAATGGTTTTGAGCCACCTGTTAGCAAGTCCTGCATGGATGGTCTTTAGGAAGTGTGATTACCTAGCACCTGTTGTTCTCAGTTATCATTCTAACTCTGACAGAGTCCCTTTTAACATCATTTCACTTTTACTAATGCAAACATATTTATATTCAGTTAATATTCCAGACACTGTCCCAAAACATGGTAACATTTATATAGTTCAGAGTTAAATAAGGGTAAAATAAATTATATTAATTAAATAAAAAGTACTTTTAAAAAGTAAACCAACAATCAGGAGAGTAGGGTGAAATAGAATTTAATATTTATTTGGAGGGAGATTTTTGGGTTTGTTTCACTTGGTGAAAGCCGATTTTTTTTTTGTTTGTTTTAAATATAAGAAATTACTACCCTCTAACCTTTAGATCCATTAAGTTTTACCAAGTGTTTCATCATATATTTTATAGCAAAAAGATCCAGCTCAAGATCACACAGTGCACTGTGTTCTTTCATCTGAAGCAGGGCTTTAGTCTTTCTGTGCCTTGATTGATCTTGACACTTTTCAATATTACAGGCAATAATTTTGTGGAATGCCCCTCTATTTTGTTTGCCTGATGTTTCCTCATGATGAGATTCAAATGATACGTCTTTGGCAGGTTTATTACAGGATTGATGCTGTGTTTCCTTCCTTGCCTCCCCTCAGGCTCACACATTTCGATTTGTCTCATTATTGACAATGTTCACTTGATTACTACATTAAGGAGGTGTCTGCCAGGATTCTCCCATGTAAAGTTGTTCATTTTCCTTCTGTAATGAATAGATATTTTGTGGAAAGGTACTTTAAAATGATGTAAGTATTCCATTCTACATCCAATTTGTACTTTATTAATGTGTTTATTTGTGACTTCATGGATACTTACCTTCTTGACTCATCTAATGTTTCTCAAATGATTGTTCAGGAATAAACTGGATGAGGAAGAGAAAGAGTAAAAGCAAAAATATTTTTGTTAAACTGAGATCACTGAACTCAGAATATTCATTTTACAAGGAATGTTAAGTGAGACAACCGGGACCAGAACCCGTGAATCTTCACTCAGAGCCAGGGCCTTGACATGGCAACAAACTTCAGATCAGTTTTTACTATTGACCATGAGTGAGTTTTACTTTTACTATTTCATAAGTGAGTTTATCCATGCAATTTACTGGCCAGTGTAAAAAATTTTTTGAAAGATTTGAAAATGTGACTTAATGAGTTATGTATACAGTATTTTATTTTAAAAATCATTGCCATGGTTACATTTCATCCAGCCATTCTCTCTTTTTATTCATTCCTAGAGGGACAACAGACTGGGAGCTTTAGCTCACAGACATGAAAGGGAGCGAGTGCCTCCTGGGCTTCTCAGACACTTTTCCAAACAAACCTAAAAAGTTCAGACTTTAAGCAAAGCATTTGGCATGACCTTTGAGACATGAAACTATGATCTTTCACATTCAGTTCTAGAGTAAATTATTATCCTCTTCCTAAATATCTTGACTCTTGAAGCTCAAGTTGGGTGGACTTCAAAAACAATGATATTACACGTACTTGTAGAACCAAAATTTTAGTGTGGAAGGAAATGCACAGAAGTTAGCTAAAATACAGCTTCCTGGACCTGCACTCAGAGATTTACTCAGTAAGCGTGGGTTGGGCTCCAGAGGTCTGCATTTTAACAATGAATCCAGAAGTTTCTGATGCAGGTGGGCCTGGGAACACACCATGGAAACACTGCGATTAATGTAGATTAATCATTAAAAAAAATTAAAGCTGACGTTAGTTATTATACAACCTAGGGAAAGGACTGAAGAAACTGTGATTATTTAGCTGAGGGGTTACAACCAGCTGTCATTCAATGGTTGTAGGCACACGTTTAAAGCTAGATTTTATCAGTAAGTTATGAGGTTAGATATAAAAGAAGAAATCAAGGTATGTTTCTTGCATAGATTTTGGTTGCCACTGTTTCCCTACCAGTTAAAGAAAATATGACTCTTTTTGAAAATTTCAAAACATAACCTTCTAATTTGGTGGAGAATCTTTGCACAGAATTTGCTAGTTCATATAAGCCATATATTTTTTCAAATAAGGAAATCAGAACAAAGATAGTTAAAATTATTTGTCAAATAGCACATAGATAGTTGCTGGAAAAGCCAGATCTAGAACATATATCTGCAGACTTAGGGCCTATTTGCTTTTCACATTGCACTAAGCTCTAGAATATAAATTCACGTGCTTCTTGAAAAAAACAGTGGTCATGGTAAATGGTAGATATAATTAATTTTCTTTTGTAAATTTACTTCCATATTCTGTCCCCAACACTAGAGAAAAAGTATAAATAAAAGAAAAATTCCAACCATTTATTTAGGTTTTTTTAGTACGGCTCACCCTAAATTCTCAGGCATAGGTGATTTCCAAACATAGTTGTTTCCAAATAGAGTTGTCAAGGGGCAAAATCCTCAAAATTGATGAAGCACGTCATGCCCTGAATTCTTACCAAATTATAAAGATTCTAATATTTTGATGGCTGTTCTATCATGTTTACAATTTCCTCTCATTTTTCTCCCTGCTCTGGGAAATCTTTGCCTGGAGCTTATGTTCCGTTGCTCCGCATACATTTAGAGAGAGAGGACTTGTATTCTTCTCAGCATTATCTAAATTTCTAGTCAATAAAATACTCATACTTCTCTGTGGAATGCTCATTTTTCTTTTCATTGTCTGTTACATGTTCTGGCAAAATGATTTTTTTTAATTTCTCTTAATTGGCTTTGCAATGAGTCTTCCATTCTCCATGAATTTTTCTCTTGCAATCATGTGGTAAAATAAATTGGCAGGAACCAGAAATATAAGAAGCTAAGCAATAACACTTTTTGACTGCTAAGACCTCCTAAGTTCATGGTTTAACAGGGGAATTCAGTTCACTTCAACAGCATACAGTCAATGTTTACTGATTTTCTCCTTTATACCAGGTAATTCCCTATAAAGTGGGAATATAAATATGCATACATTCTGGATCCCTGCCCACCAAGAAAATGTCCTCCTCTAAGAGGAGGAGGACAAATAAGTAATGAGGATTTGCAATCTTTTAGGATAAGATTTACAAAGACTAAACTCAGATATAATTCAAGTAGGACAGTGGCTTCTAAATCATATTTGAAGTGTAGGGGAAGACCTCCCTAGGGACATATATTCTCTGAGTCTTCAAGTAGGAAGTAATCATGAGAACGACAGGCTGTAACCCAGACAGAAAGAATGCAAGGACAGGAAAAAGAAAAACAACGAGGTATATTTAGTAAAATCCAGAAGTAGCCCAGAAACCCAGAGACAGGACTGGTTGCATAATATATGGGGCCCAGTGCAAAAGGAAAAAATGGGGTCCCTTGTTAAATTATTAAAAATTTCCAGATGGTGACAGAAGTCATTTTTTTAGCTTTACTGAGGTATAATTGACAAATAAAGTTGTAAGATATATAAAGTGTATAATGTGATGATGTGATATTTGTATAGAGTGTGAAAGGATTCCTCCCGTTGAGTTAATTAACACATCCATTATCTCACATATTTACTTTTTTTCTTTTTTGGCGAGAACATGTAAGTTCTACTCTCTTAGCAAATTTTGATCGTAAAATACAGCATTATCAATTGTAGTCACCCTGTCATCATATTATACATTAGATTCTTAGACCTTATTCATTTTATAACTAAAAGTTTATAAGCTTTTATCAACCTCTCCTTATGTCCTCCACCCCTCACTGCCTGGCAACCACTTTTCTACTCTATGAGTTGGAATTTTTTTTTAGATTCCACCTATAAGTGATTCAATGCAGTATTAATCTTTCTCTATCTGGCTTATTTCTCTTAGCATAATGCCTTCCAGGTTCAGTCATGTCCTCGCACATGGGAGGATTTCCTTCTTTTTTAAATCAGAATAGTAGTCTATTATATATAAATGTTTATATATACTGTACTTTCTTTATCCATTCACCCATCGACGGACTCTTAGATTGTTTCCATACCTTGGCTATTGTGAATAATGCTGCAATGAATGTGCGAGTACAGAAATTTATTGTATATAATGATTTTGTTTCCTTTGGATATATACCCAGAAGTGGGATTGCTGGATCATATGGTAGTTCTATTTTTAATTTCTTAAGGAACCTCCATATTGTTTTCCATAGTGTCTGTACCAGTTTACATTCCCACCAATAGTATACAAGGGTTCCCTTTTCTCCACATCCATGCCAGCAGTTATCTTTTATGTTTTTGATAATAGACTTAACCAAGAGGGGAATGCTTGTAATCATGGGGATCTGTACAAAACAGATCACATGCCCATGAAGCAGGCATTGACCAGTGTCCTGGGGTAGGAAGGATAAGGTTGGGAGGGATGGTTGTAGGAAAGGCAAGGCAGTGTAGTGAATGATGAGATAAAAAGAGGCCTGTTCAAGACGAACCCTGCATGATATGTCAAAATGTTTAGGGTGAGCAACTCTACCTCCTGTTTGAGAGTACATGGATATATGTGTCATGATATTCATTTTTATTTATGAAATATATATTTTTAAATGATCAACCACAGAATTTTCTCTTGATAAAAATGAAAAAATTATTTAGGAAAGAAGAAAGAAAATAAGATAATAATAATAGCAACTAATATGTACAGCTTATTATCTATAAGTCATGACATAGATGCTTCTTAAAATCTAGAAATATCTCCCCTACAGCTCCTTACACACTTGTGCCCCAAATCTAAGTTTTCATTGAAATAATAGTATACTTCACATGGTTTCTTGGACCAGAGGTTTTTAAGAAATGGACACACATTATATTATTATATATTACATATAATATATACACATATTAATTATATATGATTATAAAATGTCACCCACCTCAGAGTTAATCACACATCATGAATATTGTAGGAATGCTACAGAGTTATATGGTTGGAGGATTCAAACAGCACAGTGTCTCAGTACACCTTCCCATTGCTCTGAATAGAGATCTGGGAGTATCTGAACTTTTTCCATCCTCACTTTCCATTTCTCGTTGCTCTTTTAATACCAAGATGACATAAAAAGAAATCCTCAATTGTGGCTAGGTTTAACTTTCTACCTAATAATTTATCTTTGTCAAAAAAACAGTAGTTAGGGTTATAGTTACCCACTGAGAAATTTCTTCCAAACAGCTGACACTCTGCTCTTGTCACCAGGTCCTGACCATTTAGTCTGCCTCTGCTGAGGGCCTCCACTACTCCAGGGGTTCTCAACTAAATCAGTATCTCTGGAGGACGGAGGCCCGGACATTGGTGTTTTTCTAGCGCTTGATCTCACTTGCTCTTACAGGTTCAAATGCGGGAAGCAGACAAAATAAGTGCAATTCTGGGACTAGTAGCCATACCCCATTTACTGTAATAAATGCCTTTGCAAACTCCAGCAAGATCCCGAGCATTTTTATTGAGAATTTATTCCCTGTGTGATTCCTCGTGCCTGCTAAAACCCTCCGTATAGCCTTGTAGTTTTACTATCAGCCTCCATTTCTGTTCATCCTCATCTGCTCAGCTTGAATCTCAGGTTTACCCTTACTCAGACGCTGTATTTGCCTATGTCCTTCTAAGAAGCCTGATAGCCTGGAACTGGATTTTGTCTTTGTCCCTAAGAGTCTTTTTGTCAGGCATTCTCATGTCCTCCCTGACCCTCTTAACTCTACTGTCAATGTTCCTAAGGAATCTAGGCTAAGACCATGACCTTCAGCCTATCACATCCCAGCCAGTTTGGCTGCTGGTCAGCCCACCAGTGCAACTTTGTCCACAGCTCACTCACCACCTGATGTGCTGCCTGCCTTTGGTAACAGCAGTTGACACTGAGTCCAGGGACCAGAAAGGAGCAGCTCCTGGCAGCCAGTGATGAGCTACCAAGGAAGGAAGCAACTATTTACAACTATAAATCGTGAACCCCCCAGTTGGGAGGTTGTCTTATTTTTTGAATTTTAGCCGAGAGTTATTTCTCTTGCAAATTTTCAAAGCAGACTTTCAAATATTGCTATCCATTCAAATATTAGTTTATGATGTTAGGTTGAAGCAGCTTTTGAAAACTGTACTCATGTTTATTACAAAGGAGGGGATTCCTGAATAATATTGACAATTAAAAGTTAATGAAATTAATATAACTAAGACATCTTCTCTTCATTTATATTTCACTTCTCCACTAAGAATAATTTCATGTATTCCCTGGATATGTTTATAAAATTCAGGCTGATCAGTTGGATTTTTCTATCTCAATAAAGCAGCCAGAAAAATCACATCCACTTCAATGAGGCCCTTGGGGCCTTGGTTAACAAAACAATAGAGAAGCTGTTGAACTCTGAACCATAATCACCTGAGTTCATGAAAATGCGAGGTATTAAACTATGAGTTATTTTGTATGGATAATGATAATAAATGCATAGAAATGATGTATATCAGCCCCTTCACTGGTGTTCTCTTGTTAATTATAGTTATCACCTAAAGGTCTTATTGCTGCAACATATCTATAAACTAATCTCAATTAATTTACAAATTTTTATAAATGGCATTTATTAAAATACAATGCAGAGAGGTTGCACATGGAAAATAACTTTCCATTATAATAGATAAATAAGAGACTAAAAGAGATGCAGCAAACCATTTCTTCAATTCCCTATAATACTTATATGGGAAAAGTGTTACCACGTTTTCTTAGGACTCAGTAATTATATTTAACTTATGTTTAGTTGTGTTAGTTATGTTAGTTTACTTGTTTGGAATGACCAAGATATTTTAAAATCTGAGTGTAAGTGTGGGTCCATAAAAGACTGTGGCTACTGGGATGGAGAAAGAGATAGTAGCATTGTTTTAAAAAATGGAAGTTATGGGGGCCGCCTGGTGGCGCAGCGGTTTAGTCCGCGCTTGGCAGCCCAGTGTTCGCGAGTTCGGATCCCGGGCGCCCGCAGACGCACTGCCTGTCAGCCATGCCGTGGCGGCGTCCCATATAAACTGGAGGAAGATGGGCAGGATGTTAGCCCAGGGCCAGTCTTCCTTAGCAAAAAGGGGAGGATTAGCAATGGATGTTAGCTCAGGGCTAGTCTTCCCCACAAAAAAAAAAAAAAAAAAAAAGGAAGTTATGAGGGAAATGTCTTTAAAAAAAAAGGGAAACACTTAGAACCTAAGGGAAGTCAGCATTACTCAAACACCAATGTCTGTGAAAATAGGGAGACCAACTGTCCCAGCTTGTCTGAGACTATCCAAGTTTTACCCTGAAAGTCCTGCATCCTAGGAATCATCTCTGTCCCAGGTGTACCGGGGTGTTTGGTCACTCTATATGAAAATCAAAAGACACAAAAACTGTGGACAGAATAAAGAGATTTGGCTGAGTTTGGAATAGGGTAATTTATTATCCAAATTGGGGATATACTTCAGAGTAAAAGGAGGCAATATTAAAATTGTATTGTGATAATATGCATAAACTGGAACAGATTAAAACAAGAGTCAGCAAACTTTTTCTGTAAATGGCCATACAGCAAATGTTTCCAAGATTTAGCAATTTTAGAGGGCCAGAGAGGGTATAATGCTTATTAAGAGAAGAGTCTAATAGAGCAAGGTCAAATCAGGAAAGAGAGAATAAACTAGTAGAACAATAAGAGTTTCTTGAGGTTAGTTTTGTAAGTTTAATTTTGGACATCCTAACTTGTATTTCCAAAATTCCTCTTCTTGCCTTCTATCATCCATATTTGTAATGTCAATTGTCTCCATATGGGACCTTTCTTGTTTTATACACATGGGGTTGAATGTGCAGTATGCTTGAGCAATTGAAAGAGAACACTAGTGTCCCCTGGTGATTTATTTCACCAAACATCAGCACGAAGGTCAAAATACTTAACAGATATTTTGGGATCCCTTATATTGTTGGTGCCAGGGCATAGGTTAACAACTACCCTAAAGTTCACTTATGAACCAGCTGGTACAAGGGTGTTGGGAGTAGTTGTGACATCTTACAGGTTCTGACTTGCCCTGCATGAGAATTCTGATTGAATGTGAGCAGCATTTTAGGGGGAGAGAAAAACATCATATTTACACTAAAAGGATGTAAAATAGAGACACTTACCTTAAGGCCCGGATTATTCCAGCAATACTACTAATAATAAATGTTTAAAAAAATTGTCCTAACACTGCCAACTGGAGATGCCATAGGATAGCGCTCGAGAGCATAGAACTCCCAGGTTCATATGTTGGCTTCTCTCAGTAGCTGTGAACTTTGAGCAGGTTACTTAACTGCTCAGTTTCCTCATCTGTAAAATAGTAACAATGGGAGTACCTACTTCATAGTGTTGTGGTAAGGAAGAGATCAATCAACACCTGGAAAACATTTAGAGCACTGCCTTGAATATAATAAGCATGGAATAAATGTTTGTTATTATTCCAAGGCACCCAGTTCTTAGAGAGAACCTTTAAGTACTGGGTGAAAGATATGTGTTTGTGCAATTCTCTTGCACAACTTCAGAACAAAAAGGCGTGTATTCATTTGTTTTATTCAGCAAATATGTATTGAGAGCTCACTGTGTGCCAGATGTGGTACTATGTGAAGGGTAAATAAAGTGAATATAAAAGATGTCAAAAACCATGAACAGTCCAGGATTTTACCATACTTGCAAGCTAACAAGTTAGCCTACACAGTTTCATGGATGCTGGCAGAAGACACAAGATTCCTCGGTCAATGTCAAAGGATAGTGTACTACTCACAGCATGCACAGTTACCAGAGTATCGGCATTTTTGCACAGGTTTCTGGAGCCCTAATTTTCCACAGCATGACGCAAAGAGCGCCTGATGATACCTACACATACAGTGGATTGTGTGACTGGAGAGGAACTCTGAGTTTAGGAATACCAAATATTTTCTAGTAGGCAGTAAGTGTGCCTGCTCCTTGCTCCAGAGGGAGACATAATCTTTATCTTATAAGGCTATTCACTAGGCCAACATCCTTGAAAATACAGTCTTTGAAAAGAAAAAAAGTGGCAGTCATGAAGGTTACATTCAAGTGAGGGAAAGAAAATAAGAAGAAAGGGTGGATTAGAAGGGTTGATGTATCCCGAGAGTGCCCTGGCAAATAATAATCACAGGGGTTCCTGGAGGCCAAGCACCCCAGTGTCATAGCTTGTGTGAGTAGTTATGCCTCTCTAAGGATAGAAAGGTAGGTTAAGAAGTATTCATTTCTGAAAGGGACCTGGGTTCTATAGGTCTCCTTGGAGCATCATAGCCTAAGTACCCCAGGAAGCACTCTGTCTATGAGTAGTCACAGTGTGTACTTATGAAGAGTTCATTTTCTTCTGACCAAAGGGTACTTGGTCTTCAATACCTCACAGTTCTTGTGCTGAAAGCTATGCCATGTTCCCTGGATGACTTTTGCACATTAAATGGTTCTTGTGCTACACTAGCATTCCCTAGGGGTTCCTAAATGTAACTCTTAATGATTCCTAACTTTTAGTCTCCCATGAGTTCTAGAATGATCCTCTTGTGCAGATTTTTCCCCCTTCTCAACTCCTAAGGCGTGATATTAACATGATCATCATATATCTTTGGAATTTCTGATTTGACACATCATACACATTGCCTTCTGTGCATTCTAAATTCCTCAGCTGAAATATAACTACATATCTACATAATAGCTTAGCATGACAAAATTGAAAAAGAATAGATATTGATCATTTCTTTTTGAAAAATTCAAAATATTAATTTATCCATTCATCAATCTGCCCACCACATAGTTAAGTGCTTATTACATGCAAAGATGCATAAAGGCAATCCTTTCGATTTTTGATTCTCTTTACTAATAGGAAAGCATTATTTTTGCTTAGGACTTCTCATCTTGCTACCAGAATATTTGTGTCTATGTCTCATGGAATTTCCCCATTATAGTCTTTTTCCCAGCATTAGTTAATTTATCAATGAAGGTAGGGAAAAATTATTATTGCCCATTATCAGCAGAGTAGTTTAGTGCGTACCTCACTAACTATATGATGGAGCTTGGATTCAACAGAGGTCCTCTATCCAAACTTTGTGTTCATTCTTATCCATCTAGAGGATAGTTATAAACTTCTCTAGGATAATTACTGCTTCAGATGGCACTACCAAAATAATAAGTTGCCCTTAAATATCCATGGTGATTCATTTAACAAGAAAATGGATTATATCTTATTCTCTACTTGTTATTTGTCCTTCTTCATCTTTCTGTGCAAATAATGAATAAAATAATACTAACAATTACAATTATAAAAATATTTTTATGTACCTATTATATGGAAGTACTTTAAATGTTATTTCTATATCTAAGAAAAGTTTTCAAAGTAGTTTTTTATTTATTAAAATATTAGTTTATTTTGTGCACCTACTATGAGCAAGTTATGTTCGAGATTCTTGGGATATAACAATAGACAAGCAGATGAAATTCCTTGCTCCTACATAGTTTTCATTCTAGTATCAAAAGAGAATAGGTGAGAACACTAAGGCTTATCCAAAGTAACACAGCTAAGAGGAGGTAGCTTAGCTAAAATTCAAAACTAGGTTTGTTTGACCTTAAAGTCTGAATTCTTCTCCTCTGTTTTAAACTCTTGACCCATTTCTTAGATGTTTCCTAAAAAAAAGGAAGCTAGAGTTATAACTATAGCTTTAACTATAACCTTGTTTCACAAATGGTAACAAATGAAAAAAAGTTCTAAGATGTCAACAGATACTTATTGAAAGAGTGAACTGGCCATTTGGGCACTTTTAAGAATCAAAACATTTTTTACTCTTATTAGGCTGAAATATAGGCAAACTCTAATCCGTGAGAATCAATCTCTTTTGGATTATGATGTGATTTCCCTGAAACTGTACCACATTGGGTGAACCTAGGATTTCTGTAGCAAAGATAAATTCTCCTTGGGAATGATTCTGTGAAGTAATTCTCTTTAGACTAATCCCAGCATGGATTATGATCCTGGTTCAAGAGAACAGAGAATAAGTGACAGGATAAATAGTCATTTACTCCTCTGAATTCTATTACATGGTGGAAAAAATGAGAATGGTACCAGAAAAATAATGAAGATTGTCTGAATTCTTAGTTTCTCCTTCCCTATCTACAGGAAAATCCACTGGCTCTTTTGCATATTACCACCTGTGGTAAGCAGAATGGTCTCCCAAAGATGTTCACACCTGAATTTCTGGAACCCGTGAACATGTTGTGTTACATGGAAAAAGCGACTTTGCAGGAATAATTAAGATGATGGATCTAGATGATCTGAACGGGCCTTATCTAATCACATGAGTCTTTAATAGTAGAATACAGTCTTCGTGATCAGAGGGCTGCAACAGAAGAAGAGGCAAGAGAGATGCGGTGAAGGGTGTCAGGGAGGGGGAAATTCCCCCCTTCTACCCTTCTTGGGTTATTGTGGCTGGACTAATAATAAAATTGACCCAAGACCAGATTAGCAGGAGAAAAATCCAGTTTCATACAGATGTATTGGAGATCACAGAGAAATGATCTTCGGAGAGTGCACAAAGCAGGCAGTATATATATCTTTTACACAAAGAAACAATAAATTCGTGAGGCAAGGCAGGACAAAGAAACTTAGGTTTGAGTTACATAATTTGTGAAGAATTTAAGCAGAGTTTAGGCTTGAGGTAGTAAACTATCAAGGTTTGTTTATATAGGCTTCTTGGCCCTGAATTTCCTAGCTCTGGTGGTAAGGATGCAGGGAGAACACCTTTCACACAGGAAATTTATTTCCTGCTTTGAGGAGGAACAAAGATAGGAGGGTCAGAATGGACTTTTTGCTTCTCAAGTAACTTTAATTCAAAGTAATCAACATGCCACTGTCGGATATTTTGGGTGGCCTGCCCTGGGTCCCAACAAGGGGAAAACAGAGAGATTCCAAGCATAAGAAAGTTTGATGTGCTATTATTGGCTCCAGGGTGTAGGGGCCCTACACCAAGGACTGGGACAGGAAATAAAGGTGGCCTCCAGCTGACAGCCAGCAAAGAATTGGGTGCCTCAGTCCTATAGCTGGGACTAGAGGAAATACATCCTGACCAAAACCTGATTGAATTTAGAAGTGGATTCTTCTCCAGAGCCTCCAGTAAGGAATACAACACTTCCAACACTCTGATTTTAGCTTAGTGAGACCCATATCGGATTCATAACACAGAAGATGATAATATGGTGAGATGGTGATGGTGATGATATGGTGAGATGATAAATGGGTAAGTTTTAAGCTTCCAAGTTTATGGCAATTTATTAATGCAGCAATAGGAAACTAATACACCACCTCTGAGAATATTTCAAGACCTTCTCTTCTAACCTTCTTTTTTGAGCTTATTTATTTGGTCTCACTGAATTTTATTGAAGATACTCAGCTCAAGACTTGTTTTTCATCCTTGGCCTCATCGCTTTTGGATTGAGGTCTCCTTTCTTACAATTTCATTCTTTCTCATGTCTACCTTTGGCTCTGGATATTTCTCACAGTTCCTTCTTTGCTCTACATGTGTAATTATATCAAGCTCACAACACTTGCATACTCAGATCATGCTCCAGGATCCAAACTAATTTTTCTTTCCTTTCATTGGAATTTTTCTGTATTCTTAGAAACCTGTCCTTCCCTATCTTGAATCAACATTATCACATGTCTATGAAACAGATACCCAGAACTTCCCCTTCCCCACTTCTACCCCAATTATTTAAAATCTACTTTCAATGTGTATTTGTGTATTTATTCTCATTACCAGCCACTCCAGTTAGGGCCCATAGTTCTAAGTGAGTGCACTTGTAAAAAGGCTTTCAAGGTGGCCTTGTAAGAACAAGCAATGAAAAAACGAGAGAGCTGAAAGACATCTAAATAAGCCTCCCTTTTTATGATTTTTTTTCATCTTTACCATATTTTTGTTAACTAGGGCCTTTTGGAGATAATATTCTGGATATAGATGTGGTAGCAAAAAGAATGATATTATCAGGTGGTTGGAGTAGCTACAAGGAAGGTTTCTGGAGCAGGTGAGTTTTCAGGCTTGCAAGCATCATGCATATTTCCTGGAAAATGATCTGGCTCCTATTTTATGCGGACATTTGGAACACCAGTGGATTTAGAGTCCAAAGAATATGTGAAATTGTAAATTGATGACAATTTCATGTTGCAAGTGGCCTCCAGAAATCACCTAAACAATATTCTGGCCTCCAGGGATATGAATGTTAGATTATAAACTTAATGTCTTTGGATTAAGTTTGGTTTCATATACCAGGCAACTCCAAATAGCAGTGGTTTAAGCTACACATAAATTTCTTACTTGCATAAAAGTAGACCGATTAGGACTGATATGGTGGCTTTATGACCACCAGATACTCACTCAAGGTACTTTGCATTTATTGCCCCGTTATCCTAGTCTGTAGCCTCCATTCTAAATATCACCTCATGGTTTAAGGAACTGATGGAGCTCCAGGGTTACAGCTGCATTTAAGGCATGTGGAAGTACTTAGGGTTGAGGGTAGGGAGCATAAAATGATGCTCTTCCCAAGTCAGTTTCTTCTAAGAAGTCTTTATTGAAGCTCTATAAAACGCTCCACTGAAGTATCATTAGCAAGATGTTATCTGACCACACTTGGCTAAAAGGGAGGATGGGAAATTAATTTTTTTAGCTGCGTAAAAGAGAACCCTGAATAAATTGGGGCTCCGTTTTAAGGAAGAAAAGGAGAATAGATATTAAATAGCAAATAGGATTTTCTGTTATTTCAAATTTAAAGATTTCCACAAAAGGAGCCTTTCACCATCTCTTTGGGATACATAGTTTGGAGAATAATTGTCCCTCACATTCAGTAACTTCTGCAATGACATGCAAATTGAGTTCATTTGGAGTCTATGCAAAAAGAGAAGAATGTGACCCATAGTGGACTTCATAGCTTTTCACTTTTCCACTGGAAACACATCTCTGAATTTCCTGGGGAAACTATCCTTCCTCCACCTTCAGGCCACTTGGGTTTGGTTGGTTGTAACTCCCTCTTGACCTCCAGAAGAAGCCATGGTTGGCTTCAGCTAATCATTGTACTCCATACACGGGATATAGTGATTCCTTCAGGAATGGGCATGCAGCCGAATCCTGCCCAATGAGAGTTAGACCAAAGATTTTGTTTGACTCTTTCCTAGTTTCTCTTCTTACATGAACCTGGAAGATTGCAGCCATGGCTTCTGCTGGCAGTGACCCTGAGACATCAGGGAAGAGCCTGTTTGAGAACAGAGTCAATTCAGAGACTGGTATTTTAACAGGTGGAGAGAAAGTGAAACTAGATCTTCTGGGGCTCTGTATGAATCCCAAAGTCCTTTTTTTATGTAAGCAAATTTGTGTCAGGTTTTTTGTCCATTTACAACCAAAAGAGTTTTTGTTGTCACAGAAAAAACAAAATAATTGGTTGACTATTATATGTTAGCCACCATGCCTTTCATGTATCTTCTTTTAATAGTCCCCAACAATCCAAGAAGGAACATATAGATATTATAATTTTAACAAGTGAGGAAACTGAGGTTTAGAGAGAATTAATACCTTGTCCTCATCATTTTCAAAAAGTCATGTCCAGGTTTATGAGCACTAGTTAAATGTTGCTATGTGACAGAAAAAAAATTCAGGCCTAGCCACAACTGTGACTATATTTGTGTGTTTGTGTGTCCGTGGAGAAGTGTGTGTGTGGGGAGCTGGTGTGTGTCTCTAGGCCCCATAAACAATGGTCATGAAAACTACCCTTCAATTTCTCAAAAAACCTAGACTGTTATTTTGTAGACATTTTTCAAAAGGAAGCAACTTTTGCTGGATTGTGATGTTATAGGTTTCCTTATTCCTCTTTATTCTTCTTCACATCACTTTTGATTTACACTATTTGTTCAAAAATTTGCAAAGCTATTCTGGTACGTATACGGCTACAACATAGATAACCAGATTGAGTTTAACAGGTGGCCCTTCCTCCATCCAGGCTCACCCTCTCACCAACTCTACCCCGCAATACGCTCACACATGTCCATATCCTGTTTATCTCAACAAGTCAGAAGCTTTGCCGTAGACAGTAAAAGGCACATAAGAGTGAACATCTTCACAACTATTTAGTTTATGCACATGTCACAAGATAGTTTGGAGAAGCATTAGCAGGCATGGATTATTATTTTTTAAATCTTTGACGACCTGGCATGTGACCTGCCTCCAATCTAAGCAGCTATGGTTTTTCATTTCTGTGGCCCTCAGGGTAATGTTCTTTTTGCATAAATTCAGAGAAAAAGAAGTGACATTTGGATTTATTTTTTGAAATAGACATTTGAAACCCATGGCAGACACAATAGCTTTTAAAGAAAGACATTTAAATTTTGAAAGCTTGTCTTTACTGTGTATCAAAGTTCAAGGTCTTGCTCTCTACAGAAAGGCTATACAAAAACTTACAGAGTGAGCAGACAGAGGAGAGGTGTAAAGGAAACAAGTTAGACTTTGGAGGCACTGCTGTGGGCCTCAATCTGCTGAAATTCCCAGCAAAAAATAATAACACACCCACCTCTCAAGTAGGTGAGGGATCTGAGAGCAGAGGTCACCTGTACCTTGTGTCCAGGAGGGTCTGATAAATTAGCAAGATTCTAAACAGAATCTTGCTCTCCATACTACAGCAGAAAATAGTTGGGTAATAAGGTATGTTTTTAATTAGAGAGGGACCTGAGAGAGCCTGTGAGCTTGTTATCTGCTTGAGATGGAAAGCAGCTGCACTTCCCTGAGCTCTTTCTTCTAGAGAAATGAGCACAGAGAGAGAAGGAGAGCAGCATCTTTCTTAGATAATATCCAATAGGAGAGAAAATCAATAGGAAAGAGAGAAATTTTGACTAAAATTCAGTCAAATGAAAGTCCTGAATTTAACTCGCATGCCTTTGGCTGGTTTTCTGTGAGAATCCTATTATTTTGGGTCGAGGATGCATCCCCCTGAGAGAATTTGCATCTGCTTCTGCTGAGGCCCTGAAGCAATAGCCATGTTGGATTACTCCCAGCTACAAACCCACAGGAGGCCAGGCCTATGGTTACAATTTCTCGGGGGAGCTCTCCCTCTTCCCCAGCTTTTGTTCAATAGTTTTATTCAATAGTCCAAGCTGAAATAGATAATTTTTCTTCTCATCTTCTTCTGGCGATGAGTGAATTTTTGTAGTCTATGCTCTTTTTTCTTCTTCTTTTTTTAATATTGTACATGCTATTTTAAATTTATTTTTTTATTGAGATATAATTGTCATATAACATTTTATTAGTTTCAGGTATACAACATAATGATTCGATATTTGTATATATTGTGAAATGATCACCAGAGTAAGTCTAGTTAACGTCCATTACTACACTAATCTATTCTTGAATGGAAGTTATAGAATTTCATGAGTCCCAACTTTCCTTCAGTGCTGCAGCCCCAAATCTCCACATTGTGCAAGCCCAAGATCTTGTCTCTGTGAAGCATTTAAAACTCAAAGCTGTGTTTTCACCAGGATTGAAAATGTCTTCCCAGATGTTGCTCAGGCTTTAATACCCACTTACAACCCTGCTTTCCTGCTTCCTCTTTACAATGGGGATTTCTCTTACTTTTCAGTGAATTCAGTGCATTTAAAAGCTGCTTGTCGTATTCTGTCTCGGAACTGTGTAGCAGAAGTTTCATCAAACATCTGGCTTGTCATAATACCTTATGTCTTTCAAAACGAGTTCATTTATATTATATTGTCTCATTTGAGATCAGAGCTTCTATATCTTTATAGTAGATGAGGCAGCAGGTGAAGTGGAGACTATTCTCTGAGACCTGTGCACCCTTGTAAAGGAAGTAGGGCTGGAGACTTTATTCCCTTTCATAATCAGAGCATCACTCCCCTACCTGCCTGTTAAAACTCCTCCTCGTTCCAGGCTCGTGCTGTTCGGTTGTCCCTGTCTTGGTACTGTGTTGACCTCTTGCTCACTCACTCTCATTCTCTAAAGACTATGGCACCTGCTTACAGCCTTCTCTACTATATAGTACTACCATCACCCTGGCTCAGTTTAGTGAGCATCCCATCCAACTCTCAGGCTTTATATTTCTTTGACCTGTCATCTGCAGTGACTTCTGTTTTCATTTTTTTCTGACCACATGGCTCACTGAAGACATGTAATATGAAAATAGTAAATTCGGGGACCTGACCTTTTGACCACAATCTTCTGATTTTTATGCCCACTATACCTTCTCCATCATAACTCTAAACATCCAGTCCTTGAACTCTCTTGTTTTTTAATGTTAGCTTCATTTAACTAAAATCTAGAGCTTACTGCTCTATAAATTAACTGTCTGTTTATTTGTTTGTATCCTAAATAGGCAGTAAGCTCCAGAGGGCAGGAGTCATATGTGCCTTATTGTTGCTATAACCTAGCAAGTATAGTTCCTGGCCCAAAGTAGGTGCCCAATAGATATTTCATAAATGAATATATGAATATCATTAATATGTGAAAATAAAAGAACTAAAACTTCCTGAATTCTAAATCTTGCTGAAGCATTCTTTCCCCAACGCCCTACAATATTAAATAAAATATTCATCTAGACAAGAAGGCATCAGAAATACTGTGATATCCACCTCTCCCCCCATTTTAAATACAAATCATTACTTCCTATTTCTAGCAATTGTAATAATATTCAAGAACAATCCAAAGAGTTGAGTTTATGAATTCTTAACAACATTTCCTGTCTCATGAGTAGGTATTTTAGAATGTAGTGTGCTTTTCTTGGGCTTTGAGATTTTCTTCTGCTAACTAGAAAGCATTGCACACACCCCCAGGAGATAGTATAAGGTATAAAAGTATGAAAGTGTAATGCACAGCTGCACAGAGCCACAAGTTTGTTGGCCACTCTGCATGTGTCCTTTCTCACCTTCCCTACCAGACTCCGCAAGCATCTAGACCATCTGTAGTGGTGCTGCAAGATTAGGCTAATAAACCTGAATTACTCTGAAAGTTTTATGCTAAAATGTGAGCATTTATCTTAGCCTGGGGAGCCAAGCTTTCCATGTAATATAAAAGGATCCTGAGATATAGAAAAGAAGGCCTTTTTTAGCAGCCCATTCAATCTTTTCTCAAGGGTTACTGGCTGTTTACTTTCTCCACCTAAGGTTGATCAGCTAAATTTTCTACATAAAGTTAAAAGTATCGTATAGTGGTAAAAGATGTGCAGTAAATTCACAACAAAACAAAACAAAAAAGACAAAAGCTAAAAAAAGAAATGGCCCAGTGAAAATCAGAAGAAAACAGAAATCTGGCTTTTGGTATTTCCAAAATAATTGAGAATCAAATATTTCAAATTAATTAATGGGGGAAACACAGCCTTAAATGAAACATTTCTTTTAAAATTTTAATACTGATACTTATTTAATTTGTAACTTTACAAAAGCATCTTGTCTGTTCTTAGGTTAAAATTCTACTTTGTATTAAAAACATCCATGTAATTTAGGTGAGTAGCAATTAATTTTGAATAAATCATGCATTGAATTGAATTGAAGCAATCTCAGTAGCTATGTATTTTTAAGTATCATATGTTATAGTTGGCGTTAAACTTACAGATGACTATACAAATACACACACCCTCATTTTACACAGAGAACTTAGTCCTGGAAAGATGCATTTGTTCATTCACTCATTTATTTATTCTATTGATATGTGCTTCCTCTGTGATGGTGCCAGTGTTCCAAAGCAGTGCAACAAGGGTTCTGCCCTTAAGGAGAAGCTCATAGTTTGGTGTGGGAAACACAAAGCTAACCAAACACTTACAGTGCAACCTGTACATGAAAGTAGAAGTGTGTCTAAAACAATCTGGGGATATATCAGAACTAGTGACAAATCGACTGGAAGATTTAGAGGAAGTGTCATATGTAGAGAGATGATGACTTGGTCCCTGACAGCAAATTACCACCCTCCTTCCTGGTTATATCTTTGTGGTATAAATAATAGAATTGGTAGAACATCCCATGTACTCCCTGTAGTTGACCTCAGTCCCCTCCTGTAGCTAGATTTCTGTACATATATGGATATTTTAAGGGATCCTTCTATGTTAGGAAGCATGAATCATAAATGCTTCTTGATTCTGAGTCCATCTCAGGCCTTACTGAACCTAATATTAATTAATAATATTAATATTTCTGTTACTCTGAAGCAGATACCACAAACTGACAGCCCGTATATGCACTGCATATGGCCTACAGACATATTTAGTTTGTCCGAATGGTACTGTACTTAAAATAAAATAGCAAAATTTTATGTTTTCAGATATAGCTTGCATTTCTAGTTCACCAATATCCACTACATGCCACTGCTCACTATCTGTTTGCTTCATTTGGGATATTTGCCTGCCCATTGTGATTAATTTATGATCTTCAAAATAAAGTGTGAAAGAGTCAGTGTCATTGATCAGTCAAGGAGCACAGATCAACAAAAGAAAAGGAAAAACAGATGTTACACATCACTAGTTTGTTTTGTGTGGTCCTACTCAAGCCGTTACTTTCTCTCTGGTAGTTGACTTGCAACCCACGGAAAGTAACTCATTTAACAGTCACAGTGATAGAATGTAAGCAGGCACGAAGTATTTCCAACCAAAATATTTTCATTTATGGTTCCTTGTAATTACATCTTTGAAACAATGATGCCCCATTTTATCTTGGTGAAAAAATATCAGGCAAACTAAACCATTTAAAATACTGTCACAAATTCAGAGTTAAGGAGAAATCTCCTTAAATTTTAATGAAAATACTCATTACAAAGCTCATGCACTTTAATTCTCAAGAGAAACGGAGCTAGACTTTGTCATATGTGGTGTTAGTTATCTATTACTGCATAGCAGTATTAGCACCAACATACAGGCTTACAACAGCACACATTTATTATCTCACAGTTACTATGGGTCAGGAATCCAGATGGTTTATCTAGGTCCTCTGCTTCAATGTCTCTCACAGGGCCATGGCTGGGGTCTTATCTGAAATTAGACTGAGGAAGAATCTCCTTCTAAGCTTGCAAGGCTATTGGCAGGATTCAATTTTCTGTGGGTTTTTGAGGGCTTTAGCATCTTGCTATTTGTTGGCTGGAAGCTGCCCTCAGTTTCTTGCTATTGCACCTCTCCATATGGCAGCTTGCTTCACCAAAGCCAGCAAGGAAGGGAGTCAATAAAGAGATTCTCCTGGCATGATGGAAGTTACAATTTTATATAACGTAATCACAGAAATGACATCCCATCACTTTTTGCCATATTTTATAGGTTAGAAACATGTCGGCTCCACCTGCATTCAAGGGAAGGGGATTATCTAAGGGTATGAATACCAGGAAGAGGGAATCCTTTGGAGCCATCTTAGAGTCTGTCCATCACACGTATGTAATAATGATGATAATGATGATGTTGCCAGCTATCATTTCTTGATCGCTTAATATGTGACAGATTCTCTTTTAACCATTTTATATGTACTACTTCACTTGTACCTCCACTCTTCTCCAAAAAAAACATACGAAGTGAGTACTATTAATCTTCTCAATAAATAGTGAAGAAATGGAAAGCGTATGGTTAATATCTTACCCAAAGTCACAGTGGAAAACTAATGGAGCTGGAATTTTAACCCAAGCAGTCTGAATCTGTACCATATGCTCTTTTGTTAACAAATGTTTTCATTTAAGTATAACATACATAGACAAAAATATATAAATTGTACTATTTTAGCTTAATGAATTATAAATTGAACACATTTATGTAATCAGGAGCTAGGTCAAAAACCAGATAATTATCAGCACTCTAGGAACTCTCTATCTCCTTCCAATCACTACCTCTACTCTCCACTCCAAAGGTAACCATCCTCTTATAACACTAGTTTTGTATGTTTTTGAACTTTACATATATGGATTCATATGGTAAATATTCTTTTGTTTCTAGCCTCTTTCATTCAGCATTATGTTTGTTGAGTTCATCTATGTTGTTCCATGTAACATTAGGTCATTCATTTTCATGGTGTCTAATATTCTATTCTATGCATACTCTGCAATTTATTACCCATCCCACTGTTGACAAATACCTGGGTTGTTTCCAGTTTAAATTATTATAAATTATGATTTTATAAATGTTCTTACACATGTCTTTTGGTGCACACGTGTATGCACTTCCATTTGATATATACAAATAAGTGGAAGTAGGATAGACACTTTTAGCAAATACAAAAACAGATTTCCAAGTTGGTTTTATGTTGCAATAATACCAGCAGCCTATGGTAGATCCTCACGAGAATTCGATATTGACAGACTTTCTCCTATTAGCCATTTTAGTGAATGTGCATGGTATTTCATTGTGGTTATATTTTGCATTTCCATGAAGAGGTTGAGCATTTATTCATGTATATTATTAGTCATTTTGATATCCTTTTTGGGGGAGGGGTTTCAAATCTCTTAATTGAATAGTTAGTCATTTCTTATTGATATTTCAAAGTTCTTTATGTATTTTGGACTCCATAAAATCAAAATATAGGTTATTTTTTCACTTTATCAAAGGTGTCTTTTATTTAACAGATGTTCTTAATTTTACATATCCAAATCATTAAAACTTTCCTAGATGGTTAGTGCTCATAGTGTCTTGTTTAAGAAATCAGTCTACTCCAAGGTTATGAAGATATTTTCTTTTCTTTTTAAAAATTTTATTGTTTTACTTCTCACATTGTATTGTTAATCTCTCATACATGATGTTTCATTTTTTCTCTTACTGCTTTCAGGAAAATCTCTTTGTTTTTATCTTTTAGAAGTTTGACTATTATGTGCTTTGGTGTCGTTCTCTTTATCATTATCTCACGTGGAGTTTATTGAGCTTCTTGTATCTATTTTCACCAAATTTGGAAGTTTTGGTCATTAGTCCTTTAAATATGTTTTATGCACCGTTCTTTTCTCTCATTCTGAGAGTCCCATAACATATATGTTGATAAACTTGACATTATCGTAGATAATCAGATCTGAGGCTCTGATAAATTTTATTCAGTTTTGGTCTCTCCTTTCTTCAAATTGGATAATTTCCATTGATCTATCTTCGAGTTTACTAATTCTCTCTTCTGCTATCTAAAATGTGCTTTTGAATTTATTTAGTAAGTTTTCCATTTCATGTATTGTATTTTTCTACTCTAGAATTTTCTTTGGTTCTTTTTAATAGTTTCTATTTATTTATTGAGATTCCATATCTGTTGAGTCATTTTCATCATATTTTCCTTTAATTCTTTGAACATAGCTTCATTCAATTACTGAATATATTTAAATAGCTCCTTGAAATCTTTGTCCATTAATGTAATAACTGGGTCCCCTTGGAGTGAATTTCTATTGAATTTTTTTTCCCCTAAGTGTCATACTTTTCTGTTTCTTTGCATACCCTATAGTTGTTGTTTTTGTAATCCAGATATTTTAGATAATATCCTGCATCAACTCTGGATTCTGATTTATTATACTGATTTTTTTGTTTTAGTATCATTACTGAATTTAAACTGTGGGATCTACTCACATGACAGTGTACAGTTGCTGATATCTTTGCGTAGATTGTAATTCTCATTTTTACTTTCTAGACTATTGTTGTTGCCAGTTTGCACAGCTTGGTGATCAGCCAGTGATTTGGGCAGAGATTGTGCTCACACCGTCTGGAGCATGTAAGGCTTCCACCTTCTCTTGATGGATCTGTGTGGTTTGGTGTGTACATTGATAAGTCCTCATGTTATTTTATGTTCTGTTGGGCTTTCTTGGGTCTTCCTTACACATGAAAAACATGTTATTTTTCAATCAGCCACAGATGAATGGTGAATCTATCTAGCCCTTCTAAGCTGTCTCTCATTTTCAGAGTCTTCTTAAATTTCTTGCTAGTCCAATGCTTGGTCCAGCCAAGACCCCTACCAAAAGCTAGAAATGTTAAAGGTTTTTTCTCTTTACTTCCTACCCAGTTCACCATGTTTACCTGACAAATCCATAGGTTTTTGCCTCCTACGCAAAGTTACTGTGACTTCTCTGGGAGCAAAGCTGCTGGGTATTGCAGATGCCCCAACCACTTTGGTTAAACTGCAATTCTCCCTGGCCAAGCTGGGTGTGTGTGTGTGGGAGAGGCCACAAAGAGAAGGCTGGAGATTCCCACTATTCTTATCCAAAGCTGTAACAGTTCTTCAAGAATAAATTTCTTCAAGAAAACAGTTTTTCAGTTTCTTGTGTGTCTTTGTTGATTTCCAGTTCTGGAGTAGATGTTCTTAGCAATGTCATCCAGTTTAACATTTGTTTTTGGTGGAGGGGATTCTCTGATTTATTCAAAAAGCTACAGCTGGAATATCCTTTACTGTGGAGAAGTTTTGAATTATGTTATTTTTGTTTTTTTGAATGGTTATAAAATTTAACAGACATTTTATATCTTTGGGTCCATTTTGATAAATTTTATTTTCTAGACATTTTTGCAATTTTATCAAAATTTTCAAATGTATTGGATTAAATGGTTCAAAATATCCTCTTTTTAAATATTTTCTCTAATGTCAATAGTTGTGTTCCTTCATCATTCCTGAAATTGGATATCTATCCCTTCTCTTTTTTTTCCTTGGTCAGACGTGCTGTGTTCATCAGTTTTATTAGTTTTGTCAAAAAAACAACTGTTAAGTACCAAGTTTTGTCCTCCCAAATTCATATGTGTAAGTTCTATCCCCAATATGACTGTATTGGAGATAGAGCCTTTAAAGAAGTAATTAGTTAAATGAAGTCATAAGGGTAGAGCCCTAATCCTATAGGACTGGTGTCCTTTTAAGAAGAGAGTGCTCTCTCTCTCTTTGCATGTGCACAGAAGAAAGGCCATGTGAGGACACAGTAAGGAGGTAGCTAGTTGTCTACAAACTGGAAATAAGGTCTCACCAGAAGCCAGTCTTACTGTTACCTTGGTTTTGGCCTTCCAGCCTTCAGGACTGTGAAAAAATAAATTTTTGTTGTTTAAGCCATCTGGTCTGAAGTATTTTGTTATGACAGACTGAGAAGACTGATAAACCAAACTTTGAAATAACTATTGAGTTTTTAATATTTTATTCATATATGCTTTTACTTTAACCTCTTTCTTTCTACTTTCTTTGCATTTAATTGGCTGTACTTTTCTCAACTCTTGATTTAGATACTTCAGTCATTGAGTTTTAGCCTGTCTTTTTTTCTAAAGTACGAATTGAAGGCTTCAATTTTCTCTCTCTGTAGATACATAGCTGAATATCCACAAGTTTTGATGTCATCTTTTCCTTGTCTTTCAATTTTAATATACATAGTGATTTTGTATTTGGTTTATTTATTTATTTAAAATTCTGTTTCTTAATTGTGAAACATTGAGGACTTTCTTGTATGTTATTGAATAAAGATTCAAGCATGTTTGGATAGTAGAGAACAGAAAGTAAGGAGCATGATATAAAACCTATCAGATTTAGCCAATAAAAATACAAAATGTTAATTCACTGTTTCCAGGGCAACATATAAAGGTCACAAAAATTATTGTGGAGAATTGGGTAAGGTAACAGTGAGAGAACTATGGAACGATTGCATTCTTGTGACCAAAAGAGTCAGATGAGCCTGAAGGACATTTGGAGCCTGAGCAATAGAGAAGAGCCTATTGGGTCGCCAAGACCTTCCCACGGCTTCCATTCCTGCATAAGCCTAATCAGTAAAACTCAGAAACCTTAATAGCCAGAAAATGTTTCAGAGTGAGTAGATAATAGTTCCTACCCTTTTGTTTCTTTGTTTCATTCATCCGTTTGATAAATATTTGTTAAAAGCCTATGTCATATCAGGCATTATTCCAGATGACGGGGGTGTAGCAATGAAAAAAACTGACAAAAATCTCTGCCTTTGTGGAGCATACATCCTAATGGAAGAAGATAGATAATAAACATAATAATTAAATCATGTAGTCTGTAAGAAGTTAGCATGTACTATGCGGGGAAAGTAAAACAGGAAAATGGGCATGGGGAATGTATGCCTGGGTGGTGAGCTTTAAGTACTTAAATTAGCCTGCACTGAGAAGGTTTACTTTTGAAGGAGATGGGGCATTTGGATATCTGGGGAAGAGCATTTCAGGCTAAGTGCCAAGCCCTGATGTGGAAATATACCTGTTTTGTTCAAGGAATAGCAAGGAGGTCAAAGTGGCCAGAGCAGATATAGGATATATGTGAGCTCATAAGATGTCACTGAGCAGCCAATCCTGCCAGGCCTCACCCATTTACTGAGTGAAGAGGTGATCCATCGGCAGCTGTTGAGAAGATAAGTGGAGTTATTTACTGATAAACTAACAGTGTCATAGTGATCGCTGTTTTGAGAATTGACTAGAGAAGTGAGGACAAAAAAGGGAAAACCAGTTAGAAGTCTTTGGCAAAAATCCTCCCAAGAGATGACTGTGGCTTGGACGAGGATGGTTACACTCAAGTTTATGAGAAGTGGTCAGGTTCTACATATGTTTACGATAGAAGAGCAATGAGATGAATTTTTGGACTATTATTTCTTGAAACATTGACATTCTATTTTTCTATGTACATAGTTAAGGATGGTTGCATATTTTGTTCCAATTTCTGTGTCAAATGGTGGTATCATGGTATTCATAATCTGTGAAGAACTTGTTAGGTATGCATTTGGAGTTATTTAATGATAAATGGAGGGCTTGTTGAGAGAGACTGTTGAGGACCCACTATGATCTGGATAAGGGCATAAAGACATCAGTGTGTGGTAATTCTATCTATTTTCTGATGGTTACGGGCAGTATGTTTATAAAAGCTAGAAAAGGAAGAATATGAGAGTAGTCAGTAGATAAAGTGGATTATGGATTATGAGGCTGAAACCTCTTATGCCTACTTGCAAATTGTTCATTAATATTATGTCAGTTTCATAATTCTTAAGTATGACTACATTACAATGCTCAGGATGACGATAAGCACAGCCACTGAAAAAGATAAATGAAATTACTCTTTGCAGGCATCCGTGCTGTGGAACTAGTAAAAAACAATAATGGAAATAGCATACAGATGCTCTTTTGCTAAAGGAGCTTCCCCTCCATTTTGTATATTAGGAAAAAAAGTTTAAAAAATGAGTATTACAAAAACCTTCACTCACTCTTCTTCCAGATTATTGTGAGAATGGAGCTGGAAATGCCAATATGTTTTTGTGATCTCTCTGCTTGTGAGGGCTTGTGGCAGCCTCCAAATCAGTTTTTCTTTTCCTTAGCTGCTGATTTGGAAGCAGAGAATTCTCGAGTTTAAATGGATCTTAGAAAATATCTAAATTACTTGACCTCTCTGACTGTAAGTCTTTTCCTTTATAAGATGGTAAAAACAATTCAGAATTGTGAATTCAGAGTTCAGAGTTGTGACGATAAAATGGGATATTGTCTGCAGTGAGAGTAGGGGATGTTCATTGTACATGCTCAGTTGGGACATAATTGTTTTATGCTACTGCCTATCAGGGAAAAATTGGCAGCTGAGAGAAGAAGTGATGTGCATAAGGTTTCACTGCTAGGACCAGGACTGATTTTTTTTTTTTTGCTTCCAGACTGGTGCACTGTAGTAGGAGACTATAATGGCTAATTTTATATGTTAACTTGACTGGGCCACAAGCTTCCCAGATATTTGGTCAAACTTTACTCTGGATGTGTCTGTGAGGATATTTCTGGATAAGATTAACATTTGAATTGGTAGGCTGAGTAAAGCAGATTGCACACCCTAATGTGGGTGGGCTTTATCCAGTCAGTTGAAGGTCTGAATAGAACAAAAGGCTGACCCTTCCATGAATAGGAGGGAATTCCTCCTGCTTGACTGCTTGAAGCAGGACACCAATTCTTTGTCTTGTCTTCAGGTTCAAACTGAAATATCAGCCCTTCCTGGGTCTTCAGGCTGCTGGCATTCAGAATGAAACTATGTCATTAGCTGCCTTGGGTCTCCAACTTGCTGCTTGCAGCATAATTGTGTGAACCAATTCCTTAAAACCTCTCTCTCTATATATATATATAGATAGATATATGTATATATAGAGAGATGACCAGATGGCCATATACAGATAGATGACTAGAACTAGGACTCTCTTTCTCTCGTCATTTATCTGTCTATCTGTCTATCTATCAATATGTATATATACATACACATATACACATTCTATTGGTTCTGTTTCTCTGGAGAACTCTGACTAATACAGAGACCTTTGCTACTGGCACAGAAAATGCAGATTTTACTACTGACCAGAAAATTAAAAAAAAACAATCTGTTCCCATCATATGTGCATGGCAAGTGTTTCAAAGAGGAGCTAACCCTGTGAACAAAATGAGAATTCTGGCTTAACTGTGTGTGTTGGAAAAGAAAGCATTTGGCTGTACTTTTTAAGAGTTTGGAAAGAGAAGCAACTTAATGCTGTGTGAAAAACAGAGAAATTAGAGTCAGAAAACTTAAAGTCCAATTTCATTGTTTTGTAAACCATTACACATGTGATCTACCTCAGCTAAGGCAAATTGTATGGCCAAATAAGGAACAGAGGCATATAGCAGAGGAAACACCATGAGGACATCAAATGACTGACATTCATGAAGCCACAACCAAGATCAATGTTGTACTGAGGTCTGCCCTTGTCGCCTGACAGCCACCAAGGAGAAGCCGATCAAATAAGGTCATAAAGAGACAACTTGAAGGTATCAGCATCTATAGCTTCAGAGAAGAAACTGAATGCTCCAAGGAGATTGGGTGAGTCATCCTGAGACCTTATAAGGGAATGGAAGGATTTATCCTGGGTGAGATGAAGTCTTACTCCTATTGATTTCTCTGGTGGACACTAAAAAAAAAACGGGTTTCCTGTATTTTCAGTATGAAAGACACATACTAAGTGCACAAAACTGTAGGAACAAATGATAAAACATTAATTAAGTCAAAGTAAAATATCTTCCTTTCTGGGAGTGGATAGCTTCATAACACTGATCATTGGTAATACCATTTGGAATCTGAAGAAGAGAAATCGCATTAGAGGATATATGTTTCCAAAGTCAATGATTTAAAATTACAACTTTGCAGCTGCAGTAACAAACAGAGATAAGAGTAGTACAAAGATCCAAGCATCAGTTTCCAAAGACAACAGAGGTCAGAAAGATAATTCAACTTTAAAACTTTATTAAATAACTAAAATTTTAGAATATTACTATTAATTTAGTCATATATTGTATCTATTGTTGACCTCTCAGGCAATATTAGCATCCCATTTTCTCTTGCTGGCAGTTTTACTTGCAAAAACATTATGAGTTGTGGTAGAAATTTCTTCTGTTGGACATTACATATGCACAACTGGGCTTGTGTGCACACAATACACTCAGTTGTGGGTGCCGTCCAGTAACAGACTGCCTTTCAGCCATCCCAGACTGTCTCCTGCCTTCTACGCTTACTGCTTTCGGCCAAGCCTACTTCATCTTTTAAATTTCCCATTGACAGGCTAATAATTGAATACATCTGCCTGACTCTAGAAAATTGTCATGATCACTCTCCGTACCTCTCTATCTCCCAGGCCACAAAATTCTCCTCTCCAGGAGGAGACGAGTACCATATTGACCTGTTGGATTCTGTTTGGGGGCTTCCTGTTGATCTTGGGAGCCAGCTTTTGAGATGCTTCATGTTTAGGGCCATGGATGGTACATAGTGGAACCATGATAAACCATCAGAAACAGGTTGTATGTAATGCACATCTTTCAATCAGACTACATTTACTTTCTATAGGTAGTCAAAAGGAGGAAAAATGGGTTAGGAGATGCATTGGTGAAGGAAGTTAGAAAACAAAGAAGGGAGGCAGAGAGTTCTTAGTGAAACCACTTAGCTGGAGGCACAGATTTTAATTCTCAGATAATAGGGACCCTGGCCACAGACAGGAAAAAAAAATCATATTTCTATTAAGTGGCACAGGGGATTTCCCACTGAGAAAGAGAAATAGAGAACGACAAAATAAAATAAGTGAGGGAGCTGGCTGAGGAAACCCTGAAAATAATAATTTTTAAGTTTTCAATTGCTATTTCAATATATTTTTAGGAGATGAAATGAGAACTTTCTAAAGGTCATGAAAATGTTTTTCTCTACTTCGTCTTTTAGTTAAATAGTCTCTATTTAAAGTAGGGGCAATGACTATTATTGTAGGTCATGTGAAAGAATCGAGAGAATACATATACAGTATGCAGCTAGGTGTTTGATTATTACGAGAAGGATTATAACCTGAATTATATATTCTCTTCTGTAAGGAAAAGCTCTTCCTGTCAACATACAGGCTGTATTGATTATTTAATATGCATCACACTACACATTGCAGATTGATTATTTGCCGAAAATGACTACAGGTGCATTATCTAAGAATTAAATATGTACCTGAATGAATGGGGAGCAAGGGAACATTGAAATTAATTACAAGTTAATCTGACTCCTGTCTAAAAATGGATGAAAATAAATGAGACAAGGATACTAATATTTATGGAGTATCCACTCTGTACCAGATATATATGTTTCTAGTCTGTTTACTCTACAAATTGTCTTATAAAGTAGATAATATTATTCACATTTTACAGTTGAAATCCAGATAAGACACAGAGTATTAGTAGTAAAGCAAATATTTGAACTCAAGTGTATCCACAGTAACACCTCAGAAATACACAAGGATAAGACAAGGGAACGGGTTAGAGGTTAAGTTACTAGGATCAGAGAGGGTTTCAGGGAAAGCACACATCAGTATTGGCCTGTGAACAGTTGTCTAAGAAGAACTCAACTGGGAGCTCATATCTGAGCTAGAGGACAAATGCCAGAGGTGTGTATGTGTGTATGGGGTGGGGGTGTGGGGGGCGGTTATACATCCTTCATGACTAGAAGAGCTGAACGTATAAAGAGGATGGAAATGAAATAGATTTCTCAGCTGGTGGGGAAGAGGTATAACTGGACCAAAGGTTATATAAATATAAATCTTTAAATAAAACTGATCAGAAGTATTGTGGCTGGATAATGGCCCCTTAAAGATGTCCATGCCCTACTCCTTGGCACCAGTAAATATATTACCTTAAATGACAAAAGGAGCTTTGTAGATGTGATTAAATCAAGGATTTTGTGATAGGGAGATTATCCCGGATTATCTGGATGGGTTCATTGTAATCACAAGGGAGGCAGTAAAGTTAGATTCAGCGGAGAGATATGATGGCAGAATAGAGGTGGAACTGATGTATTTTGAAGATGGAAAAAATGGCCAATAGACAAGTAATGCAGGTGGTCTTTAGAAGCTGCAAAAGGCAAGAAAACGGCTTCTCCCCTAAAGCCTCTGGAGGGAGCAGGCTCTGCTGACAACTGACTTTAGCTCAATGAGACTGATTTTGGATTTCTGACCTCCAGATCTGGAAGATTACAAATTTGTGCTGTTTTAAGCCATTAAATTTGTGATAATTTGTTATGACTGCAATAGGAAATTAAAACAATATGCATGAGAAATATCAGTCAAAATTAATTTTTATGCTGCATATAACTGGATTTAGAATTGACCTGTTCCTAGGTACCCCCTTACAGATTTTATTTCTTTGAGCTATTTGTCTCAAGAATGTGTTGGGGATCAATGCCTTTTTGCAGATGAGAAGTAAGACAGGTAAAGAAAAATGAAAACAAAGAAGTTAAAAAAAATAAGAGCAGAAAAGCTCTTTTTCTCAGTCAATAAACTCAAAATAGGAGACTAATAGTTTTGGGACGGTTTACAGACTCTTTTTAGCATTTAGATACCTAGTTAATTTTTCCTTTTCCTTTTCCTTTTCTTTTGACTCAGGTTGTGCCGAAAGAAAACCATTCTTATTTTAATTTAGTACTAGAATGAACTCTGTTATTGGCACAACCAGGGTACAGGGTGTTCTGAATTAATGCCATTCCGTGCTTGATTATTACTATATCTATATTCTTTTTATTCTGTTATGTCCAATTAATTTCCATGCCTGCAAGAGTTACTTTTCATTTATGCATTCACTCATTTGTTCAAGAAATATTTATTGAGCTCCCAGTCCATATGGAAGGCACTATGCCAAGGACTAAGGACAGAGTTATGAACAGAGCAAACATTGCCCTCACCTTTTACTCCTCCTCAAACTACCCTAGACCACACTGATTTCACCCTTTCTGATTCTGATTTCACTTATATCTGGTACTACATGTTTAAGGACTTAATATTATTTAATGGGTATTAGCATATTTCTCTATTCTCAGTTATATACTCATCTAGGTTACATACTTTTAGGGGAAAGTTATTATGTTTCATGTGGTATAGATCACACTCAATAGACACTTAATTTTTAAATAACCAATAGATATAAGAATCACCAAGTTTTGTAGAATCATTATATCCTGAACCAAGAAAATATTCATTCTTCAACAGTTTACATAGGTCTCCCTGCAAGGCCCTTTTAAAAAAAATTTGAGTCTTGGTGGGTAAGTAAGAACTGTCCAGGTGATCAGAGAGGAGAATGAAGTTCAAGCAGAGGCAAAAATGTACAAGAATGAAACAGGAAAATGTGTGATATTTTTTAAACCAAAAGAGTGAGCATTTTGGTGTGGCAGGAACATTGTACACCGAACATCACCAAACTAAAGAGCCATACTGGGGTTACACCAGGAAAAGTTTTTTGTGTCATAAAAAAGCTTAAAAATTTGATATTTTAACAAAACTTCTTATTTATTTTTGTTTCTTTATTGTGGTAAAAAACACATAACATAAAATGTACCATATTAACCATTTTTGAGTGTCAAGTTCCCTAGTGTTCAGTGTATTCACATTGTTGTGAAACAGATCTCCAGAACTTTTTCATCTTGAAAAACTGAAACTCCATCTTTTAGGCATAAGAAGAACTATGGAATGGAAGGGTTTTAAATAAAAGACTATTAGTCTTCCCCCCACCACACCCCCTTTTTAAACAAAAGATAACTGGCATCTATATAGAGAATTACCTGACAAAGGAATAGAACTTTGGAAGCTAAGAAGCAGCAGCTATAATATAATTTTGGAACTAGATGAACCTAGGTTCAAATACCGGCTGCAGCACTTACTTGCTGTATTAAGTGAATATCATCTGACTATAAAATTTTCCCTTTAGAGTCAAGTGTGGGGTTTGCTTGTACTTGATACTTACTTTAATGTTTGGAAAAAAAAAATCACTATTTTTTCATTAAGATATCTGGGTATTTTTTTATAATGACTTTATAGAAAAAATATTTGAAGGATGAATGGACTGTCAGCAGATTAAGTGCTTCAATTTTCTCCATGATTTATATGGATCTACGCCTCTACATTTCCTGAATTCCTAATTTTTAAAATGAATCCTTGAAGGTTTTTCTCTTAACTGCAAGAATATGACTATGTAATGCACTTTATATTCCAAAATATAATCTAATATTCCCTTTCACAATTAGGGTTTTGAGGCTAATATTCTGGGGCAGCTGTTTTCAACCCTGAATTTTCAATGGCAGATTAGGGTCAGCTGGAAGCTTTTGAAAGTACGACGTTGGTCCTCCCCACAGTCAATTAAATCAAAATATTTATGGGTGGGACTAGACGTCTAATCTTTTTAAAATTTCCCCAAGTGGTTTTAGCGTAGAACCAGGGCTGAGAATCACCACTCTATAGTCCTCTATTTTCCAAAGCACTTGTTTTAAATTGAAATCAAGTTATGCCTTGACTATGGTTTTTTGTGATTTATTCTGATTTTCCATAATCATGGTTAATTAGTTGAAAAAAATCAGAGATATTCAGCTCTCTTTTGTCATTTTAAAGTAAATAAATATTTTTTCTAAGTTACTCTTGAGATGGTCCTTAAATAACTTGATATTTAAATAGGTTATATAATACAGGAAAAAATGCAATGCTTTATAACCTCCTCTTTACTAATAGCAACCTTGATTATATTTAACAACTGCATCTATGAGCTTCCATAATGTTTAAACAGTGTCAAAACCAAGGAGTGGGTTAGGGGCAAATGCTTCCTCTTGCACACAATTTCCATCATCCCCTCCCACCCCAAACCACTAAAATTGAATAAGTTTAGGAAAAACAGCATGTCTGCTATGCAAATATATCTTCAGAACAAGTCCCTTTTCCTAGCTTTCCAAACAAGTTGCCTTTCCTAGCTCCTTCTATATAGAATTAAGACTTTGAAAAATGCTACCTTACTGTGTTCCTTCTGATTTGGAAAGAATATGTCTTAGAGCTGGTCCATGACACTTTTTATTACAGGAATTTGGGGCGACTTGTTTCAGAGGTTTCTTAAAAGTAATTTACAAATGGCCTTTGATTGTTCTTTCCAACAGAGGAGGCCTGATATTTCCTGCTTTGAATTAATAAGAGAAAAGGTCATATTTGCTGTTTCAAGCTTCCTCTCTCTTCTGCTTCCTTCAGAACTTTATTATCAACCATAAAGATAAAGAAAACTACTGTAGTCAGATGACACAAGTCTGCATCAAATCTCCACACTTTCCTTCTGCCTAATGAACTTTGAATTTTTAGCTCTATATTCTTTAAAACCGGATGTTTCCTTTAACTTTTTGTAGCTGTTTTATAGAGGACCCAATATTTTGCTCAAAACACATTTTTTTCAACTTTGTACAAAACATAGAAACATTTTAAAACCTGAATGCCTTTATTTGACAAAATTGTACTAACAATAAGTTATTTTATGCCCCTATTCTAGGTACCAGAGGATATAAATATTTAAGAAATTATTTAAGATCAAAGTTTAAATAAAAAGAATAGAAGATATTTTAAGGCAAGCAATCGTATAGTAAATAAGAGGTACAGGCATATGGGGCAAGGGAGTAATAGAATGGTCGGAGATGAGTTTTAAGTTGGTCCCCAAGATGTGAGTATATACAAGGCAATTTCTTCATGTCAAACCCAGTAGAGGCCAAATTCCACTCTCAGCAGGAAAGTATTTTCAATGGTTTCCTAATTTATAATTTTGTTTTATAATTCTGTGCTTTCTCCTCCCGGGGAAAAGCTATGTTCCCTTTATCACACCCATAGAAGAGACGGGTGTTGTTTCTGACCCTGCATTGCATCTCATGCATGTATGCAGCCACAAGGTGCTTTGAGAACATTAAATAGTTACCTTCTACAGAACAGAAAAAAATGTTATTCTTACCATTTTAGTCAAGGAAACACAAACCATAGCAGGATGCAGAGTTATATGTTCCAGATGGTGATGAATCACTGACAGAGCCCCTAGGGTCTAATTGCACATTTTCCTAGATACCAATAAAGCATTGATTATGCAAAACAAGTGTTTTCTCTTAATGGTTTCTCCCAGGAATTTTAATATAAATAAGAGCATATTATAAAACAAGCTTTGCTTTGAAGCTAAAAACTCTTTAGTTGTGGCTAAAAAGATATGCATTGACTGCCTATTTGGAATGCTGTGACAGGACTATTCAGAAAAAATGAAAATTTTGTAGCCTTAGGATCCTATATTGTAATACCGAAAAAAATTTATTACTAATTATTGTGTTTACATAGCTTATGTATTCTAGGACAAATTTTAATGCTTTATAAGCTCTACACATAAATTTGATTTCATACAATGTTAGAATAAAATAATTCATACTTGTATCAAAAGCTGTTATGATAGTCTCTTCTATATTTCCTAGAGTTTCCCTGCCAAGGTGTCATTATGAAACATTTGTAGATAGTGAAGAGTAAAAGCACTAAGATTGGAATGAAAGACCTTTAAGCCCCAATAAAATGTATATACTGTCCAAACTCTACACTAATTACTTCTCTCATCCTGTTACGTAGAGGAAGTACTTCTCCCATTTAAGTTCAACCTTTCCAAGAGAACACTCAGGAAGAATTCAATAAACATTAGTTGGATAAATGAATTATTTAGTAAACAAACAAATGAATGAATAAATGAATGAATCTTCTTTTTCATTCTTAAAAAACTTACATTATCAACTATCCCTTAACTCTCTGATAGGTCCATCCTTCTGTTTCTCCTGGCTACCTCTCATTAGCTTTTGTTGAGTCTTTAACATGCTGGGAGACAGAGGGAAAAACAAAAATCAAAAAACAACCTTTGCCCATTTATGCTCTATTTACAGCTCTCTTTCTTCTCCATCAAAATAAAAATTCTCCAGTGTTTCCTGACTTGCTGCTTCCATATTCTTACATTTGACTCACTTCCCACACTATGCCAATATGTTTCCTGTCCTCAACTCTCCACTGAAGGCCTTTATCCAGAAGCTGACAATGATCTCCATATAGCCAAATTAAAGGCTCCTTTCCACTGGTCATTCTTCTTTTTTTTTTTTACCATTTTTTTTTTACTGATGTCTTAATAGTTTATAACACTGTGGGGTTTTAGTTGTACATTTTTGTTTGTCCGTCACCTTGTGGATGTAACCCTTAACCCCTTGTGCCCACCCCCCACCCCCCTTCCCCTTGGTAACCACCAATCAGTTCTCTCTGTCTGTGTGTTCACTTATATTCCATATATGAGTGAGTTCATGCAGTGTCTGTCCTTCTCTCTCTGGCTTATTTTACTTAACATAATACCCTCTAGGTCCATTCATGTTGTTGCAAATGGGACAATTGTGTCTTTTCTTATGGCTGAGTAGTATTCCATTGTATGTATATACCACATCTTCTTTAACCAATCATCAGTCAAGGGACACTTGGGTTGCTTCCACTTCTTGGCTATAGTGAATAATGCTACAATGAACATAGGGATGCGTACGCCTCTTGTGATGGTTGATTTCATGTCCATTGGGCAGATGCCCAAGAGTGGGATTGCTGGATCCTATGGTATTTCTATTTTTAATTTTTTGAGGACTCTCCATACTGTTTTCCATAGAGGCTGCACCAGTTTGCATTCCCACCAGCAGTGAATGAGGGTCCCCGTTTCTCCACAACCTCTTCAGCATTTGTTGTTATTTGTCTTTGTGATTATAGCCATTCTAACGGGTGTCAGGTGATATCTTAGTGTAGTTTTGATTTGCATTTCCCTGATGATTAGTGATGTTGAACATCTTTTCATGTGTCTATTGGCCATCTGTATCTCTTACTTGGAAAAATGTCTGTTCATATCCTCTGCCCATTTTTTGATCAGGTTGTTTGTTTCTTTGTTGCTCCGTTGTATGAGATCTTTATATATTACTGAGATTAATCCCTTGTCGGACAAACGATTTGCAAATATTTTCTCCCAGCTGGTGGGTTGTTTATTCATTTTGATCCTGGTTTCATTTGTCTTGTAGAAGCTCTTTAGTCTGATGAGGTCCCACTTGTTTATTTTTTCTTTTGTTTCCCTTGTCCGAGTAGACATGGAATCTGAAAGGATCCCTTTATGTCCAATCTCAATTAGTGTACTGCCTATATTTTCTTCCAGGAGTTTTATAGTTTCAGGTCTCACTTTCAGGTCCTTGATCCATTTTGAATTGATTTTTGTATATGGTGATAGGAGATGGTCTACTTTCATTCTTTTGCATGTTGCTGTCCAATTTTCCAAGCACCATGTATTGAAGAGACTTCCCTCTCTCCATTGTATGTTCTTTGCTCCTTTGTCAAAGATTAGCTGTCCATAGGTGTGTGGTTTTATTTCTGGGCTTTCAATTCTGTTCCATTGAACTGTGTGTCTATTTTTGTACCAGTACCATGCTGTTTTGATTACTATAGCTTTATAGTATATTTTGAAATCAGGGATTGTGATGCCTCCAGCTTTGTTCTTTTTTTTCAGAATTGCTTTAGCTATTTGGGCTCTTTTGTTGCCCCATATGAATTTCAGTAGTTTTTATTGTATTACTGTGAAGAATGACATTGGGATTCTGATTGGGATTGCAATTGAATCTGTAGATTGCTTTAGGTAGAATGGACATTTTAACTATATTTATTCTTCCAATCCATGTGCTGGAATATTTTTCCATTTCTTTATGTCTTCCTCGATTTCTTTCAATAGTGTCTTATAGTTTTCATTGTATAGGTCTTTTACCTCCTTGGTTAAATTTATTCCCAGATATTTTATTCTTTTTGTTGCAATTGTAAATGGGATTGTCTTTTTGAGTTCTCTTTCTGTTGGTTCATCATTAGTGTATAGAAATGCAATTGATTTTTGTAAGTTGATTTTATACCCTGCCACTTTACTGTAGTTGTTGATTATTTCTAGTAGTTTTCTGATGGAATTTTTTTGGTTTTCTATGTATAAGATCATGTCATCTGCAAATAGTGAGAGTTTCACTTCTTCATTGCCTATTTGGAGTCCTTTTATTCCTTTTTCTTGCCTAATTGCTCTGGCCAGAACTTCCAGTACTATGTTGAATAAGAGCGGTGAGAGTGGGCACCCTTGTCTTGTTCCTGTCCTCAAAGGAATGGCTTTCAGTTTTTCCCCATTGAGTAGGATGTTTGCTGTAGGTTTGTCATATATGGCCCTTATTATGTTGAGGTACTTTCCTTCTACACCCATTTTGTTGAGAGTTTTTATCATAAATGGATGCTGGATCTTGTCGAATGCCTTCTCTGCATTGATTGAGATGATCATGTGGTTTTTATTCTTCATTTTGTTAATGTGGTGTATCATGTTGATCGATTTGCGGATGTTGAACCATCCCTATGTCCCTGGTATAAATCCCACTTGATCGTGGTGTATGATCTTTTTGATGTATTGCTGTATTCGGTTTGCCAATATTTTGTTGAGGATTTTTGCGTCTATGTTCATCAGTGATATTGGCCTGTAGTTTTCCTTCTTTGTATTGTCCTTGTCTGGCTTTGGTATCAGGATGATGTCGGCCTCATAGAATGTGTTGGGAAGTATTTCATTTTCCTTTATTTTTTGGAATAGTTTGAGAAAGATAGGTGCTAAATCTTCTTTGAACGTTTGATAAAATTCTCCAGGGAAGCCATGTGGTCCGGGGCTTTTATTTTTTGGGAGGTTTTTGATTACTGTTTCAATCTCTTTACTTGTGATTGGTCTGTTCAGATTCTCTATTTCTTCTTGATTCAGTTTTGGGAGGTTGTACACTTCCAAGAATTTGTCCATTTCCTTTAGGTTGTCCAATTTGTTGGCATAAAGTTTTTCATAGTATTCCCTAATAATCCCTTGTATTTCTGTGGTGTCTGTTGTAATTTCTCCTCTTTCATTTCTAATTTTATTTATTTGAGTCTTCTCCCTTTTTTTCTTAGTGAGTCTGGCTAAGGGTTTGTCAATTTTATTTATCTTCTCAAAGAACCAGCTCTTTGTTTCATTGATCCTTTCTACTGTTTTTTTTTGTTTTGTTTCAATTTCATTTATTTCTCCTCTGATTTTTATTATTTCCCTCCTTCTGCTGATTCGGGGCTTTGTCTGTTCTTCTTTTTCTAATTCTATTAGGTGCAATTTAAGGTTATTTATTTGGGATTTTTCCTGTTTGTTAAGGTGAGCTTGTATTGCTATGAATTTCCCTCTCGGGACCGCTTTTGCTGCATCCCATATGAGTTGGTATGGTGTATTTTCCTTTTCATTTGTCTCCAGATAGCTTTTGATTTCTCCTTTAATTTCATCAAGGACCCATTGGTTGTTCAGTAGCATGTTGTTAGTCTCCACATCTTTGTCCCTTTCCTAGTTTTTTCCTTGCAGTTGATTTCTAGTTTCACAGCATTATGATCAGAAAAGATGCTTGTAATGATTTCAATCTTCTTAAATTTATAGAGGTTTGCCTTGTTTCCTAATATATGGTCTATCCTTGAGAATGTTCCATGTGCACTTGAGAAGAATGTGTACTCTGCTTTTTTTGGGTGGAGTGCTCTACATATATCTATTAAGTCCATTGCATCTAGTTTTTCGTTTAAGTCCATTATTTCCTTATTGACTTTTTGTCTGGATGATCTATCCATTGATGTAAGGGGGGTGTTAAGATCCCCTACTATTATTGTGTTATTGTTAATATCTCCTTTAAGGTTTTTTAGCAGTTGTTTTTTATCTTGAAGTCTACTTTGATATAAGTATGGCTACTCCTGCTTTGTTTTGTTTGTCATTAGCTTGGAGTATTGTTTTCCATCCTTTTATTTTGAGTCTCTGTTTGTCTTTAGAGCTGAGATGTGTTTCCTGGTGGCAGCAGATTGTTGGATCTTGGTTTTTAATCCATCCCGCCACTCTGTGTCTTTTGATTGGAGAATTCAATCCATTTACATTTAGAGTGATTATTGATATATGAGGGTTTAATGTTGCTATTTTACTGTTCATTTTCTGGTTCTTTTGCATTTCCTTTGTTTCTTGTCCCTTGTGTTTCGGACTGCAAATTCAATTTGGTGTTTCTGCATGCTCATTCTCTTGGTTTTCTCTTTATTTGTCATGTGTGGTTCTCTTCTGGTTATTTGTTTAGTGGTTACCATGAGGTTTATATAAGCGATCTCCTGGATAAGAAAGTACATTTTCAGATGCCTCCTTTTTCCTGAGGCTGGGTTGATTCAATCCCTTACCTCTTCCCCTCCTTATTTGTTATCTCTTTATTCCAGATTGTGTCATGAATGTGTGTTTCCAGTGATTAATTGAATTAATTTTTGATGTTATCCAACTGTAGTTTGTTCTGGTTTAGTCTCCTTGCTTTTCTCCTTGCTGAAATCTTTGTATCCCCTTTCTCATTTGTTTTTTTTTTTCAGGCCTAAGGGCCTTCTTGAGCATTTCCTGCAGTGGGGGTCTTGTGGTGATGAACTCTCTTAGCTTTTGATTATCGGGGAGAGTTATTATTTCTCCATCATATTTGAAGGATATTTTTGCTGGATAAAGTATTCTTGGCTGAAGGTTTTTGTCTTTCATGATTTTGAATATATCATTCCAGTCTCTCCTAGCCTGTAGAGTTTCTGTGGAGAAATCAGCTGAGAGCCTGATGGGGTTTCCTTTGTATGTTATTTTGTTTTTTTGTTTAGCTGCCCTTAATATTATTTCCTTGTCACAGATATTTTTCAAGTTTGCTACTATGTGGCGGGATGATGTTTTATTCCTGTTTATATATTTAGGTGATCTATTGATTTCATTCACTGTTATTTCCCTCTCGTTCCCTAGGTTGGGGAAGTTCTCAGCTATTATTTCTTTGAACAAACTCTCTGCTCCTTTTTCTCTTTCTTCTCCTTCTGGAATACCTATTATCCTTATGTTGCTTTTCCTCATTGAGTCTGATATTTCTCGAAGAATTTCTTCATTTCTTTTTAGTCTTAGCTCTCTCTCCTCCTCTCTCTGGAGCATTTCTGCATGGCTGTCCTCAATAGTGCTAATTCATTCCTCCTTATTGTCAGTTCTGCTCTTTAAAGACTCCATTTTTTCCACTATCTCGTTGATTTTGTTTTTCATCTCCAGTAATTCTGATTGGTTTTTCTTTATGGTTTCAATCTCTTTTGTAACGAAATCCCTGAATTCATTGATTTGTTTCTGTGTGTTCTCTTGTATTTTGTTGAGTTTGTTTATGATAGCTATTTTGAATTCTCTGTCATTCAGGTTATCAAATTCTGTGCCTTCAGGGTTGGTTTCTGGGTGTTTGTCATTTTCCTTTTGGTCTGCAGCCATAACAAATTGTCGCAAGGATCCGATGGGGACAGCCTTATTTTTTCCCCTCATGATAAAGTTGGTCCTGCAGTTTCCCCCTGCTGCCACTGGATGGAGATCGTGAGCAGTATGCTCTGAGCCCGCTGCAGCCCCCAGAGGGATTATGCTGAAATGTGGGGTGTGTGTGGGGAGGGGTCCTCTCTTTCTCCTGCTTGACCTGGGGGTTTCCTTTCTGGCTCTCTTAGGGTATTTGCTACACCCCCTAAACAGTCTGTCCTCACTTCCCGGTGGGGATTTCTCGACAGTCTGTGAGAGCACCTGGATGGCGATAGTTTTCCCCACTGTAGGCCGCCCCTCTCCCCCTGTCTGCTAGCTGTGCTGTCTTTGCCGATCGATTGGGGAGGGGGAGTACAACTTCTTACCTCTCCTCGCGTCCTTTTGGGCTTCCTGCACCTCCACCGTCCAATGTATGGCAGCAGGGATTTCTTAGAAGTCTTTTGTAGTGTTTGATTGAGCTCTGTTGGAATGCAAATGATGTTTTTGTTGTGTCATAGGGGGCAGAGATTCAAAGAGGGAATCTCACTCCACCATGATGCTGACGTCCTCCACTGGTCATTCTTCTTGATCACTCTGGAAATATTTGACATTGATGATCCACTATGAAATACATACTCTTTTCCATGATACTACATTCTACTCAATTCTTCATCTCTTTAGCTGCTCATTTAACATATCTTTTATTTGATCAAAACCATTAAATATTGGAAATTCTCAGAGCTCTATCCTTGATTTTCTTTCTTCTCAGACTCTGCTGTTTCTTTAGACCAGAGTTTCTCAACCTTGCACTATTGACATTTTGGACTAGATACTTCTTTTCTTGTGGGAGCCTGTTGCGTGTATTGGAGGATGTTTAGCAGCATCCTTTCTCCCTATCTACTAAATGCCATTGGCTTACTCTCCCCAGTTGTGATAACCCAAAACATCTACTTTGTCAAATGTGCCCTCAGAGGGAAAATCGCCCCCAGTGGAGAACCTCAGTTCTAGGTGATGTCCTTGTAATTCATGGTTTCTCTTACCATTCCACAACCTGACAGCTCTTGATTTATAGCCATTGTTGGCAGCTATACTGAATTCTCAAGCTATTTAATCAGACACCATCTCAGTATCATCACTGGTAGGCCTCATATAAAACTAATTATTCAAAAGGTCCTAAATTAAGCTAATTATTTATCCACCATCATATTTGTCCCTCTTCCACTTGTGAGCCTCATCAAATGGGCCCATCCAAGTACTTATGACAGAAATATCAGATTAAATGCCCTATTAAAAAGCAATCACTGTTTCCTATTGATTTTAACTCTCAAATCCAGCCAGCTCTTTCCATCTCTATTGACACCAATCTAATACAGACTATCATCTTATTTAGCTTCAGGGACTGCAGTAGTCCTTAGACACTCCTCTGACTTTTAATCCCTTCTCCCCATTGAAGTCAAACAATCTTTTAAAAACAAAACATAATCATGTCACTCTCCTGCTTAAATTTATTCTTAGTTTTCCCATTGCCTTTTACAGTAAAGAACAGAAACTATTTCAAAGCCTGTAGGATCTGGTCCCTGCCAACTTCTCATCCTCATTTTTCTTTACTCTCCTACTTACTGTATGCTTCAGTTTTATTGTCTTTCTATCATTTTACTGAATGTGCTGTGTTCTTTCTTGGCTCGGGGCTATTTTCTAGAATGTCATTCTACCCCCAACTTTGATCTAACTAACGATCTTAAGGAACTAATTGGTCCACCTGTGTGGTAGGCAGACTAAAGGCTCCCCAATGATGTCCAAATCCTAATTCCTGAAACCTAGTATGCTAGGTTTTATGGCAAAGGGGAACTAGAGTTGCAGATGGAATTAAGGTTGCTAATCAGCTGACCCTAGGTAAGGAGATTATCTTGGAGGATCAAGGTGGGCGCAATGTAATCACAATTTCATAAAAGTGGAAGGAGGGAGAAGAGCTTAGAGTGATTGTGAGAAGGGTGCAATCCACCATTGCTGGCTTGTAAAATGAAAGGGAACTATAAACAAACGAATATCAGCAGTCTCTAGAAGATGGGAAAGACAAGAAAAGGAATTCTCCCCTAGAGCTCCAGAGGAATGGAGCCCTGCGGACATCTTGATTTTAGCTCAGTGAGATCCACGGGAGACTTCTGATCTACAGAATTGTCAGATAACAAATATGTATTTTTTTAGCCACTAAATTTGCAGTAATTTGTTACAGAAGCAATAGGAAAAAATACAACCTGTTACCTACATCCGCTGTAATTTGTTTTTCTTCTTCACAGTCTTCCCTTTATTTAAATATTCAGTGATTCCCTGCTTTGTTAGACTGTGTGCTGGTGAAAACTCTTGTTCTTGTTTACTGCTATTTCTCAACAAATGTTTGAGCACTTGGTGAATATTTGCAGAATGAATGAAGAAATGAAGGAAAAATTTGGTTTAGGGTCTAATTTTGTCACTAGGTCACATCACATAAATGTCTGCCTCCTGTATTTCACTGACTTCTGGGGAAAAAAAAGTCCCATCTTTCTTTCACTGTTATTTTGAAACTAAATGAAATAAAGTATGTGGAATAACTTTGAAAGCCTTAAAGCATAATATGAATATAATTCAAATTGTTTGCAGTGTATAGCAAAGACAACAGTTAAATTAATATGGTTAATGAGCAGGCACTAAATTAACACTTGAATTTAATCATACAAAACTGGTTAGTGTTTAGAAGTTTTAGGCAGAGAAAATTAACACTATGCATAGTGAATCCACTTCTCTATTGAAAACAGACTTCCAGAGTGAGGTGGTGGGGTGGGATAAGAATAAAACTGAGTAGTATTAACTACATATATTTTGGTAAATGGAAAGTGTCATGGGGAGCTATCATGACAGAAACTGTTGGAAACCCTAAACTAGTGACGGGAAACTATTCTGCCTGAATACCCTGTGATTCCTTGCACACACCATCATTCTAGTGTGTGCAAAATGTTTTTCTAAGTTTTACTTTGTAGTCAGCTCATCAAGTAGTTAAGCTAGCTCTTTGAAATCTGTTCCATTTTCCTCTTTTCTGTAAAATATGGTTTTAAAGTTATTTGAAAATTGATTTGAGGAACATTATCTTAAGATGGGTTTTCAATTCAGGGAAATGTTAAAGCAAGCTTGGTTTGAATGATTTTAACAGAAGTAATTCTGAATAAAGAACTGTCAAGCCAGACACTGGAGAAGTGAAAAGCCTAAAAGCAAAAACTGTGGTGGCCTTGAGTTAATAACTGCAGGTAGCAGCTGTCACTTCTAGGACTGGTGGAACAAAGAGAAGTGGCTGGGATTGTTATAATTTAGAAACTTAGAGGAAAAGTCCCATGGAGCTGACACTGAGACCCATGAGGAGGGGCCCTGGCTGGTTCTGGGGTCTCTGAGCTCAGAGAACAAGTCCTGTGGGGTTGGACCCGGACCTGTGAGGCAGGGTTACTGCTTGACTGATGCTGATCTCTGTGAGAGGCGTGATGATACTGGTACTGCGAATGTTGGACAACAGCAATGTGGATGATTACAAAATGGAGTCACACATATCAAGGGCACCTAAAATGGAGCCGGGAGGCCATTAGGGAAGTGGGGTTTGTGCATGTCTCTATCCAGGTGGATTGTAAACTTTGAACTGTTTCATCCCTATTATCCTGACCTTTTTCCAAGAAATACACTTACTCCCATTAATAAGAACTTTCTGCCTTAGAGACGGACTTAGCAACCAATCACGTATAGCCAAGAAGTAACAGTTGTTGCCAGCACCAATCACAAATCTTGCAAAAAAACCTATGTAACTTTGCTGGAATTTATCTCTTTTGCCTTTATAAACCCTCCTCTTTTGTTCTGCTCTGAGCACATTTGAGTTTCTACTTGAATCGCTGTCTTCCAAATTGCAATTCCTAAAACCCCAAATAAACGTTTTTGATTTTCTTATACTTTATGCCTTTTATTCATTGACAGCAGTCTGCTGCTCCTGGACAGGCTACTGTTACTGTCTCCTGGGTGGGAAATCTTGCTGGGGAGTCATTGACAGGACCAGGAAAGGGCCAGTACCTCCTCCAGCCCCCCATCTTGGCAGAACCTGACATAGAGACTGCTGTTATGGCAAAAGTGTGCTGTGAAGAGTCACAAAGCATCACAAAGATTATAGAAGGCTGGGTCTGACAATAGCTTAATAAGTGGCACAGCAAGTTCTACATACAAAGAAATATGAGAATAAGTGAGATAAGATTCTAGGTATCTTTTTGACATAATTCTGACAGTTTTGTTACAGAGCCTATGACTCCCCCTGCTACAATACCTACATTCCTCCACTTTTAGAATCATGGCACAGTTTGGCTAGGCATGGAGTGCTTATCATAGATGCGTTCTTCTGCAGATTCTGTTGTTTTTCTCTCTGTTACAATGAATGGTCGGAGGCAGGGCAAGTGTCATGTTTTGTTGGAGGTAAAGAATAAGGAAAATTCTCACCACTGTAGGCATTAAATTTTGCCACTTCTTCCATTTCTCTTTTTCCTTGAAGGCTCAGTTGTACTTTTTTTTTGGTGGGAGGAAAAAAGTGTAAAGGGTTATTGATTTTTCTTTTAGTTTGGTCTCTAGAGTGTTTGTTGCCATAGCAACTATTCGGAGGCTAGGGTCAGATCTTCCCATAAAATATACTGGACTCTGCCCTACTGTGGGCCAGTGTTCTCACTTCATGAGCCTTTTATTCTCTCCAGGTTCTGTGCTTTATCACGGAACATTTTACTTAACAATGTTTCAAAACTATAAAGCTCCTTCTTATAACCAATATCTTCACGCTGCAAGTCTTAGTCCTTTTAAAGATCATTTCCTTATGATAAATCTCTTAGAGATTAAGTTGTTTTCTGTTGACTGTTTTAAAAATTTCTATGCTACTGACTTTTATTTTGATATGCTGCTGCTTTTATCAATTTTTTTCCTGTGTTTATTTGTAAGTTTTGTTTTCACCTTAATCCTTTTACCTCTGAATGCCATAAATGTAGCACAATGAATAGGCTTTCACCAACAATTTGTGCTCGGTATGAATCATGGCTAAGTTGGCAGCACTCACAGGGGTGACCCCCGACTCTCACTATTGTCAGATCCCAGAGAACACCTTTAATGTCTCACGCTTTCCTTCCACGAACTGTAATCCCTTCCTTCTGGGTTCCTCACTTCCCCTTTTATTGCCTGTTCTTCAGAATCCCAGAGCCATTCAATCCAATAATCCCTTTAGCACCTCAGATGACCCTCGTCAGAAGACTCCTCTTGACCCTTTGCTCCCTACCCCTCTGTTCCTCAGTGTTGTAGTGACTAATGAAGTGGTGTTCTGGCTTGTGGGTGGATTCTATCAAAGGCCACTATATGAGGTAAAATCACCTGTGTTCAAAATGATCCTGGAAAATCCTTCAGGAATATGCCTTTGAAAAGATGAATTAACATATCTCTAATGTAGTCGGTTGTTTTCTTCTTGATAAGGGACAATCACCGTTTCTTCAGTTGAATAGCAGAAAAAGGATTAGGCATGAGGCATGCAGTTAAAAACCTTGAAACATTTAAAAATACTTAATGTTTAAACGAAGAAATTACAATCCGTCAGTCAAGATGATCACACCAGGAGAGGCATGTAGTGAACTGAGAGTTGAAATTACACAAATGAGCATCTGATTCTACAATAGTGTGAACAAAATGATCTCTTTATGATCGTTTACACTAAGGCTTGATGTCCAGTGGTCCGATATAACCAGAGGTTTTTTTCAACTTTAAGAAAGGGATTTGCTAACCTCTAAATGATAAGGTGGAATCAGCAAGTATTAGTGAGCCTGGGGCAATACAGGAGCCTTCTGGCAACTCTAAGCCACCTGCACTCCTCACCTGTTCAGGGATTCACAGTCACAAGAATTAAGTGGTGGATCAGAATAGTCCTCAGCTTCTTTGGCTCTTGCTCTGGTGCCCATCTTCTAAAAGGCATTTGGCTTCCAAATTCTTTGTCAAGGGCAGAGAGGTAGGAGTCTGGTCTCAGGACGACACGAGTTATGAAACTTCGGTAGGCAGCTACTTGGACTTCCTCAAGTTGCAAACGCACACCTGAACATTTTTAACCACCATCTGTTCCCATAGGGCTCTAACGACTTTGAAGAGAATCACAGAGCACCAAGTAATCTCATCTCTGGAGGATTCTAGGTAGGCCAAATGTGCAGACACCACAAAGCTGTGGCTGCCTTCCTGATGTTTGCCATACCCACCACCTGGGGGAATCTTGAAGCAGCTGCTGTTTTAGCCTCATCCACGCTGAAGTCACATTAGAGCTGATAGGGCATTTCAGTGAAAAGCTGAGACTTAATAGCGACTGGGTTAGGTAGAATATTCCTTGTTTGACTCTATATCACAGAAACTCTTTTCAATACTTCCTTATGTTTTACTCCATTCTCCTTATTGCTCTTCCTCCTCCCTCAAACAGTCCGTTGGGATGGAGTTTAAGCTGTCTTTCTGGAATCAAGGAGAACTAGAACTGCAGATAGTGCCAAGTTAGAGCTGAGGCTTCAGTTTCCAGTGATAAGCCTCTTGGGCAGGAAAAGGGCATCTCTGGAAAGGGGGCTTGAGACTTTAGGAAGCCTGTGGGAAAAGGAGCTATGCCTTATTCTGCAATGTACTCACATAACCTTTCCCATGAATAAGGGCTATTAAGCTGACTGGATCTTGAAAAGGCCCCATTCACTTTTTTTTATGGCTTCCTCTCACACACAACAAATACCACAGAAACCAACAAAATGCTGGGTTGGTTATTACCTTTAAAGGTCGTTCTAAGTAGAGTACCACATTACTCAAGACTGAAGTGACATTCACCTTAATGCTCTGGGAAAATGTCAGGTGCAAACAATCAAGGGCAGAGTTTATGGGCACTCCCTATTATCTTTGCATCTTTTATGTAAGTTTATTCTACAATAATAAGTGTATTAAAAAATAAAAATAATCCAGGACCAACAAATAAAGTCATTCTCTGCTTTTGATGTAAGAATTTGGTGGTGGTGATGACATGGGGGAGGCAGCAATGCCTACTGGAAGTAACTGTAACCTTTAGGGACTTGATGCCAGACAACAATGGGCATTGAATGGAGATAATACCAAATTCCCATTCATGTGAAGTTTCCTTTGTAGGATTTACAGATTTCTTATATTAAAGACCTTTAAAATCAGTCTTTCTTTCTGTCAATATGATTATCTGTTTTTTTACCTTCCTCTTATCGTAGCCACCTGTGGACAATATTGGGGAACCAATGGAATTACTATTCTCTCTGTTGGCTTTCTCTTTTCTCTGGGCAAGCTCCTTATGTCATAGAATTTCCCACCAATCTCCACCAAAATTTACCTAGCTACCCATTCCCAGTAAAATGGGAAATATAATTGATATGATTTCTACACTCAAAGTTCTTCCATTTCTGGCAGGATTATAGTCTACTGTTATTATTCATGCAGTGCATTAAAAATGCATGCACTTCTGAGTGCTCATACATTTTTATAGATGCCACTGGCCTTCATAGTGTCTCATTAATGGCTATTGCAAATAATCCAAGACACATTGTAGTTTTCATTTCTGACCAAAAGCGAGACTATATTTTATAACATTATATTTTGAGGTTTAAAAAAGTGGGAAATGGAATCTCATCGAAAAAATAAAAAGGAAAGGAGAGTTTATTCAAATGGTAATGGTTTTGTAGTTAAGATAACATGGAGTAAAGACCTATAAGTTTCCCTGTTTCATTATGATGAAAAGTTAATGATTCCCATTTGACAGATGACAACCTATGAAACACAAAGAGTAGGTGACTTCAAAGTTATTCATTGAAGTCTCATAATGTAGGGCACCTTGACAATTTTATCTTAGCACCTCATTTATTGAGCTCTTCCTACATGTCAGATGCTGCACTAAGTACTAGAATCACCATGAAAATCTTAGGATGAAGGTACTATTATTAGCTTTTCTTTATAGAGGGGGAAATTTATACTTCTATAAAATATTATAGAAATAGAAAGTGGCAGAGCCACAGTTCAAATTCTGATCTGTCAGTTGCAGAACTTTTTCTTAATCCAATTTCTTTTTTTTTTTTGGTGAGGAAGACCAGCCCTGAGCTAACATCCGTTGCTAATCCTCCTCTTTTTGCTGAGGAGGACTGGCCCTGGGCTAACATCTGTGCCTATCTTCCTCCACTTTATATGGGACGCCGCCACGGCATGGCTGACAGGCAGTGCGTCGGCGGGCGCCCGGGATCCGAACCAGCGAACCCCGGGCTGCCAAGCGCGGACTAAACTGCTGCGCCACCGGGCCGGCCCCTTCTTAATCCAATTTCTTGTACTGAATTGAAATTTTTTAAAAATATGTATAAAATAATCATGATGCTTGACACATAGGAGCTTCCAATATGAATCCTAAGAGTCTGCAAATTTCTTAACAACGTTTTTATAGGAAATTTATAAATTGTTACACTAAGATGGTACCCAGTTATCAACTGATTGTTTTCTAGTCCCAAATCACCCTTCAAATCCTGCTTTACCATCCTGCGTGGAAGGAGCTCCTGTACGCACTTTGCATCCAGCAAGATGATAAGCTTTCTCAGTCTAAGACACTGGAGGGATATTGCAGAAGGAAGGGGCTTCTCGTGGTGTTTTTGGAGGCTGCACCATTGGTCAGTGGTATGGATGAGAGGGTATCCTGTGACGTTCTGCCCCAGGAATACACGCAGGATGTATGGTCTCCTAGTGACCTCATAGACCTGGCCTGGCTAATCAGAGCACCCATCACCTGTATCCTTCATATCCCCATCAGATACAAAGAGACTCCAGAGTAGGTTGTCTGCTGTAACTCAGAACTCACACTCTATCTCGTGCTTTAAAATGTGTATATCCAGTGGAATTAAACATTTGGCTGAAGCTACAGAATAAAAACAAACAGGAGAAAAGTTGATCAGGTTGCTTTTCATTGAAAATGTTATCTATCCCCCACCAGATCTTTGTGTCTCTGCCCCCCACCCTCCCACCCCTATGTGCCGACCTAGGGGGTGGGGGAAGGCCCAGACCTCACCCTGGTGTAGTCAAGGTTGTGGTGACAAATCCTAGGGCATTGCACTTCTCTTCAGAGTAAATTGGCTGGCAGCTCTCCAGCTAAAGGAAATGTCTGGCCTGGCTAGTGGTAACTCTCCTGCGGCCCTCCTGACAGACCAGTTACTCTGCCTCCCGCCCACAGCGGCGCTCTGACTCACCTGCATGCTAGCTTGCTACTCACAGGCTATGGCTCACCTGTGCCTGGAGAAGCTTTTTATTTGTCAGGTGACTGTACCACCTGTAGCCTGGACTACCCAGTGAAGTTCTCCACCTTATGGTGGGTTGTTAGCACACCTTCTCCAATAAGATCTGAATCCTGCCTTGGAGAGGGGGGAACACCTTTCAAGTTTGATCTTCCTTGATTATTTTCTCTCAGCAGTAGGATATATGTTAGAGTTCCCTTTACATTTTATAATTACTCTTTTATCATAAGTTAATTTTTTATATTAAACTTTCCTGTTAAGATCTCTATGTGGTTTCTGTTTCTTGATTGGATATAGATTGATACAGATGGTAAACAGGGAGCAGATAATGTGGGTTAACAAATGATAACAACTCCATAATTCCTCACATTTCTCACCTTCTACCCCATGCTACTATGGAAATAAGAATGCACTTACATTAGGCTTGTTTTTATTTAGGAAAGTTATAGTGATATTTCACATCTTCTTAAAATTTCAGTGGAATCAATTTCATAAAAGAAACTCGATGTTGATAGAGGATCAGTGGATAAAAACTGGGTTTCTTACTTCTGTTATTGTTTTAGCATCTTTGTTAATGATTTTCCTGAGCTAAGACTCCTTTTAGATAATGAAAAAGCATGGTGAGGGCTCTCTTTTAAACTGATAGTATGAAAAGTTGATAGACAAGTGGGTGAATGGTGTATCTCAGATAGGAACTCTCCCCATTAAGTTAAAAGCTGGATGATGTCTCATCTCAAAAGCAGATAATTTAGTTCTGGTGTTGTAGGAGTGGAATCAGGGTGACAAGATATGAAGCTAATTCAGGGGTCCAGATAGTTGTAATGGTAGATTATATTGTTTGCAGTTTGGGCAATGTTAAGTTAGATATGTTTATTAGACATCCAGTGGGATATTTTATGTAGGCAATAGATATCCAAATAAGGAATTCAAGGGAAATGTCATGACTGAAGATTATAATTTGGGGATCATCATATATAGAGTTTAAAGTGATGGCATTCATATTACTTAGGGAAAGAGTTGAGATATATAAAAAATCAATAAAAGAGTATGATGGAACAAGGTTCCAAGGGAAACTCTAATGTTTAGACATCAAGCATAGGTGTTAGAATGAGCAAGGAAGAAGCAGTGCTAGCACAGAAATGAAAGAGAAGGAAATCAGGAGAGGGAATATTTTCATGAGAAGGAAAACTTTCCAGAAGGAGGAAGAAATGAACAATGCTGATACTGTCAAGTGAACAATAACATGGGGTCAGAGAAGTGTGGGCATTTTATTTGTTGACATTTCATCAAAGAAATAAGATGGTTGCTGAAGGGGAAGGTAAAGGCAAAGGGAGTTTTAAATTGAAGATACTAGAATTTTTGTGTGCAGTGGGGAGTAATTCAGAAGAGAGAGAGGACATTGTGACTCAGAAGAAAGAGGACACAATTGAAGAAAATTTCTGGAGAAGACAAGAGGGAACTTCTATGAGAAAAAGGGGAAGAGTGGCTCTTTGAGAGGATCAGGGACACTTCATCCTAACCCAAGAGAAGGCAGAAATGAAGAGCACAAGACATTAGCGGAAATATGAGGGAATTACCATTTTGCAGATTGCTTTCATTTTCTTGATGAAGTAGGAGGCAAGAATTTGGGGGAACATGGCAAGAGGATTTTGTGACAAAAAGATGTGAAATGACCACTTTGGAAATTGGGAAGCAAACTTGAGAAGCGTGAGTAAGCTTGTGTGTGTATAGGTATGTGTCTACTTTTTAATAGTTTTAGTTGCTGGAGTGCCAGAGCAGAGTAGGTGACTAGTATGTTTAACAAGATTAGATTTTTTCCAGCTGAGTAAAATGGAGAGAAAAGGGAACAATGGAGTTAAAGATATTTTAAAGGTAAGATTATAATAATGCGATCTAAACTATGTAAGGGGGAAAATGAGGACATTGATATAGGGTCAACAAACTTGAGATCTTTGAAAATGAAGAATTGCTGAAATACAAGGACTCATTTGAGTGAGCTGAAAGGATAGCAGTGGTTTTCCAAAACCTAGATCCTTAAAACTGAGATGTCAGAAGTGGTTTTTGTGGTGACAAGGCCAAAGATATAGTAATAATAGTATGTGACTGAGCTGAGATGACAGAAAAGCCCTTAGAAGGTGAGGCGATCAAGCCGTTGGATGTATTAAAAGAAAGTTCCAGTAAGATACAGAAATGCAGTCTGAATTTGTTTTATTTGTTAGGTGGGATTTTGTTTGTGTTTCTTGGGAAGAAGATGAAGAATAAGTTATTCTGACATTTTCCAGGCAGATATAGGACAGCATGAGGACCATAGAGTTCTGACACTATGAAGGAGGGAAATGACAGGAGGGGCACCTATCATTGACAGCTCAATTTTTGCATCGAAAGACACCACACCCAGAAGTCTCTGCTATATCAATGCCCTACCACACAGAGAGGAGGGCGGAGGACCAACATTGATAGTTTTTCCTTCCCCACTAATTATTTTCTACCAGAGTGTTTCTGGCGGATTTTAAAAAGAACCACAAAAAATCTAAATCTTTGAAAATTCACTTTTACAGCACCATATAATAGTGATTATTTTTGTTAAAGAATCAACGTGTGCAACCTGAGGCGGAGTGATTGGGCAGGTGGGGACCTTATTTCTGCAACTGGAGTCTTTGGCTAGTTTCCATATCAGAAAAATATACACCAACTTCTCAGTGCCCATTTTCCTTAGAGATCAATAAAATAACAAATGGCAAAACTATAGCCATTGAAGTATTGAGTTTGCCATGAAAATGTAGCAATGTTGACAGGCCAGGCTTCAAGTCCTATGGTTCCAATCTGGCATATCCAGTGTGCCAAGGTGGCAATAACGAGATGATAAGCTGGGTTTTTGTTGTTGATGTCATTGTTGCTCTTTCCTTCTGTGAGCTAAGGGCTGTCCTGGGTGATTTTGTTGTTTCAAGTTTCTTTCTATATTGCTTGCAGAAATCCACCCACTCCTTTCCTGTAAAGGAGAAACCTTTGTGAGGGGGTGGATAACAATTAGAGGAAAAAATTAGTCATGTGTCACGAGGTGCTGCTATTAAATGATACAATATAATCTCTACTGCTATTTCCAGTCTAGCTTTTAGTGATTCCAGAAATTTAGTTTCGCTCTGCCCCTTTTTAACATTCGTGATGATTAAAGATGCTTTTGCAAATACAATAAATTTCAAAATACTGCAAGTCTGTACAATATGTGTTTGAGTAACAGACTCTTATTTATCTCAATCTTACAGATGTCCTCTATTTTTCCTTAAGTCACCTCCACATATTTTAACCATTCTGTACTGCTTTATATCAAATGTAAATAACATAAAAAGCTCTAAAATAGAATAATTTGACAGAAGAACCAAAAATGTGTGAGGAATACGAAAACTGTGTTCTATCCAGATGGTTGCATCCATGCCTATTGCTTCATCTACCCTCCTCTCTCCCAAATTTGACCTCTGCTGCAGGCATGCATATCTAATTGTCCATTCAAAATCTGCTTTTGGCTGTCTCAAAGGCTCCTCAAACCCAACCTTTTAAAAACTAAAATGACTTCAACCTTCTCCATATTAAAATAAAAAAAAGAAAACAGGACAACAAAGCCAAAACCTTCTTTTCTAGTATTCTTTCTCAACGAATGCCATCTCTTTTAATTCAGCTGAAAAGCAACACGCTGTGTTATCTTTGACATTGTCTCTGTCTTAGCCCTATATCCAATCCATCACCAAGTCCTGTTGACTTTACCTCATAGGAAGTCCTCACATCCTTTCTCTCCTCAGGACCTCCATCATCCCACCCAACTCCCTATACCCCACAATTCAAGTTATCATCATTTTTGACCTGGAAAACTGCAGTATCCTTCTAGTAAGAGTTTCCTGGTATCCTATCGTGGCTATACTAGTTTATTCTCCATATAGCATTCAAAGTAATCATTAAAAAAGTAGATCTTGGGGCTGGCCAGGTGGCACAGTGGTTAAGTTCATCCACTCTGCTTTGGTGGCCCCGGTTCGCAGGCCCGGATCCCAGGCGCACAGACAGATGTACCGCTTGTCAAGCCATGCTGTGGCAGTGTCCCATATAAAGTAGACGAAGATGGGCACGGTTGTTAGCCCAGGGCCAGTCTTCCTCAGGAAAAAAGAGGAGGATTAGCAATGGATGTTAGCTCAGGGCTAGTCTTCCTCACACACACACCCAAAAGTAGATCTTATTTTTGTCATATCCTTGATTATAACCCTTTAATTGTTTCCCATAGCTCTTTGGATAAGGACGAATTTATTCAACATGCCAGAGAGGCTTCAAATGAATTGTCTTCTGTAACCACCAGCATCATCTTCTATAACTTCCCCAAAATTCTGTGGAATCAGCTTTGGCTTATTACACTTCCTACAACATCATGCTTGTTCCTGCCTCAGGATCTTTGCCCAGACCATTCTGTCTGCCAAAGTTACCCTCCCCTCTCTTCACCTAATTAACTCTTTTCATCATTCATGTATCATCTCAGATGTCTCTTCTCCAGAGAAGCTTCTCCTGTGACCAACCACATAAATACATATACACAGTCCAAGGCAGAATAAAACTCTACTCTCCTAATTACTGTAAAGAAGGGCATTGACTGTGTTACAGTTTATGAAGCTTTTATGTGATTATCTGGTAGATATTAGTTTTCCATCCTGGATTTTATGTTTCCTGAGGATAATGGCCATGTTTCTCTCACATACATTTTTCCCCAAAGCCGACTAGAGTGACTGGCACTTGGAACTCAGTAAAAAATTGTACTATATTTTCTGCGATATTCTTACTCGCCTTCTCTTGATTTCTTAGATTACTAAGTCATGGACTAATCGGCAAGTGCTTTCATAGCTACGAGTGTGGTTCTTATTACAATTAATCAGCAGCTGTTTGAGGTCTAATTACCTTCGAATAGTTACATTAATAACTAAGGGTCCGAAGGCTACCTGGTTTCCATAAATATTATTTTGACCAACAATTAAGAAAAGTAAGAGACAGGGAGAGGAGTGAGAATAGTTTGACATGAGACCCGAAACCAAAAATGAGCAAATATGTGCAGGGGCAGCAAATAGACCATTCTGTTTTGGGCAGAAAATTTGGATAGGTACTTATGAAGATAACTTTGGCAATGGATAGTTGGATCAATCTGGATGAAATATTTCCTGATAAAGTCCATCAGTTCAAAATCCATTCTTCCCTAATATTTTGAACATGTAGTTCCATGGAGTTACTTATTGATTTGCCTATAACAAAGGTCTCATATCTATATTTGTCTATAGTAAAGAAACAATGTCCACAGAGGTCAATATATGCTGCTAAGGGCAGTCTCTGCATCAGGACCTAAAGGGTCACTGGGGAGTCATGTGGTATCATCCCAGACTACCAGCTGATGTAGGCAACTTTGGTACCAGGGGTATTAGAAAAATTTAAAAGATCACAGGGGAGAATTTATGAATTTCCCTGGGTCATTCTGGGAAAAGGAAAGGATTTTCACTCTAGAAATTCTGTGAAGGGGACTAAAAGTCAAGAATTTCTGGGAATCATTTTATTATCTCATGTACAGGCTGACATTGAAGCTTGAGTTACAAGTTATAATTAAGCATGCCTTCGATCTGGGCTTATGTTCAAAGAACTCCCATGTAAAGTCCTTAGTGCAATGCAGCACCCAGAATGACTTGTCAGAGAATGTTTTTCCTCTGTGTTAGTAAACATAATTTTATAAACTGGAATTTTTACATTCCGAAAAGACTGAAATCAGTAGAGTACAAATGGATGGATTAAGAGGAAGCAGCTGGGATGCTTGAAAGGGAAATACAACTCTATTGTCAAGAACATTCCTCTAGATTTGAAAATCTTGTTAGAATTTTGATGTTCTTGTTTTAAATGAACATGTCTACTTTCCATGTATAATATTGATTTTTTTCCCTTTTGAAAAGGAAAACAAATCTGTATTATGAAAAGTAGGAAATGAAGAAGAATGTGATTTTGAAGTCCAGGTTATCTCTTACACGAGGAACCATCCTGATGCTGTACATTTGTTTTTGATATTGCCTCAAAGGGTTATTTTATTCAAGTACAAACATTTAAGGGCCATTGTGCATGGTATATGCTAAGCACCTAGAATGTAGAGTCAAACAGACTTAGATGCAAAATATGTCTTCTATTAAGCCCTGAAACTCCAGACATGTTCTTTAGGGTCTCTGCATCTCAGTCTCATCATATATGAGAGTGATAATGTTTATACCTTATATTTATGAGATTAAATGACACAATGAATGCAGAAGACTTAGAATATTAATTGGTAAATAGTAGTTGCTTGATAAATAGTAACTATTGTTGGTGCTACTACTGTAGAACTGAGATTTATATTCAGAGAACCAGATTGTTAGACATAAACCCAATAAGCTCCTTTGATGAAAAAGTACTTAATAGAGGTGCCTATAAAAAGGGGGCAGAAGTCTCTGTGCTACTCTGAAGAATGTGTGGAAGGCATTCATTGGTTTTTGGCTGACCAAGATCCATTTATTCATCTTCCAATAATAACCATCTGGAGATACCCCTCTCTCTTCCATTATGTTCAAACCATAAGGTTTGAATAGGTTTCCTACTGCCATTCCAGGAATATGACATGAAATGACCCAAGCATAGGCCTATTAGCATATTATATTTTCCCTACTCACAATGATTGCCTTAGGCTGGGCACTTAGACCAATAGGAGTCAATGAGATGAACCTAAGCTTATGTTGGAATTTATGGAAGAGAAATTCTTGCTCTTTCCCACAGAATTTGAAACTGGAAAGAGGAGGTTGTAAGGTGCTATAGTTATCTTGCATCTACCAGAGGTTTCCTGTCTGAGATAAAGCCAGCATGGAAAAGAGTGGAGCCAGGAATCAAAGAAACTGGATCCTCATGATCATTGTTTGAGCCACTGATCAGATCACGCCTTAAACAAGTCTGGATTGTAAGAAAGTGATGAAAGAACAAAGGGACAGAATTGAGTTCCTCAAGCCAGAGCATAAGCCAGAATACCATCTGTTACTTCCTTGAAAGTGGCGGCTTAAGAGCCGTACCTTGGAAGATTCTCACTGGTGGTGAGCCCAGCTCCTCTCCAATGATTTTAAAATAAAATGGGAGAATGTGGGGGTTTTTTTTGTTGTTGTTGGCTTGCTTTTAATAAGAAATTGGATAGAACAGTTGATTAATTAGGAGACGTGATGTTTATTCCATAGATTATTTTTGGTTATATACAAAAGGTTTTATTTATAAACTTTCAACTTTGAAATACCATAGATACAAACAGAACTAAGCTTACTGAGCAAAAGATAATATCTTTGTCTAGCATCCACAGATGGTTTTAGCAGATACTTGTATATAGTGTCACCTTGAATAGTAGATCTAGGGGTGGACTTGCAGAACCTAAACTATTTATAAGTAAAGATGCCGTTCTAACAAGGTACTAACACCCAAAACAATAATAGGCTTAAAAAATAGGTGCTTTATTGAATTTGTCTTTTTTGTTAAAACAATAGATGAAAAAGCTGCCAGTTCAAAATCCTGGAAATAGGAAACAAAGACATTACCTTTAGATAAAGGTAAGGAATGATCAAAGAATGGATTTGCTCAATACTTGCTAGCTATTTTTCTTAAATCCTTCATTGTATAAACTTCTGAAAATAGGGAAAGAATTTGAATTTTGAATCCAAATCATTCTATCCCCAATCTCTTATCTTCATTAAAATTTTTATTTTAAAAGTTAAGAGAGATTTTCAAAGAAATGCACTTAGAATTATTGCACAGTTATGCTGAAGATATTTTAAAAGAACTTATAATTAAAGCATAATACACATAAAGGGAAGTGCACACATTCTAAATTGCTGAATTTTTAGAACTGAACAGATCTCTGACATCGGCTCCCAGATTAAGAAACAAGTTATTGCCAAACCCCAGAATCTCCCCTCCTATACTCCATTCTACTATCCCTGACTTCTAAAACATAGGTAAGTTTTTACTATTTCTATACTTTGTCTAGTCAGAGTCATATTGTATATAATCTTTTGTGTCCGGCTTCTTTAGCTTAACATTGTCTGTGAGGTCCATCCGTGGTGTTGGGCATTTGGCTAATTCCATTAGGACTATTACAAATAGAACCACTATAAACATCATAGTATATGTCTTTTGGTGAGCATATGTATGAATTTCTGTTGAGTATTACCTAAAAATAGAAATCACTGGATCACACGAGTTGATTGAGTAAATACTTGCAAAGTGGTCATACCAATTTGTCATCACGCCAAGAGTACACAGGCATTCTAGTTGCTACACATTCTCACTAACACTTGGTATTTTCCATCATTTACATTTTAGCCATTCTGATGGGAGTGTGGTAGTACCTCATGGTCTTCATTTGCATTTTCATGATGAGTACATTTTCATTTGTTTAATGCTTCTTTGGCCATAATCTTCCATGTAGTGTCAGTTTAAAGTCCTTTGTGGAGTCTTTTAGTATTTTTATAATACTAAATCTGGAAAAACCTATAATATTTAGAATCAGGGTTTTCATTTCCAAATGGAAGCTCAAAGATCCTTTCAGTTCACACATGCCTCCATCTACCTCAAAGGGTGTAGCATCTGATACAGAAAATTTTTTGCTTCTTGGTGCTAACGGATTTGCATGTGCTGAGGGAAAGATTGAAGTTCTGATTCAAGGAAAAGAATTATTCTTTTGAAATTTGTCTTAATATTTACTCCTCTGAAGTTCTATTTCCCTAAATTACTTTGCATGAGAGAATTGTAGAAATACTTTCCCTTCTTTCTTATCCATGTAATAATGTGATAAGTACCTATATTTAAAGTAGCCATCATGTTAGAGTCAAAGTTGCCAAAAGAATAATCAATTTTTTGGACAATTTTTAATTTCATCTGCCATTACTTGTTTGTAGTTAATATATTTAGCTCCTACTATTGGTTTTGGTGTGGTGACTGATCTATTACATGTGTCATCTAATTTAATATTTACAATAAGTTTTGCAGATAGGACTTGTATTATCCTCATTTTAGAGATAAGAAAATCGAGGCTTAGAGAGATTATAAACTTATCCAAAATCACAGGCCTCATAACAGGTGGAAGCAGAACTCAAAGATAGTTTTAAGGTACCAAAATCAATGCTTTCTAACTACTCCTTGTTGTCCTTTATAACATACATGGTGTGTAGCTTCTCAGATCATATCAAACAGTAAAAATAACGTGTGCTTTAATTGGGTCTTACTAAGTCAACTTTGAGCTCCACTTTGCTAGATCGAATGGACATTTTTTTGCTCTCATCTTCCTTTACATCACAGCAGTGCTCAGTCTTATTGGCCACTTCCATCTCCTTGAAACACTACCTTCCTTTGGCTTCCATGAAACAGCCCTCTCCACTCTTTCTTGCTCTTTTTCTAGTAACTGCTTATGTCTACTCTGTAGGCTTATCTTCCTTTTGAGACATTCCTAGGCCAGATCCCCCTCATTGTAGGCTCTCATATCTGCAGGGACTTCTACTTTGGGTATGTGTATGTATTTGGTTGAGAGACACAAGTTAGCCCTGACTAACTCTCAATACTTTCTTTATCCTCTTAGCGTATCTTTGTTAAACTTTTCTGAACTGACCTTGGCTGTTTTGCTTCTTCATCCTTCTTTGAGATTTTTTTGAAATTTAATGGGTTACCTTACTCCTTGCTGGGGTCCAGAACTCATTTTTTAAGTGACTCACCCTGGGTGTTGGAAAGCACTAGTGGTTCTGGCACCTTAGATTTGGCCCCAGAAATTATTAAAGTTCAGCTAAAGTATGATTTTTTTCCACATTGATTTGATTTATGATGAGCATTTGTTTCACTCTTGTCAAACAAGAACTCATTTGTTTAAAGTAAAATGATGTTCTGTGCCAGAAGGCAGAAGGTACTCTTGGCAAATGGAAAGATCCCCTTGTGTGTTTGCATCAGCACAAGTTATGTTTCTTTTGTGTTCTGTGAATATTTTTAAGATGGGCTCTCTTATTTAACTTGCACAATAAGCAAACAGGTCAGAGAAATAGACCAAGAAGAGCTAGAATGGACATAAATTATTAATTATAAAAAGAGATGGTGAATAAGGAAATAGCAGAAGGAAGAAATAGAGTTTTACATACTGAACTCCATTTTGAGGCTCTAGTTGTGATATCTATGCTTTTTGTTAGAGCACTTCATTAGAGATTAAATTGTTTGGTTGTTATCCTCTTATTCAGCACAAAGAGTATGTGAGTACCTGAACACAGTCTTTGACTCACTAAGGGCAGTCTCTATTAGAACGTGAGTGAGAGACAGAAGGACATCTGGATTTACTATAGCTATACAGAGAAATGTAGGATGAGGAGCCTTCTAGGTAAATGGGATAACATCTATTAGGATGCTTTGTATTCTGAGGATGTTGTTGGAAATGCTTCCCAACCCCTAAAGTACTCCCAGGGAAATAGGAAGGAGGATGGATGTATGTCTCAGCAAGGGTAAGTATCTGAACCAAATGTGACATGAACTCTTGGGGTTAATGTATAATCCCTGGAGGTAACTCTGCATACAAATTAAGAATGGCTGGATGAGGGTATATTCCCTGTGAACTTTGACACCTTCTACTCCACCGTGCCTGCTATAGATTGAATGTTTGTGTACCCCAAAATCCACATGTTGAAATCTAATCCCCAATGTGCTGGTATTTGGAGGTGGGGTCTTTGAGAGGTAATTAGGTCACGAGGGTGAAGCCCTCATGAATGAGATTAGTTCCCTGATACAAGAGGCCCCACAGAGCTCCCTCACCCTCTTCTCTATCATGTGAGGACACAGCAAGAAGACAGCCATCCATGAACTAGGAAGTGGGCCCTCACCAGACACCAAATCTGACAGTACCTTGATCTTGGACTTCCCAGCCTCTAGAACTGTTAGGTATTTCTTTTATTTATAAGCCACCCAGTCTACAGTAGTGTAGCAATAACTAGTCTTTCTTACTGACCCTTTCCAGACCACCTAGGACATACTCAGCACTTGTCTTTCAAGGACAGCATTCAAAGTGCCTGCAAGTAAAATTAAGTGCTCTTGGACAGGAGCAACTGAAGATGGCCTCCTCTTTCTATTCTTGGGTATTAGTAGAGAAGTATTCAAAACTGCTGGCCACTAGGTATTCCAGCTGGTTGTGCCATTGCCCTTACTATTGCCTGAAAGATACCTGAAGGCACCAAAGCCAGTTGGTGGCGTGAGTGGAAAGCATAGAAAATTGTAGGTTACATCTATATATACAGGAAATAGAAGTTGAGTAGTTCTGCCATCAGTGTCTATTGTATAGTCCAAACTTTCTTATTAAAATGATTTTAACATTTTTTGGTATAGTATAAATCTATAATTTGTTGTTCAGTATCACTTTTGCAGATAACATGTTTGACAGCAAAGGTTTAAAAACTAGAAGTGCATATTTAATGAGAAATGTCCTGAATTTGTTGTCAAGAAAATAGATGATGTGTTTGTCTTGCACAAAAGGTAGTCAACATTTACTATCCACTATGAATATCATAATATTACCAACCTTGTGAAAACCAGAAGGCACTAATCTACTGACAAAGAATCAACATCTACTTCAAAAGTTAGGAGTTATTTTAAGATCGTTTTGTTCATAGATGATGTATTAGATGTTCAGCAGCAAAATATGCCTTTATATACCACTCCTGAAGCATTACTTTTCATTTTGATCAGATGAATGATGTAAATTAATTTTGCTAATTTTTGAATAGAAATTTTCTTTGTGTATGAAAAGTGAAGCAATAGCTGATAACATGTTACTCAATTAGCAGAAAAGTAGCTTCACAAACAGGGAGATATTGTCAGCTCTATATCAGAGTCAGCAGATGTTTCATCAGTTAATTCCAAAAATGTTTCAGTAATGCTAATTGAAATATCTAAAGTGAAATATCTGACATCATCATGAATGCTATTATAAGTTTAGCCAGAAGTTCAACATTGGTAAAAGTTTTCTCTTTCAGAAATAATATAAATACAAATTTTGTTGTGGCATAATTCTGTGGCTAAAATAATGTTCTAACTAAAAAAACCCCAGGGAGCAGAAATGTACTTTGTTTATGGTGCATATGTAATTCATAATTATATTCAAACAATGTAATATCCTATCAATGGAAATAAAAACAGTTTTCAAAATTTAAAAATATGTTAGATATAATATAACAACTAAGCCTCAAAGCATTTTTGTGAAGGCTGATGATGAAAACAAAATTTGCATAAGTTTTTTTCTTTTTTCTGCCCATCAAGTAGATTTTAGAAATGCATGAGCCTTTGAAGTGCTACTTTCAAGATCAACGTAGGTGTACTACAAAGATCTTAAGTTTTTCTGAGCCCACTATTTTATTTTTATATTTTGTTCAAAATCAGTTGTAAAAGTTTAATCAAAATATTTAGTGAATGAGGGCCAGAAAAATTAATCCTTTGAAGCTTATAGCAAATTGAAAAACAATACTTTCAAGCAGAAAGCCATTCAAATTTAACCCAACAAAAGCAAGGTTAAATTGAACAAGATAAAAAAATGAAAGCTCAAATAATGTACTATATCTAATTTTGAAATTCTATGATTGTACTTTGAAGTATCTTGAATTGTTTGGAGTTACTATTTTTTTAAATTAATTTATTTTATTGAGGTCACTTTGGTTTCTAACTTTGTGTAAATTTCAGGTGTACATCACTGTATTTTGACTTCTGTGTAGACCCCATTGTGTTCACCACCAAAAGTCTAGTTGCCATCTGTCACCATGTGCCCCTTTAGCCTTTTCGCTCTCCCCCCACCCCCTTCTCCTGTGGTAACCACCAATCTGTTCTCTGTATCAATATATTTGTTTATCTTTCACATATGAGTGAAGCCATACAGTAATTGTCTTTCTCCATCTGACTTATTTTGCTTAGCATACTACCCTAAAGGTCTATCCATTGTTGTCGCAAATAGTATGACTTTTGTCTTTTTGTAGCTAAGTAGTATTCCATTGTGTATATACATATACACACACTATATATATATACACACACACACACACAATGTTTATATACATACCACATTTTCTTTATCCGTTCATCTGTTGATGGGCACTTGGATTGCTTCCAAGTCTTGGCTGTTGTGAACAAGGTTGCAATGAACATAGTGGTGCATATATCTTTTTGAATTAGTGTTTTCATGTTCTTTGGGTAAACACCCAGAAGTGGAATAGCTGTATCATATGGACATTTAAAAAAAATGGAATTACTATTTTTAATTGAATACCTTCATATTGTCTTAATGGAAGAAAATTGAGAAAATATTGCATCTAAATCGGGCAAAAGACTTAAGAGAATCAGTAACAAAACTTATTTGATGAGTTTTTTTTCTTTTGAAATGAAGCAGGAATGGATGATATTCTCATACCTTTGAATTTCTAGACCTATACATAACTAGGAAGTAGTTCTTGGACTTTCTGCTCTTACAAATGAGTGGATAATGGGTAGGTTGGAGAGGACTCAAACATTAATGCCTTGACCATAACATGGGGCACACTTTTTTCCACACCAGACTGTCTCCATCCCTTTCACAGATTCTGCCCATACATTTTGATGTGTAAGAAGTGTGCCTCGTTTTATTAGCAAAGTATCAACACACACACGCACACACACACATACACATAACTGGAAGAAAATTTAGAATTGACAAGAAATGGCAGAACTGGAAAATCAACAGTATCTGACCTCAGTCAAGTGTCCCTTCAATTGCCATATGCCACACAGGTTAGACCTTATAAATAAACATGGTAGTCAGTCATCCATGATTTGAGAAATGCTAAGATCTCTTTTATAAGCTGATCATACATATCTCTACTGTTCTTTATACCTAATATCTCCAAATTAATCTTCCTGATCTGGTAACGAATTAAAATCTTTACTATAATGCAATCTCATAGAAGTCCTCTTATAGAAAGAATCTAACGCACAGCACTGCTGGCAAGGATTCTGGGAAATATGTTTCCCAGGCTCCCAAGCACCTGTGAACAGAAGAGAGCATAGATGGTTGAAAATATTCCTGACTTGACTATAGATAACTGTAAGAGAAACCTTCACATTTTTTAAAATCACACAGAATACTATGTATTATTCATGGACACACACACCCATTTTTAGGAAAACTTTCATCATGAGATGGGAAGATACAAACCAACTTCAAGAGAATAGTAAACCAGGAGGAGAGAGGGAGGCTTGACTTTATATTGTTTCTTTAGAAATGCTAAGCTCTGAAGCAAATGTGTGGAAATGTTAGCATTAATATAATTTGGGTGATGGCTGCATGGTACTCAGCTATGTTTTCCTGATTTTTAAATACTTCGTAATTAGTTTGATTATTGACAAAGAAGCAGCAGCATGATGGAGATAGAAAGCAACAAAAATGCACCTCCTTGAAAGTTTTTCTAGGCTCAGTCTGAAGATGCTCGGGGCGGGGGGGCATGATTGTAATGACTATGCAGTCTCTGCAGTCTGAGCTACTGAAGACTTTACAGCACAGAAGTGGATCATATTTTTAGATCATTGTGCCAGATATCTTCAATAACCCTCCTTCTGGAAAAGGTTTGTGGTGGCAGTTGTACAACATAGTTGAGCTTATTTTTATGATCACTTCAAGGGTATATGTTTTGTGAATTCTTTTATATACCTTATGGTATTTGGTCTTTCTAACAGCATAATAAGATAAAAAGGGAGGCCGTTATTATTCCATGTTAAAGACTAGCAACCAAGTTCCCCTCTCCCTGGTCCCTCTGTGCACATTATCACACAGCTGATCGATGGTAGGGCAAGTGTTAAGATTCAGAATTTCTATCTTTCAGTGATTCAATACTTTTTCTAGAATAGCATTTGGCCCTCCTCATTGGATGTCTACCAATATTGTGACTTTCTTATCAAATTACCTTATGCTTTTTTATGAAGAATATTTCATTCATCTGTTAATATTATGATAAGAGATTCCTGTCTTAGGATAAAAGATAAATGGAAGCCCTTCTAAGAGCCCATGTAACTTCAAAGTTCTATGATTATCTAGTTTCCTATAATTTCCCAGTCTATATTTCTTAAGAGACAATGTGTTGTCTTATCATTTTCTGAGATGCAAGTTGTCAGAAGCACAAAGAAAATACTAAATGTGTGACCACCATATCTATTTCTAGGCAATTCCAGTGCTATCTAATTTTATTTTCAATAAATGTGATTAAACAGATAATGAATTATGATTTAATTTGTATAATATAAATATCTTCATACTCACAAACTTTAGAAAAAATTTGCAGACATATTTATATTTTGGGTCAGAATAAATGGTCACCTCAGTGTATTGACACAAAACCCTAGAATTAAAGATAAATGTTAATAAGGTAAACATACTGAGACAGAAACTTGTGAAAATCTACTAAATTTTTCATGATCTTTCTTTCATAGCTTAGAGAATGCCAGCAAGTTTTTTCAAATTTCTTTTAACTTTACCTTCTACCTTCTTGCCCATCATTATATTTTATTTTCAAATAAAATTTGCATATATTTAAGGTGTACAACATGATGATTTGATATATATGTTGTGAAATAATTACCACAGTTAAGCTAATTAACATATCCATCCTCTAATATAGTTAACTATCTTTTGTGTGTGTGTGATGAGGGCACCTGAAGTCTATTCTCTTAGCAAATTTCCAGTATTCAATATAGTATTATAATCATCATGCTGTACATTAGATCTCTAGACTTGTTAATCCTACATAACTGCCACTTTGAACGCTTTGACCAACGTCTCTCTATTTTCCCCACCTCCCCACCCCTGGTAACCACCATTGTACTCTTTCTTTGTATTTGACTTTTAGATTCCACATATACGTAAGATTATACAGTTTTTTTCTTTCTGTGTCTGGTTTATTTCACTTAATGTCCTCCAGGTTCATCCACATTGTTGCAAATTTGCCCATCTGAAGCAAATATGTGAAGATATCAACATTTTCAGTTTTCTGTTATTCATGCTTTACCTCATCCCGCGATACTTACATACATTTATTTCTTCATCACTTTCAAAACTCTCTAACTTTCTTTAATATATCACTAAGTATATCAGTATATCATTAATATATCTCCTGATTTCTTACATGCGCCAAGAGACAAGTAATGAGGACATCTTTCATGAGAAAAAAGGCGAAGACTGAAACAAAGCTGATAACTTTCTTATGCAAAATGACTTTAAAAAATGAATTAAAAGACTAATTTATGGCGTGTAGCTGAATTTAGTTGAGAAGTATTTAAAGACTATGAATGACATTGTAATAACACAGGAAGAAATGCAAACTCAATGCATTTGTTTTATTAGTGGTCTCTATTACTGCCTATTCTTGCAGCAAATATCATTAGAGCTTGCATTCGACAAAGATGTTTCCTTAGATGATTACATAATCCATAGAAATAATGCTTGATTCTTCTAGCAAATAAAAAATATTCCTAATAAGTTTACAACGACAAATTCTGTTTCTAGTCTAACTCAATGTAATAGATATCTCTTCTAAAAAATTTCTTCAGTGTCAAATCTTTGCCAAGTAATTCACACTTAATTATACAAAAAGTTACTCTAAAAAAAGAAAACACTAGGGGCCGACCCAGTTGTGTAGAGGTTAAATTCTCATTCTCCACTTCAGCAGCCTGGGGTTTGCAGGTTCAGATCCCGGGTGCAGACTGACACACCGCTTGTCAAGCCATGCTGTGACGGCATCCCATATCAAGTAGAGGAAGATGGGCACAGATGTTAGCCCAGGGCGAATCTTCCTCAGCAAAAAAAAAAGAGGAGGATTGGCAATGGATGTTAGCTCAGGGCTGGTCTTTCTCACAAAAACAAAACAAAAAAAACTAGCTTCTATCTCTATCCTTTCTACCTCATTTTTCTCTGGCCCACCTAGACAACCATCATATTAGTTTCTGTTTTTAACTTCTAATGTTTCTTTATTACATGCATGACATGCAGAAATGATTATGGAAAGGTCAACAATATATTCTCTAGGAGATTTTTAAGGCTTTAATTTTTCACTAATATTTTTTCACATAGTTGGTGTATGTGTGTACACACATATATACAATTTGCGTAAGTATTTTCACATAGTTGGCATACCTTATCAAGGACTCGGTCTCTATAAATCAAATCTTCCAAAAGGAAAAAGATCATAATTAAGATGCTACAAAACTATTTTTCTGTTTAATTTGTGACTGTCTAATTTATGTCAAGCTAGACTTCAGAATTAGAGTCTACAGGGCAGGAAATTTCATACTTTTTTTTTTTTTAATCCTTCACAATACACAGCACCAGTGCTAAAAGCATGATAAGAACTAAAAAATATTTGCTTGATAAGTGTCAATGTTCAGAAGAGGCTGGCCGATCCTGTTCTCCCTGCTTGAAGACTACACTTTCTTTGGCGGAGGAGAGCTTATGTTGTCATTTTGGCATCTCTCCCTTACTGTGCCCTGAGAATTTTTTTATTTTTAATTAGTGATTTGAATGAAGCCACATGGGGCACTCCCAACCCTTACATTCTATTATTATACAATGATGATCTCAAGGGTGGTATTTGGAATTAGGATTCATAGGTAGATGATCAATGGTCAGAATGACACCCATGTGTATTCAGAAACAAGGAAGCAGGCCTATATGTAGAGAAAAGAATGAAGCTGACAGTGCAGAGAGTAATAAAGATGAAAGGGACCATATGACCCTATTCATTCATTCAGCAGCCACTTACTGAGAAGCTGCTTTACATGGGTGTTGTGCTAGCTGCTTGGGAAACATTAACAAACCTAACAGGTATGACCCATGCCTTCTGGAGCTTAAGTTCACAGTGAAGCAGATACAATAGATACATAATAAGTAAATAAACACACCCATGTAGTAAATATGTAATAGAAATTCTCTTAGGTACCAAGAAAGCAAATTCACTTGAAATGAGGAAGTATAACAGGAGGAAATACTTTAGATTGGAGGAAGCTGAGACAGGCAAAGTTCTGCTGAAAAAATGTTCTGTTCATTAATAACTGTAGGTGGAACTGCTTAGAGAGAAACACTAATTCTGACTGCCACACACCTCCTGATGGCTCTCCAGGCTGTGGTCCAAGTCCTTTACAGGGTCCAGGGGCACTTCCTACCACTGTGTTCTGGGAAATGTTCCTGTTTCTGTTACTTGAGAGCAAAGAACCTTAACTAATATACATTCATAAGTTGAGTTGATATGGAGGTGAGTCTTTATGTGATAGCATAAAAATGCATTGTTTTCATCGCTGATCTTTGTGAAACTGACACTAAGCAGTTATCACATCAATAAATTTAAACTGTACAATGAATATGCCTATGTTTTTAATAGGTTTATTTCCTCCAAAAAAGCTGAAGTGTTGGTTTTGTCACCAGTCATAAACTCGCAGAATTTTTGGAGGCAGAAAAGATCTTAACGAAATTGATTCAATTTAAAGATAAGAAAATAGAAAAGGAACAAAGATATCCAGGGTTGAGGTCAGACTGTAGAACTAATTTATAGTATAACCAGAATGAAGCATAGAAGTCTGACTGCCATAATGCTTTCTTCAAAAGTACTGGTCAAGTCACTTTCTAAAAACTACAGACGTGCCTTAAGATATTGATGACTCTTTGACCACATCCCAGCTTTTCAGACGGAAGAACAAATGATCAGCAAATGGATGCTTACTACAATGAAAACCATTGGGGGGAAATGTGAGTATTAAGATCTACGCAGATTCCTCACAATATTGCTGGAATCTAGTAATGTTATCTGAGTGTCAATATCCCCTTTATTGATTAGTACTACTAGTTAAACCAGAGTCAGATCATGCAGGACTGCAAATGCCAGCAATTATTGTCTAGACCCACTTTAAATATATGTTAAGCAGCAGTGTGCTCAGGGCACCACATTGTACTTGAAGTACATCATGCTTGCCCCAGGGTCAAGTGATGGTATCATATTGATTACATCATTCTTTGGCAGCAGAAGCTGAAGGACACTGAGATCACTGCAGCAGTGCCCGTGCCAAGATCTGGACCAACAACTCCCTGGACTCTTTCAAACTCTTTTAAAGGTACAATACAAGAAAACTGCAAACCCACACAAAATGGTTAAATACTGGGTGTCTAGAGAATATAACACTTACTAATTCACTGTTACTGCAAAAAAAGAAAGAAAGAACCCTCAATATGCCAATTAGCAAATACTTAGTGGATTTCATTAAAATGAGACTTAAGAATATATTGGTTGAAAAAGAAAACCATATTCAAACCAGAAACTATTTTGAATATTGTGGTGTTCATAATAGGTGACGATTTCTCATTAAGGGACCTTTTTTCTTTTTAATATCTAAAGGCTGACTCAGCTAGAGGATCAGTTTCTCAACCAACAAGTTTTAATAGAATCCTTAGTAGACATCCAATCAGGGCAATTTGAGGCCAAAAGCTAGTAAGAGGAAGAAAAAGGACTTGTTTTTTCAAAGCATAAAACTACTTCTCAGCTCCGCATAAATCAAAACACTCCCTTAAGTAATATTTAAGCTTGTAATCCCAGATTAGTGCTCTCTAAATCAAGGCATTCAACTCCTAATCGTTGAGCTGCACAGCTGATGATGATTGAATAAACCCTTCCTGTTGTTACTTGACTTTGTGTGTCTCTATCAAACTTAGTAACTATTTCTCCTTACAGGTTGAGGAATAATATACATAATCACACAGAGATTGCAGATAGAAAAAATGTCTAATATCCTTTCGTAGTCCATGCTCAAGTTCTTTACACAGAATGCATGTGAATTTTTATACATCTTCAAAATGGTCTTTCAAGCTTTTCATTTTTATATAATCAAATTAGAACGTTATAAGATTTAAAAAGTAATCCTTCTTTTAAAATGTATGTGGTTCAACAGTCCTGGAACCATCCATCCCTTGCCTTACATTATTTCCTGACACTGTCAAAATACTTTGTGTTTTGTTAGCTATCCTAAGAATTCTGAATCATGGTGGGAGTGAAGACCAGAAATCTAGGTGTTCATTTTGTTATTGAGTTCCAAGAGTTCTGTATACATTTTTGGATAACAGTCCTTTATCAGATGTGTCTTTTGTAAATATTTTCTCCCAGTCTGTAGCTTGTCTTCTAATTCTTTTGATATTGTCTTTTATCAAGCAGAAGTTTTTAATTTTAGTGAAGTCCAGCTTATCAACTTCTTTCACAGATTGTATCTTTGTTGTACCAATAAAGGCATCACCATACCCAAGGTCATGTAGGTTTTTACCTATGTTATCTTCTAGTTCTATAGTTTTGTGTTTTACATTTGGTTCATAGATCTATGGTGAGATAATTTTTTTTTCTTTTTTTGCTGAGGAAATTGGCCATGAGCTAACATCTGTGTCAATCTTCCTCTATTTTGTACATGGGTCACTGCCACATGGCTTGATGAGTGGTGTAGGTCTGTGTCCAGGATCCAAACCTGTGAACCCAAGCAGCTGAAGTGGAGCATGCCAAACTTAACCACTACACCACCGGGCCAGCACCTGTGCTAATTTTTATGAAGGTTAAGGTCTATATCTAGATTTATTTTTGCCTGTTGATGTCCAGTTGTTCCAGCACCATTTTGTGAAGACTCTATCTTTGCTCCATTTTATATTGCCTTTGCTTCTTTGTCAAAAATCAGTTGACTATATCTATGGTATCTATTTCTGGGCTCTCTATTCTGTTCCATTGATCTATTTGTCTATTTTGCCAATGCTCTACTGTCTTGCTTACTATAGTTTTATAGTAAATCTTGAAGTTGAGAAATATTAGTTTTATAGACACAGCCTTCTCTTCAGAAGATATGAGTGGATAATTGGAATGATGGAAAAGGACTAAAGATTTGGGATAAGTCTAGTGAAATATGACCTAAAAGATGTTTGTAGAAGTTTTTCTGAGCTAGGTTTACCCAACTTACATGGTGGGAGAGTCATGTAGCCAATACAACAGAAAGTTTAGCTTTTAGGAGTCTTTTATTTCAAGCTCTCCTTAAATTTTAAGGCATAAGTGTTATGGCTGTCATAGGAACATGGGTTAGATTTATTCTAGATACTTATAAAAACAATATTTCTTTCTCTAGTCTTGGTTTCTGTAGCTTGCCTGGAGGCACAAAAAAATTGCAAGATAACAAGGTATTTGGAATGCTCCTATAAAACTAAATGAAATTAGACTATTAAAAGGAAGTTGAAAAAGAAGAAAGATCCTAGTGATGTCTTATACAAAAAAGAAAATCCTACTCTAAGGAGATAAGTATACTGTGGAATAAATCCTGGATGTATTAGCAGACTACTTAAAGTAGTATCTTTCTTTTTTATAACAAACAATTTTTATATTTAGACATCATTTTGAATACATAAGCTGTTTCCTTCAAAGGTTGAAATACCACAATCTCTACTGGAAGGGTATGGAAACAGGTATGAGCCCAGAGTAAGAGTGACCAAAGCAGAATTAGTGCCAAGAGATTAAAGGTCAGATTAAAAAGCCCCAAATCTGGAGTCCAGAGATGGCTAAGAGCTCTGGTGAGCCAGCATCCCTGAGAGTGCCCTGTGGAATTAGGAACAAGCCACAGTTTCTACAAACAAGCTATTCTAAGAGGAAAAATTGGCTTTAACCGGTTTGACCACTATCATCAGTTTGTAGTGGCCACTGGGATTGACCTGTTGACATGGCTTCTGAGGCCAAGGTTGGTGATAGTGATAAATATTGAAATGGAAGTAGAAAGTGGTGGTGGCATGCTTTGCTTACTTTTGCTATTCCTGGGCTAAATTTTGCTTTTCATTGGCCTGGAGCGGACTATAAGTGCAGCTAATGATTCCTACTATGACGGGGTCTAGCTCTTTTCATTTCTGCTGCTCAGAAAATGAATGTAGAGAAAGTCAGCACCATTTGCTTTAATTGCATCCATCAACAGAGTTGAGATTCAGCAATTCATGGTAAAATGTATGAAGCTATTTCTCAAAATTAGATGGTGGAAAGATTTTGAAATTCCCTTCCAGAGATTACATGCCCCATGTGTTGGAATTTATGAGGTCTTTGTAAGAATAGTATTGAGTTCTTAGTGTCATATTATGAGAGTCTCCAGGGCATCCTCTGTAAATGACTCTTTTGTGGAGGTAATATCCACTGAATGAGGCTACCCTAAAAGATACCCAAGTAGCGGACAAAGTTTAGTCAAACGAGAGAGGATAAATAGAAGGAAACATATGATACTATGTCTGTTAAAAACACAGAATAAAATACTACTTCATTAATTCTTGGATTGGTGGTTTTTAAAGTATTTATAGTAAGAGAAGGATTTGTAAATATTTTGCTTTTTAGTTATCTGAAATGTCCAAAATTTAAGTGGTTAATTTTTTTTTACAGATTTTTGTTATAAAAGAAAAAATATGGTTTAGAGACCTGAAGTGAAAGATGTGATTTCTGAAATCAGTAAGATGGGGAAGTATTTTGAAGGAATCATGTGAATCAACAGGTTAAGAGAGGAAGGTGAGAGATACTCACCAGAGATTGTGATATTCAAATACCAACCCTCCCATCTTAAACACATTTTTAATTTCCCAAGAAACCCAGGGGTTCACTTCCTGTCCAAAGATCACTCTTCCAAAGTCACACATAAAAAGAGGATGAAATCAGTTTATTCCTGCTGTGTTTATTATTGACTTGCTCAATTCTGCACAGACAGAAGGATGGAGGCCTCCAGCCTCTATGCTGATTCCACGTCCAGGTCTCTACACTTTCAGATCAGGCCATGAATCTGGGATCTAGGGTTAGATCTCTCTTGGTTTCTTTCTTTCTTTCTTTCTTTTTGGTGAGAAAGACCAGCCCTGAGCTAACATCCGTTGCCAATCCTCCTCTTTTTGCTGGGGTTGGCTTGGTTTCTGATGAAATTACTTCCTCAGGGCAAATCATTTCCAGAAACCTGGCTCAGCTTCATTTCCCATCTCTCCTACTTTCTAGAGCATCTTTGATTATCTCCTCTGTGATGATCTCCTCTAAGATGTGGGGTATTTGTTTTATGAAAGAATATTTCAAAACACAACTCTTCTTATATCTTTTTCCTGAGAATCAAGGTCCCCACTTCATACCTACCTTTCTAAGGGAGACAACATTCTGTGTTTCCAAAGAATATTTATATCCCTGCCTAGATGATGGTGTGTCTGGTCCTTTTATTGATATGGAAAGGTGACCCCATGAAAAGGCACACGCCAAAAACAGTTTTAATATTTCTCATCACATTTTATCTGAAAATTCATGAAGTGCTTCAAAAGTCTATCTCTTAACCACATCACTTTCTAACAAGGAAAGCTCAGCGATTGTATCAATATTATTGGGAAATATGGGGACAACTTCAACTCCTTAATACTAGCACTATGTATTAGAATATTGTCATGGAATATATTCTTAGGAAATGAAGCAGATTCTATGTTTTAAAAACTTGCTGATCATCTAATATAGTTTGAATCTGTCAATCTAGAAGCACTGCATAATTTCAAAAGAAATTGTCAGGCAAAATTTGGAGACAATCAAAATCTGATCTTTAATATCCTTGCTCACCATCTTTCCTTCAGAGACCTCTTCATCTTCCTTCATCCCTAAGCCATATCATCCTGTGTCTCCAGGGGCTTACCCCACATTTTATTCTCCATCTATATTCTCTATCTCTGGTTTTACTTGCTCAAAAATGTTCCTAATGAAGTTTTCAAATGCTACCACTATCAGGTGTTAACATCTTTTTGAGATGGTTGCTAAGACACAAAATTTCAAGATTCAATGGAATTACCATAAAATAGAGGACAAATGTGAGAGGTAAAGTTTTAGACTGGGTGAAGTGTATTGCTTAGCAAAAATTCTATAATAGGAATATTTAAATTCTTATGAGCAAGAACAGCTTTGATTTTGAAACTTTTTTAATCCTACATAGGTAATTAAGGATGCCAATTCTATCTGGTAATTCCTTCCCTTGCATAACTAAAAGATTTCAACTTCAAGTACAGCTACTTACATTGTGATGAAACTGATAACACATGTTACTAGCTTATTAGCATCCACATGACAGTGAAAATAGATTTTGGCTACAAGTTTATTCAGGTGAAGGACCTCAAATTTTAAATATACCTAGGTGTTAATATAGACTTACATCCAGGAAGGCATAGCCATTTATACAGTTTGAACTAAACACATAAGTGGCACTTCTTACTATTAAAAAATATATTTAATGGCCTAAAAGTCGTCACTGTTACCCTCACAATTTATTAAAGTGAATTCTGTGTCTATAGATGACATCATTACATATAGCAGTGAAAGACTGGGAAGGATCTGCCCAATTTTGTACATGGAAAACTTCAAAAGGAAAAGAGTGGCTCGTAAGTTATGTTTAAGTTTTATGGTGAAATACAGCTTCACTAAAAAGCTTTTAAATCACCATTCCACAATACTAAAAATAATTAAACTTGAATTCCACAAGACTAACTATGTTATCTTAAATTCTTACCTTGAGAAATCTGAATGGTATTATATGGCTTCATTGTCTGCTTATCAAGACTTGCAGTAATGGGGTTTCTTCACTTGGAGACTGTGAATAAACCAAATACCAATTATGAATCATAACACTATACACACAGATCATGGCTTTTTTTTCTTTCCAATATAAAAAATACCTTGTATTAGGCTGACATTTCTTTAGCAGCTTTTATAGCTGCAACAAAACATTTACCCAAAACCTTAAACTTTTATTTAAGTTTAAAGTATTTTTCCCTGAGGTAATTTATTAATTTTGGAATTCATTGATTAAATATATGCTACCATTTCAGTCTCATTTACATTTTTTTTATTAGGGATCAACCATAAAATTCCCTAAAGTAAATTAAAGGAGTTTCAAGGATGTGAGTCTGATGCCTGGTTACTGAGTGAACACTTTTGTGTCTTTAAAAATCACATTTAGGCATAGATGGGTATACTATTAAGAATTTTTAACCTGATTTTAAAAACTCTGTACACAAGAATGGATACAATAGTTATATTGTAAAATAATTTATGGCTATAGCCAAGGGGATAGATGACTAATATGCTTAAAAATAATTAGGGTCTATCTAACCTTGAGACTGCTCTCCTTCAGAAGCCAGCATGAGCCGCAACTTCAGCCATCTTCAAACTTCAGGGCGCCCATGAACAGAACCACAGTGCCACTTCTGAAGCTGATCAGATATTACATTCAGGGTTTCTACACGTTTGTGCAGGCTACAGCTATAGAAACTTAAAATAGGAGCTCCTCTGAGAAAGAGAATTCTCAGCAATGCATGTAAATTACTGTCTCCCTTCCCACAGAAAATAAATCCTAAGTTTCCCTAAGTGCTAACCCAGGGCTGCATTAGATAAGAAAAGCCTCGGATCTAAACCAAAGCAAACCCAATCAAAATGAAATAACAACAAAAACAGCACTAAGGGATAGATGCAATATAATTATGGAAGGACAAGAAAATCTGGGTCATCAATTCATGTAAAGACTTTTTAAGCAAATTGGATATTGGTTTTGCTAGTGCAAATTAATACCCCTTGTATCTGTGGCCTTAATGTAACAAATAATCTATTCAGAATCTCATTATGGTTTCTTCTTTGTATTCTTAACATCTGCACCCTGCACCTGAAGGTAGGCAACTCTTAGAGTCCCCTTGCCTCAGCAGAGTCTTGAGAGTGAAATGAAATGTAGAGATTGCCTCAGAAAACCTGAATTTCTGGCTTTGTTTTGCAGAACACTGCACTTTTCAGGGTGGTTTTGTTTTGTTTGAATTGCTAACTGAAGAGAAGAGATATGATGAAATGCAGGCTACAGAAATGAGAGGGTAAATTTTCCTCAAACTAGGTGGGCCAGGAGGTCCACAGGCACAAGAGTGACAGTGACCCCTGCCCCCCCCCACTCCCCACACATCTGCTCACCGACTAGAGCCTTGTACACTTAGTGAACTACAAAGGTTAATGGTCTCCTGGTGCTGTAAGGGAAGATAGACTCCAAACCACACTCAGAAGTGGTCCCCATGCCCAAACTATCTGACCTGGGCAAAAGGATTCTCAGGTAATTGGCATACACTGAAGACCTGGTTGGGAATGGGGGTGACACTGAAGAATGTGCTGCATGTAAGACCTGCAAGATCCTGAGTGTACAAGACTGAATTTCCCACCATCTCAGAATCAGATGGAGTTTGATTCAATAAAAACACTATGATAATTCCTGCACACATGAGTGTTTTGAGAAATGTTCAAATCCCCATTTGAATTTCTATGAATCTATCCAGATATAGAAAGATATAGATGATATGGATTTTAGATGTCTATCTCAATATAGGTATACATTAGATATAGATATCTTTGCTAATATCATACACCTAAATAAAGTCTCCTTAGGGGTCAGCCTTTGGGTTAAAGGCATGGCATATATGCAGTATAACTTTTAGCATCACCTATTATTATACCTTTAGCAGACTGCTCTAGAACCTCTGAAATTATAAAACTTAAAATTATTGCCCCATAGGGCTTCCCACTTAATTTTTGTCCTGGTGTTTCCCTCTCACTCCAGCTGGCTAAGAGAATGTGACTAATGTGCCAAGTTTCCCTGTCTAAGAATAGCCTGTGTTTCTCCGGCTTATGTAGGATGTGGGATCCGAAGGACTTGAGCCTTGGAACAAGTCCAGGCACGAACCCATGACTCAGTGGCACTAGTTCTCAAGGGAAGGTGACTTCCCTAGTTTTACAAGTCTTTTATTATAATTACGTAGAGATCCTGTAAACTGACTCTTTGTTAGGAGTACAATTTCCACTCTTTAGACAAACTACCCATGACTTGCATCTCTTTTTCTTTTCATCCAAGTTAAATTAGAACAAATATTTTGACAATATGTCCTGAAAATAGAGCCCTAATATAATGAAAAGTATATTAAGCAAACACTTCTGAAATTTGTTCTTTAGCCCCAGCTCTGCTATGTGCTAAATTTGTGATCTTGGATAAAGTACATGTCTTTCTGAGACTCAGCTTCCAAATCAATAAACTACTATATGAAGGTAAGTTATTATCATCATTATCTCTCATTGCCATCTATTTTCAAATATAAACTACTTCCAACAATAGTAGATTCTTGAGGTGTCAAGTTAATGTTCAAGCATGGACTTGAGATTTGAAGCCTAATCTTAACTGAGAGAAAATTTAATTCCCTTTTTAAGGCCTAATATTTATTTTAAATCAAGTTGTGGTTTTAAAATTTCTGGTAGTGTTTCGATGTTCACCTTTGCATATAGACACATTGCCAGCCGTATTTCCTTACCTACAGAAAGTGTTTTATTAATATTTGCGGGGGAAGAAAAAACTAACGTTACCCCTAAATTTCACTGAGGAAGAAATAGAACAATTATCCAACAGCACAGCTATGTCTAAATAAAAATCTATTAATCTAATTATTATCTCTGCTAAAAATGGATGAACAATTGGTCCATAACTACCAAAGAGAAGTTAATTTGGATCAAGTAAATTGAAGTGACTTTAATTTACATGCATGTAAGTAAAGTAAAAATTGATTTTTTAGAAATACAACTGAGAGATATAATGTCCTCAAGTGTCGCTAAGATCATCAAAGCCAAGAGGTAAAAACTGATGGTGAACAGTAAGAAAAAATATTGTTGTTCCAAGATTACATTGAGTCCCTCCATGGAAGTGAAAAGGACCATTATAGGCTGGTGACGATGCCATAAAAGCACTTTATACAAAATGTGAAATGATACAAAAAAACCACTTTCATTTTAGTGGGTAAAGGAAACCACCATAATGTTGAAGTTTATGAGCACCTTTGAATTACTGCTGCTTCGTGTAATTGTTCCTGCACTTTACATATGTAAATATCTAATGTGACAGTATTCTCATATACCAATTTATGTCAAAACCATAGCAAATAATGCAAGGAGAGTCTTTTTTGAGAATCTGGCATTGTTGAGTTTCAGAATCATTTCCATAATTTCCGCAGCATCTAACACTGCCTTGACTAAAACTTTGTGTTCTGTTTTACAAACACAGGGGGACGTTTAGGATTGTTTCCATGTAAAGAATTCTCAGTAATCTATACACTTTCTCAACAAGCCAACTATTTCTCCAGATATTTTTGGACTTATCTTCGAAATGCACCTTCATAGCATGGGAGACATTATGATTCGAAAAAATTAGTGAAGTATTAAATTTACATTAAAAATTGCACATATAAATGTACAGCTTACCAAGTCTACAAAACTGTGAACTGAGCACCTGATCAAGGAGCAGACCATCATCCACACACCAGGAGCACTCTCCTGATCTCTTTCAGTTACTATGGAACCCAAATGAGGATAACCAGTCTCTAGACTTTTAAAGTCTAGGTTAATTTTGATTGTTTCTGTACTTTATATAACCAAAATCATACATTCTTACTGACTTCTTTCATCAACAGATCTTTGTTGGATTCATCCATATATTTGCACGTAGTTGTAAATCATATATTCTCACTGCTTTATAGTAGTTAAGTGTATGAATAGACCACACTGTATCTCTTTTCTTGAGCATTCGATTAGTTTCCAGTCTGGGTCTGTTATAAATGGTACCGCTTGAAACATCTTAAAAATAACATTTGGGGAATATATGGAAACTTTTCTTTGGGGTATATGAAGCAGATGAAATTATTTTTGTAAATCACAAACAATTGAATATTGGCAATTTCATAGGATACAATCTAATGTCTAGGATAAGATTGTTGGCTCACACTGTACACATGTTTTTGCTTAGTAGGTGCTGTCAGAGTTTACTAAAATTGTACCAATATACCCGCCTAACAGCAGTGTATTACTTTTGGGTTGTTCCACAACATTTCTAATTTGGTGTTTTTTTAACTATTCTGATAGGTATGTGATGATATCTCATTGAATTTTTAATTTGTATTTCACTAATGAAATTAAGACCTTTTTTATGTTTATTGACAATTTGGATATATACCTTGTTTTTTTTGCAAAATATGTTTTTAAGTCCTTTGTTCATTTTTCTTTGGGTTGTCTCTTTTTCGTTTGGATTTTTGAGTTTATGGTGTGTGTGTGTGTGCACGTGTGCATGTGCATTCTGAATATGCTGAGTGCTTTGTCAGAAGTATGGCTTGAGAAGAAATGCCTTCTCTATATGAGTTGCCTTTTCAGTTATGTAATGGTGTTTAATCGAGTCCTATTTCTCGATTATTTTTCTTTTATGTTTAGTCTTTCCAGGTCTGATTTAAGAAGTTTTTGCCTATTCAAAAGTCACCAAGATGTTCTCATCATTACTTCCAATAGCTCTACTTTTATCTTGTACATTTAAATCTTTGATTCATGTGCAATTTTTTTGTGCATGAAATGATGTAGGGGGCCCATGTATATTTTTTTCAACATAAATATCTAGAATCACTTACTGAAAAGTCCATATGTTCCCTGCTGAACTGCAATGTTGCCTTTGACACAAATTAGGTGTATGTATGTGTTTGTTTCTGGACTACCAGCAACATTATTTTAAATGTCATAGGTGGTAGCAAGACTTCATTTCTTTGGGGAAAAAACTTGGTATTTGTGAAGATTCAAATTTATTTGAATCTCTGTCTAGAAATGATGCCTATGAGCAAACTAGATAAAAATAAACAATAAAAATTTAATTTCTTAGATTATCACATGGTAATAAACTTCTGAAGTCAGTCTCAAATGAAGAGTTTCAAAAATATTCAAGAAGTGTCACTGTCATTGAACTAGCATGCAAAGATGACAATACTACAAACACTAAGATGTTTGTCAGATGATTCATGTTTTGTAGCTATATCTTACTAATAATACTCAAATCTTTTATCTTTTTAAACATTAGTAGTAATTCAAGTAATCTATAAACCAAATTTAGTGTGCCTTGTAAAATAATTCTAAGCCTATCATATAAAAATTCTGCATTCTTTAATGCATTTCCAAATATCGCTAGATATATTAGCTCATTTAAGCCCTGAAGGTTTCTTATAATAAACATGTAGTTTACTTGTATGTTACCACAAAATTGTCTCAGTCCTTGATTTGATTTCATAGTTTCTTTGGCACTAGCGTCTTTTTCTCTTTTGTCTCATTTTTCTTTCTTACAACAACTTTTCTTTGTATTTCCATGTTCTCACTTGAAGCCCTAGGAGGTTGCGATCAATGGCAATAAATAATAATTTATGTTGGCTTAACCTCAGGGTTGACTTTAAAAAATGTTGGAGAATTTTAGAGTCCTATATTTTGTGAAAATGACTGGAAAATAGTTGATCAAAACATCAACAAAAAGAAGGGAAAATAAGAAAAAAGTGAGATATATTATGTGTTTGTAAAAATTGTGTTATGAAACAGTTGCTGAGAAAGTTTTCCACTTGTTTTCTCTAATCTCTCACTTTTCAAAACCTTTTCCACATTTCTTGACAGTCCCACCAAATCCTTTCTTTAAACTGAGATATTGAAAGCATTTATTTACCGTACTTCAACTTTCTTCCTCAACTCCATCTAATAGTCCACTCAGCAGGTTCAACAGGAAAGGTTTTATATATAAAGAAGAGGAAGTTTTATGAGAATAAGGCAGCATGTGATTATGATAGGGCCCCTCCTGGAACAAGCTAGGTTGAAGGAGGAGGAAGTGTAGGGCTCAGAAATCTGAATGTGGTTACAAAGCACAAGGAGGAAATACTCAGATAGGCATAGATACTTACAACCCATTCATCTTTCTCCATTAGCCTAAATTCTGTTCTTCCTGCAAGAGGAGTGGTGAGCATCCTTATACACTTGGAGAGGCAAAAGAAGCCATTTATTTCTCCTTCAGGCATGAAGGATCCTTCTGTATTTGGTGCAGATGGGGACACGTAAAGGATCACAGTGCTTCTTTGACATTTTATGGTGATTTTTACCAGCTTTATATTGAGTGAAACCCAACAGAATTATAACATAACATCTAGAACACTTTTGTTTTCGTAATAGCTGTTTGCTCAGATGAAGAACACCCAGGATTCCTGGATATTGCGTGAGTGTTTTAAAGCCCTACTCAGTAACTCAAAGTGAATGTATTTGGCTCATTCTTTACCTATCAGTGGAGTCAACTGACTGACCTGACTAGATTGGTCCTCCCAATCCCTCTCTTCACCTGCCCAAACCCAATAGATCAAGGGAGTCAAGCTATTAGACTTAATTTATGCATCTGAATTTTATCTCAGTCTTTTTATTTGATAAGTTAGAAAGTAAAAAATGTAAGTTCTGGATATTGATAATGACACCACAAAAGACAGAGGACATTATATTAAGTGAAAAGAGCCAGATGCAAGGAACAAAAACTGTATGATCTCACTTATATGTGGAATCTAAAGGCAAATGCATAGAAGCACAGAGTAAAACGGTAGTTACCTGGGGCAGGGAGGTGGGGGAAATAGGAAGATGTTGGTCAAAGGGTACAAACTCGTCTACTAATGTGGAGATCTAATGTGCATCATGATGACTATAGTTAATAATAGTGCATTGAATACTGGAAATTTGCTAAGAGTGTAGATTTTAGGTCCTTTTACACTGCATGCGTGCACACACGCAGTAACTACATAAGGGGATGGATATGTTAATTAGTTTGTAATAATTATTTCACCGTGTGTATGTATGTCAAATCATCATGTTGTATACCTTGAAATATATGACTTTATTTAAAAATAAACATAAGGCACCAATCTCCTTTGGAGAAAAATTAATTATACCCCTCACATCACTTTGGAAATTTCATTAAAGACCTTAAAATTCTGTGAAATAAATTATTTTGTAGTGTATTCCAAACTCATCCAAATGATCAAAATTTAAAATTTCCAAAAATTATTAAAATTGTGATTGGTGTCATGACTCAAATCTGTAATCAGAGAATCCAAAAATAAAAATATCGGTTCATTAATTTCTTAAGGATTCAGTTGAGCTTCAGTCTACATTAGGACCAAACGCCAAGGAATGCATTTCACTCACCCTTCAAAATGTCCTTCCTCATCTTTTTCTTTTTAATTGCTGGGAAGGATTCACCCTGAACTAACATCTGTTGCCAATCTTCCTCTCTTTCTCTTTTTTTTTCCTCCCCGAAGCCTGAGTACATAGTTGCATATTCTAGCTGTAAGTCCTTCTAGTTCTTCCATGTGAGGTGCTACCACAGCATGGCTACTGCAGACGAGTAGTGTAGTTTCTCGCTCAGGAACTGAACCCAGGCAGCTGAAGTGGAGCGCACCAAACTTTAACCACTAGGCCATCCTGGCTCTTGTATTCTAAATTGTATTTGAAGGGTGCCCTTTGACATAAATAGTTTTAGGAATAAAAAGTTTTTTTACTAAAATGAAAAATATTTTAAATAGTACCTTAGATGAAAATCATACTACTAAATTCTCATCATTTTTAGTAAAGATTGCTTGGTAATATTGAACTATTAGAAGTTCTGAAGACATTTCCATAGCTCCTTCTCTGCCTCTAGCTTGGTTTCATTCCATGATTTCCAGGGAATAAAATGAATGAAAATAATGTATTATTATTCATGTATTTATTAACAAAAATAAAATCATTTAAATAAAATTTTATCTTTGAAAGACCAAATTCAATATTTTAAAACAAGTAAACATTATAGCCCAATTAAAATCTGGGGCTCTCCACCCTTGTCTCACTGCTGCCTTCAAAGAACTTTCTGGTTTCCCCAAGGTTTCTGAGCAGTGCGGTCTGAAAGTTGATGAAGCACTGAATTGCTCTTATAGAAACTTTTTCAACGTAAAAGTTATGTAATACTAGATGTAATTCAAGATTTGCATTCAGACACTTTAACTTCAATTAATTGGTGATTGACTATGACTATTCTAAGAAGAGACAGATTTATGAATGAGCAAATTGATGTCTTCATTCACAATGGGAAATAAATTCAGTTTTTCAATTACTGCAATATGCCTTTTTAAATTTTAATGTACTTGGGAAACTGTATCAATAAACATAAGACTGAGGGCTGAGCATGGGTTTTTTACACTACTAATGGCTGATACCTAGAAAGGATGTCCCATCAAGCAGCTATTACATAGAGCCTCTCAAGAATATATATTCCTTGGTTCCTCCTTTCTGCAAAATCATCCAGACACATGGACAGATTTCTAAAGTCTCTCTACCACTTTTCCAGTTACCCTGAGGAGTTGCTTTACCCTGAGGGGTGCTTCCTTCATGTTGTTATTTCCCTTTACTGCTCTAGTCTCCATGTCAACTCATTCCCAAATAATTAGCTCAAATTAGCAAATATCTGAATGTCTACTATGTGTGAGGCTCCCTGCTAAACACCATGAAGAATTTTTAAAAGAGTAAATAATACACCATCCTTTACTTCAATGAAATTGGAGTCACATTATAATTGTTTCAGGTGGATATGGATCCTGTTTTATTGATTTCATTTCAAAGGAACTGGTGATTGATTCTGATAACTAGTGAGCAGTAATGGTGGTGAGGGTTACTAGACACTATTTTTAAGCAAACATTCAAATTGCCCTTTCTCTGGCCCTAAGTTGCCATGCCACTTAGCTTCAGCCAATAAAAAGTGGATAGATAAGTTCCAAGCAGAGGCTTTAGAGAGCACTGAATGTTTCTACCTGCCCTCTTTGGTCCCATCTTCTACCATAATAGCATGAATTCAGAGAGAGGGAGTGTTACTTCTGCCTGGGAACCAGAAAAAGGTGACTCTTGTAATAGGTTCAACCCAAGCCCAAAACAGAGCCACAGCAACTGCTCCACTGCTGTTAATATGCAACATGAGCAAGAAGTAAATATTTGTTGCTAGAAGTCACTGAGATTATGAAGTTGTTGGTAAAACCTGAAAAATCCAGGGGATACTTTGATATATCATTAGTGTGTTGTTGCCATGAGACATGGTGGACTATAGTTACATCCAGAAAGAGTCCTGTTGAAAATTAACTCCATCAGTTATTTGAGGACTCTCTAACGTCAAGGAAGGATGGTATAACTCCCTCATCCCCCTCCCACAAAAAAAGGATCTCTTTTTTTAGATCAGTCACTCTCACATATCTTAATGTCCAGAGTAACTTGACCATAGGCTACTCTTCCAAGGAGGGATGACCATTAATAGTTTTCTGAACAAATTGAGATTAAAGAATGAAGTAGGTCACCTAAAATGTATGCCTCTATATTTGGGCCACTCCTGTAGTCAGAATATTCTACAAAAGTCACTTTTTAATTTAGAAAATGTTTTATTAATACACTTTATTTTTTAGAAGAGTTTTAGGTTTACAGAAATATTGAGCAGATAGTACAGTGTGCCCATATACAGCTCCAAACAGTTTCCTTTAATATTATCTTATTTTTTATGATATTAATGTAGTCTGGTACTTTTGTCACAATTATGCTTTAGATTTGCTTAGTTTTTACTTAATGTCATTTTTGTTCCAGGAACTCATCCAAGATACAACATTACATTTAGCAGGCATGTCTCCCTAGGATCCTCTTGGTTGTGACAATTTTGCTGACTTTCCTTGTTTTAGATGAACCCATGTTGTAGGATGCCTGTTGGAATTTGTCTGATGTTTTTCTCATTATTATGCTGGGATTAGGAGTTTTGGGGAAGAAGATCACTGAGGTAAACTTCCAATTTCATCACATCATTTCAAGAGTGTGTACTATTAACATGACTTATGACTGTTGATGTTGACCTTGATCACCTGGCTGAGGTAGTGTTTGCCAAGTTTTTCCCACTGTCAGGTTAGTCTTTTTATCCCCTTTCCAAATTATACTCTTTGGATGGAATTAACAATGCATAGGCCACACTTAAGGAGTGGGGATTTATGCTCTGCCTCTGTAAGGTGGAGTATTTACATACTTTATTTGGAATTCTTCTGCATTGGCTATTTGTCTCTTTGTCGCCATTTATTAATTTATTCAATCACTTATTTGTATCAGTCTAGGCTTATGGATATTTATCTTATACTTTGGGTTATAATGTAATACTCCTTTACTTATATTTTACTCAAGTGGCTCCAGCTTTTGGCCACTGGCGGCTCTTTCAGTTGGCTCCCGTGTCCCTTTGAAAAACCCTATTATTGTATATTGTGGCGTTTTTTGTTCGTGTTTTGTTTCGTTTTAGAATTCCTTATATTCTGGCACTATAAGATGCTCCAGGCTCATCTTATATATTTCCTAATTTCCCACCCCAGTCCCAAAATCAGCATTTCTTCAAGGAGCCCTGGTTCCCTTTAATGGTATTAGAAATGAAGGTTTGGCTGCTAGGTGTGTTAACTGCTATTGATGGCTCATTTCTTTTAGGTCTCTCACCTGTCATAGCAAAGAAATATGTGTGTATACTAACCCATGTATAGACACATATCTATAAATATTTCTATGTGTAGCCATCTACATGTATATTAAGCTAAAATGAGTTCTTACTGTTATTTCCAACTCTAATTCATTACCACATGGATTATTATAGTCTCCTCCTCTTGCTCATCTGTAGATTCCTGCTCCAACAGTGAGAAACCTGGTCCACCATCCACAATCCATTTATAAATTGTTTAATTCTAGTATATATGTAGAGCAGAATCAGAATTGTTCACCCTTACCACAATTATTATTTCTAATAATGTGCATTTTCAGTGATATAAATTTCCCTCTAAATACGGCTTTTGCTGCATCTTACATATTTTGTGATGCATTTTTATTTTAATTTAGTTCAAAAGATTTTTTAAAAAATGGTTCTTAAGACTTCTTCTTTGACTCATGCATTATTTAGAAATGTGTTGTTTAGTCTCCAAATAGTTTGGGATTTTTCAGCTATCTTTCCACTATGGATTTTTATCTAAATGCCTTTGTGTTCTGAGAACAGATTTTTGTATGATTTCTATTGTTTTAAATTTTCTTAGTTGTGTTTTATGGCCTGTAATGTGGTCTATCTTGGTAAAAAATCCATGTGTATGTGACAAAAATGTGTATTCAGCTGCTATTTGATGAAGAATTTTATAAATGTCATTTAGGTCCAGTGAATTGATGGTGCTATCCAGTTTAATCACATCCTTAGAGATTTTCTCTGGGCTGGATCCATCAATTACTGAAAGATGAGTATTGAATTCCCCAATAATAATCTCCATAACAGTATATTTATCTATTTCTTTTTGCAGATCTATTAATTTTGACATTATAATTTACCTCACAGATTACCCATTGAGAATTATTATGTCCTTTTGGAGAATAAACCCCTTTATCATACGTAGTATCCACCTCTTTATCCCTAATAATTTTCTTTGTTCTGAAGTCTATTTTGTCTGAATTTAACATACTACTCCAGCTTTATTTTGATGGTGTTTTCATGATATATGTTTCTTCATCTCTTTTAACCTATCTTTATCTTTATATTTAAAGTGAGTTTCTTATAGACAACATATAGTTGAACCTTTTTTAAAATCCACTTTGTCAATCTCTGTCTTTCAATTGGTGTATGGAGACCATTCACATTGAAAACTTTTATCTGGAAGAGTCCATTTTTCTCTCCTAAGTATATTATTTATACTTTGTATAAAAGGAAAAATTTAATGGCTGCCCTAGAGTTTGCAATAAACATTTACAACTAATCTAAATTCACTTTCAAATAACACTGTAATGCTTCATGGGTGGTACAAGTACCTTATTCACGACTTCTCACTCCAATCTCTTAAAATATTATCATTCGTTTCACTTACATATATGCTATATCAACCACTATACTATTACTTTAAACAGTTACATATTTGATCAATTAAGAGTAAGAAAAATAAAAGATTTTTACCAAAAACAGTGATTTGGTCCAAACTGAAAATAAGTATGCGGAAATGTAGAGTTACTTGGTTAAACAGATTCCAGATAGGTAACGTGTTCTCCTTGAAGGTTTGAAAATTTTTATATATTTATACTTTTAACATATTTTCATATGAAGTTTTTCAATGACTAGCACAACTTCTTGATATTACTTTTAACGAAATATAATTATATAAATTGAGTTCCAAGTACATGTTGATTAAATGTCGTACGTGGTTTTCTCTATATTGACAAAATGAGTCATCACACACCATAGAAATTCAGGCTTCATGAAGGCTCTGCCAAGGCATTCCAGCATATGGGGCAGTACAGTATATCTGCCACTGGAAGTATTTTAGATGCTACAATGCAGATATGCATCAGTATAGCCATCAAAAATAAATAAATCCTACTTCACATAGTAAAACTACTAAATAAACATATATTTAAGTATAAAATATTTTTGCTTCACTTAAATACCTTACAATCCATACTAGTTTTCTATGCTGTAATTTTGTCTTGTGAAGTGGTAAAAAATGTATTTTAATATTGACTATATAAGTCAAGAAAAACAGCATGCAACATAATTCAATTCACCAAAAATGAAAAAAATAGAGTTAGAGTTTTAAAAAGATGTTAGCTAGAATCTAATCAAGTAGTTTTTAGCTCCGGCTAATCACCTGAGAAGTTTCAAATAATATTTGGTCCTTACTCCAGGCTAATTGTTCCAAAATCTTTGGGACATGTGGTGTGTGCATCACTAACTATTCTTTTATTTGGTGAGGAAGATTGACCATGAGCTAACATCTGTGCTCATCTTCCTCTCTTTTATATGTGGGACAGTGCCACAGCATGGTTTGTTGAGCAGTGTGTAGGTCTGTGCCTGGGATCCGAACCTGAGAACCCCAGGCTGCCGAAGCGGAGCGTGTGAACTTAACCACTACTCTACTGGGATGGCCCCATCACTAACTTTTTAACAGCTCTTCATGTGATTCTAATGTGCAGTCAGTGGTGAGAACCACTGATCTAATTCAACCCTCTCAATTTACAGAGGACAAACTTCAGAGCTAGAGAAGTTAAGTGATTTGCCTAAAGACGCACAGATAATTTTTGATAATTAGTTTAGATAATTTTGGAGTTAAGAATAGAATGAAGGTGGGGCTCTGTATTCTCATTCCAGTACACTCTGTACACCACATGGCAAGAAGCATATTCATGGAATTTACCCCTTTAGTACCATGAGTTGTGAAGGCCAAATGAAATAGTTATGTATGTAATAAGATAGTGCTTTGTTAATTGATTGCTATACAGTTGTCATCTATTGTGTATTATTTTTATGTGTTTCCCTAGGGCAAAGAGAAGTTTTAGAGTGACAAAGAGGTCCAAAGATTGTATCATGCTGTATACACAAATGTATTATTTGTAGGGGTTATATCAATATAAATGCAGATGATAATTCTCATATCATTGATGAATTCTAACATTCATTATCTAATCTATCTAATATCTGATATCTAATCTAATATCATTAACAATGGTATTACAGAAACAGAATTCTAAATCATATATGTCCTAAAAGTAGCAAAATGATGATTATTAAAGTGCCATGATACAAATAATTACTCAGTGAGTTCAATATGCTCTCTATGCATTTAATATGTTCAACCAAGAAAAATTCTGAGGCCACTTGCAGTCTTTTGTTATTCTGTGTTATCCTCCGATTTCTCTGGGAATTTATCAAAATGCAATTTGGGAAGAAGCTTCATTAAACTCAGAGAAAATTGTGCATTTGACACTCAGAAGCTTGAAAGGCAAGGAAAACTAATGTAAATCTGTTTGAGCAATAAAACAAATCTTTGATTTTTGTTTTAATACCACTAAATTTTTTGATGACAGTTGTCAATAGCAGAAGATTATTAAAGTCTCACAGAAGGCAAGATCATTTTGGATATTAAAAATATGGGCCTAAAGGAAAAAAGTTAGTCACTAACAGTATAGGAAGCAAAGAGAATTGTTTCCTTTGGCAATAAGTTGGCCCTTTCATCATAAGTATATATCACATGCTTCAGATTTTATTATCCCTTCTAGACTTCAAGTTTGTTATAAAGATTCACGCAATAAAAATATATAAAACCTTTTCTTTTCATTTAGTTCATAAAGAGGAGAATCTCCAACTGTACCATAGATCTTACACATTGTGGTTACCAAAAACTCTCATTGCAACTTTCATTTATATTTAATGGATTTACAAAACTGTCTTTTGAGAAAAATTGGTTAAGTCTGTTCAGACTTTTAAAACAAATATTCAACTTTGAAAAAACTTTAAAAAATCAGTTTAGTATCTTATATCATGTGGTCATATGATCTATAAAATTTTCAAAAGTTATTATAATTGTAACACTTTCCCCAATCATCTTTGTTTTCTAAGCAGCAGTATTTTCTCAGATTATCACTATGTATAACAAAAATGCTTCTGTATAAAGAGCATAAAGGTAACCTGGTTAATGACTATTAAAGACTACTGTGTGTCAATTTCTCTATTCTTTAACCCTCCACTCCTTGTATCTTTCGTAATCAGGCCATAAGTAAAATTTTGATCAACTGCAGAGTGATGTTCCAAGACCTACTGGTAATTACAGTTTTGGAGAACAATGTCCTTGTTTAAATGGGCTGGATGAAGAGAAGGCGTACATTTAACTGTAACAGGAGAATTGGTACTTTTAAAAAGCTGGAATAAAAAACAAGGTGAGAAAAATAAAGCAAATAACCACAAACAAAACTTTTAATTCCATTTGAGATTATTGAGTTACAAAACAATTAAGGATGGGAGTGAGGCATATAAAAATGTTACCCTAAATAAGGTATTTATTTTATGTCGTTTCCCCCACCTATATTTCTGTTTCTCTCTGTTGTCAGATTGACCCACTATTATTGGGAAGGAAATTTCAAATGATTGACAGGGAAAGAATGCAGAAGAGAAATATCTGAGCGCACACACACACACACACACACACACACACACACACACAATTGCACAGAGCAGGGGAAGATCATAGATGAACAGGAATAACGAAAAGGCAAAGATCAGTGTATCCTTAAGGCTGCAGGTAGAAGTAGAATTTGGGAAATGAAGGAACGAGCATTGCAATTTAGTATTTGGGAAACAGAGAGGGATATGTAAACAGGAAGAGGAATGACAGTAACAGAAAGGTTTATTAGGGTTTGGTAAAAGCAGGTGAAAATATATTTGAGAATCTGATAAGCTTTTGATAAGCTTAATAAAACAGCACACAAATTCCTTCTTGCCAAACTTTGAAAGGAGCAGCCAAGTTAGAAATCCTCTCTTGCATATTTTGGAGTTTAGCTTCTCTTGAGTGGTTAACTTGGCCTCAAGTCAGAGATATATCTCGAGAGAACAGACAAAACATTTATCAAGAAGTAGTATGTTAACTCTTTTCACTTGTTTATAGCAGAATATATCCTCATTTCCTCCACTTTGATAGAAATATCTTTTTAAGCTGAAATTAGTAATATTCAGAAAGGATTGTTTGAGTAGGGAGAATTTTCATTCTCTCAATGGAGACCTGATCCATCAGAAATTGCCCAATAGTTTGCTAGTTGAATTTTCCTGGAGCACAAGTAGTCCTTTTAAAATCATGCCTTGTTCTTTTTCCACACGTCTCTTGGCTTATGTTATAAACTGAGATTTAAGGTACTAGGACAGACTATGCGAACTAGAACAAAGGTCATGAAGGGAGAAGACCTGCCATTTGAGGTCAGACCAGCAATTGGGTCAACTCAGTTCATCAGTTCATTAAATTATAGGACTTCATCTAATATATTATTGAGTGACTAATATGAGCCAAATTTGGCTAGATACTGGGAGTGCAACAGAAAATAAGGTGGAAATGTTCTCTGCCCTTATAGGCCAAATCTTTAACCAGGGAAGTCACACCATTAAATAAGAAATTAAAACAACATATTGTGATTCTTAATATAACAAGTACAAGTTCTAATGGGAATATATAAAAAAATTCAAGTCTAGGTCCCTTGGTGTACAGAAGTGGCACTCAGCAACTAGCATAATTTGATGAATAGTATTGTCTCTTAAAACATTCAACATTCAGGGGTCCAGCCCCATGGCGTAGAGGTTCAAGTTTGGCAAGCTCTGCTTTGGCGGCCTGGGTTCACAGGTTTGATCCCGAGCGTGGACCTACACCACTCGTCAGCCATGCTGTGGCAGCGACCACATGCAAAATAGAGGAAAATTGGCAACAGATGTTAGCTCAGGGCAACTCTTCCTCAACAAACAAACATAAATAAATAAATAAATAAAAATTCAACATTCACGTTTCCTAAAATTCCTTCATAGTAAAGAATGGATCTAGGAAATTGCATCTTGAAAATGGAAAAAAAGAGCAGTTTTTGAAAGGAAAAGGAAGTGAATAAACATAAACCAAGCTTGTTTTAATTAAATGCCTTACTGGTTTCTAAATCTACACCACAAAACTGGTCATTTTTGGATATCCTGCAAAAGTTGAATTTCTGAATCCTATATCATTGTCTCGCTAACATACTCTAGTTACCCTCAAGCCTGGACTACAACAGCCTAACAGTTTTCACTTTCACTCTCCTCTCATCTTTATAAATAAATGTCAGCATAAAAGGTGTGCATAGCTTTCATTTAAATTGAATAATTGGATTAGAGTTTGACTATAATTTGTGATTTTATAATATTTTTTAACTGTCAAATAATACTGAATATCCTTAGGGTTACTACCGTGATAGTAGACTTTAAATAAGAATAGCTGCTTGGACATCTGTTTCAGGGTATAGGAAATATCTAGAATCTTTAGTCAAGAGAGATTCCTGTCTTATGTGATCTAGGAGTTGGTTTTAGAGAGCAACCAATTTCACACCTACATCGTTGTCCTCTAGGACATTAACCTGATCATCACTCACATTGTTATTCAAGACTAATTTGTCTCACTCAGTTGTATCGAGATCCCTAAATATCATATCGCTTACTCAGCCCTCTTTGATGTTTCTTAATCTCTTCCATGCTCTTGTTAATGCTCTAACTTGTCATTTAGTCTCCTAGTTTTATACATTATTGCTCAACTCTTTCTGTTTATACAGTAGCTAGTAGAAGGAAATTAGTAGTAGTAGCACATCTACTTTTTTTCTAGTTATATTTATATCACCTCTCTAAAAGAAAAAGGAATTTAAGGTAAAATGATTGATCCTGTTTGGATTTTATCTTGGGGAGAGATTGGAAAGAAATTCAGACAGGTTTGAAAGACTAAGGTTTCTTAGGGTGACAAAACTTGAAACCAGTATTTTAAAATATATGAACAGTTAAAAATCTCATAGCCTAATAGACACATTGTGTTTGTGGGTGTCATATCTGTTGAAATTTTTGACATTATCAGTGAGTAGAATTAAGGGAGAAGGGGAATCCAATCTTGGCTCTACCACTTACTAGCTTTAGGATCATAGTCATACATCTTAACCTGCCTAAGCCTCAGTTTCCTTATCACTGTAATGAAGATACTAATATTATTTGTTTGACTATTCTTGAATTAATGGGACAAAGCATTTTAATTCCTTGGCACAGTGGCCTGCACCATACACATCCTAGGCTGCAGCACCTTCTGCCTCGCTTTATTAGTATCCACTCATCCATCTACTTTTACTTCTTCCAAAAAGATGTTGAAATCTCTTATCTTCAGACACCTAACTCCTATTCTTTTCTGTTGTTGTTGTTGAATATTGATCCCTTTTTATTCTTTTCTTGTCATTATAATAGAGTCTCAGGTGGAAGAGATGATAAATGTATATGTTCAGTCTTTTATTTTGGGTGATAAGCTACTCAATACAACTCTAATGTTACCGTATAGATTCCTTTAACCTTTGCTGAATCTATGAATGGTATACATCTAATACTTATGGCAGCCTCATAAACTGGGTGTTATTATTCTCATTTGTAGTTAAAACTGAGCCTTTAGGTGGTTAATTCTTTGATTATTTAACTTAACTAATAAATTCAAAATGAAGATTCAAGCCCAGGTCTTTAATTGTGCAAAGTCCATGCTATTTTTATCCTCTCAAACAGAGAATACATCAACAGTCTAATTGAAATGCAAGATTATTTCAGCAACTAGTAAGCCATAGCAATAAAATGTGTTCCCCAAAATACTATTGCATTTCTTTTTGTACTTATCATGAAAGAATGCCTATAAACATACAAATATCTTGCACAGTAATGTGAGGCTTTTTGTTTATTCCAGATCACCAATGAGTTTCCTGCTATTAAATCTGAGAGTCAATGTTTGGTCCTCATTTTTTTGGCCTAAAAGCAACATTTGCCACATTTGATTATTCCTTCTGTCACGAAATATCTTTGTTTCTTGGGTTCTAGACAGCCACATTCTCCTCATTTTCTTTCTTCATTGTTGATACATGTTCTCAGCCTCTATTAAGATAAGAGGCCCTTAGGATTCCTCCTTCAGACGACTTCTCTTCTGTCTGCAGTTATAATTCCTTTGGGGACTCATTTAATCTCCACAAATGCCATCTCTTGCTGATGACTTGCAAATTTATTTCACCAGCTTTGACTTTTCCCCTGAAATCCATGCTTCTTTATCCAACTGCCTACTTAATGACATCTCCGCTTCTTTCTAAAAGAAAGTTTAGAGGCATCTAGACATCTCAAATTTAATGTGTTTAAAATGAAACCTTATAATCTTATACCGTGATGCTGTTTTACTTATAATTTCTCCTATCAATTACTGGCAACTCCATCCTCCAGGAGCTCAAGTCAAAAGCCTTTCTTTCTTTTACTCACATGCTACAGTTTCTTCATTAGTAGTTAACTCTACTTTCAAAATATATCCAGAATTACCGACTAATCACCATCTCCATCACCCTTACCCTGATTCCAAGCGCTGTCGTCTCTGGCATTGATAATTGCAAGAGACTCTCAACTGGCCTTCCTAATCCCACTCTTGTCTCCATAGAGTCTATTCTCAAAACATCCCATTAAAATGTATGTCAGATTATGTTACACCCCTCCTTAAAAACCTCCAATGACATCCCGTTTCTTTCAGAGTAAATGTGAAATCCTAATAATGGTACTGAACCTTGATATAATTTACTGCAATTCTTTTCCGGCTCACTCTGCTCCACTTCACTGCTTCTTGAGCTTACCAGGAATATTCCAATCTTCGAGCTTTGCACTTGTGTTCTCTCTGCTTGAAATGTCTTTCCTCCAGATATAGGCAGGACTTACTGCCTCTGCTCCTTCAATCTTTGCTCACATATACTTTCTCATACATCCTACCCAGGCCACAGTATTTACAGCTGTAGCCTCTCCCACGGCTCTTCCAACTTCTTATTTATTTTTTCAGTATTTTTCACTTCCTATTGTACTATATAATAACATTATTTTTTATGTTTTTTGTCTCTCTAGCCTCTCCACCCAATAGATACATTCTCAGTGCTTACAACAGTGCATGTTTTACAGTAGATTCAATAAAAAAAAAATTGTTGAAGGAATGAACATCATGGTGGGACTCCAGATTTTTGATATAGTTACTGATTGTGACCTATTACATGAAAACTTGAGGTACAATGACTTGAAATATCTTCTTTTCTTCAGGCAAGACTGTCCCTAAAACACAAGGATCAATACCTCTCACTTTTTTCTTAAAATCATTCTCAAATGTTTGACAACGCTAAACATTCCAGTCCCTATGAGGCTGAAGGTTCAAGAAAAACCCTCTGCTAAATATGTTTAAGTAGTTTCAAAAGAGATAAAGTTGAAAATGTGAAAGACAAGGAGTAAAATAATAGAACAACCACATTTGCTGGCTTAAATTTGTGGAAAAATACTAGACACGATCATTTTTTCCTCTTCACCTCATCAAAAAAAGCTGCTGTCTTGGGAACATCAACAAAATTCCAAAACAGGTCAACAAGTATTTTGCCTTTCAAGGCCATTCTTTAGCTAACGCTCCAGTCCTTAATATCGGCTGTTCAGTTGGCCACCTTAAGAAGCACTAACATCTGTCTGCCTAATAGTCTCCCCTAGTTCAGCAGGTGAGCAGGCTTTCTAAACAGAGAGCCTCACTCTAATGAACAGAAGTTATGTTCCCCAAGATGTTCATTTGGCAGGGCTATCGGGCTGTTCTCAGCAATTCTCCAAACTTGCATTTCACATTTCTTTAGTTCTGAAGAGGAAAAAGGAAAAACAACTTCAAGATTTTTCAAAAGCAAAATAGAAAATGTCGTGGCATTAAGTGGCTACAAAATGAATTTCTAAGAGCTCTCTTGCCAGCTTATGGGGACAAATCATCCAAGATGATACCGCTTTGAATTCTACCCGTGGTTACATATTTTCAGGTCTCTGTAAGGTTTAGGCTACCTTAAAAAGTGTTCCTATTTGGGGCTTATTGTTGGTTCAGAGCTGTTTTGGAGAACCTGGTTTTGCTTGGATGAACTCTGGGAGTTTGATTCAAATAGAGACGAGGTGTCGTCCTGATTCTGCTTTGTATATTTTAGGTGAATAATTTACATATGTCTTTAAAATTACTGCTTCATTTAACTTACATTTATTCCACAGTTCTTTGGAAATGTTGAGGAATAGTGATGTTGATTTTTTTGTTTTCTCTGTGAAAACACTAAGTTATTTAGCAGTCACCAAAATGAGTCTTTATTTTTTAGTTAAATGGGTAGGTTAAGCAACAAGTGAGAAGAAAATAGTACAATCCAAGGTGAGTTCCAAAGCAGAGGTACTGGAAAGGAGGGATGCATAAAAGCTATGGAAGCAAGAAAAATGAGTTACCTAAGCCTCATTATGGAAATTTAATAGTTAGGAAAGAGCAGCAGAGAAGTTTAGGCATCTGAGAGAGCACTAACCAAGGCAGAAAAACATAAAACAATATAAAGTAGGGTTTTCCATTGGTGGATGCGTCTACTTTCACATTTCATGAGTAAAATTAGCTCATAAAATACCAGTGCATTTTCATTATTAATTCAAGTGTTCAGAGTACACTTCTTTCTTCCCCTTTCATTAAATTATTCTCTTTCTTATATAAGGTCAAATAAACTTCTAGGGTCTGTGGATAGACTATATCAGCCATAATGTTTAATAAATATTATTACTTAAACTTTATAACTTGCATTTGAAAGAAGGTGAGTTACTCAGCATTTTAGGACTAAAGAGTTTGTTCTTTCCTTATATTCTAAATTATTTTTTCCAAAAAATCTCCTCTGACAATTTTGCTTAAATCATTAGTGCTCTGGGAACTATATTTTAATATATATTCTTAATTCTTGAAATTAAAAACTATATAACTTAAAGTCAAAGTAATTCTTTCCAACATAAAATATATTAATGGAATAATCTCACATTCTGAGATAATCTTCCATCATCCTAAAGGTTTTCAGTCTTTAATTTTGGGAGTTATCCTGAGAAACCCCTTCAGGTCTTTGATAAGTTAATAGAAAACACTTAATTGTAAGATTTGGTATTGACTGATAAAATGTTCTCTTCTTCATGGGGGAAATCAAGGCCATTAAGTTTTAGTCCATATATTTTTTTCCATATACAATCTATCTGTTTACCAACCAGGATGACTTCTCAAGAAGGCACCTGCCTAGATGAAGTGCTAACAGAGCCAGAGCAATAAAGAAGAAAAACACTTTTAATATCTGAGATATTTCCTTTAAAATATATTCCTCTGAGGTTTTATAACTCAAAACATAAATATCTTGTTCAATGTTTAAAAATCAATTATTATTTCTTCCTGTGAATGATGGAAGAATTAAAGAAATTCTAAAAAATAGTGGGTAGTAATGTTGAACCTAAAGAAATATGGCCAAGGTAGGAAAAGAGAAATTTGGCTAGCGAGGGTTCACAGAGGATCTTAGAAAGTGATCAATGCTTCTCTTTCAGGAGTTTTTCTATATAAATGAACTAGGCCCATCTAGTCTACTAGTTTAAATCGCCATTCTATGTGTATGTGTGTGGCGGGGAGAGACAAAGACAGAGAGAGAGAGAGGGATAGAGAAGATGGGTAGGTAAGGGAGTGGAGGATGGGACATTCAGAAAAAGATGAGACAAACTGAGAAGTATAATAAAAGCTTTCAATATATAATTTGTCTTATTTCTTTATTCCTTATTCATTAGTATGTGTTTGTCTACCTCTTACTTTTTGAACAAACTATATTCAAACCTAAGCAAATAAGAAAGAAATAATAAAGTCAATCTTTTATTGGAAAATCTTTCCTTTTTTACAAGAACCTCCATCTAAGATGACAGAAGATTTATACAAGTTAGATTTTCTTCCTAGGGAGATCAACCTAGCTTTAGCTTCCTCGTATACAACATGCCTTGACCATAAATAAAAGAAAGACCAAGTCATGCAGACTTTACGATAACAGCCTTAATCTTTCGTCCAATGACTTTGGAAGTATTGTCACAAATGACATTGATGAGTGTTAAAAAGATAAACTGAGACACATTAAAATTTATAAGAATTTATTTGAAGATATATCGATTTGAATTGGGCATGGCCAAACCCAAAGTGATTAGGAGTGTTCCACTGACAGGAGCAGAGGGAAGGTTGTTGCTGTTGTTTTTTGTGTGTGTGTGAGGAAGAGTAGCCCTGAGCTAACATCTGCTGCCAATCTTCCTCTTTTCTCTGAGGAAGACTAGCCCTGGGCTAACATCCATGCCCATCTTCCTCCACTTTATATGGGACACCACCACAGCATGGCTTGACAAGCAGTGTGTCGGTCCGCGCCCAGGATCCAAACCTGCGAACCCCAGGCCACAGAAACAGAGCCCTCGAACTTAACCACTACACCACCAGGCTGGCCCCAGGGGAAAGGTTTTTATAAAGAAGATGAGGAAGGAAAGCAAGGAAATTGTTTGTTTGGCTATAGCTTAAGTTGTTGCCTTATTTGGCAAAGACTAGTTGGCTTTTGTGATTGGTAGTTCTTAAGTTTCCTTTTCTTGGATTCTAGTGCATTGACTCTGTCTTAGGTTTTAGTTTGGTTACATAGCTACCAAGGCAGTAGAGCCACCTCAGTCTAATGGCTTCCTTATTTAATTACTTTAACTTGGGCTTGCTGAAGAAAAAGGTAATGCAGGTAGTGGTCCAACAATAACACTTCACTTTAGTGTGTTTCTAAGGAATTCACAAGTTAACATCAGCTCATTAACAGTAAGACAAATAGGCATTTCAACTAAAAAAATGAATTTGTATAAAATTCTCAAATAAGTGGCTTAGATCTATGGAAAACAGGCTATATAAAAGGAGAGAAAAGCAACTAAAAATGTATTGACTGAGTTTGTTCTAGGGGACGTTTCTTTCTCATTCTTGATGTTTCCTTCTGAGTGGATAATTAACCTCCCACATATGGACCTGATTCCAGTTCATTTTTTCATCAGAAAAGCCAGGCCCAGAGTAAAGAAAGAGAATTTGATTATAGAAACATCCATTTTCTTAGAGACTACTCATGCCCTTGGGGTGGATAATCTCCTAACTAGTCATAAAACCGTCTTTATCAAGATTGTTGGAATGCAGTTTATGATGATTCATTTAGCAGTATTCACCAGATCTCAAATTTGGGGTACTTTAAGTCGGGGGGACATAATAAACAAGAAAATATGATGTTTACTTGTCCTGATTTCAGAAGAAATTTATTTTTGCAGATGCATAATTGCTCTTAGATATGTCCACATATCCTGTGAAGTTGGCCTAACCTGGACTATAGACAGTCACTATCCAAAAATAAAATCCATTGTTGCAATTATTTGGACATTCATAATATGTCAAGCATTGTGTTAAATATACAATCTGCTTTAGGTTGGTGACGCGCATAACAATCACTATGCATGAGTATTGTATGCCTGCTTTACAGATGAAGAAACTGAGGGAAGAGATGCTATCTGAAGTCACACAAGTGCTGAATTAGGAATGGGGACTTGGCCTGATTCCATATAGTCTGTGGTCATAACCACTAAATTGTATTACCTTTTCCTGCCCCTTATGTTTTATTTTCTATTGCTGTGTTACCACAAACTTTTTTCCTGGGTTAGAAATCTGGGTACAGGTTAGCTTAGTTCTGTGCTCATGGTCTCGCAGACCATAATCAAGGTATTGGCCAAGGTGATCTCATCTGCAGTTCAGGGTTCTCTTCCAAGCTTATTCAGGTTATTCCAGAATTCAGGTCCTTAAAGCTATAGGACTAAGGTCACCATTTGCTTGCTGGCTATCAGCTCTCAGAAACTTGAACCCTCCCTCAGATCTTAGCCATGAGACTCTCTTGTGGCCAAACTGTATAGCATGGTCTAGTTATCAAACAGTGAAACAAATGTATAGCCAGAATAGGAGTACCACATAAAGACCATAAATAACTTCCTATTCATTTTGGTCAGGCTTTCCTTCCAAATGGTTTTGGGCCAAACTCTTTGTATTTTTAACATATGGATAAGGGATTATGGACCTATGCCTTCTTTAGTGGGCAATTTGACAATATATGTTTACCTATGAATACCTCTTCTAGGAAATTTTCTTATAGATGTGCTCACATACGTGCATAAATATGTATAAAATAATTTATACTGTATCATTATGATTAATTGCAAAAGACTGGAAAAAACTTAAATGTGGTTAATAGGTAGTGTTTAAATAATTAATAGTACATTTATACAATGGCATATTATACATCTGTTGAAAATAACTAAATGGATCATTATGTGCTGATGTGGAAAAACTTTATAAATTGTTAATTAGAAAAGAAAAAGCTATAGCATAGAACAATGTCTATTCTTATATATATGTGTTTTTAAAAAGCATATGTATGTAAGATGAAAACATACACTTGTATATGTAGTATAATTTCTTGGAAGTATAAACAAGAAACTGTTGATAGTAGTTGCTTCTGTGGAGGTGACTTGGAGAGATATTTAAATTTTACTATATATCTTTTTTGTTCTATTTATACTTTTTACCAAGTTCATTGGTTGCTTTACTTTTCAAATAAAACTATCTAATGAGAGGAAACTTCACTTTAAAATAAAATAAATGTTTGTGCAAAGAACATTCAACAGTACATGTGATGGTAAAGAAAGGGAGAGTAATTCAAAATATCCTTACTATAAAACAGACAAAAATACTTGATATAAGGAATGTGTAAATAATTCATAATGGGGTTTCAGAGAAGGTAGAAATCATCATCTTAGTTGGGGAATGAGGGTTGACTTTCTGGAGAAGGCTTTTAGGATGAGACTTAGTGTTGGAAATGGGGAGCGGGCCAGGACGTGGAAACAGTAAGAGGAGTGCAGATGATGGGAAGACCCAGAAACATGGAGCATAAAGTTATGGATTAGGACACAAAATTCCAGGCTATAGTGTTTCCTTACAAACTTTAATTTTTCTTTAGATTGATTAATATGGTAATGATTTTTAGATTAGGTTGGTGGAGAATATTAGAGACAAGAGAAAATTTAGAAAATTCTTATGATATATCAGACTTTCATATGAGATCACTAGCTGGCAAATAAGACCTTTGGCTGATACCTAGGATGAGATGAGGTTCTAATACAGGTGACAGGAGCACTGAATGGGAATATCATGGGGGTCTATAATCAAATTGTTTCTAAGTTAAAACCTTGACCTTGGGATCAGAGTTCAGTCCATCTCATTAGCCATTTGGCTGATGGTTCCATTTCTAGCCCTCTGAGACTAGAGCATTGGAGCCTATGAAGGGAGAGCTGCGCTTCTGTTAATTCAATAGTCAGAGAAAAGTAGCAATCAGTAGAAGTGTCCCAAGGCTACCAATGCAGTCGTTTTCCACTCAATCCACTGACACTGTGACTGCTGTCTTTGTACAGGTTGTGCTTTTGGGAGTGCTAAGGCAAACACACAAGCCTTTGGAATTCATTGCAGTCCAAGTAAGCACACAGATGCTGAGCACATTCCTGGATGACACAGGGGAAATGGTGGACAGAGTCTACAACTTACTTCCAAAAGCTGCAAATAATATCAACTCCAGCAGTAAACCTGAGAGAGGCTACTCCTGTAGAGGTTGTTTTTGTTAACTATTAACTGGGAAGCTGTAGGAATAGGAAGAGTGTAGTGCTGCTAATTTAGCAAAGGACACTTTTATTTAAAATATGACACCGTCAAGCATACACTCAATAACAGGCATAGTTAAAACATGAAGCTATGCTTGGTTCTAGATATGACAAAACTCTTTATGAAAAGTTTTGAAAATATTTTAGTTAGATCAGTTGTTTTCATATAATGAATCTTGTCAAAAAAGGGCAACTCACTATATGATATTAATTATTTCAAGGTATGAACCTAACTATTAAACTACATTCCAAAGTTTCAACGGTAGTAAGTATGGGAAATCATGGCTGAATTTCCATCTATTTTCAAAATTCTTTTGTTTATTTAGTGTTTAACCAGTCTTTCCTCCTGAGACTTGCATGAAAACTGGGATTTAGTTCTTGCCCTTTAAGAGAAGAGGCTTTAATGCAATGAAACAAAACTTCACGGCTCTCTTAAAACTCCTTGAAAACATTGATTTAAATTCAAAATCTAGTATTACAGCTCTGGTAGGTTAAAGAGGCTATAAATTCTATGCTAGTCCTTGTATTAGGAAGTAGTCTAATTCTCATTTCTTTGTATCTGGGCTGGCTTGGTAACATGCTTGACTAAGAGTATGTGACAGAAGTGGCATTCTGATACTACCAAGGTCAGGTTTTAAGGGCTTCCAGGTTCCACCCAGCCCTCTGGGATTACTCTCTGAGAGCCCTGAGAGGCCATATAAGAAATCTAATTGCCCTGAGAGCACCATGCAAGAGAAGCCACAAACAGGTTCTCCAGTTGACAGTCACAATTTACTACAACCTTGCAGCCATCTTCACCAGAGTGTCAGACATTTGTGTGAAGCCATCTTGGACTCTCAAGCCAGCATATCAACCAACTAATAGCACAAAGTGACTTCAATTGAGGCAGAAGAATCACCCAAGCTGTGTTTTACTTGCATTCTTAACCCACAACATTTTGAGGTATAATATAACGGTTATTTTAAGCCACTGAGTTTTGGAATAGTTTGTTACACAGCAATAGATAATTTAGACAATGTTTATAATGTCTGTGTGTTTATAGCTAGGAATTGAGCTATGATAATCATCTGCCAATGTGTGAAAGTGATAAGCTGAGAAGAATGTTGAAATGAGTCAGACTTAGCTTTTCTAATTTCTTGATGCCCACACCTTTCAGGAACTAAGTGTCTTCATATTATTTAACCTGATTGAAGTCTCTGATGTCAGCTACTTCCATAATAACATCAGGAGGTATTTGAGCTTTTTCTACAAAAAAATCACCTTTTGAACTTATCTTTGATTTAGGGATAAAAGTCACTGTTTCCCAAGAAGGAAATTTCAGGAATTGGCTGAAAAGGAATTCAAGGGAAAGATCTACTTGATAATTATAAGAGAGAGCTTTGGTGTATACATTCTATGCCATGGCACATCTCCAATTCAGTTGTAATTCTAAGGAACTTAAATTTATCCGTGCTGCCAACGTCCCACCTCAAACTGCACCCCCCATCTCCATCTTTGGAAGATGATCCTTGAACAATTGGGGATCAGAGATGGGATAAATATTACAGCCTCCTATCCATCAGGTGAACATCTGGGTGGCATTCTATACAATTCTTAGAGGTCCTGGCAAAATTGAGAACTCATTACCTACAGCAGAAACCTTGTTAATGCACCCCTTCTCTCTCTCTCTCTCTCTCTCTCTCTCTCTCTCTCTCTCTCTCTCTCTCTCACACACACACACACACACACACACACACACACACTCTCACATACCAAATAACCTTCCTCTACTCAAGTCCTTACTCCTGCAATGTTTTGGGGGAAATCCAAACTAAGACAGTGCCCTGACGTGACATTGCTTAGAAGATATTCTACTCCATTTATTCTAAATCTGAGTCCTCCTACTGATCCAGCATTCATAGGGATTAGAGTGGAGACATTTTTCAGGTAAAAATGAGAGATTTTCTATGTAGTTGTTAATATTTCTTCCCGACTCCAAATGATAAGACACTTGCATTTTGAGTTTCTGGCTGAGGTTAAGACAGTAATATATACAGTTGGATTTCAGTTGGCTAAATCTAAGATGCCAGCTTCATTAACACCTCATTGCAAATAACTGAAATGAGAAGTCTGATATATACCTCCTATTGTTATAGCTCGAGATGTAGTCTGTTGGTTAGGGCCACCAATGATCTTGATAGAAATTAGAGGGCAGTGCTGTTCCAATGTCAGATTGGACTTAAGCTAACACTGCCGGAAAATTGTGTTCCAAAATTTAATTCTAAAAAATTAATAAATGATGAAGCATTACATAAGTATATCAGATAACACACACACTAAAAACTGGGCTCTAATTCATGCAATCTCAAAGATTTCATTTGAGTCAAGGGATAAATAGCATGATATCCAGTCTAAGACCAAATTAAAGTCATGTCTTTCTTCATGATTAGTATACTAACTTAACTAATGGCAAGAGGAAGTAGAACAATTATTCTGATACAACAAAAATAATGACCATCCAAATGCTGAATTTTGCAGCATGCACCAACTTAATTAAAAATAGTAAAAATATGTCAAATATGTCTCTGGAGAGGAACAGACAAATGCCAACTTATCAATAAAGTGCATGGGTAGCCTGACTGACTCACTAAGCAGAAAACTCCTTGCAGTGTAAATTTTTTCAACCACGAAGGAAAACTCTTAAATGTAAATATGCATCAGAGCTTTCTATAAACATAACAAAAATTTTGTTCTGAATTAGGGTCAGAGGTGGTTCTGTATTTTCTTTGAAATCTAACCTACCCGGAACTACAGATTCATTCAGTCTGATGAATTGTTTCATCTGAGTGTCTCAGAGATGAACCATGGAAACCGTAAACTCACATTAAAATTCTAGTGATCTTCAAAGGGAAATAGGAACTCAGACCACAGTTCTAGAAAGCAGTGGAAGTGTTTTTATGAACTGTTGACCTTACTTGGCTATACAAAAGATCAGTTCTCTTATAAGAGCAAAATAAAGTGATTTTCTCTGAGAAACAATCAACTGTAGAAAGTGGTTGGAAAAAAATATATGTTTGTGTGAGTTTGTGTAGTGGATGGAAGAGATAGGGAGGATGCTGAGAAAAGGTAGTTAATATTTGACAAACTATCACGAGTTCCTAAGGAAATTATATTCGTTACTTAATATATTTATCAAAACTACACTGAGATGGGTAATATCATTCTTGATTTTACTGATGAGAAAACAGATTCAGTGAGATTTTGAAACAAAAGTCACAAAGTTGGTACACTATTGCAGCAAGATTCAAATTCGAATGTTTTCTAGTTTCTAAGTTCTTATTCGTTTTTCTATGGCACACTACCTCTACTGAATTAAGGCAAATCAGTTTTCACTTGACAGATATTTTCAGCTGTATGACACCATTTCCATAAGGCAAATATTTTTAGCTGAGCTGCAGTTCTTTATAACTGAATAGTCACTATCTATATTCTGAGGAAGTGGATGGAAAATTAAACGGGGAGGAGGGCAAAAACTGCTCTTCGTTTTTATCCTTACATTGTAACATTCACATCTGTCTAATGAAGAAAACTTGCAAGGAGAAAATAGAGCAAAAAGTAAGTGAGAAGATTTGAGAGAGTATGAACAGGAGGGGAGCAAAGATACTCTGTCTGGTCTTCCTTGATTGAATTTTAAGTTCCCCAAAGGTCTCTTGATTCTTTGTCCAATGGTGGAGAACTGACACCATGTTCAGCAAGCAAGCTCTTTGCTATTATTTACAGATAATTCATAGACATCACTGTTGATCACCAATATTTGTTCCCCTTTCCTTCTCAGGCATAAAAGAAGACTACATTACTCAGGCACTCAGATTAGGCAGGATCATATGTTTCTGGCAAAAACACAATGGGGGAGATGCTCCACCTAGAGAAAACTTGCGAGTAACTTGAGTTTCTCTTTGCATTTCTCTTCCAATTTACTGCATTTGCTACATGACATGTGAATGTGCATATAGTACACATACTACCTGACCTTTTATCAATACTAATCTACATACTTCCAGATTGTTTGCTTTGCTCAGTCTTGAAAGTGAGATTCTAACGTCTGTTCTTCCTCCTCCAGGCAGCCCAGGTGTGTTAGTTATCTATTGCTACAGAACAAATGATAGACTGTGAGTTTAGCAGCTTAAAACATGTTTGTTATCTCATGGTTTCTGTGGGTCAGGGTCTCGGTGTGGCTGACTGGGTCCTCTGTTCAAGATTTCTCACAAGGCTGTAATCAAGGTGTTGGCCACAGCTGAGGTCTCATCTGAATTCTTGACTGGGGAGTATACACTTCCACCTTTACATGCTTTTTGGCAGAATTCAGCTCCTCAAGGGTGGAACTGAGGGCTGTTCAGTTCTTAGCTGGCTTTTGTCTGAAGACCAGTCTCAGTTCCTTGCCGCACAGGCCTCTTCAACTTAGCGGCTTGCTGCATCAAAGTGTTCAAGCTGAGAAAAGTACAGAGAGAGTCTGCTAGCAAGATGATAATGTAAGACAGGATGTGATAAGCACCAAATGTTTGAAAGATACACATTAACGCGTGTGCGCATGCCCCATGTATGCACACTCAGAGTCCCAAGATTGGAGAAATAATAAGGGTTGGGGCATTTAGAGAATGGTTTAAATAGCAGGTGGGCCTTCAAACTGACCTTGAAAAAATATATAAATGCTATGCAGCTATACAAAGAAAAGATATGTACTCAATCGGAGGAAATGGCAAAGGCAAAAGTGTAGTTGTGTGAATTCAAATGGCATGTTTTAAGATAAGGGGGAAGACTGGACTACTGGAAGTAGAGAAACTGTTTTGGGAGGGAATTATAATTGCTTATCTTTACACAGTGCTTTCTACATGACAGATACTGCTTTAAATACTTTATCTACATTAACTCATATAATCCTTATAATGACATTTTGAGATAGACGATAATTATTCCCAGTTTGAAAATGAGGAAAGTAGGCCCCAAGAGTTTGAGTTGGCAAGTTTACACAGCAAGTAACTGACAGAAATTGGATTCAACCCAGGTATTCTTGTTCCATAACTTAAGTTCGTAACGTAGGGTAAAGCTGGTTTATGCAGAATCTCTGCAATTTTCCCTCTGCCTTTGCTAGTTATAGTTATTCACCATAGGAGAAGTCACAGAACCTGTGGCATCCACAGTTATATCCTAATACTTTTGTTTTCTATTCTCTAAAATAAGGTTGGAATAGATCATCCTACAGTCCCTCTAAGTATAAAACTTCTACTTTTTAGTGGATTTTAATCTATATACATTAGGGAATTATAGAAGTTTTTTGACAGAAAAGAGTCATATTCCACAGGAATATTTTAGGGAATTATTCTGGCTGGAGGTGCTATATAGACTGGATTAGAGAAAGAATATAGTTGGAGGACCAGATGGGAGACCACTGCTTTAGCCCAAGCCTTTGCAGACTGTGAATGTGGAATCTAGAGAAATAAAGAAGAGAGACATGTGAGGGGCATTCCACAGGGCAGAGCTGAAGGATTTAATGGGAGGCAGTGGTGATACAGTAGGAATCTCATCACCATGGCAGCCAGATTGGGATTTAATTCCTGGGTCAGTTACTCAGTGTGATCCAGGGAAAGTTACGTATATTCCCTAAACTTCAGAAAGATGAGGATAATAAGACAGTGTTGGTTAAGTTGGCATGGCTATGCTGCAGCAATAAGTAGTACTTATATAGCAGTAACTTAATACAATAAAATGTTATTCTTCTTATGCTCAAAATCTGCTCAGGTTCTAGCTAACTCTCCCAGGGAGTTGACTTCTGTAAGGTGATTAGTGATCCAGGCTAGTTTAATCCGTGACTCCACAAGTCACAAGGCCCAGGAATCACAGCAGAGGAAGTAAGAACAGACAGATTATTCAGGGGCTTTTTACTGCCTCATCTTGTTAGGCATTTCCTCTCACTGTGCATTGGCCAGAAACATATGATTCTGCCTAATCTGAGGGCCTGAGTAGTGTAGCCCTTTAATGCCTAAAGGAGAATAGATATTAGTGATCAATGGTGATGTCTATGAAAAACACCCAATTTATCTTAGCATAGTAACATTCCTAGCACATCTTAGGTGTCCTTGGTAACTGATTTCTTTCACCTAACTTTTCTTGACAGAATTGGGTGCGGTAGAAATGGAGAATAAAGAAGGGAAAGTTGAAAAATACTCCCAAGTATTTAAAGATATTTTTGTCCTTTTCAATCTCTCTGTCACTCTCTCCCTCTTTCTCTCTCTTTCATGTGCACAACCACACATATGCACACACTCCAGAGCTTAATTAAGGAGTACAGCTATATCCTAAGCACACTGAATCAATCTGGTTTCTCAAGTTTCAGCTAAATATTCATGGACCTATTTATTAAGATTTGTGGAAGTGATAAATCTGACTATAATTCTCAGGTCTGTCCCTAAATTATAATTCCTTTGAATTTTTTCTTTGTTCTTATATTTTTGGGAGTCAGAAAATCTGAATTTAGGTCTAGGTCCACTAAAAACCATTTCTTTCATTCTAGATCTATGATTCAACAAGGGGGTGGTTGGTATTTTAGGTGGGTCAATTCCTTGTTGTGTAGGGATGTCTTATACACTTCAGGATATTATCATCTCTGATTGCTATCTCTAAATTCTTCAAACCACTCTTAATCATTGTGACAAACAAATTTTCTCTATATGTTTCCAAATGTCCCTGGTTTTGGAGTACTCCCCTGGTTGGGAAACACTATCTAAGACTATGGATTAAATTCTTCATACCTTGGATACTCCGATGATAGAATGGATAGTTATGGTATAGAGAAGAAAACAAAAGAGTACATGGATGTGCTAGATACTATAGTCTTCATGCTCAGATTCCTTTTAAGTTTTAACTAGATAAGGCAAGAGACTCTTCTCTTACAATCAAGAATCTGCAATGATTGGAGTATATGCCTTCTTTTAGAAATATGTCATAGATATTTGAAGCCTGAGCATCCTTTATTATTTATTAATTGACTCATTGAATAAATGCTTGCCAGCACTTTGATAGATGCTGAGTAACTAAGATGAAAAACTTAGTCATCTACAATAATACAAAAGCTTCCTTTGAACACAGATATCACCTGAAGAAGGAAGTGGTGAGTTTAGGCTAAGCCTTAAAATATTGCACAAAACACTGAGTTTGTCTGAGTTACCTGAAAGTGTGATCACTTTATTATATTTATTCCCACTCCACACAATTACCTATAGTTTGATTCTGTGCTCTCTGAGCAACCTTCTGGTTGTTAGGCTTCACCTGAAACCTGGATAGAGAGGGATGAATGGAAAAGGTACCTCTTGAGTATTTAGTGTATTTGATCATTATTTTCTATTTATTCAATTTTACACAGTTTTATTCCTTTTTTATACACTGGTTTCCTTAAAGTTTATTAGTGTGAGTCAACATTTTTTAGTCCCATCAATTCTGGGATCCTGAAGAAATTGCTTCTCAGAGTCAGTGATACTGAGGATCAGACATCAGATTGTGATGAATTCAGTAGAAAGATGCTATCTTGTGAAGTGTACATCCTCTCCTTGTGAAACCATGACCTGCCTGCAGGATTTTTCTTTTATTATTTTATTTCTATATTAGCTTAGATTTGTCAAAGGGCTATGGAACAATGTATCTAACAGCTCAATACACAGGCTGTTTGGACACCTACAGGTGCCTGAAACACCTGTCCAAAATTGACTCATCCCTTTTTTCTCCAAAATTGTTTTTCTCTTAGTATTTCCTATATTAGTTATGACTCCACTCTCTGTCTAGCTATCTAGGGCAGATATTTGAGAATCAACCTAGTCTCCTGACTAAGTACCCAGTATCTAATCAATCAATCAGTTCATTAAAGATGTGTTGTTGAATCTACTCTTAAATATATCTCAAACATGCTTCTTTTACAAATCTCTGCCACCAGTGCTGTAACTCAGGCTGTTACTATTGTGATAACCTCCAAAACTAGGCCCTCAGCCTCCAGACTTACTTCTCTCTAATTTACCCTTCTCATAGCAGGCAAAGCAGTTATTTTCAAACCAAAGTAAGACCATGATATTTTGCATTTTATAACAGCTCAATAATCCTTAAAGCATCAGCAAAACCTTCAAACATTTTAGCTTAGAATTTGAGGCCCTTCATAATCTGACCACTGCCTTCCTTTCTCCCCTCAGTTTCTGCCATTCCCACAATATGACTGCTTCTTTCCCTGCTGGAATCCTATGCCCATATCTTGTATTGATGAGTCCTGTATAGTCAGTGGTGTCCATCTGCACTGTGCTTGCGTAGTCCATGAATTCTGGTTCCTTCTATTTTCCTAAGTGTGGAACACATTGGAGACCTTCAACACTCGTTCAGCCACCTCATGGTGACGATTACAAGAACTCTCACCTCTCTCTTCCCCATGTTGGAGCGCACAGTATCTGTGAGGCTGCCCTCAGGCAGTCATTGATGTCTCCTGGGTTGAAAGATCAGGAGGTCAAATGGAATATCTAACCCCAAGTAGCCTGGAGATTTCATATTAGATTATGAACTCTGGAAAAACTAAAAGTAAAATGCATTAGAAGATGGAATAAACTAATTTCTGGCTTATTTGTTTTGCATTGACTAGATAAAAATGGATGATTTTTATATTTTAAGAAACTCTTTAAAAAATGTCAATTCCTTTAAGAATTACCTGATTCTTATGTGGCATCTTTCAGTATATAGAATCCCATGTGGAGAGTATATAGAGTATAATATATACATATATATAGTAATTTAGACTTGATAGTTTATTAAAATAAAGAGGAAGGACATTCCAGTAAAAGAATTTCTACCAAAATTTTTACAATCTACTTTGTCTAAAGTCCTGGAATTATTATTATTTTTTGCCATGATGGTACATGAACATTGTCTGAAAATAAACCTTTTAAAAGTAAATTATGTGGTCTTATAGTACAAAATGCATAGATCCTTTTAACTGTATAGAAATTACTAGTGTTTCTCTCTGTGCTCAATTTAGGTATGCAGACCCAGTTCTAATAGTACATTAGCTTAGTGGAAGAAACGTAGGCTTTGGTTATTGGTTCAAATTCTGACTCAGCTATTTACCAACTGAATGAATTTGGAGAATGCTACTGGCCTGTCTGAACCCCACTTCTTCCTATTTGTGGGATAATTCTTTCACTTGTATGGACACTCCCTGACTGAGGCTTTTTGTGATGTTCATCGCTGTATTCTTGACTAGTGTCTGGCTAATAACGGGTGCCCAATAAATATCTACTAAACGTATGTAGGAATGAGTTACAAGCTAAATTTGAGTTTTAAAGGATATATGTAGTAGGCCTCCAAACTCCAAATCTTGCAGTGCTGGCCTCCTTGAAATTTCTTTTGGGTTCTCTATTCCTGGAGAGAGCTTCACTTGCTATACAGGGATTAGAGTTTACAGGTAACTGCCCCAATCTCACATGGTGTTTTTTGTTTTTTGTCTTGTGTTTTTTGGTGAGGAAGATGCATCCTGAGCAGACATCTGTTGCCAATCTTCCTTAATTTTTTATGTGAGCTGCCACCACAGCATGGCCACTCATAGACGAGTGTTGTAGGTACACACCCAGGAACTGGGCCCGCGCCGCCGAAGTGGAACATGACAAACTTAACCACTAGGCCACCAAGGCTGACTCTCACACGGTGCTTTTTTATGCCTCTGCTCTTGAGAAAGAAGCAGCTAAACTCTCTTGAAAGTCCTGGCCATAATTTAGTGAAGTTGAATGGAAGTGCCTTTGTAGTATGAATATTTATGAAGGCTTTTGGGTTTGTTTCTGATTGATTTCCCTTTTGTGCCCACTGATTAATTAGTCTCGGTTGTTCTATCCTTTGGTCATCTCTAGATAATTGCTCAACTTTTTATCCTCTCATTCATTTGCACCAAGCTTGTGGCTACTGTCAGATCTCTCCCAGGATTTTAAGCAATTCTTCTTGGACATAGCCTAAAGTTTCACAGATTGATCTCCAAAGAAATATTGTTCAGAGTGTCATTACTAAAGATGATTGAGAACCGAGGCTAATATTGCTACCCTTCCCGCTTCAAAGAACTTCCACTCTGTGATGCTGGGAGCATTTCCAAAGATGTAACATTCAGTCTGCTCTCCCTAGAGTCTCTCAGGGCAAACAGCAGAGGGTCTTTTTTCTAAGATATCCAGGACTACTTGACCACTCTGGTTGTCCCTCAGCCTGTAAGGTACTGGTGCCACATTAAACAAATTAAGTAAAATTACCATAATAATATAAGAATAAAGAGAAATAAACTAATTGAGCACATCCAGAGCCAATAATGGTAGTGACTAAACAGATTCTGGAAGACACGCAAAGGAGGACATGTATTGGATAGGAGACACGTTAGTTGCCTACTATTGCCAAAATGTTTTTAAAATTAACAATCACTTCATGTTCCAGCCATCTGCTGTATATAAACATAAACACACCCATTAATGGGCCTCCGTGGCACTTCAAAATCAACTACTTGAGAGTCTAAATATCCGCATTTTATTTTTATGGTACTGTCCTAATTCATTATCCAGCTTTGGGTTCTCAGCTACTTTTTATTGACTCAATTGTGAACGGTAGGTTCACTGTGTTATAGATGTTTGTGTTTTTGTAAGTGATTGTAAAAATGAAAATGCTTATCTGCTAAAGACATATTTGTTCCACTATGTTCTGACCCAGCAAAAAGGAGATAGTGTCATACACAGCTGTAATCCACAGGGCTGCTTAAAATATATGCTGAATATAAAAAACATGGCTCCCCTGCTGGCAGGGAACCGCTACAAGGAAAGGACAGATAAGTCCAAAAGACCCCATGTTGCATTTGCCTGATGTATGTGTTGATGATTTTGGCCAACATCCTTCTCTAGTAGCTGTAAGCTGGTGACTAAGACAAGAAGTCCTGCAGCAGAGGAGTAGCTTTTTTTTTATAGGCTATTTGGGGGACAGTTTGTTATTAGGACAATTAGGGCTTGACTATTCTGAAAGAAGATATTTAGCATAACTGTGGTTGAGTCAAACTGGCTGCAACATTGAATTAAGACCCAAAGAGAGAAGGCTTCCTATTCATTTCTGGGAGAGCTAAGGAAAAAAACCCGTTGGAGGAAAGAATCGTAAAAAAGAAAGAAACTGAAGTTCTGTACAAACCTGAGTTCTCTGGCAATTTCCCAAACTAGGGTGATGTTCATAGGATAGTGATGCTCAGTAGGATCAATTTATGAGTAGAATATTTCCGAAAATCCAGTGGAATTCTGTGCTCTTGTTTACATAAAGCAGACTTTGCAGAGTAAAAGAGACTTGAGTAAATTTCCATCGAGGTTTACTGCAGATCAAAATATGGTTTTTACAATAATCCCCTGGTTCTTGGGCCTTAATCCTGAATTCTTACTCAGTTTTAGGAACAAAGAATCTCTAAGAATTGACACCTAAGTATAACTGGGAAATACAGAAGGAGAATAGGTTCAAGCACCCTTACAAGTGATATATCTTAAGGTGTGATAGAGGCGCACACACTGATAGAAATTTAATGGGAAGGAAGCTCAGTTCTCATTTATCCATAGGAAAATGAGTATAATTAAAGTTGGTATAGTGTTGTGCAGTTTACAGAGTTCATGCCCCTTTGCATGGGATCTTTGCAATAAGCTTGTAAGGTAAAAGAACAGGTTTTATTCTTACCTTTGGGAACTGGGGCCCAGAGGCCTTATATGACTTGCCTTAAGGCACATGTTGTGTGTGCAGTGAAGCCAATACTTGAACCCGGTTCGTCCTCATCCAAACTCTGTGATATTTCTACCACCCTCCACTGTCATTCATATGGAGTTTAGGACAGATATTCACTTCATTAGTCTAAATGCCTTAGCCATGTTTTAAAGAGCACACTACCCACTATGTCAGGGAACTCCAAAATCAAAGCCAACTTGTCTTTCCTATTTCAGGCATCAGGTCAAGTCCCTTCCAGGAGTCACTGGCATCAATGCTGCATTTGCAGTAACTGTCTCCTTGCTGTAGACTCATGTCACTACTGCAGCTAAATTGTCCACACTATGCTGAAGTAGTGCTGAATAGAAAAGGGAAACTGTTTTAGCACTTAACACAATTCCTTTCATAACAAGCTTTACAGTTTTTTTTTTTTTTTTTTTGGTGAGGAAGATTAGCCCTGAGCTAACATCTGTTGCCAATCCTCCATTTTGCTGAGGAAGATTGGCCCTGGGCTGACATCCGTGCCCATCTTCCTCAAGTTTATATGTGGGATGCCTACCACAGCATGCCTTGATAAGCGGTACGTAGGTCTGCCACCGGGATCTGATCTTGTGAACCCCAGGCCACTGAAGCGGAACACAAGAACTTAACCACTATGCCACCAGGCCAGCCCCAAGCGTTATAATTTAACACCTACATGCACAGGCTTTGGCATTGTGTGACTTAATTTTTACCACCACAATGGGGAGGTGTAGCTGTCCTCATTGAACAGTGAGGACACCAGTAGGGGTGCATAGAGGAAGGAATGAACCCCAGAAACCCGGAGGCCTCTGGTTTCCATAGTTCTCCATCATGCAGCAAGCTGCCCATAAATAATAGCAATTTATTCATATCAAGGGTCTTTCCTAACTGCCTGCTGCAGATGTCATGTTCATTCCCACTCCATCTCGGTGCTTGGCTCATGTTCTGTTCTCTCACTTTCCCTGAAATCTCTTTTCTCCTCCCCTCCACCTGTGGAAACCCTTCTCCCTTGAAGGCTCAGTTTAAAATTCCCTCTTTTTCAAATATCTCACTGGACATTAACCTCTCTTTTTGCTTGAGAAATATAATTGTGTTTCTAGTTCATAAAATTTAGTGTTTGGGGGTCATTTATTTTTACTGTTTTTACATATTTAAGTTTTTTGTTTGTTTTGCTTTACTATTCTTAATAGTCTTCCAAAATAAATTATAAAATCTCTGAAGGACACAGTATGTCCTGAACACTGAATTGCCTAGCTCAATGCTGAGCATATCAAGGTCAACAAATGGGCAATTGTTTTTAATTTATTTGCATGTTTTATCTGTTTGAGGGTGATACGTCTTAGAATTCCATACCGTGCCCAACACATAGAGGTTGCTGAAGATTTACTCTTTGAATTAGATTAAATTTGTCTTTCCCAATTGTTTAATATTAGTTTCATGATATTTAGGCAGCTGCCTCTGAGTCTTTATATAGATTTACTATTAAATTTCACTACTTTATGCATGTTTTATATAGCATGAAAATCTATATAAAAAGACTTTGATATAATCTTGGCATAGTATAGCAATACTTGGTATTACTATAACTTAGTATATTACTTGGTATAGTAATAAAAATCAAGCTGATTAAGTATTAAATTTTCTCTTGCTAGTGTATAGGATGTGGTACAGTCATGCTTTGTCTTTTTAAAACTATTTCCCCTCTCCCCAATTTTACAAGTTATATTGTTACATTTTCATTGTGATTATTTAAGATCTAGCAGGAAAATAAGAAATATACTGTATTTACTTGTATCGTAATTAAAATATATATATTTTTTTTCTTCCTGCTGCTTTAGTCATGAAATGATGCTGAATCAGAGAAAAGAGTCCAAAAAGGCCCATTAGCACGTAGTCTTATCTTCTTTGTCACTATAAAAATGTTCACTGTTATGCATTCTCCAATATGATGAGGAAATGAGTCAGCGTTCTTACATAGGGGGAAATGTCTCAGGTCTACTTTTTCTGTTGATTTACTGTCAGCTTCTATTTGAATTAGACTTTGGGCCAAATACAAAACAAATTCATCCCCCAATGATTATTTCTAGATTTCTCTGGGGAGCTGCTCACTGCTCAGGGTGAGAGAAGACAGAAAAAACAAAAAATGGCAGAAAGGACCCCCTAACACACACATGTAATTACACACACACACCAAAGCCTGGAGTTTCCAGAAATGTAATGAACTATTTTAGGGGGTGCAAAGTACAGCAGAATTGAATGATGCAAAGAAAGAAGGAGAATTTTTGCAAGGATGGTTCTGTTCCAAGGTCCTAGGCTATTGAATACACTTTCTTGCCGCCCACTCTCTCACTGCCCTTCACCATCGAGGAAAATAGAGTCTAGTAGAAACAAACCAAGCGTGGCAGATTTTATTTTCTAAAGATGGTCATAATATTTCCAGTCCCACATGCTCTTTTAGATCTTTGTCATTCTCCTGCAGTAGATGAAATGTATTTCTCCTCCCTTTGAACCTGGACAGGATTTTTAACTCTCTCGACAACTAACATGCAACTGAGGTGACACTGCCTAATTTCCAAGGCTAGATCATAAAATGTGATAGGACTTTCCCCCAGATGGCATTCTCTCTCTCTCTCTCTCTCTCTCTCTCTCACCTTCTCACCTTTAGAGCTCAGCCAGCAAACTGTGGGGAAGTCCAAAATGGCCCAAGTGGAGAGAGCCAAGTGGAGAGGAGCTGAAGCCCCATCCAAAAGACAACATCAACTGCCAGATATGAATGAATGAGCCTTCAGAGTTTCCAGCCCTCAGCCTTACAATCTTCCAGCTGATACTAGGAAACAGGAAAACTGTCTCTTTTGAGCTCTGTCCAAATTCCTGATCAATAGAAGTGATACCATAATAAATGGTTGTATTGTTCTACTACATTTTGGAATAATTTATACAGCCAAAGTAAGTGAAACAGATTTGAGTACTTGGAAGTACGCTATTGTAGTAATAAAATCTAAAACACATTTCACTGGGAACATGTGATGGACAGAAGCTGGAATGGCCTTGAGGAGGACATTAGTGAAATCTTAAAGAGCTTCAAAGTGATTGTTAGGAGAAGTCTGATGGCCTTCAAGAAGACTGTCAGGGAAGCCTTAAAAGAAAGTGTGGAAATGTTATGTAAGATGGAGGAAAGGGGACTTTTATTCTATAGTGATGGAAAGTTTGTTTTCAGTAACATGGAAAACAGAAACTGCATCTAGTGAACCGATGAATCTGGCTAAGGAGATTTTTAGGCAGAATTTAGAAAGTGTATTCTGACTTTCCTTGGTGCCTATGATAAAATGAGAGCAGAGAGGAGCTAAAAAAGGTTTGTTTGTTGTTCTGTTTTCAACAAAATTTTGGAGGACATATGAAGGAGACAGAACTTGGGTTTCAAAATAAACTCTTCTCATTTTCAGCCTCTTCAAGATTCTCAAATTAAGAAAGGGCTTCATAGCAAAGAAAAAATCTAGAGTGTGACTCTAAAATCTTTTGTTGAGACCTTAGAAGGATGCAAGGAAGTGCCTGAGAGAGCCATTCTGTCAGATACAGGCCCTCCAAGGCTCTTCAAGGCATGCCTTACAGACCCTCTCTGAGAATCATAAGGGCAACATCCCACAGCAGCATCATAGGAAGCCCAAGATACAGGAATTCTTTTGTATAATGAAATGTATCATACATCGATTCATAAGAAACCAAAACCCTTAACATTTTAGAAATAATTATATCACTAGAGACAGAGACAAAATGAAGAGAGGCCTCAGGGCCCCTGAACTTCAGGAAATGGGATGAGAAAACTACTCAGCTTCAAGCACTGGTCATTTCTTATGGAAAAGAAAGGATGAAACCAAAAGAAAGTCAAAACCAAGATCCCAGAAGGCAAAGCCTATTGACTCTGTAGGAAGTAAGATTGAGGCCTAATTAAGGAACTGTTACTGTAGATATGACTGGATTTCAAATTTGCTATGAACCAGAGATTGCTGTGTGTTTCACATTTTTCCTTTTTGTGAACAGAAGCCTCTATGTTGGTTGGCTATCCGACGTCTGTTCTACCACTGTAGATTGGTTGTGTGAGTCACAGATAACTTGCCTCTTTAGACACAGGTTGTCAGAGAATTGAGGAACCATACTTGAAGAACGGAAACCAAGATTTATCTGTACCTGAAGCTGATCTGGATCACAAAATATGGAATCTCAAGCCTGAGTCAGATACGGTAATAGGGTGATATATGGAGGGTCTTAGGGGGAGGGGGTGAGTATATTTTGCATGGTGGAGGAATGGAGATTGTTGGGACAGATGGTAGACAGTGGTGGGTTGTATTTGCAGAAATGGCCACAGCAATATTCAGGGCCACATTCTCTTCCAGAACTTTCCCACTCCCCATCAAGAAGTGGAATCTATTTTTGCTTCTGGCTTTAATTAATGGAATGCAGCAGAAATGATATTATGTGATTTCTGAGGCTAGGTCATAAAAGGTGATATGAGTCTGCCTGCTCTTTCTTTATCTTTGCATGGTTGTCCTTGGACCCCAACTGTCATAGTCCGTTTAGAGAAACCATGTGGAGAGTAACTGAGGCTGCTGGCCATCAGCCAGCATAAACCTCTGGACATGCGAGGGGATGAGTCTTAGAATCATTCTAGGCCTGAGGCTTTGCCTCTTCTATCTGAGGCCTCAGATATAGTGGGGCGGAGATAAGCTATCTCGGCTGTTTTTGTCCAAAGTACTGACTCACAGAATCCCGGAATGTGATGAATGGTTGTCTCCTGACACTAAGTTTTGAGGCAATTTGTTATGAAGCAATTGTATCTGGAACACCAAGGAAACTAGGATCTCTTATAACACACCCACCCTTGGAGCGTAGAAAAGATTCAAAATCCAATGTGCCTGTGGTTTTCAGTATTTGTCAATTATCATGACCTGAGACAGATCTCTAATATTGTTGCTGTTCTCATAAGACTCTTGGATACAGTAAGAGCGGTGTTTCTGCTCAAATTTAGGGAGTTATTTTAACAAAATATGATTAGATTATGGATCCAGCTATTACGCTTTCTTTGCACAAGAATTTTCCTCTGAAAGGGGAAATGAGAAACATTTATTACTTTAAGACTGAAAACTGAGAAGTTAAAAAATTTCAGTTAAAGATGTTGGAGTAATTGCATGAGATAACACTCTCCTGGTCCACCCCACAGCCTGCTCATTCTAAGGTGAAGTTGGCCAGACTCTACACACAGTGCTTGCAGTTAGCTACTCAATTCAGGAACAAGAACTCTTGGGGGTAAAGGGATAGGTTAATGAATTTTCAGAGAAGCATCCCAACCTCTGTATCACCAGCATAATCTTTTATTCGTTAATATGTATTGACCACCAAGGATCACTAGACATCTGAGGAAAGCAAGTAGCCCAAAGAGAAAGGACAGGAAGAGCAAATAAACACTAACACATGGGGAAAATGATAATTAATGTAAAAGAAGAGAAATATAAAAATATCTAATTAGTATCCTTAGAGAAATTTGAGATAACAATAAATCCATAAACAAAAAGGAAATGCTTTGGGTTAAAAGAGTGGCTGGCAAAATAAGCACATAAAACATAAAAACATGCTAGTGACCAAAAAAGCAAAGAAATGGAAAATACAAGAGACAAGAGAAGACCCGCATAATAGGCATTTTAGAAAGAGAATAAAAAAATAGACGATAAAAAATAAAAAGTGTTAGAATAAATTTCTTAGAGAAGAATCTTAAGAATAAAAGCTAGAAAAATTTTAAAAGATTCACACTTAGAAATACTGTCGTAAGATTTCTATATTGTAGAATGAAAATGCAATTCCACGGCTTCTGAGGGAGAGGATCAGGGCACAGAGAATCATTAAAAGGGCTAGGATACCTTCAGTTGGTACTCAACTTCTCTGCAGCAGCTTTGGGTGCTGGAAGACAGTGTGGCAGTGACTTTAACCCTAGAATGCTCTATTCAGTCAAACTACCAAATGATAACAGGAGAAAATCAAAAGAGAAATAGAGAGAGATTAGCATGCAAGTACTCCTCTCTTGAGCATTCTCTGGAAAAAATAATTAGAATATATGTTCTAACCATAAAAATACTCTGGAAAGAATGATAACATGCAGTCCAGGAACAGTAGATCTAGCTTAGGAAAAAATATTAAGAAGCCCCAGGATGTCAAATGTCCATATGAGGCCACCAATGTGAATAGCGCTGGGGAACCACAGAATTCTAACAATGCCTTTAAGAAGTTAGAGGATGTCTTGTGTCATGTAACGTTGTTAGGAGACCAGATGAGAAAACAAGAAAATGAAGGCATATCCTTCTCTTATTAAAAGTACAAAAAATAAAAAATAAAAAGGGGGAAGGTGTAAAAACTCCAGGGAAAACAAGCTTTAGATAAAAAACCTGTGACTCAAATATGAATGAAAAAAACCATGAGTGGCATGATTTTAATCACTTGGTAACACATAAGTTTAAATCGTATTTGTTTTGGGTGCAGGAAATATTCTCAATTAACATGATTATTTGCAGACAGGGGAAACATCCTTTTCTATAGCTCCAATCTCCATCTCTACAAGTACAATTATTCATTCTACTATGAAAAACGTTAATGCAACCATAATCTTATAATTATCTTAATAGTTTTCATATTTTTCGAAGCATTTTAAAATGAAGTCAGATTTATTTTAGTTATAGAACAAAATTAAAATATGATACTATTGTGCTTCTAAAAGTCATGCTATGCCTGATATAAATAGGAAGGTTGGGGAAAAGATCTGGAGGTAAAATATAGGTGCTGATTTCCTCATCGTTGTGGTGTGAATGAACTGATATTCTTTAAATTTGATCAATAAAGAGAGTTTTCATATATTTAATAGGGCAACAATTAAATGTTAAACAGCTGAAAATTTGAACGATGACAAGGGAAAGACTTTTTTTTAAGTGTACTAAATTTCTCATCTTTCATAGCACAGGTCAGCAGATCTTTTTTAAACATAGTAAGTCAAGAAAGAGATGTGTGTGCGTATTATTGAAAATAATAAAGGAAAGCATCTTTTTCTTTGTCAGGGCATGTTGTTGACTCTTAATAGATGCGAGTCAAGTAGTCATGAAAATAAACATATATGCCTTTGTTATACTAAATGTCATGTTTACTAAGTTTAAAGCATCAAAACCATCATGTAATCATTGTTTATTGCTTCCTATAGTGCATTAAACTATTTTATGAACACTTTGATGAGAACTTTTGTTCAAATAAATCATATTCTTAGTATAAATGGCTTAGAATAAGATATACTGGATAAAATTATTGCTGCTGTAAATGTAAGCAAATCATATGTGAAAAATTGCATATATAATTCATAAACAAAAATGTATATGCTTCAGGAATTATAAGGAAAACGCATTATCAAATCTTATTTTTAATCTTGATATAATATGTTATTCACATATTGCAGATGAGAAAAATAATTAGAATAGTTTTATCTTACCCAATGTCATATAGTTATTAAGCAGTGCGAAATCCAATTTTGAACTCAGTCTTTTGGTACCAAAGAGCTTATAGTTTTAGATAAATATCCTGAGCACTTTTAAGTCATCATTCTGCAATACTTGACATTAGAACACGGGGTTTGCTGTTTACTGAGAAGAGAATTTACTTAATATCTCAATAGAAGATAGCATAGCAGTATATCTCCCTATTTAGGTTAACATACAAATATTCTATTTGTTATTACTAAACGCACATATAGTACAAATATATGTCAACTATTGACTTAACATTATCTCTTTAATCATAACACTGGAGCCACCAACTTTAAATCTTAAATTTTGTTTATTAAAGAATAAATTAAAGGTTTGAAGAAGTAGGGTTGTCCTACCTCAATATTTCTGACTTTGAAACTCACACCAAAGTAATAGTGACTAACAAAACCCACCATCTCTGAAATCATTCTTATTTGTGGTATGAGACAATAGCTACCAAACTGGTCTTAGCAAAGTGGAAATGGAAGAAAATTAGGTTTTTATGTATGACTGAAAAAAATAACATCACAATTAGAAAGTAGCTGATATTTTTCTGCCCTGCTTAATGTCTCAGTTATCTTAAAAGGTTATGTAGAAGATGCATTAAAAGTAAAAACACTTACAAGATCTCTAATTATAATTCAATTAAAATTCAAATATAATACAGAAATTAGCAAGTAATTTTTCTGAACTCACATAATTCTTAAGATCCTCCTTCTGCTCAGTGATATTTGAATTTCCTTCTTAAGGAGTAAGAAAAGGCAAACTCATGAAATAAAACAATTCAACTTATTTAGTAAATTTTCCTTTCTCTCTGAGCATCTAGCTAAATGCCCTCCACCATCCATGTATGTAATGCTTCTCCTGACCATAAACCTTATTGGGCTACTTGTTTGATGCCCAGGCAGTGCCTGAGGTTGTCCCTGAGGTCCAGGGACTAATGTATTAGAGGGAATCTTCACAATGAGTACACTGCTTAAGGCTTACCTCTCATTCCGTCTTAGCTGAATGACATTGTCAGCACTGTAAGCTAAGGGTTTTATATATTTTATTTATAATCTTCACCATAACTCTGACAGGCAGTTATGCTTTCCTTCATTTTGTAACTGATGCAAATGAGGCTCCAACACGTTACTAACTGTCCCTAGAACACGTAGCTGATAAGACAGAAAGAGCCAAAGGTCAAATCTGAATCCATCTTACTTCCAAGTGCTTTAAAATATAGTAAGTTGCTTCTTTTAATTAAAAACAATCACATATGTTTTTTAAAAAGGCTTTGTAAGTCATAATATCCCATGTGAATTTAAGAAAATCCTCACAAAGTTATGATTTATTTTTATGATGTGACCCACTGTTTCTTTATCTCTGAGAAGTACCTTTCTCTCGTTGCCCTGAAGGTATTATAGATCAACAGCCTCTATTTCTAGGGATAGAGTGTGTGCATGGCAGAATAATACACACATGCATATGATATTTATTTATATATATCTGCATATATGTTCATCTTAAAGGGACACAGCATGATGTGGGTACCATGGTGTAGCACAAAATTTTATAGCTTCTGGTGCTAAATTTTGATAAATAGATGAAATGTGTTTTTGTCACCACTGAGAGTATATATTTTTTATAGCAATGTCTGTCATAAAAATCACACTGATGAGTGAGACATAGGACATGCTGCAACCCAGAAACCACTTGTGCACCTGAGAATTAAGAGAGACGACATCAAGTTGGCAGCAAAAAAAAGAAGTTTGAAAACTTTACCTCCTGATTATATGGGAGAAACAGTGGCAGTGGGATTTCACAGGCCTCAGAAATGGCCTATAATATGATGACTCTGGATGGTTTTTTTAGGATTGTGAATGCTCTGGTGGTATTTTAGTTCAGGTAATTCATCCAAGTACAACCCCAATTTTTCTTAAACTAAAAAATGGCAGAAATGGAAAAAACAGGTTGAGAAGCACTGTTTCATCTCTGTACCCTAATGACACTATGTCCAATCTCCCTTCTCAATTCCATTATTTAAAAATCCAGGATACCTACCTGTCTTCTATAGGGATCATCACAGTATTCCTCCATTCTTCAGCGAGCGTAGCAATGTTTGCAGATGGGGATGCAAAATATAGTGGCCTCAATGGCACTTTCTATGCTCAGAGCTGCAAGTAGCTGCTGTTGTGTGCTCTGCGTCTCCATACAGCACAAGCTAATCCTCCTAAAATTTTGCAGTCTTCATACACTTTCAGATCATTTCCCTCTTCAAAAATCTTAAATGATTGCCCATTTCTTATAAGAAAATGTCCAGACATTTAGGTTAACATTTGAGGAATTTCAACTTACTCCATTCTATGTTTTCAACAAAGTAGCCAACTTCTCAGGTTATCCAACTGCTTGCTGAGGTGAGTATTGCTTACTTGGGTATCCACTTGTGATCACACTATATCTCCATTAAACTTCCTCATTTTCTCTTCTCTGAACCAAAACTCTACTTCTTCAGTTTAAACTCATTCTCAGTTCCAGACTGCAGTGCTGACCGCTACCCTGACCTGCTTTAGAATTCACTTTCTCTACCATTGGGTACCCCATCAAGTCCTCCCGAACAATTTTTTATTTTTTTCTTCTCTTGATGTTTAAAAGTTTTTTTTTTCTATTTAAGTAGGGGCAGTGTCAAAGTGTCCATTTTCCTGGTGGTGATCTGCAGCTCCCTCCCACTTCATTGACACAGTGGCCTGCACATAGCAGTTGATTAATCAGTCAGTCAATTCATTTGTTCATTAATTCGTTCATTTAGTACCGTGAGACACAGGTTCTATCTTGTGCAAAGTGGTACTCGGCCACAGAAGAAAATTACTTAAATCAAGCTCAAAATAATAAAAAATGAAAAAATGTCTTATGACATTAATAAAATTACAGTGAGTATGACCAAAAAGAAATAAAATATGCTCAGGAGGGAAGCCTTAGTATACCATGATTTCAAGATACATTGATTTTGGATATGATAAGCGATTATTGTTTTGGTTATTTGTTTGGGGAGCATAAGATAATTAGTAAGAGAATAAAGGAGTGGACACCATTTCTAAAGACATCAATGACATTCCCCAGAGTTTACAGTTCAACAAGTGCAGCTCTATTTCTTAACAGTAAAATTACTCTAAGGGAATAATAGCTGGGAAATAAATAGAATTTAAAAGTCTTGTGGTGATAGGACCTTTGAAGGAAAGAGTCAAGATGGTAGAGACAGTGTGTAGAACACAGGAATTATTGTCAGAAAACTCTGCCAGTCCTCGCAACCAATGTCTGCCTGTTGCAGGATTCAGCAACTTTTGGAGCCTCATAATTAAAATGAGGATAACATTAAAATATTAAGAATTTTATGAGTATATCCTAAACCTAAATCTATCTCCATAAAGATCAATAGTAATGAAAGCTAAACCAATGGTTAATTTTCTTTTTATTCATTATTAGAATTTTCATAGAAGTAAGCTGAGTCATTTGAGTTTCTCATTTTTTCTCCTTAATTCTGCCTACCTTCTAGTGGAGGAACTAATGCCTTTTAAAGAACTACAAAAGAATCTTGTTATTAAGCTGTGATGATCCCCCAAATCATGACTTATAGAAAGAAGATAAACTGAGGTGGCTTTTTTTTTAATTTCCATTTTAAGTTATATGATTGTGTAATTGTTCTAAATATAAAGAAAACACTCCGAAATATAATTTGGAAAATAAAGTATGAGGTAAAAACAAAATCACCCATAATCCCATACTCATGAATATTTAACACTTTGGTTCCTTTCCTTCTAGTTTTTATATAATGCATTTATGTGCTATGTTGAATACATACGACTTCTGTCATCAAAATATCACTGTAGTGTAAGCCCTGACAGTTGTTTTTTTGTAATGCAAGTGCCTGACAAGCTTTGACTGCAGAGGCATCTACTCCAAAGATCTAGAATAAGCACATTGCCAGCCACACAACTAGAGGAAGAGCCACACTGGGTGCCCCTGCCCCCCAGACTCCTTTGCTTTAGAGATCCTGGTTGATTTAGATAACTGACCATTTGGGCCACTTGTTTTTCTTTTCCCATGCTTTAAATTCCTACTCTTACATTTTAAATTCACCAATAAAGAGTGAACCTGGAAAACCTGAGGCTACCACCCTTGACCCCAATAAAAGCAGAATCCCTCTTTCTCTACCCATGATGTCACTGTGTGGCCCCAGGTGTGCCACGTGCTTTCCAGGACCCGTGATTAGTAAGCCTCTTTTTCAAAGTTTCCAGATAGTTATTACTGAGGGCATCTTGCAATCATAATAAGAACCACAAGGGCCAGTCCAGCCACAATAATGGTTATTGAAAGGCTGAGATCAGCATGAAACACTCATTTTAATTTTTCTTGTTTTTTTTTATTGTTTTATTGGGGTCATAATAGTTTACAACATTTTGTAATTTCAGGTGTACATTATTGTTTATCAGTTTCTGTATAGATGACATAGTGCTCACCACCAATAGTCTAATTTTTCTCTGTCACCATACATCTATGCTCCTTTACCCCTTTTGCCCTAACCCCCAACCCCTTCCCCTCTGGTAACCACTAATCTGTTCTCTTTATCCATGTGTTTGTTTATCTTCCACAAATGAGGGAAATCATGTGACGTTTGTCTTTCTTTGTCTGGCTTATTTCACTTCACATCATACCCTCAAGGTCCATCCATATTGTTGCAAATGGGACAATTTTGTCTTTTTCGTGGATGAGTAGTATTCCACTGTGTGTGTATATCTATATATACCACATCTTCTTTATCCATTTATCAGTTGACGGGCACTTGGGTTGCTTCCACATCTTGGCTATTGTGAATAATGCTGTAATGAACATAGGGGTGCATAAGACTCTTTGAATTGTTGATTTCAAGTCTTTTGGTTATAAATACCCAGTAGTGGGATAGCTGGATTGTATAGTATTTCTTTTTTTAATTTTTTGAGAAATCTCCATATTATTTTCCATAGTGGCTGCACCAGTTTGCATTCCCACCAGCAGTGTTTGAGGGTTCCCTTTTCTCCACATCCTCTCCAACATTTGTTATTTTTTGTCTCAGTAATTGTAGCAAGTCTGATAGGCATAAGGTGATATCTCATTGTAGTTTTGATTTGCATTTCCCTAATAACTAATAATATTGAACATCTCTTCATGTGCCTGTCGGCCATCCGTGTATCTTCTTCAGAAAAATGTCTGTTCATGTCCTCTGCCTATTTTTTGATTGAGTTTTTTTTTTATTGTTGAGTTGTATGAGTTCTTTATATATTTTGAAGATTAACCCATTGTTGGATATATGTTTTGTGAATATTTTATCCCAGTTGGTGGGTTGTCTTTTCATTTTGTTCATGGTTTCCTTTGCCTTGCAGAAGCTTTTTGGTCTGATATAGTCCCATTTGTTTATTTTTTCTTGTGTTTCTTGTGTTTCCCATGCCTGAGTAGACATGATATTCAAAAAGGTGCTGCTAAAACCTATGTCAAAGAGTGTACTGCCTATATTTTCTTCTAGGAGTTTTATGGCTTCACATCTTACTTTCAAGTCTTTAATCCATTTTGAGTTAATTTTTTGTGTATGGTGTAAGATAATGGTGTACTTCATTCTTTTGCATTTGGCTGTCCAGTTTTCCCAACACCATTTATTGAGGACACTTTCCTTTTTCCATTGTATGTTCTTGGCTCCTTTGTCAAAGATTAGCTATCCATTGATATGTGGTTTTATTTCTGGGCTTTCAATTCTGTTCCATTGATCTGTGTGTCTGTTTCTGTGACAGTACCATGCTGTTTTGATTACTATCTCTTTGTAGTATATTTTGAAATCAGATGGAAGCTGGAAGCATCATTTTAATTTTTTTGTCATCCCTTTACATTTTATTCCATAAGGAAGATATTCCCAGCAACTGGATAAAATATCATTGGGGTTATGACACTTTACTCAATCTGAAGTAATAGACAGTCTCTTCAGTTTGCAAACATTGCCTCTATTCATAATTTGAATGTCCCATCCAATACAGTAAACAGAATCCTGAACTTGATTTGCCACTAATTACTCTCCCTATCCCAGGTCAGGTCCACTTCAGGTTGGAATTCTGCAGTGAGCATGGGGAGAGCAGTGTCTTCTCATTCTCCTCCCAAGTAGATATCTGGATCTTAAGACTCTCTGGCACTAAGAGTTGGGGAAGGAGGAGAAGAAACAAAGAAATACGTCTTACTTGAATTGGTGTCAACAAAAGCAATCTCTGTGCTGTCTGTAGTCTGCTGGAGATCTTAAGACTGAGTCCTTCTTTCCTGTAATTCCCTTAACTTGAATGAATACACTTCTATCTATGGTTGTCATTTGGGAACCTTCCTCAGGCCCTGGGTTCTCAGCTACATTTCTTGCTGCTGGGGCCCCGCCACTATTCTAGGCAGCTGTAGATTATCTCATACTGTCTTTTCTCCTGTTGGCTAACATCTGCTCTATGGGAAATATGCATGCATCTACATCCCGTGGCCAGAAAAAATCTGATTGTGCAGGGCAGCTTCAACATAGCAACACTATCTTAGTTCTGCCCCAAAGAAGTTAGGAGCCTTTATTTTCCCATCTGAACTTCTGAGTATTTCTTTAGGATAGTGTCTTAGTCCACTCCGGTTGCTATAACAAAATACCAGAGACTGGGTAGCCTATAAAGGGCAGAAATTTATTTCTCACAGTTCTGGAAGCTGAAAGTCTGAGATCCGGGTGCCAGCTTGTCAGATGAGGGCCCTCTTCCAGGTCACAGACTTCTTGTTGTACCCTCACATAGTAGAAGGGTCAGGGGGTTTCTCTCAGGCCTCTTATGACTTAATCACCTCTCAAAAGCTTCACCTCCAAGATACCATCACATTAGGCATTAGCATTTCAATATATGAATTCTGGGGGAACACAAACAGTCACACCATAGCATATAGGTTCTTAAAAGTGAAATACGTGGGTCATTTTGAAGTCTAAATTTATAGTTTTGTTTCAGTTACATATTGAGAATATGATTTTTCTTTCATTTCCCATGTTGTAATTTGTTTGACTTTATCTTTGTTTAGATTAAACTCTGACTGAGATAACTTTATTTTTAAAAATAAAATCAAATTGTCTTTGATTTTGTGATTATTTCTGTTTAGAAATCATTGACATGCAGATAACAGTTTTCTACATTCTGAGGTTTATCTCCATCTTAAACATACTTTTCCCTTTGCTTGAATGACATCAAATTCTCCTTGTTTTCCTTATAATTTTTTGGCTTCCTTAGCATCTCTTCCATTTGACCTTAATAACTAAATGTTGGAGTGCTTTGCTGTTCTATTTGAAGACTGCTTTCTCTCTCCCAAGGGGAGTCTCACCTGTTCCCATGAATTCAGTTGCTATCCACATATGGATAATTATCAAATTTTACCTTCATTGCAGAATTTTCTCTTGACTTCTAAGTATGCATTTACTTTTTTCTTTAACACCATTGCCTGGCCAAATCATATGTCTAAAATTTAATTAATGACGCCCACCCTTCCCCAACTTGTTCCTCCTCCAGAGTGTGCTATTTCAGTAAATAATTCCATAAACACTTTTCTCCTAGTATACATGGGATTTCTATTTGACGCTTGCTCACTCTCAGCTTCTAGATTCAATCATTTGCCAAGCATTAATTTCCTTGTCTAAATATCTCTCGAGTCCATTAATTTCTCTGCATTTCCTGTCATCATCCCGATTCCTACTAATATCATTAGTTACCTTGATTATTACACCTTCTCCTAGCCTAGGTGGACCCCAGTCATTCTTTATCTTTCAAGATAATTCTCTACATTAAAATTAGACTTTAAAACAATAATTTTGATTATTTCATTCTTCTGTCTAAAACTCTCTATTTTCATTACAGTAGAGCTCTAAAGTATTAAAATTGCCCACGATATGGCATCGTCCAATGACACAAATCATGTTTATCTCTTAACTATCTCCTTATAGGATACATTTTGCCTATATAGTGACCCATTTTTCTTTTTCTTTTGTGTTCTTTCTAGTCTGCAGGGCTTTGTATGCACTACTGCCTTATTTAAATCATATGCTACCAACCTCCTTTCCACCCACTCACACAATATACGCACACACAACCACTCTGAGTTAATGTCACATTCTAACTAACTTCCTCAGGAAGAATTCTGAACTCCAGACAACTTTGGTCTTGCCATTAATTGTATCTGTTGTTCCCTGTACCTCTCACTTATACCCATTTGTTCAATGTGTCTCCAATGCTGACTACAAGGGTATAGACTATGTGTATTGTATTCATCACTGTATGCCCAAAGTCTAGAACAATGCTTAACACACAGTAGGTACTTAAATATCTATTGAACAAGCTACAGCTTCAAATGAATAGTTCAAGGTCAATAGCCTGAATGGGCAGAATAGGTAAAGAGGTGAAAGGAAACAGTCTTTAATCCAGTTGCTGTAGCTGTTACAAGGACATATAAAAAAGCTTCCAGAAGACAGTTTTTGGAAGCCTTTTAGATATTGTTTGTCAGGTGACTGGTGAAGTTTTGGAGCTAAAAATATTCAAGTACAAATCTAGTGTCCTTTTCTATAGGACAACTCCTCATGTCACATCACCAGACTTAATAGACCCTTACATGTTTACCTGGCACTCTATTCATACACCTGGAAAAATAGAGAAGAAATAGGAGAAAAGAGAATACAATATTTAACAGATGCTATCTCTGTGTGGTAGAATTTAAGGCACTTACAATTATTCTTTATATTCTTGGTATTTTACATATGATTATGCATATTTTTAAATTCATAATCATAAAATATCACTTCAGATATCAAGTATTATTAAACCAAAGGCTAGAACAAGCACACATGTTTACCTGAATTCAACCAATGTTTATTAAATGTTCCAGATGCTCTATTAGGCTCAATTTTATGACTTTTATTTTTAATCTGAAGTTGTCCATTATTTACCCTTGGAGAATCCAGGAGATAACACAAGAAATGGAGATATTTCTTTTCCTATTCATGTTACAATGAATTGGAAAGTAAAAGTTGTTGTGCAGACATCTAATAGACTGGAATTTTGGAGATATTATCTACCGTAACCTATCATTCTTAAGAAATAAGAATGTGCAGATACCCCTATACTTCCCTTTTTTAATACATATTTCGTGTAGATTTGTAACAAAACTTTAGGCATAAAGACATCATTAAGTTGCAATGCTGCTCAAAATAGAAAGTAAATTTTCAAATTACATTAAAAAAATCCCTCCAGATTGATGTTTGTTACCACCTACCATTAAGAAGTTTGTAACTCTTAAAAATTAGCATGAGTTGCTAAATTTCAGTCATTTCTGTGTGCTTTGCACTATAAGTACATCTACAGTTAAGAAGAAAGTAGGACATTCTCAAATATCCTCTGCTTTCTTAAGTGAAATCCTGTCGGGCTACATAGCAATTATGTCCTCTGGTAGATAACACCATGAACATAACGGGAATGTTGTTTTAGCATCAACATGCTCCGTTTAGATATAACTCATTTAAAAAATCATGGAAAATATCAAATAAATCATTTCTATTTTCAAGTTAAATTTTATTCAAGGATAAACATCATATGAGACATCTGTGTTGTTGTCACTCTCTATTCATATTTTTTCTCAGTAATCAGTATTCTGATTTGATTATTTTAAAGATAATAACTTTTAACATCATTTTTAACCATGAGACTTTTATAGGACTGATGATACCTCTTGTTTTCAATGATTAAGTTTGATTATTAAGATAGTCTATCCCATATCTTGGCCAGTTATTGATTCAGGAATGGAGGAACACAAGAGTAAACCAACCAACTCATTATCCCTAGAGCAGTAGATCCAGTTGTGCACATAAGACCTAAGTCTTTTCACTCAGTCTTTTCCTGGTATATTGCTGGAAATGCTGGAGAACATTCTCTTCTTTGCTGATTACGAAACAAGAATCATGTAGCCTGGGGAATTTCTGACCATTATCTTTGCCTTCAAAGGGTAACCACCATTAGCATAAGCCTAAATTAAAGGAAAAGAGAGTAAAGAGAGAGAAACAAACCAGGTTTTTGGTAATATCACTCAGCCACCAGAAAGCATCTTGTCCGAAGCCTTACCTTGGGACATACATTTATGTGAACATATAACGTGACTTTTTTGTTAGGCAGTTTGAATAAAGTAACCTGTTACTTGCATCTAAAGCAATAAAATCAAAGAACCACAACTGTTCCTTCAATTTTGTTAAATAATAATTCTATGTAGTTAAAAATACAAATGTATTGCTCACCTGAAAAAAACATAGGTAGTATGAATACATATAAATGAGATTTTTATCAGATTACCTCAAGCACAGTACATATAACTGTAGCAATATTGGTGGGGACACCAAATATTCATCAAATTGAAAAGCTACCTAATAGTGACACAAAGATTTGATCATTTGCTCTCTTAATCTTAAGTTAAGAGGAGATCTTAATTTTCCACTTAAAATATATTCTATGTTTTGAATGTCAATACAATAAAGTTAAAAGCTTCATGACCACCAATTCCACATTTCATCCTGGAAAGAACAATAGCAGCAAATAGGAATGACAAATGCATGTAAAAATTGTTTTCAAGCCAAGTATAATTTATAGGCATCAGCCAAAAGATGATAAAAAAAAAAAAAAAAGATGGAAGAGAGTGCTTTCAGATTGAAAGGGGCAATACTGCAGAGGTAGCGAAATGTCACAAGATACATGAAATTCTTACTTTAAACCAGATTTATGCTTCTAGGGCAGTAAAATCACTTAGGAAATGAACCAGAAGATCAAATAAACAAACTGCTGGGCTTTGAAGTTGCAGTGCACTTTTTTCCATTCACCTAGAGCATCCTCACCCAACTGGAGTTAGAACTGGCAGCAAGATAAACCATCTAAGGACCAGGGCTCTGAGTAGTGAAGAGACAAACATAAGGTTAACCCATCCATGTAAGCCCATTTCTGGTTATAAGCCAGATAAATCCCAGTGCCTGTTGGATATCAGAGTCAAATTGCCATAACTAAATTATGAGTCATCTCATCAAAAATGGATCAATGATCAATAGCACTTAGGGAGTAGACTTTTCATGTGCACAGTGCCTTTATATTTTTTTATACATGAAGTAAGAAAAATGATTCCTTTAGTGCTAACCAGAATGAGTAGATTCCCTGGATAATTATTGATTATACTCGGTTACAAAATTCACTGCAAATGCTTACAAAATTGTAGTTGATGGTGATGTTTTGGATATTCTCAATAAAGAAAGAAAAATTCATCATATGGATTGACCCAATGAGCAATGTATTAGAAATTGGAAAGATCAAGATGATCTATATCTTCCTTTGTGGCTCTTTATTGCCCACCAGCGATAGCTGAATTTATTCTTTTTACTGATTTTAACTTGTTCTCTTCCATAAACTGCTCCTTAAAAAGGCCTGAAAAGAAAGTAGGTAAAGGTATGTAACCACAGTTGTGAATTACGCTAAGCAATGATGGAGAAGAAAGCTCCCTTAGCTCTAACTGTTACTGTAATTATCTTATGTAAGTAGAAATTGCAGCATTTGTGACATTTCAATTCTTTACTACCTTCTTTTCCCAACACATTGAGGGCATATTCACAATTAATTAGTAGTTCTTAACATTATTTTGAAGATGTATTTGAAAAATGTCAAATTCCTAGACTTTTTCTTATATTGTGAATAGATAAAGGTTTTCATATCATTTTACATGGCCTATATCATTGGGGAAATGGGACTTTATAGAGAAAGCAAAATTAACTGCGTAAATACTTCTACTCAGTTTCTATCAGAGTGTCCACACTATGGTGCCAGAAAAAGTTGTAGGAAAGCATTCATTTACATAACAAGTAAGTGTTTAATTTTTACTATGTACTAGGTAATATGTTAGATGTTGGAGATGAAACACTAACATGTGGTCTTTGACTTTGAAAGGCTTATAATCTAGTAGAATGAGACAGACAAAGCATAATAGGAACCAAGATAGATGTGTGCATGAGAATTCTGTAGTGACAAGGAAAGTTTTCATTGGAAAGGTGACCCCAACCTGAGTCTTAAAAGTCAAGTGGGCATTTTCCAGGTGGATAGAGGTGGAGGAGAGTCAGAGGTGTGGAAAGGTCATTCTAAGAGAAAAGAGTATGTGAATAAGCCAAACCCAGTTAAAAGCCAAGGACTTTTGCTTGGACTATATGCTCACATGACAATGGCAGTGCTTCACACACAGCTGGGAAAGTTAGACCCCAGCTACACAATTGTATCTTAGTGACAGTTCTATATCAAGTCAAGATGATCATAAGTTTTAGTTAATTATTTCTGTCACCAAGTTATTATCTATAGGTGGTAGCTGTTGACATCCAAATGCAAGAAATAGTTTAGAAAGAATATGTAATGTGAAAATTGAAGAGTCAGGACAGAGTTCTGGAAGCACCAACAGTCAGAAGGAGAGGTGAACTAGAGGCCATAGAAAGGAGTTCAAGAGGAAGGGAGTGGTGAAATATCAAATGTTTCAGAGAAGTTGAGTCAAATAGGGCGAAAAGCAGCCTGTGATTGGCAATTAGGGAATCCTTAGAATGGTACCTGATTGGAGTGGCTTGAAGAGTAAATGGAAGATGGAGAAGTGGAGCAATTGAGAATAGTTCTCTCTTGAAACTTGTATTTTACAGAAAAGAAAATATAAACTGGTAGGTAGATCCAATGTGGGACTTTTTTTCTTTCTTCATTTTTTTTGGCCCCCGCACCACCTATATGAGAATTGAGTACAGACAGGGACAAAAATAGAATAAAGAATAGCAATGTCAGATTGTCCCAAAGAAAATGAGAGGCCATATTAAAGACACAGATGTTGAAAAATCAGCCTTGAGCAAGAGCAGGTACACTGCTTCCTCTGACACTGCAAAAGGAAAGAATGGGTGGTACAGATGATTTATGGTGTGAGAAATGGATGGCGTTTGTGTTTGATATTCTCAATGTTCTTTATGAAGTAGATGTAGAGTCCTTGTTGAGAGAAGGAATGGTATCGGTGTGGGCTTGGGGATAGTGAAATTTGGTATACTGGATATGGGAAAGGGAAGGGGTCAGGACAAGTAGAAAGATTGATGAAGAAGAATGCATATTTGGCTCTGGTGGGAGATTGTGAGAATGAAAGAGCAAAAGATTTGAAATCAGAAAACCTGAAATGGAATTTGGACTCTGCCTAATGTTAGCTGTTTACCTTGTACAAATTGGTAAATATCTCTGATTTCCAATGTTCACTTAAGAAAAATAGAACAGTGACATCTGTTCTACCATCTTCATATGATTATTTAGATGATTAAAAATAATAATATATATGCAAGTAGGTTATAAATCAAATTTATGATTAGTTTTCAACCAAATTAGATCTCTGCAAAATAAAAAGTAAATGATGGATGTATTGATGATCATATAAAAAAGAAAATATACTTAGATAAAACATTAAGTGGAAAGTAAAAATTAACTTGTTTGGTTGTAATTTGTAATTCCATTTTTGATCCACCACCTTTATTAAATAGGCCTATATTTCATAAGATAGACTGTACATAAGCGGTAGCAATTCACATTCATCTTTCACTTGCTAAGTATGATAAAAGAATGTTCCACAAAATTAATTCTCTATTTTGGCAAAGGCTAAAACTGTGCAAACAAGTACAATGTAAACTTAATCTGTTCTGGTTATAATCTCACTGTCATTTCAAGGTCCTTTTGGGATGCCATATGGGCTGGTTTATTGCTTGGATAAAGTTTATAAATATGAATGAATAAACAATTTTTGGAGTTACTGCTGAGTCAAATTATGTTGGATGCAATTTCAAGTACACAGTACTTATCATTATTTCACAAAAATAAGGATTTATTATCACTGAGGAAACAAATTCCAAAATTATATTTTACAAAAATATAACAAAATATACATAAATGCTTGCATCCACTGTACTTCAAATCTGCCACTTATTTGAAGAGTCATGCTTTTTACTACAGTAAATAAATTAATCATTTCCCAGTGAGTTATTATGTTTTCTAATATGCTAACTGGTCATATTTATCCTATTGAATGTTCACTAACAAATGCAACCATGATGCATAGTTATTCTTTCCTAAAATAAGTTTTGAGATGGAGACTATTGACAGGATTATCTTTTAGCTGCTTTAATAGTGAACAATTCAAGATAAGTCAGCCAAATGTTTTAAAACAAAATTTAATTTGTTCTCAAGGAAAAAGGATAGTTATCAGTTGATGTGGAGACTGCTTCAAAAAAATTGCTCATTCCAGATGTATGTCTTTAAAAAGTCAGGGAACAACCACAAATCAGGAAATAATTATATAACAAAGACTTTTTTTCATTACATTGAGAAAAATCATTCCAGAAAAATACATAATATTAGGTGGATTTCATATTAAAACATAGTTATCTGAACTATAAAGAACTTTAATAGTGTATTTGTCTCTACACTCATCCATCCAATGTATAAGGATCTTCTGATTAACCTTTATATATTAACATATTTTGGTATAATAAGATCCTCACCAGTTTCACTGAGAGATATTTCTTCTTTCTATACCAGAGAATTACCCAAGGTGATAACTCATCAGTCATTATATCATCATCAACATTATTAAAATACTCCTCGTTTCTCAAAAACTTTATACTTTACAGTCTACGTTTAGATATAGTGCCTCACTGACCTAGCAAAAGGCCATGATGTTGATGGGAAAATAATATCTTCCTTTAAAGATGGAAAGTTGGAGGCGAGAGAGGTGGAGTCTTGTTGCTTATATGTTCCAGTCAGAAGCCATAACTTGGTTACTGAAATCTATGTCTTTTTCTTCTGTAGACCACAATTTATAGCTTACTTTTGTTAATGGTTTACAGCTAACAAACTACTGTCTTATGCATGATCTCATTCAATCCTCTGAATAATTGTACCCGTAAAATAAGCATCAATATATCCATTTGGTAATTGAGTACTCTAATACTGAAAGAAATTAAATTCCTGTCTAAGATAACACAATTTGTATGTGGAAATACCAGTACTGAATCAAAATCTATCTGGTCTTTTAACTCTAATCAATTCAGGTTATCCTTCCTTTCACTACTAATCATTTCTTTTCAATTGGTTGACCTGTGACGACAGTAATTCCACAGTTTACAAATCTTCCGGAAATGCAGATCCTTATAACCCAATCCATTCCCTCCACCAAGTCATTTTTGAAAAGTGCCCCAAAGCATTTTGGTAAGGAGATTTAATCAAAGAATTCAGGGGAAGATTCTTGAAGAAATAGGAGAGGAAAAGTAGAATAATAAAAATGATTGTGTTCTGCTTATTGAGGCTTGGTCTCTTCAACCATTCATTTGATCTTGACCAGTCCACTACACTTCCCAGACTTCCATTTAACCCCTACAAACAAGGGTTTTCTATCAGGTGAGCATGAGACTATAAACTAGTTCTACCATTACACGAATCTAAATATCTCTAGTCAATAAAACATACTTAAAGCACATTATTTTTATTTCTAATGATTAAGCCCCAATAAATTAAATGTGTGGTAGAATCCATCCTATTTAAGATGAATGTATTATAGTCTGCTACTCAAGTCAAAAACTCCGAATTATACATGTTGGATTTATTTCCCCTACATTGTGTGAAGAACTTAAGGGAACAGAGTAAGATATAATGCCTCTGTGCTCTCTCTAGTTGTATCTATTCACGTCAATATAAGATCTAAGATCTTAGTTGTGGAAAATAGGCCAACTGTCATAAATTCTGGAACTCTATTAATTAGTTACTTTGTAAGAAAGATTAACTCATTGTTGTGGTTAAGCATAAGCATTGCTCAGTACAAAATTGCTCCATTACTGAGTAATCAAAAGATAGTTTCTTCATTGCTATGTAAAATAGCTAAGATGTCTGATCTGTGACTTGCCTTCTGTGGTAGGCTGATAATTGCCCCTAAACATATCAATTCCCAGTCCCGGAGCTTGTAAATGTCACCTTATTTGGAAAAAGTGTCTTTGCGGATGTAATTAAGTTAGGAATTTGAGTTGAGATTATCCTGGATTATCTGAGTGGGCCTTAAATGCAATCGCAAGTGTCCACATAAAAGAGGCAGAGGGAGATTTGACACATACAAAAGAGGAAAAGGAAATGTCACCATGAAGGCAGAGATTAGAGCAATACTGCCACAAACAAAGGAATGGTGGCAGCTACCAGAGGGTATAAGAGATTAGGAACTGATTTTCTCCTAGAGCCTCTGCAGGGAACTGCTGACATTCCTGCTGACAGCTTGATTTTTGCCCAGTGATACTGATTTCAGACTTCTGGCTTCCAAACTGTGAAAAAATAAATTTCTGTTGTTTTATGCCATTCAGTTTGTGGTAATTTGTTGCAGCACCCACAGGAATCCAGTACATTGTCTTTTGATTCATATTGACCTAGTAATATTACAACTACTCTCCATATTTCATATTTGGACATTAAGATGCAGGAGGTGGCATTATATGCTTTATAAACAGCTATTCCCATGCCCACTAAAGAAATAACTAGACTCTGTAGTTCTAATTTTTAGAATTCCTTCTTTATAATAACAATCCAATGAAAAGAGATTCTATTTTTAAGATACTCTTTATAGATGAACATCAGAGTCCATGATGAACTCATATGAGAATTAAGAGATTTCCACCTTCTATCCTTAAACTAATATTCCAGGTTGATTCCAATCTTCTGGGTTACGGTCCTGATTTAACATTAGGAAAAATTAATTGACTGGAAATTTCTTGGTCATTTGGAATTACCTTTCAATTACTCATGGGCCATTGTTTAAATGACATGGTAGCCAATGGAAACACTTCTCAAATGTTATAAAAAATAAATCCTAATCAGGTGACCTTCTTTCTAGATTAGTTGCTGAATCTCAGAGGCTTTTAAAAATCATTTTCTGGGGCTGACCCCATGGAATAGTGGTTAAGTCTGGGGTGCTTCACCTCAGCAGCTTGGGTGCACAGGTTCGGATCCCAGGCACTTGCCTATACCACTTGTCAAGCCGTGCGGTGGCAGAGACCCACATGCAAAATAGAGGAAGATTGGCACAGATGTTAGCTTAGGGCTAATCTTCCTTAAGCAAAAAATGAGGAAGATTGGCAACAGATATTAGCTCAGAGCAAATCTTCCTCATGCACACACACAAAAATCATTTTTCTTATAAATGTGCATTGTAATTAAGAATGGTTATTTATAGATAATAAGCCCCACATTTTCTCCTGGCACGTTATTTTTGTTCAAGGAGTATAAAAGGTCAGATGTGACGATTTTAGTTCTGTTACTTGATGTATGACCTCACTTAAGTTCTTGATATTACTAGCCCCTCAGGAGAAGAAAAATACTGCACAGGATGATTTTCTCAAGGACAGTAGGAAAGATGGAATTTTCAGAATATAGTGGTGAACTATATTTTTTACTAAGGGAAAGGAACTGAGAAACCCAAGTAAATACACAGATTTCCCTGATTCTTCTTAGCTAGTTCCATGAAAAGTGAGGCAACCATTAATACTTTCATTGTCTTACCAAATGTGTGCAGGTATATAGTCGTGTGTCCACTCCTTAGATGAGAGAAAGCAGGAAAATGGAAGTTTCCATAGTGCGAAGGTGGAAAAATGGACTGTTCATACTTATGCTGATGATTTCCTTTGTAGATAAGTTTTAGGGATTTAAATCCAGGATACAATATTAGAATGACATGAAGTTAATGGTTTAATATGGATAGTTTGTCTGATGTCTAAATGAGATTTTTCTGGGAGCTTCCTCTAGATCAGCATTAACACTTTTAGCTGATGTCACAATCCAAATTTATAACAAATATTTTGGCCCCATTTACTAACTTGAAATGACATTCACCACTTCGTCTACCTATACACATAATTTTTTAAATACTCAGTAGAGTAGTTCTGTTTCCACTTAGTGTCTAGAAATGCCCAGGAGAACTTTACTCCTTGACAAAAACAAAATGCTGAATAATCTGCAAGATCGTAACTTTTCTTCAGCCTATTAGAGACCTGAAATTGAGAGGTGACTGCATAAAATAAATTCCAAGGGGTGACAACTCCCTCTTAGGAGAAACAGGGCATATACTCTTTTTCATCTTTGTCAGAGCACAGCTGGAAGGAGCAACTGCTATAAAAGTGGATAAGAAGAAAAAGGCAGAAAAGCGAAAGATTTCTTAAAAGCCATGTGTGAACTATCATGGTACTTCAGAATGTCTGGGCTTTCTAGATACAAGGAGCATCTGCACTTGAGCTCTTGAGAAAGATTGAGAGGAGGGCAGGATACCTCCAATGTCCCACAGATCCCTAAGGATCTGCACATTTATTTAAATATTTTAGAAATAAATATTTTTCATTCTGTTCTTCATGATAATTTCTATTATTCTATTTTCAGATTTAGTGAAACTTTTCTTGGTCTTATTAGATCCTTTTTTTATAGTTTCTATTTTTCCACTGAGAATTTCTCTCTTTCCAGTCACATCACATGTGCTTAGTTTTACCTCACGAAGCATCATTATAATAGCAGCTTTGAAGTTCTTGTCTGAGTTTAACATCTGTTGATTTCCATTACCCTTGAAAATTAGTCACATTTTTTCCCTTTGTTCTTAATATGTAAAGTAATTTTGGATTATACTCTGGACATTGTGAATGATTGTATACACTCTGGATTTTGTTGTAATCCTGTTAAGAATGTTGATTTGAGACTTGTGCTATGGTTTCAACATTATTTTATTTCTCAGAATATTTGCTATATTGATTTGGGTTTTTATCATGCTTCATCAGCTCAGCAGTGAGCCTGAGATTTGTGCAGATTTGTGTACAGAATTAAGTCCCTTTCTTATCTAGATCTCTCCTTTATGAAATCCCCACCACATCCCTCAGCACACACAAAAACACACACACGTGCACACACTCACATATACTTACATACACTTTCTGGCTTGTGGATTCCATGTTTCTCTGCTTCCTCTATACCAAATCCCAGACGGGGATTCTATTGCAGTTTAGCTGCCAATGCCACTGATCTCCTATGGATCCGTGGCTGGGTCCCACCTTTAAGTGTGAGCTGTGGAAGGAATGAGAAAATAAAAAGTCAACTCACTCTCCATGCAGGTCACTTCTCTACTTTTGATAGCCCTCTAAAATCTGCCAGCTTTTATTTACTTTCCAGGAATTCCTAAATAGTTGCTGCTTATATTTTTTCCAGAGTTTTTAGATGTAATTAGCAGAAGAGATAGGCTCTACTGAACTTGTACCACCATAGGGTGACTGGGATTATCCATTTTAAATACTCAAATTAGTTAAGAAGAGTTGTTGCAAATCAGTTACCTAAGATTCAAACTTTAAACCTAGATAAAGGACAGAAAATTAAATTCAAAGCAAGCAGAAAGAAGCAATAGTAACAATAATAGCACAAATTAAAAATAGAAAACAAAAAACTAAAGGAAAATCAATTACACTAAAAACTAGTTAAACTGAAACTTGGTTGAAAATATCCATAAAATCGGTAAACTACTAGATAGACTGATCAAGAAAACATGAGGGGGAGGACATAAATTACCAATTTCAGGAATGAAAGAATAGTTATCACTACAGATCTTACAGATGTTAAAAGGAAAATGAGATATTTTAAAAAATATGTAATAAATTTAATAACATATAGAACAGAAAAATTTTGAGAGACACAAAAAAGTTTATTCAAGAAGAAGTAATCTAAATAGCATGGCATCTTTTACAGAATAGAATTTGTAGTTACAAACTTTTCCACAAAGAAATCTTCAGACCCAGAAGGCTTAACAGGCAAATTCTGCCAAATGTGTAAGAAAGGAATGAAACCAATTCAACACAGACACTTCTTGAAAAGAGACTGAGAGAATATTTTTCAACTCATTTTATGAGACCACAAATATCCTGCTATAAAAATCAAAGATATTACAAAGAGAAAACTAATGTCCAATATCCCTCATGAACACAGATGTAAAAATCCTTAACCACATATTAGTGAATCGAATTCAGCAATATTTAAAAAGGATAATATATCATGACCAAGTGGGATTTATCACAGGAATATAAAACTGGTACAACATTTAACAATCAGTCAATGAATTTTACTGTATCACAAATCAGAAGAGAAAAACCATGTCATCAGCCCAACAGATGCAGAAAAACATTTTGCAAAATTCAAATTCCATTCATAATAAAAATGTTCATAAACATAAATAGAAGGAAATTTCTTCAACCTGGTAAAGAACTTTTCCAAAAAATTAACAGCTAATATACTTAATGGTATAAAATTAAGTGCTTTCACCCTGAAATTGAGAACAAAGCAAGGATGCCCACTTCCAACTTCTATTCAATGTTTTATTGGAAGTTCTAGCAAGTGTGAATAAGACAAACAAAAAATTAAAAAATAGGGGCCAGCCCTGTGGCATAGTGGTTAACTTCAGTGCACTCCACTTGGGCAGCCAGGGTTTGGATCCCAGGTGTGGACTTACACCACTCGTCAGCCATGCTATGGGGCGACCCACATACAAAATAGAGGAATACTGGCACAGATTTTAGCTCAGGGCTAATCTTCCTCAAGAGAAAAAGAGGAAGATTGGCAACAGATGTTAGTTCAGGGTGAATGTTCCTCAGCAAAAAAATAAATTTAAAAAAATGATAATAAGGTTTAGAAGGAATATAGTTTTGAAAGGAAGAAATAAAACTGCCTTTATTTACAGAAAGCATGAATATCTACATAGAAAATACCAAAGAATACACAAAAAAGTTTCTAGAAATAGTGAGTTTAGCAGGATTGCAAAATAAGACATCAAAATAGAAAAATCAGTTTTCTTTTTATATACTATCAATAAATTATTGGAATTGAAATTTTAAAAATGCTGTTTAAAACAGCATGAAGAACACTAAGTATTAATTTATGTGCAAGATTTGTATGATACTATAAGGAGAAAAATAAAAAAAAAATCTAAGTAAATGGAGTGATACAGAGTTTCCATCATTTGGAAGATGGAATATTTTTCAGATATCAATTCTTCCCAGATTGATGTAGATTAAACATAATTCCAACCACTATTCAAGCATGGCAGTTTTGATATGTTGAAATGGTGAATAACTCTTGGTAAATTTTCAAAAATGGACAATGTAATTGTATACCAGGAAAATATTATGTTTATCAGATAATTCATGCAAGAATAATTCTAAATAGTTTGGTTCCATACTCAAGTCATTAGGTTTTCTTTTCCATGTCCATAAATTTCTACTTAGACATGGGACAATATTAGCCTGGTTACATACGTTCCACACATGGCAGTGTTGAATGCTCTTTCACTCATCAGCTAAGCACAACAGAACCCTACCCAAATACTACATTGAAAACAAAAACAAATCAAAATCCCAAAATATTCCACTATTTCCTAAACTATATTCTAGGGGATGGCACTGTCACAATTGAAAATTATTGGAGCTTGAGGCTGTAAGTTATAGTAGTTTGATAAATGAAATCTGTAGCCACCAATATAATTCGTATACATTAGTTCCTTCATCTGAAAATTATGATAATAACAGTATTCACCTTATAGTGGCTTGATGGTATGGTTATTAATTCAAATAAAATAATGCTTTGCACAATAACTGGGACATTGTAAGCATTTAATAAATTCTGGTTAAAATTTTTATAGCTGGTAAGATTTTTGTTTATTGTGGTAATTAGTGGATGAAGTTACAGAAGACTTCAAGAGATTTTCCTGTTACTATTCTTGATTTTCACACAAGCAATACAATCCCCATCATATTTCCTGGTTCTTCCTGAACAATAGAAGAAGGAAAGATGATACACCTCTGTGCCTCCAAAAAGTATGTTTCAGATCAGTTGAGGTGCTTCCTCTTGGGGAAAAAGTGGTATAAAGGATTGATATTTGGTTTGGCGAAGTTAGCAAAGAGTTCCTAAAACAGACGTCTCTTCCCCTCCTTCTCCAAGCAGGAGGGAGCAGGATAGATGACTAAATAAATAAGAAATATGGACACATGAAAATGTTAGGAATACTGTTTCAAGAACTTATGACCTAAGCTCTGATACGTCACTTCTCATTTACATAAAACCTATTCATAGAGATTCTATTTTCAAAAGAATCATGAGAATGATTTATAACTGGCTTTATTTTCAAAGTACACACAGAAATAGAGCATTTCATCACAGCTCTTAAGGGCTTGATGATCCTTTTTATTTCATTTTATCCTGGATGGCTGGGTTAAAGTCGCCCCTTATTTCTCTGCCTTGTCAGGTGTTGAAGCACAGTCATGCAAGCTGTTGATCTTTGTCTCCTCTTTACGTGTTTGGGTCACGCACAAAATCTGAATGCAGCCAGGCCCTATTAGCTCTCTGAAAGCCTCAGTGGATGAGTGTTTCTGTGAAACTGGGACATTCAGTGTTTTCAGCTCCTTTTTGTGTCTGACCTGGGAGAAACTGTAAATGTATTTTATCTTCACGAAAGCAAACTATGGAAATCTAAATTTAAAAAAGGTAAGAACTAAATGACACAAAGGACTTGCTATCTGAAAAATATTTCCCAATTTTCTCATTTCCCTTTATAGACTGGCATGTTTATTTATGCTGATTGCATCTGGAGGAGCATGGCGAGGAATCATGTCGTATCAGGTGTGTTGATGCAAATAATCCATAGCCAACCTATAAATCAAAATTGGGGTGAGTTTATTATGAGCCAAATTTGAGGACTATATAGCCTGGAGCCTTCCTGCCCCAAGGAAGGAAGGGCACAAAGGAAGTGGGGTGTACAGAGTGGTTATATACCGTCAAAGAGAATATATCACATACGAATGCAATGTCCTTTTTACAATAGTCACAAGATTGCCGCATTGTCACAGCATTTGATGGACACTGCAGGGAGCAAGTCTGCTGTCTGGAGCTGGGTGGTCACAGGATGAGCACAGCAAGGGAGAAATGCTTATCCTTAAGGAAATGCCAATATGGGGGATGTTGCATCCTTATCTTAAGGGCATTTGCTCTTGTCTCTGGGACATGGTAAATGTTTAAAGCAGATAAACAATGCATGTTCAAAGGCCAGTCAGGCCCTTTTGGAAAAGCAAGTCAGGACGAATTAGTTTTATACCAAATGGATGCCTCATATACTCCAATGTACCCGATTGCTTGCCCTTTTATTTATCACGTGACTGCATGAAAATAATAATGCCCAAGACACACAGACACCTCCACCCCTTATTTGCCCCACAGACAAAAACCTCACATACACTTTCATATACTGGGAATTTGAAAACTATGTGCATTTTAATTCTCAATCCCTTACAGCTGGAGGAACAGAAGCAGAGGGGAACTACCCTAGATCCCCTATGAAAGAAGGACTCTGTCCTCTCTCATCTGGAAAAATTAAAAGGATAGAGGTATAATGAACATTTGCTGAGTAGCTTTTAGATGCTCAGCACTGTTGCAGGTGAGCTATATGTGTCACCTCATTGATTCCACACAAAAATCTCATGTTTTCTCTTCTAGTGGAAATAAAACATAGCTAGATTTTGCATGCTGAATGATGTAAAATTGATTTGCATGAAAAAAAAGGTAAAGGAATTCACTATTATTTAAACGACCTATACACTTCTCCCACAGAAATCTGAGGTACACATCATCATATTAATGTGGTAGATGAGAAAAATGTGGCTCCAATAGGCTACCTGTATTGCCCAACAAGACATAAAGTGAATATGCACAGGGTGTATGATGTGGGAAGAGTGAGCAAGCGACAGTGTTGCTGGATGGGGTTCTTTTTCTTATCAGGATCATCTGAGTTTTATGTTAGTGATGAAGAAAATTATTTTAATCATTTTTGAAATTTAGGTTAAATCATGTGCCATTGATTTATAATTGAGTATTATTGACTTAGCACAATTTTTGTGAGTTGTAAGGTTCTCTTTTTTTGCCTCCTCTTTCAAGCATACGGTAGACCAGTTTTTTAAAATTAATTACTTTACATAGGCAGATTTCTCAGTTTTAACTTAACTTGGTGTCTCTATTTCCACTGATTGGAAGAGAGATGCTTAAAAAGTGAGGAGGAAGTAAGAGATGAGAGAGGTTTTAAAATAACCAGAGACATTTAATCAGATCAAAATGGAGTGGATGCATTCCTGCTCTTCAAAATAGTCTCATAGAGGAAAAAGACAGGAAACACTTTTACCATTTTAACTGCTTCAGAAATCAGAATAAGCAAAAACCATACTTTTTTCGTTAAGGAGCCTAAACTGTAAGCCCATTTTTATTCCAAATGCAATGAATAATTAAATATATGGATGTGTATATGTACATAATTTTTGCTTCCAGAATACATGACTTTTTTATATGTACTTGAATAAAAGACCTCACTAAAATATTCTTATACTTAAAGCAAAGCCCTCTTATAAAAGTGATTTTTTTTTCAAATATGCAACCTGTGTAACTTGAAATCATCTTTAGGACAGAGAAACAAACAGGATTTTTCATTCCATCAAGATTTTGTTATTTAAGCATGCTCTCCAACTAGCTGTTAGAAATATTATGAATTCATTATTTCTAAGTTAATTGTATTATTTCACAAAACAAAGCAAATCAGCATTCTTTCACAAACTGTTAGGTGATCTTTACACATCTTACCCCATTTAGGGACAGTGTGTTGTATGTTCTAGGCTGGCACATCTCACATTTTAATGTGTACAAGAATCACCTGGGAATCTTGGTAAAATGCAGATTTCTCCTTATTATAGGAGAGATGGTTAAGAACTAAGCAAAGAAGGAGTAGGGAGTGGGGAGGTTTTGTCTATTTAAGTGGCTTCACAATTTCTCATTGTGGTGGGTTCTATTTGCTTTGTAGATGATATCTTAAAAGTAGAGGTAATTATTTGCTTTTGTGGTACTGTTTTCCCTCTTGCCAGTCTGATTCTGTGATATCATCTATACAGGCAAACAACTTGCTCAGGATTTGAGAGGAACGATTTATTATACTTTAGCAATTGAAAGACATATTTTCATATTTTAATCATCTGAAATCATGAGTCTTACAATTGATGACATTTTGTAACTTGATTGGCAACATCTTTCTTCCCTTTTTTTAGCTTTCTCGTTTTTAATATTGCATCAGTCATGATTCATGCATCTTACAGCTCGTGGGACCCTAGATTTCAAGAAGTGTGGTTGCTGCAGCCTGTGTCCTGTATGTCACTGACCATCTCCTTCTCCATAGAAGCACTGCTTGGGCTCCAGTGACTTGCAGTAGCAGATGATCCTGGTGGATTCTGTTGGCAGCAATAGCTGAGAGGACTACAACAATGCAGAGTATGAAATGGCGAGAGAACAGGGATCTCATTTAGTATTCTGCATGGACTTTCCTTCTGGGGCCATAGGCAACTATCATAAACCTGCAAAAGCAAAAAGCGTTTTCCTCTTGTTGTTCCTCCTGAGACTCTGCTCCAAATGCAACTTACACCCTCAGGAGAAGAGAATCATCATCCAACCTTTCTCTCTGGGAATGGCTGGTGGTTATTCCTCTTCTGAACACATATTTGACAAAAGTTTAAAGACATTTTTGGACTCCCCAAACAAGAGCCTCTCTGTTAGGCTGAGTTAGGGCCAAATGACAGTGAGGGTTTCTCTCCTCCCATCAGCTAGTGCGGGTGCAAGAGAAACAAGTTTGCAGATCTCCATTTTCTTTACTTGAAACAAATGAAAAAGAAATAAAGAGTAAAAATCCTATGGATAATATGAGAAAGGTTTCTAAACTTGAGGGTAGTAATTTTAGAACACGTTTATTATTCTTAAATCACATTTGTCATTTTTATCAGTGTTTGTTGAGGGAATATACACACTATGAGTAATTACGCCAACCTTAACCACTATTCTTATGACAAACTCTTGGTGATATTTTAGCCTTTTTATGTTTCTTACATAAATGAAAGACATAAGCCTTGAAGGACAAATTACATGTTCCTTCACTCCCAAGAGCACATATAAATAGATGTTCTGAATTGGCTATTTACTGAGAAGGGCAAAGTAGGCCTTTATTAATCTGCTGTTTTTAGGCTCTATTAGAATGTCTGTCATTATTGGTCATAACAATATTTCAGCTTGTTCTAAATTAAGATGAACTAATAGCCTTGTAGAACTGGCACCAAAAGTGACATTGTGAATTAAGGAGGTAAATAAAAAATGTTGGAATGATAAGCTGGAATCCTATATTACCAGACATAAAAGAACTACAGCCTTATATTTTAAAATAACAGCTTAGTAACAAGGGAAAGTAATCAGCCATTCACAAATATAAGTGAACCTCAGAAGGTGACTACTTAACATTGATTTAAAGCTTTCTGAATCTACAATCAAAATCGAGAGATTCATTTTCCAGATTTGTTTTTTCACTGAGGGTTTCATGCAACATAACGTGTGTTATTGTATTAATCCTTTCTCTTACCCTATTATTCATGTCACAGTCTCTTAAATTTACCTTTTTTCTCCTCTAGGTAAAAAATGATTGCCCATAAACATCAGTTGCTAAAACATTATGAACTCTAGTGGTAATTCTAAAACATAATTTCCAGTTTTGTACAAATATGGAGTAATACAAATGATTAATGCTTTGTGTTTTTCCTTGCTCAACCCTATGATTATCTTAATTAAGACCCTGCTAGTGATAATTGAGAAACTATCATTCATTTATTCAAATTTCCCTGACTGAGGCCTCATTTAACTTGTTAGAAAGTACACTAGTATCTGGAGTCATATCTTAGACTAGCTCTTACATTTGAAAAAAGATGTTCCTTTAAAATTAAAAAATTTAAAATTTCTTCAAGATTTCTAACTCTGCTATGTTACAAGGATAAGACAGTTAAGCACTAAGTGTGTGTGAATGCACATGTGTGTGTTTGTGTAGCTACTCTCATATTTATTACTAGAGTCCAATTGTGACGGGGACTTGACAATAAGAAGTGTCCCAATGCAACGTTTTCTTTTCAGATTTTGCTCTTTTTTTTGGTGAGGAAGACCAGCCCTGAGTTAACATCTGTTGCTAATCCTCCCCTTTTTGCTGAGGAAGACTGGCCCTGGGCTAACATCCGTGCCCATCTTCCTCCACTTTATATGGGACGCTGCCACGGCATGGCCGACAAGCAGTGCGTCGGCAGGCGCCCGGATCCGAACCCACAAACCCCGGGCTGCCAAGCACAAACTAAACCGCTGCGCCACCAGGCCAGCCCCCAGTTCTTGCTTTTGAAGTCATTGTAGGAAGTTTTTCAGATTCATAAAGACCTCTGGTTTATAAAGAGTAAGTGATAAGGGAAACTATCTTTTCTCTTCACACCATCAGGATTTCCCTGAGTGCTAGTAAGTTAAATTTATAGTATTTTCTGCTAAATGCCAACAGAAAGAGCCTGTTCCTATTGTCCTTCCTGTATTGCCTTTCTGTGCTGTCTACCCTTCATATCCATGGGTTCTGATCCTCAGATTCAAACAACCACAGATCGAAAGGCCTGGGATGGTTGTGTCCATGCTGAACATATATAGACTTTTTTTTTCTTGTCATTATTCCCTAAACAGCACAGTGGAACAACTATTTACATAGCATTTACATTGTGTTAGGTATTATAAGTAACCTAGAGATGATTTAAAGTATATGAGAGGATGCACATAGGTTAAATGCAAATTCCACACCATTTTATGTAAGAGACTTGAGCATCTACAGACTTTGGTATCTGCAGGAGTCCTGGAACCAGTTCCCCAAGACGAGGGATGACAGTATTTCTTCCTTTTGTTCATCCATCCTACTACAGAGGAATACCAAAGACGATGGCCAGAATGCTGCAAACAATCTATCTGTGTCTCATCCATTTGGTGCATGCCATAAATGAATTTTTTGAAAGTTTATTTGTTTAATAAAGTAAACATCTGGACCACCTCTGATTGGTTAGAAAGTCTGGTTTCTTCACTACTTCTAAATACTTCCAAAATATACTATGGCTTTGTTTTCCCTATATTTGTTCCGTTTGTTTTTTCCCTAAAAGGATCCTCTTCTTTTTGTCCAGTAGACAGGAAATAAGAATCAGGAAGCTATCTGATATGTCCTGAAATGATCTGTTCCTCAATTCTTATAAACATCTTGAAGGTTATGTTCTAACATTTTAGGGAATCTCCTTGTCCTTCATGAATGTGCTTAGGTTTGGCAAAACACGGAAGGTGGCAGATTATTAAGTCAATTATGCCACTAATATATCACTCTTTTCCAAAAGTTGACATATTACCCCAAGTACTTCAACAGTTCATAAACTCATAACTGAGTGGTTGAGAATAGTTATAACACATCTGGAAAGTGTCATTAATACAAGGTAAACATGCACACATGGAACTACCGTGTGACAAACTAGACAATCTCAGGGAAACTTGGAAAAATGAAAGACTTCTAGAAGGTTCCATCTGGACTTGAGTAAATTTTTCTGCCTCTTTAGGATATATAAAGTGGGGAAAAGGATCAAGGATTCCTTACCCTTAAGATTCAATTCTCAGCACTGTTCTCTGTGTGGAATAGGTCTTTCATTTTGGTTGAATACTTCTATGCATTGATTTATAATATTCTCATCCTTCACATTTTCCACAGCATTCCCCTCAGGAGGTGTTAAATCTCCTGCAGCACAGTGCACTTGGGATCTTTTCCAATTCACAGATATTTTTAGTCCTACATGAAGGACTCATTACAAATCATTAAATGTTGAGGTAAGTTAAAAATGTACAAGTGTATATTAGCAAATTGCCTGCTTACAATGGTACAATTTCAAATTTAAATAGATTTTCAGGCACTCTTTTTATTCAGTGGTCTTTTTTGCTGGATCATTTTACCTCTGCTAACTCTCAACTGCCCTCTTACATCCTCTTCTATTTCTCCCACTCCCTATCTCACGCACACAGACACACAAACTGACACTCTGGGAATCAGTTTAGCTCAGTAAATGAGACCACTCTAAAAAATAAATTAATCATGTGGAACTACTAATTCATGAAATCATCAAAAATGTTACAAACCTATAACATATTTGTTTATATATTATATATAGATTTATAATGCTACAAAACCTAAAACTTTATATAATATTGATTCTCTGGATCAAATCATTTCTTCCCTTTTCCCTTCTTCCTCCTCCCTCTTTTCCTATGCTCCTCCTTCTCATCCTCCTCCTTTTTCTTCCTCTTCCTCTTCCCCCTCCTCCTTTTTCTCCTGGTATATATATATATTTTTTGAGGTTCAAGAACAACATATTTTATGCCTTCCTGTGACTATAGCAATCTTCCAGATATAAATATGAGCCCATTCAAGTTTACGGGTCCTTTCTTATTCTTGGTATGAAAAATGTCTGGCCTTTCTTAAATGATTCAGACCCTAACAGGGATTTGCTGGGCTAGGCCCCTTTTTTATAGTGATGTTCTCTTGCCACCACAAATGGATTAATCAGGCTGCCACCTGTTCTTGGAACCTGTGCCTCTCTCTGCTCACCAAGACCTCATCCAGGCTTGGTTACAGGATGCTCTGTCTCAGTTTGCATTTACTTTATTATGTCTCATTAGCCTTTCATTATAAGTAGTAGTGTTACCCAGAATGTTTCTGTCCCTCAAACTAAGAGGTAAATCAGTGGAGTTAGTTGTTTTCTCAGAACATTTGCTTAATTCATCAACTGGCAATATGTTGTTGGAACTTCTTTCTACCTGGTGATCGAATCGTCACTGTTCTTGGTATAGCTCCTACTTCTTCTGCAACTATTTGTTTTTCCTCACAGTTCCTTGTGCCCAAAATTCCTTACTTATCTAGGTAGAAAAAAATGCATGTCTATTGTGGCAGAGACTAAAAGGGTCTACCAATCTTGCAGTTAGGTATCCATATGATCTGTTCTATTCTATGGAATGTAAGTGGAAGTTACATGTGACCATGTGACTTGAAGCAAAGAGATAGACAAGACAGAGGCACCTAGAAACTGTATAATTTATGAAGAGCTGCCCAGGAAAGCTACCCAACTCACTGCAGACTCTGCTTGAGTGAAATGTAAGCTTTTATTTTGTTAAGCCACTGGGTTATGGGGATTATTGGAGTGGCTACTGTTAATAACCTTGATGAGTACACCTCTAAGTTATTAAAAAACACAAACTTAATAGAAAAAACAGTAAAGAACTCCTATATTCATAAATGCTTCTTTTATATGTTAAAACTGCTGTAAAATATTTTTCCTATTATATTTATTCATCTTTTGTGTTACAAGTGCTTTTATGAAACACTTCCAAGTTTTTTTTCTATTTATTACTGACTCTTGGATTTTCAACAGTTAATTCGAAATAACTATAATTATGATTCACTTTTGCATACTTAAATTGATACAACTTAATCAATGAAAGCCCCTTTAAGTTTGACCCTTTGTACTTTGAGCAATACCATCAAAGATTTCTTCAAGTAATCTTATTATCTGGCAACAACAAGGAGTTACTGGTCTGTTCAACTTTTCCCAGGTTCAGGATATGTAATTAGCCATTCATTAAGAAACAGATTCCTTTTAATAGAGAAGGGTAAGAGATGTCAGATTCTGAGCTCTGGGAATGTATATCAGATTGTTTCCCATGTGAGCTAAGCAGAGTGACATCAGGTTTTAAAATTGTTGTTCCAATAATATAAAAATTACTTTTCTGAGAGCATACCTGAATGATAGTTATGCCTCTTCCAAACTGTAATCCATCTTCTTTTCTTTTGTGAGTCTTATATATTTCATCCATAACCATTCTGTAGTCGTTCTATTGACAGACTAGTTTATTGCAATGGTCTGAATAATATAAGAATAGCTAATTCTCATCACATGCTAAGTCCTGTGCTTCTTAGGAATCTCCTTTCAAAAGTCCATAACACTCCTACTCCAAAGGTTTCTTCCAAAGAAGAAACAGTTGATCAAAGACTTTCTATGGCCACTATTCTGCTCATGAAAGTCCTACAGAAAAGGATTCAGTATATATAGGGAAGTAAACTGATCTGGCATATGTGTAAGCATTATTTTCTGAAACTAAAATTAGGACACACAGTTTGACAAGCACATTTTTATGTATTTCCAAATGTAAATACATAAAAAAATCTTACCAAGTGGTATACATAAATCACACTATGTTATTTAATTAAAAAGATAATTTTTTGTGTGTGTGTGTGTGTGAAGGAGATTGTCCCTGAGCTAATATCCATTCCAATGCTCCTCCATTTTGTATATGAGACATTGCCACCGCATGGCTTGATGAGCCATGCATATGTCCACGACCAGAATCCAAACCAGCAAACCCCGGACCATCGAAGCAGAGTACAGGAACCTAAACACTATGCCACCGGCTAATTTTACTGTTAAGAATACATGAAATAGAAACTCCTGGAAACGAACATTTCTTAACGTTTGTAGAACAGTGAAGAAGAAAAGAGCAGAAAAAAGTTTATAATTCATTTAGGGTTTTGATAGTGAATTAAAAATAGTGGTAGATAATGACAGAAATCTAAAGTATTAAAGACAATTATTGGACGGTTAATGAATTTTTGCTCAATTAAAGGAAAAGGCATAGTGTAAACAGTTAAAAATACAACATGAAGTGGAGAAGTGAATATTTGGAGGAGATTCAAATAGGATAAAAATGTTTTCAAACATTTCAAAACTTGTTAATATCCATTACTGATGGTTTTACTAATAAGCTTACACAAGATTAAAATTGTGCTTCAGGAAAGTAGAGCACCTATCTTTAGTAAACTATGGAGGAAATATCAAATGTCTAAGATTATGAGAAAGAAACAAGTGGTCACAATCATGTTTTTTTTTTTTTTTCTTAAAGGACTATACCAAGAATTTTAAGACCTCTGTATGGATAACATAAAATAAAAATGGCTTGTAGATAACAGAATCACATGAGCTGCAAAATGTATAATTAGTATAAAGCATTTTATAAAAAGCCTATCAGGCACTGGGTAGATGAGGGGATGAGAAACTAATAAAATGTAAAATCCAAAATATTGTATTTTTAACACTCAGCAAAATTATCCTATGTGTAGTATCCCCATATTCAGAAGCAATTCTCTCCTCCTTTGCAGTTGGCTAAAACACAGGTAGGCTCTTGAGACCACATTGGTCGTTTCTTACCCAAACTCTTATCCCTGAGTGATTTCCAATAGATTAAAAGTCTGATGGGAATTCTAATTCCTTACATTCAGATTCCAGATGATTCTTTTATAAAGAACTCTCATCTGTAAAATTAATGGAAAAACATGATCTAACATCTCTGGGGGCAGAAGTGCACTTGATATTATAAGGGAGAATCACACATGCATACAAAAATGCAATCATATCGACAATTAAAATTAACTCAAATGAAGAAATTACTGTAAGAAAATCTTATTACCTTCATAATGGCAACATCTCACTTACTGTTTTGCCCCTAGAGTCATATGGAAGCTCTTTTAGAAATCATAATACTAAAATAGTCTGCAGTTTTATTATAACTTGAGGCCAAAGGTCTCAATATGATTTACAAATTAATTAAATAAACCCTGGCAACAGTAACAAAATGTTATGAAAGGAATCCATAAAAGGCCATTTTACATAAGTCAATTTATTCAATTTAGTGAAGTTATTCAAACTACGTTTAAAACTTATATGTCTTTCCAAAATAAAAAGTGTTGATCTTTGGGAAGTAAATCTAAGTCAGATCACAACCTACCACTCACTACATATGCTCTGCAACTTCAGATTTTATGTTATAACATTCTATCTAAAAGGAAATGTTTTAAAACTGAGTTTTTCAAAATTATTTTTTTAACCCATTAGTTTTAAAATTGATATTGTTAGAGAACATTGAAAACATACACTAAATGAATCTAAAAAAAATCTAATGTGGAAGTGATGTGATTTGATTTTCCACCACTGAATCATGTCAGGGAGGGGAAATTCTCTCCTTTACCACTCTTGAATTCTTATGACTGGACTAATAATAAAATTGACACAAGACCAGATTAACAGGAGAAAAACCCGATGTAATTACGTGTGCATAGAAGAACCATGAAAATGATGACCACGGAAAATGACCAAAGCAAGAAGCTTTATACTTTTTTATAAAAAGAGGTAATAAATTTGAGGGTATCTGACAGGATAAGGAAACTTAGGTTTGGGGTATGTAATTAGAGAGGAATTTAAGTAGAGTTTAGGCTTGGGGTAGTAAATTAGTAGAAGTAGCAGGATTTGTTTATACAGGCTTCTTGGCCCTACCTCTGGTGACAAGGATGTGTCTCTCAGCCTTCACGTGTGTGGAGGGCACCCTTCACAAGGAAGATTTCTTCCTGCTTTCAGGGGGAACAGAGAGAGAAGGGTCAGAATGCCCTTTTTTGCTTCTCAAGTAACTTTAATTCAAAATAGTCAACACGCCATTGTGGGATACTTTGGGGTGGCCTGTCCTGGGCCTCAACAATCAGTGACACAAAATTCCTATTGGAAAGCTATTTCCTCTAAATTCTTAGAAGAATTATTTTTCTTCCCAAATGTAATATAAGATAAACAGATTCACCTTTGATGAGGATATAAATTTCAGATGAACCTTTGGCAAAATTATTTTTTAACATAATTAAATTAAATGTTAATTTTTTAACATAATCTGGCTGTACAGTCCAGGACTCTCTACCCTAGTTCAGTACTTGATTTCACACACACCCAAAATGTGACTCTCAATTTGTCCCCCTGTGGGCTGACCCTAGCTAGATATTAAAAATTAATCTCCTTGTGCATATATGTCTGTGGTACTTCATGGCTTTTGAAATGCTTTCAAGTCTATTCTCTTCATCTTTATCACAGTTCTATGAGTTAAGAACACAAGGCTTTTTATCTGTATTTCACAGATTAGAAACTGAGTCTCTGAAAATTAAATGTTCCAAGTCATTTGGTTAGGTTAACAAAGGTTGTGTGGCTACAATTAAAACACAGTTATCCCGCTCTCCTAATCAAGAGAGCTCTTCACATGGTGTATAACTATGAATGCTTCATAGGCTTTGCTGCACAAGTGACTTAAGGGTAATGTAAAATATGAATCTCTTTTTTTGTGTGGAAACTCATTGATTTTCCCATTAATTGAAATAAACATTCTTTCACTGAAAACATACTTCGTTACAGGCACTCTGCTTATTTGTTCAGATCCAAAGAAGCATTAAGAAAAGGCTTCTTCCTTTGAGGAGCTCATAATTTGGAAGGGGAGATCCATGTTTAAGTCAGTAGGAAGGGTTTTATTAGAAGACTAGGTACACTATGATTTAAGAGCATGAGAAGAGACAGACTAATTAGAAGAGGGAGGGAGGTAGATGATGTTTTGCAATATATTTGTATTATGCCCTGAAAGATAAATAGAAGTTTGAGAAGCAGAGAAGAATAAACATATTTCAGATGTAGAAATAGAATTTTAAAGGTCTGGGGAGTTGAAAGTGTTAGTTGTATTCATGTAATAGCAAGTTTAGGATACTCTCCATTAGGCGGAAAATGGAAGGGAAAAGAAGTCCTGGGGACAGTTTTTGAAGCTGTGTTTGTCATGTAAGAGCAACTGTAAAGCATCATTTAGGGAAAGTTTTAAAGAAAGGGAGGCATATGATTCAGTTTGTGTTAGGAAAGTCACCTTCGGGGCAGAGTGAACGAATGGCTGGAGCAAGCCAGACTGGATGAAGGAAAATCATGCAGGAGAGAAGTGATGGGGAAGGTGGAGGAGAATATTTTCTACAGGAGCCCATTCTGGGTTGTTAACACTGGGTCCCCATTCTGTGTTCCTGCTTGTGATTCATGGCTTCCACTTCCAAAAGGTCTTCATACATATATGATTTTTTTTTCAAATGTGATTAGTTTTCTTTCCAATATTTTCCATTCTTTTTCTATTTAGGACACGTTTTTACCCAAGTACTCATATCAGCCTTTTGGAATTAGTGCTTTAATACTATTTTACTGATTTTAAGCAAGTAACTACTGCGAATGCAAAAAGTAAGAAGCTCTTCTCTCACTGTGGGAATGATTTTTTTTGGGGGGGGGGGGTGAGGAAGATCGTTCCTGAGCTAACATCTGTGCCAATCTTCCTCCATTTTGTATGTGGGATGCCACCACAGCACGGCTTGATGAGCAGTATTAGGTCAACACCCGGGATCTGAACCCACAAACCCCAGGCTGCAGAAGCAGAGTGTGCAAACTTAACCACTACGCCACCGGGCCAGCCCCAGGAATGATTTTCTTGATTCAATAAGAGAGGCAGTTTGGAAGAATGGTGCTGAGGCAGACTGCCTAATTTGGAACCCTCTTACTAGCTGCACACCTAGGGAAAGTTACTTACTTAAGCTTTTTATGCCTCTGTTCCCTCATGTTAAAAATTCGATTAATAGTTTTTATCTTATAGGGTTGCAAGGATTAAATGAATAAAGAAAAAAACTGTTTTATTCTACTCACAGCAACATTTCTGTCACCAAATTGTGGGTTTCTCACACCAAATAATTTTCCAGTTCTCTGTGGACACCAGCTAGCTGTCCTACAACATAATTCAATTCTAACACTATCTGTCTGGAGTTAGTGCTGACCCCACAGGATATAGGCTCAGTTCCACAAGACTGCCTCCCCCTGACTTCAGGTGCCAGTCTCAAGTCCCACGTTGTCCTGGCTATAAATTGAGGGTTCCCATGACCCCTTCCATGGGTTAGATTATTTGCTAGAATGGCCCACAGAACTCAGGAAAACAGTTAATTTACTAGATTATTGATTTATTATGAAGGATACAACTCAGAAAGAGCCAAAGGGAAAAGATGCACAGAACGCGGTATGGGGAAGGGGCGTGGAGCTTCTATGTGCTCTCCAGGGCCACCACCCTCTCAGTACTTCCATGCATTTTCCAATCTGGAAGATCCCTGAACCCTCTCAATTAGGGTTTTTTGATGAAGTCTTCATCACATAGGCATGATCAATTATTAACTCTATCTCCAGCCCCTTTCACCTTCCTGGAGGTAGGGGAATGGGGCTAAAAGTTCTATCCCTCTAATCACGTGATTAGTTCCTCTGGCAACCAGCCCCCCATCCTTAGGGGCTTTCCAAAATTCATCTAATTTAACATAAACTCAGATATGATTGAAAGGGCTTGTCATAAATAACAAAAGATGCTCCTTTCACCCTTATCTCTTTGGAGCTTATTTAGGAGCCTGGGCAAAACCCATATATTTTACCAAAGATACTCCTTTAGCTTTTATCACTTAGGAAATTACAAGTGTTTTAGGAGCTCTGGCCAGGAGCTGGGATGAAGACCAAAACATATAGTTCTTATTATCATAATGAACATGACTTTAAAAAGATTTAGAACTCTGGCATATTGTATATGTTTAATAAATAGTCACAATCACCATCATCATTGTCATCATCATTTTGTGGAAAAAAAGGCTTGCTTCTAAAGAGTTCTGAGGAGAGACATTTAAGACAGAGAAAAAAAACACCTATTCCATCAAGTTTATCATTCATTTTGCAGGGAACTTCCAAAACACAGAAGCCTGACACTAATGAAATAGTCATTCCATATGTTATGTAATCCTTTGGCCAATATCTTAATTATAAAGTATATTTTAATGTATATATCATTGGTTCAGTCTGTAACTACACAGAGCATTCTTTATTCTTCTTGGGATACAAATGTTTGCTATGTTTTCTCACAAAAATGTATATTTAAAAATATTTGATATTTTTATGATTTCTAAGTATTGACATATCAATAGAGCCAGTGTTTCCTTTTTATATCAGTGAAAACAGTTAATTAATAGAATAGGTATAGATTCCACATTTGCCATTTTCCTTGACTTTTCAATAACAGGTCCTCTATATCTCTGTCTTTACTTTCTTTATGCTTCCTCATTTTCCCTAGTTCCCACTTCATCTTTTGATCCTGTAGGGGAAGAGGAAGAATTCCACCCCCACCCCCTTTCCCTCTGGTTCTTATGGCTGGTCAAATAATTTAAAAGGTAGGTTAGCAGGAGAAAATAAAACAAAGTTTAACAACATGTATACGTGGGAGAAACTCAGGAAAACTGAGCAAATCACCAAATGGCCAAAGTCATCACCTTAAATACCATCTTCAGCTAAAGACAAAGGAGAATGTTGGGGGTAGCAGTTTGGGACTTCAAAGGGGAGGAAGGCAATTCACATTGTTAGACAACTGTTTGATGGGTTACCTATAGAGAATGTGGCCCTAAGAGACAGAATTTTGATAAGATGGGCTTGTTGCTGCCTTTCTTTTCATACCTACTTTACATTATACTATAGTTATCTCATGGTGTTAGCTCCTTCCTGGATCAGTCCTTCTATCTTAAATTCTTTTAGGCAATTTTGGAGAAGGCCAAGTGTCCTTCCTGAGTCTTCTGAGCCTTTATTGTCTTCAGCTCAAAATAAACTGCATACCAGAGTGGCACATCTTGGGGCGGCCTGCCTTGAACTCCACCAACCCTCTGTCCTTTCTCTGAATGTTCTTTCCAGTAGAGATGTCAATCACTCTTATGTGTTCAATTAAAATCTCTTACATGTAAGATTTCTAAATGCCCAACTGCAGTTATGACCTCTGTCTCTCCCAACCTCTAAGTTTATCACAAATTATCTACTTGAGTGATTTGCAGTTGCCTCAGTATCAGCAAATCTAAACAGAAACTCATTATATTTCCCTACAAACCTCCAGTTTCTTTTACTGGTATCTTAATACTCTGAATCCTATGGATTCAAAACTGTGGGAGGCAGTATGGTATCCTGTTTAAGAGAAGGACTTTGGGTTTGACACAACATAGCTTGCTCTGGCTCCATTTTTGGTACCTTTATGACCTTTGGTGATCTAAGTTCTCTAAGCTTAAGTAGCCTTGGTGGTGGAGGAATTTTCTATTAGAATTAAGTTAAGATGCTTAGCTCAGTTCCTGACAAAAGCAAGACCTCAATGAATGTGAGCTGCCGTTATTAATGCTGTCCACATGGGGAGCCTCTGCATTGTAGGTATCCACAAATATCTGTGTCTTTAATTAATCTTCCTCCATTTGTCCATCGCCTATGTCATGTTCACATTAATTCATAATACGAGTGTCAGTGATGACCTCTTTTAGCCTGCCTTTGTCTTCTCTGGCTCCCTGAAGTTTCACCTCTAAGAGACTACACATGCAGAACATGCAGAATCAGGCCTATTTATGTTCCTGAGCTGAAGATAATAGGACCAGGAAGTTCATTTGCATTCTCACCATGTCCTGAGCTTGCAGTACCCTACAGATGCATCTTAAATCTCTGATTGTTTTTACCATGGCTGTACCCTGAGTGTGAACCTCGGTTTTCCCCCTATTACATGTCCAGTCTGCTCACTCTTCTTGCTATTCCCACTGGCTGACCAGTCCCATGTTCTTTGTGCCCAGACAGCTAGCAAAGATGTCCATATTGATACTCAGAAATCCCTTTACAGCCCAGACCTACACAGTCCAGTCTTCAGCGTCTCCTCCCAGTGAGACAAATCTTCATTCACGTCTCAAAAACCTGGATCCCTCACTATTTCCTTCTCCTTTGAATTCAGTCCTCTGCATCTGCCATAGCATACATTTTCCATTGCTCTGTTTTCTGATTTCTCTGCTTTAGTTGGATTGATATGTACTCATTGTTTTCTAACTCTATCTTGTCTGTTCCTTTCCTGTATGCTTGATCAAATTGCTACCATGGCGTGGAACATTTGCCTCCTTCTCTTTACCTATTTATATGCTTTCAGTGTCTGGCTTGCATCCCCCATGAGACTTCACTAGTCATTATAGCTCATGGGGCTCTTTCCTGTCTCTGAATTTATTTATTAGTCTTCCACTTATTGCTTTGTGTTTGTAGACATTTTATTATTTTCCCTTCAAGCACAGGGATTATGTATTATGATTCAACACTGGCTAAATTTATACATGCATATAAATTTGATTAAGCAGGCAGGTATCATATTGAAAACAAAACAATCAATTAGAGAAATGAGAAGTTCAAATATAAAAATTGACACTGACTCAGAAGTATCTTTTTATTTGATAAATTTTAGTATAAAATCAATATCTTCATTTAAATACATTTTGAGAATTTTATATGTGTGTATATATATGTGTATGTGTATGTATATGTGTATATACATATATATACATATACACATATGTTGCAAAAATCTATGCTACACTATATAGCATAGATTTTTACAACAGAGTAGGCACTTAACTGGTTGCCATGGTCATAAAAATAAAGATGATGATGATGATGATGATGATGATGATGATGGAACCGAAAAAAACTAGTGGTAGTGAAATGTGTCTCTTCATTTTCTACGGTACTTATACTGTTGAAGCAGATATATGATTAGCATTCCATATTGAATATTATGGCTGTGATTTATAATATGTGTTTTTTGGGTCAGTTATCAGGGCTTCTCATAACCTCACTGACCATCTAAGAATTTGCCCCATCCAGATTTTGCTTTGATGTTTAGACACAAAGTGTCTAAATCAACCATATTCTTCATCTCCTGAAAAGTGACGTTGTTCTAAGACAATCTCCTTCTGATTCTGCTAATTTTACTGAGACGCAGTATTTGCAGCAAGAAACATCCTTGCATTTCTGAGTGTTTGAAAATGACTAAGCTTTCAGGGAGACTGTCAGGATCATAAACTGTGCGTTCAATCCTATGTTCCTCTCTTGAGATTGAGGGCATCCTTTCTATGTGCTGATAGAGTGGATTGCTGAGGGACTTCTAGTACCTTCTAGACAAGTACTGGTCCCCTATTGCAGGGATTATTAGCATCTGATATGTTGAGAAGACACTGCTCCTCGATGAAAGACCTACCATTGGTTTGAGACAGTATGAGGGACATTCAGCCTGTAAGGATGTGGACAACGTTACACATGAATTCTGAGAAGAAATACATAGCTAAAGATAAGTATTCAACATTATGGCAGGGCTCAAAAAATGACTACAGATAGGACTTTAGTGTTTCACATTAGTTATACTAATACTTTTCACTAATGGTCACATATCTGTATTCTTTTGAAATTGGTTTATCTCCCTACAATTTTGGTTTGAAATAAAGATTGCTTTCTTAAAATATTAAAGGTATCATTTATTAATTCATTCTGTCCATGTATTCACATGAAGTAGCTGCAATTATAATTTATGAGATGAATTGAATCATATTGGCACCATTACTGACAGCTTTAGTCACAATAAATTTTTATTGCTCAGAAATGACCACCATTTTGTGTCATATTTTTTTTTTTTTGACTTAAGTTTAGCCAATGGAAAACAACAGCAGACCTAGTTCAAATGAGTAATTCACCCTTTGGATTTGGGTTGGAGATACTTGAATTGAATCAGAAGTGAGCAGGTGAGAAAGGATTGAGATGTGGATAAATAACTAAGTCTTGCCATATGGTCGGTTCCTTATCGAGCCATGTGGCTTTGAGAGTGGTACCCAGGTGCTCAATATCTCTTCCGTACTATCTCACTCCTCTTTGTATCCTTAGATTCATATCCTTAGAGCTATATAAATTATCTGTTTGCTAATTCTAATACGTGTGTGGGCTTTAATACTTTTTAAAAGTCCAATTAAATGGACTGGCATCTAACTTTTATGTTCCTTGAATTAGTTAGCTTTTGTTGAAGTATCTTAGGAGCTTAAAACCAACATCTATTTCTTGTTTAAATGTATGTGGGCTGTGTGTCTGCTGTGGGTTGGCTACAGATTGGCTGCAGCTCTGCTGGGTTCATCTGGGCCTGCTTCCCCATGTCTTCTTATGTTTATCCCAAACTGAAAGAGAAGCCACTATTTAGGACATGTTTTCCCCAGAGTGTGGGACAGGACCAGGAGATCCCGAGTCAGTCCACATAACTGCATGGAAAGCTTCAGCATGGATGCAGTAAGCGTCACCCTATTTACTTTCCATTGGCCAAAGCCTGTCATGTGGCCACAGCCAAAGTCAAGGAAGTGCTTCTCTGACACACTGCACAGGTAAGACCCATGGCAACATCTGGGGCGTATATTCAACTCTACCACAGGGAGGAATGAACAGTGGGGACAATCATCTGGCTCTTTCCATTTCAAATTCCCTTTATCACATTTACCCCTCGCATTAGGTTTGGAATGGCTGTAGGCAATTTTTGGGTCTAACTACAGGGAAGGAGACTTTGGGTACATTTAGTCTGAGTTTAGTAGAATATATTTATATTAATTTGTATTTTATGTTATTATGTAATATTTTAAAAAATATATAATATTTATATTAATTTCTGTGACAAGTTAAGATATTTACCAGGTGTAGGAGTAGCTTCCAGGAATATTCCTGCTGCCCACTGTGCTGACTTTCCTGGCATTATGACATGAAAGTGCAAGGCCAGGGGTGAGTACAGCTAAATAGATATGAAAAAAAGTGTTACCATGGAGTATCAGACCTACCGGAATTTTATAATGTTTGTGGTATTTGTCAGCTTTTATAAATTTGTAATTTATAGATATCTGTGATCTCATTGTAAATATAAATTCTGTACCAAATTTATTTTGTAATATAATATTATTTTACTTAATGAGTGCTCACAAAATTGAATAAGCTTCAGCTCATAAAACCTGCATCCACTCCTAGCAGAGACAAGTAATAGGCCATAAGAATATGAGTGATTGCATTTCTTTAGGAAAAAAAATGAAAATCTTTTCTAGTTACCTCAGTGATTAATAACATATCCTCCATTCTATTACAAGTTGGCTTTTATCCAAAAGATCAATTCTCTGATGGTAAATTATTAAAGAAAGTCTAGATATTAACATGGTGGTTAAGGAAGGCAGGCAAACCTTTAGTTGAATCTTGATTTTATTTATGAAACTTTGACCCTGTGCAAACTACTTAACCTTAAGCTTTAGTTGCTCCATTTGTAAAATATAGATAATGGTGCTTACTCCAAAGTGTGATGGAAAAGTTTTAAAGAGGCCATGCATTTAAAACTTAACATAATGCTACTCTAAGGCGATGCTCACTAAGTAGAAATGATAGTGAGCTGGAATACATCAGACTCTCCCAAAGAGGTTTCCAGTAAAATGCTAAAACGGTGATGCCAATGTACATGTGTATTTTTGTTTTCTTCAGTGCTTGGAAAACTGACATTCTTGCTCCCTGCTTTCTATTTCTCTATAGGTTTTCCCTTATTAAGGTGGGAAGATTCTTTTGGCTGCAGTTTGCACACATGCTCTGGAAGGATACAGGGAGAATGAGGAGAAAAACAAGCATTTTGCACCAGCAGAAACCAACAATAAGGGAGTGCATCAAGGAAGCTAGTGCCAGATCCAAGATCCCTCCTCTTGCCCCACCTCCCTTGTGGCTTCTGCTCTCATAAAGTCATCACTGGGAAGCAAATCTTGGCTGCAGGAGAGGATATCCTGAGATCTGGCCTGCAGTCTGACAGTATCTTTTTGGCACGTTGTAGTGTAAAACACTCCTATTAGTACTCCAAATTCGTTCTGGCCAGTGAGCATAGGCAAGTGCAAGAGCCAAGAGGAAATTCCCTGGTGGGGAACACTGTGGGAGACAGGGGAACAGGTGAGCACAGCAAGAAGTGGGGCCCTTTGTGAACCCCACAAAGAAGGATAATTTGAAGGAAATTCTTTATCTACTTTGGCCTCTTCTAAGGAAAAGTAAAATAAAAAATGAGAATTTTCTTAAGAATGAGAGGAAAAGAAAAAGTATAAAATAAGAAGAATTATATTAATGCATGTCACAAAAATTTCCAGCTAGTCGCAAGAAAACAATATAATTCCTGGAATCTCAGAGTTTGTATAAACCCTAGAGCTCCTGGTGAAAATTTACTTCCCAGGTTGATTTTAGTATTAAAACTATTCTAGCATTTCCCAAAGTATTTTCTTTACGATGCTATTTTGTTTTATTTGGGGGAAAATGTCTAGAGTGCTGGGTTAAACAAAGGCTAATGGGCTCTCTTTATTGATGTAAATGCATTTTTTAAATATGCTGATGTGGACAAAATATAGTAAATAGTGTTTTACACATATTTGACCACTAATTTCCTCCAACCCACCTTTTTAAAGAGAATTTTACAAGACTATAGTAATACAGACTACATTTAGGGAAAACATGATCTATTCCAATAATAGGACCTGGATAATTTGAGGTGAAAAAGGAGTTCTAAGTTTCTGTAAGCTAGCCATACTATTTCTTTTGTAATATTGTGGAACTCCAATGGGCAATGGTCCAATTAATACTACCCTAAATATAACTCATCTAGTTGTATTGGAATAACTTGAAGTAAATGACCCAGGTTTTCTATTGTTTCTCCCTTCCTATTTTAGCTCATTTCCTTATGTAAATGTTCTTTCTGTCTAAAAGCATTGACCAAACACTTATTATTCCATTAAGATATTTGTGTGGTGGGGTGCATTTGGAATCCACATGAACCACACCTTCCAGTATTCATTCCCTGTAAGAATTCCCTCATCTTGAATTTCTACTGGCCCCCTGATACACTTTTATCAATAAAATGTGAAAGAAACGATGCCATTAGATTCCAGCCGTAGACATTAAGAAGGCCCGGTAGTGTTTATTTTTTTATTTTAGAAGCCTGGCTTGTAGAACCAGCTACCATGCTATATATATATTCAAAAAAACTATCAAAACTATCCTGATAGAAAGAGGATGTTTGGACAGTCCCTGATGGATGAGAAAACACTTGGAAAGAGACCATATGCAAGAGAAATGAGCTGCCCCAGTTGACAGCACCAAGTCCCAGATATATGAGAGAGGCTTTCTTGGACCTTCACTCTAGGCCATCCATGGACTGGAATGCAGCCAAATAGAAGCCATGTTAGCTGTTTCTACCCAATCAAAATCATCAAAATAAAATAAGAAGAACCTTGAGGGTAGTCCTGCTTAAATTCCCGGCCCATAGAAATATAGACAATTAAAAGAAGCCTTGTTTGATGCCACTGAGTTTTAAGATGGTTATTACACAGCACAGATAACTGAAATAGAAGTTGTTCCTGCTCTCTAGTCTACAGTATTTGGGGAAGAGGCATAACTTCACCATACGGATCAATACAAACCAATATAATTGTTAATATGAGGCAGAGGAGGGAAAATATTAGAAGGTTGCTGTGTGTAATAATATTGCAGGATTGAGAGAGAACTCTTGGAGGAATTTGTCATTTTTGTTGGACTGTAAGATCAAGTGGGATTGGTATAAAAAGAGGAGATTCTACAGAGTGGAAGATATGGCCTATAAATTAAATAAATAGGTCAAAAAGATATTGGCTCTGGAGATTTATATATACACACACATGCAAATATATACACACACGTACATATGTGTGTATATGTATACACATATGTGCATATGCATATATAAATTATAATTATATAGGATATGTATATAGAATATACGTATAAAACTAATTATATAGAATATATATATAAATATATACATATATATACAGAGCTATATAGGATGCACACACATACCCATATACACAGAAAACCCAAATATGTTTCTGGATTTATACCAAGAAATTTACACAATTTATCTAATTTAATCCTTATACAATCTTACAAAATAGGCATTATACTCCTCAAATCATAGAAGAGGAAGTTGAAGTTCAAAGTGTTTATATACCTTACTCAAGTTGTAAAGGATTTGACTTAGAACTATATAATTCAAGTGCCCATGTTGTCATTATTCCAATTTGCTTCTCTTTTCAGTCAGAATGCCTGGAAAAATTGTCTAATTAATGTTATTCAGCACAAATTGCAAGTGGCAGCAAATCTGTAAATTCCTGTGTGCGTTGCTCATGCCACCCTTGTGAGCTGTGGCCAATCAACCCACTATATTGGATTTTGCCATGAAAAGTCAAAACTCATTATTCAAATCCTATAATGCAAGGCAAGCTCCAGAGCAAATTATCATGTAGATCAGCACTTCTTAGACTTTAATGTTCCTATGAATTTGGGATCTTGTTAAAACACAGATTAGAATTCAGTAAATTTTGTATGGCCTGTGATTCTGCATTTCTAACACGTCCCTAGATGGTACTAGCCATGGACCACACTCTGACTATCAAGAATCTAGATAAGGTGGTTCTCACATGCTTCTCTCTGCATCTCCCTCCCCACCACTGCCTGCAGCTACATTACCACCCTGACAGTCATCACAAGTACGCCTGGCTCCACTGGAATTCAGATATTTTCCCCTGTTCTCCGATCTCATTAAGTTTTACTAGTCCCATGCTCTAGTCTTTCAAATTTCTAACTGAAAAATTACCTAGTAAAGTAATTCCAGTCAATGAAAATAGTTTTAAATTCAATGCCTCCAGAAAACGTAATTTGCTATAAAACAAATTTCTGTAACTTTTATCCAAAAATATAAACAATGGTGTAATATTTGTGCCTGAGACAGCCTATCAGGAAACAAGGTTTTTGTTGCTTTTGTTGTTGTTTGGTAGGGGAATATTTTGGTAAATATCCAGTAACAGCTAAGTAGGCGTTAGGAGGTTGTCTTCTTTGGTTAAATGTAGCACTAGCCCTGTATCCACTTATTAAAATGGAAGACAAGGGGGATAATGCAAGTCACATTTAATATTTATTTTTTTCTCAACCTCTTCCTCAGCTCATAGGGTCATACGTTTGAGCTGTAAAGGATTTTCTACATATTATATCTTTCAATATGTCTTGCATGGTAGGATTAGGAGCTTTAAACTGTGATTCGATTCTTGAGGTACTGTGAGTTTTTGCTAAAACTTGAAATGGTCTCACTCTAACCACGGTAAAATAGTTAGAATTTCATAGTCAGAAATTGATTCAGAGAGAGATTATATTGAACCCGGTTTCCAAAACAATTTCTATCTTTTTTACCTGGTAAACACTGACATAATAAACTGAGTTTTGTGTAATCTATTCAAAGAGCATACACTGTCTTGATTAGATTGTTTTGGTAATAAACATTGCCTGCCACGCCAGAAAGAAAGAACAGACTGAACTTTTCAGACAGGCTTATTGGGGTGAAAATATAAGTAGATAGGAATTTATAGATATTGCGAAAGGGATCCACATGTTCAGTTAAGTTCTGTGAAGACCCTGGTAAGATAAAATAAGATCTGTCCTTTGATGCAATTACGTGTGACTTAATCGTTTACTTAACACTTGCCTCCTAGCTGCATATTCTTTTGAGATAACACCTGTTTCAGCTTGTGCCTTGACTAATTGCAAAACGATTATCTAGCATCTAAGTCCAAATGTGTACCCAATATGCCTAAGATAAATATCTCTTCTAGTTACTGGCTCAGGAAGAAATGGATAGCTGGTGGTCTGAAATTCATGGAAAAACAAACAAACAAAAAAGCAAATAAGATACAGACCATATTCTTACATTTTTTTGGAGGGGGGCTGGTTATGAAGATGAGGGAGGATGAGGCTTTGGGAGAATTATATGGGCAATTCTTCAAACATTTGTTTCCTTAAAAAACTTATCTGCCTGTGGTTAAAGCCAAATAGAAATATAATTCTGTTAATTCACAATTTGTTTTCACGGAGACTTCAAGGCACTTATGTATTTTTCATGAAGGCTAGTGGACCACTGTTAAGAATCACAGCACATCTCTTTGACAAATAATAAGCATAATATTCACAGCAAAAATTGAAGCTTATGGTCAGTGTTCTCAAAAGCCTGGGACGAGCCTCAGTGAACAGAGGAGATGGCACTTGAGGGCACCAATCAGTTCTGTTCACGGACAATAATGGGCTTCAGAAGCACATAAGATTATCAACAAAAGACGCATCTGAGGCTGCCTGGAGCCTCTCTCCTTTTGCATGGGGGACGGGAGACAAAGGCAAGGTGGGGGCAAAGGTCAGGGGGCCACGAGTGCTGAGGAATCCAACCAAATTGAAGGAAGTCCGAAACGAGGAGTTTCAGAATTTTGATCCTCTTCTGTCTCGGATAGACTATATCAGAAACAATTTAATGCAAAATATAATACTGTAATTCAACTTTTCAGCAAGATAGATTAACCCTATCTAAATTTGGCACAAAAAATATTATTGTGCCCCAATTCGGTGAGCTCTTACTCTGCACTTAAGTCACCAGTTTTTGCCTCATCCTATATCTGCTTGTGGAAATTTTGTTTTTCACTAAGGGGCTAACATGAGTAGGCCTGACCTTGTTTAGCACAGTGTCACCCTGATGGTTAATTTTACGTGTCAACTTGGCTGGGCCACAGTGCCCAGAAGTTTGGTCAAACATTATTCTGAATGTTTCTGTGAAGGTGTTTTTGGATAAGATGAACATTTAAATCAGTAGAATTTGAGTAAAGCAGATTACTCTCCATAATGTTGGTGGGCCTCATCCAATCAGGTGAAGGCCTTAATAGAATAAAAACTGACCTTTCCTAGGAATTCCAGCAGGTTGCCTTTGGACTCAAACTGTGGCTCTTCCCTGAGTCTCCAGCCTGCTATCCTACCATGCAGATTTTGGATTTACCAAGCCTCCACTATTGCATGGCCCAATTCCTTAAAATAAATCTCTCTCTCTCTCTCTCTGTATAAACACATCCTGTTGATTCTGTTCCTCTGGAGAACTTTGACTAATGCATGCACAGTAGATTTTTCTTTCATAAATTCATATTTATTGTTACCAAAAAAAGGCTACAATGTTCTAAAAGGAAGATCTCATTTAGTCTTAATTGAGATTATACTAGAAAATTGGTAAAATTCCAAGCCGCTCTCATATGCAAAAGCAAATGAGTCCTTAGTGGAAATGGTTCTTTTGCTCTTTGATCCTGATTCTTAACTTTATTAAGTTCGACACTGTTGACTCCTATTGACCTTAGCTACCTGCTTTCATTTGGCATGTATGCACGCATCAAGGGAACTAGGAAAGCCTTGCCTCTGTGCATCTGATTCATCTCTTGATTGGGACTGACAGTTCTACAAGCTTTTATGTGGATATAGATAACTTGTTTCCCAGAACTTTCTGGTGCCTAGCTGAGAAATGCAATTTCTTCCTCAGAGAAGGAGGAAATTATGATAAAGCCATAGAATGATATTTCACTAGAAATAAGCCTACCTTCTTCCCAGCCCCAACCTTTAATATATGACTCCTCTAGTGCAAAGACATGATCTAAATGACAACCATCTTTCTCCAAAATGATGTGCTTGCTGTAGAGACATCATTCTAAGATTCTGGCTATGCTGGTTGAATTAGAACTGTCTCTCTAATATAATGGACTCAATGACAAATGCTTATGCTAATTGTTTGATTCTAATTACCTGTAATTAATGGCCTACTCTGTTTCCTTTCTGACACGACATTGGATGTTTTAATTTGTGCATGAAATGCCTTTCAAGGAGTAAAAGAGAAGTCATCTTCTATTCATAATTAAAATTCCAAGTTCTAATTCATAAATTTTATTATTTAACAAAGCCTTTATTATTTCATCATTCCACTGTCCCAATATTTAAAACTTAGAAAGTAAACAATTTTACTTATCACAAAAATATTAGAAGTATATATATGTGTGTGTGTATATATATATGTATGTCACCTCTATTAAAATTACAGTAATAGTCCTAAAAAATTCTAATGCCTATTATTATCCAAAGTATAACCTAAACACTTAGTTGTAATAAATTCCTAACTGCAGCACCATATCTAAACAAGAAGAAAATAATAACTAGAGATATATCTATATAAAGACATTATTAACCAGTAATTACAATTTTGTCTATTTGTCTTTTATAATTTATTTCGTATGCTGTGATTCAAGATTGGGGTTCAGGAGTTTTACTTTATATTATGTGCTTTAGCTCAGTAATAATAGACTACAATTATGTGCTGACCCCTTGACCTTATGATATAGGAAGGCTTTGCTAAAATGGTGGGAAACTGGAGACAATTTACTATAGTTTTCCAATCCCATATTAGAAGATGCACAGGTAACTATATTAAAACACAAATATTTTTACTATTGTAATTATTTTATATGTTATATTAAAAGAGAAAGTTATAAAAGAAATAAAATACTTTAACACAGCTAGATACTTTACTCAATAATTATCAGTTCCTACTTATTTAACATGTATTTTCTCCAGGATTTGGTAGAAATATTTTTTTTACCATTAAGCCTGAATCTCATAATGGATGTAACTCTTTCGGTATGCGTGTAAATATTTCTACATCTAATCTAAGATTCCTGTGGGTAAAGACCCACTTGGCTATAAATCTTCGTGCTTTCGCGCTTACTATCCCTACTCCCATATTTCCTGTGTCCATCTTGATCCAGGGTGACCCCTCCTCCAATAAACAAAAAAATAACCACCCAGTTGACTGCCAACTGTCTGAAGACTCAGAAATTTAATTATCCCCCTCATTCTACTCCCACGACTGCTTTTTCTCTTATGTAGCTTCCCGCTCTCCATTTACACTTTTACCTGGCCCTTTCATTCCGACCTCATAGCCTGACACTTCTTATCTTTTGATTTCTGGGTTAATGATATCATCTGTCTGCATTGGTTTGGAAATGCCCATTATTCAGTTTAGCCCTCATCTTCTGTGGAGTATGTAGAAGGTTTTCAGGAGCCCCACCATAGAGACCTAGACAGATCTTGAATCAAACCAAACCACAGTGGTGCCAGCTTTCTCTTTCCAGGTGTTGTGCCTGTTGGGAGAGTCTCCCTGCTGTGGCCCTCTCACTAGAAGAGATCTGCTTGGCTCCATATGAATGACAATCAAACAGAGCCTGAGTTTCCTTCAGTCCTATACACGTTAACTTGAGTTGCTGCAACTCTTTCTCCTTTACCATACGTACTTTTTTGTAGACCAGAGGACAAAATTTCTGCACCCTGGGGTTGCCCATTATGGCTTCTCTGTCTCTACAAACAGCTACCTGGAGACAAGCTGCCTTCCAGCCTTAGCCCACACTGTCAGATCAGTTATTCAGCATTTGCTTATTACTTCTAGTAACAAAGAATGCACTTCTTTAAAGTTGATCGTTGAATAGTTCAATACCTTAGTAAGTTCCCCACTGTAACTCACACCCAGCCTCCTTTGATTTTTCTGTATTTGTCCTAATTTTATGAGACTAAACAGGATAAATGTAGAAGATTCTGGGATATCTGTATCCCTTATCAAAAATGATCATGTTTGACAATAACCGTTTTAAAATATAACATCAACAGAAGAACAGAATTTCTCAGATGTGACCTTATAAGTACTTTTAATGAAGTCTCTTCATTTTCTATTATATTGATTCACTTAAAAAATACATACTTAACAGGTTCTTTGCTGATGACTTTATGATCAAATAAGGATTTCCAAAATATTCGTTATAATGTCTTAGCTAGGACTGAGTTTTAAGCCAGGCTATTTGGAAATGAATTCCAGCTCAGTCACTTACTAGTTGTTTGGCAATATCTAAGTTATTCAGCCTTTCTGGGCCACAACTTCCTCATCTATAAAATGAGAGTTAAGATAATAATAATACCTACATCTTTGGAGGGTTGTTAGGATTAAATTGATTGATTGATTTATGTAAAGAACTCAGGTTAATTCCCAGTGTGTAGTAAGTGCCTTAAACATGGTAGGATTGTTTTCCTTTGCTTGAGACAGTATCCTTTTATTGCTTGTAGTTAATTTAATTATACTCTTTATAGATTGAATTTTTTAAGAAGGTGTTATATTTTAACTGATAGCATGTTTAATGCTAAATAAAACACCTAGGTTTATTTACTTAAGTTATTCTTATATTTGGAGAGCTCTGTTTGTTTTCTTGCTTTCCAGTTCCTTTATTTAACTAACTAAAGGACTATAATTTTATACTTGTGAAAACATATCCGGTATTCATCCAATGTATTAGTTAGTGTATTTGTTTCCAAGTTTTTGCCTGTGAATTTTACAACATACCTTCTATGTTATTTCCTGTCATTAATAAAACAACTATAGAGTTCAAGTTCAAAGTCAGAACTCTGGGATAAGAGCCATTCAGTCAGGGTGACATTCATTTATTTAGCAACACTTACTATAAATCACATAGTTCTATCCGCCATTCCAGCCACACCTATTTGGTTTCTCCAGAAGGATACCATACAAGGTGCTGCTAAATCCTTCCACAATCTGATTAGTTCTCAACTTCATAGCTATGTCCCCTTCGCATCTCTCACCGATGTCATTGCAGGTCTTGTTTACTGGTCTCCCTGTTTCCACCCTTACCCCTGCAGTCTATTCTCAATCCAAAAGACAGAGTGTGTAAAACCTAAGTCTGATCAAGTCACTCTTCTGCTTATATTCCTTTCATTGCTCCCTGTTTCTCTAAGGGAAAGAGCCAGGATGCTTACCATTATCTGTAGTGTTGTACCTGATCTGACTCACGGTTTCTCTGATCTCATCTTTTCTCCTCTGCACTGTTTACTCTGCTTTAGCCTATCTGCACCACTCTTTGCCCTGCCACTCATTGTTCCTTAAGGTTTTCTTCGCCAGGTCAGTAGGCAATGGCTCTCCTCTCTGCCTGGAACACTCATCCAATAGCTCAAGGTCTCACTCCAATACATTCTCCTTGTTTTTGCTCAAATGTTCCCTTTTTTATAAAACTGACCATCAGCAGTGAATGCTAGACTACTCTAGCATGATTTTGTAAGTGAGGCTATGCCTTCTTGTCATAATTTTTTCTCTGATGAGGAAAAAGTGTCAATAATGGAGGGACATATTATATTCAAAGTTCTAGGAAGTCTTGTGGTAAATAGATACATCATAAACTTTCTGTCTTGTTTCTATAAATTGGAAAATCTTCCTTTGATTCATATCAAGGACATTTTCCAGGTAGTGCTGGCTTCTGCTCCTCAGGAGACAGGGATCAAAAGGCTTAAGTATAGAGTAAATTATAAGATGAAGTTTTTCAATAGAACTAATTGCTAGAGTCATTGCTATTGGCTTGGGTAGGAATATTTCCATGTAGAATGAAAACTTACAGAATTTACTCAATAATTGGCAATGTATCAAGCAAGAAAGTCAAGCTGTAATGTTAGGTCTTTAGAAAACATTTCATAAACGATCATGATAGCCATGTTAATTTAGAAAGTAGAAGCAGAGATTTCCTAGAAATTAACTTCAACCCCCCAAAATGGAAGTACAAACAATATGACTAGATTAGTTTTGAGCAATGCTCCTTTTCTCTATTTTGGTTTAAATACATCTATGCTATGGAAACCAACTGAAAGGTTTTGCTCCTGTGGGCTGAAATATTAGGGCTTTCTGTGTATGCTTTTATGATTATCAGGATGAAATATGATGGTGCCATTTTTATGTTGCCATTATCTCTGATGGATGTCATCCTAACACAATTGCTTGTACAGCATATGTCAGAAATAAGTCACACTTGTCTAAAACAGCTATTTCACTAGGCAGATTTGGCCCTCTTGACTATAGTCTGAATGTGAGTTTCAAAATGCTTTAAAACTAGAAAGTGAAGAACTAAAATAATGCAAATAAGACTTTGATTAGAAAAAGATACATGTAGACTTATTACTCAGTGTCATTTAGCACAGACTATAACAAAAGTAATCATCTGTATGTACTTTTGCATAATAAAAGGATCAGGAAAGGCTTTTTGTTTTATTTTTTGGTTTTTGTTGTCATTTTGCGCCCCCCCCCCCAGGGGTTTTTATGTATCTCATAACCCATTTTCTAAAATCATTCATTTACAATTCAGCAGAACCTTGCTCTGCCTAGCTGTAACTCTTTATCAGGGGACACATACAGCAGAAATTGTCCAAAATCAAAGTATTTGTTTTGTCTTTCTAGTTGGTGATATTCTTGTATTGAAAATAGACATTATTTTGAGTTTGGAAAGCAATTAGTTTTCAATGATTTTTCTGGTTTTCCCCTATTATTCTCTTCCCTGTTCTGAAATTACTAGGAAAGAAAAAAGCATATGATTTTGGTATCTCCACAGAACCTTAACCCAGCACTTCCCATATGACAGAGGCTCTATAGCCGTCATGTAGTTGACTGAAGAAATAAGTAAATGCATTATCTTTTCCAGACTATTTTATAAGCAACAGTAGTGGCGATCTTAAAACGTACAAAGAAAAATGACTTTCTCTTAAGACCCTTCTGTAGCTTCCTATTGCACATAGACTCAATACAAATTCGTCCTTTTCCAGGGCTTGTAAGATCTACTCAGACTTATGCCTTTTCCTTCCTCCACCTTTTTTGGGTCATTATTGAGTTCTAAAACCAGTGGTGATCTTTCAATTATTTGCCCAACCAAACCCTTTTCCAGCACAAAGAGTTTATGAAGGTTGTTTTCTTGGTCCAGAAAACTCTTTTTCTCAATAAAAAAGAAAATGATTAAACACTTCAGCTCTTATTCTAACATCGTCTGAGAGTGCTGATCCCACCCCACAGGCCTGCCCACGTTTCAGGTAGCCCTTCTCGTTATTCTCTAGTTCAGCATCCTGTTTATTTCCTTCATGGCACATATAGCTTTTCATAATATTTTATTGACTTGGTTTTGGTCTTTCTCATGAAGGAAAAAGTAAGTTCCATATCTGAATGGTCAACTTTGAATCTCCAGGCCTGGCACAAAGAAGACGCCTAATAAATATTTGTTGATAAACTCACAGGAATTTGTCTTTATATTTTTAATCGTTTTAATTATAAAATGTTCAAACACGCACAAATTTAAGGAGACCAGTACAATACACATCCTCCTGATTTAAAACCTATGAAATTTTTGCCAGCTTGGCTTCACTTCTATTCTTTTACACTTTTCTTCATTTTCCTTTGATAAAATAAAATTGTGGACACTACATCATTTCTTCATACATTTCTAAAACATACTTGTAATTATTCAAATTTTCCATAAATGTTTTTACCTATAAGATGTTTTTATTTGCGGAATTAGATTTATAGTTGAGCTGTACCTGGATTGTGATTGCTTGTATTGTTTAAATATTGGTAATCATCTCTAAAAAAGGTCCACTTTCTTACATAATCCTGATGCCATGATCACAACTAATATAATTAGTAATAATCTTTTAGTAGCATCTAATACCCGGTCCAAAGTACATTTCCTCTATTATCTCATAAATATCTTTTTAGAGTTTATTTTTTCAAATATATATTAAAACAATGCCCAAAGTTTGCATTAGTTTATAAATCTATATCTATATCTAAGGTCTCTTTAAACTTAAATCAATTTCCTTTCCTTTTTTTCGCTGTCACTGACTTATTACAGCAACAGTATCGATGGTCCTATGTAATGTTCCACATGCTAGAGCTGTTTCATTCTGAGGGCATCATTCAACTTGTTTTCCTACCCCTCATATATTCCTCGAATGGATATTATCTCTAGAACTTGATTAGATTCAGGTTCCCATTTTGACAAAATTGCTCCATAGAAGGTACCATGTGCTTCAAATTGCTTCACATCAAAAGGCACAAAATGATTAGTTATCCTAACTCTGAGGCTAACATGGAAGCGGGATTCAGGTATCAGCAGCCTGATTACTCTATTTAGATTTTCCCATCAAACTTTTTGCTAATGATTTAATTACTGGTGATCGTTACCAGAATCAATTGCTTCTTAGGGTGTTAAAATGGAGATTTTTCTAATTTTATCTTTGCCTGCACATTTGTTAGCTGAGATTATTCTGGTTTTGCTCTTGGTGGTCCTTTGGCCTCCCCTCCCTGTAGTATGGGGTTTGTGGGCCTTGCTCTTATAGCTATGTTGAGAAGATTATCCACGTGCTATTGTTTTTCTCTGTCTTGTTTTTTTTTCCTTTTTTTTTTTCTCCATCTAACCCTGGTTGGGTTTGGTCTTGGGAAGGGAATTTAAGGAGACTGAAAAAATCTATGTTGCTGCAGTGATAACCTCTCTGTCACCTTCATGTTTTAGAGTCTTCGTTCACCATTTCTTTCTATGTGCATCCCCAGCCTCCCATTTCTGTTCTCTTTTTTTCCTTCTAAACGTTTCTAGTCTAATTAGCAATTTAGTTTTTCAGTATTAAAGTGGAAGGGCAGAGCTGATTTTGCATATATAAACTTAGTTAATTGCACAGCTGTGTGCTGGAGTCATATAGGATCTTCTTTGTGAAAAACTAAAGCTTACTTCTTCTCCAGTTTAAAAACTATTCCTTATGTCCTTTTAATTTATGAAGGGGCACAGAGTAAGTTCTGGTCTCAGACTGTCCCAAGGTATTTCTTGAAGCCAATTCTATCTTTTACTTATTTTTACTGGAAATAGCACTTTGTTCTTTCCCTGATGGTCCTTGGTAGCGTTAGAATGTCCTCTAAAATTCTTTGGAACTTATTCAAATTCTCAGGAGACGTTTTTATCAATAGGACTTTTTATTTGTGCTATTAGATGTATAGTTTAGTTGTTCCTGGATTGTGACCACTTATATTGTTCAGACATCAGCCGTTTCTCTTGTTAAAATTTGTGCATTCCCACCCCCATGCCTGCCCCTTGCTGTTCACCATGGAGGAGAATCCCAGTGACTTACAGTAGTCAATGAGCTTGTCACCTCACTAATATTGACTTCTCCTCCCAGGGATTGAGCACTGCACTTTGGGCTACCTGAGTCTAAACCAACCTAAGCCCACAACACGTGAGACCTAAAACTAGATATGGTGAGAACAGCTAGAAATATTTTACATTTGTTTCTGTAAACTGCCTCCTTCCTAAGAGAATAACTAGAGGTTATTAGACAAGGCCTTTGGAATGACAAGTTACCAGAACCACATTCATACCCTTCCTTCCTATGTATCAGATGCAAGCTACTGGGCTGTGTATTTGGACTTGCAAGATGTAGGTAAATTTCACCAAATTAAGCTAAATGGTTATACAAAGAAGCCAGTAAAGATCACTAAAGAATAAACTGTAATTATAGATAATAGTGTCTATTTTCACTGTAGAAAACATTGACATTAGAAGATAACTGAAAGCCAAATAGGCTTCCTCCAGCAAAGTGTGATTGGAATGATGTACCAAAACCATACTTACATCAAAATATCCTAACCTCAGCTGGCTATTCATCTTTTCCTAAACTGAAATTCTTATCATCAGGTTTTATCAGCACCTGCCTTTTCCACACCGCTCATCTGTAGTTATTGAGACGCTTCACCTAAAATTTGACCAAGTCATCCAGGTTTCTAAGTCATTTTTGGTGAATATTCAAAAACTGTATTAGGTGTTTGTGTCAACCAACTGTTTTGTCACGGTGCTGCTATATTTAGATGAGTCCATGGAGCACCATAGTATGTGGGTGTGTGTATGTTCATGTATGTGTGTGTTATGACTTTATATTTATACATATATAACTATGTATATATTTATATCAGTAGCTTAACCACATAGAGGAGAATTATTTTAATAAACTTTAAAACAAGTAATTTGACTGTGGCTAATTGATTATACTTTAAGGACAAAAAGAACTGCAATGAAGTGTAAAACAGTATTCAGTAATGTATTAGTAATAGTATTTAGTATTTTCAATAATAGTATTGGTATTGTTATTATGATACTATTATATATACATTGTAGGATGAGGCAAATAAGTAATTATGTTAATGATATGTGGAACCAACGTTTAACATATAAGAAATAGATGCAGACATAAAATATTTTAAAAAATTAATCAAAATCTCTGTATCTTTAAATTTAAATTGAAAATATCAGTGTAAACACTTTATCTGCAGAAAAATCTTTATTGATCTTGATCACCAAAAAGGGCCAGTATCCCAACCCAGTAACAATGATCACCTCTCATCCAGAAGTGGACTCTTAATTCCATTTTTCATGGAAAGGAACTAGAGCTTCTCAGAGACATGGCTATTTCTAGATCTGACTGGGGTTGAAAATATATCATATGTTGTGACACCAGAAAGTAAAGGATTTATCAAATACTATTAGTGTGGTGATAAAAAGAAACAAGAACCAATTTGAAAGAATGGTTAAAATGGGATAATTTGAGTATCACAAAGACTAATGACTGCAATGGATTAAAACCCATCAAATATGTTAAAATCTATGATTTCAAATTGAAAATAAAACAACTAAATTGGTCATCTTGAAATTTTTCCAGCACATCAATTTCTTATTGTTCTGAAAACTGATAAATAGAGGCAAAGAATCAAGAACATATCTGACCTATCACATACCAACTGCTCATCAAAGTAGTCAAGTAATTAATGGCTATTTGCTCTTAGAAAATAATTCCAACTAAAGAACTCAAATTTCCCTTAAAATAATTTAACAGTAGTGACAGGAAAATGGGGAGGGGTGATACAAATAAAGCAAATTTGTCTGTTATTAATAATTGGGTTGAATTTATGGGATGGGTGTACACGAGTCTTTATTACACTATTCTCTCTTTTTTAATGTATGTTTGAACATTTCCATAATGAAATTTATAAAAATGCCAAAACAACTAATAAGGAAAAGAAGGAGTGTGAGGGATTTGGGGAAGAAGTATTGGTTCTGACTGCCTAGGTGGGCCGAGTGTGGAGCCACCACTGCATTCTCTGAGTGGCAGGGACAGTATGAAAGCACCAGGTCTTGGAGAGACCATGGACAGGGACATTTAGAGGGCTCATCATTGTGCCTACCACAGGTGAGTAGCTCAAATTTATTTGTGAATTGAATGGGTTAAAGATAGAGAAGGGTGAGATATCTTTAGAGGTTTTGACCTTATTTATACACTAAGCAGCTATGGAAGGTTTTTGAGAAATGGATGTAAATATTTCAATCTGCGTTTTAAAAGTCTATTTTTGGTGGTAAAGTGAAAAATCTGGATTAAGACCTTAAACATTGCTGATACAGATATTAGTTGGTATATTAGGATATTATTCCAGATAACAGAATATGAGTAAATGAACTAGTAAAGTGGGAGTGAAGAGGAGACAATGGCTATGAAAGAAATTGGAGATTTAGAAGCATCAAAATAGCATGACCGGTTGTGGGAGGAGAATGGAAAGAAGTAAAATAAATCTGTATACATCTATTAAAACTCCTTAAGAGAAAAGGGATCATTACCCCAAATAACTAAGGGGACACTTTTCTCTTTGAAGGATTTAACCAGGAGTTTGTGTGTGTGTGTTTGTGTATGTGATTATATAAATATTTTTTATTATTTACCCTTCTTATTCACTGTTATGCTGTAAATAGCCAAACAATGAGGTCAACTCAACATTTGCTTTTGCTCAAGGCTACATTCAGCAAATTAATTCTTCCTCCAATTCAGAAGAGAAATAAATCAATTACCCTTGCTGAAGGGTGGCTGTCTTGAGTGATTTCAGGAAAAACTCAGGTCATTCTAAAGCAGTGTTTGAAATAGCTGCAAAAAGTTAAGAGCAAGATAAGCACTAATTTACAACCTGCTTCATCCTCATGATGTGCTTAATAGAGGACAAATTTTATCACCGGGTATTTTCAGGATAAAACTGATATTTCAGTATTTCTATGAATAAAAGTACAGTGCTGCACTGTATGAGATGAAGAGTATTTTTGTAGGACAGGCCTATGACTAAACCTTACCAGTAGCATTACAAGGACAACAATATCCATTTTACCCCGGGACAAGCTCTTTGTACCCTAAACCTTCCTGACTCCCTTTCCTTCCCCATTTTTTCTATTTTGAAGCTTCAGTGCACAGCTGTGTATCCTAGCTGTTAGTTTTTTTTTTTTTTTAATTCTGCATGTGAGCTGCCACCACAGTATGACAACTGACAGATGAGTGGTGTGGTTCCAGGACCAGAAGGCAAACCCGGGCCGCGGCAGTGAGAGCGCCGAATCTTAACCACTAGAGCACCAGGGCTGGCTCTCCCAAATTTCCTAATATATATTGTCTTTTGTAAATGAGAACCTGAGAGACAGAGGGACACTGGACTATGGGCTGATTGAAGACAGAAATATTTTTTACTTATTTGGGTAGCCTAAGCATCTACTAGTGACTAGTAAGAGTCCAAGGAAAGAAGGAAGGAAGCAAGCAGTTAAGTTAGTTTATATATAGGAAGAGATAAATAGAGAGATGATAAAAAATAAATACAGAGGTGAAAGAAGAGACAAATTAAATGTCTCTTTCTACTATGGTAGGAGAAAGAACGGGCTTTAAGCCTGTGCTTGCATGAAGAGTGTATTGGATAGAGTTGATTCACAGCTGGACAGGAAAAAATCGAGCTTCAAGACTGGGAAAGCTTTGAATGTCTGTCTTTGACTCTTGTGCAAGCTAAGAGCAGTGGGATTTTGATGTGCCATTTAAAGGCCAACACTCCCCTGGTGACGACCAGGGGCAGTTTGTTTACTGATATTTTTTCTTACCTAACATAATCAATTAGACAGTCCAGCTTGACTAAATGACCGTAGGGGCATAAAAACATCACTGGGAACTTCTGCCTTGAACTCTCCCAAAGCCAGAATGCATCAGGCATCTCTTGCTGGTTCAACTAGGAGACAAAGCAGGTCTGTGTGGGATTAAGGATTAAGGACCCTCTCTTAGACCTCCAATGCTTGCCTGATATCTTTCTCTTGCTGCATCTTTTGCCTTTAAATAGAAGCTTTATAAAATCTCATGAGTACTTTCAAATAATGAAACTTGCGAAATCTTTGCAAAGCATTCTTGGAAAAAGAACATGAGGCAAGGGGAGAAAAGAGAGAAACTGGCAGAAGTGGTGAATAATTTGGGGACTTGAGAAAAGACTGCTTTTAGCTTTTGCAGCATTGGTTTTGAATGGTTCATTGATTCACATTTGTTAAGCTCAAACCTGACAAAGAGCCATCACTGAAGTCCCTAGTACATACCCATTAGCATCTCCTATTTTAATTGGTTTCTTCTTAGATTGTGCTACAAAAGGATAATAAACTAAGCCCTACATTGCTGAAGTGTGTGGCTGACAATTGCTCCAGAAAAGGAGCACGATACCAAGGATTTTGGGAAAAACAAACAAAACAACTAGGATGGTGCAGGCTAGAGCTAACGAAGGAGATGTTGAGTGTGTTGCCGTTCATGATCCCTCATTCTCTTTCTTTTCCTCCCACTGAAGCATTAGTCACAAAAGTCTTTGTATTGTCTCTAAAAATGAATTAGAATTAGACTTGCATCATTTGAACCAATGAGCAGATGGAATTCTGGATTGAGAACCTGTTATAATTCTGTTTTTTGGGTGTAGGTCTAAAATCACGAGACTCTTACCTTTCTGTTTCCAGGAAAAAAGAAATTTAATCTTTTCAAATCCCACATGATTTATGCAGGCTGACCTGCCTGGAAAAAATCAGACTTAATGCCAAGTTATTAATGTTTGAAATCAGGTTAACAGATATTTCATTGTAGGCTCACATTTCGGTGCTATCTACTATTTCATTATGTCTTGGGCTGCACATGATCAGACATTACTCATTGCTATTTGTAGCTGAGACATCACTTTTCTCATGCTTTCAACTAAAACAAAATAAATGGCATCATTTCCAAATGATCGACTGACAATCCACTAAAAAATAACTAAAATTCTTTTTTTGATCCTCTGGCATTACTATCCAGTCAGATAAATGGATGATGAAGAGAAAGCAAATGACAATACCTTTAAGGTTAAACCATGTAGAGGCAGAAGGAAAAATAATTTTTAATAATATTTTACTCATTCACATTTCAATGAGTGAAATACTTAAAATTGTATATATATATATATATATATATATATATATATATATATATATTTTACCTTAGAGTGAGCAGAAGCATACAAGTTTTGAGTCCTAGGCTGGGAACTAGGCACCCCATTGCTTCCACTGTGTTTTATTGACCAAGCCAAGTTAGAGAGACAGTCCAGACTTGAGGGAGGGGATAGTATACCCCGTCTTTTATGTGAGGAAACTGCAAAGTCACATTACAAAGGGAATAGGAACAGGGTTGAGTGAAGGATTGTGGTTATTTTTGCCATCTGCCATACCAGGGAAAATTCAAGGAAAGATACAGTGACATGGGTATTGAATTAGATTAATAATTTAAGATCCGGTCCAATTTTCTGTTGTCTACATAGAGTAAAACTTCTCTTTTCCACTTTTTCTAAACAGGTTAAAAAATGTTCCCTTTGCAAAAAAAAATCATCTTCTGAAGGAAATGTTTTTAAGATATTGGTTAACATTTCATTATGAATAAATTCAATTCTTAGAGATTTATAGAAAGCTCTAAAATATAAATATACATGTTAATTTTCCTAGTATTTATTATACAAGAATATCATTATGATAACCCTTTGTTCTGATTTTTCTATTATAATCCTATGGGGCCTAAAATGTTTTATTGTTTCATAAATTCCATTCCATGTCCTCCAAATCTACTCCACTTTTGACAGGTCTGTGTCCTAATTTTTGTTCCAGGAAATGCCATTCTGAATAACTTATCTTGAAATGTGTATGTATGTTTATGCATGTTAATTGGACTTAGTTAACAAAATAATGAGGATGCAGAGGAAGCTGGAATGAAGGTTAAGTTCGATTTATAAGATAAGGAGTTTCTGTGTTCTGACCGGTAGAGAATACAGAAAATTGACAGGTTATTAGGTATCCACCAGATTGATCAAGGGCTGTAAGGCAGATGTAAATGTTGGGGCATATTTAGCAGTGAATAGCATCTCATACCGTCAGGAGAACTCTGGGAGGCACAGAGCAGGCAGAACCTGGACAGTCACCAGAAATGCAGTCATCGTAGTAGAGCCTGCCACCCAGGGCACTATCTGGGAGACATGGGGATATCAGAGATTACAAAGTAGATCAAGCCAGGAAAAGACCGAGCACACTGGGAACTGAATGTGAGCCAAAGCAGGCATGGTGGCACTCTGCTAACAGCAGCCTCCCTCCCTCCATCAACAATGGAACTGCAGTGCAGAACAAAATCATGGGGTGGGGTCTTCCCAGAGCCTGCAGGTGGAAATGTAGGTGATAGGTGAGAAGGTTACATGGAGTCAGTATACCCGGGGGAAATGAGGCACATCTATTCCTTTTTGAATGTCTTTATGGACTATATGACTTGGGCACTTATATTTGCCATTTACTAATTGTGTGACATTTGACAAGTTATTTAACCTCGTTGTTTCCAGTTTCCCCTTATATAAAATAAGATTAATAATGAGGTACTAGTAATCACCTACCTCAAATGGTTCTTTTTTTTTTTTTTTTTTTTTTTTTAATTTATTTATTTTTTTTTTTTTGTGGGGAAGACCAGCCCTGAGCTAACATCTGTTGCCAATCTTCCCCTTTTTGCTGAGGAAGACTGGCCCTGGGCTAACATCGTGCCCATCTTCCTCCACTTTATATGGGACGCCGCCACAGCATGGCTGACAAGCAGTGCGTCGGCGGGCGCCCGGGATCCGAACTCGCGAACCCCGGGCTGCCAAGCGCGAACTAAACCGCTGCGCCACCGGGCGGCCCCCTCAAATGGTTCTTGTAAGAATTAAATGAACTTGTATAGGTATTTTCTTTGGTTATCTATCACTGGGTAACACATCACTCCAAAACTTAGTGGCTTAAAATAATGACAATGTTTATTTTGTTCAGAAATGTGCAACCCGTGCAGAAATAGCTTATTCCTGGCCCTCTCGTCATCATCTGGGGTGGCTAAAAGGTTGGAGACAAGAACATTCCTATGACTCTCTTACACACATCTGGCAGTTAATGCAGTGTTGTCTGAGACCTTGGCTGCACTTGTCAACCAGAACATCTACATGTGGCCTTCCTATGGGACCTGGGCTTCCTCACAACATAAAGGCTGAGGTCTAAGTCTAAGTGTCCTGGAAGAAAGAGACAGCCAGACAGAATGATATTACTTTTTACCAATTAGTTCAGAAGTTATAGCATCACTTCCACTGCATTCTGTTCATCGAGGCAGTCACAAAGGCCCATCCAGTTTCAAAAGGAGTCGAAATAGTGTCCATTCTTGATGGAGGAGTGGCAAATTTCTGGACAAACATAAGAACTGGGATGTATGTTTCAAGAAAAGGAGGACTGTATAGAATGTTCCTGCTATCCTAAGAGCAGAACCCAGAACTTAGAAGAGAAGGCAGCAGGCACTCTATAAATACTTTTTGTTGCTCATTCCTCTCATCTCACAAGTCGTAGAATTGGAGATGGGTTTCTGTAAGTAAATGGATTTATGATCTTGGTCCTTGTGCTAACTCAGTATCAGAATCATCCAGTTAAAAGAGAACAGTCAGAGGATGGTTTAGTAAGCGTCTCTTCAAGGTGCCTAGGGCCTAGTACTGGACAAATATCAAGGGATGCAAAGGGATGCCTGGAAATTGGCCTTTAATGTACCTGTCTTTGAAGTTATATTTACTACTGGGCTAGATTCTATATTTGTATCTGGTTAGCAGGTAAGCATCCAGTTATACTTGTGAGTTGTTACAAAATTATAAAAGCAAAAACTGAAGAAAAAACACACAAAAAATGAGAAAAACAAAAGAGATTTATTTCCAGATCCTAGAGTAATTCACTCTATGTAGGCATGTTAATTCTCAAATATCTGCACCTCCAACTTGGATTATGTTGCATGTTAGTGCATCTCTTGCCATTTAAGACATGTCCTGTTGTGAGGCTCAGTTGTGCCCAGTTCTGATTAATCCTTGTATCAAGCTCTTTCTACTGCCTCCTCAGGAGACAGTGGATGGAATGCTTCCATTCCTGTTTTTCTCCAGTCACCTCTAAATCTAGAGCTAGAAATCCATTCATGATGCAGCATTTATCACTTTGTTAATTTTAAGGGAAGAGTTCAGATATGGCAATAAGAAGAGGTTTATAGCAGAATCTTGCCATAGCTTAGAAATTATGACAACAGCACTTTGAGTGAGAAAAAATATTATCAATTTCAAATTACTAAAAATCTTCCACGTGTCCCAAGCGTTATCCCTACGCTCCAACCTGGCTTTCTCAGAACAGTAAAAACATTTTCTTTTTATTCCTTGGATGATATGTCTGTTACCTTCTGGCGTTACTTACATTCAAGCCATCCTCTCCTTTCCTCCATCAGACTCTCTATTCTTCCCTTTCACCAGTCAAGGTGTGAAATTAATTGGATTAGGACACTGCCATTCACTCTGATGCCTTGTAGTTTAACAGCTTGTGCTCTAGATTCTGAACTCCAAGATAAAGACAAATAGTAACATGCCTTTCAACTTTGTTCTCTTTTTTCAAGTTTATCTTGGCTGTATACATAGCCATTTTCATTTGTTTATAAATTTTAGAATCTTGTCAATTTTCTTTTTCTTCTTTTTTTTTTTTTTTTGTTTGTGAGGAAGACTAGCCCTGAGCTAACATCTGTTGCCAATCCTCCTCTTTTTTGCTGAGGAAGACTGGCCCTGGGCTAACATCCGTGCCCATCTTCCTCTACTTTATATGGGGGATGCCGCCACAGCATGGCTCCACAAGCAGTGCATCTGTCCATGCCCAGGATCCGAATCTGTGAACCCCGGGCCCACCGAAGCGCAGTGCATGAACTTAACCACTACGCCAACAGGCCAGGCCCAAATCTTGTCAATTTTGATAATAAAGCATATACTGAGATTTTGAGTGTGATTGCTTTGAATCTATTGTGATGTTTTATAATTTTCAATGTAGAAATTTTGTGGTTTTTATATGAAATTTTTCCTAGATGTTCTTGGAGTTATTGTAAATGTTATTATTTTTAAAAAATTTCTTTTCTGGTTATTGTTGCTAGATAATTTCTACAAAAATACAATGGATTTAAATATTGGCCCTATATCCAGTGATTTTACTAAATTCACTTATTGTTTTTAATACTACTTTATGATTCTTTTGGATATTCTACATACACAATAATGCCAGCTGTGTACAATAAGTTTTAATTTTTCTTTCCCAAACCTTATAACTTTTATTTCCTTCTTCTTAGGTTATTGTTCTAAGACTTTGAGTACAAAGCAGAGAGTAAATCATGATTGCAGACATCCTTACTTCATTTCTGATATTTGCTATCACTATTTCTGCATTAATTATGATGTTTACCATGGGTGTTTTGTAGTTACTATATACTGAATTAAGAAAGTTCTCTTCTATTCATTGCTGCTTGAGAGTTTTGATTATGAATCTATTTTGAATGTCATCGAAAGCTTTTTTTTGCCTCTATAAAGATCATCATATTATTTTTATTCTTTACTCTGTAAATATGGGTGGAATACATTTATTTATTTTCAAATACTAAACCAACTTTACCTTTTGTGAACAAATCCAAATTTTATACCATAAAACTATAAATTTGTGTATAATTCTTTCATATGTCAGTTGATCTGTTTGCTAACTTTTGTTTAGAAATTTGCATGTATACTTATGAAAAAGAACGACCTATAACTTTCCTTTCTTGGAATATTCTTGACAGGATTGAGTTTTAAAAAAAAAAGGTTATTTTAGGCTAGTCTCATAAAATATATCGGGAAGCATTCTTATTTTTCTATCTTCTGGAAACATTTGTATACAATTAGCCTTATTGCTATCTTAAGTATTTAAAATAATTCATTGATGAGGGCACCTGGATCTGGAGTTATTCCTTTCTGGGAACTTTTACGTTTATAGATTCAACTTTCTTAACAGACATTGGTTATACAGATGTACTATTCTGCTTGGCATGTTATGATTTTTTAGGATTTATGCCCACTGTGTAGAAAAAATTCTGTAGTATATTATCTTTTTTATATTACTATTATACATTTATTATTATTATATGTTTCTATTATTAATAAATAGTATATGTATTATTTATATTATATACTTCCCTTTCTTTCTCTCTCTCCTTCCCTCTTTGTCTTTGACCAGTCTTGTCAAACTTATAAATCTCCTCAAATATTAATATTTGATATTGTTGATTCTAGTGTGTATTTGATTTCTAACTCATTTATTCCTGTTTTGGGCTTTATTATTTCCATGCTTCTATTCGTTATATTTAATTTGCTATTGGTTTCCTGATTCTTAAAATGTGTACTTAGAACATCGATTTTCCCTGTTATTCTTTTCTTACGTGTATATTTAAGGCTATACATTATTCCATAAGTGTCTCTTTAGTTACATCCCAAAGGTACTGAGATAATATATTTTCATTATATGTCAGTTCAAACAATTTCTTATTTCCATTGTGACGTCTTCTTTGACCCATGAGCTATGAGCTATTTATAAGTGAATTGTTTAATATCTTCACATTTGAGGATTTTAAAAATATAAATAATTGCTATCACATCACTGTTTAATTAAAATGTGGTCTGAGATCATTCCCTAAATAACGTCCATTTAGAGTTTGGAATTCATCACTTGAAATCAGGACCAGAGACTCCCCAGTCATCTTTAAAATAGTGAGTTTTTGTTCCCAAACGAGAAAATCGCAGAAATTAATTTTACAAAGTTAATGTATTTAGTCTGAAAGGGCAACAAGAATACAATTCAGGATCTGCTGCACCAAACTGAGTTCAATTCTTTTTCCATCATTTTTCCTCCACTGGATCTGGTCCTGATTTCAAGTGATAAATTCCTTTTGTGCAAGAATACACAAAAATCTGCCAAGAGCATGCAACGATTTTCAGGCAATGGGTAGCCAAAATCCAGATTTAGACAATAAAATTTTCCTAGCTCCGCAGAAGAATTCTGCAGCTATACTCAATTCATATTCCTGAACAGAATGTGAAGAGAATAATAAATAAATAATACACTTAACAAATTAACTCTTTCCAGAAGAAAAGGAAGGTCTGCCCTGAAGTCAACATTTATTTTCTACCCAAGATGGCAAAAACTGCTTGAAACTTTCAAATGTTAGTTTTTTCTAGCCTTAAAAATCTTACCTTTCAATAACAGACACCTTGTCTGCTTATTTTATGATTTTTCAGTGACCCTCTGTGTTATATTCCTTCAAATAACTGGATTTCAAGATTTTCTAACGGAGCTGAGAGCACATTTCATGAGTTATCCTCCAACTGGTAGCAGCATGTTAATAATTCCCATTTGTATTTTAAACTAATCTTTTAGAAGCTGCTAAGAAAAACTGAAAAGTTATCTAAGTAGAGATATCTTTTCATTTCTCCTGAACATAAAAGGATTTACATTATCTAGATGTGAATACATGCTCCCCCTTCAGCTTCATAAAGAGAAGAGTCTGTCAGTCCTCTGCATTTTTTCTTAATTTCCGAATTGAGTTTTAGAAAATGAATGTGAGAAAGGAAGCTGCATCCTTCAAGGATGCAAACAAAAAACATTCTAAGCCAAACAGAGCCTCTTCTGTCATGGTAAAACATAGAAAGGAAAGCACAAAACATTAAATCCTAAGAAGACAAAATCAGATTCAATGAATACATATTGATTTTGGTGACAGAGAACTAATTGAGCCGATGATTTTAATTTTGAATATTTGTTTAAATAAATCTAGAGTTAGTCACAATAATCCTCAAATAACAAACTTCTAAAATAAAGGCTTTTGCAGATTTTATCTCCCACTACTATTGTATTACTGTCTATTTTTTCCTTCAATTCTGTTAACATTTGGTTTACACACTTAGGTGCTCTGATGTTGGGTACATATATATTTATATCTTTTTAATGAATTAACCCTTTATCATTATGTAATGTCCTTCTTTGCCCCTTGTGGCAGTTTTTGACTTGAAGTCTATTTTGTGTGATATAAGTATAGCCACATCTGCTGTCTATTATTTACCATTTGTATGAAATAACTTTTTCCATCCCTTCACTTTGCGTAGCCTTAATCTGAAGTTATAGTCTACTATAGCAAATAGTTGGGTCTTGTTTTATTACTCATTCAGACACCATTTGCCTTTTGATTGGAGTGTTTAATCCATTTAAGTTTAAAGTAATTATTATTATTATTATTATTAACTATAGTCACTATGCTGTGCATTTCATTCCCAGGACTTATTTATTTTATAACTGGAAGTTTGTACCGTTTGACCACCCTTACCCATTTCAACCACCCTTCATTCCCTGTAAAAGTAATTATTGATAGGGAAAGATTTACTATTGCCATTTGTTAATCATTTTCTGTCTGTTTTGTAGTTCTTTCATTCCTCTTTTCCTCTCTTGCTGACTTCCTTTGTGTTTCACTGATTTTTTTGTAGTAATATCCTTTGGTTCCTTTCTCTTTTTCTTTGTGTATCTTCTGTACATATTTTCGTGTGTGGTTACCATGGAGTTTACTGTATTGTAAATCTTGAAAATTTTGTGTTTCCCATGATGCATCAACATCCCCACAAAGAGGCTGTAAGCACCAGGAGACCAGTCACAACAGTTTGATAAGGTTGACCCCTGTCATAATCTCCCCCTCTTGCCCTCCCCTGACTGTGACCTAGTGACATCCAAATGCACCAGTGAAATCCCATACCCTCACCCCTAATAAAGGCACTTACCCATGGGTCCTCATTCTCCCTCTCAGCTCCCACCTGCTTGGTTGTGTCCACTCACTTGGTGCTCTTCTTACATGGCCCCTGTGTGGTGTATGTGCTTCCCTCTTCTAGGACCTGTGAGGATAATAAATCTCTTTCACTTTTGGGTGCCTCTCCATGGTGTTGCTCTGTGTCCGCACCTGACTCATCATTAAAAAACCAATTTCTTAAGTCACATAATTATTCCTTATAACACACATAAAACATCTTATACTGATAATTACATCTTAAGCTGACAGCAATTTCAATCACATACAAAATCTACACTTTTACTTCCCCACCCCCCTGTTTGTTACTGATGTTACAAAATAAATAAATGAAAAGAAATAAATGCCATTGCAGAACATATAGTACTCAATTTCATCTGCTGGAGCATCTTATGTCTTGGGTAATGCTTTCCTCTGAGGATATAGTTGGGGAAATTTCTCCCACCACTTCTAGAGCAGCACGGTAGAACTGGGCAGGTTCAGGTGGAGTTAGACTGAGGTCTGAGAACTGCTTATTATCTCATCACTATGGGAAATCTGGTAGGAAAATTGGATTTGCCATCAAAGGTGAATATTGGTTTATTTAACTAAAAATATCTTTTTAATGTCTGTACTGTATACCAACTTTTTTGTTACCTAATAATAATGTACATCAGAAATACAGAAATAACTGGGGAAGTGTCTTTTTTGTTGTTGTTTTTGTTTTTTAAGTACATGTAGAAGTTCTGTCCTCCAGAGAGTCTGGTTCTATAGAGTTGAGATTATTCTTTCGCCTACATATTTGGAAAAGTTCTACAAGTGATTACAATGGCTACTCCTGGTTAGATGCCACTGATTTAGTAATTTATATATAATTAGGCCTACTAGCAGTTATAACAATAACAAAGACAACATACAAATTAGATTATTCTAAATCCTCAAAACGCGACATCTTGCAAGGTTTGTATTAAAGAAAAAGTGTCGAGAATGTTCTTTAAATACTAATTTTAATCTGACGTTCAAATGAGAATGCTGTATCAAAAGTTATATGATGTGTGCTTAAGAAAACCAAGCCTATCAGAAGTAAGGCTAACAGGCCAGCCATGGTCACCCAATGGTGAATTCTTTCTCTTTGCAAATTTTAAAGTCTGGGAAGAAAGGGTCTCAGGCCGCCTGGGCTGAAATGTCAATAACTGCAAATGTCCACAGTAGTGGGACAAAGGAAATGTTCAAAAGTTAATAATTTCACAAATTTTGGTTGTCAATGATCTCTAAGGAAGGAAAAATTATTATTTTTATCTCTTGAGCTACCTTGATTTTCTTTCTCTTTTAAGCTTGCAAGTGTCTATTTGCAAGGCTGTGCAAACCTACTTAAAAAATGGTTCTTAGAATTAGAAGGTACACGTCCTGTTTATACGACAGTTTTTAAATGTATCCTGTGTTTTGTGTTAAAACCAATAGTTGATTAAAAATAAAATATGATAGTAAATAAATAAAACATAGGTACACATTTTGATAAAATGGTTTATTTTCTACCACTTCCAAGCCTTACAATACTGTACAAGTCACTCAAACTACTGACATTGAGTCTTTTCATTTACAAAATAAGGATAATAATATTTACCTTACATAAATCACAGAAATTATAAGGAAAGAAGGAAAATATTGTATATGAAGGTTATTTTCAAATTGTAATTGCATTAATACAAATACACAGTTTTAAGAAAAATATAATATGTCAATATTATTGAATTATAAGACCAAAAGGGATTTCAAAATTCACCTGGTATGTGTGTTCTGTGCTCAGATAAAGGCAAATCATCCCTACATCAGTAGAAATTTTCCTTTAACAAAAATAGATTCTTTATTCCACATAGTCTAATCACTCCCACAAATTTTCTCAATTTTCATCATCCAATTGTTTTTGAGCAGTAAGCCTCTTTCATTCTCTATATTTTAGAGATGTAAAAAAAGTAAAGACAAAGATTACCAGTGACTTTAGGAAAAAAAAACTTACAGTCAGCACAAGGACTTGCAATCAAAGTTGCTCCCTCACAATCTAGAGATTTGGAGTGGGTTTATTAAGCTTTGGGGAAGAAAAATAAGAAAAAAATTGCTCAGAGCTGACCTAATTCCAAACTGTAATGATTATGTCTTCTAGACAAAAGATTTCCTATTTATTAACATATTCCAAATCCTCTTTTTGGAGGTTTCCAATTTCAATGTAAGCTTTAAAAAAATAAATCTGATTTTATCAGTCAGGATTAAGTCAAGGAAGCAGATCTACTATGAGCATTATGAATTAAAGGATTTATTAGAGTAAGTAGGCTTTACATGACTCTAGGAAGAGATGATGATATGACAGTCTCCAGAATTCCAGCAGAACTGGAAGATAAAAGAAAACGTCACACAAACCAGCCTCACTGCAACACTGGCTTGAGTGGACAATACAGAGCTTGTAGGGAAATTCTGAGAAGCCAAGTATTTTCAGCCTCCAGACTGGGACCATGACAAGGAAACTTGCAGAGAGGTCTATGGGACGCTGTTACCTCTGTGTGGCTACTGCTTCTGCAGGTCTGTTGCGAAGCATCTGAGCATGGGCCTGGGGCTGCAATCTGCGAAACGCCTACAAGAAAAGACGAGGCCAAGACCAGGGTCTGACTGATTTGGCCAGTAAAATACAATGAATCACTTGTAGATTAAGATAGTTTATTACATACACAGACAGTAAAAGGAAGAGCCAAAAGTATCAGCCCCTTATCTCTACACATGAACAAGGAGAACCCTGAAACCAAAGGAGCCAGATGACTGCAAAGCAAGTTGTAAGACAGATCATTGCTGAGGAGCCAATTTTAGACTGCAGCTGAGAGGTTTCAGTCTGCAGTATCTTGAGGGGTTAGGGAAGAAAGCCCCATCCCTCATCAGAATCTGCAAGGCGATGAGAAACTGTCTCATGACAGCCTCCCAGGCGGGTAGGGAGGTGACTGGGAGATGACATCAGGATTGCTCCTTGCAGGCCCCCATGTTCTGAGAGGATCACAAGATGTTCTGCCAAGATTCCGGTAAGCTGCAGTTCAAGTCTTTCTTTGATTTTTATAACCTCACTCACAGAGGTTACAAAACTACTCACATTGCCCACCTGTTCCAAGTCCTCTGGGATTCAGGCCTGGGTCCGAGGGTCTGCAGTGAAAGTTTAAAGTGCTGTTACCTCTGAAATCTCTATAAGAAATGAGAGTAAAAGGCAAACCTACTTTGTGAAGCTTTGATAAAATAAAGGATGATGGTATTCCATCAAGCCAGGATCAAGAGGGGGAGAGAGGAAATGGTGAAGGCCAGAGGAGCCAGGGGGAATGTATTCACCTTCAAGTTAGCCCCTGGAGACGTTCTGAACTAATTTGAAGAGATATTAACACTGCTACAGCATCCCTCAATTGTGATGATTGAGATAAGGAATATAACTGTGTTTTATTATTTTGTGGCTTTTGAATCCTCAGATTGGTGTGATATAGGAATTACCCACACTTTTCTTTTTCTGAAAAAATAGATTAGAACTTAAAAATGTTAAAACATTGACAGTAGCTCTTGAAACCTTAAGTAGACATTTTTACTCAATGTTTATATTATCCATGTAAATTTATGACTACTAGAGTGGATAAAAATTAAGGGCATAGTTGGTGAGCATGGGTACATATGTAAATGTGTGTCTATGATGTAAGTAGGTCCCAACATAGCCCTTTAATCTGAGCAACAAGCTGTGAAGGTTAAATAAGCATAAAGTTTAGGGTTCAAACCAAATAATTGTCTCAAAGTTAATTAGCTTTAATTTTAACACAAAGCTCAACTTGAAAAGAATTTTAGGCATTAGCAAATTGATTATGATTTTGTAATAACAGCTTTATCCCCTCCTAACTAGATATGCAACCACTTCTTGAGACTGGCCTTATTTACTACAACCATCCCCACTCATTATGCTGAAAGACTGAAAGTACAACCAGACAGTGCCCAGACCATATACGAAAATAGAACTTTGACCCGCAACCTGCAGCAACACGCAGAGAAAGCCAACTCTCAGATCAGAAAGCCAGACCACAACCTCTGTAGCCCTTAACCCAAAATAGTTAGGACTTGATCAGTAACTGACAGCTTCCCTAATATGCCCCCCTACTTTCAACTTAGGGCCAGTCAGAGAAAGCCAAATATACTTCACTAACCAGTTATACAGGATGCCTCACTTCTAGTCATCTAGCATCCAGCTTCCTCATGTGAACAGTCTCTAATCATGGAATACCTGAACCTTTCTCTGTTGTCCTCTGTTTCCCACTCCTCTGCCTCCCTTTGATTCCCTGCTAAAACCAAGTGATATTGGCTGACTCCTTTGTTCTAGCAGGCTTTGAATAAACAGTCTTTGCTTATTTTCATTTGAGTGGTCTTCATTTCTTTCCACAATGCTTAAATATACTTACTTAGTGTGGATAGTTTAAGTAATTCAAGACTAGTGAATGATTTTGAAATAAACAATTAGCAGGTATAAACCTTTGGTGACTGGATTTGAAGAAATAAAAACAAAATCTCCTGAAATATCTGACAATAATGTTTGTAAGCTACTACTGATGAAGTGACCATATTCCAAGCCCTGTGCTGGAAGCATCCTATGCTTCACCTCATTTAATCAAGTCAACAGTTCTAAAGAGTAGCTATTACAGATGGAGGAATCAAGGCACAGAGAGGTTAATTTCCTTGCCCAAATCTAGTAATCAAGGAAATGGATTTCAAACTCAGATGCATCACTGCCCCCAGCCCAGCATTTTTCCCCTGGACTAGACAACTTTCAGAGTTCATAGCATAGTGCTGATTTCCTCATAATATTAATTGCTTATTGGTCCCTTCACTCAGTACTTGTGTAGTTCTCAGTCCAAGAAGAGAACCAACAAAGGAAAAAGCAACCTAGCTTTGTCTTTAAGAGCTCATATGGTAGGCAAAGGGGTTAAAATGAAACAACATGTAAGATCCAGACTTTCTAGTTGAGCTTGTAAGTTTTGACAATAGTAGGGGTAAAAGGGTGAGGCTACTGAGATGAACTCAGATCATAAACATGGAATGAAGGAAGAACGATTCTGACACGTGATCATCAAAAGCCTTAGCAAGTAAATTTAAATGTGATGTTCTCTTCTTCCCTGGCACTCAGTTTGTCTGTCTCTGGCAATGGTTTCCCTAACATACAAGTCCTCCCATCAATGCTGGTTTGTAAAATTCCCCATCCAGAAGCCTGTTTATTAACTGTCGACAGTGTTAGGTAGGGCATTGAAGAAACCAAGCTTCTAGTCTGGTGGTTCTCCACTCATGTTTCCTAGGCTAAATGCTATACCAAGTAAATTAGAATCTCTGAAAAGAAAGCTTCCCAGGTGATTATAATATGCATTCAAGTTAAAAATTATTGTTCTAGACCAGGGTTTCTCAACTTGAGCACTACTGACACTTTAGGAAAGATAATTCTTTGTTGTGATGGGTGTCCTATACATTGCAGGATGTTTAGCAGCATCCCTGACCTCTACACATTAGTGGTCAGCAGCACTCCCACTTCCAGTGGTAACAACAAAAATGTCTTCAGACATTATCACTGTCCTCTGGGGAACCCCTGATTGAGAACCACTGTTCTAGACCAAGATCTTCAAAGGACCTCGATTTTCATACCATTGAGTGGTTCTCAGATTGAGCATACATCAACACTATCTAGAGGAGTTTGTTCAGACTTAGATTACTAGACTCCACTCTCAAATTTTCTGATTTAGTGGGTGTGGGATGTGGCTCAATTGTCTGAGCATATACTAGATTGATAATCATATTTTAAAAATACGTTTATCTGCTTCAGTCCAAAGCTCAGAATTCCAACATTACCAGATTCATTCCCCACCCTAGCTATTTCAGAAAGTCCCCAAGTCATATGTAAAAGTGTCCACAAAAGTTATTTCTTCTCCTCTTCCTACTTTGGTGGATGAGGTACTATTTCAAGTCACCCAGTATCTGATAGGTGATGTCCTCTCCTGCCTCTCTTTCACTATACATGACTATTTGTCCAGTTTTAATATGCTTAAATAGCAAATAATGTTTTCTAAGAATAGCAAAGGTTCCCCTCACCCCTGCTCAGGCTATAGTTGGTTATCTAGTCCAAAAGTTGCAAATACGTTGTGCTCACTTAGTTTTACTACCTTCCCTTCCTACAGCTTTGATATGGCTCCCTAGGGAAAAGGCTAAGACAGAGAAAATTATGGTCAGTATATACCCCACAAAATTTTGTCCCGAAGCTGACTCATGTTTTTTGGACAAAGTTGGTACTCCTAATTCTTTCTCTTCCCTTAATATACAATCATTTCCGTGAAACTCCTCATTTCTCAGAGCGCTGGAGGATCCACTTTATTAACTGTCTGGATTTTGTTTAATATGAGAGCTTTGTTTCTCAAGTTGGTCAAATTGCAGAGAAATGGGAGAAATGGAAGATAGTGAGGTAAAGGCAGCTTCTTACTCATTTTTTTCTTTTTGCTTGAGGAAGATTCATCCTGAACTAACATTTGTGCCAGTCTTCCTCTATTTTGTATGTGGGTCACTGCCACAACATGGCCACTGATGAGTGGTGTAGGTTCATGCATGGGAATTGAACACAGGCCTCCAAAGTGGAGCAGTGTTGAACTTAACCACTAGACCATAAGGCTGGTCCCCTCACACATTTTTGATTGTACACAAAGTTATATTGTTCTCTTAATGGTTTTTATCTATTTTGGAATTCTAATATTTGTTAAATGAGCCAGTGTTGGTCTGGTCTGTCCAAACAACATAAACCTTTAGTCTTCAACAGAACAGGATTTCATCACTTAGCACTGCTGCACATATTTGCATTTTTCTAAGTGATTTGGTCCAAGGATGGCACTTCCTTTGATTTAAGTGGGTAGTCTGGCACATGGTTTTAAGAGATTTTTAGCAAAGAGGTTTCCAGTCATTGAACATACTCATGTCGACTATGTGACTTGTTTCTTTAAAAATTATGATATAATTAATTATTTTAGTTAATTTAATGATTTAAATTAGTAAATAATTTAATTAATTATTAAATAAAAATATAGTTTAATGTAATTCTAAGTCCTGGAAAGAGATTGTATACCAGGTTTGTCCATTTCTTCTTATTTATAAAGGACTTCATATGCCAGCTACTTTTCTAGTCAGTTTAGTACCTTTACTTACCACAACAAACCCACAAATTATATACTCTTTCTGTCCTTGTTTTACCAGCAGTGAAATCAGTTACAAAGAGCTGTGAGTTATGTGCCTGAAGTCACATAGCTAGGAAGTGATAAGAGAACTTTTCTTTTCCCATAGAGCAGATAGGAATGGTTGAATGGTCTGAAACCATAAAAGTTCCAAAGACAGAAGCTTTAGTCCCTCATTTGGGGTGGGGGAGGATGGTTAGGTGGAAGGAGAGGGTATTGTTTTTTTCTCTGCATGAATGTTTTCCTCCAGCTTCCTATTGACAACTTTATTTTTTAAACTAAGTGGATGCTGAATTGCCTCTACTATTAAGAAGGTTGTGTTTGTGTGTATGGGCAAGGGGGTGGGAAGTGAGCTGGATGGCAGAAGCACAGTGCTAAGGTTGAGGACTATTCCTTCCCCAGTACCCACCATCTTATTTTCATATGGGAAGCAAAGAGTTCAGATACTTCCCTGGCAGAAAAGCATTTTTTTTCTCCATTAAAAACAGGTAATGGTCTTTTACACAGTGTGATGTTTCACATAACAATGTCAACACGGTGCCAATGTTTCTTTACAGATAAGGGTTCCTCTGTGAATAATGTGTATTGCTTTTCAAAGGCACTAATGAGGTAGGTCTTGGGCTCACAGATTCATGCCAGGTGAAGAACTTTCTCCCATGTGGAGGCTGACGTTTGACTTCCAATGGACTATTTTCTCTTTCTTTCTGCTCATTATTATAATGTAGGTGTTCACAGCATTATTCCATTTAAACCTACTTTAAATTTTGAGTAGAATTATTCAGAGTTTCTACATCACCAAATGTCCTTTTTTAACCTTGTTTTTCAGAAGACCATTTTTTCTTTCTATAATTTTGTACTGAACAGACTTCTTGGTCCTTTCAGAGGATAGTAAGCCTTTGGGAGTATAAAAATTGAACAGCCGCCTCCTGGCTGACCTAGTGAAGAAAACATTTAATAATTATCACCTCAATTATAGGAACATGTACTAGAAAGAGAAACGGACATTTGTCCTCTCATTGAAACTGAACAGCTGCTTGTTGGCAGATACGAAAGAGTTCCCCCATCCTCCAGGAGCTCATTTTTCTGCCATAGTCAACAGAGTGGGGGAGGAGACAAAATCCTAATACATAACATCTTTTAGGTACTTAAAAGGCTATATGCACTGTGCTAGCCTCTTTACATGTGTTGTTTTATTTAGTCCTTACCCCCATGCCTTGCAATTACCATGAGTCACTCTTGCTATTCTCATTTTACAGCTGAGAAATTGAGGCTCATGTAACTTACCCAGTTTCACAGGGTCCATACTTGGACAGTCTTCTAGTAACCAGATGTACACGAGTTTTTAACTTTGGGTTCATGGACCTCCAACCAATCCACAGAAAGAATAGTAGTTCAGTACAATTGCTTTTGTTTGTAATCTCAAATGATATTTTATGCATTTACAAATGTTTACAATAGTCTATAGAGATGGCCACAGGCTTCAACAGGTTGACATAATGGCTGATGGCACCAAAGTTAAGAACTGTTGTTGGTTATATGATTTTTACCAATGTTTCCTTTCTGGGGGATTTCATTTCCTAATCTTTTATTTTATCCAACATCTCTGTGAACTACTTAAATTTGGGGACAATGACCTGCTCTAAAGAGGCCCTTTCATATTATACATAAGAGAGGTAACATTTAAAAGTCAGTATGATTTCTATATGTGATATCAACACTCACTTGAAGTCCTGATTTAATGCATATAACAACATATAAACAATAAAAATAGCAATGATTCCATTTTATGCTGATGTACCCTGAAGTTAAACAACTTCACATCCTTTCCATTATTCAGTCTTCCAAGAACTGGAAGCTCACAGCCAATATATTTTTAATATCTCACCATTGATTACTTGAATATAATATATTATGATAGACAGAAATGCTTTTGAAAGTTTCCATTCAATATTTTATGGTGAGAATGAAAGGTTTATATTGTGACACATAGAAACATAAACAGTGTCAGAGGATAGAAAGTGATGGAGGCAGAAAATGGTTTACTCTATTAGAGTCGATGGTGAGGAAGGGCTTCTTTGACAAGATGCCATGGTGCCCCTCTGACACAGATTGCAGAGAAGGACAATGTATGCAGATATCTGGGAGGAGAGAGTTCCATTAGACAAAGCAGAAAATGCAAGAATTCAGAGGTAGGAACATGGCTGTGCATTTGATGAGTAACGAGGAAGCCAGTTGGCTGAAAATGAAAGGACAAGGGGGAGAGTAGTGGAAGGACATCAGGCAAGTGGCCTGGGACAGGTCTCACAGAGCTTTAAGTCATGGTAAGGAGGTTAAATTTTATTTTGATAGGAATGGGAAGTGTTGGAAGATTCTGAGCAGAGGAGAAAAAATTGACCTGACTTTATTTTGAAAGGATCATGTGGCTTTTTCTAAAATTAATAAACATTTTTTTCAGTACATTTTAGGTTCACAGCAAAATTGAGTGGAAAGTACACAGTTCTAGTATACTCCCTGACCCCCAACCCCCACAAAGAGACTTCCTCACTATCGACGTCCCACCCCATATTGGTGTATTTTTCTTTGTGGCTTTTTTATGAAGCAAAGATCTTAGAAAGAGAAGGCTGGAAGCAGAGAAGCTGGTTAGGCTATTTCTCTAGTCTAGTCAAGAGAGGATGATGCCTTGAACGAGCTTGGTAAAGGTAGAGAGAAGTTTTGTACTTGAAATGCCTACTAATTGGAATATTAAGAATGCTAACAAAGCGCCAAGGAGGGAGAAATTAATTCCATTACATGTTAAGTAGCACTGATTTCACCCCTCAATTTTCCCAATGCTCCTCAATTTTTACTCTGTGAGATACCTTTTAACAAGATCAGAGATACCCCTTTAACAGGATCTGACTGGCTTCTATGGAACTAAATTGCATAAGGTAGAATATATTAAACTGCTCATTATTCATTCAATTTTTCATCTTTGAGTAAATATTTATTAAGCCCAACTTAGAACCAAAAAGCTGTCTTGACAATTTTAGGTTCCATTTCAATGACAGAGCTGAAACGCTAATATTTATTCTCAGCTATTCATTAAATGGAAGCTCTGCATTCTTTTGGACATCCTGCAAGCCTCTGGGTGAGCAAGGGAGTCTGTGCTCCTGGAAAAAATGACTCCAATGAATAAATACTAGCACTTAAGTCTGTTATCTGTTAACCACTCTATAAATCAATAATACCTCAGCTCTTCTGTTCTGCCTAGTGACCATATATCTTAAAGAAGAGAAAATCAGGCCACTGTTTACCAAAATTAAAATGAATCATAGCTTTATTTTTCACTTGGAGAAATATCAGCACTCTGTGATTTTGGAGTATCAGTTTATTAAGAATATTTTTTAAACATTGCACTTGGGAAAGTGTCAGATTGCTTCTTGCAATGTGTTCAACAGACAGTGAAGAACTGAACCCCTCAGTGCAACCTTCCATGAGGAACTGAATCCTCCCAAAAAACAGTTGAGTTCTGAAGCAAATCTTTCCCCAGTTGAGTTTTAAGATGACTACAGCCAGCACCTTGATTGCAGCCTGTGGAAGATCCTGAAGGGGGCCCAGGTAGCCGTACCTAGATTACTCACCAACAGAAACTGTGAAATAATAAATTGTTTTAAGTCACTGAATTTTGGAGTAATTTGTTATGTAGTAATAGGTAACTAATAGAATAACCTGCCCCTTGTTGTTAATGCCTTCGAGTTGATTCCAACTCCTAGTGACCCTGAGTATAGGAGAGGGGAACCCTGCCCAGTCTTTTTGCACCATCCTCTCACCTTCCTGCACTCTATCAGACAATGTTCCACTGCTATTTATAGGATTCTCATGGCCAATTTTTTCAGAAGTGGGTGGCCAGTTCTTTCTTCCTAATCTATCTTAATCTGGAAGCTCTGATGAAACCTGTCTGCCATGAGTGACCCTGCAGGTATTTGAAATACTAGTAATATAGTTTTCAACATCACAGCAACACTCAGCTACTACAGTAGGACAACTGACAGATGGGTGGTGTGCTTCCCTGACTGGGGCATGAACTCGGGCCGTGGTGGTGAGAGCACCAAATCTTAACCACTAGACCATCAGGGCTGGCTATTAGACTCATAGGCTAAATAGACTAATGCCTTTTGGTATTAATGCCACTACTTAAAATAACAGGAAAAGTTCCATCGTCTGTTTCTCAGTGACTAGCAATGATTTAAAAATATCTATACTTTACAGCTTCAGTGCTGGCACAAAGAATCCACAACAATTAGCACACAAACCAGCACAACAGAAAATTAGATACAGCACTTCACCAAGAACGTATGTTCTCCTTATCTAATCAGATTCCTCATCTTTCACTACGATGCTATAAAAGATAGGAACTGAGCAAGGGCAGTGCTGGTCAGCATTTAAAGGGGATTTTTCCAAAAGCAAATTCAAGGACCCAAAAAAACTCTAAAAAGAAATGTCAATTTTTCATTGCTGGGTTTTCTTCTTAGTACCCTGAATGTTATTGTAGTTAAGATGCTTTTTCTAAGGTGAAATGTAAAAGGAACAATCCAGACATGTTGGTCATTAAATTTCATGTGATGTCTTTCTGAAGGGCAAGAAATTAAAAGCTCACTCTAATTAACATAAATATGTTCATCTTACCCCAAGACCAAGCAGTTATAATTGTCACTTTAAGAAATTCTTGACATCCTGTCACAATTATGAGACAGGATCAGAGTAATTATCAGCACACACTATTCCAGATCTCCATTTTCAAAGTATCACAACTCAAATACTCATACTTCATCCATTCTAGGAGTACATAAAGTAGTTCCATCTCGACCACAGAGGTTTTTTTTCAATAACTGTGGAAAATCTAAAAAATTGCCTTATGAGAAAGTTCATTACAGAAATACTGTACCTCCTGCTTCCTCTTTCCACTATCTCGCCCCTTGGAAAAAGATGGCTACTCCCAGCTACAATCACTTTGAAGTAATAATGGAACCAACAGAATCTTCCAGGAGAAGCTTTGGTAACTGGTTCATGCCTGCTTATCCAGGTTCCTCCTATAATAAATGGGAATGTAGAAAAGTAGTTTAGGACCACTAGAAGGAAACATACACACACACACACTCACACACACACACACATTTATGTGCTAGCACTTTCTGTGTAGTGTCCTTTGGATTGGTGATCATAAAATGAAAACCAAATATTTTCACCCATATCTGAATCCTAACTCTCCAAGTGAACTCTTAGCATTTGTTTTAGAGAAGCACAGCTTGTATGAACAGTTTCAGTTCTCTTCAAAAATTTTACCTTTGCAAATTTGTACCCAATAAATCAATATTTTTCTTTCTTCCTTCCTTCCCTTCCTTTTCTTCCTTCCTTCTCTCTTTTCTTTTTTTCTTTCTTTCTTTCTTCCTTTCTCTCTCTCTCTCTCTCCCTCTCTCTCTCTTTCTTGTTTCCCTCTCTGTCTCTGACCTAGACTCTTAAAAATCATTCATTACTGTGATCTAGTAGACACATCCATGCAGGACAAGGAGCAAGACTGTTTTAGCTGCTCCCTCTGATCAAGGCTGTTTAAAAGAAAACCAGAAAGTGATAGGGGCACATTTGGAAGGAATTGAGGAGAGTCCTCTTAGTGGAAAGCTCTTAGCCTAGCATGAAGTGATGTCCAGAGTGTAACAGAATGGTTCCCCCAACTGAGCTAAGTTTCTAAATTTATGGAAACTTATCTCTCCCTTCCTATTAAATAACTGCTGAGCTGAAGAAACTCATTCCTGCTCTGTGCTGCCAGTAGACTCTGGAGGCTACATGAGCAAAGGGAAGTATGTATTTACAACTCCAATAAGTCTGACATCAGGAAGGTGTAAGGGGAAACAAGAGAGCAGGGTGAGAAGAGAGGGATTAAGCAAGCTGATAAGTCAGACAGAGAAAGACAATTACTGTATGACTTCACTTATATGTGGGAGATAAATAAACAAACATAGATACAGAGAACAGATTGGTGGCTACCAGAGGGGAAGAGGGTAGAGGGAGGGTGAAAGGGGTAAAAAGGCACATGTGTATGGTGAAGACTTTCGGTGATGAACACAATCTATACAGAAGTTGAAATATAATGATGTATACCTGAAGTTTATATAATGTTATAAACCAACATGATCTCAATAATATGAATTTAAAAAATTAGACAACCTGAGATTACTAATTGGCAAAAAGATGTGTAAGCTTCCTGTGGAGCAATTTTATGCTGCAAAAGGCAACTTGTAGCATACAAAAGGACTTGTATTACTTTGATGAGACCCTGCCCAAGAAGGCAGGCTGCCTGGACAATAAACCCCAGTAGTAAAAGTCTGGTAGGGTAACTCTAGTTCCAAACGCTGAGAAAGGCTATAGAAGGTTAACCAAAGACTGCATCAGGAGGGAACTATGAAGTATGTGTGTTCATGATGAGTACCAAAGAACCAAGGAATAGACCCGCCCCCAAAAGACAACCAGAATGTGGAAGCCTACAAAGATAACTTCAAAGAACAATGGCAAGCTTGCTTCCAGTAGGCTTTCTCTAATTCCCTCTCCTTTTATCTGCTCCACCACTCTCTCCCATGGAATTCAAATTTCTCGGCCTTTCTTCCCTGACTTTTAAAGAGCCAATAGCAAGAGAGTTGTGGAGAAAAGAGAAAGAAAATATGGAATAAAAAGACCACATAACACCACACCTCTGTCTACTGCATATTCAGAGGCATAAATCGGTGGGATTAAAGAGTGTTGAATTGGATGGAAAATTGAAGATTTGATGTAAATCTGAGATTATTATTATGGCAGAAAGCAATATAACCAGAAAGCTATGAAATTTGCTTAAGATATTTTCCAGTGGAAAGGAAAGAGTTTCCACAGTTCATTTGCAAGCAGTGAATAAAAAAAAAAGGTGAGTTCCTATAATAGTCCATGCATTTTAATCTTTTCAAGAATCCATTTACACAAGGATAATCTACTGATGAGAGTATAGATTAAGTCAATCTCAATAGATTTTTATAGAGTCCCAAATTTAAGAATGGGTCTGTTTATATGGATACATGTTTGGAACATGTAGAACTAAGCACATTATGAAGTCTCAATTCTGATATCCAAAGAATAAACAGATTAAGTACCTCTGATTATAGAATAGAAATATTTGGCTAACTACAGAGCATTAAATTATGTGAAGCAAAAACTAATAGAATTGCAAAGGGAAACAGATGAATCCACTATCATAGTTGGAAACTTCAGCACTCCTCTATCAGAAATCAACAGATCTTGCAGGCAGAAAAATCAGTAAAGACATAGTTGAACTCAACAACACAATCAATCACTGGATATAATTGACATTTATAGACTACTTCATCCAATAACAGCAGAATACACATTCTTCTCGAGCTCACATGGAATATTCACCAAGAAGATCACAGTCTTGGCCATAAAACACATTTTAACAAATTTAAAAGAATGGAAATTATACAATATCTGGTCTCAAACCACAATGTAATTAAACTAGATGTCAATAACATAAAGATAACTCGAAAAATCTCAAAACATGAATATTAAATAAAATATAAATAACACATGGGTCAAAGAATAAATCTCAAAAAACTTAAAAATATTTTGAACTAAATGAAAAGGAGAAAAGAACTTATCAAAACTTATGGGATGCAACAAAAGCAGTGCCTAGAGGGAAACTTATAGCATTGAATGCATATATTAGAAAAGAATAACAATCTAAAATTAGTAATTTAGGTAATTAGCATTACCCTAATACTAAAACCAAAGACATTACAAGAAAAGGAAAGACCAATATCTCTCACGAACATAGATGCAAAAATCCTCAGTGAAATTTTAGTAGATCAAATCCAACAGTGTACAAAAAGAATTATACATCATGACTTAATGAGATGTTTCCCAAGTATGCAAGGTTGGTTCAACATTCAAAAATCAATATAATATACCACATCAACAAGCTAAAAAAGAAAAATCAAATGATCGAACAACAGATACAGAAGAAACAATCAACAAAATCCAACACCCCTTCATGATAAAAAAAATCTCAGCAAACTAGGAATAGAGGGGAACTTCCTCAATTTGATAAAGAAAATCTACAAAATACCTACAGCTATCTTCATACTTAATAGTGAAAAGCTCAAAGCTTTCCCACTAAGATTAAGTGCAAGGCAGGGATGTCCCCTCTCATCTTTTCATCAAAACACTAGAAGTTCTAGCTCATGCAATGAGATAAGAAAAGGACATGAAATGTATACAGATTGGGAATGAAGACATAAAACTCTCTTTGTTCACAGATGATATAATCATCTATGTACAATATCTGAAAGAATTCAAAAAAATTCTATCTATTTTTTAATATAAGTAATTATACCAAGGATGCGGGACACAGGTTGATATACGAAAGTCAATTGCTTTCCTATATACCAGAAATGAAAAAGTGGAATTTGAAATTAAAAACACAATACCATTTACATTAGTACTTAGGTATACTTAGGTATAAATCTAACAAAATATGTGCAAGATTTATATAAGGAAAACTACAAAACTGTGATGAACGAAATCAAAGAAGAACTAAATAAATGCAGAGATATCTCATGTTCATGGATAGGAAGACAATCTTGTCAAGACATCATTTCTTTCCAAATTGATCTACAGAGTCAATGAAATCCCAAGTAAAACCAGCAAGTTATTTTGTGGATATTGAAAACTGATTATAAAGTTTATATGGAGATGCAAAATACCCAGATTAGCCAATAAATATTAAAGGAGAACAAAGTTGGAAGACTGACACTACCCAAGTTAAAGATTTACTATAAGGCTATAGTAATCAAGACAGTGTGATATTGGAGAAAGTGTAGACAAACAGATCAATGGAACAGAACAGAGAGCCAAGAAATAGAACCCCATAAATGTAGTCAAGTGATCATTGACAAATGAGCAAACTCAATACAATGGAGCAAAGATAGTCTTTTCAACAAATGGTGCTGGAACAACTGAACATTCATATATAAAACAACAATTCTACACACCGACCTTACACAAAACTCTTCACAAAAATGAACTCAAAATGGATTATAGACCTAAATGTAAAACAGAAAAATATAAACTCCTGGAAGATGAAGTAGCTGAAAACCTAGATGACCTTGGGTATGATGATAACTTTTAAAATACAACATTTAAGACACAATCTATGAAAGAAATAATTGATAAGATAGACTTCATTAAATTAAAAACTTCTTCTCTGCAAAAGACATGTCGAGAGAATGAGAAGACAAGCCACAGACTGAGAGAAAATATTTGCAAAAGATACATATGATAAAGGACACATATCTAAAATATACAAAGAACTCTAAAAACTCAACAACAAGAAAATGAAAAATCTGATTAAACAATGGGCTAAAGAACTTAGATTTCTCACTAAGGAAGATATACAGATTGTAAATAAGCATATGAAAAGATGCTTCACATCGTATATCAGCAAGGAACTGCAAATTAAAACCATAAGATACCACTATACCCCTGTCAGAATGACCAAAATCCAGAACACTGACACCACCAAATGATGGTAAGGATGTAGAACAATAGGAACTTTCATTGATTGCTGGTAGGAATGCAAAATGATACAGCCACTTTGGAAAATAGGTTGGTAGTTTCTTACAAAGCTAAACGTATTCTTACTGTATGATCCAGCAATTGCATGCCTTGGTATTTACCTAAAGGAGCTGAAAACTTATGTCCACACAAAGATTTGTACATGGATGTTTATAGCACCCTTGTTCATAATTGCCCACTCTTGGACACAACCAAGATGTCCATCAGTAAGTGAATGGATAAATAAACTGTTGTACATCCCAACAATGGAATATTATTCAGGGTTAAAAAGAAATGAGTTATCAAGCCACTAAAAGCAAAACTATTAAGATCAGTGATTGCCAGGGACTGGGGAGAAGGATGAATAGGTGGAGCACAGACAATTTTTAGGAGAATGAACCTGTTCTTTATGACACTGCAATGGTGGATACATGTCTTTCTACCTTTGTCCAAATCCAGAGAATGTACACCAAGAGTGAACCATAATATCAACTATGGAATTTGGGTGATTATGATGTATCAATGTAGCTTCATCAGTTTTAACAAATGTACCACTCTGGTAGGGGATGTTGATAATGGAAAGGCTAGGCATGTGGGGTGGAAGGGGTTATATGAGAATGCTCTGTAGCTTCTCCTTAATTTTACTGTGAACCTGAAATTTCTCTAAGAAAATACATTTTTAACAAAAAATAATAAGAGAAATACAATGGAATTATTTATGTTTGGGTGTATATATTCCATGATTACTATGATTGATCAAGGAAATCACATTGAAGACTATCTAAATTAGTACTATCATCTTACCATGGGAGACTCAGCTACAGACAAATTATGTGCATTTAAAAGAAAACATTGATCTCTTTAGTATAGGTACATAACAAAGAACAAAATTAGTGGAATTTAAAAATATAATGCTAACAACTTATATCATCCCCAGTGCTTAAAACAGAGCCTGACATATAGCAAATGTTCAAAAAGTATTTGCCAAATGAAAGAATGACTAATTCTTTCAATTCAACTGATCACAGGACTGACAGGATATGGTAGATTAGAGTTAAAAGTTGTTATGAATATAGTATAGTGAACAAATTAGCATGAATATCTTTTAGCGTACACTCCATTTGTAGATCTAGCCTCCTCTTCCACAATGTCAATTATCAGGATGAGTGCTGTGGCATTCTTTTCCAGTACAATACCTATTCTAGGAGGTGATGCAGGATTTAAACTAATTCAATCATTACAGAATAACACTGAGTAAACGGAAATGAACTGTCCTAACACTCATTCTAGCATTTTATGTTAAAAAACAGGGCAGATTTTAAAGAGTAGTGTTTTATAAGACAGTTTACAAAAACTTTTAAAAGGTTTTGGGATGTTTTAGTACAGGGATATAAATTTTATTAATTTTTTTGCTCGCTTTCTACTAGAAAAAATAAACTACTGAAATGTAAATTTCACCATCAGTAAATAACTTTTTGAACTTCAAAAAGAAAAATACTGCCATGGTAAGTGAATTGGGAAGATTTCTTTTTTCTTCCACATAGAATTCCAATCTGTACAGATCTCATCGAAGTCTAATCCAGCTTCTGCTTCAAGTTTATGCAGGTGTGTTCTCTGATGGGGCGGAGATGAGGGGTGACTCAGGGAAGAGAAAGGATCGTTTAAAATAAACTTTGCATTTATAAATATTAAAAACTGCATTGTTTCACTCTTCAGAACAAGTATTTATTACTATTTATTGTTTGAAAACATCATTTTTTAAATTGCTGCCTTGCATTTATCCAGTTCAATTTAGGCATCATTTTTTTTTAACTTTAGGTTTCCTGGAGTGTAATTTATATACAGTAAAATATGCCTTTTTGAGGTGTACCTTTCTATGAGTTTTGACAAACCTATATAGGCATGTAAATTGGATCACTAGTTCATTTTGGATCACAAGTTCTCTATTGTATCAATCTAGAGATTTATTAACATTAATTTTAAATTAATTAAAAAACTCTAGCCTCTATAGCAGATGGAAAGTGATAAAAACCTGATGCCATAGAAATACTTTCCTTAGTAATGCACTGTTCAGATTAGGTGGTGTTTTCATTTAGGAGGCAATGAGCCTAGAGTGTACGCACTGAGGTTAGATACCTGGACTAGGATCCCACCTCCAACTAACTGTGTGACCTTGAACAGGTTATTAAACCTCACTATGTTCAGTTTTCTCTTCCTGATTTGGTGAGTGATAATAGTACCAACCTTACCTGGTTGCTGGAAGGAAGGAATGAATATAACAAAAGTGCTTATTACAGTGTCTGCAACATAGAAATCACTCAGTAAATGATGTTTATTATTACTATTATTCCTTGGATCATATTATGTCCTTTGACTTATGGGATGATTTTGGCATGTCTTTTTGCTACTTTTAGGATTGAAGGGGGATCTGCTCCTTATATTACCTCTCCTCTCTTTCTCTCTCTCTCTCACTCTCACACACGCACACACACACATGCACGATTAGGTAGATTAGATTCAATAGATAGATAGATAGATGGATAGATAGATAGATAGATCATTCTCTTTCATATAACAGAAGCAAAATTTAATACTATTCTAGTCTCAAGTATAGCTTCAGGCATCTAGTCAAATTGAATTGAGAAGTCTTAGAATATTTACAGTGTCTTGGCACAGGCAATTTTGAGAACGGAGAGTTACAGATTTGACTTTCATTATAGGCTCATTTGTCTGGCAGTGACAGAGGAATCACAGAGCTGGAAAGAACATTAGGGCTTACCGGTAAACTCTAAATTTCATAAGACCTATGGTAAGAAAAGGGTATGAACTTTTACCATGTATTTTAAATATGTATTTGTTTAAAAATTATTCTTTCTTGTTGGGCCCTGAGCTACAAACAGTAGGAATCCAGGCTCTGAATTTTAAATGCCACATACAAAATCAAATGAATCAAATCTATAAATAGATAGATATACTGACAGATACAATAATTTTTGAAAGTAATTTCCCTATATTTCTCAAAAGTTTAATAATAAGCAAACATTTAAGTATATGATACATAGGTATGGTGATAGGTTAGTATATGATCTTAATAATTATAAAACATTATGCATGTGTATAAAAATAATAGAAATTTAGAAAAATATTATATACAAACTGAAAATTATTTTAACGAAATTGGAAATTTAGTTGTATTTTACAGTTTTAAAACCTTTTATTATTTTTTTCTTTTTAATAAACTTTTTGCTTTTCAATATATTTTGATTTCCAGAAAAGCTGCAAAGATGGTACAGGGATTTCCCATAGACTCCACATCCAGTTTCCCCTATTAATCTGATACATTTGTCACTATTAATGAACCATTACCATTACATTATTATTAACTATAGTCCCTACTTTATTCATATTTACTTAGTTTTACTAATATTCTTTTTCTATTCCAGGTCCCATCCCAGATACCAAATTACATTTAGTTGTCCTGTCTCTTTGGCTCCTTTTGGCTGTGACATTTCTCAGATTTTCTTTGCTTTTGATGACTTTGACACTTTGGAGGAGTACTGATCAGGTTTGTAGAATGTCCCTGGATTGGAATTTGTCTGAAATTTTTCTCATGACCACATTGTGATTATGGCTTTGGGGGAAGACACCTATAGAGGTAAAATGCCATTTTCATCACATCCTACCAAAAATACAGCCTATCAACATGATTTATGAATACTGATGTTGACCTTGATCATCTGGTTGAGACAATGTTTATCACGTTTCCCTGCTGTAACATAACTCTTTGTCCCCTTTTCCATACTCTACTCTTTAGGAAGTCACTATGTGAACCCACACTAAAGCAGTGGGAAAATATGCTCCATTTCCCTGAGGGCAAGTGTCTATACAAATTAGTTGGAATTACTCTCCACAGGATTTATTAATATTTTAGATGAAATTGCAGTCCTAACTCTCAAGCAGAATCTGTGAGACGTTGTATCTATAATACAAAGGATTGTGGTGCTTCAGTTTTGGTCATATTCTCCTCTGTAGCAGAGGAATAACACACTTCAATTCCTTCTGTTTCTTTTCCAGTGGCCCCAATGCTGGGCTATATGAGGAGAGATGGGCTCCTCTGGACATGACTATACATAAGGTGACATAATTTGTCTTCCTAACATTGAACTATCCCCTAAATCAATGCACAGAGAGTGGTATACTCTGATTTGTTAAGTTTGTATTCTGATACTCTCTCAAAGTCATTCCTCTTCATTCATCTAGAGACTCCTAACTAGGTCAATTAAGGTTTCACTTAAGTCTAACCTAATTCTCGTATGCTATAATGCAAGTTATTTTTTTTCCTTTTTCTCTTTCATGATCAGTTATAGTTTCTTGAATATTATTTGGTGTATCAGTCAGAGCTCTCTAGAGAAACAAAACCAAGAGGAGACATATATAGAGAGATTTATTATAAAGAATTGGCTCACATGATTATGGAGGCTGACAAAGCCCATGATCTGCACGGTGAATTGGCAAGCTGGAGACCCAGGAGAGCCAATAGTGTTGTTCCAGTCTTAAGGCTGGCAGGCTTGAGACCCAGGAAGAGCCAATGTTTCAATTTGAGTCCAAAGGCAGGAAAAAAATCAATGTCCCAGTTCAAAGGCAGTCAAGTAGGAGAAATTCTCTCTTGGGGGAAGATCAGCCTTTTTGTTTTATTCAGGCCTTCAACTGATCGGATAAGGCCCATCCACACTATGGAGAGCAATCTGGTTTACTCAGTCCACTGATTTAAATGTTAATCTCATCCCAAACCACCATCACAGTAACAACCAGAATAATGTTTGACTAAATATCTGGGCATCTTGTAGCCCAGTCAAGTTGACACATAAAATTAACCATCACATTACAGTAAAGTATTAAGATACCAGGAAATCCAGCGAGTCCATATGAACTTAATGGATATTCTGCAACTTCATAGATTTCAGATTTCAACTTCTCTTAAGAGACTTGGGTGATGTTCTTTCATGCTAAAGGGCTGAAGTAATAGGAATAAAACACCTAAAAAAGAGAAAGATGCATTATTATTTTTATCCCAATCTAGAATCATGGATACCAATCCTCAAAAACAAAATGAAAACAAATGAACCCAAAATAAAACAAAACATACAAAAGGAAAAGAAGCAAGAAAATCATATTATGGAACCAATGACAAGAAAACAAAGAAACCCAAAATTCTTTTTATAAATGAAAGAATTTTCCATGTTTTATTTGTTAATCCATTCAATGAATACATGCCAGGTACTCTTCACAGTGCTTGGGACACAGCAGTAAACAAAGCAAAGGAAAGGTTCCTCATAGAGCCTGCATTCTCACAGGGAGAGACTGACAGTAAATAATAAAAATGTACTTGCTGGCAGGTGACAAGTGTCATGGGAAAAAGAAAAATAGAGCAGTAGAAGAAGGATCACAAACATTGGTAGTTGAAGAGATGCAATTTAAATAGGGAGTGAAGGTCAGCCTGAGAAGGCGGAGTTTGGATGAAGTCTCAAAGGCAGTGAGTGAGATAACCATGTGTACATTTTAGGAAGATCATTGAGGCAGAGGGCAAATTCAGAGCAAAGGAGAGGGGATGACTCACACGTTTGGGGAAAGAGGCCAGCGTGGCTGGAGTGGAATGATTATAACAGAGAGAGGAGTAGGAGATGAGGCCAGTGAGGTGGTGATGGTGGTAGACGTGCAGGAGAAAGATCCTGTGGGGCTTTGCAGGCCATCAAAAGGACTATGGCTTCTTTCAAATGGCATTCAAACTCAAATGTTTGTGTTTATTTAAGAGTCTGGAGCATTGCTTACCTGTGATGGTGTTTGGGTATAGCCCATAAGCAGTTACCACTCTGTGTTTGGTTTGAGGTGAAACCTCATAATATATCCTATGGATTAATTCATTATGCAAAAACTTAGATTTAAAACTTAGATTTAGTCACCAGCATTTGAAGTAGGAAGAAAGAAAGGGGAATAATGGAACTCTAAAATTCATAGCAAAGTCATGCAAAGCCATAAGGTTGTTCGCTCCACCTACATACACAAAACCACTTCCTGTGACTTTTGTTTTTGTAAAGTTAGGTGCTGAAATTCCACCTGAATTCTAGGGATCGATTTCCACTGCTTTAAATAACTAGCCTTTATCTTTATCTTTAACATTCAAGAGTTATTTATTTATTTACTTTGCGAGGAATCAACTAGGTGTTGAGAAAAAAAAAAAATCTATCATCCCAATCTAATTTGAAAGTCAAACTCTAACCACAAATATGATCTGTGGTTCCCAGAGGCAGGGACTGGGGGGAGAGAGAATTGGAGGAAGGTGGTCAAAGGGTACAAACTTCTGGTTATAAGATAAATGAGTACTAGGGGTGTCACGTACAACATGATGGCTATATTAACACTAACATATGGTATATTTGAAAGTTGTTACGAGAGTAAACTCCAAGAATTCTCATCACAAGGAAAAAAAATATTTTTTTCTTTCTCTTTGTATTTATATGAAATTACAGATGTTGACTAAACTTATTGTGACGATCATTTCACAATAAATATATGTAAGTCAAATCTTATGCTGTACTCTTTAAACTTATACAGTGCTGTATGTCAATTACATCTCAATAAAACTGGAAAAAAAAAGAAAATCAAATTGTGAGCCAAAAGTAGCTACAATATAATCATATAATTTCGAGATAATAATTATATTTTCATAAGATACTTTCCAATATATGAAGCAGTTCATATTCTCAGCCTCATAACAACCCTGATTAGCAAACATTATTGCTCCATTTTATTTTTCAGAAAATAGAGATTAAACAAGATAAAGTAAAAAATTCCTGTCTCTCATTACATGTCTATTTTAATTATGAATCTTGAGATTTTTCTACATCCATGAGTATTAGTCCTTCTCTCTCATTGTGCAGGAGTGTGATACTTTACAATAGAAAAAGGTGTTGGAATATGTTTCAAAGGGAAAATGGAAAAAAGAGTGTACATTGCCTATTATGTATAAAGTTTTCCCATATGCAATATCTTCATTTTTCCTTAAAATGATACTATCAAATAAATATTATCATTTCTAGTTTATAGATGATTAAACTGAGGCTTATATAGACTCTACGTCTTGATGAATGTTATCAAGCTACTAAGGCAGAACTGCTCTATCATGACCAATTGTACTTGGGAAGAAACCACAAAAATAAACTCTTCTGAGCTCTTAACGTGTGCTCTGAAATTATTAAGCAAAGAATGACTTGTTCGTCAATAGATCCACCATTTTATTCAGAACTGGCAAATTAACACAAAAAGTCTCAGGGAGCAATAGCTGGGGGAAAAGAATCATTAAAACAATGTTGGGGGGGGGCCGCCCGGTGGCGCAGCGGTTTAGTCCGCGTTTGGCAGCCCAGGGTTCGCGAGTTCGGATCCCGGGCGCCCGCCGACGCACTGCCTGTCAGCCATGCTGTGGCGGCGTCCCATATAAAGTGGAGGAAGATGGGCACGATGTTAGCCCAGGGCCAGTCTCCCTCAGCAAAAAGGGGAGGATTGGCGACGGATGTTAGCTCAGGGCTGGTCTTCCCCACAAAAAAAAAAAAAAAAAACAATGTTGGGGCTTCTGAGTGAGTGGCTGTTTACACATATTAAAATTATTTCCATGTGAATGAAATTCATGTAATTTTAATTTTGTTAAGTGGAAAAATGCAACGACGGATCAATTGTTGATTAATAGCAATTCTCAATGAAAAAAATATTATAAATGGATATTTTTCTAACAGCTGAGATCCCTTAGTAGTGCTGGAATAGTGTAATTGAAATTATTTCTATATGAAAGATATTCAGGTTAATCAGATAATATTTACTACTTTGGTCAATTCTCTGAAAAAGATATATTCTCAAGTCTTGTATTTGTAAAGCAGAAGAGGTTTCATTTTTCCTAAAGGGAAAAAGTACCACGGATAAAATTATCAGCATTGCTTGCATCCACATATCACTTTCCAGTTGACAAGATGCTTAAAGCATATTTTCTCATCTGAGACACACCGCCTTCCAGGCAAGACAGATATTATCCCCATTTTACAGATGAATTAACAGAGATTCTGTGACTTTACCGAAGTTATACTGTTTGTAGGAGAATCAGCTCAAAAACAGATCTCAAAAATGTAAGCTTGTGGTCTTTTTTTCTTTGTAAACAATTATTCTAATAACCACCTGAGTTTTAAAAAAGAGTATTCCAACTCCACCTGACTCAGACCCATTGACTCCTCTCTCACACCTCTTCCTGGCTCATGCCTTGGCTACAACACTTTTAAGAGAGCTACTAAATATCATGAACACATTGCCAAATACAGTAATCTAGTATAATTTCTCTGCTGTTTCAGTTTATGATATAAGATATAAGGATAATAAATAGCCATACGTATGTTAATCCCTGGCTATGGAATACATGTTAAGGATTTGGTTTTTTTCTTACAGTACTTCCAACTCAATTGTTCATGACACCATGTACAGGAAAGCAATCTGGAGACAATAAAACACTGTACTGGAAGAGACAATCTGCATCAGAATCACCTATTGACTATGCTAAAAATGCAATTTCTTGGACAATATCCCCAAATTATTAAATCAAAATCTCTATGCAGTATCAAGGAATATGAATTTTAAACAAATTCTCCAAAAGATTCTTATTGAAATTGAAGTTAAAGAATATTGGAAGAGGTAATCTGGCACGAGTATTGAGTATCCATGCCCATTTTTGCTGGATATGAAAATAATGCAAGTCCCTGATCATTTTTTACCCAAGCCATTTCTTAGGGTTTTGTCTTCACCAAGATGAAGAGCAGACTCACTATGGAAGAAGTGATTCTCCAAGCTTAGAGTTTCTGGACTGCAATGCAAACCCACTGTATGCGTAGCATCCCACTGGGCCACTCCCCATCCCCCTGTGGGACTTGACAGCATGCTTGCTATTCTGCAAGTAATGAAGTCCATTGTCACTGATCGTGGCATTTCATGTCATCTCCCAGGATCCGTGAAGTTATAATAAGCTAACTTATTAGCTTACAAGTAGTGTAAAATACCAGATCTGATGAAGAACCACTGCATCATTCAGATGGAGGTGAGCAATAAGATCAAACCTAGTTTCTAGTAAAATGGTCAACTGAAATCCAGAGTGAATCCCCAAATGTTTTGTATCAGAAGCATGCATGAGCCTGTCTGCTGGAGACATTTGCTCGAACCTCCTACAACAAACTCATTTCATAGTTTTTAAAGATAGAAGTCTTCACTGAATTTAATTAGCTACTCTCTATCCCTGTTAAGAATCAGAGAAAGCCCAAAAGATTTTAACAGACAGAAAAAGAAATTAGAGTAGGAAGTAAATACAAACTGAGAAGGAAAGAATTGTTACAGATGAGTTGATAGTATTTTTATATGATTCTGAAAGTAAACCACTGAACAGTAGGAAGAAAAGACAATTCAGATGGTCTCATTGCTCACAGTGATAAATTAACACCAGATCACCAGGGAGCATAAGAATCTCTGCCACCGTCACCAGCGTGGTGATCCCAGTGTATGCAATCAGATAGGTGGAATGCAGCTGCAGAGTCTTGGCAGCCGTTGTTCTCAATCCCTGTTATTAGGGGTAGTCCTTCAGAGCAGGCTCCAGTGATGAAGGAAATGCCAGTCCAAAATGAGGAGCAGAATCTAAGGTAGCTTTGAAGAACATGGTGTGGAAAGGAGGAAGAAATAAAAAGAGATTTAAGGGGGAAAAATATAGGCACTCACACCCAGGGGGTACTGGGCTTTATCTGATGGGTCAGAAAGGAGCTCTGCAGAGGACTAGGCCACTATGTCCCAGCTCTTGATGGGTGACTTGATTCTTTGACGTATCTGATGATAGGACTGAGGTTAGAGCCACTGTCTACCTCTGTCTGAAGATGGTGAAAAGGCAAGGTTCTCAAAGCTATGAGGGATGGAGAAGGCAGAGGAAAAGACGCTGAGCAGAGGAAATGATTGTCATGTCAAAGAGAAGGTGAAAGCCCTAAGGGAATGTCTCCTCAACTTTTTCTATTTTTTTTTTTTCCGAACGTTTCTTAGTCTTCGGAACTGAACCAGCTCAGACATGTCTTCACTGGGGTGTGGAGAGAACTTTGACCAAATGAGCTTCCTCTGCCCCCTCAGTTTATACACCATAACTTACTACTGAAGCTGCCAGTAGAATTTTTGGTCTGAGAGATTCTTCTTCTTCTCCTTCTGCTCCTTTTTTATCTCCCCCTCCCCGTCCTCCCTCCCCTCCTCCTCTCCCCCTTCTTCTTTTAGTAACATATAATAGAGTAAAGGCCTACAACATACTTCACATCTCATTACCATTCACATTTAAAAAGAAAAAGTTTATTTTTTAAGAGCGCTTCACTTCTAAAAAAAAAGCAACATAGAATATTCTGTTTTTCTTAAATTTTTTTTTACTTCCTAAAAAAATGTGCCTAATAAAAGCAAGTTAGAATAACATCTTTTATATACAGTGTTATTTAAAGATAGATGGCAAACTTTGCTTTTGAACTGACTGTTTTCCTCCAGATTATGCACCTCCTAGAATGAAGTGCTCCTGCAGTTTTATTTATTTATTTGGTGAGGAAGACTGGCCCTGAGCTAACATCTATTGCCATTCTTCCTCTTTTTTTTCCTTTTGTTGAGGAAGATTGGCTCTGAGCTACGTCTGTGCTCCTCTTCCTTGATTTTGTATGTGGGACGCCGCCACAGCATGGATTGATGAGTGGTGCATCGGTCTGCACCCAGGATTTGAACCAGTAAACCCCGGGCTGCCAAAGTAGAGTGTGCGAACTTAACTACTACGCCACTGGGCCAGCCCCCCGGCAGTTTTATTTTTAAATGGCAGTTCTTCACATATGACAATTATACTTCACTTACTTAGAACCCTGATGCAGAAGAAAATGTGGAGAACTGCCGGAGAGGGATAAAGCGTGAAGATTCGAATTAAAGCAAAGACTGGATAATTTCCTCCACTGTTTTTCACCAGCAAACAGGCCTCTTTTCTAGTGGAGAGAGCAAAAATCAGATTAAGATATTCTAGTCGTGGAATGGTTGGCATGCCACGAAAAGGTACACGAATTTCAATTACCCAAGCTCATGTCAAGTCTAAGATTTTAACAGGACACTTTCAAGAATTAAAGCAGTAATAAACCTGCCGGAAAGATTTCACATGGGCTAAGTCCAAACCACTTATTGTGGGTAAGAACTACATCCTTCTACCCATATTGGAATGCAAGCACTGATATACTAGAAATACAACATTCAGAAACATCCACACTGAGAAAAAAAGAATGAACTATGGTTGCTTGTGAAGCTGATGGAAGAAATTGACAATCTGTATATAATTAAAGAGCATCTCTGTGAAACTGGCTGTAATATGTGCAATGGGCAATGGAAAAGAAATTGAGGATACAGTCTCTGTCCTTACCTAACTTTTAACTTCAAAAACCAATTTTGACAAACAGGAAATCATCATCATCGTTATCAACATTATTTTAAGGTAAGATGGACTAGCAGTAGCTTACAAAATATATTGAGTATTATAAGTTGTGGTAGTACAGGCTGCTACTCAGTGTTAGAGGTGCTGGGATATGACTTCAGGTAGGTGTTTTAGGCAGAAGAAAAATATTGGAGACCAGTATAAAAAAGGCATCTAGAGAATAGGTTTGAAGACATGTCAGACATGCAGAACGCGGAAATAATTGTAACGTGAGACTTGTATTATGGCATGGGAAGAAATGAGGCTGAGTAGAAACGAGAAAGGTGAAAATGAAAGGATACCATTAATATAGTCCAGACATGTGGGTATAAGTTTGATGTCAGTCAGTGTAGAAATATTATGACCTCTGAATTAATAGAAGACTGAAAACAGAATCCAGAATCCTGATGGATGAAAGTACACTCAGGAAAACGGAACTGGCACCAGATATTTCAGGAGAGTGGATTCAATCTAGGGTATTAGTAATCTATTATTAAGTGGGGGGTTGGTGGTGAAGCAACAAAAAGTGAACACTGGAGTACCCAAAGGAAATAACTTTTGGATAGAAAGCAGTTAATACTCTGAAGCTAGAAAAACAAAATGGAAAGGATTGGGTTCCAAAAATTTGGAGAAGTCATGTAATGTGATCTCAAACCACAAAGGAGAGAGAGCATTAGCCAGTTGCCACATACCCTGTGGAGAGGTATGGTGGGCTTGGTTCTAGGAGTGGGAAAAGAAGCTGGAGTTAGACCAACCGCTGGTGTTGGGATGAAGAGATACAGTTGGTGTGCTAATGCTAGGAACAGCAAGAAAGAGGGAAGCTAGTCTCTTCTCTCCTCTTGCCATCCCCTCTCCCACTAAAGCCCACTATTCTTAGAACCTAGCAAAATTCTAGCTAACAAAAATCTGTGAAATGTAGCCCTAGCTGCAGAGAGCAGAGTGTAAAAGGTTGGCCTTGGCTGAAAGACTGTGTATGGATAAATACCAATTCCTTTCTTTACTTCTTTAATGATTAGATGTCAAGTGAGAAACTGTGGAAAGCACTAGAAATGAAATGAATTATCTTCAATTCATATTCATTATACCGCTGAGAACTCAAAAGAAATGGGCTGGTACTTCCTGGTCTGGCTGGAGTTTCTGATGTGTGTTTAAGGATTATTTCAGAACAGCAAAACAACTGTGAAGGAGACCAATTTAAAAAAATCCCTAAGTTATGGATTTCCACTTGTTTTTCCCATGGATTTTATTTTCTTCTTACCTTCCTTGGGAGTTACCCCTTAGGAATATTTCTTTATGTCCCTGACCTCCTTCCTTGCCCAGCAATATGAATGACTGAAGGCATTCTACTGATTCCTGTTTAATAACCAGATGCATGAATTGATGGCCGTATTGGTGCTATGCACCTGAGAGGAAAGTAGTGGAAACAGTAGCACTGGGCAATTATAGCCAAGCAGAAATAGCTTATTACTCTCTCCATGTTAGTTTTATTTCTGTTGTAAAACACATGAGAAAAACAAAGTATTAATATATGAGGATGTTAAACAAACCTTATATCTAGATATTAGTCTTTAGATAAATGTATTCTTGCCTTCCTTCCTTTCTATTCTTCTTCCTTCCTGTCTGTCTTCCTGATTTATCATAGCAATTATATTTAAAGCCCTATGCTAGGGAACATGGAAATACAAAAGAATAAGAAATAGTCCCTGACTAAAATGACTTTGCAGTATTATTGGGTTAAAAGGCTTGTAATCAGTAAATGGAAAAAAGGTATTGTTCATGCTAATTTCTGCAAAGACATAAACTATGAGGATAATGTCTGAAAGACAGGCATGAGGTGTGGAGGCAAGTAGTGAGAAATAAGACTGAAAGATGAACAGAATACTGGTTGAGGTGAATTAGATGTTATCCTGAAAGCAAGAGACACTCACTGAGGAATCTTAAGCCAAAGAGTGATATGATGAGATTTGCATTAGAGAAAGACAGCTCTAGTTGAAGGAAGAATGGAGCAGAAGGAGTGAGATGAGAGGCAGAGATGACAGCAAAAAGACCACTGTAAAAATTCAGGTAAAAATTTCAGTGCAGTGTGGGCCTCAAATAGGGCTGAATGTATGCAGCCAGCAACTTCTAAGGCATGTTGGCTGCGTGATATGTATGGGGAAGAAGTGATAATCGGGTTAAGTTTCCTGCAAGTATATGGGTGCGAGTGAAGAGGCAGAAACTGACAAGGCAGCAGTGCATTTCCTCCCCATTTCTGTGCAGGGCATTGTGACACTAGGCTCCACTGCACAGAGAACCACAGGGAGGGCAATAGTGCTTTAATATCTCAGCGGTGTTGGCATTTGGGTTTCACGGACTTGGGTCACAACTCTCTGCAGAGTGGCTTTTCTGAGAGGAGAAACAGCAGTGTACAGGTCTAGCCCATGATGCCCAGGGACAGAGTGGCCTCCCAGTGGGCATGCCAGATGCTCTGCAGTTTTGGCCAGAGAGCAGCAGCAGTCAGCAGGGGAAGATTTCTCTGAGAGCACATGTGAGATACTCTCTAAAGACTACCCACAATATGTAGAGATTGAGGCTGTATATTTTTAGCAAAAACCCCAAATGATTCTCATGTGCATTTAAATTTGAGAACTACTACCCTTGACCTTTTCTCGCCATTGAAATATTGACTCTTCTTTTTCTGGTACCTCTCTTGCCTGTTTGTGTTAAAATAGCAGGAACAGTATCCAGACTTTTCTCCCTGTTTCATGTTCTAATTTTTCTGTTTCTTAACCACTTGTTCCTGATTGGAGAGGCAATTATGTTTGAATTCCAATAGGAAAGTTACCAGAGACCATTTTAAATAGCCTTACCTCCCCTGTAGATCCTCAACCATGATTCCTTTTTTGGTTTATTTCGTAAGGTCAAAGTCCAGATCCAAAGTAACTGTACCTCACTGATATACAACAATGCACTATGGGAGCATGGATAGTAGGACCGAACTACAGCCCGGACCTACAATTGTATTCCTATTGTTACAAGCATAGATTTTCATCCAAATGATGTGTCTTGATTTTAACAAGTAATCTCATCTCATCTACAGAACGTGAGTTTTCTATCTTTATTTTTGGAAAACCTCTAGTGGAAAAGTCCACCCATATAGTCTGGAGAGGAGGGCATAGGTGATATATGGCACATAGGACTTAGAGCATAGGGCATATACTTAAAACAACAGAGTTCCTTAGTAGTTGAGCAGGAAGTAAAGAAAGGAGGCTCAAATTTTGAAATTCCTCTGTGTTCTATAATCAACTGACAAGGCAAAATAGGAAAGAGTTGCAAGAAGAACGTATTGGTGAACAGTGTCAAAAGTTGCAGTGAGTTGAAGATAAGGTCTGAAAAATGCCCATTTATTCAGCAAAGAGGAAGTCATTATTGACCTGGAATAAAGCAGTTTTCATGAAATGGAAAGAGCAGTAAGGAGAAAGCAGGGATTTGAGAACGTATTAAGAAGTGTGAAAGTAGAAACAGTAATTATTTTATTCTATTATGAAAGTATAGAGTTGAATTAATAACAATAATAGATAATAACAGCTAATATTTGTGTTGTGTCATATCTTCTTTCATCCTCACCACAATCCTAAGACAAGTGTGCTATTATCATCTCCATTTTTAAATGAGGAACGGGAAAATTACAGTTAACTCTCGCTCAGGATCACAAAGCAGTTACATGGACTATTAGGAATTTAACCCAGGTGTATTTGAGGTTTTAACCACCATGCCATTAACACCATAAAAATCTGGGGTTGCTTTGATCTTGACACATACTTGGAAATTTATTTACACTTCCCTATTGTGGAAGAAGTTGTCTGTAATTATTTCTTTCCCTGACAGAATAACAGTAAACCAAATAGAAAGATTTCCTAAGTCTTATACATGAAAGCACTTGGGATGATAAAGGTACTGAGTAAACTAGAAAGAGAAATGCCTTTTCTGTCTGATAGTCCATTTTTTTTTCTGACAAGAACTTTATTTTGAGCGGGGTTTGTGCATTTACATCCCATCATCTTCTGCCATTTCCTTGTTAAAGGCTGCTCTCCACCCACTAGAAAGTGTTTTCTAAAGAGACTACCTCAAGGGTCATGTTTACAAGGGACAGAAAAGCATCTGCCAAGGCAGGCATTTATAATTATATAATGAAATATTAATGCCCCATATCAGAAAGGCTCTGTGGAAAGAAAAATGCCTCTTACAGAGAAAAAAGTGATTTTTCGGGAGCAGAAGTGAAGGGAAGTTTCAAGGGGAAAGAAATTTATTGAATTTCTCATTAATTTATACTAGGAAATGAGGAAATTCTTTTGGTATTTCCCCCTCTGAGGTGAAAGCATTTCAAATCTTTCTCAAAGCATTGATCTTCAGAAAGCACAGAGTCTTACAAGTACTACATGGTATCACTTATATGTGGAATCTCTAAAAGCCAAACTCATAAAAACAGAGAGTAAAATGGTGGTTATCAGGGGATGGGAGGGAGAGGGGGTAGGACAGATGGTGTTTGAGGGTACAAACTTGCAGTGAGTGGTAAAAATGTCCTACAGATCTGATGTAGACAACAATATTGTATTGTAATCATCAAACTTGCTAAGAGACTGGAACTTAATTGTTCCAACCACTAAAAGGAAAGAATAATTATGGAACGTGATAGAGGTGCTAATTATCACTACAATGCCAATCATATTCCAATACATAAATGTATAAAATTATCATGTTTTATACCATAAATTAACACGATGTTATGTGTCAAATATGTTTTAATTAAAAAGAAAACACAAGGTATTTCTTGTTCTTTCCAAAATGGAAGTCAGTGGGAAGCTAGAACCAAGTTGGCATTAGGAAAGCCAAAGATAAAAATAGCATGGTTTCTCAAAAGCGTTATTCTCCTTGACTGAGTGTGGACACACGAAACATTGTAAATATTCTCTCTTAAGAGAAAAGAGAAGCAAAATCTTCCAAACCCAAGAGGAATTAAAGATGACCAAAAACATGAGCAAGGGGGTGGGGGCACGTTAAAAACAAAACCAGACAAGCAAACAAAACATTGTGATTTCACACCAACTTGTGATATAAATTTGAATCTCAGGCACTATAAATGGAAGGATGAGATCATCAGCTTGTTTAATTAAACTGTCAGATTATCTCAAGGATCCAGAAGAGAAAAATTAGCTTTCAAAAATATTGTCTCACACTCAAGGTAGTTCTTAAGTTTAGTACTTCAGTGCAGGACTAATAAACAAACAAAACCCAAGAATGCCTTAAGATCTCATTCTGTTGTATCCTCGTTTCAAACCACCTGAAAAAGAAAGAACTTTGATTTTTGCTGTGCTTATAATAAAATAACAAAGAAGGGCTTAAAAAATAATAGTGACTTTCTCAAGAAAACCAAAGACAACAGTACTGTTTCTTCTATCAAATTAAGCTGAGAAGACTGCCCCTAGTCAAGTATATGGTTTGAAATTCACCAAGCCTTCATTGTGTTAATTCTAAGTGCATCTCATACTAATGGCTTATTGTAAAAAAAAAAAAAAAAAAAAACTAGCAGGTAACATTATTATTTCAGAGCTTTTAAATATTATATGTTATTCATTTTTTATGATTATTTCATCAATGAATACTAACTCGCAAGTAAATGAATGTAGTTAAGTCTTTTGGAAAACCTCAAAGGCTCTGATCTATTAAACCACAAAATAAGGCAAAGAAAAAATAGCCTTTAAAAACATTTCGGGGGCCGCCTGGTGGCGCAGCGGCTTAGTCCGCGCTTGGCAGCCCGGGGTTCGCGAGTTCGGATCCCAGGCGCCCGCCGACTCACTGCCTGTCAGCCATGCCGTGGCGGCGTCCCATATAAAGTGGAGGAAGATGGGCACGGATGTTAGCCCAGGGCCAGTCTTCCTCAGCAAAAAGGGGAGGATTGGCAACGGATGTTAGCTCAGGGCTGGTCTTCCCCACAAAATAAATAAATAAATAAATAAATAAAAAATAAAAACATTTCGATGAATAAAGTCTACCTTTTATGGAATTTTGAGCTAAATTAGATTGCTAACATTGCTGAGTGCTGGTAAAACAACTTTGGATCAATATGAATTTGTTTAGGTGTGGATTGCATCTCATAGTCATCAATGCTGAGATGAACTGCATCTTTGCTTTCTTTGATCACATTCATACTGTATTCAGTAATTTTGAAATTACTATCTTTTCCATGATAGTCAGATCCAATCTCAAAAGATCATATAACTTGATACATCACAATGGTTGGCCATCCCACATATCACTAAAACTGATTTACACAAAACGTAAATTGGAGATACATTTGAGGGTTCTAATTTTTTTTAACATGTGACAGAGGAGAATGAAGCAGTCTGGGTATGTAGGTTGCCACATGGATCTATTTTTTTTTTTTTTTTTTTGTATGAGCAGATCCTATTTTCTTTGATTTTTGGGGTAGTAACGAGTTGGGAGATTTGATTTTTTTTTAAACTTCACCTTGGTCCCCTGTATAACACCTTAAAAATGATATTGAATTTAATGTATTATAATGGTTTTTGTGGGAGTAGAATAGGAAGATTTCAGCCCATCAGCATTTTAGAAATCTAAAACAGAGAACCAATATACTCTTCTCTGTGCTATTAAGTCACATTAACAGTTTAAATCGTAATCAAACACGGGCATTTCTTGTTCTTATTTTAATCTGTGAATATGAATAAGCCTATACTCACTTGCCATTTATTTTCTTGCCGTGATCTATCCATATACACATCTCAATCATCAAGTAGATTCAGCAAAACAAAAATACATCATTGTTTTTTATATACAAAGATTGCTGTATATTTTTTCACAATCAACTTTTAATTACTATATGCTGTGTACTTATTCATATAGTCTAATTACATTCTTACTCAGTGTTTGTGTAATTTAACAGATGTCCAGACTTGGAGTACTTATGTGACTTTTTAAAGGACTCTCTAAAACCAAATGATACTCTGAAAATTTGAACACGTGTACAGCTTCTATCTACTTTACCCTATCTGTTCCCAGCATGATGGGGCCTGGGAGCTGTTCCTGTTATAACGAAAATTGTTCATGCATTCATTCATACTTTCTTTCTTCTCACCTTATTGATCTCCTTGGTGAGCAAGCGTTTCAAACGACTGATAAAATGGAAGAAATCTTGTGCAAACCAGAGAGCAAATACAGTGCTGAAGAGGATAAACCATTTGTTCCTTTGACATAGATACTATTAACTTAGCGGCTGAATGACCTTTTTCTCTTTTCTACACATACACAAACACGTTTACCTATACCAGTGCATGTGTGTGCTCACATCTCCCTCTTTTATTTTTCAGCATTGTTTCCTTAACCTACACCTATTAAATCTATCAAGCTAATCCTTGGAAAAGACTTATAAAGAAAGACTTATAAAGAAACCACCCCATCTCTACATCTCCAACTCATTTCTTGCAAACATATATCCAAAACTTCGTACAGTTTTAAAAGGAGTGTAAGTTTGAATGTATAGCAATCCTAGTTCAAATCCTAGTTCTGCCTCTTACCTTTCTCCCTAGCTATATTGTTGGTAGATGGATGGATGGCTTAACATATTATATGTCATTCCTGTTTACATTCTCTCTCTTCCCTCTTCTAATCAAGCAGGTCTACTAAATGTTTACCCAAAAGAGAGAATTAGTCTGTACTTTTGTTATATCGGTCTTTCTTATTTGGGTTCTCTCTACTATCCTCTCCACTTTCCTTAATCATAGTAATCCTTCAGGACTGAGCTTAAACTCTGCCTCTTCCGTGAACCCTTACTAGACCATCCTGGCCTATAGGACATTTGCTATTTCCTTCTAAATTCTTTACACTTTTTAAATTTCTCATTTGACATTAATTATATCCTATTTTCTACCTGAATTTTTGTTTTCAAATATACTTTTGTGTAATTTTTGTTTCAGATATACTTTTTTTCTCTCCCTCTATATTATAAACTCTTTCAGAGCAACAATTGGGATTTCTACTATGGCCTACACCTTATTAGGGTTCTAAGACACACCAAGTAAGAATAGAATATAGGCCAAGATCAAAATTGTGAAGACACACAAAAAAATGATATATATTTATATGTTGTAACAGTTATATATAACTATATGTACATAAATATACATATAGTTATATATATGTGTCTATAAAATTTTGGTGGATACCAACTATATATTCTCAGAGAAAAATACTGGAAGTATATAAAATAATACTTAATCAGTGATATGACAGGAAGTTTGGAAATATGGATGAATTTATTTTTTAATACAAATTTTTTTTAGATTGTATTCAATTTTTTACCATTAATTTTTTTATAGAGGTAACATTGATTTTTAATATTATATAAATTTCAGATGTACATCACTATATTTCAATTTCTGTGTAGACTACATCATTTTCACCACCCAAAGACTAATTATCAACCATCACCATTCACATGTCCCCAGTCACCCCTTTCGCCCTCCTTCCTCCCCACTTCCTCTCTGGTAACCACCAGTCTAATCTCTGTATCTCAGTGTTTGTTTGTTGTTGTTGTTCTTTGAGGAAGATTGGCCCTGAGCTAACATCTGTTGCCAATCTCCCTCCTTTTTTCCCTTTTATTTCTCCCCAAAGCCCTAGTGGATAGTAGTATGTCATAGTTGTACATTTTTCTAGTTGTTCTATGTGGGATGTCGCCTCAACATGGCTTGATGAGCAGTGCATATGCCTGTGACCAGGATCCAAAATGGTGGACCCTGGACTGCTAAAGCAGAGTGTGAGGCCAACCCTGAGTTGTTGATGTTGTTCTCTTCTATTTATGAGTGAAATCATACGGTGTTTGACTTTCTCCCTCGGACTTATTTCACTTAGCATAACACCCTCAAGGTTCATCCATGTTGTCTCAAATAGCAAGATTTCATTTTTTTTTAACAGCTGTGTAGTATTCCATTGTATATATATGCCATACCTTTTTTATCCATTCATCCCTTGATGGGCACTTAGGTTGTTTCCAAGTCTTGGCTATTGTGAATAATGCCACAATGAACATACGGGTGTATACATCTTTATGCATTCATGTTTTCATGTTCTTTGGGTAAATACCCAGCAGTGGAATAGCTGGATCATATGGTAGTTCCAGTCTTAATTTTTTGAGGAATCTCCATATTGTTTTCTACAGAGGCTGCACCAGTTTGCATTCCCACCACCAGTCTATGAGAGTTCCCGTTTCTCCACATCCTCTCCAACACTTGTTATTTCTTGTCTTGTTAATTATAGCCATTCTGTGGGCATGAGGTGATATCTCATTGTGGTTTTGATTTGCATTTCCCTAATAATCAATGATGTTGAACATCTTTTCATGCGTCTGTTGGCCACCTGTGTATCTTTGGAAAAATGTCTGTTCAGATATTTTGCACATATTTTAATTGGGTTGTTTTTGTTGTTGTTGAGATGAATGAGTTCTTTATATATTTTGGATATTATCCCCTTATAAGATACATCATTTGCAAATATCTTCTCCCAATATTAGGTTGTCTTTTTGTTTTGTTGATGGTTTCCTTTCTTGTGCAGAAGCTTTTTAGTTTGATGTCCCATTTGTTTATTTTTTCTATTGTTTCCCTTGCCCTCTCAGACATGGTACTTGATAATATGCTGCTAAGACCAATGTCGAAGAGCATACTGCCTATGTTTTCTTCTAGAAGTTTTATGGTTTCAGGTCTTACCTTCAGGTTTTTAATCCATTTGGAGTTAATTTTTGTATATGGTATAAGATAATGGTCTACTTTGATTCTTTTGCATGTGGCTGTCCAGTTTTCCCAACACCACTTGTTGAAGAGACTTTCCTTCCTCCATTGTATGTTCTTGGCTCCCTTGTCAAAGACTAACTGTCCATAGATGTGTGGGTTTATTTCTGGGCTCTTGATTCTGTTCCATTAATCTGTGTGTCTGTTTCTGTGCCAGTACCATGGTATTTTTATTACTATAGCTTTGTAGTATATTTTGAAATCAGGGAGTGTGATGCCTCCAGCTTTGTTCCTTTTTCTCAGGATTCATTTAGCTATTCAGTGTCTTTTGTTGTTCCATATAAAGTTTAGGATTCTTTGTTCTATTTCCGTGAGAAATGTCATTGGAACTTTGATAGGGATTGCATTGAATCTGTAGATTGCTTTAGGGAGTAAGGACATTTTAACTATGTTAATTCTTCCAATCCAAGAGCTTAGAATATCTTTCCATTTCTTTGTGCCTTATTCAATTTCTTTCAACAAAGTTTTATAGTTCTTAGTGTACAGGTATTACACCTCTTTGTTTAAGTTTATTCCCAGGTATTTTATTCTTTTTGTTGCAATTGTAAATGGGACTGTATTCTTAATTTCTCTTTCTACTAGTTCGTTGTTAGTGTATGGAAACACAACTGATTTTTGTATGTTGATTTTGTATCCTGCAACTTTACTGTATTCATTCATTATTTCTAAAAGTTTTTTGGTGGATTATTTTGGGTTATCTCTATTTAAAATCATGTTATCTGCAAAAAGTTACGGTTTCACTTTTTCCTTTCCAATTTGGATCCCTTTTATTTCTTTTTCTTGCCTGATTGCTCTGGCTAGGGCTTCCAATACTATGTTAAATAAGATTGATGAAAGTGGCCATCCTTGTCTAGTTTCTGTTCTTAAATGAATAGCTTTCAGTTTTTCTCTGTTCAGTATGATATTAGCTGTATGTTTGTCATATATGGCCTTTATTTAATGTTGAGTTTCCTTCTACATGTATTTTATTCAGAGTTTTTATCATAAATGGATACTATATCTTGTCAAATGTTTTCTCTGCATCTGCTGAGATGATCATGTGATTTTTTTTATTCTTCATTTTGTTAATGTGGTATATCATGTTGATTGATTTGTGGATGATGAACCATTCCTGCATCCCTGGAATAAATCCCACCTGATCATGGTGTATGATCTTTTTAATGTATTGTTGCACTCAATTTGCTAGTATTTTGTTGAGGATTTTTGTATCCATGTTCCTCAGTGATATTGGCCTGTAATTTCCTTTTTTGTGTTGTCCTTCTCTGGTTTCAGTATCAGGGTAATGTTGGCCTTGTAGAATGAGTTAGAAATCTTCCCTTCCTCTTCAATTTTTTGGAAGAGTTTGAATACGATAGGTACTAAGTGTTCCTCAAAAGTTTAGTAGAATTCACCAGGGAAGCCATCTGGTCCTGAACTTTTATTTTTGGGGAGGTTTTTGCTTACTGTTTTGATCTCCTTACTGGTGATTAGTCTAGTCAGATTGTCTATTTCTTCTTGATTCAGTTTTGGAAGGTTGTATAATTCTAAGATTTATCCATTCTTCTAGACTACCCAATTTGTTGGCATATAGTTTTCATTGTATTCTCTTATAATCTTTTGTGTTTCTTAGGTGTCCATTGTAATTTCTCCTCTTTTGTTTCTGACTTCATTTATTTGAGCCTTCTCTCTTTTTTTTCCTGGTGAATCTAGATAAAGGTTTGTCAATTTTGTTTACCTTTTCGAAGAACCGATTCTTAGTTTCATTGACTTTTTCTATTTTATTAGTCTCTATTTCATTTATTTTTCTTCTGATTTTTATTATTTCCTTCCTTCTACTGATTTTGGACTTTGTTCTTCTCTTTCTAGTTCCTTTAGGTGCACTGTTAGATTGTTTATTTGAGATTTTTCTTGTTTGTTGAGGTAGGCCTGTATTGCCATAAACTTTCCCCTTGAACTACTCTCTCCGTATTCCATAAATTTTGGCAAGTTGTATTTTCGTTTTCATTTGTCTCTAGGTAATTTTTGATTTCTTTGTTGATCCAATTGTTACTCAGTAGCATTTTGTTTAATCTCCACATATTCGTGGCTTTTCCAATTTTCTTCCTGTAGTTGATTTCTTGTTTCATACTGCTGTGGTCAGAAAAGATGTTTGATATTTTTTCAATCTTCTTAAATATATTGACACTTGCTATGTAGTCTAATACATGATCTATCCTGGAGAATGTTCCATGTACATTTGAAAAGAATGTGTATTCCGTGGTTTTTGGGTGTAATGTTCTGTATATATCAACTAAGTCCATCTGGTCTAATGTGTCCTTTAAGGCCAATGTTTCCTTATTGATTGTCAATTTACATGATCTATCCATTGATGTAAGTGGAGTGTTAAAGTCCCCTACTATTACTGTGGTACTGTCAATATCTCCTTTTATGTCTGTTAATAATTGCTTTATATATTTAGGTGCTCCTATGTTGGGTGTATACCTATTTACAAGTGTTATATCCTCTTGTTGAATTGTTCCCTATATCATTATGTAATGCCTTTCTTTGTCTCTTGTTACGCTTTTTGTTTTAAATTCTATTTTATCTAAGTATTGCTACTCCAGCTTTCTTTTCATTGTCATTTGCAGGGAGTATCTTTTTCCATCCCTTTACTTTCAGTTTGTGAGTGTCTTTGAGTCTGAAGTGTGTCTTTTGTATGGGTCTTGCTTTTTTATCCACTCTGCCACCGTATGTCTTTTGATTGGAGCATTTAGTCCATTGACATTTAAAGTAGCTATTGATAAGTATGTACTTAGCGTTATTTTGTTAAATTTTTTTGGATGGTTTAGTATTTCTTCTCTGTTCCTTTCTTCTTCTCTTGCTCTCTTCCCTTGTGGTTTGATGGCTTTCTTTAGTATTATGTTTGGGTTCCTTTCTCTTAGTTTTTTGTGTATTTACTATAGGTTTCTGGTTTGTGATTACTATAAGGTTCATATATAATAACCTACATATATAGCAATTTATATTAAGTTGATGGTCTCTTAATTTGACCTCTTGTTAAAAGCTCTACTCTTTTACTCCCTTTCTCCCACATTTTATGTTTTTGATATTGCGTTTAACCTCTTTTGTGTGCATGTATATCCATTAACCTCGTTTCTTGGAAACAGATAATTTTAGTATTTTTGTCTTTTGACCTTCACATTAGCTTCATAAGTGGTTGATCTGCTACCTTTACTGTATATTTGCCTTTACTAATGATTTTGTTATTGTTTTTATTTTTTTGATAATTTCATTATTCCTACTTGTGGTCTTTTCTTTTCCACTTAAATAAGTCCCTTTAGCATTTCCCATAAGGCTGTTTCTTGGTGATAATCTCCTTTACTTTTTGCTTGTCTGGGAAACTATTTCTCCCTCCATTCTGAAGATAACCTTGCTGGGTTATCTTGGCTGTAGTTTTTTTTCCTCTCATCACTCGAAATATATCATGCTACTCCTTTATAGCCTGTAAGGTTTCTGCTGAGAAGTCAGCTGATAGCCTTATGGGATTCCCTTTGTATGTAACTTGTTGCCTTTCTCTTGCAGCTTTAGGATTCTTTCTTTATCTTTAATTCCTGACACTTTAATTATAATGTGTCTTGGTGTGGGCCTCTACGGGTTTATCTTGTTTGGTGCTCTCTGTGCTTCCAGTACCTGGACGTTTGTTTCCTTCCTTAGGTTAGGAAAGTTTTTAGCTATTATTTCTTCAAATAGATTCTTGGCCCCTTTGTCTCTCTCTTCTCCTTCTGGGACACCTATAATATGGATGTTAGTGTGCTTAATTTGTACCAGAGGTCACTTGGACTGTCCTCATACTTTTTAATTCTTTTTTCTTTTATTTATTCAGCTTGAGTGATTTCCTCTAGTCTTTCATCCAGCTCACTGATCCTTCTTCTGAATCATCTACTCTGCTATTGAGTCCTTCTAGTGAATTTTTCATTTCCATTATTCTATTCTTCATTTCTGATTTTTTATATATATATTTTCCTATTCCATTTTGATGTTCTCACTGAGTTTATCCATTATTCCCCCAAGATCAGTGAGCATCCTTATGACTATTAGTTTGTACTCTTTGTCAGGTAGATTGTTTATCTCTGTTTCATTTAGTTCTTTTTCTGGGCTTTTGTCCTGTTCCCTTACTGGGAACATATTTCCTTAACTCCTCCTTTTGCCTCTTTCTCTGTGCTTATATCTGTGTGTTAGGTAGGTCAGCTACATCGCCCAATGTTGGAGAGGTGGTCTTGTGTAAGAGATGCCTTATAAGTCCCAGCAGTGTGTTTCCCTCTTGTCACCAGTTCCAAATGTTCCAGGAGTGTCCCTTGTGTGGGCTACATATGTACTTCTGTTGTGACAGATGCCCAGGGAGGATAGGCTTTCCTCCTGTCTGGCTGGATGTAATGCTCAGGTGAGTGTGGCTGCTATGGCCCCTTCAGTCACTTCACTGGATACGGGGAGCTCCAGCACAGTTGGCTACAATGTCCAATAGCACATTCTCATTGCAGTTTTTCTGTTAAGTGATTTGGCCCCCAGCTTGGCTGGTTGCTACTCTCAAGGGCTTACAATTGCTATAGGCTGCCAGCCTGCAAGGCTGTTGTCAGCTCTCTCAGGATTATTACTGAGTGGGGCCAGCCCTAGGCATGGGAGCATCCAATTGTTTCAGGCTTTGGAAGGTGGGAACAATCCCCTATATGGCTTAAGATTGCTCCCAGGCATGAACTCCCATGACTAGACTGTGGCTTTTTTCCTCTCCAGAAAGGTATTTCTGCCTCTTCCACCTCAGTCAGCACTGTCCCTTATTGTGGGGGTTCTTTTTACCCAATTTCTGGTTCTCTCTCAGGGGTAATTGTTCCAAGGACAGTTGCAAATTCATTGTGTCTGTGGGGGGAGGTGAGTTCAGAGTCGTCATATGCCTCCATCTTCCCAGCAACCCTAAATATTTTTAATGTCTCCATTTTTTTCAGTTTTCATTTTTTAAAAATGGGAGCTAAGTAGTATTATTTCCAAGATTGTAATAATTTCATTTTTAGAATTGAACTCCTTTGAAGCTTAAAGTATCTTCAGTTCATATCAATATTCTACTAAGATGAAAAAAATATTAATCAAAGATAGCAATGAAATCTTGTCATAAATTAGTCTTTAAATGAATCAACAAGTTGCTGAGCTAGATCCTGTAGGAACCCAGGATATGTTTAACTGGGACTTGTTACAGGCCTTCTTCCTCCAACTAGTCTTCTCTCTCTCTCAGAAGGAAATCTCACTCTGCCTCTTTTTTCTGTTGAGAGACCTCAGTCTGCTTAATTCTGTCCTGTCCCTGTGCTCACTCACCTCATCCTTTCTGATGAATTCTGATGGTATCTTTGGGGGTAGAAATTAGTCTCTGCGGGTCAGACCTCCTTCCCTTCTCCTTCTTTTTGGAAGCCAGCTGCACACACAGAGCAAACGGTTCTTATCTGATCAGCTCTGTCACCTCATACTGTAAATTTTACGTAAGCACCCCAACATGGCCAGGCCTGGAGTTTTCTATTGTAACCTGCATCTGGTTCATTATTCTGAAAAATTCTTATGTTTAGAATCAAGAGATATATTATGACCACACACTTACAGTGCAATTGCTAATATAAGTATGAGCTTTATCGTTAACAGACTATTGTTTCATCTCCATCAGTTAAAAGTTCTACCTTTTAACTGATTCATAGTTGAGAAAAAGACGAGAGTTCTATATATGACACCTCTAAACTAATAACCTTCAGTGCCTTATAACTTTTATTTATCCTTGTTCATTTATTCACACTCTTTTCACATATTCATTTGTTCTTTAGCTTCCTCTCAGTAAACAGGTAGGAAACAATTATATATCTACTCTTTCTGGCAGAAGGAGTACTTAGAAATGCATTTTCAGGTTTTTTGGCAGGAATGGGGTGGTCTTTCCAGAGTTATGGAGAAGAGCAAATATCCACTTGATCCAATTGTGGAGGATAAATGAGCTATTAAAATATACCAGAGAATATTATTATTAGTAATGTTTTCACATCCTGATTTTGAGTTCACATGCATGGTTTCACACAGGAGCAATTGTAAATTCACTTTATTACACGTAAAATATACAGCAAAGACACACACCAAAAACAAATGGGCAAAGCAGTCCTGGTGCCTTTTGAGAGATTAAAATAATAAATAAATTTTTTAAACAACAATCTGAAAGAAGAGTAATTAGAGTTTTGCAATTTAATATTTCACATATCTTTTTATCTGGATTATATTGAAACATATATTCACATCCTCCAGATAATATCCTGATACTTTTAAATGAAATAAAATATTTTTCTATTATCTGGAGACATTTTTGAAGTGAAAAAGGAGAATATCTATAAAAAGACTCACAATATGAAGTTTCCTACAGTAAGCAATCTCAAAACCACCACCAAGTTGCATTATCTTCATCACCATTTCCACAAAGTATAGAAATAAACTGCTTTAGAATTTACAAAATGGCATGTTTATCATCTCACTAAACCTTCAAAATAACCTTATGAAGTAGGTGTTTTATCAAGCATGTTTTTTCCTGATGAGAAAAACAAGGACCGTAGAAAGTAACTTGCCCAAATTCATAAAGTCAGACACCTAGAGAACCTGGAATCCTATTCACATGCAATCCTGTTTACCAAGTATTGCAAATCAATAGCATTGGAAAAGCATTCAATGGGGAAGAGATCAAACCAATAAAAAAAAAAACCAAATGAAAAAACACACACCATGTATCTTTACAAACAAATAACATGAATGATTTCTACATAAAGTTAACAAGAGTGTTAATTTCTCTGAGATTTATTTTCCTAATTTCTAAAATTGGCATAAAACTGCCTGCATCACAAGGCTTCTCAAGTATTAAGTAGGATAATGTATAAAAAGTGTACAGTCTGAGATGCAGCAAATAAACTCAATAAATGGTGTTTAAAAGGAGTCACTCTTTTCCCCTTGAAATGCAGAAGATTGGTGGAGGAAGAGAGAATCTATTGGGCAAGTGGGGAATAAAGAAGTAGACATATTACAAAGGACTGAGGTTGGAGCATACATTTGTCAGTATCTATGGGTTGCCATAGACTGTGATATTATGATTTATAATAAGAAATATATGTTTGGTCTTTGTCCCCATTCCTGGCACAGAGATCCAAAAACCTTTGGAATTTTTGAAGTGACTTTTGGAAAGCCCCTAAGTAACCTAAGGATGAGAGCTGGTTGCAAGGGGCACCAATCATGAGATTAGAGGATGGGAGCTTTTAGTTCCACCTCCTGACCTGCAGGGAGGGGAGAGGGGGTAGAGATTGAGTTCAATCACCAATGGTCAAAGATTTAATCAATCATACCTGTGTAAAACCCCAAAAGAACAGGGTTGGTAGAGCTTGAAGTTTGGCGAACACATGGAGATGCGGGGAGAGTGACCCACTCACAGAGTATGGAAACTCTGTGCCCCTTCCCACATACCTTGCCCTATGTGTCTCTTACACTTAGCTATTCCTGAGATATTCCTTTATGATAAAGCCAAGGAGGAGGTCATTGGAACCTCCAATCTATAGTCTGTTGGTCAGAAGCACAGGTGACAACCTTGACTTGTGATTGGTGTGAAGTGTGGTTGAGGGCAGTCTTGTAGGAGGACTGAGCCCTTAACCTATGGGATTTTACACTATCTCCAGGTAGATATTGTCAGAATTGAGTTAATTGCTTGATGATGAGAGAATTTTCAGCTAATAGCCTGTGTTTCTTTGAGCAGAACACAATTCTGAGCCATGGATCAGGAAGGCCATAGACTCAAAGGGGAATAATATTATTGAGGAATCACAGAAAGTGCTTAATTTTTGGCCATGCATTTTGTTCTGTCCATGGAAAAGACCCTGCAGAGAGAAAAAATGATGATCTAAATGTGCCATGTTGGGGCTTTAAGTGTGTTATTTCATTCATTCTTTGCTCTAACTCTTCAGTTACTAGAGGATTATTATTCCCATACCAACAATAGGAAAACTGGGGTACTGAGAGCTTAGATTACTTGTTCATAGTTGCACAGTGTATAAGGGACTAGAACTGTATCCAATACTGTTTGACCAGCAAAGCCCTTGCTTTTTCTTACATCCTCCAGTCACCAAGAGATGAATAGTATAATATCTAGAGAACAAAGAACATTGATTCATCACAATTTCCACGGTAAGCACGAAATAGTCTTTAAAATATAATTTTCTTTCACTTATTTCATGTTTAATAGATGTCCTTATGATTTTTAAAATTAGATTCATTTATATCCTTATGATTTTTAAGTTTGGATTCATTTATATGACAGTTTAGGGATGAGGGTGTCAAACATCTGATATCCAAGTATGTTCATGTGTGTTTGTGTAAATGTATGCTTGTGTGTGTGAATTAATGTGTATGTATTTATGCATGTGTATGTCTATGTGTAATCTTTAGTAATTGAAAAATGGATTTCCAATACCCTTTAAAAGTTGGATCCTGGGGACTAGACATATCCAAATTATCTCACTTAATACTCACAACAGCCCCATAAATTAAGAAACACTATCCATCATTATGTAGCTGAAGAAATTCAGAATTAGAAAGATTATAAGTCAAGATAAATCACAGATCAAGTTAAAGCCTGTATTCCTCCTCTGATTCCCAGAAGGCTCAAACCCATCTTACTCCACACATATTAGAGGATCAGTAAATTTTATCATAAAAATGGATGGATGAATTAATGAGTCAATGAATGAATGAATGAATTATTTAGAATCCATGCAGATGGAAAGTTTATGTCTGTGTTGATGTGTCTGTTACAGCTTCAGCGCATCCTGTCATTTGCAACTCAATCCTCTCCACTCCCAAGACTTATGCCTACAGAGTTTGTGAACAGATGGTACTATCTCTGCCTCCTTTGAACAAGAGGCATTAGACTAGAATTACACTTTGATGAATCACTAGAATATTAAATAAAACATAACTATTACAAATAAATTGTCACTCAGAGATTTCTCCAAGTAGAGGAAACAGCAGGCATTGCTCAACTTGAATGAATATCTTTTCCTCCTTATCTGGACAGCCTCACTCAGAAGACACATACACTAAAAGGTACCACATTTAGCTAAGTCCAGGCTGGTTTTCAATGACTAACTAGTAGAAATTCAAATTAAGGAATGACTCTTCGTGCACATTTTTTTAAAAAGATGTAGTTGACTAAACAACAAAAGATTCAAAAAAAGAAAAGGATCTAGAGGCATCAAGCTCAAGGCCAACAAGGAAAATATGTCATTATGCTTCAGAAACAGAAGCTATTTCCCACTATCTTATTCAAAAACTTAAGAAGTCAAAATACTGAAAGAGTTCCAGGAAGGACATCTCTACGGCCTCACAAGGAGGTCACGGTATAGTTAGGGCTAGAACAAAGAACTCCTGGCTCCCAAACAAGTTCCTTTTATCACTCTACTATTGGATGTGAGCAAATCCGGTGCACTCTGAGTCGTCTCCTAGAAATACTCCCTGTCTTACTCAGTAAAATACTCCCTGTCTTACTCAGTAAAATACTCCCTGTCTTTCTGGTTCTACAGGCACAACAAAAAGAAGATGAGTCATTGTAGACAAGGAGTCTGCCACACTCACCACAGAACCCCCGGGATATAGCACAGTGCCTTGCAAATATACGATGCTCAACAAATATTTATTGACTAGGTGGTTTTCTTTGAGTGCAGAGATGACATGAAAATCTTAAAAAGAAACTAATTGCATTTTGGGTCAAATTTTCATGAAGAAGTTGAATTCTATTTCTGTTTAACCTTATTGATTTGTCTGGAGAAGACAAAACAAAGCAAATCTTACCCCTTCGCAACCTGTCTTACTAGTAGGAGAAGGGGGGAAAAACAGAATTCTAACTGTGGTCTAAATCAAACCTTAATTACTCAGAATATAAAGTTGTCTATGCCTCAGTGACTGTGGGATCCATTCCCTAGCACATATGTAATACAATAATAGCATCACAGCTGAATCAGCATTGTGAGCCTGGCAAACTATTATGAAGTTGTAGATGATTCCAATTGTACTTGGTTTGAGGAGGTACCACGTACTTGGCCAGGAAATCACTTCAGACATTGAACTGATGGTAGTGGGAATGGTCAAAGCTCTATAGTAAGATGATATAGGTCTGATCTTGAGTATATTTCTTTTTAACTATGTAATCTTCAAATGACTTCATGTCCTTGGGGTTTAGTTTCCTTATCTATAAATGAAATTCAATGGTAAAATATTTTCCCTATCTCCTGCAGAGGTCATTTTGAGGATGAAGTAATGCAACGTATACAGTATGTATGAAAATTCCTTTGTAGACTGTAAAGCACTGTAAAAACACAATGGATTAATGAGAATAGCTAACCCTATCTTAGTAATCATTTTTCAAGATATAAATGTATCAAATCAACAAGTTGTATACCTTCAACTTATACAAGCCTATATGTCGATTATATCTCAATAAAGCTGAAAAAAATATTGGTGCAGGCCATATTAAAAAAAGAATAGCAAAATATTAGGATCAGTGATTTGGGATTCAGGAAACTTGCATTTAAATCAGGTTCTGACATTAACTTGTAGTGTAATTCAATAAGCTATTAATTTCTCTAGACCTCAGTTTTCTTATGTTAAGTAGCAAATTGTTTCTTCAATCTCTTCTAGTTATAACATTCTCTGACCATAACTGGGGTTATGATTTTATATTTAAAAGCCAATTGTCTTTGGATGTTACATTCTACTGAGCTGAACAGTATCTCCTTAAAATTTCCTTTTAATTAAATCTCCCCAAAGCCTCTATTTTATCTTATTTCTTTTCTTCAGGGAAACAGGGTAATTGTATGATTTTAAGCTATGAATAAAGAAAGTCTCTTGAAATGGAAAGCCTGATGATGAAACAATACTATAGAGGTAGGTTTAAAACAAGGCTGATATTACTTAGTCCTTCAACTTGTATCTCATCTGAATGTCCCATCTACACCAGAACTGATGAATCAGAAACTAAAATAGTAAGCACAGGAGCAGTCTCTCATCAGAGACACTAATAGAAAGGTAGGTTAGGATTTAGAGCAAAAATGAAGCAGGACAGCTCTATTTTCTAGGAATTCTTATTTTCTGGAGTACTGAAAAAAAATCTGATATTTCATCCTATTTCAGGATAAATATGGTAGACCTGTTCCGACTTAAATATATCAAGGAATAATAGAAAGGTAGAAAGTTTTTCATTTCAAAGTTCTTTGATATCAACATTGCCTTTCAGAGTTTTAAAGTAAATCTAGCAAAGTGTGGAATTGCTACAAATATATTGATGCTTTAGAACTTTAATTCCCATAGACTACTATACAGCTGATTAATGGAATCAGGAACTTGCTGGTTCCTAAGAACACTAGTTCCTTTACTAAGTGTCTCTTTTTTAAAAAATTAAGTATTATACCACTGTTTAGGCATTTAAATCCAAAAAGAGAAATTTTAAATACACATTTAAGGAAATATTTTCAGAGCTCCAAATTATTTATTTTATTGTTCATTTACTTAGATCTTCCCCACTTTCCTTTCTGTGAAGTTATTGAGCAACTGTCCTTTTGAAATCAAACAACTAGGCAGCTGCTTTGATCTGGTTTTAACATTTAGTGGAAAAGAACAAACCATTTATTTACATGATGTTCAGCTGATATAATTTTACATCTGGGTCCACGTTGCTACCACCAAATCCCTCGGTGCAGTTGTAGATTTAGCTGCCAGATTCTAGGTAGCAGGGTGGAATAATATATCCTATATCCCTATGTGTCGTTATTTGATTAATATACCTGAGAATTCCTAGAACTGCCTTCCAGAGTGTTAAACCCAACTTCAGTTTCACCCCATCTCTTACCCAGAATACCTTGGCTAAAGCTCTGACGTTACATCAATCATAAGAGGCAGATCTCACAATCACTGAGCTCACGACATCAGGGGCCAGGCCCATGGTGATGAAATTACTAGCTGTGTAATTGCTGTGAGCTCTGTGATTCTAAATTCATTTAGAAGACTAAATCCCTTGGGGTTTGTTATGGGCTGAATTGTGTCCCTTTCAAAATTCATATATTGAAATCTAATTCCCAGTACATAGAATATGACTATATTTGGAGATAGGGTCTTTAAAAAGTTAATTAACCCACCAATCTGTTCTCTGCAACTATGAGTTTTGTTTTGTTTGCCAGAGGAGAGAAGGATTGGAGGGGGGGCAAAATGGGTGAAGGAGGTCAAGAGGTACAAACTTCCACTTATAAAATAAATAAGTCATGGAGATGTAATGTATAGCAGGGTGACTATAGTTAATAGTATTGTATTGCATATTTGAAAGTTGCTGAGAGAAATCTTAAAAGTTCTCATCACAAGAAAAAAATTTATAACTTTATATGATGATGGATGGTAACTAGACTTATTGTGATGATCATTTCATAGTGTATACAAATATCGAATCATTGTGTTGTACACCTGAAACTATTATAATGTTATATGTCAATTATACCTAAATTTGAAAAAAAGGGTTAATTAAGGTAAATTGAGGTCATATGCGTCCGGTGTCCTCATAAGAAGAGGAAATTAGGAAATAGACATGCACATAGGGAAGACTATGTGAAGACACACAGAGAGAAGACGACCGTCTATAAGTTAAAGAGAGAGGCCCTCAGAAGAAACCAACTCTGTGGACACCTTGATCTTGGACTTCTAGCCTTCAGAACCATGAGAAAGTAAATTTCTGTTGTTTAAGCCACCCAGTCTGTGTTACTTTGTTATGGCAGTCCTAGCAAACTAATACAGGGTTCAAAGTCTGTAAATTTCTGGAATTTATCTACCCTTTTTAAGGAATAGACCTCCTGGAGCTTTCGTTAATTAAAACCCGTCCCTCATAACAATGCCAATGAACCTTTAAGTACACCTTATTATGAACTCCTTTGCCCAAGAGTATCTTAAAATCTGGGTTTAATAGAAAAATTTCGCTAATGTCAGTGTTCACATCTTAAGAGTCACTAAAATTCTGTGATTGCCTGGATTGTCTGTCTGTCTTACACTTAGTGTAGGGCCATGTACGAGATGTAAAGATGTCTCAGCTTCCCCATTCAAAAGACAAGGACCTCGATCTCAAGGGCATTTATTCCCCTTAAGAAGACAGGATATACCTTTGTGTAGCTTTGTGAAAATCATAGTCCATATGAGGCGTGTGTAAGGTGATAATAGCTCTCTCCTCATTTATCATGAGATTATATCTCTGGGACCTAGATTTCATTCAAAATTGAGAAGATGGGCATTTTATTTAAAAAAGACAATGTCTCAATATTTTTTACTTTCTAAAGAAGGAAGAATGAGTGTTTTTTGCATTGTGCCTGGAAGATAATAGAATGGGCTCCATCAAACACAAACAGAAAAGTAAAACCTTCTCTTGCGGGCATCCTAAAATATCCAAGTTCATATCCATGTTCTGGTGACTCAGTAACTCATACAGTATTTTATAATTCACTTTTTTCCACATTTTATCATTTCTGAAATCAGGAAGCATTTTACAGTTATTTTTGTTTTAAGATAATAAATGACAGCATTTTTTTCTTAGAAATCTCTTAAAATCAATAACATCTAGATTCCACGAAATATAAAAATATTTCTAATAGTAAAGCTATTAATTAACCTGGTTTAAAAGAAAACAGGGGCCGGCCGGTGGCGCAATGGTTTAGTTCTCACTTTGGCAACCCGGGGTTCGCAGGTTTGAATCCCGGGCGCCGGCCTAAGCATTGCTTGTAAGCAGTGGCGTAGTGGCATCCCATATAAAGTAGAGGAAGATGGTGTTAGCCCAGGGCCAGTCTTCTTCCTCAGCAAAAAGAGGAGGATTGGCAACAGATGTTAGCTCAGTGCTGGTCTTCCTCACGCAAAAAAATAAAAATAAAAATAGAAAATAAAAGAAAGCAAACGTGTCTGCTTCTTAAAGTTACCATACACCTTTTACTTTCAATTGTAAATCACTTAATCATTCTCTTTAAGAAACCATACATTTCCAACACTACCATCTTGAAACACCTCCTGATGTTGATGCAAAGGTGTTTTTCCAATCACTGCCCATTCTGGATAGGAAAAGAAAAATTAGGATTCAATTCAGCAATGACCTAACAGAATTATATTTCTAGCCCTACTTGTGAATAACAATTACTGTATTAAAATACTGGGAAGTTATAATGTCTCCATATCCCACATTCTATCTAAGTTCATTGACTAAACCCCTTGGGGTTTGTTATGGGCTGAATAGTGTCCCCTATCTGCAACTGGTCATCTGTTAACAATACTTATCCCTTAGTTTTACTTCTCAGCCTCTGACCACCTTTCAGACTAATTGATGAGCAATCAATCAGCTCATCTTGAATTCTTGTATTCAAGTGCCTTATAATTAGAAATGGCTGCATACCGAGAGGCATTATATGCTCCACAAATCTGAAAGAAATTCCTAATGACATAATTAGCTGAAATCTCTCACCAGACAACCCTGTTCTTTGGGCAATCATTTTATCCATACAATAAAAATAGGGATTTTTTTAAAATGTAGAAACTGTATTTGATAATTTTCGAAGGATGGTTAACTCTTAAAGAACTAACTTTTTAAAATTTTCTATTAGAAACTTAAAACCTTGTTAAACATAACCTTAGATAAATTGCAAGTCAATAATTCTTCACATTGTGTGTATTCTAAAACTGTGCTTTAATATATTCACTCACTTCATAAATATTTACTGAGTATTGACCATGCATTGGGCCTTAGAGACACAATATTCAAGATCTTTTACCATGCCACAATCAAAGTATTGGCCAGGACTGAGGTCCCATCTGAAGACCTGCTAGGGAGAGTCTTCCAAGCTCACAGGGCTGTTGACAGAATTCAGTTCCTCATGGGTTGGATTAAGGGTTCCAGTTCTTAGCTCTGCCTCTGCTTTGGGTGGAGGCTGCTCTGAGTTCCTTGCCTCTTCTACGTGGCAGCTTCTTTCATCAAAGCATGCAAACTTAGAAAGACATACAGGTAGTCTCCTAGCAAAATGGAGGCTACAATCTTCTGTGCTATAATCACAGAAGTGATGTGCTTCAGTGTTGCCATCTTATTTGTTAGAAGCAAGTTACTCAAGAGGAGAGGTTACACTAGGCCATGAATCAGGCGGCTGGGATTATTGGGAGCCATCTTAGAAATCTATCTACCACATGGATTAAACTAATGAATGAAAAAAATACCTCATGAAATCATACTACCTATTAAAATTTGGGACTAGAATGTTTTTATTTCTATTTTACACCCATATATATATATATATATATATATATATATATATATATATATACTCTCTTCTACAAAACTAATCCTGATTTTCAAGGACTCAGGGAATGATAGGGTATCCCATTTATGTTATCACATGTTAAACACATAATAGCATTTGAATAATAATAGTATTATCAACATCAATGATTAGTGAAAAATGTTAAAGTTTTTCACATGCTCTTCCCATTTTTCCCTTATTTTAATAGTAGAACTTTATCTACAATGTCTGAAGACAGAGACATTACAAACTAAACTCTCTGTCTTTTAACTCTCATGTAGTTTCACTTCTACAAATCACTTTTATTGAATTCCTACCTCCATGCCTAGAATTTTAAACTGATATTTCTCCAGTTATCATGATTTTGTGCAGCTTGTTCTCCAGATGATTTCTCAGGAGGTGCTTTTGGGAGTTATATTCCCTGAGTTTTTGGATATTGATAACAATTTGTTTGTGTCCTTAATATCGATTGTCAGTTTTTCTGGTGTAAAAATCCTTGGCTCACATTTTCTTTCATTTCTTCCGGAATAAAATGTTGCTGCCAAAATGTCTGATGATAATCCAATTTTCTTTCCCTTATAAGTTGTTTTCTTTTTGCCTAGATGACGAAGTTGCTTTTCTTTTCTTTAAAGTCCAGTAATTTTGCAAGAATGTGTTTGGCTGTTGATCTTTCTGGGTTTATAGTCTCAGGTATGAAGTGTGTTTTTTCAATTTATATTTTAATTTTTTCTAATTTCCCAATAGTTTTTTGAAATAATGGTTTTTCGTATTCATATATGTTGCCTTGTTTTGATTTTCTTCTTCAGGGATTCTTATAATCTATATGTTGTATATTGACTGCTTCCCATATTTTTCATTTTTTAAAAAAATCTTTCTTACCTCTGCCTTTTTATTTTTTAAATTTCCCCCTCTCCACCTACTATTTCTTTTAAGGGTTATCTATTTTATTTGTTCATGTGTTTCCTGGAATTCAGAATTTAACTGTGAATTATTTTTCTTATATTTTTAATTCATACCTGAGTTACTTTACTTCACTTCTGAGATTTTTTCATGTCATATCGTTTTTTATTGTATTTTATCTCATTTAGAAATAGTAGGTTACACTTTTGATCTGTTCTGTTGCCCTGTCTTTCTGGTGTACTATCATTGACCACAGCAACTTATTCTGCCCCTATTCTCTTTTTCATTTTTCTTATAGTACTATTTTACGGAATTTGACCATCGTGTTTTCTATTCATTTTTGAGCAAATTATTTTATCTAAACTTTTAAAATGTTCAAAATAGATTTTCTAACTTCACATGAAGTTATGCTATCGTGACAATGCGTTTAAAATTACAGCAAATTACTTTCTGAGACTTCCTGGCTCTTCTCTCCCACATTTATCTGGACCCCCTTCTTTCCTTTATCTCTATTGCCCTTTTCTATTTCATTGTCATTCCTCTCCTCAGTGTCAGGTCCTCCTCTGGATGGTAGCTTTATCTGGCCAGTTTCAAGACATCATGTGACTCAGATAGCCCCAGGACCTATCAGAAGTCACTCAGGACTCCACACACTCTTTTCCTATAAGTGTGGCAAAGCCCAATAGCCTCAGTTCTTCTCAGTTTGGCCCAGAGAGCCTTTTGGTGAAAACCTGTTGACTCTTTGAGGAGGCTGAGTTCTCATTTGAAAGTTCTGGGGGAAAATGTAGTTCCAAGCTGACTCTTGCTATTGGCGGAATTCACTTCCTTGTGGTTGTAAAACTGAGTTTGCTGTTTCCTTGCTTGCTTGTATCTGGAGTTACCCTCAGCTCCTAAAGACTTCCCATATTTCCTGCCATGTGGCCCCCTCCACCTTAAAGCCAGTAATAGTACATCAAATCCTTCTCATGCTTTGAATCTCTGATTTCCTATTGTCTGACCTCTAGATCCAGATTTACAATGCTTATATGGTAGGCCCACCTGGATAGTCTCCCTAACTTAAATGTGTGACCTCAATTACATAGGCAAATTTCCTTTTGCTATATAAAGTAACAATCATGGAAGTAAAAACCGTCATATTCTCAGTCCCTAGGATTATGCAGGGCTCCTACTACCCAAGGCAAAGTTCTTGGGGGCTATCTTAAAATTGTGCCTACCACAGCACCTCAATATCACATAGTATCCTCTTCAAGTTGGTGCTTCCACTGTGCTTTCACTAGACCATTGAAAACCAGCTGCCTCTCGACAGTGTAGTATATGGTTGGACTAGTGGATTCCATGGTTGTGTGAACATGCCTATATCTCCTTTGCAATAAAATGGATCATATAGTCTGAGTGATATTATGTAGGATCAATCGTATGACGGAGGATCCAACACATTTTACGATATTGGAGGGGGTGCCGGCTGAAGTTCTGCATGCAGGAAAGGCAAAACCATAACTAGAATATAAGTTAAGGTCAGTGAAAAGAATTACAGACCTATCCAGGATATAAGGACTCTAATATAGTCAACTTGTCATCAAGCACCTGATGGTCTCCTCTAGAGATAGTATTACACTGGTGACTTACCTTGAATATCTGTGAATGTTTACCTTTCATGAAAAGAATCTTTACAGATGCAATTAAGTTAGGGATCTTGAGATGCAGACATTATCCTGGATTATGTGAGTGGGCTCTAAACCAAGTGTCCTTATAAGAAATACATAGAGGAGAAGATAGAAGAAGATAAGACACCCGGAGGAGGCAATGTGACCACAGAGGCAGAGATTGGAGTCGTGTAGCCACAATTCAAGGAATTCTGACAGGTACCAGAGGGTAAACAAGGAGAAAAAATGGATTCTCCCCTAGAGCCTCCAGAGGGAGTGTGGTCCTGCTGACACTGATTTCCAGCTTCTAGCCGCCATAATTGTGAGAACAAATTCCTGTTGTTTCAAGTGACCAAGTTTGTGGTAATTTGTTACGGCAGTCCTAGGAATCTAATACACTCCTTTCCCTTGACCTTCCAATATTTTCTAGGCTTCTGACCCACCAGCCAAACCATTTCTTTCCACAAAAAGTAGACAACCAGGTACCCCACCCAAAGCTTGGCCTTTGGGAGAATTTTTTTTCACTATGCTTTTCAGTATTACTCCTGAATGGAGTGGTAGTGCAACTGTAATTCATTGTCCATATGGTTCACCTAGCAGAGTCACTTGCAGTGTAGTGTGGTCTTGCTTGCGGTGCTATACCAGATGTGCTCTCTTTGCTACAGTGAATTAATATGGCTTCAGGTATATGGTAGTTGGCCACTGAGCTGGCACATGTGGTCTTTTCCATACCTATCAGAAAGGAGGTTCAGACCAGTTTGTATTCATGTCAGATAGATAACCAAATGCAGTCATGTGTCTCTTAATGACAGGAATTTGCTCTGAGAAACCCATGGTCAGGCGATTTTGTCCTATTTTGGGCCTCATTCAAATTGGACAGTCTTTTAGGTGATCTAGGTAAGGGCTTGGAGCAAGAGTGTAAAGTGTTGCCTTTTAGAACCCAGGGAAACTTACCAGGCATTGTGTTTCCTTCTTAGTGGTGAAGATGTGGAATTCAACAATGTGATCTTTATTTGGAGGAGACGATTTAGCATTTCAACGATCACTGGTCTCCTGAAAACTGCACTGACACTGCAAACCCTTCAATATTCATGGATTTTATCTCCCACTTTCTGAAGTATATGTGTCTTACTGAAGCCTCAAACAGACTTGTCGCTTTATGCTCATCTTGCTCTAATAACATGATCTACTCAATATACTGTTCCAGTTCAGATAGTCCAGATCTAGATGTTTCCAGTCCCTTCAGATACTATGACAAAGGGCAAGAAAGGTCATATAGCCATGGAATAAAACCACAAATATACAGTCATGTGCCGCACGACGTTTCAGTCAATGATGGACCACATATATGACAATGGTCCCATAAGATTAGTACCATTTAGCCTAGGTGTGTAGTAGGCTACACCATCTCGGTGTGTGTTAGTACAATCTGTGGTGTTCGCACATGACGAAGTCACCTAATGATGCATTTCTCAGAATGTATCCCTGTTGCTAAGCGACTCATGACTGTATTTGGTTATCCATCTGATATAAATACAAACCGTTTCTGATTTTTCTTCCTGATAGGTATGGAAAAGAACACATGCTCCATCTCAGTGGCCAAATACCTGAACCATGTTAATTTACTAAGCAAGGAAAACACATTTGGCACAGCAGCTACAGTGGTGGCTATCACTTGCTTGACTTTGTGGTAGTCCACCATTATTTTACAGGTTCTGGATAACTTTTGTAGTGGCCAGATGTGAATTAAATGGGAATATGATGGAGAACACTACCATCACATGCTTCAGGTCTCAAAGATTGGCACCAGTTTCTTTTTATTACTCCCAGGATATGATACAATTTTTTATTTAATATAGTTTATTAATACCTTGCTGAGATGGATGAAGTTTCAGAATTTTCTACTTGTCCTTCTCCACTATAATAACCCTTACCCCACACACCAAACAACTAATGTGATGTTTCTGTCAATTGTCAAGTATGCCCACTCCAATTATATGTACGCAGGTAGGATATGACCACCAGATGGGATCACTGGTGTAGTATACCCACAGAGTCCCAGAGTCCATTGATAACTGGTCCTCTTATCTTTCCACTCTAAAAGTGGAGCCATGGTGATGTTTCTGTTCCTTGGTTATTAATGTCAGCTCCCACCTCCTGCCAAAAAGTCCTCAAAATGTTTGGGTATTACCCTTTATCTAATGTACAGATGCCCAAGTAAATGGCCGTATGTATCTTTTGGGGACAACTGCAGAAATCATTACCCCATCCACACATTTGCTGTGATATTGTCAGCACATCCCTCCCAGGGAGCCTGCTTATACTTCAGTCAGTGGTTTCTGGGTTTAAAAACTAAATCAGATCTGGAAACTGGGCAAGGAATTGTGTCTTTGCATTGGGTTGCATTCATCCTTTTGATTACCCGTACGTGATTTGTTTTGGATTTGGAGGTTGCGAAACACCTGTGTTGACTGTCCATCTGAATTGCCTCTATAGATACCATGCTATATGTACTCTTTCCACAGCTCTTATGTCTTGCAAGATAGAGACCTCAGCTTTGTCTTCAAGCAAATGGGGAATTCAAGCTTAACAGGGATGAGTGGGCCAACTTCTGCAAGGCCAAACAGTTACATTATTGTTGATATCACTTCTCCATTCCTCAGTGTTCCACATTTTCTTAATCAGGGACCCCACCTTGGTCTGGCAGAACTCTGAAGTTTGAAAATTTAAATACCTCAAGAACTCTGCTACTTTTATAATGAAGCGCTGGGCTCTATCTCAATCTTTTTCTCTCTTCTGATTGCAGGAGATAAGAGTCTTTTTATATGCTGCATAGGAGGCCCTCAACCTTTAATTTGTTAAGTATCCTGGGCCTTTCATTGTATGTCTCCAATATATCAAATGCCCCAGTTTCATACTCTTTATAATTATGCTTTCTCTCATATTTCTCAAACACCCTATACATTCCACTTGGCAGTTCATTCTTTCCATTGGTGCTATCTTCCCAGTTAACTTTAATAAAATTGCAGCACTACCATGTGCTATGGGCTATTCAGACCCACCTATCACCAGTGGTGAGGTTCTCATTGCTGGTAAGCTGGTAGTTGATCCAGCTCCAAAATCTTATTTTCAGACCTGCTTTCTTGGACTATTTCTGGTAACAACTATCTCAGTCCAGGTTTCTTCCCTAGGCAGACTTTGAGCTAAAGATTTGCAATTAAGAAGTTTATTAGGGAGCACGTACTCTTGACATCAACACATTTGGGAGAGTGAAGGAAGTAAGATTGTGAAGAGGTGATAAGTAGAATGTGATAAAGTTGAAGCAAGGTCCTCAGCTGATTGTATGAGGATAACTAGAGCTGAGATGGCTCTTTGGAGTTGTCCAAAATTGGAGGAATGGGACTGAGACTTAATTCTCTTCCGGCTACCAATTATAACCTTGAGTGACACAGCTCTTTTCAGCCAGGGCCAAGTACCAGAGAAAGACTCAGCTAACAGCTATCAGCTACCAAGACTCTTGTAGCTGTGGCAATGAATACTTCAATCCTGAGGAAGGAGGAGCCTAACATCCACTACAGGAGGAGGAGCATAACATCCACTACACCCACAGATTAGAATCATAATCAAGCATTCCATTTTTTTTGTATTGTCTCTCTCTATTTCTCTCTCTTGCACACACACATATGTGCTTGGCACTTGCTATAATCTCTGCTACATACGACCTAAAGTTTGAATGTACATATTATCTATTATCCAAATGTGGTATTTTTATCACCATTAAAATATATGACACTTTTATGACTACGATATTAAGATAGAGGAAGCAGTATGGATGTATGGAAGCCAGATCATGAGACAAGATAGGAAGTTGGACAATGGGTGGGACACACACTCCCACTCACCCAAGAACAAATGGCAGAAATTCCACTCACAGACTTTAAGCTCCTTACTACTTCACTTAATAGTATAATTGAGTGACCTCTCTGGAAAAAAATATTAATATTATATTATGTTTTAAATATTATCTATCTGGGAAAGAGGAAGAAGTCTGCCTGATTGATGTAAGTTATCTTCGAAAGGCAAACCATCTGACCAACCTAAGAAGATCATTGTCTCAAGCAACTAGGAGAAACTACAGTCTTTTATTTTTCTCTTCTGAAGATGTTAACTGCTGAGTGTAGTTTATATATTCTCCTCACATCATTCCTCACACTGAGAACAGCAGAGATCTCAATGTCAAACCAAATAAAAATAAAAATTTTAACTTGATTGCATTTATTACATGAAGTGATTTATCTTCAGATGCCAGATGCCTTTTCATGATGCTTTTTTTCCATCCTTTTGGTAAAGTTCTGAGCTCCGTAGCTTTGATATTTATGCACCTGCCTTTATCCTTGACCTGATTTTACCCTTTTTTATGTTTCCTACTTTCTCACTTGTGTCCCTTCCATGTTTCCTACTCATTACTTTCTGCTAAAAAATTTGTTTCCATACTGCTATGGCTCAAACATTGATTGAAAAAAATATTGATGATACAGTCTCTCTGATTGAAACAAAAAGATATATTAATGTAAGAAAACAAATGTGTAGGTTAACCTCAGTATTATTGATTCTTTGGAACTGGATAATTTTTTCAGAGTCCTTTCGCTCTTCTGAGAGGAAAATGTCTCATGTGGGAGCATGTCCAAAACAGATCCTTAGGTATTCCTGCTAAAACCAACAAAAATAACACTGAAAACAACAAAATCCTTCCACTGCCTTTCAATTGAGTTCATATTTTTCCAAGGGGCCAACTGTGAAAAAAATATTTCTTCTTTTTCTCTCTTTTTTATTGTGAGTTATTACAAAAATATTAATGAGCACATATAAACTTTCTATATACTTTATCTATACATTCTCCTTTTCTCCTTTATCCAGGCACATCTTTTTTTTTTTTTTTTTCAGTCTTTTCGAAAAACCCAAATTTGTTTTACATTGTCTATTGCAATTTTATTCTTGAATAAATTAATGTTTGCATCTGGAGAGTTTCCTTCCTTATACTTTCTTCAGATATATTATGTATTCTTTTCTAATCTCTTTATTAGGGAGCCTAGTTCACTTACTTTCAGATTTTCTTTTCCTTTCTTTCTCTCCCTCTCTCTCTCTTTCTTTCTTTTTTTCTTGCATATGAACACCAATCGTCTTAGCACCATTTGTTAAAAAGACAATCCTATACCTATTGAGTTAATATGGATCTGTTGTTGAAAATCAGTTGACCTTAAATGTGAGGGCTTATTTCTGGACTCTTATTTCTGTTCCACTGAGGATGTCTATCCTTACCATGCTATTTCGATCACTGTTGCTTTGTAGTAAATTTTTAAATTAGGCATTTTAAGACCATCACCTTTGTTCTTTTAAGACCTTTGTTCTTCCTTTTCAAAATTGAGCTGGTTATGCTAGGCCTTTTTCATTTTTAAGTAATATTTATGTCAATTTATAGGAGAAAAAAGCCTACTGTGATGTTGATGAAAATTTCATTAAATCTATAAATATATTTGAGGCTAATTGATATCTTAACATTTCTGAATCATGCAATCATAAATGCTTTTTATCCCTTCATTTATTTTAATCTTAAGTTTCTTTCAGCATGATTTTTTAGTTATTTTGTGTTAAATTTATAACTATTTTATTCTTTGTGGTGCTGAATGGAATGATTTTGCTTTGTTTTTTAAATTTCATTTTATGTTTTTAATTGCTAGATCATAATCATGTAGTTGATTTTTGTATACTGATCTTTAATTCTGAGACCTTGCTAAATTGTCCTTTTAGTTCAAGGAGTTATTTTATAAAAATAGATTGCTTATAATTTTCCTTATACAAGATTAGGTCATCTGTGAATAAAAAATATCTTTATATCTTCAGTTCCAATGCATGTGTCTTTTATTTATTTTCTTTCCTTTTTTCATAGTCCAAAATCTCTTGTACATTATTGAGTAAAAATACAGAGGGCAAATTTGCCTATTTTTAAACTGAAGAATATATCTTCCCTAATAGTGTATAGGCTCTGATATTCTCTGCTCATGTTTTTAAATATTTACTTTATATTTTAAGCCTGGCTTTTAGGAATCAAAACTGTTAGTACATATCTTATGGTTTAAACAATGATAAGAGCTAATGTTCTGCTCAACCATCTCCAGCCCCTTGGGCTTCCGCCCTGGTCTGATTTGGTGTTCATTTCTGGTGGAGAATGCATTCAAAGTTAAACCAGCTTTTAAAATTTCCTTTAACTTTACAATGGGAGGTCTTAGTTCTCCTCCACTACTTCTTAGACTCCTCAATAAATTTCAGATGGATCCACCCCTCATTGCAACTAAAATTACAGCCTCAAAACTCTGGGTTTTCCCCATTAGTAGTGAATTCACAATTCTAGCTGACAAGGCCTTAGATTCTCCCTCTCCCCGCTCCTGATCAGGTCTGCTACCTCCAGCTAAAGAGCAACACTTATTCAGGTCCAAATCTATGTTGATAGAACTACCGTTCTTATTAACCTATGGCAGTAAAACTACCATTCTTGGTAATTAAGTGGGAGGGGGGAGAGATGGGAGCAGCTCCAGGTAAGGAGGCTATAATCTCTGTTTTTACCAAATCTCTAGCACTTTTCTATGAAGAAATACTGCTCAAGTTGTTGTGTGCCTTTGATTAACATTCAGAACCCTGAAAATGTTGCTTTTGACAATTTTGCCCGGTATTATACATGCTTTATTTTGTAAAGAATATTCACCATCCTCTTCAGAAATGTCTTCTGCTTGGGAAATCTATTAATTGAGTTTTAAATCTTAAGTCAACCCTGTATTTCTAGGATAAACTCTGTTCATTCATAAGTTATTAATCTTTTATAATATACTATGGAATTTACTTGCTGAAATTTGACTGAGGAATTTTGCCTGGAGCTACCATGGATGCTGCCATGTTCTGAAAAAATCAAGCCACACTGAGAAATATGTAGAGGTGCTATGGTTTGCTATTCTTCAAGTCCAGGTGCCAGACTTGAGTGGATAAGTCTTCAGATGATAATGGTGCCCTGCCATTGAATCGCCCCTGCCTTTAAATCCACCAACTGGAACCTTAGACATTCTGGAGCAGAGATAAGTGGACCAATGTGTTCTTTCTGAATTTCTAAACAACAGAATTCATGACATAATAAAATGATTATTTTATACTACCAAGTTTGGGGGAGTGTGCTGCATCAAGACATAACTGGAGTAGAAGAATTATGAAGTCCTCCACCTTGTTAGAGTAATAATTATGGCAATTCCAAATATTTATTGAATGCTTAATATGTCAATCACTGTGCTAAGTACTTCACATATACTATCTTATTTAATGCAAAGAAAAATACTTTTATAAAATATTTTCATTTTGCTCACATTTTACATAGGAATAAACATAGACTTACAGAAATTATATAATGTACCAAAGTTATAAAAATCAATTCTAGCAAAGTTAAGTAACAAGAATTGATCATAGTAAATGGCTAACAGAATTGTTGGGAGGGCTGAAGAAACAGAAAACTGCTGAACTTTAAGGGATGAATTCCACATGTAACACTCCAAAACTGGGTTACCATGAGATCTGGTGTTTCTGCCATGACATGGAAGCCACGTACTCAATATCCAACCTATTCTTCAAGTCCAGGTGCCAAACTTGAGTGGATAAGTCAAGTTATCTACCTATTTATCCTGGTTGCTCAAAAAGGAATTCTAGAGTTGATGGCTTCAAAGCCTCACCATTTCTGTACCCGGAATTGAAGCCTCATGTCTTGCCTCTCTCCTCACCTTATTTCTGATTCCTTTCATGTAAGTGAATTTAAAGGTGGAAATTAAATTCTAGCCAGAACTGTAATTGCGGGGGAGTCTGGAGAATGTAAGTTTAACAGCATACTCGAAGGAAGTTAAAACAGATGTGAAGTAAGCAATCCACTCAGTTCAACACAAGTGACAGAACTAGGATTTAAACCAGTTACTTCTCTAAGGTTGCTTCTGTATCCATTTTCTCTTTCTCTTTCACTGTTGTTTTCTCTTGCTCTTCACTGTGTGTGTACGTGTGTGTGTCTTACTGCTCCTTTAGAATGAAAAATTTGTTCAGGTCTTGTTTTTCTCACATGTTTATCTTCACCACCATCATCCAACATCAGTGTTCAGAGGAAGAAGAAGAGATACCTACAGTAGACATCTTGTCAACTTTAAATATTCAGACCTGCAACCAGCTACTGAGAAACATGGGATCACAATAAACGATGAGCTTGAAGATTAGTAAAAAGAACAAAGATAGGACACTTCTGTTCCTGAGCTCCATGTCAGTAGTGACAGGAAACATCGAGCCAGGCTACTCCTTCTTGGTATATCAGCAAATGCATATGGCAAAGTGCCAGAGTTTGAGTGCACTTCTAAGTTCATCTGTTTCAACCCCACAGATTATGGATGAGAAGACTGAGATGTAGCAAGGGTACACAATTTGAATCAAAGTTAGGAATAGAGCCCAGAGAAGTGAGATCTTCTCCTCCCTAGACCAACTTTCTTTGCTTCTTCCAATCCTGCTTCTAAACTCAAACACAGCCATGGCTCTTCCGGGATAGAGAAGAGTATTTTCATGCTAGTTTTGAGCCAGAAGCAAGAATAAGTTATTTCCATACTGATAGCTATTTTAAGACTTCTTTGTAAATTACCAGGTCAATCTGGCAATCTTAGATATTAAAATTGGCACATTTACCAAAATTATTTTCCAGTATTTTAGAGAGAGGCTTGCAGCAGAGTCTGTCCTCAGCATTTTCAATATACCTTTAAAAAACTCAGTGTCCTTTCTAGGTTAATCTAACACAAATAATTCAGCTGGATGGCTTTGTGTAAAGTACCTCCTTAGCTCATGTTGGACTTCATGTTAAGGTAACTGACCAAAGGAGTGAAACTGCAAATATTTGCCCTCCCATATGCTACATTCCTTGCTGCTACCGCAGTTCACTTCTCTCACCATGCCCCAATTCATTTCACATATTCTTTTCTTCTCTTTCTTTTATAAAATCAATGTTTTATTCTAAATGGAGACACTTCTCTGCCAGTGAATGTAAAAATATTTTAATCAATGTGTCTAGTGTATGAGCAACACAAAGACTGAGGATGGATAATGAAACATTGACACTCTTGCCATGTTATTGAAGAAAAACTTCAGGAAAAACTTCTATTTAAGAAGATGTGTCCATGAAAATATTCTGATCGATATAGTAATCATGAATTATAAGGTAACCTCCAAACCACTGAGTGTTTTGCAATTATATTAACAAGAAGATGTTTGTATTAAGATTTGCCTTTCAACTCTACTATTTGCTGTATGAAATGCCTTCATTATTCCAAAATGCCGTTAGTATCCATAAACAATTATGATTTGAAACGTATTTAGATCTATTTCTTGGAACCACTAACCTGAGGATTATTCCCTGAAGGCAGCAGTCATTATACTCCTCAATAAAGCTATTTTTACTTCATATGTGACAATTGGTAAAGAAATATTCAAGGTAAAGCTTTTCCATTGTAAGATACTTCTCTTCACAAGAACTTGACTGAAAGTCCAAGAAACTAGATACTATTTCCTTTTTGCGACTATTTTGCAGTATGATATTGAGTAAATCCTTTCACTTTTCTCCACCACACTGTCTCCATTTTAAAATGCTAACCACTCTTTTTAATCATCTTTGTGAAAGGTTTTAACAATGGACATAATTGACCCAATAGCGCAATAACTGGTTCAAAGGAAAACAACAACAAAACAAGAAAAACAACAAAAAGGACAGCAAGGAGTAAAACAACTAGTTCCTTAATCTATGTGGGTTCCAAATAACCCGCTTCATAGTTTGGGATAAGTTTTTTAAGTGAATGTGTGGATTTTGCATATTATTTGTGCAAAGCAAACAAAAATGAAACAATTTGAGTGACATCAAGTCAGCTAAATAATATCACACCATAAGCATGAGGCACTGAAGTAATATTCAGCAATCAGTTTAGATTTAGCAGCAAATTTCTAGACATATATAGAAGCTGTGCAATTGGAGATGCTTTTTAAATAAAAAGAGTGTGCTTTTACATTCTAAGGCAGAACATGAAAAGTGGGTGCTCTTTTAACAACTATAATAATTTAGTACCCCTTTCCTACTCCTGAGCCTCCTCTCCTTTTCATAAGTTATTGTGATAAAAAAAAATCAGATGGTGTATGAAAAACATCTTAATGATGATGGGTACACAGTAGTGTATAATCATTATTCCCTGATAAAAATTATTCTCAAATATCTAGAGAAGAAAAAAATACAAAAATAATCAGTTGAATGATTTCAGAAGCAGAATGCCAAACCACCATGTATCTAAAAAATAAGAAGAGAATGTGTCAGAAGACACACAAGCATACCAAAGTAGCATACTAAAAAAAGTTAGTTCAGTTAATGCCTTTCTTATAACCTTCATCGAGACATCATAATCATATCTCACATTCAAGCATAAATAAATCTCTTCCTTCCTAGAGTTGGCTTAGCCTTCCTAGATCTAGTATAAAACACATTATAACCAGTATGCATTTAAGGTTTTTCAGATAATTTTCTATTAAATATAAAAGAGAAAATATGGTTTATCTTCTAAGGGCTAGAAGGGGATAGCAAAATTTCTCTCTGCTGACGATGTCTAACGTTGTGACAAATCAACATTTTACTTGATAACACTAAAGAAATAGCTTTTGCTCTATTCTTCGGGGAGAAATTATTCTAGGTGCCTGTCATTTCCTTTTACAAGTGTGCTGGAGATCTTCCAGAGGCATGTGACTGGACTTCTGCAAGGTCTTTTTAAAAAAGGAAAACAAAACAAGACTGGGACAGCATTCTCAATGCATTTGCTCCTTTGGCATATCCGAAAAAACAAACATTTTTACCTTTCATTGCATTTTGGGCAGGGGATTTAATATATCAAGAAGACAAATTATGAACCTGGAAGAAGATGTTCAAAATAGTTATTTACCCCGACTTTGATCATTGATAGGAAATGGTGGCAGGCCAAGGTTCAGTGAAGTACTGGGGTTTTGTGTGGATGACATTATGGTATAGGGACTGTTTTAAGGTCTCACAATGTTCCAAATTATGTTTCGACTAATTCCTTAATGAACTAGTGAGTGTTATGAAATCTACTCAAGTTGAGTGGACATCTTGCAGTGTGGCACAGTCTCATGGACAGACTCCCAAGACTCCCCTGGGAAATTCCAATTCAGAAGTTCTGAGTTCAGATAACATCATTAACTAATGAATATCTGTTGGGTGGTATTTATTTTTACTTGGTTTAGTAGTAGGAATAATACTCATCTCCATATTGAGCAAGGCTGGTAGCTTTTATATGTTTCCAATTTTAAAAAGGTAGGTAAAAACTGGTGGTGTGGGGCTCTTATGAAAACAAAACTCAAACACTATCTGAACAGAAATATCATCTTGGAAAGGTCCATGAAGCCTATGGTGTTAAAACAGGAGGAAACTCAATCAAAAAGGCTGGTGGAAAAACATAAGTTTATTTCACTGCAATCAATACTTTCTCTTGAACATAACTCCTACAAAATGTATGGATCTCTACACGCACTTCACGGTGAATTCTATTTAAATCTCCATTTGTAAATGTTGATGGATTTTATTAATTTGAGTGTTTTAAAGTTTCTTTTGAGTTAATTTAGATTATAGCAAGGAATTGTCTTGTGGAATCAGCTTGAGCCATAAGAAAATTTGTGAATTGACCACTTCTGTAGGGATCAGCTCAGCTTGCTGCTCTAAAATCCATTAACCTGCACACTGTGAGTCAACGCGTTGTGCCAAGCCCTTTGTCAGGCTGGGGAACCCTTCATTCCTTTTGTGAGGGAGAATATAAAATGCTTTGGTCCTGCTACCCAGTGATTCCTTTATCATCATCTTTGCTGTGGGTCACTCTTTGACCCTCAGCCTGGTTCTTGTACCTCGATCCTTGCCTTATTCTTCATTGCCAGAAACTCAGCTGCTGGATAATATCTGGGTTCTTATCTTGATTCCTATTTTAAGCTCTTTTCTCCAAATCTTTGTGCTGGTCCTTCCTGATATTGGCTGACAGCCTGAGTGGGCTTATTCCTTCTTTCTGTGAATAAGATGTCCACAAATTCAGAACTCTCTGATGTCTTTTAATGTCTCAAGTAGAAGCTACCTTCCGTTGTGTATAAGCCACCATAAACCTCACTCCATATAGAAAATGTTTCAAATGAATGACTTGTTATAATTTGTGAATATTATTTAACCCTAAATCCAAAATTCAAAGATACATCTAAATCAGAGTGAAATTATATTTTCATTACTGTGTTTCATATCAGATGAATTCATATACATACCCACACTTCTCTCTTTTCTTCTATTTCTCTCTCTCCTCCTCATTCTCCTTGTCCTCCTCAGTCTCCTCTTTCCCCTCCTCCAACTCTTTCTTCTTCTTGCAAAGTCAAAGGAAAAGACATAGAAATTCATAGGATTCAAGATAGCTAGATGGTTAATCTTCCCACAAAAGTAACTCACATGATGTCATGAAAAAAGTATGGCCTCTGGCTTCAGAAGGACCTATGTTTGAATCTCAGATGAGTCCCTAACATACTTTTGGTAAATTATAATATTTCCCACTTATTTTTCTTATCTGTAAAATGAAAATAAGCATACCCATCACTCAAAGATTTTGCAAAGATCAAATGAAATAGTAGACACAATATGTGTAGGATAGTATCTAGCATAAAGTAGGTACTCAGCAAATTTTTATTTTCTCCCTTTCCTAATTTCTTTTTCTTTGATAATTACATATAGTAATAAATCATTATCTGCATACTTCATTTATTTATTATAACCATTTGGCATTTATATTTTCTAATAGACTCAAATACACATATATTAATAGGTAAATATAGGAAAAAATCCTTTACTGTATTACTGTACATTGTTTAGTATATTTTCTGGTGGTAAGATGGAGCTGTCATTAGCTTTCAGCCAATAAGAATGTGTAAAGCAGATGGTGCTCTACACTCTCTACTGATGAGCATTACTACACCACCATATGGTCAATGTTTTCAGCCAAAATTTTGGATACTCTACTAACCCAAGATAAGCATGGTCAGCAATGTGTAGTGTTCATTGAATACAGAGTCCTCTCTTCCTATGTTTATTTGGTATTCTACTAGTAATATTGATCCATAATGGTTGACTAGTAATGTACAAATAATGCTAAAGAAAAGAATGAAAATAAGACCAATATGTTAAACATCAAAAAAAAAAAAAAAGATTTAAAACTTCTCAAGGTGCATTCAATAAACTATCCTAGGAAATAGAGGACAAAAATCAGCAGGTGGATTGAGATTGTTGAAGGTTCTTTGATGCTATGAAAGTTAGGATGAATATCACTGAAATCTATTCGGATAGATCAACTATTCAATGAATGCTAGTTGGAAGAAAGTACAACCCAAGCACGTCACGAATCCACAGAATTAGAAGACATGAGGGGCTTCTAATTTTTGGTACAGGAAATATATCTAAAAAATGAGAGTCACGAGGGGCCGCCCGGTGGCGCAGCGGTTTAGTCCGCGCTTGGTAGCCCAGGGTTCGCAGGTTTGGATCCCGGGCGCCCACCGACTCATTGCCTGTCAGCCATGCCGTGGCGGCGTCCCATATAAAGTAGAGGAACGACGGGCACAGATGTTAGCCCAGGGCCAGTCTTCCTCAGCAAAAAGAGGAGGATTGGCGACGGATGTTAGCTCAGGGCTGGTCTTCCTCACAAAAAAAAAAAAAAAAAAAAAAGAGAGTCATGTAGTCCTCATGTGCTTAATGCTCTGTATCCTGGAATACATCCAATTTATATACCGTAGTCTTAAAATTGGAAAGAATCTTAAAGGACATCCAACTTTGAACCCAATAGAAAGATTTTCTTCAACACCATAGACAAATAATTCTTAATTTTCCATTTGAAAAATTTCCATATTAAAGAGCTCACTACTTCCCATATTAGCCTCTGGAACTTTATAGATTAGGATATCAAAAGGAAAGAGACAATACATTCAAAAAATGTAACTAAGAGATTTTAATGCAGGTGCTAGTTACAGAGGTATGAGCAGGAGATGATTGGGAAAATTTAATCACTTCCAGTGTTTTTATACCTACCAGATATGTGATTATAAAGGAACTCATAGTTGAGAGTTCAGTAAAAGATCAAATAATTTATTTTTCCTCTTCCCCTGGCTACATGTCACATAGATACGCTTATAGGCACAGCAGCATCCCTGGGGGTTACTACTAAAAACAAGCATCATTCATTGCCTTGAGTCACTCTTTCAAACCCACACAAATCCCAAAGACCTCCCATATTAAAGATCATAAAGCTATCCTATTTCAACTGATCACCATTTAACAGAGGGGGCTGTAAATTAGATTGCTATCTGACAGGTTGGCAATTTAGGGAAGAGATTTCCCACTGAAAACAGAAAACTCACATGGGGTTAATGAGGAAATTTCAAAACAAATTTCATTCTCTACACTTTAATCAAAACCCACAGCTTCACATATGAAAAGAAATAAAAATCCACCCTGCCTCTGAAATTACAGCACAATAGATATTCTGAACAGTCTAATCACAAGGTTATGAAAGTGTTTTTGAGCTGCCATCCTGGTGAACTCAAAGTGATACACGCATTGCTTTCCTTTTTTTTAAATCTCAACTCTAGTGAGAAAGTAGCCAAAAGGTGAAAAAAGGAGTAGAACATAAAAACTGTTGTGTCTAAATCAAGGGCTCCCCAAAATGTTCCACTCAAAGTGTTTGAATCACTGTATCTTTGGATCCAAATTAGAAAATAATGTTCCTTATTCTGTCTTCTGTCACAGAAGACATGATTCTTTTATTTTATTTATTTATTTATTTTTTTGTGGGGAAGACCAGCCCTGAGCTAACATCTGTTGCCAATCTTCCCCTTTTTGCTGAGGAAGACTGGCCCTGGGCTAACATCGTGCCCATCTTCCTCCACTTTATATGGGATGCCGCCACGGCATGGCTGACAGGCAGTGCGTCGGCGGGCGCCCGGGATCCGAACCAGCGAACCTCGGGCTGCCAAGCGCGGACTAAACCGCTGTGGCACCGGGCGACCCCGATTCTTTTAAACAGATCTCTCTTTGTCAGTATGTTGCTAGTCCTAAGGGTAGAAAGCAGACAGAAGAATAACATGAGGCATCTTTCCAATAAATTCTAATTAATCATCAAATCCCAGATAGAATCTCTTAGGAGAAAGTGCTGAAGCTAAGAAAGTTTATCAAAAATTAAAACATACTCCAAGTTTGAAAGTAAGGATGGTCAACAGGGATTATCTCCTAGGCAAGGAGTGCGAGAGAAAGTTTAAAATTGGGGACCTGGGCATACTGTGAGGGACCATGACTCCTACAGGCCATTTAATGTTTCTAGGTTTCAGTATTCTTATCAGTAAAATGAAAGGATTTAGCCCAATCCATGGTTCTCATCTGTGTTGACAGAGCCTTAGGAAACCATAGGGGCACTATGTGATATGAAAGATTGAGGATAAGAGAGAAGCCAAGATTTGTGTTTCACTTCCCTTTCTCTCTTTTGCTGTTTCTTTTTTTATACTTCAAATAATATTTAATTTTTTCTTAAAGTTTAATATTGAAACATATATACAGTTAAGTGCACAAATTTTAAGCATCATATTGATGGATTTTCACAAAATGAATGCACCCATATGATGTCTATCTAGATCCCCCTAATCTCTCATGACTTCACCCTATCATTAACTTCCCCCAAAGTAACAATTATTCTGACTTCTATCATCATGGTTTCTCTACTTTTGAATTTTACGAAAATGGACATGTATAATGATAATTGCTTTGTTCAGTCAATAATATGACTGTGGGAGGCCAGCCCGGTGGCGCAGCGGTTTCCTTCAGGCTTTGGCAGCCCAGGGTTCGCAGGTCCGGGTACCGGGTGCCCACGGCGCAGCGCTTGTCAAGCCATGCCGTGGTGGCGTCCCATATAAAGTAGAGGAAGATGGGCACGGATGTTAGCCCAGGGCCAGTCTTCCTCAGCAAAAAGAGGAGGATTGGCAATGGATGTTAGCTCAGGGCCGGTCTTCCTCAGCAAAAAGAGGAGGATTGGCGACGGATGTTAGCTCAGGGCTGGTCTTCTGCGCACACACACAAAATAATAATATGACTATCAGCTTCATTTGTGTTGTTTCATGAAACTATGGTTGGAATCTTTTTATTGTTGTATATTAATTATCTCATTGAATGAATATACCAAAATCTTTTTTTATGTTAAAATACTGATGTGCACTTAGGTTTTTTTCAAATTTTCAACTTTTGTGAACAACACTGCTAGAAACCTTGTTTACAAGTCTAGTAGTGCCTGTGTGTACCTCACTGTTGAGGTTATGACTAAGTGTGGAATCACTAGATATATACTTAGCATGAAGAGTGCTCAACAGTTTTCGCAAATGTTTGGACAAATATATACACCCTCCAGCAGTGTATGAGAATTCCAGTTACTCCACCTTCTTGCAAATATATGCCATTGTCATTTTTTTTTTTCAGTTTTAGATATTCTGGTGGAAGTTTATCGGTATTTTATTGTGATTTTAAAGTGAATTTCCTTAGTGACTAATGACATCAAGATTTTTCTTTTCTTTTTCATAAGCCTCATAGCTATTCAGTTTTCTTCCTTTGCAAGGTGATTGTTTAGTCCTTTCGAGAGTTTTTAATTGGATATCCTCTTATTAATAATTTGTAGGAGTTCTTATATAGTCTTTGTATGAGTTGTTAATCAGATAGATGTATTAAAAATATCTTCTCCATCCAATGATCTCCCTTTTGCTCGCTTATGTATTTTGATAAACAAAAGATTTATTTTTAATATAGTTCTGTTTGTCAGTCTTTACCTATATGACTAATGCTTTCGTGTCTCTCAAGAAATATTAACTCTCCTAGGGCCATGAAGATATTCTCTTAATATTTTTCTAAATTTTTAAATTATCTTTTCCTTTCACATTTAGGTATATTATTCAAATGAAATTGACTTAATTAATTAATTTGCCATAGGGAGCCAAGTTTTTTTTAAACATATTTATAGCCAGTTTATTAAGCACCGTTTTTGAAAGAATAACCTTTTCCCCCACTAAATTGCAATGGCTCCTTTACCATAGATTAGATGACCATATATGTGTGGCTCTGTTTCTGGACTCTATGCTTCTTCATTGATCTATCTATTTGTAGTTTTATAAAAGTCTTTGTATATTGTCTCAATATATTCTTCTTCAAGACTGTCCTGGCTATTCCTGGTCCTTTGCATTTTCATGTAAAATTTAAAAGTGGCTTTATCAATGAGAAAATGTTGGAATATAATTAATTTTTCATTCTATATTAATAAATTTGAGAAAAATTGACACCTTTATAATATTGACTCTTTCAATCCATGACCATGGCATATTGGTACATTCATTTAGATTTTATTTAATGATTTCGGTGATGTTTTTAATTTGTAAATTTTAGAGCCCTTAAAGTATTTGTATTTATTCCTAGACATTTAATGTTTACAAGACCATCTTAATTTTGTTTTCTCGTTTATTTTTTACGAGATCTAAAATTACAGGGTTTTGGGGGGGTGACATATTTGCCCTATATTGGAGATCTTGCTAAATTCATCAGTTTAGGTCAAACCACATGAAATTGTTGTCACAGAAGGTGCTACCAGTGCCTGTGGGATCTCAGCTTGCTATCTGGCAGCACGGGCAGAGAGAGCTCCCCTCACTGCACTCTGGTGCTGCTCTCCTCAGGTGAACACGACTTCAGCATTAGGTGTGGCTTCAGCAGGCCCCAGTGCAGCGTAGGACGCAATGGCCATCCCTCCTGCACAGGCAGAAAACTTTGGTGGTATCCACACTGTCCCATCTCTGCCAGTGTGTGTACGCAAGCCATGGGGAGTGTGGCTGCCTCCATCTACATTTCAAAGGACTCTAGGCAGAGAGCCCCTGTGGTGCTGTTCAGCCAAGCTGTGGGGACAGGGCCACCTAGAGCCTTGGGGGATCAACCTTTGCCCAACAAAGCAGCAAGGGCAAGACCACCACCCCAGTGGGTCTGGAAGGCAAAGCCCTGCCCTACTGGGCCTGGAGGACAGAGCATTGAGCCAAAGAGTGTCATTCTCAAGCCTTGACATCTAATGAATTTGCCCCGTTGGGTTTTGGACTTCCTCAGAATGTATTACTCCTTTCTTTTATCCTATTTCTCCATTTTGGACTGGGAGTGTTTAGCCTATGCTTATCCCACCATTATATCTTAGAAGCATATAACATGTTTGATTTCACAAGATCACAGCTGGAGAGGATTTTGCCTTATGACAAATCATACCTTGAGTCTCACCCATATCTGACTTAGATGATATTTAAATGAGACTTTGGACTTAGACTTTAGAGTTGATACTGGAATGAGTTAAGAATTTGGGGGCTATTGAGATGAAATGAGTATGTTTGCATGTAAGAAGGACATGAATTTTCAGGGGCCAGGGATACAATATTATAGACTGAATGTGCCTTCTCAAAACTCATATACTGAAATTCAATGAAGGTATTTGGAGGTAGGGCCTTTGGGAGATGATTAGGTCATGAGGGTGGTGCCCTCATGAATGTGATTAGTGTCCTTATAAAAGGATCTCCAGAGAGCTCTCTTACCACTTCCACCAAGTGAGGACACAGCAAGAAGACAGCCATCTATATCATCTTCATCATGTAGCGGCGGCAGCCCCTTGGACTGCTTTCCATTGGGATTCAGTGGGGTGTTTCAAGTGAATTAACAGTGAGTCTTCTAAATGGTTGGTTCCCAGGCTCACCCTGCCTTTAATCCCAAAGGGTATTTTCCATTTGTCAGTTCTAGCCGTGGTTTTCTTCTCCTGCACCCTGAAGGGTTTTTTCCTGCTTACTCACCAACTGTGGACATGCTTTGACCTGGGATACCCCACTCACTTTCTCTGCCATCACAGGTGTATAACTACACCTTTTCCAATGAGATTTGAATCCAAGCCTTGAGATCTATCCCTCCCTTGGGTACTCTCCCTCAGCAGGGTAGGTATTGTTTAGAGTACTCTACTCCTTTATAGAAAATCTCTTATTACCGATAAGGATTCTTTATATTAAGCATACCGTTTTAAGATTACTGTGTGATTTCTGTCTCCTGATTGGATCCTGACTGATAGAGGAAGCAATAAATGTTGAACCATGGATCCTTTCTAAGTTCTCTGCATTGCTAAGTGGAATTTTTGTAAGCGGATTATATCAACCTAAGAAGTTTGTTTCTTAATATATTCTTCTGAAATAACATCCCAAAGGAATTAATCAAACAATGAAAGTTAAAGATGAACATGTAACTATATAGTTAATGTCCAAAGGAATGATATTTATAATTGAACCAAAAGAAGACTTAAATAGGACTTTTCTCTTTAGATTTAGAATACAAGACAAAGTACATACCATCTGAATTTTTAAATAGTTATAAGTGATAGAGATGATTTTTCAGCCAAGGAAAAATATCTTTGATCAAATGGAAAATTGTAAAAGTTGGTTAATGGGACATCATTTTTATATAATTTTCTTGGTAATGCAATTTTATCACATATGTTTGGCAGTGCCATTAAGCACACTATCTATCATACTTTTCATGGAAAATGATTCTGCTTTTGGAAATGGATCCCTAAAGAGATTTTACAGCTGTTATACTTTATTTATTAGATGAGAAACATGTTTCTCCAACAGAAATATTGTGACTTTTTGGCATGTAAAAAAGGATGTTGTAAGCCTACCAAGAATATCAAAATGGTATGCATCATTTGGGGATACAAGGTAAGAATAATACTGGTGTTAATAAAAATAGAAAAACAAAATCACTGCAACGTACCTCTCAGATTTCCTCAGCTTCCTTTGTGGCTGAAGTTCTGGGCACTAAGTCCGTTGGGGGTTTCTGGAAAAAATGCTTTTCTGATCATGCAAACTCTCCTACCTCCTTGTTAATTCTTCTTATTCTTTCCTGGGAAGACAGCAGGGTCTGGAAGGAAAACCCCGTCTATTATTTGAAACGAAAGTTAGAGGACGCCATGACATTGATTAGCTTGTGCAGGGGCTAATTTAGCCTTTGACCTTTATAGTTACCCTTAGCTGAGGATATTTGCTTCCTTTCTGTTATATGCAACTTGGAGCAATTCCAAGACAATACAGTTATCAAATACCATGGCCAAAATTCATTGCAAAGTCTAGTTCAGTAGAAAATTACTAACACTAAACATTATACATTATTGTTTTTCTAACTTGCTTGCACATTAAAATCACCTGGGGAGTTTAAAAAACAACAAAGGCAGCAACCACTAATGTGTGGATCTAAACCACATTTTTTAAAATTTTGTTTGTGGCAGAGTCCATTAATAGGTATATTTGAAAAGCTGTCCAGGCAGTCTAATATTTAGTCAAAGTATAGCCTCATGGGTGTTACTTTCTGAATAAATCCTTGTGGATTGATTATGACTGCTTCTAATTTTTAGGTTGAGATTCAAAGAGACTGAGGTGCACTAATGATTTGTTTTAGAGAAATTTCTTTGCAATACAACTTTAAAATTTTAGTATTGTACACATATATGTTTAATCAAAAACAAGTATACTGATTCAATAGAGAACAATTTAATAATGACTTTAATAATTTACTACTTCAACTTTTTAATTTACCTGGCAGATTCTTTTTTTTTCACAACTATGTAGAGCCAAGTCTCTGGTTGTTTTATTGCAGGTCTTAAATCCATGGGAGTGGAAGAAAACTATCCCTGGATTGAAAGTGCCAGCTCCTGAATTATTGTTCCCCTGTGGTTTCTGGATTTGGAATCAGAAAATGGTGTAGAATCCATTACTGGATGAATAATATCAGGTTTTCTGACATACAATGAGTAGATACCTCCTGGTAGATATCTGAGTGTATTTACTACAGAGTCAAATAGATGGAAAGGCACATTCTTTGAATGACCATGGCCAACTTTCCTTACACACTTTTCCATGAATAGCAGCTTCAGTTAAATTTTTGGTCCATCTCAAAATACACCTGACTAACCATCTGGATTTCAGCTGCTTTTCAAATCTTTTCTAGCATTAGCAATGCAAATCCTTCTTAGAAGTCCTAGGAGAGTTGGTTGTAGGCAAGAACAGCTAAAAAGTGGGGAGCCAGGTGAATTGATAGTCAGATGGCCCTGACATGGTCTATTTCTCAGCCAGATGGAGATCAGCAATGTTTAATTATAAAGGCAATGTCTCCTAAGTTATTAAGAATCTTGTGCTTTTTACATAGTAGATTATTAAGAGTTTTGCACCCAATTCCACTGTGGATGAGGGGCTGTTTCTCCACACCACCAAGCAATTCTCCAGACACCAGCAGGGAGACCTACAATTCAACTCAATTCTGATACTATCTATGTGGAGATAGCATCAGATTCCACAGGTTAAGGGCTCTGTCCTACAAGACTGCCCCATCCCCACCCCTCTTCAGATGCCAATCACAGTCCAGGTTGTCACCTGTGCTTCTGACCCACTGGCTATAGATTGGAGTTTCCAATGGCCCCTTGCTTGAGTTTAATTAATTTGATAGAGCAACTCACAGTACTCAGAGAAAGGTTTTACTTACTAGGTTACCAGTTAATTATAAAAGGATATAATTCAGGAACAGTCAGATGGGAGAGATGCATAGGGAAAGGTATGTGGGAAGGGGCATGGAGCTTTCATGCCCTCTCCAAGCACACCACTCTCCCCAAATCAATCTCCATGTGTTTATCCCCTCCTCCTTTTGAGTTTTTATGGAGGCTTCATTACATAGGCATAATTGATCAAATCGTTGGCCATTGGCCATTAATTCTACCTCCAGCCCCTATCCTCTCCCTGGAAATCAAGGGGTGGGACTGAAATTTTCCATTATTTATTAATGGTTGGTTTCCCTAGCAGCCATCCCCTATCCTTAGGTGCTTTCCAAAAGTCACCTCATTAATATAAACCCAGTTTTGGTGGAAAGAGGCTTGTTATGAATAACAAGACATCCATTTCACCTTTATGACTCTGAATTGATTTCAGGAATTGATGACAAGAGACCACGTATTATGACAAAAGATGCTCCCATTGCTCTTGGAAATTCCAAGGCTTTTGGGATCTGTGAGCCAGGAACCGTGGATGAAGACCAAATATATATTTCTTATTATAAATTACAATATAACAATTATATATCATATTGATGCTCAAAGATAATGTTATTTTAAAATAACTAAACATTTATTGAAAGGGACACATACCTTTGAATCATCACATTAGCCTTATAGAAATTCTGGGTAACATATTGGGTTATCCAAAGTCAACAAATTATCAACACACAAGGGAAGAGTGTCGCCATTCATGTAATATCAAATTACATTGACATCGCTTTGACAAGTTAGTTAACAATATAACGAACCTCATATAGTTGACAGCCATGCAGTCTATGGGGATCTCGCTTTGAATATTATAGAGGCAGACATTCTGCTTTTTACTTGAGCAGACATTTTAGTGTATCAAATTATAGTTATACTGTATGATAGATTTTAAAAGTACTACTACATATTTGGTCTGATCAACAGCATTATTTCAACTGATCTGTTACAAAGCCATCACAATAGCCTCCTGAAACATAAAATATTTATCAGAACTGGTGTCTCAAACTAATTCATATAAGGGTTGGGTAAAAATCTCTCTCTCTTTCATTGTCTCTCTCTCTCTCGCACACACAGACACATGCACACATGCATGTGTACCTACACACACAGATCAAAACCTAAGCCAAAGTGCTGCCCTTTAAAAGGGTAGTCATGCAAAGCAGGGAAGGGACTAAAAGGAAAAGAAGATCTCTAGGTCCAGGCAAAGAATGAGAGGCATTAAAATTTCCTGAGCAGGGGAATAACATAAAGATTCACTGTTGGGTGGAAAGAAATTAAATAAACCAATTTAGAAGGTGCAATTGACAGGAGCAAGGTTTTGAAATAATGAATCAAGTGAGCAGACTGGAGATGAACTTGTGAAAAATGAAAAATACAGAATGACAAGAATTGGGCTCAGAGATATGGAGTAAGTTTTAAAGAGAGAGAGGGCAAAGTTGAGAATACTTTGCTAACTTACTGAATGGCATGAAGCAATAGGAAATGAAAGTATTTTAGTCTAGAGCCCAAGGGGCTGGTGTGGAAGATGAGAGCATTTGGTGCGTGGAGATGTGAGGTAATGAATAGGGAGGAGTACCTCAAGAGGAGGAAGGAGGTGCTAAAGGCACTTTTCCTCAGACTGAAAGCTGAGGTTGGGGGTGTGGCAGTTCTTCATGCCCTTTTGATAAATAAAGGTTTTCCATATTACGATAGGCCATCCATTTGAGCAGATCATCAAGCAACATCAGAAGTTCAGGCAGAGGAGTGGCATCTGCCTAATGGACCAGGAGAACTGAACCAACCCTAGTTATCCACGAGGAAAGTGGGATAAAGGAAATAATTAACAAATGCCTTTTCTCAGTTAATGACATCCACTGGGAGACTAAAGCTGGCATAGTGCTTTATAATTTACATACTTCACTTTGGCTAATGCACACAACTTAATGGGATAGGCATTATTAGTACCACTTTATTTATATGAGATAATGGAAAAAATATATATTGGTCTCTGTCCACAATTCCTCGTACAGAGCTCCTAAAACCTTTGTAATTTTCTAAGTGGTAAGAGCATATCCTATTCTAATACTTAGTCTTTGACCCCTTCCCTGACACAGGGCTCCTAAAACCTTTGTGAATTCCTGAGTGATAAGAGCACTAGGAGCATGCTTGGTTCTAATCAGGTGACTCTGGATGGCTCCTGGGTGGGGGCTGGTCACCAAAAAGACCAAGCCATGATTGGAAGCTTGGAATTTTCAGCCTCACCTCCCAGCCTCCAGAGAGGGGGGAGGGCTGAAAATTAAGTTAATAATTGATCGTGAGGAAGCCTCCATAAAATCCCAATAGTAGGGGATTTGGAGAGCTTCCAGCTTGGTGAACAAACTGGGAGGGTGTCCCCAACTCCACAGGGACAGAAGCTCCTGCACTATGGATCCTCCCAGACCTCACTCTATGTATCTCTTTATCTGGATGTTCATCTGTACTCTATCATATCCTTTAATAAACTGATAAACATAAGTTAAGTGTTTCCCTAAATTCTGCGAGCTGCTTGACCAAATAATCGAATGTAAGGGGGAGGAGGTCATAGAAACCTTTGTTTTTTTGTCAAGTCAGACAGATGTTGTGGGGACCCTGAGGACCTACTACTTGCAATTGGCATCTAAAGTGGTGGTGGGGGCACAGTCTTAGGGGACTGAGCCTTTAACCTGTGGGATCTGATGCTATCTTCATAGTGCCAGAATTGAGTTAAATTATAGAACACCTAGGTGGTGTCAAAGAATTGCTTGGTTTGGGTAAAATCTCCCACACATTTGGTGACCAGAAGTGTCAGAAGTGAAGTCTTCTGTGGGAGAGTAAAGGAGAGATACACAAGAGAATTGCAAGCTTTCCAATACAACCTACTGGAAAACAAAGGTTTTTGCGTGTTACAGTAATTTCCCAGTGAATTCACATTATAAAAGTGTCAAATTTGGGGTCCAAATCAGATATTTCTGATTCTGATACTCATACTAATTTTCCAGATAGCCCTCTCTATCCAAGTTGGCTTATTTCACCACTTGGCCAGGGGCTGACTTTGGTTTGAGTCATAAAATCCATTCAGCAAGACTTTTTTCAAATTCATGTGGTTGCAAACCTATGGAAACTAGAGCCCTGAGTGGCTGAGAGAGCTCTTTTAAAGTAGAGGTAGGCTGAATTTGGAAAAGTAAACTTTTTCCTTGCCCGCTAAAACTGTGACAGTTTTCAAAGCCTCAAGAATGCCGTACCTCATAGATATTAGAGTTGGCCTTTGTGTATAAGCCAGAAATACATTTAAAGAAAATTAGTCTTCAGGCTCAGGGCCATCGGATATGTCACCAGAGTATCATAGGAACAAAGGAGGAGTTTTGCCACCTTAAAAAAATACATATGAACTGAGAAAATTTTCTTTTTAAACAATTTTTAAAAACTGCCTTATCATTGAGTTTAGCAACAATCCAATTAATACAGCAAAGCATTGCCATTTAAAATATCTTAAGTTAAATATCTACAAAAAGTAAAAGAAAAAAAAAAGTAGTCTTTAGATAAAACTTCCCAGTTATACAAATTTCAGCAATATGTCAGATGAAATGAACAGAAAGGTAGTAGGGGATGGAATGAAATCTTAAAATTCATGGCTTCACCAGAAAGGTAATTGGCACTTTTTAAAAGCTGAGATGTTGCAGGAAATCACATATTTTGCATGAACATAGCAGAAAACGTGCCAAATTTCTTACAAATGCTTTATCTTTTATCATTCTGGCTCTGGCTGTGAAAAATGACTTTTCTACAGAGTGAGAAATAACTCACCCCATGCTAAGGTTATAGAGAGTGATTCTCTCACCTCAGTCGTTAAAATAGGAGGTTCACAAATGGATTTCTGAGTCTATGCGTCCACAAGGACAGACATTGAGCACACATGCAGGACAGGGATTCTGCAAGTGGGGGAATTGTGAAGTCTGTGCCTGACTGTCTTCCCATCGATGGTTTCTTCCTTTAGAGCAAAGTCTCAAACAGGTGACCCTCGAGCCATGGTTTTCATTTATTGGGCGAACAAACATTTTCAAAAAAGTCTAAATTTCAATATTTAGTGTAGCAGAGCATATCCTTCTGAATTTGCCAAGCTCTCTACCACTCTGCTAATTTAGTCTGATTCAAAAATTTATTTTACTTGCTTGATTCCTAAAGATCTTTGAATTTGAGTCTTATATTTATCTAGTATAAGAAAATGTCTCAAGATTCATAGAATTATCTGTCAACAATGTAAAAGCTGGAAGACATCTAGGACCAGTAAGGGTGTGAAAAAGTAGCCTGTGGCATAACTTTTGGTAGGACTTCAGATCTTTAAAGGTTTTGGTGGAGGGCAATTAGATGGACAGTGTATATCAGAAATGATATATATTTGATGCAATTCCTCTAATTCTACCGTAAAGAAATAGAAATACTCGAATGTGAACTTAAAGTTTTATGTTTAAGGATGTTCATTGCATCTTTGTTTATAATAGAAAAAAATTGAAATTGATGTAAATATTCATCTCTGAAAGAGTGATTATGTAAGTATAATAAAGCTATATTATGGAAAATTATAGCTATTACAAAGGAGGTAGGCCTATGTGTACTTTCTTGGGAAATACTCCAAGATATACAGTTACATCAAAAAATTATCAAAGTGTGTGATATGAACCCATTTATTTAAAATATGTATATCTGTGTATTTACATGTACTTGAATGTGCATACATAGACCATTAACTGAAGAAATGGAATAATACATACCAAACTCTTAAGTCTTATCTATAAACTAGGGAGTGTAGTAAATGGGCATTTACCATATTTCTGTCCTAGTACTCAATTTCCTTGAAACTTTTATAATGATAATTTACTTATATACTGATTTTAAAATAGTAATAATAATAATGATAAAATAAACTATAAGACATAATATACATAACTATTAATTCCTATCTTTATGTGTCCCCTTTTTTTAGAATACTCTCCCCAAATCCCCACCCAACAAGTTAACTCTTTTCATCCATATTTCAGAAAATAGTAATAATAATTCTCTCAAGTCAACTCTTTTCATCTATCTTTCAGAAATTAATGCATTTAACTTCTTCAGGTAGTTTCTCCTAAACTCCCTGAAATAGAACACCCTGTTATTTTCCATCATAACCAACTTCTATACTAGACTGAAGGTTCAGTAAGGTCTGGACCCATGTCTTTATGCTTTCCCCATTATTCCCTTGAAAAAACAAAATCCTTGAGTGACTATGTCCCCTTTAGGAAAAACAGGCGCACACGGTGGATACACGGGTAAGCGCCATTAGGGAGGCAGGAAGGGTTAGTGGCATATGCTGTCTTTACAGCATTGGGTGAACTTACTGTTAGCCAGGCTCTGATACATTCCAGATAGTAGGAGCCTCAAAGTGTTTGCTGAATGAATGAATTGGTGAATTCACAAATCAAGTGAATCTTATCTCACTTTTATGGAATTGAAGACAAACTCCTCTTGGAAAGGAATATCTAAAAAATTAGGAGAAAGGGTGAATTTGAAAAAGGAACAGAAATGCAACAATTTTACCAACATCACAAGCTTGCATGAAACAGTTTTTGGACCTTATTTAGAATTGTTACAAATTACTGACTCCAAATAGTTTATAATCCATCCATGGATGTATTCAGGAGTAGTTAGTCATTTCACTAATTCACTAATACTCACTTTAAAGTTTCTCAGATGATGTAAACTTGTACACAGAAAAAATATTTCAGGTAATCTGAGATACAATGCTATACAGGCACACCTCAGTTTATTGCACTTCACTTTATTCTTCTCCACAGATATTGTATTTTTTACAAATTGAAGGTTTGTGACAACCCTGTGTTCAACATGTCTACTGGCACCATTTTTCCAAAAGCATTTGCTCACTTTGTGTCTCTGTGTCACATTTTGGTAATTTTGCAATATTTCAAACTTTTTCATTATAATTGCATTTGTAGTGGTGATCCGTGATTGGTGATCTTTGATGTTGCTATTGTAATTGTTTTGGGACACCACAAACTGTGCCCACATATGATGGCAAATTTGGGCCGGCCCGGTGGTGCAGCGGTTTAGTTCACCCTTTTGCAGCCCAGGGTTCACGGGTTCAGATCCTGGGCGGCCACTGACACACTGCTTGTCAGCCATGCTGTGGCAGCGTCCCATATAAAGTAGAGGAAGATGGGCATGGATGTTAGCCCAGGGCCAGTCTTCCTCAGCAAAAAGAAGAGGATTGGCAATGGATGTTAGCTCAGGGCTGGTTTCTTCACACACACAAAAAATGATGGCAAACAATCAATAAAAGTTGTGTATGTTCCATTCCCCCATCTCTCTCACTCTTTTTGGACCTCCCTATTCCCTGAGACACAACAATATTGAAATTAGGCCAATTATTAACCTTACAATGGCCTCTAAGTGTTCAAGTGAAAGGAAGAGTCGTGTATCTCTCACTTTAAATCAAAAGCTAGAGTGATTAAGCTTAGTGAGGAAGGCATGTCAAAAGCCAAGACAGGCCAAAATCTAGGCCTCTTGCACCAGTTAGCCAAGTTGGGAATGCAAGGAAAAATTCTTGAAGGAAATTAAAGTGCTACTTCAGTGAACACATGAATGATAAGAAAGTGAAACAGCCTACTGCTGACATGGAGAAAGTTTTAGTGGTCTGGATAAGAAGATCAAACCAGCCACAACATTCTCTCAAGCCAAAGCCTAATCCAGAGCAAGACCCTAACTCTCCTCAATTCTATGCAAGCTGAGAGAGGTGAGAAAGCTGCAGAAGAAAAGTTTGAAGCTAGGAGTTTGGTTTGTGAAGTTTAAGGAAAGAAGCTGTCTCCATAACATAATAGTGCAAGGTGAAGCAGCAAGTGCTGATGTAAAAGCTGCAGCAAATTATCCAGAAGATCTAGATAAGATAACGAAGGTGACCACACTAAATAATAGATTTTCAATGTAGACAAAACAGTTGGAGGAAGATGCCATCTAGGATTTTCATAGCCAGAGAAGAGAAGCCAATTCCTGGCTTCAAATCTTCAAAGGACAGGCTGACTCTCTTGTTAGGGGCTCATGCAGCTGGTGAGTTTAAGTTGAAGCCAGTGCTCACTTATCATTCCAAAATTCTAGGGCCCTTAAGAATTATGCTAAACCTACTCCACTTGTGCTCTATAAATTGAACAATAAAGCCTAAATGACAGTACATCTATTTACTACATGGTTTACTGAATCTTTTAAGCCCACTGTTGAGACCTACTGCTCAGAAAAAGGTTCCTTTCAAAATATTACAGCTCATTGACAATATACCTGATCGCCCAAGAGCTCTGATGGTGATGTACCATAAGATTAATGTTGTTTTCATGCCTGCTAACACAACCTCCATTCTGCTGCCCATGGATCAAGGAGTAATTTTGGCTTTCAAGTCTTGTTATTTAAGCAATATGTTTTGTAAGGCTTTGTCTGCCATAAGTGGTGATTCCTCTGATGGATCTTGGCAAAGTAAATCGATAACCTTCTGGAAAGGATTCACCATTCTATATGCCATTGAGAGCATTCATGATTCAGGGGAAGAGGTCAAAATATCAACACTAATATGAGTTTGAAAGAAGTTGATTCCAACCTTCATGGATGACATTGGGGTTCACGACTTCAGTGGAGGAAGTAACTGCAGGTATGGTGGAAATAGCAAGAGAACTGGAATTAGAAGTGAAGCCTGAAGATTCACTGAATTGCTGCAATCTCTTAATAAAACTTTAATGGATGAGAAGTTACTTCTTATGGATGAGCAAAGAAAATTGTTTCCTGAGATGAAATCTACTCCTGGTGAAGATGCCATGAAGACAGCTGAAATGATAACAAAGGATTTAGAATATTACGTAAACTTAGTTGATAAAGCAGCAGCAGGGTTTGAGAGGATTGACTTCAATTTTGAAAGAAGTTCTACTGTGGGTAAAATGCTGTCAAACAGCATCACATGCTACAGAGAAATCGTTCATGAAAGGAAGAGTCAATTGATGCAGCAAACATCATTGTTGTCTTCTTTCAAGAAATTGCCACAGCCACCCCAACCTTCAGCAACCACTACCCTGATTGGTTAGCAGCCATCAATGTTGAGGCAAGACCCTCTACCACCAAAAAGATTAGGACTCACTGAAGGCTCAGATGATGGTTAGCATTTTTTAGCAGAGAAGTGTTTTTAAATTAAGGTATGTACATTATTTTTTTAGACATAATGCTATTGTACAATTAATAGACTACAGTATAGTGTAAACATAACTTTTACTTTCAGTGGCAAACCAAAAAAATTCATGTGACTTGCTTTACTGTTATATTTGTGTTTTTGCAGTGACCTGAAACCAAACCCACAATGTCTCTGAGGTATGCCTGTAGTTTATTCCTTTTAGACCACACATCAGTGTCTTAAGGGGGAAAGAGAAAGATAAGAGCCTCTTGTCACAACCTCAGACTTCTATTTCTCTCTCTATTTGGATTTCACATTCTAGTGATTATATTGCTTTCATTCATATATTGGTTTAAAGTCATTTTATGTACTGCACCATTCCATTCTAAGATGAGTTGTACTTTGTGAAACATTTATAATTATTTTTCTAAATATCATACATCTTATTGCTATTTATTTCAAAACTCTGTTAGTAAATTTTCATTGCAATTTTCCTGGCCCTCACATACCTCTTTCAGTATTTTTATAGGGTTTGACCACCAGATTATATCTAATTTACACCTGTTATTTCTTTTTATCTGCCACTTCTCCAAATGTGGCTATTTGTTACAATAATCACATCACATGCCAGCCAAAGCATATCAGAGCCTGGCTAACAAGTATTTTCACCTGATGTTATAAAGACAGAATGCCAAATGACCTTTTCCTGCATCCCTAATGAAGCTCACCCATGTCCCCAGCATGCATGCCAGCACTTCTTGTTAAACAGGACATAGTCACCCAAGGACCATATGTCTTCAACATTAGCATGAATGTCCCATAGTTTCACTGTTGGTTTTCTTGTTTTTTTGTGGGGTTTTTTTACAGCTTACCACAACTTGTGTGAGGGACAGTTTGATTGATAAACAATTTTTTCTACTGTTTTATAGACAAAGCCTTACTTGTTAACTAATTTTTCTTTGAGTTGATAGTGGCAATAACCCAGAACATGATGACTTAGTATACAGCCATCTCTCGGATAACATCATTGTATTTAGTTGAGTCACAATATTAGAAACTAAATTTAAAGCTGATAACACAAAACGAATGTGAAATTTCTTTGGGGATAGTATAATAATTTCTCGAGCATGAATGATTGTCACCTCAAAAATAGAAAAACAGCCTAATTTTAACAATAAGGGAAAACAGAAATGGAGAGCAAAAGGCATGGGGGGTGGTTAAAAATGCAACTTATCTAACAGTGAAGTCACAAGGCACTTGCCAATGCTGCCAACTCATCAAAAGAAAAATTAATTAATAGTTTGTAAGATTCAAAAGTTGACATGGTCCCTTTTCCTTTGAGTGTAAAATATACACTTACAGTCCTAGGGAATTGGAAAGGATTAGAATGGTCTGTCACTGTTGATTTAAAGTACTATAACATTTAAAGAGTTTCTTTCATGACTTTAAAAGATGATAAATGCATGAACTTGAAGAAATCATCAAACTAAATCTAAGAACAATATCCTCTTTATCTCAACGTCCGTGTTCAATAATCAGAGAGAGAATAAAGAAAAAATTATCAAACTTGCTGAATTTATTATCAATCTATTCTCTTCTGGATGTTATAATGTTTTTTGGGTAATGTAAATGAATGGAGATTTTTCTGGACTGAAGTCATGTCAAGGACTGTACTTTATAACCAAATACAATGGTGTGCATAGTGTTATTTTTGTGCACAAACTTCCTTATATAAGACATAATTAAAGTTATGATAAATAGAATAAAATCTTGTGTAATATTCAGGCCCATCTGCTGCCCTTGGAAATAAGACTGTGCTGTGGTCTATAATGACCCTAGACCCACTAATCTAGTATTTCCAGGATGTTTATTTTTCTGTAAGATAAAAATGCCCCTTGAATTGATTTTCTTGATTACTAAAAATAGGAATCAAGAGCACATAACCATATTGTGAAAGTACTTACTGAACATATAGCTTAAGGTGAGAAGTTCTGTTGATATAACCAGCCTCTTTATAGGAGTTCTGAGAGAATACAGACATTTTATATAATTCAACTGTTTAAACCTAAGGAACTTCGGTACAAGTATTATCTAGGATACAATTTTACAAAGATTATTCTGTGGGTTTTGTGCATGTTTGTGTGTATATATAGAGAGAGAGTATATATATAGAGAGAGAGAGAGAGAGAGTTGGTTTTTTTTTTTTTGGTGAGGAAGATTGGCCCTGAGCTAATATCTGTTGCCAATCTTCCTCTTTTTGCTTGAGAAGATTGTCCCCGAGCTAATATCTGTGACAACCTCTATTTTCTATGTGGAATGCCACTACAGCGTGACTTGATGAGTGGAGTATAGGTCCGCGCCTGGGATCCAAACTCACGGACTCTGGGCTGCCAAAGCAGAGTGCGCACACTTCACCACTATGCCACCGGGCCAGCCCCATGTTTTTACATATTTTTGATATGTATTACCTGAGGAGAAAGGTTTTTAAGATCAAACACACTTGGGAAAAACTGGGTTAAAGAAAGATAGAGTTTTAACTGCAGGACTTATGAGAATCCTTAATGTGCTAATTATGGTATTATCTCCTTCTTAGGAATACAGTCAAAAATGCTTCCCTAAAGTATTTAATAATAGAACCCCTTTTCCCATAGAATATCTGACAACACTGTGCTTGAACGAGTATATTTTGATGAACACTGATCCAAATGAATAAAGAGAATCACCTTATTCTCTTTCTGCATTTTAATTGCTTCTGGATTTGAGAGCAATCCTAAAAGGCAACTGATTCTTTCATTAGGAGTTTGGCATTACACAGGATTCTACAAATCATTAAGCATAAATCTCAGTTTAGATTGAGAAATGGAAACTACGAGCAAAGAAGTGATTTACCTAAGATATGAGTAAAATTCATATTCCTAGATTCTAAAGTGAGTAAAAACTCTGTTTCATTATTTTTTTCTGAAAGAAGCATTCCAACAGTAACTACAAAGTGGTAGTAAATAATACTTTAGTTAGTTAGCTTTTATTTGGTTTTACTATTTCCTGCACATAGTCTTCTGTGCAGGAAACAAACGACAATTCTGTGAGACATAGAACAAAGAACATTATGTAATGTCACAGAGTCTTTGGGTAAATACAAAAATATTGTAGAAGATATTTTGTAGGCATGTATTTTGAAGGACTGAAAATATGTGATCTCAACTGTAAATTGCTTAAATATTTAACCTGTACAAATATAAGAAACACATTAAAATGTGGTTTTAGAATTTTACACTGCACTCTGGCTAAAAACTTATTTGACAATCGATACATGGAGAAAATTGGTATGTGGAGAAGAGAAAGAAAAAGATCAATGATGAGATCCAACAAGTGCAGAAATTTTTTAATAACTCTGCACATGTGCCACTTGCACCAGGATAGCACCTAAATCTAGTTTAATAAATGGAACTACAATGCAGGAGGCAGCTGCTCTAGACGGTATCTGTCTTTTCCAGTTGGAAAATTATACGTTTTTAGTCTAAAAGAAGGAAATGTCCATCAGAGCAATGAGATTTCCAGGAGACCTGCTGATTAGCACTTATGCAAAATCACATCTTGGTTGACTAGATGTAATTTTTCTCTTTTGCCAAATCAGCATCTCTAGCAAAGACGCTTCTCAGGATTTGAATCAGTATGGAATATTAGATCAGCTGCTGCCTGAGGTTATTTTTTACCTATTATTTATGGGAAAAAAACCTCAGAGAAAATTTTAAAGATCAGCAAGTTGAAACCAGATAACCTAGAATTCAGATTCAGGCATAAAATTTAGGTTACCTGACTGGCAAGCTGTTGCATTTTTCCCTATTGCAGTTGGCAATACTAAATAGCTAATCCTTTGATCCTTTGCATTTTTCAAAGATCGTGCAATGGAAAGCGTAGTATCTTACCAACCAGGGACTGAAATGCCTGGACTCCAGAGAAGGGCAACCAGAGTCTGTGTGGACACATTGAGGGATTATACCCTGAGTGATTATATCCCAAACCTCTTCATCAGGTGGTGAGTACATGCCCTCACCACCAGATCAATGGTAAATCCTGCCCTTTCCAGGGAGTTCCCTTCCAAATACTTTTAAGAATCCAGAGAGGCTTACAAATAATGTGTGTACAGCACTTGTTTTGTGCTTGGACTCAGACCCAGCTGGAAGCATGCTTTCTCCTTTTACTGTTGGAGAAGCTCAAACCTTCAAGCCCTAGGTGGAGCCATTCTTGTCAAGTCATCAACTGTATTTTTGTACTGGCATTGACAAAAAAGAAAAAAAGTATTAATTGTTCCATTCAGCTACAGCCCATATAGCCTGCACTGTTTATGGCCCCTAGCCAATGGTAATTTTTCTTCAGAGTCTTCAGTCTGTGCATCTCTTGGAATTAAACCTGCTGTCTGCAGGTCAGCTGTATCTCTGTGCCTATTGTTGCTTTGCCAGTCTCAGGCCATTGGCTGTATTATTTGCTTACTCTACCATGGTCCATTGATCTCCATACCATCAACAGGATCCTGTTAATTCCAATACCAACCTGTTTCCTCATATCTGGAATCTGCCTTCTCCAGCCAGTCATGAATAGACTTTCATTCCTTGTGTCTAGTTCTTCTATGGTGGTATTTCAGGCAGAGTCCTTTCACCTTTATCATGATCATCTGTCTTTCTACAGTGCACAGACACAGAGAGTGTGAGCAGATGTCTCACCTACCTGTCATACCTATTCATTCCAACATCCTGGTTCTCAAGCAAAGCCTGATGGAAATGTTCTTGACTCATGGTGAGTTTTCCCTCAAGAGACCTATTATCTATCCCTATGGTCTGGCTTTTTATGGGCCCAGCAGGGGGTAAAGATTTTGGGGTACCAACTAGCAGAAAGCCCAAATCAAATTACCTTAAACAAAACGTGGAGTTTATGTCTCAATGAAATGATGAGTAGAGACATGGATATAACATCAAACAGAACCTGACCTGTAAACTCTAACTGGATCCCTTTCCTGGCTGGCTTCATCCAGACTGCCTCCATTCTCATTCATCGACTCCACTCTCCACTCACCTCTAGTTCACTCCTCTTGACTGCAGTAGTTCTAAGCCTTAAATCTTTAGACTAACAGTTGGTTTCTGCACTCCAATCAGAAGGAGGTTTACTTTGATTAGAACAGCAGAAGTTGCATACTCATTCTTGAAAAATAGGAGAGTTGGTTTGAGCCAACTATAATCTACCCCAAAACTTTATGAAGAGATCATTCTACTGATAATGGCAGAAAAATACATTGCAAAGACAAGATGAAGTGCAATTATTAAGAAGGAAGAGAAATATTGTGAAGAAAATAGTAAGTGTCACTTTCAGGAACATTCTGCCATACAAAAAAAAAAAAAGCTACATATGTCTTATTCTTACTTTTAGAGGGACGATTGCAATCTCTCCTCATCAAACCACGATATCTCAGTCTAGCTAAGCTACTGTGCCTTGTTCCAATCCCAGACCTGGACCAACGATATCTCTGAACCTTATTCCACATTTTGTCCTCCCTGACACATAGCTCAAAGTAATTATTTTCTTAGGTCAGATTAATTCTCATATCCCTGATGGCAATCTAACTTTTTCATTTATAAAGCTGGTGCATAGGGTAAGAATTTGACCCATCAGTCAATGCTTTCTACATTTTAATGAGATTACTAGATAGGAAGAATGCTTGGAAGGTATTTCATATACAAATTTTGCCTGGTCATCATCTTTTTCTTGATCATCACATGCACCTCTAGCAAGTCAGTGCAACCAAGTTTTAGTTTCATTTTCCTTAAAAATTTCAAATGACTGCTTGCGAGTAATATAAATCATACAGGAGAAATTTCCTCTAATTATGAGATCTGAATATGATACCTGATCACAAATGCCAATCCCATTTCCTCTCTACTCCTCGTCTTCATTTCTTAAAAGCTTCAGAGAAAAATATCACTAACCTATTTGAAAAAAATATATACAATTAAAAAATTTAAAAAGTTATTAAAAATTGATAAAGGTTTGTATATCAGAATACTTTTCTCCCTTAAAATTATTTTCCCCTTATTATGGGTTTGAGGATCTCTTACTCTCAGGAATAATTAATGATGACTGGTGCATTTAAATGGCTAACAAGAATATCCACATTAGATATGTTTCTCAATTGAATACGAAGGATCTATCAAGGAATAAAGGAAAAAAGTTCAGGTGTTTGAGTCACCCAGACATGGTTGAGAATCATGACTCTACCAGTTCCCATTTTTTCATTTCAGTTTCTTCATCTGAAAAACAGAGATGATTAACACATCTCATATAATGATTTTGAAGATTAAATGAAAACATTTACATAAAGAAGTGGGCTAAATGTCTGGTACATATTAGGTGCTTATTAAATATCAGTCTTTCTGTCTGTCACTTATTGGGTATTTTTTCTTCATCAATGAATAAAGAGTTACAGAGGAGCCTAATATGAATGCATCCCTTCTACCCTGCAATCAAAACTATGAAATGTGATACTGGTCAAAATGCCCCCATGTCAATTAGGAGTCCCATGCCACTAGAAAGGAATCATGAAGGATATTCATTTTTGGACCATAGTCAAGTTCTTGGTCATTAAAATTAAGGTTCATATACAATTAAGAGGAGATCTATGCTGAACTCAACCCACAGGGGAAGAGGTACTTGAAAAGTAAGGACAGTGTGGTGTCAAAGAAAAATTGCACTGGACAGAATTAAACAGGCAAGGAAGACTTTCTTCGAGACTATTGTAATAGAGAAGAGAGACTGAATTTAACTCCACTGAAGAAAAAGTGGGGGTGTTTTTAAGCACTTGGGTGAGTTAGTGGAAAATTACTGGAGGACGTTAGGGAGGAGGTTGATCAACGTGATTAGGACGTTTGTGTTTGCTAATTGGTGTTTATGAAAGTTAGGCTCCTACTCTCCCACAGAGACAACTGGGAGAAAGGGTGTTACCTTTTCTGATGATTGCATTTCAAAGGGATGGATGGCTACCAGGTCCCTCCCTGAGAAAGACATTTCTGGGTTGTAAAAGTGACAAGAGGCTGGGAGAAGATTTACATCTCAAAGGGACAGAGAAGGAATTTACAATCGCAAATTTTCTAAAGTTAATTTTCTAAGAAATTTTCTAATAGTCAGGAAGAAACCTGTTTAAATTTTAGTCAAGCTGAGGGGAACACTAAGGCCATCTTGGTTCATGACATAGTAGGAGGAGCACTGGCTTCGGTGACGCTTAGGATTGAGCCTTTAGGAAAGCAAATATGCATTAGCTGCATTGCCCCAGATCATCTCTCAGGTATTGGAGTCCTATGTCTGCCAGTACAGATCTGAACCTACATTCATCGGGAAGTTTCAGAGTTATCATATTTAACTACTTTCTTTACCAAGGGAGAAGATAAATAGATTTATTTGCTAGGAAATTAAATTTCATTATGATATTCAATAAAAGGGAACTAACAAATAAAATAACTTATTTAATCATTGATTTTCTTTTAAACTACACATTTTTGTAGAATTCACAAGACATAATTATGCCAGACATCGAAACTGGAGTTGTCATCTTTCTGCTCAGAGTTATTGCAAAGAGCACTTGTTTTTAAAAAAAGGGAGGAGATGAGATTTTTGCTGTCAAGACTGTGATGTTTTTGTGCCCCTCTCCAAGCAAACCATATGGAAATAAATGGAGAGTCAATGAGAGAGCCCCACCCCTGACATCTTTCTTGGTAACGCGTTAGAATCAAATGCTAGCAATAGCTTGCCTTGAATCGGTTACTATGCTGGAAATGACTAGCGTCTTATCCTTTCCTCCAAAGAAACTAATAGTTTGATTATTCAGTTTTTTATCTCACAATTCTGCCTAATTACTTACCTTCCTTTATTAATAGAATTGGCAAGTATATCTTACAGATGTTATCTTTTTTAGAATAGTTAGTAATAGTTCAGGAATAAAAATAAAATTTTAAAGAGTAAACAGTAATGAATTAGCTAATTAGCTTTCTGAAGGAGCTAACAATAGCCATAGAAGACACAAAGGAGGTATGACCTAAGTACTTTATCAGTGCTTCAGAAATGATCATACTTCTCTCTCTTAATTTGTTGTCTCTTCTACCTCTCCCTCTACTTTTTCTTGTCTTTCTTGGTATATTTGAGGAGTCCACATCCTGATTGAAAACCTATGTGTGATTTTTCAGGCCAGACCAAAGGCGATTACAAAGGCTTTACCTAGTGGGTCCCCTAGCCAGATCTGGTGCAGAGCCAGTGCATTGTATTACAGTCAAAGAGCCAGGCCCCACCCTGGTGCCTTTATTCCTATGTCTCTGTGTCTGGGGCCTTGGACAGAGGTCTTCTTCAGGTGCCTCTGTTAGGCTCCTTGGAGGAGCAGGGGGGAGTGGAGCTTGAAGACCCTTTCTCCACTCTGGCTCAGTTCTCAGTGTTTTTCCACTCCTAATCTCCATCCCCCACCTCAGAGCTGATAAAACTCCCAGGAGCCTTTTGTTCAGGGTTTGCTAAACAGTGAGACAACACCCACATCTGTACAATGATTCCCTTGACCCTCTGCCTGTGCGCCTTTTCATTTCAGAAAATGGAACAAGAGGAGTTGGTGCTTTGTCAGGTTTTAGACTCTTGCTTACCATTGCAGTATGTGATTAAAGGCTTAACTCTTTCATTTTTAGCTTGTTGCTTTTTTTTCCACATTGTGTTATCTATACTACATCTTCTTTATCCACTCATCCATCGATGGGCACTTAGGTTGCTTCCACATCTTGGCTATTGTGAGTAATGCTGCAATGAACATAGGGATGCATAAATCTCTTTGAATTATTGATTTCACGTTCTTTGGATAAATACCCACTAGTGGGATAGCTGGATCATATGGTATTTCTATTTTTAATTTTTTGAGAAGACTCCATACTTTTTTCCATAGTGGCTGTACCAGTTTGCACTCCCACCAACAGTGTATGATAGTTCCCTTTTCTCCACATCCTCTCTAACATTTATTATTTCTTGTCTCGTTAATTTAGCCATTCTGATGGGTGTGAGGTAATATCTCATTGTAGTTTTGATTTGCATTTCCCTAATAAATAATAATGTTGAATTTCTTTTCATGTGCCTATTGGCCATCTATATATCTTCTTTGGAAAATTGTCTCCATATCCTCTGCCCATTTTTTTGATCGGGTTGATTTTTTGTTGTTGTTGAGTTGTATGAGTTCTTTATATATTTTGGAAATTAACCCCTTGTCAGATATATGATTTGCAAATATTTTCTCCCAGTTGATGGGTTGTCTTTTCATTTTGTTCATGGTTTCCTTTTCCTTATAGAAGATTTTTAATCTAATGTATCCCCATTTGTTTATTTTTTCTTTTGTTTCCCTTGCCTCAGTAAATATGGTATTCAAAAAGATACTGCCAAAACCAATGTCAAAGAGTGTACTGCCTATATTTTCTTCTAGGAGTTTTATGATTTCATATTGGCTACTCTCATACCTGACAGCTCAACTCTCTCCTCCAGCTCAGCTGAGCTCCTGACAGTATTATTTTATTTGTTTCTCTCTGTTACATTTCCTCTTTGTATCTTTTATTTCCCTCTCTCTTGCCTTATAATAGTTGCCATGTGTAAACAGGAAATTCAATTTTGAGAATGATATAAAGAAATAGAAGTACTTTGTGCCAAAGAAAACTGTGAAAAACTTGGAAATGGAGAAAAGAATACCTGGTATCCTTGCATTGAGAGGTTGACAGTGTGTAAGGAGGGTGTCTGATACTACAGAGGTGTCGTTTAATTATCCTTGGATGTTTTACAACTCTATGAGTTGAAAAAAATGACAGCAATGCAAAGAATCCTTATCTACAGAAATGAAAACTAATGTTGTTCAGGGGAGGTACAATTTATTTCTGCCCTGTAGAAAAGATGATTCCAAGCAGTACATTGTCCTGTCATGTAGTATATTATCATTTTTTCATCTGTTAGCAAATTCAAGTAAACATTCTTTATGTTTATATATGTCTGTTCTTCAGTCTCCTTTGAACAATTAACAACAACTACTAGTTCCCTCATTAGTTAACGAGTTAAATAAAATCTTTGATATGTGAATTATACATTTGCATAAATGTCATGATATTACCCTTTTGAAAAGTATTCTTTAATGCTTGTTAAAAATAGGTATGTCATTTTTTTTTTTTTTGCCTTTTTAGTCTCAATTTTCTTCTAGTGCAGATTCTTACTTGCTACTTAAAAATTTATCCTTTCTAGGCCTGCCTGGTGGTGTAGTGGTTAAGTTAATGCGCTCCATTTCAGTGGCCCAGTGTTCAAGTGTTCAGATCCCAGGTGGGAACCTACATACCACTCATCAAGTCATGCTGTGGCAGCACCCCGTATACAAAGTAGAGGAAGATTGGCATAGGTGTTAGCTCAGGGCAAATCTTCCTCACCAAAATAAAAAAAGTTTATCCTTTCATGTATTTCACTTTTTTTGTCTGTGAGACAGTGGGAAAAGATGCATAAGCGTTTACATTTGGAAAATGTAATTAACAAAGAAATTCTCCAAACCAGTAAAGAAATCGCACACAACTAAATAGAAACAATGGCAAATAAGATGAACAGGCAATTCACATAAAAAGAAAAGCTGAATGGGCAATAAACATTTTTAAAAATAGTTTTTTCACACCCTTGGCATTACCAGATTATCAGATACTGCCACAGTATTTATACTTCCATAACAGTGAACCTAAAGCTGCTCCTTAGCCTCCACAATGCTTGATGTTATCTTCTTGATAAAGAAAAAGTTTTGTTGATGTTAGAAGATCTGGTGCTATCAACTTGGCATTTTAATTTGCATTTTTTTCATGGCCACAGCTCTCAAATACTTTTACAATTTTTTTATTGGCCATTTGGATATTTTCGTTTGTAAATTGTCAAGCCCATTTTATATTGGGTTGTCTTGGTTTGTGTGTCTTTCTTTTTCATGTGGAATATATATACAGGACCTTTGTAGAATATATGTGTGCCAAATATCTGACCAGCTCTGGGAATTTGCTTTCTCTTTTCATATTGGGTCTTAGTAAACAGAAGTTTTTACTATCAATGAGTCTAACTTATCAGTATTTTCCTTGTTAACTTGGTGCTTTGTTTCTTTAAAAAATTCCTACATTCTAAGGCCATGCAAACCTTTTTCCTGTGTTATTTTTAGAAACTTGATTGTTCTGCCTTTTACATTTAGATTTAAAATTCATCTGGAACTGACTTTTTAATGTATGCTGTGAGGTATTAGTCACTTTTTTTCCATGTAGATACCTAGTTGACCCAGCACAGTTTAAAGAAGAATTTCTTTCTTTCACCTCTTCAGGTGGCTGCGTATGCATGAATCTAATACTGAGTTTTAAATTTTTTCCCACTGAAATATCAGTGGGATAAATCTGCCAATTTTTACAAACTAGATTTTGATGTTTGATAACGTGAGTGTTACATCCTTGTGGTTCATCTTCAGGATTGTCTTGATCATTCTTTGCTCCCCCCATTTCCAAATAAATTATAGAATCAGCTTGTCAATTTACAAAGAAAAACTTATCTTCTGGAATTTGGGGTGGGTATACGTTGAATACATAGAAAATGGAGAATTGATAACTTTAAATATTGAGTCTTTCAACTAATTAATATCACATACCCTTGCATTTTTAAGTATTTTTTTATTCCTTTCAATATTATATAGTAGTTTCTGTGTGTGTATGTAAAGTTTTGCACATCTTTCATTAGATTTGTTCTTACGCAAGTGATTACCTTAATTCTAATTGACATTATTTTTGTTTCTTTAAATTGTTTGCTGCTAATAAATCAAACTAGAAGCATTCTCATATTAAGCTACTTTGACAAATTAACTTACTAAATTTAATATTTTACTTAAAGATTTTCTTGGATTATCCATGTATGTAATCATTTTTGCTCTAAATAATGACAGTTTTATTTGTGTGTTTCTAACTCTTAGAGCTTTAATTTCTTTTTCTTGCATTCTTGCATTTGTTAGGGCTTCATTACAATATTGGTATAAGAAAGTCTCATCCCCAGAATTTACAGAAAGTTTCAATATTTCGCTATTACCTATGATGTTTGAAGTAAAACATATAAATGATTTGCATTGTTGCAATATTTTAATATATACACATATGTGTATACCTGTACCTATATATTAGTGTTTATATGTTTGTATGTCTATGCTTCTATACATATACAAATATATATCTATTATTGTTTGTTATTTGTGCCTTCTGTCTTTTTTTTCTTGATTTGTCCAGAAAAAATTTTATCAATTGTATGAGTCTTTCAAAGACTCAACTTTTAACATTGTTGGTTTTCTCTGCTGTGTGTTTTTATCTACGTGATAAGCTAATAATATTAATTTCATGCAATTATTATCTATATAGCTAACTTATCTATTTATCTATTTATACATTTTAATGAAAATGGACATTAATCGAGATGGTGAAATCATGGACCAAGTTTTTCTTTCATTTCAATGTTTAAAATAAACTTTTTAATTTATAATATTTTTTAAATTATAGAAAAATGATGAAGATAGTGTAGAGATTTCCTATGTACCCCACACACCTATTATTAACATCTATGTTAGTATGATACATTTGCTACAATTAATGAATCAATATTGATGCTTTATCAATATCCATGTTTTATTCAAATGGCCTTCGATTTTACTTAATGATGTTTTTGTTTCAAGGTATTATCTAAGATATACCACATTTCATTTATTTGTCATGTCCTCTTCAGCTCCTTTTAGCTATGACAGTTTCTCACACTTTTTTTGATGACCTTGACAGTTCTGAGGACAGTGATCAGATATTTTATAGGATGTCTTTTAAATGTTATTTTTCTGATATTTTCCTCCTGCTTAAACTGGGGTTGTGTAAATTTGAGAGGAAGACCACAGAAGCAGGGTTCCATTTTCATCACATTATAACAAGGGTACATGCTGTTGGTGCGGATCTCAGCTGAGCTGGAGAGAGTGCTGAGCTGCCAGGTTTTGGAGTAGCCAATTAAAGCAACAAGCCCAAAACTGAAGTAATATTCAAGCCTTTAATCACCTACTGCAATAGTATAAGCAAGAGGCTAAACCAAAGAATGTAGCAACTCCCACTTGTTCTATTTTCCCCATGGAAAGGTGCACTTCCAGGGTCAGGTGGATCACACAGATGTAAGGATTGTCTTAACTGCCAAAGGAGCCCCCTAAAAAAGATTCTTGCAGTCTTATGGACCCTGGGGCCAGAGAGAGGGCAAGGAGGAAGCGTTAGGAGTAATAAGTGAGAGTGGAAAAAGTGTCTTCATGGTTCCCCGATAAGGAGACCTCCAAATGGAGGTCCATGGTTTAGGAATGCAGGTGTATAAAAGAGGATGGCCTACCTGGGGGTCCTGAGTCTTTGGCTGAAACTCCCCTTAGAGACTGTAATGCACTGACTGTGCACCAAGTCTGGTGTGAGGAGGACAGTTGTCCCTTATGAGGTCTATCAGGTAAAATCTTTTTAATTGCATATGACTGAGCCTTAAAAATCACGTATTGTGTTTTTGGCCAGAAGCGGGACAACTCAGTTATCAACATGTCTTCTCACTGGTGATACTCACCTTGATTATCTGGCTAAGTTTGTGTTTGTCAAGTTCTTTATTGTAGTTACTGTTTTTATCCCCTTTCCATACTGTATTCTTTGGAAGGATGTGCAACCTACCCTTGGAGTGAGAAATTATGCTCCAATTTTGAGGGCAATATCTCAACATAATTTATCCAAAATCCTTCTGCAGAAGAGATTTGTCTATTGAACCCCACTTATTTTTTTTAATTATATGGTGAATCACACTGATTATTTTCAAGTGTAAACCAAACTCTCATTCCTGGAACGAACCAACTTCGTTGTGATGCATTACCCTTTTTATTTATTGGTGAATTCACTTTGTTAATATACTTTTTTAGGATTTTTCATGTAGACTCATGAGATAGATTAGCCTGCAATTTTCCTTTCTTGAAATGTTATATTCTAATTTTCTACCTCAAATCATAGTTATTTATGAACAACTGTTTCTCTCACACACTTTCTGATCCTAGAGGAAGAGATCTATAACCTGTCGGCTATATATCCATCCCTCCCTGATACTCACCTTTGAAGAACACCCTGTATATTATATAGTTTTTTTTCAAGTAAATAAATGAAAAATAATTATACACCAAGGAGTAAAATATTGTGGCATTATCTCTTAACATTCCTAATAATCTTTGCATTTTAAAAGAGTATTTCTCTATAGCTAATGTTTTTGTTTGTTAATGTTGACATTTACTTGAGTTCAGAGATCTTTCCTAGTACTTTTCAATTAACACCAAATGAGTAGGTTCATGTTCTTTTTTTTGTGCCTCCAATGCTGACTTTGCTAACAACAGTATAAGTGATAGTTGGAATTAGACATTTCCTTAAAGACCATACAAATTGCCCATTGTCCAAAACCATTTCTCACTTTAGTCGCGATGATACCTATTAATCGCATCGTTAGTCCTCTAATTTTTCAAATGAGAAAAATGTAACCCCAAAACAGTAAGAACTTGTTTGATGTTATGCAGCTAGTGATTAACATGATCGGGTCCAAATTACGTGCTTCCTGAATTAGCCATAATATCGTTACCCAAACTTCCTTTCATTAAGATGAAATCATCTTTGGAGATCTTTCTAGGAAGATTTAGAATCTATTTCTTTAGACCATGAGCATTTTTAAAAATTATTTTCAAGAAAATTATATGCCTTACAATATAAGCATATGCTTATCTCATCTCTCTCTCTAATGAGAGAATGTGCTCATCATCTATGAATGGTTCTTTGGAGACAATATAAGGGTTAAATAACAGCAGCTTGTCACCGAAAGATTAATGTGCCCAATTATCAGCAGTGTCTTGCCCCCAGCAATGTGTAAACTGAAGAGTACAGAGGTAAGTTCTTTAGCACCAGTACTGTGGTTGTGTGACCCAAATTCAAAACTAATTTCATTCAATGTAATATGCAGTTTAAATAAGTTCTTAAATTGACTGATTTTTTAATCACCTATTAGGTTCCCAGCACACTGTTAAAGTATGTTAGACTTGGGGCTCTACCATATTCTGTCTCTACTCCAACTCTTATGTAATATAATATTTCACCAGTGTTATCTTGACCCATTTATAAGTTATGGCTAAAAACTCTCAATCATCCTGTGTGGGCAGTTTGCTAAGCCCCCACTCAAACCATTTCCCTTTTTAGGCTCCCACTCTCTGGGGTCAGTAAGCATACACCCCAAATACCTTTCTTTTTCAAGATCTCATACCCCAGGGCCAGGAACTAGACAATTAGGGACAGACCCTATGACCTGGAATCTGTGAATTTATTCAAATTAGCCAATCCACAGAGATCCCAAGGAAACTAGCTAACTCACCCTGATTGGCAAATATAAGCTACCTTCTGTAGCTCCAGCTTATTGTTACCCTGTCCTTGAGTACAACCCTCTGTGTGGCACTGAGCAATAGTCTTCTCTGGTATAGAGCTGCAAGTAACAGAGTTTTGCCTTTCATTGAAGTATCAGTGTGTTGTGTTCTGCCATCAAAATAATGTTTAGTAATGACATCAGCAAGATGCAGAATAGGAAGCCCTGGACCCTCATGCCTTCTATGGCCACACTGATTCAACAACAACACATGGATAAATTCTCTTTGTGAGAAATCCAGAAACTAAGAGGCTGAGAGGCTCCTACACCTTGGACAAGTGCTAAACCAACCACAGTAAAGCCAGTAGGAAAATTCAAAACACCCTCTTGCCATAATCTCCACCTCTGGCACAGTGCCATACAATTTGAAGAACATCCTTAGATCTCAGCTTCTCCCTGGGGAAGGAGAGTTGACCTATGCCTCCAACATTTCCACTTTTCCAAAGGCTGCCCAAGGGATCAGCTTTTGTATCACTTGTCTTGGCTCATGTATCACTGGCATTGCTAACACCTGGGAGCCAGTGAGAATAAAGATGGTGAGTAAGAAACCACCATAGCCTTCTCCCCAGCTCAGTGCAGATCAAGTAGGCAAAAACCCCAGCATCCCAGCTGCTCCTTGGGGAGGGAAAGAGTTGGCCCACATGTCTAATATTTGAACATTTCTGGGGGTTGTCCCAGGAACTGGCTCTGTATCACCTGTCTTGGAGCACTGAAAGGATCCAGCATACTTTAAATGCCTGGGAGCTGCTAAGAACAAAGATGGTGGTTTGGACTAGTATGAAGGTCTGAGAAGCCCTCAGAATATCTGGCCAGGCTGATTGTTGAGGGTGTTTTCCTGTACAAGACTATCTCAAGTAGACTGGGAGAGGTGATTGTTTTCTCTAATGCTCAGATAGTAATACAAAGAGTTATGGAAAATGAGGAAACAAGGAATGATATCCCAAGCAAAGGAACTGGATAAATCTTCAAAAACTGACACTAACAAAATGGAGATATATGTTTTAGCTGACAGAGAATTCAAAACAACCATCATAAAGATACTCAAAGAGGTCAGGAGAACAATGTATGAACAAAGTTAGAATTTCAACACAGATATAGAAAATATTAAAAACTAGCAAAGAGAAATATTGGAGCTGAAGAATACAATTGAACTGAAAAATTCACTAGAAGGGTTCTATAGCAGATTAGATCAGACAGAGAAATGATCACCAAACTCATTGAGAAGTCATTGGAAATCTGTTAGAGGATCACAAAGTAAAAACAATGAAAAAGAGTGAAGAAAGTTTAAGAGAATTATGGGACACTATCAAGGAGATCAATATGTACATTATGGGGATCTCAGAAGGAGAAGAGAGAAAGCAAGCAGCAGAAAGCTTATTCAAAGAAATAATGAATGAAAATTGCCTAAATCTTGGGAAGGAAATGGACAACCAGATCCAAAAGCCATAGAACCACAAATATGATGAGACAAAAGAAATCCACACTGAGATGCATAATCAAATTGTCAAAAGTCAAAGACAGAGAATTTTGAATACAGTAAGAGAAAAGCAACTTTTCATGCACAAGGAAATCCATATAAGATATCACTGAATTTCTCAGCTGAAACCTTACAGACCAGAAGGGATTGGGAGAATATTAACAAAGTGCTGAAGGAAAAAAAAAAAAAACCTGCCAAACAAGAATACTATATACCAGCAAAACTGCCCTTCAAAAGTGAATGAAAGATAAAGAATTTCCAAGACAAAGAAAAGGTGAGAGAGCTCATCACCACTATACTTGCCTTACAAAAAATGCTAAAGGGGGTTCTTCAAGTTGAAACAAAGAACACTAAATGGCAGTACAAAATCACATGAAACAACTATAAAACTGACTGGCAAAGATAAACATGTAGAAAGATACAGAATATTGTAATACCATAACAGTGGTGGGAAAATCACTTTTAATCCTAATGTGAATGTTAAAAAACAAAAGTATTAAAAATAACTATAACTATAAAATATGTTAATGAATACACAGTATAAAAAGATGTAAACTATGATGTCAAGCATAAAGTGTGGGAGGAAAGAAGTAAAAGTTTAGAGTTTTTGTATGTGATTAAAGTTAACTTATTGTCAACTTAAAATAGGCTATTAGAAATATAAGATGTTTTATGTGAATTCCATGGTAACTAAAAAGAAAATGCCTATAGAAGCTACACAAAAGAAAAAGACAAAGAAATAAAAGCATATCAATACAAAAAAAAGGAAACACAAGAGAAGCTATCAAGAGAGCAAAAGATTGACAAAAGAACTATAAAACATAGAAAATAATAAGACGGCAATAGTAAATTATTCCTTATCAATAATTAATTGTAAATGGACTAAATCACCCAATAAAAAGATAAATAGTGGCTGAATGAATATAAAACAAGATCCAACCATGTGATGTCTACAAGAGACTCATTTTAGATTTAAAGACAAACAGAAGCTGAAAGTTAAGGAATGGAAAAAATATATTCCATGCAAATGGTAGCCAAAAGAGAGCAGGGGTGGCTATACTTATATCAGACAAAATAGACTTTAAGTTGAAAACTGTCACAAGAAGCAAATAAGGACATTATAAATGTTAAAAGGGTCAATTTACCAGGAATATATGACAATAATAAATATATGCACCCAACATCAAAGCAACTAAATATATAAAGCAAACATTGAAAGAAATAAAGAGAGAAATAGACAGAAATACAATAATAGTAGGAGATTTCAATACTGTATTTTCAATAATGAATAAAATATCCAGACAGAAAATCACAAGAGAACAGCAGATGTGAACAATACTATAGGCCAAATGAATCTAACAGATATATACAAAACTTTCCACCCAAGAGCAGAAAAACACACTTTCTTCTCAAGCACACATAAAATATTCTCCAGGATATCTAGGATAGATCACATACTGGGTTACAAATTGAGTCTTAAAAAATTTAAGAAGATTGAAATCATACCAAGTGGTTTTTCTGACCATAATGGAATGAAACTAGAAATCAATAGCAGAAGAAAACTGGAAAATTCACAAATATGAGGAAATTATACAACACACCACTGAATAACCAAAGGATCAAAGAAGACACCAAGGGGAAATTAGAAAATATCTTGAGACAAACAAAAATGAAAACAAAATATACCAAATCCTGTGGGATGCAGCAAAAGCAGTAATGAGGAAAATTTCTAACAATAAAGACTTACATTAAGAAAGAAGAAAGATCTCAAATAAACAACCTAACTTTACATCTAGGGAATTGGAATGAGGAGAAAAAACTAAGCCCAAAGTTAGCAGAAGAAAGAAATGATAAATATCAGAGCAGAAATAGACACCAGAAAAATAATAGAAAAGATTAACAAAACTCAGTTGTTTATTTTAAAAAGATAAACAAAATTGACAAATCTTTAGCTAGATTAAGGAAAAAAGGAAAAAGACTCAAATAAATATCAGAAATGAAATAGGAGCTATTAAAACTGACACCACAGAAATGCAAAGGATCATAAGAGACTACTATGAAGAATTTTATGCCAATAAATTGAAAATCTAGAAGAAATGGAAAAATTTCTAGAAACATACAGCATACCAAGACAGAACCATGAAGAAATAGGAAATCTGAAGACTAATAGTGAGTAAGTAGAATCAGTATTCAAAAACTCCCCAATGAAAAAAAGCCCAGGATCAGATGGTTTCCCAGGTGAATTCTACCAAACATTTAGAGAAGAATTAATGCCAATAAGACATTACATTAATACCAATCCTTCTCAAACTCTTCCAGACAAAATGGAAGAGAAGGAGTCACTTCCAAATTCATTTTACGAGGCCAGCGTTACTCTGCTACCAAGTCAGTTAAGAACACTACAAGAAAAGAAAATTATGGACCAATATCCCTGATGAACATGGATGTAAAATTCTCAACAAAATTAGCAAACTGAATTTAACAAAACATTAAAAGGATCATACACTATGACAAGCGGGATTGATCCCAGAAATGCAAGGAGGATTCAACACATGCATATAAATAAATGTGATACACTTCATTAATAGAATGAAAGGTAAAAATCATATGATCATCTCAATGGATGCATAAAAAGCATTTGAGAAATTCAACATCATTTTATGCTTAAAAACTCTCAACAGATGGGGTACTGAAGGAAGATACCTCAACATAATAAAAGCCAGATATGACAAATCCACAGCTAACATCATACTCTCTGGTGAAAGTTTGAAAGATTTTTTCCTAAGATCAGGAAGAAGACAAGGGTGCCCACTCTTACCACTTTCATTCAGCATAGTACTGGAAGTCCTAGCCAGACCAATTAGGTAACAAAAGGAGATAAAAGGCATCCAAATAGGAAAGGAAGAAGTAAAATTGTCTCTGTTTGCAGATGATATGATCTTATATATGGAAAATTCTAAAGACTCCACTAAAATAAACTGTTAGAACTAAGAAACAAATTAAGCAAAGTTGCAGGATACAAAATTAACATACAAAAATCAGTTGCAGTTCTATGCACTAACAGCAAATTATCTAAAAAAGAAAGAAAACCATCCTATTTACAATCACATCATAAACAATGAAATACTTGGGAAAAAATTTAACCAAGTAGTTGAAATAGCTGTACATTGAATGTATATGCAATCACATGACCACATCAATAGGTACAGAAAAAGCATTTGACAAAATTCAAAACCCATTCATAATTAAAAACTCTCAGCAAACTAGAAACAGAGGGGAACTTCCTCAACTTGATAAATAATATCTACAAAAAAACTACAGCTAATATCATTCTTAATAGAGGAAAACTCAAATTTTCCCACTTAAGATCAGGAAGAAGACAAGGATGTGCTTTCTCACTACTGCTTTTCAACTCAATACTGGAAGTCCTAGCTAATGCCATGGAGAGGAAACAGACATAAAAAGTATACAGATGGGGAAGGAAGAAATAAAAGAAATAAAACCATTTTTGTTCACAGACGACATGATCTTCTATGTAGAAAATCTGAAACCATGAACAAAAAAAAAACTCCTGGAACTAATTAGCAATCATAGCAAGGCTGCAAGACACAGTATTAATATACAAAAGTCAATTGCTTTTCTATACACAAGCAAGAAAAAAATAGAATTTGAAATTAAAAATACATTTCTATTTACATTACCAAGGAATCCCAATCAAAATTCCAGCAAGTTATTTTGTGGATATCAATAAACTGATTCTAAAGTTTACATGGAGAGGTAAAAGATCTAGGATAGCCAACTCAATATTGAAAGAGAGGAATAAAGTTGGAGGACTGACACTACTCCAAGCCTTACTGTAAAGCTACAGGAATGAAGACAATGTGGTATGCATGGAAGAAGAGATCAATGGAATAGAATAAAGAGTCCAGAAATAGACCCCATAAATACAGTCAACTGATCTTTGACAATGGACCAAAGGCAATAATGGAGCAAAGAGTCTTTTCATCAAATGGTGCTGGAACAACTGGACATCCACAAGCAAAATATGATAATTCTAGACACAGATTTTATACCCTTCACAAAAATCAAAGTGGATCATAGACCTAAATGTAAGGTACAAAACTATAAAACTCCTAGAAGATAACATAGGAGGAAACCTAGATGACCTTGGGTATGGTGATATCTTTTTAGATACAACACCAAAGGCATGATCTATGAAATAAATAATTGATAATCTGGACTTCATTAAAATTAAAAACTTCTTGTCTGTGAAAGTCAATGTCAAGAGAATGAAAAGACAAACCACAGACTGGGAGAAAATATTTGCAAAAGACACATTGGATACAGGACTTCTTCCCCCAATATACAAAGCACTCTTAAAACTCAATAATAGGAAAACAAAAAACCTAATTTAAAAATTGGCCAAAGAACTGAAAAGACGTCTCAACAAAAAAGATGTAGAGATGGGAAGTAAGCATGTAAAATGACATTTAACATCGTACATCATTAGGGATGTGTAAATTCAAACAACAATGAGATACTCCTATTAAAATGACCAAAATCTAACACAATGACACCACCAAAAGCTGACAAGGATGGGGAGCAACCAGAATAGTCTTTCATTGCTGGTATGGATGCAAAATCATACAGACATTTTGGAAGACAGTTTGGTGGTTTCTTGTAAAACTAAACACACTCTTACTATATGATTTAGCAGTCATGCTCCTTGGTATTTACCCAAAGGAGTTGAAAACTTATGTCCACACAAAAATCTGCACACAGATGTTTATAGCAGCTTTGTTCATATTGCCAAAACTTAGAAGCAACCTGAAGATATCCTTCAGTAGGTGAGTGGATAAATAAACTGTGATATGTCCAGACAACAGAATATTATTCAGCATTAAAAAGAATGAGCTGTCAAGCCATGAAAAGACATGGAGGAATCTTAAATGCATATTACTAAGTGAAAGAAGCCAATGTGAAAAGGTTACACGCTATGTGATTCCAATTATATGGCATTTTGGAAAAGGTAAAACTATGGAGACTGTAAAAAGATAGTGGTTTTCAGGGGTTGGGGGAAGGGAAGGATGAGTAGATGGAGTACAGAGGATTTTTAGGGCAGTGAAACAATTTTGTATCATGGGTATGTGCTATTATACGTTTGTCCAAACTCATGGAATGAACAATACCTAATGTAAACAATGGACTTTGGGTATTAACGGCGGGTCAATGTAGGCTCATTGATTGTAACAAATGCACTACTCTAGAGCAGGAAGTTGCTAGTTGGGGAGGTTGTAGGCGTGTGGGGACAGTGGGTATGTGAGAACTCTCTGTACTCTCCTCTCAATTTTGCTGTGAACCTAAAAGTACTCTAAAAATAAAGTTTATTAGTAAAAAATTTTTAAAAAACTTCAGACCCACTGGATATTATCTCCAGTGTATTTATTTAAATCTCTGAAGTTGAGTCTTAGACCTCTGCATGCTAAAGAGTTTCTCAAATTACATTTAGACTTCAACTAAGAGAATTGCAGCACTAGTGAGATTCAGCAGAATCTCTAAAACCCAGCACGATCACAAAGTACAAATAGATAATTACAAGCCTCTGTCCTGGGTTATGAGACCACCGAAGTAGGCAACTATGAAATAAGAAATAAACTCAGTTTCCCACAGTCATAGTGTCTGTTTCCCTGTTGTTGTTTCGACAAGAGCTGTTCAAAATCTGGAAGGGGCTTGGTCAGACATCTGGAAGATGCTTTTAAAGGTTTGCAGCTGTGTTTGCAAATTGAAACTCCAGTTTGGTCAGATAATGTAGACAACTTCTATGCTCCTAAGCAATTTTATGTTTGTAAAATTATTTTAGCCACAGAATCAGCTTTTCTGCCAGCAACTTAACCGAATTTAGTACAATCATATGCGAAGGTCTTTCATCAAACAGTCAAAAAAATTTAAAAAAAACCCACAAAACAACAATTTTACACTTGCTGAGAGCTAAAAAGCAGGCCAGTGAAATATTGAAAAGCAATACTTCAGAAATGATTTCCTACCCGGTAAAATATATTTGAGGCTATTTCTACTAGGGTCACAGACTGTTAAACATTTTCAGAGGCTGACAGAGTAGTTTCCTATTGATGACGCGAGTTAATAATAATAGGCACTAAATTTTCTAAGGCTATTCTTCAGAAAAATCATGAGCTATTCACTCATGTGTTTTAGTATTCCTAAAATATTCCAGATCATTGTTTCTGAATTTAATTTGTAATTCGCTGACACTCCACCAGGAGGGAAAACAAGTAGAGAAATTTTGAACAATATTAGTAATAAGGGAATGAGGAGATATGAGGCATAAAGCTATGGAATTTTACTTTGTTATTTTGTCATACCACAGCTGGGAAGCATGGTGCTAAATCACAATTTTAGATTTTATTCAAGTTCTTTATTGCCTGTAGCAGGAATGCTGTAATTTTAAGTCCTGTTTATTCAAGCCTTAGTCCTGTGAAGTTTTGCTCATATACATGGTGATGTTAATTTGTTAAGGCTTTTTCACCTCATGTGACTCTTCTTTTTGGCCTGTCCAAGGAGAATACCAATTGTTCCATTATTTCATAAAGAAACATTTTAAAGAATAATATAATTACTAATCAAGTGGCTATAATTTATTAAATGAATCAAAGGGGGGTAGGCATTATTGAGAATTTGGTAGAAATATGTATCAAATAGCAAGTTTTCAACTGCAAGTAACAGAATATTTAATTAAGTGTTAAAAACTATGAGGACATACATTTTCTTATGTTAAAAGAAATCTCTCAGGGGCTGGCCCAATGGCATATTGGTTAAGTTCGCACACTCTGCTTCTGGCGGCCCGGGGTTCGCGGGGTCAAATCCTGGGCGCGGACCAATGCACAACTTGTTAAGCCATGCTGTGGTGGCATCCCATATAAAGTAGAGGAAGATGGGCATGGATGTTAGGCATGGGCCTATCTTCCTCAGCAAAAAGAGGAGGATTGGCAACGGATGTTAGCTCAGGGCCAGTCTTCCTCACACACACAAAAAAGAGGTCTTTCAAAGATGTGATATATATAGAAAATGAAAAAATCATGCCATTTGTGAAAAAATGGATGGACCTTGAGGGTATGATGCTAAGCAAAATAAGTCAGACAGAGAAAGACAAATACCATGTAATTTTAGTCATGTGGAAGATAAAAAAAACATAGATAAAGAGAACAGATTAGTGGGAGAAGATGGGAATGGGGTGGGGGGAGGATGAAAGGGGTAAAGGGGCACATATGTATGGTGAAAGATAAAAACTAGACTATTGGTGGTGAACACAATACAATCTATACAGAAACTGATACATAATAATGTACACCTGAAATTTACACAATGTTATAAGCCAGTATGACCTCAATAAAGAAAGCAAAGAAGTCTGGATGCAGAGCAGTAGGTGGGTTGATAATAGCTAACAAATATCCTCAGGGACTGAGTTCCATTCTTTGTTCCATTCTACCACCCTCACTCTCATTTGCAAGACAGTTACCACAGCTCTAGGTCTCTCATCCTCACAAACACCATCTTAAGACAAGAAAAGGGGTCATATTATTTAGGTACATTTCTTTTTTGTTAAGAAAGAAAACCTTTCCAGAAATCCCTTCCTTTCACAGATTTTTTTTATAGGTTCCATCGTCCAGGATGGTATCATGTGCACATTCCCCGGCTGCAAGGAAAGCTGGGAAAGAATGGAGCAGGGATGTTTAACCTCTAGAGAGAGAGAGATAGGCTCTGTCCCCTGGGATGAATTGTGCAGTTGGGTGGAGAGGGGGAAGGATAGATGCCAAGGTAGTAAGCAATAGAATCTGTCACAAAGGATTAACCTCTTTTAAACCCTCAATAATATAACCATTTTTTTTGCTTACATTATTTATTATTTTCAAGCAAATTATCAATCCTGAAAATAAACATATCTGATGTAAACAGGATATCTACTTCCATTTTATATATGAGAAATCTCAGTAGCACAATAGATAATGATGAGCCATGTAACACAATGTATGCCTTCTTACGTACGATAGTACTGGTAGTATAACAGCTCAAAGCCAAGGGATGTTAATTAGGGCATTTACGTTCACTGTGTTGATATAAATATACATAGCACTGGAGCAACCAACTGCTAAGGAAGATGATTCTGGAAGAAAGATACAAGATGAGCTCAGAAGGGAAGGACTGAGGCCGGCAGACTAACTACAAAATTGAGTTGGAAGCCAACTTCCCATGATCCCTGCCTTAAGAGAGGAGGTAAGACAATAAAGGAGTCTATGGTATAGGAAAGAGGAGGGAGTGGTGAGGCAAAAATATTTCAGACGGGGAAAAGAAAGGCAAGATTAGATGACAGATTAGATAGAAGAGATTGAAGAAAAGGAAAACTTTTTTTTTTTTTAACCCAGGGTCTCCTATTCTGTAATAGAACAATAATGATGTCACAGAGAAGGGGCTGTTGAAACAAACTGATTTGAAAGGCTGGATAATGTCAAGTTTGAGATAAGTTAATTTGAGGAGATGAGTGAACTTTCAATTATAAACATGCAGTGGAAATCATGTAGAAGTGAGACCAAGGGTAAGTTTTGGGGGAGTTATCTATAAAGAAAGTGTTTCTTGGATGGAGGCAGATGAAATAGTGTAAGCATGACTTTAACATGGCAGAGGACACTCATGTTAGAAAAACGCTCAGGTTATGTAGCTGTGTCTCTATCCGTGCTCACTTAAAGCTGTCAAAATCTGCTGCTGATCAGTTTAATTTCTTCAAATGTAGAGATCTAAAAGCAAAATTAAGTAAATATCAAACTACATGAAGTTTTTTAAAGAGAGCACCATATGGGGCCCTAGCATTCTGCCGTCCTACGCTCTGCTCCCACCCTCCACCCACCCCACCCCCACCCCACCTTGGGCTTCTTCCTTGTTACCTGAAACCCCAAGCTTGTTGCACTTGATTTTGCACTTGCTGTTCTGCCTGAATTCTCCACCTGAATCCCAGCTCTCTCACTTTCTAGCTGTGTGACTTTAGGGAAGTTACTTAACATTTCCGTGCCTCATTTTCCAAATTTGTGAAGTAAGAATACTACATATATAATCTACCTTAGAGAGTTATTAGCCTTACATGAATTAATACACAAATAGTTCACATAGATGGGCTTGAAGAATTCTCTGACATTAGCTTAGGGATATCTATTTTCAGTTTGTGTGGCAGTTCGGCCTTGGATCAAGATAAGTAAGAAAAGTTTAGAAAAATCCAACTCTGTGAGAGCCTCAGATTGGTATTTTTTGTCAATATAGTGTGACGTTTGATGTCAAACCTTCCCTGCCTCTGCCCACACCCACACAACCCCAAATAGTTCTTCTCAATTATTGTCTCATCCAAGACTAGCCAGGCTGAAATTGATTCCTCCCACGGCAGAAACCACACAAAAGTCCAGAGCCCAAGGCAGCGCTGTGTCTCCCTTGTCAGTGTTCTTCCTTGTTACCAGTGACTTATGTCTATTTCTCTGCTTCATTTGCCCTGCTCATTGCGTTTCTGCACATTGCTCGTTCCTGTTTGCCCAGTTCCTGCGAAATCATCCTGCATTTTGTTGTCTAGGACAGCCTGGCCATGAAGTGGTGTGCACAGCTGCTGCTTAACTTTGATCATCCTTTTTGTGTGACCGGGTTCTGATTTCAGTACCTGGACGAACCCTCCTTGGGATCACTTCAGGGATTTCAGACATTCACCTCTGCTTTGATGACTGGTTCCTAGTCTGATCTAAGTCCAAATCATAACTACATTTATTGCTTATCACAATGGTGTTCATTTGGGGGATTGTAGTAGTTTTGTGTTGCTATATTGTCCTCAGTGTGTATCTACGTATTTTAATAACTGACTCCCTGCCCTTTTTGAAGTCTCAGTGGAATCTAAGATACAAAAGATAGATATACTGCTCTACTTGAATCTGGAAGAGAAGACTGAGAGTTTTGTGTTCTCGTTTCTTTCTTCCTCACAGTGAATTCTTCTGATATTCCTAATTATTAAGGGAAAAATAGGCAAAGCCTGGCTATCCCACAAGTATTTTAAATATGGTAATTTGTTCATGTAATACACTTATTACAGCAAAATTACTTATATTTTTTCAAAGTGCTTTCAAGTACACTATTTCATTTAATTTCTATAAATACTCCACTTATTCATTCATTCATTCAGTAAATATTTATTGAGGCCCCACTACACACCAGATATTGTTCTAGAAGCTGGAAAAATAGAATTGAGGGCTTTATGAGTCAGACGTGAAGGTCTGTATTGCCCCCTTTGACAGACGATACAGTCGCGGCTCACAGGAGCTGCATAACCTGCCTGACTTCACACAGCTGGTATGTAGCAGAGCCAGAAATACAAATGTTCCTTCTGAAGCCTTGTTCTAGTCCCTTTGTGCCATAGTTATAATACAAGACCCTTCAGATTCCCAAGTAATTTACATTTGCATGATTGTTAACTCTTTTTTCAAGTGTATTGACATGTCAGATACCCTTACGTGGCTGTAAATAGCAATTCTGTAGTTTAGGATAAATTGAATCAACAGTTTCAGTAAAGCATTATTAATAATGGTCATATTTACTTATATGTATCATAAAGGTTGTAATAATACCGTCACAATAAAAATCAAATTTGAAAATCTGTATATCATTCTTCTTCTCATTCTTACATTTTAAATGAAAAAGCTAATTGCTGTGTTATGCTGTGCATTGATTACTTGTCGTTACTGATTAAAACTGTATATTGCTTAATAAATTAGCTTGAATTTCAACTTATTTTTCTTATAACAATAAATGAAAATAATCAACAGACCAAAAACACAATCAAACAATTGGGAGAATATATTTGCAAATCTTATATCTGATAAGGAATTAATATTCAAAATATATAAAGAACTCATACAACTGAAAAACAGAAAAACAAACAACCCAATTAAAAAGTGGTTAGAGGATCTGAACAGACATTTTTCCACAGAAGATATATAGGTGGTGAACGGGCACATGAAAAGGTGTTCAACATCACTAATTATTAGGGAAATACAAATCAAAACTGCAATGAGATATCACCTCACACCCATCAGAATGGTTATTATTAAAAAGACAAGAAATAACAAGTGTTGGAGAAGATGTGGAGAAAAGGGAACCCTCCTATATTGCTGGTGGGGATGTAAACTGGTGCAGCCACTATGGAAAACAGTATAGAGATTTCTCAAAAAGTTAAGAATAGGATTACTATATGATCCAGTTATTCCACTTCTGAGTATTTACCAAAGAACACAAAGACACTAATTCTAAAAGATGTATGCACCCTATGTTCATTGCAGCATTAGTCACAATAGCCAAGACTTGGAAACAACCTAAGCACCCATCAATGGATGAATGGATAAAGATGTGGGATACACACACACACACACACACACACACACACACACACAATGGAATACTACTCAGCCATAAAAAAGCTGAAATCTTGCCATTTGTGACAACATGGATGGAACTTGAGGGCATTATGTTAAGTAAAATAGGTCAGATGGAGAAAGCCAAATACTGTATGATTTCACTCGTGTGTGGAAAAAGAAAAACAGTAAAAACAAACAAACACACAGGTATATGGATTAGTGGTTACCACAGGGAAAGGGGGCAGGGTGAAAGGGGTAAAAGGGCACATGTGTATGATGAGAGATGGTAATTGGACTTTGGATGGTGAACATTATGTAGTCTACACAGAAATCAAAATATAATGACGTACATCTGAAATCTATAGAATGTTATAAACCAATGTTACCTCAAATAAACAAATAAATAATGCTTTTATCTAGAACAGTGGTTCTCACCTGAGAACAATTTTACTTCCCAAAAGATATTTGGCAGTGTGTGGAGACATTTTGGCTGTGCTCCTGAAATCTAGTGAGTGGAGGCCAGGGATGGTGCTAAACAGAACAGCCTCCACAATAAGGAGTTGTTCTGCCCAAAAGGGCAATAGTGCAGAGATTGCCAAATCCTTATCTAGTAGCCTGTCTGATAAATTGTGTGCAAAGTCTAAATTAAAAAACAATTAGATTTTATAAATAAAGTGTTAGAACAGCATTTTGCAAAATAACTCATTATTCTTTGTTACAGATAGCTGTCACTTAGTCTTTAGCTAGAAATAGTTTGTACATCATAGTCATACATTTGCTTTTGCTTATTACAGTATTATTTGTAGTGGTAAAATGAAATAAAATAAATGCCCATCAATAGTATAATGATTGATCAAATTATGATAGAACCATATCATGGAATGCCATTCAGCCCTTAAAAAATGAATTAGATCTATACTACTTAAAAATGGTGAGATTTCTATAATGCCAGCCTCTCCCTCACTACCTTTTTCTCTTTTTTCAAACTTTTGATTTTGAATTAATTTTAGACTTACAGAAAAATTGTAAAATGCAGAGAATTTTCATATATCCCTCACCCAGCTTTCCCTAATGGTAATAACTTACTTTACCACAGTACAATTATCAAAACCAAGAAATGAACATTGGTACAATGGTGTTAACCAAACGAGGGGATAGCAAAAGTTTTTCAAGAAGAGCAAGATGATGAATATTAAAGGCTTTTTAGGTCTTCCAATATCTGTTGCAACTACTCAACCCAGCCACTGAGGAGTGATCGATGCAGCTGTGCTTATTTCATTTGAGCTCTATTTGAGGCTATTCAGTTATCATGAAGAAGAAGCAAGGTAGTTACCATGCATACAGTTCGTCCAGCTTTTGATATACAGAGAGTGTCACGGACTTGCTCTACTGAATTTCTGTCAGATCCCTGTACTTTATAGAATGCTCTCCTTTATTTGCGTGCCCTATGGACAAGTATCTGACCTCCTTTAGACTAAAGTGAACAAATGCTTTGTCTTTTTTTTCCTCTTGATTAAAAAATTTGAAGACAATGTTAGTTTGTGTTTACAAGACATAGCTAAGACAGGAAGCAGGAGTGGGTAATTGACAATGAAGTTCATGCAGAGATGAGTCAAGTAGGAGGCAAATTTCCACATAATAGAGTAGCAGGACAAGGTTTAGGTACAACTTGATCTATGAACTGAGACAGGACTCCAGGAAAAATAAACTGACTGGAACTCCACAGTATTTTGTGGGAAAGAAGCTGGTATGGCATAAGGTAAGAGGAAATGCATATTGAGAAGAAAGACTTTGAAGGCAAGTGGTAGACCCAAGCTTCTAAAGACTATTTTCGTCTCCCGAAAACACGGTAATTTGTTTCATGCTCTCGAGGTTGACCTATACCTTCCTCTACTTCTTCTTTCCCTCTCTATACTTCTCCCTATTTTTTGACTGAGGGCCTTTAGTGGGGCACAAGCTATAGTGCCACATTCAGCTGTCTCCTCCACCCATGTAGGATTCCTATTGTTAATGGAAAATGAACTATTAATAGTGCCCAGATAGCTGCTATTTACCCTCTAAGTGCTTTTGGTACCTGTGTATCCTCATGTATTATGTGGTTTCCGTGGAGGGTTGTAATAAGCTGGGCAGGGAGACCACAGTCCATTTTTTAGGTAACTTGGCCTTATAAACTTGAATTTCCATCAATTCATATTTTAGGGTTTAATCCAATTTGGGTTGGAATCCTGATAAAAAGGACAGCCATGTAATTTAGCACCTTGTCAGAGTTCAGGAGTTATCAAAAATAGGCATAAATTATACTTATTACATTTTTATCATTCTATCTCTCTCTCAATTGTTGTTTGGTATTTCTGAAAATATATATAGAGAGAGGAAATCTGCATGAATATGCTGTAGAGAGGTTCTCATGAAAATAGTGCAAAATAGGAAGGGGATGCAGCCACAGGCAAATGGAAGTGAGATGTAGAAATTTTACAGCTAGATATTACTATTTATTAAATGACTATGGATTTTATTTAAGCTAAGTAAAGTTGTGGTTAAGAGGTTTCCTCCTAAAACATAAAAAATAACCTTATCCTGACTTACAAGCAACTTTCTCCAACAAACAGGACAAATACGATACTATGCTTAGCCTGAAAAACACTTTAAAACAGATGACTTCTACTTTTTGATTCTGAATTCTCAGAAAAGCACTCTAAAATGAGATTTTCAAAAGGTGGAATCATAAATAGAAGCAGTGACAAGAGGTGTCTTTCTTTTAGTGTTCATTGCTGTTGTCTGACCTTCAAGCATACGGAGAGAATCTGGATTTGTGGTCTGTACCTTTTGACATAAACTATGCTGAACACATGGCCTTTCCAAAAATACTTCAGGGAATAGTTCTCTGAGTATCATTCATCATCTCTTGCCAGAATGACATCTCCTTGCAAAGAAAAGTGAAAATTGTTGCTATGAGGTGGGGAGTTGATGGAGAATAGAATAAAGTTAACTTGGTAACTAATAAGGACATTTGAAGATACTCTGCAATAATACTGATATGTTTCCTTTATAATTTGTGCACCAGAGATTACACGGAAATGAGAGCTTTGTTAACACAAGCAGAGGGGCATGTATACTTTCTTTCTCTGGACTTTGTCATTCATGTTTACCATAATGCTTCTGTGACAAGGGAAATCTGTTTAAACATATTTATAAAAATTAGTTTTAAAGTCCTATTGTGGATTTCCATATGTATACAATGCACATTTTGGAAAAAGATCACATAAATAGCATGCCTAATATACTAATGTCCTTTAGATCTTCAGTGGACAAAGTAAAAAAATAAAGTGTTAATTCATTCCAGTTTAATCTAAATATATAACTTTGTTTTAGATGTATTTGGATAAGCTAGATTTATTTTTTCCTACAGAAAGTAAAAAATATTTTTGAATAATTATTGTGTGATGCATTCTTCAATATATTTCCTTTTTTAATAGTCATCATATACCTTAGGGTTAATGATCAAGACATGAAACACGATCAAAGAGGTTGCCAATGAACGAACAGCTACTAAATAGTAGGAGTAGAACTTGAACCTAGGTGTGTTTGGTGCCTAAATCTTCACCCTGTCCACAATACTACATGATGGCATTGAGACTGATCTGTGCAACCCTGTTTGGGGTTTATAATAAAGGAGATCAAGAGAAATGTTTTGGCCAAGGGAGGGACCAAACACAAGAGTGAGACAATATCAGTTCCCAATTGGAAAGAGAATCTCAAATTTAGAGAGAATTATAGGGTCTAATATCTATATCCAGAACATTTTTTTCCTGTAATGGGCTTGCAACAAAACCATGCAATATGCAGAGATTAAAATTGTTGCCTAGGATCCCTTTCTTCCATGCCCTTTCTCCCATTTGATTACACCCACTGATTCCTTTGTACGTATTCCTTAATTACATCTGCAACTGAGGTTAAAATACAAACAACTCTGCGATCACATAGACACCAATTTAAACATTCCCTACTAGGGAATCAACATCATATTAGATGCTTAAATGCAAATAACTGTTGATTGAGAACTGGTTATAATGTTTTGATATTCTCCCTGGTTCAAGAGGTTGCTAGAACGACTAAGTAGAGAGGTTTGAATTTAGCAAGAATGCTAATATTATACTAATTGATTGTTTCCATAAAAAACTTATTCTCAAACAGAGCAACACCCTACCTCCCAAGCTCAAGTTTTGTAGTTGAATCATCCATATAAATGGTCCTGAATCAGGAAATTCACATGTTCTAAACACTAGTTAGGAGAAAAAAATGGTGTTTGCAGACTTTTATCCATTGTGGGAGGGGTCCATACAGAGTAGCCAAAAATTTCATTTTTAAGTGACAATTCGGAACATACCTAAATAAATAAGAGTACTGAGGATTGTCTCTATTTTCTCCAAAATCTGAGTTTTGTTATATTAGAGGTCAAACAAGGATATTTCAATTTTTTTAAAAAATCAATTTATGTTTTTATTTTTCTTTTATTATTTATATTTATATTAATTTCTACTATATGTACATACATACATATTTATATGTATATTATTTTGTATTTTATTTTATGGGCATTTTCCTCTTGGTTGGTCAATCAATCACTCAATCAAAAAAGAATGACTTAGTCATCAAAAGCTAGGAAAGTCTGAGAAACAGTCTAGCAGAGCCTAAGGAGACATGACAACCAAACATAATGTGCTATCTTGGATAGAATCCTGGGACAGAAAATGGATGTTAGGTAAAAATTAAGAAAAGGTAAATAAAGTATAGAACTTAGTTAATAATAATGCATTAATATTGTTTCTTCATTGTGACAAGTGAACCATAGTTATGTAAGATCTTAACAATGAGGAAAATTGAGTGCTGGGTACACAGAACTCTTTAGATTCTCTTTGCAACTTTTGTATAGATCAAAACTATTTTAACATTAAGATTTTACTATAAAAATAAAGTAAGATTAGTCCAAGCAGGGAGATATAGTGGGAGAAAGAACTGTCTGTTTAGGTAAAGCAGAACTAAAATATATAGCAATGAAACTATTTCACCTAAGAAAACTAGAAAAGAAGTTGTAATAAATCTTTGTCCTCCTCTTTAAGCCTCCCTCTATTCACTCTTTCAAATTATACTGCTTTCCAAATTATACTGCTGACTCAGGGCAAGTATGGCCTATGTTTAATTTCTTCCCCTAATCATGGAGATGATTTGGTAATGATCCAGTTATTTCCTTACTCAAATCGCCTCATGAGAGATGGTTTGCAGATTCAGTGTTCCTCAGATGGATGTGGGGCAGGGTGAGGTCAAGTGGGTCAAAAGACTGAAATAAAGTAAGAGCTATATGGAAGTCATTTTCAAGTGCTCAGCGTAATCAACAGACAGCTCTAAAGGGCTGAGTTAACAAACAGTCCATTCCATCTTCTCACCCTCACAAGAAACAAGTGGAAAACAACCAATTTCAACCTAAAGAGGTTGCAAGACAGAGTAGCACCATGTTTTCCTTTAGCTCTGCAGTGTTCCACCTCCAATCAACTATTTTATTCTGAAAAATGGCATACTTTTACACAGCCAATTTAACCTTTTCTTTTTTTAATGCAGAAAAGCAGTGTTTGGGCAAGCATTGCTTTAGGTGGCAGTCACCTAAAATATTTCCCAAATATAATTTGGCATAAACCAGTATTCTGAATAAGGGATTATGGGGAAAGAATAAAGCCAGATTCTCCTCATCTTCTACTCAAGACTATTCTTCCCTCTGTTCTGCTTAGAAGGAAGAAATGATTCAATATTAATCTATTTCATTTCATTTGGAATGACTTCATATTACTTGCAAGTGTTACTCAGGCTATCGTGAAATAAGAAAAAGCATACTTATCCTTCTCTAAGAACAACTATAAAAATTGGGAAAAAAATACCAGAAAATATATATTTGTTCAGATATTTGACAACGGGCAAAGTAGGACTGTGAACACTGAGATAATAGAAATGAAATGAAACCTACAATATCCTTATTTTCTCCCTGGAATCGATTTTTAGATGGTGGACCAAAGGAGGAGAGACCCATTCAGATCTTGAGTTTCCTGCATCTCAGGAGATGTAAACTGGAGTTTGGGATGACAGGACACTGTGGGGCTGCAGTGACTGGACAACGTGGGACAGGATTCCACAAAGGGGCTATTCAAAAAAATATCCCCAGAAATCTGTATAGGGTCTCTTTTAGAGTCTACTGAGTTAAAGACTGCATGGCTGCAGCATTAAATTCTAGAAAGCTGGGTAAAGAATAACTGGAGGAGGGGCCAGCCGGGTGGGGTAGTGGTTAAGTTCACAGGCTACACTTAGGCGGTCCCGGGTTCACGGGTTTGGATCCTGGGCATGGACCAACACAGTCTTTGTCAAGCCATGCTGTGGTGGCTTCCCATATACAAAACAGGGGAAGGTGGACACAGATGTTAGCTCAGGGCTAATCTTCCTCAGCAAAAGGAAGAGGATTGGCAATGGATGTTAGCTCAGAGCCAGTCTTTCTCACACAAACACACAAAAAGAATAACTAGAGGGTAGAGGCCAAACAATTACCAAGCACAGAGAAGGAAGATCATTCCTCTCCATCCAGCCAGAGTAGAGACTGATTAGTGATCACAGGAGGCATCAGTGGAGAACCCGGAGAAGTCCTGCCCTAGCAGTGAGACTGAACTATCCCTGGAGTGAAGGATACTTGACTCATCCAAGGAAACTTGGACTTCTGACTATCCAAGCAAACATTAAAAATGGTCTCAAACGGATCAAACTCACCCACCAGTACTTCTCCCAGTTTCTATGCTGTTGGCTGTATCACATGTAAACCTTACTCCTGGCCCTCATAGACATTATATTACACATAATTTTCTCTAATAAAATTCTTTCTGTTTTAAGTAGCTAGAATGAATTTCATGTGTAACACCAAGAAATCAGTCATATGTACACACAGCTCATTTCCTATCATTAACTTTATGCTGCAGCTGTATCAGCTGCCTCTGTACTTTGAATATGTCATGCTTTCTCATACTTTTGTGTATTATCATATACCATTCCCTCCCTGAAGACCTTCCAGTCATCCTTTAAGAACTTGTTCATATGATGTCTCCTCATTGAAGTTTTTTTCCCTTCTTTAGAACTTATAGTGACCTCCCCCTCTGTTTTTTCACAGCAAAGTTTCTAGATGACTCTTACAGCAAGTATTAAGGATTTATGAGACCTCTTTCTCATAGATAATAAGATCCTCAAGGTGCAAAATGATCTTTTGTGTTTTTTTTATTATCTCAGGAACTAGCACAGGGGCTGAAACCAAGTAGTAGAAATAGTAGTAGTAGAAATAACAATAATACTTATAAATATGACAGCATATAAATATGATGTGGTACATATATTCTTCTAAGCACTTGACATGTATTATATCATTTAAACCTCAAAGCAGTTATACAAATTGAATATTATTATTATTATATTATTATAATTACCCCTGGTTTATAGAAAAGGAGTGAGAAATTGAAAGACAGATTTTTTGAAAGAATTTTAGCATAAATTGAAAATGTTGAAATTAGTACTAGAACAAAACAAAAAATGACTCAGCAGCAAAGAGGCCCACCTTGCCCATATCCTTCCAATGTTATAATTTTAGATGTTCTCTTTTTTATCTCTGATGAAAAATTGGCACTAATTAATCTCCATTCCTCTCTTGGCACACTGAAAAGAATGACTGACCATGTAATGCTTTCTCATAGCTTTGTGAAATAACACATAATATTTCCTATTTCTCAAGGCCTTTTACTGAGGGCAATTAAAATATTTAATGTAAAAACTGGTCCCGAGAACTAAACACTAATATCACTCTTCCACCATCACTCAAGAACAAAGTTAAATCTTGTATTTATGAAAAGAACAGAACAACAAATATATCTCTGCTTATATAGACTGGCAATGCTTATTTGTCATTTCCCAAATAAATAATTTACTGAAACTTATCAGCTTATGTCAAATAGTACATTCTGCAATGAGATGAAATCATGATTATTATCCAAATTAGAATCCATGTATGTGCTCAGAAACAAAAAGGAATACAAATTAATAAAATCTACATCTTTTTTTTAAATGTGTTGGAGAATTTGAAGTATGTGTTCTGGGTGAATAAAAGATTATTTCTTATATGGTGTGCCTTGGTATTATAAATGAAACTATATTGTTATATATTATAAATTATAAAGAAGGTTGATATAACTGGATGGTTAGGATACAGAGGGAAAGAGCAGGCTATGGAGAATTGGTAAATTGGGATGTCATCGTGAATTAGGTATGATTTACTGAATTGATCTCAATATTAACCTCACAGTTTAGGTTGTGCTCTAGAACAAATGTTATTGACTTTATCCCTTTGGTACAACAGACTGCAGAGTTCTGGAACCATTTTCAGCTTTTAGTTTTATTGTCAGTAAGTCATACACAAAAAAGTGACTTTAGAAACCTCTAAGTGTGTTACTAGCCAGAATAGTGTTCCCTGAGCAACTGCATACAATGCCTATGAGTCCATATTCTGAGAATTAACAAATATTTTTCCAAGAAAACTAGAAATTCCTTTGGAAAAAAGGTATAACTGAGAAAGGTATAGCTCAAAAGAGAGTAATAAATTTTTTGTTTGGAAATATTGTGCTTTTCTTTCTTTGACAATTTTTAGTTTTGAAAACCAAAATCACCTTTCACTATGATAGGCAGTTATAGAGAATAAGATGTCTTGAAAAAAGTATGTACTAAATTTATTAAAGTCAAAAATTAACTTATTGCAATGTAAGGAGATACCCAGGGTATACAGGCTTTTCTCTGAAGATTTAAAATACACTTCTCCAAAGCCAAGTCAAGGTTTACCTTTCCTTGAAAAAAGAAAAATATAAAATTATCTTTATCACGGATGTGATTGTTGTCTTTGTCTTCACCATCATCATCATCATCATTTTTACTTTGATTTTTGGGGTCCTGTCACACAGTAGGCTGTATCTTACGTCTTTTTGACTTCAGGCAATGGAGCAATTGTACTCAGGCCTCCCCTCCTCATGCCTCTTGCAAAGTCAGGTTGAATTTTATCTAGAGGAAAAGAAGGAAAGCATTGTCCTAAAGATTGTTCTGAGGAACAGTCAGAGTAGCTGACTTCTAGACTTTTTCCAGTCTTTCTAATTACACTCCCAAACTCCTCCATCTTAGAAGTAAACACTCTGTCATGGAAAAATGAGAATAAAAGAATAGAAACTCCCTGGCTTCTATATCCAACAATATAGGATTTTTAAAATATATTAAGTAACACGCCAAACTTGAAAGCTTTCACTTTATGAAACACAAGAATAAAAATATTCTTACTCTTAGAAAAAGAATTTTATTTTATGGGAACACAAGAATAAGAAAAGTAAGCCATGTGCTATTTACAAGAGACAGCTCTAAAGCAATGAGATTTAAAATGAATAGTGAGGAAGAGGGAGTTAAAAAATATGAAATGCAATGCTATAAAATTAAACATTTTAAAAAGAGAGATTCATTATTACCAAGTTGGGATGCGAAGAAAATGTAAAGATGTTAGAATGGTAGTCTCAAAAGGTGATGAGACTACCACTGACTATCAGAAAGAAAACAAGTTGAATTTATTGCTAACAATAGTATGGGAAATCCATGCTAATCAGGTATGGTGTCCCCAAGCTGAGAAGATTGTTCATCATATACAGAGTCTTTGGGAAGCTTGGAGTTCAAGAATTCATGGACTTCCAGAGATGTAGTAGGTTGACGTCACCTTTAGAAACGTGGTTACTCAGGTGAGAATATCGTTCATGGGTTGGCACTCAAAGGCGTGTTTATTGGTATGAGTTTGTTCCTAACTGGCTAACCTTCAGGAGTGAGCAGTTACTGTTAATTGGCTGGCTTAGAAAGACATGTTTACTGAGGCTAGTTATCATTGGTTGATTAAATACGTTTATAACCAGTTCTGGATGCTACTCATTGTCATGGCTACACAATTGTCTTTTCTCAAGCTTGAAGGGACATTTTTTCATGTTCACTAGTTATGAAACAATTTTTCTTTAATTACTTATTTCATTTCATCTTTGGATCATGGAGTGTGTTGAATGGTGCATCTCAAAAATGTTATGTCTGATACCTGTGACTGTGACCTTGTTTGGAAAAAGGGTCTTTACAGATGTAATTACATTAAGGGTATTGAGATGAGATCATCTTAGATTACTTGGCTGGATCTTAAATCTGATGGCATGTGGTTTTATAAGAGATAGAAGAGAAGACCTAGAGAGTAGAGCAGAAGGCCACAAGAAGGCAGAGGCAGAGACTGGAGTGATACAGCCACTAGTGACACCAGAAGCTGGAAGAGGCAGAGAAGGATTCTCCCCGAGAGCCTCCAAAGGGAGTGCAGATCTGCTGACTCCTGTATTTTAGACATTTGGCCCCCAGAACTGTGAGACAATAAAATTCTGTTGTTTTAAGTCACCAAGTTTGTGGTAAATTGTTATGGCAGCTCTAGGAAAATAATAGTTACCTAGAATAAACCATCAATAAACTTATTTTCCAAGAGAAATACATGTGTGGCATAGTTTATAAGTCCTTGCATATATAAAATGTCTTTTGTTGCTGATACAAGTGAAATCAATCACCTGATTTATAAAGGAAAAAGACAAGTTGGTAAAATTTCCATAGCAAACACTGCAGATTCTTTTTATTGTTGTCAACTATGAAACTACAGCTTAGGATACTATAGATTATTTTGGCCAAAATATTCTCTTTAAAAGCTTACCGAGGTTGTTCCATGATCTTATAATATTTAATATGAAAGTGGAAGCTGAGGTCAATCTGTTTGTTTCTTTAGATATATTTGGTTTTATCTGTCTAGATCAGTCTAAGATTACATGAACCATATGAAAACTTCACAAGGGCAAATTAAACTTATGATTTATGGTGGCTGCCACACAGAGAAAACATTTACCTATACGCATACTTTCTTTCCAGTGCAGGAATAGTTTCAGCTATTATATCATTAATTATTTCACATGTTCCATTTCAGTTCTTTATTTGGGGTAGACGGTGGGATCTGTATCTTGAACTGCTGTTTGCTATCTTTCATAGCTTTCGTCTGCTGTCAAGTTTAATTAAGTTGTCCAATTCCTCTGCTTTCAGGTAAAGTCTTTCTAGTATATACTCTGTATAATTGCCCCATCCTTTGTAGTAGCAATTATACTCTTTACTACCTGTATTATTTATTTTTAATTCTTTAGTTATTAGATGACTCAGATTCTTTGTATTTCTCATCCAAATTTCTTTTTATAGTTATTTCCCACTCAATTATATTTTTATTCAAGTTGTGTTTTAGTTTCATAGTGTATATAACTTTTTCAATTATATAGAATTAACAAAATAAAGTTAAATCAGTTAAAGCTTCAATTTGTTTGTGTTTCCTATTGTAGATATTTTTAAAACTTGTTCTCTTTTATAAATGTTTTGTTTTTAATCTTATGTTGCAGAATCTTTTTAAGGGTCCATCTTTCTTTTATTCCCTGTTTTATTTTGTTATCTGTGAGGTTACAAATGTTCAGGTTTCATCATTGTTCTTTAGATTTCCCTGGATTACCTTAACACCGACTTAAATATACTTAGAATTATTCTCTTAGAAATTAAACCTGTCTCTTGATTGTTGTAAGTTTGCTCTACTAGTCCAGTGATTCAACCTGGTGCCAAGAGGACTAGAGATATTTTTGAGTCTATGTATTTTCTTCATTAGGTTTGGTAAAAATTGTGATCCTCACGCCAATATTTCATCTTCACCTTACCTTTTGGTCTGGTCTCCATCCTAGTATGTGATAAGATCTGCTGAATGCTGGAGCTATGAGGTCATGATAGAGTTCTGCTACTATACTAGGGAGAATAAATTCAACATTCACCCCCCAGTTTTGCATCTGGAGTACTCATCATTTCCTTTAGGACCCCAATGCAACTCCTTACAAATGCTATTGATTTACAGGGGCAAAAGCTGTTCTGTGTGTTTCCTATTGATTCGAGTGTGTCTTCCCAATAGACCGTGAATTTCTAGAGAACGTGGATTGCATCCTTTTATTCCTTGAATACTTACAAGCTAGCATATTATCAGACATGGAGAAAAAACTTGGTAAGTGTCTATTAAATGTTGAATGCTGAAACAAACACATTTTTACTATAGAATTCAGAATATAATTTAATGAAATGTGTCTTAATAGTGTTAAGACTAAGACCAAGTAATACAAGCGAGCCAGTTGATACTGAGGCTTTCCTTTTTCTTTTTTTTAATCTTATTCTTCCCTTTGCTTTTTTTGTTTAGTTTGTTTTTAGTATGTTTCTCCTAGGTGGTCTAATCTACTGTACTTGTTACTGAAATTATTAGAACTGAAACTAACTGAATACATTCTATTGTACTAAGCCAATTTTTTGAAAGGTAGTGTATAACTACCTAAACACTAATACTCATAAATGGAAAGAATCTGATATAAATCCTTTTTTTATTGATCCTTAATATTCATTGTTTCCTAAGACCAAGCAAAGATGAATCTCAGAATATGTAGATGTTTACATCTAATAAAAATAATTTACTGCCTTTAAAATATGATTGCATTACCATATAACTGAGGGCCAAAATTGGAACAAAACATTTCAATTAATTCCATGTCAGTTCAGCCTAAAATATATTGGTGATTTGCTATAATACATCTGGCATACTAAAGAGAATGAAAAGAAAATATTCATGATATACCTACAGAGAGAGGAGAGGTTATGAATAAACTGATTGACTAATGACTGCTTGAAGTTCTTTCAAAAACAACTTAGACAAAATCATACATTTATATTATTCCTAACTTTATATGCCAAATAGCAACAATTTTCAGAGTATAAATGGATAGATTCACCATTTAAATAATACTTAATGCAGAAAGTTCTTAATTGTACTTTTACTACTGCAAAATGTAAAACTATTTTAATGCCAGTTGAAAATGAATCATTTTCAAACTATTCCCCTTATAATACTCTTTAATGATAGTCTGTTTCTGTATGAGTTTTATTTAACTGACTATATGAAATTGCTATTTTTGTAAATAAAATAGTCAAATATTGGTAATTTCATGTTTCAAACTACATATATATTTGTAGTCTGAACATTTATAATCAGCCAAATTTAATAGATTATTTTCATATATTTTCCAGCTCAAACCACATAAAACACTTTAGAAGAAGTTGAAATTTGCTAAGAGAATAGACGTAAATGTTCTCAAAAAAAAAAAAAAGGCAAATATGTAGGGTGATGGATGTGTTAATTAACCTGATGAGGAAAATCCTTTCACAATGTATATGTACATCAAATCATCACATTTTATATTTAAATATCTTACCTTTTTATTTGTTAGTTATATCTCAAGAAAGCTGAAAAAAAAAATGTTGCTTTTTTTCACTAGTAATGTAACATTTTGTCCAAAAGAAGGTTTTAAAAAATGTGGGTATGGCAGAAACTGTCAATTGCCTGGAGAATATCCAGTATTCCCTTCTACCTGCATTTATTGAAATTTTAGGGAAATTAATTAATCATTTTTCTATGCCCTCCAAGCTTTGAACTAATCGAGAGGTAGATACAACAGTCATAACAATCTAAGTGTCAGGTTTACCCATGTTAAAGATGGATTGGAGAATATTTCCTGGAAATTGTTAAATGTCCTTCCTACTCCCCTTTCCCTGCCCTCACGATTGAAATTACTCACATGGGGGTAGATAAAGCAGCTAAAAACCCAGAGCCTCCCTACATGGGTAAGGTCTTTCTGGGGGTGGAAGAGATGAGAAAGCAGAGAGGCATCCAGTTAGATTACCCAGAAAGGAAAGCACATACAAGCCATAGATATTGGTATTTGGTGCCCTTTTTCCTCGTATAATTAATTAGGTAAAGCATTTCTCTTCCACAGAGAGAAAAAAGCAGAGTGGAGAGGAGTACTAGAAGTTTTCTACCAATACCATTTCCTCCGGGAGGAGAGTAGATGACACCTTGTTACAGTGAAAATGTGAAGAATGGGTAAAAAAAGGCATCCTGCATAAACCTATGAAATATAATTCTAATTTATGAAAGACAGTGTACTCTGTATATTAACTGAAGAGAGTTTGGGAAATGAAGGCCATGTGACTTTCAATAATTTAGACAGATAGATAGATAGATAGGTAGGTAGGTAGATAGATAGAAACATAGCAATATACAAATTTTACTAACAAGAAATTCTGATAAAAGTGAACTTCAAGTTAAAAATGTATCTTTTTTTCCTATGTTTTATATAAATTGGTTTTAAATTGGTATATATACTGAAAAATATTCGTTTTGTCATTGTACCCCAAAATAACCAGGCACCATGTCATAGGAATTAGAGTTAGATGATCTACACGTAGAGCATAACTACCCAATTCATTGATTTTTAAATCCATTTACTTGCTCAACTGATATTTAGAGAACAGCTGCTAGGTGTAAAGGATGGTATTGCATGATGTGTCCAGTACTGTAGAAACTGTGAAAATGAATAAGACATAACCCATGCTCTCAAAATTCTTACAATCAAGTAGGGGAAACATGGCACATTAATAAATGATTCTAATAAAAGTAATTCTTGAAAAATCTATGAGAGAGACACAGAGTACCATAGTATTCCTCACAGGGATAGATTGCTCTAAATTAATCAGAAAAGGCTGCATAGAAGGCGATGAGCCTAGAAATGTAGATAAAATTACAATGTGCCAAAAGGGAAGTCCTGGATATTAGAGAAGCTAATAGCATGAGTAAAATTATGGAGACTGCTTACAGAATGGCCTATTTTGGATAAAGTGTTCAGTTAGCTGTTTTGAGTTTTTGGTTTTTTTTTTTTTTTTTTTCAGAGTAGGAGAATGTGCCTGTCCAGGCGACTGGCTTCAACAAAACTCAAGGAAGATTAACCAGACAGTGCTGTGGTACATGAACCTGAGAGTGAGAACTAGAGATGAGAAATTTGTTAGGGAGTTTTCTTGCAACAGTTCAGATGTAGCAGAGACCACAAGTGATCCCCAGTATTTACTTTTCATTTTTCCCTCTTAATGTTAGAACATATTTTCTGAATGTATCCATAACTAGAAAGAAGACTTTATTTCACAAATGTTCTTCCAGATGGATGTGACCATGTGACTAAGCTCAGGTTATGAGGATGGAAGCAGAGATATTTGTGTCTAGCTAATGAGAAGTGGTCTTAGAGAGAAGGGTGCACCCTTCTGCATCAGTGATGCTTTGTGGTATGGAATGTAGACATAAAAACTAGCACTGGGAAAGCCATTTTGGACCAGGAAGATGCAAATATAGGTAGAGCAAGTCAGAGAAACAAGAAAGAATGCTCATGCATCTCTGAAATCATATAACATCTTACCAGCCCTGGACTACCTATCTTGTTTAAGCCATAGTCATTTGGGGTTTTCTATCACATGAAGCCAAGTACAGTATCAACTGTGATACCAGGCATACCAGACATATTAACCAGAGTTCTTAATTGCAAACAATGGAAATATGTGGGCGGATCTTTATATCTTGGCTCTTCTCTTTTCCATGCATACTATCACCATCCGTTATAATAACACAACAATTACATAAAACAGGTTAAAATGAAATTGAAGCCATTGAAACAATCTTAGTTATACTTAGCTCATGACCTTTGAAGTAAAACTGGACCAACTTGATTAATATTAGAAAGATTAGAGACACCTTGGCATTGATTTCAAGACTTAGGGAACACTATACCACTTACAAACTACTTTTATAGTAAATAACTAGTGCTTCAGGGACTGATCTCATTTATCATTGATTTTCATAACCTTCTCAATGAAGAGATAATGTATGTGATTTTTTTTTAATCTAGGATCTAGAAATGCATCTATTTTTTATCCTTTTTTTCCTATATATTCCAACAAACCACTGTGCACTTTAAGTAAATAATGCAATGGAATGATGGTAGAGCTCTAGTCTGGGGCTGTTTTTTGGAGGCCTATCACCATTACCACCACATATGCACAAGTTTACCTTCTTTGCTGAGCTGTGAGGTGGCCACTCCCCTAGAATGTGTGTTGGGAAAGTGATATCTGGCAGAAGATAGATTTCAATTAAATCTGAGTCATAGAAATAGTCACACCAAATGTTAGAAACCTAGAAGAATAAGTCATCAAATAGGAGTTCACACTTGACATTAGACTAATTGAGTAGTCTATAAAGAACATGAGACACATGACATTTAATGAAAAGAATGAGAAAAACAGGAGAAATAACAGAAAGGAGAGGCTTTCTCTTTAATTAATAAGTGTTTGTAACAAAGCTGAGTGAGGCGACAGGTAAAGAACACGTGTTTGTTGGAGGAGTAGAAAGGAGCTTTTTATTAGATGAGGGTGATATATGATGTACAATTGACAGGTGCTAAATTCCCAATTGTCATTCTGGGGTGGGGGAAGAATTCAACATAGATGTTGATATTGTGGGATGTGCTTCTTCCCTTTTAGTTAGAGAATCTGAGGTACGAATAACCTGGATGATTACCCAAATATCACATAATTAACTAAAAACTGTTAGATGGAAATATATCTCTGGGATATTCCAGCCTGGAAATCTTTCTAAAAAGAAGAAAATCACTTCTCTCTTAAAGAGTTTTGGCAGAAGTTCAAATGTTTGATAGAGTTTAAGACTCCGCAAATGGCCTTGTGACACCAGATTACTGACCTCCAGGGATGAGGTTTTTGATTTTGATCAAAGCCTACAGAAAGGTGAATTTCATGGCCTATTTGTAACACTCCTGGAAATACGTGGGAGTCACTACAGTTCACTGTGCCTGTAGTTTTGAGACCCCATTTATTATTGCCACAACTTCTATTCAAGTCTACTGCTCTCTGATCTCGTCAGTAGACAGTACAGTCCTGCACTGCAGTCTGATCACAGCAGTATTTGAAGAAAGGATAGGTGATGGCTGACCTGAGTAACAATGACAGTCAGTTGTAGCCATCTTAGATATGCCTTTTAGATTTACTATACCTAGGTGATGTAGGTTCATATAAATTTTATGACAACTCAGAGAACTGTAATTATCTTCTAAAGAACTAGAATCTAAAAAAATATTTGCATACGGACAATAGAATTGACATAGAGTTGTTTAGCTTCATATGAAATTCAATGCCTCCAAATGACCCTGTCTTTATCTTTAAAATTTTGGCTTCTCCTCTGAATGAAACCAGTATGCACAAGTGCGTGAATTGGGTGAATGTGTCTTTTGTGCGTGTGTGTGTGAGGAAGACTGGCCCTGGGCTAACACCCGTGCCCATCTTCCTCTACTTTATATGGTATGCCACCACAGCGTGGCTTGACAAACAGTGCATCTGTCCACGCCTGGGATCTGAACCTGTGAACCCTGGGCCGCCAAAGCAGAGTGTGTGAACTTAACTGCTCTGCCACCAGGCCAGCCTCTGAAAGTGTCATTTTTGATATATTAAAATGAAAATACTTGGAAAGGGTGTGAGGAACCACCCCCCCATCTAGACTCAGTTTGTTATGTAGAATTGAAGATGCCCCCCAAGATTTTCACTCCCAATGTGCACACCATGTATAATCCTCTTCCCTTGAGAATGCAGGGACCTAACTTAATCAGGTAAGCCCTTTTAAAAACAGATCTAGAGGTCAGAGAGGGCGAAGACAACAAACTGCCACGTTGTGGAGAGAGCCACATGTTTGGGAATGGCAGGTGATCTCTAGGAGCTGAAAATGGCCCCTGGTTGACAGTCAGCAAGAAAGTACTGATCAAGTCCTATAGATATAAGAGATTCAATTCTGCCAATAATCAGGGAGCTTGGAAGAGGCCTTGAGCCTCAGATGAGATTGCATCCTTCTTCAACCCTTTGATTTCACCTTTGGAGATGCTGAGCAGAGAACCCAGTCATATTGCACCCAGACTTCTGATCCATGGAAACAGTCAGATAACAAACGGGTAGTATTTTAAGCCACTAAATTTTTGGCAGTCAGTTACACAGCAGTAGAAAATTAATACACCTGGTATTGCAACTGTATAATTGAGTGACCTTGAGCAAGTTCTTTTACTCTCTCTGTGTCTAAGTTTTCTCCCCTATGTTAAGATACAGTTTAAGACTCATGTCTGCTCTAGATTGTAAAAATTCTGTAAGATGGAGCTACCTATCCATTGTGAGACTGCAGCCCTGGAAGAGAATAAAGAACTCTGGAATCTACTAGGAGTAAACTCACAACCTTGTTCTTATTGATATTTCATTATATCCAAATGAGCTAATGAGGGATAAAATAAATACTGGCTCCAGTCTCTCATTTAAATATTTAATTGTGCCATGAGAGGCTAATAACATATCTCAATACATTTGACTGCTCTAAACAGACTATTCACTTCATACTAACTACTTATCAGGAATTTTGCATTGAAATTCTAGGAGATCTTTCTGTCAAGAAGAGATGAAAAAAATGTTTACATTTTCATCCGTTAAAATTTTATTTTATCATCAGATATGCTCTGGGATAGATTTTCTTTATAGGATACACATTCCATTTTTGTTTTTTACTGTGATCATTGGGTTGATAGTTTTTAAAAAAAATTAGGCACGTTCATGCATACCTAGTATATTTTCAGTAAGAAATGTAATGAATGCTATACATGAGTTAGAATTTCTTATCAACTTTTGATGTAAAAAATTCCAGTAAATGTGAAAGTTGTGTTGTTATTTTACATACAATAAATATCAACCATAACAGGAAAATGCTTATCTCAGAATGAGCCCAAATTCATTCCTAAGACATCGGAGAAGTGAATCAGGCCACTGAATCAGAACAGCTGAACTGATGGAGCAAGTCTTTCTGGGATCAAGAAATATTAGCAGTAGAGTCAATACGAAATTTGGTAATTGCTATTTTCCCTTGAAATATGTTATAACCCAGACCTGTTGTGACACATCAAATAAAAATGTTGTTCACTCTTGCAGTGTGGGATTAATTACATGTTAGCTATAAGAACATACCACTGGCCTTATTGCAGCTACTTAATAATTTAATGACTTTTTCTCCAAAAATAATGACACAAACTGGTGTAATGAAAAAAGCTTGAAGCAGAGATGAGATATTCATTACCAAATCCATCATCTATTGCTATTTCACTTTGGATAAAGTAATAATTATTTTGTCTTCATTCCATAGGAGGTGGTCTGAGTCCTAGTGCCATTAATGATGCCCTTTCAAAAGAGAGAATATTTTGATTGATGTACAGAAAGCATAATAAGTGATATTTAATTATTAATTTAATAAGTGATAAATAAATGATAATTTCCTCATTCCTTTGTTCTTTAATTTCCACTTAATGACCACACTCTATGTATATATCACGGTGATATGTCCTTTGAGGGCACACAATTAAGTTAAGATACATTTCTTCCCATGTACAAACCTAGAGTATAAGTGGGGACAGCGTAGACGAGGGGACATATGGAGAAATGACAGTTCATCTTTATGCATTAAGTAAATTTATTTTGATTAAAAAAACAACGGAAACAGCCACTGCCTAGCTTTTATTCATTAAATTGATGGCTAATTCCAAGTTAATTCCACTCACAGGAAGTGGAAATTTTAAGACCAGAACTGAGATGCACACCTGGTACTCAAAGTAACTGAGAAGTCATCAAAAGAGACATAATAGATGCCACTATGAAATAAGATATTAATTAAGAGAAACTGATATTTAAGAGTTTAAAACATGGAGTGTCAAAAGATAAGTACTATAGATGGGACTATTTGCAAGGACAGGAGGAGGAAAAGGAAGCCATACATAAAATAGCATGAAGGATTAGAAGGATTAGAAGAAGACATAGATTCCAGAATAATTTGGAATTCAAGGAGATTGTTTCAAGGAAAATGTGGTCAAAAGTAACCAAATTCTGCAAGGAATTTTAGCAAAAATAAGATTGGATGGGGCCAGCCTAGTGGCATAGCAGTTAACTTTGCGTGCACCTCTTCGGCTGCAGGGGGTCGCTGTGGCGGCGTCCCACATAAAGTGGAGGAAGATGGGCATGGATGTTAGCCCAGTGCCAGTCTTCCTCAGCAAAAGGAATGGGATTGGCAATAGATGTTAGCTCAGGGCTAATCTTCCTCACAAAAAAATAAAATAAAATAAGATTGGAAAATGTCAGTAATTTGGAAGAAAAAAGCCTAAAAAATTAGGAGTTCATATTGTCCTCCCAGATCAGTTAGAGCACACTGAAAGCTGATTATTCTAGAGAAGAAGTTAAAGCTGGATGGATACCTAAAAAATGGAGCACAAAAGATGGACAACCGGTCCATCTTCCCCCTGCCAGATGTGGAAACCGCAAGTCTGAAGTCAGAGACACCAGAAAGTGAGAGACTATGTATAGCAGAGAAAAGGAAGAATAAGAGCGGTGATAAATTTTTTGTGTGCGAATGACACATAAACAGGACTTTTGGATGTATTACGTTAGCTGTCGGTAGAATTAAGTGAAATAAGGCAAACAAAAAGCGTCACAGTGCCTAACACAGAAGCCATTCAATAAAGGAGAACTTAGGTTACAACTTTTAGTTTTTTTCTTATTCTGATCCTTTAACACTACGGAAATCCTCATGTCTCACACCATTTGCTATCATGTTGTGGTCTCCAACTCTAGTCCATTCCATGAGTGGCAACCAGCTAATCAAAAAACCTTACTCACACACCTACACAAACACACAGTAATCCTCCATCATTAACATAAATAGACCCATAGTCCTTCATTAAAATATTCTTAAACCTGAAAAATTCAGAATTATCACCTGCTGCAGGATAAAGGAGGGCTGAGCAAGTGAGATGGCATCAGTAAGAACCCATCTATGGTGAATTTATAACAATCTTGATTTCACCCAAAAAATTCAATTCTCTAAAGTTTTCCAGAAATTCCAGGAATCTAGCAAGAGAGAAAAACATAAATAACCTGGGTTTCTAAAGCCTAAAAACTGGTGAACAAAACAAAATAAAAACAACAACCAAAGTTTCAATTTAAAGAATGTTCTAAATTGATTGGACCTCTGATTTACTTTTTCAGTCTTCTGAAACCTGACTCCACTCGTCTGTGAGGATATTTTTCCCCACATAGCACAGAATTTTGAAACATACATTTATGTATGTCATCTCCAAGTCATAAAAAAAATCTATGATTAAGATGGTAGACAGAACAACCTATAATCAAAATCAGAACTGGTAATCATTTCAACACTAATATATACCCAGCTGAACATTTTGACGTGGATTTCCTGATGGGCGACTACATGTACAAAGCTGAATTCATCTCTTTTTAAAAAACACAAACTTTTCTCATTTATTCCTGATTCTTCTAGTCAGCCAGTTCTAAGTTGGGATCCTTTTAATTATTTCTTTTTTTGCTCCCCACATTCAATCAGTTGCCAAACCTACTTATTCCACATTCACAGTATCTCTCCATTTTCTTTACTTTTTCTCATTTCTACTACACGATCCTAGTTTGGGACCCTGAGGTCTTTGCTAATGTTGTTCAATGAACTGCTATACAACATTGAAATTCCAACTATAAAAGTGAATTCTTCTTGAACGTAGAGTTTTACGTTAGTATTTCACTTTCCCTGTTCCTCTAATTTTCTTACCTCAGAAGTGCCAATTGACAATTAATGACACAAGATTCTAGAGGTTCAAAGTTTGGCAAAATTTTACAAATCAGCTACTCAGCTCTTTCAAATTACCTGTTAAATTTCCCTTCTTACTGACATATATTGTTAAAATAAAACTAAAATGAGTAGTTGATGAATCTATGATCTGAGGGACTTAGTGGAGAACATCTTATTTTAACCATTATCACTTAAAGTTTTTTGCTTATTTCACTTATTCACCATAAAGAATGAGCAACTCATAAAAACTTTGAACAAAGCTGTTAAGTTTCATATGACTTAAAAATTGTAAGACAATATAATATTGTTGTCATATGAAATGTTTTCATCATCCTGGATAGCTCTGTTTGTCTTTCTTTATAAGTGGGTATTTTCCTTCTCAGAGAAAAAAATAAAGTGGTTATTAACTGAGTTTTAAAGTTTTAATTCAATATTAAAATATTATATAAAATTTAACAAATGTCTCTGTAAAACCGGGAGTATTGAATAATGGTAATAGTCCAATTTATCAAGGATACATCACAGTCTTAAATGTGTATGCACATAATATACATGAAAAAACATTGAAAGAAATCAAAAAGAGCAATTAAATGAGTTTAATGACAATAAAAATACCATGTATCAAAGCAGATTTAACTCAGGTCAAGCAGTGCTTAAAGAAAACGAACTTAGACTTTTAAATTACTATGATAGAAAAGACACCATATCAACAACGGTGTGAGCTGTGAACAATTTATCTAAAAATGTGTAGATCAAATTTAAAACAGAAAACAGAAAAAAAAAAAAACAGCTAAGGGTATAAAACATGAAAAAGAATATGAGCAAGCAATAAAAAAAACAAGAAAGTCAAAAGATGAGTAAAAACACTAAACTAACGCATAAACCCAAGCAAGACTGATGGAAAAAGGAGAGAAACTTCAAATCATCAATATCAGATGAAATGGGATATCACTCACATCCTACAAACATTTAAAAGATAAGAAGAAGATATGTAAGATACTTTTTACAAATAATTTTAACAGAGGAAATGAACAAATTCCCTGAGAAACGCAACTTAAAAAACTGATAACAAAAAGAATAGAAAATAGCCTTATAGCTACTTTAAAAATTGAAACTGTAAATCAAAACACATTTCCATCAAAAACTCTAGGCCCAAATGGCTTTACATTTCTCTCCAAAAAACCAGAAAGATAAATATGTGAGGTGATGGATGCGTTAATTAACCTGATGGTGAAAATCCTTTCACAAAGGATATGTATTTCAGATCCACTATGTACGCTTTAAGTATGCTACAGTTTTTTTAGTCAATTATACTTCAGTAAAGCTGAAAATAAAATAACATTGAATTCTATCAAACTTATAAGGAAGAAATAATACCATTATTACTCAAACTCTTTCAGAAAATAGAGAACAAGGGGTCATTTCTCAAGGTACTTTTATAAGACCAACATAATACTGATAATTTCCTTCACCATTTTAAGCTAATATGTATATATATAAGAATATATAAACTAATATAGAATTTTAGAATATAAACTAACATAGAATATTAGAATATATACACATTATATAATCTTTGAATGTATATATTCTAATATTCTGCATAAGTGTAAACACAAAATTCCTTAACACAATATCATCAAATTTCTTCCCCAAAATGAAGTTTATTTAGAATTCAAAAGTAAAATAACATAATTTGCTACAATAAAGAGAATAAAGGACTAAAATCACATGATAAAGTAGATAGAAGTAATTAGTGGAACACAATAAAATCATCGATCCCCCTAGTTATGGGGATCGTAACATGAATACTTTTAATTGTCATATTTCATAGAACTAAACACTTAAGATTTGTGCATTTTATTATATGTAAATTATAGCTCAGTTTTTTAAAATTCCAATTCACCTGTCTGGAATAGTTTATCTTTGGACTGTACTTCCTACATGGGAATGCAAACCAGAACCTGCAGATAAAAATTTTAAAAATGGAGCCAGCCCTGGTAGCCTAGTGGTTAAGTTTAGCATGCTCTGCTTCAGCGGTCCAGATTTGCTTCCGGGTGCAGACCTACACCACTCATCTGTCAGTGGCCATGCTGTGGCAGTGGCTCACATACAAAAAAAGGAAGATTGGCAGCAGATGTTAGCTCAGGTCGAATCTTCCTCAACAAAAAAAAGAAGAAGGATGGCAACTGTTTCATAGGATTGTTTAAAAAAATAATAATAAAAATGTTCACATGGTACATTACTTTGCTTATAGGTTGCTTCAGCTAGAGTTTGAAATACTGAAAAAAGATTTAAACCCTAATTTCTATTTGCAGATACAATTTACTTAATGTCTGTGATACACATTTCTTCTCGACCATAAATATAAAATCACATGCAAAACATATTGTTTCTCCATCCTCTAGCCCACCATTTTTTTGTCTTTTGGAAATATCGGTTTTTGTTGGTTGATAATGTCACTGCATAGAGGAAGCAATAGACTGGAGTTAAATAAATATTTACAGCTTTTAATTTTATTCTATCAAGGATTTACTATATTCAAAGCTACAAGCTCTGTCGCAAGTAGTTACTGATGACTCAAGATTATGAGTTACTAGGTTTACTACTGCAATAAATCTGTTCCTAGTAGAGCAGGAGGTTTCCTGGACTATTATTTAGTTGCCTTGTGAAGGTTATATACACAGACTTTGATATTCAAATATGATTGTTGTTTACTATATACATGTACTTATTAGATCTCTCTAGGAATATTTTCTCTGTGAATTAAATGTAAACATCACTCTGAACTTGAAACTGCTATTTTATGTTTACACTTTGTGAAATAATCTCTTTGTCTTCAAATTATTTATATTTCTAAGGCAAGTGTGCTGTTAATTTCATTTGATACACATCCTAAAGCTGGTGCACACTGACATGTGGCTATAAGATAGTCACATAATCAGTTTTCAGTTATAAATATAGGTATAAGAAATTCATATGCATTTTTCTCAGTCTTTTTGAAACAGTGAAAAAATTTAATTAAATAAATATAATTTCAAACATCATTTTTAAAGCATGAAGTAACTATTGCATAAAATTAAAACAAATGTTGATACTGGTAAAAGTTCATCTATCTCAATGCTAATCTATTTAGAGAATTACTTTCTGGCTTGGGTCAAATTGTGTTACCAAAAATGTACCCTTTTGTATATGCTGTAACTTCCAATTTCCCAAAGCATAAAAGTGTAGTAGAAAGAACAGGGATTTGAATTTTGTCTCATCTGCTAATTATTTACTAGAGGTATATCCATGTACAAGCTATAGACAGCCATGACCTTCACTTTTCAACATCTGTATAATCAGGAGAACTAAATCTACCCCACTGAAGTGTTGTGGAGATTAAAAGAGATTTTTCCAGCAAATTGCTGAGTACTCTGTAGGTACTTAATAAAAATGAAACCATCCTCTCTTCTTCTACGTCAAGATGCTTCAGTGTTGTATTACAGTTTCTATACATGGTTTGGTGATTTTTCAGTGATTTTATGGCCCTCAGCATTCATAGGGAATGATTATAATTATGTTTACATGTCAAAGCATTAAAAGCTGAGTCAATTTGGTCCCCTTACCTAGCCTAAAATAAATGATTTACTGTGCTGATTTCTAGTCCTTTTCTCTACAAGAAAGGTATATCACCAATTTTACACGGCAGGTTCTAACCTTGCAATATTAGTTTATCTTTAATTCCAAAATAACTATTTGCCCTTCAGAACTTTGAAAAAGGATGCTATGGAACTGAAGTAAGATGGATTAAAATAACAATACGAGCTAATAGTTATGTAGCATTTTCTATGTGCCAGACATCATAAAAATGCTATATACATTAACTAATTTAATCCTCATAACAAATATATGAATATTCTTGAACTATAAGTTTGACACAACAAAGAAGATGGAAATTGTGCAAAGAAGAAGATTTTATTTATATCAATATATAATTTTTAACACAAATATTATGGTATGTAATGATCTACAAATATTCATTTTTACTTACTATATTATATATATCAACTCTTATCACTTGTAGTTCTAGCTTATGTTTAATAAAGTATTATTAGATTTTATAAAAATACAATAGGTTATTAGTTTTCTATTGCTAGGCATTTAAGTTGTTTCCAATTTTCAGATATACCAACATTGTTTCCAGGAGCATTGCCCAAGTAACTTATTTTATCTTTAGAATAAAATTGGAATTTCTAATTGTTGGGAAAAGTATATATTCAATTATTATTTTTGTTAGCTATTGCACCTGGTCTTTATAAAAGCTACACTAATTACCTTTCCATCCAAAAATGAATGATTATTTATTACACCATGAGTAAAAGGCAGGATTATCAACCACCAATAGAAGCTTCCTCTAAGTACTTTTTCTCCCCTTCTTCTACAGTAATAGAATTTTAGTCAAGCAAATGAATATCCAGATTAAATACTACATTTCTCAGCTCACTGTGGAGCTAGGAGCAGCCATCTAAGTTCTGGTCAATGGATGTTAGCACAGCAATTCTGTGGCAGATCTGGGAATCTTCTTTAAATAATATCTGGATATGTGTCCTTCTTCAGCCGACCACTTTCCTATTGTCTGCCTTGTAGGTGCCCCCCAGATTCTGAGGAGGAGAGCTATTTCCTGGGAATGGAAGCATGGTGATCTAGAAGTAGCCAGAATTCAGTATGCCCTCATTGAATAGAATTATTCCACCAGTCCTGGACTGCATACCTGAGGTCTTCATGGAGAAAAGGAAAGAAAAACAAAATTTTAATTGTGCTTAAATCTTTATTGATTCTGTGTTTCTCTGTTACCAAACCAAATCTTAACATGAGTGGAAACAATTGCATTTATTGGCTATTAGTGATATTAAGAACATTTTCATATGTTTTTAGGCCATTTATATCTCTAATGTCAATTGCTGGTTCCTATACTTTGCCCACTTTGTTTGTAATTATTTGTCTTGTGCTTTGTGGTATAAAAGTTTTTAATTTTAAGCAGGCCAGTGCTGTTCTTCTTTTCTTTCAGGGTCCCTAGGTTTGATGTTTGTATAGTCTTTGAATGGAGGGTTATGTCTGAGTAGAAAATGGTGAGAATGGAAAGTCTGACTCTGGGATCCACTCCTCTCTATTTTTGTTTGTTTGCTTTTTCCTTCTTTTCCCATCAGTCTTCTAATTTGGATCTCCCTGTATATGTGCTGTCAAGATACTTTGGCCTTGCTGACAAGGCTGAGCACTTTAAGCAGCACAAAATCTCTCTTTTATAATAAAAAATGTCTGTAGTTCACCCTTCCTATTCTTCATTTTCACTCTGTGTCATGTGGAGAATAAGTGTGCAGAGTTATTGGCCATACCCTCCAAGTTCTCCCTATGTTTGGTCTAGCAGTGAATATGAAGTGATAGAAAAACAGGTGCTCAAGGGAAGTAAGCAACATGTTCATACCGCCCCCCCCCCAAGTGTCTTCTATTTAAAAACTAGAAACAAGAGCTGTGAGGTCTAAAAACAATGGTATTTTATAGGAAACCTGAAGAAGCAACTGGGGATTAATGTATGACTTCAATGTAGATGGAGCCAGGGTATTATATGACATGATTACAAGGATCTAGGTAGTCCTCATAAGATGCTATGTAAGTATTTAAGGATCTACCTTAAAACTTTGATCTCAGTTAAAAGCCAAATGCCCTGGTTTTTCCCTAAGTCACTAGAAGCCGTCTGTCAGCGATATTTGATGTTAACCACTTCCTTCTAGATCTATGTTCTCTTTCCTTGTTTTCCTTCTCATCTTTAGCTATATTCTCTCCCTAGCTAATCTCATCCAATTTCATTGATATGATGATAATATACATTTTCCTGTTCTCATGCTTGGATTCTCTCCTGAGCCCCAGACTCAGATGCCCAATTGCCTCAATGACATTTCCTCTTAAATTTTTAGCAAGCATCTCAAATAACCTGACCAAAATAATAGTGATCTGCTCCCCAAAAGCTTCCCTCTCATGAGTAAATAGTACCACCATCTATCTAATTACTCAAGGCAAATCCTAGGCCTCATTTTTGTCCTCTTTCTGATACAGCCACATAAAATCCACCAGTAAGTCCTGTCTACTCTAGCTCCAAAACATACTTCAAATCTGATTTCTTCTCACTGTCTCCACTGCTAAAACCACGGTTCCAGACACCGTCATCTCTTGTCTGGGTTAATACAATAACCACTAAACTCAATTCCCTGTTTCCAAACTTGCCCCTTACAGTTCAATATCTACATGGTAGAGTAATATTTTAAATGTATCAAACAGAGCATAGGATTCTCTGCTCACAACACTTAAAATAGTTTAGCACATTTACGATATATTCCTAATATAATCCGAGGGTCAGCAAGAACCAAGCCTGCCTTGCTGGACCTGCCTACTTTACCTCCTATCTCCCTGATCTCATTATCTTCTACTACTCTTCTGTTTGCTTCAGTCCCACTGGTTTTCCACCCATCCATTGAATATGCTTAGCTCATTCCATTCTCTGGGTCTTTACATTTGCTATTTGCAGGTGGGAGAAAGGGAACTACTTCAAGCAGAAGGACGACAACCTTAATTAAAACAATTCTACAGACATTCTCTTTCTCATATCCTTATGTTATCTTCTTTATAAAAACTGTATCTCACATTCTAAAATTGATTATTTTGTTTATTTATATCTGTTATTCATATGTGTATGGAAACTCTGAGGATGGAATCTTAGTTTGCCTTTTTTTCCTCTGTATCCCTAGCACATTGCCTGGATCTTAGTAGGGTGCTAACGCTCTATTTATTGCTCAAAAGACCAAAATTATAGGTGATTATTTTCATATGGTACATTAGTCTGTTTGGCTGCCATAACAAAATACCATCAACTAGGTGCATTAAACACCTACAAATCATAACAAAAAGGCAGAGAATTTAATAGAAAAAAGGACAAGACTTAACAAGTCTTCACAAAAGGAGATATCCAATTAGCCAATAAAAATGAAAAGATACTAAATCTCACTCATAATCAAGGAAATGCAAATGAAAAAGCAACATGAGGGGGCCAGCCCCATGGCATAGTGGTTAAGTTTGGTGTGCTCCACTTTGGTGTCCCAGGTTTGCGTGTTCAGATCCTGGGCACAGACCTTCACTACTCATCAGTCATGCTGTGGCAGTGACTCACATACAAAAAGTAGGGGAAGATTGGCACAGAAGTTAGCTCAGGGCTAATCTTCCTCAAGCAAAAAAAGGGAGATTGGCAATGGATATTAGCTCAGGGTGAATCTTCCTCAGCAAAAAGAAAGCAACATGAGCTACCACTGCACACCCACCAGAATGGCAAAAATTAAGACAGATGACAACAAGGGTGCGTGGGGATATGGAGCAATTGGAACCTTATATAAAGTTGTAGGGAATGTCAATTAGTATAGTCAGTTTGAAAACCACTCACATACTCTCTTACTACAGCAATTTCATTCCTGAATATATATCTAACAGAAATGTATACAAACCTGCTTCAAAATGTGTGTCCAGTAACCTTCACAGCGACACTATTAATAATAGCCCCAAACAGAAAATGGTGCAGATGCTAATGAACAGAAGAATGGATAAATAGTGGTGGATTCATACAGTAAACTGTTGCGTAGCAATGAAAAAGGAATAAACTACTGATATATGCAATAAATAATGTGGATGAATGTCACAAACATAATGTGGAGTGAAAGAAGCCGGTTGGAAAACAGTACATGCTGTAAAAAACAGTAGATACCCTATTTAGAGTTCAAAACCAGCAAAACGAAGCTACAGAGTGAGAAATCAGGAGAGTGGTGACCTTGGGAAGAGATAGGCTCTTGGGGAGATGTGGATATTTTATTTTTTGATGGTTGTTGGTAACATTTAGCTGTACAATCTTCTATATTTTTCTTCAATAAAAAGCCTATGTTAAAAAATCACATCACCAAACAAAATGTATAGTTTGATCCCATCCATATTGTAAAGATACATGTGTGTCCTATTCAGAGGACTGAATTATCTTTGGGTGTTTGGAGGGAGTTACTGGCAATTTGTCTTTACTTTGTTCATCATATTTTCTAATTCATCTACAATAAATGTGTATCACTTGGTGATAAGAAAAAAACCCTGAGATTTATTTCTCACAGTTCTGGAGGATGGCAAGTCCAATATCAAGGTGCTGGCTAATTCAGTTCCCAGTGAGGCTCTCTTTCTGGCTTGCAGAGGGCTGCCTTTTTTGCTGTATCCTCACAAGGCAGAGAGACAGCTCTAGTATCTCTTTCTCTTTTTATAAGGGCACCAGCTGCATCAGATTAGGGCCCCACTCTTATGATCTCATTTAAACTTTTTCACCTCCTCCCAGGCTTTATCTCCAAATACAGTCACATTGGGGGTTAGAGCTTCAATCTATAAATTTGGGGGAGGGCATGAACATTCAGTCTATAACACATGGGGAAGCCAAAATTTGAAGTGGCATCACTTTGTAATTTCATAAAGACAACGTCTCATTATGAAGACCTAAGCAAATTTATTTAGTCGTAAGATATGCCATTGCAGCATGTAAGGATTAAGGGTGGTTATTGTGGCAACATCCCAGACAGTGGGCACAAACTGATGGCTATAGTGAAAAAACTGAACAGATTCTTCCCAAATGGCTGAATTTAATCTCTCTCTGTCTGGAGACCAGTCAAAAATGCCTATGGTTGAAAAACTTAGATCTAACGTGGTCCCAAACATTAGGGACCACAGTAGGACTGGATGGATACATGCGAATTTAGGCCCTTGCTGTAGTGTTACCATAGTTATGAGTCTACTCTACATCAACCTTGTTCTCTTTCAAGCAAGACTCCCTGGTCCTAAGCTAAAATAGACTGGGATGACTCCAATTTGTGAGGTATCCTTAAACTGGTATTTCTAGGGTTTCCCCGCGATGTGAATCATTTAAGCTCAGACCCTAGGTTTTGATCTAAAGTAGGCTCTTTAGTTTTTTGTGCATAGAAGCTGAATTTCTTCCACGGTGCTGATGCTGTGCAAGCATCTGAACAATAAATTACTAATTAGATTGTTTCTATCAATTCCACAAAGAAAAACGCAAAATGAAATTTTAGATTCCTTGTCTTTTAAAAAAACGAGTTTCCCTTCATATAGGATAGTGACAGTTGTTTAATATAACCTATTGAAAAACATATCTTAAGGATTTTCTTTGTATTTCATAGCAGAGCAGGAAAGTCAAGATAGATTTGTTATAACCTCATTTGATACTTATGACAGGCTTTCCATATACAATTAAAAACACTGCTATGAATAGATTTCTTTTCACTCTAAGGAAACTCTTTAAAACTAAAATGTTATTGTACTTTTGTGAATTATTGGGCTGCATATTAACATAAAACACTCTTTTTTATTTGTAGTCTGAAAATAGATTCAGATGAGTAATTTAATGGTTCTGAGCGTTAATCCTAACACTAATTAAAGCACTGCTCTGAGTAATATCAATCTTAAAAGATGATTTTAATTTTTGGAAACACATTTTAGAGAAAAGTATTTAAACTATAATCATCAATATACTACCAATCTTTTATGTTATCTATAATGCAACTTAAAGCATGCCTGAAACTCTAGAGAAAATTCAGATTCACATGGAATGGTTGGATAAAAAGTGTTCTCTGTACAAAAATTCCCAAATAGCAGGCCTGAATTCAGAACACAGACTAAAAAAAGACTAATAATATTATACGTATGATTGGAAATGCTTGGTGTAAATTCACATTAATTTAGCTAGGAACCAAGTCGTTCCATGATAGAAGAAATAATTAACATGTAGAGTATTAAAGAGGTCAAATTAATATGAAATAAAAATAGGCCATTTATTTTTGTCATTATTGCCCAACCTAAAGGTCAATAATGATACTAATGACAATATTTTCCACATAAAAATAACTTTCAAAGAAAACCTCCATGTAAACTCATTTCATTTTCTTCTTATAACACTGTGATAAAGTAAATAGGATTACTGCAGTTATTCTTATAGGACAATTTTTGGAAGGAGATTTTGATGCTTTATCATCACCCAGAGCTGGTAGGAACAGTGAAGTTTAGGACCCAGACTTCATATTTTCTTGCTTAGAAATATTTGGGCCTTGTCTCACTGCATTGGTGGTTCTGTGAAGACAAAAATCAGTAATCACAGAGTTGGAAATCTATATACAGGAGCATGGACTGGGTGAAATAATGGAAGAAAGATAGTATGGTGATTAACATTATGTGTTAGAGTTGAGTGAATGCTAGTTAACTTCCAGTCTCAGTGGTTTGCAATAACAAAGGTTGGTTTCTTGTTAGTGTAAGTTCCACTCTGGGTAACTACCCAGGCATTTGATCTCCATATCATGAGTCAGTACTGCAGATCCTATGGTGCTTCCATAATTGTTCTGGCAGGGGAGGAGAGCAAAAGACAGAGGAACCCTGGCAATTTATTGCTTCCACTCACCAATAATAAATGTTTCTTCTAGTCATGTTTCATGGCCAAAACAAATCACATGGCTGTGCCTAACTTTAAGGGAGAAGGGAACTACAATCTTAACCATGGCTCTTAAAGAAAGAAAAACTCTATGTCAGTGAACAGTATTGATGGCTTTTATAAGATTGGAGAAATCTGGGAAATTTAAAGATGCAAAAGCAGAAATTTAAAATATATATAGAATTATGCATTAGCATGATAGAATGGGAGGGCATACTTATGTTGATGAAATGCCCTTAAAAAAAGACTGTCTGGAACTCCCACAAAATAAAGATGGAATAATAAACATATGGAAATCCTTTATTTAAAGTAGCCACAATTACCGAATTAAATATAAACTGAAGGACAATTAATTTTTTTTCTGTTTATCACTACTCAAATGTAGTTATCTATTTGCAAGAAAAAAAAACTTTTAGTGGTAAAATATAATGATGAGAAGAGTCAAACTAAGAGAATTCAAGTGTAAGATGCATAATTAGAAGGGAAGCAAAGCAGTCACAGCTCTTTAAACTTGTTCATGACATTCCTCATTGTTTCCTTTCACTATGTTTTTAGTATGAAGATTTATCTTCAATTATAGATTTTTTCAAACACTATTATTTTGGAAAAATTGATTTGATCCAGAGAATCGTATGAAAATTTGCATAGAAAAGCATTACCAGGTGCTAAAATGATCTTTCTTCCTAGTTTCAATAAATAATAGATCCCTAAAATTAACACATATTTGGTTAGCCTTCAGTTAGTTCACTATTATGTGAAGAAGTGTTTGAATTAAGTGAGAAGGGTAAAATTCTATCAATAATTAAAAATAAGCCAGAGTAATATACGAATAATTGTAAATAATAAAATGATATAATATATTTAATTTTAGTTTGACATTTTCTTCTACGAGAGATACATTTTTGAGCAAAATTATAATAATTTATAACTCTCATATATATTATAATTTGCAGTATTTCTGGGGTTGAAATTGCACATACATACACAGAAAATTAGATTACCTTCCAGTTAGTGAGGTATGTTGAATCGTATTAGACGTATGGTGTTCACGTAGAGCAGCAGGAGAGCTCTCATATCCCTGTTTTAAATTACCTTTGTCCTCAGAGTTGCCAAAGGGACACTCAACTACTAGTGACATTAAACGTGCATGTGAGGTGGGGTCTTGTTGGATGAGGAAAGAAATCTTCACTATCTACGTTCATAGTCTGAGTTTACATCACCATTATAGAAGAGCCTGCATAACAGTTCATTTGTGTCCATTTAAGGGAATGTTTACAATCAGTTGAATTCCATCTAGGTATTTTTTCTGTAGTCAATAAATGGTATTTTGAAGAGACTTGACTTCCAACTATAGTATAATTTCTCAACTCCGATGTAAAGATCTGCTAAAACAAACACCATGACTTAATAATAGAATTCAACTTAAATGTTATTTGCAGTGAAAGCAAATTTGCTCAATATCTTTACTACTTTACCAAGAAATTTGACTCTAAAGGTGCATAAAACCCATAACCAAAGACTAAGCTTTTCTGTCTTTCCTTGTCCATTCATTTTATTGTGGAAATACTGGATTATTTCATGCATTATTTGAAAGTGGGAAATCTATAAAAATTGTCATCTTCTTACACTCATCAAAGGGAAAAGGTGATGTTATGATGAATTGCTTTCCTTTTCATAAACTGAAAACATTACCTGTAATTATTCTGGCTATTTGAATCACAAGAAAAACTTATTCTTAGACTGTTTCCTAATTAATGTTTTAGGCCCATGTTCCATTTAAGTCAGGAGAGATTGATTCCTATGTGATGTTCAGTGTTGTAGTTAAAAAGCCAATCTGCCCACATCAGATTACTTCAACAGACACATTTGAAAAGTGGAACTCTAGGTCCAGTAGTATTGATTAGAATTATTTTACAGAAATTTTGTGACAATAGGGGACATTTCAAACAAGTGCAGAGAGTAATGTTAGAATCTACTATGTGCCCACCCTATGCTTTATAGCATATTTCATGGTAATAGTAGAGGAGTGTACGCCTTGATTTTTAAATCCATAAATTTGACTTTAAAATACAAGAAATATTATTTAGGTGTTCAGTTGTGCTTTTCACACTGCTTAAATGCGGAACATTCAGATGTTTACCTCTTTCCCTCATTGCTTTTGATCATATGCATGTTTCATTTCCTCTGCAGTGTCATTCTAAGCTGGTTACTGTTTCTTTAAATGAGCTTTATCCCAGAAGTTTCACACTCAGTTTGGTAATCCATACAGACCACTATCTTTGCTTCTACCTTGCCAAAATAATCACATATACCAAAGGTTCTAGGAAGTTCTGCACTGAGGTCTACTTAGTGTCTTAAACATACTTAGAAGAATCAGTCTTCTGATTTACTTAAAGTTTCTCACCCATAACTTTGTGAATTAGCATTTAACTTCAGACTATCTCCCAACAGAAACTGGTTAATTCTTCCATGACAAATAATTGTCTGATCCTGCTCACAGTGTGTCTAATCATTATTTCTTTTTCCATTTATTTCCTCAATTTCTCCTTCCCTGACCACCATCAGCAGCAGTCAGCTAAAACACTCCATGTGGATCATAGTGAATCAAATGATCAGTAATTGGGGCAAGCTGAGTCTTGGAGAGTAAAGAAAAAGAGGTGAGAAAGTGAACAGGAAACACATTTTCACACTACAATCATAGAACAGCTAAAAAGTCTCATCAAAATTTTCTCAACCAGGGGCCGGCCTGGTGACATAGTGGTTAAGTTCATACGCTCTGCTTTGGCGGCCTGAGGTTTGCAGGTTTGGATCCTGGGTGCGGACCTATGCATTGCTTGTCAAGCCATGCTGTAGCAGGTGTCCCACATATAAAGTAGAGGAAGAAGGACACAGATGTTAGCCCAGGGCTAATCTTCCTCAACAAAAAGAGGAGGATTGGCAACAGATGTTAACTCAGGGCTAATCTTCCTCACACACACACAAAATCTCGCAACCAAATCAAAATCATTCCATTTGCTTTTAGAGAGGGTCATTAGCTAGAATCACTTGATGGTCTGAGATGGACTTCTAGAGGTCCCCTCAAAGGTGTGTCATATACTGTGTCAATATGCAGCAGTGCCTAGAGAACTTTGGGAGAGGGTCCTGGGTTTTCAGCTGATTTTCAAAAGGATGTGACAATTTTCTTCAGTAAGTGTGGAATGAGCAAATATGTACCTAATTTAAAACTGAGAACCAGCTGTCTAGTTTCACTCAACATCAAGCCTGGAAAATTGTAACCTTTCAAAGTCTTGATCACTGAAGCAAGTAACAGTCATTACCAGATTTTCTGAGGAATCCCCAACTCCCCAACATTTCTAAGTGCATTCAATACTCATTCAATTCAGAGGGGGGATATATTGCTCTTCAATTAATTAGGCAAGTTAGTCTTAAATTGATTGTAATCACTCTGTAAATCCAAAAATAAACAATAAGAGCATTGCCTTCCTGTATTAGACTGAATATCTGTCTAAATTTTTGTGTTGGGACACTCATTGCAAACTCATGCATTAAAGCAAATGCCCACGTACCACCATCAAAAGGAATCTTCCATCTTTTAGAACTACATCTGGCTCAGAATCTGTTTTCTCCTTTCTTGGCATTTCCTGAAGATGCACAGGGTCAAGCACACACCCGGTGCAGTGACTGTTTTGGAAGTTACACTTGTCCCAGGGACTTCAGTCACCTGGAGACTGCATGCCTTGCCTGCAACAGGTCGATGTTGACAATCTAGAGTTATAGAGTGAAAAATTGGACTGAAAGAATACATTAAACAACCTATTTATTATTAAAATAATTATTCCCTATTATTTTTGCTATAATTCATACATGAACACTTTGTTATTAAGCTGTTATAGTACACATGATTTAGTTAGGGATTTTGTGAAAGGGAAGATAAATACCTCTGACCATACCCAACTTTCTAGTTCAGAGGTTAGAAAACTATCATCCAGGGCCCATTTTTGTTTGGCCCATGAGCTAAGAATTTTTTCTTTCATTTTTAAAGGGTTATTAAAAACAACAAAGAGGAAAAGTAAAAGAGAAGAGAAAAAAGGAAAAAAAGTAAAGAAGAATATATGACAAAGACAGTACATGGCCTGCAAAGCCTAAAATATTTGCTCAGAAAAAGTTTGCCAACCTTTGCTACGGTTCATCATTTGGTGTCACACAATTATTTTCATTTAGATTTAGAGAGCAGCTATTTTTGCATGCCTACACAAATATGCACAATTGCTGGAATCCCTACTATAGTCACACACAAACTCATGGAATCTGAATTATAGTCATAGCTTATTACTGACGGTCACACAGGCACACACAGGTACTGACACTCAGTATCAAATCCTGGCCAGGCTTCTGGCAGTTATGTGGTTATTTTTCCTGGCAATGGAAGTGAAGTCCCTGGCAATGCCCAAGTCTCACCATCCTCCTTCCAGTCACTAATTAACTGCTACTAAACATATAATTGTGCATTTTATGTTGTTTTACTTAATGTCTTTCCTCGTTTTCCCTTCCAAATTGTCCACACTCCCTACCCCAATAAAAGAAGCAATTATATTTTGAGTCTTAAGGATGAGATCTCTACATTTTCTTTGCTTGTTTAGGGCAAGAAATGAAGTGCTACCTCTTTAACTGGCAGAAGCATGCAGGAGGTGCATACCTTTAAGTTTGTGTTGGGATACCTCACTTGCACCCTGGCTGTTGTTGTGCACACTGCCTGAAATCTCTCAGCACTGAGATAATATCATCCAGCACGCATTTCTCATGCTGATGGCTCTCCCTGCCAGATGAGAAAAAGAATAATTATAACCCTTGTGGTTCACTTCATTTCACGGCAAGGCTCAGTGGGTCTACAGGATCCCCTCAGCCTGGAGCAAACTACTGTCCCCAGGTGGGGAGGGGAGGATCACCCTGCCATACTTCCCAGTGGTGTGTAAGTCCGAACAGAGCTGGGTTTGGACTGGTCCAGGGGAAAAAGGCTGTTGGCTAGGCTGCGCTCATCTTGGCCAGGCTGTGGCTGGGCGCGACCAGGCCCTCCAGGTCGCCCTGGGGCTGGAAGCGGTTGAGCGCGCTGAGGCCGAAGGTGATGGTCAGGACTGCGGGCACGGTGAGGAAAAAGACCGGGTGCCGGCTCACGCACAAGCCCAGCCTGTGGCAGAACGACTGTAGCCCTCTGCGAAGCACCTGCCGCAGCATCCTCCACCAGGTCTGGCACGGTGACACGTGCAGCACCGGACCTTTTCCGCTCCACACGGTCACCTATCCTCATGATAGCCAACCTCGCTGTCGCCATCGCTGCCACCCTAGCGTCCACACCAACCCCTCTGCTTCTGCAGTCCCTTCATCCCGCGCAATCGCTTTGGCAGGCGTTTTCCAGGCGCGCTCGCTGCGCTCTTGCCACTTCCTCAAAGACTGCGGCAGGTGCTACAAGACAGCAAATACTGAAAGCGGCAGGCTTCCTGCCGCCTACCACCCCACCTAGCGCCCCTTACCACCACCCCCAACCCCCACCCCAGATTCCGCCGCTCTCCCCGCCCGAGCCGGGGGTTCTTCTCTCCAAGTCTTCATATCAATGCTGCAGCAAGCCCCCCAACCCACACCTCCCGGGTCCCCCAGCCTCCTAGATGGAGGCGGCCGGTGCAGAGCCATTCTACCTGTGTGGATTTCCTCTCCGCCCTGACGAATTGTAGTTCCTAATTAGAACTTTATAAAAATGAAAATCTGTAAAAATGCTAAAATATGTCCCACTAAAGGGGTCAGGGTGGGGGGAGAGTGAAAAGGGAGAAATATTCTCTTTAAAGCATAGTCATTGGTGGTTTTTTTGTTTTTGTTTTTTGTCCCCGCCTCCTCCACTGGCAAGAAAATGGAGGAGGAAACGAGATGAAGATAATGGCCCAATCAATTAGGGGCCACTTAGAGCCAGAGAAGCTGGCAGAAGGTGGACTTGAGAAGGCCACTTTGAACATGTACCAATGTCCTCTACTCGCTGATTTTGTTTTGATTTGATGACAAGAAGCAGAGAGGGCTATGCTGCGTTTCTAACCCATCAGTCTTCCGGGGCTCTTGGCAACACACCTCTCAAAACCTGCGGCTGAGGACCCGCAGAGAAGCGAGATCTCCATGCGCCCCCGGGTTCTTCCCGGAGGAGAGGGGCCAGCAGCAGCAGCCTCGGCTCTTTGTGCCCCCGCGTCCGCCCTCGCTGAAAGTTCAAGTGCATGAGCTCTATGTACCCACTCTTGGTGTTCTTCAGGACTAAAAAGAAATGGTTCCTAAAGCTGAGCCATTATCCCCCGGCTCCCCATGCCACCTCAATACGTTTCCCCCCCAACACACACCAACCACCTCCTCAATCTGTTTGACTCCTTGGAGGTGGGTGAGCGAATACCTCCGAGAGGCTGAGCTTCCTTCCTTCTCTGAGCTGAAGTCCACCAGCAAACTAGCTACATTCTGGTTACATACATCGAGACAAGAGGCAACGGTGGAAAAGAGGCTCACAATTGCATTTGACCGACGGGGAAAACGTGAGCTGCATTTATTTTATTGGAAAGGGAAAATAAAACTTCTAGAGGATTCAATCACCTCAACCTTAGCAGAACTTCCTGTAAAGTGCTGGAAGGGTGTGCTCTGGGCATTTGCAGATTCAGAACGATTTTAACCATTTTGAGGAGCATAGTGGTTGACTTTAGTGTTCTGTTTATATATTTGAAATTTTTTACAATAAAAGTTAAGAACAAAAAGTCATATGTCTTTCTACAAATATACAAAAAAAGTGTATGTAGAGATTGATTCAGAAGATATATAGATATAAGCAAATATGTAACAATATATACATATACATACATATACACACATATGTACACATACATTTACATACACACACATATAAAGAATTATAATGCAGTTCTTGGAAATTTTCACAAATCAATTCTCTGACAGAATAGCAAGACAAATTAAGTGCAAAATCTAAGATTAGAAGTGAACTGAACTCTTAGTTGTTTTTGGAGTTTCGTAGTAATATTTTCAGTTATTTAAAAGGTGTAATTGATTATCTGATAGTAGCAATTATTCAATTTAAACATTATATCAAATATCTGGAAAACATCATATATAATACTTCTCAAATGTGGCTTTGGATTCTGTTTTGCTAATGTTACTTCAATTTGTATGCCCACAAATCTACACCAAACACTATGCTTACTCTAAAAGTTTTACAACATCCATGATCGATATTTTAAAAAGAGAAAAAAAAACTATATATGTAAGTTTATCATTCACAGTGAATTTTGCTGTTCTTGACCTTTTTCAAGGAAAGAAGAAAAATCTAGGTGTCCTTCCTCTTGCCTCAAGAAACAACCAGTGTCTGTAAAATTTTTTCTACGTGCAACATATAAATATAGTATTATAGTATTTATTATCAGTAAATGTATCTCCTTTAATAAAAATCCAAATTTTCAAAGATTAAGTTATTTTGTTTCAAATACTTGAAACTCTTTCCCATTAGTTCTCACCATCTACAAACCTCCTTTCCTCAGCTCCCCAGTTGAACAGCATGCCCCTTCCTCTCTCCCTTTCCCAGCACACCTGGAGCGTGTCTCACCCTCTTACACTGATACTCGTGAGTCTGCCTTCTGAACTGGAATGATGAATTCCTGGGCAGTGTCTGTATTGTCTAATTTGGTGTTATTTGCTCTTAGTACAATACCTAGCAAAATAGACGTGAAACAAAATAAACTGAATTCTAGGCCGGATTCATCCTGGAACAGGAGAATACAACTATGAAGGATAACACAGCCATTGACTTAGATACCAAGCTTGTTCTTTGTGGCTGGTGTAATCTCTCTTTTCCTATTTGCCTTGTGTCCATTCTTCCTTGGTTTCCAAGAATCTCTGGGAGCCTGACTCTTGTCCATCCTTCTTCACCAGGCCTCTTCTCACCTTTCTGCCATCTACAGACAGCCTGAAACTTCTCATTCTGCCCTGCACTCCTGTAATAGGTGCTATTGATGGCATCTTTATGATTTTTCTCTTCTTGATTCCTTTTAGGAACTGATGATCCATAGATTGCAAAGGCATGTGTGAAAATAAAGAGATGGTTGAAAAAATGAAGGGCCTTGAAAAAACACACTTCTTCAAAATATTGAACAGACATTTAACTTATTGTTCAAATACTGTGTAAGAGGCTTTGGAATGGGCAGAAGTAGTCCATATTCTCAGGGAGTTTACAAAAATGTGAAAATTTTGGGCTTCATCTAATGGCCTGTAGGGATAAATGGAAGGAGCCTCATGATAAGATTTACATTTTAGAAAGAAAAGGTTTGCTGCAATTAAAGAATAATCAGAAAGAGGCAAATCTGGAGGTGAGAGTGTCAGTGTAGAGGCTTACTGAATTAGTTTTGCAAAAAGATGATGACTCAGGAAATTAGAGGGGAGAAAAAGAGATGATTGAAAGGACGTAAGAGTTATATAAGAGCAAAACACACAGGAATTGATGATTAAATGTGAGGGTGTACACTAAAGCAAGGCATGGTAATTCTTGAATGCTCACCCTGCATATACAGCAGCATTAGTGATATTCCGGCTCTGATTTCCTCATGGCGGTAATAGAGTGATACAAGAGTGGTGGACTCTGCAAGCAAACACACCTAGGTAAAAATACCAACTCTGACGTGTATGAGTTGTGTAGCAGAGGCTAATGATGCAATTATTCTAATTTTCAGTTTCCACAGCCTTAAAATGGGCATAATAACAGTACTTACCTCATAGGGTAATTGTGAGGAATAAAATGAGATAATGTATTTAAAGAATTTAATACAATAAATGGTAGATGACAAATACTCACATATTTTAATTATTTTATTATTTGGCTATTGACTTCTAGATACCTCCTGGCTACAATGGAAAAAAGTATATATATATATATATATGAATGAAAATGTACATGTATATGTATGTATCAATATCAAATATTTGATAAGTAATTTGAGCAAATATTTGATAAATAATGCACAAATGATTAAAACAAAACTTATCTATATATTTAATAGTTGTTCATCCACATATACAAACAGGTTTGTTAATTACTTTTAGGAATGTTTATGGTTTGTTTGGGAAGGTTTTCGATTCTGAGCAATTTGGAGGACAGAAACTAGGTACTGAAGCTCACATTTGCTAAATGTTTAGCATTTACGGACACTGTGCTGCTACTTCCTACACATTACCTCATTTAATTCCTACTCAAACTCCTAGCACGTGGGCATTATTATCCAAATTTTATAGATTTTTAAACATTTGGTGGAAAGGGTGCAGTTCCCTATAGCAGCAGGGAAGAGTTATAGCCACCCTGTCTAATGCCTAAGCCAGTGTTCTTTTCATTATATCAGAATGTGTCAGGCAGAATAAACTGATGGGAGTTTCTGTGTGCTAGCACATTATGTGCATACCTTTGTATAAAACCTTTTTTCTTTCATATATTCTTATCGCTTATCCACGTCTCTAGGGTAAGTGTTGCCCAGACACTGCACTTCAGCCATTTGGCACAATTGCCATTAAGGCTGCCAATTTGCGATGGGGGCTCTCTTCAATCTGCAGCATTTATAACTCAACTCCCCAGAAAGTAAGCATGGCAGAAAGTGCTATATCCATAGGACTTTGCAATGAAAAAAGAGAAAAAGCAGCCAAAATAATAACAATAGCCCATATGTATTTCTTGCAATTGCCAACTTTTTTTTAGCACTTTACAATTATTAACGAATGTAGGTCCTGTCAGACTCCATTCAATTTAAGCTACATCCGAATGTGTGCTCTCCAGCGTTTGTACAAAGGAAACAACTCAATTATCAATGAGCACTTTCAACTTTGTAATTAAACTACTCAAATTTAGATCAAAATGATGTTTCAGAAAGTAATGTCCTCCAAATCATTTTTTAAATTAGATTTATTTTCAATGGATTTCTTTCAGTTTCTATCAACATAAAATCAAATAAGTGCATAAGGAGTATAATGAAAAACAATTGCCCTGCCCCACTCATTCCCAGCACCGGTCCTTGCTCCCAGAGTAAACATTCTAATATTCTCACACATTTTTTGTTTGGTTACTGCCATATAGCTAAGTAATATGTTATATTTCCATATTGATACTCACGAATTTAGATCAATACTTTTCAATTATCTCTCTTTAAATAGCTCCAGATCTGGATCTAGTTTTTATTTTTCCACAACTTTTAATTACAAACTTAATGTCTCCTCCTTGCTTAAAATCTTGGGAAAATGCAGATAAACACCATTATGAAAATTATGATTACCATTACTTGGCACTTTGTATGTTCAAAGCTTGAAATGAGTGCTTCATAGACATTTTTCACTTTAGTGCATATGCTAAACATGTAAGACTCAAAACACAAAGGAATTCCTGGCTTTGGAATTCAGGAATTCCAGGAATATTAAGTTAATCACGGAACTACTACTAAATGGTGGAATCAATATTGGAAAACATTTCATTCTGACTCCAGGTTCTATGTGCTAAACCTCTAAGCTCTACATTCTCTGAACAAAAACAAAAAAAGGAAAAATGAATCATTTTCCAATCAACCAGAGGAAACATTTTATATTTTATTATATCTCCTTCCATGATTTATTTCCTTTGCATGAAAAGAGGGTAGTCATAGTATAGCCTGTTTTTCACACAAAAATATGTTCTGAACAATTTTGCACATTGATATTCTGTTACATATTCATATGCAATGGCCACATATTATATTTCTTTGTACAGGTGTGCCCTAATTTATCTAGCTATTACCTCATTTGGGAATATTTTGTTTTCTATTTTCTGCAGTAATAAAAAATGCTGAATGACTTTAATTCTTGCTAAATCCACACATATCTATAAATAATTCCTTCATATAAATTGCTGGAAGTGGCATTGCTACATCAATACATAGGCATAGCATATATTGCCAAGCTGAAATACTGCACAATTGTACACTTTCACTAATAGGATGTTAGGGTTTTTTTAATGGAATTTTTTCACATAACCTAAGACTTGGATTAGATCCACTAAGCATTCCCATTACTCTTTTATTAAACACATTTCATTGTAGCAGCATCTGGAGAAAACTGCGCCTTGGCAGAGAGAGAGGGGAAGGTCACAATGGATTTACTGTCAATTTTTTATGGCTCTCCTGTGCAACAAAAGACTGAGAATTTTGCATCTAATTTCAATGTTGTGCAGTAGAATCAACGGTATAAATGGAGTATTCAGAGTTCTTTTACCTCTTTGCTTTTATTCTTTTAATTACAAACTCTCTATTTATAGTGATAGCTCGCTTGCTCTCTCTCTCTCTCTCTCATACACACACACACACACACACACACACACACACACACACACACACACATTTTCTCTCTCTTTCTTGACCCAGAAGGCAGCCAGTCCTGGTGCATGAATATCTTTCAATAGGAAGATTTTTATTGTTTGTTGCTTGCTGACTTTCCTGCCTTGCCTCCCTCTTTTGGCCTTTCTGATAGCCTCAGTTCTATCATTTTTTTGTTCTTTCCTTCTTTTTCTGGCTTTACCCATTTCAGAACTTCTCTGTGCTTCCAAAAAGTATAACATAGCTAGCACAATAATGTGAGTGGTGTTGTAAAAATAGTAGCTACCTTTATAAAAGGAGGATAGACTACATGGATGGCAAATAAGCACATGAAAAGATGCTCAACATGTGTTATTAGGGAAATGAAAATTAAAACAACAATGATATACTATTACACACCTACTAGAATGGCTGAAATCCAAAACACTAACAACATTAAATGCTAGCAAAGATGTGGAGCAACAGAAACTCTCATTGCTGTTGGGAATGCAAAATGGTACAGCCCCATTGGAAGACAATCAACAGTTTCTTACAAAGCTAAACATAGTCTTACCATATGATCTATCAATCATAAGATCTTGTGCTCCTAGGTATTTACCCAAATGAGTTAAAAACTTATGTCCACACAAATACCTGAACACAAATGTTTATGGTAACTTTATTCATAACTACCAAAAAATCAGAAGCAACCAAGGTGTCCTTCAATAAGTGATGGATAAAAAAATAGTAGTACACCCATGCAATGGAATACTGCTCAGTGATATAAAGAAATATGCTATCATGCCATGCAAGGTACCTTAATTGCATATTGCTAAATGAAAAAGGTGAGTCTGAAAAGGCTTTCTACTGTATGATTCCAACTATATGACATTTTGGAAAAGGCAAAACTATAGAGACAGTAAAAAGATCAGTGGTTGCCAGGGGTTGGGGCTGAGAGGGGAAGAGAGTGATGAATAGCTGAAGCCCAGGGCATTTTTAGGACAGTGAAACTAGTCTGCATGATACCATAATATTGAATACATTACATTATGCATTTTTCAAAACTTGTACACTTGTAGAATTGTACATCACAAAGACTGAACCCTAATGTAAACTATAGACTTTAGTTAATAATGATGTATCAATATTAGTTCATCACTTATAACAAATGTATCACACTAATGCAAGGTTTTAATAATAATGGAAACAATGAAGAGGGAGGGTAGGTGAGAGGGAGTATATGGGAATTCTCTTTACTTTTTGTTCAGTTTTCTATAAACCTAAACTGCTAAATGTCTGTTAATTTTTAAAAATGATGAAGAATTTGATGATATTGGTAATGACGATGATAGCTAACATGCAACAAGTTTCTATATTATGGGATAGGAAATTTAAATGCGTATATTATTATTCTCCTGTTATCAATAATTATACTGAAGCTCAGAAAGGATGCAAAACTTACCTAAGGCCATAAACTGGTGGTTGGAAAAGGCTGGACTTAAATCAAATCTGTCTTTATCCAAACTCTGCATACTTTTAATCCTACAAAAGCGTACCTTACTTGTTAATACTATTTTTTTTACTTACCTTCTAATATCAATGTCTTATCTTCGATGTCTTACTCTTTAATAGCTAGAAGTACAAGGGGGATATTAGACTAAAAAGCACTGAAGGAGGAATCTAGATTTTATCTCTTGTATCCCACATCTGGGTAGCCAACAAAATAAAATCCTAGGCTAATAGCTGGCTTTAACATTAGCTTATCTCCTGTAATTCTTGCTTTCTTTTTGCCTTTGTATTTTGTAGATTTCTTGCTATTATAGCTGCTCAGATATAGATAGATAGATAATTGATATAGATGTAGATATAGATACAGATATACAGATACAGGTACAGGTATCTGATACAGATGTAGATATAGATATAGATATAGCTAGATATAGATGCATGAGCAGCTATAATAGTGTCCTAGTCAGCTTGGGCTGCTATAACAAAATACTATAGCCTGGGCAGTTTAAATCACATACATTTATTTCTCACAGTTTTGAAGGCTGGGAAGTCCAAGATCCAGGTGCAGAATCACTTCTTGGTGAAGACCCTTTTCCTAGCTTATAGATGACTGCCTTCTTCTTGTGTCTTCACATGGCAGAAAGAGAGCAAGAGAGAGAGAGGGCTAGCTTTGGTCTCTCTTCCTCTTCTTAAAAGGGCACTTATCCCATCATGGGGGCCCCACCCTCATGACCTCATCTAAACTTAATTACCTCCCAAAGTCCCCACCTCCAAATGCCACCACATTAGTGGTTAGGGCTTCACTGTATTGATTGGAGGGGTGGGGTGGGCACAAACATTCAGTCAATAACAAATATATTTTATGTGCAGTGCTTGCACTGGAAGCATCTTCTACAGTATGTCCTACAACATCTTACTAGAAACAGAAATCCATTGTAAATTTTGTATTAAGTTCTCCAAAATCAGATATATAGTGGATCTTTAATTTCTTATTTTGAAATGAATTGGATCTTCTTTCTAGTCTATGACCTCCATTAAGCAAGTCAATTTCTTCAAAATGCATAAAATATAAAGAATAATTTTTATTAGTGGTTTATCCACACTGCTACTTTAATATCTGCAATAATATTTCAATTCCTTTTGTCCCACATGATTTAGCATTTTTTTATTTTGAAGTAATTTCAGACATTAAAAAATGTAGCCCAGATAGTATTAAAAATTTCCATATTCCCTTTACCCATATTCCCAAATATCATCATTTTACTACCCTTGTTTTATTATTCTGTATGTGTGTAACTATTTGCATATACACACATGTAGATATACACATGCAGATAAATAGATGTAGATAAAGATGTAGATAAAGATATAGAGATATAGAGTCGAAATGTTTGTAAAAGGCAGACAAAATGCCTCTTTACTTCCAAATACTTCACTGTGTATTTTCTAAAAACAAGGGCATTCCTTTCCATAAGCACCTGACAGTTATCAAAATCAGGAAATCAACATTGATATAATACTATTATCTAATCTACAGGCTTTATTAAAATTTCATCAATTTTCCCACTAACGTTCTTTTTCTGGTTTCCCACTAAGGTCCTTTTTCTGATTCAATTCTGGATTACATGTTGTATTGAGTTGTCATGTCTCATTAGTCCTCTTTAATCTGGAACTGTTCCTAAATATTTCTTTATCTTTCATAATTTAGGAAATTTTGAAAATTACAGAGTTGTATTTTGTAGAAAGTACTCATGATAGAATATTGGGGAATAATTTTTATTTCAAATCTCAAAACAATATTCTGAGTGGCACTATAAATCATAAAACTATGAAGAGAGAAACTTTTTGTTACCCTTTCCCCCAGAGAATGTCTCATGCTATTTCCTGGTCAAACCAACTCCCAACTCCCAGAGGCATCAACTTCTGATCTGTTTCCACAACATGTGAATTTTTCCTCAGTAGAATTTTTCTTTTGAGTAAAGGTTTTTTTTTTTTTTTTTTTCCAATCTGTACTTTCTTCCACGAGAACTAGAAAAATTAAAAAATGTTCACATATATATGTTATCAGTTTCCCTGGTTTTTAATATAAGAAATGAGTTCACTTTCCACCCATTCTATTCCCCTTCTCAGTTTATGATATTCGTGTCCTCTTTTTCTTCTCTCAGGTCAGTCCTGGGCTCAGGTAAAGTCCAACATGCCACAGACTGCAGCAACCCCCAAACAAAGCAGACTTTTCTGACATGCTTCATTAAATAAAAATAGTTTCTGAAACTAGCATAAAACTTTTCATCCTTGAATTTTAGACTATTTTACAAACATTAATTCTTTCAGAACTTATGCAAGAGATGTATTATTGAATCACAGATTTATGGAGTCTTGGAGATGAATGGGAATTCAGAAGATGTCTAGTTTAACTTCTAGATTTTAAAGATAAAACTGAGGGCAAGTGAGGTGAAATGACGTGTCCAAATTGACCTTGACAATCTTGGCTAAAAGATGATAAAGCAAAACACTAATCCATAGGAAACATTTCTGATGTAAGTATAAATTAACTTTGTATGACACTTTCCAGTTTTGAGGGTAAGTCAACATATTTTATTTGGAGGCAGAACCAGGGAATTGGAGCTGGGGTATATCAGAGACGAGTTGCTTTGCAATATGATAGGTCAATGATAGGTGCCTTTTAGAGTGGCTCAAATTTAAGAGTAGATATAGCAGAAGAAATTAATAATTAAGTCCACGTTCTTCCTTATAATTTATTGATAGAAATAATTTCCTTGGACATTCCTGTTTATCATCTCTTACTTTCTCTCTTCTCATTCTCGAACTGATATCCAAACATCCCTCCTTTCTTTCTCTTCTTCCTCCCTCATTCACAAACGTAAGTCATCCAACACTGAAAACATTTATGAAAGAAGAAATAAAGGAAAGATGTGGAAGTGTAAGGAAAATAACTATTAAAAATCAGTTGTGGCAAGTGGTTGGGACATGATGGAAACTTGTATCTCTTGAGAGTAAGAAACATAAATAGTCCTGAAAGGATAATTTTTATTGAACTTTTGTTTTAAAGTTCAGTAATGCATGGATACTGCGGTCAAGGCACTCATGATCTGCCAGGAAAAACGGTCCCAGTAATAAGCAGAGTGTGCTAAGTGCTGGAATTGTGGTAGTAGTGGGTGGCAGTGGGAGACTGATTAAGATTGAAGATGTCTGGAACAATATCCAAAGCAAGGGATTATCTGAAGTCCACACTGGAAACCTCTAAAATCAAATACTATCAGACTGAATAGAACATCAGAAGAGTCACTGTAAAAAATATTTAAACTGTAAAGAATAATAACATGATTTTTCTTTCCTAAATTCCTGAGGAGACTTTCTCTATTCTTTGTGTGTCTCTTTTTCCAAAATACTTAATTAACCAGAGAAAGACTACAAAAATGGAGAATAGTGATTGATGAGCTATGAATATGAAGAGTTACAATAATACAATAAATTATGTACATGAAGAACCAAGGGTAATAGTTTAAATAACTTATAAATAGAATATCTTCCTCTGGAAATCATATCATGTAAGAGCTAGAATTGCTCTAGAGTAATAAATCCAGCCACTTGTGATACAGATGAGAAAACTTAGCCCCACAGAGGTTGGGTGATTTGCCCAAGGTCACAAAGTAAAATATTCCATCTCAAATTTCTCTCTTCTGCACAAAGACCCTGATGCATTACAGACCATCATATCCAGATACTCTAGTGGATATTTCTAAATGAAAGACAAATGGTCTCCACAAACTTAACATGCCCAAGCTAACTCATTATCTTCCCAACCTCAACCTGCTCCTTCTCCTGTAACTTTTAATCTTGATGAAGGATGCTATTCTCCGCAGTCTTACAATGGAGAACACTGTCATTTATGCTGAGCTCTGACTCTTCATGCATACTATTAATTATGGTAGCCTGAAATTTGGAGGCCAGAAAAAATGAAAGAATTTGTTTCCTCATTCTGTGAGGGTAAGCATTGGACACATATCTAGTTCAGATGCTAACTTAAAATGGAATGCTCAGATCAACTGTGTATCTACAAAACTATATTTTTTGGATGCTACATATTTTTTCCACTTATATTGTTTCATAGTATGTAAATAGACAGAGTATGTAGTGTAGAAAATGGTGTAGAATTTGCTCAGAGATTATAATAATTAATTGGCATCTAACTGGTAGTTTTGTCGAGAAAATTCCAAAAAAATACATCATGAATTTGATTTTGGAAAACATGTAGAAACTGCAATAAGGCTTTTTCTTAAATAATATTAAAAAACAACTAATTCAATAGTTTTTATAAAGTCAAACTAGAAAATTAAAAACTCCTTTTTGAACACAAATATACAAAGGACTGAAAACCTATGTTTTTATCAGTTAGAATAGTAGCACTCATATTTGAATACTAATATGTGACAAATGAGTTGCCAAACATGAGGTGATATTCACATTTAACAGATAACAAAAATGAGGCTCACAGAGTTCAATTCATAATATTTGTAAATATTGAGATTGAGAATTAAACTCAATATATATAACTTTAAATTTCATGCTTTTTTGCTGTACTTAACAATTCACCAATTAAAAAGCCATTATAAGGTATAATTAATCTGATATACTTATAGACCTCGTGGATCCTTAAATCATTTGATTTAACAAGCATTTATTGAGTCCCTTCAACGGATCAGGTGCTGTTCAGGATAAAAATATAATCAATTCAGTTTCTATCCCCCACATGCTCATACTCCAGCAGGAGAAGTGGACCCATGACAGGAATCTACTATAAAAGTGAACAGAGATGAAAAGTGTAGTGTCAGAGGAAGGAAAAGATGATAAAAAGTTAGTTGAGAATTAATTAAGATTTAAAGCTTAGTTGACCAGAAATTTAACAGCCTAAATTTCTATAAATCCTTAAATAGAACTAATCATTCTGAAGAAACCCTGAGGCAGAAAGGAGAAGTTGAAGTTGTCCCTTAGTGCACATTTCTGAGTATGGACAAATAAAGAACAGAAACCAGATGATATTAGTTCCAGGTTGGAAGCTGAGATCCTGAACTGCATCCATCACAAGACAGCAGCCAAGTACACAGGACTTCCCTGACTGGGATGGCATAATTCCATTTGGTAATGTTAACAGCGCATAACTTCTTCTCCAGTGAATATTTCACAAAATTATTGACAAGCGTGGAAACAAGATACAAAAATTCAGAAATTAAAAGAAGTGATGGTTTAGATCAAAGACAGCACTATACTAGGTACAAGCTAAATAGAGAGAGGCAAATGGAAATCTCTTAACTGTGAAATTACCATCCCTTATCCAAAGTATAGTAGCCTTTAGAACTGTAAATTGCCACCTAGTACTGAATGAAAGATGAATTGTCTTGACAAAAACCAGTCACTCTGTTCTTCACTAACCTTGGTTCCATCCAAATAATGCCTGAATAGCTGAGAGGTCAGAGGAGATTTTTAAACAGTGGAAATAAAACATGTCATCAGTATAAATGATGTCTGAACACTGGGAATTAAACTAGAGACTGTACAACAAAAATGGGCCAGTGAGATTGCTTTAGAACAGTACACTATGTTTTATAGTCCTATCACAGTTGGAGGATATAGATTTTTTTCATAAAAAAGAAGCTTTAAGGTAAGTTTTCCCTCCCCCATTAAAGAGCATCTTCATCTATTTTTAGTCCTCAATTAATTTGTGGGAAAAAGACCACCTCTCATTTGAGAGGATGTTTCCTTCCTGGCAATAATGAGATAAACATAGCTGATATATACAGAATTCTGACATAATACTCACTTGAGAGAGCTCTCTGAGACCTAGGTTCTCAGGAGAGTTGTACCAACTTGCACAACTCTAGTCCTCAAAAGGGCAAAAAATTTCGTGTCAAAAGAGGGGAGTTTGGTGGTGTAGGGCTTAAGTGCGCATTATGCTTCAGGGGTTCAGCTTCCGATGGGCGCGGACTGAAGCACCACTTGTCAAGCTATGCTGTGGTGGCGTCCGGTATAAAGTAGAGGAAGATGGGCACGGATGTTAGCCCAGGGCCAATCTTCCTCAGCAAAAAGAGGAGGACAGGCAATGGATGTTAGCTCAGGGTTAATCTTCCTCACAAAAAAACCCAACCGAACAAACAAACAACAAAAACAACAGAAGATGGGAGTTCGGTGGGCATTTGGTCAAGGATCTCTCAACAAAGATGTGAAAGACATCATAGTATGAAAGATGTTACTACAGTGACTGAAACTCCTGCAAACATTGTGTTCAGTCACAGCTTTTCCCAAAGATGTCCCAAATCGACTTCTTTTTCTTCCTGTCCAAGTCCTGGACACAGGGCACCGATTTCTGGTACCTTTTGCACATGGTAACAGCAAAATGCCATTTATATGAGAGACAAGTTGGAGGACTAGGAAGAGAATAGGACTGGAAATGTGGAAAACCAAACTCTAGTCTGATCTCCACCATTTGCGCAGAGCCCCAGTGCAAAGAACTCTCCGTCATTGTGATAGAGGAATTACGCTGCTCGATAGAGAGCTTATGGAACTAAGTGAAATAGAAATGGCATCAATTTTAAGTCATGAATAAGGATGGGGAACCATGGGACTGATACAAGTTGTCATCACAAATGAGATTTGGGACTGTGCAAATCCCTTTGCCTCTGTAGAATTCATTCTCCTTACCATAAAATGAAGACAAAAAGAATTCCAAGGTACTGTCTACTTATAAAATGACAGTTATCTATTCTTGAGGATATTCAAGGATCAGAAGGTCGATGCATCTCAATTATATACCTTTTATAATGAAAAATTCTTAACACATTGTGTATGTTTTAATAGGGAAAAATCCCCCACATACGATTAATTGGGTAATGCTAATATTTCACTGTTATGGTTATTACAGTTAAAGTATTTCTTAAAAATCTATGATTATGATGATCCGTGATTTCCACAAATTCTGATAATATACAAGTATATTTCCTAAACATGGCTCCAATAATGGACTTTCCTGATGTTAAAAAGAAACCCAAATGGAAGCCACAGTTTGAATATACCCCTAGACCAAACACTCATAGTCATGTAACCAAAGCTTAAAACTGTCCTGATTTCTCTGAAACGCTAATTCTGATCTTAAACAAGATTTACGCTTTCTTCTTGTCAATGTAACCTTATATCTTCCTAGCCAATTGGCTACAAACAAGTAAGTTTACACAGTGCTACTACCCTGAAAAAGGAATATAGGTTTCTTGTAACCAATCACAACAGAAAACAATGTACTTCCTCATTCATGCTTCATAAACTGAGCCGAAACTGCTGAGAAACAAGCTTCTACCACTTTTGGTTTTGAAATCTCTCTGTTTGCAAACAGTTTGTTTCTCACTCAATAAAATATTCATATTAAGTAAAGTTCTCTGAATCCTCTTTTGATACTAATCATTCAATTCCCTATAATTGGAGAAAGATGACATAGGCCGGGGCTCTGGTGACTGAAAGTAAAGTTGGCTGGTGGTTGTGATAGTGGTAACACAGTGTGGAGACCACCACAAATCTCTCCTCTGTGAATTTGGCCTATATTTAAATATTCCATTTATTTAATAATTGTAATGTTAATAGCTCCATATTTGAGCTCTTTACAGATTCTGACATTTCATCTACCTTCAGTAGAACGACTTGTATGCTTTTAACTGAAACCTGGATATAGTACTAAAGTAGCTTTTTTTCCCTAAACCTTACAAAGTTTCTTTCCCTGAACAGTCACTCTAGCTCTGTTAACTAATCACTAACAATTATAAATTTTTCTATTGTTTTCAGCAGCCAAGAGTATTTTCTTTACTTTTTGGTTTGGTTTATAGGGTCTTTCCTCCATGCCTGCACAGTCTCAGAGTTTGCCATCTTTTCTCTCTGATGAACGTGTCATCAAAGGGCACATATCTTTTATATATTTCAGTTAGGAAATCATTATATTTTTTCCTTGATGCATTTCAATGTTTAAATAAAAGCCTGATTGGAACTAATAGCATAACATCATAGAATATTAAGAATACAACAATCTTAAAGGTAGAATATCCTAATCCCTACTGAAAACCTGAATCCTACCTGCAAAATCCCTCTAATTGGCCATTCAATTTACGTTTGGAAAGTTTTAAAAGGAAATCTCTAGTTTCAATAATGGAACACATTAAACAATGTCTCATTGTATATCTATAAAAACTTTTGCTTTCATAACTTGAAAACATTTGTCTCTGTATTTTTTAAAATAAATAACTACTAAATGGTGGCTTTTTATCTTTGTAAGGTGGGCATCCCTATTTTTTTAACCTTACATAGTTTGAACTAAGAGCAGAAGTGCTTGGAATAACTCATTTTGCAGAAACCAAACAAATGCCATTGAGCATATGATTTAACTATACAAGAATGCATCACAATCTTGAATCTTCTGATGTAACAAGACTGATGAGAGTCTCACGTTTGTCCACCACAGGTAGATCTGATGGGGCAAGAGAGATACATATATAAATTAGATGATATTTTCCTGTACTTGGGTAGATAATTTATCCTATCTCCAATTTATATTTGTGAACTTTTAGAATACTAGAAAACTCCAGCACCCCCAAAAGCTCTGTTAACTACTGACTAAATAAACACTGGTATTTGTATCATGGGGATTGGGAACTTGTTACCTAGTAAATATATTAGTGTACTAGTATTTTGTTTGCAAAATATGAGCAAAAAGAACTAATGTAACTAAAAAATGGAAATTTTATAATAAAGATTTAAGTGGGGGGTCTCACAGACACCAAGGGCAGGAATACTGCCAGATATGTGGAATGTTCGAGATTTAGAAATTTTAAAAATCATCAGCATGCATGGAGGGAAAAGGACCACCCTATACGTGCTGACTCTACATGTTACAGGTATAGACCCAGCAGGTGTAACTGGACTGTCTTGGATCCAATTCAGTTCCTAAGAGTGAAGTATGAATGTTCAAATTTGGGTCCTGTGCTCATTTCCATTTAGTCAGCTACATTTATTTCTACAAGAAAGTCAGAATTTTAATGAGAAATTTTGAATCTTGTCTTAGATCATTCAGGCTGCCGCTGCTATAACAGAATACCATAGACTGGGTGGCTTATAAACAACAGAAATCTACTTCTCATAGTTCCGGAGGCTGGGAAGTCTAAGAACAAGGGGCCAACAGATTTGGTGTCTGGTGAGAGCCTGCTTCCTGTTTCACAGACGGCCATCTTCTCACTATGTCTTCACATTGCGAGAGAGCTCTCTGGCTTCTTTCATAAGGACATGAATCCCGTTCATGAGAACTCAACTTTTATGGCCTAATTGCTTCCCAAAGGCCCCACCTACTAATATCATCATATTGGGAGTTGAGATTTCAATTTATGAATTTGGAGGGACACAAACATTCACCATTGCAAATCTTAGATCAATAATTTCCTAATTTTCAAACATTTTAGTCTCAGGACTCCTTTTATACTTTTAAAATTGCTAGGACCCAAAGTAGCTTTTCTTTATGTGGGTTATATCTATCAACATTTACCAAATTAAAAGTTACAACTGATAAAAATTTTTTAGTTATTAATTATTTTAAATATTAATAATAAATAAAATGAAAAATTCATTGCTCAAATAACATAATTTTATGAAAAATACCTATAGTTTTAAAAAATACATGGTAATGAGTGTCATTTCTGCAAATCTCTTCAATATCTGCTTTAATAGAAGATAGTTGGATTCCAATATTTATTTTTGCATTAAATCTGTTGCAATATCTTATGTTAGGTACACTACGAACACTCCACAGTACACTCATGAGAAAATGAGAATGAAAAAATAAAATAAAGTCTTAATAGTATTTTGAAATACTTTTGACTTTGTGAACCACTTGAAAGGGTCTCCAGGATCCCAAGAATAGGTAGATTTCAATTTGAGAACAGTTGCTAAAGATGGGAACTAAAATCTTAATATTGAGTCTTCCAATATATGAATATTATGTATCTTTTCACCTATTTAGTTTTTTCTTCAATTTCTCTCAGCAAAATTTTGTAATTTCCCATGTAATGATTTTGCACATTTTTGGTTAAATTTATTACCAAGAATTTATGGGTATTTTTGATGCTATTGTAGATGTATATGTTTTGTATATTTTATTTTCTAATTATTTTCTGCTAATATGCATATTTCCTTCTAATAAAATATTCTCATTTTTTGTGTGTGTGTTTGACGAAGATTAGCCCTGAGCTAACATCTGTTGCCAATCCCCCTCTTTTTGCTGAGGAAGATTGGCCCTGAGCTAACATCTGTGCCCATCTTCCTCTCCTTTGCATGAGACACCACCACAGCATGGCTTGACAAGTGGTGCATTGGTCCGTGACCAGGATCCGAACCTGCGAACCCCAGGCCACCAAAGCAGAGCACGTGAATTTAACCACTACGCCACCAGGCCAGCCCCCAAATTTCTATGTATTTTTCTCATATCCTGGAATTTTGCTAAATTTACATATTAGTCCTAGTAGATATTTTTTGGAGATTCATTGGGATTTTCCATGTACTAATCTGTCATCTGAAACTTCTACTTCTTCCTTTATTTATTCCTTTCCAGTCTCTATGCCTTTTATTTTTTTGTTTTGTTTTGTTTTAATGTGCTGGCTAAGACCCTTAGTAAAATGCTGAATAGAAGTAACTGGAGTGTACATCACTGCACATTTCCTAACTCAGAGGAAAACCTTTGTTCTTTCCCCATTAAAAATGAAATTAGCTGTAGGTTTTTCATAGATATCATTTATGTGAGTAAGAAAATTTCCCACAACACAGAGTTTGCTGAGTTTTTTATCATGAATTGGTGTGAATTTTGCTCAATCACACACAAAAATCTTGTTTTTTATTTCTTGTTTATCAAGAAGCTGAATAGCAAAAATCAAGTTTCAAATACTAAATCAACATTCAACTTTACATTGCTAAGATAAAACCCAATTGGTCATGATAAATTACATTTAGATAATGTTATTGTGAATTACTAATATTTTGTTAAAAGGTAATTTTGTCTGTTCCTGGGGGATAATGGTCTTAAATTTTCTTTTCTTATAATGTTGTAATATTTTGGTGTCAGAGTTATGCTGGACTCAAAAGGTGAGGTAATAAATATTCTCTCTTTGGCTATTATTGGAAATTTGTGTTTTTTCTATTCAAATATTGATATCTTTCTAAGAAATTAACTATTTCATCATTATGAAATGCCTCTCATCATCTCTGATAATACATCTTAGATTTTATCTTGTTGGGTATTAACATGGCCATACTAGTTCTATTATATTTATACTTGCAAGATATATCTTTTTCCATCTGTCTACTTTCAATTTACCTGAGCATTTAAAGTGCATCTCTAGGGGCCGCCCGGTGGCGCAGCGGTTTAGTCCGCGCTTGGCAGCCCGGGGTTCGCGAGCTCGGATCCCGGGCGCCCGCCGACGCACTGCCTGTCAGCCACGCCGTGGCGGCGTCCCATATAAAGTGGAGGAAGATGGGCACGATGTTAGCCCAGGGCCAGTCTTCCTCAGCAAAAAAGGGGAGGATTGGCGACGGATGTTAGCTCAGGGCTGGTCTTCCCCACAAAAAAAAATAAAGTGCATCTCTTGTAGAAAGCAGAGTTGGGTTTCACTATTTTTCAGTATGATAATCTCCACCTTTAATTGAAAATTTAACTCACTTATATTTAATGTAATCACCAATATAATGGAGTTTAAATTCATCATTGTGCTAGTAGTTTTCTATTATTCCAGCTGTTTGTTGTTGTGTTGTTCTTTTCCTCATTTTCAATATTTTTGGGTTGATTTTCTTAGTATTTCATTTAAATTAGTGTATTGACTTTTTAGCCCCATGTTTTTATGTTATTTTTAAGTGGTTCCTCTAGGGATCGCAATATGGATCTTCAGCATTGCATCTCGTAGTCTGCTTAGAGGTAACATCACACCATTTCATTTAAAATGCAATAAGGCTACTGTAGTATAATTCCATTTGCCTTTCATCCTTTGTGAAGATGTTGTCATCGATTTCCTTCTACATACATTATAAACCCCACAATACAGTGTTTCGTTTGTTTGCTCTATACAGTCAGTTATTTTATAAAGAAACAAATGAAGAACAGTCATGTGCATATAAAAATGTATAGTATATCTGATGCTCTCCATTTCATTTTGTAGATCTGAGTTTTCAAATGGTGTTATTTCCTTCATATTCAAGAACAGATTTAATAATTTCTTTTAGTGTAAGTCTGCTGTCAACAATTTCTTATATCCTTTACTTTTCTAAAACAAAGTCTTTATTTCACCTACTTTTTTGAAGGATAGCTTCACTGGATGTATAATCTAGGTTGATTTTTTTTTCAAATCTTTAAATATTTTGTTCCATTTTAATCCGGCTCTTTTTTTCCTGATGAGATATTATCTATCATGCATATCCTTTTTCCCCTAGTTGGTAATGTGTTTTCTTTATTTCTCTTGTTGCTTTCAACATTTTCTCTTTATCTTTGGTTATAATCAGTTTGACTGTGATGTACCTAAGTGAGGATTTCTACATATTAACCCTTTTTGTAAGTTTACTGAACTTCATGGACTTGTATATTGATATTTTTCATCAAATTTTGGAAGTTTTAGGCTATTATTGTTTTCAAAAAAAATTACATGCTGTTTTCCAGTTACACCACAGATTATTGAGATGGTTTATTTATTTTTTTCTTCTTGATTTTCAGAAAATTTTTACTGATATCTCTTCAAGTTTACTAACTTTTTTCACTGTAATTTCCAATCTGTTTGTTATGCCAACCCAGCACATTTTTCATCTCCAATATTGTACATTTTTGTTGCATAATTCCTATTTGGTTCTTCTTTGCATTTCCCAAGTATCTGCTGAGATTCCCCCTCTGCTTTATCATATGTCTGCCTTTTTCCTTAGATCCGTTAATGCATTCATAATCTGCTGTGTAGTCTTTGTTTGCTAATTCCAACAGCTTGGTTATTTCACAGTCACTTTCAACTGACCAGGTTTTACTTAATTTTGGAGTCATATCTTCCAGGTTCTTTTTTTCACATGTCTAGTGGTTTTTATTGTTTAAAGGAAATTGTGGACATACAGTATAGGAGGTTTGGGTAATGTTATCTTCCTTTATGTGTGTTAAATTTTTTTCTGAATGGCTGTTAAATTACTGATATATGCCTTCAATCTTACTAAACCCAATTTTATTCTTTGTTAGACTGCTTCAATTTCACTTTTGTTCCTAGGCTTAGGGCATATATCTTACTCTAGAGCATGGTCATTACTCTCCAACCATGACCTTCAGGGGCTTTCAGCTGATGTCATATGTACTCAGCACAGTGTCTCTACTGTAGGTTGGTTGACCCTACAAAGTTTCCCAGCACTGCATGTCTTCTCATATCATAGGCATGAAGCAGACACTCTGCTAGGGTTTCCAAAGTCTTGTCCTGCACATATAAAACTTGATCATTGTCCAAGAAAATACAAATTTCCAAGCCCTCACTTGGCTCCTTCCACTCTTTTACTTTTCAGCACCCTTAAAAAACTAAAAACTCTCTTACTGTCCATTACAAATGTATAGGAATATGGAAAATATAGTAAAACTACTATTTATTTAGTAGACTATAATTTAAAACACTAGAAATATTGACAATAAAAGTTTTTGATTTATTTTTTTTTAATTTAGAGTAAGTAGTGAGCCTCTTCTCTATGCCTTGGCAAATTGTCATTGTCATACTTCCTCTAGGTTGGCACAATGGACTAAATGTTTGTGTTCCCCCAGAATTCATGGTGAAACCCTCATCCCAATATTATTGGGTTTCAAGGCAGTGTCTTTGAGAAGTAATTAGGTCATGAGGGTGGAACCCTCATGAATAGGATTAATACCCTTATAAGAACAGGCCAGAGAGCTAGCTAGCTCTCTTTCCACCATGTGAGAACACAAGAAGTCAGCCATCTGCAATCCAAAAAGGGTTCTCACCAGAACCCAACCATGCTGTTGCCCTGATGTTGGACTTCTAGCCTGCAGAACTATGAGAAATAAATTTCTGTTGTTTATAAGCCACCCAGTCTCTGGTACTTTGTTATGACAGCCCAAGCTGAATAAGACAGTTGGGATCAGCTTCCAATATTTTATCCTTTAAACTTTAATGTTGTGAAATATTTCTCAGAGTTCCTTTAATTATGAAGATTTTTGCCAGTGTCACTTCCTTTAGGAAAACTTTAGCCTTTCATCCAACCATTTTCCTCATTTATCTTGATAAATTCACCTTTTCTAAATTCCTCTGATTGTATATCTAGTGTATATTGAAGGGAAACAGCATCAACATTCCCATAGTCAGTTATGTTTTTTGTAACTCTGTTTATGTGCAATTTGATTTCACTTCCAACATTATTACCTTGTTTCTTTGCACTTTTTTTCTTTGTTGGCCAACTCTCTCTTTCAACCATGCATTTTTGTAAAATGTTATGTGGGTTTATCATGGGAGAAAAGGAGGCAATATAATTACACCCTTTGCTGTCTTTACATGAACTGAATAGCAGATACACAATGTCCAATCACTGACAGACTTTGGGAAAAACAAGCACATCTGTTATTCACTTAGTGGTTTGTGGACTGAAGAGTTAGCAGCGATGTTTGTACTTTACGTAATTCTTCATAGTTAATATACGGTAGTAACTGAAACTTGACATGTTGTTTGGGAACTGGTGTTATCTAATTTTAATGGAAACTGAAATTTTTGCATATCAGCACTGTGAGAGGTGAGGACTGCCCGTACTAGACTGTGTTTGCCAAACAGATATATTGCCTGCCTTCAGAAGGAAAGAAGCAGATATTAAGCAAAACAAGAGCAAAAAACCTAACTAATTACAAAGGGGAATAAGTTCTCTGAAGGAAAAATTAAGGAGAGTATGAGAGCCTATAATAGTGGAAAATGATCTATTCAAAGAGGGGATCAGGAAAGATTTCCCTGATGAAAGGATATTTGAGTTGTTATCTGAAAGATGAATTTTAATTAATATGTCAAATAGGCTGTGGGGAAAGCATTCCAAGTGAATGGAACACAAGACATGCACAAAAGTTATCATGGGTAAGCAGCAACTCATTCCAGTAAGTGAAAGAAGCCCTTTTGACTGAGCACAGTGTGTATATATGAGTGTGTGCTGGGAAGGTATAAAATACAGGAGGTGGAAGAAGCAGGCAGGGGTCAGACAGTATTGGATATTTCAGTTATACTATTAAGAAAAAAGGAAGGTAATGTTAGAGTTTTGAGCTGATAAATGATAAAAGAAAAATTATTAAAGAAAAATGAATAGTTCTGTTCTTGCCTTAACAAGTAGCTTATTGTCTGACCATAAACAACTATAAAAACTGGACAAAATATACAAAATAACTCATTTTTTTGCAGGCTTTGGATAGCAATCAATCCAAAGCTGTGATCCTTGATGGAAGGAAAGCTCAGAAAATGAGCCCTGCATTCAACCAGTCTCTCTCTCTGAGAGTGTTTTTAAAGGCTCAATTCAGGGAAAAAGAACCAGGCAGTTTCACTCTTGCTGGATAAAAATGTTAGATATTCACAGTTTAGGACTATAAAGACAGTTCTGATTTTTGTGGGTGGACAAGGGCAGTGGACTGAAGAAAAACAAGCTTTAATATATTCGGCTGATTCCTAAGCTGTCCTTGCACAAGGAGGCACTCTGGGGAGATGGGAAGCGTTTCAGAAGCCACAAAGGACCAAAAAGAGATGCTGGAATTTAGGAGTGGCAAAAGAGGAGAAATCCCCATCTTTCAGTAGCGACATCAAAGACCACACCCTAGGAAGAAGAACCATACTCTAGGAGTAAGGGCTCCTTACTGAAATAGGCTCCCCTTTCTGAAGCCAAAAATGCAAGTTTTGACAAGATCAAAGTGACTTGCCGGGAATTTTACCATCTGCCAGGACAAAACATATTTTAGAAGAAAACAACATAATCCAGATCCTTTAAAATCTATAATATGCTGTCAAATTTATGGGAAACAGTAAAAGTAACCAGTACTCATGAAATGAAATAATTAAGAAAATTTTTGCTCTCAGCCTAAATGGCTTAATAGGAACCAAATGTTTCAATTATCTGAAATACTAAGAGATTAATTTGACAAAAATGTGGAAGCTTTCTACACTTAAAACTACAAAACATTCCGGAGAGAAATTAAAGAAGACCTAAGTAAATGGAGTAATACATTATGTTTATGGGTTATAATATGCAATATTGATTAAAGGTTAATTCTCCCCAAGTCAATCCATAGGTTCAATAAAATCTCAGCAGGCCTTTTTAGCATATTGATGAGCTGATGCTAAAATTCATATGGACATGCAAAGAATATAGAATAGGAAGAACAACTCTGGAAAAGAAGAAAATAGGAAGAAACTACTCTACCTGATTTCAAGACTTATAAAGTTATATTAATCAAGACAGTGTGGTATTGGAGTAAAGAGAGATATACATATCAAAGGAATAGAATAAAGAGTCCAGAAATACTTATATAATCAGTTGATTTTTGACAAAGGTGCCAAGGAAATTCAATGGGATAAATTATAATCTTTAAAAGAAAATGATGCTGGTTCAAAAGAAATGAACGTTTACCCTTACCTAATGCTATATATAATAATTAATTAAACATGGATCACAGAATTAAACGTAAAAGCTAAACCTATGACATTTCTAGAAGAAATCATAGGTGAAACTCTAAGTAACCATTGGTTTGGCAAAGATTCTTAAATACAAACTGAAAGAAAATAAATTGGATATTATCAAAACTAAAATTTTGCTCTTTGAAAAATGCTTTCTAATATAATTATAACAATATAATTATATTTCACATAATATAATGAAAAGGCAGGCCACAGACTGGTAGCAGCTATTTGCAAAACACATATCTGACAAAGGAAATCTATCTAAAGTATATAAAGAACTCTTACAATTCAATATTAGGAAGCATAGGACCAATTTTTTTTTAAAGTAGGTAAAAGACTTAAATGGATACTTCATTAAAGAAGATATACAGGTGGAAAACAATCACATGAAAAGTGTTCAGTATCATTCATCATTAGCGAAACACAAATTATAGCCACAATGAGATACCAAAACACACTGAGAAGAATGTTTACGATTAAAAAGACTGAGTATACTAAGTGTTGGTGAGGATGTAGAGAAAATGGAACTTTCATACTTTGCTGTTTTGAATGTAACATCGTACAACTACTTTGGAAAACACTTCTGCAGTTTCTTAAAAAGTGAAACATAAAGCTACCATACTACCCTTCCACTCTACTCCTAGTATTATTTCCCAAATAAATATATATTCACACAAATGTATATTCACACAATGCTCATTGCAGTTATATTTATAATAATAGCCCCAAACTGAAAACAACTCAAATATCCATCAACAGGTAAATGGATAAGCAATCAGTGGTGTATGCATGCAACAGAATGTTACTCATCGACACAAAGGAATAAACTATTGTTACACACAACATAGATAATCTCATAATAACTATGCCTGATAAGCAAAGCCAGATAGCAAAGAGTATACACTGCATGGTTCCATTTATATACAATTCTAGAGAATCCAGACAAATTTATAGTGACACAAAGCAGCTCAGTGGTTGCCTGAAGCAGCAGGAGTAGATCAGGAGGGAAATAGCACAAGGAGGACAAGCGCAGAGGTAAATTTTGTGTGGTGTGTCCATTATTATGGTTATTTTAATCTTTTCAGGGATCACACATGTATCAAAACTTATCAAATTTTATACTTTAAACATGTGCCATTTATTATATGTCAATTATATTAAAGCTGTCTAAAAATAAGGAAAGAAGAAAGCATTTTCTGTTTGCACGTTTTGGTTTCATTGTGGAGAATGGATTGAAGGGGAATGAATGGAAAACAAGGGAGAAGTTAGCAAGCCTCTGGATTTTTCTAGGAAATGTGGCAGAGGTTATTGATGGCAGAAGCATACACAGAACTGAGAGATATTTAGGGGTAAATTATGTAGTCCTCAATGCTAGATTGGACATGGGGATGAGGGAGAGGGAGAGAGAGGATTAAAGCAGGACTCAGGTTTTTTCTTGTTCGACTGGATGAACAGAGAATCTTTTCTACGCTATAGGGAAACCTGGACCAGGACCAGGTTTGTAGGAAGAAACTGTTCGATTCAATTTTGGGAATGTTGAATTTGAGGTTCATTTAAAGCTTTACTATCGGACAAGATGAGTAGGAGGTCGGACATATGAGTGTGGTTTGCAGATAAAAATTTAGGAGTTATTAGACATTTGATGGTAAATGAAGCTTTAAAAATATTAAGGAGGAAGAGGCAAATGAAGAAAGCATTCATTGTGAAGAGAAGAGGCCTAGGAAAGAGATCTGCCAACTCCTTATACATAGAGATGAACCAACAAAAAGACTAAGGGGCAGTCTCTAGAATATTATAGTGACCATATATCACATTTGGGTTGAATGAATGAATGAATAATGGCTTTTCCCAGATTCCTTCCTTGTAGTCTATCATTCCTTTTTTGGAGACTCAAAGGCATTACCTTTCTTCAAAGGCAGAAGAATTAGTGACTTTTGCTGAATAGTTTCAGAGTCTCCTTGCACCCAAAGGGTTGTCATTAACTAAAATTTCAAATCAGATATTTAGTCTTTTAGATAAAAACTTTGGGGCCTTCTCTTATATTAAAAAATATGTAGATACATCTCAGGGGAAAACTTACATTTCAAGGTAACAATTATTTATATCTCAGTTGAATGAATCAAAAACTGTATTAACTTGAGGAGAGAAGAGTTTTGAGGAGAAAAGAGAAGCAACCACAACAAAAAGGTAAAAAGGGGAGTGAAGTCAGAATGATGCACATGCCTGTTGTGCACCCAATAACCTCACTCTTCAAAGATTCCATAAAAAGGGCCACATGGATGTAAATATCTAGTAATGAGTAACTCACAGTTAGCAGGGACTTTAAATGCTACTCTACCACGCAATTCCTTATTACACGAAATCCTCTCACTTCCACCAAACCGTTGGTCATGGCTAGGCCTTCTGGAGCAGAGCAACACAAGCGTAGTCCCCCCTTAGGGCTCTTCAGATATCTGAGTCTGGGTCTCAGTTATCCTCTTGATTTTCTTGCATCCAGATTTGATAGCACCAGTTCCTCAATACTTATTCACACATCCTGGATTTCAGATCATCATTCTCGTTACACATTTGACATGTTAATTGTTCTATTAAAACAATGTGCCTTGAATCTGAATCAGTGCTCCATATTTGGCTACCCTTTGCAAAATAGTGAAGGGCAATTAGTTTTCCTGACCTAGTGATTGTACTTGTATTAAAGCAGTCTAGAAGTCAGACGTGGGTTTTGAGAAGTTCCGTCTCAGTGTTTGCTCCAATAGCATTTGTGGTCAATGAAATCTGCTGGATACACTAATGTGGATACTAAAGGCAGACCACCTCCATCATCTGGGCAATTGCTTTTATTTTCATCTAAATGCAAGCCGTAATTTTTTTACCTGCTGAATTCCATCATGTTAGCATTTACCCAGTATTTGAAACTTTTCTTTTCTTTTGGTGAGGAAGATTAGCCCTGAGCTAACATCTGTTACCAATTCTCCTCTTTTTGCTGAGGAAGATTGGCCCTGAACTAATATCTGTGCCCATCTTCCTCTAGTTTATGTGGGATGACTGCCACAGTGTGGCCTGATAAGTGGTGCATAGGTCCACACCCGGAATCCAAACCTGCAAACCCTGGGCCGCCAAAGTGGAGCATGAGAAAACCACTATGCCACTGGGCCGGCCCGTGAAATACTATGTTTTAAAAATGTAATAGTTTTCCTTCCCAATTTATGTCAACCAAATATTTTAATATTATTCTTTCTATATCTCCATTCATGTCACTAACAATATTGTTAGATAAGACAGATAAAGTCAAACAAATGGCATTTTAGCAGACCCACAGCAATAATCAATATCTTTTCCTAATCTCTTCCTTGTAGTGTGCATTCAAACATGAGGAATCTTCAACTTTATCTCAAAAGAAAGTTTTCAAATAAACTTTTGTGGATTAAGGAGCTTCATGGTTTCAGTCTGTAAGGAAAACAGAATCTCCTTAAAACATCTGAAATCCTATAGTAATCATATGAATATGCTACTAACAAAACATCATCTCTTCTGGAAATTTTCTTTATGGAATTTTGAAATATATTAGTTCATATTATCGCCTAACAACTCTGAATATATTTCTGTTTTGGTTTTCCACTTTATTAACTGAAACTCAAAAACACTGCATTAAACAAACTACTTGGCTCAAGGGCATTTTCTTACAATTGCATTAAAGTTTTTCTTATAAAGATTACACCATATGACTTTAAATCAAGAGAGTTAAGAGAATAAATGCTTCTAGGTTTCTCTTGGATTCTGGTTTCCATCACTAAATCTCACCTTGGCCCTCCTCTCTCCTCTTAAACTCCCTTATTTATAACTAGCCAATTGGTTATATAATTGTCCCCTCTAAGACCTTTTTTTAACCTTGCCCCAATTCCTTCTCCAGTTTGAATAAATGTTCTTAATGCTGCACAGCCTTTTCTCATCAGTATGCAACCTCACTGACCAACCATGACAGAGAAAAAATTAGAAGACATAAAAGGTGGGAAGAATTAAATGAGAGAGGTGGATTTTCCTGCACAGTCTGGGGATGGATCAAGTGACTGCCTAGGTATCTAAGTTTTTACATTTATACTTTTCTTCTAGGAAGTTCTCTAGCAGTTAAGACAAGCGACTGCTTTTATCCAAAGACACATCTAGAAGACACACACATTGAGATCAGCTGATGGTTTCACAGAGTATGTATTGAATTTATCCTTACCTTATGAAAAATAAAATATATGGAGTTTTGGGAAAAGGTAAATGCTACAGTAATACTTACTACTCTGGCATTGATCTATGACCACCCTTGAGGTTTGTATGTTAATAGATACACAAGAAGACCCAAGACAAGAAATGAAAGTTTCACTGAGTTGGTAACTTAAGGCTCCTTAGATTCACTTTCTCTTCTTCCTTTGCATTTGGTTGTTTGATTTTCCAGCATGTAGATGAAGCTAATTTAGAGCCATGACTTTTATTGTAAGAGACATTTCTTTGTCTTTTTATCTGAGGCTATTATTGATAGGGCTATTCAGTTTGATGGGGAGACAAAAATAGAAGGTTTTGACAGGATCAGTCTGATTAAGAGAAGTAGAAAATAGGACCAAGAATAAGTTTATAAAGCTTAGAAAAGGAGATTAACTATATAACATGTGCATGAGCATTTCTCTTCAATGACACTCTGATGCCTAGAGCACAAACTGTAGATTCTTCCTTAAAGGAATTTACAAAAAAAAACACCAGACTGGTCGATAAGGTACTTTCAATCCCATCTATCCAATGGGTCACTTACATTCTAATAATTTCCAAATGAATAATTTACATTGTCCCCTTTACTATCTAAATAAAATTCATTGAAAATCTAACCTGACTACACACATATTATTTTAAAATCAAAGGCCAAACTGCTGTATGAAAGAGAAATAAAAGGCAGTATGCTAAATGAAATAAGCCAGACAGAGAAAGCCAATCTGACAAGCAAAAAGAGTCCACAAAATTAACAAAATGTCTTTAAGTGTGAGAATCCTCTGAGAACCACTGACTTAAAGGGTCATATGAGTCTCCATCTCACGTGAATACGTGAATGTGCATATTAATGAGTTTTAATTTTGTTTGTAAGCAAGGAAAACATACTTCAAAGCCAGTCTTAACCAGAGTTCCTGCATGAAAGAGGGTTAAAAGGCAAGAGTCCCTCTCTATTGAAAATCAAAGTCCAGAAGTCCATCCTTTTGCTTTCTCCTTGTGTACTGCTCTCACTACCCTCTAAATCAATGCTACTTAACAGTGAGATGCCAACTGTGGTGGTCTGCAAAGTGATGTACAGAATTTGAGAGTAATCACTTAGAAATTGTATAGAAATTGAATAGAGAAATTTTATGCCCATTGAATCTATTGATAACATAGTGGGAATCGAATTTTGTGTCTTTTTACTTCGTTTTTTCTCCTAATTCATTTTTTTTTTTTTTTTTTTTTGTGAGGAAGACCAGCCCTGAGCTAACATCCGTCGCCAATCCTCCTCTTTTTTTTGCCAAGGAAGACTGGCCCTGGGCTAACATCCGTGCCCATCTTCCTCTACTTTATATGGGACGCCGCCACAGCATGGCTGACAAGCATGTGCGTCAGCGGGCGCCCGGGATCCGAGCTCGCGAACCCCGGGCTGCCAAGCGCAGACTAAACCGCTAATTCATTTTTTATTGTATTTTACAAAGGTATTGGTCCATGACAGATTGGGAAAAATAAAAGCTCATCCTTCATCTCAGATAATTGAGAAGCATTTCCCTGGATAACACTTGTGGCTGCATTTCAGAAAGAACTCCTACATAGCCAGGGAAGGTGCAAAACTACTGCCTTAGTGATTGATGCAATTTAAATTGTCTTTATGTTGGTGGGGAAAAAGTACAGATGCAGTATGTCTCTATGGATGTAGCCACATTATGGTTAAAAATAAGTCTTAGAAAAATTATGGAGGCAAAAGACACTCATTCTTCTCTCCATTTTATATTTCTCGAGGGTTGAGAATCCTCCTCTTTATCCCCACTTTATGTGTTAGATCTGTGCTCGCTAAGAAGTTACCATACTCCACAATTAGTCTTCAATATTCACTATCTATTTAATTGCTTGTACATTCAGGGCTGGTATCTCCTTGTAAATAATAATCAGGTTATTAAAGGAAATCAATAAATGTAAAGTTACAAATGACAATGTGTTTACATTTATATGGGCACCTTCCTTTCAGAAAAGAGAAATCAGCATTCTACAGTATTGTATCCTTATTGGGGCAACTTATTGGGGGCTATATGCTGTCAAGAACACTATATTGTGAAAGCACCCTTAAACATCACCCATCTTAAACTCCACATAGGCCTGTGTCCTCTTTCTCTACACTTATGTCTAAGCCTGCTCCTGCTTTTCTTTCTGCAAAAAGCATAGCACTAGTAGTAGTAGCAGATGTACTGCAAGGGATGTTCTCATCTGTTTTTCAAATGTGAGTGAGGGTATTAGGAAAGATGAACTATGGTACATTACAAAGGAAAACTCAAAGATGGTAGTTACTAAGGAATCACTATTTGTAGACCGCCATTCCAATTTCCACACTATATTGACATTTTCCTGGGAAGCCAGTAATATTTTAGAGCTTATGGACTCTCTGAAGAAGCCTGTGAAAGAAACAAAGAAACGTCAACTCCCAATATTTCACAGTTTTAGGGGATTTACGGACCTTTGAGACTCACACAATACATTCATTAAATCCAAGCTAATACCTTTTCTGCACCAACAGGAAAGGGGCAAGTTGTCCTTGAGGAGAGAAGGCAATGGAAGAAGAAGTTGTCATCCATGCAGAATACTTTTAAAATCAAGAAAAGCTACATAAAATGTAGAATATTGTCATAAATAGCATACGAAATCCTGCAGCCCCCCACAGGGTTCTGTTGCTGAAGAAATTAGGCTATGATAAAAATAATTGTATAAACTGGTACCATTTAGTAGTAGTAATGGTTAGATGGATATAAGTAAATCCGTGTAGGAAAGCATGTGGTTTAGGAGCATAGATTTTATGGTTTTAAATAATCCTGATTTTCTTTTCAATAAAATACAGAAACACTGTGAAGAAATACTTCTGTACTGGGTAACATAACAGTGAATCTGGATTTAGCATTCCACTTTAATAAGCTTTATTGAGAGTGACACAAATAGAACTCTGGGGAAAATGACAAGATGCCTCTTGAATGCTAGAGATTGAAAAGGAAGAACAAAAGATGGTTATCATATAGAATCCTCACACCCTTACCTTATTTCTTTGTTTAAAAGGTGCATTATGTTATGGTTCCTGTGAGTCCAGTAAGGCCACATGACCCATTTTCATTCTATAAAAAGCCCTATCACTTCTGTAAGATTTAGTAAATGGTAGCAGAATTAAATCACCTAAGATTCCATAGTCCTAGGATTCTCATGTTGAGAAAGTTGCAAACAAGGGCTGAAAGATCAATTCCCACGTAGAAGGTTACCTGTGTAGTTAAGCATTTCAGAAATAGATTTAAGATCTCTGTAATGTTGATTATCATGTGGGGTGTGTGTGTGCGTGTGTGTGTGTGTGTGTGTGTGTTTAATATCTCTAACAGGCTTAGCAACATGCCAAAGATGACTCTAAAAGTGGAGGGATCATATTGAAGTAGTGTCCAGGTGGACAAAAAGTCAGATACATTTCCTCTCTATACTCACTTTCCACAGGAAATTCTCTTGTATTATTTCCTAGTATACATTAGCTTAATCTCCATTACTTTGTCAAGACAAGATCTAAATCATTCAAAATTAACATACAAATTTAAATTGTTACTTGAATGTAAAATTCCAAAGGTCTTCTTCTCTGTTAAACCTAAAAACCATGGCAAAAAGTAAACATAACCATAAACTACTCAGGTAAGGAGCAAGTGTTCCCTAGAGGCCAACCCTTAATGATTATCAACTGTAAATTCTGTCATGATAAACTTAATTCTTTAATTTAAACCATTTCCTTTTAATCTTAAACTGCTAAAGTTTCATCTCTCTTACCTTATATCAAATGTATTTCGGTCTCATTAAAAATGATGATCCCTTCTCTTTTTTGGTCTCTGAATGCTGGAGTTCCCCAGAGCTTGGTTCTTTCCTACTGTCCTTCTATATTACATTCACTCACTCATGATCTTGTCCAGTTGCATCTGGCACCATCTCAATGTCAATAAGTCTAATATGTATATCTCCTGTCAAGATCTTCCAGTGAGTTCCAGACTTACATATGTAATCACATAGGACATCTTCACTTCATTAGAAGATACATCAAAATTAGCATATGCCCAAAAGTGAAATTCTAATAATCCCTCCAAAGCTTGTTCACCCTCAGCATCTTCCATCTCAGTTAATGGTGCTCCATCCTTCCAGAGGCTTGGCCCAGATGCTTCACACTTGTTCTCTCACATCTCCATCTAATCCAGAAGGAAATACTGTTGAAATACCTTTAAAATATATCCAGAATCTTTTGCACTTTTTACCATATTCCCTGCTAACCTCCTAGTCTATCATCAATATCACTTACCTTGATAATTGCAGTAGCTCCCTAAATAATCTCTCTGACTCCTCTTAAATTTCTTCAATCTACTTCCCATACAGGAGCCACTATATTTTAAAACATAAGTTATACCATCTTATGCCTCTGCTTAGGTCCCTGCAGTGCCTCCCCATTTCCCTCAGCTTTTCAATGATGTAAAAGGCCTCTTATGGTCTACCCTATCTCTAACTTCTGTGACCTCGTTTGCTACTGTCACTGTCACACTACCTACTCCACTCAGTCACACTGGCCTCCTTGCCATTTCTTGAACTGACAGGCACATTCCCACTATACAGTCTCGTCCTAGCACCTCTCTGGAAAACTCTTTCCTAGATATTCACATGGCTGACTCCTTCACCACTTTCATATCTTTACTTTAATGTCACCTTCTCATTGAGACCTAACCTGACGAACTTATTTAAAATTGTAACTTGCACCACTGGATACTCACCATGCATGTCAAATCTCCTTTGCCCTGTTCCTTTTTCATTATTCTTTACCCCCTTCCCAAGTACTTACTCCCTTCCAAAAAATTTGATTAGCTGTACATGGAAGTTATGAGTAGAAAATATTTATTTTGTGTTTCCTACGTGCAGACACTGTTTTAAATGCTTAAAGTAGTATAGAAATTTAAAAATAGTATAGAAAAATTTACTTTTATTATATAAAACTGAAGAATTCATAAAAACAAATATATTTTATTCTACAGAGTAGATAGACACTTTGGTCTAAACAATCAGAGCCTAATGATATGTGGTTATTTTCCGCCATTGAGATTGAGAATACCTCTTCACGTAAAAAATTCCTTGACTTTTGATATTTTGACACCTAACTTTTTTTTTCTAAATGTGAACTACATTTTGTTACTTTATTTATTTATCTATTTTTTGCATCCAGGTTTTTCAGGTATCAGTTAGTGTTTGACAGGCATATTGAAAGAATGTTTGCTACTGTTAACATGATCTTTTTTTGACAACATCAAGCATTGAAGATTGGAGAAAATAAATGAACCTTGATATTTTACACTTCATTGACTCTCAAAAATGATTTATTATTGAGGTGAAATGCACCATATTTTCTTTAATTACAAATACTGTGACGAAAATAAAGACGTTATTTTTTGTTATATGTGCTATAAAAATTGGGTATGTCAAAATTAGCATAAATGCAGGTCTTAAGAGCCATCATTGCTCACTAAATATGCATCAATATTTAATCTTAGAAGAATGAAAATAACTCCCTATTTACGAGTAGACTTATTTGGAAAGTAATATTCAAGCCATGAAATTATCAAAAACTAACTAGTGAGTTGCTGGTATTGGTCCTCAAATCATTTTACCTTCAACTCAACCCAATCATATACCATATATCCAGTCCATAAAACTGCCTCTTGCCTCTTAGAAACAGATCTTGTTTGAAGGACTTCTAAGGATTAAGGATTTAATTCTGCTGCTTTCACATGTGCCAAGAGAGTGTCATAATAAATTTACACTTTACAGCTTGATGAACCAAACTGTTCTGAAAATCCTTTGCATCTTTAGTCACAGGGGGATTAGACACAGGTTGTTATCCAAATATCATTTAGAAAACACATATCTCTTCTAAAATAACTCATCCAAACGTGTTGCACACCTTTCTGCATCATAATAAGTAAGATACAGAAGTACAAATGGTCTCCGTCTTCCAGGAACTTACTTTGCAAAATAGGAAAACATAGACCTATTAAGCAGTGGCATTTTAGGGGACTAGAAAAATCACTTCATATGGATTCCTTATTGGCATTTTGGACCTGATTTATATTCTTTCATGAAAATAAGTTTAAAAAATGGGGAAAAAGAATATTCACTCGTGGGGCCGCCCGGTGGCGCAGCGGTTTAGTCCGCACTTGGCAGCCCAGGGTTCGCAGGTTCGGATCCCAGGCACCCGCGACCCACTGCTTGTCACCCACGCCGTGGCGGCGTCCCATATAAAGTAGAGGAATATGGGCATGGATGTTAGCCCAGGGCCAATCTTCCTCAGCAAAAAGAGGAAGATTGGTGACGGATGTTAGCTCAGGGCTGGTCTTCCTCCCCCCCCCCCCGCCAAAAAAGAGTATTCACTCCTTATGTCTGCTTAGTGAAGGAACAGATCAGGAACATAACAGGTCCACATTGATGACTAGTTCCCAATTTGTAGGATAGGGGTCCCTGAGAAATGGTTCTAAAGAGCTCACAAAATGTATATGGAGACCAAATGCATTATATAATATGCATATATATATATATATAATATATAATGCATCCTAATGCATTCTGAACATCAGATTTTTTCATCATTATGTGGTTTCTAATAAGGATGACACAGAAATACATAATGTTGCTTACTGTGAACATTTTGAGTATCTCAGAGTAGACCAGAAACTCAAAAACTTGAGAGGAAATTGTATGGCTTCCTGAGGAGCAGATACTATTTGGCTTGACTTGGAGATGGAGACTACTGGCTTGTTTTTTCTAATATGCAGTGTTCATACATAATGCAGTTTGAGTGTTGAGAATTCCTTACCCACACCCTCTGAGATGCAATTTTTTCAATATTTTGCTGAAGATCAGAGCTGAGAAGAGTGTTTTAAGCATAGATGGGAGCAAATGAGAGAATATGAAATCAACAAAAATAGGGATAAAATAAATACTTTGATTATTAATTTAGGAAGATAAAACAAGTGAGCTGAAAAAAACAAACTGACAGAACAAGAGAGTATGTAAAGAATGGGACAGATTGCCAGAGACCTTTATCTGAAGGTGAGAATATAGATGCAGAGCTGAAATCCAGGAACCAGAGTTATTCTCATGCTGCTCCATCACTTAGACAACCATCAAATCGTAACGAAATGAGATCAAACAACTAATGCTTCTGGCATTTGCTCACTTGAAACCACAATCTATTTAGAATCTATAAATCATGAAAAAATTAAGGCCGTTTATAGGACCTCGAATTCTGTAGATAACATTTCCTAAGATTGAACTGCAGATGTTATACCTTCATTCAAAATAATTTTCTTCCACTTTACACAAAAAGGCAAATATTTTACCTATCACAAATCCTATTATGGTGACTTGCCCCCAACTGTAAAATTTTCTTGGATACCAAAGAGAAGACTCTTGACTCTTCCACAAGTGTCGTCCCTTTGATCGGCACCCACGTGCTCATCAAATGCACCCAAGTGCTCATCAAATAGTCCATCTACTTTCCCAAATTTCTCAACCCCCCATTAGGTGGGGCAACAGAACTAGTTCTGAGTACTGGGCTGTGGGTAGAATAGTTGTGTGTCACTTTCATGTCAAAGCATAGATGAATCAGAATGCCACTCTATGTATTTCTTCTCCTGCTATATCAACCATGCTACTGACATTCCAAATACTGTGGTCTTCATCAGAGTGGGTCCCGTAGTGACTATGTTACTGCAGAGTAGAACATACATTCCTCATCACACACAGACACACATACACATGCATACATCAACCTTTATCTGACATAGAGTATGATCAGGAAACAATTGTTGCATTAAGTCACTGAGACCTGATGTTATTTGTTACCGAAGTATAATCTTGTTACAGTAATATATTTTCCAAGACCATATTAGTATTATACTATAAACCACTATATCTTGATTGCTGGTTCAAAGCTAAAACTCAACAGATATTTTTCTAGGTACATTCTATAACTGAACATTAGCTAGGTTGTTCCAGAATCTTAAGGCTGACTATCTTTGGATGATGACATAAGTGGTAATATCAGTAAATACTATGGAATTACTGTTTTCTTTATTTTACTATTAAATGAATTTCTTTAGAAGAAATTTTTTACTAATTGCCATAGAGTAACGACATAAGTCATTTAGCATTCCCATGGATGATGGTGCTGAGAAAATCATCATAGGCAGAGAAAGCAATTCAAATCCACATCAAGAAAAAACATTTGCCATATTAATACCTCCATATCATATCTGGGAGTTGCATCGATTTGCTCTAATGTGAAAACCACATTTAAAACTGTAACATCAAATGGAGTCACTGCCAAATTCAATTGATGACAATCTACTGTCATTTCTAAGACACTTATCCTCTTTTCTGATGACTTGGATATTTAGTTCATAGTCTCCTCCTACCACAAGTATTATCATCCTGAGACATTTCTATAACCATCTATCCTTTTAACATGTTTATATTCTCAGCTTCAACAGCCAGCACCTTCACTCTGTTTCAGCCACGTGTAAATTGGCATCACCCAGAAATGCTATATCCAAACATCAATCATTCTTGACCCAATGTCTTTTCTTTCTTGTTATTTCCATAAATATACTATTTTATATTAGTGAGCCTCCAGACCCTATACTAGACAACCTACCCTCTAATGACATATAAGCCCCACTTTACCTGTCACTTTTCTTCTTATGTAGCTAGAGCTTCAAAGAACAAAACTTCAACCAGTTTCTTTTCAACGTCTTCATCTCTTTTGCCTCAAGAAACAAAACAAACTCATCCATGGAATAATATAATCATCTGACTTATCTCCTCCTACATCCAGGCTATGAGATATTATTAAAAAAATAAATAAACAAGCAAAGATGGCTGTATAAGATTCGTGGTCTGCAAATGTGTCTGGGTATTTAATGTAATCTAGAAATTCTTTCTCCAGTTGTACTAGTGATTATTTTAAACTGTTTCCATTATCCTCAAACTTGTGAAAACAAAAACACCACTGTTCTCAGCAGATGATTTCCCACTCTCTTTCATTTATGTGCAATTTGACTTAAACACCTTCAGATTTTTCCCACCATACAGGTTTTTACCCACAATGATAAATTGTTTCAGAAAGGCAAGAGTATTTGAACTCTTGCTGAGAGGCACTGATAGAGCTAATTATAACTCTAATAACTTATTTGAGGCAGTTTCATTGACAGCTTCCTCTTTGTATTTCAGCAACATAAAGCAAATTAAGTATACTTTTGATGCAAAGACATTTCCTATAAGAAATTTCAAAAGGCATGTATATTGTCTATTGCAGCATGTGCAATATTTGGTGGTGGTGATATATTTCTCATTGTGTCTGGCTAAATAAGCAAAGATTTTTTTCCATAAGAGAAAATAAAATTTAGTGATTTTGATGAATGTAAGCCTTCAGAACTATAAAGGGAAATTTTGTTGTTTCCTGGAACTCTAGCCAAGTAGAGTGAAGTGTTTGTGCAGGGGAGATAGCCTGTTCTTTGGAGGTAGATAATTTGAATTGGGATCCTGGTTCCGCGTTAACATCTTTGGACTAGCCTACTTTACCTCCTTGAACTTCAGTATAGTCATCTTTTTAAAAGGAACTAATTAAATAAACTTACATGTGTAAAGCTCCTTGTACATAGTTGGTGCTCCTTATATGAAGAGTTTTTGTTTTGTTTTGTTTAAGAGGAGGTAAATGTTGAAGTAATAAAGTCAAAATTAAATAATTAGAACATGTTATCTTGGGCCACCATCTTCATTGCAGATCTGACTACCTAAAAGAAAATTAAGCTCTCAAGAAAATTAATCAGGTCCAACAACACTCCTTACCAGCACTCCCACCTTTTAGCATCTGGGTGGTGAGAAAAATTCCAGTTAGAGCTCCCATCATTAACCTCAACATAGTATTTGACACTAGTTAAAATCAGATGCACAACAGTGTTAAGACAGCATTTATTCTGTGCATGTTCAGATTGAAGCAAGAACTTTTACTGTAGAAAATTTCCAAACTGTGTCAAAGCATAAATACGAATATTTATATTCCATATGAACTCTCCACCCAGTAATAATCACAGATAATATTTGCTTAACATTTTTTGCTGAGATTTTAAAATATATTTATTGGGTATTCTTCTAAAAACTAATAACGTCTGTGTGATAGTCCACCATTTGAATGCACCATAATTCACCCAAATACTATATGTTGGACAATTCAGGTTTCTTTAATTGTTTATGACACTAATAAACAACAAAGAAGTTTTTTGCTAATCTTTGATAATGTATCCTAAATATAAAATTATTGGGTGAAAAAGTTTGAATATATTTTACGCCTTTTTTGTGCATTGCCAGATGATAGCATCTTGGTATATTGGAAAAAAAATATATATATATATAAGTAAAGAACCAGAGAGAAATATTTTATTCACATAAATGAAGAAAAGCAAGAGAACAGGGATCCTAAAACTTCAAAGAATAAGTTGAAACACGATGGACCGTAGGAGAGACTGGGAAAACCTGGTGGAAATACTCCAGACTGCCTAGAGGCAGCCTCCTTGGTCCAAGAACTGAACCACAAACCATGTCGCAATAAAGCAGCTGTACTTATTAGCTTTTGTTTTGTTCATTAGTTGTCCTCTGTTGAAAATCTTGCACTCCATTTTTTCTATACACAAATATACATCCTCCTCCTAATATGCTTTATTATGTGACAAAAATAGGATGTACTTAATAGATGATACCAATGATCTGTTTGATTAAAGCCATGAGCTTTTATCAAAAAAGCATACATAACATGAAACAAAGTAATCTGTGCATTGATTCTGATACTAAGGAGCGTGGAATGTCTTGCTTAGTCCTCAGTGATAAGGAAGTTTGTGGATTTTCAAATATCACTTTCTCTGGGAAATGTTCTCTTCTTTTCTGGTAAAAGATTGTCTCCTCTGTATGGTTAGAGCAAGATTTTTATTCTATGGTTGTATTTTTTTCTGATTTGTTTCTACCTCAAATGTATTTTAATTTATAGTGAACAATTATTGAGACCTTCCCAAAGGCCAGAGATGACAGTCCTTCCACACGTGAACTTTTTGTTGTCACCTCAGCATCTAGTTCAGTGCTCAGCATATACGTTACAAATGTTCAGAATTACTTGAATAAATAGATAAAAGGGTAATGCAGGGGTACGACGATGAGACTTTCAAGTGCAGAGTGTTAATTAAGTAAGTAGTGGTCCATGCAAAGTAAAGTCATTGCATCAGTTGCTCTGAATTACAGCTATCCTTTACTTCAAAGTATTTCTGGTTCACAAGTGTACCTGATCATAGGGTGGAATTCTAGTGTGCTCTACAAATAGTATCCTTGATTTAACATGACTTGATGTGAATGAAATTGAGACACATCAATGAATTTGGAAACTTCCAAGCATATCCTTGCATCATTAAACTTGAAGAATTCAAATTTGAAGAATTATTGAAGGTCTGAGTTTGAAGAGCTATTATCAAGTATTGTCTTCTGGTGAGTGCTGACAGTGGGTTTGACCTTACTCACAAACTTCAAGAGATAGAACCTCCAGCCAGGCTGTCTGTTAAGAGGATGCCACCCTCTGCTTGATAGGAAGTCTCTATAATTAAAAGGATCATATCTAATGGTACCTGCATCACAGCAGGTAAAATGGTGTTTGTGCTACTAGAGGTATGTGTTGGTTTGGCTGTATGCAAGTTACCAGTATTAATTCAATTTTGTAGAATTTGATGGTTTTTCCAACTGGGTAAATCTGTGTAGCTATTATTGCATGGAGCTATTGGCTTAGAAAGTAGGAACGTAGGGAGAAATATAGCAGATGCTTTATATTTTGCCCACAACTGGGAAGCTGGCAATAATATGAACATAAAGTTAAGAAACAGTGTTCTAGTCTTTTTTTAAAAAAACTTGTACTCTGGATTAGTTATCTAACCTAAGTGAAACTCAGATTCTTATCTGTAAGATGAACATTCATTTTCATATTCTCTGTTACTTTTCATGTATAAAATGCTATTTTTGTGTATAGAAAGAGCAGAATTTGTCCAGATCTCCCCTGACTTCTAATAAACAGCACTTCTATTATCTAAGACAAAGCTGGAACTTGCCAGAATAAGTGTTGAAGCAGCCATTTCATATGAATATCTATTCTATTGTGAAAAACAGAAGACTCTGGTATTTTTGAAGTAACTTTGGAGGCACAACAAACTATCTTGATGAGGAAATTATCTCTTTGATAAAAATGTGTCCCTTTGAACTATTATTCTCTATTTAATTTTATCTGAATCTTATCCATCCTGATTTTCTGTTGCTGTAATAAGCATATATGCCCATAGCTGGTCTTGGCTCTTTGTTCCTTTATCAGCACTATATATTTCAGAAAGAAAACAAAACATTAGAGAGGCCAGAGTACAGATTCTTCTAACTTCACTGCATGAGCTTTAAACATGCATTCAACATTAGATTGTGGCTAAATACATTTTGTTTAGTTAGCATATGGATTTAAAGTTTTTGACTATGAATACTGTCAAGCAGACAAGAAGTCTCCATTTCCCACTATTTCTCTCACGATACTGATATGTTTCACTCATCTTTATTATCTGTCTGGTTTCTGAAGCTACTCTGACTTGGTGATTGGATGTGTTTATTTAATTGTTTGAATTAAATTTGCTCTGTTTTGCTTTGGTTTTACCTTTTGTTAAAAGGTATTTAACAAATTTGACTTCACCTTTTGGTTTTACTTTGCTGTCACCATACAGGGTAATAAAATTTCTGTCCTGAAACTTAAGCAACTGAAAAGGGGGAACCCCAGCACTGCCTGCTCATAGTGTCGCCTCCCAAAGTGGGGGATGGAGTGTGGCAAAAATGGATGCAGAATTCTATATATTGAAAATAACCTGCCAGTGCAGAGAAAATATGAAACCATTTTATGCCTTCCCAATATACAATTTTTAAAATATAAAACCTAAAATCATTTAACCTCAACATAGCCTGTCTGGGGTTTCCAGCTATGCACAGGAATTACCACACAAAGTGTTATTCTAATAAAGGAAAAATATTAACCTGATTTGGTAAAACTTTAAATGTTAACAGGGTGATTCATTTACTTCCATCTTTCTTATCACTGTCAAGCATATGAAGGCAGAAAAACTTATAAAAGATGAGCATGTCAATGAATTGCTTAATCTTTTATAGCTATTTTTCCTTGAGAGAATTATAAATTCACCACATAATAGACCTTGAATCAGGGAAACTGGAGGAGAAATATCTGCAAGTTGTTTTCCTTAATAGAGGAGAGAATCTGTGTATTACCATATTTCCAGCATATCTGAAGAAATGCAGCATTAACATTTAGAGCACTTTGAAAGCAATATGATTATCTGGATTTTCTTGAGTTAGTTGGCCTTTCCTCCCATGGTATTTAGAGCAGATTGACATCCACTGAGTGGCAGGTAAATCCCAGGCAGACTTCTGAATCACAGAAAGTATAGCTCAAGGGAGCCACCTGCTGCTGAAGAATATCCAGGGCAGAGAAAACAGTGCTTGTGGTATAAAATTACCCTCAATTGAATATTTTAGTCAATTCACACAAAAATACTGCTGTGGCTGTGGTAAGAAACGATAGTCAATAAAAGCTGAATAATAAATGAGGTTTTAAACCCTTTGAGCTACTCCTGCCTCAGCATTTTTGGAGGGACTTACCTAAAACACCAATTACTGAGTAGGAAATTTGTGGAATGTTTCTAAGTTCTATATTTAGTTTCTAGATTCTTTATTTTCTTTTCATACTATTCATAGAAAGCTTTCTGTGGCTGTCATTCCAAGAAGAAAATACAAAACCAGAGGGTGAAATGTATACCCCAAAACAAAGGGTTTGAAGGTTTGGCCCGTATAACAGCATTGGCAGGTGAAGCTTGGAATGAGGACCAGCTGTGGGATTATCGATTTCATCCATCCCGCCAATTGCTCCTCTTTGTAGAGTGCTCTAGATTTCAAATCCATGTTCTCATGTAATTTTAACAACAATCAATTAGTTCTCTTTTTATATTTTAGGTAACTGAAGCACACAAAGGTGAATTAACTTGTTTAAGGTCATATTTTGATTTGGGGCCAGAGCATGACGGGAACCCAGGATTCCTGACATTTTCTCCAGATGTGTTAGTACAACATCACTAAACCCAGCAGATTCTTTTCAATCAAATATCCATTAACCACCTTTGACCTGTAGGATTGTGGCTGAAGTGATGTTGAGAAATGAATTCAGGTGAGTAATATGCAGTCCTGCAAAGAGGGAGCCCCAAACACCATGGGGTCAGAAGAACCTAGATGTGAGTCACATAAAGCTGAATTCAAATTCCAGACTGACTTTTTTATTTGCTTATTTACTACGAGACTTTCATCAAGGAGCTTAAACTTTGTGAACTTCAGTTTCTTAAATGTAAAATAAAGAAATAATATCTATCCTACAGGAGTATATGAAGGATTGTATAAATGCAGGTTAAAATGCCATGCTCAAGTGACTGGCACATATTATTATTGGTAAATAAATAACTATAACGTCAGATAAAAAGAAGTGAGAAGCACTAAATGGTGCTCTCAGTACTATGGACATTTGATATACAAATATTAACACTATGGAAATATTTATACCATAAATGTCCCCCTACTTAGAAATATAGACTCCCAGTGTCAGAAGGCTCATACCCTTTGCCATCTTTTCATGATTACCCCCTTGGGGCTTAGGTTTGTTTCCCTGCAATTTAACATCTTCTCCTATAGACCCCATATTACTTTTCAATAGTAAGTTTTCATTTATTTGTCCCACAGATGAAACAGTGCACAAATCAGAAAAAAGTCACGTTTACCTGCAGGGAGTGTTCACTTTAACTATACAACTTTCACTCTATCAGTAACTACACATCAGCTCCATTTCCTTGAACACCTTGAAGAATAGCTTACCACTAATACAAGGATTTATAACAGACACATGAAAAGATGTTCAACATCAATAACTATCAGGGAAATGCAAATCAAAACTACAACGAGGTGTCACCTCACTCCTGTCAGAATGGCTATAATTAACAAGACAGGAAACAAGTGTTGGAGAGGATGTGGAGAGAAGGGAACTCTCATACACTGCTGGTGGGAGTGCAGACTCGTGCAGCCACTATGGAAAACAGTATGGAGACGCCTCAAAAAATTAATAATAGAAATACCGTATGATCCAGCTATTCCACAGCTGGGTGTTTATCCAAAGAACATGAAAACATGAATGTGTAAAGGTACATGCACCCCTATGTTCATTGCAGCATTGTTCACAATAGCCAAGGCTTGGAAGCAACCTAGGTGCCCATCAAGGGATGAATGGATAAAGAACATGTGGTATATATACACAATGGAATACTACTCAGCATAAGAAATGATGAAATCCAGCCATTTGTGACAACATGGATGGATCTTGAGGGTATTATGCTAAGCGAAATAAGTCAGAGGGAGAAAGTCAAATACCATATAATCTCACTTATATGTAGAAGATAAAAACAACAACAATCACATAGAGACAGAGATCGGATTGGTGGTTACCAGAAGGGAAGGGGGAGGGAGGAGGGTGAAAGGGATGATTAGGCATATGTCTGTGGTGATGGATTGTAATTAGTCTTTGGGTGGTGAACATAACGTAATCTATACAGAAATCTAAATATAATGAAGTACACCTGAAATTTATATAGTTATAAACCAATATTACTGCAATAAAAATATAGAATAAAATAGCTATACATGTAAAAAAAATAATGTGTATACTGGAGATGCTAATTATATCAATACACATTTACTCTTTACATCCAATATCATTTTCAAATATTGTAGATATAAGTTCAAATTTTATATTATGGGGAAACATACATGAGGTTAAGATCTTCTCCATCAATTTCTCTCCAGGAACCAAACTAATATATTTAGGAAATATATAATAAAATGTAATAATATATAAGGAAAAATTGTTCCAATGTTTTTTAGATTACATTTTACTTTGTAAAATCAGCTGCTAAAGGTTTGTAAAAGATTTAACACTTTATGTATATAGTCATAGCCTTTATCTCTTGATTAATTTTTTCTGCATTAATATGTTTCTAACAACATTTGCAAAAACATAGAAACACTTTTGTTTCAGTTTTTATATCTTGTTAAAATTATTCTCCTCACAATAAATTTTACATTTGAGGGATCACCATTGGATGATGTGAAAATTATTATGAAATGTTAGGAAATTATAACTATTATAAAGAATCCTAGGGAACAGATGTACTTTAAATAAGACTTTATGATGTACATCTGAAATTTACATGTTATGAACCAATGTTACCTCAATAAAAATAAATAATAAAAGACCTTGTGTCAAGGAAAAAAAATGTGCAATTAAAATGAAATTGGATGAGAAGATTTACAAACCATGCATTATATAAATTAAAAATTCTAAACTGCATTTCTGTCATTATCAAAATGTTTCCTTTGACTGTATTGAAGAACATTATACCCAATATCACAAATGGTGTGTTTAGGAGAAAAGGCACTGAGAGAGAAGACAGCTAAATTTTTGCTATTTACTAGCTGTTATTAGCTACTATTTATAATAGCAGACCTGTAAATATATACATCTTAGCAGAGAGATATATATAGCGTATACACACACACACACACACACACACACACACACACACACACACACACATATATATCTTATTTCAATTTGGAAGTGGTGATGGTGGTGGGGGGGGTGGATGTGGTATCTGCTCAATTCTGCCTCCTCAAATCAGATGAAAACAACTGAAAGAGGTAACAAAATAATTTTGTAAAAGTGAAATTGCATCTTAAGAGGAAACAACCCCCTGTGAAGAGTTGGACTTGGAGTAACCTGAATTCATGGTATCAATGACAAGTGCCAAAGACATCCTTCTGTGGTGCAGGTAGATTCACTTGGAAGCATACGGTCCTCAGGTCCTTCTTGACTTAAATCATGACAGAAATTGACCACCTCGTGGTTGTGAGCTATCAACCTAGCACTTTCCACCTTCGAGAGATAACAAGCACATTTGCCTGGACCAGACAGCTTTTCCTGCTGAGAAAACAAAACCAGCCCCTTCGTTACTGTATTATGCACCTTTTAAATTCTAGGACAATTAGAATTAAATACAGAAACTAACATGTCCATCAAAATTATTGGATTAATACTTTTTTTTGAAAAGTTTAGCAAAATATAGTTTGATTTGGACTTTGTGTTTTGTGCAAAATAAATTGTCCTTACTTGTAAAGTGAAGAACCTGGTTGACCTAGTCCAGGTCAAATGTCTACTTCTGCAACCTGAATGTCATGTCTCCTTGAACAAGATGGGGGAAGACGAATCGTGTAGAAAAGATAATAGCCATTGTCTTTCCAGCCTTATGAATTTGTGAATAGGTAACAAGATCAACAACAGGAAATATTTTAAATATTACAAAGTTATAGGAAGAGGTCTGTGTGACCTCATTCCCTCTCTCAGTTTCCTAATAAGTATGATAAATACTTCCACGAGGGTATCTTTTGCATAGCACTGATACAGGCACATAGAAAAAAACATAAAATTTAAAAAAGCTAGCTTTATCCATGAATTTTTAATGGTTTTCTTCCCTTCCAGCATTCAGGAAACTTATACATCTAACCCTTTCTCAAAACTCTTCAGAGAAGGCATCATCAGCTTAAGCACGCAAGGCAATAGTGTAAAAGAGATAAAGTTTCTCTTTAACACCATTGTTTTTGTTCTTTGTTTTTCATTTGTTTCCTCCCGTAAACCTCACTGCACGCACACCACACACACACACACACACACACACACACAAACACACACTTTTGCTATTTCAGTTACCCAATGTTGCCCTTGGCCATAGTAAGCCAATAAAATATATATATATATATATATTTTTTTTAACTTCAGGTTGCAACATAGAGTAAGATCATTGTAAGTCTTTCTAACTTGATTTTCAAAAATGCAACTTTTTAAGTATTGCAGACCAAATGTACTCTGAATTACAGTTTGTTTCTGGCAGTTTTTTTTTAAGTTAAATTGTTATTTCTAACTGAAATATTCCAAATGAAAAATTTCAGACCTTCCAGTAAGTGTTTGGAGGGAAACATTTAAGATTGGAGGAAGTTCAAAATTATGATATATGGATGTACACTTCCATTCTATATTCTCTTATACTGCCAAATACATTTCATTTGCGAGGAGTAGAGGAAAGAAGTAGCAAGCTAAATAAAGGAAGAAGGAAAGAATGAAAACTAAAACTTTGTAAGGTATTGTAGAATAGTAAATATTATTTAGATAGCATTCATAAAGAGGTCCATAAATCCTCTGAGACCCACCCCCCCAAAGGAGAAGAAAAAAATAAATTAAACAAGAATAGAAGAGTAGCAGATTGAGAGAAGACAACATGTAACAACTTTGTGTCAAGTAGCATGTATGGTGGACATAAACTATTTTTTAATTTTTTTAACTAATTCATTTTAATTTGTTGAATAGACAAGGCATTTTACACGATTCAAATGTAAACACTATGTAGAGAGGCATATACACACAAAAGTCGTCTTCAACGCCACCATTTCAACGTTTCCACCCACCAACCCACCTATATGTGACCAGTTTTCAGTAACTTAAAAATATTTTTACATATTTTATATAACATATAATTCATCCTTTTCAAGTGTACAAGTCAATGATGTTTTAAGTCAATTTACTAAGTTGTGCAACCACGACTATAATCAGTTTTAGAATATTTCATAGTTCCAGTAAGATCCCTCATGCGCATTTCTGTGAATCCCTGTGCTTCAGAAGTGTTGCCCACCTCAGGCTACCACGAATCTACTTTTTGTCTCTATAGCTTTGCCTAGTCTGAATATTTCATATAAATGGAATCATACAATATGTGGTCTCTCGTGTCTGGCTTTTCTTACTGAACACATTTTTGAGTTTTCTTTGTGTTATGGTATGCGTCTGTAGTATCTTCCTTTTGGCTGCTGAATAGTACTCCATTGTAGGCATACACCACATTCTGTGTATGCATTCACCACTTGATGGACATTTAGATTGTTTCCAATTTTTGGCCATTTGGGATAATACTGCTATGAACATCCATGTACAAGCTTTTATGTGGATATATGTTTTTATTTCTCTTGAATAGATACTTAAGAGTGAAAACACTATGTCATATGGTAAATCTATGTTTAACATTTTGAGGGGCTGCCAAAATGTTTTGTAAAGTGACTATACCATCTTACATTCCCAGCTGCAAAGTATGAGGATTCCTGTTTCTCTATACCCTTCCCTACATTTGCTATTGCTTGTCTTTTTTGAAATTATTATTACTATGTTCATTCTAGTGGGTATGGGATTGTATCTCATTAGTAGTTTTATCTGCATTTCCTTAATGGTTAGGGAAACTGAAAAGCTTTTCATGTGATTAATGTCCATTGGCATATCCTCTTTGGTGAAAGTTTTATTCAAATCTTTTGTCTATTTGTTAACTGTGTTATCTCTTTTCTTATTACTGAGGTGTAAGAGTTCTTTATATACTCTGGTTATAGGTCCTTCATAGGCATGTTTTTTGCAAATATTTTTTCCTAGTCTGTTGCTTGTCTTTTCATTTTGTTAATGGCATTTTTTGATGCTCAATAGTTTTGAATTTTGCTTTGGTCCAACTTATCGATTTTTTTTTTCTTTTATGAGCAGAGCTTTGGTGTCAAGAAATATTTGCCTAACCCAAGATCTCAAAGATTTTTCTCGTATATTTTCCTTGAAAAGTTTTGCTGTTTTAACTATTACTCTAGGTGACCATTTTTATTAGGATTTTTTTTCACCCTTCCAATGAGTGTGTGCACATGCGCACACATGCACACACACACAGGGTCTCTGAACTTGTATCAACATATTTTTTTTCACTAATCTCTCACAAAATTTTACATCAACTTACGTTATAAATGAAGACAATAAATCACAGTAGTATCAGCAGTTCCTGTGAATTTGTCATCATAGAGGTCAGAGATATTCTGTATCACATTATAGTTGTTGCAAATATCTCATACATTATTTACACAGATTAATATTCAAAATTAAAGTAGTCATTGCTAGATTTTACTTAATGTGCTACTAAAGAAGCACATCTAATATTTTATTGAAATGTTACAGATATTTTTAAAATTTATTTTAATACATTTTGTTTCCTTTCTAATCCTATGTTTCTGACATTATGAATGAAATTAGAACATTTTTCTGAAATGGAGTATATGGTTTCATCCAACTGTAAAAGGGTCCTATGGCTAGCACAAAAGTTTAAGATCTTCTATAACGATGCCTTTTAAAGATATTTTCTGCCATTTTCTGTTGTTGAAATGTCTCCTTTACCTGGATGATCAATAACAGTTCTGTGTAGAAGGGAGTGAAGAATTTTGGCAGAAAAATAGATGTTTTCGTTCAAGAGTGCTAGCTTTTATTGGTACAGTGAAGTTCAACTTATTTAATTCAAGTCATTTTGGGGGGCGTAGGAGGGAGTTGGTGTATCTTCTGATTTTGTTTTGTTTCTGCAGAATATTTAATGTCTTTCTCTTCTTTTTTCATTTACTTATTTTCAAAGTTCCAACAGGCACCTCTTCTTTTCTAGTTGCTGCTTTTCTCTCTCTGAGGGATGCTGCTACCGCTCACACTGCACACCTTCAAGCCCCTTTCCTGTATTCCACAGCAGCCAGTGCTTTGATCTGCCAGGACTTTGGGGGTGATTTCTTTTGTGTTAACTATTCCTAGGCTCCCACCCCGCTTTGTACTGTAAGTGGTGCAATTTCTGTTCATTCTCCATGGTGTTTGGGGCTTTGCTAGATTTGTGTAATTTAACTTTCGTTTGTTTTTCGTTTTGTCTTCTAGTTAATTTGCATGCATAGGTTATGGGTTATTTTATTTGCTTTCATGGTTGATGTGTATGGACCTTTCCTCCCTCCTTACTTCCCTTCATCCTTTCTTTCTTTCTAGACATGTGAAGAAATTTGAATTTAGGTGGCTGTCATCATCTTTGGGACATGAGAACTTTAAACTTAAGAATGTATTCTTAATTACATTCCTAACTCTGAGCACAGTGCTTGACATATAGGATTTGCTTAATAAATGTTAAACAGATAAATTTATCTAAAGAATTCTGTAACTGTAATCCCAATCAAAAAAAAACTTCAATGACTCATCTTACTTAAAATGGAAGCCCATTTTTTGCTATGGTATTTTAGTCCCTTTAGAATATTGCTCAAATGTATTATACAATCTTTCATTCAAGTCCTCCTCTTCATGAATCCTCCACTGCACTTAAAATGGTCCATCATTTTTCCTGTGAATGTAATAATATTTATTGCTAACTCCTAATTTCCTCTCAGAATTCTCCTTTTGCCAGAAAACAAATCTTCTCTAATATTGTTTTTTATGTTTTACCATTTGTTAAGTTTCACATTAAGTTTCAATTCTTGAAATCCTCACTAACTTGCACATCTTTTGGTATCTCTTCCTTTTATCATTTGAGCAAAGCTTAATGCTAAAGTCTCCCATTTGAAAGTTTTTACTGGTGATGTTTTACGATTTCCACAGGCCTTACACTGGACACATTGTGACATCTCTCAGCACAGTAAGAAGTATCTAGGATTAAATTATGACTTTTATAAGGTAGTTCATTTAAACCTCAATGTATTAAGTCACATACACAAACAAATCTTGTCTTTTATTATCTAAAAAATGCATCATTTTGGGGGGCCGGCCCCAAGGTTGAGTGGTTAAAGTTTTGCGTACTCTGCTTTGTTTGGGTTCACGGGTTCAGATCCTGGGTGTGGACCTACTCCACTCACCAGCCATGCTGTGGTGGCATCCCATATACAAAATAGAGGAAGACTGGCACAGATGTTAGCTCAGGGCCAATCTTTCTCAAGCAAAAAGAGGAAGATTGGCAACAGATGTTAGCTCAGGGCCAATCTTCCTCAGCAAAAAAAAAAAGGTGGGTGGGGGAAAGAGAGATTTAAAAAATGTAGCTCAAAACTACACATCCCTCTGGCTGAATCCAAGCATCTGCATTATAGTGTCTTCTTACTAGTGAATTATATTTTTCTTTAACTTTCTATGAACCCATTCATCCATTTAAGGTTCTGGGCTTTAAATGAGGGTCTTAAGTCCCAGCTTCGGTCTCACGGGGATGGGCCCAGAGTCTTGCTTCTTCTCATTTCTTGTCATTCATGTAAGCAATAAAATCCAGGCCCTTAACTTAATATAAACCAAAAATTTCCTCCCAGGGAAGTCACAGCTTTTTTATTCTCTTTTCATTTTAGGCCCCTACTAGTGATTTCACTCAATTTCTTATAAAGCCAGACATGTGAAAAGGGTATTTTTGTTATATTTTATCTGGTATGGCTAAGGTATTTTATCAAGGAGGGTTTTCCAATTATTTAGATTAACATAGCACTAAAAATATTTTTTTAACTTTTAAACTTATTTTTTGAAGATAGTTTCACTGAGTATAAGACACTAATTTGCTCTTTTACGATTTTGAAGAAATAATTTTAATGTTTTCTAGAAAATACAATCCTATCTTACAGTCATAGGAAGCACATCAGTGGATGTCTGGAGTCAGGATGGGGAGTGGGGACAGCTGAGAAAAAGGGATTACAAAGGGGTATGAGGAAACTTTGAGGGATGATGAATGTGTTCCATCATTTTCATTGTGATGATAATTTCATGGACAGATGCTTATGTCAAAATGCCAAATTGTATTCTTCAACTTTGGGAAGTTCACTGTATGTCAATTATAACTCAATTAAGCTTAAAAATTGTTTACCTGACTGGTAGAGGGCTCGTGTATGTAAGATGAGTAATATAAAATTATGTCACAATTAATTAGGAGCTTTCCTAGTGCTATTTCAGGTTGATGGATGTAAACATTTTTAAAAGTCTAAAGCTTTTCCATTTTCGGTATGTACTGTCTTCTCTGTATAGATTTTAGATTAGCAAAGATATCCTGGGAAAATCGCTCTATCCCCCATAGTGCTATATTCTAGATTTGGATGATCACCGTCAAGGGCAGTCACACAGACTTCTGGTTTTATTCACTAATTTATTTCTTTAACAAATATGTTTGAACTTGCCAGAAAAGGTGCGTTCTACAATATGGAACACGCCAACGAATTCTCCTCTTCTGTCTTCCTCTTTGCTCCTTCTGCCCCGACACCAACACATCTTCCCTGGACAGCTTCTTTTCAAGTGACTCAAGAAACTCATTCCTGTTGGAAATGTTTTTCTACTTTGCGAAGACTCGTCTCTATGACTCCATTTGGTTTTTATTTATGATAGATACATCTTCTGTATTTAGACACTGAGCACTTCCTCAAGAAAAAAATGGCTAAAAAATTCTACAGTCTATTGTCAAAATTACTTTATTACCTTACATCTCTGGTATGTGATTTATTGGGCAGATCTGATTGGGGCCAAGCCCATCTGGCATTTACTTTCTTATCCTCTCACCAATACTTCAGGATATCAATTCAATCTATACTAAGGGGTAAGTCTTTAGTTGTTTCTTAAGTAAGTGGAAGAATACCACTTGGCATGATGTAAAAGGAAACAGATAATCAGGATTTCTTTTTAATTCACAAATTATAGGTTGATAATAGCTGGACAAATAAGGCAATGAGAACAATGGGCACACTTAGAAAAATTACCTATAGTTGGGTAAATATATATCTAGGTTTCTAATCTCCAGGGTACCTGCTAAAGTGCTTGAGTTAGGGTTTTAGTCTACTTACTATGCTAGTTATTCAAAAGGGAGGGCTGGTATGAATAAGACTATGGCCTCAAAGCTGAGTATATGAAGGACATGTAAAGCAAAAGGTATGAATATCAAATTGGAGTCTTGGAAAAGATCAGTAACCAGCAGAGACAAATGAGAGAGTAAGGAATAAGTCCTAAATGAGGAGACATGGCATTACCCTACTGAATTTTATTAGATAGTGACTTACTGGTGGGGATCTTTTTAAAAGTTTCATAGGTTTGGTATATAAAACCTATTTTGTAGACATCCTCTGATGTGCCATATCCATCATGTGACAATAAAATAATAAATAAAAATGTCAATAACATTGGCTTTAAAATAAGAAATAGAGTCATAGTTTATTCATTGTAATTCTAGCGAACTAATTCATTTAGAATATTTATTTTTAATAATAGCAAACCATTTAGAATTATACACAAAGTTTTTCACAGGTTAAAATTGGAGTATGATTATAGAGAAAGCATTCAACTTGGGCATCACTTGGGAGTTTCACTTAAACTATCAGATGCTAAAGAACATAAATTAATATTTATTAAATTTTGAAAGACAGAAAGATTAAAAATATTCCGTTGTAAATGCTGAAAAGATTTGATGACATGAAAATTTAAAATTTCTGACTTCATAAGTTTACTGAGGAATGTTTTTATTGTTGTTACTCAAATGAATGAATAGTGCTTATCTACACTTGTCTCTTGGGAACATTATTTGTAAGGAGGAAATGATGATGATGATGATAATGATAATGATGATGGTGATGATGATGATGATGATGCTAAAATAGGTTAATTTTTATTGTGTTACTCTGTATCAAATACTTTTCTACATGGTTCACTATACTTAATCCTCACACACACACACAACACACCACAAACACAATCCTATGAGCTAACTTTTATGAATTTTTACGTTAAATAAATAAGGAAATTAAATATTACAGAGTTAAATAAATTGCTTGTGAGTATACTGATGGTATGAATTGGAGCCAGTGTTTGAAACCTGTATTTCATACCCCACATTTTTAACCAACATGCTATATTATCTACTTAATTTCAGTAAGGACTTCAAAACTCAATTCAATATCATTCAATAAACATCCAAGCAATAGGGAAGAATAGAAGTTGATACTTGGTACGTCCATGTGTAATTACAAACAAATATATCATATGGTTATCGGTGTGAAAATTGTTTTATTACCATATAAGCTATGAAGATGACATGACGCTAGTCATTAATTCTCTTACTTCATTCCTCTGCCTATACCTCATTTCCTCCTATCAACCACTTGTATATTTTCAATAAAGCAAAAAAAAAAGATTTTCAAGGATTACATGTTAATAAAAATTGAGCTTGAATATAATCAACATATCTTTTCTAAATGTATCCCATTTTTTGTTATTGTTGTAAATGAATCTTTTTACCTTTATAAACCATCAAAACAATAAATAAATGGTTTTATGAAAGAAACCAAATAAAATTAAAAAATTGTTACACGTGAAGAATGCCATATGTGAACTGATATTTCAGCTCTGTGGGACAGCGTTTTAATTGCTCTCTTAATGTACCTGGTTCAGCCTGTGCTTTAGGGGACATATGGTGCGTTTCCCTGGGAGTGAGAACTGTTCTAAGATTTTTATTATTTTTCAATGGAATTCAGAATTTTAATGTGAGCTTTCCTTAATTTAATCCATTGTACAGTTGACATTCTATCTCATTGTGACTTTTTAAACCAAAGTAATCACCATCTAAAATGTGTGGCATTCAGCGTCTCAAAGGTTAATGCCATTTTGCAAAGTCATAAAGCAATCCTTTTGTAAATTTCATCCTTCTAGAGATTTCTGACTAAATCTGAAGATGAAAATGCCTTCTTCAATGTTATCAACAGAGTAGATTGTCTTCCTGCCAATGTCTGTCATTTAAAATATTACTTCGTCAACACTGAAAGTCAATTTTCCTAAAGCCCTTAGACCAAGCAAAATTACCAAGTGCTTTCACTCTAATTCTATGAGGAAAATGAAGTAAATTCCAGGCAGTCATTCTGAGTGCTTTAATTTCATGTTTTGTTTTGAAATTTATGGATCAGTTGGCAATCAATTCATAGGAAACAAAATAATTTTCTTTGAAGATGCAGATTTCTGTATGCTGTAAGGTTGTAACATTAGTCTTATTTAAAATGCATGAAAAATTTCCAGCCCATCATTATTATTTCTTGCAAGACCTTCCTGGAATTTAATATGATTTTGCTAAATCCATGCACTGAAGAATGCCTATGGATTTGGACTCAGGAGACATACTTTCAAATCACTGTTCATTACAACCTAATTTTATTCTATTCAGCAAGATAATTAATCCATCTGAGCATCAAATGTTTTATCGCAAAATGAAGATAATAATATAAAGCTTGCCTGACAGAATTGTGGTGTAGATTAAATGGGATACTGTATATGAACATGCTTTTTGAATACAAAAATAAATCTGTGTAGATGTTAACCACAAATAACCATTTCTTATATTTGATAGCATTCATTATCCTAGGATCCATGAGTTCTGGGAGATCATCTCAAATAATTCCATAGCAGAAGCTGTTTGTATAGTGTTCTCTTGACGTAAGTTTTTTCAAATCTTGTATAATGTCTTCTTCCAAGTTACAGGAAGAACTTTTGTCTCCAAACTCAACTCATCTGTCCGGAGCTAAAAATGCCCTGGCTATTTCCTTGAACTGAAGAAGGGAATGTCATGAAGGGAAAAAAAAAAATGCATGGTGAAAAAAATTCAAATGAATATTCCGATTGGGTATCTTGCAAATTATCTTCACAAAATTATGAAAAGCATATATCATAATTACAGTTTCCATTATAATGAACTGTTACAGCAACCATTTTGAACACATTGCCTTTCTTTCACTTCGTATCTATGACCTTCACAATCAATTATGCATTTTACCTACTTTAATAACATCCGAACTCTGTTATGTGTGCAGTTCTCAGGAACCAGAAGCAACTTTCAATCTGTACGATAAAGGTGGAAGCGAGGGGTGTAAGGCATCACCAAGAATGAAGCAGATATCGAGCTTAGAGTTCCCTCAGGACCTTGATCTTTAAATGAATCGCAATTCTGGTATTAATAGTTGTCTCCATTAACCACGATCCCTACAGACTTATCGTCCACAGTTGGCCCTATTCCTGGGGTTACAGAGGAGGAGTAAATTCTACTCTCACCACTGATAGTCACAGGAATCATGCATTAACCACCTGCACCCAATATATAGCTAAAGCAGAGAAAGTAATGCTGAGCTAAAGACCCTTGATAGTCAAAGGCAGGCATTCAATTGCAATGCCTCACTGAGTGACTGGAAATACTATTTGAACCAATAAGCTATGGATAATATCTGATGACTTTTAGAAAAGACCAGTAAAACCATACTTAGAGAGGTATGGGTCCCTTAAAGAGCTTAGCTGGATGTGGCTAGTGAGTAGTCAAGAGCAGCATATCAATGTGAGGCTTAAGAGGGGAGATGGAGGACAGACAGAGCTCACTAGATACATGGATTCAACTCTGAGAAAGGGAGTTGTCTTGGTGGAGGGAAAATGAAGCTGTAGTGTTGGAAGAGAAAGTCTTGACTCAGACGACATCCATGGACATCTGGAGCAATGTGGGGATGCTGTGAGGAGAGGATGTGTTATATTATTTTTTCTTGGCTGCTACTTTTTGCTCTCTGGGCATTATTATGAAGGTGGTAATCTGGAGACTATTCCTACTATAGGGTTATCTCTTTGTCACTGGAATATAACATAGAGGTTGGTATTTTATCTGGTTACAGTGTATGCTCATATCCGTATCTATCAGGTACCCTTTTTTTTTTCTTGTTTCTCCTCTTTGCAGAGTGGTTTTGCATGTTTTCAGAGCTGTGGTGCAAATATATAATGATTCAAAGGTATATAAATAGTAAACATATAGTATTTATGTATATAAATAGCATGACATATAGATGTTATACTAACAATAGACATACCAGAGACACATCTCTGAAATCGGGCCCAAGATCAGTTTGTTGCTTCAACCATCTGCCTGCTCTGAAGTGGTTCCAGCATCCTAAACACATCAAGAATCTTCCAGAAAGAGAATTATCCTTGTGAAACATTTCACTCTACTAAAACACTATCTTGAAAAAGGGAATTCCTATTAGAGAGTCCACAGAATCTCTGCATTTCTGTAAGCCAAACTTTGATCTTAGGAAATATACCCAACAACGTTAAAAGGAACTTCTCTAGTGAGGACACCTTTGTCAGTGCCAATCGGCATCCAAGACACTCAGAAAAGATGCCAGAAGCTATACTATGGCCACCCCCAAAAAACCGAAAGCCTTTGCCATCATCCTTTTCAGAAAATCATGGTTACCACCCAAAAACAGTCATTTCTGAATTTCTCGTTTGAGAATTTTATATTTGAAAACTTCAGTCACATAACTATACTGTAGATTCAAGAGAGTCTGAGGATACGAAATTTCTCACTTCCCCTTAACTCATAATGTGAAAGATTAAAAAAATGTACGAGAAATATCCACTATACCTTATCTAGATGCTTATCACTTATATACATGGGCACAGCCAAGCCATCCTCTTTATAACACCACTGTCTCCAACTCAATCGTGTGTCATGAACCTTCCAGGGATCATCAGAGTTGCTTATGGAAGTGCCTCCTCCTGAGCTTAACTCAAGGGTATTTTGTTAGCAACCTTCCCTAGTCTACAGTGACCACTGGGGTACCGGAAAATTAAAATTAACTCTTTCTTATTAAAATTTTAGCAACTTTGTTCCATATGCTTATAAATCATCACCACACAATTTAACAATTAGGTTTCTTTAGTTATTTCATATTTATAAATTCCGTTACATCAATTCAATTGTTGCCTTGCAGTTCATCATCCCAATCCCAAACTTGAATCCACACCAATCCATCCCAAACTTGAATACGGTACAAACTACCCTAGAGTACACATGCCAGATAATTTTTCAGGCTATTTGTTGCCCTGATGGGAGATGGTAATAATCCTCCTAATGTGGCACAGAAACACATCTACACTCTCACCATTCCTAATTCTAATCTTCACAGACAATAAAAATATTTACATGAAAATTCAAATGACATAGAACATCAAAAACCGATACGAAAAACGAAGAAGTCTGGAAACTTAATCTGATTTCAAGACTTACAGTAATCAAAATATTGTAATATTGGTGGGAGGATAAATTTATGGCCAGTAGAACAAAATATAATGTCCTTAAATAGAGCCACACACACAGGCAATTGATTTTTGACAAAGATGCTCAGGTAACTCAATAGAGAAAAGAAAAGCATTTCAACAAACAGTGCTGGGATAATTGGATCTGCATACGGAAAAAAGAACCCCATTCCTTACTGAACACTATACACAAAAAATAATTTTAAATGGACAGTGTTAATCCTAAAAGCTAAAGGAATAAAACTTCCAAAAACTGCATATGGAAAAGTAATGAGTGAGAATGGATAAACAAACAGATATATTCAGAAAATGGAATATTACTCAATAATAAAAACTTAATCATGTAGCATGGATGAAACTCAAAAACATTATGCTGAGAAGAAGTCAGACACAAAACAGTAAAACTACTGTGTGAAAGTTTGGAACAGACAAACTAATGTAGAGTGGCAGAAAGCAGAATGGTTGTTGCCTGGGGCCAAGAGTGGAGGTGGTGGTGATTTTAAATGGGTTTAAAGAAACTTTCTGTTATGAAAAAGGTATTTTATCTTTTAATCATTGTGTCCAAAACACTTGATGTGTATATTTAAAATGGGGATATTTATTGTATGTAAATTATATCTTAATAATATTGATTTAACAAAAAGCAAGAAATAGATCAGGTAATATTTGAGGTGTTTCTTCATGGTCTGTCTTGAAGTAAAAAAGTGGAAAATACAGCTAGTGAATCCATGCATGCAAACTAAACAAACATCTAAAACCAGGTTATTCTCTGTCTTTAGACCTAAGGTAAAGTTTTTGTAAAAATGCTTCTGTTGAAATACGTACCTTCTTCAGCTGCCTTGACTTATTCATACTACTCTCATTGTTGGATCATATCATTCTAGTAATTTTTTTATGAAATCTTTCTGAGTCAGATGAAACCATTTTTGATTTTTTTATGTCATCTTTTAGCTACTTACTTTCAAGACCATTTTTAATCCACTTACTTTTCAGTCCATCTATGTCAAATACATTTGTAATATTTCCAATTTGCTCTTTCTGTGAATCTCAAAACTCCATATGACTTTATGGTCAATAACAATAACTAGCATGTATATTAATATTATTTTATAGTTTATAAAATAGTTTAATTTATTCCAAAAACATTAAATTTATATTAATGTATATTTTACTAATATAAAAGAAAAATATTAATACCTTATTTTTATTGGAGGAAATGTCTTTCATAAATTTAAAATTTCAAGGAAAACGGTATTTCTGATCCTAGTACTGTTCAGGGCTTGGAGACAATCAAATACAAACTAACATCCTTTAAATGTATCTGGATCAGGGAGAATGCTTTCAAACAGTATCAAATTGGAACTCTGTAATATTGATGAAACAGCTAATAAATGATGGTGAAGGCAGGATTTATTTATGTTTTAAATCACTGGGCATTTCTGAATGCTAACTGGTCTCTTGCTGCCCTCTGAAATCCTGCTGTTTTATACTACGATAAAACATGTAAAGAGATGTGTGCAGTAATTGGTAATTGCATTTACGGTGGAGAAAAAAAACCCTGAGATTGACGTTTGATGGTCGCTTTAAGGATTTATTATCTGCACAAAAAACGAAAGCTGGATTCAATCTTTGAAACCTATAGCAATATCCAATCAGTTTTTCTTCAAAAAATATGTGTGGCACTGTGAAAACTGAGCATTTGGATGTTTTCCTACCACGTAAAACATTTTAACTTAAATGAAATACCAATATGTATTAGGTGGAATATAAATGGATTCTCTAGGAGAGTTTCCCAGCCTCTGTGCCTGAGATTAGAACCATGAAATATTTATGAATCATAAATTTCTTTACAGAAGTGAGAACAGTAAGAATATCACTCTAAAGAGAGAGGACCAAGATTCTTGAACATACAAAGTAAACAGTACTTAAAACTTCCCCAATATATTTGGTCATGAGTCATTTAGGGACATTTGACAAATGAAAATATATTCTCAGAGGCTTGACAGAACTCCATCTGAGTTATCAAAGCTTTTCATTTTGTGTTTATATTTTTGTACCAATTTTGGGATATTATCTTCCCAGATGCAGCATTAATGATGCATACACAGCCTGGCAAAGTAAGTTCTTTGGGCGGGGTTATAGCTGAGGAGCTTGAAAAAGCTTATAGCAGCAACGTATCTGGAACGCAAAATAAATGAGAATTTGGTGACATAAAATTGATCCTGTAGCCACAATCTCGGATTTATGCCTTTGCAGTTCATTCTTTTATTTCACAAATATTCTGTCAACTAGTATCTCCAAACATATGCAAAACACGTGATAGACATGTGGGCAATTAAGTGACTAAGTCCCCACCCTTGCCTGGAAATAATTCAGTGAGACCTAACCAATGGTTTTTGCAGCATGCTCTGTCTCCATACAAATTTTAAAATCTGTCCTTAATTCGAGTCCTATGGTAGGGCAGAGGCTCCTTAGTGGGAAAAAAGATGCTGAGTGGGTGAGATTTTTCCTATTCTTCTTTCTTCTCTGTCCTACTTCAGCCAGAAGTGTTCGATTTCTCTCTTTTTGTGTAGGATTGTCAACAAATTTTTTGTTTGATAAATCTTTTGAACTTCTAATGAAAATTTTTATAACTCTTATCTTGCCATGCTATCAATGGAGACCCAATATAAGTATTTTTTTAAAAAAAGGTTACTCTTGTTCAAACATCATGTATTTATTCCTTATTTCGACAGATACTTATTGAGCTAAGAATGTGAGACTTTTTTAACATTTTATATGTTCACTTAGTTCTAAATCTAATATACTAGATTAGATTACCTAATCTGATCACCTAATCTGCTAATTTTAGGAAAGATTTGACATTGCTTCATGTATTCCCCAACCAACATGTGACAGGTCCAATTTAAAGTCTCTGTCCACAAGTCTACAACTTTGACACTTCTTTCTCTTGTAGTGACTATGCTCCTTACCATAGTGTGAACACAACAGGAAGAAAACTCAAGGCCACTCTTTGATCTGCTCTACCCCTAAATTGCTTCTCCTCCGAGGAGGAGACATTTATTTCCCTTTCTATAAACTCATTACCACTGCAGATTCTAAGATCAACTTCTTCACCATCAGAGTTTTTTTCTTTTAGTTGTTGTCCCCTAATATTTCGCAGACATATTACCCTTGATACTAGTTCTCTTCTGACAACGAAGAATTGTAATAACCCAGAATTGACTCATTGTGTCACCTTATCTCCACATCATACCACTGTGCAGACAAACATCTTCAGATTTTATTCCTCTGCCCCCAAATCTGTATACTCATGACTTCCCAGGATATTAGTCCTTCCAGGACTGCAGCTCTTCCTCGCTCTACGAATCCGTCTCATCCAGGGACTGTAATTACATGGTTACGAGGCTTTCCTAATGCTCACTGTGGCTTATTCCTAAATTCCCATGTCCTATGCTACAGGTTCACCTGTGAAGATGTGCCTGCTGACAAGGTCTCTGGATTTTCTTGCCTCTTCTCTTCTAAACCAAGATTTTTTTTTTTCTGGAAAAAAATCCATTTTCTAAAGAAATCTAATATAGAACCCAAATATATTAAGCCAGCAGCAGTAAAAGCTCATCTGTCCACTAGGCTCTTCCTATCTTCATCAAGACTCTCTGAAACATACATAAAAGCCACTGGTTTCATCTAATACCTGTATCGATAAGTTCACTGAAGCCCAAATACATTAAAAATGATCTTCCTAGGGTCATATGGCTGGTCTACATCCAATCTTTGGTCTCTGTATGTGTTCCAAGGCTAAATGCCTGTGGACTAATTTTTGTTCAAAAAGAATGGAATTATTATTATTATTTAACCTTATAGCCAATGTATTAGTGTCTGTTTTTATCCTTTAAAAGCCGCACTAACTTTTGTGAATTAATTTTTACAAATATCTGCCTAATTTTATAAGGCAAACACCTCCTCATTTGCTTCTCATATTTTCAGATTAGCTCAATGTGAATACAGATAGCTCTATTTTAGAGGATTTATGCTTTCCATAGCAGAATACAATTTTTGGAACACACTTTAAAATAGCATGTCAAGATTTATAAATAGATATGAAAGGTTTTCCGCATTGAATGGAGGAGAAGTGCTAAACCAAGTAGGTTAAGTCAACTGAGAGAAGCTTGAAAAAGTTTCAGTAGTTGGAATAATCTGCTGTTGTTTACAATTGATTTATTTTTCACTAAATTTTAGATTTAAAAAAAGTTTTAGGATTCATCTTGTACTTACCCTAATTATGGATCAAACTAAATTTATATCTCATGATTAAACTAAGCAAACTGTCTATATGAGTTAATTGTTTTCATACAATTAGATATGAGCTCCAATTCAATTAAACATTAAGACATTTTAAATAATTCCTTATGAAATCCATGTGATCTTCCTTTAAGTAATGGTAATAAGTGTCCTTAGCTTGCTAAACAAGCAGATGTAGGGAATTATACTGAGCATCTTCTGAATAACAGGGGATTAATTAAACTAGAATTGATTTTAGTCCTGAAACGGGAAATCGCAACTCGATGATGCCAAGGATGCTAATGTTCACATACAATGTCATTTGAGTGAAATATGGAGACGGCGATAGGAGAAGAAAATCATCTGAATGTTTCCTTAGCTGTCAGTTATGTGTGATGATTTCCTACTATATAATGTCCACTATGAGAATGTTCCTGCATTACCATGTTTGGAAAAAAAATAGAAATAGAAAATTTTCTTCTTCTTAAGTACTCTTTCCAACTTCCAATAACTCCTCCTCCTCCTCTCTTCTGCAAATCTACGTCCCTCATTCAAAAGAAGGTATCAGGTATGAAAACTTTGTATGATTGCAACCTCCCTTCCTCCCTATTAGTCTCATCTTTCCTCCTCTCTTCTCTAAGAGCTTCTCTTCAACCTGCAAAACTCACATGAAGATACCCATCCTGTGTATCATTCTTTAAATAGTGATTGTTAGATTTAAATAATAAGTGATGCATTGTTTTAAAATTGCAAAGGAATTATTTATAAACTTTAGTGTGTTTCAGAACCACCTTTGTGGGAGGTGTAAAAATAAAAATTCCTAGGCTCCATCCCTTAAGATTTTTTTTTTTTTTTTGGTAGGTCTGTTTGGGGCTTAGGAATCTGCATTAAAAAACCTTTACCTGAAGTCTGAAGCAGGTTAACCCCAAACTAGATTTTGAGAAATACTATCAGAAAATTCTGAAGCCCTTTAAAGTCAATATGTTTTCAGTATCTGAAGGAAATAGGGTTTTCTAAGTGCCCCCTTCAACTCACATCCTACTGTGGAAGATCAATTTCCTTAGTAACTAATCATTAGTTAGTTTTAATGTTTTTGAATGGACATTCTCACCCATTGAAGTGGGCACTTGGTAAGCTATTTCAATCTGGAAACACATATTACTCAATTCTGGGAATCTTAAAAAAAATTATTTCTGTGAAAATTTCCTCCCCAATGTTTTCTCTTATCTATTTCTGTAATTTTTATTAGTCACATATGACATTCTGAATTGTATCTGTGATCTTTTCATTCCTATTGTGCGTCCACTTATTTAGTTTTATTTTCTGAGAGTTTCAATCAATTTGGTCCTTCCACTCTTTACTGAATTTTCAAAAATTTCAACTTTCATATTTTTAACTTCTATTTTTCTTCCTTCTGTTCCATTTAAAGCTTTTTTCACATTTTATAAAAGCAGTATCTTCTCTTTTTTTGAAATTTCTTATTTTTCTCATTGTTTCAGCTTCCTCTATTTTTTTTTCTTTTTATTTCTTTTTAAAAATTTTCTTCATCACTTTCTTTCTTTTGGAGCCTTTCCTCATATATCTGGTAACTCTTGACTGGCATTTATGTTGGACATGGGTTAAAGGGAAATCAGAAGTTTTACTGGATTGACCCAATGTGTTTCTCATAGTAGGATGATAAGAAAACCAGGTCACTTTTATTTGGGAGGGAGAGAAACCACTAATATTCCTATTTGCAAGTCTTTTCTCTAGGTAACTTAATTTCTTCTGAAAATTTTTCCAACTGTGGAGTATAAAGCTGGCAGTTACTGTTCTGAAAGTGGGGGCTGGTGGGGGGGAGTTTGGCCCAGCCAAGACAGCATTCACACTTAAAGTTCTTGATTGGACTCCTATGTCTTAGCCCTCCCTCCTCTGTACCTGAATTCCAACAAGCAGAGCCTCCTCTGTGTTTAAAGTTCTGAGAGACTGTCTACAGAGATTGGAAGAGGGGCTGCTACTTGTCTGTTCTGCAAGGTGGGTGGAAATTCAGGACTCTGAAAGATTTTTATCCAGATGACCAGACAATCGTCTGTTTATGTCTCCATCCAGGATATCTGGTGTCTGCAAATCTGAAGTCTCTCTGGGGTCCTGTGGTGGGGGTTACATTATCTTGACTACCATTAATGTTTTCCTCTGCACTGCCTGGAGAATGTTTTTCTCTTTATTTGTTCTGCCAAGCTGTTTATCATTCCTACATCCACTTTTAGGGGTTAAGGATATCTTCTACTTTCACTGAAGACCACAGCTTCTATTGGAAAGCTTTCTTCTTACAGATGTTCTATCCAGACTCCATTAACTTCTCCTCCCTTTTCTCTTTAAGTCTAGGGGTGGTAGCTCTCTGCTGTTACTAATCCAAAGATACTACAGTATTCTTTGCTGGTTTTTCTTAAACCTATGTTATTAGTCCTTTTATTAAACTTCTCAATTTCCTGTTCTGAGAGTGACATGTTTTTGATGAGATTCCCAAAAGAAAAAAAAAAGGCACTTAATCTGTGACACATTAGGTGCAACACATGTAATTTCACAAGATTTTATAAGAAACCAAGCTGTTACAGTCTATAATTACCTGACTGAATCTACAAAAAGCCACATTTAAACAGAACTGATAGGGTTTTCAGAGAATTAAAGTGGATTCACTATGGTGGACATTCAGAAATTCCCGAGTTATCAAGAGCTGGGAAGGCTACAAAAGTAATTTATTCTCCAAGATCCTTTTGATGAATTACCTCTCTTTGTAGTAAGTTCTGCTGTACGGATGATACAAGGAGCTATCCAAGGTACTACTGAGTGCTCACAAAGACCAGGAGTTAGACTGGACCACAATCCACCCAGAGTCTTACAGTACCTGTCAAACTACTGACAACATGCAGATTTACAAGACAAGTTAGTGCAGAGCCGCAAACAAAGATAAAGACATTCAGTGTTTTTGAAATAAGAAGATATGGGACATTCCTACCATGAAAAGACTGAAAATACTTCTAGCATGTCTCATATAGTAGGGCATCATTATAGATCTGTTAATTTTGACAATCCTCAGCAATTAACTTAGGAATTGAGTTGGAAGTCTGATAATACATGTCAGCCTATAACAAGTATTAAAAATTGTGCCTCATAACACATCACCATCATAAAATTTCATTTCTTCTAATAGCCTTGGCTATGCCTCGGTCCACTTTCAACTAATGACCAAAATCAGAATTAATAACTTACATGGGGTATGGTTTTCTAGAACAATCCTCCAATTTCTGTGTATAGTTACTAAGAAAATATCCAAAAAAAAGCATAAGAAAGATATTATTATTAATATTATTATGCATGCTTTAATTGTATTCTTTTAATCAGACCTTGCAGAGTTTTAGTCCACTGCCTCAGAATTATCTCCAGAACACTTGGAAAATGATTCAAATGTATGTAGGGCAATTCCTCTTCAAAGGACAGCAAGGGCTATGAGATCAGCACAACTAAGTGGCTGATGCCTTATAAATTTGGACAATACATTTATTGATGAAAATTCTGTATATCCATCCAACTCCCCTAACTTGCTTTCTACTCTGTTCCTTTTATAGTCAATAACAAATCAAATAATAATGATGATTATGCCATAGTCATTTCTTTTATTTTTTTGATACTGAGTCTTGAAAAACAAAAACAATCATTAGGAAAATGCAAATTTTTCGCTTGCGACTTTCAGTTCTTCTTATGTTATATCTGAATAGATATTCTGCATAAGAAATATGCTAATTGATAATTAGGAAATTGACATTTTAATAGGCTACATAACATTTATTTTTGACTCATTTATTGTTTTTAGTTAAATATAGAATTGAAACATTTTTCCCATAGAGATTTTATAGAATGATCCCTATTCATTTTTCCCCTCTCTACACAATAGAGAAAAATATTGGGCTATTTCTTTTAGAGACTTTTCCAAATATCTTTTATATTTTGTTTGTTTCTGGGTACAAACTGCACTTGAGAACAAAGAATGCATTTTACATGGCATAAAAGAAAGATGAGGAACAATTCCAACCATAAGCATCTTCTTGTCAATATTCTGTCAATGCACTCTCTGGCTTATTAATTTCCCAGTAACTTCTCTTGCTTCTATCAGAATACTTTTATATACTTACCTCTCCAAATATAGTTCTTTCTCTCTGCAATCACATGGTGATTCTTTCAGTGCTTTAGTATATTCATGGTAGGCCAGATATTAGACAATTTGATGAATGCCATTTTATTTATAAAGGAAATAGAATATATTTTAGAACTAAGCATTAGTTTTATAACTTTCATAAAATATGTGAATAATAATCATTGTGTCCACAGCTTGCAGGGCAATGAACTACAACAGTAGATAAAGAATGCAGGTGCCAGGAGGGAAAATGTGTACAGCTTAATTTCTTTAAAAAGACACCTAGAGTTAATAAATCCTAAAATGAACTAATGAATGACATGGGGTAAACACTTTAATCTTCCTACTTGAGCAGAAATACATTTTGTTTAGCTTGCTCTTTCAAGTTCTCAGTCAGGAGAATCTGGGGAATTCTTTTGTGGAGATGGATATGCTAATTAGACTGACTGTAGTCATCAATTCACTATGTATATGTATCATAAAACAGCCTGTTGACACCTTAAATATATACAATTTTATTACAAAATGAAATAATATGAATAAAGTGAAACCAATTGTTTTATAGTTTACAAGATATTTTACTATACTGTCAGGTTTGAAATAGTCTGCCCTTGAATAACGCTGGTCTAGAAAGTAGACTCCTGCAGTCCTGAAGGCCTCCAGAGAGTTTAATTTTAGAAAGTTGAATTGGGTGAAGTTGAAATAGGAAACAAAAACTATGGTTTTTCTGTGAATTTTATTCCCAACTGGCTGTGTGACTTAGATTCATTTTTTTTTAATATCTCTGAACTTCATTTTCCTTTTTTCTGAGAAAAGTGTACTAGAGAGATGTCTTACAAAGAAGCAAAGATGTCTTACTGTGGTTCTTTGGCATGCATACTTGGACAGAAGAAAGGAAAAGTACTTTCCATAATGGAATACCTTAGTACCTGTCTCCAGACACTAGAGCCACAGAGCTGTGACAGAGAACATACTGCCTGTATTCTCTTTCTAACCTTTCACCTATCCCTGAATTTGAATGTCTGTGATGTATCCTTCCCTTGTAAACCTCAGAATATTTTTAAGTAATTAGTTATAAATTTGAATATTTTAATTTGAAGATATGACTTCTGAAAACATCTTTTCCTTCTCAGGATGCTAACACTTTACTCAAAAAAAGAACAAATAATAAGTGGCTGAAATTATATCATCTACTACAAGAGGAGATGGATACATGTACACACATGCCAATATCCATTACTGTATAATTTATTGATAGGCCTTCTGCCATTCTTGGATCTAAATCTCAGCTTTGCTTCTTCTTATTGACTTTGAGAAATTATGAAAACGCTCTAAGCAGTATTTCAGCTCATTAAAAGGGGGGATATCTAAGAGCATTCCTCACTTGTTTATGGAGAGGAGACATGAGAGAATATATGTAAAGTGATGAACAAAGTACATGGTAAACAGTAAATAGACAATAATGAATGTGAGTTATTATTATTGCTGTTGTACCAAAATGGAGAAAAGACTGTTCATAAAGATATTTTGGTAAAATTGTTGAGACCAGACCCTCTGAGATTAAATCCTTCTGGATTCAAATCTCAGATACAATACTAATTGGTGGTTGACCCCTAAACAAGTCTTTAAACTCTGTGCATCATCTACTCCATTTAAAAAAAGACGCAAGAATGTCTATTCACAGAATTGTTATGAGGAGTAAATGGATTGCCACATGTAAATCACTTACAACAGTGTAAATATTATTGCTATTTTTCTTCTCATTTCAACTCTTAGGGAAAGCACTACATTTGTTTGAAAAATAATCTTGATAAGGATTAAGATCAAGCAGAAACTACCCACAGCTCCCCTTACGAAGGTCTGGGTGTCATTGGTGGCATGGCTTCAGAAGAAGGGGAATGAAAATCTGCAAAATAGAGGCAAGAAACACGTCTGAAGTGAGGCAATCTAAGGGGAGAAAGTGGAGGGAATGGATGAGAATGAGGAGGCAAGAACATGAAGTACAGATCATTATAGGAATGTGTTCCCAGCAGATTTTTTTTTATGTAAAAGAATATTGAGTGGCTTCCCCTAAAACCAAGAAATTCTTGGTGAGAGGGGATTTTTTTTTTACTAAATCAAAAAAGAACCAAGCAATATAGTGCAGATGAGTGGGTAAATCAGCTTACCTGGAGGCAAATTTAATTGTGGAATTCTCTGCTGATAACTTCAGATCAAAGATATCACTAACTAATATTTTTTGTGTGCCTTCTACATGCCAGACATTATATGGGAAAGGATCATTATAATGGTATGTAGGATTCTCAAGAAAAAAGTCCCATTTGGGGCTCAGATTTCTCCTGAAGCTGGCCTTTTAATGATTTTCCTTCTTAAGAGAACACAGTTTTCTAAAATTATGGGCATTATATTTATGTGTGATAGGCCAACAGCTACAAGCCACTTCCTAGTCAGAATGCTATTGCATAAGTATAATGGGGCAGAAAAAAAATAGTGCAGGCAAATCTGATACTTGGTTTGCTATTTATCCTGATACCTGTCCTTTTGATAAGTCTATATGATTCTATAAATACATAAAGAACAAATTTTCTCACTTGTATTCCAGGGAGGCAAAAAAAAAAATGACTCTTTGTAAGCCAGACCCATGATGTAGGATCTCATGGGTAGAGGTCTAACTGGAATAGAATGATGGAGGTCTGTATCTGAGCCCTGGGGAAAGTAATCTAAATGGCCAGGTGCTGTTTTCCCTTACCCCACCCCCATAGTGGTAGGAAGACTTGTTAAGTTGGCAGAGGCTTGATTGACCGTGATGGCTAGGCTGGGCCCCAGTTCTTTGCTCATCTACAACAAAAAACTAAGGGGGTGGGGCCAACTTGGTGTTCTGGAACTTTTAGACCTTTTATAACCAACACGTTCAGACAATGAAAGAACTGGGACTCACATCTAACCATTTTTGGACATTTCATTCAATACGGAATATAGACTGGATGAAATTTCTGACCAGTTTCTATCTGATGATTTCCTGAAATTTTTCATGACAATTAAGGAATCCACATATAGGGAACATTATGTCTCTTGATATTTTCTAAAGTACTTATTCAGAGAGACAGTCTTTGGCTTATTTCTGGATTGGTAAAGAGAGATTCCAGAGATAGGCAGGCGTATAGCGTGTGTTATCTAAAGGAAGATCTTGAGACAAATTTTTACTAATTAAATTGAAGTAAAAAAGTATTCCTAGCAGTTGCAGGTGTGTAAAAGGCTGTGAGAGGGTGAACATATATATTGTAATCTAAAATGAGACTTATATGTGAAAGGGGACACTGACATATAGATATATCATTTTATTACCTGATACACTGGTGGTCTTATAAAATATTTCCATTTAAAAAATGATTTTAAGAATAAAATTCCTTCTTAAAAATTAAAGTATATCCATGTACATCAAAGCAAAAGTAATTCTTCATATTCATTATTTGCACTTTACATAATAAGCAGGATATATTTTTCTTCAGGGTTATGTACATTAATCAAATTCTTAACCATATCTATTTTAATACACTTTCACTAGTATTTTTCTAAAAAGTATGATCTTGAATTGATAATAATTTATAAAACATTGACTAAAATCATTTTGAATGTTGCATTCTATGTTTAATAAATTGGAAATTGTTGAAATCTTTATTTAACTCTTCTCTTAAAACATAATGGTTTTTGAGAAAATTCTTTCTCTACAAGTGCTGAGGTTCTTGATAAGCTCACAGAAAATTGTTCTAAGTGAAAGATATTCTTAATTCAATTTTTTTGCATTAAAATGTGCAAATATTTCAGCTTATGAATTTTCATACCTATCATTTTCTCATATCCACGTGGGGTATAGAAGCATGAAAATACCTCTATAACCAAACCTTGTTAAATAAGTTGCTTCTATTGATGATTTTTTGCGATGATTTTCCCTATTTAGATGCAGCAAAAATTATAGACCTTTTGATTTTATTCCATTCGAGTATAAATTATAAATTTATCTAAATAAAAATATGAGCCCAATCAAAATATTATTCCTAAATTCAAGTGATTCCCAAGTACAGGTAACAAATTATAGTACTAAATTTTGTACACCACTTGAGCTCATACCACTTTTTATTTTTCTGTGTCTAACTTCCGTTTGAAGTTCAAAATCTTCCTATTTGCAATTTTTGTTTCCCAAAAACTGCAAGGGCACTCTTAAAATAAGTTTTTGAGTAAAGATTTCCATTTAAAGTAAATGCAACCAAATTTTCAGGTACACCTTTACGATAGTTTCAAAACAAGGGCATAATGCTTATGCTGATGTACAACATAATTATTTAAAGCCTCAAGCATTTCTAAAATCTGATAAATAATGAATAGCAAAGAAAGCACATACTGCTTTGCTCAATATATTTTTCATATTCAATATCAGCTCCATCACAAAATGTTGTAATTTAATTTATCTGTGTGTGTATGTACAATATTTGTTAACTACGCTGTCAAATTACAGATTTTATTTTGAAATAGCACAGCTTATTTGGATATATTATTTATTATGTGTGAACACAACCATTTCTAAGTGCATCTGTGTTCCATACTTTCTCAATTTAGTGAAAATATTATTTTTATCATGACTATGTTCTACCAAAACTCATATTCCTATCATCACTGCAAAAAAACCCTCTTCAATGGCAAATTTCTAAACTTCATTTACACTACTATTCACAGTAGCTTAAGATCTTTCATCTTCAATGAAATAAACTTCCAATGTATTTCTTTTGATTTCAAGAATTGATTGAAAGAATGGAAATCTTCTTAGAATTAACTGAACTGATTTTCAAAGTAAGCATCTGATGACACTAACATAAAATTTAGATTGTTTAACTCTGCAAAACTCACCTTCTGCTAATGGAATTAACATACTAAGAGTTATAACTTCATTATACATATTTGGATAAGAAAACAGAATAAAAAATGAGTAACGTTAAGTTAGAAAATGTTTGTTTGCTATAAATGACAAGTCATGCTTCACAGAATGATGTTTCCCAGAAAACATACTTTCTGAAGCTGCAAGGAGTAAATTGCCATCTTTGGGCAAAGTCTTCTTAAATAACCACTAAGTTTTGAAGACTATTGTATTCTACAATCCTTTCTTCTAGTTTTTACGTGGTCCATATCACTGTGACCTCCTTGGTGAGTGGAATTTGTCAACATTCTCTGCAAGTTATATATTTGTTAACATTATTGATTAGCAGAAATTTGGTATTCATTTCTCATGAACATGAAGTTTGCTTATTTTTTAATTTGATGATGCAAAACTGGTCTGTTCCAGAATGAAAAGCATTACCAAACAATAAATCAAATGAGTTATTTTAGTTCTACATATCACATTAAATTGAAAACCCCAGTAAGTCATTCAGACTCTCCCATGTTCTAAGGCAGGGCTGCCCATCCTGTTGTTTTGCATCTGTTGCACATATACCCTACCTATAATTTACCACCATGTTTCTCTGTCCCAAAAAACTGGAAGCCTGGAGACCAGGCATCCTGCAGATTGCTGCCACAGGGATGGCACAACTGCCTGTTAAAGAAGTGGCCACCTGGCACAGGTTAGATTACTTCTCTCATCACTAAAGGAGACTGGAAAGAGTTACCCCACCCCAGTCCTGTCCAAGCATACTTCATCCCCTGCATACTGTCCTTCAGAGTAAGACGCTAATTTAAATCTGTCTAGAAAGGTCAAAAAAAGAGACAGGGAGCCAGCCCGGATGGCTTAGTGGTTGAAGTTCGGGGCACTCTGCTTCAGCGGCCAGGGTTTGGTTTCTGGCCATGGAACCAAACCACCCATCTGTCAGTAGCCATGCTGTGGGGGTGGCTCACATTGAAGAACCAGAAGGACCTACAACTAGGATATACAACTATGTACTGGGGCTTTGAGGAGGAAAAAAAAGAGAGAGAGAGGGGAAGATTGGCAACAGATGTTGGCTCAGAGCAAATCTTTCAAAAAAAAAAATGAGAGAAAGAGGTTGTTGTCTTTCAGATTCTGCCACTTGTAAAAGTATGAAAGTTGTTTGTTGCCTATGCATCTCACACACTACTAGACAAGAACCCTGAACAAGCTACTAGGACAAAATAGAGAGTTATACCAAGCTTATCTGGGCTTATTTTAATGCACCAATAATCATATATTAAAATTTAAAATTCTGGGACAAATGCTAAATTGGATGTAGTGCTGGGATACCAGGTATAAACTGGGACTGTCCCTGTCAAACCTAGATATGTGTCACTCTAGCTACACAACAAAATGAGAATGGACATTTTAGTGTTAAAAGGAAATAAAATGTATAAATGTTGTCTAACCACTGTGCGTTCATGTGATCAGAAGTATGTAAATAACCAGGTTGAAAGGATTAGTAATTTGTTTTCCAAAAGTCTATCAGAGTGACTCTCAAAGGGCCACTAGTGAGGGGCATTGTTGCACCAGAAGCTCTTCATTATCTCAGTTGCTGTCCAAGCCACGTACATTATCCAGAAGTCAAGGAGGCAGAACTATTTGACAGAGACGTGTTCTGAGTTTGCGTAGGTCTGCTCACAGATTCAGGCTCACACCTCAATAACTTATTTCTTCAGTCATAGAGTCTGGCAATGCTGATCCTTAAAGCAACATGAGAATATAATCATGCGCAGAGATAGATTTTGCCTCTAAGTCTTTTTCTGAAAATACAGAATGAAGTTTGCGTGACCCCTAAACCAGTTATAGGATGAAATAAAGTCAAAATTGAGGACAGCTGTAGAAATATGAAATGGCTAGAAGTCAGAATTTCTGCAAAGAAGCAGAGTGAAAGAGTCTGGGAGAAGAGCATCTGACACGAAAAGGTAAATCCGTATTCAGCGTCATGCAATAAAGGCAATCAAATAAGAAATTTTATTTTTATTTGACTTGACAAGGATATCTGTGCCGCACCCGACGGATGCATTGATGTGAGGAGAATACCGAACATTCATTCAGCAGGAACAATTGCAGGCTTTTCAGAGGCAGAGGTGCCCAGCCTGTTTATCACTAAGACTTTCTTCAGCTATTTTAGAGACTAATTTACACCAGTCTGTGGCATGATGAACTTACCAGAGATAACTTATATAAAAGTGGGCTTTTCCCCCTGCTTTAACAGGGATGATGTGTGAGTGTTGTATAATATAAATGCAGTGTTTGGAGGTACAGCCAGATTCTTTTAGCTGAGGAGAGTGGGATGGGGCTGGGGTGGCAAGCTTGGGGATGGAGACTTCACATTTTTTGGTGGGTTCACAGAAAAGTGAGCATCCCACCCTCAATCCCTGTCTCACAGTCTTGCCTTCACACCGTGACCACTCATGTCTTCCAATCACAGTGTTAATGACTGTGATGTCAACATATCATCTTGAAAGATGATGAAATGGCTATGAATGCGAAGAAGGTGTTCAGGGAGAGCAAATTGCGCCAGCTGCTCCCTGCCTCCCTGCACTTCTGGTTGTGTTTAGCACATTAACAGAGAGACAGAGACAGATACAGAGAGGGGGATGCTGCTTCTAGTAAATACTCTTCCCTGCAATTGCCTATCACTCCTAGTCTTATTATCTCTGAAGGCGTAAATGGATAATTATTCTTGGGCTGACAATAATTGCTCAAGTCTTTTGCCCTTGTAGGAGAAATGTTTCTGGCTGCTTTTATTTTGCTGATAAGCCTTCTGAGAATTTCATTAGCATTGAAAGCAAGAAGTTCGGATAGATAGATAGATACATAGATAGGTGGGTAGATGATAGATAAATAGATACATGATAGATACATATATGTGCATATGTAAGTATAGTATTTATATTTTTTAATACAGTATGACAGCTCTAATTTCTGTCCTTGTGCACTAGATGGGCAAATATCTTAGAAAACGTTTTAGACAAAATTACCCAGAGTGCAGAAAACTGTGAGGTGGGGTGAGTTTTCTACATTCATTAAGCCAATAATATGGCTATTTGCTGGGTTTAGCTCTGTGAGGCTTAGAGCCTGCCTAGGAGCAGGGATTGCTAAAGGGTCACTGTGTAGCTCTGTGCAGACCAAGCTGTTCTGAGTGAGGGTTGTGGTTAATAGGTCAGAGAAGAGAAAGGAAATGACTGCCAGAGTAGGATTCTTTGGGGGACCCTCTTGCTCCCACAGCCCCCAAGCATGGTCTGAAATAGTAGAAGTGATGGAAACCAACTCCCCTGTCCATTGGCTCTTCCTATTTATCAGTCCTCCTGTCCATCATTTATGCCAATTTGGCAGGGTTCTTTCACAATTCCTCTTATTATCCAAAGTTTCACAAGTCTGACATCAGTCTTGAACAGGAAGCCTATGAGATGGTAGCTGTAGCTGCCTAATTTGTCTTAGGTCTCCATCATCTCTTCCCTTCTTTCACACAGAATCTTAGCTGGTACACATGACTACCTGGAATGAAGATAGGAGAGCAATCACTATATGCCTGTGACATCTCTTTCTTTAACACAGTTTACTACGTAAGTACCTATCATCTCTTCTATTTGCAATATTTCACTTTATTATTAACTGTCATTATTCTCCAATCTGGAGTCACTCAGTTTGGGGGGAAGAGAGAACATAGAAATCCTTGCCAGAGGCTATAAGGCTGTCCAGGAAACAAAAGTAGCATTCAGGATGCCCTCAACAAAGATAAGGTCCCCATAGGAAGGAGCTGACTTGTAGGCAGGGTGACTCTATATGAAGAACCCACTGTTTGTTAGCAAGGAGATATCTTTTGCTCTAAGACTGTTGTTTTTTCTCTAGGTCATATCTGTTTAATGAGGTTCCTTGAGTTTACTGATTTATGTGTGACCGTATGTATGTATAATGATGTCAGCTCCTCTATGTCCAAAAATTTTGTCCTGAAAAGCACCTACCTCAGTACCCTTGGTATTAAGATGCTCGGTGAGAATCCCCCAATAATACCACCGACTTTCTACCTAAATCCTTCCACTGAGCGATCCTCCTGCAGTGTGGAATCATGCCCATATATGGGTAGCTATCACAGCATGCCTGCTACTCACAAGTCCAAATTTTAAATCCTGTTTTCTCTGTTAGGATGCAGATGTTTAACATCCTAAAGAATTTCCAAATTATCTTTGATTTAGTAACAAAAAATCCTTTCCTGTTACCACTCCCTCTCTCCTTAAATTGCATGCCATGGAAATAAATGCATTTAAAGAAAAGTTATTTGCAATATTGAATCAGAGTATTGGGTTAAGAGAAAGTCCACAGTAACGACAGGAAATAATGGAGAAAAGGGCATCCTTGAAGGGTGCGCTGTGCTGTGGGCGTGTGAAATGTGTTCAACAGGGACATTAAAAACATCTCTGAAGGAACTGCAAAGTGGCTGCTCTTCCGGAGAAGGAAACGCTTTACTGGGTTGCAGTCTACAACTGCAAGCTTCTTGTAGTCTGCAAGAGAACCAGCATCCTCTCCCTCCCAGCATCTGGTTGCCAAAGCAGTCAACTCAATAAATTTTGTCAAGGCTGCAGTGAATTGAGTATTTACTCCATATTTCTTTAGGTACTCATTCCTCTGCCAAGTTATTAATTGTGGGATTGTTCAAGGATTAGTCTTAGACCCTCTTTTATTTTTCTCCACTCTATAATTTCTGCTGAGCAAACATTGAGGAGTCCCATACACAAATCTATCCAGCCAGACTTTTTTATCTCCAAGATTTAACACATGATATTTTGTCCTGAAGTGGATTCTTTTTTCATATTTCCAATTCAGTGAATGGTATCACTTTTCCATCCAGTTGTACAAGTGAGGCCTTCTTCATCATCCCTAAGTCAAGTTGAATTTACTTCTAAATTATCTATTAAGTCTGCCTATGCTCCCTCATTTTGCCATTGGAAATTCAGCATCCTTCTCATTTCAATGTAGGAGCAATTTAGTTCTCTACTCTACTCATTTCAGGGCCTACATTGCATATTCAAAAACTCACTAAGATCCTCTGATAAATAAAAAAATTACCTACCTTTGATTATACCCTTTAGAAATCAGAACAACTTTCAGAGATATGTGTTTTTTTTAACCTGTTCTACTGTACTTTTCTCTGTCAATAGTAGGGAATAGTATCAAGATTTAATTTTCTCCAATTTAAAATATGTTACCATACACTATTAGATTTTGTTTAAGTGGATTTCTCCTTTATATACATTCTTGGAAAATATCATACATATATATGTTTTTCTTTTTTTCAAACCCAACAAGATTTTATTTCTCTTTCTCAGCATTATTAGTGAATGTTCCCTTTTCTCTGTTTGTATCTAAATGATAGATTTAAAAAAATACTTGACAAGAGTTAATGACTTTAAGATTTATAATTTTTATAGTTTCATATATGTGACCTGGTAACCCTATGGAAAATGAAATGGGATTATTGCTCATGGTACAGACTAATGATTTTACATGTCTTGCATAAACCATATGAAGTATAAATAAGGGAATGATGAATTCAGTGTGGTAAGATATAAGGATGAGCAACTAGGTAAATGACCAGTTGTTCTTTCAATTATTTAAGAAAAACTTCCCAGGGGCTGGCCCAGTAGCATAGTGGTTAAGTTTGCATGCTCTGCTTTGGTGGCCCAGTGTTCAGAGGTTTGGATCCTGGGTACAGATGTATGCACTGTTTATCAAGCCATGCTGTGGTGGCATCCCACATAAAACAAATAGAGGAGAGATGGTATGGATGTTAGCTCAGGGCCAATCTTCCTCACCAAAAAACAAAAGAAAGAAAGAAAGAAAAACTCCCCAAAGAATATGAATTTTAAGGCTTATTAGATGGATGGAAAAGAGGGACAAATAGAGGAAGAAGGTCATTCTGACATGAAGTCTAGTTTAAGGAAAACCTCAGAGACTGCAGTGGGATGAGCAATTGAAAGGGGAATAGAGCAGCATTGTTTTACAAGAGAAGAGCAAAGCTTAGCTCTAGCCTGACATGACATAATGTGGTGTATTTTGATGAAGAGGTTTGAAGGAAAATATGAGATTCTTTGCCTCAAGGTTCTTATCATTTTATCAGATAATAAGTGTACAAAGAGGAAAATTAGCTCAAAAAATTAAAACTTAAGGGAAAAGAATAGTTGAGTAAACCTTTTATGAGTAACTAAACTTATCATCAATCATGTCTTTGTTTATGGCTTCTCAGCACTGCTGCACAGTTCATTTGAATTTGCAAGTAGATTTCCTAGTTTATTCATCATCTGTATTTCAAGCTCTTTGAGAGTGTGAACTGTGTCTTCTGGAAGATGTTTAAAAAGTATCTCATAAAAGTATGTGGAATTGGGGCTGGCCCGGTGGTTCATAGGTTCAGATCCTCGGTGCAGACCTGTGCACAGCTCATTAAGCCATGCTATGGTGTCATCCCATATACCAAATAGAGGAAGACAGGCACAGACGTTAGCTCAGGACTAATCTTTCTCAGCAAAAAAAGGAAGATTACAAGGGATGTTAGCTCATGGCTGATCTTCCTCACCAAAAAAAAAAAAGTGGAATTAATGAATGACTAATGAACAAATGACTGAATAAAAAAAGCTGAATGACAAAGTTGAAAAAATAATTTTAGGGTTCAATTTCCATATTTAAAATTACATTTAAAACACAGAGCTCATCATATATGGACAGGGTCAGATATACATAAAGACCTTCCACAAATAGGATCAAACACAAAAGAAAACCAACTGAGGTACAAAAGGAGAGTATTATTACAAAAATTAAAATGCGCCACATATACACACGCACATGCACGCACATATACAAGCATTGTTTGTTATCTAGTTAAGAAGAGAAAAATAGACATTCATATCAAATCATCTTGGAGTCATTAGCCAAACATTTCTGATTATGGAAAATCCCATACCTTGAAAACCCTTGTTTCAGATGTCTTCAGGTCTCTAGATGTGTGTGACATAGTACAACTTCACATATGCATAGTTATCACTACCTTTTACAAAGAGTTTAATATGATCATATGTGTCATAACGTTGTCAATTGGTCTAACCAACACTTTAGCTATCAACCTAGGATATTTAACTAGAAGGAGAGAAATCTGTTTAGTTAGGTTGTCATTTAAATGTGCTATTTTAAAAATAGTCCTTAGTATTCAAGGGAATTATCAGTATAAGATAACATTAACTCAATCTACTAAAGGACAGAAATTGATTGTAAATATTAAAAAGCCTCATTTTAACTTTCTGAAGTCATTTTACATATTTAGAAGTTTATAACATCTGACAGTCAGTTACAAATCTTATAAGAATTTATTTAATTAATGGATATTTTCCTTTATGATAATTTTTGTTTATATTTCTTCCTCAAAACAGGACTCTAAAAAGAATGCTTAAGTGAAATGAATCCCTTGTACTTCATTTTTCATTTCAGGTTAAGCATGGTTTGACATGTTAAAAACGCATAAAACATATTTTAAGTATATAAAAGGACAAAGGATGCAGAAAGATCTCTGTTTGGGATACTAAATATCAAGAAGTTTGGAGAAACTTAACATTGGACATAGAGTATTTTGTGTAAGCAATAATAAAAGGTTTATGTAGAATATACAAAAGCTCAGTGATCAAAGTAGAAGAACTGTAGAGAACTAATGGCTAACCAATTAAAATTTTATGCATAATAACAATATGAATGTTCTAGAAATTAGGTAGATATAATAAAGTACCTTTTAAAGAGATAGAATTGTTAAAATGAAACTTAAGTAATGAAAGAAGAATATGCTCAAAAAAAGACAAGAAAAAATAAGAAAAGACACAATTGTCCCATTTGCAACAACATGGAAGGACCTAGAGGGTATTATGTTAAGTGAAATAAGCCAGAGAGAGAAGGACAGACACTGCATGAACTCACTCATATATGGAATATAAGTGAACACACGGACAGAGAGAACTGATTGGTGGTTACCAAGGGGAAGGGGGGTGGGGGGGGCACAAGGGGTGAAGGGTTACATCCACAAGGTGATGGACAAACAAAAATGTACAACTAAAACCCCACAGTGTTATAAATTAAGACATCAATAAAAAAAAAAAATGTTAAAAAAAAAAAATAGTAAAGCCAAAGAAAATAAAGAAGAGGTATGCCAAAACTATTTGGCTGCAAATTGTCATAATACAAATGGATTGAAGTGGGAAAAGATTGGTAAATAGTCTTTAACAATAAAAGAATGAAAACTTTAAAAATTAAGTATTTGCAAATTTTTCAAAGTAATATCTTTATATTGCTGTATTGAATATTGATATGTTGAATAATATTGATATATCTCTTCTTATTTATAAATATTTTAATAAAGAAATGAGTGAGTATGAAATGATATAAGGAAACATATTTTGGATTCTTCTAATAAAGGAATTTTTAAATTTAGAAAACAACCAACTCAACAATTATCGAGCAAATACATGTGATGTGCCTAGGCATGTCCCAATAACTATACGGTAGAAGAAATGAAAATAAAGGTGAGCATTATGAAGACAATAAATAGTGATGTGATGCCTAAAGAGTAACCATTTAAATGGCTATATTACATTACTTAACAAATAAATCATGTTACTTGTCTTCTTTAAATTTTCCTTTAAGTATCCATAATAAGCAGGATCAAAACCAAACTCCTAAAAAGATGCAAAAACCACTCAAAACATGGTACCTCTTTATTTAACAAGACAAGAAAGTTCACTACTATCAATTCAGCTCAAGACTGTACTGCATATTCTAGATCATTGATCCTCAATGGAAACATAATGTGAATCGCAAATGCAATTCTCATATGTAATTTTAAATTTTGTAGTAGGTATATTATAAAAAAGCAAAAAGTAACAGGTGAAATTAATTTTTTAAGTATTTTGTTTAAATAAATATGTCAATAATATTATCATTTCAACATGCAATCCACTTAGAAATTAGTATTGGATATTTTATTTTATGCACTTAGACTTTGAAGTTATATGCACTTAGACTTTGAAGTTATGTGAGCATTTTATACTTACAGCCATCTGAATTCAGACTAGCCACATTAAAAGTGCTCAATTGCCACATGTGGCTAGTGGGTACCTATTGCATAGTCCAGTTGAGACGGCTTTCTATGCATAAAATCCAAAACTACAAACAAATCACTAGAATTAGTAAATGAATTTAGCAAATTCAAGGTCAACATACAATTAATTTATGAAGACCGTATTGTGGCCATACATCCTAAATGGATATATTCTAAGAAGAGAACGACCTGATAAACATCTTGAACTTAAGCTTTGTTTCTTGTTGGTAGTGGAATTGGTGTGGTAATTCTGAAACTGTTTTGTGTACATGATAAGATTCTGTAAATAAGTGAATATACTAATGTTCTTGGAAACTAGGTTCTTCACTGTAGGAGAAGGAAGCTAGAAATATGGAATGGAGAAAAGAAAGAAAAACTTTATAGTGACAGATTGGAATTTTAAGTATCAGTGTAAAACTCATTTTTTTTTTTTTTTTATTGTGGGGAAGACCAGCCCTGAGCTAACATCTGTTGCCAATCCTCCCCTTTTTGCTGAGGAAGACTGGCCCTGGGCTAGCATCGGTGCCCATCTTCCTCCACTTTATATGGGACGCCGCCACGGCGTGGCTGACAGGCAGTGCGTCGGCGGGCGCCCGGGATCCGAACTCGCGAACCCCAGGCTGCCAAGCGCGGACTAAACCGCTGCGCCACCGGGCGGCGAGTTTTAAAAAAAATAGCTTTTTTATTGAAATGGCTTAGAAGCAATCACACTTCTGTGGAAAATGGTACATATAGAACTCAGTTTTTGATTTTAAAAAACATTTCTATTGAGAGGAGCAATATTTCTCGTAAAATAGTGGATTTCAGGTCTGAGGCATGGAAAGTGTAAGTTGAGTCTAAAACATCATATTGAGTCAGAAAATAAGGACTCATAAATTGATATTAACATGTCAAAAGAACCCAGGAGCAATTTGAAGGGGTTTCTACTGGTCAAGTTTGAGACAAATTGATCATTAAAACTGATGATTATTACAGAAGGAATTAAGGCACATATATTCTTGATTTCTTAGTGATTCTTGCTCACAGAAAACAAATAATGTAGGAATATGAGAGAAAGGAAAGTTATTCCTTAGAGAAAAAAAATGGCAATTAAGAAATGTAAAAGAAAAAATATTAGAAGAATCAACATTTTTTGACAAATGATAAAATGTATTGATATTTGTAGAATTAAATCTAAACCAGTGTTGTGATATGTGAATATTTATGGCCTTGATGATTTAATGTCAGATATAAATCAATTCTCTCCAAAAAACTTCCAAATCTCATGTAATTTCCAGTAAATAACCAGATAGTCTTTTCAAGAAACTAGACAGATAGTATAATAATATTTATATGAAACAATAAAGAAGCAAGACTATCTAAGGCATTTACAATATAGAAAAAAAAAATGAAGGGAAGGAGAAGAAAATACTACCAGAGTTGAGCATTACTATAGCAATAACAATGAAAATAGCAAAAACAGCATGCATATTCTTTTTAAAAAGTCATGTGCAAAGAGAAGATATTTGAAATAATGTGTGATTTGAAATTAGATGAAATATTAGTCTTCGCAATATATAATGAATCCTTGCAAATAAATAAGAAAAACATAACTCAATAGAAAAATTAGCAAATGATACAAGGAAAGTCTTCAGTAGGAGATACTTCACAGGTTAATTACACTGGAAGGACAACTTTCCCCATTAGAAATCAAAGAAATGCTGTTTAACAAATGAGCTATTACTGGAACACATAATATTGGGAAAAAAAAGTCTGATATTATGTAATTTTTACAAGGATGATGTTGAAGTGGAACCCCTATACACATCTGATGTGAAATTAATTGGTCCAACCATTTTTAAGGCATTTGGCAATATCTGGCAAATCAGTATATATGCTTCCCCCAAACTTAACATTTTGAAATACAATTAACATTTTGTAACAGATTAATCAGATTAATCAATGGAGAAGACATGGACTTAAATTTGCATAACCACTTCACCCTTATTTACTGTTCTTTTTCCTGATAGCTTCCCATAACTGGCTCTCCTGCCCAGCATCTTATTTTGTCTTTAGCTGGAGTTAGTATTCAAGATGGTGGCTTGGGCCATTTTGGGGGAGTTACTTAGTTTTCCTGTGTCCCTCCCATGTATACAAGAGGTATATATGTTATTAACCAAGAACCTAGAAGGGTAGAGGGAAAATTATTTTTCCTCCTCTACAATGTACTTGATGTTAGGAAACATAGGCTGATTTTTTTTAAAGTAATGTGTTATAATGTCTGTCCATTATTTTCAAATAGTTCAGCAAAATTCTATTTGTGTCTATGTATCCATCTATCTATTTATTATGTATCATGTATATCTTTACTACCAGGAAGCTAAAAATAAATCCAGGTTTTTAAAGAGTTAATATTGTCCCTTGATTGTCCATATAGAGCTCCTCGAATTATGAAATCTTTATTTCTTCCTACTGATACAGCCATTGCTCTCAGAACAGCTAAAGCAATCAACTTAATCACTCAATTATGCATCCCTTTCAGATTCATGCAGCATGTAACACCTCCCCTTATTGAGCTATTTCTAATTTTAAAGCTCCTGAATATAAGAATTCTGGATGAGCTTATTGGCTGCTCATTGATTTATCTCAAAGTTGTTTTGGAGCTGACGGAAAAACTATCCGAGTTATTATTAGGTTTGACAATGCTGATTCAAAAAGGGCAGGCATGCATTTTCATACAATGGTTGTCTGTTTGGCTGGAAATAGGATTCCTTTAATTCATTACATAATTGACTTCTAATTTTCCTTTTCTTGTCCAGAGTGCTAAATGAATGAGTGAAATATCTTTTATAAGCACTGAGGCTCATATATATATGAAAGAGGAGACGATGGAAATGAAAGGTGAGGAAAGCAAGAGAAATAAATGACTCAAGACAAAGGATTAAGGTGCATTTACTAATTAAGGAAGAGCCAGCCAGGGTGGTCTAGTAGTTAAGATTCAACCTTCTCACGGTACTGGCCCGGGTTTGGGTTTGTTTCATGGTCAGGAAATGACACCACTCATTGGTCAGCTGTCATGCTGTTACAGCTGCGTGTTGCTGTGATGCTGAAAGATGTGCCACCAGAACCCTGCTGTACACAGGGTCACTAGGAGTCAGAATCAATTCAATGGCACTAACAACAACTAAGTAAAGAGCAAGAGTATTTAATTTCTCTTAACCCCAAGTTAATTTATAGTTCTACCACTCAGATGCACTTTTAGGTACTCCTTAAGTCACCTGGTCAGCCGCATCTTTCTCTTCCGTATTAAAATGGACCTTAAAGGTGACCCTGAAAGCTCCAGGGGATCTTTTAATGGCAGATCCTACTCTTAAGAATAATTATAATGCTAATAGGTGAATTAACTATTCGATACCACAAAAAGGACATTTTCTCTCCTGCTTTAGTTAGTCTGGGATGTGCCTACATTTTACGTGGTTCATCAATACTGCCTGTCTTTCCATCTTTGTTAAAAATTATGGTCAATACAATGAATTTATGAAGTTGCAGGCTATAACTATTGTTTGGGGGATTGTTTTCTGATTTAATAAAGAGCATCAGAGCCTCCCCAAACCCCTACATCTATCTTAAGTATATGGATACTCATGGAAGGTAAATCATCACTTTGAGAGTACAAAAACAGCCTCTTTTGAACTTCAAATGCTACCATGCCCCCAACAGACACCAATTATTTATACAGTACAGTAATTTATCCAGCATTTCAGTATGATGTTTCAAACCTAGATTGAAAGGACCCCTAAACACTGGAGGCAAGGAGGGTTTGGTCACAGGAGAGTGACTCAGGTTTACACAATCGAGGTTGACTGATTCAGTTTTAACTTCAAGAGAACAGATCTGTTCTAAAATGGCACAATAGTCCAAAAGTGGAAACAACCCAAATGTTTTACCCAGCTGATGACTGGGTAAAAAATGTGGTCTGTCCATATATTGGAATATTATTCACAATAAAAATAAATGAAGTACTAATAATGCTGCAACGTGGATGAAACTTGAAAACATGAGAGGAATTGAAAGAATCCAGTCACCAAAGACCACAATTGTAGGAGTCCATTTATATGAAATGTCCAGAACAGGCAAATCTATAGAGACAAAAGGCTGGAGGGGTTGGTGGGAAATGGAGAATGACTGTTCATGGGTACAGGGTTTCCTTATGGGGTGATGTAAGTGTTCTAAAATTGATTGTCATGATGGTTGCACAATTCTGTGAATATACTAAAAACCAATGAATTGTACAATTAAAATGGGTGAATTGTATAGTGTGTGAATTATATTTTAACAAAGCTATTTTTCAAAGAAAGAATAGACAATTTGGTTAAATGCAACTGTGAACTAAAACTTTGACTGATACTGTATAAATTCAGAGAAAATAAAAGAACAGGATGGATCTAAGTAAATGAATGCTTAGATAAATGATAGTAGTATGGAAAATGGTTGCTATGTTGGATATTTAAAAATTTCCTTTTTGAATTTAAATGTGTAAAGTGGCTCAACACTTATTTAATATGTTAAATAAAGCACACTAGGGAAAAGGCCCTATAATACTTGGCAAACATCAGATTCCTGATTATAGTTAATCAGCTTTAGGACAGTGGGGATTAAATATTACAAAGCTGGAATACATTAGCAGCAACCACTCTTAGATCTGTCTTATATTAAACACCTCACTCTCTCTTCTCTGAAAGGCATTTTTACTGTCAACATAATTCCTTCTTTGCGATATAAGTTTTCTTCTTTTTAAACCTTTCTAATTACCTTTAAGGACTTTATAAGACTGCCAGTTTTCTTCTAACTTTATGATTCTCATGAAAAGCAAATCTCATTTATTCTAGTTTTTAATCTTAAGACAAATTTAACTCTAGCTTTTATTCTAAAAGACTATTCCTGAGCATAGTGTTTTAGGTTCTGATGAATAACCCATGGTGCAGAGAGAATATTCAGGTGAATGAAAGGTAAAGAATGAAGAATAAACAGGCCACTTAGTCCTTTCCCATCAGTAGGCTTTTTCCCCAGGAATGGCTACTAAATCAGATAAAAATTTCAAAATTACTCTATGACTTTCTGAGGAAGAGTCTTTGGGGGAGAGATACTAAGGGTGGTGCTTAGTATCTATGGAATGGATGGGGCTTACAGCTATTTGGCTTTAAGCTTTGAAATTCTAGCTCCAGCTATAATCAGAGAGTGCCATGACCCAAAAGAATTGCTAAATGCATGCCTTCATTTAAGAGATGACAAATTAATGGTTCAGAGTCATTAAGTCATTTTTCCCAGAGTCCTCCAATGGCTAGAACCCAGGAGTTCTGACTCAGAGGTCACTAGCCATTCCATTGCACATCATGAAATATAACTAACACTCTACCTTGTAGTATAAAATAATTTCAAATTCTTTATATACTTTCATCCTAATAGGAACTTTCCATAGCAGATCAGGAAACTAAGAGGTGAGGAAATGGAATCTCAGGGATGTTAACAGTACAGCCGTTCTCAGAAGTTAGTCCTTACACCTGTGCCTTCTGATTTCCAGCAAGACGTCTTTCACTGAGGTTGTTTTCTGAAACACAGGCTCACGAAAATCAGAGGTAAGGTGACAAACTTATTTGTAATTACCCACATTCCAAAGCATTGGGTTTTGGTTTGAAGTGAATTTGACCTTATTTACTTTTCTTTTAATTTTTTTGTTTAGTTATTGTTGTTGGTTTTCTTTTGCATCTAAGATAATTAGAGAAATAGCAATGATTTCTCTTTTCTTCTCCAGGATATGTTAAATACTCATTAAAGAACAACAGAGATAGACCCCAACTTCTCCATGAAAATTGAACTCAAATTGGATTTGGACCTTGTTTTGGGTTTTTGTATCACCACTTCTCTCAAAAAAGGTCATATGACAACATTATTCAATAAATGTTTATTAACTATTCTTTTTTTTTTTTTCTGGTGAGGAATATTGGTGATGAGCTAACGTCTGTGCCCATCTTCCTCTATTTCCGTATGTGGGACGCCACCACAACATGGCTTGATGAGTAATGTAGGTCCGTGCCTGGGATCTGAACCTGCAAACCCTGGGCCACTAAAGTGGAGCACGTGAACTTAACCACTGCACCACTGGGCTGGCCCCTTTTTCTTTTTCTTTCTTTCTTTTTTGTTTTTTTGTGAGGAAGACTGGCTCTGACCTAACATCCATTGCCAATCTTCCTCTGTTTGCTGAAGAAGATTGGCCCTGAGCTAACATCTGTGCCCATCTTCCTCTATTTTGTGGGACACTGCCACAGCATGGCTTAATGAGTGATATATGTCCATGCCCGGGATCTGAACCTGTAGACCCCAGGCCGCCGACGTGGAGCACATGAACTTAACTGCTATGCCACTAGACCAACACTTTACTATTCTTTACTGTCTCTTTTCCTCCGTCCTCATTCCAAGCATTGAGACAGAAGTTAACTTTTCTCCCCTGTCTGTGAAAGAATGGAAGAATCCCAGAGAAATAATCACCTAATTACTTCCTCCATCCAGTTACTCCCTATGCTGGGCTCTGTGCTTAGTCCTGGATATGTAATAGGGTGACTGAGTCACAGTCCTCACCAAGGAAACTTTTACTGTGCTTGCAGAAACAGAAAAACTGAATTATTCAGAGAACACACCAACCTTTTCTTGTTGATCTTGACGCTTGATGGTCCTCAGACACTCCTGAACCTGTAATGAATTCAGCAATCAATTGCCTCTGGCAAGGAAAAAGATGCAACTGACAAACCACATTTTGGTTGGTTCCCACTAGCTATAGGTTAAAGAGTAGCTTGATCATTGCCAAGTTGGTGCCTTAGAGAAAAACATTGCTTCAGAGTACTATACTAAGTAACAATGAATGTAAGCTGAGTTAAGTAGGGTAATGGCCAATTTCCTCCCAGCCGGAGAAGTCCCTGATTAACAATTGACTTGTAATTGTTTTCTTTAGTTACCAATCAAAGGATAACTATTAGGACAATTCACTGTGATTAATAAATAAGGATAGTGACCTGTCTTGTTCAGTGCCTGGGAGAAAGTCCAGCCTTTGTTAGTTCAAGGAGGTAGAGGATACCCTCCTGTCACAGACCCTGCATCCTGAAGGCCTGGGAGTGGAGTGAGAAATAGCATGTGTGTTATGGAATAAAAAATAAATATAAAAACAATGTTTCCATCTAAAAACGAGTCTGAGCCCTTAATTTTAACTTCCAAGAGCAACTTTTTACTCTTACAAAGTTTTCTTGTTCATTCACCAGAGTTTTCTGTGGCCCTACTGTGTGACAGATGCTGATCCACATGCCAGGAACATGGCTCAGCCCTTGTCTTTCAGGAATAATGGGAAGAGCATGATGACCAGTGTACATGTCACTTAGGTGTTGTGTGATACAGCTTAGCTCACTTTTCTCTGAATCTAAATGTCTCACTGTAAAAATTGTGGATAGGAAAATGTAATTCCAGCTATGGGGAATTGTTTCATTAAATCCACATCAATTAGTGACTGCAAATACATAACTGACCACAGAATTCACACATACGTATCCAGAAAAATATGTTTGGCATCCTCGTCTGTACCCTGGTCTATAAAGGAATAAACACTTTATGCATTACATTACTTATAAAACATACATTTAGTAAAATTGGAAGATATTCAGTACTTATTTCATGTCATTGTATAATCTACGTCTCTAAGATTATAGGACAAAAGAAAATATACCTGGGCTTTGGGAGTGAAATAAATGATGATGAGTAATCATAAGCCATCTCTTATTAGTTATGTAACCATGGGAAGATCATTTAATCCTAGCTCTAAAATGGGATTGATATTATTTTAGAGGAGAGAACAGCATGATTGATTAAATGATATTATGGCAATAAATTCCCAAATATAAAAATGTTTGGTGGTATATCACATATTTTTGGTACATATTAAATAGGATATTAAAATATATAAAGACAACAAAATAGCATCAATAACAAGGGTAAATCCAGGTTGAAATATCCGTACATCTTATTTAGGCAATGTGTGTTTGCTGGTGCCATTGTTTGAAATGAACAAAAAGAATTAATACATTTCTGAGCTAACCCTGTCTACTTCTAAAAGAGTAAGCTTAAATTTCTCTTAACCCAGGTCTGACAACTTGATGGGCTCTGGCATTTTTTCTTGAAACAAGACATGGCAAAGTACACTAAAGAGTATCTACATCAATAGTTTTTTCCCCGAGTATACACGAAAAGAAAGAAAATCAAAACAGCAAGCATAAACATAACAACGAAGGGTCTATAAATTATGTCTTCCTAGATGGTCATTCATCATTTGTGAGTGATTAGCTATGATGGTGTCCAATTATGTAATCTTTTGAATTTGGAATCCGACTGTCATTTAAACAATAACTAATTTTAAACATTATCCAATGATATAGGAGAAAGAAACTAGTCCAGAAAAAACAAGGTATAATTTATCCAACTACGAGTGAGTCTATGATGTGTACTCCATGGTTAAGCCAATTAACATTGATTCAAATGCATTTAATCAGAGTTCAGCAATGCCAGCAATCCAATTAAACTCAACATTCTATAAGAGCTAAATTTTATTAACCAAATGACATTTAAAGTTGCTTTATTTTGTTCTTTACTTCCTTTTTAAGGAAGAACAGATTGCAAACTGGAGGTTTTCCAGTAATTCAAAATATTCAAAGTCAAATGAATAGCTCTCCACTGATTAAAAAGACTTAAAATTGAGCACAGTATAACATTTTAGAGCATTCTCTGAAATAATTAAATACCACATATATGTTGCTATAAAGAATCAATTAAAATTAGATGCATTTTTCAATTAGTATACCTGGTTAATCTCAAAAACATATTCTAAGGTTTAGAAATTATATTTAATCTTTTAGCTTATATTTTTAAATGAGTTATAGCATTATAATATAATATAATGTAGCTTGTATTATAAATGAGAGTCATACAAACATATATTATTTCACAGTATATTTTAATATACACTCAACAGAATCAAATTTCCTACCTTTGCAAGTAGTTTCAAAACTGTAAGAAAAATAGATACAATAGAGCAATATTTCAGAAGTTTTCTAATGAGTAATCTTTATTCTTTGGGGATGCTCGAAATAAATGAACAGTCCCGAGAAGATAAATATCTATAATTGTTTATATTGCTCAAAACAAATTGTGATACTTAACTCAGGAAAATGTCTTAATTACAATATAATGTTTGGGAGATTCTTGAAACCTGATTTTCAGCTCCATGGTTATTTTCATTTTTTGAGGAGAGGACAGCAACACTCTGAGGAAGCATCTACCCTGGCCTTCATGGGGGTGAAGTAGTGTTTTTGGTGATTTGCAAGTGATGTACAAAGCATAAATTTATTCTCCACCTCTTTCCACAAAGTACCATTCAGAATAATGTCATTTTCTTTCTTAAAATACACATTTGTCATTGTAAATTTACACCCTATCTTATTAAATAAGTGGTACTCTCTGTAAAAAGTACGATTTACAAAATTGTTAAACATTCAAAAGTCTTTTTTTTTTTTTTTTAAGGCACATAGCTTTTTAATAGTAGCAAGTCAGCACACATACTCCTAGGAACCACCGAGCATAGGCACAATTTTGAAAAGGGGCATAATTTTCATTGCCCTAGGTAATTTTAAGAACAACATTCAGTTAATCGTTCATACTTATTATTTCTCCTATCGTTTCTGGTAGAAAAGCAAATATAATCAACTAATTTTACATCGAATGTTAAGAACTTGGCCTCAATAAATATTAATTATTATTATTAACTGGTGTGTATGTTTTAGTCATGGTATAATACATTTACTCTATTTCCTCACCACGTTCCCTTGTCAGAGAAATGTGAGTGAGAGAAAGGAAGTATTCTATGCACACAAGACTATTAAATGCCCCGTGCAGTGTAGACCCTGTTTTTATTCTTGTTATTATAGTTTTGCTGTAGTTAGACATTTATAAGCATGTTTCTCTTTAATATAAAATCCATTTGAACAGAGATCATGTTTTACCATCTGTATTTTTGTGGCCTCCTAGGACAGAGCTTCTAACACTTGAAGTAAAGGGAAGGAAGGAAGGAAGGAAGGGAGGGAGGGAGGGTTGGGTGGGGTGGAAGGAGACAAACGAGAAGAACGGAAAGCAGTGACAGGAAGAATAATGGTCTTCAGATGAAAATCTGGGAAGAGTTTTATTTCAATTATTTATTGCTGCATAACAAACTTCCTAAAAATGTAGTGACTAAAAACAGTAACTAGTTATTTATTTGCTCATGATTTTCAATTTGCACGGAACTTAGCAGGGACAGCTCATTTGCTCCATGTCCTACTGGTTGAAGGCTCGTTTGGAGCTGGAGTATCCAAGATGGCTGCCCTCATATGTCTGGCACTTCAGGTTGGATGGCTGGAAAGGTTGGGGGCTGGCTAGGTTAGTCTATCTCTCCTTGTATTCTCTCATCCTCCAAGCCTGCTTTCTCTTCCTGGAAACCCTCTCCAGCAAGTTAGTTGTTCTTCTTGACTGAGTAGCTGTTTTCCAAAAAATGGAAGCTGTAAGACCTCTTAAGACCCAGAACTGGAAATCTCACAATGTCACTTTTACTGTATTCTATTAATCAAAGAAAGTCACAGGATCAGCTTGGATTTAAAAGGAAGAGTAAAAGACTCACTCTCTTGACGAGAAGAGCGGCATGTGCATGCAGATATGGGAGGAATTGTTGGCAGCCATCTTTGCAGACAATCTGCCACAGGTGGTAACAGCCTATCATTGGAGTATCCTAGAAAACTAGTTCTCAAATTGAACTGAGGAAGAATAATTCTGCAGGGTTTTTTTTTTTTTCCATCTATTCCATTACTTTTAAAAGAGCACATTAAAATACTTGCTTTCAATACCTCAGGCTGACCAAAAACTTAATAAAATATGCCCTGATAGTGTTTAGGATTATTTTAATCATGTCCAAAAGCATCTAAAAGATTAACTATAAAGTGTTTTAGATAAACTGTGAATTGCCATATCTATATAAAGCTAGTCACAAAACTAAGTGACCAACGATTGTTAACTGTGAACTAGTTTATAGAAGGTTCATGCATAGTTCTTCTAAGCTTAGAACTTTAGCCTGTTTTTCTGGAACACAGAGCTAGCTGAAGGGTGGGGTGAAAAGCCATTTTACGTATGATAACATTTGTTTTCTTTGAAACATAAGTTATAATTAGATTTATTAAAATGGATTTGTGCCTGTATTTACATGATAAAATTTGTAATAGAAAACCTAAGATACAATGGATGCTTTCTTTTATTTTTTCCCTCCTTTCTCTCTTTTTTTTTAAGTTCATTGTAGTGGAATGAAATTTGCTATATCTTTGAAAAGAGCTACACACACATCTAGGCTTAATAAAGATTTGAAAACCTGTGTTGTGATATTACATTTTCTATCATCAGATCAGCACTTCAACTAAAATGAAATTTGATTGTAATAAGACTTTCTTTCATGAGTACACACTCCATGGGGTTAAGGAAATATATCCAGTATGAGGATTGTTACAAGGGAGGTGTCAGCCCACAAATTAATATCCATTACTGGCTATCTGTGTGGCGATAATGGATATTCACTGTGATATTTTTTTTTATATTTTTAAGAGAATATTAAAAAAATACCTAGTCAACTATTTAAAATTATTTTAGCTCTGAAGCTCTTTTTACAAAATTTCTAGTGGTAATTTTTAAAACATTGAAAATATGCTTTTTCAGAGCCTGTTTTTGATGAACTTAAATCATTAACTAATTATTAAAGCCTGAACATGCCGTATGGCCTCTGGTGATATAAATGATTATTAGTATGTTTATTCCAAAGACAAAAGGATTTTGCTAGCTTCACAATTTTTAGAATTCTGGCGTCATATATTTATTAGGAAGCTGGTACTTCAAGGTAAAACTTTGTTCAATAACTTCATATAATTATTTCCCACTTTTGGTAACTAAGCTACTGAGCAAACAAAAAAATAACATGTTGGTGGCATAAGCTATTTCTGCTTGGCTGAAATTGCCCAGGGCTTCTATTTCAACTTCTTTCCTGTCAGGGAGTTGCTGCTAATGTGACAATCAATCCATCTGTGCCTCTGGTTATTGAAGGAGAACGTGACACCCCCTTTAATCAATCACTGTGCTGTGCAAGGAAGTGCTGGGGATGTTGTGGGGAGAGGTGGAGAATTACCTGAAATCTGAGGTCTGTAATACTCTTTGCAGAGGGGAAGAACCCTGAGAATCTGTAAGCTAGGGTGAGTTTTTATTGGTCATCTTCAATATTTCCTTTATTCTGAAATGAACTTGAGAACAAATTAGAAAATTCATGCAGGCCAGGAAGTGAGACCCCATTTCCTCAGAGCTCTTAGAGTGAGAAGCACATTCCTCCAAGGTAATGCATTTTTGAGAAGCACCTTCCTTCAAGGTAATGCATTTTATTCCTACTGTTTTCCACAGTTTAACCTTGGTCAGCTTCTACATGACCTCTTAACCTGTAATTTTTCAAAGAAATTGAGGTGTGTGTGTGTTTGTGTGTGTGTGTGTGTGATTTAAAGCAATGTCCTTCTAGCCAGGAGACCTAGATTTTCTTTTGACTCTTCCATCTGGTTAGGATCCCAATCAAGGACTCACAAAATCTATTTATTACCTGTCCTTGGAAACCTAAATGCTTTTGTCTGGCTAGCATGGCTACCACCCTTAATCATTCCTAGAGAATTTTATCCACTCCAACCCCCAGCACACCATCACCCCCAGCACACCATTTTCACTGCAGTCCTCCCACTTTTCTTCACATCGCACTTGCAATCCATTTCTATTTCCACTTCGGTGTCTTTGTTTTCACTACTCCCCTAGCTTTACAATTGCCTGGATCTTCATGTTTATCACTTATATAAAACATCCTTCTCCAAAGTCCAACTAAGCCTCCTTTCCCCTCACCCCTCCTGATAATTATTTTTTCTGAGCTAAAGCAGTTGAAATCTGTTTAAGTGATTACATAATGACTTATCTAAGTTTTTTATGACGTTATGTCTGTCAGTTTGTCTTCTGAAGTTATAAATTCTTTGAAATTAAGGACTGTATCTCTGTAACATATATCAGAGAGTTAGGGGTCCCAGGTGCTCTAGAACTCTTTCCTGATTGACTGATTTCTGCCAATCAGTTAGCAGCTGTCACTAGATCAATCTCTTCTTCTCATTATGTAAGATTCCGTAACTTACATTGAAGTGAAAAATACTTTTCCTTCTATGTGGCAGACAAGAAGAGGGTTTTTTTTTTTTTTTAATATAATGTATTTTAGACATATCTCATGTAAGATCATTTTGGCATGTTTCTTTATTTATATCATTTTTGTTTACTACTGTTGTGATTCCCTAATATTCCCTAGACTGTCTTGTTTTGATTAATTGACATTTGTATTCCATTGTTTGTATGCAAGCATTTCAGTGACCAGAACATCATAACTTGATCTTTCCTGCTTCTACTGGAAAAGAAAAAAACAAAAATTTCTGCATTGCTTATGGATAACAGTTGGGATAAGGAGAGCTTCTTTGCTCTCATTTTAATATTCATGATTTATCCCTCCTTAGTTCTTATTCATATTTTCTGTCCTTATCAGGTCTCTAATTACATGAAGTACAGTAGCAGAATGGGCAAGATGATCCTTGAATAGAAAACTGCTCTCTAGCGGGAACATTTCTAGGATATTAAAATATGGCAAGGAAGACATCTATTTAAAAATGCAATTGCCGTTCCTCTCTTTAATATAAGAACGCATTCTGATTTGCTTTTTAAAAAAATCAGAATTTTTCTAGCAATTAAAAATGGCCATACAAAGCTGCCCCAAATGTTGTCATTCTTATGCCAAACTGAAAATGTTCCATACTGCTTGTTTTTAGGAAATAAATAGCTGCTAAGAGTAATTGTTTTGTAAGTGTAGCTGAGAGCATTAGTGAGAGTGGATAATAAAATATGTAGCGGATCACAAGCCTTGTTTTTTTGGGTGACAGACTCAGTTAGCAACATGTCAGGATGCCCACAAAGAGAAATTGATTGGCAGCAAATTGGAATGTGAAGGGACAAGGAAAGCTCATTGGATCAGAAAGATAATGTGACTTATACTTTCAAATGAAAAAATATTTAAGCAGAATGAGTTCTTGGGATTGACTAGGAATTAGTCCAAATAAATAGAAAAACTGCAGACAATTAAGACTTAATTAGGCTTTTCATCATCCCACTCCACTGATGTGCGTGTCGTCATTAACTCTGCCCCCAGTCTGACTCCTCACAGTTGTACGCAATATTGCTCTCCTTCCTAGGTTCAGACTCAGTTCCACAGTGGTTCTGGAAGGCCTGACTGGCAAGCTCTGGTTGTGTCAATGTTCTCTGGTTAGAACTGACCTAAGAACCCGTTACTGAGCCCATGACTCAGTCTTGGTTGCAGAGGTCCCTGCGGTTCTCTGTGTTTCTAGCCCGTTTTAAGATCTGCTTCTTTCTGGGATGGCTTTTAGGTACCTGCATTCCTTTCTTTCTCAACCATCTTGCTTACCTCCCTATTGTTTTTTTTCCACTTTTTCTACCTTGTGCTATAATTCCAATGGATAATTAAGTTCTTCTCTAGTGCTGGAGCACTGCTCTGAAACCATTTTTTAAAATCTTATTCCCCAAAGTTGGGATTTTGTTACTTGGTGCAGATATTTACTATAGTTTTGGGGCACAATGGGTGCCCAGATGGCTTACTTCTATGTTCCGCCTGCCTGATTTAATCCCCACTTCTGGAATGATGGAAGAGACCCTTGAGTTACTTTGTTCTCTGTGATGATTTAGCTCCCTGTGGATTACAAGACTATCTCACCTTATGGTATTTCTTACTGGTCAGTGGAAAAATACCAGAACAGTTTAAAAAAAAATAGAGGAATAAATACACTTGAGAATGGAGGAAGTAAGCATTTATAGAGAAGCTTGCCTTAGATAGACCAGATATCTTCCTCTGTAAAGTTAATATAACAAAATTTTCTTTAAGGATTGAGGATACTGTCCTACTATCTTTAGGTTGTGTCTGAAAAATTAACAGTCCCAATAAAAGACCCAACCTTTTCATATAACAATGCAAGGTCATGGGCCTTCTGACTCTTTGGACTACAAACACATGTATCTGGAATTAATTTTCTCACAAGATGAACAGGAGGCAGTCACAGGATACATCTATTTGTCTCTCATGGAAGTAAGAGAAATTTAATTATTCTTTCTTTTACTTTGCTTATATAAATTTTTGTGAACTTCTGTCCAGATTCTGTAGTCACTTTCATGCTGTCTTACATGCATGTAGACCTGATAATGCTTACTCAATATTAAATCATTTTCTCTGTTTTATATTGGTCCAGATGGGTCTTCTGTTGATAGGATTGCTTTACTTCACCAACACCTATATCTTAGAAATTTTTAAAGATTTTCTAATTAAAGAAACATAAAAAAATGTGAATTTTTATTTACCTGTATTTTTTTATTATTTTGAATAAACACACACTGAGTACTCAATAACTATTAGTCCCTTCCCATTCTTCCTATTGTATTTGCTTATTCTTATCATGAGAAATGTTGTCTATCCAAGAAAATTAACAACCTCTTTAGAGAAAACTAGAATATATTATGTCCAGAATAAGATGATTTTAGGTTCAAAATATTAAGCTTTAAGAGGAACATTGGCAGGGGGCCGCCCGGTGGCGCAGCGGTTTAGTCTGCGTTTGGCAGCCCGGGGTTCGCGGGTTCGGATCCCGGGCACCCGCCGACGCACTGCCTGTCAGCCATGCCGTGGCGGCGTCCCATATAAAGTGGAGGAAGATGGGCACGATGTTAGCCCAGGGCCAGTCTTCCTCAGCAAAAAGGGGAGGATTGGCGACGGATGTTAGCTCAGGGCTGGTCTTCCCCACAAAAAAAAAAAAAGAGGAACATTGGCAAACTAGAGTTTTTTCTTAATTAATACCGAACCCAAGAAAACCTTGCCTTCTAGGCCTTAATATTTGTAAATTTTGTCCCTTATTACATCCTCAACTCCAGCGCTGTCTCCTCTGAGAAGCCTTTCCAGTCTACCCTAAACCACTTAATTACTCCTATTCCTTAGTTTTTAAAACATGTTTTGTCTCAGTCTCTAATTTGGCATTAATTATATTAAGACCTTGCATTAATTTTCAAGTATATATTATATCCCAAGTGAGAATATAACTGGCTTAAAGCAGGGCTGTTCTCTAGTGCTTCTCCATGTCTCACAAGGCCTAACACAGAGTAGGTAATTCTAACAACCGAGAAAACATCTTCTTAAAAGACAGCCATAACGTTTCTTCCATTCATTTCTCTCTTGTCCTACACTCTACCTCTGGATCCAAGATATGTTTATGGAAATCTTCTCAGAGATATCCACTGTAATTTCACTGGCTAATCTCTTTGCTGGCCCAGCATAGAAGAGAAGACGAACATCCAGAGATATGAATAAAATTATTTCTAACTGAAGCCTTTCATATGTATGGGGGAATTTAAGACTGAAATAAGCAAAGGGGATTACTGCATATCCTTTCAGTGGAATGTTAGAGCCTCTGAAGATTATCTGATCCTGTAACATATTCAGGATTGTCTTCTTTAGGCTATTTTACAACTCTTTAGAGATTAAAGCTGAATTGTAGAGAACTGATGGCAATGTAAATAGATCCTGTTCAGTGGCAGGACAACTCCCGCTCTCCTGTGTAAAAGCCAGTTTTGCATCCATTTGCAAGTTCATTTCAATATTCCCCATCTATAAAAGTATCTATTCTTTGGACTCTCCATTGAACCAGGTATAACATCCATCTGGCTTCCTCATTTAATTAATGAGTTAAATAATATCCTTGACACATATTTATTTTAGATGTGTATGAGTCATGATTTTATTTTGTTTTAAAAATTAAGTTTTAAAAATACCTAGTCTCCTAACAAGTGCATGCTGTTTACAGAGCGAAGTATCTCAGTAAAAAACTGGTTATTACAAATATATTTTTTACCTTATTTTTGATCTTTGCTAGTCTTTTCACAATTTCCCTCATTCTTAGCAGAAATATGAAGCTAAAGTAATTGAATTCAGTTACTCTTTCTATCTCCACAGTAACCGGGAAAAGAATTATGGGAAAAGTTTAAAGGAACTAACTAAATATCTCATGGATCATCACCATGAGTGCTTTTCAGTGCAAAATCTTCTGGGGAATCTCTGTGGATTTCAGTTATCCACTTGTCTTTTGGTTAGTGTCTAGATACTCTCTTACACTAGGTATTCTAAAAACGTTACTACCGACTTGTTCTTTCTTAGTCAAAATTAATAAGTGGCACCAATAATAAAAAAATAAAGATAAACTTTCTTATCAAGACATTCAAAATGCCAGTCTCAACTTGATTTTTCTGTCTTATCTTTAACCACGATACACTATCCACGCTCTAAATGTTGTTTTCCTACATGTTATAATTCATTTCCTAGTATGACCCTTCACTCCATTTTTTCTTCCGTGATTTCATCAAGGTTCAATTTCACTTAGCCCTCTTAGTCTAGTTCAAATTACAATTTCTCCCTTATATCTTACCTGACAATCTATCTCACACCTGAATCCAGAGAAAACTGTTGGGAAAGTCAGTCTTGTGCCTGCAGCCTTTCGGCCCCCGTTTGACTACATAAGAATGGACCTTGGGCCAGGAACACTTCCTTACCAAGAAACAAAGAGCCCACACAGCCTGTCCAGGCTTATCACCTTGTGTGGGAATATCTTTCTCTGTTTGAGGCTCAATGAATGCTCTTTTGTCTCTGCTTAAAGCATGTGTGTCATATGACACCTGGCCAATCCCAGTGTTACATCTATCCTCCATGGGGAGGGGACAGGGTCCTTCCACTGCAGCACAAGAGGGGTGCACATAGACAAATTGTCCTGTGTTGGCTACTGAGACCCATTGACCATGGGGGACTGATGCCTACTATTGAAACTGATCTTGCTCTGTCCATTTTCTATGTGTGTAAAGCATTGTATCATCCCGTGCTTGACCGCCCTGTGTTCTTCTTGGTGACTCTAATACCAAGATGCAGTGGGCAGACGTCTTTGGACTTCTATTCCTGGTGGCTGGTATTGTGATGATCTTTACTATCCTCCATGTAGTTTGGAGTCCTCCCCTGGGATTCATAACTGGTGTGTGGTGCCCTTCTCCCCCAGGATTGGTAACTGGTGCATGGTAATCTGCTCAACAAGAACTATTTATAATTTTCTTATATTATTTATCATATATATAGCAAACTACCTCAGGAAATCCTAGTACAGGGTCTTGGTTAAAACAAATGCTTAATAAATATTATCAATGAAATGAAATAGTGACTGGATAGTTATGACAATAGTCCACAAAAATAACTATAGAATTCCCAGTCAGAAGTATTCTAATGAACAACTGATAAAAAATCACATCAGCAGAAGAAATTATAATAGGTTATTTTTGAATAGATGGCAGCCTTATTAGTAAATCAATAGAATTTACTCCAGTAATTACTTTATCCTACATATGAGTTCTCTTACCAATACAATACTATGTTTAAAATTTAGTTTAATTTCTATTCCATCTCACGATATGGCACCTCAATTCACCCAGATGCACAAACCTAAAGACTAGCAGTCATCCTTAAATCATTCTTTTAACTTGTAACCTTCATTATTTCCATCAATAAATCCTATTTGCTCTACTTCAAAAATATAACTAGAAAATAAATATTTCTCACTTCCTCCGCTGCTAACATCCTAGTTTGTTTGTTTGTTTGTTTATTTTGTGGGGAAGACTAGCCCTGAGCTAAAATCCGTTGCCAATCCTCCTCTTTTTGCTAAGGAAGACTGGCCCTGGGCTAACATCCGTGCCCATCTTCCTCCACTTTATATGGGGCGCCGCCACAGCATGGCTTGACAAGTGGCACGTCTGTTGGCGCCCGGGATCCGAACCTGCGTACCCCTGGCCGCCGAAGCAGAGCTTGCGAACTGAACCACTACGCCACTGAGCTGGCCCCTGGCATCCTGGTTTAAATCATCATCAATTAATTATCTCTTGAAATAAGGCAAAGGTCTCATATTTGGTCCTGTTGCTTCTATGCTGCTGTTTTTATCCATTCTTCCCATAGCAGACATATCATTATAATTTACATCATAACGTGTTCATGCAGTCTAAAGTGCAATAGCATCCAATGTTCTTTTAAGATCTGCAAAGTCCTACAAAACAGTGACCCTGGCTAAATCTTGGACTCTAACTCCAAATATTATCTTCTCACTCACTATGCTCCAGGTTCCTTAATGTTTTTGAATACTTCAAGCTCTGTCCTTTCTCCAGACTTTTCACTTGTTTCCCCTACCTGGGGTGTTCTTTCCAAGATAACTCTTTGGCTCATAATCAGCAGTGACTATCATCTACAAAGGAAATATCAGATAGTGATTTACAAAACATTTCCTAAGTGCTTACTTTACACCAGGCACTGTGCCTTGGCACTGAGAATACAAATATAATCTTAATCTCTAGGCCTTGTATGTCCTAGTAATAGAGATGAATCTGTAAATAACTGTAGGAATGGGTAAGTGAGCAAATGGTGAAAATAAATGAATGAGTAATGAAAGAACTAATTGAATGTTGTAAATCATTTGATGAGGTGTTTTAGGAGTTATGAGATGGCAGTTAAATTTTACATAGAGAAATTAAGATTGAATTCACGAAAGATACAACATTTGTACTAAATTAGAAACATTTCATTTGTAACATAGCATTTGTCAAAGTTCATTTGTAACTATATAACTTCTCTCTGTGATCATCCGTGTTCTGGAGAATTTCCCAGATATGTAGCTATCCTTGATGAGGCATGAACACATTATGCATTCAAGTGGCATATTAACAGTATGCTTTCAACATATATCTGTTTCTTCTCATAATCTGAGCATTAGTAAGCCTCTTGGGGGACTAAGTTTTGGAATGAGTAACAAATTGTTTAATTTCTATGTATTCCATGAAAAGTTTGAGTTGTGGCTCTTTAAAATCAAACATATGTTTCTTTGTTCATTCATTCAAAACTTTACCAATTGACTGTACTTGTGTAAATATGAGATAGCTCTAAAATATGTTTTGTGAATATTACCACAGAGCCCTTATAAATCAGATCATGGCCCCCAATGATGTCTTTCAGGTGATTTTTTGCTCCAAAAAGAGGACTCTTACGAAAATCATATGTAAATAGTTGCAGTAGCATTACTTTTGTACATAATAATTATAATGAAACATATTTCAATTTTATGGTACACCAGGATAATTAGCATGGTGATTAGGACTGCAGACTTTGTTGTCAAAATGCCTCGGTCTGCCACTCTTAACTAAATGTGTGACTTTGAGCAATTGTCTTAGCAACTATGGGCCTCAGTTCCTTATCTGGAAAGCAATGATGACAATATTTTTTGTCTTATAGGCGTTTTCAGTTAAGATAATGCAATTTTAGCCTTAGATCAGTGCCTCTTTATAGTGCGTGTTCAATAAATATTTGGGGATTTATTAACACTTATTTTTTTGTGATATCCACCATGTAACTTGGGATAGAAAAATGAACTAGTAATTAAAAACAGGTGACATTTCCATTATTGTTAACATTTGATTTTCCAGTTTTAGTGAGAGGCTTTCTTTCAAGAATGTGCTGTTTGGAATGAGGTAATAATTATTAAACATGAGCTTCATTTGGTCATAGGAGAGGAGGTGGTTTAATTTTAACAGGACCATTAAACTATGGAGGCAGCAGCCTGAAAAAATAGTAATTTGAAGCAGTTGAAAATAAGTCAAAAAAAGAAAGACACCGTGGGACACAGTAGATCAGAATCTTACCACAGAAAATGTAGATTGACTTTTTCCTTGCATTGCTGTAATATGAAGAAGGTCCATGACAGGTTTAAAAAAATCTTATTTGCCCTTCAAAGTGCAGTGAAAACAAAGAAAATATTTCCATCTAAAAGGAAATTATGCCATGTAAAAACTAGTTTTATTCTTTAAAAAAATAATCTGTAAACATATCAAGAATCTAAATGAGTACACATTTGCATGTGAAAAAAAACTGGTAATGTAGGGAAAATCAATATGTCTATATGTCTATGAGCTTTCTTGAACACTTTTTTTAGATTTGCTTTTTCCCAAAGAGCTTTGCTTCATTTATGATGATATTGTTCTCAATGTATAGGATACTTGGTGTCTCCTCAGAACTTCCTAGAATTCTATTATTATTACAAGAGTTATATTAATAGTCTTTCTAATTGTTTTAGTTTAGTTGCTAAAGAAAATGCAGACAACAGAATCTGATGTCTAAGTATGTGTGAAGTAGAGATATAACAATGTAATTTACAATAAAGAAAATATAAGCCATTTATAAATATATGCATGACTACTACTACCTTTTAGCCAAAAATAAGTCTTCACTAAAATAATACCTAAATTCTGAAAACCATGTAATAACTTTCAGTGTTTACACACTCCTTCCCTCTTTTCATCTTCCCATCTGTAGATAGTTATCTTTTCCCCCTTGAGTTTTTGCTCAGCCTTTAAAAAAGGAATCTGTGATAAGGAACCAAGGGAAGATATTTCTGGTTTTCCTTCCATTTCTTGTAGGAGGAACACATTTATCTGATTGATAAAACTGAAGAAAGGCTACTGCTCCTACTGGCCCAGGCTTTAGCTAAAATTCTCTAACTGATCTGCTAGTCCGGTTATCTATTGCTGCCTAACAATTCTCCTTGTGCTTAGTGACATAGAACAACATCGCTTTATTGTGTTCACTGGTTCTGCTGGTCACGGTTTATATCTGCTCTCCAAGGTCTTGGGCCTCAGCTAGGAAGACCTAAAGAACTGAGGGTGACTTGCATGTATGGAAGCTTTTCTGCTCATATATTTGGTCTCTGGGAGAGGATGACTTGAAGGCTGAGTTCAGCTGCTACTGTTGACTAGAGAACCTACACTTAGCCTCGCTATGTGGATTGGCCTTCTTACACCGTGGTGGACACAGGACTGTTGGAATTCTTACACAGCTTCTCAGGACTCTGAAAGTGAATTTCCAGTGAACAAAGCAGTAGACAAATGGCCTCTTAAAACCCAGCCACAGAAGTCACATTGTATCACTTCTGCCATTCTCTAATAGTCTAAGAAGTCACAAATCTGTTCCCAATCCAAGAGGAGGAGACCTAGACTGCACTTGTTGATTTGATAAGTGTCAGAAATGTCGCCACCATGTTTTAAAACATAACTTCAAGTACACTATGTTAAATTATGAACTTTCTGGTCCTCTTCCTCACGGTGTGGGTGTGGGTGTGGGTGTGCACGCACACACATGCACAGGTGTGTGCAGTTCACCTACAAGACTGTGACATTCTTATTGGCTTTTTCTAACCTGCATTCAAGGAATGTGAATCGGGCATAATCCTCAATGGAGCTGGCCAAGTAAAGGTCTACTCCATAGATCCAGTATTCCCGAAGAGTGAGTGTCAAGGTCTCACTTGGAGATAAGGAATGAGAAGTGGTAAAAAGCCAAATTTTGTTTTTGGTTCAGTCATATTTTTCAATTAAATTTCACCAGCAATAGAGCTGTGAAGGAGAGAAAGAGGATTCTCTACCCACTCTCGGTCCTTTCTGGCTGGGCTACAAATTAAATTGACATGAGGCCGAACAGCAGGAGAAAATCAAACAAAGCTTTATAACATGTATACATGGGAGAGATCAGGGAAACTGAGTTTCTGGACAAAATGGCAGAGGTTCTCCTCTCAAATAGAAAGACAAAGGAAGATGTTGGGGGTGTGGGGGAGTCAGCTATGGGAGAGTATCAGAAAAGCAGAGTAAACAAGAGTATGCAGATTCAAGTCCTTGCTCTCCGTGCTGATAAGAGTTTCTAGAGATAAAGTCAACCCCCCACTTCTTCCTGGTGCAGAGAGGGAGATACATTTACAAATGGAGATACCTTTACAAATGGAGATTTCCCTTATAAATGTAAATGTCTCTTACAAAGGATAACTTCTACTTTACTTGGAATGGGCTTAGCAAGGACCATCCCAGTCTAACCATACCCAGAATTAAATTCTTTCAGGTAGTTTGGGGGGAGGTCAAAGTTTCTTTCAGTCTTTTGTTTTTGAAAATAATCAAGGTAAAGAGACATATTTTGATGTGGCCAATACTGATCCCCAACATAGCATTGGTGAATGTACAACATGCACTTAAAACAAATGTGAATTCTGGAGTCCTTGGGTTTAGTGTTCTATAAATGTTAATTAGGTCAACAGGGCTGATGATAGTGTTATTCTGAGCTTTTTGGATTTTATCCATTTTTAAATAATATCAGTACTAAGAGATGTTTTTTTAAATCTTCCATTCTGTGGAGTTATCTATTTCTTCCTTTAATTCCAGCAATTAAAGTAATAATAGGTGAAGCAAACATCTAGGAAACAACATGTGTTTTTAAGTACTGTTATTGAGAACATACACAATTCTGATGGATTGACATTTTCATCATTATGAAACTCTGTATTCTAATAATAATAATCTCTTTCTTAAAGGTTAGTTGATCTGATAATAATATAGACACTCTAGAGTTTGTATGCTGACAGTTTGAATGTTATGTGTTTTTCTGGCCATTTATTTTCAACTTATCTGTATCTTTGTATCAAAGGTTTATCTTTTGTAGAGAGCATACAGGGGACTTATGTCTTTTTCCAATCTAAACAATCTCTATCTTTTAATTGGAGTGTTTAGTTGATTAATATTTAATGTAATTATCATTATGGTTGGCATTAAGTCTACCATTTTACTACTTGTCTTCTCTTTGTGTTCTGCTTTTTGTTCTTTTTAGCTAAAATTCATTGCATTATTATTTTTAGTGATTGCTCTAGGGATTACAATATTCATCCTTAAAATTCACAGTGTACTTACAATTAATATGCAAAATGTAGAGATCTGGTCTATTTAACAACCAACATTCTTTATGCTATAATTTTTTAGGAGAATTATGTCTGCAAGCATTATAAACTCTATTGTGAAATACTAAAAGTTTTGTTTTAAAGTGTCATATGCATTTGAAAAAATTAAAAGGAACATAATCTTTTATATTAACCAATATATTTATCATTTCTGATGCCTTTCATTCCTTCCTAAAAATCTGAGTTTCTATTTGGTATTATTTCCCTTTGGGCTGAAGAACTTCTTTTAGCATATCTTTAGTGAAGGTTTATGGCTGGCAAATTATCTAAGATTATTTTGCAAATAGGTCTAATTTTGTCTTTATTCTTGAAAGATACTTCATAAGATATAAAACTCTGGGATGATTTTATTTTCTTTCAGCTCTTTAATATGTTGTTCTACCATATCTGGTTTCTATTCATTCTGATGGGAATTTAGCAGTCACTGGAATAATTATTCCCCTGTATGTAACGGCTTGTTTTTCTAGGACTACTTTCAAGATTTTTCTCTTTGTCTTTGGCTTACAGCAGTATGATTGCAATGTGCTTTGGCCGTATGTTGGTTTGTTGTTTGTTTGTCTTGTATGTATGCTGCTGATGGTTTGCACATCTCTTTCAGGAACTCCAATTAACCATATTTTCCACTGCTTGACATTGTACCTTCGCTCGCCGAGGCTCTATTTATTAATTTTTCAATCATTTCTTCTTTCATATTCATACTGGGTAATTTCTATTAATCTATCTAAAGGATTACTGACTCTTATGCCATCTCCATTCTGCTTTTAAATCCATTTATTGATTTGTTTCCAATTTCAGATATTATATTTTTAGTTTTAATATTTACATTTGATTCTTTCCCTTGTTTTTCTTCTTTTGCTGAAATTTTCTATTTTTTATTCATTATGCTCATATTTTCTCTGTGTCCTTTAGCATAATTGTAAAAGCCAACTAAAATCATTGTATGTTATGCCTAACATCGCTGTCATCTCTGGGTCTCTGTTGATTTTCTCTACAAGGGTCAGTAAACTATACCCCACAGGCAGAACCAAATCCAGTTTTCTACATGCTTTTGTAAATAAGACTTACTGGAACACCTCTATGCCCATTCATTAACATATTGTCTATGGTTGCTTTCACACTATAACGGCATGAGTTGAATAGTTGCAACAGAGACTGTATGGCCCAAAAGCCATAATTTTTCACTATATTGTCTAAATTTTTCACTATATTGTCTTTCACAGAAAAGTTTGTCAACTCCTGCTCTTATGCTTAAAAATTTAATTTGCTGAGTGATTTTGGACTGTATCCTGGGGCATTGTGAATGGTATGTTGTGGTTTCTTTTATGTTTCTGTAAAAAAAATGTTACATGTATAGCAGGCAGTTGATGTGGTTAAATTCAAACTATAGACTCTGCCTCGACGCTTGTGGGCAGCAGCTGAAATCTTAGTTCAGTTCTTTTAAACTTAGCTGGGCTGCTTGATATCCACCTCAGACATGTCTGGTTCAGAGGCACCAGAAATGCAGGTAGAGTTGATTATGTAATTTGGGGCTTGGCAACTCTGCCTCTCTTTTTCCTGTATGTACCACTTACTTTCCGGTAGCTGTGGTTGCCCTGTCCTCTAGCTTCTTCAAGGCAGCTGGAATGTGGTTTTTATGCTAGAGTTATAGCTGCCCTGCATGACACTGCTCTCAGGCTAAAAATGAGATGAGCAGGAGTCTTACCCAGCCCTGTTAACTTCTTCGAAGTGTTGACTATCCTCCAGTATCTGCCTATTTTTGTTCACTCTCCAGTATTTCAGGTAGCTCTGTTTGTTTGTGTGTTGGTTTTGTTGTTTGTGTGTACATACGTTTATGGTTGATATCTGTGAAAGGTTGTTCAGAGGGAGACCAATCCCACAATAGCATTGGTGGAGTAACCAGCTCTATGAATAGCAGCCATGGAGCTTCTTACTCAGTAGCGGTGGTTGGCAGCCTCAGCAGCTTCCAGGTCAAGTGGACTCATTATTGCATCCTGACGGAGACAGCATCATCGTATTTTCTGATTAACACCACCTTCTCCATTTGTTCCTTCTCTGGAGAAATAGAAACTCCTGATACTGGGTTGTTGCTCTTTCTTCTGCATCAGCTCTCCCAATGGTGTTTTTTCCTATACCATATTTTCTGCTTTCAGTTCCTTTGCTTGAAATACCTAGAAAGCTTTCTGTTGATTGAGTAAACAATAATCCATATAAATTATTGACGAAAAATCAATGTCAATGGTGAATAATAATTTTGTAAGGCAGGGAGAAAGGAAAGAAGGGAAGGAGGAGTTCAGCTAAACAAACCTTTTTTGATTAATTTCTATGTGCCAGGGATGAGAAAATAATGTCTGATTTGTTTAAAACACTCTATCTTTTTTGTCCTGTACCTTTATTACCCTCTTAAGTGTTTCCTCAACACATATCAATTGAACAAATGCATGAATGAATGAATATATGGCAAGCGATGCAAAAATGAAAAAAATATTATTCCTGATTTTTGAGTAATTGATAGTCCAGTGAAATGCTTTTCAATGTTTTCTTATCTGAAATCAAAGCAGAAGAGCAGAGGAATTAGGACCCAATTATAGGATGTAAATAGAAGAATGGAAGTAGAAAAGCAGCTGGTAGTACAGCTCAGGGCTCACCAGCAAGGGTCCAGGACCATTAAAAGATGGGGGCTACAAGAAACTCAGGATGCCATAAGACCCAAGCAAAGGAGAGTCCACATAAGTGTGCAGCATCCTCCAGGGGAGGGAGTGGTACTTATACTGATAAAACCACAGGAGTCCCTTTTGCTACTATCATATGTATAAAATTATGTTCAGGCTTCGTTGCTTGTCTAGATGAAAACAGGTGATATATTGACTTATGTTTTCTCATTGGAACTATAAACTTGCACATACATAACTGGATATTGATTAAAAAATAATATTAAGATATGACTATAATGGGAATAGAAACTATCTACATCCCAATGCACAAAATGCTTAATTGTGCTATAATTCCACAAGAAAATAGACATATGCATTATTGTTCAATCTTGCATGTTCAAGTCCTTAGGAATCAGGACACTGACTTACATAGAAAATAAAGAGCATACACTCAGAGATCCGTAAGTGTATGAATGTGAGGAAAGGACTGTAACCAGGGAGAAGGCCAGAAGCAAAGAAATATCCTCTACCTGGTAAGAATATTGGATAGATATTAAATTGTAAAAGTATGATAATTATTAAACAAACATTATATGAAGAAAGAGTACTGACATAGATGCTGATTTTAAGACATACCATAGAGACAATACAAACCAAAAGGAAATTTTTTTGATTTGTAAAAGCAATATAAATTATCATCATTTATGTGTATTACATACCAGTAATACCAAGTTCCATGTAGCACACAATGTATATATTATTAATTAGGCATCATATTAACCTTATGTGTATTTTATTTTATTATACCACTAAACTATTTATGCATGCTTTGTTATCACTTGTTGTTATTCGGAGTTAGGGGAGCATTAACAATGTATATTTATATTTCTTAACTCAGTCCCTTCACTCTTAATCGTAAATAATAAACACATACTTGCCTAGAAACATATTTAATTGTCAACAAAATTTTTACTTTGGCTCCTACATTCAAATTAGTAATTAATAATCCCCATTCTCCTTTTTTAGAAAACATGTTTATGCAACTCATTTGTGATATCATTAGAACCTGAGGGAGCAAAGTGTCACAATAGCCTTGATGGTGTAATATCTGTATGACTCGGCCTCAAATTACAGAATTGTGAACATTTTAGCAGAGGTAAAATTCCTCCAAACTAGATGGGGATGTCCCACAGGTTAACACAGATCTCCTAGCCACTCCAAAATGTTCACCTTTTCATTCCTTCTCCCGAAAGCCATAGAATATAAGGTTGTCTCTGTGATGTACATCGGTTTAGCACAATGTCCCAGCTACCACACTGTCATTTACTGCTTTGCAGGGGTTCATTTGTATCGTTCATTTAGTTCAAACAGGGCCAACATTTCCCTTCTTACCTGTGTAATGGGCTAACATAGAAGTGTGGCCTAGTGGTTGAAGTTCTTACATGAATCTCAGAGGTCATTTGTCTTTTTTTATAATTTTACTGAATATCCCTCTCCTTAGGACCCAGGCATAAACCCAGAGGGCTTCATTTAGAAGTAATCTGAGTAACATACTCTGTGTTGTAATACAAATCTAACCCCCTCTTTAAATGCGGCCCCTGGTTCTTATCTTTGGTCCAGCACATGTGTTACTACACTCTACCCTTCAGAAAAGTCTCTTCCCTAAAAGATTCTCTCAAGAAAATAGACAGGAATGGATCCAGTTTGCTGATCCTTTCAATATCCACGGACCAGTGACGGGTTCCAGAGACTGAAAAGCAGAAGAGCCTTTAAGGTTTTTGTTATTTATTCTTTCATTGCCTCTTTCCTTAATTACCATCAATCACTTGCTTGTAGGATCAGAAGGTGATTTTGTGTCATACCTGTTTTTCTACTAGAGGATAAACCCCAGGGAGCAGGGATTGTGGCTATAGTGTTTACTCAACACTAACCCAAGCTTTAGTATATAAAAGTGCTTCAAAAATATGTTTTGAATTCTTGGATTAATGAATGATAGATGTAAGTAAAAGAAAACCAACAGTTACACATATTGTGTTTTCTGCTCCTTTCAAAGTCCTGCTCCTCTTCTCAGACAGGTGGCATGAATGCTTTTGAAAACAAGCAGAGAAACAAAAGAGGACTCAGCAAAAACTCCTAATTAGGAAGCATGGAATAGAGAAAGTCTGGAGTACTATAAATAAATAATTACTTGTTTTCCTTTGACATTAGTGACTAAGAGAGGCAGCATCCCTGGTTCAGAACTTAGATGGCTTTAGGCAGTGATATTTTCTTTTCTTTTCTGTTCTCTTCTTTAAATAGTTTAACAAAAAATCTAGATTGGATGCAGCCATATCACCACCATATTCTTGTTTCTCATCGTGATTAAGTGACTTCATTATGCCACTTCAATTAAAAAAAAAATACGTGTTCTTTTTTTAATAGTTGTCAAATATGAAGACTAAAATGGCTCTACTGTCCTGAACAATGAGGAGATGATCAATGAGTGAAATTTTTTAAATACTTAAATAGTCAAATAAAGCAATCTCCCACTGTAAAAAGACAATTGGCTTCTTTTTATAGGGGTTGGCTGCTCTTAAACCGTCAGAAGGTATTGTTACCAGTTGAATTTTGAGTTCCTGATTACCCACAAAAAATACAACTATTTTGACATTTTTTGTGTATATTACCTATAAATTTTATCCTGTAATAATGTTATGATATTTGCAAAACACATTAATATATTTTATTTTCCAAAGCTTGAGTGGTTAAGCTAGTTAGTTTAGCACCAATCTTAGATGTTTAGTCTTAAGACAATTTCTATTTGCTATTTATTGTGAAATAACTTGTGTAATGGTTGCTTGATATTGCACGTTACTGAGATGAATTTTATAATTGCATTAATTCATTAAGATATTTGAAATTAAATAATGGTTCATGTTTTAAGTTCAATGGTTATTCATTCGCTGGGTTTATTGTCATCTCCAGGAATTTCAATTTTATGTCTTTTTTTACTCTAGCATTGCAATGGTGGGAGGAGATATAGAGTAGAGTAACAATATCTGTCTACCTCGCCTTTGAAACTAGTTTCAATTTTGTGACTAATTTGACCAATAAAATTATGGCAGAAGTGGTTGAGGCCACATCATAAAATTGCCATTCACTTCCAGTTTTTCTCTTGGGACGGTTACTATTAGAACCCCACTACGTGGTGTGAGGCCAAGTAGTCACAGGGAGAGGTCTCAGGTGGGTGTGTCAGCTGAGGTTCCAGCCAACAGCTACCATCAATTGCCAGATATATGAATAAAGGAGCCTTCAAATGATGCCAGCGCCTAGGAAATGAGTCACCACCAGTGACTGAGCTGATGCTGTAGGGAAAAGAGGAGAGCGTTCCCCTGCTGAGCCCTGCCCAAATTGCAGATTTATGGGCAAAATAAATTACTGTTGCTGTTTAAGCCACTTGTTTGGGGTAGTGTTTTACGCAACAGTAGATTACCAGAACAAGTTCTATTATTTCATTTCAGAACCTAAAGGATGCAGCTTATTTTTCTAGATTTGTTTTCTAACATTTAAATATGGGCTACTAAAAATATCTCTCTGGTAAATGTATTCTTTTTTTTTCAGGCTTTGCACATAAACCATAATTAATCTGGAGAAAAACACACATCTACATCGAGAGAATATATTACAACCCAAATATTAGAGGAAGTAAGTCCTACTTTATTTCGAGTTCTTTATTTTAGCAGGTTTTATAACATTAATTTAAATTCTAATGGACATTATGAACATTCTCCAAGTGAAGGATTAACATCCAAATTAAGTTTTATGTCTTCATTCTTACTTTAGGAAATCATCACAGTCTGTTTAGAGATATGGCGTAGAGAGGACGCTGGCCAGTGATCATAAGCTAATTATAATATTGTGTCAGATAATGAAATATCAAAATTTTTGTTGGATATCCTGAAAAAAAAAGAATATACATTATTTTCTACTAGTTCTGTTTATGCATCAGTGAGGAAACTGAAATGTCCCTTGTACTGATTCTTATTTTATTTTATAATCAATCTCTTTGGTGAACCCTTCAGTTATGCAGTTATGTATCTGTCACTATTCTTATGAAATTCCTGAATGCACAAAGTCATGCAAATGCACATGATTCAGACTGAAATATTATTTTCTATTTAGTAGTGTAAACTAAATGTAACTGTGGCAGGAGTATCCCTGTACATACATGGTGGATTTTTTTTCTAAATCTAGATTTTTTTGTAATCATTCTTGTAGACTGATCTACAAAGGAAAGAGGAAACTTTAGATTTCTATTTACTGGCACTGGAAGAAAGACTGTGAAAAGAACCAGATTGTATTTAGTGCACCAGAATCTAGACTAGTCTCTTATTGTTGTCCAAGACTGAAAAAAACTTCTAAATTATGTGAAATGCACTGTTGTAATTAAGATATCTGGGTCATGGGGCACTAACTGACCCTTTCAGGAATTGGGCAATCTTTTGAATGGAAATGATAATCTATCTTGGAATAGACATCATAGAAATGATGTCTATCTTCCACAGAAGATCTTAATCCTGGAGCAGGATATAAAATGGTAATTGAACTAAGAAAGAAAATCTTCTTTCTGAGGGTTGGGAAAAATTGAACTAGAACTCTGCGGTACAGCAGTATGGGAGCATTTCTAGTGATGGAGGTGAGTTAGCAATTGAAGTGGAAGCAAATCAGTTGCTAAGCAAGAAGCTGGATTGGTAAGGGATTCTAAATTCAAATGATGGACTGTAAGAATGTTAAATTCTAGCAGCTGTTTTATTTCCTTAGGTTGTCTGTTTTACTTATTCATGCCAACCTCTAATTAAATCCTGTTAAAATTATATACGGGTCTCAGTCATGGTGGGGAAAATTAGGGAGATTCACATTTTTCAGAATTAATTCCCAGGAGTTGCACAGAATCATGTCACTACACTACTGTCAGGGAGGAAAAATTTTTCCCTTCTTCCCTTCTAAGTTCTTTGGCTAGTCTAATTATCAAATTGACATAAGACAGATTAACAGGAGAAAAACAAAGTTAACTTCATATGTACAAGACCTCCATAAAAATATTAGACCCAAGGGAAAGTCAGGCAGTTGAGGCTTATATGCCATCCTGAGCTAAGGAATAAGATAGGAGCCTGGGGCTTCAAAGGGGAGGGAGGTAATTCACAAGACATAACAAGAGCTGATGTTTGGCAATTAGATAGTTGCCTTGTCATATAGATAGGTCTTTCAGATAAAAAGTCACCTCTGGTAGTAACTCTCTTTCTGGGCCTGGCCCTCCTCTCTAAATTGTTTTAGGTAGTTAAGGGAGAGGAAAGTTTTTCTTGAGTCTGCTGGGTCTTGATTGCCTTCAGCTCAAAATAATCCACATGCCAAATTTTGGGGTCATGTATTCTGCCCCCCATCACTGGCATGGAAATACATCTCTTTCTGAGCCACCACTAGAGTTAGAACGGTGGTTTATAGTCTAGTGGCATTGCCAATCCTCCTAACTTCTCTAAGTTTTTCTTTCTTATTGAGGGAAAAAAATTAAAGCACAATAATAGCAACTCTTACACTAATTTATATGGCATAAAGAATCCACAATTCCTCAAGGAGGCTGGACTATAAAGGGAATATCTGCCCTTTTCAGGAAAGCAGCCAAAGGAAATGACAGTAGACATTGGGTGTGCAACAAGTGTAAGCCCTTCCTCAATATTGTGATTTATAAGAAATATATATTTGGTCATTCACATGACCAAAGTATACTTCTCATATATGTTTGATCTTCCTCCATGGTTCCTGGCTTATAGCTCCCCAAAACCTTGGAATTTCCTGAGCAATAAGAACAATGAGCATCTTTTGCCATAATATTTGGTCTCTTGTCCTCAGTTCCTGAAACCAATTCAGAGCCATAAAAGTGAAATGGATGTCTTGTTATTTATAACAAGCTCATTTCCATCACAGCTGGGCTTATGTTAATGAGATGACTTTTGGAAAGCACTTAAGGATGGGGACTGGTTGCCAGGGGAACCAACCATGAATAGAGGGTTGGAACTTTCAGTCCCTCCCCCAATTTCCAAGGAGGAGAGAGGGATTGGAGGTTGACTCAATCAGCAATGGTCAATAATTTAATCAATCATGCCTATGTAATGAAGCCTCCATAAAAACTCAAAAGGAGGGGATTGGAGAGCTTCCAGGTTGGTGAACATGTGGAGATTTGGAGAGAGAGGTGCGCCCTTTCTGCACACCTTGCCCTGTGCAGTCTCTTCCATCTGGCTGTTCCTGAATTGTATCCTTTTATAATACACTAGTAATCTAGTAAGTAAAATGTTTCTTTGAGTTCTCTGAGCTGTTCTAGCAAATGAATTGAATCCAAGGAGGGGGTCATTGGAATCTCTAATCTATGGCCAGTTGGTGAGAGACATAGGTGATAACCTGGACTCATGACTGGCATATGCAGTTGGAGGGGGGCACCTTGTGGGACTGAACCTTTAACCTGTGGAATCTGATAACATTTCTGGGTAGATAGTGACAGAATTGAGTTGAATTCTAGGACACTCAGGTGGTGTTGGGAGAATTGTTGGACATGTCGGGGAACCCCCACACCCTGCCACACACACACACTGGAGTTGGTACTAGAAACTTTTACCTTCTTTACCTTTTCCCAGTGTGGCTGGTGACCATGGTCTGTTAGCAACTATGGCCCACTCCTGCCTCACTCCTAGAACCAAGCATAGCAATGAAACTTTTTTCCATGGTATTTATCTACTCGTATACATTTCCTTCTTTAGTAGAAGAGTCACCATTAGTACTGTATCATAAAAAGGATTTAAGAAATAGTTTTGCTGCTTCTTAGAGGTCACCTATCACTGTGTCTTGCCCAGTCAATAGTAGGCACTGAATAAATGCTTGTTAATTGACTCAGCAGGTATTTATTGAACACATACATAGCAAAAACAGTATACGACCCAAGAATGAAGATCTTTTCCTTCTTTGTATACTTGAAAATATCTAGGTATAGATTTTTGAGCATCAGTGAACATTTGATGAATCAAGTGGAAATAGAATACAAATAAGTTTAAAAAAACAGATCCTCACATTTGCAAAGCTAGTAAGTGGTTAATAGAAGTTCTGAATAAGTCGTGTAGAATGAGTTTTCTAATGTATTTTAAGGCAAGCACATATAAAATTGTATTTGTATGTTTTCAAAGGTAAACTTACATCTCATTTTCAGCACACTGGGAGTCTCCCACTCAAGACTTATGAAAGAGGAAAATATTTGAAATAGTCTAGAACTGCCATAGACTACACAGAACAAAAGGTCATAATAGTTATGCCCCCATAATGAGTATTTTGACAGATTATCCCAAGTAGATGCATTTTGGTATTTTTATAAATACTTTAAGAAATTACATTAGTGATATTGTTGTATGATAAGCAAAACCAGGTTGGAACTAGGGGAGGAAAGTAAGGTACTTGCCTTAGGCATAGAATTTCAGGAATTAAAACTCAGTAATCAAGAAAAATAATATTTACTGCAATATTTTAAAAATCAAAATTGATGCAAAAAATTCATGATGGACAAAATATCAAAATTTTAAATACAGATCCCATCCTTCACTGTACAGCCCTGCCTCACTCACCTCAACCTAATCCTAGCCCTGGTTCCAACAAAACTTTGTTTACAAAAGCAGACAGTGGACCCTTGGGCTACAGATTGCCATTTTTTTTTAATAATATTGCACAAATATTCCTTATCTTGATTACTGAGTTTTTTAGTGTCCCCTAAATTTTGTACATGACACCAGTGCCTCACTTGCCTCACCAAGCCTAGTTAGACCAGCCCCAACAGATCTTCCTCAATATACTTTTCTGCTATTTAAACATATACCACTGAACTGAAAAATGAGGGAAAGAGATTTCAACTAATTTAGATCAGAGTTTGTCAAACTATGGTTTGACCTACGGTTCAAAACCAGCCCACCATCTGTTTTGATAAATAATAAATACAGTTTTATGGGAACACAGCCTTGCTAATTTATTTATGTATTGTCTATGTCTACTTTATGCTGTGATGGCAGGGTTGAGTAGTAAGAGACCATATAGCCCACAAAACACAAAATATTTATTATCTGGCCCTTTATAGAAAACATTTGCCGACTTGATATAGATCATAGAAGATGGGCCTAAATTTAAATTCTATTAGTCTCTTTATCTAATGTAATTCTATCATTATTTTTTAATATGAATTTCTCCAGGCAAAGAGAGTCATGAATAACTTCCAGGTTAGTATGCCCTCTTTTCTTCCCTTCCCAATTATAACTAGGAAAATTTGAAATAAATTAAAGCTATGTTTATCAGAGAATTATATAAATAAGAAAACTTTAATTTAAAAGTCAACATATGAAACAGTAATAACCCATCCCCCTCCATGACTACCCAATGAAAATTACTGATATGATGAAGGTGTTCAACTTTGCTCACATGGCTAAATATGTGGAGATACTTCTTTTTATGATTTTGATGCACACATGCCCTATAGGGTGGTTATTTTTTCTTTTCTTCCAGAATCCCTAAGACAAATAATTAATCAGTTGTCAAGTCATCAAATGTGGCTGTACTTCAGAATTATTTGCAGAGATCTTTAAAAATTCCAGTGTCCAGACATCCCACTCTAAGGAGTGAGGGATCTTTCTGAGGTCTCTTTTATAAGGGCATTTATCCCATTCATGAGAGCTCTGCCCTCATGACCTAATCACCTCTGAAAGGCCCCACCTCCAAATACCAACACAGTGGGGATTAGGTTTTGAACACATGAATTTTGGAGGGGCACAAACATTCAGTCTATGGCACAAGCATATGTAAGGTGGTTTGTTTTAAATTAAAATTAAATCTAAATTTTGGGGTGGGGGAATCTAGCTCTTCAGGTTAAAGTTAGGATTAGGGTTAGGGTTAGGGCAACCCTGGTTGCCCAAGTGTGAATTCAAATTCACCTTTCCTCTTCTCAACTTTCCCTAAACATGGGGCTCTACAGCAAAGATTGTTAGCCTTTATTGTGTTTGCTTGATGCAGAGCTACTGATGATGAATTTTTTTCTTCAGCTACTTTAGCTAATTAAGCCAGAAATTGAAACAATGGGAACAAAGTCAATTGTTCTCCAAAAAGTACTTTAACCAATTGACATGCTATGTAATTTTCCCTTCCCACTTTTGTGGTCTGTAGTAATTCTATATGTGCTTCCCTGACTGGATAGCAATCAGAGTGGAAAATGATTATTTTACAAATATGTGACCATCCTTTCGATGTCATTCAGTTCCATTCACTATCATTGGATTCAATGGTAAAACATTTATAATAGCACAATCAGATTGAACACGTGGTATACTGGTCTGTGGTTCCCTGCCTGCTACAGTGTCTAGCAGGGATCAAGTATTCTGGGAAAAAGAAAAAAAAATTAATCAAATAAAAAAATATGCTTACTAATGGCCAAAACACCTTTCATTAAAAACCAAAATCTTAATATTATAACAAAACAATGATCACCTTCATTTTACAGGGGAGCTCCCTTTGTGCTCTAAACTTAGACAAGCAAACACAGAATCCAAGCCTCTCTGTTAATAGTCCTAACGTCAACTCTTTGTAAATTCTAATCTATGACTGAGCTGTGGATATTGTGGGAAAATGGTATTGATAAACTCTTTTAGTTTATTCAAGTTGCTATAACATAATAGCATAGACTGGGTGGCTTATAAACAACAGAAATTTATTTCTCACAGTTCTGGAGGCTGGGACGTCCAAGATCAATGTGCAGGCACATTTGTCGTCTGGTGAGAGCCCACTTCCTGGTTCACAGATACCATCTTCTCCCCAGGACCTCACATGGTGGAAGGGGCAAGGAACCTCTCTGGGATCTCTTTTATAAGGGCGCTAATTCCATTCATGAGAGCTCTGCCCTCATGACCTGATCACCTCCCAAAGGCCCCACCTCTAAATACCATCATATTGGGGCTTAGGTTTTCAACACGAGAGTTTTGGGGGGGGGACACAAACATTCAGTATATGGCACAAAGCTATGTAAGGTGGTTTCGTTTTTGATAATTTAAAAGTTGAATTCTAGGTCCATCATGTTTTACACATAGTATCAGAGCTTTGTGACTTGTGAGTAGCTGTGAGTGTGAAAACTTTTATTTAAAATTTGACAATACCTTTGTTATTTAAAAAAGGAGGTGAATGATTGCCCCTTTAATTCTCAGAAATGAAAACACATACTTTAAAATGACAGATGTCAAACGAAATTGTTACATGGAATACTCGGGTTTTTTTTGTTTTTTGTGAGGAAGACCAGCCCTGAGCTAACATCCATTGCCAATTCTCCTCTTTTTGCTGAGGAAGACTGGCCCTGGGCTAACATCCATGCCCATCTTCCTCCACATTATATGGGACACCGCCACGGCATGGCTGACAAGCAGTGCATCAGCAGGTGCCCGGGATCCGCACTGGCGAACCCCGGGCTGCTAAGCGCAAACTAAACCGCTGCGCCACTGGGCCGGCCCCCATACTCGTTTTTTAAATGTAGAGTGCAGCAAGGCTATATTTGTTTCATGGATGCAAATCCTCTATACCACTACTTAAAAATCTCTATATGCAATCAGAGACAGGAAAAATGTCAGAAAGCTTTGAGTGGAAAAAAGTAGGACTAATGAGACCATAGTAGGAATTATACTTTTCAGAAGTAATATTTAATCCAAGTTCTATCCTATCCAATAACAATTTCTAGACTTTGAGGAATTATACACTTATTCTTAGAAATGCTAAATTTTAAATTATCTTTTGAAGATACATTTTGTGCTCTATTAACCATATTACTTTAGGGCAAGATCTTTAATTGGTGCTTACTCTGTTCTTAATTTTGGAAATATAAGTGAGATATATTTAAGTCTCCATTAAATTACATATTTAAGCAATTTTCTACCCAAAATTAGGGAAAAGATAATTTTGCTGGTTATGGACCTGAGCAAGAGACCAGATGTTTTTCCATACCTGATTCTCAGTCTCTTTTCAACACCTTATGAGACAAACCAAATAAAATATAGAAGATGCATAAAGCTACTCAGTAGAAGAGCCTGGATAAATACATTACAGACATTTATCATTGTTCTATCAATAAAAAGCAGTAAGCCTGTTTGGATTCATTCTTAGTTCTTCTTTGTTTTCCTTCTATATTCAATTATTCAATAACTTCTGCTGTGTCTACTTGACGATTCCCCTTGCATCCATTCCTGCCTTTTTCACTACTACTTTAGTAGTTTTACTTCAGATTCCCATGGTCTCTTTTTCAAATAATGTACTAACCTATAATTGAGTGCAAAATCTAACCTCTCCACTTTGCTTTACCCAATCAAGAGAGATATAGCTTTAAAATATTTAAAATATTTTCAAGTTCTCACCAAAAAGAAAGAAAGAAAATTCGGTGACTATTTAAATTCCTTACTTTGATATTTAATGTTTTTCCCCCAAAGTGACCCCCACACTTAATTAATTTATTTAACAAATATCTTTGAGCAAGCCCTGGTTGATATGGGACTCTTGACCATGAGACACAAGTAGCCATGAGGCTGGAAATGCTCATCATAAATTGGCTCCTATCAATGATATTGAGTCATAAAGTAAGGCCCAGTGACAATCCATTGTAAGATGAAAGTGATATACCCAGGCTTGAGCAAAAGCAGGGCTAGAAGACACAAGCAAACTGTTTAAGTAGAAGTCCAAACCCATAAAGTATCCTCCATTGTTGTACAAGCATTCTTCTCTCATTTCATGCCCATAGTTATATAGGAGATCTCATACAACCACCTGAAGAAGAACTGAAATCCCAAGCTTGGTTTATGGAGGAGTTATCTCAGTATATGAGTGCAAGCAAAAAACAAATGGTGGCTACAAAACAGCCTTGTTCAGGGGTGAAAGATAGTGGTGACAGCAAATCTTTCCAAATGGGAAGATCTTTGGGTAGTACATTAATCATCCACTTTGTAATGAAAGAGAAATGATTCTTTGCCCACCAGAGAGCATCCATTCTGGGAGACGCACTAAATAACTAGGTAGAAAAAGTGACACAGTCAATATCAGTTCACATGAACAAAGTAGCCACAGTGGCAGAGAAAGTTATCCATGAACCCAGCAGCATGGACTTTCAATTACCAAGGACGCTGCCACATCCAAATGTCTAATATACCAGCAATAGAGACCAATCCTATTTCCTCAATATGGCACCATTCCTCAAGAAGACCAATAAGCCACTTGGCGACAAATTATGCTGGGCCCCTTCCATCGTAGACAGGCCAGTGGCTCATTCTCAAAGGCATGGGATTGCCTTTACTATCCTCTGGGCCTCATCTAACATAACTACCTGAGGGCTTCAGTAGTGTATGATCCACTAGATTGGGATTCCACATAACATCACCACTCATTATGGAAACCACTTTATAGAAAAGGAGGTACAAGGGTAGCTCAGGACAATAAAATCCACTGACCACACCACATATCACATCATCCAAAAGTTATTGGCCTAACAGAGCAATTGGAGGGGCTTACTGAAGTAGTGGCTGGGAAGTTATACTCTGCAAATACAACTATGCTACCTTTGAGGATGGATTATATCAATTGAATAAAAGACCTATATTTGGCACTATATTGCTTATAAGAATATCTGGATCCAGGATTAAGAGATGAAAATAGACTGGCCCCAGTTACTATCAATCCCAGTGATACACTTGAAGATTTTCTGCTTCCTGTCCCTGCAACTCTCTGGGCTCTACGGAATTTGAGGAAGACACTCCAAAAAAGCCATACTTTTGCCAGCAAGAAGTTCACTGCATTATAAATTTTGGTTTTGTCAGGGCAATTTGGGCTCTTTTACACAGGGCCCACCATTTTTGATGAGCAAGTGACCCTGATCATCGGGAGGAGATAGAAGTCCTTGTATACAATGAGGGCAAGGAGGAATGCATGAAACCAACTTGGTTGCTTCTTTGTTCTCATCTGCCCAATTGTGCCTATACACAGACAAATATAGCAAACCCAGTCTGAATAAGATATGATCACCAGGGGATTAGGCTCCTGGGTGTTGAAGGTCTGGGTCAGGCACCAGGAAAGCCCTGGATGCTAGTAACATGGTAGCTAAGAGTGAGGGGAATCTATAATGGATAGAATAGGAGGGAGACAGTGAGTACTAATTATGATCCTGAGATCAACTGCAGTGCAGAGGCTGTAATCTGTTCCACTAACTTCTCTCTTCTAAGGCTCCTATTAGGAAAAGAGGCCCACTGGACTACCAGAAGAGCTGGTCCCCGAATGTAACGGAGAAGTGAATCTGCATGGTGTGAAGGGTGGACTATGGCGGATACACAATGTGTCACTCAGTTCCCCCTTCACAAAGGACTTGTTGCCCAGCAGCAAGGACTGAAGTTAGGAGACTGCCTGCAGCTGTCAGATCTTCAGCGTCTGCCTCAGCTGCAAAGAGCTGATTCGCCCAAAGTCCTGCTCCACAGCTTCTCACCTGGTTGCCTGAGGGTTTTGGGGGCCTGCTTCCCTGATCAATTTCCTTCTCTGTCAGATCTTGCATTCTCTACTTTCTCTTCACAGGTTTAAGCCTTAGCAAACATCTTTCACAATAAACTTTACCTTGACATCTACTCTTAGCGTACCCAACTTTCTACAGGCTCTCATTAACTTCTCAGTGAACCATTTGGATAAAATTTGTTGGTTTTTGCAAATGCAATCATGTCAAACTTTTTAACTTTGAAAATGCAGAAACTTAGCACAACATCTTGAATATGATGGATATTCAGTGCATGATGGAAGTGAGGGAAGCATGTCCATGAGCTGAAAATCAAATATAAATGGCCAAACCTCTTTAGATTCAAAAATGCTTTTCATCCAAATGCTTAGCACCTTACTTCTAAGAATATGATAGTTTGAGAGTTATAAATATAACATAGTTAAAGCTGGCATTACCCCACTTAACCCACCATGCTGATCTTACATGTAGGGAGCTAAGAAGCAGGGGGACCAGTCCACTCACAGAGCAGCCCTGTCTGCAGTTCTCCCATTTCCAAGGAGAAAAATCAAGTTGAGTCAAAATTTTCAGCTGCAAAATCTCCACTGTTGTCATCAAAGGGAAATATCGTCCTCAATATACTGTATTTTAACAAAGTAAGAGGAAGAGTTTAGAATAATAAAATAATCATTGCCAATGTACAAATAGGTCATGAATCTAAACCCTAGGAGAAAAAACACTTACCAGGAAAAAACTTGGAACTCAAAGAAGTTTCAGTGGATTTTGAAGGCCTTACTAAGACAACCAGGAACTATTAACTACAACAGAAAATTTCTATTTATGGTACCATTAATAAAAGAACATAGATTTAGTCTCAAAGAATATCTTAGGACAAACTGTAGTTTATGTTTTTTTTGAATCACTTCATACATGATAGTTTTAGGGTCAGTTTTCCAAATTGAGAAATAAGTATACATTCTTCAACTCAGATTATCCTACTTAATTCAGGCATACTGTTGTGAAATTAACCACCATTCTTATATGCAAAATTGGTTGATCCTCTTGAATTTTTTTTGCTAGTTCATTGCAGTCAGAATATTTTCTGTAGGAAAAACAGAATCACAGCATGAAAGAGGAAGGAGCTGAATGGGTGGAATAGAAGAATTATTGAATACTTAGGAATTTTGGACTTCCATTTCTGGCACAATAGCACATTAAACTCCATTAAGGATCATCCCCCCCCAAAAGCTTCTGATGATCCTGGATAAGATATATACAATGAATATTTTGTGTGCACACTGATGGGAAAAAATAAGTAATCCACAAGAACCAAAAACAACCACATGACCTTGGAAAAGAACACCAAACCTTTGATGAGACTGCAGCCCCAGCTGTGAGAACCTGAGGAAAGGACTGAATGAAGTCATGTTTAGACTTTTGACCCACAAAAACTGAGATAACACATCAGGTGATTTAAGCCTCGAAACCTGTGGCAATTTGTTATGCAGCAATGGAAAACTATTGTAAAACTAAATACATTATAATAAAAGTACTAGACTTTAAAGACACAGATAGACTCCTTTGAACAAATAAGTAAAAACCTTAAGTCACTAACAAAACTGGCTTAATATTTCTCCAGAGAAAAATTCAACCTAAGATGACTGTGGAATAGTATCCACCATTAAAAAAGTGTGAGTCAAGAGGTATGAGCTGGGAATTTCCCCAAGCAAATGATATAGCAAATATAAGTCTCCTCTAGAGAAAGGAAACTTCGAGCTTGATATAAAGGCAAAGGTTTTTGCATATGTGAGAACTCGGAGAATATTTCTCCCTTAATATAATCTTAAAGAAACTTCTATAGAATAACTTCAGCCAGCTTAGATGAGTGGGGAAATTATAAAATAGCTGCCATTGAATGTTTAATATACATTAGGGTAGATAAACCTGAGCATTAGGGAAATAAATCTGTCATGCAAATGTTATGTGTCCTGAACAGTTAAAAGAGAACAACCACTGACCAACAATAAGATAAATATCAAAGCAGGGATGTCCCTTCTCACCGCTCCTAGTCAACATCATAGTGGAAGCTCTAGCTAACACAATAAAACTAGAAAGGAAATAAAAGTTATACAGATTGAAAATAAATAAAACTGTCTTTGTTCAAGAATGACACAATTATATATGTAGAAAATCCCAAAGGAAAGCAACCAAGAGAAATAAAACCTCCTGGAACTAATAAATGATTACAGGCAGGTTGCAGGCTACAAGGTTAATATACAAAAGTTAATCATTTTCCTATGTGCTAGCAATGAACAAGTGGAATCTGAATTAAAAACACACCATTTACATTAGCATCAAAAAATAAAATATTTATGTATAAAATAACAATATGTACAAGATCTATATGAGGAAAACTGCAAAACTCTAATGAAAGAAATCTAAGAAAATCTAAATAAATGAAGAATGTCTATGTTAATGCAAAGGAACAATCAATATTGGTTAGATGTGACTTCTTCCCAACTTGATCTATACAGTCAATGCATTTCCAATTCAAATCCTAGAATGTTATTTTGTGAATATTGACAAATCAATTCTAAAGTTTATACAAAAAGAGAAAAGACCTAGAATAGTCAACACAATAGTGAAAAAGAAAAAAAAAGTGAGAGTGCTGACACTACCAACTTCAAGTCTTACTGTGAAACTACAGTAGTCAAGGTGATGTGGTATCGGTGAAAGAAGAGACAAACAGATCCATGGAACAAAATAGAGAGCTCAGAAATAGACCCATGCAAATATAGTCGACTGATCTCAATAAAGGAACATAGGCAATCTGATGGAGAAAGGACAGGCTTTTCAAAAGTGGTAGCAGAACAACTGGACACCCATGTGCAAAAAAAAAAAAAAAAAATGGTAACTAAAAGTGAATCATGTGAATCGTAGACTGAAATGTAAAATGCAAAACTGTAAGACTCATAGAAGTTAGTATAGGAGAAAAATCTTGATTCGGCTATGTCCTTTTAGATACAACACCAAAAGCACAATCCATGAAAGAAAAAAAATTTGATAAATGAAACCTCATTAAAATTAGAAACTTCTACTCTGTGAAAGACAAATTAGGAGAAGACAAAGTCACAAGATAATATCTGCAAATACATACCTAATAAAGATCTATCCAAAATATAAAAAAGAACTCTTAAAACCTAATAATAAGAAAATAAACAATCCAATTTAAAAACGGGCAAAAGACCTCAACGGTCATCCCTCAAAAGAAGATATATAGACAGCAAATAAGCATATGAAAAGATTCTCATACACTTTTTAGAATGGCTAAAATCTAAAACACTGACAACATCAAATGCTGGTAATGATATGAAGCAAAAGAAGCTGTCCTTCATTGCCGGTGAATTCATTCCCAAATGGTCCAGCAACTTTGAAAGATAGTTTGGTAGTTTTTTACAAAGCTAAACATTATCTTACCATACAATCCAGCAATCACACTCCTTGATATTTACCCAAATGAGAAGAAAACTTATGCCCACGAAAAACCTCCACACAAATATTTATAGCAACTCTATTCATAATTGCCAAAACTTGGAAGCAACCAAGATGTCCTTCAATAGGTGAATGGTAAACAAACTGATACATCCATACAATGGAATACTATTCAGCAATAAAAAGAAATAAGCTATCAAGCAATAAAAAAATGGAGGAATGGTCAATGCATTTTGGTAAATGAAAGAAGCCAGTCTGAAAATGTTACATACTTATGATTCCAACTATTCTAGCCATTCTAGACATTCTAGAATAGTCAAAAACTATAGACACAGTAAAAAGGTCAGTGATTCCCAGGTAGATAGGGTGGGAGAGATAAACAGAGCACACACGATTAGGATTTTTTGGGCAGTGAAACTATTCTGTGTGATGCTGTAATGATGGATACACATCATTATACATTCTCAACACCCATAGAACTGTACAACACAAAGAATGAACCCTAATGTAAACTATGGACTTTAGTTAATAATAATGTATCAATATTGGTTCATCATTGGCAACAAATGTACCACACTAATGCAAAATGTTAATTATAGAAGAAACGGTGTTCAGGGAGAGAGGTGGTATGTGGTAACTACCTATAAATTCTGCTCAAGTTTTCTATAAATCTAAAACTTAAAGTCTATTAATTTTTTTAAAAAATGAGAGAAAGAGGGAAAGAAGAAAAGAATTAGAGTAATATTACCTATTGCTTCATCTCTAAAAGCTGGGTGTGAATAAACACCATTTGACGCTAACAAATCAAGTAATAGACATTGAGTTTGCTTACAAACGCACACTCTAAAATATAATTTTAATCATCAGTACTAAGTTTTGAGGGAAGATGAGGGAGAGGAAAGAAAGAGGAAATGGGTCATTTTCTCATTGTTTATATAAGGAATTCTTGAGGACAAGTATAGACTAAGAATTATATATATATGCATGTATATGATATAAAAAGGATAATATATACACATTACTAATATATGCCTATATATGGTATATAAAACAGGTAATATAGACTACACACAATACAGAAGTAATCTTCAAGTTAGCCACTAGTATAAATATACTTATTTTCTTAAATATCAGAGGAATCAAACACTTGTGTGCATGCACCTGTGTGCATGTGCTTACACACACACACAAAGAAATAGATTACATAGGAAAAGATGATAAAAAACAAGGCCCAAACCAAAAACATGATGTGAAACATAATGTCTGAATACAGATAAAACCCATCTCTCATATCATCTAATGTAAATGGGCTTGCTTCTCTAACTAAAAATTGAACCAAAAGCAAAGCCCAATTCTTTCTATAAACAAGTGTCATAATCTAAGCAATGTGATTCAGAAAAGTTGAAAATAAAAGGAGAGGCAAGTACACTCCAAGAAAATGCATATCTAGGTCAAGCAGAGGCAGCAATCTTAATATCAGAGCAGGTGCAAGAGCTAATTCAGTTCTGAATGAGAATAGCAATGCGGGTAGAATTATCTATCATATAAGACTTATGGTAATTAAGATAGAGTTTTGGCACAAAGATAAACAACTATAGTAATTTAATATAACATATAACCTAGAAACAGATCCACGCATATATGAAAGCTTAATTTATAACTGAGCAGCAACTGAAGTTTCTTGGGGAAATGAGTGACTCTATTAGTTCTGGGAAATTCTGCTATCTACATAGGAAAAAATAATGCCTCCTCTTCAGGGAATAAATACTCAAATATAAAAGGCAAATCTAGAAACTTTATGAAGAAAATATAAAAGAATATACTTATAAAACTGGATTAGGAAATGTGTTCTTTCACAAGATGAGAAGAGCTTAAACCATTAAAATAAATTCATAAATTTGACTATATTAAAATGAAGAAATCTCTGTTCATCAAAAAGTGAGCATAGAAACAAGCCACAACAGGGGCCAGCTCTGTGGCATAGTGGTTAAGTTCGCGCACTCGTCTGCCCCGGCCCGGGGTTCACAGGTTCGGATCTTGGACGCGGACCTACGCACCACTTATCAAGCCATGCTGTGGTGGCGTCCCACATAAAGTAGAGGAAGATGGGCACAGACATTAGCCCAGGGCCAGTCTTCCTTAGCAAAGAGAGGGAGATTGGCAGTGGATGTTAGCTGAGGGCTAGTCTTCCTCACACACACACAAAAAAGCCACAACTGAAAGAAGATATTTGGACTTTATATACCTGTCAAAGCATTTGTATCTAGAATAAAACTCAAATTTTTATAAATCATTAGGAAACAAAATGAACTCCATTTTTCTGAAATGAGGAAAATATTTTAATAGTGCTTCATACAGAGACAACATTAATGGCCACTAAACATATTAAAGGATGATTTACTTTATAAGTAAGTGATCAAGGAAATGTATATTAATGATGTACACAATGATATACCCTTCCACTCCTTCCACTTTGACCAAAACTACAAGTCTGACATTACTAATTTGAGGGAAGGATGTGAAAAAAAATGGTGACTTTTATTCACTACTGATGTAAGTAAAAATTTTTAAATTAGTTTTAAAAACAAATTTTTCTTTGTTTACTCTTTCATTAAAAAAATTAAAGGCTACCCTTCAATGTTAAATAAAAACACTTGCATGTTCCATATCTCAGAAGCTGTGATAAATGAAAATTTGGGGCTTATTTGTGATTTCTTAATCCCCAATGAATGGCTTTTAGTTTGCACACAACAAGATCCATTCTACATACAGAAATGCACGTTTTCACATAAGAAGAGAAACCAGGACTTACCATGGATTGTTCCGGCTACATGTTAGGAATGCCAACATATGAATCGGCAGATGCGGATTTTTTCAAATGTGGAATTCAGGTCTCTATTTGAGTCTGGTTTCTCCACAAATAACAAAGCATTCTCCCTGTTAATGTATGTGTCAAATTCACCATGGCCACAGGTTCTTTGATGCACCTCCATCAAGTAGTGGGGTCCATTCCCCTTCCCCTTGTCTCTGGCTGGCCTCTGATTGCTTTACTGACAGAGTATAGCAGAGTGATCCTGTGTGAGTTCCTGGATTGGCAGCTTCCACCTTGGTCTCTTGTAATCCTGAGATTCCATGTTAGATGTCCAATTACATTCCAGGAGAAATCATGGAGAGAGGTGCTAAGACAATATGAAAAAGGGAAGGAATCCAGCCAAGCCCAATCTTCCAGACATCGCCATCAATTTGTCAGGCAAGTAAGTAAACCTGTCTTGGAGTTTCTGGCAATCCCAGCCATCAGCTGAATACCACTGAGTGACCTCAGGTAACCAATCATAGAGCAGAAGAATCACCCAGCTGAGCCTTTCCTATATTCCTGACCCACACATCACGATAGATAATAAAATGATTGTTGTTTTAAGCCACTATGTGTCAGGATAGTTTTTTATGAAACACTAGATGGTGAGAACAAAATATCTACTTCAACTTGTTTAGATTATTTGTTTTTAAAATAAAACTGTAAATTGACTATGAAAATCCATATGCCATGGCAAATACGGTCTTTCAAAATCTTCAAATTTATTAGCCCTCATAAATGAAATGAAAAGAAACATTCTATAACTCACTTATTCAACATTTGTGGGGCCTGCATTTTGTGTCCACTACTGGAGGTAGAATGTCAAACAAAATAGTCTACCTGGTGAGAAAAACAAAAGAGCAAGTCAACAAATTTATTTTAAAGAATGATAAATGCTATGAGGGAAACAGATATGAAACTAAGAGGGCAATGGAAGCAACTTAATTTACATATAGCAGTTGGGAAAGCCTTCCCTAAGATGGTGGCATTTAAGTTGCCATTTGACAAGGAACTAAGGAAATGTGTTCTAAAGAGGCACAGTATAGTATTGGCCAGATCCTTCATGCAGGAAGGAATCTGATACAGTGGGAAACTGAAGGGTAGTCAATCTCTCTGTGGTATACTGATTGAGGACTTAAGTGGTCCAAGCAGAGGGAAATTAGGCAGGTATCAATTCATGCAAAATATTAACCATGATAGGCTAAATGTTGAGATTTTTTCTTAATATGGGTAATATATGGCCACTGAGTATCTTAGGAAAAGGGATGACATTACTCTAAACATATTTTAAGGTAACTTTGATGTTATGTTGAAAATGGATTAGAGAAATGTTATTTACTTAGTATTCACTTAGCCATTCCCCCAAATCTTATAGAAATACTTATGCAAAAATCTATACAAATTGTGCAGAGTGCTATGCAAGGCTCCATGAAGGACACAACGGCCTCATATTTCTTCTTTTACTAGTAATTTAGAAGAGAGAAAGAGACTAGGGAAATTTGAGCAATCATTAAAAGAAAAAATCCTTACCAAACTAGACTTTGAAAGAAATTTATCTTATGCTAGTTCAGTTGTAGAATAAGAATATCACTGAAACAACAAAAGTCTCATACGGTGTGATGTAGTCTGAATTTGGGCAAAATGTTGATGTATTACTAAATAGATACAAGCAACTCCACTGTGCAATGAGACAGTCTTTAAAAAGAAGCCATGATGTACATAAAAGGAAAAATGAGGTCTAAATCTGTTAACGTATAAAAGTGAGTATGAGTGATCTATAGATTTAAATCAGTGTCAAAATATAGATCAAATGTCATTTATTTACGTGATTTTATTGCCTCACCTTTCATTTAGAAATATTTTAGCACAACTTTCAGAATATAACCAAGTTAATTAAATCACCTTTTGAAATAGTTGTCTTAGTCAAATGTGTTTTTAAATATACTTTGTAAGCCATTATATTAAGATGATGCTCATCAGACAAACAGCAAATTAAAATAGGCATTATCATTTTTCATTATGATAAGCAGAAATGTACAAATGGAACCCTACTATTGTAACTCACAGCATTTCTCCTATTGTATTCTTTTTTATTATTATTATCATACATGTGTTTTGTTTCTTTTGTTAATAGAAGAATTGTAGTTAATTCTCAAGGCAATCTAGTGGTAGTGCCAATACATCTGTATTAGTCATCTTGGGCTGACATAACAAAATACCATAGACTGGGTGACTTAACAGAAATTTATTTCTCACAGTCTGGAGTCTAGAAAGTCCAAGATCAAGGTCTGGCAGGGTTCAGTTTCTGGTGAGAGCTCTCTTCCTGACTTTTGGTCCACCACCTTCTCGCTGTGTCAGTCATCACATGGTGGATAGAGAGGTCTCTCTCTTCCTCTTCTTATAGAATCACAGTCCTGTTGGATTAAGGCTCCACTCTTATGACCTCATGTAACCTTAATTATTTCCTAAAGATCCTATCTCTGGATACAGTCACATTGGGAGTTAGGAGTTCAATGCATGAATTTTGAGAGGATATAATTTGGTTCATAGCAACACCCATTTCAATGGTTGAAACTAATTTTTGGCCAGGACCTGTTTCTATCTTCTAGAAGAGACGAAGATGATTATAACTGTGCTTCTCTTACACTGTACAATTGAATTTTTCTGAAAAAGTAAGAAAATATTTACATCATAGAAGACCGAACACCTGCTGTGTCACTCTTTGTCCTACACCTCCCTCAATACATTGCCAGCTAGTGAGCAGGTCCTCCCAGTTTTTGTTCCGCATGACAAATGTATCTATCCAAGCAATTTGAATTAAGGAGTCAAGTGTGTTCTCACATTGCTGACATACAGACCTTTTCTCCTTAGCAAGAAAAGAAATGAGTATTAACAGGAAAAGTCCTTGGGGGTAACTGATATATATGTTCCTATTTTACAGAAACAGGAAGAAAGTGTGTAAGGTGCATTCCTAACACTATTTCGCTCCATTATTTTGTATCTAACTCTGTTTCTTCTGCAGTGAGATTTACAATTAACTCATTCACTCTGTCAATTTCATATTTGGATTTTTCTGCTTTATCATCACCTTCTCGTTAGCCAGCACTTAAGCTTAAATAGCAATATGCTTCCAGAGAGCATGGGGCTGCAAAGCAAGTATCAGATGAGCCGTGTTTTGAAGCAGTAAATGCACGTGACCTTTGGAAACAGAATTTAGGTTTGAACCATGGCTCAACATTTACTATCTGCAAACTTTGGACAAGTGATGTACTCTCTCTATGCCTCAGTGTCCTTATCTGTAAAAGAGATGATAATAGTACATAACTCATAGAATTGTCTTCAGGGTACATAAAAGACCTGGAATAGGTCTGAGAAGATAGCTAAGTTCTAGCTCTTACCATCAACAATAAGCTCACAAAATCATGTCTGAAAACTGTCTTTAAATAATTTTATGAATTCTCCTCACAGGATGATCCATACCTCAATTACTCCAAAAGTCACACCATTTTCTAAAGTTGATTGACAAATCCAACAGGTAAATGTTATTACTAATACTAACTAGTCATCCAAAAAGCCTTTAAATCAAGAATACTAAATCCATTTAATTTCCATGTCAATGTTTCTAGAGTAAAGGAGCTATGAATTCTTTTAGAAGGATGGCTCAGGCCAATATCACTCTAAAACTATTTCTATCTAAATAGAACATGAGCTGTACAAGTTCAGCAAAATCTATAATATATCAACAATCTAATCACACTTTAACTTTTAGGATCTAATATTACAAGATACATTTTAGTACTCGCTAACTTAGCCTGTAAAATCCTGGTGGAAAGTTTGAAAGAATGAAAAAACTTTAGCTCATTTGCAATATAAAGATAATGTTTGTCATCTTTCAATTTTCCAGATGCAGGGATAGTCCTATGTTTAAAAGTAAATCTCTAATAAATGTGATTTGATTCTTGTCAAATGTTCTCCTATACAAATTCTTTCCAAATGTTTCAACTCAATAACAAGAATTACCACCATTGATTTTGAATTGAGAAAGAAAATATGGGATAAAATATAAGATTATCACCATAAAGATTATAAACTCTTCAACGAGAATGTACCAGGTAACCATTCACCCCACAATTGCTAAAGGACTAGACACAGGAAGTTACGTTTTGCCTGGAACAAAATGGGGAGGAAAATATTTGACTTGGCTAGAGACCGGGCCTATAATGTATATTACATTATAGTTAGGGAGACACAGAATTAACTAATGGTGTGGAGATAGTTAGACAGGGAATGAATAAGGCAGGGTGGTTTGGGAAGGTGGGGCTGCATGAAGTTGGAAACACAGGGTTAAAGAGCACAGAAAGAACTGTAGAATCGAGATGAGCTTTATCTACATGATATGTTGGCCTAGGACTACTGCTTTCTTCTTGACTTAGAATGCTGTGAGTTGATGGGAGATGCAGCAGAATCAGACAAAATCAGAGGATTTGTCAGGGTTATATGACCACAGCCCATGAAGACTGACATAAGCAGCACTGATCAGTACTCACAGATTTCAGGTATCTTGCAAAAGCATGTAGACCGGACCTAGCAGAATCAACTGATCAGGGTCATAGTCACTAGGAATTGGAAAGAGAGACAGTATTATTTACAGCATCTGTTCTTAACATTGGCTTTCACATTATAATCATCTGGGAACATAGATAATTAAAAAATGCCAATGGAAATAACTTTCTTAGGATAGGAAAGAAGAAACAATATTTCTTTAATAAACTTTTATTTTTTCATAAATATACATTTTTTCATGAAAAATAAGTGCAAATATCGGTTTTTACATAATAAACACATCTATGTAACATACACATTGATCAACAAGTACAATAGTACTGGCAACCCAGAAACTTATTCAAGTTTTCTATCTCTATCCTCTTTCCCCCGTTCTCCAATGGTAAGCGATACCCTGAATTTTACACCATATTATATATTCTTATACCACTTTTAACTTTGTCAAAGTAGACTCATGCAGTATACGCTCTTGGTGGTCTGGCCATTTTTGCTCAAAAGAATGTTTATGAGATCCATTCTATCATTAGCAATAGGTAATCTTGTCTGCTATACAGTATGCCATTATATAAATGTTCTATAGCTTTCATCCATTCTGCTATTGATAGACGTTTGGGTTGACTTCAGTCTAGGATTATTATGAGTAATGCTTGTGTGTACTGTCTTTGCTGGACGTATGAATGTATTTTTGTGTGAATGTAACTAGAAGTGGTATTGCTGAGAGGGATATTGCCAGACAGATTTCCAAAGTGATAGAAACAATTGAGACCCTTAAGCTGTGTGAGTGTCCCAGTTTCTCTTCATTATCTTCAATCTTGGCTATAATACACAATTTTAATTTTAATAATCTGACTGGTGCATAGTGCTTTCTCACTGTGGCTTCAATTTACATTTGCATTTCTAGGATGACTAATGATTTTGAGTACATTTTCATGTTCCTTAGCCATTAAATAGACTCTATAGTAAAGTAATTGATCATCTGTAAGCATTCTAAATATGAATCCTTTTTTTATTATATGTTTTGCAGACATTGTCTCCTGTTTTGTGATTTGCCTTTTCACTTAGCTAAAGGTGACTTTTGATGAACATAAATTCTTATTTTAATGTAGACCAAAATGTAAAGAGTTTCCTTTATGATTAAAATTTTCTTTACAAAACCCCAAATCTTGAAGATTTTAAAATATATTTTCTTATAGAATATATATTTGTTTGGCCATGCAAAATACGATCTACAATGCACCTGAAATTGCTTCTAGTGTGAGGCAGAAGTTAAGATTCTTTTTTTGTCCTCACCATGGATATCCAAATGACCAAGCACTTTTGTTGAGCAGACCATTCTTTCACTATGGATTTCTAGAGCCAACTTTGTAACAAGTCAAATGATAATATTTGCATGAGTCAATATCTGGACTCTCTCTTCTTATGATTAGTCTGTTTTGAAGATTTACATAACTATCATACCATCTTTATCACTGTAACTGTATAATAAATCTTGATACTCCATAAAGTGATTCCTCCCACTTTATTCTTTGATTGCCTTGAATACTCATAAATTTTAGAAACAACATGTTAATTATGACAAAAATAAACATTCTCAAATGTTGGTTAGTATTTTATTAGATTTATAGACCAGTTTGAGGAGAACTGACATCATCACAGTATTGAGTCTTCCAAACTGTAAACATCACACGTTATTTCACTTATTTAAGTAATCTTTAACGTCTCTTAATAGTGTTTTGTAGTTTTAGATGCAGATGTTATTTATAGCAATCATTAGAATTATTTCCACTCAAGTTGTTTGATATTGTAAATATCTTCTTTAAGATTCGTTTTCTAGTTATTTATGCTAATGTAAAGAAATATAATTGATTTTGTCTGACACTGTATCCAGCAGTCTTGTTAAATTGACTATGAATTCTACTTATCTGTAGATAGTCTAGATTTTCTTCATATACATTTATGTTGTACGTGAATAATGACAATTTTTTTTTTTTTTTACTTTCCAGTCTTTACACCTTTTATTCCTTTTCCTTAGTTTATTAAATTAGCTAGTATCTCCATGTAATGCAGAGTAGAAGTGGAGTAGCTGGTATTATTGTCAAATTCCCAAACTCAGTCAATTTTTTTGCAATATCCCTTAACATATTAGGAATTTCCTTTATGTTCCAAAGTTGCTAAGATTTTTCTTTTTTTCAATCATGAATGGATTTTGAATTTTATTGAAGACTTTTTATTCTAAATCGCTGATATCATATAATTTTTCTCGTTTAGTATGTTAATGTGGTGAATGACATTGATTGATTTTGAAATGTTAAACCAAACATATTCCAGAATAAATCAATCTTCCTGTAATATACTAGCTTTTTTATATTAGACTAGATTTGGTTTAATACTTCATTGAAGATTTTCATCACCATTCATGAGAGAGATTGTTACTAATTTTTCTTTCTTGAAATGCCCTTGTAATATAAGGTTTATGCTTCTAAATTTAAACATAATATATCTAGGATCTACAGTGTTGTCTCTTTCTTATTCTTAATACTGGTAATTGATACATTCGTTTTTTTAAATTTTTAATGGTCTTCCCTGAGGTTTATCAATTTTACCAGTCCTGCAATTTTCAATATGTGGTTGCAGAACCCAAAAGATCACTGAGACATATTTGATGGATCTACAAGGTCAAAACTATTTTCATAACACTGTGTCGTTATTGGCCTTTTTTACTGGTTTCCCTGTGTTGACATTTTTGTGTACATGTAAAAGTAATGGTAAGTAAGCGAGTAAAAATGGTTTTTTATTAAATCTGGACCCCTGAGTATACATCTTTTTCATTTTTTGTATGACAAAGCACCTGAAAAAATGAATGACAGAGAAATATGATTAATCACACTTGGATGCTTTGCAAACATTTTCCCAAAAATGAACATAGTGAGCCAATAACTTAGAGGAAAACAATTGATAATACTTATTGCTAATGATAAAATTTGAGCTTTTGAGCAAAAGTTAGGATTTTAGAATACGTATATCTGCCACCCTGAGACTGATGGTTTCTCAATACTTAAAAATTCTGCTTGGGGCAGCCCGGTGGCGCAGCGGTTTAGTTTGTGCTTGGCAGCCCGGGGTTCGCGAGTTCGGATCCCGGGCGCCCGCGGACGCACTGCCTGTCAGCCATGCCGAGGTGGCGTCCCATATAAAGTAGAGGAAGACGGGCACGGATGTTAGCGCAGGGCCAGTCTTCCTCAGCAAAAAGGGGAGGATTGGCAACAGATGTTAGCTCAGGGCTGGTCTTCCCCACAAAAAAAAAAAAATTCTGCTTACTGATGAGACGTGTAGAGATATTAGTGAATGTGATATATTGGTATCATATAACGATATGTGTCAGCATTTGTAAGTTATACATAACTTATTAAACAAATATTGCCCAAATTACCAATGAATAATGTTACAAAATCAAGTATGGGTAAAAATCCATTCAGTATTCAAGATAGTTCAACAAATTTTAACATAAGAGAGTACAAAAATTCATTAGTCAGGTTTCTAATTCCATCTTTAAGAAACTACTAGTTGTTCAGTTTGGGTGTAATAACAAAGAATATCCGCAATTACCTGAAGAGGCTTCCGTTAAAACAGTCTTGGGCTGGCCTGGTGGCATAGTGGTTAAGTTTGCACACTCTGCTTCAGTGGCCTGTGGTTTGTGGGTTCGGATCCTGGGCGTGGACCTATGCACTGCTCATCAAGCCATGCTGCAGCAGTGTCCCATATACAAAGCAGAGGAAGATGGGCACAGATGCTAGCTCAGTGACAATCTTCTTCAAGCAAAAAAAGAGGAGGACTGGCAAAAGATGTTAGCTCAGGGCCAATCTTCCCTCACCAAAAAAACCCACAAAACAGTCTTTGTCTTCCAAATACGTATCCATGCAAGGCCAAATCTTCTTCATATACTTCAGGCAAGAGCATTTCAAAGCAGATTGAATGCAGAAGAAAATATAAAAATTCTGCTGTCTTCTATCAAGTCAGACATAGAAAAGATTTTCAAAAATATAAAAACAATGCTAGTCTTCTCCTTACATTTCTTTTGTTTGAGGAGAACTTAAGTACTCAAATAAAAGTGTATGATTTATGCTAATATGTAATCTGTTTTTGCAGTTACTTTTAAACAATTTATTAAATAATTCTTTTTTACATTTTAACATTGTAAATATTCATAGATATATTCCACATAAACAAAAGTCTTTGGAGTCCTTACAATTTTTAAGAGATTAAACGGGTCCTAAGACCAAAATAATTAAGACATGCTATATTAGTGTTTTCAAGTAACAAACTACTGGTCTTACTGATTCATTATATTACTTGGATTTTTAAAAATTTTTTTAGCTTTTTCATTATTTTTGCTGAAATCCACATTGTTTCCTTTCTTCTACTTTCTTTGTCTTTAATTGCTTTGTGTTTTTTTTCCCTTAACTTCTTGATACAGATAATTAGGTTACTGATTGTCAGTGTTTCTTCCTACCCAACATATGCATTTAAGGCAATACATTTTACTTTGAGTATGACTTGAATGATATCCAATGTTATATTATGTCATTTCCCTTATCATCCAGTTAAAAGTATTTTCTAATTTTCATTGTGACTTTTTTCTTTGTCTCATGGGTTATTAGAAATATATTCTTTATTTCCCAAACTTCAGATATTTTTATTTTTAGTCATCATATTACAATTTATTTTAACTTAATTCGATTGTGATCACTCATAACTGTAGGATGTGTAGGATTTCAGTCCTTTGAAATTTTTGAGAACTTCCTTATAGCCCCATATATGGTCAATCTTGAAAACTGTTTTATGTCTGCTTGAAAAAAATATGTATTCTGCAATTGTTGGATAAGTAATTTATGTATGTTAGATCAAATAAAATAATCATAGTTTTCAAATATTTTATGTCCTTTACCAATTATTTGACTGTGTGTTCTATTACTGATTGATAACCTTTAAACTCTTCTATGATTGTGGATTTGTCTATTTCTCATTTTATATCAATTTCTACTTACTACATTTTGAGGTTATTTCAATAGGTGCACATTAATTTAAATCATTTAGTTTTCTGATGGATATACCTTTTATCATTATGAAATACCCTTTATCTCTAGTTACACTTTTCGTCTTAAAGTATGACTTTGATTACTCTTTTGCATATTACACATTTTTCTATTCTTTTATGTTTTATCATTCTCTTTGTATTTAAGTTTTTATTGTTGTTGTTCATCTACCTATGTCTTAATTTCCCTCTTGTTTTTAAAGGACCGTTTTGCCAGACATAGAACACTAGGTTGACAGGGCTTTTTTCTTTCCACATTTTCAATATTTCTTCCCACCACCTTCTCACCTCCATTTTTTCTAATGAGAAATCAGTTGTTCATTTTATTGAGGATCCTTTGTATATGATGAGTGAGTCACTTCTCTCTTACTGCTTTCAAGATTTTCTCATTTTTCTTTGGCTTTTGACACTTTACGATGTGTCTAGGGGTGAGTTTGTGCTGTTTGGATATTGTTGAGCATCTTGTGTGTGTAGATTAATTTTTTTACAAAACTTGAGAGGTTTTTGACAATTATTTCTTCAAATATTCTTTTTGCCCCGTCTCTCTCTCCTCTGTTTTTGGGACTTCCATTATGCATATATTAGTACCCTTGATGGTGTCCTTCAGGCCTTTGAAGCACTGTTGATTTTTCATCATGCTTTTTACTTTCTGCTCTTCAGCCTGAATAATCTTAATGAACCTGTCTTCAAGTTTGCTGATTCTTTTTCTACCAGCTAAAATTTGCTGTTGAGCGCCTCCAGTGATTTCATTTCATTTAAGATATCTAATTTATTGGCATATAGCAATTCTTAGAATTCTCTCATAATTCTTTTTACTTCTGTAAGGTTGGTAGTAATGTATCCTCTTTCATTTCTGATTTTAGTAATTTGGCATTTTCTCATTTCCCTTGGTCAGCTGAGCTAAAGGAATGTTCATTGTATTAATCTTTTCAAAGAGTCAACTTTTGGGTTCATTGATATTTCTCTATTTTTATTCTCTTCTTCAATAACTTCTGTTCTAATCCTTATTATGTCCTTCTTTCTGCTTGCTTTGAGTTTAGGTTTCTCTTTTTCCCCAGTGTTTTAAGGTCGTAAGCTTAGGGTTTTTTTATACGAGATGTTGTTTATTTGTTAGTGTAGGGGCTGGCAGGTATAAATTTCCTCTAAGCACTGTTTTGCTGCATCCCATAAGTTTTGGCATGTTGTGTTACCATTTTCATTTATCTCAAAGTATTTTCTAATTTGCCTTGTGACTTCTTCTCTAATCCATTGTTTATTTAGTTATATGCTTAATTTTAGAATATTTGTGAATTTTCTAATTTTCCTTATGTTGCTGATTTTCAATTTCACTTCATTTTTATCTGAGAACATTGTTATCTAGAACATTCTTTGTATGATTTCAATCTTTCTGAATATTTTGGGACTGTTTTCATGGCCTAGCATATGTTTTATTCTGGAGAATGCTCCACATGCACTTGAGAAGAACCTTTGTGGTATTTTTTTCTGTTTCAATTTTTCACTCTCAAAGACAGAAGAGAAAGTCATTTTGCCTTCATATTTTAAGGATATTTTTTGATGTATAAAGAACTATAGCCTACTGGGTATTTTTAACGTTTTGAAAATCCATTTATGTTTTTCATAGTTTCAATCATTTTTATTGAGAAATAAATTTTCAGTATTATTATTGCTCTTTAAAAAATTATCTCTTTTTTCTTGTTGCTTTTTAGTGTTTTATCTTTGCTTTGTTTTGAGTAGTTTGCCTGTGATGTGTTTAAGTTTCTTTGTATTTTTCCTTTGTGAGCTCTGTAGTATTTTGTAAATTACTGGCTTGATGTCTTTTGTCAATTTTTTTTTTTTTTTTGCAGGGGAGGATTTGCCCTGAGCTAACATCTGTTGCCAATCTTCCTCTTTTTTTCTTTTTCCTCCCCAAAGCCCCAGTGCATGGCTGTATTTTCTAATTGTAAGTCCTTCTAGTTCTTCTGTATGAGCAGCTGCCACAGCATGGCAACTGACAAATGGGTGGTGTGGTTCTGTGACTGGGAAACAAACCCAGGCCACTGAAGTGGTAAGAGTGCTGAACTTTAACCACTAGACCATCAGGGCTGGCTCTTTTACCAGATTTTTAAATTGTCAGTTATTATGTCTCTGGCTAGTTGTTTCTCTCTTTTCCTTTTTGAATTCTGATGACAAGTATATAATACCTGTCTACTCTGTTCCATCTATCTTTTACACTCTTTTCAGTATTTTTTGTTGTTATGCATTCTGTGCTTCCCTCTTGATGGATAGATATAGACACTCTAGTATACTAATGCTGTAGTCAACAATATCTAATCTGCTTGCAACCTGTTTATAGTGCTCTTAATTTCAAGGATTTTTCTCAATTCTATAAGATCCATTTGATTACATATACATATACACATACACATATTATATGTATTATTCTGCAGAGCAACTACTATTTTCTTGAATATATTAATCACAGCTATCATTAAATCCCTGTCTGATAACTCCAAACTCTATATTTTGTTTTGTTCTGGCTTGCCATGTAATTTTGAATTGAATTCCAGATATTGTCTAAAAAAGTTATAGAGGAAATTTGAGATTCTGATTGGTATTATCTTTTTTTTTTTTTTTTTTTTTGTGTGTGTGTGTGTGGGGAAGACCAGCCCTGAGCTAACATCCGTCACCAATCCTCCCCTTTTTTTTTTGCTGAGGAAGACTGGCCCTGGGCTAACATCGTGCCCATCTTCTTCCACTTTATATGGGACGCCGCCACGGCATGGCTGACAGGCAGTGCGTCGGCGGGCGCCCGGGATCCGAACTCGCGAACCCTGGGCTGCCAAACGCGGACTAAACCGCTGCGCCACCGGGCGGCCCCTGATTGGTATTATCTTACTCTGTAAAGATTGTTATTTTATCCTGACAGGCAGTTAGGATGGAAGCCATCACCTTACTTCAATTTGATGGAGTGTACTCAAGGATGGACTTCAATCTTTGTGAAGACTATTCTATTCCTGGTTACTTCTTACTCCTGAGTGCATCCCTTCTAGAATCCAGTTGAATGTCTGGCATACTGCCAAGACCCCTGCTGCTTGGCAGGTCCTGAACTCTAAGTTTATGTCCTAGACTTTTTGTAATAGAGAAATCTCTATTTATCTCTTCAGCCTATTGTCTGCTGCTTCCTGCCCAACATTTAGACTCTTAAGGCTAGTGATTGCCCAATACCATGATGCAAAACTTCACAGAATATTGGGCTCATCTTTGACTTTTCCTTCTTTAAAGATCTTAGCCATAAGGTCCTCATCTTGCCTCAAAAGCTCTCCAATGCCTTCAAAAATTTTAAAACATATCTTATCCAGCATTTTAGTTCTTCTTGATTGAGGACTAGACTATTATAAGGCTGTCCACTATAGCCTAAAGTGGAAATCTCTCATAAGTACTTTTTCTTTTTTTTGGCTTGAGGAAGATTCACCCTGAGCTAACATCTGTGCCAACCTTCCTTTATTTTGTATGTGGGTCGCCACCACATCATGGTCCCTGACAAGTGGTATAGATCTGTGCCCGGGAACCAAACCCAGTTCACCAAAGCCAAGCATGCCAAACTTAACCACTAGGCTATGGTGGCAGCCCCCTCTCATAAGTACTTTGGGTGGAGTATCAGCAGCTATGTTATTTAAAACTTCCCCAAATGATTCTACTATGTAATCTGGGTTGAAATGGTTCTGTGGAAACAATAAAGAACTTTTCAATTGCATAAGCCTAGATCAAGTCGTATGTATCACTGTGATGGTTAATTTTATGTGTCAACTAGACTGGGCCACAGGGTGCCCAGATATTTGGTCAAATATTATGCTTGGCATTTCTGTGAGGGTGTATTTGGATGAGATTAGCGTGTAAATCATTAGACTGAGTGAAGCAGATTGCCCTTCATAATGTGAGTGGGCCTCATTCAATCAGTTAAAGGCCTGAATAGAACAAAAACACTGGCCCTTCCCCAGAAGAAAATTTCTCCTGCCTTGAACTGGGACATCAGCTTTTTCCTGCCTTCAAATTTGAGTGAGACATTGGTACTTCCTGGGGCTCGAGCCTGCCAGCCTTCTGACTAGAAATACACCATCAACTCTCCTTGTTCTCAGGGCTTCAGACTCAGACTGGAACTATCCCATTGGCTCTCCTGGGTCTCCAGCTTGCTGACTTACTCTGCAGATTTTGGCACTTGCCAGCCTCCACAATCACGTGAGCCAATTGCTTATAATAAATAAATAATTAGTCTCCTATTGGTTCTGTTTCTCTGGAGAGCTCTAATACAATCTTTAATTGAGTTACACAGCCTTGCATCTCAATTCTTTCTACTGTACAAAGTCCTAGCTTCTTTATAGACACATTGTATGGGGATTATTTGAGGTAAACAGTGTATAATAGCTATCATATAACATCAAAGACAACAAATATGCAATGCTATCTTATTTTACTTATATATTCCTCTCTATCTATCCAAATTTTACCTAAATATGGAGGCCTTTGTGGTTGCTGAACTTATCAGACAGAAATCTCACCTCAGCATCTTTGCTTTTTCTATTCTTTCTTCCTAGATTGCTCTTTCCCCAAATATATGCATGACTCACCTCATTTAAGTCTTTATTCAGCTGTTCCCTTCTTTGAGGGCTTCCCTCATGACCCTCTTTAATATTTCAAAAACAATACCCCATCCTTTCTCTCTTTTTCTGCTTTGTTTTTTTCTCACAATACTTATCAACAGTATGCTTATAGTTTACTTATTTATTTCAATTATCCCTTCCACAACCAACCCACTGCAACATAAGCTTCATAAGGATCAATATTTTTATGCTTTGTTCGATTGATTTGTTTGTGTCTGTTTTGTAATTTATCTTCAGTTCCTTAAAGTTTGTGCCTCTTGTAGTAAGTGTTCAATATTTTTTTGTTTAATGAGTAAAACAAACTGATAAGGAGATTTAAAAGTTTCTCAACAGTCTTCTACTCTGCCAGCAAATGTAGAGAATGCTCTCTTGACCTCATGTAAAGAAAAGAGGAGAAGGGTAGTAACTTAGTCAACCAGATTTGGAAGCTTAAAAGTCAGCTTTTAAATATATGCGTGCACAACTTATTTATTCACTTTCTTATACTAGCAGACTGCTTGGGAGCTTATAGGATTCCAAATGCTCAAAACTATAAGGGTTATTTCTTGATGCATACATTGCAACTCAGTAAATTAAGAGACTCAGCAGAGGACTGATATAAATGTAAAGAATACCACTTTTTAGAAGAAGAAAAAAACATGTTTACTTGACACTTCTGAGATGGTAACATGGAAACCAATAATTCAGTGAGGATGATTTCTAAGACGGATATCAGAGCTTTGTGAAGCCAGCAGTTTCCTGGCAAGTGGTGTAAATCACAGATTTAAATGCAATATGCAGTACTAATTTTATGCCTGCTTGAACACTATAGATTCCATAGAAGTTTTAAAAACTTGTTTTTTCCCTCCAATTCCTTTCAGTGTCAACATAATTATCTTCCTCACTGTCTTTGTAATCAGAACTAATTCTATCGAGCATTACTATATTCTAATAGTACGCTCAGTGCTTATTATCTCACTTAATCCTCAAAACTATCCAGCATTTATAGATGTGAGAACTAAGGTTTTGAATGATTAAGCTTGAACAAGGAATCACAGTCCTTATTACACTGTTATGATTTTGTGCAGAAAGATGTCTTCTGAATATAAACATGCTTTGAATCTCATTTTAATTGTATATGTTATTAAATGTGCTTTACTCTTCTCCTTGATTGTTTATTCTGTTCCCAACCATAAAAATATGTGCCAAAATAACATACAGTTATCAAGTATCTACTATTTGCTAGAAAACTTAAGTGATAAAAGAAGTGTCATGCACAGTCCTTATTCTCAGAGATAAAAGAATAATTCATCTGAAATACAAAGCAGTAGTAAGTGGCAAATGAGTGTCAAAATGGGAGAAACCTCTGTGGGTTACAATGTTTACTGAAGATGCTACTGGGTAATAGGTATTCTAGAATGGTAGAAATTGAATAGGTAAGAAGAGGGGGCATGTTCTAAGCACTAGCAGGATATTTAGGAAAGGCTGGTTAAACCAGGTTTCCTGAAACATAAGGATAATTCTAATGAACAGAAGGACTTTAAGTGTGTAGGTCAGAGTTAAATCAGAGGAGCTAGAAAACAAAGTTACACAGAGTTGATTTTGCCTTTAGGCAATGGTGAGGCATCAGAGGTTTTTCTGTTACGGTAAATGACGGGTCTCTTTGGAAGGAGAAATGAGGACAGGAAGATCATCGGCTATAACTATAGTTCAGACATGAGAGAGCTTCGACCTAAACTTGTTGGGAAAGTGAAAATAGAAAGTAGTGAGCAAGTATGAAAAGTCTTACTTAGAAGTTTGTTGGCGCACAAGGAGTTCTGAGGTGAGTATCAGGAAAGAAATATGGAGTGCAAAAGGTGAGGTTGAGAAAACTGAGGGGATGATTTCTAAGAGGGATATTAGAGCTTCACGAAGCTTCCAGTTCCTCCAAAGGTGTTGTAAATCAGATTTAAACACAGCGTGTAGTACTCGTTTTATGCCTGGTTGAATACTACGGAATTTATAGAAAATTAAAGATTTGCTTTTTCCTTCTAATTCCTTTCAGTGTTAACGTCATAATGATCTTCGTCATTCTGGAAAGATCATTCAGGTTGTACATGATATAGAGTTCAAACCGCACAGCAAGTTCAGAAAAGGTAAGACTACGGCTGTGAGCATTCTTCCTAGCCCCGTCATCTTCATCTAAGGAACACTCTGCATGGTGATCCTCCTGGTAAATATGATTGCAGTGAGCTGAGGACATAAAGGCAGGGATACAAAGAAATCTAGACCTGATGTGTTTTATGAACTGACTCAATGACAGAGTCCTATAGGACATGGGGAATGGATGGAGTCGTTCATTAAACATATACTTATGCATTGAATACCAGTGGTGTGACTGAATCTCTGTGATGACAGCCCTACTAAAGCACCTGTCATTTACCAAAATTTTACTACATAGCAGGCATTACATTAATCACTTTATAAATATTATTTAATCTTCATTGAGATCCTACACATGTAGGTATCATTATTATTCTTTTACATGTAAGAAAACTGAGGCTTAAAGACTAGGGATTTACCAAATGTCACAACATTGTGAAGACGGTAGCATCAGAAAAACTTGTGATTCATCTAACTTCAAAGAAAACTCTTAAACATTATACCGTAATATCAACTAGAGTTTTGAATCCACATGATTCAGAGAATGATGTTACCATTTGGGAAGTCAAATGGAAGAACCAGTTTTATACACAAAATACCAAAGGATGAGTTTAGTTATGGGTTGACTTTGTGGTGACAGTAAATTCAAAATGAACAGTAGGTGAAAATAGTTTAAGTTTGGAAAAGATAGAGGGAATGAATGAGAGTCCATATTTGGGAATCATCTACATAACAAATAGTAGTCAAAATAATAAGGGTGAATAAAATCTCCAGAGGAAAGAGTGTGCAAAGAGGAGGTCAGATGGCTGAAAGGTGCTGCCTTGAGAGTGGGATAACAGAGGAAGCATAAATGGAGCAAGAACCTCAGATAGAGGATATTCTGCTTCAAAAAGTCTAGGAAAATGATTATTGAAGAAAAATGAGAAAAGAAAGTTGTGTGGCTTTTTAGTTACTCAATAATGAAAACATTATGACAAAGATTTTAAAAGGATTAAACATTTTTACTAAACAAGTACACATCGTTGCCCTCGCCTCATGTCATGAACAATAAACAGTTGAAAGAGGAATTATTAGAATTCAGGATTAAGTCTGTGGTCTCAAACTAAGCTAATAACGGTAACATTTTATTTTTTTATTGAGATATAATTGGCATATAAAGTCCTGTAAATTAGAGTACAACATATTGATTTGATACGTTATATTGAAACATGATTGCCATTGTGGCATTAGCTAACGCCTCTATTGCATCACATAGTTATCATTTCTTCTAGTGGTGGGAACAATTAAGATCTAGTCTCTTAGCAAGTTGAATGTTTATGATAGAGTTTTGTTGTCTATAATCACTATCCTGTGTTTTAGATCTCTAGGACTTATTTATCTACTAGTTGCAAGTAACACATTTTAGAACATAGAGCACAAGTAGTGTGATAGCTCATACTTCCACGGCGTGGAAGTTTTGCTGTATAGTGTGTGAGATGCTTGATTAAACACACATCCCTTTTTGTTTCCTGAATGTCTGTTCTCTATTTTTTGCTTCTGTGGGGGTAACTTCTGTTTCCAGAGTCATAATAATAAAAAAGAACATATTAACTAACATATATTGAGCACTTACTATATGCCAGGCACTTTCAAACATCTTATGAATATATGATCCTTACAAAACCCTATCAGATAGATACTATTATCCTCATTTTACACATGAGGAAACTGAGATATAGAAAGATTACCTAACTTGTAAATTAGGTCACCTACTTAATACACGGTGAAGGTATAATTCATAACCCTGTATGATACTTCCCTACCAAGAAAGAAAATCTGTCATGCAGGTGGAGTGGGGATTCACAGTAAATTCCAAACATCACAGTGTTCCCATTACCTACTTGCTTAGAAATTCTCACTAAAGCCAATAGCAAAATAGTTCCTTTCAATCTGAAATGATATTAAAGCAACGATTACTAATGAATGGGGTGAGCCCTTAGGGGCAAAAAGGAAATATGTTCTATACAGAAGCAATACAAAACAATTAGAAGTAACTCAATAATATATTGAGTTTTTATAGAAGGGGCCTGATGTGTTAGATATGTGACAGATACTGAGTGTCATGTTATGTGACTTGAGAAGAGTGTAAGGGCGCCTTGGGTTAGCAAGTGGAGAAGGAAGAGAACACTGGAGGGCCTTGTTCAAATATTCCCTTTCATAAATTCCTCATCGTGCCTTTCTATCTGGTCTTCAGGACTCCATCCTGAATCAATTCCAATTCTAACTTATCAAAATACAATTGTAGCTATTTCCTTCATCAGCTGAAAAATATTCCAGCAATCTCTTTGCACTTGCCCTAAAAGATACCTTTCAAATTCCCATGCATGGCATAATTCCTCTATTTGAATGTCCTTTCCTCCTTTACCCTATTAGACTCCTACTTATTTTTCATAACCCAATTTAAATGTCATTTGTTAAAGCTTTGTCCAATTCCCCAGGCAATTCATCACTCTCTCCTGAGATTTCCTGAAACACTATGTGCCTTTATCTTGAGATTATTGTGAGGATGAAATATAAAGATGCATGTGAAAGAATTTTAGGAAAAATATGTAGTGTATATATGTATATGTAGAAGCAAATCCCTTTGCAACTAATACGACAGTATTTTTGCCCAAGGTAAGGAAGAGAGTGACAGTGGAATTTTGTTTTCAGAGTCATTGCACAGAGAGCAGACCCTACACAACGTCTGAGGAGAGGCAGATAAACACTGTCCCACTCAGAGCTCTCTAGGCCATGGCTGTCCAATAGAAACAATGCGAGCTACCAATGTGAGCCGTATGAATGATTTAAAATTTTCTAGTAGCCACATTTAAAAAGTAAAAATAAACAAGTGAAATTACTTATAATAATATATTTGCTTAATAGCCAAAATATTACCATTTCAACATGTAAAAAATTTTGACATATTTTACATTCTTTATTTCATACTAGGTTTTTGAAATCTAGCACCTATTTTATCCTCGCAGAACAACTCAATCCTGACTAGCCACATTTCAAGTGCTCAAGAGTGACATGTGGCTTGTGGTCACTGTATTGGATGGTGCAGCTCCAAGGGGTGCAGGCAGTATGAGAGAGAGTGAAGATACACATAAAATATTTCATTTGTCTAACAATTTGCTCCACTTCTCACCTGATGTGAGCGTGCGTGCCCTGCATTTAAGTATATCCCAATGTTGTAAAACTAGTTTAATGTACTTCCGGATTAATTTCTCAGATTCATTGAAGATATACATTAATTCATTACAGCAATCATAGAATCAGTTTGTTTTGAAAAACTCAAATGTTCGGAATACACAATTTAAGCTTCAGAGATCTCTGCTAGGATAGCCCTTCGCCACACATGGCTATTTAAATTTAAATTAATTTAAATCAAATGAAATTAAAAGTCTAGTTTGTTAATCACACTAGCCGCATTTCAGTGTTTAATAGGTAAATGTGACTCACGGCAACAATATTGAGCAGTGCAAGTATGGAATATTTGTGTCATCTCAGAAAGTTCTATTGGAGAAAACTGCTTTAGACAGTATAGCATAAATTATCTGATAATACAGTAAATTTAGAGACTGGTAAGTTTTTTTTCTGACCTAGATTTGCTATTTTTTTTTTTAATTTTGGAAAGGAGAATATACATTTTAGATAACGTTTTCAATAGCCTCCCTAAAAGAAATAAATTGGTTTATATAACATGGCTTGTTCTGGCTTCCCCTGTAATATTCCGTTAGTGTTGCCAAGGGTTTATTTAATCAATTTGTAGATCATGTTGAGAACTCTGCCCCCAAACTTCAATGTAACTGCCAACTCTTAGCATTACAATTTAAAAAATCTTTTTTTAATGAATTCAGAACAAAGCAGTAGGGGAGAAATTGCAATGGGTCAACATCTTGAAGTTAATTTGATTTACTTGTTGCTTTTTTTCCTCCTGCATTTAGCTTGATTTTAATTGTCTTGAAACCTGCTTTAATTACCCTTTTAATGGTGCTGTAAGACCATTAGTGAGACTCTACCCAAGATCCATTAGAAAGAATTTATACATTGCTTTTATTACCTTATCTTCTCATGATAGAGCTTCCTCATGGTCTAATTGTTAACCTCTATTATTTTTGACCAAGTTTAAATTTATCAGTGTCATTGTGATTGAGAAATGAGACCACTTGAAAATGACGCCAGACTTTTTGAATGGGGAACGCATTGTGGCCGTGTGGTATCCTTAAGGACTGCTTTTTCTGTGAATGAAATGTTGTAACAGGAGAAATTGTTTAATTTTCAATGTTTTGTGGCCTGTTCACTTATTTTGCTCCTGCCCATAGATTCTTTTTAACATGTCTCAGATTAACCATTTTCCATATTAAACTGTGTCCCTTTCCTTATGACTAATGTTTACCTATGCAAATAGACAATATCTCCACTGCCAATAAAGTCTTTGAAAAACCTAAAACCTAATGACAAATAAAAAACCAGTTATTATAAACTATTTCAAGTGGTAATGATAAAAAAGGAAGATTCAAATAGTAGTCTGTGATTAATTCTATCAATTTCATTAGTAACGGAATATTTACATATATGGATGCTCTACTTTAGCAGTTTTATCATGGATAGATAAACATTTTTCTCTGTCTCTATAATTGTATATATACAGATAAGTATAAGAAAGTAAACAAGCAAATGAAACTTAAAAAATGGAAAACAGAGAAGCAGTGACTAAAATAGTGGTACTGATCAGAATCAGTGGCAGGTAAAATATCCAGATAGAAAATGGGTCTACAGTGTGTCACAAAATGATGGCTTTGTCAATGTCCTGTTGAAACAACTGGCTGTGTGGACTCAACTATTTGACTCCTGAGATACAAACATCAGGATGATCCTACTAATTATAATGAGAAGCAACCAAAGCATAGCTGAATCAATGTAAATGCAGAGAAAACACACTAGGAAGAGACAAGATGGACATGGGAGTAGAGAAATGGATACTTAGGTCAGAACAGTGCCATTGGTCTAAGTTCATGTTCAGAAAGAGGCCCCACACAATAAAGGTCTCCATAGATGTGACTCACCTTGAGGTTCTAATCTGTGTCCCAATCAAGAATAATTTGATCATTAATCCAGAAAGCATACTGTTGACTGGCTTGGGACAATATCTTTTCCTATTAGAACTATAAATATTACTCTAACTCAGGTAGCTATATAAATAAATGTTTCTGTAACTGTAATAAAATATAAGATAAATAGGAAATAATGAAATTAATAAAATGTACCAAAAATTAATAAATTAATGATTTGGTACTATGTTAAACATAAGAATAATAGTGAGTTTTGTAATCACTAAAATAACCTGTGAGTGTTTTAAAGGTGTTTGAACCTTTAGAAAAAGTCAAGTTTATTAAAATGTTTTGCAAAACTCTAAGTTTATTAAAATGTTAAGGGCAGTCATTCTCAGTTTTAACTGCATAGTGCAATCACTTGAGAAAGTTGTAAAAGTGCTAATGCATGGGCAAATTAAATCAGAATTTCTGGAATTGAGGCTGGGGCTTTGGTATTTTTTTAAACTTCCCACACAATTTAGCTGTGCAATCAGGGATGACAATCTCTTATTCAGAGGGATTTGACTATGCTTGCAACAAATTTTAAATGTTGAATAGTATTTGACTTACAAAATGTACACTACATTGGATTTCTTTATGAGTGGTAATGGTAAATATCGAAAAAAATGAATAGATTGAGCATAGTAGGAAGTGTTCTCCACACACAAAAAGCCCTTTAGAAGATTAAAAACCTTAGCCATATGCCCAGTACACGACAAGACATCTACCAACCTTAATCTAAGGTGCCCTCATCAAGATTTAAAGCCTTAAAACTAAAATTATGAGACTGAATTTCACAAGTAGATAAAATCACATAGGCCGCACACTTGGTTGATAGATATAGAGCGATGATAGATAGATAGATGATAGATAGATAGATAGACAGATATATAAAGTGTGAATTATTTTACAGAAGACATTAACCATAGGTGGTTAATTGGGTGATAAGATGAAGAATGGTAGCTGGATGAAGAGAGCTTCCAAGGATGAGATAAAAATCTCACAACATTGACTTTGATACTGTTGTATATTGAACTATAATTGTCATCTGACTAGGCGCCTTGAGAAACTCAAAGGTGGGTTTGGAAGCAATTAACTGTTTTTCCAGGTTGTTTCTTTTCCTTTTGTATGTTAAGGAGAAGTAACTACCACCATCCTGAAACTGACCAAGTGAGAAACTCAAGGGAGATGTAACCACCAAACATCCTGAAACTGACCAAGCCTCACCACAAGAGCTACCCCCAGGACCTTTGCCTTATTTTTAATGCAAAGATCTTTCCAGGAGGAGCTTAGGCCTCATGATGTGGAAGCACGTTCTCCAACTGAAGCTGTGCAGGCAAATACCCGCCTCTCCTATTTGAATATTCATTTCCCAACTGAAATAAAAGTTCCTGCTTCCCTTTGTTTGGGGACGCCATGACTTTGGAAATGATTCCTCATGGCCTCCTATTTGCTGCAAATACTTTACTTTGTGAGACAACTTCCACTGGTGTAGAGTCTTATTTTACTCACCAGGAGGGGAGCCCACTTGGTTTGGTAACATAATCATGTTATTTTTTAATTTAAAGTGGTAATATATTTTGGACAGGAAACTCTCAAACTGACTTAAGCATATTAAGAGGATAGAATATTATGGAACAGGTGTGTGTACATACATGTGTATTTATGATCATGTGTGTGACTGTGTGTTTGTTGGGAAGATGGGAGATTTTAAAGTTCCTCTGCAATATCCGGGCAGAATCCATGACATGAGGAATTAGGGATAGGTAGAGTGTTTAAGTAAAAGAAAAAACAAAAGGAGTGAAAACTCATTGGATAAGAAGGTATTAAAATGGTGATAACAGTATCAATAACATTTGTTGAAGAATTACTCTGTTTTAGTCACTGAATGATGCATAAGGTGTTTCAGAAATGAGATGTTCATATTAAGACAACTAAGAACGAGAGTAAAAGTGACCAGAATCGGGGACAGTTGCAAAGTATATTGGACAACAGTTCAGGAGATACAAACAATTTAATTGAGGAGCAAGTTAACTGAGAATAAGCTTAAAACATTCACAGGAAAAGATTCAATTTCTACAGGGATCTAAGAACTGTGTGTTTGTTTGTATATGTCAGAAAGAGAGAGAGAGAGAGACCAACAAGAGGCAGAGATAGAAATAAGATGTTCCAACAACAACAAAAAGAGGAACTGTGCAAAAGAAAAAAATAAAGATTCCGTAGGAGTCTTTATCTTTTAAACCTATGCCAAGTTAAGTAAGGAGAGACTCTATATTATATACAATGTATGCACCTGAAATAGAAACATTTTGTACCTGAAACGATCTTATGCTGGAATAAAAATAACTGTGTACCAAACAAGATTCCAAATGTGTTGTGCTGTAGAAGATATTTTACCCCGTAGGAAGAGTGTGTCAAAGGAATTGAAAGGTAAGAATATTTTAAATCTATGCAGTGAGTTGTTAAACCAAAATTAAGTACTTACTAATAAAGCTCTGTGATTTTTTTCAGCTTTTATTAAGGGTAAAATGTTTTGGAGACTTTGAATGTATTTTTATATTCTGGATGATGGCAGGAAAATAAATTATTCAAAGTGGATACTGGTGAGAACCTCTGACTGCTGGAGGGTGCCCTCTTTTTCCACTAGGTGATTTCTACTTTATTTGCCTTGTTTTTATGAAATATTTAACAGATGCATCATAGCTATTCTCAATTGCTCAGTGCTCAGTAACGAGTTTAGTAAATTTCCAAGCCGCTGGAGTAATATCTCACTATATGAAAATAGAGGGCTTGTGTCAATGGCATGAATGTCTTAATAACAAATCTACCACTTGTCATATTTTACCAAACCTGAGAACATTTATGAAAGACAAGAATCTTAATTCCTTAGCTTTTTGACATGAAACTCAAGATATTTAGAACAGTTGAAGAATGAGAATTTCAGAGCGCATCAGATTACCTTCTTATCTACCAGAGAGAAGTTAATACTATTTGGATTATTTGGAAAAGGTAAGGGATTATAGAAAACTCAGTTGTATACACATTTGCCTGCACACACATGCACACAATAAAATAGGAAATAAATATATATATATTTTTTTTTGTGAGGAAGACCAGCCCTGAGCTAACATCCGTTGCTAATCCTCCTCTTTTTACTGAGGAAGACTGGCCCTGGGCTAACATCGTGCCCATCTTCCTCTACTTTATATGGGACGCCGCCACGGCATGGCTGACAAGCAGTGCGTCGGCGGGCACCGGCGATCCGAACCTGCGAACCCCGAGCTGCCAAGCGCGGACTAAACCGCTGCGCCACCATGTGGCCCCCTAGGAAATAGATATATTTTAAGTAATCAAGATTAACTTTTTAAGTATTTACTTTTTTAAGCAAATAAGCCTTCAAATAAATTTATTACTAACATGTTACTGTCATAATATGACAAGGGTTCAGTTATTACAACATGTTAGAAGCTATTTTTTGCTATTATGTTGCATCAGGATTAGTGAGTGGCAGATAAAGCTTTTGCATATGTTTTGGTGAGAGTTTAGCAGAGATTTCTTTAACCTTGGCTCATCAAGTGCTTCAGAAGATCCTGGTCTGTGAAGGTGAGGGAAGGTACAATTTCTCACTGCAATTGACAACCCCTCCCCCCTCCCGCCAAATCTGTCAGCTTGCCTCTCAAACTTTTAAAATGAGACATGGAAAAAATCCTCTGTGTGTTCACTTCTCCTCTTTTCCCATCCTCCCATTACATCATCATACACTGCTGATTACTATCAAAAGAGCCAAAAAGAATTTCTTCAACACCACTTGTGAAAATATGACAGAGTTTTGTGTTCCCAAGAAACTTTACCCTCCAGGTAGGTTATTTCTATCTAAGTAATTATATGTGATACCTAGATCAGCAGAAACGTAAGTGAAGCAAAGTTGGAAAAGCATCTTATAGGATATCAATTAACACTAGCGATATTTTAATTATGCTGAGTGGAGGTTTGAACAAGGATAACCACAAATGTCTTAATTACATACATTTTTCTGTAGCTCAGTAAAACTTAAAAGGAAGAAATCACTGCTGAAAGTCCACGTGTTGCAGTAATTTATGATTATATAAAATAATTTTTCTCCCATTGTTGAGAAAGTCAGTGAACCTTTAGCAGTAATAAAATATATTAATACTAGAGTGGCAATATGAATGTTAATAAAAGAAAAAAGTTTAATTCTATATCTCCTTACATCACTTTTTATGAAATGCTAATTGATGAAAAACCAAAGCTTGAAAATAACGGCTCCTCATTTTGAGTGTAGTTTAAGATGAACTCTTTAAACTGATTTTATATAATCCTGATTCTTCTATACACTTACATTTGACAGTGGAATTTTTTACTATAATTTACAGATCGTAATCTTTTTTTATTCCTAGGCTACCACTTAAAAAAAAAATCCAAAGGTGTATTTCTCATTTGATTTTTATCTTAATTTTTCAGTTGTTTTTCTCTTTCTGAATTGAAAGGGTAGATTTAGTTGTCTGGACCACACGTATTTCTTTGAATTTAAAGTGAACTGAAATAGCTAACTCATAATGACAGATGCCTTGATTTAGCCTAAAAACAGCAGATAATTAAGGGTCTGCTTTCGTTTTATAAGGAAACAAAGGGGCTTTTATTTACATGTGCTTTGGGGAAGAAAGGAACATGAAATTTGTCCTTCAAGGCTCGTCGTTTTCCTTTGCTTGGGAATGCAGAAGGACTACCACATCTCCAAGAGGTAATAAAGAAAAAAACGATTGATGAGGTATTGATAGCTAATCTTAGTGCACAGGTAAGTTCAAGAAAGGCAAACTAAAAAAAGATGATTCTTTAAAATGGGAAATATTCTACAGGAAAATACACCCAGTTCTGTGACCTAGACGCACACACACTGGCAGTCGTATGCTGACGCTCACTTGCATGGCTCTCGATCTAACTGTTAAATACTTAGACATATTGCAAACTGGTTGTTAAACTCTTGATAGTTTGAAATTGGCCATGGTGAGAGTATTTATAACACAGAAATCATCAAAGGCTACAAAACAGGATTTTTTTTTTTTTTCTGGTGAGCCAATTTAACAATTGCCTGGAGGGCCTTTATTGGTTGCTTTTTTGTCCTTTACTTTCTATTTAATTTTTTGGTTTGTTCCTTGGAAAAGCAAAGGAAAGTACCTTACTCATTTTCTCCTCCTGCATCTTCACTTCTTGACGGAGACAAAGAGACTATCTATTCATTCATCCTCTTCCATCCCACCCCGACAGAGAAGACCCTTCCAAAAGCAGATGAACCGACGACACTTTGACATTTGCCAAATACATAGACAAGAGAGAATAACTAGCAACCATGCACAGAGAGACGCTTTGGCCATCAAGGGTCTTTTCCAACTTGGCGTAAGCAATATGAGGAGTGGAAAATCTTGTAAAGGAACAAGAGGAAATTCCTTTTTGATCATACAGTCCCATTAATGCTCCCTATAGATTAAAAAAAATAAAAAACTACTTGGCTAAATATTATATGAGACTCAACTTTCTTCTTCCTTTTCCCTCACTTGCTCAGCTGGTGCTTGTAACAGAGCAGTTGGAGTCCCAAGAACCCAGCTGTGTGTGGGGGAGGATAATCAGGATGTAGACTTCAGATAAATGGTACCTTTCCAATGCTGGCTGATCTTTAGTTCCTCAGACTATTTCCCAGGATCATACTCACTAGAGAAACAAGAATGATGTAAAATTAAATAATCAATTGGTGTTTTTACAACTACTAACTATGTTTCTAGAAACTTCAATCAACCAAAAGAAAAAAATCAGAATAACTATTCTAACTGCTAATTCCAATGAGCCAGAGCTTCGCTCTACCCAATATCTGTGCAGCATCTGACATTGCTAACCATCGCCTCTCATAAAACAACGTTGCCCTTTTGTGTTTAGAGGGACTCATCTCGTACTTCTCCACATCCATGTTGATGGTCCCTGTTTTCCTGTATTAACTCTTGTTTCTCTATTCATCCAGTAAATGTTGCTTTGTCCTGTGTTTATATCAGTGACCTTGATCTTCATTAAACAATATAGCCAAAGAATCTGTTATAGTGCCTTTCATAGAATGGATAATAGAGAAATGTCGTTTTCCCTCTGCTCCTCCAGCTCTTAATTAGTGCTCTTTATTCCATGGTTTCATACTACATCCTGTTAGGAGTCCTTGGATCTCTGTATCCTGCCCCACTCTCTTTACTGAGCCCCAGACTCACAAAGCCATCTGTCTCCTGCTTATTTTCTCATTATCTTCCCTTGGAAAATCCAAATCCACCTTCCCAAAACTGAAATCACTATGCCCATCGCCTTGAAAGTTTTCTTCCTTCATTATCCTCTAACATCTCAATGAATGTCATCTTTTTACTCGTGATGAAAACAAGAAAGATCAGAGACATCTTTGATTCCCTCTCTTCTTCATTCAAAACCTCCAATTTATATTTAAATTCTGCTAATTTTATAATAAATGTATCTCTCAAATGCGTCCTTTGGTCTTTTTCCACTACTATTAGCCTCTTTACACTCGCACACTTCTCCAGGACAATGTTAACAGTTTGGCCTTCTAACTGCATTTTCTTAAAGTCGCGTGCATGTCTTTCCAATCCATGCCTCATCCCGCTATCAGAATTATATTTCCAGAATCCTCTCTGGATCCTTCAACTCATTCTCTTGAATATTTTCTATAGGTCCCCATTGCCAATGGAAAAAAGTCTTAGCAAGACTTTCAGAGCATGCTGTGTCCTATCTTTTTAGCTTCACTTTTCCCAAATCTTTAACCTTTCCAATGACAACTGCTTCTATGTTAGCTCCTTTTAGAGCACTTATGTTTCCCTGAATCTTTGTTGATACTGTCACTGTATCCTGAAATTCCATCCACTTGATCACCTGATGAAATCTTTGCAATTATTCAAAGTCCAACCCCAAAACTTAGCCAAACCAATCAGAGAGCCTTTCTGAGGAATTATCCAGCATTCCTTTCTCTGAATTCTTCTAGCCTGATATTTAGCATTTTAGAACTCTATGTCATTCCAATCTTCTTTTGGTTTTGTTGAGACGGCTACCATCTTTTGTTCCTGTAATTATAGGTCGACCCAATATGTTTTTTCTTCTATCAAATATGAAGGACAAAATTAAGTTCACTTCTGGGTATCTAGCATGTGTCAAAGTACCTGACACATGGGAGACATTAAATAAATTATAGCTGATGAATAAATTATAGCTCTATGGCTGACTTCTTTTTTGGATGAATTCTCTTGTTTCTTGTTTTGTGAGAGCATCTGAGGATATCCTTTAGCCTCTGCAGCCCCAGGTGAGAAGGCAGTTGAATACTGAAGAAGAATTTTACTTACTGTATCTCTTATTTAGAAGATGGGCTGAAAAAATACTCTATTGAAGTGATTTCTGTAGTTTCTGTAAGACACTCTATCAGGAACAGACTGGAGTTCAAATCTTATAGATAGATATATTATTAATCATTGGCTCGATTTATTTTTATAAGGCTTTGCTAGTTTTCTTTGAATGGCCAAATAGCATGCCCAGTGCATCTGGTTGGGAGAAGAAAATTTGAAAAACTCAATCTAGTTATTATAATAATAACAAGCACATACTATGTGACTGACACTATTCTATTTACTTCATGTAACTTTACATATTTAATTCTTAACCCCATGTGGTAGGTACTATTAATAGACACATTTCACAGAGAAGGAAATTGAGCAATAGGATGGTTAACTGACTTGCTCAGAACACAAAGCTCATCAGCATCTGAGCCAGGGTATGAACCCAGCCATATGGATATGAAGTCATATCCCATGCTCTTTCTTGCTGTGCTGTGCTGCCTCTCACTAACAGAAGAGAGTGATATGCAAAAGTAAATACATGCAGAGCCAAATAAAACAGGAGCTGAATTAGGGTGTAAGGGTTTCAGTAGAAGGGCAAAGAAGGAGCAATTAATTTTGAGTGAGACATCAGGAATTGATTCTGAGACAAGAGGGCCGCTTAGAATACACTCCCTCATGAGCAGGCTTCTGACTCCCCACCACCTTAAAGGCAGATCATGGCCCTGTGGATCTCCTTGCTATTCATTTTATGCTCCCCACCTTCCCTGCCAACAGCAACTTTCATGTCCTTTTATTTTTCCCACCATCTCACAGTATCACAGACCTTCCCAAGCTCTTACCAACTACTGCAGAATATAATTATATCAGTACGTAGTAAGCACTACTTGGCAGCCTATATAAGAACATATATTCCCTTAGCTTTATAAAAAAATGCTATTCACCTAGCATTTCTGAACTCAGTGCATTATCAACAGATAAGTGGAGAACACACCTAATACTCATACCCTTTTACAGAGTCACATAGCAACCCTGACTCCCCTTCCCAAAGAAATACTTCAAGCTTTGCTACTCATGCTTTTGTGAACAAATGTCAGCTTTGATTGAATACTGCTTAAATCGTAAAAACTCTGAGATGATATATTTTATTTTAGCTCTAAGTAAGGACATTCAGGCAACACACATGCATGTTTGCTAATTCATTTATTTTAGCTAGGTTCTAAATAGACTTCCTTTTCCTTTAATAAATCTCTAAAGATTACTGACCCTTTGCCCTTCTCCACCTGCTGTTACATGGCAAAGTGAAGGCAAGAATGTCCTCTAATGCTGATCTCTTAAGCTGTGTAAACAGTAAAATTGATTCATCTTTTATTTAGTCAGTACAAATCTAGTAGAATGTTTTTAGAGGAGGGATAAAGAGACTGTGTTTCCAGCTGATTAAATCTCTTCCTCCTCCCTCCTTGTCACTTCACAAACCTCTCACTCATGATCAGTGCACTGATGGAATCGCACGCCCAGCATGAAGTAATTTCACTAAATTAAAAGAAAACAAAATCTGATCTGCAAGACTCTTGAGTCATCAGGAGAAAAGAAAACAGGGAAAATATGTTGTGCTTTCTAGGTAACTCCAAATCAAGGATAACTGATTTGTAGTACTTTTTGAAATGCTGAAAACATTTTCTACATCCAAAATGTATCAAATACCAGTGTACTCGAAACTCTTCAAAGAGCAGTATCTGAGCTCCCTTCCTCTTCTCCCTCCACTGACTCCCATAAAAGGAAAATTCTCATAAAAATTAGAAATGTAATCATCTCTCTTACTGGAGGTAATGGAATATTTAATAAAAATGCTCTAAGGATTTCCATCAAACAAGTATGCCTTTGACTCCCACTTGCTAATAGTTGGTGGTTAAGCAGGTAAACCCTTGAGCCTCAATTTTTCTCATCCATAACATGGGCTATGATTGATGACACCAGCATCAGGGTGTCTATGGAAAGCGTTTAGCATCAGAGTGACTGCATGTTGAGTTTATGTTATTCAAGCTACCAGTTTAGCAATAGGAGTATAAAGAGGTAGATGAAAATAATCATCAAATGAGTTTGTTGTGAGAATTAAATGAGTTGACATATATAAAATTAATAGGGTAATGCCTGGCAAACAATAGTTCCTCAACATAAGTTAGGTTGCTTATCTTCCTTTCATTTTTCCCCGATTAGAAAATAAGGGGTTATTTTCTCATAGATGAACAGAAGGAATTTTCTTTCTAATTCACTCCATTGCCCCAAACCTTCCTCACTTTCTTGCCAGAAGTTATGGCTAAGGCCTTATTAGACAGTGAGGATCCTACAGGAAAGGCTATTTCCTCATCACCTTTGTATTCCTCCTGCTTGCCATAGCATTTGGGAGGCATTGAACCTTTTTTGTTTTGTTAAGTTCGGCAAATGTTTATTTGAGATGAGGGATGGATTCCTGGAGAAAGGAAGAAATAAGAGCTGTCAAAATTGGCTTAGCTTTGAGGAGTTGGAATTAAAAATCAAACATTATCTATTTTGCATTTTTCCAAAATGCAAGTAACTGAGGAGAGATAGCGTGACAGTGTGTGTGTGCATGTGGATAGAGGGGTGTGCGTGGCATTCTTAAAAAATTTTAGCCCAATGCAGATTTGTGGTGCACTATTCATTATGCTTCATTTCTCTGCATCTGGGAATACAATTAGTCTATAAACTGCAAGCCACGCTATGAGTCTTCTTTGCCATTTCTTTTGTCTTTGTTATGTGTTTGTTTATTTATTTTTTGCTTTTTGAAGATGCATTGTATTCAGACTTCCTCCCGGCTCAGGAATAAAGGGAGCCAATACGCTGACTGTGCCCCTGCTCCTCAGGAGGTTTCCAGAGAGTGAACAGGACACAGAGCTAATGGAATCAATTTTAATAACACGACCAAAACAAGTAGAGAAAAAAATTCAAACTCCACTGACTTGCATAGCTGTGCCTCAGGCCAAGACCAGACAGACCAGTCAGAGATGACGTGAATCCTGAGATAGGAGGAAGAATGGAATCAAATAACAAAGATAATCATGGTATTTGGTGCAGTGATAAGTGGTTCTATTGGAGCGCATTGATCTATCCTAGGGTACGTTTTTGTAAAAGGGAGCCAGTTATAAGTCATTCCTACAAAGCTCCTTATCAACTTCAAATTCCAATCACTGCGTAGAGGTTTTATGCAAGCAGGCAGTGTGTGACACTTCAGAGCATAGGCATTAAGGTTTCACATTAATATGCTTAAGATTTTTCACTTTCATAGTCTCTGCACATTGTTCAATTTTCTTTGCCAAATGTAGTCAGTATTTCTTTACATGAACTAAAACAACTGTTGACGTGCATTAGGCTATTACAGTTTATTAAAATTCACTGTAACATACAATACTCTATTAATCATCACAACAGTTCTTTGAAGTAACAAGGGCTGGAATTACTAACCCAAGCGACGAATGACTGAAACTCAGATTATCAATTCATGTGAAATACCTCAGTCAACATTCGACATCTTTGCTGTTTCCAACTTCAGTTTTGTCCTCAGGATTCCTCTAAACAATCACTCTACCTGTGCTGGCCACCTGCCTTCTCCATTCTCCATACCTACTGTATTAACAATTTATAACTTTCTTCAAGCCTCTAAGATCTTCACTCCATCTCAACAGAACAGGCTGTCGACTGCATATAAAAGAAATTAAGGCTCCCAGGCACAAACATCCTCGGTTTTCCATTTAGTCATTTATCTACACCCACATGCTCATACCTTTTTACTTTCATTGCAAAAGAAGTGCACATCCTTCTGATGAACTGGTTCTTCTGTCTGTGCCTCTAATTTTGTTCCCTTGTGCCAGTTTTGGAACTTTGTGCCAATTGTTATTCTCTCTGTTCTCTACTTTATCTCCCTCACAGTTTAAGTTTCCCGGGAAAGAGACTTTGAGACTCTGAGATCTGTGTTTAGGAGGCTTCTTAGGAGTACTCTGAGGGTCATCACCTATGAGTGGTGAAGCAAGAGAAGTTAAACCACAATGCGGTGGCAACAGAGCCTCAGCATGTCCTACAGGAGCTCTGGACCTGAGGGCCCTTCAAAATTGTCTCAAGTGAGGCAAAGTGTTGAATTTTGTACTCCTTCATCAACCAGTCACGGGATGTGGGCTATCCCACGGGAATGGATGTAATCTTGTTGAGAAAGCTTCCTTCAGCCAACAACAAATCTTGGAGAGACACTCAGTTCTGAGCTACAGCAGCCAACACTCCTGACACATGAGGTCACACCACACTGTTCACTATACTCTGTCTACTGTCTAGATCCTTATTCCAATGCAGCCACTCACGTATCACAAAGAAAAAGAGGGGAAGGAACCTCCATGTTTTCTAAGTATTATTCTGATTGCAATGCTCTCTCAGTTTTCAAATAGCCAATTTTACATCACTTTTCTTTCTGTTCCTTTCTTTCCCTTCCCATCCCTTAACTCTCACAATAATCTTATTCTACAGATTTTCTTAAATGCTCTTATGTATCGTTACTGCAATAGCTACCACCCATAGTCTGATGGCTCTCAAACCCGTACCTTTCATATAGGTTCCTTCTAAGTAGTCTAGATTAACATCCCTCTAAATCCCAGTTGAGAGTCTCTCCCTGGATATTGCACATCCCTATAAACTCGAAATGTCCAAAAATGCAATGGCGGCAGTAATTGTCTATTCCCCCAAGCAAAAGCCCCCAAATATCAAAGACTTCCTTCAATGTCATGATTAACATATTATTGCATAAAAATAAAACATGGGATGGTGCTGAAATGGCATATATGATTTCTACACAAACATATAAACACACAAGCAATATCCAGAATTTAAGGGTGGGGTTGGGGAGGTGTTCCATTCCCATTAGCACTAAATTATATAAGAGGATAGGGTTTGCCTAGAAAACGGATTCCTCCTCCCTTGCAACTCGGTTGCTTAATACAATGAAAGTTAGTATCTGGTCATGCTACGTCCTACCCAAGACGAGGGAGGACTCTGCTACATACTCCCACTCAGGAATCTAGGGTGATTAGGCATAAGTACCTTTTAGCTGAAACTATAACCTTCTTGGTCACTACGCGAGGGAAAGGAAGAGATTGGAGAATCACGCATTTTCAGTTTTGCAGCCAAGCTGTAGTAAATATCAATTTATACTCACATTTTATCTTGGATAGAGGCTAATAATCACATGACATACTCAATTGCAAGTGGTCTGAGAAGTGCAGTTTCCCATGTGCCTGAAAGGGGAAGAGAACCAGATGTCAGTGTCTGATAGTAGTGTGCAGTAATATTTAGTATATTTTACAAGCACTCATAGGAGATGTCTGTCTATCTTCTCTTCTGGTTTTATTAGAAAACAAGATTGGGAAGAAAGAGGTAAGACAAATAAAAAGGAAGTTAAGCAGAGTCTCAAAAAAAATAATCAGGATATTTATTCTTCTTGATATCTCCTACTTATAAACCCTGCGCATGGAGTCTGTCCACAAGAAGAAACATTCCTATTAGCAGCTGCTTTCTAGAACATCAAAAATGAGGAAGCCATTATAATGTTTACATTGTTGTTGTTTGGTTTCATACAGAATCAATTTGGTAACAATTGACCCCTGGCAATAATTATAAAAAAAATTCATTTTTATTGTCCTAACTTGTATGTCTGAGTGTGTGAAAAATTTTAGCAACTGTAGTCAATCATGAAAATACTGTTCACAGTAATCGTGTTTCTGTGTGTGCAAAGGGAAACCAATGAATATAAACTCTGCTGACTTCCTTGCTTCATGTGACCTTTATTTCAAGTTGAAACTGGAATTTATGTGAATGCATGCCCAGAAAAGGATTTGCAAACAGGAGCTAAGTCTATTTTTATATTTTCACGACTAAGCAGCCTGATTCCTAGATGATTTATCTTTTTGCAGTTTTATTCCATATAAGTGAAAAATTTTAAGAGGAATAGGCCAAAATACAATAAACCTCAAAGTCCAGTGGGATTTTTTTTCCTTTTGTCTCATGGTTTAATCTTAAATGCTTATCCATTACTGTTGTCCTTAAAAAAAAGTTTATTACAGCAACCCCATGAATATTCTAATGTATATTAGAATATTACAGCAACCCCATGAATGTTCTAATATTCTAATTCTATACTCTCTGCAGTAATGGTCTCTTAAGATCTGAAAATGTATTTCCCCTTTCTGTTTTCTTTTCTATTTGTTAATGAACACTTGTAGATCACATGAGCTTATAAATAATGTATATATGTATATATTCTTAATTTAATAAGTTTTGTTCTATACAGTATGAAAATAGAGAATGAAGTTTTTGAGTTATGGATCTGCTGTAACATTGTCAGTATAGGAAACATTAAAAGAATGAATTTTATATCAGCTGCAGACTTTATGATGCAAGGATCATTGTCCAAAATTGTATGTGGCCATTTGTAATATTTAGGTCTCATAAATATATGTTTAGTGTCACTACCTAAATTACTAATGTTGTATGCCTTTCGCTTAATGCTCCCTGAAAAGAAAAATTCACACTTGTATGTGGAAAACCAATTTATTTCTTCAAAAAGATATTCCTTTTGTGATTTGAATGATAGGAAATTCTGGCTAAATGTTACAGGTATACATGTAATGTTTGGATTCATTAAGTTGTTTTAAGATGCAAATAATATGTAATCAAAATAAAATTGGCTTAAATAAGAAAGAGTACTCTTTATTGTAACTGCAGGTGCAAACAGACATGAACCACTGACTAAATGATATCACCAAAGACCTGGCTCAACTCAGTCTCTTTACCTTCTCTGGAATTTGCTTATCCTAACAACGCCTAATTTCACTATGTCCATATGGCTGTCAGCGAGCAAAAGTGCCACAGGCTTCTTACATCACCTTCAACAAGAATAAGTCCAAGTATTTCCAGCAAAATCACTTTGTTTCCCTCTGATTGGATAGGCTTAAGTCATGGGTACCCCCCCAGATCCATCTCTGTGGAGACTCATGAAGTGACTGGCATCCCTGTATCAATCATTCTAGCCTACAAATGATATTGACTGACTTATTTAATCTATTCAGGGCCTAACCTAGAAAACAGAGCAACCAGCAAAAGAGGTTAATGAGGGTAGTGGTTGCTGAAACAAGATCAACACAGGTTACTCTTAACAAGGAGAAAGCTGAGTGGTATATATCTCAAGTAACAAAATGAAAATATGCACTGAATGCTGATTCTTTAATATAATTTTTTTTTTTTTGGTGAGGAAGATCAGCCCTGAGCTAACACCTGTGCCAATCTTCCTCTATTGTGTATGTGGGTCACTGCCACAGCATGGCTGATGAGTGGTCTAGGTTCGTGCCCAGGATCTGAACCCGCAAACCTGGACTGCTGAAGCAGAGCACACCAGACTTAACCACTATGCCACAGGGCTGGCACCTCTTTAATATAATTTTACTTGAAGATAGAAATTAATTTTGGCTATTTCCATGATTACTCAATGAGTTGATCCTTTTTAGTGCAAGAAGTCCCTGAAATAATATTATTTTCTTCCCAGCATAATTTCCATAACAGAGTACACATTGTTATACAGCCACATGAACTTTCATTTAAGGAAGGATACAATTTCTTGAGAAATGTGCCCATTTAATTGGCAATACAAGACAGCATTATAATTATTTCTGTTCTGCAAAGCTCACAAAATAATTGAAATTCAACATGGTGCTTACATTAATTTTTAGAAGTTATAATTTTTCCCTATGGCTGGCAGTGTCAACAGCAAGCTGCAGATCATTATATTTAATGTAATTTGGACTTTCACATTCTATTTTCACATTCAGCACTGCCATTTTAATGATATGGTTGTGCCTAATCTATCATGGGGTCCTTTTCATATTAATCTAACCAAATTTAACATAACAATTAAAATAGCTGATTGTTCTGTTGATTCTCAACCTTTTGTGTTAGCTCCTATTGTTTTACCCAGAGATTGGCTAAGTGTGACTGTGAGCATCTCCTATTCCCTCACAGAAAACTTTTTTCCACAAAAACTCATTAAATCATTATTGGGAAGTCAAATTGCTCAGTTTTTGGTGAAACTTCCAGGAATCCTTGGATGTGAACGATGACCAAATCTGAGATTCATCTTGAAAACTGTGAGGTTAACTTAATTAAACATCTTGCCTAATGATGGTGGACAGTGACACAAAATACTTAGGTATAATCCAGTTCTTTGTTCAAAATAGATAACTATCTTGTAGTAATGCTTTTCTATTTACAAAAAATATGCAAGATAGCAAAGTATAAAGAATCAAATAAATTTTGCCATGCAGAAACAGCCACTGATAGCACATAGGTGCATTTTTTCTTTCCATCTCTCTATGCAAAAATATGCATACATGCATAAACCTATATACACATCCAGAGAGTGGGATGTCCTTATGGGGAAGAAATAGGAGATAGATCTGTGATAATCTACCTTCAAAGCCAAATAAGTCCTCTGGTACCACATCTTCTAAACGATTCAGTAGACTTTTTTTTGTAAGGTCTCTGAATAGCTTGAGACAGTGCTTTTTAAGGTCTGTTTTTCTTCATTTGTCACCCAGCCTGCACACCAATGTTTTGCTTAATTCCTTGAAATATAGAACTTAAAACTTTGTACTTTTTCCTTCCTTCGTTCAAAAATATATATTGAGGACCTACTATCTTCTGTGATTTATGCTATGTTCTGGGGGTTACACTGTCGGATAAAATGGTCAAGCTCCTGCTCTCCTGATGATTATATTTAGCAGGGAAGAGGTATGATGAATAAACCACCAGTACAAGTACAATATTACAAAAGGGAAATGCAGAGGGCTGTAGAGTTCTGTAGTCTTGGGGCCAAATCTAGTCTGGAATGTTACAGAAGACTTTCTTGAGAGTACAAAATTTAACCTAAAAACTGAAGGATGAGTAGGCATTAATTGCAGTTACTATATCTTTTATTATCCAAACTGGACACTTTTGAAAATTAAAGGTGACATCATCAATAATTATGCCAAGAAGTAATGGATGTTAATTGCAACTGTCAGAGCAGAGTCAAAAAAAGAAAGAATGTTATGCTTTTGGAAAACAGAAATGCATTTTCAAAGCTTTTTTTTTTTTTTTAAATTTAACGTTATGAGTTCTAAAAGACACAGTGAAACTAACAGACTTTAGTAAAACATACATACCTGCATGCGCAAACTCATATATGCAAATACTCATTAATATGTTGTACTAATACTTTGAATCTCAGAATATATTTCATTCATATAGATTAATGTGTATAAGTAGACTTCAATGAAATTCCTGAGCTGTGCTTTTTTTTCACATTTTGAGATGTTCTTTACATTCTTTTCATATCCTCACATTTAACCAGTCAATCTGACTCCAAAGTCTAAATTTTTAACTTCTATTCTCGGTGAAAAAAATCAATAAATTACAATATACAACTATCCTAAAAATTAGTGAAAAAAGAAAATAAATAAACATCAAAAATGTAGAAAGAAGGAAGTAATGTTAAGATGGGAAAATAGCTAAATAAAGAATGCATTAGGTAATATTAAAAAAGCAAATAGCTAGACTGACAAAATAAAAGAACTAATAAAATAAACAGTTTTGAATATTCATCAAGAAAAAAAGAAAAATAATAGAGATATCTCTACAGATATCAAAGATATTAAAACAATACTGAGTGGGCATTTTGAAAACTTTTTACCAACAAATTTGAAAATTAGATGATGTGGACAAATATGCAGAATATATCACTTACCAACTCTGACTCAGTGATAAGTGAGAAACAATGTTTTTTTAAACCATTAAAAGAATCAAATCAATGATGAAAAAAATTTTCATAAATAAAACTCACCTCAGTCAACTGCACTAATAATTTCTATCAAACGTTTAAGGAAAAAACATCCAAACAAGTAAATCATACCAAAAAATAGCAAATAGCAAATACATCCCAGCAATGAATAAATGTATGCAAGATATAACACATTATGGTACATTTGAGTTTATCTCAGGAATAAAAGATTCTTTTAACAATAAAGATCAATTATCATAATCTACTATATTTACCAAAAGGAAAAAAATCATATGGCCTCAGGAAAAGATGCAGAAAAAGCCTTTGGTAAGACCAAGCATATTGATCCAGAATATTGATTTTTAACACACCAGAAATTTTCTTAATGAATAATTAATATCTCTAAGTAAAAACAATGGCAAAGATCCAACTTAATGGTGAACTATTTAAGACATTCCTTTTGAGAATTAAACAGTTAATACAGTTAAGAAAGAAATATAAGATATTAGAAGGGAAGAAATAAACTGCCATTATTTGCAGATGCACAGATGATATGATTATGTACAGGGAAAAACCCAAAGGAATAAACAGATGAATTATGAGAAATTATGAGAGAGTTTATAAAAGTTTCTTTTTTTGTTTCTGAGGAAGACTCGCCCTGAGCTAGCATCCATTGCCAATCATCCTCTTTTTCCGCTTGAGGAAGATTAGCCCTGAGCTAACATGTGTGCCAATCTTCCTCTATTTTTTTGTATGTGGATGGCCACCACAGCATGGCTGACAAGTGGAGTAGGTCCGTGCCTGGGATCCAAACCCAGGTAGCTGAAGCAGAGCACACAGAACTTTAACCACTCAGCCACAGGGCTGGGCCCATAAAAGCTTCTTGATACAAAGTCAACATATAAAAATCTATTTTTTTCTATACATCAGCACCAATGAGTTAGAAAATGAAATGTAAGAAGAAAACAAAACAAAACAAAATTTTAAAAATTCTATCATTTTCTAAAACAAAAGTATGAAGTACTGGGGGACAAACATAACAAAAAAGTAAAATCTTTATAAAAGAAATCGATAATATTTTATTGAAAGATATTATAAAAAGCTTTAATTAAGTGGATAAAGCTATCATTTTTATGTTAAAAATTAAGAAATTTTAAGATAACAGACTTCCCCAAATTCATTGACAATATAAACAAAGTGTTAATATTTTTGTGCTGATACTTGACAAGTTGGTTATGAGACATTTATGAAGATGCAAAGAACCAAGAGCAGTTAAGATGCTTTTTTAAAAAAAAAAGATGGTGGGAGGGGGTGGTGAATCATGCTACTTAATAAAGACAAATTATAAATCTACAATAATTAGTGTAGTATATCATAAGTGATAAAGAACTGCAACAGAATAGGGAGCCTAGACAGGTACCCATGAATATATGTACATTTGATAAATGACAGAGGTGATGCTGGAGAAAGTGAAGAGAGAATGGACTTTTCAATAAATGGTACCAGATAACTGATTTGACTCTTCAGGGACAAAAAAAAAATTGCATCCTTAAGTGGATTGAACTCAATATAAAAAGTAAGTCTCTAACAACGTTAGAGTATCATGCAAGAGAATATCTGCATTGTCTTGATGTAAGGAAAGACTTCTTAAACAACACACTAAGGTGAAAACAGATCACATTAAAATTAAAAACTTCTTCCAAAAGATGTCATAAAGAGAACGAGAAAACAAACCCAATCTAGGAGAAGTTTTTTATTTTCTGCCACAGATACAATTGACAAAAGACCAGTATGCAGAATATACAAAAGGAACTCCTGCAAATCAAAAATAAGGAAATAACTAAGATTAAAATGAAGAAAAGTTTTAACAAAAATTTTCACAAAGGAGGAAACTTCAATGACTACTAAACAGAGAAAAAGATGTTCAACCCCCTTAGTAAGTTGGGAAGTGCAAATTAAAATCTTATTGGAAAATAATTACATATCCACTAGTTTGGAAAATGTTAACATACCTGAAACTCCAAGTGTTGTTGAGAGTACGGAGCAAGGGAGCTCTCAAATATTGAGGGTAACATGCAAATTTATGTAATTCCCCTTGAGAGCAGTGAGTCATTCCTTGGTAATGTTGAACATGGACAATCAGTTTCTCCGGTAGTTGTGTATACGTAAAGATCTCTTCAGATATAGATCAGCCCACATCAGCATGTTCACATGAGCAATTTTAAAACAGGTAAAACTAGAATCAACCCAAATGTCCAACAGGACAAGGACAGACAAACACACTGTGGTATATTCATATATTAGAATCCCGTAGAGCAATAAAACAGCTTGAATGGATATCACCAAAAAAAATGTGAAGTTAAAGAAGCAAGTCACAAAATACTACACGCAGAGTATTCAAAATGTTTAAAACATATGAAAACAGGCAAACTAACTAGCATATGGCTTGATGGTGCACATATAGATTGTAAACTGAAGAAAAGCCAAGGAATGATCTTACCAGTGTCAGGACGGCGCGTAGCTCTGGGAGATGGAGGGGGCAGTTAAGGGGGGGCAGACATTTCCTACAGTGCAGGCAATGTTTTAGTTCCTTCTCTGGGTGGGATTACCTGGGCGATTTTTAAAAAGTGCATTTATGCTCTATATAGTCTTCTTGATGTACCACATATTTCACAGAAATTATTCTTTAGCTTTCTAAGGAGACTACCCAAGTATGCTGCCTCTTTGTAGTTTTTACCTAAAGATAACCAACACACAAGGCCTGAACAGACGTCTAAATTCTTGTGACGGAGGACCAGGCTTGTGAGAAGCCACTGATATTAACGACTACATAGTAAGCATGATTTTGAGTTCTTTTCACTTTTCTGGGACCCATCAGTCACTGGGGATCCAAAGGGTGTAGATTTGACTCTACTTCTTAGAAGCAAGAAGGGCTGAACTAATGCAGACAGTAGGAAACTGGAGTCAGCAGCAGAGGTTCTTAGAGTAGAACCCTCTTACCATCTTCCAAAATAGGCACTTTGCCTCTCCATCTTGTCATCCAAAGGAGTCCTGAGTTTAGGTGTTCCTCAAGCTTTAATAAAACTTCTCTTCTTTATACCTTAATGCTGTTTGGTTTGTCTTAAGACCCTCCCTGGCTTTGATGATGTTTTCTTGGATGGCAGGAGGGAGGAGAGGAGGCATTTTTGCAATTATCCATAACTTTTAATCATTTTTCTTTACGTGTTATGCGTGTCTTCTGGACAGTAAGCAGCCTTTCTGAGATGCTGAAAATCATGATTAAAAGGATGGCTAAGTTACTGCTTTTTATTCTGTGTAATTCAAATATAAACTATGAATCAACAAGAAAAAGCAGACCTGCAACATTTCCCCGGTATGTAGGAGTGCTGACTGTTTCCTAATCACATTAGAAAATGTGTTCTGGTGAATGGTCTTGCAGTGGCGGGGGATAAGACTATGTGCCAGTGAGCTTCTTTGGACTCCTATTTTCTCTGAGTCAGCACAGTCCCACAGATAAAGCAGAAGTCATAGGTGTTTGCTTATTTGTTTGCTTGCTTTTAATTATGAAACCAGTGAGCAGAGCCCGTACTTTTACTGTAGAATGTACTCTATTTTATTATTTAACTCTAATAAGAAAAGATTAATATGATAATGCTTGACATAACTGAAGCAAAAAGAGGGTATAAAAAAGAAATAGAAAGATTATAATGGTTTCGGTAAAATGAATTCCAGTGCTTTAGCAAAGAAAGTAAAATTAATTAACCTGAGGGACCAGTCCAGTGGCCAAGTGGTTAAAGTTCTGGGTGCTCTGCTTCCACAGCCTGGGTTTGCCGGTTTGAATCTTGGGTGCGGACCTACACCACTCATCAAGTCATGCTGTGGCAGCAACCTACGTACAAAAACTAGAGGGAGATTGGCAGCAGATGTTGGCTCAGGGCGAATCTTCCTCAGCAAACAATAAAAAATAAAAAAAAAATTAACTAACCTGAGCTGGTGAGTCATTATTTTATTTCACTAATATTATATAAAAATAATGTTTTTACTAGCTTTCTTACTGTTTTCATACATAAGCTAGTTAAGTTAATAGTAGATCTATATGAAGACTCAGGGGCATTTCCTTAATCATTATAAACTAACATTTTGTGACTGGACACTTTCAACCTAAATCAAAAAGTACCTAATAAAGAATATCTATTTTCCACTGTTCTGGGTACTCTGAAGAAGTCAACCGCGAGTAAATATCCTGTCAAGGAGATGGGACATGATCAATAAACAAATAGTCCTTTGCTGCCCTTGTTAGACCAAGCACTGAGGCAGACAAATCAGGACAGAAAAACAAAAGCACACACACATGTCTGTGTGTGTGTGTATACATATAATATTATGACCTTAGATAATTTAAAATCTAGTAAGGAAAAAAAATAAAACAGGAAAACCGACTTGTGAAACTAGTAGAGAAAAATCAGTGAACAATTTAGCACTAAGTTTTACAGAGTACAGGCACCTTTGGTTTTTAAGAAGAAAAAGATGAGTATGGGCTGAGATGTTTGGAAAAGGCAGAAATTTTAATCTGAGTATTGAGGGCTATATAGAATTTACACGGGTGAAGGGAAGATGATGGAAATAGCCAGGAAACTGAAAAAACAGGATCAAAGACACAGAAATGAGAAGCATGGCGTTTGGAGGGAACAGTGAGGAGAAAGAAGTCTGAGATTGGAAAGAAGAACTTGTGGAGAGAAGCCACAGCAGGTCATGGAAAGCATCAAAGACTGGAAAACAGGGACAGCCCGGCCTCCTTGCTGGCTCCTCGCCCTGCTGGTGTCCTGGTTTGGTCAGGGCACATAGCTTCACCGAGCCTGAGTGCACTCAGCATTCACTGAGGAGATGAGTCCTGGTTCTGCCCTGTGTCTGTAGGAGTTAGAGGAGACAGTCCCTATGGAAGTGAGTTTTATCCTGAAGAGACCTAATTAAAGGGGATATTATTAAGGGTCAAAATTAATATCCCTTCTTTCATTTGGTATTTACCACCACTTGTGGAAGATGTTACTACAGACACAGCAAGGTTTGTTGTTGTTGTTGTTTTAATTAGCTACATGTGGTAGGTGGACACAAAGGTGGGGTAGATTACATAAACTGAAGGCAACTTTTCTTCCTCTGTAGAGGAACAGACCCAGATGCCTACACACAAGACAGACGTTGCTCCTGCTGCAGGGGGCACTGGATCGGTTTGTTGCTTTGTTTGCTTGTTTGTTTTTGTTTTATTTTCTTCTGCATCATTCATTTTTCTGGACGCTATGGAGATGTCCAAGAAAGTATATGACTGATATGGTGGAAAGAATCCTGCATTCCTGTTTGTTATGGGTGGAATGGGGTCCCCCCCCCAAATTCATAGGGTGAAGTTCTAAACCCCAGTTCCTCAAATATGACCTTATTTGGAAACAGGGTCATCGCAGATGTCATTAGTTAAGATGAGGTCTTACTGGAATAGGGTGGGATCCAAATCCAATAAGGCTGTGTCCTTATAAAAAGAGGCAATTTGGACATGGACAGGCACACTGGGAGAATGCCATGTGAGCACAAAGGCAGACAATAGGGTGACGCATCCACAGGGCAAGGAATGCCAGCAAGTCACCAGAGGCTGGGGGACAGGTACGGGACAGATTCTCCCTCACAGCCTCACGAAGAACCAACCCTACTGACGTTTTGATCTTGTACTTCTAGCCTCCAAAACTATGAGACAAAAAGTGTCCGTTATTTAAATGACTCAGTTTGTGGTACTGTATTACTACAACCCTAGGAAACTAATACAATGGAATCGAATCCAGATTAAAATATTGGCTTTATTCTATACCACCATGTTACCTTAATCTGGGCACAGAATATCTTTGAGACCTTTTCCTTAAACCAATGCCCACCCTACCTACCCCCCAGCTTTGCATGGACCAAGCATGTTACATGCAAATAGAGTCTGTAAATGATAAAGTGTTATAAAAATTTTATATGGGAATTCATGTGAACAAATGAGAACTGAAATTGCTTGCCAATTAATTTCTGTTCATTTGCAACAGAAGGTGTCTGTCATTTGTGACAGAAGGTGTATATTATATATAAATGCAGTTTAGTACAATTCATCTTTTAAAGGTGCTGGACACATTTAGGCACAAATTCATAGGTTTTCTCTCATAGGGATTCATGTGATATAGCCATAGATAATTTAACCCTATTTGATCCCTTTTTTTACAGATGACGATGTGGAACATGTTACCATGGCCACTGCAACTGGCTACTGGGATTGAAGATATTCTTGCAGCGCTTTTATACACTGGCCAAGTATATAGATATATAGTTCACACAGGTGAAGGAAAGAGGACAGAAATATCCAGGAAACTGAAAAAACAGACTCAAAGACATTTGGAGGGGAATATTTATTTATCTATTCATGGTCAGTGGGTTTTTAAAATATATACTTTTATCATACTACAGATGTCTCTAACTTACAATGATTTGACAACAATTTTTTGACTCTACGATGGTGTGAAAGCCATAAACGTTAGGTAAAAACAGTGCTTTGAATTTTGCTCTTTTCCCAGGCTGGTGATATGCGGTGTGTTCCTCTCTCGTGATCTGGACAGCAGCAGCCGCCAGAGCTCCCAGTCAGCCATGCGATCACAAGGGTCAACAACCCGTACACTTACAACCATTCTGTATCCAGACAACCATTCCGTTTTCACTTTCAGTACAGTGTTCAATAAATGACATGAGATATTCAACACTTTCTTATAAAATAGCCTTGGTTCTAGATGTTTTTTTCTTAATTGACACTTTCTTAACAACAAGAATTGCTACCAATTTGGCAAATTCCTCCACATGGCCTGCTGAAATGATAGACAAAGTTTTTTTTTGTTTTTTTTTTGTGTGTGAGGAAGACCGACCCTGAGCTAACATCTGTCACCAATCCTCCTCTTTCTTTTTTGCTGAGGAAGACTGGCCCTGGGCTAACATCTGTGCCCATCTTCCTCCACTTTATATGGGACACCACCACGGCGTGGCTGACAGGCAGTGCGTCGGCGGGCGCCCGGGATCCGAACCCGCGAACCCCGGGCTGCCAAGCGCGGACTAAACCGCTGCGCCACCGGGCGGCCCCGATAGACAAAGTTTTTTTAAAGGCAAAAAGAGGAAAGGAGAGACTTGGAGTTTTTGGTGAATGAAGACAGAGGAGAAACTGAATCGGAGTCCCGGGGTGGACATGGAAGAGTCTGGATCTAAGGCATCCTCCCCACTCCCCGGAGCCCAGTGGAGATGGGGTTCTCCACCACTGTGTCTTTAGGGTTGAGGAATTCTCCTTGACACGCAGCTAGAAGCGGGACCCAATTGTCTGCTCCAGCTGGGTTCACCAGCAGAGGCACGAATGCAGTGCTGGGGAAGGGAGCCCAGAAACAGATGGAAATGAAGGAAATACCTGAGCCACGAGGGGGTGCTGGGAATCCTGGTGTTTCGGTTTCTATTGTGAAGAAACATTTGCTTCCAAGGTTAGGGGCTGTTTTCAATCGTGCAGTCTCTAGTCCCTCTTAATTTCTCATAATTCTGCTCTAAGTTTGGAGTAAATGTCAATGGGGCCCCAGATATTGCATAGCAATCTCAGGTCAACCACGGGCCAGGAAATAAAACGCCCTGGGTTTTATTTCAAGGGATTTCAGACTATTTGGTTGTCCATCCTGGGTGTCTGTGACCACTCCAACATCACTGTCTCCCCGCTCCCTTTCCTTCTCTTTCTCCTTTCTCTACTCCTTCTAGGGACACAGTTTTAGAGCTCAGCCCCATGAGGCAAGGTTGCCCCACACTCTCTGGAGCAGCTCCTGCTTGCTTGGAGCAGCCAGAGAGGAAGAAGTTTGGGGAAGAACACCGTGCTGTCCCAGAGAATGCATGTATAGCTATTGTGTGTCCAGCCCATGGACGGTGAGTCTGAGAAATGAGAGGGAGGCAGCTCATGCTTGATTTGAGACTGATGGGGGGGGAGTCTGGTGATTTCTGCCATCTGCTCCCAACTTGGATTAGAGTTCTGCATTGTGAAGCTCTTATGTGCACAGGCTCTGGGGCCAGATGCCTGGGTTTGAAGCCTGGCTCTGCTGTTATCTTCTGTGTGACTTTGCATGACTCAGCTTCCTCATCTGTAAAATGGGATAATAATAGTGGCTCCTAAAAGGATTGTAATAAAGATTGAGTAAATTAATGTAAAGTTCTTAGAACTGCGCCTGTCATAAACACTATATAAATGCTTTGCTCTTGTCATTTAAAAAGGAAACTAGAAGAAAGTAATAGCTAACGTTTATTGACCATTCACTATGTGGTGTCATGAAAGCCGAGGGTGGAAAGAGTTGTGAGGGGAAGAGTCAACAGGATCAATCACTCCAGCTTGATAAGATCCTGTCTGAGAGTCTTCCAGTGAGTTGCTGGTGACCAGTGGATCCAGACCTATAAGGATCTGATGTCATAGAGATCTCAAGACCGGGTGCAGTTCTAAGTTCTTCACATGCATTATCTTATTTCATCCTCACAGAATCTTATACTCCATAGGTACAATATTTACCCTCATTTTATATACAGGGGAACTGAAACAGAGCGGTTAAGTATTTTGCCCAAGATCATATAGATAGTAAGTGACAGAACTAGGATTCAAACCAGACAGCCTGGATCCAACATCTGTAACCTCAGCCAGTTAGCCCTGCACTGGTTGGGACTTAGTGCTTCTACTTTGAAAGCAACATCAAAGAGCACAACCACAGCAGTTTCTCTGGAAATCCTGCCAGAGTTCAAATCTGGGAGCAGAGGACACTGGGTCTTTCTCTGAAGGCCGTTTAGGTTGTTCTTCTAGAGTAAATGAACTCAAGCAAATCTGTCTATAAAGTATTACATCAATTTTGGTCAAGCAATTGATAGTCAGCTCTTAGTCTTCTTTAGGTCACTGTAATGGGTGTGCAGGGAGAGTTCTAGAATGCCATAGCACTTTCCTCTCAGGTGCACTTGCCCTGCTTTGCCCAGGCCATATGAACTCCCCCTGCTGACACTCTTAGTGTGACATTCCAAAACTTCACTGCACTTCTTTTCTGATGTCATAATAGTTTATAACATTGTGACATTTTAGTGGTACATTATTGTTTGTCAGTCACCGTATAAATGTGTCCCTTCACCCCTCGTGCCCACCCCCAACCCCCTTCTCCCTGGTAGCCACCAAACTGTCCTCTCTGTCCGTGTGTTAGTTTATCTTCCACATATGAGTGAGATCATGTGGTGTTTGTCTTTCTCTGTCTGGCTTATTTCGCTTAACATAATATCCTCCAGGTCCATCCATGTTGTTGCAAATGAGATGATTTTGTCTTTTTTATGGCTGAGTAGTATTCCATTGTGTGTGTGTATGTATGTATATATATATACATACACCACATCTTCTTTATCCAGTCATCACTCGAGGGACACTTGGGTTGCTTCCGCTTCTTGGCTATAGCAAATAATGCTGCAATGAACATAGGGGTGCATAAGCCTCTTTGGATTGTCGATTTCAAGATCTTTGGATAAATACTCACTAGTGGGATAGCTGGATTATAAGGTATTTTTATTTTTAACTTTTTAACGAATCCCCATACTGTTTTCCATAGAGGCTGCACCAGTTTGCATTCCCACCAGCAGTGAATTAGGGTTCCTGTTGCTCCACAACCTCTCCAACATTTGTTATTTTTTGTCCTGGTGTAAGGTGATATCTTAGTGAAGTTTTGATTTGCATTTCCCTGATGATTAGTGATGGTGAACATCTTTTCATGTGCCTATTGGCCATCTGTATATCTTCCTTGGAAAAATCCTTGTTCATATCCTCTGCCCATTTTTTGATTGGGTGGGGTTTTTTTTGTTGTTAAGTTGTGTGAGTTCTTTACATATTATGGATATTGACCTCTTGACAGATATATGCTTTGCAAATATTTTCTCCCAGCTGGTGGGTTGTCTTTTCATTTTGATCCTGGTTTCCTTTGCCTTGCAGAAACTCTTTAGTCTGATGAAGTCCCACTTGTTTATTTTTTCTTTTGTTCCCATTGTCCGAGTAGACATGGAATTTGCAAAGATCCCTCTATGACTGATGTCAAAGGGTGTATAGCCTATGTTTTTCTTCCAGGAGTTTTATAGTTTCAGGTTTTATCTTCAAGTCTTTGATCCATTTTGAGTTAATTTTTGTGTATGGTGAAAGAAAATAGTCTACTTTCATTCTTTTGCATGTGGGGTTTTAGATAATTTTGCTCAAATGTAGGCTAATGTCAGTGTTCTGAGCACATTTAAGGAGGGCTAGGCTAAAGCTATGATGTTCAGTAGGTTAGGTGTGACAAATGCATTTTTGACTTATGATATTTTAAATTTATTATAGGTCTATCGAGACATAACCCCCCCATAAGTCAAGGAAGATCTGTATTTACCTAATCAGAGGAATCTTAGATGCTTCCTGGAATCAGTATATTTCAGACCTTTAATCTGTCTTCTCCTTTAACATTCTTACTGTGACAGGATTCTTCCTTCGTGTTCGCATAATCAAACAGAGATTTTTCTTTGGGGCATTCATTCCATACTGTGGCTGTTCTAATTCCAACTCGAGTTTACAAAATATCTCATTTCAGAACGTCTAAGGCCATCATTGTCCTGATAACAAATATTCCCCAAAATAACCTCCACCAGAACCTACGTCTCTGTCACAGGGCTTGTTATCTTAGTCATCAGTCACAGCTGCTCCAGAGGGATGCTGGCTAAACTCATTAGCTTGCATATCAGGCAAAGGGAAGTCAGCACCCTTTCACTTTTCTTTTTATTCCTGACAGTCTTTTTTCTTTTAATGCCAGCACAAGGATCATAATACATCACTACACTTTTTTTTTCAGCCAATATTCAGTTGTTTCTGTAGAATACCCCAGTGTTATAACCTATTTCTCCTTGTGTGGGTCAGGATATGATGTAACAAAAATGTTTTTTGTAGTCAGTGTTTTCTACTCATTAAAATCGCAGGAACACCTGTCACATTTGAAGGTCTCGCAGAGACATGACAACGCTGTGCACCCATAATATACTATCAGATAAAGGGTACATATTAGCTAAAAATTAAATAATAAGGCATTAAAAGTATAGTATCAAAATAACAGCAAACAAACCAACGATTAGATGCTCAGGAGTTGAATTGTTGATGCCCAGATGAGTTTGTGCATGTTTATATAATAGAACTGACAGCTGGGAAATGTTGTGTCTTTTTAAAACGTATAGGCATTCCGGAAACATTGGTTAGCTAATGATTCTCCTAATAAATACAAGTCCCTCTTTTATATCCTTCAGAAATTACTAACTCATTGTCATTTTTATTGTGTGTTCGTCTAGAAAATCACTATTTTTTCCCCATTAAATATCATAACAATTCTCAAGTGTGGTCTGGAGATCTCAACCACAGAGTACTCAGAAAGGTAAAACTATCTTCATAATGATATTAAAACATGATTTAATCTTTTCAATCTCATTTTCTCATGAATGTATAGTGGAATTTTCTAAAGGCAACCTAGAATGTAATATTATAACTGAATACAGAAGCAGACATGAAAATCTAGCTGACTTCTGTTAGGCCACACACTAATACAGTTTACAAAAATATATAATAATGACCTGCTCCTCACTAATCCTTTTTTGTTTTGAAAAACAAGCTTATTTTTTGTTAAAACAGATTAATTATATTAACAAGTAATGGGTTTTATGTTAAATAAATAAATATGAACTTTTTTTAAATTCTCAGTTTTCATTTCTAATATGCTAAATATCAGTAGATGTAAGTCAAGTAAACTAACAATCTTTGGGTTTCTCAGTGATATTTAATAGTGTAAAGGATACTGAGATTAAATGTTTGAAAACTGCTGTCAGATAATATATCAGAGATGTTTTATTTATTTTTCTTATTGTGTTCCCAGAGACTCACAAGCTGAGGAACAGTTAGCCTAGAAGAATAAAATTGCGACCCCCCCCCAACCCCACCCCACAGTTGGGAGAAGAGTTAGGCACTGACATGTGTCTCTGAGAAGGTACCAAGAGACCCACCCCTTTGCTCCCTTTCTCTTCATGGGGGTCAAGGCAACAGTAAAAACCCCAGATAAATTGGGGGGTGGGTGAATTCCACCAAGAGAGTTTCTGTTTTCTTGACTTTACTTGATTAATATAATCCTCATATCCAACCCTTTATTTTAACTGTCAATGCTACCATACTATTTTGGTATTGAATTAATGTAATATTCTACTATCTGGTCTTCTAGGCTACAATTTCTTTCCTCTAATCCATACCACCCAGATAATTACCCCAAACTGAACTTTGTCAAGGACATCCTCACTCAGAAATACTAGTGAGTTCCCCATAGCCTGCAGCTTAAAGTCTAAACATCTTGGAATCTTAGGATCACAGACTTAGAAATCATCAGATCCAAGTCCCACATGTTCTAACATAAGAAACTGAAGTCCACCACTGATATGACCTTATCATGGTCATAGGAGCTATAGCAATATAATCAAAATGGGAATTGTAGTTGAATCAGTATCTGACATTTGTGAAACCACAAAATGTCCTATGTGCATTTCCATATATGTCTTTCTACTTCCCAACATAACATTTCTCCTTCAGCTGTGGTACTCTTCTCATTGTCCTCAAAACATACCATAAAAATTGTCACCACTGTACTCTTGCCCATTTAATTCTCCCAGGTGTGATGTTCCCTTCTGCTCTCTATATTTACCTTTCAGGATACATCAAAGTTACATCTTCCCTTTAAGCGTCACCTGGAACAATTCAGCTCTCATAATCTCTCTCTTCCTGGGTATACTGGTTGTATTTTCCTATGTATAACACTTATTGTATTCCTATAATATGTAGCCATGCACAATACAATTTTTCTGTATATTATTTCTTAAGTGTGCATCTTAAAATTTTTGTTTCATGTTGAGCACATACAGGGTATTTACATATATCAGTTGATTATTATAAAAGCTCTTCTTTGCAACAAAAGAAAGTGAATAATATATTGATTACATCTTTTCATTTGTAAGTATATATTTACTGGCCCATTAAAAGAGACTAGATAAATAACATTTAGTAAATCTACAATTGACTTCTTCAAAGATCTCCAAAGCATTTTTCAATCTCATTGATCCTTACGTCATTCCTAAGGTTACTTCTATAAGCAAAATTAATTCAACTGCAGTGATAATCAAGTCAGATATAAAACCATTCACTTAAGCAAATATGAAAGAATTCTGAGTTTGCCTGATCTGATTTTTTGGAAGATTGTGCCAGTATGAAGTCAGATGGAGTACTTGAAAGTCCAGGGGGATGGGCACATATATTTATTTTGAAAAGAGAGCAATTGAGAGATCCAAAAATAAGAAGATGAGTAGCTAATCCAAGTTCAATGTATTACCTAACAGTGAGCTATTAGATGAGAATCTTAATCCTTCTGCCTCTTAGCCTCCATTCCTTCCATTTAGATACACTGCAGATGATGACAATGGTCCACTTAGTGCCACATAGCATCTTAACTGACCCTGATGCCCTTGCTGTACGAACATGCAAAGCAAGTTTTGGGGAGCATGTAAATCCAATCAAGGGAAGGACAAGACAGGCATTAGTCTTCACAATCCCTTCCTTATTCTTAGCAGCTTTCTCATTAATTTCTTGCTTATTTCAACATATATGCAATTCTTCCTGATTACAAAGATGATGAAATCGCTTGCCTCATTGAAAGTATAAAAAAGAAATACACTTTTTTACTCTCCCCAAAAGTTAAATTTTATAGACATTTTATTGCAATAAATAATAATGTTTTATCTTGTAGAGAAAATTTTTACTATGAAAATACAATTGTCATTTCTCTGGAGAACTGGAGTGTTGTAGAAGAAAGATTATTGACTTAGGGGCTAGAAAACTCTAAATTTAAAACCTACCTCCCCAACTTGCAAGATGCATTACCTTGGGCATTGTATTTTTTATTCCCACCAAATTACCCCATTCTTTATAGGAAATAAAGCTGATTTCATAAGGTCATTATAAAGATTGTTTGGAGAAAAACACTTGATAATAAAGGTAAAGCAGGTAGCACAAAGAAATATTTTTATATATATTAATTACAATCCCTTATCCTCATCACTAACCATCACCCATAGCCCACACTAAACATAACCTTTCTTAACATTTTTCTATCAAATATATCACATCTGAGAACATCATAGGACTTTACATTCATCGGTAAAAGAACTAATATTGTGTAGGGAAACTTTGGATCACAGTTCATTAAAACGGTCCAGCCTATTTCTGACAACTTTGAGGGATGAGTCCTTGCTGCTCTTTTGATTATATAAGATCAATGGAATCTTTAATGTGTGTTTAATATCTTCGGGCTCCTCCACAAGTTACGTCTGAAAAAATCGGTAGAAGCCATTCATCAAAGCACATAGATGTGTGGTTCTAGAAAGACAAGGGGAGTCAGAGGGCTGGTTCTGACATTAATTCATAATCAATCCTTTCCTTGGATAATGTGGAAATTTCTGACATTTTTAGTATTGGCTTAGGTTGGGGTCATTCTTCATGGTTGAGAAGATTATCCTATTAAAAATGAGGATTGCCCATAGTTTTCAGAAACAATGGAGTCTAAACATGTAGGTTGTTTACACAGAGTCCATTTTCTGTTATCTGTGTCCTTAATTAAGGTACTTCCTTGACTGTTGTAACAAAGACATGTGTCATTTCTTTCCCTGACCATTTTAAATTTAATTGATGCATGCTACAAAATTCATATTGTGTTTCTTCATTATTGTGTGGGTTTATAACATTTCACTGTACCTTCCACTGACAATAATTGAGTAAAATAACCTTATACAGAGATCTGGCTTCAGTTTAGTCACAAACGGATGATTCAGTTTGATTTCATGCCATTTATTCTTCTGTTTAAAAGCAGTCTTCAGAATTGTGTGACCTGAAGTTCAATGGGCTAGTTATCTGGTATGCTAATCCATTCTCCAATTTTGATTATTTTCTTCAGTTCATTTTAAAATGTTATTTTTCATGAACATTTCCTAACACTGCACTTGCATTTTTCATTTCACACCTCTCTGATCTATGTGTAGTAAGGCTGGTATGCCATCCTATTTAGTTATTCACAGTGCACTGTTAATGAAGCTCATGTTATAGTTTCATTCTCTACACAGAACCTAAAAAATAAAATATCTGTGTTCCAAAGGTATAAACAGCAGATGTAACCACAGCCAGATATTTGACATGACAAGGGCTAACACAACAAAAACTTTCACTTTTACTAGAAAAATAACTCAAACATATATTCTGCTGATGCTAGACATATGATTAGGATTTGCATAGTAGACCCTTCCAAAGTGGAACAATGTCAAAGTTTTGGGGTGAAGTGAGACTCAAAATGATACCTGTAATTTCTTTCATAGGACGCTGAGGCATTCATTCCAAATTTAAAGATGAAATTAAATGGCAGGTTCCTCCTGGGAGAACAAGCACAGTGACCAAGTCATCTCACACATCCACTGATTTGAAACATCTGGCAAACCAGAGAAACAAAACCACTGAGCCAAGCCACCAGAGGGACACAGACCAAACTGGAGGTGAAAGATTTCAATATAAGTGATGTTAAGTGTTTTGAGTAATACTCATGAAAGGACATTCAATTTATTGAACAGTGACTCAATTTGCAATAACAAAACTATTTGGTGTTACAAGCTAAAGTTTAAGACATACATACCTGTAACCTGTGAATTGTACTCCTATGCACATATTCATTGAAAATGCCCGCGTGTGTTCACTAAAAGACATGCACAAGAATATACCACAGCAGCATAACCACATCATAATAACAAAAATCTCAAAACAACTAAAATGCCCATCAAAAGTAGAATGACATATTCATAAAATGGGATATTCTACAGCAATGAAAATGATCTACAGATACACCTAGCAGTTTAAAAAAGATCTCATACAGATAATGTTGACCAAAGCAATAACCGTATACAATATAATACATTTGTACAAAATTCAAAATATCTAAAACTATGCTACTTTATTTAGGGTTGAAATCTTAGGAGATAAAACTATGAAGACATGCTGATGAGTATTTTCTAGAATTTAATTGTCTAAAAATACAGAAGTCAGATTAGTGGTAACCTTTGTGGGCAGGGAGAGGGTTAGTGATTGGAAGGGAGTATAATGAAAGATTCTGAGACACTGTGATGTACTTTTTTTTGTTAGATTTTAATTGTCTCCATGGGGTATTCACATTGTGATATATCATTGAGCTGGACTTTTCTAAGCTGGACATTTTAAAATGTGTGATGTATTTCAAATATCTAAAGCTTGAAGACACATATTTGTTTTCAAAAATCCTTTCAGAGTTAAGGATTGGTCTATAAATGGTTTGCATCTGCAGAGGGAATATGAAAATGAACAAGCATACTCTGCAGAAGAAAAGGTAATAGAATAAAGTCTCCCTTTCTTTTATGTTAATTGCCAACCAAAATTTCAGAGAAACCCTGTGTGCATGTTTGCATGCACACGTATGTGTGTATGTGAATGGCACTACTTGGTCCCTCAATATGTGAACAATTTGCAGTGCATTGCAAAACCTGAAATTTAGAACTATGTACTATCATAACTCCACCACATCAGAATGGTCTAATGTGAAGCGGTCAGACAATGATCTCACAAAACTTTTCTATGAAGGAATTTTCATATGTACAGAAAGCATATTACTGAGACCCCACATTTTACTTAACTTGAAATGGAGATCGCTATTATCTGCTTTTTCTCACTAATATGTGCTAAACCTTGCTGGTGTTCCTTGTCTGACATTACAGTTGCCATTTATAATTTTATATTTTTATTTTGATTATTTGAAAAATAAACTCTGTATGGCTCAGAAGTTAATTTAATGTCATATGTTTCCTGGACGAGGAGGTAGAAGAGCAGTGAGTACCACACCGATGTTTTATTCCACTTTGACCTTCTGCTGCTTGTCAGTTACATCCATATTTATGTCTGCTTGCATTACTTCCTCAGGGGCATCTAATCTCTAAAAACTGCCTCCCTATCTCAGCATCTCTTATTGACTTTTCCTAATCTTATTATTTCTGCTGATATTTACTCTGCATGTCATTTTTGCTTTCCCAGCACTATACATTGGTGTTCACCCCTGAGGAATCTTTATATTACCAGCCTAAACAAATGAAATTAGGGAAGCGAAGTGGTCAGGCCTAGTTCCTGATTGAACAAAAGAATAAGCATCTAATTGGAGGGCACAGTGAAGAATTTAAACTGAGATCAGCATCAAAAGACAGTCTTGACTGCAAAGACTCAAGACTTGTTTTGTTTGCAATATTTTGTTTTTGTAATAAGGTGCCTGCTTAAACCTTAAAGGGAATCAACAAAATAAAAATTTTATCTTATGATAAAATCAGAAATCTAACTTTTTTTTTAACAATTTGATGGCGAGGAAAGATTATGATCTTTGGTTTCAAATAGGACTGAGGTCACATCCAAACTCCATCATTTAATAGGAGCGTTACCTTAACATCCACAAACCCTAGTGTATTTATCTATAAAAGAGAGCTAGCAATCCTCGAGAGCTTATCTTTAGAGCTAAATCAGATTTGGGATGTAAAGTGCCTGCATTTACTTGACATTAATGAACATTAACTGTTATTATTGCCACCGCTGTCTAATTCCTTTGACACTCCCACACTCTGTATCTGATCTTATAGTACCCCTTTCCTCAGAAGGGAAGTCACAGGAGTTTTCATTTTCCTTGCAGTAGGTGTAGAAGAGGAATTGGCCTCTTAAGGCTTTCATATTACATCATCAGTTAATAAAATGGAGGGAGGAGTGAAGAGGGGGTAAAGAAGGGAAGGTGAGGTTGGAAGAATAGAGGATGGTAAAGATGGATGAATGGACGCATGGATGGATGGATTGACAGATGGATGGATAAATTGATAATGATGGTAGATAGATAGATGGCTACATAATAGATGATAGATAGATACATAGATAGACAGGTAGATAGACAATAGATAGTTAGACAAAAAATAAATAAAAGCTATGTGTGTATCTCCTGCTAAGGTAGGCTTGTGTGGAAGGGTGGTTTTGCTCCTGTATTTGAAGGTCTGTAAATTCCCTAATCCATATTCATATTTAAATTTGGAAAATGATTATAAGTAAATTCTATTTTTTGCATTATTTATTCCATGTCTTTATATATGGGTAAGGATTTTGAGAGCATGACATTGTAACCATATTTAAAAATATGAAATCCATACCCCCAAATATTAAAATGACACAAAATGACTTGTAACGAAAAACAATATTTTCTCACCAACCCTTCTCTATCTCATTTTATTCCCCTAAACTAAATACTTTTTTACTATTTTAAATATTTCTTCCGATGTCTTCTTCAGTATTTCTTAATAGTTTTTATATCCCCTTTTTTGATTTTTTAACTTTAGTCATGTATTGTCTTCTTCCTACAACTATTTAGAGTTTAGGTCACTCATGATGCCACCTCTACCTTCCCTCCATTTTTCTTCCAAATAGTCATATTACTACTTTTAGGTCCATTATTGGTTACCATTGTAATATTTATATTTTTATTCATTATTTTGTCACTCGCAACTACTTAGGTTCCTGAATCTTCTCTCAACTTTCCTCTCAAATTCACCCTACAGACAACTTCCTAAGGAAAAGCTGTGGAGAATCCATTATTTGAGTTATTACTTGTCCAATATATTTGTTGTCGGCCCTCACTCATGTATGAAAGCATAACTGGCTGAGAATTATAAGTTGAAATCATTTGCTGCCAGAAATCCCAAAGACTCATTTCATTGTCTTAGTTTTGATTCCTGCTATTGAAGTCTTATGCCAATGTGTTCCTTGTCCCTCTGTAGGTGTCTTTTTTTCTTTCCTTTTTGGAGCCTTATATAATGGTCTCATTTTCCTCAATTTTTCACAGGGATGTATCTAAGTATGCACTGCCCCCATCCTATTTGCTGAATAATTGGTGGGTCTTTGCAATTTGAAGTCTTGATATTTTAGCTCTGGAGTATTCTTCTGTATTGTTAAGCAATGTCGTCCTCTCCTCTGCTTTCTGTTATTTATTCTGTTTTCTCTTTAATCAGATGGTGGAAATTTGTATTACTCTTTGGTGTCTATTCTTCTCTTCCCTATTTTCTTTTTTTTTTATGAGGAAGATGAAGCCTGAGTTAACATCCGCTGCCAATCCCCCTCTTTTTTGCTGAGGAAGATTGGCCCTGAGCTTACATCTGTACCCATCTTCCTCCACTTTATGTGGGATGCCTGCCACAGCATGACTTGATAAGAGGCTCATAGGTCCATGCCCGGGATCCAAACCTGCGAACCCCGGGCCTCTACAGCGGAGTGTGTGAACTTAACCACTACGCCACCAGGCCGGCCCCCTCTTCCCTATTTTCAATTTCTGCATTTTTGTCCTTTCTTGGAGACGTACTAGACTTTGTCTTCCTACTCTTATACAGATTTTTTTTTTTAATTTCAGAAATCAATTTTTAATTTTGAAAAGCTTTTCTTGTTAACTAGTTGTTCCTTTTAGTTATATTATTTTCTTGTTTTATGCGTGAAGTAAAATAGAATCTCTCTGTATATACCAAATTTTTTAAAATTGTTTTATGTACCTAAATTTATTTTATGGTCATTTAAAAATGTGTTTTAGGGGCCAGCGCCATGGTGTAGTGGTTAAAAGTTCGGCAGACTCCGCTCCAGAGGCCTGGGTTCACAGGTTCGGATCCTGGACGCAGACCTACATCACTTGTTGGTCATGCTGTGGCAGTGACCCACATGTAAAGTAGAGGAAGATTGGTGCAGATGATATCTCAGGGCTAATCTTCCTCAAGCAAAAAAATAAGGGAGATTGGCGACAGATGTTAGTTCAGGGCTAATATTCCTCAGTTAAAAAAAAAATGTGTTTTATTTCCTTTTGGTTTTTTTTTTCCTCTTCAGACGTTCCTAAATATTGACAAGCTTTGTTTCATGTTTAAAGACAAAGCAACAAAAAAGGTTATTGTGAGAAATAACTGTATGGATGAGGCTCATTAACAGATTTTGATGACTTCCTGCATGAAGAATGCATTTAATTTTCATTAGTCATCTCTCACCATTCACTTCTAGTTTCTCAGATAATATTTGAAGTTCTTTGTCTGCTACTTACCTCTTTCTATTCCCTTTTTGCTATAGAAATATCCCTTTTTATTTTAATTGGGTAACTGGTGGTAGTGGCGATTAGTGTATATAATAAAGCTATTATTTGAAACTCAAAATCACTAAGGCATTTAATGTTGGCATATATACTAATTAAGATAAATATTGCTAAATATACAACCAATGAAACTTTGTTATTCTTTATTTAATATTACTTTATGTGTAATTTATTTTATGATTACACATTTATTAGCCCTAAATTTTTATTCCTAAATTTATTATTATTCCCAAATTTATTATTCCTAAATTTCAGGAAAGAAAATGAGGCTCCTAGAGATTACATAAATGCATCAAATTCACAGATGTGCTAAATGATAGACGTGGGGTTCAAACTCAGTTTTGTTTCAGTGAAGAGTTCAAACTCTTTTCCCCATCTCAAATAGCTATGTATGTACCATCTTTGGGAAACAACATTTTCATTTTTGAACTGGGGTGATTTTACCCCCATGGAACATTTAACAATTTCTGGAGAAATGTTTTATTGTCACAACTGTGGGATGCTTCTAGCATCTAGTGTGTAGAGGCTGGGGATGCTGCTCAATATCCTACAATGCTCAGGACATTCCCACAACAAAGAATGATCCAGCCCCAAATGTCAGTAGTGTTGAGGTCAAGAAACCTTGGTCTAATTAGAATGCAGGGTTTTCACAGAAATTAGCAATTGATAGAAACAAAATGAATTTCCAGAAAAATTTATTGCAACTTTTATTCTTTAGAATCATAAGAATATTGTAGAAATATGAACAACTTTGTTAGGAAAAAGTCACTTTTTTAAAAAGTTCATGGTGGGGACCCAGATTCTTTGACAATGGGACATAATATATAAAATTCTGGCAATACTACTGATTTCAATTCTCATGAGTAAATTCTACAACCTTTCTCCCTTTAACTATGACTCTCATATTTGATGATGCTAAACGTTACAGAGGCTGTGAAAGTGAAGATGTAAGGGAAGACTTTGTGCTATTTTACTAATGTTAAATCTGAAGACAACCAGTCAAGAGTAACCACACTTTTGCTGGTTTAAAGATGTCAAAAAAAAAATTGAAAAGATATATGCTCTATTTCCCTCTCTCACCTCTGATGCCACAGGAGAATTGAAAGCTCTCCAAAATATGTCGTCAAGCGTTGTTCTTTCCATTCATTCTATAGCTATTGTTCCACTTGCCATGATTGGTTGTGAGTTTACCACTTAACACAGCTAATATCTGCCTCCTTATTTTCTCACCCTAGCTGGGAAGCCAACTTCCTGCAAAGCAAGTCCTGCTCTGATGAGGGGCAGCTGTAACCACCAAGCTGTTCATCTGGCAAAGCTGCTTGGCTCTTCTCAGCCTTTCTGCAAATGTGCATTCCACACAGCTCTAGTTATGAAGCAAAAAAGAGAAAAAAAAAGTGTTTAGCAGAGGATTTTTAAAAAACAGCATACCTTTAAGCAGGTCAAAAACAAATTTCCATTAAATTCCACAAAGAGGCAATTTCAGTCTCCCTGAGATTCAGACTCCCTGGAAATGTTTGTGCCATGAGTTTGCTGCTTGCCCTAAGCTATTTTAAGGAATCTGTATTTTAAGAGGAAAAACATTAAGAGTTTTAATGGTTTGCCATGATTTCTATTAAAGCTTTAGTTAAATATATCTGTTCAGTTAATGCCTTTTTACTGATGTTACTTAAAATAGGCTTTGGAAAATGTAAAATAATTACACTATTTCTTTATGTTGTGATTTTTACCTGGAAACTTCAATATAATTAACATTCATCAAAAGTGTTTTATTCACATGGTATATGGGTAATTTAAGCAGATACTGTGGGAAAAAAGGTTTTTCATAATATTCTCTTACTTTTCTTTTTATATTTGTTGATCTGTAGTGATGTCTTCTCTCTCATTCCTTATATTATTAACTTGTGAATTTTATCTCTTTGTCCTGATCAATCTCTCTAGAAGTTTATTAAGTTTATTGATATTCTTAAAGAACTATCTTTTGGTTACATTGATATTCTCTATTGTTTTTCTGCTTTTCATTTCAATGTTTTTTTTCGCTGATCTTTTTTATCTTCTTTTTTGTTTCATTTGTATTTCTTTCACTATTATTTTTGCAGTTTCTTAATGTAGAAGCTAAGGTCATTGATTGAAAGGGAATTTTATTTTTAATATATCCATTGAATACTATACATTTTCCTTCAAGCACTGATTTCATGGCATCCCACATTTTGATTTGTTGTGTTTTCATTTTCATTGAGTTCAAAATATTTTCGTATCCCATTTGATTTTTTCTTTAACTCATAGATTATTTCGAAGTATGTTATTTAGTGTCCAATAGTTGGGGAGAATACATTAGGTGTAACATAAACCCTTTTAAATTCATTAAGACTTATTTTATGGCTCAGAATATAGGCTACTTTGTAAATATTCTACATGTGCTTTAAAAGAGACTTTCTTCTGCTAATGGCGATGGAGTAGTCTATAAGTATCAATTATCTCAAGTATTTGATAATGTTATTCAAATCTTCTATATCCATATTCATTTTCTGTATACTCATTCTATCAATTATTGAGAGAAGGCTATTACAATTTCTGACTATTATTTGGGAATTTGTCTATTTCTCTTTACAATTCTTAGAATTGTTATTTCATATATTTTGAAGCTTTGTCATATTAAAACATTCATTTTTGGATATTTTATTACTGTATTTTGAATGCCATGTGAAATATATATATGGCCAAATGAATATATTTGGCCAAACATATGGCCAAATGAATTTTGCTTAAAAAAAGAAGAAAGCAATGCAAAACATAAAAAAAAAAATTCTTAACTGGAAACTTTATCATTCTAGAGCCTTTGAATACCTACCTAATTCTGGGCCAATTTTCAGCTTATTTAAATAAAAAGTATACAATTACAAAATTCTAATTTGGTTAATGGGACATATTATCTTTCACAAGAAAAATTTAAGAACATAAAGTTTACATCTATATATTGATTGCATAATATTTGCCAGTCAAGTTGCTCTTCACTGGTGGTTTCGAATGTTCTTCAGAAAACCTTGCTTTAAACCTCTCATGGTCCCACTGGTCAGTGCACTCTGAGTGGACATTAACTGTTCCTACAACTCCTGTTTCTTGGTATAACGTATACAGACTCTTGTGGCCTGCAAGGAAAAACTTTCATTCGAGAATCCTTTCAGGCAAACCCAGATGTTAGAAGTTACTGGAAAAAATGCCCACAACATACTGAGTGAAAATAATTTCCAATCTATATTTCTATATCTAAGAACATTATTAAACAAGTATACAATAGATAAAGGATATTTTCTCAAAGAAAAAGATGCCAATAATTTGTCTCATAAGGAGCTTTTTTGGAAGCTATAAGACAACAAGGTCCTTCTCAAACAAGATATGTCACTGGATTCAGAAAACAGCTCTACACCAATTCTCCAGTGAAGCCATTTTGGATAGAAGCAGGGGTGGGGGGTAGGGCCCTGGTTGGTATGACATAGGGAAAATGTGGATTTTAGATTACCTGATATGTTTTATTATTTGGGAGAAATAATATTAGGCTGATCTGTTTCAGCATTTAGAAAAGAGAATTAATAGAAATTTACAAAGCTAAGCAAATAAAAAGGAAAGAATTTTATATACATATATTAGTAGTTAAATCTGCTGTGCTGTTTAGAATAAATTGGAATCATGAAAGACTGGAAGATAAGAGTGTCATTAAGTGGCTTTATGCTGACTTTATGCTGACTACAGAGCAAAGCAGTTGAGTGACCCACTACAGGAGATATGGATGAAAGAGCCCACAAAGACTTGTGTATCTGTAATGGAGGAGTTCAACAACTTTCTTCATTTTAAGGGCAACAAAGAGACAGAAAAATTTTACTTGTATGTTCCATTCCCAAATTAGTTTAGTCATAAAACTCTTCCCCGAATTCCCAGAAAGCCTACTCACTCATGGAGATTCCCTTCTCCCTCGTTGCATTCTCTTTCTATACAACACTATCTCAGGTCAACCGAGGAATTATCTTTTTATACATAAAAAGAGCCTATAAATTCACAGTGAAAAGAAGGAGAGAGAAACCAAAGGCTTGGATTCTAGTTATGAGAAGGATTCAATATTAATAAGATCATAATTTTAAATGTAAATCCATAGAGGATTAATAATACTGTATATAGGCTATCAGTCATTCACATCTCACTCTGACTTCCTTTAAATCTTGTGTTTCATTCTTATATTTTATACTCTCCCTCTGTACTTCCCATGTCCCGCAGAAGAGATAAATGACCCTGAGGAGATCAATATTCACTAGGTTGGGTGGTGAAGTGACTGGGGAAAGTGTTGCTCTCTCAGCATACTGGCAATAAGAGAGCAGGATAATAGCAATAGGCTCCAGAGGACAAGGAGAAAGGCAGCAAGAAGTTGGTAGAAGGGTGAAGACTTGGTTTGCCAGAAGGAAAACCAAACCAAAACAAAACCAGGTATAAGTTTTCCCAAAATGAATCACTAAACTAGAGTTTTTTTCCCTCAGAAATGAAGGACTTTTCCAGTTTGAAAATATCAAGTTTTATTGCTCCCCAAAGAAATTGCACAAATCTTTAAAAGCAATGTAAGGACATATTAAACCTGAGAATCCACACTCTCATTTTGACATCTGGAACTAAGCCAAAGAATTGTTTCCTCAAGGGGATAGATGTAACAGCATTACTGCGTGCACAGAATACCAGATCTCCATTTACGAATTTTAACAGGTATACCCAGATTTGAAAATACAGTAGTCACCCCTGATCCATGGTTTGGCTTTCCACGGTTTCAGTTCTCTGTGGTCAACTGCAGTTGAAAAATATTAAATGGAAAATTCCAGAGATAAATAATTCATAAGTTTTAAATTGCAAGCCGCTCTGAGGAGCATGATGAGATCTTGCACCATTCTGCTCTGTCCTGCTCTAGACGTGAATCATCCCTTTGCCCAGCATATCCACACTGTGTACACTACCCACCCACTAGTAGTTGTCTAGGTTATCGAGTGGACTGTCGGGTATCGTAGGGCTTGTGTTCAAGTAACACTTATTTTACTTAACGATGGCCCCAAGTGCAAGAGTAGTGATGCTGGCAATTCGGATATGCCAAAGAGAAGCCATAAAGTGCTTCCGTTAAGTGAAAAGGTGAAAGTTCTCAACTTAATAAAGAAAGAAAAAAAAATCGTATGCTGAGGTTGCTAAAATCCACGGTAACTTCTATTACACTATATTGTTATAATTGTTCTATTTTATTATTATTGTTGTTAATTTCTTACTGTACCTCATTTATAAATTAAACTTTATCGTAGGTAGGTACGTATAGGAAAAAATCATAGTATACATAGGATACGGGACTATCTGTGGTTTCAGGCATCCACTGAGGGTCTTGGAACGTATTCCCCACCAGATAAGGGGAGTATACTACATGAGCTGCACTTCCCTAGCAATATTTTGAGGATAGGGAAAAAAATAGACATTTTCATTAAGTTCAAGTTTTGTGAAAAAGAAGTTATAACTACCTAAATTCAGATCAGTGACAGCTCTATTCAACTGTCACTGTTTAAAAAAAGTGTACTGGAGGTGAAAATCTAGCAATTGTAGGAGAGTCACATCTATTCTGAGTAGATGCAAGAGGAGTGAAAAATGAAAAAATGTATAAAGATACTTAGGCTGCAATAGAAAGGCAGGTATCTGGTATAAAGTACTATCAGAGAAAGCAAGAATCATCAGTAAAAGGAAGATATGCTAGGAATGACCAAACTTCTAGGGACCTGAATGTGTTCTAAGATAAACTGAAGGAAGTAGGTGAGAATTTTCTTCTCATTTTATTACCAAGTCATGATCCTTAACATAACATCATTTGGATATTTATAAATATTTGTAAATACATATTCTCCTTTAAGAACTTAATTTATATATAATACATAACATATAATGTATATATAATATATAGTATAAATATATAATTTATGAGTGTATATATAATAACACATTATATAATATATAATTACAAATGTATATATAATATATAATTTATATATAATATACACAAATATATTTATTAATTGTTATATATTTTTCTTTAAGAATTTAATTTACAGCCCCATAGAATAATACTTTTTATGCTTAAATGTATTATCTTCAGTATTTCTGAGGGTGAGATAATATACACAAAAGAACCTCCCCACTGGGGCCAGCCCGGTGGCGTAGTGGTTAAGTTCATGCGTTCCACTTGGGTGGCCCCCGGGTTTGCTGGTTCAGATCCTGGTGTGGACATACTCACTGTTCATCAAGCCCTACTGAGGCAGCGTCCCACATAGAAGAACTAGAAGGACCTGCAACTAGGATATACAACTATGTACTGGGGCTTTGGGGAGGAAAAAGAGAAAGATGGGCAAAAGATGTTAGCTCAGGGCCAAGCTTCCTCATAAACAAAAGAACCTCCTCATAATCTTATATGAATAAATGCTTTCCTTCTTTTTTACTCTCCAACTCAGTAGAATAAGAGTTAGTACAACTGAATCCCACAAAACTATTTCACTTTCAAAAATACTTTGAGAGGGGCCGCCCGGTGGCGCAGCGGTTTAGTTCGCACTTGGCAGCCCGGGGTTCGCGAGTTCGGATCCCGGACGCCCGCCGACGCACTGCCTGTCAGCCATGCCGTGGCGGTGTCCCATATAAAGTAGAGGAAGGTGGGCACGGATGTTAGCCCAGGGCCAGTCTTCCTCAGCAAAAAAGAGGAGGATTGGCAACAGATGTTAGCCCAGGGCTGGTCTCTCACAAAAAAAACCCCAAAACACAAACTTTGAGAGGATAGAAGAAATGCGAGGGAAAAAACGTGTTTAAAAGAACTTTTACCTTGGTGACAAGTCACCTGTTTAGACCTGTTGTAGCAATTTTTTTAAACATATGTTCTTAGCTTATATGCACCCAGGGATACGTTTTTGGTTGTTGATGATACATATGAACCTGAATATCAAATTGTGTTAATATATATTTATACAAAGTTCTGAGGAGAATGTCCCTAGCTTTTATCAGATTCTTAAATATCTGCAATCAAAAAAAGATTAAAATATCTACCCTACAGGGCTTGGTCAACATGGCTATATCGGAGAGACCCAGCCCTGGTTAAAACTATTTTCTGTGAAGTAACACATGGTAGAGACACAACATAATGAGGTTTGGCTCCAACCTAATGCTGCCCCTTGACAGGGGAGTGCATAAGGCACACCACCTCCAGAGATTCCTTTTCTCCGTGTGCAAAAGGAGTGCTTTGGGCTAAGAAAACGTTTCTAAGAGTCTCTTTAGTCCTGAGGACTCTCCCCTCTGGCCTTTTCTCCTCTTAATATATTAGGGACCCTTAACTCATTCAAACAGGTCTTTATATGCTTATAGAGCATAAAATCTAAAAGTCAAATGAAGCAGGGAGAAAATTGCTGATTGGCATATTGAATTGTTTAGTAATTTATAGTTCCAAGTATCTACACTTTCAGGGATAATGCCAAAGTGTTACAAGCGTATGGGGGCTTGGAAAATTACCAGCATTTCAACTCTCATTTAAGAAATGATTTTTATGCCCAGAGAGTACTTGTTTGGTGGCATTAATCCTTTATGCTTAGTATGCACAATTTAATTAGAAATTTAATATGAGCTTTTGATTTCCTTTTCAAGATGGTAAATTAAGCATACAGAATGGAACTGTTTAACAGCAGTGGCTAAAATCAGAAGTATTCGGAGAGATTGGGAGGTGGTACCGTGAATATTTGATATTCTTTTGGAGCTAAATGTCATGGTTCTAAAGTATGTATTTTAGAATTGAGTAATATAGTCGTATGAGAAACAAATAAGAGTGGGTAACAGAAACCAATAAAAGTGATGGTAATCATCATGGTGTCTGTAAAAAGAGAATGGTGCAGAATCAAGTAATTTGTCCATATACCTTGATAATTTCTGAGGAGAAAGAGATCCTAGCATACGTATTTTAAACAACATGGTAGGTTGAATTCTGTGGTAGGAAAAGGTGACTCACCAAATAGTATCAGACTGATGAAAGATTCTTTAAGGGCATCCAGCTACTAATCAAAAAGTCCTTGCTCAGCAGGCAGCTTTCTGTCTAGTAATAAACCTTCCCAAGTGCCAAGATATTGGAAAAGGGATATCTTCGTAAGTATTTAGATACATCTCCCATTGTGAATAATAAATAGATTTGCTGATACATAAATCACTCTTCTTTTAGTTTAGTCATTGTAAGTTAACAAATGGTAGGAGATAACACTTGAATGAGGGAGGAAAATGGAGTTTTTAAACATGCAGACTTCAGAATTATACCCTGCATAATGATGCCATAAGATACAGAACACCCACAGAGTTCAGTGTTTAGTCTAGGGCGGGATGGGGGGTGATATATACACACATATACATGTTAGACCAAGCATCACATTATTAACTTTCACAGCATGCTCATCTAAGCTCAGAGTATGTGTGGAAATGCTTCCCGGCTGAGATAGGAGACACAGGTGGGGCTCCCATGGATTTCAAAGGACTCCAATCTCTTCTATGGAGCTAAGAAGGAAAACAAACAAAATGAAATTCAACTATGATAAGTTAATGGCTATTAAGTGTTTTAGCCAGCCCTGGTGGTCTAGTGTTGAAGATTCAGTGCTCTCACCTCCATGACCTGGGTTCTCACACCACCCGTCTATCAGTTGTCATGCTGTGGAGGCTGCATGTTCCTGTGATGCTGAAAGCTATGCCACCGGGATTTCAAATACCATCAGGGTCACCCGTGGCGGACAGGTTTCAGCAGAGCTTCCAGGCTAAGACAGACTAGGACGAAAGACCTGGCCACTCACTTCCAAAAAAATTGGTCATGGAAACCAATGAATAGCAGTGGAGCATTGTCTGACACAACATTGGAAGGTGAGAGGATGGTGCAAAAAGTCCCGGCAGGGTTCCGCTCTGCTGTACACAGGGTCACTAGGAGTTGGAATGGACTGGACGGCACTAACAACAATGAAGTATATAATGTGTCAGATAAAACTGCATCTAAAGACTGCTTTCAGTATATCAAATGACAGGAAGGATTTATGAAGGAATATTTAGCACTGTGGCAAAGGTATTGGTAATGAGATCATTGGGAAAAGAGTGTTTGGGGTGGAAGGGACTTTACTATCACTTTGATTCACAACCCACCTTTTTAAACACACAGTATACTAGTTTTCTACTACTCTTTTTCCTACTTTCCCCCATTCTTTTGATAATGTGATTTACTCCTAAGTCAGCTCTTCTGATTCTTTCACACAGATAAAAGTGTTCACATTCCTGAAATTTTTCATTTACTCTATTTTGATCAAGTTTTCCCTGAAAGTGTTCCATTTGGATTGACTCCTGAAGCTAGGGTGCCACATAAAAACTTTAATTTTATTATTTTGAGATTTGTTTTGTTTTGCTATTGTTTGTTTTATTTTCATTTATTTCCAGCACGCACATATACTTTATTCACAAGTCTAAGGTTGAATAAATTTTGACTATTTCTAAGCATCAATTCTACCCTCCCCCCAAAAAAGTGTTTTGCCATCACTGCAGATATCTAGAATTATGCTAACATTTCTCTGAAGTTCTCTGAAGTAAAGATGAAAAATATTTGGTGCATTGTTATAATAAGTTTAAGACTCTTGCATTGAATATGAAATATGAAGTATCACCCATATTCCCACTACATTCATAAATTAGGGAAGGAAAGTTGTTCAATATACTGTGCTTGGCACTGAAAGATTCCTGGAGACAATTCTGAAAGCCATATTTCAACAAAGCCTGGAAGTGCTAGAATGACTTGGCAAGTAGGACTCTCTCAACTCAGTTATATGTATGACAAAAATTACTACATCTAAAAGCAATTTATTCTAGGTTGCCACATCTGAAAATGACAGAAATATTGGTAGCAGCAGTAACTCAGAATGCACCCTATTCTTCCACTACTGTGGTTCTCTCTACCCAAGAATCTGAGAATGACTGGATGTTTGCACTTTGAATCTTGTACAAAATATTTGTAAGTGTCAAATGTCAGTTTGTTATGGCCCTTTTCATACAGATATATTTGAATTTTGCAATATGCTGGGCACAAATGAATGATTAGAACAGGAAAAGGGATAATGATTTAATATTTGTTTTTCTTATTTTCCAAGTAACTAGAACTAAGGCTCTTTAAATGAGAAAACTTAAAAAGTAAGGATCTCAGGCTTTTCCACTGGGTATATACTCAAAAGAGGGATTGTTGGATCAGAAAGTAGTTCTACTTTTAGTTTTTTGAGGATCCTCAATACTGTTTTTCATAGTGGCTGCACCAATTTACATTTCCACCAACAGTGTACAAGGATTCCCTTTTCTCCACATCCTCACCAACACTTATCTTTCTTTTTTTTTTGATGATAGCCATCCTAACAGGTGTGAGGTAATATCTCATTGTGGTTTTCATTTGCGTTTCCCTGATGATTAGTGACGTTGAGCATCTTTTCATATATTTGTTGATCATCTGTATCACTTCTTTGGGAAAATGTCTATTCAGGTCCTGTACCCATTTTTTAATCAGGTTGTTTGTTTTTATGCTGTTGAGTTGTATGAGTTCCTGATATATTTTGTATATTAACCCCATATCAGATATATAGTTTGCAAATATTTTCTCCCAACCTGTAGGCTGCCTTTTCATTTTGTTGATGGTTTCCTTTGCTATGCAGCAGCTTTTTAGCTTGATGTAGTCCCACTTGTTTGTTTTTGCTTTTGTTACCTGAGTTTTTGATGTCATAGCCAAAAATCATTGCCAAGGCTAAATCATCACCTCAAAGAGATATCTGTGCCCACATGTTCATTGCAGCATTATTCCTAATACCCAAGATATGGAAACAACCTAAGTGTCCATTGACAGATGAATTGATAAAGAAATGTGTGATTTATACACATACATACACACACTGCAATATTATATTATTCATAAGAAAGAAGGACATCTTGACATTTGCAACAAATTGGATGAACTGTGAAAACATTATGCTAAGTGAAATAAGCCAGACACAAAGAGAAAAACTGCATGATCTCACTTATATGTGGGATCCAAAAAAGTCAAAAACATAGGAGCAGAGAGTAGAATGGTAGTAACCAGGGGCAGGGAGTGGAGGGAGGGAATGAGGTGTTCATCAATGGGTACATGTAAAGTTGCAGTTATGTAGGATAAATAAGTCTAGAGATCTAGTGTACAGCATGATGATTATAGTTCATAATATTGTATTAAATACTGGAAATTTGCTAAGAAAGTAGATTTCAGGTGCCCTCATCACACACACACAAAATGATAACTGTATGAAGAAAAGATATGTTAATTAGCCTGAGTGTAATAGTCATTTTACTATGTATATGTATACCAAATTATCATGTTGTATGTCTTAAATGTAAACAATTTTTATTAAAAAATAAAATTAAAGTAGGGGATCAACACAATAAAAAAGAGTAGAGCTCTCAGGCTTTCTGTCTGAGATATAGATGAGTAATATTAGTGTCATGTATGTAAAGAACTAAATTCAGGCATAGAAGAGTACATTATCATTTTTATCTTGGTCTCAAATCCATACTGTCCCTGAGAATGGACATGAAATGGGTACATTTTAAAATAATACTTGACTATAACCAAGGGAGTGTCTGCTTAATATTGTCTACTGGAAATACCAAAGTTATCTTTGAAATAGAAAAAACGAGACTATAGATGAACTCAGAAGTTCAAAGAGGTTAAATAATTTGTCTATGGTTGCACTTCAAAGGTGACTGATAGTTTTAAAGTCCTAATTTTCTTTTTTTTTTTTTAGTGCCTGTTTTTTTGTTATATAACAATGCTTTCTCTTATTAGGCTGCTCTTTTCAGGGTGTCTGCTACATTCACCTCCCTACTCCCTCACCCCGGCACTGTGCATTCAGTTATTGTATTTCTTCTACTTGGATGGCCCTCCCCCCGTCTTTTCTACTCATGTATCATCCATAATTCAAGGTCTAACTAAAGTTCTCCCTTACTCGTGCAACTTTAGTTACTCCAATTTATAGCAATCATGACACTCCCTGTAACACTAATGAACTTTTTAGCTATACAAAACTGATTAGCACACAACTATCATGCTATTAAACCATATGATCGTTTTGTATCCCTAAATAGATTAGGCCCTGAGACACATATATGCTACATTATCACACAGCAGAGGACAGAATACCTACTGGAAACACAGTAAACAATTGTTCTTTATTGGCTCAAAGATTCATTTATTCGTTCATTCATTCAGTTCATTCATGTCAGCGATGATTGCAAATTCATATTCTCTGTATATTAAAAGTTGTCTAGGACTTCTGATTCTGATAATGAAGAAAGAAATGGGACCACACTTACCATCCCACTTGAAACAACTAGAAAACCAGATAAAATACGTATAAAACAACATTTTTCAGATATTGGGCAATAGCGAGTGTAGGACTATGACCTTTGAGAAACGAGAAATGAGGCAAGTCCTGTAACTGCCCCTGTCTTACTTTCTGGAAGCACTTTCCAGACCACAATGAAAAGAAGGGAAACAGAGTCAGGCAGTCTTGCTGAATTAAGGAGGGAGAGATGAGAGTTCAGGGAGACCAAGTTATCTAGAATTTGTGTGGCAGAATCATTGAGAGCAGGGAACTGCAAAGAGAGAGAGAGGTCCCGAGATGTGTAGAGGGCTCTCCCTGAGTCTTATACTGAGTACTGATGTTTACACGAATGCCACTGGTGAGCACTAAGCCAAACAATTCCCTGAGTTTCTACAGGGATGGGAACAGTTTGTGTTTGCACCAGTCAGATAGAAAGGTTTCTTAATATATGGAGCACTGGGCAGAGTCCCAAGAGTGGTGTTGCTTTGTACTGGGCTAAATTAGCCATATGCTGAGAGCTGCTCTGAACCTGTCCTAGGGAATTGGAGAAGCAAGCCTTGAAGGATCAAACTGATTCAAAGTGACTTAACTGTGCCCCAGAACAAAGCCCAAGAGTTTTTAAAGGAACAAAACAACACTCAGGACCCAACAAAGTAAAATCCACAGTACACAGCAACCAATTAAAAATTTAAAAGTACTGGGCACACAAAGAAGCAGGAAAAGATGAACTATAATCTGAAGAAAAATCAATTAACCAAAAAGACACAGCAACGACAGAGATGATGCATTTAGTAAAAATTAGTGTTAATGTAAAAATTTGTGATTAATATGATCTATATTTTAAGAATATAGATGAAAACGGGGGAATGATTAGGAGAGAAGCGAAAAATACAAAATAAATCCAAATGGAACTATTAGAAATAAAAGCATACTATATGAAATATGAAATACACTGTATTTTTTGTATATACCGTGAGGTATGGATTGAGGTTTCTTTTTTTTTTTTTTGCATATGGATGTCTAATTATCTCGAAACCATTTTCTGGAAAGACTATTCTTTCCTCTATTGAATTGCATTTGCACCTTTGTTGAAAATAAATTAATCATAATTTGCATGTGTCTCTGGACTCTATTGTTCCATTGATTTATGTATCTGTTCTTTCTCCATTACTACTTTCTTGATGACTGCAGCTTTATTTTAAGATTTGAAGTCAGCTACTTTGAGTCCTTACCTTTGAATGGTGTTTCAATCTTCACAGCGTTGCAAAATTTCGATGCACAAGTGCAAAAAATGATGTATTGTCAGACATATATTTGGTCAGAAAATATGGTCTCTCTTAGCTTATTGACACTCAGAAAAATCTAAGAATGAAGGGAAAAGTTAATTCTGTTAAAACATAATAAAATAGTTAGCTTTGACCTGACCGAGAATCTTTCAACTATCTATTTGCTGTTATTTTTGTTTCAGTTGCTTTCTCTCAAGTGAGAAAAGCATATTAATTTCTTTTATATTTGACATTTATGAGTATTATTTATCCTTCACTTTTCATTCCAAATATACATCCCAAGATGATTTTATACCTAGTCTTTTATTACATTCATTATTGAATGTTTCATTCTCAAAATTGTGAAATTTCATTCTAATTCCTCTCATTAAGATATCATTCACATGTCCGCTAATTCTTACACACTCCAGGGGCTGAGAAATAAGTAAATATCCCTAGAGAAAAGGAAGATGATTGTAATAAGACAAAGGACAAAATTTCTTATATTAAAATAAGTAAAATGAAAACTTAATTATGGCACGTAGTTAAATTTCTATGAGAATAAAATGACTATGGCTGTCACTGTAAAACACAGAAAGAAATGTGAAATCAATGCCTTTGTTTTATTCCTTTATTAAGAGTTGTTATTTGCAGCAAATACATTAAAACCAAGGTATATTTTCAATAAAATCACATTTGGTCAGTTGCATTATCTACAGCAATAATGCTATACAATATTGAAAAGAATTATTCCTAATTATTAAATTGAGTACAGAAAAATGCTATTCCCAGCACCATGCTTTAAAAAAGGAATCTTTTACACCAAAAAATTGTGTCTCCTAATTGGCTTTCTGAAGACGACTTCTCACTTAATTATTTGTCCTAGAAATTAAATTTGTAAGCAGAAAGTAGAGCCAGAGAAGATTTCTCCCGCTCAGTGTTTATGTATGTTTATTTGTCTTCTGTCGTTTCACTCAGACTCCAGTTTCTAACCTAAACCTTAGACCATCAGTCAACAGCACACATTCACAGTCTAGAATCATTGAAAAGAAGAAGTGGGGGGGGGGAGCGCAGTTAGAGCAACATTTCTCTTCCTTAATATCGAGGTTGTGTTGTAATAAGCTTTTCTTCTATATTGTTTTGCGGCTACATATTTGGAGACTTTCTCTATTCAATAGGTGTTTAGTAGCCTATAAATTTCTCCGGCCATTTGATTTTTCTCTCAATGTATCATTTTATGTTTACCTCTCTGTTTAACCTCAAACTTCTTATAAGTTTTCTTGTTTGATTTTAGCTTTTAGTTTTATACATTTTATATATCCATATAGTTACAGAATTCAATAATAGGTGTTTGATAGACCACAAGCAATGAACAAGGAACTTTTTGGAATGTGCTGTAACAGACAAAATATTTGAATAGGCACCTCAAGAAGAAAATACATAAATGGTCAACAAGAACATTAAAAAAAGATGTTCAACATTGGTAGTCTTCAGGAAAATGTACATAAAAACCACAGTGAGATTCCACTATTCACATATTGGTACGACTGAAAAAATACCAAGTATTAGTAAGAATGTAGAGCAATTGACAACTGTATACACTGTTAATGGGAGTGTAAAATGGCAAAATCACTTTTGAAAACTGTTTGACAGTTACCTAGTAAATTCCACATACATTTACCATATGATCCAGGAACATTACCCCCAGGTTTTAGCTGAAAGAAATAAAACTTATATCCACACAAGGATGCATATCTGAATATTCTTTGCAGCTTCACAATGGAAACTGTGGTATATCCACAAAGTCAATACTAGTTAGAAATAAAAGGGAGCAAATTACTGATATATGCAACAAGATGGGTGAATTTGAAAACCATGTTGAGCAAATGAAGCCAAACATAAAAGAATAGTGTATAATTCCATTTATATGAAATTATAGGACAGGCCAAACCAATTTATAATCTCAGAGAGGAGATTAGATGTTCCCTGGGATTGGTATTGGATGGAATGGACTGCAAAGAAACAGTGGGGATATTTTAGGGGAGACAAAAACATTTCATTTACCAGTTGATAAAAACGTATATTTGTTTGTCAAAGTTTATCAAATTCTACATTTAAAATGGATGTATTTAATTTTATGAAAAGTATACTCTTAAAGTTGAATTTAAAAGTAAAAAAGATCATTGTAACAGGTACTAGCAAGCAGCCATCATTCAAATTTGCATTATTTTTTTTATCAAGGTCACATTGGTTCATAACATTATATAAATTCCAGGTGTACATCATTATATTTTGACTCTTTTGACATCTTTGCTTCAAAGTTTAGACTTAAAGATGTTATAGGTGTGCTTAAAGTACCTGAACCCATACAAAGTCACTTGTGTACAGATGGTAATTGAAGCTGTTGTTTAGATACAACCAAAGGGACAGAATATAGAGGACAATCTTACAATTATTGTACCCATTTGCTTGGTTCTTAAATTATCTTAATTACCCTGAAGTACAGTTTGTACTTAGAACTTTCTGTAGAGGTTAATGCAGACCAGCAGTAACATCTGAGGGATAGCTTTAATAAAAGGAGGGAAATCCTCAGTAGGGTTGGTGTAAGCGAAAATTTTGAAATCCAAATAGATATTTTATAGATTTACAGTAGTTCCAAAATTACTGTATTTGGAAGTGAAAGTTTAAAAACTGGCTAAGGGGGTGTGTAGAGGGACCTGCCTCCCTTTCTGAAAGCTAACCTGGAAATAACAGCAGAGATTACACTGCATAATTTAGGAGGAGTGCCTCAAGGGCAAGTGAATAAATATTTTTCCTTTTCTGTTATGTGCCTCCTCAGATACATTCTTGGGGTTGGCTTTTTCAAGGACCAAAAAAAGAAATCTACAACACAGGAAAACCCAGGATAGCTTTCAGTTCACAAAGGGGAAAATGCACTCCAAATTCAAGAAGTTTATCATCTTGTCATTAGTTGTCACACTGTCGCTTTGGACATTCTTGATTAGAGCTAAGGAAGTTGAAGGCTAGGCTGCCAATGAGTACATTCTCATGGCAAACTGACAGCTTTAATGGCTATATTTTTGCAGAGTATACTGTTTTGTCAAACCTAATGCAAAACAGACAGATGACAGTATTTTTACAGAAAATGGAAACTAACCAAGGTCTCCATATAAGGGAATGTACTTCCAACCTTCCCAGTCAGACTCTTCCACGTTGCACACATTTATTATTTTATAGAAAAGAATGTTCACATGTGATACAATAAAAAATGAAATTTATTGGATTTTCTAAACATGTTTTAACTACTTCAGAAAAAGGAATAATTAATATGGAGAGACTGGCCATTTTTTGAAATCCATTTTTTTGGAAGTACTTTGATAGTACAGAGACTCCCAGGCAAAATAAGACAAATGAAAAATAAGGAAGTTGATGAAATTCACCCTTGTCATCTTTTGCCTTAACTTTTAGCATTATTTCCCCACTTCATGTTGATCGTAAGTTTCTTTACATTTTCTTGTACCTGCCTATAAACACTGTAATGTTCTACCCATTTCTCTGTTCTTGAGATAGTACAACTGGGTTAAGAAACCTGTCATTCTTTTTCTTCCAGTTAAAATAAAACTAAGTAAGTTTTGCCTCTGCTTGTCTTCTTTTTAATGTAGACTTTCTTTCATGGCTGGGAGAGAACCCCTTTCTAATAGGTATTAATATCTGCGAATAGGAAAATAGATTTGTTTTCATATAATTTCTTATGGAAATGAAATTTATGCTGAGACACAGGAAATGAAGTGGTAGGCTATGGTGAGGCTGGATGCAGATGTTAGCCACAGGTGAGGGAAATAGGGAAAGGATAGAGAGAGAGAAATGGTTAGCTTCCAGGGATTCATTTATCCTGTTTATTATTTTTACTGTTTGGAATTTGTGAGTGGGGTAAATTCTGGAAGACACATCCCACAGCTTGGCTTTAACTTCCTTACCTTCCAATAAACATCTTCTCTTTCTCTCATGTCAGTCACCCGTAACCATAGTCATTCTTTTGGTCTTGTCATCTCCCAAAATTATACTACCACTGAAATCTCAATTTCAACCATTCTAATTTCTGACCTTGACTCCTATCCTCTCAAATCTTTTTTGTCCTATTTTAACAATTCTCTATCCATGTGATCATGCCTTCTACTTCATTGAGAAAATATAAGCAATTGCTTGTGATTTCTCTTATAGTCTTACTACCAAATTTATTAATCTTCCTGCATCTGTACTCAAAATCTCTGCTCCTATCAAAGGTCCGAATCCTATTTGGTCTGAATCCCATCTCCTTTTGGTCTTCTCAAGGAATTCCTTCAGCAATGGTCCACTATTTCCTCTGAGTCATCATTTTTTTCACTTTCTCCTGAATGCTTCTCTCCATTAAACAAGAATGTTTTATCAAATATTTAAAAATTTAAAGACCAACAAGCCTGAAAACAAACAGAAATACACTCCTATTCACCCATCTCCCCTTCAGCTACCATTTCATTTTGGGTAACTCTTTGCAATAAAGCACTTAATAACATCTTTTAGAGTCTCTATTACCAAGTGCTCACATACCATTTCTTTCTCAACCCACTCTAAGCAGGTTCATTCTACCAGCACTTTATGGAAATTATTCTTATCTGAATTAAGAATGACTTGCATGTTCCTTGAGATCACTTTAATGATCTTCCTTTGACTATTTATTGAAATTATTATTGTTGATCACTTACTCCTCCTTAAAAAGCTTTGTTCTATTAGTACCTGTACCACTATCTCTTCTGATTTTCCTTCCTGCTTGGCCTTCTCTGCCTCCTTTGCTAGCTCTTGTACTCTTTGGTATCTAAACGTTGTGGTGTCTCAATGCTCTTTTCCGACCCCATCTCTTCTCAAATACATGCTCTCCCTGCTGATTTCATTCACTCCCATGGCTTTAAGTGTTATCCTTAAACCAATGACACCAAAATTGGAAATTTCACCTTTGACCTCTCCATTAAATTGTGAAATTTCAGACTTAGACTATCCAAATTCCTATTGCTCTGATTTTATGTCTGGTAGACTTTTCAAAAATTTCATGTCCCAAACAGAACTCCACTTAATATAAATACGTTGATGAATTTCAATCTCCACTACTATTTTCTTAGTCCAAGTTACTTTCATTTTGCACCAGGACTACATCAATATTTTCTTAATTTGTCATCCTCTTCTTGTCTTGTCCCTCTACCAGCCACATCATTTTCTTAGGTTCTTTTCATTACCCAGAATTTTGCTTTCTGGAAATAACTACTGTAGTATTTCATGTATATGCTCTCCATTCACTACATTGCCTATGTACAGCTATTTACTTATTTATTTCAAAAATCCCCTTTCAATAAAAGTTGTCTGTGAGAATATTTAATACCTAAATCAGAGGCAATCTTTATACTATTCTGTAGTTGGAGGGGCCAAGTCTTTTCTTAGTCTAACAAAGTGATTTTTTAGTATATTCATGTTAGACCAGGTTTACTGATGACTAAATCAGCAGAGCTAACTTGCATTTATTTTAAGCATAAAATAATCTTCATATCAATGATATGAATATTAACATATACTGAAAAACAAACCTAACGCCATACTAAGTGGTATAGATATACAATGAAATATTATTCAGCCTTAAAAAGGAAGAGAAATTCTGATACTTGCTACAACATGGATGAACCTTGAGGACATTATGCTAAGTGAAATAAACTAGGTGCAAAAGGACATGTAGTGTATGATTCCACTTATATGAGGTACTAGAGTGGTCAAATTCATAGAGACAGAAAGTAGAATGGTAGTTGCCAGGGACTGCAGGGAGGGGCAAAAGAGGAGTTGTTCTTTAATGGGTATAGTTTTAGTTTTGCAAGATGAAGAGTTCTGGAGATTGGCTGCACAACAATGAGAAAGTATTTAACACTACTGAAGTATACAATTAACAATTGGTCAAGATGATAATTTTATATGTATCTTACCACTGTTTTAAAAAATATATATACACACACATTTCATTTGGTGATGTGTGCTAATTTCTCTAGTAAGGAAATCTACTACAATCCCCTTAATGCAAAATTATAGATTTAATTTCACTTTTGCTCCTGGGGTAGAACTCATTTTCCAATCAAGAGTCTGTGAGGATTGTGCACATAAGAACATACATGAAGATCCACTTGAATTATACCAAATTGTTTATCAAATTGCAAATGGTGGAAGGGATCAAGGTGAGAAACTTTTTCTTGTGGGAGAGGGAATTGGGAAATGCTGTACGGTGGTAAGGAGGAAACGAGGCAAGAGACAAATTAGAAAATATGGGAGTGGTCATATAGTATATCTTGCTTTTAAAAATGAGAGTATGTTCCTGGGGAATGATAGACCTGAACTGTCCTTACTTGCTCTTGAAAATTCAGCCTGGGTTTCCTACTCCACCCATGTAAATATCCAGATGGGGAAAATCTGCAGGATCAGGCAATGACAGGAAGGCCCCTCAACCTAGGAAGGATCTGAGACGACCCACTTGTTAAAGACCATCAAGCCTCTCTTTCTGACTGTCCCTCTGGAATCAGAAAGGAGTGGGGGTGGGAGATGGAAGCCATACTATCATATGCTTAAGGCACCAATAACTACCTTTGTCTTCAAACTCAAACTCTGGCAATTTGGGGCTTAGTAGATTGATGCTTCACTCTAATATGCAATGTTAATGACTTCTCTGTGTGCTGGCTGAGATTAAGACATTTTGGAAAAGGAAGGCAAAGTCTCTAATTCTTGTTTCTCTGGATTACTATCCACCCAACCATTCACCTCGATGTTGACATGAGCTTCTTGAAGGCAGGAATATCTTGTACTATGGTACTTCCCTTCACCTCTACTCAGCCCCTAGTGTTGGTTTGTGTGTGTGTGTGTGTGTGTGTGTGTGTGTGTGTGTGTGTGTGTCTATCAAAGGTTGGGAAGAAAACTAGGAGGAGCACAGAGAAATGCACAAAGATGAAGAGGATGTTGCCAACAAGATCCCTGTTGGACTAGTGATCTTGTTCACTGGACTTCAGTGAAAGAAGCTTTGATTTATATCCAAGTTTTTCTGTGCAGTAGTTGTGTACTAGTTCCATTCTTCTTTAAATTCTTTAAGCTTCAGTCTTCAGGGGAAAAAAGGTGTGAGTACATGTGCTCCATCATTTTGATGGTCAAACAAGATAACATAAGTGAAATTATTTGGTAAAGCTCTCTACAAATTTAAAGTATTATTATATAACCCCATTGCATGTTATCCAAATTTTATTGCTTTTTCCATTTGTGGTTTGATATATTTTTCATAATTCAAATCCTGGGATAAATTGTCATTCTTCCCAAGAAAGTCAAGTAGTCTGCAGATCTTTATCAAATATTAAAAGAGATTAATAGGAATGGATAATATGCTGAGATTTCTCTGTCTCACCACATATTTGTGAGCTACCTCATGACTTGAAAAATGCAAGTATATGTGAGGTATGATATAGGGAACACAGGAGTTAAGAGAAGTTTAGGTTCATTTACAAAAATGACAGAAGTATGTCGAAAGGCATCTACAGTCTAATTCAGTCACTCTCATATTCAAAACTTATAGCATTTGCCCGAGTTGCCTTACCTAGGCATTTTACCTAAAGCGAAAAATGTCTATATGAGGTGTTAATGTTTTTGAAAACAATTTTAAAATACTTTCAAAAACATTTTTATTTTAAAAAAGGGGAAATAAAAACAGAATGGGAGTAGGTTTTACTAAGCTGGAAAAATTATTTTGTGAACAAATTGTAAAGAGCATGGATTTAATTATGTATTTTGGAAAACTAGAAAAATGGAGTACAAAGAATAAATGCAAAGGATCTGGGGATTACAGCCCTTCAGAAGCTGTTGGTTTCCCATTGATTCTTTCACGGGATCTCATCATGAAACTTCCCACTACCTAACGTATTTGTAAATACTACTAAATCCTAAATCATATGCAGGCTTTTCTCCCCCTTTCTGGAGTACTGATCTCAATGGAGAGCTGGGTTTATTATTAATATGTCCAGTTTCTCTCTCTCTGAAAATAGTGAACAGACGCTGATCTGGAATAAATCATTTCCTGCACTTAATGAGTCCCTGCTCGTTAATAAAGTTAAATTAACTGTTGACTCTGTTCCACACTCAAAGTAATAGCATGTTATATTTGTTAATTCTTAAAAGCTTTGAAAATGGTTTCTCAGTGTTCTTTCTTTCTCTTTTTCTTCCCTCCCTCCCTCCTTTCCCTCTTTCATTTCTTATCTACAAAACAGACAGTCACATACTCTCACCTCATATTTCAAATGAGGAAACTAAGGCTCAGGAAATTTATGTGATTCCCTCCTCCCCCAAAGTCACACAGCTTAGATGACAAGATTATGATCAATGGCGTTCACTCTTCTATTTATTCATTCATGCAATAAACATTGAATTCCCACAGGTACCTGGAACTGTGCGAGGCACTTGGGAGGGAGTGGTGAACGAGAAAGATGCAGGCTTCACCCTCTAGCAGTCTAGCAAGGCAGATGGGCAGTGAAGAAGTAACTGAGAAGGTGGGTAAGAAAAAGTGTGAAGGAAATTACAAAGTGCATTGTAAGTGAATGACGATGGGACAAACCAGGTCTTTGGGATCATGGAAGTTATCTCTGAGAAAATGATAAGTTGCCACCTGAAGAAAAAGTAGAAGGTAGATAAAAAGAGAAGGGAGAGGGAGTGTTAAATTTAAGGGAGCAGAAAGAGATATGAGTGCATAGAACATTTGGAAAGTGAAAGATATTCAGTATAAACAGAACTCACAGCGGGAGGGTCTCAGGGATTTGCAATTGTTCTTTGTCTGAACGCTCTATCCCAAGACGGACTTGGGGCTTGTGGCTTCTCCTCATTCAGGTCTTGGCTCAAATGATAGCTTCTCGGTACGGTCGTCTTTGGTCATGTAATTTAAACACTCCCAGCCCTCCCTATTCCCCTAAGAACTTCATTTTCCTCTATTGCATTTATCATCTTTTCATATAATATATGCTTCTGTCTCTCCCCCTTACCTAGCATGTAAATCCTGTGAGAACAGGGGCTATTAACTGTTTTGTTCCCCACAGTACGCTCTGTACCATCAAGAGGGATTAGCACATAGTAGGCAGTCAATAAATATGTGTCAAATAAAAGATAAAGGGGACAAGTAGAGAGAAATGAAGACCAGCAAACGGGAAAGGGCAGGTCTTTCGGGATCCCATATGCTATGAAAATAAATTTGTTCTTTATCTTAACAATAATGAAAAAGATTTTGAATAGATTTAAATAAGGAAATAACATGATTTGTGTTTAAAAAAAAATACTTTGGTTTTAACGTGGAAATTGGCCTCCAAGGGGGAGAAGTGGATAAGGGGGTGGGTAGCGAGAAATTCACTGTGGTGATTGAAGCTACAGACATTAAGAAGTTACAGACTGTGACCTGGGATTGGAAGAATGAAATGCACGGTCCTCATTGGAAAGGCCTCGTGTGCCCTATAGAGCTTGAACTTTGCAGATAGGAGGGAGCTATTCTACTGACTCTACTGGGGAGTGTGGTATTCATGTTTTGGAAAGCTGACTCTGAAAACAGTATCTAGAAAGTTGAATCAGGGCTTAATATGAAGGAAGGTGCCAATTGGAGATTAAGTGATTTGTTCAAGATTATACAATCAAAATATAGCAGGGTTGAAATTCTGACTTTAAATTTAATATTAATGCCACTAAACTAAGGTAGCTGTTTGTTATAATTATACTGTAAAACAGTAATAGTGATGATATTACGTCTAGTTGGATGGTAAATTTTGTATATACATAATCTTATGTATTCTTCACAGTAGTCTTGTAAGGTAAATACTGTTATTATTATTATTGTATATGTATGTGTATATATATGGGGGTGTATACACGTTCCCCACTCCCCCACACACAAGCTCAGTGATGTGGGGTGCATGGGACCCCAGCCTCCAAATTCAGAAGACCCACACCGTTTTAGAATGGTGCTCTCCTCCTACTAGTCCTAATCCCTGCCTGAAGTTGGCACTTGGCTGCTTGTGTTTGTCCCCTATAATGCTCTCTCCTTCCCCTGGTCCAAGAAAACTCACCCTTTGGGGTTTCCATTGATCCAACAGCCTGAGAAAAGGACCTGTTCCCTGGCAGTTTGAGTTGTGGTGAATCTGTGGGGCTAATTAAACACATAGTGTTTAGTGATATTAGTATTTTTATTACGTGGAAGCAGAGATCACAAACAATAGCCTGTGGGTCACATGAAGCCATTTCATGGTGGAAGAAATGGAAGCTCAGGGAAAGAAAATAATTTAAGGCAAACAAAACAACCCCCACCCCCCAAAAACAAGTTCCTTTTGATATCAGGACCTATAATCCTTTTATTATACCGCCTTACTTTCACAATATTCTCTTACAAAATAGGTAAAAGTGTAACATATTTTAGAAAGATTTTAAGTTTCAGTTTTAAAATGGAAAGTTTCAGTTACAAGGAAAATTCATTTATGTTAAATGCTTTATTCCTATTCAGAATGGATTACTGCAGAGAAGGAAAACGCTTAAAACAAACCACATTTCGGTAAAAGTAAATTTGTATCCCCTTACTGCAAAAAGAGAGAAATCATCCAAAATAACTCAACTTTCCATTTTCCTGATAGTTCAGAAGATAATGAAATAGAATATTAATCCTTGTTTACATAACTTGGCTCTTACGAAGAGGTAAGGTTTTGATTGTTAGGCAAAGCACATTTGCCCAACAGCTATTTCAGAAAATATCCCTCTAACTAACTAGTGACATAATTCTCCAATTCACACACATCAGTGTCACTGTGAATGATTGTCATTTTTTATTGAGACACTGGCTGTTCATTACGAAATTAGTTTTGCCTCCATAAAGTCATCATCGTTATTTAAGAAACATTGACTCCTGTTTAGAGGTCAAAGGACAAAAATAATTTGGCTTCTGCTCATGTGCCCAAGATAACTAGTTATAAATAGATTTCAACTTCTTTTTGATTGGCAAAGAGTGAGCATAGCAGAGGTCTTAAAAGCCTATGGCAGCCAAGTAAAGTTGAGCAACGTATGTCTTGTGCAAAGATGCCAGGTCTGGAATGTGGGTTGGGGCTGAAATCCAGCCAACACAGCCTGCAGGAATCAAGAGAGAGTAACTTTTTCCAATTTGTCCAGAGTCTTGTATAGTCTGGCTGAAGCTGATGAGCTACATGACCTTGGGCACCACTCTCAAGCTCTTTGAGTCTCAATTTCTTCAACTATAAAATAATAATAACAATATTTAGACCATGAAATGAATATGTATGTAATTACATTGTAAATTCTATACTCAGGCACATATGTGTTTTCATTCACAATTTTAAGTTAATTGGCCCTTTTCCTAGATATATCCTGCCTCTCTTCCCTTGAGAAAATATTACTTCCTGACAGTTAGTTATAGTAAAATGCCATTACTTGATAATTATTTTTAGTAAGACAAGTTCTGCTCTAAATTTGTTAAAATTCATTCCATCTTAAAAAATTTATTTTGGCAAATGCTGGTATTATGAATAATTTATGGACAAGTTAGCACAAGAGACAGAATACTTGGAAGTAAGTTTTAAGTGGTTTCTAACATACATATTTGATTTAGTTAAAAGCGAAAGATGTGGTTTAGAAAATATGTTCAAATGCATACTGTAATAAAAATAAAAGATGCAACGTACATTTCTGTCAATTTGTTTCCCACATAAAAATATATCTCTAAGTGGGTACTCTTTCCCCACTTTGCACTACTTTAACAGAGAACTCTGCATGTTCACATAGTTTCAGTTACCTGAAACAAATGAGTTATACTGATTCATTTGGCGCTTGAGGCTCTTAAGCTAAGAGGATAGATTAAATCTAAAGCTACGGTTTCAAAAACAATCAGCATGTAAATAACTGAAGACGTGTGCTGGGAGGACATAGTCACTCAAAGGAAACAGGTAGAAAGAAAAGAGATAAAAAGGTCAAGAACAAACCTATAGATGAGGATTAGTCGGAGGAGCTAAAAGACTAAAATGAACGTGTTGAAGCAGCAGGGAAAACAGTTTTCCGGAAGTGAAGAGAGGGGAGTTAGACTAGATATATGTAGTGTTCTCACTCTAAATACTGAAGAGAGGTCAAGTTCAGTGTGAGACAGAGGTTGTGTAGTTACTGGTTGTCACAATATGGTTATTATTTTACTTGTGTGGAGAATTGTTTGAATTTTTCTTTCTTCTGTTGTTCAAAGGAAAGTTGATGGGGAGCAATTATGAAGTAAAGACAAGGAAGTCAAGTGTGAAAAAAAGAGAAAGAAAATAATTTCATCTTTTTTTCCCTAAATTAAGATGCCTACAGTGTTGACTAGTTTGCCACAGGCCACCTGAAATCCCACTGATTTTGGCAATGTGAATATTCCAGACTCAACTCAGAACGAAATGATGAAATAGATTAATTTTTCCTGTTATGTTCTTTCACTTACTCTTTCAGCATTTTCCCCTTGGAATTGCCTTTGGAATTACAATTGGAAATAGGATTCTAACACTGTTTCATAAACTAAATTCACATAAATTATTTAACTCTAAGCCTCGTGTTCCTTAACTGGAAGAAAATGGAATGATACTGTATAATTGAGAGGGGTGTTTAAAGTTTAATAGTAATAATATATGTGAAATGCTCACAGACTCACAGAGCAGAAACTCTGTAAATATGTGTTTCCTTTTCTCTTCCTTCCTTCCTTCTATTAATTCTAGTTATTTCCTCTTCAGAGGAAATTTTCCAGCTGGCTATCATAAAATTCTCTCTGTATTTTATTCCTTTCCCAGAAGATCTTACTGCTAGAAAATAAATCTATATTTTACTGGAAGATAATCGAAAAAAGAATTCTTTATAGACTCAATTCTACAAATATCTACCTTCTATTTTGTTAAACAACATTTCTGATCTGGCATCATTGAGTTTAAAACAACGGTTCTAAAGCACTAAGAAAAGGATTGATGTCTGAAAGGTATTTTTCCTATAACTGAGTTCAACTACAATACTGTCACAAATATATTCCTCAGATATGCTATTGTGCCATTCAGTTTTTATGACTAGGTGTAGAGAGAAGTTCAACCAACTGGGAGTAAGAATTAAGAGCAAGAAGTAAACCTGGCACCAGAGAAATATCTCATTTTTACAGAAACATGGAAGAAATTTACCCACGGATTATACAGTAAAGTAATGAGACAAGAGTTAAAGTTTCTTTCAAAGTCGACTTTCTGCTGAGGATGTAGAAAGTAGTCTAACAAATGTGGATACTTTTATAAACATCATGAGATATAGGTAAGTAGGAAATCTGTTGTAATTATTGCTTGTTAATGTTTTTAATCACCCATTTGCATTTTTTTAGCAAGTTTACTCCAAATTCTAAAATTGGGAACAAACAGTTTAAGAAGAATAAAAGCCAGCTAAATGATATTATGGCAAGGTATAGTTTCTATAAAAAAATGCTATTATTATGGATTACAAAGAAACGCTTTCTTTCTAGGGAAGAGAAAGTTAATGTAACAAATTTTTTCCCTTACTTGATGGTTAGATCATCCATATTTTCTATAAGTGTTACTAACTGAGTAAACAGAGTATGAACCATTTCTGGTTAACTTTGTTTATTTTATAATGAACAAATATATGATGCAAAAATGACTTCAGTGTTGCTATTGATGGATATGATATTTAAATACATTGTGTGATTTGGAGCAAAATGTAAACTAATACAAGTTCCTAAATATTATAGCAATCTTCTTGATGATATTTTACTTCTGAATCTCTACTTTTTCCTAATTTTTCAACCATTTCAAAACCAAGGGATGCAGATTTTCTCTCCTGGTCATGATAGAGTAACTGGATGTGTCCTTCCATAAGCAAATTTAGAACTAGAAAAAAGATACATAAGGCAATGGTCACCAGCAATAAATAACAGGCTATAATCCTTTAGAGAAGAAGAGCATATAATGTGAGTTCCACATTCTCTCCATCTTCATGTCCCGAGGCAATTGATGAACTGCTGTGCAGAGAGATGGAGCCAAAACAGAGCACGGTAGTCTCGCTAAACTGATGAGGTTGAGAAATCAGAGTTCTCAGCTATCCAAGTGCTAGAACTCTTAATGTAGGGTGTTGGAGAGGTGAGACCTTAAAAAAACAGGAACACATGAAATCTGTGTGGGGTTTCCTTGTAGATCCTTTTAGGCCTAACAGAGAGTGGCTGAGCATGGCTTAGATCTGATTAGAATGGGAAGAGATCATCCAGTGCTGAGAGAAGTTGGAGTTCCGATCCAATCGGAAAAGAAAGCTCTCACTGAGTACCTGAGGCATTCAGTTGAGACTCCTATAAAGATCACACCTTAGGATAAAGCAGTGTGCCCTAGAGTAAGGGCCATATCCTAGAATTAAATTGAAAGGGACTAGTCTTAATGAAGAATAAAATCAAGTATCACAGGAACAAGAGGGTCTACTAGTAAATTAACTTTCTGCCAGGGAAAAATTCAGCATTTTTCAAAGAAGGCAGTACAACCTAGATTCCCCACAATGTACCACCCAAAATGTCCAGCATATAATAAGACAATTTTAGACATAAAAATGTTAAAAAAAGGAGACTGTCAATCAAAGTGGGGGAAGCAGTAAATAAAAAGAAACTTCACTGCAGCATGATCAAGATACTGGAATTAGCTACAAGGATTTTTAAATACCTAGCATAAGTAGGAGCATAAGTAGCATAAGCATAGTCAAGAACTTAAAGAAAAAGACAGCCACAATGAGTGAATAGATGGGTAATCTCCACAGAGAATGACAGAACTATTAAAAAGAAAATTATGGAAATTCCAGAACTGTGAATGCATGCTATCTGAAATGAAAAGTGGATTGAAATGAAATTTGGATTGTTTAACAGCAAACTTGAGATTGAAGTGAACATGAAGACAGGTCAATAAAAAATTATCCAACCTGAAGAACAGAGGGAAGAAAGATTAAAAAAATAAAGATGGCATCCGTGACCTGTGGACCAATGTCAAATGGTCTACTATATGTGCAATTACATTCTCAGGAGAAAATAGATTAATGGTTACCAGAGAGGAAGGGGGTAAGGGGAGGGTGATAGGGGTCAAGGGGCACATATGTATGGTGACAGATAAAAACTAGACTATTGGTGGTGAACACAATGCAGTCTATACAAAAACTGATATATAATAATGTACACCTGAAATTTACACAATGTTATAAGCCAATATGACCTCAGTAAAATAATTTAAAAAAATAAAAGATGAAGAAAAAGAGAGAAATTATGTGAGAAAAAATATCTGAATAATATTTATAAATTTCCCGAACTTGTAAAAAAAATGCAAGACGCTCAGCAGACAAGCAACAGAATAAACTCTCACATATACACACACAAACAAAAAAATAACATAAGACACCCTAGGGGTAATGATGAATCCAAATTCATTTTTTGATGTTTGACTGTTGACAGCTTTTAAGCCTTACCTCTCTCTATTTCCCTTGCAATCCACATCTAAGAAAGCTGATAGGAAATCCTGGGTGCTCCTCACTTTGGCCCTGGTGGGAGATTCAAACCATGCAGCTGTTGCACACATATGGGAACCTTCACCTTGGCCCCGCCCCCTGACCACAATGAAAACTCAAGCCAGTCTCTTTTTCTTGCTCTCTCAAGCATTACAGACCTCTGTGAGAGGCCTACCCTGCTCTCTCCAGAGACTACTATTAAATAAGTAGTTAATCGTTTCATGCTGTCTTGATACGTGTGTAGCGTCATCAGTGTTGACATCCTAATCAAATTTTGGGTGGAGGTTCATGTACCATGGTAAGTAACCACAACCCCAGGCAACCTAGTCAAACTTCTGAAAACCATGGCTAAACAGAAAGTAGCCAAAACAGACATAAAATAAGCACACATTATATAGAGAGGAACAGAGACATAAAAGAGAAGGAAAAGTGGAATTCTCTAAGGTCCTGAAGACCTCTTCACCACGAAAAGGTTTAAGACCATTGGCAGTGGGGACAAACTTTTGTGAACAAGGAGGTCATGAACCTCATCAGATTTTGTCCAACTACCCACGTCAAATATATATTCTGGCTCTTTGAATTTCTGAAACATCCATTTTATCTTTAACTCATTAAATTTAATGATGAAACAGTATCAGAAATGCAACGCATTTTATGATGCAGTGTGAATTGTGTGACACAGACTCCAAGACTTGTAAAAGTACAGACTAAGAGAAGATTAATGAAAGATGGTTACATTCCTATTTTATTCAAAACTTCAATGAAAGCAAATGTTGCTGAACATAAAATCCATTTCTCTTTTGAATTTGGAAGTTATGCCAACTACTTGTTAAGCAAGGGCAAAAAAATAAAAAATGTGGAATATGTTTCCTGAGAATGTTTCTAAATTTCCTTGACTTTTTTTTAAGATCTCCCTTTATGAAAGCAGACGTTAAAGGTAGCAGCATTTTATCACACTTGGTTGAGTTTATGAAGTTTATCATTTATTTTGTAAACCAATTAATTCAATCCATTTCATGAAGGGTATCTTTTCTAGAAATAGAGAAATGAATATACTAATAAGCCTTTTGAAGACAAAGGCTTAACATACATCATTTATAGAATGATTTGATTGTGTATCAGGTAAAGAGGTAACTTCATCTGTGTAAATGAAGAAATGTAATAAATTATTGATGCTGAGTGACATCATAGGGCCCCCCCCCAAAACCACCATCTTTCAGCTAATATAAAGCCTGGTCCTCCCCCACCTACCACCAAGTTGACAGCATGCTCTACCATAGTTGGGGAAGATGCTGCCACATCCTGAGTTCCAAATCACTCTGAATGCATTTCCTAAGGGCATAATATTATAAATCATGGTTAAGTATGCTTGAGAGTCTGAGGCTTCTTAATTATTCACTTAAATATTTGTTTCAACATTTATGTGCTCTCCATATATAAAGAATTAAATGCAAAAATATTTAAGACACAGCGTTTACCTTGAGGCCATCATAAGTTATTTTTGTATAGGTTGTCTCACCCACTAGATCATATCTATACCTCCACCTCCAGCACACGAAACCATAGGAATATTTAACTTCGCATGTGAAAATGTGCCTCCACTATTTCTAGTAAATACAAGTCTCCCCCAAATAATAGGGAGACCTGGTATCTGTTACTTCTTTTGAATTTTATATTGTTCACATCATTCTAACAAAATTCTAATATTATCATGAGGGCCTATATTAACTGAACATGGAAACCTTCAGATTTTTTGCAACTGTATCATCCTCTGGAGTGTGAAAAACAAGATTAAAACTAGAAAAAGTGAAGAAGTAGAGTGACCAAGTCAAAGTGCCAACCATCAAATAAGTAGTTACTATTTTATCCACTACCAAACATGGTTCTAAGTGATGTGAAAGGGAATTATCAAAAACAACAAAATTTTTGTCCAGCCCTGATGGCCTAGTGCTTCAAGCTTGGCACTCACCACTTTGGCAGCCCGGGTTCATCTCCTGGTCTCTGAACCACACCACCCGTCTGTCAGTTGCCATGCTGTTGCAGTGGCTCACATAGAAGAGCTAGAAGGACTTACAACTAGGATATACAACCACGCACTGGAGGGCTTTGGGGAGAAAAAAAAAAGAGGAAGCTTGGCAACAGATGTTAGCTCAGGGTGAATCCTTCCCTGCAAAAAAACAAAGCACAATTTTGGCTTTTAAGGAATATATAATCTAATTGGATAGACATCTGATACATATGAAAATATAACTAGCAATCAATGACTGAATGTGGAAAGGGCCAGACAGATGATACAGATTTGTTGTAAATGCTCAGGAATGAAGAGAACACAGGACTGGGTTCTTTCACTACTGTATTGAGGGCTAACTATGTTTTGGGCACTGCATTAAGCTCTACTTACCTCACAGAACTATCCATTTCAGTGATTCCCTCATAATAATAGCCACAGTTTTGCTAAAATTTTGGCTAATTTTTTTAAGCCTCAAATATCCTTTTGATAAAGAATTATCCTAATTTTGTAATCCAGGAAATTTTAGGATACTTGCATGTGCTCGTAAAGACGCTAAGTGAAAGAATTAGGATTTGAAGCCAAATTTGACTCACTCCAAAACGCCTTTCACTTGGCTACCTCATCCCATGCTCCTTCACCTATGTCTCATAGTATTTTAGATACATGTAATAGAAGAATCAAAACAACTTTGCACAGAAAGTGTCACTTTTAATGTTGATCCTCCCAATAATCCTGAGAAAATCAAATCCGTATCTTTATAGCCCATAATATAGTGATAATTTATTTTAGTTATTAGATCATCTTATAAGTATTTGCTAAAATATCTGTTGCCAGACTGTGAGCTCCGTGACAATAACAATATTTTATTCATCACTGTATCTGTAGGTCTAGCATAATGCTGGTCCCATAACAGGCCCTTTGTAAATTATATTGCATTGAATCTCCAAACCTGTTTTTTCTTCTTCCCTGAAAATAATACAAAGTAACAGAAAAAAATGTTATTACATATTTAATATATGTAGTTTGTTTAAAAGGATGTCAGGTAGACTTCAGGTATGATAATATATAAAGTGCTTTGAAATTGTATCATTATGGAAATATAAGGTCATTATATTCACATGATATGTACATAAATTACGTACATATACATTTATATAATGTACATTTTGTAAATATAAGGTATATTGTTTCCCATCGTATACTTCTATTATAAGCCACAGCACTATTTTGTTCATAACAGCTCTACTGAGATAAAATTTACACATCACTAAATCCACCTTTGATTCTTACAGCAAAGCAGCTGAGGGATAAGAATATCACCTGAGCACTTTATGCGTTATCTCATTAATTCTCATTGCTACAGAGTAATTTGGATCCCTATTTTAAAGATAAGGAGAGTGAGTTTTATAAAAGGTAAGTAACTAACATGACCATTTAACTAGTAAATAACAGGACTAGAATTTAACTTCAAGCTTTCTTGGTTCCAAATTTTCTCTTCTTGAAGGGGCCTATATTGAGAGGGAAGCCCTTCTACATAAATTCTATGGTACCTAAAAATTTGCATTCATTTCTTATATGTCTGAGAACCCTAATCTTAAGGCTCTATGCTGTGCAAATGCCCCTTTGACTTTTCTCTATAGACAAGTATGCTGAACTTTGGTATAGACATCATGTTTGGAAACTCCCATCGTGAGATTGGGGTTAATAAAGTGAGTAGACAATAGTAGGTAAAAAGAGGTGTTGGTGACATGAATGCTATAAAACCCACAACTGAGACTTAGTCAATCAACAAGGCTCAGATACCCCACTGTGAAGCAATTACCACAAAAATTTGTATAGTATATTAATAATTCAAGCACTATCAGATGTATCCCAAACTTAAAAGGATGCCTAAATCATTTACATCTCAGTTCCAGTGGTAAGTGGCCTGAATTCTCTCAATCTGCTGGAAAAGGTAGTGTTTAGGTAATGTAGTCTGGTTAGAGAGAACCTGTTTTGGTACAGGTGTGAGAGATCAAAGAAGGCAGATATTTCCCTGCCTAACTTTCTATCTCCGTCTCCTAGAACATAGTAAGCACTTATTTGTTGAATGAATGTATGCCAATTGAAATAGAAGGAAAATGCATGACAGGGCAAGTGACTATTTCTGTTTTATGGTGCTCATATATTTTGAGTTGTGCTTGACTTTTCAGATTTACCAACAATAGATTCAAAAGGGGATTTTGCCACCATCCATTGACTGAAATAGCTTAGCAAACTCTCATTAAGTCAGCTGCAGCTAAGTAAAATTAATAAATAAGATGGGGTCACTGTCCTCAAGTTCATTAACACCCAGTACCAAAGCATTACAGTGAATTCATTTTGCAATGCACAATGGAAAGATCCATCCATGAATAAAACTGGCTGCATCTCCATAGTAAACTTGGCTAGGACCAAGGTTGATGGGCAGAGAGATCAAAAACTCATAACCAAGAGACCACTTTCCTCCAAACACTTATATCTTTGATAAATTTGCTTTTCATAGCATAGAGTCCTAGTGATTTTCAATTTCAGCAACTTAGGGAAGTTTCATCATCCTTACAGCACAGGGAGGCTAGATTCAGTTCATACAATTCATACACTGGGTTATTATGTTAGGCTGCCACACAAACAAGGAAATCTTAGCAAATCTTAGAGAGCACAGGCTAAAAGAGGAACCTAGGAATTTAAATTTGTTAATGAACTATAACACATTCTTCAATCTTCCATTGTAATTTCTCTCTCTAGTCATTTCTAAATAGAAAAGAATTGTCTCTACAATATTCTGTGTATGCAGGCATATATTCACACACACATATCTAATCTCCTTCCAAATTTCCAAGCTTAAAAAAAAAACCCTAAGCATTAATTTTAAAGCATTCGGAGTATTCTAGACTGGGAAATCTTATAGACATGATTAAAAATAATTTATAATGTGAAAATTATATTACATTAAAGATGTATCTCTTCAGGCCATCTTAGGGAACCTAAGATTCTGTCCAATAGAATTGGCTGAAATTGTCCTCAAGTTCAAATGCCTCCAAATTGTTGCCCTCAGGAGTCACACAACTGAGACTAGATATTCTGAAAAAAGGTTGCTTTACTCACTTCGCCATTTTTGAAATATATATCTTGCACATCATCCAAACAACCGCTGGCATTTTGCAGGAATCTGAAACATTCCTGGGGGCTAGTACAGCACAATGAAAACAAAAGGAAACTTTTGTAAAAAAAAAAAAATTGTCAAATAACTCCAAAATATTTATAACTTGGAGCTGTATTCTTCATAGCAGAGGGTGACTGCCAGACACTTGGAAAGTCTTTCTTTTTTTTTTTTTTACCTTAATTCTTGCTGATGCCCAAATTTCCACTATCAAGAATTTATAAATTTAGCTAGAATCTTTGACCTTTATTAGAATGAAAATTACCCAGGATTAGTTTTAATTCTTGTGGCTCATTTACTCTTTATTAAAGTTGCAGAAGGAAGACTCTGAGAAGAGGCAGGGGAAGAAGTTGAAGCTAGCAGCACTGGAGATGTCACTTCACCATTACACTGGGGCATGGCTCCAACAGCAGCAGAGTTCATCTTAAGTTCAGCCTTAACAACATATGTGGGGCATCTACTGTTTGAATGACACTATCTAAGCATTGGTAAAACATTTTATTTTACCAGCCTTCAAGGAAAGAGTATTGTATTTAGGGAGAACCCAGTTTAAAGTATGAGAATAAATTCGTGGACCAAATGAATTTCCATTTTGTATTTACTTCTGCCTCACTTAAATGTTTAAAAACAGTCTGAACCAAAGTGTTATCTTAGAATTGTTATGAAATCTCCAAAAGTCTCTAGAATTTATATATAATTACTATAATGAATTATTAAAGAAATTAAAGTAGGAGTTAACATTAGAAACTATATCCTAAAAGAGTCAATGTCCTCCTTATGTCAAAATAATCAGCCCATCTTATTTTTAAACAAGAAATCTCTCTTCTTTTTAAGATATTCATCCAAATTTCATTTATCATTTTATAAAGGCACAAATTATTGTATTGAAGAACAGGGGAAAATGCACTAGATTAAGTATGCTTAGTTTCTAGCCCTGTGTGTCTGCATAATCTTCATTAGGTCACTTGGCATCCCTAATTTCCTTTCTTTCTTATAAATTAACAGAAGTAGATGATTTTAAAGTATCATCTGCATCTAACTTTATTCAATAATATCATATTCCATAAGGTTTAGGCTATTGGTTTCAATGCCTAGCCTGGTTCACTTGTTAATTACATTGCATGGATCAAGAATGACAGACTCCTGTAGAGAGATACAAGAAAAATCAGGGATCTTTGTGTTTAGAGCTCATTAGAAATGTCTGTACTGAGTTAGTCACTGAACTTTGGGAGAGGAACATTCAATTATGTGTTTTTTTTATGAGGTAAGTGAGTTTTAACATAAGAGTTAGGTATGAGAGGACATCAAGACCTTATTTAATATATTAATGCTCTTCTTACTTGAGGGATAGTCCATTGTCCCGGATTTTTCTAATTACTGCAAACCTGACTTCCATGTTATCTTGTCTTGTAATAGAACTATAATTTTAGAACTTCTGGTTTATTGCTACATTATAATAAGATCACATTCATTAGAGGACTTCTATAATTTTCAAAGTAGGCCTTTTTGCTATGCAAAAGTAAAAATTGATAGAATATCAGGCAAAAATACTGAGAAAAGTCTCTTCTCCTTTTGAGAGCACTTCAACCAAAAATGTGACCAATTTGAATATCTTTCCTTTATATAGGATTAATCAATTCCTTAGTTATGAGCTTTTCTTATTAAACAATATTTAACTGACCTGGCCCAAAATTTAATATCTATTTTTTATTAAATTGACTTTTAGTCTTTGAACTATAGTTTTGTGGACTTGGGAAAATATATCAGTGTTTGAAATTTTTAGATATATTAGTGGAATTATTTCTATACTTCAAGTAGAAGGAATATTTTCATTCCTCAGAAAAGCTCATATAAAAGCTAGGTGAAAGAAAGAGAAAACTGTACAATTAAGGGAAATTCTAATGGGTATAAAAGTATGAAATTAAACTTAATAAAACGCATAATAGTGGCCGGCCTGGTGGCATAGTGTTTAGGTTTGTGCACTGTGCTTTGGCATCCCCGGGGTTTGCAGGTTCAAATCCTGGGTGTGGACCGATGCACCGCTCATCAAGCCAGGCTGTGGTGGTGTCCCACATACAAAAATGGAGGAAGATGGGCACAGATGTTAGCTCAGGGCCAATCTTCCTCAGCTAAAAGAGGAGGATTGGCAACAGATGTTAGCTCAGGGCCAGCCATACTCACAAAAACAAACACATAATAGTGTGTGTTATTGGCAGTTTAATTCTTACCTAATGTAGGTTTACCATGTTCTTCTTCTTATTTCTTTTTTACTTTAGGTTAGATTACATGTTGTGTCAGAGGAAAGGGTGTACTTGGGCTACAGAGAACAGTTTTCCTAAAATATATAGTAATTTTTATACATTATTAGATCCTTTTTTCTATGAGCCTCAGGATCTGGGCATAGTACTTTATCCATTAATGAGCAAACTCCTTTGCTAGAACACTGTTCTATGAACTCCTCTGAACTCAGTTCTGGTGCCTAAAGAGAGACAAAGTCTGTAACAGCTCGTGAGCTGAGCAATTTGTTTGGAATATAGATTCTTCCTGGTGAACACAAACTGCTGTAAGAGAACCAGAAAGTCTGGTCACACCTGCAACTTGAGAGTTGAATATCCCCTAGATGGGAGCTGCTTTTAAAAAAATGTTTGAACCCACAAAAGCCCTCTTTTTGATAAAATGCCTCCTCATGTCTAAGGTTATACAAAGGTCTTCTAAAGTGCCAGAGCACCCAGTATAAGTTGAAGCTATTATTCCGTAATTATGAAGCTAAAATACTTTATGTTACTAGGGCTCTTCATTGGTAATGCATTTTTTCATATATGTTATAATTTAATCTCATTGAATTTTCATTGCCTTGAGCCACTTCTACCTATTCAATTAAAGCTGCTGTCCCATGAATATTTTTATCTCATGAGTCTTTTTCCCCCCATTAGTGGCAAAAAAAAAAAAAGAAAAGAGATTTTATAAGAATAGCTAACCTTACTGCATGATGGATATGGGTAGACTTTTGGAAAATTTCTCTGTTCTTACATGCTAACATTTCTAATTATGCCAGGTTTTCAGACTAAAGATGGTGGTTTGCCTTTGTTGGCAGATATCTTCTCCTGAGCAAAAATGGATTCCAGTAAAGATTGTTCAGTACGACTCCCTCACCCTCTCCTCTATTGTACATTTGGAATATTCCTGCTCCTTCTCCCCTCAGAGTTATTGATTTTCCACCTTATTTTCTCTCTCTAAAATTCTGGCACTTTCCCAAATACAAATTTCACTTTCTTTGTGGGTCCCTATTCCCAATATAGTGCAAAAATAGTCAACAAAATGTCTCTTTTCTGCCAAGATCTGATATGGTATGAATATGAGCTACAAATGACAGACCAGATTTGGAATATGTAGTGGTGCATCCTGTTTGCAAAGGCTGTGATTCCTCTGAGAGTTTTTGAATTGTTCAGTGTGCTGGGTAATCTTCTAGGTGGACATATTTATAAAAAATATGGGACAGGTAAAGATGTTTGCACATGTATTTCTATCCCTGCCTAGTTCTGCACCACAACTGATTTTGGAAGCTCATCATACCACATAACCAATTACTGGACAAGTTGTATTGTTTATATTTAAGTATTAGACCTCAAAAAAAAAAAAATCAGAGACGATGTTTAGAAAGGGAAGGTAAATATTAAGTTCACAGAATATGTAGATTCACCTTAAATGGGAAGGAAGGAACACTGTAAAACATGTGATTTGTTTCTAAATATCAAATTATTTTCTATATGAAATGGGTCATATTTTCTATATGAGGTATTTCCTACATGAAATCTCCAGCGTAGGGATTCTCTAAATCCCTCAAATTGAAGATCTAACATTCTTGATCAATCTGTATTTGTTAAGCAGTGATAAAGAGTTTTGCACTGCCTTCCACTGCAGTGTGGAAGATACGAAATAGGCAGCATGTTTAATTCTGGCTGCTGTGCTCTCAAAGAGACAGAGCCATTCTGGGAAATATTCAAAGATGTTAATAGTACACGAAATGAAGCCTTCACTTTCTGAGCTTCTGTCTGGGGAGTGAACATGTTTAACTTAGAGAAAAAAGAGGAACAAAACTCTGTTATCAAATATATGCACCAGAGAACAAGATAGCTAACTTCAATATTTTAAGGATGTTCTTATAGGAAAGAAAAGTAGAATTCATCTGGCTGGCCTGTGGGCTAGAATTAGGATAGAAGTGGAGATCTTATAGTCAGCAATATTTTAACCCCACATTAAGGAATCTATTAAAGAACTTTGCAATGCCAGAATGAGCTACTTCAACAAGAATGCAATTGCCCTCGAGCAGAAATAGTTTAAATAAGAAATTGGCAGTTACTCTATAGAGGTTGTTTAAGTATATGGTGACTTTTAAGATATAGATAACCTATGGTTGAATGAATATGGAATCCAAATAGCAGGATTCTTGTCTTCCAGTAGCTTATATGTGTGAGAGGTTGACAGACTAATAAAAATGATGCACCAAATGACAACTTAAGTTTACATTCATTGTGAGACCCTCATTCAACGGATTGCAGAAATTATAGCCACACTAAAGCATACAACCGACATAAAAAGAAGCTTGTTTGCATTTTCTGGGATCACTGGTATGATGGTACTAACCAAATACCCTAAGTGGAGGTGCTACAGAGAGCTCCTCCCTCTTCCCTGGTGTATTCATTTCCTAGGGATGCTTTAAAAAATTACAACAAACTTGGTGGCTTAAGATAGAAATTTATCCTCACAATGTTAGAGCTAGAAGTCTGAAATCAAAGTATCAGCAGGGCCGTGCTCCCTCTGAAGACTCTAAGGAGGAATCCTTCCTTGCCTCTCTCTAGCTTCTGGTGGCTCTAGGCACTTGATGTTTCTTGGCTTGTAGCAGCATCATCCCAATCTCTGCCTCTGTGTTCACAAGACCTTCTTGTCTGTATCTCTGTCTCCAAACATTCCTTTCCTTTCTCTTATAAAGACATCAGCCACTGGATTTAGGGCCCAATCTAAATCTAGGATGATTTCCTCACCTAATTACATCTGCAAAGATCCTATTTCTAAATAAGGTCACATTCTGGGTTTCCAGGTAAATAGCGATTTGGGGGGGGGGGAACACTACATTACACCTAGGGACTTCAAAAACCACTGAGAGGGAGGTAGATCTGTGATTTCATTATATTTCTACAACCATAGTTTTACTCTTAAGGTTCTGGTGGTATCGTAAATGGTGAAACCACTTTAGGACAATCGAAAAAGACTGAGGCGGTAAGTTGAATCAAAATTTCAATCTCACAGTAGTTCATTGATGCTGCTGATGCTGTGTTAGGAAGCCCCTTGATCAGAAGGGGTGGTAAAATTATTTACATAGGGTCATGGTTAGACACAAATCCCACATAAGCAGAGCTGGAGTAGCAGGTGTGGCCTGTGATCTGATGCTGCTGTACAGTTATTTCTCCTTCACTGCTTCAAGATCATAAAGAACAGAAATCAATTTTAAAAACCAGCATGTGGTAAATACACATTTATTGGAAAAATCCTAAAGCATGCATGACATGTAAGAGAGGCCTCCACCACGAGAAAAATTCTAAATGATAGTGGATTGAAAGATAAGTGCATGAAAAGAAACTGGCCTAAGCTATCAACATCCACCTGATTGCCATCCTGTGAAGGGCAAAAAGAATACTCAGAAAGCAAAAAAGCAGCAATAAAATCATCATCTTCTTCACTGTGATAACAATAGACCATTGATTACAACATTCCCTCAGCAATCCACACACACGGCTGTCAGATAGCCAGCCACCTGCCCTATCTGAAGGAAGCATGTTTCCTTCTAATTCTTTTTCACTGTATCTCCCAATGTATCTCCCAAATCTCATCTTTCAAAGACAAACTCTCTAGATGAATTGTTTGCCCTCTCTCTCTCAGTGCTTACTCTCATCCTAAGAGAGAAGCTGCTTTTGGTTACTTATTGGCTATAAGTGAATAGTTTCTATAGGAGTCTAAAAATATGGTCTCCTGGACTCTCATGGGAGAAACATGACTTTCTCCTTGTCTGAAACTCCAGATGGTCCAAGAATGTTCTTAGTATCCCCAATTATTCAGATACACACAGTACACACACAGAAGTTGCTTTGCAAAATGTGCATATCTCTGAATTATTCTGGGCCAAGCAAAGAAGAAAAAAATATTCATGAAGACTCCTGCATGAAGATGTAACCTCACTATCAGGGGCTCAGGACCACAGTGCCACCCAGGGGAAAGACAACTGCTATCTGTGTGTGTCTGGAAAGGGGTAAGCAGGGGGGTACTTTGTTTTGTTAATGGAGCTAATAATATAAACCAGACCTGAGATTTTATTGAAAGACAAAGGCCTTAAGAAAACATTGGGTTGTAATCTCCACTTTAGATTTTGGTGTTGGATCTTATATCCCATAGATCATATTTATAGGACTTTTAGTTGCTTCTTGTATCTGCAGAAATAACAAAAGGATGTGTGTCAATGACCATGGTTAACTATAGAGTTGATTTGGAAGTTTAGATAAAGGCAATGAGTAATAATGCTTTAACTATTTGTATAAATAAGAAATTGATGTTTACATTGATCAAGTGATTTGCCAAAGAATAGGTACTACCTAACAATGGCTTTGAGATTTGAACACATGTTGTCTGTCTCTAAATCCTATATCCATTCCTCTCATATATTGTTTCAAGAAATAAAGATAGAGGCCATGAACATCCTGCAGGGAATGATAATGACACATCGGTAAACTGTTATGCTTGCTTAATTCAACGAAATTCCCACAAACTTATAGATATACAGCAATTTGTATTTCCAATTTTTCCCCATGAAAATTGACTATCAATAGGTTTCCTTATATTCTTCCAGGATAGATTAGGAAATAACACCAACAAAAATGCCTGTCTGGAACCCATTTTGTTTGCATCACGAGATTAAAATAAAACCTTGTATATATGTTCATTTGATTTTAGAGCATTGTGTGTTTAGTTAATATAATAATATGTTAAATGAAAATAATTCTCTGTCAGACAGTGATCTCTGCTGACAACATTCAGAAAAGCAATTGCATCTGAAAAATTTTAGCCAGAAGTCCCTGTAAAAGATGGAAGTTTCAAAATGGCTGTACAATCACAAATGTAACATCCGGCCCATGATGAATTCAAATACTAAATGCTTAGATTGTGGTTCCTTTCATTTAAAGAGACACAACTGAATAGGCTACCAGTTGTGCAAAGGGCTAAATTACAGCAAGTTTACATTCCAAAGTCTGAATTTCATTTAAAATATAAACCCATCGATTTTCTAGGAACCAGAAAAGTATGTGACATGCCCACCAACATCTCAGCTGAACAGAGACCATAAACCTCCTGTCCTGTGGGGCCCATATTCCTCACATGTAACAATATTTTCTTCACGTCTCTTTATTTCTTTCATTATCCCAGCTGTTTATTTGCTGGCTTATATCGATTTGGCAATATACAAGTGTAACAGGCACTCTTCCAGGCTCTGAGATTGTGACAATAAGTACTGATGGCTCCCAGAAAAGATTATAAACTAACATGGGAAGCTAGATGCCCACCTGAACTCAACTCTGATGGATTAGAGAACTTAATACAACCCTGTGATAAACCCCTGAAGGGATAGACAGTATGTGGGTAGCAGGGTGTGTGGGTGGTAGAAGGCTGATGAAAACTTAGAGTCAGAGAACCTTCTGGAAGTGCCTTTTCTCTCCACACATTGTTCTGGGTAGATTTTTGCCCACCCTGACTGCCTTGGGATAGGGGCAGGCAGTCAGTAATAGATGGCAAGGTCATATGGGGCAAGTGGCTGCCCAGTTATGACAAGAAGCAGACACCACATTGCTGGCAGATGAGCAGTGGGCCCCTGCGCATTCGCTCCTCCCCCTAGCCTATCTTCCACGCAGACTTTTGTCAAGTAGGACATCCCCCCCGGTAGCCAAATCAGAAATTGGTTTGGCATACCAATTTCCTCTCTCTTTCCTGCTTTCTCTCTGTTTTGTACTATTAATTAGGTTCTAATTGTAGCTAAGAAATAAATGTATTAAATCTATGCTTCAGTTGCCAGAATTTTTATTTTATCTTATATTTGGAGCTCAGATATTTGAAATCCCAAGGTAAATTCTGTCCCCTTGAGTCTTGTGCAATGTTCTGATGGCAGAATATCAATTCATTCTTATACAAGAGAAATGGGATCTCACTGATAGGACATTACCAGCCTAATGGAAACAATTCATCTGATGGGGATAATCCATCTTTATGAAAAACCATTGAACCATGTCATACTACATAAAACTGCATTTCTAAAATTTCCAACATCAGTAGAAGATAACAGTTTATCAGTACATTAATGGGTCATCCTGTCCTAAATCTACAATATTGCCTTAAATAAATTGTCTTCTGAAAACAAAAATAATGTCTATCTGAACTTGGGTATTTTGACATATGAAAAGAATGGCACATTAGCCAATTTTCACATTGGCAAAGGTATTTATATGACATAGTAACACCCTCTGTGTAAGAAGGCAAACAGCAAACATTTTAAGTTATGTCACAGGAAAGACACTCTGAGAGGCAGTGTTAGAAAGATCTTTGAAAATGGAAGTTGAAAACAAACAAAAGTCGTTTCCAACTTAATAAGAAAAAAGCTAAATGACATATGAACTCACAAAATTTTTGAGACCTTCAGAGAGTTAGTTACAAAACCAACAAAACCGAATTCCAAAGGGCAACAAGCACCTCTAAGGAGATTATAGGGCACACAAACTGTTTTGCTGAATGAATAAAATGAAGTGGCTGAATGGATAAAAAACAAGACCCAACAATATGCTGCATACAAGAGGCTCACATTAGCTTTAAGGACATACATTGGTTGAAAACGACGGGATGGAAAACATATTCCATGCAAATGGTAACCAAAAAAAGAGTAAGAGCAGCTATACTTATATCACCATAAAATATAATTTCAGTCAAAATCTATCATAAGAGACAAGAAATGTAAGGATTTAGTGATAAAGGGCTCAATTCATCAAGAGGATATAACTGTTGTAAATATATATGCTCCCAACAATGGAGCATGTAAATTCATAACATTTAGAAAAGTAAATATTAACAGAATTGAAGGGAGAAAGAGACAGCAATACAACAAAAGTAGGGGACTTCAATATCCCACTTTCAACAATGGATAGATCATCCAGACAGAAATTTAATAAGGAAACAGCAGATCTGAATAACACTATAGACCAAGTTGACTTAACAGACATATACAGAACATTTCATTCAACAGAATGGACATTCTTTTCAAACACACACAGAACATTTTCCAAGATAGATCATATGTTGGGCCACAAAGCATGCCTTAACAAATTGAAGAAGATTGAAATCATATCTAGTATCTTTTCTGACCACAAGTATGAAACTAGAAATCAATAATGAGAAAAACTGAAAATTCAAAATACCTGAAAATTAAATAACAGACTCCGGAACAACCAATGGGTCAAAGAAGACATCAAAAGGGAAATCAGAAAGTATCTTAAGAAAAATGAAGAAAAAAAGGCAACATACCAAAACTTATACGATGCAGTAGAGGTAATCTAAGAGGGATGTTTATAGTGATAAATGCCTACATTAAGAAAAAAAAAATCTGAAATGAATAACCTAGCTTTATACCTCAATGAATTAGAAAAAGAACAAACTAAGCCCAAAGTTAGCTAAAGTAAAGAATTAAAAAAAGATTTGAGCAAAAGTAAATACAATAGAGACTAGAAAGACATTAGAAAAAAAATCAATGAAACTGAGTTGGTTTTGAAAATATAAACAAAAATGACAAACCTTTAGCTAGACTAATAAGAAAGAGGACTCAAATAAACAAAATTGTAAATGAAAGGGGAGACATTACCACTGATGCCACAGAAATACAAAGGGTTGCAAGGCTACTAAGAAAAATTATCAACAAATTGGATAACCTAGAAAAACATGGATAAATTCCTAGAAACATACAATCTAGCAAGAATGAATCATGAAGAAACAGAAAATCTGAATATACCATAATGAATAAGGAGGTTGAATCAGTAATCAAAAACCTCCCAACACAAAAAAGCCCAAGATGAGATGGTTTCACTGGTGAATTCTACCAAACATTTAAAGAAGAATTCCTTCTCAAACTCTTCCAAATAATTGAAGAAGAGGAAACACTCTCAAACTCACTTTATGAAGCCAGTATTATCCTGATAACAAAGCCAGATAAGGACATTACAAGAAAAGAAAACAACAGGCCAATATCCCTGATGAATATAGATCTAAAAATTCTCAAGAAAATACTAGCAAACCAAATTCAACAGAACATTGAAAGGATCATACACCATGATCAACTGGGATTGATGCCAATATTGTAACACATGCAAATCAATATATGTGATATACTACGTTAATAGGAAGAAGGATAAAAATCATATGATCCTCTCCATAGATGCAGAAAAAGCAACTGACAAAATACAACATCCTTTCATGATAAAAGCTGTCAACATATTGGGTATCAAAGGAACATATCTCAACATAATCTAGACCATATATGACAAACCCACAGCTAACATCATATTCAATGGTGACATACTTAAAGCATTTCCTCTAAAACCAGGAGCCAGACAAGCATGCCCACTCTCACCACTCCTATTCAACATTGTGCTTGAAGTCCTACCAAGAAAAGTTAGGCAAGAAAAAGAAATAAAAGGTATCTAAGCCAGAAAGGAAGAAGTAAAATTGTCTCTGTTTGCAAGTGACATGATCTTATGTATAGAAAACCCTGAAGACTCCACCAAAAAATTGTTAGGCCTAATGAATTAATTCAGTAAAGTTGCAGAATACAAAATCAACATACAAATATTAGTTGCTTTTCTATACACTAACAAAAAATACCTGAAAGAGAAATAAAGAAAACAATCCAATTTACAATAACATCAGAAACAATAAAATACTTAGGAATAAATTTAACCAATGAGTTAAAGATCTGTAAACTGAAAGCTATAAGACCTTGATGAAAAAAAACAAATAAGACAAAAATAAATGGAAATATATCTATGTTCATGGATAAGAAGAACTGATATTGTTAAAATGTCCATACTACTCTAAGCTGTCTATAGATTCAATGCAATCCTTATCAAAATTCCAACGGCATTTTTCACAGGAATAGAAAAAACAATCCTAAAATTCATGTGCAACCACAAAGACCCTGAATAGCCAAAGTAATTGTGAGAAAAAAGAACAAAGCAGAATATTCCTAATTTCAAACTATACTACAATGCTATAGTAATCAAAACAGTATGGTACTGGCATAAAAAGAGACAAACAGACCAATGGAATAGAACAGAGAGCCCATACATCAACCCATTCATATAAGGTCAACTAATATTTAACAAAGGAGCCACGAATACTTGATTGGGAAAACACAGTCTTTTCAATAATGATATTGGGAAAACTGGATATTCACATGCAAAAAATGAAATTAGACTCCTATCTTACACCACTCACAAGAATTATCTCAAAATATATTAAAGACTTAAATGTAATACCTAAAACTATAATTCCTAGAAGAAACATATGGGAAAATTTCTATAACATAGAAAGTCATGGCAACAATTTTTTGGATATGACACCAAAAGCACAAGCAACAAAAGCAAAACTAAACAAGGGGGACTACATCACATTTACATGCTCTGCACCGCAAAAGGAACAAATAACAGAAGAAACCTACAGAATGGGAGAACATATTTGCCAACCACACAGCAGATAGGGGGTTAATATCCAAAATATAAGAACTCACACAACTCAATAGCATAAAGTAAGTAATTCAATCAAAAATGGGCAGTAATATGAATAGACATTTTTCCAAAGAAGACACACAAATGACCAACAGGTACATGAAAAGGTGCTCAATATCACAAATTAAACCACAATGAGATATCACCTCACACCTGTTAGGGTGGTTATTATCAAAAAAGACAATGGACAACAACTGTTGGCGAGGATGTGGAGAAAAGGGAATGTTGTACACCATTGGTGGGGATGTAAATTGGTACAGCCACTATGGAAAACGGTATTACCATATGATCCAGCAATCCCACTTCTGGGTGTGTATTCAGAGGAGATGAAATCACTACCTCAGAGAGATATCTGCACCCTCTTGTTAATTGCTGCATTATTCACTATAGCCTAGACATGGAAACAATCTACATATCCATTGACGGATGAATAAAGAAAATTTACATATAATGGGATATTACTTAGTCATAAGAAAAGAGGAAAATCCTGCCATTTGTGACAGCATAGGTGGACCTCAGGGCATTATGCTAAGTGATATGTCAGACAGAGAAAAACAATACTGTATTATGTCGCTTATATGTGGAATCTTAAAAAGCCAAACTCATAGTGACAGAGAGAAGAATGGTGGTTGCCAGGGGCTGGGAGATAGGGGAAGTGGGGATATGTTGGTTAAATGGTACAAACTTCTAGTTAACAGATGAGTAAATTTTGGGGTTCTAACATTCAGCATGGTGTCTACAGCTAACAATGCTGTCCTATATACTTTATAGTTGCTAACAGAGTAAATCTTAACTGTTCTAACCACACACAAAAAAATTGTAATTATTTAAGGTGTTGGATGTGTTAACTAGCTTTATTGTGGTAATCATTTCACAATATATATGTGCATCAAATCATCATGTTGTACCCATTAAACTTACAGAATGTTATATGTCAATTTTATCTCAATAAAACTGAAAAAAAAAAACCCACAAAGCACAAGTCCAATGGATCACACTCTTTCAGTCATCAAGCTGCTGTGGGACTTGGATACTGCAGGAGCTAAAGTTCCTATTATACATTTCTGACCCCATTATATACACCCTCCAAACAGAAGAGCGTATTCCATGTGCACCCGATTGGATCCTTTTGTCATTCAGTTTTCAGGGGCTACTGGATGGTCCTAAAATCTCTCATATTCTGCTCCAATTGAAACTTATTATTGAATTTCTATCTTTTTTGAATTAGACTTTGTTTTTTGTTTAAAACGTAGATTTCAGTTAGAGACTTGCATTTGGAATTCAGTTATGCATTTATTCCCTGATGAGATCGACAGGAGCTTAGAAAAGAGGGTACAATGAGGCACTGGAGGTGAAAGAATGATGCTGAGGGAGCAAAGAAGCAGTCTCCCTAAGAAAAAGAACAGAATATAGAACAGGATGTTCAGGTTTCTAAAGATAAATATTATAAACTGGAAAATCTTACCATGAATTCTATTTTATTTTGACTTTCAGGTTAGAAAACAAAGATATAAAAGGCTGGAGAAAATTAAAGAGACAAGCCACAAATTACTAACATCAGAAATGAAAAAGAAGACATCACTACAGATCCTATGGTCATTAAAAGAACAATAAGGAAATATTGTGAAGAGCTCTATGCCCACAAATTTGATAACCTAGATGGAGCAATTCCTTGAAAGACACAATTTGCCAAAACTCACATAAGAAGAAATAGACAATCCCAAAAGGCCAGCAACTATAAAGATATTGAATCATTAATTAATAACTTTCCAAAAAAGAAAGCTCTGGGCCCAGATTGGTTCACTGGTGAATTCTACCAAACATTTGAGGAAGAAATTATACCAATTCTCTGTAATCTCTTTCAGAGGATAGAAGCAGAGGAACACTTCCTAATAGCTAGCATTACCCTAGTATCCAAACCAGATAAAGACATTACAAGAAAAGAAAACTACAGACCAATATCTCTCATGAACATAGATGCAAAGATCTTCAACAAAATATTAGCAAATCAAATCCAACAATATATAAAAATAATTATACACCACAACCAAGTGGGATTTATCCCAGGTCCAAGAGCTGATTCAACATTCAAAGATCAATTAATGTAATCCATCATATCAACAGGTTAAAAAAGAAAAATCACATGATCATGTGAACAGATGCAGAAAAAACTTTTGACAAAATCCAACACCCATTCACAATAAAGTCTTTCAAGAAACTAGAAAGAGAAGGGAACTTCCTCAACTTTAAAAAGAGTATCTACAAATAACCTATAGCAAATATCATACTTAATGGTGAGAAACTCAAAGTTCCCCAATGAAGAAAAGGTGCAAAGCAAGGATGTCCCTTTCTTACCACTCTTTTTCAACATCATTCTGGAAGTTCTAGCTAACACAATAATTAATGCAATAATTCAAGAAAAAAATAATATGTACACAGATTAGGAAGGAAGACACAAAACTGTTTTTTCACAGATGACATGATCATCTATGTAGAAAATCTAAAATAATCAACAAAAATCTCCTGGAACTAATAAGCAGTTATAGCAAGGTTGCAGGATACAAGGCTAATATACAAAAGTTAATTGATTTCCTATATACCAGCAATGAACAAGTGGATTTTGACATTAAAAAACACAATGCCATTTACATTGGAAGTCCCCCAAATAAAATACTTAGGTATAAATCTAACAAAGTATGTACAAGATCTATAAGAAAAGTACAAAACTCTGATGAATTAAATAAAATAAGAACTAAATAAATAGAGATATTCCACATCCATGGATAAGAAGATTCAATATTGTCATTCTTTCCAAATTGATCTATAAACTCAATAAAATCCCAATCAAAATACCAACAAGTTATTTTATGGATATTGACAAACTGATTCTAAAGCTTATAGGGAAAAGTAAAAGACCCAAAATAGCCAAGACAATATTGAAGGAGAAAAACAAAGTTGGTGGACTGACAGTCCCCGACTTCAAGGCTTACTACAAAGCTATGGTAATCAAGACAGTGTGGTTATCAGTGAAAGAAGAGACAAGTAGATCAATGGAACAGAATAGAAAGCCCAGAAATGTATCCACATGAATGTAGTCGACTGATCTTTGACAAAGAAGCAAAGGCAATATAACGGAACAAGGACAGTCTTTTTAACAAGTGGTACTGGAACAACTGGACATCCACATGCAAAAAAAAAAAAAAAAAAAGAATCTAGCCACAGACCTTACACCTCTCAGAAAAATTAACTCAAAATGGGTTACAGACCCAAATGTAAAACACAAAACTACAAAACTCCTAGAAGACAACAACAGAGTATGGCAATAACTTTTCTCTCTCTTGCAGAGGAAGATTTGCCCTAAGCTAACCTCTGTTGCCAATCTTCCTCGTTTTTTTCTTCTTCCTCCCTCCCAAAGCCCCAGTACATAGTTGTGTATAGTTGTAAGTTCTTCTAGTTCTTCTATGTGAGCTGCCTTGACAGCATGGCTACTGACAGATGAGTGGTGTGGTTATGCGCCTGGGAACAGAGCCTAGGCTGCCAAAGTGGAGCACGCAGAGCTGTAACCAGTAAACCATCAGGACTGGCTCTGGCGAGGACTTTTTAGATGCAGTCGTGTGTTGCTTAAGGACAGGAATACATTCGGAGAAATGCATCATTAGGCAATTTCATCACTGCGCAAACATCATAGAGTGCACTTACACTAACCTAGATGGTATAGCCTACTACTCACTTAGGTGACATGGTGTAGCCTATTACTCCTAGGCTACAAATCCATACAGAACATTTCTGTACTGAATACTGTAGGCAATTGTAACACAATGGTAAGTATTTGTGCATCCAAACATATCTAAATATAGAAAAGGTACAGCAAAAATATAGTATAAAAGATTAAAAAATGTTACACTTGTATAGGGCACTTACCATGAATGGAGCTTGCAGGACTGAGTTACTCTGCCAGAGTCAGTGAGTGAGTGGTGAGTGACTGTGAAGGCCTAGGACATGGCTGTACACGACTGTAGACTCTAGAAACACTGTACACTCAGGCTACACTAAACTTATTAAAAATATTTTTCTTTCTTCAATAATAAGTTACCCTTAGCTTACTGTAACTTTTTTACCTTATAAACTTTTAAATTTTTTAACTTTTTGACTCTTTTATAATAACACAGCTTAAAACACAAACACATTGTACAACTGTACAAAAATTTTTTCTTTATATCCTTATTCTATAAGGGTTTTTTCTTTCTTTCTTTTTTACTTTTTAAACTTTTTTGTTAAAAACGAAGACACAAACACATACATTAGCCTAGGCCCACACAGGGTCAGGATCATCAATATCACTGTTTCCACCTCCATATCTTGTCTCACTAGAAGGTCTTCAGGGGCAGTAACACACATAGAGCTAACATCTCCTGTGATAACAATGTCTTCTTCTGGAATACCTCCTGAAGGACCTGCCTGACGCTCTTCTGGATGAGGTGTCACTCTTCAGAAATATGCCCATGGTAGTTTGCTTAGTTTCTTTTTTTCATCAAATATTTGCTTTAAGCAGATAATGCACCATGAACATTCCTCTCTATTAATGAAAACCTTAACAGACACCTTCCCAAAGAATATATGCAGATGGCAAATATGCATATGAAAATGTGTTCCACATCATATGACATCAGGGAAATGCAAATTAAAACAAAAATTATATACTACAATACACCCATTAGAAGAGCAAAAATCCAGAACACGGACAACATAAAATGCTGGCAAGAATGTGGAGCAACAAGAACTCTCATACACTGCTGGTGGGAATGCAAAGTGGTATGGCCACCTGGAAGACAAGTTGGAAGCTTCTTACAAAATTAAACACACCCTTACCATACAATCCAGCAATCATGCTCCTTGGCATTTACCCACGGGAGCTGAAAACTTGTGTCTACACAAAAATCTCCATACGGATGTTTATAGCTTTATTCATAATTGCCAAAACATGGAAGTAACCAAGATGTCCTTCAGTAGGTGAATGGATAAACTGTGTTAAATCTAGATAAGAGAATATTATTCACTGCTAAAAAGAAATGACCTATCAAGCCATAGAAAGACATAGGGAATCTTAAATGCATATTATTAAGTGAAAGAAGCCAAGCTTAAAGGGCTACATACTGTATAATTCCAACTATGACATTCTGGAAAAGGCAAACTTATGGAGACAGTAAAAAGATCAGTGGTTGTTAGGGGTTGGAGGTGGGGTAGTGGAGTATGAGTAGGTGGAACACAGAGGATTTTTATGGCAGTGAAAATACTCTGTATGATACATAATGATGGATACGTGTCATTGTACATTTGTCCAAACCCACAGAATGTATAATACCAAGAATGAACCTTAATGTAAACTATGGACTTTGGGTAATAATGATGTGTCAAAGTAGGTTCATCAATTGTAACTAAAGTACCATTCTGGTGGGAGATGATAATGGGGAAGGCTATGCATGTGTAAGGGCAGGGAGTATATTGCAAATTTCTGTATCTTCCCCTCAATTTTGCTGTGAACCTAGAGCTGCTCTAAAAAAAATAAAGTCTTAATCTTTTTAAAAAGTACAAAAGGCAACAGAGAAAGAAATAAGTGAGGATTTCATTGTTATATCATTTTACAAATTCCATTTTCTCCAAAGGGGCTAGCTTTTAAAAGTAGGTCCCAAAGATCCAATATTATATCTGGGAGTGTTCAGAGTAGCCCGAAAGCTGATTTATTTATTAAACACATACCCTTGTGCAATACACCTTAGTTAAAATATCACAGGTAATCTGCATGTTGACTGGTGAGTTAAGTGACTCATCGGCCTATTTCACCAGCGAGAAACTATAGCTCAGATAAATGAAGTCACTAGCCAATGGGTTTTAAACTGGTAGGTGATGCAGCCAGGATGTGAGCCTGGACTTCATGATTCCAGAAACTTTGTCTTTAATGACTGTACTTAGAACTTTCTAGGATAAGGAGTGGAGGTGGAGGGGTGGAAAATAATAATATTATCACAATAACAATATAATAATTATTATAGCTAAGAATAGGGGTTTTTCCACTTGTTTTTCATTGTTCAAAATCATTTATATGTATGTGAAGTAGATAATATAATTATCCCGTTTTACTGATGAAGAAAATCAGACCCAAGGGGATTAACAACTTGTCCAAAGTAAAACAGCTAACAGCTGGTAGAGCCTGGATTCAAACTAACATAGCTTGACTCCAAATGTTGTGGAATCAAGCCTTATTCATTAAGACTGCCAATATGTCATTGTTCAGCATGTGTGTCTGGGAAGATGGCTGAGAATTTAAGACACGTCTGAAGGAAACATACAGGAAATTATTGCATGCCCCATTTCATGACTCTGGGGGTGTGTGTAGCCTGTAAAGTACTCAAAATTATAACCACCTTGTCTGTAAACCATTTCAAAATTAGGCAACAGCAAAGGGACACCAAGAGAGATTCTCATAGCTTTGCCACTTCCATCAATATATCTTCCCTCTTTTCCTCCTCACTCATTAAAGCTGAGTTAGCTTTTAATTCTTGGGATTAGACTCTGAAGATTATGATTTTGCAGATATAAGTTGCTTTAGACCTATATAAAAATGCCACCTAGCTCTCAATCCAGAGCTGAAACTCTTAGGAAGACATTGCAATCAATTTGGCAGAGTTTTTCCTAAAATAGGATTCCCTTCACGGCCTTCCCTCCTGCTCTTCTTTCTTTGTGCTAGATCACCTCCTTCTTCTCTATTATATATTCAGATGACACGGAATTTTATTCTCTGCCAGGCTGTCCCTCCCATGAATCACCCTGACATCAGGGCTTCCCTCTCTTCACTCCTCTTTACTGTTCTGTTCAGTTTTGCTGCAGTTTTCCAAGAGGAATGGCATTCTTGCAATGCTGCTATTCAATGAGCAATTTTTATGTGTCCTGAATAAGAAGAATCCATTTGCTAGAAAAATTCAGCCCAAGTTTAAAGCAAAATTTTCTTTTCAAACTGGAGCCTGCATACATAGAAACAAAAGAAGGAGATTTACCCAAATAAGGGCTGGTCCCTGGTCTCACACCAGCAGGTGTTCATCGAGCCTGTGTTCATGTGGAATGACTTTAAACATCAATCAAATGCTTTGTAGTGAGATCAGTTTATTTCCCCACATTTGATCACTGTGAAGTGTTACATTTTAAATTACTTTTTGAAGAAAAGAAGTACATTTTAATTATTCTTTGCTAAAATACAACAGTACAAAATATTTTGATGCTGCTATATAAGAACTGAACTTTTATTAATTAAAATATAGTCTCAATATTAGATGCACAAGAACTCAAAGATGGGATGCTGGCAAAGCTATTCCTATGAGTCAGCATCGTCATCTTCATCTCCTTCACTTGCCAGAGATGTAATTGCTTCATAATGGACCAACAAGAGAAACAATTCTAAGTGAAATGCTGACAAGTTTAATGAATTCACTTAATTGGCATTTGGGGAGATATTTTATGCCTCTTTGCCAAAGGGTATGCTCAAGTATAGAATGAAAACTTCCTCATATTTGGGTAGGACTAAATAGTTATTTTCAGAGAGTGGAAAGTGCCTGGACTTTGGAATAAGACAGACATATAGCAAGTTATTTACTCAACCTTAGCCATGGTTTTGTCATTTATAAAACAGGAATAAACTTATCTTGAAGTATTGGTATTGGTATCAGTTATAAGATATATAAATTATCCATTACATTGATTGACGCATAGCAGATGGTCAATAAATAGTATTATTACAAGTGAAAACTTCTTTGAAAAATGAAGCATACATAATACCTTTCCCCAAAACCTTCTTTGAGCCTTTAAACATCCATATAAATAGAGATTAAAAAGGGCCAAGAGTGATTTTGCTCCCGTAATTCTTAATGCATCTCTGTTACTATGTAAATGTATGCTGCAATAGTTGCAAAGTTAAATTAAATATTTAGTCAAACCTAGTAAAATCATTAATATTAAAGATAAAACACTAATTTTAATTAGTTTAAAATGTTTACACTAATGTTTATATGTTAAATGTTACTAATATTTGTAAAATTGTTTTGAATTTTATTCTGTAACTCTCAGTTCCTAGTTTCATCTACTCTGGAAAATCTGATGGCCTACTGGAAATTGAGTCACAACTCTGCTCTTACCCTACACAAAGTTTCTGGATCTCTTGTTAGTTTGTGAATCACGCTGCTTCCAAAAGATCCCTGGAATTTTAAAAAGAATTCAGTCAGTGCATTTTCACTCACAGGACATTAGGAAAAAAATGATATTTAAAGTAATAGCATTAGGGGCCGTCCCGGTGGTGTAGTGGTTAAGCTCGCACACTCTGCTTGGGCGGCCTGGGGTTTCGCAGACTCGGATCCCTGGTGCAGACATACCCACCGCTTGTCAAGCCATGCTGTGGCCGCGTCCCATATAAAGTAGAGGAAGATGGGCACGGATGTTAGCCCAGGGTCAGTCTTCCTCAGCAAAAAGAGGAGGATTGGCAATGGATGTTAGCTCAGGGCTAGTTTTCATCACACACACAAAAAAAGGCCTTTAAAGTAATAGCATCAAATAATATCAATGACCTCTAAGAAACCACAGATATTACTAAGAAATGTGTGTTAAAGCTCAACAAATGTGCAATTGAAAGGCAGGCCAGCACATTTGATGGGTTGTCATTGTCAGTTCTTCATGAGTGAGCCTTAAAGCCTAAATTAATTTGAAAAAACAAAATGAAGGATTTAGGTAATCAGCTAAAGACGGGGCTTTTTTTTTTTATTACATGCAGATGTAATGTTTTATTCTTCAATTTCATTTAAATTCAGCTCAGAAAACATTCTTAAAAGTCATTTCTAGATATGGGAAAACCAGCTTGATTTACACTAATTTATACGAAGAGTTCATAGGCAAACACCTAGAAAAGCAAATTAACATTTGAGGATTCTAAACTCTCAGAACCAGGCAAGTTTCTAGCAACAGACTCCCAGCTCTAAGCGTGAGATCAGTTTCCAGAGGCGGACTGCTTATTTTTTCTCACATTAAATAAAATTCAGATACAGAAAGTAACTGTACTGAGATTACTTATTTATAACATTGTGATTATATGTATATAAATATAAATTTTCTATACCTAGAATGAAGGCTTTGAAAATCAAGTCCTAGGGCAAATGAGAAAGAATTTAATAGAAATCTAATTTTAAATTTCTTTAAGTGTTGTTTGAAATTTTCATTTCATTTTTCTTGGCATATTGTGTAATTAATTTTTACAATTAATAAGTCCTGTGGCTTTATATACAGCAGGTTTATCTTGGCTACTGCTGCCTTTTTTTCCTTCTCAGACTAGACATTCTTGTCTTCTAGTTCTGATTTTATCACTGACAAATGCACTTCTAGTTTCTTCGATGGCTCATTTATGTGCTAGTATAGTTACTTCCTTATCAAGAATGAAAATAGTTATTATTTCCAGACTCCTGCTGACATTCTCTCTGAATCTCTCTGAACTTCTTCCTGGCCAGGTGATTTGTTTGTAGAATATTTTTATTTTACAGCTACTGTTTTTCCCCCCTTTGGGGTTGAATCCGTTCATACAAGTTCTGCTTTTACAAAGATTTTCTGACAAGGAAAAGCATTCTACATAGTTCCTGTGCATATAGTATTTGCAGAAAGAAATAATGAGAAGCATGGCATTAAATTAGGGACTGATGGAACAGGGCTGGGTTTTTGAGCTAGATCATAAAACAAAATGTTTAATTCTTTAAAGAAAAAAACTAATTCTGAAGCAAAATTTGTCTTGGAAGTGTAAAACCACAGCTCAAATGGAGTCACTTATGTCAGGGACCAAATGGAGATGGTCAATGCAGGCACATAAGGGAAACTATTTAACTTTACTGGAATTTACAGCTCCTCTCAGAAATCGGCAGAGGATACCAGCCAATCTTCAAACGCCAAATGTTTTGACGCCATCTTCCTTGTTCCCCTGACTCAGCTATCTTGATCCAAATAGGGAAGAAGACCACTAGGCAACCAATCAGCTGAAAAAGTCAACTAATGTCTGCACTTACCCCATAGGAGTCCCTGAGTCTGTGATCCACTTGGTACTCATTGCTCCCATAGTCTTGAGTTTCCCAGCTTGCTGGTCGAAAGCCTTACAATAAACTCATCTTTCTGCTTTGTTTTATTCAGTACTCAGAGTTTGGTTTTTCAACAGAAGGAAACAAAAAAGGAGAATAAAAGGAAGAGATATAGGAGTCTAAGTTTATTTCTAAATTGAAGAAGTAATAAGAACTGTAATATTCTAATGGATATTAGTTTGTTATACACTAGAAAACAATTTTTTTTTAAAGTTTGACTTTCAGAAAGTAATACACGTTCCTCTACATGTAAAAGACTTTTCAAATGAGAAAGGCTGTGGAAGCCCATAATTTAACACTCTATTAAACTGCAGTGATAAGGTTACAAAAGAATTCTACGTAAGGATTCCTTAAGCTATGAGAATGTGTATGTGTCTCTGTGTGTGTGTGTGTGTGTGTGTGTGTGTGTTTCGAGGGATAGATAGAAATATCTTAGCAGAATTTCAAAAGAATAGTAAGTGAAGACAGAGCTAGGGATTTTCCAACTTTTTAAACTACTCTTAGAACTCAAGAAGAGAAAGATACCATCTCTTGTAGCTCAAATATTCTACTTTGAGGCTAATATGTGTTTAGGACAATTATTCAGACTTATTAGGCCTTCTCTAAAACATTATGCACAAGTCCTTGTGTGACTGATAAAAATTTTATAAAAGTACCAAGAAAAGAAATTAAGTAACTTACCCAAGCCATAAGGAGCAGCTTAGAAGATGGTGGAATCAGGCCTGGGAAGCTGCTGCCATAGTCCCTGCTCCCAGAGGGAAGCCAGATCTCACCAGGATCTCAGAAGTTATACAGCGGCCAGCACCAGAGTCCTGGGATGAGACTGGTGCCCCAGGTGCTGGAGGCCCCTCAGCCCAGACTTGCCAGTAAAGAGTCTGGCTCACACCATCTATTAAGCAAATCCCAATCCTCATGGATGTCCCCTCCTCCCCAATCCAGGGAAACTCATAGTTCGGTGGCAGCTCACCAACAGGGCTCTGGCCCAATGGCTCCTACAGGTGGGGGCCATCAGAGGCCAGAAGAGGGGAGCGATCTGCGCATACGTGGGCTGCTAGTCAATGACTTCCCGGAGGCTAAAGGCAGGAACTCAGGCTTCTGGCGTGGGCCCCTGGAGCCCCAGCCCCACATCTGCCAAGATCCAAGGCTGCAGGAATTCTAACAGGCCATTACATTGCACATCCTCGGGGCCAGTTGTTTCTCTGGGAAGTAGTGACCAAGAAGTCAGCCCAAGGAAACCATAGCTGCCTGTTCCTCCATCCTTTCCCCTGAAGAACAGTCTTAGGCAATTGCTCTCTCTTTTTTGGGAATGGAAATTGGCTCAGGAACCATGGAAAACAGTATGGAGTTTCCTCAAAAAAATCAAAAATAGAACCACAATATGATGCAGCTGTTCCACTTCTGGGTATATATCCAAAGGAAATGAAAACAGGATATGGGAGAGATATGTGTACTCCCATATTTGTTGCAGCATTATTAATGATAGCTAAGATATGGAAGCAACCTAAGTGTCTGTCAATGGATGAATGGATAAAGAAGATGTGGTATATATATATACATTGGAATATTATTCATCCTGGAGAAAGAAAGAAAGAAATCCTGCCATTTGCAACAACATGGATGGAATGTGAGGGCATTAAGTGAGGTAAGGCAAAGAAAGATAAACACTGTGTGATATCACTAATATGTAGAATCTAAAAAAGCCAAACAAGTAAAAACAGAGCAGACTGGTGGTTACCAGAGGCTGGGGGGTAGAGGAATTGGAAATATGTTGTTTAAGGGTACAAACTTGGAACTAGTAGATAAATAAGTCCTGGAGATCTAATGCACTGCAAAGTGATTATAGACAACAATACTGTATTATAAACTTCAAAGTTGCTAAGAGACTAGATCTTAATTGTTCCCACCACAAGAAAGAAATGATGATTATATGAAGTGATAGAAGTGTTAGCTAATGCTACAGTGGTAATCATATTGCAATGTATAATTGTTTCAAATCAACACATTTTACATCTTAAATTTGCACAATGTTCTATGTCACTTATGTCTCAATAAAAGTACATTGTTAAAAAATAGAACTTATTGCACATTGCTGTGTTTCTGACTCTGCAGCACGTTTTTGTGCTTCCACGTTAGTTGACCACATCATTCGCCATGAAGTCACATGAAACCTATAATTCCAATCTTAGACACAATCTTATACAATCTTCTCTCTTGCTTCTAAAATGTACTGATTAGACACACCGACTCATAGTTGACATGTCTGGCATCTCACATGGTTTTGGTCACCGTGCATGAGCAGGAGGGACCCACACCTCAAGTTTGGTTCAGATGTCCAGACATGATGCCATACACACACCAAAAGGCTATGAAAGGTATATTACTTACATAGTTGAGGTCTGTAAGGAGAACAGGACAACCTCTCAAGTATGTCCAAAATGGCTTGAGAGACAGAGGAAAGGAGACTGGCTTAAGTTTTTATTGTGTTTAGGAGATGGAGCTGGGGTGAGAGTTCCTGCGTGCAGTTAGGGGCTTGTGTGGTTAATCCCCCTGTGGCACCAAAGGAGGGAGTTTTCTATCAGCTAGCCCAATTGTGGGGCAAAGGAGACAAGGGAAGGGTAAACTTAAAGGCTATCAGTAAACATCAAAAACTAGAATCAGAATTGTCATTAAATAGGCCAAGAAATAGATCATGTGACCATATGAAATGAAACTTTTATAATTATTATCAAAAATACAGAAGTTATTGTAATAATCCTTGATCCCATCTATATAACACCTCCATTCTCATACCTTATTCAAAACGACAATTCTGCTGTCCTCTTGCGTGTTCTTTTACTGGCAAGTCAATAAAATATGACACAAGCTTGAGAAAAATTTCTCTAAGAAATCTTATTATCTGCATGTTGTACTCAGTTTACTTATCCATTTAACTACTTATTGGTCTCCTTTTCTATTTCTCAAACTAAGCTAGACATATTGCAGAGTGAGAGAGGAGCCGAAGTCAAAGTTGAAGTGGTGGGCATGATTTGGTATATAATGATGAGATGTTGACATTTTACCTATTGAATTTTTTTGTGTGTGTCTGTGAGGAAGACCAGCCCTGAGCTAACATCCATCCCCAATTCTCCTCTTTTTGCTGAGGAAGACTGGCCCTGGGCTAACATCCGTGCCCATCTTCCTCTACTTTATATGGGACGCCGCCACGGCGTGGCTGACGAGCAGTGCATCGATGGGCGCCCGGGATCCGAACCTGCAAACCCCGGGCTGCCAAGCACGGACTAAACCGCTGCGCCACCGGGCGGCCCCCCTATTTAATATTTTTTAAGTCAGAGAATACTTTTTAACACAGGAACAATGTGATCATATTTATAAACTAGAAAACTTACTTTCATAACAGCATGAAGAAGCTAAGCAGGAAGATCAGACCTAAAATAAGTAGAGTTGATGAAAAATAATGAACAAAAATGATATTTGGGACATAAAAATAATAGAATCATAAAGAGGGAAAAGTCATAATTGACTCTGGGTTGGATTACTTGGCCATTGTAATATATACATGTATAGATGGTGTCTTGATCCAGCTTTGAGGCCCAGGTTAGAGGCTGGTGACTTCCCCATCTTGAGCAACTGAGTAAGTCCACACCCCAACTACTCCCTATATCCCACCTCCTATATTGGGCTCTCTCACTCTGGGGCCACTATGCACCTGCCCTAATTACCCCAGAGCAAGGTACCAGACAACTTGGGACAATTCCTATGCCCTGAAGCCTGCAAAATTATTCATATTAGCCAATTCACAGAGATTCTGCAAAACCTGGGAATCCACAGAGATCACTGCAAAACCCCACCCCACTTGCCCTACATAAACTGCCCCCTACAGCTCATGCATGTTGCTACTTTTTCCCCCGGTGCAACCCCCTGTGTGCCCTGCCGGGCAACTTTCATCTGAAGCTGTAAGCAACAAAAAAGTTCTGCCTTTCATCTATCTGAGTGTCAGTGTATTGTTTCCTGGCATCAAAAGAATCTTAAAATCTTATAAAACAGTCATTTACCCAAATGCGGAAATAAGGAGGGAAAATACGTTTTAAGGAAAAGACTATCAGTTTAGTTTTCATCATACTGCATGTGGGTGCTCATGGGGCATGCAGATGGAGCCATCCAACATGCAGTTGGATGTTCAGTTCTAGATGTCAAGGAATACCTGCACTGCAGAGAGAGAATTTGAAATTATTAGCCCTCAGATGGCAGTTGAAAATGTGGATACAGACACAATTGTTCAGGAAATGAGTTTTAAGAAAAAAGGAAAAGGCTTGAGCATTAAATCCTGACTGGGAAGGGTAAACATTGCTTACATACTAGATATGTCAGTTAGGTGAATGCAATACTCATGGTAATGTATACAGCTCTTAATGGAAAACAAACACACCAGCAAAAAACTGGATGCACCCAGCACCAGAGAGATCTGTGTCTTTGTGTCAAGTCTAATAACGGATTTGGAAAAGAGGAGAAAGTAATATCTCTACTTCCCACCCCAACTATGTCAGCTAATACATAGGTTTGACATTAATTTGTTACATATGAGAAAGAAATATACTCATCCTGAGACTGGCTTTTAGAAATTTGGTTTGGAAAACACGTAGATTAAGCAGTTAGCAGTGGGTTCTTAAGTAGAATAAGATGTAAATCACAACGCCTGGGCCACCTGTACTTCTGACTGACCAGCTATAAATCAGGGGTTCCCACACCTCCTAAGGTTCAATAATTTGCTAGAATGGCTCATAGAACTCAGGAACATGCTTTATGTATGTTTACTAATTATGTTAAAGAATACAAATGAACAGATGAAGAGGTGCATAGGGCAAGGTTCGGATAGAAGCTCTGTGGAGTTGGGGTGTGCCACCTTCCCTGCAGGTGGATGCATTCACCAGGAAGCTCTCTGGACCCTGTAGTCTAGGAATTTTTATAGAGATTTCATCACATAGGCATGATCGACTTTTAACTCAATCTCCAACCTCTCTCCCTTCCCCTGGGGTTGGAGGTGGAGTGAGGCTGAAAGTTCCAGGCTTTTAATCAAGGCTTGGTCTTTCTGGTGACCAGCCTGGAGCCCGTATGATGTCACCATATGATGACGAAAGATGTTCCAATCGCCCAGGAAATTATGAGATTTGGGAGCTCTGTCAGGAACCAAGAGCCAAGACCAAATATTAACACACAAGTCTCCTATCACACCTATCATTCAGGAAAAAACAAGGGTTTTAGGAGCTCTATGTCGGGAACTAAAGACAAAGACCAAATATATATTTCTTATTATGCCATGGGAATGAAGAACTTTTTTTATGACTTAGGAAATTTTAAGATGAACCTAAGGAAGAAAGTAATTTCTTCCTATGTTTGCCTAGGATAAATAAATATGATAAGATGGAGTACTGTACATGCTGAGGGTGAAGTGGAAAGAAGAGGTAGAGTTCCTAAAAGGAAGCAATCATGAAGTACTTAGAAAACTAGGAGAGCATTCAAGAAAAAAGTTTACATAGGTAGAAATGAAAAAAGGGAAAATGGAGAAAGAGTTCTTGGCAAGGATTTGCCCTGACCATAGATTTTAGTTAATAATGAATATGGCGTACTCAGACAGCATTGAATAGACTAGTTTTAATGAGGTGGGAGATTTCTGAAAAGATATAATTGAGCAAAACATTTTAAAAATAATATACATTGTAAAGTCAAACTGTTAAGAGACTCAATTATCAAGATAAAGTTTGGTCATTTGAAGGGCAGTGACAAATCTTCGGAGATTTTTAATCGGAATGTTTGCCATAAAGCTTTCTTTTAGGAAGGTCAATTAAGTCACTGTGTAAATGTGAAATTATTCTGTATTAGGCACTATGTAGTCTCTTAATTCTGGAAATGTAAATAAACAAGAGCGGTTTTGAGTTTGACCGGATAATACCTATTATCAAAGACAGTAATTTGTATTCTTGAGCCAAAGATTGGATGGTCATTATATCGGTCCACCCTTTTGATTTACTACTCTATTCTCTAATCTGTATTTATCAGGTAGCGTCTAGTTTGAAAACAGAAACCATGTTTTTATCCACACACCTATTTCTCTAATTTCCCTTCATTGACAACCTTCCAATCATGTTAATTCCAAGTGTTAATCATCGAGGAAACTGCTAGCCTCGGCCCTTGAATCAATTTATATCTGTAACCTAAACCCAAGTTGACAATGGAGAGACATTATAGGATGAGGGGCAGTGGGCACTGTGACATGAGGATGCAACTTCCTTCACACTGACCACTAGCCACTCTACTCTGCTGCTTCCATGTTGTTTATAGGGGGGGAAATGTGAAAAAAACAGTGAAATGAGCATTGGGAAGAAAAATTGCAATTTGTTGAAGTATGCAAGGTAAAGAAAGGGTGCATACGAGGATTTATATCATCTTCATGCTGCACAATACTTCCGAATATAAAAGTTAAAAACTGGTCTGGGAGGCAAGATGGCAGTGGTGAAAGTGTAGTATTTTTCTTTTTTAATCATTCTAAACAGGAGTGAAAATATGACTGAATTATATGCCAGTCATAGTACAAAAATCAGATGTATATACTCTGTAATTTGATAAATCCTTACCATGAACATTGGTAGATTTCACGGTGCATAAAAAAATATTTTAAGCTTTTTATTTTGTTTTAAAACTAAATTAGTGAGGAATAATGTGAGGGATAGAAAGAAGAGACATCAGAGAGAAAAGGATCATTTTCCTAAAGGGGTAGCAGAGAACTGAAATAATGGGTAATAGGGTTGGAAAACTTCCTTCTGATCTTGAGATTTTCTCACTCTAAGCCATGAAAGCACATGTAGTATAAAGGTTATAAGCTAAAAGTTGTATATTACATTTTAAAAGGTACTCCCTTCATTCTATCTGGCATTATCCTAATTTGTTTTATTCTCTTATTCCACCAATAATGGTATAAATTAATATTTATTTAAGAGCTGTTCTGGACCAAGTACTGTGTGATTCATTTTTACAAACATTGTCTCTAGTCTTTAAAAGGCCTCTGAAACGTGTATAGAATCATTTTCCTTGCCCAGATGAAGAAAGTAGATTCAGAGATGTTGAGCGTTTTGTCTAAAGAGCCAGAAGAAGGTATGGTACTGGAATATGATCTTAGATTTGTGAAATTCTAGTCCATGAACCTTCCAGGTGCTATAGCTGTAGACTCTGTGAGAACCAGTCTTGTCCTCTTAAGGTGTCCCCAAAGCACCTGGCACAATGCTGTCTATGATGTAGGTGCTCAATGAGCATTTATTTATCACACAAGAACTCAGTGAGGCATTGTTGTCAGGTGTAGCCAAGACTTATGGTTCTAATCATGGCCTTGTCACCAGTTAATTGTAAGACTATATCATCAAATCACTTATAGTTTCATTTTCTTCAATTATAAAATGAGACTTAAAAAGTTGTAAGAATCAAATGATAGCATGTGGTATAAACTACTCTACATGTGGCGTGAAACCACTTTACATTCCTCGTAATGCTGTCACCTCACCAGTCAGCCCAACACAGCATTTAACCTATGAGGCATGTTGGTTCATCCTTCTAGATTTCTTCCATGGGGTACAGACTTTCACCCTCTCTTTTTGTATTTATGCATAGAATGGCAGCCACAGAGAATTTGCTATAACAGTGGTAGGATGAAGTATAGTGTTTAGGATCTAATCTGTTACTTAGGCCACAACCTAACACATTTTTTGTTCACTTGTCTGTACTTTGGGTAAGTCCCATAGGCAGCAGTATATCAGTGAGTTTAAGACCATCTCCTATTGCTCCTTTTTTTGTTGGCTAATACTTTCTAGCTCAACCCTAGCCGTATTTTGTTAGGCTTGTCAAAAATAAATTCTCTGGGCAATTTTATGGGATAATGGAAATGTTTTCTCTCTTCCTGACTCTGTAAAAGCAGTAAGTGTCTTGCTTCAGCTGCACATTGTATGATACATGGTGATGCCCAGGGTCCTATTATCAGAGTTTATGGAGCTAGTCTGGACAGCCATCTCCTGTGACTGGAATGAAAGACAGGAGTTAGAAGGGTAAAGTGACCTACAGGAAATTTAGATTTCTGAATTGCTTGTCAAATGCTCCAGATAGTAAGGCTATGTATCTTTGGAGGTAGCTGAGGGAGAAATTTAACCCTTGTTTAGTGAAGACCAAGAAAAGCATGAGGCTTCCTGATGCAATATTACATGGTGACTTTAAAATTTTCTTCAGGAAAAATGGCTAGAGGATTAAGTGTTTCTTGAAAATACCCTTCTTTTATGTGGTTTGATATCTTTCGCTAAACCTGAGCACTTACATTGTTGACTGTGATAGGAAATATACAACTAAAAGAATTTTATCTAATAGTGTTAATATTTAAGGCTTGAAACTCTGTTGGTGATAGTGTGCCTGTTCTAGAACACCAGTGTTTAAGTTAAAAGATTATAAATTTGAAAAACAGTCGACGTGAGATTAGGAACACAGAGAACGATTTTACATTTCTCTGCACTGACAAGTTCACTTTGAAGTTTTCCCCACTCTCGTCTCTTGCATTTACATACAAGATTGTGCTTATTTATCAAATATATCAGGGGGTCAACTGTTTCCATTTTTGTTCAACAACTGTGTTTATTTGATTATCCAGGAGACAGCTTCACTTAGAGCTCTAGGCAGTAGGGAAGAATGCAGCTCAGATCTAGTTAAATAAGACACAAGGAATTCAAATGGAACAACATATAACTAGCAGTTGGTTAAAATCTGTTTTCTAAGTTTCTGTAGTAATATCAGTACAAGTCAGTGCTTTTCTCTTCCCATTATGGAGAAGACGTAGGACTGTGCCATTAGTGGTCAAGACCACAGGCTGTAAAGCTGTGTTGTCTGGGATCAAAGGCCCCTTCTGCTCCATGTGAGCTAAGACAACATGAGCATGTTACTAGAGCTCTCTGCCCCCAGTTGCACATCTATAAAATAGGGATAATAATAGTATCTACCTCCATGGTTGCTTTAAAGATGAAATGACAATATATTTAAAAGGGCTGGTACATGGTAAGTATTACATAAACATTTTTATCACGAAATAATTGTTAGACAACTAATTATGATTAGTTTCAGCCTTTTTCTATATACTAGAAGAAATACTAGAAATTCCATTGTGTAGACCTCAGTAAGGTGGTAGATAAACACACATTTTATTGTACATAAAGTCATAGATTATTAGAACCATTAGAAAACAGAGACTCTCAAGCCCAACCCCTGACTTTATAAGTAAAAGTTCTTACATCCAGCTAGAAAAATAACTTATTTCTAGTCATGCTGCTTATAACAAGAAATAAATGACTAGAACTCCTGTCTCCTCTGAACACCAGGCCCGAAGATTTTCCTGAGACTCTCTGCTGTGTATATAAAAGTAAAAATTTAAATTTGTCCCTAACATTGGTGATTAGTTAGCTAGAATTGTCCCTATATTATCAGTGGAACTAGCTCATCTACAGAGATCTACCACAGGTGTGGAATATAGGAGAAAGATTTTGTGAGTTACTTAGAATCAAGGCAGAAATGTTCTCCAGTTAAATAAGCTAACACATTTTATCTGTTATGGCAGCAGGAGCCATTAGATGTGATCCTTTCAAGTTCAGGTGCTGTCTGTCAGAGCAGCGGGTGAAGGTCCTCTATAATATAGACACCAGGAAAGAGACCTGGTCTCCTGAGCTTTATATCTAGTGACAAACACACTGTCTGCCTGCAGCTGGAAGAAAGTAGGTGTGATTAGAATTAGGCTTGTAACAAAGCACAACTTAATTGGCAGGAGAAGTAGCAATTCAGATGTGATGGGGAGTAATGCTGTAAGACAGTGGTTCTCAACCCTCACTGTACATCAGAAACATCTGGGAGATTTTAAAAACTACCAATTCTCAGGATCCACTCCAGAAATTATGATGAAAATAGTCTGGGGATATGGCCAAAACAAAAGTATTTTTTAAACCTCCTGGTTGACTCTAACGTGAAACCAAGAGTTAAGAACCATGAACCTAAAATTAATTTTCTCACTGAGCCTCTTCTGGAATGGCCCCTTCTCTCATTACCATCTTTTTTATTCAAATAACCTCTACTTGAAATATGAAGATTGCCATTATACGTATCATTTTCATTCAACCTTTCTTTTATTGACTTAAATATTTTCATGTGTCTAACATCAAACTAGGTGTTGGGATTGCAACAATGAGCTTTAAGAATGAAAAGACCTTGGCTTTTATCATCTGCAAAGACTGGATCTACATAAATGTTAAATTTAAATCAGAATTAGTGAAAAAAGACAAAAAGTGAGAGATATGCTATTTGTAGATAACATGATTTTATATATAGATAATACTAAAGAATCCACCAAAAAACTACTAAAGTTAATCAACAAATTCAACAGAGTTGTATGATAGAAGATCAACATGCAAAAATCAGTTTTGCTTCTATAAAATTTGAAAAGAAAATTAAGAAATCAATTCCATTTCCAGTATCATCCAAAAGGATAAAATACTTAAGAATAAATCTAACCAAGGAGATGAAGGATTTGTACCCTGAAAAACTACACAACATTGTTGAAAGTCATAAAGAAGATCTAAGTAAATGAAAAGACATCTTGTGTTCATGGATTGGAAGACTTAATATTGTTAAGATGGTAATACTGCCCCCAATTAATCTAAAGTCTCAAGGCAATTCCTATCAAAATTCCAATGGCTTTTCTTTCTTTTTATTTTTTTGCAGAAATGGAAAATCCAATCTTGAAAATTCTGTGGAATTCACAGGGGCCTCATGTAGCAAAACAATACTGAAAAAGAAGAACAAAGTTAAAGTGCTCACACTTCTTGATTTCAGAACTTATTACAGAGCTACAGTAATCAAAACAGTGTGGTACAGGAATAAAGATAGATATATAGATCTGTGGAATAGAAATAAATTCAAGCATATGGCCAATTGATTTTTAACAAATGTGCCAAGATCATTCAGTGGGAAAAGGATAGTCTCTTCAACATATGGTGCTTCAAACTGAATGCCCACATGCAAAAGATTGAAGTTAGACCCTTTGCTCACATTATATAGAAAAATTAAGTCAAAGTAGATCAAAGACTTAAATATGAAAGCTAAACCCATAAAACTCTTAAAAGAAATCATAGGTGTAAATCGTGACCTTGGATTTGGCAATGGATGCTTAGATATGACGTTAAAAGCATGAGCAACAAAAGAAAAACTAGATATATTGGACTTTAAAAAAATTTAAAAATTTGTCTATCAAAAAACATTATCAAGATATTCAAAAAACAACCCATAGAATGGTAGAAAATATTTCCAAACCATATATCTGATTAGCATCTACTCTCCAGAATATACAAAGAATACTTCCAACTCAATGACAAAAGATACACGATCAAATTATAAAATGGGCAAAGAACTTGAATAAACGTTTTTCCAAAGAAGATATATATATATATATGACTAATAAGCACATGAAAAGATGCTTAACATTATTAGCAATTAGTGAAATGCAAATCAAAATCAGTGTGGTACCACTTCACACCCATTAGAATGACTATAATAACAAAGAGAGAAAATTTCAAGTGTTGATGAGGATGTCAAGAAATCAGAACCTTCATACATTGATGGTGGGAATATAAAATGGCACAATGTCTGTGGAAAACATTTTGGCCTTCCCTCAAAAAGTTAAGCATATAATTACCATATGACTCAGCAATTCCACTCCTACATGTATATCCCAGACATTGAAGACTGGTACTCAAACAAATACCTCTATATGAATGTTTGTGTGGCACTATTCACAACAGCCAAAAGGTGGAAACAACCCAATGTTCATTAATTGATAAACAGATAAACAAAATGTGGCACATACATACATACAATGGAATATTATTTGACCATACAAAGGACTGAAGTGCAGACATATCTTACAGTGTAGATGAACCTCAAAAACATTACACTAAATGAAGGAGGCCAGTCACAAAAGGTCACATGTTCTATGATTCCATTTATATGAAATATCCAGAATAGGTAAGTCTTTAGAGATAGAGTGCATCGATGCTTGCCAGGATCCAAGGAATAGGGAAATGGTGAGTATTACAGGATATGTTTGGGGAATAATGAAAATGTTTTGCAACTTTATAGAGGTGGTGGTTGCACAACATTGTGAATGTACTAAATGCCTCTGAATCATACACTTGAAAATTGTTAATTTTATTATGTGGATTTCACCTCAATTAAAAATAAAAAAGCATAGAGGTAACAGAACCTGATGCTCACACAGGGCTGAGAATAGTTCCTGTTCCCATCAGCTAGACTGGAAAATCTCATTCACAAGGCATTAGAATTTACAGAAAGGTGTTGTTTCAGGAGTGGGGAATAATTATCCTCAGACTGAGTAAAACTTCTCTTTTGCTACCTAACAAAACAAGACTCAAATGGATAAAATTGTTTCTGAGGAATTTAATTGCAGTGCAGAACAAAGCTCAAGAATACTCAAAGGAAAACGAATATATACAGCACCCAACAAAGATAAAATTCACAGTGTCTAGCATCCCATGAAAAATTACCAACATACAAAGAAAACATGACCCTTAATGAGAAAAAATAAATTAATCATCAACCCAGATCAGCACAGATGTTAGAATTAAATGTTATTAATATGTTAGAATTAAAAACTATGATCATTTATATGATCAAAGAGTTAAGCAGAAATATGGAGGACATATGAAAATGGATATTTTCATATAAAATCAAACTCCTAGAGATAAAAGTTATAATTTCTAAGATGAAAATCCACTAGATGGGATTAATGGAAAATTAAACATTGCAGAGGAAGACATTAGTGAATTGAAGATATAGTAATGGAAACTATACAAAGACTCACTGAAAAGAGAAAATTTTTTAAAAGGGAACAGAGCATCAATGAATTGTGGGACAATTTTAAACAGCCTAATAAACATGTAATTGGAGTCTTTAAGGAGAGGAAAGATGAAATGCAATAAATATTTGGAGAAAAAAGTGATCAAAAATTTTCCAAATTTGATGAAAACCCACAAGTATAAAAATCCCAATAAAACTGAAAAACAAGAAACATGACAAAAATTACATCATGGTGTGTCAGAATCAAATTCTCAAAACCAGTGATAACTAGAAAATCTTAAAAGTAGCCAGAGGAAAAAGACATGCTATGTGCAGAAACACAAAAGAAAAAGAGTCTAACAGATTTTCCATTGAAAACAATGCAGTTGAGGAGAGAATCAAACAACATCATTAAAGTACTGAAAGAAAAAGAAAATAACTGACAATATAGAATTCTATAACCAGTGAAAATATCTCTCAAATGAAGATGAAATAAAGATTTCTTCAGACATACATGAGATGGAAGAATCCATCACTAGCTGACCTACACTACAAGAAATGTGAAAGGAAGTCCTTCCAGCAGAAGAAAAATTACAGTGGACGGAAATATGGATCCACACGATGGAATACCAGTAATGGTAACTATATGAATAAATATAAGAATATTCTTTATTATTTAAATTTATTTGAAAGATAATTGACATTTAAGCAAAAATAACATCAATGCAGTTTGGATTTTATAACATATATAAAAGTAAAATGTGTGCCAACAAGTGCAAAAAAGTAAAGAGAGGAAGAATGGAAGTATACTGTGGAATATTATTTTAATTGAAATGGTATACTATCACGTGAATGTAGACTGGTGAGTTAAAGTTAAATGCTATAAAGCATAAAGCTATAAAACATAAAGCAACCACTAAAATAATAAAATAAAGAATTATAGGTAGTAAGTCAACTAAAAAAATAAAATAATAAGAACATAATGAATGGCTAAAATTAATAATAATAATAATAATAAAATAGACTAAAAGCACAAAATGTTGGAGAGAACACAGAACAACGGGAACTTTCAGACACTATTGCTAGTGTTTATTGTATTATCATTTATCACTTTCAAAAATGTTTGAGAGTTTCTAATAAAGCTGAACATATGCACACTGTATGATGAAATAATTTCACCCCTACATATACATATATGTATATAACTATACATATATATGAAATTGATGAGTCTGTTACAAAAAAAAGTTAAAAAAGGAAAAAATATCCATCAACATTATAATGGATAAAGTATAGCATATTCACACAATGGGATATTGTAAAGCAATGGGAATAAGCGAAGTATGCTACATGCAATAATGAAGATGAATTTCATAAACATATTATTGAACTAAAGATGCCACAGATATGGAGCACATCTTATATAATTCCATGTATATATGATTCTATGGGGCTAGAAGTCAGGATAGTGATTACCTTTCCAGGCCAGTTATAACTGGAGTTGAGAAAGGGGACTTCTGAGATGCTTGTGATGGTCTGTTTCCTTAAATGAATGGTGGTTATACAGAGGTATTCACTTTGTGGGAATTTATCACTTATGGTTGTGCACTTTTCTTTATGCATATTATACTTTTTTAAAAAATGCACTTGAAAATCACGTAATGGAAGTTGTATATCCTGATAGCAAATGTAGTTTAAACTTCCAAGACTTTCAAGTATTCAAGGTCTGTGAAATGAAAATAGCCTCTATTACAATGTTATCTAGCTCTATATACTTGATGAAGACTTGTCATGATGAAGATAGGGTAGGTATGATGGCGAAGGTGATGGGAAAAAGAATGGTTTCCTTTGTCAAGAACTATGATAAAATTTGCAATTCTTAAAAAAGAAGTTACAAAAGGAAAAGAAATTAAAAAAAAATTAACCTTAATCTTTCTACCCAGAGTAAACTGATATTGATCTTTTTGTTGCATATACTTCCAGAGGTTGTGGGGTGTGTGTGTGTGTAGATGATTTTGCATTTTGATTTATCTTGCTTTTCTACATACATGGAAATAATGAGCACACTGTTTTATAATGCATTTTTTTGGTCCTTTAGTGGCATACGGTGAACATTTTTCCATTTTTATAATTGTGTTCCAATCATATTACTCTAAATGATGATAATTTCAGCTTACTTACATACTTACTTACATAAGGACACAAAGATTTCTCCTTAATATTTTACAATTTGGATGGGCATTAATATAACAGAAAATAGGGTTTATTTAAAAATAGGGTTGAAAGTCAGCACTCAAAAGAATTGACTTCCAGGATGCACACAGTGAATATCAAAGTGTATCATTAATAATTTGTTTGCTTTTTGTCATCTCTGCATGATTCGAATTTTTTAAGGAAATATAAGGTAGGTGACAAATCTGTCACTCACCTAACAATTTAAAGTATGCATTACTATTTTGTCTGGTTTAGGCCTTTCAAGAGTGAGGTCAGGGAAGTTAAGTTGATGTGTACTGGGGGAGACTGTTCCACACTTTCCAGGGTAACTTAGGCATGGAGGCAAAGATACTTTCTTTCTGTGTTGACCCACCTGGGTATTACTCCTTTACATTCCCTCAAGAAAGTTTTCTGCTGGGATTGCTGAGGTTATTTGGCCAAGTCATGAGAATAGCTCTGAAATTGTCTACATTCTGCAAATGACTCAGTATTAAATCTTAAATACAAGGTGCATATATGAGCTGCTCATTTGAAAATTGGTTCAGTGAAATTTCAAATTTATTACTCAAATAACTAAATACAACCAACTTCAACTTTTTGAGTAGGGCATGAACTTTTCACAGCAGTGTATCTATCATCATGATTGGGCTAGAGCTCTGTAACTTAATTCAGCTGCCTCCTGCTACAGCATGCAGGACTGGCTAGATCTTGAGTAAATTTGGGTCATGGTGAGCTTACTGCCCTGGGACAAGGGGACTAATAAACACCTTCTCTGTTTGAGAGTTGAATTAAGGTCACTGAGGATCATCTCACTGCATCATTCTTTGTTTTTTTCTTTATAAGCTGCAGTTTTCAAGATGCATCTTGTCATTTCCCAGAGCTTATTTGAGTCACTAATACTCATTAATATAAATGCAAAATCTTAAGTCATCATTATGCAAATTAACAGTCAGGTGAATCTCTATAGGTCTGTACTTTCCATGAATCAAATAGAACTAATTTAGTAGCATTATCTATCAGCATACTCAACCACACAGACCAATACTTATACAAATTATCACCATCAATTCTAATTGGTGCTAAATTATGGAAATCACAATTCATTTATCACAGCCTACTTTCATTAGGACTGTTGCAGTGTCTTTAAGAGTAGAATTCCATGCCCTAATCTGAAAAATGATCTTAGAGTATTCCATTTTCTATAGCAACCACATCTCTAGGCCCTATTTCAGATTTTAAAAGAACAGGGATTTTTAACATAGAGTTTATAGATCCATTGGGTTGGATTGAAAGATATTATGAAGCCCCTAAAATGTCCATCCACTGCTCATGTTGTTGCTTGCATATTTTATGTAAAGAAGGTCTGTAACTTCCACAGATTTTCAGAAGATCCCACATTTCTGTAAGATTCACAAACATAGACCCATTCCCAGGTCAGTGACATTGTAATGTGTAATGTGCAAGTGAAGTGTAATGTTGTAAATAAGATCCAGACTTTGATCCCCTTTCCCTCTTAATGTACCCTATTTTACACATTCTTACTGGCCCCTCTCACCTGCAAATGCTAAGAGTCCTTGTTTTGTAACTGAGCTGTAAGATCCTGGATCTCATGGCTCTCCTATTAGACATAAAGAAATATATTTATTGATAAAATTCAACAAGTATTTGTTGAATATATGAAGTGCACCAACACTATGCTAGGTCCTATGAGCATATACATGGCAAAGTAGAAGCAGAGCTGCACATCCTTAACACAGCAAACTGAGATCAATTAACCCTGGGTAAATTAAGACAGAAGTCATTCATATGAAGACTGCAGTTTGAATAAGAATGGGCGATTTTTAGCAGGATACATACTAGGAGTGGAAGAGGGCATATCTCTTCAATTACAAGCTATAGGGAATTTCTAGGCATTCCGAAAAGAAAGAAGTGGCCAGAAAAGAAGAGATGTAACCAGAAAGGAAAGAAAGTGAATTCTCTTGGCCTCCTTCATAATTTTGCAATGTCTAATTCTGAATACATAGAGAAAAAGTCAACAGTGGGTTTTTATATCACAGAAATGACTCTGGGCAGTAGTTTTCAAGCTGAGCACTATGTACTTCTCCACAGTCTTTCTGAAAAGATAGGATGCGAGAGAAGCAAAGTATAAAGGTGAAGCTAGGACACAGTAATCTTGATATCTTGACGAGAGCAACTCTGCTTTAATCTATTTTACATTTTGTCCCTTATCTTCTTTTGAATAATGGATTCCACTATATAGGTGCTAGAGAGATTACTGATAGGTAGATAACGAATGGGTGGATGGATAGAAAGGTGGATGATGTTTGGTACAAAGAATATGCCTGATACCTGTGGGTGAAGAGGGCACAGAGTGACCTTCTAATCCCTGTTCTTTGAGTCAGTCTTGTCTTGTTTCTATCCTTCCTCAGATGTGGACCTACAGTCAGTTGCTTCAAACCACAAACTATTATTTAAGAGTTATCTCTGAGTATGTCCTGTATAATCACAATAGATACAGTCTCTGTTTCTAGCTCTTACCAGCTGGTTTCTGACACTATTTTCCTTTTTATTTACCCTGGCAAATCCAAGCATATAACTCTCTTCTACTTCTCTTTCCAAATTCAACAGCCCTATTTAATAAGAACCAAAAATCTTAAAAATGAGTAAGTTATAATAAAAGCAATAGTTTCACATTATATTCATTTATGGAAGGAACTAGTGGTAAAAATCTAGAATGAGAGCAAATACACAGGATAAGGGTAAAATGAAGTGTAAGGGCTGAAGTTTCCAATCAATAAAACTCTTCATTTCTCTTCTTCAATGTTGAACAAAAAAATAATGTTTAAGTATTTAAGCACTTGTGCTTTCTTCTCTAAAATGTACCCTTATTCAAAAGTCAAGGGTAAATTTCATCACCACTCTGTGAAAGACTGTCAACGGACCTCAATGTGGATGAATCTTCTAGATTTTCTTATTGTTTGCCTCACCTGCTAGGGAAATTCCTGGAATGAGGAATAAAAATAGATATTCAGAGACCAGTGTGGTTATTTGATTCATCACCTTGTCACCTAAGGAAAATTCACATAATTTAATTCCTCACCCTCCTGTCTCTGTATTTTCTCTGCTGTCTGTCACAGGAGGGCAGTGCAGATGCATATAAATGAGACCAGGCTAGGCAGCCACCCAAGGCATTTTTCTCAGTCTGGAAAAAGTGTCTTAATGATATTTATAAAAGTCTCTGAGAGGACGGTTGTATAAGCAGTTGTCAACCTTAAGAGAGTTTAGGAGACAAAAAATAGAGGCAAGGTGAGATCTAGGGGTGGTACTAAAAACCATGGTAAACAACATTATTTTTCTTAGTCTAAAGTCATATGATATGATGTAAGCTTTGCAATGTTGATATATTTGTAAGAAAATGTCCTTGGTCCAGACAGAATCTTATTCCAACTACCACTGAATAACAAGAACAGAAAAAGAATTGAAGATATTTATCAGAAACGGAAGAAGAATCTATTTGTGAACGACTTTCCAACAAAAACTTTATGTTGTTAATAAAGACACACTTAAGAATAAATGAGATTAAAAACAAGTATTTGTCTTAACAAATTTTCTCTTAAAAATTAAAAAAAAGAATAAATGAGGTAGATGAGAGCTGATACGTTATATTTCACAGGATCGGTGAAGAATCTGCTCTCTTTCCCAAAAACACGATATTACAAAATGACTAGATACAGAAAGTTTCATAAGAACTTACTATGCTACATTGATTTAAAATATAATATCATTTCCTATAAAAATTCAAAAAGGTCAGAGATATATAAGAAATATGATGATTAATAAATGTGGCTATAAGCTACTTTTTAATCTGCTTCGATTTGTTCTCTTTAATAACAATGCCATTACTTGGACAAAAATAAAGAAGGGATAATGACCCAATTTATGGGTGCCATCAGCACGAAGAAAGAGCTGGCATGACTTTTAGAAACCCAAAGTTCAAAATCATGTCAATCATCAATAATACTGGGTAAAAACCAGAATATGACATTGAAATTATAAAGAAAAGGGTTGCATTTATATACCTGTTCGACTCTGCCTTACTTCCTTTCCTAAGCCATCATTTTCATTCCCTTCCCTCCTTGATTAGAACCTAAACTCAGGAAAGCACCTTATAAACACATTCCATTTAAGTTATAAATAGTTACTAGTTAAAAGGAGATGGCACCTATGAGTTTTGCATGCTGACAGATGATAACTAGGTTCTTAACTAAGAAATTGGGGCTTTAACTTGAAATTTAGGTCAACAGCAATCTTTATTTGTGTGTGTGGAGAGATTATCCCAAGACCCATTAATAACATTTCATGTGAGGCTGGATAATCCACCTATCAGTGGAGAAAGCACAAAGTTACTGGGCTGCTGGGTCGGGGAATAATGGATTCCATGCAGAAAGTTCAGGAGAAGGGCATTCAAACACTCACTAATTAATTCAACATTGTTAATACCTCTAATTTACAAAAAATAAAGAGTTCAGTGTCCTTGTGGCCTCTTCTTTGTCATCTTTACCAATTCGTTATCCTATATCTGACCTTTAGATTTTAAGTTATTCAAACATCTCTCAAATCCTTTCTCTTTTGACTTAGGATCTTCTACTTGATCTTTTTACTCCATGCTCTAATCCACACCATTGTCTTCAAGTACAAATGTGTGCAAATAATCTTTTCAAATTTATTTCTTTCTCCTGAGTTTACACCCTTTTATCCAACTACTTTCCTAACATGTCTAGCTGAAGTACCTCAAAGGCCACTCAACTCACCATGTCTGAAATTAAATTTATTATCTTTTCCTCAAAACTGCTTCTTATCCAGGGTTACATATCTTAATGAGTGGAGCCATAATTTGTATAATTGTGCAAGTCAGAAATCTAGCATTTAACCCTGATCGCTCCTAGTTCCTCACCATTGTAACCAATACGTTTTCATTTGTTATTAATATTACCTTCTAAATATCTCTCAAAACCATCTTTTTATCTTAATAACTCCACCCTCAGTTTCACCTACCTTCATCCCTTGCTTGGACCACTCTAATAGTTAGCTAATGGCTTTCACATTTGATTCCTGCCTCCTTTTAGTCCATTCTATACATGACAAACAGAGTGATATTTTAAAAATGGAGATATTATTACTCCCTCTCCCTAACTCATTTTCTCCTTAGGTCCCTAGAACTTCTTTCAGCTTTTAGAATACAGTACTCCCTCACAAGTCAAGTTCTTTGCACTTGTCCTTTCTTTCATCTGCCTTGAACATTTTGTTCAAACACTCAAAACTCCTATTCAACTCTTAGCTCTCAACTCACATAGCTTTGTCTTAAAATAGACTTCCTTGATGTCCCATATTGAATCCTTCATAGGATTTCATAACACCTTGTATTTTTTAACATAGTATGTGTAAGACTTTGTAAATATATTTGTGTGACCCTTCCATGTCTGCTTCACCCTCTACACTATAGGTTCCACAAAGGCAGGTATCATATCATATGTTTTTCCATGATTCACTGCATAGCATATATTTACAAGTTAAAAAATATGTGCTCATTGAGTAAGTGAAAGAAATAATACATGAGTAAAACAAAACACTTAAAAATTAGAAACCTACAAAAAGAACTTGTAGAATCCTGAAAACAAGTTGTGCTTTTTTTGTTCTATTGGTATTTAACTGGGTTAAAACCCATCAGGTTGTATTGAGGAGCAATGTAATTTTTTTAAGTTTATTTGGGAGAATTTAATATGAAATCAATGACAAGAAGTTTAAATTGATGGAGGCATTGAGCAAGAAAATCTTTTGAACATCTTTAAGATTTTCATCAGTTTCTGTTGAAATCAGTTCAAAGAAATTGCTAGACCCACTGCTAAAATATGCTATGGATTGGATAAATGTGCTTGAGTATAAAGGGAATTTTTTAAAACTATTTTTCCTTCAACATATTTATTTATTTAATGTTATTTGCACATATTCCTTTGTTCTTTATGTTTTTATACAAGAGAAACATCATTCCTCTTCTTTCTCTTTTTAAAAATTCAAACACATATATTCTTTGTATTCTCCATTTAAAATATACTTGCCCCTGTGCAAAATAGCAATTGATTCAAGCTTCCCAATAAAATACTAATCTGGAAGTTGAACCAATCCTTGATGCTTTCTATAATTTTTTTCCAGAATCAGATTTTTGTCTCCTTCCTATTAACTTCAAAAGAGATTTTTAAGTATTTATAAAGTATAGGACTTAAATATTTAAAATAGATGCAATAAATCCAGATTAATATTTGTTCAAAATGTTCTGAGATTCAATTATGTTATTTTAAACTTTTACTGAGATACTTCTTTACAAACTTGGTAATGATTTATCTGAAGCCACAGCTAGGCAGCTCTTCAACTAAAGACCCACAGTAAGTTATGAGATTAACATTTAAATTGGTGAACTTCAATTGAGCAGATTGCCCTCTGTAATGTGGGTAGCCCTCATCCAATCAGTTGAAGGCCCGAATAGAAAAAGACCAGCCTCTCCAGACAAAAGGGAATTCTCCAGTAGACTCTCTTGGGACTTCATCTGCACCACTGGCTCTCCCAGGTCTTGAGCCTGCCAGCCCATACTGCAGATTTTGGACTTGCCAGCTGCCATAATCACATGAACCAATTCCTTATAATAAATCTCTCTCTATATATATATATATACATCCTATTGGTTCTGATTCTCTGGAGAACTCTGACTAATACACTGAGCATTAATGGTTATAGGACTATTCACACTTCAGGTTCAACTACACAAAGTAGTTGAATGTAAAAGAATGAAAAAAGATCCACCATATAAACATTAACCATAGTAGTCCTATAGTGACTTTAGTAATATGAATCAGAATTTATTTAAATTTTTAAAAAGTTAATCAAAAAAGAGGGATATCTTATAATGAAAACAATAGTCAATTCATTGGGAAGATAAAGCAATTGCAAACATATACACACCTAAAATCAGAGAACAAAAATACATGAAGCAAAAATTAAGAATTGAAGGGAGAAGGAGATAACACAACAAAACTAGTCAGAAACTTCAATAGTCCACTCTCAAAAGCTGATTGAATAGCTAGATAGAAAATCAGTAAGGAAAAAAAAGGCATGGATAACACTATCAATCAACTTAACTTACATCCATAAAACACTCCACTGCAATACAGAAAACAATTCATTATAAGCACACATGGAACATTCACCAAGACAGAACATGGTCTAGACCACAGAAAAGTCTTAATACATTTATAAGAACTGGAATCACACAAAATGAATCCTGACCAAAATGGAATTAAATTAGAAATCAAAAACAGAATAAAATTTGAAAAAAATACAAATATTTGGTAAGTAAATAATACATTTCTAAATAGCCTGTTGGTCAAAGAGTAAATCACAATGCATGTTTTAAAATATTTTAACTTAATGAAAAGGAAAGTACAACAGATCAAAATGTGTAGTATTAATCTAAAGCAATGTTATAGGGAAATTTAGAGTCATAAATGCCTATATTAGAAAAGAAGATATAAAATCAATAACTTAATCTTCCACATTAAGAAACTAGAAAAGAGCAAACTAAAAGTAAGCAGAGGAAGAAAATAATAAATATTAGGGTGAAAATCAGTGAAATAAGCAACAGAAGAACAATGGAGAAAATCCAATGAAATGAAAAGTTGGTTCTTTGAAAAGATTAATAATGCTGACAAACTTTTAGCTACACTATAAAAAAAGAATGATATTACTAAAACCAAAGAGGGAAAATTATTACTAACATTTCAGAAATACAAAGGATTATAAGTGGGTACTATATATATAAAACCTGGATTAATTAGAAAAATTCCTAGAAAGACAGTAATTCCTAGAACTGACTCAGGAAGAAATGGAACTTCTAAAAGAAAAATAACAAGTAAAGTAGTTGAATTACTAATTTAAAAGTTTCCAAAGTAAAAATCCCAGGCACAGATGGCTTCACTGTCTAGATCTATGAATCATTTATGGAAAAAATAATGCCGGTTCTACAAGATCTCCTCCAACTTTTATAAAAGGAGAGAACGATTCCCACCTTATTTTATGAGACCAACATTATCTAATACCAAAACACCAGATGAAGATACAAGAAAGGAAAACTATAGGCCAATATCCCTTATGAACACAGACACAAAGTCCTCAACAAAACACTGGCAAAGTAATTGCAATAACGTATAAAAATACAATGACCAAGTATGATTTAAAGGACAAAAATCATATGATCATCTCAATATACACAGGAAAAAAAAGCATTTGACAAACCGAAATTCATTCACGATTAAAAACAAAACAGGGGGCGCCCAGTGGCGCAGCGGTTTAGTCTGCGCTTGGCAGCCCGGGGTTCGCGGGTTCGGATCCCGGGCACCCGCCGACGCACTGCTTGTCAGCCATGCCGTGGCGGTGTCCCATATAAAGTAGAGGAAGATGGGCACGGATGTTAGCCCAGGGCCAGTCTTCCTCAGCAAAAAGAGGAGGATTGGCAACGGATGTTAGCTCAGGCCTGGTCTTCCTCACAAAAATAAATAAATAAATAAAAAATAAAAACAAAACCTCTCAACAAACTAGAATAGAAAGGAGCTTAGTCTACCTGATAAGAGTTTCCATCTATGAAAAACCCACAGCAAATATTATATTAACGCCAAAAGCCTGAATGCACTCTTAAACCTCAAAAGTTAGAAGACAACTCAATTAAAAACATGCAAAACATTTACATCAATATTTTCACCAAAGAAGCATATGTATGTGCATACATGTGTTTATGTGTGTATGTATGTGTGTGTAAATGGCTAATAAACACATGGAAAAAAAGGCTCAACATCATTGGCCATTAGAAAAATAAATTAAAACCACATAAAATACTATTTCATATCCATTAGAATATCTATAATCAAAAAGAATAATAACAATAATTGTTGAAATGGATAAGTTTCAAAAACATATTCTAAGTGAAAGAAGCCAGACAGAATAGACCACATATTATGTGACTGACTTAATTTATATAAAATATGCAGAAAAGGCAAATTTCTGTGAACAGTAAGTATTTTAGGGCTTGCCTGGAGAGAACAGGTATTGATTGCATGGGGAATATTTTAAGCGTGATGGAAATGTTCTAGAACTGGATTCTGGTAGTGGTTGTCCAACTCTGTAAAATTTACTAAATATCATTAAATTGTATATTAAAATGGTTGAATATAATGATATGTAAGTTATACATTAGTAAAGCTCTTAATAAAAAAAAGAAATCTCACTATTACAGTGAGGGCTGAGAAGGGTACCTATATTTTTCAGCACTCAAAAACCATTTATTCATGTATATCTCAGTGAAAACATTCAACCATATATACAATGTGTGAACAATTTTATAATCCCACATTACTTATGTAATGAGTACTTGTAAAGCATATTTTTCTGTTCTTTGGATGTATATCCACTGCATTTGGTGTCTCTCTACCCAAGATTTATAAGTAGATTACATATATCTACTCTGTTCCTTAAGACATTTTCCAGAATAGCAAGCATTATAATACCAACAGAAAACTTTAAAAGTGGGCAGGATTGTCAAGATTCTTAATGATTATTTCATAGATGATAGAATGAGCCAGAAACATAAGAGGAAGTGGCTTCCCCCAGCTTTCTATTGTAATTGACAGAATTGGACTGAGGTTTGGTTTGCCACATTACTTTTCCTGCCTTTTTTCTACCTGGGTAAACTATATCTGGGGTAAACAAAACATTCTAGATATGCTCTGAAAAGGCCTGTCAGAGACTGATGCACTGAATCCCCAGCAGTGAGACGAAAAGTTAGCAGTTAGTCACCTCCATGCCAAGCCTGTGAGGAGCGGAGTGTCCAGGTGTGTCAGGTCAAGGAAATTTCTTTCCCAGTACAGCGGCAGCTATTTTCACCCCCTGACTTCAGATCCAACCAACCAGGACCAGATTCATAATTTGCAGGACCTGGTGCAAAATAAAAATTCTGGGCTCCTTGTTCAAAAATTACTAAGAATTTCAAGACAGTGAGAGCAGAGCATTAAACCATATGTTGAGTCCTTCTGAGCAAGGTGCCTGTGTGACTACACAAGTGACAAGTCCATGAAGCCTGCCCTGCTTCTAAACAAACTGTTACCGGGTGAGCTGGCTGGTTTTTTCCAGTTCTTGTTCAGCGTCACAAAAGAATTTGTGAGCGAACACACAAAGTAAAGTTCACAGCAAGAAGGGATTTATTTGCAAAGCGAAAGTACACTCCAAAAGAGGGAGTGGGCAGGCTCCAGGTGAGCACTGGGGCTTGAGTAATTTTTAGGTTATATAGGTTGTGGAGGGGTATAGGAGGGGATTGAAGGGGGTTTGTCCACTTGGCTTGTTGCCCCCTCCCTGACGTTGGGAAGAGGAGTTTTTTCCCTTAGATGGTCCTTGGAGAAACTCTCATGGTTTCTATTCCCCACGAGAGGGTCAAAACCGCAATGTAAATTTATTATGACTTTAGTGTAAGGAGAGTGAGGGTAGGACGCAGCAGGTGGAAGCTAGCTACGTGCATGCGCGAGCTGCAAACAGGACGTTGTGGATGTTGAAGGGGGCCACTTGAGGAGGCTTCTTCTATCGTGGTTTGTCAGCCTTTATCCCTTCCCCTGCTCATGTCTGACTTAACTACCTGCCTACAGCAATACCACAACTCCTTACCTGGTAGCAGATGTACCCTTTAGGACTCACGTCATAAGGATTGGCTGATTATCCTGATCCTGCTGTCTGGAGAACCCTCTCAAGAGAGCACTGGAAAAGTCCGGAGTGGCAATGAGACAGCAATGCCTACCTAATTACTGCCAAGCAGAAAGCTGCCTCCCAAATAAAAGGGAGATAATAAGCCTTTTGTCACAACAGTTTTCCAGTGCCTTATTTTATGATATGATTTAACTCCCATACTGCAGACAAATTAACTGATATAACTTCTTATGTTCAAATCCTTCAGCTATTCAAACAGGACGAGAACAGGACCAGAATTTAAAAACATAGATAAGGACTGGTTTTTGGTAAGTTCGTTCACTTTTGGCCAGTGCTGAGTGACAGAAGATATACACACCGGCACGTTTTGGATAAGGTAGTCTTCATTTCACAGTGAGTGAGTGCTGTCTACTTCTCCCTAGCCGTTCAGCCAGTACCTAGTTCACTTGTTTCAGCTCAACCAAAGCATCCTCTGTGTTTGCTTTTTGGAACAACTTACAATATTTTGAATTTCTTTCTGCAGTCGTTCTCTGTTCTGTGTGAAATCTTAACAAGGTCTGAAAATATTCTCAGTGCTCGTTAGGTGCTGGGATTTTTCTGACGTCTGGGAATGCTGTTCCGAAGAACACATTTAGGTTTCCAGAGTGTCTTGTGTGATTGAACTGGCAAAGTTACCAAGTGGATACAAACTTTGCACCTGAGTTTGCGCTTGCCTGCTCTGATCTAATGGGTGATGTTTGGGATGTCAGCTCTCAACTCAGCTTGTCGTGTAATCTGCTTTCTGCCCTGAAACAGCCTTCTTTTTCAGAAACTGACTTTAAGAGGTACTTGGACCCTCTATTTCCTGCCTCAGGACTTGACTAGTTTCATATGAGAGATTTCTAGAAATGTGAACTCTCAGCATTTTTTAATATCAAGACTTACCCTCTTATTTTATAATTTATTCAAACATATCTTTCTCCCTCAAACTGACTTTGTACCTGTACCTCCATTTGATTTTTAAATTAAACTTTTTATTTGAAGATAATTGTAGATTTACGTGAAGTTAGAAGAAATAATACAGAGAAATTCAACGTATCCTTTACCCAGTTTCCCCCAATAGTAACATCTCGAAAAACTATAGTACATTATACAACAAAGATTAACACTGATACAATCCACTGATCTTATTCAAATATCCCATTTTCTTGTACTCGCATATGTGTGTGTGTTTAGCCCTATACAATTTTGTCATGTGTAAGTTTATCTACTACCACAGTCAAGATACAGAATAGTTCCATCACCACAAGGACACCCCATGTTGGCCTTTGATAACCACACCAAACTCCTCCCTACTGTACACATCTGCCCCCTCCCACCTTTGACTACTGACAACCATTAATCTTCTCCATTTCTGTAATGTTATTTCAAAGATGGAAATAAATGGAATAAATAATAAATGGAATCATACATTATGTAACCTTTTGAGATTGGCTTAATTCACTCAGCATAATTTCCTAGAGATTCATCCAGGTTGTTGCATGTAATAATAGTCCATTCCTTTTTACTGCTGAGTAATATTCCATAGTATAGATGTTCCACAGTTTCTTTAGCCATTCATTCATTGAGGGACATCTGGGCTGTTTAAAGATTTTATCTGTTATGAATAAAGCTGCTATGAACATTTGGGTACAAGTTGTGTGAACTGAAGTTTTTATATCTCTGGGATAAATGCTAAAGAGTACAATTGCTGGGTCAAATGATAATTGCATGTTTAGTTTTATAAGAAACCACCAAATTATTTTCCAGAGTGAGTATACCATTTACTCTCCCACCAGCAACATATAAGTAATCCAGTTTCTCCACGTCCCTGCCAGTATCTGGTGTTATCTTCATTGTTGATTTTATCCAGTCTGATAGGTATGTAGTAAGATCTCGTTGTGAGGATAATTTGAATTTTCCTAATGACTAAATGATGTTAAACATCTTTCAATGTGCTTGTTTGCTATCTGCATATCCTCTTCGGTAAAAGTCCTCTTCATATCTTTGTCCATTTTAATTTTTCTACTGGTAATTTTTGCTGGTTATATATATATATAATATATATGTAATATATATGTAATATATCATATATAATATACAAATATATATACATTATATATATATTCTAGGCTCCAATCCTTTGTTGATTTACAAATATTTTCTCCCAGTCTGTAGCTGATATTTTTATTCTCTCTATAGGGTCTTTCACAGAGCAAAAGTATTTTAAAAATTTTGATGAGGTTTAATTTTTCCATTTTTTTCTGTTATTCCATTTTTTCCTTTTGGTGTCAAGAACTCTGCCTGGCACTAATACAGAAAAATTTTCTCCTATTTTTTTAAAACTTTTGTGGTTTTCATTTAAGTCCATGATCCATTTTTAGACAATTTTTTTCTTTTTGCCTATTGATGTCTAATTATTCCAGTACCATTGTTTCTCCATTAAATTGCTTTTGCATCTTTGTCAAAAATGACACATTTGTGTGGGTGTATATCTGTGTTCTCTATTCTGTTTCATTGATTGGTCGATGCCTCTGCCAGTGCCACACTATCTTGGTTACTGTAACTGCAAAGTAAGGCTTAATATTGGGTAGAGTGGTTCTTCCCACTTCATTCTTTTTCCAGATTATTTTAGTTATGCCAGGGCCTGTGCCTTTCCATATAACTTTTCAGACTAAGCTTTTCTATGTCTACAAAACACTCATCTGTGATTTTCTTTGCAAATGCATTAAACCTATAGATCAGCTTGGGATAACTGACATCTTTACTATGTTGACTTTCCCATCTGTGAACAGAGAATATCTCTCCTTTCATTTAGGTCTTTTTTGATATATTGATCAGCATTTTGTAATTTGTTAAGAGTATAAGCATTTTCTTTTCTTTGGAGCTATGGTAAATGATACTGTGTTTTTACTTTTGGTTCCCAAGTATTTGTAGTTGTTTGTAGTTTATAAACATGTGATTGATTTTGTGTGTTGATCTTGTATCCTGTGACCCTGCTGAACTCACTCTTTCATTTCAGGAGTGTTTTTGTAGATTCCTTGCGATTTTCTATGTAGACAACAATGCCATCTACAAATAAGGACGGATTTATTTCTTCCTTCCCAATCTATATGCTCCTTATTTGTTTTTCTTGCCTGATGTTATCACTTACTCCTGATCTTGAGGGGAAGCATTCAGCCTTGACAGCATTAAGTGTGCTGGTAGCTACGACTTTTTTGTACCTGCTCTTTATCAAGTTTCAAGTTGAAGTAATTCTCCTCAATTTCTAACTTACTGAAAGCTTATCATAAATAGGGGATAAATTTGTCCAATGTTTTTTCTGCCTCAGTTAATATATATCCATGTGACTTTGCTCTTTAGTCTGTTGATAAGGTGGATTGCGTTTATTGTTTTTTGAATGTTGAACCAGCCTTCCATACATGGAATAAATCTCATTTGGTTATAGTGTATAATTATTTTTATATGTTGCTGATTCTATTTGGTAATATTTTGTTGAAGATTTTTGTTTCTAAGTTCATGATAGCTATTTGCCTATGATTTTCTATTTTTTGTCCTATCTGTGTCTGCTTTTGATGTCAGGCTAATAGTGGCCTCATGAAATGAGTTGACAGTATTTGCTCCTCTTCTATTGTCTGGAAGAGATTTTTTTATTAATTTGCGTTAATTTTATAAATATTTGGTATTATTCTCTGGTGAAACCATCTGGGCTTTCAGATTTCTTTGAGGGGAACTTTTTAATAATTAGTTTAATTTCTTTAATGATTACAGGATCATTAAAATAATCGACTTCATCTTGATTAAGTCTGGGCAGTTTGTAGTTTTTAAGAAATTGGTCCATTTCTTCTAAGTTTTCAAAATTATGAGTATAAAGTTGTTCACTGTATTCCCTTGCTGGTATCATTTTAACAACTACAGGATCTGTTGTGAAACCCCCTTTCATTCCTGTTTTTGGAGGTTTGTACCCTCTGTATTTTTACTCTTGTCAGTCTTGCTAGAAGCTTATCAATTTTATTGATTTTTTTCAAAGAACCAGGTTTTAATTTACTAATTATTGTCTATTGTTTCTCTTTTTTCAATTTTATTGATTTCTGACCTTATATTTATTATTTCCTTCTTTCTGCTTGCTTTGAGTTTATTTTGCTTTTATTTTTCTAGATTCTTGAAATAGCAACTTAATTATTAATATGAGACATTTCCTCTTTCCTAATGTAAGCATTTGATGCCATAAATTCCCTTCTCAGTACTGCTTTAGTCACTTCCAAAATATTTTAATATGTTGTATTTTCAATTTACTTTAGTGTATAGGTCTTTATTTGCTTTGAGACTTCCTTGTTAACTCATTAATTGTTTACAAGTGTGTTTTTAATATTCAAGTATTTTAGCGGTTTTCCTTTTTATTTACATTATTGAAAATTTGTCGAGTTTTGTTTTATGGCTCATAATATGGTTTGCTTCAGTGAATGGTCCATAGGTGCTTGAAAATAAATTATGTATTCTGCTATTTTTTATGTGTAATGCTATATATATGTCAGTTAGATCCTTTTGGTTGATTGCGTTGTTCACCTTCATAGCCTTGTTGATATTCTTTCTAGTTGCTCTATCAATCATTAAATGAGGGGTGTTGAAATCCCAAACTATAATTGTCTATTTGCCTATTCCTCCTTTCAGCTACATCAGTTTTTCCTTCGGGTGTATAGGATTGTTATGTCTTCATAGTGGATTGATCCCATTATTATGTAATGTCACTTTTTGTCTCTAATACTTTTCTTTACACTAAGGTCTAACTGATATTAACATAGCCACTCCTGTCTTTTTTTTTTTAATTAATGCTAGCCTTATCTATCTTTTTCTATTCTTTTATTTTCAACCAACCTATATCATTGAATTTAATATAGGTGATTTTTTCATAAATAGCATATAATTGGGTCATGTTTCTTTATCCACTCTGCTAATCTCTTCCTTTTATTGATATATTTAGACCAATTACATTTAAAATAATTATTGATATGTTATAGTGTAAATTTGCCATTTTATTACTTGGTTTGCCATGTTTTTCATTCTTCTTTATCTCTTTTCTTGCCTTCTTATGGATACTTGAAAATTTTTTAGAATTTCTTCTTGTTTAGTGTTTTTGAGTGCATTCTTGGCTTACTTTTCACAGTGGTTGCTCTAGATATTACAATATACATATATGACATCAATATGTTGTCATTTTGAGTAAAGCATGGAAACCTTACTTCGTCTAGGTTCCTTTAATTCCCTACTTTTAAATATCATTATCTTGAGTATCAGATGGTATTATGATTTTTGTTTTAATCACAAAGACCTATCAAACTTATGAGGAAATGTTAGTCTACTATATATACCCCTATTTCTTCTCTTTCTATTGTTCTTTCTTTCTTTCTGATGTTTCAAGATTTCTTATTTTATCATTTACTTTCTTTTTGAAAATCTTCCTTTAGCCAATATTTAAGGGTCTGTTAGTCACAAATTATTTTAATTTTCCTTAATTTGACATCTTTATTTCCCTTTCATTCCTGAAGGATAGTTTCACTGGATGTAGAATTTGCAGTTGATAGTCCTTTTCATTCAGCGCTTGAAAAATACTATACTACATCCTTCTGATCTCCGTGTTTCCCAAAGAGAAATCTACTGTCAGTTGAATTGATGTTCTCCTATAGTTAATGAATTGTTTCTCTATGCTGCTTTCAAGTTTTTATTTTCTTTAGTTTTCAGAAGTTGTATTAGTGTCTTGGTTTGGATTTCTTTGGGTTTATCCTACTTAGAATTTGCTCAGTTTCTTCAATCTGCTGGTTTCTATCTTTCATCAAATTTGGAAAGTTTTCAGCCATATTTCTTCAAATATCCTTTCAGCCCCATTTATTTTCTTCTTTTGAGATTCCAATGATATGAATTTGGATCTTTTGTTATCGTCCCACAGTTCCCTGAGGCTGTGGTAGGTTTTTTTTTAACTTTATTTTCTCTCTGTTGTACAGGTTGAATAATTTCTAGTGATCTGTTCTCAAATTTACTGATTGTGTCTTCTGCCATCTCCACTCTACTATCAAGCCCATCTGCAAGGTATTTTTTTTCTGTTATTGTATTTTCAGTTCTATAATTTCTATTTGGTTCTTTTTTACAACTTCTATTTCTTTTTTTGTGTGTGTGAGGAAGATTAGCCTGAGCTAACATCTGTTGCCAATCCTTCTCTTTTTGCTGAGGAAGATTGGCCCTGGGCTAACATCCATGCCCATCTTCTTCTACTTTATATGGGATGCTGCTACAGCATGGCTGACAAGCGGTGCGCTGCTCCATGCCTGGGATCCAAACCTCCAAACCCCAGGCCTCCAGAAGGGGTGTGCATGAACTTAACCGCTACGCCACCTAGCCAGCACCATATAACTTCTATTTCTTTACTGAGATTTTCTATTCTCATTTGCTTCAAGATAATTTGTAAATGATTGTTGAATCATATATTTGACGATTGCTTTAAAATACTTGTCAAATAATTTCAACATCTCATTAATCTTTGTTGCTGTTAGTTGATTGCATTTTCTCCATCAAGTTGTGAATTTCTTGGTTCTTCGTATAGTAGTTTTTATTGTAACGTGAACATTTTGTATATTATGTTGGGAGACTCTGGGTCCTATTTAAATATTTTATTTTAGCAGGCAGTCTCCCTGATCAGTACACAAGTTCTGACCATTTGTGGGTGGTAGCTTCAAAGAAAATTTTCAGAACTTTTGCTGTGCTCATTTTTCTGCTTCATTTATCTAGTGGCATTAGGGCTTTCACTGTGCTTTGCCTATGCAGCCTGAAGAGGTGGAAGGAGTTCCTCAGGCTAGGCCGCCTGATACTGCTAAGTGGAAGAAAGGAATCTTTTGCTTTTGGGGATACAGAGGCTTACCTGGTAGGCATTTGTTATAATAGGATTCCCTTTTCCTGTATCCCCCAGCCATTTGGTGCCTTTGGGTTGGGGAGGGGAGTTGAAGTCCTGCTTACAGGGAAAGAGAGCACTTCCTCTCTCCAGTTATCATTAGTGGGGCTCCACATTGATCTACCTCAATAGTGGTGCCACTTTGCCTGGTGTTATCTCCTGGTGGTGTCTCCAGGTTGCTCTAGGGGAGAAATGCTAGAGAGGAGGAATGAGCTAATCTGGAATACCTTCTTTGGTGAGGCTGGGAATCAGGAAATGCCTGGCCTGGGTCATCTTCTTCTGTTGGTTGGGGGGTTGTAAGATGCACTGCCTATATGTCTTTCTTTCATGCTCTGGGATCCCAAACCAGTTTGCCTTCCTCTTTCCACTTTCCAGAGTTCTTCTAACTTATGCCTGACTTTAGAAGCATTGTTTGATTTTTATCTTCACAACAACTCTGAGGTAGATATTCTTATTGCAATTAAGCACAAGAAGAAACCAAATTTTCTCAAAGCCATTTGGCCAGTAAGTGGAACAGATCCAAAATCTAACACCAAAAGCCATAACTATAATCAAAATAACTAATTTGAAACATTAATCAAATATATAAACTCATTATATACAGCTATAATTTGTGTAAATATTTCAAGGTTAAAAAATGGCGCTAACCATTTCCAGATATGAGTTGCCTACTGCTTATATTTCAAATAGGTAAGCAAATACTTGTATTTGTTTATATAATAAGCAAGTCTTAAAGAAATATGTTTTATAATCATTACTTTTTAACCTGCACTTGCATTTTACAAACACATTTTAATTCTCAAGCAAAAATATTTGCTACCTGAAGGACAGTAAATGTAATCATTATTTTTTGGAGCAGGGGGTAGAGTAGGGAGATTTTGATCCATAGTAGAGTGAGATTTATGATAATATTTAAGCTTTAAATTAAAGAACAATTTCTAAATGTTGTTCTTATCATAAATGAGGCTAGATTTGTAGAGAAAGCAAATTATTTTTGTCAGGGAATAAACCTGTGCAAATAGTTTTTTGTACACTTCCCTAAATTTTATTTATACAACACTCAAAGAATATAAACATAAATATTTAATCAGTGGATATTTTGTTTTAGGTTTTAACCTATTCATTTATTTATATTTTTTGTATTTTAATATATATAAGAACTTTCTAATGATTACATTGGCTGTCAGCTTAAAAACTCCTGTTGGCTATTTACTGTTCAACTTTTTCTAAAATCAATGTGGCCACAGTCTTCATCTTCAGAATCACCTCCCATCATTCTCCCACTTTTTCTCTATTCTCTAAGCAAGAGGAATTTCTGGGCCATTCCTCAAATTTGTCACACATTTTTATGTCTCTGTGGTTTTGCTTGTGTTTTTTCTATTTGGAAAAATATTTCCACTTTCTCTGCCTGACAAGATCCTGTTCCTCCTTTAAGAACCAGAAACAGTCTAGGTTCTCCCTTGGGTGACTGGCTAGACCTGAAATTCTGGACAAGAATTTTAAGAGGAGCAGCAGTTTAGGATGCAACATTTCTGAGTTAAGATTTGAACATTTATCTCTTTGATTTCTAAGTAGAGATGCCCCTTAGAAAACTGATATGCAGTTCTGAAAATTTTTAGGATAGTCACAGCGAGAAATATCAAATTGGGACTGATTATTTGAATTGGTGACCTTAGGCAAGTCTTTCAACCTCTTGTCTAAGTGTTCTTATCCATAATATGAGGAAGTTGAACTTAATGACGTTTTGTGGCTGTCATACTTAGATCTTCTGCTGTACGGAGAATAGTTAATTTATCTTCCTAGGTGCCACTTCTCAGAGTCTACTGCTGTGTTCCTACAGAGGCCACATTTTCCCTGGGCTGCTCTGACCCAATGACTGAGCAGGATGGGGGTACTAGTGCCATCCTAATGGCTCAGTCATTAGAATCTGATAATTTACTGGGCTCATTCTGAGGATCCAGTCATTTGAAAGTTGAGTGTGTGTGGTCAAGGGAAGCCCTACAAAGTCAGTGGAGTTCACTAGTTATTGCAAAGTTGTATTGACAACCTGCAGGGGAATAATGAGAACTTAAAGATGTTAACAAGCAATTAAAAGCACAATGTGGGAGAAAGTGGCATCTTGGGGAACTTAAAAGGGGCCATTATCTGCTGCAGGGGAAGAACAGACATAGATAAGAAGCAAACTCAGGACTTGATTTGCAAAACTCCAGAGATGTTTAAATGATCATCCAAGTCTGTTATACTAAAGTCAGAGTCTATCCAGAGCCTGAGATCTTGAAACAAGGAATGGTGACATCTGGACAGATGCACTGAAGATGTTGGTTCTGCAGAATCCCTGAACTTTCAGAGCTTGCAGAACTCATCCTTCTCTAGTTAGAACTAGTACTGGCCAGCCCGGTCACGTAGTTAAGTTAATGTGTTCCACTTGGGGGGCCCAGGGTTCACCGGTTCAGATCCTGCGCGCAGACCTACTCACCGCTCATCAAGCCATACTGATGGGGCATCCCACATAGAAGAATTAGAAGGACCTACAACTAGGATATACAACTATGTAGTGGGGCTTTGGGGAGAAAAAAGCAAAAGAGGAAGATTGGCAACACATAAGCTCCTGGCCAACCTTCCTCAAAAAAAAACTAGTACATATTCCCACCACTACCACTTCCAGAAGGTACTGAAGATTCATTTTCCCCACAATTAAACATATATCCTCTTTTGAAGCTACCCTACCTCTCCTGGTTAGCATGCAGATATCTAAATTTAAATCCTAGCATGATCAGGCTGGAGATGTACTGGACATGAAAAGGGAGGAAAAAAAAGATTATATCCTAAAGGAGCTTCAGGAATTAGCTAGCATGTTCCAGTAGGAATTAGAGGAGTATCACTAGGATTGTATGTTAAGAGTGCTTGATCAAGAGAGCTGTAACATAACACAGAATAAACAAGAATTCATTGACTTCGGACATCTTATTGGGTACAGGTTTTAACACCCTGGAAAAAACTACAGAGGATGAGGCAAACTCAGTGATAGGTAGGAAGTTCTTAGAAGTGTGGAGAAACCAATGACCTATCCTGAGTTAAGGGGAAATACCTGAGTTTCCCTGGAAGATAGTAATCCAGAAACTGAAAGATAAATGAAGTGAGAATGCTGGAATGGATATAGTGTATAACATTGTAAGACATCATAAGAATATAATCCATGCAGATCCCATGGGAAATACCATTTACCAAGGGTGCCAGAAATGCACTGGTGAGAGAAGCACCAATGTCACTAATAAGTTCAGTGGTAGTTCACCTCTGCAGGCCAGAACTGATGGCAAGAGAGATGGTCCCAGTCCAGGGCTCATTAATATTCATGGAGAGAAAGCAGCTCTGAACTAATATAGGCCAGGTGGTGGCCTTTAAGTACCAGAAACCAGGAGGATAAAATTATCGTAATACCTATCAAGGTCAGAGGGACGTCCAAGAAGTCATGGACCACAGGGTGTTATGGAGATGGTTAATAGTGCATGGCATCCCTAGGGGAAAAACAGACAAAGAGCCAAAAAGGCCACAGGTTAATATCTATAACCAGAAAAAGACAAGAATGAACAAGCAAGAGACTGAGAGCTGTTGCCCCAATAAAAAGTCATGATCCCTTGCTCAGTTCTCAGACCTGAGCCAATTTTCAGATTCAGAACTTTTCAACTAATAAAATGGACAGGTCCCTAAGAGGACAACCCTTTAATACTGTGACAACTTTGATTTCCCCAGTCCTTCAATTAAATAATCTACAGCCATTTATACAGGTGACTGTATATTGGAGAAATGAGACTATCCAAATATACTGAAGAGAATAGAACACAAAATCTAAGTTGACAGCAATATCCAGAGATTCAAAGCAGCATCATGGCTCTCCCATTAGTAGGAAGTTTGCAAGGAAATTTACAGGTAATAAAGGGAGTCCTGAGTAAAATCCAGATACCATTGTACCCAGTGGATCCACAGACCCACCAAGTGGTCATTTCACCAGTGTTGAACTTTATAGTTCAAATTTATATACTTGGAAATCAGAGCAATCCCTCTATTGGGTTGCTAACCTGTAGAGTACGAATATGGCATAAAAGGCCAAGGGGAAAGCTCTTAAATTACCTTCCTCTATCCCAAGCCCAACGTAGTAATTCAACAACAATGTTGTGCCACAAAGGAATGATGGAATTAGTGCTACCATTAAAGACCTAAAGGATGAAGCAATGGTAGTCTTTACCATATCTCCTTTAAATTCATTAGTATGACCCTTCAGAAACTGTATGGATCCTAGAGAATGACTGTAGATTATTATAAACTCAACCAAGTAGTAGCCCTGACCATGGCTGCTGTGGCGAGCATGTATGGTTGCTAGAACAGATTAAGAGGTCCTTTGGTACATGATACGAGGCCATTGATTTGTTGAATGTGTTCCTTTCTATTTCAATTAGAAAAGAAGATCAGAAACAATATGCATTTATGTGGAATGGGAAAATATTTATTTACAGTTTAATCTCAGGGCTACACTACTATGCATTCTGTCATAATATAGTCTGAAGATATCTGGACTGCCTGGATATCCCACAAAATATCACCCTAACCCATAACATTGATTACATCATATTGATCATAAAGAATGGGAAAGAGGTGGCTTATATACTGCAGGCAATGCATTTCATAAGGTGGGAAATTAATCCTAGGAAGTCATGGAATTGACTAGTCTAGTAGCAATTCATATTGAGATGATAATGGTACTTCCAGCATCAAATCCTAGCAGGAACAGAGAGCACAATAATCTTCATAAGCAAGTGGCCGAAACCCCCATGTCATCCCCTATGACTACACCAGCAAACCTTCCTCAGATTGCACCTATGACCATATGGGGAGGGAGAGGGTAACTGCATAACCAGCTAAATGTTGAGGAAAAAGCTTAAGTTTAGTTTACCAGTGGGTTAGCTCAGTATGCGGGATGCAAGATGAAACTGGATGGTGGCTATATTACAACCACATTCAAGGGTACTCTTGCAAGATAGTGTAAAAGATGAAATATTCTCAATGGGAAAAGCTATAAGCAGTACCCCTGGCCATTCACCTTGTATGGAAGAAGTCGCCTAAGGGGAGAAGATAAATAGATTAGAGAGATAAATGATAGATGAATACATATATACATGCATGCATACGTATGTACATACATACATACATATATACATATTCCTGGGAAATGACCAATGACTTGGCCTTCTGGTTAGGTGCCCAAAATGAAAAAGATTAGAAGATCAGATATTAGAAAGTCTGGTATAGTGGCATGTACATGCTCATAGAGGGCTGGGTACAAAGTGTGAAAATTTTTGTATCACACTTTAGCACCCACCAGTGAGTGTGCACCTGATGAGGAACTGAACAATCAATTAGTCGAAAAGACTTGACCAGTTGACATTAGACAGTTTTCATCATTGGCTACTGTGAAATTTGCACAAGAGGCACATGAACAGATTGGCCCTGGTAGAAAAGATGAGAGATATGTATAGGCCCAAAAGTGTGGACTAGTAACCAAGGCTGAACTAGCTACTACTCCCTCTGCATGTTGAAACTGTCAGCAACAGAGACCCTGATATGGCACCTCTCCTCATGAAAACTAACCACTAGCCACTTGAATAACAACTACATTGGGCCTCATATGTTCTGAAAAGGCCAGTGGTTCATCCACACAAGGATAGACATTTTTCTGAGCAAATGTTTGCCTTTCCTGCTCATGGAAATCAGTAGCACCATTATCTGAGGACTTCAAAGATGCCTGATCCACAAGCACAGAACATCAAACAAAAAAGCATTGAAATAGGAGGTCCATGAATACCAAAGGGGGTGTGGGAGTGGGCCCATGACCATGGGATTCACTGGTATTACCACATACTGCACTACTCAGAATCCACTAGCCTCAATAGTACTGAAACTGTATGAATTTCATAGTTTCAAAGGACGCAAGTGAAGCCAAACGATGGTATGCCATCCTTTAGAATCCAGGATGTGATCAAATTGGAGACCTATATATGGTCTTGTGTGCTCAATAGAATAAAAACATGAGTCTAGAAGGAAGAGTGGCCCCAGGTAATCCACTTGGGTGCATATTGATACCTCCTTGCCACATTATAACTGGGAATAGACTTATGCAGCAACCTTGTCCTGAGAAAGCCAGGATTATGGCTCAGCATCTCAGAATTGTCTTGAGGTTACCTGGAAGCCATTAGCACCAGCTGAAATGATAGCAGTGCATGAGAGGAATTTAGATTGGAAAGTAGAGGCAGATGATAAATATGGTTGTGACCACAAGACCAACTGTAGCAACAAGGATTGTATTTCATCCCATTAACTTCCCTCTTCTATGTTTCCCCTCAGGAAGCAAGACTCATGAAGACCATGTTAGAGCTTCTACACAAACATGTGTGGACAAGATTTGTGCGATGCAAAAGGTGGACTGAAGTAGCCATAAAAATTGCCACTCAAATTTCCTACTGGACAGAACAAAGTAGACTGGTAACTCCAGCTGCTGTCTCTCTGGATCCTTCATTAATATTTGGCCATGCTACACTTCCCTCATGATGCTTCCAGACAATGACTGAGTACAACCGGGGTGCTAGTGCACGCCCATTCCCGCAGGACACTGCACTCTTCTAATGGGCATCTTTGCCTCAGCAACTCCCCATTGGCTTTGCCAAAATTTCTTAGTTCCTCAGTTTTAAGAGACCCTTCCTATCAAATGTCCCTTCCTTCCCCCTCTCCATTCACTGGTGTCAGACTTCATCACAGTCTAAAGGACCATCCTGCTTACTTCTATCTCCTCCTCTTTATCTTTAATGATATGTATCTTGCACATCTAAATTCATCGGGATGTCTGATTCTCAGGTGATACAAACTAACACATCTTGAAAATCAATTATGGTTTGAAGTTGCTGTGATTGGTAGAAAGTTTCATGTGTCATTCTGAAGAACTCCTCTCACTTCCCTCTAATGGTCCTTAATATTTTGTCTTCTCTTTCCTTTTTTTCTTCTTTTAAAAAGTTTAGATTGCCAGAAAACTGGTATAAATTCAGAGATTGAGTAAGGAGCTTAAGAGTAAGGCAATTGTGTTTGCATTTCAGGTAAAATTGGAGGAAAGTTTTCCAGATTTGATTTTCTTTAAGTCATTAAATTACTTTTCCCATTTTCGAAAATTCAAACTGAAGCAAGTGAAAGTAAGTCATATTTTGATGCTCTGTCAACCTATTTCAAAATGCTCAAGCATTTATGTGTCTTTGACAAGTCACTTTACAACCTGCTCCTCCTCTCTAATGCACCCCCTGATCATTGCTTCTAACAGTACTGAATAGACTTTTTTCACAAGGCTAAGAAATTACACTTTGTAGCTTAAATACGTACATATTCTATGATGTGGGATCATTCATTTAACATATGCAAGCTCTAAAAATAAAAAGAGGCATTAATTCAGCAAGTCACTTCATCTTTCTAGACCCACATTTCTTTATTTCTAAAAGTATGAGTTGGATTAAATATCTTTTAATTCTTTTTTGAAAATTTTGTGACTCTGTGATCCTATAATATATTCATTGCAGCACTTCTGAAAGAATTAATGTTTGTGAATTAGTTTTCTACTCAAAGATGAAAGCTTCATACCATCGCCAAATGCTGTATCCGATTAAACAAAGTCACAAGGAAGCTTGCTTTGCCCAGGAATGGCTGCTGTTAGTGGCATGCTGGACTCTGCCTTGCCCAGCAGATCTCTGAATAGGGGAGAAGTAATAATAATTCCCCAAATTGAGCAGCAGACCATTGGAGAGGTGGGGATGAATTACATTGCTCTTCAGAGATCATCAACCCAGCAAGCTATGTTGATCGTAAGGCTATCCTATGGAAATTACTTATTTGAAAATTTCCAATGAAGTTGCTAACAGAAAATCTGCTAATGCTACAAAGTTGCTGCAGACAGTAATTGTGCAAATTTAATCTATGTAATGAGACATTTCAAATGTTGTGGGAGTTTGCTATTTTGAAGCATAATGGAATGAACTTCAGATAGAAGTCGGAGAGGTAATGCATATTACAAGTAGCTTGGTAGAGGGAGTAAAAACAATTGATGGCCTCCAACTAGCCATGCACACTCATGCTGATGTTGCAATTATTTGTCTGCATTAAGGAGTGCTTTGTCATGTGCATGGAATGAGACAAAGTGGCTCTGTAGTTGTTGACTGACTGTTTTATGGACTAATCATTTGTTTCCTCTTCTAACTTTTTCCCCCCAGAAATGTTAACAAAAATATCAAGTGTTGAGATTGCAAACACCTAGATTAAAACACTGGCTCGTTCACTTACTGACAGTGTGATCTTTCCAAACTTTAATTTCTTCATTTGAAAAATAATAACTGCTTGAAAGTTTGCTGTTAGAATTAGAAACAGTTAAGTGGAACTCAGCACAGCGCCAAGCAAATAAAAGATGCCAAGTAAATGGCTGCTGTTAACTATGAAAGAACTGCTGAGGAAAATCATCTTAAGATTCCATTAGGAGTGGTTTCACGGGACCCCTCAAGCCAATGAGTAGTCAAATACCCGGTTATGATGTTAAAATCATACCTGTTAATAAGTAATTATTTATCAGACTAGTATAGTGAAGAGTTTAAAAAAGTTGTAAGAATTTCTGGGTGGCTATTTAGTCTATATGCAGTTAAATTAAGCTTAGCATTTCCATAAAATTATCAAAAAATACATATGCAAAAATGCTATATTGATTTAATACAGTGGATAAAGTTGTAAAAATTATTTGTGCCTCTGACCATTTTTAATCAAAAGTTTATAAATTGTAAAAAGTATGAAAATAAATATATTTGTAAATATGTATATTATATATGCATATTTATTACATGTAAATATTATATATAAGAATTTATGTTACGTATAAAATATTAAATGTTATATGTCTATATATAACTTTGAGTCACAAGTCTGCATTATAACCTTTTTTAAAGCTTGGAGAAAATATAGGAAAATCACAATGGGACATTAGAAGAGACCAAACTGAACATAACCAAAAGTGAGTCTTTATGACAGTGAAGGTCAGCAGAAAACGAGGGAAAAAACAGTACAAATTGAAAGAGAAACAAAGTAATGAAATACAAGTAACCAACATGAAAAATCATCAGCATTGATCAACATGGGAGGGCAGAACATAGATTTTATGCGTTACAACTAAAAGTCCTACAATTTGGTGTTTTCGAATAAGTGTTAACTGTTTCTAATGGGAGTTATTGTGAAATGTTAGGTGAGAAATGGAGGTTTTGAGAATAGAGAAGAAACAGCCTCACCGTTCTTTAAACTGTGAATGTATAGATGGACACGTATGGTATCCTGTTGCAGGGGGATGCTCAAGAGTCTGAGAATTCAAGGAGCTGTGTGTTGGTTTTGGTTCTCCAATTAAATCTTGGTGCGAATTAGAACGAGAGTCTTAGTTTATCTACATCTGTTTCCTTTTCTTTAAACTGGACTAGATAATTTGTAATTTACTTCCATCTTTAAAGTATTATTGTTCTACACTTTTTAAAGAGAGGGTCTCAGAAAATGATCTGTAGAGTATTAGGCCAAATACACATGACATATGTGCTTATCTCTTTGTAAAAGAAGTGCATAGAAAAAAATAATAATCGTGATGTTTTAATTGCCCTATTTTCACACAAAAATTACCAATATTGTGACCTTGATTAAATTTTTGTAGGATTTGACTGTCTGGCGCAACATGCATATTATTGTAGCTACAGAGGGTGTAGAAGGACTAGTTTGTACTCGTTTCCAGGAAATATATCTTAGCTGCACCTAAGTAAATGGGGTCAAATTATGGAATGGACATGCAGGTATAGGATTATTCCTTCATAAACTGACTGAAGATAAGAGATGTTTTCCTGTTGCTGTCACTTTGATAGTGTTTCCTGAAAAATTTAAATTCTCAAAAGGCAAATACCTCTCTCTCAGATCCACTCATCTATTCATGTGTGCAAAGCCAACTAGAAGACTGAGAATCAAAGGGGTATGGAATAAAAAAGACCTGAAGTGTGGGGAAACTGGACAACTTTAAGAACTTCTAATTCTTAAACCCCAAGAATGTTACAGAAATCCCCTAGCTCTTCTCTCTCTCTCTCTCTCTCTCTCTCTCTCTCTCACACACACACACACACACACACACACACACACGCTACCACTGACCAAGCTCTATCTCCATTCACCACAGAGGAAAAAGAAAACTCAAAAGGTACTTGCGTTCCTCATCTCCTCCCACCCTCCACATGTCGACACTCCTGGAGAAACATAAAAATACCTGTCTGGAATGAAACTAAGCTGGAAAGACTCTCTTAATCATAGTATTGTAACAAAAGCATTGTTTATATATTTTCCTGGGTATCTTAAGTTCATTCATTTAGTAAACACCAATCATCCATAACAAGCGAAGGACTTTGCTTGGTGTTGTGGGTAGTAAGATGAACAAGGCACAGCCCCTGCCCTTCCTCTAAATGAAAGATTTAATTTCAATATTGATGGATGTCACTTTGACAACTGGTTTCTCATGCTTGTGGTAGAGACATTGGTGTAAATTCACAAATCATTTCCTCTTCCTCCTGAGCACATATATAAATTGCCTTTCCCAGTTTGTTTTTAATAATCTGTGACCCTATGAAGGACTTCTCCTCAAGGAAATCTGGGTAGAAGTGTGTCACACGTGCAAACTTGCTCCTAAAATACTTTCATACTTTCCTAGATGCCGTGTAAACTTGCGCTCTTAATCAACTCTCCACAATGCAGCAGCAATTTTTACCTTTCTCTGAAATGAAATGTCATTTGACAAGAGATGATGGATGACATTGGGAGAACTGTTCCCTGAAATATACTTTGGAAATATATGTTCAGCATTCTTCTTGTGAGAAATGCAGACCACAGATGCAGATTCTTGCTAAATCTTTGAGGGTCAAGCAATTGTAGGGAACCTAGAGAAAAACATCTGTAATTATTGCTTATGCCTATAATTTCACCTTATGGAAAATTTCATCAAGAAGGGTATTTTTCAGGCAGCCTTAAATGATGGGAGAAAGTGGTCTGTTTGAGTGTTTGTGTTAGGGTGAGTATACCTTAAATATTCATAATGAAATCAGCTACCATAAACAATGGGAATTCCACAAGGAAAGTAGAGAAAACTAAATAAGTGACTCAAAGCCTTGGACAAAAGGCAGACATGGAAGGGGTCAAGAGGCAGAGGGAAGGATAAGGGATTAGTGGGGCTCCTCCAGTACGCCTGCTTCTGCACAAGGTATCTCACGTTTACTCTTCATTGCCACACTAGAAACTCAAATAGGATTTTTCCAACTTACAAATGAGGAAATAGACTCAACATGTTTACATAATTTGCCCATTGATGATGGAATCAATACTTGAATCCAGCTTTGACTCCATCATCTTGCTGTTGACTCACACCATTTACTCACCGCATTGCTCACAGTATATTTTATACTGGTGCATACTCTTATTCTTGTCACTGTGATTTTCAGAACAGGAGCTTTTTTCCTTCCAAATAAATATATATTCCATCTAGAATAAGAATATGTTAACCACTTATTCTCCTATTTGATGGTCTAAAGAAAATTAGGAAATGGCTTATTGATGGTTAGGAAAATGGAGGATATACCATAAGGATTTAAAGTAATTTAATGAAGAAAGTCCAAGATACTGTATATATCCATTTCCTCACTAGGAAAGTGAAATGCATTACTGAAACAGCATTTGTTTCTTGGGGTGCGGTAGGGCTTTAGGACTTTAAATAGAATCAAGAGGCCTATATGAAGCTAAAACAGATCTATTTGGAAACATCCGATAAGATCTTTTGGAATCTATAATTTCCCCATGGATTTGAAGAGGTAACTTTCCTCTCCATTTATCTTTATACACACACACACACACACACACACACACACACACACACACCAGGAGATTCTCATCTGTAGTATTTGCCAGTTTCAGTGGTGTAAATACTCCCACCATAGCCAATTTCAAGCTATCAAAGTAATGTCATTGACTACAAAGAAGAGATGTACAGTAACACACTATTTTATAGTATTTCCACTACACACAAACAATAGTCACAAAAATTTCAGAAGCATATATAATAGCAAAAGGTAGAAAAATAATTGGGAAGTGATGAGCTATGAGTATTTACTACCTTTATTTTAACATAATTTAATCATGTTTATATATTTTAATTTTTTATCATGACTATGTTTAACAACAAGCTCAGAAATTCCTGAAAATATAACTATTGGCTCTCTGAGCTGGTACACATCAACTCCAGTACATCACCTACAGATAAATGTGTTATTGTTGAGCAGCCAAATTAATTTTGTCTAAATTCATATAATGATTATTTATGGCCTCTAGAAAAAGCAACTGTGATATCATAACATCTGAAAAGAAGATTATTCATTATGCACATATCTTTGAAAGTCAGAATGGCAAGACAGAACAAAGATGAAAGAGGGTGTCAGAAAGCCTGCTTTCAAGTTACAGCCATGTTATGGGAATTTGGGTAAATTACTAATGAGAACACATCGTATTATCTGTCAATTGCCTCATGTGAGATAGTGATCTTGAAAGTGCTTTGAAAACTACACTTTTTCTTATAATTAGTGGAATCTGTTTTGAAAGCATGTTTAAAGCACAAGTAAGATGTCCAGGCCATAAAAATGTGGCCCGGATGGTGCTGAAGGGTAGAAGAATTGGTCACAGCAACATGAGGGTCTTTATATTGTTCAAATCACAGCTAAGCATTCTTTCCAGACTCCTGAAGCTCTCAAATGGTCTGACCATTCAAACTGAATGTATTTGTCTGTACAAGATAGATATCTGTAACTAACTTAAAGTTGAATTAAAACACACACACATGGATTGTCTCCCCATTGACCCTATGATACACCTTTCTCAGCTGTGTTTCTGCTCTTGGATTTTAAATCATTGAATGCATGAGCTAAATATTCTGCTTCATTTTTCTCTTCATACAACACCTGTAGAACAGTGCTTCTGGAACAGGAGTCAGAAAACTAGAACCCCCAGGCCAGAACAGTGGCCCAATGTCTATTCTTGCAAACGAAGTTTTATTAGAGTCTATCCACACTCATTCATGTAGCTATTATCTATAGCTGCTTTTGTGCTACAACAGCACAAAAATGTATTTTCGTTACAACAGAAACTGTATGGCCCAAAACATTTTCTCTCTGACTCTTTTACAGAAGAGGTTTGCTGATCCTTGCCCTAGAAAGTTGTGATCCAAATTCTGACTGTCAGTGACAGAGTTAGTGCTGGCAGCAGTTTGTAAGTAAATATGAATCCTGATAGAGTTAACGCCATGCCAGAGTATTATTACTAAACTGTACCTTCTGAGGTGTCCTGGGCTCCACCAAGTTACCTCTAGGACTGCCCTAAGCAAGAAATAGATGGCCCAGTAGTCTGGCCTCTGGATCCAAACAAAGTAGCATAATTTTGACCTTTATATTCAGGTTGCACTTAAGCTTTCTTTGAAAAGAAAAAGTACTGTTTATTGCTAAAGATGCATATAAACGCATACAACAATAATAACAACTAAATATAATCCAAACTAAGGTTTAAGAAATTTGGGGCTGGGAAATAACTTGTGCCATACTGAGACTTGCAAGCCAACCTGGAACCAATAATCAAGGCAGAAGCTGTGGCTAAAAACATGCTGGAACAAGAGCGGAGGTGGTTCAAGATACTCTACTCAAATCAAGGCAGTGGGTCAGACCAGGGAGAATGAAAAGTGAGGTACCAGAGGCCGGGCTGACAGATGGGAACCAGGGTGATGCAAATACCAGGAGATGGAAGAGTTTTCGAGAAACAAACAGAAAATGGGCAATGTCAGAGACTGAATGAATGAACAGGATAAACCAAAGATGAATATTGACATAGTTACTACTAACAAAGAAAAGCATTGATGAGCAAGCACGTATTGCCTTGGGCTTGCCTTTTATATCGTTTTTGTGCAGAGAGGGATCAATTCTGGCATCGCTGGTCTGGCTGAGGCTGTAATTGGGAAGATCTTGTTGTGGTAGAGTGTGTGTGGGAAGAAGAGGGCAAATCACGACTGCGAGGCACTAAAGAACCATTTGAGTTTCTCATTTAATTGAGTCTTCTGCATTTCCTTTACTTTTCTCAGAATTATTAATAGACTACTATAGCACATCAAACTAAAGTTGTTTAATATCAGAAAAATAGTGAATAATGATACAAGTAGTAACTATGATTATATTTAACACTTAATTATGATTTGACTTTTTTTGTGAATAGTCTTTTGACTGACATTAACTTACTTTTCTTTATAACACTTTGTGTCAGACATAGTAGTTTTCAAATACAACGACTGGTGGTTCCAGGTGCTTATGATCTTAGCCATAAAAATAAACTGTCTACTTGCAAACAAGAGGATGAAACTTATTTCCTTAAATTGTCAGGATGCCCTTAGAAAATCCTACTTCTGCAGATAAGACACATAGCCGTTGGCCCTGGTCCAGTTCTCACTTCATCTAGAGTGAGATGGGAATGAGAAGTTACCAACGAGAGTGTCCCTGGAGCATGGTCCCACACGGCCTGGGCCAATGCATGCCCAAAAGATAAGTACAGATTTCAAGAAAGGAAGGAAACAAAAACTAAATATATTGTGCCACATTTTATACTTTGTTCTCTGTCCTGAGAAATCACGCTTGTTTGCCTCTTTTTATTATTTCCATTAGGGATTAAGAAACTCGTCTCTCAGGGTCCCAAGTGAAAACTGAATACGTATAATTGGCTGCCATCGTGCTCAATCATCTCATTATGAAAGAGATAGGTCATCTCGCCCCTCCATGAGCCCTGACTGCTGACCATGGAGCGGGACTTCTCTTTACCCATCCTTCTTAAGAATGGAAAGAGTGTGTACTGCCTGGAAAGTATAAAGTCAAGAAAACTACTAGCAGAGGGCTGGCTGAGAAACCACTGAAGGTAATGTATATTCATTACCTAACATTACTTAAGTCAAAAATAAAAGGAACAAGTTTAAAAACAAACAACAAAATGACTGATATGTATCCTTGAAATTTCAAAGCTTTCATTTGCTCTCATATAAAGAACTATGTGAAAACCAAAGACTACGGAGAAAAGAACCTCCCCAGTTTTAAGCCAAAAATTCATAAAATACCACTTACTTACGACATTCTGAGTTATGCCAGGCTTTATTTTTTTAGAGCCTGAAGTAGCTCTAAAGTCAGAGAGTAGCAGGCAGCATATCCACCCAATTCAAGAGGTTCTCTAAGTGGATTGTACAGAAAGTTTGAAAACTATTCAACTTCCAGCATGGAGATGCAGCATTGGCCCTCAGTAGGACCAGAGCTGGATGTGGAACTGTATGTGCACATCCCCCACTTTCCTTGGCTGCCTCCTTGGTCTGTTATGTTTAATGAAATTTGTTTATAGGGAATTTGCATAAATGTCCAGGACACTGTATTTTTCCCATGTTTGGGAAAATACACACAAGTGGATCAATTGAAAGGTGACATTTCCTTTTCAGAATTAATTAAGAGTTTACAATGGCTTGAAGATTGGCACAACATCTAATGTATTTTATAGAGAAAAAAGAGTTATTTTCACATTAATAAGCTTAGTTATGCTGCAAATTAACCCAGTTTTCAAATATTTTCTTCTTTGCAACCTCAGAAAACTGTGTTCTTTTCTGACTCCCGTGTTACTTCCTGAATTCATTAAAATGAGCCATGTTTCATTGTGTTTTGATTTATTATAGTTCTCATTCATTTAAGTGGTCATCCAATTATTCAACAAATATTTAAAGAGATTACTAGGTGCTGGTCACTGTCCTCAGTAATGAGAAAGCTAAAATTCATGTGTAGTTATTTTTTATTGCAATATTTATTTCATTCATTAATTCACTCATCCATTCATTCAACACATTTTATACCAACAGACTATTTGTTTTAGAAACAGGGCAACAATGATGTACAAGACAAGAGTCCTCCATTCTTGGAATCCAAGAATTCCAACATGGTAGTTAAAAATAAGTCATGTCAAATATAAATAAGATAAATTCAACTAGTTAAAGCTACTAGGAAGAAAAATAAACAGAGTAGTGTGATTGTGATAGGAGGCTGGGGATATTGAGGCAGCCTACTCCTATCACATTGAGCAGGTGACACCTGCTAACACCTGAGCAAACAGGAGAGGCAGGACCTAAGAAATCATGGGAAAGAACCTTCCAGACAGAGGGAACAGCAAGTGCAAAGTCCTTATGGCAGGATCAAACAAGTATGTCTGAACAATGGAAAGGTGTTCAATGTGTATTGCGCTACCTATTTTTTTTCAATTCTGCTATATAATCTGTTTATTCATTCTTGCTTTATGGTTTCTACATTTGAAGAAAGTAAATGATTCTGCAGTCTCTGGTGGACACTGAGTGAGCTTCCTTCAACAGAAAATATAAAAAACAGTAGTAATAATAATAACCCAGTGGCCTTCCTAAATTAGGCATGTCCTCTGTATGGCTTGTGTCTTGTTATTCATGCCTTAGCTTGCAGAGCCTTAACTATCTTTTCTCTGTAAAAGAATCCCAAAGGAGGCTCTCCGATTTCATTTCTGAACATCACTTTGCCAGGCTTTTCTATTTGAAAGCCGAATCATCACCTCAAACATACTATGTCCCAAACCCTGTTAATACACCCTTCAAATGAATTTTTGTCTTACCACCTAAATTTCTATCCATGATATCTTCATTTTTTCCATGTCCCAGGATAGTCTAGACTTATCTTCGATTTTTCCTGTCTTCAGTCTCCCATATCTTGTTGGTCATCCATTCCTTTGGAAATCTCTAAGATACACTCCTTGCTATAACTTCTGCTACAACTACCCCCTTTCATACCCTCATTACTGCTTAAATGGTCAAGTAAGTTGACGCCTACAGTTGGCCACCTCAATCAATCCTCTTCCTGTACTTCTCTGCCAGAATGATATGCCCTAGGCAACATTTGAAGCTATATTAGTTTCCTAGGGCTGCTGTAACAAATTTGTCACATTCTGGTAACTTAAGAACAACAGAAATCTATTCTCTCCCAGTTCTGGAGGCCAGAAGTTTGAAATCAAGGTGTTAGCAGGGCCAGGCTCCCTCTGAAGGCTATAGGAGAAAATCGTGCATCCTTCCTTTCCTCTTCCAGCTTCTGGTGGCTCTAGGCGTTCCTTGGCTCGTTGGCAAAATAACTCCAATCTCTGCCTCCGTCTTCTTATGGCCTTCTCTCCTCTATCTCCCAGTGTCAAATCTCCCTCTGCTTTTCTCTTCTAAGAAACCCTGTCATTGGATTTAGGGCCCACTCTAATATCTGCAAAGACCCTTTTTCCAAATAAGGTCACACTCACAGCTTCCAGGGACATGGGCATATCTTTTTGGGAGCCACAATTCAACCCACGACACACACTGATAGTAAATATCACAGAATTTAGCATTTCCTTGATCTCCAATGGTTCTTGTCTGCTACTTTCTATGGTTTTTCTACCTACAACAGCAGCTGTTTTACAGCAGCATTGAACCATAGAGCAACTGCCTCCCTTCATTCTGACTTAAAGGCATTCTCTGTATTGCCTCCAAAAGCACTATTATTATCTCTTGTCCTTGTGCACCAAGACTTTTGATACTGTGACATACAAGAAAGCTTAAATTGTAATAATTATTAATCTTTTTTTTTTCATTCTGTGACTTAATTTTCCTATTTGCAGAAGGAGATAGCAATAACATATATACTTCACATGGTTAGTGTCACAGCTAGGTGAAATAACATTTGAAGTAATTTGCAAATGTAAATCAGTATACAAAAGACATAATTAAATGATATGTCCAACAACTGTATCGATTTGTAAAGCCTTTGAAGTTAAGAAAAGGTCTTCCGCTTTGGGGCAGTTTTATGTTGGCTGGCTGCTCAACAGTCATCTGAATCTCATCTCCCATGCCACTGTTATTGCTGGCTGGTAGGGCCTGTCCCCCAATACAGAGGGTGACAGTCATTCTGGATAGAGGCCTTTAGGAGACTTGAGGAGAAAACTTTAGTTTTTGAAAGAAGGAGACGAACAAGGAAAAACTGCTTCATTTTTGTGTGTGCCTGTGGACACGAATACATGAATGTAAGGTGTCCTGAGTTGCATCAGCCGCCTCGTAAACACCAAGCTACAAGCCTGAGAAGAAAGGCTGGCAGGCCGAGGTTGCCACAGTGGAAAGCAGAATAGAGTTTGGATCTTTGATAATTTGATTAAGTCACTATGTCAGTTCTAAAGCTGCCTTGCTTTCAATCTCAAGTGAGAAAATAAATTCCCTTATCGTTTAAGCATTATTTTGCTATTTGGTGGCAAAAGCATCCTAACTAAAGCTCTTTCAACTGTTCTCTTACCTGGCACAGAGTACATACTTAACATTTTCACAGATTGATTATAATTATATTACTCTTCATGTCATATTTGTGGTAGCTGGCAAAGCAGCCAATATTCTTCGTGAGGCAGAGAAATAAAATCTCAGGACACGAAAGAAACATTATCTAGGTTACATCACAATACGCTTAACTGAATATCACAGGCCCAAGACTTGAAGTAAACAAGGTTAAAATTGAAAGAAGACATGTTTTAAGCAAGAAAAAAAAGCTGATATAAATATTTAAACTATATTCTAGAGCAGAGTTTTATAAGAGCAGTTTTGCAGACTGGCAAACCAAGTTTCCTAGCTTCCTACCTAATTGTTCTCCATTCCCCTGATCGTGGTTACTATTCAGATTTCTCTAATCTATATTTTTCCCATCCTGACATCTTGTACTTGTAGGATCAATACTATCAAATGTAAGGAAATTCTGTCCCATGGTGAGTTTGAATTCAGCATCAGTGACCTAATATATGCTCAGGAATACCTAGATTTATGGGTAACACTTTCTTAGAGATGAGTCCTTAGACAATCTCAATTTAATGAGTATAATCTAAATTACCTAAATCACTTCATCATGAGGGTTTCAGAAATTGTTTTTCAGGCTGTGATCATGACATAAATTGTATCAAATAAATTTTACCAGGTGAGCAATCAAGAGTGCTGAAGTATTGCTTTCCGATTCCATCCTAGCCAGCAATTTAGCTCTCAGCAAGAAGACACAATGTTTCTTGAATGACTGATGAAGTCTCTTCTCAAATGATTGCAGGATGTTGGATCATCGCTGGCAGGAAAGCTGGCTGATTGTTTAGTGGCTAAAATGGTTTTATGACTCATGAAATTGATTAGGAGCACAATGGTTGTCCACAGCAGCTGGCCAAACTGAAGTCAGTCCATTTGTAGTCACAGCTGGAGATGCTAGAGGCCATCGTCCAGATGTCAGGGCAGAGAAACCTGCTTTGAATGGCTCCAGCTGAAGTGGAACTGCAGACAGCCTAGGCACCTGCTCCATTGGCCTTGGCTCTCCTCCTCTTACCACTATCGAAATTCAAAGGGATCATCACCTAGGCTTGAGGCTCATTGTTATCCACACTCTCCATGAAATTTGATCGCATTTCGAAGTCTCTGTTGCATCTCTTTAATACAATCTTTCTCAATTTTATTTGTGCATAAAAATCATCCTTGGTGATTTTTGAAATGCAAATTGCTGGAATTGATTCAATCTTAGAATTCAGATAGTCTGAGGTAAAATTTTTAACCGTCACTTCTTCTCCAGATGATTCCTTGTAAGTGGTCTGAACCTCTCTTCAAAGGGCATATTTGAGTAAAGAAGGAGGAAAAGAGTACAGAACAGTCAATATGATTGAGGACTGTGGTTAACAACTTAGGGATATACTGGATGTTTACACCTACATTTTAAAGGTGGAACATAAATTATATCTAAAGTTCTAGGTATAACATTATAAGATTTAGCAAATAAAGTTAGAGGACACAGTTAAATTCGAATTTCAGAAAAATGATGACTTTTTTAAAGTATAGGTATGTCCCATGCAATATTTGGGACATAATTATATTAAAAACATTCATTATTTATCTAAAATTCAAATTAAACTGGAGGGTCCTATATTTTATTCGGCAACCCTCTCTGGGCAGGAAAACCTAACCATGGTTCAGAATTAATATGAAGCATCACTTAGCCTGTAAGAATAAAGTTATACAAGACAATTGCTAAGATTCCTTAATGATACAGGGATCTAAGTTCCAGTATATTGTCTAAATTGATCCCAAAGCTTCAGAACCTGCAGAGTTGGTTTTGCTAAATCATTGTTGCTCAATCAACTTATATGAATGTAGATTTTTAGGACATACTTATCAAATATTGACAGTTATATCCTAAGAAGTGAGAAGGCAAATTTAATGTCCCTATGGTGAGTTCCCTGTTGAGTCTTGCCTCCTTCCCCACCCCCTGCAACTGCAGTGGTAAGAATAAATTAAAATTAAGGCAAGAGCTTTAGGTGTGGTTAAGTTCCAATGATTTAGCGTTTTATTTTTATTAATAGAGAAATAGATTTTATTGTTTTTCAATGACAACATCTCAGTTTTATTTTACTTTTTAGACTTTGTCCTTTAAATTCTTGCCTAAAATCTATACCTCCAGTCCTCTTTTAAATCCTATTTTATTTTGCCTTCTTTCTTCTCAGTACCAAACTTTGCTGGGCTCTAGAGCAGGGTCTGGCAAACTATAGACCATGGGCCAAATTCACCTACAGCCTGTCTTGTAAGTAAAGTTTTATTGAGTCACAACCACTGCCATTTATTTACATGTTGTCTCTGATTGCTTTCGTACTGTGATAGCAGAGTTGTGTAGTTGTGTAACTGTTGCTGGGATCTTATGGCTCACAAAGTCTAAAATGTTCATTAACTGGCCCTTCACACACACACGCACACACACACAAATATATATATAAATCCACAAAGTGTTCTCTCAAACTTCCCATTTCTGCTTGGAAATGTAGAGAGCAAAAAGAGCACTGCTCCCATCCTTACTATAGCAACAAAAAAGCCAGACAAACTGCAAGTTCACATTTCTTGAGCCAGCAGAGAATTAAGATCTCTGGGCAACCAACTAGCCCAAATCTAAACACAGACAGAAACCTGTTGGGAGAGACAGAATACAACCCGAGCACTTGCTTAAGAGCACACACACCTGAGTACCAGTAAGAAGATTTCATCCAGAATAGTTAATGAATTGGTAGAGACTGAGAAAGAGCTGGTGATAAAGTGTGGAACCCCTGTAGACCACAGATATATGAGGACTTTCAATTAATGCTCACAAAAAAGACTGGCAAAAATCGTGAGAAAGGGTCCATCGTGATGTAAGCCTGGGAGCACACTGAATGTATCCATAGCAACTACAAACTCAACCCAACTCCTGCCTAGATTAACTCAACCCCAAACTAAAGTTCTAGCAAAAAACAAAGACGCTCATTTCCAGGAATGAAGTCTAATTGAACTCAGTCTTCTTTCCCTCACAAAATGTTCAAATTTCAAAAAAAAAAATTAAAAGGCAGACAAAAAGGCAAGGAAAAAATATGCTGCCACATGACAAAGAAATCAATAGAACCAGACTCAGATATTCCACAGATATTGGAACTATAAAACAGAATTTAAAATAACTATGAAGCACATAATCAGATTATAAGTAAAATGACCAGAAAGAAAAATAACTATCAAGATGTATTAATTTCATTAAAGAGATGGAAACTGGAAGAAAGAATTGGTTGGAAATACTAGAAATGAAAAAACAAGTAGTGACAGAGCTAAATAGTGCCTTTAGTGAGTGCATCAGTAGACTCGACCCAGCAGTTCTACTCCTAGGTATATACACAGCCAAGAGAAATGAAAACATACATCCCCACAAAACCTGTACACAAATGTTTATACAAGCGCTATTCATAATAATGTGGAAACGATCCAAATGCCCATGAACTGATGACTGGATCAACTAAATAAACTGGGTACAATGGAATATTACTTGGCCATAAAAATGAGTGAAGCACTAATACATGTTACAACAGGGATGAACCTTGAAAACACCATGCTAAACAAAAGAAGCCAGTCACAAAAGACCACGTCTTATACGATTCCATTCATATGAAAACCCAGAATTGGGAAATCTGTAGGGACAGATAGTGAATTATAGTTGTTTAGGTCTAGAGGGGAGGAGTGTAAGGAAAAGGGGGTTGATAACTAAAGGATATAGAGTGTCTTTGTGAGGTGATGAAAATGTTCTAAAATTGACTGTGGTGATTGTTGCACATATATATGAACATACTAGAAACTGTTGAATTGTATGCTTTAATGAACAAATTATATGGTATGCGAATGACACTTCAATAAATCTGTTTAAAAAATAAGTGACCTAACTCTTTCATCTCTTTTTTTGAATGATTGCAAATGGTATCATATTTCTAATTTGTGCCCATGTGTTCATTGCTCATATATAAAAATGCATTTGGTATTTTTATGTTTATCTTGTGTCTAGGTAGTGACCTTGCTTAACTCACTTTGTAGTGGCTGCTCTTCTGCTTCAGTCTTTTTACCACTTCAGTTAGAAAACTTACCTCCCTTTATATCCCATGACCTTCTCCCATTTACAATATAATTGTCTTAAATATTTCCTCTGTGAACATTTACAACCACATTGTACAGTGTTAGAAATTTTCCTTCAACCAACACATCTAATTTAGAAAACTAAAGTGGTAAAAGAAAAGCATTACATTTATTCATATTTTTATTTGTTCCATTATTTCTCCTTCCTTTTTACATTCCAAGATTCCTGCCTTTATAATTTCCTTTCTCTTTACAGAAATTCCCTTAGTCATTCTTTTCAAGGTAGTCTATTAGCGACCAATTATCTTAGCTTTCCTTCTTCTGAGAAAACTTGATTTCCCCTTCGTTCCTGAAGGTTATTTTCACTGGATGTAGAATGCTGGGTTGACAGTCCTTCTCTTTGAGCAACTGAAAAATGTGCCTCTTTCTTCTGGACTCCATGGTTTCTGATGAGACATCTGCTGTCACTCAAATTGTTTCTCCCATATATAGGAAAGGTGTCTATACAAGGTGCCTCACCGATTTCAATATTTTTTTCTTTGCCCTTAACAGAAGTTTGGCAATGATGTAGTTTGGTATGGGTTTCTTTGAATTTATCCTATTTGGGTTCACTCAGCTTCCTGAATGTATAGGTTTATGTATTTTGCCAAATTTGGGGAGTTTTTAGCTATTATGTCTTTGAGTGCATTTTCAACCCAGCTCTCTTCTTCTTCTCTGGCTTTCTAATGACACGAATGTCAGATAAGGGCACATGTCTTTCTCTGTATAATATGGCTCACTAATAACAAATAAAATGTAAAAATTATTTGATAACTTTAATAATAATGTAAAAGATAATGTAAAATATCTCATATGTAGTAAATGTTGATTGTAAAGAAACTCAGAAACAACTGACAGGCAAACAGAAGGAAATAGAAATCATGCCTACTATACTTCCACCCCACTGCATGGACAATTAACTTTTTTGTCTTTACCCTTCTCTCTGGAAATACATTGCTTTCTCTCTGGGAATAAATATACCCATATGTATACATATAATTAAATAAAATGAATTCATAGAATAAATATCATGTTTTGTGATCTGCTTTTCCCACTTAACAACAGACTTTAAAGTACTTTCATGGTAAATGTCACAGTTATGTTAAACGCTTTGTAAGTCATGAGACAGCATGACTGGTACCATTTGGGATGGATCCACCACCTTTTTGCCCTGTAACAAGGCTCCTGTTTCCTGATTCAAGTCTGTCTTGGGGAATTCACTGAAGATTTCTAAGCCCTGCTGTTGCCAGATTTCAAACCCTGCCATTGCTCCCCACAGTTAGCAGCTGACTAACATTTTTCTTCATAAAACGCTGAATATGACTCTTGACATCTGCTCTGCTGTTGTGTTCCTACCAGAAGAGTAAAATGAAGGGCAAAGTTAGGTTGTTTTCTTTTTATTTTTCCTGCAGCACTTAAACATGGGGAGAAAAAGGAATATATCATCTCTCTCTGTACAGGAAAAATTCCATTCATTTTTTGCCACTGAATCTGAAATAATACAGAGGTGCCCCAATTTTTTCAGCTTTTAAAATCTATGAAAAAAAAGCAGATTATAAAGCAAGTTGTTAATGAAAACATGACTATAAAAGGCCAGTTTAATTGCCTTATAAAAAAATAGTTTCAGGTTATTTACATATGTCATTTATATAAAAAATTGATATTCTAATTATGATCGTTCATGTATTTTTATAAAATCAGGTTCCTCCATACTTGATGCCACTTCTTGACACAGACCCAATGGTCTAAACATCACAGTTCAAATCCCAGCTCCTCCATCACTTCCATACAAACACACCCCAACACACACACAGACACACATACAACACACACACATCTTGGGACGAGTCACTTAACCTCTTTAAGCCTTAACTTCTTCACCTAAAAAAAAAGAACACAAATAATTTCAACTTAGGATCTTGAAAGTCATAAATTATAATGTGTTTAATAAGTTTTTTTAAATGTGTAAAGATTTATACAAGTGGAAATTCTTACTAGTGTTTTGAACTAGTTCCAGTTACTCTATACACAAATAAAGTAAACTGTAGTTGATTTGCAGCTTTATACAATTAAGAGGTACCCTCCATTTTGAAGGAAGCTTGCCAATAGAAAGAATTAGTAAAATTATATTCATTTTTGGCAATAGAGTTATACATGCCTCTCTTAGCATTTCTTCTTAATAAATGTCTTTCTCAACATGAGACATCCCTGTTTTCCTGAATATATCACAGACAAATTAAGGCAGGAATAGGTCCAGGGCAGCTGAGTAATTGAGGAAGAGAAAGAATGAAGGCCAAACCTCACAATGACTCTCCCTATATATCTCATCTATATATTCAGTGGTTCCTTATACAGAACGGACTGCATAAATATGTTATTGTTTAAATCTCGTCCTCAGGGAAGTACCATTTTCCTGCTGCTTCTGGTCCCAGACACCTAGAATACTGCTTCTCATGGGTCCTGCACATGGCATAATACAGTGGTTCTCAAACAGGGACTATTTTGCCTCCCAGGGGACCTCTGTAAATGTCTGGAGACATTTTTGGTTGTCACGATTTGGGAGGTTTCTACTGGCATCTAATGCGTAGAAGCTAAAGGTGTTGCTAAATGCACTGGACAATTCCCATACTAAAGAATAATCCAGTCCAAAGTTACAGTTGGTTCTGAATCAGGATTAAAGGGATCCTTCTTTCCAGGGTGATGCTGTGCTAGATTATCAACCCAAAACTGAGGGAGGCAATAGCAAGAGGGGCAGGGGATGCCACCTCACCTTTGTTGCTCTGCTAAAGTCCAAATACAAGTTAGCCAACGGAGACTTCTCCCATTTTTACAGAACTGTCACCTCTCTATCATCCTGGCCATTGTTTCTCATAATGAACCAAGAACACAATAACTTTTTACCATCTTACCTTCTGGGTTTGGTTCAATCAGTGCTCATTTCACATATTTGATTATTAGCTAGAGAGAAACTGGATATGCTTGTATAACATTAGAGTTAGGGTCAGGGGAGAGTCTTGCTAATATTAAATGATGACTACTGATCAACCAAAATTGCATTCCAGACACTATATTTTTCTGTCCCCTTCAAGATTATTTTATTTCTCATGGATTTTATAAAGCTCCTACAAAATATTCTTCTTTACTGCAGTGGTGTTTATGGCCATACTCTATTATTTATACTGTCAAATACAATTTATTTTTGAATGATGCTATTGGTGACACATAGTGAAGGGTCCTCCTTCTTCCATTTCTGTCAACTCAGTTTTGGAATTCTCTTCTTATTTTCTACCATCTTGTTAATGAGAGATTATTCCAGGCTACCAGTTTTTGGATTATGAGGTTTAGTTAAGTCCTGATCTTGTCACTCAACTCCTTTGTCATTTCCCTCAATTATGCAAAAAAAAATAAATAAATTTAATATTATATTTAGGCGTTGGCTGACTTACTGATCAAAACGGACAATCTAAGGCAATATTCCATGGCAGTATAATTCAGGAAAGATTTAAGAGTCAGAAGTGTCTAAAAAGAAAAATTGCAGAAGGCTTTTTGACTTCTCTTCAGAAGACTGAGCTTCTAAGTTACCTCAACTTTCACAACATCCAAGACGTTCTGCCAGATTCTTCTCACTTACAACTGGCTACAGAATGAATCTAGTCCACGTTTAACCACCCTTTACTCCTGTTAAAAATTTGCCTCCACTTTAGATTTTCCAGTTTGGTAATTACATTCAATGCTCAAGAACAGAATCTTTAATGAGCATATACTGTCCACTTACAGCAGACAATGACTTGAGGCTCAAGTTTGATGAAGGTCATTAGTAGTAGAAATGCTCTCGTTTACTTAAAAAAAAAGAAACAATATAGCAAATATTGCACAGTAAATTATAAAGCATTATTGGAACAGCTTTTAAAATGAATATTCAGCTACAATTTAACAATTTTGAATATATTAGATTTTGGTTTTACCATGATCTTATCACCAGAACTTAAGGAGAAACTTTTTTATTACCTGCTAAAAATTAACTTAAAGTCAGATTTCTCTCAGAGTCAAAAAGGTATTTTAGGAGTTTATATCAGCTTTGTATCAAGAGGTCTTCCTAACCCCTTACTTTTAGTTCCCAGTTTGCTTGACAGTTATATAATTTTTAAAGAACCTTTGTCAGGCCTTATTCTAGGTCTTTTCTTAGCAGCATTCACTGGTAGTCACTTATTTTTGCTAATGCTTTTCTTCCGCTTAGCTTTTGTGAAGTGGTTTTCCTTCTACTTCTCTGTTTGTTACTTGTCTTTTTTTAAGGTTCACCCTCCTCTTTTCAGCCATTAACTATATGGTTGCTCAAGGTTGAGTCCTAGGTCCTCTTCTCGTCCCAGAGTGTTCTCCCTCAGCATTCTCATCCACACCCATAACTCCAAATTTTTTCTCTACACATACGACTTCTAAATATGCATTTCTCTCTTAGAACTCCCATTTGAGCTCCAAATCTAGATTGACGTTGTCTCCTGTGTCCCTCTAGGCACCTCCAATTCCACATGTTTAAAATAGGACCGATAATTGTTTATTCACAACCTCATCATTTTCTCTCTTTTGTTATCTCAATAAATGGCCAACCCACTAATCTAGTTCCACAAGCCCCCAAAATGGAATAATCAAGTGATTTTATTCTGTCCTTGCCTCCACATCAGATTCATCAAATCTGTCTCGTCAGTTCTACTGCTAGTCTCTTGAATCTGTTTATTTCTCCCCTTCTCCGTCACCACTTCCAAATCCCAAGCTATCATCATATTTCACCTGAATCACTGAAATAGCACCAGGATGGATAGGAGTGAATTGCAGGCTGACACTAACCTTCTCCTTCCCAATGGCTTACATGACAAGCTTCCTTATACGGCTTCCTCTCACCTCTATACCTCCTCCAATAACATCTATCACTAGCAACTGGTCCACTTTAGCAGCTTCCAATCTTTTGTAGTCTTTAACATAACTTTCTAGAATGGTGCTTTTGCACATGCTATTCGGTTTGCCTGGAATGCTCTTTCCTCCCCATCTTCACCTGGTTAACTTCTATTCTTCAAAAGATCTCAGATGATATCACACTTCATCTGGGAGGCTTCCCTGACCTCTGCAGCTGGGTTAAAATGCACTATTAGCATTTCTCACAGAATCAAGCATCTCTCCTTCCAGCTTTATCAGAATAATTGGTACAGTTGTTTGATTGAATCTGTCTCTCTCATCTTATTGGAATTTGAGAGCAAGAACTAGGGTCAGAATCTACCTGGCATACAATATGCACTTAATAAATATTTATTGAATGAATGAATGAAGCCATGAGTCACTATTAGCATTTAATCTTTTTTGACATACTATTTTTTTTTTTTGGTGAGGAAGATTAGCCCTGAGCTAACATCTATAGCCAATCCTCCTCTTTTTACTGAGGAAAATTGGCCCTGGGCTAACATCCATGCCCATCATCCTCTACTTTATATGTGGGACCTTGACACAGCATGGATTGATAAGCGGTGCATAGCTCTGCACCCGGGATCCAAACATGCGACCCCTGGGCCACCAAAGAGGAGTGCACGAACTTAACCACCTACATCACTAGGCCAGCCCCTGACATACTATCTTTCAGTTCACAAATTGTAATCTTAAGGTATATTAAAAATGTTTGGAATAATTAAAATTATGATAGATAGCTACAAATTATATGCTTACTCTATAGAATTTGAAATCCATGAAAATAATTACCCACAATCATCCCATCTATCATATTCAGTGATTGTTAATATTTGTTTAATTTAATTTTATACATTTAACAGTGATGAATTTATATAATATACTGATTTTATGTATAGCTAACAAAGGAAAATTTATATTTACTCAATGGAGGATGAAATTATATATATATATATATATATATATACCCACACATGTGTATATATATTTCCCACATATACAACATAGATTGTTGTGTAGGCCATACAACAAAGATTGTTGTGTCAGCCATTGGGAAGGAAATATATGTACATATATTTCTCACTTGTGCTAGGTTATACTTTTACAATGTTTCAAGAAACCTGGACATCACTGTTAAATAAGATAAATGATTTTTTCCTTTCTTTCTTCATTCCTTAGTTCTTAAGAAAATAGACACTCTAATAAAATTGAGTAATGTAACTTAGTCAACACAGAATAGAGCTATCTATATACATTGTATATTAAAGTAACAGATGGTAATAATTTATGCCAATATTCAAAGTAGCAAAATAGCATTTTTTTATATTATTAGTGTTGCAACGTTTTTCAAGTTTCTGTTTGCCAATACCTACTCCATGAAGATATGTATACAAACTACGTAAATTGTGTCATTTGGTAAGTCAACTTACCTCTCCATCCCTCCATTTACCTTTTTTTTAAGTATGTCCCAGCCTTTTCCTCCCCTACCACCACAGATGGATATTTGATGCAACATGACAAATCCACTGGTGGCCAGATATATATGACTTATGTGGCTTGGTTTCCAGTGATAATCTAGATCACTGCTTTGCTACCTTGGTTCAACATTAGAATCACCTGGGAAACTTTTTAAAAATTTACCAATGCCCAAGTGCCTCACTTAAAGATAGAAGTTCAATGTCCAAATATGTGATGACATATATTTTTAATGTCCTCCCTCCTCCAGGTGATTCTTCTCCCCACCCAGTTTTATTAAGATATAATTGACATATAATACTGTGTTACTTTAAGGTGTACAATGTAATATTTGATATATATAGTGAAATGATTACCACAATATGTTTAGTTAACATTCATCACCTCTAATGGTAACAAATTTTTTTTCTTGTGATGAGAACTTTTAAGATCTACTCTCTTAGCAATTTTGAATATACAATACAGTATTATCAACTATAGTCACCATGCTGTACATTACATCCCCAGAACTTATTAATCTTGTAACTAGAAGTTTGTCCCTTTTGACCCGCTTCACGAATTTCCCCCACCCCCTCACCTCTGGCAATTACCAATCTGTTCTCCATCTCTGAGTTGTTTTTTTTTTTTTTTTAGATTCCACGTATCAGGGAGATCATGTAGTGTTTGTCTTTCTCTGCCTGACTTTTTTCACTTAGTGTAATGCCCTCAAGGTCCATTCATGTTATCACAAATGGCAGACTTCCTTCTTTTTATAATATTCCAGTGTGTGTGTGTATGTGTGTGTGTATATATATATATATATACATACATACATTTTCTTTATCCATTCATATCCACCAATAGTATACAAACTATCTCAATTGTGACATTTGATAAGTCAATTTACTTCCCCTTCTCTCCCTATCTTTATCTTCAAAATAGGAAATGTATTTATTTATAAGATCAGTCTAGCTCTCACACTTAATTTCACAATTAATTGTTATTTAGGATTGATCTGATATAGAGGGAAAAAATATTTGTTCTCTTTATTAATCTGAATCAGTGTTTTCCAAATTATTATTTGTGGAAGATCAGTTAAATGAATGGTTCTGAGCTTACTAACTGTTGAGAAAGACTGTTAGCATGCTTCCTCTTATGGGGCACAGAGCCAACTGTGATAGCAAATGTTCTGAGAAGTCCTGCAATTAAACAGTTTGCTTAACTTTCTTTAAACCAGCGTTTTCTAAAAATATTTGTCCTTCTGACCCTATTTAATGTAAGATAACACATATTATATAACCTGACACATTACATAACATCACACATTTTATATAATACATATCACTAGTTGAGAAATGACAACTTTGTTTTGGAACTGAAGCTCTTTGGTCTTAAACAGTTGAATTATATATAACTTTCCTCACACCTTCATAAGCCTGGTTGTTTCAACAAGTCTAACCTGTGTCTATAGAGCTGAGTGTAAGCAGTTTCACAGTGTGGCCATCTGTTCCAAATTCTTGATACAAAAATTTCCATTAATCTAATTCAGAAGCATTTTCCTTACAGCAAATTAACAGACTGGAAATTCACAGTGAGTGAATTCAGGGTCATTGTGCTCCATGGAACAGCTTTCTTTCCAGGGACACAGAGAAGGCTATACTCTATGGTCCCCTGGTCATCTCTACCTTAATTCCTGGAAGGAGACATCTGAAGGTCAAAGACTAATATCATTAGTACCGTCGCTTGTGTTTACAAACAGTCCTAAACAGGATTTTAATCCCCCAAACCTACTTCTGCACAGTTCAGGGACTAGCACTGAATTAAAAACCTCTAACAAAAATAAAATCTATCCTGCAATTCTTCATAGAGCTAGTAATAATTCCTCAACTTTTACTGGATATTTTCTGTTCTATAACTTGGATTTTAATGGACTTTGAAAAATTAAAAATGTAACATAGCTTTTTTATTTAAAATAAATTCGAATTTTTCTGTACCTGCAAATACTCAACAACATATTTTAGTTACATAGACTGTTACTTTAAAAGTACAGCAATTAAAATCAGCGCTACCAATCTTTTCTAATGAATTTTATCATCCAGAACTATAATTACACATTTTGTTTCTCAAATGACAGTGTCAACCTTCTGTATTTTGTGGCAGCCACTTGCTAATTTTCCTTCCAGTGTATTGCTGCCCCACCGTATGTGATGCCACCACCATCATAAACATATTCACCTTTCTATAGCTTCCAGATATTGGCATTTCCTAACTTTCTATATTAGATGATTTTATTTGGGGGTTTATTTAACATGCATACACTAAGCTGGCTAACAGTTGCTGAAAATGTCTTGATAAACCTTTTGGCAACAAATTTTGCTAAGGTGATCTAATAGAAGGGAGGGTGATAGCTTCTTTCATGTAGGAGAGAATGTCAGAAAGGATGGTAAGAATATTCCATTTCTTACTAAATGAGGAAGCCAGAATCTAAAAAGTTGAGGGTATTAGATTGTAAATTTCTCTGATAGACTAAGAGATACTCAAAGGCCTCATTATGTCTCCATTTTCCATCACAATATCTGACATTTTCTAGGTGCTCAGTAAATGTGTGTTGAATGAATGAATAAATGGCTGTATATTATGTGGGAAGGTCCATCACGCCTTGGAATCTTATGAAATTCCTTGAGGGGAATTCAGCATAAAGAGGCACGTGAAACCCAGGACTGAAAATTAGAAATGGATATCGTAGTCTAAGCCTAAAGTCCAACGCTTGGAGTTAAAATCTTGAAATGAGTCTGAAACATCAAGAAAGTACAGTTAAGGTCAGAAGCAGTGTATGCGTGGTTGCCAGCTTCCACTTATTCCATCAAGCCTCTTCCGCCGATGCCAGCCAAGAAAGAAAATCAAACTCCTTCTTACTGGTCAATGCAATTTAATATCAATATCACTCATATTATTTCTTAAATATATTACTTTTCTAGTCTTAATACCTATAACCATGTATCATTCTCTCATCAGTTTATATGTGCCAACCTTCTCCAACCGAAAAACCAAAGATCATGATTTTTAGGTTCCTTGACCCATAAACACTTCAAACAGTCCTTGGAATATATATTCTCTCAGTATATTGTATTTGATTGTATTACCAATGTAGAATCAGATTGTAAACTGAGAAAAAAGTCAGACATGAAAATATTTATAAAACATAAAAAAATCCTCAAGTCGTTGTCATTATCATCAACCATCAGTAACCATTTTTCAAAGAAAATATTATTAGTAGATAATAATTTTTCCTATAAAAAATTAAAAAAGAAAACAAAGGTCCCAAATGGACCTAATGTGAATTTAAAGGGGTGGTGGAAGTTAAAATATAGGGACACTGGCCAAGGTTGAGCAGCAGGACCCTCCGGCTGTTTCTCCTCTGGCAGGAAAACTACCTCGTGGGAATGGGGGAGGTTCACTTGGGAGCAGTGGAGGGTTAAGCAGGGTGTTCTTCCCTCTGTGTCCACACTTATCAGTCTTCTACCCTGATGGGGTGCAATATAACAATTATAACAAATTATACTATTTTCCTGAAGTGGTAAATCAAACAACAATAAAGAGTTAAGAATTTAGCTGTGATATAAGAGCTAAATCTCATGCACAGAATCATACTTAAATCTAGAAAAACATGATTAAAACTAACGCTTAAAAATAAAGTAAGTAAGGGACAAGTGAAAATTTGAAATACAGAGCAGTTACAGAAATGAGATTGAAAGAACAAGTCAGAAGAATTTGTGCTGAGCAAAACAAAGAACACTTTGGAACTGAATTGACCTAAAGTTAAATAAACAAGCTATTAGACTAGAATAAGAATAAGGCGCATAACTACAGTTTAAAGTGGTTCTTTACTGTTTTTTCCCCCAGGGAGTTGATATACAGAGAATAAAAAAAAAATTCCAGGCTGGCCCAGTGGTGTAGTGGTTAAGTTCATGTGCTCTGATTCAGTGGCCCAGGGTTCGCAGATTTGCATCCCAGAAAAGGACCTATGCACCACTCATCAAGCCATGCTGCAGCAGTGTCCCATATACTAAAAAGTAGAGGAAGATTGGCACAGATGTTAGCTCAGGGCCAATCTTCCTCACCAAAAGAAAAAAATCTTCCTCAAGCATAAAGAGGAGGATTGGCAACAGATGGTAACTCAGGGCCAATCTCCCTCACCAAAAAAAAAAAAAAAAAATCCATGAAATCCAAGGTTCCATAAATGATTTTTTTATCTCAAACTTATATTAATTAAAAAATCTTAGTGAAAAGGGATAAATCAATAAATTAATTTAAAAATACATGTATGTTTCTGTAGGGGGGCATGAGGTGGAAGATAAAGTCCCTATCCAGCAGTGCTGAAACCACAGGGGGTGGGATGCAATATTTCCATCAGTGTTTGGTTGGAATGAGGGGGGATATTGCAAAAAAGGTTTTCTGTTTTTAGGCCATCCTTTTCCTGATTCTTTGGCTAGTGGGGACAAGCTTTTCTTAGAGCAGGTTCTTTTCTTTTTGGTCTGTGTCTCTGTGCAGTTCCAGGCTGGAGACTTGTACAGTGCCCTGTCCAGGTTATCTGGGGGCAATAAGGAAAGCAGGGAACTCCCCACCCTCTCAGTTTTCAAGTCTCAAGGTCCCTAGGCTGTCTGGCTTTCCACCTGTCTGAGTCATCCTATGCTTGTTGCTGTGCTATGCCCAGGGTTATTGAGTTATGAGGAAGGACCTGGGAGGAATTGGGCTATTCCTAGTTGGTGGAACTAGATGCTATCATCAATCTTTTAAAATTTTATCAGAGAACTCTTAAAATGAGAAGCAGATTTATGGTATCAAATATAGAGTCAAAACTTGTAGGGCAAATTGGGAATATGTTAGAACCAAGCTATAAGACAATAAGGAGTGGTAAGGACTGAGACAAACTGAAGAATGTACATCATGTCTCAGGGCATTTAGATACAAACTTTGTAAAACCTCCAGGCTGGACAAATAAAATTCCATCCAGCCTGAGAATATTAAGTGTGAATTCTAAAGGAATATGACATTCTTGGGCCTGGTTTCTGGGGTTTTTTTTTTCCTCCTTCAATTATATCTTGATTCTATCCTCAGAGATGAACTTCTTTGTTAAAGAATGAGATGTAGAAAATAAATTCACTCTCTAAAGGGCTAAGTTATTTCATCAGACTATTGGAGACAAAGACACAGTCAGAGTCAGGATAACAGAAAATAAAACATTGCACAAAATGTATAATATGGCTTCTATTTTCATGTATAATATATGTTTGTTTCAGTATCTTAGATAGGAAAAGACATTTTTATTCTTCAAATGAACTGGATTCCTAGCCTCTTCCCAGATCTCTACTAACTTGTGGTTATTTTCCTCAGAGAAGAAAAAAAAATAGCAAACTTTTAAACTTTGTAGATGTTTCATTAAGTAAGCTAAGTGTTGATGTTTCCCTTATAAGTTGAATAAATTTATAAATTTGAATTTTGTTCTAAGATTATAGCTCATTTAAAAAGAAAACCGTCTTTCTACAGAAAATTCTGGCCTGAAAAATTTCTCCTGGGTCCTCTCTAAACCCAGTTAGTGTGGTAAGTAGCGATAGATCTCATAGCCACGAGCCTGATGAAGTAAACTGCCCTAATTACTAATTATAATTAAAATCCTTTCTAGCTTGCATCTAATGTTTAGATTTTAATTGCATCTAATGTTTCTGCCTCGGTCTCTACCCAGGAAGCTGACAAGTATGGACTGCATCAACAGTCTGCTCCTTTGTCTTCTGATTCCTTTTAGGTTCAGCCATTGAGAGACACTGGCGGAAGGTCAGAGGTCAGAGGAATAGGGTCAGAGTGTTAATCACTCCAGCTCTTTCCCTGCTGGGATACGGGTTGATAGTGGTTTTATGCCCTTGTCAAAAGTCAGAACCGGTAGGCAGTTCTCTTACTGCTTTCTGTCTTATCTCTGGGGTTTTAATAAGGGCTTCTTCACCTGACTCCTATGGTCATGGAGGGGTAATTCCCTCTCTTGCTACAACAGAGGTGCTTCTTTATCTCTTTAAAAAAAATTTCTTAACTCCACCAATAACTTTATTCACATTTAGTTACTCCATTTGAATGTGTCATCTATTATTTCTTGAAAGGCTCCTTTCTGATAAAATTGCATTCCCTAAATAGCTTCTAAGTCAGGGCTCTTCTAAACCTCACAAAATGAAGACTGTCCAAATTTAGCTACTAACAAGCATTGTAGACTAACAAGGATTTTGTTACAATTGGAGTCAAGTAAACCCCAGGCAAAATTATAAAGTAAGCAGAGTTGTATGGGAGTGCCATCTGGGAAGTCAGCGTGAGCTTTGAAGTCAGAGAAGTCTGTGTTTGAATTACATCTTTACATGGACTAGTCAAACAATATACAAACGGCTAAATAATGGACAATTAATGCAACCTAGCTAAGCCTCAGTTTCCTAGTCTCTAAAGTGGGAATAATAGTATATACCTCACTGGGTTGTGTTGATTGCACCTAGAACAATACCAGCATAATATTTCTTAGTAAATACCACTAACTTGACAAAAAGAATTCATTAATTACCTTCCTCATCTTCCCTTTCCTAGGGATAATCCAGAGATTATTCCATTATTCTGGGTGGCTAGGCATCTTCACACCTTTCTCCCTGTCCCCAGCCTGAAATTAGATAGAACCATTCTTTTGCATTAATTTAGGAAAAATACACTTTTAGCACCCTCATATTTCTCCTTGGGTTTTGAGTCTAATAATAAAAGATGTAATTGATTTTTGATTCATTATCTGCTTACCTTTTATCTGTTCATCAGAAGTAGAAAAGAAAATTATGGAATTGGGCATAAGATCTTCATGTCTTCATCTGTAAAATGAAAAGATGAGAATTAATGAGGGCTAAGAACACCTCTAACTGTAAGGCCCCATGAAATATTTTTAAAATAGTGTTAAAATCAATCAGTGATATCATATAACATGAATTGCTACTTTTTCCCATGGCTGTCGGGTGATCTCCAACCAGTTGGGCACACCAAAGCTTCCCAGTCAGTGTGCTGTGGGTGGGTCACCACTGTGCTGAGATTTTTGACCCCATTAGCTCTTCAGAGCTCACAAGGCCAGTAGTATGTGGTCAGTGATATGTAGCTGTAAATCTTCTCTTCCATTTCAAGGGTGCCATTATATATTATCCCAGGAAATTTGGGTGGTGGTGGTGGTGGTTAGTATTAAAAATCCAAGTGGAAAATATCTTCTACCTGGTGAGTTTAGTAGACTTTTATTTATCATGACTATTGCTATATTTGGACTGTTTCTACCACGTTATGATTGTATTGTGTCACATTTTGTGTATTTTATTTAAAAATTTAATTTAGAATTTTTTTCTTGATTTTCTGTTTGTTTTGTATTTCAATTGTTTGGGATTCTATTTCTTTTATTTTGATGTTTGAATTTAAAGTTTTAACATGCAAATTTAACATACTTAAATACATACCTTAACCCCATCTTAACATTTAATGTAGACATTATTGCTAATCATTATTTTATATAAACAATGTTTGATAAGATTTACCTCAGATATTTACCAATCCCTTTACTCACCATTCACTCTTGTATTCCAAACTTGGTTTGGGGAATTTTCCTTTATCTGGAAAGTACTTCCTTTAGAATTTTCTTTTGTGAAGGTCAGTTAGTGGTAAGCTCTCTCAGTTTGTATTTATTAAAATATATCTTTAGTTTTCCATTATCTTAAAAGACAGTTTTGCTAAATACACAATTCTCCATTCATACTATTTTTATCTTTTTATATAGTATTACACATACAATATATTACTCTGTCTCATTTTATCGTTCATGTCTCTGTACATCTATTTAATATTTTCTATCCTATTTAATTCTGACTTTTGAAAATTTCTTCAGCACTATATTCCAGTTCACTCAAGTGTCCCACAATTTCTGTTGTCTTATAATTGTTGCTCACCAAGTGGCAGTCATGATGTAGTTTTCATTGTCTGACAACTTATCGTATGACCAAAACAGCAGCAGTGGCAAAACTAATAGAATAGATGTTAGTAAATTGGAAGAGAACCCCAGTGAAAATGGTAGGGCAGTCTTTTCAGAAATATCAGATTAAAATTCTCAAGACAAAACTCCAGAGACAACAGTGGCTCACTCGGGATAATTCAGAAAAGAAAAATATGGAAACCAATAGCTCTGAGTTAAGAAGTGATTCAGAAGAATTGAATTCTAAATGGGAATAAGTTTGGGAATTTATAAACCAATTTGCTTCATCTATATTTTCCTTTCTATATAAGCATGACAGTGATGGAAGATAAAAGCCCATGTCTAAAAACATCCAAAAAAAGTCTTTTTAAAAAGTATAAAATAAAATTATATTTCTTGGGGCTGGCCCTGTGGCCCAGCAGTTAAGTTTGCGTGTTTTGCTTCAGCAGCCCAGGGTTCGCAGGTTCAGATCCTGGGTGCGGACAGATGCACCGCTTGTCAAGCCAGCTGAGGCGGCATCCCACATTGAAGATCGAAAACTCTACAACTATGATACACAACTATGTGCTGGGGCTTTGGGGAGAAAAACGAAAAACGGGGAAGATTCTCAACAGATATTAGCGCAGGGCCAAACTTCCTCAAAAAGAAATTACTTAAAAATTATATTTCTTAATTGTACATAATATAATGGTGCATTTACAATCAAAGACATTTTAGATTTGAGGTGGTGTGGTATCTGATAGGTATGGTTACCAACAGGTGATAGATAGGATTCTATTAGAATTGATAAACTTGCTCGTGTCCCTCCAGACCGGATACCTTTTCATTAGAATGTTTTGTATCCATTCCACTAGTTGCATTTTCCGACATCCATGTTAATGTACAGTCTCTTTAAATATGTTAAATATATTGATTCTATCACGGCTGAACTACTTTTCTTGTGGGTTTGGAAGACAGGGTTTGTCTTCTTATTTTGTGCTGATTCAATTGGTTATATTCTCCGAATACGGTCGCAGCATATAATTTTACTGATCATTGCTGCAAACTGAAGTCTATTTAAAAGAAAGTTGAGAGTGTGCCTTGATATTCAATGTGCCAGAGAAAGAGAGAGAGAGACAGAGTTGTACTAATGAAGTGAGATATTGATCCCAGATCCAGACGCGGATATTAATTTCTCTAGACCAAGGAAAAAGGGACAAGGTTAAATTATTGAAAATTTTAGCAATAACAGAACCATGGGATTGTTTATTTTGTCTCTTCTTGTTAGCAAAAGTTACTCCTGAATATGGGACAAGGATTTCCAAATCTTCATTGTGTATCAAAATGTCTTTGATGGTTTTATAGAGAATTGACCTAGCTGAAGAAGAAATGGTCCTTATTGCTTAAATTCTTTGGCTGAGTGAGGATAGAGGCTTTTGAGATCTAGATTTATTTTCCACGAGGGTAAGGATATCCACGTAGCAAGTGATTTCAGCTCCCAAGATATAAGAAAAATCTGTTTGATTACTCATTCAATAGATATATACCCAGTAACACCAGTTACTGGGTATATATCTATTTACAGGGTGACATACAAGGCATTGAGTACAGGGCATCTGAATATGAATGATATAAGGTTGTTGCCCTCAAGTAGATAATGCAGAAATATTGACAAACAGTTACAATATAGTGCTGTCAGATAATAGGTTCAGCTGCAAGTAATGGAAATAGAGTTCAAGAACTTAAACAAAATAAGGTTACCTTTTCTCACTAATCTAGAAGTGAATAGCTGGTATAGCTACTCACTTTTATTGTCAGGGACCAGTGTTCTTTTTTATACGTCAAATACTTAGCATGCTCTCTTCATGTTTCCACCCTTACCGTCATAGGATGGCTGCTGCATCTTTCAACTAGAGCCAATTATCCACAAAGAGAAAAACATTTAGAGGGAAAACAGGGATGCGTGGCCCCTGAAGGAAAAAGACTTCCTGTGTAACTGTCAACCTGTATCTCATTTGGCAAGAACTGAATGACATGCCCCTGTGGTTGTAAGGGCATCTGAGGGAAACAATTATTTAACTAGACATATTGCTACCAGACAAAATCTGGGGAATTCCTTAGGAGGAATAATATGCATGAGACATAGGTAAGCGACTGGCAGTGGATGCTAAAATTAAAAAGTAAGGTTATAAGAGAAGAATAAAGAAAATGCTGCTGCAAAGTCCCCAGAGCATGGGTGTCTCCCAGATCTCCCCTTAGGAGTTCATTGTTTTTGTGCACTACTTGGAATTTGGAATTACATGACTACTTATACTATTATCCTAGGTATAGATGGTATCCTATACCTAGGTATACCTATACCTAGATATAGGTATCCTAGGTATATATAACCTAGGTATAAGTATATTATCCTAGGTATAGATGACTTTAGATGACCTGATTCAGTTCTCATAATTTTGGTAAAGTAGCTTCAGTTGCTCACATGTAACTATGCCTTTCTATAAATGTTTAGCTTTTAGCTTACTCAGTGGAACACAGACTTTTATAGGCAGACTTTCTACCATTTAACAAAGGCATGTTTAAAGAACACTAAAAAGAATTTTTGCACATACAAGTAGGACCTGTTCATCTCCACCTGTCTGATATACGGAAACCATGAAAAATCATTTGATTATCTGGTCTGTCTGGCATCCTGCCCTTAGTTGCCATTGCCTACAGCCAACATTCCCTAACATGACTACTCAAGCATTTACATCGTTAATGACAGAAGAGAGTCTCAGAGCAGCTGAGATCCAGATGGTGGCTAGCTGTGCATTAAGATAGACCAAAGAATTAGCTGAAGATGCTGTTTTGAGAGAAAGGACAGAAAAGAAGTCAGCCATGAATCATTTAAAAAGCCTCATCAAAATGCCCCTTCATCTTTTTGATCCTCTTGTAAATACTCCTCGGGCATCTACCAGGAGGCATTGACATTTATGTAACATTATACAACTACTTATTCACAGGAAAATTTATTCTGTATCACCGCATACCTCCAAACATGAAAAGCACTGAGAAATCCCAGTTTAGAGTCTGGAGCTTTGCAGATAGGGAGGGTTTTGCTGGCTATCTCACAATAAATCTGACTTCTTGAACAGTAGTTGGATCTATGCTACCTGGAAAACAAAGACACTCAGGCATATATAGTCGTCTTTGCGATAGATGTTTTCAAAGACTAATATCTATAGTTAACTCCAATATATTTGTTATTATGTTTTCTCATTGATTTGAATACATACACACACATACATCCCTAGAACTTTTAGTATTGTGTTGCAGGAAGTGTTCTGTGAGATAATGCAGAGACAACCTTTCTGTCTACATACAAATAACACATTCATAGTTGTTTATAACCAATCACTGCAAGAATACATTCAGGACCTATATGATCTAAGAGATGAGTCATTGTCTACGATCAAAAACTTTGTTATAAAGTTTTTGCATTTGATGGTTTTATCAGATAGGACTGGTGTTCTGCTGCACTAATTGAAATCTAATCAGAATATCTTGACCAAATATGGATTTCTTTTCATGTGATAACATGAAATCCAAAGATAGGCAGACCGGGACTGGGTGAGCAGCCCCACAACGTCCTCAAGGTCTCACACTCCTTTTGTCTTTCTGCTCCACCATTCTTAACATAGAGCTCTCATCCCCCTGATAGTCTCATGGCCACAAGATGACTGTCCCACCATCAGCTCCTGTCTACATTGCTGGAGGAAGGGGGACATATCAAGAAGGTTCTGATGGCCCCTTGATCAGAAAAGGAGAGCTAAAAAGGCAAACTTCTCAGCTTATTAAAGTGTGCTTAACTTCTTTTTGTGAGTCAGATTCACAAATTTCAGCATTAGTTCATCCCCATCATTAACATCTCCTTTAGTGGAAGACATGTAAGAAAGGTGATTTTTAAAAAGATGGAAATGTACAGCAGTCTCAGTCTAAAAGATCAATTATTGACTTTTCTCCTATAAAAAGAAAGGGGGGGTTTGTTAGACTTAGAAAAGTTATATGATACATAATCAAAGCAATATTTTTCTCACTGTCATGCTTTTAAGGCAAATCTTTTTTTGATACCTCATCCTATATCATACCAATATTCAAATGCACCTATATACCACATTTAATATAATTTACATATCTATAATTTACACACATTTTTCCATCTTTATGGGGTATAATTGACCAATAAGAATTGTATATATTTAAGGTGTATAACTTGATGATTTGATAAGCCTAAATGTCTGTCAACCGATAATGAATAAAGAAAATGTGGTATGTATAAATATATTCACCACAGAATATTATTCAGCCTTAAAAAAGAAGGAAATCCTGCCACTTGCAACAATATGTATGAACCTGAAGGACATTATGCTAAGTGAAATAAGCCAAACACAGAAAGACAAATACTGCATGATCTAAAATAGTCAACCTCATAGAAGGAAAGAATAGAATAGTGGTTACCAGAGGCTGGAGGAAGGGAAAAATGGAAAGATATTGGTCAAGGGGTTATTTTATTTTTGGACTTAGGAGACCACTATCTCCATATGGACCCCATCATAATTCTACAGAAAGGAATGTACAAGTAGGAGGACTCTAAATTGGTTTGAGCGAGAGAGAAGATCTCCTATAAGAAGTAAGAGAAAAATTGGGTAGTATTTATCTAGCTGAAAAGAGGAGGAAAGCATTTCCAAATAAGTATGTGTTAAGGCTCTAAGGAGTGAAAATTCTTGATGTTTCAAGGAATTAAGAGAAAATGAGGAGGTCAGAGGGGTAGGTAGGGAAAAATTAGATTCAGATATTGAAAGACCATGTTAAAAATTATGAATGTTATCTTAAGAGATTTGGAAAGTCATTGATGCATTTAAACAATACATTAATCCAGGTGTTGACACATTCTGACCAAACCCAACCTACTACCCATTTTTGTAATTAAAGTTTTATTGGAATACAGCCACACTTATTTATTTACATATTGCCTTTGGCTGCTTTTGTGCTTCAGCAGCAGAGCAGAGAGCATATGACCTGCAAAGCCTAAAGATATTTACTACCTGAGCCTTTAGAGAGAAAATTTGCTGACCCCTGAACTGATATTTGTCCTTCTGAGAAGATCACTCTGGTTGAAATATGAAGAGTCAATTGCTAGCAGGGAGGCAAGAGGCTAGGCACAGAGACCCATTAGGAGACTGTGGTAGCGGGGTAAAACGATGTTAAAGAACCGATTGGGTCAGTAGCAATAAATACGGAACGATGTGAAAAATAAGGTGAAATCAACTGAACCGGGTGAAGAGCAAATGGAGAGTATATGAAAAGCAGGAATCAAAGACAATTCCTAAATTTGTCTTTGTGTGTGTATGTGTGTGTGTGCGCGCGTGCGGAAGACCAGCCCTGAGCTAACATCCGTTGCCAATCCTCCTCTTTTTGCTGAGGAAGACGCCCTGGGCTAACATCCGTGCCCATCTTCCTCTACTTTATATGGGACGCCGCCACAGCATGGCTGACAAGCAGTGCGTCGGTGGGTGCCCGGGATCCGAACCCGCGAACCCCAGGCTGCCAAAGTGTGAACTAAACCGCTGCACCACCGGGCCAGCCACCCTAGATTTATCTTTTGAAAAGTTTGCTAGATGACAGTGATGAGATCAGTCTGGCAATGTCAGGTTGGAAGGGGCTGTGAAATACGCAAATAGAGATGGTGAGACAGCAGTGGAATACACGGCTCTGGATTTCCAGTGACAAATCTAGGCTGGCAGTCAAACACCAGTGAGAATTAAAAATATGAGAGAAGCTGAAATATCCAGGAAAAGTGTATAGAGTGAGCAACAGGCTAGAAACCAGAAGGACTCCATTCACCCTCCCCAATAGAATTGTATTTATTAATCACCATGTGTTCAAATAAAACTTACACCTATTTTTGGCGGCTTAAGTTCTTGATTAGATGTCACTGTAGAACTTTGAAAGGGCAAATTTGCACGTTTCTTATGCTCCACTCTTCCTTTCCTATCTCATTATATTCTGGCATGACTATTCCCTGAAATAAACTCAAATTAAACTGTATTAAAAATAGTTTATAACTAAGCTGATCTTTCTTTTAGTTACTCTAAATTAGTGAGAGTCAGTGTTTTACTTCTATAATTTATATCACTGATTTTGAGAGTTTTACCCTTTAGTTATGATAGCTAGTTTTTATTTCCTGCTTACTCTATATTTAGGCCCTTTGTAAAATAGTATACACACAGATCTCATTTGATCCTAAATGACAGTAATATGGGGACCCTGAGGCACAGAGAACTTGCCGAGGTAAAACATTTTGTAAGTGTAGTGGAGGAACACTAGTTCCAGACTCCTTACTCTTAACGTATCAGGTACACACTTTACTCACTTCCACCAAGTTCTGTGCCTTCTCTTCAATTACACCTTCAAGTTGGTCTTACAGAGTTATTATAACAATATATATTCAGTGTTGTGTGATGAAAATCATATTGGCCTAATAGTCAAAAAATTCCAAATTCCAGAACAGTCTCCAACACACGCTTTTGGGCAATGATTTAATAGTCTTGAACTTGCTTCCTAATATGTTAGAAAAATTTAAAAATCATAATTAACCTCTCTAAATTAAAGGGTGATTGTGAAGAGCAAATAAGACTATATATGTACAGGAACACTGAAAATATGTATTATTGTTAAAATATTTTTGCAAAATTGATGGTTTTTTTATGAACCTCTCTCAGCCAGGAGAATTGAGTGGCTGGGAAGGAAGAATTAAGCAGCTGAGTTACAATCTATTTCTCTCCTGTTTCCAGAGGAAAACTCAGAGGAAAGGAAGAAAGCCAATCTAATCTTTTTCTAAACATGGTGAAAACAGATCTCCTGCAAACAAACTGAAAATATCTGCTAGCAGGATAGGTCTTATTTATATAACGCTTTTAGCAAGATGTCCCTGGTCTAGGAGAGCTGATGATAATCAGACCAGGCGTCTGTGAATTCATGGTGCATGGCTCTCTTCAAAATGTCATGAAAGTCATGTAACTATCTTAATATAAAATGGAGATGTTTCGTAATCTAGATCAGGAATGGACAAACATTTTCTGTAAAGGACAAGGTAATAAATATTTTCAGCTCTGCAGACATAACATTCTCTGTCACAACTTTCAACCCTGTCATTGTCGCGCGGGTGCAGCCATAGATAATATGTATACAAATCAACGTGGCTGTGTTCCAGTAAAACTTCATTTACAAAACCAGGCCAATGGCTGGATTTGGCCCATGGACCATAGTTTGCTGATCCCTTATCTATATGGTTCTCTTTGTGTAGGTGATATGAATGACCCAGATCACCCAGAGAATTCATCTATTATTCCTGGCAAAAGAATATAAACAACGTGGGAAGAAAGGTCCTGGGAAGCCACATTGGGAACTCTGGGCCACTCCCCGCATTGCCAGTGTTTTTGGTTATTTGGATCATTTAAATTATTAGTAAAGTCTAATACTGGGTAAGATCTCTGAGTCTAATTTGACAGTCTAATCATTTGTGTTAACTCAGCTTTTCTCTGCACAAGAAAAAGTGAAAAACTGGTTGAAAGACCCAATTCAGTGAGTATATGCACATTGAAGAAATGAATGAACATCTTCATTTTGTAACTAAAGCAAGGTTTCCAAATGTTGATTTAAAATGTACACTTTGGCTCAGCTGTCCCAAATTACCATATACATTATCCAACCGAAAAATTGAATCATACAATCCTAAAAGTGATAGTCATCTTAAACTCTCTGATTCAGAGAAGATTCCAGGGGTATTTCAATATCTTGCAACTAGTCTCTTAACGCAGGCCCTTTTGCTGGTCTGTGTCATGTGGATTCTTAATTCTTCCAAATGTTACCTCTGGGCCTATCAGAACCTTTAAGAGTTATATGGTAGATGATAATAGTGATCATGTACACGGCCAGCACTGTATAATTTATGAAGCCATTGCCCAAGTGAGTTTCATTTGAACAGATGTATAATTTAATAATCCAGAGGTAAAGAAAATACATGTTTTATTTTACTGGAATGTAGCATCTTTTATTCATTTACATTTTCAAGAACTACAGCGTCTCTACTCTTGATAAAGTTCAGGGACGGGCAGCAAATCAGAGAGCACTTCACAATGCCACATAACAATTCTAAGTGGATGAGCTTATATGCATGGCACCTCTGATTGAGCCAGATTGGATTGTAGTGTGTCAGCCCTACAAATGCACTGAAGAGTAAGATACAGCAATAGGTCCACAGATAATTCCTATACCACGGAGACAAAACAGTACCTTTATGCATCTGAAATGTACTCTCTCAACAGACCATCCATCTATTATGTTGTCATTTATGTAAGAAACTATTCTTTTCCTTCAGTCTTCATCAAACAAAGAGGGGAGAAGGAATCTAGAGTTCTGTGGTCTGAGCATCCAGCTTGCTATCCTCTAGTTATATATTCATAAAACTTATTTACACAGTAATCATAGATTTCTATTTAATAACTCCTGGAAAAAGAAAAATAACAAAAAAATCAGGGAAGATAGATGTCTAGTCTAAAGATAAGATGAACTGCAATTTTTGTAATGTGGAAAGACAGGAAAACTTCTGGCAATACCTAATGACAATCACTTGCAGGGAAGTACCCCAGCATTACATTTAAAACAGTATGAGCCAAGTACATTATTAAGACCCTTTATGGACCAACCACATATTTCATGTTAAGTCTAGACTTAATATGGAGAGCAAATTCCTGCTAAAATGCAGTGTAACTATAACAAAGCTTCTATTTCTAACCATAGCTAAAAACAGCGCTTTACGTTGGAATAAAAAATCATATATATTAAATATTCAATGCCCAAACTGGCAAAATGTCCTCATTTCTCAAATGCAGACACTCACACATAAAACAAAAATGTGTTAGATCTTTGTGATTTAGATTCATCTTTGTACTCCAAGTCTATCCTGAAATTTCTGGTAAAATCAATGTGGGCTCGATAGACAATTGATGTAATGATCATCCATTATGAATTTTAAAAATGTAGTAACAGGAAATATAAAATGTCCTACCTGAGAAAAAAGTTTACTGGTAAAATTCATAGCCCCAAAAATATTCCTGGCAAGGGAGAAAAAGTCAGTCATTTATACTTTCGTTTAATTACAGTTTTCCAGTTCCATAACAGAAATGTGTGGCTATTTCTATTATTATGGAATAGATTAACTGGACTATTTTTATAAGACTTTGGCATTTTAATCTTTTCAAAAATAGATATTCCCCGTTAACTTCTAAGAAAAATTCTTGTCAAAGTATTTCCCCCATTTCTCAAAATTAATGCTTTAAGGGAAACCGCCAGGCATTTAAATTATTAGGAGATAGGGGTTAAATTGTGATTAGAATGGGGCAGGGTAGGCAAGGAGGAATAGAAAAGCATCTGGGGGTAACCACTACTCCTGATCAACTAGGCAACTTTCATAGAGGAAAGTAATAGTCGCCGGAGATTTGCAATATGGTTAGAATATCTTTCTTGATGATTCCAGGAGCCTGGGCTGAACTGAAACAGTTATTCTTTTTCTAGTCTCCTGACACAGGTACAGAGGCAGCGAAGAATTTTGAAGGGATTTTTAAAAATCTCCCTTTCTTGGAAAATAAGCATCCCTTCTTGCTCTAGAAAATGTTAACTTTGTACACATAACTCTGGCAGAAAACTGTTGTATACTCTCTTCTGGGTAGCCAGAACGTGTTCTCTTTGGTTGTAGCCTGAGTTTGCTGTATTTTCATGTTAAGATGGATACACTTAAATAGGTGAAAGTACCAAGGAAAGGGCATTGCACATGACAGTATTTAAATAATCTCATTAATTTAAAAATAGCAGCTTTCCTCTACTTTTGAAATTGCATTCTATATTAAACCATATGTGATTTATACAACTTATGAATTTGCATTTTCCATATTTCAAGATAGGGCCTTTGGTGTTGTAAACTGATAAAATTTAATTTGGTCATTTACATTATTAAGTTATTTTGGTATATTTATAGCCTCCAGTAATGAGAGGTGTGTGGCTACTCCAATACGACATTCCCTATGACGAAGAAAGCTAGTCACAAATTCAGGTGTGTATACAGGGCTTTCGTGTAAACTGATACAAAAACAGTCTCACAACCTGTCCTGCAAACTCAGTACAATGTCACCAATCTGTCCTTCTAGGTACTAGGACAATCGTCTTACATGACAGATGTAGTAAAGGCCAATGCAGCAATGTTCTAGTGTCAGGATTCTTTCAGGTAAGAGAATCCTCTGTAGGCTGCTGAACAGAGGACCAGTCAGAATCCTAAGCCTAGGGAACCATTTCAAACCATAAAGGCTATTAAAACCACTAATTCTGACGCTTTATTTAAGCAAGACGGAGGATATGTATAAAATATTTTTAGCCAACAAAACAATTTCTCCATCTATTATGTTAATGACTAAACCCACCAGCAGTGACTGGAGATAAACATAACTGAAAATTTTGATTAAGAGCCACTTCTAAATTGTTGAACTTTGAATAGCATCTAACACTCTACCCCAGATTTTGTTTCTAAATGAGGGAATATCGAGCGTTAACTAACCATTCCTAGGGTATAAATTAAAATTAACACATTGAAACATTTAACAATAATTACAGGCAAGTTAGTAAGAACTTAGAATGCAAATATGTTCACATTATTATGAAAATTAATGTTTTGAGTCAAGATACTGATTCAGACCCCATAATGTTGGATAAATGGTTTTATCAAATAAATGACCAGGCATAGTCATTAATAGTATGTTCCATATATATGAATGATGATTTGTTTCCTTCTATTCTCAGATTCCTGTAACCTTAGTTCACTAAAAAAAAGAAAAAACTGGAGGTGGTATTCCATGGTTATTGTGAACAAGGCAAGAGGAGGAAAAGATAGGAGACTGCCCTAAAGGACAACTTGAAAAAAATCTCGTTATCTGACTGAAAAAAAGAAGCTTCATTTGAAATGCACACAAAATTACTTAGCAATCAAGCTATTTCAGTCTGAGTCACTGTCTTCGTGTAGTTGGCATTATGAAAAGTAAATGCCCAAACGTTTAAGAGTCCTGAAGACAGTGTTAATTACACTGAAATACACCAGTAGAGTTAGCTAGAATACAAATGATAGAGAGAGAATAGTTCCTCAGCCTCTACAACTGAATTTAGAATCTTAAAATATTTATGGTTTTAGAGTTTTTATTTTATTTTTAATGAAAGCCATAACTTTAACAACTTTGGTGATACAGGGGGAGGAAAAATATTTCAAACTCATAGAGTATATAAGTGCTTAATATCATTTTGATCTAATAGGTCATGTATGATAAGGGAAAATTAACGAGTTAAAATATGTACCCTAAAGCTTGATTTGACTAATAGATTTTATTAATGGCTTGTTATTCTATGATTATATTTTATCATCCAATTATGAAATCATATCTAGGTAGAAGAAATATTAATACTCTGTATATTCTGGAAAAATAAGGTTGTTTTTCTTTTAGATGAGCAACTTCTGAAAGATTAGTGGCAGCATCATCTCAGGAATATGAAATTGAGCAAGGATATCACCATGTGTAACTTGGAAGTAAACTCACTTTATGTCTCTGTAGATTATTCACTCATTCAACATTCAGTTAACACCTAGTAATGCAAACCATTTCTCTACAATAGCTCATTGATCTTTGGCCATTGCTCCTTGACTCCAGATGATAATTGACAAGTTTCTCTTAGGATCCCAAATATTAAATAAAGGTGCTCAGGCTAAAGGGAAGGCAAAGGAGGTGGTACTATTGTCTCTCATTCTGTGTTTCTATCTAATGCCTCCAGTAAGCATGAAACTTTCTACTTTTATCTGTTTTATTTGATAAAGGAGTTCCCCATAAAGTTTATTCATTTATCAAATATTTTTTGAGTCACTTCTATAGTGCCAGATCCTGTCTTGTCCCTTGATCAAAAACCACTGCTATACCGTAATATCCCTGGATGACTTCTCTTGTTATGTGCCATTTTAAAAGTTCTGTCACCATTCTTCATTCATTCATCCATTTAACATTTATTGAGCTCCTATTATGACAAACGTCATTATTTTCTATGTCAATGGGACCTAATTGCTTTCTCTCGTCCCTAATAACGGCTTTAAAACCTTCTATCCTATCCTACAATCAGTGTCTTGAGTGTTGAGTGCTCAGGATTAGAAACTTTCACCACCTTCTCTATGCATATGCAGTCTTTTATTTTTCAATAGTTTTAGGCATAGAAATGAAATTGCAAAAAAAATACAGAGAATTCCCGCCCTAACATTAATATCTTACATAACCACCCTGCAATTATCAGAGGCAGGAAATTAACATGGACACAATGTTCTCAACTGAACTACAGACCTGACTGGAATTTCACACATGTCCTTTTTCTGTTTCAGGACCAATTCAGGACCATGCATTGCATTTAGCTGTCACACCTTCTTAGTCTCCTTCAAGCTGTGACAGTTCCTTCATCTTTCCTTGTCTCTTATAACCTTGACACATTTGAAGATCACTGGTTAGTTATTTTGTAGGTTGTTCCTCAATTTGGATTTTTCAATGTTTTAACATGATTAGAGTGAGGTAATATATTTTTTACAAGAATAGTACAAAAGTAATGGGCTCTTCTTTGTAGATCATGTCATGGGTATATATGTCAATGTCTTATTACTGCTGATATTGACATTGATCACTCAGTTAGGATGGTTTCTCCACTGAAAGTTACTGTTTTTCCTTTTGTAAGTAATAAATATGTTGGGGGAGATATTTTGAGACTATGCAAATATCCTGCTTATTCTCAGACTTTTACTCTATAATTTAACATCCATTGGTAGATGTTGTCTGCAACAATTATCACTATGGTGTTTGCCTAAGGGGATTTTTATTCTTTCTTTCACATCTATGAGTTGAAATTCTCCTGTAAAGAAGAGCTGTTCCTTCTTCCCCATTTATTTATTCAATTATTTTGATATCAGTTTTGACCCATGGATATTAAATTTCTTCTATGGGCTGTAATCCAACATGATCATTGCTTTGTTGCTCAAATTGTCCCACCTTTGGGCATTAAAAGCGCTTTCAGGTTGGATCCTTTTGATATGCTTGCACCTTTTTTGAGCACTTCTTACTTTCTGGCATCAAAATATATTGCAGGCTTATTTTGTATTTTCTCTGCTCTGACACTAGAATAACTACTTCTCCAAGGAGCCTTCGTTCCTTTAATTGGGGAATAGTGTTCACAAATCAAGATCTGGGAACACCACTCTCCTGCTCATTGGCACCAACCATTTAAAATGCCTGGGAATCAAACTTGATATCTTCCCTTCCTTCCTCGCTCAACCAAAGTGACCTTAAAGCTGAATCAGCTGCAACCATGAGCAGAAATAGAGGATTGAAAGAAAATCTACAGTAACCACAGGGAATCACTGGAGGCTGGGCATTCCTAGTAAGCAGATTTATGAGACCCTTTAGGCACAGATATTCTATTATTAGGGACATCAGGGCAACTGTGAAACAGAAATCACAATAGTGAGAGAGGTGGCCATCTGGTTGAATAAATAAGAGGGTATGATCCTACCTGCTCATTGAAGAAGTTCCTGTCTGATAGAAGGAGATGATGAATAGCATGACCTCCTCCGTCAACATTTGTTTCTTTCCTGAATTTCTGATTGAGTTCCTTCATTCTGGCATGAAAGCATGATCCCCCTCCCACATCCATCCCAGAGAAAATATTTCAATTACAGTGCTTTGTGGAAGGTTCTGAGTAGATAAAGGTATCCCATGGAGACAGTGTACATTTGACTTGAGCAATCACTCTAGGCTTTTCTGGGTCCCCTAATATCCTGAGCCATTAAATGAAGAAAGGGGGCATCCTCAAATCTCTGCCTGTGACATAATAAAAAATATATATTTGGTCTCTGTCCCCAGTTTCTGGCACAGAGCTCCTAAAACCCTTGTAATCTCCTGAGTGATGGGGATGACAGGAGGATCTTACACAGAGCTCCTAAATTCCTCAGAATTTCCTGGGTGATAAGAGCACCTTTTGGTCTAATGAGGGGAGTCTTGGTGGATTCCTGGATGAGGGCTGGTCACAGAAAGACTAACCCAAGGTTAGAAGCTTGAAACTTACAGCCCCACCCACTATACCCCAGGGAGAGGAGAGGGGCTGGAAATTGAGTTAATAATTGATCATGCCAGTATGATGAAGCCTCCATAAAAAATCCCTGAACTATAGGATTCAGGGGGCTTCCCAGGTAGTGAACACATGAAAGTGCCAGGAGAGTGGTGCACCCCAGCTCCAGGAGGACAGAAGCTCCAGTGCTTGGGACCCTTCCAGACTTCACCCTATGTACCTTTTCATCTGTCTGTTCACCTGTGTCCTTTATTATATCCATTATAATAAACCAGCAGACATACATAAATGTTTCCCTGAGTTCTGTGAGCCATTATAGCAAATTATCAAACCTGAACGGGGGTGGCGGGAACCCCATAATTTGTAGCCGGTTGGTCAGAAGTAAATATGACAACCTGGGACTTGCAACTGGCATCTGAAGTAGAAGGCAATCTTGTGGGACTGAGTCCTTAATGTGTGGGGTCACACTAACTCTAGGTAATTCGTGTTATAATTGAATCTTAGGACATCCATTTGGTGTCCAGACAGTTGGAGAATTGATTGGTGTGGGAAAACCCCGCACACATTTGGTGTCCAAAGTGTTGTGAGTAGAGTAGGAAACAAGAATTTTTTTCTTTTACTGCCCTAGGCTCTATTCTATTTTCACTCATTTGCCAGATATATACTAATGACTCTAAAGGTAATTTTTTAAATACCAAACCCTGATATCTGCCTTATATTACCTTATATCATTAGTTCTAAGACACATTTTTCCACACTTTAACACCTCTAAAATCTGGATGAATGTGCAAATCAATGTCACTTTTCCTTTTAAAAGGTACATAAAATAATGATGCACGTCAAAATCAAAGTCATTTTCCTTTTGAGGATGCACAGCAATAGCCTATATAATACGTCTGCTCAGACGTTTCAAAGCAAATTCAGACTTAGTTGGTCCAAGATCAGTCTTATGATCCTCCTTCAAATCTGACCCCCTTCCATGTCCTCCCCCAGAGAATGGCACCAACCATTCCTCCAGTCATTCAAGCTCTACATCTGGAAGTCCCTTCTCTCTCATTCCCCATGCCCTCTTATCTCCTGTTTCCAAAAACTTTACCTCTTCAACATTTAATGCTAGCCATCATTTTCCAAAAGAGTTCTCTTAATTCTTTGATTTTTAAATCATTGTCCCTTTGTTTTAATCAACTCTACTGAGGTATAATTTACATACATGCATCTGTGTTAAGTATGCTTTTCATTGAGTCTTGACAAATACATATTCTCACATAACTACCACCATGAGCGCGATATAAAACATTTCTATTACCACAAAAAAATTTCCTCTGTCTATTTGCATTCATTTTCCTACTCCATTCTGCTGTCACAAGCAACTAGTGATCTTCTTTAGGTCCGTAGTTTATCTGTTCTAGAGTTTCATGTAAATTGAATATACAGTATGAACTTTTTGTGTCTGACATTTTACACAGCCTAATATCTTTGAGATCCATCCACATTGTGGCATATATCAGCAGTTTCTTCCTTTTTATTGGTGAGTGATATTCTATTATATGCCTACACCACAATTTCTGTTTACTCATTCATCTGGCAATGGACACTTGATAGGTTTTCAGGGTTTTTTTTACTATTATGAATGAAGCTGGTGTAAACATTTATGAACAACCCTTTGCATGGTCATATGTTCTCATTCTCTTGCATAAATACCTGAGAATGAAATTTCTGGGTCATAATGTAGATATATGTTTAACTTTATAAGAAACTGCCAAACTGTTTTCTAAAGTGCTTGTACAAAATCATTCTCTTTTGAGATACGTTTTATGTCATCATTTTTGTTACTTTTATTCTTTGTTTCATCTCTTAAATCATTTAACTTTGCCAGATCCTCACTTATCAATGTCTTTTCCTATGGTTAAAGTACTCTGTCATCACTTTATGGATTTCATCAGATTCTGTATTTTTTAAAATATGGAAGATTTTACCCTGAAATTAATTAATTTATGTTGTATTACCAATGTTTAAAACATTTATGAAAAATTAGAGGCTAACTGGCAAGGACATTGACCCAATACATCTATGGAATAAAGAGTTTGACTTAACTTTTGATGTTTGACTACTGACAGCTCTCAAGCTCTCCCTTCCCCCTCTCCCCCTTGGCTTTTTGCCCCACATCTGGGCAAGTCTATAAGAAAGACTTCTCTCTCTCTCTTTCTCTGCCACAAGGAAGTGCAAATCTCCAGCTCATGCCTTTGTGTTATGGCAGCATTTGCTTTCTTTGCATCCACACAATCACACAACTTCAGTAATAACAAAGAGCCATATGTACTTGATTTTCGATTTCACAGGAAGCTTTTCTATGTAAATAAGAAACTGAAAGTAAAAGAAATGCAGGAGATTGTATGTTAGATAACACATAGCAAGAAATTTGGAGAAACAAGTAGCTAAGCATATGGGAATGTCAAGAGAATTAAGATGAAAAGTCTTCTGAACAAGGAAAGGTTACATAAGCCAGTGCAATTTAAAGAGTGGTCCCTAGGCCACCATCAACTGGGAATTTGTTAGAAATGCAAATCCATGTGCCCCACCAGCCCCAGTCAATCAGAATCCTGGGAGTAGGGCCCAACAATCTGTGATTTAACAAGTTCTCTTGATGATTCCAATGCATGCTAAAGATTAAGAACTACTGCTTCAAGTGACGTAAAAAACAATTGATTGACCCAGAGTTGCAAGTGATAAAGCTGTTGCATACAAGAGGTTTATGAGCAGTTTCCATAGGCATTCTTTCAAAATAAGATAGACCTAATAAAAGCTGTCAAAGAAAATAAATTATGAAAATGAGACATTAAGAAGAAAGAGTGCCTTCAGTAAAAGAAATTTAATACCTGTATATTAAAGGCCAGGGGAAGGAAAGAAGGAACATGCTAAGGATATTTATGTGCAGTTCCTTTTGGAGTGAAAGTTTCTAAAAGGGGATTTGTGAAAGTAAAGTGATTATTAAAAGGAGAAAAGGGGTTTAATAGACTAATCAGTATGAAAGTAGAACTTTTAAATTAAAGCTCTTTAAGTATTTTAAAAGAAATCTCTATTTCTTTCTCACTGTAAATTCTGAACCCTGGATTATACATGTTTTTTCTGTTTCCACTGTCACTACCCTAGTCTAAGTCAATACCTCTGCCACCGGGATTCTGGCAATAGTATCCTAACTGGGCTTATTGATTACACTCTTGCTCTTCTCCAATCCATTTTCCACATAGTCGTCAGTGTGAATTACATCATGTCAATTCCTAGCTGCTAACTACCCCAAATTTTACCATTATATATAATATAAAATTAAAACTCTTGCCATAAGCCAAAATGTCCTAGATGACGAAGAGCCTGCCTAGTTTTCTGATATTATCTCACATACATCTCTGACTTGCATCTCTCCTTTGCTTATTTTATGCCAACGACAGTGGCATTCAGTGTGTTCCTCCAACACGCAAACTTGTTAATTGCCTCTCTCCCAGACTGACACATGGTGGGCCCTGTTCATCATTCAAGTCTCAGTTTCCATGCCCCATTTGTAGAGAGAACTTTCCTGACTACTAATCCAATATAACCCCACTCATTCTGTATTATATTATCATTTTATTTCCATCATAATACTGATCATTAGCAGAAATTATTTTACTTATTCCTTTGTTTATTTATTGTGTCTTACACCAATAGCATGTAAAATCTACGACAACCAGGACCCTGTGTGTCTGAGGAACTCCTTTCTTGGCACTTGCGATAGAACCCAGCCCATAAAAGTTGTTTGATAAACATCTGTTAAAATATATAAAGTTTTATTTTAGCACTATTTTATTATTTGTATGTCAATGTTTCCCACTGGATTGATAGTTCTGTGAGAATAGAGTTCATGACGTTTTTCTTTTGTGTGCCTCAAACCTAGAAAAATACATGAGATAAGATAAAATTCTCAATAAATTGGTCATCATAGACAATTTTTTTGCATTCCCAAAGAGTGCATCTGGTCAATAAAGTAATTTTAAAACTATATATCACTACTTTGGGGACTTTATATAAGCCCATTTATTCAGTTGTAAAAGAGTCCTAGCAAAAATATATTATTTCCCTTCCAGAATATTTGTGTTAATGAAATGAAATGCAAAAAAGTCTAGTAAATAAATCTGCTCTTCTCTATTTACCAGGCCTAAAAGTTCTTTTCTTATATTCCCTGTTCCTAGGCTAGGATTGGCAAAATATGGCCTTTGGGCCACATCTCATCTACCACCTGTTTGTGTACAGCCTGAGAGCTAAGAATAGATTTTACAGTTTTAAATGATTGAAAAGAATCAAAATAAGAATAATGACACATGAAAATTATGTGCAATTAAAATTCAGCATGCCTACGTAAAGTTTATTAGCACACAGCCATACTCATTTGTTTACATACTGTGTATTCTATAGCTCCTTTTGCACTATAAGGGCAAGGATTAGCACTTGTGACAGAGACCATGTGGCCTGCAAAGCCTAAAATGTTTACCTTTTTGAAACCAGTAAATAGTTAGACATTGATGATTAGGTAGCTAGTAACTAAAGTTTTTTTTTCAATTACTAATTATAGCTTTCAGTTGTTCACCCACCCATTGTTAACTGTGCTGCTTAGGCAATATATTACCTGACTCTACTAGGTTCCTGTAGACAACATCTCCCTGGTGCGTAGGTTTCCATGGTAATGGATGTTTGAGCTGTTTTTCAGGAATTAGGACCCCTTTGTTCAGCTCAGCTCAGTTGAGACCACCAACTGGTCAACTGGGCCTGTGCAGGTGCCCAATAAATGAATTTTTTTGACGTCAAGAGGCTAAAAACTCCACCCTCAGGTCATGCTAACGCCACCATTTTGTGAACATGCATCCTGTGAAGAGGCATGAAGTCTGACTGCGCTTGTGCAGATCGTCAGTTATCTCACCTCTCCTCACCTCCAGTCATCTACCTCCACACTTCAGACCACCTTGCCCCCTACCCCGTAAACATCTCCGAGTCTCCATTTTCAGGGATGTGTATCTGAGACTCGTTCTCCCACTTCCTCACTTGCTGCCTTGTGATTTAAATGCTCTCTTTGCTGCAATCTCATCATCTGGGTGATTGGTTTTCTGGGAGACAGGCAGAAATGAACTTGGTTCACTTACAATCCAGTCCCTTAGAGAAAAAGTTTGCAGACCCCTGCTTTAGACCACAACTATCATACATATCAGTCTGCCCCTCGCATTACGCTGATCATTTGCTCTATGGCTGCAGGTTGACCCATATTTACTCTCATAATACCCTGTACTTCCTTTTATAACCCACACTAAGCTTCATTAAAGGATTGTGCTTCATTTCACTTCCTGTCTTCTCTCTTAGACTATAAGCTCCACAAAAGAGAGGGTGGGTGCTGAAAAGTCTAGCACATTTATTGCTAATTAATTAATATCTGTGGAAAGACTGAATAAAGAATGAATATGTGAACATCTGTTTAAGATATCCAAACATATAAAGAATTTTTTCTTTGACATTTTACCTAAGGCTAACTTTAACAGGGTTTTACATTCTTATCAAGAAGCAAAACTATCTCATTTATGAAGTTAAACATTCTCCTTCAATTGTTAGACCTGGCTATTTCATTATAAAAAAAAGGAATTCTGAGTTTCCTTACATTGATGTAACCATTGAATATGAAACAGAGTTAAGTGCCGAGAGTCATCAGCTTAATTTCCCCATTATGAATCCCATTCATATATGTGGAGCATTTAATATCTCCCTGTATTGAGCCACTTCTAATTACAAGACACGAATACAAGAACTCAGAATTGTCTGATTGATGAGTAGTTGATTATTCTGAAAGATGGTCAAAGGCTGAGAGTTTAATCTCTGCAATAGAAAAAATCCAGTGAGGCCTGCATCCTGCTATTCTTTTACTGGGGTTATCACTCCTCATTGTTAGAGCTAGAAATTAATGATTTTAGTTGAAAATAGAGGTGAAACTTAGTCTTTCTTTCCCTATGCAGCGTGACAATGATTAGTGAGGCATCTTCCAGAAAATACTAGGGTTCGTTTGTAAAGGAAGAGGTAAAGTAAACAAAAGGATTAAATGGTTCAAGAAAGAGTCAAGGCTTTAGATAAATTTACTAAAGAAAGTGCAGGCGTGTTGAGTTTTTTTTTCTGATAACTGAGTATAGTAGTATTATTCAGATATATGTACATCTAATTACCTCAGAAGCCATCTTTTTTATTTCCATAGTACATTGGGTCTTAGATTTGACTCTGGGTTTCCAGGGGATACTAAGTGGAATTCTGAATTTTTCTAGATAAAATGGATACAGTCTATATGGTCCACTAGGTGGATCGCTAGATATAATGTAAGAACTTTCTTTACCTTTTCTTATGCTTTGTTTAGCATGGGTATGCTCACATTCTTTCCTGTTGACCAAAAATACCTACATTCTCATTGTTGATGGGAATTCTGAGTCCAGATGTATATACAGGGGTAAATGATAGGTAAGTCTATCACAACAATAACTATTACTTTTATAGGATATTTAAATAGATTTCCTGTTCTTCCTAATGAGATGAATACTCTTGAGTCCCATGTCTTGCTTCTCTGAATAGGTAGTTGAGTACCACTGTTATATCTTCAAACATTGCATTATTCTAAGTGACACCAACTTTTGTATTGTATTGTGCCCAAAGAGATGAATCCAAAAGTGCAACAAATTTGAGTGACACCCCTAAGACGTGGAAATTTAGGATGAAAGAAACCTCATTTCTCCATCCAGAGGTTAGCCCTAGGCATATAGATTTGGTCAGAGGTCTATGGGGTGTGAGGGACTCCACTTATTAAAACCTCAGGAGATGTGGACATACTTTATCTCAGAGAGGTCAGATCATTTCTAAAAACAAGCAGAGTGTGAACCAGAATTCACAGAGATTTACTGCTTCAAATGAATTTTAGATCATTACTGAAGTGAAGAAGGAATTACTGATTTGTTCAATATCCCACGTGGAATAATTACATGGCTCTGGGCCTAACCTCTCGTGTTAGGAGACCAAATGATCAATCTGGCATCTATCCATTTAGTTTTTATGGTTTATTGAAATAGTTGAGACAATGGACAATGCATTTAACCATGGGGTGGCCAAGTTGAAGGTCCAAGAAGACTTGCGAAATCTCCCATTCTAACTTCTCACCAATTTCAAAATATACTCTATTTTTGTCTCTGGCCCATATTCCTTCTTCTTAATACCCAGACTCTGAATGCTAAATTTATAAAGAGGCTTGGGAATGTTATATTGAAAGCCAGCCCTGATGGCCTAGTGGTTAAAGTTAGGCACTCACTGCTTTGGTGGCCTGGGTTTGCTTCCCCGTCGCAGAACCATATCACCCATCTGTCAATTGCCATGCTGTGGTGGTGGCTCACACAGAGGAACTAGAATGACTTACAACTAGGATATACAACCATGTACTGGGGCTTTGAGGAGGTGGAAAAAAACAAGAGGAAGATTGGCAACAGATGTTAGCTCAGGACAAAACTTACCCTGAAAAAAGTATATATTGAAGGTAACATGAATGCATAGCTTTTTTCCCCTATTTCACTGGGAAAAAATATGGAATTCAGACAAAAGTTTGCTACCCAGCAAACTTCATTCTTTAATGACAAGCACTGACTGTATGAAACCGTAGAAAATGGGAAAGGAAAGCTCTAAATAAGGATTATTGAGCTGAATGAATTGGTAGTACTCAAAATATTTCTTTTGATAGTTATTTGAAAACTCTCTCTTTTTTTTCCATTTTACTGCATAGACATGGTCTAGTTATTCTTTCTTGGGCAAGATATGTAGACTCTCAGAAGCCACCAGATCCCTAACCGTATTTAACCACCATTGGAGCTGCTTGTTGGAAATAAATGTTGAAAGGCTGATATTTAGCAGCAATCTCACAGAAGCCTGATTTCTTTTAACTCCTCCACTTTAAAGCCTGTGGAAAAAATATTGTTCTCAATAAGTTTCTTTCTTGTAGATAGAAAACTCCTGAACATTCCTAATTAACTTTATCTTTGCATATCTAAAGACTATACAATTGTGCCCTTTTTTTCTTCTTTTAACCAAATTCTCTCTAGGGAAAGGCATGAAAACTATAGGCTTTGGGGGCAGATATACCAAGAGTAAAATTTAAAGAACATCAGTAACTTTAGGAAAATGTACTATGTTAAGGATTATTTATTTTTAATTCTAATCTCCTAGGCCTAGCTAGACTCAGATTCTTATAGTTCCTTTAACAGAAAAAGAAAACTAGGGTAGAAAATTTAGTTGATTGTACAAAGCAGCACAATTAGCTACTGATAATACTCAGGATTCCTGACACTGAGATGGCTAATTATTCCACATATCAGTACAATACTAAGTAATGCCTGATATTTTTATAGTGCTTTATAAATTATAAAGGTAATTGAACATAGTTTATCTTTTTAAAAATTTGCATAAAAACTGCAGAAGATAGTTCAAATATATCAATCATTGAATCTAACTTTACAAGTGAGGGGAAAAAAAGGGCCAAAGCAGGTTTAGTGACAAATGCCACATAGTAAGTGTACATCTAGAATTATTTCTTTCCATTTCCCTTCAGTGCTGTCAGTTCAACGTCTAAAATATTTACTAGATATGCACCAGGTAAGCACCTGTCATATTGGAAGTGAATCTGCTTGTCCTAAACGGATGCAAGAACCACTACGTTCACCCTGTTGTAGATGCTTTTTCCCCCCTGTGAAGCTGGGTTATAGAACAAAAGGCCCCACAGAGTCAAAGGAAAGAATTTGCCTGTTTTAAATTCAGCAGTTCACCTAACTGAATTTTGGTTTGAGGTAAGATTGAGATTGAGATTTTTCTTTTTTGTTATTTTAATTGTGTTTTTCTTTGTTTTAGTTGTCCCTAAGAAAGATTTCTTTATTTTCCTAATGTCATTTAGTAAGGAAAGAGCTATCATTGGATACGAAGCCTGCTTCTGCCTCTTGCTAATATTAGGATCTTGGACAAATTACCTACCTTCTTTAAGGCTCTTTTGCCTCATCTGCAAAATATGCATGTGGATATCTCAAAAGTTTTAAATGAGAAGATATACGTAAATAATAAGTATATTAATCATGATGATGATAATGAGGAGGGAAAGAAAAAGAATGCACAGCAAATAAATAGATTTTGGGAATGTATAGGGTACGCTTTCTGTTCTGTTCTTTTTTCCTTGACATCTTTAGTTTTGCCGGCGTCAAGGTGACCTCCAGCTAAAATTGGAAGGCTCATTTCTCTCATTTAGATTTGGAAATCAAGATCTAATTTGGGAGTCAATAGAAGTCATGTGTGGCATAAAAATTTTAGAAAATAGATACAAAAACAAATATATCAGATAGAAAACATATTAACTCATCCTCAGACAATTCACAAAATGGCTCTGTCAAAGCAAACTCACTTATAAATGACTGTCATTTCTCAAAAATTAACAGGATTGTTACTGTCCATTAATTTTTGGTCAATGGTTTTTAAATGTCCTTGCATAAAATAAAATGAATTTAAATAGCAGTCAAATCGCTAAAGAAATTTGTTAGCTGGGAATTTTTAAAAAGTTAATTATAGCCAATGGAGTATTTTAAAAACTCATTTGTTCTCAGTTGGAGTAATAGGATTCTGTTCTGCTCTATAATTTAAATATTCCAGAAATATGTTTCTAAATGTTCAGAACAATAAAGGGCACAATGTATGATACATTGTTATAAAGTCTCCAAAATTTGGGGTGAATGAGTGAAAAAGAATGACTAAAGCAGACTTCTAAGATGGTTCCTAATGATCCCAACTTCTCAATAGCTACCTTTCTAGATTAAATAGTGACTAAGTGTCTCTTTCACAATGTTTGCATAAGAGTAAACTGAGAATTTTTTTAAACATTTGTTACATAGTACTGTAAGCAAAGCTGCTTTTGAAATTTTATTTTGGAGAACAACACATTCTATTTGAATATGAAAAGTAAGGAAGTGTTAAGTTAAAGGACATATCCCATTTGGAATGTTAATATGTTATAGACTGAATTAAGAAAGAAAAATGCACATTTCGTTCAAATGAATGGAAAGCCAATGATGGGTTCAGAGGTTCTCAATTCTAGTTTGGTAAATCCCATTATGCTTTCTCTCAAGGGCCATTTGAATTTTCCTGAAATTCCTCCATACCAAGTGAATTGTAATTCATTTTAAATTAACACCTGTTCATAAACCATAAAACATATTTAATGGGACTAAGATCATGGTCACAAAATTTAAATGACAGTAATAGGAAATGCTTCTGTAAATTAATTCACAGAATGAATGCCCAGTGATAGATAACATACCTACATTCTTCTTACACATATGCCATATTTTAAAAAAATATTCAGAATTCCAGCTATGAAGAACTCCTTTTTATACTTTTCCTAAGATGTCATTAATGAAGGAGTGGGTTGTCTGAATAATGAGACACATTCTCAGTTGAGATTATGATAGGACTGTCAATTAAAAGAAATACTATTTCAAAATTGCTGAACAACAGATAAGGAAGAACCTGGTCCAGGAAAGCACAAGATGCAATCGATCTTTGCTATTAGTGACTTTATTACGTGTACCTCAGATTAAAGTCATTGCAGATTGATCTAAGGGCACTTCATCTCTTCTCAACAATGCCAGTAGATCAATTAAGCTTGAGTCCATAAAAGAAGAAAGGCTTTATTGGGGTCAGCCTGGTGGCGTAGTGGTTAAGACAAAAGGCTTTATTAATCAAGTGTATTTAAGGCAGTTTTATTTCATTCTCTGCTTTTTTAAAGATATGGCAGATTGCAATCTTGAAGGTTTTCCACTAATGAAAAATATTCATTTACAAATGAGTTGTTACCCATTGATCAAAGGCAAGACCCTGAGAGTTAGAAAAGCTGATTTCTTTTAGACTCCAGATAGTAATCAATAAGACTGAAAATTATTATGAGTAACAAAAATCCATTAAGACTCAGTTCTGTGGCAAAACTCAAATTAAGGATATGGCCTTTCCACCTATTATTTATCATGGCTTATAGTAGTCAATGCGAGAGAAACCATCACATGCAGAAAAATCATTTATTAAAATTCAACACCAACTCTTGATTTTAAAAATATTCAAGAATTAGAAATATGAAGAGGCTACCTAACTGGATGTGGGATTGGTTGGGGTGTAGTACAAATATGTACTGCATATTGGGAGGAGTAAGGAGATACACATTAGTGAGTCATATATTACAATGGAACTTGATAAAGTAGAGTTGAGTCCATAAGGAATTGGTAAGGTTATAATAGAAAACCTTTACTATGACACAATGAAGGCTTATGTTCTTGATATTTGCTTTAACTGACCGAACATTAGTGGGTTCACTGAAATTAGTGATACTCAAACCTCAGTAATATTTTGTGATGTTTTGTGATAGTTATGACTTTTTTATTAAATCAAGTCCAATTAATTTTACCATTCCGTACAAATATGATTTTACTTGGATAGCATTAATTTTTCATTCTACAAGCTTGTCTGAGCAAAGAAGTTATCTCAGAATCTGAGGATTAGAAAGGAGATACCAGCCCAGGACTCAAGATCTATTGTTGGTAATTCATGTGGTGTTAATAGTATATATAATTTTTAAATTCTTTTTTTTCCTATTTTGAAAGATTTTTAAAATCTCACACTACTGATTAAATTACCTCATCCCTTCATAAGCTGTTCTTAATTTATGAGATGTCTAATGGTATTTTAAAAAATATTAAACATGTACTTCATCAGACCCTGTTTGTAATGAGATTAAAGCAATTAAGTAACTGGAAAAGCGTGTCTGAACATGCTGAATAAAGTCTGCTGAAAGAAATAATTAATAATGTGTTTATTTTAATATTAATATATCAAAATATGAATATATAGTTAATTTTTATGAACCTCACTGTTTTCAACTTATTTGGCAACATAAATTTATCCAAATGCTAATATCCAAGATAAAGTTTGGTTCGCCATCTTCATATATTGATCGCGCTGCAAGCACTCTCCTTTTTTAGCTACTGAGGAAATAATATACAAACAGAAATAAGCTATTGGTGCAAATACTCAGAGCTAGTATTTCAAGTCCTTTCTTCCAAGTTTATTACTGCCAATGCAATAATCAATTCATGATTCTGGGTGTTAGATGGAAATAAAGATATCCGTCTTTTAACCATTTGTCTGTGGTGAGGGGAAGAGGGAATAGAGGAGGAGGTGGAGAACTAACACCAAACTGAAGACAGTATTGTTTGTGAAGAGAATTATAGCCAGAATCTATAAAGTACAAAAGTGGTTATGGTTCTCTTTTGTCTTTTCTGATATCCTGAAATGACCCTTGAACCCACATCAGAAAATACCAAATCCTAGAAGCAATGGTCTGGCTCTTTAATGGTCTCACCTGAACCCACTAAAGTGTGTGATACATTTAAAAAAAATAATTCATGTTTAAAACATAAATTTTTTATTTCCATCAATGACTAAAAACCATGCTGAGAAGGGATATGCTGTGGTAATGAAATGTGAGGTGAGAGCATTTTAATGTAATACCCCCAATAAACAAAATTTTCCTGGAATTTCTACAAAAAGAAACACGAGGAGCTCGTTTTTATAGATCATTGGGATTCTCTATAAAAGCTAACGAAGAAATATCTAAGCTGATTGAGTTCTAGAGAATGATTATGAATCCTTGAAAATTAATATGAACATGGCTTCCTCAGCCTCTGGTAGCTGTACCATCTGATGCCCATTCACAACCCACAGCCCTCAGGACTGGTTGCATAGTGGGTCCTGAGCCAATCTTGACAGAGGTAGGAGCCATCAGTGTGTCAGCTCTAGCTTCTGATGGGGCTTCACATTAACTTATCCCCTGGAATCTGTTGCCTGCCGACTGATGTATTTATGCTCGAGCCTTTGCTTATTTGCTTCATAAAGGGAAAATTACTTTAGAAAATACTAAGAAATTCCTGAAAGAAAAACTGTGACCATATTATAACCAGAATCAGATGTTACTACTTTTACCATACTCTATCCTGGACAGACCCCATCCCAAACACTGTGTTAAGGGTATCATGCATTGAGGAATATTCTAAATTGGATTTTGTTTCCACTTAAATTAGAAAGACTTCCTAAGTCTGGAATGTTCCACTTGTTTCTCACTGCTATTTGAAATTTCTCCCACTAACTAGAAGTCCAGATCCAACTGTATCTTCTCTGAAGCCTTCTTAGTAGATCCAGCCTACAGTAAAAGTTCTTATTTCTCAACTGCTAAAGCACATTCTGTCTCAGCTTTTAATAGGACAATTATTAAAGAGTTTTCATTAAATTTTTATATGTGTATGTCATCTCATAAGTGAGACACATGAGTCTCTATTATTTTTTTTTATCATTTTTTCCTTTGCTTTTCCAAATAAGCAAAGCCCAAGAGAATAGATAACATATTAATCCACAAGTATCAGGTTTGAGTGGATAAATTGATCTGAAGCCCCTTCAGAAGCTAAGGCTGACACACTGATGGCTCCTACCTGAGTCAGGATTGGCTCAGGACCCACTATGCAACCAGCTCTAAGGATTGTAGGTTGTGAATGGGCATCAGATTGTACAACTACTAGAGGAAACCATGTTCATATTTATTTTCAAGGAAATCTTAGTAAAAGGATAAATTAGGTTAACTCTAAAAATCCCTTCCAAGCCTGTGTTTCTCTGGGTGTTACATGGAGTGTGTGCATGGTATATGGTCTTCACCAGTAATGGAGTGGAACACCAAGCTTCATTTGGTGGAGTAAGACCGGAAGAAATATATAGAGATGTTGAAAATTGTCATTTGTGCTGTGCCCCCAGGTGTCTCAACATTGGGCCTGCCGGATAATGTATAGAAAGGATTTCCTTAGATAAGTGTTTTCTCCTGCAGAGAGGAATTGGGCTACAATTCAGACATTGCAATAAGTCAGGACCATACATAAAATATCCCACAAACTTCACATGGGAATTGCTATCTCAATCTGATTTCGAAAACTAATAAAATTGCTATTTCTGATCCACAACATAGAAAAAAATTGCTTTAGGTGATGTCTATTTATTCTTTTATTCAGTATTTACCCTTATTGCCACTTTCTTCTGATATATACTATATCTAAAATTGTTTCTTCTGCTAAGATTTTACATTGTTTCTATTGTCACATTACAAAGCGTAGTGCAAAAAATAATATTATCTGAATTATTTACTTAGTACAATCATTGGGAGGGGAATCCTGGATCAAAACTTAAAGCCTATTTTTGACTCTGTCAATTTAAATATTAGTTCTAAGATGCTTGCAAATAAATTCTGGTATCTTTTCAGGGCCCCAAAGCTAAAAACAAGTTGGAAATATACAGATTTCCCTCCACTCTATAGAAGTTAATGACTATTTCATTTTCTAGATCCTAAGAGATTTGGGGTTCATGAGTATTCCATGAAATAAAAACCCGGACTTCATGTAGACCAGCCCAAAACACTGTGATTTTCCTCCCTCTGCTCCAATGAGTGATTATATAGTCCAGACAAACCGAGAATACTCATTTCTAAAGTTGAATCACAGGCCACAGTAAAATCTGTAAGACTCTTTAATCCTATCTAACTGGGTGCTTGAAGCTTGAACTCACTGGGACTGTAGTGATTTTTAAATTAAGTGAAAGTGAAGAATTTGTATACATTATATATTAGTGAGCAACTAAACCTAAAATATTGGGTTTGTTTCTTTATTTAAATGCAGTATTTAGTGTAAAGATAAATGGTTTTCATTAACCAAAATTATCTATGTTAAGAAATAAAATAGGATATATTTAATAATAATAATAATAATAGTATGCTAACAACATCAATATCAACAACTTCTTTTCTTATCATGTGCCAGGAACTCTTCTAATCACATATTCATTTCATCCTCACAACAGCCCTGTGGGATAAGTACTATTATTACCCACGGTTCACATTATGAGTAAACTGAGGCACAGAGAAGTTAATTTGTACAAGGTCACCCAGTTAGCAAGTTGTGTGGCCTGATTTGATGTCAGGTAGTTGGGTTTGAGAGATTAAACACCATGTGGCACTGCTTCATGGAGAAAAATGTAAACTAACAGATCTGGATAGGTATTAGTTTAAAAACATCAGTTACTAAGGGATTATGGAGCATTTCTCAACTGGAATTGGTATTTGTTGAGAGAATTAAACCTTAAATCCCTAAGGCATTCATTGAGGTAATGAATTAACTTCTCTCATTAGAATGATACTAATTAGGTATCGTCTTTGGAATAAATTGAGAATATAGTCAATCTAATCACTTCCTGTGTTCTGTGACTCAGAGGAAAAATCCTTATGGAGAAAGACTGCAGGGTCCTTTGAAACAGTTGGTAATTCCAATGCATCTTCTTCTTGTTTGATGTATGTCAGGAATCTTTTAGTTTTAAGTGACAAAAATCCAAAGGAGAATATGCAAAACCAGTAATTATTTGGTTCATATAGCAGGCATGAATACAGTAATTGCTCACAGAATTAAATGAAGAAATACAGCATCTAAGACTTCAGAGAGACATCCAGAAATATGCCTCAGTGCATATGGAAATTTAGTGTAAGATAGGTGACATTTCAAATCATTGGAGAAAAGTACTTTTAATAAGTAGACTCAGGACAACATATAGCCATATGGAAAGACATAGAGGTGATTTTATTCCCCACATCATACATTCAGAGACATTTCAAATGGATCAGAAATCTAATGGGAAAATATCATACACATGCAGGAAGAAAATATGGATGGGTGGATTCTTTATATAAGTATAAAGAATACTTTTTTTAATAGAAGAGGTGTAAATGATTCTTTTTTTTTTTTTTTTTTTTTGCAGGGAAAGATTCACCCCAAGCCAAGATCTATTGACAATCTTCCTCATTTTCTCCCTCCCTAAAGCCCCAGTACATACTTGTATATCCTAGTTGTAAGTCATTCTAGTTCTCCTATATGAGCCACTGCCACATCATGGCAACTGAAAGACAGGTGGTGTGGTTCCGCAACCAGGAAGTGAACCTGGGCTACTGAAGAGGTGAGCACCAAACTTTTAACCACTAGGGCATCAGGGCTGGCTCAAGAACACTTTTTAAGTAAGAAAATAATTATAACTTGGCTTAAAATCTATCTGATACATTTGACTACATAAAATATATTTTAAAAATTCCCACCAAAGAAGCACTTCCAGAATGGCAAAAGAAGATCTTCTGAAATTCTAAATTCTATGCCTCCATAAAAGTAATCAGAATACCAGCAAAAAATGTCAAGATCAACACTTTCAGAACTCTTGAAAATTAATCATAACTTGCAACAATCTAAGGAGTTCAAGGGAAAAAAAAGGCTACAATAATCAGGCAGTATGGTACTGGCATAAGGCTAGACATAGATGAATGGAATAGAATTAGGAGTCCAGAAATAAACCCTTACATTTATGGTCAATTGATTTTTTGACAAGGATTTCAAGACAAGTATATGAAGAAAGAATAGTCTTTTCTACAAATTTTTTTAATAAAGTATATTAGATCATAATGTTGTCTAAATTTTCCAACTTTGTCAAAAGCCAACTCAAAGCTTCCAATGTAGTATATAATTCCTCAAAGTCAGCAACTTATGCACAGCGTCAGCATCTATAGTTGACCTTTCATTAGCCAGGCAATCTTCCTGAAATAATCACAGTGACTGAGTCATCTTCTCTAATTCTCTTCCTTTTCTAGGTCCCTTTTGAATAGCTTCCTCTGGAAGATTAGCAAGCCTCGCTACATTAAAGCTATAGCTTTTAGGACAAGCTCCCTTAATGAATTTACAGAGGAAGGTAATTGTCTCTGCTGGGATCTTAACATTCATTTTCTACCATGCATGCCATATGTCCTAGGTGCACTGCAACGTTTTGAGAATAATCTTCAACTAATGAACAGTAGTGGGTAGAAAACAATATACGGTATTTCTATTCTCAGCAAGTTCTTTAACAACTGAATTTGTTATCACTGTCTCATCAAGTGTTGCAGTACCTCCTCCTAGGATCACTGGATATCCACATGCAAAAGAATGAAGTTGGACCCCCAACCTCGTACTATCATCTATGAAAGTTAACTCAAAATGGATCTTAGACCTAAATGTAAGAGCAAAAACTATAAAACTCTAAGAAGAAAATGTAAGAGTAAATCTTCATGACCTTGGATTAGGCAGTGGTTTCTTAGCTATAACACCAAAAGCACACGTGTCAAATTAAAAAAAAAAAATAGATGAATTGGACTTCATCAAAACTAAAAAATTTGCCCTTAAAGCACACCATCAAGAAAGTGAAAAGACAATTCTTAGAATTGGAGAAGGTTTTTGCAAATTGTATATCTGATAAGGTTCTAGTATCCAGGATATAAATATTCTTACAATGCAACAATAAAATGACAAATAACTTAATGACTTGAAGAAATATCTCTCCAGAGAAGATATACAAATAGCCAATAAGTATATGAAAAGATGTATAACATCATTAGTCATTAGAGAAATGCAAATCAAAACCACAATGAGATACCACTTTATTTCACACCCACTAGGATGGCTAAAATCAAAAAGACAGATAATAAAATGTGTTGTGGAGGGTGTGTGAAAGTTGGAGCCCTCATAGATTGATAGTGGGAATGTAAAATATTGAAGTCACATTGGAAATCATTTGGCAATTCCTCAATTAAACACAAAGTTAACATTTGGCTCAGCAATTCCACCTCTTGGTGTGTAGTCAAGATAAATAAAAATATGTATACTGAAACTTGTACAATAATATTCATAGCAGCATTATTCACAATACCCAAAAAGGGGAAGCAAATCAAATGTCCATCAACTGAAACATAAATAAATGAAATGTGGTATATTCATACAATGGCATATTATTTGGCAATAAAGAGAATGATATGCTAATGCATGCTACAACATGGATGTACCTTGAAAGCATTATGCTAACTGAAAAAAGTCAGTCACAAAAGACTACAGATATCTCTATCTGCCTGGGAATACTTCCAGTGAGGTTTAAGGATTTCTTGCAGGTGATGTTGGGTAGAGGGAGAGGGAGAGGAGAGGAATGCAGTATTTCTATAGTAAACTCTGGAATAGGAGAACTTCATGGATTTATTACAGTCACTGTAACTTAAAAAATACAGAAAAGGTTATACGTAAGGAAATCTCAGAATGTTTGAAGAGTGAGCTTTTTGTGGACATTGGACAAAAAGATACTTTTCCTAACCTGATTTAGAGTGGTGGGAAGATGACAATTTTTTCTTAAAATATAAATGAACCTATGTGGGATTGGAATAGGATGGCTCCTGGTTGAAGCAAATGTCCACATGAATTTTAATCACCAAAATTCTGAAGTTGTTCATTTTTCAAATAATTTAAGAGTAATCATATTCAGTTACAATTAACTCTAGGGTGCTTATGTGTCCATTTTACACTCAGGCGTAAAGCATGCACTCATGGAAATAATGTTAATACTGCTATTTCTACTGAATATTTTACTGTACTTGAGTTTACCCTAGAGTAATCTCATTAAAATTCTGACCTACCTTGGCCTTGATTAGTTTAAAATATTTTCAAAAATCATTATATATGATGGGGTATCAAATTAGAAAATCAAGAAGAAAGACATTTGTCAAATTTGTTCCAAACTGATTTTCTCTCTAGATTATCAGTATCTTTACTGCAAGCACAGCAGTTATAAAACAGTGTGCCTCACCCACCTAAATCTTGGCTGAAAAATAACTTTAAATTTATCACAATAAGCTTTGAGATTCACATGGTCAAGTATTTATCTGTTATTTGGGTTGAATAGTGTCCTCCCCAAAATATGTTAAAGTTCTAACCCCCAATACCTGTGAATGTGACCTTATTTTGAAGCAAGATCTTTGCAGATGACCAAGTTAATATGAGATCATTAGAGTGGGCCCTAATCCAATATGACTGTGTCCTTATAAAAAAGAGAACATTTGGACACAGAAAGAGATACACAGAGGGAGAACATCATGTGAAGAAGAAACCAAAGACTGGGGTGACAAATCTATAAACCCAGGAATGTCAAAGATTGCCAACAAGCCACCATTGCCAATTTGTGGAAAATATAACAAACAGAGGAACATGATAAACTGCACCATGAATGTGTGACCAAAAATATCTAGGCTGTGGGGCTGGTCTAGTGGCATAGCGGGTAAGTAAGCATGCCCCGCTTTGGCGGCCCAGGGTTCACAGGTTCAGATCCTGGGTGTGGACTTACACACCTCTCATCAAACCATGGGGAGGTGGCATCCCACATAAAAGAACTAGAAGGACATACAACTAGGATATACAACTACGTACTGGGTCTTTGGGAAGGGAAAAAAAAGAGGAAGATTGGCAACAGATGTTAGCTCAGGGCCAATCTTACTTAAAAAAAAAAAGAAAGAAAAATTCTAGGCTATAAAGCTACTGTTAACAGACCTAAGGGGAGAAATTGACAGCAACACAATAATAGTAGGGGACTTTAATACCCCACTAACATCAATGGATAGATCATACAGACAGAGAGTCAACAAGGAAACACTGGCCTTAGATGAAATACCAGACCAGATGGACTTAATAGATATATATAGAACACTCCACCCCAAAGCAGCAGAATACACATTCTTCTCAAGTGCACATGGAACATTCTCAAAGATAGACCATATGTTGGGGAACAAAATAAATCTCAATAAATTTAAGAAGATTGAAATAATATCAAGCATTTTTCTGACCACAATGATATAAAACTAGAAATCAACTACAAGAAGAAAGCTGAAAAAGTTACAAATATGTGAAGACTCACCAACATGCTACTGAATAACAATTGGACAAATGAAGAAATCAAATGAGAAATAAAAAAATACCTAGGGACAAAGAAAAATGAAAATACAACATACCATTATCTATGGGATGCAGCAAAAGCAGTACTAAGAGGGAATTATATAGCAATACAGGTCTACCTCAAGAAACAAGAAAAGTCTCAAATAAACAATCTAACACTATATACCCTAAAGAATTAGAAAAAAAAATAAAGCCAAAAATCAGTAGAAAGAAGGAAATAATAAGAATTCAGAGTGGAAATAAATGAAATAGAGACTAAAAAGACAATAGAAAAAAATCAATGAAACTAAGAATTGGTTCTTTGAAGAGATAAACATAATTGACAAATGTTTAGCTAGACTCATACAGAAAAAAGAGAGAAGGCTCAAATAAATAAGATCAGAAATGAAAGAGGAGAAATTACAATGGATACCACAGAAATACAAAGGATTATAAGAGAATACTATGAAAAACTATATGCCAACAAATTGGATAACCTAGAAGAAATGGATAAATTCTTAGAGTAATACAACCTCCCAAACTAAATCAAGAAAAAAATAGAAAATCTGAATAGACTAATCACAAGTAAAGAGATTAAAACAGTAATCAAAAACCTTCCAAAAAACAAAAGTCCAAAACCAGACAGCTTCTCTGCTGAATTCTATCAAACATTCAAAGAAGATTTAATACCTGTCCTTCTTAAACTCTTCCAAAAAATTGAAGAGCATAGGAAGCTTCCTAACTCATTTTACGAGGCCAACATTACCCTGGTACTAAAACCAGACAAGGACAACATAAAAAAGGAAAATTATAGGCCAATATTGCTGATGAATATAGATGCAAAAATTCTCAACAAAATATTAGCAAATCAAATACAATACATTAAAAGAGTCATAGACCACAATTAAGTGGGATTTATTCCAGGGATGCAGGGAAGATTCAATATCTGCAAATCAATCCATGTGACACATCACATTAACTAAATGAAGAGTAAAAAATCACATGATCAGCTCAATAGATGCAGAGAAAGCATTTGACATGATTCAAAATCCATTTATGATGAAAACTCAATAAAATGGATCTAGAAGGAAAGTATCTCAACATAATAAACACTACATATGACAAAGCCACAAACACCACCATACTCAACTGTGAAAAACTAAAAGCTATTCCCCTAAGAACAGGGGCCAGACAAGGATACCAACTCTTGACATTCTTATTCAACATGGTATTGGAAGTCCTACCCAGAGCAATTAGGTGACAAAATAGAATAAAAGATATTCAAGTTGGGAAGGAAGAAGTAAAACTGTTACTATTTGTGGATGACATGATCCAATAATGGAAACCCCTAAAGAATCCACTAAAAAACTATTAGAGGGGCCAGCCCAGTGGCACAGTGGTTAAGTTTGTACACTCTGCTTCAGGCATCTGGGGTTGATGGGTTCAGATCCTGGGTGGAGACCTACACACCACTTGTCAAGCCATGCTGTGGTGGTGTCCCACATATAAAATAGAGGAAGATTGGGATGGATGTTAGTTCAGGGACAATCTACCTCAAGCAAAAAGAGGAAGGTTGGCAACAGACATTAGCTCAGGGCCAATCTCCCTCACCCAAAAAAAAGAAAAAAGACAAAAAACAATTAGAAATAATTAATGAATACAGTAAAGTTGCAGGGTACAAAATCAACATACAAAAATCAGTTACATTTCTATACACTAACAACAAACTAGCAGAAAGAGAAATCAAGAATACAATCCCACATACAATTGCAACAAAAAGATAAAGTACATAGAAATAAATTTAACCAAGGAGATGAAAGACCTGTACTCTGAAAACTTTAAGACATTGTTGAAAGAAACTGAAGACATAAAGAAATAGAAAGATATTCTGTGCTCATGATTTGGGAGAATTAACATAGTTAAAAGGTTCATACAACCTAAAGCAATCTACAGATTCAATACAATCCCAATCAGAATCCCAGTGACGTTTTTCGCAGAAATAGAACAAAGAATCCTAAAATTTATATGGAACAAAAGACCCCAAATAGCCAAAGCAACCTGAGGAAAAAGAACAAAGCTGGAGGTATCACACTCCCTGATTTCAAAATACACTACAAAGCTATTATAATCAAAACAGATGGTACTGGCAGAAAAACAGACACAGAGATCAATGGAACAGAATTGAGAGCCCAATAAAAACACACATCTATGAACAGCTAATTTTCTACAAAGGAGCCAAGAGCATACAATGGAGAGAGGAAAGTCTCTTCAATAAATGGTGTTGGGAAAACTGGACAGCCACATGCAAAAGAATGAAAGTAGACCATTAATTTACATCATACACAAAAATTAGCTCCAAAGAAGATATACAGATGGCCAACGGGCACATGAAAAGATGTTCAACATCACTAATTATTAGGGAAATGCAAATCAAAACTGCAATGAGATATCACCTCACGCCTGTCAGTATGGTTATTATTAAAAAGACAAGAAATAACAAGTGTTGGAGAAGATATGGAGAAAAGGGAACTCCTGTATGCTGCTGGTGGGAATGTAAATTGGGTGCAGCCACTATGGAAAATAGTATGGAGATTCTTCAAAAAATTGAAAATAAAAATACCAAATGATCTAGCTATTTCACTTCTGGATATTTATCCAAAGAACATGAAAACACTAATTCGAAAGGATCTATGCACCCCTATGTTCATTGCAGCATTATTCACAATAGCCAAGACTTGATAGCAACCTAAGTGCCCACCAGTGGATGAATGGATAAAGAAGACATGGTATCTATCTATCTATCATCTATCCATCTATCTATCTATCTATCCATCCATCTGTCCACAATGGAATACTACTCAGCCATAAAAAAAGATGAAATCTTGCCATTGTGACAACATGGATAGAACTTGAAGGTATTATGCTAAGCAAAGTAAGTCAGACAGAGAAATACGATTACCATATGACTTCCCTCATACATGGAAGATAAACAAACACATAGATATGGAGAACAGATTGGTTGTTACCAAAGGGGAAGGAGGCAGGAGGATAGTGAAAGGGATAAACTGGCATATGTGTATGGTAAAGCATGGCAACTAGACTTTGGTGGTGAACATAAGGCAGTCTATACAGAAGTCAAAATATAATGATGTACACTTGAAATTCACATTATGTTATAAACCAATGTGACCTCAAAAAATATATATATAATAAACAATATTTATTTATTTGTGCAATGAACAATAAACAAAATATATACAATAAGCAATTTTAAAAAGAGATATATATATATCTATCTGGGCTATAAGAAACTCCACAGGTCCAAAGGCCCGGTTTTTTAACAGATAAATTATAAGAAAAGAAAATGGATGGAGGGGAAAACTGCACATTGAAGGAGACTTGAAAGACACAACAAACAAAAATGGGCAAAGCTAAACTATAATATCCAGGTTAGATATTTGAATGATAAAACTTTAAATAAACAAATGGAAATGATTGGTGTTTAGATCAGCAGAGTAACTACTTTGGGAGAATAAATGAATGTTAGGATTAAGACGGGGCATGAAGAAGAATTGGTGTGGCTGGTAAACGTGTATTTCTTGACCCGGGTAGTGGTTATGAGAGATTGTTTTAGTATAATTAATTAAGCTATAAATTTGTTTCGTGTGGTTTTCTATATCTGTGTTTTATTTTACAATAAAAATTCTTAACCAAAAGTTAATTCATATTACTCTAACATTTTAATAAAGAACATAAAATTTATAGAAATGATGGGTTATTTCTTCGTCCAACCCAACTCCAAATTTTAGAAGAGTGAAGAAACAAACGAGATCCACAGTGTTGACAGGTATGTGCCGTGTCACATGGATGGATAAGAGGAGATGCAGACATTGTTTCCACTTCTCATTTCAGTGCTTTCCCTCTGCTCCACGCTTCTCTCCATCGCTGCCTTACCTGGATGAGCAAGGAAAGTCCTTTCTGCTGGCTAATATGTAAAAATGCCTCCACATTTAGGAGAGCACGCTGGGCAGCCAAATGCTCAGGCCAGCCACCCACCACTGATCACACTAGCATACTGGGAAACCTAAGCGGTATTCTGGTAGTTCAGAGCCCAGCTCAGCTTCACAGACTAATAGAAAATGAGCAGCTGTTTTAATCTACGTAATCTCTGAAGCAAGACTATGCTATTTGTGTAAAACGGCAACTCTGCTGAGAAAGCTATTTCCGCAGGTCAGAAGGGGAAAGGAAACATTTAAATAGTTATCAAGGAAAACATGAGCGTGAGATGTTAGGAAATGCTAGAGAGTTTCAATTTAGTAGCATTAAAACTCATTTTTATTTTTTATTAGGGTTTTGGTAAAAGAATAATACCAACACCCTAAGGTAATTATTTGAATGAGCATTTATATTTTCCATATTAATATGCAGATACTCAATTCACATCCACCTTTTCTGGATACCTGCTGTGGGTTGTTGTCAACTTTCCTGTACCCCTCTGTTTGAATATCAAGGACAGTATGTGAGGAGATCTACACTACTAACCCCTGAGAGTCCATTCTGAGCCAGTGGACCTTGAATCATCCCCCATCGATGCATAAACATTCAGGGGTTGAACTTTGTGCTGTATTTCTTCTGTTCTCCATGAAAATTTACAGTATTCTTGGAAATTGAAAGGTGCCCCGTAAATTTGTACTGGTTTGATTTCAGCAAATAGAATAAAGTAGAAGAAAACTCAGGAAAAACGAAGACTAGAGCAATAACCCTTCCTTCTTGCACCTGCTCCAGGGGTGCTGGCAAGCTTCTGAGGGTACTTTCAAGATAAAAACTAAATGGCATCACGGTTGGCACCAGAGAATGCAGAAGGCCCTGCTCCTAGAGGCTGTCAATCACTCCCTTCACTCAGAATGACTTAACTGATACACATCAAATACCTTTGCCTGGATTCTGATTCTCACTGCCGCCCAAGTGCCTCTATTGCTAAATAAAGCTTTTCTTTCCCACTCCAAAAGGCTTCATTTCTGTCCAGTGAATAAATATTTTCCTTTCATTTCTTTGGTGTTACCTTTGATTCCCCTCTTTCCTTCCAAACTTTGTCTTATTAAATATGTTTTATGTGGCCTATCTAATGCCTCTCATATTCTTTAAACATTCCCTCTCTTTACTGTCCAAATCCAAACTTTCAGTAACTCACACTTGGATTTTATAAATTCTTCTGAGGCACTCCTGCCTCCAGTCTCCCACCAACACCTCAGGTGTTTCCAAGCCATTTTTTACAGAGCTGCCAGATTGATTGTATCAAAATGTACAATGTTGGAATTTTTGGAAGATGGCAGAGGGGGAAGCACCAGGAATCAAAGTCCCCACTTAGACAATTACACCGGCAGAATCTTTCTGATGTAACTGTTTTGTAACTTCTAGGGGAAGGTTTGGACAGTAAATTGCTGATTAACTTTGGTCAGTTTCAGCTCTAAGCACAGTCACAGCCACCCATCCCCCACTGCAGTCCTGGGGCAGGGAGCTGTACACTTTACCTGGAGCAACCTGCAAGCACCTTGTAGGAGCCAGCATGGGCAGAAAAGGACCCTGTCCTCCAAATGTGGGAGATCTGTGCTCTGATGGCTGATTGCTGCTTCTGATCATAGAGGTGCAAAGAGGTAGGCGGCCATGTTCTTGCACCTCCACTCATTGTTGCATGCCCCTCCCCATCTGGCTGAAGTGACTTCCAGGGGATTTATACAGCCAGCACACTGTTTTTCCTCCCTTCATTTTTCTCTTTTTCCCATCTGAGAACCAGACATTAAAGACAAGGAGATTCAAAAACAACTGCATATACAGGGAAAACTAGAAAGCATTCTTGCATGCCCCCAAAATACCTGAGAAGACCTTAAATTTACACCTCAGGCTGATCCTAGGCACAGTGATAGCCTACAACAATCAAAAAATCAAAAACAATAAACATAATAAAAAGCAAACCCTGGGAAAGGGGGAAAGTCTGATCTCCAGACCCTCCCTAGGGATGGACACCAATGGAGCACATGCATGAGACCCAGGATTCTTTGGTAAATTATGCAGGATAGCCCCACACTCCCCAGAGGGCTCCAGGTGCTGGCCCTGGCTGCAGAGGTTAGAGGCTTTGAGTAAAGTTGTCCTATATTTGTAGATCATATATTTAAGAGAACTATAAGAGGTATAAACAGGAACCTTCTCCTTCTTAGAGTAACTGTTTTGAAGAAACTAGAACAAGAAACTGACCCAGAAGTGTGAGCGTCTAATTCAGTAACTACAATTAATGGGTTGTTTTCTTATCCAAAAAAATAGTACGTTAAACTAGAATAGTTTTTCTTGATTTTGTGGGGATCAAGGTTACCTTTAAGAATCTGCTAGAAATTAAGAGTCCTTCTGCCCAGGAAATAGTATGCCTTCACATATGCATAATTTACATACCATTTACATGTAATTTCAGGTGGTTACTGGAATGAGCTTAAAGTTGCCTTTCTTCTCTGACAATTTTTTTCTGCCATTCCATGATTAGTGGTGATATTACCAGGTTATGACGATGGCAGGAGTTATATTCCCTAACAATATAAATTAATTAGGATTTAGAGCCACTCAAATTGTAATATTTATCTAGAAAAAGCAATTAGGTCCTAAAAAAATTGATCTGTATAATCTTCTCCTCCCTCTGTATTCAGTGACTCACCAACCATTTCAATGGTAACCAGAAATAGTAGTACAAGGCATGGGAGAAACTTTGAAGACAATGCAAAATGAGGAAAACAGAATGTAATCTGAATACAAGCTAAGTATATTAAGGCCAAGTTTTCCTTGCAAAGTAATGAGATTTGATGTATATTCATTTGGATAATATGACAACACCAAACAAACACAAACCCACCATGCTGTATGAAAGCAAATGTCACTAGTCAGGGAAAAAAACAGATTATATTTCCCAGAGTTAAGTACAGTAGTTCCCCCTTATCTGTGGGAGATATGTTCCAAGACCCCCAGTGATGCCTGAAACCACGGATAGTACTGAACCCTATATATACTATGTTTTTTTTCCTACAGATACACGCCTATGATAAAGTTTAATTTATAAATTAGGCACAGTGAAAGATTAGCAACAATAATAATAAAATAGGACATTATAACAATACACTGTAATAAAAGTTCTGAGAATGTGGTCTCTCTCTCTGTCAAAATATCTTATTGTACTGTATTCACCCTTCTTCTTGTGATGATGTGAGATGATGTGACACCTGTGTGGTCAGGTGAATGACGTAGGCATTGTGACGTAGTGTTATTTTCAGGATGGGGTTGATCACAGGTAACTGAAACCACTGAAAGCAAAACCGGATAATAAGGGGGGACTATTGCATCTATTTTTTTACAATAAATTACAGCTGTTTTTGATGTTTTGGAAAATAAAACAAATATGCAGGAAGATACATCCATCACTAATTCTGACAATAAAATAATGTAAAAATTACATAAAAATGCAAATACGAATTGTCCAGTGGAAGATGGCTTATTGTAGAGACAAAATTCTAGTGCCGATGGGTCATATTTTATAGAAAACATATAATGAAATGGCAACAAACTAAATTAATGATTCTTGTTGCAAAAATAGCTTTAAAGGAGGATTGGGAGAGAAGGTATGCTAGTGAGTAAAACAGAACAACTAAAATGGTAAATGAGTCAGGATGTAGTACAAAAAGCTGCGAAGAAAGACAATGATTGAAAATGGCGTTAAGCCCTTCACCACTCATTATAAAAATTTTCTTGATAATGAATAAAGATCAGGAAATCTATTTTAAAAGAGCCCAAATTCTGCAACCCAGGCAGAACTACCTTTAAATATGACTTCAAAATGTACAGATTAGGTATACAATTATTGATTATCAGTGAATAAATGAATGTTTGCTGAATGAAGGAAGGAAGGGAAAATGAAGGGAGGAGTGTTCAGTTTAGTAAAAGTGTGTTAACATCTACCTAGTTTTCGGCACTGCACTAAGCAGTGGTATCATTTTAACTTTTTCACCACTATTGCCATGCCTAGTTAAGTGCTGGGTTTTAGTGTGTCCTCAATTCAGTGAATGAATCCATGACTACAAGGAGCTACACAAGTGAAGACCAGTGTTCTGGGCTCTCAAGGAACTCACAGTCTTGGCATGCAGCACTTATTCCAGCACACCGATGGATTCATTTGCACAGTCGCAGTCATTCCATCGCTGAAACCTTCCAATACTATATGCCTATTTTGGAGACTCACAACTCTGAGGAGTTCAATTTTGGCTTTTTCGTTTTAAGTTGATTACAATTTTTCTATTCAAATGCCTCAGAAAGCTTATATCCATATAGATTACATAATCATTGGTGAAATATTCGTTGTTAAACTGTCTTGCTTCATGGACACTCTTAATGCCATGTGGTCTTAGGCAGCTGTCTACTCTTGCATCTGGAGACGTGCCCACATTCCAGACAGGACCAGTGCCAATCTCAGGGATACAGTTATCTGAAATATTTTGATCAATTGCTAGTATTCTGAAAACTGCTTCTGCTGTGGGTGATCCATAAATTTACATGGACAGGGTGCCCTGCTAGTCTGTTGTCCCTTGTCCAGAAATAGGACCATCTATGTGATTCTGATACCCACCTGCCCACACGGAAAATCACTGGCTTACATCATATCAAAAGTCCCCTTCCACGAAATCTGGGTTATGAAGGCAGACATCCTGAAACTCAGTTTAACCTGCTTTCCATAATAATAAGGTTGCAAAGGTTCCCAAAGGGTAGGACTTTCTAGATTAGTAAAATTCCAAAAACACAGAAAGAAAGCAATATTTATAGTATATCTAAAACATCTGCAAGTGGATTTAGGAAATATTCTTTTCCAGAAAAAAGCCCAGTCTTCCTCATAGCTGATCACGGAAAGCTTTAGAGCCTATGCAAACATTTGCATGCAACGTTACAATGATGCAAACATTTCTAAAGGAATTGCTAGGATCAGGTTAGAACGAGAATAGGAATTGCACTAGGCAACTAGCCCCCAAGCAATCTTTTGGCCATAGCAACAGTGACAGAAGCAGCGACAAGGACCCATATGAACCTAAAACATTGAAAAAGGGAGATCTCATTCTCTGATCAGAGCAACTACGGTCCCAGGAGGGTGGGGTGAAATCACATTGCTTTTTTTCTTTTTCTTTTGATAAATGCTTACCCCCGTCACCAGTCCCCCCCCCATCCCCACCCCACAGGGAGAAGGCATTTCACACTGGTGGGCTCTGAGTCAGGTCAAATACAGACAGCATTGAAAACAGGGTCTATCCAGGGAACCACCAGAGAAGTCAAATAATAGTAATTCTCGGGGAATGAGGCATTGAACAAGCGCATGTTTGGTTCTACCCTCTCCCGTGGCTTCCAGGCTGCTAGTTTTCACCACAACTGTTGGCTGTTAGTTTTTGAGTCTGCTGATAAAAGTGAAAGCAAGAGATGGAACTAGGGCTAGTTAAAACATCCCAAAGCTCACTGGTTTTATCCCGATTCAACCCTTTTCCTTGAATAAATGCTTCCTGTATTGCTGCAAGCCTTTAGTTAACTTCTAAAGTTCTGATAAGTCATTTCTGATCATTTTTGCAAGATTTTTTTGTTGCTCTTCTGGAGGGAAGAATTTTTAGATGTCTGCCATGTCTACTAACATCACACATGTAGAGATTTATATCTGTTATATAATTTAACGTTTTTACTTACTATAATTTAAGTCTTCTTTCTCTCCCTCCTCCTCATCCTTCTCTTTCCTAACTTCCATTGCTTAGATTGAAATCTCTTCTATTGGCTTAAAAGTTACATATGATTTCTTTTCTTCTAGAAGTTATCTCCAACTTACCAAGAATCCACAACTGGATATTTTTTCTGCCCTTGTTCTGAAAGTAAATGTTCATTTCTTCCTCACAAAAATGACAGCAGTAACACAACTACATTAAACTATTATTGTCGGCTGACTCTAGAGCCTGGCCTGCCTGAGCTGTTCCCATCCAACGCTGCTCACCTGGTGAGGCTCTCACTGACTCCTAATCAGGATAAACCTGTGTAGTCACGTGGGTCTCTGCAAGCTCTGGCTTCTGCCAATTTCTTTGATATTGTTTCCCCTGCTCTCTTCTCTCATTTATGGCAGTGGGCCACATTAGCCTTCCACTTGGTGGTCAAATACACTTAGTTCTTTACTCCCCTGTGGCCTTTGCACTTTTGTTCTCTCTGCTTGAACACTTTCCTCCATCCCACTGCTACCTCATGAAATGATTCTGTTACCTGATTCAGTACTGAGATCTGACAGCAGTCTTCAGATGGAAGAAATTTCCCTACTCATTACACTTAGAAACTAGCACCACTTAAATCATAAGATGTTCCTGCAGATGAGACTGAGCTCTCTGGTTTGTTCAGTGATATCTTGTATGAAATAGCCTATTTCATGGTGGCTTGACTTTGGGGATTATTGTTATCAACTTCAGATTTTCAATAAACTTTTGTTTAAACTTAAAATAATCTCTTCCTTTTGTTCTGTGTTACCCAGATCAATGTCCAGTCATAGAGTACATCTGATTTTAGCCTCCTGCAATTGAAATGAGAATTTTAAGACTTTTCTCCTTAGGATTCTGTGATGAATGAAGGCATGTATCCTGTTAGGATATTACTTGGTTTTGAATTTCAAAGAATATAGCTTCTTTTCCTCTATTCATTTTCTAAAACTTGGTTCTGGAACTAAAAAAAATGCAGCTGCCTGATATATTTTTCTCTTGGTGAATGCACACAAACAATAATTAAGCTAGACTGGAGATATATAGCCACATCCAGAGGATATAACTCTTTCTACATATCAGGGGAAATATAAATCCTTCATTATTTAGAGTTGTCTCTCTATTTTCTTAGCAGCCTGAAAACGTTGATTTTAAATGCTAATGGGAATTACTAGAATGCTCCTGGATACAGAATAGATTCCAAATTTAGTCTTAGCAGCTGTAGACAATCATCAAATTGAATTACCTGGAGGGATATGGGAAGAGGGCAGATGCTGGTCAATTACCATAACCCAATTTTTAGCAGGGCACCTGGTATAGATAGAATAGTAAAGCTTTTATTAGGCTGGAAAAGAACTACCATATGGGGGATTTCAAGCAGTTTCTGCCTACCAGAGAGGGAACTAAAATTTGCCTTTGGGAAGACTCTTTTTCTGACAGGGCCCTTTTAGTAATGCAAGAAAGTACCCACTCATTATTTTGGGAGAACCTTCATTTACAGTGGAGAAACCCAAGTATAGATGCTTCAGAATGAGCTTAATAATATGAACTGAAGAGCTTTTACAGAACTGCGACGCATTAAAGTTACAGATTTATTTTTCCAAACCTGGATTGTGGTCACATCTTTCCAAAAATGCTTCAGCCAGTTGATAAACAGCTAATTTATAAGAACTAACTTCCAATTTTTTTATCTATTGCAATTCTGTCCGTGAAATATAAAATAAATAGCCATCAGAGAAGAAAATATTTAATTAATTTGAAAACAGTACAGTTCTCATTTTTATTTGGTTCTCTATGATAAGGAACCATAATGATAAGGATATGCCACTTCTAATAGCCAGTGGCTTTTCCAGCAAAGTGGTGGTAAGTCTGCATCAGCTTTTCAGTGTCTTCCTGCTTTCGTATTTGGCAAATATTTGAAAAAGCAAGGATTAGGAAAAGTGCTTACCTGTGCCCAAGGTACCTTTCATTCAAAATTAACAAAACAGATAGTACTCCCATTTTTCAGGGTTGTTCTTCCTCTGTCTCAGTTTTATCAAACAATTTTGCCTGTCATTATTTTTCATTTCCTTTCTTTGTACCCTTTCATTTGTAACTGAGGGAAGTATCTTATGAAAGAAGTCCTTGTTTAAGAGCGTTAGTGGGATTTATGTATTTTGCTAATTTATATGGCATATGTCTAGAATTCTGGCATATGCCAGAATTTTCTTCATTATATCCTTTAGTTGTGTATTATGTAAGTAGTTAAAGGAATGATGTATTCAATTTTTAATTTCATAGAAGACTCTTATATGTCTTTGATTATTTTAAGTGGTGACATGACATTCCTCATAGTTTTAAAAACTAAAATACAGAAATTTTAACTATTTGGAGGTTGAATTAAATTGCATCATTAAAAATATTTATATTTTAATAAAGAGCAAAGGACAGCTGTGTTTGTTACTTTATTTGCAATTATAGTATAAAACTATAACATAGCAGTTTGTTTTGGAGGAAACATCTTGCAATAGGATTTCAGGTGTGAACACTGACTATTTAAGTCCCCTATACTGATATATGCATCACAAAAACATATGAATTTGAGATTATAGCATAAGGTGCTAAATAAGATGTTACAGGGTTTACAAAGAGTGACCAGGATATTGTGGGGACCACATCATGTGAAAAACGGTTGACAGAAATTGAGAGAAGAAAACACATAGGAAGAATAGACATGGCAAAGAGACAAATTTGTTCTGTGTGGGCACAAAAGGTAGAACTAGAAGAAATGAGTGTGAGTTATAGGGGAGCAGATGGCAGCTCAATCAGAGGAAGAAATTTTAACAGAGCTTTCCAAAAATGGAAATGGCCACCTCAAATGTTGGTAAATTTTCATAAATTTTCTGATGCTAAAGGTGTTCAAGTAAAGTTCATATTACTACTTGTTATGATGTTATAGAGAAGATTCAAACACTGAATTCTGGATAAAATAATGTTAAACTGACTCTCAGCATTCTAGCAATCTCTCAGGCAGGGTTGGCCATGCTCATTTGTTCAACTGCCATAAGACTTTTTCCCACTGCCTTGGAGACGATGGCAAGAAGGCCTTTGGGCTTCATGCTTCATCTGGGAAAGAAAACATAGGCTCAGATGCCTTAAATGGCAGCAGGTTTACCATCTCCAGTCTCTGCTCTGAACTGCATAATTCCGTGTCCCTTGTGAAATCCTCTGTCCCTTTTCTAATTAAGGAGTACCCGGCAAATGAACTAGTGCAGTACCCTTGGCTTAGCAATGTTTCAATTCTTTTTTTTTTAATGTAGCATAAGCAGATATCAACTCCCATATGGGCTTCTAATTGTACTTAGTGCCTCTAGAGATGACTATTGTATATACATAAGTCCAGAAGATTTGAGTGTCAGGTTCACCCAAGCCAGACACTTAAACATGACCCAGTATCCCTGATCTCTTCCCACTCATCTCTACTCCACTTTCTTCCTTTCCTTCGCCATCCCGTTACTCCTTTTTATCCCTTTTACAAATTCACTCTTCATACCAAAAAGAAAATAAACTTCTTTCTTCTTCCACAGCATTCCATCTCCAATTCATTTTCTTCTTTTTTTCCATTCAAGATATCTTCTTCACATTTCCTTATATCTTTTCCTATACTGGATCTTATTTCCTTCCTTTCTACCTTCCATTCTTGAACGTGTAATACTTTTTAGGCACTTAAGGATACAAAGAGAAATAAAACATGGCTTCTTCTCTCAAGGGGGTCACAGTACACTTTCCTCTCTCTATGCCCTTATGTGAGGGAAAAGTTTTAAAAAAGTTGAGTGGAAAGAAACAAGCCCATGAGCAGCAAGGAGGGGGCTGACTTTTTGTGTAAAAAGTAGTGATTAGCTCTGGACCTGCCCTATAAAATGATCATTCTTTTCTTTTTTTTCCAGTTCCAGTGAGAAAGACAGGCTCTGAGCTAACATCTGTGCCCATCTTCCTCTATTTTGTGTATGGGATGCCCCACAGCATGGCTTGATGAACAGCGCATCAGTCCACGCTTGGGATTTGAACCTGAGAACCCTGGGCCTCCAAAGCAGAGCATGCAAATTTAACCACTATGCCACCAGGCCAGCCCCTGATCATTCTATTTCAGGAGGTTCTGAATTGTGTATTTCTTCAGAGAAATAAGTTCCACATTGAAAATAAGATAATACATTCTGTGCTTGGGTAAGTAAATCAGTGGTGGGTATAACAGATTACTCACTGTCTGCCCTGTTCTTAACTCTCAGAAGAGTAGCACAAAGATGTCTTTAGATGACCTGTTTTCATTAAAATCACTAAGCAAGGAAATTGAACTATTTCTATCCCGCATGGAAGAGATAATTTAGTTGCTAGATGAGGCCTTGAGAAAAAGGACAAGTGTTAAACTGCCCTGGTTCTCTGGCTATTTTCAGCACAACAGAGGATGATGGGGTAAATAAAACCCAGTAGGTGGTTAAAGCTCATCAAGGAGAAACCTCTACTCTCAGTAACTCAAGGATTTAACATTTTTTTAGTCATAAAACACTGTTTGTCTTTCACATTCAATACTCACTAAGTTCTGTTGTACCTTCCTTTCCAATTTTTCATGTTTCTATGACCTTTCCTTGACTTCTATTAATTTCCTTTCTAAATTTTGTCTTCATCATATCACACCTCAGATAATCTTTTGCTTTATCAAGAAAGCTCTGGTCCTAAAAGTGTTGAAATATTTCATTCTAAATACCAAACTTTAAGGGCTAGTTGATGTATGAAGTTACAGGTCAAAATTCCTTATAATATCTGCATACTAAAACCTCAACCCAGCAAATGTTTATTGATTATTTTAATAACTATCATTCATTGTGCTAGGCCAAGGCAATACATTAGTGAGCAAAAATAGACACAATGGCACTTGCAGGCTACTGTAGGAAACACACATCAATCAAATAATTGCAAAAATAAAATTCAGCTAAGAGAAAGTGCTTTGTGAGTTGGAAAATTGAACCTAGTCAGGAAGGTTTTCCTGAGGGATGATGCTTTTTTGAGAGATCAAGGATGAGTATGAGTTACTCAAGGGCAGAAGGGAAGGAAGGAATTTCTTGGCATCAGACTGCAATACACACTAGACAAAGTTCCCAGCAAAGATTTCTTGTTAGAAAAGTCCTGCATTGGGAGAAATGGTAAGGCTCTTTTCCCACCTCCTTGCTCATCATTGGGCTGCCCCCAAGAAGAGTGTGATCATGGCCCAAAAGCTAAGTAGACCCTTAAAATGTGTACAGTTGGAGGCTCTCAATTAACTAAGTTCCTGGTAGCTGGGCAAGGTGTCCTTTCCTGAAGATGGATCTGAGCAGTGCTTCTCCAAGTTGTGAAAAAACAAAATTCAACTGAGTAAATATTAAAGATCTTATTGGCTTTATTCAATGATTTTTGAATTGAGCAGCATCCAATCTAGCAGACAGAGAGGAGCTCCAAGGAGCTGTACAAAATGAAAGACTTTTTAGGCAGAAGGAAGCAGGAACAAGGAAGTTGTACAGGGCAAAAAAGCAGATTGTTTATGACAATGTAACTTTCCTTATAGGGGATGGCAAGGTCTATCAGGCAGATTACCTAACTAGTGCTGATAAGGCGATTCCTGATTGACTGGTTTAAGATTCCACTTCTGTGAGAGTGGAAAATGTAATTAAGTGTTGGTTTGATGACGTGGAACTTAGCATAAATGACTCCATTTGAGGCCTGTTGTCTTGTTTTTAACAGTGTCCACCACAATCCCCAATAACACACAACACCAGAGAGCAAGAACAATATCTTAATAGCATAGTAGGTGCCTGTATAAATAAAAGCAAAGGCTTAAACCACTTCTTTAAAAATCCACTTTGGTGGGAAGTGGCAAGATTTCAAGTCTTAACCCAGATCTACATAACCCCAAGGTCCATCATATTTCCACTGTTCAAATTCAACATATATTATCTGAGAACCTACTTGGAACAAAACTCTGTCCTTGACCCCGGGGAAACCACAATGAACAAAACAGACAAAAAGCCTGCATTGTGGAGCTAAATATCTAGTCCTTCAAGATGTTAAAACAACTTGCAGATATGTGTACAGAGCCACCATTGGCAAGCATCTAGAGGCCATGAAGAATAACAGTGTAAGCAGAAGTTAAAGGTGTTACATATTCCAGTTTTCATGGAGGGGAAAAATAAATGTAGTTAGACAAGTAAGTTTGACATTTATTCATGAAAATACTCTAGAACGCATTTTAAAACAGATAGTTAAGAGCACAAAAGATAAACATTAAGCAATAATAGGATTTCATTAAGAATAAATTATTCCTAGCCTATCTACTTCCTATTGGAACAGGAAAATATAGGCAGGAAGGGTCTTTATTTCAGAAAGATATTTGAAAAGGACATGTTTGTTATCTTCTGAAGAAGAATAAATATCAGCTGAAAAATAATATGGTCAACCAGATCTACAGCTGGTGGCACCACTGGTCCCCAAAATATATTTATTAAGAGAAATTGCTCTACCTGGCAGAAGGCTTCATGTCATTGGCTGAAAAACTTTGATACTGATCTTGTTCAACATCCTTATCCAAATATAAATGAGTGAGTATGAGTTACACTTACTACATAGGCAGGTGGCACAGAGCTGGGAGGAATGACTAACCCACTAGAGGACGAAGAAAAGCTTCAAAACAAGCTTAATACGCTGGCATAATAAGCCCAGTTGCATAGAATTAAATAGGTTCTCACGTGCCTGCAAAAAAAAATCAATTTTCTTATCCACAGTGGACGATATCTGGTTTGGAAAAATTTATGTGAAAAGAAAAATTGCTCTAAAAATTGTAACCAACCACAAGTAAGGGCTAAGGTAACTATGGAATACGAGTACTAAAGCACAATGTCCAAGGCTGAGTTCTTAGAAATGTGGTTGATTCTGGGCCAGAGAGAAGTACTGAGTTCAAATGAGAGAGCAAGATGCCAACCAAAGTTAGGCTCTCACCCACAGAAATGGGGAGACAGGGTGCTATCTCCCTTGATGTCTACATTTCAAAATGGAGGCTCTCAGGTCCTTGAGAAAGACATTCCCGAGTTGTAAAACTTGCAACAGGCTTTTAAAAAAGATGTACATACATCTCAAAGGGGCAGAGAAAAATTTACAATTACAGGTACACAAAAGAAAATGTTCTAAGAAAAGGGAGGACGGACATCTCTTCCCTTTTCTTAGCAGGAAGAATTAAGCCTCTTATTTTTAACTGTTATTTGTCCTTACAGTTCATTGGGAATTTATATATACACATTAATGTAATTTCTTCCTTTTAATATTTTTCTCTTCTTTTTTAAAAATTTCAGTACGAAAAATGATTCATCACTTCCTCTCCGCCTACATTTCTTCAAATTTTCCAATTTTTTAAAAACATGAGGCTAAAGGAAGGCAAAAGCTTTTGGGCATGATATCCTGCTTTGAGGCAAGAAAGAAATGACCTCTCACCTCTCACTTGCTAACCAGTTCCTCTGGTCACTAAGGTTTTTCCTCCTCAGGCAGCTGTTCCTCTTTGCTGGGTGGCTATACTCAATAGTCAGTACAAAGGTGTGATATTAATAGGACTATTTTGGTGGTGGAGGGTGCCAACAATAAGCTGTTGCAGAACAGGTTCTACTGCTGACAAGCTTGCCTGACACCATTGTTTTCTTCCTGGTGAGATTCAGTGGCACAGAGCAGCAATCAAGTTGTGGCCAGTGAGGATGCAACCACGGCTTTCTTAGCAAGCTTTCTTAGGTCTGGGATAAGTTTGATTAAAGCCTTACAGGTTGGATTTCTTTGGTTCAAAAATGCTTTAATTTTGACTCAACATTTACCCTAACGTCATTCTGAGCTTGCCAGGTAGACACAAATAAACTGATTGTTTTTTTCCTTATCGAGGAAAATTAAGGGATTTAATTTCCTGCAGTGATTAAACAAGCAGGGAAATAATACAGGTAGGTTTAACACACACACACAAAAATACGTATTGACATCGACATCTTAACAAAAATTTATGCAAATAACTTTTCTATTTTCTGGTTCAAGAAAAGGAATAAAAATACCGTAAGATAACTACCACTTAGAGAATGCTTTCTCTTTATTAAGGATTGTTCAGGGCTTCACCAGATATGCGATCTCATTTAATCTTTACATCAACTCTGTGGACGACATACTATTATTTCTATTTTATAGAGGATGAAACTGGACTTTGAAGGACTTGAGTAACACGGCAAAGTACAAACAGTAATTGTAGAGGGAAGGATCAAACCCAAAATTATCTGTCTATACTACCTACTGTGTTAATTACCACCAGGAAATCTTTCTTAGATAAAAGCTAACCCACAATGGAATGAGTGAAAGGTATAAATCACTCAAATGTTTAAGAGGAATTCCATGCTGTTTTTCCACAATTAAAAAAAAAGTATTCTAATCAAACTTTTTATGGTATTTCCCATATTTGTGTAAATCAATTATCTTTAGTGTGCCAAATCTAGTCTTCTAGAAATCATCTACTGTATTGTAGAGTCTGCTCCTTTAGTCAAGAGATCAGGTTCCAACGGTGCTCTGACATGAACATGCGTATACTGATTACCTCAACTCTCTGTGACTGGTTCCTTGTAAAAAAAAAAAAAAAAAAAGGAAATGGGCAGGACCTGGGTTTTTTCTTGAGCCAAATGACTTGGAAAGCTTTTATAAAGTACTATACTGGGCCCCATTCCAAATCAATAAAATCAGAAGCTACAAGGGTGGGTTGTATTCATCATATGTTTTAAAAACTCTCCAGCTTTTGCTATTGAGCAGCCAAGGTTGAGAATTGTTAGATGACATAACTAAATAGCTGCATGATGGATGAGGTCTTTTTTAGTACTAATAATCTGTAATTCCTTGAACAGCCCAACTACCCCCTGTACTATTTTATTTGTCAAGATAAATGTATTGAGTGCTTATTATGAATCTACAGTGTGTCAAACAGGGAAGACATAAAGATAAACTTTCCCTGGTTGCCAGGATAACTTACAGTCCAGAAAACCCTTGTAAATTTCTATTAGTATACTGGGTAAATCCTGTGAATGCACATTTTTCACTGGACTGTTTCAGGTAAGATGCTGGAGGTCTGAACTAGAACTTGCAAATGCAATAACTAGGAAAGGTACCATCACCATGAATGGAAATGCTAAGACTAGTATACATTTGTGGTCTCCTAAGTGCTGGTGGGATCAAAAGTTACCTCTGTGTTGGGGCCGGCCTGGTGACGTAGTGGTTAAGTTCACGGGCTCCACATCAGCAGCCCAGCGTTCGAGGGTTTGGATCCCAGGCGTAGACCTACACACCACTCATCAAGCCATGCTGTGGCAGGGACCCACATACAAAGTGGAGGAAGATTGGCACAGATGTTAGCTCAGTGACAATCTTCCTCAAGCAAAAAGAGGAACATTGGCAATAGATGTTAGCTCAGGGCCAATCTTCCTCACTAAAAAAGAAAAGTTACCCCTGTGATAAAATGTAAAAGTGGAAATAATCAGCTTGATGCTGATATTGCTCAGTTGAACTACAGTCTCGTGTATTGTTAATCTGATATGATAATTTATTTTGGGCAGAGATCTCCCATGCTGGTAATTGGAAGTGTGCAAGCTCATTGCATAGAGTTGTGCATAAGTCTAGGCAAATCCTAGAATTAAGCACTGTACAAATTGCAGAGACAGAGAGAGAACCCTCAGCTAGAGATGAGAATAAAAGGATCCAGAAGAAAGGTGTAAAAAAAAAAAAGGACTTTAAATCTGAACCAAGTTAAGTAGTGTGAGACTATACCCTTGTAACTCCAATGATCAACGGGTTGATTGTAGATGCCCTCACACTGGACTGAAAATTAGATGTGCATTGGAAAAGACTCTCAATGCCCTGAAGACTCTGAAGGAGACAAAGATGAAATTACTGTCAATCTGTGCACATCTTAAATTGGAAGCATTACCTGTTCCACTCTTGAGTTGTTCTGGAGGGCAGAATCCCAAGAGTGAAATGTTTTGAAGCCCTCAACCTCCTCACCCTCTATATTTGTATTCCCTGGCAAGGGCCAGCAAAGTTTACATGAAATAAATCTGGTGGAACCTGGAAAGGAAGCTGTTTCCTGGCAGCCTTATGAGTTATCGGTAGATAATCTCTCGCTTATTTACCTTGCATCATGAGACTGTTACAGAGGTATTACAGCTCTTCTCAGTCACTTAGCTATGAGCTTATTAACTTTTGTAGCAGCTGGAGTAATATCTCGCTATTTGAGAAAGAGAAGAGGTGTCTTAGTGATTAAATGACTTAATAAACAATCTGTCAGTTTTCATGTTTCATAAACCTGAGCGCATTTATGAAGGACAAGGAGGTAGATTCCTTAACGTATTTGATATAAAGTTTATGAGAGTTAAGGAAGGGATAATTTCAGGGTACCTCAGACCCCTTTCCTGATTTACATTTACTCTCTGATAAAGCAGAGGAAAATGAGACCTAGTTAGAAAATAGGTTCCATATTTGCTATTGAGCAAATAAGAGAAACAAGAAGTCATATATGCTCTTATAATATCACACACACACACACACATGCACCCACACACACATGTATCATTTGAAGAGTTAGGAGTGAAGAAACAATCATTTTTAGCTGAGAGGCAATTGCTGGCCCAGACTGCTCAAATTTCAGCTCCGCCATTTTATTTGCTGCCTGTGTGAGCCTGGGCAGCTTACATAAGCGCTGTGGTTCTCAGTTTCCTTCTCCATAAATAAGGGTAATAGTAGTACTTACCTCTTGAGGTTGTTGGGAGGATTAAAAAATACTGAGAACAGTGCTTAGCACGTAAAAAGCATGCAATAAGTGGTAACAATTTTTATTAATCAAAAGTGGCCCCTAAATTAACTTTGTTAGGCAAGTCAGCCTTTAAATAAATTTCCCATTAATTTGTGTCCATTGGACAGGAGAAGATTTATTTATTTGCCACGTCCTTGGTGCTATTTTGCTATTTCTCTTCACTGGGATGAACTGGGGCAGAAAGGAGAACTGGATCTGCTCTCTCTGTAACAAATTAGCAGGGCATCCCCTCTGCTTCCCTGACCCAGAAGATCCTCATGGTGTGAAGAGAAAATATCATTTTCCTCTCTCTCATACTCTTTGTAAACCTGAGTTCCTTACAAATCTGTTAACTTTGCCGCAACGTCTTGAATAGTTAAACGGAGGAAAAAAGTCTTATTTTGTGAGCACTTCTCTATTTCTTTCTTCTACAGTTGAACTCTGTTGATTAATATGGAATAGCTGAAAGAATGAGTCCTATGAATTGTGGCCACTTTATATTTGAAGGACATTTTCTTACCAACAGCAACAGCCATGATAGTAATTTAATTTTAAATCTGGTTTCAATGAACACATCATAGAATCTCAAGGGCCTCAATGAAGCTGATTGTTCGTTTGAATGAGAAAAAATAAAAAAGCATTAATTATATACAGTACTTCCTGCAAAATTTGCAACTGAATTATGGAAGCTCTGCTGGATCTCCTCGTGTGACTACCACTTTTCACCCAGTGTGGTCAGTGCATCGCTTGAAGCACGAATTTCTTCCCTATGTTCATTGCAGAGCCTGCGACATGAATGCCAACATAGGAAAAAGGATCCAAATAACTTTGCAAATTGTCACGTTGCACAAAATGTTGATTAGTGTAAAACTAAATCTTGAGAGTCTGATTATGAGATGTCTGGTTTTTTTGTCAACTTAAAATCATCATGTTTTTTTGTATTCACTTACATTTCACAGAATTCTTAATACATCTCGCTTAACTCATCTCTACTGATAGCTTGTTATTTTTAAAGATCCAGGTTATTTTATGAGACAAATCTTATGCGCTTCCTCAGATTCCCTTGGTGCCAGCAGCCTCCTCAACATTAGCTCACTTCTGAAGCTGCCAAGCTGGATGGAATTTGCTGGGGGCTCCATCTGGGGCCAACCAGTCACTTGCCCTGGGAATGCTAAGCCTTGTACCTTTGACTGTGCACAGTCAGGCCAACCTGCTGCATGGCCAGAGTTTCTGCTTCTTCCTTCTATTTCCAAATGTGGATGAAACACCACATCACAGGACAGGACTTGATATTCTGAGTTTCTACAGAAAGAGCCAAATGATGGATCCCAGAATATGAGGGAGTTAACTCCTACAAAGAGTAAACTTTGACTTATGGGAAGCCAAAAATTAGAGAGCTAGACAAATACATTCTCTCTGCTTTCTCCCTCCCATAGATGCTCAAAGTCATGGTCTGTTTCTCTTTGTCATCTTCCAGAGCAGCCCCTGGGCCTAGCCATGTCCTTGCTAAGAAGCTGCTACGTCTCTGTGCAGCCTGCCCGGAAGCGGTAGGTGGCATGGCCTTGCATTCCCACTGCTTCACCTCTACCATCTCCTCGCTTCCTTTTTCTCACCTGTGCTGTGCTGGGCTGGGTTTCACTTTTGAAGTTGTGCATTATCACTTTTATCCTTGCCTCAGTCTCTCTTTTCTCAGGAAGCTGGGCAATAACAGTTATAATTTTTTTTTGTATTTTGAGATAGGTAGATTTATCTTATCATTTTACTTTTTGTCTTCCTGAATAGAATTGCTGCTTTTTGGGATTAAGAACAGTGGCATTCCAAATTAAAATGAGCTGAGATATTGTTATGAGCAATCAGAACAAATAACTTGATAGGGCCTGGGGAAAAACATAATTAAATGTCTTCTTTCACCTTATTGGGAGACCAAGATAATTCGGAGCAGAGCAATGCATCTATTTATAAATACTCTTAGGATATAAGAAAAATACAATTTGTTTAACAAGGCTCATGCCTTTTACCTTTTCAAGAAACACTGGAAGAGGCTAGCACCGGGAGATCAGCAGAGGATTGATTGTTGAGGCAAAACTAATCATTGGCATTGCATAGAATACACTCAGCAAAGGCAGAAATAAAGCACATGACTCTAGAGGACAGAAAATACTTTTTTATGAAAGATAATAAACCCAATTTACTGATTCTACAACAAGACAAAAGACCGGACTCATAAACCTGCTGGAGTTTGTTAGCTCTTTTGTTTGTTTCTGTTCGTCTCTGGTTTGTTTCAGCAACATAACAGGATATGCTCCCCCTCCTCCAACTCCATTCCCTGAAGGAAGCAGAAGATTCTCCCCCTGGTCCTTCACCTCCCACCCCCTCATCCCAACAGAGAGGACCTGTAATATGACAGTCCAACAATTACCTTTTAAAATATCTCAAATATATGATTTCAAATGAAATAATTAAATATATATTGATTATCAATGCTTTCATTAAATGAACACAAAAATATAATGAATCTCAGAGAAGAGCAAGAGGAAAATTGTCTTAGATTTTCAGTTTCCCTGTTGTTTTTTATTTATCTAATAGGCAGTGAATGCTGAATTAGAAATAAGTTTGAAGGATGGCAGAATATGCCACCCCAAAATATGCCACTTTGGCTTGAGGATTATTTTGAGCTAAAGGCACTGAAAAAACAGCAGATGGAAGAAGGCCATTCTAATCTCCCCTCTTCTTCCTGAAAACAGGAGATAAAAACTCGCATCTGAAAGATGCCCTCTGTCTACCAAGTGATAAATAAAATGGCAAGCAATAGGATATATTGGACTATATGAGGAAGCCATTTGGTATAAAACTAATTTGGCCTGACCTTGCTTTTCCAAAAGGGCCTGACTGGCCTTTGAATATGCATTGTATATCTGCTTTAAACATTTACCATGTCCCAGAAGACAAGAACAAATGCCTTTAAGATAAGGATGCAACTTCCCCCACATTGGCATTTCCTTAAGGATAAGCATTTCTCCCTAGGAGAGGATTTGATTGCTGTGCTCATCCTGTGACCACCCAGCTCGGGACAGCAGACTTGCTACCTGTGGTGTCCATCAAAGGCTGTGCCAACAGGGCAATCTTGTGACTGTTGTAAAAAGGACATTGCATTCATATGTGATATATGCTCTTTGACAGTATATAACCACTCTGTACACCCCGCTTCTTTGGTGCCCTTCCTTCTTTGGGGAAGGAAGGCCCCGAGCTATATGGTCCTCAAAATTTGGCTCATAATAAACTCACCCCAATTTTGATTTATAGATTGGCTATGGATTATTTGCATCAACACAAGCGAAAAGAAACGTTTTTTGACAGAGAGCCAAAGCCGAGGGAATTCTGTACAGACCATGTTAAAATAGTTCACATCTTCCTTTAGCCTCCTCGTATACCTTAGTTACTTTTCCACAATTGCCTTTGTTTGTTCAACCTGGTATGAAAGTACTTACGCTTCACTATTTCTTTGGGTCTTCCTTATGGGCCTTCCTGCTTTCCATTTCCTTATGAGGGCTCCCGTGTTATAAAAAACTTTTATAAATTTGTAAGCTTTTCTCCCGTTAATCTGTCTTACGTCAGTTTCATTCTCAGGCCCAGCCAAGAAATCCTAAGAAGGTAGAAGTAAAATCTTCCCTCCCCTACAAGTTCCACCTCCCTTCACCTTCTCCCCAGCATGATTTGATGCCTGCTCAGCTACTGCTTGGGGCAGAATCAGTGGCAACAGCTGCTACTGTGAGCAAGTGGAGTCCCCAGCAGCTGATCTGCATAGAAGAGGAGGTAATCAGTTAACACAGGATGCAGCAATCAACAATGTTCTTTTCCAATTCTGCGTGGGCTGTTTAGCACTAAAGATTATTTCATGGTTCCAGACTGACTAGAGGAACAACAGTGATATAAAATGGAATAGTCGGCTTATATTTTCACATAAAAATGAGAAGTGTTTATGACCACCCTAAATGCGAAATGCTTGGTCTTCATCCTACTGCAGCATTTGACACTCCTCCCTTTGAAATGTTTCTTTCTCTGTCTCTAGAGAGACTCTTCTCCCCTGCATGCTTCTCCTTTGCATTCATTTCATCCAGTCAATGCTAGTTTTCTCTGGGGTTCCAATCTTAATCCTGTTTAAATAATGCCGATGAAGAGCCTGCCAGTATATATAGACCATAAATAAGGTCTTCCTTCCCTTCATTTCAGGCTCTCCACTCTCAGCCCCTCTCATGCTTATTCACCATGAGCAATTCAATGACCACCTTCATTAGGAGCCTGAAAATCTGTTTCCAATCTCAAAAGCTCTACAAAGGCCCAGGCCCATGTAGACAAATGTCTTATCACTTTCTCAAATTTTTCAAAGTCATGTCAAAGTCAGCTCCCACCAAACTGAAATTTTTTACCCCACTCCCTTAAAATTTTTCATCCCCACTCCCTTAAAATTTTTCCCTCTCCTGTGTTCCCTATAGCTATATAAAGAATCATAATTTATTTGCCACTAAAACTAGAAAGGTTAATATCCTCTTAGATTCTCTCATGTCTTCCTCCCTCTGTTTTCACTGCCACTAGTCTATTCCATTCCCCATCATTTCTCACCAGAAGGATGATTTCTAACACTTGTCCCTGCTTCCTGTCTCCCTCAACTGCAGTGTATCCATCCCAATGGATCAGAATCATATTTCTATAATCCTTTCCATATCATCCTACACATCTGGTCAGAAGTCACCTACAGCTCCTCACTGCCAGTCACTCCAGATCTCTCCCTACCGTTCTTGATGTATCCATATCACGGATGTGATTTCTTCTGCCTGAAAGGCTACCCCGCTGACTTGATAAAATCTGTGTTACCACTTAAGTCCTAACTCAGATTTCTTCTTTTCATTGAAACTTTCCAAGACTTCCTTGCTCAGGCATAATTCACTACTGCTTTCTCTAAATTCCTGTAGTAATTCACCAAACCTTTTATAGAGTCTAAGAAATGTATATGATTAATGAATGCATTCCAGTCTTTCTTCATTTCATCATCAGCTTAAGTTACTGCAATTACAACCCTTACTGCACTGTTGGTGGCCTGTTTATATCTACCAGTCTCCCTTCCTAGATATGTTAGCTCCTCGAGAAAAAGGGCAAAATCCTTGCCACCTTTTACGCAGTGTCTGCCATCAGTGTCTTGCTCACAGAAGCTCCTGATAATATTGTTTCTCAATAAGCTTAATTACATAAGAATTCAAATTAGGTAATTTGGCCTTTTGTGAGCTTCTCACTTATTTTTTGATGATTCCTCTTGATTGCTTAATTGTGGATCCCTTACTACTTACTACTTGGGAAGCAGACCCCTGGCTTTCCAGCCCACATGAGAAGCAATTGAACTCAATGAATATTGAGGAAGAATGCTAATTTAATCAATCATGGAATTCCTTGACCTTTAATTAGAAGATGGACTAAAAAATGCTTTCTTAAGATGCTTTTCTGTTTCATTTTTTTTATTTGACTGACTAGAGTAAAAAACTCACAGTTAAAATATTACCTATTTTCTTAATTTTATTAGTTTCTTTTAATATGCTAGATGTGGCACACAGTGTTTCTCATTGTGAGGTTTAAAGCATGCAAATTTGAAGAAGGCATTGCCTCTACCCCCAAGATACTTACAGGCTAGTGCAGACTCAGACATGTAAACGATTACCACCCAAAGCCAAATGAATCAAGTGATAAATAGAGGTACAGGCAGTGCTGTGAAAGAGCAAAGTAGGAAAAATCAGTTCAAACTGAGAGAACAGAACATATTGCATGGAAGAGTTGGCCATTTAGAGGATGTTTACCAAATCAGGTCCTGATTCTTGGCCTGTTTATAACAATGATTAGCTCACTTTGGATTCTCTCATTGAAATTTGTTCTTTTTTTTAATTTCTTCAAACAGCAACTTGTTTCCTTCTGTTTCATCCTTTTCTTTATGTCATCGAATAATAGAACCTCGCATATCATTTTTACTTGTTATTTGTTTAACTGTAATGGCATTGGGCACTTTTAAGCACTACTTCAAATGTGTAGAACTCTCAAGTTAATTACACGCAGCAATGCTATTAATCTAGCATTTCTGAACTCAGGATCATTTGCAGCAGCTATTTGGAGAATAATCCCCCCCCAAAATACTGCAGGTTTCACTGATCATGTTTTGTGAACAAATGTCAGTTTTCCTATGAAATGCTTAAGATACTAAAAAAAATTAGTTGTTTTGAGGTGCTTCAATCCACCTTAAATAAATATTATATCATATCAGTCTGGAAGTAAAAATTAGTTGTACATCAACAGCCATTCATTTACTGATTATAATTGGAATATTAATGGATCCATCTCTTTTGCAGACTACCTAAAATTGCTATCCTTAAAACAAACAAACCAAAACGTACTAAAAAAAAAAAAAGAATTTCTCTAATACTGATTTCTAAAGCAATTAAAATAGTCAAATTATTTTATTTTTTATTTTATGTTATCAGTATAAGTATAGAAGAATGTTTTAAATGTCTCCTATTACTTACAACTTTTTCCCTACATCCCTAACTCCCTCCCAATTCCCACAATGTAATTTACAATTCTTTCCCCTACAATCAGTGAACGTAGGGAATCTCATTCTTAGAATAAATTTATTCTTAGAATAAATTATAATCTAGAAGTTTATCAGTCATAAACAGAGTGGGTACCCATGCAATCACTAAATTTAAAAAAGCAGCCTACTACAAACTTGAAAGAGTAACCATTGTGGTGGAGGAGGTGCAGAATGGGAAAAATATGCTGCTCTCTAAATGTGTTCAATGATAAATTTATTTTCTAATCCTCTGAAATTTTAAAAATATACTATGCATCATTAATGCCAAGAAAAGGTAAACAAAGAGACTTTCTAGACAACACCCCCTCAAGCAATATAAAACACAAATAACAATTATTAAATAAAGCATTAGCTTCTCATTAGAGGCAGTGTTGATTAACAGAACTGTTGTTTGAATTTCACTTAATAATTATGTTGTTTGGCAAGATATGCTAAGTTTCTGCCTTAGTTTTCTTAATATATAATATAATATAATATAAATTATATTATATAAATATAATATTTCCAAAGAGCTTCAAAGAATGTAGCACTTTGTGTAAGTTTTCTAGGAGAGAGCTGTGAGTAATTAATTAAAGTAGCGATCACGCTATTTTACAATAACACTCTCTATAATTTTTTGCTTCCACGTATTCTATGCATTGTTTATTTTACTTTATAAGCTTTGAACAGCTTAGAATAGAAATGGAGGAAAGGTACAGCTAATATATTATTTACTATACCTTAGGTCAGTTCATTGTCCTACTAATCACCCCACGGAAAGCATCTCAGTTAGTTGGAAGAGAAGACAATAAAATAAGTGCTTCCTATTTTTCCTCTTTACCTTTCCGTGGACTAACAAGAATCAGGAAATGTAGGGAATATCATACTGTTTCCACAAGACAGAAAGCAGAATCTGTGGCCTCACTGATAATGAGAAAATTTCTTTGTAGCTTCTACTGGCCCCATTTCCAACTCACTGAGACAAGTGTGTCTGGCCCTGAGGACAATAGCCAACATTTATTGAATGTTAACTCTGTGCAAACATTGTGCTAATACTATACATTCACTCTTATTTGCCCTACATAAGTTCCCCATAAAATAGGCATCATTATTAGTCTCATTTTAACTTCATTTTACATATGAGGAAAATGAGTTATGGAGAGGTTGTGTTACCTGCCTAATGTCACAAAACTAGTAAGTAATGGCATGAAGGATCCAGAGTCTAGGAACTTAGCTTTGTGGTGTACATCCAGGATGCTCTTACCTGCCAGAAGGTCCACAAAGGCATCGTTGTTTACTGGCCCCATTAAATGATTTTCTTAACTTTGCATCATATTTTATTCAATTCTCTAAAGCTTGCCTAAAGATGTTATTGATGACAATGGGGGGGGCAGTTTTGTGAACATAACACCCATGAACCCTACAACTTGTTCCCTTTCAGCTTTCTGCTTCCTCCTTTTCAAACAGGGCAATAATAGCAGGCACTTCCACAGTCTTTCACAATCCTGGTGGAAGATAAGGAAAGACATTAGATCCTTCTAATTGCCTTTAATGAGATTCAGAAAAGAAATACCAGAAGATCAGTCCCATGGCAGTTTTAACCTCATAATAAGAGGAAAATATAGTCAAGTTTATATCCTGATATTCCCACTTTCGCACCATCTATCCCACATTACATTTTCCTAGGATTGGTAACATTAAGGACTTAAAGTCACAGCTAAAATGACAGACACGGAGAAAGAAAGTCAGGACTAGAACCCAGCAGGTCTGCCCTTTCATACTGCTTCAGCCACAAGAATATTCCTGAGAAAGACAAAAAGCCTATTATCTACAAATCATTATTCTCATTTTAATCCATATTTGTAAGGCTGTCAGGTTCTGCAAATGATCTGAATTGAGGTCATCAGTTATCATTTTTCAAATTAAATTTGAAGATGAATTAGGATGGCCAAAATTTCCCAGCCAACCTAAAGTTAAACAAAGGAAAATAAATTTTAAATGATTCAATCTCCTGATCAATCCGTTTGTCTTAACCCTGGGGAAGAACCATCACCCGAAAACCAGAATCAACTTGTGACATTAGTTGAAAGGAGGGAGAAAGAGTATCCCTCTTAATTCTTGATGACTTTTCATTTCATTTTAAATCAACCTCTTGAGATATTCTAGAATAGGAACTATGAAATGCACAAAATTATTATCTGATTATAATTTTTCTCATACTATAGATGAAAAGGACTCATGAGAGGATATATGATTTGAACTTTTGCATCCTTATATGCTCCAAAAATAATCTGAATGTTTCTATGTATGAGAAAAGAGCTGAAATGTTACTCAGACAATATGAAGGACAAATAGAAATGGCAATAGCTGAGTGGTACAGGCTATCTATGTAGCCATGAGATTCTAATCCCGGATGAAGTTTGCTCTCCCCCCAGTGTGAACCCAACATTTTCTCTAATATAACAGTTCTCAGAATTATAGCTTTTCTAGCTGCCTGCCCATTCTCTCCTACCAAGGTTAAAGCCTGTATGAAGCCACCCATAGGTGAGGCAAGTCAGATTCAATTCATCCCCTTTTCCAGAAGGTCACCAGTGCTCTCCCAAACAAGAGAGGAAAATAAAAGTTAATAGGTGCATTTTGATTTTTAGGATTGAACAGAAGTGTACAGGTAACTCATTTTATTTGAAGATGATGAATTCCAAATACAGAAATTTTCATTACTATAAAGAGAAATAATGTAATAGTTATAAAGAAATGTCCTAGTCTAGAGATCCATAAAAATCATAGACTGTAGGAACTGTATGGGACTCCAGGGATCACATACTGTCAAGCATAATTTTATGGATGAGTCAATAAGAGGCTGGGAAAGTGAAAGAACATATGTAGGATCAAAAACTTGACAGGAGACTAAAATGAAAATTTCCTGACCACAAAGCAGTGCTGCTGTCATTACATTACCTTCTTTAATTCACTTCTTCAGGAGCACCACCCTGTAATACCTTGGTCTCAGCTTTTGAAAACTACTCTGTTGAACTCTTCCAAAGTTCCTTGGAAGAGGGAATAGATTTGAGGTACTCTTGCCATGTCCAAGGCAATGAAATAGTCACAGTATTGTATGTGTGTGTATAAATAAAGTCATTGTAATCAAATCAATATGCTAATGACATAGGACTAGAAAGACAACTCAGTGGAACAGAATAGAGAATCCAAAAATAGATATCAATATATATGGTAATTTAATAAATGACGCAGATGGTATTTTAATTGAGGGGAAAAGATCGATTATAGCGTAAGTGGCCACATACCTATGGAAGAAAATACATGTTGGCCCCTGTACCTGTTAGGATTGTTTTCAGCTTTAAGTAACAAAAGCCTTGTGATACAGTAGCTTAGACATATGGAGGGTTATTTTTTTCACATTAGTCTAGTGGAGTGTAATTCAGCCCATGCCAGCTGCTCAAGGACACAATCCCCTTTCTATCTATCTTTCTGCTCCACTATCCTCAGTGTATGGTTTCAATTCTCATCACTGCAAGATGGCTGCAGAAACTGAAGGCATAATACCTACATTACAGGCGAGAACGAAGGGGAAAAGAGGCTTCATGGGTTTTTTTGTTTGTTTTTAATAGGCTTTTGTTTTTACTCGGTCTTGCTTACAGCCCAACCAAGGTCATATGGCCCCCAAACTGCAAAGAAGCCTGAGATATTGAGTATTAGCTTCCAGCCTTGATCACAGAGAAATGCCAGGAGGCAGGATTGGGGGCATTGTTATAGAATAAGTGAACCCACAGAATCTGCCACGTATTGAAAAAATAAACTTTAGGTACATTGAAGAATTAAATGTAAATTAAAATAACATAAAAGTTTATAAAAAAAATAAAGGAGACCATGTATCTATCAAAGAGTGGGGGAGACCTTAAACAAGTTTGGAAAATTATACTTAATAAAAGGAAAAATATTTAACAATATATCTTTAATTTACAAAAAAAATAAACAGAGTTAATAAACAAACAAAACATTCAGAAAATATCTGTATGTAGTTGGCAAACACAGACACACACACACAAACCCAACACAAAGAATCCTTACAAATTTATAATACAGATGAAAAGCTCAAATGAATAAATGACTAAAGGATATTGGTTGGGTAATTTGTAGAACAGAAAATTGAAAGAGCAAAATAACATAAAAAAAGATGCTCAACTCCCCTGGTCGTCAGCAAAATGCAAATTAGACTAACAATAAAATATCACTTTATATTTATTAGACCCGCAAACATTTTCCATAAAAGAGAGCAAGATATACCTCCTATAGCGAGAACCCCAGCAAAAGGATATTCTTTTCCCTAGTGGTGGAAATGTCAAGTTTTATATCCTTTTAAGAAAGCAATCTGGCAGCATCTTTTGTAGAAACTTGTCAGGTAATTTTGAATTCTTCTGTTCATAATGATCATTTTTGAAAAAGAAAAGCAAAAATTAAACATGCTCTGATTGCCTTTGAAGGATGTCAGGTAATTAACTCATAATTTTAAAACTGGTCAATAAAGAAAACCAATCAAACACTTATCCCCTTTTATTACAAATTATACCTCAGAATAACCAAATAGTTAATGAGAGAAAGTCTCTCTTTATAGACTTATTCCAGCTAATGAATGAAAAGAGAATATAGAATTGGAATATCACGTTTTGCAACTCAATAAATTAATAGATCTAGGCAACGATCCTCAATGGCTGCTAATTTCACAATAAAAGCAATAAAACCAGGCATTTTTGTGCCTTTAGATGAAAGAAGAAACGACTACCTATGTAGCAGCCTTAAAAAAACAGACTGAACTGTAGTAAGATCAAGATTCTAGATCTAAGTCCCAATTACAGAAAATGTGGAGAGTGGGAGAACATGTTTTATAGCACTGTTCAGCAACAAGCAACATCCAAACCATGAAAAATTCTGCAGGACAAGTGGTCCATTTCCTTGAATGAATGAATAACAAGAAAAAAAGAAAGGAAAAGAAGGGGTGGGGTAGAAGAAACCTATAGTTTAAAAGAGACATGAGGGGCCAGCCCGGTGACATAGCGGTTAAGTTCCTACATTCCGTTTTGGGGGCCTGAGGTTCATAGTTGGGATCCTGGGTGTGGACCTCCTCACAGCTCATCAAGCCATGCTGAGGTGGCGTGTCATATAGAAGAGCTACAACTCTACAACTATGATACACAACTATGTACTGGGGCTTTGGGGGAAAAAAAGAAAAAAGAGGAAGATTGACAACAGATGTTAGCTCAGGGCCAATGTTCCTCAAAAAAAAAAAAAAAAAGAGAGAGAGAGAGAGAGAGAAAGATAATTAAAGGGTGATTCTGGGACCAAATTCCCCTATGTGTGGCTGGGGGAGGATTCCCCACAGCGACACTTCTCTAGATAACTAGCTGGGTGTCCTACAGTTTAACTCAATTCTGACACTCTACCTGGAGATAGTGTCATATCCTACAGGTTAAGGGCTCAGTCCCACAAGACGGCCCCCTTTCAATTTCAGGCACCAGTCACAAGCCCAGATTATCACTTGTGCATCTGACTGACTGGCTATAGATCAGAGATTCCAACGATCCCCTCCTTGAGTTCAATTAATTTGCTCTGAGCGGCTCACAAAACTCAGAGAAACACTTAAGTTTACCGATTTGTTAAAGGATATGATAAAGAATACAGATGAACTGCCAGATGAAGAGATACGCGGGGCAAGATATGTGGGGAGGGGCATGGAGCTTCCATGCCCTCTCCGGGCACACCACTCTCCCTACACCTCCACCTTTTCAACAGCCTGGAAGCTCTCTGAACCCCCTACTACTGGGATTTCTTGGAGGCGTCCTCACATAGGCGTGATCAATTATTAATTCCATCTCCAGCCCTCTCTCTTCTCTGGAGGATCAGTGGTAGAGCTGAGAATTCCAAGCTTCTAATCATGGTTTGGTCTTTCTGGTGACCAGCCTTCATCCGGGAGCCATCCAGGAGCCAACCCTAAGTCAGCTGATGAGAACAATGCTCCTACTGCTCTTATCAGTTAGGAAATTACAAGGGTTTTAGGAGCTTTGTGCCAGGAACTGAGGGCAGAGACCGATACATATTTATTCTATTATCTTACAATAATCTTTTGCAATGAAAAGGCTTTATTTCAATGCTGAATTGAATAAATAAATGGTAAAAATAACTATGGAACAATTGAAACAATGACTGGATATTTAGTAACACTAAGAAATTATTGTTAATTTTCAAGTCAGAAATAGTATTCTGATTAATTTTAAAAGATTAGTTTTTAGGGACATAGGCTAAAATACGTGTTAATGAGATTACATGATGTTTAGGATTTGCTTCAAAATAAGACAGAGGAAGGAGGAACTGATTTGAGTACAAATTAAGCAATATCAGAAAATTGATAATTGTTTAAGCTGAATGATGAGTACATGGGGATTCAATATATTATTTTCTCTTTTGGTAGATTATTGAAATTTTACATATTATCTTTTTTATAAATCTTACCTCAATTCTCCCTTACATCTCCAACAAATGGCCTATCTCCCTCATTTCCATCATAACAAATGACTAAGTTATCCAGACTGATATTACCATTTCCCTGCCTTCCATTTATCTTCAGCCTATCACCTCCTGGCTTTCACCCTTACTCCCACTTAAACTGCACTTTCCAACCTCAGCAAAGACCTGCATGCTTGAATTCAATGGGTGCTTTCTAGTCCTTATTATAACTTTTTTCTTCATTCACTCCTGTTGTGCATGCCCTTCTTTGCAACATTTTCTTCCCTTGACTCTGTGACCCTCTACTCTCCTGGCTTTTCTCCTACCACTCAGGCTGCTTCTTCGTAACCATCAGTGGCCTTCTCTCTGCATTCTGTGTCAACAGTGAAGAGTTTTCAAAGCACATGCTCCCGCCACTTCCCATCAGTCTTTGATATCAGAATCTCACTTCTGGGCATTATAATACTCCATCCTCTGTGATTAATTTTTTTTTCTAATCCTCCCTGCCCTCCCCTCTTAACCTAAGGGCTCCGACATACTGTTCAGGTCCTATTTATTATTCAAGCTGTCTTCCTGCAGGGAGTCTCCCCTTCTCTATACTAAGATTTCCTGCTCTCTTCCTATAAAAGAATATACTTCCTCTAACAATAAAATCCATCATCACTGATTGCTTATTAAGTTGTCTTTTTCTCTAAAAGACTACAAATTCTCTAAGAGCAGAAACCTTCTCCATCTTATTTGTTGCAGATTCCAAGTTCCTAGCAGTACCTGACTCAGAATAGCAACCCAAAACATTTATTAAATGTGCTATTTGACTCACTATTTGTTGGCCTGAAACGGCTTTTTCTGTGTGTCTATTTTGTTCTTTGTTCCAGTATCCATGGAAAATTATTTTTATTTGCACCCAAAACTGTTGGCTCAAACCCAGTAAGGACTTTAAAGAAAAATCACAAATTTATTTAAAGAATAAATTAGGGCAGTGTTTTCAAATTACAAGCATGCTCCTGCACATTAGTGGATATTGAAGTCAATTTGGAATATTTTTAATGAAGTAGAACGGAATAGAAAATCTCTAGGTGTGTTGCACAAAGTAAGAGTAAGCATTTATTGTGGTTTTTAAAATTGTATGTATATACATATATGTGCTTATGTGTGTCTCTGTATGTATGTGTACACTGGGTTAACACGTAAAATCTATCTTTTTTTTCTGCAAGTCACAAATGAAACCATGTGAAAGCCATCCACTTAGGATGTAAGCAACCAGGGACAATAAAGCAAGAGTGATTTCTTAGTCATCAGGTTTACCTCCAGAGATTGCAAATAACTCTGCAGAAGCTGTCAATCCCTTCTGGATATGGATTTTAATAAAAGCAATAGTGTCTAAAGTAACCTGGTGGAAATGGGTGGCATCCGTGCTTAAAATGCACCAAAGAAGATTTGACCCACAATTTCCTTAAATGCACTTTGACTCCAAAGAGATGCATCTCTTACTTAAGGCCAAAGCCACCACAGAGTAGGAACCATTTGCTGGACTATGCCAAAATGCCAGCGAGGATTTCTATCTTGGATAAATTTTCAGGCCTTTCCCAGGAAGGAATTTATGTACTGCCCTGCTAAGCTTTTCAAAAGTGTGACACATTTTTCTACTCCATTTTCTACCACACGCTACTTTTTTGTCTTCCTGCTTACCAACACCGTAATTCAATCTTCATTTCTTCCTGTCCCAAGCCCTACTTCTATGTACAGACCTGTTGATCCATGGCCCTTTCTCTACTCCAATGCCAAGATCCTCTCCTACTCTGACTTTCAAATTCTGACATCATTCTCTCACTCTTCTTTGGATTTAATTGTTTTAGAGTCCTCTTTCTGGGGTCCCAGTCAAACATGGAGTGACATTGAAGGACAAGTGGAAAGAAAGGACACAAAATTAAGTGCCTTGCCCATGATAACTTTTTTATTAAGGTTATCTCTTAATTATTTATAAGAATGTGAAAGAATAACAAGTGGCACTGAACTGCAATATACTCTTATAGTTACAAAGGTGTGGCAGGGAGGGAAAGTTAGATGAAAGTATGTAGGTTCAGGTCTTTCTTTAGGTTGTGATAATTAGCCTATGCCTCCTCCTTACCTGGCCCATTCAAGCAAGTATTTTGTTGAAAAGAAAAATGATGGTTGATGAGGAATACTTTGATCTTATCTGTCCAAGGAAAAAAAGTTGTCCCCAAGCTAAGAAATGGGTCAAATGTGTAATACATCTTGTGGCTTGAGAAAATATCTAGCAATGACCTGCTTAAAGATGTCACCTTCTTACTGTCTTGGGGCTCTGCTTCAGGTCTCTGCTTGACACCATTTTGACACTTTCCATTGGTTGGCCCAATGGCCAGAAAAAGCTGAGCTGAATTCTATTTTGAGAGGGTCATTTTTTTTGTAAGTTGAATATGAAAAACAATTTAACCTCCACTTATTCATGTATTAAATACCTTAGCACAGAAACCAGATTATCAATGTTTTGAAAACTTCTAATTCAGAAGAATTAGAAGAGAATAGGTGAGAATACCATGCTTTATAACCAAAAGTTATAAAATCCATGATGTAGGTGGAAATGGTTTGTTATGTGAACTAATTAAAAGAAATAAAGTAGCATTCATTCTCTATATTTTAATAGTATGGATCTTCATGGCATAACCTTGGAATCTATGAGGTAAAATAAACATATTAGAAATATATAGTAAACATCTAAGATTTGTCAAAGGGAAGTAATTTCCTTGGCTTCATATGCTACTCACAAATAGTTTTCCCTGTATGCACATACTCATTAAATGTTTTTGCTTTATTGGCTTCCGACCCTGGAAGATTTGCTGGTATTATAACAAATTTACAATTTTGTTTCATTGCTGAAATAAATTTTTATTAGTGTTCTTTCTCTTTCAAGTCTGATTGTCAGAGATTCCGTTTCCTTTGAGTGTAGTGGAGATTCTTCTCATGTTACATATTGGCCCCTAGTCAAAGAAATAACACAAGATAATAGAACCACAGAAGATGGATGCCACAAAGAATTAGTTCAGTATTTCAAGAAACAGAAACACATCTGACATACTGCATAATCACTGCCATCAAGGGCACTAAATAATCTTCATTTTGTACCTTCATGACAAACTTGATTTAGACTTCTGATTCTGTGTGAGCCCCAGTTAATGATTTCTTCTGGAAACAATTTTATGTTGTAAAACTAACTAATGATATAAAAATTATCATTAGTATTTTGATTAATATCTTATAAAAATGCATTTATGTATATAACATGGTATTAGGCTTTCTTGTGGAACTTTTGGTCTCTCTCAAATTTCTAAGCACCTCATAGATACAATCATAAATGAGGGTCATGTGGTAGCTTACGGGTTAAAAAGTATTTTATTTGCCTTTCATAACACATAGAAGCAATGTTGTCAACTCTTGGGGATGTTCATTGTCATGCATTTTATGGAGAGTATCCTATAAGGATGATCAAGAAAGCATGAGGCTCTAGTCTTAGCTTTGCCACTAAATAGCCCTGGGGCTTCAGGCAAATCAATCTCTGGACGGTGATTTACTCATCTATAAACAGCAAGGATTGGACTAGTTGACTTCTAGGGTTTCTTCCAGCTCTGAAAGCTGTGATTCTATGAATCAAATGTTTTTTCTCTCATTAGCAGTAAAAAGAAACGTGGAGTGTTCACTTTCTTCTTGACTATAGTCAATGGTAAAACAGAAGTCCTTATTTTACAATCGACTAAAGAGGACATAGTGTAGAACCTTGTCAAAATACCTACAGAATTCTTATGAAAAGTTAGAGAAAAAAAGGACAACATTTTTTACTTTTGTACATGATTTTTCCCTATTATTTTTTTCACATGAAGAATTTATAATGGGAATTTGACTTAAATATGCTTTGCTGCCACTTATAACTGTCCTGGACTGTATCTTCGTGAAGCACGTGACTTGAATATAACGCTCAAACATTGTACTGGTTGCTCTCTGCACTGCAGCAAATAATATAATCCCAGAGCAAACATACCCTATTGCCTTTGAGAGGGAGGACAATAGGTGACCCCAAAATGTGCCACTTTTGCATGTGGATCATTTTGGGCTGAAGGCAATCAAGACCCAGCAGACTCAAGAAAAATTTTGCCTCTCCATTAATTACCTGAAAAAATTTAGATGGGGGCCTGGCTCAGAAAGAGAGCTATTACCAGAGATAACTTTCTATCTGGAAGACCTCTCTGTATGGCAGGGCAAACATCTAATTGCCAAACATCTGCGCTTCTCATTGTCCTGTGAATTACTCTCCTCTCCTTTGAGACCCAGGCCCCCATCCCATTCCTTAGCTCAGAATGACATATAAGCCTCAATTGTCCAATTTGCCCTTGAGTCTCACGTCCTTGAGCTCCCAGACATATATAATTAAATTTGTTTTTCTCCTGTTACTCTCTTATGTTAATTTGTTTATTAGACCAGCCAAAGAACCTAGGGGGTAGAGGAAAAATTTTTCCTCTCCTGCACCTTATATGTTGAAAATTCTTGTTAGAGTCTTCATGGCACCAGTGCAGTCAGGAATGGCTGGTTTTGTCAACATATAGAATGACTTTGTAGCCCTTTTAGTAAGAACAAACTTAGAAATTTCATTTGTTTTATCTGACATGTGAATGAAAATAATGTCCAGACTTTTCTGTAGTAATTAGAAAAATGATATACTGTATTTCAATAATTATAAGATTCTGTCAACTGAAGACCACTGTTATTGTATGTACTATTAAAATATACAAAACGTTGTCCATTAATGACAACTTTACATACTCCTCTATTTCCATGTTTTTCTCTGTACACAACTTTGTAATTTAACGACAAATCCTAATATGATTTTTTGAAAACATTTTAAACGTCAAACTCAATCATGAAACCCAATTTTTGTCACTTCAGTGATGACAATATGAATACCCATTGACTAAACGTGTGTCAGCACAGACTGATAACCTCACCATGACTGCACTTGGCTGATAGTCGCTGTTTGATTTTAGAAATGCTCACATTTGAGCAACTTAGAATCAATGAATTATGGCATATAGTAATAAAAAATATTTCTACATGGTATGAATACAAATAAAACAAAACCCACCAATTTAGTATTCATCCGCTCTAACAGAGTAACAACTGATATTGAATTTACCCTTTCAGATTTTGTCCAAAGCAAAATCTTGACACTGCATTCCAGGTAACTCTTCTATATGTAGTTGGATATAACTACTCAGATGGCATCAAGGCACCTCAAATTTAAAGGGTCCCACAGTGAACTCACTCCCTTCCAAAGCACCTCTCTTCATGTATCTTCTAACTTGGTTAACGATATCATCTCTGCATGGTTACTTCTATTGGAAACTTTGGAAACAATTATAACCTCTCATGCTTACTCTCAACAATTTACCCATAATCAAGTCTTAAATATTCTATCTCCAAAAGAATTTTTTTTAACTCTGCCTTTTCATCACTATCCACAGTCACTGCATTAATTCATTTCACATGAAGTCTTATTAGGACTGCTGCATTATTAAAGTTTAAGTCATATTTTCCGCACAATGATGTTTTTGAAATGTGTGCATTTGATGCAGTTTTCTACCCTTTCATCCAAGAAGCTGTAATGAAAACAATGGTGCATTTAACAATAAGTCTTAGAACTAAATAAACATAACTTTGATGGTTAATTTTATGTGTCAACTTGACTGGGCTAAGGGGTGCCCAGATAGCTGGTAAAATATTATTTCCGAGTGTGTCTTTGAGGGTGTTTTCAGAAGAGATTCGCATTTGAATTGGTGAACTGAGTGAGGCAGCTGGCCGTCTCCAATGTGGATGGGTTTCGTCCATCCACTGAGGGTGAGAATAGAACAAAAAGGCAGAGGAAAAGTGAATTTACCCTCTCTTCGTCTGAGCTGAGATATCCGTCTTCTGCTTTCAGACACTTAACAGGCAAAACTGAAAAAAAGGTTTAACTTCAATAAGTATGTATGTGCTAGACAACATCACAGCTAACTACCTAACATAAAAACTGTAAAAAAAAAACCTCTTTTTCAGTTTGTCTCTTATCATTGTACAATATTTTTTTATCTTGTTTAATGTCCTTAAACTTAGATTCTACCTTTCCTGATTATTTATATCATCACTCCCGCTTTTTGTGCACATGGACTCGTATCCCTTTATCCATCCCATTAATTTTAACATTTACAACTAAATCTCACTTTGTTTTAAGTGCATATGCATGTGTGCATGTGCGTGCATGCACATTGTTTGAACAGCTTAGATTAGCACTTTTCTTTTGAATCCAGTATAACAATCCTTTTTTCAATTAGTTACAATAATACCTGTACATGACTTCATTCCTCCCTTCCTTACTATTTTCCAGTTCATTTATATTACTTTTTGATCAGAAACTGATGACTTTAATATTTTATAACAAGACACCTATTATTTCCTACACTGAGAATTACTATTTGCTCCACAATAATGGAGAATGATCCCCAATTCATCTTTGTTTTTTCCCAGTAAGATTAGAATTTTAGAATATTTTATTCTACTTTCTCTCTTCCCCTGCCCTACTCCCAGTTAAAAACTCTGGAATGGGCCAGCCCTGGTGGCCTTGTGGTTAAGTTGAGTGCACTCCACTTAGGCTGCCTGGGTTCAGTTCCTGGGTGTGGACCTACACTGCTCCATTAGCAGCCATGCTGTGCTGGTGGACCTCATACTAAAAAATAGAGGAAGATTGGCATGGATGTTAGTTTTGGGCAAATCTTCCTCAGCAAAAAAAAAAAAAAAAAAAACCTCTGGAACACTTTTACTTCTTTCCTCCTCACTTATATTCCTTAACATTCCTAGGTTTTTCTGGAAAAATTTAGCACTTATTAAAATTTTTCTCTTCTATTTGAACAGTTCTTAATTGGCATTCATATCACACATTCCAGGTGAATTTATTATTAACTGCAAATTACTTCATCACAAGGCTCATTTCACAAGATTATTTACTTTTTTCTTCATTTTCCCCTACTTTAAGTTATTTCTACTTATTTGTTTACTTAAGTAGTCATTTCATGTGTTTTCTGTACATAGAAAATGTGGATAATATAGTCTCAGATTTCTTGCACATTCTTAACATCTTTCTTTTTTATAGAACAGATGAGTGATATCTTGGCTGAGTATAGGACTTCTGGGTCACAGTCCTTTCTTCTCAGCTGTCTTGCAATTTATTCCACTATTTTATATTCTAATATTGCAAATAAGATGTCCAACACAATCAGATAATTTTCTCTATGCAAAAACTTAAAATTTTTTTCTTGAAACATATAAATTTTCTCTTCCCTCAAATCCTTTGAATTCATGTCCAGAGGTCCAGTTCATGTGTCAGGCTATGTCCAGATTCATGTAATTTTTTTTATCACCCGGATTGGAATTTAGTGAGGCTTTATTTATTTATTTATTTATTTATTTATTTATTTATTTATTTATTGAGGAAGACCAGCCCTGAGCTAACATCCGTTGCTAATCTTCCTCTTTTTGCTGAGGAAGACTGGCCCTGGGCTAACATCCGTGCCCATCTTCCTCTACTTTATATGGGACGCCGCCACAGCGTGGCTGACGAGCAGTGCGTCGGCAGGCTCCCAGGATCCGAACCGGTAACCCCAGGCTGCCAAGCACGAACTAAACCACTGCGCCATCGGGCCAGCCCCTGGAATTTAGTGAGGCTTTTAAATTTTACACTCAGATCTTTTCTCAGCTTAGGGAAGTTTCTTCTAATTGTTTAATTATTGCCGCTCCTTTATCCTTTTTTCTCTTTTTATTTCAATCTGGATCACCTATTTTACTCATATTGAGTGTCTTGAATCAATCTCCCAAGTATTTTATCTTTTTATTTATGACTTTTTTTTCTTATCTTTCAATGCTCTGCTAGGAGCTTTATGCTGCAGATGAACTTCTCATTGTGACTATCTCCTATAATTAATCTACTGCATTTTATATTTTTAAAATCATCATTTTGAACCCCAGACTGTCTTATTTTGCACTACATTTTGTTCTTCTTATGTGTCTATTTTCCTTTTCATTTTCATGTTCATCTCCTTCCTCTGGTAGATTTATTTGATTGTTTTTATATTCCGATTATTTAATCTGGATCTCCTGTCTTTGAAAGATGGAACAGTTTAGGTGGATAATTTTTTCTCTATGTGCCAATGGGTTTACATCTAGTAGCTGGGATATCCTTAATAATAGAGTAATACAGGTGGAGAAAGGTAACCCACTGTCCAGTTTTGTGCACTATTAGCTCTATCTGAGCCCAGCCTACTTTTGTGTCTCACACTCCTCAAGCCTATAAAGCAGAGAAGACTCATTCCACCTACTCAGTTTCTCAGTAGCCACTTGTGCATCAGGGACAATTGGCACTCACATCCAGGCCATTGTCAAACAACCCCTCTTCCCTCCCACACACACAGAGATCCAAATGACAAGAACTTCCTGTGATCCTACCTGCTGGTCCATGCCTTTAGACTCTGGATTCATCTCAATCAACTTTTCAGCACACAGAAGAACAATCTCTGAACCAGTTCAAGAGAGAAAAAGAAACTCAACTAAGCATTTCAGCCAGTAAGTCTCTATAGCTCCTGGGCTCAGGCGAGGCAAGTTGCTTGCATTGAACGTAGAAGGAAAGGAAATCCTGTTCAGAGTGCTATTCCAGTTATCAATCACTGTGGAAAATAAAAAGTCCAATGCCCAAGGTGATATTATTGTTTTAAAAACATTGTGGGCTTCCTATGTATCAAACTGTAATTCACACCATTAGACAAAAATCACACCCATATTTCTTTCTTAGAAATGTCCTTATATATATATCTTGGGTTGTGTGTGTGGCTGTTGTGGAGAAATGCCCCTAAGATTCTCAGAAACATAGTGAGGCATTCCCTAAACATAATTAGTGGCTCTATTATTTTCCTGGAGGCACAACCTTAAATCTTTCTGAGGCCCTAATAAAGAGTACTACAGCCAGACTTCATATTTTGGTCTTTGTCCTGAGGCCATTTCTCTTTGAGACCATTTTGCTAGCTGGAAAAACTGTTCTGGGCCCTCTATATTTCCTCTAAGTTCTGCCTGAAAACTGAACATTTCATTTTTAGTTCATCTTGCTTTTCTCATATTTTATCATAGCCAGTTGGAAATTTTAACACTCTACCTGGAAACTTCTTTAGTGAGAACATGAGATCATTAGACAATATTTTCTATTTCCCATGTTATTGCAGGCAAGAGTTTCACTGTTTTACCAGTACATAATATTTCTCCAGCCTAAAATAACAATTTTTTCACTGTTCTTCAAATTTTCATCAACCTTCTCCTCAAGGCCCTTACAACTTTTCCTAATAATCACCTTGAAGCTCTTCCAGATTTCCTGTCACCAGTCCCCAAGCCAATGCCACATACTTTAGTTTTGCCTTACAGCAGCATTCCACTTTTATGGCAGCATACCAAATTCAATTCCAGTAATCTACTGATATATAACAGACTATTCAAATTTAGTGACTTAAGTTAGAAGCAATCTTTTTTTTTTCTTGGAAATCTGTGATCTTGGCAGAGCTCAGCGAGAAGGACTTGTCTCAGCTGCATGTGATATAGCTGGGATGACTTCAGACTGGGGACTAGAACAACTTGGGGCTTCATGGAAATTTCTCTGTCTTCATGTGCTTTCTCAAGGCCTCTCCCTGGGATCTCTCCATATGTTCTCTCCAGCTTGCTACTTAGAGTGGTTTAATTCCTTCCATGGCTGCTCAAGACCCCAAGAACAAGTATTCCAAGAGACCAAGCAGGATGCTGTGAGGCCTTTTATGAAATGTCGTTTGTTACACAGAGCCACCTCTAATTCAGTTAGAAAAGGGGACTCTGCAAGGGCATGAATACCAGGAGATAAGAATTATTGGGAGTGAATGTTAACCTAGAGGCTAACTACTACAATCAGATTTTCTACTCCTATAACCCATCCACAAGTCTTTAATTTAGCAGTTATGACATTGTATTGTAAACATTCACTATTTTATTTCCTCTTTTATGCCAATAACCTTTAAAGAGACTCTGCCTTTTTATTTAAGTAATCATAGTCACAGTTTACATTTGTTATTCAGGTATAATTATTTATAGCATCTCTTTCAAAATGGTCTCATTTTGGTGATGAAATATTTGGTCACCCATCTCATTATTATTAAATCTCTCGATATACAACTCAACCAGTATCTGGAACATATTTTGTAAGTAATAAATGTCTGTTGAAATAGTTATTTTATCAATCGTTACTTCTATAATAGAGAATGACTCTTGAAATAATAAGTGGTATATTAACATTAAAGCAAGAGAGGTCATCCTTTTGTGTGAAGAAATCACTCTGATGTCCTTCTTGAGGTTACTAATTGCTCAAGCTTAGAAGTCAAATCAATCTGCATATCTGATAAGTAGGGTCACCAATTTCTAAAACAGTCAGGTCTTCACTCACAGCATTCAAAAAGCAATGACCTTCAAGTCTCCCCAAATAAACTCATGAATATTTTCTATTTTCCAAACCACTTCCACAAGTCACTTATTTTTTTCTATTGATCTTCATTAGATCTTCCTTGAATTTTTTCCTTTAAAGAACACTATCAAATGCAAGAGTCAAGAATTTCTAATGACATATTTTCAATTCTCTTTTAAGACACTCACAAAAAATGATCTTTTAAAAAATAATTACTTCACAAATGGAACAGAAGTGTTCTGATCTATTTTTGATGACATTTACCTTTTCTTACACATTCCTTGCAAAAAGAAAAGGTAAACTTCAAAGAGCAAGAGAGAGACAAAGGTAACTCTTGAGATCCTATTCTATCTATATCTTCAGTACCAGGAGTTCCTAGTTTATATTTGTCTTCCAAGTATACACAGGCATATAAATTTTGATGTATTTCCCAGTTATAATTCTTGCCATTCTGTCTTAAAAGTAGTCACCAATCAATGAGTATTTGTTAAATAATTGCCTAATCTTTGCCATCATTTTACCGAGACTCCAAATGAACTTTGTTTATCAATTCCTCATTTTTCACTGTGTTCATCAATACCAGCAAGGATATTTATTTGTAATAGATTTTGACATTCCTGACAGTGCTATTAAGCATGGACAGAAATCCAAATAGCTAGGATTTATAATTTATTTATTATAAAATGTATAATAGGGTTTATAATGCAAACAATAAAACAAGATCTACTTGATTTACTAGTGCTTAATGTGATCAGATTTAAGGACAGTTTGGTAATTAAAACCACTCTCTTGCCTAAAATAATACCTTAACAGCAGTATTTTTCCAAATGTATCACAGTACACTGTCTCTGCCATTTCTCAATGTTAGCAAGACCTCACTGCTGATAATATAGAAGTAATATTAGTATACTGGTACTTTCCTAACTATAGAAGTAATGCACAGAGTAAGCAACAAAAGCATCAATTCAAGCTTCATACTAAAACAATCAGTGTTTCAGTTCTAGTTAAGACATAGAAGATTGCCAGATATCATTGCTCTTGCCATAACAACCAAAAAGCACCAGATAATCTTTTTAAAATCGTAATTTTCCTGGAGTTAATTTCCTAGTCTGGGTATTAGCACTTGGAAGATGTCAAGAGACTTTACTATAACAGGAAAAATGAGCTGATTTTTAAAAACAGTGTGATTGGCATGATAAATTAAAATTGAAGAAGCCCCAAACACAAAACTGATTCTCCTCAATCAACAATTCTTCCCTATAGGACTTTTGCTGAGAAAGCAATAGCATGGGAAACTGAGGACTGGACAGAAAAACAGAAATAGTTCTTAGTCTTACAATGCTAAAGATCCAAAGCATTGCTGGAAGACAGGTCCTGATCCCATCCTAAAGACATTTAATATCTGAGGAGAACTAAGCTAAGTAAGGCTGCAAACCAGGTCCAATACAGTTCAATCCTAATTTGATCAAAGAAATCATCCCTTCATTCTGAGCTTCCCTGGATGTGGGAAATTCTACAAACTATCTATTTTCCTGCACAAATAAACTGGAAGGAATAAAAATAATTGAAGTGGAAAACTACACATGAAAAGAGACTTAATACACACCTATTAGAATGGCCAAAATCTGGAACAGTGACAACACCAAATGCTGGCAAGTATGTGGAGCAACAGGAACTCTCATTCATTGGGGCTGGGAATGCAAAATGGTACAGCCACTTCGGAAGACAGTTTGATGATTTCCTACAAAACTAAACATACACTTACCACACAACGCAGCAACTGTGCTCCTTGGCATTTACCCAAAAGAGTTGGAAAACTTACTTCTACACAAAAACCTGCACACAGATGTTTACAGCAACTTTATTCGTAATTGCCAGAAATGGAAAAAACCAAAATGTCCTTGAGTAGGTGAATACATAAATAAATTATTACATAGTGGTATATCCAAATAATGGAATATTATTCAGTGCTAAAAGGAAATGAGCTATTAAGCCATGAAAAGACATGGAGGAAACTTAAATGCATATGACTAGGGGAAAGAAGCCAATCTGAAAAGGCTACATATTGTACGATTTCAACTATATGAAATTCTGGAAAAGGCAAAATTGTGGTGACAATAAAAAGATCAACCGTTTCCAGGGGTGGGATGGGAGTGGAGGAAGAGGTTTATAGGCAGAGCACAGAGGATTTTTATGGTAGTGAAATGACTCTATGATATTTTAATGATGGATATATGTCATTATACTTTTTTCCAAACCCATAGAACATACACCACCAAGAGTGAACCCTAAGGTAAACTACGGACTTTGGGTGATTATGATGTTTCAGTTTACATTTGTCCTTGGTAAAAAGAAAAAAAAAAGACCATTCTGGTAAGTGATATTGATAATAGGAAAGGTCATGCATGTGTGGGGGCAGGGGGCATATGGAAAATTTCTGTGCCTTCCTCTCAATTTTGTTGTATACCTAAAATTTCTCTAAAAAATGAAGTCTGTTAAAAATGGAATTTTGGAAAATTAATGACAATTATGTTTAATGCTACCTTTGTGTGAAAACTTTTGCTTTAAAAGCCTTTCAAGATCTAAGATCTATGGAAGACTCTAAGTGGCAATTTCAATCATTGGGTCAAGGCTTTAAAATGGAGACAGCTGGGAAAACAGTAGAGAAGAGGAAATATATCACTACGCAAACCATGAACACATATGTCTTAATTTTCATCATTTGTTTCTGCTAATTCTTTCTCCTGCTTCAGATAATATACTTGCGCATGTTAACAGGTTATTCTCATGATGTTTTCATATAAATACAAATTTCTTCATTTTTGCTAACATTGATGTCATTCTTGGGGCAATGTCAACCTAAATATTTATTTCTGACAGTTGGTTGATTGCTCTAGTTGCTCTACACTGATATAGACCGATTGATAACATTGGAGACTCCAGAAAGAAATAGACAAGTACAAAGAAATCTGTGGAAGGAAAAAAATACAAGAAAACAAATAAAAGGCATGAAGATAAATCAGAAATTAATATGATTAGTTAATGTACAGGGTATAGGTGATGATATGGTAGAAAAATGGTGGAATGCAAGTGGGGTAGGAAGGATGGCACTGAGGTTGCCTCTGGGTATAGTTCTGACTTTTAGTACCATGCTAAAGGTTCCTATACACATATAAAAATAATTTTTAAGTAATTAAAATCAACCAGGATGTAGGGAGAACACAAAATGGGATACAAACAGTAACGAAGCAACCTAACCATATTACAAATGAATGACAAAACCACACAGAAGTGTGTGGGGAAGAAAAGAACTAATCTAAGTAAATCTGAAAAACATTATTTGACTATATGCTGACAAGCTAAAGACAAAATGAACTGTACACAAATATTCTAGTCCAGATAGTAAATTTGTCACAAGAGAATGATTAATAATTATGAAACTAGGATTTTAGAACTGAGCAAATAAATGCATTATGAATACTAAGAGCCAGGTTTCTCTTTGCAGGAGAAAGGAGTTACAAATAAGAATTGAGGAAGGCTAGAATGAACTCTGGGGGGTTGGATTGGAACTAGAGGAATCAATATGTACTCATAATTTTTAACATATATATGTAGAGAAAAATACATAGAAATTGATTAGATATTGATCATGATATAGATATAGAAATTGATATAGATATAGATGTCTGTGTATATATCCACTGAGAAGGCCTAGAAGCAACACCACCACAGCAGCAATGAACATAACTAGTGCTCATATTTTGGTTTCTGAACACCACTCTTCAATAAAAATAAAAGGGCTCTGGGGAAATGGTTGATTCCACGGTTGAGCAGAAAAAGTACTAGATGAGAATGGAATACCTCATGTTGCCAGAAAGCATGCAAGTGCTTAAAACAGATGATTGGAGCATTCCCAGTGAGCAAATCTGGAACAATTCGAACACAAATGTAAATAATAATAATGAATTATAAATCAGAGAATAAAATATCCATGAGTCCATGCCAATATAAATAGATCATTGAATAAATAAATAAATGAGAGTAAATGGGCAGTTCTTCCTTATAATATAATTCCAATAAATACAGAAGGAATGATGGAAATTAAAATCACCATTTGGTCAACATCACAGTAAAAATTGTTGCAGGCAAGATTCATCAATGAACACTAAAATTAGTGGGCAAAATTATGGTGAAAAAAGAATATTTGCATAATTTAACAGTATCTCCCCATAAGATAATTATTAATTACAGAGAGAAAAAAGAGTAGCTTTACAACAGAGAAATTTTTAGACACCACCTAACCAAGCTGTCAAAGTTAGCATCACCGTCCATGGAATGTATCGACATTATGTTCCTCTTATGATTCACTGAGAAGGAATCTTTGTGGTATTCTTACACAGAATGCATAACTCAGATTTAATCATCAAGAAACATCAGACAAATCCAAACTGGGAGACATTCTACAAAGTCATTGGCCATTTCTCTTCAAACATGTGAAGGTCGTGATGGACAAAGACTAACTGTCTCAGATTGGAGGCGACTTCAGAGACGTGACAACTAAATGCATTATGGGAGGGATCCTGGATTGCACCATTAGCGATTGAATAAGGTCTGTAGATTAGTTAACAGTATCGTGTCAATGTTAATGCCCCGGTTTGGATAGCTGTACTTTGGTTAAATAAACTATTAACCTTTGTGCAAGAACTTTGAGTTCTCTTTCTGCAACTTGTATACATCTAAAATCATTTCAAAATAAAAAGGTAAAAATAAACAAAAAGAAAACCATTTTTACAATTCAGAGCTCTTTTTTAGTTCATATGCAGCTACAAAATAGTGAGACAGATCTTTAATAAGCATACCATAAATTACATATTAAAGTGTGCTTTATACTTCACAGAAGTATCTTACTTGGAGACTATTTTAGTGATGATTCCTTGTTCAAAGTTCTTTGATCATCACTGTTTAGTGATGATCTTTCAAATACCTTTTCTGGAATTGCCACAAAAATAGACTATGTGCTACTGAGAATATTAATTACTTTATTTAAAAAATTGGGGAGGGACTGGCCCGGTGGCAGAGCAGTTAAGTTCGCGCGCTCCTCTTTGGTGGCCCAGGATTTCACAGGTTCGGATCCCGGCGGCGGACAGACGCACCACTTGTCAAGCTGTGCTGTGGTGTCATCCCGTATAAACTAGAGGAAGATGGGCATGGATATTAGCCCAGGGACAGCCTTCCTCGGAAAAAAAGAGGATTGGCAACAGATGTTAGCTCAGGGCTAGACTTCTTCGCACACACAAATACACACACACACACACACGCAAAAGTTGAGGAGTTTTTCACCATTATCCATATAAGAAAGATGATGATGATGGTGCTAGATAGATATAGATAGAAACATATACACATATAATTGTACATTAATGAATACGTGTTCATATATTCATTCCACCATCTTAGCTACAAAACAATTACATCTGTTTTTAAATATCACAATCATCACAAAGAATAGATTTTCTACCATTTAGGATATTTAAAATAAAGTCCATTGCAGTAATTCTTAAAGAAAGGTCAGAGAATATTTTTGGGCAATGATAGATGTGTTGGAATTGATGCACAGACTTCTAAAGTGACAGCTTTAAAGTGTGGTAGCTATGTGTGTTACCCATAATTTCTGCTGTTTATAAAATTGGTTTCATTCAAGGTTTGGTGATAAACACTTTAAGGACTCAGGGGTGCATTCTGAAAGCTGTAATTCAACAGTGTCAGGCTAAAAGTGCTCGACTGACTTGTGAAATAGGACTTGCCCTACTACAATTGCTATGATTATGACATAAATCAGTACAACTGAAAACAATTTACATTAGTTGATTACATCTGAAAAGGACAAAAGAATTATGGATAGCAGCAGTAACTCTGAATGTCCCTATAACAATCTACATTATGGCTTCCTCTACCCAGTAAAATGGGAATGACTGGCTTTTGCATTTCAATTATTGCACGAGAGCATTTCTAGGGTATTAACAACCAGCTGGTAATGACGTTTTTCATTTCATGGCATAACATTGTTTTCTTTTAGGATAATAATCATTTTTTTATGCCACTTTACACCATTAGTTTTTCCCTCTTGCCCTCGTCAATCTTGGTAATTCTTATGTAAAAATCTACATATAAGTTCTATAATGGCTTAGTTGTGTGAAACATCAATTTAGTACTATTTACGCACTGGAGAACAGAAGCATTTATAATTAACTTGATTAATTAACTCAATTAATCCAACATAACTGCATTTCAGGAAAATACTGGTAGCCTTCTTTCTTTCTTTTTTGTATTGATTTTGTTCTATATAAAATTTACAATAATTATATTATTCCAAACACCACAAAAAGCTCGAGATGTCATTCATTTTCATCCAAAATGTATTTACTCAGCATCCTTTATGGTATAAAATAATTTGGAATATTCTCTCGAAAATATGTTTTTAAACATAACAAGAAATGGTAAAATTCTGTACTAGTTTGAAATAATATTAAGTTAAAAATACACTATGTCTTCTTTCATTTAATATTTGATATTAAATGAAATTTTTAGGTCTTCAAATGTTAGGTCTGTTCTAGAACTTAGGACCTAAATAGAAATAGAGTCCACACTTTTCTTGGCTCTGCAAATAACTGATAATATTTTAGTCAGTTAGCTAATGAAAATAATAGCTCTGTTGGGTTTTTTTATGAGGAAGACCAGCCCTGAGCTAACATCCGTTGCCAATCCTCCTCTTTTTGCTGAGGAAGACCAGGCCTGGGCTAACGTCCGTGCCCATCTTCCTCCGCTTTATATGTGGAACGCCTGCCACAGGATGGCTTGATAAGCAATGCCAGTAGGTCCACACCTAGGATCCAAACCTGTGAACCCCAGGCCACAGAAGTGGAGTGCACGAACTTAACCACTACACTACCAGGCCGGCCCCAATAGCTCATATTTTTAAAGTACTTTATGGTTTAGAAAGAATGTTTATTGTGTCATTACACAGATGAGAAAGCTAAATCTCAGGAAAGTAAATGTTTCATCCAAGGTTGTGCAAGTATAAAGTAAAAGTGCAAAGGTTAAGCCTGTGTTTTCTGATTTCAGTGTTTGCTTTTCCCCAATGTAAAACAGTTGGCTTTATAAAGCAATTTAACAACTCTTCCAACTTATCTTGGCTGAGGAAGAAAAGCAACCAAAGGACAATTTGGCTACAGAAACTACTTTCCTAAAGAAAAAAGTATTCCATAGCTAATACAGCCAATATTTTAGCTTTATTCCCCAGGTATACATATACATAAGAATCAAGAGGAACTAGAGATCAACCCTCGCTCAAACCTTCTCTCTCTGGACTTTAGCGTTCATATCCTTCTAAGGCTACATTAACTTGCTTAACCCAGGATATCATTGAATATGGCAGCATTGCACAATAGATATATGCTCTGAGCTCAGAAGTTGGAAATGGTAGGCAACCAATATGACCATCACCTGGCAACTGGGGCTGTTCCTATTATACTTCCCATAATCAGTCAACAGGTACGATTTTAAATCTGGTATGATATTAAATCTTTAACTTAATACTGACGATATTTTATCTATCAAGTTAGCAAGGGTATTAAAATAAAAATATGTAATCTAGGGAAGATGTGATTATAGGTTTTTGCCTATACTGCCAATGGAAGGAAAATTTAAACACAATGTCTTGAAACTATTATTATAAAATGTTTTACTTTATCTCATAATATTTTGCCTTAAGTTTTACTCTGTTTGATATTAATATATCTACAGTACTTTTCTTTATTAGTGAATGCATAGTGGATATTTTTCTAAACTTTTACTTTCAATGCATCTGTATTTATGGCTAAAATGTTTTTTTTTAAGTGTATAGTTTGATTCTTTGTCTTTTATAATCCAATTTAATAAATTTTGTCTTTTAATTGAAGTTTTTGGTTCATTTACATTTGTTTTAATTAGCCACACTTTCTTACTACTTTTCTTATTTGTCCATATGTTCTCTTTCATTCTTCATTTCTTGCCCCCTGTTGTCTTAAATAATTATTTTGCTTCATTTTATTTATTCTATTTAGCTTTTTTCTAATATCTTTTATTATCATTCTTTTAGCAGTTTCCCTAAAAATTACAAATGCTTCCTAAACCTAAGAGAGTCTACATTAAATTCGTACTTTTATCATAAAACGAACGATGCAAGAAACTTTAGACTGTTTAACTCCACCTATCTCACTCTTCATTTTTTGCTAATATTGTCATCTATTTTACCTTTACAAATGTTATTAACCCCACCAGAAATGGTTTTTGCTGTTTTAAACAGTCAATAGACTTTTGCATATATTGATACATTTCTTTTGTTCTGTTGTTGTTCATTACTTCTTACTCTTCCATGATGTCATCATTTTCCTTTAGGTAGATGAAGTTTCTTTAGAATCTTATAGTTCTGGTTGTTGGTGGCAATGGCCTTCAGGTATTGTTTATCCAATAATGCTTTATTGCAGCCTTGGCAAGGTTTTTTTTTTCCTTTTAGCACTTTAAATTGTCATTCCTTGTCTTTTGGTTTTATATTTTCTGTTCAGAAATCAGCTATTATTTTTATCATTGATTCCCTAAATATAATGTATTTTTTCTTTATCTGCATTTAAGATAGTCCCTTTATTTTGGTTTTCAGAAGTTTGAATGTGGTGCATCCTGGTGTGGTTTATTTGAGCTGAGGGTTTTAATCTGTGGGTTGATATCATTCATTCAACTTGAAAAATGCCTGTTCATCATTACTTCAAATATTACTTCTCTCCCATTCTCTGTCTTTCCTCTTCTTCCAGGTCTTCAGTTACATCTATACAAGATATTTTGACAGTCACCTAAATAAAACTTGAGTCTTAATATTTTCCCCTCTGAGTAATTAATTTAGGCTATTTTCTGCATCCCTGACTTCAAGTTAACTTATACTGGCTTCTGTTGTGTCTAACCTATTTTTAAACCTCTTTAGCAAGTTCTTTATTTCACGTATTAAAATTTCCATTTCTAGAATGTCTATTATTTATTTATAATGAAATCCATTTCTCTGTTAAATACTACACATTTTTATGTCTTTTGGTTATCTTTTCCTCTGTTTTCTTCATAAACCCATCTCTATTAAGTCCAATATCTAAACCATCTGTGGTCTGGTTCTTTTAACTTATTTAACTCTTGATCATTGGTCACCTTTGCCTGATTCTTAAAATTTCTATGGACACTGCAGACCAAATGGTGTTGAGGCTCGAAATCATGTTACTGTCTTCAAAAGATTATGGAATTCTGTTTAGTAGCAGTCAAATTTCTGGCAGATCATTCTGATCCTCACAAGTTAGTTTTAGGATTTGGTAGAGTGGGTTCATTTCAATTTTGCCCTCAGTCTGTTGGTGTCACTTTCACTCCTGAATTATGACCCTTACTCCATAAGTATGACCTTTGTGAGGTCTCAAGTGATAGGCTTTGGTAGTCTCCAAGTTCTCTCATCACTAGTTGAGCAGGAACTTCCACATCTCCCAAACACTGCATAGTCTCTGAAATCTTTGTTCACTTGTCAGCCTCCCAGCAGCTCTCCTCCACCAAAACTTTTGTGATCTCATTATATGTGTATACAGCACAAAAGTTTCCTAAGGACTTGAGGGGAATTTCTGCACAAAATTTTAAGGTTTTTTTCTCTGTGACATCCTCCCCTTGGGTAACAACCCTTCCAAATACAAACTGCTTTAACTGCCCTGAACTTTGATCTCCATTTTCTCTTCCAAACATGAGTTCTTTTTTGTTGAGCTATATTTCTCTGGAGAAATCCAGGGTGAATGTGGAGTTCACCTCATGTGCTTACCTTCTCTCTAGGATTGTAGCTCAATATAGGTCACTATCTAATGCCTAGAAGCCATTGTTTTACATATTAATTCCAAGTTTTATATTTGTTTACAGCAGTACAGTAAGCTGATACCTATTCATCTACTCCCTCCTTAGAAACAGAAGTCTATAACTACATTCAAGGAAGACATTTTCATCAGTTTTGAAGAGGAGATACTTGAAATTCAGAGAGGCTCTTAATCTGCCCATTGTTATATCTGTGGCAGAACTGGGATTCATCCTTCAAGTCTTCCATTTTCTTCACTGTCAGCAATGTCTTCTTTCTAATCAGGCTACTTTTCTCAAAGTTTCTGACATTTGTCCATCTGCATGCATTTGCTTATGATATTTCTCTTATTTTGAATTTTTCTCTCCTTCTATATTCCCAAATTACCCATACTTCTAAGCTTATCATAAGTCGTAATTTTTCTTTTCTTTTTTTCTCTTCTGATAGAGGTGTATAAAGTCTACTTTGATTGTGGGTTTGCTAATTTTTCCTTTTGAATTAATTTTTGCACTTTGAAGCTATGTTGTTAGAAGCATCAAGTTTCATGATTATTATATGTTCTGATTGAATTGTAATTTCTATCTGTATGAAATAGCCTTCTTTGTTCTTTTTAATGCTTTAGGCTTAGGAATAATAATTTCATGAACCAATTGTTAACTAGAATTTGCTATGTAACAGGCACAGATGTGAAAGAGCCTTGTAGTGCAACTCAACTAGCAAGGAATTCTCTTCATTTTCCTTTATTTTAAGATACCTTTATTTTGCCTTCATAATTGAATGATATTTTAAATAAGTATAGAATTTTAGATTGAATGTTTTTATTTTCTTCCAGCACCTTTAAAATGATATTTCACTCTCTTCTGACCACCATGATTTCTGATAAGAAACAAGTCATTAATTGAATTGTCATTCCCCTGTATGTAATATGCTGTCTTCTCTCATAGCAATGAGAGATTTGTTCTTTATTATTGACTTTCAACAGTTTGAATATGACTTAGGCTTAGGCTTCTTTGTGTTTATTCTGCTTAGTGTTCATTTAGCATCTTGTGCCTGCAAATTACTGTCTTTTATCAAATTTGGCAAGTTTTCAGTCATTATTTCTTCAAATATTTTTTCTGCCCTATTATCTTTCTCTTCTCCTTCTAGTGGGTACTTCAGTACACATATATTTGACAGTTTGACAGCATTAACAAGTCTCTGCATCTCTGTTCTTTTATGCCATCTTGTTTTCTCTCTGTTCTTCCCTGTGGATAATTTCTATTGATCTATCTCCAAGTTCACTTACTCTTTTAAGTCCATCCAGTGAATATTTTATTTCAGAAATCATATTTTTCACTTCTAGAATTTTAATCAGCCTCTTTTTTGTTTGTTTGTTTCTGTTCCTCTCTTGAGAATTCCCATTTATTTGCTGCATTTTTATGCAGTGAAAATGTATTTTATTTTATTGAGGAGAGTTATAATAGCCACTCTAACACCCTGTTAGTTCCAGCATCCAGTTCATTCCATGATCAGATTTGATTGATTTTTTTTTTCTCTTGAGAATGCGTTCCATTTTCTTGGTTCCTTATCCAATAAGTAATTTTAAATAGTATCCTGGACATCCTCAATGTTAAGTTGTAGAGATGCTCACTTCTATTATTTTTTGCCAGTGAATATTATTTCCTTTGTTTTGCCAGGAAATTTTCTTATTTGGTTTTAAATTGCAATCATTTTTCTATGTGGCAGCTCGAGTCTCAATTTTTGTCTTTAGCATGGCTTCTCTGAGTCTGATCCTTATATGCATAATTTAGGGGTCAGTCAGAAATATGTGTGGACAGTTTGGTGATTTCCTTCTCTGTCTCTTTCTCCTGCAGGATTACTTTTTATTTGTAGGTGTTGTTGGCTTCCTGGCTTCACAGTTTTTGTTTCCTAGGACAGAAAGATTGCAGGTCCCACATATGCTCCCACAGGTCTGCTGCCAAGTGAACAGCATTTTGCTCAGGCTGGAAGATGAGACAATGGGAATTTATCTGTATAGAGCCCACCTCCTCTCCTCCAAGAGTCTCCTCCATGAACTCCTCACCAAAGTCTGACTGCTTCTATTTACTCTCAGTACCTTTAGGTAGTTGCTTTTGTTTTATGTCCAAGCTTTATTGTTTGCTGAAGGGGGATGAAGGGAAGTCATCCTATAATGTCTTAGTCTCTTCATACCCAGAAGTGTGAGGAAGGTCAGAAGATGTAAATGAGTACTTAGCTTTTCTGTGGCAACAAGCCTATTTTAGAATTAGGCATTTTTTTAAACTCTCCTTATAATGCCTGGCCCTCATTGTCCATACTTAGTAAATATTTGCTGATTTATGAACTCAACTAGAGTGAAGACTTTAGAAAGGCAAAAGGGAGCAGAAAAGGGTTATTAAACACATTATGCTCTAAAGTGATCTGTGACCATTCAAAATTTATCTTCATTGTTAATATGCCTTCTATCACACTTTTCCTATTAGAAGCATTGTAAAGTGTATTTCAACAAATCACTGACATCTTGGAGGGGAGTGGGTGTGCTCCAGAAGGTTTAAGAGAAATGGAAGACTAAGAGAGAAGAATAAAATATGGTGTTTGAATATGTTCTCTCATTCGCCACCTCTGAACAGTCATTCAAGATTATAAATGGAATTGCAGGCTTTGGATTTTTACGGAGTTAGGCTAGCTTCTCTCACTGAGATGTTTAATAACATTTCTCAGTTGCCTGCCACATATTGTTTTTCAATGGAAGACAACAGAAATAGAAGAATGAAGAAAATGCTTTAATTATGCAAAGTTCTGAGACTTTCACAGTTGTTCCATTGTAGCCCTGTTATTGGAGAGAATACACAGACCTCTGATATTCTTACCACAAAGCTTATGCATTTAACTTTATGAAACTTTAGGGGCTCTGCCCCTCAACAATTAAGAAGACTAAAAACAAAATAAGTAATCCATCTTTAACCAATGTACTTAAATTTTAAGAATTCTGTTCATATTAGAAAGATTATAAAATAAAGAGAAAAGTAAAAAAATTGAATTGTATTTTAAAATGTTATTCATGTAGTTCATTAGTACTGTTTAGTTAAATTCTTCAGGCAGATGTCTTACAGGAAAAAATACACATGGTCTGCACATATTAGATTATATGATAATTAATAACTAGTGTTGTTTTTTCATGGGCGTGTTGAGAAAAGAAATCATACACACACCTAGTTTAATTTTCAAATTTTCAAACTAAGCAAATAATGAAGCTATAAAATACCTTTCAAAGCATATTTTCTCAGGATTAGAAATAAGAAATAGTGTTTATCTATGGAGAAATAAGTTTTGTTCCATTTTCAACAGATTGAGTCAGTTTTCAAAAGCTTTTTTAATGAATTAAGTACTCTAAAACTTGAATATAAAAATTTTGACATATTTCTTTTAAAATTGTCTGAACACAGACTTGTATTTGCAGTTGAATTTGCAGACATTTGAAGTTTCTTTCTAAATATGTTTGTGATACCCAATGATAGTCAATGATTACCAGATACATAAAAAATTATGATCATCAATAACAGTTAAATCTACAGACACTGAAGACAAGTTCATAAGATTTTAATTCCAATGGTATATATAACAAAGCCTTTGTAAATTTTTGAAGTCCTTATTTATGATATGCTAATGTGAACTTGAAATCTTTCACTCAAATAGATTTCAGAACAAAACCTAATTTTATTACTACATGTATTAACTCTATATATGTAAATATTAATAAGTTAATATAAATTACCACAGCATATGGAAGTTAAGTAGTTTCATTTGATCATTTAACTCAAAATTATAATTTGTTGGTTTCGATTTTTCTGAGTTCCAAACTGTGCTTATTTTCTGTTCTTTTTCATTTTTTTTCACATTCAAAATTATAGAGCTGTCAACTTTGATTTATGAGATACAATGTACATACAAACTCTATATCTATCTCAGAATAAAGAGGTGCAAAGCACACTGGAAGTCAAAAAGTCATATTTCTGCACCTGTATAGCACCAGCTGCTTTAAAGAATGTAATTATGATTCCACATCTGTTTTCTCATGTCTACCTGAACTTTCACAGGGCTAATGTGACAATAAAAGGGAAATACACAAGTAAAATGTGCCCACATAAAGATCTGTATTAAGATTGCCACGGGAAAGGGCAACATTGCTTCTGTCCACCCTGACTCCAGGCAGCCTGGACCTGTCCTAATTCTTCATGACTTTGGTTTTCTATTTATATTTTAATAATGATATTGTATAAAGAATAAACACACACATCTTTGATATAAGCTATTCTAAAACATTTTTTGAAAATGAATGTAAGTTCTAATAAACTGACACAACAATATATTTATGGCCAGGATTTTCTGATGAACTGAAAGTGTGTTTGGTGACTACCCTCGATCCTGCTGTTCTCTGTTTGTTTTCCATTCGTCTCTCTAACACAGGGTTTCTCAACATAGGCACTATCGACATTTTGGGCCAGATAAATCTTTGTTGTTGGGGGTTGTCCTGTGCCTTGTAGAAGATTTAGCGCCTCTACCCACCAGACACCAATAGCACACATACACCCCCAGTTTTGACAACTGCGATTGTCTTCAGACACTGCCAAATGTCCCCTGTGTGGGGGCACTATCAACCCTGGTTGAGAACCACTGTTCTAACAGAATTAAAAAAGGCTTTCCTTACAGATGACTTTCCTGAGAGTTAGGAAATAAATTATGCTTTATTACCAATTATATGTGTAAGACGAGGTCACTTTTGGGGACTTATTTCCAGAGCAGAATGGAGAAGAGGGTGCAAATCATAGAGAATCTAAGTCACTCCATATATGTATTTCCTGTTCACTGTCTTATTGAAAACTTTCTATTTTGAATATTTATTATGAACTTAGAAAATTCCCAAGACCTGCACCTGAGCTAAGAAGGAAAGAAGAACTGCATTTACTTATTGAAAATCTTCTGTGGTCCAAGCAATGTATTTGGTGCTTTTCATATATTATCTGTTATCCCACTCAACACAGTAGGTGAAATCATGGATTCTGTGGAAGGCAAACCTGAGCCGCTTCCTAGTTGTGCATCATTGTACACATTGTTTAACTTCTTTGAACTACAATTTCCTTGTTTGTACGTATGGTTAGTATGGTTACTAATAAACACCGTAGGATTATTGTGCAATTTAAACATGACAGTGCATGAGCAAAGTCACAAACACTATGCTGAAAATATTCCCAGATGTGAAATAGGAAACATTAGTCTTTCATCATAGTAAAACAGGGCAATTTACATGTTCTTTAAATGTGATGTCTTTTAAATGAAATATCAACAATTTCTTTTCTTCTCCTTATCGAATTTCTTTTTGCATACATTACAACTTTTAAAGTTTCTCAACCTCAGGTGATTAATGCTGTATGACAAATTCTATCAGACTAAAAGAGATAATGTCCTTTGGCTTATTTACAGTAATGATTAATGAGCTATTTCGAGATCCAGTGTCATCTGTAAAAACAAAAGTCTGAATATTCAAGAGTGGATGTATTTTTAATGCACTCTATGAATAATAATAATGGATTATAAACTGACAATATGTCAAAGAGGGGAAAGTAGAAATCTCATCATTCCCTCCCTCATGTTGTTTATCTTTGACATTATCATATTAATATAATTTCTAAAAAGCAAAATTTTAAACACCATGATTGATTTTATGAGTATAATAGAAGCCACTGGAAATGCTCAATTTCTGTCAATTTTTGATATCTCAGTGACACAGAAATAAGCTAAGAACAATGACCTAGTGATTGCACAGATAACTGCTTGACTCTTATTTTCTCTGTCTCTAGAAAACCTAAATTAGATCTGGAAAGTTAAGGATAATATAATTAAGTTTTCTCTTCATATAGATGATTCTTGGATAGCAAATTTCGGTGGGGATTCTAACAACTGAATATGGAAGGGATCTAAGTCACAGGCCATTTGAGAAGCAACTGAGCAAATTATGTTTCTACATAATCCATGTTATATTCTAGTGAGAAAAGTTTGATTATATATATGTGTGTATATATATATATAATATATATAATATATATATTATATATTGTGTATATATATACAATATTCAATATATATATATACTGAATTATAACTGCATATAATTCCTATTCTTGAATTAAATATAAGTCATTTAGGATCATACATTTTAATCTCAAATATTTATGGTTTATAAACATTATATATATTAAAGATCAACTCCTGACCAGATCTATAGCACTACTGACTTGCATTTAAATTAAGATAGCATATAATTCTTACAGATTCCTATAGAAAGAAATGTGTCTATATAAAAAAATGTTTAAACAGTTCAGGGGCTGGCCCAGTGGCGTAGGGATTAAGTTTGCCTGCTCCACTGCGGCGGCCAGAGATTCGCAAGTTCGGATCCCAGGCATGGACCTACGCACGGCTTATCAAGCCATGCTGTGGCAGGCATCCCACATAAAGTAGAGGAAGATGGGCACAGATGTTAGCTCAGGGTCGGTCTTCCTCAGCAAACACAGAGGGATTGGCAATGGATGTTAGCTAAGAGCTAGTCTTCCTCATACACTCACAAAAAAGTTTAAAAAATTCAGTCATTACATCAGGAAAATATAGATAAGTTTTGAACACTAAATCAGCTGGGACAATGGTAGTTAACTATCTCCCACATACAAATAGATTATTTGAACCCTTTTTTGGCCAATAAGAAATTATTTCAAAAATCATCCTAGTGAAAGATTGGTAACAGAGCTGAACCTAACTTTGGTACTAATTAGAATGGACAATTTTTATTTAAATTTCATTTTCAAACTTATTATATTGGACATATAATGTTGTGATGAAAGATTTTCCCCAAATGTTTTTAACTGAACATTCATTAAGTGCTCTGTATTTGGCTCATGTCCTAGGAAGAGCACTGTATTTACAGCCCAGAGGCCTTAGCTTGTGTTTAGATTCCATTTACTAACTCTATGATCTTGGATAAACCACTTCATCTCTTCAAACATCTGTTTTGTCATTGGCAAAATCAGGATAATACATGTTTTACAGGCTTGATGAAAGATAAAATTTAAGGATATGTGTGAGAAACACTGTAAATAAAAGTACCATATAAATGGAGTATTATTATTAGCAACTTGCCACCAATTTACAGACACGGCTGACATAGTCCTGACCACTATCAAGTTTATAATCTCACTGTACATATGTAAAAATATTTATAATTAGGTAACACAAGCAAGAACTGCTGTAAAAGGATGTCCATACAAATGAGAGTTTGAACCTTGCCAACAATAAGAGATATTTTGTAAAGAAAATCAATTTAATCTTAGCACCTTCCCTTCTTTCTTCTCTTAGCCTCCTTCCTTCTTATTCTTTGCCCTCTATCCTACAGCTGCTTCCATGAATACAATATAAACAAAAATCCAGGAGATAATGTATAAAGCAAAGATGGAAGAAGACCCCAACCTTGAAAGACTTACCACAAAGATCTGGTAGGAGGATCTCACATAAGGTCTCCAGTTATCATCTCTGATTAAGTGACTAACAAGTCCATGAAGTTCATAATAGATGTTAGTTTTGTTGTTTGTTTGGCAGTGGGGAGATGAGGAAAGATTTAAAAGACAGTCTGCCATGAGGAAGACTATATCACAAAATAGAATGGGATGTTATTAAAGACTATTTGTCTAAGGATTTCTATGATCACTCTCAAAGTCAACAACTCATTTTCTACAGGAATTCTCAGAGCCTTTAATGTGTCAATTTTCTTTGTGAAGCTCCAAGAGGCAAATATGTCTGCAAAATTTAGAAAACTCATTTGGCCCTAGAAGACTATTGGTAGTTTAAAAGTTTGGGGGCCTAAAATTCTGTGGAAAACAGAGAAATTATTTAATGAAATCTAAGAGCACCTAGAGAAAGGGAACATGGGGAATGGTTGATAGAACAATATGTTATGGGGTGTTGACAAAAAGGCTGAGCTTAGACCACTGTATAATTTCTCATATCAGTCTGTGCGATCCTTTCCCTCAGGATGTTTTATGGGATTTTCAGAAATATCCCCCATCCCATCCCTGATGCTCTCTCACCTGCAAATATCTGAAAGGGTTGGTTTACTTTACAAGTGAACATTTATAGCATCTACTTCAGTCCCTGAATCTTGGTGGTCCATCTCTGCTCAGACACTTTATCAGGGTCCCATTGCCCACCAGGTAGCCCTCTTGGACAAAGGCTCCTTAAAATGGCTTCAGGGCTGCTCTAATGCTCTACTGTTCTCATCTCTTCAACCACACTGTTTTATATTCTCCACGAGAAGCTTCCGACTTTGGTTTTAAGCCACTTCCTTTGTAAATAGGCTTAACTAGTCTCTCACCTTGCTTTGAATGTGGGACTTCTTGACATCAATTGTGTGGTTCTTGGTATTTGAAAGCTTGGCCAAAGCTAAACAAAGAGTCTCATGTTAGCCTCCTGTTTCAAGGGCAATAAAGAAAACATTCATTCATACATACATACACATACACACACATTCATTCAATCTAACTTATTGAAAGTTGACTAGTATTTGGGGTTCAGAGCACAGGAAGAGGAGTTAGTAAGAAGAGGGACACTTCCTCCCATCTAATAAGAAGAAAGAAATAAAAGATTGTTACAGATGGAGGTAGTTTGTAAATTTGGTGACAGTTTAGGCTTTTTTTTTTTACTCCTATCCAATTGTTTTCCCTTCCAACTGCATATAAAATAGGAGATTAAAATATCATGTACACATGATGAGATCTTGGCAGGAAAGTTTCAGGAAATAAAACAAAGCTATCATAACAATTTTGATGAAAGAGTAAACGTTCTTATTTTAACATTGGATGGGATCAAATATGTTATAAACCTATAAGCACAATCATTAACCAAGCCCTTTATTATCAGTACAAAAATAAATTAAACTGGGAAAAATCAAACTAAAGGCTACAATTCCTTATGTTTGCAGAAAAGCCAGCATACCTGGTGCTACCCATTTATTATCCTCGACAAAGAGCTTTCAGATAGCAAACTGATTGTTTTAAGATATGTTCCAATTTTTATTAAAGCCCTCTGAGGAACAATTAAGAGAAAATATCTGTAATGTACAATTGATGTGTTCTACATTGTAGGATAGACACGGGGAGATCCATTAATTATCTAGAATGTATAACTCTCTATGCCTTGCTATGCTTTATTTTTGCTTAGCTAAAAATGGAAAGAATAAGCTCTACTGCATTTGGTATCCTGCAGAAGGGAATATTTAATATTCTCAGAGCATCATGTGGTAATACAGATGCAAGAGATATTCTAGTAAGAAAAAAAATTACATTATGTCTCTGGCATGTGAATGAGAAAGAGAAAATTGCTTCCTACTCCAAAGGGAAAAAAATCACAAAATTATAGAATTTAAAACTTTAGGATATCATTAAAACTGTTTTCTTGTCAGAAGGTGTCTAAGACATCAGATTTTAGGAAAGCAATAATTTAGAACTACTCATAGTGATGTCTCAAATTCCAACGCCAACACACAGATATATGATTAAATATTTGACATATTGCACTACCTATTTTTTCACATCATTCAGAGGCAGAAATGCAGTTATAAACACAGACTCAGGGGTGGAAGTCCATGAGTTTACATTCTGGCTCCAGAAACTCTTAGCTATAAGACTTTGGACCTAAACTTTCTGGGCCTTAGTTTCTTCACATGTTAAATGAAGGTAATAATGCATTTACCTCAAAGGATTGCTGAGGATTAAATTGGAGTAGTGACTGATACATAGCAAAAGCTTTTCATAAAATTTAACCATTATTATGAATCATAATTCATCAATTACACTGTGCCAATTTTTGCATTTTCTTGTATTTGTATTTTTATATTATATAATTTCTCATATCCTGAAGTCAGATTCTTTCTTTTTTAACCCCTTCAAGCTCAATGCACATAGTGGATACTCAGCAAAACTTTTCAAACGAATGCACTTGTGTTTAGAAACCTTTGAAAGGCTTTAAGGGTAATTGACTAATTGCTGGAGACAGAGTGTGGGCTAGCTTAAAAGATAAAAACTTTGGGGTCCCAGCCTTAGGGGCCCCCACACTTTTCTGAATTTTTACTTCTAGGATCCTCTCCACATTCTGAGGGTGAAGATCAGTGAACAACCTCTTTGTGCACAGGCCTCCTCTCAAACGGAATCTATTTTACCAGAGCCTGACTGACTTGAATTCTATTAAAGCCCAACTGACCTGGAGGAAGGGAAATACCCAACCCCACCTCCCTCTAGTCTTCCAGTCTTACCTAAGACGGAAAAAAAAAAAAAACTAAGAAGCTCTTGTGAAGGTCACAGCCCAGGAGCCCAGGCCCACTAAAAGCCTGAGACCTAATCATAGGATGAGAGAACACTTCCCCTCTCCTCACACCTAACCATCACCTCAATCAGGCTCCTGTATAATAGCAGGGGATTGCAGCTAAGAGAACTGCAAAGCTCAAACTCAATTTAACAGAGTCTCTAAGGAAACCCAGAGACACCAGAGGAGATAAAAACAAAGACACTAGCAGAAATGTTAGCCTCTGATACCTACAGGAAAGGCAAGCAGTAAATACAACCTAACTCCTAGCCAGATAAACATAAAACCTCACACTAAAGGCTTATTTACCTCAGTTCCTTTTACCTGATATGCTATGTCCAGCTTTCAACAAAAAAATTTAAGGCATGCTAAAAAGCAAAAATACAGTATAAGGAGACAAATCAAGCATTAGAACCTGACTCAGATATGACGGCAATTTTGGACTATCAAATCATAATTTAAAATAACTGTGATTAATATGCTAAGGCCTTCAATAGACAAGGTGGATGACATGCAAGAACAGATGGGTACTGTAAGCAGAGAGATGCAAACTTTAAGAAGGAATCAAAAGGAAATGCTAGAAATCAAAAACATTGTAAGAAAAATGAACAACTTTGATGGGTTCATCAATAGACATTGCTAAATAAGAATAATGCAATATGAATGTCTGTATTAGTTTTCTATTGCTGTGTAACAAAGTACCACAAAGATTGTCATAAACTAACACACATTTATTATCTCACAGTTTCTGTGAGTCAGAAGTCTGGGCATAGTTTGGCTGGGTTCTTGGGTGCAGGATCTTACAAGGCTACAATCAAGGTATGAGTCAGAGCTGCAGTTTCATCCAGGTCTCAACTGGAAAGAATCTGCTTCCAAGCTTTATTCAAGTGACTGGAAAATGTCAATTCTCTGCATTGAAGGCTTTAGGTTCTTGCTGGTTGTTGGAAAGAGATCACCTAAGCTCCTAGAGTCCTCCCACAGTTCCTTGCCACTTGGGCTTCCCCAACAAGAGGAACTTTAACTTTACCCAGCCAGCAGGGAGAGTCTCTAGGGCAAGTCTGCTACCAAAGCAAGTCTTATAGATCATAAAGTGGAAGTGACATCCCATCATCTTTGCCATATGCTATTGACTAGAAGCAAGTCACTGGTTCCGCCCACGTTCAAGGGGGAGAGATTATACAAAGCCACGGACACCAAATCAGGGGCCACCCCAGAATCTGTTTGCTACAATGTCTAGCTCATAATGGTAAAGAGGTAGAATTAAAAGATAATAGTGATATATGAGGTGGCACTGGGGTAATTGGGTTAAATTGTTCTAAGCTCATATTATTTGGGTTGAGGGTAAATACATTGATTAATTTGTATACTTTATGAAGTTAAGTATGTATGTTAAATTCACAGAAACCCACTAAAATAATAGAAATAGAGAAGGAAAATGAAGCAATGAAGGAAGGAAGGAAGGGCAAAATATGAGTATAATAATTGTTAGAAATCCAAATATATCAGTAACCTGATAAAAATAAATGGACTAAAACTGTTCAGCTAATAGAAAAATATAATCAGACTAGGTTTTTTAAAAATCCAATAATTTGTAGATTACAAGAAACACACTTAAAATATAAAGAAAGAGAAAGTTTGACAGAGAAAATATAGAAAATGATATCTGACAAATCTAATTGAAAGAAAACTACATTAGTATCAGACAAAAAAAAACCTCAAAGGTAAAAAGAATTGTTAGGCATTGTGAAGTTTACCATAATGAAAAAATGTTTAATTCACCAAGAAGATGTAAAAATCTAAATTTCTATGCCCCTGTAACATATCTTCAAACATATAAAGAAAAAAATAGAAAAAAACCATAAGAATAAATTGACAAATTACTACCCATTGGAGGAATTTTGAAATACCTATCAGTAATTGACACAGTAATCAGTTAAAAAGTCAATAATATCAAAGAATTGAACCACAAAAATTAGAAAAACTTAGAGTTGACATGAGTGTATGTTACTATCTATATAAACATCACACCCAAATACAATAGAATATATGTTTTTGTCAAGTACAGACTTTATAAAGTGATCACATAATAATGTGTAATAATGGAAATTTAAGCTATAGAAGTAGATAGACTTACCCAATGTATAAAAGTAGAAAAAATAAAAGTTTTAAGCAGAAGCCTGAGTAGGAGGCTGAATGTAAGAGCAAATACTTGATTACTTCTAAATCTATATCCCCAGGCTTAACTTTTTTTTTCCAGCTCCAGCTAAAAACATCCATCTGGATTTCTGTAGGTGCATCAAATAAATTATTTTCCAAATTTAATTAACTGTTTTACATACCGAATGAATCCTCTTCCTACGTGCCCTATTTCAGAGGCTGAAACCTCTCCAGAGTACATTCCAGAGGCTCTCTTGCCTCTGACTTCCTGCTGGGTTTAATCAATGGGAGTCTCTGAAAGGAGATCAAAGGTTGGAAGAAGAGGGGTTGGAGTATTTACTGACCTGCATCCCAACCATCCCACTCCCACCTTAACTGTGGCAATGGCTGCCGCAGCTCTATCTCCCAGGAATTGTAACAGCCGCTGTTACTGGTGGTGTCTGGCAGCCTTAGGATCCCTTGCTGGCTCCCGTCACCCTGAACATACCTTTGTACTTAGCTTTTCATTAAATTATTGCTAGGTAAGCCCTTTTGAGTGTGCCATCTGTTTTCTGCTTGGGGGACTGAATGATCCATTGCCTATAAAGTCCAATTTGTCTAATTCTTAGACAAATGTAAAAGTAATCATGTACCCCTAATAAACAGAAGCTGGCAGCCAATCTTCAAAAATACAAACATAATATGTGTTGAAAGGCAGGGGTTTTCCTCACAGAGGAGCATAAATAAATCAGAAATTATCATCCATTCCTGAATAAGCAGGTACTCAGATGCATACTGTGATTTATATTCTCTTTATTTTTTTCTTACAAGCTTCAACAGTATAGAATTTCCTAGCCTTTTATATGTGAAGCCTGTTTAACTAAAAGATAAAGTAGTAAAAGAGTCTCCTGATGTCTACAGTACTCTCATTTCATCTCTAAAAGATGCGTATCTTTGAACAGCAATCTTGAACACCAAAGCTATTTTCTGCGGGGTTTTATTTCTTTTAGGCAACTCCCTCAATTTTTCATTCTTTGTGTTCTTCATTTCCTTTTCTCAGCGGGAAATCTTCAGTGCCATTTCTTTTTGAGAAATAATTTATCTCTAGTCTGCTGTCAGGACCCTGATTATCTGCGGATTGAAATCCATACCTCCTATAAATCAACTTGATTTAAACTTCCCCTCTCTCTCCCTTTGCTTCTTCTCTCATTGTTTCTCTAATCTTCCTCTCCCCACTATCTTATCTCCTTTTTACTATTCATGGGACAGATATTTAGTCTGGCCATAAAGTTATGTGCTAAAGACACTTTTCCAAGCTGATTTATCTTAGCCATTCAGTGTAATATCCCTCAAGTTCTAATAAGACAGCTCCTCAAAGCCTTGCTCACTAGCTAGATAGTAGCTACATCAATAGAAACAGGATAGGTCAATTGCACAAAATCCTCAAAACCCTAAAGTGACTTCTGTTCCTTTGGGAGGTGAGGATAATCAGAGCAATTTTTGGAGATGCAAGCAGGTTGACTCTGATTATTACCTGCCAGTAGGAAAATGTTGAAAGACCAGAATTGGGTTAGCCCAGAGCACTGGCCTCTAGTCCTGGAAAAACAGGAGAAACCTGAAGAAAGACTGAGAACATTTAGAGGTATCATTCTTCTTCCCTCTAAGGAAACAGAATTTTATATATTATTGGGCAGGATGCATAATATGAGTGTACGGAAGGGTCACTTTTAAATGCACACACCTGAGAATGTAACATCAAACAGATGAGCATTCTACCCAAACTCACAATTCTTCTATCAGTTTAATATTTCAGGAAGACAGAATGGATTACTTTTATTGCCTGGGCATTTAACAGCAATGCATTATATGATCAAAACAAATTCCAGTACTTTAGAGTTCAAGTCTTTGCTGAAATGATTAGTCCTTCAGAGCCATAGAAGAAATACAGCCCAGAGGATGCCATCTTACATACCAGACTATTTCTAACAAAAATCTTTGTTAATACCCTCAGCCTTAATCACGGACTCTTTTAAAAATCATTTCTACTTCTAAGTGATTTCTCTTCTTGAGATTTCAAAGGACAAGTTCAACAATAAATGAAATAGAGACTCTCAACTAAAGAAAGTCATATTCATAGCATTTAACCAATGGTCTCATATTGCTTCCTGTTTTCTGAGTATAATTTGTAATTTTCTCATCTAACCAAACTCAATTGTCTTATGTCTTTCTAATTTCTACTGCAACCTTGGAGAATACAACCAAAACTGTATGGATCTTATTAATAGTAGTTTGAGAGTTTAGACACCCACTGGAGAAATCAATAGAAGCAAAGTTTTCTTCATCTCACCCTGCAAAAGCTTGTCTACCTCCGATAGAGTCTCAAGATGGCTCATCCAATCTCCTGGGTGGGTATTAAAATCTTTCACTGTTGCCATGTAGGCTGACATCCTCTCTCTGCATCCCTTTGTCTTAAGCTCTGCTGCTCTGTGATGACTCCAACATGATGTGGACTGACATTGGCATGGTTTTAGTCTATATCACAATAAATCCAAGGTATTTATGTTATTTCCTCAAGGTCTTTACTCTGCCATATGCCATTTTTCCTCCCTTGCCATCTACTTTATGCTAGCTGAGGTGTCTTGATAGTATAATGGGGTTTTTTTGGTTTTTTTTTTTTTTTTTTTTTTGGTGAGGAAGACCAGCCCCGAGCTAACATCCGTCGCCAATCCTCCTCTTTTTACTGAGGAAGACTGGCCCTGGGCTAACATCTGTGCCCATCTTTACTTTATATGGGACGCCGCCACGCATGGCTGACAAGCAGTGCATCGATGGGCACCTGGGATCCGAACCTGCGAACCCCGGGCTGCCAAGCACAAACTAAACTGCTGCGCCACCAGGCGGCCCCTATAATGGGTTTTCTTAAAAGTTCACAAAATTGTCTCTCAGTTTCTTGAAGTGATGAAGGTACAACTGTTTTTATTCAGTCTTCCAGTTCTCAGGCAAATAGGAACTGCAGGCAAATCTGCAGGGTTGGGTCAAAGATCAAAGCACAGTGGCTCTTTCAAAACTATCCTTTCCTACTTACAATCAGCAAATCATTCTGGGCAGAACTCGTTATTCCATAGTCTTATGGTGATGATTTACTAAGATTAAAGTAAGGCACTTGGACTTAACATATAACAAATGTATAATAAACATTATTATTATTATATAGTATTATACACATTATTATAGTCAGCTTGTTGGAAACACAAGAACAGTTGATTTCAATCAAGATTTTAACTCTTCTCCCTGTGGAATGACACAGAAGCCAGTTAACCTCTATTTGGCCACTCTGACCCTAGTAAAGCTTCACGTACATAAACACTTTAATAGCTCTCTCTGCCCCACAATAAAATACAAATTCCCATGCAAAGTGTATAAGGCCCTTGACAATATGGGCCTTGACTTTCCATTCTCATACCATCGTGACATACCACCACCAACCCATTATGCACTCTACACTGTAAATTGCTTGCTGTTTCATATCTGTGACCCCTTCATGTGACATTCTTCACATAAAATGCCCTTAACACTTCTCTTTTTCTAAATAAACTCCTAGTCATGAAGACCCAGTTAAAATAGTCTGTGAAACTCTCTTAGAATCCGCCAATGAATTACTATTTCTAATATACTCATATATACTTCCAAACCCATTTTTATTTTAGTACCTAAGTTGCTCTGGGTTTGTTTATTTACTGTTTCTATCCCTACCACAGTTAAAGTTTTCACTCAAGGGCAGGAATTTTATCTTGCTATCTCTGTAACCTCAGTAACTGGTGCTGCTTTCAGCACAAAACCAGCCCCCAAACATTGGTAGAAAAATAGGTGAATGAACAAAATGCATTATTTTAGGCCTCAAAACTCTCATTTGTAAAATTAGAAAGTTATGGCTAATGATCACTTAGGTAAACTCTATGATGTAATTATTCACAAATAACTTTTTGTTTAAAAAGATAAATGTTTCAATTTGATTAGAATCCATGCTTTATTCAACCTAAAGAAATTTATTAATTTTGTTATACATCGACAACGTTATTGCTGCAGAATAGACAATATTGAGAACAATTTTTATAAAGGTGTTCCTTTAAATAATATGATTTGGAGACCTTCCTCTTCAAAGTGGGATGTAGTTTGCAGCAAACCAACACTTGCTGAGAACAAACAAGAAATCCAGATATGATTTAAAGAAGTTGTCAGTTTCAAGGCACCATGGAACCACAGTAGTAATGGGGACCAGAGGGACTAAAATTACAAAAAATAAGAGCCTCAGAGAAATTATCTTATGGACAAATCACCTTTTCCCTGTGAGCATTTGCCAGTTCTGAAAATGGACTAGTGCTTGAGCATTCAGACTTTGCTTGGGTATAGGACTGCCTCTACGTGACACAAAAACCAACAAAACTTTGGTAATCGTGTGGAGCCAGAATGACGTAACTGTAGAATTGAGAGATCTTAACACATGGCAGGCTTCTCAAGAAATCTGCTGAATTATTAAGCTATGCAAAACAAGGGATGAAAGAAATGAACTTTAAAAAAACTCTGAAAAGCAGAATGGAATTTTCTACGGTCTCATGGCACTAAGATGTAAGGCACCAGGAGCCTTTCAGAGAAATGGGCCCCAGTGAACGTAGCAGATTATCATTTGGAGCCCCTGAAGGCCTAGGCCCTGGGAGCAGGGAATGGAATAGATGTAGATGGAGGCATGCTAAAAGACTAGGAAAAGCACAGGCTGAAAAAGCAAAGCAAGCATCAGAACCAAACTCAGATATGACACAGATTTTGGAATTATCAGATAGCTACTTTAAAGTCACTATAATTCATATGTTAAGGGAAAATGGAAAAAGTAAAGAATGTCCAAGAACAGATGGATAATATAAGCAAAGAGATGGAAATTCTATGAAAGAATAGAAAGGAAATGCTAGAAATCAAAAACACTGTAACAGAAATGAAGAATGCCTTAATGTGCTCATCTATAGACTGGACACAGTGAAGGAAAGAATCAGAGAGCTTAAAGATGTGTCAATAGAAACGTCCCAGAGTGGTTATCACAGAGACTGCATACCCTTAACAAGCAACACCAGCCATGGGCCCAGACAAAGCACCTACAGGAAATGAACTGGATAGAAGTTTGGTGGTGGGAGGAAAAAATGAAAAGCAAAATTAATAATTGAGAGTACAGTAAGGTTAAAACTTAGGAAAATAATCTAAGATTAAATCAAATAGATGGGAAATGGTATTTATATGTATAATTTGTAATAAAAATTGTATTCACTAGATAATTATACAACATAATGTTTCACTTGCTCTTTGGAGAAAGGAGTCTAAACTAATCTCTCTTAGATGATAACTTAAAGACAATTACACTTTAGGCCATTGAAAAATATCTTGGATATATTATCCATTGATTGCTATGAAACATTTTTAAATTTAATGCTGTGATATCTTTCTCTTTCTGTCTCTCTCTGTCTCTCTGTCTCTCTCTCTCTCACACACACACACATACATCTATTCCCTACCACCAAAGGGATCAGGGTTTCCTCTTCACAGACCATATCTCCAGAAGGGCCCTTTTCTCCTCCTATATTTAACATTTGTTGACCTTCCAAGTACTCAAAAACCTTATTCCTAGTTCTTCACAGCAACCAACAAAATCTCTATTGTACAAATGAAGACACTGAGGAGCAAAGAAGCAAAAATGACCTCTTTTAAGGTCACACAAACAGTAAATAGAAGAGCTAGGACTCGATACTAGTAATCTTAATCCAAAATCCATGGAATTTTCATTTTACTACATTGCATTTCACATCTCCTATGAACTTCCCTCTGTCACTTTGTCATCCTCAGCACCGTATACTAAATCTGGGCTTTAAAATGTGTAACTAGTGGAAATAAATTTTTAGTTTTACCTTATGAAATCCCATCAACCTGTATAGTGTAGCTATGAAAGTCAAGAGTATCTTGGCTATTTTAGAAAACATTATTGAAACCTTACCAAACATATTTAGTTTTACCAATCCTTCATGCACACCAGGATGGCTTCTCCCCAATATAAAGGGTTAGACGTGTTTAATATCACTAGGACAACTTTATTCCAAGCTAAGGAGAAGCTATCAGGACACTTTGACCTGGTACGATCCACCGTCCAAACACACTCATCTACCTCCTATAGACAGAAATATAGTTCTCATTGTGGCCACATCTTTTTCTCTCCTGAGGCTGAATGGAAGATCCCTCACATCTTACCTGAAACACCTTTTTACCAGCCTTTGTTGGGCTCACCTCCTCTCTTTCTAGTATTAATACTATGTATTTCAATTAAGTATTTACTATTTATGGGCTGTATTTCTCAGTTTATCTTGACCCAGGGTCATAGAGAATTTCCTTTATTCATCATCATTTTATAAAGCACTTAGTAAATTCTATATGCTGTGTTCAGTACTGTGGATAAAATATAAATAAAGCTCAGTCCTAGCCCAGAGAGTTCAAAATCTACTGGAGAAAAGAGATATGTACATAGATAATATTAATACTGGATTATAACTTTCTTAAGAGAAATAGACTAAGAACCCAGAGTTTATTTTTCGCATGTTCTCTTATTTCCTTCACCTCAATATTTACTATCCTTGTTGACACCAAACTTAATTTTATATTTCAAAGCTCCTTGGCTATTTCAGCACCAAAAATTAGTTAGCATAAGATGGCCTTAAATAAAAACTAAGCAACAAATTCATTATTTTACTTCTTAATCAGACTAGATTAATCTTCACCCACATAAAGATATTGCAGACAGGAAAAGGGGGTTGGCGTATTTACATCACTTTCAAACTTCAGGAAAAATTATATTTAATGAAATGCTGTTATCTCCTAAGTACAGCCATTTAAACTCTACCAGAGAGTCTTGGCATTGTTTCGCTTAATAAATGCAGTTCCTAAAAATATGTACAAATTAATTGAGTGCGTTTAGTTCATACATATGTTGTAGCAGTAAGACTTCAGAGTGATAAATGTAATTAACAAGAGAATACCAATAAGGCATGGAATATCCTATAATTTCTACCCACTTATTACCCATAAAAAGCACCTCAAAGTTTATTATCTCAAATTTTCATGAAACTAAGTGATTATAATTAAGAGCTCAATGGCTCCTCCATTGTCTATTAAACTAAGTCTCATGGGCCTCATTGAAGGAGGCACAATTTGAGAATTGCTTTGTTGGGAAAAATAACAGGCTGAGCACAATTTTTATATCAAAAATATCCAGAAAATGTACCAAATCATGCACAAAAGATAAAATAGAATTAAAATTTAAAAAGATAATGATGCTTTTCTTATTTTAACTTTATTAACTATTAATCGTCACTAAAATCTAGGATGTTCTGCTCTTTGATAAATATGAGGGCTATTTTCAAAAGAGGTCTGGACTCAGCAAAACTTGTGCACTGAATAACATTTGAGTTAATGGGCAGTATTTATAAGACTGTTTGGAAAATTTACAAGAGGAAAATCCAAGGCTGAAATTCAGCTATAGGACAATGGCCTCATTGGAGATTCATGACTAATACTTAGAAATGTATATAATCTTCCCTCATAACTCATTTTAGGTTTTACATGTCTTGTGTTTCTGAGTGTTGCTCCTGGCCTGTTCCCATACTCAGTGGCTGCCACTGCTGCCATCATTAGGCCAAAGACAAACCAGTCAAAGAAGGGACAGATTGGTAGGCAAATATTTTAGAAGGTATATAGCTAAAAATCATGGCTGAGAAGCAAAGAGGTAAAAATGACCTCTTTAAGGGTGGACATGCATACATACGAACATACATATGACTAGTAAATTAGAAGAGCTAAAACTCAAAAATAGTCATTTTAATCCAAAATTCACATGATGGCCTCCTCCAAGATGGCCCCCAATGATCCCTGCCTCCTTGTATTCCTATCCTTGTGTAATCCCTGCTTACATAGTACCAGTGTGTTTTGTGTGATCAATAGAATATGGCAGAAGTGATGGTATGTCACTTCTGATATTAGGTTATAAAAGACATCATGGTTTCCATCTTGGTTCTTCTATCTCCTGTATCATTTGCTTTGGGGGAAGCCAGATGTCATGTCATGAAAAGCCCAATGGAGAGGTCCGTGTTGCGGAGAACCGAGGCCTTTTGCCAACAACGATATTAGTGATCTTAAAAGCAGACCCTACAAGACCAGTCAAGCCTTCAGACAACTGCAGCCCTGGTGGGCAGCTTGGTTGCAACCTCATCAGACACCCTGGGCCAAAACTACCCAGCAGCCACTCCTGTACTCTTGAGCTACAGAAACTGTGAGATAATAAATATTTGTTGTTTTAAACTTCTAAGATATGGGATAATTTGTTATGCAGCAAGATACAACAAATTGAATGACCTTGGGCCTATTTTTAATAAAAAGCCCTAAAAAATAAATTGGTTGGGGAAGAATGGTATTATACGCTAATATCTGAGAAAAAGTCTTGAAGGTAAAGCTAAGATCACTGTGCAAGGGTACTGAGTCACATAGGAAGATATAGGTGAGGACCACTAATATCAGCCTTAAGTTCAAGCTGGGCAAGTGGATTCCGATGGTAAGAGAAAAGAACTAAGTTTGACATCCACGGGGGATGAGGAATCAGGCAGGGAGAGGTGCATAGACTAACCCTTTGGGAATAAATGATTTAGCCCCTGCTTACAAATCCATCCTCATCTCACGCCAGACTCCCACAGCTTATCACGTAGTCACACTGGCTTTCCATCAGTTCTAAGGAAAGACCAAACTCATTCCTATCTCAGGACCTTTCAAACACTCTTCACCAGCTCTTAACTTAGCAGGCCCCTTCCCTGACCACACTTTGTAAGTGGATCCACATTCTGTTATTCTTCTCCTAAACCTTATCATAATCTGCAATCATTTATATATTTGTTAGCTTGCTTCTTAACTGTTCTTCTCATTGAACAGTAAAATCCGTGAAGACAGAGATCCTTTCTCTTCTGTTCACTCCTATATTCGCTGAGCCTAAGACATTTCCTGGCACATAGTAGCCACTCAGAAAATAGCTGTGGAATCTTGTTAGGATTCAGAATAGGTGATTCCTCACAACCAGAGGTAAAACAATTGCTAATCTCAGAAATGGGGCTGTTTGCCCTCTGCCTGCATTCAAAAAATTTATAGGAGCAGATAAGTTAGCAGATGGATGTTTCCCAAATGAGTTGAGTTCTCTCATGCAGAAAGCTGTTTTCTCTAAGATAAGTGATTCTCAAATGTTTGCATGTATCAGAATCACCTGGAAAGCTTGTTAAAATGCAAAATGGCGAAGCTCCACCCCAGAGTTTCTGATTCAGTACATCTAAGGTGGGGACCCAAGAATTTGCATTGCTAAGAAGTTCCCAGGTGATGCTGATGCTGCTGTTGCAATGATCACACTTGGAAAACCACTGACTAAGGAGCCTTCACAGTACCTATTAATATTTCCATATGTCCTTCACCACCCCCATACTTGTTAAAAGGGAGATAAGCAGATAGTAACATTTACATGGCCACGACTTAGGCTTTGTCCTTGTGGAACTTGAAAAAATTAATGAATTTCTCAAAAAAAGCACAATAGAAAAAAATAATTTTAAGCGGGGGGAAAAAAAGTGTTCACAGACTATTTCATCTCTCAGCAAAAGAAATAATACCCCGTGTTCCAAGAAACCAATCTGATGTTGTCGCTCTTGGAAATATCAACAAAGGCCATCACGATTGTTCTATGTGCAAACTGTGTGTGGGGTTTGGGTAAAATTATGAGTTACAGAAATACTACACAAGAGCACATTTCTTTACAACTTATATATCTATGCCTTAAAATTCTGTAATTCTGCTCTAATTGTCATGGAAATTTTACCCTTATTAAAACAAAAATACTAAAATTATAATTATACTAGTACAGGAGCACTAGGCACATTCCAAGTGTGAGTTCTATCTTGATGTCAGTAACAAGGACAGTCTGGAACCCAACACACATGAATCACCCTATAAATGTTAGTTGGTATTACTGCTGGGGTCTCCCAGGAGGCCCAATAAATAGCATACTTTTTCTCCTTCCAAATTCTGAACAAATTTAGAAATACGAGAAAGGGAATCTGGTAAAGACCAAAATATCACTGTAATAATTCATGAACAGCAGATTGGAGTACATAGCTTAATGTGAGAACTAAGTGGCCTTTCCACAAAGAATTCAGGTTCAGACTTCCTGCATGAAAGAGTAGAGGGTACTCACTCCAGGTTTAACTTCTTCACATATCTGCCAGAGATAAGCCAACCCTTTCAATGGAGTAAAATAAGTAGTGAAGAAGTGGAGAGAAAAACAGTGTTTCACCATTCAGCCCCCTCAGAAGGAAACATCAGGAGTAAGAAAGAAATGTCCTCACATTACCACTACTATTATTATTACTACTATTACTACTGTACTTTTCAAAGTCATCCATTTCTTTATATGAAAAGACATTGCTGTGTTTAGTAGTTAAAAAAAAAATTGGCCTCAAGTTCCCCACACCACACCAGGATATGTGTTTTCCCGAAACTTCTTAGCACGCGTTCAAGGTGCTTCATGATCTCGTCCCCACTTACCTCTTCAACACTGTTGCTCGTTGCTCCCTGACAACTTTCTGCTCCAGCCTGGACTAGGAAACCTGCTTTATTCCTTCCTCAGGACCCAATCTTTCCACCAGCTCCAGGGCTCCGCAACAAGAAACTGCAGAAAATATTGATCAGGGGGAAAGCATTGACCCTTCCCCAGGCTGAACCATCTGTGAGAGCCCTCACATTTCAGTGTGCTACATCTCTTCAAACCAGTAGACTTACATGCAATCCTCATGTCGGCTCTGATCTTGTGGACTAAGCAGCGACAACAAGGTACAGAAACCAGTGGTGAAAAGCATCAATGAACTATGGTTCTGCATATTTACTATGTGATAATTTGTCATAAAAATGTACCTCAGCTAAATCTTGGGTTCCAGTTGGAACTTTTTGAAGCTAATGTTTTGGAGGATGGTACTTGAAAATCTCTTTTAAATTGAGTTAGCCAGCTAATTGTTTCCATTTCCCAGAGTTGTTTTAATAAGCCATATCAAAGTTATTAATAGACTTTGCAGCAAAACACATTTATTGCCATCTTGCAGGCCCACAGTGTAGATCGTTTAAGTTTTGATTAATGCCTAGAAGTGTCACTAACTAACTGAAAGTAATTTTTATCACTTGTGTTTCTCAAAAATGTATAGATGCAATAAAGGAGTTTTTCATTAAAGCATTTCATTAAGAGATAGTTCCCAAATTCCTCATAGATAGTGTATGAAATAGTCAATACCTATCTACTCAATCTTTACAATTTCTGTAACAGCCAGCTAAAAATTGGAAAAGATACTGAAAATATCCCAGACCCAGAATATGGTTGACTAACTCTTAAGATCAATATAACAAGTTATCTGTTTTACTAGAGGGACATTTAGGCTGTCTGACAAGGCAGTAACCTACAACTCCAAAGGGAGAAATCTCACTATTGGTAAGATATTGGAATCTAAGTCTCCTTGCAGCAATGAAAATTGATGATTTTAGCTAACTTTTAAGTTAGTAAAGAAAGAACACAACAGATTGCCATGAAATGATAAATGAGTTGGTAAACTGCTTTACCTAATAATAAACACACAAGGATCTACAAAGAAAAACCATGCTCTGGAAACCTTGAGGAAGAAGAAAGGAAAAATTAATGACCAAGATGGAGTCCAGGAAATGTTTGCATAATTTGTCAAATTTAGGAAATTGGGAATTTACCTGGACCTCTTGGAAATAAGCCCAAACCTCTTTCAGAAAGCTGCGTAGTTGCTTTCTAAAACAATTTAGTTGATTTTCCTAGTCATATGTGAAATTTAATGTTTTTTAAATTCTCCCTTGTCCTTATTTTTAGCATCCTAGTTTTGTACACATACAATTTCTTGAGTGCCTAGTGCCTTCATTTTGCCCATCACAACCTACTTCCCCTCACTTTAGTGTCTTACCTAGTCCTGTATTTCCAGACAGTTCTTCTAGCTTCAAAGCTTTCTGATTTCAAGTTGCAAATTTGCAAGCTATAGCCTATATTGTCTTCTAGCACCATAAAGTATTAGATTTGGAAAGAACCTTATGGATCATTTAGCCTACATTTTTGTAGATGAGGAAAACAATTTACTCTTGATGTCATTGAGTGATTAACAGTTTAATTTTCTTTTCTCTCATGTTCTGGCTTTGATTACAGAAAAATTGTACCTTCTGCCAAATGAGGCACGTGTTTCCTAAAGGAATCCAACAGGAATAATGGGCATTTCTGTATGCATAGTTTGAGGGGAGCCAGGCAACCATTTAGAGCCCTCACACTCTACCATATATGTAGCTACGCACTTTAATGTTGAGTCAAGTCAATTTTGCTGAAATCACATCACAAATCAGCATACATACAATTAGTAAAGTAGTGTTTACGCCTTGGTAGAAAACTATTTTAGGTATTCACTCTAGAGTCCCTCAACTGGATTTTAACTTCTGTTAGCATGTGCTAGAAAGGAATACAGTTAACCAGTAAGGAAACCCAGTCTCTTGGGGAAAAAACCCAAGAAATATAAATTCAGATTTTAGTAATCTCGATAAACCTACTGCCTGTATATGTAAGTGTCTGCTGTATGCAAGTCATGCTATGCTCTAAGCCACATTGTCCCTCCACTCAGTGAGCTTATGATTTTTTTAAAATATAAATCATGAAAAGTTTTAACTTAATTCAGAATATATAGTGTAATCCTTAGAGCAAACAGAGAAGATTTCAACATTCTTTTGAACTACACAAGGAATATTCTCCAAGTAGACTATCTTCTGTGTCATAATATTCTCTGGCCATATCAAAATTAAACAACAACAACAAAAAATCACAGAAAGATATCAAGAAAATTCTCGAATATTTGAAAATTAATAAAGAAACTTCTAAATAACCTATGGTCCAAAGATGAAGTGTCTGAGGAAATTAGAAAATATTTTTAACTGAATAAAAATAAAAACACAATATACCAAAACGTACGAGAAGCCAATAGAGAAGTACTCAGAATTTTAAGCATTGTGTTTATATTAATAAAAAGAAAGGCCTCAAACAATCTAAGATTCCACCTTAATAAACTATAAAAAGAAGAGAAAATTAAACCCAAATCAAGCAGAAATACTACTACTACTAGTAATAGTGATAATAATAATAAATATTAGAAGGGAAATAACAAAAATGATAGAGAAAATCCATAAAACCAAGAACTGGTTCTTTGAAAAGCTCAATAAAATTGAAAAGCCTCTAGTGAGAGTAACTGAGAAAACAATAAAAGACACAAATTACCAATATCAGGAACAAAAAAATGACTATCACTACAGACCACACAGACATTAAAAGAACAGTAAGGAGGGGCCAGCCCGGGGGCATAGTGGTTAAGTTCACACACTTCACTTCCGCAGCCAAGAGTTTGCAGGTTCAGATCCCAGGCACGGACCTGTGCATTGCTTATCAGGCCATGCTAAGCTGGCATTCCACATATAAAGTAGAGGAAGATGGGCACGGATGTTAGCCCAGGGCCAATCTTCCTCAGCAAAAAGAGGAGGACTGGCAATAGATGTTAGCTCAGGGCAAATCTTTCTAACCAAATAAAAAAAAGAACAATAAGGGAATAAATATTCTGAATAACATAACGCTCATAAATTCAACAACTTAGATGAAATATACGAATTCCTTAAAAATCTCAAACTACCAAAACATAGTCATGAAGAAAGATAACCTAATTTTTCGTCTAAAAATAAATCGAATTGGTAGTAAACAACTTTCCACAAGGAAAATTCCAGGCCCAGATTGTTTCAATGGTGAGTAGACAAAACATTTAAGAATGAAATAATACCAACTCTACATAACATAGTCCAGAAAAGAGAAAAGGAGGGGGCACTTTCCAACACATTTATAAGGCCAAGATTACCCTGATATCAAGACCAGACAAAGACGTTAATACAAAATAAAACTACAGACCAATATCATGAACATATATGATTCATGAACATATATACAACAAAACCCTCAACAAATATTGTCAAACTAAATCCAGCACTATATGGAAGTTAAAATATCATGGCCTAATGGGATTTATCCTGAATGTAGCCTACTTCAACATTTGTAAATCAAAAATACAATTTACCATATGAAGAAACTAAAGAAGAAAAATCACAAGATCAGCAAAAAGCAGTAAGGGCATTTTACAAAAGTCAACACATTCATGAGAAAAACTCTCAGCAAGCTAGGAATGCAATGTTTTAAGACTGAATGCTTTCTCCCTAAGACTGGGAAGAGGACAAGGATGTCTACCCTCAACCTTCCTAGTCATCATCAAACTACAAGTCCTGACCAGTGCATTAAGATGAGAAAAATAAATAAAAGGCACGCATATTGCAGACGAAGAAATACACCTGTCTCTTTTTACATGACATGATTGTCTAAAGTAGAATATCCAAAGGAATTAAGAAAAAAATCTTCTAAAACTAATGAGTGTGTTTATCAAAATCCCAGGATACAAGATCAATAAACCCCAAAACCCAACTGTATTTCTATTTACTAACAAGGAACAATCGGAAATAAAAAAAATTTTTTTTTTTTTATGTGAGGAAGACCAGCCCTGAGCTAACATCCGTTGCTAATCTTCCTCTTTTTTTTTTTTTTGCTTGAGGAAGACTGGCCTTGGGCTAACATCCGTGCCCATCTTCCTCTACTTTATATGGGACGCCGCTACGGCATGGCTGACTGCCACTGCGTTCGCGGGCGCCCGGGATCCGAACCGGCGAACTCCGGGCTGCCAAGCGCGAACCAAGCCGCTGCGCCACCGGGCCGGCCCCCGGAAATAAAAAAATTTTTAAAGAGCTGTTTATAATAGCACTCAAAAATTAAATAGGTAAAAATCTAACAATATATTTCAAGATTATCTATGCTGAAAATTACAAAACACTGAAGAAAGAAATCAAAGAACATCTAAATAAATAAAAACATATATGGGGCCGCCCGGTGGCGCAGGGGTTTAGTCTGCGCTTGGCAGCCTGGGGTTCGCGAGTTCGGATCCCGGGCGCCCGACGATGCACTGCTTGTCAGCCATGTCGCAGCGGCGTCCCATATAAAGTAGAGGAAGGTGGGCACGGATGTTAGCCCAGGGCCAGTCTTCCTCAGCAAAAAGGGGAAGATTGGCAATAGATGTTAGCTCAGGGCTGGTCTTCCCCACAAAAAAATAAAGAAATAAAAATAAAGACATATATAACGCTCATTGATTAGAAATCTCAATATTGTTAAAAGGTCAAGTATTTCCAAATTGATCTACAGATTCGACATAATCTCAATCAATATCCTAGCAAGGTTCTTTGTAGATATCTACAAGCTGATTCTAAAATATGTGGACAAGCAAAAGAACTAGAATACCAAAATAATTCTGAAAAAGAATATAGTTGGAAGACTAACATTACCTGATTTTAATATATACTATAAAGCTGCACCCATCAAGACAGCATGATATAGTGAAAGGACAGACATAGATGAATGGAACTGAACGGAGGGTCCAGAGACACACCACATGGCCAATTTACTTCTAACGAATTTCAATAGAGAAAGAATAATCTTTTCAACAAATTGTGCTGGAACAACTCGACATCCATATGTATGAAAAGGAAAAGGACCTCAATCTATATCTCACAACTTATACAAAGATTAACTCAAAATGGATCATAGGCCTAAGTATAAAACATAGAAATATAAAATGTTTAGGAAAAGAACATAGAGAAAATCTTTATGACCTTGCATTAAGCAAAGTATTCCTAAATACAACATCAAAACACAATCCATAAAAGAAAAAACTGATAAATTGAACATCATAAAAAAAAATAAAACCTTTTTTTCTGTGAAAAACCCTGATAAGAGCAGGAAAAAACAAGCTACAAATTAGTAGAAAAATATATGCAAATCACATATCTGACAAAGCACTTATATCCAGAATATATAAAGATCTCTCAAAGCTCAATAATGAGAAAACAATCCATTTTTTTAAATGGGCAAAATATTGAAAAGCCACTTCAGAACGAAAGATATACGGATGTCAATAAGCACACAAAAAGATAATCAACATCATTGGTTATGAAGGAAATGAAAATTAAAATCACAATGAGATACCACTACGCATATGTGAGAATGCCTAAAATTAAAGACAAAATAATTATAATACCAAATCCTGGTGAAAATGCAGGAGAACTAAAACTCTCAGACATTGCTGGTTGGAATGCTACATGGAACATCCAAGTTGAAAAACAGTTTGGCAGTTTCTGGTGAAGTTAAACAAGGAAGCTCAGAAGTCACTTCCTACTTCAATGATGAAGGAGAAAAAGGGAAAACTGAGAAATGAAAAACCCAAACATGTTTCAGTCACAAGTTACTATTAAGATGTAGCAAGATGTAATGGAGAGAATGTGAACTCCTGTCCTGGAGTCCCCCTTTTGATCATTTGTGTACTTGACCATGCTCTCTAAGAGACTAAGGTTTACGTCTGCAAAACAGAACTACTAATACAAGCTACCCAAGAATGTTATAAAATCCAAATCATTTAATAAATTTCAAATATATTTATTTTTTAGAATCAAATGAAGACTTATGATACTAATATGATCATACTGAAAACGTTGAAACTGGCTTTCCCATGATCTAAAGACAGTTGATCTGTGCTCTGAAATAAGTAAATGATTTATTTTAAAATGTACCAGTATGCTGAATGGATATGGGCTTTGTTTTCTCTAGAAATGTTATCTCATATCCATTTCAGTGGAGAAAATGGACTTCTTCCAGGGAAAAAAAATTTAAGTTGACCACCAAAAAGGGCATTATCGTATCGAAGTGAGTTTAATAGAATGAGCATTTTGAATGAAATGAGCATAGAACAAGGAGAAAAGCATATATTCACCCCCTAACAATTCTGGATAAAATCATTCCTGCTATCACACCTTAGCTTTAATACTTTTTTGTGGACATCAATATGTAAAGAGTTACAACTAAGAAAAATATAAAGCTGTATGTTATAAAGAACTTTTGTGAGATAGTATAGACAAACATTCTTTTTCATGTCATGTAATTACTTAACTCTATTCAATTCTACATTGTGTTTTTACCTGCCAAGTTTTCTTTGTTAATTTAGCATGTGTGTGTGTGTGCGTGTGTGTGTGTGTGTGTGTAAGTGAGTGTGTATTTAAAGGCAGCTTCAGTCATGGCACTGCTGCTGAAAACAAACTGAGCAGCTGGACAATCTGCATGCTGTGAAATGATGAAACTGGATGTTCTTACACCTTCAGTCTATTTATTGCGGGAATAAAACAGATTTGCTATATTTAAGCCATAGAACAAAATGTAATGAAAACTGAAATTTTTGCAGAAATGCAGTGCATAAACTGCAAAGAGAAGAAAAGAAAGAAATGTTTAGTTTATATAGATCGTGACAGTGGCAAAGAAGGGACATGGAAACAAGGTGGATAGTTGATAAGTCAAGAGAAGAAAGACATTTAGCCAAACAACATAGCTTGTGAAAAGAAATTATCACATAAAATTAGCAAAGAGAAAACTTCATTAAATCTTAATAGCTTTCTAACAAAGTCTGTGAATGAGTAATGTAATATTTGTAAAAAAGTCTAAATGCTACAACAATTAGAAAACATAAAAATAGATGGACAATAATCAGAGATGAATCATGAAGGCAAATCCTACCTTCAACTACTAGATTTTTGGTAACTTCTCTTCAGTTAGTAAATCAAAGCTAAAAGCTTTCCTCATCAATAGGTAAATGAACATATGTTCTTGATCTTTGCTTTAATATAAATTCACAATTTCTTCCTGAAAGTTGCCTTTTAATTTTTTCTTAGCTAACAGTGACCTCTCGAATGAAATTAATGTTTTTTCTCATTCCACATTGAGAAACAGCTATTTCTTATGATTAAGTCGTTCTTGACTTCAAGATTGTTCTCGTTAATTTAATCCTAAACTAGTTCAAAATTAATCTGCAATAAAATGCAAATGAGATGAATTCTAATTAAAAAGCAAATTCAATGAGTTCTCCAAAACTAATTTTTCATTAAAATCCCCAGGCTAGATTTCACACCTTGTAATACTACAAAATTGTTTGGGTTTTGACACTGAAATGAAACCATACTTCAGTGTATCCAAGAAAAAAAAAGACAACAATAAGCCAATTTAATAATAGCAAATAGCATAACTTTTAAGTACTTAAACTCTAAGTAAAAGTTCAAATTATTTAAACCCATAGACATTTAATTTAGGTACATGTCCTATTCTAATATCCCCACCCATGTCCCTCAATCTTTTATTTTTTTAACAAATGCTGTATGTTTTCATTGTTGTAGGCAAAGTGTGGGATATAAAGAAATAACATGCTTGATTTCTACCCTAAAGTAGTTCATAATCTGTTTGCAAGTGAGACTTGCATGTGAATATTCAAATGACAAGAGTAGAATTCACATTTGAAAAATAGGAAAGGTAGTCCTTAATTGCCAAATAAGTGGTACAGACACAAACACAGTTCAGTTCAGAGAAGGAGATCCGTCTGAGCTGGAGTGTCATAGGAGCATCTACACGACGCCAAGGAATGTGCTATATGCTAGAAACACAAAAAGAATGAGACAGGTTCCCATCTTCCAGGAGCATCCAGTCTAGTTCACAGACTGGCAAAATGTAATCACAAAACAACGTGAGCTGCGTCTAAAAGTATATGTGAGATTTAAGTATACACACCAAAGAGAGGGGACCATTGCAAATGTGAATAACAGCATGGTGGAAAGATAGTAATTATTTTGAACAACCATGGGCTAGGCACTTTACATACATTATCTTTATCCCAAAACAATACTACAAAGTCATTATTGTCATTATCATCATCATCATCATCAGCGCTGTTTTCTAATGAGGAGAAAAGTTAAAACAAGTTAAAGAACTTACTCCAAAACATTTGGCCAGTAAACGACAGATTCATAATTTGAGCCTATCTGGCCACAAATCCTCTGTCACAGGTGCAAACATTTAAAAGGAAGTCCTGGGCCGGTCTGGTGGTATAGCAGTTAAGCTCGTATGTGCCACTTTGGCAGCCCCCGGGGTTCACTGGTTCGGATCCTGGCACAGACTTACTCACTGCTCATCAAGCCATGCTGAGGCAGAGTCCCACATGGAAGAGCTACAACTTGGATACACAACTGTGTACCTAGGCTTTGGGGAGAAAAAAGAAAAAGAGGAAGATTGGCAACAGATGTTAGCGCAGGGCCAATCTTCCTTAAAAGAAAAAAGGGGAGTCCTTCTTCACATGTTTTATGTGAGTAGAAAGATTGTGCTCACCTCTCACTGGGTATAGATCTGCAATCATAAAATCCTAAATCTCATATATTACTTCTGTGTTAGTTTTTGTTTTTTATTGTTGGGACATTAATCACCACAAAATTAGCAGGTTAAAACATACATTTAGGAAAAAAAAAAACCATACATTTAGGGGTCAGGAGTCTGGGAAAGGCTGAACTGGGTCCTCTGCTGAGGGTCTCACCGGCTGCAATCAAGGTGTCAGCCAGGGCCGCATTCTCGTCCGACGCTCGGGGTCGTCTTCCAAGCCCATGAGGTTGTTGGCAGAATTCAGTTCCTACAACTGTAGCCTGAGGTTCTCAGCTCCCAGAGGCCTCTTTCGGTTTCCTGCCGCATGGCCCCCTCCTTAGGCGGTTCACACCTTAGCTGCTTGCTGCTTGGAGAGTTTGTTAACAGAGAAGGCCCAGTCTCTTTTTCAAGGGCTTTTACCTGATTCCCCCTGATAATTTCCCTATCGATTATTGCAAAATCACTGATTTGGGACCTTAATCTTATATGCAAAATCCCTTCACATTTGCAATAGAACATGACCTAATCAAAGAGGTGACATCCCCCTGGGTGACTTTTGCCATATTTTATTGATTAGCAGCAAGGTCCTGCCCACAGATCATAAAAGGATGTGCATAGCAGAAGGCAAGGGTAAGCAGGAGGTCTGCCTGCCGCACCTCCCTTCAAACTTTGTGCATGTTCCCCTTCAATTTTCCTCTTTGGAATAAACACAGAAAGAGGAGCAGTAAAGGATAATTTGGGGTACATAACCCCTGCTTGTGAACCTCTAGCTAGAGAGTAGTTATGAGATAAGAAAAAAGGAAGCATTTTAGGTATCAAATTTTGGGTGCATGGCCCCTGTCAAATTACTATAAAATTTGGGTCCATAACTCCTTGTTTCTAGCTAGAGAGTAGGGATGAGAGAAGGAAATAAGAAACATTTGATAAGCACAGATATCAGTAATAAATGTGTTTTAATTCCTAAACTTGAGACTTGGGCACTGAGCAGATACCAAACACCATTTTCTGGAGCTCTTGTCACGCAACTACTGTAGCACATTAATTGAGCATCGTTTCAATCGCCAGAAATTAGAATGCCGCTAGACACAACGCCATGTGGCTTGCAGAAACAGTAATAGTACAAAACAGTTTGAACTCCCTATATCTACTAGAAGAGACAGCAAATGAGTAGCTTTTCTGTAGATGACCTGTTTTAGGAGGGGCCTGTGAGAGAGAAGTTTGGAAAGGTTGATTAATTTGGGGGAAAAATGCATGTAAAGGATAATTGAGTCATATGAAACTCATATGCTTTGTACAACGTTTAAATCTCTAGTTTGACTAATGAGGAACCCTAGAGGGGATTTTCCAACATTCACTGGCTCAGTGCATGTTTATCACTACAGCTTAAGGGGAGACAAACAACCCAATGAGCCACTATACTCACAATCATGGAAGCCCTGTTTCATGGCAACTCACAGACATTCTAAAATGCACACCAAAGATCCATCCAAGCCCAAGGCCAGCTGCATCCCCAGATCAAACAAAATTGGGTCAACAACGACTGTGTGACATGAGCCGCATAGGCCTGATCATCATTACTTTAGACCTAAGGACACCCACTTTTCTCCACATCCATATCATTTCTTTGCTGTGATAAATATCTCTAATCCAGACAGCAGAGTAACTGTTGACTTTCACTTTCAACAACTTAGATAAATTCACCCTCTGAATATAGAGAGAGTTGGCATTCATCGGGATCAGACATGTTACTTAATAAGCCAAATGTACCAAGGGATTCCAAGTCCTCCACGTAGAGAATGCAAGCTAGAAGAGTTACTGCATTAACTCCAAAGTGCCTATTGGACTGGAACACACCCATAAACTTCAATTTCTCTCTCTAGCCATGTATCTACTGCTGTAATGACAGTCTGTCCCAAAGAGAGCCTAATCTCTACACAGATTTTTTTAAGCCACAAACATTAACTTTGCAATGTTCAGAGAATATTGGACTCAATTACCCTAGAGGCTTTGTTAAACCTAATTTAAAGCCCTAAAATTAAATCTTATTCAGCACTTGCCCCTTTGGGCCTTCTAGATATACCTAATCTCCTGTCCAATGGAATTCTTTTACCAAAGAATTATCAGGCTGATAAGCCTTTGAAAGAAATTTTGCCATAGGGAGTCATACTGCTATGATGGAGTTGTCCTGAAAAATGCTGTCTTTACGTATTTCACGATTCCCGAAATACTCTTCTTATAAATCACACTTGAGTATCACTGGCTTTTATTAGGGAACCGAAATATACTGCTAACCTCCAGGCATAGTAGAAAATAACCACCTTCTCCCATCTAAAACTCTTCAACAAATCAACACAAAATTTTAAAATCTGGGAGCTATGCCTTTTGCATTATGCTACAATCATAGGCCCATTCTTAGAATGAATTTTCTCTCCAAATCTTCTCTGATTCCTGAAGTTTGATTATTATAGATTCATAACTTGAGATTTTAATCATGGTAAAAATGCAAATATCCCTAGGGGAAGAAATACTTTGTTCTAATAGTTAATTTATTTGTTTTGTTTTGTAGGAGCAGAGAGAAGTTTCTGAAAGTGAATCCAAGGAGAGAACATGAGAATTTGGAGTACAGGATAAGAAAGTTGTTTATACCAAAGTGGTCACTTCTTAAATATATATTTAGAGATGGACTTTAAAAATCCCAGGAAATTTGTATAAATGGTAATAATTGATATTTATATTACATTAAATATATTAATTGAGTTCTTACTCTCAGAAAGGCACCATCCAAGCACTAGGCATGGATTGTAATCTAGTGGGGGTACATCCATGTAGCAAATGAATACCTGAAATCAGTCCATTTGACTTTTCTTTGTCTTAAATGTTTACAAAATATCCCAGAAGAATATGCCAGAGAGATAAATAAAAGGAAATATTAGATATAGAGTGGATGAGTCTTAATTCATTCAGGTACTATAACTGGAGATTAATATTCTGGAGCAGTTCCTTGGAACAGAATACACATTGCATCAAAACCACCAACCAATTTTATTTTTAAAAAATCAATCAAAACTTCTATAGCAAGCAAGTATGGTGGGCTATAAGTATTAAAAAAAATTCCTTCCCATGGAAAACAGTTGTAATAGTGTATAAAATATTAAAAACAACCTACCTTTTTTCAATGCATGACTGACTTCACTTTAAAATAAGGAATCTTCTCAGAGATAAGAAACAGCAAGGGAAAATGGAATCCAGTGAGCTATGCAGAACACTGGAGCAGGCACTTTCCCCAGGCTTGAGTGCAGGGGGCAAGAGATAAAGCCTAGAGACTAAGCAGAGTAGAAGATCAAGGTGAATAATCTTTGGAGAAATGTCTGTTTGGGTCTTTTGCCCATTTTTTAATTGGGTTGTTAGTTTTTTTGTTGTTGAGATGTATGAGTTCTTCATATATTTTGGAGGTTAAACCCTTATCAGATATATGGTTTGCAAATATCTTCTCTCAGTTGTTAGGTTGTCTGTTCGTTTTGTTGATGGTTTCCTTTGCTGTGGAGAAGCTTTTAGTTTGACATAGTCTCATTTGTTTATTTTTTTTAATGTTTCCCTTGCCCGGTCAGACATGGAACTTGAAAGTATGTTGCTAAGACCGATGTCGAAAAGCATACTGCCTATGTTTTCTTCTAGAAGTTTCATGGTTTCAGGTCTTACATTCAAGTCTTTAATCCATTTTGAGTTAATTTTTGTGTGTGGTGTAAGGTAATGGTCTACTTTCATTTTTTTGCATGTGGCTGTCCAGTTTTCCCAATACCATTTGTTGAAGAGAACAGACGGCCAACAGGCACATGAAAAGATGTTCAACATCATTAACTATCAGGCAAATGCAAATCAAAACTACAATGAGGGGCCGGCCTGTTGGCCTAATGGTTAAGTTCGCCAGTTCAGATCCTGGGCACAGATCGACGCACTGCTCATCAAGCCATGCTGAGGCAGCATCAAGAGCAACTAGAAGGATGCTCAACTATGACATACAACTATCTACTGGGGCTTTGGGGAGAAAAAAAGCAAAAAAGGAGGAAGATTGGCAAGAGATGTTAGCTCAGGGCCAATCTTCCTCAAAAAAAAAAAAACTACAATGAGATACCACCTCACGCCTGTTCTATAATTAACAAGACAGGAAACAACAAGTGTTGGAGAGGATGTGGAGAGAAGGGAACTCTCATACACTACTGGTGGGAGTGCAAACTGGTGCAGCCACTATGGAAGACAGTATGGAGATTCCTCAAAAAATTAAGAATAGAACTACCATAAAATCCAGCTATTCCACTGCTGGGTATTTATCCAAAGTACATGAAAACACCAATACATAAAGATACATGCACACCTGTGTTCACTGCAGCATTGTTCACAATAGCCAAGACTTGGAAGCAACGTAAGTGCCCATCACAGGATGAATGGATAAAGAAGATGTATATACACAATGGAATACTACTCAGCCATAAGAAACAATGAAATCCAGCCATTTGTGATAACATGAATGGACATCAAGGGTATTATACTTAGCGAAATAAGTCAGAAGGAGAAGGTTAAAAACTGTATGATCTCACTCATAAGTAGAACATAAAAACAACAAAAAACAAACACACAGAGACAGACATTGGATTGGTGGTTACCAGAGGGAAAGCGGGGAGGGAAGAGGGCGAAAGGGATGATTAGGCACATGTGTATGGTGATGGATTGTAATTAGAATTAGAATTTGGGTGGTGAAGATGATGTAATCTATGCAGAAATAGAAGTATAATGATGTACACCTGAAATTTATACACTGTTATAAACTAATGTTACTGCAGTAAAAAAGAAGATCAAAGCAAACACCCCTGCATAAAGGAAGGATCCCTGGAGGGAAGGGCAACACCCTCACAAGGTCTACTGGCTAAAACCTGGCCCACAAAAGAAGATGGTAAATATATTTGCATGTCTAGACCTTCACTCTGAGTGGAGCTGGAAAAATAAGAAGTGAGCCTGCCAGTTCCAATTCTGGGTGAGAAGGAGTAGGCACACTGCACCCTGTCTCCCTGACTGAATGCAGCTATAAAACTTGGACTAAATGTGTGGACTCTGAAGAGTAAATAATAGCAGGTGGATTGGAAAACAAGACCAGAATTTGAAGTACCACCAAACTGATGGTTAGCTTCTCCCTTTTGTCCCAAGGTATCACCCAACCTGGACCCAAGGCAGCCCAAAACACAGAAGTGCAGGCACCCAGGAGGAAGAGAGAGAGTTCCAGAAACCCTCAAGTTCTGTCTTGAAGAATAGGAAAGGAGTTTTCTAACACTCAGCAAAGTGGGGGGAATTCCCCCATTCTTCTCTTCTCTCATATCCCAGCCCCCAGGCAATCCCACTGCAGTGGTGGAAACAAAAGTACCATTGGCAACAGCCAGGGCCCCAGAAGTACCTAAAATAGGAGGAAAGGGCACCTTCCTCTCCAACTGGAGGACTGATGGTCCTAAGAGGATAGGGCAAGCAAGCCTCCTTGCTTTTTTCCTTTCTCTGTCCCTCCATCACCTGACTCCAGACATAGGCCCAGTCACAGGAGGAGAAGGCAGAGCAGATAAGCAAAGCCCAGCTCCAGGCCAGAAGATTGAAAGGAGGAGTACGAGAGAATCTTTTAGGAAACTAAGAAACTAAGGGAACTTCCTTAACCTGAGAAAAGGAAACTATTTTTAAAAAGAAAAGAGAGTTACAGTAAATATCACAGAAAATTATGAAATGCTGAAAAGGTTACATTTAAGTTAAAAAGTCAGGTAGGTAGCTATCACCACTTGCCTTTTTAAGCTTAACAGTAGGTACACTAGTGTTTGCCTTATTATTATTATTATTGCTATATAATATGTAAATTGTGTTGTGAACACTTTTATGCTTATAATATATTTAGCAAAAAAGTAAAAAAATATTACAAAGCAAACAAAAATGTGTATTCATTACTGTATATATATAGTTCATGTTGTGCCTAGGGAAATACACTACATAGGAAATTTGAAATCAAGGTTTCTAGCCTCCACTATCACTAACTGTCTGTGTGACTTGTATGAGTCATTTCACACTTCAGAGCCTCAATTTATTTTCTAATAAACTAACTGAGTTAGACACAACATCCTTTAAGATATAGTCAGATATTGTATGATTCTTTTAAACTAACTGATAATCGGGCTCTGGGTTTTCATTACTTAACCTGAATACTTCCGTGTATTTAGGGTACAATTTTGCATTCTTGACAAAGAATGACAAAATTAAAATTACACAAAATTCAAATTTCAATATCCACAAATAAAGTTTTATTGAAACACAGCGTGCTCATTATTTATGTTTTGTCTACGGTGCCTTTGTGCTGGAACAGCAGAGCTGAGTGTGTGCAACAGAGACCACTTGTGGTCCTCTCACTACTTTTCACTGTTGCTCAGTGCACGAATCACAATATCATAGTTATAACTTGGCAGCTCTTCAAAGACCACACATATCACCACATTGAGACTTCATTGTTTTTATTACCACTGCATACCCATCATGTAAAAAACAAGAAAAGAAAAGCAGGCTTTGTACTTTTAAGGCACGGTCAAGCGTGGAGTGTTTTGTTATTGAATTAGGTCATCAAGCATTGTATTTATTGTGCAGTGACACTATAGCTGTGCTAGAAGATTATAGTATATGCTGATATTACCAGATTAAGCACTTACTGCAATATTGATTGCAGCAGCAGAAGAAATGTGACAAGAGAAAATAAACTTATGACTATGACTCTTTCTGTGAGAACAGTTTTTCAGAGTTGAAGACATTATGAGAAAAATCAAATAGTCAATTTCTTAAAAACATAAATGATTTTGAGTGCTTTTCCTTAGCTTTGATGAATTGAGAGATGTTACCAATATGACTCAGTTGTTTAAGATGTCAGTACCAAGTTTGAAGTGATCGAAAAATTAATCTTGGTGAGGAAACTGAGTGGAGCAAGAATATTTGCAGATAATATTTTAAAAGAAGTCAATAAAATACTATTGGTGGGGGCCGGACCTGTGGTGGAGTGGTTAAAATTCTGTGCACTCTGCTTTAGCTGCCTGGGTTCATGGGTTCGGATCCTGGGCACAGACCTATACCACTCATCAGCTATGCTGTGGAGGCAGCCCACATACAAAGTGGAGGAGGATTGGCACAGATGTTAGCTCAGCGACAATCTTCCTCACCAAAAAAAAAACCCACTACTGGGGACAAACCAAAACGGAATCTGCTAAGATGTGCTAAAACTGATGGTAGTAAAAATAGGTTCAGAGAAGAAAAATGTTTAGTTGGACAAATTTACAAAGCTTGGAAAAATGTAAGGTATTTAAAGCCTATGGTTATTCATTGTATTGTTCATCAGTAAGTACTTTGCAGAAAATATTTGAATTTGTCGTATGTTACTGAACCAGTAGTGTCAAAAGTGAACTTCACTCACTTTCGTGAACTTAACCACCATCAGTGCCATGAATTTTTGTCGGAAATAGAAGCTATTCCATTATATAGCAATTCGATGACCTAAAGTTTTGATGCAATTTTTAAAAATTTAGGCCAAGAATAAAATTTTTCTAAATGAAAAGAACTACCTTCAACCACTATTATTACACACTGAATGCATTCTGAAGTTAGCTTTTTCTGTAGGTTTGATCACTTTTCTTCACAAATTCCACCTAAAATTACAAGGCAAACAATATTTACATGCAAAACTTGTACTATGATAAAGTCATTACACTGACAACTAATGTTTTTGGAATCACATGTAACGTCAAGCTGCTTCAGATACTTCACATTCTGTCAAAATTTAAAACAACAAGTGTGATCTCCATCCCCGCGCAAGGTTGCATTTGATATATCTTAGGTGATTAAAGTACAGTTCCAGCAGTGTTTTGGGAACCTTGATGCAAGTGCAAAGGAAATATCCATATTTCAAAATCCATTTTCCTGTGCAGTTGAGGAGCTTTCCCCCTAACTTTCAATTAGAAATGATTAATCTGCAATGAAATGATACGCTAAAAGGCAAATAGCAAGAGAAGAATCTAATAGAAATATATAAATGCCTCGCAAGCATTCAATATGCTCAATTAAAATCGTATGCTCCTGTATTTATATTAGTATTTGGCAATAACTGTGTGAAAAGACATCTTCAAAGATGAAATACACAAAATTTTATTACAGTTCAGCATTAACAAATAAACATTTATAATCAACTTTGATGTTGGGGACCGCTAACTTCGAACATCAATTAAGCAAAACATTATCTCTCCAAAATAAAATAAAATTCCACTCTTCTTATTAGCAGATTTGTATTACAAAAAATTGTACCCAATTATTATTCTTATTATATTTTTAATTTCATCAATAAAAATATTATGGAAATTTTTCTCTATTATATAAGTACCTATCTAATACCCTTGATTTTACTTCTTGTCCTGAAAAGCCTAAAATATTTTACTATCTGGTTTTTTATAGAAAAAATTTGCCAACTTTTAGACCAAATTACAAAATTAACCATACCCAACATAGCCTACATAGAATTTACTCACACCTCCTTTTACACATTTGTTTTATCAATGCATCTTGCTATGTCTTCCTCATCGGGCAACTATCAACATGATGTCATCAATATGATTGATAATATGGCAGAGAGTCAGAATGTTGCTATAACCCTAAGGCAAGATGAAGGCATATTGCTATGCCAATAGGTGAAAGCAAACTGCTTATTAACTCAGATTAAAAAAATCTATTCACCAGATTATACAGACACCACTGGCTATATTTATTTGCTTCACTAAATATACCATATCTGTACTAGCATCTGCAATTGCAGTCTCCATTGATTAATTTTATTATAATCCACTGTCCCTCAAATTAATAAATCTAACCTTATTTAAAATCATGTTCCCCTCTCCCTGGCCTAGCACTCTCAGCATATATTGAAGCACAGATCCTCCAGATTTTAAAGGTTTTACAAATCTTTTCATGTGTAAACCTTTCCTCTAGGGTTTGAACTTACAATTGACCTTGTTTAGCATAGGGCATTGTTGGAGGAGGTCATTGAGAGGATGTGACCAACAGTTGACCCACAAGCTGGACCCAGGCAACAGGAGGCTCCTCACCCCTCCCCTGTCATTGGAATGTATGTTTCACCCACCATTCCCACAGCTGGAACCATTTTCAAGGAGCCAGCCTTGAGAGAGCAATGTGTTGTTGAGACCATGTGGGTGGTATACGTGATTGAACCCAGTTAAGGCTTCTGTATAAACTTTTAAATTTCTGGTGGGCAGAGATCTACTTGTCTTGTGGCTGCCCAAGACAAGCCTTGTATGTGAAATCTCTTGTTTATTAAACCTGCCACCTACTAATCTGGGGTGGCCTACCTCTTTCTTCGGTTTTTCCTTGCCCTCTGTGTACAGGGGCCAATTTGTGAACCAACAATTGGGAAGCCAGCCAGGAGACCAGAGAAATGGGTCTTGTGCAAGATGCATCCTCGGGGGAAATCCTGGGTTGGCCATTGACCTCTATATGGGGAGGGGTGGCCCATATGTTAAATGTTTGTGAATTGCCCCATGAATACGAGGATGCCCCAAAACACCAGCTGCTTTAATGCACTTATTTAAAGAACTGTGCATAGTACACTGTAGAAAAGAAGGGAAAAGAATGGCTGATGCACTGGGCTGGCCTCTACTGTGGGCAGTTTGGCTGATCACTGATGTCCAACTAGAAGTTGAAGCTCTAGTTTGAGAGTTGGAAGAAGAACTGAGGTTAGAGAAGGACATACCATTGTCTGCTACTCTGCTAGCTTCAGGCTGGCAGACAAGGTGGGAGAGCAGGAAAATCAGTTGGAAACCTTAGCATGCCATTTTGCAAAGCTAGGAGGGCACAAGCTGCTGTGGATTAAGGTATGAGTGCTTATGACGAAATCTGATTTGTATGCCAAGAGGTGGAATCCCTGGGAAAGTGAGGAGAGCAAAGAGGAGGAGGATGTGGTGATTGACAGTGAAACAGACAAAATGCCCCATGCAGTCTGACCCCTGATACAAAGGAAAGCAGAAGCTCAGCCACAGCAACGCCAACCAGCAGGGCAGACCCCAGTTCAAGAAACGCTCATGATGAGAGAATATACTCCCACTGAGCTTATTGATATGACTGCCAAGTTCCAGCAAAAGGCCAGAGAATGTATCCAGGCATGGTTAGTGTGGCTATGAGATATGGGGGGGGGGGGGGCGGGGGGAGGGGAGGCAGGAAGAAGGTGATGGCATTTCTCGGACATGACAAGAGGCAGAAAAAATGAGCAACATCACCACACACCCTGCCCTCCAGCAGCACCTGCCTGCATGGTGTTTGGGGGATTCAAGGTAGTCAGTCCCTTATAAACTGTATTATTCCAGACCGCAGAGAAGCTTGGCCCAATGAGAGGGACCTCCCTGAGCACATGGGACCCTGAAAATCTATAAAGGAGGCACAACAAATTCTTGGGAAGTTGGGAATGAGACAGGCCATATACGCCATTGTCTTTGAAGGCCCTGCTCAGACCTCATTCACTGAGGAAATGAAAGCCAAGATGCTCCAGTCCACCCCCAGCACTTGGTATCCATGCTGAGCCCAGTCTTGGGACAAGACATTTATAATGTTGGGCAATCCATTGCTCTCTAGGGGAAACTGACAAATCCTGGGAACAGTACAGGCTGTGGGAAAGACTTGAGAGAGAGAGGGAGCTTGAAAAGCCAAAATATCCTCATTGGCTGTAAAGAGTCTAGTAAAAGTAGTTTGGAAGCAAATGTGGTTTGATCTCATTGCTGCTGGGACCCCACCTGAAAAGACAGACCAGCAACCCAACACTGTGTTGATTGGCCTATGGAAAGCCTTAAAACCTGCCCCTACCAACCCTGATGCCCCACCTACTCCAGCAGAGGCCTCAGGGATACAGTCCCATTTGGGGTGGGTGCTTCCCATGCCGCGGGTGTAGGGTGCAGGCCAAGATTGCCTCCAGGTAAGAGACACTGGGGGCAATTGGAGGCCTCATAATGAACTCATTATTCACTGGTCCCCCAGAAATAAACAAAAAGTGATGGCTCTGGTTGATACTGAAGTTGCATGTACTCTAATACATGGTAACCCTCAGAAGTTTTCTAGCCGCCTCAGTGTCGTCGATAGTTATGGAGGGCAAAAGGTTATGGTCAGGAAGACCCCTTAACACCACAAATTCTCCCCCCTGAGAATACAAGGTTTTTCTCTCTTCACTACCAGAGAACATACTGGGCATTGATATCCTACAAGGTCCAACTCTGCAAACCCCTATTGGTGAATTCTGCCTACAGGTTAGAGTAATCAGACCAGTGCTGAGGGGAAACGCCAACTGGGAATCAGTAATTCTACTGCTCCCACAAAGAATGGTAACTGTCAAACAATATAAATTGCCTGGGTGGCATAAGGAAATAGGAGGAACTATCCAAGAACTGCACCTAGTGGGTATTGTATGCCCTACCCATAGGGCTTTCAACAGCCCAATATGGCCAGTAAAAAAACCAGATGGCTCATGGCAGGTGACTGTGGACTACCGAGAATTGAATACGGTAGTCCCCCCCATCCATATGGCTGTGGCCAAATTGCCAACTTAGATACCTTGGCCATGACCCTAGGAGTGCACCATGCTCTGCTGGACTTAGCAAATGCTTTTTTCAGTATACCCCTGGCTTCTGAGTCACAAGATCAATTTGCCTTCACGTGGGAGGGGCAATAATGGACCTTTCAAATACTTCCCCAAGGCTACTGCACAGCCCCACAATATGTCATGGGATGGTAGCCCGAGATCTATTCCTGTTCTCCTTCCCCACATCAGTAAAATGGGCCATTTTATAATATTGATGACATAATGCTAACACGTGCAGATGTGCCTCTGGTATAGGACACTCTGCAGACTTTGCTGGAACATCTGCAAAGAAGAGGATGGGTGGTGAACCCACAGGAAATTCAAGAACCAGGCACCTCCATAAAGTTTTTGGGTGTTGTATGTTCAGGGAAGACACTTGTCCCAGAAGCTGTGATTAACAAGGTGCAAGCCTATCCAACCCCTAAGAATGTGCAAGAGGTGCAAGCCTTTCATGGAATTTAGGGTTTTGGAGGACTTTTATTCCCCAGCAGGCACAGTGCCTCTGTCCCTTATATCATCTGGTAAAGAAAGGGCACGGGGCTGGCCTGCTGGCATAGCAGTTAAGTCCGCGTGTTCTGCTTCAGCGGACCAGGGCTTGCCAGTTCAGATCCTGGGCGCAAACCTACTCACTGCTCATCAAGCCATGCTAAGGTGGTGTCCCACATAGAAGAACTAGAAGGACCTACAACTAGGATATACAACTATGTACTGGGGCTTTGGGGAGAACAAAGAGAAAAAGAGGAAGATTGGCAACAAATGTTAGCTCAGAGCCAACCTTCCACACGCAAAAAAAAGGGCACATGTGGGACTGGGGATCAGAGCAGCAAGCCGCCTTCGAGAAGGCAAAAATATTAGTGAAGCAGATTAAAGCTCTGGGCGTCTCCCAAGCAGGACTACAATTTGAGTGACTCTGAAAGGTATGGGCTGGCCATGGTGGCAGAGACAACAGAAGGACACTGTACCCCTAGCATTTTGGTCCCAGCTCTGGAAGTGGGTAGAAATCTAATATACCTCCGTAGAGGAAACAGTTCTTGGCAGTGTACACAGCACTCTTCCAGGTAGAGCCTCTGACAAAGTAACAGCTTATCGTGGTAAGAACTTCCCTTCCTATCAAGGGGTGGGTTGAGAAAATGTCCCATTGACCCACCTCTGCAATAGCTCAAACTCCTCTTTGACTAAATGACATGCTTATTTGTAGCACAGGAGCACCCTGTCCACCAGCCCACTGTCTCTAGAAATGTGGGTGCTACTAGGCTCTGTAGTATGTAGATCCTCCAAATGCCCCTGCCCCTATTTCTGTGGTGGCCCTTGTGGCTTGTAGAGAGGGAGTGGGGGAAATTCCTGCTGATGCCTGGTATACAGTTTGGTCTAGCCTGGGCAACCTGCCCACATGGACTGCAGTGGTTATTCTCTCCAACACTGACACCATATGGATGGAAACAGGCGCAAACCATAGCAGCCAGTGGGCTGAACTCAGAGCATTGACTGGTGATCACTCGTGAGCCCTGGCCATTAACCCTTTGCACTGACAGTCAGGCTGTTCTAAAGGAATTAACCCTATGGTTTGGACAATGGGAAGCCAAGGGATAGATGATCATGAATAAGCCCTTTTGGGGTCAGGATTTGAGGAAAGACTTTTAGATTCCTCTGCAACAGACTGAGGCAGTCCTCACTGTCTTCCACATCCTGGCTCATAAGGTGCTGACACCCCCTGGCAATCAAGTACCCTAGTTCGGGTACAAGCCCTAGTAACCAACCCTTCAGTAGATACAGCAGATTGGGTGCATAGAAAGAGTGGCTACTGTCATGCCCGGGTGGGATGGTGCATTGCCAAGGATGCTGGACTGCCCTTGACATACAGTGCTTAGATAATGCAGTAAGAGCCTGTCCTGCGTGTTCTAAACAACACTCAAGGCAAGTGCCAAAGGCGTCTGAGGCCATTCACAGGAATTCCCAACCAGAGAGGGTTGAAAAATTGATTATATTGGCTCCTTCCCTCTGAGTGAGGGTTCTAAATATGCACTGGTTTGTGTGGACGTGGCATCTGGCCTAACTCAAGCTTTCCCCTGTCACCCCGCAAACCAGGCTGCCACTGTTAGGGGATTAGAGAAGCTGAGTACCATGTACAGACACCCTTGTCAAACAGACAGTGATTGGGGGGTCACATTTCAAAGGTGATAATGTGCAAGACTAGGCAAAAGAACATGACACTGAATGGAGATTCCATCTCCCCTAAACCTGCAAGCAGCAGTGTTGGTAGAAAGGAAAAATGGAATATTAAAGTCACAGATTAAATTACCAACAGGTAAAACCACCTTGGCCATGTGGACTAAAGTACTGAACCAGACTTTAATAGAGTTGAATAATCAACCAGTAGGGCCTGTTGCCCCATATGCCAGACTGGGGACCCCTGCTGAGACACCCAACACTGTAAAGTTATGTCACAGGAGATAGTCATTGCCCCAACTCTCACCATCAATGAATGTGCTATGCTGCTGAGAACACTAAGCCCCCATTACACCTGGAAAGGTGTTATCTACTGGAAATTGCAATGAGACATCGCACTGAGATGGGTGAGTTACTTCCCATGCCCGGGTGAGGGAGAACTACTCAGTCTCCACTGGGATCCCACCATCCTGCTCCAAGCTGGACCTGTGGAAATACACTATGCTTGGAATGGAACATACACCACTGAAAGAGGGGAGAAGGTGGCTCCTAGTCTGGCATATCTTGCCCCCAGTCCATGCCTGACACTGCTGCCTCCCCTGGCCAACATGCATGGTACGCTCAACCTGGCCAAATTCCTTAAGCTGCAGCCACATTAACATCTAAGGATTAGGCCACAAGTGTAATTCTTATAGAAGGGGAAGAACTTCCCATACAAGTTCCTACTAAATATCTGTCTTTTTGACCTTAGACTTCCTCTGCTCTGGTGGTGTCCAGTCACGGGATGAGCACCTGATGGAAATACCTTTCTACAATGGGCCCACTTGTATGCCCAGCAAAGGAATCAATCCAACTATTGAGAATGTGGGAAGCTACCCCTCTATAGTTCTTCAGGATTGCCAGGTGGGTATCACCACTCCAGGGAGGGGATTGGAAAGCCCTAAAGCAGCACATCAGGGAAGGACAAGCTAGAACTAGTACTCTTAATTTATCTGATATTACCGATACTGATCCAGAAACCTGGTCTATAGCACACACTGTCAATAACACTAGGCATGGGCATTCTTTTTCTGTCAATCAAACTACACAGGTAGCTCATCAAACTGCTGACCAGAAGAGTCCTAAAAATACTACCACCAGGGCCATGGTGGCTATGCTCAGATTTGGGATGGGTTCACATGGCTCACCTGAGGTTATGGACATATGAGCCCCCAAGCACCCCTATGTTGGGAACAGAAAAATCACCCTAAATAGAACCAACCCAACTGTGCCTTGAATATGGGAAGAATATCACCGGAGCTGCGTAGTTATTCTGTCACATTAAAGGAGAGCAGCTGGTTTGGCACTGACTGCTTGCACTGCCCAGGTATTTACTGGATAGCCCCAAATGGGACCCAATGGTTGTGTGGCACAAATCTTTGGTTGTGGCTTCCACCTGGGTAGTTGGGCTAGTGCACCCTGGGTTTTCCCTGGGCACAGGGGAGAATCCACCCCATTGTGACAAAAATTGCGAACCTCCCTCTCCTCCAGGCTAGATGGGCATGTTCTGGTTTTCACTGGTACAATCTTTTGGCTGCCATCTTTGTCTCCGCCATTGGCCTGGAGGATGTTATAGCACACATAGAAGCCCAACAAGCCTTAAATGATAGCTGGCAAAGCCTGTCTGTGCTGAACACTGAAATGTCTCTAACGAGAAAAGCTGTCCTCCAAAGTAGAATGGCCTTAGACATTATTACCGCCTCGCAAGGAGGCCCCTGTGCCATTATCCAGAGTTTTGTGTGTTCATGCCTGATGAGTCTGTTAATGTATCATCTTTATTAAATCACATGAGGATACAAATGAATGCTCTGAGTGATCCGACACCCAGCCTAGGAGACTTAATAAATCAATGGTTCGGATCATGGGGCTCTTGGTGGAAAATATTGTTACTTATTTTGGGAATCACTATCTTAATCTGTGTTTTCTCTTGCATGTGCCTATACAGTTGCTGTAGTATCTGCCTCTACTGCAGCCAGAGAGGCACCAAACAAGCCACCTCCACACTAGTGAAACCCCTTGACAGGAATTTGAGGGTAAGTAGCTTATTTGTGAGGTGGTCTTAGGAAGCAAGAGTATGGGAGAGGGGAAGTGAAACTGGGAAAGGAAGGGAGCTAATAAAGGGTGTACTAATGAACCCGTTACTGCACTTGGCAGCTGGGCCTCAATTCTCTTAGGCACCTCTGGGAGAAGGTGTAAACTCACCTCAGAATTATCCCACTCAAGGAGGCTGGAGTATTTATCCTCCAACTCCCATCATCATTGATGAAGGCTGCTTCTAGGGGCATCACTGCCTGGAACTCCCAGCCTGGGCTACCGAGCATACGAGAGAAAACGCTGCTGTGGAGTCACAGGTGCTCCCAGTAGGAGGCCAGGAACTAGTCCAGCACCTGCTACAGTGTGTGCTTGTGTCTACCTGTCTGTGTTAATTATCTCAAGAGCTATTTCAATAACTTATTTTCCTTTTACAATGGAGACTATACCTCCAGCAAAAAGTCTTATTTGAGAAGTTACTTTTTTTAATTAAAAGATCTATCGGACCACAAATGAATTAAATACTGTTGAGGGAGAAAGTAACTAAGTAGTTAATTTTATTTAATTCTCTGTGTTAATTCTAATTTCCCTAGGAAATGGAATTTTCTAAGTTATCCCTTTTTAAACAATTTTACAGTGTAAAATATGTTGTCCCCAGATATCAGTCTTTCCCCTCAGATAAATACACTGCTATTCAATATCAAGAAATGACTCTGAAAAAAAAAAAAGCTGTGTGAATTTAGATTGCTTATTAAACACAAAGTAAATCAAAATTCAGGAAAGATGTCTTTTTCCTTCCGCCTTCACCTCCTGCTGCATTTTCTTATGTCTACTATTCCTCTGTACTTTTAAATACCAATTTACTTAACAACAGCAGCAAAATAACAATTCTAATGACTTTCTTTTTAAAAAAAATCAACATTGAAGTCTTCTACTGCTAAAATATGTGTCGAGGCACATCCAATACTTTTCAACTTAATTAATAATAACAAACCAATTTTAAAATTAGATTATGTCAGTTGCAACAACATTTTGTCCCTAGATCTTTTCCTTTGGTAAATAAGAAATCAACTACATTCTCATCTTTGGATTTGAATGCCATGAGCTTCCATTTGACTTGTTTTTACATTTCCATCTGTGACAGGAAGAGTTTATGACGGCAGTAAACAAATATTGAACTTCTTTTCAAGTTATCTCCTTCCCAGAGGACTCTTTTTTAATGAAATTTAGCAATCTGGGAAGTTTGTCCTTTGTAGCTTTCCTCTTAAGGAAGAGCATGCCAGTGAAATTCAGTAAGGAATTAAGTCATAAAAAAGCAAGTCATTCTATTGCTAATGAAGCCAGAGATATCACTTTTGTGTTTGAGCTACAGGGAATTAAAATTGCCCTTAACAACCTGAGCATTAGCAGGTGCAAGAAAAAAATACATTTCATCTATTTTTTAAAATGGACCTATAATCACATATGGTAAAGATGATTTCTCTGGTCCAAGAAAAAATTTCATTTACATGGCATTGATCAAAAGGTGACTTTTCAAAGTTAGTTAATCAGGAATCATGCTTAATACAATAATTTTCTTAGTAGTGAAATAATTTGGCAGTATTATTAAGGAGATAATTTGGCAACCTCTTCGCTGAAAATGGCTCCTCTCATAAAAATGAGCACCCAGAGAGATTTTTATGCATTCTCTAATTCCATTTTATATGCAAAGAATTACTCTAGAGAAATAGATCACTAACTTTTTGTGTTTAAGGAGACAACGGTGTAAGTCAACAAAATCTAGCAATGGTGGGCATAGTTTGAGGAAGAAAGGCAAAACAGCAGTGTAACACCATTTTGTTAGAACCACTGTTTGCCCACTTAATATCTATTCTCCCCTCATTCTTATAGACTTTTTACACACTGGCAATTTGCCAACTAAATTCAACATTTTTCGGCCTCCCTTGCAGCAATGATGGCTCTGTGACACATTTCTGGTCCATGAGATATAAGCCATATTCTGCTAGGAGGCTCTAGAAATGCTTTGTATTACTGAGATAAGCAATTCTCCTAATTCTCCTACTCTTTCTTGTTCTTTCTTTCTTTATGCCTGGAATGTGATCTGGAACTGAAGCAGCCATCATGAAATCATAAGTATGAGAGCCACACACCAAGGATGATGGATAAGAAGACTAAGACATGAGTGGTCTCAAGGGCTGCTACCTCAGACCTGGGCCGTTTGCCTCAATAATTCTTATATTACGCAAAAAATAAATTCTTTTTTGGCTAAGCCACTGCAGTCAGGTTTCTGTTACATCATGCCAAATGCAATCCCTAACTGATAACCATCCTTAGTGTAACTATTAAAAATTTATAAAAAATTCCTGAATGAGGTCAGCTATTCATGTGGGCATTTATCATGGGTCATAAGTTATACAGGTGAAAGAAAACTTTATACATAAGGAAATCATGAGCTTCTGAAATGGTATTTTCCTCTGATTTTTGTGCAGAATGTTATGGAATCCATTATCCAATAAATAAAGTAGGAAAAGTTAATGTAAAATGAAAATGCCTCCCACTAGATACCTGAGGCGCATTTGCTACAGAACCAAAATAGTAGGAGACACACTGATGTAGCATCTTAAACGGTCATAGCTTATATTCCTTCCATCCTTTTTCATAAAATGCTTCTCTAGCGAATTATGTTTCTCTTTCTCCATACACATGTGACAACCATCTGGATCCCAGAAGCTCTGAAAGTCTGTCCCAACATCAATAATACACAGGCTTCTCAGAAGTCTTGGGAATGTTGATCGTAGGCAATGACAGCTAAAGGGAGTCGCTCGACTTTCCAAATAGTCAGATGGATCTGTTATGATCGCTATTTCTCAGCCAGATTGGAATCAACAATTCTTCCTGCATTGGCAGCAACCTCCTTTAAGTCTTGTTTAAAACTTCCCTTGTTTATTCTGCCAACTCTGCAAGGCTGATGCTTACAAATTATGTTACAATTCATATACAAAAAGCTAATCATTTACAGGTAAGCACATCTCTTTTGAATATTTAGATCAGCCTTATCCAAATTCTGAGACCTATATATCCATAATCAAACAAATTATCAAATATACTTATTTGTTAACTTGACAAGAAATAATTAATACAAACAAAATAATGAACCTCTTAGGAAATATTTGAGTCATTTTTTCTGTGGGATCCTTGCTTTGATAACTCAAAGAAACATTTTAAAAATGCATGTTTCATAGAGTTTTACTGGAAAAGGTAATTAATTCCTGTTCTTAGTTAATAAGTTGGATCTGTACAGAGCACATAGTCTTATTGACATGTTTATTTCATTACTGTTCATGAAACTTAATGAAATCACAAGAAATCTCTCTAAATATGTTCTATTTTTCTTCTATTATATTGATGACTGTGAAGACTGGCTGGCCCTCAGGAATTGGAAAAAATTCACCACATCCTAGGGAGTCAGCAGGCAAAATTCCACCATCTCAATCCTTAACAAGGAATTTTCCTATTTGTGGGTCTAGCAGCCTATTCAGAGACCAGGCCCACCTTTTGTGTATGTGGTGTTGGGTGGACAGCCAATTGGAATGATTTGGAGGACAAGAACATTGGGGTCAAATATCATTCCACTGGAGACCTTTTACATTAGCAAGTTCAAACTGGTGGACTCTAGATTAAATCTCTGTTTTATTTGGCTGTCATAGTGCTTTTATTTGAATTTGAACACCTTTATGCTGTCCAAAGTACCTCTCTACTTTGACATAATACCTACCACTTCTTACTTACTGTCTGATATCCTGATCCAAACAGTGATACTACCTACCAGACTTAAAAGCAATTGACTGTGCAGAAGGTACCTCAGATTTCAAGAACTCTCTGTTAAAACTTTAAAGATTAATGACATCTAGTTTTGGCACGTGTGCAGAAAAACAGCTACCTTTGTACATTTTAGCTAAGAGAAAGTCTTTTTGGAGAGGAAAGCAGTTTGGTTATAATAGCGATCAAATTTTTAAAATTTGTACTTCTGACTCTATAATTCTAAATCCTAAGAATTTTTTTCTAAAGAAATACTCACAGAGGTATAAAAACTTTTATATACTGGAATGTGTTTGGCTGCATTGTTCAAAGTAGCAAATTCTTGGAAACAATCTAGATGTGCATTTATAGAATTTATGGGAATTATGATATAGTCATTGTATATGTATATATCCTATATATCACAAATATATGTATATTATGCATACATAAAATAGATGAGTATATGTACTGGCAAGGAAAGCTCTCAAGGCATACTGTTAAGTAAAAAAAAGCAATTTGCAGTTGAAATGTGTATAGTAAGAACCCATTTTATAGAAAATAAAAGTAAAAAGCATATGTGCTCATGTATGACATTTAATGGTGCTTACCTTTGGGAAGGTGAGAGAGTGGTTTTCCAAATTTTAATGTATATAATTCTAAGTTGTTTGAATCATTTATAATTAGAAAAATTTCATAGACTATTTTTATTATCATAATACAAATAATAAAGCCAATGGGGGAAGGTTCTCTTTTAAAATAAAGAAAATCCTTGAAGGAATACAATATTATTCATTAACAACCAATATCTTAACATCCTTCTTGGCCCATCCTATTTGTTCCCTCTGCCTGACACACTCTCCTTGAATTACTACCCCATGCTTGCCTCCCTGTCTCATTACTATTATTTGCTAATCCTTCAGATCTACTCAAATACCATCTTCTCATGAAAGACTTCTCTAGCCAGCCCAGTCATATACTCTTAGAGAAATCATATTCCTCCATGGTTCTTATCATGGTATATAATTATAAGTTCACTTGGGAAATGATGTGTTTTATGTCCATCTCCTTGCCTAAACTGTGAGCTCCATGAGGCCAGGGACCAGATCTGTTTTGCCCACCATTATATCTCTAACACCAGAACAACACCAGGCATATGGTAGAAACTCAGAAGCTACTTGTTTAATGAATAAACCATGAACGAATTTATTATTTAGCTGCTACTATCTGAAGGCTTAGGATAAGTCTGATTTAAAAAGTCACATAAAATGGGTGAGAGGAAAATCGGATTTTGAAAAAAAGGAAAGATAGCCAACAATTTCAACTAGTTTGGAATTTCACAGAACTTGATATACTAACCCTTACAGTTATTTAGAATTATCTCTGTGTATAGAGACTTGGCATTAATTAATTAATTCAGTTTATTCATTAATACTCATTTGTTAAGCTTTCAGCCTGTCCAGACAGAGAAAATCATTCAGGCAGTCTTAGATTCAGTGTAGCATTTCCTCTTTAGTTCATAATTGGCTACCTAAGAAATTTTAAAAAAGGCCTCTATTTCCTCAGCTTTTAAAACCATACATTCCAGTTCTTATGAACCTTGTTCACATTCTCATCTTATTGGGTTTTTCCACTAATAGCTCTACTCAACCCAAAAGGTGTTTTACTCAGCACATCTCCTCTGATTTTATTTTCCCAATTTCATTCTTTTTACTGCTATTTATTTCAAGTTTTATTTGTCTACTTTCAAACTGACTTTTTATTGCTGTGTTCCTGGCCTCAGATCTATTTGAGGTTTTAAGAGAGTTGTGTCATTAGATAATATTTAAATTCTTGCCAATTTTTCTGTTTAATCTCAGAGAATCAGTGCCATTTTACTATAACTATGTCTCATGCCACTCAGGGCAGGTCATTGCAATTGAGGTGGGGTCACTTGATTCTTTTGAGGCAGAATCCCCCCACTTACTCACACCCACCTCCCTAGTGCAACTAACCCATACATCTGGAATGTTGGATAGCTCTCCTTATTAAAGAGGATGTGGCCCAAAGGCCTTGTTTTCACAGAATTAATGTGGGCCCAATGCTCTGAGTTATGTTATTCTTTTTAATTTGTTAAGAACAAGTTAAACGATAAATATCATTTTCTATTACTTTGTAGGTAAGTTCTTTGCCAATAGTAATCTTTTCTTTGACAGGTTGCTGAACTGATAATGATGGTATCTCATACTTCCAAAGTTCTGCATGATTTGCAAACTACTTTCACATTCGACTTGTGTCATAATTTTTCACCTCTGATTCTACTTTGATAATTCAATTATATAAAATAATCATGTGATGAGGGACTCCTGTGTTTAAGCATCACACCAACTCTTCAGAGGCTTACAAGAATGAGATATAGTCTCTTCACTTGCAAACCCTTAGAAACTTGAGATTGATGCATTTGAAACAAAGAGAGACTGTTATCAAAATACAGGACAGCACAGCTTAATGTAATGAACAAAACCATGATATTGATATTCAGAACCAAATATGATCAAGGATAGATTTATATTTGGCTGGAATTAATGGTAAAAGCTAGAGAAATGTGAATCTGACTGTCTTGCTTTTTCGCTGTAGCCCCAGCTATCTGCTTGAATAATATTTGTGATTGTTGTTCTTAATTCTTGTCCCAAATCCTGCTTTCACTTGAATATACTCCCTAGCTTGGACCGTTATATTAATTCTTAATATCTGCCTTTAATATCTCAGTCTCAACTTTCTCTTTTGGCTCTTAATGCTTAGTGATGTGTGTAATGATACAACACAACATTGCAATACTTCTAATATTTTTCCAGAGAATAATCCTTCTTTTATTTATCAACACTTTTGTTGAGCCATTCCAATGTGCCCAGGATTATGCTGGATCAGTAGGTTATGGAGTTGACGCTCTTAAGGAATTTACAGTGAATCAGAGAAGTTTACAATCCAGACATAGTTAATTAGAAATTATTTTCATCAATTAAGAAATATATTGGAATTTTAAAAGATATTGGAATCTCCTTGTTATACTTTCTGACAGTCTCTAGTATGGAAAGGAAATTAATACTATCCTTTGTATTAGGTCATAATCTATCCAAATATTGGACTAGCCAGTTTACTTGGTGTGCAGGAGATGAAAACTCAAATAAAAGGATCTAACCTTGATGATGAAAGAAAAATGAATTTGAAGGTGTAGAAAGGTAAAAATTTCCTTGACAGAAAGGTAGAATACACCATGGACTAACACTAGAAACACATTAAAAGGAAAATTAATCAGTGCCAGCCACAAGATTGTCAGAAGGTTGTCATAACTGTTTTTCCTGTGAAGCAACAGGAATTCTCATTCGTTGCTGGTGAGAATGTAACATAAACTGTAATAAACTAATATACATGTTTCAAACCCCAGAGCAACCATAAAATAGGAAACAAACAAATAAGAAAGTCTAAAAGCCAACTTTGGAAAAATAGGGAAATCATAAAAATTTCACAATAATCCAGAATAAGAGAGAAAAAAAGGAAAAGGAGACGAAAGAACAGATGTGACCAAGAGAAAACAAATAGCAAGATGGTAAACTTAAAAACAACTATATAAGTAATTTCATTAAATTTAAAATACCTAAACACTCCAATTAAAAGGAAGATACTGGAAGACTGGATAATGAAGCCAGACCAAATGCTGTTTAAAAGATATGTACTTTAAGTGTAAAGAGAAAGGTAAACTGTAAAAAAATGGAGAAAAAAAATACATCAGATGAATACCAGACATAAAAATGCTATAGTGGCTATAATATTAAACAATGTAGACTTCAAGAGAAGGATTATTATCAAATATAAAGAGGACTATTTCATAATAATAAAAGGTCAATTCATCAACAATACATAACAATCCTAAATCAGCATGCACCTAATAACACAGATTTTAAAACATAAATAATAACCGTAAAACTAAAGAGAAAAACAAAAAATACACAATTGTAGTTAACAATTTTAATACCCCAGTTTTAGTAATTGATAGAACAAGTATGCAAAATATGGAAGACTAAAAAACAACTCAACCAAATTATCCTAATTGACATTCATAGAACCCTATATCTAATAACTGCAGAGCATACATTCTTTTCAAGTGCTCATAAAACTTCCACTAGGATGACTATAAACTGGGCCTCAAAAAAAACCCAGTAAATTTCAAAGAATTAAATTCATTATATAATGTGCTCTCTAACCACAATAAATTTAAATTAGATATTAATAAGATGTTAAGCAATATAATTCTAAATCACTATAAAGTTTCAAAGAAAAAATTACAATGCAAATATAAAAATAATTCAAAATAAATGATAATGAAAACACAATATATCAAATGTGGCATGAAGCTAAAGCAGTGCTTACATGAAAATTTATGCTTATATTCAATACTTATATTAGAAAAGAAATAAGATTAAAAATCAGTTCTATAGGGCCAGCCCTGGTGGCCTCATGGTTAAGTTTGGCAAGCTCCGCTTTGGCATCCCAGGTTTGGTTCCAGGCATGGACCTGCACCACTCATCTACAAGTGGCCATGCTGTGGCAGCAGCTCACAAACAAAAAGAGGAAGATTGGTAACAGATGTTAGCTCAGGGCAAATCTTCCTCAGCAAAAAATAAATAAATAAATAAAATCAGTTACATACCCTTTCATCTTATGAATGTAGAAAACAGAGCAAGATAAACACTAAGTGGAAGGAAGAAAATAATATAGAAAAGAAATGAAAGAAAGAAAACAGACAAATAATAGAGAAAACAATCAATAAAAATAAATTTGGTTCTTTGAAAACATAATAAAATTTATAGCCCCTCTGGCTTGATATATAAGCAGAAAGAGAGAAAGCACAACGTATCAATATTATGTATGAAAGAGGAAACACTACTATATATATCCCAGGGAAGTTAAAAGACTACATGAAACTATTATTTTAAAAAATTATGCCAAATTTAACAAATTACCAGTAATGTTTATTCATTAAAAGACCCAAATTAACTAAATTTATACAAGAAGAAATAGAAAAATACCAACAGCCCTATATCTGTTAAGGAAATTGAACACGTAAATAAACACCTTCCCACAAAAATACTTTCAGCCGAGATACTTCACTGGTGAATTCTATCAAACATTTAGGAAAAAATCATTTCAATCCTAAACAAGTCCTTACAGAAAATAGAGGAGGAAAAAATACTTTCAAACACATTTTGTGAAGCCAGAATAATCCTGTTACCAAAACCTGAAATGGATATTACAAAAAAGAAAATGAACAGAAATATCTCTCATAACAAAATATTAGTAGTAAACTCCAGTAATATTTAAATCATGGCCAAATAGGGCTAATCCCAAAAAGGTAAAGTTGGTTTAACATTTGAAAATCAATCTATGTAAATCATATGTTAACAGAACAAAGGATAAAAATACTACACTTTTCTCAATAGATGTGAAAAAAGGCTTCTGATTAAATTCAAAATCCATTCATGATGTAGAAATATTGAAATAATTCCCCCTCGCATCAGAAATAAGAAAAGGTTGTCTATTCTGATCACTTTTATTCAATAATGTGTTGGAGGTCTTAGTCAATTCAATAAGGCAAAAATAAGGAGAGAGAGAGAGAGAGATAAAATACATAGAAATTGGAAATCAAAATCCCAGAAGGATTTTTAGTAGAAATCTTCAAACTGATTGTAAAACTTATATGAGAAGCATAGGACCTAGAATAGACAAAACAATTTCGGGGGAGGGGAGAAACAAACTTGAAGAACTCATATTTCTGCATGTCAAGATTTACTGTAATGTTGCAGTATTTAATAGAGTGTGGTTTTAGCAAAAGGATTCCATAAATCAAAGGTATTAGCAAAATTATTTACCTTTTCCATACATCAATAAAATAAGAAGAAGAATCCAGAAATAGACCTAAACATAAATGGTCAATCGACTATTGACAAAAGCTCCAAGGTGATTCAATGGAGGAAGACAAATCTTTTGCACAAATGGTGCCGGAACAATTGGACACACATATGTAAAAACAAAACCTCAACCCATATCTCACACCATATAAAAAATTACCCCAAATAGATCATAGACCTAAATGTAAAATCCCAAACTAGCAAATCTGTAGAAGGAAGCACACCCAAAATGTATGGCCATACATTAAACAAAGATTTACTAGATAGAATATGAAAAGCTCTAACCATAAAGCAAAAAAAAAAAAAATGTAAATTGGACTTCATCAAAACTAAAAACTTCTACTCTTGAGAAAGACACAATTAAGAAATGAAAAGACAAACCACAGACTAGGAGAAAATATTTGCAAAATATATATCCAATATAGGACTGATAAAAAAATAAGCAACTCTCAAAACTCAGTAATAAGAAGACAACTGAATAAACATATGGGGAAAAGATTTGGCCAGGTGCCACACCAAAGAGATGCCAATAGCAAAGAAGAACATGAAAAGATATTTAATATCTGCATTAGTAGTCATTAGGTATATGTAACTTAAAACCATATAGATATGTTACATACTTTTTAAAATGGCTAAAAATTTAAAATAAACTGAAAATACCAAGTACTGATAAGAGAGCAAACCAACTGGAACTTTCATACATTGCTTGTGGGAATGCAAAATGGTTGAGCCACTTTGAAAAATAGATTGGCAGTTTCTTAGGAAATTAAACTTGCAGCTATGATACAACCCAGAAATTCCACTTAGTATTTAGCTAGGAGAAATAAAGATATGAACTTGTGCATGAATGTTTGTAGCAGCTTTATTCATAATTGCTAAAAGTTGTAAACAACCAAAATGCCCATCAGTTGGTGGTCGGATAAAGAAATCATGATACATACACATAATGGAATATTACTTAAACTACAAAGAAACAAACTACCAACATATGCAGCAAAATGTATGAATCTTAAAGGGACTATGCTAGGTGAAAAAAAATCAGATTCAAAAGCTACATAGCATGATTCCAGTTATAACTGACATTCCTGAAAAGGCAAAACTATAGAAGTAGAAATTGGTTTAGTGGTTGTCAGAGATAAGGATGAAGGGATGGGGCTAAGCAAGGGAACTTTTTGGGGTGATGGAAATGTTTGATGTCTTTCTGGTGGTGGTGGCTAAATGACTGCATAAATCTGTCAAAGTTCATAAGACTGTACACTTAAAAAAAAAGGTGAATTCTATCTTATTTAAATTATACTTGAACAAACAAAAATCTAAAGATCTGCCTCAATAGCCAAGTTACTAAATAAAAATCCTTATAAAGTGGAATTCTCAAAACCAAAGTGGACATATCTTTATGACCTTAGAAGTAGGATAACTTTTTTTAACATATATGACTAAAAGAAGAAAGCTAAAACAGTAACGGCAGAGTTAAAATCTGCCTTGGAGACCATAAAGAACAGAAATGATGCCACAGGAAATAAAATCTGTCATTTGGAAATCAAAATTGAGAAATTCTCACAGTGTAAAGGAACAGGACAGCTATGAAAAAATATAATGAGGGAGAGAATGGTATAGAAGACTGATAATGTAGAATCAACCTTAGATTATAACGTTCCTGTGGGAAAAGGGAAAGAGAAGTCAACAGACGAAGAAAATTTATATACAAATGGAATTGCATGTGTACATATAAACCAAAGGGGTCACTGTGCTCCAGGAAAACTCAGTGTCCTAACTGCCTCCAAAACATACATGGATACATAGTCTGGGGGGAAATGTTTTTCCAAAGATAAAAGGGGAAATCCTGCAAGCTTTAACTTAACTTTTAGAAGAATAATTTCGAATTCCTTTACAACTTTAAATGACAGAAAATAATTGAATACTATTGACTCAGATCATTTAAATGAAATGGAAAGATGCATAAAATAATCTAAATTCACAGTAATTCTGGTAATCCTGCTCTTATTTGCCTTATACAGAGGTACTTTTATGGAAAATAAGATTATTTATTTACCTTTTGAAATAAATCACATAAAATATTAATCACTATTAGCAAAGTCTAGAAGAGCTTTTATTATGTATATGTATCATCAAACATGGTATTATGGGTTGAATTGTGTCCCCTCAAAATTAATATGTTGAAGTCCTAATCCCCAGTACCTCAGAATGTGATTGTGTTTGGAGATGGGGTCTTTAAAGAGGTAATTAAGTTGAAATGAGGTCATTAGGATAGGAGCTAATCCAATATAATTTATAAAAAGAGATTAGGACATAGATATGTACAGAGGGAAGACCATGTGAAGATGCAGGGAAAAGACAGCCATCTACAAGCCAAGAAGAGAGGCCTCAGAAGAAACCAATCCTGCAAACTCCTTGATCTTAGACTTCTAGCCTCCAAAGCTGCAAGAAAATAAATTTCTACTGTTTAAGCTACCCCAACTGTGGTACTTTACTACAGTAGCCCCAGCAAAGTAATACACAGGCAAGACATTTCATTTAGACTGATGAATGAAATATGGGGCTTTTGAAACGTGTTTTCTTATTTGGGGGAAATAGGTTAAAGCCAAAGAGCCACAGGTAAGTGGTGGGGGTGAGGGAACACTGCAGGTCCATGATTTGCTTTTTGGCTATAGTGTATATCTCAACACACATCATTTATTGGAGTTTCTGAACATGTGATCCAAACTGGGAAAAGATCCTGAAGTTTATTTATGAGTCAACATCTTTATTCTTTTGTTTTTCATTTGCATTCTTCTCTTGGCAGATAGTAATAGCCTTTGCCTTTTAGTAAAGTACCTGGATTTTGGATGGGTGGACCTTGCGTATTTTAGCATGTCTGTTTATTTCCTTCATATATGACAGAAATAGTCTAAATTTGTTCTGCATTAGTGGTAAGGAAGAAAAACATTGCACAGCGTCCCAGATGTTTCTCTGACAGTTGGGAATACCTAACGTGGCTCTGATTTCTATGTGGGAATCAAAGAGGCTTCAGTGGCTTTGCGCGTTTGCTATTTCTGGTCTTCAAAGGCCTTTTGAGATATGTACTATACAATAGAATACTCTCTTTGACATCTAAAACTTTGGTCTGTCAGTTAGCATTTTCAACCAAAATGTATCGAACCCCCTCTGTGTAAAGCACGGTCAGAGAAACAAAAAACGAATCAAAGGATCAGATCCTGCTTTCAAAGAAGTTCCTACTCCAAACACAGATTGGCCTGGAAGGATCCTTCATCCATAAGATAATTGTAAGTCAAAGAGAATCCCAAAAGAGAAGGGATGGAAACAGAGAAGGGAAGATCCTCTTCCATCTCCCACCACTAGAAAGGGAGAAAGAATGGTTGCATTTGGCAATAAAAATAAAAGTGATAATAAGTGACGATAAGCTTACTTAAGGAAAGAGGGAAAATTTGAAGCAACAGCTTGTCAATTACTTGAATAGCTCTGCAAAATAACTAGGAAAATGAAAGATTAGAAAGTAAGATATCCAAATTTAGTGTCTGAAACATCCATGTTAATCCCTTTCTTTCTCTCTCTCTCCTCCTCCCTCCTTTCCTTCCTTCCTTCTTGTGATAAGATCACTTAACAGAAGATCTACCCACTTAACAAATACAGTATTAACTATAGACACTATGTTGTATAGCAAATCTCCAGAATTTATCTTGCATAACTGTAACTTTATACCCGTTGAACAACTGCCTGGGTCTTATGAATAAACCTAGCATCTCAGATCTTGCTAGTGTATCTCCTACCTATCATGTTTAGCAGAAGAGCAAGGAGAGGAGAGCCCTAAGGAGAGGAGAGGAGAGTGGCACAGAACTACGCATCCCTTTCTCCAGCCCACTCTGAATGGGAATCAGAGTGAATTTATTGAAAGTAGACACACAAGGTGGGAAAATGAGGTGTCCAAAATATGTGTACATAAATGATGTTTGTAACTAAACCATGTGGCCAAAGATACAAAAAAAATTTTCTTTTAAAGAATCTAAACTATCCTTTTCTGGGCATATTTATGTTATTAATTTTCTCTGCAAAAACCTTTTTGCATAGACTACGAAAAAGAAAATTTCGGCTCTGTTTCTGTCTGAATTAGTTTGGAATATAAACTAGTGGAGTCTGTTAATGAGATTTTTTAAAACTGTAGATTAAAGAGGTTGCATGTTCTTTTCACTGTTTTAAGTGCTGCAGTCCTAAAGGTGGGGGGGAGCTTGTTCTATGTTTAATTTTTTCTGGCAAGGGTCCAGCAACATAGCAGATGTTAAAAGTCACATTTAGGGGCCGGCCCCAGTGGTATAGTGGTTAAGTTCAGTGTGCTCTGCTTTGGCTGCCCGGGTTCAGTTCCTGGGTGTGGACCTACACCACTCTGTGAGCAGCCGTGCTGTGCTGGTGGCCCACATACTAAAAAATAGAGGAAGATTGGCACAGATGTTAGCTCAGGGTGAATCTTCCTCAGAAAAAAAACAAAACAAAACTACCATTTAGAGTGCTGGGAACCAAAATTGATGGTACGCTGCTACCACAATGCACCACAACCAAATCCTGGCAAAAATTATCTCTGTAGAGAGAATACTAAATCCCCCCTGAGAAGCCTTGAAGAAGGAAACAGAAACACTGAAGTAGAGGATGAGAATATCCCAAATGCAGCATTTGGGCCAATAAAAAAGGGGGTGTTTATGAACTGTGGCTCTGGAAAGCAAGTCATAGTCCATTCTTGAAGGCAAAAGCAAGGTTACAAAATGCAGTATTTAATGAGAGCTCCTTTATTTACAAATGTATGATATATAGATATAGATAAGATATATATACATATAGCACACAGAAGAAACATATCTGAAAATAAATACCACAAGATGGCAGCAGTGCTTAGAGTGGAGTATGATTTTCTTTTCCGTCATTTTGATTATCTTTAATTTCTGAGATTCATGATATATAGATACAGGTATAACTTTTGAAATTTTTAAATCTATGTTTAGATAATTTTGGATAGTCTGATGAACCCCCACATGTACGGAAAGGCTTGCACTGTGTGTATAGCTCTAGTAACACACTTAACACGATACTAGTCAATGCTTGTTATCTGTCTTCTTCAGTAAACTCTGAGCAAATTAATGTCAGGAAGAGGGTCTTATATTTTTGGACACCCAATTTCAAAAAAAGGAAAGAGATATAACTAATGTGTATGTACTTACCAAACTTAATTATTATAACAACTCTGTAATCATTATCAACCCTGATTTTACAAAGGAGAAATTAGAGCTTAGAGATATTAAGTAACACAACTAACGACATTCAGTTAAGAAGTACTAGAGCTAAGATTCAGGTGCACATCTGCCTGACCCCAAACTAATGTTGGTGTTAAAATTTGATGCCCATTAAATGGAAGAGAGGAAGCGAGAGGGGCAAGCCATGTAGACTTGGGAAAAGTTTAAATTTATAATGGCAAGCAAAAAAATAGAATACAAAATAAAATATACAATAAGCAATCTAAGATATGTATAGAAAATATGCACATCATGAGCAAGTATGCTTTCTTTCGCTGGTGTATTCAGGTGAGAGCCGAATTACTAGCACTTGAGAAAGTTGTAGAAGAAGACTTCTATCCTGGGGGGAGATGCTTTTAGGTGGTATCAGGGCCTACCCAACTTGATTTTCCTATAATATTTTATTATGGCAGTTTCCTGATTTTTTAAAGAAAGCCCCAGGTGATTTTTAGAGACAGACTCTTGTTTCTTTCCTCTGACATCCACTTTCATTTGGCAGCAGTGCATCCCAGTGGTACACGAATAAGAGCAATCAGTTGGCTGCGGTGAAAGAAATAATGAATTATAAGAAAGAGGCCTTCTGTTGCAGTGCATTAACAAAAATCATGGATGTAAATGCAGTCCCACAGGTTTTGTGGAGATTTTTTAATAACTGAAAGTTATGCCATTAGTAATATCTCTGGGGCATTATGCCTGACTTTTATAATACCTTTAATTAACGAAGAGATACCCATAGGTAAATGCTGGGGTATACAAGAAAGTAGGACAGGCTCAGGTTATCCAAAGTGTAGATGAAGTAGTTGATTTCTTCTCTGTGACTTATATTTAGGATAAGTTTGAAAAAACCAGTTACCAAGTAACTCAAGAATGTGGATATGAATTAGAGTTCTAACCCATATCGTAGTTTAGAACTACTTGTCTAAAACACAGTCCTGAGTTTGTCCTGACTTTGAGGTAAGTACTAAGGTATAAAGTTGGGATGAAAAATGGGAGAATCCAGGTTGTTTATTTGAATGTTTCTCAGCCACATGGCTAAAGAAAACTGTTCCATTCAAAGAATGGAACTTGATCTTTTTTCCAACATCGTGCGTCATATGGACACTAGTATTAGAAGCACTACAAATACCTTTAATGAATACAAAAGTCATTATGTCATGACTGTTAGTAAGTGTTGGCATTCCAGAGTAAAACAAATATCTTGGATTCTCATAATATGAATCTATAGAAAATAGTATATCTTTTCACCTATTTTGTTTTTTACCTATTCTCTCATTTCTTATCTAGATCCTCAAAGCCTTTAATCTTTTTAAGTAGCACACAATAAATATGTCTGACAGAACTTAACAGTTATCAATTTCAAAATGTTCTGCCAGAATGAGACAAAGAGAGGCGATTTCCTCCTAAGAAGTCTTCTTGGCAGACAGTAATAAAGGATTAACTAAACTGATATTCCAGGCACTCTGCTGGGCCCAGGGTATACAAAGATGAATAAATAGTTCCTACTCACAAGCAACTTATCATCTAAGGAGAATATGAGCCCATAAATAGATACATTTTATACCTATAAATAAAATTTTGAGGTAGGTATACTGATGGAGACATACATGTGTGTTATACGTGCACCAGGAAGTGACCCCTAACACAGGCCATTGGGATAATGGAAGGGCTTCCTGAATATCTACTTGAGCTGAGATCAAGATGTGTAGATGTTACCCAGGCAAGGAACGGGGGTGAGTGAAGCAGAGTAGGAAAGGACATACCAGGCAGAAGGGGTAATATGAACAAAAGCACAACAGTGAGAAACTACAGTGGGGAACTATGAATAGCTCTAAATTGCCAGATTGTAAAATCATAAAGCAGAGAATGAAGAGATACAGGGCTATAGAGTTAGGCAAGGAAGAGATCATAGATGAGAATATTTGCACATGAAAGAGTTTTTCCTTAAGGAGTTATTGAAGGATTTTAAGCAATCAGGTGGTATTATCAAACCCGAATTTCAAATGAATCCCTTTGGTGGTCACATAGAGAATGTATGTTCAGACTAAGAGCTGCAGGTTGAGTGAGAAACTTTAGAAAATTGGATTTTTTTTTAATGGAAAAAGAACCCACTAAGAAGGCAAAAGGGAAAATAGGCAGAGAAGTATCAAGAGAAACCAGGCTGTACTGTTAAGACTGTCAAAGAAGTAGAATGTCATTTTGAAAAGTCAAAAGAGATCAACAGTAGCAAATGAAACAGAGCAATCCAAGAAGGCAATTACTGAAAAATGCCCAATAGAATTCTAATCAGGAAATCAGTAATGCCTTTAATAAGAGCAGTTTCATTTGAGCAGTAAGGGCAGAAGCAGAGTGCCAAGGGTTATGGAGTAAATGAGGGGTGAGGAAGAACTGATGACAGAGAGTGAATAAGATTTAAGGAAGTTTGTGTAAGAAGGAAGAACTATTGGGTGACAGAGAATGAATCTCTTAGCGAGGGCATGGATAGTGCCAAGAGGAACAAACCAGAAGAGAGGGAAAGGTTGAAGATACAGAAAAAAGAAGCGATGTGTTAAAAGTTAATGCCCCAGGGGAGATGTGAGAAGATGAGATCTTAAAAGAGAAAAGAGGTGAAGGGGCAAACAAGCCTCAGAAATGGGGTAAATGAGCCACGTGTTTATATCACCAATAGGGAAATAAGAATTTGAGTCTCAATTTGAACCTCAATTTCTTAATAGGGGATGACACAAGTAAAAGGATTGACCTGATATCAAAAGACAACTTCCACTCCGTTAGAGGATAAGGCTAGCACCAAAGACACCTCCATGGATACACAGAATACAGATGCATCTAAATCATAGATGATGAGATGGGCCATTTCTATATTCAAACATTCTTTCTACAGATGTCCCAACTTCTCACTGCCCTGCCTGGAACCCAGTACTGTAAATACTAACTATTACATCTTTCTCAGGAAGACAATCCAACTAAACCTCACTTTGTATGGTACTGGGTTCATCCTTGGGGGTTTATTGGAGTGGCTAAAGATTATTGGATTTTGGATTTTTCACTCCTAAAAAGTCTAGTAATAGGCAATGTTAACTAACATCTTTTTTTTAAATTTATTTTTTATCAAGGTCACATTGGTTTATAACATTATATAAATTTCAGGTGTACATCATTATATTTCGACTTCTGTGTAGACTACGTCATGTTCATCACCTAAAGTATAGTTGCCATCACCATACACATGTGCCCCTTTACCCCTTTAGTCTTCCCCCGACTCCCTTCCCCAATCTGGTAATCACCAATCTATTCTCTGTATCTATGTGTTTGTTGGTTATTGTTGTTTTATCTTTCCCATCCAAAAATCATAACTTTGGGGAGATGTGTAAACTCATTTGAAATCTTTTTTTCTTTGTTCCAGGCACTGTCCTAAAGGATTCACATATATTACTGCATTCAGTCCTCACAACAGCTCTGTGATATATTGGTTATTAGTCACATTTTACAGCAAAAATAAACCAAGGAGGTTTAAAACTTTAGCAAATATCTATAACTAGTTAGTGGCAAAGGATACCCAGGGAGTCCAGATGGCCAGCTAATTAAAGGCAGAGCCAAACCTAAAACTTAAGTTCCTGACTTGTGACTAGTGCCACCACAGGCAACAGTGGGCTCAAATAAATATCCAATCCCTTGGTAGACTTATAAATTAAAAATCTCCAAGGAGCATTCCTGTTATTGATTAAAACTGACATTTTCAATACTGAGGAGGCACTGCCTTTCTTCTCTGGAGACTAAATGTGCTGAAGTCTGAAAATGATCAACCACAGAGCGTGTCTGGGGAACCTGAGGGATTATGCCCCAAACTGCACTATCCCGGGCTCTCTCTGGGATATGGAACTGACAAACACCCATGCCCACCCTGCTGACAAATATATATTCTTTCCCTTTTTAGGGTTTTCACTTCTAAAATATTTTCAATCACCTCAGGGATGCTTTCATGAGTAATCTGGAGACTACTTATGCCCCAGCAGCTTTGACTGTAGCTTATTGTAGCTTCCCACCAAGATTCCTCCGTGTTTATTTCCTCACAGAATCAGAGCTGCAGTCCCTCTGCTGTTGCTCTGCTGATTGCATGCTGATCTTCTCAGGACCTGACCGTCTCTGTAGCAACAATCTTTGACTGTTGACCCCGTCCCACCTCTCTGGTTTCCTCTCTTCGTCTCTGTCTCTCTTGATCTCTGCATCTCCTGCCATAGGGAATTTCATAGCAGTGCCTATTGAGCCCTTACTGAACCAGTTTCGCCATTCCTTTTCTCCCCCCAGGGGGAGGGGAGGTGATGCACGAAGCACATCAGGTGTTAGTGTTCTAGCACAGTCTCACCAGTCTCTACAGCAGCATGTGCACACACGCCAAGCATCCTTTTCCCTTACGGTGACTTTTATGATGATTTATTTTTCTCATTTTCCCCATAATTCACCCTTGTGTTATGACTGAATTTGGGTCCTGTATCATTCAGGAATCTTCCAGGTGCAAATAACAAACAAAGAAATAAATAAATGTACGTGACAGCCCTAAACAACCAAAAAAGGTGCTTCATTTGCTCACGTCTGACATCTGACTTCAGGCACCAGCTTGATCTTGAATTCAAAAGACATCTCCAGAATCGACCACTTTATTCTCCTTCCTCAGATTTGGCTCCATTCTAGGATTCCACCTTATGGCCCCCCAACAACTCCAAACACCGAGCTCCCTCCCTTGTGGCTGCAGCTGTTCTCAGCTTCTATCCTCAACACCAGAAGAATCTCATTCTCATCATTTCAAATAAAGTTCCTAAGATTGACCCCAAGTGGATCCTTTTAAATCACCTACGCATCCATAACCAATCAATGTGATTATGAAGAGAGCTATCTTGATTTATTTAAACCAATCAGAATCCACTCTTGAAACTACAAGTTTGAGACCAGGGTTGGGGGGGGGGGGTTGTTCTCCAAAAGAAATCAGGGATATTATTACCATGAAGTATGGGAAAGATGAATGGTAGACAACTAAGTGTTTCCTACAGAATTCCAAAGGTATTTAGGCATAATTGTACATGCCAGACCCTGTAGCACATCAGCTAATGGATCCCCAGCTTGAGCTCAGCTACTTTCTTTTCTTAATTCAAAAATTTAGATGTGAGGGGCTGGCCCAGTGGCACAGCAGTTAAGTTCCCACGCTCCTCTTCAGCGGCCCGGGGGTTCGCAGGTTCGGATCCCGGGCGCGGACAGACGCACCGCTTGTCAAGCCATGCCGTGGCGGCGTCCCATATAAAGTGGAGGAAGATGGGCACGGATGTTAGCCCAGGGCCAGTCTTCCTCAGCAAAAAGGGGAGGATTGGCAACGGATGTTAGCTCAGGGCTGGTCTTCCTCACACACACACAAAAAAATTTAGTTGTGAACCTTGTCCCACTTACAGTCATTCCTGATACCTATAGCTATATGATTCAGTCTGAAGTCAGTCAAATTCCTGTATCCCTGATATCAACACTATTCTAGGTGATCTCTATTAAATGCTTATGTAAAGTTTATATCTAGTAGTGACAAGACATCTTTCCATTTTGTAACCAATACTTTAAAATTTGCTTAAGGAGGGTATATTTGACCTAGAAAGTAATAAGGAAAGAAATGAGGTTCAGAAACTCATTTGTATATGTGTTCCCTGGACATTACTGCCTCATTCATCAAACTAATCCTGCTAGGGAGACAGAACATTGTGCCCAGAACATCTAAATAGTGACTCACAGTCAGTCCTTCCACTGTCACTCCTGGCTCCAAAAAATCTTTCACCCAAAGCAACGAACTGGCATGAGCAAATTACAGGATTATTTTCCTACAAATATTTCATCAATTGCTAATCAAAATTCAAGACCAAATTTAAGGAGTTCCATCTATTTATGGGAACTGCGCACGATATTTGCTCACCTCAGCCTGTTCACATTTCATCAGTACTCACCAGCTTCAAGTCATAAAGGAGCTCTCACCTAAGACTAAATTAGGATGAGGTGTACCCTTACATTACCAACAAGCGTCGCCAGGTAACAGATGCATCTGAAACCAGTATCAAAGAAGCCCCATGTTTCCTCCTCAATTTATCAAGGGGCATAGCACACAACACCTGCAATTCTATTCAGATAAATCACATATCCCACCAGCACTGGAGATGTCGCCCAATTACAAGGGAGGCAGAATGGTATAGAAGGGAGAAAGTAGATTTTAGCATCAGACAAACATGAGCTTTCTGAATACTAAGTCTGCATTTTGCATGCTGGGGTGGGAAAGCTTTTCTACTTCTCTCAATATCTGTTTCCTCAACTACAAAATGGTGATGATTAAAACACACCTCTTAAAGTGATTGTGAACATTAAATGCAGTGATAAATAAAACAGACCTGGCTAGATGCTCAGTGAATGTTGGTTCCCTTGCCATTCCCTCAATGGGTACTTGCTGTCCTCAAAGTCAATAGTGATAAGTCATGTTGATAGTATGTACTTTTGATATGATGTGATGAAAATGATATTTTACTTCTGTAGTGTTCCTCCCAAAAACATCCAACCCAGTTTAACCATGAGAAAAACATCAAATCCAAATTGAGGAACATTCTTCAAATTATCTGAATAGTAGTCCTCAAAAGTGTCAAGCTCTGGGGCAGCCCAGTGGTGCAGCAGTTAAGTTCACGTGTTCCGCTTCGGCGGCCTAGGGTTCACCAGTTCGGATCCTGGGCACAGACCTACTCACCACTCCTCAAGCCATGCTGAGGCGGCGTCCCACATAGAGCAACTAGAAGGATGTACAACTATGACATGCCACTATCCACTGAGACTATGGGGAGACGAAAGAAAAAGAGGAAGATTGGCAACAGATGTTAGCACAGGGCCAATCCTCCTCAAAAAAAAAAAAAAGTGTCAAGCTCATCAAAAACAAGGAAAGTCTGAGAAACTGTCGCAGTCAAGAGGAACTTGGAGACATGACCAAGAATGTTTTGTGGTATCCTGGATGGTATCCCAGAAAAGAATAAAAGGCATTCAGTAAAAACTAAGGAAATATGTATAAAATATGGACTTTTAGTTAATAGTTATTTATAAATATTGATTCATTAATTGTAACAAATGTATCACAGCAATGTGTTAATAATAGAGAAAATATGGGAACTCAGTGTACTATCATCTCAATTTTTCTATAAATCTAAAACTGTTCTAAAATAAAAATTTTATATAAAAGATATATTTAAATAAAACATCTGCAATTTTGAAACAGGGATGTTAAGCAATTCCTCTGAAGTCACCTTGTGTCTCTACCTGTCCATTTCTTCCTTCTTCCTTTCTCCTTCTTCCCCCAAATTTGATTGCTGGGACTATTGTTCCTTAGAAGCCATAAGACTAGGATGAAAGTTTCCTGAGGCCCACGGAGAAGGACCCCTGAAGAAAGGGCATGTCCAGTTCATACACAAGAAGAAGCAGGGTATCAATTAGGATGGCTCAACTTCCAGCAAAGCTAAATAGCCACCATACCATATGTTGGGTACTGTGCTAGGTACTTGACATACATTATCCTGTTATATTTGTTCTCACAGCAACCCTATTGATGTAGATATTCATCTCCATTTGCAGATGAGGCTTACTTGATCACAATCCCACGGCCAACAGGAACCAGAGTGAAGCTCCACACTCCAAACTCCATGGTCTTAGCCATTGCACACACTGCCTCCTAAGGTCACGGTAAGATAATCAACTTGCCTTCAGCCAGTGACCACCCAGTCCCATTTTTGTATGCCTCCCTTGCCTAGGTGTCCAACAACATTGGATGCCCACTAAGCCCCCTCATTTCTCCAGAAAGAAAAGTGAAAGCAAGAGAATATGAAAGGGAGTGAGGGAAATGGGAGGGGAGAAGCAAAGAGAGCTAAGATTTGTTGAGCAGCTCCTATACACCAAGACACTTAGTAGGTACTTTACCTACTTTAATTAATTAAACCCTCATGATATTCTCATACGAACATAATTTCCATTTTTAGGCTCACGGTCACTCAGTGCTTTTACCCCAGTTGCCATGAAGGGAAAAGTTCTTTCTTTTTTTTATTACTTTCCACAATGTTGCATTACCTACTGCTCGACCCATCACTACTTCCCTCCCCGCATCCTCCCCTGTGCTTGCTGGCCTCCTACTTCTCTTGTTCTCCTCTTCCCTGACTCCCATACTCCACTGGCCAACTATCCACTTTCCAATGTGTCAAGGGGGTTTTGTTTGTCTGTTTGGTTTTCTCTTCTACTCTAAGCCTTAGCAAGTATTATTCCCTCTGCTCTTCTCCTGATCTTTGTGTAGCTAACTCCTCCTTAATACTGGATTGTCACTCACATGTCACTTTGACAAGGAGGCCTTGTCCAACATCCCGGACTAAATAAGCCCACTTTGTTACCCCTATTTATAGGGTTCTCTTTATCTGGAGTTAACACACGCAGTGTAACCATGTACGCAATGATGGCTTAGGTATTTAATTTCTGTCCCTCATCTGGACGGTGAGCTCCATGAAGAAAGAGACTATGCCGATTTTTTTTTCACATGTGCCTACCACAGTGTCTAGCACATAGTATGGCTCAATAAATATTTATTGAATAAAGTTTTTAAATTAATAGATGAATATAACAATAAGGAAATTTCTCTCCTTTCTGTAATCTACCTTTACTTTGTTCGTGGTACATGTCACTGTGTGCCTTATATTAAAGTTATTTATGCACATTCAATATTTTCTTAACTAGACTTTAAGCTCTAAAGAGGAAGAGTTCTGTAATTTTTCTGTGTATTCTCTATCTCACACACACACGCATCAAGAAATTTCTGTGTGGTAGATGCCAAATAATGATGTCTTAAATAAATAACGAATAAAAGTGTTTCCAGTTAAGTGGAGAAAAGCTGACTAGGGTTTCACGTTTCCTTTCCTAGGAATATTTGAACTTTAAAAGAGCATTACTGAAGAGCTGTGCCTGAAAACCACAAAAATGGCTCTTAATGATGGTATTAGAAGCATTAATGATAAGCTAATGGGTTTCACAGAATTCAGAGGCCACTTTTCACTTTTTTCAAATCCCATTCCATGAACAGGTTCCTCCTATTGGCCTAAACGTGAGCTTGGTTCTGTTTGCAAGAAACTGTGAATGACCTTGAAAGGGTTTTCGCAGTCTCCCACTTCCCTATTCTTCACTTCAGATGAGATGATGCCCATAAATCCCACCATTTGTCCCCAGAGGGTAAGTGTCTTGATCAACATCTCTCAGTTGCCACTACCAGCTTCCTGGCCCAGTCACGACCCTACTGCCCTCTTCCATCTTGATGATGAGATCCTTATCTGACGTCCCTCCAGTGAGATTCAAAAGCATTTCCTCAATCAAATAAACACTTGTATGATCATTTTAAATTAATTTCCAAGAAAAAAGATGCAGGATTTAATGTAAAATGTAAGAGCACATTTATCTTGCATTCCTCTATAATCACAGAATGAGCTCATTCACTCTGAATAGCACACTAGGAGACAGGCTGGATGTTAAGTAACATTATTCTGTCACCAAAAGATTAATGTGTCCAATTATCAGCGATGCCTTGACCTCAGCAGAGTGTAAACTGGAAGGTAATGGAGGAGAGCTCCTCGGCTCCAGAGCTGGCGGTTTTGTGACCTAGGCTCAAAAATGAATTCCGCTCAGCACAATATGAAATGCCCTGCTCTCTCCCTAGTGCTCTGGGAAGGCAGCACTGTGTTAAATCATGGAACTCAAGATAATCAAGCCACAAGCACGCACTGAGCACCTCGACTGGTGATTTCTCACTGTGCTAGAAGAGCTCTAGTGTGGCACTTACTTCCCTCTGACACGTGTTCCAAATCCCATGCTGGGGCTGGTGAGGGTCTCCACACTTGCTTTGCCAGTACACTTGAGTATGTGTGTTGAGGGTGTAAGGATGGTGTAAAGAGGAAGAATTAATACAGAAGCATGGGGACTGAGTAAGGATAAAAGGAGACCTCTGATGTTCCTGAGATTTGTTCTTACCATCTTCACTCAGCAGCAGGCAATGGCTTTGAGAAGAAAAGTAGAGAGAGAGGCTCTTTAGCACTTGATGTATATTCATTCCACCAAAAATCACCCTCCACACCACCGCTGGCATCTGTAATTTAGGTGGTAAACCTCTCCCCATGCCTACATTGTTAGCCTGGAGGCACGAAAGGGGCTGCACATCAAAGTGAAAATGCAGAACAGGGTAGGATTCAGTTCACCTTATGAAATCAAGACACCTGCCCCTTTCATGGTATTATACTGTAGGCTTATAAAGATGAGTATCAACATATAACTCAAAACAACGACTTCCAAAATGTGGCTGTTTGTATGGAATGTTATAATGAACATGTGTCATTTTTTTGGATGTCTAGGATGCAAACATTTTTCCTATTTGAGGGAAATCTCAAAGTAGAGATGAGGCTCCCCCTCTTGCTACCTACAAAAAAAAAAAGATTGTTTTTCCCAGTCCTCTGACAGCTTTGGCACAAGTATCAGGCATAGCATCAGCCAACAGATGTCCCAAATGAGAATTTGAGATTTTGAATCTTGAAAGAGTTATACAAAAAATTTCAGAGAAAATTAGGACCTCAATAAAATACTAGCAAACAGAATCCACCATATATAAAAAGAATTGTACACTATGACCAAGTAGTTTAATATCTGAAAATCGATCAATGTAATATACCACATCACTAGAATAAAGGACAAAAACCACACGATCATCTCAACAGATGCAGAAAAAATGTTTCACAAAATCCAATACCCCTTCATGATAAAAACACTCAACAAACCAGGAATAGAAGGAAATTTCTCAAGCTGATAAATGATATCTATGGAAAAACTAAGCTACTCTGATACTTAACTGGTGAAAGACTCAATGTTTTTCCCCCTAAGATCAAGAATGAGATGAATATGTCCACTCTTGTGACTTCTATTCAACATTGTATTGTGGCTTCTAGCCAGGGTAATTAGGCAAGAAAATGAAATAAAAGGCATCCGACTGGAAAGAACAAGAAAAACTATCTCCATTTTCAGAAAACATGATCTTGCATATAGAAAATCCTAAGGAATCCACTAAAAATCTAACTAACAAATGCATTCAGCAAATTCATGAGGTACAAGATCAATATGCAGAAACCAACTGTGTTTCTATACACTAGCAACGAACAGTCTAAAAATGAAATTAAGAAAACAATTCATTTAAAACAGCATCATAAAAATAAAATACTTAAGAATAAATTTAAAGTACAAAACATACACGCTAAAAACTACAAAGACATTGCTGAAAGAAATTAAAGAAAGAATTAGTGTTTACTCAGAGCAGCTGTGGTGAAGTTGAGAGGCAAGCAATAGCAGAAGGTCTAAGGATGAAGATGCTGATGATATAGGGACTGATGTCCTAGAGGCCAGTATCCAGTGGTAAAGGACTGCACCTATTTTCAGCATGGAATTTTGGTTGACATGGCTCCAAATTTGGGTCCACTATCTGAGTCTATTTCTTCAGCCCTCCCTTAAATTCAGAGATCTATGTAATGTTCTTTCAATAAATTCCATTTAGTCAGAGTTGGTTTCTATTTTTTTGTAATCAAGAACCCTGACTGGTGGACGTATTGCAGCTTAGTTTTCAACCTCTTCTAATGATTTTGCTTAAAAAAGGAAAAGTCTTTATAATTCCTAAAATATATATTTTAGCACTTTCTAAGTGCCATTTCTGGGAATGTTTAACTCACTTCCACAATAACCTTATAACTTAATAATAATAACTTTATAAGGCATATATTATTAATCCTATTTTTATATGTGCAAAAACTAAAGTTAAAAGAGATTACACTATTGTCTAAAAGAGGGTAGACTGTGGATGGAAATCTAGACCTGCTGAGCATAGGTCCTGGGCAATTTCTACTAGACTAAGCTGCTTCCTTGATTTTCTGTCCTCAAAACACAGAGAGCACGTTCACTTGCCTCTCCCTGAGGAGAGTGGCATTGAGGTCAATTAGACTCCACACTGAACAATATAAAACTCAACAGTAAAGGAATAGTTGCATGAATTACTTCTGTCCAGTTAACAGAATAGGAAACAGTTGTTAACAGTTAGGTGTTCCAAAAGTATTCAATGACATGACAGAATAATGTGATACGAGTTGGAAATTTCCGGATAAACACGGTCAGAAACAAATCCAACTGTTATGTGCAAACATGTATGTGTTTGCGTGTATGTCTGTCTTATATATGTGCATATACGTATATCAGACAGACATACATAAATATTGTGTAAGTACTAAACATTAATAACAGAAGGATAAGGAAGGAAGAGTATAAATTTCGAGGAGAAATAGAGGTAGCAGGAGATAGGCAATTATAAAGGAAACAAATAGCTCTGGTCTTGGGCCATGAAGGAAAAGACTGGGCCCATGGTGATCCTACCATGCTATACTCACCAAAAACCTATCACATGCTCAAGTCCCTGAAAGAAAACCCTACCTTTCCTTTCTGTGTCAAAGATGCCTATTACTTTCGAATTGCTTGTGGCTATCACAGCTTCCCCAAATAGTCCTCCCATATCTTCCTGAATGCTGACCTCTCCTGGACATTTCTGGTATCGCATGCTTCCAACTACAGCACAACCAATATTGAGGCAGCTGTCACCCCGTTGTTCTCTTCACTGTTACAGATGAGCTGAAATGACCAGAGGTCCCTGAGAGGCTAACACTTCTGGGGATCCACTGCCAATAATCCTAAATCCCCTTGGTGTCAATCTTGCCATTATCCAAATCCAAGTTCACAATGGTTGGGCACTCTCGCCACCCAGCCCTGGGCATGGGAGATTCCTCTGTTGTGGACACTTTTAGACTCAGGCACTTTTCCCAAACTAGGTTTCCATCATTGATTTGAATTTTCTCACTCTCATTTTTGTTCCCTGTTTTCAAACCTTTCTGCTCACACCTGTGTCCTCCCTCTGCCTAATTGAAAAGCATGACTCGTTTTGATAATTATGCGTCTCCACACTAGACAATAAAACTACTGACTTTGGCAGCAATATCAATTATGAGAGAAGGAAGCTGGGCCCTTGAACAACTGAAATCCCATCTGTCACTTTGGGAACTTTCAATGGAAGGGGCTCTGTCCTAATATCTGAAAGGAGGCTTCAGAGGTCTCCAGCTGTGGTTGAAAACAGAGCCTTCATTTTGGTCAGTTCTCATGGACAATCACTACACAACTAAACAATTTCATGGGTCATAAAACTGTTGTAGCCACTAATGACCAGCTCTCTTGCCAGCAATGCAACCAGAACAGTACAATCACTTGATAAGGGCATTTGTCAGTCATTCCAGCGATATTTTCTCTTCATGCTGAGAGTTAATTGCTGGCTAGGATAAAATTAGAAAGCAAAGCTCTAACAATGAAGATTATCCAACTGGTAAAATGCATTTGACACCATTTATATTATGGTTGTAGCCTGATAAACAATTTTAGGTGGAGTGTTTTAGGTGACACCTGTTTTCAATAATAGCCTTGGGGTTTTCTACGGGCAGTTCCCTTAAAAAGCATACGCACGATTTTGAGTGTTTCTGAGCATATTTGTGGTCAGTCTTTTGAATTCAAATTATTAAATAACCCATTAAATTACATAAATTTGATACCCTGACTCCAGGAAAGAGAAAGAAGAGAAGGGAGTAGAGAAGAACCAAGCAGATACCACAATGAAGCAAGTGTGGGGGCTCCTTAAGCAAGAGGCTGTGAAGCTTTGCATTGCGGTCTGCAGAGCCACAGTTGGAAGCACTGCTCTCAATCATAGTTTCCATTTTCATTGGATCTTTGTATCTTGCCTACAGCATGTCTGCTTTCAATTTAAGTCTGGTTTATTTCAGGCCTTGGGCCTGTGGAGTCCTTCTAATGACATGGTCGCATAATCTGAACAGTCTGTCTTTGTTTTCCTGGGGTGCAATGTCTTTGCCTTTGCAAGGAGTCTAAAAACATGAGTATCCATTTCACAAAGACATGCGATGGAATAAATATAATTATAATCAAACAGGGAGTATTTGAGAACCTAAACTTGTCTTGACATTGTGAGGGATATAACAGAAGTATATATCAGTTAGAATTCATTGGGTGTAAGGAACAGAATATGCAGCTAAACCTGGTTTAATTGGTAAGAACAGTTATTTTCCCCCACAACAAAACTTCTGGAGGCAAAGCAGTTCCAGGGTCTGTGTAATTGCTAAACAATAGAATTAGAGACCCATGTTCCTCATGGCTTTCCACCGTGCCATCCTTAGATGACTGGCTCTCACTTTTGGCTTTTCTCCTTGCAGTGACAACACAGGCATCATAGCTCCCAGCAACCTCAGCAATGCAGAAAACAGGGGATTTTATTTTCATGCATTTTTTAAAAATCAAGGAGTTAAATACTTCCCAGAAACCACAGTGTGGATTTCCATTCAGGTCTTATTGGTCAGAATTGGATCCATTGCCCAAGTCCCAGCTGCCAGAGATCTAACAGAGTATTTATACATTTTCAGTCTCTATACAGGGTAAGGATTCGGCCGGCAAGGAAACATGAAGGAGATTGTAGGGTGCAGAGAGCTAGTGGATGAGCAATCCACACATCTGCTACACAGTATAAGGTACATTTTACTCTCAAAAAGCTTACAATTGACTATCAATAATAACATCATTTTTTTATGGTGATTGACGGTTCACAGAGCACTTTGTAAATAAATTAGTTCACTTAATTTTCACATTACCTTGCAAAATAGATTAAATTACTCTTTCCATTTTCTTAATGATGAAAGTGAATCTCAGTATGGAAAAAGGCTGGTAATATCGTACAAATTAAGCCTCCTTTAACCTTGTAAATCTTGTAGTATACAAACAGAAATCATGGACATCAGCTGGAACTGGTAAAGAGATATTAAGGCCAGGGAAGGAGTCGGGGAAACCAGGCACCACATAGCCAGATCACTACAAAAAATTAGCATATGGTCTAAGAGAAGAGGAAGTTAGCAAACAAGAAAAAAATTAGCACCCAACAAGTGGGTAAATTCTAAACAAGGACCATGAATGCAAGATCATCTGGGAAGTTTAATTCTACAGTATTTATTGGGCACCAACCAACTCTTTGTGCAAAGTTTAGACTGGAGAAAAATCAATGTGATTTAGACTTATTCTCTACACTCTAAGAGCAGAGTCTAATATAGCACCAATTAGTAAGTGCTCTAATAGAAATATGAAGCCCAATATTCCATGAATACATGGGGAAAGATGGAAAAATATAGGCAGATTTTCGAGAGGAGGCAGTATGTTCACTTAACATTAAAGAAAGAATAGAGATCAGGAGAAAGTGTACCACAGGAGGAGGCAACACTTGTTAGCAAAGAAAGGTAAGAATAGAGACTGGAGTATATGGAACGATAGAAAACGGAATCTACCAGAACGGGTAGAATGACTGGATAGTAGAAGCTGATGGGTGAGAGAGGACTGAGAGTGGCATCTTGTGTGTGTCATCATAAACATCTGTTAATAATATTCTTTTTTTTAAATAGGAGGTACCATTTTATTCTATTTTTACTGGGAAAGATTTGCCCTGAGCTAACATCTGTTGCCAATCTTCCTTTCTCTTTTTTTTTCCTCCCCAAAGCCCTACTACATAGTTATATATTCTAGTTGTAAGTCAGTTAATAATATTCTTGAAATTAAGTGACCCAGACAGCCAGCCAAGCCCTTTGGCTGAGAGGAGCAATTCCACAGAACAAAACATTCAAAAGAAGAAGCCAGACAGAAGTGGGGCATTCAAATATATCTAACTCTGAGGCCCCCGAGAGCTGATGCCAAGGAGATGGACTAGGCTACAGTCAACTCTGCCCTGCAGGCTTGTGTCAATCCACATAGACAGTGAGCATCTCCCCTTGTGTTTACCCTATGAATGATGCCTCTGACTTTAGAACTTTGGTGTCTCTTACAAAACAAAAACTCCAGCACAAGCTCAAAATACTGCAAGTAAATCATCTTGGTGTTTTGGGAAATTCCTGACCAAACATCAGGAACACCAGACTCCCCTCTTTTTGTCAGTCTTGTCATTTTACTGAGTCTTTCTATAAGGCAGGGAGTAAAAATTGCAGAACTCCAAATGACAAATTTCAGACCAAAGTGTCTTCCCAAAACAATCCCTGTATGTTTCCAACTCAAGGTAATATTAAAGAATAGTCATAGTTTACTTGCACTGGTTTTTCAAGCCTCCATAAGTGATGTTTCTCTTGTACTTCAAAGGTTTGGGTAGGAGACACTTGATCTATCTTAGGAGAGGTGAACACAGATAAAGCCACCTGAGGGAAATCTCCAAGTGTATGACCTGGTCACTGCTCACCTGGGGCGAGGCCATCTTACTCCCTCTCTTAGGAGCAGGATGAATGACCATGCTGATATACTATTACAGGTTTTCCCTTCAAATTTAGAGCAATGAGAGGAGGCTTACTCTATTTTTTAATTAAAGAATGAATATTAATGCTAAAAGCCATTGAACCAACAATTTCAATCCTGGGAATCAATTTGAAATAAACATTAAGATAGGTGCACACATTGAAACTACAAATATTCATCAATAGAAGAATTGTTCCATAACTGTAGTTCTGAAATGCCATGGAGAATTAAAAAGAATGGGGTAGATCCATACACACTGAGATATTAAATTTTTATAAAAGGCAATTCATAGAACCATATAAGTAGAATTGTCCCATTTATATAAAAACAATGTAAAACACATATAAATGATACACACATAACATTTGATAGTGAAAACTTCTGGAGAGTGGGATGAATTTTTACATTTTCTCTACAGACTTCCACATTGTTTGCACTTTATTTAGTGTGTAATCATTTGTCACCTGTGTGACTTGAAAGGTTCCATATCTGTACATCAGTGGTGACATGGCAGGACTGACCACGAAGGGCCCTGTCCAGGAGTCTGATCTCAGATAGGAGAGCCTGAACTGGAAGAGTGGGGACAGGATGAAAGGGAAGCAAGGAAGAATTGCCTAGAAAGGACAGAAGACATTGAGGTGAGTTCTTGCCCCAGTGCGGTGCAGAGGCTGTTGACAGTTTGACCTGCTTTACACTGCCAGCTTCGTATAGGCAGCCGAGGGTCTAACCATTGGTTCACTACAACTTGGCGGTAAAATTTTCAGGAAGTTACTTCACCCTTCTAAATGTCAGTTTTCTCATCTGTTAGAAAAGGAGAGGGGAGAGGATCACCTATGGGGAAATGTCACGTTCCTTGGTAAAGCTGAATTCGAGGGAGCTGTGCTTATCCATTTAAGCTCCTTGGCTCCATCTGATGTGGTACCCAATCCACAAGTCCCTGAATTAACAACTAGACTTGCCTTTCTTCTAAGGATATTCAGAATATCCTGAGCCTTCTTCACTGTTTTAGTCAGTTCTTTGTATCTTCTGGACTACCCCCTTGTTGGAGGAGGTCATTGAGAGGATGTGACCACAGGTTGACCTGCAAACTAGACCCAGGTAATTGGAGGCTCCTCACCCCCTCCCCTGTCCTTGGAATGTACATTTCTCCCACTGTTCCCATAGTAGGAACCACTCAAGGACACAGCTTTGAGAGAGTAACGTGTTATTGAGACCATCTGGACTGTATACATGACTGAACCCCGTTAAGACCTCTATATTTTCTTAAGAATTTTCTTAAGATTCTGGTGGGTGGGTGCAGAGATCTACTCATCGTGAAGCACCCAAGACAAGCATCATATGTAAGTTCCCTAAACCTGCCACCTACCAATCTGGAGTGGTCTGCCTCTTTCTTCAGTCTCTGTTTTCCCACTGTATGTGGGCACCAGTTTTGAGTTTCACCCCAGGAACTCCTAGGTTGCTAACCAACACCCCCCCAACTCTCTATGGACAAGTCTCAATTCCATTTTGGCAAATGAATCAGTGTACAAATGCTTGATTCATTTTTTTTCCTTTAAATGGAGATTAATTTTTGGTTTAGGATAAGAGGCTTTTGGTACAAGGGTCATCTTGAGCACGTAACAAGAGAGGACAGTAGGTGAGGCCAGTCAACATACTAGGGGCATGTGGGAGGCAATCTCAACTGAATAGATATAGCAAAGATAGCTAACAGGCAAGTATCTCTGGCTTCAGCAGAAATAGCCTGACTGAGTCCTGAATGGTTCTGCAGGGAGGAGGATGGAAGTAACACGGAGAATGAATCTACAGTCTGTGGAAATGGAGTGGACTTTGGTGTTGTCACTGATTTCAATGCTTGATTCCACCACTTAACTGAAAAGACATTTAAGCATCTGGCCTCAGTTTTCATCTGTAGTTGAGGATCATAACACATTGTTCTTAGAGTGATTGTGACCATTAAATGTAAAGTGGCCAGCACAAGAACAAATGTCACTTGTCCTACCTCTGCTCAATTCTTCCTCTTGGTCTCTTCCACACCTTTTCTTTTTGATTGAGGACTTCATCTTTACAGGATACCAGTTTTTTATTCAGCTGTTTTATCCCTCCATGAGATGTTCATTGTTAATGAGAATTTATTCTCTTATTACAGAACAATTTTTGGTTTGCAGATTATTTGACGTGAACACTCACCAGTCAGGATGGATGTTGGCCATACTCTTAATGCCCCAAGTACTTCTGATAGGAGTAAGAGTTGAGACAGCTACATTCCATGGTTTCATGTAGGCCTCCTTGGAGGACCAGAATGAGCTGGTCAGAAGAGTCCTTGGCCTCAGTTTCCTTAGACACTTTGTTCCTGGTGATTCTTGATTCCTCCTATTCAGATCAAGGGCTTATCATGACCTGGCTCTCACCTTCTTAATAACCATGTAAATTAATACACTGTTAGGCTCTAGTTTCTATCCAAAATTTGGCCTAAAATATATTTATTAAGCCCTGACTCTTATTCATCTTTCCAGTTTTTTTTTTTCTTAAGTCTGAACCACTAGGGAACTCTGAATGAATTTGCTCTATGCAGACCCTTATTAAAGTTGTGCAACTAGAAACTTAGAGAGGGACTGGAACATGGCAGGGAAGCTCATGGAAAATAAAGATTTTCTGTAAACTAATGTAAAGTGAAGCCAGGAGTTTCCCCTACTGTCAGTATTCTTAATAAAATTAACTTGACTTGCCATTACAAAGGAACTTCTAATCTTGAACAGTTGGGATGTGCTCAGTTGAATAAAGTCTCAAACAATAATTTCTTTTTTCCAATTTAAAATTCTTCTGAGCTATATCCCATTCAATGGAACTCTCATAAGAGGGATCAGAAGCAGAAATAATTTAAAAAACAAAAAGGTACTCACTGACATTGTCTGTTGGGGGAGGTTGTCGAGAGGACGTCACCACTAGTTGACCTGAGAGCTGGACCCAGGCAATCTGAGGCTCCTCACCCCAATCCCTGTCCTTGGAATGTATGTTTTGCCCATTATTCCCATACCAGGAACAACTTCAAGGATGCAGTCTTGAGAGAGTAAGATGTTGTTGAGACCATCTGGACTGAATACATGACTGAACCCAGTTATGGCCTCTATATAAATTTTTAAGATTCTGGTAGGCGGCGCCCCAGACAAGCCTTACATATAAGTTCCCTTGCTTATTAAAACTGCCACCTACCAATCTGGAGGGCTCTGCCTCTTTCTTCGGTCTTTCCTTGCCCTCTGTGTATGGGGGCCAATTTCAGATTTCACCCAGGAAACTTCCGAGGTTATGAACCAACATTGTCTGACTTGCAAGTAAATAGAGCAAATCCAGATTTGTGGTTATGTGAACTATGCCATGCACATGGCATTTCAAAAAATATTTCAGGGACCAGTCCTCTAAGTGTCATTTAATATCTCATGCAACAACGGTAGCTTATTGCACATAAAATTGAAAAGTGAAAATTTTGCTGCGCTGTGTATGGATGACAGAGAATAGAAGCTGCCTCCTTGGTAGCTAATAAAAGGCCGTCTGGAGACACCTTTCAACACTGATGTTACATTTCATTTTTTTAATGCACTAGAGATTGCATGGAAAATTAGGTTTTGTGAAAGCTAGCAAAGTGGCATGTCTGTTGCCTTTCCTTAGGACTTCGTCATTTATATTTATGATATTGTTTCTAAACTGACAAGGTGACTCAAATCAAATCCATTTTCAGAACTTACTTTGGGTGTGCTGCTGTGGATTTCTATATGTCACAAATCCACACCTTGGAAACAGACTAAATAAATTTCATACCTTATGTACTAGTGTCCTCTGATATCTTTAGTAGTCAGGATAACATAGAAAATCTGATTTCTTTTCTTCCAGTCTTAAGTGAGTGAAAAATTTTGTCCATCATCTTATAGGATAACCCACACGTTTGTTTTCTCTCACCCTAAGGGAAGTAAATCTAACATTCTTCAGTGTTACTCTGTCTGAGACACACATTCATATAAAAAAATTCAAGGAGGGAATTAAAGTATTAAGAAAACTGAGACTCAGCAGGACAAGTAGATAACTTGCCCAGAATCCAACATCTGGTTGGATCTCATCAGAGACTGAAATAGAACTAGAACCTCGGTCAATCTAATGCCCAAGTCCATGCTATTTCCACAACTCAATACGATTCGCTGAGATACTAAATGCACCACCATAAAAGCATGGAGAGGAAGCTCGATCAATGGGACAGAAAGCAGGAGTGGAAAATGTATTTTCAAATTGGAATCAGAATCTTAGAAACGGAAAGCATTAGACCCATCCATACCCACAATTAGTTTACTTCCACATCACCTGCACATCATTACTATTTAGTGAGCCCTCAGCAAAGATATGAAGCAAAAAATGTTTTCTTTTAGCTCTGCACACACACACTCACACACACACACACACACGTGCACACACAAATACACAATACACACCTGTTAACAATACTCAAATTATGTAATGAAAATAAAGAATTTGACAGAGGAAAGATGTCTATATAGAGGAGGTGTACATGCAGCATTCCTCAGCACACTATTTTCTTTCCACTCGGCTCCCTTTGGAGGTCGTGGTTCCTGTTGACACTCTCTTCAGGAAGTGTCCTATCATATATATGTTGGGCTCTCCTGGTTCCTGAACAAAATTTGGCCTCAGTAAAGCCATATTTTCACTGGCAATAAAGGATGGGGTAGTAGGGTAGATGACAGAATAAGCTGTGCGCAGGGGACTAAAAGAAATTTTGCTTCCAATTTCCCATTGTTCAGGAAAACCCATTGCAGGAGTGTGCCTCAATCTTCCCTTCTCTGCCCCTTCCCCCATTCTATTACTCACAGAAATACCCTTTTTACTCCCTTAGCTCCTTTGTAATCTCTCCCAGATCAAAATGCATGTGTGTAAAAAGGCCTAATACGAATTGTCAACACCTCTCCCATAGTTATTTAGTTTACTCTCAGTTCTAACTGCAATTAAAGATGTGGTCTACTGTTAAAGGAATTTCCAGCATAACTAAGCATGCAGGAAAGTACATTTTGGGGCAACATCTTTGAAATCATACTAGTTGATTATTTCTTCTCTTGGTATGCAAACTTATTGTCCAACTGAATGGCTACTTTGATGAGAGTGAGAAATTTTGAATGAGTAAAATATTATTTTCTATCAAGTAAATCATGGTAATCCCAATTAGCCACATCCTCAGGAAAACAATGGAGGAAAGATATCTCATAGAACCATTTTTACTCCACTGAAGAGTGACTCATACCCACAGGTTGGCTAACAATTGGATGTTTAAAGAACACTTAGCTGGGTTCTTAGCAAATGGAAGTCTAGAATTATCTCAAATGTCTTCTATAATAAAGTCCGACATTTTGGAGGACAGAAAGGACTCTTTGAATCTTGAGACCGAAAAAAAGAAGAAGAAAAATTTCCTTTCGGCTCCTGGTTCCTCGCTAGATGAACAAAGTAAATCCTCTGATCAAAAAGCCTAGTATTTTGGGAGAAAGTCTTTTTGTTTGGGTAAGCCAAAATAGGAAGTGATTAACTTCTCTTGCCACTGCAGGCCCTCCAGGGACAGTTCAACTGACCCCATCTTATCAACAGAGTAATTAAGAAATTGTCTTTCAGAAAATTTGCCAAGTCACATAGCCAGAGCATGCACAAAAGAAGAAATCTTGACCTGAAATGAACGCGGAACCAAAGATTATCCTCCCCACAAAACCAAAGGACCAAGACATGACCAGAACTTAAAAGTCAGACTCTTATCAGAAGAAAGAGGTCCACATTCAGGAAGATCCAGTGTGAAAACTCCTTCCCCACCTTACCATAAATGTTTAAAACCTTACCATAAATGTTTAGAACCTCACCATAAATGTTTAGAACCTTACCATAAATGCGTGAAGTCCACCAATCAAACCTGTCCTGCCAGTGTTTCTGCATGCCAGCCTGTTCTCCCTAACCTCTTAAATTTTGCCCCAAATCCTGAATCAGAGAGACAGAGCTGAGGGCACAGGCTACCTGTCTCCCTGCAGATCCATCTCACAGAATAAAGCCAATCTCTTTTTCCAAATGCTGATGCCATAATTAGCTTGTTTATGCACCTTGGGCAAGAGAACTCCAATTTTCTGTGGTAACACTCTCACCTGAAAAGGCAGGCAACACAGGTTGTCTTAATTTTTAGGCCTATTGCAAACATCATCTTTCTGAACCATTTTATATGAGTGATGCTGCCAATGCAAGTGTATATAAGGCATATATCTAAAAAGTTTGTTTTCTTCCTCAAACAATGGAATGATTTGCCAGTGAAGCCAGATTCCTTTGTGACCAATGACACATATTTAATACAATGACCATGGGTTTGAGTGTGGGGGTTATAAATGGATTGAAACCAAGCGGTCTATTCTGAGCTAAACTGCATTTTTGGTAAGCAATAATAAAGGATTCCAAAGCAAGTGGGCCATATGCCACAATTTGAGAAATATCTCCCTAATCACAGAGGCATTGGCCAATCCTAGGCAAAAAGGGAGATGCAAAATGTCTCCCTGCCCCTTATCTCACTGACATTTGAAAAAGCTATCATGTATTACAAAGGCCTTAGTTATAGAAAGGCTGTGAGAGAAAAGAAGTCTTATAGCTTAGATAAAAAAAAAAGAATATAGAATTATTTGGCTACTTCAATAATATACAAATATCTTCTACTGAAATCAGAAGCTACTTGGAGAAAATAAATGTTTAAAAAAGAATTCACAGTAAGATGTTAATAAATGATAAAATCCATATCCTATATTTCAGTCTTATCATGAATTTCATGATTCAACCACGACTGCTCCCATTTCCCTGAATATGACCTGTTTCCACATACCTCTGTTACACATACTCATCTCTCTGCCCACTTAATCTTTCTCATTGTTTTAGGCTCCAGATGTCTCCTCATTGAAGCTCTCATTTCTCTCAGAGGAGAAAGTTGTAACTTCTTTTGTGTCTCACAGCACTTTGTGGAGACTTCCTTTACTCATGTAGTCACAGTCTTCTTATGAGTTCATCCTCTACAAACTGGCTACCAGTTCCTTGAGAAGAAGAACCATGTCATATGCATATACTATTTTTATTTCCAAGGGCTAGAAATGAGGCTAGCATAAAATATAATAATAATAATTACTATAGAAAACATTTATTGGTCTTTTACTTTATGTTGCACAGTTCAAGGCAGGTTATAAGCATTATCTTATTTAATCCTTAAAACAAACATTGACATCTGCTCTATCATTACCCATTTTTTTAAGAAGGAAAACTGCAGCACAAATTTTGCTGGGCTACTAGAGTGCAAGACCACAAAGTAAATGCCTGGAGTTGGGCACAATTAGCAATGGCCCTCAGTCAATGTTTTTAGAATCAAATTTAGATGTTTGATTTAATATTAGGTTCTTAGATGTATTTGCAATTTTAAAGAATATTTTTAGAGGTCTTGATGCCTTAAACCAAAGAACATATTAGAGACAAGGAGAGCCATCTGATAATGTCCTTCAAAATTTATGGTCTAGATAACCATTTATTCTGACAGGAAATTATCACTAACATCGCTCCGGTGGCCATATGGTCTAATGAGAATGACAAAACTAAAGGAGACGATAGGACAGACTGTTTGCAGTCAAGTGAAGACAGTCCAGAAAACCTGAGAATATTATCACTGTTCCTCTACACTTCTACCCCCCAATGCAAGCCCTAGGTTAGGCTTTCCATTCACAGAAAGAACGGAACAGCAAAAATGTTTCTTTGCTAGAGACATATATAAGGCTTATCGGCCATGTGGAGCTCTGCTAAAAGACAGTAAAACCTTTTATGTTTTTATTTTTTCCAAAATAGCACATTAGAATTTAACAAATGATAGGCAACCAATAAAAGTATATATTACATGAATTCATGGCATTTATCTGAATTAATATGTTGTCCATGATCTCAGAATCAAAAGGGTATTAGAATAATTCTGAAAGAAGTTAATACTCTTAATATCCTGTTCTGATATGGTAAATGGTAAGAGGTGGTCAGTATAACAATAAGAGGTTTGAAAGCAGAAGGAAACAGGCCATGAAGAACTCGTAACTTAAAATGAGTCATTGTGAATTAAGGATGATTTACTGAATAGAATTCAATAATAATCTCATATCCAAGGTCATATTCTAGCTTCACTGCTAATGAACTAATCATTTTAGCACAAATGCAGCACAGTTCATGAACAATTATCAACATTTAATTTTATTGACCACAGATCATGATCACAAAATGTGACATTAGGTGCATCTAAGCCGATTATTAAAGAGATGTGCTTTTTCTGAGTGTGTTTATAGCACCTATGGGTCTCCAGGATGGGCATCATTTCAAATATTGTTTCAGGGAAATAGAATAAACCTGAAGTTAGGGAGACACCTACAGGCACAGTAGAAAAACAAAAGGAGGATCTGAGAACCAGAAAGGAATAGCACTTTCTCTAATCAGGAAAACCAAAATGATTTTTCTTTGGAAATATTTTTAAACGCTGAAAGCATTTTTCATAATGATAAGCTCAAATTAGACAGGAATATCTTAATTACATTTTTTTAAGTTTCTCTCTCAACTTTAGGCTAGTTATAAAGTCAAGCTTTGTCTAATGGCCTAAGGTGGTCCATAATTCTTTTGAAATGAGTCAGGATTTACCTATTGGTAGAAATAACATTATTTGTTATTATAATCATCATCATCATTTTTACTGAGTGTCTACCAAATAGCAACAAATATATTTAGATATTCATCACTTCAATAAGTTTTTTTTCCTCGTTTAAAATAAAAATATTCCTGGTAAAATAAACATGTTCCATATTAGCAGACAGTTAAGTCTTAACACAAAAAGTTTTATTAGAATTCTTTTTTTAAGATAAGGTATTTGAGTAGTATAAAGTGGATAGGAATTTACAGAGACTAGTGGAGGGTGGTGGTGACATATGGCATGATCTTGTCTGTGGACAGAAGCTTTAGAGCTGTTTAACCCCCTCACCTCTCCTCTCCATTACATGAGTCCCCATTCCCTAAAATGGATATCAGAGAAAGGAAGATTCATCCTATTTTCTTTTGTTTTGGTACTTTCTCCCTCCTACTTCCAGGTAGGTTTTGCTCAGAAAGGATGCCTCTTCAATCCTCCCCTCCACATCCTATACTGTTCGTATAACATTTATGTAACATTTAATTTTCCATTAAGTTGCAGGGAAAAATTTTTGATGTCTTCAGAGTACCCTAAAGATATCATTCTACTGTACTTCCACAGCCAGAAAAGCTTCCAAATCTCTAGTATTGACAAAAAGATCATCAGAAAACAAATCCCATAATTTTACCTTCTCCTCACTTTGACATTTTACCAGTATATCCAGTCATGAAATCAGTGCACATCAAAAAAAAGGTCTACCAGACATCCAAAACAGGTGAGGGGACATAGCATATTCCACACAGCAGATACCTAAGGATCAAGAGCCCTTTTTTTAAGATAAAAACCAGATTCTGTCCATTCAATCTTCCAAAATAAGATCATATCCTCTAAGTCTTTGACACCTCTGAGCAGACCTAAGCAGATTAGCTTCAAGACTTAGAATCTCTCTATTACTTTACTGTAACACTCTTAACTCTTATCTCCAGTCCTGCCCCCAGGAAAAGGCATCTTCCACACAGCTGCTGTGCTAAAACACAAATCTTATCAGATTATTTCTGTGGTTAAAACCCTTATATGACTCTGCCTTTATCTTCAGGATAAAGTCCAAATCCCTTAACTGTACAAGCCTCTATACATGATCTGGCCCTTGCCTACTTTCCCAGTCTCATACCTTACCATTCATTCTGTTTTAATAATAATAACTAACACTTATAAAACATGTGCCATCTGTCAGGACTGTCCTAAATACTTTTTTATTGTGGTAAAATATTCGTAACATAAAATTTACCTTATTAACCATTTTTAAGTGTACAGTTCTGTGGCTTTAAGAATGTTCACATTGTTGTGCAGCCATCACCACCTTCCCTCTCTGGAAGTTCTTCATCTTCCCCAACTGAAACTCTATGCCCTTTAAACACTAATTCCCCATTCCCTCCTCTCCTCAGGCGCTGGCAACCACCATTCTACTTTCTGTCTCTATGAATTTGACTGCTCTAGCTATCTCATATAAAGGGAATCATACAATATTTGTCCAGGCTTATTTCGCTTAGCAAATGTCTTCAAGGTTCATCTATGGTGTTGCATGTGTCAAAATTTCCTTCCTTTATAAGGCTGAATAGTATTCTATTGTTAAGCATATACCACATTTTGTTTATCCATTCATCTGTCAATGGACACGGATTGCTTCCACCTTTCGGCTATTGTGAATAATGCTGCTATGAACATGGGTGTACAAGTATCTGTTTGAATCCCTGCTTTCAGTTCTTGTGAATATACAGATCTTCCTCAACTTACGATGGGGTTACGTCCTGATAAACCCATTGTAAGTTAAATATCATAAGTCAAAAATGCATTTAATACACCTAACCTATCAAACATCATAGCTTAGCCTAGCCTACCTTAAATGTGCTCAGAACACTTACAGTAGCCTACACTTGGGCAAAATCATCCAACACAAAGCCTATTTTATAATAAAGTGTTGAATATCCCATGTAATTTATTGAGTACTGTGCTGAAAGTGAAAAACACAATGGTTGTCTGGGTACAGAATGGTTGTAAGTGCATCAGTTGTTGACCGTCGTAATCGCGTGGCTGACTGAGAGCTGTGGCTCGCTGCTGCTGCCCAGCATCACGAGAGTAACACACCAAATATTGCTAACCTGGGAAAACATCAAAATTCAAAATTCGAAGTATGGTTTGCACTGAACGCATATTGCTTTTGCACTATCATAAAGTCGAAAAATCATAAGTCAGGGACAGTCTGTATACCCAGAAGTGGAATTACTGGGCCATTTGGTAATTGTTTAATTTTTTTGAGGAATCATATCATTTTCTACAGCAGCAGCATCACTGTACATTCCCACCAGCAATGTACAAGGGCTCTGTGATAGGTAATTTTATGTGTCAACTTGACTGGCCACAGGGTGCCCAAATTAAGTATTACTTCTGGGTGTATCTGTTATGGTATTTCTGGATGAGATAAGCATTTGAATCAGTGGACTTAGTAGATTACTTACCCTCCCCAATGTGGGTGGGCATCATCCAATCTGTTGAGGGCCTGAATAGAACAAAAGGCAGAGGAAGGAGGAATTCACCCCTTTTTTTCCTGCCTCACTAATGGAGCTGGGACATCTCATATCATCTTTGCTGGGATTTACAGGCCTTCAGACTTGGACTGAATTCTACCACTGGCTTTTCCAGACATATATATACCGTAACCCTTCTACTTCCCAGCTTACATCATCATTCTGGAGGAAGCTATATTAACAACATAAGCACTTTCATTTTAGGAAATATTCATAAACATCCACTCTCCTGGGTCTTGAGACAAGCCCAGCAATGACAAGGTCACATGTTCATGCCCAGGAAGAAAGTAAAGTCAGACCGGAAGAAATACTGTGCTGTTTCACCCCTGTTCCAACCTTTAGGTCTGATTTAATATTCTTATCGAGGTAATTCTGGTAGAGTTTGGCTGAGGACCACACAATAATATTTCCCTGCATAAGTACTCTCCCACTACTTTTTCTAAGATAGGTATAATTATTTTATTCACATATGCATTTTACTTTCTGGTGCTCAAGTCAATATAATGCTAAATTGAAGAAAGGGACTAGTAAGATATTAGTTCATGGTAAAGTTAATTCTTAAAATAGAAAGTAAATAGATTTGATAAGAAATATTTCAAATCAATATCATGATTTTTTGAAAATAATACCTTTGTCTAGAGTTTCTGATAAAGTATTGAGCATGTGTTATAGAGAGTTTTTAAGGATATATTTTTTTAAATTTTTAAAGTGAAACTGTACATACATATTTATAGCATGACAACATTCTTATAAATTAGGTATTTTAATGTAAAGCTTTCAGATAAGCACATATCAGGTGTCGAATTAAATTGAAGACACGGCTTTACTCTCTTCTTTGATCATCACTGAAAGAATATTTTAGGGAAAAAAGCTAAAACCAAAGCAAGATGTTATATACATTGCTGCTTCTTTTCCAAACACTTCTCAATATCATCAAGCACTTGAACGGCAGCCTTTGGAATTCGAGTCCCAGGACCAAATACACTGGAAACACCAACTTCATACAGAAATTCATAATCCTGTTGAAAGAATTTGTTTAATTACTAAAAGAGGCAATATTTCTAATTTCAAGGAAATGAAAACAAAAGAACAATGAATGCTGCCCTTTCTTCTTTGTCCCCAATGCCCCAAACTTTCTCAACTGTTACACTATTGGCATTTGGGACTGAAAAATTCTTCCTAGACTGGGACTGTTACTAATGGCCACAAGCACCACCTTTACATTCCAAGTCATTCAAAGAACAAAACACACTCTGCCCATTTTCTAAATACCCCAGTGTGTCGTTTGTGGTGGGAAGCTGTATGGACCACTGATTGAGAAATTCTGAACCCTAAACCATAATTTCCTCTCTAAAAATTTAAATTTTCACTACTTGTCATTATGTGTATTAAATTTAGTATATTATAGCTTTGAGTTTACAAGGCTATTTATTTTTTCCAAAGTATTTTGTCTGCAGGTACTGAATGGTGGTACTTTGAATTTGGCTTCATGATGGAATTATGAAGATTGGCTCATTTTTTAAAAATTCTCTGTTGTTGCTGCTGCTGTTTATTAGTTTATTTAAATACAGTCAAAGTCTGAGTGAAGATTCCCAGGGCACAAATAATGTTCCCAGCTTTAGACTGTTTTAACATTAGAATATTTGTAGCTATAGTATCAAGGTTAGGACATGCTTTAAAGCCTTGATCCTCATCCACTAGGGTGATCATATATTCCAGGACATTCTGGTTTGTGCTTATTGTTGCAGCACCCTTTTTTCTTTTTATGAGACTTTTTTTCTTATTGAGGCATAATTGACATATAACATTATATTAGTTTCAGGTGTACATGATTCAATATTTGTACATACTGTGAAATGATCACCGCAATAAGTGCAGTTAACAGCCATCACCATAGTTATAAAATTTTGTGTGTTGAGAACTTTTAAGATATGCTCTCTCAGTAACTTTCGAATATACAATACAGTATTATTAACTACAGTCACCATGCTGTATACGTTACATCCCCATGACTTATTTTTTTATAACTGGAAGTTTGTACCTTTTGACTCTCTTCACCCACTTTGCCCACACCCCACCCCCTACCTCTGGCAACCACCAATCTGTTCTTCCACATATAAGTGAGATCATAAGGTATTTGTGTTTCTCTGTCTGACTTATTTCAGTTAGCATAATGCCCTTAAGAACCATCCATGTTGTTGCAGATGGCAAGATTTCATTCCTTTTTATGGCTGAATAATATTTCATTGTGTGTGTGTGTGTGTGTGTATATATATATATATATATATGTTTTCTTTATCCATTCATCCATCGATGGACACTTAAGTTGTTTCCATGTTGTAGCTACTGTAAATAATGCTGCAATGAACATGGAAGTGCAATATCTTTACGAGTCAGCATTTTCGTTTTCTTTGAATAAATACCCAGTAGTGGAAATACTGGATCATATGGTACTTCTATTTTTTAATTTTTTGAGGAACCTCCATACTGTTTTCCATAGTGGCTGCACCAATTTACATTCCCACCAACAGTGTACAAGGATTCCCTTTTCTCCACATCCTTGCCAACACTTGTTATTTCGTGTCTTTTTGATAATAGCCATTCTAACAGGTGTAAGGTGATGTCTCATTTTGGTTTTGATTTGGATTTCCATGATGATTAGTGATGTTGAGCATCTCTTCATGTGCCTTTTGGCCATCTGTATGTCTTTGTTGGAAAAATGTCTATTCAGATCCTCTGCCCATTTTTCAATCAGATTGTTTTTTGCAGCACCCTTTTTAATAGCATCCATTTTCATTCTCAAAAGTGATCACATTTGTATGATAAATTATATGGTCATGCTAATTACCCCCCAACTACTTCTTTTCTGTCTCTATAATTTCCTTGTAATATTCTTGTAATACTATAATTCTGCAATGGTACTTGACATATCTCATTGAACTTTTCTCCTAGTCTGTGAACTTCTAAGGGCAGAGATCATGTCTAATCTTTACATCCTCAGCATTTGATACATAAAGGCACTCAAAATATGTCATTGTTCTTGGGCAGGTGCTATAGAACTTAAAGAGTTCATAAGAAAATTTGATGAAATATGTAATAACAATTATCTCCAAATTGGAGATGTCAAATTGATAGGTTATTGCCTTCTACCTTTCCAAATAACACTGTGTACCATTTGTTCTGACATCTGAGTTACGGATTTGGAATGGAGGCCTCAACTGAGAGAGGACTGTGAAATGTTGCAGCTGAGGAGAGGGTTCTTGACTTACCTAAGCCTTACATAAGCCTTGTAAAATATACCTTAGCGAAGGGATAAAATGTTAGAAATAAGTGAATCTGAGTAAAGGGTATACAAGTGTTCTTTGTACTATTTCATTTTTGTACCTTATCTATTAGTTTGAAATTATTTCCAACTAAAAAGTTATTATTGTAAAATGTCCTCCACTGAGCTGGGCCAGGCATACCAGATTGCCAGCTTCATAATGGAAGTAAGCATCACGAGGCTGCTAACCTTGCCTAAGATACTTGCAAGCCAGTGGTGTTAAGAGGGTTAGAAGATCCCAATGGTAGTCACACACACTGGTGAGCAGAGATCATACTTATTTAAGCAGGCTGCAGAAACTGTAAGCTTCATTATGGCAGTGTCTAAATCTGTTTAACTATCATGTATTAGTGCTTTCTAATTTAAAGTCTAAGTGACCTTCAACTGAATAACAGCAACATTTTCTATATTTACTGCAAACAAATAATGAGAAAAATACATGGGTGTTGACTGCTATAATTATATCATAAAGGATACCCATATTAACACACAAGTGTGTCATTACAAAAAATGATCCTTAGTCTTTAAACTCATGGGTGGAAAAGTATGGCAAACATCTACAGATGTTCTAAGTAATTCAAATATTCAGAGGGTTAATACAACTTGTGTGAAATATATTTCCTGAAAATATCAGCTCACTTATATAATAGGCCTATGTTTTTTTCTCAACTCATATTTCAATTCCAATATTTTGTGCTGCCTAATTATTTTGGTTCTTGAATTTCAGTGTCATGCCCAAGAGCTTAGATATTATAGACTGTAAGCAACATAGATAGAAGTGTTCCATAGATAGACAGCAATAAAGGAATAAAAGCCCTTTACATTCCCAAATAGTAAACTATATTTTTGAAAATAATAGGCAAGTATGTTAACAAAAGCAGCTGTGTAGACTCGATCACCTTAAGTACTGTGATGTTAGAAATAAATAATATATGGTTTGCTTGCTAGCCCCACATTACTACCAATCTCACAACCTCATATTTATGCATTTCCTCATTTATAACTAGTGTATAAAGTCACTATTTCATATTCTGAGTTGTAATGGAGGAAAAAAATTGTAGGCCTGGACATAACATCATATTTCACTGACAGATTCCTGCTGTAGTAGTTAGGCCTTTGTAACATCCATAAATCATTTACTTAGAGCAATCTCCTATACAGCTCTTCTAACTCAATATTTCTTCCATTCTCAGCAAAAAAAGAAAACATGATATAATTGAAAATTGGATTAGAAATAGGTCCAATTTATATCTTAATTAATTATTTTAAGTTATAGGTAAGGTAATACGTGGACAGTGTCCCCTCACTCCATTAATAAATTAACTGACAACACTGATAGTTACCTAGCATCCATTTTTCCTTTCCTAAGAGGAACCACATTTTTGCTCAAGAATCCACCTCTTCCCCATTCAGCCAATAATTTTCAAGACAGGCCAACTCCATTTATGTCTGAATTAGGATATTTTTGGCTCTATGAAACCTATACTTCAATCAGATTAGCTTTAATAAAAACGGGGATTTATGGGACCATGTAGCTGATACAGCTCTGAGTCAGAGCAACATTTAGAGATGAGAATATGAAGGATATGGACAAGGCAGATACTCTAAACCAACAGAAGCAAGTGCTGTCAATTGGCTAACTAAGGCACTCACTTCACTATCAGGACAAGGAGTGCTCATTATATCTCTGACTAGGGGTTGATATATGCACTGTGTGCTTACCATTCTTCTCTATTCCAGCTGTGAGATTTTATTACGTTTATCCTGTTCCTTCTTCATCACTGTTTATTGATTATGAAGAAAGTAAATCTCTATCTAGGTTACTAGTTTGCCAGGAGATAATTCTCTCATAGAAGCTTTGTATTATTCAATTAAATTATACATAACGAATTACAATATAGTTTGAATTGAAACCAACATTGTCCACTTTTGGACTTTGTAGAATTTATTTAGTAAAATACCAAGAAATAATTTGGTCCAAAATCTATAACAAATTTATCTTTAGTAAAAGTGTAGAGTAAATTAAAGAACTACATGTAAGCTACTGTTACTTAGGATTCTCATCATAGTACTAGAAAAATATAGGAGATGAAAAATACCTGTGGTGGTATCACCCCTCCACACATGACAAGGATATCTGGCCGTCCAAGGGAGTTGAGTTCTTTGATGAGCTCAGGAACCAGGGTTTTATGACCAGCAGCGAGTGTGCTCACACCCACAGCATGCACATCTGCATCCACAGCCTGCTGGGCCACTTCACGGGGAGTCTGAACAATTAGAAAGCAAAGAGACAAATCATCATTTATTCCAAAAAGTGTTTTAAATGTCTTATCTACTTAATCAACATTCCAAGATTTTCCTCATTAAAAATCTTGAAGTGAAAATAACTTCATATTTCATCATTCTCAAATCATAAATACTAACTCATTCAACTGATGCAATAAACAGTGCTATATTTGCTTCTAGCACTAGAATTTATCAATTAGATTTAAGTTAACACCAAAATATAGTTCCCCAAAAGAATCTTCAAGATAAAGAAGTAATATAGAAAAATATATTATCTCTTCATTATAATTTTTAAAAAATACATCTGTTGTCTTCATTATCAAGATTTATTGAGTAGTTATGCACTACAAGGCAACATGTTATAGCATCTATGAAGAAGTAAAAGACTAAACATAAAATGCGAGGTGAAAAAGTAAATCTTTGGTTTTAAAATAGAATGATAAAGAGTGATGTTAGCTAGATGGTAGACTAGGAAGCTCCACGACCTCATTTTCCCACAGACACTGAATCAACAGCAATATACAGCCCAAAATAACATTGTGAGAACTCAAGAAATTAGTTAAGGGGCTACAGCACCCAGGCAGGTACATAAACAAGAGAAGGGATGGTGCCAAGGAGCGTGTGTTTCTCATTTGTTAACTGGATTTAACCAGTTTGGGATACAGAATCATAAAGGACATTTTCACGAATTGAGTTATCCAAGATCATATCCACTCTCTGCAATGAGTCTGTGACATTGCTTTGATAATTTTCATGTATTTAAATCATTTCATATAAAAGATGCCTACAAGTTTCTCACTGCAAATATAATGTAAATTGAGATAATTGGGGAGGACAAGGCCACCTCAGAAATCACTGCACAATTATAAGCATAAAAAAACTACCAAAATCTGTCAATTTTCTGAGTTTGGCAAGATTTTAGGCTTATAATTTATTGTGGAAACAAAAGATTCTACACTCTTGATAATGGAGCCACATTCAAGAGGATTTCTAGGTAAGTCACACAGCACACAGGTAAAACCTTGAGTCTGTGAAAAACAACAAATGAAATTAAAACTTTTAAAGAAAATGTGCATATTCTTGCTATTGTTTTCTTAAAGGTAAGAAATGCAATTGATTTAAGCATGACTTGTCATTCGTATCCATGTTACCAAAATTTATTAGATTAAAACTCCATTTAAACAATTCCGTTCCATGCTTTACGCTTATATAAATTAAATTGTATTTTACATTATCAAATGTTGAAAAATTTAAAACTTCACATCTAATTTTGATTAAATCAGTCATCGAAGAACTGCAGGATTGTACCTTCAGCCACAGATAAGTTTTTTTTTTTGACAGTATTATGTTGACAAAGTTGATGATACTGAAAGGCAAATTATATTTTTACAGATGGGATGTAATGGGGAAATAAATTTTCAATTCTTTGTAAACTTCTTTTAGGTGCCAATGGTTGACAACAATTTTTTAAAAATTACTTTCATTGTATGGAAAAATATTTCCCAAAAGCTAACTACTAAATACTGGAAATGCATTATATTTGATCACTACTTAAACAAAAAAACTAAAGTAAAAATGTAGTAGAACATAAGTAAAAAAATAGAATAGGAAAGTATTCAACTTAGAGGAAGAACAAAAGCAATCTAAATATACATGTTTATTTAATCTAAAATCTATTTGAGATTCTTAACAAAACCTACCTTAAATGCATAAGACTGTAAATACATTTATGAATTTACCTACCAACATGGTTTAAGGACATACCTCCAGAAGTTCAGGCTAACTCTTTATAGTAACAATTTCCTCCAGACTGTCTAAAGTAATATTTAAAAATTCAAAAAGGGAAAACTTAGGGGAGACTCTATGGGCCTCTTCAGGAAGGTTTACGTCTTCTTCTTTTTTTTTTTTTTTTTGGTGAGGAAGATTGGTCCTGAGCTAAAATCTGTGCCTATCCTCCTCTATTTTGTATGTGGGACGTTGCCACAGCATGGCTTGACGAGCGGTGCATAGGTCCACATCTGAGATCCAAACCTGCGAACCTGGGGCCACCGAAGCAAAGTGCGCAAATTTAACCACTAAGCCACAGCGCTGGCCCCAGGGAGGTTTACTTCTTTACTGGTGAAAATGCAATGGATACTCTTTAGTCTTCATCTCAGTTGACCTATCTGCAGTATGTAATAACAGTACTTCCTTCTTGAAACTCTTCTTCCTTAGTTTTTATCCCACAACTCATCCCATTTCCTTTCACTCCTTTGCTGTGTCCTTCTCTATTTCCTTTTGATGTTTAAGCTCTCATCTTTCTGTATATAACTCTTCATGAAGAATTACATCCAATACATCCATGTTCATGGTTTTAAGTACCATTTATATACTGATAAGTCTCAAAATCTTGTCTATAACTGAGGCCTCTCTCCTACGCTCCAGACATGTATATCCAGTTTGTAGGGTCATTTTCATCTGATTGTTGCACAAGTTGGTTCTCTTAAGCCTGCCTCCTTATCTGTAAATAGCCCCTTCATGAAATTTTCTTCAAAATCCTAGCTGATTCTTGGTTTCTGCTAAGATCCTGACACTGCCTTGGTTAAGGCCTTCATTGTTGCTCACTCAGATTACTGAACATCTTGACTCCTTGCATCTAGTCACAGCTCCTTTCAGAAAGTGATTTTACTAGAAAGTAAGCTTTCTAAAGTATAAATTTGATTGTGTCACCCTACCCAAACACCTCTTGGATGAAGTTCAAACTTCTTAGAATGGTATACAAGGCTATTCATCATATCTACACACAATCCCAAGCACTGTATTCTGATCTTACTGAACCTCTTGCAGTTACCTGAAGGCATCACGCCTTCTCATAGCTCTGTACCTCCGCACCTCTGCTCAAGTCAACGCTTCCTCTTAGCATGCCCCTCCCTGCCGCGTACACCAAGCTTCTGGAAGGCACAGCTCAAACATAAGTTCCTAGGATACTGGGACAAGTTCCTTGTCCAAATTTTAATTACAGCAATTATTACTCTGCTGTGATTACAGGTAAGTAAATCTCTCTCTGTTTGGAGCCTGTAACCTTCCTGAAGACAAAAATCGTACCTTATTCAACTCAGAACCCCTACATCTGGCAGACAATCAATAAATATGTAGTGGATAAAGCCTTTAATATAAAAGTTATTACAATGTACTCCTCAGTCCAAGATTTTGTAGTGAATGATCAACATTTTACCATTCTATAGAAAATTTTAGCTTCATTTACTTCCAACAAATTATTTACCTGCTGGGTCAATATTCTGTGATTAAATAAAATGCTACTAGAGAGTAACAAAAGAGAAAATCTAATTATGAATTGAGCTTACTCTGATGCTTGATTTCCTTTTCGAAACACTTTCCACCAATCCAGTTTGGGCTATCTTTCCCAAAAGAATGTTAGTCAAATCTCAAATAAATAGTACAATAAGATCTTTGAAAATAATCTTCACAGTTGCAGAAGCCTAATAAAAGTTTTATTCTGAACTGACATTGACTTTTACAAAGTCTGAGTAAAAAGTACATTAACATGAATTATATTTTATTCTTATTTCTGTCATAATTAATTGGCTTATCTATGCATTCAAAAATAAATTGGGGAAGGTATTGAATTCATGTCCTTCTTTTACAACTTTAAAAACATCAAACTGGTCTATCGTCTTTTTACTATTTTTCATAAATGTAATTTATGACATACTTTTGAAATTTCCCCCAACAAGTTGCAGTTCCCCCAACAAGTTACCTGAAAAAGAGGACCTATGTCCACATCAAAACCAAGATCAGCAAATCCTGTAGCAATAACTTTCGCTCCTCTGTCGTGTCCATCTTGTCCCATTTTTGCCACAAGAAGACGAGGTCTGCGACCTTCACGTTCCATGAATTTATGAACCCTGAAGAACATTTTTAATACAATAAGTTATATGTTAATTGTCCAAAGGTAAAATATAAAAACCATAATTTATTCACAGCAAATCTTTCAAGTTTATTTAAAAACACCTAATCTGCCTACTCAAATTTTGTTCTATCTTTATTTTACATTGAGAACTCCATTAAAGCCTGAATATGTTTACCATCTCCCTCGTAGAGGAAAGTTTGAAAGAAGGCACAGCCTGTAAGCCCATAACACTGAGATCATCACAGTGAAGCAAGATGAGAAAATGACAACTTTTCACCTTCTTAAGCCAGTCTCCAGAGTACAATATGCAGAAATATTTCAATATAAACTATAAGGTACCTTTCAGAGTTGTGTGACTCACTAGCTCTTTTGAACTGTCCATTTCTCACCTACCCTTCACAAGTGTGAACTCCCCCAAGCTGACTGCCATGTGGTATCTTGTAAGGATGTATAATCAAAGTACTTGCTTACTCAAATCAATAAATTTACACCCTACATGAAAAAGCACTACATTTGTTTTTGTTAAAAGAAAAAAAAAGTTCCATTTTGATGACTTTCACCTTGGCTGTTTTGATATATATATCATCTCATATATAAGTAGTGACATAAAATTTTCAGTGGGAAATTCATTACAAAGGTTAAGAAAAACCAATCATCAGGAACCTACCTTTTACACTTGAGAAGCAGGATCAATTTATATTAATTTACATTTCTAAATCATGTGTGACAGTGTTATTTACTGTCAGTTCAGTGAACACTGTAATTTATGCATAGATGGCAACCAAACATTTACTTTCAAATAGGAAATTAAGATTTTATAATTATTTGAGCAATTAAACAACGTAAATAAACTTAAGAAAATATGAAAGTGTACCATAGTAAAGAGACTGAAATCTACCTACCTGGAGGATATGAAGCAATACCAGCGTTAGTTAAACAAACACTTGTTTGAAGTGAGAAACTCCTAAAGTGGACTATGGTGAAAGTTCAAAATATTATTTTCGTAAAATTACAGACTAACAGGAAAGTCAATTTGAATATTTTCCAAGTGGTATGTGAGAAAATTAAGCCCCCAGTAGATTGACGGGGATTGTGTTGACAGAAAAGGTGACATTCTGGTTTAAGAAGTCTCACATATTACCTCTTGATAGCAGATGATATCTCTTTACTTTCTCCAAATTCCTGGCGATAGGCTCCACTCACCATACGATCACTCGCTTTATGTTCACCAAATACCTTTTTCAAGGCATCTGTGATTTCTCCAACTGTACATCTAAAATATTAAACGGAGGTTCTATTAACATCAGTATTTGAGATAAAAATATTTACTTATCTTAATATTCAATATCATTAGACATATTTTATTAGCTAAGTAAAAAATAGGCTGCCAAAAATCTAAGAATGTTTTTAATTGCATTCTTTCCTCAGAAAACTTATGAAAAAACGATTCTGGATGCCTTTATACATAGTAATCTCTTTTCAACGTGTGTCAACCAAAAAATGACTGAATGACCTAAAAACTATAAATAGACAAGCATCTAAAGTTTATTGAATAATTCACCACTTAATATAAAGGGGCAAAGAGCAAGATTCTCACCGATATTTTTTTGATAAAAAGTAAATCTTTTAGCATATTACAGCCATCTGTTTATTAATTCATTCAACATGTAGTGAGTGCCTAATCCGGGCCAGGCACTGGTAAGCAGTAGAGATACAGTGATAAATAAGACTGAAAAACAAAAAAAGCACCTGCTTGTATAGAGCTTATCATATAGTCAGGGGATACTGACAATACACAAACAAACTAATTAATAAGATAATTTCATATGGTGACAAGTACTATGAAGACACTAAAATAAGCAAAATGGAATAGGGTGCCGAGGAAAGCTACTCTATAGATATTAGAGATACAAAGATAAAACTTTTGACTAAAACCTAAATGAAGGGAAGGAGAAACCCAAGGGAACATAACAGGGAAGAGTGATTGAAAAAGGAAACAATAAATGCAAAGGCTCTGAGAGAGAGGAAAACATGTTTTGTGTTCTAAAAATAGAAAAGAAGGACAGTGGGGACACAGCATAGTGAAGGAACGTAGGATAAGATGAAGTCAGAGAGAGAGGCAAGAGTCACACCTAGCATAGTCTTGCAGGCCATGGTAAGATTGGGTTTTAATTTAAAAGGAAAAGGAGACCACTGGAGGATTTTAAGCAGAGAAGTCATCTAATTGTTTTAAGAAATTAAAACTGAAAAGAAACTAACTCATATACTACTTACTCTACCCCTTAAGCACTTAAACAGCATGTTAAGAAAAAGTTCATTAGGCAATAAATAAGAAAAGCAAAAATAATTTATTTATGACATTATCATATATTGGGAAAAGTTTCCATGAATCATTTGCTTTTCTGCAGGTCCTCTGAGGCAAAGCACTGACTGCCCTTTATTCTGAATTATCTTTTCAAAGCTGTCTATATAGTGAATAGCCTTGGAAATCAGTGATATTGACTACCTCTGGACAAAGGGCAGGTTTGCACAGTATCCAATATAATAATGTCTCCTTATACTTGAAAGTACATCAAACTTCAACCTGCAAATCAGTGAAATGGTTTCATTACAATAGCTTCAAGTATCCTGAGCCAGAGGAAAATACACAAGTGTTAATATACTCTATTCAAAATATATGAATGTTTTAAATGCACAGATGTTTAAGAAAAACAAGAATTAACTTTATTTTGGTTTCCAATATTTTGTTTTGGGCTCACCTGGTTTACAGGATCAACTTTTCATTTAAGTACACTCTGAAAAGCTAAACTGGTCAACTTTTAGTATTTGGAAATCTCCAAACTTACATATCCTTACCTTGCACGAGTTGCATCCACTGCAAGAGCCAGAATATTCCCATCTCCACTGGCCGCACATTCAGTCAGTGCAGCAAGACACCGTTCAGCCAGAGCTTGATCCCTGCTGGATTTGACCTTATGGAAAAGGTCAACAAAAGGGACAATTTACGTGAACAGGGGATAAAACAGAGATCAGGAGATTAGATTCCGATATACGTCATATGGAAACTGTTCCATAATCCTAACCTCAAAAATAAAAGAAAAAAAAAAGAAGAGAATAATTGCCTAGGGTATCCTAGGTCTGATATACATTCAATTTATTAATTCACTCATTCAATAAACACTTAAGGACTTCCCAAATAATATTAAATTCTGTGTAACCCTGATAAATCAGAAACAAGCAGCAAAAACTTGCTGACCCTCCCAAGTAGTACACACTCCTTAGGATTTCTAATGTAGCAAGATGTTGAAAACAAGTAGATCTTGAATATGGAGAATTTTGAAGGTGCACTAAAGATTAATAGTGACAAGGAAGAAAGAAATAATAGATGAGAACTTAAGAGAATATTTTAGTTGTAAGTTTCCCTTAGTTAATTAACAATATATTGTAATAATAGGTATATATTGCTATTTTTTGTATTTAAAAATAATCCAAGAGAGAGAGACACAGACATTGAGAAATATCATGATAGAAAAAGACAATGAAAAGCATGGTCAAAAACTTCTTCCCTCAGGTCCTAGCTCTACTCTCCCCTGCTAACAACGTGCCTAAACAAAGTTACCTAAAATCTAATATTTTACAAGTTTTTAACAACTGTAAAGGAGTCTAAAATATGATACTGCTCAAGATTCCACTAAAATCATATAGTATCTATAAGCAGAGGTGGGCCAGAAAATTTGTATTAAGGGTAAGGAAAAACCCAACTCCATTATCATTACGGAATTTCTCTCTCTTGCCCAAAAGGCTTATCATCATTTATGGTAAATGGAACCCCTCAAGCTATGAGGATATAGAGTTAATAAGAACCTAAAGTATAACAGAAGAGAAGGTTTTCTAAATATAATAAACACTGAGATTTTGTGATCACTGAAAATAAAATGCTATATCTTAAATAGAGCCTTTCAAAAAATTACCAAATGTGAGAGAAAAGTCATTATCTCCTGATTGAGGGTAAAAGAGGAAATAACATCATTAAACATCTGCCATTAACTCTAATAAGAAAAAAAAAATAGAAGATGATAGTTATACATTCAGCCTAACTGGACAAAGTCTATTAGATTCTTAAAGAACACTTGAACTGAGGGAGAAAAAAGTCTTATCTTAAACAATCACACCAAAAGTGAACAGAGAAGAACCATTAAGGAATTTCAAGTGTCCTGCCTTAGAAATTAGTATTAATTACAAAAGCCAGAATTTCAGAGACCAAGGTAGCTTCACAAAATAGAAATATAGAGGTTAAAACAGTAAGAATTAATATGTTTTATCTATTTTAGTATTTCATATTCTTTGGATCATCTCAGTGAGAAACTGGAAATAGAAAAGAAAGACAGTACCCTAGTTTCAACCAAAATAAATACAGTTCATTATAAACTGTAGCTTACTAAAGCACTACCAAATATATTTAAATTAAAAAATAAAGAGAAAGCAAATGATTCTTTCACAGTATTTTCAGGAATCATAGTCGAGTGGAAATAAATTATAGTGAGAAGCCCTGGGTTCAAATATTGACTCTGAACTTTTTGTTTTTAACTCTGAGTGAGTTATATAATCATCTAAACTTTAGTTCTCATCTGTAAATTATGGCAGGCATTATTATTATAGTGTGGTAAAATTTTTAACACGTTTCACAGAGATAGATATCATGATTTAAAACATGAGCTTTTGATGTCAACAGATCTAGATTTGAGTCTTGGCTATTAAATTATTTATCTCAGGCAAGTTTCTCAATTGCTCTTATCTTTAGTTTCCTTATTTGTAAAATGTTGGGAAATAATACCCACTTCATAAGGTTACTGTAAATTAAGAAAGACAATGTAAGGGCTTAGCCAGTACCCAGAACACAGAAAGTACTCAAAAAATGACAGCTATCATTACCTTCCGAAGTTTTTCAATCTGCTTGTTACGCACTGAAGTATTATCAATTGCCAGAACATCCACAGATTCTTCTTTTTCCAATTGGTATTTATTTACTCCGACAATTACTTCAGAACCTGTTAATTTCCCAGAGGAAAATAATATGCAGATTCTATTCACAAATAATTGTGTAATGGTAATGCTCTGATCATCAGGTATTTTCCTTGTAAGTTTTAATATTTTAAAGTAGTCTTCTTAACTCTTAATGAACTTCAATATAGAACAGCAAAACCCAGTAAGAAATGGGGGTGGAAGGGGAAAAAACAGATATACATCAGAATCTCTCTAAGGGAAAAAGAATTTTATTATTCTCCCTAACTATATGCTATCCCAGAATTTCTGATAAACCTTCTTCTAACACTACAAAATTAAAACAGTAATAGCAGCTACCATCTAAGATTTATAAAGCAGAGTATTAATATCCAATAGCTTTTCTAATATTTTCTTGCATTCTCTTACAGCCAACCACTTTTAAACAAAAAAATACTTTTAAAATCTCTAAGTGATAAACCTGAATTACAAAGACACTTCATTAATATAATAAAGAATATATTTTGACTCAAACTATCAGATTATCACTCTATCTAAAGACTTCCTGCCACCCCTACCCCAGGTTATATCCTTCTCATTTCCTTCATAGAACTTATCACAATCTGTAATTATTTTGTTTATTTATTTGTTCATTTTCTCTCTCTCTTACTAAAATGTAAGCTCTATGGGTGCAGAGACCACGTCTGTCTTGTTCACAGTTGTATGCCCAGACATAGTACAGTGTCTCAAATACTAAAGGCTAAAAAAGTGTTGACTGACTGAATGAATGAATGAATGAATACTCCCATGCAGAGCACCATGACCAATAATAATGTCATCTTCAAAATGTTGGAGATGCCCACACACACACAAGTACATGCACACAGTGGGCATACCTCCACACATACTTTGTATATATGACTGCCACGTGCATCCATGTATGCAAAAATACAAACACAGAGACGGACAGATAGATAGACAGATACAGATGAGAAATATTTTACCCAAGTTTCATTTTTCCTTTCTTTTTGGTATATTAACCATAAATGTTATCTTCAAACAGAAATTAATATTTCTTTTTAAATACTGAATTTCACATATGAACTTTTCCACTTTACCTTACCAGAATCTATTCTAGCTTGTCTTCGGGCAGCACATTCTTCAATTCGAAGTTTAGGTATTCCCTCTGCTACAGCTTTGGCCATTCCACCCATCTCTTCAATTTCATTAATGAGCTAAAACAAGAACAGATTGATAAAACTAGAATACAAAAATATTTTTATAAACTACACAAATTTGTTATGTTACATAAGTACTGATATTAATAAAATTATAAACTATGTTAGTGGTAAATTTAATGATTCATAAAAAAAGAAATAAGTTAACATCAAGCTCATTAATTAGAAATTCTGCAGAGTTAACACTGTATTGTACATTTGAAAGTCACTGAAAGAGTAGATCTTAAAAGTTCTCATCACACACACACAAAAAATGTTAACTATGTGTGGTGATGGATGTTAACTAAACCTATTTTGGTAATCATTTCACAATATATACATTAATCAAATCATTATGTTATACACCTCATATACCTAAAACTAATACAATGTTATATATCAATTTTATCTCAACGAAAAAAAAGAAAAAAATTCTGTGTTTAAAGTTACCTGAAAAGACAACAGAAAACCCAACAACTATATTTTGGAAAACATAAAACCTGTCACTCAAATCTGGGGGGAAAACTAAAGATAACATCAATTCTCTAATCTTTATTTTTAGTTACATAAAGTTTTCATATTTACATAAAGACTCTTTAAAGAATATATTTTGAAATGCAATTTTACTTTTGATTTGAGCAGCAGAGTAATGTTATAACTCCATCTTTATTGACACCAGTAACATCTAAACCTTTAATAACAGCCTCATATATAAATGAGATGGTAGAAAATGGATGGTAGAATAGTACGTGACTTTGCAGAAAGAAGCGAGGTCAAATTTGCTTTCCCCTGAAGAATTCAAGAAAGCAGAATCTGTATTGGATTCAACGGAAGCCAAGGGTAAAACGGGAAGCTAAAAAGAGGGGGACTATTTGAGAGCTTGCAACTACCCCTCTCCCATTCTGTCAGGAGAACCGAAGTTTCTTGTCTGCAGAAAATGAACTAGAAGCAATGGACTATCAAACACAAAGTACAGAGAGAGGCAAGGATAAGATGACCTACTGAAATAAAAACTTGTATTCTGAATGATAAGACTAAAGACAAAAGGAACACAGAGGAAACGGGGGCAATACAGGATGTAACAGAAAACTTCAAAAAAAAAATAAGTAATATGCTCAGAAAAATACAAAGAGATTCTGCATTAATGAAACAAAGCAGCATAACGTACAAGAGAGAACACTAAAAAACAAAAATGAGCTCTTAGAAATTAAAAATATGACATATGAATTTTAGTATTTAAGCAGAAAGATAAAGTTGACAACTCTCCAAGAAAACAGAACAAAAACTCAAAGATACATTATACAACAGGTAAGAACATCAGAGCATCATTTAAGGTGGTCCTTACCTGATAACTAGGAGTTCTGGAAGAGAAACCACAGAAAAATGACAGGGAGAAAATTATCAAAGAAATAATATAAGACAATTTCCCAAAGCTATGAGGCCAGATAAAAAAGGCTAACCAAAGGTCCAGTGCAATATACACACACCAAGGTACATCAACACAAAAATAAAAGAAGAGATCCTGAAACTTTCAGAAAGATATTGAGTGAGAATGGCATCAGATTTCCAAACAGAAATATTGGAAACTAGAATAAAAAATAGATCAATGCTTACCAATTTGCTTACAAACTCCCAGATGAAAATAATTTCAAACCTAGTCAGACTATCAATCAAATACAAGTAGAACAAAGTCATTTTCAAACATTCAAAATTCCAAATAATTCATCTCCCATGTACCGTTTTTAGGAGGTTCCTATGAGACTTGCTTTAAGAACAAGGGACAAATCAACAGAGATCAACACGGGATTCAGGATACAGATTCAACACAGCAGAGGTGAAAAGAATTCCCAGGATAATGGCAAAGGCAAGTCAAAGGACAGCAGTGGTCTAAGAACCAGTCAAAATCAAATGAGAACATTAGAGGACTTCAGGAAGGATTTATATTGAGATATAATCACATTGGTAGTACAAGACGAGGGAAAAAAGGGGTAAGAATCAACTAAAATACCAGTAAAACAATACATAATGTCTAAAATTGATGAAATTAGAACAAACAGTACATACGTGTAATTCTAAAAGATGGAGATCAAAACAAACACACAAAAAGATGTAGCTGACTCAAGGAAGCAGGGAAAAAGCAAGTGGAGGACAAAGGACTGCTTTTTTTTTTGTTATAAACCTCCCAATACTAGTTGTCTTTTTAACTCTTTGAATAAAATACTTTAACACAAATACAAACGAATTTTTTAATTGTTTCAGTTTTGAATCTCTAAAACCAAATCTAAAATTCTTTTTCTCTCACTTTGTAAATCTTGATATAAATCTATAAATGATTTGATTTATAAATGAAAACATCTATTAGTCTTTATAAACCTGTAAATCTTGAAAGCCAAGTTTCAAAGAGGAGAAACTGACCTTCAAGGCAGCATCATAGACATCATTTGTGAGAGATTCCATCATATATGAACCTCCCCAAGGATCAGCCACTTTGGGAATCCCAGATTCTTCTTGAATGATGATTTGTGTGTTCCTGGCAATTCGAGCACTTTTCACAGTTGGCAAACCCAAGGCTTCATCAAAAGAATTTGTGTGCAAAGACTGAGTCCCTCCAAATACTGCTGCCATCGCTTCTACTGTGGTACGAATAATGTTATTGTAAGGATCCTAAAACATTTAGCGAAAAACAAAACAAGGCAACAATTGATATATAACGCAGCTGTAAAAGACAATAAGATTAAGCAGTGGCTGCTGCATACTTTCTTTGCCAATGTCTACACTAGGCTTCAGAATATCAAATAAATTTACAAAATTAGTAAATGAACTAGACTAAGAATTATGAGTCTTAAGTGTCTAGTCTGTGCTTAAGCACTGAAATATTGCCTCTTATAATCCCCTGAAATATTAAATATTTGTTGTGCTTACATTTGTATTGCCTAAATAATCTTCCATAAGTGTATCATGAATGTATACCTTGTCTACTTAGATTATAACATCCTTCATTTCATAATTCACTATCTCCTAATTATTTTACCTTGAAGCATCTATCACAATGATGTACACAAAACAGGCACTCCATAAATGATTTATTAATAAATGATGAATAAAACAGATGAACATGGACTATGAGATAGGAAACCTGGGTTCTGTGTTCTAATCATGATTTAGGTAAGTCATTAGACCTTTCTGAACTTCCATTTCCTTAGCTTCTGATGAGGTTAAGACAAAAACGATTATTAAGGCTCCTTCCAACCCTGAAATCCTATTTCTCCATTTATAAGGACATGAAGTTATATTTAATATGGAGTATATTATTGTCTGTTCACTTTTAAATATCTAAAAGCAATGTAACTTTAAAGGTATAAATTATTTTTAAATAGATCAAAATCATTTAACATGTAAAGAAAATGTATGTAAAAAAAGGTCACGACCACACAACCCTTTTTAACAGAATGAAATTAAATTAAAATAAATTGCCCAAGTGATAATAGTTGTTAAATGGTTGTTTGCATGCATGCTTATTTAAACACATAACTATAATAAAAAATTTATATATGTATAAAATCAAATTCTAATTAGGCAGTTTTATTTTAAGAATTTTAAATCAAAATTATTTAAGACAATATTAATTATCTTATGATTTGCACTTCTTCCTCGTCATCACATATTTTTTTTTTTACTTTTAAAAAAGTAAAACAGCATTTCACGTAAACTAAGATTTAAATGATTTTATATTGTTAACCACTAGAGGGAGCCAATATTATTTATTTATGATAATATGTGTAAAAACAAACATAAGTGTGCATTATAGTTCAGACTAATTATGATTTTCAATTATTAACAGATAGTTCTTAAATCTACTTTGTGACCATGCCATGTTGCTTAGAAGAAAATATGTGACTTCATTAAAATTCTACACTTTAAATTATATACATACCTGCTCAGTAAGTGACCATCCTGATGTCTGACAATGTGCTCTTAGAAGAAGAGATTTAGAGTTTTTAGGCTGAAACATTTTCTGTATTAAGTGAGCCCACAGTCTTCTCCCAGCTCTCATTTTTGCTATTTCCATATAGAAGTTCATCCCAATTCCCCAGAAGAAAGACAACCTAAAATGGTAATGTTAAGTACAGAATTTGATTATACTTAACAACATAAAATAAAAAATAAAGCTAATTGTATCACACACTAAAAAAAAAAAACAAAAAAAACCCCAATATCCAGGGTTTAATTTCAAACAACTTAATTCGAATTAAAATTAAAACATATATACTTCAGTAACTTTAAACCTAACATATAAAAGTACAATTTTATGCATACAGAAGAAATAGCTGTTATTATTTGCTTCAGGTAAGAATTATTCACTTTACAATTGGTTTTCTTTAGGAAAGAAGCTCCTCTTCTGTCTTTAATTAAAGAATGACTCACTTTCTAAAAAAAAAAAAATTTCAAGATTACCCAAAGACAGGGGTCACCTACAAAGGGAATAAAACCACAAACCTGCTTAGTTTAGATGGCCAGAAAGGTTAAAAGAATGACTGTGTATTTGGTCTAGGCATATATTTTTCCAGTTATTCCCAGCCCACTGCTCTCTTTTATCTTATATCCTGTACACATTTAGGTTACTTGCCTGCATCTAAAAGCACAAACATTGTGATTCCTTATATAAAATAAGGTGAGCCTTAAGTAAAGTAACTAAAATTTAATAAAAATTCTTAAAATAGACTTGGAAGAAGTTCTCAACACAGCAGTTCTCAAATATTTTGGTCTCAGGATCCCTTCTCACTCTTAAAAATTACTAGAGATCCCAAAGAACATATCTTTATTTGTATAATTTCTATCAATATTTTATATATTAATTCATTTAGAAATAATAAATCTACAACATGTTAACACAAGTGACATTTTAGATTGCTGGGAAGATGGCGGCCTAGGAGGACTCTGAACTCACCTTCTCCCACAGACACAACAAATTTTCAGCTACCTTTGGAAAAATTATCCCTTAGGGAGAATGGGAAACTGGACAAAAAGAACTCCCACAACAAGGGACAGCACTGACTGAGGTCAGAGAAGCAGAAAAACCCTTCTGGAGAGGAAGAAAGCCACATTCTAGCCGCAACACCTTACAGTTGGGAGCAATCTCAAGGTATGAAGCTTTCCCTGGAGGAGCAGAGGATCTGAGTGGGAGAGCTTTGCCACAATAAGTAGCTTTTGAACTCAGCACAACCAAGAGGAGTGTCACAATATCTGGCTTTGCCGGCTATTAACAACAACGGAGGGAAAGCCCAAGAAAAGCCACTGAACATAAGAGAAAGAAAAGTCTGCTCTTAAAGGGCCACACACAAATTCACCTGAAAGAAAGGTGCACAATACTTTGGTGAAAAGAGACTCACTCCATAGGCTCTGGGTGCATCTCAGGGAGATAGGATGCAGCTGCAATCACCTGCCCAGGGACTGAGATATTGGCAGCAGCCATTATTCTGACCTAGTACAGGTGTGCTGGCACAGACACTGGTAGACGCCACTGGAGTTCTTCCCCTGGCCTGTTAGTGCAGGGGTTTGCCCCACCCACTAGAGCACTCATTTAATCCAGATCAGCCAGGGCACACAGCCCACATTAGGGATGGTCCCCACCAATCAGCAAGCCAACTGTGCTGAGGCTCCCCCTGCCCAATAAAGTGATTGAAGGGACCGCAACAGCCACATATAGCTGAGCCTTACAACCAGCCAACCAGGGGGATAGCCTAGCCTCCCCAGGCACCTGCAGTAAGAGCAACCCTGCCACAACAGAAGGACACATGTAGCCCACACAGGGGACACTCCTGGAACATTTGGAACTGGTGATGAGAGGGAAGCACACTGCTGGGCCTCATAAGGCATCTCTTACCTAAGGCCACTTCTCGAAGTTCGGGAGTTGTAGCTAATCTACCCAAATCATAGATATAAGCATAGAGAAACAGGCAAAATGAGGAGACAAAGGAATATGTTCCAAAAAAAGGAACAGGGCAAATCCTCAGAAAAAGAACTATGTGAAACAGGTAAACAATCTACCCAATAAAGGGTACAAACTAATAGTCATAAGGATGCTCACTGACCTTGGGAGAAGAATACATGAACACAGTGAGAACTTCAACAAAGAATTGGAAAATATAAAAAAAGAACCAAACAGAACTGAAGAATACAATAATGGAAATGAAAAATTTACTAGAGGGAATCAATATCAGAGTAGATGATACAGAACAATGCATCAGCAAGCTGGATGAAAGGCTAGAGGAAATCACCCAAGCTGAACATAAAAAAGAAAAAAGAATGAAGACAGGCTAAGGGACCTCTGGAACAATATCAAGTGCACTAACATCTGTATTATAGGTGTCGCAGAAGGAGAAGAGAGACAAAGGGGCAGAGCATCTATCTGAAGAAATAATAGCTGAAAACTTCCTAACCTAAGGAAGGAAACAGACATGCTGGTACAGGAAGCACAGAGAGCACCAAACAAGATGAACCCAAAGAGGCCCACACCAAGACATGTTATAACTAAAATATCAAGAACTAAAGACAAAGAGAGAATCCTAAAAGTTGCAAAAAAAAAGGAAACAAAGTTACATACAAAAACCCCATAAGGCTATCAGCTGACTTCTCAGCAGAAACCTTACAGGCTAGAAAGGAGTGGCATGATATATTCAAAGTACTGAAAGGAAAAAACCTACAGCCAAGAATACTCTACCTGGCAAGGTTATTATTCAGAATGGAGGGAGAGATAAAGAGTTTTCTGGACAAGCAAAAACTAAAGCAGTTCATCACCAATAAACCAGCCTTACAAGAATTGCTAAAGGGACTTATTTAAGTGGAAAAGAAAAGACAAGTAGGAATAATAAAATTATCAAAAAGAATTATAATAATAAAATCACTGGTAAAGGCAAATATACAGTGAAGGTAGCAAACCAACCTCCTATGAAGCTAATACAAAGGTCAAAAGACAAAAGCACTAAAATTATTTATTTCCAAGATAAGAGGTTAACAGATACATACACACAAAAAAGAGGTTAAATATGATATCAAAAACATAAAATGTGGGAGGAGGGGAGTAAAAGAGTAGAGCTTTTTAATAGGAGGTCAAACATAAGAGACCATCAATTTAATATAGATTGCTATTTACGTAGGTTATTATATATAAATCTCATGGTAATCACAAACCAGAAACCTATAATAAATACACAAAAAATTAAAAGAAAGGAACCCAAACATAATACTGAAGAAAACCATCAAACCACAAGGGAAGAGAGCAAGAGAAGAAAGGAACAGAGAAGAACTACTAAAATACCCAGAAAAAAGGAACAAAACGGCAATAAGTACATACTTATCAACAGCTACTTTAAATGTCGATGAACTAAATGCTCCAATCCAAAGACATAGGGAGGCTGACTGGATAAAAAAACAAGACCCATATATATGCTGCATACAAGAGACATACTTCCGACCTAAAGACACTCAAAAACTGAAAATGAAGGGAAGGAAAAAGACATTCCATGCAAATGGCAATGAAAAAAAAGTTGGGGTAGCAATACTTATATGAGACAAAATAGACTTTAAAACAAAAACTGTAACAATAAACAAAGAAGGACACTACATAATGATTAAGGGAATGAGCCAACAAGATGATATAACACTTGTAAATATCTATGCACCCAACATAGGAGCACCTAAATAAATAAAGCCATTATTAACAAACATAAAAGGAGACAGTAACACAGTAATAGTAGGAGACTTTAATACTCCACTTACACCAATGGATAGATCACCCAAACAGAAGATCAATAAGGAAATATCAGCCTTAAATGACACAGTAGACCAGAAGGACTTAATAGATATATACAGAACATTCCATCTAAAAATCGCAAAATACACATTCTTTTCAAAGGCACATGGAACATTCTCCAGAATAGAACACACATTAGGCCACAAAGCAACTCTCAATAAATTGAAGAAGATCGAAATAATGCCAAGCGTCTTTTCTGACCACAACAGTATGAAACTAGAAATCAACTACAGGAAGAAAACTGCAAAAGCTACAAATATGTGGAGATTAAATAAAATGCTACTGAACAACTATTGAGTCAATGAAGAAATCAAAGGAGAAATCAAAAAAATACCTGGACATGAAAACGAAAATACAACATGCCAAAATTTATGGGACACAGCAAAAGTGGTTCTAAGAGGGAATTTTATAGGAATACAAGCCTCAACAAACAAGAAAACTCTCAAACAATCTAACAGTGCACCTAAAGGAACTGGAAAAAGAAGAACAAACAAAGCCCCAAATCACTAGAAGGAGGGAAATAATAAAAATCAGAGTGGAAATAAATAAAATAAAGGCTGAAAAAAAGTAATGAAACTAAGAGCTGGTTCTTTGAAAACATAAACAAAATTGACACACCTTTAGCTAGAATCACCAGGAAAAAAAAGAGAGAAGTCTCCAATAAATAAAATCAGAAATGAAAGAGGAGAAATTACAACAGACACCTCAGAAACACAAAAGATTAAAAGAAAATACTATGAAAAGCTTTATCTCAACAAATTGGAGAATCTAGAAGAAACAGATAAATTCTTAGCATCATACAATCTTCTAAAACTGAATCAAGAAGAAATAGAGAATTTGAATAGACCAATCACCAGTAAGGAGATCAAAACAGTAATCAAAAAGCTCCCCAAAAATAAAAGTCCAGGACCAGACGGCTTCCCTGGTGAATTCTATCCTTCTCTAACTCTTCTAAAAAATTGAAGAGGAGGGGAAGATTTCTTACTCATTCTATGAGGCCACCATTACCCTCATACCAAAACCAGACAAGGACAATACAAAAGAAGAAAATTACAGGCCAATATCACTGATGAACATCGAGGCAAAAAACCTCAACACAATACTAGCAAATCATATACAACAATACATTAAAAATATCACACACGTGACCAAGTAGGATTTATTCCAGGGATGTAGGGATGGTTCAACATCTGCAAATCAATGAGATATGGCATATTAACAAAATGAAGAATAAAAATCACATGTTCATCACAATAGATGCAGAGAAAGCATTTGACAAGATACAGCATCCATTTATGATAAAAACTCTGAATAAAATGGGTACAGCAGGAAAGTACCTCAACATAATAAAGTCCATATATGATAAACCCACAGCTAATATCATACTCAATGGAAAAAAACTGAAAGCTATCCCTTTAAGAAGAGGGACCAGACAAGGATGCCCACTTTGCCCACTCTCATTTAACATATTATTGGAAGTCCTAGCCAGAGCAATCAGGCAAGAAAAAGAAATATGAGGGATCCAAATTGGAAAGGAAGAAGTGAAACTGTCAGTATTTGCAGATGACATGATTTTATATATAGATAATCCTAAAGAATCCACCAAAAAACTTTTAGAAATAATCAAGGAATATGGTAAAGTTGCAGGATACAAAATCAACATACAAAAATCAGTTGCATTTCTATACACTAACAACGAAGTAGCAGAAAGAGAAATTAAGAACACAGTCCCATTTACAACTGCAACAAAAAGAACAAAATATCTAGGCATAAATTTAACCTAAAAGGTGAAAGATCTATACATTGAAAACTATAAAACATTGTTGAAAGAAATTGAAGACGACACAAAGAAATGGAAAGATTCTGTGCTCTTGGATGGGAAGAACTAACATAGTTAAAATATCCATACTTCCTAAAGCAATCTACAGATTCAATGCAATCCCTACCAAAGTGCCAACAACATTTTTCACAGAAATAGAACAAAGAATCCTAAAATTTATATGGAATAACAAAAGATCCCAAATAGCCAAAGGAATCCTGAGAAAAAAGCACAAAGCTGAAGGTATCACACTCCCTGATTTCAAAATAAACTACAAAGCTATAGTAATCAAAAGAGCACGGTATTGGCACAAAAACAGGCACACAGATCAATGGAACAGAATCGAGAGCCCAGGAATAAACCCACACATCTATGGATAGTTAATTTTTGACTAGAGGGCCAAGAACATACAATGGAGAAGGGAAAGTCTCTTCGATAAATGGTGTTGGGAAAACTGGACATCCACATGCAAAAGAATGAAAAGAGACCATTACGTTACACCCTACACAAAAATTAGCTCAAAATGGATGAAAGACTTGAATTTAAGACCTAAAACCATAAAACTTCTAGAAGAATACACAGGCAGTACACTCTTCGACATCGGTCTTAGCAGCATACTTTCAAATACCATGTCTGACCAGGCAAGGGAAACAAAAGGAAAAATAAACAAATGGGACTACATCAAACTAAAAACCTTCTGCACAGCAAAGGAAACCATCAAGAAAATGAAAAGACAACCTAACTATTGGGAGAAGATATTTGCAAACCATATATCTGATAAGGGGTTAATATCCATAATATATAAAGAATTCATACATCTCAACAACAAAAAAGCAAACAACCCAATTAAAAAATGGGCAAAATATCTGAACATTTTTCCAAAGAAGATATACAGATGGCCAACAGGTGCATGAAAAGATGTTCAACATCACTAATTATTAGGGAAATGCAAATCAAAACTACAAAGAGATGTCACCTCATGCCCATCAGAATGGCTATAATTAAGAAGACAAGAAATAAGTTTTGGAGAGGATGTGGACAAAAGGGAACTCTCATACACTGCTGGTGGGAATGCAAACTGGTGCAGCCACTGTGGAAAACAGTATGGAGATTCCTTAAAAAATTAAGACTAGAACTACCATATGATCCAGCTATTCCACTGCTGGGTATTTACCCAAAGAACATGAAAACACGAATGCACAAAAATATATGCAACCCTATGTTCATTGCAGCATTATTCACAATAGCCAAGACTTGGAAACAACCTAAGTGCCCATCAAGGGACGAATGGATAAAGAAGATGTGGCATATACACACAATGGAATACTACTCAGCTATAAAAAAAGATGAAATCTTGCCATTTACGACAACATGAATGGACTTTGAGGTATTATGCTAAGTGAAATAACTCAGGCAGGGCAAGTCAAATACCATATGCTCTTACTCATCAGTAGAAGATAAAAACAACAACAAATGAACACATAGATACAGAGATTAGATTGGTGGTACCATAGGGGAAGAGTGGAGGGAGGAGGGTGAAAGGGGTGACTGGGCACACATGTATGGTGATATATAGTAATTAGTCCCTGGGTGGTGAACGTGATGTAGTCTACACAGAAATTGAAATGTAATGATGTACCTGAAATTTATATAATGTCACAATCTAATGTTACCTCAATAAGAAAAAAAAAAAAAGAGAAAAAAAAAACATAAGTAACATTTTTATGAAAAATAATTATACTTTTCTAAAACAAGAAAATTATAATGAAAGAGTCATTGTTTTACATTTTTGCAAACCTCTTTAATGTGTGGTTTAAGGGAAGATAGTTGGAGTCTCATATCTGCTTCTGCATTCAATCTGTTGCAACATCACATATCACGTAGTCTCTGGAAAAAAACCACTGTACACTCTTAAGAGAATCAAAGTGAAAAAGGCAAATAAAATCTTAATATAATCAGGAAAACAGTTTTGACCTCTAAGACCCCAGAAAGGGTTTTAGTGATTCCCAGGAGTCCTTAGACCACATTTTGAGAACTGCTATCATAATAAGTATGCAACAATTCCTGGTATAAGGGGCACTCACTAGTCTATAAACTCAGAAGCCATACTTTTCACATGTTGTATTCTCAGCATACAAACTAGTCACTGGCCCAGAGCAAAGCTTAGCAAGTGATTGCTCATTTGACTGATTTTTGATCCCCAAATTTAAATACTTCATAAACTTCATTTAAGTTTTCCCATATTTTTCATACTTTATGAACAAGCTGTTTTGAAACAAAAATGTTTTTAATAATAGTGTGCATTCCAAACATTTATATAAGTGCAACAGAAAAAAAAATAATAAAACATAATAAGTGACTTCTATATTTTAAAATGGAAAAATTAAAAGAATAAAAGCAAATCTATCTAAAACATTATGTTTACATTTTAATATTATTTTAACAATTGTGTTCTCTGAATACCAGAAAACAAGATTCCTCTAAATTATCAAGAAGTACAGTCAAATTTAATTCTGATTTTTTTTTCCCCTCCCCAAAGCTCCAGTACATAGCTGTATACTCCAGTTGCAAGTCCTTCTAGTTCTTCTCTGTGAGCCGCCACCACAGCATGGCTACTGACAAACAAGTGGTGTGGTTCTGCATCAGAACCAAACCCAGGCCACCAAAGCGGAGCATGCCAAACTTTAACCACTAGGCCATCAGGGCTGGCTCTAATTCTGATTTTTAATTATAAACAGTATTGGTTTATTCCCTCATTATCACTCAGATAAAACATAAGAGAATCTACTATGACATTAATATATACAAATTTATTTTATCAATATATTTTGCCTACACTCATAAAACTTTTTTAATGTTGAGATATCTGAATTTAATTTACTCACCTTGGTGCAAATTCATCAATTGTCAGGCCAGCTTGGAGTCCAGTTCTACAGTACTCCAATCCATCTGCTATAGTATAGGCCAGTTCCAGAATGGCATCAGCCCCTGCTTCCTGCATATGGTATCCACTAATTGAAATTGAATTAAATTTTGGCATGTGCTATATAAAATAATAAAAAACACAACAGTGAATAAAAATATAAAAAGGTTCTATTAAACCGGTTTTCTTAAAGACAATATTATTTTAAAATAATGTTCAACTCAGATATACTGAGTTTATAATATTAACTGAAAATATTTAATGCTTATTTTGTTACATTTAATTCACATTCTAATTTAAATGCCTGATTCAATGAATCATCATAAGGACTGTACCGTCTTATTTTTCTAGTGAAAAAGAATTTGCACCAACCATCCTTTAGCGCCAAAAATTTAAACTTTAGAATTAGCCGACTGAGGTTAGGAATGTAACCATTGGCCTGAGAACCGAATGAAGACATCTTTAATTCCAAAGCAATGACTTTGCCCTCATAAGAGGTCCTAAGACCTCATAACTTTGGGCTAATCTGCTGAAGATGTATAAATTTAATTATTATTTACCAGTTATTAATTATTTTATTTGAATTAAGTCATTGAACATGAATAAGTACACAGTGAGGGAAAAAAAGGAAAATAATTCAATCCTTAGTACTGTATACTGAAACAAAATAGGATAAAATGAATGGCTTAAAGATCAAAGATTTCAGTTTGATTTACTGTAACATCTAATGCTGAGCATATCTCAGGTTCTTTCCGCAACAATCACTAAGAAAATGGCATTTCCACAGCTCCCCTAAAATTTCATGTTAGGTAGGGTACCAAACATACACATCCTGCAGAGGCAAAAAATGATCATCCTTCCCAAGAATTAACCAAACAAAATAATAAAAACTAAATCACAGAAACTCAATACAGTGGTTAAGAACATGGACTGTGGACTTAAGAGTGTTCAGGTTCTAGCTGTGTCACTTAACTAGCCATGAGACTATAAGCAAATTTCTCAACTTTGTTACTCCTTGGTTTCCTAAAGTATAAAATAGAGATAATAATTTTACCTTCCTCATGGAGTTGTTGTAGGATTAAATGAAATGATTCAGCCAAACTACTTAGTATTATGCCAGTACATAGTAAGCATTCAAAACATTAATTGTTGCTAGCATATGGTATGGATTATCTGTATTTTACATTCACAAATATTTTATTTGTAACTAACCAAAAGTTCTTGAAAGTTCTTTCATCACAAAAGGAATAAGGGGATTGAATTATATGAAACTGAGAGTCCAGTTGAGTATATTTGGAGTTTACAGATAAGAAGCAAGGAAACAAACAGGTGCTTCTCTACTGAGGAGATTAGTAGCAGAATTTCTTTAATAGAAATACCAGAATATTGGAATATTATTCAGCCTTAAAAAGTAAAGAAATTCTGACACATGCTACAACATGAATGAACCTTGAGGACATTATGCTAACTGAAATAAGCCAGTCACAAAAAGACAAATACTGTATGATTCCACTTATAGGAGATACCTAGTCAAATTCACAGAGACAGAAAGCAGAATGGTGGTTGCTGAGGGCTGAAGGGAGGCGAGAATGGAAAGTTATTATTTAATAGGTACAAAGTTTCAGTTCTGTAAGATGAAAAGATTTCTGGAGATGGGTGGTGGTAATGGTTGCACAACAATGTGAATGTACTTAATGTCACTGAACTGTACACTTAAAAATGATAAATTTTATATCATGTGTATTTTGCCACAATTAAAATTTTTTTAAAAGGAATAATATAAAAGTTTAAAGTTTACAAAATACTTCAATATAACATTATTGATCAGTATCGGAAACGGGCACTTTTATCACTCATATGAAGGATTATATAAAGCAGTTTGAAGAATCTTTTACAAGGTGAAATGCCCAAGTACATAACAACACAGACTGCTACTATCTACTCCAATAACCATTCTCTACTCTCCTACAACACCTGAACCGTAAATTCAGAGTGCCAACATGCAAGGACTATATTTCCAATCTTCTCTCACTACTGTTGTGTCTCTAAGATACAAGTGGAAGTTTTGTTTGTTCCTTCTGGAAGTTCACCTTTAATGAAGGAAGCTGGGTTCCTCTCCCCACACAAACACACTTGGCCCACTTACTTCCATAACCATAAGCCCACACACTAACAATAGAGGAGAAGCAGGATGAAAGGGGACTGGAACGCTGATGACTGTAGAGCCTCCATACAACCAAGACCCTGACAGCCTACCTTCCAACTTCTTTTAGGTGGAAGAGAATTGGTTTCTATTTAGTTTAAGCTACTGCTATGTGTGCATGTCTGTGTGTGTGTGTGTATGTGTGTGTGTGTGTCATATGCTGCTAAATGCAATCCTCCTGTGCATATGTTCTTGAAATTAGAAGAGGTGATAGAAATGTAAAATTCTGTACAATACAATTCATGTGGGCAGATGGAATCCATGAAAAGAAATAAAACTGCAAAGCAGAAAGGCTAAACATCAAATGAGGAGAGTAGCCAATGCAAGAGTTCTGAGATAATAGCAATTACAAGAGATGAGAAAGGTTTGATGGTGAAGGAGAGATTTGCCCTTTGCTACCAAATAATGGTCTAACCTGAAGGCAGGTAAGGAGAAGGAGAACATTGCCAGCAAGAAGCAAAGTGTGAATGATAGGGGGAAATATACATGAATTACTCAGAGGAACATGAAAAAGCTTTATGTTTCCCTATGAGGGACTGCTGTGAATACCGGAACACTATAAGAGCCTTCTTTTGCCACCACTCTCATTGGGGAAGATGAGCCTAACTCAGGGGTGAAATATTAGGGACTTCATTACGGTTACAGATATAGGAGATATGTTGTAATCCAGTTTTTAGCAGAAATAAAGCTGATATTTTGATCCCCATCTGTCTAATACCAGTGTCTATTCACAACTGAATCTGAATTCTGGAGAGAAATAAAGCAGTAAAAATTATGAGCCCTCCCTGATTCTCACAATTATCAGAAAATAAAAATTTTAACGATGAAGAAAATACAATAAATTTCTAGTGCCTAGATTCCTACAGGTAACGACCATAAAATTAGCATATGAAAGACTGAAAAATAAAAACTAACAACACACACACACACACCAAAAACAGCCCCACACCCTGACTTTATACTACAACTATTACTCAGACTCAGTTACCAAATTCAAATTAAATTATGGTATTTTATAAAAATTTCTACATTCAAAGAACTACGGTAAAACCTATAACCACAAAAGATACCTTTGCTGTATATTGGAAGATGTCAGCAATAATTTTCATGGATGGTTCTGGAGGAAAAATGTAAGTATTTCTGACCATAAACTCCTTTAGTATATCATTTTGGATTGTACCAGTAAGTTTCTCTTTAGGTACGCCTTGCTCTTCTCCAGTTACTATAAAAGTTGCAAGAACTGGAATAACTGCTCCATTCATGGTCATGGAAACTGACATATTTTCTAAAGGAATTCCATCAAAAAGAATTTTGGTATCTTCCACAGTGTCAATAGCAACTCCAGCCATTCCAACATCACCACGAACTCGAGGGTTGTCTGAATCATAGCCACGATGTGTTGCCAGGTCAAAGGCAACAGATAATCCCTGCTGACCAGCTAAATATATAAAGAAAAATAATGTAGGATTAGAGTCTGGCATGAAAGTAAACTGATTTACTTTAACACTACTAAAAGTGTTGATTCATCTCATCATAGCACACTTTTATAACAAACATATTTTTATGCTTATACATGTGAAAACAAATTTAAATAAAGACACTTTATTTCCCAAGAGTCAGCTATTTCCCATGTGCTAAAACACACAAATTCAGTTCCAGACCTCACTATAAACAAGAATGAAAGGAACAAAACACTTTTCTCATGTCCATCTGAGAATTTTTTTTTATCTTAACAGTTTGGATAGAAATATTTTTAAGATTCATGAAAAGATCTGGCTGTTTATATACAGTTAACATAATTCAGTATTTGTATGCTTACTTATTTTTGTTAATTTATTTAATATGGTCATAACGGGATGTGTTGGCTATTCAAATATTCTGGGAAACAGAATTATAAAAACTATGAAAAAACTAAAATATTGTACACTAAATATAAGTTCAGTCCTCCATGGGCAATACAAACTTAAAGATCCTCAAGTCTAGCATTCAAACAATACGACTTTATCATAAATCAGAAAGAAGAAATAGTAAACATAATTTTCAGAGAATGAACGCCAGATTGCACTGAATATATTTGTACCACATTATTATTTGTTTATTACTTCCTTTGGGCATCACTTAAACCATTTTCTCCTCCAATTCCTATCCTAATAATGTTAATTAAAAGCTTTTCAAAGGCGAAGCCAATGTCTCTTTTCTTCATACAACTTCATTTCACCTAATTCCTTTTACACAATGTGCATGTAAGTGTTGTTTGCTTTCAAGAATTTAGTACTTTATTCTGGCTTATCTATCCTTTTCACCACAGAAGATGAAAAACATTCATTTTTTTCAGAGGATAATCTTAACTACAAAATTATGTGACTATTATCTTTACAGAGATTAACCAGCCCCCCTCAAAAAAAGCCAAGATTAGGAAGGATATGTTTGATCGTAAATATTATATCTCACATTAATAGCTCACCTTTAATATTGTCCTTATAGAATTTATTGCTCTCTTCCACAGTACTAAAGCCAGCATACTGGCGGATGGTCCAGGGCCTAAAGGTGTACATGGTGGGATATGGTCCACGCGTGAATGGCTTCATTCCTGGAAGTTCTTCAGGAAAGTCTTTCGTATCCCTGCTGGAATAAAGGGGCTTTACGGAGATCCCTTCTGGGGTGTGCCATATCAGGTCTTCTGGGTTTTTGCCTTTCAGCTGCTTTTTAGCCAGGGCAGCCCATTCTGGGTGAAGGGGTTGTTGCTGGTGTAGAAGTCGCTGCCATATAAGCCTGGAGCCTGATGACTCTTTTAGTTGCTTCAGGTGATGAGGTGAAAGCAAAAAAAGCCGACTCTTAGCCTTCAACATGATGAAGCATGGAAAATACCCAAGAGGAACAAGAACTGACCTAGAAAAAGAAGTACAGTGTATATAGTGTATATATATATATATATATATATATATATATAGTTACAAGAGAGAGGCAAAATGGGAGCTATTGAAGAGAAAAGAGAAGGAAGAAGGTATAATAGTATGATTTTGTCTCTTCTCCTCTGCTTCCCGTACCTGATATTTTATAACTTTGGCCTCTCTTCTCTACAACTACTATCATTGCTCTAGTTCTAGTCTTTTTCCTTAATAGTCTCTTAGCTGGTTTTACTGACCAGTCTTAGTCCCCTCTAATCCATTCTATACACTGATACCAATGCAAATCTGATGTCACACTTCTCAAGATTTTTCAAAGGCTCTGCATCATGTAAAGGACACAGCATAGTTCCTAATTCATTTTTCATTCAAAAAGTTTTTATTTAACATGTACTTTATGACAGGCATTGTGCTGGGTGTAGGATAAAAAAAACCTATTACATTAGAGCTGTATATTCCTGATAATTAGCACAGTCTTCCACTAGGTGACTAAGTTCAATTTCGTCATTTTACGGATGAAGAAATTAAGGTCCAGAGAAATAAAGAAATAAAGTAGCTTGATCAAAATTCCACACAGCAAAGCAGTAAACTGTTCATCTGAATTACTAAACACTTGTCAGAGTCATATAGCCTCAACATATAGAGCCTAGTATTTTAAAAGATTTTTGAGATGCAAATTTTATTAACATTAATCATGCCATATTGTTTTATAATGGGTAAGGCAACAATAACAGTGCTTAAAATTCTATTTTCCATACCATTTCTTACCTATCAATTTAGTGAAGCTTAAAAGAAAATAAGAATACCCAACATGTGTTAGGGGGTAGTGAAACAAAAGACCTAACTGGTGGGAGTACTAATTGTTTTAATCACATCAGAAAACAAATTGGCAATATGTCCAAGAAGTCTCAGAAATGATTATGCCATTCCATTGAGGAACATAACTCCTGGGAAAGGTACTATAAAAAATACACATTCCCTATAGTTTTACCTGTAATAAAACTTAGGAACATCATCAATGTCTAACAACATAGGAATGAGTAAGTGAATTACAGCATATACAAATAGCAGAATTTTATGTAGCTATTAAAATATGTTTAAAAAACAGGCAAAACTAATCTTTGATGTTAGAAGTCAGAAGAGTGGTTGCTTACTTATGGTGGCTAGTACAGAAAGGGAGCAAGAGAGGAGCTTTTGGGGTGATGGTCTTGATCTGAATACTGATTATACAGATAGATGTATTCAGTTTGTAGAAATTCGTTAAACTGCACAATAGTGTGCAGCTATAAGTACATTATACATAAGTCAAAATTTAAAATGTTATGCAGTTTCTTAAGGAGACAAGCTCAAAAAGTATTAAGTGAATGCATCAGTTAAAAAATTGTAAATGCAACATGTTCAACTAGGTTAAAAGTACATAGAACAAAGTCTAAACGGAAATACAACAAAAACAATTCACCTTTTTTTAAGCTATTATGATTTTTATTCTATTAAATCCACGGGGTCCTTGTCATCCATCTTCTTGCAAGCCATCCACTACAACTACTAGCTTAAAATGTGGGTGAGGAAAATAAGTTATAACTGAACCATTAAGGTAGTAATGATATAAAAGGTAATTTGAGAACTGCCTGAGACTAGATTGCAGACAGTAAATATCACATTCATTTCACAGGAAATACTCATGAGGCTTTCTTAAACCTGGACAAATGATAGGCAATAGCCCTATATAGGTACTTCCTGAAAAATCACATGGCAAATTGGTAAAGGCTGGAAATAGACATCATTTTTAGATAAGAACAGCACTACTGTTGATGGCAACAGGACTTCTGAATTTTCTCAAAAGATCCATCAAGAGAGGCTTCGAGCACCCAAAGAAGCAACATGCAAAGCAAATACAATGTTACTGATGATTAGAATGTGTTAAAGAGCAATGATGAAACCCATCCCGAACACCCCTCCCCCCCAAAATATGGGAAAAACACCTACAGTTCCTAATCAAGTAACTTTCAAGTTTTGACTGTTTATAAGTGGTTCCACATTAACACTTCAAGATGGCTAGCTCCCAACGTTCAACCAATGTGGGTTGGGGAGATGACAACACACAGCATGCAAGTTAAATTTAATATTAGCATAATAAATCACGACACATAAGAATATATTGGGAGAAAACCATCAAGTGATTTAGAACTTGACACACATACATTAACCAAGGTTTTGAGCTTCTGAAAGACTGCTTTCTTTCTAGATAAAACTGAGAACAAGCTATTATTTTACAATTTTATATCAATTTAAACTGGATTTCCTGTTCCATCTCTCACCCTTACCTCCACCTCTCTACAGAATGTCACTTTCAGTCTTGCCACCTCTTACAAAAAACCGTGTGGGGCTAACGCACCCTTCTGGAGTCGTACAAGAAGTGACCTCTGCTTGGAGGAACTTCGGGGTGCTTGGGTGACCAGGAAAGATGGTGACACGGCACCTTCTTTCCAGCAGCACCTCCGAACTCCCAAGGACCTCAGTGACAGTGAGAGGTGAGTCGAGAATCTAAACCTAAGGAGAAGGGAGAGGTGCGCGGGATCCCATCACAGTAGGAAGGTCAAAAAGGAGGAAGTTGGGAGGAGTGAAAGGACAGAGGCTCAGAGAACAGGGGTAGGGGTGAGAGAAGCCAGAAATAAAATGGAGGGATTTGAAATGCTGACGTGCCCCGAAGGTGCACAGTCCTACTCACTGGCCGGCCCGTCTCGGACCTCGGCTTTGGAAGAGGGCTGCTGGACTTGGACGCCCCCGCGCCCTGCAAGTCGCAGGTCCACACACCTGGGTCCCCCACTGAGCAGGCGCAGAAACCAGCCAGGCGACTCAGGGGGCGTCGGCCGGCACCACCCTCCGTCCAGCCAGTCTCATCGCGTTCTCGGGGCGCGCTCCCGATGACGTCAGGGGTGGGGCTAGAAGCCCGCCTCTCGCCACAGGCGCTTCCGGTTTATACCCCGCCCACTTCCGCGTCTCCTCGGCTTTCGATTGTTTGGGCGCGAATTTCTCTGAGCCCGGTTCCCTGAAAGGTTCGAGAGGAGTCCTTGGTGAGTAGTGAAAGCGCTTCACCTGCCAGGGCGTCCAGGTTGGGGAGATGACTTTTGCGGTGAACTCCGCGGTTTGCATTTGAGGAGTGTAGGGTTATTTTCCAAGGGGAGGGAAATCTGGCCAGGTCTGCCCTTCGGCGCCGCGGATCGAAGTGGTTGATTCGCGAGGAGGGAGCGAAGCCACGCAGGGTTCTTCCCTCCTTTCCCCGAATCATCCACATCCTCGTCCTCCTTCCCTGATCTCTCCCGCAGCCAGGCGTGCGGCGAAGTGCTGCCTTAGAGTTCATTGTCTTTGGCCTTAAGGTGACTGCGGTCGGCAGCGTCGTACCCCGAGGCGTCACTTGTCAACACGTAGATGTCGTGTGTTTGTGTTTAGCCAGACGTCGTGCTCACCTCTTGTGCCGACAGAGAGGTCTAGATTGAGATACTTGGTTTCCACGAGTTTTAGCAAGCTGGTGAGGAATTAAGACAACCTAGGGTGCCTCCCGGTTTCCTACACGGTAAAGATCAATTCTGTACTGCAGTATACAACCTGGCTGCAAACTACCGTTCCAGTCTTATTTCTGTCCTTTCCTTCCGTACACGTTAAAAGTCTCGCGGAACTTTTCCTGTCCCTGAACACACCGGTTTCTTTCATGCTGTCCTGCATCAGGCTTTTGCTGTTTTCTCTCGAACACTTCATCCCCCTTCCTTCTGGCTAAATGTTTCAAAATGTAATTCAAATATTACTTGTTTCTCTGAATACTGTATATCCTCCCCCTACCCCGTACACACACCAGTTCGAGATGGTCATTCACTCATTTGTCTCTTATAACATTTGTTACGTTATGTATAATTATGTATAGTAATTGTTTTCATATATATCTCTACCCACTACCACGAGGCTGTGGTTTCCTGTGGATCTAAAACAGGGCAGAATTTCTATTCCTTTTTGTATATGCTACAACTAGCCCAATAGTGATAGAAAATTACGGCTTTTATTTATTGAGTTCTTACTGTGTCCCAAGTATTGTTCAGCCTGGGGCGATTTCCCACCAGGGGACGTTTGACAATGTCTGGAAACAATTTTGGTTGTCACAATTGGGGGAAATGATACTAGCATCTAGTGGGTTAGAGGCCAGGGATGCTGCTAAACATCCTACAGATTCAATTAAGGAGTACTGGGAGAGAAGTATGGAAAGCTAGGCAGGGCTGGATGATTGTTAAGGACTGTAAATGGCATGTTAAAGAATTGGATGTTGAAAAGTAGATATTGAGGAAGGATTTTTTTTTTTAATTAAAGAAAAAAATCACTTATTTTGTTCCAAAATTTGGAACAGGATTTGGTAGAGCAGACTCATGACTTTTCCATGCAGTGTCAGTTGTAGCCTGTTGGCTCAGGTACATACATCAGGTTGGCAAGTTGGTGCTGGCTGTTGGTTGGGAGTTCAGCTGGGGCTTTTGCCTGGGCTTCCGTTCCTCTCCATGTTGGCCTTATTCATAGCACGGTAGCTGGGTTCTAAGAATAAATATTCCAAGCAAGAGGAAGTTGCAGTTGCCAATCTCTTCAGGTCTGGGCCGGTAAACTGGTACAGAATCATTTCCACCATATTCTACTGCTCAAACAGCCACAGAGTCTGCCAAGATTTAAGACAAGGGGACATAGACTCCACCTCTCAATAATAGGAGTGAGAAGGAATTTGCACCATTTTTAATCTACCAAGTAGAGTGAGGACTAAATCTCAGCCCTCACTTTCTCCCTCACCTGGATGCTCTCTTCAGTGAACAATCTGAACTGCTATACCTGGCAGCATTTCTAGGAGAGGTCCACAAGTGAAACTCTCATATGGATTGGTTTTTAAGTAGGGGAAGTAGAAGGAATGGATGTCAAGTTGAGAGAATCAGGCATTTTAGGCATGGAACACAGGAGACTGGGTGTAGAGTAGGTACCACATTGTTCAAGAGCAAGGTCAAGTCTATTTTAGCTTCCACTGCTTTTTGTAACTGATTGTGACGTGTAGTCCCCAAATGTAGTTTGTGATCTTTCAACTAATTCTTTTCCACTATTTTTGTCAGTCTTGCTGAAAAGAAAAAAAAAAAAAAAGCTTGACACTTTTCCTTTGCAAATGTGAGGGAATAGATTTATCCAGAGTACCCCCTTTATTGTCTGCCTCTAAATCTGCATATAGCTTTAGATTTATTAACATAATTAACTCTGAATTTTTAGAAAGGTAATGGTGACTAATTTATCTATATCTCTAGCTGTATATGCCTAGAAAAAATATATGTAATGTACACACCACACATATGTATGTATCTGTATACATATTTCCATGTATACTGTATCTAACTTCTAAGCTGTCTACTCCTTGTGGTCTAATGCAAGAATAAATATCTAATTTTTCTTTTCCTTTTAGCAGAAATAAGTTTGGTGATAAAAGACTATTAGGTAGGGAAAAGGAGTTATTCTAAATTTTGTCATTGACAGCCCCTTCCCTACTCCTGTGCCTGTTTCATAATTTGTGGGAGGACCAAGTAATCAGTATACTTCAGAGTTATAGCTTCAGTTCTTATGAGTGAATTTACCGCATGAATTTCCACAACATAGATTCATAGTATAATCCTAAAATTTATCTCCTTCCACCTTTGGCTTAAGTTCAATGATAAATCCATTAGGCATAAAATAAGAAGACCAGAGTAGTACTCTTTGAATTGACATTATCCGTGACTAGAGTAAGACAATTCTACACTTTATATTTCCTTTTTCTTGAATTTAAACATGGAGATAATGTTATTGTATGGGTGAGTGTAAAGTAAGAGATATGAAAGCATTTTTACATGATTTTTTAGTCATACAAATGGAAGAAATTTCTAGGAATGAAATTGAATTAGATATCCTTACTCTAATGAGAACCAATGTTATTTTAAAATGTGTTTAAATGTTTTAAAAACACAATACTATCCCAAAACTTTCATTATGATTTTTTTAAAAGGCAAATTTGAAACATTTATAGATAGTCTTTTAAGCAAAATATTGTGCAGTCTTAAGCAATTTTCTGTGTCCTTTTCATCTTTACAGATTTTTTGAAGCACTATTACAATTGTTCTGTTTAGATCAAGATGCCTCGCAAAGCAAATGCTTCCAAGAAAAAGTCTCAACAGTTAAAAAGAAATCCAAAAAGAAAAATTGTTGATGAGGAAGTGGAGTTTTCAGAGAAAGAGGTAATGAAAATATCAAGTTTATTATTCAGAACTCTTTGATTAGAAATATCACCTGTGGGGCCAGCCCAGTGGTGTAGCAGTTAAGTTGGCGCATTCCACTGCCGCACCCTGGGGTTCGCAGGTTTGGATCCCAGGCGCTTGTCAAGTCATGCTGTGGTGGCGTCCCATATAAAGTAGAGGAAGACTGGCACAGATGTTAGCCCAGGGCCAATCTTCCTCAGCAAAAAGAGGAGGATTGGCAACAGATGTTAGCTCAGGGCTGGTCTTCCTCACACACAAAAAATATATCACCTGTGAAGGAGTATGTGAAGACTAATGGTCAGTTTTGTTACAAACTATAGCAATTCATAGTTATGTTGCAACATGATTTGTAAAAGTTCTTAAAAATTGTTTACTTCAATTTCTAAAAATATTGATCATAGGGTTCTTTGGGGAGGAGCGGGTCGTGAGGCATTGCTAAGGTATTTAAATGGGAAGACTAGGAATAAAGTGTACAAATTCTATGGCATTCATATGTTAAAAGACAAGAGAACCTGTCAGTTGGTGGAGATTTTTCTTGACAGAGAAAAATAGTTTGGGAGGAATTAGCATCTTCCTACCATAATTTTGCCCCTTTCTTCTAAAAGAATAAATGAGATAATCAAAAAATTTTTGTATTTTACCCTGGATTAGGCAATGCCTATATTTGTTTTGCAGGTAAAGTATGTAACACTATTTCATAGGCAAAATGAGTAATGATTTCTTTAAAACATTCTTTGACACCATATGAAATTCTGTCATACATTATCACCATTGTCGAGGAATTGCTTTAGTATATCCTCTGCCTGTGTTAAATGTACACCCTTTTTCCATAGAAGTGGCAATATACTTTTTTCCTACCTATCCAGAAGGTGTATGAATACTCTTCAACATGATAAATCTATTGCAAAAGCAGTATCTTTTTATCTGATGTTTGACTCTGCGTGTGCATGTGTTTTTCCCTCCAGGTTAGAGACACAGCGAAAAAAAGTAAAAATCATCCAAAGCATCTGTCCTCTGAAGGTATTTCTTTTCTATGCCTTGTTTAAGCTGTCTTTCTCAAGCTATCTATATTCATGAAAACATTCTCAGTGTCTTGTTTATGAGTTCTGCCAAAGCAAAAGATAAACAGCTGCATTCTCATTTTTGCAAGAATAAATAGTAATGGTTAATCAATTATTTTGGTCAACTGGAATTTTACTTACCACCTCGAGCAAAATACTGTGTAGGGTTCTAAATTGATAGGAACTAGAGAAAATCAGTGTCCCACACTCTGAATTATTACTCATCTGTAATATATAGACACACCTCCTGATTTCTCTTTAAGACAAATATGCTTCTGTTCTGCCACTACTGTATAGATTAGCTTGGAGCCACTATCTAAGTTTGTTTGGAGTAAATTAGTTTGGCGTGGTCACCTTTACTTAAATATGACTTCTTCGTGGAAGAATTTCCTACCTCTCCCCTCCCAAGACCAGGTTAGGTCCTCTGGTTTTATACTTCCATAGCACATAGTACTTTTTCTTTTGTAATGCTTTGCAATCCTGTAATAATTGATTAATTTAATCTCCCTCCTGTCCAGAACTAATCTTCATGTGAGCCAATAGTATATCTCTTTTGTTTATCCCTTGTAAGTAGAACATCAACAACCTAGTAGACACTGAATGTCTCTTTGTGGTTCGGTTAACCTCTCTTGTTCCAGTCGCCATCCAACATTTGGTAGAAAAAGTTTTCTAGTCTTCTCAATGAAGCTCTTTAATTCAGGTCATTTCTAAGAACGAGACTTGTATGTTGAATCATAAGAATTGTAGCTTGATTCTTCATTTAAAATTGTCTTGGATTTGAATCTGCAGAATCAGTTAATGGTATTTCAGTTAACATAACAATGGATAGCATATTCATATTCAACACCTGGCATGTTATGGCTGTGCAATAAAAAGGAAACTAAAGTTTATACAGCTTTATAATATGTTGGTTCTCATAATTCCATTAGCTTTTTTAGATAAATTTATACATGATTCACTTTTAAAGTAAAAATATACAAACTTCTAGATTGACCAGAGTCTCTTCTACCACCAGTGACAGGACAAACAAAGCATACTGACCTAAAACAGGTAAAGATAGCATTTGACAAGAGAAAAACCTGGCAACCTCTTTCAAAAAGCAGCAGAGAGCATTTGCAAACTATGATGGAATCAATAATAATGTGAGTATGAAATTTTTCCATTTCACTCGTTTAATTTCTACTTAATACGTTTCCTATAGACAATATCCTCTTAAATGTTACTATCTATTTTATGGTCATAAGGTGTGTTTCTCTTTCAGAAGACGATATCATGTCTTCTGATGGCATTAACCTTTAGCAAAAAAAATCTTTGTTAATTTAAACTTTTAACTTATTCTATCATTAGTGATACTTTAGGAAGAAGCTGAGTTCAAACGGACCCTTTATATGAAGCTACCATGCTAGAGGAGATAGAAGAAGATAAGATTCTGCCAGCAAGGAGCTGAAATCCATCAGAAGAGTCAGGCATACAAATTAATTATGACAGTATAATGCAAAAAAGGAAAGATTTCATCATACCTCTGCTTAAAAATTATTTAATATAAAAAGAAAATTGATTGATTTTGCCTGGCTAGTAAGGAAGGGGCACTTGAAAGAAATCAAAGAGTAAATAAATTATGTTAGTTGTGTTTCAAACTAATATTTATTCAGTCCCTTTTTTTATTTTCTAGAGCAATTTTGAGTAACAATGTTAGAGAAAATGAACAAGTTCAATATCATCTTAACTGTCTGAAGAAAAGGTAATATAGTTATGCAATAGAAAATGGTTAAAACCTAATTTGTAAAAGTCTAACCTGTTCATCTGTTGCCAAAACAGACATTTGTGTAATATAAAAGTTTTTCATTTTACATTTTTGCTTTTTTGTTGTCGTTATTCTTGTTTTAAGAAGATGAAAAATTTGGGAGTATACTTCCCTAAACTGCTGCTGCATGTGATCCTGAAATAAGTTATGTTTTAAAAGAATTTATAAAGAAGAATCTGAAAATCACAAATGCCTGCCTCCACAATTTACTTTTCTGTATTGGGATTTGAAAAATATTTTGTCAACTTTAACTCCCTTGAACTTCATTTTGAACAATTAGAAGTTAACAGTTCACCACTCTTATCTGATATTTATCCTATCGCTGTGCTTTTCCTTTATTTCATATTGTATTACATTATTTGCACAAGCAACACGTGTAATTTTCCAGGATATTAGTGCTCTTGCTCTTGTGGCAAGTCACAAATGGAGCTTTCTTTTCAAGTGTTCTTAAAAGTTGTACCATTGGCTATGATTTTCAGTAACTGCTTTTTTCTAGTATTTGCACAGCTTTTCCTTTTCATAGAAGAATGTCCTGCATCTTAGTTTCAGGCTTGCCCAGAAATGTTTATGACCTAGTACTTTATATTTGGGAAATATGAGCACAAATTCTGCTTACTTTAAGTACAGTTCTCAATGATAGTAGCAAAATGGAAAGGGTGGGATGGGATGGGGTGGGGAGTGGAAGTTTGTGGATATAGTCGTGTTTAGTGTGTGAATGAGAACAGTACAGTACATAATAGCTGCTCTTCTCAGTGATCACCCTGGGTCATCAGAAAATATTAAATTCTGTTCAACATATCGGCTGTCTCTTCATCATGTAGTAGCCATGGAGACATGTCAAAGCAAAACTGAAGAGACAACGGGCAGTCTTTGAAATACAACTCACTTTCTTTACTTCCCAAAGTAACAATACTCAGGATACTTTCCCTTCTACTGATAAAGCAGAGTACAGCCTTAGCAAATTGATTCTAATTGGGTCTCTGAATAAATTTTACTCTAGCAGCATTTCTCAAAGTATATTTGGAACATTTGTTCTTAAATATAATCTATGAATAAAAGTGATATATAGTGAATTATATTTGGGCACATTAGCATATTAAAAGTCCTGCAGTAAATAAATTTATTTCATTTTGTTTAACCTAGTATCTCTCAAATTGATATTTACCACAAGAGCTCTGTTTCCTATGTCAGTTTCATCTCTGTCTCTGTCTGCATGTTGGCTTCATTCGTTTAGACAAATTGTCCTCACAAGGTGAGAACTGTAGATATAGGCAGCTCCCTATTTATCTTTTCAGCCTTGTGAAGAAAGGAAAAAGAAAACTCTTATCCTTTTAGCTTCAGTTAGAAAATTGGCCCAACTTAGGTGATGCAGGTATCTCTGGACTGATTTTGTGACAAGAGCTGTTATGATTTATATAGACTGGGTCATATGCCTACCCGCATAATCAGACAGACAGGGTTGCTAGTCAAACAAAACTGTTAGCCACTACAATTTCTAGAGGAACGTACTTTGGGAAAGTCTGCCCTATAGAGACAGGGTTATAAATGGTGATTAGGTGTTGTTGATATAGTAAGATATATTCATGTTACCCTTTTACTTTAATAAGATTTTGTAAGAATCCTGGAAATCTTAATAAGTTGAAAGGTTAAAGAATGATTTGTGACGACTTTTTTTGGGAGACTTACTGCTAAGGTTAGCCCCTGTTAATAAAGAATCTTATAGCCCTAAGGAATATGAGGGCAGAAAAAAAGATGGCAACAGTATTTCAAAACAAAACAAAAATAATACTAATGGTACTCAAAAATAAATAATTATGTTTTTATTCTATCCCTAAGATTGCTGCAACTGTGTGATACCTTAAAAGTCCCTTCCAAAAAGCTGAAAGATTTAACTAATGTGTCAAGTCTGCTGAAAATGGAAAAGGCACAGCACAGAGCTAATGAAGAAGGTCTGGCATTATTGCAGGTATGGAATTTGAACACGGAGTCCATAATTAGAGAGTTAGGGGAGAGGGGAAGATACCAAAAAGTTTTCTAAATTATCGTGATATTCTCCTGGTAATAAATACTAGATCTTGAACCAGATTTTTCATTTATTTAACTACATTTATGCTTTTGGCACATGAAGCTTCAATTTTAGCTGTAAAGCAGAAATGCCTCCTAGTATTACAAAAATCACACAATCATTTAATATCTCTAAAATCATAGGGCACTTAAGCTGCTTTATAAAAGGAAAAGTTTCTGTTTTACACATTTAACAATTATTTATTTATATACATTTTAAAGTCAAAATTTCCTGTATCTTTTAAATGTGTTTCCTTGACTATTATACAGCACATAAGTCTATCATTTATTGTGAATTGTTGAATAAGAGACAGAGCACTACTCTATATGTCTTAACTGTGACCCTGGACTCTAAATCTCAGTTGTTTTAAAGAATGTATTCAATAAAAGGAATTTCTACATCAGTTATTCTAACTTAATGATTTCAAAGAAAACTGAGTCCCATAGAGCTTAAGGCAAATAAAACACTAAGATTAAAGTGCTTTGTTCTATAGTACCATCAACATGCATAGTATTCAATATTAAAGTTTTTATGGAAACTTCATCACACAGACATAATCAACTATTAGCTAAATTCCCAGCCCATCTCCCCTTCTCAGAGATCAAGGAATGGGGCTGAAAGTTCCAACCCTCTAGTCACATGGTTGGTTGCTCTAGCAACCAGCCTCCATCCTCTAAGAATCATTCTTTAGTGAGCCATCATTAGCATAAATGCAGGTATGGTTGAAAGGGCTGGTTATGAATAACAAAAGATGCTCCTCTCACCCCAGTCATTCAGAAAATTCCAAGAGTTTTGGAAGCTCTGTGCCAGGAACCAGGACGAAAAAGCAAATATTATAACAAAATATGCTCCTATCACCCCTATCACTCAGGAAGTTACAAGGGTTTTAGAAGCTCTGTGCCAGGAACTGGGGACAAAGACCAAATATATATTTCTTCTATCACAAAATCACAGCAGTCTATGGTTTGCTTGACAGTTAGTTACTCAATGAAAGCACTGTTGGTAATTTGGGGATAAGAGTTCTTTACTGACATAAGTCTTTGAACTAGGAGTTTGTAGATCTTGCTTGTATCCATTAGTTTTCTCCTGTGTGCCTTATTTAGAATCACTGCTTTTTCCCACTGCAGCCTAGAGTTACTGCTGGTGGTGACTTTCCAAAACCTGCATCAGCTACCAGGAACAGAACTGTGTTCATTCAACAACACGTTCATTGGGCTCTCACTCAGTGATGGTGCTAGGGAAAAGGCAGTGGTGAACAAGTCTCAGAGATTTGCAGAAGATGGTATAGGAGTTGCTGAAGTATAGTTTTTTAATCTCTCTAGAACTCATCATAAAAACAGAGTCATAGAATTTCACAATCAGAGTTAGCATAAGAAAATATGAGAATAAGGACAAAAAAATAACATTCCTACAGATAAAAGAAGCCTGCCAAAAATATGTGTTCACAAAACAGATGAACACTAATCTAATTTCTCAAGTGAGCTGAAAGAATATCAGAAAAACAATAGAAGGTATGGAAAAAAATCATAAATCAGTATAAGAAATACTAAAAAGTGAAGTTACAGAATTCAGGAAAATACTAAAAATAAAAGAAAAAGCTTTTCTGATATGCAAACTACATTAGAAGGAGCACTAAAGCAAATAAACACAGCAGATAGTGCTTACAATAAATAGAAAATAAAATAAGGAGGAAACTTTAATAAAAAGAAAGACATTGTTTAAAGGTATTGAGAAAAAGTGGCAAATATAAGTTAGGCAAAGAAGATACAGCAAAGGTATGGTAGGAATACCCAAAGAAAATAACCAAAGCAATGAACAAAATAGATTTTAGTCCTTATTAACTCTTTTCTTCATTCAATGCTGTTATTCATTCCCTTCTGTAGTGGGTTGAATGGTGGCCCCAGAAAAGATATGTTCAAGTCCTAATCCCTGGAACCTGTGAGTGTGACCCTATTTGGAGAGACAGTCTTCCCAGATGTAATTAAGGGTCTCGAGATGAGATCATCCTGGATTGTCTTTGGTGGGCACTAAATCCAATGACAAGTGTCCTTCCAGAGACAGAAGTGTCCTTATAAGAGACACAGAGACCTGGAAGAAGAGGCCATGTGAAGACAAATGTAGAAATTGGAGTGATGCAGCCATAAGGAATGCTGGCAGCCATCAGAAGCTGGAAGAGGCAAGAAAAGATTTTCCCCTAGAGCCTTCAGAGGGAGCACTGCCCTGCCAACACCTTCATTTCAGACATCTACCCTCTGCAACTGTAAGAGAATAAATTTCTGTTGTTTTAAGCCACCAAGTTTGTGGTAATTTGTTACGACAGACACTGGAAACAGAACATGTGGTTTACATTATCTTTGTATTGGACAGCACTCTAAATCCAACAACCAATTCACAGGAAATTCAGGGCAGAGGAACAGGTTAAACTTGACCAGCAAATGCAGTCTGCAAAATTCTGGCTGTGGGAAATTCTACACAGCAAACTCTCTAGTTTCCTGCCCAAATAAGTTGGTAAGAACCAAAAAAGTTGGAGTGGAAAACTAGATGAAAAGAGACTTAATACCCACCTATTAGAGTGGCCAAAATCCGGAACACAGACGACACCAAATGCTGACGAGGATGTGGAGCAACTGGAACTCTCACTCACTGCTGCTGGGAATGCAAAACGGTGCAGCCACTGTGGAAGACAGTTTGGCAGTTTCTTACCAAACTAAATATATTCTTGCCACACAATCCTGCAGTCATGCTCTTTGGTATTTACCCAAAGGAGTTGAAAACTTATGTCCACACAGAATCCTGCACATGGATGTTTGTAGCAGCTTTATTCATAACTGCCCAAATCTGGAAAAAAATAAGATGTACTTCAGTAGATGAATGGATAAATAAACTGAGGCACATCTAGACAGTGGAATGTTATTCAGCACTAAAAAGAAACAAGCTATCAAACCCTGAAAAGACATGGAGGATCCTTAAATGCATATTATTAAGTGAAAAAAGGCAATCTGAAAAGGCTACACACTGTATGATTACAACTATATGACATTATGGAAAAGGCAAAACTGGTGACAATAAAAAGATCAGTGATTGCCAGGGGTGTGTGGTGGTGGTGGAGAGGAATAGGCAGAGCACAGAGAATTTTTAGGTTCATCAGTCCTTGGGCTTTGCTACATTCACACAGGTCTTCCAGGGTCTCTGATACTCGGAGCTTTGGTAAGTCTTTGAGGAAACGTTCTTGTGCATGGAGTATATCTACTTGTTCCAGGGAAATTAAATTTTCTTATAATGCATTATTACATTGGTAAATCAGTTTCTAGGAATTCTGTTTTTTTGAAAGAAAAACAAAAGTAAATTTACTAGTTTTTTCTAGAAGTGTTTCAATATATGAGGTGTTTTAAAACTATGTATATGTAGATTAATATTTGTTTGGGTTTCAGTTAATAATATGTTTAATTTAAAACATTAACTTTCTCTTTCTGCCTCAGGAAGAAATAGATAAAATAGTAGAGACCATAGAGTTAATGACTGGGAATATTCAGAGTCTGAAGAACAAAATTCAAGTTCTGACAAGTGAGGTGGAAGAAGAGGAGGAGATGGTAAAACAGGTAATTGTTTAAAAATGTATTGCTAGACTCTGGATATAATTTTTAATGCTTAGATTCTACCAAGACAACTTTTGAGTGTAATAAGAGGAGAGAAATTGGCCTTTTTAAGTAATCTGTAGCTTTCTTTTTCTACTTTAGATGTTTCAAGTAGATAGTAGTGGGGTACTCTCTCTTCCAGAACTTTCTCAGAAGAGTCTCAAAGCACCCACACTTCAGGTAAGTACTGGTTTACCATATTGACTGTATCACCAGTTATGAATTGCATATATAAAAACTTTATATCCAGGCACCAGCCCTATGGCATAATGGTTAAGTTCAGCGTGCTCCGCTTTGGTAGCCTGGGTTCCTGGGTTTGGATCCCAGGCACCAACCTACACCACTCATTAGCCATGCTGTGGTGATGACCCACATACAAAATACAGGAAGATTGGCACGAATGTTAGCTCAGGGCAGATCTTCCTGAAGCAAAAAGAGAGGAAAATTGGCAATGGATGTTAGCTCAGGGCAAATCTTCCTCTGCAAAAAAAAGGGGGGGGAGGGGCGGGTGACTCTGTGACGTAGTAGTTAAGTTCGGCATATTCCACTTCAGCAGCCCAGGTTCACGGGTTCGGATCCTGGGCGCAGACCTACACCACTCATCAGCCATGCTGTGGTAGTGACCCACATATAAAGTAGAGGAAGATTGGCACAGATGTTAGCTGAGGGCTAATCTTTCTCAAGAAAAAAAAATGAGGAAGATTGGCAACAGATGTTAGCTCAGAGCTAATCTTCCTCAGCAAAAAAAAAATATATATATATATATATATATATATATATCTTCTATTCCTTTTTTTTTTTAAAACAAATGGAATCCTTGATGTAAACTGTTAGGCAAAATCATTTTTCTCATGTGACAGTATAGTTTGAACATCTTTGTCAGTTCCTGTAGATCTGTCTTATTCTTGTCAATAGCTGTATAACATTCCATTGTATGGCTGTACCATAATATAATTTATGAATTACTGATGGAAATAAATAATTTTTGCAATTATAGTTAATGCTGAGTACACCCTTATACATATAGCTTTACACATTTATGTAGTCATAACTGTAGGATAGATTTTTGGAAGTAAATTCTAACAGTTGTTTTTGTTTATACTTCTAACAATGGCATATAACTCTTCATAAAATAGTACTACATCTTATTTATAGTAGACTGTACAGTGATAATTTATCTTTCTTCAAAGGACCCCAGTAGATACTAGAGTATAAATGTTTATAGTGGTAGAAAGTCTTCATGTTTTCTCAAAAAGTAATTTAAAATTTTCCTATCTATAATCTGCCTAGGGTGAAAGGAGTGGGAATGGGCAGAGGGAAAATTGAATAAGATAGATTTGAAAGAATAATAGCAATGAGTTGATGATTATTCAAGTTGGGTGATGGGTACATGAGGTTCATTATACCATTCTCTCTAAATAACACACTTGACATTTTTCATAATAAAAAGTTGAAAACTAATTATATGAGTAAAGGTGATGAAAGGGTACAAACTTTCATTTATAAAATAAATGTCTTGGGGATGTAATATAGTGACTGTTGTAAATAATACTGTATTGTATATTTGAAAGTTGCTGAGAGAGTAAATCTTAAAAGTTCTCATCACAAGAAAAAAAAATGTTATAACTATGTGTGGTGATGGATGTTAACTAGACTTATTGTGGTGATCATTTCACAATATATACAAATATCAAATCATTATATTGTACACCTGAAACTAATATAATGTTGTATGTCAATTATATCTCAATGAAAAAAGAATTTTTTAAACTAATTATACTATTGTACCCACAGAAAGAAATTTTGACGCTAATTCCAAACCAGAATGCTCTTCTGCAGGACTTGGATGTTGTCCATAACTCATCCCAGATAAAGAACATGTTAACTTTCATTGAAGAAGCCTATAAGAGATTGGATGCCTCTTAAAGAGTTTTCTATTGTTCCATATTAATTGAATGTTTGTGAATTTGTAAAACTGTTAACCTATGATGATATTGCAGAGGCTGAAGCTTCTTCAGAATTTATTATCTTCTAATATGCACTTTAAAATTAGCCTCTGTTGGTCTACCATTAGCATCTACTGTGATCCTGAAAACTCTGTTTTTAGCAGTTGCCAAGTCTAGAAACTCACATTTATGTGGCTGTATCTCCAGCTGTTTGCCTGAAACCATAAAATAAGAACAGCCACAATCTAATGGTTTATAAAGGCTAAATAGAGCTCATTTATTGGTTAGTGCAGAGGAAATGTGATACTGTGACTTACTATATGTAAAGTGTTTATAGTGCCTAGGACATAAAAACATGTGTTTGCAATCATTATTGTTCTCGCATTTTCTCTCTGGTCATCTGGAACTTGAGAAATCCCCAAATGCCTTTACCCCTTTACATAACTCTCTAGACTTCTTGTGGCATAATTAGGATTTGCCAGATGTCTTTATCTTGGAGGTAGCATGAACATTTTATTTCTTTAGTTGGGTTAGTGAATAGATGTTGAATATTTATTTTCCACTGTCATGAGAGCATACTTTCATTTCATAAAATTATTAAAAAAGGAACCTAAGCACATTTATTCCCTTAAAACAAAAAAACCCTTCTTTCTAAACCTTTCCTTATTGTGAATAGTAAGCATATACATGTGAATAAATATAAAATAAATTTAAATATATTAAAAATCATTTCTAACCAACTACAGTATATTGTCTGGGATGCTTTTATCCATTTGTAAAATAAAATAACTGCAATTTAATTATTTCTCTGTCTAACCTAGAATATTTTTTCAGTTAATTTAGAAGGTGCCAGAATTCTGCTAACACCTCCAGGCAGAGGCCACCAGGAACACAGCTCTAGTTAAGCAAGTTGGGCTTCATGATCATTGCAGGGAGAGAGACCACATGTCCTGGGGAACACTCGGCAGCTCAGTAAAAGGGTCAGAAGCAATATCCTCCTAGGAAATAATGGTCAAGGAGAACATTAACGGATTTTAGAGGGAAAGAAAGTCTTCAGGAAAGGAACCTGTAGAGCAACATTTAAAGAAGACTTTGTTGTGTACTTTGGACTGCCTGCTACCTGCCAAACAAAGCAACTGCAAGTAAAAGATAATACAAAATGTCTTAAAACTTAAAAACCCTTCAGTTGGAAACTTAAAACTTCATGTTCTTAGAGTGACTGATACAGCCCCACTTCACTAATTTTTATCATTAATCATGACATTTATAATAGCTTTTGGTGGGGAGGGAGGAGTTACATTAAAAGCCTGTTGTTTCTCTCAGAACACCTGTTAACATTGAATGTGAACCGGAATTTTTCCTCACCATTGTTGCTGAGTGATAGTCCTCCACCATGCATGAACTGGTCACACTACCCTCTTGTAGCTTTGAAAAGTATGCGATCTAATTTTGAGAGGTCTACAGTATCTTCTGGCAAGTGGCAGGCAATCCAAAATATACACAATATCTTCTTTAAAGGCTAAATTTTGGTTTACTCTTTGTGAAGAATTTAAGAATTAATTACAGACCCAAATAAAATTCATCTGCACGTGTTCCCAATGATTCACATGGCTGTCCTATGTAGTATCCTAACCCATCTAAGTTCTTACATGCACAGGCCACGCCAACCACACTATTACTCCTCCACTTACTAAGTGCCAATGCCAGAAACTTCAAATTCTAAAAAAATACATATTATGAGGTGGAAGATATATAGTGTAAAAGTGTAGCATATGATAAAGATAGCATTTCAAATAAAATGTAGGGAAAATATACTATTCAATAAATGGTCTTGAGAAAATTAGCTAACCACAGTGGGGATGAGGATGGAGGGGTGGTGGTGAATATTCCTACTTTATGCTAAATTAAAATCCAAATAAAATTAAAAATAGAAACTAAAAAGAACTGGTGAATGAATAGCTGATGAAAGTGTAGCAAAAGCCATATTATGCATACAAACAAAAACCATAAAGGAAAAAAAATGAAAGATCATTACATAAAACTGAACTTTTTAAAATAAGATTTTATAAAACCAAGCCAAAGACCCAGCACAGACTGGAAAATATCTACAACATAGATCAAAGAAATAATATCCTTATTCACAAAGAGCTCTAAAATATCAGTAACAAACAGATTACCGATAGGAAGATGGGCAGTTCTCAAAGGAAGATACATAAATGGTCATTAAGTATTTGAAGGATGTTCAACCTTATAATAATCACTTAAGTGCAAATTAAAACAATGAAGTGTTTTAACCCATCATACTGAAAAACGTTAAAAGGGAAAGTTGCTGAACATACAGGAAAATGGGTCCCCAGTAATGCTGCTGAAGGAGGGCAAACTGGTGTAATTTGGGGGGGAGGCAGTGTGTACAGATATGTTACAGAGCCTTAGTGTATGTCATTTAAAATTCTTACATGAGCCCTTCCATTTTTCCCAACTCTAAGTTGGGCATATATCTAACAAACAGGTTTTGTTTAAATACAAGACACCTGCACTGGAACCTAAAATTAAGGGATTTACTTTCTTCTCTTTGGTTGGATAGAATTCCCTGGCGTTCTCTATTTACCAAAAATAAATGCAGGTGCACCTGTCAAAATTAGTATTTGAATCGCTCTGGTTGGCTTAGTTTCCAAACAAGTCTAAATCCTCTCATGTTTCATTCATTGTCAAGAAACATTCAGTTTTAAGGAAAAGAGAGAAAAGAAGGAAAGCAAAAGCAGAGAGAAATTTAAATCTCCCGTTTGGGCTTTACCATGTCTAATGTGACTGAGCCCTTTTTGTGTTCTAACTAGCTTTTCTTGTTAAGAGTTGCCACCACTGAATGTATTTCTTCACTACCAAACCAGCACAGAACCACTTTCTCGGCTTTCATGTCTGCGCTCCTCATTAAAGGGATCTCTCCTGTCGTCAAGGCTATGAAGTTGCTGTAGCAATCTTATCCAAAGATTGGTTATAGTTGTTAAAATTGAACAAAGCAGAAGATGAAGGAGAGATATTCTTCAGATTCAATAAAACTACTATAGAGTACTCCTTGAAAATGAAATTGTTCATTTTTTAGCTAATAGAAACAAATGTACCTTAGCCAGTTTCACCCCATTGCCATCCTCAAGGAGATCTTTAAAATAATGTAGGTTTCCTAACTGGACAACAGATCTATATAGCAATAATAACAATGATCAAAATGGCTGACATTTATCAATGGGTGCTATGTGCCAGGCACTATTCTATGCCCATTACATGTATACATGCATCTCTACCAATGTTTAATCCTAATCACAACCCTATGGGGATTAAACCTCATAACAGTCACTGTTATCCTCATCCTGCAGGTGTAGAATCTGAGGCACAAGGAGGCTAGTAACTGTCTTAAGATCACTCAAATAGTGATAGAACTAGGAAGTGAAGAAAAATCATTGTAATTTTGACTTCTTAGGAATTTGCTGATAAGCTACAAATAGTTGGAGCTACTGAAGCTAACGAGTAAATCCTATTACAGCAACATACAAGTCCATTTATTTCACTAGGTATAATGATAATATGTATCATGGATTTCTTCATGAGGATCTATAGAAGAAAATCTCTTTAAATTTATTTTACGTTAGTAACCTCCTGCCCCCTCCCACTCCCCATCTTCTTTCTCTTTTTCCTTTTAATCTCAGAATTAAAAGTCCAGCTTAGCTTAATGGACATATTTCAAATTTAATTATCTTCAACCAATGCAGTTTTCCTGGAAAAGTAATATGCTTTGCCTTTTTGGTTATTTTTCCTTATGGAAAAAAGCAACTAACCTAATTAGTGGTGATGTTTTATAGAGAGCAAAGAACTTTGAAAAGAGAATAGAAGTTCTGGATACTCTTGGGAACAGGATGTAGTCTAAATCTGGGAAGACATTTATATGTCTCTCAGAGTCCATAAATAACTTGACCTCTAACTTTTTAAGGTTTTTTTTTCTGATACTGTACTTTATATCTAAAAGTTTCTGCTCTACAAATAACAGCTTCTGTTCCTTTTTAAAATTGATTTTCCTCAGATAATATTCAGAATACACTAGATTTATATAGGATCCTTAGGGCCATGCACAGGTATATGGTGCCCTCAGTAATATCTTTTTTTAAAAAGTTGTTAATATACCAAAATCACAAACACTTATTTTGACATCCCGTAATTGTCTTCTAATACAATTTCTCCAATCACTTTCAACCGCCAACTACTCATTGTATTACTTAAACCAGCATCTTCAAGAATGCCCTAACTTACCCCTTTGTTTGATCTTGACTTTATGAGACATAAAGATGGTAAACAGTGTCCTCCCATGTGACCACATTCAAATTGAAGCACTCTCTATAAGCCGTTGACACATTCATACTATTTATTACTCAGGTACTGTGTTGAGTGCCTGAGATGCCCATGTAAACGCTTATATGATGCTTGAAACTGCGGCCATTTGAGGGAAGCAAGTAAAGTCTGAATGACTTTTTCCTTTAAAAGAGGAGAGTAAAAGAATTAAAATTCTCAAAAATATTCTCAATTCCAGAAGTCTCCTCTTTAGAGATTACCCCCTTTCAGCCTTGGAAGTTTAGGGCAGCAAAATCATTTTATTCAGAATAGATAAAAATATACAAGAGGTCATTACCTCTAAACTATTTTCTTATTGTACCCCATTAGCCTGGGTCCCATTCCTTTTTATTCCCTTCCACAAGATCCTGACAGATAGATAGGTTTGGTGTCTAGAAAACGTCCATCTCCAAGTCAACATTAGTATTCATCGGCTTTTACACCGTAAGACTAAACGTGATAGAAAGGAGATGGAGGGAAATTACTTGTGCTGTATGTGGGATGATTTTCACCTGATATCATAACCCCTCCCTTTCTACAGGTGTGGACACTTTTTCCTCTCCCTGCTTTTCTCACTAAGGACTAATTAGGGAAGTAGGCTTGAAGAATAAACTCACTATTTATGGAGAAGGAGCCTGCACTGATACAAAGTGAAAGGCCTCAGTTTCAGACTGAACTCTCAGCAGGAGGTAAGCAATATTAAATTTCAAATCATTGGTTATAACTGCAAGAAGATAATGGGAGAAATAGAAAGACTAAAGCTTAAATTTGACATTATATAGGAAGAATGAATTATAATTAGGTTTAGAGGAAAAGATATTTTCTTTTTGTTTTTGGGTGTTTTTGCTTTTTAATCTTTTTAAATTTTAATATGGAGAAAATAAGCATCATGAAATATAAAATTCTTTGCATTGTGATATGGGCACAACTAGAGAAACAGGTAAGAGGGAAATCTCTCTAAACAGAAAACCTATCATCTGAAAAATAATTACCAGCATTGGATTGTAAGTGCTTTAAAAAAAACTCTTTTCCCTCATTAACAAATATCTACCATTGTATTATAAATGATGTATTACACCATAAAAGCAGAGATCTTACGTCTTATTTATTTATAAGAATTAAAAGTCTCCCAGGAGAGTATCATGCTTTCACTGTCTGATTAATATTTTAGGTGCTTGCTGTGTGCTGATGGACACTTAAATGCCCCAAAGAAAGTTTAGTTCCTAAAACTTACACGTATGATTATTTTCCTTGGCAAAAACTTCAGTTAGTGAGCCTATTGTTGGTAGCAGTTTGGCTAAAGGATTTACAAACCTTTACCTTCCAATTCTAAAACACGTTAGTTATGAGGAATTTATAATTGAGTGATAAGGATATGACATTCTGATCTTGTAGCTTTCAGAGTTAATAGTTGTCACTATGACTTTCTAATATAATTCAAAAACGTGTAAAAAATATTTTCTGCATCGATGAGAATTTCTGCGTTCTGTTTTGTGGCCTTTAAAAAATATCTTTGTATTTAATAAAAGAAAGCTCCTTGTGGAATTCATCACTGTTTACTGAAAGGATATTGCCCAATGTTGTTCATTAATTATGGTGTCCTCTCTATGTGAACCCATGGGAGGAGTGTCTCTCTGATTTTAATGTCACCAATATTTGTCACCCTGAGTAATTTGTGAGTTGAAAGGGCTCCTTAGTCTAGAAAGGTACATTGAAGCCACATAAGGGAAGGTTTTGATTATTTAGAAGTTAGAGAACTGGGTTTCATTTAGAGATGGTGCGAGTGACAAGTCAAGCAAATGCTATGGTGAAGAGCTAGGGATAATTTTATGGGCAAATTGAATCATGTAACTAATCATGTTTGTTCGTCTTTAACAAGAGAGTCACAGCATCAGCTGCTGGAAACCTTAGGGTAAACAATGGCCTCTCGCCTCCTGCGAGTACGGTGGATTCTCATAGTTCCTCGTAGTTATGTTCAATAAAGTCACAGGCAACACTGTCTTGGCAAATTCTGAACCATTGCTCCTGGGGAAAAGACAGGGTTATCTTCCTGCGAGCCTCTGGTTACAATATTTTCATCAGCAGATCACCATATAACCTTGTTTCACATGTATTTCTGTTTAAAGACACCTTATTAAATATGTATTGTTGGTTTATTATCATTGAACCCACAGTCAAGAGCATTATAACTCATGCCTGAAGGAAACTTATCTTCCACCTGTATTTTCTCCAGAAGGCACATTACAGACTTTTTACACTCAGGAACACTAAACAGCACTTAAGCACTATGCTTGGGGGCTATTTTTAAACAGTGAAATCGCCAAGAGGCAAAAAATGCAAAAAACCATGGTGCTAAATAGACCGCGTATAGGGCTTGTTTATGGTACGCAAGCTGGAACAAGTCAGCTTCTTTGACTTCAGCTGAAAATGTGGGCATTGAGAGACTTGAATTTTTCACTGCTTCGCACGTGTCCACAAATTATTGCAAGAGCACTGTCAGTATTGATTTTGGGGGGTTACAAATAAACTTTAGCAAATAGATAAATTCACGAATATGGAATCCACGAATAAAGAGGATCAACTCTAAATGTAGAGCTGCACTCCATATGCTTTGCCTGCTGACCCCACTCTTAACTCCATATTGCTTTTGTACCTCTATTTTCCCCCTTGCCTGAATTTTAATTTAAACTTAATTTTTCTTCACATATTTTACCTATGTTTAAAAGCGGTTTTAGATCCTTTTGGGAACAACCAGGCAATAAATAAGCAAACCATCAACAAGTACTTAAAATTCTTACTCTTTGCACTAGCTACTTTGCTATGTATTAGAACATTAAAAAAAAATCTCTAGACATCAAACCTAATAAGAGACACATGATCAACTTCCTTTGAAATCATTTCATTTTTCCTCAAAAGATTGAATTAGCATAAATGAATGTATTTAACACGAGGATCTACTAAGAAGTCTAAATTTTGTTTAGAGATGACAGTGAGCGAAAAGTCAAGCAGATGCTCAACCTGAACTCTGGAATCTTGACCTGTTCAAAGTTTCTAATATTGGCTCCGAGTATGAGTACCAGGCTCCAGAAGCCTGGTTTTCTGATGCTGCCTAGCTCTTAGTATCTCTTCTGACTCCTGCAGAGAATGCAAACACCTCACCTGTACCATTCAGTGAACTGGGGCCCACGGGGCTTGATCACAAGAAACATGCTTCTTAGACTCACATAAACTATATGATCAAGTTTTGCAGTAGATTTTAAGTAAATCACAATTGTACACTCTATCTTATAGCCACACAGAGATGCCACATAAGGACATCAAGTCGTTTTCTCTCTGGAAAATGTGTTATAGGGAACTACCCACCTCAGTCCCAGAAGCACCAGGTTCTCACATCAGCTGAGTTACCTTTGCATCCCAGCACCCGGCTGCAAAGACTGAGTGGATAAGCTCTCCTACATTGAATAGAGAAAATATTTTTGTCTTTAATTCAGTCAAGACCTGATTGGGGTGTTGGGGGAAAAAAGTTTTCTTGGGAACAAAAAGCAGGGGAAATGGAGCCCTAAAATCTAGAAAATATAATTGCATAAGAAGGAATGCAGTTGCATGCATTATCTTTAGGCTGGTTTTCATTCCTTAATTTTACCTGACTGAAATGAGCCCCAGCCTTTGCTCACATCTGATTCTTCACCTTCAATCTGTGTTTCTCTTCACACTGTTCCTCTTAACCACCTGACACCTGACCACTCAAGTCTTTCTCTGCTCTTTGCCCCACATTGTGAAAAAGAAGTTTCTTGACTTAACCCTAGGGCTCTTACACCGAGCTTCACATCACCATTCAACAACTACTTAGAATGCCTCTTCCTATGAGCCAGGCCCTGTGGTGGGTACTGGGGAGACCGTGGAGCACAAAGCAGACATGGGCCCTTCTTTCATTGCAGTTCAGACCACTTGAGACACCTAAATCAAAGAAAACACAAGGAAATGTAGAAGTACACCTGTCCCCATCTCCTGAAGGAAGAGTTGAGAGCACAATGAACGTGTACAATAGGAAAACTTAACCCACCATAGATAATCACAGCTTTCCAGGGTTCGGTCATCCACACTCTCTATTTCCACGTATTCTCTGATTTACCCTTCCCAGTGCCTCCCTCTCTTCCTCCTCCTTCCCTCTTCAGAGTGAGCAATGGCATCCAGAATTGCACCCAGGGAAAACAGGACTTCCAAGATATTCCTAGGTAGATTCAAATGTTAACAGGCAAAAATTAAATGTGTACCTTCATGTTTTTAATTAGGTGTGGAATTGCTAGAGCTCTGGAGAAGATGTTGGTGCTCAACTGTTCTACCAAATTACTGATACTGGAGAAAATGTTGAAGAGTCACTTTCCTGAATCACTCAAGGTACTATAAACTTAAGAGTTTTACTATTTTTTTTTAATTTTATTAATCTGTGAAATAAAGTCAGACTTGTGGCTGTTTCCCAAATTTTTCTGATGATAAATCTCTCTGGGAGCACTTGTTAAAGATACAGCTTCCTAGTCCCCTCCTGCTAGAGATTGTGTCGATGGATTGTGGATATGGCCCAGAAAGTTATATTTTTGACAGTCACTCTAGATGACTCCTAGGAAAATTTAGGTGTTTCTGGACTAGATTATTTCTAAGGTAAATCTGAGTTCTAAAATTTTTTAAGGGGCAGAAGGGTGTGGATCGGGTGGCACTGCTGGTAAAAACATAATCTGGGTACACAATAGAACTGAAGTTTAGGGGTTGTTATAAAGTTTTTTCTGTTTATTTCAAGATCTTTATTTCTGAAGTTTTTTCAATGGCTTTGTTAGTTATCAAGCCTGTATCTGTTGGAGTCTTCTAAAAGTCCATGAGAGCATACTGATAACTCAGAGCTACTGTGGAAGATGACATTAATCAAAGATTACAAATAAATGTAAGATTAAAAATACTTGAAGAACTTGGAGAAAAAATGCAAAATGTAACGAAATTGTCGTTGAGGACTGAGTTCCTAGAGCAAAGAGAAAGCTCCACGACAGTGATTTTAAAATGTGAGTGGCATGCTAATAACCCAGAAGAGAGATAATGAATCATAATTCTGAAGATAGAGAACAGGGACCTGTATTTTTTTTTTTTTTTTTTTTTACAAACACCCCAGATAATCCTTATTCACACTAAAATTTGAATGAAAGTGATCTAGAAAAAGTCTTCTAGTACTGGGTTGATTTAAACCTAGTCTTCTTGCCTTATTGATCATACCTAACTATATGTGGTAAGGAAAATCTGAGTGATAGTTTGGAATCATATGGCTAAAAAAGTACCAAATGGACACTCTGATCCAAATCTTCCCATTTTGAATGCTGACACTGAGATGAATAAATGGAATAAGATGGTAGGCTATTTTGCTTTGACAACTTGCTTTGGCTAACTCTTTTTCCAGAGAGAACTAAAAAGGTTTCGGTGACATTCACAGGATCATAAAAGATGTTATAATCATCAAGACAAATGATAGGCCCCTAGATTATAAATATTATACTTGGATAGTACATTAGTATACATAGAATTTCAGGGTTTTTGTCCTTCCAACAACTTTGTAACATATTCATTAACCCATTTTATAAACAAATAAATTGAAGCTCAAAGAAGATAATGTAGCAAGTAAAGAAGCAGAGTTAGGTCTCAGTTCTTTTGATTTCATATCTATTGCTTTTCCGGTGGCATCTTAGCTCCCAGATGCCCAGGTATAGCTGTTGAATTTTTTTTTTTACTCTGCCCCCAGTGCATGGCATGGGGCTTTGCCCATAATAATTACTCAATAAGATGTTGTTGATTGGTCATTGGAGGCTCTATACAATAATTTCTTACTCATTCCCTACCTGTTCAAATTTATTTTTTAAAGAGTTATGAATTCAGATTATTTGACTTGATTTGAATAGTATGTATAATTTTCAAAAATACATTTCATACTATCTCATTTGAGCTTCATAAATCTGAATAGGCAGATATTTATATTATCACTTTATAGATATTACTAAGTCACTTCCCATCTCTAAGTGCTAGAGGTCACCTTTAAATCCAGGTTATCACATTCCAAATTGAGTGTTCTTTTGAAATGTTTGCCTCTCATAACACCATCAGAAGTAAGAGTTAACAAAAGGAAACACGTAGGTACAAATCGATGCCTTTCTTGTATAATCTTCTCTTTAATAACTGCTTAACTTGGTACTCCCAATTTCATATTTTCCATACACTGAGTCTCTTTATCCCTGGATCTCTTTAACCTACTTCAATTATTGCATTGTTATGTAATGCCTAGCTTTGGATCTTTGACCATACTTTCAAAATACCCTTTCAGTTATACTATGTCCTTTAGAAAATAAAAAAGATAAAGATAGTATTGTTTTTCACCCTTCCTCCATTCTTTGGAGTTTATAGCCATGTATTTTATAATCTCACCTTAGTGGTTAAGTGATTAAATATCCCTCCAAATTTCCTTTACAAGCTCTAACTTCTCATTCACCCCTAGCCACTTCCCATCTCCTCTCAACATTCACCCTTTGAATAAATAGCTACTGGGAGGATTTGTTTGTTTGTTTTCAACCAATGCCAAATCTTTCAGTTGGTTCCAAATCTTTTACAAACAAGTTTTTTTTCTTTCAGAATCTGAATATTGGAAAGAATTTTTCCTTTTAACCTTCTGAACATTCCAATATTTAAGTTCCATTCTTGAATAAGGGTATATAGCTTCTTCATGTGAAAGATCTTAATCAACTTATTATTCTGTGTATTTAAGATCAGAAGCCCCAGAATTTAATGATTAACAGAATAAGCATGACCCTTCCAGGTTATTTTAGGTCTTGCATTTTCACTAAGCGTGATCCATGTTACACATTAACAGTATCAGCCAGATTAAATTTGGAAAGATACATTCTATAAGAAAATTTGAGTGAGGTCCCCGATTGCGTAAGACAGAAAAGAGTTGGATAATGTTCTAGATATTGAGGTGACTGATTTGAATTAAGATAGTGATCAAGGAGGAAGAATGTAGGTTCCAATGCCCTTATAATTCAGTTTTTTTCCTTGAAGCATAACACACACTAGAAAGTGCACATAACATAATTATGTAGCTCAATGAATTTTCACACAGCAAAATCTGTGTAACCTTTACTCCGGTCAAGAACATTGACTGTTCCCTGTTCCCCAAAAGGACCCACTAACCTGACATCTTAAGCCATAACTTAGTTTTGCCTGTTTTTGAATATAATATAAATGGGATCACACGATAAGTATCTTTTTTGTATCTAGCTTCTTTTGCTCAGCATTATGTTGCTGTTTTGTAATCCATAGTATGAATATGCCACAGTTTGTTTTTTCCACTGTTGATGGACATTTAGATTGTTTCCAGTTTTTGTCTATTATGAAAATGCTGCTATGAACACTGGCCTATAGCTCAGCTGTCCTCATTACCACCACAGCTTTCTCTTCTCTATAAGCACACATATAATATATGAACTTTGTTTTGTAGAACAGACATCTTTGATTCTTAGTGGAGAAAAAAATGTGAAAGTCCACAGAACAAAATTCTAATATTCAGTATTGTTTAGTCAACAAGCCTTTGATCAGCTATGTCAGACTCCATGGATATAATGACAAATGAAACATAGGTACGATCCTCAGGGAATGTTTATAGAGCCTTGCTCCATCAAATCTGAAATGCAGGGGGATGTTTTTGGCTTTTTTCTTTTTGGGAGTTGTTTTACCCTCAGGTGATGTTTAATTGTAATTCAGGGTTGAAGTAGTAGTTGCATTTCACAGGTTATTTTCAGATACTATAATAAACTTCAAAAGCAGCTAATCATCAAAATTCTTATGGAACTTTTAAAAGATGTATGTGACCTAAATCCATACATCAGATTCTAATTCATTCAAAAAGTATTTATCGCTAACCTATGTGCCAAGCACCCATCTAGTAAGACTGTTGGTTTGGTACCTCTCACTGTTGTACTGTAAAATCTAGGTTTGGGGAGATTTTTTATAGGCCCTCATAGACTTTTTACCAGTTTTCATGTGCACTGATGAAATGAGAGAAGTTTGTGTCTGTTGTATTATGTGCGTATATATTTATAATTTCCCCTCTCATGGCCATGATTATATAGTAGAACAAGAAGTGAAAAGGGTAATATGCAACTGAAACAGTTAATAATGTGATTGGCTTGTCACTCTGGGTTCTCTGGCTCAGGTTTATGGAGCAGTGATGAACATAAATCGTGGGAATCCTTTTCAAAAGGAAGTGGTATTGGATTCATGGCCAGACTTCAAAGCTGTTATCACCCGGCGACAGAAAGAGGTACAGTTTTGAAAGGCAAAAAAATAAGTGTTGGCATCCACTGGAAAGAAAAGATTAGGTAAAGGGGGTATTATAACCATCATAGCCATATACTTTAGCTTAACAAGCTACATATTTCACCATTAGTTTCTAACTTAACTGGCTTTGGAGTATCAGACATGGAAAACATCTAATCTAAATGTGTTCAGCAAAGTGTTTAAGTGTTTCATAATCTCTAGAAGCAGGAAGCATACATATTTGTACATACTAGTTCTTCCACTGAGTTGATGATTCCTCGCGACCGATGACTTTGGTCATGTGGGTAAATATGGAAGATGGTTGAAAAAGCAACATCTGCCCCATTCTGCCTTCAAGACCAAAGACAGGCACAACTTCGAGATCAAAGATGTGCTGCCCTGACCACGTTAGGAAAGATCCGAGAGTTCCATTTGATTCTTGTAGTTGGATTCATTGTTATACCCTTTTTATTTTTCTAAGCAAAATCCTAGAAAAATGTGAAAAATATCTTAAACCTCCCTAATAATAGCAAAAATAATCAAGCAAAAGTCCCAAAATTTCTGTTCTTTCCTTCACTACAGTATATTAGCCACATTCCCGCTTAGCCATTGTTTGTAGGTAGCTAATTTTGGTAATGGAAATTATCTAGACATGCACAGCTAGTGGTATCTAATCTAGCTAGGATTTGAGTTATCGAGAAGATATGTTTATGTTTTTATAATAATGTCTTCTGTCCTAGGCCGAGACAGATAACCTGGATCATTACACTAATGCCTATGCTGTGTTCTACAAGGATGTCAGGGCTTACCGACAGCTGCTGGAAGAACATGATGTTATCAACTGGGACCAAGTGTTTCAAATACAAGGTGAGGTCAAGTGCAAGACACTAAGCAGTCATTTTTTTCTCCTTTTTGTCATTTATATCAAATAGATGTGACATATTTCACATGTGTGGTGTGTGTGTATATATACATATATGCACAAATATATATACATATGTTTGTATATTTACAATTTATGTTATAATTTTGTAAGAACACTTATTTTTTACTCTAATGAGGCTTGGCCTTTGGGGTAGGCAGAACCTATTTAAATGGGGCTGCTTTTAAGTGACATTTTTTCACACTGTTACTGTAATACGGATATCAGTGAGTATCACGGCATGTTTTTCCATATTACTATTAACCTTTTCCTATCACAACCTTTTAGAATAACTCTAATTTAAGTCTAAGCCAATAGGTAAGCCTTTCTTTCTTTCTGGAGCAAATGATTCTGGAAAGAGATAATCAACTGATCTGCACAGGATATCCTGAAATGATTTTATAAGGAAAGAGTATATGTGAGCTCTGAGGAGATAACTGCATGGCCATCAATGCTAGTGAAAGAACTTTAGCCAAGACAGAAGCAGATTGAGAGTTTCTAATAGTTTGGATGGACAGTTTCAGCTTCAGTGTATCATTTACTCTTTAAACTTCATAATGATTGGGGGTTGACATAGGCAATAAAGTTACTGTTTATAACTGTTCCAGTGAAGTGAGTTCGTGGATCATTTGATGGGAAGGTAGGGATTCCCATTTTAGAAATATAAAGTCTGGCAATTTTTTTCAACCACAAACAGCTGAAGCCCTCTTACAAGGAAAAGCTTCTGTCCACCCTCAAACAATGACTAATACACATTCATAACCCAAAGACTTGGGATGTTGTATAAAATCCATTTGCAAATGCTCAAAAGATCTTATGGAGGAAGTTATAAACTCTCTCTCACCTTCAAGATTTACCCCAGTTTTGCTGATTTACCCCAGTTATGCTGGTTAGAAGTGAGAGATGGTTCTACCACTCACCTAGCCAATTTAGAAAAACTTTCTCACCAGTATTACTTTAATGTGGAAATAAGTAGATCTCTTCCTTGGTGTGAAAAATCATGGCAGTAATTGGGTGGATTTTGGTGCTATAGGCCTACTATCCTCAAATCACCTGAATCCATGATTATGGAGAGAACATCCCTGTAATTTTCAATATGTTTTTTTCAGAAGGCTGAGCTCAGATAGTCATGAGTCAATGATACCTAATCACCCTTCCTGAAGGTTTGATGGGTACAGATGTGAATTTTAGCACCTAATATAGCTGGAGTGGTAAAGGCCCCTCATTATCTTGTAAGTCAGTACAGGCATTACCCTTGGCTTCCGATGTGGTCTCCTGATTGTAGGCTTCTGTGGTAAAAACTGTAATATCCTTGAAATATTGAATAGCTTCCAAGAAGTCATACTGTCTTTACTATTCTTATTCAGAGCACCTAAAATGGTGCTGTTTCCATAACATCCCCAAATCATAAACAATTCCAAAAGCCTTTGGTTAGCACTACCTGTTTTTTTCTCATAGATAGTCTTTTGAATTACTTAGCTGTAACTCAGTGTTATAATATGGGATGCTAGCCACATCATCTATAAGTTTAATAGCATTAACCTGAAGACCTGATTATCTTTTCTTAGACTTAACTCCCTGAGGGAGGAGCCAAGGCTCAGATATCAGGACGTGTTCAACATGACTTCTCACTCATGTATTCTTCAAGAGGAACTGACTTTGTGGGAGGAGGCAACAAGCCATTAGATGTGGAAGGAGGTGGGAAAGTCAATTTCTAGAAGAGTCAGTCAGCAGGACCCAGACCAAAAAGGATAGAGCAGATAGGGATTTGGAAAAGCAAGTCAGTTCTAAGTAAACAGAAGCTAACCTGCCGTGCTGTAAGCTCTGTCAAAACAGAGACCATACCATTCTTGTGTCCCACTGAAGCAGTGCCCATCACAGTGCTTTATAGACAAGTACTGAAAAAAGATTTACAGATAATGTAAATATAGTGTAGCTATAATAAATGAGTGGGATTGAATGAGTTAAGTTCAGGATAAATCTCACAAACACTAAGTTTGTACCTTGATATTTCTGTAAAGTGCATTTAGGCAGGAGGCTGGAACAGAGCCTTTAGAGTCAGAATTCCATGCCAAATAAATCGAAGCTCTTTTATACTTCTAGCCGCATGGTAGATTGTAGACTTTTAGAGCTTCTAAAATGTCCCTTACCTTAAGGAGCTTAGACCAGTCTGAGGAGTCAGGAAACTCAAAATTCCCACAAGAAATGCCAACTTTCTAAGGGATGTTCCCATCAGAAATTTCCATGGAAGATCATGATCACAATGGACAACATGAGGGGAAATTGAAAATCCCACACGAAGTTTGAAAATCAGACAGAGAGTAGCTATAGTAACTCACGTATAAATACATAGTGGTTAGGATAATACGGGGCGGCAAACCGGTGGCATTGATGATAAAAATACTGCAACAAATTTCCTTTCTGCGTTTTAATAAAATAAAATGCCCACATTTTTTCATTATGTCTTTCCATGTACAGGGCTGCAGAGTGAGTTATATGAAGTTTCCAAAGCTGTTGCCAACCCAAAGCAGTTGGATGTAAAGCTAACTTCCTTCAAGGCCGTTCTTTTTTCTCCTGTTTCAACTCTGCCAGACGCCAGTTCCCTGTACGTAAACCAAGCGTCTGCATTTGGGGGAGGACTTACACTGTAGAAGTACAAACAGCAGTAACTGGAGAACTTTGGACCATTAAGAAATATTTAGGCAGCTTGGATTTAGGCAATTGAGTCTGTGTGTGTGTGTGTGTGTGTGTGTGTGTGTGTGTGTCTGTGTGTCTGTGTCTGTATCTGTCTGTCTCTGTTCCTTTCTGCTGTACTTGACTGTTCATAATTTCCTGCAAAATTAAATCAGTGTCTTTGTCCATAGTAATAGATGAACTCAGGTGTCCTGTATTTTCACAGTATACACAGAAAAATAATCCCTTCGTATCTTCCTCCCTCAAATTCTTAATTACCTCTATTGTCTGAGTCCAAGGTTGTTACTGTTTTTTGTTATTTCAGAGATGAGGGTATATAATTGACTTATGCTGAGCTCTCATGTGCCGGGTAGTAAAAGTTTTAAATATATTCCCTCCTGAATCCTTTCCACAACCCTGTAAAGTGGTACTGTTATTATTCCCTTTTTGATCAGGGTTGAAGTAACATACAGGAGTAAACTGTAAAGCCAGGAAATAATCCCAAGAAGTCTGATTCCAGAATCCAGTCCTCCAAAACATTTATTCATTTGTATCTGCCTCCTTCTTTTCTACTTACTTTGGAGTCCCTGCTCTGTCATTTACTACTTATCTAAATAAGTTTCATACTTTATAATTGGTTAATAGCTCTCTTAAGTTTCTTTTGACAGATAGCTTCCCCTTTCATCTTTTTTCTTTCTTACATTACTTTTTGTTGAAGAAACCAGGCTATTTGTCCTTTAGAATTTCCCATGGTCCCACTGTCATATCCCTGAGATGTTATTTAAAATTTTCCTCTATCCCCAGTCAGGCCTTTAAAAATCAGGTTTTGAAGTGACTTGATCTCTTTTGCATGGGAAGTTAGACAATTTGTCTTTAACACCTAAGTGATTGCCCAAATTTGTACAGTCTATTTTATATCTGGCCTTCAGATACAAGGTCATAATCTCTAATATAACTACTCCTGAAACATTTGCCTTGGCAATGTTTTTATTTGCAGTGACATTTTTGCCTGAGGCTTCTTTGCCCTTGTTTTAAAGTTCATTTTCAAAAATTAAAAATCCTAGTAAGCCAGTTGTTGCTTGTATTTATCTTTTACTTCTGCTTAGTGGTTAGATGATTGGCTCAGTGCCAGAGCCCACAGTATGCCTGGAATGTGAGCTAATACTGCAGAACCACTAATAAAAAGAAAACACAAACTTGTACTTCATAAAGAAGATCATAGCAAGAATGACCTTACCAGTCTCTTAACAGTCACTGGGGATGGTCTCACAACACAAATAACTTCAAGAATGAAAACACATTTTGAAGTACAACCAGCTCCATAGGCTTTCAACTAAGTAATCCATCTCAGTTCTTAGAAATTGTACCAATTCCTATCTTTTTCTTTATCTTAATGCCATAGGCTTTTAGACCTTTTTCCAGACCTTTTAGGAGAAAGTCTGGAAGAACTAGCATTTCTTGAGTATCTACATGTGCCTGGAATGTTAAGCAATTTGTATTCCTTTTCTGGCCATGGATGCATACAGATAGTTCTATCCTAAAACGTTTTTTTTTTTAACAAGGAAAAGATGAGGGGCCCAGAATCTAGACTGGTTCAAGGCTTCACAAAGGGTGTCAACAGACTCAGGACTTAAAAGCAGTTCTGAGAATTGTTTCACAGAGAAATGAAATGAAATACTTGCCTTGATCTATACTGAGGACAATAACAAATGGGCATGAAATTAGAAGAAAAGACTTAAATATGGCATAATGAGTATTTTGTACTATCAGAAATGAAACCCTGAAAAGATGTTTATAAATGGGAGTGATGGATTCTAATTCACTGAAATTTTTAGGTATTTGCTAAAAACATCCCACTGTCTCTGGGATGTTTTCTCAGTTTGAATCAGTGTAAAAGAGAAGTAGTTGTTTGTAGTCACATGATCCTGAGTTCATATTTCTTATGTCATTTTCTCCTAGGATGGGGACTTCCCCACGACTAACCTACCTGAGTGTTGCTGATGCTGATCTACTCAACCGGACTTGGTCTCGGGGCGGCAATGAACAGTGTCTCCGGTACATCGCCAACCTCATCTCCTGCTTCCCCAGTGTATGTGTCCGTGATGACAAGGGAAACCCAGTCTCTTGGTCTCTCACAGACCAGTTTGCCACCATGTGCCATGGCTATACCCTGCCAGAGCATCGCAGAAAAGGTTATAGCCGGCTGGTGGCCCTCACACTGGCCAGGAAGTTGCAAAGTCGGGGATTCCCCTCTCAGGGCAATGTCATGGATGACAACATAGCATCCATAAGCCTCCTGAAGAGTGTCCATGCTGAGTTCTTGCCTTGTCGTTTCCACAGGCTTATTCTCACACCTGCAACTTTCTCTGGCCATGTTCACCTCTAACCTGTTGAAACTCCAAGAATTTTCTTCCTTTCCCTGAACATACACACACTCCTTAGCTGCCAATGAGGGGAAAATTAACACTGGAATCAGGAGAATCTTGGGTTGTTGACAAGGGTCTGGAGAAAACATGCAGGATCAGCCTGAGAAGCCTTAACTCTCCCTGTCTCAGGTTTCTACAGTAAATCACTGAGGGGTCAGAGATAGCTGTGGCTGAGAACAGAGGGTAATTATCTTCCTTGGGATCTACTGCTGGAAAAAGGTTCTAGAGTCAGCAGTTCTTAGCACATAGCAGATATGACTGCATGAGAATGAATGATCTGCTTTATGATTGCCACTTGGGCTTCTGCTCTGCATTCTCAAAACCACACCAGTTCCCTGCTACCATAAGAAACACTCCCTGTGCCTGCCGATGCTATGTCTCCCCAAACTCGGTCCCTACCACCTCTGACCCAAGTTCTCTGTAGAATATCTGGCTTTTTCTCCTTTAACTACTGGCTCTCCATTTCCACCTATGACTCTAGCTGGTAGTTATTCTCTGAGAATGTTCTAATGCAGTTGTTCTCACATTTTAGTGCACTTCAGAATCACCTGGAAAGCAGGTTACAACACAGATGGCTGGGCCTCTCCCCGGCTGTCCCTGATTCAGTAAGTCTGGGGTGCAGCCTGAGAATTTGCATTGCTGGCAAGTTCCCACTGTTCAGTTCCATTGGGTGGAGGATATGGGCATTTTAAATGTTAGAAACAGAGGATGTCAGCATAGGATTGGACCTTACCTATCACCTATTCCAGCCTCCTTGTTTGTAATCTGCTTTCTCATTAGAAACGAAGATGCATATATAGGTGTGAATGAGGATCTGCTAATGTAGCTATAAACAATTCCCTCTGTATCTGCAGGGAATTGGTTCCAGGAACCTCCCAGTATACCAAAATCCGTGCATGCTCAGGTCCTTTATATAAAATGTCGTAGTGCAATGAATACAGTCGGTTCTGCCATGGTTGGTTGAATCTGTGGACGTGAAACCCACAGACATAGGGCCACTGTACTTACATACTTAACATATACCCATGTATATATACATTCCTTTCATATTTTCTATATGCATATAGATACTCACAAATTTTGATAAGATAAACTTGAATTCTCTTATTACCTGTGAAGAGTTTGAGGACCAGGGAAAATAACTAACTTCAGGATTATGTAGATAATCAGTGCTGGAGGCTGAGCCAGAATGTTGTCATTTTGATTTCAATCTATTCTGTTCACTAAACTATGTATCTTTTTTGTAAAGAAAATTTAAATGCTTAAATAATTAAAACTACTTTCATTAGTCTTTTATCCTTGTCAGTATTTTTTTTTTTTTAGTGTCGGTTCCAATTGCTTGTGTGTGTATGTCTTCCAAGAACAGTAAAGGAACAAATGAACATCACAAGCTGTATTCTTCCATGTGCAGTAAAAGCAGGCACAAACACGATGGTTGGATTTGTCTAGTCTGGATAGAGTTACTCAGCCATATAGAAAATACTGGTTTCTTATCCCAGTGGAGGTCACAAAATCCCAACTACAAAGATAAGAGGAAATCCAAGTTTTAGATGTTTATTCTGAGAAAAGTAAACAAACTGGCTGAAGGAGAGCTTCATTTTAATAAATGAAACACCACTCCTTGGGAGTGAATATATGCTTAAGTCATCCTGACCCAGTGGTTACCTGGAAACATCCTTGGTGCCAGAGGGAAGAGCACCAAGTAACGGGAGTCCATAAACCTCTTGGGAGAATGTGGTCTAGTTTCTGCCCCAGGGATACTCATTATCCTTAGCACTGATTAAGCATGGGTTACTCCTGCCTGGTATGTGGCAATAATATTATAGCCTTGTTTTCTTCCTGATAATAATATGCCTACCATTTATATAACATTTAACTAGGTGCTAATAACTGTGCCAAATACTAGAGAGAGAGAGAATTTAATCCTTCTAAAGGGTAAGGTATTGTCTTCCTGTGGGAATTCTGGCTCAGAGGTGTATGATTCACCAAAAGTTATGCAGATTTTAAGTAGACAAGTCATGATCAGATTCCGAAGCCTGTACTGTTATTATGTTAATTAGCCTCTTAAGCAGCTTGGAACTCTTTGGGGGCAGTTATTCCTTTACCTCATTGCTCTCTGAATTTTCCACCTCCACCCCAACAATGGACTCCATATTTTAAATTTTGGGGGGAAAAAAAAGATGTTTTTAACACACCAAATTGTACCTATCACCTTATTTTTTATCTTCTAGATAACCGTGTTGAATTTGATTGCTCAACTTGCAACCCTGTTTCTGACCCTTTTAAGGAATGTGTGGAGCAATTTCTGGAGTAAGGAGAGAAAGGCTAGGAAGTGAGAGACTTAAGGAGTAGGAAGGGACTAGATCAGCATAGGGTCTTAAAGCTGATTTAAGGAACTTCTTCAGTGTAATATACAAACCGTTGAAGAGTTTTAAGCAGAGTATTAATCTGTTTGGAAATCAATTGGGAGGCTATTTGCAATAGTCTTAGCAAGAGATGATCCAAGTTTACATTGGATTTGAATGCTGGCAATGATAATGGTGAGACGTAAACTATTACCAAAGCTATTGAGGAGGAAAAGTTGTCAGAACTTAATGACTGTAGGGTATGATGAGAGAGAAATATCAAGGATGACTCCTAGATTTCTATGTTGTGAAACCCCTGGCTGGTGGTATTTTCCACTGAGATAGAAAACACTGGAACAGCACCAAGTCTGGGGCAATTGGGAGCAGAGGAGATTGTCTGTTCAATTTTGTAATGTTGAGTTTCAAAATATGCAAGTGATGAAATCAAATTGGATATTTGGGTCTCAGAGAAGTTGTCTGCAATAAACATATAAATTTAGGAGTCATAGGTATATAGATAGTACCAGAAGCCATATATGGCTGAGATTGCCTAGAACTGGACCTTAAGTACACCAAAGATTTAAGGTTGAGTGGAGGGGAAGGCTCTGGAATAGGAGAAGGAGCAGCCAGAAGATATGAGGAAAGCCAGGAGATAATAGAAGACATGGAAAAATTTCAAGATTGAGAGAGAGTCAATGGTGACAAATTATGCTGAGAGGTCAAGAATATGTAAGGAATGAAAATTTTCCATTGCACTATCAAATATTTTAAATACATATACCAAAAAGAAGCTAAAAACAAGAAAACAGTTTATGATTCCATTTATATAAAGTTCAAAACCAAGCAAAAGTAATCTACAGCATTAAATGTCAGGAAGTAGTTACCCTTCAGAAGTATGGTAACTAGAAGAAAGCATGACGACAGCAGCTTCTGGTTTCTGGTAATATTCTGATTCTTGACCTGGGTGGGTTATACACATGTCTTCACTTTGTGAAAGCTCATCAAGCTATACAATTATGATTTATGGACTGTTCTGTATGTAACACTGCAATATGAAATAGCCATTAACAAAAAGCAGGCCTGGAATCTGGAGAAAAAAAAAGGCACATTCCTTTGACCCAAGAATTTCACTTTTTAAAATTTATCCTACTGATATAATAGCAAATATGCAAAGAATTATATAAAAGGATGTTGATTACAGAGTTGTTTGTAAAGATAAAAAATATACTAAATATTTTAAGTAACTCACTGATTAAATATAGCACAGCCATTCAATGGAACTCTATGGAACACTAGAAAACTATGATTGCTGATGTGGAAAGGATGTACATGATAATACTAAATGCAAAGTGATGCAAAGCGATTACAGAAAAGTATGTATCATCTATTTAAAATTCAACTGTGTAGGTAAGGAGGGAGTAAGCAGATAGGTAAATAGTTCTGAAGGTAGCCTCATGACATTTACTGGGAAGAGAAGAGCCTTTGGTGAGTGGCAGCAAGTATTTCAAGGTGCAGTCATGGCTGGATATGAGGATGAAAGGAGTCAACACAGATACACGCTCAGCTCTCCTGAGGCATGTACTTGTCTTGTTTGCTCTGTCTGGATGTTGTCTAGGTTTTGCAAGTGTCTGTGTTATTTGGCAACAATGACTATTCACTCTGCCTAAGAGCCACTAAGGGGAAAGATAGAGGAAAACTCAGACTTCAATCTGTTCAAACTTGGGGAGTTAGTGCAATTTGGAGTCTCATCTGTTTGATTCTATTCATTTTGCATTTTTAATCACCAATTTTTGTTTGGTGATTTGAATCTTGGGAAAGAACATGAAATAACTATGAATTAAATTTCTTTAAGTTGTCCATGATAATACGTAAAGTTTTGTATCCATTGTCTCTAACCTCAGTAAACACTAAGGACAGGGAAAAAATAAAACTTGAAAGTAAAACACAGCAAATGGAATAGCAGAGCACCAACTACAAAGATGATTCCTTCCTTCTAGTCTGGGATGTTTGCATTAATGTTACCAAACCAGGCTCGGTTTGCCCGCTGCAGGGTATGCCAATCACAAAGACAACGAGTTTACAGCAGAAAAACAGTTTATTCACAAGGCAGCCAAGTGAGGAGACGGGAGAACAAGTCTCAAATCTGCCTCCCTGAAAATAAGGATTAGAGATATTTATGGGATAAAGGGGCAGGGTGGTCTGAAGTGTGGGGATAGATGATTGGAGGTAAGGATAATTGAGGTAATAGATGATCTGTGCAAGCATACTCAAGTTTCATGGCTCTTCATAGGACACACGTTCACAAAATGGTGGCGTTAGCATTATCTGAGAGTGGAGTTCTAGGCCCCCTAATGTCAAAGTGTTGCCTATTGGGCATTTGCGCAGGCCCAGTTGATGGGTCAGTGGTCTTAACCGGCCTTAACTGGACAAGATGTTGACTCTCACTTCCTGAAAAACAACTTAAGCACTTGTTACCATGGTGACACAAGTGTCAGAGATGTTATCTATAGAGTGGGCTTTAGCAATGCATTATCTAACTACTTTTGCAAACAGACAACTAACTGAGTACAGTTAAAGCAAATTGGCCCCCAGTTCCATTAAAATGATTTAAAAATTAAAATTAGGGCCGGCCTCAGTGGCCTAGTGATTAAGTTCGGCATGCTCCACTTCAGTGGCCCGGGTTTGGTTCCCAGAAGCGGACCTACACAACTCAGTGGCTATGCTGTGGTGGCAGCTCATGTACAAAATAGAGGAGGATTGGCAATGGATGTTAACTCAGGATGAATCTTCCTCAACAAAAAAAAAAAAAAAAAAGGAAAATAAAGTGATTTCAGTGGGGAAAATGAAAATAGTAGAGATAGAAAATACAGATGGAGGGGTTTTTCTATACCAGTGTAACTAGAATTAACAGCCTTGTTCCCTTTTCCCAAGTTTCTAATAGCTCAAGTTTCTCAATCTCTGATAGAAATCTTGGCTCCAACTATAAAACCAAATGCTGATAGCCTTTGGTTTTTCTGATCTTGGGCCTTACTGTACCTGAAGAATGAGATGAAAGAGGGAAGGTAGCCCTCCCAGCCTCTCCACTTTTCTCTACTGCCTCCTACCTCAGCAGTGCTAGTGTCACGTAATGTTCCCAGCCCTGTTACAATTTTGTTCACTTCTTGAGTGAACTTTTGTTCCTCGATGGAACATTTTTTCACTTCCTCTTATGCCTGCCCTTGTGATTGAAACAATTATGAATAAGAATAGCTAACATTTGGGTATTCCTCTTATTAATTTATGTACCACTTTCTCTTCCGCTAACAGATCTATGTTTTTCCAAGGCAAAATATGCCCCGGGTTTTAAACACTGTTAAAAGTCATTGCTTATAATACAGTAAGACTATCAGAGGCTTATTTAGCACCACGCAGTTGCTGCAGTGAACACTAGATGTCAGATTTTAGTTCTGTATTATTTTCCAAAGAGAGAGCCCTTGAATTGTTTCTAGTTGTTTCATTAGAATTTTTGCTGCATTTTGCAGTATTTCCTTTCAGCAGATTCCTGGGGCTAGACAAGTTTATTCTAGGGTTTGTATGGAAGATGAATGCTTAAGAATAGCAAAACAAATTCTGAAAAAACAGGGTAAAAGGGGAAATTAACCCCACCAATATTAAAGCATATCATAAAGATTATATAATTTAAAGTGTAGTAATGGTACATGATTATGTAGAACAATGAGACGGGAAAAAAAAAAAACCCAGTAATAATAAGTACCTAGGAAAGTTTAAAATAAGATCAAAGTGGCATTTCAAATCACTGGAGTAAAAGAGGAATTTTAAATAAATGGCAATGAGACAAGTGGATAGCAATTTGCAAAAAGTAAAATAAAATTGGAGTTGTACCTCACACCCTATGCCAGAAAAAACTCCAAAGTAATCCCAGATATAAATAAATACTTTCAAAAAGAAAGGAAGTCATGCAAATACTAAAAGAAAATATGATTTACTTCCTTTATAACCTGAACATGAGAAAAACCTTTCCAAATTTAGACACTCCCGATTCAGAAGTAACAAAAGAAAAAATTTTAAGTTTGATAAATTAAATATATATATGTACTCAAGCATGTGTGTGATTTCTTAGTGGCAAAACACCATATCTACAGTCAAAATACAAATGACAAACTAGGAGAAACTATTTGCAACTTATATCAAAAATAAAGGACCAGTTTCTGTAAAATATAAAGAACTCAAAGTTGAGAGGAGAAAATATACTCACCCAACAGAAAAATGAGCAAGACACCTGGTTAGTTCACAGAAAAACAAACAAAATGGCCCTTAAACATATCAAAAGATGCTTAATTTCCCTCCAGAGAAAAATGCCCTTAAACTATTATGTGATACCATTTCTCACCTATCAGACTGGCAAAAGTAAAAAATATTCAAAACACAAGGTTGATGACGCTGTAGAAAACAGGCATACTCATACATTGATAATAGGAGTAGGAAATGTTATAACTCCAGTGAGAGGAATTTAGTAATAAAATACGTATGCATTTTTCAAGCAATTCTACTTCTAGGAATTTATTTTGAAGATTCCTCCATAACTATAAAACAAATGTTTGCACAGGGTTATTCATCTGATATTATTTGTAATAGCAAACTTTTGGAAACAACCTAAATTCCCATCCTTAAGAGTCTAGTTGAATGAATTACAATACATCCACACAATGGAGCACTTATAGTAGTAAGGAAGTTCTCTGTGACATAATTTGGAGTAATTTCCATGATATATTTTTAAGTTAAAAAAAAGAAAGCTAGGTAACAAGAGTTTGTAAGAAAGAATGAGAAAAGTAATGTATACCAACATAGATCTCTGCTTATTTTTGCAAAGAGAAACACAGAAAATTTAAAACCAGAAACTAATTTTTTTAAAGTGACCTGTAAGTAGTGGAGATAGGGATGGGAATAAGACTTCTCTGAAAATATCCTGTCTATATAGTTTTGACTTTTGAACAATGTACGAAGTTGGGATTAAAAAAATAATACTTATTCCCGGCTCTGTTGACTGAAAAGGCCTACAAGTAACAACACGCTATGGTCATTCCTAATACTCAGATCTTTGTTTCTAAATACCTCTCAGGGAGAATAGGACTCTTGGAGAAAAGGCTGATTCCAGGTCAGTGGCAGAGAAAGAACATCTTGGGCAAGAAAGTAAGGAAATGCTCAAAGACTAAATGTGATCATGCCAAAAGGAAACAGTGTAACAAACCTCCTACCTGCCAAATTTGGTGCAGATAACAGGCAAAAATAACAGTAATGCTAATGGATTATAACACATGGATTTTAAAAGAAAGCTTGAGTCCACAATGATATGTAAACGGAGGTGGGGTGGCAAGGAAAAGCCCTTCTTTACAGCAGAATTCCTACTAAGGAATGCAGAAGGAATGACAAAACTAGAAAATTGCCATTTAGCAATACCCAGTTTAGTAATCCATTCAGGCAAGGATCATCAATGGATGGCAAAGTCAGTGAATGAATGGCTGTTGCGAAACAAGATAATTACATGGGGTCAAAGTCTCATCCCACAGATTACTTATTAATTGTAAAGGGTAAATGTACCTTTATAATAGAGATGTCTAGTGGTCACCATCTTAACCAAGTGATCAAGCTCAGCATGAGCAATAGTGGAACAACCTAACACTATGTACCTTCTGATATGATGCGATGAGAAGTGCAATATATCACCCATGCAGAATTCTTGCCAAGACTATTTAACCTAAATCTAATCATAAAGGAAACAATAAGAGAAATCCAAAATGTGAGGATTTTACCAGACAATTGGCCTGAACTCTTCAAAAAAATCAATGTCACAGGAAAAATAGATTACGTACGTCATTGTAGAATATAAGAAACTAAAGAGACTTAACCAACTGCAACTCATGAACCTTTATTGAATTCTGGATCAGGGGAATAAAATCTAAAATACACAATTTAGGGACCATTGGGGAAAATTAAATATGGACTCTATATTACATGATATTATTGAATTACGGTTAATTTTCTTAGGTATGATATTGGTAATGTGGTTACATAGAAATTTAATTTAATTTTTTTTTTTTTACTGGGGAAGATTCGCTCTGAGCTAACGTCTGTTGCCAATCTTCCTCTTTCTTTGCTTGAGGAAGATTCGCCCTGAGCTAACCTCTTTGCCAATCTTCCTCTATTTTGTATGTGGGTCACCATCACAGCATGGCTGACGAGTGGTGTAAGTCCGAGCCCAGGATCTGAACCCGTGAACCCAAGCTGCTGAGGCAGAGCACGTCAAACTTAACCATGCCACAGGGCTGGCCTCTAAATTTAATTTTTTAAGAAGCATGTTGAAGTATTTAGTGTTAAAGTATGATATCTGTAACAATTCCAATTAGTTTCCTAGTGAAGGGATGTATATACAGTTTTGTGTGTGCATATGTGTGGTGGGAGAGACAGAGAGAGAGAGAGACCAAATATGATAAAATATTAATATTAGTGAATCCAGGTGAAGATTACAAAGCAGTTTATTATACTATTCTTTCAATTATTTTTACATTTGAACCAAAATAAAATTATTGGTAAAAAGGGGGCAGATTTACAAGCAGCTCAAACTGTGTGCAAATGACAAACACAAGTCACCACAAATTTAATGTAAAACATTATATTTAAAATGGTATTTTACTCTCACTTCTCCTTGACTGAGGATTTCTTCTTTATCTTTTCATTGGTAACCCCATAACTAACAATTATCAATAAATATTGAATTTGCGATGTTTACTCAAAAACCTTAAACCCAGACGTAAGAGACAACTTAGGTCAGCAATAGAGGATGGACACCTGAGAGCCAAAGAATGCAGAAGTAGAAACAAAGGGGACTCAAGGAGGAGACAAAGAGGAAGTAGGGCTCCAGAGAAAACACTGAAAGAGAAATATGGTAGAAACAGAAAATTGATTAATTCAACAATGGTGTCAGGCACTGTTCTAGGATTGGGGCTATAACAGTGATAGTTCCATTGCAGTGAACAAGATAAACAGAAATCCCTGCCTTCACTCGTCCCAGGAATGAAGACTGTGGCAGGCACTGTTCTAGGGACTTTACATGTATGAACTCACAGAATCCCAACAACAGCCCTGTGGGGCTGGTACTATTCTTACCCCCAATTTTCAGATGAGTAAACTAAGGCAAAGAAAGGGTAAGTATGCTGCCTAAAGTTGTGCAGCTAATATATGATAGGGGTAGGAATTAAATCCAGGAGTTTGTCTCCACCACTCACACTCAAAATCTGCCCTGCATCACATTAGAAAGTAAGCAAGGAATTGCATAAAAGACCAAAAAAAAAAAAAAAAAAAGAAAGAGAGAGAGAGAGGAGGAGGAGGAGAAAGTGCAGAGAAAAGGCAGTATTAAACTGAAAGAGGACTAAATTCTTCGCCTTTCTTAATGAATTTATGGCGTCAAAAATAAGAAAATAACATAAGATTGTCCTTAATATAAGAGTTGAAAAAGAGGGGCTAGTAGAGATAGGCAGTGGGGTCACTAATGACCAATTCAACCTACTATACCGTTTTGTCCAAGCCTTGCCCTTGAGGGGTGAATTATGAAGTATGTATGAGAGATAAAGAGGGATTATTACTAACAATTTCCTTGAATTCGTTGACATTCCAGGTCAACTTGTTTGCAGACTTGCTAAACAAGACACAGTATTTTCCACCCACTCTTTGTGGCTTTGTTGATATAATGTAGCACATTATAACAGCTAGATATTTGGGGAACGACATCTGTGGCTACAAAATACTATTGGGGATTTCTATGGCTGTCATATTCCCAACCTGATCACATGTACATTGATTAATATAAGGGGAAGAAAAATTGCCTTGCCCCCTTACAATTTTTTATTATAACCTAATCAAGATTGGATATTAAGATCATGACCTTTATTTTACTAATCTGAGTGATTATTTTATTTGAAATATTTAATAAATATTAATTCACCCATACTGAGCCAAAGACTAAATTATTTCTAGAATAACGCTACGTGCTGCTGTTGAACAGGCCAACTTTTGTTTATGCACAACCTGGATGTAGGGTAAAGACCATTGGTCGTTTATTATCATCATTAAATGCTGACTCAATTACTAATGATTCAGTTTCCTGTTTAGTAAGCAGCTTACTCATACTCAGTGAGAAAGCCTGGTCTTAAATCCTGATCTCTGACAGGAGAGAATGATGATGAAGAATATATTTTAAAACTTTGGCTAATGCAGGCAGCGTGCACTGAATTACAATTTTAAAAACTTATCTAAACAGCTACTACTCAGAGTGCTCCATGAGTCATCCCTTGCAGTCAACTGGCAAACCTAGTGTTGTCTTTTAACCCCAGATTTCAAAGTGCCTGGCCAACATCATTTAGGGGTCACCACTTCTCTGTGGAGTGGAAAGTCAATGTGCTTATGTTTCATTCAAAAATATGTATAGCAAGTTAGTTTCAAAGCCACATGTCAGGTAAATTAAGCCCTTTTTTTGTTCTCCCAGGAACTTCCTGGTCACTCAACATTTCAGACAAAGATCGCTTTTTTAAAAATTTGCCTCAGTTTCCATTTTATCTCAGGCCACTGGGCTAAGCTGTTTGATATTCACAGAATTGTCACATTCCCACTCTTCCTCTTCTTTCCTCCAACTGTAACTACTACTATTTGCTCCTCTATCCCAAGATGATGAGTCTGGTTCTCACTTGCGGGCTCCAGCCTTTGACTCTGCTTCTTTCCCTGAGGATCTTGTTAAAAACTATACTTTGAGCTCCCAGTTCTAAAAAAACAATGATGAACTTTAAAAATTAAATTAAAAAAATGTTTTGCAGGCTTCATAGTTTTCAAAGTGTTACCAGAAGAATTGTTTCATTTGCTCTCCACAACCACCCTGGGAAGCACGCGGGACAGCTATTACTTCTACCTTGTGGATGAGAACACAGGTTTGCAGACATTGGGAGACTCGCCCAAGATAACAAGGCCCATCAGAGTCTCCTGACTCAGTCCCGTGTTGATTTTCTTTGCACAGTCTGAGTTCTGCAGGTCATGAGAACCTTAGTTGTCAAAGGAAACATGATTAAAATCTCTTTTAAAAGGCTTGTAGTTTTCAAGGTCCATCCATAATCAGGCTGGATTGTACTTATACAGACTAACTTCATACTAGTCTCAAACCTGTACTTTGTGTTTATTTAAGCAGCTTGTTTGTTCCTTCTTTAATTTATTCATTCAACTATGTACAGTGATAGGCTGGGGGAGGATTATGACGATCTTTAATGCCATGCCTGAGTCTGACTTTATTTCTGTAGCTGCAGGGATTGGAGAGGAAGAGAGAAAGGAAAAAATATCTATATTAAGGAAGTGGCATCTGCAACAATTGGTGAAATATTAGATATGGTGCAGGGGGTGGGGAGGTACGTAGCCACTGAGGGAAAGGGAAGATAATAGAATTGCCAGTCATGCTAATCTTTGAGATGAGGACCACAGACAGAGGGGGCAGATTTAAGAGAATAAATGATGAGTTCAGCTTTAGGTGTTTTGGGTTTAGAGTGACTATGGAACATTCAGAAGAGGTGTCCAAGAGAAAATTGAACAGAAATGTTTTTCATTAGTTTAGACTATGGTAAGAAACAACCCCAAAATTTCATTGGTTTGTGATAACAGAAGTTTATTTCTTGCTTAGAATGCATATCAACTGCTGCGGTTCTGCTGGATTCTTCTCAGCTCTGTTCTATGTGTTATCTTCATTCTCAGATCACAGCCAAGACAGCAGCCCTGGCTAGGGCATGCCCAGAGCCAACCCTGCAATGACCCCTCAAGTTTCAGCTCAGATGCAACCAATGTCACATCTGTTTGCATCCTATAAACTGAAGTCACACAGCCAAAGTCAACATCAAGCGGGTAGGGACATGTACTCCCATAGAGGGAGCATTGCAAGTCACATGATAAACAAGCCGGGAAATATGATCCTCTTTCAGGAGGAGGAAGTAAATAATTTGATACAATCTACCACAAGTCTGGTAGCAAGCATCATGGTCTATAATAGAGATATAAATTTGAGAATCAGTATACAGGTTGCAGTTGAAGCCATGGGAATGGATAAAATCATGGAGAGTATTTTAGACTTGTGAGAAGAGAAACGTCAAGGACAAAACTATTCTCTACATATGCCTCCATATTTACCATTGCACCATTTCTCATAATGTTGCCTTATCCAGAATACCCTATTTGTCACTCCCATATCCAAATTCTGTTTATAATACTTAGTGTGGTAACATTATTGAGGTTTTTTGAACCCCTCTTTAACAATACCCTGACTTCTTTTTTGGAATATTACCTCTCCCTATTGTACAGTTTCGTTAGGTGGTAAGTCCAGCCATTTGCTTTTCCATTACAGAAGTCAGGGGGTCCCCAAAGCGTTCTTCAACTAAATCTTTCCTTTTACTGTACTATATTGTCAAGGGATAAGCAGGTTGCATAAACTCAGCCAGTTGGATACTTCTGAGTGGGAATTTGACTCCTAAGTAAGTGTCACAAGGACAAGTGAAAAAGTTGGAGTTCATTCAGCCCAGCCATGGAATCTGTTCCGGGATTACCAACTTCCTATCCCTCTGCAACAGCTTTGATTTCTACCCACTTTAAAGTCTGGTACTCACGCTTTCCCAACAAATCTGTGAGCTCCTAATATCTTTATGATAAAGCCTATTTTCCTTAAATTAGTCAGAGTTGGTATATTAGCTGGAGGCTGGAAGTCCGAGATCAGGGTGCAAGCAAGGTTGGGTTCTGGCTACAGCTCTTTTCCTGACTTGCAAATGACTACCTTCTGGCTCTGTCCTCACAGGAGAGAGAGGGAGGGAGGGAGGGGGAGAGGGAGGGTGGGAGGGGGGAGAGGGAGGGCGGGAGGGAGGGGGGAGAGAGAGAGAGAGTGCTCTCTTCCTCTTCTTAAAAGGCCATAGTCCTATCAGATTAGGGCCCCACCACATGACTTCATTTAACTTTACCTCCTAAAGATCCTGTTTCCGGATACAGACACATTGAGGGTTAGGGCTTCCACATATGAATTTTGAGGGGGACACAATTCAGTCCATAACAGTTGGTTTCTAGAGCTTCTAACCAAAGTACCCAATCCAATGCGGATAGAACCCCCTTACTCCATGAAGACTTTCTCAACTGCTCTAGCTCTCTCACCCATTTTCTTCCCTTTACTAGATTTCTTAACTTTAATTGTTTTTTAATAATTGTGGTCCCTAATATTCTTAATTTTTCTTTCTTTAGTGTCATAGTCTTAAAGATAATCTAGTTCAGTGCTTCTCATACTTGGTGGTGTGTTAGAAACATCTAGGAAGATATTTTTAAACTTGCCAGTCCCCCAAGGTGTCCCCAGACCAATTGTCAAATTTTTTTGGAGTGGGCCAGATAAATTTTTTTTTAACACTCCCATGTCCAATCAAGTTTGAAAAGTAATGAGGCAGTTCAATCTCATTCACAAATTGGAAAATTTGGCTGTTTCATGACTATTAGTTTTGTTTCCCTAACCTGATTGTAAATTCCTAGAAACTGAAATTCTTGCATTTACTTAGCAAGAATAACATAGTTATTCATGGTGGATGCATATCTAACAAACAAATAAGCTCCATTATCTAGTGGTCCATTAACGATTTCAGACAGAGTGGTTTAAAAAAATACTCCTGTCTGCACCTCCCCCCACTCCCTACTCTGATTTATTAGTATCAGGAGAGGCCTGAGCTGCATGAACAGCCATAGTTAAGAACCACCACTAACCTATTTCCTGATAAAACTGATGTGTGACTGAACACAACCTGTCATAAGAGGACAGACTCATTTATTTCTAAAGATGAAAAGCATTTTCTGCACAAATTTATTTACCAACTGACCCAATAAGTGCAAGTGGACCTAAGAGTCCTTGCTGAAAGCAAGACTATTGTCTGAATTGTGAATTCTGTTGCCAGAGGCACCAAAAGGCTCTTAATCTGCCAGTATATCAAGGATCCCTACAGAACAGTGTCAGGTTAACTTTAGATCCAGATACAGAAATGCAAACTGCAGCCAATATGCTGAAGTAGAAAAGTTCTTCCTTATCACTCCACTTTCCACAAATCTCTGCATTTCCTAAGTTTTAAAAATGAAACCCTATTAATGCTTTATCTGATTAATGTATTGACTCGACAGATGTATTGATTCATTTCCTAATTCTGGAGCCACCTGGAGCTGTTTGCAGCCAAACAACTACAAATCCATTCTGCCCCCAGTTTGTCCCCCCCACTTTCTTCCCCGCTTCCTTACCCCCCAACATATAGTCCTATTTCACTTGGAGGCATAGCACTATATGCTTGCCAAATTGGCAAATTTTAAATCCCAGTAGCCCAAAACCAGCAGGAACACACTTGTACTAAAAAAATTGTTAGATTTATTTATCTTGCTTCAGCAAGTAAGAATGCACCCTTGAGAAATTACGGGACATTCATTAATTGGAGCTAGGAGGGGCTTCTTATAGGATTTAGACTTGACCTGAGTGATTCTAAGGAAGCAGAAGCTGGATTAGATGTTGTCAAGAAGTGGGGCAACTGGGAGGAAGCGTACCTTGGTAAATGTTTATCTAGGAAATGAGAGAATTAAAGCGGGAGTGGATGAGAGGCATCATTGGCAAAGCAGCTATAGTCACTTAGGTTAGCCAAAACGGGGATGTTTAACCTTTTCAGGGTTTTATAGTAGCCTTGTCTCTGGTCACAGAGTGTCCTTAACAAGTTTATATCCTGCAAGTGTTGATTATGTTCATTTGGGACCAATATTGCCTGGCTGCCAGCAAGCCTGCTTTTTACTTTCTCACAAGTAAAAAACTGTTTACTAGACCAGTTTTTAAATCAACAATTTAAGATCTGATAGGAGAAGAAAGCTATAAAATATTACTATGGGTATAAATTAAAGTGGAGGGTAAACCTTCTAAAGGCAGAGGTATTAGAATAACTGAGAGTGATACTATATCATATGTATTTAAAATAACTTCTGAATCTAACACACAAAGTAAGAGGGCCTGGCCCCTGGAGATTGGGCTGTCATTTACAGGCTTCTTTTGACCCTTCCAGGGCATAGTGTCTGCCATCACTTTCAGACTCCAGGAATAGAAATTGTTTTCCTACAGCTCGCTGGCCCGCATATTTGTAAATGTAGTAGGCAATTCAGAGAAGAACTAAATGGGTTCACTTTAGCACCCCTTAGCAGCCTTTTAGGCACTTGGACATATTAAAGCAAAGCAGACACCACTATCCTGACAAAGCGGCCTGTTTCTCTGTTTTATATTCTTTTTAGACTTTATGTCTTTCAAGTTTATTTAGTATTTCCTCTCAATATTCCTGTATGCATTAATATATAACTTCTTGACAGCTAGAAATTCAGGTGCCATATGATGAGTGAGTCTGTCTGATTCCTCAGCAAACAGGTTTTCCCCGTTCCCCATCCCCACTTGAATCCCTCACCCAATTCCAGTGGCAAGAAAACAATTAAAAGCAATAAACCTTGTGGTTTACACTACCTTTCCCTCAGAATACAGACACCTTCATTGGACTTATCCAAATATTCCTGCAAGGAAGGAAAATACAATGTTCTTATTGCCACTTGAAAGTAGCAAAAAAGGTCTAGAGCTTATCTATGTAGATTTTTGGTAATGTTTCTCATAATGCTGTCCATGGACCACTAGCATCAGAACTACCGAGCGTCTTGCTAAACATTCATATTCTAAGCATTACCCCAAATCTATAATAACAGAGTCTTTGAGAATAGGATAGGGCATTAATCCTCAAGTGATTTTCATGTACATTAAAGTTAATTTATCTCCTACTTTTGGACAGAGGCTTTGATGTATGTTACTAGACATAAAGAATGAAAACTTCTAGGGCAAGCAATTTGGCTTGCTCCCCCAGATGGCCCATCAACTAGAGGAATGGCTGACCTTCAGCACACAATCAGTGATTGCTGGTTAAGTACATGAACAGAAAAGAACATGAAGTCACAGGCTTAAAATAGTAAGGTAATTTAAAATAAGACAAAGCACTTAGACATATTAGAATCCTGGCGTCACTGTTTATCGGTGCTTGACCTTGGGCAAATAACTTTCCTGTTCTTCAAAGTTCTCAAGGGGACTGTAGTAATAGTACTACTTCCTTAGTATGTTGTGAAGAATAAACGAGTTTAAATACATAGAGTGCTTAGCAACGATTCTCGTCTAAAACACTGAAAAATTTTAATTATGACTTAGAAGTAACCAGCCCAAGGCCAGGCATCTAATCAGCCAGATCTGACCTAGATTTTCTCACTCCTCCTACAACACTTTTTTTAAAATATATATATGACTTGGCAGACATCAGAAGATCCTGTCTCCAAAATATTTCTTGCACCATACTACTTGGTCTTTCACATATGGACAGACATTTCCACCATTGCAGTCATTGTTCTAAATCAGACAGGAAAACACTGAGCATTTTCTAATCAAACAAGCACTTGTTACCAAGGATGGACTGGAAATCACAAACCAGCGTCCTCTTTTTTTACTAGCTAGCTTTCCCCATGAACCGCAGGCAAAGATTAGTGTCAGAGGGCCCGGCAACGAATAGATACCAAAAACCCACCAGAGATACATGTTTTTTAATGTCTGGAGTTAAAGAGAAGGGGAGCAGGGAGGAGGTGGATGGAAGAAGGGGGAAACATTAAAAAGTACAGGAACACAAAATTTAAATCCCGAATAAGTTCATTTAGCGGTTCGGTTTTGTTTCATTTCTGTTCGATCAAATGCACTAAGACCCTTTCTGGGATTGGCAATGATTATCACCAAAATGAAGACAAGTGTGACCTCTGTCCTACAGAGTCTGGCATTCCAACCGAAGAGCAACAAACCAACCAAAAGCCATTTTCTCTAAGGCTTCCACTTTTCCAATCCGATCTTCCCATCCACTTTCGATGATCTTGGCAGCACGGTGGGGGTGCATTTGGAGTGGATACGAAACCATTTTCAGAAGAATTTGATTAAACCAGATCACTTTTTTAAAAAAACTTCCTTGTTCCTTCACTTGGAGAAGCGTCCCGGGAAAGACGACACAGGTCGTCTTGGGCATTTCAGCGGGAGCAGTGCGAGGGGAGTGTTGGGCGCCTCAGCTCTGGACAAAACCGAAGGTGGGTTGGAAATTAGGATGCAGCTGAGAAGTAAGAGGGGCTAGAATCGGAAATACGACGGAGGCAGCAGAGCTGGCGTCGGGGGTAAGAAGAGGAGTGATTGGGAGGGTGTCAGGCTTTTTGTCTTTAAAAGGTTAGGAAGCTGCGACGTAGACGAGGCCGAGAGGAGGGGGGAGGGAGAGGAGAGAGTGGAAGGAAAGGAGGAGCGTGTAAGGAGAGGAGAGAGGAGAGAATGGAAGGAAAGGAAGGTGGACGGAGAGGAGAGTGGAGAGTGAGGAGAGTGGAAGGAAAGGAGGGTGGACGGAGAGGAGGGAGGAGAGAGTAGAAAGAAAGGTGGACGGAGAGGAGGGTGCAGGCAGAGGAGGCGGGGTTCCGCGCTCCATTGGCCTGAGGCCGATCCCGTCTCCTGCTCTCAGCGGCGGGGAGTCCCGGCGGGGAGACCGCCCCCGGGGCCTGCGGGTCCCGCGCTGTCCGAGCTTCTCGGAAGTTCGCTGCGTGAACCGGTGAAAGACCCAACGAATGAATGACTCTCTTCCCGGGACGGGGGCCCCGCGTCCCCGCGGAGCTCCGAACCTCGCGCACTCGCCCCGCAGCCTGGGACGCGCCGCGTCCTTTCCGCGGGAAGCGGGGCGCAGGGCTCCCCCGGCCCCAGGCGCCCCGAAAACCATGGCGGCGGGGACGAGCGGAAGCCGGGGCGGCGCCCACGAGGACCTCCGGGCCGGAGAGAACCAGGACTGTGAGTCCTGGGTCAGAGAGAAAGTGCTCTTTCTTCTGCACCCAGAGAGGTGGATGGGGACTCGAGAGGGCCCAGCACGGGAAGAGGTGGCCGGTGGGGAGGACCTTTTCCAGGCGGGCGGAGACGACCGGGAACCCGACTGCCCTTCTCGTCTCTTTCCACGAGAAAAGAGAATTTCTGGCAGCCGTGTAGACGCAGACGCTCCCCCCGGAGCCCCACCCAAATCCGTGCTCGTGCGGGTCGTGGATTATCAGGCGACGCAAGAAGTCCTGCAGACCGCGTGGACGAAGGGCTGCATGACCACACGGACCGAGGAGTGCTCCATGACCGCCGTCACTTTCCGCACCAACAGGGAGTGAGGCAGACTGTGGGGCGCCGGGACCGCTCGAGATCCCGGGGCTCTCTGGGCACACAGAGAGAGGCACCCCGTGTCCACGCCGCGGAGAGAGGTCCCCAGGGACGTGATTCCCCGAGGAGATGAAACAGGAAAGAGGAGCCCGAGGAATGTTCCGGGCTGGTGAACGAAAGATAATCCTCAAGAGAAGAAAATGCTCTTCCGGGGACTCCAACCTGTAATTAACCAACAGCAGGAACCTTTTAAGAGGCTGGCGCAGAGCTTCGGGGAGGCAGATGATGGCACCAAATACCTATTGAAGAACTGTAAGCAACGTAATCCCTCATTTGTGGCTTAAATACTGTGACAGTCTGGGGACCTAAGTCATTCAGAAGAGGGGAAGAAAAGGTTTTTTCAAATTGGCAGAATGTGGGAGTTTTTAAGTAAGAAAATCTGTTAAGACTCACTTTGTAAGCCTCAGTTGATCTTTCTGCCTCCCACCTTTCTCTTTAAGACCTAAAAGCGGAAGTGAAGTAGGGGCTGTTCTCTGCAAAGGGGATGGAAGTAGACGGGGAGAGAGGCTTGTCTTAAAAGCTGAAAAAGAAAGTAAAAAGTGGGAAAATTAAAACAAGCAAGTAAACAAAATCTTTCCTTTTTACACTCTTCTCGTGTGCACATTTTTCTTTCTTTTTTTTCACATTCAAGTGTTAGGAAGAAAAGAGAGGAGCTAGGAAAAGAAGTGGGGGAGAACAGAAGACTGAGCTTTGAAGGTGAAATGCCCTTAAGTATCTAATTTAGTCCAGTAAAAATGCTTTTAATCTGAAAATTTTAATTAATGTTTAAAATACTACAGATAAATCTTGTGATCTAAAGGTAGATAGAAATGTATAGTTTGCCATAAAGTGATTGTATATATTATTCTTATCCATAGTTTCTTATTAATAGCATTTGTAGTCAAGACTGGATTGAATATACATCTCTTCTGATGTTGAAAAAAACTCTCCTGGTGCTATGGAAACAACTTGTTTTTATCTTATATATTCCTCTTTTTTTATTAAACACCATCTTTATTAACTCTTTAGTAGCGTGGCCTGGTTTGGAGATCTGTGGGGGAGCAGAGCACCCCTCTAGAGATGAACTGCTTGACTTGAGCACTGCTGCAGGAGTAATTGGTTTCTGCAAGAGTTAAGAAAACAGGTGGGACTCTGGCTGTTGAGGAGCAAACTGTTGAACAGTGCTCCCTGTGCCACTTCTCACTCTTTGCCCCTTTTTTCAGTTTAGAGCTTGAAATGCCCTCAAACATCATCTGATCTACCTCTTGCCTCCTGGCAGACAAGATAGGTAAGATATGTCCCTATTTTACAGATGAACCAACCTAGGCCTATAGGCCATGCGGCTTGTGTGGTTTACACAGCTAGTCTTTGCATATGCTTATATGCAATAGGAAGGATATGATCATCCCTCTCTTAGAGATTTGGGAGTGGCCTTTAGACTGACTGACTTTTTAGGGGATCAAAAGATGACTGAGGGCCTCCTGGGTTTTCTGACTCATGTCTGTGAGAAGTACTAGAGTCTTCTTGGTCTCCCTGAGTCCTGAGGGCCCGTTGGCTGGAGAATCACCACTAGCATTCTCAGGCCCATGGAACCCTCACTTGAGAGAGGAATTCAGCACCTGACCTCACCTGTGTTCAAAACTGCTTGTTAGGTAGAATAGGTAATGTAGGCCCGTAAAGTGAATTATGTTTTCCTCCAGCAACACCGCCTGGCTCCCCTGTGAGTTTAAACTCCTTGGCAAATTTCACACCTGACTAAATAAATTTGGTTGTGAGTCATCATATGCCTCAGGTGATTGAGCGTGGAATAGAGTCAACAGGAAAAGCCTCCTTAACATGGACTGAAATGGTAGCATCATTTGATTGCCTTCTCTATGGAGGCAAACTCTAGAGTTCACCTTTTTGGGTTCAAAACCACTTCATCTCTTACTAGGTGACTGAGCAAGTGCTTAATCTCTCTGTGCCTCTGTGGCCTTGTTGGTTAAATAGAGGTAATGAATACTATCAACTTCAAAGGGCTTTTTCCTAGGATTAACTTATGAAAAATACTTAGAACAATGCTTGGCATACAATCAGTGCTCAAAGTTAGCTATTATTATTATTATTAGTGTTATTTAGTTCACTTTCATCCTAACCAGGTCTTAGTCTTTTATTTAATAAAAAACAGCTGAAGGTGTACAACACAAGAAATCTTATAGAACCCAAACCAATGGTTTTCATTCACTCTTTTCTGCATTTCTGAAAGAAAAGACTTATTTCTAGCTTTTCCCAACATTTCGTGGATCAGTAAATACATTCTTTAAATTCCTTAGAGATGATCCCCACATCTTGTGATAAAGATTCATCCTAAGGGTCAAAGGTCTCAGATGCTCCATGCTCACCAACAGTCTTTGAAGAGGTTTCACAGATTGCTAAATTCCCCTTGGCAGGTAGGAGCTTTGAATACCTTCTTTAGAACCTGTCTGGTTGGTTTGTTTTCCATTTGGGATTTTACATCTGATGTCCTATCATCTCAGAAAAGCAGAATAGGTGCAATTAGTTTTCATTTTATCTCTTTTCTGTCAAAAAATGTATTCATTCAAGTCATTTTAACTCCTTTAATCCAAGTATATTTGGGTTAACTTTATCTCCTTTAAGTAAAAATTATTTTTAAAACTCTTATCCAACCTTCCTGTTAACTGCCTACAATGTGCTTACAGATTTCCTTTAAACAGATGTCTCCCTCTTATGAAAAGTAATAAGATGAAGTACTGTTGAATTTGCTTCACAGGTTTTCCTGATCCAAGCAGAACCTCGTCGTGTGAAGAGCCTGAGGAATCTTTTCCCATTCACAGTGTTCTGGGAGTGAATCCAGAGGAAACTTGGGCATCCTCAATACTAAGAAACCTCTGAGAATGGCTGAATCTTGGCCCTTTAGTCTTACTTCCACCTCATGGAGAAATGTGATCATGTAAAATTGTCTTAGGTGGATGAATCACAGCAAGGACTTCCAGAAGCCATCTGGCCACTGTGGGGGATCAGAATTGGCCACCCCAAAATGTGTCTCTTTGGCTTGATTATTTTTAAGAACAAAAGAGTCTGAAAGAAATTTTTACCTCCCCCCTCAACTGCCTAAAAGAATTTAAAATAGAAGGGCATGTTCCAGGAAGGAGCTAATACCATAAGATAACTGTAACGTAGTGTAAAATGTGCCTCTCAGGTCACATTGTCTATGATTGGTCCATTTGTATTTCCATCTCCATGTGAATTGCCTTCCTCCCACTTGAAGCCTCAAACCACTACCCCCAACACCCTCCTTTGTCTTTAGCTGAAGATACTATTTAAGCTGGCAGCTCCACCATTTTGGGGAGTTGCTCAGTATTCCTGAGTTTCTCCCATGTATACATGTTGTAAAGCTTTGTTTGATTTTCTCCTGTTATTCTGTCTCACGTCAATTTAATTCATAGCCCAGCCAGAAGGACCTAGAATGGGTAGAGGCTATGTCTTCTTCCCCTACACCAGCCAAGTGACCATAAGACAAATATCAGAGTCACATAACCATGGATCAGGCCAGTGTCAATCTCTCTTAAAACCTTTGTCCACAACTTCTGTCCTTTGAGATTCATTATATTTGACTTGCTGCTCTTGTTGGTCATCACCAGCATTTGTGACTTTTTGCTTAAAAACAAAAAGAAGGAGAAAGAAAAAGCTTTCTATTAAAAGAAAAGTTATATTCACTGCAGAAAAATTTAAGGAAATATTATTTTACAAGGAAAAAGAAAAATGGAATAAAAAAACACTCACCTATGACCCCAAATTTATCAATATTTGATATGTTTCATCTGGTTTTGTTTATTTAATCTGTTTTGTGTGTATATATGTAAATATATACATATTTTTCTGAGCATAAACTATATATAAAATCATATAAACTAACAGTAACTGATGCTGTTCAGGGTGTGGAGTGTGAACCAGCAGCGTGGGCATCTCTAAGAAGGTTTTTAGAAAAGCAGAATCTCAGGCCCCACCCCAGATCTACTGAATCAGAATTTGCATTTTGACGAGATGACAATCTTGTCATTTGACAATCACCCTGGGTGATCCACGTTAAAGTTTGAGAAGCATTGACATATATGCTGTATTTAGTCTGTATCCTACTTTGTCACTTACCAAAACTAAACGGTTTTTATTTTTTCTATATTCTCCATTAATTCTTAACAATGCTGTGGAAATAATACTTTGTAGAATTATGAAAACCGTTAAGAGACTGCAAAAGAGTGAAATATATACTGATTTGTGAGTTGGCAAAGAGATCTCTAAAGAGCTTTGTAAAGTTTTTCCTAATGAAACATTGATTGATTACTGGAGTTCAAACTAGTTCAGAAATGTAGTTCTTTTATTATCTCGAGTGTGAAACAATACTTTAAAACCCCTTAAGGGAAGAAGGGCAGGAAGTCATTAAAGAAAGCACAATTGCAGCCCTTGCTGGCTGAGTCAGGACTTGTCAGCCACTTGTAATGAATTTCGAGGAGGTGGGGGAAGGTGGAGCCTGAATTTGAATCAACTGATTCAATAAGAAAACAAAGGCCTCGACTCTTGAACACCCTGGCATCTTTACAACTCTAGTCAGTACTTTGCTCTTTAATTAGGGAGGGCAAATCTTTGTAACTTCTCTAGATGAAGATAAGGAAAGAAACAGTCTAGTTTACTTTGGAAAGGGTAAAGAATTGTATCAGTTCTTAGGCACTATGCAGCCAATAGTAAACAGAGCATAAGACTTGGTTAGCTTCAAAACAAGGAATTAACTTTAAATTGAAACTCAGATTTCTAAATATGAGACAGAATGAGTACTTTTAGGAGACTGCAGCCTTCACAAAAATAGGTCAGATGCTGTTTATTCAGAGCTCCATATAGGAAGGGAGTCAGCCAGCATCACTTGCACTTGGCAAGGGAAGCAAAGGCAGGCAGGGCGGTGGGAAAGCTTTATAGTGACCATGATGACCTTAACATTAACCTCAGCTCCGCTAACCTTTAGATAGATGTCTTCCTGACTCTAAGTCCCTGACCTTCCTTTTCTTAGAGCATTTACTTGAGAAAACTTGCAATTGTAAATTCTTTCTCTGCCCGCTTTGAGACGTAAATCATTTAAAAAATCTCTTCCAGTTTTACAACCCAGGTATGTTTTTCTCAAGGACCTGGGAGCTATCCCTTTGAAATGTAGTTATCAAGAAAAACAGGGTCTCTAACTCTTAGTCTCTGTGAGAGGGTAGGAGCCTAACTCCATAAACATCAGTTAGCAAACACAGATGGCCTAATAGCACTGACCAACCTCCGCCCTGACGTCCTCCAGTACTTTTCCACCAGCTCACCCCAGTGCTTAAAAACACCTCCACCTTTTGTTTCAAAGGAGTTGAATTCAATCTCTCTCCCCTATTGCAATAGTCTTGATTAGAGTCTTCCTTGCCTGTTTAACTCCTTATGGTGCAGTTTTTCTTGGACACTAGTGAAAAAAGGAAGCTTTCCTGTATACTCTGATGGAAGCTATTAGCATGGGGAAGCTGGAGGGAGTGCTGTCTAGAAGGGTGTCTTATATGATTGGTTTAGGACTTTCTCTAGTGGGTCCTGAGTTAAAAGGGTGCAAAAAAATAGGGAAGCTGGCAGTCATTGACCAAGTCCTGATCTTTCTGGGCTGATTGCTGCAGAGGCTGTGGTTTGACTTCCCAGGCCAGTTGCTCCAGAGGTTGTAGGTCAAAGTTCTACAACTTGATAAATAGTATCAAACTCATAGGGTTTTTTTCTAGAAGTAAGTTAAAAATACTTAGAACAGCAGCAAACACTCATAATTAGCTGTTGTTATTATTACTGTTATTGTTATTATTGTTGTTTAGTTCACTTTTCATCCTAACCAGGCTTTAGTCTTTAATAACAAAGAATAGAACATATGCAACACAGAAAGTCATATCAAACTCAAACCAGTGGTTTTTACGAAGACTGTTTTCTATCTTTTCTCATATGTTATATGTGGTCTGGTCATTGACTATTTATATATTTGGTCTCACATTAATTCTAGGACAATCTTGAAGACAGAGTTAGAAACTAGAAGACCCAGTCACAGAATTCCTTTTTTGGAGATAATCACATTATATTCTAGAAACGTCTAGAATGCACATTGCAAGTAGTTTCTTTAGAGGGGTGAACTATGCTTTGGCATAGTTCAGTCCTGAATGTCAGCACTCAAAATGCTATATAATGGATTAGTGCCATCTTACTGGAGTAAGAGCTGTGTAGAGTCCAACTAGGCATGGGGTATTACCCAGTGGTCACTGAGGTTACTGGGTGTGTAAGCCTGATCGTAAGGCTGGTTTGTTGGACAACCTGCCCCAGGCTCAGAACCCTGAATGTTAAAGCTGATTGTATGCCCATTGGATCATCCTTAGGCACATATCCTACTTCAAAAAAAATCTTGTGACTTTAAAGTTATTTTGAAAGCCCACTAAGTCTGTGGAAAAGTAGGTATAATTGGATATCCCAAATTCAACTTACTTGAGAGAAGGGTAGGGAGGTATAAGGAGCACCAGATAATTTTAACCAAACCAAGAGAGCTTTCAGGGAGGGCTTCTAAACAGTCAGCTTCTCTGACAGCTGATGTCCATGTCTCGGAGAGAAGCCCTGAGCATGCCCATGGACTTCCCAAGCCAGCCTCAATATTGACCCCGGTCCCTGAGGTTATAAGGTTCAAGCTACACAGTCTTTCCATCCCAACATAACTGGGTGGGAATATGTGCAAACTTACAAGTGAAATAATCTTATAATCAAAATGATGCAGTGGAAGAAGGGAGATTCTGTGCCCTATATTCAGGGGCATGCCAAGAACTGGGCAGTAGGCGGGATTTGCCCCAGGAATGACCAATAAGCAGTGCATCATCTTTTGAGGTTTTAAAACAATGATAAATCTGGACCAAAAGTATGTCTGCTTTTTATCATCATCATGTGCTTAGTGATAAAATACTCCTCTCTAAAAAAAGATCTCTTCTTGATCTAAATTCTAAAAAATTCCTCTGATTACTGTTTGACTTTTAATAATTCAGATGTAAGCTTCAAATTAGCATATTTTAATTTTCCCTTACTATTTTTTTCTATGTGGAAGATAATTTAAAGGACTCTCAGTGCTGTCCCCCTAATCCCTCTCATTCTTTCCCTCTCTGTCTCTCACAAGCATACACACACACACACACACACACACAGAATCAGCCACATGCATTCATTTTGAGAGTAAATTCCTAAGGGTTCAAAATCTTTCAAACACACTTGGAGTGCTCGTTATGTCTCCAACCTCTATATATTCCTGCATTTCAAGAGTAGATGCAATAAAAATAACACAGCATGGGGCTGGCCTGGTGGTATAGTGGTTAAGTTCACACACTCTGCTTCAGCAGCCCAGGGTTCACAGGTTCTGATCCTGGGTGCAGACGTGCAGGTCGTTTGTCAAGCCATGCTGTGGTGGCGTCCCACGTATAAAGTAGAGGAAGATGGGCACGGATGTTAGCCCAGGGCCAGTCTTCCTCAGCAAAAAGAGGAGGATGGCAAGAGACGTTAGCTCAGGGCTAATCTTCACCAAAAAAATAAATAAAAATAAAAAATAATAACACAGCAATTGTAGGGCTTAAGAAAAAGGAGCTTGAGTTACTTCAATTCTGACATTATATGTGACCTTATGTGTAAAATTTAAAATAGGGAAACAGCAAAATGTAGTATTTTCTGTTTGATGAGAGCAAATTTAGTTCACACGTGAAATATTTTACTGGATTTGAATATATTTAACATGAAATTTATTTTTTATCATTCATTATTTTAAAACTAAAGAATGAATTAAGAAAATGAGTGATACAATTTAGTGACTGTCCTGTTTCTTTTACAGCCATTTCAGTTTTATTAAAGTTTATTTAACAATTTATTTGACAATTATTTACATAAATTGTTATATCAGACTAACCAAAAGATAAAAGTTATTGTTTTATTTTTTGATCATTACTGAACGTTATTTTCTCATATTGGTATTAAAAATTATCTGCTTCTGGTGTCAGGTTCACTAAGTATGCACCGCCAGTATATAGTCATAACATCATAAAAATGGAGGACTGAAGAGGTTGGAATTAAAACTCAGATTTCCTGATTTCTAATCAAAGCTGTTTCTGTTAGTCCTTCTTTAAGAGAAAGCAGTCCACTAATTAATTTTGACTTTGGATTTAAAATTAACTGATACTATATTATTGACCACCAAGTATGTACTAAGTGCAATTACCTCCTGAATGTGTTCAAACAATAAATTAAAATTAGCAGGTCCCATTTCTTTATCATTTATGGTTTCATTTAGTTCGACCGAGAAGTCAGGGAGCCTTAGCGTTCCCCATTGGACTCATCCTAAAAACAGTTTGTGGAAAATGCTGGGTTGGGGATGACCAAGAAGGCCTTGACATTTCTCTCAGTTTGACTACACTTTGCACAGGTTTCCTCCTGATGCTAGGCCCTGACCTCTCTTTTCTTGGAACATTTATTTGAGAAATCTTTTAATTATAAATTCTGTCTTTGCCCCTTGAATATGTAAATCTTTAAAATAAAATCTCTTGCCAGTTTTATAACCCAGGGGTGTCTTTCTCAAGGACCTGGGAGCCATCCCCGTGAAATGTCATCATCGAGGAAGTTAGCGGCCCTGTCTCCCAGCCTCTGTGGGAGAGTAGGAGCCTAACTTCAATGGGCCACTAATCAGCAAACACTGATGGCCTAATCACAGAGAAAAACAACTGCAAATTAAAGAGTAACTCAGTGTGCTGGACGTATCCCATTGATCAACCTTCCTACTGATGTCCTCTTGTATTTTTCCGCTATGTCACCCCAGTGCTTACAAACCCTTCCACATTTTGTTTCAGCAGAGTTGAGTGCTAATTTCTGGCCTCACTCCTCTATTGCAAAAGCCTTGAATAAAATCTCTCTTGACTGTTTAACTTTGTCCCCAGTGCAATTTTTGCTTTGACAGGGATGAGATAAGAGCAGGGGAGAAGCGTTTATGTTGATGATGGGGAGATGTATTTGACTTCATAAAGGCTAAAGATGTTTTGTGTCTCAGCGGAACGACAATGATATCTTTATTCTGCTGACAGGGTATATGCCTTTACTGGAACTTCAGAGCACTGAACACAGGGATGTAGCATCCTCAAGTCCCAATTATGTCAGGAGGAGAAGCATTCACTTTCTGACCTCAGCAAACTGGCTGTACTCACAAGCAATTATTTGTTATTAACTACCCTTTTTTGGTTATTTACAGAATGAAATTAATGTCTTATGTTTAGTGCGATCCTCATTTAAGAGTTGAATTTTCTTCATTGCAGTTTTGAAGATGTTCATGAGCATCCTAGACAAATTGTTATATGGTTCCCTCCCACCCCCTGGCCCAACCAATTAGAACTATTGATTGGTGATACTTAAATGTCTCACATGCCTTGCAGGAATAGGACAATTTCAGTTTGAAGGATAAAACCTTAGAGCATTAAGTGAAGGTTCTATTTGTCAAATGTTCTGTTCATTTGTTCTGTCCTCAAGAATGGCAGTAAGGAGGTTTCTACTACAGTGATTAATTAGCACAGGAACTCAATCTGACCTGGCATGAAAACCTTTTGTGATGATGTGGCTGACTGCTGGAATAATGCCGAAGTGCTCGGCAGAAAAACATGGCTAGCAACATGCAGAGAAGGGAAGTCGGTGTCAAGGACCACAAAATAACACCAAGAGCTGGGCCTGCAGCTCATGTGCAGAGTCTAGGCCCTGAGCAGAGCACATATCTTGTGAGGCATTGGTCGAAGCCAATGTCTGGGGTTATGTCCAGATCCAGATGGGAAACCCCAGGGGGTGGCTGGAAGGTGAATTTCTGCATGAGGCCTGTGAAGAAAAGGAAAAGCTCCATCTTGGCCAGTGACTCACCAGCACACATCCGGCGACCTGCACAGATGGACACGGGGGAGGGTTATGAGAAGTATCAGCACAAAAATCTGAAAATTTATCTAGACAAGGACAAAAACTGTCCACATGTGATTTCCCCTACATTAGAATGTATGACTTCTGGTCACTTGTAGTCATTTAACCCCTTCTGAGCCTCATGGGCTCTGTCTCCTAGTTTAAGACTGGAAATACAAAATTAAGCACATATGCCAGCTCTACCTTATGAGCTCCCATGAGGGAGACAAGCAATTAAACAAACATTAATGTTTTAATGTGAAAAATGGTAGGACAGGTAAAGCCAAGTGTGTCATGAGAACACACAGTAAAGGTATCTAACGTGATTTGAAAGGTTAGGGAGGGCCCACCTTTGTATGAGAGCTTTATACCTAAGATCTTGTACAAAGGGTGAGAAGTTAGCCAGGCAAAGATGGGAGAAAATGTGGAAGAGGTCATGATGCGTTTGAGGGCTAAAAGAAATTTGACTCTGGCTAGCGCATAGAGCATGAGGTAGGGAGTCTCAGACCTGAGGCCAGAGGGATGAGTAGAAATGAGATCATGCTGAAGCATTTTAAGAAGAGAGACTTTTTGAACCATGAATTTGGGAAAATGTCAAGATATTGGAAAAGTGGAGCAAGTTAAAATTGAGGAAGGAAGTCTTCTAGGTAGGTTTGTATTAAAACTGGTGTCTTAATGATTATATATATTTCTTAAGACATGTTGAAAATGGTGCAATTTTTCAGCTTAAATTTAATGAGTTTTCTGGTTACATTATAGAGCAAAGATAGTATATTTTATTGAAATCTGCATTATTAAAAGTTTCTGCTTCTGGTCCTTCCAAAGAACCAACCAGGTCTTTTCATTCCTGCTCCCAGAGTCTGTAAATCCTAAACCTGCTGCTTTGCTTTACTGCCAGTAAAATGCTGTAGATGGTCAAGTTAGATCTCCTTTTTTTGTTTTTTTATTTAATTTGGAAGATAACTCAAAAGTGTACTGAGTTACAGAAGACTTCAAAATTCAAAAAAGTATTAAAATGTAGATATTTTACGACACAAGGAAAGTATCCCAAATTAGCACTTTGGTTTACATAGGATTTCCAGGGAACAGATAAACTCCACAAACAGGGTAACATAGTCTCATTGTGCCTTGTAACAAGGCAGGATTTTTAGCGGGTGAAAGGTCATGGATATTCTCTCTCTTTGCCTGGAGATCTTCATTAAATAAAAGCTAACCATTCAATCCACCAAATATGTGTAACATCAACAAGATACAGGTATTTCGCTTGGCTCTGAGACTTTGCTCTCAAGGAGCTTACTGCCGAGCAGGTGGGTTGCAGAAGGAAATAGGTAATTATGCTACAGTGTCACAAGCTATGATAGGAGGTTGAGGGAGTCCATGAAAGGAACTCCTAATCTAGCTTTTTGGGTCAGGTCTTCCCACCTGCCCGGGAAGAAATACCTGATTGAGTGGTGTCATCTAACTGGATGATAAAGCACCTTAGGGTGTGAGTTATCTACCCTATAGTTAGGCCTTATTCAGTTTCATGGTAGGAGTCTAGCTCCCCAACAAGACAAAGCATGTATCAGTTAAGTGTACTGTTAAGGATAAATAGCGAAAGCATAGTAAATGATCTTATTTATTTTAAAAAGAAATGCTATATGCAAAATTAGTTAGGGGTGTTCTTGGAGGCCATAAAGACTTTATTTAGATCAAAGAAGCCCTCCAGAGAGCAAAACCTCTATCTTACTGCAATAAATAATAAGTGATAAGGAAGGAATTGGGGAAAAGAGTGACTTAAACACAACTAGAGGAACTATGAGGATTTGGAGAGATTTGGCATGCACAGTTAAGGCACAGATTTGGTTTTATAATATTATTTTTTCTTATCATGATAGTTTTATGATGATTATATTTTAAGAATATTTCTATTTGTTTGTCCATGATAAAAATAGTGTGATTTCTCCTAGATTTCCTAAGGTGGACAAAAATAAAGCCCCAGTATCTCTAGAGATGTTTAGAACTCCTGTGGTAAGATGGGGAACATCCTTTGAGGATCGGCCACTCTGTAAAAATCTGGACTATTGCTGCTTGTCTTACAGTCCAAAGAAGCCTCCAGGTCCACGTGTGTGAGAAACCAGAGGAGGCCTAGACACAATGTTGGTCAGAGCTCAAGAGAAAAAGTAAAAGTAATTATTGTTCACAGAGAAAAGGTGGTGTCACGGAAAACATAATTTCTTCTCTCTAAATGTTAACAGCAGTAAGTCCAAGCTCTGATAAAGGAGTCTGGAAAAAACTTTGTGTGATAAAATAAAATAATTGCTCTATCTCTTCACTTGTAAAATGAAGGTTTGGAATTAGATGTAGCTCAAGTACACTCTAGAGACCATTGTTTATATTTCCATGGCGGGTTTTTTTTTTTTTTCAAAATATGATGTAAGAAAGTGTTGAGAAAAATTGAGCTCATAACACTGGAATTACATGTAGATTATTTTTTATTTCCTTTAACTCTGGTTCCAGATCTGACATTATGTTTTTTTATGTTAAAGTAGGAGTCGTTAATACATGTAACGTTTTCTTGTATATCATCTTGTGTGTATGTGTGTGTGAAAATTCAGTTAATGGATCGTGCTTAGTATCTCTCTGTATCCCTTAGTTATCAGTTACAAAAAGTCTATCCTTTGGGTGGCTGCTCTTTACCTATGACTGAATGGGTATCTGAAGTGAATGCTCCGCCATTTTTATGTATGTGGAAAGGCCAAGATGAAACTGCTTATGGTGCAGTTTTGCTAAGACTCTTTCCTAGGAATGGAGAATTCATTTCACATTCTTAGGAAGCCAGACAATTATAGAGTAAGTTTATTTAGTTCCTTGGATTTCAGATTTTATTCTAGTGTAAAGCTCTTCTCTCTTCCCCTCTCTACCCACCCTCACTGCCCTCCCCAAGAAATCCTAAGAGAAACACTGGTATTTACACATATTAAAGCAAAGCTATTCTGGTTGGAGTGAAGCGGGTCTCCCCATTGTCTCAGTGCTTAACCCTTTTTCCCAAATTCCGGAGGCTCTACCCTATCCTCAGCCCCAAGAAATCTTTAAGGATTCCCTAAGAAAATGTCATTCCAATGTCTCATGTCCTACAGCCAATTTAAAGCCAGGGGAGAACAAGCTCTTTCCACTCTTCCATATTTCTGAAGTTTAGTGCCACATGGGAAAATCACAAAATCTTAGCACAGTCCTCAGACAAAACCAATCTCTCCAGATTTTTCAAACCACCTTTCTCAAGCAAGATACCTTACCTATTGAAAAGGGCATGAAAGCTTCCTTCTTGACAAACTTTCCAGTAGAACTGAGGAAATGCTCAGGATTAAATGTATCTGGTTTCTCCCACTGTGTTTGATCCCGAAGTACTGAGGTCAGCAAGGTGATGATCTCAGTGCCCTAGAAATAAAACTGTTATTAGTGACAAAGATTAAATTCCTTTCTTAAAAGGTGGCTCTTTTTTCTCAGCATTATTTTGGCTATTTGGGGTCACTTTTTGTTCCATATAAATTTTAGGATTCTTTGGTCTATTTCTGTGAAGAATGTCATTAGGATTCTGATTGGGATTGCATTGAATCTGTAGATTGCTTTAAGTAACATGGACATTTTAACTATGTTTAGTCTTCCAATCCATGAGCATGGAATATCTTTCCATTTCTTTATGTCTTTGACTTCTTTCAATAACTTCTTATAGTTTTCAGTGTATAGGTCTTTCACCTCCTTGGTTAAATTATTCCTGGGTATTTTATTCTTTCTGTTGCAATTGTAAATGGGATTGTATTCTTGAGGGTATTATGTTAAGCGAATTAAGTCAGACAGAGAAAGACAAACACCATATGATTTCATTCATATGTGGAAGATAAACAAACACATGGATAAGGAGAACAGATTAGTGGTTACCAGAGGAGGAGGGGATGAGGGGAGGGCGGAAGGGGTAAAGGGGTACATATGTATGGTGACAGATAAAAACTAGACTATTGGTGGTGAACACGATGCAGTCTATACAGAAACTGAAATATAATAATGTACACCTGAAATTTACACAGTGTTGTAAGCCAATATGACCTCAATTAAAAAAAAAGGTGGCTCTTTAAAGATGTATGGCGATCTTGGTTGGCAATTTTTCAGAAGCAGTGTGTTCTAGAAGGAAATGGAAGGGGAGGAAGTGGAGAGGAGGCAGGCAGGGCTTGAGATTGTGGAATATTCATTAACTCAACCAAATTTTTATTCAGTACCTACTGAAAAACACAAGCCTCAGAACTAGAAACAAATTCTTACTTAGTCATATATTTGCTTTGTGATAACAGCATGTTATTTAACTCCTAATAAATCCCAGTTTCTAAATTTGTATGACGGGAGTTGAATAGTCCTCATTTGGTGACTGTGAGCGTTAGATATTATGAAATAATATTCTGAAAGAACCTGGTGCAGTTCCCGGCAGGTCTGCGGGCTCTGTGACGTTTAGCTCTTTTACCTGCAGGGACTACGCTAGCGGACAAGCTAAGTCTAACAAGCTCATCAAAACAAATTCTCAAAAATAAGCTCCCCTACTTCCACAGCTTGCCACATACCCTGAAACAACTTCGGGCCATCAGAGAAAGTGATTTCAATTGTGACATGGGAAAGAGTATTCTGAAAACTAAAAATAAAATAAGAAGAACATAAGCCTGTCCCCAAATTAAGGACAATATTCACTACCTCACTTTAGTTAATCACAGCTTGCTCTTTAAGAAAGCTTTGGAATACTCGCATTGTGGTTAGCTGTGTTGTCACACGAATCTATAGTTTTCGAGTCACAAAAAGCAAACAACTGCTTTAAAGTATTTTTGTTTTAAAACTCTTCCTTCCTCCCTCCCTCCCTTCCTTCCTTCCATTTATTTATAATTGTATGTACCTGGCATTGTACACGGACTTTCTCCTTCTCATAACAACTGTGCTGGATCATGTATTTCCATTTCATGAAAGAGAAGATTGGGGCTCAGTGAATCGGAGGAACCTAACACCCAGTAGCATGGGAGGTCAGTTAGATGCCCTATAACCACACAGCTCTTTCTAGTACAGTTTCTACATAACTGGAACTAAAATCCTGCCATTATCATTGCTTCCATGGTGGTCTCCTTTTTTTTTTCTTTTCGACATTGGTTGTATTTGTATTCCCCTTTCATCTGCTAATCTGATTAATTCAATCCAACAGTGTGCTTAATGTGTGCTAAGGGTATGCACAGGATAGGAAGTGATAGTGTGATGAGGGGGTCCACACAACCAGTGCACCCCCCCCATAGATTCACACAGAGGTGGGACCAAAGTGGTGAACAGACTAGGTATCAAGGAAAAGAATTAGTGCTATGGGCATACAGTGACCTTATGCCAATTCCTGCCTTCAGTTTAGTTTTAGGAAAGAGCTATACATACTTCCTCAGTTTACCAGTGGACATCACAAGGTTGCATCTAGATGTCTTAATATTGGGAAGCAGAAAGCATGGGCGTGTTTCTGTGTGAGGACAGAAGTGAAGCGTGGAGGCGCTGCTGGAAGGAGGCCTGCATGGGGAAAGGGCAGGGCTCCAAACGGTGGCACGCCCTACCTGGAATCTGGTTCCCTTACACACCAGCCTTGCTTTAACTCTCTGAACCCCAATTTCCTCAACTGTAACATAAAAAGTGATACCTTACAAGGTTGCACAGAGTAAATATCACCTATCACACACACACATATATATACGTAGATATTCAGTTACCTTTTGTTGGATGATAGGGAGGAGACAGAAAGGGAAGACAAAGGGAAGGAAGGAAGGAAGGAGCGAAGGAGGGAAGGAGAGGGGAAGGGAGAGAAGCAAGGCAGCCGGAGATTGTCTTTGACAGTTGAACTCCGGGCTTCTGTGATTCTGAGCAGCTGATTTCTTCCCCTCTCCTCTCATCTCCCCTTCTTAAACTCTTACCTTTGGGATATAGTAATTTTTAAACATAATATCTGTGGTTGTTGCATGGGGTAAGCCTGTGGGCAGGATATTAGCAAATCTCTGCACTTCATGAATGACAGCATCTGTGTATGGCATTTGAGTTCGGTGTGCAATTCGAGGCTGGGTCGACCCCACAACTTTGGTGATCTCATCACAGACCTTTTCTGGATAAAATGGAAGGGGTTAGAATCTGGGGTGGGAGGGGGTGTTGGAACAGTCTTCCCCATTTCCTTTACAATGTGAAAGTCAAACCCAAGTGCTGTCTGAGTTCTGGCTCATCTTTTCCCTGCTCTGCTTCCATCCTCCAGTCCCCTCTTCCTTGAGCTCCTCTGGGGACCTGCATGTAGTGACACCTTCAGACCATCTCAGGATGCTTAGAGAGCAAAATCTACTTATATCGACAGGAAACTGAAGGTACAAACTATCCTCAAGGGTACAAATTAAAGGTATCCGGTGTGGCTACAGATTCTGCTTATTTCCGGTCCAAGAGCTATCTGGTTCCTCTCCTTCTGGCAATACTCTAGATCTTAGGAGACTTACTCTGGACCTCAGGGTATCGCATCATGAGCAGAATTCCCCAGCGCAGCGTGGAGGCCGTGGTCTCTGTACCTGCCACAAACAGATTACTAACAAGTGCCACCAAATTTTTGTCGCTGAAATAGTCAGTAGGTGTATCTTTCTCCTGAAAGGGGAAAAGGAATGATTAGTGATGAAATAACTTTATACTAGACAACTATAACAAGTAACTTAACAACATGAATTTAAAAAACAAAGCATTGCAGTCTTTCCTCAACTGACTGTAATTTTTTTATTATGAGTATGTTGTGCAGAATTTTAGAATAAAGCACATCCCGATGATAATAATGATAAATAATTCTAACACTAGGAAAGGCTGTTTGCCATTTAGGATGATGGGAAATTAGTTTTTAACTCAGTAATTAGAATATTCCCAGCATGATTTCTTTTAAAAAATTTTAGTTAAGTAATCTTTCTTGGGTTTGCCAATTGAAACACAATTTTCAAGATTGCGAAAAAGAGAGTACTAATTCTAAAGGCTAACATATCTGAGATATTCTATGTCTTAGTTTTTTTCAGAGAGTGATATGAAAAGTGGTAGAAAATATTTGAGAATGCAAAATGTAATAAACAGCATTCTTTGTAGCATACAAATCTACCACTATTAACTTAACTGGATCCAGTGATCTTTCTTCTTTGAAAGGAATATTTTTCCTCCAGATGCTATTAATTAAACCAAATAATAAACAATAGGCTAAGGTAACTCCTGAAGAAAATACCATTACCTCCTGCTGTCTGGCCAAAAAGGCATCAATGAAACTTCTTGGATCATTTTTGTCAAATTTACGACGGTGATCTAGGAAAGTCATCCTTATAAAAGAAAATAATTCGTCTCTATTCCTGAGTACTGTCTTATGACTTTTTAGGAGGAACCCCAAAGCAGGAAACATATTGAAAAGCTAAAAGAGTAAAAACAAGGTAAATTAAATACACATATATAATGCTTGTCATAATGGGAATGAACCGTTATTTCTGGAAGCATTATAGAAATAACATCTCATATAGACTTCAATTTTATCTCAACTAACAATGGCAGGTTGAACTAGACAACAAGATCTCCTCATTTATCAGAATTAAGTAACTCAGCAATGAATATTGATATGGCTTTCAATAAGTTCTACGTACTCAGAATATTTTGTATATTATGCCTGTGATAATACATATACTTAGAGGTTAGATGATACATGAAAACAATATTGGCTTTATGGTCAGAGTTGTAAATCTAAGTGTTTTTCTTGCAAAATCCCAGGTGTTTCCAGGTCAAACTATTCTAATTCTATGTAGCACACTAAATTTACAACTAATGTTTCCTTGTGGAATCAGAATAATTATCTTTGTAATTTATAGCAGGCTTACTGTATATATGTCCCATAGTGCAGCACCACTTAATCTGATATTCCCTGACCCTTAAAAAGTTCAAGAAGGATTCCACTGTTTGCTAAATTTCACTTGTTTGTCAGTACATTCATTTTTTTGAGAGATAAGCTTTATATATTTCATCAGATTCTCAGATGGGTTCCTCACTCTCCAAATGACTTAATAAACATGGGAGACAAAAGGCCACACCTAAAATTAGACATCATAGTTGCCTGGTCCAATGTTCCCCCACACCTGTATTTAGAATAAACCTGCACTTACAGTAACAGAACCTAAATTATTCCAGAGTGAAATAACATGGTCGATTGTCAGTGGTGCTATTGAAAATGGGAACTATTTGACAAGGTTCTTTTTCCTAATTCTAGAAGATAGCAAATTTATCACTCACAGTACAGAAAATTGGATTGCAGCACTATTGTGAACTTACATGGCTCAGAATAAATATTAAGGTTTTATTTAGTGCATTATATTTTTTGCTACTTGATAGTCCTCCTCTGTTAAAATTCACTGTCCTAAGTGAATTCTACCGAGTGCTCCTTTATTCACTCATGGTTTATCCCATATCCATGCATAACTAGTGGTATAAGTATAAATGGATGGCCGAAATTATAGAAATTTACTAAAGCCATGTAATGAATCATTTATTGGTATGATTCACAATCCCTGCATCAAAAAATAATTGATGCAGTAATTTGTGCTGGGAGAATTATCACATGTGTTAACCAGGCAGACTTGTCACATCTCTGGACTCAGAATGTTCTAGAAAGTGTACATTTTTGAAATGGCAATTCTCTAATACTTTTTCATGGCCCCATAAACGATCAGATGTACCTCAGAGGAAGTGAAAGTGAACAGGAAATATAGAGTTACCACAATTCTAGGACCTCCAACGAGTTTCACATTTTCACCAATCAAGGTTAAGAGTCTCAGGAATTGGCTGTCCTGGTAGTCAAACCGTTTTCCAAACAACACCGACACAATGACGTTAGCAACAGAAGCGTTCATTACTGTTTCGAGCTCAAAGGGCTTTCCTACGAGAGAATGCATTAATCAGATTAGGAATATTCACAGACGCAGCATTAACCAGTTTTGAACTGATTGGGACAGACTGTCAAGTACAGGATTTCTTAGAAGAAAGTGATTACTGGTGACCATGCCTTCTAAGGAGAGGTGAGACTAGAATGGGTCTTGAAAAATAACCAGAATTTGGTTAAAACATTGCCACAAGGAAAACTAAAAGTATGTGTCAAAGAAAATCTGCATTTGCCTGAAAGAAACTAAAATGTGCCAGGTGAGGGACATTTCAGTGTGTGTATGTGTAGGGGAGTCTTGATGCATAATACCTGGGAAAACATCATTTCAACGTACTAGGCTGCATTCAAGTTTAAAATAGGACATCTAGATCATGAAAAATTGATTCTGCTTTAAAGGTCTTCATTCAGAGCAATTTATTGTTTTAGCCTCTTCTGCTACTGGGTCCTGTTTTCCTCAGCATCATTGACAACTATTTAGATTATTAAACATGTATCCATGGATAGGCATTTAAGTGAAGAGTATTCTAGCTGCTAAGATCGGAGGCTGAAAGCATAGGGAATTCTTGCAGAGAATATGTTTTCTTCTTCGAATACAAATGGAAGGACATGTGGGATGTTGTGTACACAAAGCTCTGAGAAATTGTTTGTCAGGAACTTAACGCTGAAGAAGGGATAGTCACTTTTTTATGTGGACTTTCTCCAAACTGCCAAAAGCCTTTCTTTCTAAAGGTACAGACACTGCTAACTGAGCACATGGGGCCCTGAGCCTTTTGCTCCTCCTCTGCATTCATCTCACGGTTGTCTGTCTTTGACCATTTCTCTTCGTGTTAATTCCTGCATCAGTGAAGATAATATTCAAATGAGCTCATTTTTAGTAAGAAATAAGCTCAATTTATTAAGGAAATGAGAAAACTCTTGACATGAAAATGAGTTTTTGGATGATTTATTCCACATATTGATAAAAATAATATGAAATTAACTCTATGTTATTTAAAGGGTCCACAAACATACCTACTGAGGAACTGTTCCGTATTCAAGGAAGCAAAAGAGACATGACAACTGAATGCAGTGCATGATCCAAGATTTTCTTTTGCTTTAGGACCTTAATGGGACAATGAGGAAATCTGAATAAATTCTGCAGGTTAGATAATAATATCATGTCAGTGTTAATCTTCTGAGTTTTGAAAATCGTCCTTTGGTTATATAAGAGAATGTTTTCGCTTATTTTAAGAAAACACACTGAAGTATTTATCTTTTTTGTTTGTTTTTTTGAGAAAGATTGGCCCTATGCGAACATCTGTTGCCAATCTTCCTCTTTTTCTTTTTTCTCCCCAAAGCCCTGGTAGATAGTTGTATGTCATAGTTATACATTCTTCTAGTTGCTCTATGTGGGACACCACCTCAGCATATCTTGATGAGTGGTGAGTAGGTCTGCGCCCAGGATTCGAATGGGTGGACCCCAGACTACCAAAGCGGAAAGTGCGAACTTTTACCACTACGTCACTGGGCCAGCCGCATATTGAAGTATTTAAGAATAAAGGAACAGCATGTCTGCAAAGTCTTCTCAAACAGTTTAGAAAAGGTGAAAGAGAGGGAAAGCAAATGTAAAATATTAACATTTGGGGAATCTTGGAGAAGAGTAGAAGAATATTGGGAATTATTTGTATATTCTTGGAATTTTCCTACAAATCTAAAATTATGTCAAAATAAATAATTAAAAGTATATCTTTTGTGGGGCCAGCCCCATGGCCTAGTGGTTAAGTTCAGCACATTCCACTTTGGCAGCCCAAGTTTGGTTCCTGGGCACAGACCCACACCACTTGATGGTGGCCATGCTGTGGCAGCAACCCACATACAAAATAGAGGAAGATTGGCACAGATGTTAGCTCAGGGTGAATCTTCCTCACCAAAAAAAAAAAAGTATATCTTTTGTTAACTTCTGCCTCATGAAAAATGAGAGTGGTTTTATTTGTTCGACGTACCTCTGTGAGACTCAAAGTTCTGTATGAGATGCTGGCATTCCTCTATAATCGTGTCTTCTATGATCCGCTTGCCCATTCCAAAGTTCCGTAAGGTGGTCAAGCTGAATCTTCTCATAGTTTTCCAAGTTTCACCATGAGAGAAGACAATTCCTTACAATGAGGAAAATGTTTTAAAAGTATTTCCTTGAAGCTTTTAAAATTTAATTTGTAAGGACAAATAAAAATTTAAAAGGGCCTAATTCTTCCTGCTAAGAGTAAAGGAAGAGACTTTTTCTCTTAGAGCATTTACTTTAGAAAACTTTGTGAGTACTTTCTCCTCTTTGAGTTGTATATAAAGCGTTTTGAAAACTAGGTGGGTCTTTTGTGAGCTTTATGACCCAGGACTGTCTTTCTCAGGGACATGGGAGCCATCTTTTGGAATATAAACATCAAGGGAGAGAGCGTCCCTATCTCCCAGTTTCTGTGGGAGGGTAGGAGCAGAACTGCTCCGTGGGTGCCTTGCTCCAAGTTGCAAAACTACCTCCTGTCATAAAGATATGAGAAGTTTATTTTTCCCTTGTATAAAGCCAATTAATGTCGATGGTCACTCCAGTTACCAGGTGAATTGAGGATGAACTATGTGTGACAAATGGTGCTGTCAGGTCCTCTTACTTGAGGACTAGTCACGGTTTATGTTGAGAAGATTTTTGTAATGGGTTATATCTGCTTGGTTATATAAAAGGGTGAGATTTCTTTTTGTCTTTGCAGTTTCTTAGCAGATTTTCTGTAATGCACATCACATTCTGGTCTAATGCTTATTCGATAATAAAATGTTTTCTTTCTCTATTACCTTTGTGGAGAGGAGGATTTCTGGGTTGGGAGAAAACTTTGTTTTTAATTATATTTCTCCAACAAACTGAATAAGCAATTCTTGAGTATCTACTATATGCTTACATTATGCTAGGTGTGGTTAAGGGATTGCCAAACAATAGAAAACAAATTCTCTTTTGCCAGGGAAAAATGGAGACTGGTAGACACAAGACTACCCTGGTAAAAAGTTAGAAGTAAATAATTACCAAGAGGTGTCATCAAGCTTCCACATTAATGCTATACATACTGATTTCTAGAGACACATAGTGTTGTAGCATATAGTAGGTGCTCAATAAATATTTATTGAATGAACAGATATGTGAATTTGTGCCTGGCCAAAGGAAATAATAATGATCAGATGAGAGAAGTTTCTTAGAATAGTTGGAGTATATGCTAACTTTTAGAAAAATAAGGACAGAGAGTGTTGCCAAGGTTTGCTCACATATTTCCATGTGGAATTTGTGGTGATGGCGGCATTATGCCTTGTGCTTCAGTTCCCAGCCCCAGCTCTTCCTCCATTTGCACGTTTCTCTCTCTCTCTCTTTTTTGTTTTGTTTTTTTTTTTTTTTGCTGAGGAAGATTTACCCCGAGCTAACATCTGTTGCCAATCTTCCTTTATCTAGTGTGTGAGCCACTGTCACAGCATGGCCCCTGATAGACGAGTGGTATAGGTCCACGCCAAGGAACCAAATTTGGCACCGAAGCAGAGCATGCTGAACTTAACTATAGACTACTGGAGCTGGCCCACTTGTTTCTCATTTTTTCTATGGAGGCGCAACAGACAGGGGAGAAATTTCTGAGTTTGACTGATAATCAAAATAGGAAATATGAATAAACTAAGGCAACGTAGGTGTTAGAAATGGGGCAAGACCAGCCTTGCTAGTCTCAACATGATATCCAAAAGAAAGGGATAAATATCTCCAAGGCTGCTGTTGTCACATCATGTTAGGTTAAGCCTTCCTTTGAAAGGATACTGGTGAAGATTAGATTCTGCTCACATTCAATTCTTATATTAATATAATATTATTCTGTCTATGAATCCTGTACTATGTAAAACTCTGTATAACAACTATGTGACTCTTCATACTATCTCATCTTTACATTTAAAAATTTATTTTAGAATACACTACTAGAATACTAAAGGCCCACAGAAGTCACTCTGTCTTTCAAAGAAAAGCTATAGCCCCAGTCATGTGTTTGTGAAGAATGTTAGTTTAGCACCACGAGGAAGTGAACTTCTTTTAAATATCGGCACCAAAGTCCTAAATATATTTAAGCTATGCAGTAAAATAATTTATTAAGGTGAAGTAACAAAAACTCCAAAATGGTTTAATGGTAACAAAAATATTAAATTTCTTTGGTTTATGCAAAATTGGGTAAAGAATGCTTATACCTACTTGAGTGGTTTTGGATTACTAGACTGGGAGGGAGTACAGTTATTTTCCTCTTTGAAGGAAAGTATTTCCTATGACCAGTTATGACACTTAAAGAGAAAAAGACTGCTTCATTCTTAAAGTGACTGATTTGCTTGAGGAAAAAAAATACTAGATTTGATATCAATAAAAGTTAAAACACTTTTGTGTATAATCGTAAAATCAGTGAGTAATATGTGACGTATTGTGGAAAACAGCAGAGATGCCAGAAGCAAGAGATAAGAAAGTGTCCGAAATTTCTAGAAGGAATAAACAAAGATGAATCCTGGAAACTGCAGTTCAGGGATCTTGAATGAAGTGTTGTTCCTCAGTGCTGATATCATGAGATTTAATGGCAATTCCAAGAAAAAGTAATGTTCCAAGGACTAATAAGTGTAGAAAACTGGATTAAATAAAATTAAACGGGCTTTTGGTGTTTTTCTCAGAGGCTTTAATATGCTAACAGAAGCTCCATGAGTCCAAGAGAGGCCTATAATATGTAGCATTTCTCAAATTCACTTCACTGTTACTGCTTTTTCCACATAGAATATCTACTGACATCTCTTGGAACTAGTTTTTTTTGAGGACAATAGTGTGGGAAATGCTTTTTGAAAAAGTTGTTGAAGGATTAAAATGCCTTAGTGGTATTTACTAGGAGCCAACATTATTTACTAAAAATAACTTAGTAAACTAAACTAGTACTTTAGTAAACTAAATTTAATAAAACTAAAGCCAATTTTCTAAAATAATTAATGTCAAAGTGAAATCATTCCCATTTTAAAGAGTTATTAGTGTCAAGAGTTAATCTAATAACTTAGATTAGTGGAATGCCAGAAAAGTAGAGTATCTGGATTTCACCAAGGCATTTAACAGATTCATATGAGCAATACAACAACTTTATCCAGATGAAAATATGGTTCAGTATATTTATAATAACACTAAGTGTTTTTTAATGGATCTGTCAGCCATTAGACTGTCATCTCTTTAAGGTAATGGCCTCTGTTCTTATCTTTTATTTCCCTGGCATTGTACTTTTCACTTAGTAGCTGGTTAACAATCATTTGCTTAATGGAAGAAATTATCACGTACAATGAGAATAAAACCATAAAGCATAACTTTTCTCCTAATTAAATCCTATTTGTATAATATCTACTGATGAAGGAAAAATTAAACCATGCAAGAAATTATGCAAGAGAATACAGTGCAACTGATTTAATAATTTCAACCAGTAGGGCATATTTTAAATTTGGAGTTCATTCCCTTTTCCTTCAAAAAGTCTTTCAAATATAGGCACTTGAGGGGAGTGACGTCAGCATCATGGCGGAGTGAGATTCCCTCTTTGAATCTCTGCCCCCTACGACACAACGAAAACATCATTCACATTCCAACTGAGCTCAATCAAACACTACGAAGGACTTCTGAGAAACCCCTGCTGCCATACATCGGACGGTGGAGGCGCAGGAAGCCCAGGAGGACGGGAGGAGAGGTAGGAGGTTGTACTCCCCCTCCCCAATCGATCGGCAAAAACAGTGCGGTTCGCGGACAGAGGGGGAAGGGGCGGCCCACAGCGGGGAAAACTATCGCCATCCAGGTGCTCTCACAGACTGTCGCGAGATCCCCACTGGGAAGCGACGACGGACTGCTTAGGGGGTGTAGCAAACACCCTAAGAGAGCCAGAAAGGAAACCCCCGGGGTCAAGCAGGAGAAAGAGAGGACCTCTCCCCCCACACACCTGGCGTTTCAGCATAATCCCTCCGGGGGCTGCAGCCGCCTCAGAGCAAACCGCTCGCGATCTCCATCTAGTGGCAGCAGGGGGAAACTGCAGGACTAACTTTAATCATGAGGGGTAAAAATAAAGCCGTCCCAGTCGGATCCTTGCGAAAATATGTCAGGGCTACAGACCAAAAGGAAAATGACAAACACCCAGAAACCAACCCTGAAGGCACAGAATTTGATAACCTGAATGAGAGAGAATTCAAAATAGCTATCATAAACAAGCTCAACGAAATACAAGAGAACACACAGAAACAAATCAACGAATTCAGGGATTATGTCACAAAAGAGATTGAAACCCTAAAGAAAAACCAATCAGAATTATTGGAGATGAAAAACAAAATCAACGAGATAGTGGAAAAAATGGAGTCTTTAAAGAGCAGAACTGACAATATGGAGGAACGAATTAGCACTATTGAGGATAGCCACGCAGAAATGCTCCTGGTAGAGGAGGAGAGAGAGCTAAGACTAAAAAGAAATGAAGAAATTCTTCGAGAAATATCAGACTCAATGAGAAAAAGCAACATAAGGATAATAGGTATTCCAGAAGGAGAAGAAAGAGAAAAAGGAGCAGAGAGTGTGTTCAAAGAAATAATAGCTGAGAACTTCCCCAACCTAGGGAATGAGAGGGAAATAACAGTGAATGAAATCAATAGATCACCTAAATATATAAACAGGAATAAAAAATCATCTCACCACATAGTAGCAAACTTGAAGAATACCCATGACAAGGAAATAATATTGAAGGCAGCTAAACAAAAAACCAAAATAACATACAAAGGAAACCCCATCAGGCTCTCAGCTGATTTCTCGACAGAAACTCTACAGGCTAGGACAGACTGGAATGATATATTCAAAATCATGAAAGACAAAAACCTTCAGCCGAGAATACTCTATCCAGCAAAAATATCCTTCAAATACGATGGAGAAATAATAACTCTCCCTGATAAACAAAAGCTAAGAGAGTTCGTCACCACAAGACCCCCACTACAAGAAATACTCAAGAAGGCCCTTAGGCCTGAAAAAAACCAAATGAGAAAGGGGATACAAAGATTTCAACAAGGAGAAAAGCAAGGAGACTAAACCAGAACAAAATACAGTTGGAAAACATCAAAAATTAATTCAAGCTCATCACTGGAAACACACATTCATGACACAATCTGGAATAAAGAGATAACAAATAAGGAGGGGAAGAGGTAAGGGATTGAACTGACCCAGCCTCAGGAAAAAGGAGGCATCTGAAAATGTACTTTCTTATCCAGGAGATCGCTTATATAAACCGCACGGTAACCACTAAACAAACAACCAGAAGAGAACCACACATGACAAATAAAGAGAAAACCAAGAGAATGAGCATGCAGAAATACCAAATTGAATTTGCAGTCCGAAACACAAGGGACAAGAAAGGAAGGAAATGCAAAAGAACCAGAAGATGAACAATAAAATAGCAACACTAAACCCTCATATATCAATAATCAATCTAAATGTAAATGGATTGAATTCTCCAATCAAAAGACACAGAGTGGCAGGATGGATTAAAAACCAAGATCCAACAATCTGCTGCCTCCAGGAAACACATCTCAGCTCTAAAGACAAACACAGACTCAAAATAAAAGGATGGAAAACAATACTCCAAGCTAATGGCAAACAAAAGAAAGCAGGAGTAGCCATACTTATATCAGACAAAGTAGACTTCAAGATAAAAAAGGTAATGAGAGACAAAGAAGGGCAATATATAATGATAAAAGGGATACTTCACCAAGAAGACATAACACTTATAAATATCTATGCACCCAACACAGGAGCACCAAAGTACATAAAACAACTGCTAAAAAACCTTAAAGGAGATATTAACAATAACACAATAATAGTAGGGGATCTTAACACCCCCCTTACATCAATGGATAGATCATCCAGACAAAAAGTCAATAAGGAAATAATGGACTTAAACGAAAAACTAGATGCAATGGACTTAATAGATATATACAGAGCACTCCACCCAAAAAAAAGCAGAGTACACATTCTTCTCAAGTGCACATGGAACATTCTCAAGGATAGACCATATATTAGGAAACAAGGCAAACCTCTATAAATTTAAGAAGATTGAAATCATTACAAGCATCTTTTCTGATCATAATGCTGTGAAACTAGAAATCAACTGCAAGGAAAAAACTAGGAAAGGGACAAAGATGTGGAGACTAAACAACATGCTACTGAACAACCAATTGGTCGTTGATGAAATTAAAGGAGAAATCAAAAGCTATCTGGAGACAAATGAAAAGGAAAATACACCATACCAACTCATATGGGATGCAGCAAAAGCAGTCCTGAGAGGGAAATTCATAGCAATACAAGCTCACCTTAACAAACAAGAAAAATCCCAAATAAATAACCTTAAATTGCACCTAACAGAGTTGGAAAAAGAAGAACAGACAAAGCCCCGAATCAGTAGAAGGAGGGAAATAATAAAAATCAGAGCAGAAATAAATGAAATTGAAACCAAAAAAATAGTAGAAAGGATCAACGAAACAAAGAGCTGGTTCTTTGAGAAGATAAATAAAATTGACAAACCCTTAGCCAGACTCACTAAGAAAAAAAGGGAGAAGACTCAAATAAATAAAATTAGAAATGAAAGAGGAGAAATTACAACAGACACCACAGAAATACAAGGGATTATTAGGGAATACTATGAAAAATTTTACGCCAACAAATTGGACAACCTAGAGGAAATGGACAAATTCTTGGACGCGTACAACCTCCCAAAACTGAATCAAGAAGAAATAGAGAATCTGAACAGACCAATCACAAGTAAAGAGATTGAAACAGTAATCAAAAACCTCCCCAAAAATAAAAGCCCAGGACCAGATGGCTTCCCTGGAGAATTTTATCAAACGTTCAAAGAAGATTTAGCACCTATCCTTCTCAAACTATTCCAAAAAATAGAGGAAGATGGAATACTTCCCAACACATTCTATGAGGCCGACATCATGCTGATACCAAAGCCAGACAAGGACAATACAAAGAAGGAAAACTACAGGCCAATATCGCTGATGAACATAGACGCAAAAATCCTCAACAAAATATTGGCAAACCAAATACAGCAATACATCAAAAAGATCATACACCACGATCAAGTGGGATTTATACCAGGGACACAGGGATGGTTCAACATCCGCAAATCAATCAACGTGATACACCACATTAACAAAATGAAGAATAAAAACCACATGATCATCTCAATCGATGCAGAGAAGGCATTCGACAAGATCCAGCATCCATTTATGATAAAAACTCTCAATAAAATGGGTATAGAAGGAAAGTACCTCAACATAATAAGGGCCATATATGACAAACCTACAGCAAACATCCTACTCAACGGGGAAAAACTGAAAGCCATTCCTTTGAGGACAGGAACAAGACAAGGGTGCCCACTCTCACTGCTCTTATTCAACATAGTACTGGAAGTTCTGGCCAGAGCGATTAGGCAAGAAAAAGGAATAAAAGGACTCCAAATAGGCAATGAAGAAGTGAAACTCTCACTATTTGCAGACGACATGATCCTATACATAGAAAACCCCAAAAATTCCATCGGAAAACTACTAGAAACAATCAACAACTACAGTAAAGTGGCAGGGTATAAAATCAACTTACAAAAGTCAATTGCATTCCTATACACTAACGATGAAAAAACAGAAAGAGAACTCAAAAAGACAATCCCATTTACAATTGCAACAAAGAGAATAAAATATCTGGGAATAAATTTAACCAAGGAGGTCAAAGACCTATACAATGAAAACTATAAGACACTATTGAAAGAAATCGAGGAGGACATAAAGAAATGGAAAAATATTTCATGCACATGGATTGGAAGAATAAATATAGTTAAAATGTCCATTCTACCTAAAGCAATCTACAGATTCAATGCAATCCCAATCAGAATCCCAATGTCATTCTTCACGGTAATAGAACAAAAACTACTGAAATTCGTATGGGGCAACAAAAGAGCCTGAATAGCTAAAGCAATTCTGAAAAAAAAGAACAAAGCTGGAGGCATCACAATCCCTGATTTCAAAATATACTATAAAGCTACAGTAATCAAAACAGCATGGTACTGGTACAAGAATAGACACACAGATCAATGGAACAGAATTGAAAGCCCAGAAATAAAACCACACACCTATGGACAGCTAATCTTCGACAAAGGAGCAAAGAACATACAATGGAGAGAGGGAAGTCTCTTCAATAAATGGTGCTGGGAAAATTGGACAGCAACATGCAAAAGAATGAAAGTAGACCATCTCCTATCGCCATATACAAAAATCAATTCAAAATGGATCAAAGACCTGAAAGTGAGACCTGAAACTATAAAACTCCTGGAAGAAAATATAGGCAGTACACTAATTGCGATTGGACATAAAGGGATCCTTTCAGATTCCATGTCTACCCAGACAAGGGAAACAAAAGAAAAAATAAACAAGTGGGACCTCATCAGACTAAAGAGCTTCTACAAGGCAAATGAAACCAGGATCAAAATGAATAAACAACCCACCAGCTGGGAGAAAATATTTGCAAATCATTTGTCTGACAAGGGATTAATCTCAGTAATATACAAAGATCTCATACAACTGAGCAACAAAAAAACAAACAACCTGATCAAAAAATGGGCAGAGGATATGAACAGACATTTTTCCAAGGAAGAGATACAGATGGCCAATAGACACATGAAAAGATGTTCAACATCACTAATCATCAGGGAAATGCAAATCAAAACTACACTGAGATATCACCTTACACCAGTTAGAATGGCTATAATCACCAACACAAAAAACAACAAATGCTGGAGAGGTTGTGGAGAAACGGGGACCCTCATTCACTGCTGGTGGGAATGCAAACTGGGGCAGCCTCTATGGAAAACAGTATGGAGAGTCCTCAAAAAATTAAAAATAGAAATACCGTATGATCCAGCAATACCACTCTTGGGCATCTACCCAATGGACGTGAAATCAACCATCACAAGAGGCGTATGCACCCCTATGTTCATTGCAGCATTATTCACTATAGCCAAGAAGTGGAAGCAACCCAAGTGTCCCTCAACTGAAGATTGGTTAAAGAAGATGTGGTATATACATACAATGGAATACTACTCAGCCATAAGAAAAGATACAATTGTCCCATTTGCAACAACATGGAGGGACCTAGAGGGTATTATGTTAAGTGGAATAAGCCAGAGAGAGAAGGACAGACACTGCATGAACTCACTCATATATGGAATATAAGTGAACACACGGACAGAGAGAACTGATTGGTGGTTACCAAGGGGAAGGGGGGTGGGGGGGCACAAGGGGTGAAGGGTTACATCCACAAGGTGACGGACAAACAAAAATGTACAACTAAAACCCCACAGTGTTATAAACTAAGACATCAATAAAAAAAAAAAAAAGAAGAAAAAAAAATATATAGGCACTTGAGATCGTTCTCCAAATTGATCACCGTAATTGACCAGGGCATCTTTCACTGTCTCGTATCCAGAGAGCACCACCACCTTCTTTGGCCCCATTTGGATACTGTAAATGGAGCCATATTTCTGGGAGAGCTTGGGTGTGTGAGAAAAAGAGAAGCAACTAAAGCATTGTGCTATAATAAAAAGTGAACTGGATCTTCATCTTTGGTAATTTAATTCCAACAAACTAACCAGTTTTTTGATCTTATGAAATGAGAATATTGAACTAGTTCACCAAGGATACTCCTGTGGTTGCTACACCTGTTTAAGCCACAATTATGATCATCAATTGATTGTCCTTATGCTCCATTTTGTTTGAGATTTCATAGTTACAGTGCTCTGATATCGTGGAATCAACCCATGGTTTCTCCCTGTTGTATTTTTCTTTAGTCTCAGAAAATGCCCACCCAGGACTCTAGGGAGACAAAACACTTCCTGACCGTACGCTCATGCCCTATCCCTTGCGGGGTGCTATGAGCAGATTAGGCCCAAGTTAGTTCTGCATTACTGTGTGACACTTCTTACTGCAAAAAACATTCTATTTTCTTCAATAATTAAAAAAATAACAAAAGCCAATATTTATTGCCTCCTAGCTATATTCCCAGCACCATTATCTCCTTCAGTGCACCTTACAAACCGGGGAAGTAGGCATCATCTTTGCTGTATAGGCAAGGTACTGTGCCTTCACGTCACACAGCTAGTAAGTGGCAATGCTTAGCAAGGAATGCACATTCAGGTGTGCTGGCTACAGAGCTGTGGCCTTAACCTGACAAGGTTCAAGTAGAGAACGAGATGGGAACTTCTAATGTTCCTTTCTTTAAGAAATTTGACCTTGAAAAGATAACATTAGAATTGCAACAGGAATTGCAGAAGTGCTCAACGATGTAGGAAGATAATATAATTAAGATTAATATTATGGGGAAGTGAAAATTAAAATGGGAAGTTGAGACTGTGAGGACAGAGTCTGTTAGGTGAGAACCACTGCATACAAAATGGATATGGCGTGTGTCAGGCAAAAAACAAAAATCAGGGAGGAAATTTTAAGAAAAAAGTGGTAAACACATTAGGGAGAAGAGAGGGAAGGATATTTCATAGGTGAAATTGGCACAGAACGATAGCACAGAGGTAGAAATGAGAAAAAAGTGAAAGACTAAATGGTAAAGAGATTAGTCTGGTTAATATGTAAGCAAGGGATGGGAAAGTTGAGGAAACAAAAAAATGTGGTTGGGGCACATGGAATTAGATGAGGGACTTGACTGAAGGAAGGTCTCGTTCTTCTGAAGAATTAACCTTTCACGTGAGCTTTGAGTAGGAGAAAGTGCCATAAAATAGTATCAGAAGATCAGAAAACCCAAGTCCTGGTTTTTCAGTTACCGATAAGTCAATTGCTTTGAGTCACACTTATCTGTAAAATTGAAATAAAAATATCATCCCTATTTTCCTCCAGGATAGTTGTGAGGAGTAAGTGAAATCCCTGTAGCCCTTTGTAAGGTAAAAAATACAATACAAATATAAAGTGTTGTTATTATTATTCTGTTGCCCATTGACGTAAAGTAATGGTCTTCTCTTTGGTATGTCTCCCCTTAGGATTTTCAAACTAAGACGTTATGGAATATAGCAGAACTCAACTTCAATTATCTGCCTTCTAGAATTTAAAAATTGTAATTTATGGCCAAATGCCAGCTATGAACATTATATCATCTATTATCTACTTCTTTCTTTTCTCTATCATCTATCATCTCTACCTATCTATCATCTATCTATCTATCTATCTATCTATCTATCTATCTATCTATCTATCTATCTATCTATCTATATATGTATCTATCTATCTATCTTACCCCCAATCAAGAGCTATAAAATCTTTGAGGTAGAAATTAGAGAAATTTGGTCCATTATTTGGTCTACCCCTGTAATTTGACAGACAAGGAAATAGAAACTAAATCTTACATAAATTCACATAGCTAATTAATGGCAGACCCAGAACTAAATTCTGGGTTTCAATTTCTGAGGCCATGGTTTTGATTGTGCCTTTTGTACACACTGTTTTGAATAGTTAAGTAAAAGTCTCTAGAGTAAGACTATGATCATAATTCAGTTCCTTCACAGTGGGGTATGTATGAAATATGTAGATCAAAATGGTTGAAATAAAGGATACAGGTTATAAATATTTCAGGATAAAAATACCACTTTAAATAATAGAAATATATTTACTGATATGTTTATATATAAATTTAAAAGAAACTAAAGATTAAATTTAAAGCAGCTCAATTAACTTTGAATCCTATCTAATTACCTCATTATACATATATAAGCCAGTTGTAAATACATGTATGCTAATAAACCCATGAGGATAAGAATGATTTAGAAAATCATAAATATGTGTAAAACAAACAATCATTGATTTTACCTCCAGCATGGTTTGATACGGCCTCTTCAGATTGAGAATGTGCAGATTTCCAATAACTGGCAAAGGTCTGGGTCCTGGAGGAAATTGTCGCTTGGAAGCTTTAGTCATGAAGATTTTAACATTTAAAATAAAAATAAGAATCAGGATCAGATTTGGAAGTATGACAGAAAAATCAAATCCACTCATCTTTAAGTAGAAGTAATTATTAAAACAATAGAAATCTTTGTAATTGCAACCAGACAGAATCAGCAGCTTCCAATGCAAACCAAAAACACGAAGGCATTGCTAAAAATATTTCCTCTAACCTATAGTCAACCATCTGTTTTATAATTAAAATGAATTAAGCCCTACACTGCATGCTTGCCTTATTTGAGCTTCTTTCCCCTTTCTCCCTTCCACTCATCAGTTTTATCCAGTAAAGTCTGGAGGGCTTTTATTTTCATGTAAAACAGGGATTAGTCTTAAAATTTCAGAGAAATGCATGTTTAATCCTCAATGTGAAATCTACACTTTTACAATACAATTAATTATATTGTTCGGTAAGATACACCATGATCTGTGTGTGGCTGGTCATATAACTGTCACATCAAGAATTTCAAGGTTCTTATACAATAATGAAGCTCATACCCTTCCACACTCCTAAAAAGGGCTCATGGGAGTCAGTGCCATGGAAAGAGCACTGATTTTTAACTTAGTGAGTGCTGTACACAGAACCTAGCAAGTTACTCAACCTCTTTGACCTTTAGTGTCTTCATTTTAACCTGAGGAAAGTAATAACACTACATAAATTGTTGAATCATTGTGATGAGATAAGAATTAACAGATATACACCTCCCGACATATACTTAAAATTCAGTATCTTACATTTCTTATGTTTTTTTTCTCTTTTGTTCACTGACAAGCATTCTCATTTGTTTATGTCTGTATTTTTAAAATTTTGTTGTCACCAAATTTTCCACTTTTTTGTACTACTGACCTTTAATCCTGTATCTGGGAGATAGCTCATCTTAACTGACTTTGTGGGGGATCAGAATTGGCCACCTCAAGATGTGTCTCTGTCTACCTCGCTCTGAAAGAATTTGGGATAGGCCCAAGGACAGGCCTTCACCTTGGATGACTCTGGGTATCGATAAACTGGGAGGATCTTTGCTACACCCATTCTTATCAAAGTTCTGTTTACCATACATTTACATTTGTAAGGGAAATCTCCATTTGTAAAGGTATCTCCTTCTCTGTACTGGGAAGAGGGATAGATGACCTCATCTCTAGAAACTTGTCAATGTGGAAGGCGAGGCCTTAAATCTGCATAATAACTTTACTGTGCTTTTCTTGTAATCCCTCATGGCTGACACTCCCAACTCCCCCAAAATCATCCGTCTATATAAGAGGAGAATCTCCACCATTTTGTCGAGAGACACCCCCGGTCTCTCCCATGTATACATGTTTTATAAAGCTTTGTTTGATTTTCTCCTGCTGTTCGGTCTGATGTCAACTTAATTTGTAGCCCAGCCAGAAAGGACCCAGAGTCACAGTGTCACATCTTTCTCTTTCTCCCCATCAACTTGCTCAAGAAAAAATATTTATTTTTCCTTTTGTGTTAGAATGACTATAAATAAATAGATTAATAGATTGGATTAAACAATCTTTTGTATATTGCCTTCTTGATAACAATATTTCCTCAGTTTTTACTAGTTGCCATCATATTACATGTTTACTTTTTAGTTTATCATTCGTTTGTGGAATTCCTATGTCTAGAACAGTACTTGGCACTAAATGAATTTAAATTGGTGACCAAATAAAGATGTAAATGAAAGATTTAAATTTTCTAAACGTTTTGTTTCTGAAAAGTCATTCCTAGTAACATAGAATTTAGGGGAACCGTGTAACTGTGTGTACCGATTTCTGACATTTTATAGGTAAGGAAATTGAGACCCAGAGAGTTCAGATTTTGTAAGGGTCATGGAGCTTCTTCCTAAAAGAGCTGCAATTAGGACTTAAATCTGCTCCTGCTACAATGCTCTTTACACCACATGGCTTAATGCCAGATACCAAAGGTTTTGTACACAGCTACTTGATTCCTCTGCTTGGCATGGCTTTGGATTGCTGGAACATAATCCCAGATAACCCTGTCTGGCAGGCAGAAATGAAAACTTTCTTGAGCCAAATCTTGAATGTTTGAATAGTCTAAAAGTGGTTGCTTCAGGCACCAAACAAAGGGCGGTATTTCTTCGCATTTCTAAAAGAAATGCATTCTTTGTATTCTAAAAGAAAGAAACTTTTATGGGGCTGGCCCAGTGGTGTAGCGGTTAAGTTCGTATGCTCTGCTTTGGTGGCCCAGGGTTTGCAGGTTCGGATCCCAGGAGCAGGCCTATGTACCACTCATCAAGCCATGTTGTGGAGGTGTCCCATACACAAAACAGAGGAAGATGGATGCAGATGCTAGTTGAGAGCCAATCTTCCTCAGCAAAAAGAGGAAGATTGGCAATAGATGTTAGCTCAGGGTTAATCTCACTCACCAAAAAAAGTAACTTTTAGCTTTGTGCAGTGGCAGTATCATAGCCAATGAGGTTTATCTGAGGCACAATTATTGCTAATTGAAAAAAAAAAGAAAGTAACTTAGTTTCAGAGCCATCTTTGTAATGACATCCACACTTAACTGTGTTACCATCAAATAGGCTTATTTTCTAAAACAAAGGGCAAAGGGAGAGACTAAGAAAGAAAGTCCAGTCAGACCAAATAGGGGTGTGTCAGGAATTAAAATGACTTGTAGTTGATCCTTTCAAATTGTTACATAATAATAGGCAATACAGTATATAAAAATAGATCCAGTGATGCTATTATTATCCCAATATTATAAATGAGAAAACTGAGGCTTTAAGAACTCAACTGATCTGTCCAAGGCCACATAGCTGGCAAGTGAGAGAATTCAAGTTTTCCTGATTTCAAAGATCTTAATCTCTCTGATATATTGCTACTTCCCAATATTGGTGATTCACACATCTGGATCTAATTAATATAGCACTTGGATACTGATTATAGCTAACAATCAAAAAATATAGTCACAAATGTTTCTTGATTGCTCTACTTCTGAATGTGTAAAGAAAATTGCTGGATATACTCACCCTTATCTTCTGGGATCTGACTTAAGAAAGCCAGTGATTTTCTGTCTACTTCTATTAATTATTGAGAAAGGGGTAATGAAATTTCTGATCATAATCGTGGATTTACCTATATCTCTTTGCAGTTCTATCCATTTTTACTTTATATTTTTTGAAGCTTTGTTATTAGGGGCATAAATATTTAGAATTGTTGTGTCCTCTGATTAATTAACCATTTTGTTATTATGAAATTATGTTTTTTATTCCTTATATTCTTTCATCTTAAATCTACTTTGTCCAATGTTAATATAACTCTCCCATATTTCTTATGACTAGTGTTAGTACAGTATATCTTTTCCTCATTACTTTACTTTTACTTCTTTATATTTAAAGTGCATTCCTGGAAGGCAGCATATAATTGGGTCTTATTTATTTAATCTGACAATCTCTTTCTTTTAATTTGAGTGCTTAGACCATTTATATTTAATGTGATATGGTTATTTGTTTTATATTTATCTCATGTATTCTTTGCTCTTTTTTCCTCTCTTCTTTTGGATTGAGTATCTTTTATTTTATAAATCGATTTTATCTCCTTTGTTCATTTATTAGCTGTAACTCTGTTTTATTTTAACAGTTGCTTTAAGGTTTCAGTACTTTTAATTTATCACAGTCTATCTTCTAGTGATATTACACCACTCTTTATAGTATAAAAACTTACAACAGTATACCTCCATTTTTTTCTTTCCTGGCCTTTATTCTATTGTTCTCATGCATTTTACTTTACATATGTTATAAAACCCAGAGTACATTGATATTATTTTTTTGTTTAAACAGTCAATTATCTTTTAAAGCATTTAAATAGTAAATTTTTAAAAAAATTTATATACTTATCCAAGTAGTTACCATTCCTAGTGTTATTCATTCCTTTGTGTATTATATTGCCATCTGTTAAATTTTTTTTTCTGCCTGAAAGACTTCCTGTAACATTTCCTTTAGTGCAAGTCTTCTGGTGATGAATTATTTCATCTTTATGTTTGAAAATGTCTTTATTTCTCTTTTAGGTTTGAAAGATGTTTTCACTGGATATGGAATTCTAGATTGACAGTTTTTAAATTTCAGTACTTTAAAGATGTTACTCTATTGTTTTCTTGACTGCATTGTTTCTGATGAGTAATCTGTTCTCATCCTTATATTTGTTCCTTTGTACATACAGCAAATTTTCCTCTGGCTGCTTTTAAGATTATCTCTTTATCACTTGTTTTGAGAAATTTGACTATTATGTGCCTTGGTATTGTTTTCTCCAAGTTTCTTGTGCTTGGTGTTAATTGAGTTTCTTGGATCAGTGGGTTTATAATTTTCATCAAATTTGAAAAACTTTGGCCATTTTTTCTTGAATATTTTTTCTGTTACTGCCTTGGGGGACTCAAATTACACATATACCAGGCTTTTAAATTTGTCCCAGAAATCTTTTTTTTAGTCCTTTTTTCTTTGTGTGTTTCATTTTCTGTGTCTGTGAAGACATTTGTTATGTCTCCAAGTTCACATTCTTTTTTTCTGCAATATTGAATCTGCTTTTAGTCCCACCCAGTGTATTTTTTATCTCAGACGTTGAGATTTTCATCTCTAGAGTACAATTTGGGTCTTTTTATGTCTTCCACATCTCTTCTTAACTTTTTGAACACATAGAGTACAGTTATAATAACTATTTTAATGTCCTTGTCCTTTTAACATCTGTGTCAGTTCTGGGTCAATTTTGATTGTTTGATTATTCTCCTCTTTATTGATTGTGTTTTCCTGCTTCTTAGTGCCCCTGGTAATCTTTGCTTGGTTTCCAGACATTGTGAATTTTACCTTTTTGGGTACTAGATATTTTGTGTTCATATAAATATCCTTTTTTTTTTTTTTTTTTGCTGAGGAAGATTAGCCCTGAGCTAACATCTGTGCCTATCTTCCTCCACTTTTTATATGTGGGTCGCTGCCACAGCATGGCTGACAAGTGGTGTAGGTCATGCCCAGGATCTGAATCTGCGAACCTGGGCCACTGAAGTGGAGTGTGCTGAACTTAACCACGACACCACGGGGCTGGCCCCTATTCTTGAGCTTTGTTGTGGGATGCATTTATTTGGAAACAGTTTGATTCAAGTCTTGCTTTTATGAGTTTTTAGGTATTCCAGAGGAGTCTAAGTCTAGGACTAATTATTCCCCACCTCTGATGTAAGACCTTCCTGAGTATTTTACCACTACCTCATGAATTATGAATTTTCATCTGGATGGTGGGAACAGGTACTATTCCTGGCCCTGTGTAAGACAGGAACTATTCCCTCTGATTCTTTTGGGTAGCTCTTTCCCTAGCCTCAGATAGTTTTTTCATATGCATACACTAATTAGTACTCTGCTTAATATTCAAGAGACTCTATGTAGATTACAAGGGTTCTGTCTCTGTGTAGCTCTCTCTGGTACTCTATTTTGCACACTCCAGCTATATTGCCTCTCTAGACTCTCAGCAACACATTCTCAACTCAAGAGTCTGCTGGGCTCCTCCTGGCTTCCCCTTCCCTGCATCACAACCTAGAAACTCTCTCAAGGCAGTAAGCTGGGACTATAGTAGAGCCCATCTCATTTGTTTTCTATCTACCAGGGATATCTGCGCTTTTTTTCACTGACGTCCAGTGTCTTGCCATATATTTTTTCCCTGTTTTCTTTGTTGTTGTTTGTTTTGTTCAAGTGAGAGGGAATTTGGTCCCTATTAAAACAGCCCTATTAAAACAGCCAGAAGTGGAAGTTGGAAGATCTCTAAAATATATTATTAAGTGAAAATATACATAATAGGCAAAGAGTATAAATAGTATAATTTCAATTGCACAAAGGAAAATACACGTATTTGTGTATAAAATTTTTTCAGAGTCTAATTAATCTGTTATTAGTAGCAACATCTATTAAGAAGAACAGGATATCTAGGTGATGGCACAGATGTTAGCTCAGGGCCAATCTTCCTCACCAAAAAAAAAAAAATCTGTTGCAGAGTAAAGGAAGCCAGGGAGGAAATTTTTAGTTTCTTCTTATTTCAGAATAAGTTAGGACTTTGCATGTTTGTGTGTGTGTGGGGGGGGGTGGTGATGTGGCAGGTTGGGGGTGAAGTATTAATTCTGGAGAAATAGTATGTAAGCTACCATGCTTGCAAATTGATAGAGTATGGAGGGTCATCACTCAAGGAAGATAATTTTGATAACATGCCATATGATTGTTTGTTATTGTTATTACTGAAGAGTTTACCATGTGCCTGCCCTATTATAAGTACTTAAGTGTATATATCACAATAGATAGTAATCACAATAAGCCTATGAAAATAGGTATCACTATCACAATCTGTGGTGATAAAATGGAGATAAAAATAAATTAAATAAATTGTCCAAGCTTACACAACAAGTAAGAGACAGAGCTGGGATCTAAACTTAGGCAGTCTGGCTCCAGAATCCACACTTCAATCACAACATATTACTCCTCTCATAATTGTTTAAACATCCTCTCCAGCATCCATTTTGTGTTTCGTCTTGGATTTAAGTAGTAATCACCTGGGGGTGCTAAGATTAGGCTTGGGTGCAGTACTAGGACATGAAATGGGAAGTAACTTATTTGACTTTGAGCTTTAGTGCCTGAAGATTTAACCCAAGTGGCTGATTCTGTAGGCAGAACTGAATTCTAAGCCTATTCTAGGGCTTTACAACCAAATCATCATTATATAAGGTTCCAATCAGAGAGGGGAAATTAAAGTGAGAAACAGCAGGATGAAAATAGAGTAAACTTGATTACATGCAAGACTGTAAAGCAAGAGTCTGTAAAGACAGACTGGAGCAATCCCCTAAGCCAGAGAGGGTATATATTAGTTTGCTAGGGCTGCCATAACAAAGTTCCACAGACTGGGTAGTTTCAACAATAGAAACTTATTTTCTCACAGTTCTAGAAGCAAGAAGTCCAAGATCAAGGTGTCAGCAGGGTTGATTTTCTTCTGAAGGCCTCTGTCCTTGGCTTGTAGTTTGCCTACTTTGTACGTCTTCACACGGTCTTCTCTTTGTAAGTGTCTAAATCCTAATCTGCTATTCTTATAGGGACCAGTCATATTGGATTAGACGTATCAAAATGATCTCATTTAACCTTAATTATCTTTCTAAAGACCTCGTCTCCAAATACAAATACAGCCACATTCTGAGCAATTGGGGTTTAAGACTTCAACATATGAACTTCGGAGGAGACACAATTCAGCCCATGATAGAGTAGTTACAAAACGTTAAGGCACAGGAAGGTAGGGAGTGATGAAGGTCATAGACTTGCCTGGACACAAACCACTGACCTGGAATTTTCTGGGCTGAAGTTGATGAGAAAAAGGATGGTTTATTGTTCTCATTGGACTTTTCATATTTCCCTTTTCCCCAGAAAAGTGTGTGTGAAAATGGTTGGAAAGCTCTGTTTGTACTTTCTTTTTATATTTTAAAACTATGCCATGCTACTTACTACTATGCAATTCTGATTATAAACATATGTCAAACACAATTAATTTTACAAACTTAAGTGTTACAAACATGACCTACTGTTTAAATTCTTAAAATATGATAAAAACTTTCTTTCTTTTCCCCCAAATATTACACCATGATGTTTAATTTTTGGACCTAAGACATATTGAAAAAAACAAGTGGCGTTTGGCACCAAGCAGATAAGAATCTGAATGCAGGGTCTGCATTTTATTTTGTTGTTTATGGCAGGCTACTTAAACTGTCTGTGATTCAATGTGTAGTATTATTTATCTAGAGGATTTATCAAAACTGAAATAAATATATAAAAACAATCTGATTTATTGACCAGTTGTCCTCCTTTGTTAATGATTGGGCACATTTTCTCTATATATAAGGCATTAGATTACCAAAATTCCTACTTAAAAGATGGAGGTGATTTGACCCCTAAAATTTGTCCCATTCCAGTGGATTGTAGATGGAAATTATTGTGTAGATAGTAGGTTTCTTATAAGATGGGCTATTAGTAATCTGCCCATCTACCTCTCTCGCTACATCCAGGACTAAGCCATGATCCTCCTGTTGGTTCACTTGGGAAGTCACTTCTGTGGACCATCTATAGGACACCAGAATGTCAAACATCCCCAAGATTGTCTCTCAGGGATCAAATATAATTGGAATTTGAGATATTTAGTAATCAGTTAATATAGGAAAATGTAACCAGTTTTTCATGAAAGTGGCCACCTGGTCAATAAATTAGAAGTTTTGAATATACTTGTTTAGTTCTGATAAAATTCTTAGATGAATAAAGGATAGTCTCATGTCCTCCCCTGCCTAGGCAGAGCCCTCTCAAGTTGTACAATAAATAACTTAAAGATTATTGGTGGAAACAAAGGCTGGAAAGCCTGAAAACATGACATTTTCACACTAAACTGTAATTGCAGTCAATAATTATAAACTAATCTCTCAGATTTAAAATGCAAACCAAAAATACAAAACCTTCCCGAAAGAGGCCATCTGAGTAGAGTTTGAGATTTTTAATCAAATCATCCAATCAGTCTAAATAGTATTACTTACCACTTTAAATGATTTTGGAGTGGATAAGGCATAAACATACTAAAAACATTGTTTCAGTGCCTCGAGTTGGGCTAGGCTTTAGGGCTCTCCCCCAGGAAGAGGGGCTTGGAACACTCTACCCAGCCTGAGACTATGAGGGTGTGAAAGGGTGAGATGGGGGCAGCATTTTGCTGACAACTGGGCAGTGACTCAAAAAAGGCAGTAGAGGAGAGAGAGACATGCCATCTAGTGCAATGAAAGAGAAAAAGGCAGAAAAATAAGGAAGAAAATTAGAAAGAAACAAGGAAGAGACAGAAAGAAAGGAAAAATATTTTAGGTTCATAGATAGTCATACTATATATAATATTTTTAGGTTCGTGAATATTCACACGAATATATATACATACACACACATATATATACACATGCATACACACACACACACACACACACATGCGTATATACATATTCAGCCTAAAATTCTCTGAGAGTCTTTAAAGCAAATGAATGGGAGTCTCTATCTTCATTTTCATATTCACCCTTGCACTTTACCTTATTTTTCTTGCCATTTTCTTCCTTAGTGTGAATTTTAACCTAGTTTCACTTATATAAATGTAATCCATAATATATATAGCCTAGCCTCAACATTCAATAGAATCTGTCAAATAAAAAACAGATTTAGTAAGCAGAGACTTAATTCAAAAGGGTTATTTTGAGGGAGGGAAGGGACTCTTGCGACAGGGAGAATGCTGTGACCAGAATAAGGTCTGCGAGTAATTGAGTGTATAGGGAGAAGTAAACAAGGCCAGAAAGAATAGAGTGTGTGAAAGTAGGGTGACAGGGTGGGACAGTAGCTCAGAGAATATTTTACCCTCTGGCCAGCCTATTCTCAGGAGGGTTGTGTGCTGGCTCACGGTTGGGGTTGGGGAGGGGAGGTCATGGGCAAAGTTCAGGGGCCTAGAGGAAGGAGAGAAGCTTAACCAGTTTGTCTAATGAGCATTTTGTTCAGACTGTTCAGGGGGATGAGTAGTTCAGGTAATAATTGATGAGGCAAAGCATGGGAATTGGGAGGGTATGTGACTGGCCTAGTCCTAGATAAACAAGGGCATTTTGTGAGTCTTATCTGATTGTATGGGGAAGGGTGGTTGTTTTTCAAAAACTGTTTTGTTTTCTGGAACACAAAAGGGTGAGGTTCCTTTAAACTTCTCCGTTTCCAGGAGCACAGGGTTCAGGTATAATTCCTCATGGTCAGATCCTTGTTATCTAATATTTGGCCCGTTATTGAAAAACTTGTTTAAAACTAGAAAAGGAATTAGTGAATAAAGATTCACACACATGCATCTGTTCACCAACCTTTTGTTATAATGTCAAGGGCTCTCCTGTGGGTCTGCTGATGGAAATTTTCTATCTTCTTCCTGGCATAAACTACACAAAAAGTGCATTGTCTAAGGTGTTCAGCTTCAGAGTCTTTAAAAAACATGAAGAAATTTGACAAGCAATTGGCATGAAGAGTCTTTCTAGATTTTCATGTTGTTTACCTTCAGGTTTCTATTGTTGTTTTGTTTATACTGAATGCAAAGCAATTTGTTTATTTGCTTTTCTTTTTTTTTTTTTTTTTGTGGGGAAGACCAGCCCTGAGCTAACATCCGTCGCCAATCTTCCCCTTTTTGCTGAGGAAGACTGGCCCTGGGCTAACATCCGTGCCCATCTTCCTCCATGTTATATGGGACGCCACCACGGCATGGCTGACAGGCAGTGCGTCGGCGGGCGCCCGGGATCCGAACCGGCGAACCCCGGGCTGCCAAGCGCGGACTAAACCGCTGCGCCACCGGGCCGGCCCCTGTTTATTTGCTTTTCTTTTTGTTGTTATTGTTTTGGCAACTTGTCTTTATGGTCTTTCTAATATATCCAGAATAGAAATGACCACTTTCATTAATTGCACTTAGAAAACATAAGTGAGCATTGAATTGGATATTTTAGAAAGGCTCCATATAGTTAAGTGACTAAAACTGCATCATTCAAACAAGTATTAAGTAAACTGATAACATATAATTGTTTGAGGTCTGGCCTTTGCTCTCAGCTTCTGGGAGGTAACCTCTAAGCCTTTGGAATGTCCTGCCTGATAAGAGTGTATTTGTTTACCTGGGGACCTTGGGCCACTTAGACACTCTATGCTAATAATGTGATTTATGGTGCGTTCTTGAGCCATGTGGTAACAGCTCAGATCTCTGGAGGGGTGAAGACTAAGGTCAGACATGTTGGTGGTCAACAGTGTCAATGAGCCAAGCCCGAAACTCTGGAAAATTAAGGCTTGGTGATTTTCCTGGTTGGCAGTACTTCAGGCATGTTGCCACACATCATGGCTGAGAGTAAGCCCCATTCACTTGACTCCACTGGGAGAGGAAAACTGGAAGATTGTGTCTAGAACTTTCCTGGCCCCTGTCCTATGTGCTTTTTCTCTTGTCTGACTTTAATCTGTGTCCTTTTGCTATAATAAACTCTAACCATGAGTATAATGGCTTTTCTGAATTCTGTGAGTCCTGACAAATTATTGAACCTGAGGGTAGTCTTGGGAACTCCTAAACTTTGCACTTTCTAATAAATTCAAGATAGAAATTACCACTCACACTAAGTACACCTATAAAACATGAGTCAGTACTGAACTGGATGTTTTAGAAAGTCTCCATATTGGCAAGTTACTAAAACTGAATCATTTAAACAATTATTAAGTAAACTAGGAACATATAATTATTTGAATCATATGATTTCAGTAACAGACAGTTTGCTTAATTCCGTGAGTTGAGTAAAACAGATGTTAGTAAAGAGAACTTCTATTGTATGTTGGAAAAGAAAATGATGAGAAAGGCAGTGCATCTGATTTTGCTCATTTCGGGACCACAAATTTTTAGCTAATCAATATGTGTGATGTAACGATATTTGAAAAGGATCTTTTACTCAAGACATTTTGAAGATATCAAAAGGGCTTGTTCAGAATGACTGAATCTACAAATCATAATGTAAAATAGTTACAATTTACTAGGCATACTTATGGCCAATAAACATAAGAGAATGTATTGTGAGATCTGATATAAATTCTCATTTTTAGGTCAATAAAGAACTGGTGATAATTATTAAAAAGTGCTTCTAAGAGAATAGTTTTTACTGAAGTAGATTTGAGCTAGATTCTTCTTGGATCAGATCCTAGAGATACTTCTGTGGGTCCTAATTATCTCATCTTACACATACTCGTACTTTGCTTTAAGGTACTTTGCCCTGAGATTTTTAACTCTGCCTATGATTTATTCAAAGAATGAGTGGAGAGGTTTTCATCAATTGATTTACATATGTTTTGTCTTTCTCTATTATGAACTAAATGCTGGCTATCTGTTTTGTTGGTGAAGACTGGAGATGATGGCATCATAAGGCAGCTCACTGCTTGTGTGGTCTGGTCCCCGTTCCCCTAACCTCCCTCCTTGACAGTATTTTCACTGTAAGAGGAAAAGCAGCTTATGAATGGATATTTTTCAATCACTTCATGCTCCATATTGGGTATATTACACTAGAAATTTGGGAGAAGGATGCCTGGTAATTTTTCCTGGCTCAGTATAGACGCAGTCCCTGTCTCCTTCTATAAGATTAAAAGACTTTTCAAAAATAGAATAAAGCTAATTCTATAATGCAAGTCCAGAAGACAGAGTTATCCCAGGGTGATGTTACTAATTTTTATTCTTCTGACAAAAATTGCAACCCTTTTCCTTCCTCTTCTCTTTTCTATTTCTTCTTTTAATGAACAATTTAGTTCTGCAGTCATAAGGTAGGGCAGAACAAGGTAGGCATCCACACCTGGTGATGAGGATATTGTGATGGTTCAGATCAGGACATGTTGTTGGAGACTGAACAGTTAAGGAAGGTGTGTGTGTAAGAGGGCTGCTCACAAGGGAGATTAAGAGCCAAGAAGTATGAGGAGAGTGACCACATGGAAAAGGGATCTGGTGTCGGTTGTCATAGCCTGTTGCAGGGTGAGTTGGCATCCATGAGGGGGAACTCTGGGGATGGAGTGTAGGTGGTGAGGAAGCCATTTGCATGGAGGATAAGGTAGTGGAAGTGATGGGAGACTGGTTACTTACAGGGACTTGATCAATCAAGTACATCCTATTAAGGATAATAGGAGTCAGGTTATCACTGTTGGAGAAAGGGGGCTCCAAATATAGAAAATGAGAAAGTTAGAATGAACCCTGGAGTGTTGGATTGGAATTAGAGATAACTATGTGAAATTATAGGCAGGTTTTTTTGTGAGGAAGATTGGCCCTGAGCTAACATCTGTTGCCAATATTCCTCTTTTTGCTTGAGGAAGATTATCCCTGAGCCAACATCTGTGCCAATCTTCCTCTGTTTTGTACGTGGGACACGACCACAGCATGACTTGATGAGTAGTGTGTAGGTCTGTGCCCGGGATCTGAACCTGCGAACACCAGGCTGCTGAAACAGAGTGTGAGAACTTAACCACTATGCCACCAGCCAGCCCCATGAACTTACAGTTTTGAATAGAGTCAGTTCTCCTATAATATGACATACACATTCCAAAAATTGTCACATGATGCAAAATCACACAAGAAAAACCACAGGGCTTATGGAAAAATGAGGTTGGAGGAAATACTTCATTAGTGATACATATAAAAAAAAGGTTGGAACATGAAAAAAGAATTATAGCACAGTTTACACATGTTAAGTAGGTAAGAAATACATAAATACTGTACTAAATATGGCACTTGACCTTGAACAGGACCAGAAGCTTGCTTGTGGAAGTAGGTGTCAGAAGGATCGTAGCTACTGAGTTACTGTGGAGTGGGGGAAGGAGAGTTATTTGAAATCAGACACAGTTGTAACACCGGATGAGATGGGTGGCTCATAGTACACGAAGTGAGCTGAAGTAGATGGCAGATGTTGGAAATATATGTGTGTGTGTGTGTGTGTGTGTGCGTGTGTTTTGTATACAGGCTTGTTTCAACTGGGCAGAATTTTCTGTGTTCATCTCATGTCTCTTGCAAACGAAATCATGCCTAAGCAAACGAAGTTTGTGCTATGCTCAGATTGTTCCTTAAGATATCAGTTGTATTGAAACAGAATCACATATTCAAAACAAGTGTTAAAGCAGGACTCATTGTATATAGAAATATATAATAGCTGTTGAAATAATTGTAGACGCAAATGCATACATTCATACACATACATTCATATTCTCTATCTTCAACCACTGGGAGGGCCTTGGAGAGGCAACATTCCGATAGCAATGAGCACATTTAGCTCTCAGATCTCAGAATCTAAATACCACTAAAAGAAACCAGAACTTGGAGAAATGGGTGATTCTAGAGCTGGAATGGGGAAACTACAAGATAAGCACATGTCAGAAAGACATAGGAACCAGCCTGAATAGTTTCCTACTGGCCAAATCTGGGACAGTTTTATCATCACAATAAATAACGATTGTGATGGATTGTAAATAACTGAATAAAATTAGAAATCGTGAGTCTCTATTGATGTTAATTAGTAAATGAAGAAATGAAAAGATCGGAGAGGAATGGGACATTTATGTAGGAACATGAGATATTTCACATTGCTTTCCCACAAGACAATATTAATCACAGAATAAGAACAAGAAACTTTAAAGTGGAAAAACAGGCACGACCTTCCCCAATAATCAAAGTGAGAGATTATCAGTAATGGAACAAGTTCAAAAACAAGTTCCACTTGGTAGGATGCAGTGAGAAGCACATAGGTTCACTTTTGTGATGTTGCTGTTAAAGTTGTATAACCTGAATCTAATCATTAGGAAAAATTGGGCAACCCCAAATTGGAGACATTCTATAAAATAACTGGCTATAATCTTCAAAAATGTCAAGGTCATGAAAGCCAAAGAAAGACTGGGGAATTGTTACAGATTGAAGAACTAAAGAGAGATGACAACTAAATGCAAAAGGTGATTCTGAACCAGATCTTTTTGTTATAAAGGACATCATGGGGACATGTGAAATTTGAATGGGGTCTCAGTATTTGATAGTAGCTATGGATTGAATTGTATCCCCACCAAATTCATATGTTGAAGCCCTAACTCCTAATGTGACTATATTTGGAAATAGAGCTTTAAGGAGGTAATTAAGGTTAAATGAGGTCAGAAGGATGGGGTTGTAATCCAACAGGATTGATGGCCTCATAAGAAGAGGAAGAGCTCTTTCTCTCTCTATGCACACACACCTAGGAAAGGCTGTATGAGGACATGGAGAAGGCAGCTGTCTGCAAGCCAGGAAGAGAGAACTCATCAGGAACCAAATCGGCTGGCACCTTCATCTTGGACTTCCCAGCCTCCAGCTGTGAGAAACAAATTTCTGTTAAGTCACCCAGTCTATGGTATTTGTTATGGCAGCCCAAGCTGACTAAGGCAATGGTCCTAATTTAGCAATGTTAATTTCCTGATTTTGATGGTTATATTCTGGTTAAGAGAATATTTCTTTATAGAAAATATACACCAAAGTATTCAGGGATAATGAGGCCAGAAACTTAAATGGTTCGGGAAAAAAAAATTATTTGTACTGTACTTCTAACTTTTTCTGAAAGCTTGAGATTGTTTCCAAATAAAATTATTTTAAAAACTTGCAGAAAGTCTAGTTATTTCAAAAAGGTATTGAGCAAAATATCTAAGTATTTTCTGAGGACATTTTGCCCCGCTTTAATAGGTTTCATTTTATTAGGATAACAATAAAATACACAGAAAGGCTGACATTTGGATTTATGCTGATAAAAAAATTTACGAAAATATCAACTAGTCACTTTAGAATAATTTTTTTTTTTAAATCAATTGACCTGCATATCCAAATGCACTTTCTGGAGTAGATTTGAGCTTTCATCACGGAAAAGCAGAAAAAACATGGGAATTGAGACTTTTTTCCCCAGCACTGTGAGCTGGACATTGTGCTAGGCACTCTCATATATTAAGCAAGAAACAGCTCTTTTTCTAGTTCATTGCTTTAAACTAGAGACGTAAAAAACTTGACCCTGGGAAGAGATTAGGCACTTGTTTGGATTTTATTTATTTTTATGGAATAATATTTTTCTGTTCATTGAAACTATACCTTGTGTAGAAAAAAGAACTTTTCAAGAATGAATAATTTTCAAATAAGTACTGATATTCTTTTGTGATCAGAAAAGTAACTTCTACCTCACTCATCATTTTATCTAATTCATATATGGAAATCAGTTAAGGAATACAATTTGAAGGATTATAAATTCTGATATTGTTTGTTGATATAAATGGATTATGAATCTTAGGAGAAATATGTCATGTATCAAATCCACACTTTAGGGATTAAAATATCCCCAATACTCATGACTCAGTCAGTAGTGGCAGAATGCTCAAGTCTAAGACTCTTTTCTCCAAGCCTGAAGTAACTTACTCGAGGCTGGACTAGACTGCTGGTTATGCAGTGCTGAGATCTCTCTCTCTCACAATCTTTTCACAAATACTTGAAATTTTACCAGTAGAGATTCATTTCTCTGTGCTTTTATGACAACTTTCACAAAAAGCATTTGGAGTTGATTGCAAAAGAAAAAACCTAAAATTTGTAGTCAAAAGATCTAAGTTTGAATGTCAGCTCTGTCATTTAACAACCCTCTGAATTATTACAAATCCCTTAACCAGAGTCTCAGCTTCATTAGTGTTAATATCTAACTCAGAGGGCCATTTCAGGGATTAAATTGGATAATTCACGGAAAAGTCCCTAGGTAATGTAAATATCTTAAAATTTTAAAGGAATATTAAGAAAATTTAACTTTTTCTAACTTTTAAGTGACCCTGTCAAAAATGTTACCCTTCATCCTCAAAATAACTCTTCAAAGTAGATATTATCTCTTTTAATAGTTGAATAAAGAGCCTCAGAGAGAAATTATTTTGTCTAAGGACACTTAAGTAGTAAAAGACTAAGCAGGAATTAAATTCAAGACCTGGAACACTAATGGGCACCAAAAAAAGGGAGAAAGACTTTGTCCAAAAGGGAACTTTTGGGATCTGTACTTATTGTCAATTTCAATCTAGGAAACATCTGTAGCTGGTTAACAAGACCAGGTGTTCTGGCTGGAAGCTAACATAGCCACTCTCATTTAGATTGGATAACACTGGGATAGATAGTATTCTGAGAGACCCTCAATGAATACCCATCAAAATAAGGCCAAGACAAAAGTTAAGGTCACTAATTTAAAAGGACTGGATTTTATACCCCTAAAAAGGATGGAACCTAGGTCTAGGGATGGACAGAGATAGAGGTGGGTGATTTAGGAAATAAAGTACAAAGGGGAGAGATTTGACAGTTCATGGGTTTGTTAACCAACTCCTTCCAATTGCTATTCTCCCCAGCTGACTTATCCCACCAACCCATACACACGTAAACACTCACACGCACAAATAATGTCTATCTTTAAAAAAAAAGACAGAGTTGATTGAGAAGACTTCCAATCTTTGATTTTATGAGCAAGGTGGTCTCCAGGGAAAAGATCTTTGGCTTTATTTTCAGTAGAGTTGAGTCTTAACTCTGTCTCTGGCTTGCTGTATGCTCTCTTTATGTAAAAATATTTTTTCCTGGCAAGTTTTCCTTGAATGGCTGAGTTTTATTTAGGTTCTCCTCTCCTCTTATCTATGACACTCTGTGTATGCTACCATTTTAGCACTCTTCACTCTTTATCGCTGATCCACTAGCTATATTCCTGGCTGAGCTGTTAACAGATATGTTTTTTCTTGAGGTCAAAGGCCTTGTCCAATATGACTTTGTATTTACAGAGTCTGGCACATGGCAGGTGCCCAACAAATTATTATTGAATAAATGAGTAATTGAGTAAATAATAAAAATTCCCTTGCTTTTTGAGGCTGATTTTCTTCATTTGTTCACCCATTCAATTATTTATCCATTCATCCACTGAACAAACATCCCTTAAACATGTGCTCTATTCAAGATGTGAGGGTTACAAAGAAAAAAATGAGCACTATCAACTCTTAATAAGTTCAGTTTTTCATCTTCAAAAGGAAAATGTAACATTATCAAATTGTCAGTTACATCAAGTGGCATCTTTGTACCTTATTTAAGTGGGGAGATGGGAGCTTGAATGTGTCCCTCCTGACCTCATCCCACAACTCTAATCAAACTCAGGCCCTGTCTTGAGCTGAGCAGTAATTGGGCCTGGAGGATGTAAGACCTTTGGATTCTGGAGGGGAAAAAAAACAAAGCTGGTAGAGAACTTTCCTCCTCTGTATTGGAGAAGAGTTTGGAGGCAGTTGGCAGAGAGCCTTGGGGTAAGGGTCTGGGTACTACTGGTTTGCAGAGATTTGTGAATTCCCAGGGAATGGCGATATCTCCCTGACCGAGTGTTCCTGGGATGACAGTGGGTCTCCATGGCCACCCATGAGCTGCAGGAGGGCTTAGCAGATGCACTGAGTCCCTTCTGGCCCTGATTCTAGAATAACACCAAGCATTGCCTGATGAAAAGACTGAGAGAGAGACTTCATTCAAGTGCCAAATGGGGGCATTATATTTTGACAATCTAGCAAATCTCTGACACATTCTGCCAGAGATTACTGTACCTCCCTTCATTCTCAATATTGTTGCCACCCAGGGCTGGCTCTGTGGATGAGTGGTTAAAAGTTCCACATGCTCCGCTTCAGCAATCTGGGTTCACGGGTTCGGATCCCGGGTGTGGACCTATGCCACTCATCAGCCATGCTGTGGCGTCAACCCAAGTACAAAATAGAGGAAGATTGGCACAGATGTTAGCTCAGGGCGAATCTTCCTCAGGGGAAAAAAATCAATATTGTTGCCAAGCAAGACACCTCAGCAGCTGGAACTTAACTGCCACCCCCCCCCCCCCAGGTAATACACAAAATAAGTTGACAATCCACGTACAGAGCCCAGCACCCGGAATGAAGAGAAACTAAAGAACACACAAAATAAATGGCTTCTAACAAGATAGAGCTACAGGAGAGGTCCTCCCTTAGATCAGCAGAGCTCTCTTATCTCGTGCAATAAACAGTTAAAGACCATGGAAACAAAGTCTGGGGAAGCCTGAAAATATTTCAGTTTTACCAAACTGTCTGAAATTGCAGTTAATAATTATAGGCCAGTCTTTCAGATGTAGACAAAAACAAAGAATAACAAAAACTTCCTGAAATTGATCATCTCAGTAGAGCTTAAAATTGGCCAATTAATATATATCAGCCTATTAATATAAATAGTATTATATGATATCTTCAATGTTTTTTGGAACAGTTGAAGTATAAATAATGTTATTTAAAAGTTGACAGAACTGGGTTAGACTTTGAACTTGATCTTGAACGAAAATAGTACCCCACTTCCCAATAAACAAAATCATAAAAACAATTAAGGAGGTACAAGCATAGCGCACACACACACACACACAACTTTGCTGGATCTATAAAAATGGACAATGATCAGCAAAAACAAACAAACAACTCAGTAGATAAACAGAAGGAGCAGAGAATCTCTGTTAAAGTCAATGAAATAAAGACAGGAAAGGTAATAGATTTGGATAACAAATCCATTAGACTTTCCATGTGAATAATGGGAATGCTAGAAGAAGAAAAATGAACAGATGAAGAAGAGGAAGTTATTAAATAGCTGAAGGAAGTTTATCTGAGCAGAAGACTAAAATCTTCAAATTAAAATGCTTCGGTAGATTCCAGGCGTGATCAATAAAAAATGACATATACTATTGTGAAAAAAAAGACCACTAACTCAGAATTAAAAAAATAAGACTGCAGTTTATAAAGAACTTTGTTGCAGGAAGGCAGGAGAGAGTGTTCACGAGCCAGGAGTTGACGACCATCACAACCCAGTTCCTGAACACATCAAAATTATAGGCTTTTAAAAGATACCTGAGTACACTCAAGACCCTCTAAGTTCGCCTTATGATCAGCAGGGAATGAGGGGTCTCAGGACATCCTGGTAGTAAAGATGATTCTTTGTGATGATCACAAGAGGGGAACAGTGGACTTTAGAAGTCAGCACACTACAAAAAGCTCACGTGAAAGAGAAATGGATGTATCTTTGAAAGAAGTCAGCTATTTGTCTAGAAAAATATTTAGGATCTATAAATTATACTATTTTTCTAGAGGAATAAAATACTAAATGATTAACTGTTAGTTGTAATTTTTAAGTTCTTGAATTTGGGAACTGAAGTTCTGTTAATTATGGCAGGGCTGATTTCCTCACTGATACCTAGGCACATCTGGCAAGATTCCAGGACTCCAGAAATAGAAGAAAAATCTTAAAAACTTCCAGAAAGAAAAAAAAAATTCATTTCTCTAGAAATGGTTTTATATGACTATGTAAATTACCTTTTCTAAAATTCAGTTCTTTAAAACTTATCCTATAACATGAGACATTAACTTGACTTTTTTATAGTCAATACATAGTAAGTAACAATTTATTTGGATTGAGTGTGGACTAAATATGACACTGTGTTTGTGTGTGTGTGCTTGTCACTAAAGTGAATTCTAACCTCAAAGAAAGGAGAGCCAAAGACAAATGCTTTACTTTTTAATAACACTTAATCCATTGAAATTTAATGCAAAATAGACTTTTGTCAGATAGCATTTGCGCTCTTGTTGCAAATAGTAAACATGCAAAAGGAATTAAGCATAAGAATATTCAAGCAAAGACCTAACATTACTAACTAGACCATTTTGAATATCAAAAAAGTACTACCAAAACAGTCCTATTTATATACATACATTTCTTTCATATTTCTTATATAGATTTCTTAAATAGATTGTTTCATTGGCTTCAGTTTTATAATCTTTGGGATTGAAGATGTAGTATCTACATTAAAAAGCTGACGATTAGAAACTGTTGATTTCTTTGTCAATCTACCTCTATGGGGAAAAAATACAAGAATATACATGGAATGTTCACCCTGTACCTACCCAGGGGCAACCTGGGAGTTCTGAATAGAATCCATTTGCCCATCTGTTTTATAAGTCACATTTCTTCAATTAAACAATCGTTGAATATCAAGAGACAGCACCAGATTATGTTAAAATATTTTTACACTGGACATTTGAGGTTCAGAATCTATCCATTTTGGTCCATATTCTCTTTGGATGTTGCCTTTTTGTTCATTTACACTTGGTTCTAGATATTGGGAAAGGAAGCTGAGACGCAGGAATGGTATTTACAATCTAATTTCCAGACGAGTGTGGCCGCCAGGTTCATAGTATTCTCCTCCGTTTGGGACCTTTAAAGAAAACAAGATCAGTTTTGCAGTTTCTTTTATAGTTTCTTTCCCTGGGCCTGTCAGAGGTTAGTTAGAGGTTAGAACTGAAACAAAGGTATTTTTTGTAATTATTATCCAAGCTTAGAAAGAACTGGGAATAAAAATTGTTCAAATTGGGGAAAAATAAAAGAACAAAAATATTTATCCCACCCACTCTGACTACATTCTCTATTTCCCAAAGCTGTTCTCCCTCAAAATCCTGTTGAAAACACCCAAACATCTATCACTCTTCAGCTTTGCAGGAAGTAATTTGGGAGAAAAAGTCAATGGAGTAAAGAAGTAGAAACTGGAGGACAGACAGAGGCTGATGTTTTGTTGTTCTAGAACCTCTTGTTGTGCACTAGGTGAGATTCTTCAACCTTCCCCGGTCCACCTGCTTTTGCCTATTTTTTTATATGGTATAAAACCTCACGCCATTGCTCGGATTCCTATTATCTTTACGAGCAGTTTTTTATTGCTCTCAGAAGAATAAAAGGGCATTTGCTGATAACTTCTGTCTCTTCTGCATCTAGTTTCTGCTTTGGAAAATACCATAAATTCTGATTTAATCTGTCTGGACACATTGTCTCAATTTCTCTCTATAAATAGGGAGTTCATCCAATTTCACCACACAGGATGTCACACAGACATGTAGACTTGAGGTGAGCAAAATTTTCACCAGTGGAGTCACTTACATCCTTGCTTAGAACACCGTAAGGTACCTCCCAATAGACAGAATCATCGTAGCACTGCTCATCAGATGACTGTCCCCAGATAGGTAGCTTTAGAATTAAACCTGCAGTGATAGGGAGAAAATAAGACATGTTATGATGCTGAAGAGGAAAAGCTACTTGCATAGTAACTAAAATATTGTTATAAAATCATCCTCTTGAGCTTACATGATTACTTTACTTCCAGAAGTTTAGAACATTTTCTAATTTACCAATCGGTATGTTTATTAAGCATCTATTATGCTGAGAGCATAATGTACAGGGAAGTGTTTACTTTTATGCTGACCTGTGAGCAGCCCTCCAATGACTGCTGTTCCAATGGAAGAAGCTAGTGCAAATGCCTGGCTGGGCACAGTATACCTAGGAAGCCAAAAGAAGAGAATGTTGTTATTTGTCCAGGACTCAAATCTCATCTCCGGAGGGCGTGGATGCCTGCCATCTTCAGGCCAGATGCAGCATTACACTCAAGCAAACGAACGTTTGTTACAATTTTTATTTTATTTCATATTTTTATTTTCCTTGAAATTCTTGAGCAATCTTAGAAATCCTCATAAGCACTTAAACAAAAAGCACCCTTTTCTTCAGGAATGATGAAAAGATCTTCCTTAGAAAGGGTTTAGTATTTTTCTAAAAATGTGGTACCAGGTTCTGATCCCTGATCCAGCTGATCCAGCAAATATTTGAGCGCTCTTTGTCCTCTGTGCCAGCTTCTCATCTAGACACTGAGGAGAGAGTAGTGTACAAAACAAACGAGGTTCCTCCTCTCTTCACTTCATCCCAAAAGAAATAATTGTGATAAAATTCAAAAATCAATAAGGTCAGAAAAGCTAATTTTAGCATATCTTATAGGGACAACTCACTGAAGATGTTAAGGTATATCTCTACGTCATCTTAGAAGTAATTACCCTAAAGTGAAATTAGTAAAAAATTCCTCGTGATTTTGGGAATGGAAGAATGTAATTCAAAACAGCTATTGAAATGCATAAAGGTGTTACGTGAGGGAGAAATGAACTAGGAATGTGGGAGTCTCCCGAGCACAGTGCCTCACTCTTAGCCGGCAATTAATAAATAGTTGTTGAAAGACTGAATGAGAGATTGCAGGGAAGCAAACGCATAATTGGAAAACAAGTGTGTGTTGGTGTTTCATCCTCATCATCCAAGGGAAAGAATGCACTAAGCTCAGATTTTTTTAATCTTTATTTGAGGGGTTTAAATTTTTCTGTTTTGTAAAAAATTGTACAAATAACACATGATCATTATACAAATGTTAGAAACTGCTAATTAAGAAAAAGAAGGGAAAAAGTTTAATTTCCCTCAAATCCTATCACTATAAAAATGTAAAATAGAAACATATATTTGTACAAAAAAGCAATCACGTTATAATACTGATTTTCCATTAACTCTTGTGTCCTTTTATGTCGGTAAATGTAGATTTGGATCATAATTTTAATTGCAACAGAGTATTACACTGTACAAATGTACTGTAATTATAGTTCTATAGGTTGGATATTTAGGTTGCTTCCAATATTTGATATTTTTTCAAATGCTGTGAGAACACATCCCTTGATGACTATACTTATGAACTTCTCCAACGATTTCCCTAAAATCAAACCTACCTAGAAATGAGATTATTAAAAAGTATTAAAGTATTATTAGTATTAAAGTATAAAAAGTATTATTATTAAAAAGTATATAATTAGTATATAATTAATAAAATTATATACTTCTTAAAGGCTTTTCCAAATAGAAAATTGTACATTTTATATCCCCTTTTCTCTCCTTTAGCTACCCTTCAGTATTATTGTTTATTTCATCTTTATCAATTTGATAACTGAAAAACTGGTAACTTGTTTTAATTTGGATTTCGTAGATTACTAGTGAGGTTGAATATTTAATATATACTTATTCATTTGATTTTCTTCTTTTGTAAACTGCCTGTTAATTTTAGCCAGCCCTGGTGGTCTAGTGGTTAAGATTCGGTGCTCTCACCACCGCAGTTCAGGTTCTTTTCCAGGTCAGGGAACCACACCACCCGTCTGTCGGTTGTCAGATTGTGGCAGCTGCGTGTTGCTGTGATGCTGAAAGCTATGCCACCAGGATTTCAAATCCCAGCAGGCTCACCCCTGGTGAACAGGTTTCAGCAGAACTTCCAGACTAAGAAGGACTAGGAAGAAGGACGTGGCCACCCACTTGCAAAAAAATTGGCCATGAAAACCCTATGAATAGCAGCGGAGCGCTGTCTGATTTGGCACCTGAAGATAAGAGGATGGTGGGCAGGGTTCTGCTCTGCTGTACACAGAGGCACTAGGAGTCAAAATCCACTTGATGGTACTAGCAACAACTGCTAATTTTATCAGAATTTGCCAAGATCTTTTGCAAGGTATTAAAACATATTTTTGATGAAAAGTTTTCCATTTTAAAATAGGCTTGGAAAACACTAGGTTAAACAAAATCAACAGCATTATTAGAGTTAGGCTCACATAATTTGCAAAAACGTCCCTTAAGAAATTAACTTCTCCTTGTTCTATGCTTACCAAGAAACCTGACTTGTATTTTAGTGTTCTAAACAGACACGTAGGAGGAAATAGCCTTGGCTCTTGGACAAGGTATTTTATCTGATGTGTGAGATATGTGTGAATTTTACCCATGTGAACGGGCCTTCCAAGGCTTACCCTCTGCCCTAACTCCCCCTAAGAAAGTTGAGAAGTTGTTGCTAAATTTACATCCCCAGATTAGACTCTAATCCATGGAGCCTACCCTCAAACTGGCCACCCAGTGAGATCCAGCCTCCAAGAGCCAGACAGCCTAGTTTGATTGCATCTATGGAACTGGTCTAGGCATGATGCTCAAGAATTCCTCTATTCCTAATCGTGAGGCACCTCTTAAGAGCGGTTTACACACTGTAACACTTGGGAGTTGAGCTCGTTGACTCATGCTTGATTTGTATTAAAATATGTTAGCGCTTGGTCTGAACATTATGTCAGGTCCTAGAGAGAACTGAAAGAAAATGTGGCTATTTCTGGGGTTGTCCTTCAAATTTGCAAAAGGGGTAAAAAAGAAAACATACACAAGAAATGGGTCAACTATACACATAAGGGAGGAAGCACATTTTCTATTCAGTAGAAAATACGATTCAGCAAGTTTTTTGAATATCATTACTGGTTTCAACAAGGTTAATTTTTAATCTGCTACAACAGAAGAGAAGATGTTTCTTTTCAAATTATGCAACTCTAGCCAGTAATCGCTTTGAGACATTTTCAAACACATATTCATCTTTTCTTCTTGCTTTCAATTAGCTTTAAAAATTGAGCATTTTGATTCCTCTCTGAGTGGTCTGGACTCCATGATCTTCCTAGCTGTTTTGCATGGATGACATTCATATCAAATTGTTTCAATCTTTTTGCCTAAAAGCGACAACTGATAATAATAATGTACAACTAAAACCCCACAATGTTATAAACTATTAAGACATCAATAAAATTATTAATTAAAAAATAATAATAATAAATAAATAAAAGTTACAACTGATGGCTTATATCATCACTTTCCTTCTCCTGGATTTAATTGGTATCTGTTCTTCCTCTGGTTATTTAAATAAATACCTATGGCCCCTTTGGGAAGAATCTAGGTCTGTTAGAGCTTGAAAGGATTTTAGAGAATAAACAGTACCATTCTCTCATTTTATGGAAGAGAAAACTGAGAACCAGAGAGGTAGAGTGATTTGTCAAAGGCTGCATAATTAGTTAATAGTGAAGTTGGAGTCATATGCCAGCCCTCTTTGTTCCCCCAATCCAACTGCTTTCCACATTAGGCTAACTCGCTCTTCTTTGTGTGGATTGGATGGAAATGATGGCTCAGCTCATCACACATGACCCCTCCTCCATTTTGGTGGGACCAAGTAAAAGAGTAACTAAGCCTTCTGTAATCTGATTGTGATGATCAAATAGCCCTATCCATCTGCTAGAAGACAGTTGCCTATGGTAGAGGAATTTAAATTAACACTGTTAATTTAAAAAAATTAATTATGTTAATTAAGACACATCTTCCAATATAATTCTATTCTCTCAGTTATGTCTCTTTGGCTTCAATATGGACAATACTTATGAACTGTGGCCTGGATTACTAAAGAAACAGCTCTCTCATCACTGGATTTCTCAGAGTGAGAGAAAACATCATTGGACCTTAGGGGGAAGGAAAATCCATTCTTTCACTCACTTGTCAGATGATACGCCCACGGCTACAGCCACAATGCCTGCGAGACCTCCTATCACACCAGGTAAGCCGTGCAGGCTTTGGACCCCACATGTATCATGGATCCTCAGTTTAGTAGCAAAAAATGGCTAAAATTATAAAAAGAGAAAGGTTTGTTTTGTTAGATATACAGAGCTCTATAACTGAAGCAAATGACTGACCACGCTGGAAAAATTTTATATATAGCCCAGTTTGCCAGCCATATCTAAAACCCAGTTAAGTTAACGAATCTGAATACATTTGGTGGCAAAACTGCTCATTTCAGTCTTCAGTAGAAGGATTTTAAGGTGAGTGATTTCAAGTCCTACTCATTCTTACCCACTGATGATATCCTAAACCCCCTTAAAGGGCACAAAGTCCCTAATGATACAAAACAAGCAACAAAACCTTTAGTGGAACTGCCCCAGGGAAAGTAACACAAGTACTTAACACTCAGTTCATACTAAGTTATAAATAACCGATAGCAGATTCTTTCATGCCGCACAAAAGTAGTCAAGAAAGGGTAGAAACCACTGGATGACTGAAATGTGAGTGTATTTCTGAGGGGAAGGCAAATGACGCCCAAACAAAGAGAAGGGCTTAGGAAAGGAATTTTTATAGCTTTTCTCTGCTGGTGAGATGTGAGAAGATGATGGCGCAGATTCAAAGTTTGACTCAGAGCATCTGTCACACTTACAGTCAGGAACTTGAACCCAAACACGGAGATGGTTCCTGCAATGCTCCCAATGATCATGGAGAAATACGGCTGAATCTCCATGTCCGCACAAGTGCCCACAGCAACTCCTCCAGCGAGGGTTGCGTTCTGAATGTGAACCTGTGTGAAGCACAGAAGCATGGCCGAAGTAAGCTGAGTGAGGCAGCATTCAGAAGGACTGAAGGGATCTTGGGTTCGGTGGACCCTATGTCACACTCTTCAGCTGAAAAGGCTACGGATTCTTTTTTAAAAAGAGGGTTCTTTGTAATGACAGAAGGCCTTTCTTCCAAGCAGTTGACAATTGCTATTTTTCTTGCCAGCGTTCCTTGGTAGTGCAGGAGTGATCAGGTTAGTGAGACCACTCTGGGGAGGGATTTGAGGAAATCAGTTCCTCTCGTCGAGGAAGGGCGGAAGTGTATAAAGTAATTTTTCCAGCAGTGTTTTGCCTATTTATGCAGTTTGGGAACTCATATGGGGTTATGATGAACCAAAGGAGGCCTATGGCTGCTGTGTGCTGTGTCTAGTCTATGACATTCTAATATTTGAAGACACGTGGAAATGTACACATTACATATGAAAGACAACAGCTTTCCCAGTGTCACTGTACTGAGGACATTTGAGGATGACAGAAAGAGTAACCAATTTCCGTTCACTGGAATTCCTCAGAAAAATCATATTCTGGCTGTTCTGTCTGCGGAGGAAAGGTTATCAGTACTTTTAAAAGAGAACCACTGAGCCGGACATGTATGATTGTTTGTTTTCAATTTTCTCGCATTAAACAATTTGTACAGAACTGAAATACACGTCCTTAGCTATGCTTGAAAAAATTACAATATCCTTTGCCTCCCTCAGGTTAGAAAAGAAGAGTGGCTGATCTGAGGATTACTCCGGCACTGCCCATTCTCTAGCTCGTTGGCAAGAAACTCAAAAGACCAACTTGGGGGGATTTTTAAAAACATTTTATTTTGAAATAGCTTTACACTTATGTAAAAGTTGCAAAAATACTGCAGAGTTTTCAAATATCCCTCACGCATTCTCCCTCAATGTTAACATCTTACATAATCATAGAACTAGGAAGTTAGCATTGATATAACACTATTAAAGACCTCATTTGAATTTCACCAGTATTCCCACTAATGTCCTTTTTCTTTCCCAGAATCCTGTTCAGGATCCCACATTGCATTTAGTTGTTATTTCTTTGAGAGGAATATTTGTAGTTGGGAAAATAGAATCAGCCTGCACCATCCCACTCTCTTTTTCTACTCTTGACAAGTCGTGTTTCTAAGGAAGTGTTTGTAAGTATTTGGGGACAGTTAGCTCTATCATCTGAGCTAATACACTTGAGAAATACACCTCAAATCCTTGATTTTTGCATGACTATGTGCCCTACCAGACCGTAAATTTCTTAAGAACACTTTTTCATTTGCCAGAACACACATTTGATGAATGAATGAATGAATGACATTTTCAAAATATTCTCCAAGGTCTGCAGTGATGTGCTTTGTGTTGGCAGCTCAGCAGTGATGCAGAAATGACCTACTCTTCTGAGCAACCATCAGTTTCGCTTAGTGGAACTTCCATGGGGGTTAATATGGCACTTACCATATTAAGCTTGCCTCGCTTCTCAGTGAGGCTGGAGAGCGCGTAGGTTGTGAGCACGCAGGCAGCAAGAGACAAGTACGTGTTTACAATGGCCATGTACCGTGTTTCTTCAGTTTCAGCGATGGCTGAATTAAAGCTAGGCCAAAACATCCATAGGAAAAGAGACCCTGCAGGAAACCACAAAAAGGGATATTAGTTTTGAATAAGGAAGACAGTCCAAGGGAGGCAGTTTGCCTTGGGCACTGACAATGTCTCCACTTTTAGGCTTGGTTATCCACGAGTTAGGGGAAGAAGGAGTACTGAGCCAACACAAACAAAAGTAGCATTCAGGGGATGTTCCTTCTTGAACATCTTCACACCTATGTCGGACTTAGCCTTCCCTCGTGCCTGACCCAATAGACAAGAATCAGGCAAATACATCCCTACTCACCAATCATTGCAAACAAATCTGAGTGGTACACAGACTTCTCATTCTGATGCCCCTTTCTCAGGTCTGATCGATATAAGATGCCTGCTACAGTCAAACCAAAATAGGCCCCAAAGGCATGGATCGTCATGGATGCTCCAACATCAGAGGCCTGAAGGGCAAAACATTCATGTAAATAGCGATGAAACTGAGTCTTTCTATAGGAGGAGAGTCAACGAAAGGCCTGCTTCACTGGTTAAAGTATATAAAAAAAATAAATCTAGAGAGAGAAAGAATGCGCCAGAGAAGGGGAGAGAGAACGGGATAGTGAAATAGAAAAAACAGGCCTTGGAGCCACACAGAACTGACTTTCAATTCTAGGTCAGGTACTTTCTTGTGATGTGACTTTAGACAAATTACTATCCTTTGAATCTCAGGTTCTGTAAAATGGGGAAATTGTACCCAGTGAGCATAGCTGTGGTGAGCCCTAGATGAGGCCATGTCTGTAAAGCGTTAGGTCCTTAGTGGGCACCCCAATACATTTTAGGTTATTTCTCCAGGTTGGGGAGATTCTCAGTGAAATATGATGTACTGCACTTGGTATGAGATGAAGATGATGTTTCATTCACTTGACATTGCAGTTACAGCTCACTTAACTGCAACTCAAAGACGTGAAGCTTCCAAGAGCCTGAGGCTTTGCCACAGTTTTTCACTCTGCCATGGAGTGGCGTGAAAACCAGTTGCGGTCCAAGATTCACTTGAAGAAATATGTTAGAGGTCCGTCCTTAGGACACTGTATGGATTTGATCCATTTTTCTACATTTTCTGCCTCTAGAGGGAAAGTTCATAATGCCAAATCCAAGACATTGCTCTGTCCTAATTAAGGTAGGAAAACGATACAAGTTTATTAATTTATTTAAGATTTTCACACTTGATAAACTCCTATGTACATTTCAGGTCCAGCTTAATTATCACTTCCTCGGAGAGGCTGTCCTTGATTCCACAACCTAAATTAGGTCTTCCGGGTACACTCTGATAACCTCTCTACTCACTTTTCATAGCATATGTCACAGTTTATAATAATATTTCTGTGTGTGTGTATTTGTGTGCCTATGGGTGGGTGGGTGAAAGTATGATTGTTTGTTTCATGTCTGTCTCCCCCCCTAGATTATAAACTCGATAAAAACAGAGACTTTAACTATTTTGTTTGTCACTGAGCCACCAACACATGACACCTAGAAAGTTGTCAAAAATATTTGCTGTTGAATTAAATATTCGATAGAAGCATAAACAAAATACTGGAAGTTACGCAGAAATATTCGATTTATTATCCTTGGGAGAATCAAGATTTTCATGGAGAAGAAATTTGATCTAGGCTTTAACAAAAGCCTTGGAAAGGGTTATTCACCCAGTAGTTGAAATATAAATAGGGATTGATCATTGATAGGAAATACAATGTAATAAAGAGTTGAGGTGTTAGAAAAATCTAGGTTTGAATCCAGATTCAGACAAGTCACTTAGCATCTGTGATCATCAGTTTTATTGTGTATAAAGAATAACAACATAATACCTACCTTATAGTGTTGTTGTGACAATGAATTGAGATAATGTTTATAAAATTCCTGGTTTACACTAGGCACTCAAATAAATGATGGCTGTTATTACCATTTGCTATGGTATCTCTCCCACCAAGGTTTGTCCCTGCAGAGAGTGGGCATCCACTCTATGTTGTGACCAGAACTGACATCTGAACCTCAGTAAGTATAAATCCTCTAACCCTTACCACAAATATCTCGCCAACCAGATATTCATTGCCAGCAAAGACAGCAATTTCGATAATTGTCATGATCAGCATTTGGACTGGACTTGTTTTTCCCAGGACAGCTCCAAAAGAAATCAAAACTGTGACTGTACTGAAGTCTGCATTGATCATGCTGAGGGAAAAAGAAAGAATACATTGAAGAATATTGCACATCCAAAATAAAACTGAGTTGTAGCCAACTAGAGCATCACCTTATCCAGAGCGTAAGGCCCTCCCCCGCCAGTCCCCATCAGCTCTTCTCCAGGCCTGCTTTTGTCCCCTCCCACTTCCTTACCCTCCCCTCTTCCAATCACCAGACACATTTTAGTTGCTTTATCATTTCCTTTACTTTAATCTATCTGTTCTTTATCTCATTTAGGGTTTTACGTTCTTTTTGTTGATCTGATGAATTATTTTCTAGAGTGCTTACATTTCAAAAACAATCTTAGAAAAATAACTAATGGAAGATTTTTGGTCCCTGGAGCTGAGATGGAAGGAGTAATGATTTCATGCAAGAGGATTTCTCGTATCCTTGAAGTCGAACCAGAGGGGATATAGACATGAATGTAGGAGCCAGCTCAGTGGAGCAAGGCATTGATTTGGACCCTTGGATTCCAATCGTCTTCTGTTGCCTATGGGAGACAATCTGCCAGCCGGTTCTGAGCCTGACTGCCAGGAGACTAAGCAGGGAAACAATTGCTCTGAAACACGATGGTTGAAAACTAAGGGATGCTCACTTTTTGATTCCAATGTGAAATTTCTGTCCATGGTTTTTCAGGAGCCCCTGTGTAATAACGCCCCACTGGAGGCCCAGAGCAGCAATTAATAGGTTGAAGCCCACGCCTCCGAAGCCGTATTTCTTCAGGAAGGTCATGAGGAAGCCAAACCCAACAAATACCATAACATGCACATCTTGGAATACTGGGAAAGAGCAGAGGAAAAAGAAATCCGCATTAGGGAAGTCCTAAGAAAGTGTTACATCATAGCGTATCCCATTTATTAAATGCTACACCCTTTGCATAAAACACTGTGAAGAGAGAGCACTAACTTGGCAGCCAAAGTCTGGGTTTCAGTGCCAACTTGGCTACTTACCCGCCATGACACCTTGGGCAAGTTATTCAGTGTTTGAGCCTTGTCTCGGAACACTAGGCACTATCATACCAGTGTGCCTTTCATCCTCTCCCTGAAAAATTTTCCATTACTTTCCACCTAAGGAAGACTTTGCAAAACACAGTGCAAGCCCCACCCCCTCCTGCAGACTTTCCCAATACTCCCAGGGGAAATGAATATTTCCTCTTCTTTCACACAGCTTCCCGTATAGACCTTGGCTTTAGCCTTTGTCACATTGCATTAGCATTTATTTAGCATGCGTCACACTGTAATAGTGAATTAGTCAATGAGGTGTCCATTTCCTGCACTAGATTGTGAGTCTCTTGATTGAAGAGATTAGGACATATTCATCCTTTGCTCCCCAGAATTTGGCATAAAAACCTGAATAGAGGAAAAGAGGCAATAACGACTAAATGAATGAGCTACAGTCTCCATTCCTCAAATGTGTGTGATAGTACTGGCCCTGGAAATCTTACAAAATCATGGTTTGAGTCGAATGGGATAATGTCTTTGTTAGCACTTTCTAAACCATGAAGCACCAAGCCAGTGTAAGGAAGACTGTACTCTCTTGAGAAACAAATACTTAACTTGGTGTCTGGAGACATAGCTCAGGTTCCCCAGTTCTATCACATGATCGTGTGACCTTGGGCAAGTCAATTCTTCTCTGCGGGCTTCTGCGTTCTCAGATGCAATATTGCAAAGGCCCTATTTCTCAGTTACTCTGAGTGGGATAACCCCCGTGGGAGGGATCATGCAGTAAAGCACTATATAAATAAGACATCCAATCAAATGTGAGATCGTGAAAACACAGGCTCTTCCCTCAAGAAACTTACAGTTTAGTTGGCAAGACATATAATTGGTTGAACCATATGAAATTCATGTTTTTGCATTGAAAGTGCCAATGAAAATTGTTTTGACTATTGGCAATTTCTTATGGTTCAATCTAATAGATACATGAAGCAAATTAAGATCAAATTGGGAAGAAATACAAAGCCAAAGAGAAAAAAATAAACATTTACAAAAGGCACAAACTTCCAGTTATAAAGTAAATAAGTCATGTACAGCAAGGAGACTATAGTTAACAATATTGTATTGTATATTTGAAAGTTGCTAAGAGAGTAGATATTAAAAGTCCTCGTCACAAGAAAAAAATTTTAGAACTATGTATAGTGATGGATGTTAACTAATCTTATCATTGTAGTCATTTGGCAATATATACCAAATCAAATCTTTATGTTATACATTATGTTACACGCATAAAACTAATACAATGTTACATGTCAGTTATATCTTAGTAAAAAAAAGAAAACACTTAAATGTTTAATTAATATTAATCATTGTGGCCAGAAGTTTAAGTGGAAATAGTCATGAGAGAGGACAGCCTGTAAAATATATTTCAAAGGGAACTGACATTAGAGTCCAATTAATGTGTCCAAAGGGTGGAGTCAGGATTTGAATTCAGGCCTGACTCCACCAATTCCTCCATTCATTGTGCTCTGTCGGGTTGTAAGGATAACCAGTGTAGAGTTTTGGCCTCCCAGGCCCTCAGAGACATGCTATTAGTCCTTTGCTCTCTCTACCTCTGTGTGCTTGAGAGTGGAGACCACGGTACCCCACTGAGGCTGTCTACTGTAGTGGATGCTGTGATGCACTGCCCAGATCCTCCCTTCAGAACTGAAGGACTTATTCCTTCCTTTTCCCCCTGCTGTGGGGAGTGCTGCCAGATGGAAGCCCTAAGCTCTCGATTCTCTCTGGGAAATGCTTTTGTCTTGCCAAGCTCTCAGACCTTCCTAAGTTGGCTTGCACCCAATGACTGATTCACATGAGCATCCCATCGCCTCAGGAAAGGACCACCGGAAGCTGGACAACCCCAACTTCAGAGCTTCCTGTGGGGTCAGCTGTGGCCTTCTCTCTCTGCCCAAACCCTTCTCCCACAGGTGTTGATCCTTAAGGCACTCCCTAAACATCTTTCAGACCAGTGTCTGTCTTGGAGGCTGTTTCCAGGGACTTCAACCTGTAACAACTTCCCTGTGGGTTTCACTCTCCTCTGCAGAACTTTCTTGACACAACTTGCATACCAAATTTATTTCAAACTTTGCAAATGAAATCCGACAAACTAATCTGTGGCAGTGATTATACCCAGAAGTGGATGAAGACACCGGCTTTCCAAAGGTACCCGACATTTGAGAAGGGTCCCCTGGAGGCGTGGGGATTTATCCTAAAGTATGACTGTGTGACAAGTAACAGAACAGACAGAAAAGTTTGGCATCATAGATCGAGTCACTAGGGTCCTTTGGTGGTCTAGGAGCCAGTCTGACTTTCATGTACGTGCAGCAAATGTAAGAATAAAGAGCATGAGAAAAACAGACCAATCTTTTCATGATTCAGGCATACACTGGTCTCATTCACTCTTTCGACCTTATCCACACAATGAGCCTTTTGGTCATTTTATTGTTCATTGGGGCCGCATCCTGGGAGAGGCAGAGAGGCAGTATGAAGAGAGTGAGAAAGGAAACAATAGATCTTTGAAAATTGTCCCTTGTTGGAAGCTTTGAGGGAAGTCTCAGAAAGGAGAATGCTGCAGTCTTTTTTCTAGAGAAGTAATGCAGATTGGCAATAATATCACTTACGCTCGCGTTCTGGACACTCATATCTACCCGGGGAAATTCAGAATCAGGATTTCATCTGACCTGCCCATGGGCAACTGTCAACTAACATCAACCTGTTTGGTTTTTGAAATAGAGGCAACCTTTATGTTCATCTTTCTTCACAAATTGTTTTGTCACCATTTAATTTTTATATGTAAACATTTAATTCAGATCATAAACTAAGTTGGAGTGGAACCTAGTGAATATGCATAACTTACTAACTGGCTATGATTGTATTAAACCTTCCTGGGACTCAGTTCTTTCCTCCTTAAAGGAAGGTTTGGATGAAATGAAGTTGAAAGTCTCTTCTAGCTCTACAGTTTGTTTATAGTCACAAAACTAAAATAAAAATAAAGACCCATTTTTACTGACTTCACTGTTTTGTTTTCTTATTACATCAAGTTATTTTCCTAAACATTTTTTTCTTTCTTCTTAGACTATTCCTGTTCCTCCTGTAATCTACTGATTTTAAAGCATGCAGTAACCAACTAATTTAAAAAGTTGTTTTACCTAATTTTGCAACGTTTCACACTGGGAGTAATAATTTTTCAAATTCTGTCCCCATCTGACTTTGAGGGAAAGCCAGACATTTTATGTGGAGGGGGGGAATTTCTTGCATGAACTGTGCATCAATGGTTTTTTCTCCTCTGATCTAATTCTTGTTACTGCTTTTTGCCACAAGGGAGCGTAAGAACATAATCTATTACTTTAGTTGCTACAGAGAGCAAAGTTGTGAAAGCTCTTGATAGATGCTTCTGTATCAAAGCAACAGATAAAAAGGTTTAGAAACAATTAAGTATTATCTTTCATCCTGCTCTCAGAATTTGTGGATGGGGACTTGCGAGAGGGCCATGAGTTTAGTTTTATGGTGCAAGACTCTGTCGTTAAAAAATTAAAGTATCCTCTTTGTAGAAGAAAAAGGGATTTCTATAGGGTTTGGACTTTTGTGAAGTCTTCTGACAGGTTTTAAGAACTGCCAAGACTTGTCTAAATCAGATAATAGGGGGCGATTTTAGCCTCTAGAGTAATTTTGGCAATGTCTGGTATTTTGGTTCTATTTTACTTCCATGTTTATCTTGCAGTAGGATATCTTGCAAGTTCTGACAACTCACCATGTTTAAAATGCAACTGATTATTCCAACTCACCCTCCACCACCACCACCAAGCAAACAAAATGAAACAAAAGCCTCCTTTTCGTCTATTTTTCTATATAGGCCTGCTGCCTACAATGTCCTCTCCACCCCACACCCAGCATTTCCTTACCTGGCAAACTTCTAGACACCCGTCAAGAACCAGATCCTCTGCAGTGTTACTGGACACAGCTGTAACACTGCGCATGTCCCTCTTATTTTATCTCACTTGTTTGTGTGTTTGTTTAGTTACTCTATGTGCTGGCTTATCATTTGTTCAGACTATTGTGCGAGCACTTCCAGTAAGACACCGTTTGAGGAGAAAGTGAATGGACGTGAACAGGTAGTAGTCAGGAGGTGGCTTGGCCCTGATAGACCCCAGCAGAGAGTCTGGCACCTGTAGCTTTTCAGGAAATATCTCAGTTTTGCATGAATAAATGGACCACTGGTGAGGGGCCAATGAGAATTCGTCTAATTAGGAGTACAGGGCTCTTATTCAGAAAAATTGTTTTCATGGATCAAGTGGTAAAAATTGCTCAGCTCACTCTCCAATTGGAGATTGGTTGACTTTCTTATTTTTTTTTTATTATTATTGGTTGAGGGCTGGCAAAGCGTTTGCCATACAGATAGCCTTTTGCTCTTAGTGAGTTCCAGTCTTTTGAACCATTGGGTTTGTGTTCTGAAGTCATCTTTTCTGAGAGACTAGTATCCTTGGGGCAGTATCTTTCCTCCCCCACCTTCCAAATATTTTAATTTTACATATTTCAAATATTCAGAAAAAATGGTACAATGAACAGTTATGTTATTCATCTAGATTTATCAGTTGTTAATATTTCCCATATTTGCACTCTCTCTCTCTTCAGATATGTATATATATATTCTCCTAAACAGTTTGAAACTAAGATGACATTTTGCCACAAACCACTTTAGCGTGAATCCTAAGTAAAAGGACATTCTCCTAAATAACCACAATATCATCATCACATCCAAAAATACAACACTGATGCAGTAATATTAATAAGAATCTAAATTCAAATTTCTCCAGCTGTCCCCAAATTGTCCTTTTATAGGATTTTTTTGACCCATTATCCATTCAAGTTTCATAATTTTCTTTGTCATGTGTCTTTAGACTTAAATTTAGAGCAGTTCTCCACATGCTTTTTATTGGTGTTGGTGTTTTGTCTTTTATGTAGAATGTTCCACAGTTTGGATTTGTTTGATTGTTTCACCATAGTTAGAACCAGACTAAGTATTTTGGCAAGAATATAGTACAGGTGGTGTTGTGTACTTCCCCTTGCATCACACCAGGTGGCGCATAATTTTTTCGTCTTATTACTGGTGATGGTAAGTTTGATCACTTGGTTAAGACTGTCTGCCGGATCTCTCTGTTATAAATGTACCTTTTGCCCCGGAAATAACAAGTAATCTCTGGGGAGATTCTTTCAGATTGGGTCTTCTCCAAAAACTGTTTATCTAATGGTTCTAGCATTCACTGAAACTTGCTGGAATTAATTATTACATTTTAAATTTCAAAATTGTAATTTTCTATATCTATTACTCCCTTTATATTAATTAGTTGGCATTTTTGTGTAAAGAATAGCTTCCTCCTTCTCCCCTCACCCTCCTTTAGGGAATATTTCTATGGACTCATTGAATCCTTTTTTTCTTTATTTCAATGTGTTATAATCTATTACCATCATATCATTATTATTTTTAGGGCCCAATTGTTCCCAGTTTGGCTAGTTGGTGTCCTTGAGGCAGGAACCTGTGTTCTTTGGCTCATATCTCCCCATTAGTTGTTGCGCACTTGGGTTACCCTGTGCTTTCTTTGCCCTAACCTGGAACCAGCAATTTCTCCAATGAGCCCCTGAGTGGGGAATGGTATTTAGAAACCAAAATTTGGGTTCTATTTGTGCCCATTGCTTCCAGTCCTTTTAAGTAGACAACACTATTCAATTCAAAGGCAAAACACCGGGTTCTATTGGAGACTAATATCTTATTGTTAGGTCATAAACCACAGACGGATGTTAATTCAGACATTGTAACAATTCCAGGCAACACAGAATAGCAGGAAGCAATTTCCCAGGAATCATTTCTACTGCACAAATTAGTTGCCCTTGACCTGTAACATAATCTAGATTTGCTGAATCTTTTGGTAATACATGAACTGAATGATATCTGAGTAAATATACAACAAATTCTTAAATGTAGATTTTAAAAATAAGTCATTGTACTTAATCTGTTGCTGTATATATCCTTTGCCAGTTTTCCTATATCTCCAGTGATTCCCAAAGTGTGATCTGCAGACACCTGGGGGTCTTGGAGACACTTTTAGGGAGTCTGAGAGGTTAACACTATTTTCATGGTAATTCTAAGATGTTATTTGCCTTTTATGCTGTGTGATACTTCCACAGATGATGAAAAACAACGGCCCGTAAAACTACTGGCACTTCAGCATGAATGACAGCATTGGCACCAAACTGTGTTCGCAGTCATGGAATTCGTCACGACCCACACTTGCAGGAAAAACAGCAGTTTCATATAAGAATTCCTTGATGAAGCAGTAAAAATTATTCATTTTAACTCGGCTCTCTCATACCCGTCTTTTTCATTTTCTGTATAAATTAGTGTGCTGAAATGCAATTACACATAAAACACAATGGTTATCTCAGAAAAAAAAGCACTTTTGTTATTGTTTGAGTTGTGAACTGAATAAGCAACTTTTTTCACGGAACTCCATTTTTATTTGAAAAAAGATTGACATAAACTATGGTTTTCCGGCCAGGTATTGACTTTTTCTGAAAAGTGAATGAAGTGAGGCTGTCAATTCCATTAAAAGAACTGACAGTATGTGTTGCTATTAATACACCTTGAGTTTTAAAAACATTAGAATTTCAGAAAGTTTCTGTCTACCACTATGAGCTTATCAGCTTCCCGATACTTCTGAAGGGTTTTCTGATGAGAATATCGGTGATATTAACAAGTATCCTGTTTTGATATTATATGATGAAATATTTCAACGATGGGAATATCTGCATAACTGTGAATCAATATTTTTCGAATGATCAATGTACCACATGACAAGATCACTCGTGGGAAAAACCTCCGCTTAAAATGCGAGGTAGATGAATGGATTTTTAATGTAACAGAGTACAAACAATCACTAATGTGGTTTTAACACCCCCTAGATATTAAAGATTTGTGTTTGTAGAATCTCTAATAAATTGTTAACAGTCTTCAAAGATCCTCCTCCTTAAACTCCACTGTTCTCTAGTCTGTCTACATGTTAGCAAGGATTAGCTGACAGTTGCTGTCAAGCTTCATTCCCTGTCAAATTATTTGCCTCAGCAGAGTGACCAGCACTTTGCTAGGTTCCATGGAATTTAAAAACCATAGGGTATAGCTATGAGACACTCTCAAATGAGTGTCTCTGGGGTCATTCGTGGCATAAAACGTGATATTCAGGTGTGCCACACACTTCCATGGTTGTGCCCAGGGGTGGGTGCAAATCCTGGGGCTGTGTAACATCATTCCTTTCTCTACTATTTGAAAAAGCAACAACCCAATCCTTCCCTATACCCCAATAAAAACAAATTCACAAGAGTCAGAAAACAAAAAGGATAGCAGTATGCAAGTAAGTGAGAGGGATGAAAAAACTTATATTTGGATTTACTTAAAGTATAAATTAATATCCTACTTTACTTATTTGTGAAAAATTCATAACTTTCACCACACTGCCGCTGAGAACTGTGGAAATGCGCTGTGAGCTTCTCAGGTAGGAACCAAGACTTCTCTGTGCTTGAATCCCTGCACTTGGCAGTGATGGCACCAGGCAGGCACCCCCAAATATTTGTTGACTTGACTTGAACATTGCTTCTTAATAAGTGAATATTTAATTGTCTTCTAATGACTCATACTGTTACACAAGTTTTGTATAAATTGTTTGAAATGTAGGAAAAAAATCTATATGTGTGAGCACAATCATGCAGTTTCTAGGGCTACTCCACAAAATATTTTAACCAGGGATAATATAGCTGAACTGGAAGATAAGCATCAGCCAGAATTTTGGGTCTTGAGAGCCCCCTTACAGAAGAGAAAACTTTTAATTGTGTGTGGACCAGGTTATGGACAGCATTTTGAATGAGTGAAGACTACCTTCCATGTAAAATTTCACTTTGTGTTCTGTTTTATGCCCTTCTTCTGGCTCCCCAGGGTCCTCTATTGCTTGAATTCTCCCTCCCTTCCCTTGCACATATCCTGGCCTCCCTGCCCTTGTAGATGCAGAAGAGGTCATGATGGGGTGTGTGTGTATGTGTGTGTGTGTGTGTGTGTGTGGTGTGTTGGCTGTTTGTAAGTAAGAAACTTTTGTTAGTTTCGTGTAGAATGTACATTAATTGTTAATCACTATTATGGGCAACTATGATCTGATGTTTCCTTAAAAAAGTGAAATAGAATCTTGCCCCTGACATCATTTTCGATTCCTCTTTTTTTTTCATGTCTGATACAGCTGATATCAGAAAATTCTGTTAGCTATACTTTCAAATTACAGCCATAATTTGATGATTTCTCCATACTTCCTCCACTACTCCCTTGGTCCAGCCTACTAGCGTATGTCTGCTTGATTCCTGGGTTGTTCTAATATATCTTCCTACTTATTCCCTTGGCCCCTACAAACTGTTCTCTGCTTAATAGCCAGAAGAATGTCTTTAAAACCTGTCACATCATATTTCTCCTCTCAAAGTCCACCAGTAGCTTCTCAACTTGGAATAAAAAAGTGCTTATAATGGTCTACCAGGCTCTGCAGCACCCAGGCGCTCACATTTCTGACTTTATTCTCCCTCCTTGCTGACTCCATATATTAAATACCCCAGAGCCTTTGCACTTGCTGTTTCTTCCACATAAAATGTTCTTGTCCAAGTATCCATATGGTTTACTCACTTTCTTCTTTTAGTTCTGTTTAATGTCACTCCGTATCAGAAAGAACTATCCAGACTATACATTAACTGCCTTTCTCAGTTAGATTTCTCTTTTAAGTCACAGAACAAAGAAATGACTATTTTCCAATTCTCTCAAAGATGGCACAGGATTGGTACCATTATAGATGCATAGAAGACAATTTAATTAGTTGTGTGCAATGGATGCTTTGGGCTGTTAGGACTTAGTTCTCTCATATAACCCTGGTTGAGAAACGCTGAAAGGATATCCCCCCTTGTCCCAATGCATCTATTTCCCTAATATTGCTTTGTTTCTTGTTGTGGCATTTTATTGCCATCTAAATGTGTGTGTGTCTATATTTTTTGCTTCTAGGTTTATAGTCTGGCTTTCCCCACTGGAATGTAAACTTCGTAAGAGCAAGGACTTTGCCTGTTTTGTCTGTTTCATAGAGCCTAGGCCTTGAAGATTGCTTGACGAGAATGGGACCTTAATAAATATTTGATTCATGGATCATAAAATTAATGAATTTCCGTGTTCCTGGCGGAGTATAAGGGTCATGTGTTGCTAGGCAACTGAAAACAACGAGCATGTGTAGCAACTCTTCTTTCCAATTTGGTTTTTATCTCAAATTCTGAATTGAAATTTTACCTAGGAGCTTTGACCCTGAAACTTAGAGAATTCAACTTGAATTATGCAAATTATGAAGCTCTTAAAACAGCTTTATTTGAGTAACGGTAATCTTAGATTACATTTTTGGCATTTTGTTTCTTAAACTGCATTGCAGTTCTTTGTTTACGTGGGTACCAAACGGTGGAGTCAGAATAAAGAGATTGTTTGTTTTATCTTTGAATAAGTTTACTATAGCATATGCTTGGTACTTAGTAAAAATATTTATTGGATGATTAAATGAAATATACAAAAGCATATAAAGTTGACCAGAATTCTGTTGTGTTTTGGCGTTCTCCGACTTGCAAATAATAAAATTATCGAATCAGGAACCCTCTTGGACATCTGTGCCATGTAAGAGAACTAGACCTGGTGTCTGAGTCTCTAACTTTTGGTCCTAACTCTGCGCTCAATTTGCAATCATGCCTTTTGTCTGAGTCACTTAGCAGCACCAGGTAATAATTTCTACACGAAAACACTTCCTCAAAAACTGTAGGAATAAGAGAACAAATGTCATATTGTTTTTAACGAGCTTAGACATATGCTGTAAGACTATAATAAATAGTGCTATTTTAAATAATTTAATAAATTAATAAAAATTTAATATATAATAAAATAATTTAACATTTAATTAATAAATAAAATATATTTGATATTTAATAAATTAATAACAATAAAATAAACATTTAATAAATGAACAAAATTATTTGTGCCTCATTACAAAAAACAATCTATATCATAGGGATATATTACCATCTCCCTCCCTGGTCAACGAGGTAATGAACATGCCTAGCTCTTAATAGGCAATCAGTAAATGGTAGTTATTACTGTTATATTAACTGTTTCATAGCCTGCCATTCCAAATACGAAACTAAATCCCTTCTTTCCTTCAGTCACCATCCCCAGGGAAGGATTCTGCTTTTAAAATACATTAGGTGCTCACACTTCTCTTCTCATCTCAGAGGAACAAACTGTCTTTTGTTCAGAATGTTATAAAACCTGAGTACATCCACTTATTTCTTATATCATACTTGCCCCTGATGTCTTAGGGCCCCCACATGAAGTCCAGGCTCCCTCTTCTCAAGATTCCATTTGTTTCTACTCTCTCTCCTCCAAAGTTACCTTTGACTCTTTTTTATTTTTTTGGTGGGAGTGATATTTTTATACCTTGCAGAACTAGTAATCAATTCAAGGGAAAAATAAGGTCATTTAGCAGCATGTAGGCAGCACAAAAAATCGATCAATTATTTTAATTTTCGGCTTTTTGTTCTGGTATTTTAATAGACACAGATTCTACCCAAACACATTTATTACAGAGATCGGATGCCACAGCGTAAACTTATAAAACCCTTAGCACTCATAACTATCCCATAATTCTATAAGGAGCTCCAACGTGCAGCTCCAGTCGTTACAGTATTCAAAGATTTCACATTCTGAGAACCTGAAATGAGTTCATATTCTGAGAACCCAAAAATATATCTTAAGAAGTAGATTGCTTACTCACGAGAATATAGCTGAAAGAATCTGTTCACGTCTGTTAAGTTGGTGCAGTTGGGCTGCTGGGAACTGCCCGAATCCACTTCATACTGAACATATAATCCAAATAAAACAATCATGGCAACCTCCAGGCCAATGGCCATGAGAGGGAATTTGAACCTCATGTTTGTGGCAAAGGACAGAGGCACACTGAGGGCTTCACAGGCTGTGGGAGGTTGATAAGAACAGAGGGACTGCTCTGTCTGTGGAATTAGGCTGCATGTTTCAGGTACACCAATGACATTGCAGGAAAAAAAATGAGCAAGACTGGTGAAAACGCCCCACCCATTGGGGAGAGTTATGCTCTGTAATTGAACTGTTCTAAATGCTGGTTTAAAGAACATACAATGTAGACTGGAAGAGGCCAGGTGATGGAAATGATCCATTGCACAAAAGCGTCTAGAATCTTGTTCAACATAATCGAGCAGACACTTCTTGAGTGCTTACTGTATGACAGGCTTTGAAGGAGGCTCTACAGGAGACACAAAATTAAACAAAATATAGAATGAGTCAATTAACCTCCTTGAGGAAGTTAAGAGTCTAGTTGGGAAGACAGAAGATAGGCAAATGATTGTTTAAAAGCAGATAAATAGTATAATAGTGATTATAGTAGTATTGGAGAACATAAATAAGGCAGCAATTCATTTTGTCTTGGGCTAAGAACTTTAGCACGTGAATGATATTGATGAGGGCATTAGAAAATAAATAGGCTTTACCAGTAAAACAGAGGGACTAGCATAATGCTTTGAAGATCACGGCCTATTTGAGGAATAGCAATTAGCTGAGTAAGCTGGAATATAGGAGAGATGTGGGAAGGAGGAAAGGAGGGAGTGGCTGGGGATAAAGTTGTAATGGTAGTTGGGCTGAGTTGTAAAGGGTCTTGCATTCAATATTAAGGATGCTAGACGTTGAATATTAGCCCATGGTCAATGAGGAATATATAGCACTATAAGGAACAGTTTTGCTTATTTAGGATAATGTTTCTCTTGAATCCTTACTCTGCTTTACACAAATGTAAATATATGAGTACACAAATATGTTGGGATATATTTTTCAGTCTTAAAAAAGAGGAGGGTGAACTTAAAGAGAGACACAGTTAATCCATTCCCCTAACAAATAGTCACGTGTAAATAAGATGCTAAGCAATTTAAAACTACCATGACAGTTCTTGCCTCCATCCTGGAATTGTTCTCATAGCAGGCTAGACTTGCGCTTGAGAACTTAAAGAGAGCAATTAAATAAAATTCTTTTCACTAAGCCCTGTTTCCAAAAGATTCTATTCAGAATATAAAGGGGGGAGAAAGTGCATATGACTGCTAGGTCAAATTCTACATGACAACAAGTGTTTATAAAAGAAAGTAGCAAGTCTGTTTTGTTTTGTTCTTTGTCTTTTTGCTGTGTTTTTTTTCACAGTAGAACATGAGATATTAGGGCTAAATGATCTCTGACATTTTATAATTCAAAGATTTTGAAAATGGCTATTTCCATTGTTCTTTACGGGATGGCACAACAAAAGTGGGCACATATGCTTGACTATGGGAGCAGTGTGTACATGCCACACTTTGATTTCTGGTTTTGCAGTGGCCCCCAGGATGCTCATGAGAACTCCAACAAATCATAAATGGAAAGTATTTATGTTGATAAACTACACACAAGGTTTTACAAAACCAAGTGACAAATTATACACCGCAAGAAGATCTAAACAATATCATAAATCAAAGTGGTTTTAAAGTGTTTAATAAAATGATAAAATATATTGGGTATATTGGAGTATTCGATATCGAGGAGTTCAGATTGTTTTCCTTCTGAACGTAGTCCTTTGTGTTGAAATAAGCTGAATCATGTACAATCTGGGAAAATTATTTCTCTCTTTCAGCTTTATACTCAAGCTGTTTTCTCTAAATGGAACACTTTTTCCACACGTTCTCTCCCCAAACCCCACACACCATCCTTCCGTTCTCAGATAAAAGGTTACTTCCTCAGCAAAGCCTTCCGTGACCTCTCATTTCCTCCCAGCTTCTCATTATTCTCTCTCACTGAATCCTGATCTTTTCTTTCATAACACTTCTCATAGTTGGTTGTGTGTGCTATGTTTATGTGGTGTTTGTTATTTATATAGTATTTTAAAATAGCTGTTTCCTTCACTGGCCTGTTGCTCCCCAAGGAGAGAGGCTGTGTCTCTTTTGCACATCATTTGTTATCTAGAGTCAATACCGTGCCTAGCACACAGTGGACACTTGATAAATGTCATTTGAGTGAATTAAATTAAAGGCAGTTGTGAAGGGGAAAAAAAGCTCAGAAGGCAGTTCAAATGATGTGACGAAGGGAGAGAGGGGCAGCCTTACCTTAACAAATTGCATTTAAATTATGGATATATAGAATCCCAGCGGTAACTTTAATATTGCTCTTTGCTCTCTCATTATTCCAGTCAGTGACGGCTTATCAGCAGGATCTCTGTGGCTTGAGCACAGTGGACGCTCAGGCTCAAACTATGAAGCTTGAAAGGACCAAAGATCTAGCACACACAGCACATGGTAGCGTGACCTTGAAGGTGCCAACACCCTTTGAAAAACTCTCTCCTGACAATTCTCAACCACAAAGAGAAGAGGCTAGAGAGTAGAGGAGTTCAAAAGTGTAAATGGTTAGAGACAGTTTTCTTCTAGCACCTTCATAGACTTTCAGGAGGTGAGGTAAATCTGAAAGTATCGGGAATGGGTGACCATGTTCTCATCCTAGGTTGATCCTTACCTAGCTGTGTGGGTTTAGGAAAGTGACATAATCTTTTTACCTTCATTTCTAAATATATGCAAAATGGGATAACAGTTATTATTAGGAACTTTAATTTGAGTTTGCTTACTTTTGTTAGCAAAACTGAAATAGGACTGCTACTGCTTTTAAATCGTCTCTCTCTCTCTCCACTTTTGTGGATCTGCAATAGAGGGACATTGGAGGATAAAATTGCTAAAAGCTTTTTGGCGTTGTCTGTATTCTGGACACCTGAGTTAGGTGCCTATTTATGCACCGCATGTAATCCCACCACAATTGGATATATTTTCCTATTTTACAATTTGCTCTATTGACTTTAAATATTTAAATAGTTACTCAAGCACCCAACTGCCACGCTGGTATGATGTCCAGTGACTCCCTTTTGGTGCTTCTCTAATGTTTTATTTCCAAAAAGAGACCATGGGCTTTATTGTGTCTAATAGGAAGGTTAGTCCAACTTCTCTTCCCAAGTGGAGAGAAGACTGGAAAATTTGTTGCAGCCGTACGGTATCTAGTGAAGAAAAGCTTCTTCTTGTTCCCACAAAGACTCAAGCCACCTCCTCAGGACTGCAGTTGGATGGCCCTGTGCCTCCCCTAGAGCTTCCTCCTTGGCCTACATGGTTGTGTGCAGCATTATTTCCTAGAACAGCACCACTGAGCTGGCTTACAGGACCAGAGGCGTGAGCACCAGCATACCCAGAGCAGCTGTCCCAGGCTCAGGCCCTTGTCTTAAACAAAGGGTTCTTAACATTTCTTGTGCTATGGACATTTTTGTCAGGTGTTGAAGCCTCTGGATCCCTTCTCAAAATATTCTTTTTTTTTGGTGAGGAAGATTAGCCCTAAACTAACATCTGTTGCCAATCCTCCTCTTTTTGCTGAGGAAGACTGGCCCTGGGCTAACGTTCATGCCCATCCTCCTCTACTTTATATGGGATGCCGACACAGTATGGCTTGACAGGCCATGCGTCGGTCCATGGCCAGGATACGAACCTGTGAACCCCAGGCCTCCAGAAGCGGAGCACGCGAACTTAACCACTACACCACCAGGCTGACACCTCAAAGTATTTTTTAAATGTACAAAATAAAATACACAGAATTACTAAGGAATCCAGTTCAACTGAAATTCATTGATCAAAATTTAATAAAGTCCAAAAGTCTGATACAAGTGCTTCCTCAAAATGCATAAATTAACAAGATCTAGTAGCATTTCTAATAACTGGTATATTTCAAAGCAGGAGTAATGACTATAAACAATTATTACTCATTATTTTAAGAGACCTGGAACAAGCATAATACAAGAGAAAATTATATGTGATTTCTGTTGGTGACAAAGTCATGAAACTACCAATGATTGTTGTTTATTTACTACATTCACAATGGAAATGCTAAATTTCACTTAAAGGTACTTTTCCCCCATTCAGATATATGGCCCACTTAAATTCTGTTCACCAAACCCCAGGTTAAAAATGTCTGTTTTAACTTTGGCCTTACTTCCCCTTTTCTTCAGTGTAATTTTACCTCGGGAGTCTCCTTATTGTTTCTTGTCCCTGGCAATTCTCACAGGTATGTTAGTTTGTACCAACAAATCTCCTTAACCCTGACTCCCAGGGAGACGTGGAGGAATGTTGGTCACAATCTTCCTAGGAGATGCTGTCCTCTTTGGACAAGTTGATTCAACTTCAGCTTTGCATAAGAAGAGCTAGAGGGCCTATGGAGTGAGTCTTAGCAAAGACGGTAAAACTGACTTTGCCAAGTTAGAGGAGAACTCTGCAAACAGGTGATAACTTGAGGCTCAAGGAGTTTGAGCAACTTACTTGAGGTTGCACATCAGGTAGAATGCAGAGCCTGGGCAAACACAAGTCTGTCCAATTTCCTAAATTTAACTTCTTTCAGCTATACCATTTTGTTTTCCTATGTGAGATAATTTATGCTCACACTGACCTTAAGGTACGGAAAATATCGAAGAAACCTCTGAAACATTAAAGACAGGAATTTTTAATTTTAGCTCTGTTTTCTATTTATTGCAGTTTATTTTACTTCAATTTGGAAAGTGCTATCAAATCAAGACACATGTCAGCTTTCTTACCTGGAGCGCTATTTTTCCCGACGAGGCTACCTCCAGAGTGGAGAGAACATTTTGTGTTTGCATGTTCAATAGATGGTCCCAAAGTCTGTCCCTGGGATGTAAATTGCTCTGAACTTCAAACTTTGCAGACTGAGAAAGGAATATGTCCTATGTACTTTTCAAATCAAAAGATATGGAAACTACATCTCTATCCTGTTAGGGACTGTTATATATACGTTTATGGTATATATTACAAATTTTTAATATAATTATGTATTTATTTAAATGTAGTTTTTATTCTGGAAAGAGTGGGGATCACTAACAGGTGTTCACCCCCATGTACATATTAAATGGACAAATCTCAGTAACCGACCGGATACAAAGAATCTTCAAATCTGGTTGTTCCCTCATGTTGTGTGGAGCCATAGTTGACATTCTATAAAAGTACACCTTTTCAAGTGAGTCGCTCCTTGCTCTTCACACTTCCCAAATTTTCAGAATAAAAGATCTTGCCTGTAGCAAAGGTGGGAGGGAGACTGGAAAGTGCCAGGATTGTTGTTGCGGTGAGCGTTTCATTGTGACTAATGTCTCCTTCTCCCATTTCTGTCATCTTGGTCTGCAATTGTTAGATTGAAGCAATGGATCTCATATGTAGCATGTAAAGTGTTGCTTTCCTGATTTGAAAATTGCCTGAACTACCTAACTGGATGATTTATAATACATGGTGGAAAAAGATCCTGGTTTAAGAATTAAGACTCGTGGACAACAGCTTTAACAGAACTATTTGCTATCACCCCTTACCTCCTCTACTAGGTTTGAGCATCCTAAGAGAAGGCAGCTAGTTCACTCATTTAATTTCTGGCCTGACCCATGGTGGGAGATATGTTTTTATTTTTAATTTTAAGTTTTTAAAACAGCTTTATTGAGGTATAATTCACACACTACACTATTTGCTCATTTAAAGTGTATAATTTAATAGTTTTTAGTGTATTCACCAATATGTGCAACCATCACTACAGCCAATTTTAGAACGTTTTATCACGTCAAAAAGAACCCCATATCCTTTACTATTCAACCTCCCCTCCACACACCCCCTTCCCAGCCCTAAGCAGCCATTAATCTACTTTCTGTCTGCATTGATTTCCCTATTCCGGCCTTTCATATGAGTGGAATCATGTAGTACGAAGTCTTTTGTGACTGGCTTCTTTTACTTAGCATGATGTTTTCAAGGTTCATCCATGTTGTAGCATGTATCAGTACTTCATTCCTTTTCCTGGCCAAATAATATTCCATAGTATGGCTATACCACATTTTGTTTATCCATTTGTTCATTGACAGACATTTTGATTGTTTCCAGCTTTTGTCTATTATGAATAATGCTGCTATGAACAGTCACATACAAGTTTTCCTTGTAGACGTATGTTTTCATTTCCTTTGGGCACATATTGAGGAATGGAATTTCTAGGTTATGTGATGACTCCATGATTAATCATTTGAGGAACTCACAGACTGTTTTCTAAAGTGGCTGCACCAGTTTATATTCCCACCAGCAGTGTATGAGGGTTCTGATTTCTCCACATCCTCTCCAACACTCGCTGTTGTCTGACTTTTTGATCTAGCCGTTTTGTGACTGTGAAGTGGTATGTCATTGTGGTTTTGATGTGCATTTCCTGATGACCAATGATGTTGAACATCTTTTCATGTACTTTTGACTATTTGTATATCTTACTTGAAGAAATGTCTATTCAGATCCTTTGCTTATGAGGTAATTTTTTTAAAGTGTTGTTGAATTGCACCAATCCAGGTTCTTGACAAGACTGTCACTAACTCATGTACCATAAAGCAAATCTCTTAAACTGACTTTGTCACTATTTTTCTCATTTTTAATGTGGCAGTGGGGACTCTTGTCCATCTCAAGCAGTTGTCATAAAGATGAGGTGAGAGAGTATATATGAAGATGCCTTATAAATCATTAAGACAAGAGAAATCCAGCTTATTAAAGAGCTAACAAGGTGGCAAATGTATGGGGCAGTTTTTTGGAAAAATTTGAAACCCCTCTGTAAGTACACAAATGGTAAAAAAGGCTTACTGTTTAAATAATAAAGTCCTTGAAATGGTTATATCTTATCAACCTTAGGAATCAGAGGAGATTTTGAAATTTTTTATTTTGAACAATTTTAGATTTACAGAAGAGTTGCAAAGATAGCAAAGAGTTCCTCCTTACCCTTCATTCAGTTTCTTCTAATGTTAATATATAACAAAATCATAGTACAATTATCAAAACCAGGAAAGTAAAAGTGGTACAGTGTTATTATTACTGTTAACTACTCTGCAGACTTTTTCACTCCTGTCCTTTTTCTGTTCCAGGGTTCAATCCAGAACCCCACAGTGCATTTAGTCATTGTGCTTTCTTAGTGTCCTGTAATCTATGACAGTTTCTCAGTCTCTCCTTGTCTTTCATAACCTTGATGTTTTTGAAGAGTACTGTTCAGATATTTTGTAGAATGTCCCTCAATTTGGGCTTGTCTGATGTTTTCTCATAATTAGATTGGGGTTATGGATTTTAGGGTTAACTACTACAGAGATGAAATGCCCTTCTCATCCTCCCATATCAGGGAGTATATGATATTGATATGTTTTATTACTGGTGATGTTAACCTAATCGGTTACTTGGTTAAGGTGAAGAACAGTTTTAAAGCTTAAAAATATTCACTCCCCACAATCTTAGCAAGAAAGGATTATGTCCCAAACATGTTTCCCTAAATCCATTAATAATAAAATGACTGCAGTAGCTGTTATGCCACTATATAAAATTAAAATAAAGAACAAAAGAGGAGGAGGAGACGGTAGAGAAGGAGGGTGGGCGACAGAAACTTGCATCTGGGTTCCAGGGAGATCCCGCCAGGCCGATTAGTGTCCCAGGGGCGTTGGGCCCAAGGGAGTATACAGCTTAAATGAAAGGGAAGTCATGTAAACCAAGCATGGCTTTGAGCAAGCTGCGTTTCTAAGATAAGGTTGGAACTGAAGGGCCTTCCAAAAAATATGACAGGCCTTTATTTTTTTTCCTTCCAGAACTTGGTCTCTTTCCCCACTGTGTTTTATCAGTAGGCCTCAGCTTGCTGAGCTTTAGGCACTAATGTGTCTTTAGAGTAAGTGTTTGGTGGCATTTTTAACTTTCACGGGCACCAGATACCTGCCAGGCTCTTTACACATGCTAACTATAATCCTTAAAACAGTCCAGCAAGGTAGGTTCATTTCTTATTGACATTTTATAAATGGGAAAACCAAGAAACTAAACAGCTCCCAAAGTCTGATACCACTTAGAAAATTCTAGGACCCAAATTAAAATGCAAGTCTGTCTGACTCTGAAACTGTTCTTTTTCTTTGGTTAACTGATTTTGGTGTTCTACTAAGTCTTTAAGGTATTACTGACATCCCAGAAAAAGTGCTCCCCTTCCTAGAAATGTAAACAATCCTATATGTATATATACACATGCATGTATACTTTTATTTATTTTCAGTTTTTAAATGATAAAAGCTATAAAAAATTTGTCATTTTTTGAGTGATTCACACCATATGGAAAATGAACATCTATCCACTCACTCCCACTCTTATCAATAGTTTGGTGTTCATCTTTTTGGTCTCCCTCTTTACATTTATGTATGCATATGTCCTTATATACATATATCATTTTGTAATAGCAATACCCTCATAATATAATACTCTTATTGAAAATTTAACCATATGTTTTAGAATATCAGTTTTACCTCTTTATTTTTCTTTTTAAATAGAATCATCCAGTGTCCTGTTTTTTTTTGCAGAGAAAGATTTGCCCTGAGCTAACATCTATTGCCAATCTTCCTCTTTTTTTTTTTAAACTTCCCCAAAGCCCCAGTACATAGTTGTATATCGTACTTGTAAGTCATTCTAGTTCTATGTGAGCTGCTGCATGGCGCGGCTACCGACAATCCAGTGGCGTGGTTCCTGAACTGGGAAGCGAACCCAGGCCGCTGAAGCGGTGAAAGCACCGAACTTTAACCACTAGGCCATCAGGGCTGGCTCTTACCTCTTTAGTTTTAAAGATGGTAAAAATATTCTTTAGGATAGATGAACTGTATGTTTTGATATGTTAAGAGAGAGTCTTTAAAGATTCTTACTAGAGGATTACAATCCAAAGTGCCAAGAGCAGTTGATAGGCATAGAGCAATCTTTTCAATGGTATTGGGAAAACTGGCTATCCATAAGCAAAAGAATCAAGTTGGAACCTTACTCAAATATAAAAATTAACTCAAAATGTACACACCATATACAAAAAAATAACTAAAGAGTGAAAACTATAAAACTCTTCAAGAAAGCATAGGAGAAAATGTTCATGACATTGGGTTTGGCTATGATTTCTTGAATATGACATCAAAAGCATAAGCAACAAAAGAAAACATAAATTGGACTCCATCAAAATTAAATGTCCATGAAAGAATACTATCAACAGAGTGAAAGGCAACCCAATGAAGAGGAGAAAATATTTGCCACTAATATGTCTGATAAAGGATTAATATCCATATTATGTAAAGAACTCCTACAACTCAACAACAAAAGAACCCAATTAAAAAATGGGCAAAAGCCTTGAATAGACATTTCTTCAAAGAAGATATGTAGATGGCTGCTAAGCTTTTGAAAAGATGTTCAACATCACTAATTTTTAGGGAATGCAAATCAAAACCACAATGAAATACCACTTCACATCCATTAGGATAGCTAGAAAATAAGGAGTGTTGGTGAGGAGGTAGAAAAATCAGAACCCTTGTGCATTGTTGGTGGGAATGTAAAATGGTGCAACCACTATGGAAAACAGTATGGTAGTTCCTCAAGAAATTAAACATAGAATTCTTATACAATCCAACAATTCGTCTTCTGGGTATATATCCAAAAGAAATGAAAGCCAGGAGTAGAACAGATATTTGTCTATTAAGTTCATAGGAGCCTCATTCACAATACCAAAAGGTAGAAACAATTCAAATGTCCATTCATGGATGGATGGATAAACAAAATGTGGCATATACCTACAATAAATATAACCTTAAAAAAGAATGAAATTCTGACACATGCTACAACATGGATGAACCTTGAGGATATTATGCTGAATGAAATAAGCCAGACACAAAAAGAGAAATATTGTATGATTCCACTTATATGAGGTACCTAGAGTAGGAAAATACACAAGAGACAAAAAATAGAGTGGTGATTGCCAGGGTCAGGAGAGAAGGATGAATGGGAGTTCTTGTTTAATAGCTACAGAGTTTCAGTTTGAGAAGATGAAAACCTTCTGGAGATGGATGGTGGTGATCATTGCACAACAACATGAAGGTAACTTAATGCCACTGAACTGTACACCTAAAAATGGCTAAAATGGTAAATTTTATGTTATGCATATTTTACCACAATTTAAAAAAATAATTATTTCTTCAACGTGACTCCCACACTAATGAAGGTTGTGAGATATCTTGTGATCACAAACATAGGTTAAAATGCTTACATGATGCAGCATTTTGCCAGGAATCAATTTACCACGTTTTTCTCTTAACAGTAGTCCTGTCTCAGGCTGGAAAATAAAGTGCCTCCTGTCACCCTCTGGATGTAATTTTTATTAATGAGTGCTCTGCTTCTACCACTGTTCAGAGTTTCCATTAGTGTCTCCTCTACTTCATAACCCAAGGTCATGGCATGGAAGCAGGCTGCTGGGCTCACTCTGCTACTTCCATTTAGAATTTTTCCAGAGCAAATAAAAATTTTCAACAAACCCCTGTCTCACATTAAGAAAGATGATCACTGCCAGTGGAACAAGGGATTATGAATCCAAAAAATAAAGAAATTTTGCAATTTTAATTTTGCATCGTTTGATTTCATAATTTAAAAAAATCCTATGCCATTCCAAATTTGAAAATTTTAAGAATCCTGTTGGGATGGTTTTATAATTCACCATTCATCTGTGTCACATCATATGACAAATCATTTAAAAATATGACAACTCCTTTAAAAATATTTCTATTCCAATAAAAGAAATGCCTAATTCTGGTGATTTTCTGCCTGTTTTTATTTTTCTTTCTCTATGTTCTTTTTCCTACTTCCCTCCCTCCCTTCCTTCTTTCATTTTTTTCTGCAATTTCTTTTCCTCCTTTTTTTTTTGTGAGGAAGACTAGCCCTGAGCTAACATCCATTGCCAATCCTCCTCTGTTTTTTTCTGAGGAAGACTGGCCCTGGGCTAACATCTGTGCCCATCTTCCTCTATTTCATATGGGACGCTGCCACAGCATGGCTGACAAGTGGTGCGTCTGTCTGAGCCTGGGATCCGAACCTGGGAAACCCCGGGCCGCAGAAGCCAAGCATGCAAACTTAACGGCTATGCCACTGGGCTGGCCCCTGCAATTGTTTTTCTTAAAAAGAATAAAGTAGGAATGGTTCCAATAGCAAAAATTACATTTAACTAAATAGAATAACTATGTTTTAGGGCATTGTAATATTGGAATTTTGAAATGGAGTGGATTACTATTTTTGAAAGTCAGATGTTTTTAATATAATTCTTGTATAATGCACTTCACATCACAAGTGCTATATCAAACATTCACTGAAGTGTTTAGAAAGAAATTATACTGCCAAAACTCTGAAAGCATTTATGAAATCTAGCTGCTTCATTTTTACTTTTTTGGTGAGGAAGATTAGCCCCAAGCTAATATCTGTTGCCAATCCTCTTTTGCTGAGGAAGACTGGCCCTGGGCTAACATCTGTGCCCATCTTCCTCTACTTTATATGTGGGACGCCGCTACAGCATGGCTTGACAAGCGGTGCATTGGTCTGCGTCCGGGACCTGAACCTGTGAACCCCAGGCTGCCAAAAGTGGAGCATACAAACAATCACTAAGCCACCAGGCTGGCCCCAAAATCTAGCTACTTTTTAAAGAATATATTTTAATTTCATTTTTAAAATTGTGCATAATCCATAAAAGTATATTTCTTAATCACAAAAAGTGATAGAAAATTATAATTAACTCTTTAAAATATATTAGCCTCACTGTAAAGCTTTCTGCTGTTGTTGCCTTTTTAAAAAATCTTCTCTTTTTTTCCCAGGGTTCTTTGTTTAGTTGAGAGAATTGTGTTTGGCTACAAGAGTTTTAATTTTGACGTGTACCATAAAGGAGTATCTTAGCTATTTATAACTTTGAATACTCAATAACCTTAATTTTATGCCCTAAAAATAAATATACCTTTAAATAAATGATCCTCCCAGGAGAGTAAAAGAAATAGCATATAAAATTCAATACACGATTTGAAGAAAATAAATTTTACATTCATTCCCAAATAATAAATTTGATGAAATGTTCGACCAATATTATTCCTTCTCTGATTCTAATATTGGCTTCTATCATTTATAGAAATGCTATTCATGTTACCTTTATGTCAGTGCAAAATTTCTTTGGATCCTGTGGAAAGTTGGCAAGACATGGTTATTTTCCATTTCTGAAACTCTGTGTATAGCATACGGGATTCCAGATCTGAAACTGCATGTAAAACAAAAAGAGCATGAAAAGTAACATTGAATCCTTTCCAAAATATTTATTGGTTTGTTAATAAGCATAGTTGATTGGATTGGCTCAGTTAGATCATGTCGCCGCCCCCACTCTCCTCGCAGAACCTTCTCTTCTGTTTACAAAAACAGTGCCATAGGAGCAAAGGTTGTGATTACATCTTGCCTTTTCCCACTGTTTCTACCTGTTTGGTGAGGACAGGTGTTGGAGGGGAAGGTGGTTGATGGTTCTGAGTTCATGTGAAGCAGTAGAGAGGTGTCATGCTGTACACCTTGGGATTGGGAAAAGGTGACATTTTTCTGATGTCTCCCACCTCAGCTAGCTTTTGTACAATTTTATCTTTGGCTATAAACATGAGGGCAGATTGACTTTGTAAGGTTTGTTATTGCCAGGAAGACTCTAGTTGAGCAATATCTAAGTCAGAGACAGCCATTCTGTCCCTTGCTGGGCCATCCCAAAGCAAAAAATGCTCAACTAAAGATCTCCTGCCCTACAAAGATTAACTTTCCTCTTTTCTTTTCTGGAATCTGAGGATGATGAGAGAATACTTTGTTATGGGGCTACTTAACTCCAAGTTTTAGAATAACACACAGATGAAGCTAAATTCTACAAGTTCTGGTTACCTTTGACTTTCCCTGTGACACGGAATGAATACTCAACCCCAGGCATCTTGTAAATGTGGGTCCATGCATTTATAGGGGAATATTATCAGAAGAACTATTCAAAGTTTATGTCCCATATAAGGAAGGTCTTTGTGAAAATTTTGTTCACATATGCATAAAGAATTCAATTCCACAGGGCAAAAGAAAATGTCTGTTCATGTTATTACTGACACTTCTTGTCACTCACAGCAAGTCATTTCTCTAATTTGTGCCTTAATTTAACCTCCTAAAAAATCATAATTGTATCTCTTTATACAATTCCAGAAACCTCTGGAATTATAACTCTTTTAAAATATCAATTTGGGAATTTACTATTTTGAAAAACTCGGGCAAGTTAGATAGTTTTCCTGAGCTTCAATTTATCATTTACAAATTGAGGATACTTACATTGTAAAGACAAAAGAAAATGAGAGGTTCTGTCATAGTGATTGGCACAAAGTAGGTTGTCAGTAGGTTTTGTTTTTCTCTCTACATACTTTTAGTGGTCTCAAGAAAACACATAACATTCTGTTTGTAATATATATTAATCTACTTGGGAGATCCAGAATTAATATTGGACTGATAATAGACAGTAGAAACTGAGATGCATTTGTAGGGGAGGAAGACAAATCCTCTAACCTCTCTAGGTCCTACAAATTAAATTGACTTGAGATGGAATAACAGGGGAAAAATCAAACAAGTTTAATAACATATATTTGGGAGAAACCCAGGAATACTGAGCAACTCACCAAAATGGAGAGGTTGTCATTTTAAATACCATCTTCAGCTAAAGATGAAGGAGGATGTTGGGGTATCAGTTTGGGATTTCAGAGGGGCGGAAGACAATTTGCATAGAGGTGGAAATGCCAACGTTTGTTAAACAAGTTTTGATGGACCAAAAATGGGCTTGTTGGTGCCTTTCTATCACACCTATTTTACATTATACCATAGCTATCTTATGGCATTAGTTCCTTCCTGGAACAGGTCCTCTATGTTAAATTCTCTTAAGCAGTTTGGGGGAAGGTCAAATGTTCTTCCTGAGTCTTCTGAGCCTTTATTGTCTTCAGCTCAAAATAATCCACATACCAGAGTGGTGCATCTTAAGGCAGCCTACCGCATCACATTTTTATTAATTCATTCATATATGGATGCTGTAACTGTTTTTATTGGAAACGAACAAACCAAAAATTGGTCAGTGTAGCATTTTCAGCTATATCATGTTGAAACAAAAAACCGAAAAAAAATACGTTGAAGAATGACTAAGCTGAACAATAATTTAGCCACTTATTGTTTATTGATATTATTTCATTATAGGAGATCTAAAAATACTAATCATTAGTTGTTCACCACCATTTTGAGTGTGACGATCCATCTTAATATTAAAAATACTCACCAACCTATACACAATATGGTAGTTTCAGAATTTATTGATTGAGAAAATGCATACTAAAAAAAAAAGCTAGTGAGAGTTCTCTTCCACTTTTCTGTGAGTTTGTATTCTAATTATTTCACCATAGGAATATATGCACAAGTCTTATATTTCAGTTCTTGCTCACTGAGGCTGGGGCTTATTGAATATAACTAAATCCTATAATTTAAAAGGTAAAATGAGAAGAGAACTGTTTTTGTTTGTTAGTTTTTTTCCAAATGTGCACTTATTTCTTCCATAGTCCATAGAATGTCATGGAGAGAGAAGATTTGAAGTCTAAAATACAACAAACTCATTCATCTATTTCCTCATTCATTCTTGCATAAGATTGAGCCCCTGCCATGACACATGGGAGTAGGGATGCAATAGTAAATAAGACAGAGGTGTTATCTTCGTGGTACTTATAGTTTTGTGGGAAAGAAATTTTAGCAATGATAGTCATAGAAAGTAGGTAATGGACGAGGGAGAGATGTGTTTGTGTGTGTGTGTGTGTGTGTGTGTGAGAGAGAGAGAGAGAGAGAGAGAGAGAGAGAGAGAGAGAGAGATATCATGTAAAGTCTGAAGAGGTGACCAACATTTGGGCAAGGCTAAGGGTTATACACTCAATTCCAAAGGGGTAAGGGTGTTTCCTACACCAACAAGAATTCTCACACAGCAGCTGGGTGTCCTACAATTCAACTCAATTCTGATACCATCTACCTGGAGATAGCATCAGATTCCACAGATTAAAGGCTCAGTTCCACAAGACTGCCCTCCACTTCAGATGCTAATCACAAGCCTGAATTGTCAGTTGTGCTTTTGACCTACAGGCTATAGATTAGAGGTTCCAAGGACCCTTTCCTTGGGTTTAAATCATTTGCTAGAGTGGCTTACAGAACTCAGAGAAACATTTTACTTATTAGATCACTGATTTATTTTAAAAGGATATAACTCAGGAACAGCCAGATGGAAGAGATGCATAGGGCAAGGTATGGAGAAAGGGTGCAGAGCTTCCATGCTCTCTCAGAGTGGGCCACTCTCTGCAAATATTCACGTGTTCACCAACCTAAGAACTCTATGAATCCTACTCTTTTGTGTTTTTATGGAGGATTCATTATATAGGCATGGTTCATTAAATCATTGGTGATTGAACCCAATCCCCAGCTCCTCTCAACTCCCTGGAATTGGGGGGACAGTAGGACTGAAAGTTCCAACCATCTAATCACATGGTCGGCTGCACTGGCATCCACTCTCCATCCTTAGGTGCTTTCTGAAAGTCACATCATTAACATAACAAAAGACACTTATTGCTCTTTTCACTTAGGAAATTCCAAGGATTTTAAAAGCTCTGTGCCAGGAACCATGGATGAAGACCAAATATGTATTTCTTATTATAAATTATAATATCACAGTTCATCCCCTGGTCTTTCAACATGCATCCTTTATAGCAAAACAATCATAGAAGTCAAAAGATACTGGAAAATTACTAGAATCCCATTCAGTCTTTAATACCTATCCAGTCCATCATCATATTATATGAAAATGTCTCCCAGGGCAAGGTCTCTCAGGTTTGCAGGATTCTGCTTGATCCTGTAGGTTCCAAAAGCAGGAGTGGTCTCAGCAATATATGGCTTCACCCTTTCAGACATCTGGCATCATTGAGCTAAGAGACAATATCATTTCTTGCTCTGGGCTTCTTTAGAAGTGCTGATGTAATATTGCATTTCACCCATTACATAACATATTTATTCACTGCTTTCTTAGGAATAATCCCCATTTTTACTGCTTGTAGTTGCAGCCCTGATCCTATGACTACTGCATCATGTAGGGGAAAAAAAATTGAGGCAAGGGGCTGGACCAGTGGTGTAGTGGTTAGGTTTGTGTGCTCCACTTTGGTGGCCTGGGTTTGGATCCCGGGCGTGGACCTACACCACTAGTCGAGCCATGCTGTGGCAGTGACCCACATACAAAATAGAGTAAGACTGGCACAGATGTTAGCTCAGGGGCAATCTTCCTCACCAAAAATAAATAAAAATTTGAGGTGATTTTGGAAAGATAGAAAAAAAAGTACAGTCTTTAATGCCAGTGTCCTCCCACCTAGGCAAGATTTGCATAGCAATACTAGCATCCTTCCCCACCCCCTCTTCCCCAGATCCGCCAGAAAAAACAGAAATCTAGTGGGGATACTCCTTAACCCCCCTCATGTTGAAGCACATACTCATGGAGGCGTGTAAACCAGCCCTTCATGCTTTCATCTCCCCATTTTAGACAACTCTTATTTTAATTGCCCATTCCAATTCTCTATCGAACTATCAGTCTGAGGAGGATATCTCTCAGCCCATCGTTGGACATCATGGGCTGTAAAATGTGTTCCTTGATCTGAAGAAATGACAATCAGCCATCCAACCTGTGCACTATCTTCTTTTCTGGTTCTTTGTAACATTCTGAGCATTTGCATCTACCACCAGGTAAGCAAAGCCCAGTCCAGAGTCAGTGTCTACTTCTCTTAGGACCCATTTGTAGCCCCCCAGGGCTACCAGCACCAGTGTGACTTGCCAGCCATGTTCAGGGCCTTCCCACCAGGGAATATGCCACATAGCCATTTGCAGTCTCTGTCTCTCTTGTTGGCAGACAGAACAGTTCTTATTGGCATTTTGTGCCTCAGGGTGCAAGATGACTATGTGTAGATTAGGCCATCTCTGCAGTGCTGCCATATCACTATGTCCACTCAATTCGTGGACCCAGGTGGCCACCTCCAGTAAGCACACGGGGATAGCTCTTGTCGATTCCAGCCACATTTCAAACCTAGAAGGGAGTTCATCTGATGGGAATCGACCTATCCTACTTTAATGCACCTGTCTAATTTCCATGGGGTCATGCCCTATAAGGGCATCACTTTCATAGGCCAGGTTTCCATTGCCCTCCTGCCTGACCATATGGCCAGGCCACTGGCCACTGCCCATGAGTCAGTAAAAACCCAAAAAAGGGGTTCTTTCCACTGTCCAATTCGTCCATTACTGCTAGGAAAACAGCATGCACTCAGCACACCAAGCTGATCTGTTTTCATCTTCTTCAATCAGAGCAGTGGCCTTACAAACAGGAGGTTGTCCATTCATCTTGGAACTGACATCCACATTTTTGTTGGTCAGTCAAGAGCTGTTTATAGGGCACTGCCCAAGTCACAATGGAATCCAACAGGTCCTCACACAGTTCTAGAGTTAGTCCCATGGGGAAAGAGGTTTCCTGCTTATGAATGTCTCCTCCTTGCATTCTTTCAATAACAAGATCCTGTATAAACAATTTCCATGTTATTATGGAAATTTTCTGGGCACAACCATCCCCATTACAGTGTTTCTGTGACATGGTCCTAGGCGTCATGGCTATTTCAGGTTTTAAGATGTCCAGTCATTGAGGTAGCTTCAATTAACGTCTGATAGTAAGATAGTAAATGACCGTCAAATGGACATTCTCTGGCCCAAAGTCCTAGTGGCTGTCACTAGGGGGCACTCATGGGCTTTTGCTGTCAGCCACAGTCTAGGCGGCACACCACGCTATCACAGAGAAGTTGTCCCTACCAGCACTCCAGCTTCTATTCCCCAGTGTGGGCTCAGGCAATCTTACCGATTCCCATTTAACAAGTCCAGTCAACATTGCCTGAAGGGCAGATTTACATGCCTTCTGTTTTACAACACTAGATAGGAGAAATATTCCCCAATCAGACACAGTTTCCATTCCCATAATACAAGCAGATAAAAGAAATGCAACCACTTCGCATAAAGCCAGTTCAAGCATAGTAATTTGCCTATAAACTCTTACCTTAATTTCATCAACACTTACATTCTTAACTGTGGCCTCCGTTAGGACTTCATCAATAAATTTTGATTTTATAATACTAGAAGGGGAAAATTTTGTCAGAAAACACTCAGGTAAAGCTAGACAAAACAAAGCTAGATGAAACCTGCTTAAACATTCCAATTTCCATAATACTATCGATCATTAAATTTTTATGTTCTTTCAATCTAACTGTAGCCTGAGTCAGGGCTTCACCAATGGGTTTTGGTATCCCAGTTCGTGGGACTCCCATATCAAGGAGTCCTGGAAACTTCACTTCTCTACCCCTTGTCCATTTTACCTACTCTTGTGTAAAAGGCTTTGGGTCCCCAGTGAGGAGTTGAGCCAAGGGACCCTGCCTTTTTGTCAATGTTTAACTTGATTATCTACCTAACCACTGCCCCAGGGGATTGCTGGTCAGGCTTTTCATAGTAATCTCTACTTTTCAACTTTTTAAATTTTTCCAAACAAGTAAACAGAGAAAACTTCTTCGGACTCCTTTAATGTTGTGGTACCACCAGGAGGTCCCTGTGGTCCACCCAACCTTAGGTTGTGCTATATTAAAACCTCTGTTTTAACTCTATCAATGTTTGTTTTATTCATCCCATTTCTTACTAACCATCCAAAGATTTCCACCCTGCTGGATGAGTCCTGGGACTCTCCCCTTTCTGTTTTCTCTTTGTTTTACCCCTATCAATATTTGCTTTATTCACCTTATTTCTTAATAACCCTTTACAAATTTCTATCTTGTTGGAAAGAGTCCCTTGACCCTCCTCTGGCCTCTTCTCCTTCTCTTGTTTTTAATATCATCTGTAAGACCCTTGAGGGGAAGCTGAGATGGCAAATTTGATAAGGCTTCTGGAACTGTTTTGCAGCTTTGCAACAATGAAGTTATATGCTGCAGTGCCTATGTGAAAGGGGACCCTTTAAGCAGCATTTACGATGACCTGGATAATGGGCATATTCAGCAGGTAAAATCCTGGACATTATAAGGCCAGTCCCACACAGCTTGCATAGGAAGTGTATCATCTGCTTCATCTGCGGTGTTCCACTTGGCATTTATAAGGAGTGATGGACAGTCCCCCAGCCTCTCCCCCCATCAGAGGTCAGAGGGGTGGGACTGAAAGTTCCAACCCTCTAATCACAAGACTGAATCCACTGTGGCTTCCAAATATCACTTCATTAACATAACAAAAGATTACTTTATTGCTCTCTTCTCTTAGGAAATTCCAAGGGTTTTAGGAACTCTGCCCTGAAGGGGTAAAAGACCAAATATGTATTTTTTATTGTAAATCACAACTTCACAAAGGTCCTAAGTGAAGTGAAATGACAAGACATGTACGCATTTACAGGAAAGTATTTCTGGTAGTGGGGTAACATGTTCTGTTTCAGTAAAGAAATTATGATGTTAGAGGAACATAAAGAGGTCAAACCAGGCTACAGAAGGGTGACCAAGGAGGAAGGTGGGAGGAGGTGCTGTCAGAGATGTAGGAGGGGCTCCATCATCTAGAGCCTTGTAGGTCATGATTACCTCCAGACAAGTTGGCCTTGAAGGTAAAAGAAGTTATGACAACTCTTGAAAAATAAGATTTTTACTGCCTAATGTTTCCCCCCAAGTTTAACAAAGATTGACATAGATTTTTAATGACTGAATCCATATCTGTATGTAGGAAGCTATGGTCTCTTCTTTTCCTTTTTTAAAAAGTATATGTACAGTCAGCCCTCTGTCCCTGTGGGTTCCACATCCATAGATTCAACCAACAAGGATCAAAAGGCCTATGATAGTTGCATCTGTACTGAACATATACAGACTTTTTTTTTCTTGTCATTATTCCCTAAACAATACAGTGTAACAGCAATTTACACAGCATTTACATTGTATTATGAATTTAAAGTATGTGGGAGGATGTGCGTAGGTTATATGCAAATACTACACCATTTTATATAAGGGACTTGAGCATCCTTGGATTTTGGTATCCATGGTGGGTGGAGGGGGCTGTCCTGGAAACTATCCCCCAAGAATATTGAGGGACAAGTGCACAGTTGGAGAAGTGGTTTCTTCCTGATTTTGACAGCCTCTCGGAACTTATTAGCTCTGTATTAGTGGTAGGCAAAGGAAATAGCTGTCATTTTATAGAATTCAGATTTCTGGGACACTTGACACAGTTTATTTTTCATTCTGATTTCTGGAACCACAACTTTCTTATCAGTAAGGGGTCCTTTATTCCACAATGAGAGAAAAAATCATTAAATATGTGTTGAGCCACAGTTATTAATAAAGAATGGAGTTATAGCAGGATGGGATATAAACGTAAATTTTCTAGATTATGACTTTTGTATAGTTTAACTTTTATAAAGAGCCTGAATTATTTCCCATTTTGAAAAAAATGACACTAGTAGTTCCTTGTCATTTCCACACCATCCTTCTTCCTCTACACTCTCTCTTTATGTCACTTCATCCACTTCTACGGTTTCAATGTGAAAAACCTACATTTCCAGTTCCGACATTTCTTCTGAGGCCCAGAAACATCTGTTCAATTAACTACTGAATATTCTGCAGACATTTAAAATCTAATGTATCTAAAATTGAACTCACTGTTTTCTGTCCTACACTAGCTTCTGTTCCTATATTCCCAGTAACAGTTAATGGCATCTCCTTCCACTTGTTCTCCCAAGTTGAAATCTGAGTCATCTTTACACCTTTTCTTCCTCCCTAATCCTCAAGTCACCAGCACATTATTCTATCATAAATTTATTTCTCAGATGGTGCCCTGTCTTTTCCTATTTTTTATTACTCCTCATCTGACCCCTCCCAGTAGCCTCCTAATTGGTTTCCCCCAGTCTCTTCATCTTCCATTCTACTTCTATGTGTGTTTATAAAAATACAGCATGAAGAAGGCTTTTACTAGTTTCACACTGTCTATAAGATATACTGCAAATTACTCTGTGTGGATGGAAGTCTGTTTATAGTCTTTCGAATTTGATCTCTGGCCTCTTATTCTAAGTTCTGGCTACAACAAAATGCTCATTATTCATTTGCTCATGATTTTCCCTCTAATGGCAATGTTTCCTTCATTCCCCAGGACACACAAAGATCTTTCTTTGCCTGGTAAACAAACTCTCCCATCCTTCTATACTAAATATGGTTTTCTTTGTGAAAGTCCCTCCAAAACTCCTAGACAAAGTTAATTGCCCCTTTCTATGTTTCTAAGAGCACTTTCTTTCTCTCTGTCTCTATTTCACATTTTATTATTATTAACTGACAATAAGCCTGTCTCTTTTGTAAGACATGAGAGTATGAGGGCAGGAATTATATTTCGTTTATTCTCATTCCCACGGCACATACCACACTATCTGTCATATAGCATGGGTTCAGTTAATGTTTGGTGACATAAAGAGAGCAAGAGAGAGGGAAGAAAGAAAATGCAAATAAACCTGGGAGACAACGTAAAATGTTAGTGTAAGTGAATAGTGGATTGTTTCTAGATGTTACTTACATGTTATACTGTGAAGAGATTTTGTCTTTTGTCTCTTACAATATAAAACCCCAACAGTCAAATACCAGAGGGACAGATATATACACAGTTGAAGAAAGGGCACAGAGAATACTGCTCTTATAGTTTTGCCCAGGGCTGATTGTTGCTTCTAAGGTCAGTCTGGGCAACGTTGCTTGTAGTCAGTTGTGTTCACGCTAGTGTATGATGAGGGCATCATGTGATTATTATATTAATTATGAAGTCCAAACCTCTCCATTTAAGTATGAAAACACTGAGGCACAGAGGAGTTAGGTCACATACCTATATTCCTTTTTCCTAAGATAATTTGATTCTGTGCAAAGCTAGGAGACTTCTGACCCCCATCTTCTTTTGTAGTTCCTTCTAGAGAAGAATGTAAACTCCAAACTCCCCAACAGGTAATAAACTCTATGTTAGGTGGCTTCCAAGAGTTGAATGTACCTCCATCTGGATGTTGAAGTTGTACATCCTGAGTTGAGGGCTGCGATCTTTTAACAATGTGTCCTATTGTTTAATTATTTTCACATTCCTGTAATGCTTTGACAAGAAAGTTGCGGTAAGAGGGCTTACACTACCGGGAAAAAAAAAAAAAGAGAAATGGAGTGCAAAAACCTTAGGGGGCCATGAAAAAATATCTTGAGTAAGAATTTGCTGTATTATTTCTATATTCTTTATCTTTTTTGGAAATTACCTGTTAGCTAAATGCCTGAAGCTAAAAAGCAATAAAATAAGAAAAATAATTAAAAAAAAGAAGATATCTGGGCGAGTTGAGAATAATTACAAGTTTTGCCTTGGGTAGACAGAGCGAAAAAATGAGAGAGAGAGAATTAGATAGAGATAGAGACAGAGACAGAGATAGAGATAGAGATAAAGATAAAGAGAGAGAGAGAGAGAGGGAGACAGAAGAGCGCATAGAGGACCAGGACGAGTTACAGTTGACATTCTTTCACCTCTTCTATTGGCCATAACCCAACAGTTGTGTGTCATTTGTTTTTCTGTGTACAATCGTGATGCTCCCTGATCCTAAGACTATGGGGCTCCAATCTAGCAGTGCCCCATTCTCTCTGATCATAAATTACTACCCCTTCCTTTCATTTTAACCTTGCAGGTCTGCAGATAAACTAATTATCAATGTGGTATGATGCTTGGTAATAAAATTTATCAAGCTACAGAAGTCTCTTCAACCTAAAAAATAATTACTGATGCTACATTAGTAATTATATTTTTAGGTTAAAGAGACTTCTGTTATCAGTAATTATTACTGATCAAATTCATTCATGAATGAGTTGATGAATATAGTGGTCACTACATGCCTGCCATCACTCAAAAGAGTACTTATAGACCACGTGTGCACTGCAGTAGTCTTGGCATCTGGAATAGTGCTTGGCACAGCCTTGGGAAGCCATAAAAATTGGTGGAGTATCTAAATTTGGACAGAAAAACTTGAAACTTTATTGTCATAATTGTGTCCTTAAGTAACAAAGAAAAGAAAAATATTTGAGGAAAAAGAACTAAAGAGGAAAAGGAGAAGGGCAAAAAAGAAGCCAAATATATACTGAGAAAATGATATTTGAGAAGAAAGCACTGTCTACTCTTGAGCATATGTCACATTCCTATCCCAGTACTATCTGCCCTGATACATATTATATCTTCTTAAATTAATAATTGAATTACTGTAAAATATGATTATTTAGAAATGTAATGGCTCACATTTTTAAAAAGCTTTTTCCAATTTGCCTCTCATTCTTGATCTCATGAAGCTTTCTTGTTTGGATATTTAAACTCCATAAGAGAAGGTTCCACTATAATTTGAATAAAATGACTAACTGGTTTGGGTTGTAATAAAATTGTTTTTTTGTGGGCTTTGGTGACTGTGGTCAGATTTAAGTTAGTGCAAGAGAGCATGAGGGAGAGAAGAGGGAGGGGGTTTGATTTATTCTAAAAACAATGAGAAACTGTTGAAAGTGGAATAACATGACATGAATTAATTTAAGGCATGGCTGCCATATGCAGAATGAATCAGGAGGTAGGGGACAAGAACGAAAGGAGAGAGACCAGTTAAGAGTTTTTGCAGTGACAGGCCAAGAGATGAGGGTGGTTTGGTCTAGGTTTCCTCCAGAAATGGAGGAAAATGGAATAAATTGGGAAATATTTTGCAGTGAAACCAACATGATTTACTAGTAGACTGGATGTTGTGTGTGAGTAAAAGAAAGGAATAAAAAAGCATCAGTGGCTTCTCTCTGGAGAAGGAGTCTGGAAGTCAGATGTCGGCGAGGAAGGTGAAGGCAGCTATCAGTGTACACCTAGAGCTTGAGGTTTTTGATCTTCCACAATGGGGAGCCACAGCAAGTGAGTGCCCTTCCACCACCTCCGATGCAGTACATCAAGGAGTATACAGATGAAAATATCCATGAAGGCCTAGCTCCCAAGCCTCCACCTCCAATAAGGGACAGTTATATGATGTTTAAGAACCAGTTCCGATGTGATGCTCTTATCATCTGTCCTTTAGAAAGTCAGGGCATGAAATGGCTTCCTCCTATGCAGCTTGACCACAAGAAAGAACTGAGAAGACTCAAAACATCTGTCCCTACTAATTTCTTAGACTTCTTGGATTTCTTGATAAGGACCCCTGGGAATACAAAATGAGAAGAGACACTAGAAGGTCTTAAGCTGCTTTTTGTCCACGCGCATCAATTCATAAATGAAAGCGGATCCCACCAAGTAAGAGAGACCTTGAGAGTTGTGATGGAGGTGCAGAAACGTCGATGTCTTGAAACAGCTGAGAGGTTTCAAAAGCATCTGGAACGAGGCATTAAGATGATTCAAAATTGCTTGGTTTCTTTGCCTGATAATTTGTCCCATTCAGAAACAGGGATGAGAATAAAAACTGAAGCAATGGATGCTGATGACAGAAAGAATTGTGGTGGTCAGAATGAACAACAAAGAGCAATTCAGCTCCTAGGAGACACTGGATTACAGAGAAAGATGCTGCCTTGTGTGTCCTAATTGATGAAATGAATGAAAGACCCTGAAGAACGTTTCTTTTTCTTCTTGCTTCTCTTTTTCCTTTCAATAAATAGCGTCAAACATTAGTTAATTTGCTCTTACACAGTCTAAAAGAGGTATAACTAGAAGTCATGTAAGTGGCTTAACTCTCCAACTTTGTGAATTATGAGATGTCACAGGCAGTAATTTCACTTTATGGGAAGCATAGGCAAATGAGTACACCTGCATTAAGCGTAATCACCTTAAAGAGTAAAGTGTTTGCTGCTATTGTGTGGAATATTCCTATTTTTGGAGTTGGAGTAAAATGTTGAAGATATCCTCAGTAATAGCAAGCCCTCGTCCATGAAAAGACTTGTCATTTGCTTTAAGAATGTCAGATAAATAAAGGATATCAAGCTGTGTAGTAGAAGTGAAATTATGAAATCTTTAGATTTACTTCACTTAAAAATTTGCTTAATCTCTAAAAAAGTAGTGTAACATGTTAAAAGAGGAACTCTGTAGAATTTTAAAGCAGCAACTTTATTTTTCCTCTTGACTGCTCCTGTAAACATACTATCTCATCCTCTTGTCCCTATCCTGATGGGGCCCATAACTTTTTTCCAGTCACTCAGATAATAAGTCCTTTGGTCACTTTTAGTTACAAACATTCATTTAAGTAATTAAAATGTCTGTGTAATTAACTATACATTTCCTTCAAAGCTAGACAATAACTTGCTTAAGTCTGGAATCCTGCAATGGGAAGGGGGTTGGGTGGCATAGACTGCTAGACGTCCACTGGAGATTCTTGCTCTACTGACATATGTTGCTGAGATATGACTGTCTTGCCAGGGACTACATTTCCCCGGCCCCCTTGCATCTATGTAAGACCACATGACTAAGTTCTTAGCAATGGAAGTTCTTAGCGATGGGTGTAGGAATTCAGGCCTGCCCCCCAAATTTTTTGCATGATCCTCCATTCTCTTATTGGGTGTGGGATGGCCACACCCAAGGTAACTTTGGAAGCCACTTGAAGATGGTAAAGTGTCAGTCAGTTTGGGTTCTGGAATAACTGTAAGGACTAGGCCCTCCTTCTGTTAACTCTACCCACCCAATCCCATCTGGTTTGACTTTGTGTGAGCAAGAAATCAATTTGTTTCAAGCTCTGAGATTTTAATTCTGTACTTTCTTCTCTTTTCCTCTCAAGGTTTTGGTGAAGAGTCTGCCTTGTATCTGAGGATCTCTGCCAGCCTCTCTCTTAATGTAGGCCAGTGGTTCTCAAAGTGTGGTCCTGGACCAGCAGCATTAGCATCCCTTGGGGACTTGTTCGAGATGCAAATTCTCAAGCCTTATCCTAGACCTACTGAATCAAACTCTAGGGATGGGGCCCAGCAAGCTGGGGTTTAACAACCCTCAGGTGATTCTGATGTACATTCAAGATTAAGAATCACTGATAAAGGTAATGCCTTTTCCCAGATGTCCACTTTTGATTCTTCCCTCAGTCCTTGGTTTCCATTATACCACCCTTCAGGGACTTGCTCTATTAAGGTCTCCAGCTCTAGAGCTGGCATTGTCCAGTTTAAAATGGCCTCAGGCCGGTTCCCCCATATGTGAAACATTCACGCATCTTTATCCCTTACAAATCTTGGGAGCACAGGCTGTTCCCAAATAGGCATCTCTCTATTAGACAGGCAGCTACGTGGCCAGCCCCATCTTTTGTTTTTTTTTCTTATGTGTGTTTAGTATGGACCTTTGGGCTCCAGAGACTCCAGAGGACATAGTCCATGCTCTCTTAAGTTTAAATTGGAGGGCAAGGGGAGCCCACTCATCCCCTTGGTGGAGAGGAAGCTGGACATAGCATAACACTTGAGCAACTCTCCAAAGAAGTCTTTTTCCTTTATTGATCTCAATCCTTTTATATTTTTGAGGAGGACGTTAGGCTAAGAGGTGCAAAACCAATTTTTGGCTGCTTTGCAAATCCTTGTGCAGTAAAAAACTAAGAAAATCACATTATAACATTGTTAGGAGAGTCACAACATCGTTTGTGTATGGATTTGTGTATGTGGGGGGGGGTATTAAGGGATTAAAATGCCATGTAGAATCTTAAATTCTGAAAGGAAAAAAAAAGACAGGAATAAAGAATGACTCCTAGCCCTCTGCCTGAGAAGGTGGGTCAATAACGAAGTAATTAACTAAGGTGGAGGAATATCAGGAGTGAGAAATCAGTAGCCATATCCCCTTATGTTTAATGACCTTTACTAAATAGTACTAGGATGGAACCTACTTTTCTAGTCTTTGATCTCACCCACGATGATTGAGAAAGATGATTACCATAAGATCTCGACCCAACTGGAGATTGAACTCGTAGGTAATTGGAAGGACAGATAATAACTAACATAAGGTTGAGAAATATATAATTCTAGTCCTACTATAAAAAGTATAAGTAATTTTGGTCCCACTGCATAATATTTTCTTTGCAGATTCTATTTTAGCTTATTGTCTTAGCCCAGGTTCTTTGGAAAACAGAGCCCGGGGCAAGAACTTGTATGTTAACTTTATCGCAGAGTGCAATTCCAGAGAAGCAAGAATGAGGGAGAAAGGAGATAAGGAAGGAGGGAGAGCACGTGCAAAAGGGTGCATCGCAAAGCTAGCAATAGCTTTGTGGCAAGTGCACTTGACTGATCTTGAGTGACATCTGCAAAGAGACACTATATGAGTCACCACATCTCAGAATAGCATATCCAAGGGAGAAAAGAGAGAAGATTTATCTGCCAGCTTCCTTCTTCCTGTCAGTTTCTCTCTTGGTTTAAATCTCCCTCAAATATCTTTTGTGTTATGACAGCTGGGCTTTCTACATTTGAAGACGAAGTACTGGGTATTGGGAAAAGTTGAGCAATGATGCAGTAATTTTTGAGCATGAGTGACCTTTCCTTTTGACCACTAAACTATAACTTATAGAAGATTTCTCTCCTCTTTCTCACTTTTCACTTCAAGACAAATCCTTAAATCCCAGTAAATATTTGTAATTTGTGGATTATGATAATATAAATGATAGACTAGCAATAGTGACAGCTATGATGTATCTGTCTCTTTACTTATGCTATTTTTAATTTTTACAACAATCCAACAAGGAAGGTATTATTATTGTTATCCATCTGTTTCTCCTGAAAATGAAACTGAAGTGAATAGAAATTAATTTGTCTAAAATCACATGTCTTATAAGTTAAAGAGTAAGATTTCAGACCCTATCTGTCTGGTTTTATGATACATGCTCTTTGTACATACTCTTACTTTAGATTCTTAGTTTTATTTTATTTCATTTTTTAATTTGTTAAGTGTAGATGATAGTACTTATAATGTTGTTTTGAGAAGATAAACAGTTTTTCAAAAAGTGTCACGTGCTATATGTATAAGGTCTTTATAAATAGTATAGGGACACCACAGGGCTCCCATGAAATTCTTGCTGTGAGTAGGTGATGGAGGCGACATGAAGATTTATGGTCCAGGTTGGATGTGTTGAGAAACCTAAAAATAGAAAAGAAAATCATATTCTGCAACCCTATGCAATCAACTGAAAAGTAGGGCTGAAATGGCATTGAAACCTGTCCTTCACAAATGGTTGCTGGATGACCTCTAAATCCAATGGAAATAAGAAGAAAAAATGCAAAGCAAAGATTTGTTTTTCTCTATTAAGAATAGAAGATTGGTTAGGAGTTGGGAAATGAAGCTGAGATGTAAACTTTAATATCTTAGAAAAACAAATTGTTCCTTTAGATATGTGTATCATACCAATGTTTGAAAATTTCATTGTGTGCCCATGGAAATATGATCTTCAATCATATATGAAAAAAGTACAGTGTTTCCAGGTGGAAATGATCTAAGTTATCATTTGTGTTCTTTATGAGTTCATCTTGATGCTAGTAAATACTTTCCTATTTTAAAATACACAATAGATTCCTGCTTAAATATATAAATTGATTTCAGTAAACACAGAGATTAAAATGATGATTAATAGCTATTTCACAGTTTTAAGATGTTTATAAATTTCATTTCATTTAAAAATGTTTATACTTTCCTTTACATTATATCTGTAGACTGCCACAGAAATGGCTGTATTTTCCCCAAAATCAGTGGTGTATTTCAGACTGTTTACCTTTTCTCAAGATAGAGAATTAAACTGTGATAAAATGTGAATTTCTTCTATGCATACATTGTTTTACTAAGAAACAGCCTGAAAGTGAAAGAGAGTCTGTCCTAGAATATTACGGTGCTGATGGTGGTTGCAATAGTGGTATGACCTTGAGAGAGAGTCTGAGATGTCCCAGATGAGGGCTCCTTATACCTCCTCTCTGCAAGAGTTTTTTTCTGTTTGACAAGCAGCATGTTATCAAATATATTTTTATTATATCATACCTTTTAATCTAATTGCATTTCTCTCCTTTTGAGCAATCTTACAGCAGGATATCATTACATTTATGAAGTGTCCAAAGATATTTCCTAAATATTCGAATCACTAAGTTTTCTAGAAGTTATAAAAGGTCCAACTGAAAATTAGTATGGCAGAAATGACAAAAGTTGAGGTCTGAATCTGAGGCTGGTCAGATGCTTAAAAACATTTTTAAAAGTGTTTTAAAATATTTAAAAAATATATTTACCTCTCATGTCCTTCTTTATTCACCATGCTCCACAATTGTCTCCTTACAAGAATGACTACAAGGATCTAGGTGGTAGTGTCAATTTAAAAGTATTTCATGCATAGTCAAAATTAACATTGGAAATCATTTAAATTACTCATAAAGTACAATATACATGGATTTATATATAGTAAAGGTGTATAGATGATTCATTTCTCTCTATGTCAATATTTTATTGAAAATATCAATCAATTCCCTGGTTTCTTTGAGGATGTGGAAAACGCCATCGTTACACAAATGCCTGGCCAACTAAATAGATTTTATTTCAAAGATAGGGAAAACACTATTAATCACCAGGAGTATTTGAATATTCTCTCTCCGAAAAATTGCAGTGTAGTTGAATTTGTACATAGAATTTTTTGGCACCTGTAAAACTCAGTCCCCAGGAGAGATAAAACATAGTGGGGATTAAAATAATAGTTCAAATGGCTAACTCCTGCTATTTTGCTTTCTTTGAAACTAGAGAAAACTAGAAGTGGAAGGCATCTTAATGTTTTCCTATTTCAACATATTAATTTTGCAGAGATTAAAACTGAAGTTGTTTTACTTAATTTGGGTGAGACCCTTGTTTTTATAAACATCATTTCACTCGATCCTTACAATAACTCTCTGGGGTGGTGGTAAGTGTCCCACTTAGCTATGAGGGATACAGTCAGATAGTTTAAGGCCACACAGCTAGTAAGTAGAAGAATTAGGATCCAAACCAAACACTTTTAACCCTAAGTCCAATATTTTATCACCATACCATCTTCTGACATTTCTGGGGAAATTTTCTTGGGGAATCGTGATTTGTTTACAAGAATTTTGAAATTTTGTGTTTTATTTCACTTATAATCTAAAAATGACATATCTGTCGGATAACCTAATGTCTACTGTAAAAACTAGTACTGACAATATTTTAGCACCTGAGGGTGAAAGGAACTCAAGAATCCAGGAATAGCAGATTTAGGAAGCAGCGCATCTACCTCTTAGTCTGAGGCAGAGCCCCCAAGGAAGGAACAGGCTGGGAAAACACCCAGGAGCACAAAGGAGGGCAAAGAATGATGGATTTAGAGCTGAGAGGCAATAAATTGGTAAGAGGCACACACCTTATCAGAGAGGGCTACCCTGACCACACTATCTAAGATACCGATCTTCCAACTTCAGTACTTTACGTGTCTTATCACCACTTGGAATACCATGCAGATTTTTGTTGATCTGTTTAATGCTAGTTTCCCAGAACTGGAATACCAATACAGTGCTTGTCATTGCAGGTCTGACACACGTGGATCTTCAACAAATATCAATTAAACAAATGATTACTGAAATTGAACTTTTTCACATTTTCTTGTTTTTAAATATTTCTTCTTTTGTGAGTTGCCTATTTGTATCTTTAGCTACTCTTATTTGTTCAGCTTTTGTCATTTGTTTGAATGAATTATTTGCATATTAAGGGTCTCTAACCTTTCTGGTATTTGCAGGGAAAATATTTTTTCTGATAGTTTTACATATTTTTTGTTTCTAGATTTTTTTTAGTTATTACACCTTGAACTTTTACATGGTCAAATATAATGATCTTCCCTTTTGCAGTTTCATTGCCTTTAAGCCTATTAACACTTTCCCCATTTTAACTGCAGATATTCATCATGTGTATATTTGCTATTTTTTTAATTATGACATTTAAATTCTTTAGAATATATTTTAATATCTAGTGTGAAAAGTATATGACAAGCCTTTTTAAAACTTACATTTCTATTTTTCTAATGTATTGAACTCTCATAAATTCAATTAACATTTTGTTAGGTGTTCATTCAGAATTATTTATTTATTTGAGGTATAATTGACATAATATTATATTAGTTTCAGATGTACAATATAATGATTTGACATTTATATATATTGCAAAATGATCACCACCAATAAGTCCAGTTAACATCTGTCATGATACATAGTTACAAATTTTTTTTCTTGTAATGAGAACTTTCAAAATCCACTCTCCTAGCTACTTTCAAATATTCAATACAGTATTATTAACTATAGTCACCATGCTGTACATTACATCTCCTTGACTCAATCATTTTACAACTAGAAATTTGTACCTTTTGACCCCTTTCACCCATTTTTCCCATCCTCCCACCCCCTGCCTTAGGCAACCACCAATCTGTTTTTTACATCCATGAGCTCCTTTTTTTTAAAGATAGCACATATAAGTGAGATCATATGGTATTTGTCTTTTTCTGTCTGACTTATTTTAGTTAGCATAATGCCCTCAAGGTCCACCCATGTTGTCACAAATGGCAAGATGTCATTCCTTTTTTATGGCTGAATAATGCTCCATTGTTATATATATATACCACATTTTCTTTATCTATTTATCCATCAATGTACATTTATGTAGTTTCTGTGTCTTAGCTATTATAAATAATGCTGCAATGAACATGGGGTGCATATATCTTTTCAAGTTAGTGGTTTTATTTTCTTTGGATGAACACCCATAAGTAAAATTGCCGAATCATATGATGGTTTTATTTGTAACTTTTGGAGGAAACTCCATGCTGTTTTCCATAGTGACTGCACCAATTTACATTCCCACCAACAGCATATAAGGATTCCCTTTTCTCCACATCCTCACCAACACTTATTTCTTGTCTTTTTTGATAATAGCCATCCTAACAGGTGTGAGGTGATATCTCATTGTGTTTTTGGTTTGCATTTCCCTGGTGATTATTGATGTAGAGCATCTTTTCATGTACCTGTTGGCCATCTCAGAAATATATTTATCTGCTGGACAAACACATGGATAATGAACAACACCATCTGCTCTTTTTTAAGTTATAGATTAGTGAGTAAAATAGTAGTGAAATACGCAGGTACCAGTAAGATTATTTGCTAATCAAGGATATTGTCTCATCAAATGTCTTTTAGAATTATACCTATATTTTTCTTTTGACTTATTATGTGATGTTAATAGGTTTTTAGTGATAAACCATCCTTTTTTCTCTGATATAAATGCCTACTTTTTGTGTTGTTATTGTTTAACACATTATTTGATTTGATTTAGTAGTATTTATTTAAGATTTTATATTCTTAAGTGAGTTTACTTTCCTGGAGGGAGTTTTGTGTGGGGGAAAGAGACAGAAAATGTCATTATAAAAGGCATAGGGGATAAAATAATAAGCTTGGGGAACTGAAATAGTTAAGTTGTTTAGCAGGCTGTAGACTTATGTTGTATTTGTATATGCGTGTGTGATGGCAATGGGGCATGAACTGCTGTGAGATGTCATTCTAGGAAGGTGGTCAGGGGCCAGATCACAGACTTATATGTCACGGTATGGAGGTTTTAAGGGTTTTATCAGAGAAGTAATACATTAAGTTTTATGTCTTAGAAAAAGTACTTTAGAAGAATTGTAGGGACAAATTAGAAGGGTCCAAGGTTTTCAACATTTCAATAATCTAGATTAGAGAATATGATTACTTGAACTATTATTACAGATGGAACTAAGAGCATGGAAAAGGACCTTAAGGAAATTCAACAGAACATGGGCACCACTGAACGTAGAAGAGGAGTGACAATGAGAGGAGGTAACCACGGTAACAGAAGGTTTTCATTTGCATACTGCCATACACGGAGATGAGCAATACAGATGAGGAGGAGTCTTAATAGGGAAGGGAGACAATGGGCTTGAGTCTGAGATGCCTATGTGACATCTAGGTGGAACTGTCCCATAAGCATTACAGGTTTGCATTTCAGGGAGGGATACAAACTTGGAGTCATACAGATATGAGTTGAGGTTATGAAGGTGGTGAATGTAGCCCCAACACAATATATATTTTAAGAGAAGCAAAGTAAAACGGTGGGGAACTATATTTACAGGATAAAGCAGAAGTAGAGACATGAGATAGAGAAGGAAAAACATGAGAGATTGGTGTCCTGAAAGCCAAGGGGGTAACAGAGTTTTAAGAAAGAAACAAGTCATCAGTAATCTTACTGATGTAAGACCTTTAGGCATGTGAAGGAAATGAATATCTTACTTAAATTGAGGAAATTGGCATTCAATTAAAAATTTAATTTGTATTGATAAAATTTGTTAATTTCATTCATTTACCAATGTTTAATCAATAGAAAAATCATGATAAGTCTGAAATTCAAAGCCGATATGTTGGTTTGGTGAAATGTAGTTTAATAACCTTCAATGACGAAATACCAAATTTCCTGTGGATTCTTTTTGATCCTTAAAATTTATTATATTACAAAGATTGCCCTCTACTGGATAATAGCTGTACCATCAATTGTATATTGGCTTTCTGAGAGCCAAAAGCTACTTCCACTGGCTGTGAGCAAATGAGTGGGAGTGTGGTGGTCAAATTGGAGGTCGAAAGGAGGTTGAGGGTGAAACCATTCAGTGACTTCCAAGGAACATAGGAAAGTCACCCCCACTAGAGAAAGAAAGGGTCTACCTTCCTTGTGATTCTGCCTGATGAGTACTTAAAGTCAAATGCTGTTTCCCTGCCATCCTAAACTTGATTTACTTAAGGCTGCCACAGATACAAGAAGTCTATATATTATGATGAAAATAAAGTGTCTTGAGAAATAGGGACCCTTTTTCTTATTTGTAAAAGGCATCCTAAGGGCCACCAGTCACTTTGGTTTTACTCTAGGCTCTGTGACCTAGAAACACAAGGGTTATCTATGCATCTCATTCGATTTTGAAATCTCAAGAAGGAGTGTATAAGCAGAAGAGTGAGAACTTGCTATGGTTTTCTTTGCATTACAGGCTCTTTATTTGTAAAGCTGGAACATCTTTCAGTTTTAAAACATCCAGGCAAGGCCATTTCCACCATTGTTGTAAAGGCCTACCACAAATCTGGCCCCTCTCAGGGGGTCAATACTACCTCACTATCTTCAGATATTATTAGCTTAACACCAGTTATATTTGTTAAAAGTTAAATGTCTTTTACAAACACCACATAATTTCACTCATATGTGGAAGATAAACTAACACGCTGACAGAGACAACAGTTTGACAGTTACCAGGGGGAAGGAGGTTGAGGGTGGGCACAAGGGGTGGAGGGACACCTTTATATGGTGAGTGACAAACAATAATGTATAACTAAAATTTCACAATGTTATAAGCTATTATGAAATCAATAAAAAAAATTTAAAAAGTTGAATGCCTTTTAAAAATTATTAAAATATTAATTGGGTTCAGTAAAAGTCAATCATTATAGATGGCTAGTGAATGAAATGTAAAAGGCTCCTTAGTCCACTCTTAACTGTAGCCAAATCTATTTCCAAATCTCAGGGGTAACCGCTTTTAAGTTTGTATAATGTCCCACGAAATTTCCATGTATCTGCAAGAATATCTAGAATAAGAACTTTAATTTGAAGCCCAACTGGTAGCTGAATCAGAAATTGTAGCTTTAATTTTATTAAAACCCTTATTCCAACCCAATCTTAACTGCAATGAGAAACCTAACCCTAAAGCTAAAGCTAACTCATTATTTCAGTGTAATGTCAAAATCCGAGATAACACTACTTTTCAGAAGCTTTGGTTTTCCTTTTCCCTTCTTTTCCTCAACTCTTTTCCTTTTTCTGGAATGATGGTAAAAAACATAATTGAAGGAAAAGGAACTATAATTAACACTAAAGGCAAAAGATTTGGTTCAAAAGTACTAAATGTAAATACTATTGTTTCTTACACAAATAGGATTCATTATTCAGTCAACAAACATTTATTCATTGTCTCTTAAGTCTCAAGCCTTGTACTATGTGCTGGGAATAGAGCCGTGAACAAAATGAAGAAAGTCCTGGTCGTCATGTAGTTTATATTTTACCAGGTAGATGGGCAATAAATACATAATTAGCCTCATAATATCAGATGATGGTAGGTGCATGAGAAAGAAAAAACACATTAAAGGGATAGAGTAACAAGGGATGCTCTTTTAAATAATGCAGACAGGAAGTTTTCGTTGAAGCAGTGATATTTTAGCAGAGATACGTATGAAGTGACAGTGTCAGCAATGTGGACATCTGGTGGAAAAGCATTCAAGAAAAGGCCGTCAGTTGCAAAGGCTCTGAGGTGGGATTATGCTTGATGGGTTAGAAGGGGTCAATGCGGCCGTAGCAGAGTGAAATGGGTAAGAGGAGTAGGAGATAAGGTCAGAATAGCAATGGGGTTCCGAATCATGGGGGGCCTTGGAGACAGTAATAAGGACTTTGGAATTTATTCTAAATATAATGGGAAGCCATTATGGGGCATGACACGGTCTGACTTGCTCCCTGTAGGTGGTCCTGGTGGAAGCAGGGGTCCTGGTTAAGAGGCTATCACAAGACATCAGGAAGAGAGATGAGGCGTTGGGTTGGGGAATCAAAGGAACTTTGTGGGACTTGTTAAGTGTGAGAAGCGCGTATGCTGGGTGGGCAGTTTAGAGTGCGTAGGAGAGACCTGAGTTGAAGATGTAATGTTGAGTATCATCAGCCTGTAGATAGTGGTCTCCTCTAGGAGGCGAATTTTTGTTGTTAGTGCCATAGAGTCAATTCCTACTCCTAGTGACCCCTGCTAGAGTGGAACACTGCCTGGTCTTTTTGTACCATCCTCACACCTTCCAGTGCTATATCAATGTTCTGCTGCTATTCATGGGATTTTCATGGCCAGTTTTTCTGGAATTGGATGGCCAGTTCCTTCTTCCTAGTATATCTTAGTCTGGAAGCTCTGCTGAAACCTGTCCACCATGGGTGACCCTGCTGGTATTTGAAATCCTGGTAGCACAGTTTTCACAGCCACACGCAGCCAGCATGGTATGACAACTGACAGATGGGTGGTGTGGTTCCCTGACCATGAAACGAACCCTGGTCATGGGCAGCGAGAGTACGGAATTTTAACCACTGGACCATCGGGGCTGACTAGGAGTGAATACACATAGGGAAAAAGAGAGTTCTAAGGTCTGAGGTCACTCCAATTTTAACTTTAATTTTTTATTGAGGTATAATTGACATATAACATTATATTAGTTATGGGTGTACAATATAATGATTCGATATTTGTATACATTGAGAAATGATAACCACAATCAGTCTAGTTAACATCCGTTATCATACAAAGTTAAAAATTTTTTTTTCTTGTGATGAGAATTTTAAAGATCTACTCTCCTAGCAATTTTATAATATGCAATACGGTATTATTAATGACAGTCTCAGGTCACTCCAATTTTTAGAGTGTGGGAAGAATAGCATTCTATAGCAAAGAAGTCTGAGAAGGAGGAACCGGTAAGATAAGAGGTGATGCCAAACTCTGAGTAAGAAAAGGACAAGTAAGATAAAGAGAATTGAACATTGGCTTTGGCAAGAAGAAGGTGATTGTGACATTTATGAGAATAATTTCAGGGGAGTAGAGGAGATGAAAGCTGGAATGGAGTGGGTTGAGGTGAAAGTGGGGAAGAAGAAGTGAAGGAATAAATAAATATAACAATTTGATATTTTCCTATGAAGGAAAAAATGCAAAAAAATGTTTTTCCTGTAAGCAAAGGGAATTGGGATCCAGAGCACTTGGCTTTGGATGAAGCAAGGACAGTTTTTCTACTTGAACAGGAAGGAAGAAAAGCAGATACGTTGTACATATGCCCAATGGACACCATTTTTTCTAGTGTAATAAGAAAGAAGGTCATTAGATAAAGAAAAGGTGTCTTGTTCTTTTTGGTTCCACCAAAAAATAATTCACACGAATTTTCCATCTTTGCACATGAATGCTTTTTGTTGGCTATAGTATTCCATTCTCTAGACAGAGGTCTACGCCAATGTTATATTAAAGAAAAAAAAAAAGAGGAATATGTGACAGAGATTGTATGTGGCCCACAAAGCCTAAAAAGCATATAGGTTGTTTTCAACTTTCTTTTTTTTTTTAATTTTCCACACAAAACCGCAATCATATCACTTTGTTCAGACACTTTCACACACATAAACAAATATATCTACTGAACAATTTCCCAGAAGTGAAGCTGCCGATCAAAGAATGTGGACATTTTAAAAATCATCAAATTTTTCTCCTCAAATTTGTGTTAATTTATACTTTCATAAGAAAGAGTGATTGTTTTCTTCAATGACCTTGCGTACTAATAAACTTTAAATCCTCATCAATGTGATACATGAAAAATGCTAACTCTTCATTGTCTATATCTGCAATTAACTGCAAAGCTGGGCCTCTTGACATGTTTTCTTGGTGACTGTATTTATTTTTTTACTGTCTGATAAGGACTTTTGCCCATGTTTCTATTGGATTTCCTTGTTTATGTTGTTTTGCAAGAAGTCTTGGCATATTGCAGAAAATATCCCTTTGATGGTCATATAATTTTATTAGGTATCCCTTATCTTTTTTCCATATTATTTTTTATTACTGAGTTTGTGATTAATGTTTATGTTGTTAAATTTATCATTCATTTCCTTTATATTTCTGGGTTTTATTACATAATTGAAGGGCTTTCTCCAAAGAGTAAACCTTTAATCTTCTATTAGGAGGAGAAAAAGATCATCACCTGGGTGCTTAGAATGGAAGAGGGATTACTCTAAATAGCAGAGTTTCAACCCATTCTCATTTTTTTATTCCAGTCCACACCTACAATTTTAGAAGAATGTGGTGTTACCATTTCCCGAGACTTCCTTGTTTTCTGCATCATGAATCAGCTGCTTCTGAGCTTTCCCAGTATTAGTGTTCAACTTTTTCTGTTCTGCTAACTCAGTTACCTCTTATCCAATCAGTCTCCAGATTCCAAAGTTTCAAAGCTCCTGCCTTTTATCTCTTTACCCAAATATTAGTGGAGTTTTGGGAGGGAGTGGCAGTAAAAACCTGTATTCAATCCACCATATTAACTCTCCACTACTTCTCACCCATGGAAAAAATAAATCACCAAAAACAATAATCATAGTCCAGACAAATATTGTGTATATTATTTATGTGTCTACTTTGGAAATATTTGAACCGCAATACATTTATGTCTTTAATCCTAGGTATTAGGAAATATAGTCCAAAAAAATGCAAAATAACAATAACACATACTGTAATGTTAACCAAATATCCCACAAGAAAGTACAGTAAAAAAACAAAATGAAGCAACATTATTATTTGTCATTAAGTGATAAGAATGACAACAATAGATAACCACAACTAACTCAAGACAAAATTGTTGATGTACATATACCAGGATCTTTCTCTAATATTCCCTAATATTATGTTAATTACTAGTATATGCTTGTTAGCATCAGAATGAATAAATCTTCAAAACATATTGAGATAAAAAGAAAAGCTATTGATGGTATGTACAGTGTGCTAGCATTTACATAAAATTTGAAAATATGAAAAATAGTACTAAATACATCTAGGGATACACATATGGAAAAACTATGTTGTCATATTCATGGGCTTGACAAGCAATAAATTCAAGATAGAGGGAGGAAGAATGAGGAAGACTTACAGGGAGTTTCAATTCTATAAATTATTTTGTTTCTTAAGCTGGCAGGTGAATATATGGATGTTCATTATATTAACCTCTACACCACGTCTGAAATGTTTCATAAAAACTAATATATACACCTTATTCTTTTTGCCAAAGCTATTAAAATGGTAGTGCAGTATATTATGGCAATAAATAAGGTATTACGTGAATGAGGTGCTAGTAGAAGCACTATGGGGAGAGTAGACTAGGTAGTTTCCTTGCTATACAAAGGGAAACTGTCTCTAATTATCTTTGCTGGTTGTAATAGAATAAAAGTAATAGTAAGACTACAAATATATTCCTGGTGCCGGGCAATCTGTTGATTTTCTGTAATGAGATTTGATATCTAGAATCACAGCTGTGAGTGGTACCACCATGTGATGAAGTCTGCCATAGTCTACAGTTATTGTCTATAAAACGTCTTGCTTTTTCACTAGCCAAATGGGCAAGCTAAATATGGATGTGGACACAATTACCAACTCTGAAGTTTTTGTCTTGATTGTAACACAAATTTCTGCCATACCCAAATCATTTGAACTTATTTTGGATTTATGATCTTGCTAGGAGTGAGTGAGTAGTTTCAGGGGCTTCCACTTGGCACTTTCTACCATGATAGCTCTTAATTTTTGGGTCAGAGAACCAATGTGGGGATTTTAAGAATTTCGAAGTGTATTGATTTCTACTCTGTAGTTTGGAACTGGAGAATTAACCGTAGGATTAGTCTTCAGTCCTATTGTAGCTAATCTGAGAGGTACTTGGGCCATAACTTCATTGTTTTGAATTTTATAAGTTCCATTCTGATCCGTGTACTATAGTGGTATTTCAAGTCTTTGGAGATCAGTAGTAGTTTTAAGTCAGTATCTAATAAACCACAAAATAGTTTTCTCCACTCCTCAGTGTCAGTCACCTTGATAAATGGCCCTAGGTTTCTTTGAGGGAAGGCTTGATGAAAGGTTCATCCTCAATTGGGAGGGCCAAATCTATGAACTGGTTTAGGTCCAGTAACTGGGTAAGTGTTTGTGAACTGTCACTATGGCAACTTCTTTCACATTTCTGCCAACAGACTTAGATATGTATATATTTTTAATTATCATTGAGATCAGCACCTGCCCTGTCATCTCTGGCCTACAGATACCAGCCAGAACAGAGCTCTTCAAGGATGCAGGTGCATATCCTCATCAGTGCATTTGTTTTAATGCCTTAGTGAAAAAAAGGATTTCTGAGCCCTCTGTTTTAAAAAAAATTGGAACACATTTATTCATAAGAGTCACATAAAAGTTTTAAGCATGTTATCAATTATGATGACTAAATAATTTATTAGATTCAGCATTACATTTTTATCTATAGTTCACAGTTACTGAACTTACTGTTTGTATTACCTTTTAAAATTCAGATATTATCAAATTTAATTGATGAAAGAGGATATATCCAATAGAAGACTTTTTCAAACATGTGTGAACCGATAAAAGAAGACCTGAAATTTTTACAGTAATTTTGTTTTTAAATGGAGTCACTTTGCTCTTGAGAAGAAACAGCACCATTAAAGGATGTTCTATCTTATTTCTGTTGGGCACTTGCAGGTAGCTGGGCAGCTTTCTATCATGTCTTCTGTATCACAGCCGTGTTTTCTGACCAAGTCGTCACAGTTCGAGTACTTATTCACATGCATGCAGGGATTGGCTAAAATGAAATAAAAGTCAAATAAAATGCTGCTTTTTAGATTAAACTATAAGTTATCCATAACTGTATTATCTTAGGGAAAGTCCATTTACTCTTTATTTATTCTATTATTCAAAGCTCACTACTTTGAGGTAAGAGTCTTAAACTGCTTAATAGACCTTCCTGATGCAGCAGACATAGAGTTTACATAACCAGAGCTAAATCAAATAAATTTCCCTATCCTGTACCAATAAGGCGCACAGTAACAGAAATAAACTTAATTCCCAATATATTTCAGGTGCTACTTATTTAGCCGAGTGTGTATACGTGTGTGTGTGTGCTGTCATATCTGCTTGTGCGATGAGTGGATTGTACAAAGGGATAAGAGCACCAAACGTGTAAGACAAATCCAGCTGTCATTCCATTCAACAAACCACACGAAGGAATAGTGTCTTCTACTAGCAGTGACTCTGGTGTGTGTATTTACGTGTGTATGCAGTGTCCGGGGATTAACAGAAGACTAGCTGGAACTTGCAACATTTTCTTAAAAATAGTCCCAAATTCTTTCTTCAGGTGCCTGCTTACAATGAAATGCAGCTGTCAGGGAGAAATCAAGTGATGTAGTTGGCAGAGTGTGTGTAAGTTGTGAGTGTGTGTGTGTGAGTGTGAGAGAGAGAGAGAGAGAGAGAGAGGGAAGGGGTGGCCACACTGTAGAGTACAACATTAAGTTCCTCTTTCATACGTTCCTTTTTATTTAGGGGCAAAAGCATATCAGACCCGACCCCATCTGAGGTTGTAGAGTTGGTTAGTTCCTATACTTTTGCCTTTTCCCTCTCTGAGAAAAAGAGGAGCTAACTGACTGGAAGGACTTAAAGGGAAACTTCATCGCCCCTTTGGCTTGGGTTAACTTTGCTCTACGTGACTACCTCCGTGTCTATCTTAGTTTAGCCATCACTACTCTCAAATGGCAGCTGAACTTACCACTTCATTTTCAGATCTGTTTTTATTGCCAAGATCAAAAAGACTGAAGTAGCACAAGGAGGACCCAGAAGCAGAATAGGGACATACATATATCTGGGCAGATTCCGAGAGTCATCCTCAGTAAGGTCAGTGCCCACGTAGACATCACCACGTAAAGATGCAGAATGGATATCACTTACTGCAAAGCCCATTATCACAATGCTGAGGGCAGTCTCCACATGGTTCTCCTATTTTATATGGGGTCTTCATGATTTTCACGTAGTTTCCCCTGGCAATGGAATTTTTGAAGGACAGAATTAGTGACAACGCTAAGGAATACAGAATTGTGCCGTGTGAGTGGAATACACAGCAAGAGTCACAGGAGCTCAGAAAAAGGAGGGAGAGATTTCTGAAGGTTGGAGCCACAAGACAATTTCAAGGTAAATTGGTAGTTTAGATATATGCAGAAGAAAGGAGATGGTATTGCATCACCTACCCTAGTGCCTTTACTCACACTGCCTTTACAGAGGACCAGAGGCATGCAGCCAGAAGACAGGATTGTAGTCAGGTTCCTCACAATTGTTGACATTAGCATCTCACAGAATATTACTTACTTTTTTCTTAGATGAATTTGCTTTCACTGAAAATCTATTATGTGCCATGAATGAAGCTAGGCACTTAACATAGCTTATCGTATTTAATCCTTAGAAAATCCTCACAAGAAAAGTATTGCTACTGCCTCTTTATAGATAAGAAAAAAGGAGCTCCAAGTTGTTAAGTTATTGGTAAACTGAAGGCCACACAACTAGTAAGTGGCAGAGCCAATGTTTGTTCTTAAACCTTGTGGACCACAGAGCCCATTCTCTACACACCATGCTATCAATATCCCCACGGCTATATCATCCCTTAGAATGCACTGCTTGTTGTTTTCTGTCTTTCCCAATTCTCTGCATTCTTCAAAACCTACTTTCAAGGCTCTCCATGAAGCTACCCTATAACCTCAGATTGATGAAAGGGGTTGGATTATAGCTCAAGGTGCAGGCCACTTGGCCTACTATATGCCAAAAATGACCCCTTGTGCTGTACTTACCCAGGGCAATATTGGCAAACATAGTAGTACTTTAAGTTCTTCTGAGGACAGTAGGCTAATGCACAGCCAAGCTGGTGGGAAGTGGGCCAAACAAGCTGTAAGTGAAAAGTTTAAAATAAAGTCATTTTAATTAAATTTATAGTGTTCACACTGTTGGCTTTTTTGTTTCTTAATTGCTTAATAGAAGTTATCAGTGAAGGGAATTTTAAAAGCTGAAAAATATTGGCTTCAGATTTTTTAAATTTCCCTCTAAACTTGATGATTATTCTTTTTAAATATCTCTTCCAACTATGGAGTATGCTTTCATGATACCTTTGTTATAACAATGAATCATCCCCAAATTCATGAATATGTAGACAATGGGGCAATGAGGGGAAAATCACCTAAAAGCAATTTGATTTTTGCAGGAAAAAGAAGAAAAAACTCTTGTTTTCCTTGTGTTTTTGTGCAGATAATCTCAGCTGCCCCAGTATAACTTTTCTTTAGTTTTCATATAATACAAAAAATTATTTATTCAACAATTTTAAAGAGTGCATATATAAGAGTATAAAATTCTTGATTACTTTTCTCCTTAGCATTTCATCCTGTGACTGGCCCAGAGAAAAGAGCTCAAGACTTTCGCTTAAAGGTCATTTAGTGTTGCTTAAATATAACTGAATTCATTTCATCACTTTATTTCCAGAACTATCATTTAAAAGAATCCATTGTGTGGGCCGCCTGGTGGCGCAGCGGTTTAGTTTGCGCTTGGCAGCCTGGGGTTTGCGAGTTCAGATCCTGGGCGCCTGCCGACGCACTGCTCGTCAGCCATGCCGTGGCGGCGTCCCATATAAAGTGGAGGAAGATGGGCACGGATGTTAGCCCAGGGCCAGTCTTCCTCAGCAAAAAGGGGAGGATTGGCAACAGATGTTAGCTCAGGGCTGGTTTCCCCACAAAAAAAATTAAAAAATTTAAAAAAATAAAAGAATCCATTGTGCTAAATCAAGATCACAGGGACCAGAGGAGTATTTGTGGGTATCCAAGGGTTAATAGATTAATGCTTACATATATTAATGGGTAGCACACACTTTATAAAGTAGGGCAGCTTTCATGCTCACATATAGATTGCAAAGCTCAGACGTGTGCTTGGCATTTCCAGGATAAACTGAAGAGAAAAAGTAATTCTTGGATGGTAGAGGACAAAAACATTAAGCTTTTGTCATTTCATGTTTACCTGGGTGTAATGGCCAATTTTAGCAGTTGCTCGAGTACGTCCAAATCCATATTTAAAATATTTAAGTTCCTTGTAAAAATATTGAATTGCATCTGGCCAGGATTTGATACGACTGGACATGAGTATGTTTTCCCCGCAGCCAGCAACTAAAAATTAGAAAAAAACAGTGAACCAATAGTTAAACCAGTACTTGTAAAGAATTCTCACTGAAAACTAGTAAAATATTATATTTTCGTTTTGGGGATCAATATCCCCTCCCAAGGATGTGCAGTCATCTTTCACTGACTGACTTATGGGAGATACGTAATTTCAATGTCAAAAGCTTGGCTCTGTGAATTGGAATCACTTTTCCTGCCATTTATGAATAGCTCTTTTTTAAAGGTAAATAATAATTCATTTTCAAACTGATTATGACGCTTCACGCAATCACAGCCATCATTTTGGTAACACTAGTAAACTGATAAACACTGTCACTTGGCAAGTATTTATTATCTGCTATGCCTTCATAATATGCATATACGGGATATTAAAAAAAGTTTCAGACATAACTTTGATCCTCGGCTCCCAGCTGAGGAAACAAAGGGAGCACATGTGAAGCAGACAGCAAATAGATCAGATAGAAGATGGGGTATCCGGTGGGAAATGATGACATCAAGGCCACGGACTCAGGAGTGACAATGGCCCGTGTGTGATGAGGAGGAGGCTGACCATAAATGAGCAAACATGAGTAAGACAGATTAGACTAGAATGGACAGGCAGAGTGGAGTGCACTGAGGAACTTGGAAGTTAGGCAGAGATTTAATTCTCCATTAACACCATTTATGCTCTGGAAAGTTATATGAAAAGAAATAATTATTTTCACCAGGAGCGTGTGGTCTGGTGGGTTTGACCATGCTGTATTAAGTGGGAGATTTTTCAGATTTCAAGAATAAACTTGGCATGTGGCTAACTAAAGAACATGAGCCTCTAAATAGACAACTTCCGAAAAAAATATTTGAAACAAGTTTTTGGTTGTTTTCCTCCCTCATAGCTTTTGCCTTTGACCACTAACTCAGACTCATTTTACATTTTGGGCTTGGAGTAGCAGGAGTAACGAGATTTTAGGACAAGAGTTTAAAAAAACACAGGGGCGGACAATGAAAAAGGAAGCAGGGTATGTGTGTGGGGGGCAGGTGTTCAAGTTAAAACCAACCAACAAAAACTAGATCACCATTCCCAAACTGCCGTATCTGTCTACTTCGATGATTTTTAGTTAATTTTTAGTTTTTATAAAATGACACATTATTCTTTGGAGGAGTTTGACTTACAGTTAATTTTTCGTTTAGATGAAGAACTGTGAGTCATGGTGCACTTTTTGGCCCACTTTTCAGCATTCTTTGCAGCTTCCCGATTCCATGCCTTGAAAGAAATGAAAAACATTTGGAAATGAAAACGGGAAGGTTTCATGAGAAAATGGTGATGTAGAGGATTACCTTTAAAACAAATGCCCGTTTGATGAATTATTTCCAGTATTTCTTATTTTTCTATCATTCTAACAAAAGATACATTTCTTGCTTTCCTAAATGATTAATTACCAGGAAGTATCTTTCTATATGGGGTCACAGATTAAATATTTTAGGGAAAAAATAGCCATCCAGCTTCTTAGCAGCAAAATAAACATTTCAAAACCAAGGCATGCTCTTTCAGATAGACAATCACAAGTGATAATTTTTTTATTTTTACTAGCTTGGGGCCATGGCTATTTAATTAGAAATGAGACTGTTTTTCACCCAAAATGTCTATTGCATTTGCAGCAGTCTTCATATTATTAATATACTGTCAGATGCTATAGCAAGCATTGGTAAGTTTGTGTTGTTCTAAATGAAATATGAGTGTGAAGGACAAAATGTATGGAAAAATAAATGCTCGCCTTTATCTCATATACAAAAATAGAAAAAATCTAGGCAAATCAAGGCAAATAGGGATTTAGTATTATCATAATTCAGACAAGTTAAGCCAAGATTGCTAGACATTACTTTATATTTTTATTTTTTTCTCAGTAATCTTTTTATTTTCACTCTAGAATTTTATAAAGCAGAACCAACATTAAGAATATTTTGGGATTTTTTTTAACATAACATGCACAAAAATTAAAATAACTCAGAGAAATTTTCTGTTTCAACACAAGTCACAGGAAAAAGTTGAGTTACTTAATTTTACTTTGAAAACAATGACTTTTCTATTTTGGTAATTCAAATATCTCCAAATCAGCATACTTTTTATCAACCCTCAATTCTACAACGTCGAATGACTAAAGGTGTTTGATTCTTTGCCATTAACAATAGCTAACATTTATTGAGTGCTTACCCACATACCAGGCATAATTCTGAGAGGTAAGTACTATCATTATCCCATTTCATGTGTCCAGAAAAAGGCTGAGACTGCCTAAGGTCACACAGTGTCTCAATGGCACAGTCAGGACTTGAACCTTGAATAGTCTCATTCCTAAGCTACTACACTACAAATAGTACCGTTTGCACTATAATGCAGTGTTGTAGTATTTCTTTAGGAGATCAAAAGAGTTATTCTACATATGTCCATCTGTTCGTTGTTGTTGCTGTAGTTCAGGAAAATTCACTCTGAGCTAACATCTTTGCCAATCTTCCTCTATTTTGGATGTGGGTCCGGGCCACAGCATGGCTGCTGCCAAGTGTTGTAGGTCCATGCCCAGGAACCAAACTGGGCCGCTGAAGTGGAGCATGCTGAACTTAACCACTAGGCCACTGGGCAGCCCCTACATATGTCTGTTCTTTATAAAAATAACATGTTTACTAATAGTCATCATCGGTGTGTAACTGAAAACAAGGATGACTGCTCTACAATCTTTACAATGAACTTTCAAAAACAGCTATCTTTTAGAAGATACATTCATGGAAGGGTGTGCTGGGCTCTCTTGGGAGCACCGCTGTTAGAAGAGTTAACTCAGAAGGCCTAAATTTCAGCATTAAAAATCCCTGTTGTAAGGATCCCTCCCATCTAGGGTGGAGAGAACAGTCAACAGGAAGCTGTAACACAGGATGGGTAGGGCTGCTCAACAGAAAGAGATCTGGCTAAGAATTTTCATCCCTCAGTGCAATAGCTTCTTTGCAGCTTCATAATAAATGGTCTCTGGTTTGTTGTAAATCAGGGCATTAGTACACATGAGTTTGAAGTTATCCTTCAGTTCTTCTATGGACTGGTAGTCATTGTTCTTGATCCTTCCTTTCCTGGTACTAAAATCCATTGGGTTTTTAAACCATCATGGAGTAGCCAGGAATAATAAAATCAGTCACAGGAAATGAAAAGTGAGCACTGGGGTCTTTTCTCTGTAATTGTCTCATCAGTTGATTCAAAGTTTCTTGAAGGGGTGTCTGCTCTACTTTTTAGCTAAAGATCTTGCTAGAGTCTTTTCAGGAGGCAAGTCTAACCTTCCAGGGGACTGACACTGGAGGTCTTTTTCTGCTTCATTCTCCGCACAGGTCCAATCTCACTTCTTTTTATCCTCTCTCACTTGTCTTCATTTTCTCCCCTTTTCTTTCCCTAGAAACTGTTTCTCTCCTTTCTTTCCCTGTTTTGCTTTCTGTCTTGGTGTTTTTCATGATCGTTTTTGTCTTCAAAGAGGCTTGAGTCGTGCCCCGAGCTGCCTGTGGAGAGCTCGGTGACTTCGTCCCCTCCCACACTGAGGACAAGCTTCGGGGCTTCTCTACATACTCCTTGTAGAGGTGGTTGTGCTTGTGCTTCTCGTGCTTCTTGCCGATGTCCGATCCGCCCCGTGCCCGCCTCCCAGCCAAGCCCAGTCCCTGCAGCGCCACCTCCGGTCCGGGCCAGGCGAGCGGAGGGTGGAAGCACGGCCCTCGAGACCCCGCGAAGCGAGGCAGTTAGACATTACTTGAAATGAAGGAAAAAAAAGTTCCAATCTAGGATGAGAAGAAACGCTCACAATGGAGCAGACTTATCTTCTATCTTTGGGAAGGCAATGTCAATTACTTATTACGGTCCAGGGGTATTTATCCTGTACGTTTGGTACAACACACTTGCTCAGAAGTGAAGCTAAGTATAAGGCTCAGTAGAATAATTCCTTCCTATAGCCTAGATCAAACCCCAAGTGCCATAGAGTCTCAGAAATGGAATGAACTAGAAAGATAACAGATTCTATTTCCTATTTATTATAGAAATCCCCTCCAAAAAATACTCTTTTTGCCCATAGTTGAAATACATGCTCAGTAGCTTTTAAGACAGTTCATTGTAGCACTAATTGCTAAATAGATTTTTTTAATCTATTGAGGTATAGTATAACATCCAAATATCTATGACTTGTTGATTCTAGCTCAGCTCTTTGAGAAAGTTCAGAACAAATCTAATTCATTTGTCATATGATAACGCTTTAAATACTTGAACTGGGAAGAGAAACAGGAACTAATTTTTATTTTGTTTCCTCTATGTCCCTGGCATTTTACTTACATTAATATTTCTCTAATAATCCCCGCAAAGATGGAGCAAAGTTTGAATTATCATTTCTGCTAACAGCCAAGAAAGCTGAGGCATGCCAGATTAAGTAATTTGCCTAGAGTCAACTGTCATATCCTCCTGGGATATTCTTTATTTAGTTCAAATATCTCCTACTTCATTGTGTTTTGGTTTCCAGGCTCCACATCATGCTAATCAACTCTTCTGTATATGCTCCTCTTATTAATGTGTTGTCCAAATCCATACTCATTATATAACATATGATCTGATCATAGCCAAAAAGAGTGGAACTCTCATTTTCCAGACCTATGCACCATATTTTATTATACAGTTTAAGTTTTCATTTGCAGTTTGTCATCTAATTATTCAAGTTATGTAATTTACAAGATTTCTTCTACATCATCTGTCCATTAATTATACCTCCATCTTACACTGGTACAGTCAATATGTGCTTCAGTTCAAATGCAATATATTGCATTTAACTACCAGCCAATATGTCAACTTTCTAGTGAAATAAACAGATTAGAATATTTTATATATGTCGATCCTGGTTTAATGTCCATTGCTAAATGGTTAAATGCTAGCTGATAATGATCCATCGATAAGACGTGACTTACCATTTTAAGCATGTTGGAAGCAGTGGGTTTTACCATCCTTCTCATGTCATTGTGTGTATTAATAATCTCCATTTGGATTGATAGATGATGGGTCGACAAAGAAGAAACTGAGATATTTGACTTTAAAATGAAACAAAAAGTTAGCAAGGACCATGTTACAATATTGAAAATCAAAGTAACAGAAGTACAATTGCTTTATTTCAATGTGGAATTGAATATGGAACAATGTGGGACATTTAATAAAATGTTTAGTTTTGTGTTCTCCAACTTTAGCATCAAACTCACCCAGAGGGGTTGTTAACATACAGATTACAGGGCTCCACTCCCAGAGTTTCTGATTCAGGAAGACTGAGTGGGGCCAGAGAATTTTCATTTCCAAGTTCTCAGGGACCATGCTTTGAGAATCAATAAATAGTCTAACTCATAAAATTGTTGTGGGGAACTTGGGCTTGCCTTTTTGAATATCACTATTTTTTGCCTTCAACAATAGATTAATTTGATCCATAAGACTATTTACACATGATCCTGTCTCATAAAATGCAAGAATTTAAAGCCCTTATCATCGGCCTAATTAGTACCAGCAAATTCCAATAGAACAAAAAAATAGCTCCACTTTTTACTCAGAAACAGAATTTGAGCCATATGATATCCAGCAAGAAATATTTACTCAAAATATAGAGAATTTCAGGCTTAACAAAATATAGTGAAATATAAGAAGGTTATAGTATATCCAGATATTGTTTAGATTACAAAATATGAATGCCATTCTGGGGTGTGTCTGCCAACTATATTCAATATCTTATAAAGGTTGTGAGTTGTGTGCATACTTGTATTTAAACCAACCTCAGAAATTGTCAGTTGTCCTTTTCTGTCTTAATAAGAGCATAATTAGAGGGCAACATACTTTTTAAAAATGGAAAAATTACTTATGACAAATTATGGACTATTAAAGCTGAAAGAAAGCTCAGAAATCGTTTAGTAGATGCTGTGCTGGTTCTCTATTTGCGGTACCACCCAACCTGTGTACTGTCCACCCTTCTCTGCCCTGCCCTGTGGCCTGAAGCTGACCCTTCTGGCCTGCACCACCTGCGCTCCCTCGTCTCACTCAGGCTGTCTGGATGGATTGAGTCAAAGGGAGGCACTGGTAGGAAAATAGAGGGTTGGGAGGGGGTAGAGTCAGGGCATTTCTTGCCACTCCCTTCCTACTTCTGCACTCCATCTCTGGGAGTAGATACCTCCATTCTTGATCCCACTTTTTTGGCCCCAAATTCTATAGCATTATTTCTTCCTTTACTCCCTCAGGCCTAGCAGTGGAAAGGCTTTCCACTGCTGCTGATCTCCATCTTTGTTCCTTTAACCCTATTCCTTCCTCTGTAAGTGTTACTTCATTAAAGCCCATTCATTGAAAACATTTGCGTTGAAAAAAGAAATGGTAATTATGTGACAGAATGGAGGTGTTAGCTAAAGCTACGGTGGTAATCATTTGCGATATATAAGTGTAACAAATCAACACTTTGTACATCTTAAACTTTCACAAAAGTATGTCAATTATATCTCAGTAAAGTTGGAACAAAAAACATCTGTGTTGAATTCTGATCTCCATCTAGACTCTGAGTGAAAAAAGCTCATTTATTTTACCCGTGAAAAAACAGAGATTCAGAAAGGTTGACCGAATTATGTGAGAATCTCTTTTTTCATTATATGCAGAAACCAATTACTTTAAACTTAGAAGTGCAGATTAATAAACAGATAACATATCTTTTATCCTTATAGGCTCTATTTTAATAATGACAGCAACATATGGAAGCTATCATTGTTTCTTTAGAAAATAGTTTACCACATTAAGCATTTTGCTATCAGTGCACTCACATGTTTTTTTTTTATTCCTTGGATTTATTAACAATCTCTTCGACTCACTGATCAAACCCAAATGAAGCATTTGGCAAAAAAAAAAAAAAAAAAAAAAACCCTGAAAAACTAAAGGCATTCTGAAAATATGATTTCAGAGGATGCATAAGCATTTGAGTATATTAAGTCCATCACTAAAGCTGGGCAAGGTTGTTTAAATAACTAAATTAATATCTAATTTCTTTGCTTACTTTTCACTCAGACATCACCTCACATTGACTTTCTCATATGCACTAGTGTTGCCTTTCCAATCACAACATTAACAAGCACAAAGCAAAAATAGTTGTTTATGTTTTAAAGTACTACGTGAATAACAATAGGGCAGAATGCCAAATATGCCATTAAAGTTATAGCTCACACCGTGAAGAAGCCAAAAGCAAATAACTGAGCTCCTTGGCGTGTGCAATAGGTTTCCTGGAAGCCGGTAAGTACTAAGTAGTAGGTCCATTACAATCAATTTTGGTGATCCTCATTACATTCATTAATATATTGTCACATTTTCTTTCTCCACATCTTAAAAAAGCTGTGAAATAATTTTAATTTCTACACTTTATGGAAGTACTATTATGTAATTTAGTTCTCAAAGCAACCCAGTGTGGTAAGAATTATTATCCCCACTGGAAGAATGAAGAAATTAAGTTTCAGAGATAGTCCAGACTAGATAAACCACTCCTTAGTGGGCATTGCTCAGAATAAATGGCTACCTCGACTAAAACTCTATGCCCATTTTATAGATAAGGACCTGGGAAATTAGACATGTTAAAAATCTCTTATCTAAGCTTACAAAATCTGCAAGAGAAAAAGCCAGACGTGAGCAAATTCTTTGGACACTAGATAAATCCCAGGGTCTTTCCAGGTCAACACGCTGGTACCTAGAATGCAATGATCACTTAGGAAATAGCATTTCTAAACTTTAGCTAAAATTCGTCTTCTCATGTGTTGATACTAATCTACCTACATGATTGGCAAAGATGATATTTAACCGTGGAAAACTTGTTTTTCCTTATCTTCTTTTGAGAAATATGGAAGTTGCTTTTTTCTTTTTGTTTTTCTCAAATAACTTTCTAGTCTGTTAAAAGCTTCAGTTCCTTAGAAGTCAAATACACTATCCCTTTAAATAAATACAGACGTCAAATTATAATAATCACTAAGCTTCAAGGGTATAAAATTACCTTACTTGTACACAGCCTAACTGACGTGTTCTTATAGTCAAGGAGGGTCAGAGGAAGTAGATACTTACAGGGCAGATCTTTCATTTCTGGATTGAGTTTCCTCTTTCAGCAAGGAGAGGGATATGTCTTACTTTTCTAAAAGCTCGTATCTTTCTCTAATTACTCATTTTCCACTTGCTTCTCAAACTACTGCACTCTCTCTTCTGTCCCCAGCCCCTCACTGAACTGGCATTTGCCAAGACCATCACAACCTCATCAGCGGTAAATATAATGGAAACTTCATTTCTTAAATTACTTGTCTCAGTAGCATTGGGAAATGTTGCATACACCTTTCTTCTTGAGTCACTTTCCCCTTGGCTTTGTGATGTTCCTATTTCTTCTCTTTCTTCTCAATCTCCTTCCTTTCCAGCTTCCCTTCCTCTGGCTCACCCTTAAATCTTGGTATTCCTCAATATTCTTTCCTAGGTCCCTTTCCCTTTTCATTTTATACATTTTCCACTTTTGTAGTTTCAATGCCACTTACGTGCTGATGATCCCCAAACCTCTATCTCGAGCTCAGATATCATTCACGCCTCACCTGAAACCTACCTGCCCCAGATGAATTCATCCTTGGCTCCTCTCAGTGCCTGAGCATCATCAGGTGCCCCCTATTCTAACGAATGGCATCACCAGTCACCCAGTGATACAAACCAGACATTGCCACCCTCTCCTCGCATCTCATGTCTAACCAATCTCTAAGTCCCGTAGCTTCTCTTTGGAATTAGATCCTCATTCCCATAATCAAGTGCAGGCCACTATCAAAGTTTTTCACCTATGTTACTGAGCAAGTTCCCAACCAGTCTCTCTGCCTCCAGTCTTGGCCCCTGCCACAGGAAAGGCTGATCTTTCTGAAATGCAAATCTGACTGTATCACTCTCTAATTCAAACACTTCCTGATAGCGTAGGCCTGATAAGACTGGAGCCTCCTCTTACTACTGCAGCCTCATCCCATAGTTCATCTCTTCTAACTCCACCAAACATGACTGCCTTTTGCTTTTTCACACTCCAAACTGGCTTCTGCTCAAACTCTCATGCTGTCTCTCTTATCCGCTACATTTCAGACCGGATGTGAACTTTTCCTCAAGTACTTTCCCTTCTCCATCTCTAACCCCTCTCTTCACTGATCTAAATCCTACTAATTGTATTATCAGGAGGACTAAATGAGATGATAAATACGAAGTGCTTAGACTTTTTAAAAAATAGCATATATTCAGTAATAATATTCTTTGAAACTCTATATTTGCCTTCACAATGTACTTATCATACTTTTAAAATTGACTCATAAATAATCTACTACTCTGAAGTGTTATGTGGGCAGTTACCAAGTTAATCTTATTTATTGCTCTATCCCTAGCATTTAGCACAATGTCTGGCATAGTAGATACTAAAGAAGTGGTTGTTGAATTGAACTAAATTGAAATGGGTTGAAGTAAACCTTGGAAGCCAAAATCATAGTTTTGGTTTTGAACTGTTGTTGTTTAGGAACTTCGTAATAGCAAATACATACTTTTGTGGGTCTAGAAACTGCATCTTCAAGCATATGTTAAATTCTTCAACTGAATAACTTACTCATGATAAAAATGAATTTCTGCAAGGCAAGTAGTGAGTTAATTTTTGCTTCTTATTCATGCTATACGTCACATCTGATGTTCATTGCTGACCCACTGTCTATTGCTTAGTAGTGTTCATCGGTAAAAAAGTTACTGATTACTGTAAAGATACACATTGATGAGAGCCAAGGTGCATTATGTGACCAGAGAATATTTCTTTTGGTCCCCATCTCAGGAGATTTGCAACCATCATCTTTGTCTGTGTAACATTCACCATGAACTGTGGGTAAGGCGGCCCTAGTAGTAGAGCTCAAAATCTATCTTATAAGTCAAATCCTTACCATTCCTGCAGCTTGTTGCAGCAGTAACATGAAGCATATGCCCACCAACACCATTGTCTCTGAGAAGAAATGAAGATTTGTGAGATGTACGAGCATATATATTAGCTGACTTTATTAAAAAAATGATTACAATTTTGAGGAATGGACTCATAGTTTTTTGTAGAATTTGAAACTTTTCTATAAGAACAGATTTTCTTGGACAGATGGACAGTTTTTTTTTTTTTCAATAAAAATCAATCTCACCCTTTACCTGGAAATGCAGGCTTTATTCTCGTGTTACCCATTCCTAGGTTGGAACCCAGGAATATAGTGGCAATTTTTCTTGATACCTTTTAGAAGGACAAGAGTTTGAGACCTAACCAAAGGTGAAAAGTAAAACTTTGATCTGTAATAATTCATATCACTGATGAGCATCTCCAGTTGTAAGGAAGTTAGTTTAAAACCTTGTTTTAAAAAATTTCTCTCTTGCTCATGATAATCTTTAATGTACCAGTGGGAAAAAGCAAGTTGCAGATCGGCAAGATTGTACACCAAAGTGATAACAGCGGATATCTGCAAAGAGTGGTGGATTTATAGTTCCATTGAACTCTTACTTTTAGTCCATATAATTCTCTACTATGATTAAACAGTTGCCAAGTGTAACTTTATAACAACTCGCTCTTTTATTTTAAAAGTTACTTCTTAAAACACCCTTTTTCCATTATATTTTGTGCTACGAACATTAACTATTCAAGTCGACTCTCATTGTCCCATTAGGGCTCCTGTGTCAAAAATTGGGCAGCCTGCCTCCTTCAATCAAGTTGTGTGAGACACAGTTTTGAGTGTCCTCAGTTCCCTAGTAGCTTTGTCCTGAGTGTCCTGAATGCAATTTCTCTCTACTCCCCATTAAAAATGTTACGTCAAATATGAGCACAGTGTTCCGTGCATGATTCATCTTTTGGTTTATTTGGTATATCGGACCAAGGCAATGCTGAAAAAAATATTTTAAATAAATCCTAATAATTAATACTCTCCCACCTACTAGTAGTAAAATTAAGAATAAGATTAAAGACTATAAAAGTTTTTCCTCCCACCATAGATAGCTCTTATTATTAAATAATGCAGCAGATGTTTTACCTGAAATGAACAGATGGGAAGGACAAGATGTTTCTATGTCCAAAGGGAGATGAACTTATTTTGTTCTTCAGCACAGCAATATATATATGCGACACTTCTTTTTCTTGTTTGGTTACTCTGAATTGTGCAAGGTGGTAGTAATGTGCTATGCTAAAAACCTCCCCTAAAAGATCTTATCACCTGCTTCAGCACTAAATAAGTCCATTATTGAACTCTAAAGAGGAATTCAGCTAATAATTGCAGTTCTCCTATAATTAGGCTTAACAATGTTAGTAATGATGGGTTAGGGAAGGCTTAAGCTTTACTACAATAGTCTAGAGAGTGTAATACAATTTAACTAGATAGAGATGTATGTATTTTTTTCTCAATAGCATTCTATGGAATTACTCACTAATTATCATTCAGTAAATTGCTTTTGTGTAGTTGAAGGATTATACAATACATATTAAAAAATCCCACATTGTGTTCCATTATTAAAATTAATCATACAGCCTGAGATTTAATGAACATAGAAAATTGATTCTTACCTTATTTATGCCACCATATTGAAATAAAATGTTCAAATAATTTTCTAGAAATATAATATCATAATTCACTGAAGAAAAGATCTCCCAAATATGTCAAAAGGGGGAAAATGAGTTTTACATATGTAATAAATTTGTTCTAAAAACTACTAATTTCTCATGCTTTAATTAAAAAATAGTTTTCCTCCAAGACAACATTAATCTAGATTGGAAAGGCAGCCACATAGTGTTTTAGAGGGCGGACTCTGGAGCCAGTTGCCATTGTTCATATCCCAGCTTCACCCACTAGCTGAGAAAACTTAAGCAAGTGATATATTTTCTCATCTGTAAAATGGTTTAATCTTAATAACCATGAGATGTTATGGTTGTTATTAAATAAGTCAATTCATTTAAAACACTTCATGCTTGCAATATTGTAGGCACTTAGTGATTGTTATTATTATATTTCACTAATTTTTAATTAATTAATTTGTTAGTAACACTGGACATAGCAAGATACTATGAGTATAGAAAGAAGTATACATGGAAGAAGTGATAGCAACTGGGTGGCAGGAGGTGTTCCTCCTTTTTAATCAACAAATTAGACAACCATACCTAAGCAAAGGCATCTTTGTAGGTATTTTGGGACTTAGGACTTTACTTCAAGGATCCAGTGGGGAATTTCACTTACCAATGCAGCTGGTAAGATGCAGACAGGCCTCCATCTGAGCTGAGGAACCAGTGGAGCCAGCAAAACTGCCTAGACCCCTCTTGCCACTGGTGGGTAAAAAATCAGGTGACCTTTATGCCTGAGCAGGCATTCACACACGAGAGAAAACATGTAGAAGTCTAGTCTTCCCGAAGGGAAACTCTAGCACAACACTGGAGGAAAAAAAAAAAAATAGGAATTTGGTCACAGTGGAGCTAGTAAGAGAAACTTTCCTGGCACCACCCTTCCCCCAAGGAAACACTGTAGGGGGCTGATTTATCCAGCAGAGGTGATCTCTCCCGCAGGGGAAAAGGAAAGTGGTGCGTGACAGCTCAGCTATCCCAGCTGGGTGGAATGCAGCTGGAGAAACCCATTTCTCCCCACCAGCACCTGGAGTAGTACGGTGGGAGTTTTAGCCTGAGGGGAGAGAGGACAATGGGAAAAGAGGCAGATAAGAATTTCAAAGGGTGTTAAAGGGATTGTGCTCTGCAGAAAGTCTACCCACGAACCTCTGGGGATGCCGTCCCAGGAGATCTCACTTCCAGGCCCATGGGCACCCCCAATGCACCAAGTGCTAAACCCCCATCTCCCCCAACTCTACTGTTAGCTTCTTGTGCATGCTCCCCAGTGCACCTGTGAGAAGGAGCTCTGGTAAACAGGGAGCACAATTAGAAAATAGGCCACAGTTGATCGGCAAGGGACAAACTACAAAGTTGAGCTATAGTGCCACCTTCTGGAAAACAAAACAGGTTTCCAGTAACCAGCTGGGTAAATTATAAGAACCAGAGTAGACACAAAAGATTAAAAGTTCACACACAAGAGGAAACAAGAAGAGTGCAGCAGACACATTTTCACAAAAACAGAAAAAAAAAAAACCCACTCCAGATAATAATAACACCATAGAAATAAAATTCCATCTGCTGAAGGTAATGGGCAATGAGTTGAAGAGATGTGTGCTACTTCAAAGGGAAAGCAGAAATCCATAACTACAGGTAATATGAAAAATCAAACTTATATGGCATCACAAAAAGAAATAATAATTCTCCAGCAACTGGCCTTAAAGATACAGAATATTGTGATATAACTGATAAAGAATTCAAAATAGCTGTTATGAAGAAACTCAGTGAGTTACAAGAAAACTCAGAAAGACAACTCAATGAAATCAGGAATAAAATATGACTAAATCTTACCTTTTTACCAAAGGGAAACAAGCAGAAATTCTGGAGCTGAAGAAATCAACAAATGAAATGAAGAATGCAATAGAGAACATATACAGCAGGTAAGACCAAATGGAAGAAAGAACAAATGACTTGGAGGATAGGAATTTTGAGATTATATAGTTAGAAAAGGAAATCAAGATTAAAAAGAGTGAGAAAGCCTACCAGAGTTATTAGATTCCATCAGAGATAAATATCAGAATAATTGGGATTCTATAAGGAGAAGAGAAAAAAGGGGGCAGAAAGTATATTTAAAAAAATAATAGCTGATGCAGAAGACTTGCACTTCTCAAACAACCACATAGGGTATTGGCCCCACCTTCACAAAGCCTGAAGCAACTGGGTGCTCCTGTGCCTTGGGCCAGCCCCACTCAGCTGCAATCCTGAGAGAGCTGACAAGAGCCTCATAGGTTGGAGGCCTACAACAATTGTGAGCCCCTGAACCTAACAACCAACCACACTGGAGGCCTACTCACTTAACAGAAAAACTACAACAGGAATGTTCTATTAGACCTTGCAGCCAACTGTGCTGGAGCCCCCCACACCCGATAAAGTGATCGAAGGGTCCATAGCAGCCACATGCAGCTGAGCGTTACAACCAGCCAGCCAGGGGAACTGCCTAGCCTCCCTGGGCACCCACAGCAAGAGCAACCCTGCCACAACAGACAGACATGTAGCCCACACAGGGGTCACTCCTGGAACATGTGGAACTGGTGACAAGAGGGATGTACACTTATGGACCTCATAAGGTGTCTCTTACATAAGGTCACCTCTCCAAGACCAAGAGATGTAGCTGACCTACCTAATACATAGATATAAGCACAGAGAAAGGGGCAAAATGAGGAGGCAAAGGAATACTCTCCAAGTAAAGTAACAGGGCAGAACCCTAGAAAAAGAACTAAATGAAACAGAAATGAACAATCTACTTGACAAAGAGTTCAAACAAAAAGTCATAAGGATGCTCACTGATCTTGGGAGAAGAATGGATGAACTCAGTGAGAATGTCAACAAAGAATTGGAAAATATAGAAAAGAACCAATCAGAAATGAAGAATACAATATTGGAAATGAAAAATTCACTAGAAGGACTCAAAAGCAGAGTAGATGATATAGAAGAATGGATCAGCAAGCTGGGTGAAAGACTACAGGAAATCACCTAAGCTGAACAGATAAAAGAAAAAGAATTAAAAAGAATGAGGACAGTCTAAGGGACCTCTGGGACAACATCAAGTGCACTAATATCCATGTTATAGGTGTCACAGAAGGAGAAGAGAGAGACCAAGGGGCAGATAAAAAAGATAAACCCAAAGAGGCCTGGACCAAGACACACCATAGTTAAAATGTCCAGAATTAAAGATAAAGAGAGAATCCTAAAAGCCACAAGCCAAAGGCAACAAGTTACATACAAAGGAAACTCCATAAGGCTATCAGCTGACTTTTCAGCAGAGACTTTACAGCCTAGAAGACAGTGGCATGATATATTTAAAGTGCAAAAAGGAAAAAAACCTACAGCCAAGAATACTGTACCTGGAAAGGTTATCATTCAGAATGGAAGGAGAGAAAAAGAGTTCCCAAGACAAGCAAAAGTTAAAGGAGTTCATCACCAAGAAACGAGTCCTACAAGAAAAGCTAAAGGGGTTTATTTCAGGGGAAAGAGAAGACTACAAACAGGAAAAAATTATCTATTTCCATGACAAGAGAGTTACAGATACACAGATACATGAAAGAGGTTAGATATGATATCAAAAACCTAAAATGTAGGAGGAGAGGAGTAAAAGAGTAGAGCTTTTAGAAAGAGGTCAAACTAAAGAGACCATCAACTTAATTTAGACTGCTATATACATAGGTTATTATATATGAACCTCATGGTAATCACAAACCAGAAACCTATAATAAATACACAAAAAACTAAGAGAAAGGAACCCAAACACAATACTAAAGTAAGTCATCAAACCACAAGGAGAGAGATCAAGAGAAGAAAGGAACAGAGAAGGACTATTAAATTACCAGAAAAAAGGTAACAAAACAGCAATAAGTACATACTTATCAATAGCTACTTTAAATGTCAATGGACTAACTGCTCCAATCAAAATGCATAGGGTGGCTGATTGGATAAAAAACCAAGACCCATATATATGCTGCATATAAGAGACACACTTCAGACCTAAAGACACTCACAATCTGAAACTGAAGGGATGGAAAAAGATACGCCATGCAAAACGCAGTGAAAAGAAAGTAGGGTAGCAGTACTCATATCAGACAAAATAGGCTTTAAAACAAAAACTGTAACAAGAGACAAAGAAGGGCACTGCATAATGATCAAGGGAACAATCCAAAAAGAGGATATAACACTCGTAAATATCTATGCACCCAACATAGGAGCACCTACATATACACAGCAATTATTAACACATATTAAAGGAGAAATAGACAGTAACACAATAATAGTAGGAGACTTTAACACTCCACTTACATCAGGGATAGATCATCCAAACGGAAGATCAACAAAGAAACATTGGCCTTAAACAACATTAGACCTGATGGACCTAGTAGATATATACAGAACATTCCATCCAAAAATCAAAGAATACACATTCTTTTCAAATGCACATGGAACACTCTCTAAGACTGATCGCATAATAGGCCACAAAACAAGTCTCAATACATTTAAGAAGATTGTAATAATATCAAGCATTTTTTCTGATCACAACAGTATGAAACTAGAAATCAACTACAGGAAGAAAATCAGAAAAGCCACTAATACATGGAGATTAAGTAAAATGCTACTGAACAATGATTGGGTCTATAAACAAATCAAAGGAGAAATAAAAAAAATACCTGGAGAGAAATGAAAATGAAAATACGACATGCCAGAATATATGGGATACAGCTAAAGGGATTCTAAACAGGGAAGTTTATAGCAATACAGACCTACCTCAACAAACAAAAAAATCTCAAAGAAACAATCTAACAGTGTACCTAAAGGAACTGGAAAAAGAAAAACAAACAAAGCCCCAAATCAGTAGAAGGAGGGAAATAATAAAAATCGGAGCAGAAATAAAAGAAATAGAGACTGAAGAAAAATAGGAAAAATCAATGAAACCAAGAGGTAGCTCTTTGAAAAGACAAACAAAATTGACAAACCTTTAGCTAGACTTACCAACAAAAAAAGAGAGAAGTCTCAAATAAATAAAATCAGAAATGAAAGAGGAGAAATTACAAAGGACACTTCAGAAATACAAAAGATTATAAGAGAATATTACAAAAAGCTATACACCAACAAATTGAATAATCTAGAACAAATAGGTAAATTCTTAGAATCATACAACCTTCCAAAACAGAATCAAGAATAAATAGAGAATTTGAATAGATCAATCACCAATAAGGAGATTGAAAGTGTAATCAAAAGCCTCCCAAGAGACAAAAGTCCAGGACCAGACAGCTTCCCTGGTGAATTCTACCAAACATTCAAAGAAGACTTAATACCCATCCTTCTCAAACTCTTCCAAAAAATTGAAGAGGAGGGGAAGCTTCCTTACTCATTCTATGAGGCCAACATTACCCTGATACCAAAGCCAGACAAGGACAACACAAAAGAAGAAAATTACAGGCCAATATCACTGATGAACATCAATGCAAAAATACCAGCAAATTGAATACAACAATAAATTTAAAAGATCATACACCATGATCAAGTGGGAGTTATTCCAGGGATGCAGGGATGGTTCAACATCTGCAAATCAATCAACATGATACACCACATTAACAAAATGAAGAATAAAAATCACGTGGTCATCTCAATAGATGCAGAGAAAGCATTTGGCAAGATACAGCATCCATTTATGATAAAATGTCTGAATAAAATGGGCATAAGAGGAAAGTACCTGACATAATAAATGCTATATATGACAAAGCCACAGCTAATGTCATTCTCAATGGTGAAAAACTGAAAGCTATCCCTCTAAGAACAGGAACCAGACAAAGATGCCCACTTTCACCACCCCTGCCTAATGTAGTATTGGAAGTCCTGGCCACAGTAACCAGGCAAGAAATAGAAATAAAAGGTTAGAAGTAAAATTGTTGCTATTTGCAGATGATATGATCTTATTTTTTATTTTATTTTATTTTTGTGTGTTTTTTTTTAAGAGGAAGATTAGCCCTGAGCTAATATCTGTTGCCAATCTTCCTCTTTTTGCTGAGGAAGATAGGCCCTGGGCTAACATCCGTGCCCATCTTCCTCTACTTTATATGTGGGACACCTGTCACAGCATAGCTTGATAAGTGGTGATAGGTCTATGCCAGGGATCCAAACCTGTGAACCCTGGACCACTGAAGAGGAGTGCGCAAACTTAACCACAATGCCACTGGGCTGGCACTATTTTTGTTTTTTCTATGCTCAGGAAGATTCACCCTGAGCTAACATCTATGCCAATCTTCCTCTATTTTGTACGTGGGTCACCTCTACAACATGGCTGCCAAGTGGTGTAGGTCTGCACCTGGGATCCAAACCCATGACCCCAGCTGCCAAAGCAGAACATGTGGAACTTTAACCACTAGGCCATGGGGCAGCCCTGATATGATCTTATATATTGAAAATTCTAAAGGCTCAACTAAAAAACTGTTGGATCTAATCAATGAATTCAGTAAAGTTGAAGGATATAAAAATCAATACAAGAAATAAGTTGCATTTCTATGTACTAAACATGAAACATCTGAAAAACAAAACTACACCATTCAAAATAGCATAAAAAAATACAATATCTGGGAATAAATTTAACCAAGGAAGTGAAAGATCTGTACAAAGAAAGCTAAAAGACTTTGCTGAACAAAATCAAAGAAGATACAAACAAATGGAAGAACATCCTATGTTCATGAATTGGAAAAGTTAATGTTAGCAAAATGTCCGTGCTACCCAAAGCTGTGTATAGACTCAACTCAATCCCTGTCAACATTCCAATAGCATTTTTCACATAAATAGAAAAAACAATCCCAAAACTTGTATGGAACCACAAAAGACTCCGAATAGCCAAAGCAATCATGAGATAAAAGAACTTCAAGGCATTACACTTCCTGACTTCATATTATACTACAAAGCTATAATAATTTAAACAGTATGGTACCGGCATAAAAATAGACACATAGAACAATGGAACAGAATAGAAAGCCCAGAATCAAAGCTCTGTATATATAGTCAATTAATATTTGGAAAGGGAGCCAAGAGCATCCAATGGGAAAGGATAGTCTCCTCAACAAATGGTGTTGGGAACACTGGATAATCACATGCAAAACAATGAAATTGGACCCCTATTTTACACCCCTCACAAAAAATTAACTCAAAATGAAGCAAAGACTTAAACATAAGACTTGAAATCATAAAACTCCAGAAGAAAACATAGGGAAGAAGCTCCTTGATATTGGTCTTGGCAAAGATTTTTTGGATGTGACATTAAAAACAACAAAAGAAAAACAAGTGGGACTACATCAAATGTAAAAGATTCTGTACTGCAAAAGAAACAATGAAATGAGAAGTCAACTTGTGAAATGGGAGAAAATGTTTGCAAGCCATGTATTGGATAAGGGATTAATATCCAAAATTTATAAAGAACTCAATGACAAAAAAACAAACAATCCAAATAAAAAAGGAGCAGAAGAACTGAATAGACATTTTTCCAAAGAAGACATCCAAATGGCCAACAGGTACATTAAAAAGTGCTCAACATCACTAATCACAAGGAGATATCACCTCACACTTTTGTGTGTGTGTGTGTGCATGTGAGGAAGATTAGCCCTGAGCTAATGTCTGTTGCCAATCCTCCTCTTTTTGCTGATGACTATTGGCCCTGGGCTAATATCCATGCTCATCTTCCTCTGCTTTACATGTGGGATGCCTGCCACAGCATGGCTTGATAAGTGGTGCATAGGTCCGTGCTGGGGATCCGAATCTGCAAACCCCAGGCCACTGAAGTGGATCAAGCAAACTTAACCACTATGCCACCGGGCTGGATCGCTTCACCTCAGACTTTTTAGAATGGCTATCATCAAGAAGACAAAAGATGACAAATGTTGGTGAGGATGTGGAGAAAAGGGAACCCTTGTGCACTGTTGGTGAGAATTTGGTGCACCCATATGGGCACAGTATAGAGGTTCCTCAAAAAATTAAAAATAGGACTACCATATAACCCAGCAATCCCACTTGTGAGTATATATCCAAAGGAAAACAGGTTATCAAAGAGATATATGCACCCCCATGTTTATTTCAGCATTATTCCCAACAACCAAGATATATGTCCCTCAATGGACAAGTGGATAAAGGAGATGTGGTATATATAAAACTATTCAGCCATGAGAAAAAAGAAAATCCTGTCACTTTCAACAACATAGGTGGACCTTGAAGACCTTATGCTAAGTGAGATAAATCAGACAGAGAAAGACAAATACTGTATGATATCTCTAATATGTGGAATCTAAAAAAAACTGAGTTCGGAAAAACGGAGTGGAATGATGGTTACCAGGGGCTGGGGACTGGGGAGTGGGAGAGATGTTGTTTAAGGGTACATACTTGCAACTAGTAAAGAAGTAAGTCCTGGAGATTTAATACACAGTAGAGTGATTATAGACAACAAAACTGTATTACAAACATTAAATGAAGCTGAGACTAAATCTTAATTGTTCTCACCACTAGAAGAAATAATTATGTGACTCAGCAGAGTTGTTAGCTAACACTACAATGGCAATCATATTGCAATACAAATGTATTAAATCAATATGTTGTACACCTTAAATTTATATAATGTTATGTCAATTATATCTCAATTTAAAAAAAGAAATTATTCAAGAAAGAAAAAATGTGATTTTTCTTAAGGAAAAAATTTAAAAAGTGTATGTGAGTTGGTGCACATAATAAAATTATAGTTAAGAAGACAAATTATGTACTTAAATGTCTTAAGTGTGACAGTTTGAAGTAAATAATTAAAAAGTAAATAGTAAAAGTTTAATTCTATTAATTACTAATGCAGGAATTATTTTGGTGGTATTTACCCCAAAGAAAGACTAGTTAGGGGTTATAGTCAATTCCTTTCCTTTAGGTGGCCATTAGAAATTTGCTTCTTCCTCATTAAAGCATCCAAACTAGAGCTCCTTAAGCAAAGATCTCTTATAAGCTGAGATATTTACTTTTAGCAAAGAAATATTTTTATATAAATCCAGCACAAATGAAGTGCAGCTACACATTGATAACACTATAAATCTTTTCAAATTGTCAAAGTTTCAGTTTGTAATAATTGATTTCCCCTGTTGTATTTTTTCTTTTAAAGTAATAAAACTTTACTTTAAAGTACAGAAAATTCAAAAAGAAAAAGAAAATGCATCCATAATCGGTCCATCCAGAGAGAACCTCTGATATCCTCTTAGTCTACATTGTGCCATAAATTTCTCCATGGCTGTATTTATATTCTGATGACTGTTAGTTGTAAACTTTGGCCCCTCCATTCTTGACCATCCCAATACTTACAAATTTTTAACAATTATGACTAAATTATGACTGTCTCTTATAATAATACTTTAATATTGAATAAGTATTTATTATGCATCAGGTACAGTATTCTGTGCTTCAGACAAAATGGTGATCAAACACAGACATGATTTTTTTCTCATTGAATTACTGTTGCATGGAGTAGAAAGCCATAAATCAGATAAACACACAAGTGGAGATTGTAACTGGGAAAAATGTTAGAACTCAGACTGTTGAATGAGACTTTTCATGTTGCTCAAAAATATGTAACTAAGTCCTTAGCCAGAAACATATGGGATTGAGTATTCCTCTTTCTAAAGAGATTTACCAACAGGGTAGAGGAGTGAGGAGTGGGAAGGAGTGAGACACAGAGTCACAGGGGCATCCATCTTGTGGGAGTTTAGTGCCTGTGATGAGAAGCTTTTTCTAATAACCCAATTCCCTTTTCCCCTCCCATTGGTCGCACCTCTTAAGCCATGATAAGGGGAGAAATTCCAGAGAATTAACTTAGAGAGATTGGAAATAACTGTAAAAATAGTGATCATACTACAGATTCCCTGGTTAGACTCTGCCTAGCCAGTGGATGTGCTGATCTTCCTGTAAGCTTATCTGATCCAGAAGAAAGAACTGAACAAATGGGCCAGCAGTGTAACAGCCTGCACTGGAACTATTTGGCACCGCAATGATGCATTAGTTTCTCTTGGGATCAAGTGGCCTCATGAGAGGTGGTTTGTGCTTGAGGTATTTTATGAGAACCCCAATCAAAATGTCTGTCCCTCAGGCCAGGGTATGCCAGAAGTAGAAAAGCTATGAGCTGTATCTACCTAAGGGATTAAAATGTCTCAGAGTAAGGGTCAACTTTAGGATTTAGCTCCTAGCAAATACTTTCTCCTGAAAAAATGGCTCAGAAAAGAATATTGCTTTCTTACCAAAGCAATATCAGCTCAAGGTAACTTCTATTAAGTAGACAGGAAGGGGTGTTACGGAAGTGAGAAAGAAAAAAATACAACACATGGAGGTACAAGCAATGGACTAGAATCAAATAAATATGGGCTAACCATGTTTTTGAGGGTGTCATGCTACTCAGAAAAAGAAAACTGAAACATCAACCTGGATTAAAAGAGTCCGAGACTGTTTAAAACTTAAAATTATAGTCATACGTTGCTTAATGATGTTTTGGTCAATGACCGACTGCATATAAGACAGTGGTCCCGTAAGATTGGTACCACATAGCCTAGGTGTGAGTGTAGGCTATACCATCTAGATTTGTGTAAGTACACTCTATAATGTTTGCACAATGACAAAATCGGCTAATGATGCATTTCTCAGAACATATCCCTGTCATCAAGCAATGCATGACTGTGTATTTGAAACTCACAACTGTGTATGGGCCTGAGCTGATGTAGCTGTTCAGTCCTCAAGGAGAGCATAGTCTCTACTTATCAACTTCAGTGATAACTGAGAAATGTAAGTGTATACACACACACATATATTTTAAAGTGAAGTATCTCTCAGAGGGTAGAGCTTTGGGTCGTGGAGAATAATGAAAGAGGGAAGGAAATCAGGGATTAATCAGAGAACACTCTCCACCCCCATGATAGGGGGACTCTCAACATGTCTTGTCAGCAGGATTTCAGAAATGCTATGGACCACTGCCTGCTATGTGTCGTCCATTCTTCCCCATTCTGAATGACAGTGTTTATTGCAGTTATCAAATTCTTGTTGTATTGTTTTGTATTAATGCTGTGTACGGTTAAAATATTGTTTTAATTCATAGGTCACAAGATCAAAAGAAGCCACATGAATCTCTTATGTAGAGAGATGTAGACTTTGATATAGATATAGAGATATAGACATACGGAGATATAGACATGCCATGACTGGATGTGAATTTTGTGGTATCTCTCTTGGGAAGAAGAGTAGGTATAATTTGCAGGTGTGAAGGAGAGTGAATTAAATTTTTGGTGACTAGAAGGATGTTATGTGGTATTATCAGATATTTCCTATTCTCCTCCTTCCAGTCATGGTAGAATTGCATTTCCCCATTTCTTGAAGTTATTAATGGCCATGTGACTTGTTTAAGCTAATGAAATGTTAGCAGAAGCAAACTATGTCGTTTCTAGATGGACTCTTCAAAGTTTTTTCCATATTTCCTTTTTCTACTATGGTGATATTCATCCAATGGCGAAATCTCCATCAATTTGATCTTTGATTGCAGGTAACGTGGAGCAGTGTCCCTCTCTGACTTGTGATGGAAATATACCATGAGTGAGCAATAAACTTTTACTATTTTAAGTTACTAAGATTTAGGGGATATTTTGTTACTGCAGCACTACTCAGCCCATCAATTGAAACTGTATATAAAGCCATTGAAGGTTTGTATAGCATGAGAGTGGCATGGTCTGGTGCGTATGTGGCTGGAAGACAGGAAATTACACCACCATCATCGAGAAATGATGATTACTGAGCCACCTCTGATGGCGCAGTGGTTAAGTTCTGTGCACTCTGCTTCAGCGGCTCAGGCTTGATTCCCAGGCATGGGACCACACCACTCGTCTGTCAGTAGCCATGCTGTGGTGGTGGCTCACTTAGAAGAACCAGGAGGACTTACAACAAGAATATACAACTATGTACTGGGGCTTTGGAGGGAAAAAACGGAGAGGAAGATTGGCAACAGACGTTAGCTGAGGGAGAATCTTTCCCAGCAAAAAAAAAGAAAAGAAAAAGAAATGATGATTACCTGAACTAGACCAGTATTGGGGTTGAGTGTGGCACATAAGGGGTGGAACTGAGAATGCCTTAAATTCCTTTGGCATTATGAAATATATAAAATGCTTTGTTCTTTCCCATATACTTATAACTTATTAGATCTTTGGAAACTGAATAGATAATTAGCTTTCCTCACAATACGACTTTCCTGAAAAGATAATTAGGTTTTACTAGTTACTCTAGCCCAGAAATCATTTAGATAAAAGAATCTACCTAGAAAAGAGTGACAGGGAAATAGCTGACTTAATCTGAGGCTTGAAGGGAAGTTTTTTTCTCCTCTTTATCCACTAATAATTTCCAAGGACTGTATGTGATGCTAATTTCATCAAAAGAGTTTAAACAGTGTTTATATTTATTTATTAACCCTCAAAGACTTGGAAGGTAAGTGAAAGACAAAGGAGAACAGGAAATTAAGTGTTTAATTTAAATGACTTTATTTTCACTCAAAGAATGAAAGGATCATTTTTAAACACATTTGCTTCTTCCCACTTGCTCTAATGAATATGGTAATTTCTCTTGTATAGTCAATCTCTTCTAAACTTAGAACTTTTAAGTGAATTACTACAGTATTTTTAATGCTACATTTATCTAAACAGCTGGATTCATAGAAAATATGTTCTTAATAATAAGGAAAATGCCCATAGTCACTGAGTACCATTCATCAGTCTTATTTTAAATCTATTGCTTGACTTTTTCTGAATAAAATTTAGATCTATAAGTCAATGGGAAACAAAACGAAAGTACAATTAATATTTTCTGTGAACTTTTCTGGTAAAAATATTACAGAGAAGGCTAACAGGACTCAAAGGAGATAAGATAATCGAAGATGACAAGTGTAGATGAAAAAGAGTCATATTGATTTCATATTTTAGCTCCCCCTCCCATCCAATCAACCGGCAAGTCCTGTCATCTCTACAGTTAGATATACATTTCCTGTTAGTTTAATTTTCACTAGTACCTCCTAGTCCAAACTACCATTATTGCTCACTCGTGTTACTTCAATAGCCTGCTAACATTTCTTTCTTAGCTAAGTCCAATAAAAATAGGGCAGAGGCATTGCTGTGGTACAATCTGTAGTATACAATATGAGGTGTATACTTATGTAATGATCATACAAATTAACCTGTCATTCCTTTTGATCACCAAAGGGTCCCTCAATTATTTGGAATTGTTAGGTTTTGAATTAAATAGAGGCTGACATAGTCATCATAATATAGCAGTTATAATTTAGGATCAAATGCTGTTTAAAATGTGATGTGATTCTTAAAAATATTTGAGAAGAATTGATGGGTCCCATGTTCATGGGCAGCTTAGTTAACTAATGCCAGGCCATTCTTTGTAAGAACTGTGACTATATATATTTAGTCCCTAGAAGAAATTGCCCCGTTCCTCCTGGGCTCCCATGGCCCGATGGTTGTGTTTTCTGGGAAAGTCTGAGGCAGCAGGAAGAACATCCAGTCCCATACCTGTGCTGTTACATCTGCTACATCCACTAGTGAGATTTCTTTTTGTCCCTTGACTAGACAGAGAAACTTCAGTTTCTCAGATCCAGTAGGCTATTGCAAACCCTTGTTAACCCACTGGTTCTCTGCCATCAGTCCTGTGCCCTGTCCCAAGTGGAGAAGCTATATCCCTTCACTCCTCCTTGACTTAAAGATCTTATTCCTTGAAGTCTGGCGTAAGGAAGCCGGGAGGTGACATTAAATCTTACATTTTTATTCATTTCCCACTGTAGTGTAAAAATGCATTCGCTGAGGAGATAAATAGTTTAGTTCCATGTTTAAAACCACAGATTAATTTTTAATAATATTAAAGCATAAACTGCAGGTGAAGCCAATACATGAAGGAGGGCAGAACTGAGGAGACTGGAGAGAAATAAGTCTGGTGACTTGAGAACATTGAAAACCTTTGGCTCCAGCATCTGCTTTCCTTTGGGTCTTTTTAGTCACACAAATCAGAAAAGGCTTCTGTACTGCTTAAGCCATTTTGGATTGGGTTTTCTTATTTTTGCAATAAAAGGATACTAACATATCCATTTAGTTAGATAAGGATATACACAAAAGCAGACACTTTGAAATTGTAAAGGAAACTCTACTTATTCTTACTAGGCTATCTCCTAGGGACTCCCAGCATTATCCTACTATGGGAAAAGAAAAAGGTTGGGAATAGAGTTTACAGCCAATTTATGAAGGGTTGCAACTTTTCAAGTGAAATGCCTTAATTTATAGGAAAGAGAATCTGTTGGAAGATTCTTAAGCAGAAGGAGACACATAATAAGTATGCTTCAGGAAGTATAGTTTGGTAGCAGTGTACATGGTGAATGGGATTTGATGTGATAAGTTAGGACACTCATAACTGATAGTCCAGGGAATAGAGTTTAATGATATTTAAGGATATCATATCCCCACAGCCTCAACTTTTTTCCTTGTTGTTTAAAGAATTTATAATAAGTCATGGTTCTCAGGTACTTTGCTGTTAAGTCATCCTTTATTAAAGGTTCCTTTGTAGAATCATACATCAGAAAATAATACTCTTGTGTAGTCTGAGCAGAATAATAATGATATCTAATGTTTGCATAATATTTTACTGTCATGAAAAGTTTGGAAATATCGTATTGTAAGAACAAGACTGTAAGGTAATTGGGCAAGAATTCTTATTCTGACACTTAGAAAAACAGGCTCCGAGAGTTAAGTGATTGTTTGATGTGTGAGGTCAGAGAATGGGAGCGGGTGCAGATCATCCTTCTCTAGAGATTCTTGGCTTTTCATTTCTCCATGTGGCTTCATAGGAGGCAGAATGTGCCAGCACCTACTTTATTCCACCAAAGGAGATTGATATTAATTTGGTTTCTCAGCTACCTCCTTATCACCTTGACATGGTGACTCAAAAATATACCAGAATCAAGATCCTTCTTTCCTTCTTTCCTTCCTTCCTTCCTTCCTTCTCTCTCTTCCTTCTTCTTTCCTTCCTTTTTCTTTCTTTTTGTAGTGTGGGTTGGCTTCATCCCACTGATCACTTTTATTTTGATTCTGAGTTTATATGTCATCCCTGTCAGCAGTGGTTCAACCTAAAATTTTGCAAGTCAGCACCCTAAACTCATAACTCCAAGTTACCAATAAAAATGTTGAACCCAATTTGCATCCCTGTTAGTAATAGTGAACTCCAGTTAATAGAGTTCTTAATATTGAGAAAATAATATAAAATCTGCCTAGATTGTTTTAAGAGTTGAGGAGATCCACACTTGCTATGAAGTAAGGATTTCCCAATGCACTAACAGCACATATGGGACATATGAGATCCTCAATATGTATTCAACATATTTTTTGGATGAAAGACTACCCTTTGTTTACCAGAGATATGCATAATGGTGGTAGATACATAGTGGATATTCAGTTATAAATATAATTTATCAGATATTTATCAGAGCTCATAGTTGCCTTTAATTTCAATATTCTTGTGCCACCAAATATATTGTGGTATGTTCCTTTATACTAAATGTTTAGATATTTTTCCTTTCTCTTTCAATTTTACATATATGAAGCAACCAATATATCAACTTATCATTTTTAAATAATAAACATAATTTAAAGAGAGAGAGAACTTTGGAATCAGCTAAACTTTTGTGATTCCTTTACATATGCTTCTTTCTCGTATTTATTAGGTTTTAAAGGGACGTTGACTCTCCTTCCTTCCTCCCCATGAAAATAGAAGTGATGTTCCATGTTTATGAAAGAGATAGAGATGACAACTATTCTTTTCTTTATTTTTCATAAATTGAGGAGCAGTTTGTGTTCTTTTGCACACAGTTGTGGCAGGAAATACATTAAGGAAATACATTAAATCCTTCTTTGCCACAGAACTCTTTGGTAAAGACTCTTTTGACTTCTTAAATTAGCTGTCAGTCTCACAAACACAGTCCGGTAGCAATTCCTCAGTTATTTTTTCATTCATTTACTTACTTATTCATGTATCCATTCATTATATTTCTACTCAGTAGCTACTGTCAAGCAGAGTACTGGGGGAGGGATACTGAATAGAGTTCTAGCTAAATAAACACCCAATTTAATAATGAATAAAGATATACTTGAGGAAATGTAAGGAAAGTTCAGCAGACAATCTCTTTTTTTTTTTTTTTTTTGTGAGGAAGAACAGCCCTGAGCTAACATCTGTTGCCAATCCTCCCCCCCCTTTTTTTTTTGCTGAGGAAGACTGGCCCTGGGCTAACATCCGTGCCCATCTTCCTCCACTTTATATGGGACGCCGTCACAGCGTGGCTGACAGGATCCGAACCCGTGAACCCTGGGCTGCCAAGCGCGGACTAAACCAGTGCACCACCGGGCGGCCCCTCAGCAGACAATCTTTTAAGGATTGGTACCTAATAAGGACATAGATAATGAGGGCAAGAATGATTATGGTAGATATATAAGAAATGACGATATTCAAGAGTAAATATAGTTTTAGTTGAACAGTTACTGAAATTGGAGTCAGGGAGCCTGGGATTAGAATCGATGTTAGCCTTGTAACTTCCACTAATTATCTCTGTAACCCCCTCTTTTGGGGTTTCGGTGCTATCTCTAAAAAGAGTGTAGGTCATAGAACCTCTGAAGGTCCTTTTAAGCTCTAACATCTCATACCTGCAGGGCGAGGACACGAAAAATGCATCCAGAATTTAAAAACAAAATAACCTAGAAAAGGTGTTTAGAAATAATCCAACACAATAAGTATTTCCTGAACACCAAGTACTGTTCTGCAGGGTACTGGGTGCCTTAGGGAACACACGAGAAAAGTCATCCATGATTCTAAAGAGCTCACGTAACCTGACTGGGTTGATAAGGCATACACAACCTGCATGAGCTGTGTTCTGTCCCGGTTTCAGCACGGGGCCACATTACAGGAAGTGTAGTCCAACAACAGACTTTGCTTTCTATAGGGATACAACTCCTCTGAAGCTCTGAGGCATAAAAATTTCCATCTGATTACATCTTTTCCAGAAAAGAATCCCGAAGTATAATCTCTCTCTCTCTCTTTTTTTTTTAAATCTGAGAAGTGGGAGGAAAATGAAGTTACTTGTGGCCCGTGGGGCTTGCCATCTCACATCATAACTAGCTCTCCCTGCCCCTTCTATTTCTTCTACGTGGCTGGGATATTTGTAATTGTGGAGGGGCAAACCTGATAGCATCAGGATTTAAAGAGAGAGAGGTAAGGGAGAAGAATCTCCAGTCTGAGGTCACTGTCACATGTTTTACCATTAGAGCCAGCCCCCGCTCACAAGCTTCTGATCACCACACCTCAAGCAGGAGCAGCACCAAGTCAGCACCTTTACTTCCTTCTACCAAGGTTTGTTACCCGCTCAGGGAGATAGGTGGCCACTGAACATTCCATAGTGCCAAATCCAAAGCAAGCAGAGGAATGTCTCTGACTCCCAGAAATGATCACTGAGCGAGGCAGCCATGCTCGTGTATGTGGGATGCTGTAGGATTGGTGTCCTGACGGCTCTGTGGGATGCCCTGATGGATGATAATAGTTGTAATATACCTCACCTCCTTCTCATCATCCTTTGGACACACCATTTCAAGTCCTCTGTGAGAATTTGACATCAGAACAGAATATAATGTTCTGGTTGTGTTTTTCACAATGCAAGGTAGAATGGGCCTTTTATTGCCTTGAGTGAACATTTTCCTATCAATGGACTCTAGCCTTACATCAACACATTAGTAGTGTCCCCATAGTATTGTCATAAATCACTTTTGCAATTAATGAAAAACTTTGTCTTTTTCAAATAAGATACTCATGCACCCAGTGCTGCTCAATTGTTCCTCCACAACTGATTTTTGAACCTCAATTCGGTCTAAGTTATCGCCACTATTCAGCTTTTCAGTGCTTGCTCCCCTTGATTCTGTCATGTAAAGTATTAGCCATCTGTCCCAGTCTAGGATGATTATGTCCCCCATTAAGCACTCCTTCTTCGCGGTGAGGGGGTAATTCGAAGGTCAAGCGTGCGATAAAAAAGTTGCTTTTTGCACATAAAATGAGAGCAAAGGCAAAGAATTTTGAGAGGCATTTCATTCAAGTCACGATGGGGCTAATGAAAGAGCCTTGGTCCACGTGGAATACTGTTCTGTGATGACTACACTGGAGTCTGGCAAATTTAGTGTCTGCCTTTCCTATTCCATGCCACAGGCCAGTCAGTCTTGAACTTCAGTGTGATTGTGTGGAGGACGTGTTAAAACACAGATTGCTGGGCCTTACCACCAGTTTCTGATTCAGTGGGTTTTAAATAAGCTGCCAGGTGAAGTTGGTGCTGCTGGTTGGGGGACGACTCTTTAAGGGCAGTTGCGTTACACTGACCTACCTTGTCTAATTACATAGTCTTTCCTTATTAAATTTCAATTTAATAAATTATCATTACATTCCAATCTGATTTTCAGGAGAGTAAATCTAGGTTACTTTGACTGGAGTTTTGGGGTTTCTCAAACATTTCAGTTGAAATTGATAGCATCACTTGGTTTAAGTAAGAAATAAAATTTTATTTACAAATTCCTGAGAGATTGCTCAGTGCTGACCCAATGAACTGCCTAATTGCCTGCTGGCATAGAAGTCACTGGAAGCATTGATTAACAGCATCCAATCAAGGTCAGAAATTTGTGCTAAAAAAATACAGAGACTAGTAGGTTGATATTTTCCCACGAATTAGCAATTTTTTCAACCAGTTTCAAGTACCCATAATATTTGCAGACATTCCCCATGTTTCAATAAGAATTTTACAACACTCTGTTGAACATTTAGATGAACTGTGGGCACACACACATGTAGTTTTATAAAATGGGGTCAATCAATTTATATGCATAAACTAGCAAAAAGAGAAACAATTTAGTTTAGCTCAATTTTTTGAAAACGTGTGTGTTTATTACTCTGTTTTATACATGAAACTGTGATTCAAGAGTGCTACAATGTAAAAGAAAAATGTTTTAAATCATAAGAATTTCACATGGCTTAATATCAAGCTTTCAAGATTTTTTTTTGTCCCTTCAATTTGTCATCTGCTAGTCACCTTACATTGCTCTCCTTCCTCACCATTTTTCAAGGTTAACTGATGGTGATTTTACAATCACTTTGAAAAGTTTTTCAATATCGCCCAAACATCTAGATTCTTTGTTACTGTGTCCTCACAGATTAAGTTATTCTATTCCTCCAGATAATTGCACTGGGCTGTAGAGTTTAAAGATTCTTCTCTTTAAAAGAAAAAAAAGTTTTTTTAAAAAAGAGTTATACAGTAATCTGTCTCTCTGACATCCATTTACATTACACTCTTTAATCCTTTTTGAGTCTTCTCCTGTTTTTGACATTTTTGGTGGATATTTACATCTTACCTTCACAAGCTTCAGCATAGTTTGGGATTTAGCATACTGCTTCACTTGCTCCCTTGGAATCTAATGTAGTATCATGACTTCAAGTATCATCTATACAGTGGTGATTCCCAAATTTTTATTTCCATTCTAGACTGAATCCCAGATTCATATATTCGACTGCCACGCCACACCTCCACTTTTAATATGCCCCAAACTGAACACCTGATTTTCTCCCCAAAGCTGTGCCTCTGTTCCATATCACGGTAATCTATTTTTCTTCCTTCCTTCCCTTTCGTCTCTCCTTTCCTCCCTCCCTCCTTTCCTCTTCCTTCCTTCCTTCCTTCTTTCCTCCCTCTCTCCCTCCCTTTCTTCCTCTTTCTTCTTCCCTCCATCCCTTTCTTCCTTCCTTCCTCCCTCCTTCCCTCCCTTCCTTCCTGTTCCCTTCTTCTTTTCTGCATCTGATTATTCTTGTTTAAATTGAAGCATAACTTGTACACAATTTAGTGTGCAAAATCTTAAGGAAATATAGCCAATTTAATTTTTACATGTGTATTAAGCTGTGTAGCCAGTGTTTCAGAAGGCTCCGTCATGTCCTCACCCAGTCAGTACTCTTCAAGTACTAATCTACTTCTTGTCAACTTTTTTATAATTACAGAATACCTTTTCAAGAGAATAGAAATGAAAGTCAGTAGGATTGAGTCACTATGTAATTCTTATGAAGCTATAAGGAGATATTCTATGCCTGACTACCATTGAACTACAAGGCTTAAATGTCATTGTCAAAAATAAACACATCTTCATGAATAGAGAACAAATAATCTACCTAAGAACTTTATATAAAGGGAATTTTTCTTTTCAAATTGCTCAATAATTTGAATACATTTTTAATCCAATTTGTCAATTGATTTTAGTCTAGATCAGGAAATAGCATTGTGTCTTGCTTAAAAACCTGAGGCTTTTGTCAAGCCATTTTTGGGTTGAGTCCGTGCTCTCACGTCTGCTGGCTGTTTATATCCAGACAAGGTACTTAACCCTGCTATTTCTGTTTATTCATCTGCAAAATACAAAAGACTATTGTTTTCTATTTTTTCCCTCTTGTGTTGTCTTTGGTTTTAGTAGTAAGATAATACCAGTCTCAAAGAATGAATTGAGGAGTATTCCTTTCTATTCAATTTTCTGGAAGAGGTTGTGTAAAATCTCTTGGGTAAAATTGATATTAATTCTTCTTTAAATGTTTGGCATAATTCTGCAGTAAAACTATCTGGGCCTGGAAATTTCTCTATTAGAAGCTTTAGAATTATGAATTCAATTTCTTTAACAAGTATAGGATGATTCAGATAATCTATTTCATCTTGGAGGCATCCGTGGCTCATGCTAGTTCACCATTTGTCTGGCTAGACCTATTTCCTGACTACTTTCACCACCTCCTTCACTGTTTCTAGATTTTTAGTGTACATTTTCTTATCCATAAAATGGGCCTACTACACTTTGTTGTTATCAATCTTAAATGAGAATGTATGCAAAGACTTATATGTGGTAAATCTCTCTAAAACGCTTATTGTTACTCTTTTTGTTCTTGTTAAGCTATATTTGTATATGCTGTCAGATAATGCTCTTTTAAAAATTTACCAACTAAACCAGTAGAGAGGAGATCAAAATGTCAAAAAGCAAAAACCAAGCAAGAATAGAACTGACTCCTTTTTTTTGTTAAAATTTAATTTTACAGCCAAATATTTTGGAAATTTTGCTCTGTATAACCATTTATCTGGGCTGAGTCTAGCTGGCATTAATTATGAATACTATAAAATATTGCACAAGAATCACATCTATGTGGTTACTTAGATAAGTTCTTTATTCTGAAAGTTAATTAACGTTGTTTAAAGAAGAGGTCATAAGACAAAGGTAGATGTCAATCTGTGAATTCATTCTTTATACATGTTAAAAATCATGCAGTAGGAATGACAATGATGTTACAGTCGTTTTTTTTTTTTTTGGCATGTTGTTTCAGGAGACGTGTATTTCTTCATTTTAATCCAAAATTCTAGTGACCTAAGTCCTGTGGTTATACCCCTTTCAAAATCTTCAACTTGATTCAATTCATTACATTTAAAGTACCAAATTTATACCAAAGTCCAAAGTTGTCATCACAGATTATGCTGCTTTGTAAATCATTGTATGGAAGAGATTTCTGTAAAGATCCAAGAGAATGCATTACTGTTTGGAATCAACTTTGGAATTAACATGCCCACAATTTTCCCTCTGGTATGTGTCAGTTAAAGGATGCAGCCCTTCTCCTCTTAGTCCTGTAAAATGTACATTGGGCATTTCAGTGAATTTTGTTTTCACATTGACAAGTAGCCTTGCACTTTTCCTTGAGCAATTCATGTTCACAGCCAGCTGTTGTCTTCAAGGAATCACAGTTACTGAGGAGATCTTCATACTCGCAACTATTGGCTGTAACAAAAACAGATTAGTTATCTCATTAGCATTTTCCTCAGTAGCAGCAACATAATCCATACATTCACAGTGCATGGGGTGGGGGTAGGACTGGACAAACAGGGCAACGTGACTTACACTATGATGGGACTTTCACTTCTTGAGGACATATGAAGTGTCTTAGGTGAGCCCCCTGATTAATCCATCACTTTTTTACTTTGAACTTGGTGATATGTTTCTAAAATGAATTGACCTACTTTTCTCCCTTAGCAAAGAGAGTAAAGTGAATATAAATAAATCTCTCTACACTGCAGAGTCTAATACGGGAGCCACGAGCCACATGTAGCCATTTAAATTTAAATTATTCTAAGTTAGATAAAATTAAAAATTCAGTTCCTTAATCTTACTGGCCACATTTCAAGTGTTCAAAGGCGACATGTGACTAGTGGCTATTCACAAGACACATGCTGACAGAGAACATTGCCATCATGTCATACTATTGGACAGCACTGCTTTAGACTCCAGTGCTTTCTTTCTGGAGAAAGTGACTTCTATGGGAAGATCAGGACATAAAACAAAGACAATATGCCCCCTTTCCTTCTGATGTTTCTTCTTGGATGTTCCCCAGGGGCCCCAAATTCAACAAATCTCAAACTAAACTCAGCACACTAACCACAAGGCTGACAATTCTTAAGTACGGTCTCCCTAGACCCTTCTCACCATCTCAGTGAAATGGCTCTCTGACTACTCAGTAATTGAGGCCAGGAACTGTACGAATCTGAACTCCTTCTTTTCTACTTCTGACCAGCACTCAACCAGCACAGGTAACACATCCTGGCTATGCTACTTCTTGTCTCTCATCTCTGTCCATTTCTCTTAACTCGTCAGTTATGCAGTAGACATCCATTTTTTTCAACCAATGTTTTTCAACAATTTTCTAGCTGACTTTCATCCAATTGTTTCTACATACTATTGCTAGAAAGCTCTTTATAAAGTAGGATTCTGACCTTGTCACCTTTTTGTTTAAAATTTTTCAATTGAGTGCTTATTGCTAATAGGATAAATTCCGAGCCCCTTAGCAAATGGCATTCGGCAGAGGTATAAATATTAAAATTTTTCTCTCTTTAGTTGATTTATAGCTTTTAAATCATCAATGTTTTGAATTATAGCTATATAATTCAGTCAGAAAGAATGCTAAGTAAAGGTGAATGCACTTTACTCAGTGAATGGGTTAGCTCCATTGTTCATAACAATTTTGATAAAAGTATCCCAACTATAAAAAGCCAACAGCTATTTTTACTTCTATTTATGACAACTTTAGGAATGACATATATGACATTTATTTTATTCTCTCCTTTTGTAACAATATATTTGTGAGTTCTGTGAGCCAATACTGTATACAGATTGAATTTTGTCATTTAAAATGTGCACAAAACTACTATCAAATTATAGGGCAACTGATCATTTATTAAGTTAAATACTACCATTCCAATTATACTATGGAAAAAAAAGTGAGGTGATTAGCATGATGAATTCATTAGCACCAAAGAAACATAATATTTTGTTTGCCTGTCTAGACTGAGCCATAATGTGATCTGACGTCCTTAGATTTATACATTTTGATTCTTTCAAAATACGTCCGTTGGTATAATGATAATAACTTTGATGAAATGAACTATCTATCAGAAACATGCATAGTTAATATTAATGAGCCCTGCATAGTCACAAAAACTCATTGATGGCAGATGTTTTATTATCTTACGTATGGTAATATTCTTTTCATTACTAATAAGATGTAGGTTATTGAAGTGCACAAAATGTTTACTTAAACACACTGTTGAGTAATCATTCTGTCTTTTGCATAAAGGCATTACTTAAATTGATTACTTAAGATTTCTTAATCCACAAAAAGAAAGTACAATATCAACTATTTGTTAAAATAGCAAGTTAATCACTTCAAACTTACTGCATAGTCCATTGTCACAGTTACCAGGGCAACTGGCACAAGGTGTTCCTTGTTGGTAAGGGGTATTCTTTTTACTCACATTATTACCACTGAAATTTAAAGTACATAAGGTCAAATGTTTTTCATTTTGCTCTTTAGTTTCTCCAAGGCTACTCCATCAATCACCAAACACACATAGTTATTAAATGTTTTTAGTTATGTTAATAAAACTGAAAAATTACAATTCCCAATGTGCTTCAGATAACATACAAATTAAGAAAATACTTCACACATTGACTATAATTCTGCAGGCTGAGCAACTAAATTGGGATAACTAGAGTCTAAAGTTTTCCGTGCATTTCAATGTGGCATCACTCTCTTCATCTCCCAATAGACTTGGTCAAATTGGTAAGGCAGTAAACGTCAAATGGGCTGGCTAAGAGCAGGACATATCCCCTAGAAAGACAGGAGAAGCTCCTGGGGGCAGGAGTTTGCAGTATGGAAAAGAATACTCAATGTTACAATATCATTTTACATTTGAAAGATGAAAAAATATCATAATTTCTCTAATATGAACTAGGGACAGTAAAGCTCCATTATATATTTTTGACCTTTAGGTGGTGGTAGTGATATTTAGTAGTTAGTGGTGTATGTTGGGGCAGGGAAAGCTGGGGAAGGTTTGTGAGTTTCTAGAGGTGGTATGTGAGAGATTTTTATGTTTACCAAAAACAAAAATTTTAATTTAAAAATGTTTTGATAAATACCAATATCTAGAGTGTAATCATCTTACAGTGACTAACTTGTAACTCACTGATGATCATTATCCTATTAGCCATTGAATTCACTTGAAAACACATGGGAGTCCAAATCTCAAGAGTGTCAAGTGGACCAAGGGCCCAGGGCAATGGATTTCTATCTCAGTGTCCCTGCACAGAATATAGCAGTATGTGTGGGAGCCCTTGGAAAACTGTAAAATAGATATAAAAGTGTTCTGGAAGTTCTCTCACTCCTGCTTTCCCTCATTATTCACTCCAGCTCTCACTTTAGTTGCCTGGCTCCAGATGCCCGCCAGCCCCACAGCCAGGCAGGGGGTTTGGATGCTTTCTCCTCGGATCTTTCAATTCTTTCTACTAAACCCTAATAGGGGCTTGCAGGAAAATGACTTTGGAGGTCATACTTCTCAAACTGGAGATCCATATCCCCATGTTATCAACAGCCTCAAAATAAACTTGTAGGAGGCTTTCCCCTGCCTCCAGTGGTAAGGAATTTCAAACATTAAAAGAAATTAAGACTAACAGATACGTTATTTTAGATCTTCAATATATTCGTAGGATTTGTTGTGGATAACTTCAAACATATTGCCTGATGAAAGAGCATGTTTCCTGCTATAAATCAAGACCTTAAACAATGGTTCATTATGGAGTGTTTTTGTGAAAACTTCTGAGAAACAAAGACGATGTTACCTTTTTCTGGATTTTGAAATATATCAAAGATCTTTTGAAAAATGTTTCATACCCGAAAGAATGAATCATTTCTTAATGTAAGTGGTTTTTAAAGCAGGAGTAGGAACATTTTAGCAGAAAGGGCTGAAATCACAATTTGCCACCCCCTATTTGCTACTCTGCTACCACCCCTTAACAATCAAGCTTCCACCTTCCTAGAGTGTGAAATAAGCAAGAACTGATGATACCAAACCCAGACAAACAGACGCTACACATGCTCAGGGAATAATCTTGAGCCCTAGGGAAAGGCAAGTGAGAGAAATGACATCAATTTATAATTGAGGAAAGAGAGCTTCAGATTCTATACTTGGAACTGAGAAGTTGGTCTCTTCTTGGATAAGCTGAATGTATCCCAGCTTAAAGAACATTTCCAAGGATTTGTTATTTCCCTTTTTATTCTGTTTTTTTTAATAAATGAGAGATTTCAAATTTTAAATCGCAGATGGAATTATTAGCATTAAACTCTTAAGTGTATACTTACGCAGGACAATATTGGCAAACATAGTAGTATTTTAGACTCTCTTGATTGGGACAATAGGCAATTCCACATCCAACGAGGTAAGATGAATACCAAACAGCCTACAAATCCATAAGGGAATACATGACAGTGCGTTAAAGAAGAGGAAAATAAAAAAAAACAAATAGTAGCAAATATAAAACTGAAAAAAAATGTTACTATTATACTTTGTAGCCATGTACCTTATGGAAATACTTAAATTACTGAAACAAAGTCAAAATTTTTAAAATATTAAATTTTCATGTACATTCACTACTTTACCCATTTATAATGTTGGAAAAGTACAGAGTGTACTTCCCTACCATGAGTTTTCAGGCCATGGAAAAAAATGACAGCTCTAGATGAAGTAGCAGCCAAACTCCAGGACTATACATATTATACCTACCCAGGCTCTTCCCTCAAATTGAACACTGGTCATAATTTGGAAAAGCTTTCTCTATTAGAGCATTGGTGGCAGAAGTATTTTCATTTGTTCCCCTTACTTGGGTATAATGTCCAACAACTGCACTGGAACTCTTTGGTCCTACACCATAGATGAAGTCGAGGCTCTCATCATACCAGCTTTGGATTGCAGTTGACCAGGAAGTAGGGTCACTTGACATATAGATATTCTCACCACATCTTGTACCTAAGAAACAGATCATTCACGAGGAAAGCAATAAAGCATTAGATGGCAAAAGAAATCAACTATGTGAACACAAGCCTTTTGCCCTTCAAACACAGTGCCTATACTTGCTAACTATGGATTAATACACAAAAAAGGTGCCTAGGTTCCATACCAGCTATAAAGCTGAATAGAAGACAGATCTGCCTAGCACACGGAGGCTGGCCTCAACATGAAAATTTGAATAGGTCGAGAAGACCTTATTCTTTAAAAATCCTTCTCCCTCTGGACTGTCAAAGATGGATTCTTTTTCATGCTAAATTCTTCAGATGTGTACCACCTCCTGTGCTCTCAGCTTTGTACTGTAAACTTGCAAAAGGCAGCCACCAACTTTTATTCTTTCTCTCCTCCTCTTTCCCACCCTCACCAGAGATTTTTCACATATAGGGTGCTGAATAAACGTTATGTTTATGATTTTGTGTAAACTTTGAAAAAAAGGTTTACAGACAGTCTTTAAGAGCCCCAATCAGGAAGTAACTGACATCCGGAGGGATGACGGTTTTCAAAACTTTTGGATCTTCTCTTTATCAATAAGTCAGAATGTCACAAGGCCAAATCCTGCTGAGAGAATTAGGCAAGAAGGCCTCGCAAAGGGTGACATCAGCCAGATGGTAAAGCAGGAAGCCCTGGACTCTCCGTCCCCCAACGAACACACTGATTCAGCTACAATTCATGAACATGTTGCCCTTGTGAGAAATCCAAAAACTAACTGAAAGGCTCCCGTACCCTGGGAAAATATGACACCAGACTGACTCAAGCCTGTAGGGAGATTGGGACACCCTCTTGCTAGAATCCCTACCCTCAGCACAGTGCCAAATGATCAGGAAGAGACCCCCTAGCTCCCAGCTTCTCCTGGGAGAGGGAAAGAGTTGGTTCATGTGTCCAGCATCCCAACTTTTCCAAGGGGCTTCCCAGTGTGCTGGCTGTCTTGGAGCTCTGACAGTCAGGCACAGGCTAGCCACCTGGGGAAGAAGGGCGATAGCGGCTTGGGCTCGTAGAAGCCATAACTCCTCCTCCGGGCTTAGCACAGAGCAAGCAAATGAAAAATCCTAGCTCTCAGCTTTTGCCTGGGGAGGCAAGGAGTTTGTCCAATTCCTCAATTTTTCCAGGGCTGCCCAAAGAACTGGCATCTGTCTTGCCAGTCTGGGAGCTCTGATGGGTTTGGCACAGTCTCGCCCCCCAGGGGAGAACAGAGATGGTGATTTGGCTTGGCAGATGCCATAGCTCTTCTCCTTGGCTCATCCTGTGATGAGACAAGCAGACAAAAACCGCAGCTTCCTACTTCTCCTTGGTGAAGGAAAGAGTTGGTCTGGGCATCCAATGCCACGGATTTTCCAGAGGCTGCCCAGAACACTGGCTTCTGACTTGCCTGTCTCAGAATGCTAACAAGACGTAGCATAATCTGGCTGCCTGGGGCTAGTGAGAGCAGACAGAGATTTGCGCTGGCAGTTGCTATAGTCTCCCTTCCTGGTTGAACACAGAGTAAGCAGGCAAAAAACTCTAGCTGCTAGTCTCTCCCTGGGAAGAGAAAGAGTTAGACAGAATGTCCAAATATACATCTTTTCTGGGGACTGCTTGAGGAAGTGACTAGGGATCTTTTCTGACCACAATGGACTTGAATAGACATTTCTCCAAAGACGACATACAAATGGCCAAAAGGTATATGAAAAGGTGCTCATCGTCACTAGTCATCAGGCAAATGCAAATCAAAACCAGAATGAGGTATCACCTTACACCTGTCAGTGTGCCTATTAAAAAAAAAACGAAGATAACAAGTGACAGCAGGGATGTGGAGAAATTGGAATCCTGTATACTACTGGTAAGAATGCAAAATGGTGTAGCTGCTGTGGAAACAGTAGGGCGGTTTCTCAAAAAATTAAATGTAGAACCACAAAATGATCCAGAAATCCATTTCTCAGTATTTATCCAAAAGAATTGAAATCTCAATAGTGTCAAGTGGGCCAAGAGCCCAGGGCAATGCATTTCTATCTCAGTGTCCCTGCACAGAATATATCTACAAGAGAATATCATTCAACCTTAAAAAAGAAGGAAATTATGCGACAACATGGATGAAACTTGAGGACGTTATGTTAAGTGAAATAAGCCAGTCACAGAAAGACAAGGACGGCATGATTCCATTTCTATGGAGTATCTAAAATAGTCAAATTCATAGAATCAAAGAGTGGGATGGTGGTTGCTGGGGCTGGGAGGAAGGGGAAATGTGGCAGAAAGTTTCAGGTAAGCAAGATGAATAAGTTCTAGAGATCTGCTGTACAAGATTGTATCTATAGTCAACAATATTGTGTTGTACACAAAAATCTGTTAAGAGGGTAGATCTCATGTTCAGTGTTCTTACCACAATAAAATTAAAAAAATAAATAAAAATAAATAGGTGTTCTTACTACAATAAAATTAATAAAAAAGAGGAAGAAGTGTCTTGCAGCTCAGAAACTTCTTATCTTTTCAAGCCCTTAATATTTACATTTTGGCGGTTTGAAATATGACATCTGCATGCTGCTTAAAGAGAGTATAAAATATTCTTGGATATCTGCTTTAATGGGGAAGGAAAGAAACGAAGAATCCAACAGTAGACTTGGATCTTTCAGACCATTTGTTTCAATCTGCTACTGAATGCAGTCATGCTTCTTCATAATTTCATTATAATGTTAGCATCAACCATATAAATAATAATAGTTCCACTGAAACAACAGATAAATTATTCACTACTTTCAAACTGGGCTTGCCTATATATATACATCATGCTTGATAATGTAAATAAACATTTTCTGTAACGTTTATGCATAAAAGCTTTTTCTCTCATAGTTTTTATGATCCTTGAAAAGATATATATTTTTTGAGTCTAATATATTATTCTATGCATTATAGGCACACAGTCCACAAAAAATACTTGACTGTTATCAAAAATTAAAAAGTGAATTAACATACCCAAAATCTTCATCCTGATGAACAAAGGTTAAATAGTTTTAGAGCAAAATTCAGGAACAATTAAACATAATTCAATATATTTTATGAATACAAAATAAATAGATTTCAAAATACCAAATGGGTACACAACATCACAAAATGGGCAGTGGGTTAGAAATCAGAAAGCCTGGTTAACTTTCCAATATATGACACTGCTTCAGGTTGTGTTTTTGGGTAAGTCATTCCTCCCACATCCTGGTTTTCTAATCTTTAAAATTGGAAAAATGATGATACATGACATGTTTACTCAGGAGCTGGTTGAGGAGAACAAATAAAATATTGCCTAAGAAATTATTTGTATAATGCAAACAATCAACAAGGACAAAATGGTACTTATAATTCTCTCTCTAAGTACAGATACTTTGATTTTTAAAGGACAGCAGTACAAGCAACAGTTAATCACGAAGTCTTCTCATGGACCCATGAACCATCCCAGAATGGTCCATTCTATTTTATTTGCCCAATATCATTTTATTTGTTCATTTATTCAACAAATATTTACTAATTTACGTACTGGTTTTTCGGTCCTCTGCCCTACTGTGTTCTAAAGTGCACTTGTTTGCCCACTTTTGGGCATTTGTTGTTGCTTCTCTGCTCCATTCCTAAATGTCACAAGAAAAAAAAATACACTTAAAGATTCAATTCCAATGAAGCATATGCTTTATAATCTGATTGGTAGGTTAATTTGCACTACTTTAAAATTTCTGTAGATGTATTATCTAATTGTCATTGGTATTAAAATGTCTTTTTGTTTATTTTGTGTGTGTGTCTTTATCTGCCCCAGTGCCAGTTTGCACATGAAGAGAAGTCCATAGGTGATATATCTAACATCTATCTATGATAGCACAGCAGCCACACCTAGGATTTTTAGTAATGGTGCCACTTTAAATACTGATCATCATGTGAAGTATTCTAATTATATTTCAATACTGATAAGTTGGCCTAGTTATTCCCAACTCCATTTATAGCCCATTGTGTTCATATGGGAGACAGCTAGCTTTTATGGAGTATGCCCTGGAAAGCAGGCTATTTACCCTAAATGGCACTGATCCTGAAGGAAAGGGGATTTCTTTGTTTTAGACTAGGAAAGTAATGAACAAAAAAAATGTTGCTGCTTCACATTTGATGTCTGAAGATTTGGCTTCTAATTCTGCCTTCCTAACTTAATAGCCTTGTAACCCTGACAAGTCATTTAACCATTATAAAGGAAAGTTAATTTCTGCCCTGCCCATAACACAGCTCAAATGAAACAGCAAAATAGAGGCAGAACTTGGTAAGTCACAAAGCTCTTAAGAGATGCTGGTTACCAGCTACCTGCTCCTACCACGTGGTTCACACCACTTTCCTTACATTACTGCCTCTTACCATCTTTAGCATGTTGCTGGCTGGTGGAGAGACTGATTTCCGTAGTTCATTGTGTTTATTTACAATCTCTTTTTGGACTTGTGTTTGAGTGGTTAACAAAGCAGTAAAAGCTGGATCCTAAAGGGAAATAAAATTAGGGTTATTTTTTAGCATTTTTGAAAACTGCATTCAGAGGGAATAAGTTAATTCAAGGGAAACAAGATCACTTTAAAAAGTGTTATAAACCAATGTGACCTCAATAAAATAAAAATTTAAAAAAATGTTGAGAGTTACCAATGAATCTGAGCCAAAGCCATGACAAACAGGAAAACAGTAGTTTGAAGCTTTGAGAACGGGGATGTAATTCATGGCATGACAAATTAAAAACTTCTCTGAGGCCACGAAGGCCAATTTCTAGGTTCAAGGGAACTCAATGTGATTTTTCTAGACATAAGAGTGATAATATTTTATAACCACAGAAGTACACAACAGGAATATTCAGACATATTCATTCACATTTGATCAGGCTCCAGCAGGGGGAAAAAGGGTGGAGCTCAAGATTCATAGACTTTAAGGGGAACCTTGACCTGACATGGTGCCTGTATTAAGTGAAAGAATGTTTAGGTACAGTAGAAGTGCATTCAATACCGTGGTAAAATGATTCTAACTATTAAGGGCAGATTTTATGAGGTCACTGAAAAGACATTTTATCAATATTAAAAAAATCTCCAAGGCAATTTGGAGAGAGCAAAGCCACCCAATTAATGGACTATTGCTGACTTTGTTCATTTTAGTAACAGGAATATGACTGACAAGGTATTAAATAGGGTACTGATATTTTTGGTGTATCTTTGTGTGTGAGGGTGGGTGGGGAGTCTAAGCCTGGAGGTAGAATAGAGTGTGTAAATTGTTCCAAGAGATTTACACAATTTGATGACCTAAATTTACACAAGACTCTGATGTTATATGAGCATGAGCAAGAGTTTGAAGTGTAAGTCTAAACAGACAGGGCCCTTTGTTGATTTTTCCCTGACACCTTCGGGTAAGTTATCCTCTCCTCCCCTCAATAATGAGCGCCTTCAAAGCTCTCCAAATACTGTGAACATAGGTCTCACCACATTTCATTGCCACTATTTACTTAGGCGTCCATTTCTCCTGCCTGTTTGTATGATCCTAAGCACAGAGACCAATAGTGAATGCCATTGTACCCACAGATCTGGCACATTCCCAGCTACTAAGGATGAACATGGGAAAGATCAGTGGTGGTCAATCTCTGCATTACAGCAAAGCATAAAATAACATTCTTGGATATGTCCTATTGACCCTCAGAAACCTGCTTAAAGTAGTTTCATTTCAAAGCACAGCAAAATTTGGTCCCTGAGAAACAAGTAATTATTTCCTGCCTCTTACCCTTTCTTGTTTTATAGATAAAAATTCTACTGAAGAAGATATGTGTTTTTTTCTTAATAAGTGTCAATAAAGCTTTTATTAGGTGACAGTAAATATGAAAACTGTTGAGAATAAAATGGATCAAATATAGTGTCTATTTCTCCTTAAAGAGTTTATATTGGATAGACAATATGCCATAAATAATTACACCACCATGTGATAACTGAAATGATAGGTGGGATCTACTAGATATAGAGGAAGGAGTGATCAATTCTTCTTGACTGAGGTTAGGAAAGGCTTCACAAAAGATGTCTAGAGTTGGGTGTTGAAGGATGAATAGTGTTTTCTAGGCATCCTGAGAATGCACGGAAAACCACACTGGGCAGAGGGTATGTAGGGCATCTGATCAACAAACATTTAGTGGTGCAAGAGACCGCATGATATCTCCCTTTTAAATGATTTTATAAATGAAGATCAGGAGATGGACTAGAGAGGTGACAGGGTATTGGAACAGGCCATGAAAGGAAATCATAAGGAAAGAAATTGGGAAGACAGCAGATGACTTGAATGAAGCCCTAGGTGATGAACAAATTGTTTTCAGATTGAAAATTTGATTATGATATCATAATGACTGTATCTCTGAATGCCAAATGAGGTTGACCCAATGTCAGAATTCTCTGATCTGAGGCATCCTAGCTAATCTTGTATGCCAGAGTTACAGGAGAGTGTGGGAACAGACAGCAATGACCAAAGCTGCTCACATTTAGAGGTTTTCTGATCAGGAGAGAGATGCCTTATATGGGCACCTACCCACAAACCAGTTAGATTTTATTAATGTACAAAACAGGTATAATTTTGTCACACAGTAATGATGAAATTAAATGTGGTGATGTATCAAGAAGTTATGCTAATTTAGAATTATGCAAATATATTGTTAATTTTCTCTGGGGATCACAATGAAATGAATTAAAGAAAATCAGAAAAGATCTTGGGGGAGGAGGACTACCAGTAGCTTTTTAATCTCACAGCCCAGTGCGTGTATTAGAAATACAATTCAAGCGTTACATGTAATTTTAACTTTTTGGTGGTCACACTAAAAAAGTAAAAAGAAACAGGTGATATTAATTTAAATGATATATTTTATTTGAAATGGGTTGACTGGTAGTCCACAAAAATGATACGTCCGTGTCCTAATCCCAGAAGGGTCTTTGCAGATGTAATTAAGTTAAAGATCTCGAAATGAAATCATCCTGGATTATTCGAGTGGGCCCTAAATCCAATGACAAGTGTTCTTATAAGTGACATATTGAGGAGAAGGTGATGTGAAGATGGAGGCAGAGATTGGAGTGATGCAGCCACAAACCAAGGAACACCAAGGATTGGTCGAAGCCACCAGAAGCTAGGAGAGAGACATAGAATGAATTCCCTCCTAGATCCTCCAGAGGGAGCATGGCCCTGGTGATACTTTGGTTTCAGACTCCAGGCCTACAGAACTGTGAGAGAATAAATTTCTGTTGTCCTAAACCATCAAGTTTGTGTTAGTTTCTTACAACAGCCCTAAGAACCTAATACATTATTTAATTATCCAAAATATTGTTTCATCATGTATTAAATGTAAAATTATTAGTGAGATATTTTCTTTTTTTGGTAATAAATCTTTGAAATCTGGTGTGTATTTTCTACTTACAGTATGTCTTGTTTTAGACAAGATACATTTCAGGTATTCAATAGCCACATGTGACCAGTGGCTACTATACTGGACAGCTCAGCCTTACACTTTCATCTAGATAATTGTCTCATGTGCTCTGAGCTACCAGCGAGTACTTTGTGATATACCAGACACTCTTGCCCCTTCCACTCTCAAAGTGCCTTGCCATCCCACAAAGTTGCCTGGATGCTCTGGAAAGATTTTCCACTTTAACCTTACCTTTCCTTCTGTGGGTAAAGATGGAAGCAGCACAGCAGCCAAAAACATCATCACTGGGAGTAAAGCCATGGCTGGGAAGTAAGTCAAAGAGAACAAATGTCTGAATTGAAACATGAGGTACATGGACCTCAGACCAAGAGGGAAAAACCAATGTAACGATCTTGGTTATCTCAAAGGAACTGCGATTCCCAAATTCATAAATAGTGTAACAAGAGAAGATTATCATAGTTCCAGTAGAGTCATAGAGGAACCAACCTGGTCTCTGATAGGGACAATAAAAAATAAAAAAACTGAAGAACTTGACTGATGCCCTTGAAGTATACCTAAAAAGGCTAGGGACATACACTTCTGCCCAGTTCTATTGCTCCTAAACCCATCAAAAAGAAAATATCCAAAAAACAGATTTCTTCACAGTTAACTAAGGTACTGGACTGATTATTCATCTCAATTTTGAGGGAAAGTTTATTTTCAATATGTACCGTCTCTTGGTTTGCTCTCTCTATGAAAAGTAGAACTGTTTGTTCTTTTATTTACACATGACTCTAATCAAATTCCAGGGTTGTGATTACACAGAAATAAATGTACAAACAAGTTATTAGTGGTTATTCCTCCAATGGTGGGATTAGAAGTTATGTTTATTTTATTCCTTTACTTGTCTATATTTTCAAATTTCCCAGTATAGAAAAAATACGCATACAGTTAATGTATTAAAAATCTAGTGTGTTCAAATCTGCTGAATCCATGATATGGTACAAAGGTTTTATATTAACTTTTTAAAAGACACTCAGCATTGGGCTGCCCACACTGTCCTTTCTCAATGTATCAAAAAAACTCCTTGGTCCTATAGATGAAGCAACACCACCACTAAATTTAGGAAGCACTCACTTCCCACCATTAGCCATATAAATTGCTCACTTTGTAAACTGAAGGAATGCTGCCTTGACTAGTTTTCTTTGTGTAAGATGGTACTTCCAAATTCTTGAGGGAAAACAAATTCTAGACAATTTATCTGTCATGTTTCTCAGGCCTTACTGATTTGTAAATAGTAGACAATTGATACCTGTTCCATGTATTCCCTTTAACCTCAATAATGTGCTCATAAAAGGGAGAGGAGTGAACATTTATTGACCATGTACGGTAAAATACGACGTCTAATTTCACTCTCATATCTTGATGGATCTGACTATATTTTACATGTGAAGAAATTGATGCTCAGATCAGTCACTTAACCTATGCCAATGGTAAGTTCTTAAATTGATCTCAGAAATCAACCTTCATCCAATTATGACTTCAAAGTCAATGCACACTGAAAGGAACATAGTTTCAACTGGGAAAAAGCAATCATTTTGTAGCACAATGGAGACATTCTGTCCTTACTTTAACAATCCCTGTATTAATACATAACCATATATGTTCACATTAAAAATCATTAATATAGAAGTATGCATAACATATACAAATTGTCATAATTTTACATTTTTCTATTAAAGATAGTGCTGGTATAGTTGTTTTAAAGTCATAAACATGGAAATTATTTATACTATCTGTTTTAGAATGAAATGTGAAAATTCATTTAAGTTTCAACTTGATATAGTGAGTAAAAGAATAAAATTAACTTGAGATTATTCTATCAATAAAAATTCATCCATAAAGCCTGAAAGTCATGGGTAAATGTATTAATTATATCATTTTACCATTGGCAAAATAAAAATGATTGACAAAACGTTCACATCAAAATAAGTGAATTATCACTTACCGTTGGTTCTCGGAGCAGGATGAAGTATCTGCTTGATCTGTAGGAAGACGGAAGGTGAAGAGAAGGTTAGCGCACAATATACATTACTGTGTTATTTTTGTGTTAGCACATTCTGGTTGTGCAAATAAGTCAAAGTCAGCAAATTTCTGAAATAGAATTTTTCACACTAGTGGCTTCAAATTTCATTGCTGGTTGTCTGACACTGTTTTTGACCTATTTGTTTCCCACATAGCTTTTAACATGAGTAAGTAAAGCATACCCTCCCTCTCTAACCAGCCCTCTCCTCTTCTTAGGTACACTAAATCTGGATGATGCCTTTTTAGTCCTTGTTTTTAATAATAACCACTCAAGACTGGTTAATCACTGCTAAGGAACCAGGATCCTACCTTACAGCTGAATTCTCATGGCTCAACTTTCTATAATTTTTGCTTCCTAGTTATCAACTTTCTATAGTTTATTGGTTAAGAGCATGGTCTTTGGTAAACCATCAGTTCTAGGAAATTCTCTCTGAGCTTCAGTTTTCTCTTCTGTAAAATGTGAATTATCATATCATAGGTTTGCTTTGAAAACTGAAAGACATAATATGTCTAAAACACCTAATGGAATGCTTGGTACAGAATATTCAACAAATGGAAATTACTAATATTTTTATTATCCTTTGCAATGCATGGTAGTTTGCTGAGCTCATAAGATCTTTCCACAAATGTATGTTGTTTGATTGAATTGCTAATTTTAGAAGTGCTTATAAGACCTGTTTTTACTTCCAGGTGTCACAGGAAAAAATCAGTATAATTGAATCAGAGGTTCAATTGTTCAAGGCCCAGTTCTACTGGAGACCTTTTGGCTAACTTTAGGAAAATGATCTAACATCCGGGCTGTTGCATCCTCATTAGCCCATTGAAAGACATACACACAAGCCTGAAGATTCTGTTTAGCTCAGTCATTCAATAGGTTTGCATTTGATGACCCACAATGCCATAATTCAATAGACCATGATGCCACATACTCCTCCTTGCCGCTCTCCTTTCTCTCCATCCTCACTCACCCAACCTATAACATATAATCATCTTTGTTGCATCAGTGAAAGCAATGACACTTTTGGTGAGAGTATATTTAAAGAAAAAAATGATCACACTTTATTCCTTTAAAACCACATTCATACATAGTTGAAAAGTTGGCCGCCATTTTTTTCCTTGCTACTTACTAATGGAAAAGTATTGTGCCCTTTCTTGCAGGTGTTCTAAGACCAGGAAAACATGGTTCTTCTAGGGTGTCTACAGGAAGAGGATGGCGTATGGTTTCATAATCCTAGAATAGGGAAAAAGAAGATATTTAAAATAAAGATGTGAAGAATAGATGGGTGGCATCAATAATCTCTGCCACAAACTTAAACCTTGACTCCATTGTTAAATATTGTTCTCTAATACTTTACTGTATTTGCTTGATCTCACAATTAAGACCATAACCTCCTTCTGAAATCAGATTGTGGTTTGGTGTCCTGGTATTTCCTTCAAACACTAACAAAGAGGTAGGCTTCTTAAAGAAGTTCAATTAACTATTGGTTGACTAACTTCCTTGGAATATCACGGCATATTTTCAAGACTCCCAACTCTTTATCTAGGCCTCCAATGCACACACTCTTTAGAAGATAATTTCTATAAGTAGTCACCCACATGGTGAGCATTTCCCACATGGATTTAGGGTCACACCTGTATCTCTTCATGTCATTTCCTGGAAGTCAGTAGATGACTGAAGTCTGGAAGATCAACAACCACAATTCTAATTGTTTGTGACATACAGTTTCTAATAACTGCACATTCAAAACATAAATAAGAAACTAAAGTTCTTAATTTGACCTCGTGAAAGACCAGATTTAGAAATGACTTCAGGCTTCCCCTACAACTTAGAGCTTCTCATGTATATAGAATGATTTTTCTTTTGAGATAGGTAAAGAGTTTCAACAGGATAAACATAAGAGTGGCATCCTGAAAGTCTTTGGCGGATGGATGCTAAGCAACAAAAACGAACACTCCCTCCATATGCACTGAATCAGCCCATGTGCCAACCAGAACGCCAGAAAAGGCACAGAGGATCAGAAGACCCCTCACCTCACAGATCTCTCTCTCCCCTGTCTTCACCCCATCCCCCCGGCCCTGGTCATTTCGTTTCCCAGTCTGCTCTAATTCTTACCCTGGCTCCAGAGCCCAAATCTTCCTGCTGCAGGCCTGGAGCCAGAGATGGGCTGCTGCTCGCCCCTCCTACAGGGAAAGTTAAGATACCCAGCCAACCATGTGCATGCGTGCTTGTGACGTCACAGGGCTTTATGCCGTCACAGGGCTTTATGCCTTCAGTGCAGTCACTCGCTAACTGAATTCTTCCTGCAACTTCCCCATCCCCCTCTAGGGCTGCACCGAGAAAATCCTACACGTTTTCCCTGTCAAAAGCAGAGTTCTGCTTTTCTCTCATTACCATCATTTGATGGGCAAGATAAATGTCTGCTCACACACCTGAACACTAGGTGGAGGATGGAGATAACATCTGGATTCGAAATGCCCAGGGGGTCGCTGAAAAAGGAGGAGTTCCTTTTCAGACAAGATCTCCTGAATTAACATGGGTCAGAATTTAGAGAGCAAATTGGAAAAGTGCATAGACAAGTTTGCTACACAATATCAGTGTAGTCAGGGTTACATAGGTGAAACGGGCATTTTGCGGGTTTGCTCATAAACACTTCCTGTTCTTGCCCTTCTTCTTCCCTTCCACAGCAGTTTTGTGGTCAAGAAATTCAAGAAGAGTAACAGGAACAAGTCTTAGGAGAATGCCCAGAATTCCTGATCTAAGGATGCTGGCTTCAAGTTCAGCAGGTTTATTAGGCTTTGGTTGAAGATGTGTTGCTTTTCTTCACAGAGGGCGGATGAGTAATAGATGCATTTTCTTCTATGCTTAGTTGTTTTCAAGATTTAAAGAAATGAATTAACTCACTACCTAGAGGACCGGTTGGGTCAAAAGATGTGAAACCAAGGATTAACATCCATCACGTGCTTGCTCTCTGTACCCCATGCAAGGAGCCTTGAAGTTTCTCATTCCAACCCTTGAGACTCACCTAGGCACAACTGTAACTGTAACTCTAACAAACAGCCATGTTTCATGGGGCTGAGTGCCATTTTCCCTTGGCAGTGTGGAAATTCCAAGTGACCAATGCACAGACATTATTTTGGTTCTCCTGTACTGCTATTTCAGTTCAAGTATCACTGAGTAAAAATATCTTGGAATTTAGAAATCATCCTAGACTGCTTTACTCTTATGGTTACCTTCAGTCAAAGTTGACTCCTGACAGTTTGCCTTTCTGAATGTTCATGAAATCTATCCTTGTATCTCTTTTTCTCACTGCTGTATTCGTATTTTCACTGTATCTTATTTAGATTATTAATTTTTCAAATACTTATATCCACAAAATTGCTGTTTACCTTTTTATAAGTAGAATTGCTTAGTACATTTGTCCTTTTTTTAGTGCAAAACAATTCATTATTATCCTCTAATGATCTATAATTTATGGTGAGTATTCTATTTTTCATTCTTGGAGACACTATACCTATAATTTTTAATTGCTCCCATAGATGATGTCAGAATGAGAGCAACTTGAATGCTGTAGTGATAGATATTGTCAGTGAACATGTATTTGAGAAATTGACTATGTCTCTCTTGATTATTGCTATATCTCCAAATCCTAGCACAGTACCAGTTACATAGGTGTCAGCTTCTAAATATTTGTTGAAAGAATAAATATTGACCTGGCCTAGATTCTTAAGGAATGCAGAGAAAAGGACACACCATCTCTTTCCTCTAAGACGTAAAGTACTATGGGAATGATACATAAATATTAACATTACCAGGTAGTGTACTTTAGTGCTAAATAGTTGGAACAGAAAATATACACAGTAATTGGGAGCTCTGAGTTGACATTATGTAGATAAAAACTGGATGGTAGAGTGACATTTGAACTGCTTTAAAAAATGTATATGACTTGATCAGAAAGAAAAAAGAGCCTTGTAGACTTGGTTGGAAGAGCAGAAGCAGACATATCAACGTATAACAAGGCATATTTAAGTCAGAATGATGGGCTGTTGAGAATGTTGGGGAAACTTTGTATACAAGTCTAAGGAGATTTGCTTCCTTGCATGGCATGGGGAAGTAATTTCGTTGATGTTTAGAGAGTTGCGAAACTATGTGATCAAGTATTATTTCATGAAAGCCACCTGACAGCACTGTGCACGGTGATTTGCAGAGCTGGGAAATTGGTGATGGGAAAAACAAGAGTGTGGTGACAATTTCCCACATTAATTTTAGAGCAGTAGAATAGGACAGAAGGGTGGGATGGGAAGAAATAAAAAAGCAGTGTTGATGATGAGTTTGGTACGGAGGGCAAATCCAGAATAGAAGAAAGCTTGTAGGCTTTGAGTCCACATGTGGATGAAAAGTGCATCTCCGTTATTGAGAGGAACAGTATAGGTACTTCTAAATCCTCAAGTAAAATCAGAAGTTATCAGGGTGCTGAGCTGAAAGGAGCAGCGTTGAAAATGAGAGTTAGGAGGACTGGATTCTTGCAAGGATTCTGATGAGAAACCTACTGTAACTCTCATCCTGTTCCTCTGTATGCAAGTTGCTCCCCCTCTGCCCTGTAATGATGTGACCTTGCTAAACTTGCTTATTAGTTCTAGTTGATTTTTTTTATAGATTCCTTTGGATTTTCTACAAAAAGATCATTTTAATCTGCAAATGAAGACAGTTTCTATCTTTCTAACCTATATGCCTTTAATTTCTTTTCCTTTATTTTAGTGCATCGGCTGTAAACCTAAACTGTGAACAGAGTGGTGCAAACTGACATTCTTGCCTGATTCCTGATAGTGGATTCCAGATTAAAAAGTACTACAGTAGCATTTTTGTCTATAAAGTAATGTAAAGAGAAAGGATTCCATCATTCACTACTAAGTATAAGGTTAGCTGGAGGATTTTGTAAGATTTTCCTTATTAAGATGAGGAAGTTACCTTCTATTCCTAGTTTTCTGAAAATTGTTTTCATTCAAGGTGTTGAATTTTGTCAAGTGCATTTTTTTGCATCTTTTGTGATGATTTTATGATATATATATTTTATTAATTTGGTATATCACGTTAATTGATTTCTGAATGTTGAAACAACCTTTCATTCCTGGGATAACCTCACTTAGTCATAGTGTATAGCCCTTTTTATATGTCACATCTATATTCATGAGGAATAATAGTCTGTAGTTTCCTTTCCTGGGATGTCTTTCTCTGGCTTTGGCATAGGGTAATACTAGCCTGAGTTGGGAAATAGTTCTCTTGTTTTCTGTCATGATATAAACAAAAATATCATGAAATTGTACAATATACACAATAGACATATATATATATAAAATATACATCTATAATCTAGTGCAGTCTAACATAATCTCACTTCTAGTCAGTAGTCTCTTAACTGGTTTTTTCCTTCTACTCTTGTCCTTTTACAATTTATATCTCATCTATCAATCTCATCTTCAATATACTTGCATGGTTTGCCATCTTACTTATGATAATATCCCAATTCTTTACCTGCCCTAGAGGGCACCATGTGACTAAGCTTCTGCCTAACTCTTTGACCCCTTTTTAAAATTATCTGTAGCTTGCTCATTCTGCTCGTCATTCCAGGCGTCTTGCCTTTCCTCAAATATGCCAAGTTTATTCCAACTTTGTACTCACTGTTCTCTTTGTCTGAAAGTTTTCTTGATCAAATCATCTCATTGGTTGTTCTTTCACTTCTATTGGGTTCCTAATCCAATGCAGTCACCTAAGAGAGGATTTACCTATCTTATTTAAATTAACATCCCCTCCATCCTATCCTTATTATTCTCTATTTTCCTGCCCATTTTAGTTCATAGCGCTTATCGTTTCTGACATTATATTAAGTATTTATTTGCAAAAAAGTTTTTGTTCTTTCTCCCCTTAGATTGTGAACTCTATGAGGTTTGGAACGTGGTCAGTTGTGTTAATCACTCCACTTCAAAATACCCAGTTAAATACCTGAGCTATAATTGTTTTTAATAAATATCTGTTCATGCAGGAATGAATTATTAACATTGTGATGATACTATGAAAGGAAGTACAGGGAGCTGTGAGAGAGAATGGAGGACATTCTTCAAATTATTTACTCAAAGCAATCTCTTGGATGAAATGACATCTAATGCAAAGGAGTTTTCCCAGCAAATAATAGAGGGATGACTCTTCTAGACAGAGCTAGTAGCAAACACAAATTCCCCAAGGTAAGAAAAATTGAGGTGCTTGAGAGAATTTAATATCGTTGTACTTGGATCATAAGAAATAAGGGAGAGTGGAATGCATGAGATTCGAAAGTATAAAAAAGATCATTTAGGTTCTTGCAGATCAGTTTAAAAGAATATTATCCGAAGTATTTGAGAAGTCTGTGGAAACATTTTGAAAGTAGACTAATTAGGAAGTTTATCACTTTAGAGATTAAGAAATGTGCTGCAAAAACAGCATCTGGGCACTGCCTTGGTGGTCTTGCTTCTCTCCCTGCTTTCTCTTTGCCTCATGACTACTCATATCCTTGAAGTCATTAGTAAAGCTTGACATTGGATAAGCATGTGAGTCTGCTTTGACAATCCCATCATTGGTATTATCTGAAAGGTCCAGGAAAAAAAACGAAATCAAACATTTAGCAATGGAATAGAAGAATTGAATCTGGGCGGCAGAGAGGAAATCTGAGAAAGAATAACCAGATAATCTGGAGAAAAAGTGTCATGGAGCCAATAACAGAAGATTTTTTTAAATGCACTTTTTATTTTGGAGTATTTTTAGATTTACAGAAATTTGGCTAAGATAGTACAGAGAATTCCCATATACTTTTTACACAGTTTTGGTTTCCACTAATGTTATCATCTTACATTGTCTTGGTACGTTTGTCAAGACTAAGAAATCGACATAACTACTAAAAACACTCCAGACTCTATTTAGATTTCACTAATTTTCCCATTAAAGATCTTTTTCTGTTGTAGGATATGATCCAGGGCACCGCATTGCATTTAATTCTCATGTTTCCTTAGGCTCCTCGGTCTGTAACAGTTTCTCAGGTTTTTCTAATTGCTCATGATTTTGACAGTTTTGAGGAGTACTGATCAGGGGTATTTTTAGAATGTCCCCCAATTTAGTCTTGTCAGATATTGTGTCTCATGATGAGATTGGAATTACAAGTTTTTAGAAAGATGCCCACAGAAGTGAAATGCCCTTCTAATCACATAACAGGGTACATGAATCCACATGACTTATTACTGGTGATGTTAACTTTGATCCCTTGGTTAAGATGGAATTTGCCAGGTTTCTCCACTGTAAAGTTATTATTGTTCCCTTTCCATTCTTTACTCTTTGGAAGTGAGTCACTAAGTTCAGCCCAGACTCAGAGGGGAGGGGACTAAGTCCTACCTCCTGGAAGGGAGAGTATTTACATATATTATTTTGAATTCTTCTTTAAGGAAGATTCATCTAAGAGAAGAGAGGTTTAAAAAGGAAGTTTTGGTCATATTCTACTGTACAATTTATTCAGATGAAGAATTAAAAGTCTTCACTGATTTTGGCAAAATGAAGGTTGGAGTTACCTTAAGAAGAATGATTTCAATTTAATTGTAAGGATAGGAGCCAGCTGAATGGGAAGAAGGATGAATGTGAGAGGAGGAATTAAAGACAGCATATGTAAACACTTCTGTGAAGATGTTTAGTCATAAAATGGAGCTGGAAGGAGGACTGTAGTCCAGGATTCGTGTGATATTACGTTCTGTTCTTTTTGTACATTTTGTTCTACGAACGTGGTTCTCAATTTCAGTTCAGGTTTCTAGTGACCTTAGTCATAAGAAAATACAACTTTCAGAATCATTAACTTGATTAAATTCATTAAATTTAAATCATCAAAGTTATGTCAAAATCCAAAGTTGTTATCATAAATTATGTGATTTTTTTTTAACCTTTGTTTAAGAGAGATTTCTGTCAAATAAAAAGCAGATCCAAGAGAAAAAGACACATTACTATTTGGAATCAAATGTGTAACTAACATGTCAATGATTTCCTTGTTAGTACATGTCAAATCTAAGTAGATTTAGCCCTGATCTGTATCGGGCATTTAATAAATTTTGTCACGACAGTGGCAGGCAGCCTTGCAATTATTCTTGGTGATAGTATGGCTACAGCCCACTGCTTCCACCAACTCTTTACAGTTAGCATAGCCATCTTCATATTCGCAACTATTGGCTGGAATAAAAACAAAGAAATTAGTCACTTCTTTATCATTTTCCTCCACAGCAGCAGCACAAACAATAAATTTAATGTAAGGAGGGAATTGAGCAAACAAGTTGGCATCATTACACTATGATGGCCATGTCGTATCTTGAGGGACACATAAGATCCCTTAAATTCAGTGATTAATCCATGACTTCTTTTAAAATTTGAGCTTTTTGAAATATTTCTAAAATGAATTGACCTACTCTCTTCCCTCAGAAAACAGAGTAAAGTGAATTTAAATGAATCACTCTAGCACTGCACTATCCAAAATGATAGCCGCTAGCCACGTGACTGCTTAAATTTAAACTTAAATAAGTTAAAATTTCAGGTCTTCAGTGATGCTAGTTACAAGTGCTCAATAGCCAATGTGTCTCGGGGCTACTTTAAAAGACAGTGCAAATATTGAACATTTCTGTCATTGCAGACAGTTATATTGGGCACTGTTGTGCTAGACTCTAATGCCACTAGTCTTTCTTTCAGGAGTGAGAAATCATTATGATAAGATGGGCATGCAAAAATGTAAAAACAGGAGAAAATTTCACCATGATTATTGGACATTTCCACTTGGATGTCCCTCAGTGGCCACAAACTCAAGAAACTTCAAACTAAATTCATCATCCTACCTACAAGTTGGGCATTTCTTTGATATCCCTCCCCAATTTCCGACTTGATTCACTCAATCTCAGAGAAATGGCACTCCTAAATAATTCAACAACTACTAAATAATTCAAACCGAGAACTAAGAATCAACCTGAACTTGTTCACCTCTACTTTTTATGAGCACCCAACAAGCACAAGTAACAAACACTGGCTATTCTACTTCCTTCTTATCTCTCATAACTGTCCATTTCTCTTCATTTATTTTGCCCTAATGCAGTAAGACATCCATTTGTTTTTAAACCCATGTTTTTCAACAGTCTCCAAGCTGGCTTCCATCCAATTGTCTCCTCATACTAATGCCAGGGGCTCTTTATAAAACACAATTCTTATCTCATCACTCTTCTGTTCAAAATCTTTCAATTGGCTTCTCATTACTAATAGGATAAATTTCACACTCCTTAACAAATAGTATTCAACAGAGGTATAAGTATTTTATTCTTTAGTTGACTTATAGTTTTGATGTCATCAATATTCTGAATTATGGCTATACCATTCGCTCAGAAAAGATGCTGCAATCCAGTCAGGTGAATGCATTTGAAAGGTAAAAATCTCAGTTAATGGGTCAACTGTACTATTTATAATAATTTTAATATACTCAACTAAACAAAAATACCAACTCTTTGTACCTGTATCCATAACAACACTGGAAATGAGATGTTACATGACATTAATTTTACTCCTTTTTGCTAAAATACTTTTGAGACTTCTGTGGGCTAATAGTACCATATGCACATTTGATAGACATTTTTAAAGTATGTAAAAGTTACTAGCAAGCAAAAGTGTAAGTGGTTAAGTTAAACATGATGATTCTAACTATACTATGGGGAAAATGAGGAACTTAGTGTGATGAACTCATTGGCATATAAGGAATTATTATATTTGGTGTGCCTGTCCAGACTGAGCCATATTCTGTTGCCTCACACCTTTATACTTGTATATAGTTTCTCTTTCTAAAAATGCTACCTTTGCTCTAATGGCATTAACTTTGATGAAAAGAAAATATATTTAACTACAATGAATTATTTTCACAGAAACATTTGCATATATACCAACACGTAACAGGTTCCCCATAGTCACAAATATACATTGATGGTAGATGTTTCTTTAGGTTACATAAATACATAGATACTGAATGGTGTAAATTTTTTGCTTAAACACATTCTGTTGAGTAATTTTACTTTTTTCTTTTGCATAAGGATTGCTTAAGTTGGTTACATTCAGATTTCCTATTTCTTAAAAAGAAATAGGTCGTTTTATTATACTAACAAGTTAATAACTTCGAACTTACTGCATAGTCCATTGTCACAGTGATTAGGGCAGCTGGCGCAAGGTTTTCCTTCTAGGTAAGGGGTCTTTTCTCTGCCAATAATGTTACCACTGAAATTTGAAATACAACATGTCAAACATTTTTCATGCTTTGGTTTAGTTTATGCTCCAAGGGTAGCATCCATCACTATATGTACCCGAATATTTATTCAGTGTTTTTAATCATGTCAAATAACTGAACAACTAACTTTCCCCAAGGGTACTCAGATAACAATGCAAAGTAAGAGAATAATTCACACATATACACTCACTTCCTTGACCATAATTTCACAGTCTGAGCAACTGAAATGGGATAAAGAGGGCCTAAAGTTTTCAGAGTATATTTCAATGTGGCAACCCTCTTCACCTTCCAGTAGACTTGGTTATACTGTTAAGGGAGTGCACCCCAAGATGCTGGCTAGGGCTAAAACATATCCCCTAGAAAGAGGGGAGAAGCTCCTGGGGACAGGGGGTTGCAGCATGGAAAATACTTAATGTTAAATGTAATTTTATATTTAAAAAGGAAAGTATAATAATTTCTATAGTATGAACTAGAGAAAGTCAAGCTCCAGGATAATTTTTGGCTTCTAGGTGACGGGTGGTGATTTTCAAGTAATTTTTGGTGTGTGTTTTTGGGACGTAGGTGAGCTTAGGAAGGTTTTTGAGTGTGAAGAGCTTTTGTGTGTGAGATTTTTATGCTTACCAAAAATGGGAATGTTAGTTCGAAAAAAGAAAGTCTCATTAACACTCATCCCCAGGGTATATTGGTCTTACAGTGACTAGCCCGCACCTCACTAATGATTATTATCATTATTATATATTGGCCATTATAATCTGAAAGCACAAGGAAGTCAAAGTCTCATTTGTACCAAGTGGACCCAAGGCAATGCATCTGAATCCCAATCTCTCTGCACAGAATGTAGCTCAACGTGTGAGGGCCCTTGGAAAAATTGTGAAATAGATATGAAAGCGTTCTGGAAGTTCTCTCACTCCTGCTTTCCCTCATTCACTCCAACTGTCGCTTCAGTTTCCTGGCTCCAGATGCCCCCACATCACAGCCAGGCAGAGGATTTGGTTGCTTTCTCCTAAGACCTTTCAATTCTTTCTACTAAACCCTAATAGGCACCTGCAGGAAAATGACTCTGAAGGTCACATTTCTCAAACTGGAACCCTACCTCACCTGGGTTATGTATAGCCTCAAAATAAATTATAGCTTGGTTTTGGGTGAAACTCTCCCTACAGTGGTAAGGAATTTCAAACATTAAAAATAAATTAAAACTAACAGACACAATGTGAATATGTCTTAAATATATTCATAGGATTTTTTGTGCATAGTTCAAACATATTGCTTGAGGAAGGGGTATACTTCCTGCTGTAATTCAAGATCTTCATGGGTGGTTCCTTCAGAGTTTTTTTGTGTGTTAAATTCTGAGAAGCAAAGATTTAAGATATTACCTTTTCTTTTCTTTTTTTTTTTTTGGTGAGGAAGATTGGCCTTGAGCTAACATCTGCTGCCAATCTTCCCCTTTTTACTTGAGGAAGATTGTCCCTGAACTAACATCTGTGCCAATCTTCCTCTATTTTTTTTTTTTTTTTATGTGGGACACTGCTACAGCATGGCTTGACAAGTGCTGTAGGTCCACACCTAGGAATTGAACCCATGAATCCTGGGCCGCCGGAGTGGAGCACGTGAACTTAACTACTATGCCACCGGGCTGGTCCCCAATATTACCTTTTCTTGACAATTTGAAGTATATTAAGGATCTCTTCAAAAGTTTTTGAGGCCCAAGATTTAATCAATTCTTAACAGTGTAATGTAGGCATTTTTAGACACACAGAGTAGGAACATTTGAGCACAAAAGGCTGGAATCACTAAAATGTCATCCCGTTTGTTACCTCACCTTCACCCCTGGCCTAAGCATCAAGCTTTCATTTTCTAGTGCTTGAATTTAATAATAACAAACAACACCAACTCTAGAGAAGCACACACTACATATACCCATGGAGTAACTGTGAGCCTTGGGAAAGGCAATGGAGAGGGAGGACAAATCATTTCAGACATGAAGAAGGAGAGCTTTTGAATATTGTACTTGGAACTGAGAAGTTGGTCTTCTTTCTGAGAAATTGGTTGTGTCTCAAATTTAGAAAACCTTTGTAAAGATTTATTCCCCCCTTTCCTGAAATATACTTTTCTAGTCTGATTTGTTTATTATAGTTTAAAAATATTAAATTGCTGATGGCATTATTGACAGCAAACTCGGACATATATACTTACGCAGGACAATATTGGCAAACATAGTAGTATTTTAGACTGTTTTGATTGGGACAATAGGCAATTCCACAGCCAACACGGAAAGATGAGTACCAAACAACCTACAAATCCATAAGTGAATATACGAGACTACATTAGAAAAGAAGGAAATACCAAAAAACAAATAGTAGGAAATACAAAACTGAAAAGAATGTTACTGATGTATTTTGTTTCCGTATACCTTATGGATATATTTAGTTAAATTATTGGATCAAAGTAAAAATCTTTTAAAATATTACATTTCCATGTACAGTCACTACTTTATCTATTTAGACTGTTAGAAAAATATGGAGTATGTTCCCCTACCAAGAGCCTGCACGCTTTTGACAAATAACAGCTCACAGCTGAAATACCCACAAAATGCCGAGACTATTCTTTACCAACTTGAGATCTTCCCCCAAATTCAACACTGGAATCAGTCAAAATTTGGAGAATCTTTCTTTTTAGGGCATTTATGGTGGAAGGTTTTTCATTTGCTTCCCTTACCTGGGCATAATGTCCAACTACTGCACCGGGATGCTTTGGCCCTATGCCATACCTAAAGTCATGGACCTCATCATACCAATCTTGGATTGCACTTGACCATGAAGTAGGTCTACTTGACATAAAGAGATTCTCACCACATTGCCTTGTACCTAAGAAGAAACAGATCATTCGTGGGGAAAGCAATACTAAAGTGTGCAGTGGCTAATGTATATATTTATAATCAGAGTCCTTATTCTTCAATCACAGTGCCCATAGTTGCTAACTGTTGATTAATACACAAGGAAATTCCTTATCACTATAAGCTGGAGAGAATCCGGATGTGCCTAACACATTGAGGCTGGCCTCAACATGGAAAATTTTGAGTAGATGAAGTCCTCTTACTTTAATATCCACTCCCTCTAGATTCATCCATTTACACATTAAATTCTTCATGAGTCTATGCTTCATGTGTTCTAAGCTTTGTACTATAAACTTACTGAAGGCAGACATCAACTCTTACAATTTCTCTCTTCCTCTCACCCTCACTCACCAGAAGTTTTTCGTATATAAGAACCTCCATAAGTGTTTAAGATTATTATTTTCTGTGAACTTTGAAAAAAATCTCATACTTAGTCTTTGGGAGCTCCAAGTATGAAGCACATGACCCCAGGAGGGACAATATTTTCAGTTCATAGATCTCCCCTTAATCAGCAAATCAGAACATCACAAGCCAAATTCTCCTCAAAGAATTAGGAAAGAAGTGCCTTGCAGCCCAGAAACATTTCATCATATTTTACAAGGCTTGAAATTAATATTTATATTTGGATGGCTTGAAATGTAATGTCTACATGCTACTTAAAGAGAATGTAAACTACTCTTGGATAGCTCTTTCAAAAGAGAAAGAAACGAAGCTAAGATTTTAAGAGTATACTGGGATCTTCAACACCATTTGTTTCAATCTTCTACTGAATATAGTCATCCCTCTTCACAATTTCATTAAATTATAGTATCAAAAATATAAATAACAGTGTCAGCCCTACCTTGAAAACAGGTGAGTTATTTACTACTGTCAAATTGGGCTTGCCTGTATCTATGTTATTTTTGATAATTTAAGTGCAGGCATACCTTGCGGTTTTGCACTACATTTTATTGCGCTTTGCAGATATTGCATTTTTTACAAATTGAAGGTTTGTGACAACCCTGTTTCAAACAAGTCTATTGGCGCCATGTTTCCAACACATTTGCTCACTTAGTATCTCTGCGTCATGTTGGCTAATTCTCGCAATATTATTATTATGTTTATTATGGTGATCTGTGATCAGTGATCTTCGATATTACTAGTGTAATTGTTTTGGGCTGCCATGAGCCACACCTATATAAGATAGCAAACTTAATTGATAAAAGTTGTGTGTGTTCTGACTGCTCCACCAACCAGCTGTTCCCCCATCTCTCTCCCTCTCCTTGGGCGTCCCTATTCCTTGAGACACAATAATATTGAAATTAGGCCAATTAGTAACCCTACAATGGCTTATAAGTGTTCAAGTGAAAGGAAAAATTGCACATTTCTCACTTTAAATCAAAAGCTAGAAATGACTAAGCTTAGTGAGGAAGGCATGTCAAAAGCCTAGCCAAAAGCTAGGCCTCTTGCGCCAGTTAGCCAAGTCGTGACTGCAAAGGGAAGGTTCTTGAAGGAAATGAAAAGTGCTACTTCAGTGATCACACACATGATAAGAAAGCAAAACAGCCTTATTGCTGACATGGAGAAAGTTTTAGTGGTCTGGATAGATGATCAAACTAGCCATAATATTCCCTCAAGTCAAAGCCTAATCCAGAGCGAGGCCCTAACTCCCCTCAATTCTCTGAAGGCTGAGAGAGGTGAGGAAGCTATAGAAGAAAAGTTTGAAGCTAGTAGAGGTTGGTTCATGAAGTTTAAGGAAAGCAGCCATGTCTGTAACATAAAAGTGCAAGGTGAAGCAGCAAGTGCTGATGTAGAAGCTGCAGCAAGTTATCCAGAAGTTATCCAGCTAAGATAATGAAGGTGGCTACACTAAACAATAGATTTTCAATGTAGACAAAAGCCTTATATTGGAAGAAGATGCCATCTAGGACTTTCATAGCTGGAGAGGAGAAGTCAATGCTTGGCTTCAAAGCATCAAAGGACAGGCTGACTCTCTTGCTAGGGGCTAAAGCAGCTGCTGACTTTAAGATGAAGCCAGTGCTCACTTACCATTCTGAAAATCCTAGGGCCTTCAAAAATCATGTTAAATCAGCTCTGTCTCTGCTCTATAAATGGAATAACAAAGCCTGGATGACAGCACATCTGTTTACAACATGGTTCACTGAATCTTTTAAGCCCACTGTTGAGGCCTACTAATCAGAAAAGAAAAGATTCCTTTCAAAATATTACTGCTCATTGACAATGCACCTGGTCACCCAAGAGATCTGACGAAGATGTACAATGAGATGAATATTGTTTTCATGCCTGCTAACACAACATCCATTCTGCAGCCCCTGGATCAAGATGTAGTTTTGACTTTCAAGTATTATTACTTAAGAAATATGTTTCATAAGGCTATAGCTGCCATAGCTAGTGATTCCTCTGATGGATCCGGGCAAAGTAAATTGAAAACATTCTGGAAAGGATTCACCATACCAGATGCCATTAAGAGCACTTGTGATTCATGGGAAGAGGTCAAAATATCAATATCAACAGGAGTTTGGAAGAAGTAGATTCCAACTCTCATGCATGACTTTGAGGGGTTTGAGATTTCAGTGGAGGAAGTAACTGCAGATGTGGTGGAAATAGCAAAAGAAGTAGAATTAGAACTGAAGCCTGAAGATGTGATTGAATTGCTGCAATCTCATGATAAAACTTTAACAGAGAGGGAGTTTTTTTTTATGGATAAGCAAAGAAAGCTTCTTGAGATGGAAGCTACTCCTGGTGAAGATGCTGTGGAGATTGTTGAAATGACAACACAGGATTTAGAATATTACATCAACTTCATTGATAAAGCAGCATTGGGGTTTGAGAATGTTGACTCCAATTCTGAAAGAAGTTCTACTATGGGCAAAATGCTATCAAACAGCATCACATGCTACGGAGAAATCATTCATGAAAGGGAGAGTCAATCAATGCAGCAAAGTTCATTGTTGTCTTATTTTAAGAAATTGCCATAGCCACCCCCACCTTCAGCAACCACCACCCTGATAAGTCAGCAGCCATCAACACTAAGGCAAGAACCTCCACCAGCAAAAAGTTTATGACCCGCTAAAGGCTCAGATGATGGTTAGTGTGTTTTAGTGATAAAGTATTTTTTAATTAAGGTATGGACATTTTTTTTAGATATAATGCTATTGCACACAATAGATTATAGTATAGTGTAAACATAACTTTTATATGCACTGGTAAACCAAAAAATTTGTGTGACTTGCTTTATTGTGATATTCACTTTACTGCAGTGGTCTAGAACTGAACTCATAATATCTCTGAGGTATGCCTGTAAACATTTTATCTAATAGTTCTTATGTATGATATTTTATCTCATTGTTTTTGTGTTCCTTGATGTAGGTGTCATGTCTTATAGGTTATTTTTAAGTCTAATATAGTATTGTATGCACTGTAGGCATCCAGAAGACACAAAAGACTTGACTTACTGTCATCAAAAATTAAAAAGAAAATAGTAAAAGTAGATGCTAATGTTAAATATTTTTTGAGTAAAATTCATAAACAGCTTGACAAAATTCAACATATTTAATAAACACAAAAATAAATAGTTTTCAAAGCACAAGCAGCTGCATAACATGAAAAGAGCACTGGGTTAGAAGTCAGAAATTCTAACTTTAAGTTTCCTATATATGACACTACTTACCAATCATTTTGCCCCTGACAGTTTTCTACTGTTTAAAATAGAAAAGAGGTGATACATGACCTGCTCTACTCATGAGATGGTTAAGATGAACAAATGTGATACTGTGTGAAACAGTTTTTGTAAAATAAAAAACACTCAATAAGCATAAGGTGGTCCTTCTCAGAGTTAACTCTCATACAAAGATACTTTAACTTGAAAAAGGCAGAATTAGAAGTGACATTGATTCACAAAGATTTCTTAATGCAATCAAAAAATGGCCTCATTATTTCACTTGTTCATTTACTCAGCAAATATTTATTGATTTACATACCGGCTACTCGATCCTCTATTTTACTGTGTTGATGAAGGCACTTGTTTGCCCAGTTTTGGGCATTTGTTGCTGCTTGGCTGTCCCATTCCTAAAACAAGGAGAGAAAAAAGATATGCACTTAGTGACTCAAACCACAAAGGAGCATAAGCTTTATAATGAGATTGGTAGGTTGATTTACATCATTATAGAATTTCTGTACATGCCTATCCTGATTATCACCATAATCAAAAATATATTTTTGATGTGCCTTTTTCTGCTCTACAAAGAAATATAGACAGTCTGTCTGCCCTAAGTAACTGAAAAATCTAAGATAGTTAATGGTCTATTTATGATAGCACAGTAGGCACACCTAAAGATTTTTAGTAATGGTCCTACCCTAATTATTGACAAACACGTGAAGGTTTTGAGATTATTTTTCTTATAATAATGAGCTTGTATACTTCATTCTTGGTTCCTTTCTTTTTTCACTGAATACATTTGGGAGACATGTGGCCTTTAGTACTGGGCCCAGCAAAGTGCGCTATTATTTACCCTAAGTGGCATTGATCATACAGGGAAAAGGTCTTCTTTATCCTAGATTAGGTGAGATATTGAGCAGAAAAACATAATGGCCTCTCATTGGATGTCCAACGATTTGGTTTTAATTCCACATCCACAACTTAAATTTCCCTGTAAACTCAACAAGTCATTTAACCATTTTAAAGTGAAATTAAGAATTTTTGCCCTGTCCCATGGAGCTAATGAAGCTGAAGCTTTGGGCCCCTCACTCACATAGGCCCTTCCCCAGGTTGTGGTAGGAGATCTCAGAATATGTTTGGCCATATATTTTCTCTTTTTGGTAAAATTTGCAATGGTGTATGTGGCAAGATACAGCATCCATTGATGATAAAAACTCTGAATAAAGTGGGTATAGAAGGAAAGTACCTGAACATAATAAAGGCCATATATGACAAATATCATCCTCAATGGTGAAAACCTGAAAACTATCCCTCTAAGAACAGGAACCAGACAAGGATGCCTACTTTCACCACTCCTATTTAACACAGTATTGGCAATCCTAGCCAAAGTGATCAGGCAAGAAAAAGAAATAAAGGGATCCAAATTGGAAATGAAGAAGTGAAACTGTCACTATTTGCAGATGACATGATTTTATATATAGAAAACACTAAAGAATACACAAAAAAATCTTTTAGAAATAATAAATGAATACAGTAAAGTTGCAGGATACAAAATCAACATACAAAAATCTGTTGCATTTCTATACACTAACAACAAAGTAGCAGAAAGAGAAATTAATAATACAATCCCATTTACCATTGCAACAAAAAGAATAAAATACCTAGGAATAAACTTAACCAAAGAGGTGGAAGATCTGTACACTGAAAACTATAAAACATTGTTGAAAGATATTGAAGAAGACACAAAGAAATGGAAAGATATTCCATGCTCTCGGATTGGAAGAATTAACATAGTTAAAATTTCCATACTTCCCAAAGCAATCTATAGATTCAGTGCAATCTCTATCAAATTTCCAACTACATTTTTCACAGAAATAGAATAAAAAATCCTAAAATTTATATGGAACAACAAAAGACCCCGAATAGCCAAAGGAATCCTGAGAAAAAAGAACAAAGCTGGAGGTATCACACTCCATGATTTCAAAATATGCTACAAAGCTATAGTAACCCAAACAGCGTGGTACTGGCACAAAAACAGACACACAGACAAATGGAACAGAATCAAGAGCCAAGAAATAAACCACATATCTATGGACAGCTAATTTTTGACAAGAGAGCCAAGAACATACAATAGAGAAAGGAAAGTCTCTTCAATAAATGGTGTTGGGAAAACTAGACAGCCACATGCATAAAAATGAAAATAGACCATTATCTTACACCATAGACAAAAAAATTAACTCAAAATGGATTAAAGACTTGAATATAAGACCTGAAACCATGAAACTTCTAGTAGAAAACATAGGCAGCACATTCTTCAACATCGGTCTTAGCAACATATTTTCAAGTACAGTGTCTGACCGGGCAAGGGAAACAATAGAAAAAATAAGCAAATGGGACTACATCAAACTGAAAAGCTTCTGCACAGCAAAGGAAACCATCAACAAAATGAAAAGACAACCTAACAATTGGGAGAAGATATTTGCAAACCATATATCTGATAAGGGGTTAATCTCCAAAATATATAAAGAACTCATACATCTCAACACCAAAAAACTAACAACCCAATTAAAAAATGGGCAAAAAACCTGAACAGACATTTCCCAAAAGATATCCAGATGACCAGCAGGCACATGAAAAGATATCTAACATTATTAACTATCAGGGAAATGGAAATCAAAACTACAATGAGATATTACCTGACTCCTGTCAGAATGACTATAATTAACAAGACAGAAAACAGCAAATGTTGGAGAGGATGTGGAGAGGACGGAACTCTCAGACACTGCTGGTGGGAGTGCAAACTGGTGCAGCTACTATAGAAGACAGTATAGAGATTCCTCAAATAATTAAGAATAGAACTACCATACGATCCAGCTATTCCACTGCTGAGTATTTATCCAAAGAACATGAAAACACAAATATGTAAAGATACTTGTACCCCTGTGTTCATTGCAGCATCATTCACAATAGCCAAGACTTGGAAGCAACCTAAGTGCCCATCAAGGGAAAAGTGGATAAAGAAGATGTGGTATATATACACAATGGAATACTACTCAGCCATAAGAAATGATGAAATCCAGCCATTTGTGACAACATGGATGGACCTTGAGGGTATTATGCTCAGTAAAATAAGTCAGAGGCAGAAGATCTAATACCATATGATCTCACACATAAGTAGAAGATTAAAAACAACAAACAAAACACATAGAGACAGAGATTGGATTGGTGGTTACCAGAGGGGAAGAGGAGAGGGAGGAGGGCAAAAGAGATGATTAGGCACATGATTAGTCTAATTGTAATTAGAAGTAATGAAGTAATCTATGCAGAAATAGAAGTATAATTAGGTACACCTGAAATTTATACAATGTTACAAACCAATGTTATCACAATAAATAAAAACAGAAAAAAAATTGCAATGGTAAGATATTTTTGTACTCTCTTCCTTTGAGAGGATTTCTTTAAGCTTTAAGTCAACAAAACTTGGATTTCTCCTACTAACAACACGTCTCCTAGAAAAGATCTAGGGTATAAGGTGGAGCCCAGGTGGAGTGGACATTAATAGTGAGGACAATAATGATGATGATATTGTAGGTATGAATGTACATGGAGGGACTGGAAAGAAGAGCTGCACACAGCCCAGAGAATTTTTGGAAAATTGGGATCAAAATAAACAGAGAAGGCCTGGTGAAAGTGTCTGAAAGTCACTTTATCAAGGTCAGAAGGCACATACTAACCTCAGGGCCAGGGTCTTAACCCAGGGTTCATGGAGGGGTTCAGGGGCTCCATGGACACCTTGAAATTGTATATGTATATATAGATATATATCTATGTATATATATCTATATCTATATATATTTTTTTCCCCTGGGAAGAGAAATTCCACTCACAAAGATGGGAAACTCTGAAATGGGGATGATAAAGAGTAGATTCTGACAGATTTTACTATTCTAGCACATAGAACATATAATGATAGGAGGAAATACAATTTATAAGCAAAAATAGTATGTGGAATTAAAAAAAAAGAAGAATTTCTTCTTTGTCCATAACACAGCTCAAATGAAATAAAATAGAGACAGAACTTCTCAAGCAACAAAGTTCTTAAGAGACATTATTTACTATGTGGCTGCTCTTATCACCTCTGGCTCTTATGTTACTGCCTCTTACCATCTTCAGCATGTTACGGGCCGGTGGAGAAACTGTTCTTCTTAGAGCATTGTATTTATTGATGATCTCTCTTTGGACTTCTGCTTTGGTGGTTGACAAAGCAGCAAAACCTGGATCCTATAGGAAAGTCAAATTAGAATTATTTTTTTTAAAGTTTTGAAAATTGCATAGACGAGTGAATAAGTTAATTCAAGAGAACAAAGATTATTTTTAAAAGTGTTCAGTTCAAACCAATATTAATTGTTAAGCATTGCCAGTGAATCTGAGCCAAAGCTATAATTTTTAAACAGGAAAGAAATTGTGTTAAATTTTGAGAGTGGGGATGTAATTCATGGCATCACTATTAAAAACATCTCTGAGGCCACAAATACCAATTTCTAGTATTAAGAGACATCTTAATGTGATTTTTCTAGACATATGAGTGATAACATAGTGACCAAGTTACTAGATAGGAACCATTAAGACATTCTCATTCACACCCAATTGGGCTGCAGCAAGGGGGTGGTAAGGGTAGGGGCAGGTCACTCATTCTAGAGTTTAAGAGGACTTTTGACCTGACATGGGGTCTATATTTAGAGAAAGATTGTTTAGGCCCAGTAGAGGTGCATTCAATACTCTAATAAATGATTTTACCTGTTATGTAGCAGATTTTACGGGGTCACTCAAAAAACAGTTTTATTATATTAAACAAATCTCCAAGGCAATTTGGAGGTAGCAGAGCCATCAATTAATGGACTATTGCTGACTTTGTTCCTTTTAGTAACAGAAGTGTAACTGATAAGGTATTAAATAGGGTGCTGATATTTTTGGTGTATCTTTGTGTGTGTTGTGGTGGGGGAAGAGTCTAAGTCTGGAGGTAGAGTAGGTGGGTGAATTGTTGCATAAGGTTTAAGCAACTTGATGACATAAATTTATACACGAGTGTGATGGTATATGAGCATGAGCAAGAGTTTGAAGTGTAAGTCTAAATAGACAGGATCCTTTGCTGATTTTTCCCTGACACCTCCAGGTAAGTTATCCTCTCCTCCCCTCAATACTGAGTTCTCTCAAAACTCTCCAAATACTGCGAACGTAGGTCTCACCACATTTTATTTCCACTATTTACTTATGCACCGATTTCTCCTGCCTGTTGGTATGTTCCTAAGGACAGAGACCAAGAGTGACCAAGAGTGTACGCCATTGTGCCCACAGATTCAGCACATTCTCAGCTACTGATTCCTAAGTTAGAAAGGATGCACATGTGAAATATCAGTTTTGGCCAATCTCTGCATTACAGCAAAGTATAAAATAACATCCCTGGATATGTCTATTGACCCTCAGAAACCTGCTTAAAGTAAAGTAGTTTCATTTCAAATCACAGCAAAGTAATCACGGATTACTGAGAAAGAAGTAATTATTTCCTGCTTCTTACCCCATCTTGCTTTGTAGATAAAAATTCTACTGAAGAAGACATACTTTTGTTTTCTTTTAATGAGTATCAATAAAGCTTTTATTATATGACAGGAAATATAAAAATTGTTGAGAATAAAATGGATCAAATATAGTATCTATCTATCTCTCCTTAAAGAGTTTATGTTGGATAGACAATACAACATAAATAATTACAATACCACATGATAACTGAAATGATAGGTGGGATCTACTAGATGTAGAGGAAGCGGGGATCAATTCTTGACTGAGGTTAGGAAAGGCTTCACAAAAGATGTCTAGAGTTGGGTGTTGAAGGATGAATAGTGTTTTCTAGGCATCCTGAGAATGCACGGAAAACCACACTGGGCAGAGGGTATGTAGGGCAACTGATCAACAAACATTTAGTGGTGCAAGAGACCGCATGATATCTCCCTTTTAAATGATTTTATAAATGAAGATCAGGAGATGGACTAGAGAGGTGACAGGGTATTGGAACAGGCCATGAAAGGAAATTATAAGGAAAGAAATTGGGAAGACAGCAGATGACTGGAATGAAGCCCTAGGTGATGAACAAATTGTTTTCAGATTGAAAATTTGATTATGATAACATAATGACTGTATTTCTGAATGCCAAATGAGGTTTGATCCAGTGTCAGAATTCTCTGATCTGAGGTGTCCTAGCTAATCTTGTATGCCAGAGTTACAGGAGAGCGTGGGAACAGACAGCAATGACCCAAGCTGCTCACATTCAGAGGTTTTCTGATCAGGAGAGAGATGCCTTATATGGGCCCCTACCCCCAATCACTGAAGAGGATGATTGATCGTGTTCTTGGGATTATGAAAGTGAAGCAGCATATGAGAAATAATTGAAGCATCTTATTTTATACCTACTAATTGCAAGATCATGAAAAAAATCCCAATACTTAATACCTTTAGTAAGATTTCTTTTTTATTAATTTAAAAAATAGGTATAATTATTCTCACACAGTAACTATGAAAATTTAATGTGGTGATGTATATGAAGAAGTTTTACCAATTTGAGATTATATAAACGTATTGCTAATTTTCTGTGAGGATCACATTGAAATAGATTAAATAAAAGAAATCAGAAAAGATCTTGGGACGGAAGGAGTTTCATTAGTTTTTAAAACCATAGACCAGTGCTGTCAATTGAAATATAATTAAAGCATTACATGCAATTTTAAGTTTTGGGTGGCAATTTTAAAAAAGAAAAAAAATAAACATACTAAATTGATATTTATAATATATTTTATTTAAATAATACATTAAAATATTTTGTTTTCACCATGCAATCAATATTAAAATTACTAATGAGATATTTTCCCTCTTTTTTACTGTCTTTCAAGTCTGCTATGTGTCATATTTACGCAGATCTCAATTCAGACTATCCATATTTCTTTCATGTGTTCAATACCCTCACGTGGCTAGGAGCTACCATAATGGTCTCCATGGTGTTAGATTTAGTTGTAAGTACCTTGAGCAATTGGTGAGTACTTTGCAATGTACCTGACACTCTAGCCCTTTTTACCTTCAGAAATTGATCTACTGGCTTCCTATCCCTATCCCTCAAGTTTGCTTGAATTGTTCTGAAAGGATTTTCAACCTCAACCATACCTGTCCTTTTGCAGGAAAGAATGGAAGCAATGCAGCAGCCAGGAACAGCAACACTGGTAATAATGCCATTTCTGGGAAAACAAAGGGAACAGAGGCCTGCATTGGAATGTTTATTGCATGAACTTCTGAGGAACAAAGGTAAAAATTAAAACAAAACAATGTATTGATCTCAGTTATCCCAAATTTACTGTAACATAACAAGAGAAGATTCGTCACATGGTGCCAGTAGAATGATAATGGATTCAGCCCCAGAAGCAAGCCTCCAATGGGGACAATAAAGAACAAACACAAATATTTGACTAAAGCCCTTGAAGTATACCTACAAATGTTAAGGATATACTACCCAACTCCACCCGAGTTGCACAGTCTTGTCCATGTAGCTACTCTCTTTAGGTTCTAGGAATGGCTTCTTCCTACTTTGCCCACTCAGGGGCAGTAACTGCTCCCAACCATCACTATTACTGGGGTACTACTGCATTAGTCCTTGCTGGTTTCCTTAAACCCTGCTTAGTCCTTTATAAATTATTCTCTTATTAATATCTCTTTAAATTACCAGTTAGCATGTGCTGTTTCTTTCCTGCCAGGACTCTGGCTCATATATTTGCCATTCCCAGAACCCTAGGTAAATCCACTAAGAAGTGCTTTTCTTTAACACTTTCAGCCATTTTCCTCAACTCTCCCCATGTAGCCAGTGTCTTCATTCACTCCCGCTCAAACTTATCTCTTTATTACAATGCCTTAAATTCCAAATTCTGGATGTAAAAACAGAAGGTAGATTTCTCATTTTAAAAGGATTACTGACTAAATCTGTATTGATACCCTTAACGTTTTCATTCTTTGTCTCCCTAATTCAAATTCGTGGAATCCTGAGGAAATAATAATGTATACTGGAAAAACTTCAGGCATAAATTTTTTATCACATTAGTATTTACAAAGATAAAAACATAATTAATTACATACTCAATAACAGGGAGATAAAATGTCTAAATACAGTCATGCACCGCATAACAACGTTTCAGTCCACAACAGACCGCATATACGATGGCTATCCCATAAGATTAGTCCCATATAGCCTAGGTAGGTAGGAGGCTATGCCGTCTAGGTTTGTGTAAGTACATGCTACAATGTTTGCACAATGACAGAATTGCCTAACAATGCATTTCTCAGGACATATCCCCATTGTTACGTGATTAGACATAAAATTATGTTTATGATGGTTTTATAATAAGTTACATGCTTATGCTTCAAAGTTAAGTAAAAAAAACAGAACACCAAGTGGTATATGGGAGATCCTTAGCCTTCTGCTATGGATGAATGTTTGCACTCTCCCAAAATTTTGTTGAAGCCCTAACCCCCAGTGTGGCTGTTTTTGTATTTGGGCCCCAAAGAAGTACTTCAGGTTAAATGAGGTCATAAGGGTGGGCCCTGACCTAACAGGACTAGTGTTCAAATAAGAGAGACCAGAGCCTACTTTCTCTCTCTCTCCTCCATGCATACAAAGAGGCCATAGGAGGACACAGTGAGAGGGTAGCTATCCACAAGCCAGGGATAGAAGTCTCACCAGAAACCATACTGGACCCTTGCTCAGACTTCTGACCTCCAGAACTGTGAGAAAATAAATTTGTTTTTCAAGCTACCCGGTCTGTGATATTTTGTTATAGCAGCCCAAGAAGACTCATGCACATTCTCATGTTTAATATTTGAGGGTTAGGTTATTTTGGAGTGAGTTCCAAGGTTCATGACATGTCGTCATTTGAAATCTGGAGCTATAGTTCTGCATTCAGGTGCGCGTGTGAGAACAAGGCACGGAGGGCCAGTTACCTCCGACTATCATCCTGCATCCATATCTCAATGCAGCTTTGATTTTCTCATGGATAGGTGACAAAAACTCTATGACACAGGTATTTTGGGCCAATTTTAAGCTAAAGTAACGGAATAAGTTTTAATGCATCGTGATAATGATGACGTTGATGTGTAGGGAGATCTGGGAATGCATACATTATGATTCTCCTGGAAGACAGACACAGAAACAGAACCTCACCCCCTTCTCCCACAAAGCTGATGATCAGAGAAAAAGCCAGGCAAAGAACAAATGAAATTAAACAGAAATACAAGAGAATGGGTTTATCTTCATGTGGTAAGACATTCTTTTCTGCATTTTCTATAATGAGTCTACATTATTATAACTACAGTAATTAGAAAAAGGAAAGACTTTTATTACAATGAGATTGTTAACTCTTGGAAAAGCGCCTCTGATTTTGTCAAACCTGTTATCTTAGTTGCTTTTTTGCAACCTGGAGTAGTCAATAGCTTAGGCATCATGATGTCCAGGTAAGAGAACGGAGGTGCAGAGATAGTAAGCAAACTTCTGACAGTCTCATTGCTAGTAACTGTATAGCTGGGACAGATCTAAGATTTCTTTTAACCTCAATATCTACTTCCCACTAAACTGTATTATACTTTTTGGGGGCATGGGGTTCTGGGTAAGAAAGAAAGCACTTAATGAATTTCTGCCTTGACAAAGCAGTTGCATGTTACTATAAATCTTTTTGTGGCTGGTAAATATCTGGTAGACTACTGACTATGTTTGAGAAAATTAAAAAAAAAATTAACACAATATTAACAATTAAGTCAATTCTTTTCTGTTGTCCTTCAAATAAATTAAAATAAATAAAACTCCTAAGACTTAAAGTGCTCAAATAATATTTTTTAGGATATCCATCTTGAGTTGAAAACACACCCCATTATGGTAAGCTTCATGTAACTTTGTTGAAATAATGGAGAACTTTGTTGACACGTTAATGAAGTATTTTTGTCCATTTAATAACTAGAATGGGAAGGGATGGAATTGAAATGGGAATCACAAAATTGATAGTACATTTCTATAAGGGTTCTATAAGGAATACAAATTATGCAGATGTCTCTACAATGTTTTGGAAATTTAAGCTCTTCTACACCATTAAAATTTCTCTCATAGCAATGGGAAAAGGTTGATTCTGTTTATAATGTAGTTTTTAGGTGAAACAGAGGAAGAGGTGGAACAGAATGAAAATTTAAAGATAGAAAAGGAAAAACATAGAAAGAAAAATGAACTTATTTCTGTATAAAGCAACTGCATAAATGTGTTGTCAAAAAGAGCCATTTTTATTTCTCAGAAACCTGGTCCCAGATTGAGCAAACCTAAACTTCGGCACCTGGTATTGTGAGACAGGAAAGAGAACGCAGTAAGTGTTAAGAAGCCTGGGTTTTTGCTGTTATCATTGATGCTCCCTTACCTAGCTCATCTTTAAATAATGATATGACGTTGAAAATCCTCATTTGTCAAGTTAGAATATCATGACATAGGGTCACCTCATAGAATTTTTGTGAGGTTTGAGGAGATAAGTAATGTTAAAGCAATTTGAAAACATAAAAAAATCACCATATACATACAACTCCTGGCATTAACATTACTATTTTTATTATCATTTGAGATGTTTGCTCCCTCAGCTGGGAGTGGTGCCCCAAATCTCTCAGTTCTTAGGCCCTTTGGGGATTGGCTTTTCTGAAGACAGAAGCCTGGTCGAAGACGATGCTCCCTTCCCAGGGCACCCTCATCCTATGTCTGTCAGATGTGGAGTATAAAGGCTGACCTCTTTGCTCCAACTGGAGACAACTCTGAAATATTATCCCAGCTTCAGAACCACTCTGAGGTAGTTGGCTGGATGAAGCCTCCCGTGAGACTACATCACAGCTTGATTTCTACCTTTACGTGATTGTGTCTCTTTCCCCTCCCTTCCTAGGGAGTTGATCCTAAGCGCAGTCCTTCATAAACTTCCTGTGTCTCAGATTTTGTTGGGTTACCTGGGGAACCCAACCTGTGATGTCATTCATTAGATAATCTTTTTTTCTGTAACTCTAGTCAGGATAGGCTACTTATTTATATCTCCATTATCCTGATAAAGAAAATGGCAAGCAATAGAATATATTGGAGTATATGAGGAAGCCATTTGGTGTAAAACTAATTCAGCCTGCCCTTGTTTTTCCAGAAGGGCCTGACTGGCCTTTGAACATGCATTGTATATCTGCTTGGAGCATTTACCATGTCCCAGAGACAAGAACAAATGCCCTTAAGATAAGGAGGCAACTTCCCCCACATTGGCATTTCCTTAAGGATAAGCATTTCTCCCTAGGTGAGGATCTGATTGCTGTGCTTATCCTGTGACCACCCAACTGGAGACAACAGATCTGCTGTGCCTGCTATGCCCATTAATCGCTGTCCCGACAGGGCAATCTCGTGACTATTGCAAAAAGGACATTGCAATCATATGTGATATATGCTCTTTGATGGTATATAACCACTCTGTACACCCTGCTTCTTTGGTGCCCTTCCTTCCTTGGGGAAGGAATGCCCCGGGCTGTATTGTCCTCAAATTTGGCTCATAATAAACTCACCCCAATTTTGATTTATAGATTGGCTATGGATTATTTGCATCAACAATCCTTTGATCATATGCACTTTATGCCTTTGAACATGTTAATCCTCAAACCTGGATTCCAGCCACATCCTTCTAGAGCATTTCTAAGTACCTCTCTCCAGAGAAACTCACAAGCTAACTCCAAAAACACTGATCTTGTCCTTGGATAGGAGCATTTAAAGCCCACCCAGTAGGCATTTGATTATGTTCAATTTTTCTGATTTATATGCAGGATCTTATTTCCCTCAATTTCTTCAGGTACATTTGACTTTCTTCCATACTAGATTGTGAGTTTGGAAAAGGCAGTCTACTATCTTCACATTCTTTTAAATGCCTAATGGCTAAAGATGGTTCACTCTATACTTGCTTAGTGGTGGAGGTGCAGAAGCTTTCAAAGTCTCCAGAGGACTCTCTCTTAGGCTAGTGTCCTTGGGCACATACATCCCTCTGGCAATGGCCTCAAGTGGGCCTCCGGGAGAATTTGAGAGCAGAAGAGAAAAACAGATCTTTCTTTTTTTGCAAGTCATTGACAATCAGGTATTGTTCTTTCCTTTAACAGACATTCATCAAGTTTTACGTACTCTATTTTGGATAGCATGCTAGATATTGCTGGACATGATCAGGTGAACAAGACGTGATTCCTGTCAGCCCTCAGAATCTTGCATATTATTAGGGGGGGGCCCATCATTTAAGTACCCAGAGTGTGAGCTGGTTGGACTTTCCCATGTGTGCAAAAGTGGAGGATAAACTTATTTTCCTTTTCCCTGACCCATTCTGACGCTTTCGGAGAAGGATAGGGAAGAAGCTAAAATAGCCCAGGGCTCTGCAATTAAATAGTCCAGATGAGGTAAACATGGTAAATATCTATCAGCTGTAAGACCAAAGCACTTAGCTCCATCCGACCACCCTTCCCCAGGGGCTGCTCTAAATAGCAGGTGCAGATAGGATAGAGTTTGTACTTTCATTTGGTAGAGTTGCACAGAAAACATTAGAAAGAATTAGGAAAAATTACTTCCTCTTCCTGTCATCTACTTGCATGTAGACAATTTCTAAATGTGTGTAGTCATATAATTCCTCTGCTGTTTCCTTAGGAACAAACTTTAGATTCCCTTTAATTCATCTCTCTTAAAAGAGTTATTTTGCTATGTGCAAGTCACCAAGTCTCTTCTTTTATATGGTTTTCCACTCTGCCAGGAGTAATTTTCCTTTTTCAGAGAGATTGGTAATTCCTCGTAAATGTGACTAGAGAAAAGCCAAATCCAGGGATTTCAAAGATTTGCAATTCCAAGTGTTGGTGGTTTACCACTATCTAATTTCAGGCAGCAGAGCAAGATGTGTCTTTTTGAAGCATAAATGTATATGACACAATTAAACTGCAACATATTGCTCCTTCTTCACACTGATGTTAGGACCACCACTAAGTTTAAAACACTCATTTGATAAAGAAAATATTTTCTCTAACGACATTATGTCACTGCCTATTAACTGATAAAAAACATATATTTCCAAAAATTTTACCAGCACACCTTGCCTTAAAAGTCCATTTTGTGGAAACAGGGGTTTTCAAATTATAGACCAGAGAGAATTTGCTTAGTTCCTAAGAAAAGAATTCATAAAAGGGTTCACTTAAAAAATATGCTTTTAGGCTTCTATTCTAGTCAGGATGTCAAAATAGGTAGGTTTCTTTTTATGGCCCCAACATGAACTCTGAAGGAATGATAGAAGCAAAAGGGAAACGTAGTTTCCAAGACAGTATCAAAAAGATAGTGAGAAAATCTGAGGAGAATTAAGTCTCTCAGGACCTCTCATATATGGATGGTTGTGTGTGTGTGTGTGTGTGTGTGTGTGTGTGTGGTGAGTGTGAGTGAAGGAAGGTGTGGCATCCTGGGGCAGTGGCTGACCTAATGGTGTAGTAACAGTAATGCTTTTTAGTTCCTGCTGTGGTCTCAAGATAATCATTTCTTCCCCTTTATTGCAAAATTCTGCAGCAACAGAACGAGCCACCTGTCCTGGTGCCATATGTCAGCAGGATAGCATCAAGGAAACATAAAAACCTTTATCAGGTATGAAGAACTAATGAAATAAAGACACGTGGACAACTCTATGTTGCTATTATAGTTGTACCTCTACTCCTCCCATCCCAAGTTTATGTGAGCATAAATTGGTGTGACTACTTCCTCCCAATACTGTTTCTTCCTAAAGCATAACCTGAGGAGTGGCAGCGAATGGATGTGATTCTGGGACTGATTCCTAAAACAATAAGGATAATAGTAAATAATATATAGGCCCATTTCATAAATGAAGTGCAAAAATCCAAACAAAATATTAATTTACGAACTTCACAAATGCATTTAAAAAATCATGATCAAGTAAAGTTTATATCAGGACTGCAAAGATAATTCAAAATTAGAAAATTCATTGGTCAAATTCATCACATTAATGGACTAAAGAAAAATCGTGTGGCAAAAATATGTTATTAAATTCAATCTCTAGTTAGAGCTAAACAAAAGAGCTGGGGAGAATAAAGGAGATCATTAATTTGGTAATGGCAAAATGGCTAAATATCTATAGCAAATATTTTAGTTATTTGAGAAACTCTAGGTGTATTCCATTTAATATTGGGAACAAGAAAAGAAGGACTAATGTCACTGGTATCATATTGGAGAGGTCCTGATCAAAGCAGTAAGAAAAGGGAAAATATATATTTGTAAGTCTTGTAAAGGAGGAGGTAATATTGTTATGAATTTCAAATGATATGATCATCTATCTAGAGAATGCACCATAATCAACAAGTTTGCTAGATGCAATATCAATCTCCAAAAAATACCATTGCCAGGGACTGGCCTGGTTGCATAGTAGTTAAGTTTGCGTGTTTCGCTTCAGCAGGCCGGGGTTTGCAGGTTCAAATCCCGGGTGTGGACTGATGCACTGCTCATCAAGCCATGCTATGGCAGCATCCCACACACAAAATAGAGGAAGATGGGTGCAGATGTTAGCTCAGAGCCCACCTTCCTCAGCAAAAAGAGGAAGATTGACAACAGATGTTAGCTCAGGGACAATCTCCCTCACCAAAAAAAAAAAAAAAAAAAACCATTGCCATATATCAGCAACACTCAACTAGAAAATAAGAATTTAAAAAAAGAGACGCCTCACAATAGTAACAGAAACTATAAAGTACCTATGAAATAACCAAGAATAAAAAATTTCTTTTTCAAGAAAACTCTAAAACTCTAGTAAAGGACATAAAAGATCTGTATAAAATTGAGAGATTTTTGTGATATTAAATGGTATGTGTTAATATAACAAAGATATCAATCCTAATTAAACTAATGTAAAAATTCTTTATAATTCCAGTAAAAATTCTGATTGGCCCATGAATAACTAAGTAATCATTTTATAAGAAGAATTAATTTGGGTATCTTTTCATGTTAGTTATTAAGATAGACTTCAAAGTTACGTTGACAAAAATTTGATGTTATTGTAGGAACCAAAGGAGGTAAATAGAAAATTTAAGAGACAGACCAAATAAGATCGCATAAAAAAGCATTAGAGGAAGAACAGATTATCTAGCATACAGTATTGGAAAAATTGGCTGACTACATGGAGAGAAACAAAAACAGATTCTTTTTAAGCATTACCTATAAAGGTGAAAGTAGAGGGATTAAATTTATAAATAGATAAAATGATTTACATGCAGCTTTTCAGGGCCATACCCCTTTGTCCTAAGTGAGCCACATAATAATGCCATTATATGGTGACCCTGTGTTTTGTGTGAAGCACTGTGTCACTCTTTATGGGCTCATTTAAAACTCATAACAATCTAAATAGTAAATGATGTTACTCAATACCCCAGTTTACAGATAAGTAGTCCCAGGATCAGATATTTAATAATGAAATGCCATAAACTTGCAAGCAGAAGATTTGGGGGATAAGCCCAGACAGTTTGGCCTCAAAGCCCTCAATCCGGAAAGGAGGTTATGGACGTGTTTTAAATGATTATACAGACCAGAAAAGATGTCGTTTAAAGCATTAACACATATGTGTGTGTACGATCCCAGCTCAACACAAGGTTGACATAAGGGAAGCCATACTGTAGAGAAGAAGTCTAATGTAACTTTGAATGACCTCTGACTAACTAACCCAGCTGGATTTGTACCCTCCAGCAGATCTAACTGCTCTGTAGATTTTATGATCCCTGCTTGTGCATGTACCTCCCAGCTACGATAAGATGATAACTTTGTTCTTTTGAGTTCCTTAGGAATGTGATGACCCTTGAACAGCCATGATCAAGGACAACCAAAAAATCTGGTGTGGCGACTCCCAGTCTGTAGCACCTGTGGGTCAACATTCCTAATCCCCTCCCCTGTAACCCACCAGCCTATATAACTGCTGTGAGATTCTGTACCCCCTTAAGATGGTTCTTTTGGACATGAGTCGGCCATCTTCCCTTTTGCTGGCAAACTGTAATAAACCCTTTCTTTTTTTCCACCATCTTGCCTCTTGACGATTGGCTTTTATCTTGCGGTAAGCAATCACACCCTTTGTGCGGTGACATGTAATGTGTGCTTTATAGGTACAGACACGTTTATATACCAATCACAGACCCGAAAAGAATCTGATGCAATATTTTCAAACTTTAAATGTAATATTTAATCTTCATTCTGATTCCTCTCATCTCACCACTTGTCTGTGAGACAGAAAGCAGCCCATGACACTATACAAAGTTCGCAAAACTTCTAGACTTTATCATGTAGGAAATCTGTAAAGATATCTAAATAATAATAGCTGCCTTGACAGTCCCCCAAAGCAATTTGTTTTCCCTTCCAAGGATGAATTACCTCCCCTTTACTTGAATTTACTAAACAACATCACTGGAATTCTTAGAAGTATCTGATTTAAATGTTACTTCACAGTTCTGACACTTTTCTTCCCAATTCTTTCTTTTACAAATCTGAGCTCCATCCAGGGGCTCCAATTGACACTACAATGCAACATTATAGAGTAGCCCCCCTGGGCTTGAAACTTGTCATCAGTTTCATTTTCTTTGATTCTCCTCCAGACGGTCACACGGGCAGGCGTTGGTTTTGGTTTTAACTAGCAGAAGAGGAAACACCTGATCTTTGGCAACAGTGTTAAGTCCTGCTTAAGCTCCCTGGAAGGCATTTAGCCATAGAGGAGAAAAGCATTAATAAAATAGTTTTGGAAGTAAAAGCCTCCCTCTACCAGGTAAATAACTCCTTATATGTTGTCATTAGGTAGTTCTGTGGTCTCTTGATATCTTTTTATCCAGAATCACTTCTTATTTGCTAAAAATGTAAAGTTCTATGTGGAAATTGCTTTCTTATATAAAATATACACAGCATATTATATTTAAATTATTTATATGAATGTAGCTGCCTGAGTAGATTGACTTTTGATTGGAAAACTTTTAAAAGTCTTTTTTTTTTCTTTTTGATCTGAGTGCATTACAAGGGGGAAATTGTATTTTATGTTGATAATCTTTGATAGAATTTTTTTTATCTCCAGGTCAGTGCTATAATTTTGTTTTGACAGATTTAAACCTATTAGCAATAGCTTCCCATCCTTATTATAACTATGTCTGTATTAACACATATCCATATATGTGAATATTAAAGTTATTAATATTAATAGTTATTAATATACACACACATATAACTAGAGTTTTTCATTTGTCTATTAAAGGAAGTTCTAATATAATTGTTTCTAAGTCACAGACATGAGAATTAATTATATTTCTTATTTTAGAATGAAAGGTAAAAAGTTCATTTAAATATTAAATTCGATAAAGTGCTTTTGGAATAATAGAGCTGTTTCTTAGCTTAAAAAGAGTATAATAACTTAAGATCATTATTCTCAATAAAAGTTACAACAGAGTTTTGAAAATCATAGATTCATTTACTATATATCATTTCACCACTGACACAGCATTAATATATTGGCATAATAAAATGTGCACCTTAAAATAAAGGAGTTATCACTTACTGTTGGTTCTCAGAGCCAAGAGAAGTATCTGCTTTATCTGTAGGAAGAAGTAAGGTGGAGAGAGAGAAGGTTAGAGAGGTATATATACATTACATCTATTTCCTGTTTTTGGCAAATGCTGGTTATGCAAGTAAGTCTAAGTCAACAGGTCTGAAACAGGATTTGTCAGACCAATTGTCTCAAATTTCATTGCTGGTTGTCTAACTGTAGTTTTGGCAGTATCTTGTGATTCTCCACAATGGTCATCATTTGACTCTGTTCATCTATGGAAGTCTTTATTTAATCATTCCAGGCTTGTTTCCATGTCTCAGTAATGAAGGAGGTTGGACTGATAATTTCAGATTCTCTCAGCCTCTAAAATGTAATGATTTCAAATGCTGAGTTTTCATAAATGAGGGAGCATAAATTAATAAATCACAAGTAGCACACACATAGCACTGGTAGGCATTTCTGGGTGCTCATGTAGGCATATGGATTGCACAATGTGGTGCACAATTCAATAATGCCTGTTCATTTTTTTGTTTATTCTAGCATTATTGAGTTATGTGGCAATAATATATTAGAACAGACCAGTGCCTGCTCAACAGACATATCATTTGATTATAGTTAATCAGTAAGTTAAATAATTGTATATTACTCTCAATTTTCTTACCAGAGTTTAGAACTCAGGATGGATCTTACCATAAAATAAAAAAACTGCTAACCATTTGGCTACCATGTCTCCAGTGAATCCCTAACGTGTATTTCACCCCATGTATATGTGAAGTGGGAGCTCTCAACAACCTGCATCAACCACCTGGATAAAAGCACCTTGGAATCACCATCCATGTAATCATCTTTCTGTGAGAGAATGTGTTTCATGGGCAAGACCAGATCCGGAAGCATCCAGGGCCCATTTTCCTCTCTACTTAATGGGGTAGAATATTGTTTAGAGCTGGGGATTTATGGTCTGATAGGGTTAAATTTTCTGTACCAATGTATTTTGGGAAGTTATTTTTCTGTCTTTAAATTTCACATGTATAAATGAAAAAATATTATTTTATTTGTGATATAATGAGATAATATGTGTAAGTTGCCTGCCATGTATTAAGAATTTCTAATGTGTTAGTTTCCTCCCATATTATGTGCTTCTTTTCCTCTGTGTCTGGACAAACCTGCCCCTAACATTTGTAAGCTATGAGACTGCAGTTGAATTTTACGAGAGATGGTTTAATTTACTAAGGTATATGTAGTTCTGTGAGAAATTACCATAAGAAGTGTATAGAAAATGTATAAAAAGGGAAAAAAATATTTTTTGACTTATTAACACTTAATAGATTTCCTCTAACTTTATATTCATAGTTATAACTAAATGATCATTGTGTACATACAAGGTATTTTGCTTGTCAAATATTAGCACCCTTACTATTAAGTTAGACAAATATAAAAAATATGTGTCTCCTTTGAGTCACAAAATAGTGTACACATATCTGACTGATGGATTGACCTTAATCTTCCAAAATGGTGTTTCCAATCCTGGTTCTCTCTCTTCTCATGATTATTTTTTTCCTGTATTTACCTCCTCCATGGTCGTTGTTGGTCCTTCATGACCCATCCCTCTGAATTTTATCAGTGAGTATCTTCCAGCTTATTCTTATTTGTATATCCAAACTTCATGTGAAAAGGGCAAATAATTGGCTCCTGTGTATGTGTTTTGATCAATTCCAACTATTCTAATGGAACTTGTAACTGAGTATCTCGGTGACCTTGCTATTAATCACTAAATCCTGTTTAGGGAATGTTGCTTTTCTTACCTCTTAAAATTAATCTTCTATGCTTGGGTTTCGACCAGTGCACTCTAACCAGATTGGCTATAACATGAATAAACAAAGCACAGCTTCCCTCCTTCCCTAACTAGCCCACCTCTCATCTTAGACACGATAGCAACTGGACGCTGCCTTTTTGGCATTTCTGATCGTTTGCTGATCACCCAAAACTGAATAGTCAATGCAGAAGTAAATAGGATCCTTGCCTTATAGCTGACCTCTTGTGGCCCAACTTCCTGTGACTTTTACTTCCTAGTTACCAACTACCTACTGGTTAAGAGCACTGTCTTTGAAAACTGTCAGATCTGGGAAATCCTCTCCAAACTTCAGTTTTTTCATCTGTGAAATGTGGATTTTTCATATCATAGCTTTGCTCTGATGATTGAAAACTTTATTGTACATAAAATGCTTAAAATAATGCTTGGTATATGATACTCAATAAATGGAATTAAGATTTTTACTGTTATTTTCTCCAAAGCCTGGTATTTGTTAAGCACATAAAATGTTTCCATAAATGCATTTTGTTTGAGTGAATTGTTAATACAGGAGTATTTATAAATCTTTTACTCCTTTTAGAATTCATAGGAATCAGTATAATTGAATCAGGCCCAGTTCTATTAGAGATTGTCAGGGGGACCTTAGTAAAATGATTGATCATGTCTGGTCCTCTGTATCCTCAAGAAGAAATTGAGGGTCATCGACCTAGGTGCATTTTAGAATTAGCATTAATTGAACTATGCCCTCATAAATAAATAGTATGTTTATAAATGTTTTTTAAAATTATTCTTTAAGATAATTAAATTTAATGACATGATTTCTAGGAAAAGGATAGTTTTTGTGCTAATTTATTTGTATTGTTCTCTCATTTTTTTCAGTCCCTATGGTTAGTTCCCCAATTTCTTCTCTTTTTTGTGAAAATGTATTTGACATATAACACTGTGTAAATTTAAGGTGTACATGTTAATTTGATATTTATATATTGTAATATGATCGCCATTGTAGTGATAATTAGCACTTCTTTCATGTTAGTTAATTATACTTTCCTTTTAGTGGTTGGAATAATTACGTTCTAGTCTCTTAGCAAGCTTGATTATTATAATACAATATCATTGTCTACATTCACTACAGTGTGCATTAGATCTCTAGGGCGTATTTACTACTCATTGCAAGTTTGCACCCTAAACAACATCTGTCCTATCCTCTCAACCTCCATCCCCTGGTAACCTTCACTTTACTCTCTGTTTTTACAAGTTTGGCTTTTTTAGATTCCACATATAAATGATAACATACAGCGCTTGTCTTTCCCTGTCTGACTTATCTCATCTAGCATAAGTGCTCAGGGTCCATCCATGTTGTCACAAATGGCAGAAAATCCTTCTGTCTCGTGTCTGAGTAATATTGCATTGGATATCACATTTTCTCCAGTTCTTTCTTATCACTCATATATCTAACTATGTGAGCAAAATATCTGACTTGTAAATTATTTATGTGTTCTTTCCTTGTGTATAATCCATTTACATATATATCTACATATCTACATATATGTTTTAGGTCAGGTTACCTGGAAACAGAATCTGAGGCACAGATTAGGCTGCCTGTGGTTTATTGAGGAAGTGCCCTTCAGGAAAAAGCCTTAAGGAAGGGAATGAAGTAAGCCTGGGAAGGGCAAAGAGCTAAGAAAAGATGTGGTCTCAGGTAAAGTCTAGCCTTTCCTGATAAACAGGGGCAGGGCTCCAGACAGCCTTTTCTACGCTATGAATCAGTCATTAGTGGTGGTGAGATGATGAAACTTCCCTGGCAAGGTTGCTCCCAACAGCCACAGGCAATTCTCTTGAGAAGGGGGGCCGTTGTGAGCACTTAGTAGCCAACACCCACGGCAACTGGGGGTCAGGGGCACTGCCACTGGCACAGAATCTCTGTGTGATGTCTAAACAACATCTACCTTCTATGGGACAATATTTGCATTATTATAGTTAGTGCGTATTAACGTAGAGCATAGTGAAGGCATTTATCGTCTTCACGACTCAGCTATCTCATCTGAAAAATGAGACGGCAGACTAAATAATTTAAAAATCTTCCCACTCCTAAAATTCTGTGAGTTTCTGTTTTAGGAAAAGAAAAAACAAGATTCTATCTTCTCTCTTTCATTACCTAGATGTATTTATATGTAAGTCATTGACTTTTGCTTGTCTTGGTTTTAATCCAGTTCTCAGTTTCCTTACCTGTAGAATAAGGATAAAAATAATTCCTAGTGTTATGAGGATTAAATGAATTTAATGTATGGGAAACCTTTTAGAAGAGTATCTTGCACATAGTAAATGTTCCATAAATACTAGCAATTATGAGTATATGTAAAGTGGCGCGATTACAATAAATGGTGATAAAAGGTCTTTTCAGTGCTAGATTTTTGATTCTGTAAAATTCATTTTAAGTATAATGAAATTGTTATTCATCATTTTAAAGTACATAGAACTTAATAACTTGTTAGAGATTACACAGTTAAGTATCTTATGTGGATTCCCTAGAATTTAGCTTAATTGGCGGTTCTACAGAAGGGAAGTTAGTAAAGCAGTATCCAAAACTGGGGAGAAGAATTGCTGTATTTTACTAAGCGAGTCTTATCTTTGATGTTCTCAAATTTAGTGTCAACAAAGAAAATATATATACAGGACACGTTTTTCACAAGGAGAAAACTAGATTTTTTTCTTCATGGCGGGGGCTGAGTCATGTATGTCAACTCATAATTGTAGAGACGTAATAAGTATATAATAAACATTTCTTGAAAAATTTCTGAGTAAAAAGTAGGATCAGTAGAAGAGAGGAAATATATTTCCTCTAGGCAAGTATTCCTGAAAATTGCTCAAGACCCTCACTTGTAAGGTTAGAAGTTAACACTGGGGTTGTAATTAGATCACAGAGTGCCCACTCTGAAAATGCATTTGAAAGAACACCATTTTTTTTTAAATCACCCAAGATCTTACCACCCATAAATAAAAATAGTAAATATTTTGAAGTAGTTTCTTAGAGCCTCTTTTGTCTATTTTATTATTTTACTTTTTATGGCAAAATAGGGTTAGACTTTTTTCTCCAAAGTTAGCGCAGTTAATACATATCCTATTTGGAAGATGTTGGGGGGCCAGCCCGGTAGCGCAGCGGTTTGGTCCGCGCTTGGCAGCCCGGGGTTCGCTGGTTCGGATCCCGGGCCCCCGCGGACGCACTGCCCGTCAGCCGTGCCGTGGTGGCGTCCCATGTAAAGTGGAGGAGGATGGGCACGGATGTTAGCTCAGGGCTGGTCTTCCTCACACACACACACACAAAAAAGATGATGAAATGACCAGGATTTTGAAAAGCATGTGACACTGAATGATTTTTTAAATGAATTTCTTCTTTTAAAAAAAGAATAACTGCTACTTGAGTTGTTCAGAATGCGTTTTAAAGGTGTAGAAACTCATGATCCAAGTTTATCTGGTAATAATAAAGATCACCATGTGCTCTCTGCAGTTCTGCTTTTGAGGCTTAGGAGGAGAAAAAGAAACTTTAGTTAGTAATCTCCCAGCAGTGTCCAAAATAGGAAACTAGTGTTGGCATTTTTATAGAATTAAAGTACAGATACAGTGGTAATTATCTCATGAACTCTGGGTCCGAAGAATCTGGTTCAAGAAATACGTATCTTGGCAAGGAATAAAAGCAGAAGAATAGCTAAGATAAGAATCTGCGAAATCCATATAATTGAACTATAAATTTGGGATTCACGGTGAGAAAGAGAACTTCACAAATGAGAATATACCATGATTTCTGCTGACTCAATTTCTTAATCTTATTTTTCTTTTAAGTGGCTTGACTACAGTATCAAAGAAGTTTTCAAAGAATGAAAATGAGTGGCATACAAGCCCTTGCATAACTAAGCTATTTTTCTATGGCCTCTGAACATTACAAATACTAGGGCTTGAAATAAAATTCATCGGATACACCATTTTTTCTCCAAAAATTCTGTAGACATTGGAATTTATTATTGTGGTTTTTAAAAAATAATTAACCTAAATTTTCAGCTTGAAAAAATGCTGATACCTGGGTCCTACTCATAGAGATGATGATTTAACTGGTCTGGGGTGTGTCCTGGATATAGTGATTTTTAAAATCTCCCCAGATTGTTATAGTTGAAGTCAAGCTTAAGAACCATTGTTCTAAAGGAAGACTCACCAGAAAACTAAATCAGTTACTCAACAAGTATTTATTGAGTATCTATGACACACCCAGTACGTAATACTAAACTCCATGAGGAACGTGAAAAATTCCGTCGCTGAGTTGTTGAAGAGATAAAACCTGCATGTGAAACAAACATAGAACAGTATGCTAGTGCACATGATTGGTGACAATATGTGCAGTGTCCACTGCAGTGGTTGTGAGAATTCAAGAAAAAGAATACACTTTGTGGGTAAACAGAACATGTGTACATACAGACATTTAAAGGTGAGTTGGCATTAAAGAATGGATAAGCTTTTCGACCTTAATGAAATTACCAAATCCTTTATTCTTAAAAATAGCTTTATTGAGGTAGAGTTGATATACAAAGAACTGCACATGTTTAATGTGTATAATTTGATGAGTTTGGACACATGCAAACACTCATGAGAACCATCACCACAACCAAGGTAATAGATATATATCTGCCCTCTCTCCCTCCAAAACTAAACAACAACTTGGATTTTATATTTAATTTCCTCTGGAGAGGTGTTTTTATTACCATAGAAAATGTAGTCTTTTTTATTTTTAAAGTATTTTTAATAAATAAAATCATTATTTTCACACTAGAAATATGATATTATTTGAAACAATCCAAATTAATTCACATTAGTTTATGTACTTTGATTTTTTGTGAGTAATTATACCAGTTTTCTCTTTAACGTACTTTACATTTACAATCTTCTTTATTAGACCAAGTCAGAGGCACACAAATATCAATTCTTTCACATTTATACATTTACCTGATTATTGATTCATTGATTCATTCCATGTAAATAGTCAAAACATCATTATAGGATGTGTGTCTTCAAGGATTTGTATTCCTTTTTTGTGTGTGTGTGGTAACATTGCTTTATAACATTATATAAATTTCAGGTGCACATCATTATATTTTGATTTCTGTGTAGATTACATCATGTTCACCACCCAAAGACTAATTACAATCCATCACCATTCACATGTGCCTAATCACCCCTTTCACCCTCCTCCCTCCCCCCTTCCTCTCTGGTAACCACCAAACCAATCTCTGTCTCTATGTGATTGTTGTTTTTATCTTCTATTTATGAGTGAGATCATACTCACTTTAAAATTTACTCTTTGTTTCCAGCTTCTTTATAGGTATACTTAGAGAAGAGATAGTCTCTAGAGCCTGGAGCCTTATACTATTTGTTAAATGGTTGATTAGTTGAGATGGCAAAATATGACATTGTCTACGTTATTAATTAATTTCAATGTACCGTAAGCTAATAGAAACACCATATCTTGGTTTCTTTTTAGCATTAAATAATTCAGTTTATTTGTTTATTTCGTTTAATCAATCAGTCTGTGACAATTTCCTTCTTAAAATATTCGTATAACTTATTTTGTATAGGACTGTGAATGACATTCTCATTTCATAAATTTTAAAAACTAGAGCTATTTTATGCTCAAGGCTCTAGATCAAAGTTTTAAAATCTGAGCAATGAATCATTGCTAGAAATAATGGAGGCTTAGTAATTAAGTCTTCTGAAGGGCAATACTCATCTAAAATCCTATTTTAAAGAAAAAGTAATTTGATCATCCCTGTGTAAATCTGTACACACGTGATGGGACTGTGTCCATAATCTGGGTATGGATGTAGGTATCACTAGAATTGGTTTGCAGCAAATGATTAGATATATGAAAATGAATACCTTCCATGGCGTCATCTTCAAATATCTAGGATAATTATATTTGTGCATATATGAGTAGAGGTTAAAATATTCATTGTTCCTGGAAAACTATCAGGAAGGAAGATATATCTTTTGTTACTTAAAGAGGAAGTTTATAGGTTGGGACTCTTGTGAGTAATTAAAAGGTGAGTGACATAATTCATAGTGATGACACAGTTTACCTTTGGCAAATAAACAAAGCAGTGATTACAAATGAAGAAAGCAAGAAAAAAACCCCAGAAATTCAGGGAGAATCATTTGCAAATAAACTTTTTGGTGATGTTTTCCTATGACTCTTAGCAATATTTTCCAATAAAGATGACTGTACCTGTACAGCCAATTTGTACAGGTGCTTGTAGTAATGCCCCCTAAGGCCATGTTTAAACTTATTAACACGGTCTTTGATTAATGTTACCTAAAAAGAAATGCTGAGTATCGCTGACCTTGAAAAAGCATTGTGTCTGACAAGTGATGAGAATGCTTTACAGTTAAATAATGATTACTTTCTGTTCTCGTTCACCTTTCCTTCCTCATTCAACATTTCAAGACACATTTATCATGAAAGAAGAGTTAATTTTCACTCTCAGATTTTGTATTTGTAGCATGAGTTTAACTCCTGGCTAGTTGATTTCCATAAATTGAAATTTTTATAGTTATCAGTAGTATCTTTTGTGTACTCCTGTGTACTCGATTCTTTATTGATGTTCAAAGTACTTGTTCTATCTGTTCGAGTGGTGATAACTTTTTCTTTGAGACATCTACCATATAAATGACAAAAGATGGTATGGTGAATAATCCTCTCTTTTATTTTCATTAAAAGTCACAATATATTTTGCTACTACATTTTTTTAAAGGAAGAATAAGTAAGATTTAAATTTATGTAGATTATTAATTTACTTCATTTGGCAACTTTCTGTCAGAAGAATTAATAAACTATATCTTGTCTTCTATGTCTTTTGATATGTCTTATATACCTTTTAGAATATATTTCAATATGAATTTCTGAATCAGCTTTTTCTGGGGGCATGGAGGGGAAACTGTTGGGTTGTTTATTGAGATCATATTATAAGAGTAAATCAACTTTGGAAACATTAACAGATCTGTACTATTGAGTTTTCCTATACAAGACCATGTTATGTTTTCCCATTTGTTTAGTTCTGCTATAGTACTTAGATTCTCCAGGAATATTTAAAAATTTACCTCAAGTAGGCTTTGAATGTTTCTGACTAAGTTTATTTCCTTGTTTTATCCTTTTAGTTGTCATTGTAAATGGTGCCCTTTATTTCCCTCTGCCATTCTAAACACCTATGATGGCACATCTAGCCTGTCTTTGTCACCAATAGGTATTCAGAAATTATGATTATGTAGTTAATATTCTATTAGCCCTGAAAAATTATATTAAAATCACACAGGAAAAAAAGCAAATGTATTGATAGCACTGAATACTTGGTGTTGAGCTGTGAAAAAACATCATAGAAAATTTACTGGTAAATGAAAGGCCATGTCACACAGATGATATTGTAAATCAATTTCTACTTATGTATTTCAGGGATCACTAATAACTGAAAATCAGGGCATGATCTAAACTAAGTATGAACCAACTTATACATTGTGTAGTCAGACAGTGTAAGTATATTGGAAAACATCCGTACAATGAAGAGTGGCAAGATTTCGTAAATTTTAATGAACTCCACAGAGTAATCAGAGTAGTTAAAAATTTAAACCTGGCATAGGAAAATAATAAATTTCAAGGAATAGCAATGAAAGAAAATAAATGAAGTTTAATAGCAATCACCATCTTAGGTATATAAATATCAGGAAAATAAAACCAAATTATTGTAAAGTTTTTCGTATTAGTCGTTAATATGTAAAACAAAATTCATCTTCCAAGCAAGAGACAAGATTATATCCAAAGACTGAAATCTCATTGCCACACTGGAATCCAGATGGCTTGCTTAATCCCTGGCATAAATTACGTTAGAAACTGAATCATCACAATCCTCAAACAAAAAAGGCCATTTTAATCTCTTAGACAAACTGCAATGTAAGCAAATGATACTGGCCCTGTTTGTGCCAACCCTGCTAAGATTGTGAATTTTAGAGCAAACAAGTGCCTTCAAGACTGGAGGACAAAGATATTGCGTCAGAAGGCTGAGCAGGCTCAGAGCAAGGGCAGAGCTGCTATGGAAGTTGGGTCTTCCATCCATCAAGTGGCCAGTTTGTAAGGAGGCTTCTTTCAGTTTTCCGGTTTCTTTGGGGAGTGTGGGTGGCTAGATGGAGAAAAATATATCTTTTATGCTAGCAAAATCTGGCATGCTTTTTTGTTTAAAGTAACGTTCCCTGTCTTTCAAATATCAAGGCATGGGAAAGGTACTTTAGTTATTGGCAAATCCATGAGAGATGTGTTCCACATGTCCTGAAGCGGGGAGGATTTGCCACACGGTAAGGTATTGTGAATCTCTTATCAAGTTTATCTGAAACAGGGAGTTTCCAAAAACGTATGCTCACAGAAAAGCATGAAATATCCTAATAGATTTGAGTATATCCTTTTAAGTATTTCCTTTAAGACCATATTCATAGTCTAAAGATGCTGGATATGAAACTTCATATTCTGTTTCTCCATGAAAAATTAGTGAGTTAATATGCTTAAAAACAGTGGGAAGAATTGCTATGCCATTTCTTTACCTCCTCCCTCTTCCTTTTCAGAGTGTGTGCTGTTTGGATATTTGATTTTGGTAGATTGCTTGGAACTTCAGCTTGGTTTTCAGTGGGAGGGGTGTAGAATAGGAAGTGGAATTGAATGGTAAGTGCTGTTTTTGTTCACAAAAGCATTGAAAATTCTTTCATGCGACTAATATGCGATACGAGTTACAGAAAAATTAGTAGAAATAGGATGACATGGTTGCTATAGTGAATTATTGGTAAAGACTGCTTTACATTTTATCAACCAGACACTATTGCTATGATATAAGAAAAAATTGTCACAGGAAACCTTATAGGCCACGATTTTATTGTCATGAGAGTTGTACCTGTAAATTAATTATTTGATAAAATGTACCTGGATGTATGTCATTTCACGTGTCTTCATTGCTCATGACTATTTCCATCAAAAAAATTAAATATCAAATGAAAAGAACCATTATTATATTGAAAACGTTGAGCACTTTCTTGAGCCATTACATATAATTTCAAAATTTTTAACCAATTATACCGCAAGTCCTCAAGTATTAATTGTAGTGTTATATGAATGGGGATAGGTAATTTTTTTAGACAAACTTGATGACACAAGCTGATATGTTTCTTCATTAAGAACAATTGTGAAAGGCTAAATTGTTTCCTTCAATGCAAGGTAGATACATCTGGCCAAGACTATTTTCTTTAAAACTCATTTAATTCCTTTCAATTCTTTATCTCCATGATTTCTTTCTGCTCCTTAATCCACAAATCACTCTCCACCTCCTGGTTACTCAAATCTATTTCTTTTACTTCACCTCCCTGATGCCTTCTTTCATCTTGAAGTTTGGTGGGGACCAAGATGAGGGTGATTATTTCTGAAAAAGAATATAGATGATTTATTTATGTAAGAATATATACACATAAACATTACCAGACATTTGCTTTTATCAAGGTAGACCTCAGCAGAAATCCAGTGACATAATTATTGCTATTATTTCTCTGGGCTTCAAGCTATGAGAATTTCTCTAGTTCTAGTTAGGAAAATGCTCTTAATATCTCACAAATAAAGACATGCTGCACATAGGAACAAGATAATTATCTATTTCTAACATAGTGACTTTTTTCTTATCTTAAAAGATATTCAGGAAGACAGAGATAAACAAGCTGAATATCAAGGAAGGTTTTATTTGTGTTCAGGAAGAGAAAGAGTGAAGTGGGGAAGGAAGATAGCTTGTCTATCCTCTATCCCCTTCACTAGCATATATGGGCTCCCTATTGCTGAGCGTGTACTTCTCTTAATAAAAATTCATAGGTGATAATAATCAAACACTTGTATAAACATGAAGACTTTCATGATTGTACATTCCTAATTCCATAGTAAACCTTTTATATGATGAGATTTCAGGATTACTCAGAAAAGCTAAGTGGGCCTCTACAGTATCTCATACATTAACTTATTGATGTTTGACATGCCTTATATCTGAAATTCCCTTAAGAGAGAGCAAAACTGTTCATCATCCTGTTGGGAGTAGACTAGTGTAGGATGGATGGCAAAGATGCATTAAATGGTGAGTGGGTCAAATTTTTGGATTTAAACCCATGTTCGTCCCTTGATTTTGAGTAGTTAAGTCACTTGCTTGTGAATAGTATTATTAATTTCACAGGTTATTATCAGACGAAGAAAAAAGATGTTTGAAAGCAGGTGTTTCATAAAAATGTAGTTTCAAATCAGAAAATGTAGACACCTCAGGGAAATGTTACACAAAAAACTATTCTATCAGAGTAAAAATTACAGATAATTAATTTTTTCCTACAAGGAGAAGAGAAGCATCAAAGGCAAACCCTACAGAGAGTAATCTTTTGTCTAGAGGTGATTCTCTTTATTTATATGAAAATAATGTGGAATCCTGACATGAGAGTGTTCACTCTTTCTGTTACTTCTGCCTGAAAGGCCCCACATTTATCCCCATCTACCCTTCTTAGATGCAATTAAATCCTACTCACTCTAGGTTAGGATAGAGAGGTCTAGACTGCGATAAGTAAGAGTTCCGAGGGGCCTCGCTAATGTTGTTTAAACTCCGAGCCTGCTTCAGCAACGTTAGAGCCTCCTCCATGATTTCAGTCAAGGACACTCACATTCCACTTTTCCTCTGCCTGGGCCCTTCAACTCTGAGGTGTATCACTTGGTTATATTCCCTGGGGAAGAGTGGTCATGTTCAGCATATGCTCAGGTGACCTGACATCTTGTGTTCTTCCAATGATTTAGTCTATTCACACAGAGCAACGAACAATCATAGCCGTGGGGATTTCTAATCAACAATTACAGGAAAATAATTTCTAGTAGTTTCCCAAGGGAAACTTCTTTTTCTAGCCAATTTCTCCAAGTCCACTAGAAAGGATGTGCATGTGGAATTGCCTGTAATTCACACATTGTCTATTAAATCTCTTCATCTCCTAGAGTTTCTCCCATCCAGTCTCGTCATTGTTTCCGTTGTTCTGATTTATCTTCCCAGGCTGTAAGAAGAGAATGATTATGACATCCTTGAGGTTTTCTGTGTGGAGTTATATGGTGGGTCAGGTCATAGTAGTTTCCCTTGGGACACTCTCAGGTATTTGTTCAAATTTAGGTTATTTTGCTGAACATACACACACACACACACACACACACCCCTAAGCAATATATGATTTAGTGAGCACCTATTGCACATATAATTTACTCTGTCTCCTGTGGAGGGAAGAAGAGATTGTATATTTGGATATTTTCATATAGTATTCCTAATGATATAACACATAATGATTTAATCAGTAAGAATACTTGATTTCTTTTTAAAAAAGCATACAGATTTTTGTATTGTTTTTATGTTGTTTGTTTTGTCTCATCCTAAACATACTGAACCAGAAACTTTGGAAGTGGAGCTCAGATTTCAGCTTTTTCAATAAGCTTCCCAAGTGATTCTGACATTTTGGGAACTCTTTTTGAAAGCCATGCATGTGTGGAGTCACTTGAAAAGTTTTCTAATGCTGGTTAGAATGATCATTTAATTTGTGATACTTTGAAAGTGAAAGAGGACACTCTTAAAAAATTGTTCCTAAGGATAACCGCTGTATATCAGGGACTTCCCAGATAAACCAAAAAGTAGTTATTTTGTAAGATGGAATACTAGGACACAGGTTTTGAGTATGAAATCCAGGACAGATTAAAAGTTTTGGGATGTATCCTAGACATTTGGTTCCATATTATTCCTACTCATATCCAATTAGAACTGCAGATTATCTCTCCAAGTTATTGCTAACACCAACTGATCTTCTACATTCCCCGCGCCACTGTCCTAGATCAAGCCCTCATCATTTATCTTCTAGATTATAGTGCTGGCCTTATAACTGCTCTTGCTCTCTCTATTTTTGTCTTTCTTCCATTCTTTTTTCTGTACTGATACCAGAGTAATGATGCATAAACTATATCATGCTTGAAATTTGTTAATGTTTCTATGTGATTTAAACTCTAAAAATGAGCAGAATAAACAATAGAATAAATACAGACCATAACAATATCCATATAAACAAGAAAATATACAGTGATAAAAAGAACTGAATTATTTATTTGGTATGCACCGGAAGTTTAAAAAAAACAGTTGGCGGGGCCCGCCTGGTGGCATAGCGGTTAAGTTCTCACACCCCACTTTGGTGGCCCGGGGTTCACCGGTTTGCATCCTGGGTGCAGATCTATGTACCACTTGTCAAGCCATGCTGAGGCAGCATCCCACATAGAGCAACTCGAAGGATGTACAACTATGACGTACAACTATCTACTGGAGCTTTGGGGAGGAAAAAGATTAAAAAAGGAGGAAGATTGGCAACAAATGTTAGCTCAGGGCCAAACTTCCTCAAAAAAGAAAAAAGTTGGCAAATTGCTACTGCTCCTACTCTTTCAAGTGCTCCTTGTACCACTGCAGAGCCACCCTGGCCCCTGCCTTCAGGACGGCATGGACATGCCCACAATCCAGCCACAAAGCTAAGCCTGGCATGGCAGTGTCCTCCTGGACCCAGCCCCAGTGCAATGGCTTGAAAATATTCTAATAGGTCAGTGCCTGTGTTGTACTGCTTATGAAATAGTTTTAATATGCACCCTTGGAATAAATAATGTCCTTTTCATGGTATACGAGATTTTTCATGATTTGACTCCTTCATACCTCATCTGTTCCATGGTCCAACTCCTCCCACTCTATGCTTCACAGCTCTGGAAAATGACATCTTCTCTCATGATTTCATGCTTTTCCATCTGCTTCCTGGAATGCTCTCTTTCCCTACTTTCCTTCCTCCTAAACTCTTACTTATTGTTTGTATCTCAGCTTAATTAGTAAACATTTTTTATGATGATCTTCCTTCACCCCTGTAGGTAGATGTGAATACTTTTCCTATGTTCACATTTTATTTGGTACATATCTTTAACTCAGTAATTTTAAAATGTGGCTTTTTATATACATGTTCATTTCCCTTTGTTAAAAAAGAGAGAATGGGCCCAAAATGGAGTCAATTTTGCTAAGGCCCATGTCACCAAACCAAGACTTACCTAATACCTAACTTAATTGGAGTATCAGCCTCTCTCAGGAGTGTAATCTGAACTGGTCAGTCTGGAATTTCATGATCAACACTAGCGAGGAAATTTGCATAATAGGCCCCCACCACCCCCCAAAGGGAGGCAACCTTGCATGAACAAATACACTTTTTGCTAGAATAACTTTCTTGCCCTGCCTCCTTCTGCCTATAAAAGTCTTCCATTCTGTATAGCTCCTTAGAGCTCCTTTCTATTTGCTAGACGGGATGCTGCCTGATTCATGAATCATTGAACAAAGTCAATTAGATCTTTAAATTTACTAAGTTGAATTTTATGCTTTTAACAGATTTGATGTCAGCGGTGGGATCAAAGTAGACTTCTGATGGATTCAGGGACAACTAGAAACACAGGTGTGGTACCTTTGAGTTTTTTGTTGTTCTCACCATTTCTGAGGGCTGTGGGTCAGTTCCACGAGAATTGCTGATACTATGGACAGGGCCTTCTCTTGACCAGTCTGGAGTAACATCTCTTTGGTTACTGTTGGTGTGTTAAAATTGACACGAAATAACCAATGACCATTCTATAGATGAGAGAAATAAGGTGAGTTTACTTGAGCCTTAGAATGTATTCCAGAGAAGCATGGTTTTCAGTACAGTCTTATATCTTTTTAGAACAAAGAACATACATTAAACACACCCAGGATACATTTTCATCAAATTTCAAAAGGTATTCAGTTGTAAATTAGCAGGTAAATATCACCATGATGTCAGGAAAGGGAGTAATCTGGGGATTACCAATAGGGCATTACCAATAGGGTGTAGAAGGGGAAGTATGCATTCTTATCTTAAGAGAGTGCATTCCTTACTAATGGTTAAGCAGATGTACAAAGTATGTTTGATAGCCCATAAGTCAGGCTTTTTAGTTCAAGCTGAATCAGTTTTGAACCTGAATAGTGACCCCATATACCTCAATAGTGAGAATCTCTTGTCAAGGTGCACATGAGGTAAAGGCTTTTGCTAATGGAAATATTGGAAGCCAAAAAGCCATAACATTGGTGGGCATGGGTTGAGCACTTAAAAGCTGTTAGAGTACTCTCCACCTAACTCTAAGACTCCCATGTTAGGATAAGTTGGTTACGGAATGGGTTAGATTGACAGTAGGTTATCTGCCAACCTCAGGAAAATTTCTGTGCAACAAGGTACGTTGTAATACACCACACAATCTCCAACCCAGTGGTACATACCCCTTAGGTATTAGTTTAACTCCAAGAGATCCAAAGCCTTAGTTAAAAAAAAGAACAGGATCCTTAAATTCCAGAGCTGAGCATGCCATCTTCCTGCACATCTGCTTGTTTTATGTCTAAGAATTATGGTCCTGGAAGCTATAAATATCTACAAAGATGGCAAAATTCTACTAAAAATTACCTAGATTTACAATGGCTATTATGGGGAACATTCCAATTAGACAAGATTGTTTACTTAAGAAGTGTACTTAGAAGCGAGTGTTCCCAAATTAAACAAATGGAATGGGACACCTATTTTAATTGGTATACACAAGCTTCTAAAAGGCTTCAAGATTACAAAATTGCTTCACTAAAGTTTGCTACAAAAGGCTGATGAAAAATTAAAGACACAAGAGGTACCTAAAACGAAAAAGAAGACTGATGTAACTCCTAATGGGCAAAGATGGTGATTTATCCAGGACTTGAGAGCTATTAACAAGATAGTTATTCTCCATTTCCCAGTTGTTCCAAACCTGAGCACCCCTTTGACCCAAGTTCCACCAGGCTCAAAATGGTTCATTGTAGATCTTTGTTCAGGATTTTTCAGCATCTCTGTAGAACCCAGCAGCCAATATGTATTTCCTTTACTTGGAACAATCAACAATATACCTGGACAGTCATGCCTTCGGCATTCACTGAGGACCCTTCTTATTTTCTCACAAGTACTCCACCGAGATTTAAGCACCCTCCAGTTCCCCAGGAAACCAACCCTTTTACAATAGTAGACAATCCCTTGCTGTGCTCAATTACCAAAGAAGCATCCATAAAAGATTCCATTTATTTGTCACAACAATTACTTGAAAAAGGACATAAGTCTCTAAGGAAAAATTACAATTATCTCTAGGCACTGTTCATTACCTGGGTTGTAATCTAAGTTCTGAAGAAATCCAGCCATCTCCAAAAAGAATTAAGCTAATCCAAGAGTTTCTGAGGCCCACAAGTGACAGATTCTTATTCCTAGGCCTGGCTGGTTATTGTAGTTTTGGGGTTCCTAATTTTTCTCTCTTGGCTTCCCCACTCTATGAACTTACAAAGTTTCAGTTCCTGAACTCCTTCCTTGGGAGAATAAACGTGAACAGGCCTGTATAAAACTAAAAGAAGTGCTGAAAAAAATGCCTGCCTTAGGGATGCCTAGCATTTAGAACCTTTCACTTTATTTGTGAGTGAAAGAGATAACCAAGCCCTTGGAATGCTCACATAAGAACATGACAATAAACATAGGCCTGTTGCCTATTATAGCATACATCTTGATTCAGTAGCTTGTGACTATCCAACTGCCTTAAGTTTACAGCTGAAGCTGCAAAGTTAGCAAACTCCACAAAGTTTACAGACTCTACATGCTGTGCAGTCTCCTTAAACCTAAATTGATTCAACATTTCTTTGCAAGCAGATTAACCTTTTATGAGATCCTTCTGCGTACACCACCTGATCTACACCTTAAACATTGCAACATTTTTAATCCTGCTATATTACTACTCCTGGCTGACAAAGATGAGCCCCATGACTGTGAGGTAATAATGTCCCATTTTGTAACATGACTTCCTGATTTATGAGAAACCCCTTTGACTAATCCTGATCTAATTTTGTTTGGTCATACTATAAAGACAGAAAAGGAAATTTCCAAGCTGGTTATGCTGTTACTACCAAATACAAACTACTTGAGAGGGGAAATCTCCCCCATGCTAAATCAGCCCAATAAGCAGAACTCTATGTCCTTACCAAAGCATGCCAGTTATGAAAAGAACAAATTGTTAATAGAATACTGAAAGCCAGTATGTCTTTGGGGTTGTCCATGATTTTGGAATATTATGAGACTGAAGGGGTTTTCTTTCCCCACTGGGACCCCAATTAAAAATGGACAAGTAAATGACCTTCTTGCTGCTATTCTCTTCCCTTTGGAAATTGCTGTCATCAAAATTGAGCCTCACACTAAAAAGACTGAACCCGAGCATCAGGAAATTTCCCTAGCTGACTTTCATGCAAAGATAGCAACAGCAAAATCTATCCAGATTGTGGCATATGGATGAAGTTGATTCTGCCTCAACAAAAAATGACCCCTCTTTGCCAGACTTTTGCTATCCTGACATCCTTGCAACATGGCAACAGTCTGCTCCGGAATCAGAGAAATTAAGATGGACACACAGTGGTTGTAAATTCAATCAACAGTCAGGGCTATGGGAAACCCAAATGGCCACTTTGATTTTCCTGGCTCCCTGACAAACACTATTTTTTAGTTTTTGCATTCTTTCACTCATCATGGTGCATTTAAAATCACTCAAATTACGGGGCCGGCCCAGTGGTGCAGCGGTTTAGTCTGCGCTTGGCAGCCCGGGGTTCGCTGGTTTGGATCCCGGGCGCCCGCCGACGCACTGCCTGTCAGCCATGCTGTGGCAGCGTCCCGTATAAAGTGGAGGAAGATGGGCACGATGTCAGCCCAGGGCCAGTCTTCCTCAGCAAAAAAAAAATAAAAATAATAAAATCACTCAAATTATGAGTAAACATTTTGGGGAGACTGCTATAAAATTTCAAAAACGGTTTACCACCAATGTCTGACCTGTCAGGTCTATAATCCCAGAAAAAGTATTTTTGTCCCCAGAGGTCTCAAACATTTTCCCTCTGGACCCTTTGAGCACCTGCAACTGAAATTCATTCAACTACCACCAAGTAATATTTTTGTTATTGTATGTATGTTTTCCAGATAGGTTGAAGCCTTCCCATGTTGCAAGGCTGATGCTTCACAGTGGCAAAGAAATTGTTGGAAAATGTGTTTCCCACTTGGGGTACACCTTACACAATCCAAAGTGATCAAGGAACCCATTTCACCAGGAAAATAATACCAACCTTAACAAAATTCTTGGAATTATTACTATCCCTGTCATCCTCAATCATCAGACAAGATTGAAAGGACTAATTGGACCCTCGAACTTAAAATATCTAATCTTGCTGAAATTACTGGACTTCTCTGGCCTAAGGTATTGCCTCTGGGCTTGCTGACTATTTGCAGTAACCCCTTTGGGAAACATAAACTCACTCCACATGAGATAGTCACTAGTAGATCAGTGTTTATTGGTATACCACTTTCTGCTGATCCCTTGTTATCTCACGCTGGTATGACCAGCTACTATAATTCTTCAGTGTCTTAGGCTAAAGCCTATCATCAACAGCTTAAGAAAGCTTTCTCAGATCCAAATTCAAAGGATCCTATTGGTCACAGTCTGGAGTCTGGTGACTGAGTATTCCAGAAACATCATCAGAGGAAGATAGTCCTCAAAGCCCATTGGATGGAAACCTACAAAGTTCTTCTGACCACTGACACTGCCGCAAAACTAGAAGGGACTGAGTCTTGGGTGCACATCTCACAGCTAAAGAAAGCTCCAAATAACATCTGGTCCTGTGCAGATGCTGGAGACCTTCAAATTAAATTGACAATGAAGAGAAGTACCTGATATTGATGTAGAGGGCTTCCACCCAAAATGCCAGATCAAGACTTCATACTTTAACTAAAATGAAACGCTTTATTCTTGCCTTTCTTTCCTTTACTCTGGCATTGGCCTGAAAAGATAATAGTATCATCTGTATCTCCCAGGCCATTGCTAAGAAGGGTAACATTTCAGATTGCTGGATTTGTCTTCAAAAACGCTGATTTGTCCATGATGTTAGAAAACCCCTGGTCCTCCCTGTGACTAATTTTTCTTCTATTCCCAATGTCACCATAAACTACAATCAGCCCCCCTTACAAGTCACTTACACATTCCAACTTTTATGGCCAGAACATTGAATTCATTTTCACCTTTCTCTGATTATAACTGTATTTGCCCAATTATAATTATCTAAGATCTGCCCCATCATGATAAGATCTCACCAGGAACACTCATCTTTGCAAGGAATTTAAAACAACTTTTTATTTCAGGCTAGGAGATTTTCTTCCCAAGTACACTAAAAACATGACTGACCCCTGACTTAAATGGGCAAATGCAACAATCCCTGTGAATGAATCCATTAACAGTGACACATTAGTGAGAGTGGTTTGTGACCCAACAGGATTTATCTTTGCCTGTGGTGCTTATCATTCTCCTTGGTCCTATGAATGCCTAGATGGCTGGTACACAACTGAGCAATGTCTCTTAGGTTATGTAACTGTGCCCCTAACTGTTCACAAACTGAGACACCTCATTGGTCAACTCCCCTGAATTTACATCATTGAGTTAGAAAAGACCTACCAGGAGGAGTTCATGGTTCAGGATTTGCTTCCTTTGGCAGAGCCTTACTTCCCCAGTTAGGAGTTAATATAAATGAGGCTATGATCAGGAACCTCTCTTTAACTCTTAAAAGTTTTGCAGGATCCACTGCTAAAGTTATAGTTGCCAACAAAAATCCTTAGACTCTCTAGCAAAGATTTTTCTTGATAACAGGATAGCCCTTGATTATCTTTTAGCTGAACAAGGAGGTGTCTTTGCTGTTATCAACACCATTTTCTATACCTGGGTTAACACTTCCAGGGAAGTTGAAACTCAGCTACATAAAATCACTGAACAAGCTGGTTGGCTTAAGAAAGTGACTCCTTCAACCGGGTCTATCTTGGACCCTGATTTAATTTTGATAGGTTTGGGTTTTGGGAACCATGACTTTGAAGTACACTCCAAATATTGGGAATTATCCTGCTTATAATAATCATAGTTTTCTCTTGGTGCACTGTATTCTCTCAGAGGCTCTAAATGCATGTTTGCAGCTGCTAACCACCAAGCAAATGTTCTCCCTTAGAAAAGAATAATCAACTTAACAATTATAAGCCTAAAGTCATGACCTGTGAATACCACAGAGAGGATCAACAAAAACTAGGAGAACTTCAGAGTGGTAGCTGAGAGTGATGCTAATACCTCCAAGTTTGACCACATTTCTCAGTTAAGCTTAGAGTCTGATCAAAAGGAAGGAATTGTGAAAAAACAGACAACAGGCCCCAAATGGAGTCCCCCATGCTAAGGCCCAAATCACCAAACTAAGACAATACCAACCTAATTACTATTTCAGTCTCTCCCAGGAATGAAATCTTAACTGGCCAGTCTGGAAATTCCTGATCAGCGCTAGCAAGGAAATCTGCCTGAAAGGTTTCTGCTGTCCCCCAAAGGAAGGTGACCTTGTCTGAAACAATCTCCTCTTGGCTAGAATAACTTTCTTGCCCTGCCTCCTTCTGCTTATAAATCTTCCATTTTGTACAGCTCCTCAGAGCTCCTTTCTAATTGTTAGATGGGATACTGCCTGATTCATAAATCATTGAAGAGATTTACTCAGTTAAATTTTGGTTTTTCAGCAACTTGTAAACAGCAATGTTCTTGACCCCTGGATTTTCATGTATATTTATCCCCCGTCTTTAGCACATTTCCTGCATGTAGTATTTGTCATTATATATTGATATGTGACAAATAAACTATAAAATGAATAAAGAATGTTTGTTTGAAAAAGTACATAAATTTTTTAAAAAGTTGGTTGAGATTAGTCAAAGAGGGGTTCATGAATGTGATAATTTTGAGCTGAACTTTGAAGAAGTAATGGACATGGTGGAATGAAGGTGAGGGAGATCCACATTCCCGATGAAGCCAATAACAAACGCAAAGCACAGGAAGAGAAATGAGTACATAGGTGAGTCAAGAATGGTAATATTGGGTTAGTAAGTGAATGATATAGAAGGAAGAGAATTATTCCAACACATTTTATGCCAGTTTGAGAAGTTTAGAGCTACACTACTGGAACCAGTAAATCCAAAGCTTTACCTCCTCACAATAGCCTCAGGTTTATAACAATTGGAAGTTTGTTCTCCCCTGGGGCTTCGTTCCAACTCCATACAATGCCGCCATTTGAGTCCCAGAAAGATGCAAATCCATGTTAAGCATTCACTAATCTCCCTGTGCATGTACCTTCCCTGGTCTCATCATGTTCTTCTCTCAAAGGTCAACTGATGGCTGATTGGGCCTGCTGGCTCATCGTCTTTTAAGCAAGTGGCTCTTTTTCAAATGTTAATCCCCCATAAATTAAGGCCCAAGGAATAAAGAAATCCATTTAGTGATTTATGTGGATGTTGCCACACCTGGCACTGGTTCCTTGCTTTTTTGGCATGTGACCTTTTTATGTTAGTTTTAATAATTCACTGGTGTTCAAAGGTCATCTATGACTCCATAGAAGCTGATCTTTGTTACTGTAAAACTGTAATTTTTGCCTCTCAGTCAGGAAAAAACCTCCTCTGCCTTTAATATGAATCTTGTAGATTAACTGAAAGTTGTCTATTATTATTTCCACCTTTTTAAGATTATCTCTAGAAAACTCATAGAGTGAAAGCAATCTAGATTTCATTGGGTTAAATAAATTGCAGCCTGGGATTTTAATATTTCTTCCAAGTTATACAAAATTGAAAATGACCTATGTTCATTTTATTGAAATCTTAAGCAAAGTTTTTATAACATTGAGATCTCTGCCTGGGAATAGAAAACGGATTACAATTACAGATTTTTGCATATGAATAACTATTGCTGATACCTTTGTGTGGTGTCAGATCATGTTATTTACTCAACTGATATTGTCCTTGGCAAATTTCTTTCTTATATGGGGTAAAGAAGCTTCTCTTCTGCCTGCAGGAAAATTTTCTAGATGTAACTACCACACACTGTCCTCCAGTTTTCAAAATTTTTCTCTGTTTTGAGTTGAGTCTCCAGCTATTCTTGGTTATTTATCCATGTGTGTCAACTACTTGAAGGGACCCCCCAGCCTGGAGACAGATTTGAAAGTAGAATGCTACTTTTATATGCATGGGTCTCAAGATTAGTTCTGAGCCAGCTTTCAACTCACCCATTGCTTCTCTTGACTTTGTTGCCTAATTTTTTTTAGACTTTCCCTCTACCAGCTCCAACTTCAGAAGGGTTCTCTTCTGCTGATAGCACCTTCTGTGTTTCATTAACATGACACTCCTCCTCCCTGTTGACGCTCCAGCCACACATGACTTCTTACACTTCTCAAGGAAACCTCATTCCCACTCTAGGGACTTCATATCTTTGGACTCTCTGCCTGGATTCCTCTATCCTGCACCCCCACCCTCATAGCTTCATGGCTAGCTTCCTCATATCTTTCAGATTTTAGCTCAAATATTTCTTTTTTTAAAAAGGCCTTTCCAGACTCCCCTAGACTGTGCTGCACATATAGGCTTAATACAAACTGGGTGAATAAATGGCTGGATTAATCTGATATTACACTTGTCATATTTGAAGAAATGAAAAGATGCTGAAAGTACTGGAAATGTAAGGATGAGATGAGAGTGATACTGGCTCAAGACAAGGTTGACATGAGGGAAGCCATATTGTAGAAAAGAAACTCTATTGTAACTCTGAATGACCTCTGACTAACTAACCCAGCCAGATATGCACCCTCGAGGAGATCTAACTGCTCTGTAGATTTTACAACCCCTGCTTGTGCAGGTACCTCCCAGCTGAGATAAGATGATAACTTTGTTCTTTTGAGTTCCTTAGGAATGTGATAACTGCCTCCCCTCAAAGAAAGAGTCTAGGCTGATAGCCATCATCAATGACAACTGAAAGATCTGGGTATAAGGCATTGCTTCAGTCTCTGATGCATATCCAGTAAAACAAAAGACTATCAGAAATGAAGATCAGATGGATGCCTCACCCTGAGACCAGATGCCTCCCCCACCCAGACACCAGCTCCCCCATATAACTGGCCTGTGGTCTTTGTTCTGGAAGATGGTTCTTTCAGACGTTAGTCAGCCATGTTCCCTCTTGCTAGCAAGCTGTAATAAAAAGTCTTTTCTCTCCTACCTCCTGTCCTCTTGACTATTGGCATGTGTTGCTGCAGGCAGATGAACCTCCTTTTGGGGCGGTAATAAGAGGGCCAGAAATAGATAGTGACTATTCATATTTGTTTAGTACTTTACAGGAAAAAGCAACTTCCCATGTTATATCATTTGAATTTTTGAATTTTGTTGTGGGCAACTATTACTATCTCCATTTCACAAGAATGGAGACTTAGAAAAGTTAAATAATATCTTAAGATCACACTGCTAGTAAATAGAAGTTTGAGTTGTTGGGGAGGAGGGACAATACCCTTCCACCCTTTCCCTTAAGGTTCTTATGGCTGGTCAGATAATTTAAAAGGCAGGCTAGCAGGGGAAAATAAAACAAAGTTTAATAACATGTATACATGGGAGAAACCCAGAAAACTGAGCAACTCACAACAATGGCCAAAGTTGCCCCCTTAAATATCATCTCAACTAAAGACAAAAGAGGATGTGGGGGTAGTGGTTTGCGACTTCAAATGGGAGAGAGGCAATTCACATGGAGATGGAAAAGCAAATGTTTGTTAGACAACTGTTTACTGGGCCACCTACAGAGAATGTCACCTGAGAGACAGAATTTTGATAAGATGGGCTTGTTGGTGCCTTTCTTGTCACACCTGTTTTACATTATGCTATAGTTATCTTGGTGTATTACCTCCTTCCTAGAAGAGGCCTTATATCTTAAATTCTTTTAGGCAGTTTGGGGGAAGTTCAAATGTTCTTCCTGAGTCTTCTGAGCCTTTCTTGTCTTCAGCTCAAAATAATCTGCCCACCAGAGTGGTGCATCTTGGGGTGGCCTGTCCTGAACCCCATCAAAGTTAAACTACATTCTTATCTCTGAAATTAATGTTTTGTCCTCCATAACATGTTGGAGTCCCCTGACTTAAATTTCAGATTTGTGAGAATAAAGATTCTAAGTGAATTATCAGCAACATTAGGTGAACGACAACTATCACAAGAAGAACACTTTTATGGATATTCAAATACCCTCCCTTCTACAGAAAACACTTATGTGCAGCCCTATGTGCTGGCTCCAGCTTAGCCTCTTCCTAATTGTATCACCAACTGCTAACTCTATGCTTGAGTTTTCTATTCCATAAGTGGGAATAGTGATAGTATACATTCCATAGGGTGGTTGTGAGAATGGACGTAATTTGTACATGTAAAGCTTTAGAATATCGCCCATCGCAGACTAACACTTAGTACATGAAAACTGCTATTAAGATTATTGTCATTGTTGTTATTAGTATTATTTTACATGTTTACTAAAGACCTCTCCTCTCAAGAGGACACAAAGCATAAAAACATGTGACTGTCTTATTTGTAATTAATATTTTAGAACTTCCATCCTTCATTGCATGGAAGGAGGATTCTTCTTTCTTTTTAATCTTTAGAACTTTGGTTGTATGTGGCTTGATCTTGACAATTTTCTTCTGAGGTTCCAGCCAGCCCCAAACAGGAACTCCAAGTATGAACGTGTTTAATTGACTCTGGATCTGACCAGCAACTATAAGTTACAAAAGAATTAGGCCTCACTGTGAAATAGATCAGAGCTTAAGTATGTAGGGGATCAGAATTGGCCACCTCAAGATGTATCTCTTTACCTTGCTCTGAAGGAGGCTTTGACCTTCATCCATCCCTAAATGTCTAAAGGGATTTGGGATGAAGGCCTGTCCCTGGGAGGGGCCATGACCTTGGATAACTCTGGGTATTGATAGACTGGGAGGGTCTTTGCTATGCCCATTCTTATCAAAGTTCTATTTACCAGACATTTACATTTGTAAGGAAAATCTCCATTTGTAAAGGTATCTCCTTCTCTGTACTGGGAAGAGGGGCAGATGACCTCATCTCTAGAAACTTGTCAGTGTGGAAGGCGAGGCCTTAAATCTGCATAATAATCTTATTGTGCCTTTCTGGTAATCTCCCATAACTGACCCACCCTCAATATCCTTCTTTATTTAAGAGGAGAACATCTGCCATTTTGTCAAGAAATACTCAGTTTCCCTGCATCTCTCCTACGTATACATGTTTGATTTTCTCCTGCTATTTGGTCTCATGTCAATTTAATTTGTAGCCCAGCCAGAAAGGACCTAGAGTGGGTAGAGAATGCTCTTTCTCCCCTTCACTTTATACTCAGAAACTTCTTCCTCACTCTCTGACCTCTCCTGAAATCTTGAATAAGATTGCAGAAATAAGAAGCAATGCCTCCCTACAAAAATTTCAGCAATTCTTAGCCTGATATAGTGGTTCTCAACCTTATCAGACGCAGTGCTTCCTTTTTTTTTTTTTTGCATATTATATCCTCATGATTTATTTAATTTATAACTGGAATTTTGTACCTTTTATACCCAATGCTTCCCTTTTATCATAAAACTTTTTAACACCTCCTTTACTGTTCTGGAAAGAAGTTTGAGGAATAATATGCAAAGAGTACACAAAGCCCTGAGAAAGTACTTTTTGTAGGACCCCTTTCTACGTAAACCATTTAACTCACCTAAAATCAGCATGTAAAAACCATTTTGGCGCCCCAATATCATTTGATTCTGTAAAATAAAACCCCACCACACTGACACTGAAAGCAATCCATTCACGATGCAGCCCACCTGGAACTAAGTCCTTGCCACAAAGCCTGAGGCACCCTATAGGTTCAATTGGGATGCTTTTGGGGGCATCTAGACCCCATGCATTGAGTAGGGGTTTGGAGAGCAGCCCATAAGGGAGTAACAGGGACTGAACCCCACACATGTAGGGTTGGGATACACTTCTGAGGGGCTTTGATGTATTCAAAGATGTTACTCCAAAGCACCAGAGCCCCTTGAGACCCAGGTATGGGGTGGGGACCCTGCTTACCCATGTCTAAGGGCAGTATTGAACATAACTCATGTCTGTGCATAATTTTTAAAAGATTGATATTAATAATGCCTAAGTATAATGTAAAAGGGAAATAAAATGAAAGGGATTCATATCAAAGTTCATATATTTCAATACAAAAATGTTGGTGCATGACTATGCCAGAAGACTTAATGAAATTGTCAGATGACTGTAGCCTCTTTTGATGAATGCATTTGTATTTAAAAGAATAAGAACATTATAAGCCTTCTGTACAAGAAGTACAGGAAGATGAAAGAACAGAGGTATGAATGGACACCAGAAAAAAAAATAGATTTAATTAGGAAGCTGACATATTTGTATATAATAAGAGAAAGAGGAAAATAAGCTTAAATGAATTTGGGATTACATGGTAAGACTAATTAAAGACTGATGAATTGAAGAAGCAAGGAAGTAAGAATTTTTGTAAATGAGCTCAGCATTATTTATAAATTCATTGTTAAAGTAATTCTTTGTGCTGTGCTATGGGTCTCACTAGGCCACTGTGCTGTGAAGTGAGAATTTCTAAGGTCCTTCTTGTGTTTGGGATGGACTAGTGTCCACAGTGTCACCCAGAAGGAGTATTTAAGCCAGACCAGTCCCTCCATGGCCCCAGTACTCATTTTAATTCTTTGGGTTGCTCTCCAACCCTCTACATATGGAGTGGAATTAATGAAGGATCACAATAATTATATCTCCTATCTTGAAATCCCAGCACATGTTCAGGCACACTTTTAGTCTCTGGTGTTTAAAATAACCATAGAGACTATATTCTCGAAGAGGTGATGGGGACTATAGGACAGCTTAAGAAAATAAACAGTAATTCACGAGGCTATAGAAGACTTGTGTGATATACTGCGTAAGATAGTATCCAACTAGAATTGAATGTGATCCCTGACCCAGGAAGACTGCTTGTGCTGTGTGATAAGGAAGCTGGAAGGGGTTGATGATTTCAAAGTAGAGACAGCATGGTGCAAAGTTACAAATATCTCCAGTTTTCTTGCTCAGTCTATGTGAGTAGTAGAATCAGAGATTTAGTAAGGAAATGCCAACTCAAGATTTAGCCTACTGAACCATTGCATATTTTGCTTTTAAACCCTGAGCTTTCCTGGGAACCGTTTAATTAATAGCATGTTATTAGGGTATAGTACTCACTGAACATTCAAAAAAGAACATGCATTATTTTTATAGTCAGAAAAAAAAGTGTTTCTGTTTGCATAATTTGTTTTTACCCAAATGAAAATATCTTAAGAACCAGTGGTAGAGCACAAAAGAGAAATCAAGATTTGTCTTCAGGATGTAATTATCTTCATGACATTAATTATTCTATTTATTGAATAAGTATAATTTCTAGTTATTGAAATCTGTAGGCAAATAAATGAAATAAAGGGTAGTTTGTATATGCTGGACAAATAGTTGCCTGATTTGTTTCTCTATTTAGGGCAAATATGGCCGTAGTCTCATTCATGTCCCACTTATTGAGGATGTCTTTCAGCCTGGAAACCTTGTGATCCTTTGGACCGCAAGCGTTAATTATTGACCATGCATATCAGTTTGTCATATTCTTGCAAAAACACAATTTCATAAATCCTTCTGGCTTTTCCCGTGTGTTAGTGAATCTGGCTGAATTTTACAGGTGTTTTGGGACTGTCCAAATTTGATGTCCTCTCTAGATAACTATTAACATTACTTCTGTAGATTATTTTGTTTCTGTTGAGATAGAAATAAAGAGTTTACAAATCCCTATAATTGCAAGTAAGCTGCATTTCTGCAGACAGAAATGTTGGTTCAAACTATGAAACTGATATTGCACCATCTAGTTCATTTCAGCCTTGGGTATATAATGCAAATCCTATGGAAAGAAGGAAAGGAGCTATAAATGGCATTTCTTTAGCATAACCATATTTTCAGATTTGGGTAATATTGTGGTTCTGCAAAATCATTGTGCAAGTACTTAACCAGTGTGGTTGATTCAGGAAGGAGCAGTGTTTTCTTTAGTTAATTCCACTTGGATTCTATTGCTGAAATGTAGACTACCTTGATACCTAAGAAATGGGATGAAATAATGCTTGCATTAATGACTTTATACTTATGTAGTACTGTCATTATAGTGGATATGTATGTATCAAGAGTTTGGAATACAAAGTAAGAAGCAGTTGCTTATATTATTATAAGCCGCTGCAAGAACAAGTTCTGAAATACTACTGGGTGCCTCCAGGGTGTTCACAACTCAAATATTGAAAAGTCAGGAGTAAATGCTCTGACTTCATTGTTAGTCATATCATTCAAGTTTCCCGGATATTTTTTATGTTATTTCCACTGACATTTTTGCTCTGTCTGCAGGATCTCAGTATATCTAACGAAGTTTGGTTCACCTTCTCAGTTTGACTTCTCTCCCTGAGTGGAGTAAGGGATAAGTATGGAGTTTTGTTTGGAATAGTTTATGCAAAGCAATAATTCTAGATCACATTCCTTCAAGCTATTTCTGTCTTGTTGGCAAGGTTTTCTGCTACATCTCACCTTCAGACCTGAAATTCTCAGTCCTCTTCAACCTCTAATCAAGCCTGTACTAGCACTAGTGTTCTTTCCTACCTAAGAAACCTCAATCATCATAAAGTTCTCAAGACTACAGGATAGTTCACTTAGGAGACAACTAGTTATTTACATTGGGCATTTTAGCACTCTCCAAAAAAAATTAAGTAGCAATAGTTTATGTCAGTTTTTAGGGAATAATTCTAATTTTTCAGCAGACCTTCACCTTCTCCTCTGAGAAGAGTTATGCTTTTTCCCTGATGACCATTTTTAGGCTGGTTCTACTAAATGTACTTCCTCTAATCCTTTGTTTTATTATAAAAATAATTTGAGGGAGGAACACAATGTTTTGTGTAGTTAGTTCTGCTTAGAAGTGCTCTATAGATTTTCGGTTTCCTCACTAAACACTAAGTCCAAGAGTATTCTGTTTGCTAACAAGTTTTTTTCTCTACCATTTCAGTCATTTCTGCATCTAAATTCTTAAAGCTAAATAAGCAGTTTATTAACAATCATTGATACACATGAATATAATCACATGTGTGAAATAGAAATAGATCAGTTCATGTCATTACAGTGGTGTTTTCCCAACTGCAGTAAATGTAATAGGGCTACCTGAGTAATTTTGAGGGAAATGTGGGCCCAGGTAGTTTTATGGGAATCCTCCATTTTTGTATGTGTACTCTTTCCTAAAAATGATCTTTCTGAAAATGTATCTATAGTTTCTGATTCATGTCGATTGAAACTTTGTGCTGATTTTTGCTTCCCCCTACAAAAGAAAAGCACCTCTTGCACATCTTGAATGGTGAGTTGCCTCAAGTTGTAGAACTTCTAAGCCTCAATAAAAGCTCAATCTGAATTAATGGTATCAGGGGAAGCCTTCTTTAAATCTGTCCTTGTCTTTACTCTGTTAAGAGTAAACCCTAGTGTTAGGAACAGATATTTGGGCTGGGTTGCATTGTTCTGAATTCTGATACATTGTGGAGTGGAGGCGATGGAAATGATGACAATTTTCAAACAATCTTTTGTGACTTCTATCCTCCAGCTGTTGTCAAAGAATGTATTGCTGTTGTAAGAGAGTCCTCGAAGAACAACGAAAGAAAGTTTTGGTAGGAAATATTGAAATCTAGGTGAAAAACTACAGCAAGTCTCCTAGTTTTCTCTACTCATCTGCATGGTGATCTTAGAATTAAATAAAAAACATTCATTAAAAAAGCCTGTGCTGTGAGTTACTGATTTGCAATGAATTTGTTCCTTCTCCATTTTCACTGCTTTCAGGAGGAAGTGCTTTGTGGGCACTGTCATTCACTGGTGTTTCAGTAGCATGTTTTGCATGGTTTCAATGAGGAAGAGGTAAAAAAGATCTATGTTTTATCTTTGATTAAAGGAAATCTATATGGAGGTAAAGTTTTATATATTCTTGAATATTTATATTCAAGTATTAAATACTGTTTAAAAATGCTACATTTTCAGAAACCTTAGGCATAAGTTTCTTGCTCACAGTTGTGTGCTCATGTAAAAAAGTTGTTAACCTAAAGGGGACCAGTCTGTGAATTTTTTTTTAACAAGGAACACATTTTTCACAGACAAAGCTTCCATCCTCAAAAATTATCAATGTACCAGCAAATTCTAAGTAGTAGGTTTTTGTTTTTTTCCCCCAGAATAAAAAATAAGACCTGTCTTTCAATGGATCCATACAAACAAAGATGATCAATTATTAGTAAAACTAATAGCACAGTACTACAAAATCAAAGTATGTTTGTCTAAGAATACAGCTTCTTAATTTTTTCTCTCTGATGTCTTTGAAATACTTTCTGAAGCATTGTTCTAGCCTGCTTGGATTCAGAAAGGATTCCACGGGACAGTGCTCCCTGATGGTTAGAGCACAGACTGTAAAGACTCCATTACTCAACCTTGGACAAGGTGCTCATTCTCTCTCTGCTCAAGGTACTTTATTTGTAAAGTGGGAGAACTCTATCTTATAGCATAATTCTAAGGATTAAAGGACATACCACTGGTAAAATGCCTAGTCCAGGGGTTAAAGTAACTTCTGAATAAATGGAATCTATTGCTATCCTATGTGAAAAGGAAGAGCAGTTGTAATTGGTCATTTAATTAGTTGATTTATTAAATAAAAACGTGTTGCGTTCCTATAATGTGTCAGACAATTTTTACTTGTTGTAGATGCCAAATAGAAGTTTTTTTCCACTAGAAAATTCACTAGTAAATCTTTGGAGAATAACTGAAATAACAATGTGTGATTCTATTAAGTAATATCTAATAAAGTCTTTTGGAAACCATATTATCCACATTTTCCCACAAAGAAGGGGGTCACATATCATCAACACATTATTTGGCACCTAAAGTAATACACTATCTGTATTATGTATGTTATAGAGTATTTTCTATGCTATGTACTACTTATCATAATGAGATAAAAGGATTTACTTATTTTCTGTCTTACTCAAAGGTCTGTGAACTCTTGGGGAGAATTGACTATCTTTATTGTAACATCAGGGACTAGCAGTGGATCTAGTACAGACTGGATGCTCAAGAAATGTTTGTGGAATGAATACTTGAATGTGTGAGTGAGTAAATTAACCACTCTCAGAACAAGGTTATTATTTAAAAGACACATTTGATTCAATGCACAAATAGTTTTAATCTTTAGAAGGAAAACTGTTACTCTTTTTCATTTGTTACTACACACATAGTACATCTGTATAAATGATGAGAGACCAGTGATGTCTCCTTTTAATAGGCTATGCATTTGTTAGTGTCCTTTGAATTCAAGCCTAATTCCCTCTTGCATGACTGGCTGCAGCCACAATGTAGCTCTGCCCCTCTTTCCATCTGGTCACCTCTGCTATTACCTAAGTGCTCCTCCCCAGGAAGTAGCAAAACTCATCAGAACTTTACATGTGGCCCTTGAAAGAAATAGTGGAAATTAAAAATAAAAATTAATTTGCAAAGTATATCCATGTAGTGATTTAAAATTATAATGCCGCCTTTGGGAATCTTGATGGCACTGTAATATAAGAGGCAAAAGAAAGTGTTTAGATTGCTATTCTAGTTGGCTTGCAAACATAACTGTGATGCTGACTTTTATGTAATTGATTTTATAGGCAATGGGTGAAATCCACTGTCTCTCAATTTGTCTATCTGTGCCTCAATCTGGTTTCATAAAAGCCCAGAAGAAACACTTGAAACTTATTGCTGTCATAAATTCAAACTGTTTTAGAAAAACTAGTGGAAATCCATCATCATTATTTGCCAATATTCTGTTAACCCTGGTATAGCCATGGTTTTTTCTCTTCTTTCCTTTCCTTTTCAATTTAGTTTTAACTATATTTTGTTATTCTATGACAAAATAATGAGTTTGTTTATCAAAACTAAAAACAACAATAACCAGGAAACAAAGCAAAAACAAAAACAAACCCAGTGGCTTAAAGTTCTACTGAAAAAGATGGTCTGTCGTTTTAATCAAGGAAGAATCAATATGAGTATTTGGACATATAGTGATTTATTTGCTATGCGAAAACTCACATAGCCCATAACATCAGAGAAAATATCTGGGAAAATCCTGGGATTTCAACTCAAATTCAAGGTGCAAAGCATCACAGCCTGGCATTACAGAATGCAAAGGTTTTAAAACTGAGTTATATGATGGACTAAGGAGTAGCTATCTCCTAATGGAAACAATCCTATGCATGAAATTAACAGTGGATGAGGTTTGTTTGAAAAACAGAGCCTTTTAGCAGACTTAAATCTATTTTCTCATTTTCCTACTGGTGATACATTCCATCATATAATATCTGAAAAAATACGTTAAGAAATCAAAAGTATGTTTGAATCTGAAAACAACAATAAAAACAAAACCAGATTTTCAGTTTTCTGTCCAGCATGTAAGGCACTTAGAAGTTGCCACCCTACCCTAACAAGTAAAAAGCTGAACAAACTGAAAAACAAAAAAGTCTTCTTAGATCTACCAGAGAAGTTAAGTCATGGGGCAAACTGCAGCCCCCCGAATTGGAGAAGCACAACTTACCAGAGCGGGAAAACAGCAACGGAAAGCTCCACAGAAACCAGTACCAGCGTAGGAGAACTGGGACTGTAATTAAGGAATTGTCAGAGGCTCAGTATAGACAAGCCTGAGAAATGAAAACCCCAACGGGACCCAGTCACTGGGGGGCTCCACAATCACTTTTGTGAGTTTTACCTCCAGGAGCTCTACCAGGTTCTCACAGTAGAGATGGGAGGAAAAACCCCTCAGGCTTCTGGCTGGAGGTTGGGAGAAAGTAGCCATTTCAAAATATGACAGAGCATTCTGATGTACTTATCAAAGCCTTTCTTTAAGAGGAATTGTTTTACCAAAGCCTAACCTATTGTGGATTTATCAGAGACTAACTGACCTGGGGGAAGGGAAACCTCCAACTCACTCTGTTCTAGCTTTCCACACAGGGAAAGGGATATACCCAACTCCAGCCATTTCTATCCATCCTGTACCACCAAAGAGGTTGAAAACAAAACAAAACAGAAAAGCACTAGTGAAGTTCACAGCCCAGGGGCATAAGCTCCCTAAAATACTGACACCTAATCATAGGATTATAGAATAAATCCTTTACCCCCACACCTTACCACTACATTCTTAAAGACCTATTTGCCAGTTTCTTTTACCCAGTATATCATGTCTGTCTTTCAACAAAAAATTACAAAGCATACTAAATGTGTGAAGAGACAGAGCAAGCATCAGACCCAGGCCCTAATATGGCAGAGATACTGAAATTATCAGACCATGAATTTAAAACAACTATTATTAATAATTAGGAATATTTTTTTGTTACAAGATGCTTACACTACCAGTAAAGTGGTATAGAGTTATTGAAATCCATATTTGAATTAGTAGTAAGTGTATATTACAAACTTGAGGGCAACCACTGAGAAAAGTAAAAAAAGAAATACAAAGAAAGGAGAGAACACAGAATCATATAAAATGTTTGGTTAAAAGCACAAAAGGCAGAAAAAGAGCTAAAAACAAAAATAGGAACAAAGAAAAGGGCAATTAATAGAAAACAGTAATAACTATGGTAGATATTACTTCAACTATATTAATAATTACTTTGCACGACAATGGTTTAAATACACCCATTAAAAGATCAAGATGTTAGAGTAGATTAAAAAAGACCCAGCTGTATGTTGTCTAGAATAAACCTATTTTAGATATAAACACACATGTAAATTAAAAGTAAAAGACTGGAGAAGATGTACCATGCTATCAGAGTAAGTGAGAGTAGCCATATTAATTTCAGACGGAGCTGACTTTAGAGCAGGAGAGTTATTAGAGAAAAAGAGGGGGTATTAAATAATAATAGAGGCATCAACTCTCCATAAAAACATGACAATCCTTAATGTGTATGTGCCTAACTACAGAGCATCACAATATGTGAGGCAAAAGCCAATAGAACTGCAAGGACAAATAGATAAGTCCAACACCCCTCTATTAGAAAAGGACAGATCCAGCTGGCAGAAAATCAATAAGGACATAGTTGAAGTCAATAGCACCATCAATCAACTGCTTATAATTTACTTCTATCAACTATTTCATCCAAAAATAGCAGAATATACATTCTTCTCAAGCTCACATGGAATATTCATGAAAACAGACCACATTTTGGGCTATAAAATACATCCTAACAAGTTAAAAAAAAAAAAGAAATCATGCAATGTGAGCTCTCAGATCACAATGGAATTAAACTAGAAATCAGTAACAGAAAGATAGCTGGAAAATTCCCAAATACTGAGAGATTAAACAACATATTACTAAATAATACATGAATGAAAGAAGAAATCTCAAGAAAAATTTTAAAAATATTTTGAATTAAGTGAAAATGAAAATACAACTTATCAAAATATATAAGATACAGTGAAAACAGTTCATAGAGGAGAATTTATAGCATTGAATGCATTATTTTAGAAAAGAAGAAAGACCTAAAATCAGTACTCTAAACTTCCACCTTAGGAAACTAGAAAAAGAAAAGCAAATTAAATCCAAAGGAAGCATACAAAAACAAATAATAACAATTAGGGCAGAAAGCAATAAAAATGAAAATAAGAAATCAACAGAAAATCAACAAAATGAAACCTAGTTTTCTGAAAATATTAATAAAATCTAGAAGTCTCTAGCCAGGCTGATGAAGAAAAAAGAAAATAAGATGCAAATTACTAATATTAGAAATGAAAGAAAGGGCCTCACTACAGATCTCATGGACATTAAAAGGATGATAAAGGAACACTTGGAACAACTCAATGCCCACAACTTTGACAACTTAGATGAAATGGACCAATTCCTTGAAAGACACAATCTGCCAAAACTCACACAAGAAGAAATAGATGAACTGAATAGTCTTGTATCTATTAAAGAAAATGAATCAATAATTAATAACCTTTCAAAACGGAAAGCACTAGGCCAAGGTGGGTTCACTGGTGAATTCTACCAAACATTTAAAGAAGAAATTATAGCAATTATGTACAATCTCTTTCAGAGGAGAGAAGCAGAGGGAATACTTCCTAACTCATTCTGTGAGGCCAGTATTACTCACAAAGCAAAAGCAGATAGAGATATTACAATTAAAGAAAACTACAGAGTAATATGTCATGAACAGAGATGCAAAAATCCTCAACAAAATAATAGCAAATCAAATCCAACAATGTACAAAAAGATTTAAATACCATGGTCAACTAGCATTTATCCCAGGTTTGCAAGACTGGTTCAACATTCAAAAGTCAATGTAATCCATCATATCAACTGGCTAAAAAAGAAAAATCACATGATCATATCAATAGATGCAGAAAAAGCATTTGACAAATTCAACACCCATTCATGATAAAAACTCTCAGTAAACCAGGAATAGAAGAGAACTTCCTCAACCTAATAAAGAATATCTGCAAAAAAGTCTACAGCTAACTTGGTGGTAAGATATTTGAAGCTTTCCAGCTAAGATCGGGAAAAAGGCAAGGACATCCTCTGCCTCTGCTTCTTTTCACCATCATACTAGAAGTCTGCTAATGCAATAAGACAAGAAAAGGGAACAAAAGATATACATATTCAGAAGAAATAAATAAAACTGCCTTTGTTCACAGATGATATGATTGCCTATTTAGAAAATCTGAAAAAAATTGACCAAAAAACCCTCTTGGAACTAACAAGCAATTATAGTAATGTTGCAGGAAACAAGGTTAATATACTAAATTCAATTGCTTTCCTATAGAATAGCAATGAACATGTGAAATTTGAAATTAAATACATATTACCATTTATATTAGAACCCTCTAAAATGAAATACATAGGTATAAATCTAACAAAATACATACAAGACCTATATTAGGAAAAATACAAAACTGTGATAAAATATATCAAACTAGAACTGAATAAATGGAGAGATATTCCATGTTTACATATAGGAAGACTCAATGTCAGTTCTTCCCAATGTGACCTATAGATTCAACACAATCCCAAACAAAATTACAGAAAGTTATTTTGCAGATATTGACAAAGAAATTCTAAATGGAAAGTCAAAAGACCCAGAATAGCCAACTCAACGGTGAAAGAGGAGAACAAAGTGGGAGAATTGACACTGTCAGATATCAAGACTTACTCTAAATCTATAGTAATCAAGGCATTGTGGTACTGGCAAGAAAAAGAGACAGATTGATGGAACAGAATAGAGAGCCCAGACATAGAATCACATAAATACAGTCAGCTGACCTTTGAGACAAAGGAGCAAAACAGTACAATGGAGCAAAGAGAGGCTTGCCAACAAATTGTGCTGGAACAATTGGGCATCCACGTGGAAAAAAACGAAGCTAGACACAGAACTTACACCCTTCACAAAAATGAACTCTAAATTGATCAAAGACCTATGTATAATGCAAAATCATAAAACTCCTAGAAGATAACATAGGAAAAAACCTATATGACCTTGGGTATGCTGGTGACTGTTCAGATACAATGCCAAAGTTATGATCTATGAAATGAATAATCACTAAGCTGGATTTCATTAAAATTACAAACTTATGTTCTGAGAAAGACAATGTCAAGAGAATGAGAAGATAAGGCACCAACCAGGAGAAAAATATTTGCAAAAGATACATCTGATAAAGGACTGTTATTCAAAATATACAGAAACTCTTAAAACTCGACAGTAGGAAAATGAAAATCCTGATTCAAAAAATGGATAAAAGATCTGAATAGACACCTCACCAAAGTAGATATAAAGATTTCAAATAAACATATTAAAAGATATTGTACATCTTAAGTCATCAGAGAGTTGTAAATTAATACAATAATGAGACACCACTACACCCTCTTAGAATGATGAAAAAACCCAAAACACTGACAACTCTAATTGCTGATGAGAATGTGGAGCTACAGGAACTTTCATCCACTACTGGTGGAAATGAAAAATGATACAGCCATTCTGGAAGACAGTTTGGCGATTTCTTACAAACCAAACATACTCTTACTATAGGCTCTGGCAATCACGGTCCTTGGTAATTACCCAAAGGATTAAAAACTTAATGTCCACACAAAAACTTGCACATGGATGTTTATAGCAGCTTTATTCATAACTGCCAAAACTTGGAACCAATCAAGATGTTCTTCAGTAGGTGAATGGTTAAATAAACTGTGATACATCCAGACAATGGAATATTATTTAGAGCTAAAAACAGGAGATATCAAGCCATGAAAAGATATGGAGGAAACTTAAATGCATATTACTAAGTGAAGGAAGTCAATCTGGAAAGGCTACATACTTTATGATTCCACCTATATGACATTCTGGGAAAGGCAAAATCATGGAGACAGTGAAAAGGTCAGTGGTTGCTAGCAGTTAGGGGGAGGGGAAGATGAATAGTCAGAGCACAGAGGATTTTTAGGGCAGTTAAACTATTCTGTATGACACTGTAATAGTGGATACATATCATTGTACATTTGTCAAAACCTTTAGAATGTACAACAGCAAGAGTGAATTCTAATGTAAACTATGGACTTTGGAGATAATGACGTGTAAATATACCACTTTGGTGCTGGATATTGACAGCTGGGGAGATTGTGTGTGTGTGGGGATGGGGTATACGGACACCGTCTATACTTTCTGTTCAATTTTGCTATGAACACCAAACTGCTCTAAGAAATAAAGTATATTAAAAAAAAAATAACAAGTGACTCTGATCCAGAGAAAGAACATTTTCTTTACCAATATGAGAAAAGAAAGGAGGACAAATTATTAAAAGAACAAGTCAACATATCCACAGCTCAGCCTGATCTTAAAAAAGAGTATTGGTGTAAAACTTTGAAAATAAATAATTTGAGCCTTTACTTCTGATTAAGATGGAATACCAGGGGCTAGATAGACCCTCTCATCTGAAACAACTGAAAAACCAGGCAAAATCTATGAAACAATATCTGAGGGAAAGTTGAGCCCACAGGTGCTCTATTTACTTCCTGGAGAAAGTTTCCAGGCCACAAGGCAGAGAGAGGAGCTCCAAGGTCTCCAAGCTGAGGAGACGCCAAGTAAAACATCCTCTTTTATATATAAGCTGATATACTTTTCTAATTTGTCATTTTCCAATTATTTCACACTTCCTTTTTATCTGATATCCTCACCTTTCTTGGTTTATTATTAACACGCATTGATTTAGGGAACACAAACTATGCTGCAATCCCTAGGAGACTTCTAATAACTGACTAAAATGTGAAATCATTTAAAAGCAAAGTTAAGGGAAGCATAAGGCCATTAAATTCACCTTTTATTATTCTTCCTTTTAGTAATGGTTTTAACTAGGCCCATGACTACCCAGCCAGAGAATACATTGCCCTTGTTCCTTATGAGCATATTACTGAGTTCAGGCCAAAGAGAAGTAAGCAAAATTGGTATGTGTGATTTCTAGTTCTCTTTCTTAAAGATATGATGCTTCCTCTGGATTCCTCTTTTCCTATCCAGTTGGCTGGAAAATATCAACAACTGAATTGATCTTGCTCCTAGAGATGGAAGCCTTGTAGAGATGATGGCAAAGCCATTTTGCTAGCCTGGGTCCTTGAAGGAGCTCAGGAAAGTATCTACTTACCCATAACCATCCTCAAATGTCACATGAGTAAGAAAAAAATTTCCTTGTTGACATTTTGGGCTGGATATTTCCTTGTTGTGAGGGCTGGCTTATGTATTTTAGGATGTTTAGTAGCATCCTTGGTCACAATTACTGGATGCCTACACCACCTCTCCCCTGACCTGATTGTGATGAATAAAAATGTGTCCATTCTTTGGCAAATGTCCCCTACAGGGAAAAATTATTCCTACTTGAGAACCACTAGTGTATAGACTAACTAACATAGGAATGGCTACCAGTAAATGGGATGTTGCCTTAATAAAACCTATAAAATATGACATTCACTTAAGGGTCGGGTAGGAAGTGAGTAAAAGGATATGGAAGGCTGGAAGGTGGTGATCATTTTTTTGCTGTAGCATTTGGTAAAACTGTTGCCTGTAATATCCTAGTAGGCAGAACACATTCCTACAGAGACTAAAGCTACAGGGAAAGTGTTTAGAAAGAGGTAGAATATCAGTACGTTTTGGCTGTTACATGCAGTTTTAGCAAAATATTACAACAAAAAATGAGCACAGCCAGGAAATATTGGACAATCTGCTTGTTGCCTGCAACCTAAATTGGCTAATAGGCCAGGAAAGTGAGCTCTCTCAGAGTTGAAAAAGCTAACTGTCTCAATACCACAAACAAAGAGACTGTCACCTAGTTTTTCTCAAAGGCCTCCCATTTGGACTTTTCAGACAAAAATATGCTGTGCCCACAGACAAAGATCAGATTACAGGTGTTGCCTTCCCACCCCTGCCTACTTTTTCAGAGGACTGCAGAATTTTAACCACTCTTAAAATGAGGAAGAGGAATGAGGCCCAGCAAAGGAGCCAATTAATTAAAAGCAAGAGTCAGAGGATGAAAACTCTAAGTACAAGAGATTTTTGGGGTGAGGTTCTTTCACATGGAATTAAATAGGCCAGAAATCTTGATTCTTTTTTGCGTGTGTGTGAGGAAGACCAGCCCTGACCTAACATCCGTTGCCAATTCTCCTCTTTTTGCTGAGGAAGACTGGCCCTGGGCTGACATCCGTGCCCATCTTCCTCTATTTTATATGGGACACCACCACGGCATGGCTGACAAGCAGTGTGTCGGCGGGCGCCCGGGATCCGAACCCGCGAACCCCGGGCTGCCAAATGGCAAACTAAACCGCTGCGCCACTGGGCCGGCCCCCCGCAGAAATCTTGATTCTTGAGAAAGTTGAAAAGCACTAGTCTGGCCTTCAAAGGCTTTTAATTGTGTGATATATAAAGAAATTCTTGGTTTCTCAAAACTGCACCAACAAGAAGGGAGCTAGGAAAGCTGTGTAGTGGCCTAACATGGCCCTGCTCTCCAACCTCTGCTTCAGAAGAAGGCGTGGGAGATTAGGGGCCAAAAAAAAGGACAATGAGTTAGGAACTTCATCCCAGAGAACAAAAGCGGAGTCTAACCAAGGCAATCCTCCACTGACAGCTCAGGGAGTTCTTGAAATTCCAATTCAGCTAATTTGTTTCACAATTGTAATGAACTAATGGGTTTTTTTAGGTGAGAATTTTTATTGCAGTTATTCTGTTTCTTTTCTACCATTGTATATTGGGTGTCTATGGACAGGGATGTTGGAGGTATGAGAAAAATAAATGACAGTACTTTTTAGTTCACCAGACTGTTGGGCTCCCCACTGGATCACAAGAAAAAGTTGTGCATCACCCAGAGATACCCAATTTTGAGTGGGATGCAGTAACTGGACAAGACATTTGATTGTACCTCTTGAGGAAGAGATGTTTATGTAGGAAGAAGGATACATGGATACTTGTACATGGCTGCTTGGGTGGCCAGAGTGGCAGTGTGTCAGAAACCATGACTTTTCCCCCAATATTTATTCCTCCCTACTTCCTTTCAGTAATAGAATCTATTGATTTTAGTTGAGTACAAGATATCCAGCTAGAGACAACACATTCTCAAGCCTCTTTCGCAAAATCGGGCTTATCACACAACTAATAGCCAATAGAATAAGGGAAAAAATTCCTGAAGTTTATGGGTCATGTATTTAAAAGAAATACATTGCCTTTCACTAATTTCCCCTTTGGGCTGGCTATCAAGTAGTAAAAAGTCGGACAGACACCTCAGACACAGAGATGGAAACTCCCTATTGAGAGTGACAGATTTGTTTCACAAGTTTGGTTCCCGAGATGACCTCATGGAGAAGAGCTCACCTATTTGCCCTAGAATTTTATGCAAGAGAGTAATATGCTGTAATCTTGTTTCAACTACTGTAATTTTGATTTTCTTTTTTCCTTGTTTTTCAGGCTATACCTTAACTCCTACATCTTCTGTGGCATTACCATGGCATTATTAATATTTTTGTTAGAAATATGCTTAAGTTTCAGGTATATTAAAATTATATTTTAGGTTCAATTATTCAGGCTGTTGAATATATAAAATTTATCTGGGGCTATGGGACATAGGCCATTACAGCTGGGATTAGTGACTCTGCAGTTTTACTCTTAATTTGTTAACAGCATTGTCCTGGACCTGCTCTTTGTCTACCAAAGTAGGCAAAATATTCTCCAATAACTATTTTCATTTCTTCTACATTTCTGAGTATTTTCTTATTCGATTTTCTAATATGGAAGAGTGTTTATATTTCTATTTTTCCCATGACAAAACTATTTATGTACATATTTTTATTTATTTCAAAAACCCGGTTATAAGATTTAGCAGTTACATTATCTGTTTATTAAATAATATCTGCTTTAAAAATAAAACAACCACTTCTTTATTTGAAACCTGGATTTAATTTGTAGCTCCCATTCTAGTGCATTCACTCTTGTGTATTTACACACACACAGACATAATTCCTTCCTTGGGTTTAATTTCTTTCCTTTTTTAATTTCTTGGGTTTAATAAGTATCTTTTATTTTTCTTCTTTCATATTTAGTAGGAAATTTCCTATTAGCAGAGCTTTAATGGTACCCCATGAGTTCTTACATGTACTTATTTTTCTCAGTTTATTTGGGCACTTTTGTTGTTTAATAGTTTGTTAGCTTCATCCTGCCATTCCTCAACAACTTGGGATTTGTCTTATTTCCATGTTTCAAGTAGAAACAATAACAAAGCTGGACTAAAATAAAGAGAGAGAGAGAGAGATTAAGCTTATTCAGCTCACTTTAATAGGCAACTCACTTCCTATGAATCACAATGGTGAAGTTCAAAGGAGATCTTGAAGGGAGTTAGGCAAATGCATGACAGAACTAAAATGAGTTGCCTTGCTGTGCTGATGTTAAGAGTTCCTGATGGCCCATCCCTTGGTCACTGCCTGGGTCTTGATTCAGGGGAAGATTTTAACAAAAGTCAAGTTGAGATGTAAAAGCATTAAGTTGACTTAAAGGCTGTGGACAGGAAACAGCAGGAAGGAACACTTCGTCAACTACAGGTTGCTGAGGGCATCCACTCCAGGAAGGATTTTACCTTCCAGAAGCTCTAGACTAGCACCTCCTCCAGTGCTCACGTGGCTGACTTTATCTTCAGTGTCCCATTTGGTGCAGCAAGTAGCAGTGTCTCCACCTCCTATAATGGTGATACAGCCCCTGGAAGTGGCTTTCACAATTTCATCCATGAGGGCTTTGGTTCCCTTAGCAAAGGCATCCCATTCAAATACCCCTAAAGTTCCATTCCACACAATTAGTTTGGCTTGGGCCACAACTTGAGCATACTTCTTGTTAGTCTCAGGACCACAGTCCAAAGCCATCCAGCCAGCAGGTATGCCTGATGCTACAGTGGCTTGACCAACCTTAGCATTCTCCTCAAACTTGTCAGCAGTAACAAAGTCAACAGGAAAGGTAATGTGCACACCATTCTTATTGGCTTTGGCCATGATATCTTTGACAATCATGGCTCCCTCTTCATCAAACAGGGATGCACCAATCTCCATGTTGTTAAGTACCTTAAGGAAGGTAAAAGCCATTCCACCACCAATAATCATCTCGTTGACCTTGTCCAGCATATTTTTGATGAGTTGGATCTTGTCTGCCACTTTGGCTCCACCAAGTATAGCCAGAAAGGGTCTCTCTGGGTTTTCCAATGCTTTGGCAAAGTAATCCAGCTCCTTCTTCATCAGAAATCCAGATGCCTTCTGGGGCAGATTTATTCCCACCATGGAACTGTGGGCCCGGTGAGCAGTGCCAAAAGCATCGTTGACATAGACTTCCCCTAGCTTGGAGAGTGATGCCCGGAAGGCTTCTATTTTATCTGGCTCAGCTTTAAGCTTATTTCCAGAAGGATCTCGGCCCTTCCCTTCTTCTTCCACATGAAAACGCAGGTTTTCCAGAAGGATAACGGAACCAGAAGCTGGGTTGGCACAGGCTTTCTCCACTTCTGAGCCCACACAGTCCTTCAGGAACAGAATTTCCCTGCCCAGCAAGGATTTGAGCTCAGCAGCAACAGGCTCTAAAGAGTATTTATCAGGCATGGGGACACCTTCAGGTCGACCTAAATGACTCATAAGAACTACTGACCTGGCTCCATTATCCAGGCAGTACTTGATGCTTGGGATGGAAGCCTTGATTCTCTGGTTGTTTGTAATCTGGTTCTTCTTCATGGGAACATTGAAGTCTACTCTCATGATGACTCGTTTCCCTTTAACATCCAGTTTGTCCAAAGTTAACTTCTTAGAAAGAGACATCTTGGCAATACAAAGACATAGGCTGACACCTGGATCCCAGTGCTGAAGAACCACTTTCCTGCTGCTGGGAGGCGGGATGGGTGGTCTTTTCTAACGTCCTTCCCCTTAGCCCGCCCCTTTCTTCTCAGCACTGTCTCCCACACGGAGGCCAAGATTAGAAAAGGAAGTCTGGCTCTGTGATTGGTCAATGGTCCTGTCAATCTGGATTTGGAGTCAGTTGCCTGGCACAGATTCAAACCGTCAGGGCCGAAGGCGAACCTGGAGTAGTGGTACCTGGCTTGGAGTGACAGTTGAGGAGGTGAAGAAACCCTTGAATAAGAATGGTCCTGAGAGGCGGCGCGGGGCTGCCCCCGCCCCTCCCGCATTGGTGACTTCAGGCAGGTCGGCCTGTGGCCCCTCCAATTCGAGTCTGGGAGCTCCCGGCCCCACTCTGCCGTTGCCTGTGAGGATCCAAGTTTCCCGGTGGCGCACCCAGAGGCAAAAGCATCGCCACTGGCATGAGGAGGTCACCAGACGTCAGCCCCTGGAGACTGTCCAACATCAGTCCCCAGCTCCTGCAGCTCATATACTTGGTGGTGGATGAGGCGATTAAGGAGGATCTGAAATGGTGGGGCTCGGTGGAGGACTTACCAGAGGGCCCGTGGGGCTCATGTCCATGGCGGAGTGGATCCTACGCATCACTGACTACTATGGCTACCAGTCCTGGGCAGGGAGTTACAAAAAGCCCTGAGACTTGGATGTGAAGAGGCTTGGGCTGTCCTCGTGGAGGATGAGAAATCTTGTGGAGAGAGAGGCCTAGCTAACAGCCAGAGCCAACTGCCACATATGTGAGTGGGGACAGTTTAGACCATCCAGCCCCAGCTGAGCTGCCAGGTACTGTAGGCACATGCATGATTCCAGGCAAAACCAGCAGAAGAACTGCCTGGCTGAGTCCAGCCCAAATTACTAATCTACAGAACCATGAGCAAATAAAATTGTTGTAGTATTAAGCTAGTAAAAAAAAAGAGAATGATCCTAAGGTCTAAGCCTCCTGCTGGTCCTCTTCTTGCATCTTCTTTTTAACAATTGCTCTTATTCTTCAAAACAAACAAATGAAACACACACACACACACAAAAATACCGCCTCATGCATGTCAAATCCTAATTATATTGAGGTGTAAAAACTTCTGCAGTGTCAAATAAAGGAAAATTTTGAAATAATGGTTCTATGAAACCTTGTTTATTCAAGGCAACATGGTATGCTTCTGTTTTGTCCTTGTCTTGATAAATATTTCTGTGAAGAGCATAGCTTGGTGTTAGCTTTTGGCTCTAGATATATTCTAGGGTGGGGTGGGAATGATACCATTTCCATTACCATGCTTCTTCCATTCTCAGACTACTGTGAGAGAAAGCTTGATCACTTCTTCAGGAGAATCCCCTAAGTCAGAGCAAGGAGAGTATCAGTAAGGCGCTGAAGGTAATGGTGAAATTTCTTTCAGGCTACAAAGTTATGATGAGGCCCTTTACTCTTTCTCTCTTCTTTTCTTGTTTCACTTGCTGCATAAATTAGAAATTGAGCTGAAAAGAGGCATGGTTTCATGAGGATGAAAATGTCTATTTGGATTGAAAATGAGTGAGACATTTTATTTTTGGAGAGCGTATACATGGCTGATTGGTTTAGTAATGAAAACTGGCTTTGCAATTAATTTATAAAGCAGTTTCCATAAGTTAAATGAACTAAACATGTAGCATCAAGACTTTGACAAAAATGTATTAGAGGCATCACCCACTAGGATGGCTATAATAAATAAAGACAGACAATAACAAATATTGACAAGGATGTTGAGAAATTGGAACCGTCACATATGGTAGAAATGTAAAACGGTGCAGCCACTTTAGGAAACAGTTTGACATTTTCTCAAAATATTAAACATGGAGTTACCATATGACACAGCACTTCCATTCCTAAATATTTATTACAATAGTATCGCCACATTCTTATAATGGCTAAAATCCCAAAATCTGACAATAAAAAATGCTGTTCTTACCGCACTGAGGGTCCAGGTTGCTCCATGTCGCATTGTAAAAGAATTTACAGAACAGCAAGGACGGGTACAAAGAGTAAGAAGTTTATTAGAAAGATACACTCCATAGACAGCAGGCACACACCAAGAGAGCAGCTGCGCCGAGCGGTTTTGCCATGGTGTCTTTTATAGCCTTGCTTTTGGGTAGGGGGTCTTTGTGCATAGGGCAGAAGTGAGAGTGAAGGCAGCAGCAGCCAGGGGAAGAGCGGCGGGGCTGCAGCTTCTGTAAATCAAGCACTTTGGTCCCCCTACAGACAGTCAAAAGAGGTTCAGGAAACTTGTGGTTTCCTAAGCTGTCTTAAGCTATGATGCAGAACTATGTCTTAGCAATGTCCTAGCAATGTTCCCGCCCCACCCCCGCATGACCCTCCTGTTCCCTTGCAGTGCCAGATTCCCTATGCTAACCTGCCTGTCTCACTGTCAAAGATACATAGCAATAGAAAGTCTCATTTATTGCTGTTGAGAATGAGGTACGCTACAGCCATTTGGAAAATAGTTTGGCAGTTTCTTACAAATATAAACATAGACTTAGAATAAGTCATAAATCCTACTCCCAGGTATTTACTGAAGTATGCAGAAAACCTATATTCCCTCAAAATTCTCTATACAAATGTTTAGATCAACTTTATTCATAATTGCCCAAAACTGGATATTCTTCAACTGGTGACATCCATACAACTGTGAATACATCTATACAATGGAATGTTCTAAAATAAAAAGAAATAAGCTATTTACTTACATAAAATCATGAATGAAACTTAAATGTATTTTGCTAACTAAAAGAAGCCAGACACAAAATATGTAGATATTGTATAATCCCGTTCATATGACATTTGAAAAAATACGAAACTAAAGGGATAGAAAATATATCAGTGGTTGCCAGATGTTAGGGGAAGATGGAGGTGGTCAACTCTTATGGAGATGCAAAGGGAAATTTTTAATATGATAGAACTTTTCTACATGGCACTGGAGTGGTGAATACAAGATTTTATGCACTTGTCAAATCTGTAGATTTGTGCATTATAGAGACTGAACTTTAATAAATGCAGATTATAAAAATGAACCAGGATGTTGGGGAATCTCAGGATGGAATGCAGACTCTAACAAATGAACCAAACTCTATTACAGTATATGGCAAATCTTACTGAAGATGAGAGAGAAAAAAAGATGATGTAAGTAACTTTGGAAAAGAGGTTTCCACTTGGCAAGGCTAAAGACTGGAAGACTTACACATAAATGTAATCCTCTGGTGGGTAAATTTGTTTATCACAGTCATATAGGTTAACAATTCTGAAACTTTTAAATTGATACTAGAGTTAAATAAGTAAATGATGGTAGATTGGTGTCTCACTGTCAGAAAAAGAAGTTACAAATAACAAAGTGGAAGACTAGAATGAACTCTGTAGCACTGAACTAAACTCAGAGATAAAAGTATGAACTCATGTTAAGTTCAATATATATACACCTCAAAATACAAAAACAATTATAGCTATGTGTATATACATATGAGCTAGTTTTTTTATTGCTGTAATAAATTATCACAAATTTGCTACTTAAAATATCACAATTTTGTTCTCACAGTTCTGCAGGTCAGAAGTCCAGGTTGGCTTGGCTGGTTTCTCTGCTCTGGGTTTCATAAGGCTGAGATCAAGGTGTTGGGGGCTGGGTTCTTCCTGGGAGATTCCGGGTAGAATTTTTCTTCTAAGCTCATTAAGGTTCTGGCAGAATTAAGTTCCTTGCAGTTATGGGACTGAGGTCTTCGCTTCTTTGCTGGCTGTTAGCAAGCCCCTAAAGGCCCTCTCAGATCCTTGCATCTGGGCACATATTTCTGAGCCAGCAGTGGTGCACCGAATCCTTCTTGCACTTGGAATCTCTCTGATTTTCGCTTTGGCTACATCTCTTTTCTACTTTCAGCCAGAGAAAATTCTCAGCAGTTAAGGAGTCACATGATTAAGTTGGACCTACCTGGATAATCCAGGATAAATTCCCTATCTTAAATTCTGCTTAATTATATCTGCCAAGTCCCTTTTGCCACGTAGCATAACATGTTCACAAGTTCTGGAGAATAGGGCATAGACATCTTTAGTGGGCTGTTAATCTGCCTGCCATAATATGATTTGTATACATACAAATATTTCCAAGTTCTGTGTATAAGAAGGCCTAGAAGCAGTGACAGCCCAAGTGCAGAGATATACCCTGGACCCAGACCTTGGTTTCTAAATGGTCTTCTCTGATAAAAGGAATCAGGACTCCTTGGATAAATGGCTGATTCTAAGACTAGGGGAAGAGAAATATATGATGAGTCCAGAGCATTCTGTAGTGCCAGAAAGTAAAGAAGTAAAGCTGTCACAACTTGAGCAACAAAATAAATAGTATTGGATTATTCTCCAAAATATAAAATAATATACATGAGTCCACACAAATAGAAATAATTAAATAAATAGAGAGAGAGGGAGCAAATCTTCCTTATAGAAGAATTCCAAATAATATGTGTAGATAGTCTCCCTGGAGATAATTGATCCACTGCTTGAATATTGCCTTAACTTAGTGACTCGCATCTAAAGGATAGAGTATGGAAACGTGACTAATAGTAACTTTTACAGTGGAAACACCATCATAACCAAATAATCGAGGTCAACATCACCAGTGATAAATCATGTGAATATCATGAATGCCTTGATACGACACAATGAGAAGGGTATTTTACCTCTGTGATATTCTTCCTGAAAACCCGTAGCCCCAGAATAATTGTGAGAAAACATCTGACAAACCGAAGTTAGGGACATTCTACATAATACCTAATCGGTATTGTTTAAAATTGGCAAGGCTATGAAAAACAAGGAAGTAATTAAAAACTGTCATAAATCAGAGGACATAAAGGGGACATAATAACTAAATGCAATATGGTATCCTGGATTTGGTTCTGGAACTGAAAAAAGGACATTAGTAGTAAAATGTGAAATGTGAATAGAGTTTGGAGCTTAGTTAATGGTAACATACCAATGTTCACATCTTAGTTTTGATAAAAGTAACATGGTTCTGTAAGATATTAATACTAGGTGAAAATGAGTGAAAGAGAAATCAGAATTCTCTGTACTATCTAAAATAAATCTAAGAATTACTCCAAAAGAAAAAATTTATTAATACAAAAGTCACTTTTATTTACAATAGTATCACAAAGCATTAGATAATAAATTTAACAAAAGATGTGCATATCTCTGCAATTAAAAATACAAAATATTTGTGAGGAAACCTAATGAGTGTCTAAATAATTGGAGATATTTACCTTTTTTATTGATTGGAAGACTCACTGTTGTTATGATATCAGTTCTTCCCAACTTGATCTATACATTCAACACAAAACCAAACATAAGCCCATAAATCTTCTTTATATAAAAATTGATGAGGTAATTCTAAAAATCATATAGAAATGCAAAGGGCCTAGATTAGTCAAAGCAATCTTAAAAGAGAAGAACAAATTTGGAAGTTTCATACTGATTGATTTCAAGAATTACTGGTGCTGGTAGAATTTGTCTCATGTAATTATTTTGGAGCTCTGAAGTATATGGAAGGCTTGAAACTTTGAGGGGTGGGTTTGGATGGTAAATTGTGGTTAATTTCCATCAATTTCTGCTCTTAGCACAGTGGCAGCTATGTATCCCCCCTTCCTAGCCCTGTGGCAGGAAGCTCTGCATGGTTTCCAGGAGCAGCTTGCATATGCAGCTTGTCTGAGCCTGGGTAGGCAAAAAGCACACTGTGCTCCAAATATCAGGGGTCTGTGCTCTGATCACTACTTGGTGCTACTGATCACAGAGTACAGGCCATTGTTGCTGCACCTATCTCATTGTTGCAAGCTCTTCCTTCTCCAGCTAAAATGACCTCCAGGAAACTTAAAGGGCTAGTGCTCTTTTTCTCCCCTCATCCCCTTCATTTTTTGCCCCCTTTTGGGAGCCAGGCATTAAAGAGTAGGACACTCAAAAGCACCTGCAGTACAAGGAAAATTAGAAAGTGACCATGCATGCCTAGGGAAAAGTGTAGGCTCAGCAAAAACTTGAAAAGAACTTAAGGTTACACCTCAGGCTGATCTTTGGCACAGAGACAGCCTACAACAACAACAAGAAAACCCAAACAATAAACACAAACAATAACCAAAAACATCAAATCTTGGGAAAGGGAGAGAATCTAATTTCCAGAGTTATCATATTATTAGATTCAAATGCCCAGTGTTCAACAAAAATCACAAGGCATACAAAGAAAAGGCATACAGAAAACTAAAGGAAGATGTGCAGAAAGTAAAGAAAACAATGAATGAACAAAATAGAAATGTCAATAAAGAGATAGAAAACCTAAAAACAAACCAAAAGGCAGGCTGGAGCTGAAAAGTACAATAATCGAAATGAAAAACTCACTAGAGGGATTCAAAGATGGATTTGAACAAGTGGAAGAAAGAATAAGTGATCTTGAAGATAAGACAATGGAAATATTGAGTCTGAGGAGTAGAAAAAAAAAATGATTGTGAAAAGTGAGCAGAGTCTAAAAGACCAGTGGGACAATATCAAGTGGACCAGCATATGTATTGTATGAGTCCAGAAGGAGAATAGAGGGAGGGGGCCAAGAGAATATTTGAAGAAATAATGGCTGAAAACATCCCAAATTTGGTGAAAGACATGAATATAAACATCTAAGAAGCTGAATGAACTCCAAGTAAGAGGAACTCAAAGAAACCCACACTGAGACACATTATAATCAAACTTTCAAAAGACAAACAGAGAATCTTGAAAGCAGCAAGAGAGAAGTGACTCTTCATATACAAGGGATCCTCAATAAGATTATCAACAGATTTCTTACTAGAAACTTTAGAGGTTAGAAGGCAGTGGGCTGATATATTTAACATACTAGAAAAAAAATTGTTAACCAAGAATTCTACATCTGGCAAAACTGTCCTTCAAACATGAGTGGAAATGAAGACATTTCCAGATAAACAAAAGCTGAGGGATTTCCTTACCAGTAGATTTGTCCTGCAAGAAATGTTCAAGGGAGTTCTACAGAGTGAGAGGACACTAGAAGTAAGTTGAAGCTGTATGAAGAAATAAAGATCTCAATAAAGGTAAATACATGCGCAATTATAAGGGCAATTTTTGTAAAATGGTTTGTAAATCCACTTTTTGTTTTCTACATGATTTAAGAGACTAATACATTAAAAAGTGTTAGTCTAGAAGGTGTATTACTATAACTGATTTGCAACTCTGCATTTTCTTTTCTACATAATTTAAGAGATATATGCATTTAAAAATTATTAGTTTAGGTTTTTGGGTACACAATGTATTCAGATGTAATTCTGTGACATCCACCACTGAAAGAGGTAGGGACTGAGCTGTGAAGGGGCAGATTTCTGTGTGTTATTAAAGTTAAGCTGCTATAAATTCAAATTAGAGTATTATAACTTTAGATGTTAAATTATTTACCTTGGTATCCATCAACAAAATAGCTATAGAATATACAAAAGGAAATGAATAAGGAATTTCACTACAAGAAATTAAATAAGCAAAAAAGAAAACAGTAATGCAGGGGCCGGCCCAGTGGCGCAGCGGTTTAGTTTGCACTTGGCAGCCTGGGGTTCGCGGGTTCGGATCCCAGGCACCGGCCAACGCACTGCTGATCAGCCATGCTGTGGCAGCGTCCCATATAAAGTAGAGGAAGATGGGCACGATGTTAGCTCAGGGCCAGTCTTCCTCAGCAAAAAGAGGAGAATTAGCAATGGATGTTAGCACAGGGCTGGTCTTCCTCACACACACACACAAAAGAAAACAGTAATGCAGGAAATAAGGGGCAAAAAGCTATAAGGCATATAGAAGACAAATAGCAAAATGACAGAAGTCCCTCTTTATCAATAATTAAGTGATTTACACTTAAATTCAGTTGAAAGACAGAGATTGGCAGAATAGACAAAAAATCATGATCCTACAAGTCTGTCAACAAAAGACTCAACTTAGCTCCAAAGACAAAAATAGATTGAAAATGAAAGGATGGAAAAAGATACTCCACACAAATAGTAATCAAAAGAGAGCAGGAGTGGCTGTACTAATATCAGAAGAATATCACTTTAAATCAAAAAAGATTACAAGCAACAAAGAAGGCCATTATATATTAATATAAGGCTTAATACAGCAAGAAGATATAACAATTATAAACATTTGCAGACCATCAAATAATAACAGACCATCAAAACATATGAAGCAAAAACTGGCAGCATTGAAGGGAGATATAGACAGTTCTACAATAGTAGTTAGAGATTTCAATAAGCCATTCTTGATCATGGATAGAACAAGCAGACAGAAGATAAGTAAGGAAAGAGAGGACTTAAACAACACAATAAACCAATTAGGTCTAACAGACATACAGAGCACTTTACCCAACAACAGCACCATGAACATTCTTCTCAAGTATGCATGGCACATTTTCTGGCTGGATGACATATTAGGCCACGTATTAAGTCTCAATAGATTAAAGAAATAGATATCATACGAAGTTCTTCTCTGACCATAATGAGATGAAGTTAGAAATCAAAAATAGAAGGAAAGATGGAAAATTCACATATTTTTGGAAATTAAGCAACACACTCTTAAACAATGCATGGATTAAAGAAGAAATCACAGGGGAATGAGAAAATAGAGATAAATGAAAATCAAAAAAACAAAAATCCAAATTTATGGGTCACAGAAAATGCAGTGCTAAGAAGGAAATTTATAGCTATAAATACTTACATTAAAAAATAGGAAAGATCTCAAATTAACAACCTAACATTACAACTCAAGGAACTAAAAAAAGAAGAACAAACTAAACTCATAAGTAGTAGAAGGAGGAAATAATAAAGATTAGGGCAGAGATAAATGAAACAGAAAATAGAAAAACAGTAGAGAATATCAATAAAATCATAACTTGGTTCTCTGAAAAGATCAACAAAATTGACAAATTTTTAGCTAAGTGGATTAAGAAAAAAGAGCGAAGACAAATTACTAAGATCGGAAATGAAAGTAGGGACATTACTATTGATTGGACAGAAATAAAAATGATTGTAAGAAAATACTATGAATAAATGTATGCCAAAAAATTGGGTATCCTAGATGAAATGGACAAGTTCCTAGAAACACAAAACCTACCAAGACAGAATCATGAAGAAATAGAAAATATGAATAGACATAACTAGTAAGGAGAGAGAATCAGTAATCAAAAAAATCTCCTGACAAAGAAAAGACCTAGACCCGAGGGCTGCACTGGTGAATTCTACCAAACATTTAAAGGAGAACTAACACTGATTCTTCTCTAACTTTTCCAAAAAAATGAAGAAGAGGGAATACTTTCTAAGTCACTCTAAGATCTCAGCATTACCCTGATACCAAAGTCAGACAGAGACATTATAAGAAAAGAAAACTACAGATCGAGATCTCTTATGAACATTGAAGGAAAAGTCTTCAACAAAATATTAGCAAACAGAATTCAGCAGCATACCAAAAGGATTATACTATCATGACCAAGTGAGATTTATTCCTGGAATGCAAGGATGGTTTAATATATGAAAATTGATCAATGTAATACACCGCATTAACAGAATGAAGGAAGAAAAATGATCACCTCAAGTGAGGTAGAAAAGGTATTTGACAAAAGTCATCACTCTTTCAGGATAAGAACACTCAACAAACTAGGAATAGAAAGAAATTACCTAAAAATAATAAAAAGCATATGTGAAAAATACACAGCAAACATCACACTCAATGCTGAGATTGAATGCGTTTCCTCTAAGATCAGGAACAAGGCAGGGATGCCTGCTTTCACCACTTCTTTTTTTTTTGTGAAGAAGACCAGCCCTGAGCTAACATCCATTGCTAATCTTCCTCTTTTTGCTGAGGAAGACTGGCCCTGGGCTAATATCATGCCCATCTTCCTCTACTTTATATGGGATGCCGCCATGGCAGGGCTGATAAGCAGTGTGTTGGCAGGTGCCCGGGATCCGAAGCCACAAACCCCAGGCTGCCAAGTGCGAACTAAACCACTGCACCACCAGGCTGGCCCTAATGCTTTCACCACTTCTATAAACATAGTTCTGAAAGTTTTAGCTGGAGAAATTAGGCAAGTAAAAGAAATAAAAGGTGTCCAAATTGGAAAGGAAGAAGTATAATTATCTCTGTTCACAAATCATATCATCTTGTGTTTAAAAAAAACCTTAAATATTCCACACACACAAAAATCTGTTAGAACAAATAAATGACTTCAGCAAAGTAGCGGGATGTAAAGTCAAAACTCAAAAATTAATTGCATTTCTATTCACTAGTAATGAACAATCTGAAAAGGAAATTACAAAAAAATTGTATTTATAACAGCATCAAAAAAGAATAAACTAGTTAAGAATTAACCTAATCAAGAAGGTAAAAGACTTCTACAATGAAAACTACAAAAAAAAAATTGCTGAAAGAAATTAAAGACATAAATAAATGGAAACACATTGAATATTCCTGGACTAGAAATGTGTTATTATTAAGATGTGAGTACTATCCAAAGTAATCTACAGATTCAAAGTAATCCCTATCAAAATTTCAATGATATTTATTGCATAAAGAGAAAAAGCTATCCTAAAAATCATGCGGAAATGCAAGGGACTCTGGATAGCCAAAACAATCTTGAAAAAGAACAAAGCTGGAGGACTTGCACTTTCTTCTTTCAAATTTACTACAAAGCTGTAGTTATCTAAACAGTCTGATAAGTAACATAAAGACAGGCATATAGGCCTAGGGAATAGAATAGAGAGCCCAGAAATAAACCCTTGCATAAATGGTCAAATGATTTTTGACAAGAATGCCACCATTCAATGGAGGAGAAGACACTCTTTTCAGCAAACAGTGCTGGGAAAACTGCATATCCACATGCAAAAGAGTGAAGTTGGACCCTTACCTAACATCATATACAAAAATCACTTCAAGATAGATCAAAGACTTAAATGTAAGACCTACAACTACAAAACTATTGGAAGAAAACATAAGGTAAAGCTTCATGACGTTGAATTTGGCAATAATTTCTTGGATATAACATCAAAGGTACAGCCAAAAAAAAAAATAGAAAAATTGGACTTCATGAAAATTGAAGAAGTTTGCACATCAAAAGATACTATCAACAGAGTAAAAAGGTAGGAGAAAATATTAGATATTTATATATCCAGTCAGCACATGAAAAAGTGCTTACCTTCAGTAATTGTCAAGGAAGTGAAAATTAAAACTACAATGAGGCTGTTACATAGACATGAGAATGGTAAAATTAAAAAACATTATTACTATCAAACATTGGTGATATTGTGAAGAAACTGTGGATTCTCACATTGTTGGTGGAGTACAATCACTTCGGAAAAAGATCTGGCAGTTTCTTATAAAACTAAACACATCTACCCTATGACCCATCAATTCCAGTCTTAGATATTTACCCTTCAAAACTGAAAATGTATCTTGACAAAAAGGCTTGTATAGGAATGTTTGTAGCAGCTTTATTCATGGTAGCCAAAAAATTTGAAACTTTCAAGGTACAGGCATAAAATGGAATGCTAGTTAGAAATAAAATTTACAAACTCTGATACACACAATAACGTGACCTTAACTCAAAAATGTTATAGTGTTAAAAGAACCTTCCGTAAAAGAGTGCATATTGTGTGATTCCATTTATATGAAGTAAAACAGACAAATTAATCTGTGATGAACAAAAATTAGAACAGTGGTTGCCTCTGGAGGGGTAGAAGTAGGGGGTGACTTAGAAGGGAAAGGAGGGAACTTTCTGGAAGGATAATTCTTTTCTATACGCTAAAAAAGGTTTGGTTTGCACAGATGTATTTGTAAAAGCCCGCAAAAACCTGCAAAATACTTTGAAATGTATCAAAAATAATTTGGAGTAACGCATGGGTGGAAGGATGGATATATGATAAAACGAATATAGCAAAATGTTAATGATAAAATCTGAGTGCGGTGTATATGGGCATTTTCTGCAAAATTCTTTATTTTGCTGTATATTTGACAAATTACATGTTTAAAAAAAATAACATCATAATGTTGGTTGCTTTACCTGTAATTTTTTCTGAATTCATTAAATAATTACACTTACATGGCAAAGAACAGAATCACAAAAGAGTAATGTGAAAAAAAAGACACCACACATATTGAGGTGTCAGTTGAGATTGCTTATAATACATTCTAGAATTTATAGTAGTACTATTCTATATTTTGTTTTATGTAATTTCTCCATGTAATGTATATGACATGAAATTATGTATGTTCTGTAATTTTCTATAGCTACACTTAAATTCCAGGTGTAAGCATGGAAAATTTGCACAGTTAAATACATTTGTGTTTGTGGTTTTATAGTAAACACACAATTGGTGCTCGTTAAATATTAGTTTCAGAAGCAGGAAGTAGATTTGATTGTTTACTAAGGCGTTATTTTCAACTGGAACTAAAAGAATGTTTTCACTGGAAAGGTTTGGAACCACAGGCATGAGCTCTATTTCTGGAGTGGTCAAAAGAGAGGGAAGCAGTACAAAGTGAAGACTGAACCAATCATTTTCTTAGGGTGATGTGTCTATAAGGAAAGTCAGACATTGTTAAATATGAACAGCTACTATGAATGAACAGCAGAAATTTTGTGCCAGAAAATGCATAGATTTTATTGTATTTTATACTTAGCCACATTTTATTATTTATTATTTTTTTTAATTTTTTGCTTGAGGAAGATTAGCCCTGGGCTAACATCTGTGCCAGTCGTCTTCTGTTTTGCATGTGGGATGCCTCCACAGCATGGCTGATGAGTGGTGTAGGTCCTCGCCTGGGATCCAAATTGGCAAACCCAGGCCGCCGAAGTGTGGCATGCAGAACTTTAACCACTCGGTGCGGGGCTGGCCCCCATTTTTTTTTCATCATTTAACTTCTTTTAAATCAGTACAGTTCTGGAATTGTTAGCACATCATAGTTTTTTTTTTCTTTTTAGTGGCTTATAAAATAGTGTATCTTATATTAGATGAAGTTAGTGGACCTTTAATATTCACTCCAAGGTTACCATACTTCATTAGGCCATACCCTGAAACATTTGAATTTTCCATATTTTATTTGTGGTAGATGTTAACAGAACAGAGCAAGAAGTTTACAGTTTTAGAGGCAAGAATCAAGTTTAATAGTTGTTTGCATGAGAGGAAAGTCCAGCCAGCATGTGTAGGAGGCACACAAGGGGAGGCTTCCCTGCCACTTTCATTCCTTCTATTTCACACAATGCTTCTCCAGTCCCCCCAAGATTACTTTCTAAACTCTCTATGATGAAACTTGATTTTGTCTGTCAAAACCACTTCGCCCCTGCAGAATTTATTTTGGAAAGTTTTTTTAATTATGCAAATTGCATTCCTTGATATACATTCACTTGGGGAATTACTGGAAAATGTGCACTTTCACATGCATCATCTATGTAGCAGAGATAATTCTTACCTCAAAGGGTATGGATGGTATTGTATGGATCAATAAAATAACTGATGAAAGTCAATCATAGTGATAAATAGGTTCTGAGCTTTCAAAGTAGTATTAGTCAAGAGTTATAATTATTAGATATGAAAGACCAAAAAATGAAATACACTGTTCTGCTTTGGCATCTTTCTATAAAGAAAACTTGCAGTGGTCCCTGCACTGAACCAAACCACAAGAGCTTTTTGTCTCTCTCTTCCCCCGTGTAATAGGATCAAGCCTTGAGAAGACTGTCTCCCCAAATTAAAAATCCTGATGCCATGTATCACCTCACTATACGTCAAACTGAAATGTCTTCTTAACAGAATCCAGTTTTCATCTATGTTTACACACCTCTAAATCCTCCTGCTGTCCTCAGGCAGGTTTTTTAGGTTTTGCTTATGCAAACATCCTCTGACTATTTTTCTAGGAAGTCCTTTAATGCCGCTGGCCTGCGTGTATTTCCCCATAACGGTGATTGAACTCTATGGTGGGAAGATCTCATTACAGATTATGAAAATTTGAAGATATTAGAAAAATCCTGTGAAAACTGACACACGTCATAAGTATAATCTATTATTATTTCTATTAAGATAGGAAAATTTGAGCAGTTCAGCTTCACTTCACTTTTCTGTTGACAATGAATAAAAACTACACATTCTACTCTGCTATACACAGAGTTCTGGGTGCTGACATGACCAATAATCTGTAGTCATGTAAATCATTTTAGCCACTAATTTTTATGAATTAAAAATAAAACAATCTCTCTTTTAAGGAATATTTTTAAATCATGTATGAAATGATAAATCTCCCTTTTGATACTAGTGGCAAAGTACTCTTTTTGCATTCTAAAAAATTTCCAAAAGCACTTAGGATCATTCTAAAAGATACCAGGGCAGAGCGATGCCATGGAACTTTAACTTTTTACACAGTGCAGAATTAGTATGAAAATAATTCATGCAAACATTATATACAGATTAGCCAATGCATGCATTTTAAAGCATATTCTTCTTGTTTTGCACACTATCTTATTTGCCCCTCCATCTGTTTATCTATCCTTCTAATATAGTTCTGTTACATAAATATTAGGTAAAATTTACTATTTTCATATTTTGTTTCTATAATCTGATTTTTTAATAGAACAAAGGACACACACAAATATGGCCAAAATTAAAAGGCTAAGTTGTCCAAATCACAAATAGGTAATTTCTTTAGGACTTTTGCACACTGAATTCCTACAGATCTCTGTTATTTATTATTAATTGAGGTAGGCACTTAATAGAGAAAATGTGAGGGCTAAGATGGGAACTTTAATTTACTACAGTAAGATTAATAAGAAATTATAAATATTATATTATAAAATAAGACATATCATTGCCAGTTCAAAGTAACCCTGGGAGAGGATTGGGGTGTTGCTAAGATTATACTTTGTTTCGTTTTCCCTGAAGAGTTCAACTGCAGATGGTGTCACCCTGAGTGACAGGAAAATGGTGCTTTGAAAGTTATTTCAAAACGGTGTTGCCGAAAGGAGCACGTCAATTAAAATGTTAATAGAAGATATTGGAAACTTGAGAGCTTAAATTCACAGTGACAAGTTATTTTTAACTTATTAACGTGAGAATTATTTTTCTAAAGATATTTCAATAACTTTTTTCAATTTGGCTTTAAGTATATTTTGCTGTTCTAAGATTAAATAATGAATTATTTCATCAAAACCAGAAAAATGTCTAAGTATCTGCTTATTTGTTATCTAATACACATTCAGGAGAATCAATTTACTATGTGAATTTTTATTACCATAGAGCTCAAAAATTTCAATGGAAAATAAAAATATATGATGTCCCTTTAGTAGCCATCTACTGGATTTTCATAAAACAAACACTTTTATTTCTTAAGGCCACTCCTTTGATCATAGTTGTGATAGCTAGTACAAAACATATTTACAAATTTAAACAATTATATCTAGTTGATTAATTTTTGATGTAGTCAAAATGTTTGCCTTGAAATATTTCTTGGGGCTTCATCCATGACAACATATTGAAGATAACGTGTTATTTCTATCTGTCATAGAGAATGGGTACAGGTAGGGAAGGAGACTGTGGTCATCTGTAGAAGCTCTAGCCAAAGGAAAGACAAATAATAATGTCTCTTTGAGTCTCCAGCATTAACTAGGGAAATTGGGAGAGTTATTAGATAGACTCACTGCAGGGGGCAAGGATAATCGATCTTGAGAACCCAGCTTAATAGAAATATTCTTGAAGAATATAGATATTCAAAATATGGCCAAACATCACAATTTCTGTACAAGATGGAGACCTGAGCAACAGATTCTAGTTCTCTGTCTCTTACCTAGTCTTGGAAATGGCAATGTGGCTAAACAGATTTTCTTCAGCAAGTACGAAACCTATAGGAAGCTTATAAGAGCCTAAGATTATTGAGCTCTTGCATTTCGGGAGGTGGGGGATGGGCAGAAAGAAGTGGCCTTCAGTGAAAGTCCAAAGTCCAGGAAGAGAGGTTGGGCTGCTGTAGAGGATTTTTGTTGCACTCTTTCTCTCTCCCTTGTGTCCTGTCATGATCAAGTCAGTGAGTATGGTTAGGACTGACTTAATTGGAGTAGCAGTTAGAAGGGGTTCAGCTTATGAACTTTTCATGGGATAAATGTTGGGCATTGTTGAAACTTTGGTCTCACAACTCAGCAAAATAAAGTGTCAAGCAAAAAAAAAAAAAAAATCCCAAAAACAGAAAGAAAGAAAAGAGAAAAGAAGAGGGGAAAAAAGAAAACTGCCCAAGAAACATGAAACCAGCGCCTGAGGGACTGGTTCTAAATATCTCTTTCTTTTATTGTGCCAATTGTAGGGTGATGTAAGGTCAATGCTGAGGCTAGGCTGCAGTGGGGAGCCAAGGACAACAATTATGCTTAGGTCTGGCAGGCTCTAGCTCTCCACTGATGACCTGGGAAAGGAGACATTACGGAAGTAGATGAACTGTAATATTTCCGAGAGGACAGATGACACCCATGGTGAAAATAGGAATAGGGAGCAGAGAATCATCCACTGCAGCATAGGAGGCTCTCTTAATTATAGTTTCTTCCAATTTCAACGCACGTGCACACACATATACAGACACACACATGCAAATGAAGTTAGTGCCTAAGGTTTGGCTCACCGTGCAGACAATAGTAACCAAGGCAAAAAAAAGTATTTATAAGATAAAATATTCAACATATCTGAGGAGTTCCCCCATTATGAGAGAAAGGCAATAAATAGTACCATATACTTAAGGAGCCAAGTTAATGTGAATTCAACACAAGATTAAAATAAATGGGAAAATAACCTTAGAGAAATAGAGATAATGGAAATATGAAGGATGATGAAACAATTAGGACACATGACCACTGGAACACATTGGATATGAAAAACAATGTTGAAATATATAACTCAAAGGGATATGTTGCATAGTAAAATAAATATAAAAGTAACTAAAGAGAGAAGGAGTGATCAGATCATTTACGGAGGAACGCTTACATAACGCATTAGAACAGGACCAAGAAGAAGAGAGTGAGGACAAAGCCAAGGTGGGTGGACACTAACAATAGTGTCAATATCCATCACAGAGAAGTCCTAAAGGGAGAGGAAAAGTCTGAAGGTGAGTAACATTTGAAAAAAATAATATCCTATCATGGAATAGATACATAAGATCTCAGGTTAAAAGAGTTCATAACACGATATGCAGAATAGCCAAGATTTGAAACATACACACACTCTAGAAACAATATAGTGAGTTTTAGGAATATTAACCTCAAGAAAATATTTTTTAATAGTTCAATTTATTTTAAAATTTTTTACTAAGATATAATTGGCATATAACATTATATTAGTTTCAGGTATACAACATAATGATTTGATATATGTATATTTTGCAAAGTGATCATCACAATAAGTCATGTTAACATCACCATACATAGTCACAATATTTTGTCTTGTGATGAGAACTTTTAAGATCTACTCTCTTAGCAACTTTCAAATATAGAATAGATTGAAAAAATGTGGTGTACATATATATATATATACACACAACAGAATATTATTCAGACAAAGAAGAGGAAAATTCAGCCATTTGTGACAACATGGATGGAACCTGAACACATTATGCTAAGTAAAATAAGTTAGACAGAGAAAGAAAATATTATTTTGAAGTCCCCACTATCAAAAAGCAGATCACATGCAAGGAAAAAGTTTGAGATTGAGAACCCACTCACCAAAATAAACAAAAAACAAATTTTTACTAAACCTTTATATCTAGCTAATATATAATTTAAATAGGAGAGTTAAATAAAGGTATTTTAAGTCATTAAAAAATCAGAATGTTAATTTCACTGAGGCTGTCTTTTGTAAAAAAGAAAAACATCTCTGGGTAGGTTTATTCTACCAGGGAGGAATTTAAATCCAGAACAAAGCAATGAGTTTAGGGAACTAAGGGTGACTTAAAATCTTTGTAAAACCCATTGTCTAAATAAGTAATGAGCACAGTTTTTAGAGTTTTTGTTGTTGTAAATGGTAACTTGATTTTTATAATATTATTTCATAGCTCTTGCCAATATAGAAAAACAGTGTTTATGCTGATAGGGTGATCTTCTATTGAGCTTCCTTGCCTAACTTTCTTAGTTCAAATAGAAAACTCAAAAGAAAAACGTACAAATGACTTAAGTGATCATTGATTCTCAAAATACATCAGTTTCTATTTCCTTCTTATCTTCATGCTTATCATATGTCCTAATTGAATTGTTTTGACAAGGATTTCCAGGAATATTTTGAACACTTGCAGTAATATCAGGCATATTTCAGATACTCTTTGCTTTTTTTTACAATTTAACTTGTCTGAAATCAGGATGCTCCTGGCATTGAAGACATTGCATAATATATTTTTTTTCTGTTTTAGTGGCTTATACAACAATTGTGTCATAAAACTGATGGCATCTTCTATTAGATAAAATATACTAAAAACATTAACATTCACTCTGAAGTTACCATTCTTTATCAGGCAATACATTGAGAAACTTGATTACTCATTATAATATGAGCAGTAGAAGAGGTTGACAGCACAGAGCAGGTAGTGTACACTTTTTCGGGGCGATTGTCATGTTTAACACTTGTTGGTATGGGAGAAAAAGTCTACCAGCGTGTGAAGGAGATCTACATGGGGAGACCTCCCTGCCACTTGCACCACTTTTACTCATATCACCCCACATCTAGGTCAACCTGAAATGTGTGCTTTACTATAGAAAATTTTCACATATATTTACATATGTGTGGACAATTCTATTTCCTGCTGTTGGTCTTGCCCAGAAGGTTTTACAGATTTTGTTTGTGGAGATATCCCCTAACTGCTTCTCCAGCAAGTCATTTTTTTTTTTAATAGTTTCTTTTTTTTAAACCACTTTATTGAGGTATGATTGACATACAAAAAGTTGTAGGTATTTGATGTATACAACATGAGTTTGGAGATAAGTATACACTTATGTAACCGTCACCACAATCTATGCCATAAGCATATCTATCATCTCCAAAGTTTCCTACTGCCCTGTTTATTTATTATTTTGTGTGTGTGTGTTAAGAACACAATCTAAGATTCACCCTCTTAGCAAGTTTTTAAGAATACAATACAGTACTGGCAATTATAGGCACTATGGTGTACAGTAGGTCACTAGGACTTATTCATTTTGTATAACTGAAACTTTGTACCCTTTGACTAGTACTTCCCATTATTCTCCTCGCCCAGACCCTGGCAACCACCATCTACTCATAAATCCAGCAAATCTTTTCATGACTGTTCGACTGAATGGATTTTCCTGTAGTAGTAATAACTTTATGGGGGAAGATCTCAATATGGATTATTATTATTATTATTATTATTATTTTGGAAATGTTAAAACAAGCCTTTGAAGTAAGTCACAAGATATGGATATAATCTATTATTTATTCTATTAAGAAGTCATTTAAAAATTTTTGTTCAGTTTAGTTTCATTTAACTTTTCTGTTGACAATGTATGTGAAATATACATTTGGCTCTGAAATGTACAGAGTTCGGGGTGCTGAAATGATACACGATCTATATTAATATAAGCAAATTTAATCACTTGTTTTATGACCAAAATAGACTAATCTCTCGGTAAATACTCTTAGTAAATTATATAAATCATACTTACTTTTTATTAGGCAATTAATCTCCCTTTCAAAACTACTAGGAACTACAAAGTCCTGAACAAACTTAGCATTCTAAAAATGTTCAGTGAGCATTTGGAATTGTTCTTAAAGATAAAGAAGGGGCAGTTATATGCTTGTAACATATTATTCATTGTAGATCCAGTTTTAAAAATCATGCAATACATTGCAGTTATATGAACAATGCATACTTTTTAAGTATCTGCTTTATCTGCCTATTATTATATTGATTTCTCAATTTATCCTTTTCTCTAACTTACTCCTGTTTTATAAATACTAAGTACAATTTAGTATTGTTTAATTTTTGTTTTTAAAATATGGACTGTTGTTTTGTTACAAATGCAAAAGATAGCAGATAAACATAGGGCCAAAATTAAATGGCTAAACTGCCCAAGTCACAAAGAAATATTCTTATAGGACTTTTGCATACAAACTACCAATCTCTGCGATCAGTTATTGATTGAGGTAAGCCCTGACTAGAACAAACCTATGATGTAAGGACTTGGATGGGAACTTTAATTTCATGAAAATGAGGTAAATAAGGGTAATTATAAAATAAACAAGATAAGACATCTCCATCTCTAACAAATCCTAGGAGAGGATTGGTGACTTGCTGAGGTTAGGTTGTGTTTAATTTTCCCCAAAGGGACCAAATTGTACATAGCCACCTTATATAACAAGAAAATTTTGTTATGAAAAACATTTACTTCAAAATGGTGTTTCAAAAGTGATCTCTACTATTAAAATTTTAACCAAAGACTGTGTAGAAGCTAGAGGGTTTAAACTCGTGTAACAGAAGTTATTTTTCTAAAGATACATTTATGAGATTTTTAAAATTTTGGTTTAGGAGTATTTTTTTTTTTTTTGGTGAGGAAGACCAGCCCTGAGCTAACACCCATTGCTAATCCTCCTCTTTTTGCTGAGGAAGACTGGCCCTGGGCTAACATCGTGCCCATCTTCCTCCACTTTATATGGGACGCCGCCATGGCATGGCTGACAGGCAGTGCGTCGGCGGGCGCCCGGGATCCGAACCGGCGAACCCCGGGCTGCCAAGCGCGGACTAAGCCGCTGCGCCACCGGGCCGGCCCCGGTTTAGGAGTATTTTTATTGTAAGATAAAGTCATGAATTGGCAAATCAAAAGTGGAAAACAGAGGCTGGCCCGATGGTGTAGTGGTTAAGCTTGCATGCTCCACTTTGGCAGCCGGGGTTCACGCATTCGGATCTCCGGCACAGACCTATGCACCACTCAACAAGCCATGCTGTGGAGGCATCCTACACACAAAATAGAGGAAATTGGGCACAGATGTTAGCTTGGGGCCAATTTTTCTCAACAACAACAACAAAAAAGGAAAAACAATTCCTACAATTGCAATAGACAGGAGTCTCTTTTTTCCTGTTTGGCTTTTTATTTTTACAGCTCACAACTTTCAATAGGAAATTTAAAAATGTGAATAGGCCACCAATCACTGAGTTTTAATAAAAAGAACCTTTTCATCTTTCCAGGGCTGATGTTTAATCAAAGTTGTGATATATCCAATAACAGTCTCCATAATGAAAACAATGTTATATAATTTTTATCATGTCTGTATATAGAGACATTTTTATAATGCTTTATAATTAAATAATTATGTTCCAATTAACTAATTTTCAATGTCTTCAACATCTTGGCATTGTAACATACCATGTGGTTTCATCTCCTACATCACACTGAAGATAACACTGCCACAGAGAAGAGGGACAGGTAGGGGGAGAGAGGTGTGTCTATATTAGGTCTAGGTAGAGGAAAGGCAAAGAATGGGAATGTGTGCCTTTGTGCTTCCAGCATTAACTAGGGAAATTAAGGAGAGCTATTACATAGACTTATCACACAGGGCAAGAATATTTGATTTGATAAGCTGGCTTAATAGAAATATCCTTTAAGAGTATGTATGTTCTAAAAAATTGGCAAGACATCACTAATTTTCTTGTAGGTTGGAGACCTAATCAATAGTTACTAATTCTCTGTCCCTCACCTAGGCCTGGAGATGCCAGTAGTGAGACAGGGAATTAGAGTTCATTTTAATAACTACAAAAGCCTGTAGGATGTTGATATGCTCCTAATATGGTTTAGCTTTTGCATTTTCTGGGCAGCAGAAAGAAGTGGCCTTCAGTGGAAGTCCAAAGTCCAGGGAGAGAGACTGGGCTGCTGTACAGGATTTTTGTTGCTCTTTTTCTTTCCCCTGTGTGTCTTGTTGAGATCAGGCCAGTGAATGTAATCAGGAAGGGTTAATAGGGTCGTACTTGGAAGAGGACATCTTGTGAACTTGGATGGGTTGAGTGCTTGCCAAGCTTGAAATCTTGGTCTCAGAACTCAGCAAAAAAAGTCACCAGGAAAAGGAGACAAGAAAAGATAAATAATAGAGGAAAGAGAAATTTGCACCAGAATGACGACAAGAGTTTCCTAGAACTAGGTTCCAAAATACCCATTTCTCTTACTTTGCCAAATGTAAGGTAATGTTGGTGATGATGCTAGAGACAGGCTGGAGTAGGGAACCAAGAACCAAGAACAACAAATACACTTAGGTCAGGTAACCTCTAGCCCTTGTCATTAAAAACAATACAGCCAACCAGCGAGGAGAGAAGTTATTGAGATAGAGTGGCTGAGATGCTTTCTTGGACACAAGAAAATGCCTATCTGTTGGGACAGAGGATTAGGAATATGGGAAATTCCATGTGTAGATTAAAAGACTCTCTGAATTGATGCTTTTCTTCCATCTCCACCAACACACCAAGAACAAAATAAAGCTAGGACCCAGCCTTGTCTGATTTGTACAGACATAACTAACTGAGGCAACATATATATTAAGGGAGAAAAATCAGTATATCTGAGGAGCTCCTGAATTAAAATACAAAACCAACAACTGGAACAACATATACTAAAGGAAGAAGAATTTATTTGAAAGTAAGTGCAAATTTCAAATAAGCCTAACAAAAGTCTTAGAGAAATAAACATAATAGAAATCTGAATGGTCATTAAGCAATTATGAGCACAGTCATTTGAAAAAAAAAGGTGAAATGGATAACTATAAGGAATGGATTGCATAATAAAACAGATTAAAAAGTAGCTAAAGAATGAATTAATGAGCAGAAGTGTTGGTGGACAAACTTTCAGAATTCATTAGAAAGTGACCAAGAGTTAGAGAATGAGAACAAAGTCAAGATGTATGGAAACTAAAAGGAAAGTGCAAATATTTATCAGAGAGGCCACAGAAGGAGAAAAAGTACAAATGAATGGGATGAAATATCTGAGAAAATTATAATATTCCTTCATAAAATATAGAAGATTTCTAAGAGTAAATAACATTCTATGTAGAACAGCCAAGGTTTAAACACACGCACACACAAGCGCGCATACACAGACACACACATCTAGAAACAGTATAGTCAAGGAAACATAAAAGCAAGAAATTTTTTAAAAATTTTCTATAAAGGGAAATCAGATCCCCTATAAAGGAAAAGATTAAGAAATGAGTCTGACTTTTCAAAATAAACATGGGGAGTAAAAGAAAATAAAGAAATATCTTCAAAGTGTTAAAGTATTTTTTTAACAAAAAAAATTATATCTTGCTTACTTTTAATTTAAATGAGAGAACAAAATAAAGATATTCATAATCACAAAAATGTCAAAATATTTACTTGACAGAGGCTGTCTTTGGGTAACAAACTCTGGATAGATTTATTCTACCAGGAGTAATTGTAATTTAGAAACATATCAATGAGTTATGGAAAATAAGAAATAAAATGTTAGTAAAATTCATTGTATAAATAAGTGTTGAACCCTGTTTAGAGTTTTCATTGTAGTTGTAAATAGTAACTTAATTTTAATAATATTTTCATAGTAGTTATTACCTATATGTTGGAACACTGTTTATTTTGATAAGATGATTTTTTAATCCGGCTTCCTTGCTGAATGAACTCTCTAATAAGTTTAAATAGAAAATTCAATAAGAGAAATATACAAATAACTTTGATCATTCTATCTGCAAATAAGTATATCAGTTTTCTTTTCCTTTGAATCTTTATACTCTTCTCATTTCTTTGTTAAACTGTTTTGATAAGTACTTCTAGCAATATTTTTGAACACTTCCATTAATATCAGGTATATTTTAATGTTTTCTATATACATAATCAGATATTTCTACAAAGATGAGCCTTTTATTTAATCAAACTTAATTTGACACTACAGATTTTTGTGAGATTCTCTTTATTACATAAGAAAAAATTTGGTATTTCTCATTTTATTTGGGATAAGGAAGAAATCGTTTTTCACTGTAACAGTGTGATCAGCACTCAATTCCTGAAGGGGAAGAGTTCAGAGAACATCTCTCACCTGTGTCTGAAGCACAGCGCTCAGAGACTGGGGTGTAAAGAGTGGATATAAATACAAATTAATAATACCAGCTAATATTTACTGAGTGCAAAAGCACCAATTTTCTAAGACTTTACATGTCAACTCATTTGATCCTTACAGTACACTTTTGAAGTACGTGCCCTAATTATCTCTTTTTTACTTATGAGGACACAAAAAGCTCGATGGTCCTGTCCACATTCAGAGCAGGTACATGTTGTAGCCTGAATTCACATCTGCTGGGTGGCATCACTGTTTGCTCTCCAAATCTCTGAATTATACACTTACAACAAATTTATTTGCTGCTGTGAAGTATATATGGAAACTGAATATTGTTTCTGCTTCACAATCACTTGTTAAAATTCATTCTATATTCTATTAAATTTGTATTCAGTTTTTAGAAATGTGAAAGGCATGGCAAATAAAAGTCTTTTCACCCTCATCTAAAAATTAAAATTGCCATTTTTATGATTTTCCCTGAAATATTTGTGTTCTGAATGTAGTTGAGATAATATAAGAATGGGGTTCTTACACTCAAGGGAGTGCCCCTGCACTTATCATGCACTTCCAACTTACCTAGGTTTTTTGGGGGGAAATACTTTTTATAATATTTTATAAATATTTAATATACTAAATATATTAATATTTATAATAGTTTATTTATAACAGTAAATATATTAAATATTATAGAATATATAAATATATTTGTAGTTAATGCAATGTGAGCCATCACAAAATTTAAAATTAGAGAATGCAAAGTTATTTCTTCAATACTTCCTTATTTGAAATCCTCTCTTAGACAAAGAATTATCCTCACATCCTTGAACCAATCACATCCCTTGCACCCTGCATTCCATTTGTTACATTTCCCCCAACTTTCCAAAGAGAAGCAACTTTATGCTCCTCTGGCACTTATCATATATTACTGGTATATCTTTTGGAATTTATTTATTTTTAATATGTCACATTGCTTATATATAGTTTATAATTCCTTTGAAATGGAGGCGACTACCTCATATATATATATATATATATATATATATGTATATATATGCACATTACAGTTTGTAGTCATTGCTGGGTAAATATTTGTAGACTAATTACATACAATGTTTTTTTATTCCTGCTTCTCATATGTGTATAGAAATTACAATGAATATATGAAACCACTTCCAACTAAGTAATATCTATCTTGCAAGTAATGAGACTGGACTCTGCTTTGTGGATTGCTTTAATGATTGATTTGAAATAGAAATCAATGAAAAAGGGAAGAGTTCTTAGTGAATGTTACTTGTGGAGGGAAAACAAACATCAGGGAGGATCGGGACAATGAGAAAGCTGGGGAGGGAGTTAAACACAGTAAGACGCTACTTTAGTACAGGTTTTATTGCAAGGACTCAGTTTTGTTGTCAATTAAATTATGTCGACCTTAAGAACTATAAATCATGTGTTTTAACTATGAGGAAGACATTGAACTCAATCCTTAGCTCCACCATTAATAAGGATTACAACAATGCTCATTCAGGTTGTATCAGAACAAGAGAGGGTGATGTTGATGTCAGTAAACTGAGGCCCTTACTGATTGATATAAATTAGGATTTCAAGTACAATTAAAACCAAATAAAATTCAGTAAGCCCTACTGGAGCAAAAGAAGATAAAAGAGGTGATATCTCCCTACCTTCGCAGCACAATATATGATCAATGTGTTATTTATCTCAGTAAAATAGACAAGTAGCTTTGCAGATTATTCTACCACTGTGTGACTGTCTCCAAGACCTCGTATATTTTTCATGATGGTTAATGACTTCATCAGCATAGGAGCAGGAGCTAACTGAAAGAAATTAGCTTGGTTATACAACATTGTCTCAAAAAATCAGTCACTAAGGAAAGAGACCATCTTCTTAAAGATATAAACTGATTTTATTAATAGCTAACTAAATCTGATCAGCATGAGTTAATTAAATCTGAATTGAATTCATGTAATGGGTTAAAGGAAGTCAGTTATCAAAAAAAAGATGATAAATTCTAGTCTTGAAATAAAATAGGTTTCTCTTATTGTGGTAATCACTTCACTATATATATATATATATGTACATCAAATATATATATATATATACATCAAATCATTATGTTGTACACCTTAAAATTACACAATGGTATGAGTCAATTAGATCTCAATAGAGCTGTAGGAAAAAAGATTCTAAGAGTACTACATCTCACCATGATTAGAATAGTGTTATTTCAGTGAATGGATGTATCCAGCATTGTATAATGCATGTAGTACAATAAAGACCTGTAAAAAAGACACTTCTAAGAGTGCTACTTGTTTGCTATGTCGAGAACAGTGTTAATTCAGTAAATGGATGTTCCAATACTCCCCCATACCATGGGTTTCTTCCTTCAAGATTTATTATGTGTTTGAAGGGGGAAGCTGGATTAACAGTTTTTTTCCTTTTCTTGTTTCATTGTGATAAAATATACATAACAGAAAATTTACCTTGCCCTGTTCCAGCTCTGCCTAATTGAAATAAAATACTTATTTGAATTCTCTTTTAGAATTTTGAAAGACCAGATCACTCTTCTTTATGAGGATGTATTTCTAAACGCTGCGAGAAACCAAGCTCTGTGATACATACTCATGACAGTAGTGACAAAGGGAGAGATAGTGAGTTGACTTTCCTTGGGGCATGATGCAATACCACAGCCAGTGAGGTGAGAATTGGCTAAAAGAGTCTGTAAAGGAGAAAGACTATTTTATTACAGATTTGCTATTTCACTAAAAAAAGCAATGTAGATATTGTTATCCACAATTAAAAGTAAGGCAGAGATGGAGAATACCGGCAGCCTTGCCAGGGTGGGGCCAGCCGGGCTACTGGGGTATCGCTTAATAACAGACACCTGCTGGGGACCCCTTCAGGCAGCAAGTCCAAATAGGACTGATTGTCGCCAATTTGTAGCTGCCGCCTCAGGGTGATTTTCGGGGGTGGCCCCTTCCTCACTGGAGACTCTGCAGGTGGTTGGGGCGGGACCCCAGCTCCACCCGCCTGGACAGCGCTGGTGGCCCAAAGCCAACTCAGAAGTGCGATCTGGCAGGTGCGAGGCGCACAGTTGAGCGTAGCAAGGGACCCGGAACAGAGCAAGGGAACAGGAGAGGCCAGGTCGCAGGAGCAGGATCTGAATACACATGGCATCTGCCAGCTTCCAAGGCGTAAGTAACACAGATAGGCATATTCGCCTTGGAGACAGAGCTGGAGGATTCTGGCCTGCCTTGCCGGCGTGGTGCCGGGCAGGCTGATTGGGGTATCATCTAGTCAGCCTCACCTGGGAGCCCTGGTTGCTGGAGACGCCCGGGACCCCTTCAGGCAGCAAGTTCATATGTGGACTGACTGTTGCCAAATTGTAGCTGCCGCCTCAGGGTGATTTCCCGGGCGGGAACCCTCCTGACTGGAGAGGATGCAGGTGGTTGGGACCAGGCCCCATCTCCACAGGCCTGCTGAAGGGCTGTGAACTGCGCATCCGTATGCCCAGCAGTTGGGGAGCTACGGCTGTGTTGAGGGTCAAAAGTCGGGAGAGGCCGGGTCACAGGAGGGGCCCTTGGGAGACAAGGTGTATGCCAACTCCCAAGCCCTAAAGTACTGAATGGGCAATATTCGCAATGGATGCCGAGCTGCCTATTTAGTGTAGGCCGAGAGGGCTGGCCGGGGTTTCTTCTATTGAGAGACACCTGGGAGCCCCGGTTGCTGGAGAAGTCTGGGACCCCTTAGGAAGCAAGTCCAAATGGGACTGACGGGCACCAATTTGCAGCTGCCGCCTCTGGGTGATGTTTTGGGGATGGGCGCCCTCCACACTGGGGACTATGCAGGTGGTTGAAGCTGGGACCGAGCTCTACAGGCCCCGAGGGCCCCCTCTGTCGGAAGCTGGCTGAAGAACTGTGATCAGTGCATGCGCGTGCTGCGCAGTTCAGTGTAGCCAGGGACCTGGAACAGTGCGTGGTAGGGAGCAGCCGGGTTACAGGAGCAGGATCTTGGGGACACAGGGCATCTGTCTACTTCCAACCTCTAAACTACACAAGTGTGCATATCCCCCCGAAGGCAGAGCTGGAGGATACTTGCCTCCCTGCACATAAAGATGCTTGCTTTTAGGACGATTTGAGCATAGTTTATTAGGATGTCCTAGACACAGAAAAATTTCCATGATCTAGGTAACACACACACGGCTGGAAACGATGGAAACCAGGTGGAGAAAATCAGGTTGATGGAGGAAAGTGACTCAATGATTGCTGTTTCTTTATTTATTGTCAGTTTACTTTTCTTTGGGATTATAGTGAGGTTTGGACATACTTTTTATTTTAAAAATGCCCCATTTTTTTTCGGTGAGATATGAGAGCTGGGAAGAGGGAGGGTATAGGTAAAAAAGAGGTGGCATTGATCATTTTGTAATGAACAGGCTGATGGTCAAAAGGGACTTGAATATTGACATCCTGCACATAGGCTGTGCGTGAGACTCATTTCTCAGATCATAGTATCTGATCTGTATTCAGGGATGATCAGAATCCTGTGCCAATCCTCCTGACTCACTCTTATTGGCACTGGAAAGTGTATTTATGAATTCTTCCTAAGAAACACGAGCGGCTATCATTGACCATGGCTCATTCTCTCCTTCTTGTCAAACCCATGTGAAAAATCAGATAACATGAAGAAGGCTGCTTGGTTGTTATATAACAATCAAAGCACGTACAGTAATAAAAACAGTGTAGTATTGACATAAAGACAGACATATAGACCAATGGAAAGGATAGAGAACCCAGAAATAAACCCTTACTTTTATTGTCAAGTGATTTTCAAGCCCAAGCCATTCATTGGGGAAAAAAGTCTTTTCAACAAATGGTGTTAGGAAAACTGCATATCCATATGCCAAAGAATGAAGTTGTATCCTTGCCTTATACCATATTTAAAAATTAAGTCAAAATGGATCAAAGACCTATATTTTAGAACTAAAACTGTAAAGCTTTGGAAGAAAACATTGGGGAAAAGCTTCATAACATTAGATTTGGCAATGATTTCTTGGATATGAGACCCAAAGCCCAGGCGACAAAAGAAAAATAGATAAATTGGATGACATCAAATTAAAAATTTCTGTGTAATAAAGGATACAATAAACATTAAAAATGCCACCCATAGAATGGGAAAAATTATTTGCAAATCATGTATCTGATAAGGTTAATATTCCAAACATATAAAGAACTCCTACAACACAATAACAATAAAAAATAAACAATCTGATTAATAAATGGGTCAAGGACTTGAACAGATATTATTCTAAGGAATATATACTAATGGTCAATAAGCCCATTGAAAGATGTTCAATATCACTAATCATTAGGGAAATGCAAATCAAAACCCCAATGTGATGCCAGTGCATATCCATTAGAACAGTTACTATCAAAAAAACAGAATATCACATGTGTTGGTAAGGATGTGTTGAAAATGAAACTCTTGTGCACTGTTGGTGAGAATGAAAATCATGCAGCTGCTATCGAAAACAGCATGGTGGTTTCTCAAAAAAATTAGAAAGAATTACCAATGATCCCCCAATTTTACTTTCGTGTATATACCCCAAAGTATTGAAAGCAGAAACTCAAAGAGATGTTTGCTCACACATATTCATAGCAGCATAAGTTCAACAGCTGAAAAGTAAAGCAAGCCGAACGGCCATTGGCAGATGAATGAATAAACAAAATGTGGTGTACACATACCATGGACTATAATTCTGCCTTAAAAAGGAATGATATTCTGAAACATGCTACAAAATGGATGAACACAGATTTGAAGATATTTGCTATGTGAAACAAGCTAGTCACAAAGGAGAAATACTGTATGCTTCCACTTATAGGAAGTACCTAGCATAGTCAAACTGATAAGTACAGATGGTAGAATGGGTTTCCAGGAGCTGGGGGCAGAGGGAAATGATGAGTTATTGCTTCATTGGTATGGAGTTTGACTTTAGTAAGATTAAAAGTTCTGGAGATGAATAGTAGTGATGGTTGCACAACAATGTGAATGTACTTTATGCCAGTGAACATCAATGCCATGTAACTTTAAAATGACAAAAATCGTATATTTTATGGGAATCTGTGCTGTAAAAGGGATAGAGACTTTTATTTTCATTGTTTATAAATATCACAAATGCAGTTTACAAAAGGGATTGATATTTTATGATTTTGTGGCTTGCTGTAAAATCCAATGTGTAAAAAGAACTGAGAGGTTAGGCATCTCCTCTAAGCCATCTATTGAGGGATCACATTTCACTGGGTTCCCAATTTTAAGAGGAACTCAGTGGGTCGAGTGTAAGTTTGCAATAAGATAGTAGAATGATTTTCAGTTGTTCTCACCTTTTTGTCACACACATGCTTACAGTCACTTAAGCAATGTGTGTATTTTCCAGCACACAGGTTTCCTGTTTATAATAGTTAGTCACTACGTTCTCATCCAGTGATGTCTATTCCTCCTTCTGGAAATATTTAGACTTAATACCAGCCTTCAGTTACACCTGACCATGAAACTGAATAATATGCCAATTTCATATTGTTTCCACAGATACGCCCTGAAAAGAGGAAGTAGGGCTGGTCTTACTCTACAAAAGCTGGAAATATTGTCCAAGGATATTTCCTTGTTTTTATTTTTAAAAATGCCTCATGGATCATGCAGGCAACATCCTATAAGAGGAAGCAAACTCAATTGTATCTCTGCTGGCAATATTCTCTCTTATTGATAAATGAACCCCTGGTGCTCAGGTTTGGTGAGAAGTTGACAGCAGAACATGATGTGTAAACTCTGAAATCAGATCGACTAACATTTCAGTCTCTGCCAATTACAAGCTGATGGAGAAGGGTGAAATCAAATCAGAGAAACCTGCAAGTTGTAACAGGGCCTGTGACTTGAGAGCAGTCAAACGGAGGTGTTCATCATGCGAAGACCTTTATATAAACATTTGCTCATTTAGTCATCCACTCGTGCTGTGGGCTCTGGGTTGGACGTGGTGCTCCAGAGTGATCTGCCTTTCCCTGGGACAGGGAAGACCCACATTGCTGGTTCACTGCTCCTAATCCCACACTGTCTCCCAGGCCTCAGTTGTGTAGCCCCATACTCATCCATCCACTTCTACCCCAACCTCCCCCTGCATCTCAGATTCTTACAATAGAGAGGCCATGCCTTCCAGTTCAGAGTGGCCCAAAGTATGTGGAGATCAAATCTGGGGAGTCCACCCAACAATCGTGCCTGCCTTCTTCTGCACAGTGTCTTGTGTCTCTCCTCTCAAAAATACCCCAACACTTACGTGAACTCTCCACATTAAGGAAATCGATGTAGCTTAGGAAAACACAGAAAGTGTATTCATCTCTTGCCCTTAACACACTAAATATCAGCAGTGGCCAACTCAGGTCATAGAGTTGCTTCTCTAGGGCAGGAAATATTAGTCTCCAGCAATCCAGGCCATGCGGATTCCTGCCGCACATCAGGAGAATATGGATTTGAGTAATTCAAAAGCCCGAGGTGAACACATTCTGTCACAAGGGATTGTGGAGAGAAGACAAGGAAGAGCAAGGAAGTTAAAAGTCAGAGGTATGATTTCCAGCCCTAATTGTTCATCCCCTGTCCTGGCAATACCCATGCTCAATGGGGTAGGGAGCTTTAGGAATATTGGGAAAGGTGTAGAGGTGACTAGACAATTGGGAATACTGGTATGCTTCCCTGGGAGAACACTTGTGAACTACCCGCCTCTGAGGGATGCTTTGAGTTAGGGGTCTTGCAGTGTGGCCTTCATAAAGAGAGAGATCAAACTGCTGGAATCCATGTCCTGTTGGTGTGCTGGTGGGATCCCTGAAGTTTCCAGGTGCCCTAGGAACAGCACACAAAGTTGCCTAAAGTGCTCTGGGATGAACAAGAGGGAGGGGAAATCCAAGAGAACAGCATTTTATCTAAAGAGTGTATTTGCGAAAAGGGTCTTTCAAAAATACTGTATTTAATTAGAACACATTTACTGGATTAGACTCAAATTTATTTTTTGTTGTCTTATTTGTTTTTTCAAAATTTTGTTTGTTCCAGTATTTAGCAGCAATAGTAGTGAAGAAGGTCAGATCAATTCATGGAAAATAAACGAGTCAATATTTTTCTTACACTCTTCAGTGTACCCTTGGCAATTTTCTGAACTGGAGAGCTTTGTTATGTTGATAATGCTACGTCCTGCTGTTGCCCACAAAGGAAAGCTTAACCACCTGCCACTTACAAAAACACCTCCCAGACTTCTTGGCTCTAGCAGCCCAAGCTACTTTCCAAAGTCCTTTAATAGTTACTTTGTCCTGCTATGTATTTTTAAGACAGCTAAATGGGAGAGTGGGCAGGTCATATATATGCTATCTACGACTCGTATATTAGGGAAATTAATAAAAAACTTGACACATGACATATGCTGACACCTACAATATGGGGAAACTTTTGTGAAAAGAGTTTTGGAGAATACCTTAATTTTATTCAATTTGGCTGCTGAAAATTAATCTTCAATAACATTGAGCTAAGATGCCCAATAATCCATACATATGGAAGTTGTATTAGTACTTTTTAATTATGTTATAATAAAAATAATCTTGTAAATGTTTTTGATGTTTACTTGTGTAGGAAATACTAATTGCTTTTCTGGAAACTAGCAATGAACACCTAATTTATATGGTCAACATATTGCCGTGAGATGAGCTCATTTTTGAGCACCTAAAATTGCTCTTATGGACAATATGGTAAAGTTGCATATACCTCATTTCTCAATGGTTTTAGTATTCCAAAACTAAAGAAATGCCCACGGTGATACTGTGAGTAGCTGAGATAACTACAAAGAGTGGAAACCTTTGAGCTATCTGGCTGACCATCCAGTCATCCTTGGATTACCCCCAAAATCTGTGATTTTCAGATCTTTGGTTCTTTTTTCCTAGTGATCAGAATCTGGAATCTGAAAATTTGAATATCCAAATTTAAAAGAAAGATAAAACCATATGTTAAGTCACATTCATTGTTAGTATGGTTACAAATGCAAATTCACACTGGATGATTTAACTCATCATTGCCAGGTCACTTAACAATTCTTGAGGATTTGTGAGCACCAAGTTGGATCATACAGAAATATACCTACTTACAGTTTGCCAGTCCTTTGCATTGTCCTCTGTCGTTCACACTGCTGTGACAACATTTTGGCATTTTGCACAGCATCTCCAGTCCAGTTCTACAGTGAAAGAGTAAAAACCAAGCACATGATCTTATTAAAATTTCCCTAAGATTCTTGTTTGTTTTCTGAAAATCCAAGTCTAGTAATATCCTCGACTGTGTAAGATAAAAATTAAAATAATATTATTCTTAAATATTCTGGTTGGAAGAGGAAGGCAAACATTTTAAGTTAATGTTTTAGCCATTGATTCACAAAATCAAAATTTGGTAATAACATTCAGATGTAGCTTCTTTTTCAGACGTAGTCAAGAGTTGAAGGAAATGCTTCCAGTAAGTCAGACCAGGATTAGGACTTCATCCTGGTCATTTATTAGCCGTTTTGCCCGGGATATGCTATTTAATTTCTTTGTATCTCAGTTTCTGCATCTATAAATGTGACCCATTATTCACACCCAAAGTTCATTTCAAAGATTTCATGAGCTACCCCATGTAATACAATTGTGATATGCTAAACCCTCTACTACACGCACAATTAATAAATGACAGCTTTGATTAGAATTAAGTACACTCTCAGGCATCTCAATTTAAAATTGTGATTAATAAAAAATGATAAGTAGCATAACATGCCAGGATCTGTTATCAATGCTGTATATTTTTTCCCTTACTTTAGCCTTGCAGCAACTCTATAAGGGAGGTACTATTATTATCCCCATTTGCAAATGAGGAAACTGAGGCACAGATATGTCATCAGGTAGATGTCAGCAACTGCGATTCTACAAGTAAGGTGAAAGGTACAACCTCTTTATTGGTAGTTACAGGACAAATAATCTCCCTACCACTCACATCCTCTCATTGTGCACATCCACTTAAAAGACTGCAACTTATTGCCAACAAAGTGTGGAGGTTGTTTTTTTACTATAAACTTTTATGTAAATCATTTCGCTACTCTTTGGAATAATTTTTGGATTACAAACTAGCTTAGATTTTCATTATATTCCCTGGCATCCGAAGTTTAACTGTCATATGTATATGCTGCCATCTTGTGGTCATTTCCTAGAATTACCCTTCATGTTGAATTGACTAAACCATGAAATGAGTTAACTCAGCCTGGCCCTCAGTAAGAACATGGTTTGCGGGTTTTGATTTATTCATACAAGAAAGATACGATTTTGTCATGGCTTCATCTAACTGGATGAATAGATATTACAGAACACATTACATCAGGGTATAAGATCCTCCAAATGTGGGAATGTCATTGTACTCATTAGTAAAGAAATCCTGCCTATTGTGGCCAGATTACCAAATGATCAGGGCTGGACTTAACTGCTAACTCACAGCTGATCACTTGTGGTGGACTCTGTGATGCGTTACCCAGGTCCCTTTCTGCAATGAAGCACTTATTCCCCCAGCAGCTGGGAGTCCTCCCCACGGGTAGATCTACTATCTGCCCTCTCTAAAAATTGCCGTTGTGCATGAGTATATTCCCTTCTCTGGGGCAGCTCACATGTGAGAACTCTTAGATGTGGGGACTGTAAATGCCAGGTCACCTCTCTCCACTTGGGGGCAACTCAGAAGGACCATCATAAATTTATAGCTTCCGTGGGATTAGCTGAAGCCCCTGTTGTGACTACATTACAACCCCACTTCTCTGTCTATCCATCCTGCTTCTCTCCCTACCTCCACATGTAGGTGTAAATCTGGAGATTTTCCCCAATAAATGTCCTGCATGCAAATCTCTGTCTCATAGTCTACTTACCTACCTGCAACACTCATCACATAGTTTGCAGTTCAGACCTCCTTGAGGAAGCTCTTTAGGACGTTCTCTCTGATTCATGTTGGTAAGGTACTTTTTCTGTGGTACTTCCCCGATTAAATCACAAGTGAGTATTCAGTTTTATTGCATCAACACTATGAATTCTGGCTTGAACAAATGATTCTATTTGACCAGGTCCTATCCCTGTATACTGACAATTTTTCCCTTTTTTGGGGAATTCTCTGCCTGGTAGTTGTGTTTGTCTTTTCACTCCTATTCTTGTTCCTTAAATTTGTTGCTACTAATTCTATCAGCTCCTTCCCATACATGTCCTATGCACTTTTTGTGGAACAGCTCAACTCCCATATTCCCTTTGAAATGTTGCTCAGTTACCAGTGCACTTCATCTATCATCTTGTTGATCTCTCAGACCTTCACACCTTACCACTTTGTTTTATAGCATCTAGTCTGCTCACAAACTAGGTTTATAGTGGAAAGACAATTTCTCTCTCCTTTTATGGATGCAAGGGAACTGGGAAATAGATTTGCTGACTTTTGTTTATCTGGCAGCACCAACTGGCTTAGAATCTGGACATCTTGATTCTCAAAGTGTCTTACCCTCTGGGCCGCTGCCCAGTGAAGACAGCTATGAAATGCCTCTGTAACTTATTAAACAAAGTTTGCTATAGTCATGCTATTGACTATCAACATCAGCATCAGCTGAGAGCTTGGGTGGTCTTCACCCAGACCCCCTAAAATCAGAATCTCAGAGAGCGGGGCCCAGGAACCTGAGATTACCAAGTTCTTTAGGTGATTCTTAAGCACATTCAAGTTTGGTAAGTACTGTCCTAGGGTACGTTAAGACTGAAATTAGACTGAGTTGAAATTGTCTCTTTGTCATTTAGTATGTGTATGATTTGGGGAAAGTTACTTACTTCCTTTGGGCCTCCTTTTTCCTGCAGTATCATAGATTTGTTTTTGAGGATCAGACTTTAGTATTGAAAGTGCTTAGAACTTAATAAAATCTCAGTAAACACTATTATTGTTATTGGCATCATTGTTGTTGCTGTTTAATTAATCTTACCATCTTCAGCATGTTGTTGGCTGATGGAATTATTTCTTTCTTGACAATGTTATGTACAGTAGCAATTTCTCCTTGGATAGTTGGTGATTTGATGAAGAGTGTATTATATGGGACTCTGACTGGTTTTGCCTGTTACCAGAAAATTGCTAATCTTACTTCTTTTAGACAGAATTTATCACATTAAATATGGTGTTTGTAGATCTATTGGTAATATTAATTTAGTTCACAGTGAACAGTCATATACAGCATTTTTGAATTTATGACTTCACAGCATGTTAATTTCCATATCTCCTGTTCTAGTTTTGAGAATTCCTGAGTGTCAGTCTGACATTATACAAGTGCACAGAGTAGTGTAATGGATATTCTGTGATTAAGGCTTTTCAAATTGATACTTTGTACTTTGGATCATATCAAAGCACGTTTATTGGACGTATGAACTATAGTCAGAGATGGCTTGATATTGCACCTTTTACTGACTGACTTCTCTTCCTTGGCTCATTTCCTGCCCCCCCCCCACCAAGTGTTTCCTTCATTTGCAAATAAACTCGTACTTCAGTCTTTGTCTAAAGATTTGTATGTGCCAAAACCCAAGCTAAGACATTCATGATGAGTACAAAGTCTCCAGTGTCATTAAATGACGGTCTGTATCTTTGTCTTATTCATAGGAAACAAATACCGATGTTTGCATCCATGTGTTAAGAGATTGGAAAATAGAGAGAATTCAAACTCAGCCTACAATCTAAAATTTGTCCTGTCCTTTTCATTTGTTTACCTTTCATCCTGCCAGTTATTTAGAAAAAATAAATACCTAAATATTTTAGGCTAGCATTAGTTGCTATAAGGAGCAGTGTATGTGTGTGTGTGGGGGGGTGTGGTATAATCTCAGTGGTATCATTTTCTTCCTTAACTACCACAGGACTTTCAGCACAGTTTCTGAATGGATAAGATCCAGCATCATACTTGCTCAAATATAGACATAATTATTGTCGTTTTTTGCTGAGGAAGATTGGCCCTGAGCTAACATTCATGCCCATTCTCCTCTATTTTGCTTGTGGGATGCCACCACAGCGTGGCTCGATGAGCAGTGCATAGGTCTGCACCTAGGATCCAAACCTGAGAACCCTGGGCCACCAAAACAGAGTGCGCGAACTTAACCACTAAGCCACTGGGCTGGCCCCTTGTCATTTACTTTATATCAACAACTTCAGGGTATGGGGAGAAAGCATAAATATGGAATCCAGAAGAACCTTCTAGAGACTGACCCCATGGACTTCATTTCTTCAAAAGCATACTCACATGGTGCTATTTTCCTGTCATACTGCAGGTAGCTCTGGTCTAGACTTGATGAGAAGTTGGGGATCCACAAGAATCCCCTTACCATTTCCAGATTATAATTCTTCTTGCTTCCCTGAAAAATCCTGCTCCAGTGAAACTCATGACATTTGCCTCTCCCACCTCTTAACCCAACATTTACTTTCCTACAATGGACAAAGTCGTAAATGAAATGGGCAAATTCATAGAATCCCACAACCTTCCAAAAGTAAGTCATGAAGAAATACAAAATCTGCATAGGCCTACCTATAAGTAATAAAAAGAATGAATTAGTAAGCAAAATTTCCCAACAAAGAATAGCCCAGGGGGCAGGCCCACTGGCATAGCTGTTGAGTTCACGTGCTCTGCTTCTGTGGCCTGGGGTTTACGGGTTCTGATACCAGGCACAGACCAACGCACTGCTTGTCAAGACATATTGTGGCGGTGTCCCATATAAAGTAGAGGAAGATGGTTACGGATGTTAGCCCAGGGCCAGTCTTCCTCAGCAAAAAGAGGAGGATTGGCAACAAATGTTAGCTTGGAGCTAGTCTTCCTCACAAACACAAAAAAGAATAGCCCAGAAACAGATGCTTCACTGGGGAATTTTACCAAATACTTACAGAAGAATTAGTATCAATCCTTCTCAAACTCATCTGGAAAATTGAAGAGGAGGGGTCACTTCCTAACTTGTTCTATCAAGTCAGTATTACCCTAACACCAGAGCCACAAAAAGACATTAGAAGAAAAGGAAACTATAAGCCAATATCACTTAGGACTATTGAAGAAAACATCCTCAAAAATACTAGAAAACTGAATTTCACAGCATATCAAAAGGATTATATACCATGACCAAGTGGGGTTTATTCCTGGAATTAAGGATGGATTAACCCACAAAAATAAATCAACTTAATACACCACATTAACAGAATTAAGGGGAAAAAACATAGGATTATCTCAACTGTTGCTTTAATAGCATTTGAGCAAATTCAACACTCTTTCCTGATACAAACACTCAACAAACTAGAATAGAAAGAAATTACCTTAACACAATAAAGGCCATGTATGAAAAACCCACAGTTAACACCGTATTCAATAATGAAAGCCCAAGAGCTTTCCCTCTAAGATGAGGAACAAAACAAGATGCTTGTTTTCACCACTTCTATTCAACACGCTATGGCTGTCCCAGTCAGATATTAGGAAAGAAAGAAAGAAAGACAAGTTTTCCAAATTGGAAAAGAAAACATAAAATGATCTCTGTTCAGAGATGACTTGATATTATAAAACCCTAAAGATTCTAAAAAAAAAGTTAGAAGTAATAAATGAATTCATCCAAGTAGCAGAAAACAAGATCAACACAATAAAATCAGTTGTGTTTCTATATCCCAGCAATGAACACTCCAAAAAGGAAATTAAGAAAACACCTCCATTTGCAATACAATGAAAAATAATAAAATACTTAGGTAAACTGAACCAAGGAGGGGAAAATCTTGTACACTGTAAACTATAAAACATTCTGAAGAAATTAAATAGACAAAAATAATTGGAAAGACATCTCATGTTCATGGTGGGAGGGCTAATATTGTTAAGATGTAAATACACACATGGGTACTAAAAGGATAATAAAAGAACACTATGAAAAATTCTATGCCTACAAATTCGATAACCTAGGTGAAATGGACCAATTCCTGAAAGACACAATCTGCTAAAACTCACACAAGAAGAAATAGACAGTCTGAATACTCCTGAATACTCCAATTTCTTTATTAAAGAAATTGACTCAATGATTAATAAACTTCCAAAACAGAAAGCACCAGGCCCAGATGGGTTCACTGGTGAATTCTACCAAACATTTAAGGAAGAATTACACCAGTCCTCCACAATCTCTTTCAGAAAATGTAAGCAGAAGGAATATTTCCTAACTCAGTTAATGAGGACAGTATTACCCTAATGACAAAACCAGGCTAACACATTACAAGAAAAGAAACCTACAGACCAATATCTCTCATGAACACAGATACAAAAATCCTCAACAAAATATTAGTAAATCAAATCTAACAATGTATAAAAAGAATTATATATCATAACTTAGTGGCATTTATCCCAAGTATGCCTAGCTGGTTCAACATTGGAAGTTCAATTAAAGTAAGCCATCACATTTACAGGCTAAAAAGGAAAAGTTATATGATCATATCAACAAGTGCAGAAAAGCATTTGGCAAAATCTAACATGTCTGTGATTAAAAAAAACCTCTCAGTAAACTAGAAAGAGAGAGGATTTTCCTCAACTTGACTAAGAACATCTACAAAAATCCTACCTACCACCAGGTTTATACTTAATGGTGAGAAACTGGAAGTTTTCTCACTCTGATCAGGTAGAAGACAAGCATGTCCCCTCTCACCACTTTTACAACATCAGATCTAGAAAATGCAATAAGACAGAATAAGGGAATAAGGTATATAGATAGGAAAAGAAGATATAAAAACCTTTTTGTTTGCAGATAACATGATCATCTATGCAGAAAATCTGAAAGAATCGACATAAAAACTCCGGGAACTAATAAGTGATTATAGCAAGACTGCAGGAAACAAGATTAATATACAGAAGTAAATTTCTATATAATAGCACTGCAGAAGTGGAATTTGAAATTAAAACAAAATAACATTTACTTTAGCACTCCAAAAGAGAAATGCTTAGATATAAGTCTAACAAAATATATGTAAGATCTATTTAGGAAAACTACAAAATTCTGATGAATAAAATCAAAGAAGAACTAAATCAATGGAGAGATATTCCGTGTTCATGGAAAGGAAGACTGAATATTGTCAAAATGTCAATTCTTCCTAACTTGATCTATAGATTCAATGCAACCCCAATCAAAATCTCTGCAGGTCAGTTTGTGGATGTTGACATACTGATTCTGGTGTTTATATAACTTATAGATCACAGCAAAGCAGTTCTAAGGGGGAAGTTTATAGAGTTAAATGCCTACAAAAAAAATCTCAAGTCAACAACCTAAGTTTAGACCTCAAGGAACTAGAAAAAGAAGAACAAAATAAATCCAAAGTTAGTAGAAGGAAAGAAATAACAAATATCAGAGTGTAAATAAATGAAATAGAGACTAAGAAGGCAATAGAAAAGATCAATGAAACTGAGTTGTGTTTTATTAAAGATAAACAAAGTAGACAAACATTTAGCCAGACTTACCAAGGAAATGAAAAAAGAAGACTCAGATGAGGAAGTTATAACTGAAAAAGAAGACATTTCAATGGATACTACACAAATACAAAGGATCATAAGGGACTACTATGAACGATTAAATGCCACCAAATTGGACAACCTAGAAGGAGTGGAAAAAATTCCCAGAATCATACAACCTACCTATACTGAATCATGAAGAAATAGAAAATCTGAACAAACTAATTATGAGTAAGGAGAATGAATCAGTAATCAAAATCCCCCAAAATGAAAAGTCCAGGACCAGATGACTTCACCTGTGATATCTCCCAAACATTTGAAGAGGAATTAATATCAGTCTTTCTCAAACTATTTCAAACATAAGAAGAGTAGGGAACATTTCCAAACTCATTTTATGAGGCAATCATTACCATGATACCAAAGCCAGACAAGGACATTACAAAAAGGAAAATTATAGGTTAATATCCTTGTTGAACACAGATGTAAAAATTCTCAACCCTAACATATTAGCAAACTGAATTCAACAGTACACAAAAAGGATCATACACTATGATCAAATATGATTCATTGCAGGGATGCAAGGATGGTTTAACATCTGCAAATCAATATACATGGTACACAACTTTAACAAAATGAATGAAAATCATATGATTATCTCAATAGATGCAAAAAAAGCACTTGACAAAATGCAACATTCTTTCATGATAAAACTCTCAACAAACTGGAGATAGAGAGAATGTACCACAATATAAGAAAGGTTATCTATTACAATCCCACAGTTAACATCATACTTAACAGTAAAAATCTGAGATCAGGAACAAAACAAGGATGTCCACTCTTTCCACTTTTATTTAACATATTACTGGAAGTCCTAACCCAAGCAATTAGGCAAGGAAAAAAAATAAATAAAGGACATCCAAATTGAAAATGAAGAAGTAAAATCTTTTCTATTTGCAGATGACATGATATTATGTATAGAAAATCCTAAAGACTTTGCCCAATAACTGTTAGGACTAATAAACAAATTCAGTAAAGTCATAGAATACAAAATCAATACACAAAAATCAGTTTTGTTTCTACATACTAACAACCAACTATCAGAAAGAGAAATCAAGAAAATAATCCTACTTATAATTACATCAAAAAGAATAAAATACCCAGGAATAAATTTAACCAAGTAGGTAAAAGACTTGTATGCTGAAAACTATAAGACATTGATAAAAGAAATTGAAGAAGATGCAAATAAATGGAAAAATATTCTGTACTCATAGATTAGAAGAATTAATATTCTTAAAATTTCTATTCCATCCAAAGCAGTCTATAGATTCAATGCAATCCCTATTAAAGTTCCAAAGGCAGTTTTCATAGAAATATGAAAAACAATATTAATATTTGTGTAGAATGACAGAAGACCTCAAAGCCAAAACAATCTCGAGAAAGGCAAACAAAGCTAGAGGTATCACACTTCCTGATTTCAAACTTTATTACAAAGCTATGGTAATCAAAACTATGATATTACCATAAAAACAGATACATAAATCAAAGGAGCAGAATAGAGAGCCCAGAAATAAACCTATGCATATATGATCAATTAATTTACAACAAAGGAGCCAAGAGTATACAATCAGGAAAGGACAATCTTTTCTTTTTTTTGGTGAGGAAGACCAGCCCTGAGCTAACATCCGTTGCCAATCCTCCTCTTTTTGCTGAGGAAGACTGGCCCTGGGCTAACATCTGTGCCCATCTTCCTCTACTTTATGTGGGATGCTGCCACAGCGTGGCTGACATACAGTGAGTCGGCGGGCGCCCGGGATCCGAACCGGCGAACCCCTGGCTACCAAGCGCGGACGAAACCGCTATGCCACTGGGCGGCCCCTGGGACAGTCTTTTCAATAAAGGGTGTTAGGAAAACTGCAGAACCACATGCAAAAGAATGAAACTGGACCCCCATCTCATACCATACACAAAAATCAACATGAGATGCACTAAAGACTTGAATATAAGACCTAAAACCATAAAATTTTTAGAAAAAAACCTGGGGGGTAAGCTCCTTGACATTGGTTGGGCAATGATTTTTTGGATTCGATGCCAAAAGAAAAGGTAACAGAAGAAAAATCAGCAAATAGGACTACATCAAACTCAAAAGCTTCTGCTCAGCAAAGGAAACCATCAACAAAATGAAAAGATAACCTATAGAATGGGGGAATGCAAACCACATAGCCCATTAGGGGTTAATATCCAAAATATACAAGGAACTCGTACAACTCAAAAAAAATTAAAAAGTAAAAAAGCAAATAACCCAATTAAAAAATGAGTAAGGAGCCTGAATAGACATTTTTCCAAAGAAGACGGAAATGGCCAACAGGTAGATGAAAACTGTGCCTAACCTCACTAATCCTCACAGAAATGCAAATCAAAACCACAATGAGATATCACCACACACCTGTTAGGATGGGTGTTATCAAAAAGACAAGAGATAATAAAGGCTGACAAGGAAGTGGAGAAGAGGGAATCCTTGTACACTGTTGGTGGGAAGGTAAATTGATGCAACCATTATGGAAAACGGTGTGAAGGTTCTTCAGGAAATTAAAAATAGAACTACCATAGGACCTAGCAATTCCACCTCGGGGTATATATCCGAAGGAAATTAAACCATCATCTTGAAGAGATAGCAGTTCTCCCATATTCACTGCAGCATTGTTCACATTAGCCAGGGCATGGAAACAACTTAAGTGTGTGTTAATGGATGAAAAGATCAGGAAAAGGTAGTATCTATATGCAATGGAATATTATTCAGCCTTAGAACAGAAGGAAATCCTGTCATTTGAGACAACATGGACGAACCTGGAGGACATTATGGTAAGTGAAATAAGCTAGACACAGAGAGAAAAATACTACATGGTATCATTTATATTTGGAATCTTAAAAAAAAGAAAACAAAAGATGAACTCAGAAACAGATAGAAAAGTAGACAAGTAGTTCCCAGGAGCTGGGGATGGGGGTGTATATACAGAAAGGGTGACAAAAGAGTACAAACTTTCAGTTATATGATGAATAAGGTCCAAGGATCTAATGTCTAACACAGGGACTATAGTCGATAACCTTGTATTATATAATTGAAATAAAAAAATTAAATTATTAACTTTGCAAGTGACATATGCTAAAGTATACAATATCAAGAAGTTATTTTGTGGTAAGAGTTTTGGTGAAAAACTAAAACATTTTAGGTGTTTTTTCAATTTTGGTGCTGAAAATTAATCTTCAAAAATATTGGATTAAGATTCCCAACAGTCAGTAGATATGGAAGTCACATTACTATTTTTATATTATGTTGTAATAAAAAAAGATTCTTGAAAATGTTAGTAATGTGTAGCTGTGTGGTAAATACTTATGGCTTTTCTGGAAACTAGCAGTGTGCATTTATTTTATATAATCTCTAAATTGCCATGAGATGGGCACATTTTACAGAATTGTTCTCATGGGCAGCTCAGTATAGCTGCATATCACACATTTCTCAAAGCAAAAGAAATGCCCATGTTGGTATTGTGTGTAGCTGAGAAGACTACATAGAGTGAAAACCTTCTAGCTACATAACTGCCATTCATCCTGTCATCATTGCATTACTGAAATATTCTTAATTGTTAAAATTTTGATTTTTTTCTCTTCATGATGAAGATCTGAAATCTGAAAATTTGAGTATCCAAATTAAAAATATAATAATAGAAGAGTGTATTAGGTCACATTCACTGTCATGAATGGGTGCAAATGCAAATACAGACTGGATGACTTAATTCATCATTGCCCAGTTACTTAATTCCTAGTGATTTTTTAGCACAAAGTTGGATCACATAGACATTATACCTACTTACAGTCTGCCACTCCTTTGTGTTGTCCTCTGTCAGTCACACTGCTTTAACAGCATTCTGGCATTTCCTGCAGCATCTTCAGTCCAATTCTACAGTGGAAGACTAAAAACCAAGCACATAGTCTTATTAAAATTTTCATGATAAAATTCTAGTTTATTTTTTCTAAAAATCCAAGGTTAGCAATATCCTAATTTGTGAAAGCCAAAAAGTAAAATAATGAGATTATTCTTAAATATTTTGGTTGGAAGAGGAACACAAACATTTCAATTTAATGTAGCATCGATTAATTCACAAAATCAAAATTTCGTAATAACGTTCAGATGTAGTAAAGAGTTGAAGGAAATGCTTCCAGTAAATCAGACCAGGTTTAGGATTCCATCCTGTACATTATTAGCAGTTTTCCCTAGGACATGTTATTTACTCTCTTTGTACCTCAGTTTCTGCTTCTATAAATTCAACCCATTATTCACACTTAAGTTTGTTTCAAAAATTTAATGAAATACTCTGTGCAAAACAATTGTGATATGCTAAATTCTGTACTATATGCACAACTAATAAATGACAGCTTTGATTAGAATTAAGTACAGTGTCGGGCATCTCAACTGAAATTGTGAATAATAAAAATTAATAGCTAACACAACATGCCAGAATCTGTTACGAATGCCGCATGTATTTTCCCTTACTTTATCCTTGCAGCAACTCTGCAGGGGAGGTACTATTATTATCCTCGCTTGCAAATGAGGAAACTGAGGCACAGATACGTCACCAGGTAGATGTCAGCAACAGCGATTCTATAAGTAAGGTGAACGGTAGAACCTCTTTATCAGTAGGTATGGCACCAATAATCTCCCTATCACTCGTCCTCTCATTGTGTACATCCACTTAAAGGACTGCAACTTACCGCCAACAAAGTGTGGAGGTTGTTTTCTTTTTTTATTATTATAAGCTTTTATATAAATCATTTAGCTACTCTTGAGAAAGATTTTAGAATATCAGTCTAACAGTCATTTTCCTTGGTTTCAATAGGAGTTTAACTATCATATGCATATGCTGCCATCTTGTGTCGTTTCCTAGAATTACCCTTCATGTGAATGAATTTTCTAAACTGAGATGAATTAAGTAACTCAGCCTGGCACAGAGAAAAATATGGTTTTGCAGCTTTTAATTATTTCATACCCAAATACATATTTCTATCAAAACTATATGTAACTGAAGTAATAGAATTGATAGAACAAACCCAATCAGGGCACAGGATCTGGCAAAAGGATACTAATGCACTCGCTAGTAAAGACATCTTGCCTGTCATGGCCAGGGTACCAAATGCTTAGAACTGGAATTGACTTGGCTAACTAAGGATGATTGCATCCATGATGCTGTGCTGCGTTGTCCAGGTCCCTTTCTGCACTGAAAGACTTATCCCCTGGCAACTGGGAGTCCTGCCCACAGACAGCTCTACTGTCTGTTCTCTCTAAAAATTGCCCTTATCCATGGCCCTGGGGCAGCCCACATCCAAGAACTGGTAGATGTGGGAATTGTAAATGCCAGGCCATATGTATAGATTTTTTTTCAGTTTTACTGGGACACAACTGACATAAAACTCTGTATAAGTTTAAGGTGTACCGCATAATGACTTGACATACACAACACTGCGAAACGATCACCACAATGTGTGCAGTTAACAGCAATCTCCTCATATAGTTACAGAAAAATTTTTCCTTGTGATGAGAACTTTCAGGATCTATCTTCCCAGCAACTTTCAAATATACCATACAGTAGTGTTAACTATAGTTATCATGTTGTAGATTACATTCCCAGTATGTGTCTCATAACTTGAGGTTTGTACATTTTGACCACCTTCATCCAATTCCCCCACCCCCACCTCTGGGAACCACAAACCTGATCTCTTTTTTCTATGACTTTGGTTTATTTTAGATTCCACATATAAATGAGATCATATAGTATTTGTCTTTCTCTGTCTGACTTATTTCACTTAGCATAATGCCCTCAAGGTCCATCCATGTTGTCGAAAATGGCAGGATTTCTTTCTTTTTTATGGCTGAATATTATACCAATATTCCAGTTGGAATACGTTATTCTAATATATAAATATATTTTTTTCTTTATCCATTTATCTGTAGATGGACACTTAGGTTGTTTCCATGTCTTGGCTATTGTAAATAATGCTGCAATGAACATGGGGGTGCAGATATCTCTTCAGCATAGTGATTTCTTTTCCTTCAGATATATACCAAGAAATGGAATTGCTGGGTCATATGGTAGTTCTGTTTTTAATTTTTTGAGGAACCTCCATACTTTTTCAAATAGTGGCAATTTACATTCCCACCAACTGTGTACAAGCATTCCCTTTTCTTCACAACTTCACCAGCATATGTTATTTCTTGTCTTTTTGATCATAGCCATTCTAACAGGTGTGAGGTGATATCTCATTGTGGCTGTGATTTGCATTTCCCTGATGATTAGTGATGTTGAGCATTTCTTCATGTACCTGTTGGCCCTCTGAATATCTTCTTTGAAAAAATGTCTATTCAGCTCCTTTGCCTATTTTTTTTAATTGGATTGGTTTTTTTGCCATTGAGTTGTATGAGTTCTTTATATATTTTGGATATTAACCCTTTATTAGATATATGATTTACAAATATTTTGTCCCATTCCATAGGTTGCCTTTCATCTTGCTGATTGTTTCTTTGCTGTGCAGAAGTGTTTTAGCTTGATGTAGTCCCACTTGTTTATTTTTTATTTTGTTGCTTGTGCATAAAGGTGTCATATTCAAAAAATCATTGCCAAGACCCATGTCAAGGAGCGTTTCCCCTATGTTTTCTTCTAGGAGTTTTATGGTTTCAGGTCTTACATTTAAGTCTTTAATGCATTTTGAGTTAACTTTTGTGAATAGTAGAAGGTAGGGGTCAAGTTTAACTCTTTTACATATGAATATCTAGGTTTCCCAGCACCATTTATTGAAGAGACCTTTTTCTCCATTGAGTGTTCTTGACTCCCTTGTCAAATATTAGTTGACCATATATGCATGGGTTTATTTCTGGCCTCTTAATTCTGTTCCATTGGTCTGTGTGTCTTTTATGCCAGTACCACCCTGTTTAATTCCTGTAGTTTTATAGTATAGTTTGAAACCAGGAAGTGTGATACCTTGAGCTTTGTTCTTCTTTCTCAAGATTACTTTGGCTATTTGGGGTCTTTTGTGGTTCTATATTAATTTGTGGATATTTTTTCTACTTCTGTGAAAAATACCATTGGAATCTTGACGGGGATTGCATTGAACCTATAGATGACTTTGGGTGATGTGGACTTTTTAACAGCGTTTATTCTTCCAACACATGAACATGGGATACCTTTCCATTCATTTGTGTCGTCTTCAATTTCTTTCATCAATGTTTTGTAGTTTTCAGTGTAAAGATCTTTCACCCCCTTGGTTAAATTTACTACAAAGTATTGTATTGTTTTTGCTGTTATTGTAAATGGGATAATTTTCTTTATTTCTTTTTTGGATAATTCATTGTTAGTGTATAGAAATGCTACTGATTTTTGTACATTGATTTGTATCCTGCAACTTTACTGAGTTCACTGATTAGACCTAACAGTTTTTTGGTGGATTCTTTAGGATTTTCTATATATACAATAATGTCATCTCCAAGTAGATGGTTTTACTTCTTCCTTTCCAACTCTGATGCCTCATTTCCTTTTTTAGCCTGATTGCTCTGGCTAGGACTCCCAGGACTATGTTGAATAGGAATGTGAGAGTGGGCACCCTTGTCTTGTTTCTGATCTCAGAGGAAAAGCTTTCAAACTTTCACCATTGAGTATGATACTAGCTGTGGTTTTATCATATATGACCTTTATTATGGTGAGGTATGTTCCTTCTACACCCAATATGTTGAGAGTTATTATCTTGAAAGAATGTTGAATTTTATCAAATGCTTTTTCTCCATATATTGAGAATATCATATTATTTTTATCTTTCATTCTATCAATGCGATGTGTCACATTTATTGATTTGCATGTGTTGAACCATCCTTGAATCCCAGGGATGAACCACTTGATCATGGTGTATGATCCTTTTACTGTGCTGCTGAATTTGGTTTGCTAATATTATATTGAGAATTTTTGAATCTATATTCAGCAGGGATATTGACCTATAGTTGTTTTTTTTTTCCCCCCTTGTATTGTCCTTATCTGGCTTTAGGATTAGGATAATGCTGGCCTTGTAAAATGAGTTTGGGAGTGTTCCCTCCTCTGTGTTTTTTTTGGAGGAGTTTAAAAAGGATTGGCATTAACTTCTTTAAATGTTTGGTAAAATTCACCAGTGACTCCATCTGGCCCTGGGCTTTTCTTTGTTGGGAGGTTTTTGATTACCAATTCAATCTCCTTACTAGTAATTGGTCTATTCAGATTTTCTATTTCTTCCTGATTCAGTCTTGGTACGTTGTATGTTTCTAAGAATTTATCTATTTCTTCTAGATTGTCCAGTTTGTTGGAGTATAATTGTTCATATGACTTTTTAATTTCTGTGGTATCAGTTATAATGTCTCCTCTTTCATTTGTAATTTTGTTAATTTGGGACCTTTCTTTGTTTTTCTGATTATTCTAGCTAAAGGTTTGTCACTTTTGTTTGTCTTTTCAAAGAACCAACTCTCAGTTTTATTAATCTTTTCTATTATTTTCCTTTTCACTATTTTACTTATTTCTGCTCTAATTTTTATTATTTCCTTCCTTCTGCTAACTTTGGGCTTAATTTGTTCTTTTTCTAGTTTCTTGATGTGTAAAGTTAGATTTTATATATATTAAGTTTTTTTCTTCCCCTGAGGTTATTTAGACTCTGTTGTGACTACATCATAATTCAACTTCTCTGTGTGGCCAATTTTGCTTATTTCCTACCTCCACAGAAAGATATAAATCTGGAGATCTTTCCCCAATAAACATCCTGTATACTAATCTCTAATCTCAGAGTTTCTTTATTTTATTAGGCAAAATAATTGCAACATTCATATCATTTGCATTTCAGATCTCTTTGAAGAAACTCTCTGGGACGTTACCTCTAATTAATGTCAGTAAAATACTCCTTTTTTGTGGTATATCCATGATTAAAATCACGAGTGAGCATTCCCAGTTATTTCAGTAAGCCATCAATTCTGTCTGTAACAAGTGGTTCTATTTTTACATTTCCTAACCCTGGTGGTTCTATTTTTACATTCCACATTTTTTTGGAAATCTCTGCCTGGCAGTAGCGTTTGTCTCTTCAGTCCGACTCTTGTTCCTTCAAATACTGCTGCTAATTCTATCACTTTCAGTCCATGCTGTATGCATTGTTTATGGAATAACTCCACTCTCATATTCTCTGAAGTGTTATGCAGTTTTACTGGTACACAATGTATCATCTTGTTGCTCTCTCATACCTTTGCATCTTAGCACTTTAAAAAATTCATTCTTTATTATTTTCTAATATTTTCTGTGTATTTGTATTTAATTCCCCAAATTAAGATTTCTGAAGTCAGAAGCTATACTGTCCATTCATTCTTTTACCCGTTTAGCACCTCCTAGGTATACTTATTTGCTCATCTGGAAACCAAGAAGTTTGGACCCTGTTTGTCCTAAGCGAGGTAAGTAGTTAAGAGCAGGATTCCTGGGGCTGGTCCATTTAAATTTGAATCTGTGCTCCAGGATTTAGGACTTTGGATAAGCTATCTAATTTCTCTGAGGTTCAGATTCATAATCTGTAAAATGGAGTTGATAATATTATCTACTTCATAGAACTATTGAGAGAATTATGAGTTAAGGTTCTAGAAATGTGCCTGGCACAATACCAAGCATAGTAGAAGGTCTGATGTTGTACCTTTTACTAAAGATTTCCCTTCCTTGGCTCATTTCCTACCCCACTACAAGTGTTCCCTTCATTTTGCAAATAAATCACTTACTTGAGTTCTTGCCTAAAGGTTTTTCTGGGAGAACCCAAACTGGGAGTGTCATTACTGAATACAAAGCCTCAAGCATCATTAATCAGAATCTATGTCTTTATCTTATTCATATGAAATATACACCAATTTTTGAATCCATTTGTGTAAGAAATTTTAAAATATAGAAAATTCAAATTCAGTCTACAATCTAGAATTTGTGAATGTTCTTTTAACTTTTTACCTTTCAACTTGCAAGTTACTAAAAAGAAAAATGAATGGCCTCATGACATTTAGCTATAACACTATTTCCTTTAACATTTACTCTCCAATAATGGTTTTCCTGTCCCTTCCCCTTGTTCATAGCATTTTGGTCTCCTGAAACAAATTCATCCTCTCTATTTCAGTTTCTATAGTCAACTTGAGGGGCTTTAATATCCATGTGGATGATTTTAACCTCTGATGTCTTAGGCTCTTGTACTCTTTCTATTTTAAATTTCTCCTTTAATGCTCTTTATCTCTCCTTCTCTTCTGGACACATCTTGAATATTATGATCACCCCAAATGCCATACCTCTGAAGGTCAAGTGTTTCCTTCTCCAGCCAGGATCTCTATTCTCACAGGTTGATAAGGTTGCCCATCCTGAATGTTCTTCAACATAACCTAGGCCTCTAGCTCACTCTGCATTCTCTCTATTTTTCAGCTCTTTCTTTCTTGTTATTTCTTCTCTAACCATGTTCTGTCATTTATAAAACTCTTTTGCCAATCCCCTGACTCACTTGCCTTCCCCTCACTTCCATCCAGACACATCTCACATTCTTCATTGTAACGTGGGAAGTTTCCAGCTCCACACTGGAAAGGTGAGATGTACAGAGATTCTAAGGGAAGAGAAGCAAGAGGCTTCATCAAAGCCTCCTGTTAAAGGACAGTCTCTTCAAAACTGGGGTTGGGAAAACCAGACAGCCACATGCAAAAGAATGAAACTGGGCCACTATCTTACGCGATATACAAAATTAACTCTAAATGAATTAAAGACTTGAGTGTGAGACCTGAAACCATAAACTCACAGAACTCAATAGCAAAAAAGCAATCTGATTAAAAAATGGGCAGAGGATCTGCGTGGACATTTTTCCAAAGAAGACATACAGATGGCCAAAAGGTACATGAAAAGATGCTCAACATCACTAATCATCAGAGAAAAGCAAATCAAAACCACAATGAGATATCACCTCACACCTGTTAGGATGGCTATTTTCAAAAAGAAAAGAAATAAGAAGTGTTGGCGAGGATGTGGAAAAAAAGGAACACTTGTGCACATTGGGTAGGAATGTACACTGGTGCAGCCGCTATGGAAAACAGTATGGAGGGTCCTAAAAATATTAAAAACAGAACTACCATATGATCCAGGAATTTCACTTCTGGGTATTTATCCAGAGAAAATGAAAACACTAACTCAAAAAGATATATGCACCTCCACGTTCTTTGCAGCATTATTTACAATAGCCAAGACATGGAATTAACCTAAATGTCCAATAATGGATGAATGGATAAAAAAAAGATATGTATATATAATGGAATATTATTCAACCATTAAAAAAGAATGAAATCTTACCATTTGCAAAACATGGATGGACCTCGAGGACATTATACTAAGTGAAATAAGTTAGACAGAAATAGGTAAATACCAAATGATCTCACTTATATGTGGGATATAAAAAAACTGAACTCATGGAAACAGAACAGACTGATGTTTGGCAGAAATGGGTGGTGAGGGGTAGAGGATATTTGTGAAGGTGGTCAAAAGGTACAAACTTCCTGTTATAAGTTAAATAAGTTCTGTAGATGTAATGTACAGCATGGTGATTGTAGATAGCAATACTGTATTCTATATTTCAAAGTTACCGGATAGTAGACCTTAAAAGTTCTCATTACAAGAAAAAAATATTTGTAACTATGTGAGGTGATGATTGTTAACTAAACTTATTGTGGTAATTATTTCACTATATATGTATGTGTATATATATATATGTATATATATATATATATAGTAGAACTCTTATAATTGAGAATCAGGGGTGTGTTACCTTTACCCATGGCATCAAATCCAAGTTATTCAGTTTGGCTTTCCTTCAAGCTTCCCTGTGACCTGGATCCATACTTGTGCCCATTTGCTCTCCATTATGAACCCACAACCTAATCAGGTTTTTGTCCTTGGCGATGCTCTTTACTGCCTTTGCTTCACAGGTCTTCTGGATATTCATTCGTATATGTACACACACACACACACACACACACACACATACACACACACACATCTTGTTTTAATAGCACAGCGCATTCAAGATCCTGAATCCAACCATGACACTCCCCTTGACAGTGACCCTGGATTATACCATGAGATTTCATTCTGAGTAAATGTGCTGCTGTGTCCACAAACACTCCTGGTAAGCTGTGGTCATGGGGTGATGTTGGGAAGCGTTCAAAAAGTTGCGTTATGACTTGTGTCACATATCCTTGGAGATATTTAGCATATGAAGCTTATTTGGGGGTCACACAAGTAATTCTCATCCTTAATGTAAAACTTGGTTTCTACTGCCTTTTTCTCATACGTGATATGACAAGTGAAGGAACCCTAGGGAATTTTTTTATATAAACTTTCAGAAAGAAAGAGCACATTTATGAAAAAAACTCCAAAACTGATAACAAAATACCAGGCACTGGGCTCTCTGTATCACCATACACTTCACCAGGTTTCTGTAATGTTCAGATCCACTAATATTTACATCCTCATTTAAAATGAGGGAGACAATATCCTTTATATATGGGTTACACCTTGTATGTAACCAGTGCTGAATACATATTTTGTTTAATTAAGGACACACAGGGTTTTTTTTCCCCTGCTTTACAAATGTGTATAAATATGACAATGAAACAATGAGGCCTTTAAACTACTTCCAATTAAGCAATATTTACCTTGCAAGTAATGAGACTGGACTCTTTGTTTGCTTTGTGGATTGTTTTAATGATTGATTTAAAATAGAAGTAAAGTTAAGTGAAGAATTATCAGTGCATGTAAGTTGTGCAAGAAGACAAACATCAGGGGGGTTGGAGACATGGGAAAGCAGAGGGAGGAGTTAAACAAGGAAAGACCCTCCTCTAGCACAGATATTGCTGAAGCACCCAGTTATGCCATCAGTTGAATTATGTCAACCTACGAACTACAAATCACGTGATTTAAATATGAGAAAGGTCTTGAACTGGACCTTTCACTCCAACAGTAAGAAAGTTTAAAACAGTGTTACTCAAGGATGTATCAGGACAGAGTGGGTGGCATTGATGTAAATATCTGATGTCCACATATGATTAGTGAAAATCCGGATCTCAAGTACAATTAAAACTAAAAGAGATTCAGCAGAAGCTACTGAAGCAAAGTAAGGTAAAAGACATAATCCAGCAGACATTTCCCCAAGAGCACATTACAGGTGCAAATAACGAAGATTATTTTATCTCGGTGTCACACAGACAACTAGCTTTGCAGAGCAGTTTAATTGACATGTGGCTACATCCAAGAGCTTGTTTTTGTGTTTTACATTTGTTGTATTCATCATAGTAGAGGCAGGGGTTAGCTGAAAGAAAGAAACATGTTTACACAAAATTATCTCAAAAAATCACAGTCACTGAGGAAAGAGATCATCTCCTTAAAGACATAAACATAAAATTTATTACCAATAGCTAATCATTTTATTAGCATGAGCTAATAAAATCAGAATAGAAAACAGGTAATGAGTTAAATGAGATCAATTATTTTAAAAAAGAATATTAAAGTCTGGTTTGATGTTAAACAGATTTCTTTAATCATATATTTTTTCGGAAGGACTATATCTAAGCAGACTAGAGATGAATCGTGTTTATCAATTACAATGTCATTTTGAAATCATCAACATCATAGGCTATATATAATAAAGTGATAAAAGTTTCATTCCTTCACTGTAGTCTATTTATATAATGTTTTATCCTTTAATGGATAAGGCATTGCTTTGGATTATTAAAAGCACTATACAGTCATATATGCCAAGGGTTTATTTCTGGGCTCTCTCTTCTATTCCATTAGTATGTAAGTCTGTCCTTGTGCCAGTACCACATTGTTTTCACTAGTGTAGGTTTGTAGTAAGTTTTGAAATCAGGAAGTGTGAGTCCTCCAGCTTTGTTCTTTTTAATGGAAAAAATTAATATACAGCCAATGTAAAAATTATATAAAATCCATATATAGGAGAGCGAAAACTCAGATTCTCTCTCTTCACCCAGAGATTATCTTAAATAACAGCACAGTGATTTTTCTCACTTGGCTCTATCCCATGAATAGGCACATATGTACTTCAATTTTTTTGTGTTATCCATCATTATCCCACTGTTTTCTGCTATGTAGTGTTTTAGAGAAATATGACATGTAATAGATTTTTTTTTTATGTAACATATTTTTTTCTTTAACTTCTCTAAGGTCTTTTACTTCCTGTTTTTCTTTTATCCTTTACTTTTATCCCCCAGTTTTATTCAGATATAATTGACATATATCATTGTGTTAGTTTAAGGTGTAGAACATGATGATTTGCTTCATGTATATACTGTGACATAGTTACCAATTAGTTTCGTTAACATCCATAACCTCACGTAGTTACATTCTTTTTCTTCTGATGAGAATTTTTAAGATTTACTCTTTTAGCAACTTTCAAATATACAATACAGTATTGTTAACTATAGTCAATATGCTGTACATTACATCCCAGAACTGATTCATCCTATAACTGGAATTTTGTACCTTTTGACCACCTTCATCCATTTACCACCCTCCTTCCCCTCCAATAGCCTCTGGAAACCACCAATCTGTTCTCTGTACCAATGAGTTTGGTTTTTTGATCCCACTTATAAGTGAGATCACATGGTATTTCATCTTCTCTGTCTGACTTATTTCACTTAGCATTATGCCCTTAAGGTCCATCTGTGTTGTCACAAATGGTAAGGTTTCCTTCTTTTCTATGACTGAATAGTATTTCATTGTAAATATATAGCACATTTTCTTTATCCATTCATTCATCAATAGATACTTAAGTTGTTTTCATGTCATGGCTATTATAAATAATGCTTCAATGAACACAGAGGTGCAGATATCTTTTTGAGTTAGTGTTTTCATTTTCTTTGGATTAATACCCAGAAGTAGAATTGCTGGATCATGTGATGGCTCTATTTTTAATCTTTTGAGGAACCTCCATATTGTTTTCTGTAGTGACTGTTTCAATTTACATTCCCATTAACAGTGCATAAGGGTTCCCTTTCTCCACATCCTCACCAACACTTGTTATCTCTTTTCTTTTTGATGATAGCCATCCTAATAAGTGTGAGATGATATTTCATTGTGGATTTGATTTGCATTTCCCTGACAATTAGTGATGTTGAGCACATTTTCATGTACCTGTTGCCTATATGGATGTCTTCATTGGAAAAATGTCTACTTAGTTCTTCTGTCTATTTTTTAATTGGATTTTTTTCTATTGAGTTGTATGAATTCCCTATATATTTTGGATATTAGCTCCTTATCGGATACATGATTTGCAAATATTTTCTCCTATTTAGTAGGCTGCCTTTTCATTTTGTTGATGGTTTCTTTTGCTGTGCAGAATCTTTTTAGTTGGATGTAGTCCCACTTGTTTATTTTTGCTTTTGGTGTCAAATCCAAAAAAATCATTGCCAAGACCAATGCTAAGGAGCTTGCCCCCATGTTTTCTTCTAGAGGTTTTATGGTTTCAGGTTTTACAAACAAGTTTTTAATCCATTTTGAGTTGAATTTTGTGTATCGTATAAGATAGTGGTCTTGTTTCACTCTTGCATGTGGCTGTCCAGTTTTCCCAACACCATTTATTGAAGAGACTATCCTTTCCCCCTCTATGTACTTGACTCTTGTTGTAAATTAATTGGCCATATTTGCATTGGTTTGTTTCTAGACTCTCTTCTGTTCCACTGATCTATATGTCTATTATTATGTCAATACCATACTGTTTTGACTATAGCCCTGTAATAGAGTTTGAAATCAGGGAGTGTGATACTCTGGATTTATTCTTCTTTCTCAAGATTGCGTTGGCTATTTGAGGTCTTTTGTGGATCCATACCAATTTCAGGATTGTGTGTTCTATTTCTGTGAAAATACCATTGGAATTTTGATAGGGATTGCATTGAATCTGTAGATAGCTTTCAGTTGTATGCACTCTTTAACATTATTAATTCTTCCAATCCATGAGTAGAGAATATTTTCTTATTTATTTGTGTCTTCAATTTATTTCATCAATGTCTTATAATTTTCAGTGTATAGATAATTTCACCTCCTTGGTTAAATTTATTCTTAGGTATTTTATTCTTTTTGGTGCAATTATAACTGGGATTGTTTCCTTAATTTCTCTTTCTGATAGTTTGTTGTTAGTGTACATAAACACAATTGATTTTTGTATATTGATTTTGTATCTCACTACTTTACTGAATTCAGTTATTAATTTCCGTAATTTTTTGTTCACATCGTTAGGGTTTTCTATATATAATATCTATATATAATATCATGTCATCTGCAGATAAAGACTTTACTTCTTCCTTTCTGATGTGGATGATTTTTATTTCTTTTTTGTGCCTAATTACTCTGGCTAGGACTTATAGTACGGTATTGAATAAAAGTGGCAAGATTGGGCATTCTTGTCTTGCTCATTGTTGAGTATGATGTTAGCTGTGGGATTGTAATATATAACCTTTCTTATTTTGAGGTACATTCCCTCTATCTCAAGTTTGTCAAGAGTTTTTATCAAGAAAGAATGTTGTATTTTGTTAAGTGCTTTTTCTGTATCTATTGAGATGACCATATGATTTGATTTTTATTCTTCATTTTGTTAGTGTGGTGTATCACATTGGCTGATTTGTGAATGTTGAACCATTCTTGCATTCCTGAAATAAATCCCACTTAATAATGGTGTATGATCCTTTTAATGTATTGTTGAATTTGGTTTGCTAATATTTTCTTGAGATTTTTGAATCTATGTTCATCAGGGATATTGGCCTGAAATTTTCTTTTATTGTAGTGTTCTTGTGTGATTTTGGCCTCATACAATGAGTTTGAAAGTGTCCCCCCCCCCTTTCAGTTTTTTGGAAGAGTTTCAGAAGTATTGGTATTAATTCATTTTTAAATGTTTGGTATAATTCACTAGTGAAGCCATCTGGACCTAGACTTTTCTTAGCTGGGAGGTTTCTGATTACTGATTCAATCTCCTTACAAGTAATTAGTCTGTTCAGTTTTTTGATTTCTTCATGATTCAGTCTTAGTAGATTGTATGCTTCTCAGAATGTATCCATTTCTTCTAGGTTTTCCAATTTGTTCATAGTAGTCTCTTATGATGCTTTTTATTTGCGTGGTATTCATTCTAATATGTCCTCTTTCATTTTGAATTTTATTTATTTGAGTCCTCTCTCTTCTTCTCTTGGTAAGTATAGCTAAAAATTTTTCTATTTTGTTTATCTTTTCAAAAAATAGCTTAGTTTCATTGATCTTTTCTATTGTCTTTTTAGTCTCTATTTCATTTATTTCTACTCTGATCTTTATTTCCTTCCTTCTCCTAACTTTGAGCTTAGTTTGTTCTTTTTTGTGTAGTTCCTTGGAGTATAAAGTTAAGTTGTTTATTTTCACTCTTTCTTTTTTGTTAATATAAGTATTTAATGTTATGAATTTTTCTCTTGGAACTGCCTTTGCTACAGCTATATTATTTATATTATACATATTATATAAATTGTACTAATTTATATAATTGCCCCTAGTTTATAAGTAGAAATTTTTTCATAAAATTATTTGAATTATACTAAACTGATTATATCTGTATATGCAGGTCTCATATTTTTGGCATTGTTTCTGCTCCAAGGTGTCTCATTCTTAGATATGTATCTTTCTTTAATATCTCTCATCTTCTCATGCATTTATTGGTAAGTAAAGGGCTTAAGACATGTATCTTCTATGTTAAAGATTCAATCTTCTTGAGTAATACTTCTCTCTTTCCTACACTCATTTTGCTTCTGTTACATTTTTCATACCATTGTAGACATTGCTTTTATCTTTTGGTAAAAAACCTACTCCATCCTCCCTATCACAGATAGTTAGTAAATAGTTTATCTTTCTCCATCTACATTTCTTTTCAGAAACAGGGTCCAAAAAATGAAGTTAAAAGTGAGAGGAAGAGGAAGAGAGAGAGAGAATGAGGGAGAAAAGAAGAGAAAAATATGTGTGTGTGTATATATATATATATATATGTATGTGTATATATATATGTGTGTGTGTGTGTGTGTATATATATATATATATATATATATATATATATATATATACACATACATAAAATGTATATATATATACTGATGACCTGACCAGGTGAAGGAAAATAAGCCTTCTGGCCTCCCAGGTCTGAAGATAAAGGATATTTTTTCTGGGTTTGTTATTTCTCCACAAACTTACTGAAAATTCTCTTGTCAACATTATCCCCAGGGATTAAGGAAGTATGTTTGCCAGAGGCTCTAGAAAAAGGAACTTTTGCTATCTAAAGGGATGAACATGTAAATGGAACCAATTTGGTTAATACTACATTGTAGGTAAGATTTACTTAAGAAATAAAAGGAAGTGCTGTAAGGCTACAGTGTGATCATCAGCTAATATCTACTGATGTGTCAGTGGGAACATGGAAGAATAAGGATCACTTTGTAAGAAATTACATGCCATAATAAGTGGTCAGGCAGGTAGGGGAGTTATGGAGCAGCAAGCAATTTAAGAACACTGGTAACCTGAAAGCAATATGTCTAATTTTGGGGCCGCAATAAGAGAGCCCAGAAACTTTTTATAAAGCATAGAAAAATTTATACTTATATTAACATCTTATCCAGGGTGCTCCTATTAGAGTCTTTAAGCTTTAGGGTAGGTACTTGAGTGCAGACCTAGACGTTCTAATTTCCATTCCAATAGATTTAACCAATGGTCCTCTGGGTCACTTTGGGGATGGGGAAAGGGAAATCAGATATAATGTTGATCTTTCCTGTGGGATGATTGAGATGAAAGTTATAGAAAAGTACCATATTGTTAAATGCTTGATTTAAGGACACATGGCTCCCAGATCAACAGTCAACATTAAGCAAACTGAGATGTAAAACTTACTACAGAGTTTATCTTCACAGTCATTTGGACAGTCTCCACATGGAGTTCCCATATTATAAGGTACATTCTTATTGTCAGGATCATTTCCCCTTAAGAAAAGAATGAAGAAAAAGTGATTTAATAAAACTGATGTTTGGAAAATGTATATAAAATTTTACTCACTATTACAATCAACTTTAAAAACATTTTTTGAAAACCACTTGAATATAATGATGATGGTCTTTAAGATAGATTTATGATTTCTAGACTTACGATGACTATAATTTCTCTTTTTGAATGTACAACAGGCAACTCTGGAGTCCTAAGAATGTTTTGAGGCAATTTGCATCTCTTTGGACAATCAAATTCTAACAGGACTAGGACTTGTGAACAGTCAAGTCCCAACAAGTAGGAGGACGTTAGAGTCATTTACAGTAGGACACTTTTCTTTTTTTATACCCATAAGAACTTGGTAAACAGTCATCAAAAGAACGTGGGTCTTATCAATGTTATGAAAAATTTTAAGTCACTGAAATTGAAGATGTTCTAATTTCCCCTATGCCATGAGGAACTTGATACATGTTAGTGTCTTCTGTAGAAACACATGGAGCGTTATAAAAGATGAAAGTACATCAGCATGGCCAAATCTAAAGTGTTAGAGTTGCGGGAGAAAGAGAGTAGATGAGAATTTCCAGCTCTGAGCTGATCTGAAATTTCAGAGAAGACAGTCTTACCCGCAGATAGCTAAGAAAACAATGTGGATTATAGCTGATTCTTACTTAATACCACTTAAAAAATAAAGTAAATGTTCTGGTTGAAACAATAGTCTGAGATTTTTCTCTTTGATATCTGAGTTATTAAAATTTTACTTTATAAAAGAAACTGACTACTTAATTCAATAAGGGATTTGGTCAGACACTTGACTTAGTATTTGGCTGAGAAAATTCTCCGATCACAACTCCAGGTTTTCTACTTTTTTTTCCTTTCGTATTGTCAGAAGTTTACCACAGACCACCAGCCCCTGCAAAGATTTAGTACAATTAATATGATGAAGATGCAAAGAAATCTTACTGTCTTCAGCCCTAATTATATAGATAAAATCACAACAAATGTTAACTGAAACCAAGACATGATAAAACCAGAAAATAACTCATATAGAGCTATTATATGAATATATTGTGTTTATTGAATCTATAGTAATATTGGAGATCTCATTTAAAGTGTAAATATGGTAGCGTATTATCAGATAAATCATTTTCCTTGATTCATATTGAACATCTTTTATTGTGCTACACACGAGAGAGACAGTGGTTAAACACCATGCTTGGAACTCATGTAACCATAGTTAGTGGGACAAAGAAGTACATCAGCCCCTCACTGAAGCAATCAGATTATCTCTTCTAGAAATTTAGTCATACCTTTGACAACATGTAAACTTAATTTCTAAAGAAAAGACATGTACTGATAGTTAGACTAAAAAGCTGAATACAAGAACACTTGGCTTTTTCTGTATGTTCATTCTTGATACTCCACTGCATTTCTGCTCTTGTGTTCTAAAAATACTTTTGCATTGTCAAGCAAATATCATTGTTTCTTTGCTTAAACTGGCTCAGGTTTGTTTCTCTTAACTAATACTACTTGAAGAATCAATAACACATAGCAACACTACTGGTAATAGTTCTGTATTTGAACATTCTAATAATTAGATGTAGATTTATTTAGAAAAAATATAACATAAATAAAAACACTTGTGTGTGTGTGTGTAATGTTTTTGGTATTGTCTAAATGATATGATATACCTAAGATTCTGCTTAACCGGAATGAAATCTTTGAGCTTTCCTTTATAATGTTTGAGAAACTAGATTATGTGAGGGGGCTATATTTCTAAAAGCTATGTGAAACTCAGCTGTATGATACATACTCATGACAATAGTGGCAAACATAAAGATACTGTGTTGACGTTCCTTTGCGGCATGATGATATCCCACAGCCAATGAGGTAGGAAGTGGCCCAAACAACCTGTAAAGATAAAGAGGTTATTTTATTAATAATTTAACATTTTGCTAAATGATTACAATGTGAATATTGTTATCCATGGTTGAAAATAAACATGCTTGCTTTTAGGATGGTTTGATCATAGCTTATTAGAAAGTAATAGAAACAGAAAGATTCCCATGCGTCTAGAAAACACACATACATATGCACACTCAGTGGCCATCGTTGACACTTGCTCATTCTTTTCTTATCAAATCTATATGGAAAATCAGATAACATGATGAAGGCTGCTTGGTGATTATATAAAAACTGAAGCATGGAAGGAAATTTACTTAATCATCAGAGCACAGGCATGGTGTAGAGTAATGAGTTGGCCTTGAGGCAAAATGATTCAGGTTCAATTCTATCTCTACCACTTCCTGGTGAGAGGGTATTTATCAATTTGCTTTATGTTTTGAAATTTCATTTTCTTATTTGTTAAATGAGATGCAATAATACTATCTTCTACATCATAGGTGTATGGTGGGAACTGAATAATAAAACTTTTAAGTGTTTGAAAGAGAAAATATTGTTACTATCTCAGAGTGACAGAGTTAATGCTCTTGTAATGGAAATAGTGGGTCTGGTCTACTTTTATCCAAAAGAAATAGAAGGTAGGAATTGATGTCACAAATTTGTGAGATTTTTAGCTCTCTGTGTGATAATTTTATTTTTATCCTCTGATTGTTTGATAAGTAAATTATATGAATAGTTTAATGTTATAGACTCCTGGCATATACCCTTTTGTCCAAGGGCATCAATCCTAAAAGAAGAATGATATTTGCTAATATTTTATAATATTATATATTATAATATAGAGTAATATATAATATTTTAGAATTTCTGCAATGCTACCATAAGTGATTAAGTCTGTGATTTTTAAATGTTCTATCTTTGTCAGCTTTTAACGTCAATTTTAAGTAGGCTTTATTTTAAGTAGATTTTATTTTAGATTTTGTGAAACTCATCAATGGTCACATCTGAGTCTTCTGCTTTGGAGAGAGTAGTTTTTCTAATTTTTTGTTTTATTGCATTTTAAGTGCTTAAATCTATCTATTATGGATAAGTTTTGTTAAGCTATATTTTTCTGGGAAATAGCCCACCTGATTCAGATATTCAAAGTCATTTATGTAGAATTAACTTAATCTCTACACTGCAGCACAAGGATCTTTTTAAAACATGAATCAGGTTAAATCATTCACCCACTTAATGACTTCTTACTACATGTAAAATGCAATGTGAACTTTGCAATAGCTAATAAGGCTCCAAGGATAAGGCCTCTCTTCCTTTCTGTTCCCATCTCCTTCCACTCTTCTGTTTATCGTGTTACAGCCTCCTTCTCTGACTTGTCCCCTAGTCTTTTCTCTGTCCTTGAACACACCCAGATCCCAGATATTGGTTTCTAAATTATTTCCCACTAAAAGTAAACAGAATTCCTTGCAGAAATGGATGGCTTCTATATGAAATAGGAAAAATACAAAGTAATGCTGGAAAATTTACCAATCTGGGGCCAAGGGATGCTCAGGGACTAATGAAATTATGGCCAAAAAGATGCAACAAATGGTTTAAAATGGCTCCATTAGCCAAATATGGAACTGTGTGAGCATCCACATATCACATTGAGTTAAAACAACAACTCATGAGTCTGTAGTGATTTTGAGAGAGAGAGAGGGAGAAGGAATAGGAGACAGAGACTGTTATTAAATGAAGAATGAGTGACAAATAGAAAACCAGCATTATGCAACTTTAAATGTAAAAACTGATTCAGGAAAGATCATCAATGGCAGCTAAAATGTGCAGATAAAAGATTGTTGCAGAGCAAGATCTTCACATGATCTCAAATTATTTCCCCATATCTTATTTATTTTTTCCGAAGTTAACAAATTGTACTATTACAATTGAGAGATCAGATGGTCATCATTTTAAATAATCCAACAAAATTTAGCATCACCAACTACTTGGTCACCCTGACAAATGAGTCTTCTGATAATATTCAAAAAAGTTACAGAACATTATCTTTATTCTTGCCAAATGCTTAACTTCAATCCAATAATAAAGAAACGATCCAAGAAATTCAGAATATGTGTTCTAGAATACAAGTAGCTTGGTTGCTCTAAAAAGTCATGAAAAATTAAAGGAGGGATAATATTATTGGAACAATTGGGGAAAATTATAGATGGAATGGATATTAGATGATATTACTGAATTAATGCTTGTTTTCTTAGGTGTAGTCATGATATTGTAGTTTCATAGTACAACGCCCTTATAATTAGGAGATGCATCCTGACATACTGAACATCAGGTGTCATTATATCTGTAACTTACTTTCAAAACGATCAGAAAAAATGTTTATATTTTCATAGAGTGAGAAAACAAATTTGACAAAATTTTAAGAATATGTGAATCTAAGTAGTATGGGAATTTATTATACCTTTATTGAAACCTTTTTGTAGACTTGAAATACTTTGAAATAAAAAGCTGGGGACAGAAGAGTGATGTCAGCAGGATGGTAGATTAGGAAATTCTAAGCCCTCATCTTCCCATGAATACATTAAAAAAACTACTAGAGTCTGGCTAAAATAACTTTATAGGAGCTCTGGAAAACAGGCAAAGATCTATAGCAACCAAGCAAACACCAAATCAAGAAAAAGCCACAGTCAAATGGTCGGAAATTTCATGGTGTTTTTACTCGTCCTTATACACTTCCTCCCTGGCATGGCATAGTATGGTTGGGAGGAAGTGGCTTAGTCCTGGTTTCCTTACTTGGGCTGGGGGAAGTAGAGAGGACTTTATCTGCAATGTTCTCATCTCTCTATGGGCTGCCTCATGGGCTGTTCTCTGTTTTGCCTGACTTAGAGTTCAGATGGGGAATGGTGGCATAGCTCAGGTCTCAGATTAGGAAAAGCCATGGGAAATAATGGGTGTAGCTCATGATAGCTGAAGAGAGACTAGACTCATTGACATTAGGGGCTAAAGATTTTGGGTAAAGGAATACTATAGAACATCTGAAGTGCTGAGAAGAAACTGGGATGAGATATTGTGAGAAACGAAGACATTCAAAAGCAGCTGTGTATTTGGGGGAATTGGAAAAAAAATCACAGACACAGTGTCTGGCAAGATACATGCCCAGAAAAAACATGAGAAGACCTGGACGGATCCCAAGTCTCAAAATGTGCTCTACTAATTAGTCAAGTTCTTCCCTACCCATCTCAAAAACTAGGAGAGATGGCTCTTTTTTCTAATGTCCAATTTTCAATAACAAAAAAATCACAAGGCATACAAAGAAACAGGAATACATGGCTCAATGAGAGAAACAAAAGAAATCAGAGAAACCATTTCTGAATATACACAGGCATTAGACTTACTAGACAAAGACTAAGACAATTGTCCTAAATATGCTCAAAGAGCTAAAGAAAAACAAGACAAAGAGCTAAAGGAAATCAGCAAAACAACATATGAACAAAATGAAAATATCAACAGAGATTGAAATCATTTTTAAAAAGGTGAACCAAACAAGTTCTGGAGTTTTGAAATATAATAACTGAACTGAAGAATTCACTAGGGGTGATCAACAATAGACTTGAACAAGCAGGAGAAAGAATTAACAAACTTGAAGCCAGGTCATTTGAAATTATTGAGTCTGATTAGCAAAAGGAAAAAAGAATGAGGAAAAGTAAACAGAACCTAAAGGATTTATGGGACATCATCAAGTGGACCAATATATATATTATGGAGTCCCAGAAGAAGAATATGGAGAGAAAGGGGTATAGAAATTATTTGAAGAACTTATGGCTGAAAATTTCCCAAATTTGAGCAAAGACATGGATCTACAAATCTAAGAAGCTCAATGATCTCCAAGTAAAGTAAAACCAAGACCAAGATACATTATATTCAAACTGTCAAAAGCCAAAGACCGAGAGAGAATCTTAAACGCAGTAAGAGAACAGTGACTCATCATGTACAGGGAATCTCCAATAAGACTACCAGAGAATTTCTCAGCAAAAAAACTTGCAGTACAGAAGACAGTGGGGTGATATATTTAAAGTGCTAAAAACAAAAGTTAACCCCAAATTTTATGTGTGGCAAAACTGTCCTTCAAAAATGAGGGAGAAATTAAGATATTCTCAGAAAAACAAAACCTGAGGGAGTTCATTACCACTAAACCCGTTCCACAAGAAATTCTGAAGGGAATCCTTCAAGTTGAAATGAAAAGATGCTAGACAGTAACTTGAAGTCATATGAAAATGTAATAATTTCCAGTAAGGTAAATACATGGACAAATGTAAAAATCAGTATTGATATAATTTTGTTTTATAGTGTCATTTTTTTAAATTTTCTAAGGAATTTAAAATAAAATGCATAAAAAATCATGATAAATCTATTTTAATAGGTGTGCAGTATATAAGATATAATTTGTGACAATTACATAAAGTGGAGAGTTGGAGATGTAAATGAGTAGTTTTTGGATGCAATTGAAGTTGATATCAGCTTAAAATGGATTATTATAACTTTAAGATGTTACATATAATCCCCATGGTAACCAAAAAGAAAATATCTGTAGTATATACACAAAAGGAAATGAGAAAGGAATCAATATGTGCTACTACAAAAAACCCACTAAACGAAAGGAAGGCCGTGATGGAGACAATGAGGGACAAAGAAGTTATAACACATACAGAAAAAATTTCTAAAATGAAGAAAGTAAGACATATACAGAACACTCCAGCCAATAGCAATGGAATTCACATTTTTCTCAAGTACACATGGAAAATTCCTCAGGTTAGACTATATGTTAGGCTACCAAACAAGTCTTCATACATTTAAAAGGTTGAAATATACCAAAGTGTCTTTTCTGATCGCAATGGAATGAAACAGAAATCAAAAGCTGAAAGAAAACTAGGAAATTCACATGAAAAAATCCACATATGTGGATATTATACAACACACTCTTAAAAAACCAATGGGGAAAGAAGAAATTACAAGGGAAATTAGAAAATATCTTAAGATGAAAGAAACTGAAAGCACAACAAATTAAAGCTCAGGGAAACAGCAAAAACAGTGCTGAGGGAAATTTATAGCTATAAATGGTTATATTAAAAAATAAGATCTCAGGGGCCGCCCGGTGGCGCAGCAGTTAAGTTCGCGCCTGGCAGCCTGGGGTTCGCGAGTTTGGATCCCGGGCGCTGGCCGACGCACTGCCTGTCAGCCATGCCATGGCGGCGTCCCATATAAAGTAGAGGAAGATGGGCACGGATGTTAGCCCAGGGCCAGTCTTCCTCAGCAAAAAGGGGAGGATTGGCAACAGATGTTAGCTCAGGGCTGGTCTTCCCCACAAAAAAAAAAAAAAAAAAAAAAACTGAAAAAAATAAGATCTCAAATCAATAATCTAAAGTTTTACCTTAAAAAACCAGAAAAGAAGAAATTAAACCCAAAGCTAGTGGAAGGAAGGAAATAATATAGATTAGAGCATAGATAAACAACATAGAGATCAAAAACCAATAGAGAAAATCAATAAAACCAAGAGTGGTTCTTCAAAAAGATCAACAAAATTGACAAATCTTTGGCCAGATTAACTAAGGAAAATAGAAAATAATCAAGTAACTTATTTAATAAATATTAGAGTAAAGATAAACAAAAGAGAGAATAGGAAAACAAATAGAGGGGCCAGCCCAATAGCTTAGTGGTTAAATTTGGCATGCTCTACTTTGGTGGCCCAGGTTCGGTTCCCAGGCATGGACCTACACCACTCGTCAGCAGCCATGCTGTGGTGGCAACCCACATATAAAATAGAGGAAGATTGGCGACAGATGTTAGCTCAAGGCAACTCTTCCTCAAGCAAAAAGAGGAAGATTGGCGACAGATGTTAGCTCATGGCAAATCTTTCTCAGCAAAAATGAAAAAAAAGAAAAAAGAGAAACAAATAGAGAAAATCAATGAAACCAGGGGTTGGTGTTTTGAAAAGATCAACAGTAGTCAAAACCTCCCGATAAAGAAAAGCCCTGGCTTTGATGGCTTCACTGGTGAATTGTATCAAATATTTAAAGAAGATCTAACACTGTTAATTTTTAAAGTCATCTAAAAATTTCAAGATGAGGAAACATTTCCCAACACTTTTTATGAAGCCAACATTATTCTGATACCAGAGGCAAAGACGCTACAAGAAAAAAAAAATCTACAGACCAATATCTCTTATGAACAGCAATGTGAAACTCCTTAGTGAAATATTAGCAAACAGAATTCAGCAGCATATTAAAAGGATTGTATACCTTTAATAAGTGGGATTTATTCCTGCAAAATAAGGATGGTTCAACATATAAAAATCAATGTAGTCTACCACATTAATAGAGTGATGGGGAAAAAACACGTGATCATATCAATTGATGCAAAAAAGCATTTTACAAAATTCAACACCTTCTCATAATAAAAACACACAACAAACTAGCAACAAAAGAAAACTGTCTCAATATAGTAAAGGCTATGTATGTATACCTCCCTGCTAACATCATATTCGATGGTAGAAGACTGAAATTTTTCCTCTGAGATCAGGAAAAAGACAGGGATGCTGGCCTTTGCCACTCTATGAAACATAGTACCCTAAGTTCTAGCTAGAGCAATTAGGAAAGAAAAAGAAAGAAGTATCATCCAACATGGAACTGAAAGAGTAAATTATCTCTGTTCATAGATAACATGATCTTATAAGTAGAAAACCCTGACGATACCACAAAAAATTGTTAGAACTAATAAAGAAATTCAGCAAATCTGCAGATTACAAAATCAGCACACAAAAAGCAATTGTGTTTCTATACACCTGCAGTGAATAATCTGAAAAGGAAATTAAGAGAACAATTCTATGCAAAGTAGCATCAAAAAGAAAATATCTAGAAATAAGCCTGAGGAGGTGAAACATTCGTATACTGAGAAGTAAGAAACATTGCTGAGAGAAATTAAAGAAGACTCAAATAATGAGAAAGGCATCCAATGTTCATGGGCTGAAGGACTTAATATTTTTAACATGTCAATATTACTCTAAGCAATCTACAGATTGAATGCAATCCATATCAAAATCCCATGACTTTTTTTTTCAGAAATAGAAAAATTCATCTTAAAATTCCTATGGAACATCAAGGGACCCCCAAATAGGCAAACAATCTTGAAAAAGCAGGACAAAGTTGGAGGTCTTATACTTCCTGATTTCAAACTTTACTACAGAGCTACAGTAATCAAAGCAGTATGGTACTGTCATATTGATAGATATATAAACCTTTTAAATAGAATAGACAGCCCAGAAATAAACCCTCACAAAGATCAAATGATTTTCAACAAGGGTTCCAAGACCATTTAATGGGGAAAGGACAGTCTTGTCATAAATAATGTTGGGAAAACTGGATATCCACAATGAAACACATGAAGTTGGACCCTACCTTATAACATATAAAAAATTAACTCAAAGTGAATCAAATACCTAAATGTAGGAGCTGAAACTATAAAACTCTTAGAAGGAAATATAGGGGAAAAACTTCATGATGTTGAATTTGGCAATGATTTCTTGGATATGACACCAAAAACACAGGCCAAAAAAGAAAAAAATAGATAAATTGAACTTCATCAAAATTTAAAACTTTTGTTCATCATAGGACACTATCATCAGAGTGAAAAGACAATCCATGTAATAGAAATTAATATTTGCAAATCATATACCTGATAAAGGATAGATATCTAGAATACATAAAGAACTTTTACAACACAACAACAAATAATTTGTTTTGATTAAATAATGAAAAAAGGATTTGAATAGACATTCCTCCAAAGAGGATATACAAATGGCTGATAAGCACATGAAAAGGTGCTCAACATCAGTAATCATTAGAGAAATGTAACTCGAAACCACAGTGAAATACCACTTCACACCCATTAGAACGGCTATTATAAAACAAACAAAAAACAACATAAAATATAAAAAAGGGTATGCATGTTATAAATTGAATGTTTATGTCCTCCCCAAATTCATATTCTGAAGCTTGAACCCAAAGGTGTGGCTCTATTTGGAGAAGGAGTCTCCAAGGAATTAATTTAGGTTAAATGAAGTCATAAGAGTGGGACCATCATCTGATAGGATTAGTGTCCTTAAAAGGAAAGGTACCAGAGTACACTCTGTCTTTCACCTTTCCTTCTCTCTACATGCATAGGCAGAGGAAGGCCCACGTGAAGACATAGCGAGAAGGTGGCCATCTATAAGCCAGGAAGAGAGCTCTAACAGAAACTGACTATGCTCCAGAAGTTCACAGACTTTCAGCCTCCAGAACTGTGAGAAAATAAATTTCTACTGTGTGATCCACCCAGTCTGTGGTATCTTGTCATGGCAACCCAAGCAGACCAATACAGTGTGGATATGAAGAAATTGGAAATTTCATTGCTGTTGGGAATGTAAAATAGTGCAGCTGTTGTGGAAGACGGTATGCCAGTTTCTCAAATAATTAAACATAGAATTACCATATGATTCAGCAATTCTACTTCTGGGTATATACCCAAAAGAATTGAAAGCGGGATATGAACAGATATTTGTACATCAATGTTTATAGCAGCATTATTCTCAATAGCCAAAAGGTAGAAACAATGGAAATATCCATCAGTGGATGAATGGATAAACATCAGGTGGTATATACACACAATGGAATATTATACAGCCTTAAAAAGGAATGAAATTTTGACACATGCTACAACATGGATGAACATGGATTGAGAATATTATACTAAGAGAAATAAGGCAGGCACAAAAAGACAAATATTGCATGATTCCAATTATGTGAGGTATCTAGATTAGTCCAATTCATAGAGACAGAAAGTAGAATGGTGGTTGCCAGAGTCTGGTGAGAGCAAGGAATAATGAGGAGTTATTGTTTAATGGGGACAGAGTTTTAGTTTGGGAAGATGAAAAGTTCTGGAAATGGATGGTGGTGATAGCTGCATAACAATTTGAATGTAGTTAATGCCACTGAACATTAATGCTACATAACTTAAAAATTGTTAAAATGGCCTTTTTTATATTGTGTATACATATATATGTACAGAAATTATTTTACCATAATAAAAAATAAACCAGAGAGAAGGGGATTCTCTATTATAAGGTACTATTATTTTCATTCTTTACAAATATTGCAAAGGTAACTTATAAATGATATTTTCTGATTTTGTTACTTTCCAGAAAATCAAATGTGTAAAGAGGGAAAGTAAGAGGTTAAGCATCTTCTCTAAGCCATCTACTGAGGGAATCACATTTCCCTGTGTTCCAAATTACAAAAGGAAGTCAGTGGGCCGCGTGTAAGTTTGCAAAAAGTGGATAGAATGATTTTGCATGGTTCTCAGTCACCTATTTTCTGCATATGCTTATAGTCACTTAACCAATGTGTATATTTTCCAGTGCACAGGTTACCTGAGTATAGTGGTCAATTGTTATGTCATCATCCGTTGATATCCATTCCCCATACTTGAAATATTTAGATTCACTGTACCAGATTCCAATTACATTTGACCATGAGATAGGATAGGATGTCAGGTGCATATTTTCTCCACAAAAAGTATCTGAAAGGAAGAAAAAGGGCAGTGACATACTCTAAAACACTTGGAAATATTTTACAAGGATACTTTCTTCATCCTTTTTTACAAATGTTTACGTGGTCATCTAAGCAATGTCTTATAACAAGAGGCAAACTCAGCCATGTCTCTGTGGGCAATTTTCCTTCTCATTCATAAATGAACTTGTGGTGCTTAGGTTTGGTGAGAAGTTGACAGTAGGAGATGATGTGCAAACTTGGAAATCAGATAACCAACATTTCAGTTTCTGCCACTTCCAGGCTGATGGAGAGGATGAAACCAGTCACAGTAACCTGTGAGTTCTTAATAGGGCCTGTGGCTTGAAAACAGCCACACAGGGGTATTCATCATGCAAGGACCTTGAAATAAACATTTGCTCATTTAGCCATTCACTTGTGATGTGAGCTTTTGTTTACACATGGTATTCAGCAGTGATCTGCCTTTCTCTGGGGCAGAGAAGACTCAGGTTGCTAACTCATGGCTCGACAACATTGAGCAAAGATGCCCAACAATCTGTAAATATAGAAGTTGCATTCATATTTTAAAAATATTTTATAATAAACAAGTATCTCATGAATGTTATTAATGTCTACTTGTGTAGGAAGTACTAATGATTTTCCTGGAAACTAGCAGTGATTCATCTCATGTATATACTCATTTTTGAGCACCTAAAATTGTTCTTATGAGCAGCTCAGTAGAGTTCAATATAACTCACTTCTCAACTGTGTTGGTGTGGCAGAGCTAAAGCTATACCCATGGAGATATTGTGGGTAGCTGAAATAACTACACAGAGTGGAAACCTTCTCGCTATCCAGCTAATTTATCTAGTTATTGTATTACTCAACTTATGTAATATTGAGAGCTTTGATTCTTTTCTTCTGATGATCAGAATCTAGAATTTGAAAAGCTGAGTATCCAAATTTAAAAATTAATAATAATAAACGAAACAATGCAGTGAGCCACAATTCACTGCCATTTATGGGGCAAATGCATATATAGACTGGATGACGTAAGTGACCCTTGCCACTTAATAAGCCCTGAGAACTTCTGAGCACAAAGGTAGGTCATATAGACATATACCTACTTGTAATTCGCCTGCGAAGTACATTGCTCTCTCTCAATTCACACTGCTTTGACAACATTCTGGCATTTTGTGCAGCTTCTTCACTCCAATTCTACAGTAAAAGTAAAATACAAAATACATGGTCTTATTAGCATTTCTTATTAGAATCAGATAAGATTCTAGTTTATTATTTCTAAAAATCCAGACTAGCAATATTTTCAATTGTATAAGCTAACAATTTAAATAATAATACTACTTTTTAATATTCTGGTTGGAAGAGGAAGACAAAACTTTCAATTTATTATTTTAGCTCTTGAATTTACAAAATCAAGATTTGGTAATAATGTTCAGAAGTAGCTTCTCTCTCAGAAGTATTTTAAAGAGTTTAAGTAAGTGCTTCCAGTAAAACAGACCAGGGTTAGAAATCCACCCCATTTTACCTCTGACTTATTATTTGAAATCTTTGAATCTCAATTTCTTCATCTGTAAAATGTGACCCATAATTCATACCCAATAGTTTGTTCAACAGTTTTAATATGATAATCCGCAATACAACTGTGATATGATAAACCTCATGCTATGTGCTCAATAAATAAATGATGGTAGTGATTAGAAGCAAGTACATAGTGTCACACATCTCCATCTAAAATTATGAATAATAATAAAAAGTAATAGCTAAAATACACGCCAGGATCTGTGACCAATTCTGTGTGTATATTTTCTCATTTTTACTCACAGCAGCTTTACAAGGGAAGTACTATTATTATCCCCATCTGCAAATGAGGAAACTGAGGCACAGAGATGTTGTATAATTTTTCAGGATAACACAACCAATAACTGGCAAAAAGAGAATTGGAATCCATGTGTTTCTGACTCAGAGTGTGTGTACATCCACTTAAAAGACTGTCCCAATATCTGCATGCAGCACATTACCAATGAAAGTTGTGGAGTTTGTTTTTTACTATAGGCTTTTACAGAAATCATTCAGCTACTTTTTAGAATAATTTTTGGATGACACCCTAACTTAGATTTTCAATATTTTTCCTGGCATCAAGGAAGTTTAACTGATGTATGTGTGTGTGTGTGTACATATATATATACTGTGTGTGTACACACACACACATATATATATATATATATACTGACATCTGTGTTACTTTCATAGAATTGCTCCTCAGGTTGATGAATTTACTAAACTGTGAGATGAATTAAGTAACTCATTAACCTAGGCTCAAAGTAAAAACATGGTTTTGTAGGGTTTGATTGTTTCATGAAAGAAAAGATGTAGTTTTGTAAGGGATATGTCTAACTGAAGGAGCAGAGGTGACACAACACAGCCCATTAGGGCATAGGATCCCCTGGCAATGAAAATACCATCATTGCACTCACTGGTAAAAAATCCTCTGTATTATGACCAGATTACCAAATGATTAGAACTGGAACTCATCTGGCTAATTTACAGCTGATCGCTTGTCATGCATGCTGAGATGCACTACCCAGGTCCCTTTCTGAACCAAAGCACTTATTTCCTCTTAAGTTGGGAGTTCTGCCCGCAGATAGCTTTACTGTCTGTCCACTCTGAAAATTGTCTTCATCCATGAGCATACTCCCTTTCCTGGAGCAGCCCATATCCAACAGCTAGTAGATGTGGAAGCTGTAAATGCCAGGCTACCTCCCTCTGACTCAGGACAACTCGGAAGGGTTGTCCTAGTTGTATAGCTTCCTGTGGGATTAGCTGAGGCCTCTGCTGTGACTACGTTACAACCAAGCTTCTCCATGTATCCATCCTGCTACTCTCCCTACCTCCACAGGTAGGTGTAAATCTGAAGATTGTTCCCCAATAAACATCCTGCAAGCTAATCTCCATCTCAGAGTCTGCTTATTTTATTGTGTAAACTACCTGCCACATTCATTACATACAGTCTGTAGTTCAGACCTCTTTGAGGAAGCTCCCTAGGACATTATCCCTTATTAGTGTTGGTAAGATGCTCCTTTTTGCGATACATTCATGATTAAAATCACAAGTGAGTATTCATGATTATTGCACCAAAGCCATGAATTCTGGCTTGGACAAGTGGTTCTGTTTAATCAAGGTCTAACCCTATGTACAGAAACTTTTTCTTTTTTTGAAAATCTCTGCCTGGCAGCTGTGGTTGGCTCTTCAGCCCTACTATAATTCTGTCAGCTCCTTTCCATCCATGTCCTATGCGTTGTTGAGGAACAACTCAACTCCCATATTCCCTTTAAAACGTTACTCAGTTTTACTGGTGTACCCTCATCATCTCTTTGCATCTTATTTCTCATATCTTTGTTCCTTAGCACTTGAATATATTCATTCTTATATTATGTTCTAATGTTTCCATTGTATTCACCTTTAATCAATGATAATAAAGTCTCTGAAATCAGAAGCTATATTTTCCATTTACTCTATAACTTCTTTAACACCTCCTAGCTACACTTATTTGCTCATCTGGAAACCAAGGATTTCAGACCCTGTTTGTCCTGAGGGAGGAAAGTAGTTAAGAGCCAGTGCCTGGAGCTGGCCCATTTGCATTTGAATTTGTACCTATCTGGTACTCCTGACTTTGGATACACCACCTAATTTCTCTGAGTTTCAAATTCATCATCTGTAAAATGGAGATGATAGTATTATCTACATCACAGAAATACTGAGAGAATTAAATGAGTTAGTATAATAAGGTTCTAGAACAGTGCCTGTCAATAGTAACCATCATGTGCATGTCAGCTACCACACTCACAGTGCATGAATGCCTATGATAGCTATTGATTTTTATGGCTTGGTTCCAATAACACTTTGAATTCTAAGATTACCAAGAGATAAATTTTGAGGTCATTTTTCCATTCACTTGCTTCCTGCTCATCATCATTTGCATGAGGAAGCTGTCCCTCAAAATCACCCTCCAGAGCCTGCACCATTTCTAACCCTTGTTCCCATAGGCCCCTCCAGGGTTCCAGGAACCAGAATAAGGTTTCCCAAAACCTGCGTGGTACTTCAGGGAGACAATACATATGAGGCTAATCATGCACCAGAGACTTCCCAAAATTTGCTTTTTTTTTTTTTGTTTTATAGCACCTAGTCTGCTCACACAGCAGGTTCATAGTGGAAAGACAATTTCTCTCTCCTTTTATGGAATGCAAAGGAACTGGGAAATAGATTTGTCAATATTTGTTTATCTGGCAGCACCACCTGGTTTAGAATCCAGACATCTTGATTCTCGGAGCGTCTAGCCCCTGGGCTACGGCCCAGTAAAGACAGCTGTGAAATGCCTCTGTAACTTGTTAACAGTTTGCTGTACTGACGATACTGACTCTGGCATCAGCATCAGCTGGGAGCTTGGGGTGGTCTCCTCCCTACACCTCCTGAATCAGGATCTCAGAGAGCGGGACCCAGGAACCTGCGTTTTACCACATTCTTCCAGTCGTTCTTTAGCACACTCAGGTTTGCAAAGCATTGCCCAAGGGTACATTAAGAATGAAATTAGGGGCCGCCCGGTGGCGCAGCGGTTTAGTCCGCGCTTGGCAGCCCGGGGTTCGCGAGTTCGGATCCCGGGCGCCCGCCGACGCACTGCCTGCCAGCCGTGCCGTGGCGGCGTCCCATATAAAGCAGAAGAAGATGGGCACGGATGTTAGCCCAGGGCCAGTCTTCCTCAGCAAAAAGGGGAGGATTGGCAACAGGTGTTAGCTCAGGGCTGGTCTTCCCCACAAAAAAAAAAAAAAAAAAGAAGAAGAATGAAATTAGACTGAGTTGGCATTGTTCATTTAACAACTATGATTTTGGGAAAGTTGCTTACCTTCTCTGGGCCTTCGTTTCTTCTTCTGCTCCATCATAGGTTTGTTTGTGAAGACCAAACTTTTAGTATATTAAAAGTACTTAGAACTTAATAAAAACTCAGTAAACACCATTACTATTATTGGCATCGTTGTTGTTGATGATTAATTAATCTTACCATCTTCAGCATGTTGCTGGCTGGTGGAACTACTCCTCTCCTGAGGGTGTTATGTACGGTAACAATTTCTTCTTGGACAGTTGTCAATTCAGTGGGGAGTGTATTATACAGAACGCTAGCTGGTTTTGCCTGTTACCAGAAAATCATTAATTAGTCTTACTTCTTTTAAGTGGAATTTGTCGTGTCACTCATATATTACTTGAAGGCCTATATGCAATATGAATTTATAGTTTATATTAAATAAACAATGATCTAGAGCACTTTTAAATTTACAGTATCTCAGTATATTAGCTTCCATTTCTCCAGTGCTGGTATTGAGAATTTCTGAATGTCAGTCTGATATTATACAAGTCTATGTATAGTATAATGTACTAGAATAGTGTGTAGAATATGTACTAGATATTCTGTGATTGGTGTTTTTCAAATTTATGATCGATACTTTGGGCCATGTTAAAGCACTTTTTGTTGAGCAATATGAACCATAGTGGAAGATGTCTTGATATCACACCTTTTACTGACTTCCTTTCCTTAGCGCATTCCCCACCCTATCTCCTATAAGTGTTATCTTTGTTTCCCCAATAAACCACTTGCACTTGAACATTGTCTAAAGGTATGTGTCTGGGAGAACTTAATTTAGGAGATTCATTATTGAGTACAAAGACTCCAGGGTCTTCAACTCAGATTCTACATCTTCGTCTTATTCATATGAGAAAACATTAATATTTGCATCCATATGTCTCAGTAAAATAGAATTCACATCAGCTACAATCTAAGATTTGTGACTATTCTTTTAATTTGTTTACCTTTTGTCCTACAACTTACCAAGAAGGAAAATAAATGCCCTTAATATTTTATGTTACCGATAATTGCTTTAAAGCTTCTTGTGTGTATGTGTGTGATATATCACATGTACTTTGTGCCTTTTTCAAAAAAGTAGCAAAACTTATGTAGTATAATTTGGGTGGTATCTATTTATTTCTCAACTGCCGTAGGACTATCAACACAGTTTCTGAATGGATAGGACTCAGCAACACAACTTGCTCAAATATAGAGGTAGTTTTGTCGTTTATTTTATATCAACAGTTTTAGGATATGGAGAAGGCATAAATATGGAATCCAGGAGACCCCTCTAGAGACTGTCCCCTGTGGACATCATTTCCTCAAATACACATTCATGTGGTACTATTTTCTTGTCATACTGCAGGTAGCCTGGTCTAGACTAAAGAAGAGATTGGGAGCCCATAAAAATCCCCTTAACTATTTCCAGATTGTAACTCTCCTTGCTCCTCTGAAAAACTCTGCTCCAGCAAAACTCATGACATTTAGCTCTAAGACTTCATCCCTGAACATTTACTGTCATGTCACAGTTTTCCTGTCCTTCATAGAAATTGAGTCTCCTGAAACTGTCTGTCCACCCCAATTTCTGCAGTCAGCTCGAGGGACTTCAGCATCCACATGGATGGCTCCAACCATCTGGTATCTCAGGTCCTTGAACTCTTCCTCTCTTAAATCTCTTCTCCGAGCCTCTTTAGTTCCCTACCATGATGGTCACAACTTATAACCCATGATCACTCCAAAATGCCATACCTCCCACTCACCTGGTCAAGCATTTCCCTGCCTGATCAGGATTTCCTGTCCTTCCAGGTTGCTAGGGTCAATCACTCTGACTATTTTCAACATAACCTAGCCTTCTAGCTCATTCTTTGTTTTCTCTATTTGCCCTCTCTTGTCTTTTTTTTTTTTCTTTTCTATCCATGTTCTTTTATTTCAACAACTCTCTTGCTAAAGTATTGAATTCTCTGCTTGTCCACTCCCATCTAGGAACACCCCAACTTTGTCTTCACTAGGTCAGCTGAGCACTGGCAGAAAAAGATTACACAAAATGACAAATACTGATATCATCCAAAATCAGGTCTCATTGCAAATTGTCCCTTAATTATGCACATCAATTCTACTCATTTATACTTTGTCTATCTCCACAATGTTATTGCAGAACTTGTGCACTCTACCCCAATTACATCTACCTCTCTCAATAAATTGTGATATGTCCATTTCTCTCAGTAAAGAGGAGTTATCAGAGGGCAGCTCCTTCAAACTTCTGTTGCCCAGTCTACCAATCTGCCTGTGTCTATTCTCATTCTCCTCCTCCTTCTCTTTTGTGGTACTACAGAACAGGTCATACTTTCCTGTTATTTTTTTTTACAGTATTTTATTGAGGTATAATTTACATGTAAAAAGCTATACCTACTTAATGTATACAATTCAAGGATTTGGGAGATAAATATATACTCATGAAACCATCACCATCAACAAGACCATAAACATATCCATCACCTCCCAGTTTCCTCTCGCCCCCTTTATTATAACTATTGCTATTATTTTGTGTATGTGGTAAAAGAACTTAATATAAGATCTATCCTCTTGGCAAATTTAAAACTGGATGTCCATGTCAAAAGAATGAAATTGGACCTTTATCTTAAACCACAGATAAAAATCAATTCAAAATGGATTAAAAACTTAAATGTAAGACCTGATATCGTAAAACTCCTAGAAGGAAACATAGGTAAAAAGCTCTTTGACATTGGTCTTGGTAAGCACAGATGATAAAAGCAAAAATAAACAAGTAGAATTACACCAAACTGAAAATCTTCTGTACAGCAAAGGAACAATCAACAAAATGAAAAGGCAACTTGCAGAATGGGAGAAAATATTTCAAACTGTTTATCTGATGGGGGTTAATACCCAAAATATATAAGGAACCCATACAACCTAATAGCAGAAAAAAAAAAACAACGAAAAAATAACTCAATTAAAAAATTCATAAAGGATCTGAAGAGACATTTCTCCAAAGAAGACATACAAATGGCCAACAGGTATATAAAAAGGTTCTTCACCTCATAATCATCAGGGAAATGCAAATCAAAACCACAATGAGATATCACCTCATCCCTGCTAGAATGGCTATCACACCTGTTAGGATTGGCTATTACTAAAAAGAAAAGATTTCAAGTGTTGGCAAGGATGTGGAGAAAAGGGAACCCTGATATGCTGTTGGCGGGAATGCAAATTGGTATAGCCATTATGGACAATAGTGTGGGGGCTCCTCAATAAATTAAAAACAGATCATTCTTTCAAAAGCTCATTTCTCCACAAGTATTATTTAGTTCATTCTCTTCCATCTTTTCCCAAATCTTACAATACTCATTATCTTTCCACTTTATCTTCAAACATTCTTTTGTCTTGGTCCTTCCCACAGGTGTTTATTCATGATCATGTTGCTTATAACTTAAAATAAACAAACAAATAAAACTCCTCATTCATCTCACTTCCTCATTCAGTCATTGTTCTTTCTCTCTACTTTCCTTCACTATCAAAATTCCTAAAAAGGTTACTAGTACTGGCTGTCTATAATTTTCTACCCTCTAAATAATATAGTCTTGCATTCATTTTCCCCTTATTTATTCCACTAAAACAATGATTCTATACCAGAAGTGATAGCCCCCCTACGAACCTCCCTCTCCACTCCCCCAACCCCAAGCATTAGGCAAGTCTAGAGAAATTTTTGGTTGTCATGACTGGGTGGGGGAGAATACTCTGCCGTCTTGCGGACAGAGGCCAGTGATTCTGCTAAACATCCTACAAGGCCCAGGATGGCCCCCTCAGCAAAGAATTATCCCATGCAAAATGTCAGTAGTGCTGAAGTTGAGATAAACTACTTTCAAACAACTCCTGTTAAGGTCACCAACAAGCTCAATTTGTATATTCAATATTTTTTTAATGTCTTCATCCTACATGGTCTGTTGGCAGCTGACTCTTTTGACTAAGCTTTCTGTGTAGAAATAGTCTTTCTCTTGGTGTAAGGGACAACATATTCTCTTCATTTTTCCTCCTACCTCTCAGACTTCTCTTCCTTCACCTGGACTGACTGTGGCTACAGCCTGACCTTCTGCTGGCCTTCCAGTATTCACACATGCCCCATCACCTGTGTACCCTCCCTCCCACTCTCTTATCTAGTCTTTCATAATCCATTCTCCAGGCCTCCACGAGAGTAAACATTTCAAAATCCAGACACAATGGAGTCACTTTCCTATTAAAAGTCTTCAACAGTTTACAAGTCTTAGAAAGAAAAATTAAATCTTTAACAAGGACTATGAAGACCCTGCTGACTTCTCAGTCTCTATTTAGGACATGCTAGTCTTCTTTCCTCTGCTTTAGTCTCAGTGGTTTTCTTTTAGTTATTCCAATGTGCCAGTTTCCTTCCTGCCTCAGAATATTTGTCTAGGCCTGTTTCTTTGTTAGTATACTTTCTAGCTTTGCTCTATCAAGCGATGACAATTTACCCTTTAGATCTCAGGTCTACCATGTCCTAATTACCAAAGGAGCCTCTAATCACCTCAGACAAGATCAAATCAGCTTATTACCTGATGGCAACTCTGTATTCTTTTCCTTCAAAGACCTTTTTGTGTAACATCTACCAGATTCTCCTGGAAATTTTTATATCTCAGTAAAAAGTGATTTCTGTCCAATTAGATGTCTAGTATCCCAGTAAACTTGAACATTGAAAGGAAGTTTAAAATAAGATTCAAGCTTGGTGGTCAGTCCTTTTACTTTCTACCTGGAGTCTAAAAAGAGAAGGTATCACACTACTTTTGTTGGGCAAATTGGTACAGCTTATTGTTTACTTTAACTGAGATTCATGTTTAAAGTTTATGTAATAAATTTGTGTTTGGGGTTTAATTTGTCCTATCTTCTTGTTTTCACTTAAAATTCTTAAGCCTTAACTTTCTGAGCAAATTGTCTATAAAAGTACATGCAAATGTTCAAAGAATTATCTGTCTGTAGAATGTATACCTGTTGTTTTATCAATGCCTTCAATCTTTTCATATTTTTTCTGGTATTCTTGGTCAGTAAGTGGATCAGGCTCTGCTTCCCTTGAATGGGAGAGGATCTACCTATCTAGCTACATTTTGAGCTGAGCTTTTAACTGTGATATTGATTCCTTCTTCCACATGGCAATCTGGGCCAGGCTGTCTCCTAGAACCTGGGCTAAGTGGCCTAGACCAGCCTAGTACTGACTAGGTCTTAAAGGCAAATGTAACTTTATCACTATCTGCCTTTCTCCTTTTCCTCTGGAATGGTGGCTTAGCTTTTCCTTGCCGTGAAGTGTGAAGATCCCCACTCCATGCTGGGGGAGTAAAATGGGCAGAGAATCAGAGGGAAAGAAGAAGTCTTCTACAAGACTCTAGTTCCAGCTTCCTGGAGGATTATTGGGTATTAGACAAGAGCTCCACCTGGTTTCTCTTTGGGGAAGCTTGTGAATGATATATCAGATCCAAACCAGCACCCCAATAGTCTAATGCATATGGACTTTCTTTCATTTATGAAATTTAAGTTCCTTCCACTTTTGACTTCTCTTCTCCAGCGTATGAAAATATAAACACCACTCATTTTCTACATCAAAGCTATTGACTTCAGATCATTATAAAAACATTTTGGATACATTAAAAAATGTAATATTTTCTTTATATCACTGAGGTTATCTAGAGGTACATATTATTGGTGACCATAAAATATTAGGGATTTATTACTTATTATACCATTGAGTGTTTTGTTTCTGTTTTGTGATTGTTGAAGTTCTTGTTTTTAGTAAGTACATAGTGAAATTCAGGCCTCATATACAGTCATGTGCTGCATAAGGATGGTTTGGTCAACGATGGACCACATATATGACAGTGGTCCCATAAGATTTGTACCTTATAGCCTAGGTGTGTAGTAGGCTATATCATCTAGATTTGTGTAAGTGCACTCTCTGATGTTCACACAATGACAAAACTGTCTAATGACTCATTTCTCAGAAGGAATATCCATCATTAAATGATTCATGACTGCATTGACTCCACTACTAACAGCTCCTCACATTTCTCTCCTTGCTGTTGGCATCTTTCATTTTATATTTAATTTTGATGTGTTCAATTCTTGCTATAGTCACAAATCAGAGAGTTCAATTGAGATGTTGATGAAATACTTACCTTTTCTGGGTGAAAAAAACACAACAGTATTTTTTTTCCCATTTAGTCATGGAAAATGCATGGATAGGTTATAAAGAAGTAATTCCTGCCTTACATTCTTAGCTTTTATGAATTATCCAGAGGGGCTATAATGAAATGGGCATGGGCACACGGAGCCAAACTGCTTAGGTTTACTTTCAGGCTCTGCCACTTCCTAGTTATCTGACCTTGGCCACATGGCTTAACTTCCCTATGCTTTGGTCCCTTTCTCTGTAATATGGGATTAAGAATAATACGTGCCTAATAGGCCTACGGTGAGAACTAGGTGAGTAATGGGCATGGTGTCCTCATGACAGTGCCTGTAACAAAGTAAGTTCTATTACAGAGTTAGCTCTTATCCTTTTCTGGAAACTAATTAGGAAACATACAAGTCTCACATACTCTTATGATCAAAACAGGCAGGAAACCGGCAGCAGCAGCCAAAAACAAGAAGTGTTTCATTGTCATCCCTGAAAAGAAAAGTAAAATAATTTTAGATGATTGTCAACTCATGGGATAATGTTTTGTACTAAGCCTTTTTTTGAACCAGTTTTACACATATTTGCATTTTCTGCAAAAAGAGACCTGCAGCATCAGAACAAGATTTAATACGTTAGTTACTGAGACCAAAAGAGGAAGATGGAAGTGTGATTGGAAGAATAATAGACTTCATGTCTTAATCTCCAGAATCTTTGAATATGTTGCATTATGTGGACAAAAGAAAATTAAGGTAGCAGATGGAATACAAATTGCTAATCAGATGACTTTAAAGTAGGGAGATTATCCTGGATTATCCATGTGAGCTTAATGGAATCACAAGGGTACTTAGATGTGGAAGAGGGAGGCAATGGCCATGACGGATCATGAGAAAGACTTGACCAGCCGCTGCTGACTTTGAAGACGGAGGAAGGGATCATAGCCAAAGAATGTAGGTGACCCCTGGAAGTCAGGAAAGGTAAGGAACTAGATGAGAACCATTTGGACTTTTGACCTCCAGAACTGTAAGATAATAAATTTATGTTAAGATGCTAACCTTATAGTAATTTGTTACAGTAGCAATAGGAAGCTAATATAAAAAACACAGCAAGATTAGATTTGAATTCTCTGTTGCCTACAGAGAAGAGGTGCGATCTTGGTACTAGTAATTTATGTCTATGACTTAGAAATATTCTGTAATATCTGATCACTGTACTAAGAATGGTTGTCATTGTGAGTCAGGCAAATCAGAGTGAATATACCCTCTCCTGTATTTCTAGTTGATGTAGGTTGCTGAATCTAGGATATTAATAAGTATAGGTTATTACATTTGATTGGCACCTTCTTTTCACAATCTACCAAGTTTATTTCTGAATCCATCCTGCTGAGTGGGAAGCAGAAAAGGCTAACAATTTGGTTCTTATTTTAAACAAAACTTTCAAAGAGCAGGTTAGACGATTTGTGTAGAATAATACACACGATGTGGTTTGCCATTGCTCTCAAGCTTCCCCCACCCACTGGCAAACATGTTTGATAGAGGGGAGTTCTGTAAATCAATTCTTTCAGTGAACATACACATGCAAACACTCTCTCCTTTATCATTCTTTTTTTCTTCTCTTTCTTTCCCTTCTCTTTCTCCCTCCAAAATGTCACATACCCTCAAACCCTAAGATTTAGAGTAATATAGTGACATAGATCATGAAATATGCATCCTATTCTCTTACTTTATCCTCAAACAATCCAGTAAAGCAGATAATATTTTCCCCGAGTTAATTGAAGAAAAAATAAAATAAAAAAGAAGCTTCTGAAATATAGTAGGTTGATATATACACACACATTAATATTTAACCCCCCCACTATAACACTATATATATATATATGTATGTATATTTACTGAAGTGTTGTTATGCAAGTTAACCACCATTATGAGGCTGTTTATAACATCTGTTGAATTTTCTGAGGGAAAATTTTTGGGACTGATGTATATGCTTATTGTCTTAATTGTTATGATGTTTTCATGGGTATATGCTAACATTTATCTCAATCATACCTCAAAAAATTTTACTTGTTGTAAAAGATTTAAGAAATACCAAAAAAATTTACCTGTTTCACACCAAACAACTGGCATTGACAATTTAGATTTTATCTTTCAAGTCTTTTTTATCTTTATGTACAAATTCAGTACTTAAATAGATTTACACATAACACATAATTTATATAAAATATTGTGTTCTATTACCCCCAGAATTTCTATTTTTATCACATTCATTATGAGCATTATTTTGATAATGTGAATAACTTGTAATTTACTTAAGATTTTGGCTACAATTTGATTTTAAGCTATTGATATTTTCCTGTATAAGTAATGCTATTATGAATATTTTAACACAAACACCCAGCCATTTTTAGGATTTTTTTTTTCACGAATTACCATAGAGTTTGAGCTCCAGAACTGAAAATTGATTGAAATCTTTGGACTCTTTTCTTTTAAGATGATATAAATTTAACTTTACTTCTAAGTGTATCTGATATGCAAGTGCTTAATAAGTATTTAATAAATGAATTTATTTTTGTACAGTTGAAATAATTGGCTATTTTAGACACACACACACGTACACACACAATCTGTTAATTCAATACAGTGTGGTATAATAAAAGTCATACTGATCCTAGAGTTAAAATACTAGTGCTGTGTACTAGGTTCTCCTATTATCTATGACACTGATAAATCTACAAGTTCTCTGAAAATCAACTTCCTTTTAAACAGAATGAAATCCAATATGTTGAAGATATAGGTGGCACTCAAATTTACAGGGCTGTGTGACACAACCAACTCTTTAGAGGTAACTACCATTATTCTTTTCAGAAGGCTGTAATCTGCTTAATGGGCTTCACAATCCAAATTTGAAAGCATACCATATTCTATAAATAGACTAATTAATTCTGATAGAAGGCCTTTGAAAATATATATCGTCACTCATATTGTTAGAAAAATATAAATACAACCTAGATACTTTATATACAGGTACAGTATTTTTCTTCCGTCATAAATGGGGGAAAACTTATTGTTTTATAGTATAAGATGCATAAGGAATTGGATACAATATTGTGTCTTGATGATTTAATGCCAGAATTTATGTCCTGTGCAAGAATTAAAAGCAACCACAAGAAAATTTACTGTGACCTCTTGAGAGTGATTATGGGACAATTAGTGTCAACTGGGTTTATAGTTACCTTAGCGTGTTTGACTCCTCCAAGAACTTTGGTCAAAATTAAGGGCAACTAAGCTGAAGAGGAAGTGCTAAAAAAGGACCCTCAGATTTTTGAGCCCAAGATTTGGCTTGGGGCCTATGAATAGGTAGAATGTGTACATTCAACCTAAAACTCTACAGAGAAAAAAGGCTACAAGGAAAATAGGAGGATAAACTTTGTTTACCTAAGGTTCAAATATCCATTTGGAGAAACTGAGTCAAAACATAAAGTAAAGGTTAATACTTGGGTTAATAAAGGTTAACACTCAGTAGTACATTAAGCATTTTAGAATGAGGATAGAATCCAGGTAATTATGAAGCTATCTCTGTTGGCCCAGAATTATTACGAAATTACAGACTTTGGGCTCTGGCATAGTCATTAGAAATAGAGTCAGAGCGGAGGGCTGAAGGGATGTAAAGCAGTAGGCAAAGGCAGACATCTTGGCAAACAGCGATGCTGCAGAAGTAATGCAGGTGCAGACATAGAGAGTAGAACTGGAAAGCATGAGTCAGGTTGAGTAGAGGTCCTGGGGTGAGTGGGCCCAGGGTAAGAGACTCTGGGGACCCAGGCTGAGGCATTTTCACTGGCGAGTTAGGACAGGCGCAGCCCCAGGGCCTGGACCAGGGTCAAGTCTCTGAATGACTTAAGTGATTCTCCATTACATAGAGGACTGCAGATCTAGAAACTAAGTAGGCCGTTTTAACCAAGGAATTATAGTTGCTTGTACTCAGGTAAAAGCAGCTTTTCAAAACAGAGGTATTACAGAAGCAGCAAAATATCACCTCATTGACTTTAGCATCAATCCCTACTCAACACCATCATTTCATACACAGTAGGCTATTTTAAGCCAAAACTCCTAAATATTTTCAGATAATAATACCAGAAACTTGATATACTGACCATTTAAATTTATTTCTCTTACATTTCTATTTCAGATTGTATTTCTTGTTAATATATTAACAGAATATGGATATTTGCAAGTTAATATTTAGCCTGAGGAAAGATCAAGAATGAGGAAAAAACAGGAGAATTGAGTCCTGCCCTCTGGCGTGCCCTTGGGAATGCATTCTCATGTATTAAGTTGTTCAACCACGACCTTCTCAGAAAGCACTTACATGTAGAACGGGCCGTTCCTTGCCTTAATCAAAGAATTCATACGAATGAACTCTACAAGGAATATATCGTCAATCTTTTTTACCTTCTTTGCCTCAATGAATTTGTCAATTTTTTTAAAAAAAAGTTTTACTAAGGTATAACTTACTTTTAACAAATTACACAAATCTAAAGTGTACACTTTATGTGTACATATATGTACATATATATATACACACCACCAAAAGCAATATATATAATAGTTTCAGCACTCAAGAAGATCCCTGGTTCCCCCTTCCAGTCAGTAACTCTCAAGATTAAAATCCATTCTGATTTCTGGGTTAGTTTTGTCAGTTTTGAAAGTTCATATGAGTACAATATATTTTTATATCTTTCACTTAATATAATGCCTGAGATTCATCCATGTTGCATGTGAATTTTATTTTTGTTCATAGCTGTGTAATATTCTACTGTATACACACAATATAATTTATTTACCCATTCTATTACTATTATTATTATTTTTTTGGTGAGGAAGATTGGTCCTGAACTAACATCTGTTGCCACTCCTCATCTTTTTGCCTGAGGAAGATTGTCCCTGAGCTAACATCTGTGCCCATCTTCCTCTATTTTGTATGTGGGACGCTGCCACAGCATGGCTTGATGAGCAATGTGTAGGTCCACGCCTGGGATCCAAACCTGCAAACTCTGGGCCATGAAAGCAGAGCGTGCAAACTTAACCACTAGACCGCTGGGCTCACCCCTACCCATTCTATTATTAATGAACGTTTGGTTTGTTTTCAGTTTAAAGCTATTATGAATAAAACTTCTAGGAACATTTTATCTGTACATCTTTTGGTATATATTATTACTCACTTTAAAAAATATATATATACCCATGAGTAGAATTATTAAGTCATGTGGTATACATATGTTTTCCTTCAGTAGGTACTGTCAAACATTTTTCAAGGCAGTTATAGAAATTTATACTTTTATATTTCCACTAGCTTCAGATCCTCACCCATATTTGGTATTCCCTTTTTTTTAAATTTTATACATTATATTTGTGTAACGGTATTTCATCATGACTTTTAATTTTGTATTTGTCTAATGACTGATATTGAACACATTTTTATATGTTTATCAGCCACTTTGATATCACCTTCTGTGACATTTCTGTCAAATTTTTACCTGCTGTTGTAATTAGATTGACTGTCTTTTTCTTACTGGTTTGTAGGAATTCTCTATATGTTCTTGATATGAAGTATTTGTCAAATGTATGTACTGCAATTATCTTCTCTTAGTCTGTGGCTTATTTTCTGAACTGTCTTAGTTGTAGCTTTTGTTAAACAAAACCTTTTAATTTAAATATGTCCAGTTTATCCTTCTTTTGTAATAGTCAATGCTTGTGTTTGTGTATGTGTGTGTGTGTGTGTCCATCCTATTTAAGAAATTTCCATCATGCCAACTTCATGAGTCATAAAGCTATTTTCTTCTAGAAGTTTGATTCAACACTGATGAAATATTGAAGATGAACAAAGCTGGAGGACTTATACTAACAGATATCAAGACTTATAATGCTGTAATAATTAAGACAAAGTATACTAGTGGCACGAGTATAGATACATGGACCAATGTATTATAATGAAATACAGAAACAGATTCATGTATACAGTTACCTGATTTGTCACTATCCATGAAATGTCTAGCCACTCCCCAAGGTAAAATTTGAAACTAGCCTACCTTCAGTTATAAAAGAAACAGGGGGCCACTGTCAGTTTGAGTATGATTGGCTGGTTGTTTTGGCAGCAGTGTCATATAGTTAATGACATAAAAGATGCCTTCCTGTCACTTTAAGATCTATATAACTACATGGTAATTGACCCTACATGAAAAGTAGTTTCTTCTTAGCCCTGCTACAAGAAATTCATGAGAATGATCTGAATAAGTAATATTACTTTACTTTTGTATAGTATGTCTAAGTTTATTAATCCTCTTATTAAAAAAAGCATGGAAATAACTGACATGTACTTTTAGATTATAATGGATAGTGTTAAGATAAGACTGCATATAATCTCTTATTTAGCATCATAACAAGGCTATTAGGTAGTCATTTATCATTAATATCACTTTTCAAATAAGTGAACGGACAAAGACATTATATAACTTACCCAAGTTCACACAATCTATAAAATTCAGTATCCTAATAAGAACCAGATATTAGGCTATATAGTGTGCTAATGCCTTTAAACAACACTCCACAGGAAAGATTTGCTCTATGAAGTCAGTGCCAGGAAAATGCTTACAAGAAATCCAGGAATTTACAGCAGACAAAGGACACGAATGCATAATAATCAAACAAATCTAGAGCCTGTGAAGATTACGAATCACGATTGTGGATGCATTTCTAGTTTATAATTGAGGCAGCATCATCAGTGACCTCACCAGCCTTAAACTTCCACATTTGGAACAAGCTGCAAAGATCAGCTGCACGATTCGGTGGAGCCACAATCAGATAGCAAGATCCCCGAAAGGGAAAGTGACTCCATGGCCCTGAAAAGAGAAGCAACTTATCAGCCTTATTACATGCATGCATGCATTCACTAAATATTCATTGAGGTATTAATACGAACCATGCTCTCTTTTAAACACTGAGGATACATAGAATAATCAAACTTATAAACTGCACAAGATCATGAAATTTGCAGTCTAGTACCTGGCATATAGTACATACCAGTGCATTTGTGGCAACTACACTATAAGTGCCAGACACTTTGAGATTCTGGGAATGAAAAGGTAAATAGTCCATTTTCCTAAGGAACTTCTTGTTCAATAGGAAAACTACCTTCAAAATGGGAGCATTTTAATAGAAATTTGCCCGGAGTGATGTGGAAGCCACTAACTGCCTTGAAAAGTCTGGAAGTACTAAATCATGTTATACTAAGTACTAAATAGTAAAATACTAAATACTCCAGGTGTCATTTGAGTGTGATGGCGATAAATAAATAGGACTTCTAAAGCAAAGAAGGACATTGTTGCACAGACAGAAATCATATATGAGAGTACAAAAATCACTCTGAAACCAGGTAAAATCAGATGTTTTTTATTTATTTTATTTTTCTGAAAACCTGGGAAATATCTATATCTCTGAGTACATGGCCATTTATATTGACGTCTCTATCTACATGGCTTGCTGGTATCTTTTTCTGTTTTTTTTTTTTTCCATTGTGGATTATGCCTTTGTTCTTTGGAAGAAAGAAGACATTATTGTTTAATAAACATGTTTTCCTCAGATCTTTCCTGAGAAATGTCAATTGAATATCTGCAAAGGAACAAAATAAGGTAAAGAATATACAGTCATGAGTTATTTTGTGTTATGAGTTCAGTTGGGGGATATAAAATAAAAGAATAACAGAATGATTGGAAGCTCTTGAGACAGAATTTTATGGCCTTGCCAAAGAGTTCATAACGAATGCCTGTAAAACAGTCTGAAGGAAAGGAGGACTAAATGTCATTCAAAAATTGCTCACCTATAGCCATAGGAATGTTTTTGTGGTTGTTGGGGGGAGGTGGGATTAAGCTGGAAGCATGCCAAAGCTCATCTATAAACCTTTAACATTCTGCACAGAGAATTTCACATGATCTCTGAAGTAAAACTCACAAATTACCGAGCAACATTTTTTTCTCCCAAATTGTAAAAAGAAAGCTGGAAGAGAATTCTGTTACTTCATCAAACCGGCACGGTTTATATATTGGAAATGTATGATTTGTCATTTACGTCTTGCTACACTGCTGTTTATAAAGAAGAGTGTTGATTCAACACCAAGTCAAGTGTTTATGGAAACTTAATTGCTTTGGTTTTATCTGTTGGTCCTGTCAATTCCTGGCATTGCTCTACCCAACACAATGCTGTCCGTATTTATATCACTGATGTCTTCATATAGAGTTGCTATCCAGCTTCAAATATGGTTTTAAAAGAATTTGGGAAGTGTTGGAAAGCAAAGAATAACTTAATTTGCATGTGAGCCCCAAGCATGGGTGCCAGTTGGCTGCTTCTGCTCACATCTCTCCTATTTTCATACATTGTTCTTTTTCTGTTTAAGCTTCTTAGCATAGCAAGAAATGATCTGCAATGACTTTTTTTCTCAAACAAAAAAATCAAGACACATTGGTCTAACATATGATATAAAAACATGATAGAATATTTTTAATTGGAACTATCCCAGAAAACCCTTGGGAGATAGATGAAGACTAATGTGTTTATAAGCACATCATGTTTGTTAAAATATATGCATTTTAAAAAAACTTTAAAAAATCAATCATTTACTTAGAAGTTGGCTACCAAAAATTTTAGAAAACACAAACATTTGAACACAGTGAAGGAAGAAACCAGCATCTATGTAGTAAATGTGATTTGAAAATGATAATTGTACAAGAACAGTTCCATCCATTATGGCTGTAACATCCTAAGGGCAAGATTTAATCTAGGAACCTCTCCTGTGAGACATTCGTGTGCTTCATATACATATAAAGCATTTCCAATCCAATGGCTTCTCTCCCATTTTCCACTGGCCCCAGATCTCCTCTCCCTTCTCTTCCTCCGTGGCCAACTCTTACCTACTGAAGTCCCATTTCAGACTGATTGCTTCTTCATACCATTCAGTAAAATCATACTTAACGCTTCAAAGTCCTTTAAGTTGCAAGGCCTCAACAACTCTAGATTTGCCCGGAAACGTGAGCCCACCCACCTGAAATTCTTTAGACCCGATGAAATCCAAACATCTGTCACATATAGAATAAAGTCAAAGTAATTTTTTGAATATGAATTCTAAGAAACCTCCTGGACATCACAACCCTTTGGACTTTTTTTCCCTCTTGTCTTCTAATTTATAGCTTTTGTAGGTGCAGAAAACTTTTTCCTTCTTTCTTTCTAGGTTCTTTGGCTGGTCTAATAATTAAGTTGACATAGGACAAATTAACAGGAGAAAAATAAATTTCGTAGGACGAGAGCCCCATAAAAATATGAGGCTCGTAGGCAGTCAGGCAGTTGAGGCTTATATACCATCGTGAGCTAAGGAGAAGGGGTAGGGGCCTGGGGCTTCAAAGGGGAGGGAGACAATTTACAGGAAGATGGGAAGAACAAATGTTTGGTAAACAGATGTTTGCCCTGCCGTGCAGATAAGTCTTTCTGATATAAAAAGTTATCTCTGTATTAGCTCTCTTCCTGGTACAGGCCCCCTACCTAAATTTTTTTAGGCAGTCGAGAGAGAGACAAAAAGCTTTTCCTGAGTCTAAAGGGTCTTAATTGCCTTCAGCTCAAAATAATCCACATGCCCAAGTGGCACATTTTGGGGTGGTGTATTCTGCTCCCCCTCAATTTCACAATCTGGAATGAAAGTCAGTACACATTCTTCTATTCAACTTTGTTTTAGTTCTTTGCTTCCTGTAATAAATTATCCCACTCCATATTTATTGGCTTAAACCAATAAATATGACCTCTCACAGTTTCTGGGGATCAGAATTTGGGAATGGCTTGAGTGAACAGTTTTGGCTTTGAGTCTCATTGACTTAGTGTCTCATTGATTGCAATCCTATGCAAGCATCTGCAGGCTACAGGCATTTATCCCTCTAATGACTTAACTGCTTCCAAGTTGACTCATTCATAAGACTTGCAAATTGATTCTGTTGGTGGGAACCTTTAGTTGCTCTCCTGATTGGCCTCTCCACAAGGATGCTTGAAAGTCCTTATGACAGGGCAGCTATTTACCCCCAGCAAATGATCCAAGAGCACAAGGAGAAGCTGCAATACCTTTTATAACATAGACTGGGAAGTCACACACTATAGTATTCTATTGGTCACAGAGACTAGCCCTGATTCAACTAAGAAGGCGATCACACAAGGGCATAAATAACAAGAGACAAGGATTGTTGGAGTCATCTTGGGGGTTACTATCATAAACCCCTAACCCCAACCCTTTTTAACTCTATATCCAGTTTTTCCTATCTCCAGCTTAAGGAAAACCTTGTAGTTTCTCTCTAGTTTTCAGGAAGACAACATTGGGAAGCTGGAAGTATGAAAATAGTCTCCCTTCTTTCTCAGAAGTAAAAGTACTTAAGCATCATGCATAAAAAAAGAGAAAGGAATGACAGATAAATATAATGCACCCATATCAACAAAAAATTCCTAAGCAATGCCAAATTCCACAATCATATGGCTCTTCCTAAAATATTACTCTAGTGATTTAGGCATAGTTAATTTGGAGTTTGTATCAGTCAGGAGGCCAACAGGAAACAGATGCCATTCTCAAGTTGGGTAATTTGAAGAGAATGTAATAAAGAGAATTTCCAAAGGTCTGGGTAGGATGTAAGAAAACCACTATGGACAATGCAGCAACCAGTACTAGTAAGTACATTTATCACCCCTAGCCTGAATGGGTATGGGGAAGGAACACTTACTGGAAGCTGGAAAGTGAGAGAGAGAGCTGTGTGGAAAGGGCCACCTTACAGGGAGCTGACTTTGGATATAGAAACACAGCCAACCCATGACAATCCTTCCAAGAGGAGTTGAGGGAATAAATATCCCTGACCTTGGTCAAACTCAACCTGAAGCCAAGGTCAAGAGAACCTGCTGATACTGACAGTTATGCAAATATATGTGTTTCAGTTCTCAACTTCAGTTCTTTGTGAGACCTACTATATTTCCTGTCCTTGGATTATTGTAACCACAGGAATGGTTTAAACTGACCCCCATCTTATCAATAACAGAATGCTAAAGATGTCTTGAAGGAGTAATGAGACAAAACTGCAAATCATGTAGCCAGAGCATGCACAGAGGAGAAAATTTTTAGCTGAAATTTTTGACTTGGAACCAAAGATTAACACCCCTATGAGACTGAAAGGACCAGGACACAACCAGAACACAAAAGACGGACACTTTTCAGAAGCAAGGGATCTGTTGTCCAGGAAGATCTGGTGTTGAAGCCCCTTTCCGTACCTTATCATAAATGGTCTTGTTTGGAGTCCTTCCAGTGGAAAACTGTCCTTCCAGGGCTTCTGCATACCAGCTGCCCTCTGTAATCCCATAAATTTTACCCCAAACCCTGGATAGGGGAGACAATTTTGAAAACCTTACCTCTTTTCTCCTTGCTGGTCAACTTCACAATAAAGTCTTTTCTTTCCTCAAAAGCCAGTGCCATAGTATTGGCTTCTATGTGCATCAGGCAGTGGCCCTTACCCAGTAACGTTATGAAGAAAATTATTTTTGGCTTCAAATCAATTCCCGGATTTTGCTTAAAGTAGTCTGTGTAAACTTTAGTTTGGGTTTCCAATAACAAAACCATCTCTGAATAAAACAAAAGCCAACACCCATCCTTTTACTATGATCTCAAACTGCATAGAGATTTATCTTTTGCTAACATAGAACAAGGACTGAAATGGGACATAAACCATAAGATTATCAGTTGAGTTGGTGAGGGAAGTGTACCAAGGATGTGACAGAAGTCAATAAGTTTGTATTAGGTTCCATGTAGAAAAGAACCTAATTCTGCCAAAGAACAAAAGTTGGGGGAAGGGAAGGGTTAAAGGTAGTAACTCAACCTTAAATTAAAAAGGTGTCTGAAGGGAGTATGGGTGCTGACAGTCTATAACATGGTTAAGAGAGTAAGCTATGGAGTCAGAATGCCCAGGTCCAAATCCTGTGACTGCTGTTCACCAGGATAATTGTCATTTAACATCTCTGTGCTCCAATTTCCTCACTTCTGTATATAGGTAATCATAACGCCCACCTCTCAGGGTTTCTCTAGTGATTAAATGATTTTAATGTATCTGAAGCATCTAGATGAGTTCCAAGCACTAAGTATTAGTTATTTTCATCAACCTCATTACATATCTAGTGTCTGTTAGAGGGCCCTACAACCTGAAAGAAGAGAGACATCAAGAAGAATACAGGAAAGTTTAGTTTGAAATGATGATCAAATACCATGAATCAGGAAACATGACACATGTGTATTCATTATAAAAAAAATAGTTTGTGCCTTCCTTTCAACATGATGCACCACTTATTTAACAAACATTGACTGAGTGCCAACTCTGTGCCAGGTGGTATACAAGACAATGAAAACATGGTTTTGAACAAAACAACTGCCCTGCTGGAATGGAGGCTACACTACAATGACTACATGGCTTAAGGAACCAGATATAGTAATGAGGACAAAGAGGTGGATACTGCAAAAGCGGTCCATAAACAGGGTGATTGTCCATATTGAAGGAAATGAACCAGAATTAGATTACCAGGAAATTGTAAGTATTAATGGGAGGCAGTGGGCAGGTTTGGGGAAAATGGAGAGGTTCATATGGAATGCATGCTGAACAGAAACTCATTCAAAGTCAAAGCCAAATTCTTCCAAGCCCCTCCCACCATATAGTTGAAGAATATATGGAAATAGATTGGAAATCTGTGAACAGCTACACATTGAAAGAAGAGTTAAGCCAGAAAAATGTGAGTATTTGTTCAACAACATAGCAAAACTTTCCTTATTTCTATTCGGGAGACTTTCTCAAAAATATGTGTCTGGGAGGTGTTAGGCAAAGAAAGAAGCAAGCAAGTAAGTAAGATGGCAAGAGAGATATCGGGCGATATTGCTTAACTGTATAAACAGGTACCGTTAATTTGATTGATGGTCAAATACTGTGAATCAATATTTAACATTGGCCTCCAGGCTTCAACCTAAGGCAACAAACTTGAAACTTGCTTCTATGTTCTCATGTGAAGCTCTTCTCTCCACCTCGGGAATACACCACTTAGGATGGTTCCTAAATGTGCACACTCAGACTTTTGATATTTCAGGATGAAATTTACACTATTCACCAGCAAAATGAGGAAAAAATAGGGGCAATGTGCTGAGGTCTTCATAGAATTAGTTATATTGGTATTCTTTTTATCTGATATTATGTCTGGCTTATGTTGTTGGTGTTAAATTTCTATCTGTAATGAAATTATCTTAATAGTACATCAAAGATTTAAAGTTGTTTTTAAAGTTTGGTACACATACTTGACAAAATATAAATTCTGCAACCCATTTGATCTCCAGATTCCATTTCTTTAAGTAGTTTCATTTCAGTGAATCTGAACAATTAATACCAGCTACTAATATATTTTAAAGCATATTAGACTGATAGCAACAAGCAGATACATATTTATGACTTAAGTCTCCTAATTAGCTGGTTGACCTAAATGCATCATTTAACCATCAGAGATTTCTGTTTCCTTATTTTTAAAATAAAGGAGTTAGGATATATTCTTTCCAAGTTTTCTTCTTGAATTAACGTCACGTTTCATTTTTAGTATTTCCCTGCATTCCTAAAATTATGTCTTGTAGAAAAAAATAAGTGAATGAGGTGGAAGCACTTTTAGTCAATGAGAGAGTAGAACTTTAGCAAGCCAGAAACTAATGTAGATATTTTACTACCAGTGACAGATGATCTTTCAGTAGTTATTTAAAAATGAACATGGCAATCCCAAATAATGTTAGAGCCAAAAAACATTATATAGTTTTTTAAGACAAGTACTGATGCCTAATGCTATAAATCATTTTTTTTTAAATGGACCCAGTTGATTTCAGATGACTGGGGACACTGAGAAGAATTGTGATTTTTCTTTGTGTTCTGCTAGAAATTTTCAAACCATAAAAAATAAGCTGCAAAGAGTAATGGCATTTGATTTTGAATATAAATTTTAGAAAAAAAACTTCCCGTTTTTGCACTTTAAATTAAACAAATCTGAGTCCTTTCCTAACTCGTCTCTTGCCTTTTGGCCTTTAAAAAATTATTTAAGACAAATCAATATACTTCTACTCTCACCTTATGGACCCCATACCAGGCACTATGTCCAGTGATTCTTCGTTATCCAGAAATTCCAAGCAGGTCAGAAATAGAATGGCAATGGGCGAGAGTGAACCATATGATATTGGATTCGTAGTCGTCTCACAAATTACACTCTGCAAAATGGGATGCTTATTGACAATACAGATGAAGAGTCATGGCCTTGGATAAATTCAGGAGCCATTTTTAATTCAAACCACAAGCAGCAAGACGGTGTCATGCATGGTAGCACTTTGAAATCATTTCCATCCTCACGGCTTGGACAAAAACCTCAATAATCAAAGTCATAGTTAAAAAATCACTGACTCCTAGTAATCTGGTTACACAAATAATTAGAATATTGCCTATATCTGCAAGTGTGTACTACATATCACCCAAATATTTTTTAAAAACAAACACATTTAAGGGGAAAATCAGGGATACTGCCTCAGCCTCTCACAAAGTAATATGCTTAATTTTACCTATTCCGGGTTACGCTGTTTGCCCACTTTCTTGTCTGCTAAGGAAGTTTTTCTCTGCTAATATCAGAAGGGGAAGAACCTGTTGAGTGTATTTATAATCCTCCCTTAATTCAGTTAGGACAATGACAATATTTCTGGATAGTAGGGGCCATTATTATTTCTCTTTTACAAATGAATAGACTGTGGTTCTGAGAAATAATTTAAACAAAATCTCAGAGTTAGTAAGTGGCAGAACTGGAGTTCAGGCCCTGTAGCTTCAGAGTCTATGTTTTTAAACACTACGCTCTACCACTTTGCATGATTTTAAAACAGACAAATAAAATGAAACAAAAGTGCCATGTCTCTCTTACATATTTTTAGCGAGGGTGATATTTCTAGCTAATTCATACATTGGCCACCAAGGACGTACAATGGACTCAATAAGAACTTCAGCAGAGCAGGAAGGCCTTTTGCACAGGGGAATGAATCTGTGGTGGAACACCAGATGAAATGATCTGGGGTATTGGTAACTCAACTCAATATTGCTCAGTGTGTTAGATGTAACTACATTCATGAAATATATAGTGAAACAAGCCACAAAAGTGTTTGGTATATTTTATGGTCAGGAAAACATAATAGGCAACTTAGACTTGGTGCCACATACTTAGGTTAGGTTAACACCTGAGGTCTTCTGCTTCAGGCAGGCTTCTTGTCTGTCCCAGTTCTTGGTTGAATACCCCTCTCTATGTTCAAAGAATTGTGCTTATATCTGTTGTCACACACAAGTCATGTCACTGTAGCCTTTTCAGTGCAAGTGTTGTGAATGGTGTGTGTTTGGGAAGGGGGTTGATGCATCTATTTTGAGCTAAGCACATTAAAATAACCTTATCAAACTGCAAAAATATGTTTTAAAAAATATCTAATATTATCATTATTCCGTCCACAACTCTTATTACGATTGATATGAAACTACTTATCTTTGTTGTTGATTTTTGCAGGGTTAATTTTTGTGAGCCTATTTTATTTAAAATGTTTGTTTTAAACACAAAGTATGTACATATTGTATGTTATAAATCTACTTGTGACTTTCCAGTGCAGTCTGTGGCTGAATAATTGGGAATCTTAAGGAGATCAATATTCTCTCCCCCAAAACAAGATTTGCATGACTGGAAAGCTTATGAAAAGCAGAGATATTAGCCCATATTTTTTTATTTTTTCAGGGAGTAGAATGCATAAAAAAAGAACACAAATCATAAGTATACAGTTCAATGGATATTTACAAAATGAACTTGCCCACGTATGGTGGGTTGAATGGTGGCCTCAGGAAGATATGTCTACATCCTAATCTCTGGAAACTGAATGTGAACTCATTTGGAAAAAGGGTCTTTGCAAATGTAATTAAGTTAATGACTTAAGACATTATCATCCTGATTTATCCACGTGGGCCTTATATCCAATGACAGGTCCTTATAAGAGACAGAGGAGAAGACACAGACACAGAGAAGAAAGTCATGTGAAGTAAGAGAGATTGGAGTTATGTAGCCACAAATTTAGGAACAACCAAAGCCAGGTAGAAGAGGGAAGGAAGGATTCTCCCCAGTACCCTTCAGAGGGAGTGTGGCCCTGCTGACACCTTGATTTCAGCCTCTGGCCACTAGAACTGTGAGGAGAGTTTTTGTTGTCGTAAGCCACACTGGTTTATGGTAATTTGTTATGGCAGCACTAGGAAACGAATAGGCCATATTACCACCCAGATCAAGAAGTAGAATATTACCAGCACTTAAGAAGCCCTTCTTGTGCTTCTGAAAGCACACTCTCCTTCCTGAAGGTAACTATTTCCCTGACAGCATAGATTATTTGTGGATGCGTTTGATTTCTATATGAATGTAGTCATTCAATATTTATTTTTATGCCTAGTTTCTTTTGCTCGATGTTATTTTTATGACATTTGTTTATGTTGCTCTGTATAATTGTATGCCATTTATTTTCATTTTTGAATAGTAACCCATATATCTATTTATCTATTTAACTGTTGATGAACATTTCTATTAGTTTTTTGCAATTGTGAATAATGCTATAATTTTTGGTAATAGCATTACAAACTCTTGGGTGCCTCTTTAGGATATATGTACATTTTTTTCCTGTTGGGTGTAGAAATTATACTGCTGGGTCACATTCAACTTTAGTTTAATTCCAGCTCCCAGAATTTCTCCCTAATGCCTCCTATCCTATATATGCTAAATTCCTGACCACTACCCACCATCAGATAACTTAAGGGAAGAAGCTTCGTCCTAGACTGTTACAATAAGAAGTTTCTCCTTTGTTCTGAAGAGGATATATCTATTTTTTATGACTGCCCAAATTATACCATTAAGAAATAAATCTTTATACTATCCACTGCCTAACCTGTCAAGAGGCCATTTTCAGAGGTTTTCAGTGGGATCCAATTGTCATTCTCCACAGTGGCCTCATGGTTCACTTTCATCTCCTACTCCCTAAGGTCTAGACATGGAAGTGTAAGCAAAACTCTTTCATGACCTCCTTCCATCTAGTCCAAATTCTGTTTTAGCAGTTTTGTTTTGTTTTTACTATTTGGTAAGACTTTCCCTTAATATGGACTCTACTTTGTTGCAGTTAAAAATTGTTATTCTTTTAAAAAACCTAAAGGTTTGATTAATATGAATAACATCTAATTATTCTGTTTGATGTTCCCTTATTAAATGAAATATTGATCATCTGAGAAGGACTCTACTGTTCCTTACTGAGCAAATATATAAGAACCGAACAGTCTGATCAGTTGTCAATAACAGTAAATTAAAAAAAATAAGACAGAACTAATATCCACTAGAGCTTGATGTTTCTTTCTTTCTTTTTTGTTCTTCTGGTGATAAACCCCATAATGTATGGACTCCCAGCTAAAATGAACTAGTAAAGCTGCTAGAATCAGTGTAATAGATGAGGTATTAGTGCAGGGTAATGGCTCTAGTCATCCTAGAAAGAAGCCCTTGTGTATAAGACTTAGTCCCCTACCCCTCTTCTTTGACTTCCCTGTGATTTTTTTGGTGAAGGGAATATAATGGTGTGGGAGAAATTATTCTTAGTTTCTCCCCTACCCCAATTCCTGTCCATGGACCTACCATTCTGGCTCTGTTTTTCAACTGAACATTGTTTAGTAAAAATTTCTCCTGGCATTTGATAGGTCTGAGCAGAAGTCTTAATTTCAAATGCTTAATCCCCAGTGCTGTTGAAGTTTGCATACCTTTTATGTGTATGTTTCGTGCTTCTTGAAGCACTTAAACGTGAATTGTGCAATAAATATTTGTTAAAGAAAGGAACAATAAAATGAAAAGTGAGAGTGAAACAAATGGATGCTGCTTTTATTATTATAACACAGGATTTTAACATAATTTAATTATGTTATACAGACATATTCCAGATTTTGATAAATTAAATTTAAATGCATCTATTTCCTAGAATACTCTCTATACTACTAACCAAGGTGGCTGTAACAGGTTGACAAAACTCTAGACGGTTTTCTTCCAGACTATAGGCCCATGACCCCCCTTTTATGAGACTAAAAAACAATAGAAAAAAAATCAATGAAACCAAGAGCTTGTTCTTTGAAAAGGTAAACAAAATTGACAAACCTTTAGCTAGACCATCAAGAAAAAAAGAGAGAAGGCTCAAATAAATAAAATCATAAATGAAAGAGGAGAAATTGCAAAGAACACCTCAGAAATACAAAAGATTTAAAGAGAATACTACCCAAAGCTATATGCCAACAAATTGGATAATCTAGAAGAAATGGATAAATTCTTAGAATCATACAACCTCCCAAAACTGAATCAAGAAGTAGAGAATTTGAATAGACCAATCACCAGTAAGGAGATTGAAACAGCAATCAAAAACCTTCTGCAAAATAGAATTCCAGGACCAGATGGCTTCCCTAGTGAATTCTACCAAACATTCAAAGAAGACTTAATACCTAGCCTTCTCAAACTCTTCCAAAAAATTGGCGAGTAGGGGAAGCTTCCTAATTCATTCTACAAAGCCAACATAACCCTGATACCAAAACCAGACAAGGACAACACAAAATGAAAACTACAGGCCAATATCATTGATGAACATTGATGCAAAAATCCTCAACAAAATCTAATACAATTACGAATACATTAAAAAGATCATACACCATGATCTACTGGGATTCATTCCAAGGATGCAGGGAGGGTTCAACATCTGCAAATCAATCCACATGATATGCCACATTAACAAAATGAAGATTAAAACCACATGATCATCTCAATAGATGCAGGGAAAGCATTTGACATGATATAGCATCCATTTATGATAAAAACTCTGAATAAAATGGGTGTAGAAGGAAAGTACCTCAACATAATAAAGGCCATATATGACAAACCCACAGCTAATATCATCCTCAGTGGTGAAAAACTGAAAACTATCCCTCTAAGAACTGGAACCAGACAAGGATGCCCACTTTCACCACTCCTATTTAACATTATATTGGAAGTCCTGGCTTGAGCAACCAGGCAAGAAAAAGAAATAAAAGGGATCCAAATTGGAAATAAAGAAGTGAAACTGTCACTATTTGCAGATGACATGATTTTATATAGAGAGAACCCTAAAGAATCCACCAAAAGCTTCTAGAAATAATAAATGGCTATGGTAAATTTGCAGGATACAAAATCAACATACAAAAACCATTGCATTTCTACACACTAACAATGAAGTAGCAGAAAGAGTCCCATTTACAATTGCAACAAAAAGAATAAAATACCTAGGAATAAACTTAACCAAAGAGGTGAAAGATCTGTTCATTGAAAACTATAAAACATTGTTGAAAGCAATTGAAGAAGACACAAAGAAATGGAAAGATAGTCCATGCTCTCAGATTGGAAGAATTAACATAGTTAAAATGTCCATACTTCCTAAAGCAATCTATAGATTCAATGAAATCCCTATCAAAGTTCCAACAACATTTTTCATAGAAATAGAACAAAGAATCCTAAAATTTATATGGAACAAGAAAAGACTCTGAATAGCCAAAGGAATCCTGAGAAAAAAGAACAAAGCTGGAGGAATCACACTCCCTGATTTCAAAATATACTACAAAGCTGTAGTAGTCAAAACTGCATGGTACTAAAAAGCTGTGTGTCAAAACAGACACACAGATCAATGGAACAGAATCAAGAGCACAGAAATAAACCACACATCTATGGACATCTAATTTTTTGATAAGTGAGCCAAGAACATACAGTGGAGAAAGGAAAATTTCTTCAACAAATGGTGTTGGGAAAACTGGACAGCCACCTGCAAAAGAATGAAAGTAGACCATTCTCTTACACCATACACAAATATTAATTCAAAATGGATTAAAGACTTGAATGTAAGACCTGAAACCATGAAACTTCTTGAAGAAAGTATAGGCAGTATGCTCTTTGACATCAGTCTTAGCAACATATTTTCAAGTACCATGTCTGATTGGGTGAGGGAAACAATAGAAAAATAAACAAAATGGGACTACATCAAACTAAAAACCTTTTGCACAGCAAAAGAAACCATCAACAAAATGAAAAGACAACCTAAGAATCAGGAGAAGATATTTGCAAACCATATATCTGATAAGGTGTTTATCTCCAAAATATATAAAGAACTCATACATCTCAACAACAACAAAAAATCTAACAACCCAGTTAAAATATTGGCAAAAGGCCTGAACAGACATTCCTCCAGAGAAGATATACAGATGGCCAACAGGCACATGAAAAGATGCTCAACATCATTAACTATCAGGGAAATGCAAATCAAAACTACAGTAAGATATCACCTCACGCCTGTCAGAATGGCTATAATTAACAAGACAGGAAACAACAGTGTTGGAGAGGATGTGGAGAGAAGGGAACTCTCATACACTGTTGGTGGGAGTGCAAACTGGTGCAGCCACTATGGAAAACAGTATGGAGATTCCTCAAGAAATTAAGAATAGAGCTACCATATGATCCAGCTGTTCTACTGCTGGGTATTGATCCAAAGAACATGAAAACATGAATGCATAAAGATACATGTAGCTGTATGTTCATTGCAGCATTATTCACAATAGCCAACACTTGGAACCAACCTAGGTGCCCAGAAGGAATGAATGGATAAAGATGTGGTATATATATACAATGGAATACTACTCAGCCATAAGAAATCATGAAATCCAGCCATTTGTCACAACATGAATAGACTTTGAGGGTATTATGCTAAACAAAAGAAGTCAGAGGGAGAAAGTCAAATACCATATGATTTCACTCATAAATAGAAGATAAAAACAACAACAAACAATTGTGTAGATAGAGATTGGATTGGTGGTTACCAGAGGGGAAGGGAGGAGGGAGGAAGGCGAAAGGGATGAATGGGCACATGTGTGTAGTGATGGGTTATAATTAGTCTTTGGGTGGTGAACATGATGTAGTCTATGCAGAAATTGAAATATAATGAAACCTGAAATTTATATAATGTTATAAACCAATGTTAGTGCAATAAAAAAACAAAAAGAATCAGAACTAAAAAACAAAGAAAAGAATGGGGATTTCTTGATTGTTGTTGCTTTCCAGGAATGTAGTGCTCAGATAAAATTCAACATTGCCAGTGATGGGGTTCAGGGCAGGCTGCCCCAAGATGTGCCACTCTGGTATGTGGATTATTTTAAGCTGAAGACAATAAAGGCTCAGAATACTCTGGAAGAACATTTGACCTTCCCCCAAATTGCCTAAAAGAATTTAAGATATAAGGCCTGATCCAGGAAGGAGCTAGTACCACAAGATAGCTATAGTGTGATGCAAAGTAGGTGTGATAAGAAAGGCACCAGACAAGCCCATCTTATTGAAATTCTGTCTCTCAGGCCACATTCTCTATAAGTGGCCCAGTAAACAGTTGTCTAACAAATATTTGCTTTTCCGTCTCCATATGAATTGCCTTCCTCCTCTTTGAAGTCGCAAACCACTACTCTCCACATCCTCCTTTCTCTTTAGTTGAGATGATATTTAAGGGGGCAACTTTGACCATTGTGGCGAGTTGCTCAGGTTTCTGGGTTTCTCCCAGGTGTAGATATTATTAAACTTTGTTTTATTTTCTCCTGCTAGCCTGCCTTTTAAATTATCTGACCAGCCATAAGAACCTTAAGGGAAAGGACGGAGGGGGGGATTTTCCCTCTTCCCCTACAACAGTTACATGTATTCAGTTAATCTCTTAAAATGTTTGTGTATAACAGTCATTCTTATTTACCTACCTTCCACGTTTTTATCTGTACAATATGTTAGGTTATTTTGATTAAGAGTTATAAGTAATATTGCTAGTGAAGTCTGTGCGAGGAGCAACGGTAACAGAGAAATACATTTGTTCCTTCTCCTTCAAGGAGAAATAGAATAATTTTATCTTAAAGTATCAGTTTGTCCTAGAATATGAAAGCATATATACCAATTAATGTACAGAGAAAGGCAAAACTATTCTGTCATAGCTGAGTCTGAAAGGAAGTCACGACATATGTTAACGTTTTTGCTAGATTTGCTCAGTTTGGATGGTCTTGCTCCTTTCCTTTATTGATTAAGGCCTTCCTCTACAATAGGAAAGATTATTCTTTACCTTCTATGTAATGTGCCTAGATAGCAAAGATTCTTTGTCTTACCAGTTATTTTTAATTATTTCAAAGGGGATAGCACCCCTGTCTCCCTGTTTCTGTGGGAGGTAGGATACTAATTGTGGTGGGGTGCCTTGCTCCAAGTTATATAAAACTACCTCCTGTCATAAAGATATGAGAAGTTTCTTTTTCCTTTGAATAAAACCAGTTAGCAACCACAGATGGCCTATGACCTCCCCCCAGTCTTCTCTAGTACTTTTCTTCTAGCTCACCCCAGCCCAGAGCATCCTGTAGCTTCTGCTTCAGCATAATTGAGTTCAGACTTGGTTTGGGTCTCTCTCCCCTTTTGCAACTGTCTGTTTCCCTCCTTGCAATAATCCTTTGAGTAAAAGTCTGTCCTTACTAAATCCAGATTTGTTTTTTATTCGACATAATTATATTATATTTGTACAAGAATCATGGTTTTCTCTTTTTCTAAAAAAAGTTTTTTTAAACACCTCAAATGTCAAAATGTGGAGGGTTTTTTCTCCCCTAAGGAAAAAAATAATTCTCTAATCTAGAGAGTAAGGGATAGTTACAGAATTGGCTGCTGGTATGCTCGGAGCAGGGAGGGAGAGTAGAACCTAGAATTCTAATTCGCAGACAGAAATGATCATGTAATATCCCCTCTTTTCATTGTTTTATATAATTTCTCCTTGCCCTGTGCTTCATTTTGCATCCCTGAATCCAAGGCTCTTCTTGTTTAATTTCTCCAAAGTATAAACCTCCCATTTTCTGCAGGGAGGTGGTCATCTGCCTACAGAGATAAAGGAGGACCCTGAAGAAGAGTTGGGAGGTTTAACTCTTCTAAATAAAGATTCTTAATCACTCACTCTATATCTTATATTTCAATCATTCATATTTCCCAAAGTGGGTGATAAATGTATTTTTTTTAGTTTTATATTTCCCACTGACAGTAGTATGATACTTTCCTCATATTTGTCTGTTGAACAAATAGATGATAAACACATAGTCACCATATTTGTTTTTCCACATAAATTGCAAAAATCCCTAAGAGTTTGTTCTCTTCTTTTATACATGGTAAAATATTTTGTTTTTTCAAATTCTTTTCTTTTCTTTTTTTTTTAAGAAGGGGCAGCATGTGAACACCAAGTATCATTATAATTGCATTTGTGAAGTTCTGTATTTCTGCTCTGGCAAGCAAGAATGAGTTTCCCCCGAATTTAAAAAATCATTAATAGTATGAAATTTTTAAGGGTGAGAAGAAAGGGATTTTTAAAGCGAGCCCTATAGATTTTCCACAAAGGACTTCCCTAAATCTAAAAGGAGAAATGACTCAGGAATCCCTCTGTTTAGGAGTAGGGGGTGAAATGTGTGGTAATTTTAGTCGTGCCAAGGAGTAGTGCAGATGGGATGCCGAGATCGCCAGGCAGACGGTGCCAAAGTAGGAACAGCAGCTGCTGGTGAGTGAGAGCTGAGCAGATGGTGCAATGGCATAGGCCACGACAGCCATCAGCAGTGAGAAGTAGAAGTTCACATTAGAAGATTCTGGAACAGCTGTCCTGAACCTAGTACAATATGAAGTCATTAATTTCAATGATCATTTGTTAATGTGCACTGGTGTTGAGTGTTAGGTAAAGACAACCAATGGTTATTGATTAGAAGGGTGCCTCTATAAGAATGCAGTCATTGATTTTGTATTTTCAGTAATCTGATGGAGTAAAGCAAATATTATTCATCGCATGTATACTTACTGGGATAAGAAGGAGATCTAATATTTGCAAGAGGCATTATTGTTGATGTTTTTCAAGTACTACCAAAACATATAATTCCTTAATCTGTAAAGTCAATTTTCTTTAAGGTATGAAAACCTTCAGATGTATAAGAAACACATGGAATTATGGCTAAAAAATACAAATTCCTGGGTTCTTTCCCCAAATTGTTAAATCAGAAATTCTAGGAGTGAAGCCATAAATCTGTCACTAACAAGCTTCTCTGGGGTTTCTTGTGCACATTAAATTTAAAGTCCCCACCTTAAGACTATTTGGGGAAAAAATTAGAAAAATCGGAAAAATATGAATACATATAGTTGCAAATGAAAGAAATTATATACTTGTTGTCTGTATATGGGAAGTCAGATGGGATGGGTTTGACTTCATATATGGCTAGATCCAGCTGTTCAAAGGCTCTTTCTCCATTTGTTAGGTCTGCTGATCTCTGCTGGGCCTCTCTCCATAGAGTAGGAAGGTTTACCTTTCAAACAATTTGTCTACTCATCTCTGAAAATGACTCTGTTCTTAACTGGGTTGTAGTCCCATCCTGGAAAACAATAGTCCCCAGGCATGCAATGGGAATTCTATCATAGGGTGGAAGGTGTAATGACTGGGGGGATAAGTGAATGTGGATCATTTGAGAAACTGAACATGGCTTGATTTAACTCTTACCAGAACAAGATGGGGTGGGCCCAAAAAATCAGTCAACAGAAAGCAGATCAAAATATTCATGCTAAAAAATTTGAACCATATTCTTGAGGAAATTTTAAAAAAATCATTGATTTACTCAGGCAATTGGCAGCTTTAGATAATCATACTAGAAAAATCACCTTTATCATCTGCCATATTCTTAGGTATGAATATTGTTCAAAGATCCCTGGAAATCTTAAAAAAGAAATCTTGACAATGGAACTCCTCTCCTATCTCCATCTTCCTACATCTGCATGTGTTTCTTTTAAAATAGACAGAGGGTGAAAAAACAAATATTTTCTAAAGAATTTACTCTGGGACCCAGAATTCTGCAATTTTGTATTTTTAGGACAAGAGTAGTAAAGTGTATTGTCCATATTAAAAAAAAAGAAGAACCAAGGAAAGAAAGAATGCTATTCATGTAAGGAATTTATATCTTTGTGCCATTTGTGACATGCTGGCAAACTTGATTTTGCCTGATTCTCTGTAATATGAAAATGTTCCATCTTAAAACTGATTTTCCTTATGTCCTGATCTAACCATTAAAAACTAGTTAAAGATTAAAAAATGTCAAACAGCCTGTGGGTTTTTTTGAAAATATAAGAAGAATAGCTCTCCATTATTGAGTGTTTACAACATGTTAAGAGTTTAACATATAATATGTCACTTAATTCTTACTACAATCCTACAAGGAGATACTGTAATAATTCCCATTTTTCAAATGAAGGATCTGAGACTTTAGCATATTAAATAAGCTGGCTGAGATAGTAAGAAGTAAGTGGCAAAGATAAAACTTGAATGCTTTTCTGTCTGATCTCAAGACATATACAGTCATGGGCTGCAAAATGACGTTTCAGTCAATGATGGATCACATGTATGATGGTGGTCCCATAAATTTAGTACCCTAGCCTAGATGTGTAGTAGGCTATATCATTTAGGTTTGTGTAAGTACACTCTATGATGTTCACATAATGACATAATCGCCTAATGATGCATTTCTCATATGTCTCCCCATCATTAAGTGACGCATGACTGTGTGTTTAATCACTATGTCCGTCATGCCAGTGATGACCAATTTTATCCTCAATTTCCTAATTTATTAAATGGATATAACACTACGTCAGAGGATACCTGAGGGTATTAAATGAAACACACACAAGGAAAGTGACTAAGGCAATAATTTAGGCTTATCATCTGCAACATGTGAACTCTTGAATCACAGTGGCTTTGGGAGAAACAGTTGAGTATTGCTTACTAGTTTGTTTATATTCTTAGGCCAAGAAGTCACTCATATCACGCTTGCTCACAGTTTAATGACTGGAGATGTTCACGTGATCCACTAACTTCAGGGCATCCTGAGAAGTATGGGGAAGCTGATGGAATATTTTGTGAGCACTGTTGTTATGCAATGATATACAGCCAACAAAATCACACTATGATTTCAAGAAGGGATTGTATCTTAATTGGCCGCAAGTGTAAGTACACATATAGGGATATTTAAGTTGAAGGGGAAACTTCAACCAAATTATCAGATATTTTAAGCTATATAATTCCATCCTTTATGATTTATTTTAGTTTTTAGAAGAATTCTCACTTTCTAAATCGTTCTTAAATCACAGATTTTTTTGGAAGTAATTCTGACATTTATGTCTTTATTTTATAGCCAACTGTAAATTACTCTGCTTTTCACATAAAATAGTGAGATTTTATATTTCTGGTTTTAAAATCTGAACAATTGAACTGGCCAAGTTGTGGGGGGGAGGGTGGGAAATTTCTGCCTTCTTTTCTCTTTAAGCACCAGGTTTTAGGTGTACCATGACTCTTAATTAGAAAAATGCCATCAGAATCCCCCTTTTTAATACAGTCTAAGTGAAGAATAGCAAGGCAGTAACTTTTTATTTACAATATTAATTATAAGCGTTCTACATAGCACATAGTCATGCATGAGAATTTTTTCCCTTGCCTTTTATTTATGTTGTAATTCTGAGCTTTTCTTTTCTCTTGATTTCAAGAGCACATTATGAAATGATGGTTAATGTTTTACAAATATGTGATCAACATGATTAAGAGCTTGTTTTGTCCCCAAATTTCCTGCTTCATTACTTTCTATCAGTACATAATAACCATAACTAAGGAAATAGTTAATTTTAATTCTAAGAATTCCTATGGGAATGTTATTCTTCTGGCGTTGTTCATGAATACTTGTAGACATGCCAAAAATAAATCATGAGACAGTGCTGTTTGTCAGGATCTTAGCCTGGGTTATTGTCAGCATCTAGCAGATGTGAGGTGATGACACAGTGGCAGGTCATATTCCCAACTAGTCTTGGCAGTCCTTTGAGTAATAGAAGCCAAGGCATGTTAACCTTGACTAAGGCTAGAATAGCCCCCTAAAATTTCTTTTCCTCACTAACACATAAGCAATCAAGTCTTCTGTTTCCTTCTTAGGCCAATGAATGTATCTAATCCTGAAAATAAACAACCAAAGGTGTAGACTATATTTCCCTGTGTTATGCGTAAACTGCCTCTTCAGAGGATTTATAGACAAAGAAGAGTCTTCTGACTTGATGAAGTTGTTTATTCTAGACAGAAGGATATTAAACTTGTAATTTTATATGATCCCTTTATGCCTAAGGATCTGTGCTATTATTATGACCAGTTAATGTAGAACTTGTTTCTGCTTATTTTCTGCTTATGGACATATAGGTATGATTATAGGAAGCCCATTATTTTAGGAAAACTAATTCTTAAATACCTTTCTTAAAATCTGAGATTTTTCTATGCATGCAAAGTGAATTTAATTTGCCATTTATAAGCATCCATTAATTTTCTCTTTACTCTATAGATATTAGCTTTTTAATAAAGTAAAAGAATTGAAACTAATTTATTCATGTTTAATGAGTAAACAGTCCCAAAATGACATGGCAGATTTATTTTTAAGAAAGCTATAAGAAAAAATAACATGACTTTTGTTCTTGTTGTAATCAACCAAGCTTTCTCTATCTGTTTAGAGGAATTTTCATAGTTAGCAACTTTCTAACATGTTGTTTACTTTACACTATAGGTAACCAAAAAAGTATGTTTCCCATGTTTTACTTCAGATGGTAAAATGGAGACTCACTATTTTACATTTAGTGCTAAGTACCTGTCTTTATGAGTATACCTGCAACATAAAGACTTTACTCTTCACTCTTGAATGTGTAACAACTTCGCAAAATGTTTTGTGAGCAAAGTATATATTCAGAATGTCTCAGTACCTGAACTTTGATTGATGGGGTAGAGAAATAGCATGCACTGTTAGAGTAATTTTATGATAATAATAATAAATATGATATAATACATCATTTTGTATCTTTACTGCCAGGTACTCAGGTATAACTCTTACAATAACCCTGCAGCGAGTTCACTTTACGGAACACAAAGAGGTCCAGTACTTACTCACGGTCACACAGCTATGAAATTCGTGAGCAAGGATTCTAGTCCAGTGTTTTGTACTTCTCTACTCATGATCTTTCCGGTGCATGACATCGAGCTTATCTTATGGACATTTTTTCTCAGTATGAGACTTTTCAGTCTAGACATCAATATTTTGATGGAAGTCAAAGAGTCATGCTTTCAGTTGATAAATTAGGGATTGACATATAAGCCCAAATGGGTAACATCGGAGATGCATAGTTAATTCTGTTCATTGCGAGCACGTTGAATTTATTCTCCCCAATGAGATTTATTCTTTTATTTTAAAGCAAGTGTATCAAGCACCTTAATACTTAAACTATTTAATCTCTAAATAGTGACCTTGGTTATTAAGAGTGCCCAGATTGACCACGTGAGCACCAACTTGTCACATCATCTTATGCATTTAATTTGTAGAAAGCTCTTATTATTCTTTGATTTGGGTTTTGACTATTAGTATTCATCAAGTCACATTATTTCCCAACAGAGTATTTGAAATTTGGTTACTGTAGTGACACGTTTGCATGCAGCTTTAACTAATTTCTTTCAGCGTGGCAACTAAAAGGGAAAGAAATGGCAGGATGATGAATTAGTAAGAGTTTGGGGATAGAAAGTATTTATTATGAGTGCTGTTTGAGAAAGATGAGTAATTATAGAAAATGTGATCTTGTAATGCATTGGAAATGAACTCAAGCTGACTTTCAAGTCCTCCTCTTTCTCCTTTGAAACATCTCCTCCAAGTAGTGTAGCCTTCAGTAGCCAATAAAATGCTATTGTGAATGCAATGGTGTCTTCTTTTCTTACCATCCCAACTTTACTCTTCAACTTAATATGGGAACCAGTCTTACTGATATGTGAAAGTTCGGGATAGTGAAAGCAAGGAGGTTAAACCTTGCTTTTTTAAAGAAAAGAACAGACCTCCAAGAAAGATATGGTTGAGAATCTCAACACAAATCCCCTTTATAAAAATGTGTTTCATTTTTAAATAAACAGATAATGGAAAGGATAAAATTGGGAGCAACTAGGAGAAATATTGACACATAAAATCTCTGTGACATTTTCTTTCAGAGTCAATCGTGAAAGGACACTGCCTTACACATGTGGAGTGATGGTGGATACTATGTGATCAAAATGAGGAAACAATATGTATTTTTATCTACATATTCCAAAGGCATTGAGAGTAGAACACAGAAGTTTAAGGGAAGAGAGAGGAGGGGAGAAATGAGGACCTGGTGGCTGATAGAACTAAAATATAATGCTGAGAGTCCCCAAAATGGAATATCTCAGAGTGATACTCACTTAAATTCAACAAGTATTTATTGAATGCTGGACAAATTCTCACCACTGGTTTATATGTACAGAAACAACTTGTTTCTCGTGTTTTCTATGTCAGAAAATTATTTTTTAAATATTGGATATAATGTAATCATTTGCATGGCTTTCTTGTTTGTTTAAAGTTATATTCTTGTTCTTTTGTTCTTAAATTCTTTGTTCTTTACATTTGTCATCTCATTTAAATCATACCATAACAATGAATCTTAATGATTTAATTTAAAAAATATTGATAGACCCTCTACTCATTGAAAGTTGATATACCAGGTTCAAGTGCTCCACGGGACAGAAAATTTCTCAGAAGACAGGGGTGCTATGTAGACAAAAATAACAGATGATTACTATAGCAAAAAGTGCAACTTATTTTGTGTTCTATTTAAAACTTAGCTATGCTCTATATGGAGTAGATGCCCCCAAATACTTGTTGACCAAGTAAATGAATGGCTTAAATTTATTTTTATGCATATTGCTACATTCTTATTGGAAAACTAGCATGGAAAATTTTGAGAGTTTGGCCACAATGAAATTTTGACTTGTGTTAGTATTATTAGCATTAATAAGAACAATATATAAATACTTGAAAGAAATGGATTCTTTCCAATGGAGGAAAAAATTATTCTACTTATTTCTGAATAGCATGTATATTTCCTCAGTTGGTTTCTGCAATTTTAAATTGAATAAACCAAGAGATTTGATTCATGCTATTGCATATTCTGCATATTCATATTATTAATTTAAGCCTATTTTTGTACTTAAGCAAGATGATTAAATGTGATATTAGATTTTTAAAATTTCAAACTTTTATGTCAAATACTAGCTGATAATATTTTAAAATATTTTTATAGAGTAAGATATTTCATGGAGTAAGATATATTATAGAGTAAAACATTTTACAAGATAGTGTCAATTGTACGTTATTGATAGCATTGAGCATGTCTTTTATTGAAGAATTATTCACCCACGAATCACATATTCAGGTCTCAGAATCTCTTAAACTACGCTCATTCTATCTATCTATTGATTGATTGATCCATCGATTGATAGATAGATCCCAATGGGTAGGTTTTGATATTTTAAACTTTGTATCCATGGGTTAAATATGTTAAATCTGTAAAATATTCTATAAACCAATCTTAAAAATTATCTTCCACTTCTCTCCACACTTGTATCTAGAAACTTCATGCTCAGATAAATATTCTGCTTTTGAGACCTAACATATCCTGCATTCCTTCTGATTTTTTAATTTTGTAGTAGATATAACTTATTATGAAATTGTACAAAGTTAAAAATATATATATTTTCAAAAATGCTTTTAGGAGGTCTTCTGGTAACTATGTTAGTGAGAGTACACACTCAATCCCCATACTCAAAGCACACAACATGACAGATGAAACATTATTAGTACATATTTTAAAAGATGTGTTTATGCTCCAAATCAGATTAACTTTATCTGGGGAGGAGAAATGGAATGAAAACACACAAAACAGCAATTTGAAAACGCAAACCTGCAGGGCTCCACTGGAAATGATTTGTAGTTTCTTTGTGTTCAACTCCCACGAGAGGCAGCTCTAACAATGATCCACCCACTGTGAGGGAACAGGTACTGGGCTTACAAAAGGAGTCTAAAAGTAGCTTTGATTCTGATTAGGATCTGTAGCCTCTAATAGGCAATATTTCTGGAGTGTCAAAGAAGGGCAGTGACAATCTCTCAACCAAGAACTGGACCAAATGATACTGACTCTGCAAATGGATTAGTTATATTTCCTTAAGACAAGAATACAGAATCAGAAATATAAGAGCTGGTTCTCATCTGAGAACCTTGAGGTCCTAGAAAAGCAAGTGCAGAGCAAACAGACATGGAGGAATAAGCTTGGAAAGAAAACAACCAACCAGCCAAGAAATTCCTTCCCAAAATATGGCTGCCAGAAGAAAAATTAATTTAATGAAAGTATTGCAATAAGAGATCACTCTTGGGGTAACATAAATAAAAGAGTAATCTAAAAAGGAATTAAAATAAAAGTGAATAAGCTTCTCAAGAAAATATGACTAGCGTTCTAAAAATAAACAGAAGGCTATGAAACAAAAACAGTTGGATGTATATCAAAAACCGTTGGACATGGAAAAAGAACACAATCAGAAATAAGAAAATATAGTCATTCAAATGCATTATCCCTCACTTGGAGAAGGAATCTTTGGTTCCTTCAAGATTGAATGGATGGAAGTAATTTTGCCATGATGGAACCTGGGATTTCACAGGGTTATTATCCACTAAACAACCCCTGATTTGGATCATCCTCAATAAAGCCTTGAATCTGCCTGGTAGAAAAAACATAAAGCATTAAGATTAGATGTCAAGGTTTCCTGAGTCAATGAAGTATCCTCCCCCTAATCCAGACTAACAGCCCTTAACATATGAATGCTTTGAGAAGCCTACATTGGTATGGGCTGCTTTGTGAAGACTAGAGCTAGGAGGAAATCAGAGCAGCATGTATATCAAGCATTTATTTCAAAGTCAAGTACAATGGCCGTGTACTTGGATTCCCAAATACCTAAGATCCCATCAGTCATCTACTTGAAGTAGACTTGACTCTTATCCTTCTCCCTGACTCTGACCATCTATTATTCCCTGCAGGATCCTTCATGCCAACTGGGCCATTACTATTCCATCTAGACAATATTTCTAGGAAAAAGTCATCTGTCAGATGACCATTCGGATACTACTTTTACATTAAAGAGTATATTTATTGCAATAGCTTAAATGGTTACAGAACATTTGTTAAAGCATTTTATGCATACATGACTCTTCTTAATGCTAAATAAGAAGAAAAACATAGGTGCAGCCCGTTTAGGCCCTCGGGGTCTGGACTGTGTGGTATGTTGGAAATGTTCAGCGAGCCAAGAAGCTGTCAGCACCACGATTGCTGGTGCCAAGAGAGGCCTGAGCAGACTGCTCAGTGCTGGCACTCTTCTTTCTCTGACAGTGATACTGATGATGAGAAGGACACCACTGCTGTTGTTCTGGTCCTTGTCAGAACAAGAAATCACAAGTAGGTCTACTTGAAACAGCCTTTCAGGATCTTCTAGGAACTGAATATAAAACATTCTTAGTTTGTGTGAGGAAGAGGGGATCAAAGGCAGTCTGGAGACTGACAGCTAAGAATGGTAGATACATGCTTTATCTTCTACAGCTGTATTTCATTCTCATAGCAAATAAGGTTAATGGGAATTTGGGAAGAGATTCATCGTTCCACCCAATTCCCAAAATTGTATTTCCAATTCTACCACTAAGTTATGTCCAGAGCTATCCAGAGAAAATATATGGTCAGATAACTTTGGAATTTATGCCAGTATTCAGTGTTTATAACCAATGAAAAAAAAAAAAGTCCCAAACATATAAGTAAAGAATAATTTAGGCACCAATCAAATCTAACCCAATCTGTTATATTAGAATTCACAATATTCTGTCAAGGCAGGCATTCAGCAACATGAACATTATAAATGATTATTAATCAATCAATCAATTACAAAAATTATTACTGAATGTAATTGACATTCATAATTATATTATGATATAGTTTGCATAGCATTATGAGGATATACTTTGCAATTTGTTTTCCTTATTAAGATTGTAGATTAGAAAATATTATTTGTTTGCTTGCGTGTTAATAATAAAATCTATTACAGGGAACACAAATCACAAAGTTAATATGGTTCTGAAAATGTTTTTAACATCAAAGCCATTTCTGTGCTATTGCAATACCTATGTGACTTCCTAATATTTCCTAGACAGATTGAAATATATATAGTAAAGACATATGTATCTTCACAAAATAGCAGCTCTACCTTCTGTGAAATTAGGAATTCATGCATGTACCAGTCTCCTGGGTTACTGAGGGGAGGGGTTGGCATACTGAGAGGAATAACTGATGATATGGCATGGCCCCAGTGAAGTTGGTTTCCTTTTGTTTTTTAATTTTAAGAAGTATTAAAACTGTTGAATTAAAAAGAAAAGACTTTTCTGGATGGAATATTTTTATTCCTCTGCTATTCTAATGAGTTTAGTCACATATTAATAATGGTTTACTGAAAATTTAGTGTGTTCTGAAGGTACTTTGAAGAACACAAAGCAAATATCTTTATTGTTAACTATTTTACAATCCAGCTTGATCAACAGATTTTTCATGGAAGTAGGCTATAAGTGCTCATGATTTATTATTTCACTCTTGGGATTCATGAGTTTCGACACACTCACCCTGCCCTGCCCCACATATCTTTCTCCAATTAGTACCTGTCCAAAGTTCAGTTCAATTCATCTCTGACATAAAGAATTTAAATTAAGCTGTTGATAACTTTATTCAGAGAACCCCTTTAACATTTTCTAAACATTTAGTCACTTGGCACATAGACTATCCAGTCTTGTATTATTTATACATGTTTTTCTGTCCTATCTCTAGGCCCTATTGAGTCTTAAATGTTTGCTTAGTCAGTGTTTGATTTCTAATAATGCAGGTTTACACCTATTCTGAAAACCTTAGTATCTGTATTTGATGGCAGAACCCATTCACAAGATGTGGAACTCACCTGAGCTTGTCAATTAAAAACAAAGGATCAGAGATACATTATAACATGTAGACATGGGATTTGGAATCAGGCTGTTATGGGTCTCATTCTGGCTCTACCCACAGTACTGCCTGGTTGACCACTGGCAAGCCCTTCAGCCTCTCTCCAGTTTCCTCATCTGTAAAGTGGGATAGTAATGCCTAACTCGTAGATTACTGAGATGTTTGATAAGAAAATACATATAAAATTTTAGGACAGTTTTTGACACAGGTAAACACTTGGATATTTGCTATATATGTACATTTGTATCTCCATATATATCATAGGATATAACTTAAGTTTTCTGATAATGAAATGAAGTTACCAATAGAAGTTAATTTATTTAACAATATACTTTACTAGCAAATGAACATTTTTGGCTCATATATTTATTTTCTGTGAAACATTAAATTGTTAGGATGTAGCTGGACACTGAAGATTGACTTTTTAAATAGATGTAAGGTGTAAATGTCAATATTTGGACCCAAAAGGCCAAATTTCATTGCAGCAATTAGCAATTAAATTTCCAACCCAAATATATGTACATTAAGGAATGAAGAAAAAAAATAAAGACCTATATGAGAAGTGTCAGATAGTGGATTCTGATATCAAGAAACTGGACTACTCACAGTCGTATATAATTTAGAACAAGGAGAATGGCTGGCTTCCAACTAGGCAAGCAATTCACAGATCCCAGTGAAATCCATTTTCAACAATTTGAATTCTTTTTCAATTTGAAAATACTTCGCATGTGAATACAGACAATATCAAGATGAATAACCATCATGTTCATCTTTACACAGCTACATTAATTTTTCTCTATAGTATTTGAGTACCTATAAAAGAATAGAAGAAACATTCAAAATGAAGGAAGAAAAAGATAAAATGTGCTAGCCTGTTCTCAGGAAAGTATGCCAAAAGGTACATAAGGAAGTGTAAGGAAAGTGTGTTGATTCTGGAGGAAGCCTCACATACATTCTTGTCATATATAAACACTGGTCTCAAGTCCTATTGCATTACTGCTCGAAAGGTGGCCCATCCTGGCCTAAGGCAAAGTGGTTATGTTCGTGCATTCTGCTTTGGTGGCCTGGGGTTCGCAGGTTTGCACCCCTACACAAGGCTCATCAAGCCACGCCATGGCGGCATCCCACATACAAAATAGAGGAAGACTGGCAGAGATGTTAGCTCGGGCACAATCTTTCTCAAGCAAAAAGAGGAAGATTGGCAACAAATGTTAGCTCAGGGCCAATCTTCCTCTCCAAAAAAGAAGGTGGCCCATGGGCCAGCAGCATTAGCATTGCCTGATGCAGAATCTCAGCCCATTTAGATACTCAACATTTAGGTTGTTGAGATAATTATTTCTTCTCATAGTAGGGAAAAGTGGACTTATAAATATTCTCTATTTCTTGTATTTCTGGGGTATATTAGAGGTGGAACGATATAGATAGAAGAAATATGTGTATTGTTTTCTCCTCCTGTATCTTTAGGTGACTGACATTCTGTATGATCCACTGAGAGTCCAAATGTTCCCAGTTTTTAATCATACGTTTTAAGAGTAAGCCTTAAGAGTCATTTTTTTAGAGCTTATCAATGAATTTAGTACTTAGATGATTAAAACCTCATAAAGCATAGAAGGAAGTGAAAGGAAGGGCGGGAGAAATGGTTTATTAAAGTGTCTGAGAACTTGTATTTACATTTATTTACCTTTAGACAAATGTGTCTGAGGAATTGACAGCTTGATACCTGTATCTTACATAGATGAAACAGACCCTAAAGAGAGAAGAGGTTTATTCTAGGAGGACCTTAATTGATAAATCAAAAATGATAGATCAAACTTTACCCTGACCTTGCCAAATAGGGATTGAGAAGAAAATGTGGTAAGCAAGTTTCTTAGAGTTTGTATGAAAAAAAACCCTAAGAATGAAAATTCCCATTTAAGCTATAACCAGAAACTACCACCTCCCACTTCTTTAAGATAGAAACCTGTCACTCACACTGAGTTCTGATGGTCTTGAAGTTTCTGTGCAGAGCATGTATGTCTGTGTGTAGGTACATTAAACTTTGTCATGAAGATTCCTGTTGAAAATCAGAATTCCATGACCATTGACCTTTGATCATAAGCTCTCTTCTCCAGGACCTCTCCTTATTTGAAGTAATATATAATTTTTAATTTGAGAGTAGTCGAAAGGATTCTGAATTAAATACAAAGACTCACGTTCAAGCCCTGGGTTTGCCATTTACTGTCTCCGTATTGAGTTTCATCTTTCTTTGAACCTATTTTCCCATTTACAAAATGTAATAGAAGATCAAATCACCTTCTCATCCTGAAATCCATAATTCTATGATCCTTACTCTCTAAGTTCTGTTGTGACTCGGTTTCTTTCTACAATCAACAGGTACATCATAGTATCTGTGAGAATAGCTGAATGTTTCTTTGAGATAAAATTAATCTCAACTATTCACAGAGCATAGGCATATGTTTATTCTACAAGTTTTAGTACCCACTATTTGTAAGATATTTTGGTAAGTCTTGAGAGGGTAAGTCTAAGTTAAGAATCCTTAGAAGGAGGTGAAGACATACATAAAAACAGCTAAAATCTGACTTAAAATGTGAAAGTAACAGATTCTCTTGAAGTTCAGAGTAAATCAAAATTACGTTAATAAACAGTGGTTGGGACTGGAGGAAAATCAGAATCTGCTTCATGGTGTAGATTTAAAGGAGTAGGAGAATTTCAACAAGTGGAAAATTTGGGGAGAGGATGTTTCTAGTACAGTGAAAATTATTGACAGCATAACACAGTTTGTAACACACAGGGTATTTTAGGGAGAAAGTTCAGTTTTCCTGGAATGTAGAGTTTGTGCAGGGTGTGTTTTGAATGTTGAGGTGGGTAGAGAAAGCTTCTCCTTTATTTGAAAGGAATTATCACTTGAATTTTTTATTTTTAGGGGAACAAGTTGTTGACAGAGAAAAACAGGTGAGAAAGAAAGTTGCAAATTTTATTTCTGTATTCTTAAGCAGCTCAAATTATTTTTTGAAACAAAATAATGGATAAGGTTATCTCCTGTGTACGATACTTTTTATCTAGAATTTCTTCATGATGTTCTTTCTATACTGGAGAGAAGATGTTCAGGCTGGAAATTTGCATTGAAGTAATTGATCACTATAGAATATATCAGAACACGTAAACCATTCCAGGAACAGTAGTCATGGAATGAAGTGAGCAGTCACCTTTATCTTGTCTTGAATTTGTTGTTCCTTATGATTAGTAAAAAGAAATACCTAAAAAATGGAAGACAATTTCTACTTTATGGTTTTCCTGTAGTTAGATTACATAGAATTACTATAAATGATGGTATAAACACATTTTTATTATTAATTCATTCACTTTTGTTAAAAGAGATGATTTGGAAGTTGTTGGATATTTAATTTGTCCTTTTTCTTTTTTCTTGTCTTGTTGATGTTTTAATTGTGTCACAAAGCTATTCTTTTGGGGAATTTCCATATTGCTTCTTTGGGGATTTAATAATTTATCACCTTCACATCATTACACAAATTAACCACAACACAATCTTTCTCTGGGTTACCTTTGCAGTTGTAAATGGTATAATTGCTTTAGTGGCTTGCACAAGTCATTAGTCAGGGACATTTTAATTAAATGTAAAGTGACAATTGCGTTTCATAAGCAAATTTAATATGTGGGACCTAACAGACAAACTGAAAAATAGGAGTATTGGTTTTCTTTATTTGGGTTTGGTAGTATTGAAGTCTTAAGTGATTGCTCAGATTTTCAGAGGAGCTAGAAAGAGTAGAAAAAGGTAATATATGTCGTAGTACAGTTTTTTTTAAAAAATCACACATCTAAACAGCATTGTTAGGAAAGAATATGCTTCTGTTCTTAATGTGAGCCTCGTGCTGGTGAAAGGTGACAAATTGACAACTTTGGGGGAAAAAGTCTCCCATCCAGAGACAGGGTACCAGATTGACAAGTGACAGGACTAAATCCTCCCATCTCACCTCTACCAGCTCATCTCAGCCAAGATCAGAAGAAGCTGGCAGCCTCTGAAATGCCGGCTCAGGATTCCCATCCTGTGACCTGTTCAGCTCCTGGCCTCTCCACAGAGACCACCAGCAGAGGAACTAATTACTGAGTGCCCCCCCTCACTCGGGAGTAGCTGAACTGAGGTGGCTTCTTTCACAGCTATCCCATGTCCCAGCTGTGAACAGCTATTAACCAGTGAGGACCTGTTCTCAGTAATGATCAGGTAGGGATTTCCATTGGAGACCCAGGAGTAAAGGCTCCATAATGAATCCCTGGAGTCACCCAAGTCCAAGTTCTAAAATGAGATTTTAAAAATCCCTGCAAATTCGTTATTCCTTTAGTGGCTGTATATTTTTACTCTCTGTCTGATTTCCATTTCTCTCTGCATAAGCAGTTTTAGGCTTTATTTAAGTGTTGCATTTCCAAGTATTCATGACTTTGTGCAGGGCTCGCTACACATCACTCATGCCTTATTTTACAGGGTGAGTGGGTAATTAGCATCTTTCACAATTAGCCAGGATTTGCTCTGCTAATTTCATTCCCCGATGAAGGTGTTAACTTGGCGTGACACTGTAATATGTTGGATGATTTATTAAGTCTCCACTGATGGGTGGAAATCACATGCCATGCCTTTACTGTTGAGAAAGTTAACAGCATCCATTTGTAAGAGATGGTATTTGAAAAGTGATGTTGGTGTGATTGGATGTGTGAATGTATAATGAAGTCAACCCAGATAGCCCTTTTCTGATTAAATTGTATTAAAATTATGTGACAGTTCCTTGAAAAGAGACTCTTAAGAAAGAAATATGTGCTCATCTTTTAAGAGTAGCTGTCAGTCACATTGTCTGTCACTGGGGTTATGGAGGAGAAAAGTCATACCTGTTTTTTAAGCAGCAAATAGAAGACACTATACTGATATGAAGGCCCTTTGCCTACACAAGCTGTAACATAAAACTTTTAACAGCACAGGGAGCAAAATTCTTTAAGAAATCCCCAAATTAATCAATTTGGCACATATACCATTAGATTTACTGTAATGAGCTTCCTTTATCTTATTTCCACTCTAAGCATAGGTCTTTAGTATAATTCATAATCAATCAAGAAATACTGACTATACTGAAAGCTAGGTTTCTGACAACCCTGAGTTATACCTGTTGCTTTTCCTCATTTATCCTGAGTTCCCAAAAGAAGATTTATTTTTTTCTTTAAATTCCTTTATCCAGGAGAAATCTGGAGGATATCACCTTAACCAAGTGATTAAAGTTAACATGATCAATGATGGGGAAGACTGACGTTATGGCCTCTTGGTGAGATGCCTTAGGAAAGACATGTTATGCAGTATTCTTGCCCAGAATTAAAGAATCAAATATAAGATACTCATCAGAAAGAAGTAACAGAAATCAAGGAATATACTATGAAATAACTTTTCCTAAATAAGTTTGAAGTATTCTTTAAAAAGGTCATTGTCAGGACAGACAACGATGGCTTCGGAATGGTGTCAGATTAAAGGAGACTAAAGAGTTATGAAAACTAACACAATATGTGACCTCATATTCGATCCTTGTTGGGGTAAATGTCTATAAAAGATATTATTGAGACAATTTGGTAAAAGTTAAATATGGCTTTTATATTAGACAATAGTGTTGCATCAATTTTAAATGTCTAATTTTATAAGCATACTGTGACTATGTCAAATAACATTTTTGTTCTGTGAGGGTTTATGCTGAAATATTTAGAGGTAAGGGATCATTAAGTCTGCAACTTACTCTCAAATGATTCAGTCAATAAATAAGTAAATTAAATAAATAATATATGTATATATTATATATGTATACATGGTACATCTATTAAGGGAAAGTGAAAGAGAGAAAAGGCATTTGTAGCAAAGAGTTTACAATTAGTACATCTAGGGGAGGGCATCTGGTTATTCATTGTACTTCTTGTAATTTTCTATAGGATTACTTTAAAAAAAAGTAAAAATAAATGAAAAATAAATATGTGAAGTCACATCAGATAACATATTAAATGGCATTCATCCTAAAAAGCATATTTTCCATTGTGTAGTTTGTAAAGTCCTCAAGACTCAATTAGGCTAAACTTTTAAGAATCATATTCTCAATAATTATATAATTTAGTATTCTCATGTACTGAAAATCCTAGCCCTCTTCACTTGTTAAAATCACAGAGGACTAGAATATTTAGAACTTGAAAGGATATTGAAAAAGATTAAAAATAATTTTTTAGTAAGAATTTTATAACCATTCAAGCTATAAATCAAAGGTGATCTTAAAGTAAAATGTTTGCCAGTGTGTAAAGTTTCAGAGATCTATTTGCCATTTACTCTTTCAGGAAGCTAAAGAAAGGCATATCCGCCATTAAAAAAAACACACAAACAGGGATCGGCCCCATGGGGTAAAGGTTAAATTTCCATGCTCTCTGCTTTGGTGGCCTGGGCTGGGATCCCAGGCATGGACCTACACCACTCATCAACCATGCTGAGGCAGCAAACCACATAACGAAATAGAGGAAGATAGGCATGGATATTAGGTCAGGGCTAATCTTCCTCAAGCAAAACAAGAGGAGATTGGCAACAGATGTTAGCTCAGGGCAGATCTTCCTCAGCAAAAAAATAAATAAAAACCAAAATAAAACCCACACAAACAAGAGAGAGACGGAAATGAGACCAAGAATCAAGAAATGCAAAAGAGAGGAGAGATGAAGAGAATTCGCAATATAGGACTGAAAGAAAATCCTAGCATTATTGATGTAGAGTCATTTAGGGAAGGAGATTTAGAATAAGACCATACAAGAGAGATGTCTTATTGGACTGATAGATTATTTCATACATTTGAACAACTGAGGGAGTTTTCACAGTTCTGTCTGAGATTTTGTAATAGGTAAAGAACTTTTAAACAAATGTATCAATAGTTGTTATTTCAATTTTGACCCAAACAGTGTATATATAATCACAGTATTTTTGTCTCAACATGCTAATAATCACAGTATGCTATTAAATATCTGAGAACATTATCTGATCATAATGATGTAAACACTGAAGAGTGAGATTTTAAAAAATCTTCATATAACTCTTTTTAGAGGATAAGAAGAGGTGAAAGTTACGCATGGTGAAATGATTTTTTGAGTTCTAAGTCCTCATCCATTGCAGAAAGTTAATAAATAACATCTAAAACTAATCAAAAGTGGTAGCGTGAACATATCATATAGAAATATAGAGGTAATAATAGATCAAATAGTGAAAAGTCACTAAGGAATGGAATTTAGAAGTGGGAAATGGTGGAGCAGGGGTTTCTATTTTTCATAAAAAATCTACAATACTATTTGATCTTTTAGGAATAAGTACATCTATCACTTGGATAATAATCAAAATTAGAATTAAGTCCAATATCACAAAAATTAAAACAAAAATAAATATTGAAAACACTTGAGGACTTGTTATGTACAAAGCCCAGTACATGGAGATTTGCATGCTTTGTCTCACCTAGAACTCAAAGCAATCTCTGAGTATTATTATCTTTTCATTTTCTCTACATATTACCTATGAGAAAAGAGAACCTTGAGAGTTCAATAACTTACCAAGATCATACAATATGATTGAAATAAGAATTCAAAATCATGTCTGTCAGATTTCCAAACCAGCTCTTTCAATAAGTACAAAATGCTACTTGATCCATCTCATTCATTCTCTCAATAAATATGTACTTGGATACTTAATATGTCCTTAGCACTGAGTTAAGCACAGAATATATATAAATGCTTAGCTAATGGAGTTAAATAAATTATTACAACATCATTTGATTACAACTGTGATATATGCTAAGAAGAAAGTACTGCATTCCCACACCTAGATATTTTTTTGAGTTGAACACTGCCTCTTGCCCGAGAGAGTTCTCTGACAAGAGATGTAGGATGCGACAGGACTCTTCTTAATGTCCGTGAATGTGTTTCCCAGAAATTGGGAGAGTGAACAACACAGTATAGTCAAAAATTTAGGCCAATAGAAGATGAGTGTTGATGAATAAATTCATTCCTCTTTCTCTTTCTGTGAAGCACGGTCTTGAGACACAGTTACCATAGCTGCTCGGAGGCTGGTCCCATGTGATGGCGAAGTAAGTCTATTAGTCTATCCTGCTTGGTAATGAACACTTACATTGTCTCTTAAGGATCTAGAGCAAAGAATTTATAAATAATCAATTTTTAGTAATATGTGGAGGAAGAGAACTCAGTAAAGGAGTCAACAAAGTCAGTGTCAAGAAGAGAAGCAGGTGACGGTAACACCCAGAAAGGAAGTAAGTGTAAGGAAGTGAATTCCTCATCTGGATCAACTATAAAGATGCTCTAACATAATGAGAATGAGAAGAATTAGATGAAAACATAGGATTTAAGGATGATTTTTAGAAAATAGTAATAATTTAAAAGGGTTCGTATAATGAAGGGAAGAGATCAAAGAAGAAAGAAAGGGAAAATAATTATTGAGGTGTCAGAGGAAAACTAGGGGATGGACTTTTCTTAGAGGTAGTTGATTATCCTCAGGCAGGAGAAGCCCCTCACTGACTGAGACAGGAAGGAAGGCAGTACTAAGAGTGCAGAGACAGACGTGAATCAATATGGTTTGAATAGCTCATGTTGGTAGACTTTTGATTTTTTCTTGCCAAGTGGTAGATGAGTAGTGGTGGTGGTGGGAGGGGTTTGAGGCCCTAAGAAGTCTGGTGAAGGTATGGTGGTACCATTTTGGATAGTGAGGGCAGGGGCTGGACACAGAAGACTTGAATGATGGCTAGAGGGTAATCAGGGACCATACATTTTCTCCAGCAGCATACAGCAACAGGGTATAGAAGACTGGGGATTGAATCAATCCAAGGTTAGAGTTTTTCTGGGTGAGTTGGGCAAAGGAGTTGAAAATGCAGGTAAGAAAGTGGTTGAAATTTACCACGAGTGGTAATAGGGTTGCAGTGGAAATGAATTGGAGTAGAATATTTGTGGTCTATCTTTCCTTTGTTGAAATAGGCATTCTAGGACTATTGTAAATGCAAATATAATTGACACTGTTTGATGGGATGCCTAGAAGTTATCTGTAATCCTAGGATATAGACAATATGGTGAAAATAAAACTATTAAGCCAAATATGTGTTGGCCATTGCCCTTTTCTATAAAATATGAACTATTTTGAAGCAAGATGTAATAAGACTCATATAAGACTTTTTCTACTATTTGAAAATGTTTTCATATAATTTTATATATGTAAATGAATACATTTTTTCCTTGCAGTCTTTTTGACCATAGTGAGAGTGTGTGTGTGTGTGTGTGTGTGTGTGTGTGTGTGTAAGCTTGTGTGTGTACACATCCATGCGCAGATACCATAATTATGATCTGAAAACCAGTTATGACTTATGCATGAGTCACAGGTTCCTAGGTTGCTGGATTGGGCACAGGCTGTGCTGCCGCTGCGAGCCCTTCCTGGAACACCAGACGGAGCTCTGGTTACATCTCTGCCCAGCCTACCTTAGCAGAGAGGCAAGAGGAGTCTCTCATTCAAAATGCTCCACAGCTGGAATCTTGTCTGCAGTGTTAGCTGATGCCTCTGGGATCTAACCTTAGGGACTGGACTCTAGAAGGTTGTCTGTTCAGTTTTGTAGGCTGTTTAATCAGTTGCTGCTTTGGACATAAAAAACAATCTTCTGTCATTGGGAAGAATACAAAATTATTCTTTCTTTGGCAATTTGTTTTGAATACAATTTTGCTTTATATTAAAATATATGTATAATAGAAAAGGAGAGATCTTATAAATGACTTTTATTATATGCATTATGAAAAAAGTTTGCTTTAATCTTTTTGAAATAATAAAAATAATTTCAGTAAAATCTCTTTATCTAAAACTCAAATGACTAAAAAGCAGGAAAAAGTGATAAGGTTGAGATTTATCAGTTTTTTTAAATATGGAGAATTGCAAAACCTGTTGCTTGTTCTCCTAACTTATAGGTTCTTTTTGGTTTAGGTTTTACAAGATTTTATTTTTAAGAGCAATGGTAAAAATAATATACATGAACTTTACAGTAAAAAAAGAAAACCAAAGCAGTTTTTTTTCTAATTTATTCCTATACATTTCATCTTCAAAATAATTTTTGCTTTGCATTTAGTATGTCAAAGAAATTACAAAAAGTGATTTGATTTCCATATATATGAAATTTCTATCAATAAATTAAAAGATCAGGAAGAATATTTCTAATGTACTGTATGACTTGACTTTGTTCAGAAAAACAAAAACAAAGCAGAGCGAGAATTTTTGAATTAATTTCAGTTCTAGTTTCTAGTCTCAATTGTTTCACTAACTGTAAGACTTGAATGTATCATTTAATACGTCCAGACCTCAGTTACTTCATCTGAGATGTTGACATGCCACTTTGTCCTGAAATACAATGATTCAATTCTTTCTTACAAAAGGCCAATTACTGCTTTCCTATAAATTCAACGTTCTCTTCTTAGTTATAGTCTTAATGGCATCTTTTAAAAATGTGATGCGTTTAATACTTCTTGAAACTTCCCGCCAGGGTTGCTGCTGCTCACATATACAGTGCTTCTTTGAAAGTTAACTGCATTGAGATCCATTACTGCCATCATCTGGTCCTCTTTCCCTTTTACTGACTCCTTCCCTTTTCTTTGGCCTTCTTCTGAGTGTCCCATGACACTGCCCTTGGGATGAGTTCATCATTACATCTCTTTCATATCTTTTATCTTTTTACTTTGTGTTTATTTATTTTTCTCATTCTGTCATTAAAAATAATGCTTTAGAATGATGTGTCAGGGTGTAAAACATTGCCCAATGGAACATAACAGAATATAATAAATTAATTGGTCTCTCAAGGTAGAAGGAAGCCAGGTGATTTAGATTTTTAAGATTTCTCTAGTTTTCTAAATACCCTCAAGTGAGCCAGAAGAACCAGTGAGCTATTCATTCATTCTTATATGTTTTTATTCTCTGCCAACCAGAGTGGATATTAGAAAGAAAAAAAAAATAGATTTTTTTCCTAGAATAATTAGGCAGAAGATAAAAAGCGAGATTGAATTGAGAGAAATGAAGAGAATTAATAGTAATTATATTCTCAGTTTTCCATTCTTCAACCACAAAGCTTGCAGTGAAGCTACCTGTTTTCTTAAGGTAGAATTTCTCTTTTTTAAAGAATAACTTAAATCAAAATACATACTATTAATCAAACTGGAAACTTTAAAAAATATGTGATTTTGATTACTCAATTACTAACTCTGTCACTCTCTGACTATAACGGTTATATTTCCTAACTTCTTGAATAGGACAAGTATATCTAGGAAAATCTAGCTTCAAACAAAATAATTTGTCTTCGTATTACTGAATAGTCACAATTTCCATTTCTAATGCTTTTTTCCCCATATCTTCATTATCTCTTTTTATATGATTTCCAAATTTTATTCCCATCTGTAATTTCTTGCCTGATATATATACATATGCTATTACAAAACTACTCAAGGACTTGACTATCTCACATTTCGGATGTGGGACTCTATGAATTTGAATAATTTATCTAAAGATGATCTCATCACATTCCCTCTGAAGAAGGTTCTCCTTCAGATCTTCTATAGAGCTGTACTTAGTCTCATCACTTATTCAAACTTCATGCTGGGAAACACTGAGCTAACTTTGATCCTTCCTTTTCTTTCAACTCGTTTATCTAGTCATGATGTATTTTCTTAACAATATTCCAGGGAAAAATAGATCTGGAACTTGAGGAAAATGGTTACAAGTCCATAATTGAAGAAGAGGACAAAGAGAAATAACTGGGTGCTGAACACATGGCATTCTAAAGATCAAGAACATCCTTGGAAGAGGTCAAGGGATCTTGGGACATAGTGAAGAAGAGGTAAAAAGCAAAAATAAAGAATTGGGATCATGCAATGTCATGCTAGTTCAGAGAGAGGACACTAAACAATATTGGGACTTTTCAGAAGATCAATCTACCGAGGCTATGGAGAAAAGATTGAAGAAGGGCACTGTTGCAGTGATCAGGTGTGTGTTTAGAAGATGATAAGTAGAACGGTTATGCTCCTTTGTTCATCGATATAAATTACGATAATAGATTTTTCTAATGTTACATCAATTTTACATTTCTAGATTTACTGGATTATTGCTGTTTTCTTAACTAGCTAGAATCTGAACCTGTACAATATTTGGCTCTCTTACTCTTTTCTAGTTTGTATAGACTATTTGCTTCAAGTTTTCATAGAATTTAGCTATATTTTACACTTACCCAGGTGGAGGTAAGGTGGGGAATTCATTGAGATTTCCTGTGGCTACTTTTGTGCCCTACATTTTTCTACTTCACTGACGAGATTTTGATAAATGTATTAAAATTCTTCCACTTGAATTCATTCAAAATACTTACATAGGAACATCAATAAACAAAAGGAATAAATATTCATTTACTCAAGGAACTTATATTCCAGCGGAAGGAGTCAGCAAATAAAAATAAATACAATGAACAGTAAATTATATAGTATGTTTGAAGATTGAAGGGTATTGAGAGTGTTGTGGGAAGCAGATTGCAGTGTTAAGTAAGCTGGCAGGGGTAGGCCTAACTGAGAAGCTGAAATTTGAGTAAAGATCTGAGGGAGTGGGGGTGTTAACCAAACAATCATCTGAAGGATAAACTTTCCAGACAGAGGGAAGAATTAGAATAAAATCTCTAATATCTCTTGTGCTTGACTGGTGCAAGGACTAGCAAGGAGCCAGCATGGCTAGAAAAGAAGTGGCAAAGGGGAGAGTGGTAGGATACGAAGTCATTATGTAATGGGGGCCAGACGATGTAGGGCATTCTAGACAATTGTAAGAATTAGGCTTTTCCTTTGAATGTAATGGAGAATGTTGAGGAGCATCTCGGACAAGGAACTGATTAATCAAATTGTTTAGAAAAAGTTTACCTAAGGATAACGTGGACACAGAAATATGCACAAATCATATGGGTTCACCTCAATGAATTACCATAACTTCAAAATACCAGTGTAAGGACATGTCCACGACATCAGGGTAAGAACTGAGAAGTTAATAAGCAATCCAGAAGACCCCTCATATACTTTCCCAATTGTCACTTGCCTTATATTGTCTGTCAAACAACGCTATGGAGACAACTGAAGTTATTAGGTATGAGGCATGAAATCCATATTTCATGGAATTCCTTAATCATCATATAACTACATCTAGTCTAAACTGTGAAGAGCAGCATAAGCACCTGTTTTCCTGTCCAAAGAAGGTTTCCTACACCACCTTACATAATAGTATTAACTTATTGCAAATCCTAATCTCTACAGTTTACACTATTTATATAACACTATTATTTTATTCCTTAGTTAATATTAGCTTATTTTCTACTCCCGGAGTCTCTTTCTAAGTTATATTTAGGGGATTTAATTCTAGTACTTTAAAATTTTCAGTCATTCCCAAAGGCTGGCCTCTGCCCACATTTACTCTCCCATAGCACACTTATCTTATTTAACTGTCACTCTAAACTTCTTTCTGTACCTTGAATAAGCTTAGGAAACATGGTTGTGTCTTCTCACTAGCTTCTAAGTATAGGTTTGGGAGACATGATATTATAATAATGATACTGAAGAAAATTTGGGCATTGTAGCACACTTGACTTATTGTCATTCTTCCAGACCTTTTGGATATTTTTTGGAAACTGTAACAAATTTTTCATAACACCATTTTTTCAGTTTTTTAAATCAATGTTTGATTTATCTTTCTGCTTTTTTGAGCTTCTTAGAAGATGCTTTGTGTTTCATTTTATCTTTGTTTCACCTTAGCACTTTGAACTTGGTCGATACACTATTAGTTCAATATTAGTTTATTAGTTGAATGGATAATTATGTTTAAAGTAGAAAATTCAGATATATATTGTAAATTTGACCTCTGTTGAAGTACCAAATGCAGAAATCAACCTTCTATTGAGAGCCTAGTATAGGAAAGGCACTTGAAAGATATTAAGGTGAATAATAGAGAGTATGACCTCAAGTATTTTAGAGACTACTCCATTGGAGTAGGCAAAATAATTCTAACTTACTCAATAAGTGTGTGAATGAAATCCTTTATTGATTATTTTGGAAAACCTTTGATTGTTTGGGAGAATGAGTAGTTCTGTTACTAAAAAAAAAAACCTGTTTATTTTTACATGCATAAACAATAACAGTGCTTGCAATAATAAATCTAAATCCTCATACTGAGGTTTGACTCATGAGTGAAAAAATAAGATGTTTTATTAAGACTTATTTCAATGTTTTCATTTAAATTTTAGCCATCTATTTCTGGCGTATTTCTTGAAAGTATTGTCTGTTTTGGTATAGAATAAGGATTAAAGTCAAAAAGTCTTGGCAAGAAGAATGGATATCCATTGTCAGAGTGACCAGATCAAGCAGTATAGCCTATAGTTAGTTATACATGCTCTACCGGAAGACATGCAAGTAAAATATGGAGATGAAATAAATACAAGGTTTTGGCAAATTGACTAAAGCAAATATAGAAATTAAAGCAAAGAAATAATTTCTAACTCTTGATAAATAAATGGCAAGAATTAGGATATATTGGAGTATATGAGGAAGCCATTTGGTGTAAAACTAATTCCTCCTGACCTTGTTTTTCCAAAAGGGCCTGACTTAGCCTTTGAACATGCATTGTATATCTGCTTTGAGCATTTACTATGTCCCAGAGACAAGAACAAATTCCTTTAAGATAATGATGCAACTTCCACCACACTGGCATTTCCTTAAGGATAAGCATTTCTCCCTAGGCTAGGATCTGATTGCTGTGCTCATCCTGTGACCACCCAACTCGAGACAACAGATCTGTTACCTGCCATGCCCATCCATTGCCATGCCAACAGGGCAATTTCATGGCTATTGTGAAAAGGACATTGCAATCATATGTTATATATGCTCTTTGATGATATATAACCCCTCTGTACACCCCACTTCTTTGATGCCCTTCCTTCCTGGGGGAAGGAAGGCCCTGGGCTATGTGGTCCTCAAATTTGGATCATAATAAACTCACCCCAATTTTGATTTATAGATTGGCTATGGATAATTTGCCTTGACACTCTTATGGTAGCTTGGTTGTTTACCAATTTAAAGAACTAGGAATCCACTGTACACTGGTGATAGTATGGAAGGCAATACCACTGCACAGCTGTGCTGTTGTATAACAACCTCTGTGATATAATTGGACAGTGCTCATGCCTTCTTAATATGCTTAGACAAGATTTATTTGAGCTCTAAGAAATGCTTGTAATAATGACTTCCCGGAGTACACTTGGGCACTATTGATAGCTTGATGGCCAGCAAAGTAATCTACAATACTGTCACTTTTCCAGGACAGATGAGGTTACAGGAATGGCAAACTGCTCCTGAAATGTGTGCCAATGTTGACAGAGTATGCACATAGCCAGGATGCTTCAAAACACTGTTGTAACCCAGGTCTCCCTGAACCTTCCTTCTCTTGTCCACTTCTCATGGCTTTAATTGAAATGAGAGACAAGCCAAAGGCAAGGGAAAATTCAATTTACTTTTCATAGTATTATATCTTCTTCCCTAGGAAACAATCCCTCACAGCAGTTTTCTAGAGGCAAAGTCATGTTCAGCTCATGGACCTGTACCTAGAGCTAACTCAAGCCAGGCATGCAGAGAAACATACATCTCAGTATCTTCAGAGGTTAAAATGCCTATGTCCAAGTTGTTCCAGAATTATGTTCCAGAATGGCTTTCTTAGAATTATGTGTACTTTAGAATTGGAAGAACTATCCAAAGTCACTCAATTTAACTCTTTATTTCATAGTTATGAAGACTGAGAATCAGAATGGCTAAATGGCTTGCTCTTTGCCTATGGTTACCCACACAATTTGTGAGAGGGAATTCCTTAAACCCCAGGTCCTGACTTAATCAAATTTATTTTTTCTTTCTTTTCTGCTCCATTTCCCTCCTCTGACAAAGAGTTGAGAAATCACAGAAAATTACCCTAGAGGAACCCTGAAGTTTTTGCCACCTTTTCTCTTACAAATGCATGAGCCCATACAATCAGCATTTGAACTTTTCTAGTTCTCCCTTTATCCTTTCTGTGACTTCTTACACAAGACACTATTTTGCTTTTTCTGAAATTATACTTCAATCTGATTAAGTTTCAGTGTGATCCTGAAACTATGACAGGTTTGCTTCTTCAGAGAGCTAGACAAATATGATACTGGTAGGCATGGAGAATAATGCACAAGGAAAAAAGACAAAAATAACTTCTATAGAGGTTGCATTCTTAAATTATTCTGGTGTAGAAATTTTAAAAAATGTAGAGACTTTTAACACTGAAATATTTGTGATCTCATGTCTACTATAGCATAATATAATGTGTATATACAGTTAAGCTCTGAAGTAGATTGGGGATGACTCCCCAAATCACACTCATTCTAGTTCTTTACCAACTTGCAACCCAAGGGAGGTGACTTGCCCTCCAGCCTTCCCTGAAGGAAATCAGTTATATATACAAAGCCCCTCTGCTCTATGGCAGCTTTGCTCCTTTCTGTCTTGAGCAATATTGATAGCTATCAACAAGCCAGACAGGAAGAGGAAGGGTGGGAAGTTTTCAGGAAGGAAGCTCAAACTGGTAGAAGAAAGATACCCCAGTAATGTAACCTCGGCCAAAACAGTCATTAACAGTAGAGGATTCATATGAGTGGAGGGAAGAAATGCTTTGAACTTCTTAGAACATTGCAACTGCCAGTTAGTCGTAGGCGGCAAGGATTTGATACAGAACAACAAGACATTAGAAAACATTCAAAGTTCCAAAATATGCCTCACTGTAATTGTGTAATAAACACGGTATTTATATATAAAACATATATATACACATACACACATATGTGTTATATATTATATATAAGATGTGTATAATATATATTATTTATATGTAACTTCAGGGAAATCATTCACAAAATCTAGATGAGCAAAATTTATTTCTGAGGTGGGTGCAGTTTTGAGAAAAGGTACTATGAGTTTGTCTTAGCTCTGTGCTCTGTATGTCAAAAGGTGTCTGGAAGAAAAGTGAGAAAGAAAACATTAGCTTTGCTAACCTTTGAAAGTGGAGTAGTTAGCTATCCCTAGATAAAGAAATGTTTTTGATTGTAATAATTACAGTAGACTGCATGAGTAGATAAAAATAATTCCAAACAGGAGAAGCGTTTCATCACTAGTCAACACTACCTGGAATCTTGCATTTGATTCTAGGAAAGAAAATGGAATACAACGGGAATCCTGGATCAGTTTCCAGACAGCAGTGCCAGAATGGTATGAGGAAGTAAAATCACATTATATGAGAAAGAAAAAGGGAATGGTTAGCAGAGGAAACATAAAATACAAAGAAAAACTATTGAGATGTCTTTAGATATTTGAAAGTCGGGCATGGGAACGTGATTAAACTTGTTAAATATGATCTCAAAGTATAGAAACAAGATATGAATGTTACAAGGAAAGTATTTGAGGCTGATCATAGATCAGATAGATCATAGAAGATGATTTTTAGATCTTTTAGATCAGCTATCTAAAAGTGGAATCAGTTACTTTGTGAAGTTGTAAATTTACGGTTATTGGGTTTACTCAAGAAGAAGTTGGATATCTACTTGGTGGGAAAATGTTAGAAAGAATTAAAGCATCAAATGGAGAGTGGACTGAAAACTCAATATGACATCTTTTAATCTAAAATACTGTTTGAAAATTGAATGAGCATGAAACCTGGGCCGTTACCCCCCATAAAGAACAGTTTGTGCTTGATTAGTCTATTTATATGCCAAAGTCCAAAGAACTTGAAAGATGCATTTTGTATAGCCATTGAACTAAGCATACTGGAACACTTGGATCTCTAAAATGAACTCTATGGTTAGTATTAATGATTAATTATGAATAAATTTAAATATTATTTGGCTCTTCTTTCTAAGCTCGTGTGTGTGTGTCATAGAAACAGCTGATCAAACAACTATTTTTTTGAGTGCCTAATCTATAGTATATTTTACTGGATATTATAGGTACTGGTGGTCTAGTGGTTAAGATTCCCTGCTCTCACTACCTGGCTGGGGTTTGTTTCCCTGTCGGGGAACCACACCACCCATCTGTTGGTTGTCATACTGCAGCTGTTATGTGTGGCTATGATGCTGAAAGCTGTGCCACTGGTATTTCAAATACCATCAGGGTCACTCATGGTGGACAGGTTTCAGCAGAATTTCTAGACTAAGGCAGACTAGGAAGAAGGACCTGGCCACTCACTCTCAAAAAATCTGGCCATGAGAACCCTATGAATATCAGCGGAGCACTGTCTGATATAGCGCCAGAAGGTGAGAGGATGGCGTGAAAAGACCAGGCAGGGGTCCTGGTACAGGGTTCTGCTGTACACAGGGTCACTAGGAGTCAGAACTGACTCCAGGGCACTAACAACATTTTGAGTATACAGAGATTTATAAATACCGTTTCTTAATTCAAAGGGTTCACCTTGTTCCTCTTTCCTTTCCTTTCTCTTTTCCCTCTCTACAAATTTCTATACTTCAAACATCTTGATTTTTTACTTCACACTAGACATAGATTTCAGTCCAAGCTTTGACACTTATTAGCTGTGTGATATTTGTCAAATTACTAATCTCCTTAAGTTTTAGTTTCTATATTTTTGGAAGATAATAGAACCAACTTCATAGTGAGGACTAAGGGAGATATGGACATAGCTCTTAGCACATAGTATGTGTTTGCGCATTTACTACTAGCTATTATATTATTGTTTAAACTCACTGTCACATCTACCATTATACTTTCTCATTAAACTCTTCTTACTCTGGGTTCATTAGAACCTCCAACAAACAACTACTCTCTACCTCACCGCCACCGCCCATTCTGTTCTGTGGCTATCCTACCTTGTTTTGGAAAAGGATGGGCTTCCCACTTTAGTCTAAAACTCTACACACCCATATCTCTACGCTCACCTCTTGCTCTTACATGGGGAGATGGGCAAATCTATTCTATAATGTCATAGAATTTTAGGTCTGGTAAATGCTAGAGTTTATCCAGTCAACTCACTCATTTCAGAAATGAGGAACCTGGGATACCAAAGAGAGGTTCTGACCTTTTTAAGATAGTAGAGCAACTAGTTAATAGGAGCAAGTTAATAGCAGAGTAAAGTGGTCCTCTACTATTGAGTGCCCCATATCCCTAGTTCCAAACAATTGTGAGTGAGACTGGGAGTACGGAGAAAAAAAGAAGGTCAGAGTTTGAACTGTAGCTCTCAGTGGAGTATAGGACAATGTTTTGGGTATTAAAGAAGGAATAAATTAAGGAAGAAACCAACATATTTTTAGTGTCTATTATATTCTAAGCACTAAGATAGTTTCTTTATATACAGCAGACTATTTAATCCTTAATAACAAAACAAAAACATATGAACAAACTTTTTATTCATTTCTTAATTGAAGAAACTGATGCACAAAGAAATATGTTATTTGGCAAAAGTTAAATACATATCTAATAAATGGTAGTGCCACAATCTAACCCATGTTTCTATGACGGTAAAATATGTGCTATTTTACTGCTTCTATAGCAAGACTCACTCTTCCCAATCCTAGCCATTGTATAATCCTCATCCTTTTAGTCAAATAAGACCCCCTCTCCTAGGGATGTTCAAAATACTTAGGATGCATCTGCCTTTGGGAGAAGATCTGGGTATAGAAATTAACTATATGGGCTGTCACCTTTTGTGGTTCCTGGACACTAGGAAGTCCAATTTAAACAAATCCTCACCAGGGCTTACCCCTGAGATTATTCTATAAGTTGGATCTCACCTAGAAAGGTTGGTAAAATTCCAAAACCCCAAGAATACGGAGAAAATTTTAATGTCAGTGAGAGTGAGAGAGTAAGCAAAATAATTTTTTTACAAATACCAAAAATTGTTTGATCAGACTTTTCTCTGGCAACTTTCGATAACAGGACACATTGGAGCAATATATTCAATTTGTTATTTATGTTTAATGCACCATCCTTTGTAAGAGCAAAAATTTAGAAATCATCATACAGCTTTCAGAAAAACAAAAAAAAAGCTCTGATTTGTAGCATTTGCTAGTTTCTGTGGTATAAATACTCCCACAATGGCCAATTCCAAGCTATCAACATGAATTTACTGACTGCAAAGTCGAAAGAGACAAGCAGATCACCTTTTGTGAGCCCAGTGCAAGTCATCATGTGCATATGATATAGGTATATGGGTATTTGACACAGGTACGTGCACATTTGCATGTGTAGACATACAAAAAAAAAGTCTGGAAGAACATGCAAAAAATATTTTATTGGCTTGCTCTGGAGAGAAGAGCAGGTTTAAGATATGTCTGGTAAAAGGACTTTTCCATTTTATTCTGTATATTTTTGTTTCTTTCAAAAATCCTTTTATTAAGGTAGAGTATATACATGAAAAGTACATATGGTAAATGTATAGTTCAGTTTTCACAAACTGAACACACCTGTATAACCACTACCCTGATCCAGAAATAGAACATTATCAGCATCATTCATATCTCTGCCAGTCATTATTACCCAGTGCCCCAGGAGTAACAATTATTCTGATTTCTACCAGCATAGATCAGCTTTGTCTGCTTTTGTAATTTACATAAATGGCACAGTATATATTATGCTAATTACTTAACCCAAATATTCCATGATGTATATATTAATTTCCATTAATGACAATGGTTAATCATTATTGATACAATAAGGATTTTTATGTCATGAATTCCTTTGTATCAAACTTCTTTCAGGCAACGTTTTTGTGTGATTCATCATTAAACATATCAAAACAGACATTGTAAACAGTAAAAAATATCATTATGTGTAGATGAAGATTGTTCTCATTGCTGTATAAAATTTTATTGTGCAAATATAATTCAATTTATTAATCATTCTACTGTTGATGACCTCAAATTATTCCATAAATGGAGGCTGGTAGTATCTACTTCAATTAATCTCCTCCTCATTTTCCCTCACTGCTCCCTTGGGCAGCTTGAATTTAACACCAGCCTGTGTACCTCTATGTAGCCCCTGGACTCCTTGGATTCTTTAGGATAGAGGCTATTTCTCTCAGATTCCCTGATGAATATTGTACGTCACCACTTCAAAGACATTATGCCAGAGATTTTTAACCCTGGATCCACAGAATCAATAGAACTCAAGGAGTGCTAGTACTTGAATGGATGGAAAAAAAGCAGTCTTAAAAAACATAGATGCCGCTCTATTTTCTAAGTATTAAAGAGGGACATCCCAACTAGGTGAGCAGGCAATTTTGACTTTGGTCAATTGAAGGACTATTAGATTATTATTCTTGTGAATATATCCCTTTAGATAAATTTTATACACAGGAGCTTGTATTTAGGTTTAAGTAAGAATGCAGCCATGTCACTAGGAAGGAATGGCTGGTGACTTTAATCTGCCAATCAGTACGCTGGAATGTTTTGAAGACTCTACGAGAAGAGTAGGGCACGTAGCTAAGAAATATATTAATTACAGACTCATATTCAATTATGTTACCTGGGGCTTGAATCAGTACTCCTTCAGACTGACACACAAGAAAGCGTATAGGGGAGAAAGCATGAGAGTGAGAGATTCCAATTACTTCCCTACAGGACAGATACAGGTTCAGTTCCCTAAGGGCTCAAGGAAGCCTGTAGAAGAGGTGGCTATGCCTGGTGGTCAGCACAGAGCACAAGCAGCAGAGATGTAAAGATGAACAGTGAAAGCCTGACTTGGAAGAAGAATAGGAGAGCGCTGGTTCCACGGGTAAGTCTCATATCATTCTGAGATTCCTACATACTTCTGGAGACTTGGCTGTGACTACTGAAGTTCTACTCTAAAGCCAGTGAGAGATATGAGCCAGTGACATTCAGTGATTAATGGTAATATGTTCACAAATATATCCGTAATCTGGTAAAATTCTAATTACTTTTATTGAGTCCATACCTCACTTATAATGAAAAGTGATTGGATGAAAGAGTCAAAAATACTAAAGAGGGGGTATTGCAATTCTTGGAATTCCAATAAGAATGCACATGATAATGAGGTAAAATAATAATATTTTGATTTTGTCATGATGATTTTTCCTAATTTTTGTCTTGAAAGTAAATTCTAATGTCTCTTTGTGGACTTAGCCACAGTCCAAGAGTAAAGGTTGGTATGAGAAAGCTTATAACTATAACTTGTCTCTTTGACTGATAGGATTGAGAACCTAGGGTTGAGACATAGAATTGCTTTAGAAGAGATTCGGAAATGATAGGTTAAAAATATTGTCTTTTCTATCAAAATGGATACAGTTTGTTGGTTAAATAAAAGATAAGTTCTAGAAATGTCACCCTTCCCTCTACAATCCTCCTCCCCAATCCAAATATGAAAAGGGCGATATATCTCAAACGTATCTGTACCAGACACTTGCAGAGCCAGTTTTCCAAAATTTGATATAAATATATAGCCTAACATACTTATTAAGAGTATCCCAAGTGAAGAGATTTTATAAAGCAAAGATATAGGTGTATACAATGCTTCTTTTGTTTAGATTATAGCCTTATGAAGAATATTTAAGGTGTTTATTAATTTCTTCAACAACCACTTAACAGTCAAATATGGAGGAAAAGTGAAATGATTTAAACATGATCCCTATCCCAAAAGAGCTTATAATCTTGTGCCAGAGAAACACACGTGAGAAAATAACTCTAAAAAGAATTTCTTTTCTGATTAGAAATGATGTATGTACATGTTACTAGTGTAGCACATAGGAAGCGGTGTATAACTTTGCTTCAAAAAATATATATACTTATAAGTTTACTAAGGTTTTGTATAATGGAGCTCCAGTTACTCAAGATTTTCTGAGGATGCCATAAACATAGTGAATTTTTAACCACTGAGTGTTTTTTTTAAAGGTTCCTCATGTGAGTGTACTATTTTTGATGCCACAATTTAAAAATTTTAATTTTAGGATGCAAGACACAATCAGAAGTATTTTTCCATGTTATAACTATAGGGACTATAACACAAGCATTATTTCATCCACAAAATTTTTTTAAAACCCTGGTTTTAAAGTATTTTATTATGTGTTATGGACATTGCTTAACCCAAAGATGGAGAAATAGTAAAGTCTTCATAGAAGACATAACAATCATCATGTGTTTTAAAGACTGAGGAGTTTTACAGGCTGAAAATAAGGAAGGATATTTTAAGAAATGTAACTCAACAAGCACAGTCTTGGAGTTATGAATGTCACTAGATGAGAGGAGTTGATGATAAGATTAGGATGAGTAGGCCATTGGGAAATTTTCTTTTCTAAAGATTAGCCTAGTGGAGTTGAGAAGTGACAGTTTTGTAGGAAACTACTAAAGCAAGAAGAAGCAAATAACAGACAATTACAAATTAGTGAAAGAGGGATGACAAATGTCGTAAATTCTGTACTGCTGGCCAAATGACACTAAGAGAAAGAGGCTCCAGACAATTCACGTTGGCATTGAGAACATATGGTCCTTCATGATCCAAACTTGAAAACAAAGAAGTATGATAAATCCAGAGTCTATCTGAATTTTGAAATAGGAAACTAAAGTTGTCATGAAGGGAAAAGATATTGTTCTCAAGTTCCAGGGCATCAAAACTACAATTCAGCAGTAATTTTAGGAAACAGGTGAGAATTCATTGTTAATTACCAAGGCTCATGTATGGTGATTTTAGGAATAGCAAAAATGAAAGCCCAAACCTGAACTACAGCTCTGGCAGGAATTATGTGAGAGAAGTAGGCTGAGGCTGTGACTGGATCGTTTCTTGGGGTTGGGATTAAGATTAATATTCATGACTTCATTATAAAGTCACTTTATATGAACTTTCCACACAAAATTGAATTTGACAATCTACCTCCAAACTGATACCTACATATCTTTCTAGAATCCTAAATAGACCCCTGAGCAACACTGGAAACCTGATGTGAGCAGGCTAGGCTTTTGTCTGGTGGAGAGCAGGAGGGACTATTGCACTACCCGTGAGTGCTTCTGGACTCTTTTCTCTTAATTTCCATATAACATCAATCTCCAATTCCTGTAGATTCTACTGTCTGTGTACAGCTAAGAGTCATCCAGTTCTCCTCATCGCCACTTCAGGAATCTTCTCTGAGTCAGCATAATCTGTCATCTGTATCGCTCCAACAGCCTCTTGATCTATCCAGAAGTACACACTCTTGATCTTCCATTTTCCATACAGTAGTCTCAGAGATCCCTTTTGTTTAGCTTCCTATCATTTTTCTTAGAGTAAATTCCCATACACTTAGCATGATAATTCATGGCCTTGGCTCACCCAAACTTCTGCCTTAGCTACTTTCAGAACTTTCTACTTCAGTTGCTTATTACTCTCCTTTTCCTCTCCACCCGTATTGGGTTTTCTCTGTTACTTGTAATATATCTTTGCTCTTTTCTGCCTCAGGACTCTACACACTTACCTGCTACATTTTCCAGAAACATCCACAATTACCCTCCCCAACCTACCCCAGTTCCCAACTATTTAGTAAGATCTTACCTATCTATTTCTCATTCTTCAGATCCTAGTCTAAATGCCATTTTCCTAATGCAGTCTTTTCAGAACCCCTTACTAGAAGGCAAGTTTAGAACCTAGATTTCTGCTATTTTGCCCCTGCACACTAATAAATATATGATTCACGGTTACAGCCCTCATTGAATCTATGTTCCCTTTCACTCAGTATTATACCTCTAGTGCCTAGAACATAGTGACTGATTTGATTTCTACTGATCCTTTCGGGAACTTGAGTAGGGACTAGCCTGAAAGATAAAACATTACTGTAGGCCTGTGTTATGGATATGGGGAGGTAGGGCTAATGGTGAGGAGACCAAGTCTGTGTCAGCAAGAATTGAAAGAGCATTATCAAGAAGTATTTATGAACTGGAATAAATGCACTTGTAGAGGGAGAAGATAAAGAAGTAGGCCTGTCCTTTAGGTGAAATGAGATGCTAACAATGATCATAAGCAATATAGGAGAAGTTGGTTTATGGGGGATGAAGAATGAGAGAAGAGGGAATTATGCTGATGGTGTTGAGTTTAAGGAATCTACAGAATTTTCATAAGAGATATCCAATAGGCATACTTGCATCTTGAGCTAAAGAAAGAAGTGAAGCTTAGAAATATAGATTTGGGTTTATTTTGTGTGGTTGAAGTAGTGGTTGTAAATATGATTATGAGGAGACTATTTAGAAAAAGTGGACTAACATGTACTCCTGGGAACTTTGGAAATGTTTATTCTTCTATTGTGATACATCAGGCCTACAGAGTTCTATTATGTTTGGGAATAAAATGGATAGGAAATAAGAAGGGACTTATTTTTGAAACTTTTTAATGTTTTTCATCATTATTAGTATATTTATCTAAAGCTTTAGCTTTGCAAAGGCATTTTGAATTTAGAGATTTGAAAATATAAACACAGCTATTACAGTAGTTCATCTTTTTGGCTCTTTCTTCATTCTCCAAGAAGAGACAGACAAATTATGACTCGGGAAATACCTGGTACCTTGTAGTAAAATTTTAAGTTGTGTGTCTTTGAGCTTTATCATTAAGTTATCCTGGTCTAGCTGTAGAACCAATAAAATTTTTATTACCATGTCAAGTTTTCTAATTCTTCTGGGTTATATGAACAGTTTGTACTAGTCCTAGCTTCCCTCCTTACCCAGGGCCTAGACAAAGAAACAAAGCAGAAACGGAAATGAATTATCCCAGGGCTGTGTCTTTGTCTCAGGAATTCTTCCTTGAGACTTCTCGAATCCACCCACATTTGAGAATGTTTTACTCTCTTTCATCTTTTTACACCTAGATAGGTTTCTGATGATTACAATGTGATCTCTGTACACATATACACAATTTATGAAAGTGCAGGTTTGGAACGTTAAACAATTATAGCATTACTGATACGATTAAAATAATAATAATGATTTTTACTTTTAGTATTATGATTACATGTTTATTTTACACCAGACACTGCATATAAGTGTTACTTGGATTATCCCATTTAACCTTCATATCAAGCTTATTCCATGAGTGTTATTATTATTCTTATTTTGTAGATAAGGACATTGAGACTTAGCTCAGTAATGATTTTTGTTCAAATCACATAGCTGAGAACATAGTGAAGCTGGGATTCAACCCAGGCAGTCCAACTTCAAAACATGAAGACTTTATCGTTATGATATACTCTTCCCCCACCTTCCTGATTCAGCTAAATTTCTTGCTCCTAGAGAAACCTCTAGCTTCTTAATCACTACTTTCCACCATTTTGGAAACAAAATGAAAGTATCAATGCCGAAGTCATCAACAGATATGTGCAGGGATGGCAAAGGTTCACTCACGGCTTAATTTTATTCATAAAAGATGATGAGAATGTGCATGACAACAGCTTTCTGGCTCCACAGCAAGGTGGCCATTTCACCAGTTAAGTGATGGCTTCCTGTGGTGGCTGTGGCTTTTTCCAGCCTTACAGTAATGTGCTCGGGTTCTGACTTCAGAGCTGGGGTAGAGCAAGCTTGGCTGACCTCTTGGACAAGACTGCTAGTGTCGATGGACTTTAGTGGAAATGACTTATTTAATAATACAGATTAGACAAGTAACATTTTTTTTGACTCAGTTATGTGCCCCAATGACTGTGGTATTGAGAGGTATTCAGTTTATGGACATTTTCTAAGACTGTCTATGCCAACGTTACCCAATTTTTTGCCAGGATCCAGTAGGAGGCTGACTGGAAGTGGTTGGTGAATACAAATGTGCACACACACTGTCTGTAGATTCAATGCATGATAAGTTTAGTGTACTATATTTATCTATCTATCTATCTATCTAATCTATCTAAACTTCCTACCTACCTGCCTGACTATCTACATGTTTATCTTTATGCACATACATATGTATACGTATATGTGTGTATGTTTGTGTGCACATATAGATTATTTTCTGGTCATACGGTAGTTCCTTAAACTTTTTAGATCCCCAAATTGCAATTACTTTCCTATGGAAGAACTATGAAATTCTGTGTAAAACAGGTCTTTATTTATGAAACGTTTTGGAATTAATCATCTAGGCTATAAGAGAGTAAATTTTTCCTTGTATGGATTATAAACTCAATTTAAGAAAATTGGTTTGAAAGCTAGTTATGCAAGCTTGAGGAGTTAGAGAGTTTCCTTTTCTTTCTCCTTATAAAAGTCTCCGTTGCTAGAGTCAACCTAGAAAGTTTTGTGTGCAAGAAAAGATGAGATAAGGGAAAATAAATCAATATTGAAACATTCATTACTCGGCTACCAGATCAATCTAATTAAAAATTCATCTCATAAGCTTATTAACAGTGTTAGCAGCCAAACATGAACATATAGGTCACCAGACTTCCCCAACTGCCTGTCTTAATTCTGCATGTAAACGTCTTAGTTTCAGATATGGCCTCTTCTCTCAATTCTATATTTACCTTACCCTCTTTCTCCAGGTGCCTCTAATGATTTAAAAGTAAGGGAAGTATTCAAAACTAGGTTTGAATTTATGATGTTCATTGTATAACAGAGCTTAATTTCTAGACGTGTATAAATGCTTAACCAGCTGCATAGCCTCACAAACTCTTAAGCATTACTTAACAAATCAGGTTAATTTAAGAACGTTTACACAGTGTTTGCTCAACAGAATTAGAACCCTGGTAATTTGTGCCTTTAAATATATTTCTCTACTTGTTACCTTATATGTTTCATGGACATTACATTATCTCATAGAAATTTTGAGACAATCAAAAACATTTCTGTATCTCAAAGTGTTTCAAAAACCATATGTTAGTATAAAATATAAAGATATGGCTATTAATTAAAGTTCCTAATGTTTTTACTGAGCCAAGAATTATCTTTTGTAGCGATCACACTCAATTCTTTGTCCCCTGTTCTCTAGGTCTTAGCTATGGGACTCTTCCAGCTTTCATTAGACCTCCCTGTTGCCTGTTTTCATTGTCATACACCTATGCCTTATTTTCAGATATGGCCTCTTTTAAAAGTTCCCTGTTTAAGAGAACAACTACATAAGACTGAAGGGCTGAACTGATGCTAGGGCTTCCTGCTTGCAGTGAATTAGGCCCCTTGATGAAGATTCTATTTGTTCCATTTCTTTGGTCTCTCTCAACTCCTCCCTCATTTGGAGAAATGGTCCTATCAGCTTGGATCCCTTTGAATTGAAGACTCCTGATAAAAATAATTTGTGGGTGTGTCCTTTAGCAATCTTCTGTCAATTAATGGAGAATTGATATCCAAAATGATGAAATGTTTCCACAGAACCATCCTATATACTGGATATCTCCCACTATTGTTAGATCCTTAAGAAAGAACCTAGTTCCTCAAATGATGCCATGTAACTAAGAAAGCAACACATACTGTGCAGGAGTGGTTTGTAATTCAGTTTTATTTATTACTAATCTTTGTACTCACTGTGCTTTATTTTGCAGGAGGCTGATTTTTATTTCAGACTTCTGCATACAACAGTTGGCATTTAGTTTTGTGCAGAAACCAACTGGTTTTTCAAAATTATGGCACTCATGTCTACATTTGCCTCTCTTGACAAAGCAACTATAGGTGTCTTTCATGGCACATTTCACTGTTAAAAGGGAAAAAAGCACACAAATCCTTGAGTTATTACATGTGTATTAGGGCCCCAAACTTGGTATAAATCAGTTGATGACATGAAAATTACTATAGCATCTGCATATGCTAAGTTTTCCCCTGTAGAGTAGGGATTTAAGAAATCATTTCTTTTGCTATTTTTCTGGTGATGACAGTTTTGTGATATTTTCTGCTTCATTGTCAGTTTTGCCTCCAACTTTCAGCTGGGCCCACTAGTGGCTAAAGCTTAGTTTTCCATGAGAATTTCTAAATAGATATTGTTAGATCCAGAGTAGCTTTGGAACAGACATCATATTCCTACGGCTACCTACTCACAGGACTGTTGTTTCTTCTAATTCAAAAGAAATTCAACACCTAAATATTTTTGGATTTAGCATTCAAAAATGGGAAAATCAATTGGTGGTGTTTAAATTGCTATCTTGCTTTTATCTTTAGGACTCTCTTTTATGGGAAAATTAAAGAGAATCCCAGCAGACGCTGGGGTAAGAAGGATTCTTTGAACACACACAAAGATCTGAGGCAAGTCAGGGAAGAAGGGGTTGCTGGGAGTCCTAGTGATGCTTTCAGGACCAGCCTTAGATGCACTGTGAAGAAGGGTGAGCTTGGTCAGCATCTCCTTTTCTCAGAGTCCTCTCCTCTATAAAGTACTGAAGCCCACAATATCACATGTACCAACTAAGGAATTGGTCCATATCATGGGTAGAAGACTTAATGTTTCACCTCTTCAAGAAATGTTTGCATTTTTAAATTTTGGGAGGGTGACTCTGAGAGCAAAAGCATTAAACATAATGATGAATTATCAGGCACCAGGAGAGAAGGTATGTGAACAGCATTTTTCCCTCTTTCCCTAGAATCTTACCATATAGGACCCAACTGTGACGGAGTTGATGGCACTAACAACCCAATATATTGATGCCCTCTGATTTTGGTGAAGTTACAGTACCATAAAATTTCTCTGTTACTTTGGGTAACTAAGCTTTATAGGAAAAAAGTTAAACCCATATTATATTGACTTTTTACCACATATTTTAGGCCAACAATCACTGTTCCACTGGATAAATTAATGATGTCTCCTTATTTGTATTATCTAGAGAGATGTTATTTATTGCCTTTGATGCCAGAGGGAAAAGACATTATCTCACCAGCTTAAAAATGAATCCTCAAATTACACTGTCCTACACGAGGGGTGTGAGCATGTATGTCGACTTAATTGGAATTTACAAATAATAGAAGATGACAGCTGTCAAGCACCAGTATGAGAAAAAGAATAGCATTATCTAAGTGGGAATTCTAAATTAGCATTTTTCCACTGGTAACAAAAACAACAAATAGCTTCTCTCTAGATAACAGCTATTGCATCATATAAAAATTCATATTTATGCACAGAAAGGAATAGAAAATTTTTCAACCTTTAGATGAAACCATACACACACACAATTCTCTTAGTTTTCTGAAGATACTGAAAATGTCATGAAGATTTTCACATTTTTTTTTTCAAAAGCAAGTGCCACAAGGGACACATGTAAATCATGATAATATATAGCCGGAGGTACTATTTTATTATACAAATGTGGTTGTCCTATATACTAGTTTTCTCTATTGCAAGAACACCCTTCTTTGGGGTTAGTAAAAACAAAACCTGTTTTTAATTCATTTGTCCTGAGTTTAGAAAAATGTAATATAATAATAATCCTCATAGTTTTCCTTTGAAGAAAATTTGTTTTAATTGTAAAAGAATTCAAACATTTTAATCTTTTATCCAAAATAATTAGGTATTTGAATTTTAAAATTTACTCAAAACTGAACTTATTTTTAGAGCACTTGATTTCATCTGTGCTGCTAAGGGATGGAGTTGGAGTTCAAATAGTAGACTATTGACATTGTAGGCTACTCCTAAATCAGAAGTCTCTAGAGCTTTTTGTTTATTTGTTTGTTTTGTTGGTTTGCTTTTGTTTTTAAGGTGAGTAGAATTATTTTCTTGGGGTGTATGTTTTTACAGTGCTCTTCTATACACAAGAAAAATACTTTTCTTATCTCTAGTAGCCTGAAATGTGTCAAAACAGCTCTTTCAATGATCTTTGTCAAGACACATATGTCCGTTTGGCTGGTAATCCAACCTAAGTGCAATGGTTACAAAGGAGGGTACACAACTCAAGCACATGAAATCCAACAGGGTAAATATTGCCTCCATTGTTCCTATGATAGTTGTCACAGAAGAGTTTCTTCCTCCAAAATGAGGCACCTGGAGGTTACTTCCTTTCCAAGATGTTTCAGTACAATGTAAACGTAATTATGATATTTAAGAAGAACCTAATAAATACCATAGTCTATATTGAGCACTTTGTGTACTTATGTATCATTAATTCTCATGATAATACTATGAGGTAGACTTAGTTAGTATACTTAATTTACAGATATGGAAATTGATGCTGAAGGAGTTAAATTTTTTTATAGAATTTATTTATTTTTTTACTGAGGAAGATTAGCCCTGGCCCTGAGCTAACATCTGAGAAAGATTAGCCCTGAGCTAACATCTGTGCCAATATTCCTCTACTTTATATGTGGGTCACTGCCACAGCATGGCTGACGAGTGCTTTAAGACCACACCTGGGATCCGAACCCACAAACCCGGGCTGCTGAAGCAGAATACACCAAACTTAACTACTATGTCATGGGGCTGGCCCCAATAACCTGTTGAATTTATATAGTCAGTAGGTGGCAGAAACCAAATCTGACTCCAGGTATCAGTAATTCCAAAGGCCAGGTTCATTTCATTTTCTTAATATTAATTGCCCTGTAGCTGGACCTGAGTTAATAGAGCCATTAAAATGTCTTCACACTCTAAATCAGTTGAAAACAGCAAATTTTTTAAAATGAGAATTCTCAAAGTAAACTATGCAACATAATACACTCAAATCTATCATTCAGGATAAATTAGTGGAAAACCCACTGTTACTGTACTACACACAGTGCCCATTATTTCTCAAGGATGCAGATGATTATACTTTAATATCCTATCTAACTTGTCTTTCTGGACAGCCAGCCCATACCGAGAACAAAGCATTTGATAGAGTCCTTAAATTGTCTCCCACAATGATATGACTCACCAGGAGCCTTACTTTTTAGTAAGATCACAAGTCTTTTCTTTGTGATTCACTCCTGGGACCATCACAAACCACTCTTTTGGCAATTCAGTCACTGCTTTATCTCCAGTTGACATCAACCAAGACTTCTCCCTCCAGAAAGATATTTCATCCACTCAATTAACATTTCCATTTTACCTGGTGACAATGTGGCCAGAAAGAAAAATAAAACAAAGAGAAAGATAGGAATCCTCATGTTTGAAGAAAGTCAGTCAAATCAGCAGCTCTGGCGTCTCTCAGTAAGAGGAAGGTAGAGAGTATATCTTTTTATATTTCTCTCCCTACAGTGGTATGAATTTACTCATTCATGTTTATCAAAAGCTAACAATCTTGTTTTGCAAGTGCCTGGGGCAAGAGTTCTGGACATTGCTTTTCTTTTATCCTGGGAATATAAAGGGTTTATGACATCCACAGAAGATTATTATGATTTTTAATAACTCCTTGTCTAAAAAATTTCATATCACTGGGAATTTCCTACAGAAGCTCTGAGGACTATAAATATGAGTTTAATCTTTGCTTTTCTTTTTCTGCTTCTTAAAAAAGCTGTGCAAATTAAATAAACTACATACTAAATTTAAAAAGTAGCAGAAATTCTTGTCTCCTAATTTATTACTTTGCCACTAGACCACATTTCCCTCTGTGATCTATGGTCATTATTAAAACCCTCTCCATCATTACTGACATAAATAATTCTTTTCTGTCTCTCAAATGCAGTGTAGATCTTTGAGACACAATAGGTATAAGAGAATTTCACAACAACTACATAACCTCACACACACGTACATAGCCAAATAGTAATGTGTGTAATGCTGTATTTGCAAGATGCCAAATGATGATACTGTCAATAAATAGTAAGCCGTTTTAATAAGAGAATAAATTATTTGGATGGTGTCTGCAAGGAGATATTTTAGTGATGGTTATATAAAGGAGATATTTAACAAAAGATCCAAGTCAAATTTTACTTTGCTTTGGGTGTTCTTTTTTTAAGATTCGAAGTAACAGGATTATTGGAAATGGTTACCATGCTCCATTAAAGAGAAGTAATAATGAAATGCTCAATTTAAAGGCATTGGATTCCTCTGCTCTTAGAGGGTAAGGGAAGTTTCTCTATTAAAGATAAGAACTGTAATAAGCCTTATTATGCTTAATTATTGAACCAAGAAACCTAGAACACTGCAAGATTATTCAGTGGTTGTTATATAGGAAACTTGAATTCCCATGACCAGTCTCTGTCTGCAACAAATTTGCAAAAGTGGATTTGGGTCCTCTGGACTATCCTTACTCTTAGGGTAGGTTCAAAGCCTTGGTAATTATTCAAAGTGAAAGTGGGTAGTTTCAGATTCGATGTTACCCCCAGTCCAAAGATTGCTATTAAAGCTTCGGTGCTCATCCAAGCGTAGTGTTTTTAGGCCATATTTCTCATTCTCAGCACACTGATTATTGCAAAGGCTGCCTACACTACTCCAGGGATTAAAGAAACAGATAAAAGGAGAAACTAGCATGAAAATAACAAAACCCCTGTCCTTTTTGACATCTCACCCTACTGTAGGCTCTTTTCATGGACCATAGCCTCTTATGTATCTGGGAAGAGTTGTCTAGAAGTTATGGTACCTGAATTATTTTCCAGATACTACTGACTTGCTAGGAAACATTTTGGTCAGTTCATCTATCTGGGCTTCACATCCCTTATCATTGACTAACAAGAGCTAACATTTGTTGATCTTTTACCATGTACGCACTGTTTTGAACACGTTATATATATTAACTCATTTAATCCTTACAAGTAAGTAAAATCATCACAGTATTTCCAAGTTATAGATGTGGAAACTGATACAAAGGAGATCAAGTAATTTGCCCAGTTTGGTACAGTTAATAAATAGTAGTGAGGGGAATTGAATCCAGGATGTTGGACACCAGAGTTCCATCTCTTGACCACATTGTACACTGTATAAGAAGAATGTGATTAAATTATCTTGAAATCTCCCCAGTGAAAACATTATTTTGTTCTGATTTCTTCTATTGCTCATGACCTAAGACATAGATGAAAACTTATAAATGTAAATACGTATACATAATGTAATGTAATGTACTTATATATAGTGTGATGTAAATGTAACAACTTGTAAACGTAAAAATTCTATGTAATGTCAATATTATGAAATTATTGAGATAGCTAACGCTGCCAATGTGGTTTTCAAAAAATAATTTTGTAATGTCTAGAATAAATTTGTTGAGCTCAATGAATATTTTAAGTAATCTATCACACATCACTTAAGCTGGCATTTATAAGGTAAAGCACTGTACTCATCTAATTATTTAATTACCAGTCTGTCAAATGTACTGAATAAAAGTGCAATAACAAAGTCTCTTTGTTCTTCAAAAGAAGAAACTTCTTTAAGAACTCAAGAAAGTGAGACTCTGTGTGATATCAGAATTGTAATATTGATTTCTGATGGTAGAGCAGGTAGGATCAAGGGGATCTCCTAAAGATAAAGTATCCTAAAAAACAGCACAAAGGAGGATGTACCTTATCAGGTATAATATACTACAAAGTTATAGCAATAAAGTAAGATGATATTTCTTAAAAATATAGGTAAATGGATCATCAGGCCCATATATATATTAATAAGCTTAGTTTTTCGTGAGTATAGCATCTCAAATCAATATAGAAAGTATGGCATATTCACAAATGATGTTGGATTAGCAAAGTATCAGAAAAAAAGGTATAGAAACCCATGTTTTCTAATATATGCTAAATTAATTCCAGATGAATTAAATTGTATACTTCAAAGTAAAAATGATCAAATGTGAGAAATATGTGTGTATGTGTATATATAGATATATGTGTATATAAAATATATAAAAAATATATGGAAACATTTTATAATCTTGTCACAGGGAGAGCCTTTCTAAGCAACAAAGCTTTAGAAATTATACAAAAGATAATATGATTTAACTATAAGCAAATTTATAATTTTTTTATGAATAAAAACAAGCAAAGTTTGAATGAAATATTTGCAACATATAATAGCTGAAGGGTTGATATAAATATATACATAAAGAGCAAGTGCAAAATTATTTTAAAAATACAAATGGTCCTGAAGAAAATTAGGCATTGGTTATGAAAAACACATGTCACAGGAGAATAAATACAAAAGTCCAATAAACTTATCCAAAATATTTAACTCCGTGAGAATTAGGAAAATTTAAAGAATAATCACATGTTGCATTTTTTTGTTCTTTAAAGAGCAATCATGAATTGTGGGCCCATTGTTGGAAGACAGGCAGGACAGCCTGGCTGTTTACAAACATTAAAAATTCACATATTCTTTGACCCAGGAATTCCAAAATTTCACATTTCTTCTGCAGATAATGTGCATAAAACTGTGCATGAAATTGTAGGCACACAGATGTCCAGTGCAACATAATGAGAAATTGAAGAATTGAAATGAGCATAACTAGGGGAGTGGTTAAAAATAAACTTATGGAGCCAGGCCTGATGGCCTAGCAGTTAAAGTTCTGAGTGCTCCACTTCGGCGGCCTGGGTTCAGTTCCGGGGCTCAGAACTACACCATTCGTCTGTCAGTAGCCATGTTGTGGTGTTGGGTCATATAGAAGAACTAGAAGAACTAGAAGAACTAGAAGAACTTACAGCTATACACAACTGTGTACTGGGGCTTTAGGGTGGAGAAAAAAGGAAGACGATTGGCAACAGATGTTAGTGAAGGGCGAATCTTCCCCAGCAAAAAAGGAAAAAAAAAAGAGCAATCCCTGAAAAAAAAAACACTTATGATGGTTTCATGCCATGGTGAACTATATAGTGATTAAAAAAGATGAATGTGTGTAGAGAGAGAAAACACCATCTGTAATATCTTCAGTAGTTTGTAAACTTGGGCATATCAAAGTAAATTGAGGCCTTTCCTAAATTTCTATGAATATCTCTATACTCCCAACATGTTCACCACATAAACCAGGGAACATTTTTACTACCTCTTGGCCACGTTTATGTTTCCAGTCTTTCTACATACATGTTTACCTTCTAGGCAGCTCAAAAGTGATGTGGAAAAATAAAAGAGTAGTTTTTAAAAAGGTGCTCCTTGCTTTTCTTACTTTCAGATCTCAGATGCTCCTCTGCAAGTGGTAATTGTAAAGAATGTAAAGAAAGAATCGGGGAAATTACCGACGGAATTGAAATACCCAGATATGATGAAGATAGGTATAAGCATAGCAGATAACAAGTTTCTTCTGTCACACTTCATTGCACTAGAATGTAGTACCACAGTGATATTCTGTCAAGAAAAGGCCTTGTCCTGGACCCTCCTATACAGGGTACTCCCTTGTCACCTCTGTACTTTGGAGTACCTTCCTAGAAGTTTTCTGAGTCCCTTGGACCATTCAAGGCCATTGAGATGGCAGAGCCACCTGAGTGAGGTACCCCAATCCCTGGCTGAACCTGAGTAGGCCCTGGTGCTGTTTCTTTCCTTCAGGCAGTCTCTCGACTCTCCAAGTCTCCCCCACAATGCCTAGTGTTGGCCGGATAACTTAGGGAGCTCTGGATTTCATGCCTAAACGTCATCCTAGGGACCCCACAGTGAGGCCCTGATTGAGCTGGAGGCCTGGAGGGTGAATTGATCCTGCTGATTGGCATGTATTTCTTTTGAAGAATAAGGAGAGATTGGGCTGCCAGAATGGCGTTGACACTCTAATATAGGGCAATTCTCACTCAAATGGGACATTGAAGAAATTCAGAGTTTAGAGGTACCAATGGTTCACTGCTGCCCTTGGGACGGAGCCGTGTGTTTGGGCTTATGGGACAGAAGCTTCTTTCCCTTTTGTATTCACATAGCAATGCCATCTCTGGTGTACATCAGCCAAGGGCAGGAGGAATGGTGGCAGATTTCCTTCAATTTGTGCACCACCTCCCCACCCTTCTCCTCTATCTTACTTAGGTACTTAGGGTGGTTTCTGTACTCTCCACCTTCCACCACAGGAGTATCAGTTATTGGATGGTCCTCAGGATGAGCAAGCCTATCTTCTAAGAATTTTCCAGATTGTTGCTCCTCATTTTGAAATGCTAATGGGCCCTTTGGGTCAGTCAGTGTCTTCTCTCGCTTCTAATGGATGTGGTGAAACTGTACTCTCCCTGATTGGTCTTAAGCTCTGCTGAAGGAGAGATAACATTCCTTGCTCAATGGGGCCATGCTTCTTGTTCCAACCACAGGTTCTTCTTCTACCCTCCAGTGGTGTGACAGTGATGGATGGAAGGCAGAGGAATGGTCAACATTGAAATAGATCACATTCTAAGAATGCAGTGATTGAGGCCGAAGGCGTTCAAGAAATGGTTAGAAGATTTGTTGTTCAACCTATGTGCTATAAAATTCCAAACCATAAATTTAACATAACCAGAAAACAAATTATCATTCACATTTTCCTTCATATTCTGGGTATGATCTGCACTTGTAATCACCAAAAACTCACGCTAACATTTGGGAGAGTCATCGGAAACCAGCATTCAATGGCTACAAAATGGGTGATGCAGCATCAAGAAAAGATATGTTATTTTAATTAAAAAATAGGTTCTCAAAAATCATGACATTATGATTAACAACAGCTTTCCTGCGTTTTGCATCTGTGTGGGAGACAGGAAATTCATGAGGAACAGGCATTTGACAATAAAGGAATGAAGAGATGTTGCCTGAACACTGAATAATCTTCACATGCACTGATTGGACAATAAACAAATATATAACATACCTCTTCTCATTACTATAAATCCTCAGTGGTACATAACTATAATTTACATGAACATATGGATTTTTTGTTGCATTTTCAAAGCAAATGATTTCTGTAAACAGATATTCTGTAAGAATTATTTTCCTGGGATCCTGCACACCCTGGGGGCAGCTCTGCTAGAATGTTATTTCTGTACTTGAGATATTTCTCCTCAAATTAGATGCCAACGGTCACCACATAGGAAAAAACTATTTCCAAGAACTAACATCAAATTTATGCATTATTTTTTTCAAAATTCTAGCCTCCTTAATGGAGTTGGAGATCACACGCTCTCATTTTCTTTATATTTCCTTAATGATTTTGAGCAATATTAGAAATATTAGAAATTTCTTGAACATTTTGTGGAACTCACCAGTAAAGTTATGTAGTTGTGGGCTTTCTTTCTGAGAAGAATTTTAACTATGCTTCAATTTATTTAATGCTTATAAGATTACTCTTTTTAATTGTTTTCATCTCTTCACTCAGTTTTGTTGTATTTTAAAATAAAGATGTCAATCATATAAATTTTCAAATTTATTGGCATGTGGTTACTTATAATATCTTATTTTTAATATCTGCATAAACAGTATGAATACCAGTTTTATATTTTGGTGGTGGACTATGATTTGTGTCTTCTTTTATTCTTTGTTCATGATTTACTAAAACTTTGTCAACTTTATTAGATTTTTCAGAGAATTATCTTTTAGCTTTGCTAATTTTTTCTTGTACTCTTTTCTATTTAGTTAATTTCTGTTTTTATCTTTTTAAAAGAAAAAGATTATTAAAAATTAGTGAGCTTCTTCTCTAGCTATATATCATTACAGTAAGTTGTTTTAATTTTATCTTGTTTTCTTTGCCTATTAAACATTACTATTATTAATTATATAATAAATTAGCATTTAGATTTATCTACATATACCATTTTCTTTGGTGTTATGACCTCTTTGAAGAGTTCATCTTTCCTAGTCTTAAGGATTGTGTGCTTGTTTAAATATATATAGACATATATAAAATTTCTATGCACACATTTATGCAGTAGTTATGTTCTATAAAGTCTCTGCAAACACTGAAATAACAAATACTGAACTATTGCTCCAATGAGAGATACAGAATTAGGTTCCTGTGAGCCTCTAGTTACATTTTCCTCAAGCAAAACACCATTTGCATTGTTTGCCAATGTTCTTGTAAAACAAGCCAGTCCCATCAGTGTTGAAAACCTGCTCTTCCACTTAATACTTTTCCTGTATAATATCTAGGGGTATTTAAAAAATTCTTCTGCAGCTTTCTGACATGCAGAACTTGCCTTGCCTGCAAGTTTACCATTTTTGTAAGCATTTTAGGAGGACAGAATTAGAAAGAGCTCAGAAACCCAGGACAGATTGTAATTTCCAAAGGTGGCCACATCTATATATCAATCGTATCTCACATGCTCTTCTTACTATGTGAATGACATTCCTCTTACTAAGAGTTGGAGTCTATGTGGTGTTCCTCAAATTTGGGTGGGAGTTTGTCAATATCCTAACCAATGTAGTACAAAGTTGTGCCGTGTGACTTCCATGGTTAGTTCAAAACAGGATATGGACTCTGCCTGGCTTTCTGTCCCTCAGCATGTTCAGCTTTGGAATTCGCCCACCACATTGTGAGCAAGCACAGATCAACTGGAGAGGCTCCTGGAGAGAGGAACTGAGATCCCCTTCCAATAGCTAGTACCAACGTGCCAGCACATGAGTCACCTTGTGCAGTCTCCAGACCTACTCAAGCCTTCAGATGACTGAAGCTCAAGCAAATGTATGCTGCAATCTCAGAGCATTCCTGAGCTGGAATCTCTCAGCCAAGCAACTTTTGAATTCCTGATCTACAGAAATCATAAAGAATAATGGATACGTATTTGTTTTTAAGCCACTAATGGAGTGATTTGTTATGTGGTATTAGATAAATAATAAAACACTTCCTCGCATTCTACTATATTCTCCAAAATTATTTTATACATTTAGAGTTTGGATTGAAAGCAGAATTTCCAAGAAGACTTTTCCAGAAGGAAGCTACAAAAAGATCATGGAGAGCTTTGGAGACAGTGGCATTTGGGGATTTTTATGAGCTGAACTAAAGAAATCACAGAGGACCAAGAACTAAAACTTGGGGAAATACATAGGTAGAGTGCTGAATTACAAGGAAAAAATTATGGTATTGGTAGAGGGGAAAAAAAGGTCAAAATATAGGAAGATATAATTCACACAAACCAATAAAAGAGATCTTTAAGTAATACAGAAAACTTAGGAAGTGTCAAATGAACCAAATATAATATGAAAATGACATATAAAAGGCAATTGAATTTATAAAATTTTTTTTCTAAATACTTTGAGAAAGTATTATCAATATAAGGGAGAGTAATAGTTATGTTGCATGACATTAAGGAATGTGGTTAGATTGTTACAATGAGAATGTAGGACACGGAGTTGTAGGTTTTAGTTATAAGAGAATTTTTCAATCCAAGTAAGATCAATACAATGTTATAAAACTGGAAGGGTTTTTTTGTATTGAGTCCATTGAACAGGGGATACAGATTCAGGTTTAAGGCAAAGTATAGAGGGAAGGAAACTCATATGTTTGAGCAGTTGCTACATGTCAGACAATCTGCAGAGGGCCTTTTAGTGCATTAGCCCATTTACAATTCCCCTCCTTACAGAACTCTGCAGAGAATATAGTTTTTCATATTTTTATAGCTAAGAAAGCTGAAATTCTTGGAGACTAAATAACTTATCCAATTTAGCACAACTGTTGAGTGGCAAACCAAAGTCTCTATGATTTCAAAGCCATCCGTATCTTCTTTCTGCTGCACCACGATGAAGATGCCATTGAGAAAAATCAAAAGGAGCTGTCACTCTAAAACACAATTAGTGTTCAACAAATATGTTGAGTGAATGAATGAGAAAAGCAATCTAGCAAGTTCAGTAGAAATCAGCAAGGGAGGAGATTGAGAGCTACACTGCCCATGCAATAGCCATTTGCCACAATGAGACTATGGAGCACTTAAAATGTGGCTAGTCCCACCACAAGTGTGCTATAAGTGTAAGATACACAGTGGATTTTGAAGTCCTAATGCAAAAAGAGAATTTAAAATATCTCAATATTTTTATACTGATTGTATCTTAAGGTAATATTTTAGATATATTGGGCTAAAATTAATTTCATTAGGGTTCTGTTTTTGTTTTTTACTTTTTTGAATGTAGCTATTAGAAAATTTAAAGTTGTATATGTGACTTGCATGTGTGGCTTACATTGTATTTACGTGGCACAGCACTGATCTAGAAAGTACAGGTAGAAAAGTGATATTGGAACAAGGACACCTTCTTTTAGTACATGGAAGAACTGATGAGACAGCAAGAGGATATAAGGTATGAAAGCATAGAAATGGACATCTAGATTTCTATGCTTAAGAGCAGGATGAACATATGCAGTCGAGATTGCTTCCATTTCACCACGAACTTGACATTTTTTTCCCAGCTTTATTGAGATACATTTGAAAAATAACATTGTGTAAATTTGATATAAAATGTGATGATTAGATACACACATATAGTGTGAAATAATTACAATAGTTAAGACCTCCAGCGCTTCACATAATTACTCTTTGTTTGGTGGTGAGAACGTTTCAGACCTACTATCTTAGCAATTTTCAAGTATTTAATATAATATTGTTAACTATAGTCACGATACTGTACATTAGATTCCCAGAACTTATTCATCTTATAACTGGAAGTTTGTACCTTTTGACCAGCATGTCCCCATTTCCCCCACTCCCTTGCCCCTGGAAACCACCATTCTACTCTGTTTCTATTAGTTCAGCTTTTTTAGATCCCACGTATAGCATTTGCCTTTCTCTGACTTATTTCGCTTAACATAATGCCCTCAAGGTCCATCCATGTTGTTTCCAATAGCAGAATTTCCTTCTTTCTCGTGGCTGACTAATATTCCATTGTGTATATATACTGTGGGCAGTGTTTCATGGTTTTTTTAGGGAACACATCGCTCCCTACTTGTGGTTCCCAAGTAAACCCGGTCTGGACCCCAAGCTACCTCCACGTGCTCACTTTACCTCAGCATTGCTGTAATTTTCAGGTTCTTGTGTACTTTCTCACCTCTGCAGCATTGAATATGCCTTTCCTCTTTCCTCGTGCTTTCTCTTGGGCAGCCGTAATATTGTGCTAACTCCTTCTAGTCTTTCAGGCCTCTCTTCCTCCCAGAGACTCTTTTGTCCCCACCCTATCCCCTGCTCAGGTAGGGACCCCATCATGCACCAACTTGCTCCAACCATCATACTCTCTGGTTTCTCAGTTACTAGCCCTCACACTCCTCCTGCATATAAATAGTTGATGCCTTCCCTCCCTGCTCGGACATAAGACTCACAGCAGATCTTCAGCCCCCAGCACAGGGTCTGATAAAAAAAGAAAAAAATATATTTTATGTGTATATATATATATATAACACGTCTTCTTGATTCATTCATCCGTAGATGGACACGTAGGTGGTTTCCATATCTTGGCTATTGTGAATAATGCTGCAATAAACATGAGGGTACAGATATCTCTTTGAGGTCCTGTTTTCATTTCCTTTGGATAAATACCCAGAAGTGGGATTGCTGGATCATATGGTAGTTCTATTTTTAATGTTTTCAGGAAGCTCCATAGTGTTTTCCATAGTGTCTATATCAAGTTCCATTCCCATCAGTAGTGCACAAGTGTTCTCTTCTTTACATCCTCACCAGCAATTATCTCCTGTCTTTTTGATAATAGCCATTCCAACAGGTGATATCTTATTGTGGTTTTGATTTGTATTTCTCTGATGATTAGTGACGTTGAGTATCTTTTCATGTACTTGTTGGCCATTTGCATGTCTTCTTTCATAAAATATCTCTCAGTGCCTCTGCTCATTTTTTTAATCAGTTGTTTGTTTTTTGCTGAGTTGTATAAGTTCCTTATACATTTTGGATATTAACCCCTTGTCATATAGACGGTTTGCAAATATTTTCTCTCATTCCATTGGTTGCCTTTTCATTTTATTGATCTCCACTAGATCTTTTTTATTGTTTAAAAACTGTTTTAAATTTTCCAATTATAAAAATTCCAAAAAAATCTTTCTTGACCCCATTTTGACCACTAGCTACCATATCATTTCCTTTGTTCCATGTATTGCCAAACTTGTTAAAATAATTTTCTATATTTTCTCTTAAATTTCCGTCCTCTCCTTCTCTCTTGAACCAGGCTTTCTGCCTCTTCCACGCTTCTGAAATTGCTCTAATAATGGTTTTCAAAGACTTTCACATGCTAAAGTATTGGCCATTTCTTTGTTTTTATTTTACTTGACTTATTAGCAATAGTTGATACATGATTTTAAGTGGGGTTTCAGGTTACCACATAACCCAGTTGTCTCCTGACTTTCTAGTCACTTCTTATTAGTCTCTTACATTGATTTCTCATCTCATCAATATTTGAATTTTGACATCTCCAGTAATATAAGGATTAATCCTAGAAATTTTATCCAAATTCATTCCCAAGGAGATCTCATTCAATCTCATGGCTTTAAATGCCAGCTAGAAGTTGATGATTCTAAGTTTTTTATCTCCAGCCTGAACCCTTTCTCTTGAACTTTAGACAAATATTCAACTGCCTTTTGGAACTTTTCAATTAAATATCTAACCTAACATGCCCAAACTGAGCTTCTCACACGGACAGTCTCACCAAACTTGCACCTTCCACAGTTTTCCCAACTTATTTAATGGCAACTCTATTTTTACAATTACCTGGACAAAAAACCTTAGATCATCCTGGATAGCAAGGATGCAAGTCACATCCTCACTTTCTGTCCTAAGCAATTCTTTTAGCCCTACCTTCAAAATGTGTCAAGAATTTGATTATTTCTCATCATACCCACTTTCACCACTATGGAGAGGAAGACTTCTAGGAGTATTAGAATAATAGAAATTAAGGGAAGAAAAGGAGATTTTAATGCATTGCTATGAACTGCATGTAAGGACCACCTTAAATATTTGGGAGATATATGGATAAAAATTGAAATTCCCATTTGGAGAACTGAATAATATAGACCATAACTTTATTTGTATTTATTTAATGATAACATATTATCATTATTATTTATACATGAGCAAACTGAGAGCTAGTTTAGTAATTTGTCCAAGATTACATGAATCAATAGTAAATCCTTTACGATTAAAACCAGAAATGCCTTCTTGAAATCTCAGAGTTTTCCAGTTCAGCACTAAAATGAAATTCAAAACCACAAAATTTCAAATAAAATGTTGTCTGCTTAAGACAGACAAGGAATAAATTTGAATGTCTAAGATAAATGTTTCATTATTTTCCAACATTTATTAATACCTACTATGGTTACAAACCTGTTATAGGTTTGAGGAGAGACAAAGAAAAAGGATATAACACTTTTTAAACCATCATAATTGACTTGAAATCTAGCTGTGGATCCAAGAGAGAAGAATCTATAGGAGCCAGAGCACAATGGAATATAATATAATGAGCAAGTACACGATGCTGCCAATACTTCAGTTAGAGCCATAGGACAGTGTTTTGTACACCATTCTTTGACCCTAATTAACATCATGAATTGGGGTATTGAGAAATAGGGATCTGTCACTGACTATAGGCATGGGCAAAAGCTGAGTTTCCCTTCCCTCATTTTCCCAATGCTGGTCAATTGTTTTCCCCACTTCAGTTTTTTCTTAACATTGGCAGCTCTCTTGGAAATGAACCCTGTCTGGTCAGTTTCAAGAGTTCACAGGAGTAGATTTTCCCAGTCCCTTCAGATATTGCCAGTTATCACTTCACTTACCCATTGTTGGATTGGAAAATCCTTCCCAAGTACAGCTGCTGTAATTAAATTGGCATGCTAACCTTCCCAATGACTGCTGTTTGCAGCATGGGGCTCTTCTATTCTCAGATCCATCAAAAGACCACATTTCTTCCATCTGATTTCTCCCACACAGATACAGATTTCACAAAGGCCTTTAAGCTATTGGTGTTTTTTTCTCCACACATTTATATAACAAGATATGTGGGGATATCTTATTACCTAGTTTGTTGTCAATTTTTCCATGAGTTGGTTTTACTATTTAGTAGCTCTATTTTAAACAGCTATGTTGCTGCCACCATCCTCCAAAATTCCTTTCCTCAAAGTTTTAATGTAAATCTTGAATTATTTTGCCTTATTTCGTATTGCATTTGACATTTCAACTTGTTCCTCAACCCTGGAGTTTTTATACATTTCTTTCTTTTCCTCTCAAATCCTTGAATTTGATCCGCATATCTGATTCTTGATCCTATAGTACGGACTTTGGCTATCCTCCTTGCCTCTAATTTGTGCATTCCACTTGAATTAAACATGTATATATTTTTAGATAGTCATCACTTAAATCCCCAGTGGCTATGTGATGCATGTCCTGGTACCAGCTGTTTAGGGTAGGCATTCCCATTAGGTTCACCAGATCACCGATTAAAGAAAAAAAACGAATAATAATCTTGGGCCAGTAGTTAAATTAGTGTTAAAGAACATGATGATTAACAAATATGTTTGGGAACCTGGAAGAATATTGATAAAGAGTTGATTTACCCTTTGTTTTTGGCTGGAAAACAAATTCTAGTCTCTGTGTTTCTTCCCCAGCTTTTAACATTACAGAGACTATTTGTGCTGTCTAGTGCTTATATTGAGGCCCAAACAACAGATCTTTATATATTTTCCATTCCCTCCAAAACTAAGTAAGAAAATGCTGAGCTAATGTTTTATGAGTCTAAACGCTTTAGCCAAAGTTCAGATTGTACTTAAATCTAATTTAATAGTTTTACTATTGGATAGTATTTGATTATATGTTTTTTTGAATGAACAGAACCTTGAGAGAAGAAAGCAAGGTCCAGTGAGTATCTCCATGCTTTACTGTAGCTTATGAATTCATCTTCAACTTAGGTTTCCTGTCTCTTAATATCAACAACATAATAATATTTAGACAAATGATGAGCCTATGGGTATTAATTTTCATGAATCAAATTTCTAATGTTGTCATGGTTAATTTGGGAAATGTTCAATTGTGTAAGTGTAGGTGAACCATGACAGTTCAAAATTGTTCCCAAATTGAAGCAAACATGGTACCCATATAATAGGAAATTAGCACCAGGTATGCCTCTATCAAAACCTCTAGCTTAGCGAAAATAAGAACGGTCCTATTTCATTCCATTGAAAACATAATTAACACCTACAAAGGAAGATATCAATATTCTCTTATGTGTTTATTTATTATAAAGGTTCTAATGATATTGTTAAACCTCTCTGCACTGGTGCACACATGACTTCTTTGGTCAGAGGTACATCTTCCTTTCCAAGATTAATCTTCGAACAACCTCTCAACGCAGCAAATCTTACTTGGTGAGAAACATATATCAATTTGCTTTTCCTCTTTAAAACAGTGTCTCCTGCAGTGACCGAAATATTTTGAGCACCGATCAGGATCCACCAAGGTACATGTGGCTGTGGTAAAAGAAGAGTAGCTGAAATTACTGATCTCTTATTTAAGAACATATTATTTCTGATTACAAAAAATACTATGTGACCATTGTGCAAATTTGGAAAATACCAAAAAATAAGAAGACACTAAAAATATTACGTGCTCTCTCTATATATATGTAAAATTGAAACTTGTTTTTAATTAATATATGATTAATTTTTTTGCCATATATTACTCTCTTCAAGATTTAAGATTTTTAGAACTACATAATATTCCCTTGAAATTATATTTGACAATTTATTCAATCTTTCAACTAGATCATATTTAAAATTTTAATATTTTAGGATTATGATAAGCAAATTTGTATTACATATTTTAATATTTACATGATACATATTTGGGCTACTTATGAAAGATTTAGATTCTAGGGTTCTTAACTTATATACTGCCACCAACAACGTATGTAAATTTTGCCCCAAAATAAAATAGCATCCATTGCAATTTTAATTTTTATGCTTTTGGTAATTTGTTGTAAACAGTTTTGCCTTCTTTTTCTTTATTTAATTGTTCAGATACTTTGCTTATTATGTTATTGGTATTTTTTGTTGTTAACCAATTCATAAGAGCTCTTTTTATTTTTTTATTTTTAAAAAACTTTACTTTTTTAGAGAAGTTTTAGATTTAGAATAAAATTGAAAGGAAGGTGCAGAGGTTTCCTTTATACCTCCTGCCCCCATACAGTCATAGCCTTCCCCCTTATCAACATCATTCACCAAAATGGAACAATTTCTACCAAAGATAAACCTACAGTGACACACAATAATCATCCAAAGACCATCGTATACTTAGGGTTCATCTTGGTGTTGTCCATTCTATGGATTTGGGCAAATATATAATGACAAATATATACAATGGACAAATATGTCATTATAATATCATACCGAGTATTTTCACTGCTCTAGAAATATTCTGGGTTCTGCCTATTCATCTCTCCCCCTGCCCTCTGGCAACCACTGACTTTTTTATTGTCTTCGTAGTGTTGCCTTTCCTTGTTGTAGTTGGAATCATGTATGTAGCCTTTTCAGATTGCCTTCTTTCTCTTAGAAATATGCATTTAAGTTTCCCGCATGTGTTTTCATGGATTGGCAGCTCATTTCTTTTTAGCACTGAATAATATTCCATTGTCTGAATGTACCATAGTTTGTCCATTCACCTACCGAAGGACATCTTGAATGCTTCTAAGTTTGGGAAATTATGAATAAAACTGCTGTAAACATTCATGAGCAGGTTTTTGTGGGGACATAAGTTTTCAACTTTTTTAGATGAAAACCAAAGAGCACAACTGCTGGATCGTAAGGCAACAGTATGTTCAGTTTTGTAAGAAACTGCCAAACTGCCTTCCAAAGTGGCTGCACCATTTTTGCAATACCACAGCAACATGTGAGAGTTCCTGTTACTCTCTACCCTCACCAGAATTTGGTGTTCTCAGTATTCTGAATTCTTGATATTCTAATAGGTGTGAAGTAAAATCCGATCGTTGTCTTAATTTGCATTCCCCTCATGACATATGATGTAAAAGATCCTTTCATATGCTTATTTTCCATCTGTGTATCTTCTTTGGTGAGGTGTCTGTTAAGGTCTTTGGCTTATTTTTTAACCAGGCTTTTTGTTTTCTTAATGTTGAATTTTAGAAGTCCTTTGTATTTTTTGGATAGTGGTCCTTTATCAGATGTGTCTATTGAAAATATTTCTTCTGGTATGTGGCTTGTCATCTCATTATCTTGTCATTGTCTTTCACAGAGTATAAGTTTTTAATTTTAATGAAGTCCAGCTTATCAATTCTTTCTCTCATAGATCATGCCTTTGGTGCTGTATCTAGAAAGTCATCACCATACCCAGGATATCTAGGTTTTCTCTTATGTTATTTTCTAGGAATTTTATAGTTTTGCATTTTACTTAGGTCTATGATCCATTTTGAGTCAATTTTTGTGAAGGGGGTAAGGTGTGTGTCTAGATTCAATTTTTTTTGCATGTGGATGTCCAGTTGTTCCAACATCATTTGTTGAAGAGACTGTCTTTGCTCCATTGTATTGTCTTTGTTCCGTTGTCAAAGACCAGTTGACTATATTTATGGGGGTCTGTTTCTGGGCTCTCTATCTTATTACATTGATCTATTTGTCTATTCTTTCTCCAACACTCCCACTACCTTGGTTACTGTAGTTTTATAGTAGTCTTGAATCAGATAGTGCCATTCTTCCAACTTTGCCCTTTTTTTTCTAATTCCCTAAGGTGGAAACTTAGATTATTGATTTTAAATCTTTCTTCTTTCCTAATACATTCATTCAATGCTGTAAATTTCCATCAAAGCACTGCTTTCACTGCAACACATAAATTTTGATGTTGCATTTTCACTATCATGTTATACAAAGAGCTCTTTTTACATTAATGATAATCACTTTTATCTGCCATATTTGCCTTAAATCTTTTTTTTCCATAGCTGCTGTTTTCATTTTGTTAATGGTGGTTTTTAGACAATAATGGGTTTATTAAAAGATAATGCATATTCATTTTCAAAAATGTAAAAAATCTTATAATTTTAACATGCAGAAATATACGGAAAAGTTATCTATTTTTTTTTGTGTGTGTGAGGAAGATTAGCCCTGAGCTAACATCCATTGCCAATCCTCCTCTTTTTTGCTGAGGAAGACTGGCCCTGGGCTAACATCGGTGACCATCTTCCTCTACTTTATATGGGATGCCACAGCATGGCTGACAAGCAGTATGTCGGTCCACACCCAGGATCTGAACCTGTGAACACCGGGTCGCCTGAAGCAGAGCATGCAAACTAAACCGCTAGGCCACCAGACAGGCCCCCCAAAAGTTATCTATTTTTAACATACACTATAAGATATTCTTACATAAAATCTTTTTATTTTATTTTTTATTATAATTTTTTCTCTTTAAATAAATGGTAATTGTCAGATATGTAGTTAACTTCATTTCTCTTAAATTATTAAATAATTGTCTCATACCATTTTTTGAAAACTCCTCTCTATTCTTTGAAATGATCTTCATTATATTCTTAATTCTTACAAACTCTAAATCTGTTTTGAGCTATCTATTCTATTTTGTGAGTATATATATGGATTTTTTTAAACAAAACAAACAGCTAATCAAAATGTATAATACAAAAAGCATATGATTTATTATATTTTATTTCTTTATACATACATTTAAAAAATAAAGTAAAGCAAAACTTGCAGAAGAGTGCCCAAACTTAAATTCTCAACCAAGAGTATTATTAAAAAGCCCTGTGTAAACACAACCTGGGTCAAGAAATAGAACATTACCAATATCACATTTGTGTCCCCTCTCAATCATATCACATTCTTCTCTTTCATTTTCAAAATAAACTATTATCTTCACATAGTATTTTGTTTGTTTTAAAACTTCATGTGACTGCAACTGTATAGTATATATATTTTCATGTCTGAATCCTTTCACTGCAAATTTTGTTTTTGAGATTCACCTATATTTTGTGAAATTATAATTCTTCCATATTCATTATGATATAGTATTTTGTTGTATACACATTTTACACTTTATCATTAATTACTGAGACTATTTAGATGGTTTCCAGTTTGGGGATACTCTTGCACTTGACTCTTAGGGCACATGCTCATGCATTTCTGTTGACCATATTTCTAAGGGTAGAATATAAGAGAATTGTGTCTGCATAGCTTCAACTTTACTAGATAAACATGGTTCCAAATCATCTGTGTTACTTTAAACTACCAGCAACATTATATAATAATCACAGACATTTCAAAACCTAACCAATGTTTTATATTTTTAATTTAGTAATTCTGATAAGACCATAATGATACCTGATACATCTCATCTCATACCTCATAATAAAATTTTCATCTTTTTGATTATTGAGTGAGTATAACATCTTTTCATATGTTTATTGACCTAGTTGATATCCAATTTTTAGAAAATGATCAGTCTTTGCCCACTTGTCTAGTGGTTGGCCTTTTTTTATACTGATTTCTATAAATTCTTTATATATTCTAATTATGTACCGTTTGTATGCTAACTGCATTGCAAATATTTTTTCCCAATATAGACCTCGCCTTTTTACTCACTGATGTTTTTGATTTATAAAAATTTCCTAATTTTAATGTAGTCAGTATTGTTGTTTTTACTCATTAAGAAATATTACTCTACATGTGCCTAGAGTATTAATAAATTATCCTATATTAACTTGTATGATTTATTGTTTTGCCTTTCATGCTTACATCTACAGTCCACTTGAAATTGAGTTTGGCTATGGTAAGAGATAGGGGTCAAATTTCATTTTTCCTCATTTGGATATGCAATGAAATCAGCCCTATTTATTGACAAGTTTATTTTCCCCATTGTTTGCAGTATCATCTTTATCATTGTTCAAGTGTTTGTATGTATACGGGTCTGTTTCTGGATTCTCTATTCTGCTCCATGGATATATTTTTGTTTCTGATACAGCACACACTGATCTTGTTGATCAATTCCTCCCACCTCAGTCGTCTTTTAAAATTTTTTTTCCAGAGCAAGATTCACTTTGAGATAACATCTGTTGCCAATCTTCCTCTTTTTCTACTTTTATGAGAGCCGCCACCACAGCATGGCTGCTAACAGACAAGTGGTGCAGATCCGCACCTGGGAACGAAACCTGGGCAACTGAAGGGGAACACACTCAACTTAATCACTAGGCCACTGCGGTTGGCCCCACCTCAGTCTTCTTTTGACAATAATATCTTGATGATTTTTTAGTGCTTTACATTTCCATATAAATTTCAGAATTACTATGTCAGTTTTCACAAAACAAATAGAAAAATATCTCTGGGATGTGGTAGGATTACACTAACCTTATGGATTAATTCAGGAAATAGTGACAGTTTTACAACAATGAATCTTCTAATTCATTATATGGCATATCCCTCCTTGAATTAGGGTCTTCCTTTTTTTCTCTCAATAATATATTTTCTTGGTTGTCTGTGTAGTGGTCTTATAAATCTTTCTTTAGAGTTGATATTTTTAATGCTATTCTAAATGGTATTGAATTTATAATATCATTTTCTTCTAGTTACTAATATACAGAAATCTGATTGATTTTTATATTTATTTTTCCAAGAATCTTGTTAAACTCACTCATTAATTATTTTAATTTATCTGTGGATCCCTTTGCTTTTTCTATCATGGAAATAGAATAATGACAGTCTTTCTCTTCTATTCAAATCTTCATAAAGCATATAATATTATTTTCTTAATGCACTGGCTAGGACTCTACTGTAATGTTAATTGAAATTAATAATACAAGGCACTCATTTTATTTCTGATCTCAAAGGGTAAACTTTTATTGTGTTGCCATTTGGTAGGATGTTTATTGTAGGAAATTTTTGTAGATAAACTTTATTAGATGCATGAACTTAATTCTATTTATTGTTTATTTGCTGAGACTTTTTAAAAACTAAGGAATTTGATCTAATAACTATCCTTATCAAATGACTTGATCATATAAATTTTTTCCTTTAATCTGTTCATGTGGTGACATTGATTTTAGAATGCTATACTAACCTTGCAATCCAGGAATTCAAGCAAACTTTTCTGATATTGTTGGATTTTGATTCTAGTTTTTCTTTTCTTTTTGTAAGATTTTTGCATCCATATTCATGACTGAGGTTGACCTTTAAATTTCTTTCTTGTAATTTCCTTATCAGTTTTACCACCGGGTAATATTTATCTCACAAAATGAGTTAGAAGCATCCCTTCAGGGACAGGGCATATGTGTATGGTGATGAGTGGTAATTAAGTCTTTGGGTGATGAACATGATGTAGTCTATAAAGAAATCGAAATATAATCATGCACACCTGAAATTTATATAGTGTTATATACCAATGTTACATCAATAAAAAAGAAGTGTCCCTTCATTTTATATTCTCTGGAAGAGTTTGTGTATAATTGGTTTTATCTCTTCTTTAAATGTTTGATAGAATTCAACAGGTAAGTCATCTGTGTCAGGTGTTTTCTTTATAGGAAGCTTAATTATTATGGATTCTATTCTCTTAATGAATTTAGAAGCATTTAGATTTTCTTTGAGGAGGGTCAGATTTATTATGTTGCATTTTCAGGAATTATCCATTAAATATAAATTTTTGAATGTATCATCATAAAGTTGTTCATAACATCCGTACATGATCATTTTGATACCTGTAGCAATATACTGATGTCTCTGATAAAGTTCATTTTTTGCCTTCTCTCTTTTTTCTTTTCAGTTTTGTTAAAGCTTTATTTTTTTTAATGAGAACTTTTAAGATATACTCTCTTAGCAACGTTCAAATATGGGACACAACATTATTGACTATAGTCACCATGCTGTACATCCCCGTGACTTATTTATTTTGAAAGCTTTCTTAATTTTATTTTATTCTGTCTTTCAAAAAACAAAATTTAGCCTTTTTGATTCTCTCTAGCATCTGGTTTTGTTTACTGCAAAAATTTGACATGTGACATGTAAATTTAAGGTGTACAGCTTGTTACTTTGATACATTTATATATCGTAATATGGTTGCCCATGTAACACTATTTATCACATTACGTACTTATACTACAATATTTTCTTTCCTTCCTTCTATACTTCCTTCCTTTCTTCTCTGTTTCCTTTCTTCTTTCCTTCATCCTTCCCTCCCTCCCCCACTTTTTTCTATTTTCCAATTTTTAATTTTCCTTTGTTTCATTCCAGGTATTTTCTTCTGATTTATCTTTCATATTTATTAAATATCTCACCAATTATGCATAAACTACTGATTAACACACTCATTATGTATTTCATTTTGCTTTATTTGTTTATTTTTTTGTCCCAGTAGGTGCAAAAGTCTATCAGATTTCTGCTTTTCAACTTCTCTCCTGCACCTTCAAGAATGGGCAGATGCTTCTAGGGAGAAGAGTTGCCTCAAAGGTGATCTCAACCAGATCTCTTTTTTTAATTTTTAATTGACATGTTAGCTGCAATGCCTTTAAGTAGAGTCATTTTGTCTTTTTTCCTTTTGTCCACCTATCCCCCTGAATGGGGGGCATTATATGAAAAAAACAATTTTATAGTATGTTTTGATACCAGGTTGCTATGTCAAACACACTACCATAATTTTATAGTGTTTCAAAATCTGGCAGAGCAAACAAATGACTGTTCTTATTTTTGAAAATCTTTGTGTGGTATAGATTGATAGTTCTTTCTAACTGCATAGTGAAGATGGGTTTATAGCCATGGACTTTGAGCTTGAATTTTAATTGTGTCTTTTGCTAACTATGTAACTTCAGGTAAGCTACTTAAGTTCTGTGAGCCTTAGTTGCCTCATCTGTAAAATGGAGACAGTGGTATCTAATTCACATGTCTTGGTGAGACATGATGAGTTAAAATGTAAAAATGTTTACAACAGTGCCTGGAATATAATAGTTTCTCAGAGATTAAGAACTGTTATTGATCAATGGTGAACAAAAGACTATAGTTGAAATTAAATCATTGTTGAGTACAACTTTCAGCCCAGGCAGTGGGCTTTATTCTGGAGATAAAACAAAACACTGAGGCAAAGAGATAAATACACAGGCATGGAAAAAAAAGATTAATTAAGGACCATGATAGAGAAACATATTGGGTCCATTATATGAACAGATGAGGGTTTGCTTATTGTTGTGAATGAAAGAGAATATGACATGTTTAGGTCCCCAAACTAATAATAATGAAAATAGTTTTCATTCATTGTGAACCTATGGTTCAGATATTGTTTTAAATATTTTACGTACAGTATCTCATTTAACTGTCATAAAACTTTGAGGTAGATGCTGTTCAGATAAAACACCTGAGGTTTTGAGTGGCCATATAATTTGCTCACGGATGCTAAACTAATATATGCTTAACCCAGGGTTCATTCTTAAATTGGTGCAAATCCAGAATTTACACTTTAAATATTTAATCCATGGCCTCTACATCAAAAAAGTTGAAAACTGACACATGAAAAGCATTCAACAGGTATCTGGATATTGTCTCAAATTAGATACTGCTTACAGTAGATCTGGCTCATCTCTAGAAGTCTTAATTATTTTGTGACAACAGAGGAACATGAAGATGTGAACATTGAAAGTTGAGTGTTTGGTGAGTGACAAATAAGATGGGATTCTATTAAAATGAATATGTTTACATATGTAAAGAATTATTAGTTATAAATACTTGATAATGTACTCTATATTTGCTTAATACACGATTTTCCAGGCTGCAACCTGAATGTAGGAAAAATTTTGCCTTAGACAAATTTAAATAAAAGAATTTTATCCTCTCTATTTGGAATTCTTTGTCAATTCCCTTGACTTTGGTATGTCTTAACTCAAAGCTGGATAACTGGGAATTTAACACTACTTTTTGCTACCCATCTCTTACTCACTTCTTATGCAGATCTTAGAATTAAATCCCTGTTTTCTATTCCTGAAACACTATCAGTTTGGCAAGGTGATACTTATCTCTTATCTCATGGCTGGCACCTGGATCCCTTCTACTGAAGAGACTTCATATCAATTATCAGTACTATCATGTAAAAATCATGAAGGCTTCTAAAATATTAATAATTGTGATTTATTCGTTCCTTAGCTTATTCAAGAATATTTATAGGGTTTACAAATTGAGGAAGGTAAAATTCTTTCAATCAGGTGGATAAAAATGTAGAAAGCAATCAAGACTAATCTGTAAATGATCTTAACTAACACAAATTAATTGATATAAAGTAATCATTGCCATAAGAGAAGCAGTGGAATGGTGTTCATTTGTCATAGAGTATCTTTCTGGATTGGTTGCGAAGTTATTTAGCTAATCAATAAAATCCTGGCCAATTTGAAGAGGCTATTTATTTTTATGGGCTCTACTTTTCTCCCGCCATTTTATCATATTTTTCAAGTAACCAAATTGCCGTGGTGACTGACTCGTCTTAATTTTAAATTTAATAAAATCTAGAACACTAGGACTGATACTGTCTTCTCGCCAACATTTCAACACAGGTGAATGTCTCTCCTCCACTATTTTAGACTCAGCCTCCCATTCTTTATGCAATAAATCATACAGCTGCCAAGGCCATGATGTTTCTGCCATTTAGGATCCATGATAACATCTTAAGAACTGGCTACATCTGGATACTACTTTGTGTTCCTCTCCTCTACTACTTTCTCTCCTCTTCTTTTTTTCTTTCTACTTCTATTCCTCTTCTTCCATTTCTTGAAATATTGCAATATGATATTCAATGTGATAAACACTTTGCTTACATTATCCCTTTTTAGTCTTTGGAAAAAATCTTATGCAATCAATGATATTACCATCCATTGTACAGTTCGGAGAACTAAAGCTTCCTTCACAATTACAAAGGAGCTCCAGGTCCTCAACATAAACCCAGATCTATTTGATGGCAAGCTCACTCTATAAACGACTATAGTATATTGCTTTCACTATCTCTATGGATGATTTTATGCTTGTACTTCCCCTAAAATACTGCCCATTCCTTCATGGTTTAACCATCATCAGTATTGGTCTCTATCAACTGGTCTCTGTGGCATGGTACTAGTCTGAACCGAACACTGATCTTACATCTTCACAAAGTATCCTCTTAGACTTCTTTCGTGACTTTAAGGTTTTACCATCAGCCAAACCACAACATTGTGCAACTGATTTGTATTACTCTGTGAACTCCTTCAAAGCCATCCACTTACCTGCTTTGACACCTTCTGTTATCCTTCCTGTTCTTTTTGATCTAACAAACTAAATATACAGCATTCTGTCCATTCCGGTAGGCATGATAACTTAGTATCTGTTTGAATGATCAAACGGTAAAGGAAGGCCTGTGGTCATATTCATAGACCAAGTGTCTTCATAGCCTTATTTAAAGTTTTTTGCAATGCTCAGAAAATGTAGAGTTTGATGGTATAAACCCTATACATCTGAACTGCTGCTGTCTTCCCGTGTGACCTTGCTGCTTTTGACCAAATTATCTATTCAGTCTTTTCATTAACCTCAGCACCTTCTATAGGAAGCATCAGGAAGTAGAAAGAACAAATATGCTGGAATCTGAAAAACTTGGATTTGTCTTCCACTTATCACACATAATAATGGAGGTGTGACCTTTAAAAGTTATCTTCTTCGGGCTGGCCGGTGGCGTAGCGGTTAAGTTCACATGCCCCACTTTGGTGGCCCGGGGTTCGCAGGTTTGGATCCCAGGCTCAGACTGATGCACCACTTGTCAAGCCATGCTGTGGTGGCATCCCATAGAAAGCAGAAGAAGATGGGCATGGATGGTAGCCCAGGGCCAATCTTCCTCAGCAAAAAGAGGATTGGCAATGGGTGCTAGCTCAGAGCTAATCTTCCTCTCTCACACACACACATAACATAATAATAATAAATTATCTTCAATATCATTTTCTTCTATAAAAAGAGGTAATTACAGTCATCTCATACTGTTATCTGAAAGGTCAGATTAGACATCTACATGGAAAGTTATAGGAATGGTGTTAGGCACATACTAGACACTCATATTTACTTTGTGTCTTCCCTTTCTCTCTCTCATCCTCCAAGGTCTAAATACAAGTGTCTTATCCACAATTTCAAAACTCTTCATCAGACAATTCAGGACATTTTTCCAAACTTCCACCATTGCCATAATTCCACCATTCTTACTAATTAAAGCATACTTATACAAACCTTCTAAATCAAGCAAATCCATTGATAGATTTATCTGAGTTTATTCAGTTAGCTTGTAAGTATGGCTAGAGAATTACTGTGTCTTTTATATCTGTTTCCTGTGTCTAGCATTTTGCTCAGTAGATCACTAGGCACTCAACATTGGATGATCATTGATTGAGACACTAGCACCATGTGCCTCAACACCTTCCCTAATCATATTTGAGGTCCTCACTTCCTCAGGCCCCTTTCATTATTAATCATAACTATAACAATAGCCATGACTATAATAATGGTACCTAAAATGCTGGACTAATTTTCGGTTTGTAGGGCTACTTTCCAGTACATTATTTCACTAAATCCTAACTGCAGTCTTTTGAGGTGCATATTATTAACAGGTATAAAATTTTGTATCAGATGTTTTATTTTTAAAAATTGTGGTTGTTATTGATTCTGTTTGTATTTTCCTTGTTTTTTGTTAAGGATGTTGACAAATCACTTAATTTCTCTTGAGTGGCAAGCTTCACAAGCTATTAAGTAGGGACCTAGTAATAAAATCTAGATCTTCTAAGTTTGAATTCAGTTCTATTTCTTACACACGTTGTACCTCTTGAATTTCCAACTTTCTAGGTCCAAATTAGAATACTTTCGGATATAAACTTACATCTCCATTATTAGAGAGCCTGGATTGCCTCAGTGGCTACACCTGTCAAGTGTATCATATAATCACAGCCAAGGGCTTCATTGCAGTACATATTTTGATTATTTGTTTTTAATTGATTCACAAAGCCATTGCTGTATCCCTTTACTAATGCATTAACTAATTCACATGGCATTTGAGGTACTATTTCTTTATTTGCTCTTTTATTTCTACTGTATTTCATTGCCCAGCATATTCTGAGATAATATCCTGGATCATCTTATAGATTCTGTTATTGATATCCCGAGAGATATATACTATTGTTCTCAGTTCTTTCGTCTTCCCTTGAGCCCAATTCATTATGAAGTCTTCACTTCTGAATCGTATGAATAAATTTATAAATTATTATTTCTTGATAATTGGAATACCTAAAAAAATTAAGGCCAAAAATGATCTCACCTTAATCATCTTATTTTATCTGCATATTAGTTTTCAAAACGAGGCAACCAAAATACATTAGTATAACCCTATACTAAATGAGGAAACCAAGATTCAATACAATCAAGAGACTTAGTTAACTGACAAGATTGTGTTAAGAACCTACATTTTCCAATTCATCACCTAGTATTACTATTTTTAGCTAGAGGCTATCTGTTGCATACAAACACACCAGAAGCACATATTTTACCTTGTAGAATGAAGGTCACATAACACAGAAAATGGAGGAGATAGTGAAAGATCTTCATTCTGTAGAAAGTTGCCGAAAGATTTGGTAACAAAATCTAGAAACTACAGCACTTTCTAAAAAAGCCAAGATACATTTACTATTTATAGCTTTGTAATGGAAGAAAGACTGTCTTTATCCGGATATTGTTTTAATTTTGTGTACTTGTCTCTGCTCCATTGACTAGGGTTGTGGGCAGAATTACCCAAACTGAAAACACATGAAATTAATTGATCTTTCAGGAGGAATCTCCGAGGCTGATAGCTGTAAACATGACATCTTTATATCGGTGGTGATCAATTAAACATCAATACCGGAGGCCTCTGTGGAGTAGGTTTAAGAGAAATATTTATTTACCACTTTAGAAGTAAAACAACTGAACATTACCATGTCAGTTAAACTCCTAGTTACCTTTCAAAATATATTCTAGTCACTAATCCAACATGTAAATTCATCAATATGTCCGTATATCTGAAATCTTTACTTATATCCAGTTATGCAATTAATTTCCCCAAATTATTCATTTACTGGAGGCCAAATATTAAGCCTCAGTTTTGTCACTAATTTTTATTCCTTTTTTTTCAGATGCAACGTGAATATTTATGGAGCTCTCCTTTTTCCTAGAAAAGCCCAATTAGTGTCCACTTATTTAAAGATTTTTTATCACAGTAATATATGCAAATGATAAATATTGAAAAAAGATCCTATAATTAATAGAAATAATTTCCCACCTCGATCTCCCTCTTTCGAGGCATTTTGGCTATTAACAAGAGAATTAGGATCTAGTTTTTACCTAGTCCTTGCTTGGCTACCACCAAGTATATCTTTTGGTTTCCACTAAGAAAAATGTAGATTTAGATCACTTACACTCTCTCTTGTGCTGTCCTTCTCTTCAAATATTTGAAAGTTATATTAATTTTTGAAAATTTCTGTAGGTTACCTTCAAACATTTAAATACCTCTATCCTTTCCCCACCACCTTTAGTCGCAACATGAACTTTTCTTTATTTACAATGAAGATATTAGGGCTGGCCCGGTGGCATAGTGGTTGCCTGCTCTGCTTTGGTGCCCAGGGTTCGTGGGTTCAGATCCTGGGCACAGACCTACACACTGCTCATCTAGGCATGCTGTGACAGCGTCCCACATACAAGAAATAGAGAAAGATTGGCACAAATGTTAGCTCAGGGACAATCTTCCTCACCAATAAATAAATGAATAAAATGAAGATATTAGCCCCCTTGCTATTTACTCCAATATTCTTCTCCACTTTGCACCTCTCATTCACTTCTTGTTACACATTTCATTTTGTCTTGTCTAGGATAATATCCACACTCTGTGTATAACCAGAATTGAGACACTCATGCTTTATACTTCATGATCATAATACAATAAGCAGTATGAATTATATTGCCTTTTTATGTGTCTAATATGACAACACTTGTGCTAATCAAAGACAAATGTTCCTGGCTTTAAGTCAAGTGGATTATTACTTTTATTTTACTGTAATTATTATTTTCTTTTATTATTATTTCCTTCTTTTCTTTCTTATTTTCATTTTTTTCTCAAATATTTTCAAGTCTTTTAGTTTTAGTTGTTTCATTTTTGATTATGACACTTTTGAAAAGTATTTTTTCCCATAGTTTTCATGTAGATGTGGGCGAAAAATATAAATAATGGCCATTCCTTATCCTCAAATTTATCTTAGTATCATAGGCTTTTCCTGTGTCTGTTTCATTTTAAGATTTTCTGAACTTGTCCTCCTGCATCGAATCTACTTGTATCTGGACTCATGTCTTCTTTTTCTTGTTTTTCTTCATCCAGAAATGTTCTCAGAAAAGATAAAAAAATATGAGATCTTCCTTACTGGAAAGTATTTTTATTTTGCCCTCTTATTTGATTGTTTGGATGTAAAATCTAGGTTCGAAATTATTTGAAGTTGTTACTTCACTAACTTCTAACATCCAGTCTTTCTGATGAGAAATCTAATGCTAGGCTAGCTCCTTTTAAATAGTTTGATTTTTATCTCTCTAGACACTTTTAGGGCATTCTTTTTATAATTCATACCCTAAATTTTATGATTCACACATTTCATGGTGTGAATTTGTTTTTTCATGATTTATGTCTGGCATTGGTGAGCCTGTATCTTTCCAGGAGATTTTCTTGCCTTTTTATGCTTTTTTCTCTGATAAAGTCTTTCCTTCCTTATTTGTTCGTGTATTTATTTTCTCTCTTTTGGGGATTTCTTTTAGTCAAGTGTTGGAACGTTCTTCTATAGTTTTATTTTTACTCTGAAATTTTTATATCTATTTATGTTGTTATTTTATAATTTTAAATTTATATTTCTCTTTCATTTTCAATTTTTCTATTTTGTTTTAGCAAACATATTTAGGTTGTAAGTGCCTTTATCTGTTCTCCGACTGTTCTTTTGTCATAGAGCAGTATTCTTGTTTTATAGATGTAAAAGCTTCTTCAGTCCCTCTGCAAATATATTTAAGAGAGTTTTGTTTGTTTATATTAAATTCTGTTTTCCTTGAACTATTTTTCCTCAGGGTCTAGTGTTCTGTTTCTTGTTGTAATCTTAGTTACTCATGCTGCTGGTTTTACAAATTGTAAAATCATCAGTTTTAGGATGAAGAACTGGACACCTTGTGGGGATTTCCTTGGCTGTTGTACAAATCTTTTTCCCCCAAAGCCTCTCTTTAATGGAACTCTCATGGTAAGCTCTATGAATGTAGTTTGAATGGACTTCTTTAATGTGAGCAGAAGGGATTAGGACTCTAAATGTCTTGAAGAAGAAACTTTGCTTTTTTTCTGGGACAAAAGTTCATCTTCTATAAATCTTAGCTCTTGTCACATGATTTGTTCAACTGGGCTGTGGTTTTATTTAAACAAAATGAAAGACTCCATGAGAGAACAACTGTATTTGTCTTGTTCTACAGTGAATGTCCAATATGTAGAAACATTTTCATTACAGAGTATGAACTCCAAAAGTGAAGATATAATCCAAATGAATTTCTTTGGCATCTTTGTAAAAACTCAATTGACTACATATATTAAAGTCTGTTTCTGGACTTTATATTCTGTTTTATTGATCTACATATCTCCCCTTTGGGTCAATACCAAATTCCCTAATTACTGTAACTTTATAGTAAAATCTAAAATCAGGTAGTGTAAGTTTTATAACCTAGTTCTAAATTCTTCAATTTATCGTGGCTACTTTAGGTCTTGTGAATTTCCATAAGTAAGATTATCAATATCTATTTAAGAAGCCAGTTGGACAAGATATGGAAACAACCTAAGTGTCTATCAATAAATGAATGGATAAAGAAGATATCATATATATATATATATATATACAATGAAATACCACTCAGCCATGAAAAGATGAAATCTTTCTATATGCAACAACACAGATGGACTTTGAGGTGTTAAGCTAAGTGAAATAAGTTAAATGGAGAAAGACAAATACTAAATAATTGCACTCATATATGGAATATAAAACAAACAAACAAAAACAAAAACAAACTCACAGATAGAGACAACAGATTGGTGGTTATCAGAGGCGAAGGGGATTTGGGGGTGGGTGAAATGGGTAGCAGGGGTCAATTGCATGGTGACAGAAGGAAACTAGACTTTTGTTGGTGAGCATGCTGTAGTGTAGACAGATGTTGAGTTATAATGTTGTACGCCTGAAGCATATGTAATGTTATAAACCAATGATATCTTAATAAAATTTCAAAATAGCTAGTTGGAATTTTGGTTGGGATTTTGTTGAATCTATAGATCAATTTGAAGAAATTTGACATTTTAACATTTCCAATGCATAACAAGGTATATCTCTCCATTATCTGGTGCTTTAATTCCTCTGAGCATGTAGTTTTCACTGTAAAGGGAGGTATTGCATATAGCTCTATCTCTTAATTTTGTCATTATTTTGGATACATCATATGGAGCATTTTTTAAAATTTCATTTTCCAAGTATTTATTGCTAGTTTACAGGAAATATAATTGATTTTTTTATTGATCTTGTATCAACAACCTTGCTAAATTCAATTACTGCTTCTCTTGTCTTCATTTTTAGATTCCTTAAATTTACTATATAGGCAATCATGGTCTTCAAATAAAGACTGTTTCTTTTATTATCTGTAATCTATATATCTTTATTTATTTATTTATTTTGCATTTTCTAGGATTCTCTTACAATGCTGAAGTGGTGAGAGTGAGCATCCTTACCTTGTTGCTGATCTTGGAGAAAATGCATTCTCAGTCTTTGACCATAAGAATGATGCTGCTGTAGGTGTTTTATAGATGACTTTTTTCAGGTTGAGAATGTTCCCTTCTCTTTCTGGTTGCCAAGAGTTTTCATCAAGATGGGCGTTACATTTATTTCAAAGATTTACTTGCATCTATTGAAATAATCATGTTTTTGCTTTTTCCTTTTGTAATATGGAGAATTATGCTGATTGATTTCTGAGTATAAAACTGAATTTACATTTTATTTGATAATATTTTGTTAAGAATTTCTGTATCTATGTTCATGAGGAATATCAGTCTGTAGTTGCCTTGTGATTTCTTTTTTGAGTTTTGGTATGGGGTGATGCTGGCCTCCTCATATCATTTGGGAAATGTTTTGTCCTAATCTATTGTACATAAGTATTTGTGTATAATGGGTATGCTTTCATTACTAAATATTTGGAAATTCAACAATGAAGCCATTTGTACCTGGTATTTTCTATGTGGGAAGATTTGTGAATATACATTATTTTAAAAAATAGATATAGAATTATTCAAGTTGGAAATTTTTTCTTTAGTGACTCTTGGTAGTTTACATCATTTGAGGAATTTTTCCTTTTCAAAACAGTTATCAAAGTATTGATATAATGTTGTTTATTACATTCTCATTGTTCTTTTAACATCTGTTGCATCTGTAGTGATTTCTCCTATTTCATTCCTGATATTGGTCATTTGTGCCTTCTCTCTCTCTCTCTCTCTATCTTTATCAATGTAGCTAGGGATTTTGGAAAAACATGTTTTTTTTTACATTTTAAAGAACCAGCTTTTGTTTTTATTGATTTTTTCTGTTTGTCCATTTCATGCTTATTTGATTGCTGATCTTATTTTATTATGTTCTTCCTTCTGCTAAGTAAAAATAAGGATTTCACTGAATATATTTTATAAAATTAGGTTTAATTTTCCCTTCTTTTGCTAAAGTGGAAGCTTAAATCATTGGTTTGAAACATTTCGTATTTTTTAATATCACCATTTAAAAGACTATGGTTATAGTCATGGGCTCTCTGTCTCTTTCTCTGTCTGTCTCTGTGTCACTGTGTTTCTGTCTCTGTCTCTCTCTGGTTCTCGCTGTCTGTCTCTCTCATCACTCATGCTGGGGGAAGCAAGGTGCTATGTTGTGAGAATCCTTATGGAGTGGCCCAAATTGTGTGTTTAGACTCTATGATCCTCTATTTAACAACTTGTAAAAAAATGAAGCCCTAAGTTCAATAGCTCTCATGAATGAAGTGTGCCAACAATCAGCTTAGAAGCAGATCCTTTAATCCTAGTTGAGTACTGAGATCTCTGCAGCTCAGGTCACCTGCTTCAGTCCAACCTCATCAGAGACTTTGAGGCAGAAGCATCAAGCTGAGCTATTTCTGGAAACTTAAACATAGAATCTATGAGATAATAAAGATTTTTAAGCTGTTACTTATTGGGGTAATTTATTATGCAGACATAGATAACTAATACAATACCTTGTCTTACACTCTCTACCTTTTAATTGCATGTTCACAATATGTACATTTAATGAAATTATAATATGATGGTGTTTCAATTTGCCATCTTGTTATTTTTTTTCTATTTGTTCTCCCTGCCTTTTTTCCCTTTTCTTTCCTTTCCTGTCTGTTTATTTGTTATGATTACATTTTATCTACCCCATTGGCTATATATTTTGTTATCTTGAGCTCTAGGGTTTATAATACTGGTCTTTAACTTTCACATATAATGTAAGAGGCTTACAATCTTGTACTTCTTTTTTCCCCTTCCCATGATTTGGGTTATTGTTGTCATTGATTTCTTTCTGCAGTGCTATAAACTGCACAATATATTATTACTTTTGCTTTAAGCAGTAAATTATCTTTTCTAGGGATTAAAAACTGGGGAAAGGATATTTTATATTTACCCACCAATTTACAAATTCCAACTCAATTTATTCCTTTGTGTAGATCCAAATTTCTGTCTTGTATACTTTTCCTTCTACTGGAAGATTTTTGTATGTTTCCTCAAGAAAGGTCTGCTGGAAATGTGTTCTTGGTTTGCTTGACAGTTTCTTTATTTCACTTTCCTTTTTGATACTTTTTTTCACTGAGTAGAATTGTGGGTTGACAGAATTGTTTTCAATATTTAAAGATGTTGATACATTGTCTTTTGGCTTGCATCTGTTTCTGACAGGAAGTTTACCTATATTCTTCTTTTTCATAACAACATTATTGAGATTTAATTCATGTACCAAACAATTTACTCTTTCAATGTGTGCTATTCAAGGGTGTTTAGTTGTGTAACCATCACCACAATCAATTTTAAAATATTTTAATACCCAAAAGAAACCTACCACTCTTTAGCTAGTTGCCCCCCACCGACACGAAGCTCCCTCTCTCCCTAAGTCCTGGGCAAGCACTAATCTACTTTGTGTATCTATATATTTGCATAGTCTGGATATTTTATATAAGTGGAATGACACAATGTGTGACAATTTGTGACTGGCTACTTTCACTTAGCGTAATATTTTCAAGGTTCATCCATGTTGTCTCATGAATTAGTACTTCATTCCATTTTATTACCAAATAATATTCCATTGTATGGATAGACCACACAATGTTTATCCATCCATCAGTTTATGGACATTTGGGTTGTTTCTACCTTTTGGCTATTATGAATAATGCTGCTGTGAACGTTTGTGTACAACTTTTTGCATTGACATAAGGTTTCATTTCTCTTGCATATATGCCTAAGAGTGGGATTGCAAAGTCAAATGAAAACTCCATGCTTGACTTTTTCAGGAACTGTCAGACTCTTTTCTGAAGTGTTTGCAGCAATTTACATTCCCACCAGCAATGTATAAGAGTTCCAATTTCTTCATATCCTCGCCAACATTTGTTAATGTCTGTTGTTTTGATTATACCCTTCTAATTGGTGGGAAGCGGTAACTCATTATGGTTATTGATTTGCATTTCCTTGATGGCTACTGAGGTTAAACATCTTTCCATGTGCTTGTTGAACATTTACATATCTTCTTTGGAGAAATGTCTGTTCAACTCCTTTGTCCATTTTATAATTGGGTTATGTGCCTTTTATTATCAAGTTGTAGATATTCTTTATATATTCACTGCTAATGTGGTTGGGAGGCTGCTGGTTCAAGGCTACTGTGGAGCTGGGGAGAGTTGAACAGTATTAGGGCAGTTAAAATGTCACAAAGCTAGCTGTTCTTGTTGAGATTCGGTGCTTTTTTCTCGTTTGTTTGAATAAACGCTCCTTGGATTTTTGCAAGTCTATGGTTAATTTGCAGAGCTCTTAAAAGGTTGATTTGACAATTCCTTGCCAGTGTTTTGTTGCTTTTATGAAGGGGCAGATTTTTGGAATTTTTTACTCCATCATTTCAGAAGTCCTGCCTGTGATACATTATGTATTGTTTCTTTTTCTTTTTTTAAACTTTGGCAATTTGGAAGTTATACAAAATTCTGGTTAATATTGTTGTACTGAAACTTGATGGCTTAAAACAAAGACCATTTTATTATACTCATCAATTCTATGGGTGAAAAATTAACCAGAGCATAGTGGGAATGGGTAGGTTCTTTTCTTTTCTATCTAGGACCTCATCTGGAAAGACGTGAAGACTGGGAGAGTTCTCGTTGGCCAGCTTATCCTTCTTACTCTCCCCTGTGGAGCTCAATTTTCCTTAACATACTTTAAATGCTATTCTGTGGGATTTTAGACATTTTTTTCTTCTCAATCTGTAGTCTTCCCTTGTATGGTTTTATCTCATTGCTTCAGTTAATGGCTCCTCAAATCTATGTTTGAAGCACATTTTTCTGTGCTGAGATTCACACATGTATACAGCATAAAAATCTAAACTCAACATGTCATAAATGTTCCTTTCCAAATCTACACCTCTTACTATATTTTCTAGTGAATGATTTCATTGTTCAGCAATTTCTCTAAGTAGGAAAACTAGCAATTATCCCTCTCTCTTAAATCCCAAATTCGCTGAACTGCTTTCATTCCCTCTAAATCAGAATTCTGACTTAAATTTGTATATTGTTTAGATCTGTGCAATAGCTATAGGTAAAAAAATACATGCTGTGAAGAATTTAAATTCTGAATGTCAAGTATTTACTGATGGAAAGCTTTATAATTCATAAGAAAGTTTATATTAACAGTTCAATATTATGATATAATTAATGTGGAAAACTGGAAACACAGTGAGTTCATTGAAGACAGGGGTGAGGACAGAGCATTAAATACTGAATTTGAAGATGAAGAAGTTAAATAAAATTCTTAAGAATGAGAAGAGAAGACCCTTGGTTTGCCTGCCTGTGTTCAGAATTTATTATGATAAATAGTTAGCTCTGAATAGTAGAAATAGAAATGACTTTTCTTTTTATCTTTGGAAATTTCTGTATGCTTCCAAGTTTTCTTATTATTTCCTAATAAGAAAAATACATAGTTTTAAAATGTTTTTAACTTGCTTTTATTCTCATCATATTTCACTCCCTGTTGAGTTTTGTTTAATTGCTCTTTCTCACAATTATATTATCAATACTGTCCTATTATATGATTAAGATGTATATGACTGTGGCCAAGACCCAAGCACATTTTTGCTGAAACTATGGAAAAGTAGCATAAACCATGATTGAGGGTTGATGCCTAAAAGATCATATGAAAATAAGTAGGCTACTGCACAGGGCAAATAAATAGGCCGGAGGTAAAGGGAAGTGTTAAGGATGGAGCATGTCTGTCATTTGATGGAGGAGAACTTCTGCCAATTTAATGAAAAGGCTACCACTCTTTTTTATTTCTCTTGTACTAACTCAGCGTAGAACTCACTGGCTGCCATGATATAGTTGTGGAATCCAGAAGGCCAGAGGACACCCACGTGAAAATAGATTTATAGAAAGTAGAAAGCTCATTTTATTAATAATATTGTTACAATGTAGTGTTATGTAGTGTAGTAGAATTGTAATTTACATCTGTATAAGCTGTAGTACTGGCGCGTTTCGTGGTCGGCTTTTGGTATTCCCGTACAACACAGCAAGGCTCAATATTGCAGTAATTATATACGTATTCCCAGGTGTTGCATGAAGTCTTGCAAGCACCACGAACAAGGTAACATTCTCTTTTTCTCTCTGCAATTTCTCTTGTTGTTTTCTGTGAAACTAGGAAAAATGATCATGAACCCGGGTTTAATCCCCTTGCGTAAATAGCTAGCTACATAAAGTGGTTTCAAGTATAGAGTTAAACCATTTTCCTTCTGAAATTACGACCAGGCAACTGTATTGAAGAGTTTAGATTTCATCTCCTGTAAATTGGTACAATATAAATACTTACTTATCCAACAAAATTTCCTTTACCACCAGCTTTTTTTTTTTTTTTTTTTTTTTGTAAATAGAATATCCTTAAATATCTAACCTGTGCATGCTTCCTCAAGAGTAAAGAGAAAAGGATGTGGAAAAATAGTCTACACCATCCACCTCCAATACCCCCTGCCCCCCACCCCCATAATTACTGGGCCAGTTGTAGAAAGCTTAATTTTGACAACAACCACAATAGTTCATTAAATTGCATTTAAAAATAGAAGGCAGTCAGAAGCATGTTAGGAGTCATAGTCTCATCAAACAAAATAACCAAAAAATAACAGGTTAATTCTACATTTTGGGATTTTTTTCCCATTATCTTTTCAACTGTTGATTCCACTTATTTCTTCTTCCAGGCAAAATAATTAGAGTGAATTGCATTATGAGTTCATATGGAGTCTCCTAACAATAATTTGTTTTATTTTTGCAGAATAAAGCCTTTATAAACAAAACATTTTGCCTTTCCCTCCTTTTCGATATTAACAGATATTACCTGATGGACCACAAGACACAGTGAAGACAAAGGTCAGGAAAATACAAAGTATCTTCATTCCTGATATAGTTACTTGAGTGAGGTTGAGGCAGAGCTCGGAACGTCTGCAAGTTATGCTATTCTTTGATAAAGATGAACTCTTGTTTTTATAGTCTTCTCAGGGTGATTACTATTCTGATTAATGCCGCCTTTCAAGATTGAGCACACATTCACGTAAGGATTGTGAAATAGCAACAAGTAGAAGAGAGGACTTAGTTCTGTTATGACCTCAATGAGCCAAATGTGAACTCATTTTCAGTTATACAAGCAAATAATGGGGTTAAAGTCTTCTTTAATTGAAAGCACATAATCACATCATCAACATTTTCAGCAGCATGCTTTTTCAAGCATTTATTATGTGTCAGGCAGTGTTCTAAGCACTTTATATGGATTAACTAGTTTAATCTTCATGACAAATTCTATGACAGAAACTTCTTATTTTTCAGTTGAGGAAACTGTGGCACAGAGGGGTTATGTAATTACCTCAAGTTATACCTGTAGTGTTTGGTAGAGCTAAGATGGACTCTAAGGTAACGTGACATCAGAGTCCATACTCACAACCTCTACCTTCTTCACTCTTGTAACTGAGTAGAAGTCTTCATCATGTGAAGTGCCTGAGCCAGACACTGTTTCTGGAATTTAATTTTTCTACAAACAGAAAACAGTTCTAGTACTGTTACATGAAAAATTATCATAGTTATGCTATAAGAATACTCGGTGTAATTCTTTACATACCATGTAAGGACTCAGTCATAGGATTATCTCATTCATAGCAGAAAATGATGTATTAAAAATTGAAAGACCAGTGGATTTAGATACAGAAAACTAATATTGAGATCTGACTCTTCTGTTTACTAGCTGTATATTTTGGGGTAAATATTCACTAGCTTATCCTCAAGATTCTCTCCTTGAAGACTGGATATGTAGGACCAATCATATTTAGAGGTTTATGGTAAGAATTAAATAGATAACATACGTGAAAAATGATTTATAAGTAATTGACACATCAATATAAACAATTTGGCTGGGTGTGAGAATCCAAAAAGATGTATCCTACAACTTAATGATTTGTGTTCTAACTCTTTTTGTCATTGAGGAAAAACAAATTATAAGGGTATTCTGTCAACTGAGTTTTAAAAGCAGTAATCTAATCTTCTCGTTACTTCTCTGCATCATTCCTTATAGAAAAGGTACCTATATATTTATAGCCAAACCATGGAAAATCTATTTTCTCAATATCCTCTTTCTAAAAACATTTTAAATTGATGGAGATTTAATAAGACCTATTGTATGTAAGCAGAGCAAAATAGCATGCATAAAAAAAAATTCAAAAAATAAAAAGCCAGCCATTATCATAGTGATGGTATGGATGAGAAGATGACCTAGGACAAAATGGCCCATTTTTGCTTTTCTGCAGCTGTGTCCATTTCATGGGTCTAAAGCTAACCACTCCTGGCCAGCCCCAGTGGCTTAGTGGTTAAGTTTGGCACGGTCTACTTTGGCCCGGGTTCGATTCCTGGGTGAGGACCTACACCACTCATCTGTGGCCATGCCATGCTGGTGAACTCACAGACAAAAAGGAGATTGGAGGGCCGGCCCCATGGCATAGTGGTTAAGTCTGGCGTACTCTGCATCGGTGGCCCTGATTCACAGGTTTGGAACTCAGGCGTGGACCTACACCACTCGTCAAGCAGTGCTGTGTCAGCCACCCACATACTAAATGGAGGAGGATTGGCACAGATGTTAGCTCAGGGCTAATCTTCCTTAAGCAAAAAAAAAAAAAGAGGGAGATTGACAACAGACGTTAGCTCAGGGCAAATCTTCCTCAGCAAAATAAATAAATAAATAAAACTAGCCATTTCTATCAAGTGGGAACCTCAGCTAAACTCTTATAAATTGCATGATCTTTCCCCTTTGCTTAAATGTGAAGTTGGGACTAGTGACATCTGAATCACACAGAACAAAGATAAAGATTCAAGTGACTATCATCTCAATTCTTCCAAGGAAGTGATATAAGTAGAACCAAACAGATGCATAGGAGAGAAGTTAATTTATTAATTTATTGCTTAAAATGGATATCTTGGGGCTTAATTTGGGAGAGATACAGATTCTAGATTTCTACTAATAAAACCTTTTTTTTTTTAGGAGGACAGGCAGAAGAAAAAGTTTGGAAAAAGGGATAAGAATGAGATTGCAGGTAAAACAGAAAGAAGAGAAAATAACAGAGGAATTTTTTTAAAAAGAATAGAGAATTGACCTGAACTATATGAACCAAATGGTAAGATGAGTAAGCCCTCATATTTCTACTTCCTTGAGTCAGGATTTTAGATTTTTAGGTGAAAAAAAAAGTTTTCACTTTCTTCTTATAGAGTTGATCATAGCTAACAATTATATAGCTCAGAGCTACAGGTAAGGACTCTTGGAGTTCTAAGTTCTTGGTGAAGAGAGAATGGCTAGACTTTAGGAATGTTGAACTGAGATATGCCTACCAAGGGAGCTTTTCCAGACCAAAGCACAGAGGTTGAGAATACCAGAAAGGGTATGATGCTAAGAAGAGAGATGGTTAAAAGAAAATATCAAATGCAATATTACCCTCTTACAAAAGTTTCTAAAGAAACTTGACAGTTTCTACCACTTTTCTGAATGAAGTCTTGGTTTGTTGGTCTGGCAGTGTGTCTTAGCTTTCACATTCCAGGAATAAGAGCCTAAAACAACATTATGGTCTCTTTGCACTGCAAAACCATGATGCCATTTCCATTCTTTGCTCTTCGCTACCAGACACTATGCATTATTTCAACCCCCGTGAAAAAATTGTATATTTCAATTCACTAATGTCTGCAGAGCTTTAAGGTTAAAGATTAAGAATCCATTATGGAACTCTTTATATACCACTGAAAGATTGATTAGACTTTTGAAAATTTTCAAATTGCTCAGAATCATAAAACTTTTTACAGATGAGGAAATTGAGGATTAAATTACTAAGAAAATAAAAGATTAAAGATGACATAAATGTAAGTGGCTGGATCTTCTGCTACAATTTCTACTTCTTTCTACTGCAAAAAGCTCTTATGCAAGCTCCGAAAATTATTAATGTTTCATATATTTAGAAGCCATGAGTCCAAGAGGCTCAACCACTCTGTCATGCCTGATCCTGCTGCACCTTAAAAACACCTATTAAATGTACAAGGCACTATTCTGTGGCATAACTTACATATATTAATATGTTTAAACCTTATGAAAGCCCTAGGAGGTAGGCATAATGTTTAGCCCTATTTTCACATATCAGGAAACTGACTCAGAGAGATTTAAGTAACTTGCCCCAATTCAACCATCCAGCTGGTAAGTGGTGAAACTGAAATTGAACACGGTCTGTTATCAGAGCTCACATTCTTAACCATTATTATTATCACATACACCAAACATCTGGAATGGCTGTCTCAGAGTTCCAAGGGAACTTATATAATGATGGAAACACATAACTTCCAAGGTAAAAGGAATATTACAATTCATTTGTTCTCACCCTTTATTTTTACATCTGAGGGACGCTTCTGAAAGTGGAAACTTCAAAGAGAAACTATTCCTGGGTGATCCTGTATTTAGAAGAATCTAGAGAAATCTTGGAGAATAGTGGAAACTGATCTTTCCTTTCTTTCTAACACCTTTTCTAAAACAACCTGAGTCTTCCTCAACATTCTAAGGACCAGAGGAGACCATTGCATATTATGTCTTCTCACTGAGCATAAGTCAAAGACAAGGTCTCACGCAGAACTCTGGTGAGACAAGTTGTTCTCGCTCTATATTAAGCAATAACTGATGTTAAAGGCAATAATATGAACCATGAATTTTAAACTAATTTTAAAGATAACTATCAGAATGTATGGTCTGGTGGGAAAATGTTCAACATTTGTTGGCTTGTGTCTTTTGTCTTGATTTCGGTGACAAATTTTGTAGCTTACCAAATGTATTTTTTGTATTATCCTATCATTTGTGAATCATCTTTTTTTAAAAATTTACACATTAAAGAATTGATCTTGAGCAATTTGCTTACAGTCATACCACACTGTTATTGTGGTATGAAACTTACCTGCCTAATCAATACCATTGCTACTACCACTCGCCGTCAGGGACCACACCACTGGTCTGTCCATTGCCGTATTGTTGCAGCTGCGTGTTGCTATGATGCTGAAAGCTATGCCACTGGTATTTCAACTACCAGCAGGGTCACCCATGGTGGACAGGTTTCATCAGAGCTTCCGGACTAAGACAGACTAGGAATAGGGACCTGGTCACTCGCTTCTGAAAAAATGGCCATAAAAACCCTATAAATAGCAGTGGAGCATTGTCTGATACAGCATCAGAAGGTGAGAGGATGGCGCAAGAAGACGGGGCAGGGCTCCCCTCCGCTGTCCACAGGGTTGCTAGGAGTTAGAATCGACTCCATGGCACTAACAACAAAACACTACTCCTCCTCCTCCTACTGATGAAATCTTAGTACAATGGATATGTTTATCTAAGTTATTCAGTTCCAGTAATTACAACTTCCAGTGTGTAGGAAGATTTCTATCTCCCACACTTTCTAAAGTGTCCTCGAGTTTAGGGCTATAGATTTGGGGTGTAAGTGAAGGATGGAAAGAGGAGGGGAGGGTGAAGGAGAGAGGCAGTGAAATGTACAGATTAATAAATGGTGAGAGAGAGAATATAAAAGGAAGCCATATTGAAGTAGGCAGGGCCCATTACAGTTCCACATTTTTCTACAGTGATTTAGAAATATTAATCTGAAAATATCTCCAGTAACCATTGCTTAGTAGATACTTAAGGAATTCTTATTTAATGAAAATGTACTTCTTCTTGTTACTGATGCCTTCTGCTAATATCTTTGATTCTTAGACCATCACTTAAGTTGGCGGTATCAGAATATGTTTATTACTTTTTGGTATTAAGTATCAGTGAGCTATCTCAAACTAAGGAAATTAATGTGGTGATCAAAGTATTACATTTTATTGTTGAAAATAGAGTATTGATTGTCTATTGTGATTTTGTTTGCTTTCTCTTCTTATGTCCGAGTGAATGAGTTATGGATTATGAATTCACAGTAGTCATTAAGCATTCATTTCACAGGTTTTGCATATGATCCCCTTCTGTGTCAATTCAAATTTTACTCAGATGAAGACTCATTTCCTCACTCAATACAGGTTATTTTAACCTCACCCAACTGTAATCTTCCCTGTTCTTCAGAAAGATTTCGGCTACTTGTGTGTGTGTCTGCATGTGGGTGTATGTGTGTGTGTGTGTCATATGTGATATTTAGGCCTCATTATCAAGCATTTCAATCACATCACTTCTTTCAAGTTGTAGTCCCTCACTCTTTTACTCAGAACCATCACTGATTTTATCTTGTTATTTTGGTCTCTGCCACTCACATGTCATCTTATCAGAGAAGATTTTAAAGCCTTTTCTGGTGACTATTCTAATAATAATAGTGACTTTTGCTTCATTCAATTTTTTTTTTCAGTGTTCCTCAATTTTCTTTATTTGAAATTAGGTTGGTTCATTTATTGGCTTTGTTTTACTATTTATTCATACATTTTGGTATAATTATTATTATTCTTACTACTATTGTTATTATTAACTGCCACATCTTACTAGAATATAAACTCCATGAAGACAGGGATGTTGACAGTTTTACAGTGAAGCCCACGACAGAATAGACATTTAATACATACTTACTGAATGGAGATTTGATTAAAGTTATAATAGCAATTGTAGTATCCATCATTTATCTATCTAGAAAACTTTAGAAAGTGGCACTTCTGAGAAAGTGAATGCCAGAATACATAATTCAGTTCCTAATCCTAAGGGATCAGAGACCAATTCGTGAAGAGTTGTTATCCATTTCTTTCCTTTTTATGGGGGGGGGAGTATGGAAGATAATTAGGGGGAATTAATGCTCTGTCTTCCTAAGCTTAAAAGAGTAATTATGATTTACCACTCTACATATGGCTTGTATAAAGGACAGTGATGACAGAAATGTCCTGAAAGAGTATATAGACTGTAAACATAGATATTCTTTACAACTCCACTTTCTACTTTTATTTTTTATAATTAGCAAAAGGCTTGATTCTTCTTAGATGCCCGATATAATAGTGACTGTTTACTGAATATTTACTACATATCAATCACTACCTGAAAACTTTACATTTATTATCTCAATTAAACATAATGGTCTTATGAAATAGATACTAATTTTACTGGCATCATTGCACAATGAGGTAAATGAAGCTTAGAGGCAGTGATTTAATACTTTGTTCCAAGTCGCTGTACTAGTAATTACCATTGCTGACATTAGACCCCAAAGCTGTCTGACTCTTGAACACATGTTCTTATCCACTACACTGGAATCAATGAATTTGTGAATGAACAAATTTCTGGGAGGCAATAATGAGTTTCTCTCATTTTTTATATCTCTGTTTATAGCACAGCACTAAAGCTATTTAGGCTTTAGTAAATAGCAGATGACTGACTGACTCTAAAAGTAAAGGGTGAATTCATGCTCAGAAATAGCAGAAGGATTAGCTGAATCAGTGGTTCTCTGAACTTCATAATTTTTAGAATCAATTGAGGTGGTTAAAAACATACACACTCCTGGGAACCACCCCCGAATAGCCTCATTCTGTTATTTGGGAGTGTGGTTCAGAAAATTCCACTTTTAAATATACCCCCAAATCTTTCTGATGCTTACCCAGGTCTGATATCACCCATTTAGTCACATTCTCTGCTTTTGTCAGGCATGAACTCATTGACGTAATTTCTTCCGTTTGTACAATCAGGCTCATCTCTTCCCTTGCTCTAATTAAGTGATGCCTGGAATGCAGAATGAAGCATATTTTTCTCCCCACAAGTCCAGGAGAACCTGAATGCGCCTGGATGAGTATATGCAAGCCCTCTCAGTGTAGCAGTGTGGACAGACCGATCTGTGTAAAGGCGACTTTACTACTTTCTGGCCAAGTGTGCTTTGGGCAAAGTGTATTTCTATTGAGCTCTCTTAGGCGGACTGGGAATAAAATTAGTCACCTTGCATAGATATGTGAAGACTGAATAATGCAAGGGGAGTACTTGACCTGACCTCAACTAATGTTTCATGAGTCAGGAGACCACCTATGGAGGAAAAAATATTATATATATATAGTATTATAATCATATATTACATACTTATTTATATTTATATATTTATTTGTGTGTAAGTATATATATATATATATATAAGTGTAGATACGTGTACTGTACTTAGAGATGAAAAAAATAGGAATAAAACAACTGAAAAAATTAAATGATGAAATCAGAATATTTATCTATATTTCTCACAGTCCTTATAGAAATATGTCCCTCATTGATGTCACAAGTGAAGCCCAATTTTTCTTCACTTCTCCACCATGCAGGGGCCCTACTGCACAGCCCTTATTTTGTTAAAAGTTACCACAATCCATAATACATCTGAGAAAATAGCTTTTAGTATGAGGTCACACAGGTAAGAATTTATTGTAGGAGATGAAACCAAACTAAAGGATATAGAATGCTGTCAACTGTATGCTTACATCCCTCTGAATGTGGTCCACAGACTCTCAGAAATGAAGAAAAAAATTATAGATGTATTTCCAAATTCCATTTAATATAGTTCCCTGCTTCTGAGCATCCATGCCTTTGACAAATCACCTTCATCTGGTACCCCTTGACTAGACTGACTGGGGGATATAGAATGAGCCTATTCTTTGACATTAGAAAAACATGAAGTTGAACCTTAGGCTTGCTTTTACTCTCTAAGTGAAATTTTTGAGGTCCAGTTTCCTTATCTATAAACTGGTGATTTTAATATCAAACTTATTGGGTTGTACTGCATATTAAATGAAATAATGCATGAACCTGACAAAGAAGGCACTCAGTAATAACTTTAAAAACTTTAAAAATTACATGTGTTGGCCCAACTCAAGACTAGGATAAAGCAGTTAGCAAGGTGAGCATGGTCACAGCCATGCTTGGAGCTTAATTTTCAGACATGAGTTGCTCTTCGTAAAATTCAATAGAGTGCTGGGAGAGAGTGACTATCAAGAGAGGCATCGTAATAAGTGATCAAGGATGACTTCCACCATCCCGAGAAGGGGGCGGCCAACAAAGGGTGTCTGGTGCAGAGAGACAAAGTTAAATACTCCTGAGAGCATTATGTGTGTGAGGAACAAAAAGCAGACCAGTGAGCTGATGCTTAGTGTGCAATGAGGCAAGTAGTAGGGGGAGGTCAAGGAGTAGCAGGGATCCATCTCATCCAGCATTTTAGGCCATGGGGAAGTGGTGGATTTTGTTATATGTTTGATGGAAGCCATTTAAGTATTCATGAATTCACTCTGGGTCCTGGTGGGAGAATTGTTTGGGAGTGTGAGCAGAGTCAGGGTGGGAGGTAATTTTGGAGAATACTGCAGTGGTCTGAGGGAAAATATGGTAGCTTAGATAAGGTGTCCCTCTGTTCTGCCTATCTGTAGTTCTTGCTTTTACTCTCCCCATGGTTTCACTCAGTTCTCCTCACTTTGAACCTGCCTAAATTCCTATCTCTTCGGTCTGACCACAGATAAGGATAGCCTGTCCCTGAGGTTCTGACCCGTTGTCACACCACCGATCATTGATATGTATCTGTCCTCTCGTCTCCGCTTCCTGTCAGCCTTGGGTTGGACTCTCTGTACTTTCTTAAGGAACAATCCGATAATATGACATACTGAGCCATGTGGGAGTTTAGAACAGAGGATTTTCCTTTTATCTCGTGACACATATGTGCTTTGAGGACATTCACATCCCTCAACAATGTTGCCATCTAACACAAAAAAACAGAAAATCCCATGGGGGAAATTTCAGATTAGTTGAGAGATGAGAATAAATGGTTGAGAGAGAAAAGAGGGGGGAAAAGAAAGAGAGGAAGAGGGAAGGAGGGAGGAAGAGAAAGAATGATTAGTAGTTGGATACAGCTCTGATGTGTTGCTAACAGTGTTTCTTGAACTGTAATGTGCGTGTGAATCCCTGGATTCTTGATAAAATGCAGATTCTAGTTCAGTTAGTGGGACAGGGCAGATGCTCCATTTCTTACAAGTTCTCTTGTGGTATAGATGCTCTTGGTCCCTAGAGCACACTTTGAATATCAAGGCCCTAGATCACATCATCTAAGCAGGCACTTACCCCATCAAAACTGTGGTATTGGTCACCTCACCTGTGTCATCATGTGAAAAGGAGACACCCCCCCCCAAGGCATGGTGATAACAATATATTAGAGGTGCATTGTTGCAGTGACAATTATTCTTTCATCCATATCAATGTATGTTTTTGTGGTGGAAGTTGGAATAAAGGGCAGGAATATAAAATGGGGTTTGGTTACACAGTTTTCAGGAAAATGGGATTCTCCAGTTAGCCTCTCTTCCAGTCAGTGAGGGAAATAGAAGTTCAAAGAAAAAAAAATTGGTTAGAGAAGGATACACATCACTTCAGCTCTTTCTCGATACAAAGGAAAACACTTAACAAGAATATGTATTAGGGAAGAGATACTACCAGTAAAAATAAAACAGTAATTTCAATTTAGGTATATATTTCAGGTTAGAATTAAAGATATTAAAAGATAAAGGATTACTATTCTACCCATAATCTAGCAATCACTCCTTCTAAACTCTTTCAGTCTTAATTTTCTTAGTCACAAATTTAGCCATGTCCTGCTGAATTAGTCCTGGATTCGTTATCAGCAGTACTTTACTTGCTCTGTAATTACTTGGATCTTACATATTAATCTGGACAGAACTTCGAGAGTGCTTTTCTATAGATTTTGATGAAAAATTCCAATAAATATGTTACTTTTACTTGCAGAAATGTGTGCCAAATGAAGGAACATGTTAGAAATAAATTCCCATGGCTGGCAAGTTCTCTTAAAGCAAGAACTCAAGAGATTATGTATATGAAGCTCTCTAGACTGAGGAGACATATCCATATTTATAGTTCACCTGTGCAGCTCAAGCTTTAGTTTACTGAATCTTAGAAGATCATTGAATCTGTGACTTATTGAGCAGGATAGCTGAAAAACTTCACCAACATACCTCAAACAAATGAAAAAGAACCCGCATACTGTTATCCAAAGCTTAATAGTTTTCAAGGATGTAGAGTTTGTTAATGATTTCCTGGCAGTATACTGGGTAGAAGTTTTAAGTTTTTGATCTCTGAACCTCTGGTTTTCATTTAGAAATCTTTATTACTTTTGTTTTTAAACTATCTCCTCAGCTTCCATAATTATCTGTGGGAATATACTAAAACAATGTGGGTGAAAGTTATTGAACAATTTGTCTCTGAGCCACAGACATTCTACTTTCGAACTCGCAGCCCACAGGTCTCTCCTGTCCCCTGCAGGGTCCTGCTGTGGCTTCTGTGTTCTGTTTGATGGCCAATATGTTCTCCTTGGAAGTGGCTAGTCAATCTTCACTACCTTGTGAGTTTACTTACAACTCTGCAGTCTGTTTGTGACTCTGATTTCATCGCTATTTTAGTGATTTTTTTAGTGTACTTCTCAACTTCTCATATCAGGGGTCGCTTCTCCCCCATACTTCTGTTGTTATCATTGCTGCTCCAGCTGAAGTCTGGGGTCCTCTTTCCTGAGCAATTTAACGACTCATTTATTAAGGTCCCCAAATGGCATATCCATGCACTCTTAATTTTCTACACATCCCTAGTCTATATGCGGAAGACTGCTGTAATGTTTCATGTCACTATCACGAACAGTGTTTTTTCCAGTTCTCTGCCTTGCACAGAAGTATGACTATGTCTCTCACAGCTTAGGTGTCAAATTTCAAGACTTTTGCTGGGTTAGTTGTACTTTCTCTACCTCCTCCCCACACTGGCCTCCCTCACCTCTTACCTTTATCACTTTAGATTTTGGTTTCTTCTTTTGTCTGGTATTTAAAGCTATCTCATTCTAATGAACATAACTAGATAATTAGCAATTTTAAAATTGCATTTTGCTTAAAACTTTTGGCTGTTCATAGCAATAAGGGGTCTGAATTATCTCTTTCTCTGCCAGATTACCAGAACCAGAAATCTCTGAGAGTTTTCTTTTTTTTTAGGTATGATTTTGCCCAATGATATGAAGTCTCAAGCATGAGTGTGGAAAAGAAATCTATTTAAAAAAAAAGAACATATACACGAAACAGTCCTGAAAGAGACAAGAAAAGGGGTGTAAACTTGGAATTTTCTTATCACCTCATACATTAACTAGAAGTCAAAGCAATAATAATCAACATTCTTTCCCAAGTCTGTTTTATTTATTTATTTATTTTTTGGTGAGGAATATTGGCCCTGAGCTAACATCCATTGCCAATCTTCCTCTTTTTTGCTTGAGTAAGCTTGTCCCTGAGCTAACATCTGTGCCAATTTTCCTCCATTTTGTATATGGGATGCCACCACAGCATGGCTTGATGTGTGGTGTGTAGGTCCATGCCTGACATCTGAACCCACAATCCCCGGGCTGCCGAGGTGGAGCACGTGAACTTAACTACTATGCCACCAGGCAGGCCCCCAAGTCTGTTTCTTTAATAACTGAATGTCGTCATCTCAATAATTTGCATCCAAACTCTGAAAGATTATGTGACTTGGCCTTTGAACTGGTTTCTGTCAGCTCTTGAGTATATGATGCCTGCTGTTGATTGATCTGATTACTATAGGTGGCAATTGAGTGCAACATGTGATATGTGTAGGCTGTCTGCTAAGACACACACAAATCCATACACACACACACGCATACATTGAGAAATGTCATCCAAAGTTTTTCTCCAATCTCATCTAAATTGTTAGTTGAAAGAAAGAGTAAACTACTCAGTACAGCCGAAGAAGAAAAGACGAATTTATTTTAAGGCTAAAAAATGTCGAATGTAAATTCAGCAAAAGCTGATTTTGAGAAGCAGCAGCTGGCGTGGTGGACTTGTAATCATTTCAGTTGTTTTCTTTTCCTGGCTGCTCTCTTCTGCTGGTTCATCTGGACTGTTATCCTGTCTCACAACCAGCTCCCTTACATTCTTAGTGCACATGTAGTATCACATCATCCCCAACCTGATTTGACAAAACTTTTAACTCGTATGTTCAATGCTGTTTGCAATATCCCTTTATTCCCCGAAATGTAAAGTGTATAAATCACACACCTTTAGTCAAATGAAAGACGTACAGTCATATTAAAGGAAAAAATTATCTCCAGTAAGAAATAGGTGATTGAAATCTGATTTAATGTAAATATGGCTATTTACATTAATCGAGTGAGTGATATGTGCCTCTGTACTAAAAATTGGAAAACTAGATGTTACTACCTCCATTTTATAGACAAGGAAACCAAAGCTTGGACAAGTTACATAATTTGCTCAAGGTTACACAACTAGCAAGAATAAGACTCAGCTAGCCCCCAGACCATCTGACTTCAGGCAGTGTGACATTAAGACATGTTCCAAACACTTTGCCTACTCTCTCTCTACAGCAACACATCTAAGGAGGACAGGGGTAATCAAAACATGTGTACTTGGAGGTGAAAGTAGAGAAGAAGCAAAGCCACGTGAGACAGAAACTAATCATGCCTGTCAAATAAGTTTTATGGAGAAAGTAGCGTCCTAAGGATATGTGTATGTTGATGTGAATATTGCTCCTACGTGGAAGCAGTAAACTTATTTTAGATATGAAAACATCGGGCCTTCATTTTGAGGCGACTTAACATTCCTCCTCCTCTGATTCCAACTGTTCTTGTTCTTTGCTCATAAGGAAAATTCCTTATAACTTGGCTTCTCATGTAAATTGCCTACAGGGAAAATATGCACTTGTCAGGTTACCACAAATGATTAATATGCCCAAGAATATAATGGTTCATTATAGTTATAAAATTGGCATCTTGTATTAAACAACGTGGGCTCAAACTGCCAGTGAGTATCCTAAATCTGATATACCTTATGGAACTGAAAAAGTAGACTCTGGGGTAACGTGGAAGTTCAGAGAGAACCATGGTGAAACTGTGCAAGGTAATGGTTGCATTTAAAGGTCTCTATGGAATCAACCTGCAGGTCTTTATGACAACAGCTCCAGCTTGGCACCCAAAGGCAGAGCATTGCTAAAGTACCCAGTGGGGGTCTATGTTTTGCCCTCGGTGGAAGTGAAGCACTTTTCATCATCTTGCAACCTCTCCAGGGCATTATTAGGAAAAATCAGCAAAAATGGGAAAAGAAAAAGAGATAAGAATAGAAGTTTTGGGGAGTCATGGCTATTGAGTTGCTACCACGAAGAAAAAGAGATATTGTTTTCCTTTTACAACATTTTTAAAAATTTATATTTGCCAAAATTTGACCTGAACTTTGGCAGTCTTGTGTATTTACAGCTGGGTATGTATGTGTGCGGGGAGCTGAGGGGTACAAGTGTGTGCTTTTTATCACTCTACACCATTCTTATGACAAAGGGAACTTTCTCATTTCTTCTAAGATATATATATGTATATTGTGTATATATGCATGTATATCTCTCTCTGTATATATATAAATGTTTATATATACAGAGAAAGATCTATAATATATAGGCTGGTGCTGCACCCTTTATAGCACTTAATCCATCTTCCTCTTTACCTTGCTGCTCTTTATAAATTAAACTCCAAATCCCTGAACTAGATAACTTAGAAGTAAAAGTGTAGATGTTTCCCTTAGAAGTGGTTTTAAAAATGTAATTGCAAATCTGAAAAAGGCAAAACTATGGGGACAGTAAAGCGATCAGTTGTTGCCAGGGATTAGTGGGGAGGGAGGGATGAATAAGTAGAGCACAGAGGATGTTTAGGGCAGTGGAACTCTTCTGTATGAAACTATCATGGTGGATATATGTCATTATACAAATGCACAACACCAACAGTGAACGCTAATGTAAACTATGGACTTTGGGTGATAATAATGTGTCAATGTAGGTTCATAGGTTGTAACAAATATATCACTCTGGTGCCAGATGTGGTGGAGGAGGCTGTGCATGTGTGGGATCGGGAGATATATATGGAAATTTCTGTACTTTCTGCTCAATATTGCTGTGAACCCAAAACTGCTCTAAAAATAAATTCTATTTTTTTAAAAAAGAAATCACAAATAAATATTAGTTAAAATAACTTATAGTTGCAAAGAAAAAAAAACATTTATGCTTCCTTATTTTAAAAGTGAGAAAACTAAAGCCCAGAGATGTTAAACAAATTTTTTCCAAGTTACCATGATTAAAATATTAATGATATCTCAAAGGTGCCTTCAATTATTACATACCTTCATGTGATCCTCTAACACCCTTCAAATGGAATCTCTGAGTTATAGGTTTTGTTTTAAAGTAACAGACATCCAACTCAAAGTAGCGTTGTGTTAATGTGCAAATATGGACTTTAATGGATCGCCTACAAAACCACACTGAACCAAACAAAAGAGGAGAGCCAAATGTGGGACTTGGACTAGGAATGACTCATTGGGACTCATTCCCAGCCATATTCTTCCCCAGTAATTCTCATATCTCTATGTCTTTGCATATTGGCTTCATATTGGTCTTCTAACCTGTCAGAGAGTTGGAAAATGGGAAGGATTATTTGGTTGATAGAACCACCAAACCAACTTTATAATGCTGCTATGAATGGAGAGGATGGTGTCAACAATCCCAGGTAAAGACTGATTGAACCACGATGGTCAAGAGTCAAACTTTTAATGTTATTGTGGTCAGAGAGCAAGAATTCGAAGAAAATGTTGACCCCCTAATTAAATCCTGAGGCTAGAATGATGGGAGAAATTGCCCCAAAAAGGAGGAGTATAACATGGACATGGTACCAGAGAACTTGCTATAAATATAACAGGCAAGTAAATGTATGTCCATCTCAAGGAGGAAGGATTCATTGTCCTCACTTTACATATGATGGAAAGAGACAAAATTGACACTCAAAGAGAGTGTATGAGAAACTTTCCATGTATGAGAAACTTTTCCTGCCTTTGCATTGCTTTCCATAATTTCCTATGGATTCTTTCCTTTTCACATAATTTGCTTATGGGCAGAGAGGAATAAAATGTAGACTAAGCAAAAAGAGAAATCCTTTAGTGTTAAACTTGTGTGTGAAAGATAAAGAATGGTTCAGAGTTTTAGCTCTCAACTATGTTTCTTGTCCTCTGTCCTTCTGTACTCTCAATTAAGTGGATATTGTATGATAAATACATCTGAGACGTGACAGTACTATGAGAAATAACTAAAGTCAGTGGCCTCAGGTAAGTTTTACAATTGAAGGGACTCTATCCCTTTAACAGAACAGAAACTCCCACTGAAATTTGAATTTCATTAATTAAACCAAAACCAAGCAAGAAATTTATGTCGTGAGTGATATGTGATATTTTAAACTTTTTTTTTGTACCTAGAAGAAAGAGAATCTTCAATTTTTTACACACTTTCTTTTTCTTCATGCCCAGAATATATATGAAATTAAGACTTCTTGGTAGTAAATTTCTAGAATTTGTAGTTAAAAATCTCATAAAGTAAACTCCATTCCCAGATATTGTCACTAGGAAAGTCCACCAAACATGAATAGATAAGATCATCTTGGTCAAAGTTGAAAAAAAAATTTTTGACAAAATCCAAAAGCCATTTCTGATAAAATCTTTAAGAAGATTACAAATAGAAAGTATTTACCTGATAATATTCACCTATAATAAAACAACAGTTAACGTCATACTGGATGGTGAAAGCCTGAAAGCTTTCTCCCTAATATGAGGAAACAGACAAAGATGTCTGCTTTCATCAATTCTATTCAACATTGTACTGGAGGATTCTAGTCAGGACAATAAGGTAAGAAAGTCATTCATATTGGAACAGGAAAAGTATAGCTGTCTTTATTTGCAGATTATATGATCAAATATTAAGGGAATCCTATGGTATATATAAGAAAGTTACTAAAACAAAAAATTGAGTTTAGCAGGTTTGTAGGGTACAGGATTAGTATGCAAATTGTATTTTTGCATGCTAGAAATAATCAGAAATAAAAATTTTAAAACATCACTTAAATAGCATCAGAAATATAAAATAGGGATAAATCTGATAAATGATATATTAAGACTTATACACTGAAAACTACATAGCATTGCTGAGAAAAATTTTAAGAGACCTAAATAAATGGGAATTTATACCATGTCCATGGACTGGACGATTAAATATTTTAATATATCAGTTCTTCTGAAATCAATTAATAGATTCAATCCAATCCCAATAAAAATCCTAACAAGATACTTGGAAAAACTGACCAGGTGATTATTAAATTCATGGAAAATTGTGGAGGACCTAGAATAGCCAAAACAACTTTCAGAGAGAAGAACAATGTTGGAAGACATACTATCTGACTTCAAAAATTATTGTAGAGCTTTTGTAATCAAGACAGTGTGTGACTGACATCAAGACAAATACATCAGTAAAATTACACCTGTGGTCGATTGATGCTTTACAAAGTTGCTAAGGCAATTTAAGGGAGAAAGGACAGTCTTTTCAATAAATGGTGCTGAAACTATATTAGATATCCATATATATACTTAACATAGTTCACACCATACACAAACATGAACTCAAAATTGACCATATGTAAAACCTACATTATACGAGACTTCTAGAAGAAAACCTTTGTGACCTTGGGCTGAGCAAAGATACAATGTTAAAAACGCAACTCACGAAGAAAAAAGAAAAAATAAATTAGACTTCATCCAAATGAAGAACTTCTGCTCTTCTATTCACTGTTAAGAGTGAAAAGCAGATCACAGATTAGGATAAAATATTTGTAAATTAAATATTTTAGAAAAGACGTTTATGAAGAGGTATATAAAAAACATACTATATCAATAATAAAAAAATCCAACATAAAAATGTGTGAGATATTTGAACAGACACTTGACCAAAGATATAGAATAGCGAATAAGAACAAAATAATGTTCGATATCATTCGTTTGGTGCTATCAAATTTAAATGACAGTGATATCACTCTACACCTATCAGAATGTCTAAAATTAAAGACTGATCATACTGAGTGTTGTGGAGGAACTGCAATCCCCTTACCTAATGGTGGAGATATAAAACCTTACAAACACGATGGAAAACAGTTGGTAGTTTCTTTAAAAAGTTAAAACTTCTATCTACCATATGACTCAGCCATTCTATTTCTAGGTATCTACCCAAGAGAAATAAAAGCAAGCATATGTTTACATAAGGACTTTACAGGAATGTTCACAGTACTTTTATTTGCAATAGCCAATATCTGGAAACAACCCAGATGTTTATCAAGAGATGAATGGACAAATAAATTGTGGTATATTCATGTAATAGATTACTCTTCAGCAACAAAAAGGAATAAAATATTTATACATGTAACAGTGTAGATGAACCTCAAAATAACTATATTGAGTAAAAGAAATCAGGTTTTAAAAGTGCTCACTGTGTAGAAACTAATATATAGCAACAAAAAGCAAGCAGATCAATGGTTGCCTGGAGACATGAGGAGATAAGAAGGAGTGGGAGGGATGGAATGCAGAGCTGCTTAAAGAAACTTTTTGGGGTGATTGGCATGTTCACTATCTTGATTTTGAGGATGGTTTCACGGTACATATTTAAGCAAAACATCAAATTTTATCATTCAAACATGGGCATTTTATTTGATGCAATTATACCTCAATATAGATGTTAAACAATTTAAAAAAAACATGAACACATAAATTCCCAGTGTAGACAAAGGGAAGTTATTGCCACTAAGACATTTAATTAAAAAGCATAAATACTAAAAGTCCAATGAGATGATAATTAATGGAAGTTGAAAAAGTAAAAGAAGCTCAGCGCCAGCAATACGACATAAAGGGTTTAAGGAAATGCAGAATGGCCCAAAAGAACCTCTGCCACTAGCATTCTTCAGGAGACATTTTGCAGATGTGGCTCAGTGACAGAGGACAACTAGCCTGGCAAAGACAAACATACAGTTCAGTCAGAGGATTCTGCCAAAAGATTAATTTTTTTTCTCAATGTTAGCATTTACGCACTGACATTGAATTTTAATGCCTTTGTAAGTGGAGTTTTATAACAATTTATATAACTATAAGCTCGCTTTATCTAAAACACCACATCCTCCAAGATGCTGTATATTATTTAGCAGTATGTATGACCACTCCTCCTGAAAATGCATTTTCTAGCTCTAACCTTATTTCAATTATAACTCTGAAAACTCCCTGTCTTCTTCTTCTTCTCCATGTTATACTCTCAAATATGAGTATTCCTCGAGATAGAGTCTTTGGATATTCATTATTTATCTATGCATCCACCTATCCATTCATTCGTTTAATGAAAATGTATCAAGTGTCCAGACTTGGTTAATCTCTGTGCCAGGCTCTAGGGATAGCTGATAATCCCCACCCTCAAATATCTCCTATCTGAAGTCTTCCCTGACTATTCTAAGGAAAGTTATCATAATCTCTATTAGTCGCTCACAGCATTTATATGGGTGACACATGTGCATTTACAGCTTTCTACCATAAAGGGATTTTCTCTAAACAGTGTCTTTAGTTCTGATTGATGTCAGAACCATATTGGGGAGGATATTTCCTAAACAAATCCTTCAGGTCCACAATCTCAATTTTTGTCATTTTATTTGTCAAAATAAAAATTGCACTAGACACAGTTAAACAGGCAAGGAAGATTTTATTCAAGACTATTGCAATAGCAGAGAGAGACTGAACTCAATTTCAGGAAAACAAAAGATGGGAGGGTTTTCAAGCTCTGGTGTGAACAGTAGAACAGCACTGGAAGATGCCAAGGGGAGAGGGTTAAGCAATGGGCTACCTTGAGCACTTTGAGTTATTCCTGAGTTTGCAAATGCTTTTCTGTGTGATTAGGCCATCTGTGTTTGATAATTGGCACCCATTGATGTTAGGCCTCTAGCCTCCCACAGAGACTGAGAAATAGGAGTGCTGTGTCCTTTGAAATGTACATTTCAAAGGAATGGTTCTCAGGTCCTTGAGAAAGACATTTCTTGTGTTGTAAAACCAACAAGAGGCTGGGAGAATATTTACATATATTTCAAAGGAACAGAGAAAGAATTTACAATTGCAAGTTTTCTAAAGTAAATTCAATAAGAAAAATGAGTTCGGGGCCTATAGTCAGGAAGAAAACTGTCTGAAGTTTAGTCAACGCTGAGGGTTTGAATATTAAGGCTGTCTTGATCATATTCCTTCAGTTGACCATGATATCATTCTTGAAGCAGCAAGAAAATCAGGACTGCCATTTAATACAACACTACAATATTCTGTGTCAAAAGTATGTGTTAGAGTTAAACAAAAGTGGTTGTTAGCACAGGTTCTTTTAGTGCATCTAAATATTTTGAAACTTAAAACTCCTAAGAGATGGTAGAGCGGGGGAGAACATTATTCATATAAAAATTTCCACACAAAGAAAATGCTAAAACAGTTGTATAGCCAGCTTTATTTCATATAACTCTCCATGTGAGATTAAAATGAGTTTGTATGCTGGAACTTTGATCTTTCAGAACACTACAAGATGAGCTGTAGCAACAACAGAAGAAGTAGAGAAAAGGCATGCTGACTGAGTTTATTTTTACTTCTCTTAGGTCAAACGACACCTGTTGACAAACTAATATGCAAGACAGAATTCTAATTTCTTTATCTAAACATTTCTTCTTACATTTTTCCTTTGCCCATACCCTCTCCAAAGAAAGAAACATGTTACTTGGCATCTGTCTTCTCCTACTTGAGTACGTTTTGTCAGTAATGTCAAGAGGTCTCTAAAAGTTTGGTCCAAGTTTACTAGAAAATTAAAAGACCATGATTTTGCTTCAAAATTCAATAGTTAAGAGCGTATCTAGGGAATGGTTAGCAAATTTTACTATGCATTCTAATCAACTGCAGGGCAGGTTAAAGACTGCTGGGTTCCACTTCCAGAGTTTTTGATTCATTAAGTCTGAGCCCCAAGAATTTGAATTTCTAACAAGTTCTCAGGTGATACAAAGACTGATGCTTCAGAGACCATATTTTACTCCTGAAAATTTCACTGATTCCTTCTATATAGGAGTCAGCAAATGTTTTCTGTAAAGAGCAAATATTTCAGGCTTTATTGGACAAGATCCAAAATCAAGGATGTTATTTAGGGACTTAAATAAAAGAGAGAAAATAATTTTCCTTAAATTTTTGATTGACAAAAATTCAGTAGATAGTAACAATGATTTTGCTTTTTTTTTTTTTTTTTTTTTTTGGAAAGATCTACTAATGAGAAGAATGGGATAACATTTTGTTTAATTGATGTTCAAAGTTAGTGTTTTCTAACATCAAATCAATTACAAATGTTCATCTATAAATACCAGCCTTAACTCATAGGCCACACTAGAAGGAGGGCCAGATTTGGCCCAGAAGCTGTAGGTTTGCTAATCTCTGCTATACAGTAACATTAAAAAGAAAATCACAGAGTCATCAATAATTGAACATAAGAGGATGCTTAGAAAATCAAATCCAATCCTCAGTTACAGGTTAGGAAAATGAGATCCAAAGTGATGAAAAAATGTGCCTAAGGATTCCTTACAACAAATCTTTAACCTATAAAATAAAAATTTTAAAATAGGACTTAATCAAATGTGAGGAACTTGTATCAGTTACATATTATTTCTGGTAAAGAAAAAGAACTCGATAGGCTAACAGGAGAAAAATCAATACATCTCTGAGAAACACTCATTTAAATTATTAATTGAGCATATACGATGTGCCAGGGATTTTTCAAGGGGTTGGTGGTGTATGAGGACACATGTTAAGAATGTGGATGAGTCATCATCCACAGCAAAAAAATGCAAATAAAAAATTACTGAGACACTTTTATCTACGTTGAGATAATTGATACTTAAACATTAGTAGAAGGATATCTGGTAACAACTGATTTGAAGACATATCCCCTAGGTAAAGAAATCTCACTAAAAGATAGCTCTCCTACAATGTATTACATTCACTATTCACAGAATCAGTTTCACTTATAGTTGGAAGGGTAGTACAATAATACTCAAAGAGAGGTCATCAATGAACATGATATTCCTGCAGTATGCCGAACAGAATACTAACGTAGTATTCCTCTTAATGGGAATTAGTCCATTGGCAATAAGGCAATAATAAAGAAAAGAACAGGTAAACAGATCTTGCTTCAACTGTAAGTATCACCATAGAGAAGCATGTGGTGCTAAAAACTATATCGCACATTTTCTCCAGACTAGGTACATGACAGTGTCCAGTAAGATTGGAATATAAATAACTGTTGCTGGATGATAGTAATGGGGTCCGTGTAATGATTGTTTGATGCCTAGAGTATTATAATTCAAGAAACAAAGTGATTATTTCTACAGTTCAGCTGTATAAATATTCCTATAAAAATGTCTATGTTTCTTCGTGGAATTCAGACCTTATAGAACAGAATAATTTCCTAAAAAAAGAAAAAAGAAGTATTTTCACGGTAGAAAATTTTTAGTAGAAGAGAGTTAGAAGACATTCCTTCTCATATCATGTGTTGTTGAAATGAGGGAACAGAGAATTCTTGCCTTTCTGGGTCTTACTAAGAATAAGAAAAGTTCAGTTGTTTCTTAAATACTGTTATCTTCAAAGAGCTAGTAGTCAGAGAAGAGTACTGCGCTTTCACATTGTACTTTCAATGATATTTTTCTAGACATGTCAGTCTAGACATTTATCACATGTCTTGATTAAGTGGAATTATATCATATATTGATATCTTTGCAAACGATGTAACAAATATTTAATGTAGAGTAGCCTAAGCAATTTTAAGCATGGGGATGTATGTGATGATAATCTTGTTAGACTGAATGTCATCTCTTCATCCCTGGCCCCCACAGTAGCACAACTTCTGAAAATGCAAAAGCCTCCCTTTCTACAGTGAGGACCTCTAGGGTAAATAATATGGTCTTCAGGGTGGCCAGAGAAGTCCTCATTTTTGCCACCACATGATCATTGCTTTTCATGTGTCTTCATCCTTCCTAGGCTCACCATGACATTTCCGAAGTTATCTATATGAACATCAGCTGCACAGTCGTGGAAGCTGTTTCCGAAAACTGAAGTCCTTCTTACAAACTTCTCCAACATCATACTCTTAGGTAAAACTAATCCTGTTAGATTTCATGGTGGGTCTTGAAGATAGGTGTTCCAAGTGGTTGATCAGGTTTACTCGGTTTACCTAGCTTCTCTACATGAGACGCTACATAGCTTGTGGGATTCCAATTCTTTCTCCAACAAAATGAATGATTCCCTCATACATCACATTCTTTTGGGGCAGCGGATTGATCTGGCTAAACACAAGTCCTAAATTGCTGGGAAAAGAACACCTATTACTTAGCTTCCTTGTGGGATTTTGTTTGAATAAAGGATTGAATGAATGAAAAGAGCTCTCTCTCTCTAAGACCTTGTTATTTACGTCTTTGCTGTGTCATAAATATTATTTAATTGCCCTACGGAGTAAGTTACTAAACTGTGTCATCCCAAATTGCCATCTCACAGAAATTGGTGAAATGGATAAAAAAAATCATTAGGCAAGCCAAGATTAAAAGACTTCACACTTGAAAGGGAGAAGACATGCATTTTCTTTTAACAAAGAATTAAGGCTATACTGTATATATAGAGATTTTGATGTGGAAAAGGATATATGAAGATAATTGTGATTCTCATAGTAAAGCTGGCAATAAGGTCACATACATATATTTAGAGAGGAAGCAGAGCAACTCAGATAAGTAGCATAAATGTCGGGGTGGCTAAGTGGCCATAATGAGATTATAAGTACAATTAGAGTCTGTTCCCTTGCTTAATTAGCATGTTCATCCATCTGAAATACAAAGAAAGTGAGCAGTCAATGAATAGACAGAATAGAGACTACAAATTTTTTTATTCATGTAAACAGTGGCATTTAGGATTGAAAAGTGCATATTTCCATTACACATTGCCAACATTTTCTTTTTCCCTTCTCTTGAGTCAGTAAGATGCATCTCTGTTCCAGACTTTGATGTTCAATAGTTCCAGGGTTTATATGCAGCACTGATTTCTCCATTTAATGCAATATCCGTAATCATACTCATCATCATCACAAAATGTTTTACATATTCCTTTCACTTTTTGGCATCTCTCAAATCTATACTTTGGTTCAAAGTTACTTCTGGCTGCAATCAAGAAAGACATCTAAAGTCATCAGTCTATTTATTCCTTTGGGGTCTTCTTACTAAGGGGAGAAAAAAAGTCTGTTTTAGTAATAAAATCATGCATGTGGGAGATGGAGAGTGTGGGATGTCAGGTTGTTTTACAGCACAATTTATCGGTTGTTTCAGAAGGTGACCAAGCTACAAACATTTTACTCGCACAAGGTGTGTATGTCCTTCTCTTACAGCTCACATCAGTACTAACCTTCAACTGGCTCCTAGGGGCTCTTGACCTCCTGTCTCTTTTGCTCACTCTGTTAAGACCAGATTTATTCTCCCATGCTTTCATTAAAATAATGTTTATAATTCTTTAAAAACCTATAATTTTCATTTTCATGTTTTCTCAATTTTTTAAACCTACTCTTATTGCCTTTTCACAGTACCATTTGTTCAATGCTTTTTTTCTCCATTCCAGACCTTACTCTTAAATGAAATTTTCTTTCATTGTACTAGAACAAATGGATATGTCTCTTTCACCAGTCTACAGTAATAATGAATGAATAACATAACATGATTTAGTACCTAATTGTATGTATTTTTCTTAAACATTTGTTATGATACTTTTATTCTTGCTGCCAAAACATAAACCCCTAGATGATAGTTAAGATTTCCTCTGATTCCAAGCTCACAGCTTTGTGTTCATACATTAAACTATAGTAAATGGAAGCAAATATTGTTACTTTAAGATTTTATTTTTCTTAATGACTCACTTATATTGCAACCAATGCCTTTTGAATAGAAAAGAGACTTTGAAGTCAGGCTTATTTTTTCTCCCAATTTTATCATAGTACTTACTTATCTTGGATAAATCATTCCACCTAGATGCACGACAAAATATAATAAACATAGCTATCACAAATATATTTTGAATTTTAAATTTTGCATGTGTGTGTCTCAGGAAAAATAAAGCAAACAATTTCATTAAAATTTGGAAAATGAACTGAATTGAATTGAGATTAAAGTTACACAATGTCAACTCATAGATCCTAATTATCGGTATAGAACCTAATTGCAGTTCAGAATGGTGTTTCATTTCAATTCCATGTGGCAGGTGTTTGAGTACCTAGTATTCTCCAAGCATTAGATCAAGAACTGCACAGAAACTTCAAATGTAGATAAGACTTCAAATTAATTTCATTAATTAATGAATTAATATGATTAATTCAAATTAATGATAATAAAGTTAGTAAAAAGGAGGGGGAAGTTAAGCTTAAAGTACAAGAGATTGTCAGGAGGGTTTTGACATGGGAATATATGTATCTCATTTGGGAGTGGGAAGCTAACTTATGATGACAGAATTCCTGGCCACTGGTGAGTTTTGTTGAAATCTAAATTTATTTCAGAGCCATATTTGATATAACTTAATGTAGGGAAGAGCAGGATGCATGATTGCATTTCCCTTATTTTTTCTCTTTTTTTTAAAGTTTTGTCCTGAGCTAACATCTGTTGCCAATCTTCCTCTTTTTTTTTTTCCTCCTCAAACCCCCAGTGCACAGTTGTATATCCTAGTTGTAAGTCCTTCTAGTTTTTCTATGTGAGCCACTGCCACAGCATGGCAACTGACAGATGGGTAGTGTGGTTCCGCAACCAGGAAACAAAACTGAGCTGCCAAAGTGGTGAGGGTACTAAACCTTAACCACTGGGCCATCAAGACTGGCTCATATTTCACTTTTTTTTAAACTTTTGTTGGGATAGGTACTTTTTAAGCCAATCAACATTCCTCAGACCCTAATATCTTGTCAATCCACCAAATCCATGTTGATTTCTAAGATATGTTAAATTCAGAACAGAGAAGTGTGAATTTATAGTGCTCTTTAGTAACATTAAAAATAAACTAATGTTGTTTTTATTTTTCATTATTCCAAAGAGCTGAAATGTCTTAAATTATGAAGAAATTTATGGAACTACATGATCTGGTTCTATCATTTCTTAGTTATCTGCAATAATGTATCATTTTAGAACCACACCTATGTCATGTGAAAATTGTGAATGAGAATAACACAACTTCATAGTGTTGTTGTGAAAATTGGTTATATAATATGTTATAAACTGTACAATTCTGCACAAATGCCATCCATGAGTGCATAAGTATTCATGTGAGGTGATTGAAACTTGTTGATATATATCACATAAAAACAAAAAGGAATGACTGCTTGGAGGAAGGACACTTTCAGATACTAATACGTCTGCATGTTTTAAATATCACTGGAGAAATAAGGCCTATGATAACTAATTTTCATGAAAAGAGAGAAATGCAATCACTAATTTAGGACCCTATAAAGGGTATATATTTTCAGCTTTGTGGTTTGGGAAGGAGATTGAGAAAAATATTTATTGGTAGTGGAAGTAATAGTGAACAAGATAATCTCGGGAAAGCTTATAAAACAAGAAGAAAAGGGATTCAGGGACAAAACAGTAGAGGCCACTTCATTTAAGGAGACTATCAAAAATGGAAAAGTCAATTAATAATTGTCAAAATAGTGACAATTCTAACAGTGTTGAGACTTCTAGCAAGATGAAGAATTAAATTAGGCTTTTGGGTTTGCTTTTTAGGAAAACATTTATAACATTAACAAGGAAAATTTCAGTTAATTGATGGGGTGAATATATTGGGGAGAAGAGTGTAGAAGATTTGATAAAGTGGAGACTATGACTGCTTTTCAAGAAATCTGGTGAAGAACAGAATAAGGCAGATTAGAAAGTAGCTTGAAGGAAAAAATTCTCTCATGAAATCTAACTGTACAATTGACTCTACATTTTACATCTCCAGAATCCCACCATTCCTCATTGTTTTTATTGTTACCCCCCTGGACTGAGTCACCATAATGTATTATCTATATTATTTTAATACCTCATCACGAAAACACTTCAGAGAGGTCTTCTTAAAACAAAATTCAAATCATGGTTTCCCTCTGGCTAAAACCCACTGGATTTCTCTCAGAATAAAAGGTGTGATCCTTTCTAGTTCCTGAAAAGCTCTGGGTAATCTGTCAACACGTTTCCTTTCTGACCACCTCTCCCAGGACTCTTCTCCTGAGTCACCCTTTTCCAGCCAGCCTTGCATTCCTCACAGATCTCAAGTGTGCTCCCAGGACCACTTCTTAGCCTCTTTCAATTTTTTCCTCAAATGTCACCTTCTCAATAAGGGCCCCCCGAAAAATCTTACTTAGAATTATTATAGCCCACCAGCATCTTGGAGTCCCTTAACTTGATTTATCACCTTTTAATATAATTTGCTAATTTATTATGTTTACTGTTTGTATTTGTCTCCACCTCTATAGAATATGAGCTCCACAACGACAGGGAATATTGTTTGTTTTGTTTATTGATGTGTCCCAATCTTATTACAATATGGCTAACACATAGTAGGTTCTCAATGAGTACTGTGAAAATTACTTAAGGGAAACTCATTTAAAATGAGGTCAGAAGGCCAGAGGCGGGAGCTCCCAGAGAGTACCACTGGAGGTCAATTACAGGAAAAATAGTCATTTACAGACCCCAACAGAAATTGTCAACAGAAAAGAATCATTAATTATAGGAATAAAGGTACACTGCATCCCAAACAGAAATCTACTACCCCAGCAACTCGACCAATGAGAAACCATCACCACCCTGAACGCTTACTTTTCTCCAGTGGACTTTCATTCGAAACAACCCCTCACAATTAGCTCCTTTTTCTCTGGAAAATAACAGAAAAATAAGTTCCTCTCCCTTATTTTTTGGACTTGCCTATGGTCTGCCATAGCATGCATGTCCCAAATTGCAATTCTTTGGCTATTCCCTTATAAACTCTTTTTTCTGGTAAAATAACTAGCTATTTTATTTTTAAGGTTGACAGTATTTACTGAATTGGTAAATAAATGAGAGAGGGTGTGTGGAATGCAGTATCTAACTCATTTATTATCAGTGTTATGAACTGATATCAATTCTTTGCAGGGCAGATCCCATGTCTTGTTCATTTTTTAGCTATCAAATTTGATAGTTCTTAAAGCTCAGTTTGTAATCAATAAATAACAGTTCCTTAAGATAGGAGTTATAATTTTTTTGTCTTCACATCCAAAAATCCATGACATCATACCTGGGAAGAAGCAAGCCATTAATCAAATGTCGGAATAAATAAATTACTAATTGGAATTAGATTTTGTTCTTGCCCGAGGACATTGAGGTGAAACAAATTCTGAAGTAGATTGGGATTGGATGTATGATATCAGGTTGGATTCTAATTCTTCTCTTCCTAGTCCCGTGCTAGAATTTGATGGTGATATACTTCAGTTCAACATAATAACTTTAAATTGATTCAGGTGTGTATTAAGCTATTAAATAGCAACAAAAATATCCATTACCTGATGGTGTCTAATTTATCACAGTCACTGCTAATCGAGACTCACAGAATACTAACAGGGAAGGGAAATAAATAGTGTCATGGAAATTTAGATTCTAGGCCAAAGGAGGGGAAAATGCAAAACTTTCAGCTCTTTAGAGCTGACTAGTTTAATTCAAGATTATCTAGTTGTTTTGTCAATTTACGTGATGAAAATGACAATGTATGATAAAGAAAGTTTCCAGAAATCTTCCCATTTATTAATATTTGCCTTTTGTTTGTTTGTTAATAAATTCTTAGGACAATATGAATAATTAATGACATCTCTTTCTATTTAAAGAAACAGGCTGCAGAACTTCATCAAAGGGGGTTCTAGAATTTTCAACTGATATTACACAAAACAAACAGTTAAAAGATTTCTGCAGGGAAGGATATTAATTTCATAGTTGAAGCTCATGTTCTCCTTCGAGTTTGTCACCTTTGTTTCTTGGGCTGAAGGCAGAGGTTGGTGGCTTGAATATACACTAGACTACACAAGGAGAGATCAGCTCAGAAATTTAGAAGGTTTTGGCTTCTCTGTCAAGCACTGAAGGATGGGGATTCTACCAGTATAGACTCCTTCATGTACAGAGATGCCTCAGGTGTATTCTAGAAAACCTCTCACCATCTACTGCTTCTCGGTGGCTGCTAAAATTCTTATTTGCCCTACATTGATAGTATATTAGTCTTCTCAATTCTATTGCATAGGTCTTGATGTAATGATGGCCCAGTGTCTGGTTAGGTAGGATAAATAATCAAACTTTCGTTTCAAGCACTTAATTTTTCTAATCTCCTTTTCAACATGGCTGATACCTTTATTTTCAAAAAGTTAGGCTAATTTTTGGGAGGGGGCACCAATATATCATCTCTAGCCCATATATAATAATGTGAAAATTTCAAATAGGTGTTTTTCTCATAAGACAGAAAATGTATTTACTACCTGAAAACACAACTGATATTTTTGTTTCCATTTTTATTTTTAAATTTCTGTGAGAATGAGTTCTCAATTATAAATCAGTTGTTTTAAACCAGGGAAGATTTTACCCCAAGGAGGGTATTTGGCAATGTAGGTAGACATTTTTGATTATCACAATTAGGGGAGGGGATGTTATTGGCATCTGGTGGGTAAAGGCTAGGGATGCTGAGAAACATCCTGCTCCTAAAGATACAATGCACAGGACAATTCCCACAGGAAAGAATTGTCTGGACCAAAATCTTAATAGTGCTGAGATTGAGAAACCCTGTTTAAATGGATATTGTAAAAATGCTTTTGAAGATAATTACACTACAAGGGAACACATTGAGCAAAGTCTATTTTAAGCTATTAAAATATATGAAAGATAATGCATGTAACCCTCCAATGTATGTTTAGCAAATAATTGTTTCATAGTGGGAACTCATGTGTATTAAAATAAAACACTAAAAATTAAACAGTCCCTTGTGGTGGAAATTTGTCTAGAAACTTTATCTACATAGAGAAAAGTCTTTCCCTGTGCATGTCACTGTAATGGATAATGCTTAGGATGCACATAGACTCCTAGATCTCATATCTGCATTTAGAAAATAGAATGAGATGCCACAATAAAAATATCAAGAGAGTAGCTAGGGCCTAGAAAATCTTTGACTTCTTATCTCCTTCTGAGTCCAAGTCTGGCCCACGTGTATCCACTCAATAAAGTTCCTTTTTCTTTAGTTTAATTATCAAAAGATTATTCAATTTAATTTTGGGAGAAAGGGAAGTTTCTGTTTTATTACTATGTTGTGGTATTGATGGTGTTTTTTGAAAAAGAATTCTGAATTAATACACATTACTAAATCGTATTCCTAAACTTATAAAAGAAGCAGAATTTGCATTATTGAATAGAAACTGTGTGACACAGATTTATGGTTGAGGGTGTCGGGGGGAAAATACTATGGACCTTCAGAGGAAGCAGTAAGAGGAACTCAGGCAGAGTGGAGCTGAGGAGTGAAGACTGTGCCTCCTTTCTTTTGCTGGGTATCTCCTCAGACAGGATTATCTCTCAGGATTGAGGAGCTGAATTCAGCTGTTAGTCACAGTGTGGGACTTCCTTGGTCAAAATATTTTTAATTATGTATAGTCTCTTCTCCTTTATGAAATTCTTCTCTTCCTTTTTTTACTCTCTCTTCTATTTCCTGATACACATTTTTCTCCAGTAAATAATAAAGATGGAAATTGGAGCTGGTTGTTATTTTCCTCTGCTCTTCTGTTCTTACACTCTGGTCATTCTCTCACTTCAGCTCTGTCTCTCTCATGAGAAGGACCTGCACTCTCACTGTCCAGTCTCATAAGCCCAGTGGATTTATATTTTTATTGGGATAATCTATAGAGCAGTGCTTAATAACAAAATAACAGCACATTTCTGCTGGAGGCTTGTATCTGAGAAATATGCTTCTCTCATTTCTTCGACCTAGAGTTTCTCACAACATTACTTATGTCGACTAACACAAGATACATAGAACTTTGAATAGTTCTTGAGGAATTTCCATAAAATAAATTCTACTTACTTCTGGTACCAAGAGATCAAGAGAAAACGCAATGTAAAGGCACCAGATATGTATGTGACGTAGAACCACATCTGAATGGTTCAACATTCAATTTTATTTAATTCTTTGTGTATTACAGAGATACACAGGCCTTGGGGGATATGCTGGGAAGACTTAGTAACTGGTCTTGTCTTCTTGGAGCGTGTGTCTCTTTCTTCTGTCATCTTTATTTCTGCAAGCAGCAATGAGTTGCAGGTCTCATGCAGTAAGCAATCCTAATTTCATTTTCATGGCACTCAAGTTTACATCGACCATTACCCCTTCTGCACTCTCTCCTCAAATCCAAGCTACCATACTGGGGATATCTCTTTTTGGCTGTAAGAAGGAAAGAATGACTGTAATTAGCAATCTAGCTATGACACACCCATATTTTAAAAGGAGAAAGTTCAGGAAGCAAAAGACCATAGAGTAGGGCAAAAGAAAAAGCCTCCCTTCTTCTTTATGACTGTGAGAATCTTACTGAGGGAAGTTTAAGTGAATGTACTGTCCCATGGTGCAAGGTAAATCCTGGAAATCAGAAAGCGTCTTAGACCTAAGTTAGGTGTGCCAGCTGACTTCCTTACTAGTGACTGGAGAGCAACTCAAGGATAGTTTCCAAAGTCAATAGTAAAAAAGTGCTTGTAATTTATCTTCTGTCAGGCTCAGTCTCTGCAATCATCTAATTGCATTTGGGTTCCCCCATTTTCTGTCTCAGAAACATTATTTGGACTGAATGTTTTGCTTTATGAGTTCTTCAAGAGATTTCCGCTGAAGCTTGATTTTATTTTCTAAAATGTTGAGAGTTGGGTAATGTTAGGCAATTTGTCTGAATTCCTACAACTCCCCTGGACATTTTTGGATTTACTTCCCCAAAGAAATGATCTAATTTAGACACAAATCTGATGACAGCATTGATAAAAAAAAAAAAATTTCGAATGACTAGGTGTGGCCATTGTTGGCCATTGCATGATTTCTAAAATGATCAGTGCTCCAAGCTATATGTTTCATCTTGGAGCTTGGAGATTGACATTCAGTACAAGTTTATTATTTAGGCTAGTAGGGAATACTTGGGGAATTGGGGGATGTTAGTCTAATAGGCTGTAGGATCCATTCCAAACCAAATATATTTTAATTTTATATTTCACGTTATACACTGGTCTATGTATTTTCAGAAGCCCCTTGTTTTGGAGTCTTTTCTGTATATGCATCACTTTTGATAAGTATTCATGTTACTCATATGGTGAGGTCAAAGGGAAAATGTGTGGGAGAATACTAAATTTTTCAGGTGGCTGACCAAAGGGCAGATTCAAGTATTTTCATATATTTGTGGTATGCAAGCAAATAAATTTTACTACTAATTTCTGCAATTAATTAAGGTTTGGTGTCTCAATCAGTTCCTTTAAAGGTCAAGCATTTCTGCCTGGATGTTCTGTCTTCATTTCCAACAGATAGTGGTGAGTAGTGATACTTATTAGTAAGTTCCTGGATTCAGAACTACATTCTCCATATTGTTGACATAAATAGCTGATATAAAACCTAGTTCTTCTATTAAAATTAGCTCTCTTCTCACTGTAACTGAAGCAATGCAGAATATGACATAGAAGAAATAATAGTTACTCTGCACACATTAAATATTAACTTCTAAATATCATTATTTATTCTATAATTTCTGAGGAGTTACTATTATCAAATCCATATGTGATTTGCCAGTGACAGAAAGAAACCTGAATTATACTCACTTTAGATGAGTTCTGCCACATTTGACATTGTTGTCCAATATTTCACCCAAAACTGACCTTGCCCCTTCTTTTATTCACTCTTTGTCTTATTTCACCTTTCTAAAAATAGTATTGTCTTCTTTCTCCTCATTATGACCTCTAAATAGGAGTCTGTGTCTTTGAATCACTAATATTCATCTTTACAAGCATCCATCCACTTAGTCAACTATTGAGTATATTCCTCCTTAAGCTCTATGCCAGTGCTTACAGCCAAGTTTCTCACTCAGCACTATTGCCTTTCAGGTTGGACAATTCCTTGCTGTGGGATGCTGTCCTGTTCATTGAAGGATGTTGAGCAGCATCCTCGGCCTCTACCCGCTAGATCCCAGTAGTACCAGTTGTGACAACCTAAAAGTTCTCCAGACACTGCCTACTATCTCCTTGGGGGCAAAGTTGCCTCTAATTGAAAACCACTATTCTAGTGGTGCCATGATAAGCAGAACATATGTCATCTGTGCCCTTGGATGCATGGTTCAAATACTGTCTTCTCTGTGAAGTCTCTGCCGATCACTTTCAGGAAAGTGACCCTCCTTTCCACTGCTCACAAATCACCTCATATGTAACATTTGTATCGCATTTATAACGTTTGAACATTCTAGGGAATTCCTTTAAACAATATATAAAATCCCACTTACTATATAAGCTAGAAATGGGCAAGATATTTCCGCAAAGATTTCTCAACTCATAATTTTTTATTTCCACTCATCTGCTACGTTATTCCTTAGGCTACCATTAACCTCCTGGGAAACAAGGGGACAAAAATCATGACAACCCTTTCAGCACAAAACTATACTATCCTATAATCAAAGCACAAGTCAGATTTAAAGAAAACTGATTATTGGCAATAACAGATTTTTCGGTTTGGCAGATAAGGTGAAACAATAGGTAAGAGTGAAACAATACCTCATTTCTAGACATTTGGTGGATTTACAACCTCTAGAAAATGAAGAGGAAAGCTGAGTGACTTCACCAGAAATTTCCCTGCACAGAAAATTTAAGGACTTTTATCTAGACATCTTTTCATCTGTAACTGTCTGACTAGGAAAAGAATGAATTTTTCCACCACAATTTTGAGTAAGAACTTTCACCATCTGAAAGTGAGATATAAAAACAACTGAAACTCTAAAAGAGTCATAGATATGACATTTAATTTTTTTCTTTTAATTCAGCCACCATATGTTGGTGAACTATAAGGTGAAAGGCAACATTCTTATTGCTCTATTATTTTCTAAAATGCCTATAGTCCATATCGCACCTCTTCTAATTTTTTGGAGAAATTATATATATCGACATATTTATTTTATTTTGAGTTTTTTTGTCTGTAATGGTAGGAGTTCCCCAAAAATGTGATACATGAGTGATTAACAAAGACAATGGCCTTACTTTGAAAATATAAGAAAAAATATACAAAAACTTAATACTACTGATGTTGCAATCTATATCACTGTATCACCCAAGTGGTTTATAATTTCTAACTCTAAAGGATGCATGATTTTTAAATTTGTTGACAAAGGTACAAATAATTTTAGTTATTAGTAGGGGTATCTGATAGGCTGTTATGAAGAAAAACTAAACTAATAAAACATAAAAACACTTGTCATAGTTGTCTATTAATGGTAGCTATTGTTGAAATTAAAAGAAGAAAAAGATTTATAACATGTTAAAACCTATGAATCTCTATAGAAATTCTTTTTGGCCATTTCTAGATCTGGAAAAAATCCAGAGATCCTTTTCTAGCAATTTTTGAATGGAGGGAGAGGAAGCTATTTTCTTAGTTAAATTAACAACTGCATTGTTTGTTACTTAATTAATGCTTGGCCCCTATTTAGAACTTTATTCAATTACAACATTTGAATGATAATTTTTCAGTTTGTTATGTGTAAATTTTTAGATTGTCATGATGGACTCTATAATATTCACAATGAAAGAATAATCTGGTCTCCTAGGCCTCTATTATAATTTCTATTGGCCCTAAAAATATCATCCAGGTTCTAAAAAGGAATATTTTCCTGAGAGTTAGTGAATTTGAGCCTGATTTCATTGCCAGTATCATAAATTGGGTAGACTTAAGTTCATCCTTTCTTCTTAAGCTCTTTAAGAAGAAGGGAGTAGAGTCAATGACAGCTCCATCTCCGAAACTTAGTATTCGATTTCTGTACAATTACTACTTACACATTAATTCAGGAGAAGGGAATCTTGTTACATACCTGATGTGAAGAGATAGTCTTTGAGGCAGAAAAAAAAAATCTCACAAAAAATATAGCTCGTGTACAAGGTATTACACTCAGCATTCAAGTAATCTGTAGCACTCAAAGACAGAAGGGTAGTGACCAGAAATATTTAAAGAAAAGCTAACAAGGGATATAATTTGCCTGTAGAACTGAATATAAAGAAAGGCTTCCTACTAATTGTATACTGGAATGGGTTAAAAAGAAGGAAAACGTAAATAGATCTTTCTCTAACACTGAACAATCTACCCCTTACCAGTTGATTAGGCTAAAGAATATTTTATCCAGCAAGACTAGATTCTAACAAATTGTTGCAGGGTTAAGGTGATGAGACTAATGTATTGATCTTATGGGTTTTTTTAACTTTTTATTTTCAAGTCATTTTAGATTTACAGAAGTGTTGCAAAGATAATAGAGGCCAACTTCCCCTCATGGTAACATCTCACTTAACCATACTACATTTATCAAAACTAAGAAATTAATATTGGCATAATACTGTTAACTAAACTACAGACTTTATTCACATTTCACCAGTTTTCCCACTTTTGTCTTTTTTCTTCTGTTCCAGGATCCAATCCAGAGTACCACATTGCATTTAGCATAAAAATCTTTCAATTCCCATGTTATTACCATACTTTTAACAAGAAACAACTGACATCTCAAATTCATTAGCACAAATATGCCCATATATTTCCATGTTACCTGGTAAAATAGTGACCCAAAAGAGCAGAATAAAGAAAAAGAGATGAATCTTCATTGTAGAGAGTTTCTTAGGAAAAAAGTGTCAACAGATCTTTTTCAAGTCAGGTTTTTCAAATAAGGAAACAGAGAACCCTTTTATTTATAGATTCTCCTGGGAAGTGGTTTTAACTACTGAGGCTTATCAATAGCAAGAACATTTGTATGCTTGGTTGAATCGTGCCACGTTCAAAGAATATGGTCACAAAAATTATTATTAAATTTTCCTCATAAAAGTAAAACCTGCTTGTGTTACCTTAAACAAACTCTCATGGAAACAATCTTTAAGAGACTTTTAAGGGATATGTGTCTGGGTTGCTAAGACATCAGAGTGAAAATGTTACAATAATACAACCTTCTATTATATGTTACGTATAATGCTAAATATTCTAATGCTCTTAGTATTAAATTGTTGAATGTCTGAATCACAGAATTTTATAGCTAGTTTCCATTAAGATCACTTTTGTTTACAGATGAAAACAATGAGAATCAGGGAGGTCAAATGATGGATTTCAATTCATATAATATGTAATTATTTAAATGTAACTGATCAAGAAATTCTGGATTCACTAATGAGTATGAAAAATACCTGCACAGTAGGTTTTTAAGTATGACTTATGAATTTCTTATAATAAATCATCTGATTTCACAATTCTAGGTACAACATTTTAAATTTTGTTTATGGAACTGGAAGTGATTTCCAATCCAATCTGCATACTGCCCACGTCTGTTATTTCAGATACATGAGGAAGAGCATAGAGTCAAGAGAATTTCTAGGACAGTGGTTCTTAAACTTTAGCTACATCACAATCCCCTAGAGGGCTAGTTTAAAACAGATTGTAAGTCCTACTCCCAGCATTTCTGATTTAGTAGTCCAGAATGAAGCCTAAGAATTTGCATTTCTAACAAGATCCTGGAATGCTAATGCTGTAAAAAGGGACCACGTATTATTCTAAGAAACATGATTCATTCATTCTATAAAATACCAGAAAAATTAACTGCAGAGTCATAGAATCTATGTCAGAGATTAGTAAAGAATGTGAGGCTGCTTAGAAATTCTAATCAAATCCTCTCATATTACAGGTGAGGAAAGCAAAATCCAAAGAGATTAACTTACTTGTCTAACCGTTGTTATCCTTTATGAAAACATGTTTTAAATTACAAAATACAAATGGGAAATTTGGGCTTAAATCAAATGTGAGGAAATTTATTTAGCTATGGTTTCTTTCTGGAAAAGAAAAAAATTGAGAATTCAGCAACAGCTAATAGGAGGAAGACCACTTCGATATATCATTATGTAACATTAATTCAACAAATATTTATTAAGCACTAAAATTTGCCAAATTGGAATTTGCTGCAAGCTGATGATGTATTTGAGAAAACAATGAAGTTTAAATATTAATCTGGAGGGTGACATCAACCAAAATGGTGGGGTAAGGACCTCTGAGAATCTGCCCCTTCAAAAAGATGGTGAAAACAGTCAGAATTAACTTTTTCAGAACTCTGAAAATTAACCAAAGGCTTACAACAACTCAGAAAGTACTAATTCAAGAAAAATGACTCAGGCTCTGTAAGAAGGGTAAGTTTTGTGAAATTTTGATGTATCCTCATCCCATGCCCTACTCTTCAGCTCAACAGAAACATTGAGAAATAATGGTCTGCATTTATGGTACCAAATGGAGGAGAACATAGCTAGAGCTCTTCCAGTTCTTGTCCTCAATCAGTCATTATTTAACCTGTCAGGTAGTTTCCTGGAAGACGTTGGTTGAAAGGCTTATCTTTATTTCTCCTGACTCAGAATATGCCCAGTACTAAAGACACTCTCCAAGAGGATTTTTCAAAAACATTTATAGCCAAATATTTTGGTCACTGTTGCCTGAAGCAGTAGATAACAGTTGGGGCAAACAATAGATTAATTAAAAAGTTTGGAACAAAAGTTGGGGAATAAGGTATGCATAAGCACTTTGAAAAACTGACATATTCCTGGGAACCTAGAAGGCCATTTGCATGTTTATGTGTAAGGCTGTGCACACCCCCAGGGAGGTATGCACACTCAGAAACAACCTGAGAAGGACCTATGCTCTCACCTCTGCTTGGTCTTGAGGTTCCGCACAAGTAGGAAACAAAGGCAAAAGCAGAGAAGCAAAATGCTTGGCCAAGTGTTAAAGGTATTTCCTAACATACGCATAGGTGCCCTCTGCAAAAACTGGTAGATTTTTCTGGTTTTATGCATTTAAAGAAATTTCTGTACCATCATGAAGATTCGGAAACAGAAAATTCAGTGGTCCCACACAATTAAGAATACAGACGGTAGACAATTAGTCCAGAGAAGTCACTAAATAAAACAAACAATTACTTCAATAATTGGCAGCAACAACACACCCTTGTGTGAGGGAAGAATCTGATTGCCAGAATAGTCACATTATGATATTCAAAATGTCTATTTTTCAACAAAGAATTATAAGGCAAGCAATGAAACAAAAAAGTATGGACAGGAAAAGTATCAATGAACAGAAACAGTCCCTGAGGAAGTCCAGACTTTGGATTTACTAGATGATGACTTTAAATCAGCTATTTTAAGTATGCTCAAAGAGCTAAATTAAACCATGTATAAAAAACTAAAGGAAAGTATAAGAACAATTCTGTATCACATAGAGATAATCAACAAAGAGACAGAAATTATAAAAAAGGAAACACATAAAAATTCTGCAGGTGAAAAGTACAAAAACTGAAATAAAAATTCACTGGGGGGGCTCAACAGTAGATCTGAGCAAGAAGAAAAATGAATCTGTAAACTTAAAAATAAGTCAATTGAGGTAATCCAGTCTGAGGAACAGAAAAGGGAAAAAATGAAAAAAACCTACAGAGTCTCAGAGACCTGTGGGATACCATCAATCATACCACCTTAGACAATAGAAGTCTCAGAAAAAGAGGATTGAGAGAAGGAGGCAGAAGAATATTTGAAGAAATAGAGGACAAAAACATTCCCAATTTGATGGTAAACACTACACATCCAAAAAGCTTAATAAATTCCAAGTAGGAAAAATCAAGGAAATATACACCTAGACACATCATAGTCAAATTTTTGAAAGCTAAAGACAAAGAAAATCTTGAAAGCAAGAGAGTAGTTGCTTGTCACATACAAAGAATCCTCAATAAGATTAACAACTGATTTCCCATCAGAAACAATGCAGACTGAAAGGCAGTAAGATGACATATTCAAAGTGTTGAAAGAAAAAAAAAACTTGTTAACCAAGAATTCTATGTCTGTCAAAATTTTCCTTCAAAAATGAAAGAGAAACTAAGACTTACCTGGACTAGCAAAGTCTGGGAGAGCTCATCACTAGCAGATATGCTCTATTAGAAATACTAAAAGGAGTCCTTTGGCTAAAATGAAAGGACACCAAACAGTAACTGGAATCAACATGAAGAAATAAAGAATGTCAGTAAGGTAATTATATACTATATAGATAAACATAAAAGATAGCATAATTGTATTTTTGTTTATAACTTCTTTTTTCTATATTATTTTTTAAAAACTTCATTAAGAATCATTATGAATCGATGTTTATGGGCACAGAATTATAAAGATGTAATTTGTGACAATAACAGCATAAAGGGGAGAGGGATGAAGCTAAATAGGTGTAAAGTTTTTGTATAATATTGAAATTAAGTTGGTATTAATACAAACTAGATTCTTATAAGATGCTAAGTGTAATTTCCAATGCAACCTCTAAGAAAAAACTCAAAAAATAGTAAAAGAAACAACCAGAGAAACAAAATAGTACACTAGAAAATATCTATTCAACAAAACAGAAGGCAGTAATGGAGAAATAAAGGAACAGAAAAGACATAAAACATATAGAAAACAAATAGCAAAATGGCAGAAATAATTAGGTTAAATATAAATGGATTTTCTCTAGAATTAGAAGGCAGAGATTAGCAGAATAAATATTTAAAAATGATCCAAGATTCACTTACATTGCAAAGACACAGATACATTTAAAGTAAAAGGATGTAAAAGCTGTTTCAAGCAAATAGTAACTAAACAGTGACTGTACTAATATCAAACAAAATAGACTTTAAGACAAAAATTGTTACTAAAGACAATGAAGGACATTACATAATGAAAAAATAATCAATCCATCAAGAATATATAATAATTATAAACATTTGTGTACCTAACATAAGAGCCCCAAAATACGTGAAGTAAAATAAGACAGAATTGAAGGAAGAAATAGACAATTCAAAAATAATAGAGATGTTAATATCTCACTGTTGATAATGGATACAACAACTAGATGGGTCAGTAAGGGAACAGAAATATTAAACAACACTATAAGCTAAGTAGATCTGTCAACTAACTAACTAACTAGGTCTACAAACTAACTAAATAATTGGATCTATAGAACACTCTACCCATCAAAAGCAGAATACACATTCTTCTCATGTGAACATGTAACGTTCTCTAGGATAGCCATAATTAGGCACAAAACAAGTATCAATATATTTAAATGATTGAAATCACACAAAGTATGTTCTTTGACTACAATGAAATGAAATTAGAAATCAATAACAGAAGGAAATTTGTAAAACTCACAGATAGATAAAAGTAAACAACATACTCCTAAGTAACCAATGGTTCAAAAATAAATAAAAATTAAAATATACTTTGGAGAAATGAAAACAAAAAATACAACATACCAAAACTTATGCGATACAGCGAATGCATTTGGAAATGCAAGAAATCCCAAATAGCTAACTAATCTTGAAAACAAAGAACAAAGTCAGTGCTCACGCTTTCTAATTTCAAAAATTAGTACCAAGCCACAGTAATCAAGACAGTGTAGTGCTGGTATAAGGAGAAACACATAAATCAATGGAATATAATTGAGAGTCCAGAAAATAACCCAGACATCTAGGGCCAACTGATTTTTGATACAAGGGCTAAGAAACTTCTATGGGAAAGAACTGTCTTTTCAAAAAATAGTACTGAGACAACTAGATACCCATATGAAAAACAATGAATTTTGACTCCTACCTGATGCTATAAACGAAAATTAACTCAATGGAACAAACACCTAAATGTAAGAGCTAAAATTATAGAATTATTTTAAGGAAACATAGTTGTAAGTCTTCATTATCTTGGAAGATAATGGTTTCTTATATATGACATCAAAAGCATAAGCAATAATAACAAAAATTGATACATAGGCCTTCATCAAAATTGAAATCTCTGCACTTCAAGGCCACTGTCAAAAAAGTAGAAAGAACATAGAATGAGAGAAATTACTTTTCAAATTATATATTAGATAAGGGTTTAGTATACGGAATACATAAAGAAATCTTACAACTCAACAATAAAAAGGCAAATAACCTAATTTTAAAATGAGCAAGTATTTGAATAGACAATTCTCCAAAGAGTATACAAATAGCCAATAAGCACATGAAGTATATGCTCAACATCATTAGTTATTAGGGAAATGCAAAGCAAAAGCACAATGAGATACCACTTTATACCCACTAGGATGGCTATAATTTAAAAAAAAACAGAAAATAAGTTTCAGTGAGGATGTAAAAAACTGGGGGCCTTATACATTGCTGGTGGGAAAGTAAAATAGTGCAGCCACTGTGGAAAACAATTTAGCGGTTACTCAAAAGGTAAACACAAAGTTACCACATAACCCAGCCATTCCATTTCTAGATATATGACCCAAATGATTGAAAACAGATGTTCGCAAAAAAAAAAAAAATTGTGCAGGAATTTTCATAGCAGTATTACTCATAATGGTTAAAAATTGGAAACAACCCAATGGTCTGTCACCTGATGAATGGATAAAAAAATATAGTATAGCCACACAATAGAATATTATTCAGCCATAAAAAGGAATCAGTTATGAATACATGCTACCATGTGAATGAATCTTGAAAGCATTATGCAAAATGAAATAAATCAGACACAAGAGGCCCTCTGTTGCATGAATTTATTTATGTGAAACCTCCTCAATAGTCAAATCCATAGAGACAGAAAGTAGTAGTTGCCAGGGAATGAAGGGAAAAGGGATGTGAGAGTAAATGCTAATATGAGGCTTTTTTCGGAATGATGGGAATTTTCCGGAATTAGGTAGTGGTGATGTTTGTACAACATTGTAAATATACTAAAAAAACCTCTGAATTGTATACCTTAAAACGGTAAATTTTATGCTATGTGAATTGTATCAGAATTTAAAAAGAATAAACATTATGGGGAAAAAAGCACATCAATCTAACAAGCAAATTTAAATACATAATGCTTAATTTTATGCCTTCCCCGTTCACATAATTTCTTTCAGAAAGAATGGAAATATAGGATCTGCTGTAACAAAAAGTTGTCTTTGCTGTTGTAGCACAGGGCAGTAGGGAGACTCTCCCATAAGTTCTCCAAGCATTTAAATGAGTCAGTTGTTTTAAAGACGTCTTTGTCTAGTAGATCTATACTCAGGTCTTTTCTAGGGGACAGTGTCTGTTATTTTTTCCCTTTACATGGGCTATATTTTCCTGTTGCTTTGTATGCCTACTGATTTTTTGTTGAAAACTGGACATTTGAATCTAATAATGTGGTATCTTGGAAATCATATTTTCCCTTCCTCAGAATTTGCTGTTTTCTATTATTGTTTTTGCTTATTGTAGGCTGTTTTTGTGCCAAGCACCAGCCTGAGAGGTAAACTTAAGTTCTTCTTAGGTCTTTTCTGAGCATGTTCCTTTCCCTGGGCATGTGTGATCACTTTCTAATTTTTCCCATATATGCCGTTGCTTTTGAATGTCCTAATCTTTAATGGCTGGCTCCAATAAAAGGAAAAAAGAAAAGGGGAAGAAGGGCATCAACCCTTTAAATCTTCTGGAAGTCACTTCAGCTGGAAGGGGAGAAACTTGCAACAATGGTGGGAGGTGCAACAACATGGCTGCTCTTCTCTTTGTCTACATCTTTGTGATCAGAAGCACCAATTAGTGATCAGAGGATAGATCTCCAATATTTGGAGGATAGGGTTCTTTGTGCCCCCCCTGGTTCCCCCAAGCTGTATGCTGGATGTTCCAAGAGCACATGCATAACTGCTGTGTGGCTGGGGATAGGAAATTGCTAGGTGCTACTGTGCTATCAGCTGAAATTGACCAAAATTAATCACAATTTACTGTCCAAGCCTTCCCTTGGAAGTTGCAGACCTTCAACACACTCCAGAGTTCCAAAATAGTTGCATCAGACAGAGTGTCCCAGTGCATATTGTCTAGGTGGGAAGACAGATTCCTGGTGCTTTCTACTCCTCCATTATTCCGAATCCTCTCTTCACTTGGTTTTGAATGTCAAAATTTTTATGTGATATTTTTCACATAAGTGTTCATGTGAGTGTTGGATAAAGTCTTCCACTACGTAGTTTCTTTCTTTTGTTTTTGAATTTGCTTTGGTATTTAGCAAGATTTACACACTATTCAAATGGCTGTTTTATTCCACTCTTCAGTTTTCCTTTTAGAAAAATCCTATTACGTATAAATTGAATCCTCATTGCCTTTGTTAATATAAACTACTTTATTTTGAATATTTAAAGAATGTTTTTCTTCATTTATGTATGATTTTTCCTTTATTCATATCTATTGTTTTTTGTGTTATCCATTCAATCTTTTACTTTATTTGTTCCAATTTTGACTACATTTCTGAATTTAAAATACTTATTACTGAAATAGCCCAGTTCACACTTTATAGCTACTTTTTGCTAAGCACTGTAATTTCTGAGCTTTATTAATTTCTTGTTTGCCCTTTTTAATCAAAATTGTAATCATTTTATTAAAATACTTTAATTTTATGTTGAAATATTGATATAATTTTCATGTACTTTGTGGCAATATTTTTTCTATTGTCTATTAGGATGATAAACTCATGTTTATGCCTTTTCTTGGCTGGATTTGGATCCTGTGTGATTATAAGTTTGTTCCAAAACCAGGTAGTTTGACTACTTTTTTCAGTTCTACAATCTCTTTGCACTGAAATTATGGAAAGTAACTATATCCACTCCCAGTAAGATACATTAATATATGTAATTAATTTGTTTTTACTGTCATGAGGACACAATGAATTGTGGTCTATCAGAAAGCATTGCTAGTTATGCATTGCCTCTCATTTTTATGTATGGAATAATATTTATTATAAAAATGTTTCTTAACTGTTTTGCAATATTGCAAATAAAGATGGTAAAGCTACTTTTAAAGTATTTACTTAAACTAGTGGTGAAATGTGTGTAGTCCAAGTGTGCAAGACATATATGCCTATGTAGAATTAAATGCACTAGGATTTTATTGGGGAAATGCCTGTAGGAGGGGAAAAAAAAGGGCGGAGTCAGGAAAGGTTAGGAGAGATATCAGACTGTTATGCAAGGCTGATCCTGAGTGAGGCAGAGAGAAAACATTTGGATGGATGCACCCTAGGCTCTACAGTCTGAAAAAGGTTCAGTAAAGCCAGAGAGGAGTACTCCCCACAGAATCAGCTGTTGAGGAATCCTGTATTTCTCAGGAAATACGTCAGTATTTGCTAACATTGCTACAACCAGTCATTGGCTGGGAGCAGTCTGTGGAGAGTGTGGCCTCAGCACAAATGCAGAGATGGACCTCAAAGTCCATCATCTGAGGCCCTTGATAAATTATGGTGATATTTTCCTGGCCATCTAAATCTGCCCTTTGAGCCATATAGATTTACTTCTCCACCTAGGTTTGAGGAGCATCTCCTCCGATTCCCATGGTCCTTCTTCCTGAAGGCTAACTCAAAAAAGGATATTAGTGGGCTGAATCTCAGCCCTCCATCACTATTATTGATTGCTGGGTCTCAAATGGTACTTACCCTCTCCCTCCTCCACTGTCCATTCTAAATACCCATCAACCTCAGCTATCACATCAGCAAGTGATAGCTTTTGGAGATGGGACCCAAGCCTTATTACTTGTGGGTTTGAACCCTTGATAATAATACCTTTCTCAGTTGAGTGTTGCTGTGCATATCTATTCACAGTCACAACGAGGCAAGGGAATACAACAAGAGTTCTACACATTCAATACTCTAGTTTTCTTGCATTTGGATCACTGGATCACTCTGGATCACTCACGAGAGGCATCTGCTTTTGCCACATGAAGGGTCCGAAATCACTTGAATTGAGATTCTTTCATTTGTTAACCTCAAAGTTGTTTCTGAAGAGACCATGACAGTGTTGATCTGCTGAAAACTTGTTTTTAAAAATTATGCTTCTTCCAAATTTTTGGACTGCCTAGCGTTCACCGTGATCTACTTGTAGCCACTAACTCTATGGCAAATGGAATTGGTTCTTGGAACTCTACTGCCATAGAATCAACTCTCTCTGCGTGTGTGTGTGAAATCATCGAAGGAGGACTACAGTGCAAATTCACCGTGTACCTTCACGACAAACAGTTATATCTGAATTGTTTCAAGCTTTAACATTAAGTTTTCTTTATTCATTACAAAGGTACAAGAGCAGATGTTCTCACCTTTGAATGATGCTATGAAATTGTCCTGTTTTAGCTTCATGTATATCCTGTTTCATTCTGTCATCCACTGTTTATAATACTTTTATATAATGGCCTACAAAATAAGTCACAGGCCCAATGCAGAAAGAAATTTTTTTGTGTTCATTGCAGATCATTTTACCCTGACCATTAAACCTTCTGTTATCCACATTAGTGACCATGTCGCTGTGGCAGTTTTTTCTACTTCTGGCTGCTAGAAGGAAAGAATAGATGAAATTTGTAATCCAGCCACCACATATGAAGCGTCCCAAGCCATGTGGATTTAGACCAGGAATAGGAAATGACTTTCAGGCCAAATTGGCCCATTGAATGATTTTGTAAATAAATGTTTTTGGAACACAGCCACACCCATTTGTTAATATGTTGTCTATGGCTGCTTCTGTCCACAGCATAGTAAATTGCAACAAAGATGGCAGTGGCCTATAAAGCCCAAAATATTTACTATCTGACACTTTACAGAAAAAGTTTGCCACCTCTGATTTAGAATTTTGCATTAATACTATAGATTATTTTCAGGAGAGAAAAATGACAGCACACACCAAGATTATAACTTTGATTCTTATCTCTTCATCTCTCTGTCCTGAATTTCTCTTTCACCCTCCTCAAATATTAATTCAACAACTACTTATTAAGAACCTACCAAATCTTAACTTTGACTTCAGATACCATGAAAGACAGAAACAAAGGGGTCCATGCAGCTTGCTCCAGCATTATCTTTTCTGTGAAAGTTTTCCCAGAAGTTTCTCACAAACACGATTGCCTCGTCCTTTGCCTTCCCTTAGCTCCTTGTTACATTCATTCTGCTTTTATATTATTCTGTCTTGGTTAGAAATTCTTGGAAACAATATCCTAAATCTTGATGGAAAACAGGATCTGTAATGGGCAAAATTATCACAACCTCTAATTTTGATTTTGTCACTCATCTGTACTTTCTACTTAAGGCTTAATAATTGTGTCTTCCTTAAAATGGATTTGAAAATTGTGAAAATCTTTTTAACACAACTCTACCTTATCCTGATACAAAATATATATCAAAGTTATACAAAGTGGTGATAGGTATTGGGAAATTCTGCAAGATGACAAGAAGGATCAAATTAAAACTTCCCTTCTAAACACATTGACACAAGACAAATATTTATGGTACTTATTTTAATTAGTTTAGTTCCATCAATATGTATTTATGAATCATAATGTAAAAGACATTATTTTATTATACTTGCATGCATTTTTTTCCTCCAACTTATATATTCCCTCTCCAAATTTTGTGGGAGAAATATATGCCTCTACATATTACTTCTGCTACCACAGACTGGATTTGACTGTAGCAGGAATAAGAGCTCTCCACAAGGATTGGAAAGATATCTCTAAAAAGGACAAATTTGTATGCTTTGCAAGTAAGAGAAAGAGTGGCTTAAAGAATTAATGAGAGGATTATTTTATTTTACTTTTCCCCTTCTGTCCTTCAAGGGACTTTAAGGAGGCATAAGCCTGCTGTAAACACTTTTTGTTTAAATCAACTAATAAACAACCTCATCAAGCTTTTACAAAGATCAATGGAGCAAATTCAAGTAAAACAGTTAGCAAGAGGTTCAATAAATGTGAATGAAAATACCATCTATTCGTACTATTCTTAATGAGAACCCCTTGAAACAACCTCTTTATGGGACACTGAAATTTAGAGGGAAGTGTGTATTTCAAAAATATACCCCTGGAAAATGGTACCACAACGAATTAATTGAGCCCTGATATGGGTAATGTACATAACATTCAACATTCAGTTGTTTTCATATCAAATATGTAAAAATCATTTTGATACTCTAATGATAAGGAGAATTCTCTAACGTATAGTATTTGAACTAAAGCAACCCTAGATATGATTTTATTTTGTGATTAAAAACACTGATGTTGGTTTCTGTTCCAACATATAAAGAGCTTGGAACTCATCACTCCTATCCTCACAACAATAAAAATGCTGGACAAACTGAAAATAAGCAACTACTCTTAGAACTGAGAATTGAATTCACAGACAAATCACCTTCATGAAAACTGGAGATACAAGTAGATGCAAAGAATCATAGCTTACCAGGAGCAGAAGCTGCTGCTACACTCACTGACTGGTATAAATAGTTAAGGATAATTCCCTGATTGATGGAGACTGAGTGTAGACTAGTTGAGAGATAAACACTCTTGGGAGCCCAGCTTTTTGGAGGACCCACACTTTTATACATTTTACAGTCAAGAGCCCCACTAGGTTGTCAGGGTAAAAACTGGAGAAAACTCCCCTCATCCTTTCAGCAGGGGGAAGGGAAAAATAACCACTTTGAAATACTCCCAGAGTGTTCTGTTCTCCTTAACAAAGGCCTTCCCATAAAGAAAACTGTTTTACCAGAGACTAACCATAATGGGTTTTGCCACAGCCTAACCAATATGGGAGAAGGGAAATACCCAACTCCACCTCCTTTAGCCTACCCATCCCACCTAAGGGAGGTGGGTGGGGAAAACTGATAAGCACTTGTGAAGGTCAGAGCTCAGGGGAATAGGCCCACTAAAAGACTGAGACCTAATCATAGAATATAGAATGCTTCTCCTCCCCCACGCTTCACCACCACATTAACAGGGCCCCTGTATCATAATAGGAGATTACAGATAAAAGAAAGGCAGAGCTTGGACTATTTAAGAATGAGTCTCTAGGGAAGCCCAAAGGCAACAGCGGAGACAAAATGTGGAAAATTCAGGCAGAGACACTCTCAAAGAGCCCAACGTATTTTCTGTAATAACTCCCAAGTTATTTATACTATTCTTACCATTGTCCTGTCATTAGCGAGATTAGATGAATGAATTCAATGAGATGTGAAGGACATACAAGATTTCATAGATGAGTAATAGGCAGTGGGAAAGATACTGTGGGTCAGGGGTCCTTCTTATTCTACCCACTCCACAGACAGATCAAGGAAACCTTATTCTCTGAAAACAATGTTCCATTAAATTATGTGACAAAATTTGCCACATCAGATTTGCCTTTTTGTAGCAGGTCCACAGTTCCTGTTATTCCTGTAAAGTGATTCTAGTTACAAACAACAGAGCCTGGTTTAACTGGAGGTGAGAGGGAGTAAAGATCAAAAAAGTGGGACAGATCTTGATAGGAGAACAGATTAATGAAAAGGAAAAATTTCAGGATGGGTGGACTCTTTGAGAGATGGGACCTCGGTTATACTGCTCCTGGCCATCAGTTTATAAAACGGGGAAAGGCAGAGTGCACATAATTGAGTCATCTAGAAACAGCACATGAGGGCATTTTGCCTCTTGCAGTGTGTAAAATAATAACTAGATTTGTTCCACGCAGTTTCATTAAGCAATGACACAACTAAAGATGCAAAAGTTTTTACCTATATTTTCTTCTGGAAGTTTTAGGGTTTTAGCTTTTATATTTAGATTTTTGGCATGCTATGAGTTAAATTTTTTTTGTGGAGTGAGGGGTAAAATAGCATGGAGAAATTGAGCCCAGTAAAAAGACCAGTGCAGGGCTACAAATACAAAATATGGCTTTTTAAACAATGAATTTTCTATCGCTACACACCTATTAGAATGGCCAAAATCTAGATCACTGACAACATCAAATGCTGGCAAGGAAGTGGAGCAACAGGAACTCTCATACATTGCTGGTGGAAATGCAAAATGGTACAGCCACTTTCAAAGCCAGATTGGTGGTTTCCTACAAAACTAAACATACTCTTACCATACAATCCAGCAAAGATGCTCCTTAGTATTTAGCCAAAGGAGTTGAAAACTTATGTCTACATAAAAACCTGCACACAGTAGCTTTATTTATAATTGCCCAAACTTTGAAGCAACCCAGATGGTCTTCAGTGGGTAGGTGAATGAATAAATAAACTATGATACATTCAGATAATGGGATATTATTCAGTGCTAAAAAATGAGCTATCAAGCCATGAAAAGATATGGAATAACCTTAAATGCATATTAGTAAGTGAAAGAAGCCCATCTGAAAAGGCTATATGTTCCAATGACTTCAACTGCATGGCATTCTAGAAAATATAAAACTATGGAAATAGTAAAAATATCAGGGTTGTCAAGGGTTAAGGGGAAGGTAATGATGAATAAGCATAACACACAGGATTTTTAGTGCAGTGAAACTACTCTGTATGATACTATAATGGTGGATGTCACTATAAATGTATCAAAACCCATAGAATGTACAACCCCAAGAGTGAACTCTAATGTCAACTATGGACTTTGAGTGATAGTGATGTGTCAATGTAGGTTCATCAGTTGTAACAAATGTACCATTCTGGTGGGGGAAGTTGACAATGGGGAGACTATGCATGTGTGGGGGTAGGGGTACAGTGGAAATCTCTGTGCCTTCCCCTCAATTTTGCTATGAACTTAAAACTGCTCTAAGAAAGCAAAGTCTATTAAAAAGTAAAGTAAATTTAAAAAATGAATTTTCTTGTCTAACGGAGAGAAGGGCCGTTACTTAGAAGTTTGAGAGAAATACATGGATATATAAAATCCAAATGAATGGGCACAGATTTTTTTAAAAATTAGTAATAGAAAGCTAATAGCAACAGCAATTAAGACATAAAGCTTTAAGTAAACTGAAGAATCTCTATTACAGACATTTCTGCCAAAAGAAGAAAAGCAGCTTTACAAAGATAGGCATAGACTCCAAACAGAAGAATTTTTCAGAAGATTGTAATTTTTCTCTATAGTCTTGCATTTGGTAATCTCATAATCCAAAGATTTAATACAAATTGCAGCACAAAGAATTACAGTAAATTCTGTGTGATATAATACTATGAATTTGCTTCTCTGCATCAATTGAAAATGTCAAAAATTATGACTATAACTTACTTTATCTAATTGTTCATGTAATGTCATGGCTAGTAAATAATAGTGATATTGAGGGAGGTGGTTGAGTAGGAATTCCAAGATTTTCAGGCTACCAACCAAAGGGTGGACCCAAACGTTTTTCATATTGATTGTGGTCAGTAAATAAGTGAATTTTACCATTATGATTATGTGCTTGAATATTATATCTGATTCTTGTAGAGCCAGACCTGTCCACCTAGACATTTTGCTAACATTTCTAATAGCTAAGACACAGTTAATAATGATACCTATTAGTGGCTATATAAACTCAAAGCTAACGCTGTCATTAGGCATGGAGACTTGAGATAAGGCCTATCTCTATTGTTGGTATTGGCTTTTTGTTCACTAAAACTCAGGTGATGCAGACATAAAAGATATAAAAAAAATAGAAGCATAGAAAAACAAACTGTTACCCTGCACACTCTTATTTGAACTTTTACATATTATTGTTTATCCTGTAATTTAGTTCTCAGAAGATCATACAATTAGACACACTGAGAATCTTCTCAAAATGTGAAACCTAAGTTATGCTCATTTTATCAAATAGAGCCTCATCTTCTGGCAATTGTTAATCTTTGATACTGTTGTTCAACAAGTCCTCCCGGAAATGATCTTATACATTTATGGGTCCACGTTTGTTCCTGCTTTTCTTCTCTGAAAGTTTCTTACTTTGTACCTTTTCCATTTCCTGCTCCATAAATTGGGATTTTCTAAAGATTTTGTCTTTTAGTTCTGCTCTTTTCTTCTATCCATCTAGTTATCCAGTTAATATTTATTGAGAATTTAAAATATGTCACATACTCTGCTGTCCTCTAGGGAGACCAGGGAAAAAAACAGATGTTTTCTGCCTTCATGGAACTTGTTCAATACCAAATCTCATCCATCCTATGTAATGTCTTCCTTGACTTGTTTAAATAAAGTGATTCCCTCCTCCTTTGACAGTCATAGTATTTAATTTATTTATTTATTTATTTATTTATTTTTGGCTTATGAACAACAGAAATTTATTACTCACAGTTTTGGAGCCTGGAAAGTCCTAGACGAAGGTGCTGGCAGATTTGGTGTCTGCTGAGAGCCCCCTTCCTGGTTCATAGATCGCTGTTTTCTCACTGTGTCCTCACGTGGCAGATAAGGATGAGGGAGATCTTTGGGGCCTCTTTTATGAGGGCAGTAATCCCATCAGGAGGGCTCTACCTCCCATAGGCCCCACCTCCAAATACCATCATATTGGGAATTAGGTTTCAACATATGAATAGAGGGGGGGACACAAATATTTAGTCTATAGCAGGCACAGTGGAGTAGAAGGTGTCAGAGTCCATAGAATATACATCCAGCCATTCTTAATTTGTTTGCAGAGTCACCTCCAGAGATTATACATTAGCCCCAGGATGTCATGTCAGATTTTGCTCAGATAATCTACTGTGCTGAGATAAAACAACCATCCCCCTTTCTATTTCTCTGGGAGTATTTTAGGGGTTGGGAAGCATTTCCAATAAGATCCTCAGAATACAAACCATCCTCATTTATATTATCCATTTTCCAAGAAGACTCCTCACTCTACACTTCTCAGTATACCTATAGAAGATCCAGATGTCCTTCTGCCTCTCACTCTCCTTTTTTTTTTTTTGAGGTATAGTCAACATATAATATATTAGTTTCTAGTGTACAACATAATGATTCAATATTTGTATACACTGTGAAATGATCACCACAATAAATCCAGTTGCAGGAACTCTCCTACATGGCTGTTGAGAATACAAAATGGTCCAGCCACTTTTAAGACAGTTTGCTAGGTTCTTACAAAACTAAACATACTCTTGTCATACAATTCAGCAATTCTGATTCTTGGTATTTACTAAAACTTATGTCCATAGCAAAAGCCTACATATGGATCTTTATAGCAGCTTTATTCTTAATTGCAAAACCTTGGAAGCAACCAAGATATCCTTCAGAAGGTGAATGGATAAATAAACTGGCACATGCTGACAGTGAAATATTATTCAAAGCTAAAAAGAAATGAGCTGTCAAGCCATGAAAAGACATGGAGGAATCTTAAATGCATATTACTAAATGAAGGAAGCCAATGTGAAAGGTTACATACTGTACGATTCCAACTATATGACATTTTATCATGAACTAATGCTGAATAACTCCTACTAATCAGTAGGAAAAAAGACACAATCAATAAAAACTTGAGCCCAAGACATAATTAGAAATGCACAAAAAAGCATATCTAATGGCTAATAAGTATGTGAAAAAGCTTATCAACATCATTTGAGAGAAAAGGTAAATGAAAACCAACATGATATGCACTTCCACACACAGAAAAATGGCTAAAATTGGAAAAATATGGACCAAGTAGAACTCCCAAACATTGCTTCTGGGAATATAATTTGGCATAATTACTTAGGAAAACTGCCAATATCGATAACAGATAGACATACGAATAACTTATGTTAAAACAATCCTACCCTTAGGTAGGTGTATGCCCCTTCTAATAAATGCATATGTAAATAAAGTTTTTAACAGCTTTATTCATAATTTCTATCTATATTAGAATGGATACATAAATTTTATTTTGGTGTACAATGGGACCACTGAAGTGGGGTTCAAGGTTTGAATCATACATCAAACTCACAAGACCCATAAGGCCTATTTAACTCCAGTTTGACACAGATCAGAGAATACAGCAATGTACATACCAGCAATATCATCTATAACTGATGAACACCCAGATTTATTTTCAAGTGACCTCAGGCACTATATACTGGATATGTTTTTGTTGTAAGATTAGCCCAAAGCTGATATACGTGCATATCACAGCAACATAAAAAGCCACCAGGTACATGGTGTCCCACCTTTAATACCTTGCTAACCCTTTTAAAGTTAGGTGACTAACACTTTTAAAGTTAATGTGGCCTTAGTACACACATTATAAGTTACATAATAAACAAGCCTTCCAGCCAAGGACACAGCCTAAAGAACATTCTTTGAATAGTATTCAACACTTGGCAGGCCCTGCAGAACCATGACTTATTTTTAGAACAGATGTTGCAAGATGTTTGAATAAGGGCAAACTTTTAAACTAGATGATGCAACAAAACTAGCTGCTTATCCTTTCCCTTAAAGGCAATTTTTTAGCCCTCATCAACACATTCTTGCCACCTAACTCTGGGGGGATAGATAGATAGATAGATAGAGAGATAGAGAGATTGATAGACAATTTCTATATATAGGATATGTATGTGTGTTTGTGTATATATTATTCTATTAAAGTATTTTTCCCGGAATTTAGTTCATACAAGCAAATATACTAAGACTCCAATAACTAGCATGTTAAGAAAGATCTGATGATATGATAAAAGATCTTAAAAACTCAATATGAAACAATATGAAAGAAGTTAATTGTAATCAGAACAATTCAAAATTATTATTATTACTGCCTCAAGCTGCAGGGATTTTTCTCTTTCCTCCTTAAAGTAGTTTCCCTCTATTCTACCCTGTGGGGTTATTCTTCTCAAAAGACTAGCTATGTACTTGAATTATTTTTATTTTAAGAATTCTATCAATAAACAGAGGAAAAGTATAACTAATATGAGAAAGTTACAAGGATTCCATAATGCTTCAAAGCTCTTGCAACCATTTCTACTAGTTAAGGAATAATACCTTCTATCTCTCTTCAGCTCTCTCACTACTCCTGACTCTCCTCAAAGAATGCTTGATGCACATCACCATTGCAACATGCTTTACACACTAATCAGAATTGGCCCCAGAATCCCACTTAACACAGTAGTCCCATCATGGAGTTTTCCTCTCCATTCTGCCTCTATTCCTGAGTTCAAAGCTCCACTCTGTATTCTGACTCTTTCTTCCAATCAGGCACAGTGTTCATGGATGGCTCGGGCTGGAATATATTTTATTTAATTATTTATTTATTAGACACACGTGTGGACAGAAATACTATGCTGCGAATGAAGTAAAAGAACTAATGAAGTGATGACTTAGTTAATGTTGGTCCTCTTTTTGTAAATGGGTCTCTTCAATTACTCCACAGGGTCACATTCTTTCAAGCAGCAACGAGTTGTAGGTCTTGCGCAGTATGACATCCCAAATTCTTTTTCACCACATTTGTTTTTACATTGACCACCAAGCTGTATACATGCATTCCACCAATCAAAGACAGCAGAGGGCTCTTTACTTCTAGCTGAAAAAAGGCAAGAATAGATGGAATTAATAATCCAGGTAAGAAATGCCAAGATTTAAAAGAAGGCACATGGAGAAGCAAAAACCATTCTCCCTCATTTATTATTCACGCTTAGTTCTGTTCTATGCTGAATCCTTTCCTTCTCCATTGTTCATTGTAACCTGACTTCAGCAGTTCTAATGTACTGTCAACAATATTTGGTAGCCAAAAAGTGGTGACTACTGGTTTTTTTTTTTTTAAGTTCTCAAAACAACAGCTGTTACTATATAGATAACTGTGATTAAGGATATCTCTTCCTTAAATTGACTTTCTTCATACCATAACTGAAGTGATATGGTATACAACAAAATGTAAACAAACAGAATAACCAAAGAGCAAATGATTTTTCTATATAGTTTAGACATGAAATATTAAATATCAGTTCTTACCACTGTAACTGAACTCTTGCAACATCCTGAAATCAAATCCACCTGGAATCTTCTTAGGGCCATAAATCTGAGTAAAGTCTGAGTTAGCTAATAGTACCTCACTTTCAGAGAATAATCCTCAACTTTAGCATTATGGTCCAACAAATCATCAAACTTTTACATGCTTCTGTCCTGGTTTCTTGTTTTCAAAATATCCTTATCATCTTCATTTTTTTCCTTTATGCTCTCTAAATATGTGCATTCCTGAAAACTCTTTGGTTCTCCTCTTTCCCTCTATCCATGCCTCTATATACTCATCAATTCATTGATTCATTAAGTAAGTCTTTATTGAGCACCTACTATACATCAAGTGCTGTGGTAGACTTTAGCAATGATATAGTGGCCAAATAAAAAATATGACCCTTGTATAAACCAACTTGAACAAAGAGCTCATCATTGAGTATTTTTCTAAACACTGTCACAAAAATAAGTCTTTCTTTACCCTTCCATAGAAATTTATTTGTGTCACTCACATGGTGTTTATAACATTCTAACTTGCGAAGACATTTTGCTAAATGATATTCTAAATCATGATTGAGATAAAGACTAAAACAAGTCCCCAACACCCGGTCTAGACTTTTGTTGCTCAACTGCCATTTCAAGTTATCTTAATTACACCATCCTTAGATTAAACAAGAATATCTTACTCTTTCTATATAACAATATACTTTGTGTATCCAAAGACATCACGGTTATGGACAATGGACAGTGGTAATTCACAAGAAGAAATTTTGCCAGCTGTCAAGTAAGAGGGAAACCAAGACAACAGTTGACTCCTTGGCATAATGGAACTAACAACATTAAAAAATAATAATAAGGATGCTGGAAGCAATAGCTGGAGAATTTTCCCCCTAGGATATAGTAAGGATATTTGTATAGACAGAGTTTCATGAAAAATAAGATATGACTTTAAAATAAAACTTCTTTCTCATTTTGAACATGAAATCCAGCCTTCATAAAAGTAGAAGATGAAAGACCAGAAGAGCTAAATGAATAGGGACTGAGATAGACAACATACTTAGGATATTTCCTTTATTTCATTTGACAGATAGTGATTAAAATATGCAAGATATAATTCTACTTCTTTTATTTTACCTGTGTTGTTTTCCACTGTGCCATATTGTGCCTTTTCAAATATTGTGGAAGAAGTAAGTATCTTTGAGTATAGTATGTCAAACTTCCGACTACATTTGGTCTTCAGTGATGGCATATGATTGTTAACAGGTGGGCCAGCGCTCACTGAAAAAGAAAAACATTACTTCAAAAGTATAAGAAAAGAATGTTTTCTGAAATAAGGACACTAAGTATTCGTCTTTATTTCATGGCTCTATAAACTATAAGATATTTTAGAAAATGATAAACATATAGTACACATTTCTTTAAAACTGGGTTGAATACATAAATGAATGACTTGGTTACTAATAAGATAACCTCATATGGCTATTGTAAGAAGTAATGAATTAATGTGGGCAGAAGGCAGAACCGATGCTAGTTATTAAAGTCATAATTATTAAGAAGAAAAAGTGCATATTGAAATCTTTATAATCCTATGTAATATCTCAGAAAATTTTGAGAAATCAAGGAAATTTTAATGAGCATGTTCTAATGAATTTTTATGAAGATGGTGAAGGAAAAAATTATTCTTACTTAAATTAACTCCAACTCATATTACATGGATTACATTATCAATTTCAGTTCATTTACTTGCCCCCTTTTGGTAAGACATTGCCAGCTAAAAACTTATTTATGTTTGAGCATTAGAGCAGAGAAGCAGTGAGAAGAATTAGATACAATAGATTTATTTTATGGTGATAGCCTCTGATCTCAATAATGACAGGCATCTTGGGGATCCAGGGACAGTGCAAGATAAAGAAGAATGAGAATTTAACTGGAAATGAGTACAGTGCAGCTAGTCTCAGTTACAAATCTAATAAAATTTGGACTTTTAGCAAGCCATTCAACCTCACTTAACGCCTGCTATCAGTACTATAAATGTGGGATGAATAATTTCCAAGCATAAATTCATTCCATTCCGAATTTTTAAAAAATCTATTAGTATATTCAATTTAGTAGTATATTCAATTAAATTTGAATATTGAATAAACACACATTTTAGGGATTGATTAAATCACCATAGTACTGTTTTCTTCCAACTTACACATGCATAGATATATATATAATTTCATATAATCAAAGTGAATTACAACCTTTACTAGTGTATTACCCTTGGAAAATTATTCAAATATTTTCTCCAACTAGGGGCTGTAAATAAATATAATGTGATCTTACTGGTGGTATTAATATAATTCTAGAATACTAATGATATTCACTTTAAAAAATCCTGCCCCCCCCCCTTCTTTAGTGCTGACACCTCTGGCAATATAATAGTCATGTTACCTGGTGGAACAAAGACACCAAAGAAGAACAAAATAGAGAAAAAGAGAAGGATCTTCATTGTAAATGATTTCTTAGGAGAAGACAGTCCACAGATCGTCTGTCTTAACTCAGGTATTGTTGAAATAAGGAAGAAAAAAAATCTTTTCATTTATAGAACTCTCCTACATAGTGTTGATTCCTGAAGCTTATTAAGAGTAAGAACATTTCTATGCTTGGTTGAATACTGCCATGTTCAAAGAGATGTTAGATAGAAAAAGCTGGTACATAGTCACACAAAAAATTCCATCTACTGATTCCTCTTAAGGTCAGTTTCTCTAAGAAACTCTAACAGTTACGAAATGATGGGCATAAATTGCTAAGTGGCTAAGGTTGAAAATAATCCTGCAGCAATTCATATGATATTCCAGAAGTATGTGTTTTATACAGTCACGTTTACTATTTTAATATCCCTAATACAAAAAAAAAATGAATCTCAATGTAACAAGAAATCCAAAACAGAATTTTAGACTGAAATTACCATTGAGAGTATTTAGTTTCACACATAAAGGTATCGAGATCCAGAGTGGCCAGGTGAATTCACAATTCATATCATTTTTATTTCAAATATATGTAAACATAAATAATAGTATACCGATATGTTTGGAAATTACCTTATCTAGCTTACTTGTACCTTGAAGAAAGGTCTTTGTCCTCAAGTAGGATTCATGAATGTCAATGCATAAAGATCCCATGTTATAAAGTCAGATTGCATTTCTCTTTTTCTTCTGTGTAGCTTTGAGTTACGTCTGAGCTCATCTGCAAGTTTTCCACAGTCTATTATAGTAGATATTGGAAAAGAGCAGCTGAAATTGTTCCCCATGTCCCATAAACAGATGTTAGGAGCAACTGTCCATTGATTCTCTTTAACTACACCCGAAAAGGGCAATAAGAAGCTGGATATGAGAGTTCCAGTGAACATTAGTCATCCTTATTCTACAGCAACAGAGGTGTTTGCTATTAAAACATGTATAGATATCAGGAATCTTGGAAAAGCTTCCTGAACAAAGTAATACAGAAATATGTCCAAGAATTGTTTCCTTCTATTACCAATTTCTTCACTCTATAAAATAAGAATTAAAACTGGAGGAAAGCTAAGAACTTACTGGGAAACACATGATTGAGAATTTCACCATTATCTAACATAGAGTAAGACCATGCAAGCCTGTCTCTATGTAAGATTAATTCAACAGAAATTAACCAAACACCTACCATGTGCCCATTACTGCTCTAGTTCCTGTCATGTAACTGTGAAGAAGATAGGGTATTTGATGGTTATGGATGACAATAAGTACTAGTTGAGTCACTGAAACTAAAATTCAAATTCTATTAAAAACAATTTGTTGGATACCTTCAATATTATCAGAATTCCTGTGAATAAACATAAGAAAAAAAGCAGAGAAAAAGGTGTCTCATTGATTTTCTATTCTATTCCTTTCTGAAGATATGACAAAGGCACAATACCGTTACCTTCCTCCAAGTACTGAAGCCAATGAGAAATTTATTTTGGATATTTCATTTATTGAATCTGAAGAAAAAAACCCACAAAGAAAAACATTACTGTTGATTCACTTAGGATACTTTGTGACCCAGATCTAACCCCATGGAGAACATGGAAACCACTCCCTTTTTTGAATAGATAAGCATCATTTCAATCTTTCACTCTGGATGTCCAACATGTTAAACACATTCTACAGAAGCTACATCGCACACACACAAAAACTAGACTATTTCTTTTAACATTTATTATTTGGATGTGAGAATACATATTTAAATTGTTTCTGTTTTATAGATATAAAGAATTTAAAATCATGGACAACCAGATAATTTAGGAATGCATGGATTCATTGATCACCAGTCTATGATCACCTCACAGTTATTCCAGATATTTAGTAAACAGATACAAAGATCTTGTCACTGCCTTGAGAAACTCAAATTATTTTTGAAAAGACATGCAAAGAAATAAATGACAAATCAATAGGATAAACGCCATAAAAACTGTATGAAAATAGTTCTTATTTGTCTTCTGAGTTTAGTATTTTTCCTCCTATAGCACAAAGGTCAACCCTGAAGATTGCATATTACAATGTTTCTGGACTAGGGATTTTGTGGATCTAATAAGAAAAACCTACATGGTGAAAATTAAAGCAAAAAATTGGTAGAGTACATTAAGAAAGTATTTTATTCTGCTTCATTTTCTCTTTACTTCCTAATTCTCCTTATTAAAATATAGAAAAGCAAATTACTACTACAATTAGTGGTTTGGGGTCTACAATATTTAAGTTATCAAAACCACACTATTTGCATAGTAAAGATGCACAAAATACTTTTGCCCTCTGCTGGTCAAGGAACAAGGAGAATATCTCCTCTCTGATAGCTGAGAGCGTCCTCTACGGGAGGAAAATCTCCCCATTAAGTTTCCCCTGATTCCTAAGAAATTACTTTATTCTTAATCACCATAGAAAGGAATTTTCAATGTCTCCAAATACTCTAGGGGAAGGAAGAAAGAAGATAACAGCAAATCTGGACTAAGAAATCAACTCTAAAAAAATAGCTCTGAGAAGAGAGATGGAGAATCTCCAATTTAACAAATTGTTCTTGTTGAACGGTGGGGCTCAAACTTTTCCTTTACCTCTATCCAAAATCAGGAGAGACCATCGATGAGAAAATCTCCTGCCAGCCCACGTGGATTTATAGTTGGTAGTGGAAACAAAAAGGGTGAACTACCCTCATCAACCTTTTCTATCACATCCTTTGCATCGCATCTGTCAACTGTGGTTCTTTTCATCCACACTACCGAGAGTCTGGTATCCACTTCTGATTTTGAGTTTATATTTCAGATGTTCAAAAGCTCATAAGAAATGATTACAAGGATTGAAGAAGCGGTGTTTGCAGACAATGAAGTGAAGATTAAAAAGCCATTTACTCTATTATTTTTTCAACCTTAACGAGTAAATATAGAGTTAATTTGTTACTTTATAAGGTAGCAATTAGCATGTAATAATCACTCTTTCCTTAAAAGGCTCAAAATACGGTTAGTTTAATCGTCTGTTGGTTACCTACTGAACTAAACTCTTGCAATATTAACTACTGTTTATACCTTTTTCTGGAGAGTAAGCACTCCAAATACAGAGTCTCTGATTCCTTGTATTTCTCTGGGCATAAAGAATTTGCAAAATAATGACTCTCAACAAACTTGTGTAAAATAAATTAATGAAAGAATATGAAAGGAACAAGCAGAAGTTAACTAGTATAGCCCCTGATCTTAACCGGAGTGGATGCTCCTCCTGAGTGTGTGTGTGTGTGTGTGTGTGTGTGTGTGTGTGTGTGTGTGTGTGTATGAGGGAGAGAGAGTGAAAAAGAGAGACAGATTGAGTACACTCATGCTTATACTCAAATGCATTATTCATTAAACAAATGGTCATTTTGTTCCTTTGTCTTTCATCATCTAAACTTCAGTAAGATCATAATTCTCTATGAATAGAAATACCTAGACAATCATACAATACTCTTTTTTATAAATTTTAACCTAATTTTGGTGATCACTTTTAGGAACATCGGCTCCATGGGACATAAATTCATGAGTCACTGAGTCCTCTTCTCTCTCTATTTGATTCACTCATTCCTTGAATGAAACCAGGATTAGCATGGAATTCAGTAGATCTATTCATTACTTAAGGCTCAGCAGGTAAATAGCAGTGACAACTCTGCCATCCATATATCTGAAGAAATCATAGAAATTTATAACTTCAAGCACAGACCTGCTAATATTAATAACCTCTATGGAGCACTTACCATATGCCAGGTACTGTTTTAAAAACATTTCATATTGTAGCTCATGAGGTAGATATTATAACTCTCCCAAAACACAAGTAAGGGCACTGAGGCAAGAAAAGTAAATTAGTACACTTAAGGTCACCCAGATAATAAATATTCCAACTTTAAAAACAGGAATCTGAAGCTCTAGCCCATCTCCTTAAGCAGTGTGCATCAATACACACTCTGGTTATGTGGGGAGTCTGAATGCTGTCTTCTGGAGCTTTCTGAGCTGCTGATGCAAATGTGGATGTGAAAACATACCAGAAAAATGTGTGGAGGTGAAAGAGCCCTGAAGGACTGACAGAGGAAGCTTTAATACAAGCATCGTTATTTGACTCACACTGCCCTGCACTAGGACTTACTGAAGTGAAACGGAGAGCTGTCTGTGCTCAAAGTTGGACAGTGGCCCCTAAGAAAAGGAACATTCCAGGTAGAAAAATTTCTTGGTCAGTGAACTGTGTTCGATAATGCTTTGGCCATTGTGGCCGTTAAAATACAAAGTCAGACTAAATTCATTTTATTTTACTCTAAAAAATAGGACCCTTAAGATTCACAGAAGCCACACTACCATTACTTAAAGAAATACTTCTAATAATATTTTGTCAATACCAACTATTGGCCTTGACTCCTCAAGTTATGTTTCAATTTTCTTCAGAAGAATACTATTAGAATAGTCTTTGAAGAAGTGGGCTGAAAGGAAAACAGATGGGACTAAGAATGAGATATTCCTGTCATAGACTCAGCTCAGTTTCTCTAACTTTGGACAGGTTTCTTAACATCACTTGTTCAAGATTCCTCACTTGTGGAATGAGGATTTTGGACCTGAATTTTGCTAGCATACTTTTTAGCGTTAGCATACTCTGAGCTTTTGTTTTAAGCAGGTTTGATGAGTGTGTTCACATCTGTTTGTGTTGGGGCTCGCATAGTTAATCTAATAATAGATCTCTCACCCACTTGTAATTTGGGCTGAAAAGTACATTGAACCAAAATCAATCATAATATTTTTTAAAATATGTAATGTCATGATGGAATTTTGTTATTTTTGTAAGTATATATGTCAGGTACCAGTCAGAAAAAGAGAGACTATTTCAGGTACTTCAGACAAAGGGAATGTAATGTAGAGATTGGTTATACAGTTGAAAGAAGAGCTGAGGGGTCAAATAGGAGATGATGGGGCGATTTAGAGATTAGTAACAAGAGGAATCCCATCACTCCTAGGGCTGAAGGACTGAAGGGAGGAGATGCCGTCGTCAAAACTCAGAAGTTGTGGCGCTCTAAAGGAACCAATAAGAATGATGAGGGTTTAAGGAGAATATATAAGAGTACTATGTCTTCCAGTACATAAATATGATATATAACTCCATTGATTTCAGAGTTCTTTAATCTCTCAGCAATATTTTATATATTTCACTTAGAAATATTGCATAACTTTATTTCCAGTAAATTGAGATTTTTATGCTATTATAAGTAGAATTTTAAAATTTCATATTCTAGTTTATGTTCCTAATATACAGAAGCCCAATGAATATTGTATTTTGACATCATATCCAGTTACTTAATTCATATATTAATAACAGTTTGTAAATTCTATTAGACATTCTAGGTATGCAATCATGCCATCTGGACATAAAAATAATTTTATATTTTTATTTCCATTACCTATCCATAATTTTTTTAATTGACAGTGCACTGACTAAAACTCTAGTACATTGTTGAAAAGAAAGGGTCATAGTGGACATACTTCTCTTATTTATGACCTCTAGGGGAAAACATTCAAAACCTTCAAAATTTTACCATGTAGTTTGATATTAGCTATAGGATTTTTACAAAATATTCTTAAATAGAGTAAGAAAATGCCCTGTTTTTATTTCTTTAAGAAATTATTTTTTATTTTTGTTAATATTATAGATAGGCATTTAATTTTATTAAATGTTTCTGAATCAATTGAGATTATCATATACTTTTTATTCTTTATTAGGTTAATATGGCTTATTTCCCACAGCATAATTATTTGGGGAATCATCCAAGCTGCTGTGTGAATCAATAACTCATTCCTTTTCTATTGCTGAGTGGTATTTCATTATGGATGTACCACAGTTTGTTAATCCATTCTCTTGTGGATGGATATTTGTGTTGTTTCCAGTTTGAACTATTACAAATAAAGCTGTTGTGATCAATTGTGTACACATCTTAAGATAATTATATGTTTTCACTTCTAGGAGTGGATCATATGGTAAGTGTATGTTCCAGTTTTTAAGAAAATACCAATTGCTTTCCAAAATGATTGTGCCATACATATTCCCACCAGCAGTGTATAAGATTGGTAGTACCTCTCCATCTTCACCAATCTGGTATAGTCAGGTGTAAAAATTTTTGTCATTCTAATAGATAGATAGTAGAATCTCATTATGGTTTAATTGTGCATCTCCCTAACTACTAATGATATCAAACATCTTTTCATGTGTGCATTAACTGTCCGTACATCTTCTTTGGCAGTGTCTGTTCAAATCTTTTGCTCATTCCTTTTAAATGGGGTTGGTTCTCTTCTTGTTACTGAGTTGTGAATGTTCTTTACATAATTTGAATACGAGTACGTGATCAGATACATGATTTGCAAGTATTTTCTCTCTGTCCATGACTTATTTTTTAAACAGTTGTCTTTAAAGAGAAAAAGTACTTTTTTACATAAACTTTTGTTTTCTTTTATGGAGTGTTCTTTTGGTGCCATATATAAGAAATGTTTGCCTAAAACAAAGTCAAAGAATTTTTCTCCTCATCTCATTTTGAATTAATCTTCGTATGGCTAAAAGTTCTATTTATTTGTTTGCTTATGCATGTAGATATCCAATTTTACTAGCACCACCATTTTTTGAAAATATTATCATTTCATCACTGAAATTGCCTTTGCACCTTTTTGTCAAAAAGCAGTTGTCTATTGCTAGACACTCTCTTCTGTTCCATAGATGTTTGTGTTTACCTTTACACCAATACCAAACTGTCTTGATTTCTATAACTTCATAATAAGTCTTAAAATGAGGTAGTAACCCTAGTTAATTCCCTATCTTTGTTCCTTTTCAAACTTGTTTGGCTATACTAGGCTCTTGGTATTTCCATATGAATTTTAGAATCAGCTTGTCAATTTTTATAAAAAATATTCTTGGGATTGCATTGTGCCTAGAGATGTATTTTGGAAGAAATCTCATCTTCACAATATTAAGTTATCCAACACATTAACCTTTATTTTGTGGATCTTGGATTTCTCTCAGCAATGATTTGTAGTATCCAGTGTATAAGTCCTGCACATTTTTGTCAGATTTATTCCTATGTATTTCATATTTTTGATGCTATTGCTAATGATATATTTTAATGTCAATTTTCTGATTTACTTTTGTTAGTATAAACTAATACAATTGATTTTTTGTAGTGATATTTTTCCCTGCCACTTTACTAAACTCATTCATTAGATCTAGTACCTATTGTGTAGATTTCTCCCATCTTTTCCACAGAAATGATCAATGTTGTTTCTTTATTTCCAGTCTGGATCCCCTTTATTTCTAATTTTTGCCTTATTGCAGTTGAATCTCCAGTACACATTGAATAGAAGAGATGTCTTGTTTGTAGTATTAGGAGGAAAACATTTAATCTTTTACCAGGAAATATGTCATGCAGAGGTTTTTTCATAGATGCCCTTTACAAGGTTGTAGATGTTCCTTTCTGATTCTAATTTGCCAAGATCTCTTATTTAGAATGGATGTTGGATTGTGTCAGAAGTTTTTCTGTGTCTACTTAGATGACCATATGTGTTCTTTTTCTTTTTTGTAATTTATTAATAGGCTGAATTATATTTGTTGATGTTTTCAAACATTTTTTTCTGAGATATAATTCACGTACTAGGAAATTGATTACACAAATTAACATGTACAATTTAGTGGGTTTTATCATATTCACAAGGTGGCACAACCATCACCACTAATTACTTTCAGAATATTTTCATCACCCCAAAAAGTAACCTGCAGCCTTTTGCCCTCATTTCTCATTCCCTCTTCCCCCCAGCCCCTGGAAACTACTAATCTGCTTTTTCTCTCTATGTATTTACCTATTTTGGACATATCATATAAATTGTATCATACAATATGCAGCCCTTTGTGTTTGGTTGCTTTCATTTTTCATGATTTCAAAGTTTATCCATGCTGTAGATAAAATTGGTTTCTTTTTATGACTGGGTAATGTTGCATTGTATGGATACACCACATTTTGTTTATTGGTTCATCAATTGATGAATATTTGGGTTGCTTCCATTTTTTGGCTACTATGAATAACACTGCTATGAACATCCGTGTACAAGTTTTATATTTCATTGATTTTCTCTATCGTTTTTTCTTTTCTCTTTCAATTACTTTTGATTTTTTTCGTTTTGTCATTAGTACTACAAAATTTAGAACTGTTATGTCTCCTGAGGACTTTCCCCTTTGTCCTTATGAAATAATTTTCTTTATCCTTGATGTTATTCTTTCCCCCAAAATTTAAGTTGTTTGATATTAAATAGCATTACAGATTTTTTGAAGTTAATATTTTCACTAAATTAATAAAAACGTAAATATTTTTCTTTTATTTTCTAACGTTTTTGTGTTTTTATATTTACAGTGTGATTCTTGTAGAAAGGATATAGTTGTATCTTTTCTTTTTCTTACCCTGACAAGCTGTCTTTTAATTGAAATGGTTAGTCCATTATCATTTAATGTGGTTATTTACAAGGCTAAGCTTATGTTCATAATCTTGCTATTTGTTCCCATCTGTTCTTTGTTCATGTTTTCATCTTTTTTCTGTCTTCTTTTTGATTATTTGTGTTTTTTAATTCTTGCATCTTGTATCCTAATTCAGTTAGTATTAGCCTCGAGTCTGTTATATTATTTCAGTTGTTTCTTTAGGGTTAATAGTATAGATCATTAACTTATCAGTCTACCTTCAATTGATATTATACCATTTTGCTTATAGAAGAACCTTCCGTAGAAGTGTACTTCTATTTCTACCCTCCAGCCTGATACTATTATTGCAGTACATTCTGTTTATACATATATTATAAACTGTGTTTGACATTGTTATTTTTGTTAAAACACTACCTTAACTTTTAAAGAGATTTAAATAATAAGAAAAAATATCATATATTTACCTGTAGTTGCAATTTCCAGTACTCTATTTTTTGTAGATTCATGTTTTCTACCTGATATTATTTTCCTTCTGTTGGAAATATTTTATCAATTTTATAATGTGGGTGTGTTGGGGATAAATTCTTTCAGCTTCTGTGCTTTTGGAAAAGGCTTACTTCACTTTTATTTTTGAATGATATTTTTGCTGAGCACAAAATTCAAGATTGACAGGGCTTTTTATTCCATTTATTATTTTAAAGATGCAGTTTCACTATTTTTCCACTTGCATAGTTTTGCTGTCATTCTTGTTTTTGTTCCCTCGTATGTAATATTTGTTTTTTCTCTGGCTGCTAGTATGAATACCTCTTTATCCTTGTTATTTTGTGCGCAACTTGAGTATGATGTGTTTGGTATAGTTTTCACCATGTTTCTTTTCTGAGGTTCATTGAAATTCTTGGATCTATGGGTTTACACTTTTTATCAAATTGGGAAATTTTTGGCTATTGTCTTCAGTAATTTTTCTGTCCCTCACTCTCTCTCTTAGGGACTCCAGTTACACATATATCATGCTACTTGAAATTGTCCCACTAGTCATTCATGCTGTTTTGTATTTTTAAAATCTTTTTTTTTATTTCTGGTTTTCATTTTGTGTGGTTCCTATTGGTAGATCTTTAAATTCATTAATCTGTATTTCTGCAGCATGTAATCTGCCAGAAATCATGTTATGTATTTTTCATCTCACCAGTATTTTTATCTCTAGATTTTGATTTGGCTTTTTATTTTTAAAAAATGCACATTCTCTCTTTTAACTTCTTTAACATATGGAATACAGTTATAATAATTCTTTAATGTATTTGTTTGCTAATTATAACATCTGAGTTAGTTGTGGGCGAGTTTTCATTCAGTGATTTTTCTCCCATTTATGGGTCTTATTTTCTTTTTTCTTTGAATATCTGATGCCAGACATTGTGAATTTTACCTTTTTGGGTGCTGGATATTTTCATATTATAAAATTTTTTGAACCTTGCTCTGGGATGCAGTTAAGTTACTTGGAAATACTTTGATTCTTTTGTTTTGATTTTAAGATGTATTAGGTAGATGAGAACAATATTTAGTCTAGGGCTCATTATTTGCCCACTACTGAGCTAAGTCCCTCCTGTGTCCTGTTTCATATAGCCCATGTGTTAGTATCCTATAGCTGCTGTAACAAATTATAACAAGCTTGGTGATTTAAAACAGCAGAAATTTATTCTGCTGGACAGGTCTGAAGGTCAGAAGTTCAAAATCAGTGTCACTTGGCCAAAATCAAGGTGTCAGCAGGGGTTGCTCCCTCAGGGGTCTCTAGGAAAGAATTTGTACCTTATCTTTTCCAGTTTCTGGTGGCTGATGGCCTTTCTTGCCTTGTGGCCGTTTCACTCCATTCTCTGCATCTATGATCACACTGCCTCATGGTCTGTGTGTCGAATCTCTTTCTGTTCATCTCTTATAAGGACCCATGATGGCATTTAAGGCCCCCCCTGGATAATCTTGGATTCTCTCTTCATCTCAAGATCTATAATTTAAACATCTCTTCAACGACCCTTTTTCTAAATAAGTTAATATTCACAAGTTCCAGAGATTTGACATGGATATCTTTTGGGGGTTTATTTTTCAGTCTACCACATTCTGTTAGAGTTATGACACTTTCTGATCAAGCTAATGGGATCAGGCATTGTTCCCAATCTTGTGTGAGTCTTGGTACTGTTCCTTCTATTCCTTTTGTGTGGTTCTTTACCTGGCCACATGTACTTTCTTTACTTGCACGCACTGATGAATCTTCTGCTGAATACTTGATGAGGAAGTTCTTCATATTTTTTGAGTTCTCTTTCTGTGCAGCTCTTTCTCTCAGGTACGCTGTCTTATCAACTCTAACTGCCTGTGTCTCCCTGGACTCTCAGCTCATTCTCTTCAACTCTGGGTGTCTACAGGCTTCTGCCTGATTTAATTCCCCATGCCATGGTCCAGAATATTTCTCAAGGCTTTAATTGGACATTTATATGACTCACATCATTTTTTTCTGTCTCTCAGAAATCACTATTCTCCATTGCCTAATGTGCAGTGTGTTATTGTTTATTTATTACAATATTTCAGGCAACAGGATAAATCTGAACCCTGTTAGTTTTGGTCAAAATCATAAGCCCCTTCCTTTATCCCTTAACATAGTCATAAAAGGTAATTTCAATTTTGTCTCTGGTAATTCTGATATTTGATTCATCTGTGGCTCTACTTCTGTTATTTGTTTTTTATCTTGATTACTGGTCACATTTTCTTTCCACTTTGCATGTCTCGTGATGATAACCTAGTGTATTCAGAAACTTTATGGAAAATTAGTGTTGTTTTTCCTTTCTTAGGCAGATCAACTGAGGGGTAATTCACTTCAATCCATCATGAATTAAGGTAAGTCAATTTCAGTTTGACATTCTGTTTTACTCAATCCTCCTCTGGTTTCAACTGTCTCAAAGACAAAGTTTTGTTCTTCTGTCTCATCAAGAAACAGTGGGATATCTCACTCCGTGTTTTCAACCCAGCCCTCAAGTTTCCTATTCTCCCATCATCCAGAGTCCTTTGGAAAAACTGATAATGTAATTGGAGTTCCTCAAATTCTAATCATTCACATCAGCCTGTAAAAAGTTCTACTCATTTCTCTTTCTCCTGTATATCCCCTCTGCATAGGCCAAATTTAATTTGCAGTTCATGTCAAAATTGGGCAAATCCACCCAAATTAGAAAACTGCTAACAATCTTAGCGTGTCTGGGAAAGATTCTTTCCTTTCTGGAATTTACCAATGTTGTCCTTGTTGCTTCAACAACTCTCCTCTCTGATCTTTCTAAAAATACAATTTTCTGTAATTTATGTTTTTTAAATTATTATAGCATGAGTAAAGGCTTTACTGTCTTCCAAACATTTGGATAACAAAATCTCACAGAAACTTATCTAGAGCTAAGAAGAAGAAAAAAAAATGCCCCTGCAGAGGGGATTAGCCTGACCCAAAGAGAAGATTGGCCTTTGCCCTCAGCTACTGGAAGGTTATCTCTAGACTTTTGGAATCTCCTGCCTGATTAGAGTGTTTCTGTTTATCTGAGGGCTTGGTCTCTGGACAGCCTACCAAAGTGATTTATGATGTGGGTTTCGAGCCATGTCATATCCATTCTATCATTGGAGGGTTTGGGGAATAAAGGGCAGCAACAGCTCTATCTCTGGAGGCGATGTAAACTAAGGGTATCAGCTCTCCCTCTGGAGGAGCTGGAGACTAAAGGTCAACCATATAGGTTGTCAACCACAGAGGCCCAATAAAAACTCTGGACTGAAGGCGTGGGTGAGCTTCCCTGGTTGGCAATATTTTGTGCATCTTATCCTATATTCATGTCAGGAAGGTAACACTGTCCATGACTCCACGGGGAAAGGACAACTGGAGGCTCCGTCTTTGGTACTTTCCTGGATTCTGCCCTATGTATCTCTTCCCTTGGCTGATTTTCGTCTGTATCCTTTCCCTGTGATAAATCATTGCCATGAGTTACAGCTTTCAGTGAGTTTTATGAGTTCTTCCAGTGAATTATCCAACCTGAGAGTGGTCTTAACAAGCACTGAATTTGCAGTCTGGGTTAGACATGAGGGCAGTCTGAAGTGCATTGTACCCTCTAACTTTGCAAAGCTCCTCTCCTTTTATGATATCAGCATAAACTTGATACTAAAACCTGAAGACATTACAAAAAATTGCAACCAATAACTCTTATGAAACTAGACATAAAATCTTTTAAAAAGTATATTAAAAATTCAACGTGTATATATATATGTATGTGTATATATATATATACGAATTATGTGTATATGAATGTGTGTATACATATATATAATTTATATATGCCCATGTGAGTAAAATTTATTTCAATTTTAAGAGATATTTAATGAGAGCAAAGCAAGATTTTTGGTATAGGACAAAGAGTGAATTTCTATCAATCAACCAAAGCAATTGAATGTTTGAGATTCTGTTAAGGCTTTCTATAGACTAAGGTATAAGGTTACTTTTCACGTTCAGGTAGGCTTTCTATTCTTTCTTTTCTTTCCTTCCACAGTTTAAGGATTCAATGTATTCGTTTTCTCCATAAAGAAGTCTCTCATTATTTATCTCCTTAGGATTGCACTTCTTAAAAAACTGGCAAGGTATCTTGCTTTAAATAGTAGAACTTACATTGCTTTCTTTTTAGAAGTTTTACCAATAATCACAGTAGACAGAGAAAAATTAACACATATGAGAAAATTACAAAGATTCCATGATCCTGTGTGTTTCTTGCCATTAGTTTAGATATGGTAAACATCTAATATTTTCTTAGCAGCTCTCTTTGTCTAGAATGTTTGATTTACATCATTATTCAGTCACAACACTCTTTCCCACTGAACATAGAATTGGCTCTAATATCCTCTTTAGCTCAGCAGTCTAGATAGCCACTGCCAATTGATTGAATTGGCAAACAATATACAACCTGTTTGCCAAACCTGTCCTAGCTATTTTCTCTCAATTCTTTCTGAAACAGGAATCAGCAAATCTTTTCTTTTCTTCTCTACTTGTATGTTTGAGCTCAAAGCCACTCCCTTTCTTCTGACCCCTTCCTTCTGAGGAGAGCTCTTTTTCCAGTTCCTAGTCCTGAGGAGGTACCCCCCAGTCTTAATAATTACTTGAAACTACAAATGCTTAATTTTCCAGGGAGTTGCAGTTGCATTATTCTATCGCATTATTTCTATTAACCTGAGTGTACATGTCACAACCAAACGTCCCACTTGAGAGATCACAAAAAATGGTCATTGCATTAAAGTAAAATGTTTCATCTGAAGGTTTACATTTGTTTCAGATGTTTATTCATGGATTAATTAATTTTCGCATGTAGTTTCTTCAGCATAAATTCCATTCCAACCCCTATTCCGTTAGCTAATTCCTATTATTTCCTCCATGCCAACACAGGTATTATTTTTCATCAGTGATCATCATGACTACACTGGATTAGGTTCTGCTCCACTTCAAAGATCTCTTTTACTATCTTTCTGTCTCCTGATTAGATATTAGTTCCTAGTGGTAGAAATGACATTCATTCATCTTCATATCTAAATGGGTCTAGCTCAGTCATAATATTTCAATGATGCTCAACAAACATATTTCTAATTGACTTCTAAGAGTTACACTTTTACTTTTTATATGCAAGACTTGAATTATGGAAAAAATACATTATGTCTTCTAAAATATTGCTCAATTATTCAACATTGTCTATCCCATAAATGTTTCTAAGTGTTAGTTGAAGAAATAACTAGGAGCTTCTGATGATGAACTTTCCTGTGGGAACTGCATTCAGTTAACACGGCCAATCAGAGAATGCTTCAACTCTTTTTCAGTGGTAAACAAATATGTGCAGTCTCTAAACACCCTCATTTTATGGTTGGGGTATTTATCTACTTGCTTTGCCTTAATTTTATTATTTTGCTATTATTTCTAAGCATCTTCAATGAAAAGTGATTCAATTTAATTTCTAAACATATAAGAAGTATCAAATTTGCGTTTTTGAATGGAAATTGTAAGGAACAGATGACTTGGTGAGAGAGTTTGGGAAAGAATACTATGGACCCTAACAGCAATAGTGAGGGCAACTGAGAAGAGTGGGGCTGCGGGCAAAGGTCTCCTCCCTCCTTCTTTAATTCATCTCCCTAGGTAGGACCATCCTAAGGACTAAAATACTAAGATGAATCATTGCTCAAAATTCCTGACTTTTTGGGAAAAGGTAATTCTATTGCCTGTCCTTCTTTCTTACCTTCTTTTCTCACTTCTTATTCCCTTTCCTGCTCCCCGTCTCACAATTAGGTCTGACAGGTTATAAATAAAATAAAACTCCACAAAGGCAATGGTTTTTCTTGTCTCTTCAGTTCCCACATACCAATCACTCTCCTACCTCAGCTCTGTCCCATTCATAAGAAAGATCTGAACATCCATGTCTAGTGCCCCAAGTCTGGTGAATCTAGATTGTTTATTGAAGTAACTTTCTTAAGACAAAATGACACAGAAACTGTAGTGAGACTTGCCTTTCAGAATTAGACTTTCTCCCATACTTTGATCCGCCTATGGCTACATTATTACTCCTTGTAGTTAATTTCATAACAAGTAGAAAGTGTGTCTCTGAAATGTCTTCCATGAGATGGACTCTGCTATACTTCTGTTATTATGCCTCGAAAGGAGAAATGAACTGCAAAGATTTTATGTTCATGTATAAATGACTGCTATCCCTGAATTGTTCAAGCATATATATTCCATTTCCTCAAACTTTATTCATTATAGAAATTCATGAACAGAGTTCTAGTCCATAATGGAAGTTCAGAGAAAGCTTTATTAAGAAAGGTACTGAATTCTGGGTACAAAGTCTGTTTTTTTCTATCATCTTTAGTTCTGCATCATTTTAATTTCTTGCTTTGGGTCAGCTAATATACAGCCTGAGTTGTAGGTTTTAAACAGTAAATAATACTAATTTCTTGTTCACCACAGCAATTATTACATTACCCAGAATTTTTCTTGTATGCTCTCCACAAGTCCAAGCCACAGTGATGGCACTGTTTACTTTTGGCTGAAATAAGGAAAGAATAGCTGGAATTAAAATCCAGCTGTGACAAGCACAGTTCCAAAATAAAATAGGCCAAGGACCATCAGAAAGCAATATGCCAATGGAAAAAAGCTATGCTGCCGTATTTGAAATTTGCCGTATTTGACATTTATTTCTTACTATGTGTATTCTACTATATGCCGAGCATTGATCAGGCTTTGTGGACCTCTAGCCAGGCCCTGCCATCATGGAATTTGCTCAGTCAAATTCTCTGCATAACCTTTTCTAGACCTCTCATAAAAATGGCTATCATCACCTTTGTATTCCCATAGTATTTACTATGCATCATTCATACATCATTTACAACACTGCAACTTGAGAGGGGATTCCTCTAAATTATATCCTAATTCTGACTCAGATTAGGGCCAGAACAAGGAAAAATTCCTCAGAAACTAAGCCTTCCAGCAGCCTAAATGTTGTCACTCACCCGTATTTTATTTCTTCAATCTATCATTATTACACCACCTTTAGAATTAGGAAAAATATCCTGACAATCCTTTCAACTCACCAATATTCTTTAGAATATCCCAAACATATGGCAGAGTTATAAAAATTTTGACTGGTAACAAAAGTTTTGCCATCCAAAGATAAAGTGGTGGGGGTGAAACAACACCTTATTCTTAAGCATATTGACACCGAATCTACTAAGAGAAAGAAAGTAAAAATAATGGCCAGAAAATTTTTCTTCTAGAAGAAAATTATGGTTAGAAAACTAGATATGATTTCATCAGAAGACTTATGATTTGACTTTCAAAACAGACGCCCTGCTTCACGTTACATAGGGAATTTTATCCTATACAATCAGAAAAATGAAGAGAGAAAAAGCTAAGCATAAAATACATACTTAATATATTTATCTTTGATTCAGTTGAACAACAAGAAACTACTGATAAATTGCAATGTGCAAGACTCCCTAATAATTTCCATCTTTGTATATTTTTATTATATTACACATAAAGAAGCATTTTAGCAGAAATATGTGTCTCTGAATCTTACTTTTTCTACTTTAGTCTACATTTGGTTGTCAAGCATTTTCTTGTCTTGGCAAGAGAAGGCAGGAGTTTTCTAAAAGCTTGGTGTGACTCCACTGTAAAGGAAATGAATTTATTTGCAAGTGTAAGAAAAAGTGCTTGCAGAAATAATAACACTATGTCTCCATCTATAGTTCATATCTCTATGTCCCTCAATGTACCTTAAAAATAGAAAGTCTACAATACATATTTCTTTGATAAGAGTGTCGAATGAGTGAACGAATAAATAAATGCATGAATGATTTGTTTGCTAATAGAGTTCCTCGTATGGCTATTGAAGGAATGGTGAACCAGTACATAGAAAATGTATAGCACAGTACTCAATACATGTTTGTTATTTTCACTATTGTTGTAGATATGATTGTAAAATTTTTTTTGATATTTCTATAGCTAGAAAGAATCTTAATGATCAAGCACTGAGATTTCAGGAAAAAATGAAGAGAAAATGATTCTCCTGTTACAACATAAATGTTGTATCTTGGTTTACACATTCAGAAGTAATTTGCCCACTTGCCTTCCTTTAGTGATAAATTATCAGCTAAAAAGTTATTGGTGTTTGAATGCTGGGTGCGGAGTATATGATTCACCTACTAGTCAAAGTAAGAATAGTCAACTTTTCATTTATTTTATTCTATAATTTTATTATTTCAATAGGCCATTTTTTTGGTGTCCCAGACAAAGCAGTAAAGTAAAGATGTCAGATGAGAATCTAATTTCAGTTCTAACATAATAAATTATGTGATCTTGAGGAAGTCACTTCACCTAACTTGGCTTTTCTATCTCATCTAAAAGATGAAGAGCTTGACCTAGAAGATTTGTAAGATTCTATACAGCCCCAATCATTTGTTCTATACACAAATTATTAATTCTTACATATCAAATATACTTTTTTCTATATTCAGACTATTAGTCTTCATCAGATATTAAAATGCATTTTGCTATATCCAGCATATTAATCCTTAAGCACATATTATACATAAATTGATTTTTATGTAGACTCATATTTCATTGATTGAGTGAATCTCTATCACCCCATTTTCTAATTTGATGTTATAGTAATGAATATACATAGCCCTTGTCACTGCAAGGGCATTCACTTATAGATACTGTCCTTAAGGATAACATATATAATTTTAAGACTTTTTGAGAAAAAGGATTTGATATTTCCTCAGGAAAGAAAAATCATACTAAGAATATACTCTTGGGATAATGTATTTGCATTTAAAAACAATCTCATGTTTGAGAATGATAATGACAAGTAAAATTTAAAGACCCTTAGTAGAAATGCTCTGCCTCCAATTCCCATATAGTAGGGTTGGCTCAGGTGCCCCACAAGTCTGAAATAGTTCATTGGCAATAATGTGAAGAAGAAGGAAGGGGTCAATATTAAGTCAAACACATGGTTAATGCAGAGTGTTAAAGAAAATATTGAAATGTTTTCTCAGGCAAGATACAGAGATCTACAATAGTGAATTCTGAATAAATGATGATGATGATGAATTCTGATGATGGTGATTATACTAATAAACCAATCCTATAATAGTAGTGATATTATATTTTAGATATGAAATTCTTGATTCCTCCTCCAATTCAGTATTATAAATAAGTCCACTAAAAAATTTCATATTACCTGGTGGAATTACAACCCTAAAGAACAGAGGATTAAAGAAAAAGAGAAGAATTTTCACTATAGATGATTTCTCAAATGTAAATAGTCCACTGATATGATTTCTCTGTTGAGTTCTTGCTTAAATAAGGAAGAGAGTCTATTTCATTCATACAATCTCCTAGGAAGTCTTGATTACTGAGGCGTATTAATAGAGAGAATGGTTCTATTCTTGGTTGCATAATGCCATGTTCAAAGAAGATGATCAGAAAAAGTAATTGCTTTGTCCCAGAAAAATATATACCACCTGTCTACTATAACCTCCAGGAGACCATCTTAGGGACAAAATTCACAGTTACAAAGGATGTATGTTTAAATTCTTAAGATGTCAGGTTTTAAAATTATGTTTCAACCAATAAGTTGATCGCTGAATATATATTTTATACTTCCAATATCAGAATGTTGAATCTTAGTGTGCAGAAACCTCTTAATCATAACAATATAGAGTTTGTAGTATTGGAAAGAACACTTAATTTTGTGGATGAAGACACTGAAAACCAAAGAGGCTAGGTGGTGTATTATAATATATATTATTTATAATTTATTAAAAGAGATTCACCAATGGTTTTGTAAGTCTATCTATCCAATCTTGGACTATTTTGATAAAAGTTCTTAAAGTAGATCTGATGACAAATAATAAACATTTCATTTTTTGAAACCAAATTCCATGATTCTAATTTTTTTTCCTAAGTAACTCAGAATTATTTCTAATCTATTCTGTAAAACTTCTATAGGCTATTATATAAAGATTTATTTCCAGTCCTCAGACACTAGTACTGAAAACAGAGATCAGTTATTTCTTCTTAACACTCCAAGAGTGCCTGGGATGTGGGAATGAGTAGGATAAGCCACAGCAATCTGAATAATCTTTACACATGTTTGCCACTCAGAAGCAACAAGATTACTAATCACATGGTCGTAGAACAGTAAATAATTTCAGGATGCATAAAGATTTCAAACAGAGCTCCTGATAACTAGTGAGACGAAGTGATTTGTCCAAGGATTGCTTCCCTCCTCAGTCAGTTTTTCCCCATATAATATAGGAAAAAATAATTCTAGTACTGATATTGAGTACTTGGAACTTGGTTATGACACATTCTTTTTTTTTTTTTTTTTTGGTGGGGAAGACCAGCCCTGAGCTAACATCCATTGCCAATCCTCCTCTTTTTGCTGAGAAAGACTGGCCCTGGGCTAACATCCGTGCCCATCTTCCTCTACCTTATATGGGACACGGCCACAGCATAGCTTGACAAGCGGTGCATCTGTCCATGCCCGGGATCCGAACCCGCGAAACCCCGGGGTGCCAAATCAGAGCGTGCAAACTCAACTGTTGTGCCACCGGGCTGGCCCCATGACACATGTTCTTGCTAGGAAAGAAAGGATTGAGAATTTTCCCATCAGTTGACATGAGGGTGACATTTCAGCCTGTCTCTAAGTAAAATTCATGTGTCTGGTCCTGCTCAAATCCCATAGTAAACAGTATATAGAATTTAATTTTGTTATGAATAAGAATGATTATTAATGTGGGTCACCAAACCCATGAGCAAATCAATTAAAACATCCCTTTGCTACCAGAACTCCTGATACTAAGAACAGAGAAGAAAATTTCATTGATGTTTTTTCTCCTATTCTTTTCCAAAGAAATAATAAATACCAGATTATTCTTTTACTCGAGGACTACAGCCAATTAGAATGTCTATTTTTGAAACTACATTTTCCAAATCAAAAAGGAAAAAATGACAAAAATAAAATGTTAGTGCTGATTCACTAGGAAGCTTTGTGAGCCAGGACTAAATCCATGAAAAACATGGCAATTGTTTCCTAATTTGATCGTACACGTAAGGCTGCCCTAGAAGTAAATTTGAGCTTATGATTTTAAACTTTGCAACACTCAGCCTTTTTCCCCCCTCAAGATGGAAAGCACTATCTCTAATTTGAGTTTTGTCACAATATGGTGACTATTTTCAAAATCCTCATCATCTCTACCATTTCTTGAAAGCTTATTATGAATCAGGGACTGTGCTTTAGAGATGCTATCTCATCTAGTACCCACAACAACCTTACAAGGTAGATATTATTGTCTACATTTTATAGATTAAAAGAGGGTAAATAACTTGCCCCAAATCACATAGTAAGTCAAAGGACTAGAATTCTTACCTTGCTATATTTAATTCAAATATATAATTATAACCACTAGACTGGTCAAGTCACATTATTTCTTTGCATTTCTCTTTTCTCAACTATAAGAAATGGAGCTGAACATTTTTGACAATTTTCAAACTTTGTAAATTATAGATATTTTTGAAAAGAAATTGTGCATAGAACCTTGATTTGTAAAAATTAAGCTGCAGGAGAAGAAGGAATCGGTCTCTAAATCTTCCCATTCCTGTGGTGTTCTGGAATAATCTTGGCTCCTATAGAAAACCCATTTTGAAAACTACCAGTCTACAGGCCCTTTTGCGGCCCATCCAAATCCTTTCCACAAGTGCCCTCTACATTTCCCCTTCAAAATCTATTTTTACCAAAGAAATTTATTAATTTAGTAAAGGATTTCATAGTGAACAATTTCATAAATAAGCACCATCAGGCTGTTCAGGAGAAACTATCGATTGAGTCCTTCCTATTCCAGTAACTCATCAGCCGGTTCAGAGACTATAAACACTCCTTATCTGAGGACATTATTTAGACCACCAAAGAGACAAAAAGAATATCATATCAGATTTACCTTTGGCATAGCAAACAGAGAGGCCATGTTCTTTCTGCACAAAGACTCTTGATCAAAATGACCTTAATGTTTCCCTCACCTTAACTAAACTTTTGACAGGTTTTTTCCTGACCTCACTTTTCCTAAAGCATTCACTTTAGAAAACTTGCAATTATAAATTTTTTCTCTGCCCCTGTGAGATGTAAATACTCTCCCAGTCTCTTGCTAGTTTTGCAAACCAAGGATATCTTTTTCAAGGACCTTCTCAAGGAATAGATGATAGCCAAGGTTTGCCAGCCTCTTAGATCAATGACAGAAAAAAGTGGAAAAATAAATACGACCCAGATTTTGAGATTTGGAGAGAGATGAGGGTGTTTACAAGGGAACAGACAATTAAAAATACACTGTGCATATTGAGTTATGGCAAGAACAAATTTCAAATAAGAAGAAGATACTCATGACTTCCATATAACTTTATTGAATCTGCAAATGTGGGAGAAAGACCTCTCCTTGGATAAAGGGCAGATGTGGTGTCATTTGGAAAAAAGAAAGGGAAGTTTTGCAACAGTAAGATAACTAAGGGGAAGAATAACCAAATTAGAAATAAGTTCAAGGTGAAGGAAACTTTGCTCAGAATTGATGTAGCAGAAAGAAGTATAATTTAGGTGACCTCGAAGTAATAATGCTTTCCTGTGATCTCCAAATTGGAAACTATGCTCATGCTGAGTATAAGGTGAACTCGCTGAGGCCGAAGACCCGAGAACATTCTGTAATATCAAGCACAGACCACAAAATTAATCAGAGCTGGAAAGTTCTTGCTGAACATCCTATAACATTTCAACCCAACCACAGAGCTATCAGAATAAACTGTTCATTGGAACGCCACATTCCCTTTGATCCAAATCTACGCCCCACTGATATTCTAAGGGGTGGTGGTCATCAGATTAGTGATAAAGTTTTATTACATAATGGGAATAATGAAAGTTATGTCTTTGTGTCAGACAAAAAGGGGAAAATATAAAATTGAAGGAATCAGGTCACAAAGACATGAAGGAAGATAGAAAATATGAGAATTGACTTGAAACTCTTGGTTGTTAAACACTTTCTGACTTATAGATTCCATTAATATTTATGCTAGGAGTGAAAAGAATTTGGCTGTAGAATAAGGTACGGAGCGTTGCTGGAACTTTTCTGTGTGCAGCTAACGTTTACCTGAGAATCCTCCTTGTTCCTTCAGTCACTGCTGCAACTCCTCTCAGTTCATGGTCACAAAAGCATACGAGAGTGGAGCTGTACATGAGTGCAAGGCCCCAGAATGTTCAGGGTAGAAACAGGAGAGCCATAGCCTAATCACCTTCTTTTCTCTTTCCCTTAACTATGTCACTTGAGGTCAGGGAAATGGTTTCTCCATACTTGTAAAGGAAGATGCTCATCAAAGCCTTTTCTTTTTTCACTTAATATAGACTGCTCTCAGGGGGATAATGAAAGGCCTTGATGAAAATTATATTTTCCTTTTAGTTATACTACAATTTTATGTTCACAATCTTACTGAAAAACTATGGGCCCCAATACACAAAAATGTTAAAAAATATATAATAGCCCCTTATATATCTTAATGTTCTCCTTGAAAGTGGAAAAATTAGCTTAAAAGAGATCTAATGCCTCCTCCATTCTCAAAAAGTTCCTAAAATAAAGAGGAAAAGCATTTATTGTGCATCACTATGCCGAGTACTATACTAGACACTTTCCATTTGGTCTGTTTCTCATAATAACCTGGCTGGATGGTAACTGCTATCTCCATTAACAGAGAAGGGAAACTTAGATTCAGATAAGGTATATTATTTAGGTTATGCTAAATGCTATAACAAAGCAAGCCAGACATGTATAATGCCTTAAACATGACAGAAGTTTATTTCCTGCCCATGTAATGTCAAAATGAGTAATGCTGATCTGTAGGGTGGTAATGTAAGCCCAGACAATTGGCTTTTATTTTTGTAATGCAGGTAACTGACTTAAGCTTTGATTGCTGAGGCATCCACTTCAAAGATGGCTATCTCGAATAAACACATTGCCAGCCACATGACTAGACAAAGAGCCAGGCTGCCTCCCTCCACTGAGACTCCTTTGTTTTAAAGATCATGGTTGATCTAGATAATTGGCCATTTGGATCACTGGTTTTTTTCTCTTCCCACACTTTAAACCCCCACTCTTATGTTTTAAATTCACCAATAAAGAGTGAGCCCACTAAACCCCAGGCCTCCACTGTTGACCCCAATAAAAGCAGAACCCCAGGCTCATGCACTTTCTCTCTACCCATGACCTCACTATGTGGCCCCAGGTGTGCCATGTAATTTCCAAGTCCTGTAAGTAATAAACCTTTTTTTTCAAAGTTTCCTGCTGACTATTGCTGAAGGGCATCTTGCAACTATAATAAGAACCACAAGGACCAGATCAGCCACAACATTGGTTATAGATAGGCTGAGACCAACATACGAAACAAGGGGTCTCTTTTCCAAGCATTTATTCAGGGATCCAGGTTCCATTCCATCTTAGGATTCTGTCACCTTCAACATGTGGGTTCCAAGGTGACTGAGTAAAGGGGAAGAGAAATAGAATCTCATATGCGAGTATTTTATGGACCAGTCATAAGAATGGTACATACTACTTCCTTTTACTAGAACTCAGTCATGTGGTCACTTTTAACTCTAAAGTAGGCTGGAAAATGCAATCTGTTGTGATCTCAGAAGAAAGTGAAAATGAGTTTTGAAACAGCTAGTCAGTCTCAAGCACAGTCGACTTTTCTGGTCATCAAATATCCATTTAAATCTTTGTCCCACAAGGAGAATAAACTCCCTCCCTCCCCGAGGGGAGACAGCTCAAAATCTCATTCCAGGGACCAGCAGTGGCATAGTGGCTAAGTTCACACATGCCGCTTCAGCAGCCCGAGGTTTGCAGGTTCAGATACCAGGGGCAGACCTACACACCACTCATCAAGCCATGCTGTGGCAGCATCCCACATACAAAAAATAGAGGAAGATAGGGGACAATCTTCCTCAAGCAAAAAGAGGAAGATTGGCAACAGATGTTGGCTCAGGGCCAGTCTTCCTCACCCCGCCCCAGAACCCCCAAAAAATCTCATTCCAACAAAGCATGGATCTAAGAGTTCAGGATCTTCTAGAGCTGTGCAGTCTTTTCTCTCAGGTCTGGATAGGACATGTTAAAATATAAGTTATTTTTCAGGAGACAGGTATTAGAATAATCATAACAATATCATTTGTAGTAGCATATCATTGGAAATAAATTTCATGGAGGAGAATGAATAAATTGTGGTATATTCAAAATGGTTAATTAACAATGAAAATGAATTAACTGCAACTACAGCCAAAAATATAGATGAATTATAGAAACCTAATATATAGGACTTGTACACAATTCTAACACATTTGTATAACAATGTGGATAAATTATTTTTTATTAGCAGGTGGCATGGGAACTCTCCAGAAAAAAAAACCAACCTGCTATATTAAGCACCTTCTTTGAAAAGTTCACTTTGGGTTGAAACTAGTTCTCTAAGAACAAATGTGAATGGAGTTGTCTGCACAAGAAAGCATAAAGAATTTTTTGCTCCAGGGAGCTGAAGCGTGAAGAGCCAGAATATGGGTAGCAGGCTGCACATCCCACCGTGTGAACCCTCCCCATGACTCCTAAATCTTCATTAAATTTACTACACCTAAACAATGTTTAAATTCAAGTGGAGATTTTGGAGGAACCAAAGAAGAAAGCCAGCTTTTTAAACCTCAATTAAATGCAGAGGTGCGAATGAAGGAGGGCAAAGGCAAAGAGAACCATGAGATGCCAACTGCAGAAACTTCCATATATCACGAGAGGGGTTCTAGACTCTCACCAGACCATGGAAGGGAGGTTCAGATTGAATTTAATCAGATCATTGTGGGGCAAGTGAGTGGATTCTAGTGAACACATGAGTTGTACTAATTGTTTGGCACTTGAGCTCACAGTAGATCTGAAACAATGGAATAATTGCATATGGGAATATTCAAGGATGATATTCACCATACTTTACAATCTGTATGGCACAGGCAAAGATCAGTCAGAAAGAACGTCAGCTGTGATATTAGAGCAGAGTCCTGCAGGTCCCCTGATATGGCAAGCATTACCCATTTTATTACTGACTCCTGAGAAAATCTGGATGTCCCAGGAGAAGAGTGAGAGTGAGGACAACTGGAGAACTAGAACAGTGGCTATTTACCAACAAGTATAAACGTATTTCAATATTTGAACAATTATTATGAGCACATCCATGTGTACCAGTGGAATATAAGAACTAGGTACTTTGATACTGCAAGAAGTTACAGATAAGAGGCTGAAAATAAAGAAGGAAGGGAAATAACTTTTATCCTCTCCCCTTAGTGGTAAACCATATTCTCCTTCCTTACATTATAACACCTGGGAATGGGTACAGTGTCTTCCACCTAAGGAAGGAGAGGAATATGGTATACAGAAGATCTCACGCAGGAAAGAGGAAAAAGAGACAAATCAATTCCTTCTGACCCCAGAAAACTGTGGATAGAAATTGGACAAAGGCAAAAGAAGGGCAGTTAGGGGAGAGTTGCTTGTAGCATGAACTTTTCAGAGCTTCCAACATAGGCAGAGAGAACACGGGCAAGATGGATCGATGAGATGATCGGTAGCAGAGAAGTTTTAGCCCCACTTCAATGCTTAAGGAAGAGATTCCACGGAGGCTATTCTTGTACTGAACTGGGGGCAACCATAATCAGAGTAGAAAAATGGCCACATATGCTAGTTAGGCAAAAGAAGAAGTGGATCTAGCTTTTCCCAAGCATCTCAGTTCCCATGCCAACCTCAGCTTGGATGAGACTCAGAATTTCCCACATGCACTTGGGAGTACGGGGAGTTACCTGAGAGTCTGACTGTGATGTTGCCAGAAAAGGCGGTTCTCATAGGAGCAAATTGATCTTGAGTTCAAGGGCTGCCAAAGCCTGGATTAAGTGGGAGTTTCAGTTTTATCTCAGAGGGCCTACAATGCCAGTGAGACCTGAAGTTAGTCCTAGTAAGTAAGGAAGACCACTGGGTCCCTGAGTTAAGAAAGAATAAACCACAAGGCCAATGATGGTAAAATTAAGATGTAAAGTCCAGGAGGGCAAACAGAGCAGGTAAACATAGGACATTACTATGGAGACCAGAGGGATCCAAAGGTAGAATTGTGACTTCCAAGGCCATCCCTTCTCTAACGTATGGTCACACGAACCTTCTTCCTCCATACATTCAGATGCCATCTTGGAGTTGAACAGGGGAAATGAGTGCCACTCTGAAAGACTAAGAATTTACCTAAAGGAACATTTTAAATTATTGTCTGGGGCTGAGTTACTCAAATGGATTGGTAGGGAATGGAGTTTCTTATTATCCTGTAGAATGGTGCTCATACGATTTACTATGTGAAAAATAAAGAAAATATATTCTGTGTATCTCAGTGCAATGTCAGTAAATGTGTGACTTCATAAAATAATAAAAGCACATTAATGAACTGTCAAAGCTCAGCTGTTTGGAAACTTTCTGAAAAGTGTAACCACATGCAGCCCCAAAGTCCATAAAGTTCCATATGTTAGACCCTACTATGATTATTGTGTCCAAAGCACTGGTAACAAATTTCTAAAAATAAAAATACACTTCCCTGTCCAAGAATATAGGCATTGTATAATTTATTTGATGTTTTCATATTCAATTTGATTAAAATATATGATAGTGTGTACTTGAAGTGAAAACCCTAGCTAAAGAGAGTATCATTTTCAACTGCAGTTTCTGTAAAACGATTTCACACTGTACTTACTGTTTCATGGGAATCCATGATGCTTAAATCATTTATTTTTATTTCTTATTCAATATTGTTCATTTAGTGTTTTAACTTACATTCTTTACTATTTTCAATAATTGCCTTCAGATTTTGGCTTCACCAATTATCTCCTGTCTCTCATTTACCTTTAATGGCACTTTCTCCTTTAAGTGTATCCCATTTTCTTCAAAGTAAGGAAAAGAGAAAAGGATTTATTCAGTTACTATTTTGTGTAAGGTTCTGTTCTAGGTAAGGAAATATTTTAAAAAAAGAAAATGTAAGAGCTTTGAGCTTCAAATCATACAAACCTAGGCCAAACTCTAAGTCACCTAAACTGCTGACATTAGCAAAGATTTGTGCATAAATTTTATAATAATTCAGAACAACACTTCATCAATATTCAAGAAAAAGCCTCAGATTCTAAAACCAGGAAGACTGAATCCCATCAATGGTTGCATGAAACTACTTGTTGTTTCCTATGTTTAAGAAATTGGAAAGGAAGGCTTTTCCAAATGTCTTCCTCATCATTTAAAACTGGACATTTTAAGTTGTGAGACCTGAACACGTATTTCAAACAAAGTATATGATGGTCTTATGAAGAGGTTAGGAATAAGAGAGCAAGAGTTCTAGGATTGTGTGTCTAGAGTGAAACATGGATGAACTAAACAAAGTCCTCTTTCAATTTTTTGACTCAAAAAAATCCATTAAATGACAAATAAATTATTTTCCCTTTTTAATAGGGGCATTGTCTTAATAACAGCTTATGAAATAACAATAATTTTCTCGAGATAATTTAAATATCTAGAGGCTTATAATTGTGACATGAAATGAAAGCAAAGCTGTTTGCCCTTCATTTTTCAGAAAGGTCAAGTGTCTCAGAGCATTTAATTTAAAAAGAAAAAAAGTGCACAAAACACAACACTATTTCACCAGTCGAAATGGCTCTGGAGCCTTCCATCAACTTCAGGAATTAGTTTCAAAGTGTTGCCTGCTTTCACTCAGTCTGCAACCAGCATGGAGCAGACCACCTGCTGTGAAATAAGGGTGTAGCGACCAACAGTTATTATAGCAGTAGCCATAAGTTTATTGCTTATTGGTACTAAACTTAAATCTTAGTAATTTTGAATTACTGAGTTAGCTTAGATTTATGGAGATGCACAATCATTTAGAATGGCATTCATTCCAGAAGGGTATATTATCTAAACCAATTTTCTCATAGTGATGCAATTGCAATACTATAGTTACGGTTGTATCAGCATTTCCATTATAAAGTCCTATTTTCAGGGTTTTATAATTTGACCATAAAAATTCTCTCCTTGTTGAAACTTGGCAAACAAGGTCTGAGGCATACAACTCAATTTTTTTTTTTAGTGAAATTAAGAAAACACACACATGTTTGATCTATTCAGCCATTTTAGGCTTTAAGTCTGCAAACAACAACAAAAATACACCAACTTTATCTAGATAGATGGAAAGAATTGGAGAAAAGAACAACTACCCAAAAAAACCAAGGTGATAGAAATGGTCAATTTTTATCAGTTACACATTAAGTTCCTGTGAGGATAGGAAGAACAATAGCTTAGAGGGTTTGAAGATGCAAGTGAAAATCTCACCAGTTACTGACTGAGGGAAGTCACTTCACCTCCAAGTATTATGTCCTTTATCAGTGAAGTTGAAAGGATTACAATTCCTATATAAATGTATGAGAATCAAGTAAGTAGAAATGAAGACTTTGTAATTTTAAAAGCACTCTATAAGTATGAAATTTTGTTTCTTTGGCTCACAATAGTTTCTTCTTCTAAACTTATAAATCTTACTGTCCACACTACTTATTTAGATTTATCATACATGCATAGCTCTCCCCAAATATATTGTAAACTCCTGGAGTAGACTGCCTTCGTCTTTGTCTCCAATGGGGCACCTAAATATATTTGTTGAATTCATGGCTAATTAAATTGGTTTGATATTTTTCTTTCACAACTGAAAGTGGTTGCCTGACTTTATTTTGCATGGAGTCCCCATTTCTAGTTGGAATTAACCCACCCTAAAAACAGGACGGTTGCTGTCTAGTGATCAACAGAGAATGTGTCCATGATGTGCCAAGGAAAGACCAGAATCTGTCTTTATGAGACAGATCCAAGGGAATTTACTCTGTATAATTTATAGAGTATGTAATACAAATGATAGGTCTTCAAACATCTAAATTGTTCAATGTAAAAGAGGAAGGGCATTTCTCAGTGTTGTGTTAAGGCAAATGATGAAGAACGTACACTCTGATGACAGACTGCTTAGGTTCAATCCTGGCTCTACGACTTGCTAGCTTTGTAAACTAGAAAGACATCTAGACCTGAGACCCAATTTCCCATCTATGAAATTGAAGATAATGGTATCAATTGCATCTGAAGGTTATCGTAATGATTACCTGGGATAATCCATGAAAATCTTGGCTCATATTAAGTTTTAGAAAAATGTTAGCTATCATTATGTTGTTCTTTCTTCTGTCCCATTCTGAATATAATATTCTTTCCAAAATTGTCATTAATGAAGAATATCTTCTTTAAGGTGTGTTTCTTTGAATACTTTGTTTCAATAAGCTGCAAGAATTCTAAAGTTGAAAAAAAAGTTGTGTTTATTGCACTATGTAAGGTATAGAATATATGGCAGCTCTTTCCTTCAACACATTTATAATTAATTCTTTCACTTGTGATAAAAAAAATGTAATGAAGAATCATAAGGCCCTGGGCTGAGCACTGCATGGGAAAACAGAAGCAGAGAGATGGTCTTTACTATTCAGAAATTTACATTCACCCGGTAGAAATGTGACATACCATGTGGGCATTTAGAGTTGGAGGAATAGAAGATGAACTCTGGTGTACAATTATGTGGGCTTCAATTCACTTGCTGTGTAAACTTCGGAAGGTTTCTGAACATTTCTGTGCCTCAATTTCCTTATCTACATCACGTGAAGAAACGTACATGAAGTATGTAGTGTAGGAATTGACACATTTCAAATGCTCAATAGATGTTAAACATTAGTGTTGCAACCATTGCTTTTCACACTATCTTGGATTTTAATGCTCAACTAAGATAAATAAATATTGTCTATTCAAGCTTTCCTGGAGTTTGCAAATTGGGTAATGAAACATCTAAGTAACCTGCCCCACTAGGATGTGCCCAGGTGGATAAGGAACCCTATCCATGATAGTCAATTGGTGAAGAGTTACATTTTTTATATGCTGGGGAAGGGAGACTCTAAACTCAGATAACTTATAACCTTCAAAATATACAGAAATCAAAAATTTTTCTACTCCTCAATGGTATCTCAACTTTCCGGGTCCCTTCACATTCAGAGAGCAGAAAAATCCCACATGAAATAGAGCTCCAAGATATATTAAATTTACTGAGAAAAAGTATTTTATGGCTCGAGAGGAAGGAGAATTATTTTCTATAAAATCTGAAGAAATGTGGACTTTTTCTAGTGATCTATACATATCCAAGGAGTAAATTCTGAGGTCAAAACTTCAGAGTGAACTGTATGTGAGACTGTTTTGTTAGGAAGAAAATAAGAGTTGCTATAGTTTAGGCTGCGATTCTACAGGATATATGCAAGAGAATTGGAAATATATTGTCTTCCCTGAGCCAAGAGCATTGATCGTAGATGCAGGCAGGGGGCACAATAAATGGAGGTATTATCTAGAAAATGGCTTATCCCTTCTGGGATGTTGCTTGTCTCTCACTTGGCAAGGATCATCTCCCTAGGACTCAAGCCCTCAGAGACCAAGTTCCACATAATGACCTGCCATGCAATAGGGATGCGTGGAGGAAGCAGGTTTTAGAAACAAAGGAAGAGTTATTAAGAGATGTGCTACCTTAAGAAAGGTATTCCAGGGGTGGACCTTGAGAGAGCGAGAGGAGTCTGAGGGGGATGGTGAGGACTGCCTACCTAATAGCCAGTGTTCACCTCTGTGGTTCACTTCAATGAACATTATAGGGGATGGTCTTCAGTTCTACTTTTTAAAATTCAACAGGCATATATTCAATATATGTTATAGACAGGTGCTAAATTAGATGATTGAAATTCAAACATAAATTAAAAATAGATCCCTGTTCTCAAAGATATTATGGTTTGGTGAAAGAAACTGAAAAAAAAAAAAAAAAACCTGGAAGATTTTTATAAAATATGACAAGAAAGTAGGCAAATAATACTTTGAGAATACTTAAGGGGGACAAGGAGTGTTGAGAGGAAGTCTGGAAATATTTTCTGAACGCGAAGACAGTTTACCTGAAGCTCTTAGTGAGAACAGTTTTTCATCAGTTGAAGAAAGGCAGGAACACATTACTGACTGAGGAGGGGACACAGGCAAATGTCTTTTGTTAGCATGCCTTCCCCTGAGTTGCTCTCTCTGCAGCGGTCTGAGCTGGGTCTCAGCTACAGACACGTGGATGTTGGTTAGTATTTACCCATGATGATCCATCCTCATGTTGGATGGCCCTGTCACAAAAGACAGGCATAGTATGACCTCAGAAGTCTCTTCTGAGGCACAGAATTTAAAAGGTAGATCCTGATACTGTGTTGGAGTGAAACTAGCAAACCAGTCCACACTTGTCAGGATTTCAGCTACTTTTTGATAGAGCAGTAAAGAGGAAATTTATTTATTTAACAACTATTTAGTGATTGGCTACTCCTGAACCAGTGTGTAGTCCCTGCCTTCTAGAGTTTATCGTGTAATGAAAAAGATACACTAGTAAGTTGACCATTAAAAAGGGGCAGGGTCATCTGTAACATAAATATAGCATATGCCAGGACACTCTGGGAATTTATAACAGCAGGCATCTAATTCAGTATAATTCAAGGAATCTGGTCTAGTGAAAATGTCTGTAAGATGTGGTAGTGATATGAAGGATTAGCAGAATTTAGCTATAGCAGAAATAAGCTGAAAGTTTGTTAGGCAAAGAGATGAAAGCACTAAGTGAGCCAGATATTAAGTGGGAGTGGAAAGCAGTGGAGTGCCAAGTACATGGCAGTAGGAATGGTTTGCAATGGATGCAGCCAATAAAGGGGTGCATTTACTACAGATTTTAAAACAATAATAAAACAAAAGTTGATCTACTTATTATCACTGTGCACCAGTGATTCTAAACAATGGCAGTGATAAAATACCCCTACTCAAAAAATCTTATGTTGATCTACTTTCTAAACAATCACTGCAGATTCTGTTGAGCTTTAATTTATATTTAAGCTTGTGTTTACCCAATTTTTTTGACTTATCCTTTAATAAACACTTTATTCTACACAAAAATTAACTTGGAGAAATTCTAGTTATATACCAGCCCTCGACACATTCCAACTCAGCTACATGCTTTCATTATAAGAGTAAGTGTTGTCTCCAACCCCAGTGGTGCAAAATATTCCTGTGCATAAACAATAAATTTGAAATAAACAATATTAGCACAGTAATTGTAAATATGAAGAAATAGCACTCGAGTTATTGTTGACTGTTTGAAGTTTTAATTTGAATTTAAGAATAAAAATAGTAAAATGGAATGCAAATTCTAAGGTGTAATATATGTATGTATAATGCAATATGTATGTGCCTGTGTATATATATATATACATATACATACACATATATGTATATATATGATCAAATTATATATAAAATGGTAACTATTTTCCTGAATTACCTGAACCAGGCCTCAAATATGCAGGAATACCACTGAAGGAAAGAAGTATCCTAAGCAGAAGGAAAGCGTATGTGAATTCACAGAGCTGAGAGATTGCAGTATGTTCTTGGGAGAAGTGCAAGGACTTCAGTGTGGCTGGCTCAGGACCGCAAAGGAGTGGTTACTGAAGGGTTAGTCCTGTGAAAAATCATGTAGAAGCCTGGAAGTTGTGTTTTGAAATTTGAATTTGAACTCATATGCAACTGGGAGCCATTGAAGAGTTTCAAGAGTGGGATTAACATGATCATTTGCACTTTCTAGAGATAATTATAACTACATTGTAAGAATGGGTTATGGGGACAATATTGAGTAGAAGATCAACCACGTGACTGCTGTCATTTCAGTGAGAGAAAATGGTGCTCTGAATTAAGGTAGTAGGTCTAGGGTTAGAGAAAAACACAGGTGGAGAGAGAGGAGTTCGGGTGCTTCTAGTGTTTTGGTTCGGGTAACTGAATGGGTGGCAGTGCCAGTCACAGAGCTAAAGAGAACACAGGAACAGGAGATTCAGAAGAGAGGATTATTTTGGTGATAGGTTGCATGATTCTCCACTGGGACATAAAAAACTGTGGTGTCTTGGAGGCACATGAATATATTACCCAGAGGCTGAAGACAGACCTAGAAAGATACATAGATCTGAGACCCTGAGAATAGAGGTGTTTGGCTAGTTGAAGCTCTTTGGGCTCTGTACTTTCATTATAAGTTCTGTGTTCCAGATCCCTCGTGCTGCATTTCCTGTCTCTACCACACAACTTCTGCCACCATCCCTTACTAACTCTACATCCTTAGTCAGGCCTCAATTCAATTACCTGTAACCTAGCAGTGGTCATACATTAGGGGAAGGACATAGTTTGAGAGTTTTAAAAATATGTCTGCATTTTTTTTTCTAGCTTCCTCATAAGATGACTGGTCTTTTCCCAATTAGAAAGTCTTTCTTTTGTTTTCAATTGTTGGCATCTCCAAGAATTCCTATATAAAAGCAAATTTCCTTGAGATGTTGTTAGTAAACAGTAGTAACAGTTAATAATCAAATAGTGCTTATTGTGTGCCAGACACCATCCTAAATAGCTTGCATATTTTAATTCATTCAATTCCTTAAAAGCCTCTTAGGTCAGTACAATTTTTATCACCCATTTCATGGATGAGAAAACTCAGGAAAGAGAGGCCAAGAAACTTGCTCAAGTTCCCACAGCTAGTGGTGGGATTTGAACCCAGAGAGTCTAGCTCCAGAGTCTGTGCTCATTACCACTAACTTATATTACTATTAATTTCTTTAGTGGGATGAGTTGTTAACGAAGAATTACTTTGGTCAGGTCAGATTGCTTGATAAGTGCAATAGCTCATAGAATAAGATTTTTCTAGAATGAGATTCAGGGCAGGTGAACTTTAGTAGGGAGAAGTAAAGGTTTTAGTCCTGTTTAATGCCTGGCTCAGGTACTGGGTCAGGCACTGTGCTCAACCTCTTGCACATCTAGGTATAGAAGAGGACAGTACATGCCTGGTGGAAGGAATATACATGGAGGCAAGATAGTCACAAAAGAAGTAGGACTCCATCAAAGACACTTTTCAGATACTTTACATTGACAGCACCTGTCTGCCGCTAGTTTTTCTACACAACTACGTGTTTACCCAAAAAAGTTACCTACATGTTGTGGCACCAAATTCTCGATCAATCTGATGAAAAGTGGGAGTCTTTATAGACAAAGAATCTGTAGAGCATTTCAAATACTTTATAGCACTTTCCCCTCCCTGCCTCCATTTGTTTTCATTTCGCTCATTTTAACTTGATTCTGTTGTAACAGATGCTGATAGAGTTTTTGACACTGAGAATGCCAGATCTATCATCAATGTGTTGCCAAACTGGGGAAGATTTACTAACAATATGTTTTGCCTGCATCAGTTCACTTCTTTTAATAGAGAGACTCATTTGAATAACATCTGAATAAAGGAGTTAATAATAGTAGCCTAGAAGCGAAAGCCAGATTGGATTAATAAGCAACTGACCTGAATCTTCACCCTGAATTAAAATTGAATGGCATTAAAATAATTTTGGAGGCACAAAATGTTCTGTCAATTCTAAACCCTCCTTCCATTCTTTCCCCTTCCCCTCCCACTACCATATTTTAAACAGATTCTCACCTTCGCCCCTGCTGGCTTTACCTGGGAGTTAAGAAAGGGTATCTTGGATTGGCATCAAAATTGTTTTGTATTATCAGCAAAAAATATTATTCTGAAATTGATTACAAATTTTAATTCTTCAGAAATGATGTGTCAAGTAGTTCATGCTGCTATATTCATATGCATGTATTGACTAAAAACTGGTAAGGGGCATTAATAAAATCATTTTTCTCTTTTAAAATTCAAATGCCTAAGAAGTTATAATGTTGTATTCAGTTTGTGTGTTTGTGTGTGTGAGAGAGACTAAGGGGAGATAGGAAGAGAGAGAGGGAACAAGAGAGAGAAGAGTGAGAGAGAATTATTGGTAGTAAGGCGTTCAGACCCATCTGTATGTGATAGCATTAGCACAGATTTGCTATAAGAAATGACTGTCTCATGTGAGAAATACAAGATGAGCTTTAGCCCACTGAGATACAATAAAATATAAAAGATGGAGGGCTCAAGGGAAGACATCTGTGTAGGAGGGGCATTTGAAAGAGCTATTTTATTTTACAGTTAATTTACCAGAATTGAATATCTAGGTTTTGTTGTTGTTGATCATTTTTGAAGTATTAAATATAGAAAATCCAAAGTGTACACCTTGTAACTAATACCCACATCAAAAATAGAAAATTGCCAGCATCCAAGCCATAACCCAGCCCTCCCTATAAAATGTAACCACTGTTTGACTTCATTTTCCATAGATCTGCTTCAGGTTTTTTTAATTTTATATCAGAAAAACCATACAATTTATAATCTTTGGAATCCAGTATCTTTACCCAACATCGTGTTTGTCAGAGTCAACCACGTAGGTGTGTTTAACAATAGGTTGTTCATTTTCTATTCTCATAGGTATGAATATACCACTGTTTATTTATTCATTTTACTGTTGAAGAAAAATTGAGTTTTTCCAGTGTATGGCTATTATAAATAGTCCTGCTATGAATATTTTGTATGATGTTTTTGGTCAACCTATGTGGATTTTATTAGGTATTTAAAATTAAGAAAAAAAAGTTGCCACAAACTTAAGAAAGCATCGATTGTTCCTAGACCTTTCTTTGGCTGAGAAATTCAAGGCATTCCTCATTAAACACACATTTTTTGCCTAATAGCCTCTCATTTTTGTTTGTCGTGAATTTATCTGTGTCAAAATCTCACTCTTCCTGGAAGCACTTCCACTTCCTATCTAAAGCTGCACTGTTCTCCAAATTCTTGTACTTAGCTTGAAAACTGGCAAAAAGTAGTTTTTACTTAGTATAAAAATGGCCATTAGGTGGAACTTCTGACATATCAAAACCAATCAATCAATATGTTTGAGTAGTTTGAGAAATATTAGGAGACAAAACAATAAATAGTCACTTGTTTTAATTATTACTCTAAGAAATCAAAACAAAATTTCACTCCAAGATTATCTCTCTAAAAGACTTTGTAATCTTCTGAAATCTACCCTCCTTGCATTTATCTCTTTCTATTTAGCTTTGCCTGAACTTCTAAGTGAACTACTTCTTCAAGGTATTTTCAAAAAAGTGAAATTGTAAAACCTTTAGAATGAAAGTCAAGCCTATAGAAATTAAATTAAAACACTTGTTTAGAGACAGGTTAAGGGCTATGAATAAGGTGCTAAACTTCAGGAAGATAAGCCCCCAAAAATGCTATAGTATTCAGGATTTTGCAAAATACTTATTATCCTGGACTGTAGATAATCCTGGACTGTATCTGCACCAAGTAGCTCAATAAATCATCAGTTTGTTGATGGGAAAAAATATTCAAAAGCAACAGAGTCGAAAAGAGAAAATTTAAATAACACAACTATGAAAAACTTTTTAAATAAAAATAGAAAGTACGCTACATAAGCCAATTTCAGAAACCTTTCTTTAAGAGAAGATTGGATACAGTTTTAAATTATAAATTAAATTTAGATGAAACACAGACTACAGGAAACATTCAATAGGTTTCTGGGGTAGACTCAACAGCCGATACAAGGAGGACCTTATCCTTTGTTTTGTTGATGAGTTCAAGCCCATTAACCAATTGCCAATTTAGAAAATATTCACTGTGTGGTAAGACATTTCCAAATAGCCTTAGGAAGTAAATAGGCTAGAAATTAACACAGTTTATGGCTCTTTAAATAAAACAACCAAAATGGCCTCTGATCTCTACAATTTAGGCATCTAGAGACAAGAAAATGTATAAATATTGCAAGTAAAGGGGCCATTAAGAGAACCAACATCCCACATTGGTAAAATTCAAAAGGATAACTTAAAAAAACCTGTGAGTGATTCTGCTCCAAGGGAGACACTAGCACCCAAGAATTCCCTGTCCTTCCTCTAATCTGCCTAGAAGAATTGTTTATAATTGTCAATGGAAAATAATACAGCTTTCTTATTTTTATGGTGTCACTATATGTACATCTAATCCACTACTGTAAAACACCAGATACTTCAAAAAAAAAATTTTAAGTTGTCTGAAAAGCAAAAAGGAAGGAAAATAGACTTTTAAGATTACAAAAGACAGAATAGAATTTTGTATTAAAGTAGAAATAATTGGTTAGGGTGGATTGTGAAAGAAAGATAATAAAAGATGAATTTGAGGGTATACAGTAAATTGTAAAAGGATTCAGGGGAAATAAACTTTACCTTGGTTTAATCAAACCACTCAAGAACTGAAAATACTTATATACTAACCTCTAACTGATATGGCGAGGTCATTACAGTAAAAAAAAAAAATTGTATTCTCTGTGGTACAACTCCAACCAATATAACAGTTAAAATTCTCTCCTGGATAAAATGTACTGCATCTCCTACACATGATCAGATTATAGCTGATCTAGATATCAGAATGCCTACACTACGTATAGTTCAAGAAATTATCAAAGAAACAATTATGATGGCAGCATTCCCATAGGCAAAAGATTCCACAGGCATAGATTAATTGGAGTGCAGGGTGTAAGAGTTTATATTGATTCTTCTTATAATCTTTTTCTTTTTTACAAACAGAAATATATTAGGCCCTGCTCTCTATATATTAATTCAACAATATGACACATGTAGAACAATTGCCAACTAAAGCCTATCTCCTAGTTCAGTAGCCAATGCTTATCCTTTTTACCTCAGAGCAAATACAAGCATTAACTAAATCAGTCAAAACATCTATAGATCTTATACTACTAGGTCTTTAAATTTAATGTTACCATGGTAGTGAATCTCTACTCCTAGTGGAAGCTACCAAATGTTTGTACACTAGCTTATTAACTATGATTTATTGTTTCATTCTCCTCCTGTTACCATCCATTGGTGTACAACTTAATCCAGCGCCCCTAGTTCCTGAGATCTCAACCAGTCTTTGGCTGATGGGGTTGGAGGGGAGTGAATGAATGCAGGGTTTGTGTCTAAGGATATGGTGTCATCTGTCTTCTGAGGTATTATTGTCTAATCAAAGAGTCTTGAGTTTCTCCTGGCCCACAGAGCTGGTCTTCTACACATAACCAGAAGAAGGCATATGGGCAGCATTGCTCCAGGCTTTTCTATGTAAGTCTAGGCAACTCTGTCATAGTCAGCTCTTGTCATCTGAATCTGTTTCCCCCAGTTACAATCTAGGGAACTTGAAGTTTTTACTATCTCTCATCCGGAAATTTTAGCTGGTCTCTCTCATATGGAGAAATACCAATGTCTTTCCATTAGTCTGAATCCTCTCTTAGTATTTGTCAATACAGAGTGTGTGTGGTAGTCTTTGTTTGCTTTTTAAAAATCTTTAACAAACATTTTCTATAGCACTGCTTTGGCTACTCTGCAAAGGCAGGAAGGATCCCTACCCAAAATTTTGTTTGTATGTTGAGACTGATGCCACAAACCCCTCCCAGGTAATATTTCAGGTTTATTACTTACATAATTGAGGTCTCTGGGGGGAGCAGGGCAGGCCTCTCAAGCAGGTCCAAAATGGCTTGAGAAAGCAAGCAAAGGAGACTGGCTCAGGTTTTATTTGTGATTAGGGGGTGGCACTGGGGTGAGGTTTCACTCACAAAGGGGTTTGTATGGTTTGAACCTCTAAACTGTGTCAAGGAGGGAGCACCCAGGTTTTCTCATCAGCTTGCCCAGATATGGGACACAAGGGGAAGGGAGAGGGTGAGGTTTGCAAGCTTCCAGCAGTCAGACGTTAAAAAATGGATTCAGACCTCTTACAAGAACATTCTGTGTATCAGACGTGGTTAGAGATACTTAGGACATATTGGTTGACAAAACAGAACAATACCTAATATCATTGAGCGTTGATTCTATTCAGGAAAGAGAGAAAGTGCACAACAGATATAATATATAAGTAAAACAAATAGTATGTTAGATCCCAATGAGCAATATGGAAAAAAGAGAGTAGAGGAAGGAGGATGAGGGATGCAGGAGTGTGGGAGCAGAGGTGCAATTTTAAATAGAATAGTCAGGTTGGGCCTCACAGACAAGAGGAAATTGAAACAAATCATTAAAGCAGGTGAAAGTGTTAGCCAAGCAGAACCTAAGAAAGAATCTTGCAGGTGGAAGGAGCAGCCAGTGCAAAGACCTTAAGGAAGCAGGTTACCAGCAAGGAGGCAGGTGTGAAGGAGGGAAGTGAGCCAGGGGAGGAGGAGATTGAATCAAAGAGGGAAAGGGAGACAGATTATGAAACGTACTATAGATCATTGCAAGAAAAGACTGAGTGAACTGGGGAGCAATGAGGGAGTTTTGCCCAGAGGGGTGGTATGATCAGATTTATATTTTAAGAAGCTTCCTTTAGCTGCTGCATCGAGAATACACTGTAAGATGGTAACCGTGGCAGCTGAGAGACAATTTAGGAAGCTATTATTTGAAACTGGGTGAGAAATGATTTGACTTAGGCCAGAGTGAGAAGAATAGAAGTAGTTGAATTCTAGTACATGTGTTGAAGATAAAGTCGACAGGATTTACTGTCAGATGGGATGTGGCATGTGAGAGGAAGATAGGTCAAGGAAGACTCCAACGTTTTTGGCTTGAATAACTGTGGACGCCTGCTGTGGGTGGAACAGGTTTTTATAAAAAAACATGTGAATTAAGCCAGGGTCTGCCTTGCAGTACTCCATTCCTAGCACAATTCTATGGAAGATTAAAATAGGTAATATATAAGGTGGAAACAGGTTTTAAAATATAAATAATGAGTTAAGGCAAAGGGGTAGAATGGGTCATGGTTCGGTGTGTGGACACCAGAGTAAGACTTGCTGGTTTCAAATCCAGACTCTGCCTCTTTCTTGCAAAGTAATTTTCAGAAAACCAGTTCCTTTCTTTATATCTAAGTTTCCTCTTATGCAAAATGGAAATAAGAGTATGTATTTACTGTGGATGAGGGTGTTGAAGTATAAAGATCATGGACTTCAGATTTGGAGTTGAATTTGAGTCCTTGCTAAAGTCCTTAGTAAATTATGATACTGTATTCACCTCTTTGAATATTCACCTCTAACTATTTTTAAAATGTGGCAAGAGGAGAATTTAAACCCCCTAGATTTAAAAATTTATCTTTGCTGAAATGCTTTTTTTTTACAAATATGACAGCAAGGGGTTTTAAATAATCCCTATATTTGTATGTGAAATGAACAAACAAGAAAAAAATAACTTCCCTGGTGAGAAATATCTATAAGAAACTGCTATTATTCAGAATATTTGATTCCTTGTTTGTAGTTCATTCATGTACCCATGATGTATTTATTTATTTATCAAAAATTGGTTGCAAAAATACCATATTTTAGGTACTAGAGAGGTGAAGATGAATATAGGTCTTGTCATGTAGGGACCCTTTACTCTCACCATCAAATTTCCGGAAATAATTGGAATTCAAAATGGTTGATCTCTGTCCCATTAGGTGTCACTGTTTCACAGCTTTATGCCTAATCCAAACCCCAAAGTTTCTTTGGTGTATATTGTGTAAAAACAAAACAAAACAAATAATAAAAGACATGAGTCTTGCCCTAAAATTGCTTAAAATATCTTAAATTTGTATATGAAAGGCTCTGAGAAAAGTCTATTGAAAAGTAAATTAAGGAGTTACTGCAACTGTATGTTACGGGCACCAGGAAAAATGTCCTACTTTATAGAGTTTCTTCCACTTTGATTTTGTCATTCATTCATTCAGCAAATATAATAAGCTCAAACTGTTATCTAAAGGATGTTCTATATTTTGGAGTACAGAAGTATACGACAATTTTTTTTTGTTGTTTTCTGTATAGCAGGGAATGTAGATTAAAAAATCAAATAATCATTCTGTAATATGATAGACACGTTTTAAAAAATATAGCCAATCTGAGATTTTAGAAAAACTAATTCAACTGAGATGTTAGGTAAGATTTAATGTAGGATATTTTGAAGGATAAATAGCAGGGTGAGCACTAGCGTGAAATGATTGAGGCATTCTCCTTGAGTGCAAAATTTAAGGTGGTGCCAAATAATTCAGTAATCAGGATAAAAATTTTTTAACAAAATATTTTTAAAAAATCAGATTGGCAAACTATGGCCCATGGGTTGGCCACCTGTTTTTGTAAATAAAGTTTTATTGGGCTTTCAACAAATAAGAATGAGAGGTAAGGGTATTCTGGGATGAGAAAAGCTTGGAAGACGTGGGAATGTCATGTGAGATGTTTGAGAAGGACAACTGTGCCTTGTGACGTTAAGAAGAGTGTTTGAATGGACATAGCTGGGATTTTTTTGTTTTTGCTTTTTTTTAATGTGAAATTCTGGATTATAGAGTCATTTCACTCTCTTCTAAAGTTTCCATCCTGCAGGAAGCAGTGAATTAGATTAATTGACCTAAGTATTTGTGATTTATTTGAAAACATGGTGGACTTTTAATAATATTTGCTCAACAGAATAATTTCCGTCCTATTTTAAGAAACCTAGAAGGAATGAGGGGGGACAGCAATGGGAGGGAGATATTGAAAAGGGGCATAGAAACGGAGCAGCAAAGTCTTAGAAGACATACTTTTCTCACTATGCAATTTTGCTGGCTTGTCATACACGAAACAAGTATGGCATGTGTAAATAGAAGAATGATTTGTAGAAACCATACATGCACAGAGCATGAAGGGGATGTATAATAATACTAAAGATAGGTGGAAAACATTTAATTTTTCTTCTCAGAAATGAAATTCTGCATTTATTTTAAAGTTCATTGTTTTTTAAAATTTTTTCCGGCTTTGTTGAGGAATGGTTGACAAAAATTGTGTATATTTAGGTTGTACAATCTGATTTTTTAAGGTGTATATGATGATGTAATTGCAAATAAACAGGTCCAAATTGAGAGAAAAATAAATAAATATTGTATATCATTAGGTGGAAATAAAAAACTTTCAGGTTCTAAACAGTTCGAGCTGAATCGTATTCAGCCGACAATTATTCACTTCTCTGTAAGCTGCTGCTTGCCCATTCTCTCATTATCTCTGGGATTCAGCTATCCCCTCCCATCTCCTGCTTTAATGATGTCCCTCTCTTAAGACTTACAGATAGAATCAGTATTATTTATTAATTTTAGTTTATTCCTTCATCAGTCAACTTCTCAAAAATGCCTGTGCTCCTCTTTCCTATCCAACAATCTTGCTGCTTCTTTCAAAGTCTTCCTTCAGTTTTGACCAAATCGAACTGACTGAATCTGTTCTTGGGCAAAGTTTCTTCTTTTAGGAATCTCTTCCTGACCTACTGTGTTCCCTTATGAATTCTGTATCCAGGTATTAATAGAATTCCTGTCACTTTCTTGGGTTGCTCATGTAGTCTAGTGTCAACCTAAGTATCTGTCAGAGAATTTGAAAAACTGTGAGCCTGCTGAGCCCTGCATTTAAAAATGTTATGTAATGCGATGACATTACCGGAGCATCTGAGCACCTGAGTCAGGCTAGAATGTTGACAAAACACCCACTTCAGGAGATGTACCAGGGACTAGAGAAGAAAGGCATCAGAGCTAATAGATGTATTCGTGAAGAACTATTCATTCATTCATTCATTTTGGTTATTGCTTCTCCAGGCCTTGTTCATCTCTCTCTTTTATCTACTAGAGTCTTATAGTTAATCCTTTGTGAAGGATTCCTTCCAAGCTAGAGGAAAATCATTTGACAAGGCTCTTTGTGCAAAGGGTGAACAAAATTAAGTTTATGTTGCGCTTATATCCATGGGAGGTTGAAGTGAATGATATAAAAGGAAACAGTCAATAAAATCTGGGCACAGAGAATCTGATACCAATTAAGGTAATAACTCACTTACCAGGATGTCATTTTTCATGTAATCTCAAATATACTGAATCAGAAAAAGAGCCTGGAAGAAAGCAAATACATGCAAATTAATAACTGCAATAATACAAAAGGGAAGCCACAAGAGCTATTTAAAAATCAAACTTACTTATAAGGCATTCTTTCAAAGATTTTTAAAAGATATTTTTATTTTATAAAATATATGATTACAACAAAGCTGGATTATGTTACATGTTAAAAATGTAATTTAGTAGTGTGGGAAAGATTTGGATTCTGGAGAAAGCCCACTGACCTCACATCAACTCTGATAACAAGACAAAGAAAAGAAAATGTACAGAACATAGTTCCAAGAATTAAAAATAGGGTAGAGTTCTCACCCCTCTTCAACTGAGATAAATGACCAAAGTATCATAGAAAGCTTTCAGAATATCATTGTATTAGAGTATATCTGTTAGCTTTTGCTGCATAAAAACCACCCCCAAACATGGTGGCTTAAAATAACCGCTTATTTAGCTCACAGTTCTAATGGGCAGTTCTTCTGGTCTGGCCAAAGTCACCTGATCTTGACTGGGTTAGTTCATGCATCTGTAGGCAGTTGGTACATTTTCCACAGCCGGCTAGTCCCAGAAGGTCTCACTCACATATGTGGTAGATTGCTGGCCATCAGCTGGGGCAACAAGGGTGACTGGGCCAGATGTCTTTCATTATGCAGGAGGTTAACATGGACTTGTTCACACTGTGGCACTTTTTTCTAAGAGCAGCAAGAAAGGAAGCTGCAAATCCTATTACGGTCTGGACTTAGAACTGACACAATCTCACTATTGCCAGTTTCTGTCAGTTAAAACAAATCTTAAGGCCCCTTTAGATGGAAGGAGTAAGGAAACAGATTCCACCTCTTTTTGGAAGAGCTATAAAGTATTGGGGAGGCCATATTTTTTGCAACCTACCACACAGAATAGTAAAATCATAAATGCTCAAAATGGTATCATAGAGTGAAAAAAATGTTGTTTATGAAGCTATTTACACATATTTTTTAAAAAAGATAATATCAGATCATTTTGAGGCTCAAAGAATAGCTTAGCTGTTACTATGGCTATTATGAAGCTAATAGCTGTAACGATTCTTTACAAGTGATTTAATATTCACTAACAATAAGCTGGTATTACTATGATCTAAAAAACCCAGTAACGTGGCAAAATTCTTTCCATGGCAATCCTAAATAAATGAAGTAAATAATTTGTGCATGTCCAGCATGTGTGATATTCTGTGCTTCATATTAAGTCTAAAATGGTAAATAAAACAGTTTCAGTTTCCATCTTCATGGACCATACAGTCTAGTGGGTGAGACAGACGATAAAACAAAGAAATAAACATGTATCTACCATCAGTAAAGACTGGCATGATGAAAACAATGGGACTCTGGTGTAGGAAATGACAGGGAGGGGATGACACCTGCTTTGATAAAGTGTTCCGGATGGCATCTCTGAGGAAACCGCATGGTGACCGAGACCTGGATAAGGATAAGAATACTATGATTAACTCCACTTCAAAATACTATGTTTACATGAATATTAGAGTTATAGGTGACCATAGAAGTGATCTAGTCAACTCCTTTACTTTAAAGATGAGAAACAACTGGGGTCCAGATAGGAGAAATAATTTGCCCAAGTCTCCTCAGTAGCTGGGGAAGATTTGGGACAGGTTCAGTATGTGCTTTTACACCACTGTGCCCTCTTTCCCTTTATTCTCAAACACAGTTCTGCAGAAGTCCTTGTTACCCACTTGTGAGTTCAATAAATCTTGACACAACAGTAAAGATTATTAATTTCAGGGACTTTGCAGATGGTCTTCCTCTTGGGGCAAGTGCAGGCTGATAAGGGAGTTACTGGAAATCATAGTAGTTAAAAGACTTTGGTCTAGGAGACATTTTGATCTGGTTAAATCCACCTCTGTAACTTAGTAGCTATGTGGTCTCAGGCCTCTTTGTGCTTTGGTTTCCTTATCTGTAAAATGGGGATAATAATATCAATACTTAGTTCATAGGATTGGTATGAGGATTAAATTTAAGCCAGTAACTGCAAAACATTTAGAACAGCACATCACACTTAGTATGCCTCCGATAAATGTCATCGATTATTAGTCTAATGTTTATTCCTTAGGTCTGAGGTTGGACCCCAGCCACATTTTCACAACAGTCTCACCGAGAGAAGAGAAATGAATGAACTAATGGAAGGATTAGAACTGAGAAAGTTCTGACCTCTCAAATAATAGCATGGAAGCAAACTGCCAAACATTTTCTCCTTGATTTTCAGGGAGAACGAGTATAATTCAAAATAATAATAATACCAAATACATTTTTGTTTTGAGGTTCCTAGCTGAAATTTCAGGAGTTAGAGGCAAGACTTATGCTAATGAAGATGCTCTGATTATTTTCTTTTCTCCAGTGTCCTACCTTGTTTACTCATCTGAATGCTGCAGGACATGGAGTGTGGGGAGAATAATTATACAGAAAACTACCAACAAACCCTTGCTTTTAAGCTCTGTAAGAACTGAGTGATTGATGCCTGTCATTAATTCATGTCCTGATCATAATGGGGACGTTTTGGCTGCCATATGGAGCGTGGGTGGAGTTCAACGTATCCTCCTTTCCACTGCACACACACTCAGAAGCTGCAAATGCCCTTCATGTATGTGAATGTTTGGAAGCTGTCAGAAGTACATATTCACATGTTATAGTATTTTAGATTTATGCTAATACGTCACAGGGTTAACATGAGAAGTCAAGAAGTGTCATTCATACATGACTTTGGTAACAACTTCTATCACCCCACCACACGTCTTATCACATTCCATGCTGTTCTGGAAGTGGCTTATGTTGCCACCTGATCTTAACACTCCAAATTATCATCGATTTCCTCTTCAAGAGTCCCCAACATTCCTTAATTTCTGAGTTGTTCCATCCAGGTCTGGTTAATCATAACATATATCTTCAAAAGCCTCCAGTCAATTTTGATTACCATCTGCTGCACATTTGAAAGTCTTTCCTGTAATGGAGTGTCCAGACTGACATGTGTTATACAAAGCCTTCATGTCAAAGTGGAGAAGCTAGTTTTGATAAACTTAATTGAAAGGCATGCTTTTAAAGGGACGTTACCCTTGGCTACATATATGCATCATTTTAATTAGTTTCTCTCTTTGTTCTCTGTATTAGTTTTTATTTCTTCTTGGAACTTGTAAATCAACCAGGTTTTCTTTATAAAACTTCTAGAGAGAGAGAGAAGATCTACAGTGGCAAAATAAATTGCTGGTCTGTTACCCCTGGGAAGTTGTTGAAACATTATAGAAATGTAGAGAGCTTGAAAAGGAGGGAATATTGATGTTTAAAGAAAATATTGAGACTTTCTGGATTTACCTATCTCCTCATAAAAAGAAAAAATAAGTCCATGGTCATTTAGTTAGTAGTTAGTTGATAATGCACTGGGTGGGGGTGAGGGAGATCCATTTTCTATCCAAAGATAGCACTCCTCACACCTTGAATGGTGAGTATATCTATGGTAAAACAAGGAATTGTTGTCACAGTTATTTATGCAATTTGTCCCCATCTCTGTCATCTTTATCATTACCATCCATTCTTATCTGCATCAGCCTTGCAAACAGAAAGCACTCAAATATTAGCTCTCATGATCATTGTCTTAGTCCATTCAGGCTGCTATAACCAAGTACCATAGACCAGGTAGCTTATAAACAACAGATTTATTTCTCACAGTTTTTGGCTGGAAGTCCAGGATCGAGGTGCCATCATGGTCAGGTGAGGGCTCTCTTCAGGGTCACAGACTTCCTGTTGTGTCCTCACACAGCAGAAGGAGCTAGGGAGCTCTGTGGGATCTCTTTCATAAGAGCACTAATCCCATTCATGAGGGCTCCATCCTCATGACCTAAGCCCCTCCCCAAAATGTCACTACCTAATAGTATCACATTGGCATTAGGATTTCAATATATGCATTTTGGGGGACACAAACATCCAGACCATAGCAATCATTTGCCTCTAAATTTTATTTAGATACTGCTATTTATGGAGCACTGTCCAAGGGATCAAATAGAAGTGTATACAATCATTTCTGTTCTGAAAGAATTCTTAATCCTAAAGGAGGAAATCATTTTAAACAAATCAACATCACCAACAACCAAAGCTGCCTAATGAGCATTCAAATAGAAAACATCTTTATAGACTAGGGAACCTCCTCTAGCAACCCACTCTAACGGACTTTGACGATTTTCTTTTTGGGTCTTCCATTCTCTCCATAATTCTTGCATATTTATTTAATATCTATTATATGCCAGACTCTGTGCAGAATTCCAGTCCTTCCCACCTTCTGACCGACACTTTCCTGGGCATGGAGTCGCTCAGAGCCTTGGCGAAGTTGAGTTCATCTGATGAAGTGAAAATCAACATCACTTCGCACTCTGTAATGAAGTGGCTGCTCCAGGCGATATTGACACAATGAGTGGGGTGGAGAAAGTAGTCTATAGGGGCTGTCAAGGACTCTCATTTGCCATGAAGTCTCAAGCCCCATGAACATTTTAAGTCAAACAATAACTTTCTCCTTAATCTCAGCAGATACTCCCATTCTATAAAACCAGAATTTAGTGGGGGTAGGGATTGAATGTAATACATTTTTACAAACCTCTTCAATTGATGGGATTTCCAGTTTTCCTGTTGTCTCTTCAAAAGCAGCTACTCCGAGGGCCAGCCCAGTGGCATAGCGGTTAAGTTTGCACACTCTGCTGCTTCTGGGCCTGGGATTCGCAGGCCCAGATCCTGGGTGCAGACAGACGAACCACTTGTCAGCCATGCTGTGGCGGCGTCCCATATAAAGTAGAGAAAGGTGGGCACGGATGTTAGCTCAGGGCCAGTCTTCCTCAGCAAAAAGAGGAGGATTGGCAACGGATGTTAGCTCAGGGCTAGTCTTCCTCACAAAAAAAAAATAAAAGCAGCTCCTCCAAGTCTTAAAAGCAGGATTTCTGTGTTCAAAGACTAAACTCACAACTCAGAACTATTGTTATGCAAAAACAATAATGTTGATTTGCTGCCTCAACTCTTAGTTGAAATGAAGTGGAGACATAGATGGTTGGTCGGCCTGTGCCTAATCCCTATAGCCTTTTGCATGCTGATAAGATTGTGTCACAGCTTTACAACTGGCCTTCTCTACCAGGATAGAAATCTGAGGTCCAATTCAATAGAAAATTTAGCTTACTTTAGTTGAAAGTAAGAGGATTCATTACGAAAGATTCAATATTGATGTCCTATATTTAAATTTTTTTTAATTTTCCTGTCTTTGGGGAAGGGGATAATTTAAGAGCTAAAATTTTCACAGTGTATTTAAATGTGTATGTAGCCATTAGCAAAATATCAGAACAAAGTTCATGTTGTCACTATTCTTGGCTAAAGCATTGTAAAGAAGCCAAATCCAATCCTTTTTGGAATAAGGAGGGTTGTATATTAAAAACAAGTAAACGTCTAAATTGTCAGTCAAGTATACATAGGAAAGCAAAAAGGAAGCAGGACTTTCACAGAAATGTGATGCTTTGCCTAAGTTTGTCTAACAATGAACCACAAATTACTAGGTTTATTTAAAATAGTCCCAATAAGCGAGGCTTGGCTTCAATAGTGTTTTGTTTTGAATTTATTATAATTAATCTCATCTTGTCATTTGTATGACACATTTTCCCAAAGGATATCACGATACTTAACAAAACCTAGGAGTAATGGCAAAATAGCATGATAATTGGTGTTAAATGGATCATTTGTTCAAGTGCTCTATTACACTAGCTCATCTCACTCCAGCTTCCTTCTTTTTTCCTACTCCCAAATGATGCCAATTATCTAAAAGTCTGAATAATAATTTATTAACCTTCACTTGTCACCTTATTAACTCAGTCCTTCCATTCTCTTTCCAAACCCTACATCACAGTTATTTTACATTCAGCAATCCTTTTAATTATAAAATAATTATAGCCTGTAAAAGTATCTCTCAGAGTCCACCAATAAAGTGGAATCTAAATCCAGTTTTGACTTCTGCAGATCCTTTAAATGTAATTTTGTTTTCTGTCCTCTTTTTAGCCTCTCAGAAGGAGTAGATTTTTTCTCCTCTCTATTTTGCACTAATATCAGATTACTTTATAGATTCAAGTGGCTTTTCTATGGAGTTTGGGAGAAAGTTCAGGGTCCAACTTTGCATGAAGCCTTCTTGGCCTCATTTCTGCCATTTCCCTTATAAGTTGGATTTGCCTATATAAAACAATATTCTGGGTTTATAAAACATCTTTTCATTGTCTGTTATAAAAAAATGTGTTCAATTCTCCCTACAGACCTATGGAGGTTTGTGCTTCAGGTAGACATATTAAAATAATGACTAGTTGAGGCACATTTTGAAAATAAGTGGTTTTGTATTTAGCACATTTTATAGTAACTGAAAAGTGGAGAAGAGATAAACTCATTGACCATAAATGATATGAATATTGCAGTTATTCTCCTGTTTCTGCACCTGGCCTATGGAAACATACCCTCATTGATCTCTTGGAACAAAAGCCTTCTTAGCCTACACAAAGTGGGCCCTTTTTGTGTTTCAACATTTATAGTCTATACAGAGAACAAATGTTTTTCCTGAGTTCCTGGGTGATCTACTGATATGTAGGTCACAGGTCCATCTATGTAGTGCCATGCTCTCCAGAAGTACCTGGCAGTCCTGATTCCAGATATTCAGCCCCATTGTCTCCATAAGTTCACTTACACTTCACAGACATGTGTCCCTGGTTTGGATGTGGAAAATAATATAGTCACAATATAAGTGACTCCAAACTCACAATCTTCAAAAGATAAGGTTGCTAGGCAGAAAAATTTCATATCTCATTGTCTTGGAAAGTCATGAGCAAGTTGAAAACATGCTTCACTTTGGCCACTGTTTTTTGGATGCTCGTGAACCTACTCTGAAAGCAGCTGGAGTTCTGTTAAACCTCCACAGTAGCTTTGGCTGCCAATCTAGGTCTAGCCAAGACACCAGGGCATATGGTGAGCACATTAGCATTGGCTGTGTGTTGGTACTCTCCTCCAGTGTAAGTTTGAGGAACGTTCTGATTGGGAGGAATTCTCATTACACAGATGTGGAAATAAACATTATGAGAGGACATGATGGAGTTGAGATTTAATCCAGATTTATGGGATTCTAAAATTAGGCCTATTACTCCTATACTTTAAGGCGTCCTGTATTAGTTTCCTAGGGCTGCTGTAACAAAGTGCTAAAAACTGTGTAGCTTAAAACAACAAAAAATTATTGTCTTACTATTCCGGAAGCTAAAAGTCTGAAATCAAGATGCTGGCTGGGTCGTGCTTCCTCTGAAACCTGTGGGAGAGAATTTCCCCTTGCCCCGTCTAGTTTTGGGATTTTATCAGCAGTCCTTACACTTCCTTGGCTTGCAGATGCATCACTCCACTCTCTGCCTTCGTTGTTGCATGGCTGTCTTTCCCCTGTGTCTCTTCTTATAAGGACACAGGTCATCATGGATTAATGGTCTGCATTACTCCAAGATGATCTCATCTCAACTAATAACATCTGCAATGACACTATGTCCAAATGGGTTACATCTGAGTTACTAGGGGTTAGGACTCCTCCGATTCAACCTATTCCTCCTCCCACGGACTAATGCAACATCTTTAGAACTAAGCCTGAGTCTGCTAAAAGCCCTTCTTGGCCCCGGGGAAGTTTAAGTTTGGGAGAGAGAGGGAAAGAGATGGAGAGAGATATTTCACTCCATTTCTCCTAGGTCATGATTACATCTGGAGAATTCCAAGTATTTCATAAATATTAAAAACATGCCTATCTGATGTTAAACAAAACATTTCCTTTAAGCACTGTATCATATTATTCCTGGGATGTTTTCAAAGTGTTACCATGACCTCCAAGTAGTCAGTGATCAGGATTTATATTTCCTTGAATCCTCTGTGCTGCTTAACCTAAAGCAAAATAGATTCCCTGTTCATACTTAAGGATTTGAATTGAATTGCATTATATTGAATTGTCAAGGAAGAACATGGTAGAGCAGCAGAGCATTATCTAGGGATACCTCTACCCCTTCTGCAGATGTGTCCCTTGGTTGTAGATTCTTGATACAACACTTCTTACAGAGTCTGGCTGGGTCTGTGTTCAACAGGGAGTAATGCCACACCTTCCTCACTGAGCCAGAGAAGTATGGTGGGTGTACTGTACAGTTCTGTGAGTCCATGTGGCCCAGCCTGGAGGAAACTTTAGTCATGATTTACTTAGAAAGGAAGTTGAGATAATGCTGGCAGTCAAGTTTCTCCAGAGAAACAGAACCAATAGGAGATTTTATATATTTATCATTATTATTATTTATGATATATATATATAGAGAGAGAGATAGATAGATTTATTATAAGGAATTGGCTTACATGATTATGGAGGCTGAGAAGCACCATAATCTGCTGTGTGCAAGCTGGAGATCCAGAAAAGCTGATGTGTAGTTCCAGTCTGAGTTCAAAGGCCTGAGAACCAGGAAAGTCAATGGTGTAAATTTTAGTCCAAGTGCAGAAGACCTATGTCCCAGTTCAGAAAGAGAGCAAATTCTCCCCTCCTCCTTTCTGTTCCATTAAGGCGCTCAACAGGTTAGATGACACCTATCCACACTGGGGAGGGCAATCAGCTTTACTTAGTCCACTGATTCAAATGTTAATCTCATCCAGAAACACCCTCACAGACACACCCAGAACAACGTTTAAGCAAATACTTGGGCACCTTGTGGCCTAGTCAAATTGACACGTACAATTAATCATCATAGACAGTGTTCTTGAATAATTGAGAGATCTATTCCTAAATATTTACCAGTTATTGAGGAGGTTGGTTTTCTCTTCCCTTTTTCCACCCTGTCCCCCATCTCCCAGGCCAATTGTAGGAGGTGATCAATGTTAGTGGAGGTGAAGGCAGAGAACTCTGCGTTGTCAACACAGGAAGCAATTCTGATGGTGAAGAAGCACATTTTCCCCTAAATTATTGATACTGCCCCCACCTTTGTCTTTCTTCTCTCTCACTGTCGTCTGAGGCTCCAAACTTGACCTAGAATTTTATTTCAGAAGTAAACGAGAATTATAGATAACATATCATAATTGAGAAAAGCAGAGAGCTAAGAATTCAGATAAGCTCATATTAGAATCCTAGAATTGTTTCTCATTACCTGGGAGCTCTGGGGGCATGGCTTGACCTCCACGAGCTATCAACTCTCACTTATAATACCAGGATATTAATACATTCCTAAAGGTTATTTTGAGGAATAATTGAGATAACAAAGTGATATGCTGGAAATATGCTCAGTATCACACAGCTCGTATACAGTCGAGCTAAAATTTGAAATCAGGGTTTGTCTAATGACTCAGCCCATGGTCTGAAATAGGGGTCCACAAACTACAGCCTCTAGGTCTAATCCAGCCTACTGCCTGCATTTACAGAAAAATTTTACTGAAACAGAGCTATGGCCATACTTTAAAATGCATTACTCATACTACTTTTGCAATGGCAGAGTTGAATAGTTATGATATAGACAAAAAGTTAAAATTCACAATTTGTTTCATTGTGTAACAAGTTTGCCAACTCCTGGTCTAAAACATCATGTTATACTGTTGGAGATACTTATGCTGATGTTCGAATTAAAAAGATATTTAAAAATATATAATAATGTTGTGTCAACGTAGTTCCGTCCATTGTAACCAATGGACCACTCTGGTGTGAACATTGATAGTGCAGGAGGCTGTGCTTGGGTGGGAACACGGGGTATGTGAGAACTCTGTACTTTCTGCTCAATTTTGTTGTGAACCTAAAACTGTTCTAAAAAATAAAGTTTATTAATTAAGAAATATATATAAAGCACTGACAACAAATGAAAATTGAAACTAAAAAGCACATTAAGAAGTCCACTTACTTCAGCCAATAAGGCAGTACCTGGTCCATTCTGTCTATTAAGTAACTAGAAATCATACTTGGCAGCAATTCAGGTAAACAGTACTTCTAGACACATTCTATTTTTCTAGGAGGTTGCTATTCTAATAATAAGTTAATTTAATATGTCCCTACTGGTATAAGTATACACCTTATTTGTGTGTTAAGACATAATATCTAATAATTATACAACTAATAATAATTATGTCATTATTAACAAGTTGTCTCTCTTAGTTTGACAAGGATTGTTCTGTCAGGGACAGATGGACACTATATTCAGCTAACCAATTGCTCTTTTCTGCACCATGTCTAAGAAATGTAGCATCCTGTGGATGACTGGGTATTTCTAGCACAGCCAGATATGATTTAACTGCTTCTAGTAATCTGAGCATTGTGTCTCACCAAAAATATTTTTAAAAATCAGCCACCTGTGGCTTTTAAAAAGGATGTTCCTTTTTAAAAAATTAATATCTTTTATACTGCTCGCATAGATACTTCCCAACAGATTTATAAGAATTAGGAAATTCAGGCCAGCCCTATAGTCCAGATTTGACAAAATCACTTGTTTAAAAAACCTGCAAAACAACTCCTTGCTTAGTTCCTGCAAAGGATCCTGTTTAACCTGTCAAGTTGATTTGTTAAAAATAATAAAATAAAAAATTTAAAAATTTAAATTAAGAAATTAGTTAATGCGTGTCTACAAATTTGCAACTGATTTTCATATAAGTTAAAAATCTTCAAGGTTTAATAGATTTTCCATATTGTATACTAAAGAACGGTATTTTGTACCTCCTGAATAATTCACAAGTTTGATTCCTAAGGCGTATGTATATATATATATAATATATATATATATTATATATATATACACACACATACACATATATATAATACATATATATATATATGCCTAATTATCCGGTAGCAAAGGTCAAAAAGACAAGGTGGCCATAGGTTAGTAGAGTTGGAGCCTTTGGATGGAATGCGAACCTAAATTACTGTGTTACGTTACCTTGTTGAAATCTTATTGCTAAAATTTTGCACTGCTAGGCAGTAAACTAGAAAAAAAAAAAAAGAAATTGAGAAAGTGTTAATTTTTAAGCAAGTTTGACAAAGATTGAGTTTCATATGACAAATATTGTCAGCAAGACAGGATTCTGTCAGTGGAAGAAGTTTAAACATTAACAATTTCTGTCAGGCTGTTGACACAATCATGGCAGACATTTCCCAAGATGCCGAGATGACTGCTGGCATTTGTCAACAATCCTGTCATAGTGACAGCAATAAGACCATGTCTGGAAATGTGACAGTTTTGGCTTTGTGCTCCCCTGAGCAATAACCCAGGTGTTCAGAGAAAGTGTGGGAAAACCCATATTTCTGCATTGTCATTTGAACACAGAAAACACAGGAGGAAAATGAGCTGTCACTCCAATTCCCATGATGCCTTGCTTCTTAGCATAACTCTACAGTGTGGCCCTGGGTCCACTGGTCCATACTCTGACAGATAATTAAGAAAGCAGCAGCTTTTTCTAGACGGCTCTTCCTCATGATTTGCATTTTAGCCAGAGGCGACCAGTTATAAAAAAAACATGATGGAAAGATGGTAAGAAGCCAATTAGATGGATGGATGGCTGACTGACAGCTCTCTGGTATTACGACTCCAGATTTCAGACTACATAGCCTGGCAGTTTCTACAAGAACCAACTTTTTTGCAGGTTGGTAAAGCTGTTAAATGTGGGACTATATATAGCACTATATAATTTTTGCAAAGTTGTACATTTTCCTTAAATAAGCATGTATTCTTTTCAATCAGGGTTTGCATTAAACAAGTTTTCACAATTTAATCACAACTGTGTCACTAAATTTAGCAATATTAAAATTCTAGACAACTTGTAGGCACATTAGCTGTGCCAGTAGAGAAGTGATTAAAAAGCTGAGATCCACGTTGAGCCAGCAGAGATAAAGTGAACTAATAATTAGAATGTCTGTGCAAATATACCTTTGGAACTTTGAAATGTACATTGTTTGGTTTTGAGCAACTGAAAGCATAATCCCTAAACTTCCTCTCCATATTTAGATTCTACACATACATATTTGCTATTATCCTTGTTCAGGTCTAATATATGCTTGTTTGTCTGCTACTTCAGCTAATTTTGAAATAAAAAAATAAACTGTTGGACTCAAGCTTCCAGTTTGGCTGTGATAGTCTATAGCTTCCAGCCAATAGGAATTAACTCTTCATAATATTGTCCAATTTGGAACCTTAACCAATGTTTTCTGTGTGCTGCATGCTGTGTACGTGTATGTTGTATATATACATACACAGATACACACACACACACACACACAGACACGCCTTATCAGAAGCAAACCACTTGCTATTAGAGTGACACATCTCCATCTGTAGTTTAAAACGAGAGAATTTTCTTTCAAATTGTAATGATACCTTAGATTTGTTCTGGATTTTGAAATACTGAGAGAAGGCAATTATTTCACTATAAATTGAGGTTTTAGGAAGGCGCATCAACCCAAACCAAAACAGCAAAGCATATTTTTTTACTGTGAATAATGAATCTTCTACAAACTGAGGATGAATACTAAACTGCTAGTGGGTCTGAATGCTTTTAGATGCTTAAAACCAAACAATGTACATTTCAAAATACCATGTTAATCGTTCAGTCTACATTTGATAGCAAAATCCACAACACACATAAAGCATGATTGGGAATGTCCGATCATATGGATCAACCCTTCCTTTTTCTGTTCTTTTTCTACTGCAGTAGTATTTGTCTTTTTGCTTTTGCTTTATGTCATGTTGTAGGAATAAGATAAACCTATTATATTTATAACCAGTCTAAAAATAGTCTATCTGTGCATACTTGGAGAATTTAAACAGAAGTTCAGGCAAGTAATGACAATTCCATAAACTACATCCCAAATTAGAGAGGAATAAATGCATGTTGGTTTTCATTAGAAACACTAAGATTTTTCCTATAGACATATTACAATACCAATAGAAATAAAAATCTTCTTAAAGAGTTTTATAATGTTTTCAAGAAACATGTTTCCTCTCAATAATGAAAGCCTTTGTATAATCAGAATACACTTTCATTATTCAACATTTTAGTTCCCTTCTAATTTGCTATTTGACAGAGTGAAATGCTGAATGTACAGTGTCCCAGTAAAGTATTTCTTCAAATAAGAAGAGTGAAAAGCTTTGAAACATTTGCTTGTTTGGCTGTATGTTCACGCTGAGTCTGGCTGGATCATTTTTCCCACGTCCTCAGCTTGCGCCGGCCGCTCACATCTTGTGTTGAAATTTATTTCACTTTTGGATTCTCTTACTTATGGCACAGTGGTAACGCACCGTATTTTCTTAAGCTCTAGGGGAAGTTACGTGTCTTTTTAAAAATAATTAGAATCGAAATTTGAGTAATGTATAATAGACAGATTTTAAAATAATAACTCCCTTTACTATGCAAAGTGACTTTGTTTCTAAACTATGCATTCAGAGAGAATTTCTGTTTGAGGGGACATCTGAAAAACAATATTTATTAAATTGAAGTGAGTTCTGAAAAGACTAGTTTTAAAGGAAGCCTATTGTATCACTGTAAGGTAAAGAGATATATTTCTAAATAAAAGGTAAAGTGTGTTACCATCAAAACAAAAAGAGACCTCACCACAAGACTTGTAGGGATGTGTCTGGAAAATGCAGTAAAACTCAAAGGAGCTTGTTGTTGCCATCGTGTTCATATTAAACTCATTTACAATTTGAGTGGCTGGAATTTGAACAAAGACAGCAAAGAGAAGAGTATGACAAGTTTCTTAAAAATTGTTTTTCTTTGGTGTACCTGTATTTGTAATTGAGTATTTGATTATAGATGTACTTGGTCACATTTAAAATAGAATATTTTGATAGCATCTAGCTATTGTTTGTCTGCCTCTCGGGTGGATATATACAAATAATGATTTGCGATACATTTTTGAAGATAACCAATTTTCTTTTCACTGCATTTTACACAAACTCAAAAGTAGAAGAAAGAAAAACTTAGATAAAAACCACTTAAGATGTGAATGTTAAAGTTATTTCCTGTTTTTTTCCACATGGTTGATAAATATAGCCTCACTGATCTCTTTAGAATAAATCTTTATAATCTTATACAAAACTGGATTTTTTGTTGTTCAATACTTATAGGCAGTTTTTGTAAGTAAAATAACGATTGACCTTGAACGTCTTTTAAAGTATGTCATCAAGGAATAGTGTTGTTTAGGAAACAACATTAAAAATCACGTCAGTAATGAATAATGTTGTTTATGTTGAATTGCTCTTCAGCACTTCATACACTTTTCTAATTCCCTAAGCATCCAGTGACTCTGCAAACCACCAGTCACAACACAATGGTGAAATATTTGCCTTCTTATTGGGTTTGGAGCACTTTCCAGAAGTCAAGATACTACTTAAAATCTGCTCCTCTTCCCTGATTTGGAATGGAGGCTGTTCTTTCTCTCTAGAGAGAGAGAGCGAGACAGAGAAACAGAGAGAGACAGAAAAAAAAGAGAAGAGAGAAAAGAAAGCACTGAAGGGGCAGAAATACTGAGAGAAAAAGAAACCAGCAACAATTCTTTGCTATATCATGCTCATTAATTGTTCAGAATCCCATTAAAATGAATGCTTTGAATTCTATAAGAAAGTCCACAGTATTAAGACATACGTATATAGAAAAATCAGAGCCTTCCTAAAGACTAGAGAGGTATGTAGACCTCAACAGTAAAACAAGTCCTCTCTCTCCCTGCATTTGACAGTCTTTCTCTTCAACTTCTTTTTAAGCCCATCACTGTCTATGTCATGTAACAGCTAACTGTAAGTTCTTTAAAAGCAGGGGCTGCATATCATTTGTCTTTTTTTTCCTGCATCACCAACATAGGCTCATGGTGGAGGTTCAGTTAATGGTGATTGAATTTAACGCAGACTTTTCCCTGGCTTTGCAGTCATTAGATCTGATACCTATCACGGGTTAACCAACTTTCATGTGCCCTAGTTGAGACTGGGTCAGGTAGTTTCACTATATTTCTTAAGCACAGCTGAACCAAGGTAAAGTATGTGACTTGGTTATGAGAAGTCTGAAGAAGCAATAATGGGTAGAGCAATGCATGTCCTAGTCATCATCATCACATCATAATAATCATAATAATATGATAATAACTATCATCATAATCCATCATCCGCCTAAGACTGACCATTGACTGATCATCTATTCTGTAGAGAACCATGTGTACTGCTTTCCATAGGAAAACTATTCTGTGTCTGTAGGTAAAGATGGTAGAATACTGGCAATTTCTTATCATTCAACCTAATTTTATCAATTCAATAATTCAAAACATCCTTGAAAAGTAAATATTTTAATCTTCATTTTGCATATGTGGCATCCAAGAAGTTAAGTAAATTTCTCTAGGTGTAATATTTAGTATGTGGCAAAATAAAATTTGAACTGAGATCTTTCTGATTTCAAAGTCTCTGCTCTTTCTACTGTGCCTGACATTCTAATAAATAAATAAATATTTGGTTATTAGCATGAGAGATTCTAACTTTAATGCAAGCATTTCTGGAAAAAAGCCTATGAATAAAGAATTAGTAGTGTTATGTACCTTTGTATACGGACTCTAACATTATTTATTTTAACTGTGTTAATCCTCACGTCTTCAATGCACAACAGAATTTTTCTTATAATCTGTAGAGACTCAAATTACGAGATAGGGAGAAAAATTGGACACTCATCCTGTTTATAAGACAAATTTAGGGAGCTAGAAGGGGAAACATAAGGGAATACAATACAGTCTTTGTCCTTTTGGATCTTGAAATCTATTGGAAAAAGACACAAATAACTCTAAAATGATACTCAATGCACACAGTGTAATGTTCTGAAGAAATGAAGTTCAGTGATTGCCCTGAGGAATTAAGAGGAGGCTTCAATTGCGTTAGCTTTGTCAAGTGATTATACATTTACGCTGACTGAGGTGGGAAATGGGCCTGGATACGTAAGAATGAGGGTGGCAAATCATGACATGTACCTAGAGCACGGAGTGAACACTGCAAGAGCAAGATTGTGCGGGAGGTTTGCGGAGGGATGACTGTGTTGGGAAATAATCTTGGAAAATCAGGCTAGGACAAAATGAAGGAGACACTTCCTTGCCAGGCTGAGAAGCTTGCACTTTCTTCTGTAGGAAATGGGAAGTCATCTACAAGCCTCACTGTGATGTGATTGGATTTGGAATTAGGACGATAACTCTAACAGCAAAACGGAGCATGGCTGGAGTAAAACGTTTGGCAACACAAGACCAGTATGAGGACTGCTTCAGTCACAGGGATGATGAATAACTGAGCTAAGACAGCGACAGTGGATTATAGAGATAAAGGTTTAGTTACAGGCAGCCCCGGCTGGTAGCATATCAAACACACCACACTGTTTTTGCAGTCTCCTCTAGTTTTCTAACAATGATAATGGCTCTACTTTTATTAGATTTACACTCTAAATCTGCTGGTAATTGGCCAATTTGATTGTTAAGCATAGTTCTCTGCCACTGGGAAAGAGTTAGAGCAGAAGAGAAAAATGTTTCAGTATTTTCTTCTCTTTGGGAAAAATGTTATTATATTAATATTAATTTTTCTATTTTTGTTTTTTCAACAGAAGGTCATACATATGCTATTTCAGAGTTCACAGCTAGCCCCTCACTACTCAAATTGTGGGTGTTATTGCCAGACTGCGGAGATGCACAAGAATTGACTTGAGAAGCAAGGAGATTATTCACGCCCCCACACACACTGTTATCTCTCGGAATGCGTAATCAATGCAGGGTGAGAGCCAGTTAGAGCGGCTGAGGTTAGGGCGCGCAGGCAGTTCTGTGGAAGATGAGGAATTAAAACGTGATTATTATTCAAATTGGAATATAAAATAAAGAGCACATTCCAGGAAAGAAGAGGAGGAGGATACTGAAAATAAAGATTTACCTACTGAATCGCCTGCTATGGTGTGTCTTATCCTTGAAATGCCAAAGACATTATAATAAACTTTGACAGGAGGGAATGGTTTGGGGGATTTATACTCCATCTCTATTTTAGTATTGCAGATATGCTGACATAGAAATTCTTAAATGATGGAATGTCTACCAAGTATACCTAGATATATAGATTAAGTTCTCTTACAGAAAACCGAACTAAAATTTTAAAAATCTATATATGAACCAAAAAATAAATTCTAAATGGCAGTTAATGGTCCAGTGATTACAAAGAAAATAGATGATGGACCAAAATTCTAGTTATGAATATTAGAACTTAGATTGTAATTTTGGAGCTCAGCAGGGACATGATAATGTAATATAACTAAAATTTTCAAAAAAAGCATGATATCTCTTTAATAATAATTTGTTTATGATTAATTTGAAGTTTTAGTCATAAATGCATGCTTGCTCTGACTTCTTGATGGCATTGCTGTTCATGTAAAAAAACGGGTGATTTAAATACATATACATCCCAGTTATTTTTCCATTTAACTTTATTTCTTTGTGCTGTGAATTCTTATTTCTTGGTTTTTTTCTCCATTTTCTGTGTATGTTTTCTACGTTGTGCTTTTATTCCATATTTTTATCATACAGTTTAACTGTCTTTTTTTCCCCTAACAATCTAGGTAGTTTCTGAACAGTTTTCTTCACCACTGAGATTTCAACTGTCATGGGCACATGGCCTCAATGTTCAATGATTTGCTATTAACAATTACTAGAAAGGATAACACACCATGGAAATTCTAATAAAGCTTGGAGAATTCTTTTCAAATTACCTTGACATTCCCTCCCAGATACACGCATCGTCACACACCGTGGTAGCTCCTTTTCACTTCCAGAGTTCTGGGCCAGAGCAGACAAAATCTGCTGTGCTTCTGGGGAGGACCTCTCAAGCATCTTTCTTCAGAGAGCTCAGTTTGGGCTCAACACCCATTGGCTATCTTTCTGCTCTTCTCTAAGAGACTAAAGATGTTTTCTGGAGGTGCAGGGAACATTAGATCACCACCTAAATACTCAACTTCAGGAAAACTGAAAGCTGAGAAGTCCTATTAGCGTCACAAACCCTTCTCTTCTGTTCTATTCCCCTCTTTTTTTTTCTCCCTTATTGTCATCTGCCTTCACATTTGAATCTTAGAGATAGGAAAGTTAAGAAATGTTTACCATGATAGAAGTCTGTCAAGATATTTTTTATCTTTTATTTTTACTACTAAGAGGTATAATACAATTTTATACCTTTAAATCAAATCGAAATTATTAGATATGCTTAATTTTTCAAAGTGAATAAAACGCATATAAAAAGCATGGACTACAAAAAGAGCACGGAATAGCTCACTCAGTTTCTGCGAGGCTTTGATTTGAAAGTATGAGCATTTGCCCCAAATATGTGATGTCCCTGAGTGATTAATTCACTTGACATTTTTAATGTTTGAAATTACTTTCAGGTGACTCTGCAATGTTAATTGCTATGTTAACATAAGAGAACTTGAACTTATTTTTATGATACCTGCAGTCATTTCTGTTCAGGGTGGCTAAAATATCTTGTTGTCGTTGTTTAAATCACTTCATTATCCATATAATGAGCATATTACAATACTGCAGTATTTGTCAAACCTGAATAAAATCTTTACCATTTTAAAAAAATAACTAATTCTCACAGATGTCCAATTTTAACACAAATCATTTTATTAATTAAATATATATAAACACAAAGCTGGAATGATTTCTTTTTGGTCAAAACTTTATGTACAACTCTAAAAGCCACAGAAATTTATATGTGAAGTGCGAATGACTTTAGAAACGAAAAAATAGAAATAAGATAATTTATTTCACATGGAGTCATTTTCCCATAAGTAAATTTCTGCCAGCTTCATAAATATAATACAGATATAGCCAAGATTATACACTGAACTCTATGTGATGATCCAGTTCTCCCACCACTTTTTATATTTCAATTACTTAAAAAAAATAGTTATTTTGTGTCTTGAATCATTTCACCTTCAACTTGTCATAAATGTACTGTTTGCTTATTAAGCATGTTCTGTCCTGTCCTTTTGTCATTAGCCCAAGTTCATTGAAAAAGTATTCTTTTCCCCTTTATGATCATAAACACAAATGCAAATATAGACACTGAAATTGCATGGCAGTAGCAAAATATAAAGGGAGCATTGATATGCTTATACGAACATTTTTGAGATTATCATTCAAATTCTCCCACAAAATATGACAATTTATGTAAATTACTTACAGCTCCATTCATTGGAGCTATATATATTGAATATGTCATTACTTAGAGACACGTTCATTGAACCTTAGAGAGATGTTTACTCTTATTTGAGAAATACTGACATCGGTAGGATGGATGGGCAGGCCCGTGGCAGGAGGATGGTGATATAATCTTTTTAAATATTCATATTTTTCTTCAAAACACTTATGAGGGAAGACAATAATTTGATAAATAATAAAACACAAAACCAGAAACTTAACCAAAATTTTAATTTAGGAATCAAAATGCCAAATGTTAAACCTCATGACTTTCCCTAAATCTTTGCAATTCTGCTGTAGACAGAATAGACTCTATTTTAAGGAAAAAATCAAGGACAACTAAACAATTAATTTAAATATTTTACATATGAAATTATTACACTCAATAACATAAAATATTGCACTCAATAACAAAAGAGGCATTTATTGATAAACAGAAACTTTTAGGATTCCCAGAGGAAATATGAGTTCACTTGTATTTCCTAAACCTATTCTATCAATGTCTCAGGAGAGGACAGTAAGAATTCATCTTCTAAATGAGCACCAGAGCACAATCACCTCCAGCATAAGGTGAGATTCCTTTGAGTTAATGTTGTGATGCAGTTGACAAAAGGGCTAACGTGAGCTCATAATGCTTTTCTAGATATAGCATATCCCCATTCTGACCATACAGGCCCCCTTGCTGTTGTTGCTTCAAGGTCTTTGCACTAGTTCTTTCTTTGGCCTGGAACGCTTTTCCTCCAAATATCCAGATAGCTCACCTCCTACAGTGTTGTTTTCTCACTTAGCTACTCAGAGATGTCTTCCCTGAATTTACTATATAAAATAACACTGCCTTTATTGCTTGTTCTCTTCATTCACTCCGTTAGAGTTTGAAGATACAACAAGGAAAACACTCTCAAAAAGCCTATTGAGAAAAACAACTTCTTAAGTATGTAAAGTCAGTATAATGGCAGTGCTGTATATTGATAAGAGAGAAGCATCTTTACAGTACTTTAAGAACTCAGAGCAATAGCCATTTGTGAATATTTGGAACAGATTTTCTGAGAGAGATGATGTTTGGTCTGGATCATAAAGAATGGCCTCGTCAAAGGACGAACTTAACGTTGGGGTTTAGAGTCAGAGTACTTATCGAGAGTAAAGGAATAGATGTGTGATTCAGCCTGAGGAAACTGTATAGAGTGGCAAAGCACAAAACTGGAAGGTAGAGAAAGTTGGAAAATGATACTTGTAGATGTGTTTTAAGATATATGTATAGATGCGTTCCCCTTCTTTGGCGATTGTCCAAATCTTGAGCCCTTGCGAAAAGAGTACTTTTTAGGAGCCATTTTTAAATTACCATATAGCCCTTATCTTCTTAGAATTAGCTAGAAACAGCTGACTGAATCAGGAGACAAATGACACTAGGAAACCATTCCACTGGATTTTCATTGACCAATCAGATTCTCATTCTCAGTCATTCAAATTACAAGCCCTAGAGAGACGTGAAAAGTCATTTCAGTGACAGGGTTTGAGTGAGGTGATGTTAAGCAAATGCCATTTACAGGTTGAAATCATGGAGGGCATAAATTATGAATCAAATATGGGAGTAGAAAGTAGTCATAAGGAGACAAGAAAAAATATCAGACAATACAGAGAGAGAAAAAGGGACAGAGAGACATCAGTTCCCAATTTCCAATTTCTCATATCCAGTCTCTTTAGTTCTAGCTGAAATTTGCTTTCTGATTATGGATATTAGTTAGGCTATAAGTTATCCATTGCAAATGATATATACATGTCACTTCTTTTGTCACAGTTTTTATTGGACCCAAAGACAGTAGGTGCAAACCAGCTCCACAATCCAAAGCTAGGGGAAAGACACTGGACTTTCAGAGAGGGATTCAAAAACTGTTTTTTCAGTCCTTAGCATCTCACACACCTTGAGTGTGTTGAAGTTGAAGAGAACACTTTTTGTATGTGTTAGGTAGGTTGGCTCTGAGCTAACATCTGTTGCCAATCCTCCTAGTTTTTTTTTTTTTTTTTTTTTTGCCTAGGAAGATTAGCCCTGAGCTAAAGTCTGTGCCCATCTTCCTCTATTTTATATGTGGGACGCCACCACACACGACTCGATGAGCGGTGCATAGGTCCGTGCCTGGGATTTGAACCTGCGAACCCTTGGCCGCCAAAGCGGAGCGTTCAAACTTAACCACTATGCCACTGGGGTGGCCCCAAGAAGAGAACATTTTCTGAGACAATTACCAATGTACTGGAAGGTCTCTCTCTTTCCGTGAAGTGGGGGTCGGATGTACCTCCTCTTCACCTCAAGTCTAGTGAAATGAGCTTTAAGGACCTTACCAAAAAAGCTTGATCTGTGTTTTACTGAAGTCTGATGAACACAGATGATGGGTGTCAGAATCATGTCTGAAAATTCCACAGATGGAAGGCGATAAGTGGAGCTGCCTTCCACGTGGTGAATGAAGAGAGCTCAGTATCAAGTAGCTGTTCTCCTACCCATGGATGGTCCAAGGTACATCTCTTCCAGGGACCAATGGACAAACTGTGCTGAGGTGTAAGCCTCAGGTATAGGTGTAGGGTCATTTACAGAGAAATCCAGCTCAAGAAGTATCTGAGGTGGTATTGGAGCCCCAAAGAAAGAGGCTGAGTGGAGAATACCCAGGGCCATAAGGAGGAGTCATAGCTGAGAGTTCTTATTAGTTGTCAGAAAGTTCTTATGGATGGATCTCTGAGGAATTAACAGAAGCATACTAGAGATAAATAATCAACTCTAAGCACATACAATAGTCAAAGAGAAACAGTAAGAAATGTCAGCTGAGTAAGATTTTTCCTGCCCCTGTCTCTTCTCTTTTCCCATCTTCAACTCTGGAGGGATCAGAAGGCCTAACTAGGGCCAACAGCAACCAGGGAGAGGCCAAGAAGCACAAGCACACAGAGTAAAAGGAAGAAGGCAGACAACTCATCGACCCCCAATGTGGTCTCCAGACCCAGGATGGATGAAAGGAGAAGTTCAAAGTTTGGGCTTTTAGTCAAGACTGGACTTTTTAGTTACAGAAATGAAACTATTCTCAGGAAGAAAAGTTAGAGAATTTTTTTCTACAAGTGAGCAAATAAGCTATGGATGCTGCACAAAATTTTGTCTAGGATGTCTTTGGTCAGGTTCCCTAGAAGCAGAGCCTGAGATGGGATTCTCACCTAAGTGATTTTATGGGATGAGTGATGAGTGCTCCCAGGAGACTGGGGAAGCAGGATAGGGGAGGAGAAGAAAGTGAGACAAGAGAGTGATCCCAGCTAGAGCTTAATTTCAGTCTTCACCTGGTCCTCCAGGGACTCTCTGGAACACAAATTTCCTCAGAGTGTTAGTCTCACCTTCACTCATTGGCTGTGGCCTGCCAGGGGCAGGTGACGTGTTAGGAGGTCTGGGTGGGCCACAGATTGAGCCCACTATACAGGGATAGGGATGGGGAAGAATTCCTCTCACATATAACCATTTCAGTCATAAAAACTTGTTCTTCTTAATTGAGCTAATAGAGCTAATGTTTTAGGTTTCTCTTCTTTAAAACCAAAGAACATTGTCTGGAACAAATTGAGGAGTTACATACTGATCTTTCTACCTCCAGCAGCTCGAACTGAAGAAAGACGGAGAAAATGTTAATGGATATTAGTGGAACTGATTAAAGCACTTCCTGTTGTCAACCTCACAGCTTCTGTAGTCGTGATAAGGAACTTGATCTCTCTGCAAATGGGGCTGACTCAGAACTGAATATCTGTGGGCAGGCAGGGAGAGCAGGAACGTGGTAGGTTTAAATGAGATCTGAAAAATTTTTAATTAAAGGAAGGATTATTCTAAGATTCACTTGTTTGCATTTATGGATTTCAGAGTGTAATAAAAAATCTGTAAACAATGAAAGAAGCAAAATACTTAAAAGCGTATGATGTCATATATTTTGGCCTGGAAGACTAGAACATATTGACCTCTGTCTTGTAAAATTCACTCAGAAGAAGGTCATACTCTGGATTAAATTTCAAAACAGGTAGCATCTGCTATTCTCCTTTGTTTCAGAGTGTTTCTCCACTAAGGGACTCAAATTAGGCACTGGTCTTCCCGATAGAAACTGTCATGGTGTCTAGTGCCCAGATGGCAGCCTGGTTTTCTCATTCCACCATAAGAAGTCAGGCTACTCACAACTCTCAAGCCACAAAAACGTGTTCTGAGAAGAGAACAGAGAGTGACGAAAGGCCCTGTATTCTTTCCTAGTTGCTAGCGCTATCACAGTTGCTCTGTTGAAACAAAGCTCCAAAGACAAAGTTACGGCACCAATAGCACGCAAAGAAGTCGCACAGATGGCAGAAAATGGTCCGAATGTGGGAAGCCGGAGAGAGATACCTTTGGGCAGGAAGGCTCTTGCGACAATTTCTTTTCATACTTTTAGACAAACAGCGGTCAGGGTGCCAAAGCTTACTTGGACCATCGGGTTTGAGATAAAAGTCATCCTGATAAGAATATTTGGGCTCCAGCCTGGATCACAGAGTCCTCAGAGTGGCAAAAGAGGATCACACATAAATCCTGATTGGATGACCTGACTGAACAAGGAGAAAGCCAGAGTTCTAAGAGCTCAGAAAAATAAGAAAGAAAAAGACCAAGAAGGCATTGAAATATGAAGATAAAATCAATACAGAATTGCCTAGGAAATCAATAAGAGGGATAAAGGATGTGCAGGGGATGTGGAATATGTGTTCTCTCTCCTGTACAAGTGAGAAATCTGGCAGCATGTTTTGAACAGGCTGCAATGCTGTAATTAAAGCTCAAGGGAGAATGGCAAGAGGGAATCTTAATAATCAAGTGAAAAGATGCCACGGCAATAAGTGACTCCTTGTCAGGAAAACAGTTTCGTAGGCAAATCTGAAGTTAAATATGAACTTGTGTACATAGCCAGAAGACAGATTGACAATTGTGTCTGTGTATTTGTGGTAGTAGAGACTGGGGCTTGATTTGAGAACCAGAATCTAGTAAAAGCATCATCCTCCTCCAATAGGCCAAAGTACCTTGTTCATACGATTACCACAAGCTTGATAATCACAGCATTGTCTTGGGGTATACTTCAAAGTAAGAGATTATCTCCTCTCAAATGCCCAGGGTATCTGCAAAGGGACAGAAGCCCCCACAGTCAGTCTCTCATGGTTAGTTCCATTTATAGAAAGCCAAGGAGAGGTGTTTATACTTACCCTCTCACATACCAGACATTAATAAAGCAATTAGAGAAAAAGCCTATAAAAAGTACACACTGTGTGTTTGTGTGTGTATATATATATATACGTATACATATATGTATACATATAAACTCAAAATAGTGTTACTGAGAATCCTGTTTGATCATGTGGGCAGAATACCGGGAGACCTCTTCTTAAAAAATGCTATAGTCTTTTTACTGTTTCTTCTGCATTTAAGCAGAGGTGAAGTACTTTACATGTCTAGGGGGAAACATACATATGCCAATCTGTGTGAAAGTCACCATTCTTCGTTCTTCGAATTGTCTCCAAAGGTTTCATTCACAGAGACTGCAATATAAATAATGGTTCCATCCCAAGATTTGTTGAATGTGTACTCCTAATTATAACCAAGTGGGTCTGCATATAGGACTATGAAAGATGAAACATTTCTTCATTGTTTAAAATAAATCTATCAGAACTTATAGGTTCAAATGATATTTATCTCCTTCAAAGGTCTTATTTACATATTAATATTATTTAGATATTAATACAAAAGATATTTAGAATAAAATTTTAAGTGTTGCAGATTCTAGAAAATGGTAGCAGGGATATAAAACAATTTTTTTAACTCTACAGTTCACCACATCAAAACCGAGAAACTAGTTAGCAAAGCAAAAGAACACAAGAAACATTTACAATGAAACTAAGGTGGCAAAGTATCTTCAGGAACCCCAAAATACAAGTACATAGAGAGAAACCACCAATGGCCACAAGATCTGTGTGGTGTCAATATCTGTGCTGAAAGAAGCAGAGGGAAGCAACAGGTAACTGGCAACGCTAAGTAAGGAGAATCTCAAAATAGACAATAGATGTTTGCTGGCCCCCTATGAGAATAGCTTCCAAAACGGAGAGGTTTGCATTCTCCAATAGTGGGTGAAAGCATGGAGCCCATGGTAGGAAGGTCTGAAGACGGCTGGAGCAGCATGGCTCCTGTGAGCTCTAGAAACGAAGCATTCAGAATGGGGTCCTATGAGGAAGAGCAGCTGCGAAGGGTCATCAAAATGGACTGGATAAATAAAGATTAAGGCAAAAGAAGGTCCAAATAAGAGTGGGAGAGAAACAAAGCCAAAAATCTCAAAAAGCATTTGGCCATATTTTTGAACATTACTTTCAAACAACAGAAGAGAGTTCTGTGAGGTTAGAAAAGCTTTCCTAAAACCCATCAAAACATCTAATTAGAAAATAAAAGTGAGCAACAAAAAAGTATCAAGATAAATTTCTTCCTTAGCTGTTTCAAGATATAAAAAATAATAATAAAGAGCAGAATAACATTTCTATAAACAATAAGAGGATGTAAGAAGTACATGCCCATAAATACATGGAAGGACAAAATAAATCATAGTTAGAAATGTTCAGTAATGAGGTGAACAAACATGGGAAAAACTAAAAGTAAAAGAAAAATTATTTAAGAAATTAAGACTAAGCTAGAAGGATCACAAGAATGACTAGAATAACTAAACATAACAGATAATGCCTAAGGGAATGTAAGATAAAAAGGAGGAAAATTTTTAAATCACAAAGAATTGAATAAAGAGAAAAACATTTTGAAAGAAACGAAATATATATTGAACATAGGAAAATAATATCCAACATATGGGTAATGAGGATGCCTTAAGAAGAAAACTGAAGCACAGAACAGAACGAATATTAGAACATACAATCTAAGAACAGTTTACTGAAAAAAAAATAAAGAAACTACATATTGAAAGAGAACACTATATTCCCAAAAATGTCATGCCAAGATGATTAACACTAAGATCTATTTTGAGCAAATTACTGAATTTTAAAGAAAGAGCAAAAATTATTTGGCCAACTTGATAAAAAGGGATGTGATTAATGAAGGAATAAAACTTAGATTATTATCAGATTTGGGGGCAGCAGTGCTTTATGTCAGAAGAAAATGGAGTAATATGTTCGAGTAACTAAAGGAGAGAAAATGCACCAAGGATTTTATATCCATCAAATCTGGGTTTGAAGCATAAAAGGCACAAACTCCTAATATGGAAGGACTCAGTGAATTGCATCCACGTTCCTAAGGCTGTGTTAGAGCAGAAGCATGAGGCAACAAACATAACTAGAGAGATACTGATATAAGGACCGGGGGTGAATGTTCAATCTGTATCTTATAAAACGAAGACCAAATGAGGGCTGAAAAAGAAGAATATCATGTAATAGCCATATGCTCTGAATATAAAGTAATGGTACAACCATAGACGTGGGGGACAATGAGGAGGACAAATGCAAACACACACACACACACACAACTATTTTCAGTAATTGTATTGGTATGATAGTACTACTATTGTGATTCTTATGCTGTTGCATGCATAACGTAAAATAAAGAAAATGAATAATTATGGGATATTCTATCATCCCCTGTGTCCTTGAAAACCAGGATTCTTGGTATAAAAAAAAAGAAATATAACATAGATTCTGAATTTGAATTGAAATTATCCATATGAATATATGACATATATTATCTTTAAACATTCCCTGGTTCTTTCCATTGAAAAAGTCTAGAAATAACGGTCAACCCAATAGCAGAGATCATTGAGCATTACCAGTAGCTAGATAGTGGTCTCAAAATACTATTTCACACTAAAAGAAATGAGGGCTCCATAGATAAATGACTGATTCCAGATTCAATATGGGAGATGTACAAGATGTGCCTGGAAAAATTGTCATACCAAAAAGTAAGAAATCTCTCTAAAACTGTAAGTTTACATCCAAAGAACTCAAGAGCCAACCTGAAGGGGCTTCCATTGGCCAAATATGGGGAAATTTGAACTTCCATAAGAATAATCATTGCAATAGATTACAATCTACAAGATATGGTTAAGTCCATGAATTCATAATGAGGTTATAAAAAGAATAGTCACTTTCAGAAGTTAATATGGTACAAATTCATTTTTTTTGAGAACTGGCAAATAAAATTTAAAAAATCAAGCATTTATACTGTCTTTCCAATAGGAATTGTACCACTGGGTAACCAAATGAAAAATGAAAGGAAGTATTTCCTTATTAAAGAGGTCAAATTAATAAATGAAAAAGAAAGGAAAAGTAATGACAGAATCTAAATATCACCATTTTGCAACCTTCAGTTCTTAATAGGGGTAGGCAATGAATATCATTAGTTGCAAACATCATAAAAAGAGAAAATCAGGCAATAGCTCATTTCTGATAAAAGAACACACTACATGTATGGTCTTGCCAAAGGGATGGGACCTGAATCTGATCAACTCTGGATTCCAAGTTGCAGAAAACACAAAGGACAAGAGCATTTTTTGTGAGGTATACAAAAGTAAGAGATTTTGAACACAATTGGTCAAGATTTGTCTCTTTCTAGTTGGCCAAATGTCTTCTCACATCTGATGGCACTGTGTGGCTGCAGCCATTTGGGGGATTCAGGCACAATAAAACTAAGTTGAGAATACAGTATGTTGGGTTAGAGGGCATATTTATTGGTTCATATTCTCTTCAATTTCTAGATAAGTTGTTGCTGCCTGTCTGGTGGAGGAATGGCTAAGACTGCTCCACTGTGCTGGTTCATCATGGTGATGTGAAAGGCAGGATTCAAGGCCAGATTACTATGTGAAGATGTCTTATTGCAAGGGGTCCTGGTAGTATATGGGTACTGAAGGAGGTACACTGTCTAAGTAGACTTCAGTTCTCATTGGTGCCTAGTCAAAACAAAAGGAATATTCTCAGTAATGCAGAAAATGCAATTATAACCATAAACTTTGCCTTTTTTTGGTGAACATCATATAAATTGAATTTGTCAAAATTCCTGTATTTTTGTTTGTGGTATTAGTCAGATTTTAAAATATATATATATATGTGATTTGTTTCAATTCCTTTTCTTAATCTAAATAAATAATTGCTTTTACACCTAATATTGTATTCCTAATTGTATATTCTTTCTCTTAAAACAGACTCCAAAATCGTTAAAGATTCAGGTCCTACAAAACCTGCATCTGTCCCTTTTGTCACTAGAGATCAGTGGGTGAATGGAAGGCATGTTCATTTCTTGTCCTTACTTCATCCTCCTTTGTTAATGGATAAAGAATAAAGAGAAGCCCTAATTTTGGAATGAACTACGTTATTGGATTTCCTCTCTCACCCATATTCTACAGGCAGAGTAGGATCATGCTCAGACCAATACTGGGCTAAATTTGTGTGTGTGTGTGTGTGTGTGTGTTTGTGTGTGTGAGGAAGACCAAAGACCAGCCCTGAGCTAACACCCATTGCTAATCCTCCTCTTTTTTTTTTTTTTTTTTTGCTGAGGAAGACTGGCCCTGAGCCCATCTTCCTGTACTTTATATGGGACACTGCCACAGCATGGCTGACAACTGATGCGTCTGTCTGTGCCTGGGATCCGGGGCTGCAAATCCTGGGCCGCCAAAGCAGAAAGCACGAATTTAACCACTACACCATCTGGCTGGCCCCCAATATTGGGCCAATTTTTGCAATGAAAGATTGATTCCTTGATTAGAAAAAAATGCCATCTTTGCGTTAAAAGAGGCCAATGCCCAGAGGTCAGTAGTTTCTGTTCTACAGAAAGAAGAGGCAATGTTACATCATACAAACGCGATCAGAATTTAATAGAGGGACTCTATTTAATGAGCACTTAGTGAAGTCACTATTTTTAGAGGTTTTTCATACCCAGTACTATTCATTTCTCACCAAAGCCCTGAGAGGCAAGTACTATCATGCACATTTTTTAGACACAAAAACAAGCTCAAGAATGTTCTAGCCCTGCCACAAATTAGTAGCAAAGTCCATATTTGAACCCAGGCCATCCTGACTCCAAAGTTCAAGCATTATTTCATGCATCCGTAACTAATTAGTCAGCCATTTAAACTGTCTGGCCTCAGTTTCCTTATCTGGAAAAATATGATATTTGACCAGAAGATCTTGCAACCCCTAAAGTCTTTGATTCTACAAAACCAAGTCAAGCAAACTTAATAATTTCCCTGGTTAGCTCACTCCCATGTCATATAACTTAGGAAATTCATCTCGATTTCCTTGTGCCTCATCTAAATTTGGTAATAATTAAAATCCATCTCCTCTCGATCTGTCCTTCACAGAGGTGTAGAACAGCTAGTTTGTCACAATCTTGCATAATTACTTTCCATTATGATGAGAGAAGCAAAAGCAAGTAGGGAGAGATGAAGGAAGCTCTTGAAGGGAATGTCTAGTAAGAAACCTGGATATGCTGTGGCTTCATCTCATTCGAAATGTTTAAATGTGAGTCTCGACCTCGGCAAGCAATAGAATAAGAAAATAATGTTTTATTTTTTTTCATCTCCCAGATGTAATAAAAAGCATGAATGTCTAAACGACATCTAGAGAGATTTAAGTAATATATGAGTAATAACTTCTTGACTAGTACATTTCCACATTGGCATGTGGAAAGAGACTGTAGATTTCCCTCCCTGGTTATCTGTGAAAAAACAGAAAATGTTTTTGCCAATCTGGAAACAAGGATCTGGACCAGAGAGCCACCAGAGGTTGAGGGGTGGATGGGGCTTCCACCATAGGGAACTCTGAGACTGTGATGTCTTGATGGGCCATGGAGGGCTTTCAGGCTCCAGCTTCACCTCTGCTGTTGTCATTATTGCATCTATTTCTGACTCTGTCTCCTCTGCCTTGCGGTGGGCTCTACAATTGCTCTCACTGCAGTTCCTTTGTTAGAAATTTGCCCTCTTGACACGTCCAAATGAAGAAGTTGCAGCAGGAAAAGAAGATTGGTGACAGACCCTGCAATTTCATTCCCTGTAGTAGGTCTCGAAATCTTATCTACATGTCATCAGGCTAATCAGAGGTCCATGGTGAGATCTGTCAGAGATTTCTGCTTTAAAAAAGAAATTCAGACAGTTGACAAGAGAATTGGAATGCTTTCCCGGCAGTGTGGCAGCTACCACGCTGTCGATTATTATGCGAGTGCAAGCCTGAGGCTGTGGTGAGAAAGGATCCTCAGTGTGGCCACCTAAGGACATTAGCACAGGGGAGAGGAGTCCCCCTCCCTTTCCTCAACAGCAGAAAACAAACAAAGAGGAACCCACCACCAATAGCAAAAAGCAGACACTAGGTAAAAATAGAACAGCTGAACATGAGTCTAAACTGGTTTATAAGAGAATATAATGAAACTCAGGAATTATACCATCAGTGAGACAGATAGTGTCAAATGGGTAACTACATCATTCAAAAAGGCTGGAGAGTCGTACATGTGACTAAATCAATAAAATCCCCAAGCGGAAAATGCCCTTTTTCACTTATGGAATTTATAAAACTAGGGACATTAAAAGCTTTACATCTATAATTCTTGGTTCTGAAAAAGCAACTCAGATCCTTGAAAGTTCTTGGCTCTTTTCCTCTTAATAATGTACAGAGTGCACTGGCCTTGGAGTCCAACCTTCCCAGAAATGGGAATATAGACATTTATTAAACTCTTTGCTAAACCACTCCATGATTCTAAGTAAATCATTTTTGGAAGTTGCACAAGAAGAAGTAAAGCTCAGTGGTGAAGCGCACAGGTTCCAGAGCTGTCTGCGTTCAAATCCTGGCTCTGCCACTCATAAGTTTTCATCACCTTGGATAAGCTACTTAGCTTCCCTCTGTATCTGTTTCCTCATCTAAAAAAGTGGAATGATGATAATAATCTACAGACATCATAGGGTTACTGAGAAGATTAGAAGCTCAATACAAAGTGTCTGAGACATAGGAAACATTCCAAAAATGTTATTATTGTTGTTATAATTTTATCAGTCGGGATAGGCTATATTAAACTATGTAAAAATCACCCTCAGTATTTTAAGCATCAAAACAAGAAAAGTTTATCTCTCACTCAGCTATAGTTCCATTGGCAGAAAGGCTCTACTCATCAGAGTGTTTCATGGACCCATATAATGGAGAAGCCACCCTCTTGGAAATTCATGGTTGATGTACTGGAGGTAAGAGAACTTTGAAGGGTCTTGAGTCAACATTTAAATACCCTAGCCCAGAAGAAATGCACATCACTTTTGCTCACAACTCATTGGCCAGAAACAAGACACTTGTTTCCATTAAAACACAAGGGTAGCAAGAAACACCAACTTCTTATGTGCCTAGAAGGAGAAAGAGCTGTAACTGGTGAATAATAGTAATATCTATCATTATTTTACTATTATTATCTTAGTGGTAGTTGTAGTAGCATACTAATTTAACTCTTCAAGATACCAATGATCCATTTATGAGAGTGAGATATTCCTACCTGAGAGAAAGACTTGGCCCAACAAAGGCTTTATTTATGTACTTCATTCTCATCAATACAATATCTAGTTGCAGACTAAATAACATCACTCGAACATGTGTTGGGAACCAGATAAAACACCAGTTGCTTTCACATGTCTTTATACATAATTCTAACAACCCTAACAGGTAAGCACTTTTAGCCCAATTTTACAGATGAAGAGGCAATATGTAGAGGAATTACATAACCTACCCAGTGACACAGCAAATAAGTATAGAACCAGATTTTGAATTCAGATCTGTCTGACTCCTGTACAGTATACAGTCAAAGGATTATCGAGTACAATGAGCCATGTATTTAGGCCCTTGTGTCCCTGTGGGAAGTACACATAAGTATGAACTAGTCTGAGAGAAAAGTAAGCTTTTACCTAAAGATTTTATAAAATTTCAAATTTCCTTCTTGATTTCCTGAAGGTAAGAAGGGAAAAGTTTTGTCTGCTTAGCATAGTAAGAATTAATGTAGTCTATTTTGGGATGTGTTCAGTTTTAAGTTCAATAAAATACTTTCATTCGTTATTCTGGTTTTCATTCCCAGGGTGAAATTTCAACTTGGATCCTCAATCACAAAAGGAGAGTAAGGCATATTAAAAATGTTAGCCTCGTGTTGCTAGTTCTGTTGGATACCAGAATCCTCATCTGCCCCTCCAGAGGGACCCTCTACTTTAGAGAAGCAATGACTCAGTCAACACACCATTAAGTTCTAACGTGAAAGTGTTGGGGAGAATGCCTGTCATTTTAGATTGGGCTAAAAAGGAACAGGAAGAGACAGTGATAATTCCCCAAACATGCTTCCCAAAAATAATCCAGGATCTCAGCTCACTTTGGGAAGCAATACTTGAGGCAAGAACTACTATGCTTTATAGAAACTGTAAAAGCGCCACATGGACTCTGCATTCCTGGGTAGAAACCATTTTCAACTAGAAAGGCATGCCTTTATATCCTAAATTATGTTTAGCCCTAGGAATGTAGCATGACAACCCAGGGTGTCAGTGAACCTGAGTTTGCTCTAAAAATGGTGTCTCTCTAGGAAATGAGTCATGAAGCTTACTATGGGGAATAATTGCATATTCTAGCCTGCAATATCTCTTTTCATTTGACCAATTTGATAAAGACATTATAAGAAAAAAAAAGACAATGCTAAATGAATAAACAAATACAAACCTCTGATTTTTCATTAATCCTTCTAGATCAGATTGACTCCTGCCTATCATTTTTGGCTTCATAGTACTCACTTCTCCAGCCCACGCACAGCTTTTAACAGTAACTGAATGCACCATAATTGCTCACTTACATCTACACACATAATACAAGCGAATGATTATATGGTGCTTCGGACATGCTAGGCACTGCTCTAAATGCTTTATACATAGTAGTTTGTTCTCACAATAACCCTTTGCAGGAGGTACTATCATTACCCCCATTTTATGGATGAGAAAAATGGGGGCATAGCATGTTACTTAACTTGCCCAAAGTCACGCAGATAATAAATAACAAATTCAAACTGAGGGAGTCTAGTTCCAGGGGCCATCCTCTTAACCACAGATTATGCTTGTGAAATTTGATGTTATCTTTATTTGGAAGATCCTTTCACCCTTTAATGCCTGGCTAACTCCTTCATCATTCAAAACTTGGCTCTGACCTTGACTACTTGGGAAGTTGTCCTTGACCCCCTCTCTTACCCTCATTACCTTGCCATTCTCCTCTAGATCAGGCATCAATCCTCTGTGTCCCAGGCAGCCTGAGATCGCCCTGTTGGTTATTGTCCTCCTCCACTAGACTGTGAAGCTCTGTACACTGGGGGGTATTTGTCCATTTCCACATCCATGTATATATGCATGTAAGCCATCTATGTATGGCACATAGTCGTTAAGGAAATATATGTTGAGTGAATTACTGCTAGAAATAGAAGGAGGATATGTCTGTATAGAGATCGGAGTTATCTTTCATTCATTATTTGGTGAGGGATCTTTGAAATTTGGTTAAGATCATTTTGAGTGTTTTTGGATGGGTGTAACTCAGAACTTCAGTGACCACACACACAAATCGAATGAAGCATTCTCTTGACATGCAGGTGTTTCTCAGAGAAAAATGAGCACTGCCTATTTTTAAACTATTTTACAGTATTTCCAACCTTAATCCATCAAGTGCCAAATGTCTATGTCTCTTTCTCCAAAAGGACAGAGCTACTCCTGGGATCTAAAGAATGTTCTCTTTAGTTTTTACAGAAGGAAAGAATATCAACAAAACAAAAACACATGTTTGTAACTATATTATATTTGAGGAAATGGTTTGAGAGATCTTTTTTTTTTTCAGATACTGAGTGATTCAAACCTCAACAACCTTAAAGGAATTCTTATTTCAAGCTTGAACTAAGAAATAGCCTTTGTGTGGACTCTGATGACAGAAGTCAAGGTGATTGTTTTAGACAACATGACATTAAGTCAATATCTTGTTCTGAAAACCAGGCTGATATCAATGGCTTCTTTAGAACAAGCAAGGGATCCAGTGTGAGTTGCTATAAAAGAGCCTGTTTACGTGGCTGCTCCTTCAATGCACTTTCAGAAGTTACTTCCCTTTAGCCCCCTACTGAAAGTGGGAAAGCCACAGTGTCCAGTAGTCCCAAGCTAGAGGCTTCTTCCTTTTCCAAAACCATGTGCCTTTGGAAAGAGCACAGGTTTCAGAGCCAAAGCTGCAAAAAACTGAGTTGGAATCCCAGCTGGATGGTCTCCAGAAAGTCACTTCTTCCCTTGCTCTTCCTCTTCCTCATCTTCTTCTTCCCCTTCCTCATTCTTCAGCAAATCTATTAAGTCAAATTTTCTGTAAAACAAGAATCGTAACAAGTATCTCATAAGGTAGCTAAGAGGATAAGAAGTAATAAAAGTCTGTAAAGTGCCTGGCACAGTGTGGCACACACACAAATGCAAAGAGCAATTATTGTAACTGTCATCCACCATACATTATCTGAGGTGATAAAGGCAGGGTAGCCAATATATTAAGGTATGCTGGTTTTGTTCAATGTTGGATGAATATGGTCTTGAATATTATTCCTGTAGGAACCAGTGAGATGGATCTGAGAGAAAACCAACTTGTAACGCACTAAGCAGGCTGCAGGGCATTACCTCAAAGCTTCACACATCTGTAAGAAAAGACCGGGGAAACCCAAACGTACCGCGCTTACATTAAGAGAACATCCCTTCCTATCCTGGGTTAGTCTCAAGAGTTTTCATCCATTGCAACTGAGTGCTTTTTCCTCTTTACTGGATTTAAAATATTTATACCCTGCCCAGCCATGATAGATACTTTGTGAAATGATAAGCAGTGTGTGGAAGAGTGATCGAAGAGCTGGATGATAAGGAAGGAAGCCGACTATCTGATTTTCATTTTAACAGTTTAAATTCCATGGTCTAATTTCTGGACAGAATCAATAGCCCTACCTACTTTTTCCCCACTTTTTCTCTTTCCCATTTCATTATTTCTCTTTACCATGTTTGAGCCTGAAAAATTTCAGCAACAACTCTGAATGTAAGTTTTTGTACATTCTGGCAAATCTTACCATTTCATAGTGCAGATAGAAGCCCTTAGCCTCCTATGCCTGCTTCTGTCCTCCCCCCACTTCTTGTGTGGTGGATAACTGTCCTCTCAAGGCCTCAGCCCAATACCCATGCTCTGAGTCCAGTGCCCTTGAACCACTTCAAGATTCATTCACAATCCAGTTTCCCTATTCAACTGTACCCTTCTGTTGACATAAAACATGATTCAGTCACTCCCATATTAGATGAAGAAAGGAAGGAAGGAAGGAAGAGAGAGAACAAAGGAGGGAGGGAGAAAAGGGAGGAAGGGGGAAAAAAATCTCATTGTCCTTAATGTCCCCTTCATGTCTACTTTTCCACTACTTGCTCACGTCCTCTTCACATTTATTAAAACAGTCTATACTTTCTCTTCTTGCACTCATTCCTCAACCAATTTCTATCTCAATTCCCCTTATTCCACAAAACAGATTTCACTAAAGTCAGCAGTAATCTCTCTCTCTTTAAATTCAACGATCATTTTTAGTCCTTATTTGACTTTTCACCTCTGGACCTGTTCATAAATATTGGAGTTTCTCAAGATTGAAGTCTAGCCCTTCTCCCTTCCCAATCTGTGCTTCCTCCTTAGGAAACTTCCTCAATGTACACCACCTTAAGTACAAGCTACATGCTAATGAATACCAAATCAAGCCTGCAGAAATAGGATTGCCTTCCTGATTGATAGCTCCCCTGGAATGTTCCTAAAGCACCTGAAACTCAATGTAAAATACAAAGTTTATGCTATCTTCTAAACTGCAACCTCTTCCACTGATCCTATCTCAGTGATGGCATCACCAGACATTGAGAGTCATGCTGAGAAACTCTTTCACCCTTCCATACCAGGCCCTGAAAAGTGTGCCCTAAATGGCTTTCCAACACATCTGCTCTGTTCCTACACTATCTCACTCTAGTCTGAGCCATAATCACTTATTCTTGCTGTGCTGTAGTAGAGTGCAAACTAGTCTACCTTTTTGCCTTCTCCGATCTGTTCTCCACATTTCTACTAGAAAAACAATCCTGAAATAGTAGTTTCTGGAGACGCTCTATAGATTCTTCAAATGCATTTTATTCACTCCATCTCTTTCTGTCTTTTGCCTGGGTGGACCAAGTATTTCTAGAAAGCCAAAGTTAAATGCACAAATGTTCTAATTAGTTGACTGCTTTGGTAATTGTAGCTCATTTTCTATTTGTTTAAAATGGATTATATAATACATATGATGTAAAAGATTTTCCCAGTTATTATTACAGAAATTTGGAACTGTAAATTTTTCTAAAAATGGAAGTGGTTATCAATGTTTATGAAAACCTTATATATTTGTCTGCTCCTGAGGCATAATTTCAGACTTTTCCAAGTATTATGCCAAATGAGTTTGAAGTGCTTCCATAGTTATTACTTTACCTTTAAAATGCAAAACTTATTCTCTCCATTTTCATCAAAAGATATATTTCAAGTGCTAAATATGAAATCTTTATTTTTCCACATAAATGGTCTAAAAAGAAAGTAGGTCAACTTTCTCCATAATCAATTTACCTGAAACTTTTCTTAAGTGATTGGGATGGAATTCAAATCATTAATTAATTTATTCATCAAATGTGAGCTTAGTGAGTCCTATAATCCTGGTGGAATTGTGTAGGGAGTGGTGAGAGACAAATGACAGGAAATCAGACGAGAAAGGAATATGACTTGGATTCCACATGTGATCTGATCGGGGAACAAAAATCACACCACACGAAGTATATGCATGTAATTATAGATAGAAATAAATAGATAGACAAAGAAGAGAGAGAGTTTAATGCCCAAGTGAATTGTGTTTTTAAAATAGCATTATATTTCAGGGAACAGAGAAAAGAAAAAGGCCAACAAAGTCTTCATGAAAGAGGGGAGGCTTGAACTGAGAATTAAAATTTTTAGATAAGCAGGGAGGTAGTCCATGTAGAAGGAAAAGTTCAAGTCATAGTGAGAGTGCCATTCATTTATTAATTCATTTGATCCATTGAACAAATACTTATTGAACAGTTACTGTGTATCAGGCACTGTTCTACATCCTGGGGATATATGAGTAAGCAAAACAGAAAAGGTAAATAAATGCTCGTTCTCATGGTCCTTACATCCTACTGCATTGAGGCCCAAAACTAAAATCAATCCATAAAATAATAACAGCAAGCAAAAAACCAAATAAATAAATATAAAATTTGATGTGTCAGAGAGTGGTAAGCACTCTGGAATACAATAAAGGAGAAATTTACAATTTTAGGAAGCGTATTCTGAGAAAGCCTGAATGAGAAGGTAACGTTTCTGGAAGACCTAGAAAAGTGTACAGTGCAGATATCTGAAGGAAGAATGTTCCAGGCAGTGGGAACAGCAGCATCAGCAAAGGTTCTGAGATGGAAGCATGGCTGGCATTTCAAGGAAGACTTTAGCGATAGAACTGAATGAAAGAGGAACAGTAAAAGGTAAGAGATCAGATCCACTAGAGCTTTGAAGACTAATGTGAACACCTCTGACATTAGATGGTTTTGATAGAAGAGTGGCTTGATCTCACTTACCTTTTAAGGATCTGCTGGGTTGTGAATAGGCTGAAGGGGGCGAAGGCAAAAGCAGAGAGATCAAATAGGAAAATAACATAATAACTTAAGCAAGAAATGATGGTGGCTTGAACCAGGGTGATAAGGGTCATGGCTAAGGTGATGTGGTAAAGGTGAGGGCAAATGATTAGATCCTAGTAAGCGATTTGATGTGGATATGTTGAAGGTAGAACTGACAGGACTTGCCAATGAATTAGAATATGAGGTCTAATACAAAGATAGGAGTGAAAATTGACTCCAAAGTGTTTGACTTGAACAACTAGAAAACCAGAATTACCATTTGCTGAGGAGAAAACTGGAAGAGAAATGGTTGGCTGTGGAGAGAAGATCAGTAATTCACGTCAAACTTGTTAAGTTTGAGACACTTATTAGACACTGAGGAAGAGATGTCAAGGAGACAGTTACGCCTTTGAGACTTCTTCAGGGATGAGGTCTGGGTCGAAGATATAAATTTGTGAACCATCAACATATATAATATTTAAAGCCATGAAACTGGCTGATATCACCAACAGATTAGAACAAATAGAGGTGAAACAAGGTGCAAAGAGTAATCCAAACATAATTCAATATTTAAAAGGTTGGAAGATGAAGAGAAACCATGATGAAAAGAAGCGTTCCATGAAATTGGGGGAAAAAATCAGGGGAATGAGGTGCTCTGGAAGCCCATTGAAAAGAGTATTTCAGGGAAGAGTGGGGGATCACCTTTGTCAAATGCTGTTGATGGGTCCAGTAAGATAAGTCTCAAGATTGGCCATTGGATTTAGCTCCGTGGAGGTCATTAGTGACCTGGATAAGAACAATGCCAGTGGAGTCTTCGGGAACAAAGTCTGGCTTTGATGGGAGTTAAAGAGAGAGATCAGAGATAAATCTTTGCAGACGTTTTTCTGTAAAGGGGAGAAGAGAAATGGTGCAGTAGTCAGGTGAGGCTATGAAATCAAAGAGTTATGTGTTTATTTAAGAAGGGAGAATTATGATGGGAATTATGAAGTAAAGAGAAAATTCATGATGCAGGAAATAGAGAGAAAACGACAATCTGCATCATTGAGGAGGCAAGAGCAACCTAGAGCCATACCTCCACATTTGGGGATAAGTCTGGAGCAGCCATATTTCTTGGAGATCCAAACAACCTTAAAAGATCATAGGGGAACCCAGATTTCTCTTCCCTCCACTAGGGGAACATAAAAGCCTTCTCTACCCTGCATCTTAGAAAGGAGTAGATACAGAGAGACCACTGAGAGTTTGGAAAAAGAGCCCTGAATTGAAATAATTACCCAGGTGGTGCTGAGGAAAAATAAGATAATCATTCTATGTTTATTAAGTTCATACAATTTGAAATTTAAACTCCTTCTCACTGCTCTCCTTTCCCTCCTAAGCCCATACCCTTCTGTCAGCACAATAAGAATCAAGGATGGAATTGAAGAACTCCAAATGTGTTTGCTCTTCTAAATGGCAATATGTAATATTTAGCCCTTTACACTATCTCATTTAATCTTCCTAGCATCCTTTTGAGGCAGCTGTTTTGAGCCTTATCTTTAGGCACAGAGTGGTTAAATAACCTCCTCAACTGCACAAAGATAATGCATATTAAAACCCTGGCCTGTCTCAGTCTGTACCCTGTGCTTTAACTGTATGCTAGACCAAGAACCCTAAGTTGAAGATAATGTAGTGTGGGCCTCTTCTAAATAAAGGAAAGCAACTGCTGATAGACCAAGACTCTTTAAATGTGAAATAGCTCAAGAGTGGTGCTGTTTAAACAACCTAAAAGCTATCATATTGAGAGGGACACTTGCTATCAAAGGAATTTGCCCTAATGCACTTTTCTGGGAACAATCCTAGCAATATATTTGACCCTGTTCCAGTTTCAGACTTTCACATCTTCACGGATCTTTCCAGTGTGGTCCACGCTCTTCCCATCCCAAGTGCTGTATAGACCTGGTCACTGATTACTAAATCACGACTCCCTTGCCTGCTGTTCTAAGGATTCTTTGGCTGAGCTCTTGCTCCTTTATGCTTGGATAGGTTTAAGCCTACCCCCTTGAACACTGACAGGTTATATTCCTACAGAACCTACTATGTGTTGGGCATGATAAGTTATTTTAATACATGTATGAACTGAAACCCTTATAGCCATCTGGCCACGCAATCATCACCATCCTCAAATTATAAGTGAGAAAAGTGGGGCTATGGAAAGTTGAGTAACTTACCCCCAATGCGGAACAGTAAGGATTCAAAATTAATTCTGAGACCAACATTTTAACCACACTAGCCTGACTCACTGCATAAATATTTATTTTATGCACAACTAAGCCTATCAAAGTTTGTTCTTAATTACCCAAAACCAATCCACGCCCACCTGACTTAAGTTAGTTGCAGCCACTAGGGAGACTCCCTGTGACTCCAAGTCATGTACTGATGTGGCACCCGCCAGTTCTGTCTTATGTGGGCTTACCACTGTGGAAAGGGAATATAACAGCCCTCTAAGAACTGCAGGGCAAGGGAGGGAGGAGAAGGGGATAAAGTTCTTCCAATGAGAAGAATGTGAGGTTACAGAGCAGCAGCATAGCTTACAGATGAAGCTCTCTGGCTATGGAAGCACATGGGCCTGAGTCCCAGCTCTAACACCTCCCACCCCACCGTGCCTCAGTTCCCTCATCTACAAGATGAGGATAATATTAATATGTAGGACATAAAATGTGTGAGGATTAAATAAGCTAATATATGTAAAATGTTCAAAACAGTACCTGTACATATAAAGGGTATTATTATTATTTTCACTCTCTTGGTCGTCAGATTGTGCTGGGCACTACCATCCATCTGCCGGGAATTTGACAGATCTCAGAACTATTAACGGTCTTCTTTACCACTGTGGGGGCCAGAGTGGGTTTCCTGGTCAGGAGGGGCTTCATTTGAATCAAACTCTACGTGTTGTGCCATTTCTCTGGAAAGACAAGTTCGTGACAGCATTGTCATTTAGAGGAAAAAGAAATTAATTTTCTAATATTGTCCCACTTTCAGTAACAATCTTTCTTCAGCTTTTATGCTTTTATAGCAGTTACATTCACACTGTGCTGATGCTTAGCCAGAGTTTTACATTCAGGCTTAATTGCTCAGGGTTCCAGGATCCCTGCTCATCAGGCTCTTTGTCATGGCATCGTATTTCTGCTGACTGCTCCCAATTTGTCTACATTTTTTTCAAAATGAGATGTCTATGCACAAACGGGATTCTGAAAGTGGAATTTCTCCATCATCAGAGGGGGAGCCACCATCTTCCTGCTCCACGGCCTGATGGCTCTACACCTGCATCAGCAAATAACATTGGCTTTTTCAGACTCAATATCACACGTATAACTGATTGCAGTGTCATCTCATAAACCGTCCACCTTCCTGTAACAAAGTTCTTTGACAATATCGCTTTCCCCATTTTATTCTTCTCAACTGTCTACATGCCAAATGTGCAAGTTTGCTTTTTCTGCAAATAGAATCTCATTTTGTCATTTTCAGCTCCTGCTGAAAATGGCATCTGATGGAGAAAGTAGTGAGTTGCTCTTAATACTTTACTAGGTTACCTCCTTGCATCGGGGTGAGCTTTCTAGAGCTTAGAAGAAATGTTTTCAAGCGTGTTTTTTCTCCTACATGCAGAAAAATTGGTGCCATGTTTTATAAAATGGCTCAACTTTTTAAAATGCATGTAGCAAATCTGGTCCAATTATAGAAGTAGGAGGCTCATGCCATTTACTCACCAGTTTGTTTTACCAGGTACACAGTTTGATAAGCAACCACAGGATGACTGATTTATATTTTGCATGAGAGGAAGAACTCGCCTTGGATAACTATGGACATCTTGTTATGTCCCATTCCCAAATCTGTCAACCATTTAATGACAGCCAGAGCACAAAACAATATTTTACTTGTTCATAAGCAACAAGGCCCATGAGTAGAAATAGCTATTTTTCTAAGTGTTTATAAGGTCAGGGGGCAAGCTATAGTATATAGTTCATGTTCTTGGGACATCATCATAAAATGATACGCTGTGTTCATTTTCCATATGCCTAAACAGTAAGATTCTATATGAATGGGTTGTTATCAAGGCTGGAAACTTAACATGGGACAAAATTTTACTTAGTGTCACAAAATTTGATTATTTTGTCAAATGAGCAACATTGTCGTTCTTCTGCTCCAGCCAGACTGGAAGTATGGAGCAGGCTTCACTCGTTCTAGGAGACGTGTATGCCTTTGTTAGTTCTTCCTCACCTTCCTGACCTCTTAACTACAGAGGGGGCACGGCTCAGTCCTTGGCTCTTTCTTCTATCCTCACTTACTGCCTTGGTGATTTCTTGCAGTCTAATAACTTTAAATACTATCTGTATATTCTAAAATTTATATAAACACCTCTGAACTCTCCTTGTACTCTGACTCCTATGTACAGCTGGTACTTGAGAGCTCCACTTAGATTGATAACAGGCATCTTAAACTTAATCTGCCCAAAGTTCCAGATCTCCTTCCTTAAACCCATTGTTTGCAGTCTTCCCCATCTCAGTTAATGGCATCAGCAACTCCGTACTTCCAGTTGCTCAGGCCAAACACTTAGAATCACTTCTCTCACACCTAACATCATCCAATCCATCAGTCCATCCTACTGGCTCTGTAATTTCAATGTTTCTAAAATCCTACCACTTATCACCACCTCCACTCCTGTGACCCTGCCCCGTGGACCATCATCTCTCACTAGGAATGCTGCAAGAGCCTCCTTACTGGTCTTCCTGCTTCTTCCCTTGTCTTGTTTTAGTCTATTCTCAAATCTGCAGCCAGAATATCAATTTTACCAAGTTTCTCCTCTGCCCCAAATCCTCCAAACCTACGTGGTTTTGACATCAAATTATCTCTCTTCTTGGGTGACTGTTCCCCCAGGTATCCATAGGGCTCAAACCCTCATCTTTTCAAGGTATTTATTCAAATACACCTGCTCAGTGAGGCCTACCCTGACTACTCTGTTTAAAATCACAACTCCCCACACACTCCCTACCCCACTTCCATGCTCTATTTTTCTCCATAGCATTTATCACTATATAAAATACCACCTATGTTAGTTATCTATTTTGTTTATCCTCTCTTACTACAAAAAGAATTAGCTCCTTTAGGGAAGTGTTTTTGTCTGTTTTTTCCACTTTTATATCCCCAGTGGATCCAACAATGTCTGGTACACAGAAGGCACACAAAAATATTTGTTGAAAGATTTAAAAACACAAATGCCGCAACTTCACCTTGTGTTATAATCACTTAAAATCACTATGAAATGATGGTTATGGGAATCAGCATTGTATCATACTCATATTGTAAAAAAATCTTATTTAAAAGTGAAGGTAGGAAAAGTAAACCCAATAAAAAAATGCTCCATAATCGAATTCTTTTCCATACTTCTAACTCATTACACTACCTCTTTTGTTTCAATATATGCTCTTAAAGATGAAAACCTTCAAATATTTACTAAATCAGAGCAGGCTTAGGTAGAAGGATGGGAACAGGATCAAAAATGGTCCAGCAATTGCAGCCCACTCCTCAACCCACTGCTATCAGCATAGTGTGTCAGTACTTTTTACCTTCACATCCCCACTATCGATGGTACAATCGAGCTTGGGGTGTGGAGGCTTCATACGGGACTGAGCTTCACCTTGAAATGTCTTCACTATTTATTTATTTCAACTGGAAAAGTGTTGCAGTAAAAGCCTAGATGAAGATTGTCTTTATGGTCCAATGTTTCTGTGCAGAAACCAAGCACGAAACCCATGAAACGGGAAGCTAATTTGGCCAATGTGCAGCTAGAGGAGTTTCTTTCCTCCACATCTCCACACATGGACCATCAATCTGTTAAGTAAGAAGAGGAAATCAGGCCTACCCACGTATAGAAAAACTTAGATTCATTGAGACCTGATTTGTATTTAAGCTGAATTTAAACAAATAAAGCACACTTCCAGATTTCTAGAACCAACTGTAGATTCTCTGGTTTCCTCATGTGTCTTCTGTGATCCCCTAAATCTAATTCTCCCTTCTCTAAAAATCCTTCTCTCTCTCCTTTTTAACTATTGTGTATATTTTATGTGCCTGATACCCACTTTGCCCCCTCATTGCTCCTGGATAGAAAATAACCATGCTTATCCTAGTGCACACATACAACACCTAAGTTTTTAGGATGCATGAAATTATAACAAGAACAATTTTAAAACAAACCTAGAGGGAAATATAATTTAAAATAAGAATCAGATTAAGACTGGATTTGAAAAAGGAGGCTGAAGAACACAGGCAATGAAACTGAAAAAATTAAGTGAAAAGCAAGCCAAGCAAAGAATATTTGAGGTTACATAGAGAAACATTTTAAAATAAAATTGCATGTGGATAAGAATTATAATTAATGGAACATTTATGTACATGAGGAAAGATGGTCCTTCTTCACCACCTTCTGGGGAAGATGACAGAACTAACGCCATTGACTACAAACTGCGGGAAGTACTTCTCTCTGCCTTTTTCCAACAATTAGAAGAACCTCCTCAGTTAATAGTGTGTAACGAATTTCTGATTCTGCCTTGCACTGTAAACATTAGTGTCTCTGGAATTTTATTTATAATCCAGTATTTCTCTGTATGTGGGCGATCAAATGCTAAAGGTGAGGAGTATAAGCTCCCAGTATCCTCATTGTCTCTGCAGTTCCTGGCATAGAATCATCACTTGATAAATATTTGTTGAAAGAATAAAAGAATGAATGGATACAGAAATATAAATATTTCATGGTTCAGACAAAAATCTCCAAATATCAGGACGTAATCCAGATGCTGCTGACTCTGAATTGTGTGTTCATCTTTTAAGTGAAGGACAAATAAAGCACTCACAGATGGACCTAGAGATCACTGTGCCCTTCTACAATCGGTCCGTCACTTTCCACCACTTGATGCTCCAGGTCATCCATGTCCTAGTGACTGGTGTTTGATCATGGGTAGGGCTTCAGGTATGGCTTGTGGAATCAGTCACATGATTTTATATTTGCTTTTGAAGTAGTTTTGATCATATTTCCTGAAGTCTTTCTTCATTGAGATATAATTGACATAACATTATATTAGTTTCAGGTGTACAACATAATGATCCGATATTTGTATATACTGAGAAATGGTCACCACAATAAGTCTAGTTAACATCTGTCACCATACATAGTTACAAATTTTTTTTCTTGTGATGAGAACTTTTAAGATCTACTCTCCTAGCAACTTACAAATATGCAATACAGTATTATTAACTATAGTGGCCATGCTGTAGATTGCATGACTTATTTATTTTGTAACTAGAAGTGTGTACCTTTTGACCCCCTTCACCCATTTTGCCCACCCCCCACACCCCACCTCTGGCAACCACCAATCTGTTCTCTGTATCTATGAACTTGGTTTTATCTTCTGAAGTTTTTAGTCCTGAAGAATTTCTTATGTTTTGCCCCATGAGTTTAAACTATCTCTGCTCAATTTACCAATGTCATCTTATTCTCTAACTATTCATTTCCCTGTCTTTCTATTGATCATCACATTCTTAGATAAAAGGAATCAAATCACCTGCTTAGAGAACCAAGCGAGCATAAGACTGAGAACAAGAGTCTGAGGCTTTTATACGAGCCTGGCTCCTCAATGACCCCTTGACAACTGGTACAAACCACATCTTGTAGTGTCAGCTTCTGGAATTTCTTCTGTACTGTTCCTCTACCCGGAATGCCTTTTCTCTTTCTCTCTATCCAGTTTCTACACAGCTTACCAAAGCCCATATTTATAAGCAGGCCTTAATTTAAGTAATTGTTGTCTGTCCATCTATTTGACACATAGCAGATGTTTTGTCATGTTAGCCATTTATTTTTTCACATGATTTTGAATTCTTTTGTGCAAAGGCTATATCCTATGTCAGTTGTATTCTACAGTATTGATCATGATCTACTATGAAATAGTCACTCAAATGTTTGTTGATTGACTGACTAATTCTTGGTGATCTTGTGTTTTCCATGATGACAGTTCTTTATAATATAGACCAGTCACTGATTTCATTCCTGGCACTTATGCAAGGCATTGTGCCTAGAGGTTCCGTTACTGTAATCTGCACTTCTAGTTCTAGACCGTTTGGGATGGTTTTCAGCTGCAAGTATTGGAAAACCCAGTGAATAAAGATTTAAATAGTTCTTTTTTTCTCTCTCATAATAAGAAGTCTGGAATAGGTGGCTGCTGGATTTGATTCACTAAATCAATGGTACCAGGGCCAGCATTTTTAAAAGTATCTTAATCTTTCTGTAACAGATATAAGATGGCTGCTAAAGCTATGGGCATCAAGTTTATGTTCAAGGGAAGGACAAAGAGAAAAAGGAAGGGTGAAGCCAGTAATTCAGTCCCTTTTAAAAAGAAGCCAAAGAACCAGCCCTGAAGGCCTAGCAGTTAAAGTTCAGCTCACTCTGCTTCAGTGGCCCGGGTTTGGTTCCTGGTCACAGAACCACACCACTCGTCTGTCAGTAGCCGTGCTGTGGTGGTGGCTCACATAGAAGAACTAGAAGGACTCACAACTAGAATATACAACTATGTACTGGAGTTTGGGGGAGGGAAAAAAAAAAGAAGCCAAAGCTTTCCAAGAAACATCCCTGACACCTGGCATGTTTCTGCCCACTTCTCACTGGCCCCTGTGAGGGGCAGGAAAGGGAGAATGAGGTCACTAACATAACGAGCTCATTAATTAACAGAATCTGCCACAAACTCCCTCATGAATATGCTCTGTGTACCTCAGTTTCTCTGTTCATAAACTAGGCACAAAACTAACAAACTATGTCAGAGGAGGCTGAGGTTGTGAAATGTTTGGGGTCAAGATAGAATAACATTTCATTCATTATCTAGGAAATTTGGGGAATGAAATCTCTGATAAATGAATATAAGAATACACTCAGTTAAGCAAGGAATGGGGATGCAAGCAAACATTTGCTGAGCATGTACTATGTACAAAAAAAAAAGGAAAAGGAGCCTACAGTTTGCTATTACCCTCTTTTCTTCCCATCTCAGGGAAATTCATGCTCAACGAAGTAGGGAACTACCAAAGAAGAGCAGACAGATAATGCCTTGCTCTTGCTCATGGAGTGGTGTAGAGCTGCCTCCATATATAATAAGGCAGAACTGAGTTACTTTGGGGAACTGTTAGAGGTGCTCAAGAACCAAAATCCTAAATCATTTGAATGTGAGCTTCAGATCCCTTCCAAAGTGAAGCAGCTACACTTTGGGCATATAATAACCATATTAACAAACTTTAAAGTTTGTGCAAGTACATACGTGTGACTAGTTAAATATGTTTTATAAAACAGTCTATTTTTAAATTATTTTAGAAATATCAGAAAAGCATAGGACAAATTAAAGGGTTTATTTAAATCAAATAATGACATCTATTTTGATCTTATTACTCTAGACTTTTGACAATTTGGATAAAGGTTAGATGGATGTTTATATTTGTATTACTTTGACATATTAGCAAGAATAAGAACTTTGGTATGTTTAACTCACTTGAGGAAACAATTCTTAGTCACATTAAATTCCTGGACCTGCATCCAGAGGAGTAACTGTGAATAATTACCTGTCATTTTTGGATATTTATTAAGATCTCTTCTGTGAAAATGCATCTTGATAATTGTACATAACAGCCTATATTTTAAAAATAAAATACAAAATTACAACTCATATGTTTCAGTAATCCACAGAGATATCATCCCGTTAAATTCCAATTAATAATGATAAAATTTTACTATAATAGATTAATTTTATCTGAATCTTACCTTTAATAATGATAACAGAGGTGCGGTTTTCTGCTTCTATTTGGAATAAATAATCCTGTTTTTCTTTGTTAGGCTAAGTGGGAAATTGTTATTTTTCTATACTGAAGTGATTAGAAGAATTAGAATTACATACTTTTTATTTTTAAACAAAACTGTAATTTTTTATTTTTAATTAAGCATTAATTAATCACATTTAAGTTGATCGATTTTATCCTATGTATGAGTAGAAGTTTAGGATTCAGAATCAAAATTTCAATTCAATGTTTAGTTTATTTTGTAGTCCTAGATCAAACATTAGGTGGCACTGTTGTCACAATGAAAAACTGCCACAGTCACCCATTTTTCTTCACCATCTAGAAGAATCTTCCTTTAAAACTCTCATTTAAGACCTTACTATGGATCATTTTCACTTTTTCAGTGTGATTAAAATATATCAGTAATAAACATAAAAAAGATTAAAATTCATTGTCAACATCTGCTATTCACTAAGAAGTGTGAACCGTGATAACTTTTCAAGGAAGTGTTCTCTGAATTCTAGAATTTAAAAGATATTTGCATAAAAAAGAAATAGCTATCATGAATAAATATTGCATTTTCTTTGTTCAAAAATCCCTATTGCTTTAATGTAGAAATATTATATCAAAACAGTTTTAACAATTTCTTTCTATAAAATATTGCCAAAAGTTTGATGGGATGACTAATGATCACAGATCAATTTTTTTTTAGTGATAGAAGAAATAATTCTAGAAAATATTTACTATGCAGTGAAGATAAAAAGGAGTAAATAATTGGATCTCAAAAAACATCAGTTCATTATTATGTGTATGAGGACACTGGAGATAAATGGAAAAGGAGAAAGACAAACTATCAGTGTAAGAAAAAATACTTAATTTTATAAAAGGATTCAAAAATGTCAGTTAAAGTTACCAAAAAGAGAAAAGGATATGGAACACAGCTCTAGGACCAGAAGGACACTGCGGCGGGTTTATCAAACATCAAAGAGAAAATGAGCTTCTCTCCGCTTATTCTGCGTTTAGATTATGTGGGTGAGCTTACTGAACCCCTAAGAAGCTCTCCTGTTGGTAGAAGACAATAGTTTTCACCCGTTGCCAAAGGCCGCAGCTTGGTTCAGTGGGGAAAAACACAGGTCCTGAGCAAACGTGCCTGTATTTGAATCCCGGCACATGCACAACTTATGAAATCTCTAAACCTCGATTTTCTCATCTATAGATTGGAGGCAATGATATTCTTTTGAGCGATTTGAGGATCACAATAGAAAATCCGTGTCATGCACAAATCCTGACACATTGTTAGGCCTTAGTTGGAGGCGTGGTGCTGGTGGGGTTATCATTTTGTGTTATTAATGCAGCCATGGAGCTGCAGATCTGGTCCCACTTCCCAGCTGACATGCGCTCTGCAGACACCAGTGGTCTGATCCCCACTGGGGACGGAGGGAGGCTGCATTATGCCATCCAGGAGAGGCCCTGCGGCTCCTTACCGTGAGGCACAGTCAGTCAGGGGTTCAAGAGCTTTGAGGCTGCAGTCTGATGGCCGCCTCCAACAACGGCAGGGCCATGGGAAGATTGAACAATCTCCCTAAAGCTCAGTTACTCCGCCTGCAAAATAGAAATAAAATTAGAGGACATCCATACACACGTATTGCTGTAATCAGCGTAATAAGAAGAGCTCAGTAAATATGAGTCGTCACGACTACTACTACCACCACAGATGATCCACTTGTGATTCCTCAGTCTGAGAAAGACTGTCCACCTCTTCATTTCCTTCTGCTTGGAAAAATGTTTAAAGATTGCAAACAATATACTTCCATGTTGACCTCTCCACTGACTCTGGGAGAAAACAATTTATCAATATCAAAGGAATTTAGAAAAATCGTAATAATCTCAGCAAAACCATAAAAGACCAGAGATGTTAAATGTAAATATATTGTGAATTGCAAATCCAAGTCATAATATGTAACTGAAATTTGCTGACCCTACTACACAAACAGCAAATGCTATATTTTGACCAAATTAAAATCCTCTCCTTCCTTTTAAAATATGTCTGCCAAATTAAAGAGAATCTAACTTGTATTTGTTAAACTAATGCACCCACACTATCTTACTGAACATTCCTGGTTACAAATCTCCCCTCCCCTCATTATATTATAAACTGCATGATGGTAAACTGGTTTCTTATTCTCATCATTGATTTCAATCTTCATGTAGTAGGCACTGAGTAATCTTTGTTAACGATGAACAAATGAGTGAGTAAAAAGCAAAAAATTAAAAAAAAACTATCTATCAAATCATAATGAACAACTTTAAAAAAATTTCTTTCCAGCATTTGCAATAGAAATCACTTCTCTTCAAATCTTATCTGGCATCACTATATCTTGTAGACTTTCTACTGCTGACATCCCGAGACTGTGTAATGGGCCACAGAGAAGCCAACCAGATTCATATTTATTTGTGCTGCTCCACCATGCCCCAGAAGTCCCCAAACTACTCACCCATTGACCTTCAGGACTTGCTAAATAATACCAAATTGTACCCCCAAAATTAGGAGAAGCTTTGGGGAGATTTAAATCTTCTATTTTATATTTTAACATTTACTGTTAACTTCTGCTGTTCTGATTTGTATATTTAAACTGAACTTTTCATCTCACATGTCAGGCTAGCAGGGATTTAGTTTCAATTTAAATAAATAATAGTTATTATAAAAGTTTTAATACTTTCCTCTAGATAAGCAGGTTTGCAGTACTGTGTGCAACATGAAATAAAGGAACAATAATAGTTGCCTTTGAGAGAGGCCCCCTTTGTTTCAGGCACTATGCTGGCCTCCTGATATTTATGCAATGCTTGTGATATCCTGAAAGCTAGTTATTACAAATGAGGAAACTGAGGCTCAGAGAGGTTGAGTAACTTCTTCACGGTCACACAGCTAAGTAATCTGGGAGCTGGAATTTAAATGCAGATATTTCTGACTTCGAAACCTAGACTTTGCTCACCATTTCATTTATTACTAGAAGAATCTGCTGAAAGTAACAATTTCTCCATCGGAGACCAGTTTATTAAGGTAACTAAGATAATATATATTTGGCATGCCAATTTTGGATGTCCTAGCTAACTTAGTAAATAAAGGGCAATTTCTGGGAGAAAATAAGGTATTTAGCTGACCTGCTTAAGTGAGACAGTCACTCAAGTTTACAAGGGTCGTAAGAGAGGGATCACTGTAAGAAATAGAGTCGGTGAAGTTAACATATATTCATTAAACGTCTACTAGCTGGCAGGCACTGTGTGAGGGACTTGCAGGAAACAAGCAAGCGAGACAGGTCTGGTTGAGGTGGATGAGAAACCGTGGCCCGGTAACTTGTGAACACGAGGCTGTAAGAACATGTGGGTCTTGGTAGTTCACATCAACAAGAACGGAAAATAACTAAATCTAGTGAAATCAAGTCTTGAACAGTGCGGTGAGAATAAAATAATGCCACCAGAGGAAAAAATTAATCAAAGTGAATGAGGTAGGTTATATCATTCTGACTACAACTCCCACAGCGCGTGTCTAAGCAGCCTGAATGTTTCCCCTCATATATTCTCTGTTCTGCTCCTTCTTTTATCAGCTTCATCGGTCAGGAGAGTAAGTGGATGTTGTATCAATATATTTCGTATATTAAGGCCATCTGCCAGCTCAATTACTCGAATACATTCTCACAGTATGGGACTTCTCGGAGGAGTAATTCTATTGTAACGCTGCAGAAATTATATAAATGTCCTATGTGACTGAGAGGGAAGAAATATTCAGAATGACAATCGCTTACAACGTAAAGAGATCCGCCAAAGTTTGCTGTTGTTTTATTGTTGTGGGTTTTTTTCTAGACTTTTGAAGCTTATTTTGATTTTCACATCTTAACACTAAATATTGAGCTGTTGTTTAATTTAATTTTGATGAGACAATAAATTCACATTGTTAAAATTTAAAAGGCATAACAATGCATGGAGCATATAAAAGCAGTAGTACTTACTGAGATAAATAGTGGTAAAACTCAGGAATAAATCTCCAATTTCTATCTCTATGGTTAATGTCATGCGTGACCTTGACCTCTATAAACCTCAGTTTCCTCATCTCCGACAGGACAAGGATTTATCAGGGGACTTGTCGTTGGAATGCTAGTACCATGGGAAGCTTTATTCTGAATTATGGACTTACCTGATACTTTTCTTCCATATACAAAAAATTACATTTAAAAAATAGATTGTTAAAAACTGCAAATGCAGTTGACAACAATTCTGTGACTTGATAGATAGAAAATAAAATGTAAGAAATTATAGTTTTATAACATAAGAGGGGATACTTGGTGGAAATTCTCATGGAAAAGAATGAATGATATGGAAAATGACCACTCCTTACAAAGGAAAGAAAATGTGTTCAAAATGCATCAGGGATATCTAATTTAAGCACACAGAATTATAATTGTGCTTATGAAACCCTAGTAAATAATACTGTTGGAGGCTATGAAATTCTTTTCTCTCAAAGACTATAATCATTCTTGAAACAAATAAATACCTGATCAACTCAGGCCTGTTTCAGAAAGCATATTCCTATTTTACTCACGTTCAAAAAAATAAAATCTCCACATTTAAATGTAATCAAGTGGTCTTATCTTTTTTTTTTTTTTAATTTTGGGCATTAGAAAAGAACAAAAATGAGTTTAATGGGAATCTGGGTTCAGCAACTCTGTACTGCTCCTTCTACATTTTGGCTTAGAATTCGGCATACACCCTGGCTTTTAGAATAGGTTTCAGTGCAGTCCTGCAGAGACGCAGGAATAAACATAGGTGACCTCTGATGCTCTCCCCCATAGTTGAGGATCTATTAGTTTACATTCACTAAGCTGTCGGCATGTTCAAAGCACTCAGCCTGATTACCCCCTTTTTCTCCTGGGATGATGTTCTCTCTGGGTAGAGGGGAACAAATTTCAATCTGAGTCGAGACCCTATTATTTTCCTCTGGAATTCTCTCCCTGCTCCAGCTTACACTAGGCAGCAGGGAACATTTTGCAGAAAGTCCACTCAGTAAATTCTCTTTATTCCATGGACAAGAAAGTTGCCAGGGAGAAAGGTCACAATTCTGCTCTTTCTTCTCTTATTAAGATGCCCAAAGTGAATTTATTCAATTAATACTTATTTTTTGAGGGTCAATTCTGTGAGTGCATAGGTTGATGGGTCATATTGCTATGCACTGGGAAAAGGTCCAGATGTCATCAGTATAATCTGGCTCCACAGTTGCGGAAAACAGCACATCTTCTGAGCCACAGAAGCTGCCTTCCTTACCTTTGCTTTCAGTGTAGGTCTCTGTTTTATCAGGGAATATAGTGCACCACCAATTTGCTCAGGTGATTTCAGGAAAATCTCCCTGGAAATCCTTAAATGAGTTAATGGACGTGAATATTTCTTTATAAATTGTGATAAAATATATAAATATAAAGAATAGCTATTGTTTTATTAATAGGTAGGAATCTAAAAATTATAAAAAGTCTGCCACTTGTGGGTGTGGTTTTAAGTATAGGGGATCTGCTCTGTGCACAAGTGTCTGGAAAGTGAAAGAATACTCCATGACACCTAGAGAAGACTGGTTCAGCACAGAGCCAGGCTTGAATGAGTTTAAGATTCCAAGAGTCCCAGGTTTCTTCACCAAACCCTATGCCTTTGCAACTGCTCCAGGAACTGTGTCCACTCCAGGCCCCTGCAACTACTCTGAAGATTCAGAATATTTGTCCAACTTGCAACCCACCAGGAGCACATAAGTGTTAGCCAACAAAGTAAATGTCTTTAAGTTGGAGAACATAGTATTCTTTATTCTGTTGCCACCTTAGGCCCTAAGATTAAGGAAGAGTGAGCCAGAAACACAAAACATTTGGTGATAGATGAAAAGCACCTTAGATGGTGCTAATACAGGCAACCCTCATGGATATGATGGCTTAAAAAGTCTGTGTATGTGTTTGGTGTGTATGGGTGTATACATCTGTGTAGATTTCAAGGCTATGTGTGTGTGTGTGTGTGTATGCACACATGCACTGGAGCTATGAGATGGGGAAGAAGAAACCCAGTCAATGAAACCTCTATCTCCTGGTGTCTCTGGCCAGTCCTATTCTCTGTACCTGCCTCTAGCAAGACTACATGGAAGGTTCTCCAGCACCATCTGAAGACATGATAGTCAGGTCTGAAGCTGAATCTGAGTAGAGAATTGAAGCAGAGGAGTAAAGCATAGACCATTTTATGAAAAGATAAACAAAATGGAAGAAGCATTAAGTGGCAGAAATGGCTAGAGGTAGAAACTTATAAAGAAGGGCATAGAGAAAGTCAGGAGAAGGAAGACAGCAACTGAGAGTAGGGGCTCCTCCTTTGGTGCTCCTCACCATTAACTGGACCTCCATTAAGCAAGCACGACACTTGAACATGGCAGAAGTGCGTCTCGGTAGACATTCCTGGGGACACTAGGGTTTTGAAGACACCTTTATAAACATACAATACCATCGGGGATCCCCTAGAGGATTAAAGACTGATTTGAAAATCCTAAAGTAACAATATGCCAAATGCAAGACTCTGAAGAAAATATACATCGTCTTCACATATCAAGAGGCCTTTTACAATAGAAGTTTTCAAGATCTTGGTGGAAAACAGGTTTCTTTTCCTAGGCCGGCTGTGCTGCAAATTTTCTCAGTCTATTGGAATTTACTGCTCTTTTCACCTAAAATCACTGTAAATGTTGTGACATGTCTAAAAATGTGGCTGCCTCTCCTCTGTTTCATCTAGCCCCAAACTATTTTTCGTTATAATTTGACCATGCACTTTCAAAGAGTGCATTACTATCTTCCTCGTTAGGGCCTGTTCTTTATTTTTCATATGGAAAATAGCTTTTATTTGACTCTAGTGTGATGCCATAGAAGGAGATAACTGATCTGTAGATCAAATTCTCTTGCACACAGGCTGAGCACGGGAAAAACATAACTAGCTAAATAAATAAACTTGCTTGAATCAAACAAATTTCAGTAAAAAAAAAAAAGTATAGGCAAAGTAGAATTGTAATTTAAATTGCAATGCTAAATTGGCAATATAATCTTGTTGAAACTGGCTCCATACTGAGAGTAGAAAGGATCAGTATTGAGATTTTTCCCAAACTGGAAGATACGGTCACCCTATTGATAGTCTTTATCTTTCTCTGCACTTAGCTGTATAACTTGGATGAATTACTTAAACTTGATGGGAATTAACCAGTGATGAGGAACGTGAACTCTGATGCTGGACTAAAATCTTGGTTGTACTACTTACTAGCTGCGTGAACAAAGGCTCCCAGGTAGAGTTGGGTGCACAGTCAGTAACACAGACTGGAGCTAAAGGACCAGGTACCACAAGAACGCACTTGTTCTGTCTGGGCCTCACCACCACAACGCACTGAAGAAAGAGTTATGGAAAATGTCCCCAGAGCTGTATTACAGGAGACAGTAGGCCACTGCTGTTTTTCCTAAAATTCCCTCACCCTCAGAAATACAAAAAGGCTAATGATATTGATGGTCTGACAAATTTCATGTTAGTTTCTTCTCCATTATACCTACCCTCCCACCCATGTCAGCTCCATCATGATTTCAGCCAGCCCAGCTCCGTGAGGAAACCAACTATGATACACTCATGTGACTCAAAGACATGCCTATATAATTCCCTTTTAACATTATGAAAAGAATATAATATTTATAAATTTGTGAAACTTAGCGCAGTGTTGAAAACCAGGGAAATTTCCTTCTATCATCCTATCCTAAGATTACTCTCATTTCTAACGAGCAAAAGTGACTTTTTACTTTGTTTTTGATGGAGTCGCCTCATTATTTTAAGTTGTATGTTGGACGAAAAAGAGTTTAAAGTTCTCCCCCCCAGCAAAAATGGAGTTCCACAACAGGGACATTAGAAGAAAGAAAATATAAATAACTTACTGTTTGGGCCAAGTTTTCCAGTAGGATGTTAGCATCCATTTCCTGAGTTCTCTCCACTTTCATTAATGTGAGAAGAAGTCTTAGCCTTGTTAGTTCATATCAAAAAAATAAGTTCTTCTTGGATTACATGCAGGCCCAGCTTTAAGCAGTCATTCAATCAAGAGGAAATGTTGCCTTTAAGTTTTAGTGCTTTGCAATGTTCTGTAAGAAGCCATAATCCACTTCACTAGATGAAAGGAAGCAAATGGAGACATTGTGTGTGTGTGTGTGTGTGTGTGTGTGTGTGTGTGTGTACAAATGTGTGTGTGTGTCCCAAAGCAGCTTCCTTCTACTTCTCCATCATCAGCAGGGATCACGGAGTTGATACAGGTTACTTATGCAAAAACTTCCCAGTCGTGAAAACTATTGGGTTTAATGAGACCAATTTACAGTCTAAAAAATCAGCTGCCTGATTTTTCAAACAGCTCATGTGAGAAAATTATACAGAAAAATGAGGAAGTAAAAACACCAAAGGTGATTAGATAAGAAAAAAACACTTTCTAGTACTTTCTTCCTCCCAAACAGCACATGTAGACCTAGTTTAAAGGGCTGATTGCTTTATTTAAAGTCCAGATTTCTGACACAGAATTCAGTGGCCAATGTGTAATATTATTAAACTTTGGAGGGAAAACCTAATTGGGCTTTGCAGAGGGTTGGCTAAATGAATCCTTCTCTAATATTAGTGACTTCATGCCTTAATAAATTATCTAAAGAGTTATTCAACAAATCATTTTTAAAGATAGCAATAGAAATATATATTTCAAATATTTAATTACAGGACATTGAAGCAATAAAATCTTGATTATATATACATGTAAAGGGCAATGCAAAATACAAGAAACAATAACTCAAATAGTTGCTGTTACATTGAAATGCATCATGTACGTTCATTCAAGGATTGTCAATTAACAAATGTTAAAATAAATTGATAGGATGTGGATTTCTCTCAGCCCCTCAGTCAGGTTCACAAAGTGTCACTGCATTGTGAGACATAAATGTTATACGATTTTTGTACAATCAATGATACTTTCACTTAAATATGAGAAGAAAAACACAAGCCTAAATCACAAATGGATTAAATGGGCTGCTTATGTGATCAGACACCACCTGGTTTGAATCCCAGTTGGGTTGTTTTCTAACTATATAACCTTGGTGAATTTGTCTAAGTTTTGGAGCCTTAGCTTTTCTCTACATAAGTTGTTTTCAACTTATTCTAAAGATTAAGTGGAGGTTATTAATAGAATTATTGACCTCGAAAGGCATTTTGAGATCATCTAGTTCAGTTCTTCATTTTATAGGTGATGATAGGTCTAAGGTCCAGAGATTTAACTGACTTTGCCAAGGTCAGTGTGTCATTATCAGCAGAGCTGGTGTACAGCCCATGTTTCTTCCATCAGCATGCACTGTGCCTTCTGTTCTAGCACTCTGCCTTCTGACACTTTAGCAGTTAGAACTCTCAGTTCAATTTCTGAAACATTTACTTAAAATCTACCCAATATTTCATTTTTCTTTATGTTTTCCTCAAAATATATCCACAATATAGAATATTGTGGAACCTAAACTGAGGACCTCAAATATCAATAAAACTTTAGCTAAACTTAAGTTGTATTCCTTGGTTATTTCTATCTGATAAAATCTCTCAGAAATAATATTCTGTTTTCCCAAACTATAACTAGTGCTTCTCTGAACTGGAGAATTTAGTATGTATAGTTACATAGTATCTTCACATAAAAATTAATGTAGATAGGTTCAAATAAATTTAAATTTACTGTAATATAATATTCCATGAGTTATGCTTCTAATTTCTAAGATATTGAGCTTAAAATCTCAATGATATGACAAATTTCATTGAAATAAAAGTTGTACATCTGTTTGGGATTATTCACTGTTTCAAATGATGTTTTTCAAATTAGCTACTATCAAAGCTGTTATGAGGACAAGATAATATAAACACATTCATACAAAATTATAAATTACTGTCAGTAGCTTAATCTATTATCCTTTCCAAAGATAACTGAATTTTACTAGGCAAAAGCAAGTCTTTAGCAAGAGGAAGAGAACTATAATCACTGAGTTCTAGGAAGGAAGGCAATCAAGGCCAGCAGATACATCTTTCAACCATGCTGCACACTGACTTCCTCCTCAAGCCGTAACCTGACCAATAGTCCTCCACCGTTAGTGCACATCAGAATCACCCAGAGGGTTTATTAAGTTCAAATTGCTGTGTTCCACCTCAGGTTTCTGATTCAAACTTCTAAGGCAATGCTAATACTGTGGGTCAGAGGTGGGTCACACTTTGAGAAACTTTAGCCTAGACTGGCCCTGATTCAAATGATAATATAATAGGTTAGAGGATATTAGCACTACTCTTTTAGGCAACTGTATATCAATATACAATATACAATGTACAAGATACAATATAGGAAAGTAGGACTGGGATGTCTCAGGATGAGATCTGTAAGACTTCCGTTGTAAGAAGGTGGCTGATGGCCATGGAACCTATAAAATATCCCAAATCAAATGGAACGTAGGAGCAAAGCATCCAGACAGAGAACAGCAGATTAGAAGTGAAGACGTACATAAGGAATGGAAAACAGAACAATTGTTCCAGTACTGGGTAAAGCATACACAACTGAGTAAATAGAAATGCCAATGGGATATGATGCTACGACCTGAGCTACTGAACCACAAAATGTAGGAGGCAACATGTCCACATGGTGGGGATATAAAACCCCACTGCAACAGAAGCCACCTACTCTACATCCCCGTATCTAGAGGCCTTATCTCCTTTCTTGCTTTCTTGACCTAATAACCCCCACCTCACCATCAAGCTCCCAGATTGCACTTCCCGTATGAACTCTTCTACTTTATCTTATCACCACCCCAAGACCTTGATTATTAACCCTTTCTAATCTCAGCACAGTAGACTCTAAACCAAGCACCTGGAGTACAAGTTCTTGCCTAGGGCATGTCCCCTGCTCTCTGCTTGAAAGGGATGCCAAACAATAAGTCTTGTTAGAATCCCCACGGTTACAAGCAGTGAGTAATATTGAGGTGGGATATACACTCAGGAAACTGAATAATCTGTGAGAACTGACCACCCTTATACACACACACACCCTCCTTCTCCCTATATCCAGAGCTCTGGAGAGAACCATTATGAGCTTTCGGGGGAAGCAAGAAGAGAATGAAGAATAAAGTGTTGGTAACGAATTTGGGAGATGAAATTAAGAAACTTAATTCCAATTAATTGAGACCCAAGATTAGCCTATGTTCTACGAGAGAATTGTTAAGTGTTCTGAGCTTATTAGAACATTAGATATTTTCCATACTTTACCTTTACTTCCACAGTATTCTTTAAGGATAATTTCTTCTATCACCATTTTACAAATGAAGATACTAAGACTCAAAGGGAACTTGTTCTAGGCCAGTAAGTAACAGCAAAGCTGGAATTAAACAGTATCTAATCTTGTTTCTTTAAAGAATTATCATGAACATTTAAAGTTGAAATAAAGTAAATAATTAAAATTTTTCTTATTATTATTATGAAGGTAGAAGAATCAGAATGACCCAGAAACCCTATTTTCTAAAGCCTTTCTCAATAGTAATGAATACTTCGCAAGCATTACTTTAAATATGTTTGCATACCCTCACGAAAATCTTACAAAGGGCTGTGTTTTGTGATTTTAAAAATGAGGAAACTGAGGCATCAGGCACTTAGGAAAAGCAACCGTCTAAGTGGCAGGGAAGGTACTCAACTATGGATTTATATGACTCCAGAGACGAAGATTTTAACCACTCCACTCTTCGACTTCTCATATAGGTTTCTTTATCTTTCTATTGGGATCCATAGAGGTCAGGATCCAGCAAAAATAATTTACTCCAGGAGGACCAATGAATGTATTTTGTGCCAGGACTTGCACTGTAGTGAGTATTCCTAAAATATAATTGTGTATGCTGACCTGCTAAAGTGTTCAGTGTCTTTTTTCTACCAAAGAGTTAACATGAATATTCTTTTCATGGCTTATAAGGCCCTTCATAGCTTTTCACGTGCCAGTCAGCCCACACCCCATTCTGAAAGAATCTGCCCACCCATGGAACCCGCCCCTTGCTACAGCTGATTGGATGAGGGATGTGTATTTGACAGAAGGGCAGCCAATCCATAGGCTTTCCAGGGTCCCCTACATTGGGTTCTGACAAGCTGGACCCATCATTCCCTTTTTTAACTTTAAAGTGAGAAACAGAGGAAAGATGCAAAATAGCAATGGGACAGAGACAGAATACCATACATGAAGCGACAGCAATGGCATGTGGTGAAGGTTAGGGCCCTAGAGACAGACTCTAGGGTAAAACTCTTGATGAGTGATATGTGCATAAACATTGTAACTATGACATATTAACATTTCATGTTCTCCACTGCATATTTTCAAAGTACTCAATGATATTCTCCCCACTTGTATTAAGAAAATGAGTTTTAAAGACCATATCAGAGCTGTTAAACAGCTTTGGAATGTTTCCTCAGCTAGCATCATTTAAGAATCTCTTAAATTATGAAAAAAATTAAAAGAGAACAAATACATAAAGTTAATAATATTCATATTTAAGTGATGCAAAATTCCTAGAAGTAAGAAAAAGGAAGACTTTGTTTCCAATGTCCTATAAAAAATATGAGTAATTTCAATGTATGTAATAGATTTTAAATTAAATGTGTAAATGCACTTCCCACGGGGTACAGAGGAAACCCAAGGATTCTGGAGTCAGTTCTGGGTGCAAATCATCTGCTGATACTTATTAGGTAAATGACTGCAGATAAGGAGCATCCACTCTGGGCAATATTTTACTCCTCTGTAAAAGATAAGATATACTAATTCATACTCAACTTTATTATCATCATGTGGGCTAAACAAGTGCTATGAATAGTATAACGGTCTTCTTTTAGTAGCCTGATGTTTTATTGTATAAAATACTGCTACAACACATATGACTTGGTGCTTAAAAGTAGTTTTTATTATATAGAGAGTTTGGCTTTAATTATGAAAAAGTAGATTTGATATATACTTAGAACATCAGCCATCATACCTCTTCCTCCCGTATTCAGTGATGTATAAATCCAATGTGCTCTTAGAGTGGACATCACTTCATAAACTCTTACGGGCCAGCCCCGTGGCGTAGCAGTTAAGTTAACACACTCTGCTTTGGCAGCCCGCGATTCGCCTGTTCGGATCCTGGGAGCTGAGGTACACACCGCTCATCAAGCCATACTGAGGTGGCGTCCCACATAGAGCAACTAGAAGGATGCACAACTATGATATACAACTATCTACCAGGGTTTGGGGGAGAAAAAAAGCAAAAAAATAAAAAATAAACTCTTAGCATTTTCCTAGAGTGACACAGCAAGGGCTTTCAGAAATCAGTTGTAGAAATTCAGTTTGTCTCCAGAAATCTGGTCAAAAACTAACAAGTTTTCATTGTCGTTCTGGTTCACATCTCATAAAATCTACTGTTTTTTGGCATCCCTAAGACCACCGACCTGACTTCCAGAACTGGTTATTTTCACACCTTTCTCAGGAGTTCCTCATTCTGATTAAAAAGAACATGAGGTAAATGATATTTACTCTCCACTTGCAACTTCAAGCATGAGCGTCCAGTCTCACGTTCCCCAAAATCAGCTGGGGAAGCTGCTTTCACAACACTGCTAATGCTTCATTACCAAGCCAGATGTGGTGACAGCAGCATTCTCTTCGACAGTTCAAATGGCACATTTCTGAGAGACTGTTTAATTCAGGGCTACAAGTGGACAGAGCTAGCCAGACCTCTTCAGCACCCTTATTATGTGTTTCAATTGTGTTGCTGATATTTTCCCCCTTTTTAATAGGTGAGGCAGCTGACAACTGAATTAGCACACTCTCCTTAGTATGCCAGTGGCTCATGACAATAGCCTAAGGGGGAAGATATAGATAACTGAGAAGTTTTCTCACTGTTGTGATATATTTTTTCATATGGTTAATAAGGCAATTGAAATGACATTCTGTCACAGTGGTGTAATACCGTGAGCTTGTGCTTTCCCTACCTTACCACTAGGAGGAGATGCATTTTGTTTAATACTTTTTAAAAAGAGAAGAGGAAGAAGAAATAAAAATGTGCTTAAAAGTGTGACAGTCTGCAACCTTGAATGCCCATTAGTGTAATTAGATGTCAGCAGCACCTAATGCTAATGGGAGGGGCTCTGTGCCAGGCTGGGCTTGTTCTGGTGATGAAAAGGTTAAGGAGAATTAATAAAGAAAACTTAAAAATCAAAAGAAAATAGTTCTTTATCAAACAGCATTAAAAGGTATAAAAGCTAGACATACGTGACTTACTCTCCTTAAACAAAATTTTTTCTCCCTCAATAACTGCGATTTTGTAGGCAGAGCCATTTTAAGATTTTCCTTTGCCTTGAACTCTTATTATTAGAGGTCCACATCAAATATTAAAATGTATTCACATTGCACATTATATAAACATGTATGTATACATGTATAATGGTATAGCTGACTAATGGGCATATTATTACATTTTGAAGACATTTAGCTAAATATAAGCTGATTATAATTTTGCAATTTCCATTTGTATTTTGGGACCAACATTTTTTTCCTATGTCCTTTTCACTTTCATTGGCTCTTGAAAAACTCTCAGCTCCTTTTATATTTTTTAGATAAAACAACATCTTTGAGAGATGTACTTTTCAGGACTGGTCTGTCCAAATGCTAGAAGATGAGAATTCTCAACTGTGATGAGAAAAAGGTTTCCACTTGGTCTTGTAACAGTCTCATGATACGATGTGAACATTCAGACTGTGAAGATTATATTATCAAATATTGGTATCAAATACATATTATTGAATAATATGCTTTTATATATTAAATATTAATATATTATCAAATTAGTTATATCAATTAAACATATTTATTGAGGAAGGGTGAGCAGGGATAAACTACTTAGGTAAGCAATACCCTAAACAAACTTATGTAAGCAGTTCCATAAACGAAGGGTTAGGGAAGGTTTGTTACCCACGTGTTCAACTCCAGGCTTCTCAGTCCACTCACTGCTACCAAGTATCCTGTCTGATGAGTCTCTTTAAGATCTATGAAAATAGACACTTGTCACCTGCTGCTGACATGCCACATGTACTTCACCTTTGAAGTTTAATATTCTATAAGACAGACATTTTTCATCTCCAAAAAGAGAGTTGTTTTTTTTTGTTTTCATTTTGGTGAGAACCTTAAAACCCAGGAAACGGGGGTAGAGCTCAAAACTTTATGCAACTTTTTAACAACTTCACAATTTTCAGCTTGTCTCTAACGTGTATAGTTTGTTATCCTCACTCCAAAAAGAGAAAACTAGACGCCACGAAATAGGGTGATTTAGCTAGGGTGACAGAACTAATTAAATGACAGGGTTATAACTAACATACATTGACATTCCAACTCCACTTCCCTTTCTGTCGGCTCATGTCTCTAATTAGGAAAAGAAAGAAGGGATGCTCACTATATTTAAATATGACCCCTTTTTCCACTGTCTATTATTTTATTTTATTTATTTGTCCTCCAGATATAACAGAAGATAAAATTCCTTACTCATTAAAGGGAGCAAGTTAGATTCTCTCTGATTTCTGTGAGTTGTATATCAATGTGGTCTACAGTAGTCTGACCCTGGTAGTAGCCTGAAGCTTTGAGGGCTTTTTAGATGATGAAGTTCAAATAATTCTTTATAGATGTCAACATTTTGTGTTTCAAATGAAAATACTATAGGAAATTGAAAAGAAATTATGAAATTTTAAAGTACTAAATAGTTCATCAATTATGTAACCTCAAATATCTATTACTATCAAATAGAAATAATTGGCATTTGCCCTAGTTCCTTGGAGTCCCCATGGGTAACACAAAGACATTCCAGAGTGAAAGGTCAAAAACCCTTACACTGGCTGGGAACTAAGGAGGAATTTCTAAGTAAGGCAGTAATGCTTTGGAAAAGAAGTCCTAAACGTCAAATTCAAAGAGCAGAGCAAGAGAGGGTGCCAAAGGGAAGAGTCAGCAATTTAGAACATTTCTGTTCTGATCATCATCAGGTTGGGAGGAAAAGCTTGCATTGGTGTTTCAAGGCCCCGTATTGGACTATCAAAAATTTTGTTGACAATCTAGCCAACCAGGGATATAGCTCCTAAGGGCTTTTAGCTGATACTGACTCAAGTCACACATTTCCTCAGCTACATGGTAGAGGGAAACAGGGGTATGGCAGGAGTCACAGGCATGATTTCTGAGGGTCTTTCTCATGCCTCTCAAATGGCTTCTACTGCACATTCTCATAAGTCAACTTGAAGAGGAGTTTGTGTATACAGGAAACACATCACCCTTCACTTATATTACCGAGCAGATTCCGGGAACGAAAGGAATCTACTTAGGCTCGGAATCACCTGCCTCAGATGACTCAGGCGGAGCTAGTCTGTGGTAACATGATACATATCATCATAAAAGTAGGCTTCAGTTAAGCTATAACAAGTTATATCTCTTTAGCACAATAATTTCAGAGATAATAATTAGCAAAGTATAGAAACAAAGTCATGTTCTTCGAATAATACTGGACTATGTGGTTCACTCTGTTGAGTTGTGCTGGCTTATGGGTAACTTAAGAGGAAACTGACTACAATCTTCACCCTTGGTGAATTGAACTAGAATAAAGGCATCCACCATCTTGCTGCCCCTGTTAGGACCAGAATCCTCTACCCACATTTCAGGACCAGCAAGACATGAGTAAAGGAGAGCTACCATTAGCTTTCCAATGCATGAAGTTTTACAACACTGGAGAACAGGTCAAGTGCGAGGACTGCTTTCTCATACTGGGGTGTCTGGAGTTCCATAAGGGAAAGAATTGGAGGCACTAGGTATTGGAAAGTTTAAGATAAACTAAAGGAGGCAGAATGTGGGAATGGAACAAAAAGAGAAAGTGAAAGTCAGGTGGCATCCACTTACAAAGGAACTGCTCAACCTCCATCAGAGTTCAGCATATGTTTTTGAGAGGTTGGGAAATACCTCAGACAGTTTCCACTTCCTGGTTACCAGGCTGAGGAGTATTGACAACCCCACCGTGAACCACTCAGTAAAGAGGAGCACAAACAGGCAGACAGCTCCTCTAGCACAAGATTCTTAAAGACAATTTTCCATAAATTCCTCCCTCCCAGGACAGCAATGGACACTGGCTTCGGAACAACATATAGAGTCCTTTACTACCCTTGAGTGTGTTTATTTGTAGATTCTTCCGCCTGGGGAAAGCAGACATTAGGGCAGGGTTTTTGTGTGTTTCTCTTAAGCAATGTAGCTATTGCCAAGGTAATGTGGACTGAAATAGCAATTTGGCACATGTCAGGATGAACACATGTGTGGGACTTAGGAAAGAGAGGGCAGAACTCAGTTTCCTAACATCTAGTACTCAAATGTGACAACTCCTTCAGGAGGGAGAAGATTCTATTTTCTATGTGAAAGTGTGATTAGAGCCTTTGATTCACTACTACATTGCTTCAATTTATTCTCATGATATAGTAACACCCAGGAGGCATTGCTGCTCTAGTAGTTAACACATGGTCTCTATTTTATATGAAGTGGTTTAGTAACCACAGGAGCTTAGTGTCATTGCACACAAAGCCAAGGGTGAAATAAATGTCATCTGAGTGTTTTCTGTGTATATTTAAATACCATTAATGGATCTACTAGGACACTATTTTACAAAATATTTTGATACATATTTTAAAATATACCAAAGTTTAACTAACAAATAGAATCTGAGCAGGAGAAAAATATCCAGGGAAATGCATAGGAGGAAGTTATAAAAATTTTAATGAAGTTTGCATGCATATTTAACTTTCAAATGATAAATATTACTAGATTGACTTTCGTTTCTTCTTAGAATCTGAATGAATCAGAACATTCCATTCGTTTCTTTCTCTCATATTGTCATAGGTTAAGTGGAAATGAAGAAACCCTTAGTTATTGCTTTTTAGTACATTGATAATGCTCATCTGTTTTTCACAAACTCTATTCCTAACCTCCATCTACCCACCCTACCTGGTCCTTACCTGCATATGCCAACACCTAGTACATCAGTAGAATAGTTCTCAACAGACAATTGATTATACCCACTGCTCCCCACCCCAAACACTCTGCTGTTATTCTCTTCACCAGTTGGTGAGGTCCAGAGCACCACCTATAATCTATCTATGCTATACCTAAGCATGAAACAAGCATGGATACTAACTAAAGTTGTGGATCTAACCCTAAAGAAAGGAGGCATGGAAGGCAAAGAGGAGCTCCCAGGAAATCAAAAGCTAGAGGAAAGTTTGCTTTGGATAAGAGTATTAGCAAGGGGTTTATATCTCCTCCTCTCAAGAGCACATGTACGAAGGGGCATTCTCTGAGACCTGTCCATTTCCCATTTTCTTGAGAAACTGAACTGAATGTCACAAAACTTTGTAATGGTCTTACGATTCTGCAAACCTGATTTCTGCAAATTGCCAATCTATTTTCTCCTTCTGAGAAGGATGCCTCAGGAAGTTATTTTCACTCTTAAATTTTTCTTGGAACAAAAAGAATTAGCTTGCTGTTAAGAACAAAATCATTAAGTGTTCCACTCTCCTCTATGCAGTACATAACCGAAGGAAAGAACAAATTCTTGCCCTCAAGGATCTTACAATCTCTCTTAAAACCCTGGATAGGCATTAGCATTTTAATAGTGCAATAATTCTGCGATGCTGTTGGAAATGCTTTACTTAAACAGGCACAACAGCTACATTTTATTCTAAGGAAGACTCATTGGCAATATGGATTAGTATTTGCCAGTGAAAAGTGGCTATTGACCTTGACGTATATGCATACACCCACATATAGTGGGCGAGTCTCTACACGGAGTACGTTTTCTAAGGTAGAACACGGGGGTGGAGGGAGTGAGTGAGGAGAGACCGTCTCCATGCTCTATTTACTATTGTTGGTATGCTCAAAACTAGAGGAGGGTGGAGAGGCGGTCCCCGACCTCAGGTATAGGTGAAGGATCAAACTTGTCTGATCAGTAACAACTCTTCCTAAATCTCTGCCTTTTAATATCAGAAAAAAAAGAAAATGGTCCTGTTCTTTAATTTGCAACTTATTGAGAGTAAATTACTTTCTGGTCTTTTTTTTAATCATCCAGATGCATGGCATAATAGCACTAATCTCCATGTTGTTTTTGATAATGATAACAGTGCTAGTATTAATAATAATGGCTACCATTTAAAGGGCTGTTAAAAATGCCTTTGGCACTGTCTGTATGAGAGTTCATTTAATTCTCACCACAACTCTAAAGTAAATATTATTATTGCCCGAGATTTCACAATGTGTGCCAGTGGGCCCAGCGTTCTTGCTTTGCTCTGCTTGCTCAAACTCAAGATTTCTATTCTCTTCATTTGACTATAAGGTTAACATCAGTCCTGACATCACTAGAATAGACAGTCTCTCATATACACAAGCACAGCCACACATCTATGCATATATATATATAAGAACCTCACAAATAAAAATGCCAACAAATCATAAAAAGCCCTCACTGCTACAATCTCTCTAAAAAATATTTGTATTACACACAAACATTTGAAAATCAAGATTACCAACACTGTACGGATATATCTAACCAGAAGTAATAGAAGATTCCCTTTTCAGAGACGCTGACTTTGAGACTTCATGCCTCTACAATTTATTCCAGATTTAGAAACAATGACACCACTGGAGCAAAGCTTGTCCATTTTGGAATACCATATCATATCGCTAGCCAAACCCTCCAACCCCCTTGACATTACCTTCGGTTTCAATGATGGAGTTCTTTCTGTTTGTTGTTTCTCTGCTTGTCTTTCTTATTTTCATTTGCTTTGATGTCTCTAATCCTACTGATCCACGCAGGTGACCAAACTTTCATCCGTAATCTGTATCATTCAAATTAAAGGAATGGTTTATAGATTCTAGGATTTTCTGAGCACCTCACATAAATCCTTCCTGGGCCCCTCATGAACAGATAAAACCAGGAGCAGAGGATGAAGTTAAATTGATCCCAATCAATGTACCACAAAGCATCAAATTGCATTCACTGCCAGTCAACAAGCAAATAAATATCTGTGCCTCCCCATTTTTAAAATAAATCTTGTTTTTATTATGTTTTATTTTTTTCCTACTGCTAGTTGATCACAAGTTTGGTTTTTCTAGCAAGTAAAGATTCTTGGGAGTAATTCGTCCTTCATTAGGTGATAAAGAGCTTTTAGATTTCCACAGAATTCAGTTTCTCGTTGCTCCCTTCAACAGAACACTTCTGAAATCCTTACTCTCTGTGTTACATTAAGAACAAATATAATCCCCTTTTCATAGCAAAATTCTATATCTCTTTAAAGAAAACAGATAGAATGGAAAAAAGTGCACTTTTTCCCAGTCACATTAAACAGAAAGGTTAAGCTCCCACTGACAGGAGAGATGTATTTGCAAGTGATTAGTTATATTTCTATCATAGTGCTTGTCTGTGTTCTTCCTTTGATGTTTAAACAAAGCTCTTGAACACGCTGGGTTGTATGCTCTGATGTTGATTTATAGGTAGAACTGAATTCCAAACACTAAGTCCGTAGGTAGGCTTTAATAAAAGGCACAGACTTTCCCCCTGCTGGTTAGTGTGTGACTAAGCGATATTGTTCTAGGGCCCCAGTCTGTCAAGACAGGTGTACAGTGGGGGAGTCCTTCAGGCACAAAGACTCGAGCTATCCACAGATGGCCACATTCTGCTCTACAGGACTGCTGGGTTTTAAACCCTTAGAAGAAAAATAAACTGTGTTTAAAAAAAAAAACTTTGTTCAACAGTGATGTGACACACCTTCATTTAGAAGTGAGGGAGAAGCTGAAGGGAACCAGTCGGTCAGACAGCAGACGAGATTCAGGCCAGGCAGTGCCAGTCCTAAAGCAAGCACATCAGAACGAATGGTAGAGCTTCTTCCACAGGCTTATCCATGCCTAACTGGCTGACATCTCTCAGTGTGCTGGAGGGTGGGGATCCAGGCAGCATCATGGGCAGTTCAATGAAGCTATCTGCTGGAGCCACAAAAGGAGGAAAAATTAACGTAATACAGATATTTGGTTAAATTAACAGAGGCATCCCCATCTGGCCAAGCCCAGGGAGATGTGAATAAGTGCAGTCATAACATGAGGGCATGTGTAACACCTCAGTCTGCTGACTTCATAATCTCAACACACATGAAATGTATAGGAGCACACCACCATCTGAAGAGAGAAAGAGCAGCTCTGTTCAGTATTGCCAGAAGTGCTTCATTTTCACCTGGATATTTTGCAATGCATTTTCCAAATAATAAATTGCAATTTCTACTTTACAGCCAGTCTATTTTAGGACTCTCTAGGTGCAAGCCCAGAAATGTAATGCACGTAAACTCTTTAAGGCCAGAGAATAGATTTTACAAACAAACAAGCAAACAGTCTAATAACACTAGCATGTATTGTTTCTGTAAAAGGAATAAATACATACGTTGTATAAATTATGTAAAAAATAGAAAATTTACAAACCAATACCACCAACTAAAGTTAACTACTTTTGCATTTCCTTCCAAATCCTTTTATATCATTTGCATAGGAATATAACATATAGATGTGTATATTTATATGTATATCTTTTTCCTAGATGATGTTCCACTAACAATTGGGAATCATTGATTTGGACTTAAAATCTTTTTTGTCCCTAATTTGTTCTAAGGAGTTTATACCAAATCTCATACTAACTCATAATTTTCTTGTAGATGATCCTTAAGAGTGGGAAGAACTTGCATATACCCTTGCTGTCACTCAGAGAGGTAACGAAATACCATAAAAAAATCTAAAGACCACAGGACACTCTAATAAAACCATCTTAAAAATTGATGTTTGATACTCAGATATCTTTAATTAACACATCTTTTCATAACTTTCAGTTCAATGCAAATCTAAACCTAATTCCTAATTCCACAATTATAAAATAAAAGCATTTGTTATTTATGACTACTGTTCCATGTGTCAATATCTATAACCATTTGGCCACAATTCCATTTGTCACCCACCCACATGTGTTTTGATTCTTTATTAATTAATGCTATTTTTCTCTTCTTACTCATCTTTTTTCATTTGTGTCCTTTCATCCAGGCGTCAACAAACTATGGCTCACAGACCAAATCCAACCTGTGCCCTGCTTTTGTATGGCCCTCAAGCTAAAAATGTTTTTCACATTTTTTAAAGTGTTTTAAAAAGAAATAAGAATATGCAACCCAGATCATATATGGCCTACAAATCCTAAAATATTTACTTTCCATTTCTTTACAGAAAGAGAGTGCTAACCCCTGTTCTAAGCCCACAGCAGTCTAGGGTAACACTAGATTTCCTGAAGCGATTCTCAGAAACACCAGTTGACTGGTATTAATCGGGACGATAATGGTGTTGGAGGGAGAAGGAGATGGGTGTGGCATTTTGTATTCAACTAAGTTTAGGAAAAACTGAATTAAACAAAGTTAATCCATTTGGTTATTGTAGTATGTCTTTGTATTTTAATATGCTAATATGCATTTTGAATTTTTGAAAGTGAGAAGACTATGCAACAAAATGCATTGTTTTTCAATCTGACTGATAATGGAAATTTTGTTTCTAGAGATAGTGATCTATGAAAATTTGCTTAGACACATTCTTTGAAGTGAAAAAATAATATAAAAAGTAAAAAGAGGATATGGTAAATTTATTTTTAGCAGACTAACAAATTCTCATTACAGTCGTATTTTTTTTCCAGGATTAATTAGGTTAACATATTTTCAGGGTAATAGCTGTATCTACACATGAAAAATAAAATATCCAGTTCAGAACTTATTCAGATTTTCCAGAGTCATTTTTCTTTTAACCTCAACTTTCTAATATTGATGATCAAAATTTGAGAGCAGAGTAGGGATGGGAGAGCAGAAATATATTTATGCTGTGTTATAGGAGCAAAAAAAACAAGTGCTTGCTCTTTTCATTATGTCAGTTTTTACATACTCGGAGATGTAACATTTAATCTGTCCAGTTCTGTCTTCCACTAGCAGCTCTGTGAGAGGAAGGACTACACGCAAAAATATAGAAAATTTAACCGCAAATAAAAGAAGTTGGTTCACGCAGCGTCACATTTTTCACTTCTCAGCTGTCTGCTATGTGGCTCATCTTGAATGAATGTTTTCTATTTATCAGGTTTGTTTACAAGTTATTGACCCTCAAAGCCTGTACCTACTCATTGCTCTCATTACCACATATTAGATTTGTCTATCAAGATGTAAATATCGATATGTATGTGCAGGTTCACATTTTGTTCCACCCTTGACATACACAACATCAGAACATTTTAGATAAACTGTAAAAACTTGTAGATAAAGTGTATGCAAAAACAACATGAAAAAATTGTTCAATAATTTCCCTCACAGATTTTTAAAAGCAGACTCTGTGCTCATCAACTTTTGAATTGTTAGTATTTAACATTCCTCAAGTCAGGGAGCTGGACTAGCGGATTTCTAGAATTCATCCTGGAACTGTGATTATAGGACGCTCTTGGTACCTGTTGCATATCATCAAATACTTCACGTTTAACCTAAGCTTCCATATATTCCTCTACATTCACAAACTTTCACACACTCTTAAAAGCTCCCCAAATCCAAGTCTTCAAAAAAAAGTCAATTCATATTTTATAGGGTAAGGGACAGTATTTAACATCTTTTTTATTGCCCAACTATTTTAACCAGGCTTTTCAACCTCACTGTTTTGATATGACCTCAGATATCTTCAATCATAGGGCACACAAACTGTTTTGCCCAACTCCCAATATAACTTGAAAGAGAAAAATAAAAGGTGGAAAAGAAAATTGAATGATCAAAATTATCCTTGAGTACATCCACCAATTTAACAATTATATCTTTGAAAAATGAAACCAAATTCTTTCACCATCCTTTCTAACACCCCACTCAATGCTGCAAAACTCCACTGACTCAAGACTCTTGTGATTCCTCCCAGTTGCTGGCACAGAGCTTCTGAAACCCTTGGGATCTCCTGGGTGATGAGAAAGATAAAGGTATGTTTTGTTATGTAAATGAGGTGGTTTTTGGAAAGCACCTAAGGATGTGGGCTGGTTGCAAGTGGAGCCAGCCATGCAAATGAAGGGTTGGGGCTTTCAGTCCCACCCTTCAACCTCTGGGGAGAGGAGAGGGGCTGAGGGCTGAATTCAATCACCACTGGCCAAAGATTTAATCAATCATGCCTATATAATGAATCTTCCATAAAAACAATAAAAGAATGGGGTTTGGAGACCTTCTGGGTTGAGGAACACATGGAGGTACTGGGAGAAGGGCCTGCTCTGAGAAAGCATGGAAGCTTTGCACCCCTTCCCACACACCATGCCCTATGCATATCTTCCCCAAATCAGACTCATTCTTTCCCCCATGCTTCTTAATGACATCAATCAAAATGAAAGAATAAATTGGACTAGATAAGACCCACCAGTTCTATTTTTATAGGTATATCAGTCAGGGTTCCACTAGACAACAAAACCAGTAATATATATATCTATATAGGGATTTTTTGCAAGAAATTGACCTACATGACTGTGGGACAAGTTAGGCAAGTCCAAAACTGGTATGGCAGGTTGTCAGGAAGGGTAGGCTGAAAATTCTTGAGGAAGAATTTCTTCTTCCTCAATTCTGTTCTTAATGCCTTTCAACTGGTTGGAGCAGGCCCACTCAGATTATCAAGGATAATCTTTTTTACATAAAGTCAACTGTTTATAAACGTTAATCACATTCACAAAACACATTCACTGCAATGCCTAGATCAGTGCTTGACTGAATAACTGGATACTATAGCCTACTCAAGTTCACACATAAAAATGCCAGAATTTCACTCCGACATTTTAACAAAAAGAGAGATGCAAGTATAATGACTCATTAAACATCAATAATATTTATAATTTAAAATCACACAATAATACTATTCATTTATAACCACTTCATAATTCCAGAGTTGATAACTGAATTTGCATATTCATCAGATGTACTTTTTTTTAGTGTTCTTAGAAATAGTTTTATCAGTTTTATTTATCATCAGTTGCTCTGAGTAAGTTAGTGTATGACTCCCTCCCTCTTCTGGCCTGATGAGGTGTGAGGCAAGCTTCTTTTACCGTTAACACCACAAAGTCCATATTGGTAGAGAGGAAGAAGGATAAGCAGGAAATTTTGTATTTCTTAATTAAAAATAATACCTAATTAAATGACAACTGCCTGTATGTTCTCAACAATTCAGAGAAGTGAAGATATGGAATGAGAAAGAGATTATCTGCCCCAAATAATAAAACACATTTGAGGACAAGAAAGATGTTACTTTTTCCCTCTTTTTATTTAAAATTATATACTTATGTCACTTATACCAAATAATTCAGTCTAATATTATTGACATGTGTGCCATAAAATTTTTTTTTTTGTATAGAGAGACAATTTTCTTTTAGGATTCTGCGATAATTTTATTTTTGCTTCTACTTTTCATAAGTACAAGCATAGAGATGGCTGCACTCCGCTAATATTATCATCCGAAATTCTTTAGCTTCATGAAATGGCCTTGACTTTTGAATTTTTATAAGTCTACTCTGTAATTTTCACAAACTTCACTTAATTTCATAATAAAGCATACCCACTGGTCTACTATTACACCAAAAGCTTCCCATTTATTCCTAAATCCAAAATCCACCTTATTTCATGTTAATTTAAAAATCCCCAATTCTGAACTAGTATTTTCTGACTACCAGGGCAGTATTTCCCCCTGTCAATTCTGAAATATGAAATGAGAAATCTACTTTTATTAATCTAGATAGAGGAATGAATTTCAGACTTCTAAAACACGGCAAAGAAATTGAGTCAGGCAGGAAAAAAAAATAATGAGAAAGTTAGGATGCCGTAGTGAGCAGACAGAGTCATTTTATGTAGAGGTTTCCCCCAAGCAACTAAATCGAGCCCAAACAAGACTATTTCTCTGAAACTTGCTTTACCCGCCATTCCGTCGCAAAATACATTGTAATAATATCATAAAACAGCTTGAGATGAAGAAGGATTCTGATTGACTGTTGAACATTCCAAAAGGGTAGATTAATATCTGTGAATCTCACAGCTGAAGCATTTTAATGCAAAGTTGCAGTTTGTGGGAATTGAATCTGTCCGCCAAAATCATTTATTTATATATAGAAAATGGGGGGGAATAGACATTTCATAATAGCAATGAGTCCAGGGGATGCTGTTATCATGAGCTAATCACATCCCATGGGCATGACAGCACTCAGCTGTGTCCCCTGGCTCGTATTGCTCCAGACGAATGATTATCTCATGATAATAACCCTTATCGTGGCTTAGTGAGTAATAAAAAAAATAACTTTCTTCCCAAGTTCTTGGGTATTTATTTATCAGCTAACTTTTTCCCTCTTGAGGTCTGGTCCTATGTTAATTCCTGCTTAGGAAATAAAAAGAAATTCTGTGTTCTGACATTATATTCTGTTGGCACAGTGTCAACTGTGACCACATTGATCTGACTGTGAAAGAGTGGCATTGCAGACAAGCTCTGACCTCCCGAGACCAGGGTATGAAAGTCCATACTTGCATTGACATTTTATAGGCTGTCTAGACTGGCTAATCCACTTTGGAGAAACAAATGTATTTTGTAGCACGGAAGCAATAAGGGAAAGGGATGCTTATACAATGCCATACTTGTTTTTGTGCTCTAATGCACAACTATCCAATATGTACCTTTAATTGGAGCTCACACATCATGAAACTTAAAATGTGCTTGTTTCACTTAGACAAAAACCTCCTGCCAATGACCCTGACACTGCCCAACCACTAGATATGTCGACAGAGATTCAAGGTTATGTCAGTCACAACAGCAGGGATGCCAGTGCTTTCTGTCAGTAGTTACAGTTAAGGAAATGCTGAGGCAAAGTCTTGGAGAAGCAGTAAATCAAAAAGGAATCAGAGCAAAAGACAGAAGAGAAGAAGTGAATTGGAAGAGAGAGATTTTACAACATGTTTCTACATGCTTATCTTTTGCCTATGTGATAACCTCAAACTTCCCAAATCTGCTATATTTGCTAAAAAAAATATTTACCAATTTATTTTTAATTTCAAAAAATGTATTCTTAACACATACATTCTATGAAAAGCACACTAGTTATAAGATGTGCTTCTTTTTTATATACTAAGACCAATATGTAGCAATATGAAATATTTAATGTTAAAAAATTTAAAGGTGGATCTAGTGAAAAAATAATTGCTCTGGTAAGCACAGTATAAAAAATCCAAATGATCCGACTGAAAAAAATTAACTGTAGTATATGTATGTAGTAACATAAAATTAAATATGTGAGTACAATATTCATGTGTTGGTACTTGGAATTTTCATTCTGTAGAAGCTACAAAACTTCAAAACTCCATAGAGCATATCATACACGTTCACATAGGGAAACAGAGTGTAGTACACCACGGGCTAAAAGAAAGGCTAAGAGATTGCTGCTACTCCCTACTTGACTATCAACAGGGCAAGAGGACTCGAACAAATCCCTTTATCTTTCTCTTCATCAATATGAGTTTTTAAAAAATTTACAGTTCAGACTAGATAAGTTTTTGTGCTCTGACCAACTCTGACATTCTAAGAATTTATGGCTATATATGGATCTCACTTTAGTTTATCTCACAGTCCGCTATAAACAATAATGGACACCAAAATCACAACATAAACCTAAGACCAAGAGCAGAAAGATAAAAGGATTTGAACACGGGGAACATCTTTGGTTAAGTCAGCAAGTTGTGAATCTGCCAACTTGGTCAGTTCAGTTAAAAAACTAGTCCTTCTGTGAAAAAAATGTAAAACATTGTGTGGAAATTGTTCACTGTACTTAAAAAAATTCTAAATTGTTAGTTAAGCGAAATATCAATATAGTACTACTAATTTTACATATATGGCTGCAAATATTTTTACGTAATACAGAAAACAAATTAGCTGTTTTCAGTGCAAGACGGCAGGATGGTGACTTGTGCAGTCTCTAACACACCATAACATTGATTCCAAACACACCATAAAATTGATTAGAAGGAAAAGAATATTGAATTGAAAGAAACAAATAATTATGTTTATTTGGTTGGTCTAAAATGCATTAGGTCAGTGAATTCAGAAGCGACATTCAGTGAAATCTAAAGGATTAGGGAGTATTTACATTGTGACTAAAAGAAGGAGGTGATCCAGTTTGGTTGGAGTCCTAGCAAATATAGGAAATCTATTTGAATCTCAACTGTGCCAACACCTTTCTGGTCACCCCATTATGCAAATATTCCTCATGTTGATGATTTCATAATGAGGTAAGTCACATGAAAAAGCATAATGAATTATTAGGGGTGAATGACACACAGTCTAACTAGCTGCATCCTACAGTAAAGTAAAAGATATTTAGGGGGCTTGGACATGGATGAGAGGTAAGATCAGAGGGAATAGAATTCATTTATATTAAAAAATAAAGGGATTCTGTGGAGACAGTAATGTGGTAGCATAGTCTTTCAGTCTCTCCAAATCCTCACATAAAACTGACAAAGCAGTCAGAAAACAAAAGCTAAAATAAGACAATACTTTAAAAAAAAATTAAGAGGATGAGGAAAAGCCCCCATCAGCTACATAATATGGTATCTCTATGTTGTGAAGAAGGAAGTAATGGGGGCAACGACTGACAGACGTGAGTATAATAAAACCACAAAATAGTCAGCAGGTATCGATTGGAAAGTCATCTGCCAATCAGAGAACTGCAGCTGGAACCAGGTGGTGATTTGCCATCTCCAACAGGAGGTCAGTGCCAAGTGTCCTCTGTAGGGAGGAAGGATTGGAGAGGTCTAGCCCCTATGACCTCTAAAAACTTACTAACCAGAGCTCCCTTCTAGAATAGAGCCCCACAGTGAGGAGGAACTTCTGGAAGCAGAATCAAAATTAAGCAAGGGAAAGGAAAGGAAAGGTGAAAATCAAAATAATGGAAGGGAATAGAGTCAAGAAAGAATAAGAGAAGACGGAGTTCTGTGAAGTTGGAAAAGTTTTCCCAAACCCTGTCTCATTTTAAAAACCTAGAAAAATGAATTCCACATAAAAATGAGCAACAGAAACTAATCAAGATCAAATTCTATGTAAATTTATTTTAAAATAAAGGAAGAAGCAGAACAACACTCCATAGACAATGAAAGTATGCCAGAGACTTGCTTACAAAACAGAACTAATTCTATTTCAAATCAAGCTAAAAGAGATTAAGAAAATAATAAAGAACATTAAAGAGCAACATAACTTTGAATTAGAAAAAATTTAAAATGAGGAGATACAATAAGGTAAGAATAAGAAATGAAAGTCATTTCAGAAATGAGACCAAACTATAAAAAACACATGAGCTCATAAATACAATGCATAATACATTAAGAGAAATAGAAGGTGAAAAAAATTAAATTAAAAAAAGTGAAAAAAGGATTAATCATAAATAGAATTTAAGAGAAAGTGACAATAATGAGTATAGGCAAAAAAGATAGAACATATATATATATGTGAAGAAGAAAACCAAAGCAATAAAATAAATCAACAAAAAGTACAAAAAATTATTGAAAGATTGCATTGCATACCTGATAATTTTGACATACAACAAACACCTAGACACATTCTAGCAAAATAATTAAATTTAAAGAAAAAAATTCTTTGTTCATTTCGATGAAAAAAGCAGATGACTAATAAGGAAAAGAAAAGTAAATTAACATCAGACTTTTCAACAGCAATGTTTTACCTCAGAAGAAAATAGTTCAACATATTAAAATAGTCAAGGAAATAAAGCATGGAAAGGAGATTTTGTATACAGTAAAACAGATTTTCACATAAAATAGGGGCACAAAGTATCAGTTTTGCAAAAACTCAGGGAATATTGTTCCCATTATTCCTGGTGAATATACTAGAGAAAGAACTTCAGACAACCAAAATGATTAGAAAGACATTGACATAGGGCTGGTCTTGAGGATTAACTATGTAGTTACCTGTAGAAGTAGAACTACTTAAGGGCTAAGAAGGTGAGAGTGTGCTGTGCAATGACTATATGTTCTGACAGTTCAGATATAGTACAACTTAAAAAATATAGGGGAATGGGAAGAACGTATACTAAAAAAATTAATGTTTTCAGTAATCATATTAGTGGTAGTACTATATTTGTTATTCTGAGATATTTGCTTGCATAATATGAGGTAGAACAAATGAGTAATTATGGAATATTCTATTCCTATCATCCTCCTATCTTTGAGAATCAAGATTTTTAGTGTGGAAGAAAGAAGATGATGATGTAGTAGGAAAAAAAGATGTAGTAGGGAAGAGGATGAGAAAAAAGATCCATAGTCTTCAATTTGAATGGAAAGTATCAACATGAACTAAAAGGGCTTCTTAGAAAAAAGGTCGATTTCCAGTATGGGAAAGAAACGTACAAGTTGAGCCTGGACCACTTCATTCTACCAGATAGCAAAGACACTCACTGACTCTTGGTGAACTCACAGGCTAACTCGAAAAGGCTCCTACTAACAAATATGGGAAATTCTGTTCTGCAATAATGATAAGAATTGCAATAGATTGGAAGCCATTAAAATGTTTAAATCCATGCTCATAATAATATTTAAAAAGTTGGTCACCTTTGGAGGATGATAGGGAACAAGTTTATTCTCTTGAAGTCTAGAAAATAAAGAGAAATAATCCAGTGTCAATTTTGCCTTTCCTTTCTAAAGTATAATGCAGGATAACCAAAAATAGCTGAAGAGAAGTCTGTACAAAAGTATTCCCACTGATGAAGGAAAAATAAATGATAGAATTGGAATATCACCATGTTTAATCCCTAGCGTATAGATAAGGCCTTAGGCATCGATGGTTGCTAACATCATAAAAAGGTAGAAAACCAGACCCCATGTCACTCCTATATTTTTTGCCAAATACCATCAGTAGTTGGGCCAAAAACACTGAACCTGAGTGTGATCCAGTTTCTAAATCCCACAGCCAATTTACTAAAAAACAGAGAAAGAGAGAAACATATTAAACTGCACAAAGAGTATGTAATCAGCAAAATCCAGTTTGTAGGAAATGCCACAAGACAAATGCAAGGGTTTTTCAACAATTAAAAGAAAGGGTTGGAGAAGGAACCTATGGTTAAAGAGAATTAAAAGACAGCAGATTTAAAAAGAAATGAGCAAGATTATAAGCCTGGGGAGGCATATTTGGACGATAAGCTTCTTTTAAAAATGCAGAACAGCCCTGATGGTCTAGTGGTTAAGGTTCAGCACTCTCACCACTTCAGCAGCCTGGGTTTGTTTCCCAGTCATGGAACCACACCACCCGTCCGTCAGTTGCCATGCTGTGGCAGCGGCTCACATAGAAGAACTGGAAGGACTTACAACTTAGATGTATAACCATGCACTGGGGCTTTGAGGAGAAGAAAAAAAAAGAGGAAGATTGGCAACAGATGTTAGCTCAGGGCAAATCTTTCCCTGCAAAAAAAAATACAAAGAAGTAAATACTGTATAAACTAGGATAATGGTTACCTAGAGGGGAAGGTAGGGGATTAGTATTGGGATGGAGCAAAGGAACTGGTCTTCCAGGTGAATTAGGAAGTGCTATTACTTGATCTGGTGATGTTTACAGGCTGTTTACCTTACAATAATTCATTAGATCATATTCTTATTTGATGTGTTTTTATGAATGTGTGTTTTATTTTGCAATTAAAACTGTAGTAAATAAATAAGTAATATAAAACAGTATTCATCAACTTAAAATATTTCCTGAAAGACATAAATAATGAAAACCAACATGAGAAGAAAGAGAAAATAGCACAACAGCTACTAAAGAAAGGAATATATGCAATATATACAACCATTCTTAATATTAGGATATCTGATCCAGTAATATACACAAAGGATTATACACCATGACTGTGAGTTGTTTATCACAGGTGTGCAAAGTCAGAGTAAAATTCAAAAATCTACAAATGTAATTAACCATATCAACAAACTTAAAAAGAGAGACCATATGATTATCTCGATGCATACAGATAAGAATCTGACAAAATTTAACATCAGTTTTTGATGAAAACTCTCAGCATACTAGTATTATGAGGGGACTTCCTTAACCTGTTAAACACTTTTTACAAAAGACCTACAGATTTGTGAAATGAGGAAAATCCAATATGATACTACCCACCAAGATCAGAAAACAATGGCAAGGATATCCCTTCTTATAACTTTTATTAAATAATCTATTGGAGTTCCTAGACAGTGCAATAAAGGAAACAAAAATAAATAAAAGGCACATATATTGGAAAGTAAGTGATAAAAATGTCATTTTTTTGCAGATTGCATATGTATAAAATTCTAAGCACTCTCCCAGAATCTATTACATCTAATGAGTGAATTTAGCAACAGGCACACGTACAAGGTCAATATATAAAAATCAATTGTATTTCTATATAATAGAAATACACAATTGCAAAATGAAAAATAAATTTCCAATAGTATCAAAAATCTTAAAATACCCAGGAATGAATTTACTAAAAAGGTGTACAATACTTCTAGACTAACAATTAAACAGGATTGCTGAGAGAAATTAATATGATCTAAATATATAGAAAAATATGACACGTTCATAGAATAGAAATTTCAATATTCTTAAGATAGCAAATCTTCAAATTGATCTAGAGGTTCAATACAATCTCAATCATAACCCAAACAGTATATTTCTGTAGAGATTGTCAAGTGGATTTTAAAACTGTTTATAAAATACAAAGGATCTAGAATGACCAAAACCATTTTGAAAACTAAGAACCAGATTGGAAGATTTTCACTGTGTAATTTCAAAACTACAGTCATCATAGCTGCAGTCATCAAAGAAGTACGGAATTGGCATCATGATACACATATGCATCAATAGAACAGAACAGACAATAGAGTCCAGAAATAAACTCACACATATAAAGTCAATTGTTTTCAACAAATGTGCTAATGTATGTAATAAGGAGAAAGACAGTCTTTTCTAACCAATGAAGCTGGAAAATATGGACATCTGTTGGGGAAAAAAACAAGAAGCTTGACCTTTATTCCCCACCATACATACAAATTAACTCAAATTCAATCCTAGACCTACAGGTAAAAGGTAAAAATATAAAACTTTTAGGATAAAATATAGGGAGGAATCTTCACAAAATTTGGTTAAGTGAAGATATCTTACATAGGACCAAAAAAGCACAAGCCATAAGGTAAAAAATAAATATATTGAACTTCATTAAATTAAAATTTTCTGTCCTTCAAAAGATACCATTAAGAAAATGAACAGTCAAACCAGAGACTGGGAGAAATATTGTCAATATGTATATCGGTCAAAACACTGGTATCCAGGGGCCAGCCCAGTGGCCTAGTGATTAAGTTCATGCTCCACTTTGGCAAGCTGGGGTTCGCAGGTTCAGATCTTGGGCACAGATCTACACATCACTCATTAAGCCATGCTGTGGTGGCATCCCACATACAAAATAGAGGAAGATGGGCACAGATGTTAGCTTGGCAACTGTGTTCCTCAAGCAAAAAAGAGGAGGATTGGCAACAGATGTTAGCGCAGGGCCAATCTTCCTCACCAAAAAAAACTCCAAACAAACCAAAAAAACCCACTGGTATCCAGAGAATATAAAGAATTTCTACATTAAAAAATAAGAAGATGAATAACCCAATTTATTTCAAGTAGTCAAAAGATTTGAACAGGTATTTCACAAAAGATGACATAGAAATGGCAAATAAGCACATGGAATGACACTACCATTATACAACCAATAGAATGGTCAAAATTAAGAGATGGACATTATCAAGTGTTTATGAAGATGTGAAGCAATAGGAACTCTCATAAAAATATGGAATGGTGCAACAGCTTTTGAAAACAATTTGGAAGTCTCACCAAGTTAAACATACACTTACCACACAATTTAGCAATTCCACTCACAGATATTCACCCCAAGAAATAAAAATACCTTGACACAAAGATTTGTACACAAATGTTTATAACTTCTTTATTCATAATAACTCCAAACCAAAAATACGTCACATATCCATCAATACGTAAATGGATTAACAAATTGTGGTATATCCTTACAATGGAATACTGCTCAACAATAAAGAGGAATGAACTACTGGTATACTCAACAACCTGGACAAATCTCTAAGACATTATGCTGAGGAAAAGAAGCCAGACAAAACAGAGTGCATGCTGTATGAGTCCATCTGTGTCCAATTCTTGGACAGGAAAAATGAATCAATGGTTACAGAAAGCAGAACCCTGGTTATCTGAGGCCAGAAATTGGGGAAAGGATGTCAAAGAGGTATGAGGACACTTGATGGTGATGGAAATATCCTACTTATTGTACAGTCAATACAATATTGATTGTGGTGGTGATTACATATGTGTAAACATTGGTCAATACTGATGAAAGTACACATTTTAAATGGGTATAATTCATTTTTCATATATCTACCTCAATGACATTTAATTTTAAAAAATCAGGAGGCCAATCACGTAACAGGAACACCAGCAACCACTACAATGCACCTGCATACTTGATGACTCCTTTGGTACCTAGCTACTGCTCTCAGGATGGTCATAGCATAAACACATTAAGTGAAACTATGCTGCCTCACATCTTCTACCTGAAAGACATTACTAGAAACTACAGGACAGGGAGAAGATCAAACCTATTCTTACGGTGGCTTTTAGAATTATTTTGAGTTCCTAAATGTGTGGGAATATTCTGACTTTATTTCTTGTTTTGGTCCTTCCTACCATCCCAAGAAAGTTCTACCCAACTTAACACGGGTACTGACTACAGGAAGAAATGGGCAAACAATTGAATAAACAATCAAGAATCATCAGACATTCAAGAAAAATTGTCATATATCAAAGAAAAACAAGGAGTAAAAAAACAGAAAAATTGATCTTGAATAAACAAAAATAATCCCAATTGCAATGTTCAAACAAATTCCAACTATTATCCTAAAAGATGATCAGTAACATATTGTATTAATAAATGTACAACAGTGTACTATGTAAAATGCACAATCAGAATACAAGAAAAAGCCAATGGAAATTTTAAAAAAGAAAGGCAAATTAAAAAAATCTGATTAATGGTTGGAATACAGTAAAAGAAGTCTTCCAAATTTCATTAACTTATGCATTCATCTATTTATTCAGTATTTATTGGGCACCAGCTTTGTGCTGGTGTTGACTTGGTGCTATAAAAAACATAGTGAACTACACAAATCATAACATTGTCCACATGGACTTTAAATTTCAATTAGAAAAAAATAGAAAATTAACATATAATATGATGCCAAGAAGTGATGAGTGCTGCGAAGGAAACAAAAGCAGGAAAAGGACATTGAATAAGATGAAAGGTTAGTCAAAGATCTTTTTGATGAATTAATATACTATACTAAAAAAGATGAATAAATGGAATTAGGGAGGCACGTAAAAATCTGTGGAAAGTGTTTTTCAAGGTATAGTCACATTCAAAAGCCCAGAAGAGAATAAGTTTGATATATTGCTACACCAACAAGAAAGTCCTTGTGGCTAGAACAGTGAACTAAGGAGAGAATGGCAGGAGGGAATGAGAGAGAGGAAGGCAAGGGTCCTCTCAGCTATTGGAAGCGCTTTGTATTTCCTTACTAGTGTGATGGGAAACCACCGGAGCACTCTAAACATGGAAGAGTTATAGCTCGGTTTACATTTTAAAGATGCCTGTGTATGTAAAATTGATAGTAGATGAACAGGAACTGAAGTGTTAAAATCAGTTAGAAGGTTATTGCAGTAATCTTGGTGAAAATTATGGTGACTAGAACTAGGAACAAGGAGTTTAGTATGACATAGTTGGATAAACAACATAGGCATTTTAAATGCAGAGATAACTTAGATCAGATATGGACCATGAGGAAAAGAAAGACACTAGGAGTAATCCTTATATTTGCAAATTAAGCAATGAAGTGAAATTGGTGCCACTGTCGGTAACATGGAAAACTTTAAGAGAAACTTTGCTGGAGGAAGTCATGAGTTTCGTTCTGGATATATAGAGTGGGAGGTAACTGTTAGACGTAGAGGGGCCAAGTAAGAAGTTTACGTAAAAGTGTAGAACCTAAACAAACAAATGCACAGAGATATAAAAGGCATAAAGAAGTACGGAATCAATCCAAAAAGCCTAGCATTCAACACATAGAAATAGCAGGGGGAAAAAATGAGCCAAATTATTGCAATAGACATTTAATGCTGATCAAGAGATATTTCTGGCTTTCTGCTCTCCAAGGACACGTTAAAATTTCACTTCCTGGCCTCCTTTTAGGTGGTTGGGGAATGCCACACATTTAATTTCTGGTGAGACCCATCCAATGACTTCCTTTTTTTCCCTGTGTACGACAACTGGCCAAGTTTATGATGGTGACTCCTCCAAGAGTCTTGTCCTGAGTGACAGCAAACAGAGTCATGATGGGCACATGGCATCAGTGAGAATAAACCTATGTTGTTCTAAGACACTGATATTCGGAGTTGCTTGTTACAACAGAGTAAGCTAATCTATTCTGATTGATACAACTATTACTCTAGGGAGAGGGAAGAAACAAAGAGATCCACGGATCAGCACTGCCTCAGCTATTTTGTCTCCCATGCATCTGTTCTTAAAACATTACTTGAAAATGTACTCCAGGAAAATGAGAGAGTAAACCAAGAAAGGGGATGACGTGGGATTTGGGAAAATGTGACTCCATCCCAGCAAAATAAAGTGAGTTCTCAGGATGGCAGGAGAACAGAAGGCAAAAAAAGGAAGACTCTGAGAAAAAGGGATACTATAAAAATGATAATACTATTGACATAGTAGAAGAACTTGAAAATATGACAAAGACAAAAAAGGGCATTAAAAAATGATGAGAGTTTTACATAAAAAATACCCACTTGCCTTCCCTCAAAAAACCCAAAACTGTGCAAGTCAGAATTCAAAGATGACTCAAGAGCTCCAAACCTCAAAGGGAATTCAGGCAATTTCAGACACAAGAATTCAATAGATAGAATGCATATGAAGTTGGAAGATACTAGTAACAAGATAAAAATACAAATTTTACAAAAGCTAACATATGGTAATCAAAAATTTCCATGCACTGTAGTAAATTATTTACAATTATATGCTGATTTTCTCATTACACCAAATCTATGAAATATATTTTACTACCAATCCAATTTTAAAGATGAGGAAACCTATCTCCAGTAACTTGTTCAAAGTCACACAACTAGTAAGTGGCAAAGTCATCATCTGAACCGTAGAAGTCTGGTTAAGTTTCAAACAATCTTCACCACGGAGTTAGAAAGACAACTAGACACTCCAGTAAAGGTATGATTCCAACACAAAAAAACACTAGAGTGGCAAGATCTTAAGAAATTGTAGAGTTGTTTTTTTGTGTGTGTGTCTGAAGAAAATTGGCCCTGAGCTAACATCTGTGCCAATCTTCCTCTATTTTGTATGTGGGTGACAGGCACAGCATGGCTTGATGAGCAGTATGTAGGTCCACACTCAGGATTCGAACCTGAGAACCCTGGGCCACTGAAGCAGAGGGCACAAACTTAACCACTATACCACCTTGCTGACCCCAGCTGTGGAGTTATTTTAAAAAAGGAAACATCTATTTTGAATAAATGGAAGTGGTGAAGTTGGAAATATAGAGAAGAAATATGTACTCCATGCCCTACTACTTAGCTCTGTAATATACACTTCACATACTTATTGTAATGTAAATTCTGATTATTGTTGTTCAGTTATAAAATTAACCTCTCAGATAAAGCACCAAAGTCTAAATTTTAATTATGGAACAGCTAGCAGCCTACAGACCTGCAGATATGTGATTCTTGTTATATGATGAAAGTAGTATTGCAAATCAATGAGCAGCATGTACTATCCAATAAATGTTGCTGGGAAATTGGTTGTCACTATGGAATAATAATAAATCCAAATAAAATTAGATTCCCCAGAGATAATTTCAAATGGATTAAACACAGATGTAAACAAGCAAAGCTCCATAATATTTAGAAGAAATGGAGAAGAATTATATGACCACATGTTATCAAATTATTTTTCAGCCAGGGCACCAAACCACAAGCAATGAAGAAAAAAGTGCTGAATTTGACCACGTTATAATCAGAAATATCTGTGCACTAAGAGACAATCTAAACAAAGTGAAAAAATAAATCACAGGAAGAAAGAGATTTTTGCAATGCACGTAATTACCAAAGAATTAGTATACAGAGTGTATAAATGATTCCAACAAATTAATAAACTCACAGAATATTGGACAAAGAATATAAACAGCAATTCACAAGTAGAAAACAACAAATGGCAATAAAAAATTAAAAGAATATTTTGGTTGCAATCAGCATATATATGTATATATGCGAGTCTGTATCTGCATATGCTCATAATTATAAATTTACATACATACACGTATACAGGTTATTTTAGAATGCGAAATAAAGTTGTATTTTAGCTTTCCTAAGGAGGTCACCAGCAAAAATGATTAAATAAAATTTCAGGAAAGCATAACTAACATCCTTATCTACAGGTCAGATACTTCACACACAGCCTTAAGTTTCACAAGAGATGTCTTCTTTTCCCAGAGACAAATTCCTCAAAACTGAAGTACGAGCTCACTACTTCTGCTTTAACTTCTATCATCATCACTTTAAAAAAAAGAATCTCTGTTTTGAAGTGCATAGTACATTTTTTGCTTTGTTTTGTTTGGGGTCTCCATGTGCAATATACTGAAGCTACATATTCAGTAAGACAAGCTGTGGATTGGGTGGACCAGAGCAATTTCTCATTCCTCTAACATGTATAGCTCATTTTGAAGAAAAGTCTCTCAATTTTCTGATCTACACTATTATCAAAAATAACTGTCAGTGGTGACAGATTGTACTAGGGTCAGGCAGAGAAAAGATTAAAGATATTTGAGCCAGATTCCGGAAAAGTTCCATTATCCTCCAAAATTATGAAAAAGAGGAAAATCCTTCCAAAGTATCCTAAAATGGAATCTTCTACACAGAAATCCTAAATGGATTTTCACTCTACTTTTTTTTATTCATGGCTACAATAACGAGGCTTATTTATTTATGAGGTCTCAGATGTAACCTAAATGACAGGATCTGAAAAGTAGCTATTTATTTTTCGTTAACATTTTGCAAAATATGGTCCTTGGTCCCATAGTTTTATTGTTTTCCAATTGTTTAGTTTTTTTAATTAACATTATATATCATTAATCTTACCTGACTATTTTTGCTATTAAAAATATTCATTTCGCAAACACTCTAGGGAATAAAACGTTTGAGAAAAAAATTCTTGGCCAAAGTTTATGATATAATACATGGACTTAAAAGATTACATGTGCTTCTAGGGGCCATTTTTTAAGCGTCTCCAAAATCGAGATTAAATGACAAGAGATGATTGCCCTTTCAAGATTCTAGCAGGTTTTAAACTTTTTTTCAAAATTGATTCAAAGGGAAAGGAAGAGAAGGAGAAGAAAGAAAAGAAGGAGATAGAGGGAAAGAAAGCAAATAGCTGCTATTATACTAAGTATTGCTCAGGCACTGTGCTAAGACTCAAATATAAAATGTCTATTTATAATCCTCATACACATCCAATGGTATAATAACACTGTATTTTACTGTTCAGGAAACTGAGACATAGAGTATAGGTAGATTGCCAAGAATGAGATATATAATCACACACACAGACACATATACACGCACACACACATATATATACACACACATATATTAGAGAGAACCAAGACTTAGATATAGATCTGTCTGGAATCCTAGGCACTTTCATGATACTACACATTCTTGTGACAAACGATTTTCACTTGAATGATGTTCATTTGTAAAGAACATAAGGTTGCCACAGAGGAAAAAAATAGACTCCAGGTCATACATAATTCCTAGTTTAATGATCATAATTTCACCATCTTCCATTTAAAAATATGTATTTAGACGCAAGGTAATAAAAGCGATGTCATTATAAGGATTACCTTGAATCCTCTTTAGCTTGAGTCAGGGGAATCATTCTCCAACTTTCTTTTTTTTTTTTTTTGCATTTAGGTTTTTTTTTTTTATTGATGTCTTAGTTTATAACACTGTGGGGTTTTAGTTGTACATTTTTGTTTGTCCGTCACCTTGTGGATGTAACCCTTCACCCCTTGTGCCCCCCCACCCCCCTTCTTTCATATTTTTGACTCTTTTTAGTAACAAACTTGCTATACACTTTCATAGGAAAAAGGACTGTTGTGCTTTATATTCCCTGTGGCTCCTTATCTGCATGGAAAACCCAAAAGTTTAAATTTCATCCCTAATGATCAGTCACCTGTGCTTGGGTCTTTGGTTACACCCCAAGCAGCCGCGTGTGGATTCTGGTGGAGAACCAGAGGCTAGCTGTGCAAGCATCTTCTCACAGTAGAGCATGCTGGTTGTAGCACAGAGTCTAGAGTCACACTACCAGCCCTGCCTGTTATTAGATTTGTGACTTTGAGCAAAGAGCTTACCTTCTCTGTAACTCTATTTTCTCATCTCCAAACTGGGAATAATAATAGCACCCATACATCACAGATTGTTTCCCTGAAAAACAGACTTAGAGAAGGAGTTCATCATGGAGGATGTTTATTAAGGAGTGTCCTTGGACTCAAAACTTGTGAAAGGGTGTGGAGGAAACAGGAATAGGCAGAGAAAGAAGTCATGTGGTGCAGACCCAAGGACCGATTTGGACAACCCCATGAGGAGCTCTGGAGCTAGAATGGTCTTTTGGAAGTGTCCAGAGTTGGGCTAAGATGACTGGGATTTTTTTACGCATGCATCAATCAATCATTAGAGGTGAGCTACCTTGGAAGGGACATGACCTTGGGTGAGGCAGCTGAGGCAATCCCTATGGAGCTGACAGCTCAAGACTTCTGCCTACTCCACTCCTGTAAGCCTGGGCAACAAGTCCTTCCTTGCAAGGGGATCTGGGTGGCACATTATAGCCTTGACCACATTATCTCATGAGATTGTTGTGGGCTAGATGAAAGAGAGAGAGATTATAAAAATTCTTGGCGTATTGTCAGGATGATGTAAAGTGTTGGCTATTATTATTATTGAACAAATAGGCAACCTCATAAAAATGAAATGTTCATATGGAAGAAAAAAATGAGCCTATAGAAAAATTGGGGGAGGAAAGTGGTTATAGTGAACATTTGTTACCGTGACATCCTTGGATAGCATTCCACTTCTTTTTGGAAACTGATACTCTCCCGTTCCAACCATGTAGTTCCAGAGGGGTTGTGAACCTTTACATGTGACTTACCAGGGGCCAATAACGGAACTGTCTTCTAACCACCAACCCTAGTCTGGTCTGGAGAGGGCATGTGATACAAGGTGAGCCAACAAGTCTTTGCCTAGAAATTTTCACTGTGGAAATAAAGGGAAGATTCCCTTCTCTCTAGCAGTTGAAAATCTGGTAGATTATGAACTCTATAATATCCCTGTAGTTAAACTCATACTCTGGGTCCTTGAAAGAGTGATAACCATAATCACTCAATCTGGCTAAGAAATTGTTTAAAGAGAGAACATAACTCAGGATGGTGAAGACCACGTCACCTACCAATTCCGGACACCACCATTCAAAAGACTGGGAAGCTCTGGGTGTTTTGAGCTGAACCACTTTGGTCCACTCTTTGTGAAGACCAGGGTCGGAGTCTTCCACAAAGGATATTGTTCACAGGACCAGAAACCACATTGCAAATCACCTGGGACAAGAGCCTTCCCAGAGCCAAGATATAAATCCGTAGTCCCTCTAATATTACCTTCCTGCCCTCCCTGAGGGATCCTGCTCAGCTAGTTTGCAGTTGCACCTGCAGTTTGAGGTATTAACACTAGAGGTCGCTCCCTCCTCATGAGCCTTTGTCCCTGCAGGCAGGGCTTTGCCTCACATCCCTGCCTGCTGTGCTTTTTACCCTAGTCTGCAGTGTCTAGAGCAAATGTAATCGTGCTAAGATTGGAAAATATCCAAGTTATACAATCTTGAAACCCCAAATCTTTGATCTACTTCCTAGAGTCATGCCACGTTCCATGATAGACATGCAAAAAGTACACTTCACCAAAAAAAAAAATCTCTCTTAATATAGTGCTTCCCTCCTCCACTCCCAACCAAAAAAGAGCCCGTGAGACTGGCTAGACCCAGTAAATCCCAAAGGCCCATTTCACCCGGGGTCCACTTATCTAGAGTAACAACAGCAGGCTGAATGACCACCTTAGCACCTTATGTTAATAACACCCCCTTGAGGTGTGAGTAAACACCCACAGAGCCTGGGCCCACCCAGATCACTGCTTTATAGGCCTTATATTCTGATAGAATAGAAGACAAACCCAGGGAAAATAAAGGGGGAAAGAGATTTTACCTAAGCCCTTGACTAGATCATTAGGCCTAAACCATCTATAGCAATCCTATTTTACAGTGGTCTTCATTGGGCCCTATAAAGAGGGACATCTATCAAACCAAAAGAAATGCCAGGATGTGTTTGAAAAAAGAGACAGAAAGAGAATTCCTGAGATACACAAGCCAAGTAGTTCCCTCCCTTGCAGAGTTAACATTAACTCCTTATTCTTTAAATTCTCTTGGATTTGATCCACCCCATTAGATATTCCTCCTTCTTAGAGTTGAAGACAGGCTAGAAGAGGTGATGAAAGAGAGGCCTCGGGCAGGGCTGGGCTGGAGCAGCCTGGAATTTCACCTAGAAACCAATAATCTCACCAAGGTTGACTCAGCTAAATATCTACACCTTTATTTTATGCTCAAAGATGGAATGTGGAGCTTGATTAATTAGAAAATATTTAAATTTAACTTAAGCTTGGCCTCTGTCTTAAAACTTCTGCCACTATTACCACTTTTCCTAGCAAATAAATTGAGACTTGTTGAGAATGGCTCCCTAAAGTGAAAGGCTAGAATTCTGAAACTGAAGTACAAATATGTTTAACTTAGCAAAGAATCTCCAGAAAACCTGGTGAGCAAAATCTGCATTAAGATAACAAGAAAAGCAACACAGATTACTGAATTTACTAAGGATTCATCTCACAGTACGAGTGATTTAAATGTCAAGACTCTACACGCTTCAAATGTGATTCAGTTTATAGCAACTTTAAATTCACACAACTTTTCAGCACCACATAGATTGCACTTAGTGAAATAAACCTGCACTTAACTAAAAGCAGACGAACTAGAAATGTTGTGAACTAAATGCTTTCATGTCATTGTCCCCATTGCACAAATGGTCATTATTTAGAAGGAACATTAATTTTATCAACTAAAGGCAATCCAATTGCATGACATTAAAATTTCTGTTCAGGTTAATTTTTTGAGCTCGTCAACAAAATATGTTCATTCTTATCAGAAATGGTCTGTAGCTGCAGTAAGAGGGATATTTGCTAACAATGAACTTCTTGACAGAAAGGGTATTTAAAGCCTGGAATAGTTACTAGGACATTGCAGTCTCTTTCCCAGAAGCTTTAAAAAGTTGAATTCACTCTCGTCAACAAATTTACTATAAGTGTGGCTCTTTGAAGGTGTACCATGTAAACCCCAAAAATATTTTCTGGACGAGTATTCTGACACCTGTTCTGCATGCACTGTATGTGTGAGTAAGAGAAAGATACATGTGCACATAAATGTTTTTCTTTCCCTGTAGAAGCAGTGGAATGCCCTGCTATGCTTTTCGAAGTGCAATCATTATGCTATTCACCAATGTTCTGCCCGCCATCCTACTCACAAGACAGTATTACTTGCAAGGGATGTGCCATCACCCCTCGGCCTAGGAGCCAGCCAGACAATGCACCAGTTGGATGCCCCATCCTCATTGTAATTCTGCCCAAGCTCTGCCTGTTCCCTCGCCTCTCCAAAGGTCAGCCCGAGGTCTGCCCTCCACCGCTAATGGGTGCACGCAGCCTGCTTACTGCTCCTGCTGTGGCAGAGGAACTCAGTCCCTTTACATCTCTCTTTTTCCCTCGCTCTCTCCCTTCCTCCCTCTTTTCCTCCCTCCCGTGCTAGCTCTCTCTTTCTCTGCCTTGCAAATGACTCTGAGGAGCTAGGCTGGTGGATGATTTATATTAAGAAAAAAAAGCACTCAATTTTTTTTTTTTGAACTGGGCTCCCTGAGAGCACTCAGGGCTGCCTCGTACTGCTCAGCGCCTACCTGCTCAACTGCAGGGAAACAAGCTTCTGAAGGCTTTAATGGGATTTCGCCTGAGGCTGTTTTATTAAGATGTCGGCTTTTTCTGCTGCCTCTGCAGCTGACACCATTCACTGTCAGCTGTCCCCTCCCCTTCCCGCCCCCATGGCCACCCCCGCAACAATGCACCAAATTATTCGCTTCATTTAGTGTTCATGGCTCAGTGTGGGCAAATTGGGAGAAGGAGCCCTACTGGGCCAGATGAACCAGGCAGAGAGGTGAAAAGCCACTGTGCTACTTAACTGGGGGTTTGAAGGGAGGAGGGGGCAAAAAAGGGAGGACTAAATCAATGCCACTGGGGCACACTTCCATTCTATTAGGAAGAGGCATATTCAGTACCAACATACCCATTCTGGAAGTGCATTTACGTTACTCATTTACATGAAACCTTCATCTGGGAAAGTCTGTATACAAAGCTTTGTATAATTACCTATAATATACAATGCGCATTGTATACACATTGCAGAGCAGTTTGGAAATTATGCCATTCAATTAACGACATACTTTTTACAAGAGAAGAAAATCAGCATGGAATTATGTTTTTATGAATGCTCTGGATTATAGATATATATATGGATATATATATATATTCTTTTTCTTCTACATTCTGGAGAGAGATTTGACTACAAAGTGGAAATTAACATAGCCAGTGGAGGTGGTGAAAGGCAGTGGGTTTATGCTTCTGTGTGTGCATGTGTATGTGTGCATGTGGGCAAGAGTGTGTGTTTGAGGTATGTTTGCAGGATGGGGAGAATGTTTACAACAAAACAGCCCATTCTTAACTACCTGCTGTTTTTGCAGCAAGAATAAATTAAATGCAGCGCAGTAGTAGCAGTGGTCAGGCTCTGGTGTCAATGGTGTCATCTAATTAGTAGGGAAAATTTTATGTTTATGTAGAACAGATCTATTAAGTGCTCAGAACATTTTCTGAGTAATTTATACAGAGGGATAACACAGGGAAAACTTGCCATGCCCCCATTTTATGGGTGGGAAACCTAAGGGCACAAAAGGAAAAGGCAATTTACTCAAGATAATATAGCAGTTCAGTATCAGGTGCTGAGAAAACCATTGCCTTCCATTTCCTTTGATTGACTTGTCCAATAATGGGGTGTTACAGGAATGCTTTCACTTAGAAGTCGTTCACTCACTCAACAAATACTTACTGAGTCCCCTATTTTGCACCTTCTATGCACTATTCCATGTATTAGGCTCAAGGTGAAAAACGGAAAGCAAAAACTACTGTTAAGTCTGCTCTCGTGGAACTTCCAATTTAGTAGAGGATACCGACATTGGTGAAGCAATCACAACTCCACCTGCTGGTACAATGTAATGAGAGCCTTTTTCAGGAGGATTTGAGGCAGTTTGGAGAATCAGATGAGATTTTCCTGAGGAACTGGTGGTGGATCTGAGATCTGAAGAACTAATAGGAGTTAACTAGGTGAAGCCATGTGTGTATGGGACGGGGAGGATGTTAGGACATACGCGTACAGAGGCCGTCTGGCAGGAGCAAGATAATGCTTTTAAGGAAATAGTGTGTGACGATAGCACAAATATCAAGCAGACAGGTAATTCAAAGTGTTCCTGGAGAGGTCAGGTTCAGAGCTCAGAAAGCCTAGGAGGTCTCTCTCTCAAAAGCACTGAAAAGTCTTATGCTGTTGAAAGGTTTTAAACTGTGGGAGCATTTGAGTGGAGGGTACAGTATCACACGATTCTCATTAGTAAGAGGTCACTCTCTCTCTCAGTATGGAGAGTAAATTGAAAGGGTGCCAGAGCGGAAGCACAAAAATATCTAAGGGACTTTTGCAGGGGTCCGGGGAGAAAGAATAGTAAGTTGAACTTGAGTGATGACAAGGAAGTTGGAGAGAAGTGGATGATGCTAAGAGATCGGCAGCACGTAAAATGGTAGGTGCTACTAATAGTGAGGGAGGAAGATCGAAGTCTCAAAGGTAATTTCTAGATTTCAGGCTTGAAAAATGAATGAATGGTGGTCCCATTTACTGAGACAGAGAAACACTGGAAGAAGGCCAATGTTGGTGGATGCAATCCTTGAGTTTGGTCTGGATACGCTGTGAGGTGCTTTTGAAATTTAAATCGCAAAGCATCAAGTATGGAGGTGTTGAGTAGCTATTGATATAGTCTAGTGCTCAGCACAGAGGTCTAGCCTGGAGATTCGTGTGGATTATCTGTGCATTGGTGGTAGCTGATACCAAGGGAAATTCGTAACATGAATTAAAAGGAATAGAAGAAGAACTAGGAATGTCATATTTATTGGGTGGCTAAGAAAATTGATCCTCAGTGGAAACTGAGGAGTAGCCAGAGAGGAAAAAAACCGTCAAGAATGAGTGATGTCAGGAAATAAAGTTTTTCAAAAAAGACACAATGCAGTTTCGCACAGGTGTCAAGTGCAAAGAAGCCTAACAAACATCTATTGAATTGTGCAACGTGGAGCCTATTGTTTCGTGATTACTGTTGGATCAATGGGAGCCATAGAAGGGCAACTGGAGTGGACCCAATAGTCTAACCTAAGAACAGTGACCATTCTCTATTTGCTTAGGATTGTCTGTTATCCTGACAGAGATATCAATATCACTTCTGTCCCTCTCAAAAGTGTCATTGTTTAGACAACAAAATTTATGAGCTCAGAAATTTTGGGTCTGCGTCCTTTCATGCGTTGTTCACACTTCTCCCTTCTTGAATTGCCCTTCTCTAATCCATAACCAATCTCTATCAATTCTGCCTTACAGATCTAAAATGTGAGTACTCTTCCATCTCTGCTGCCAATACCCAAGTCCAAATCATAATCATCTCCTGCCTGTATATCGATAGCCTTTCCTGGTTCCATTCCAATCTATTCTTTAGGTAGCAGCCGCAGTGAAAATTTTTAATCATAAAACAGGTCATGTCACTTTCCTGCAAAATGAATGAAAGAATGAATGACAACCTTCAAAAGCTTTCCACTGACCTTAAAATGAAAACCAGACTCCTCAATTATTGCCTACAACGTTTGCCACGATACTGACTCTGTATATCAATCAAACTTCATGTTATCTCACACACCTAGTCTCTCTCCCTAAACTATAGCAAAATTAAACTCATATAATGTATTCAAAGTGATGCAAGCCTTCCTCACACAGATGTTGCCAATATTGTTTTCTTGCCTAGAAATATTTAGCTCACCCTTTACTTAGTGAACACCTATTCATCCTTTAGGTCTAAGTCTGAAAGCCAAAGTGTTAGCTGTGTCCTATACTTCCACAATGTAAAATAATTCACCTTATTATTCTCTTATGCAGCATCCTGTTCTTTTCTTTCATAATAATTTTCACAGTTGCAGTTATAACTTTGTGTGTTTACTTATTTTACGTCTATCTTGTCAGTAGATTCTAATCTCAATGAAGACAGGGGTAATGCATCTGTGTTCATATTGATATCCTGATCACAGCACGGTACTGGTCACATCTTCTGGGTTCACAAAATATATTTCAACCCAGATTGGTTATGTACCAAATTTATGCTAAGCACTGTGTTATGGTCCAGGTAAGGATTTCCTGGGTTAATGACCATTCTAGGGTTAAAGCCTATCAAGTAAACACTGTTTTGTTACAAGTCATTCTTTAGTTACCAAGTAAAGAGTTAAAGCTCATGGATCTCAGATATAAAGGCAACTGACACATCCTGTTTATGATGCTATAATGTAAATTTAGACATCAAGATTATGTTGGTAAGGAAATGTGTGATTAAGTTTTAGGCACACATTTTTAAAGGATTGGTGAGTGTTTTCTGCATAAACACCCTTAGTGTTCTTGGATACCTCAATTCCTGAATACCTTTCCCCTCGAAATAACTAATAACAAAATTAGCTGACTCCTACTTTCTTGGTCACTCCTAGTAAAAGTGAGGAGCATAAATGACCATCTCTCCAGAAAAATCTGAAGCAACTAGACAAATTCATGATATTGCTATAGCAATTGTAGGATCTACTGATGGAAAGGCCATCTTCCTCTGGCTGGAGAAAGTATGGCTTTCAGAAAAATATTTATATCATCTTTCATCAACACCAGGGAGGGCAGCCACTGTCTTGATTTTTGACCCTTAAATCACCTCTAGATTTGGATCTTGTCTTTCTCCATTTATTTGATTAGGGAGGTTGGGAGGCTGAAATAAATTTGCTTGAGCTTTAGTAATCCCTTGAGTTTGTGCCCCTTGAAAGCTCTGCTCACCAAAAGGCAAGACCCTGCTCTAACTTTATCCCTACAGTTAGAATATTCATTTGTAATCTGTCAAATATAGGTATTATGGGCTAGGTACTGGAAATTCAGAGGGGAAAGATGAAGTGCCAAAGTTCAGAAGAAGAAAATAACTTTTGATTAGACTATTCGTGAACCAATTGGTAGATGAATAATTCCTCTAGTTATTCACAAAAGCAGGCAAATAATGCACTTGTGCACACATGCACACACACAAAGACTAGAGTCTCATAGGTTTATGTCCAAAAATTCAAACTGTAATGAATTGGAAAACATCATCAATGGCCCAGATTTCTTTGTTCTGTATTTTTTATCTCTGTGAATAGTAGTTCTAACCACTCAGTTAGAAATATGGGTCATAAATGTGGGTCAAATTCTTGATTTCTTCATCTATCCCCTTCTTTCTATTTATGTTAGTCTAGTTTCTTCAAGAAGCAGACACCAAACAGGATTAAACATGCAAGATACTAAGGGAAACACCCATAAGAAAATGTGAAGGGGGTTGGGAGGATGGAAGACATCAAATCTACATGCAGCTAGGATTGCAAAGGGAAGAGACAGAGAGGGAAGGAAAAAAGAGCGGGTGGAGGGGGAAAGGAGGAAGGAAGGAAGGAAGGAAATTAATTAGTTCGGGTAGAAGCATCTTAGACGGTAATGCAATTCTAAGTAAACACTGGCAAGACCATCAGGGAGTCTTTGAGTCAAAGTCACTCCATCAGAGGAGTTCCACTTCCCTGCCTTATTATCCCTGATGCACTTAGTTTGGGGCTGGCAATAGCCTAGGGGGCATGTGGTCTCAGAGAAAATGCAGAGATGGACTTCAGAGTACAGCACCTAGGGCCCTCAGCCAATTACAATCTCGGCAGTTGGAGACCTGGGGCTCCTATCTCAGGGATGCCGTACTATCCTTACTGGAGTTACTTTAGCTCAGAACATCATCTCTCAACTAGACTAATGCCATAGTCTTGTCTCTGACCTCCATACCTCCAGTGTCAGCCCCTCCCAAAAGACACACCTTTCTCTTCATAATCATTTATCCTCACTACAGTCAAAGTTTTGTTTCTGTCCTTTTTTTTTTAATGTGAATTTGAGCATATAATCACTTTGTTTACAAACCTCAATGGCTCCCCAGCAGTCTCAAGATAAAATCTAAATTTGTTCTATTGGACCAAAGAACATTGCATGACTTGACATTCCTCTTATTTTTTTGATCCTTTTTATTTTGCACAGCTACCTCTGAATGATTTGCCATTACCAAGCCAGATTATTCTCTCTGGTCTTTAAGCCTTTGCAGGTACTATTCAGGCCACCAGTAATGGCTTCCTCTCTTCCTTTAAAACTTTCTCACTTCAGGTTTTGGCCAACATGTCATCTCCTCTAAGAAGTCTTTCCTAAGCTCCAGGTCAGGGTACTCCTTATATGTGTTCTCATAGAACCCGGAGCTTAACCAAATGTGTTTTACCCTGCATTGTAAATGCTATTTGCTTGTCAGACTTCCATTGGTAGCAAACACTGGACTGTTTCTTCACCCAGGTCAGTTTACGGTAAATAGCATTAAATATTTGTTGAACACATGAATAAAGTAATCACACTTAATTGACAGTATAATACAGAAAAGGGAGTGATGAACTGTTGATAATGAAGATCAGTATTAAAAGTTTGGGTTCCAATAAGGAGCAGAGGAGTGAGACAAACTACTGTTACTGAATGTTATAATGCAAATAAAAGAAAGTCTGACAAAGAAAAAGTGTGAACTAGGAAAAATGCCAAATAATATCAGCTACTGAGTTTTCACACAAACTAAAACCTCCCTCATGAAATTTTTCACTGTGAGCCTTTTAGCTTCTGAATTTGGTGAAAGTGTGTACGCTTATATATGATACGAAAATGAAACTCTTCTACAGGTTAAGGTATATGTATAGACGCAAATGTGATATCACATTTAAAGTTTCCATATTTTTCAGATTAAAAGGGGTTGGGAGTATCTAGGTGATAAGTTAACATAATGTTATGCCTCAGACAAAGGAGAAAAAAATTTTAAGTATTATCTCTCTCGGAGACTCAGAGACACTAAATTCCACCTAGAGTCTGTAAACTTTTCTTCCCAGGCTTGATGGCCATTGCTGCAGCTATATTAAGGGCTTACTTTTTCTCTTTTCTCAACAAGTCTTACTTCTACATAGCTTAAAATAAAATGGTGGAAAATTCAATAATTATATCTGTGATAATTTTGGCTATATCTGGAACACAAATTTAGAGATTAGGTAGCTTTATGATTCATGATCACCATGTTTCTTCATGACCTTCCAGATAATAATAATAATAAATAATATTTTAACAACAATAATGTAGCTAAATTATATTGGGCATGCCGGAATTAAAATAAACTCAGTTATTTGATATTTAGGCATAATTTTTTTATATGCCATTTGTTACTTCTACAATATGATGATAAATACTGTCCTTAGAAAGACCATAAGATTATGAAAGACATTATAGTGTATTTTCTATTATTAAAGTAAAATTAAACAATTTTCAGTTACAGGACACTTTTCTCCTTCACAGTGGATAAAAGCCAACTGTGTGTAAAGGAAAGATACATGTTCTGGAGTCAGATAGACTTGGTTTGAAACTTGGTTTCATGAATTAAAAGCTTTATGACCCTCATTGTTTATTTAAACTCTCTGACCTTTGGTTTTCAATAGCCGTAACCTGGGTTGTCCAGAAAACAGAGATCAGGGCATAGCTGACTTGCTAAGGCTTTACTAAGTGGTGCAATCCAAGGGCAGTGAGAGTGAGCAGAAAAGAAAAGTGATTCAGGGAAAGAACAAAAGCAAGTACGAGAGGGTACATTATCAATTTGTCCACCTTTTCAGAAAAAAAAAAAAATATATATATATATATATAACAGGCAGTGGCTTGGTCTTGTGGGATCTCTTCCAGACAGGCTTTGTGGAAACACTGTACCTTGGAATAATCCATCAGAAAAAGGAAAGGAGAGGGATTTATCTTCTTGATCTTTCCCATCTCCTCCTGACTCCTTGGTTGAAATTCACCCAACAGGGCATGAATTCTTCCACTCACAGGTTGGCTTTCCTCCAGGTGGCCCCACACCACACTGCTTCATGTGAACTCAGCAGTGGTAGGAACCGTATTCTCTGTGGGTCCAGTTTGGATGGACCTGGACTCTGTGCAGCAAGTGACATATGTTGTCCTGGGACACAGAAATAAAAAAGGAGAAGAAATAATAATGACTCTCATAAATGATGTTTAGGATAGTGGTGGCTATGGGCATTTTACCCATTCATTTTTTCTTCCATTTTTGATAAGAATTTATTATACTAAATATCAGGACTATACTTGTTTGGGGACTAACATGATGAAAATTCAGATCCTGCTCTCCAAGAGCTTATAGACATATGTGTGTGTTTCTGTGTGTGTCTGTTGGTGTGCACGCATTCAGGTCATTAAGATACATAGGAAAATTATTTAGAGTGAATGTGAACATTAGTTGTTTTGCTTGTGGGGGTAGAAGTTGCCTCTTTTGGAAGTCAAAAACTGCCAAAGGGTCTTATTGCGTCATAGTTTCTGGTATTTTCCATTTCTTTGGGAAATGGAAAGTTTTCCTGGATTTGCTTCTTTCAGAAAAGAACCAATAGAAATAATTGCAGAAAACACTGTGTTTTCCACATCTTTATTGGGACTATTTCCTTTGCGATTTCAGTTTCCTCTGCAGTGATGAGTTAGCACCAAGTTCAGGGTCAAGGTGACTCAGAGCTTAAATAATCTCTTGTTTTAAGATCCTGGGAGTCATACCACATGTGAGAGGGAGTTGCTGTTATAACCCTCAGTCTCATAATCCTGAAAGTCTAATGTTACTCAGGGAAATATGGAATCAAGAAAAACTGCCTCACCCTACCCCCTATTTCTAGTCCATCTTTATGTTCCATCATTCTTTGGTTTGTGGACATCCTTGGACTTGAGGGAGAATTCAACAAAGATAGCTTCTATCCTGAGAGGTAAGGCTACTCTCTAGAGTAGCTATCTCATATTCAAATATTTCCAAGAATAGTTTGGGAACCTTAGTTAAAACCATGCACCACTGAGGAAAAAAATATCTATGAGTCAACTTTTATCTGTAAAGGGATGAATGAGTAGAGGGGCAGTCAGCCTACCCCAGTACAAATTAAAATCTGCACAAATTACCACCATGTTTATGGAAAAACTCTGCAGTTGTAAGACAGCAGTGATAGTGTCTCACTGTTTGTTTGACTTCTTTACTTTCTTACCACTTTCTCTTATCTCCCTAACTGCTTGTCAAAGAAAAGGCATCAAGTGCTCAAATAAGGACAAACCGATAATGGAATAACTTCTTAACTTTTTAATAATCTTTGTGTTCTGTTTAAGAAATCTTTACTGGGCTGAGACTTGAGAACAGACAGAATTTTATAACCTTTTTTCACAAGCACTTCCATTAATTTACAAATAGGAAATCGTGTAGACTATGATAGAACTGTCTATTTTGTGCCGAAATTTCGAGAATTTTTTTTATTAGAGTCTGTTCACAGAGTGAGAATGTGCACCCCAAACATTGTCAGGATCATTTTAGATGTGAAATTGGGTTACAATTCGATGAGGGAGGCTGGCACAAGGGGAAGAGTTTTTCTGAGGCAGGGTGAAAGTACAATATACCCATGTGATGAGAAAAAAAAGATGAAAAAGGAAAGTACATGATTAAATTTAGGCACATAAGCTCCAGTATATTTCTTTTTTTTTTTTTTTTTGGTGGAATGACTGTAAGTTAACAAGTTAGAATCCCCTGAGTGCCTGTCAGTCCTTGGTTAAGAGTTGATTGTTCATAGAGACATAGTCATCTGTAGGCCACTAAGGTACCATGGAATGCCCTGTAACAGTTCTGCCTTAGGCTTTGAGAGAAAAACTCCTTATAATAGTAACTCATTAAAATGGTCTTCAGTTAACTGAAAGAGTTAAGATCCTTCCTCGGCCCCTGACACTCAGAGAGAGTGTGGGGTCTAGGAATAATTGGGCCCTCTGAAAATTATCAGTTCAATTCTGCCGTGAATGTATTTTAAATTATTTCAAGAGAAGGAGAACAAATTAGTCCACACAGAGATTCATATGAGATTTAAAATGTCTGTAGCTGCATCTTGCTCCTACTGTATAACTTTATGACTTTGGATAGTTAACAAAGTTAAACAATATTATCGTTAGCTTTAAAAACTTAAATCTGTATAGGAGTGGGCATTGCTGGAATCGTCCTAAGGTAGAACTATTTTTTTACCTTTTTTTTTTTTTTACCATGTCCCTGTCACTGATCATGGTTGCTCTGCCAGGAGGAATTCAATTGCAAATGTATTACCTCTACATGTTTTCCAAGATGAATACGATAACGAAAGAAAGAAAGAGAGAGAGAGAGAAAGAAAAGTAACTCTAAGAGAATCTGCTCTCTCAGTTAATAGTGCAAATTAAAACATAAACTCACTCATAAAAAGTCATACTTCAAAATTATAAGGTGGCAGTTGTGTAACATATTACTAAATGCTAGAGATGTACAGAGTTTAGGCCCAACTTTTTGTCTGTAAATGTTAATCCACTAAACACATCAAACCATCACCATCACATATACTATAAACTCGTGTGTGCAGAGCCCTGTTCTATAATGGTGATTCTAAACCATAGAGGTGTTGGCAATGGGTAGAGACACTTGATTGTCACTACAAAGCGTGGGGGATGCCACTGACCTCTATTGAGCAGGGGCCAAGGATGCAACTAAATAAACATCCTATGATGCACAAGATAGCCCCCCAGAACAAAGAATTATCAAGTTTCAAGCATCAATAGTTCCTCTGTTGAGAAACACTATGCTATACTTAGGTAATACAAAGTAGTATAGCGCATATTTTTTTTTTTTCCTCTCAAAGAGCTATACCATTCTAGGTGGAAACACAAACAAAGTAAACATATGGTTATACAAGTTACCATATAGAGTATCAATTTACTGATATAAATAATACATGACAATGTTGCAGAGGATGGAGCTGTGAAGGAGGAATGGGGAGCCTGGAGAAGCTCACCCTGGTGAGATCTTAATGAAAAGTTAAGACTTTGACAAGTGAAGAGTGGGGTTTAGGGCCAACAGGACCAAGATGCAAACATATCCTCAGGAATACTGAGAAGCAAGTCCACCAGGTGACTAGAATGGAGGACTAAGTGGTAGTAGATGAGATTGGAAATAAAAACTGGGGCTGAAACATGGAGGACATTCTACATTACCCTAAGAAATTTAGATTTCAGTCTATAAAATATTGGAGAATCATTTAAGGGTTTTTGTTTTGTTTTGCTTTGGTAAGGAGGATTGGCCCTGAGCCAACATCTATTGCCAATCTTCCTCTTTTTGCTTGAGGAAGATTGTACCTCAGCTAACAGTTGTGCCAATCTTCCTCCATTTTGTACGTGGGACACCTCCACAGCACGGCTTAATGAGTGGAGTGTAGGTCCACACCTACACTACCTACCACATGGGATCTGAACCCATGAACCCTGAGCCGCTGAAGCAGAGGGAGCGAACCCAACCATATGCCACTGGGCCAGCCCCCACTTAAGGTTTTTAAACAGCAAAATGATACAATACTAACAAACTTTACGTTTCACAATTTCCTTATTTCTCTATTTCCGTATATCATATTAGTTCCCCAAATTTGCAACTGGTTTACCTTTCTTGAAAACCATTTTTGATACTTTTTCTTTGCTTGAAATGATCTACAGTTGCACAAATGCCAAGTTGTTGACTTCACTATTTCTAGAAAAGGAAATGCTGCACCTTTGGAAATTTGAATCAGAACTTAGTGGTCACGTGTTTCCTCAGATGCGTGCTGACTATTCTTGTGACAACACTGCCTCTTCCTACCCACAAGAGAACTGGGAGGCAGAGTCTTCTAAGTCATTTGCCTTCTATTTCTAAATCCATGAGCACAGCACAGATAAAAGGCTTGGGATAAAACACATTTCTTGGGTGTGGAGATGTAGAACTCCTCAGAAACTAGCACTCATTGGTGTTATGTGCTTTAAATCTCTAATATCATGAAAAAACAGCAAATTTTATTTGGGGCTGAGCAAATGGAATCATAACTTGTGTTTTTCAATGTGCATGGCTTGCTGTGTGCTTTTGGCATTTCTGGCAGTCACTATTGTGTATCCCGTTGGGAAATTAAGGCTGGCTGCGGGGAACAGAAGCACCATGTTCCCCTCAAATTTCTTGAACCCATTGGCATGTTCTTTCATGTAGAAATTAGCAAATGTGTGCAGGATCATGTATCAATGGAGGCGTTGGGTGGAAGTGAACTTAGATGTCTCTAGTCTTCCTTTCCTCTGTCAGTATTTAAAAGAGCTCCTGTTTCTATGACTACAAGTGAGGCTATGTTATTTCCTACCCCCAACTCCAGGAGACAATGCAATGAAAATTGGGAAATAGAGGGGTCAGGGAGAGTGTCAGTGAGTTTAACTTAATGGCTCTCAGGTAGTCATTTAAAAATTGTTTTTAAAAGTTGATATGATTGATGTCATGCCATTTTTAGTTATTAAAGATGAGATAGTGAATGATCTTGTCCTTTTCAGAAACACACACAGAAATGCCTCTTCTTTGATTTTTTAAAAAATTGCATATCATTTTTCATTTGGTTCTACTTCTTTTTCTTTTCCTTTAGATTTTTTAGTAGTTTTATTTGTAATTTTGTGTGGAGATCTAGAAGAGAGGGAAGTAATATCAACAAAGCTTCAGCACTATTTAAAGTCCTCATTTGCTATAATCTTATAGCAGTGTATATACATATTAAAATTCATTTCATCTCTAATCTCTTTCAATTAAAAAGACAGGGTTGCCTTCAGCTTTTTGAAATTTATGATATGAAACACCTTAGATGTTCTATAACTGTTAAACTGAATTTTATTTAGTATTTTGATTATAAATTAGGGAAATGGTACATTAACTCCTTTCTGAGGCTAAGATTAAAAAGACTTCATTTATTGGCTGTTGTTGTAGTGTTTTGCAACATATGTTATATTTATAATTGCCTTATTAAATCTTATACATTGTAAGTGATAATCATATTGCCCAGAGCTATAAAATCATCAAAATATATAATGGCATTTTAAGTTGTTGTATCTACAAATGGGAATTTTTATTTTTAGCTTTTTAATAATGTTTTCAACTGAGTGTTGGAAACAGTCATCAGCTATTCAGAAGAGAAATATTACTTCCACTAAATATTTGGTAAGGATATTAAAAGGAAATCATAGTCAAGTCTCAGCCAGGTAAGTATGGACATTATAGAACAATTTCACTGTAAAAAAGAATTGAATGTAGGCCACGGTTTGATGGAGATGACACAGACAGATAAAATCAGGTTCATAGGGCTGGTTCAAGCAATTCTCTCTCTGCTGGCATTGTCTCTCTCTTTCTTACTCCTCTTAGTTACAGCCATGAACTTAAACTGTGATACCCCAATTAATGTCTGCTTCTTCTTCTTTTCCTCTTCCCCCTTCCCTCCTACTTCTTGAAGAAAATGTTCTCAATATTTTGTCCTTCAAACTCATCTCTCTTTTCAGTTTTCCCATCATCATACTTTTCCATAGTATTATTCAAATGCAGAAGTGAATTCTAAAATATTAATTTACTTATAGCCCAAATATCTTTCCCAAGTTCCAGAGAAGTGTCAGCAATGGCTGGTTGGACACATCCTCTTGGAATTTTTCCTGATGTCCTACTTGTCCCTTAAACTCACCATGGCCAGAAATAAACTCATCATCACCTTTAAATAAGCTCCTTATTCTAACCTATTAATTATTTCAAAAGGTTTGGGCTAACCAGTGCACAAAAGGATCTCCAGATCCAAAGTCAGGGAAGGACATCGACTCAGACTCAGTATAAAATTTCCTTCACTTAAGTTTACCACCAAACCAGCCATCTAGAAATCAAGGGCATGAACAAAATCAAGGACTTGAAGAAAAAAATCAACAATATAAGTGGGCACAGCCTCCAGTGCCTCTCCCTCTTTCATTGGAAGCATAACTAAATTCTGGTCTTCTGAACATTCTAGACAATTTCTCCAGGTCAGAGGAGCCTAAGATCAAAGTTTATATGCCTTCATTCTGGTAGGCTAGAAGAGGTACCTTTTCCACAGCAAGACTTATAATTTCTATTTCTTATTTTATCACTGGGCCTACAGCACTCCTGGCTATGGCTTTTCCACCACAAGAATTGTCACCCTTCCTGGCTGTCACTCCAGCTTATAACTTTGAAATCATCTTTGCGTCTTCCCTTTCTATAGTTTCCATATCCAATTAATTTCAAAGTGTTGCAGATTCTACTTCCACATTGATCAACCCCTCTTTCCCTCTTCTATTTACATTCCATCTCTTCAATTTAGATCATTAATATCACCAAATGCCAGAAGTAGTAAACTTTATCAGGCATATAAAATCATTACTTAAAAGATCCGATTGTGTAGCTGGAAAGGTGTTACTGTTATAACTGGTTTATATGCGCTGGCAGTGTATGGGAAAAAGAGAACCGCATTATTTCCTTAGGAACTGGATTTGTCTCTATAGTGATTAACACAGAGCAAATGCTCATAAAATATTGTTGAATTAAATTCGGATGTGTTTTGATCTATCTTCTGCAGGAATATTTCACCGAGAATATACTATATGAAATTTCATGACTTCTTTACTAAAACATCATCACATCTGAGGTGTAAATTAGTTAAGAAGAAATGATGTGCCATGATCTTTAGGTGTGAAAAACAAAATAGAGCTTCACTTGTTGGATAAAATTTTTCGTAAGTGATCACAGCATACCTAAAACAACTCCTTGTGCCAAACTATATTGTAACTATTCAATGAAGTCTCAAATGACAAACAATATTTATTTATAAATGTTCAGCATAGGAAAAAAAATAAAACCATGAACTATGAATCTATCATTTCCATTCTACCATCAGGCGTAGTCCAAGACCCAACCTAAAAATATCTCATGAGGCAAAGTCTTCATGATCCCAGACAAGTGTATCTTTCCCTATTTGATGCACTCAATATCCTATTGAAGAAAAAGCCATGGAAGTATTTCCCAGCATGCATTTTTTCAAGGAACACATTTGGAAAGACGAGTGGGAAGAGATGATGGATTAGACTTGAAAATATGTACTCCCTGAAATCAAAAACCTTTGCATTTGAATGTGTGGGTATACATGCATGCACAAAGGCATTAGCATGTTAGGAACTAAAAATCAGAACTGTAAAATTTAGACCGCCGAGGACCTATTTTCAGTAAAAGATTTCCTTCTGTAAAAACATGAGATATGGCAATCCTCACTAGAAGGAGCCATTATTCCTTCTGCGTCCTCTGTTTTGCTACAACATTCAGCAAAGGAACCCAGAGGAAAGGTATGGACACATCTGATTAAACTGGACCTTGGACAAGCAGGGCTTGAAGAACAGTAGATGAGGATGGAAATGTATTGCTCTTGCTTTTCAGAAGCAGAAGATGAAAAAAGTCTTCTGAATATTTGGAGAACTGAGTGGGGGTAATAAGGTAGGTGGTAGGAGAAAAACTTGACAAAACAACAAAAAATAAAACCTAGGCCTAGAAGAGAAGCCCTGGACTAGAAGTCAGCCATCCTGGGTTTTATTACTGGTTCTACTAGTAAAGAAATATGTCTCCAGGAATGACTTTCTTGCTTCTTGGGCCTTCTGTGTACTCATCTGTGAAGATAAAATATCCGTGGAATTTGACCTCTAAGGACCAACCTCCTAGATTCCATAATCTGATGGTTTTCTAAACCCGAGATACTCTGGAATCCTTTCTCCATCCATATTGGACTCTTTCTCCTAACACAACTGTGCTGATTCTTCAGCCGACTTTAAGTCCTGAGACTGGGGACACAGACTGAAGGAAGGAGAAAGCTCCATTACAGAGTAGGTATTCATATTCACTGTGAGATTCAGGGACTGTGAAGAGGAGTCCTAGACTGGTTAAATAAACTATGGTCTATCCACGTAACGAAGTGAAAGATCTGAGGAAGATCACTATATGTTGCCACAGTACACTCTCTAAGACATATTATTCAATCAAAAGCAAGGTGCAAGAGAACATGTAGTTTGCTATCATTTTTGCTAGAAGGAGGCAGGGTACATGTACATATTTGCTTATATTTTCAAAATGAAATGATGGAAGTAAACAAAGGGCTAATAAAATGGAAGCTAGAGTTCTTTGAATGAATTTTGATTTATAGTTTCCCATTTGTAACTATGCAAATATTTTGCATATGTTTTTAAATATATCTAATCAAACAAACAAAAAATTCTAAGAAGTAAAAACAAACTGAAACAAAGGAATCTAATTATATTTCAATTAGGATGCAAATATACACATAGAAAATTATTTCTTGTGATTTTAAAAGAGAGTAAGTTGTCTATCTAAGGACTGTACGAATGCACACCCACATGTATTTAGTAATCCTAACATGCAGTCATTGGGTTATTGTAGAAATCTTGATTTTATGCTAATATAATTGAGAACTAAAGTTTTCAGAGTAAGTAAAAAGCGATGCAAATACAAAATCAAAGCAATTAATGGACCAAATGCCATTGACTTAAAATATATCTTATGAGTCCTAAACTGCAGCATCAGGGTCATTTCTTTAGTTTTACTCTTGATTTTATTTTAAACCCTAAACAGAAATATGCTTGTTAGATTAGTCAGGGTCAATGAGGAAAACTTGAAGAAAGGGGGGAAAGGAAAATAGCACAATAGAAATAAATATGGTAGCTATAATTTTTCACACATAGTTTGCACTAGGTACAGTGCTAAGAGCTTCCCAAGCATTTTCTCATTAAATACTCCCAGCAATATTAGGAGGCAGGTGCAATTATGATCCCCAGCTGTGAGCACCAAGCTGTACAGATTTTAGGTAAATTTTGATGTGAAAGAGCAGAAAAGGAGCTTAGTGTAAAGTAACTCAGTGTAATTGAAAACTTTGGATTCATACTTACCTGAGTTTGAAACTGAATTTTATTTGTAAACATTAATTTATTCACCTTATTTAAACACTCCAAAACCTTGTTTTTCTCAAGGCCAAGAATGGGTATTTTAATATCTACAGAGTTAACCTGGGAATCTAGACTGATTTGCCTTCTTTTGGACTAAGTAGTGTAATGTTATTAGTAAAAATACATTGCAAGTATAATCTCAAGCATAACTTGTATCTATTTAATAGTTTCCTTCCACACAGACCCTAAAGAAAAGTTCCTGTAGTGGCTTTAGACATCTTTCTAGTAGGCAATGACCAAAGTACTACGGAGATCTGGATACCAGTAAAATATATGAGTCACTAGTAAGTCCAAAAAGGGAAACAAAGTAGCTAAAAAATGTAAAGAAAATTCACTTCCTTTCTTCAAAGAGAAATTTGGCCTTTACCATAGGAGTGCTCATTTCACACATCCACGTCATTCACCATCCTGGTTCCTATTGGAGGCAGAGTCCATTTTAGATGAAGTTGCCTTTATTTGACCAACACTGAGATGCCTCATAGGCTAGGGGCTTTCCTGTCTTCCCCACTTTCTATCTCTTCTACCACCTCCCTTCAATGCCGAAAACATACAGACTTTGTATTTGAGTCCTATTCTTCCTTCAAGGCTTGTTTTGATCCCCACCTCCACTCTGAGATTACTTTTGCTCCAGAGTTGTACTATTGTTCATACTACTACTTACTTGGCATTTACTATCTGTTCTCATGCACTAAGTTGTTTTTGAATCACATGCTCTGTATCTATATCTATCTATCTATCCATCTATCTATATCTATCTATCTATCTATCTATCTATCTATCTATCATCTATCTATCTATCTAATCATCTCTCCATCTATCCATCCTAGGCATAAGTTTCTATGTACAGAAGTTTTGTTCTTGACATCTTGTTTTTTTGTTCCATGTGGATATGCATTTGATGCAGAAACATTTACTGGAAAAAAGTAATCTTTCCTGATTGCACCACAATGCCATATATATCATAAATTAAGTGACTGAATTTGAATGAGTCTGTTACTGGACTGCTGAATTTGTTTTGCTATTAAATTTGTCTACTCTAGTATAACACTATTTTGATTCATTGAGTAAGAAGGGATACACATGCATTAAAGGAGAGATTGGGAAGAAGATGCCACTTGTCTTGGATTTGATTCAAAGGAACTTCCTAGTGATAGTGAGATAATAAGGTCAGTTCTCTCATTTATGAGCATGGAAGAAACGAGAAACACTTCAACTTCTTTCCAGGTGTACATCTCTCCTTCATACTTTGTAAGTGACCATTTTGTGATTGAGCAAATGGAGAAAAAAGGTTTCACTTGTTGTTTTCTCAAAATGAGACTATACAGTCCTACACTGTGAATTGGAACTTCAGAATAAACGTAGTTAAAAGTAATTGTGGACTGTAAGTTTTCCTTTAGCAGGGAGAAAGGGCATAGTTTTGGTCTTACCTCATTATTCCAAGAACTCCGAAAATATTAGAGGAATTTTCCTATACATCTTTATGACACAATTAAAGGAAGAGAAGGAAAGTGAAAAGAAAACTAACATTTGTTGGGTCTCTCAACCTGTTAGTCATTAAGCTAAATGTTTTAGACATGTTATGTTAAGTTTTACAACAACATTGACTAGTAGATAATATTATATCATTTTATGTATGAGAAAATAGATATGCAAAGAAATTAAGAAGGCTTTCAGTTCCAGGAAAAGATGGCATAGACCCACTTTTCTCTGCTACTTTCCTCTAAATACAACTAAGTATCCTGGAAATAATTCAACAGAAATCATAAAAGGACTAAAAAAGGTGGAAAGGGGAAGATTGACTGGATAGAGAACTCAAGATTTAAGGAATAACACCAAAGTGAGGTCTCTAGGTTTTCTTTTTGTCTTCCATATATGTATAAAAGAGGCCTGTAACCCAGAACTACCAATAGGCACAGACGTAACAAAAAAAAAGAAAGAAATACAAGAAAAGCCTGCTTTCTCTAGGCAAAGGACTAGGAAAGGGTCAACCAGGCAAACATTTTGAAAGAAGCCTCCAACTCCAGCCCATTACCCAGTAGTATCTGCAAGCTTGATATGCTGGCACCTGCAAAGTGCGTCATATCACCCACCCTCTACTCAGTGGCAAAAAGTTACTCAGGTTTAGTCTTTCCTGAACTTCCCATCCATAGAGATCAGGAAGCCCAGGTGGCACCTGAAGGAACTGAGTGGCAGTCTCAGAGGCAACAAAACAAAGCAGGCTAGAATGGTGTTGCAAGGATCTGAAAACTAAATTGTCATTGGAATTACAGATTTAAAAATTAGGCCAGTATCTACACACTACTCCTAAATAGGATGACTACCTACTAAAACAGAATATTTAAATAGGATCAAGAGTCTCCTAACATGTAGAATGTCCAGAATACAATGAAAAATAACTCATCATACCCAGAACCAGGAAAAACACAGCCTGAATGACAAAGACAAACAAACGATAATCACCAAAATGAAGATGGTGGAGTTATCTGATGAGAATTTTAAAGCAGCCATCATAAAAATGTTTCAACAAAGAGTTAACGAATTTCTCTTAAAACAATCAAAAAAAAAAGAGAAAATCTTAGCAAAGACATTGAATTTATGAAAAAGAACCAAAAGGAAAGTATAGAAGTGAATAATACAATCATATATTCCTTGGATGGGCTCAGTAGTAGAGTGGAAATGACAGAGGATTGAACCAGTGAACTTGGGACAGAGCAATAGTGTTTACGCAATCTGAGTAATAGAGAGAAAATAGATTTTAAACAAATAAACACAGACTTGGAGGCTTATGGGACTAAACCAAAAATCCAACAGTCTTATCACCAGAGTCATAGAAGGAGAAGAGAAAAAATGTGGGGGCTGAAAAAAATTTGAAGAAATGATGGCTAAAAACATCCCAAATTTGGTGAAAAGTATAAACTTGTGGATTCAGAAGCTGAGTAAACCCAAATAGGATAAACCAAAGAAATTCATACCAAGACACATCATACTCAAATTTCTGAAAATTAAAGACAAATTCACAAAGAGCCAGAAAGAAATGATGCAATGCCTATAGAGGAAAACCAATTCAAATGAGAGTGGATTTCTCATCTGAAACCACGAGAGCCAGAAGAAAGGGTCACAACATTTTTTCAAGTGCTGAAAGAAAAGAACTGTCAACCATGAATTCTATATCTGGTGAAAATATCCTTTAGGAATAAAGGAGAAATAAAGACATTCTCAGATGAAGTAGGATAAGAGAATTTGTCTTCAGCAGATCTGGAGCCATTAAAGAACAGCCAAATGAAGCTTTCAGAAACAGAAATAAAATAATAACAGAAGAATGCTTCTAACTTTAGAAAGAAAAGAAAAACAGAATGGATAAAAATAGTGGTAAATATAGTAGACTAACCTTCATTTTGTAATTATTTAATCATATTTGATGATTGAAGCAAAAATTATAACACCATTTGATGTGATTCTCAATATCTGAAGAGGAACTACTTAAGAAAATTATATTTTTGAAGTGAGAAAAGTAAAGGGATGTAAATGGAGGAAAATTTTCAATGCTTCATTTGAAGTGTTAAAATGTCAATACCAGCAGGCTGTGATGTTTTATATGTATACAGTAATACCTAGAGCAACCACTAAGAAAATTGTACAAAATAACATACTAAAAAACATTACAAATAAATTTATATAGAACTGTAAAAAATATTCAAGTAACTTACAGGAAAGCAAGAAAAGAGAAACTCAAAAATGAGAAATAGAGGGAATAAAGAAAAAATAAATAAAATCTCATACTTAAGGCCTAGCATAACAATAGTTACTCTAAATGTAAATAGTCTAAATACACAAATTAAAATACAGAGATTGGCAGAGTTGATTTAAAAAGACTCTCACAATCCAAATATATGCCATCTAAAAGAAAGTCACTTCAAATGGAATGGGATTTATAGGTTGAATTCAAAAGGATAGAAAAAGATGTATCATGCAAACACTAATAAAAAAACGAGTGACTATATTAATATCATACAAAGCAGACTATGGAGCAAAGAAACTTACTAAAGACAAAGAGTGATATTACATAGTAACGAAAATATCAAGTCATGAAGAAGATGTAGCCATCCTGAAGGTGTATGCATCAAACAACAAAGTTTCAAAATGCATGGAGCAAAATCTGACAAGCTGAAGGAAGTAGGCAAATCTACAACTGTATTTAAGAATTTTAATACCCTACTCCCTACTCTCAGCAATTGATAGAACTACTAGAGATAAAATAAAAGCCCTGTGGTAACGATATATTTTTGTATCTTGATAGCAGCAATAGTCATACAAATTATACATGTAATAAAATTGCGTAGAGCTACAAACACACACACACACATACACACACGCATGAGTGCAGGAATAACTGACTAGAGAAATCTGAATAAGCCCTATGGATTGTACCAAGCTCAATTTCCAGACATTGATATTATATTATAATTATGCAAGATATTTGCATTGGAGGAAGTTAGGTGAAGCATACATGGAACCTTTCTATACATCTTTGAAACTTACTTTAAATGAATGATTATTTCAAGATAAAAATTTTCTTTTAAAGACAGAAAAAAACTAGTTAAGGAATCTGTGCAGAATGTTACCAGAATCCGAATCCAACTTGCTGTCTCTCCAGGTTATCTTCACTATCCTTATTCATTGAAAGAAAATTGAGATTCATGGAAGGTTCATTAGTCTTTCTCTCCAAAATTTCCATCAATGAAAACTGATTAATTATTCAAATATCCACATAACACAGAGAGGGAGAAGCTCTAACAGTAAATTTTCATCATTTATCCACATATCTTTTACATAGACTTAATTCTCCGTTTCTATCTGCTAGTGAAGACCTTCCTGAAATATTGATCCACTGACAATTTAAAATTTCTAAAACAAATAATAATTCAAAATACTATAAATCAAATAAGGTCACCTTCCAGATACTATGTCATGAACGCCATCAAAGTCATCTCAGCTTTTGTCTTTAGATAGAGTCGACAGCAAATGCAAATTTTGGATCCCATGAAAGAAACAGAGCTTGTTTTAGTCTTTGCAGGGTCACGTCTAGCTTTAGCCATAAGCTCAATGGAAAACATGTTCACAACTCTTATTTCTCAAATAAATAAATAAGACAATATCATGACTTTCCATAGTCCTCATATCTCTCTAATCATTTTTCATATGTAAAATGTAATTTTGTGTGTGTGTGTGTGAGGAAGACCGACCCTGAGCTAACATCCGTCGCCAATCCTCCTCTTTTTGCTGAGGAAGACTGGCCCTGGGCTAACATCCGTGTCCATCTTCCTCTACTTTATATGGGACGCCGCCACGGCATGGCTGACAAGCGGTGCGTCGGCGGGCGCCCGGGATCCGAACCCGCGAACCCCGGGCTGCCAAGCGCGGACTAAACCGCTGCACCACCGGGCGGCCCCTATAATGTAGAAATTTTCCTGATAAATTTTATTCAATATTCTTTTGTAACAGGTGTGTTGATAACATATTCAGCCTTTCTTATTTCATAAAATAAATTCATAAAATAAATTTCATAAAATTCATATTCATAAAATAAATTTCATAAAATAAATCACTTAGGAGGCAAGTCAGCTCAAAAAAATTTAGACAAAAGTAACTTGAGCCTCACATATTCTGCAAAAATAAAAGCTAAACTAAAATATCTGTAAATCAACCCATTCACTAATCCAGAAATCTACACAGCAAGGTGTATGTTGTTGTATGATCTATATAAAATTTTTGATTTGAAGTTACCAAGTTTTCCTTTCCCTGAAATCTATATTCATTTTTAAAAGTCAGGCTAAACAGAATTCCACAATTTCATAAATTATCAAGCCATTTAGGATGCATAATTAACTGGATTGCACTGTGCCATATTTATGAGGGTTATTCATGCACAGTATGAGATAATCATAAATTATTTTGTTAACAAAATCTCTTGAGAGACTTTTTAAAGAGCTTTCCCTTGAGTAACTTCCGTTGTTGTGACTGCTGTCTGATCTTTTTTCTGTTGGTTAAATCAGGAATGAGCTATTCATTACTTTATAATTATAAATCTAATCTGAAAAATACTGAAGCGATCTGCAGAGGAGGTGCAAAGCAATATTGGGATTCAGAATTTTCAAATGTTTGAAACAATATGATGAAGAGAATAAAATGGTAATTGTAGATTTGATGTCTATATTTATATTTAAGTTTATCCATGAGTTGCAGCTCTATCTTGGTCTGCATTTCTTGGCACAAAATTTTTAAGAGCCCTGAGGTTTTTATAATTTTCTGGAGCAACTTTTCAAAAGCATAGGTCCAAGTAGAGTTCACGACCATAAATAGGAGCAGGGAAAGCGAAGTTCTTTTCTGAAAAATAGAAGGCCAAAACACATCAAATGATATTTAATTGGGACTGGAAATATTCCAAGTTTGACTTTCAAAAAAAGCTTTGATTTATAATAGTTCGTGTTGGGTTCGTGTTGAGCCTGCCAAAAATCCAAGCTAGATCAGAGCCTTTTTTCAAATAAACACCAGCTTAATCTGATGTAGGTATTTCCAAACTCCCACTGCTTTAGTTATAACATCATCTGTTACTGAATGATTTATAAATCACCCTCTATAGACAAATTTTTACAAGATGGAGGGTGAGATATTTTAACCTGAGGACCCAAGGACACATCTAACTCATACATTAAATCCACATTTAGAACAACTCTTCTTGGGAGCAAAGAAACAAAGATATTTCCTGTCCGTGTTTTTTATAGGACTGTGATTGCATCTTAAAATTTACAGTGTCTAAAATGTCCCTCCCTTGTTCCCAGTGATCACTCAATAAATGGTCATTGCTATTATTACCCAGTGCCGGTACAGGACTTACTATTTAGAGCCTGCTGCATACCAGGCACTCAACCATATGTTTTCAGAGAGCAATTAAGATTTGCGGCTGTTGAGTCAGACTAGGAGGCTTGAATTCCAGCTTCCCCATTCATCTGCTGTGGACCTGGGGCAAGTTACTTAACCTTTCTCTTCCTTACATTCCTCTCTTAAAATGGAGATAATAATAGGGCCTGCCTCTTAGGACCATTGTGAAGAAGAAATGAGTTAATACAGATAAAAGTTCAGACAGATAAATCTCTTAGAACAGTGCCTGGAAGCATTTATTGTAAACATAATTGGTAGTTTTATTATTATTTTACCCATTTTACAAAGGATGAACCTAAAGTTAATTGACGTCCCCAAGGTTACATGATATTTGAATATTGGCTTATCTGACATGAACTTTGTGCCTTAATCACAACCTCGCATGGCCTCTTAGCAATATCGCTCATTATTTCTCATGAGGACAAATAATAATTTTTAAAATTAGAATTTTTCAGTGTAATATTCTCTGGTATACATTCTTTATTTGGTTTTGAACTTTGGAAGATGTAAAAAACAGTTGTGCCTATGAACACCAGTGGAAGATATAACCTACCCAATCATCTGTATAAATTTTCAGGGAATCATTGAGAATGGACACTAGTTTACAAGCTTCAACTGTATTTATAGCATCAGATATACCTCCTGATCTTGTGGAAATTTTTGTGTAATGTTAGTGCATCTAGATGAAAAGTGGTTGAATGGGTATTTAAGACAATGGCAACTCAAAGTGAAAACTTCTCATAAAGATTCAGTGTTTAATCTGAGGTTTTTGTGTTCTCAAAGAACCTACTGATTTCATTTGTAGAAAAACCACTTTTACAGCAATAATACAGGTCTGAGACAGACTTTCAGGTTTCAAATCTTCATTCTACCTGTATGATCTTGGATAAATATTTAACTGAGCCTTTCATTGTACCTACTGGATAGATTTCTATAAAATTAAATAGGTAATGTTTATAAAACACTTATCACAGAATCTGGAATATTTGTAAGCACTCGATAAATGTCATCTGCTACTATCAGTGGTGGTGACGGTATTGTTATTATTTACGGCAGGCTAACTAGGTTTAACTCAGATCGCTCCTCTTCCTAAGCGCATTATGAATAGACCCATAAAAAATATGGATCTCCGTGATTATTCAGAAGGAAAATTGATAAATTCTTTATATTAGTACATGAGTAGAGTTACGAGAGAGATTCTCCACCGAAGACCCCCGTCTAACTGAAACAACAGGAAATGACCATGTCATAAAGCAAAGCTATTTTCTACATTTTATGGTCCAGCCCGGAGAATTTAGGCAGCTGGTTCTATTGTGGTCGCAGATCCAGCCTGTAGTATCTGAGAAACTGCTACAGAGAGGAGGATCATCAGCAATTTTGTAGCCCTCCAGGGATTTTGTGATATCAGTGCAGTTAGAGAGGGGCCTGTAGAAACAGGCAAGGTAAATGTCCCAAGACAAAATATGAAAAATCCTTAAGAAAGGAATGCAGAACAATTAAGTTATTTGATATCTTGGTGATAATTGCTCTGTGCAATAATGGACTCAAATCTAATTATTATTATTAAGCAATTATATAGCTTTATTTTTGCAAAGTGCCTTGCAATAATTTTGTATTAGATATTCATCACAATAACCCTGTGAAGGAGGTCAGGATATCTCCAAGGAAAAAAACATGAAGCTATTTTTTTCCTGAAACATCTCACGATAAAACGCTCTCATTTTCCTAATGCTAAATATAAAAGGTTTATGTTGCAATTTGTTTGGTGCTCTAGCACGCGACCTGGTTTGATAACGTGCAATTCGGAATCACCCTGCCTCTTAACTGCCTGATGCAATAGCTTAGAAAGTCCTGCATCCTCGAGGACAGTACAAATAATCATAAAAATTAAAAATGTGTGGAACAGATAATAAGGACAGAAATTCAGAAAAGAAATGATTAACAGCATCCTGTGTTTGATCAGAAGCAATAAAAACAAGAAATATTTGCATTGCTTTATAATTCTCCACTTTTAGTCAATGTATTTATTAAATAATTTCTTGTTTAATTGTTGCAATTACTCTTAAGAAGTAAGACTTTTTAAAAAAATAAACTTTTTATACATGCACAAAATGAAGTTTAAAAAGTAAATAACTGGCTCAAGGTAACATAACTAGTAGTTGGTAAAGTTGATAGTTAACACAGTCTTAATCTAAACTAAGCTAGCTCTGTTTAACCTATTGGTTTGTTGTAAGTGGCACAACCAATTTATCCAGTAATGCTGACAGGTTACAAAGAAGAGTAGAATTTCCCCTTTTGCAAAATTGCTAATGTAAGCTAGCTTACTGCATAAGTCATCTCCCCCAAAAGCGTGTGTCATTTCAATTTGTAGGAGTATGATTCATGCCAACCTCAGATACAGGTCCAAGAAGAACAAGAACTGCTGGGTCTTTTGGAGTCCTGCTATTGCCACCGCCCAGGTGGTTGTCTTTGTGCTACCAATGCCACTCTATCTGGACAGTGGTTGGAATGATACAGAAAACCCTGGCCAAGAAGAGTATTGTCTTCTGGTGCCACCTATCACTATTCTAAGGATGCTGAAATTACAGTAAATTTAAGGGCAAACGTCTGTTATCCTCTGAATAGTCAGAGTCCACTGCTCTCAAGAACACCAGAGAACATGGAGTTGCAGGCAGATAGGGCAGCCTCGTGAAGAGAAGCTTTTTGTCCCAACAGCTTAGAGCAAAAATAGAGCTTCTCTCTGAGATGTATACTTTTGGCTGCATCAGGTAGGAATTCTTGGCCTTCTTTAATTGCCGTGTTTCACTTATAAAGCACTGCACTCCAGCATGATACACACATGGGAGACTTCCCTAGACAGTGCGGTGGACAGATGGTCTCCAGACAGCGGGGAGCAGGTGTGAAGCCAACAGAGGAAAGAGATGGGGATTCCTGTCGGTACCCACAGGGACTTCCTCCAGTGGGAGGACGACATTCTGTACCCAGCAGCCAAGAGCGAAGCAGACCCTAAGGGAACAGTGCAATGGAAGAAGTTAAAGACCTGCGGCTAGGAGACAGCTCAGGGTAAGATGCTGGGCCACTGCTGTTCCTCTTTGCATTACATGCAGGGCTGCTTGAATATGCTCTTTTCACTCTCTTCTGCTGCCTTTCAATCCAAGCGCACACTTGCTGTTGTCAATCTGCCAGCGCGGGGTCTGACGAGAACATCCAGTGAGAGGAGTGTCGTAGGGTTCTGAGGAAATCCTTTGGAAGTTTAAAAATTAAAATGATGTGACTCTATTGGATCCAGAAATATCTAACATGAGGTTTCAAATGTGAGCTCTTTGATGTCAAGAAACATGAGTCAGACTTTCCCATGCCAGGTGTGAGGCGGACGCTTGCTGTTGACTTACCGATGGCCTGAACGTGGATTTCAGAAAGCAGCAGTGCTGATAGATATGGCCAGAGGTACCGACTTTGCAAGATTTTCCAGCCTACTTTTTTAAACAGGCATGTGTGTAAAGCAGCATTCCAATAGCAGATATTCTTGAATAAAGAAAGCCTAAATTCCTTCATGTCACTTATTTTTTATAAGTTTAATTCTATAAGCAACCCATAAAACTGACACATTAGGTTGTGGAGCCAGAAAATAAATGGGGAAATGAAGGTTTCTTTGCTTCCTTTCTTTTAAGAAAAATAAAGCAAACTACACATAATAAAACTTAATTGAGAACGTCAGTTCTAAACTTTACATTTACTATTGTTTTTTAAATGGTTATTAAAAGTACTTTATGGTGCTTCAGTATTTATTTCTGAAGAAAACCCACAATGTTTTTCTATATTACAATGTGCTAATATTAACGATGATTAAAGAGAAATAATCATATAAAATAATTACCATGACTATGTAAAGTAGATTTGCCGAAGGGCAGATTCACGTTCCAAGAGACCCTCTTTTCCCCAAAGACTGTCAGATTTTCTGATTTCTCTATTAAGAGCTTTGTCCATCTCTGTGGGGAGATTTGGCCCAGTCTGGGGCAGTAAGAGGGAGTGGGGGATGGTTACCCAGTTCTTTATTTCCTTGGTGAGAGGTGGGGTACCCTCTGCCTGGTGCATTCTTTTTGTGGGGATTGGTATTAGGCCCTTTACTCCCTGGAGTCTTAGGGCAGCTGCCAGGAGCACAACCCACTCCACGTTCTCAGTATTTTGATTTTGCAGATGAAGAAAATGGCCTCAGAGCCTCTCGGGGTGGGGCTGGATAATATGCAGACTTTGTCCTATAGACTTCATAATTTGGCAAATCTAATCTTAACTTTGTTCACTTCAGGTCTGATACCCCAAATGAGGAAAACTCAACTGAATAAGAAAAATTCATCTAGCAGAACCTAGAATATGCAATTAAGTGACGAGTTTAGTCAATGAGCTGCTTGGTATTTTATACATTATGCATTCAGATATATCAACTATATATCTACATATGCATATGCAAATTAAAATAGATAAATAAATATATAATGTTTCTATATATACGTGCATACAAACACATAGCTTTTTAATCTATGTTGTCTCTTTTATGATTTACCCTATAAATATTTAAAATATATATGAAATGCCAGAATAACTTATTTAGGCATAAAAATGCATGCCTACATTTGCCCAAAATAAACTCTTTTTTCTATTATAATAAAGTGATTTTTTGCATTCTCAGACTATGTAAAAATTTGCCACACAATTTAGGACTCAGAGTATTAATATTAAGTGTTCTCACCTAGCCTTTTAGCCCCTTGAAAACCCAGATTCTATATTAATTCCTTTGTATTTCCAGCCAAATTATATTCACAAATATGCGCTTAAAACACTTATTCACTTGGCTTTGTTTAGAAATGTGCCTATGTGTATATTGGCAAATATAGACAGGTTGAATGAACCAAGATGCCCTCTTCATTTTGCGCATTAAACATTTTCCTTAAAACAATGTTCTGGACCCACAGAACAACCTGCAGGAGTCTCACCAAAACTGATCCAGCCCATTTCTTCTGTTTCTTATTTTTCTCACTTCTCTTAGCCAAGTCTTTTACTGGGAGAAGTTGGTGAAATCGCTAGGTTGTGTTTTGACAAATTGAGATTTACAGAACACATATTTAGCTAAGGACTCCTAGAATATTGTATGAGTTAAGTTTGTCTTTGGGAAATATACATTTCAAACAGGGCTAACCGAAGCACTTAATTTTAGAATTTTAGCTTCTCTCTATTGAGAAAAATAAGAAGTTGTGCCAAAGGACTTAATTCCATCAAATTACTCTTCTGGGGTACTTTTATAATGAGTATGTTTGGTTGAAGAAACAAACATTTAATTGAATCAAAATGCAAAAAGCAAAACCATGTGCATAAATGCACTTATTAAACTATTTCAGTGATTTTAGTTTAGGGAATTAAACATCATGATAAAATATATAACAAGTTCTAATTTGCGTTCTCTCTCAGATGTCTACACCAGTGCCCGAGGACTCCTTTAACTGTCCCTGAGCTTTTCAAACATAGAGAATAAGAAGGAAATGACCTGAGGAAGAACTTAGAGGGGAGATGATGGCTGTAAGTGTCTCTCTTCTTACACCCTTCATTTTCAAGTATTGTCAGAAAGAGAGGTACCAAAGGCTCGCCTGATTTTCCCTACAGCCTTTGTCTTCACTTTAATCTATTGCCACAAGGCCTCAGAAATTGGTCAGCAAGTTAAATGCATTTTCTCCTTATTATTCTTTTTTCATAAAAGGGATACACTGTTGACTCATTTACCACCATCTGTTGTTCCAATAAGCAGAATGTACTCTGTAAGTGAAATGTAATAGTTATAGTAATATTTGTTTAAACACTGTTCCAAAAAAATTAAGGTAGCTGTAGAAATTTAAACTAACAATTAAATGTTTATATTTTGACATTGCATCTGTCCACATATTTGCAGCTGCATCAAAGCTCTCATTTAGGGTCCTTTGCGCAGCTCCGTCATGCTTACAATACAGATGGTAGGTAGGATGGACCTGATCTATCCCAGCGTTCTTTCCCTCCATGGGGCCTCTCCTCAATCCTTTTAATCTGAAGTCAGTATCTCTGCTACTTTGAAATCCTTTATTATTCCAATTTGGACCACCTAGCTGAAACTGTAGGTTTTGCCCAGAGATAAGTCTGGGGAAATTGTGAAGAAGGCTCTGTGCCCCCAGAGCAATTTCCTCTTCCATTGCCCTCTCCTTTCCATTGGTGATCACACGATCCCAGGAAGCCTGCCACCCCCTACTCCCACCCCATACCCTACTATATGCATCCTGGGACCTGGTGTGGCTTCCTGCCCTTGAGGCACTCTCACAATAACACCCAGTAAATAGACGGTAGCTGTGTGTCAGTCCCTAAATTACGGATTATTTCATCTTCACAACAAACTGAGGAGGCTGATGTTACTAACCAGGCATCTCAGATGAGACAATGGGAATTCGTAGAGGTTCAGGGGTTTCCCCACAACCACAGAGCGCAAAAGGGGTAATAAACTATTTTAAGCCAATGATTCCAGGTGGTGATGGAGTGATGAGACACCATCCTAGGGACCTTGCAAAGGAAAACTAAAATCACTACAGGTGGGCAATGTCATGGCAATGCAAGGGGATATTTTGCCATAGTTCATGAGGTCACACATTAAAATTCTTCCTTGGACTACCTTAAATACATAAAAGATCCATAATATAATCTGTATTTTTATTTTTCTTCATTTTTTTAGGCCTGAGTGGAGGAGTGAGAGCAGGAGTCTCTTGGATGCCTAGAACTCCTGCAAACTGACAGAACCATTGGAGTATTTGGACAGCAGAAGGAGGCTGAGTTTGGGCATTAGACTAACTTGTATTTGAATAAATTCATTTACTTACTACCTATGTGCCTTTAAGAAATTTATGTAACCTCATCTTCCCTCATCTGCAGAATTAGGATAACAATCTATCGAGGGGAGTTCGATTGTACCGATGGTCTATTTTGTAATCCTTGGTTGGGACACCAAAAACTCCAGTTAATATTTTTGTACTCCAGGATTATGCTATTTTGTAGTCCCCCCTCTCACATCTGGCATTTCCTTATCTAAAGAAGGGAACCACTTGTTGACATTCTGAATCTACTTGTTTTAGAACATTTTGCTGTCAACTTCTCCTGGTTGAGCTATGCAATTTCAGTACTCATTAAATCTTTCTAAAGATGCTGATGTGGGGCAGAACCCAACTCAGAGATGCTAAACTGAATGTTAAAAGAAGCCCCTAGTTCACAAAAGGAATAGAGGAGAACATGTCCCTCTTCAAATATACTTGAGTTAAACATGAGGCTTCTGGGGAGAAGTTGGGAGAATGGGTTTTTCTCTTTTGTATCTAAGCCTTGTTTAAAATATCTACTCAGAAACAAAGCAGGAAATGATTGTATTCTGCTTGTAATTTGTTCAGCTTAGAACCGTGAACTCAGAAGTCTCTCTTACAGTTCTGTAAGTTAGATGTACCACGGTCCTTATACAATTTAGCCCAGGTTCCTAAATCGCTTCTTCCATGAGTAAAAAGTCCCATTTCCCAAGGTTTGTGTAATGCTTTAAATGGAATAATAAATATGAAGGCAACTAGTATAGCTACTAACACATATTAATTCTCAATATATGTTAGTGTTTTTCATTTTTCCTTATCTCTTTCTTTCATCTTTCCCATTTGCTTCACAAAGGTGGATGAACGTGGGAGCATCCCAGGACAGAGATCTGAGTCCACCCCATTTCTCGCATGGCACAACCCCATAATTTGTACTCTAACTATCAGGCAGTCCTGAATTCCCAGGCAGTGGGAAGCACTTATTCCCGGCTTGCTCCAGTTCTGACAAAGTCATGAACAGGTGAACTTGGAGGACAGAGTCTGCTCACTGGAAAGTGATTGAAGTGGCATGCCAGCCATGACTAATTTATTTAGTATTCAAAAATCAGTAAAGATTCTTCTGTCACATCATTCTCCCAAATAAAAGGGAATGAAAATAGAGTAGAAACCTGTTTGATGCCTCAGGCATGTTCGGTGTGTTGTTCAGGTCAGTTCATTTCAATACTTAATTTGTGGCACTTCATTTAATGGAATCATTTAACATCCAAAAAGTAATTATAAAAATGAACAAATTTGGTTTCCTGGGGTTGGTATCTGACTTCACAGAGCACTGAAATCCCTACTGCCGGCTGAAGCTATGTTTGTCATTCAGTAAGCAATTAAACTAAATTAATTTTGGATATGGGTTATGGATGAGTTCTTACATGTCTCAATCTTAATGTATTTATATTGTAATTGAACTTAGTAATGGATAAAGGAATGATTCCTACAACATCATCACTCACAATTAAGTAACGAACCAGAATTACCTTGCAGATTACTAGAGCTCACAGTAAAGTTACCAGATATTAGAACCAGAAGAAAACTAGAAGTCATTTAGTCTAGTCCATACTTTACATGTAAGGAAACTGAGGCTCAGAGAAGCTAAAGGACTTGCAGGAAGTCACACAGCTACTTAGTAGCAAAGCTCATGATTGAAATCTCCTCTCTTCCAAACAAGAACTTTTCCTATTAAATTATATAATTACTGGTTGATATATGAGGATATATATTCATTTTTGAAATGTGTTAATAGGAAATTTGTCAACCAGTTACTCCAAGTGTCTTATCATATGCTAAGTACAAAATATTTGCCCAGATCATATACTCCCATTTCCTGTATACAAAGCCAGGAAGGTTGAAGTACGGGAGAAAATGAATAGCTGTGTGAGCCACATCCCTCTGTATCCTGTGGCTGTGGTTACAACATTGGTTTACATATGTAAACCTTTCTGGATGATAAACTCAGAGAGAAACACTTTTGGAGGCTGAGCAGGGAATTAAAGAAAGAGGGTGGGTGTTTGGAAAGGTAGGCAAAAGCTGTTAAGAGCAGTTGTTCAACCTGAAAAACCTTGCAAGACATTCCAGTTTTGTCCTCAGTTACATCCCCAAAGTGATCGATCAATAAATATGGATGGAAAGTCCATTCTATACAAGGCACTATGGTACGAGCTCAAGAAATGAAAAGGACAAGTCATAATTTCTGCCCAATGCATAATAAATCATGTTGGAGAGGACAGCACATGCAAAATAATGAGACAAATAATAAGGACTGCATAGGAGAATTTCTAAATGTTTGAAAAGCAAAAAAAAATGTGTTATACATTATGAGATGAGAAAACATAATTATATGCAGTGTCAGAAAACACCACCTAGAGAGAAGTAGCAGGAAAGTCACATCGATTATACACATAGTAGGTGTTTTATATAGAAGATCTATTTTAATCTAAAAATCCTAAGAGACGTTGTTATGTCAGAAAGATGTAAAACATGACATTGCACTTAAATGTAGGCAGTTGTATAGAGATTAGCATTGGGCTTGGTACTTAGAAGAAACTTAATCAGTGTTGGTTTGGTAACTAAATGAATTAGATGAATATATAATAGGTGGAAAGAATGAGTACTCTCTCAGTCACTCATTCTCTCTCTACCACATCATTTTTCTCCTCTCTTTTTTCTGCATATTTGCTTTATTTTTTTTCTACATAAAGGCCAGCTTTCTCCTTTTTGTAATACTACTGTAAGATGGAAGTTTTACAGCCCAAAGTATAAGTTATTTTAGTTCAAGCAAAGAGTTCATAATAATCCATCATCTCAGTCTCAAATCCACATTCTCAGAGGGAAGAATACAATTAACCCAGTTTGAGTCATGTACATAGTTCTGATCCAAGCAATTGTGACCAGGGCAGGAGTAGAAGCGTATAGTACAAATATGGCTGCCCAGGACCACCTCTTAACTGAGAAAATCGATTGTCAGATAGTAAGATAGTAAGATTCCTCTCTGAGTCAGATTTTCCACGACAACTGCTCTTTGAGGAGGGTATGTAACTCAACAAATTATCTAAATCACCAAGCTTATACAGCTATTAAGTGGCAGGGCAAGAATTCAAATCTAAGTCTCAATTCCAAAGATCCTGCAGTTAACCACTATACACAGTGTCTCCCCCAACAACAGTTTGATTAAAATGTTTTCCTGTGATATACCATTTTTAAGAATTAATTTTTCTTAAATATCTATTGTGTATAGCTATAAATACCAACATAGTAACTCCAAAATGGGCTAAAAGTTATCAGAGATGGATAATTCATTCTTTGGGTTTACTGTGGGAAATATTTAAGATTTCCTGTTGCAGAATCTTGGATAACATAAGAAGGCTTAAATGAGTATCTCCAGAAGTCTTTATACCATGGGAATGGCTTAGCTATATTAAGCAGCACCTCACAAATTTGAGTAATACACAGAACACTTGCAATTTAAAAAGTAAGTTTTGAGAACCACCAGTGTTACTTGAGTTACTTCTATTATACTGTTATTAAACCATTGCAAATGTAAAAATAGGTATAAACTTCTAATGATAATAGCCTCCAAAGAAAATTAATTCTAAAAAAATACAAATTATTACCAAAACTACTGCAGAAATGTATTTCAATTTAATAATATAATTTAGTATGATCGATGCATCTAATTACATTGTCAATGCTGGCTTTGTGAATATGCTTCCTACTACTGTGACATAGACCATTTATTTACTCATAGCATCTCATGTCACTAATACTACCTACAGTACCATGTGCTGTGAGGAAAGTCAATTGACCCACACTCTTCTCTGTTTAAATTACTTTGGAACTTTTCCTTGTACCTGATGGCATATTACTGTGTGTTCTTTATATGAGTATACATCATTTATATTGGCAATCTACACCCATTTCTTTCCCCATTAGACCAAGACAAATGGAGATGGATATGAGGTGGTCACCTAAATGAATCCAAAGTTGCTTATTCTACATTTCTTTTTTTAATTTAATTATTGAAATGAAAACATGGAATTTTAAAATCATTGCTGACTTTACGTCTGCAGACTCACAGAAACACTGAATTTACACATAAATATATTCTCACTAAGGTCATAAAACAAATACTCACTAAGGACATAGTCTTATTCCTAGATGGTTTGGCTACTGATTACATGAGTAATAGTGATTTGAGGTCAATCAAATACTGCTTGAAAAATAAAAAAGCACTGCTCTCACTGGTGCGACAGTGTATAAAATTTTCAATTGAGTTTCTGCTCAAGGATTAAGTTACTCATTTCTAAAAATGTGTCTGAAGAATCACTCAATCATTTCAAAGCTCCCAAGATTGCCCTTCAGGAGAATGGCCACCCCACTTTGCAGATTATTTCTTTTCATACAAGGCAGGGAGGGCTCCCTGAAAGGCTACAATCTCGATGCACATCCTCTCCCACCATCTCAATGCTTAGGGAAATCGCAAAACAGACTTTTCTCTCTCTCTCTCTCACACACACACACACACACACACACACACACACACAAAATGTGGGCTTTACAGACAAGAACACAATCACCCATTTATTTTGAAAGGAAACCTTTTTTAGTCACTGAAGTGTAATGTGGAGATTAATTTCACCCATGTCAATTACTAGGACTCTGAAGAACTCAACATTAGTTAGTTAAGTTTAGATGAATCACTTTAGACAAATCGTAGTAGCACAGCAGATATGGGGAAAATAACGATGGCTGAGCCTAGTTCATCCTCCTGCATTTCTTGTTTCTGTAAATAGCACCATTTCACATGCAGTTTCCAAAGCCAGTAAGCCATCCTTTTCTTCTCTTTCATCTTTTCACTACCACACATAACATATCATCATTTCTTTTAAGTGTACTATTTAAATAACTCTCAAGGTCACACTCTTTTCTTAATACTCCTATCCCACAACCGAGGTCTACCTGGATTCCTAGTAATAAGTTCCCAACGATATCTCAATCACCAACTTATCCTGTGCTATACACAACCCACTATCCAAATTGCAACCAGAAAAATATTTCTACATTCATCATGTCCCCTCTTTTAGACCTTTAATGGACCCACTACTCATAGGTTTGTGAGCACAGCACTCTAAACTGGCACCTATATGTCTCTCTAGTCTCCTTTCTTGCTACTTCCATCTCCTACTCTAATGCTTCTTTCAGATACATTGCCTCATGTCTAAAACTTTACAGTTATCCTTCTGCCTGGGACACTCTTCCTAGCCTCTGCTTCTCCTCCACTTACAATTCCAAATTTTACCCAGCACTGGGGTGATGCGGTTGAGCAGTATAGCATCAGGCTCTGGAGTGAGACTGGTCTGGAATCAAGTCTTGCTGGTCACTAAATCCATCCTACAGCATGTTTTCACCTTCCATATACTTTCATTAATATAGATATTAATAGACAATAATAATAGATAATCATATCTACTCCAAAGGCTTGTTTTATGGGTTAATTGTACTTGGCATAAAGATGGACTCATACTAACAAAGCAGCCATTGTTAGCTAAACACCAATCAAGGCAACTAAAATTCAGGCATTTCCTACTGTCCTTTAGGACTTAAATGTCACTTACTCTGTAAAGCCATTCCTGAGGCATTCTCCTGATCCAAGTGTGGCTTTGTTACCTGTCCTATAAACTCTTCTAATACCCTGTACTTTTCCTATCATAACATTTATTACACTATATTTTAACAAGTAGTTTACTTGTATGTCTCTCCCAACAAACAGCACATCAGTCTGATTTACTGGCTAAAAAAACACTTGGCATGGCAGTCTTTTGAAAAGTTTTTTTTTTTTTTACTTGAATTAAAGTCAAGTTGCATTCACTCCAAACTTCACTGCTTCTTATCTATACCGCTAACCTGCACATAGTCTATGCGGCTTTGATTTGTTCCATTTCATAGATTATCCTTCATACTTGAGCCTCCACTCTCATAGTGGAGATTTCATTCAAAAATAGGCAGTAGCAGAAGGTTTAGTAAACCCAGTTCTACTATCAAAAAATAACCCAAATACAAGAAGTGCAGGTGATACTGATCATGTTTCAATCCTCTCATCTTCACTTAGAATACAAACATTTTTATTGAAGCAAAAAGATTTTAAATATAGTTTATTTACCTGCTTGTTTTTCTGTGAAAACTATTTCTTTTTAGAGTATTTTGTATCTAGATGACTCCTAGACATCAGTAGCCATCCTAACTTATTTTCTTATATTTCTGATCTTTCTATCTAAATGGCAGATTCTGGAAAGCAGGTACACTGTGTCTTATTTTCTTTTGATTCCCCACAGACTTAGAACAATAAGTAATCTGATACAATAGATAACCAATAAATATAGAATGACTGGTGCCCATTTTCATTTTTAACAGATTTCTTATATTTTCATTTTTATAAGATATCCTACTATTCCAACATTGTGTCAATTAAAACTGGTGTAGTTACTCTCACTTTTCATTGGGTTGGCAAGAGTAATGGAGTGGGAGGATAAGGAAGAACCTGTTTCTGGGGTTCCTATTCCGCTTATATCCTCTTCAGGGTTGGTAAATCTCCTATCTGAGCACACAATGGCATTTTAAGTCAGGGTTTCCCACAGGAAGCATTATGCCTTCAAGAGAGGAAAGAAAAAATCATCATGGCATGCCAAGCAGGATGTCACTTACACTCGATTGGCCACGTCGTCAAGGTTCATTTCCATTAAGCTTTGTGTCAGTTCAGGAACTTTACACATGAGGCTGTGTGTAGCAGTCTACCACTGCTGACTGCCCTGGGGCTAGCCCAAAGTCCCAATCTTGTCATTGGTTTTCCAGAATGCCTCTGTGAGAATTAGTTGCATATGCTGGCCAGCCTCACCATTTGAGACAGGACTGTGGTTTGGTTGTATTTTTATAAATCACTCTCTCACTAAACACTTACCATCTTTGACATATTTAGATAGGGAAAAGATAAGAACAAGAAGAGAGTGAAAACAGTCGTAGATAATGATAGCTAGGTGGATAGATAGATGGATATAGATGGAATGGATGGATGACTTCTGACATTAATAATAGAAAACAAATGTGAGAAGGGTATTGCTTTCAATTTCTGTCCAGTGCTTCTAAAATGTGTCATGAAATGTGCATAAGGGAGATATTCAGACCCTGTTTTTTGGTAGTGACCATATTCAAGTAACTGCATCAATGTAAAACAATAGAGAGAAAAAAATCCTTTAACCCAGATTAACACTAAATTGGGGTGGAGTGGGATTAATGAGAGTGTGGAGGTAGGATGAGGGAGTATGGCTATGTCCTTTTACTTTTGGTTGGTGTAAATCCAAGAAGCCATATTGATTAGGAGTATAAGAAAGCCAGTTACTATTTATTAAAAATATTTTTATTTAAAAAGTTTATTGATGTCTTCCAAACTACTTTAATCTACTGCCAAGTGAAGTCCTCTAAGTCATTAAATGATGTTGTGTAAAACAGGATATTTTCATTTTACTATTTTATCTTCCACTCTTAGTTTCTCATCTACATGTTTCCAACCACTTCTCCCTTTAAAGACCAGTCTAAAAATGGGCTGCCATTTACATGATGTCATATGGGAGTACTAAAAATTCCCCTCACAAAAACTATCTTATCCATACTAGTTTGCATCGTGACTAAACTTACACTATTCATGATTGATTCATTACCATATAGACTGCCACCAATAAGTTTCATGTTATTGTGGATTATAAATTTTATAAAGGCAATGCATTAATTCAATAAGGGTCAATAGCATCATGTTGTGAATTTGTGACAGTTAAGAGGAGAAATGATGACGACATGACACAGACAAGTTTTGATGGAGACTGAGAGAGAATAAGGAGGTTATACATATATTTGCATATCTTAACTAATATTCATTGTCTTTCATCTTTTACCCTCTGTGATTTAAAGTAGTTGCGTTGGTTGAGTTAACTACAATTTTTGTCCACAGTTTGCACAATATCAAGACAGATTTTTGACACCAAAGAAATAAATGACACCCAAATCTACATGCAATAACAGTCGAGATTTTGGACACCTTATTTGGGGGAGAGGGTAAGTGAACTTATTGTATGCATAAAAGATTAGAGATCTATTTGCATTATGACATGTAGGAGTACTTTACTATGTATTACTATATAAACTGGATGAAAAATGAAAGCAGTATAATGAACTGGATGACAATTGTTTGAGGTTGCTCAGAATACAAATAGACTTCCTTTATCACGGAAAAGCCAACACAGGTGAGGTCCATGATATACTTCCCACCATAAAAGCTCAAGGGGCCAGATATCCCTTCGCCCAACTCCCAGACAACTAATATAGGGGTCTGACTAGACCCAACCAATCGAATGTTCCTACCAATTCTTTGAATCTAGGGGTAGTAATGGAAAGGCATTGGGTTTGTCAGAAATTATTCGTAGAGATATCAGCAGATGCAATAGTCCTGTAGGGTGGCAGTGAGTACAAGGTGGCATAATCTTCTTTGCCTTTAGTTCCTGCCAGTTATCTATGACATGTTCTCCTGCTGCTCCATCAGTCTGAGACCTGTTTGATGTTGATCCAATAAATTGCTTTTCTGCTTGTTAGTTAGACATGATATTCCTTGTTTGCAACTAGGTACTTAACAGCTATATAATTTTTAAATTTTTGTCCTCTATAGTTCTGTATAAAAGTCATTCAGGAAGAATTTAATAAGCAGTGCTTACTTTGCAGAAGATTTTCAGAAGAATATCAGTTGCTTTTCCTGTGTTGCACTTGTAACTAACTATTTTTTCTTCTATTGCTTATTCAGAACAAGGAATGAGTTTTTTCTGTAACTCCAGTAAGACGTCCTAGCATACTTTACAAAAGCTGAAGTCCAGTCCTGAGTGTAGCAATTTATGTGATTGCCTCCCTGTATGATTTTAGCGGTGCTCCAGTCTGCCATAAATGCCGACATCTCACATCTATTTCTTTGAATCAAGTTACCATGTTTTGAAAAGAACCTTCAAAAAATATAAATCCTTATAGGAAGAGCTACATCTGTATGAGTACTAAAAGTTTGTGTTATCCTGATTCGGTTAACTAGAAAAAAGGAGTCATCTAAGAAATCAGTAGAAAAGAAATAAAAACTAAAGTGAGATTTGAATCACGAGAGTATCTAACAATTTGGTGGTATTTTTCATGAGTCAATGCATTTTGACAGAAGGATAGAAGAAGGGAAAGATTTATGTAAGTTTTGCAAGACGATGAGGAAAGTGACTAGAGGGAGTGTTGAGCCTCTAGTGGTAGTGTGTGAAAGCATTTGAGAATAGTTAGAAAAAAAGGGGTGCAAGGCACTGAGTGCAATATCTTGTAAACAATGCCCTGTTCTAGGTGTGATTAAAATAAGGTTCATGTTTCTCGACTTCCACACACTGGCCAATTTTTTTTGAGGGAGTTTTTGATAAGAATATGTAATTCTACCTGCAGGGGCTCTTTTTGGCTACTTTCTTAGGCTATGGGGCCTGGTACTTAATATAACTTTTATAATATTGAGGGCATGGTTAGGAATTAGTATGACATTCCGATCGTCTTAGCTATTAAATAGACCTACATGAAAAAAAACTTGCATTTCTTCTTATCATGAAATGTATCATGTTTATCTTTTCCAAAGATGATAGGCGGCATTTATTTATTTATTTTACTTCCTTAATCTATGAATGCTAAACCCAGAGGATGATGCAAGTGACATGCCTGGTGTCAATTTGCCATCGGTATGATTCCATTTAGAAAATTATTGGCATTTAGTATGGGTCCTTTGTGCATTAAGATACTGAAAGTACTCCCCTGCCCCACCCACACGCAAAGTAACATAATTGGATGAGATTGAGATATATCAGCCTCTCTATTCTCTACTCTTGCTCAAGAAAACCAAAGGGCTGCAACTGCTCTAGGTAGAAAGAATAGTTTCCAATAGAGGTTATAAAATTGACGAAAATTTCAAGCTACAAGCTATCTTTTTCAATTACATTGACTGATTACTCAATTCAAAACACACTGTTTATATTAGGATTTTGAAGTGTGATAATTTGAGTTTTGCTTAAAAAAATGAAACACAAAATACAAGGTATTATCATTGTTTTCTTGTTTTCCACAAATAACTCTAGTATATGCTTCCCCGGGGGGAGAAAAAACTTATGTGTGATTGTGTATAATTGAAAAAGCAAAACTAAAGAAAACAAACAAAACATTAGTTCAGTTCCAGCATATGTTGACATTAACAAATATTTTTGTTTTATTATTGAAATATTTAATAGTCTAATTTTTCTAAAGTCTTTGTATTTTAATTGCACTCACATTTTTATGAAACAATTTTCTCTGCCAACTTCTTGAACATCTTACTGTCTAGCTGCAGCGGAGTCCACCTGGTGTTCTAGTTCCAAGAGCTTGTTGCCAGTGTTGCACATTTGTGCTTCTGTGAATACGATGCTGAGCACAGTGCCCTTCGTCAATGGAGAACTTACTTTATCCCACCCGTTTTCTATTCACCTTCCCAGGCCACTTAGGTTCCCCTAAAATCCTTTATACTGTTTCTCGTCACCTTCAAAGTACCTATTGCAATCGATGATTCCGATCCTCCTTTGTTTTTCTGGCTTATTGTTTGTCATCCCCATAGGAATGTAAACTTCCTGAGGAAAGAGTCTTCTCTGTTTTGTTTACTACTGTAATGTCAGTATTTGGCATATAGTGAGTGCTCAATACATATTTGTGGGGATTAGTACTGTTAGTCACTGTCTTCCTCAGCCCCACATAAGGTGAGGCACTGGGCTGCTTTTTCTGCAGGCTCAAATCTGGTCAGTTCCTGAGTCAACCCAGTGTACGCACTGCTGATGTTTTTCGCAACACTGATTAGTACAAAATTAGTCTTCCTGTCATAAGTTCCATATCCAAGAACTGTGTGGTTAGCGAGTTTCCACTCCACATTTTTCCCTCTCTCCATGATCCTACCCACTCTGGGAGCCTGTGTGCTTTCTGCCTGACAGCATCTCAACTCCCTGTTGGAATGGAAGCCTAGTTCGATGCCACAGTGTACTTTCTGCGGGCCTGAAAATATGACTAGGCTTTGGAATCCCCTCCCTTTGGGGTCCAGGTTGTTTCCTCATTCAGAAAGACAATTATGAAAATCAAATTTCTCTGTATTCCTGGAGTTCCATCGACAAAGAAATAAAGTTAGGGATTTTATAGTTTCATATAAGAAATACTTTCTAGACTGTAAGATGAATTGAATAGTGAAACAGATTATTAAGCAAAGAAAAATAAACTATCTTTGGTGCTTGCTAAGTATCAAATCTACTTTCCATTGTGGACAATTTTAAGTACCTGCTTCCCAGTTTGTTAGGGGTAAAATCAAGTCATCCTGTTAGCCTATCCATGAATCTGAGTATTGGGTACCTAGGTGATCTAGACTTAGTGCCTCCAGAATAAGGATGAAAAGTACTCATTTGGTTAATATTTTGGACACTGATATGCTAGGCTCACAATAGAAAATGTGGGTTTCATATTTTCTAACATTATGGAAATTTTTCTAATATTGGTAAGAAGACTTTTCCCCTCACTCAAATACTTCCCAATGAAAAGTCCTATCAGATATGATTTTCTTTATAAGACACTTATATTTCTTAGTAACAGAGAAAAGAAGCCTTCTTTGTCCATCATCCTGTTTCTTATATCCCAAGACTTATTACTGCCTACACTCAGACACTCTGCTCCTAGCTCTGCAATTCCTACTGAGATGTCTGAGCATTAATACCAACCCTTTGAATTCATATCATTCCCATCTGCTGCTCCCTCTTGGTTGGGTGGCAGGCGTAAGTGTCCAGGAAAGGCAAAAGGGGGAGTTACTTGTAGGCACTTCTCACTTCCACAATAAGGCAGGGCTTAGTAATCATGGCTCTTTTCCCATTGTGACTCAGAAATCTAAGTATAGCCATCAAGGTAGCTATTCCCAATCAACTGGAAGTCTAATATGGGAGGAAAACTACTAATTCATCTCTGAAAAATTCTGTATTATGGCTCCCCCTGGACTCTTTTTCATGTAGACCTCCTTATCAGGGAATGAGGCCAACAGGAAAGAAAAGCTTCAGTTGATATATTTCTGTGCTTTACTATACCTATATTATATTAAGATAACAAACCAAAGCACCAAAGAAGGGGTTGATTGTTTTGAAGTTCTATGCACTGTTTAACTACTCAACTTAATTGCTACGTAAATCCCTCCAATGGTGTTTGCATTACAAGACAACGGCTGAGATCTGTGAAGTGTAGCTTAGGTATCATTTATTTTCCAGCAAGAATGGGCATAAATACATTATGGAGCTAATGGTGGCATTGAATCCACTGAAACCAGGATTACTAAGATTGACATATAACTTTTAAAACTGATTCTTCCATGCAGATCGAAGTTCAGTTGCAAGATTCAATTTACCAGAGTTGAGTGAAGATAGAGCAAAATGATACCAGTGGACACCCATTAAGAAACAGAATCAAGCTGACTATGTTTAATATGTGTGACTGTTGTATTTTACTAACCCACTATTATGCTGTAGATATTATGCTAGACACTAATAGTTATCATGTGACTAACACATAGTATATTCCATTAAAAAGCAGATAAGACCATAGGCATCTGAATTTATGTTCATATATACAGGCATACATAGACACAGACATACACACTAAAGGCCTAGAATTCTAGAGATGGAAGAGGCTCGTAGAGTCCTGTTCTTTTTATGAAACTAAAGATCCTGGAATGATCTGGTATGTGGTCACACATCTTACTCTTGGCACAGTGGGGCAATCTCCCACACCACCAGGTTTTTGTTCCTAAATTTCTGCATCAGAAGTTTCTTAATTTAGATTTATTTCCAAAACCATTTTTGAGGGTGCACTATGTGCTTGACACTGCCACTAATTGCTTTCAAATATTTACAACATGGATATATATACATATGCGTGTATATGTACATATATCCCAAGTATGTACATCCTAAGTACATATATCCCAAGTGTATATGTACATATACACACACACATATATAGGTTACATATAATAACATATAAATTATTTGTAATTTACTGATGAAGAAATGTAATATTTATTATTTGTTGAACTAAACCGAACAGTTATCTGAATGTCTATATATGTCAGACTCTGTGCTTGATATCAAGGATACAAATACAAATAGAATCTCTTCCCTGCCAACAAAAAGTAAAGATGTCATAGAAGAGATACATAAAAATAAAACTGAAATATGTGATAAATGCCCTGGCACCGATATATACAAGATACGAAGGTAGCAATTCAATTTGGCCTAGAGGCTCAGTGAAGTCTTCAGGAAGAGAAAAATTCCTGAGTCTTAAAAATAATCTGAATTCAGGGGCCACACGGTGGCGCAGTGGTTACTTCTCGCTTGGCAGCCCGGGGTTTGCGGGTTCGGATCCCGGGCGCCCGCCGACGCACTGCCTGTCAGCCATGCCGTGACGGCGTCCCATATAAAGTAGAGGAAGATGGGCACGGATGTTAGCCCAGGGCCAGTCTTCCTCAGCAAAAAGAGGAGGATTGGCAAAGGATGTTAGCTCAGGGCTGGTCTTCCTCACAAAAAAAATAATAATAATTATCTGAATTCAGAGTGGTTGAGATGGATGTGTATCTAGAATGACTTGAGTTACTAGATGGTGGTACCATTAACTAACACACAGAACACAGGAGGAGGTGTAGGGATTTGGTAATGGTGATGTAGGGCTGTGGGATGGTTTGAGATAATTCTAGACTAGTTTGTAGATATCTTGGGTTTAAGATGCTTGTGAAATATCAAATTGGATACATGTAGCAGAGAGTTGTATAGATAAGACTGACTTTAAATAATAGATCTGAATCGGAGAAAGAACATGGGCAATCAAATTATGTGAAGGAATCTTCCTAGAGGCATATACCTAGAAAGAGACAAAATTAAATTTAAATCCAAGATATCTGGTCTGAAAGTTCAGGATCTTCCCAAAGAAGAACTATATAATACTATGTGCTATTCATTACCTGCTATTCCATTCTAAGTAAGAATGGGAAGTAAACAGAAATCCTATTTTAAAGTAGATGTGTGTATGGGTATGTGGGATGTATATATGTGTGTGTGTTTGTGTGTGTAAGTGTGCCTGTTTCTAAGTGCCTTCTTTCAAAGGAATTCCTTGCTCAATACTGTAGAAGAACGTATTGCATGAAGTCTTACCTGAGAGTACTTAGAGACAAGTATGTTCCATTTTAGAGAGAAGAATGTATTGAGACAAAAAGAAGCCCAGAGAGTTTCTGAATCAATAGGATGAATCTTAACACAAGTCTCATTTGTCAAATGTTCTCTCTGAAAAATTTTCAAGATTATTCCTGAACACCTTCCAGTAATGGGGGAAACATTCTTTCTACTACATCTTTCGAGAGTTCTTACTAGTATCTATTCATTCAGTCATTCATTTATTTTTTCATTTATTTGACATACTTTTATTGAATATCTACTACACATCAGGCTGTATGCTAGGTGCTAAAAATAAAGTACTGCACAAGTCAGACATGGTTTCTGACTTTATGACTTTCAACCTTTTGAAGGGTACATGAAATTAATTAATTTTATTATATATCAGTGCATAATAAATTTTCCCCAATTCAGTGACTTAAAACAATATAAATATTTATTATCTTATTTTTAATTTATGTGTTAGTTGTATTTTTGTTGTAGAATTAATGATTTTAAATATTCAAATAAATACAATTAAGCCAATGGTAAGCTGCCATGTTCCTATTCCCTATAAATGCCTGTTAAAATAATTGTCTCCCAGAGAAAGCAGAGCAGTACTCACATGTGGAGGATACACTTTATTACTGTATAGATTTGCTGTCAGCAAATAAAGAAACAGAAAAAAAATCTACTGGAATGGAATATATTCTCAACACGCAAGAGAATATTGATTCTGTAAAACAAAATCAGGCTAACGCAAGGAGGGAATAGGCTAAGATTAGGAAAGACTATGGGGAAATTTTTTTAATGGTCCACTTAAAAATTGACATTGATTTGGCTATTTGATTCATCTGGAATTTTTCTACTGTGAAGTTTATTGCATAAGGAGAAAATATAACTCGACTTTTGTGCTGCACATGGAAATGTGTTGCTCATATGCTACTTCAAGGAAGCATATGTTGCCCCAGCTACTGGGCAGACACCCTCCAGCTGTCATCTCTTTCCGGGTTTCCTCAGCTGCAGAGTGACCCCTTGTCCAAGGACACAGTTGTCTTTCATTGAATAAAGAGGATGGGGCACTACAGTGTTCTATAGAGCCTGGCCATTTTGGCCAACCAGGAGCCGACTCTATCAGACCTTCATAGGCAATGCTCCAGACCTTCTCACGGGGTTGTCCCAGGCTTTGTTGGGCTTATATGGCAATTTGACTCCTCCTTTTCCCCAATCCTATTTCCTCTTTCCCTCCCTTTCCCCTACAGTTGCTATTTTTCCGTAGATACTATTATCTAATAATTATCCTGCATAAAAACTCCCTCTCAGCTTCTCTTACAGAGAACCACACTATAATATTTAGCACTAGGAATGTATATAAAAAAGAAAGTGGTATGATGTGGTTTTGCAGCTGAATCACTCACCACTCATCTGTCAATGAAGACACTCTTACTAGTAGCTGGTAGAACAGAGAAAGTCCCCGGTTCAAGGTGGTGATTCAATCGTTAAAATTCTCACTAGTTGTGAATTGGGATGATATACCAGTGGAGGGGAATGTTCTAGTTGCTGCAAAGTATCAGGTGTTTAAAAAGTATGGGGGATGTGAATACTATTGCTAAGCACCATGGATACCCTAGAAAAAGATAGTAAAATGTTGTGAACAATCAATGGGCAATTGAAAAATAAATATTGAAAGCCAGTGGCCCTTTCCAATAGCTTAAAAAGAGGCTCTCATCTTCTGTAGCAGGAGGACAGAAAAAAATGAGGACAAGGACCAGGACTTAATAGAGTGGCTTAGCTCTCTAAGGTTAAATGCCCAGCCAAGGCATTGGTTATACCAAAGTCCTGGCTCTGGATGAAAAATAAATGGTACTTTGGCACTTTGGATAGGCACATCTGGGTGTATGCCCCTGAAAATTTTGTATGTTTAGAATTCTTTGAACCCTCTTAGCCTGCAGAAGTTATCCATCCCTCAGTGTTAAGAGTTAACATCCCCTTGTTGCTTAAAGAAAATGCAGATGCTCCTCTACCACAAAATAACATGTGCCTCTCCTCTTAGGATCTACATGGTCACTAGGCCTATAATAGGACCTAGCCAAGACATTCTGGGACTGATAAGAGAGGAAAGGGATTCTATCTTAAGGAGCAGGAAGACCTAGTCAGCAAGGATCAACAGGAACCAGAGGAGTAAGGGAGGACTAGATTTCAAGAGTGCTTGATCAAAAAGTCTAACACACAAGATTGAATAGATATGGGTGAGAGTGTATTGGAAGCACACTCCAGATATAAAAGATCTAGCACTCTGGCAAAGACTCCAAGAAATGTTGCTAATTCACTACTAGGATGGCCTGGAAAAAGCAATGGCTCATACTATACAAAACTGAAATGCCAGAGTGTCACCAACTCTACCAACTAGTAGCCTCAATTGCAGCCTCTGTGCCAGGTATATTTTTTATAGTGTCGATTAATATAGCCTCAGGTTCCTTGTATGCTATCAGGCTGTTGATTTTGTTAATGAGTACTTTTTTATTCCATTTAGAAAGGAGAATTAGAAATGTTTGCATTCACATGGAAGGGGCAATGATATACATTTACTATTTTCCCCAAGAGCTACGTTAACTACAGTCCTCTGTCATAATACCCTATGAAGATTCAGGGGTGTGTCATATCAGTAAAATTTGTGTAGGTCCAGTGGTCACAGTACTTCCAAAGGAAAAGACAAATGATTGAATTTTTCACCTCCTACCATGATGAAGGAAACACAACACAGTTAGACTGCCAGCTTTGAGTGGGACTTAGAGCAAAAATGGGCACTCAACCAAGTTCAGATTTTAGTTCTAGCAGGGCTGGCACTTGGAGCATATAACCCAGCAGATGCTATGATATTAAGACCCAGAAGATCCAGTTTTGGGAAAAGATTCAGAGAAAGAAGCACAATGCAGGCCCCTGGGATTCTGAAGAAAGTCTTTGTCATCTGCAATAGAGATTAAGACATAATTTGGAAAACAGCATCTAGCATGCTATTGGGCTCTGCTAGAGATGGAGCATCTGACCATAAGACACGAATTGAGTATCCATCTGAAAGTTCCATCTTGAACTGAATTCTCTCAGCCCTTGCAAGTCATGATACTAGGCAGAGCAACCAGCAATTAAATGAAGTGGTATTCCCAGATCAAGCATTAGCATGTGTTATGGGCTGCACAGTGTTTCCCAAAAATTTATATGTTGAAGTCATAATCCCCAGTACCTCAGAATGTGACTATATTTGGAGATAAGGCTTTTAAAGAGGTAATTAAGATAAAATGAGGTCTTATGGGTCACCCTAATCCGATATGACTGGTGTCCTTATGAGAAGATGAGATTAGGACCCAGATACACATAGAGGGAAGATCACGTAAAAACACATGGGAAAAAGGTGGCTGTCTACAAGCCAGGTCAGGGAGAGAGGTCCTCAGAAGAAACGAACCCTGCTAACACCTTCATCTTGGACTTCCAGCCTTTATAAATGTGAAGAAATAAAGTTCTGTTGTCTAAGCCACCCTGTCTGTGGTATTTTATTACCGTAGCCCTAGCAAACTAATACAGCACGAACAGAGAGTCTAGACCCACATGCTCTCTACTACTGTTTAACAATGGCCCTCTTTTAACTCACACCCATGTCCATATGGGGGATCCTGTACGACAGATTATAGAGGAGAAAAAGCTGGAGAGGTTCTTCTTTTTTGGTCAGAAAGAAGACTTTCACCTCTGTCCTGTTAGATATTTCATTGTCATTTATATAATTTATGTTTCTTTGGCAGCCATGTAAAATGTCTGACTCATATTCAGCTACAGGGAAACAATAGAATACAGATAAGAGTATAGTCTTTGTAATCAGATGGGCCCGGTACCAGGTTCACATCTAAACCCTGTAACTTACCACTCTGAGGCTCAATTTCTTAATTTGTAGAATTGAGTTAATAAGAGTAGAGACTGAGATTACATTCTCAAGTGATCATAAGAATGAAATGAGATAGTGCATATAAATTGCTTCACATAGTACTTGACACTTAATGATCATATTATCATTATATATATATATATGATCATATCACTATGTATATAGACACACACACATACAAACATAGACACACACACACACACACACACACACACACACACATGTTTCCCCTACTGTAAATCTCGTAAAGAACTCTTCATTTTATGACATAAATTTTACCTGGAGAAATGATGAAATTAGATTCAATATTCCAGCCTGTCAAGATCTTTTTGACTCCAGATTCTGTCTTCTAATAAGCTCTCAATTTCTCCCAACTTCATGTCAAACCCAAATTTGATTAATGTGTCATCTTGATCCTTGAGACAATAAATGATTATTTAGTAAGCAGGTCAATGGTCATTCCTTTTTCCATTCATTGCATTTTCCAAATATAAATTGAGCAATTTTATTAGCAAAAAGTTACTAGGTTAATAGGAATAAGAATTTTGATTCCATAAATATCTTTTTGGATTCATGTTATTTCTGTTATCATTTTTTACTTTTGCTCTTCTCAAAAATTCAGAGATTTCTCTTTTCCTGTAGACCAAGTTCCAATTTTAGATGGAGGAACATTTTAGTGAACTGTGAACATTGTCTTCAGCCATGAGATAGATCACTGTTTGTCATTTTTCTATCCAACCTTAGCTTTTAGTCTACCTTTCAAATGCCAAGTGGCAGAAATATTCTGTGAAAAGATAAGGTAGCAAAATTAACATTTTTTTATTATGCTTAAACTACCCAGGGAAATTTCCTAGCAACACATAGTTGTATGACCAAATCATTCTAGAAAAATAAATAGTGATATGGGTCAAAAGAATGTCAAGCAGCTTGAAAGCTACTTAAACAGCCCTTACATCTCAAGAATTTCTGTGCACTTAGTCCCAGTCCTGTCAATCTGTTAAGTTACTGATGCTTTGCTCTATGAGGTCAGAGTTACAATTTCTCACACAGTAATGCCAAATAGCCCAGAAAAGCCTGTAGCATTTGCATCACAAAATGCTTCCAAAAAGAGCTGATGATTCATGTACAGACAAGAGGGAATAAATGGGACTTGCAATGATTAAATATTGAGATATTTTTGAACTACTCTCTAAACATAGCAAAGTTTATTTTCAAGTCTGAAAAGTCTTAGGGGCCCAAGCAGGCAGGCAATAGTCACATTAATATTGTCTGAAGTCTTAACGAACATCCATCTCATGTTGCTTCTGCCTTTTATGAAGCATTTAGGTCACAGTTATATTTGCTAGAAGCAGCAAAGGATTTTGTCAATTATAGCACAGAAACCAAGCGGAAAATTTTCTCTGTTTCTGTGGATTTTGTGGTACAATTATCAATTTTTCCTCCAGAGCTCATGCAGGTTCAAGAAGTTTCTAATTTTGCTTCCTTTCATCAGGCCTTTAACCAAAATTGGGGCTACCACTAAAAAAATTGCATCAAAGATTTTAAACAATTACTTATTAATCAGATTAAATGGATTCTGTCTGTGCCAATTTGGTTTATAAATTCATGTATGTTACGTGATCATTGCCTGTTTATTAATCATGATTTTTTTTGAGACATAAGTTGGTGAAACTCAAGTTAAATCAATTTAGACAAAGGAAACTTCTTGGTAGGAAACTAGAACGGTTGAGAGAATCAAGGGATGATATTAGTAACTAACTGGTGAGAAAGGGCATTCAATTCTGCCAAGATGAAGTAACAGAGATCAGATTTAATCCCCTGCCTGAAAGCAAACAAACACCAAAATCATAGCAGATATATACAGAAAATAACAGTTTTCAAGGTAATGGATACCAGGCAACCAAGGATAACAATTTTTGAGAGACAGGAAATGAATGAGGTAAGCCCTATGATCACCCCCAGATAACTACCTTAACAGGGTTTCTAGGCTGCAGTGCAGGCAGAGCCAGCAGACTCCCTACATTGAGGAACTGAGAGTCTGGGAAGAACTAAGTTAGTAGGGCGTGCAGGACAGACTACTGGGGAGGAGAAAGTTGCAAAGAAAGGGGACTCAGGAGACCTGTGAGAATCTGTCTCCCACATTTAGCAGAGTACTGATTGGTACATGTGCATACGAAAACTACCCAAGTTTGGGAAATGATCATCTGAGATGATTAGACCAAAGAGTGCCAGTCATTCACACAGGGCCGGGAGTGATGTCTGTCCCATTAACCAAAATGAAACTTAGGAAGCATGGGGCATTGAATAGAGCAATCAGAAGAGTCTTGCCTCAGTAGTGAGGAATGTTTCGGCCTAGACTTACATGGGGCTCTGGTCCCACCTAACAAATCTTAAAAGCAAGACCCAAAAGGATCAACCTATTTCTGAGTAAATTAACAAAGCCCCAGACCAAAATTTAAAAATGCATAAAGAGAGATACTAAAATATCCATCTCCAATAAGGCAAAATTCACACAGTATGTCATCCAATCAAAGATTATCAGGCTTGCAAAAAAGCAGGAAACTATGACCCATAACGAGAGCAAAAATTAATCGATCAATCCAAACCAAACTAGAACTGGCACAGATATTAGAATTAGCAAACAAGGCTATTAAAATATTTATTATAATCATATTCCATTTGTTCAAAAGTTAAATAGAAATATATGTTATATAAAAGATACAAATCACTACAATGTCTGGGGTGAAAAATACATTGCTTACGACTGATGGAAAATTAGACTTTGGAGGAGAAAAGATTAGTGAAATTGAAGACACAACAATATCACTTACCCAAAATGAAACACAGAAAAAAGAACTTAAAAAAAACAAAGGAGTATCAGTGAGCTGTAGGGCAACATTAAACAACCAAATAAACATGTAACTGGATTCCTTGAAGAAGGGGGAGGGCAAGAGAAAAAATAACTTTCAAATTTGATGAAAATTACAGACCCAGAAATCCAACATGCTTAATAAACCGCAAGCATAAGAAATAGGAAGAAATTCTTTCTACCTTTTGGCTATTAAGAGCAGCGCTGCTATGAACATGCATGTACATATACTTGTTTGAGTAACTATTTTTATGTATACACATGTTCATAGCAGCACTGTTTTCAATAGCCCAAAGGTGGAAATAGCCCAAATGTCCAACAACGGATGAATAGATAAAGAAATTTGGTATGTACGATGGAATATTATTCACCCATAAAAAGGAGTGAAATAAGATACACAAATAAACCTCCAAAACATTATGCTGAGTGGAAGAAGCCAGATGCAAAAGAACAAATATTGTATGATTCCACTTATATAAGTATCTAAGATAGGCAAGTTCATACAGACAGAAAATAGATTACAGATTGCCAGAGGCTAGGGAGAGTGAGGAATGGAGAAAGGAGAGTTACTGCTTAACGTATACAGGATTTTACTTTGGAGTGATGAAAATGCTTTGGAATTGGATAGAGGTGGTGGTTGCACATTATGAATGGACTAAATGCCACTGACTTATTCACTTTAGCATGATTAATTTTATATGAATTTCACTTCAATACATTTTTTAAAAGGAGGCAAAATCAACATTTAAAAAATGAAAACATACTAAAGCTGAAAGAATGTATCGCTAGAAAACCTTCACTACAAAAAATATTATAGGAAGTTATTTAGGCAGAAAGAAAGTGATACCAGGTGAAAATGTGGATCTACAAGAAGTTATAAAAAGTACCAGGCATGGTAAGTACTGCATGGGCAAATATATAAAATATTTTTCTTATTGTAAATGGTAGGAAGTATAGAAATAGAGCTGGCTTTTAGGGACAACCCCAACCAGGCATTCAAATGTCCCCTGACTTGTGTGTCTCCACTCTGCTTCTCTCAGTGTGTTAACCTTACCTTTCATCATTGATATCATGATGATTCTCATGAGCAAGAATCTATTGTATTCTATGTTACAAGTGCGCATAATAAAAATCAGCTAATAATATTTATTCAGTAGCATTAGGGAAATAGGTATTCTACAGAAATGCATTTTCTAGATAACTGAAGGTTAAGCATTCATCATCTTAAAATTTTAATCATTATACATGGAAATCTCTTAGGGGTTTACTTTCTTTTTTTCCATATTAATGTTGCAATATCAAAACAATATATGCAATAAAATTAGCTAAGGATAATTATTATGAATCTATTATTGACGAACTTAAGTACTATTAAAGTTTAAAGAACTATTTGACCCCACACTAAATGGTCCCAAACTGAGTTTTTCTGGGTTCTTGGATCTGTCTTTGTTTTATCTTTTGTTCTGAACTGTGATATAAGGCTCGCATACATTCCTACTTGCTCATCTCTACGTGTACATTTAAGCCATAAACTCCTCTTATCCAATCATATATTGGCTGTGCTGAAGACACTGCTGCAAAAGATAGCTCTAACTTGCTTTGGACTGTGAAATCATAGTCAAGCCTTGACCCTAGGGAGAAGAGAAGGCAAAGATATGGAAGGTAAAAACATTAGAACCTTTACCTATCTCAAAAGTTTCTTCCTAACGGAAGAAAATTGACCTATTCTGATTGATTTTGTGTCCAAGAATTGGTTTATTGTGGCACAATAATATAGTTGGTATTTGTGTTTGGCACAGTTGTATCCTACTGCTAGAGTCACCTTATTCTTTCCTGCATCTATTTCTTCTTTCTCATAATCTGACACGTCTTCCCCCTTCTTGCGTATAACGCTAGTCAAAGGACTATAATCACATGGTGTGAATATGATACACAGTGTGCATACAGTGGTATCCATTCTGGCTTATTTACTCATTCCTTTTCTGGGTAAAAACATATTCATCTGAAAAGCACAAATCATATTACCTGCTACTCATGTAGAGAATGATAGCAGCAATATGCCTCTATAATGTTCTGGAGGTGAGATATTAGCATGTCTAAATATGCTATATAAATATTATATCTTCTTTGAAATATGTGTGTTAGTTAACTATTTAAAGATCACAACATACATGACAGAAACCCATGAAATGAACATAGTGTATCAGTCAGGTTTCAGTCAGGAGAGCAGATTAACTACGAGTTTATGGAATAAATGATAGATAATAGAAATTAGACCTTAAATAATTGTGGAAGGAGCTGGGAACTAAGGTCTAGAATGGGGTTTGAAGCACGAGAGTAGGAGTAACTGTGAAGATGGAGCTCATGGAGAAGTCCACAGGTTCCTTCTGTGTGTCCTATGGCAGCAACTGGTGGTAGGCCTGGGGCCCCAGTTGGTAAGCAGAATCCAAAGTCAGACAGAAGAGACAGATGTAGAATGGAGGAGGGCAAAAACCAACTGGACCCCACAGGGCTCCTTTGCATATATCTATCATCACACTTGACCATGCAAAAACTTTCAGAGAATAAAAGACTCTACATCAATTTAGAGAGCGTCTTCCTCTTTCAGCCAATGCTAACACAGAACCATACAGGGAAGGGGATTCTGAGAAACGCAGTTCCCAGCTTAACCAAGTTGACACAGCACAAACCAACACACATGGCAAACTATAGTGCTGATAGTTTTTTCCAGATGGTCTTGTTGCATGAGAGAATGTTTTATTGGTTCCATAAGCCAAGATGATCATTTGCAAACACTCTGGTGTTACAGCAAACAAATCTCAATACTTCATTTGGTAGAGAATTTGGGTTTTCACTAGTCCACCAAAAACAAAAACAGAAAACAAAAGCCAGCAAGGAAAATATTAAGTTCTACTCGTCTTCAATGTCTCAGAGAGCTGATTTGAATTTATGACTTGGGAGACCGGATCAATCCCAAATCACTCTTCTATTCTTTGAAAAGACTTGTCCAAAGTGCTGTATGAAATGACAAACACTTTCAGATTCTATTTCTGTAATTAATATGCCACAAGCTCCCAGAAATGAAGATGAGGAAGGCCTCCCTTCATCATGTTCTTCTAGTTGATGGAAGACCTAGTCGTGCCCACAGCTATAATCCGGCAATACGTCAGTCAACATCTACCAAGTGCCTCCAAGTGCCTCCTTGAAGCGGTTTATTTTTCTAATAGATAACACATTTGTATGCCCCTGAATATGTGCTTACACTGCTTATGATAAGGGGAAGTGATCGGGATCTACTTTTCCAAAAGTGAGCCGTAGTAAACAATAATGAAAATGCTTGAGTCATCTGCAGTTCAGGAGACAGGACTATACAGACAACACAGAGCCAGGATCAGAAAAAAAGAACTGAACATGTGAGGATGATGTTGATCATTGACTCCGGTTCCTTCTAGTTCACGCCTGGAGTTAAATCCAGTGTTAAGAGACTTAGAAAAAGTTGATATACTCATAACTGGGAATCTTGGTGAGGTTGGACCTGAGATTCAGATATGTATTGTTAGGCAATCCGTCTCTTCCATGTATACTTCCCTACCTTCCAAAGGGTTCCTCCCTGTGCTCTGGGCTTTAATTCTCTTTACCTGGGGTTTTTGAGATACCACATTCCTAATCTACGTGATGTCTAGGAGTCCCTTGGGAAAAAATTGATGCCAACCTACTATATTTGTTATTGAGATGGATGTAGACATGCATGACACACAGGATGAGTGGGGAATGGGGAAATTGGAGGCTTAGAAGTCAGATATCAAGGAGATACAACACCCATTCCTAAATGAGTAAGGAAAAGGTCCTAATGTCAGAGACAGCCACATTCCATGTACACTGTAAAGTTGTATTTGACAATCTCGTGACCTAATATCATCCTTCCTGAGCCTCTATGCATCCAAGAAAGGAGAGGTCTGGAGGAAAAATGTCAAAACTTTAATAACTAGGGCCTAAGCAACAGTGTTACAGAAACCAAACAGGGAAGTCAGAGGTCAAGCACAGGTGAGCACCATTCACAGGAAATATGAATAAAGCAGCCCCAGAACTGTGAGGCATGATCAGCAGTGGTGCCAGCCTGTGTCAGTGTGCCATGGAAAGACCGGCCTCCAAAAGAAATCAGCAAGTGATACAGGGACCCAGAATGAGCAGAGAACCTGGTGCCAACAGAGTTGAGCAGTAGTAAAAGCAGCAAGACATATCAGGGAAATGTTGAGAGTAACAGACAAGGCAGTACACAAAGCAGAGTCTTACATAATGGATGTACATATATATGACACACCCAACCCATCCCTGGCCATGAAAATTTAGAGAAATGACAAAGGAGTGGAAAGTGTGGCTTTGCCTCTCGGCAAAAGGAAAGTAATATTAATCCAGCAAACTTTGGGACAAACTGCAAAATGGTCTTGCCTTGGTATCAGACATACAAATCGGTAGAACTTCATCATATGATCCAGCAATCCTACTTCTGGGTATATATCCAAAGAAGATGAAATCACCATCTCAAAGAGATATCTGCACTCCGATGTTCATTGCAGCATTATTCACAGTAGCCAAGATATGAGAACAACCTAAATGTCCATTGATGGATAAAGAAAATGTGGTATATATTTATACATAAGATGGAATATTATTCAGCCATAAAAAAGAAGGAAACTCTGCCATTTGCAACCACATGAATGCACCTTGAGGGCATTATGCTAAGTGAAATAAATCAGTCAGAGAAAGACAAATACTGTGTAATCTCACTTATATTTGGAATCTAAAAAAGCTGAACTTGTAGAAACACAGGGTAGAATGGCGGTTGCCAGGGGCTGAAAATGAAGAGATGTTGGTTAAAGGGTAAAAACTTTCAGTTACAAGATGAATAAATTCTGCTCATCTAACGTACAGCATGGCGACTATAGATAACAATACTGTATTGTATACTTGAAAGTTGCTCTACCCTAAGCTTTCAAATTCTCACTCTAACAACAGCAAAATGATAATTAAGTGAAATAATGATGTATTAACTAACCTTACTGTGGTAAACATAACACAATGTATACAAATATCAAATTGTCACATTGTACATCTTAAACTTATACAATGTTATATGTCAATTGCATCTCAATAAAGCTGGAAAAAAAAAACTGGAAACATTTGCACCACCAACAGATGTAAATTCAGAGAAGGCACTGCTAGTCCTAGACTCAAGCAGTGAATGCAAGTGATATTGACATTGAGGGCCTCTGATAGACTTCTCTAAAGCCCAGTGGAGATAAAACCAGAAAATAAATACAATCCTGGGTGAGTGTGATAATCATTATCTCTTCATCAACGTTATCATGTGAAAAAAAGGCTCCTCTAGAAAGTGACATTTAATTCCTCTACCCGGAACACGGAATTTCTAAAGCATTCTCAAAAAATAGAGGTAGACTATGTCAGATGTAACAAAAGATTTAGTATGAAAGCATCTCCCCAGCCCTGTGTGTGACAATGCTGCTGGGGCTCTCTAGCAGACTCTGTGCTGGGCCAGGCAGTTCACATATGAATTTCCATACTAGGAAGACTATGCAACCTCTGATGGCAACCATGTGACACTAAAAATGAAGAAATATGTTGTAGAATGCTATGTCAGTCCCATAGGAGGAGATCTTGCACTCTAGCTAAAGCACGCGAATGAGATGCTGAAAAGTTAAAAAAAAAAAAAAAACCAAAAGACATATATATATTTAATATATATATGTGTGTGTGTGTGTTTTACATATATATATATATATATATATTAAAAGGGAAATAAATGAAATCGCTAATAAAAAGTCTGTGTGATGTTCTAGAAGTCATCCATGAGCCCTGGGAAGACAGGGCCTCCTTAAATGTGGCAGATTTATGGAAATATTTAAACAAGAGTTCAAAAAAAATGGATGATTTCAGAACCACAGAGGTTAAATTTCCTAAGACCTGTCAGAGAAAAAAATCCTGCTCCAGAAAGCCTTAGAGGAAAATGTCACAGCTAGATAGAAGTCAGGTTAGGCTCACCCTTAATTGAATATTTTCATTTATTTTTAGATGGAGAAAAAAGCGAGGATGTCTGATAGTGTTCCAGTGATAGAACCTAATGTGAGAGGCTCTGAGCAAGCCACTTTTGAGAAAAAGAAGGAGAAACAAAACAGTGGTGAAAGAACTCCAGAGGTTGGTGCAACAAATGCCTCTAAATTTCAGTTTTACAGGGAACTTCAGAGAACATTAAGACTAGAGAGAGCACCACCCAACCTTGGAGGGAGAGTGTGTCTGTTGCAATTCTTTGAAAATAGTGAATCCCACCATTTTGTTATGGTTGAACCCACATTTAGGTTTGAAAGTTTAGAAAGTTTGAAGGCTAATTTAGCCTGAAAACTTGCTTGGAAAACCCATGGAATGACTAACTCCCACTTTAGTAAACTCTTGTTTTCAGAAGCAGGTAGGACTTTGGAAGTACTACATATACTGATCCAAGTGGTGGATGTGAGGCAGGACCCATGGTGATAGGGTAGGGCAGTGGGAGGGGCAGTCTACAACAATTTTAACCCTTCCACTTAGCCATCAGAAAATAATGTGATAACTAAATGTCCCTGACCTAGGGTCCCAGTAAAGAGCAAGGTAGAAGGTTCCCTAAAGAGTAGCTGTGGACCAGCTCTTCTAGTCCTCATCTGGAACCCTAACCTGAGGACACAGATATTAGCCCACTCACACCTCAGGATTGCTTTTAAACAAAAGATATCTGCTAGCCCCTGAGTCACATGAATCCCCAGGAGGCTTGTTCCAGAATCAGGAGGAACTCTAACCATGATAACAGTGTTGAACAGATGAGTGGTAAGGTAGAAGTAACTTTGGAAACTGAACTGGCACCACAAGAGTAAAAGCACACAAGCCACCCTAAATCTAGGCTCTTTATACTGTTTCTGGCATGCTTGACTGATACACTTTGACCTGTGGAAATAAAGTCCCAGCTCTGGAAAAGTACCAGGTGTTCCAACTAAAAGACTGTGTTTTCCTTCTCCTACAACTGCTTAGAATGGTATAGAACTTTGAAAGGGCCTATGAAGTGTCCACAATGAGTGAATAGAAGAAAGCATATTGGCTGGGCTGGAGCTGAGACTTAGAGTTGCTGGCATATGGAGCAGGTAACACTCCCCACCCACAGAGTCATGTGTGTGTATGTGTGTAAGTTCACACATAAATGAGCCAAGCTCACTTAAATGTTACAGAAAGCTCATGGAAAAATTGAAACACACAAAGACACTTAAATGTTATAGAAAGTTCAAAGAGCTCCTAAGTGTCCCAGAATGCTTGCATATATTATATAGGTGTCCAACAAAGTCTCTGATTTACATGTGAGCCGAGAGGTCCATGAAAGAAATTATGCCATTGATTCATTGCATAATTCAGTAAAGTCCCTGCTATGGGCTGAATCATAACCTCCCTCCCCCAAATTCATACACTGAAGCCCCAACCCCCAATATGAATATATTCGGAGACAGGGCTTTTAGAAAGTAATTAAAGTTAAATGAGGTCATAAGGGTGGGGTCCTAATCTAATAGGATTGGTGGCCTTATAAGAAGAAGAAGAGAGAAAAATTCCCCATCTCTCTCTCTCTTTCACTCTCCCTGTGCACAGACTAAAGAAAGGCCATGTGAGCACACAGCAAGAAGGTTGTGTCTGGAGGCCAGGAAGAGAGCTCGCACCAAAAATCAACCATGCTGGCACCTGATCTTGAGCTTTCAGCCTCCAGAACTGTGCAATAATAAATTTCTGTTGTTTAAGCTACCTAGTCAATGGTATTTTATTTGGCAGCCTGAGCAGACTAAGATAGTCCCTGTCTTCAACAAGCTTACTTTACAGAAATAAAAAGCAGGAAATATTTCAGCAAATCACCAAATCCATGTATAATATATCATATGGCCATAGTGCTGCAAAGAAAAATGAAGCAGAAAAATAAGGGGTGAACAATAATAAGGAATTGTATTTCTTAAAATATCAATGAATGCCTTCTTTTATAAGGTGAAAACTAAGTGGAGAGTGAAAGAAAGTGAATGGAAGAAAGCACGGAACAAGTCACATCAATACCTGGGGCAGAACATTCCAGAAGGAAACCACGGTGCAAAGCCTCTGTAGAGGAAGCATGATGGCAGTTTTAAGGACAGAAGGAGGCTATTGTGGCTGTAATAGAGCGAGTGACAAGAAGAATGGTAGGATACATACTCAGTGAAGTGGCTGGGGTCCAGATCGCTGAGAGCCTTGCAAGCCATAATTAGTATTTTGAATTCTATTTGAGTGAGATGGGAAGTTTTTGGAGGAATCCCTTGATCTGACAAAATTTAAATCACTCTGTAGCTGCTGCATGGAACATTGACAGTAGAGAGGCAAAGATGGAGGCAGAGAGAGCAGTTAGAAGGCTATTACATTTGCCCAGATGAAGAAAGATGCTGGCTTGGATCAGTGTGATAGGACTGGATGTGGGTGAGAAGCAGCTGGATTCTGAGAATACTTCAAAGGAAGAGTGAAGAGGATTTACTGAAACATTAAATAAGAGGGTGCAACTGAGATGCAGACATACCTAAATTTGCCTGGCCAATTGAGATAGAGGAGGAGGTCACAGAATAAACAGTGGTCAGACTGCTTGCTAGAGAATCATTTAACGTAAGTAAGGAGTCTGTTATATTGGGCTATTTTATGAAACAATTTCTGGGATTTGAACTGAATTGCTGTTCCTATATAGTGGAAGCTTTGTTTGAGTACTTCACTCCATCCCCTACTGAAGTAAGAGGGAAGAATTGAATATTGGGAGAGAGGAAAAAGCAAGAAGATTGAGAGAAGTGACAGTGAGCGCAGATACCCCATGCTCCAAGAAGCATTGGAGGTTGATAACTTTGCTTCACCTCAATGTGAATACCAGAGTGGAATATTAGCAATGTCAATAATTCCAGAAAGTTAGAAGGTAATTAAGAGAAGTATATGGGAAACAGGCTGTATGTAATTACAAAATTGGGAGTCAAGAGGAGACAATAAGTGGCACTGACAGATCACGAGATGGAGAAAATACACTAACAGGACAGATACTCCAAGAATGATGGAAAACAGAACACAGGTAAGTAAGGTTGGGGAGATGCTACACAGCCTATGCAGAGGTACCACTGAGCTTTGGGTAAACTCTGATTATAGCAAAGAGTCCTCACATCCCTACCCTCATTCTCGAAGACTCCTGGGGAACACAAGCAATTGGTGAGAACTGAATATTTAACACTCGGATGATGAGTGTCTCAAAATCATTAACAAAGGGCACACTGGAAAGAATTTTACATACAACTCATAAATTGGTGGAACTAAAGGATTTTTTTAGAAAAATCTAAGCACCACTTCAGGGATTTTTTGAAATATTTGGGAAGTGGTTCTAAAGAACATTAAAATTCCCTCTCATCAAGCTGATGGAGAGATCATAGCTTATGGTGTACAGTTTAATCTCACTCAGAGAGAGGAAGAAAAGGCAACCTAATAAGAGGACAACTGGTTGAACAGATGAATGTCTGAATGGAAGGATAGATAAATACTTAGAAGATGGTCAGATCAACATATGGATAATAATATGTCTGATAGTGATATATCTAGATATCTTGAGAGAGAGAGGCTACTATAACACAGATGGAGATCATTTTTTTCAACTTCACTCCTGTGCTGTTTGATTTGCATATATAACATTTATTTACAATATTGTTTAGGTAGGAGAAAGGAAACTACAATACCTATGGATAAGCAGAAAAAAATAGTCTAATTTCTAGGGCAAGTTAGTTCTTGAGAGGAGGCTAAAATAATAGAGTATAACCTAATAAGTGTAAATGCCATGTTTTAGGAATGGCATGTGTACATGAGTATGTGTTCATGTGGGTGCATAGATCTTGCTGCTTTTTGAGTTGTGTTATCTTATTTATGAAAACATCTTCAAAAGACCCCAAACCACCAGGGACCTCGAATAGCTAAACCAATCTTGAGAAAGAACAAAGCTGGAGGCATCACATTTTCTGATTCCAAACTGTATTACAAAGCTATAGTAATCAAAACAATATGGTATTGGCATAAAAACAGACACATAGATCAATGGAACAGAATAGAGAGCCCAGAAATAAACCCATGTATGTATGGTCAACTTACTTTATGACAAAGGGGTCAAGAAAATACAATGGGGAAAGGATAGTCTCTTCAATAAATAGTGTTGGAAAAACTGGACAGCCGCATGCAAAAGAATGAACCTGGACCCGTATCTTACACCAAACACAAAAATCAACTCAAAATGGATTAAAGACTTGAACATGGACCTGAAACCATAAAACTCCTAGAAGAAAACATAGGGCATAAGCTCCTTGACATCAGTCTAAGTATTGCTTTTTTGGATTTGACACCAAAAGCAAAAGCAACAATAAACAAGTAGAACTACATCAAACTAAAAAACTTCTGCACAGTAAAGGAAAACATCAACAAAATGAAAAGTCAACCTACTGAAAGGGAGAAAATATATGCAAATGATGTAGCTGATAAGGAGTTAATATGCAAAATATATAAAGAATTCATAAAACTCATTACAAAAAAAGAAAAAAACAATCTGAATAAAAATCAGCCAGAGGAACTGAAGAGACATTTTCTCAAAAAGACACAAATGGTCAACAGGTACATGAAAAAGTGCTCAACATCAGTAATCATCAGGGAAATGCAAATCAAATTCACAATGAGATATCACCTCACGTCTCTTAGAATGACTATTATCAAAAAGACAAGAGATAACAGGTACTATGAGGATGTGGAGAAAGGGAACCCGTGTGCACTGTTGGTGGGAACATAAATTGGTGTAGCCGCTAGGGAAAACAACAAGGAGATCCCTCAAAAAATTAAAAATAGAACTATCATATGAATCAGCAATTCCACTTCTGCGTATATATCCAAAAGAAACAAAATCAATATCTAAAAGGATAAAGGCAGCCTTATGTTCATTGCAGCATTATTTACAATAGCCAAGACACAGAACAACCTAACTGTCCATGGACAGACGAATAGATGAGGAAAATGTGGTGTGTGTGTATGTACATATATATATATATATATATATATAAAATATGAATATTATTCGGCCTTAAAAAGAAGGAAATCCTGCCATTTTGGGACAACATAGATGGACTTTTGAGGGCATTGTGCTAAGTGAAATGTGAGACAGAGAAGGACAAATATTGTATGATCTCACTTATATGTGGAATCTAAAAGAATGAACTCATAGTTACAGAGAACAGTTGGTGGTTGCCAAAGGTGGGGGGTAGGGATGGGTGAAATGGGTGAAGGTGATCAGAAGGTACAAACTTCCAGTTATAAGATAAATAAGTATTGGGGATGTAATGTACAGCACAGTGACTATAGTTAACATTACTGTGTTGTATATTTGAAAGTTCCTAAGAGAGTGAATCTTAAAGTCCCCATCACAGGAAAAAATAATTGTAATTATGTGAGGTTATGAAGGTTGACTAAACTTATTGTGGTAATCATTTTGCAATATATACATATAGCAAATCATTATGTTATGATAAAACAAATCACTATGTTGTCACCCTTAAAACAAATACAATAATTTATGTCAATTATATCTCAATAAAACTGGAAAAAATTTAAAACAGATTACATTTTTTTTTTGCTATTTGAGGTCTCAACCTTAAAAACTTGCTCTCGTGTCTGAGTTGTTAGATTCTAGATTTGACAGTATAAGAAAGTACTTTTCCCACTAAATTATTAAAGTAATTATAAAAATTTAAAAAAAATTAAAGTAAGGGGGGAGGACCATGTCTGCTTTCACTGGCACATTTGTAAATCTTTTTCCCCACCATCACTCATAGATGCACCAGATCTAAAACAAAAGTCCTGAGTAAATTAACTGCTACTCTTCAAGCAGAGTACCCGGAGGTTACTGTAGATGTTCGGTAAGAAGATGGTTGCCTTTTGACCTTGTCCCCAACACAGACATAGATGAATCTTGTCAATTTGCTGTTTTCCTTTTTAACTTGAGGGGGGACGCAAGTCTCAAGGATTTGTGAGCTTGTTTTGCATAAGAGAATACTTTCGTGGAGGTTGTGATCCCCGGATGGCTGGCCCCCAGCAGCCCTCGAGGCCCAGAAGTCAGATTGCCCAGGGATTATGGGGAGTGACCCTTTCGTTTCTTTGAAGCTCCTCCTGGCAAGCCTCTTAGTTCTATAAAAACCCCCGGCTATTTGCTCTGGTGGAGGCAGATTTGGGAACCCAGGCTCCCACCTTCTTGTTTTGGCCAATTTGAATAAATCTTTCTCCCTCTCCAAGCACTGATGTCTCAGTGTTTGGCTTGCTGTGCTTCGAGTACAGAAACTTGAGATTAAGAAGTCCAATATCACTCTCATTCTTCTTACACCTACTGTTACTAGCTTTTATTTCGTAATTCTTTTACTTCAGAATCCTAAAGAGGTAAAAGAACTCCTAAAAAAATTCTCTCTTAAAAATTTGGGGCGTTGTGGAATTTGGGGAAAAAAAGAAAAGAGTGAAAATGGATTACAAATATATTTTTCTGAAAAAGGCCGTATTAAAAAATGGAATCCATGGGTTAGTCATTAAAATAATTGCCTTTAGGCTTCAGAGGGGGGTCTGCCAGGGCTCTGACTGCTGGAGAACAAGAATGCAGACATTCCTGGCCTTCTCTTATTCAAGAGTGTGGCCTCATTAGCCCAAATTCACTGAAAAGGACTCTGAGAACCCTGCTCAAAAGAATGAAATACTGTCTTCAAGTTGAGGCTAAAGAGGGACAATATACATTTACAGAATCTTGAGTTGCTAACACAGCCTCTGTTGATGGTGAAGAATTACAGCAAGAAGATATTCTGTTCCCAAGGTCTTAACAAACAGAAGTGGAATTAGCAACCTCTCCTGGATACTAAATTTATGATGCATTCCAGTACTGACACTGTTGAAAAGCAGAAAGCAAGAGAGGTGAATGTTCATTTTACATGGCAGAAAAAAAAAGCAATAAACCACAACATTTGCAGTTGGTGAGACTTCATTTCACTGGTTTCTTGGTGAGATATACATGCTTTTACATGACAGTAGGCAGCAGGCATTCAAAAGCTCATTGTGTTTCATATTTTGAGGAGCTTCATTACAAGTTCGTTTTGGGTTTATTCTGTGACGGCTTAGCATTTTGCATGTGTGAAACATTAACTTGTCTAAGGCCTTAGCCAACTAAAGAATTTAGCACTAAAGAAATAGTGGTTTTATTTTTCTACATAATGCTAGATGCCCAGTTGGCAAATGAAATTTTTGTCCCCGTGATGTCAAACACATATGAAGATTTTTTTTCTTTTCAAAAATTTTCCTTCAAGGTATGGGACCAGATAAACTCAATCTTAACATTAATTACCTTAGTTGGCTTCAATTTATTAAATAATTGAAGATTCCAAGAGCAATTTTAAACTACTGTAGAAAAATGTCTACAGTGGCTGTTATTTTACTTTTGGCCATTTAAGTAAATACCATGGATAATTCAAAAGACAAATTATTCTGTCTAGAATTGTTCAAGTTTTGTCTTTCATAGTTAATTTTATGTGTCAACTTGACTGGGCTAATGGATGCCCAGATAGCTGGTAAAACATTATTTCTGGGTGTTTCTGTGAGGGCTGTTTCAGGAAGAGATTAGCATTTGAATCAGTAAACTTTGCCCTCATCAATTAGAGTGAGCATCATCTAATCCACTGAGGGCCTGAAAAGAACAAAAAGGTGGAGGAAGGACAAATTCACTTTCTGCTCGAGCTAAGACTTCCATCTTCTGTCCTTGGGCATGACACTTCTGGTTCTCAGACTTTCAGACTCAGACCAAGACTTATACCATTGTTCTCTTCCCCTCCCCTGCCCCATCTCCTGTCCCAATTCTCAGGCCTTCAGACTTGGACTGAATTCCATAACTGGCTTTCCTGGTTCTCCAGCTTGCAGATGGTACAGTGTGGGACTTCTTGGCCTCCATAGCCATGTGAGAAAATTCCTATAATAAATCTCCTAAAATGTATCTCTATATATCCTTTAGTTCTATTTCTGTCTAATGCATTGTGCATTATAGAATTAAAACAAAATCAGAGCTCGATAGATGCTTTCACACATTCAGGAAATCCTCTTCCCTGTCTTTAAAGAGGTACATGTCTAAAATATTCACTACAAAGAGTGGAAGGGAAGTCTAAACAGATAGATAAACATATGTGGATCCTATCGATGATCCATCCAATTAAGTGACATAACTATCAGAATGTAACCATGAATAATAACTTTGGTTCTTCTACTTCTGAATAAAGAGGAGGAAAAAAGAGAGAGGGATGTTTAATAATGTAACATAGGAACTTTCAAGGTGCAACCAAGAGAAATATTTTCAGGCCATATGCCAAACAGGGTGTTCCTTTTCCTTTAAAAGGAGTTTAAAATGCCTCTTCGTTTTATCAAAGCAGGTATTTTAAATGTTAGCTGTGGAGAGGAATAGAGAGCTAGTAATAAAAACATGAAAACAAGTCTGGATGCCCCAATTAAAGAAAGAGAAATAGCTACAATGTTAAATACCAAAATATGATTGTCAAGTATAACTTGCAACTAGAATTCAAGAGAACACATTTTTTAAAAATTAAAAAGTTGAATGGCTATCAATTAAGTGACTTTTCAGCAAGTTCACGTGCAAAGATTGGTAGCCACAAATACTACAAAATGATTAAGTGGCAACCCAATACAAAATCATGTGAGTTGAATTACATAAGAAGATCGGCAGAACCTATCAGAAGAAGAATCCAGAACAAAGGGATGTGTACTCTTAGCTACCATGGTCAATGGTTATCATCAACTTCTCACAGAGGAACTGAGAGTTAAGACACTAGGGAACAGTGGATAAGAACGGGAGTGCCCTCGCCACAGTCCTCAGGCTGCCCGCATCATCCATCCTTAGCAAGAAGTTCTGGAACTGGCCTGTTAGGCAGAGGCTGCACAGTCTGGGTACAGGCCTTGATGACCTGATTGCAATTCCTGTTGTACGTCAAAATGTCTTCAATTCCCTGAGGTTGACTGGGGAGAACCAGTCAATAAGAGTAGAGATTTCTCCTCAGCACTTGCTTACTCCCTGTCAAGATACCATATGATACTTACGTTTTACAGACATGTGGAATAATTAAAAATTGCCAAGGAACCATTATAAAACGGCTTCCTCAAACAGCTTAGCACCTTCAGGAGTCCTCGCTCAAGTTCAGTAAGATCTCTCTGAACACAGTTTTGTTATCTAAATTTGCCATTTTATATTTACATAACAGTAACTATAACTCAATGGCCAATGCCAAGAATAATCTGATGCAGCTGAACAGGGAAACGTATAATAATATTCATACCATAAACATGACTTTGAAAACCAATGAACTATCTCAGAATACTTGGAATTTGGGGCCTGGTGAACTGGTAATAATTACATTGTTCAAAATACAATTATCTACACACATTCTAATTTTCCTTCTTTTGTGTTTCTCTTCTTTTATGCTTTAAGGATGTGCAGGATTTCAAGACTTAGGCAAATTCCATTAGAATCTTTTAACACGACCCTCATGTGACCTCTAACTCAACTGTTCATGCAGAACACACCATGAAGCCTGCCAGACTTAGGATCCATTTGATACTTCTTCCCTTTTCCATAGTTCTTGTCCTACTCATTGAGGGAAAACAAATTACACTTCGCTTGAAACTTTTAACTTTCCCTTGTGTTCTTTAGATTCTGGAGAAAAGCTGAAGTTAGCGGTAAGTTAAGATTAGATTCCAGGGCCTGCCAGGAAAGGTGAGTCATAATATTCCAGCTTGTTGCTAGTGGTGTGCACCAGAAAAGCAAGTATAGGAAATGTTAAATACTGTTCTGCAGCCTGCAGGTATCAATAGCAGCTTAACACACAGAGGAGGTTGGAATGGGTCACAGTGAACACACGTATTCTAAATAGACCTGTTTTCTGCCTCTTGTGATGATTTCATGATCAATACAGTGCTGTCTGCACTCAAGCTGCAGAGACCTAACCCTTGTTTGACTGCTCAGAGAATGACTGAAATGAGAGTTATAGGAATTCACTGACCATCCTGACCTGATTTGGCTCTTTCTACCAGTGCTTATCCTTCTGTCTGCAGGCCACCCATGTGGAGAAGTGTCCTGGGGCATGAGGTAAAGGACTGCTTGCCAACCCAGAGTCTAACAAAAGTATCAGACCCCTGTCTTTCTCTCTCTGTTCCTTTCCTTCAAATCCCTCAGTCCTTCTCCTTTCTTTTTATTTTGCCCTAAGTCCCTCTTTCTCTTTTGCCTAACTTCCAACATGAGTCGTCACTTATCCTCTGTCCATTAGTTACTCTGCAAAAAGGGTCTCCTGGTTCTCTGGGATGAGCAAGAGGAGGGAGGAAATGCTCTTTTTGATCTAATCTCAGAGGGTACTATGCAAAAACCAAAGTGTTCATTCTATATAGAAAGCTATCCTCTCTCCAGTCTCCCTCCTATATGTTATTATACTAAAAGAGTGTCTATCTACTTTCCCATGTTAAATACATTACAAAGTCTGCCCTATCTTTGGTAGATATCAGACACAAATGAGGTTAGAGAAAAAAAAATCCCAGTTTCTTCCATGCAATATTTCCAGTTCAAACTTTATAATTAATCATTATTTAAGCATCTAATTTGATCTATATCAATTCCACATTACTGTGGCTGCTAAGCTTTCTATTGATTGTGTTATATAATACTACTAACATTCTGTCAATCTATTCCAATACTTCTTTCAAAGTATCTTACCAAAACAGAAGCCCATTACATATACTTCTATATTTTTTGAAATGCAAGTAGTAAAGATGGGCCAATCTCTTTTATTATATTCTATTAACCAATGTTATTGCCAATCTTTCATTTCTGACAGGGACATGGGGGGGTTGATTCTGCTATTGTGTCTATCGTTATTCTTGCCAAACGTCTGACTCAGTTGATAAATTGTTGTATTCTGTTTCTGAACAAACGAACTATCAAATATCTTCCTGGTGACTCTAATGAGGTATGTGTGCATGCGTATACATACATCAGAGTTCTGGAGAGAGTAAAGATGTACATTAGATAACTTCAAAATTCTCTATGGAGACTAACCATTGGCAAGCCAAAGAAAAATGAGAGGGAAATATCACCAAGTTGAAGATGTACATGTATTTTCTATCACGTTGCTGTGCCATTAATAAAAAAAAAAAAAAGTATCTTATTCAATGAGGTAGTGGATTCATTTTCACAAAAGACAGGGAGAAGGAGCAAAAAGGGGGGACTGAGAGAAGAAGAAAAAAGCACAGGTTGATGAGTAAAAGGAAGGAAGGGAAAAAATAGAGATAGGAAGGGATGAAAGAAGAGAGCAAGGGGGAAGGGAGGGAAAGAAGAAAGGGTCGGAAAGAGGGAGGAAGGAAATGAACGAAGGAGGAAGAAGGAAGGAAAGGAGAGAGATATTTTTCTCTTGGGAAACATTAAGTGGCTCTTCCTTTCCTAAAGTAATGAAGCGATTCCCTCCTATGGTCTGACTCTGCCTGTCTCTCTAGCCTCCTCTGCGCACCCCATCTTGACCCTCGCGCTCAAGCTGACTCCCATTGCTCACTGAACAAGCTCCACTCTCTCCTTTGCCAAGCCTTTATACTTGGCTGCTTTCTTGAATTGCTTTCCCCCCAACCATCACGAATTATCTCTGCCTATTTATCCCAGGCGTTGGCTCTAAGTTTCATTTTCATGATCATACCAAAGGAAATTTTTGTAAAAATTAGATGTGTTTATATGGAAATAGCAGTATCCTCACACATCACCAAGATCATGACCAAAAGTCTATCGTATTATTTATCTAAAGTCAAAATAAAAACGAGAGAAAACATACAATCTTCTCTCACAATTTGAAAAGAATAATTAAAAAGTGCATACACCCGTTAACTCAAAAATATACATTTTATACTATCCCAATTAAATAAACAATTTTCAGGTTTGATTGCTTATCTTTCTGCGGGGGAAACAAAAATATTAAACGGATATGAATTCACTGCTGATAATACCTAATGAGACAATAATCAACCCATATGTTCTCCTCAGAAATGAAGATGAGAGATTAATTCTGTACTCGAGTCTTAATGGAAAACTTTGAAGCAGGAGGAGACTGCCACATGTGACGGAAGCTGTCAGTTCTGTCCTTTTAATGGGCAGAAGAGGTGAATGCCTACAAGGCCTCAAGAAGTTAAAGCTTGGGGAGCTGACCCAAGGGGGATGAAGTGAGGTGAGAATCACCACCAGACAATGTTACCCACACTCATTTTAGCTCTGATGCTCAGAAATGCTTTCCCATCCACAGCCAGATTTTTTTCAATGTGTATTCAGAGAATTTTGACACTGTAACAATTAGAAATCTACAACAAATGACACATTGGGAAAATAGTGCATTGAGCTCTAGTAACCTGCTGTCATTTAACATTCAAATAAGATAAAAATTCCCTTTTAGTCTGATTTTTTTAGCCTCCGACAATCTTTTAATTGTGATTTAGATTTCAATGTAGCTCTAAGTACCAGGAAGAAAATACGCTGGCCATCCCAGCACAAGAAACCATCCTTGCATTACAGCCATATGTTGTTGATATTTTGAACATATGTCTCAATCTAGTGATCTTAGTTATGGGAGTCCATATCTTAGGTATATACCCACTCGGCTGCAAAGCTGGCTTTGGACTGTGGCAAATTCACAAAGTTAGCTGCCCATGAAGTCTCTTAGGAGACAGCCATGGGACTTTTCCTGGTGACATCACTCTATTTGATGTGTGCTGGGTGCTTTTATTACTATTTTTTTGATGTATACCTACAGAAAATGGTAATGCACTTATGAGGATGGGTTACTGAACAGGACTGCTACACTATCAACTAATAAAGAGAACTTAGGTACTGAGATGTCTAGTGGCATAAGAGATGAAGCAGAGAATGCTTGGGATCCAGGAAGTTCAGGTAAAATACCAGTGAGAATAAGGAGTATGTGTGCGAGGGAACTTATTGTAGCAGGAAGAAACTGTCGTCCTGGATGCGGGGTACAAAACACGAAGCAAAAATGTAGAAAATGAGGTGGGACAGTTTCAAAGACTATGTCAGCTACTTCAGAATGGTGCCTAGGGGTAACCCTTATCCTAAGTAATAAATATGGGTTATTTTTCCTTATTTTCCATTCTCTCTTCTACCTCTTTTATTTCCTCCCCCCTTTACCACATGATTTTGTCTTCCCAGAAAGAAATATTCTGCCTTTTGCTTTTAATACTTTACTTTTTAAGGCACATGTGAGAGTTCCAGCACTGTATTCAAAATAAAACCTCTACTTGGAATTCCAGAAACAATGCAACTCAACTTCTACTCATTATGTCTAAAATACAACAAATTCTCTTATGTGATCACTGACCTCTACCAGTGAACTTTTGGCTTGTCCTTCATGATTTTCGTCAGTAGATTATTTTCCATCTAGTAGCCCAAGGTAGAAAACTGGGGTTCTCCTTCCCTCTTTCCTCGCCCTCAAGCTGCCAGTCAATAGTTTCTCAAGATTCATTGATGTTCCTTCCTAATTATCTCTTGCATTTCCCTCTCTTTTGCAGTCTCAGTCTTCCTACCCTGGGACAAGCTTTCACCATCCTCTCTCTGGAGTATTTAAATCAAAAGTCAATTGAGTTCATCAGCTCAAGGAGATTCGTTTTAATGCAAGATGCAAAGAATACCCAAGATGCAAAGAATGAATGATATATAATTAATCTGTGATTTTACTTATTCATTCATTTACGAATGCACCTGAGTGCGGACTTTGAATAGATATGGTACTGAGCAATGGGGATTCATTAGTGACCAAAAGACAATTTCTCTGCCCTCAGGGAGTTGAAATCTTACTTGCGAGAGATACATGATAAACAAATAAAATGATTACGGATTGTGATAAGGGCTAATTGGAAAACAATTTGATGCAAGAATTGAAAGTGGGGATGAGGAGAAAAGGTAGAGACTAGAGTAGTCTTCACAAGCAGTTTTGGGAAGTAATTTGAATTGAGCACGCTCCTCTTCTGCAGTTCTTAATACATGATTTTCCCATCACATTTTAAGGGAGTTCAATAAATTCATGCTGTTTTCTGCATACCCAACCATACATACTCCCTGGCACCACAACACCACTGAAGTAAATGCCCTTCCTCTATCCCAGTCTACATACTGTGTGCTTTAGTTTAGGTTAGTTTTGTTTTGTTTAAATATAAGCCTAGATTAATTTAGTACTTAAAGGACCTCCATGCAAGCATCCCAAGGACTCAAACTTAATTTCATAATTTTATTCTACATTTCATGGTCAAAGCTGCTCTTAGGTACATGTGAGCATAAGAAATTAATTGCTTCAAGGTACTGTGTTCATATATATTTTCAAATAATTACCTATTGACCAACTTTTGATCCAGTTTCACAGAATTGCATGTTTGGACACTAGATTTTTTGATTCATAAGCAATATCTTAAATGCTAAAATCATGGGTTTAGAAGAAGTCATTTAAAGATTTATTGTTAAAAAAACAAAGATCAATTTTAATCATCTATTGTCTACAGAGTAGTAGTACGTTAACTAAAAAGGTCACCAGTCTATTGTAACTTTTTAACAATCATCTACTGCTCAAGTTCAGTGTAGACTTGAATTAAAGGGAAGGGTTTTGCAGATTCAATCATCTTAAAGATCAAAACGTTTTTCCAAAATATAACACACGGGAGAGTAAAAAAAAATACTCTAAGAACTTTTATTGTAACCTCCCCTTAATGTTAAAGGAAAAGGTAATATTTGACCAAGGAAGTTCAAGGGGCAAACTCATGTTAGAATGACTGGCTGATAGAAGTTAACGTCACTCCCTTTAATGTCTAAGTGGCTCTTTAACACTCAGAGTTAAGTGCTGGATTTAGGAAAAGAAAGGAAAGAACTTTAAAAGGTGTTAACTTCATCTTGCGCCATAAAAGAGGAGATGTTTAATTAAGCCACTGGTAGTTCTTGGGTGGTTTTCAGTTTAGTTTTATACTTTTGAGATGAAAGAGTACATGCAAAATTATGTACAAAGTACCTTTTAGAAACTTTGGAAAGGTCAAGGAGAAAATAGCTGGATTTCAAAAGCTGAACTTTTCAAGGTTTTTCTCTGATTTTTCTAAAACAAGATAGCCTCCTCCTCCTCTTAATAGTTCTTCAAGGCCCTTTTGGTAGCCAAAATCTTTGTTCTTTTTTTTTAAGCAGCTTTGTAACAGAAGAACTAAAAATTAATTATGGCTATGGAACTTTTACACAGAAGAGTTTAAAAAGCACAGACGTAAAGAAGGGAAAAAGATGAGGGCCCATTTATCTTATATTGACAGGACTGCTTCAAACGATGACCTTGAATCATAATCATCCTAATGAGCTCAAAATATTTCACTTTAACAAGTGAAACTATAATCAAATCAGTTTCTGAAAGCTCTACTAATGAGCATTTCCTTTGATGAAAACATGGTTAACTGTCTTAGTCTGCAGGAGGTGCACTACAGTAAGGGGCCAGCTCCTGACAACTCATTAGCTGACCTGGGGAGAGAGTAATTTGAATGCTTTTGATAAAAATTTCAAGGCTTTTTTAAACTTAAATTACAATTTATGCACTTTTATAAATAGTATAATTTTTCCAAGTTGGGGAAACCAGTGAGAAGACTTCAAAGCTGTGGAACAGAGTTTGTTTACCACATTTGGTCTATTGTGCCTCCAGAACCAGGAAGGGGAAATATGTTTAATTAGTGACTGCTAACTTGGGGCCAAATCGTATATTGTATTTTTACAGGCTGTATTTTTATATGTTGCTATGATGTTAAACGAACCTATGGAACTACATTTTATAAGGTTTAGGATTGAAAATTGGAATTCACTATTATTTACTATGATTCTGAAGAATGTCTTTGAAACTACTTTCTCCGTTAAAACAAATCACTCATTTTACCTAAAGCAGCAAAATAAGCTGAAATGAAAACTGAATGAAGAAACGTGGTTTACTTTTATTTTCACTATTCGTCAAGGATCCCCCCCCCATTAGAATTATTCATCATTTTAACGACTGCTCTGCTCTATTCAGCATCAAGAAATGATCTTTCTCTCTCTCTCTCTGCAGAGCAGACTTGCTGTCAAAGCAGAATATAAAACAGAAGAATAGTTCAGCTATTTTAAGTATCACTGGAAGACAGATCTTAGTTGCTTTGGAGGGCCAATTCCTTGTCTCCTCCCTCCCCCCAAGCTTCTCTTTGCTGTTGAGGGGTGTTCTACTTTCTTTCTATTCGTCATACTTTCTTCCTGTTTTCTGCAAGGCAAACTGCTGAGATGGTTTGTGTCATAGGCACACAAGACACTGTTCTCAACTGTCAAGTGTTTAATCTCTCTCTTTCTCTCTATATTTTGCTATCACTCCCTCTCCTCCTTGACTTGGGTTGAGAAACAAAAATATTTCCAGTATTTTGGAAGACAAGTTATTGGACAGAAGTAGGACATTAAAAAAAAGCAAAAGACTTATTTTACTTCTCAAAATTGTCCTTTGCTTTTTCCAAATAGTTTTTCATAAGATGTGAAGTCATAAAAAAGCAAAACATTCATTTCGATCTCAATATGCATATGTATGTGTATGGGCATGAGTGTAAAATATATGCAGTCAATTCTCATTATTCACAGTTCTGGCCTATAAAGTCAGTGTGAACACTGAATTAGCAAAGACTGAACCATTGCTCCTAGGGAAAATACAGGGTATGATCCTGTGAGCCTCTGGTCACAGTATTTTCATCAACTGATCAATTCATAACCTTGTTTTATGTGTGTTTCTATTTAAAGACACCATTTTTAATATGTGTTATTGATTCATTAACATTGAACTCATGGCCATGTTAAAGAAAAAATTATTCTGATACTTATTAAAATGGTAAGGAAGACTTTATTCAAGATTATTGCAACAGAGGTACTATAATGGGGAGAGATAGGGCTTAACTCTGAATACAACAAGAACAATGGGGGATTTATAGCCAACAAGTAGAGTGAGGGGTTCAGTGGATGAAAAATTACTGAGAAGACATCAAGGGCAGGAGATTCTTACTAAACTGAACTAACAGGTTTCTTGCTAAAGGCAGGCCAAGGACTTAGACATCAAAAGTGGGGGATGAGGAACTTGATCAGATATCAGAGTGGAGGGATTCTCCCTAAACTGACCTAACAGGATTCTTTGCAAGACTGAACTGGGCAGTCCAAAGCCAGGACAAGGGCCAAGGTAGAAACCTCGTTGAAAAAGGGCTTGGAGGAGCCAAACTAAACTACAGTTTAGTCAAGGAGAGAGTCTTTGTCTGCCAACAGCACCATAACTCATGCCTGAACAAAGTTTATCTAGCACACGTATTTTCTCAGGCACCTCACAGACTTCTTGCATTTAGAAACATTGGAGAGCTCTGCTGCACTACACTTCGGTGTCATTTTAAACAGCCAAGTCACTAACAAAAAAGCACAAAAATGTGAGAAATGTGGCACTAAATAGATCTTGAAAAGGGTACTTGTTTACAGTACGAGAGCTGAAACAAGAAGGCGGAGCGTAGCCTAGCCCTAGTCTGTCTCACCTGTGAAGGAGTGCCTCGGACAACCCAAATATTTCACTGCTCTGCAGAAAACACACACAAATAACCATTAAAGCACGTGAGTATGGATTTGGTGGTAACAAATTTTAGCTAGTTACCTAATTCACAAATACAGAATCTTCAGATAACGATGATTGACTGTATACATATACACACACACACACAAATACACACAGAGAGATCTGAAGAATGTTAGTCATTTTAATTAAATAATATCAAAGGTTTTTAAAAAGAGTTAGGTTTGAATTCTGCCTAACTCTTTCTTATTGGGGGAAGGCAGGGAGCACCACTTCTGGAAGTACTAGAAAATTCAACGCAACATAAATTAACTAAGTAATTAAGTTTGCAATTGTGAAAAATGGAAAATAGAATATGTTAGCCTGGTAATTCCCTAAAGGACTTGGGAATATACTCATTTGACAAAAATCTAACTTTCTAAATCAGAATAATCTATTATTGTTTTTCCTAATAAGTTCCTGTAATTATAATCAATGCTACAGATTCAGTAAAGTAAAAATTAGTAAATGCCTTAAGGGTGAGACTGGATATACATTTTTTTTTTTTTGAGGAAGATTGGCCCTGAGCTAACATCTGTTGTCAATCTTCCTCTTTTTTCTTTTTTCTCCCCAAAGCGCCAGCACATAATTGTATACCCTAGTTGTAGGTCCTTCTAGTTCTTCTATGTGGGATGCCACCTCAGCATGGCTTGATGAGTGGTGAGCAGGTCTGCGCTCAGCATCTGAACCAGTGAACCCCGGGCTGCCCAAGCGGAATCTGCAAACTTAACGGCTATGCCACCAGGCCGGCTCTGAGACGGGATATTTAAAGATTCTATCTAATGTGGATTCTGTCACTAGTTGTGATCATCTGAGATCCTGAGACTAGATAGTGCTCCAGAATTTGGGAGAGCATCTCCACCCACCTGCATTCCTGGGTCAGCTCTGAGGGGGACTAGCTGGTTCTTTCTTCAGTCTCAGGAGCCAGCCTTCTTGCTTGTCTTTCCCTATTTGGCATGGGGCGGAGGGAGGGATGTTACTCTCTCAGCCTGTTCTCCTGAAGGGAGGAAGTAGAACTGCCCTCTCTTTTGAAAAATAAGATAGCTAAGTTAGGCAGAAGTCATCTCCTTCTGATAGACCCACCACGGCACTTCTGGAGTGGTAGGGTCAGCTGTCCAGGTGCCTACACCTAGATAGGTCCCTTTTCCTTCTGTAAACAAGATCCTACCATGAGGCTCTAGATTATAGAAGCTGTTCCCAGTTAGTCTGATAAAACTTACACGCTAAGTTTCTGATTCATTATGCGTAATCAGAGCAGTTTTGATATCCTCTTCACTTTCCAAGTTACTCAGTTCTCAGCTTCATTCACTCCAGCATGTTAAAGAGGTTTTCTCCCCCATCAGGTCTCTAAGCAACTTTATGAAACTGTAGAAAAGCTACGGAATTCCACGTCTCCCTCTTTCCTGGTAGAATGTGCCCTGATGTTAACAACTTACATTTTCCTTCTCCAGGGAAATATTGTCTAAATTCACTTTGTGGAGGTAAGTGGAAACAGTTTATGTCTAAAGGAAGAGGAAGATGGGACAAGGCTCTAGTACAGCCTATGGTCACCTGCTTTGTCTTTGTCCAGATCTGCCTAATTCAGCTCTACGAGTGGGGGACAATAAAGCACAGGGAGGTTGGGGACACATTCTCCTTGTGTTCTGTGTGATTTGTAAAGCCCTGAGGAAATCTTAGATTTGAAGATTGTAAGCTGTAGTAGCTCTTTTGGAATACATTCTGATTCTGCTAGTACTTTGTGAAAATTTAGCAGAAAGAATTTGTGCTTACCTTAGACATTTTTAAGAAATTTTTTCCCATCTTTTTTTAATTTGTAAAAGGAAATCCTCCCATTGTTAATATAATGATTCTTCAAAGAATTTGAATAAATAATCAATATACTCACTAATCTACTGCAAATAAGTATACCTTTTCCCGTGTGATAAAAAGCTCATGTGTCATGAGAAGATATCTAAATTGTTATACTAAAGTAAATCTTATAGCCATTTAAAATTTTATAATGAAAGTTACTGTGTAAGAAAAATAATATACTTTAGAAAAATTCACTTTTTGTAGGAGTACATAAATATTGTTCTGTTGAGATATTTTTGCATTTAGATATTTTTCAGCATAAATTATTCATTCATGAGCATTCATTTACCTTTCAGATCTGTATTTTGCAGTCTTCGACACCACAATGGCATTACAGACACTTCTCTTCATTTTGTTGTGTGTAGAAGTTTGCTTGCGTTACTTACCAATCTCCAAATTAACCTGGGGAATTTCTCGGTTACATAAATTATGGAACAACATACAGAGATATTACTTACATCACGTTTCCTACTAAGTGGCATACTCTTCTCATTCCAAGTGGTGGCAGTCTAAGAATCTCAGCTACTCAAAAATTGTAAGTCATTTTACAAAATAAGATCAGCCAATCAGGTACCAAGTTTCTGATCTTTAGCTTGAAGAAACTCATTCCCATATACAAAAACCACTTAAATTCCTAATTTATGATTTTCTGTATTATTGATTTGATTCTTAATTCTTAAATTAAACAACATGATTTTTATATCATTGTCTGTTTCTTAATTTTTAGATGAAATGTCATGATAATGATTCCAGGTTAAAGTAACATACACTCCTATTATAAAACCTTCAGAGAATACAGAAAACACAAAGAAGCCGCTGAAAACCACTCACAAAATAGTTAGGTATTAACACTTTTAGTGACCATTATTTGAGATAACTAACCACTATTACTAACAATACTCCAATCAATATTTTCACACATTTATCTTTGCACAGTTATATAAAGTATTGCTATGAAATAAATTATTATTATTGGTGGTGGTCCAAGAATATGCATATTTTAAATTTTGATAACTTTGCCGGATGTCTTTGCAAAGCAGTTGTATCAATTTACAGTTCTACTAAAATCGTACAAAGTTGTAACTTCTCTATACCCTTGTCAGCATTGGGTGTCATCAGATATTTTAATAATTGCCGAGCTGATAAATGAGGAATGTTGCTTTCTTGCTCTTTTAATTTTCATTTAATTATTGTCAGTGAAGGTAGAAAATAGTTTTTCATTGTCAGAACAGTTAGACAAGATGGCTTTGGGACTGGACCCATAATAGGAGTTCACTAAAATTTTTTTGAGAAAATAAGTGTTTGGTGATGTCCGAATTTTAGCTTCTGTATAAAAACTTCAAGAGGTTAAAAAAGTTCCACATACTCTGTTTCGGTGGCCCAGGTTTGCAGGTTCAGATCCTGGGCATGGACCTACTCCACTCATCAGCTATGCTGTGGAGGCATCCCACACACAAGATAGAGGAAGACTGGCACAGATGTTAGCTCAGGGCTAATCTTCCTTAAGGGGAAAAAAAAAAAGAGGAAGATTGGCAATGGATGTTAGCTCAGGGTGAATCTTCCTCATCAAGAAAAAAAAAAAAACTTCAAGAGAAAAGAACGTTTGGTTTTATTATTCTTTATACTTCTCCATGGAAAGAGATTTAACATCCTCTATCCTAACTCCCAGTCCCAAATCCAGAAGCCCAGTTCAGTGTTTGCCAGCCTTGTCTATGTAGTGTTTATAGTTTAATAACTTGACAGGCATTTCCTCTTGTTCTAAACCCATATGAAAAGAGAAATTAAATTGTCACTGTCCTCCATATTTTTACATTTCATGCACCTTTTAATGATAGGTACATTATTTTTATACACAACAATTCAATTACTAAAATGTAAGCTGACAATGAGATAGCCAAATAGTGAAAATCCAACCTTGATGAAATCTTGCTTATAAAAAATTGTCACAAAGAAATATTATTGAGTGAGATGCTTGATTTCTTTCTTAGCATTAGTATGGAGAACAGAGAGCAGAGTGCTCCCATTGGCACTGTCCTATTCCTCCGCAGTTTCATGAAATTCTTTCAGTTCACCCATCGTTATTTGGCCACAATCCACCAGAAACTTCAGGTGCACAAATTAGCCATCACACACAAAGTAGGCCCCACACAAAGGCTGACATCTATGGCTGTGCCTTGATGTTCTAACACCCGTCAGGTATCAACCCAAAGGCACATGATGAGACAGTTAAAATAAATTAAACTTTGTACACTTAAGCTAAAACACACACATACACACACACTCATGCACACATCATTAATGTAAAATTACTGGGATAAATTTTAAACTAAAAAAATAACACATACTTTTTGTCTATATGGTTAAAGCTATGATTTTGAAATAAATCTTGAGTTGACTTTTTTTTAAGTCACTCAGCTATTTACAAGTGGAAATTGCTTTTCTTTTTTTTTTTTAATGTTTCCCCCTTTTTTGAAGAAGATTGGCCCTGTGCTAACATCTGTTGCCAATCTTCCTCTTTTCTCTTTTTTCTCCCCAAAGCCCCAGTATATAGTTGTATACCATAGTTGTACAGTTGTAGCTCTTCTATATGGGACACCATCTCAGCATGGCTTGATGAGTGGTGAGTAGGTCTGTGCCCAGGATCCGAACCGATGAACCCTGGGCTGCTGAATTAGAACGCACGAACTTAACTGCTACGCCACCAGGCCAGCCCACTCGAGTTGACTTTTAATGAATGATGGAATGACAATTGTTTTTAATTTTTAAAAGTAACTTACAAAATTTCTTTCTGTAAAGATCTCTTTAATATCTAGAATAATTTTCAAGGAATTTTATTAAATTTCCTTTTATTAAATGTATTTTAAAATTGGAATCATTATTTTTTTATGAGAAGTTACTTTTCATTTCCTTCATATATTTTGGTACCTAGGAAAGGGTAGGTATTATTGAGAAACCAAGGAGGATTATGGCTTCCTTAATCAGTGCCTTCCTTAATGGAATATTATTCTTGACTTTTCCTCCTTTTTTGCTGGTAATCAAAACCAATATATAACAGAGAATGGATGCCACTAACATGACAACTGCATATAAATTAAAAGTTAAATAGTGGAAGAGAAAAACTATTCGCAATGTTTATAAAAGAGTTAGAATTCTTAATATTACAAGAAATTCTGTTCAAAGCTTTGAAAATAGAATAGGCCATTAGAATAATGGACAAGGGACATGAACAGGAATTCACAAAAGAACAAACACAAATGAATAATAAGCAAATCAAATAATGTTTAACTTCATTGTTAGAAATCAAAACAAAATGCCCTATTTCATCCATTAGTTGGAAACCATAAAAATAATGATAAAACTGAATGTTGGTCAGGTAGAGAGATATGAAATTACTTATACACTGTTGATAGAATTCTAATTTTACAATCTTTGTTGTGATTAATTTCATAAAACATTTTAAATGTCTTAAAAAACTCATACCTAGCAGCTCTACTTCTAACAATTAGGACTAAAGAAGTGAATGATATACGTTCAAGGCTGTTTATTATAGTCAAGCTTATAATCACTGTGATATAAAGTAAAAACACCTACAGGTTTATGGGTAATGAAGAAATCCTAAGCAATTTAAAAGAGTAAGATAGGTCTCATTTCACTGCTATGAAAAGACATGTGCAAAATATAAGCTCCAGAAAAACCATATACAATATGATCCTTTTAGTGTTAAAAAAGAACTTGTATACTTATATATGTATACTCCTCTTTGTCTATATGTCTGTATGATCTTTCATATATGTAGACATTTTCTAGGAAAATGTGCAAGAAAGAGTTAACAAAGGTTATGTCAGCCATGTGGTGATTAATGGGAAAGGGATTCTGAGGGGAAAGAAACTTTTAATTTTTAGTTGATACCCCTCAAATTGTTTGACAGTTTGGGGTTGCGAACTATTACATTTACAATAAAACTCCTATTTTAAAAAACAATTTATATGAAATAATCACTTACCCTGCTCCACCCCACATTATTTTCAAAGCGTCTTATTCCACCTTTTCTTAGGCATAACTGTAAGAACATACGTAATCCTTTAACTTCTAACCTATTAGATTTACTTCTCTATAGAATTATACCAAATTATTATCTCTCTTCAAGAAAAAGAATGCATTTTAAAATGTGAACTTTCACAAGGCCTTATAATTTTCTTCTCCAGGTTAGATGAGCCCAGTTTCTTAAATACTGTGGTTTCCAATCTCTTCGACATTCTAGTCACCCTCTAGGTGTAATCCATCTTTTCAGCAACTCTTAAAACGCAGCCTACAGAACTGAATATAATATTCAAGACACGGTCTGAGCAGTTCAGATTATAGTGAAACCAGTATCACCCTTGAACTTGACTCTCTACCTCTATTAATGCAGTTTAAGAATGCATTAACTTTTTAAAGCATCTGTTAACACCATATTGGCTCATATTGAGCAGCAGTCAAATAAAGCCACAGGAATTTTGCTATAAATTTCCCCATCCTGTAAATGTGCAATAAATAAGAGTTTACAATAACCCAGTAAATTTTCACTTTATTAGTTTTAGCCCATAGTTCCAACCTGGAAAGATCTTTTTTCAGGCACACAACTATTATCTAAATTAATAGCCACGCTTTCTAGCTTTGCATTACCTGCCAAAGTGCTGAGCATTTCTTCTTTCATCATTCTAACCATTGATCAAACGGTTGAACAAAAGAGAGCCAAGTGGAGAATCCTACTTCTAGAGATCTCCGTAGAGCTTGGCATAAATCCATTACCAGATACTCTTTGGATAGTTGTTCAATTAGTTATGGATTAGTAGATTGCTCACGTTTCCCATCTTATCCTCAAGAATATTAAGAGAACCATCATGGAATGTGTTGCATCAATATAGGCATGCATTTCTTTGGCATTTCTCAGCAATCATTTTACACTTAGCATACATAATATACTGCTAGGCACAAAGGAATGGAATATGGCACTACTTGGGCTATCTTCTAGAGATATAAATCCTTGATGCTGTGGATCTGAACTTTTCAGCTTCTATTTGTTACTCAGCTACAATAAGAACTATATTATCATCTCAATTCTATTTAAATAAATCAATTGTAGTTGTATGTCTCTCATATTCAAAGTTTATGAGAAACAATCATTAATGTGATGGGCAGGAGCATGTAGTAGTTGAAAGTGCAGACCCTTGAACCAAAGCTGCCCAGGTCAAAACCCAGCTCCACCACTTAATGTTATGTAACCTTGAGCAAATTACTCAAACATGCTGTGCCTTTATTGCCTTATCTATGAAATAGTGATAATAGTACATCTCTTAAAGGAATGAGATGAGTTAATATATGTAAAACACTAAGAAAAACCTCTGGCACCTAGTAAGCTCTAAGTGTAACTACTGATATTATTATGACATTCTCAAAGGAAAAATACAGTATTATATTAACTGTAAAGCAATAATTCTGACACGTTGCTATTACATATAGCATATATGTATTATATATGTGTATATATATATTTACACTTATATATACTTCCATAGTCCAATACTTCTATCCATTCACTGAAGCAGTATGTAAGTGTTGACCGTTATTATTATTATTATGAATTTGAAACGATTGCTGGACTACTTTCACAAACTCTCATAAGAAAGGTATAACGCCACTGGCTGATTGGTGAGGGGATCTGTCTGGGGTTCTGAACATTCAGGGGTCAGGGGTCAGGATTCCTATACCTGCATCCACATACTTTCCATAGCTCCCACCATGCTTGCCTCCATATCACTGATAACACTACAATTCAGGACCAGAAAATAGGGCAGGGATCAGATCCCTCCAGCACAGCTGGTAGCCACCCCACTGTACTGTTTCACCAGGGGACCACCTCTGGACACACCTTATTACCTGGCCCAAGTGCCATTGGCTCTGGGCTTTGCTCTCAGCCACCCCACTCCAGACACTTTGCAATTCCAAAGCTTCTTTCATTTCCAAGATTATCTTACCTGGGACACAATACTTACTGTTTTCTTTTGTCTATTTCTCAAAATCCTGACAATCCCTTCATCTCACATCAAAACCAACACTGGCTAGCTCAATTTTGAACATTTCACTCCTTGGGAAGCCTAGCTGAATTTAGACCAGACTGCATAAACAACCCTAATAGCAATGTGTTAGGAAAATGTTCTTCCTGACCCTTAGGGAGTGAGGAAAATAAAGTAGAAGGTAAGAATAGGTGTTACTCTGACAGCGTTAACCCTTACTACATTTATTCATCAGATAATTATTGAGCAGTAAACATCATGACAGATGTTAGAAACCCAAAGTAAATATAATTTAGTGTCAATTCTCAAGGAAATTAACTATAGCAAAGGAGACACTGGCAATTAATGATATTACAGTATGATGAGTGCTATAAAAGCAAAGATGATAAATTCATAATTGCAAAACTAACATGTGGAGGTCTTGTCAAAATTATCTTTATTTACAAAAGCAAATATCTGATTCTACAGGAACAGACAAATCAATTCAAAGGAACCAGATCTATTCTGGAGTCTAATGCCCTGCTCCTCCTAGTCTGTTCCCCAGGCCAAGAACTTCTGCATCACCTGGGAGTTTACTAGAAATGCAAAATCTCAGGCCCCACCCCAGACCTACTGAATCAGAATCTGAACGTTAATTAGATTCCCCCGCCCCCCATACACGAATACCATTAACAATTTGAGAAGCCTGTTCTAAAGCAGATCTTGGCTTACAGAAGCAGTGGCTCAGGCCTGGCTCCTGTCTATATGTGCTACAGGAGAGTGAGTTGGTGGCTCTTTGCGGGCAGGGAAGATGCTCAATCATCTAATGCCTAGCATGCAGTAGGTACTCAATAAGTGTTTGTTGACATGAGTGAATAACTAAAGGAATGAATAAAAGCATTAATGAATAATATTTTTAATACTTTTTTGAGCATGAAAGAGGAAAGGGAGGTGAGAGTGAAGTAATAACAAAAGGAAAGTAACCCAGCGTGTTAAATCAGTCATTTTCAATAACACTTTGAGTATTGTCAATTAAATTCAGGAAAAAAACATACAAGCAGGAGTCATCCCAGTACGAAGTCAACTTGAATTGGAATTTTAGCTTAATTCTATTTTTTAGTGAAGACAAGTAAAATTTTGGGCAACATTTTTAGGTTTTATCACCTTTATATTTAACTACTGTAAAATATAAATTTATGTTAGAATAAGACTTGGTTATTGCTAATTTCCTAGTCACAGAACTCAGCAGCATGGGATTTAAGGTGTCAAAAGGATAACAAACACTTGATTTGTTCTAACTTTGCATATCACAAGTAGACACGCATTAGAAAGCCATAAAATGCCAAAGAGCCGCATTGGATTGATACCTGCTAAAAAGAGGGGCAGTCAATTCCAGCATGAAGCAAAGCATAAGTTTGCATTATTTCACATGCTAAAAAATAGAATGGGAAGAAATATAAGGCTTTTGGTAAAGAAGGGAAAAGCTTCCAGAAAAATATAGGGAAACATTTGGAATTAGTTGCTTAATTCTAATTAAAAGAATATAACCTTTAGAAGCACAGTGGCTGTTGAAACTCTGATTTTATTTGCACAAATTAGGATGACTAGGACAACTGAATCTCTAGGGAAAGGTTATTCTATGTCCCAAAAATACAAAATATTTTAAACTTTTTCTCAAATATAAGTGTTTAACTGCTTGTACCATAAATCAGTTAAATCATGTCCCCAGTTTTACAGCAACATGAAAATGGCCAGGACACTTGATCATCAACCTCAAAACATCTCAAAATAGAAATGTGAAATAGATTATATATTAGCAACAGATATAAATGTATTTCTAGTTTGTCAGCAACCTGATATTTTACAAATAATCCCCGGTGGCACCTGCATCCTTGGACCTTAGGCACAATTCAAGAGGAATGTCATGTATCTTCAGAGACTGGGGGACTGCAAGATATAAAGGGACTAGATTTGTTCCGTGTATCTAGCCAACAGGCAATGGACAAAAATTACAGAAGGGCAAAAGTTTAGCTCACCATTAAAGGAACTTTATAACAATCAAATTCATCTAAAAGTGAAAGGTTGTCTAACATGGTTGAAATTTACCTACAGCAGGGGAATTTCACCCAGAAATCATTGTGATACTCTGAAGTGTATTCATTCACTGACCTTAAACAAAATAAGTGCTGAGTTTTCTTCCTATGCTTGAATTATTATTACATCTAAAACATAAAATTGAACATTTTGCACACCTATTCTATGTTTAAAAAGTAATAGTTTGTCCCCACTTTCTGTGTCACATCAAAGCAACTGTTTTTATTTATTAAGTATGCATTACTTCTCTATCCTCAGTTTCCATGACTTCTTTTGATTACAGGACTTGACAGCATGATAAGCAATGGGCCACTACTTTATTGTGCTTTCCTTCTCTCCCCTTGTCCCAGTTGTAAATTAAGGCCAGTACCTCACAATAAGGGCAAATGGATCACTTCATACCTAGCAGATGATTTAAAAAGCTCATGAAAGACATGTGTTAATTTTTTTTTTTCAGATTGGATTCTGAAATATTCTCTAGAAGAAGGGGCAAAAAGTGCCTTTTAGTCACTAAACTTAAAGACTGAGTAAAGAACTTCTATAATAAAGACTTTCAAAATGATTTATTTCTAGTCTTATGCAATTTTGCTATTTCTGGATGAGTTGTGTACCTTTCTAAAATTATGGAGACTAAACATGCTCCCCTCTTCCTCCTCCTCCTCTTACTTTCTTCCTTCTTTTTGAAAGTTGATTGCCGGAAAACTAAGAGAAAAGAAGAGGTAGAGGTCTCTACCTCTCTCTATCTGTTTCTCTCTCTCTCTGACTTTTAAAAAATCTATTTCCAGATAATAAATGGCACTGTTCATTATGAAATTAATGAGGCAATAGAAGAGAGATATTTTTGGTTATGTAAAGCCAGATTTGGCCTTTGAGAGTCTCAGCACTCAGATGAAACTCATGTCAACATTCCAGTAGATCTTTCTGCTGATAATGCATTTAGCATATAAATGGTGTTGATAACAAACTCTTCCAAAGTTACCATAATTACTGATATCAAAAGGTTTGTAGCTACTTACGTATCTATACTTGCTTTTGCGGTAACACATGGTACTTTTTCAATCTAACAGTGATTGTTCAAATTCTTGAATCACAAAGAGTGGTTATCTAGCTGCCCTTTCAACAAGAGAAATCAGACAGTGAAGCATTCTCACTTATGGATATACAGTGGTGCTTCATCTGACTGCTCATAGCACAAGTAGGTCAGGAACTCAGGAACCAATTATCTAAGGTTTTGTGTGAGAGTGGCAGCAAACTCAAGCTGGAATTTGAGGAACACGTATGCAACTGTTGTTGATTTCCTATGCCAGTACAAAAAAAAGGCATTTTGAGAAAAGTTCCATTTCAATTTTAATGTGCCTTGGGGACTAAGACAATCTACTGTTAGACTTGCAAAAAACTGTGAAACTTATAGACATAAGTACACAGGATAAATTTTAGAACATATAGATGGCATGTATGGTGATGAAGCCCAAAGCAATCCAACTCTAAATTTGAATTTGCCAGAGAATTAGGAATCTACAGGCAAAATCAATCCATTAATAAGGGTTGTGTTTTCAATCCCCAATCCCTTTTCCCAGCATTAAATAACACTATTCTATATTCCTAATCTTTTACTATCCTATATGGGTTGTTAACAGGTGCCAAAAAGTAGGTAAACAAAAGACAGAAAGTGGAAAAAAGAAAAACAATAGTGAATATTAACACAAACACATTTAAAGCAATGTATTCAAATGAGAAGGACAATGAACTCTAAGACAAATGAAGGAAATGGGTACAGTGAGGAGGTGTCCAGTACAGAAGGTGTTCACATTGGTTTGATAAGGCAAATTATCTTACATATTTATAAAGTGTACTGGTTTGCATTTTCTTCACACTACAGTTAGAGAAGCACATATATCTTAATAAATTTCATGATGGCATGCTATAATGGAAAAATTCACAGACACCGTTGTAGTGACTGGAGTCAGATAAATTTTGGCTACATGCTATATTGCCTTGAGAAAATTATTTAGCCTCTCTGAGCTTCATTTTACTCATTTGCAAAATCAACTAGTAAAAATTAACTCATATGATTCTGCTGAAAATCATATAAGCCTGTATACATAAATCTAACACAGTGTCTGTCACATTGTAGATGCTTGAGTAATATCAGTAGCATCTTATCCCCTCCATTTCTCTTTATATTAATCCTTTATTGTCTACTAAGGTTTCTAAGACTTTGTGAAAAGAAATTCTCTTTGTCTGCATCAGGCTTCCAGCCTGGCAGAACTAAGGATTCCTCACTGTTGTGTTATCTATTTGCTCAAGGAGTCTCTGAGAATATAGATAAAAGAACTATTTATGTTTTGAATCAGTCAAGCTGCCATTAGAAGAGGAGTGATACAGGGGAAAAAATACACTATGAATAGTCTCCCTTAGGGAAACACAAATTCACCTCCTGGCTATTGCAATTGGTCATCTTCAATAGCCAGAGTTAATTTATCAATTAACCTATTGATGAGGGGACCAACCCAAATACCTATTAGAAAATATCCAATTCTAACACATTCCTGCTCTCAGCAGCTACTATGTTTATGCAAGAAGAAAATTTATATAAATATTAATCCAAGTTCTGTGTTTCCCTTGTTGATGGTTGAACAGTTTAAAAGGGAGAGAAGTGTGATTCAAATAATTTCTTCTAATTAAAACATAATATTTTAAAAATTCATCACCAATCACAATAGCTTGATTGACATTAGTCATTGGTTGACAATCCTCTTAATGGTGGTGATGGTTGATTTTCAGCCCAATGATTTCACCACCAAATGGGAAACTTTGATCACAGAGTCACACATGTGGTCCACAGACACTTATCCAGAGTGTGCAGCTTCCCAGAAGTCGCTCATGAACTGAAGAAGGAAGATGTAGAGATTTTAATATGAACATAAAGTAACTCACCTGAGTAAGCCCAAAAGAATATGCTTCATATTACCTTATTTTTTTGCCAAATTTGGAATTATGTATTTTATTTATTAACAAGTATATGTAGAACATGTATGAGATGATGTAGGTTCAGCCTTTCCAAAGCCTAGGGCAGAGAAATTATAAATTTTATTATCTCTCCAATAGGACTTTTGAAGAAATAGATGACATGTAATTTTTTTCCCAGTGAACTTGAACTAAAAATCATTTTTGACTCAATGCTCAAGTTTTTGAAGAGTATACTTTAATTTCTGTAAAGACATTTAGTTTATTCCTAACAAGCTTAATGTGACATGATCAATAGGTTTTCCTAGAAAATGTCCAAATGCCTGAAATTTAGACAGCTAACTTTCTATCAAGCTGCTGTGCTTTAGAGATATATCATTTATAATCCAACTTGCTGATTAAGAAAGTCAGAATAAGATTTTAATTGGAGCTTCAATGATCCATCATCAACTATAACCAGAAATAAAACTAACATCTTTCATGTAAGATCTTTGGTTACAACTAAATGAGGCTTTGGGCTTTGACAAACACAGTTTCTTTACTATAGTGAAAAAGAAAAATCAGGGTCTGTGATTAGGTTTCCTCTTATTAAAAAATGTTACATTTGCAAACTGCAGTATACTGCTGAGGAAATGGCACAATTTAATAAAAAAGAGATAGAGCTGCCAGGCTATCTCTCTATTATCATCCCATTGGTTTTCTGTAATATTTTGTGCAATCATTAAAGCAAGGTAACAGTAATATTTTAGCCATCTCAATACCTAGAAGATTTCTATTACTTTGGCTAGGAACGTTTTCCTTGGATGATTGGTTGACAATATCCAAAGGATAATTTTAGGTCCTGAAGAATTAAACACAGGTCTATTTTTATGAGGTGGGACAGATTGGAAACCATTCTTTCTGCTTGTTCCAGTGAAATTGGAAATGAAAAGAATGTGTGTCATATGAGGGACAAGTGTCATGAAGCCCATCTGAATTATATTTCATGCCCCTCTTTATAGCCTAATGTTCAACTATATCCATTTTCTTGGCAGTATTGCACCCATCAAAACAAGTTATTGACACTTATATCTCATATATAAATCAAATCAGACAGACAAAGCAAAGAAGGTGGTTTCAGAGAGATTGGATGTTGGAGTTGAATAATGTATTTGTTTTTCACCTCCAGGATATCACTTTAATACTATCCTGAAACAATGGCACAAAATCATTCTAATTAAATGATCTTAAAATAAGATATAAAGCAAATTCAGGTGATCTCATTCTGTCTGGTGTGTCAAGAGTCGACAGCACAAAATTGAGCAGAAATAATTTAAATTTAGCAGTCTTCACATGTATGCACAAGGAATGAGCAGAAATTGGATTTGCTTCAGTGGAGTCAATTAAGAAAGACTCAACAAGGAAGGGTTGAAGTGCATTGACAGGGCACTGGGAATTCGTGAATATTGACTGGCACTGGCTTGGGTAAAAATTAAGCAAGGCATTCTGGTTTCTGACATTAATTTTCTTGAACCGAGAAATTACACTAATAGATAAATGATGATTATATAATAATAAATAATAGTAATAATGATAAAAGACATATGTAATGAGAAGACACATTCACCAGTGATCAGCTACTAAATGGCCACACCAGTTTCACTCTTATTTTTAAGGTCTCTGGTCATATGGTTTATTTCACACAATTCTTCTGCTGGGACTCCAGTCATCACATCTCATTCCATTTCATGGTGGTGCTCACATAATATTCACTCTTATCTAAAGAACTGAGAGGCAGCTGTGAATAAAGCAAAATTTTTCCTTTATCATATCTATGGCAAATTATCTAGCCTACTCTGGCTTACTCACATGTCATTCACTTCCCTTCCCTTGCCTATCAGCTCTGAGATTTCAAATGTCAGACAGAAGTCATTTGTGTCATTAGCAAATGTTTTTACCATGAAATGAAAAGTAGTGAGAAGTTGTAATGGGAAGAATATCCTAACCAAAACAAGTCAACACCCAAGTCTGCTGTTTGATGCTTATTTCAGTAAAAGCTGCTAGATTAGAAAAGATCCCCAAAAAAGAAAAAATGAAACATAAATTTGCATTTTAAAGGATTATGGGAATTTAGAATATCTCCAAATTCTACAGTCATTAGAAGGAAATAAATGGAAGTAAAGCAAGTTTTATACTCTCTTCCTGCTCCCTATTTTTCTTGTTTTTCTTTTCCCCATAAAAGACCTAAAATGAACATATTGGTAGGAATCTTGAAATCCATTATTTCAGGAAAATATTAAATGCAAAATATGAATAAGCTTGTCTTGCAGTAATTGGTATCTCATCTCTCATTGTAAAATAACATTTTCTAGATTTTGTTTTGGTTTTCTTTTTTCTTTACACACAGAAATCCATGCCATAACCTTATAAGGAAGATGAATATTCCTGCCATATACTCAGCAAGAAAAAACAGGAAGTACAGGTTGATGAAAAAACTAACAGAAAGCTACATAACCTGGGAACTAGCTGGACAAAATGCAATTAAGAATCTATTAAGTGTTAGACTTTGAGGTACTGCTGTAAATACCTAATCTAGCAAATTTCCAGTACTCAGAAAAAAAAAAATCCTTATTTATCTCTGAAGGAATATTTGTAAATGTTCACATTTTAGGCTTGTGTTTATACAATTTAGAAAATCATGATTCTCGGGGTGGCCCAGTGGCGCAGTGGTTTAGTTCGCCCTCTGGCAGCCTGGGGTTCACAGGTTCAGATCCTGGGCGCGGACTGATGCACTGCTTGTCAGCCATGCTGTGGCGGCGTCCCATATAAAGTAGAGGAAGATGGGCATGGATGTTAGCCCAGGGCCAGTCTTCCTCAGCAAAAAAAGAGGAGCATTGGCAATGGATGTTAGCTCAGGGCTGGTCTTTCTCACACACAAAAAAAGAAAATCATGATTCTGCACTCGTGGCTTTTTCCTAAGTTTGCACTCTCCAAACCCAACACTTCACTCCAATAATTAGAAGCAAACTCCCCTCTAAACAATGCTGAATCCCTTCTGGTTCTGAAACCCTGTTTTCCTTTGGATTACCCAGGTTTGATCTTGTACCTGGATGAATTGGAACTGGGAACTTTCAGAAACACAGGATGGAAGGATTTTTCCTCCCTCTCTGGGAACTTCATGGTCTCTAACCCATATTCCTTTCTGCCAACTTCAACATTCTCTCTCTCTGTTTCCTAACATCAGAAAAGAACAATGGTTGCTCTGGTTGTACAATTCAAGTAGCCAATCCAACTGACAAGAGCAGGAGTGGCAATCTCAAATGACTACAGCTGACAGGCAGGTGACAAAGTAGGTAGAACAGAAGGAAAGAATATGGCCTCAGATCAGCCCCAGGAGATTTTCACCTTATGGTAATATGGGACTCTGTATTGCCAGAACTTCTATTTTTCAAGAGAAACCAGAATTCTAATTTTTTGTATCAAATTACCCAATTTGAAAATGTAGGCAATTTTTAAATAACACAGTTTAGACTAAACTACACAAGTCCATGAGCCAACAGACATCAGTTGAAAATTGGAACAGTGGAGAAGGAAGCCAGTAGGCAAAAGCCGTAGTCATGGAAGAACACAGCTATGCCCAGAGACAAGGCACCAAAATAGGAACAAGAGGGGAATTCCTAGGATTTCCTCTCCTCCGTCATCTCATCTCCTGCTACAATGGTTCATTGACTAAATCTGAGACAACTATCCAGCAAAGGAACCTAGGTGATATAAACTGCAGGTTTTGACCTCCTATGGCATAGTGTGGAGCCGAGAAGGATAAACAATGAATCTGGAAGAGCAAACAGAGAATAGCCAGCATATTTTAGTAGACTGTATACCATTACTTCCAGGGTAGCACATCTTTTTATGGATGGATGGACGGATGGAAGGAATAATGGTGGCATGAATTGATTAAGAACTTGGACATTGCATGCAGTCTTTCCAGATTTACATTGTAGCTACATCACTTTCTAATGTATCTTGGATCAGTTCCTCAATCTGTAAAAAGTGAATAATGAGAGCATCCACATTATACAATTGTTTTAAAGGTAGAATTATATAATATGTATAAAGTTCTTGGACCCATCCTTGACAGATCTTAGGTATCTCAATTGTTATTGAGTTATTGTAATTACTTGCTCTGTTTCACTTTGCCAAACACTTCTGATGGGCTGGCTTATTGGCCAGATAAATAGAGTCAGATTTAAAACAGAATCAGAGGTACTGACCAGATGAACCCACTGGGTGTGAGTCCCAGGAGGGGTAGACATAAGAGACACTTTTGCTGTAATATCCATCTTTACTGTTGCCAGCAAAGTTGTGACACGTTCAGGAGGCAATATATTTGGTCATCTTCTCATAATTCAAGCTCAATTACTTTAAGAATAATTAGGTAAACTGCCCTCTAGTGTATTTAGTTAAATAGAAATGTACTTAGAAGGACTAAAAAAGTTTTCCATACAAGAACGGTGCAATTTGAATGCCATAAGGTTTTGTATATTTTATTTTTGCCCCACCACTATGAGAGAAGGACAGAATTTTAAAAATAAAGCCAAGGGGAAAAAATGATAGAGAATAAAAATGAGCTTGTTATTTCTCAGAGTACATCTAACCATATACCAAGAAATTACTTCTTTGTCCTCAGCTTATGTTCTCAAGATTAATATCCTCCTCATGCATCCGGAAAGTGAAGACTATAAGAATTATTAAAACCTGAGCTAAGGCTAGGCTAGTTACTGACGGTATGGTCACTTGAACCAAGAAAGCCAGTGGGGCCAGAAACAAGGTATAGCCATTAAGGCCAAGATCCTGGTGGCCGCAATTAACTAAGATAAAATAAGATATTGCGAGGCATGAGGTCTATCTTTACGGACACCAGAGGCTAAAGAGGAAGTGCAGAAAATGTTGCCCAGGTTACCATAGTATCTGAATACTGAACCCCCTGCAGACTATTGTCGAGTACTTCCGACAGAACAAAAGAATTAGGAGCTTCCCACTCAATAGTGTTATCCAAGGCATGAATGTGCAAATACAATGACACAAAAATAAATTGAAGACAAAAGAATAGCAGCAACAGAACTCAGAGAAGGCAGGGGTAAGAATCCAACAATTGTATTTTTACTCTTTAAAAAATGAATACATGATTTACTCGTAGTGTTGATTTAGGTCCTCTCAATTCCATTGTGTATGACATCTCTTGTTAAAGAATTCTCTTCAGCTGTGTTACAACATGGAAAGCAGGCACAAGTAGACCCACTGAGTTAGCTGACTGGCAAGAATATTCTCTGTTAAGAATCTCAAATGTCCAGTTATACAGATGTGAATCATATAACAAGTCTGAAGAGGATGTTTTTATAAATAGCTATTGACAGATAAAATGAGTCTTATATTTGATTTCTATTTGAGCATCTAATTTAGTACTTCTCAATGCTGACTGGACATTAGAATTGCCTGGGGAGCTTTAAAAAGCAAAGTGATGATGCCAGAATTTTACTTCAGATCAATTAAATCAAAATCTCTGATGGTAGAATTCAGGAATCAGTATTTTTAAAAATGATTACTTATGATTCATATGATTACAAAGTATAGCCCTGGTTAATACCCTTATAGACTTTTGAGTCACACTCAGTTCTTTGGGGCAACTAGTTCTGGACCCACAATACGTGTAAGACACAATATAAAAGAACAGATGTCAGTGTAGCTTTGCTTCTAGGTATATAACTGAAGGCAGATGATTTTTACAGGGGTTAATAGAGCAAATTTTAATGGAAGGCAAGTACTTCAGAAATAAGGCGAGCTCTATTAGATATGAATTGCCCCTTTGAATCATTGAATTTAAGAGGAAGAAGAACTGAAAAAGAGTGTCTAATCAGAAATAATATAGCATCATGGATAGAAGCTATTTTAAAGTTATTTGGTTCACTACACCCCTACCCACCGCCACCTATTATAAAAAATAAGAAAACTGAGGCCCAGTGAAGGAAAGTAAGGAGACTAAATTCATGTAGTTAAGAAAGAGAGAAGATTACAGTCCAATTCTCTTGACGCTACAGCCAGTGTTCTTACTCCTAATCACAATTTTCAAATAAACATCATGTTTTCATATTTTGGTGGGGGAGGTGGACTTACTGGATTATTCTGTTGTCATTTTGGTTACATTGGGAACTATGTTTCCCAGAATCTCTTTCCCTACGTGGGTCTAAATTGAATTTGGCTGACAGGGAAATTTTGAGAGGCCAGGTAGGCTGGAGTGAAGCAGCTGAAATTACTCTGAGGATTTGGGGGTCAGATGTGGTGACAAACAGATGCATAAATACTGTAATATTCCACATTATTCTCCCTCTCCTCGCTTCATATCCAACTTTCTTCCTAACTTCTGGCCTTCTTGACAAACAGCGACCACAGGCCCATCATCAGACAGTAAGCTGTGAACTCACAGAGGTAGTAGGTACAAGAAGCCACCAGTTTTCTGTGGGATTTCCAGCGGGTTCCCGCTAGTGGTCTCACTCAGGCTGCAAGCTCTGACTGTGGATGCATACCAGTGCTCCAGGAGTGCTGGTTAGTGACATTTTTTAGATTTTTCTACTTTTATTTGTGGACCCTTGCATCTCTAGTGCCTTCCACAAAACTGTAGCATCCTAGAATAAATCTCTTATTTTATTATTCTCCTATTGGTTCTCCTTTCATGAGTGATCCCTGACTGATGTGAGGAGAAGGAAGTAATAAAGTAGGACTTTTGACTTCTGTGCTGTGGTTGTAAACCCAAGGTGATGATGATAACATTCATTCTCAAAATGCTCAAAATTTACAAAGTGACCCTTTATAGTTTCTAATTAATTCCTGGTTCATAAAGAAAAAAAGGCATGTTCGATTCAGAAATAAGGCAGCCTCAATTCGGAGAAACAAAGGCAACTCTACCAAGTCATTGCTGCCTACAGCTCCCACCCCAGGCTCCTCTGACTCCCCTACAGACAGTTCTCAGATGAATGCTGACACTGTTGTGAAATTCTGCTAATTATACAAGTCACTTTTGAAATATTCATTTGGATTACTTTACAGAGATGGATATTAATGGCTTGCTAGCTCTGAAAAAAAAAGAAAAGAAAAGATTTTCTTTGATCTTAGAGAGTTGGGTCTTGTGCTTTGGTAGAGAAAAGTGGACTGGAGAAAAAAAAGTCTGAGCATTTCCTATTCATCCAAGTAATTATGGTAAAGTGAGTTTTCTTTGATTTTGATTTTGGTGGTTCGATTTAAAGATACAAAGCAAGTAGCTGTAATCATCTTTCAGGAGTCATTCTGAAAACCACATTAAGCTACAAATGTCTAAATCTGAGCAACTCAGTATGGTTCCATCCTCAAGAGTGAGATTGAGAAATGCAGGACCATTACAACAAACAAAATTTAAGAGATTCTTAGACGCTGTATTAGAAAGCATTGAGTCAAAATCAGAACTATTCACTTGTTAAAGGATCGGGGGTAGTTAGCAGTGAATTAGTGAAGAAAGGAAGTCGACGATTATTTGGAGGTTAAAAACTGCTCGCTAATAACAGCATGGTTCTCTAATGCCAGTGTCAATGGTATCCTTGCCTCATGGTACTGACTAAAAGTGAAATTCTTGGGCCCTACTGTCTGGATATTCTGGTTCAGTAGATATATGGCGGGACCTGTATTAGTGACCTATTGCTGCATAACAAACTATCCCCAAACTTAGCAGTATGAAGCAACAAACATTTGTTACTTCACACAATTTGTGAGGTCAGAAATCTAGAAGGGATTTGGCAGGGTAGGTCTGGCTTAGGATCTCTCATGAGGTTGCACTGAAGCTATCAGCTGGGGCTTTATCACTGGAGGAGGAGCTGTTTCCAATATATCTTACCATGTAGCCTTTGGCAGGCGGCCTCAGTCCTCATTAGTTGTTTCCAGATTTCAGATCCTTGCCATGAGGGCTTTTCCACAGGGGTCTTCTACATGGCAGCTGGCTTTTGCTGAAGTGACTTATCTGGGAGAGAGGCTAAGTGACCAAGATGGGAGCCATAGTGAGTTTTACATCCTATTCTCAGAAGTGACCTATCATCACTTCTGCTGTATTCTATTGAATGCAATCAATCCTGATAGAATGTGGGAGGGAACTACATAAGAGTGTGAATGCCAGGAGGCAGGGATCATTGGGGGCCATCTTTGAGGTTACCTTCCATAAAGTACTATAGTATACTTCAGTAACCACCTCGGAGGATTCGTTTGCTTGTGGCCTAAAGACATAGTTTGAGAAAAGAATGCTCTATAGAGCATGCTAGTTTACAAAAGTGCATAATTCATCCATCCATCCATCCATTCATTGATTCATTCAACAAATATATGTCATTTTCTGAGATGTATCATAGGGAATGTTGTTTATCACTGACATAAGAAGTCTTTAAAATCTAGCTAAACCCATCCCTGAGATTCTGTCAAAGGCTTGAATAGAATGGGGGAAAGACACTGAGGCTGATATAATCTCCCACCTGGTAACTTTGAAGCATCCTTATCGAGGTAAGCAGTGATTTAGAAACTGCCTGAAATATTGAAGACTTTCAAACAAGTATTTATGACTACTGGAGATAATAGGGCTGCCAGTCATCAGAAATTACATTCACTGACACAGAAGGCTTTATAGAAAAATAATGGGAAGAGAGACTAGAGAAGTTTGCTGAAGTTATGACTGCCAGATAAGGCACAGCTCCCCCGCCTATTCCAATTCCAGTGAAATCCATACCAGGGAGGAGAGGAGGAAGCTTCCAAAGTTGGCAAGAAAGGGAAATCCAAAGCAAGTGAAAAAACACCCACTAGGACTGTGGAAACTGGTAGATTGGGAGTCTAACCTATCAGGTAAAACCTGGCTTGTCAGGTGCAGGAAGCTGCAGCCTTCCACAAGGCTTTAAAGAGTAGAATTGAAGTTCAAGATTTTGGTACTTAACTTGGTTCAGGTCTGTGTGCTCACATTTGGTGATCTCTTAAATCCTTCACATTAAACATTATAACAGGGATTGGAAGCTCTAGTCTAACAGAAAGATCCAGAGAAGGAGTCTTTAGCTTTTGCCAGAAGATGTCTGCTCACAAGTTTACCACTTTCCAATGTAAGTAGGCCAATCAGATAGACATTCCAGTAGTATATATTTAGACTGACAAAAACCCTCTCAACTACGTGCTCATCAGCACCAAATTAGGGGCAACAAGCAACCAATGGTTGATAATTTTTATTGCAATTTTCAGGCTTACTACACACCCAAGATGAGCAAGCAACAAGGATGCTGATGATCTTTTCCAAGACCATCAAACACAGAGTCTGAAAGAGGTCCTGATTAAGCATTCAGAGACATTTAGAACTTCCAGAATTTGGGACACAGGGGTTTAATAACATTCTAAAACACTTGTGGCAGCTCCCAGAAGACCATCCTTGCAGGGTTTTTAGACAAATCTTCAAGTCACCCCAGGGTAGTTGTTGAGGACTTGGGCAAAGCACAATGGGCAGACACCAAGGTTCAGGCATTAGCAAATTAAAAATCTTAACATGTCTAGTGGTTAGTTGCCAAAGCCTCTTCCTCAGGAAACCGATAACTGAATTTAAGATTGACCTAAGCCAAAGACATTTAATATGGCACTGAAAGGTAATGGAAAAATCTCTTTGTTCCACGGGTACCAGGGCTTCATGCTGAGAACCCCCGCTGGTGTCAGCGTCCATTGAGGGAAGGAAAGAAGCCAAGAACTTGTATGAATCTGAAGGAGAGCAATGATAACAGAACATGGAAGTTTCTTTGAAATATGTAATGGATGACTAAATATCAGAGGCTAACAAATATTTCCCCAGATCACGTACTGCTCACACCGCAAGCATACATTGGACAAATCTGAAATAACCCTCATAATGAGGGACCAGGAAATGGTTAACAAACATGCATTGTTCTTCAGAGATCTGAACGTGTGTGTTGAAATGGCTCTTAATCTTGACCCACAGTTTGGGTGTATAAAAAAGAGGCCTTCCATACTAACATCCAAGGTCTTACCTGTTGCTGGCTGACTGAAGGTAATAGTTAACACACCATCTTGTAAAATTCCACTTGTGAAATGCTTCCCTTGCTGTTACCTTCTCCTCCACCCAAGGAGATCTTCCATTTGGTATTCTTGGTATTCTAAGCCTTTTGCTCACATTCTTAGCTTAGCCCCTGATTTTTTTGTGCTGAATTTCTTAACATTTTTGAAATTATAGTGACAAATTAACTTTGAAGGTTTTCAAGGTTACCCCGCATCCCTAGACTTCGGGGGGGGGCAATATTCATTCTTTTTCAATTATCTCTGAAAGCAGAAACGCAAAAATACAACAACTTAAAATTGAAAGAAAGCTTGATGTCATAAAGTACAATCATGCTTCTCATCCTAGATTCTCATTCTTCTCGTCTGGTCATTCATTTGCTACCTGACCAGCAATCATGTTGGGGAACCTGGTTTCCCAAAGACAATTTCATCTTTAGAAAATTCTTATGCTGAGGCAAAATTTGTTTGCCTGGAACTTTTCAGTAAGAGTTTTTATCTTTGAAACCATATGTAAGATGAACTTTCATGTATTTAATGTTAGCAATCACATTTTCATTGCATCTTCATTTATCCAAGTTAGACACTTGTAATTCCTTCAAATAATATATATTTTGTGTCTTGTCTGGATGTGGTCAATCTACTCCTCACGTGTTGCATGTTTCTGTTTTATTCTTAATGTTTAGCACTTAGAACCCAAGGCAGATTTTCTAGGTGTGAATTGGCCACCATTTATTAGGGAGGAATTCTTACTGCCTTGATTGAATTAGCCTGCCTCTCAATCTAGCCTGAGTTTGGAAGCTTTGCTGACACCATAACAATTGCATACACAAAGATAATTGTCTTACAAAACCCCTAAGGGGCCAGCCCCAGTGGCACATACATTTCTCTGATGATCTAGAGGTGCTAGTATTTTGTTCATTTAATCCTTTAACTATCTGTGAGATACACATTATTATTCCAATTTTACAGAAAAGAGTTAGAAGAGTGATGTATCTATCTAAGGCAATAATGTGATGAAGGCAGCTCCTACCAGGTCGTGAAAGGCAATTGTCCACTTTACTTCTCAATTCTACATTAACTGACATCATGTTGCTAGCTTGAAAATGGCCATAGTAGGATTACATAATCAAGGAAATCATGCACTACAAACCTTTTTTTCTAAAAAGTCAGTTGTTAGACATTTAACAGCACACCAATGGTCCAAGGACACACAGTCAGTAAGAAGCAGAACCAGGTTATGAACTAATGTCTCATTTCATATTCCAGTTTTCAGTCTTCCTAATATGCTATATTTCTGAAATAAGATTTTAATAGTAAGTAAAAGACAAAGACAATGAATTTTATGGGAAGCTGGATTTGCTGAGGCACTACTAAAAGGGAAAATTTTGAAGTCGTAGAGATACTGGGAGCCACTGAATTAAAACTTCACCTATTTCATATTTTGCTCTTTTTTCTACTAAAATATACCATATTAATAGTCATTTTTCATTCGTTATCAACTACTAGTCATGAAATATTTTTCTATCTCTTTCTTTGTAGCCAGACCTTTTATAAACTGTATTTTATTGGCATACCCTTAAACATATTACCAGGCACCTGTGCCCACTGAATTTCCATTTTTTTTGTAGAACCAATCCCAATCCATATAATTCTGTTTCCCTTAGATTATTTCAGAATTAAATTACATTTGTCATCTTCCAAAAAGTAGCAAAGATTTGCCCAGTGGAAAATAAAGTAGAAAGTTTTTAGAATCAGTTGGCATTGTATGAAAAGCATTGATGCTGACTCTTTTGGACAAGGTGTTCTCCACGGCATGGCTTACAGAAGTGAAAATGTGGCATGAGGCACTACAAAGAGGTGTTTTACACGCTGGGAAGAAATTCTGACAAGTAAAACTTTTTTAAGGTAATCACAGCTCTAATTTTCCAACTTGACAACAGAGCATCTACATTTTGTAAAGCCTGGGGAGAGAGGGACCGAAAAATAAAATACTTTCTTCTTGTTGTCTTAAAAAAATATCTTCCAGGGGGAAAAAGTAGTTCTCACCTTTGAATGCCTATTTCCTCCTCCTGCTCCTTTCTCCTGTGCTACAGAGCTGTTCTCCATTTGACAGACATCAGCATTATGACAATACTGTTTCTCATAGCAATGTGCAATCTTTGTTTCCACTGGAGAGGCCCAGTAGGCACGATTTTGGAGTTGTTATTGAAAGCAAACTAATGTCCCCCAAAGATTTTCAAAACACTTCACGCTAGAATGTGGTGTTTTAAAGCATTCCCATTTCCCATAATTGAATGCATGCAGCATAGCAAAAGGAAGAACATTTTAGGAAATGAGAGAATTAATAAGAATTAATACAATTTATTCTACAGAGTCTCATAGGATATGTATGGATTTTATGCATAATTTTATAAAACATAAGGCTGTACCAACTATTCAGAACTCAGCTTAAAGACCACTGACCCAAGAAACAGAGTAAAAAAGGAAGGCATTTGAAAGGGAACAAAACATCCTATTAATATTCATCTTGTATTTAAATTGAGCACAATTTTCATCATTGGGAATATGTGCCCTATTGTTATAGTTTCTTGGGATGCTTGATCAAGTCTAGTAAAACTCTGTCAGATTTCTGCACAAAATAGAAATAACCCTCTCTTCAAAATAAGTCCTCAAATACTGAATGCACATTGCAAATATATTATCAATAGTGTATGAGGATTTCAAGTGACTATAATTATGGTTATTTCATAAAAATATCAGAAGATAGGCATCCTATTAGATTATCATGTTAATCATATGCAGAGTTGCCCTCTCAAATCATTTAAGTTTTGATTTAATTTATCACACAGCAACATTTTAACATTAAAGGTTTTAAAACTGAAAAGCAGTAAACATCCAATCTTGACATTAACAACGTTAACATACAGATTCCCATGATTCACCTGTTTAAAATAGGACATATATTTAAAAGGAGCTTTCATTATAACGGTCATTTTCCATCAACCCTCTAAATCAAAATGGCTAATTTCTGCTTATGTGACCTCAAATGTAGACATCAGTACCAGTTCTTATAGGAAAGTTCTGTGTTAATGTTTGTTCACATGCCAACCATATGCCACAAAGCTAAGAATACAGGAAACAAAGCTTTTTAAAGCTGACAAAAATTTTGGTATGACATTGTACAATTCTACAGCAAAATAATGTTTCATATGCTTTTTATCTCATTTCATTTTTTCTTATGAACCTGCAACCTACTGTGGTTATGAGAACTTCTTTAGGATTGAGGCTGGGGGAGCTATGAGCCAAATTTTCCAACTTAAAACTCTATTAAAAAGAAATAATATGGGGGGCCAGGCCAGTGGCTAGTGGTTAAGTTCAAGTGCTCAGCTTTAGGAGCCTGGGTTTTGTGGGTTCGGATCCCAGGCACAGACCTACATACCACTCATCCAGCCATGCTGTGGCGGCATCCCACATACAAAATAGGGGAAGATTGGCACAGATATTAGCTCAGGGACAATCTTCCTCAAGCAAAATAGAGGGAGATTGGCAACAGATGTTAGCTCAGGGCCACTCTTCCTCACCAAAAAAAAAAGAAACAGAATATGAACTGTATGTTTCTGGCAGTGGAGGGGAGAGTGGAGTTGCAGGTAAAAAGATTCTGTTGCTAATAATTCCCTTCCTACTTCTTACACCAACTAGCCTTATCTCCTTGATGGCAAAAGGAACAGAAAAATCTGTTTACAGAAATCTTTTTAAAACAAATAAAAAAAATACCGACCAGCTACCTGTCAGCAATAAAAATGAGATCTATATGATCCCACAAGTTGTCAAATATACAAGTTTAAATTTACATATTTATTTTTTAAATTCCATCCTTTAATTTTATTCTGGTTGTACCCCCCCCCCCCCCATACCACTCCATCCCTGCAGTTCTTCAGAGCTGCCTACTTCAGGGACCAAAGTCTGCTTGGAGAACCACTTACTTACATAGCCCGGAATTTATGACACGTGAAGTGGGAGGGAGTCCTGGCCACCCTGCTTATTGCCGGAGCTGCTTTATTCTAGTTGTTTTTACTACATGTGTTTCCAAACCTTCTTTTGCTTCTGTACAAAATTTGAAACAAATAACTCACATATTTTTCATTCTACCTTACAGAACACTTGGTATTAAAATGGCCTATGTGAGAATTTGGGTTTTGAAAATTTGTTGTTTGTACTTTTATTTTTATTTTTCTTTATTTGGTTGGTTGGTTCTATGTTCTTTACATTTCCTAGACTGTTCTTCATGTAAGTCTGTATTTCCCCAGATGGCTGTCTATTTGCTTCTGAAATACCATTTGAATTTGAACATAGTAATATATTTTAGAATTGATTTTACTACCCGTCATTTCACTCCCTAAATATGCACAGGGGCAGGAGAGAAAGAACTGGAAGGAAGCAAATGGAGAACAATTCTCACTGGAATCACAGGCACTTAATTATTTCTATCTAGGTATTAACTAAGAGGATGCTCACCAGCTACAGCTAGTTTAGATGTAGATGACAATCGAGGCTTCTAGTTGCTAAGAGAGCAGGATTTTCTTCTACTTTCATATAGAAACATAAAGTGTAACACACTAAGACGTTTGAGAAAACAAGAATTTTGTAGGATCCATAGCTTTTAATTCTAGTCATCAAATTTAATATTTTTGTTACAATTTTTCAGTTACTTATTTTCTCTAATGTGTTTAGAATGTCAAGTATTAAATGAGTATAGGCTGAGAAATTCTTGACTCCTAAGTATGATATATTTGTTGTTCTCAAATTAATTGGGTGTGAGTTAATTAATGCTAATAGATATGGAACATTCAACACTGGGGTCTCTGTCTTTATGGAAAATTCCATAGCCATAATAGACAGAATAGTGTGGTGTAAGCGTGTAAGCTCATAAGTCAAACTAGATACATTTCAATATCAATTCTGTCATTTACCAAATATGTGATCTCATGCAAGTTATTAATTTCTTCGTTTGTAAAGTGGAAATAATAATACCCATGCCATAAAGTTGTTCAGATGATGAAATGAGATAATCCATATCAATACTTAATCACAGTGCCTGGCACATAGTAAGGCCCCAAATAATGTGGGAGCCATGAAAATGTAGCACCCAGATTTTCTCCTGCAGGACATGTAATTGAGTGACAGCCCCAGCTGCTGCCTTCCGGATTCGCTGAACTTAACACCAATGTCAAGCTTCCGGACAGCTGCTCCAGAACACAGCAACGATAATAATGAAGGCTACTCCCACGAAACATGGGGCTCCTTTAAGGGATGAATTTGGCTTGAGTACTCTCCAACTGCCTAGATGAAAATTTCCTGGAACTGTACTGCAGTCTGAGATTCTTCCTGTCTAATCTTTCTTCATTCTTCCTTCCTTCCAATCTAATCCATCCTTCCTATCTCTTTCACAGGTCTGACCTGCACTGTGATATGAAGGCTCTCCTCTCCTTTTCTGCTTCCTCCTCTGTATCTTTCACGGGTATTTCTCCCAGTAAATATCTTGCACATTTCATCCCATCTTGACAGCTGCTTCTCCCAAAACCTAACCTAGCACAATTAGCTATTGTACTACTCTCCACTTTTATCACATTTTGATTCTATATGGTTTCATTTTAGAAGAGATGTCATCTTCTCTGAACCAAAAAGTTCAATTTCTTTCTTTTTTCTTCCCTATATTAGTGAACATCTGGAAATCTTGGTTCTAGTGTCCGTTTTTCCATTAACTTGTTTGGTCTTGAAAGAACCGCTTATTTACTCTGGACTTCAGTTTCCTCAACTACAAAAGAAGGGGATCATGTGATTTCCAAAGTCCTTCCAGCTCTGAAATTCAGTGTTTCTATGATCTATTATGCACTAGTTGCTGAGACTATGTAAAGAGGGTCAAGTGCTGTTCCTGGGTCTCAGAAGCTCACCATCTACCATGCGAGATGTGTCAGATACACATAAACAAGTACACTGTTTTTTTACTTTTTATTGTGGATCTTTAAACGTGAGTAAATAGTCACCCAGAAACATGACTGTGTCTATGTTTATTCCATTGCTTGTTTTTTGCCCTTTTAGGAAGCACTGAGAAGGTCTGTGGAAAATGACAAATGTACTATTTCTCTAAGGGACAGATATATAAACATTTGCTATCATCATGGTTATTCATTGGTTATTTGCTTGGAAAATGATTAGGAAGTTTCTCTGGGAGTGAATGAGAAATAAGAAACCAGTTCCTCATAACATTTTAGAGAAAAGAACCCTACAGAAACACAGAAGAACTCTGTGCAGTCATTTTCCTAAGGGATGTACTCTGCTAGCCAGGTTAATGACTCTCAACTCTTGCCTGCAGAAACACCATAAACATTTCTTTCATCTGACTTTAAATTTTTCATTTTTCAAATCATCCTCTCTTTAATACCATTTTATTAAATAGCCTCATTATTATAAAAGTAAAATAGACTAAGATGAAATTTGGAAAACAAATACATAAAGAGGAAAATACAGATCACCATATCTCCTCATTTGGTAATTGCTCAACAGTTTAGCATATTTTATCCCAATATTTTTATTTTATCCATATATTTTCTGAAATTGATACTACTCGTTATAGCTTTGAATACTTTTTCACTTTAAATTTTGTCATACACGTTTTCCCCTAATCACAATGTCGTCAAAACATGTGTAATAGTTGCATAATATTATAATTTGTGTGTGTAGCATATTATATGTGTCAATTCCCCTATTTTTGGATAACTAAGCTGTTTCCTATGTGGGCTTTTACCAATGATACCGTGTTTGGGGTAGGAATGTTTTCTTCCAAGTACCAGGCACACTTGCAACCCATTCTGTAGGGACCAAACTGTGTGGCCCCCTCTGGAAATGACACCTATTTGGAGCAGTGTTGGGTACCAGGCAAAAGAGCAACCAAGCTATGCACTGGGAAATCGTCAGGGTCTCTTTGTGAAGGCAGACACCAAAACAGAGGGAGAGAGAGCAATAAGCCACATCTTAGAGCAGCAGTCATGAGGTAGTGAGAAAATATTCAGGCGAGAGTCAGAAGCAGCAATAAACAAAGACAGAGAGCAACCTCACCAAAGGGCTAGCCTGTGAGAGGAGAGAGCAAAGGGCACATGCTGCTAAGGACAAGAAAAAATGATGCTCTTGGGGGCACTTCAGCATATCCTGAACAAGCCCCCTCCCCTTCATTCTAAATTGCATGCCACTCTGACCTAGGCCTGGCTCGGCAAGTCTTTCTGGTTTCCTTTCTTACCTGTAGCTTTACAACAAACCCATAACACCTGAGGGTAAACTTGCCTCTGTTCCTTATAAAGTAAAAGAGCTTAAGTTATACACTAAAATAAAACTTGAGTATATACCCTCGCCACGTCTGTGCTTATAATCTTAGGATGTTTCTGGAAATAGAATATATTGGTCAAAGTACAAGAATATGCTTAAGGTTTTTACATAATGCCAAATTGCTCTCCAGAAATAATTTACTAATGCGTACTGCCACCAACAGTGTATGAAGAGAGGATTTTAGCCTCCCGTCATCATAATTGTATATAATGTTTCAAACATTTGTCAGTTTCAAAGTCTAAAATAGTGTCCGATAATGTTACTATAAATTTTTTAATCATCAGAGAAGCTAAACCTTTTTAATGTTTGTTGGCTATTTGCATTTCTTTTGCTGTGAAATAGTATTTGCTATGGGTCCAGACTCAATTATTACTTATTCTTAACTAGTAACAAGATGCTTTCCCTGTGACAGAATCAACCAGATCATATTTGAAACTTAAAGTGTTTGTTCTTGAGGATTGTCATATATATGATAGATTTATTTTCCCCTTTGCTTTTATCTGCATAGTTTGGGGGATAGAGGAAAGCATGAATAACTCGGTTATCATGGATTTGATCCCCAAGTGAACTAATTAGTGTCTTTATGTTCTATGGCCACTTAATGCACTTATTTTCAGGTCAGTTCATTATAACGGTACCAGGGGAGGGAGTGAGGATGGTTTAATGCAAATCCTCCTTTGCAGATAAAAGACAAGAAGCAAAGCATTCCTAGTCGGTGTAAAGGTGAGAGTCCTAGAGCCCTCCTTGGTCTCCCCTTCCCTTCCTTCCACATTTTCCTCTAGGTGCCTCTATAAAACTCTAAGTTTTCATGGAGCACAATATGAAAACCAATATGGAGTTATGATATTTATGAAGGATACAGTAATTTTATATATAGTGGAATTTGAGGCTCAGAAATATGAAGTAAGGTAGAAATAACTGCTTAATTCTCTCTGTGTTGTTGCTGCTTTGATCAGATAGATTAATATATGAGAAAGTTTTTTGTAACCTAAAAAGGAGAACCACATTTACAAAGGAAATTTCGATCATAAAAAGTAAAAGTAATATTCATAATGGTCCCCTCATTCTGGTGAAGTCTGGATAAGAAGGAAAAAGACAATGATAATCAACAACCATTATCTAAACAGCCTAATATAAATATGAAATACAGCCACTTTCAGAGTTGACTATGTTCACTCATTCTGTGCTCGTTTGCGTCATAGGAAAGAAGATCAAGCGTTCTCAAAAGAATATCAATTTTCTCTGTCACTAAAATGCAACTTTATTGACTAAGTAATTTATTTAGACTGGTAGAATAGCTATCTACCTTTGCTCAATAAGCAAAATGACTTCCAACCTTAAGAGATCATGGATTTTGAATAGGATGTGATCAAGTTCTCTTTTTAGTGAACAGGCCAGCCCTGGGCAAAATGACAAAGTGTTGTCTATCCAACAATTCCCTAGTCCCCTTTGTTTCTCTCTCCTGCCTCAAGACCCTCCCCCTTTCCATTCCTCTTGAGTTTTTGAGCCCCTGCTATGGTATACAGACAGACTCACCTTCGGGGGGCAAGGCCTCAAGATACACACCTATCCTAACCTCCTCACCCACATCTGAAACATACTTTATTCTGCGACTCCTTCTCTTGGGAATATAGGAAAAAGTATTTAGCTAGCTAAACTCAAAAACTGTATCCATTTTCTAATAAAGACCTTGATAACAATTATTGTATCATCTCATTAAGATATTATTCCTCAATTCACTCATTTGATAAACATTTACTGATTGCTTTTCATGTTCTAGATGCTACTGATGTGATGATTACCAAGACAATAGTCTCTGCCCTCCTAGAGCATACAATCAAACAGAGGATGCGGACAAGAAAACATCATTTGAATTTTAATTTAAACATCATATTTATATGAAACGATGTTTAATTTTGGAAAAGGTTAGGTGTTATGAAAACATTTAAAAAACAAAATGACACAGAATTTGGGGATCCGCAAAATCATTCCAGAATAAGTGCTATCTAAGACAGAAGGTACAGAATGATGGTTCGGTATTCAAAGGCTGAAGCCAGAGTTCAAATCCAAGCCTGCCACTTATTAGTCATGTGACCTCCAACAAGTGACTCCATATCTTTGAGCCTCATTACCTCTCTATAAAATGAAGATCATGACGGCAGCACTAAACTCATAGGATTGTAGTGAAGATTAAATAAAACAATACACACAACTGCCTACAGGATTATCTGGCATATGACTAGTGCACAATAAATGTTAGCTATTATTATTAAATTAAGACCATAAAAATGAGTAGGAGTTAAGTGAGCCACGGAAAATGAGATGAGAGAGATGGACAAAGAGAACCTTAGAAATAGGAAACCGGATTTGCTGATAAATTAAAGTAGGTCAGCGTGGTGACTTCTGCTTCTAGCCATGATGGAATAATGAAGACGTACTTTCTTACCCTAAACAATTAAATACTGGAAAAATATATCAAAGAATATTTTTTAGTCATTAGACAATGAGAAGCACTGGACAATGACCCTAAGAGAAGGAAACAAATGAGGTGAGCTCAGACCTACAAGTGACCCAACTCACTGCCTGAAGAGACCTTCCAGGTCACGGCACCTGGTGGGGGGAAGCCAAACCGATCATGGCAGACAACCTGAGTTGAGGAGCCAAAATATGGAATTCCAGGAGGCCAAGTTGGCTAGAATTTGTAGAGCAGAGTACTGCAGAGCAGGAAGCTGCACAGAAAAATAGAACCCTGGGGAGCTTCAATGGGTCCCCTGAGTACCTAACTGCACATATGTGTGGGGACACCACTGAGACTAGAGAAAGAATCACCAGACAGAAGTAAGTGAATCAGTCACTGGAGTTCACACAGAGGGACTAGTTCATGTATCCACCAGCCAGAGTGGTGAGACCGTCTCACACACAGGGCTTCATGGGCAGTCCTCAGAGGGGTATTGCCTCAGGAGTGGGGCTAAAGAAGCTCTCGACTACAGGCTGTCTTGTCCTTCCGAGCAAAGCTTACAAACAAACTTCAAAAGGACCAAACTTAGCTGCATCACAGAACAAAGTCCTAAATATTAAAGGAATTAATAATAATTAAATAATGTAAAATTCGCAATGTTTGGCAACCAATTAGAAATTAATAAACATGGAAAGAAGCAGAAAAATATGACCCATAAACAGGAGACAGCCAGTTAATAGAAACACATGACAAATTAACACATTATAAAATTGAACAAAGACTTTAGAAGAGCTATTATAAATGTATGTCATACATTCTGGAAGGTGGTGGATAGTATAAGTATGATGAGGTGAATAATAAAAATTTTTTAAAAAATGAACTAGAGATGAAAAAATATAATGCTTATATAAAAAATATAATGAATGAGAATAACAGCAGATTAGACACTACAGGAAAAGGAAAATAGTGAACTTGAAGACGTAGCAATAGAAACTAATGACACGCACAGAGAAAAAAAGATGAAAGTAGTTCAGTGTAGCTGCAGCAGAGGCAGCAAAGGGTAAGTAATAATAGAGGAGAGCTGGAGAAGGAATAGAAGCCAGCTCATAAAGGAATTTATGAATAAGCCCCATTAATGAGTTTACAGTTACTGTATTTAGCTAAAGGAAATATTTCGATAAGGAATTTCAGTCAGCATGGAGGGTTGTAAGGAAAGGTATATTTGGGCAGAGGGGTCCCTTTGTGGCCCTTCAAAAATTACCATTTCAAATTCTTAAATGCCCATCAAGAGCTGCAAGAATAAGTAAATTGTGGCATATTCATATAATGGAATATAGCAAAAAAAATTAAAAATCTACAATTACATGCTGCAAAATGGATGAACATAACAGCATAATGTAGAACAAAAGAAGCCAGGTATAAAAGGACACAACAGTATAATTCCATATTGAACAAAAACAGACAGAATTAAACTATGGTGTTAAAATTGAAGATGGGGTACCCTTGGTGATATTGACATGAAGGGAACACAAGGGAGACTTCTGGGTCCTGGTAATGTTGTGTTCCTCAATCTGAATTACGGTTACAAGGGGAGAGTTCAGTTGATGAAGATTCATTGACCTACACTTTTTATGATGTAAGACTCTTCTGTGTGTATACTACTCTGCAGTAACCTGTTTTTGAAATATACCGCTGAGGAGGTTGACTATGAACTAGGCCTAATTAGGAGTAGCTAGGAGTGGGAGAGGAACAAATGGATAATTCAAAGATCAGCAAGTGTTTAGACTGACATGGCAGTGTTGATAGCGGTGGTAGTGGTGTTTTGTTTTTTCACAATTAGAAAAAACTGTTGGTTCCAGAAACATGAACTGTAGAAATTGCACTTGGACTACCTCAGTCAGTCCCTCACGCCACGGGTCAGACGGTTCCCTGAGGCACGTTCTCCGGGGCTCAGGCGGGCTCTGCTTTCACTCACTCTGTTGAGAAAATTCTCAGAGCCCAAGATACAAAGAAGCTTCAAGTGAATGATAACTTCAGCAAATGCTTCATCTCTTATTCCTTCTTTTCCCATTTTGCTTACTGTCGGGCATATCCTAAAGGTATGTGAACTTTCTTTTACAGAGCGTTTACCGTGTGTCATAGAGCACAGTCCCTCGATATGAGAAAAGAATAACTAACTTATTTATTAGCATTTGAAGGAAACTTTTGACAGTTATTTGAAACTTGATTATAAATGCTACTGAATTATGACTATATTTCCTTCTCTTTCTAGCTTCAAGCTTCACCTACCAATATAAATATATTTTCAGTTAAAAAGTAGCGATGTAACAATTGAAAGGTCTCCTCTAATAGCAAGGATACACTTTTTTCTTTACGTTCTGTCTCCTCAGCATACTATCCTCCTAGGATATACTAATAATTTTTATAATCATCCAATATGACTACTAACCAAAAACATAAACATGTACATAAATATTAGACATAAGTAAGAAGATGATGGTTAGGTAGTTAGTAGATGATATAGGTAGATAGATGATGATGATGGCTAGGTAGATAGATAGATAGATGGATAGATAGATACATACATGATGGATAGATAGCCTCTATTTATTTACCAAATAAATCGGCACAGGCAGCAGCTCTTTGGGTATGGCAAAGAATGGTAAGTTTATTTTTCTTTAGAAGCAATATTCCAAAAGTCTTCTTAAAATAAATCTTGTAACCAAATGCTTGTTTTCTTTAAAATGTTTAGACTTTACCCAGACGTTTGCAAACATCTCCAATAAAAGACTAATTCTGTTCACACATGCCAATGCCAAACTCCACAAATGGAACAAAGGCATCAGAACTCTAACACTGGTTACACCTTATGTAGTTTGGAGGTTCAAACATTCAAATAACTTGTTGATCATAAATATATATATATATGTTTGGATTTATGCTCATTAAAAGTAATACTAGGGGCCAGCCTGGTGGCGTAATGGTTAAGTTCGTGCACTCCTCTTCGGCAGCCCAGGGTGCATAGGTTTGGATCCTGGGCATGGACCTACGCACCACTCATCAAGCCATGCTGTGGCAGCATCCCACATTCCTCAAGTGAAAAGAGGAAGATTGGCAACAGATGTTAGCTCAGGGCCAATCTTCCTCATGCCCCCCCCAAAAAAAAGTAATAGTAAAAGGCACAGTGCCACTTTGCTCTATACTCGACTTGCGACACATAGGTGTCACACAAGACCACAGCCCTCTCTAGGTGACTATTAGTACAGGCTGTGTGAGCCATCAAAGCTTTGTCAAAAATCTGTGCTCTAGTCTTCTGTAAGAAGTTCATTTCCTAGACTGTGCATGGGAGGCAGCTTCTAGACTCATAGCCCCATATTCTCCCATTTAATGTTACACCCATCATTCAAGGCCCAGCTTCAGTTTCCCTTTTCCTCTTGCTGTAAGAAGCATTCCTGAGCGGACAGATTTAAACCCACAGATATTGCTCATTCTTCTAAATACATAGTTCCTTTAACGTTTAGAGCTGGAAGAAACTAAGATGATTAGAATCTAATAAAATGCCTGATGTACCCATGAAGAGTAAACTTCCAGCTGTATATTTGGGAATCGCACAACTCTGGGGTAACAACACTGTATTCTTGAGGGGCCTTGATCATCAACTTGGTCTACCTAATAAAACATCTGCCAAGTTGCAAAGCTGTGCATGATATAATCTATCTATCTATCTATCTACACATAGATATGATATATATATATATATATGAAATAACTAAGATAAAAGTCTTTTAAACGAAGGGGAAAATTCTTAGAAGATCTCTGTTGAGAGCCTTTGAAAGCTACACCCTAGGAACGTAAATGAACCAGTGGCTAAATCTTACCAATCTATAACTCAGCCTCAACCCAGGCTGGTCCATAGGTGGATAAAGGTGGTCAGACTCCCATTCTAACTGCCCAGCAAAGGAAAGGGAAAATCCTCTCTGATGGAAGGTAACCTTTTAAACACAATGTTTCTATTCAATACGATCCTCTCGGCATACAGAAAGACAGGACTATATGGCAGATAATCAAGATAATAACAGATAATAAAAACAGATCCACAAATTGATGTAATTATTGGAATTAGCAGACAAGAAACTTTAAGAAAATGATTAATTTGTTCATGTAAATAGAGAAAATTATGGAAAAAAAGATAAAAGTTATAAAACTTCAATTAGAATTGTAATATATAAAAAGAATCAAATGAGCATGCTAGAATTAAAAAATATAATATCTGATCTGAAATGAAAATCTATAACAGCAGAGGGGACACAACAGAATTAGCAAATTGAAAGACTGCTCAATAGAAAACCTCTATAATGAAACAACAGAAAAAAAAGAGAAAAATACAACAGAATGTAATAGACATGCAGGATACTGACAAACAATGTAACATGTGTTTAATAGGGAGAGAAGAGAAAGAAACAATATTTAAATAAGTAATGGCCAAGTATTTTACAATACTGACATAAAAAAATCAATTTCCAGATCTGTAAAGCTCCACAAACTCCTAAAAGAATAAATTCAAAGAAATCAAACCTAAACTCATCACAAACAGCTGAAAACTAAAGAAAATGTTAAAAGCAGCCAGAGTAAAGACACATTATCTTCAAAGGAGCAACAACAAGACTGACAGCTGACTTCTCAACAGAAACAAGGAAATCTAGAAGACAATTAAATAGCATCATTAAAATGTTGAAAGGAAATGGTTTAATAGTGTTTCTTTTGAGAAGAGTTTTTAAGAATCTATTTTACTCATAAATAATATTCTAAAATGAGATATACATCAAATATTTTGGAAAAGACCTAGAAAACCCATTATCTGGGTCCCTGGCTTCTAGCAGAGTATCTGGAATATATATGGGCATAATAAATAGTTGTCTAAATGTAGACTCCAAAACTCTAGGGAAACTGGAGAGCAAAAGTTAGATAACATAACAAGAGGTAAGATAATGGAGATACCAAACTCACCTAGCACTAGAGAGGAAACTGTGACTATGGATGCTTCTTTTCCAAAATGAGGCAAATATGATCTGTCTATAAATGATTCAGTTGTTCATAAATGGTACAGCTCTCTGACTTGTGTGCCAGGGAAAGTGAGCCTCTATGTGGCACAAATATATACATTATTTTTTTATCCCTCAGCTCCAAACTTTCCTTCCTATTCTCTACACATGGTTCTAGGGCTGGGATTCCATAAACTTCTTTTCAGATTTTCCAGCTGGCTTTCTGTTAAGCTCTTCTAATAGGGAGCACTAAATGGACACTGCAAGGCTAGAAGAGGAAGAAGTGACCATTCTTTTCTTTTTTCACTGCTGTTACCACCTGCATTGCCCGAGCAATAGATTTCTGCTCCAACAGCGGCAGTTCCTTCCAACTTCCGGCTTCTTCCAGCTCTCCCAGGACAAGCCTTATTGTCCCCTTCAAGGCGGGGTAGCACACCCTCTTTAGAGGTCTGAGAGTCAGCTCTGCAGAGCCACTTCTTCAAGCTTCTAGATTCCAGTAAGCCCAACCTTTCACATACACACACCACAAATATACAGATGCACACATGAGCAAATGCCCTTACTTTATTCACAAAAGGATTTTTGTGACAATAGTTTTTTCAGCGTCTATCTGGCCCCAGTAAGGTAGAATACTTTGGTTGCAATTTTGATAATTTTCATGTGTTTTTAAAACAAAAAAGATCTATCATCATATTTCTTTTCTAATGTGTAGTCATGATCATGTAAAAGTACCTCGAATAAAAAAGTGAAGGAAATGTAAAAATATCTGTTTAGGAAAAAAAAAATGCAAGATACTATTTGGTCATCATCTTTGAAAGACACAATTACAGATAACGTTTTTTAGTATACTTAAAAAAATTTTAATGCTACAATCATGAAAACAATGCCCACTTTAAACTATTTTATGTTGCTAATAGGATATCAATCAATATTTGAGCAGCTTTAAAAATCTAATGAAAGGGATCGGGTAAGGTGAAAGGGGTAAAGGGGCACATATGTATGGTGATGGATAATAACTGGACAGTTGGTGGTAAACATGATGCAGTCTATACAGAAACTGAAATACAGTGATGTGCACCTGAAATTTACCCAATGTTGTAAGCCAATATGACCCCAATAAAATAATTTAAAAAAAATTCTAATGGAGCCAGCCCTGGTGGTCTGGTGGTTAAGATTCAGTGTTCTCACCACTGCAGCCCGGGTTTGTTTCCCGGTCAGGGAACCACACCACCCATCTGTCGGTCATCATACTGTGGTGGCTGCATGTGGCTGTGATGCTGAAAGCAATGCCACCGAGATTTCGAATACCAGTAGGGTCACCCATGGTGGACAGGTTTCAGCAGAGCTTCCAGCCTAAGACAGACTAGGAAGAAGGACCTGACCACCCACTTCCAAAAAACTGGCCATGAAAACCCTATGAATAGCGCCAGAGCATTGTCTGATACAGCGCCAGAAGGTTAGAGGATGACACAAAAAGACCAGGGAAGCGTCCTGCTCTGCTGTTCACAGGAAGTCCGAAGCTACTCGATGGCACTAACAACAAAAAACATCTAATGGATTCCCTGCCTAGATGCACTATTTTCACTTCCTTGAACCTGATTTGTTTTCTAGGAAACAAATGCAATTTGAGTTTTCAGACAGAAGTCTTATAAAAAGAGCTGCATTTGCTACTGTGCTCCTGTATGCCCATACTGGTGGTTCACAGCCTTTATCCAGTCATTTCAATATTTTTAATGTCACTACTTTTCAACAGTGTGAGCCTTTATTCCCCTCATTTCTCTGATTGGTAAAAAGCACAGATGTGATTATCAGAAGCTTTTCAACAAATCACTATTAAGATTTGATGTCAGGCTTTGCTAGTAAAATACCTCCTTTATCATTTGTGATAATAAATTATTATTAATTGCAACTATCATAATTTTATCATCTTACTAATACAGCATTAAGTATAACAGAAACTGGGAGTAGGGATAGAGCATTTCCAGGATTGACTGCTTTGGTCACTGGCCTCTTGTTCTTTCTCCTATACCAGTTTTCACCCACTCACTCCATTAAATTTGCTCATAGGAAAAGAGCCGATAGAATCACACACATCCAGATATGCATTGTTGCTATGACCTAAATCATTCTTTTTCTCAAACAAGTTTACAAATTTCCCCACAACACAAAACAGATTTGCTAGAAACTTTGGAATTTCTTTGTATATTGCTTCTATTGACCTTTTATCATATACTTTTTCTCAAAAGTCTGATGCAATAATTTATGATTATTAAATAATTTATTATTAAATAACAATGTTGAGGCATCATTCAGACTTTTGAGATTTTCTTCAGTTGCACTATCTTATTTTCACCATGCTTTCCCCGGCTCCTCTCTACAATGAGGTCTGGGTCTAGGAAGAAGAGATTACATGACCTCATGACATCGGAGGAAAGGAGGGGGTTACCTCATGTGCACAAGCTCATGACCTTTGAGGGATAACTCATCCCATTTCTGGGCAGCTCTCAGTGTGGGCTGCCATTGTTTGCAGATAATACCATTAATAGTCTCGTCTCTCTCTAGGCTTTGCCATTCGCCAGTGCTAAAGATTTCAACCTTGTATTCCATCTTCTCTTCTCTCCTAAAATAGCCTATCCCAGCCTCCCCTCTGGCATTACCTCGCCTTCATCATAGCCTTCCTTCTAGCAAGCGCTACCCACACAAGAATTGCCAGAGACCTTGGAATTTCAAACTTGAATTCTCCATTCCTGGCAATGCAATTTCATGCTTTGACTAAGTTGGACTGTCCACTGTGGGTGCTGGGCTACTGTGCACAGTTAGCTTCTGTCAGGGTCCCCAAACTGGGAGAAGGCTAGAGTCCTTCATTTCTGTGTTTCATAATACATCTTCTCATTCCAGGTCAAAATCAGCCGCATATTGGACCATCTAAAGTCTTCTTCTGCCCCTTCTCTTCATCTCTCAATCCTCTGTGTGCAACTGAACTTCTTTCAATTACTCCCTCTTTGTTTGTTTTTTTTTTTCCTAAATTGTGCCTCATGTACCATGAGAGAAAATCTGTTGTCTAAAATCCAAGCTGGTTCTTGATGTGCTAAAGGAGACTTTATACCAAATTTTACACTGAATGTCAGAAAATGAAGACTAAATCTTTCTCTTTCCATTCCTGCTGTAACATTCTGAATCGTACCCCTGAAGCAAAGGGCTGTCTTGACCTGACTATAAATGTGCTATGTGCAAACGCAAAAGAGGAAAACACATTAATATTTTGTCAAAATGCTTCCAAAAATGAATAGTATTTTCAAGGTGTAGAAATGTGACAATCATGTCACACAAGTAATCTTCAATCATGTTCCTGCTTCCGTAGTGTTTAAGGGACTCTCATAAGAATTGACATACGCCTAGATTAGGAATAAATATTTTCCTCTTCACATCCATCTATAGGTATAAAATACCCCAAATGGACATTTCCTGAAACTGTCTAACAAATCGAAGTTAAATAAATTAAAAGAGGGATAATTAGAAATGTTCTGTATTATCTGATTATCTACTCCTAGAGGGTAAGGAAAAGAATTATGCAATTGACTGATTAGTAAGTAAATAATCAAGCAGTTTACTTGGCTCTTTGGTGAAAATATTGATAAAAATATATGTTTATAAAGAAACAAGTTAGTGGGGCTAGCTGTCTTTTTGCAGTTTTGACTGTCTACTCCTAGGGCTTCTCTTTCCTTATTCTGTCTGGTTCTTCTAGTCTTTGTTCCCACACCAGTTATCTTTCATGTTCTCTCTCCTGGGAGTTTGTGTCTTAGCTTTATAGCAACCCAATAATCTTGTGAAAATAGGAGAAAACTGTAACAAGCTTTAGCAATGCTAAGGATTATACTGAGTAGTTGCAGCGAAGACCTCTAAAATTGCATGACATGACACTGAGCATAATGAAGTCCCAGAGCAGATGGAATAGTTACAGATAAACACGGCCACAGCCTATCCTCTTACATGTAAGTTACATTTGAGGTGTTGAAGACTCTAGGGTGAACTGAAGAACTCTAGGGTGAAATGAATTCTCGGTGGTACAGGACACCTTCAGTCTGTGTGCACTGAACTGCAGGGCAAAGATGACAGCATTCGTCCATCAATGGTTTTCTAAGGTGGCCCCTCAAAGTGTTGTTGAGGTTCCCACTGCCCCTGAGCCTTTGAGGCAGACAACTGACAGTTTCTGAAAGTTCCAGTCCTAACAAGCTCTGGGAAGTTACTTTTAACAAAATTCACACAAAAAAAGTAGCCTTAGAAGTGATTCCGAATGTTTTCTTGGGAAAACACACAGGGCTTCTGTAGGGAGGTGTGAGAGCTGAAATGTGATGGATGTATAGTTTTGTAATATGACTCATTTCTACCATACGTGGGTCTGATATCTACGCGTTTATGTCCATTGAAGCAGAGCCAAATATACAGTCAATTCAATCAAAATCTGATGTTGAATTGGTAGCAAGTATGTAAGTTCTGCCTCTTTCCCTTCAGTCATCTCATCCACATTTGTGTTTCAAAAATGATGCGTTAGGGGGCCGGCCTGGGCTGGACCTATGCACCACTTATCAAGCCATGCTGTGGCGGCGTCCCACATATAAAGTAGAAGAAGACGGGCTCGGATGTTAGCCCAGGGCCAATCTTCCTCAGCAAAAAGAGGAGGACTGGCAACAGGTGTCAGCTCAGGGCTAATCTTCCTCACACACACACACACAAATGATGCATTAAAATTCACCCATGGTCTAACAAGGAAAGGATCAAAAAGCTAATCCGTTTAGCTGTTCAAATAGTCCCTGCCTTATGTCCTGGTTTAGAGATATGCTCCAATAAACTGTGCTGAAGTAGACAGCAGATCAAGCAGACCCGAGTTTACGTCCCTACTCACCAATTTACTAGATGAGGACCTCCAGCTTCAACTTTCTCTTCCTCAAAATGAGGAACATATTATCTCCTTTAAAATACCATTGTGAATATGGAAGCAAATATGTGCAAAGCGCCTAGCACATCCTTGGCCCTCAGTAAGAGAAATGTTACCCTTTTAATTTATTTTCTCCTATATGATTAAAAAATAAGCCACTAAATTTATTCTGTAGATTTAAAAATGATTCATTCATACTATCCCACTCTTGATCCTGAGAACACTCAACATAACAACAACAAAAAATCATTCAAAATATATAAAATAAATCAACGTAATACAACTGATCTTATTGCACAAAGGACTAATTTCTGTTCTACATTTCAAGAGACTCCCAAAATTCAAGTCAAAATTAGGGTCATATCTTTTCAGTGATGCTCCATGGATATTTAGGCTACAAGGTTTTACAGCCAGAGTGCTTTTGAACTGAATAGCCAGCCATATTCTACAGAGTTAAGCCCAGTGGGAAATGAAACTGCAAACTTTGCTCAGCCCAATTTAGAGTTAAAATGAGATCCGCGTGGGAGGCAGTGCAGCTTGGAACATTCACATACAATACAGGATGCGTCTTTAATGCAAGGAAAGGGCTCGTTGGGAGCATAAGGCATGATAGCTTGAAATACCAGAACTAATGTTGGGAGCAAAGCTTCCCAGGGAAAAGTAGAGCTGATTTACTTTTACAGAAAGACACCGAGGGAAGAGTATGTACCAATTTGCCCTTGAATTGGAAAGCACGTTGATTGCTTGTACACCACGGCTAGCTCTTAAATTCATTACCAGTTAGATTTTTGATTACCTTAGGAATTATCTCTGACAGACTGTAACAATTGGATCAATCACTGTTTCATTAGACCAATATTAATTAAACGTTTTCACCTTTTAGTGGGACTTGTTAGATCCTGATTAGCCATGACAGATCATTATTTTCAGCAGAACATCATCCAGATCCAGCAATGAGCTCTGAGATATAATCAGGCACCAATGTATGCCGGAATTAATAATTATACTAAATTGGCTGTAATGAATAATTTATGGTGTAAATTCTCACGCAATTTGCTATGGTAACACACAAGAAGTTATCTGCTGTATTTTAACAAAGCACAAGTTTCCAGGAGTAAAATAATGGATAAAATAATAGGGAACCGATTTCAGGAGGAAAAGGCTTAGAGACTGGTAAAGTGCAAAAACGTAAAAACATGGAATGCTATTGTCATTGTCATCATTAATTAACATTCATTATTCATCCAGAGGTGCAAAGACCTCAAGTGAAGCATTTACAGGTTCTAAGAATTAACTGTGTGTCCTTCAAATGTTAACAGAGACAAAATAGGCAGGCAAAGGCTGCTCCCTGTTACGTAGGGTACTGCAGAGTGTGTTGCTTGCTTTGGTTTGCTGGTTGTTTTCTGGACAAGTGAAAACATACTCTAACTTTTATTTACTCTGTTCTATCCTAACAGTAAAGAAAAAGTTAAAGAGGTACTTTACAGGAGGGAAGTGTTGCTAAGCAGGTTGTTGCCAAGTGTGGGTACTTGAAAGAAACTGCACCTTTGCACATAGAAAGTGCCCAGTTATAGTCACAACATCCCCCAAGGCATTGAGTATTTCCCTGTATCGAGCACCTTGTGAATATGTCCTTAATCCTAAAATCCTTCTTATGAAAGGGGTAGATGAGGAAGCTTAGGTTCTAAGCAGTCAGGCATGTTCACTCAGCTAGAAAAGTAGTAAAACCATGATTCCAGAGTACTATAAGGTCTACAGAGTTTGCAGAATGTTCTAATGCCTCAATATTTTGAAAAACTATGTTGAGTTTAATCAAAACTGCTATTCCGCATATATGACTATATGGTATGTAGTCCTGGATTTTAAAAATCAGATTATTAAAATCCAACAATTTAACTTTTTTTTAGTTTCTTGAATTTTGACCGACAAGGTTTGATGTAATATGTTATTTAATAAAGATCAAATTATTGCACATTTGTGATCATTGCTATTTTAAGTGCACATTCAAGTAGCTTATTTGTAGATGATCTCTCATATTAATTTCTATGTACATTTATTTTTATGCTTCTTTTTGTGTTCATTGTCCAATAACCGAGACTAAACCAGAAGAAAAGGAAAGAAATCCTTCATTTTAGTGAGAAGAAATCAACGGAGTCTGCAGATTCAGTTAGTGGAATCATTCATTACTATCTTTACACACAGGCATGCTATCATCTATTTCATCTAAGTAACAAGTACTAGCTGTGTGCCAGGCACTATGGTTTGCATTTCATATACATTATGTTATCTAATCTGCACTAGAGAATGAATCAACTATTTTTATCCCTATTTTAACAGAAACTGGCTCTCAGAAAGATGGAGAAATTTGCCCAGTGTTCACACAGCAAGTGATGAGGCTGAATTTAAATTCAGGCCAATCTATCTTCAGAATTCACAATGTTAATAATTATACGACCCTTTACAAACTAGAGTCAGAAGACCCTGTCTTATCTCTGCTGACTTTCTTCACATAAACCAAACCTTTTCCCGCTGGATACCTAAAGTCTTCAATTTAGAACTGTATTTATTGGACAGTTTGTATCTGACTAAGAATAATTATCTCGGGGACCTGATATCACTAACTTTTACCTTAGTGTGAATGGGGAGGCGAAGGCAGCATTCAGTACAGTGAAGGAGTGGAGAACAAAAAAATAAAAATAAATTTTTTTTTTTTGGTGTTCTGGGATGAAGGATATGATGTCCAACTCAAACAGGATCAATCTGGGTGACAGCTGAGTGTGCAAACTCCAAGTACCCTTTGCCCAGTAGCTGCCTGGAAGACCCTAACCTTCCTTCCAACTGACCATTGCAATATCTGAGTTTTAATGCAGTGGTCCTGCCCACGGGTTATTGCAGCTCAATCAGTATGGAGCTCTCCCAGTTTTACTACTATTCTGTGGGAGGACAGAAGAAGAAGAGGAAAGTGAAAAGAGGGTAGGAACTCTCTTTCTAAAGCTTCTCTCTTTGAAGGGAGGAGTCAGGTTTTGTTTGTATTGAGCGTCTCTGTTTCAAATTGCCCTCTTTTTTCTTAAATGCCCTGCACATAATGACGGTTTAGTAAGGCTTACTGATGGTGATGATGATGATGATGATGACAACGACAATGACATCTATGATGATGCAATCCCCTGGAATACTATTGTCCTGAGAAGATGAAAGTAGCAGGGCAAATCCCATATGAATAATAGAATCCTGAAGAAGATGCTGCTCTTTATTTCTTACTCAGCTATGTAAGTATGTATCTTCTTTCAAAATCAAATGCTTTCTCAAACAGTCATTGGAAATTCCATGGAAACAAACAGAAAATGAAACTGTTTTTCCCCTCTTCAAACATGTTTGACTTAGCAGCACTACGATTTCAAAGAAGATTAGTATTACCAATAAATCACTGTACTCACAGATGCAGACCCAGGGCTGCAGAGGCATATATTACGACAATAGAGGCCTTAGCAACGGTTTTAACTGTTCTGCAACAGATTGTGCCCTAAAGCAGTAAATACCCCGCACACAGGAGGTTATTTAGCATTCGCTTTTTCTAAGTAAATAAGCAGGCAGACAGACAGACACAGAGTTTCCTCATCATCATTTTATATTGTTTTTAGGTTTGTGAAAAACAGAGTTTGAAAAGATTAGATAACAGGAAGCTCCTAAGACTGATACAAATCCAAAAACTGTCATGTTTCCCTTATAAATAGAGAGTATACCAGACAAAAGGCATTCTTAACCAAAGCTCAAGGTGGGGCTGGGAGCACCATCTTCAGCACTTGCTCAGTCTGCAGAGACCTGGTAACATGGATGTGGTTTTTTTTCTTTTCTCTTCTTGAATCTAATCTTCCATCTGTCTCGTGTTCTGACATTAGATGAATTCCATCCACCAGACATGCTTGTAGCATTTCTACACAGAAACTAAGAGAAATGTAGGTGAATTGAAACACTACACAGCCCCAGGTGCAGCCATTTCAAACTGAAATAAAAAGCCCAAGAAACCATCAAATTGCATTGGTAGGTGGTGGGATCTCTCATTTATAACATCCTGATAATATGTTCTTGCTACATCCCGGAATGCAGAGGGTGAGAAGCCCACCCCACTTCCTCCTTCCTGGTCCTCCAGGGGCAACCTGTCTGAGCTAGGGCAACTCCTTCAAAAGCTTTTCCTTGGCACTCTAAGAACACCCCTATACTTCTCACTCACTACCCAAAGGCAGCACGGATATTATACATCTGCCAAACTAGCCTAAGATAGGCTTGTGAAGTGGGAAATTTGACTTTGATGGTGCTCCTGTCTCCTTAACTACCACCTCCACGCCCCAACGTAAGAAGAATCTCTCTCTCATTATACCACAAGTCAAAATCCATGTGCCTCAACTTTTCAATCGAAATTATAATGGTAGCTACATTATAGGTTTGCTGTGAGAATTAAGTGATACACCTTTGAAATGGAGAGAGAGAGTCACCTCTCATCCTCTCTCTCAGGATACTTTTACTGAGAAATGGTGGTATATTGTTCCTCCTGAAATACCAAGAAATCCCAGCACAGGCAACAAGAGTCGTATTCCCTTCCATTGATTCTCCTCTCTGGCCTTTGCTTCTTTGATGGACTAGCCCTTGACACAGCATCACTGCGGTAATTTTGAAATTTGAATGTGAGCTTAAGTAAAAAGAAGAAAATTCAGCCCTGCCTGCTGTGTTCCAGATCTTAGGCCTGTTTCTGGTAGAGGGAATGTTCCACATGAACAGGCTGGCTCACAAGTGGGCTGCTTCAAGATCGCAGCCTAAGTGTTAGGTTTTCTAGCCTTTTCGTCTCTGTATAGATCTCTCAGGAACCTCAACAAGTGACATATGGTTATCCTATGGAAAAATCCCATGTTCAGGTGACCCTGCATCCTAATCGTTGATCTAGATGTCAATCTTTTCCATCATTAATATCTGTCATTATTTTTGCAGGCTGAAGGGGGACTGGCTATGAGGTAGGGCATTGGAGGATAGAGTTCCACATGAAGAAATAAAGGCTCTAGGATTGAGAGAGTTGTTTGAGAAATGCCCTCAGTGCTCAGAGTACAGACCCACGGTTTTAATAGAGATAGGATTCATTGAGAAAGACAGACAGGTTTGTGTGGAAGTGTGGACTCTTGGAGACAATATTAACCTGCCTTTGCCTTCAGGAAAGAGGATATATCTGTCTCAAATAAATCAAAGAACGGCAGAGAGCCCACAGGAGTTATCAGAAACAAGAAAGAACAAGAATGTGAAAATAAAAAAAAGGAAGGGGTTGAGGGTGGATGAAGAGAAGGTAGAGTCAATTTCACATATTAGGGAATTTCAGCAGGTTTCAGAGACAGGATCATCCACTCTGGGGTACTTAAAGGATGTCGGGGTATTTGGGACATACCCATGAACAGGCATTACTTTAGTTCAACATAGATTAGGCTCCAGTGGTCCTAAGGGTCCTTGGCCTTCCCTTACATGGTCAGGGACCCTGACCACACTCCTTGAATCCCAGGACTTGCTGCTTCTAATTCATTTTGACATACAAATGAGCTTATATCAGCCTAGATGCTATTTGCTATTAATATAGGCTATTAGAAATCTTTTAAGAAAAAGAAAAGATAGAAACCAACTCTACCCAATTGCTGGATACCATCCCAAGTTTAATTTATTAAAACTGGAAAACCAGCAAGTTGGAGGAAGAACTTGCAAAGTACTCACAGTAAAAATCATTGCCTTCAGTTGCAGTGAATTTTAATAATTGAGACTGTCATTATGTTTGACCCATAAAGAGTAACCTTGATGGTTATTTGTTATGTATTCAGTTTCGTCTGCCTTAGCTTAAGCTTAAATATTAATGGAGAAAAGAAAACCTACAAAATCCCTCAAGCTGCACTGTAGGAGCCCAACGCTTTTAGCTGGTGGCGATGAATATAAACATCACTTCTGTGCTAATTTTTAAAGACAGCAACAAACATTGAAACAAATAATTTAAAGAATGCTGGATAGAATATTTGACAATTTACATATGCAAAACATCCAGCTTAGATTCTGGGAGTCTCATTTCTAGGATAAACATATTTAAGAATGTGGGAGATGATAATCTATAAAATATGGGGAGGAATTTCTTGGTTGTATGGGGAAGAAAAGAGTGTAGTGTTAACAGTGACTGGCTACAAAGCTGTTGAGAGCTCTCCTTATTCAGGTCACTAAAGGATGGTTTGCTTTAGTGGTGGCATAACACAGTGGGTACAGTCTTCATTGATAGATTATCTAAGTTTAGACCTTAGCTCCACCAGTTACTAACTGTGTGACTTTGAGTAAGTTAAAATCTAGGTGCTCCACTATTTAATGGGAATGAAAATGGTAGCTACCTTGTAGGTTTGTTTGGAGAATTAATAATATAAACCTTGAAAAAGTTATTGGAACATGATAAATGTTCAATATCTGTTAGCTATTATTATTTTGTCCATCAGACATTCCTGGCTCCACAAATAAAGGTCTATACTGCTGGAAAAATTAAGTTTAAAATAGAATATCCTTTTAAAAATTCAAAAGTTACTCCAAGCATTTTTCAAATGATTATTAAACAACTAATCTGAGATTATAATAGGGAATCTGTTACAACGGTAATACCAAGGAGCTTTCAAAGCATTTGAGGATATATAATTTATTCACCAAACACTTATTGAATACCAATTAATGGCAAGTTGGCATCTATTGATTTGTGGACATTTTTCATTTAACATTTCTCTCTTCTTGACCCTACAACTAAGGTTCTTCAGGTAGGTCATAGCTTAGTAAATAAGTAGGGTAACAAATAATTGCAATATGATATGATTAATGCAATAATAGGGCTCTGTAAAAGGCATAGTAGTGATATGAATTGAGGAGCAACAATTTATTTCATTTTATTGGATTAGGTAAGACGTTAGCAGAAAAGTAGATTTGCTTGAAAACCCAAGAAATAACCAGATCAAGAAATAACAAGTGCAAAAGCCTAAGATAAAAATCATCACGGTGTAATAGTATGTCTGGTCTTAGAATATGTGGGAGCAGTGGAGGGAGAAGAGCCAAAAAAAGGAGGGTGGAGGATTTTTTAAACTCAACGTAGACCACAGAGATTGGCTCAAGTTATTGAACAGCAGATAATCTTCTCAGAACTGAATTTTAGAAAGGTTACAGAGAGAACAACATACACAAATTAAAATTCCAGAGCTGAAACAACACTGGATTAATTTACATAATTTCAAAAATAAAAAAATGTCCCTAAGGCTACCTGTTGAAGGTCACAGGCAAAAATAGGGCAGGCAGTTCAGCTATTGACAGAACCAGGACCTGATCAGCAAAGGGGAAAAGAGTGACAAAACCAAGCAGTAACGTCATGCAGAAACTGACTTACTGCTAAAAGAATCGTTATGTTTCTCATCCTTTACTTCTCTTCATCTTTTAGCTGTCTTCTTTTACACCAATTTTCCAATCTGCTGTTATATTTTGCCTATACAGATGGAGGTTAGTCATAACAATGATATATCCTATTTATTGACTTTATTTTGTGCAACCACAGAACTGAGTGGTTTCTACATATCTCATTTAATACCCATAACAAACCTCATGGTACCTTTGTTATCTTGATTTTATGTAGGAGGACACTGAAGCTTATAGAGGCTAAGTGATTTTTCCAAGTCAGATAATTAATGAGTGACATAATTTGGATGAGAACCCAGTCTTTCTGATTCCATGCCACAGCTTGTGAACTCCACGCTGTACACTTTCATTTCAAGATGCTGTAGGTTAAGGCTTTTCATCTTGGAAAGTTGATGAAGCCCCTGTAGAGAGAGAGACTTATGGGTAGGTGGATGCCTCGCTAATCAAATTGGACATATGAAAAATCTGAATGAACAGAGGACAAACAAAATTTATGGGCAATTTCTCATGAGGTATCCACGTTTCTCATAACCTCTTAGTCATGCCAACTCACCCATGATTCTTTAGGTCCAGAGATGTCTGGACAAGGACTAGGAAGAGTAGACACAGGAAATTTATAATGGGAAATGAGTCAGAGCCAGTGGAAGAAGATGCTGAAATTATGGTGGTACTATGGTCTAAATACTTTGCAGGGTTGTTTGGTTTGGTTTGGTTTTTCTTATGTTTAGCATCTCTTTTAGCAACCAAATAACAAGGATTTAATCATTCTTTTATGAACACAGGGCTTCCAACACTTCAATATGAGACCTTGCATGGATTTCACCAACTTCAGAAATATTGCAAAATAAATATACTTTCAGAAAACATATTTCTCTAATTCTTCTCATATTCCTCCTGCTTTTACCTGTCTTGGGGGAAAACTATTCTATATCTGAGAACAGAGAAAACAAAAAAAGACAAATACTGAATTAAGTTAGTATATTTTGCCAGATGAATACTGAATTTAGGCATTCAGGATGAATTTTTCCTTCAATCTGATCCTATTCTATACAATAAATGACGGGTAATCCCTGTCTGAATGTCCTGGGATGGTCTCATATTCACACCATAGTCAAAACTAAAGTCATTAAGTGTGCCTTCACAAGTTATTTATCCTCCTGATTTGGGACTTGGTTATTTCTGTTAATGTTGCCACCATTCTCCCAGTCATCCAAGCTCTAAACTTCAGAATCTTTTTGGACACGTTTTTTTTTTCTTTCTCTGTGACTGTCTCGTTTCCTCTATAGACCTTGATTATTATCCATCTCTATTTCAAAAAAAACGTGTGGTGCATCCATAAATATATTTTAGAAGAAGAGAGGCTTGAAGGAATAAGAAAAATATACACAAAAAATATACATAATTCCTTGTTAACTTCCTGATATGCTGTAATCACTCAAAAATATTTTTGAAAAAAATTAATCAAAATTTTATTTATTTACTTTCATGTAAATATATTTTGTAAAGTAATATTTACATGAAAATATTCTCCTTGCCTTTGCCATTCTACCCAAGAGTTCCAAGTGTCTAGTGGACAGTTCTATATGACTGCATATATTTGCTGGCAATATTCTGGAAACATCTGAAATGTCTGAATGATAGAGACAAAGGCATTTTTGTCCTTCACTTGTATAAACAATTGCCTCTTTTATCCCTCTTGATTTATGTAGTGTAAATTTGAACCCTAGACTCTTCCTTTTATGTTGGTATAGGATCAAATTTTGCATTGAGTCCATACTCTCAATACTCAATTTTCTCTCATTAAACCTGGTTGGTCATATGGCCAGCTCTGTCTAAGTCCTTGTACTCATTTTCAAAAAGGCTAGATTTGAAAACAGATTATTTAATTGATTTTTTAAAATTTATAATCCTTCTGTAACAGAAAGAATTCAGGGTAATTAAAGAATCTATTACAATTTTCAAATAATTTCATAGTCACATTATGTATTTGGGTGATCTATTTTGGGTGACTTTTTACACATTGACCAAGAAATATAAAAATAACTAACTAAAAAGGGACACTAATAGCAGATTGTAGCTACAGTGGAGCTTTGTAAAGATGGGGAAAAAATATTCTCTCGCGGGTAGACAAAGCTGACATTTCATATAAGGAAAAAATGGAATTTGAAGTTTTTTGTATTTTGTTATGACTGCAAAAAGCTTCAATGACCCCCAGAAACAATTCTGCTCTCTGTGAAGAGCTCTTATTTCAGGGGAATTCTACTCAGGGCTTCACTACTTTTTCCCTGGAGGATATTGCTTAAGTCACTCAATTTTTCCACGTTAATTCTGTTATCCAAAGAGAAAAACTTATAATAACTCTTTCTTGAACACCTAAGGGGAAGCATTAGAGTCTGAATTAGACTGCTTCTTTAAGTAATTTCTTCTTCCTAGAGAAAATCTCCCATAAAGAAGAGGACTGGAAGTGTTGAATATAAATACTACATAAAACATTTGCTGCAACATTTGAAACCACCCTATCAATAATAAAAAAGCAATGCCATCTACATAATGGGTCAATAGCATTTGAAAAACAGCCAAAAAAAAAAAAAAAAAGAGGGAGAAGAGGAGAGAATGCTTTTTAATTCAATTATGTTGAAGAGTTGACTCATTTCTTCCTGCCTGTCACAGGACAAAAATGTGAAAGGCTGAGAATTACACGCAAAACTGAGAAGAATTGAGTCTGAGATGCCTGATTTTGATTTGGCTAGCCCATGCTGCTGTACAAAAATAGCCCTGGGCATTAATCTGTCAGATCCATTATTATGCCTATTTCTGAGATTTATACATTGGTTTGTGGTAGCAATAGACATTTATTGAGTGCTGATCACCTGCCAACCTTAGTGCTGCACACCTTCGTAGTGATAGTCCCAACCCAGTGGGTTTTCAATCTAATAAGACAGGCAAGGCAATTAAGACACAGACTCAGAGGAAGACAATGACTAATGCATGCAGAGGAGACGGAACAGCTTTCCTTTCCTTTGCTACACCTTGTGTAGCCCACTGCGGTGTCTTTGTTCAAGGAAGCTAAAGAAGTATTTTATAGACCAAGAGGGTGTGAAGATGGATGTCAGCAGCATGCTCAGATCACCTGTTCACTTTGGATTTTTTGACATTGATGCGAGTAGTAGATTTTCAAATGTTTTACTGGTCCAATTCAATTCCTTGTGTGAGTTACTTTCTTATCCTTTGTTTCCTCATATCTCATTTTATTCCCCTGCATATATAGCATCATTACCATCTTTCTCCACCGTAATTATTTAATGTCTCCCTTTGAAATGCCTTAATGGTCCCCTTCCCTCATTCTGGGTGATGTAGCATCTTCTTCATCAAAAATATTTATCAAGACTCTCTGTACACTTGATAATGAACTTAGTGAATTAAATAAGTATGATCCCTTGCCAAAACTCACATAAAATTTAAGACAAAAATTACTGAACCATTCATAGAATGTTTGTGTAGCATTAACAATTATCATTGAACAAATGCATTCATTAAATATTATACGCTAATAAAGGTTTAAGTAAATTCATAGGAGCTGTGAGTGAAAACAGTGTATGGAAATTACAAATTTTTTTTTTAAATTTTTTGTGAGGAAGACTGGCCCTGAGATAACATCCGTGCCCATCCTCCTCTGCTTTATGTGGGATGCCGCCACCGCATGGCTGACAGTGTGCCGGCGAACCCCGGGCCACCAAGCGCGAACTTAACTGCTGCGCCACCGGGACAGCTCCTGGAAATTACAAATTTTTATAGGGTGGAAGTGATGGTAATCAGGTCCTATCCTCCTTAATTATTAGGACACACCATATTATTCTGCTTCGTTGGTACGTGAGCATATAAATTCAGGCTGCTTTGTATTAGAGTATAAACTTCAGTCTGAAAACTTTCTTCACTAGCTAAAAACTGTTACTAATATTTTCAAGCCAGGTAGTCATCTCTTTTAATTCAAAAACAAATTTTTATAAATGCAATTTAGTAGTTTTATTTTTAAACAGATTATAACCATTGGCCTATACAAAGAGGACACTGATATCTCAAGACATTTCAATCAGCAGGTAGTGTAGGAAAATATAGATTCTGGGGAGAATAACTGCATAATCCGTAAAGTTCCAGACTAATGAATGAGTTTCCGGGGATTACAGGACACTCACATTCTCTGCAATAGCCCAAATATAAGGTACTGCACTGAGCACTACTATAGAATTGTAAGGAAGTACCCGCCCCCAAGGGATTTAGTCAAATTGGGGGAGAAAACTAAACATGTGAAAACATAACCTGAAATCTAAATAAATGATAAACCATTGACAGCAATATAAAAACACAATAACAGTGTATGTGAAGTTGTGGTTTTGTTGGTGTTTTCTGTCTTAAATTTAATTTAACTTTTCACCTCAAATGCATAGACTAGGATTGTCTTGAAATACATCATCATTGGCTCATGCACAGCCTACTTCTATTTAATGGATTGAGAAATTAATATTTGATAGAAAAAAATCAAGGATTTTTTGCAAACCAGTCAAAGAGGGATTTAAGGGCAAAAATGATCCAGGGCCTGTTAAAATATACTTTATGATATTCTGCTTAAACTGTCTGTGTTCCTGTGGCTATTATTAGACCATATTACTTCCAAATGCCCATGGCAAGTTTCCACAGAGAACCAAGATGAAGAAGCCTATTTATAAGAAGAGAGACAGACAGACAGACACACACACACACACACACACAGAATAAATATTGGGTTATTAGGTGTAGCTAATTACAGCCTCACATTTATATCTGCTGCCCGATCTCTCTCATGGTGCCCTTGTCCTTAACTCTGTAACCTGGGGCTCTAATTTGACTCTTCCTCAGCTAGAAGTTGTCCTTCTTCAACTTACTACTCAGACAGAAAGTGGTGTGGTTTTTAATTTGTGAGCATTCACTCAAGGAGAAAGCATCCTATTGTGAGAGGTAAGCAATTCGGGGGCTAACGTGAGATGCACATTTTCCTGATACTAGTTCAAGGCTGTCAAGGCCTCCAGAGGCCTGTCTCACGTGGTGATAATTAACTTTTAATGTACGCCTGGAGGGCAAAACACTTAAGAGTTATCCAGTTTTCTCCAACAGAATGAATAGGTAAATGCTAACATATGTTTATCAATAGCTGATGAATTTAACTGTTATTATAAGAAGAAAAGCCTTGCTTTTCCAACATGTTTGTTATCCTATTTCTCCCAACCAGTATTATAGAGAATGGGGTGGCTAATCTTTAGAAATATGTGATCACAGAATCTTAAGAGATTAGATGGATAACAGCAAGTATGAGTTATGCCTGCCGCCACTCCCATTTCTATGTTCATTTGTGGCTGGCATTGCTAATTCATCACAGAATTTTTTTTTTCTGACTCTGGACTCTGTTTTAGAAGTCTTCTGAATATAGCATTTGGAGTAGCAACTTGCACTTGATGTAACATATTTGTTAAACCAGTATTAGACCATAAATGCCCTGAGCACAGAGACCATGGACTCCTTGTTTCACTTATTGGTTTATCCACAAACCACACTCATCTCATTGAAGGTGCTCATTAATACTTGTTGAACAAATAAGATGTAAGAGACCTAAAGAAGCACTTTGCCTAACCTAGCTAGCTAGCTAGCTAGAGATATACATATAGATATATATCACGATTCAGGAAACTAACCTTCATATATTAAATAATGTTCCTCACAAGTTATAGGTGATTTAGGAATTCAGTCTCCAACTCAATTGCCAAGAGTTCTTCTTTCTAGGACACGTCTTATCTCAAAGTAAATGTAAATTTTGTAAAATTAAATGAGGAGAACATTTCTACTTTATCTACTGGTGAAACTCAGAACTATGTATTTGAAAATTGACTATTGTCTGTGTTTTTATTTTCTACATCATATATCATTAATATGATTTAATTTTGTATAAATGCATAGGAATAAATATATATTACATTATGACTAAAATCGTTGAACTTTCCAATATTCGTGACCAAGCAAACTATTAGTAATTTCTGGACATCTAATATATGGCTCACTTGAGATATTTAGCCATACATTATTTCACATAAATTTCTAGCACGCATGAAACAACTGGTTAAAATCAAACCCACTTTTAAATGACTTCCACAGGATAGTGTCTAGAGGACATTGAAAAAAAAGAAAAAATGAGTGGCTGAACTCCCTGTCCAATTCAGCTCTCAAAATGTACCAAGTCAGTGCTACACAAATGGAAAGTCTAGATTTATAAATGACTATGCAAAGATAGTACAACTCTGCTAGGACATTCCAGAGTGGCCAACTGCAATAGCATTTGTCACATGCAATGCCACTTCTCACAAGTTCCTGAGGGTCTATGTTTACTCCAAAATGGACGTAAATCTACCTTCCACCAGAAGCCAACTACCTTTACTCTTGGGCAAGAACTTTAAGGTCTGCTTGCTTTTGTTGAAAGGGCACAGATGTGAGGTTACTCCTCTGACCTTAAAGAAACTCTGAAGAATAATCAACTTTCCAGTGGAAACATTAAAATCTGAATAGGGAAAACTATTATGCATGTGTTCTTGCATAGTAATTTGATAGATAGTTTCCAAGAAATACTGGGGTTTTTTCTTTCAATATGGTTAGATCAGGAAATACTAGACAAGTAGTCACAGATACATAATTTACAATCATGTCTCTCAATCCCAAATATTGATCTTTACAGTGAGAGACTTGAAGTCCAGTAGATATGTTGGGGAGGAAAATGATTGGTTAGAAGTAAAACTGACAATAAAATATAACAGGGCAAATTATATTTCAAATTATATTTTATAAGTAGCCTAAAAATCATAAGAATAAGAGATTTGCACCAAAAATGAAAAATAAAAAGATCGTGAAAAACAGACCAGTTGCAATTCTGCTGGTGTCTATAAGATATAATGAAAAGTAACATCAGATTCTTACAATAATTGTGATCTCAGAAACTAGTATGGTTTGCACACCTTTGAGAAAAGACAAATTAGCATTAATGTTATTACCAAAAAAGCGCTATTAGATACCAAACAAGATAGTCAAGGCCACCAAAACACTCCCTATACTACCTTGACTATGGCAGCAAAAGATGAGAGACATAATGACTGATTTTGACGTGGAATAGCGTCTGCTGTAGACTACTCAAAGGGAGAGGAAACCAAGAAGGAGGACATTCGGGTTTTGTATAACTAAATTCAAGCACATTTGTCTAGGAATTTCTGCACAACCAGATCTGCAGAGCCGAGGGAGCCTCCCTTCCATTAATTAGTTAACACTGCTTCCTAAGGAAACAGTGGCCCGGGAAGGCAGATTCTCACTCTCCTGGTTGTCTATTTGAGTTTGCTTTGTATTGGTACGATCTGGGATTGTTTTCTTAATTCTTAAGAATGCCCAAGAGACTGGAACACAATCAGAGGGGCAGCAGAACAGGGAGTTTTCATGTAACATTTATGAGTTTCCCTACCTGAGATCTTCATACCCCAAATCAGAATTCCTCTTAAAATATGAAGTTACATAAACTAGTATCTTCCCGACAATATCTCCATTCATTTAATTATTCATTCTTGCAACATGAATATTTTCAGTATTTACCGTAAAGTAGGCATTCCATTAGATGAGAGTAGGGGATGGGGTCGTTCATAATCATGGCTATGGTGCAGTGAAATAGTAATCATAGCTATGACTCATAAGTATGTACTATATGCAGGCACTATGCTAAATGCTTTGTAGGCCTTATTTAAGTAAGATGATCTGTAGTAACACTTTAGAGGAAGGTATTAATGTCCCAATTTTACAGATAAGGAAACTGACATATGGAGAGGTTAATTAATCTACACAGTATTACATAACCACTAAATGACAGACCCCTAATTTAATCAGTGGCTGTTTTCACGTCCACACATTAAACTGCTACATTTTGCAACTTTGCTTAAGACATGAGCTCCGTAAAGCAACAATCATGGAAGATTCTTCTAAATTACAGTGCTCATCATCATTATTCAAGAGACCTAATGTTCAGCAGAAAACATAAGATATGAACATGTAATAATAATATACCACTATATGATAAGAATTTTAAGTACTACAAACTGTAATGAGAAATGAGAGGATGGACCCTAACAAAATTTATTGAGTTTCTATGGGGTCTATTGTGTGCCAGACATGTGTACATAACACCTTTTCCGCAGTTTGGAAATCCGAAAATCTCTAAGAATCATACCTTTTACATAATTAATTTAGCAATGGAACCTGAGCTGAAATGCTGTAAGGCTATTTATAGTCTTTATTTATTGCACTTACATTCCACGGCAGAAATGTGACTGTATTTGAATTTGAGGTGCTGTCCTAGATCCCACTATACAGCTGTTAAATACGACATAGTGTATGCACCATACTGTCTTTCTCAAAGGCAAACTAATTTGAATTCTAAAACACATCTGGCTCCAAGTTTTTCAGATAATGAACTTTGGACCCGTAGCACTTCTGACTGAGAAAATCACATGCATCCGTCAGAATTCAGACAGGGAAGCAGAGTCACTATCAATGCAAAGGAATAAGGGAATTTATAAATAATTAGATCTTACCCAATTGTGGGTGTTGCTGGGAAAATAAAGGTCTGGAAGGTGGAATTAGAGTTTCAGAAAAGGAGACACTAAGCTGCCCTTCTAAAGCTCTGTGCCCATTTTGAGAAAGGGGAGCTCACTGACTCTGCGTTGCTCTGCCTCTGTGGGTCTGAGGGTGAGTGTCTTGGTGTTGGACCTGGGGCTGCAGATGGAAAGAAGAGCTGCTTGCAGAGTGGAGGAGAGAGATAGCTGCAAGCCACCGGGTACTTCCTCATCTGTCCATCTGAGAGCAAAGACTTTCTGGAAGTAATGACCGATGCTTCACTTCTGCCTCCCAAATCTTGAGCAAGTCCTTACTTTTACCAACTCTAACCCGAAATTTTACAAGGAAGGGGATTCAGGAAACATAATTCCCAGCTTAACCAAGTTGTCAATAGAACAACCCAACACAACGCGGCATGAGACAGGAACCGACAGGTTTGGGATTAGGGTGACGCAAGTGAGGTGAGTTATGCAAGTACAGGGTCAGAACCTGTCTTTATTTAAAATTTTTTTTTCATCATGGACTTTTTAGATTAATTTTGATTTTTTTAAATATTGGAATAAGATATGGTTTATCTGGATTCCTGAAATTTTTGGTGTTCCCTTAAATGTTACACCTAAGGTGGGTGCCTTACTTATTTCACCCTGGTTCTGACCACGTCAGCTGGTCATGGTCCTTTGACCATGGGGGGGTGACCCTAACCTTCATTCCTGTGCCATTAGCCCTCCAGCCTCTATTGTGATATTATATATATGCATTACCTTTTATCACAGGATGTGGAAGTATTAAGAAGTGCCCTAGGGGAACATCTGTAATCTATACATGCTCCTGTCCGCTCCCGTGTGTTCTTGTGTAGTAGCAACTTGATTTCCCCTTAATAGGTCAACCAATCATCCCATTCAGTAAAGTAACCCCCTTCTTTGAATACTGGCTCACTACTACAAGGTCAGTTAGTAGTCTTAGCTTCCAGTTCAATGGAACCTTTGCTACTTCCTGTCCTGGAATTTAAGATTGCTAAACAAGGAGAGCCCAAGGTTATAGGAACAGGATGTAGAAATTTACTAGTGGATAATTAGACATGACAGCAGGTCCATTCCTATTTCTACTCCTATATCTCAGAGCCATGAATCCTATCCTACCTATGGTAGAAACAATACCATAGGTTGGTTGCTGATTCAGAGTGTATACTACATTTTGCAGGACATTTTCTCAGCCTTACAAGATGTTGCCATTCAACTGGTGCCATAACTGAGCCTTAGTAAAAGCTATTGCAAAAGCTATTGCACTCTTTTATAAAGCTAGTTGCTTCAAGGTGTTGGGGAACCTGTTACCATGGCCAGTGAAATCCATGAGCATGAGCCCACTGCCATACTTCATTGATTGTAAAATCCGTTCTTGGTCAGAAGCAACGTTGTGTGGAAATTGATGACAGTGAATCAGTGAATTCTGTCTGTCAAGGGATGGTGCTTTTGACAGAAGGCTTGCAGTCAGAGATGGCAAGTCCCAAATTCAGTATAAGGTCTATTCTAGTAAGATCAAAGCACTGCCCCTTTCTGATGGCAGTAGTGCAAAGTAATCAACCTGCCAAGTAGCTGGCTATCCCCTCTCACCAGGAAATTCTGCATCTGTCTATTATTTTCTGACTGCAAAGACCTTCAAAGGGTGATGGCTGCTGCTTTCCTTCCATCTCTCAAAAGTCACTAATTCCTTTGGCCAGCTCTAACCTGGCACTCCATAGGGAAGGGAATCCTGGAAAACACAGAACCAGTTTGACAACCTCAACAACAGAACCATCTAGCACATTAGGAAAGGTTCTTTGGACAATCTTAATTGAGAAGGACAGCCAAAATTTAGCAACTGAGGATGAACAGACATCATTTCATGAAAGAATCTTGATATTGGCAAAGACACAGAAACTGAAAAACAGGTTGTTTGGGAAATGGCAAATGTTCACGTTTAGTTAAAACTTAAATTATTTGGAGGTGGTAGGAGCAATAGCTAAAACAGTGATTATTGTTTGACCACAATCATAGAGAATCCTGAATTTCAGGCTAAGGTGATTGGATTTTGTTTAGTAGATAAAAGGGTAGCAGAAGAATTTTTGAGCTAAGTCATAAAACATTGAAAGTAATGATTTAAGAAGAATCGCTCTGCAACATTTTTGGGTGTACAGCATGAATTGAAAAGTTAAGTCTGCTGGGGGAGTTATATTAAGAAAAGTACTGCAATTGTTTAGGGTTAAGTATTGTGTCTAAAATAGAGGGTAGCAGTCTATTTTCTCCTCCTCCATTCATAGACAAAATTATAAAACTGAAGCTTCAGTCTTATTCTTCCTCAACACATTTTTTCCTCGTCATTTTCTTCATGAAGTAGAGTTCTAATACTCTCTTCTCATCAAAAGTTATTGCTGAGAACTTAAATTATTTCCTAATAATGTATAGATAGATAGTATCCTAATGCCTTAAATAGAAGCAGTGGTTCTGCTTCCTAGAAGTTTTTGAACCAAGGAAACCTTTGGAAATTTAATGAAAGCTAGGGGTTCTCTCTTTAGAGAAATTAATGTTTATACTGAAATATAAAATATTTCAAATAATTTTAGTGAATTCACACATATACTGAATCCTATACATGAAACCTTAGCAATACCACAATCTTGAGGTCAAATATCCTTACCTAAAAAAAGAAAGTCATTTTTTCGGGCACTTAAGCATCCCTGTGTGAATGGGGACATTTTTTGAGAGAAGAGTTTTCAAGTGCCCCCGAAATAACACTACTTAGTTAATAATGTTAATAATACCAACACCCATTTTGCCTATAAGAAATTCCATAGAACGTAAGGTAGCTGGGCATGAAGAAAATAAAAGCTTCCTGTTTCCACTCTTCTTTGTCTATAGATTGAAAATATACTGGCAACTTTTTAAGAAGTCTGCTGCAGTTACCATTAAAAAAATGTACACATAGGGATAAGAATGAAACTAAATTTACTCTTCATTCCCACTCAAGACTCAATCCCAGCCAAGCCACATGGCAGGGGTGGGAGGGAGGCATGAGGAAGAACAGGGAAATGCTTCTTCTTTGGGAGGGGGCCCAATAAGATCACCTGTTGTGCTTTCTTACATATGATCATAATGCCAGGGACCCAACGCTAGCAAAGAGCACACTGTGAGCTGTTCTCCGGGGTGGGGTGGGCAGGCAGTGGTGATCCACCAATCCCTCTTTTGATCTCAAGCACACATTTGAGCTGTGACTGGTGTTATCATGAAGCAGAGGGATTATTATATAAATATATATATAATATATATCTACATTTAATATATATAGGCCTATTTGGTTTTACTAGCACAGAACACTAACTAGTTATAAGCATTTAAAACATAGCAAGACACATCTTTCTTTGTTTAGGGTAATCTCCCTTTACATTATGAGAACCACTTGGTGACATTTAATTAAAATGTAAAAGAGCCACTTACTTCATAGGGGCTCAGAAAAGAGAGTGGATTGAATGTTTCTTTACCCCCAAAATGCATATATTGAACTCTAATCTCCAATATGACATTATTTGGAGATGGGGCCTTTGGGAGATAATTAGGTCATGAGGGTGGAGCCCTCACGAATAAGATTAGTGCCCTTATAAGTAGAGGCCAGAGGGCTAGCTCTCACTTTCTTTCCACTGTGTGAGGATACAACAAGTTGGCAGTCTCCAATCCAGAAAAGAATCCACACCAGAACCCGACTTTGTTGGAACCCTGATCTGGGACTGCCAGGCTCCACAACTGTGAGAAACAAATTTCTGTTGTTTATAAGCCACCCTCTCTATGATACTTGATTAAAGCAGTCTGAACTAAGAGAGAAAGAAAAAAAATGGCTAATCTTTATTAAATGCCAACTGCATTATTTAGGGTCATTCTACTCAGTGTAGTCCATGGACCAGCAGCATCAGGGTCACTTAGGAACTTATTAGAAATGCATAATCTTGGGCCCCACCCCAGACATTCTAAACTGAAACCTACAGATTAACAAGATACCCAGATGATGTTGAATTAGGGTACAGCCTAAATTGTTGCAAAAAGATTAAAAACACAGTGGCTTAAACAACACAGGAATTCATGCTTGTCTCACTGAAGAGTCCAATGAAGGAAGCAGTCTAGGGCAGGTGAGGAGGTTGTGCAACTCATGAAACCTAGCTTCCATCTGAGTCTAAAGTAACTGCATCTGTTTTCATAAACTTTTAGTGAGGGGGAGGAGAAAGGGTGGGGAAAATGCAGGTTCATTCCTTTCCTTTAGTGGTATAACCAGAAGGGGCACAATTTTTGTCCAGAATTCACCTACCACAAGGGAGACCACACAATGTAGCCTTAAGAGGTGACTCTGTGCCCCTCTAACCTCAGAAGTCCCATTATTTTTTTAAAAAGGGGGGGTGGCCCCATAGCCTAGTGGTTAAGTTCAACATGCTCCACTTCGGCAGCCCAGGTTCGTGGGTTCAGATCCCAGGCACAGACCTACACCATTTGTCAGCCATGCTGTGGTGAATACCCACATACAAAATAGAGGAAGATTGGTACAGATGTTAGCTCAGGGCAAATCTTCCTCAGACCAAAAAAAAGGGGGGAAATCAATATCAGTATGTAGCCAGCAGTGTCTGCCACACCTTTATAAGCCAGGCCCTTTGCTATCTGGCTTTGACAACCCTATGAAAAAGATGGTATTAATCTCATTTTTCATCTATATTAAGTGCTACCAGAATCAAGACAAAACTTTCAATAATCCTGGCCTTGTGTGGTCCTGGAGTGATGTAAGAGGAAATCAAGACTAGACTGGTTTATATATCTGAAGAGATTTTATTGATATTATGACACCTCTTATCTCTGAGTTCTAGGATGAGAATATCTTTCTCTTAGCTTAAAAGTGTACTTTTTAAAACATGACATATAAATGAGAAAGCCTGCATTCCTCTCTCATCCCACTGGAGTTGCCAGGAAGATGTGTGATTGCCAACAAGAACTTTGCCCTTAATATATATCAAGGACTATTTATTGACATCTTCTCATGAACCATTGGTTCTTAAAACATTTATTTTAAATTCATCATACCAAGGCTCTTGCTTGAATCTTCTCTTATGTCCAGCAGCAATCAATTGATCAGATGAACACCAAAATCACTCTTCCTAGACTACTATATGCCTGGCATCTAATAGGTGCTTTAAATACTTGCTGTATGAATGAAAGGTGGGAACCTCAATTTTTCTATGACAGTCGTTCTCAGTCATTAGCTTGCACAAGAATCACAGTTTCTGAATCCATAAGTCCAGGGTGAGGCCTGGAACTTTGCACTTCTAACTCACTCCTAATTGATGTTGATGCTTCTGGTCCAGGAACCACACCTTGAGAACCATCATTGTGGAATTAAATGGAATCCATCTTCTCACCAGAGATTGTTAATAGATGAAATATATCTGTGACTATGAAATATCTGTTAATAGATGAAACACAGAGATTGACAAAGGATGGTAACATTGCCTTATCTTAGAAAGCAAAGTCTATACTCTTACATAGGAGATCCATATTCATACATCACCTAGGTATTTTGCCATACGCCTTGGATATCCTATCATTAAAATGGGGATAATAACATCTCCCTCTTAAGCTTGTTCTGAAGATCAAACATAAGTAAGATGCCTGGCACCTGGGGCACACAGAGTTCTCGCTAAATTTTAGCTATTATTTTTATCACAACTATTCATACAAAACAGCAGGGTAGATCATCTGAACTGTAGAGAATCAGCAGAAGAAAAAGTCACTAAAAGTTTCATAAGTAAAGATATGGGTATTTTCTTCCAGAATTATGTTCTATAGGCCACAATAACTTGTTTTACACCAGTATGTAGATATGAATCACTATAAAGTATGGTCTCATTATTTCATTTTAAATTCTATGAAATATCTAACCATATAGGCTATAGGATATATCAGTGTAAGATCTTTCTTACTGAATTAATTTTAGATCCAATTTTAGATAATTGAAAAGGTGAAAATGTAGGTCTAAAATTCAGCCCACAACCCCTCTTAATTCCAACAATCAATTTTCAAATTTCTTGAGTTTAAACTTCAGAATTTAAAAAGTTCTACCTATTGAAAAGAATATTTAAGTGAAATCCATGAACTATACTAGAACAGTTTTACATCCAATATCCCTTGCAAGGTGCTTTATAATCACTTTTTATCAGTGCCTCTTAATAAAAGTTCTGTAAAATAGGTCAGTAATACGTTCATAATTTTGCAGATGTAGATGATAAGGGACCTGCCTGAGATTATACCACACACTGGTACCAGCTTATAGATCTGAGTTTTCAGACCCTGACATTCTATTCTCCCACACCAACCCACACCACCTCACTACACTGTAAATTATTGATTTGAAACCACACTGCTACCTTAATGAGCAAGGAGGGTGTTATAAAACTTTATAGACTTACTGATTCTGACCTAGTTTACATTAATAATGCCTTATTTTTTATAGCACTTTATCATGTTCAAAGCCATTTTATATAATTTGCTCATTTGAGCCTAACAACACGAGGGAGGAACCAGATTCCCTGAAGAGAAGCTCTACCCAAGATAACCCGTAGCAGAGATGAGACAAGACTCCAGTTCTCATGATCCACTCTTTCCACCTCACCACTGCTGCCTCTAGTTTATTCCAAGAACACTATGTATTGACTTACAAATAGAAAAATGATCCAATGTCAAGTCAAAGGAGAAACAGTGCTAATATTTCAAGTGTATTACATCCCTTACCAATTGGGTGAGTTCATTAAACTCTGAGCAGTAGTGTGTCCATTGCTAAAATAGAATATAATAATAGTATAATAATGCCTATCTCAAGGTCATTGGGAGTGCCAACAAGGTGACATGTCTGAATGGCTTAGAACAGTGCCCAGTACATGGCAAATGCTCAGTAAATTGAAGCAATGATCATAAAAGATGAGGAAGTTGATATGATGGGCAAAGAAGTATCAAATTCTACTATTTATTTAGAAAAGCTCTATAACTTGGTGCATTCATATTTGAGTTGAGTTTGATTCCCAGCACTGACCCTATTATCCTACAACCTTGGACAAATTATTTCGCACATCTATGTATTCAGTTTCCTTATCTGTAAAATGAGAATAGCTACTCCATATGGTTTTCATGAGAATAAATATTGAATGAGATAATATAGGTAAAGCAATTGCATCATGCACACCATATAGTATTTGCTTATTAAATATAATGTTTTTCTTGTTCTTCTGAATTATGGGGTTAAACACACTGTGAGGGGTCTTGAGTAAACCAGATACCAGAGAAGCAGTTGCCTCTTGGCTAGTTCTTAAGTATATGCACAGAAAAGGAGAAAGCTAGCTGCCTCCTTCACAATTTTTCTGAAGTTAGGTCTTGGTAAAGGCATTGGTCACCAGCAAATTCAAGGCCATCACCACCCTCCCCCACATTTTTAAAACACCTTTATTGATATATAATTTACATACCATACAATTCACCCATTTAAGTATACAATTCAATGGTTTTGGCTTATTCACAGAGTTGTGCAACCATCAGCACAATCTAAATTTAGAATATTTTATTGCCCCTAAAGGAAACTGTACTCAGCATTTCCTGGTCTCCTTTTCACTTCCTCCTTCCTCACTTCTAGGTAACCACTAATCTACTTTCCACCCAGAGTAGAGTTTCTGTCACACTTGAGCTTAGAGCTGGAAGGCTATGGGAACAGGTCTTGGCTCAACTGCCACAGACTCTTTATTCTTATCAAGATTTAGTAGATTTTCTTGAACAGGTATTTTTCTAATATGCTGTATATTCTTAGAACAATTTCCAGAGATAGCAAATAACTTTTTGTGCTTTTTTCAAAAAACTTTTTAAATCAATTGACTGGTTGTTTCAGTGGGGAGAGGGTCCACCAGGCTCCTCACACTACCATTCCGAAGTCTCACCTTTACCACTCCTTTCTGAGACAAAGGGGAACTCAGGTGTAGTTCCAAGTTCTATCTTGCCCCATGCCCTAATTCTTTCTGCATAAAAACGTACAGATAAACTAGTGGCATATGTTTGTGGCTTTTTGATATCACCACATCTTCTTATTGTCAGTCACTACAAGGTAGTTAAGGAGATGGCAAGAAAAGCTATTTACTTCTTCCAAGACACTGGAATATTATGCTGTAGAAGACAGTGATGTCTGTTACCTGAAAGGAATCTCGGAGTGTGTAGAGGATTAATGGTTACTAAATGGAACAACTAATGTGGAGTCTTAACTGTGCTTTGTTGTTTGACTCAGTAAGCTTCCCATTTATCACAAGCCCTCTCTTCCTCCTGTGGATAGCCACTATTATCATTACCATCGTGCTGACTACTGGATTTTAAGGACACATTATACCTAAGATCTATGGATTCATATTAAAACTGTTTGCTGACATCATTTCTCTGACATTCAGGTACTGTGGCTATTATCTCAAAAAACAGATTACTAATTCTTTTTTTCCTCTGGTGTACACTTCTATGAAGTAGTAACAAATATAGAAAGAATACTATATTAATGCCACAATGATCATACACATAGAAAATATAATATTCAGTCCTACATTATTTACCAGTCTATTTTAAGTGAAATTTATAATATTTTACACTGTGTTCCTTACATACCAAAGAATTTATTGTACTCCAAAAAACCTTTTTGTGACTTTACACATGCTGATCTCTTTTCTGAAATGGCTTTTCCTCCTCCTGTAATTTATATCCTTCACAATAGATATAGACGTTATTCTCTCTATGAAGCCCACCTTTTTTTCTCCAGATGTAATTGACCCTTTCTCTAACTAACCTTGGCATTGTGCCTGGAACTTTGGTTTTAAAATATTGTTTACACTGTAATTTTCCATTGTATTGTAATTTTTTGCCTAAGCCTACACATCGGACTCTGCCTTTTGACTACAAATTCCTAAATGGTAGGGGTTACATTTCATTCCACATCCCTGAATAGCTCCAATGCCTGACACAAGGAATATGCACATTGGATATTTGTGGAAATATTACTTTCTCCATGAAATATATTTAAATGCTATTAATTTATTCTATCCAGTGACAAGAGTTTTTTGGACTGAATTCAGCTATGTTACTAATTTAACATTTACTGATTGTTTACTGTTTACATGGAGACTTCACGATTTCCTTCAAAGAACTAGTTTCCATAGTAATTTGTTTATTTTTTTAATTAATACCATTCATTTAAAGGCCAACTATGAATTTATTATCATGAAATATGATGGATTACTCTTACTCATAATAATCCCCATTTTTTTTCCAGAATACACAAAAGCTCATTAACACCTTCCTCTCCCTTGGGTTCTAGATCCCTGTATTAACCTCTTCTCCATCTCACCGATCACTCTTTGGTTTTTTCTTCTTTCCTTCCATCCCATTAGCTTTCCCTTATGTTTTTTCCTTATCTTTCCTTGGACCCTTTGACTTTTCTCTACATACTCTCTGTTGGTGTTCTGATTACTCCTGTGGCTCCAGGCTTGAAGTGTCAGGGATCCTTGATTCATTCCTTTCTTAAGCCTCCATATCAACAGTTGGCAAGTCCCTTTGAGTTTGCCTCTCCAAAATCTATCATATATAATTCTTCATCTTCTTCTCTTAAACCTGTTAATAATGTCCTGAACTGTCTCCCTCTTTTGGTCTCCATCAGCATCCTATACAATATTACCAGAATATACTTTAAAGGGCAGTTGAATTATGATATTCCTTGCACTCCCTGCCCCAAAACTTATGGAAAGGAAGAGGGACAACAAAGAGAAAGAGGGGTGGGAGGGAAGAAGGAAAGGAAGCTTTCCTAACCTTCTGGTCCAAAACAGCCTTTTCTCTTTCATACTCCATTATGTATCAAATGATTTGTTTGATTTGCATGACTTTGTTTACACTGTCCTCTCCGTCTAGGATACTTTCTCCTCATCTCTTGCCTAATGAAATTCTATCATTCAAGAACATTTTCATATTGATGTAGCTGCTCCTCATTCTATAAACTGGTATTGATTTCTCTTTCTGAACTTTCATAACACTTATTTGTATCATTTGCATGTTATAGTTAAATATGTATTATAAGAACACATTTCAGTTCCTCTGCTGAATTATTAGCTCCTCGAAGGTGGAGATTATTTTATTCATACCATGATGCCTAACCAAGCACATTTAACATTCATATGTATAAAATCGTGAATTTATTCAAGAGGATCTGAGATAACAAAGATGATCATTACACTACCACTGAGAATTTATAAATCTGATCAATTTTAACCCCTCAACAGTAACCAGGTTGGAAAGTTCTACATTTACTATAGCAATGTTATCACTATTCTAATGTTTGTGAATAATCTGAAGTCAAGAATTTTTTTTTTATTTCTATGGGTACCTGTGATACATATTGCAGTGCCTGGCATACAGTAGGTCTATCGATAACTGTTGAATGACTAAATGAACAAAGGAACATTTTTGGCTTATCTCTCTTGAGTCTTGACTCTAACAAGTGTGTTTAATAATGGCAAATGTTCATTTTTTGATGGCGGCTGTCCCTTTTTGAAAGTAGCCAACAATTGTGAGCCAAATTTGGTGCATAATATTAGTAATCAAGCTGATTAAAGCAATTTTTGACCACACAAATGAGAAATTATAGAGTAAAAAGATTGATTTTTATGCCAATTCCAAAATATTTTTTAACTAGCATGCCAAGCACGGTATTTCTTTAGTTATAACTTATATTAAATCTATTAGAAACATATTTACACACAGTCTGTCTCTGTTGCCTATTTTGTATTTTTTTGATTTGCTATGCCAACAAAACTGTGTAAAGGCTTACTCCTCTGTCTACCCTTTCAATGTTATTTGTTAACATCTGAACCAAATTAAGTAATAAGGTGAATGCATTTAAATCATAGTACATATCAAGTCAGGATTGGACACCATGGTTAATCAGGCTCTGTGAATACGTGGCATCTGCAAGTAAAAATTGTCGGTATATGATTCAATTGAAATTGAGATAAACACTTTTCTTCATACAGCTTTACGTACAGTTAGGGAAAACATTATGACAAACAAGCATTCATATGGTTTATAATAGTCAATTTTGAACAGACATCTTTCTTCCTTGTGCTTTACCAAACAAAGTATAGGACAGATTATTAAAGATCTACCTGTAAGAGAAGTTGAATTCTAGATTACCCTGGGAAAAGAGCAAGTCCAGTGAGTTTTAGAAGCGGCAGATATTTAGGATGGTTTATATACAGCCCTGTCTGCAAGAAGCGTGATAGAATGAGTGCCCTCTCCAATTTATAGGGATAAGATTTTTCCCTGTCAATTCTTTCATGGTTATGGCATTCTAAAATGATAACAAAGAGCGGAAAAAATCTGTGTATAAACTGGAGGATATTTGTTTTATCCCAAAAGTACTCTTTTCACCATGTTATTAGATCATTAGCTCCACATGGCAGAATGTATGCCATGTTATTTTCTTTGAATCTATGCCACAATTTTTAACATAATTTATTACATGTAGTTGATATCTAATTCATATTTGCTGAAATGAACATATTAACTTTAAAATATTAGGGTGAGAGGCACATTTTAATCTGGCAACACTAAAATAACAGATGATAGAATTTCAATGCTGCTTCTCCTTGTAGTCCAGCATTCCTAAAGAGTGTTGCATACAACACTTTATATTCACTTCTCAAAAAGAGGCTCTGCATTCAAACAAACTATGAAATTTATGTATCTCTCAGCTATTTATGGTTTGGACCCCAAAACACCACTGAAATGTTCTAAAATGAAGAAATTGTTTAATCATTTTATCCAAGCCTTTCCAAAAAATTATTTTGATCACGGAAACTCTTTCGCAAGGAATTCCTATGAACCTTTCACATACATTCAGTAGAACCTAGTTTGAGGAAGGCTGTCTTAACCATCCATTTCTGAAATACCTAGTTGGGCTATTTAATCTAGTCCTGTGCAGTTTAGAAGAATCTAGAGGGGTATGAAGAATCTCTGGCTCATGATTTGCAAAGCATAAGGTTGTGTTGTCAAAGCATTCTCCTTCCAGGACTCCCAATGATCGGACATTCCTGATTTGGATGTCTGATGGCAGAAATCACACCACAGATTGCCAGGCTGCATCAAGGCAATTCTGTCTTTCTTCTCCTACTGTCGCTAAGAAGACTTGTTGGCTTTTTTCCACATTCTGCTCCCATTCACAGATGCGCATTAGAGAGAATTTGGAAATGGAAGGCCTTTATGTCTGCCGTGAACAGGGTCAATTCAGTGTGGCAGCTGTGAGCTGGTGACATAGACTTATATTGACACAACCCACTTTTTTGCTGCAGAATCACAAAGTGAAAGCACCCGGGGCTCTTCTGCCGTTTTCAATAAGATACGAATTTTTCCCTTCCTTGTATTAAGCAGAGATCTGTCATCTTGACTTGTACACTAAATGGTCCATTCTGACTGCCTTGTTTGTGTCCAATCCCAGCCAGAATCCAGAAACATGTGTTAACATTCGGCATGTTTGGGGGCTAGTTGGAAGGGCCTGAGGCAAGGCTCCCTGATGCCTGCTGGAGGCTAGTCAATAATCATTAGCCCTTCAAGTGGTGGATGCCCAACATAAACTGTATTTATTTATTTAAAAAAATCTTTACTTTAAGCCACAGGGAAAGGCATTTTAGAGAACGCGGTTTCCCAGCAGTTACTAGATTGTAATAAAGATACAGTTACGGGGAAGTGGGAGGCTGACAGAGGGGGCGCTGTCTCAACGGAAAGAATGGGAAGTCACCAAAGCAAATTAATTAGGCTGTGCACAGCAATACCACTTAGAATCTTTGCGAGTCAGTTTTTCATAGCCAACATTCCAAAGTTCATCACTCACGCCAAAAATGGATGTCTTTGCAAAGGGGAATCACCAGTATGCAAAATATGCATCAAGCTCTTGTATGTACAAAGTACTGCATTGGTCAAATTAACAGATTAAATATAATCGCTGACTTCTTCGTGCTTTCACTCTGAAAGAGACAAAGTGATGACATCGCAATTAATAAAAGGATGTACAGAAACACAGACAACTTTTCAAATATTGGCTATGTCTAAGTTAAGGTATCTTTTATATAGCAGCTTTTTCTTTTTCAGTAGTGGAAAGTGAAGAATGCTTATTGCATACAGAGCTCATTAGATATGAAATAATGTATTTATTTGTGTTTTTTACTCCTTTTAAAATTGATATCACTCTCCAAATTCTAATGTCCAAAACTACACTACACCATCTCTAAGGCAGGGAAGCCCCTCAAATGAGCTCTGGATCACATGCTCATTCATTCACCCTTTAATTAAACAAAAATTTTGTGATTCTCTACCTTGAACCCGGCTTTCTGCCAGGAACATATCTCCTAATATAGAGACCACCACTTCCAGCCAAGAAAGACAATTAGCAATGCAGCTATTGGAGTAATTTTCCCAAAGAGTGGATAAATATTAGGAATCTCAAATATAAGCCCATTAATTTGTTGACATTTATTTATATAATTTATGCATAATATTGGCATCAATTTAAACCCAAGAATATAAATTATCATTCATTTCTTTAGGTCCCTACTCAGATGACATTTCCACTTGAAGCTTTGTCTGAAAAGCATTCCCTGTAGAACTGAGTTTCTCCTTGGACCTAGGTTGAGAAGAAGTCAACCAGAGTAAAGTAAGGCAAAGGAGATGAAATAAAAAGATCCCGGGGGGAGGGCACAAGTCCTCAGGATGGGGACAGAGAGAGTCAGGACTGCCATTGGGCTTAAGTCAGGGTAGAGCCAGGTACCATCCAAAACAAAGAGCCTTGGAGATGAGCCATAATATGTCCCACCAGTCTATCTGAAGCATCAATCTAAAAGGCAGAAAGATGAAAGAGAGCTACAGAACAAGACAGAAATGAGGGCTATGTACAGGAGAATGAGACTTGGAAGAACAGGGAGTGAGCTGAACACAAATAGACTCACTAAGACTTTGGCGTGAAGCTCTCACTTCCTTCTGTTGGTGGCACTAGACTATTAAGAACACTGATCTGGTAAAAATAAGCTAGACTTTGTCAGAAAGAGGTAACATTATAGGCACGGGAGGCGCAAAACTCAGATTTGAATATTGCTTTTAATTTCCACTAATGATTATTTATGCTACTTTAGGCAAATTGCCTAACTTCTCTCAGGGTCCTCAGTTTCCTTATCTGGAAGATGATGATAATCCACCTTACTTCACTGCCCATGAAGAATTAAATAAAGCAATGTATTCAACATGCAAAACACAACAATTAGGATATATATAAGTAAGCAGTAAATGATTAGCTAGTGTTGTTAGTATGATTAATATGATACTAATAACATCACAGAAGAGCGTTTATTTCCTACAGATAGCTGTGGCAAAATGAGAAGAAAATAATTATTCTAAAGCCCATAGTCGAGTTAAAGTTAAGCATAGCTTTGAATTTTATATCTTTGCATTTTCTTTTCTCTCCCAAGTTGTAGCAATACGTAATGATAGTCGTGGCCAGTGTAGTACGGAGACACACCTATGTGGAAAAGCATAGTAGGAGTCATCGGAGAGTACAATGTGCGGTGTATCAGGAAGAGGTGGAAACCTCCCCTGGATCCTAAGGTCATGATAATAAAATGCCAAACTATCCAGAGTCTACAAGCCCACAAAATTTCAATGTGACTGTCATATTTAAGTGACTGATGCCAGACTCATACCTAAATCTGGCATGTAAAGGAAAAATGATTGAGAAACAAAACAGTCTGTGGTCTATTTGATTCACTTCAACTCGAGTTCACCTCTGGGCGGAAATTGCACTTTTCTTGATTGGCATAACAGATTTGACATTCCGGGTCTTCTTATTCTCTTTAGCCATGTGTGTTTTAAAAAGTATTATTATCAGTTATGGATTAGAGTTATTAGCCTTCCTTCCTCTAGCAGAGAGGTTGGCATAGAGTAACTGCTCAATTGATTTTGATTGAATAAATGAATGGGAGAATTTGTAGATAGTAGGATTCATCTCTCATTCTTTTTTATATCACCCTTTATATGGAGTCTGACATATAAAAAACTGTAAGAAATACTAATTTGAATTGCATGATGATTGAATTGCTGCTGGTTTTACTTTCTAGCACTTTCATGTTTGATTTCAAGATTCCTATAATAAGTTTCCATATTTTCACCACTACATTCGAGTTCTTCCTCCAAACATATTTTGATCTATTATGGTCTTTCTTATTTTGATGACAAATTCCAAATATATCAGGAAAGTACAATTAAAAATTCTCCCTTTCATAAACTATTACATAATTTTCAAACCAATCAGTGTTTCTAAGTTTGAATAAAAATCTCTTCTGCAATTCTAAAAAGTGACTTCTTTTCTTTAGCTCCTATAAACACACCACACCACACACACACACATACACACAGCATACTCCCTGAACTACGGAGCAGGAAGTTATAACCTTAAATCAACCTGGGCCAATTAGAGTGCTGATAGCGTAGATGGGTTTTGTTGGTATATTCTCTCTCGTGGAATTTTTTAGCAAAACTAAATTGCACCACATTTATAATTTAGCACTATTTTCTCAGATTAGAATTGCTTTCTCCATATGTCAGAATGGGATTGCTAACAAAATAGAGAGAAGCAATCTAGGCACTGAGAGAAACCCTTTCTCATGGACACCACACAGACTCCCTGATGGGGACAAACCCAACTGAAAATTGGTACAATTGCTACAGCATCAGTCTGGGAAAAATCTCTTCCCAAAACTGTTTCCAGAAGTCAGGATGCGGAAGAGAGAAAACTATTAAAGATTTTGCAAGTGTATCAAAACATAAAGCAACTGTTCTACTTAGCAGGATGAGGGGTTCTTTTAGTTTATAAAGGAAATTCCAAAACACATTATGCTAATTAAATTAGAATTTACTAAGAAGCAATAACATACAAGCACAAAGGCAAGGTTAATGCCTATGTAGTGCTCAGAGGCCCTTCAGAGTGTGGGTGTGAAGAGAAAGGTTGAGGGAAAGAGGCAATGAGTGCCTTCAATGGAACAGCATGGGTGACTCATGGACCACGATCGGAGGCAGGTGTGTATGACTAGAATTTTTGTTCAAATCACGAAGGGCTAGGAGGCTTCTGCAGGGCTTTCACCATCCACAGGTAGGGTATAATAGGTCTACAGCTTTCCAAAGTCTGAAGCTAGGTTCATATTTTCTGACCTTTCCTCAAGGAATTATTATTCTATTGTCTTTGCTTGTTCCTGACTTGGATTCTTTCTTTGCTCTGCCACTTCCTCTTCCCTACTCAGTTCTACACCCAAGCATTTTTTCTGACCATGATCCAGACCTTCTGAACCAGATAGGCCCCCTGCTTAAAACCCCCCTAGCTCAGCTCTCTCCTCTCTTTTCTGTGAAGAACTTGATTGCTGGGTAAAAAGAATTAAATAAATAATAGAGGGGAAAAGAACTGCTCATTGGAATGTTCATCATCCAGCTACTGAGATCTAATCTTTAATTTTTAATTTTCTCATCTTAAAGTCATTTGTGGAAAGTCCCTTTGAGTGGATGTTTCCTGCTTTCCTTCGATGTGGGGTCAGAACCCCAGATTAAACGGCCAAATATTCCAAATATCCCTCTTCTAACCATGTCCACATATCCAAAATCAGGTAACTGTACTTATTAGAATGAGCAAAGGTAAAGATGTTAATGCCTTTATTCTTATCTGAAGTTATCCAATCAATACATAATCATTTTTCTCACCTTGGTTGTGCTGTCCTGGTTTCTTCATCACAGCATCATGAAAGGACTTCTTTTCCTGACCCTCAGCGGGAAGCCAGAATATCAACATTGCAACTTACGTTTATAAACTTCCTTAGTATTTCTAAGAAGCTTCATATACACTACTATCTCATTAAAGATTAGGATTCAGTGGGTTTCAGGAACAATCCGTCCAACCTGTCCTTCAGGTCATTTTTCTCTGTATTCTGCTATAAAGCAGAGGTTGGCAAACATTTTCTGTAAAGGGTCAAATAAATATTTCAGGCTGTGCATGCCATAAAATCTCTGTTGTAGGGTGAAGGTAGCCACAGACAATATGTGAACAAATGTGAGTTACTGTGTTCCAACAAAAATTGACAAAAACAGGTGGTGGGCTGCATTTGGTCTGTGGTCTGTTGTTTGCCAACCCGTGCTATGAAGTGAACAAACTAATCTCTAAACATACCTTGTACTTTCTCACCTTTGTATTTGTACATGACTGTTGATCAGCCTATACATCCCTTTGTACAAACTAGAATAAAAAATAATGTGCCCCTTCTAAGACAACAATTTAGGTAAAGACCAGCCCTTCAGGAGGATGAATTAGAAAAAGATTTTAAGCTCCTTTAGAGTCAGGGCCATATCCAGGTATTCTCACTATGAGGCACTTAGATACTCAATATTTCTGGTTTCGATAAAGATAAAACAATATAGCTTCAGAAATATAGTTCATGTCCTCTGAACTTAGAACATTAGAACATCAGATCCTCATGCATCTAAATTATCTTTCAGCTTTATGTTTACAATGGAATGAAAAGGGAGTTGTAGCAATTCACAGTTCCCAATTACAATGTATGAGAGGCCAATGTAGTAATTTTTTTTTTTAATTTGCAGCATCTGAACCCTTTCATTTGTTTGGAGATTTCTTCCCCAGTTAGATCCTAGTGAGAGACAGAGCTCATCTCTACTACAATAGGCCAACAGACCAGAACTATATTTTCAAGCCTCCCCTGAAGCTAGCATGGAGATACACAACTAGATTTAATCAACCAGATGGACCTACCTTGGACTTTGAATCTGGAGCCTATTGACACAAGAGGGGAGGCATTGGAGAATTACACTTGAGGCCAGGGTGCTATACCTGGGGAGCAAGGGTGGTCATTGAGAGGGGTGAGACAGTGGGTAGTAGCCCCACCAGAAGGGTCCTTTCCTGTGATTTTATCTGTGATTGGGTCTGCTACTTGGTTTCTCTTGATTTTGCTCATTATCTGCACTTGGTTTTCTAGCCTCTTGGGCTACTTTAGAAGCTACATGATATCTTCCAATAAATTCCTTTTTCTGTCTAAATCATCCAGAAACAAGTCTTTGGTGCTTGTAACTAAGGATGTTGATTGATACAGCCTTTTTCTCCACATTCTCACCTACAGATGTGATAGCTCTTAAAATTTTATCAGTGTTGTAGACAAAAAAATATATCTCAGTACTGGGATAATTTTTAGTTACTAGACTCCTAGAGTAAATGAACCATTTTTTAAAAATTGTTAGCCATTTAAATTTCTTAGGACTGTATTTACTTATTTTCTTTATCCAGTAAACTTTATCATACTCTTTACTATTTTTCATTTTTTCCTTACCTATTTTTAGGCTATTTTTTATAATATGGAGAGTACTATATTTAATGTTTTAATTCTGGAATTTATTTTTGATGCATTGTATGAAGAGACACTCCAAATTGATTTTGTTATCATTAGTTAACTACTTATCTCAACAACATTCTTAGAGTTTTGTTCCTTTCTCTACTTTTTTGTAAGGTTGAGCAAGTTTTTGGTTTTTTTAAAACGAGTCTAGGCCTCAAAATGTTTATCTATCATAATACTATTTACAATTCTAAAATTCTATAATTATGAAATTCATCTTGATTCAGTATGATCATTATACACAATACATAACTATTGGAAAAATAAGAAAGAATGAGAGACTTGATAATGTTTTATAGTAGTAAAAGTCTGCATTTTGGAACTAAATATACCTTATTTATTATTTCAGCTGATAAATCACAAAGTCCTGAAGACAAAACAGTTGATTGTGCTAGAACTTGGCCAATGAAAGAATCTGGAAACATTAGGGAAAAAATGAGAGCCTGAAAATGTACACTAAGTGCATATAAGGATGCAAGTCCTACATACCACTGAGTTCCGGGTCTCGAAGTTGAAGAGGGAGACTGATCCAAAGCTTCTCATATGAAATGTGGGCAAAATTCACTCTACAGATATGTGAAGTTTTAAGTATTACCAAATAATAATCATAAAATTATCAAAGATTAAGAAAGACATGAAGTCCCATGTTGTTATATACAACCCACCCATTGAAAGATTATGGGGCCCAATCTGAATAACATAAAACAATGTTGGTTCAGTTAAAATTCTGGAAACACCCAACTTGGATGGGGACTGATCTCCAAAGTAAGGGCAGACATAAGGTGATAATTATGCCAAATGACTACCACAGACACTAGCAGGAAGTTGGAAGTGATTCAGGTAACTTTTCACACTGTTGATAAATTTTATCTTATGAGTCTCTGTGACTTCATCATATTGGCTCTTCAGAAGCCTATTCTGAAAAGTCTTATATGTGAAGAAGCAGCTCATAAGCTTCCACCCAACTACCTAACACCAATCACTGTGACTGTTTGGTTTGAAACTGTAATCTTGAAGGTCAATGATTTGTTTTCCTATCCCTTAAGATGTTAACAAAAGACACCAAAAATGTGAACTTTAACCAACACAGAAAATTTCCTTTTTACATATTGTGTTCTTTAATCTTGTAGCATGCAGTGAAGGACGATATTTCTCAGTGTAAAAACATGTTACATGAGAAAATATTTCCTCTCTAGTTTTATTTCATAATGGGCTAGGATCAGAGCTGAAGAAATATGATAAACATGATTTAGTATTGACAGATTTTATTCACAAGCTAAAATGACTCCAATGGTGATAACAGTGATCTAAGCGAAGAAACCAGTATTTACCTAAGCAGAAGGAAACAGTGATGTAAGCAGGACACACTGAAGCAAAGAATTACCCCTGTAATTCTGTGAAGACAAACTATTTTCTTTATTTGGTGGGGAACACATAAAGAAAATATACGGAATTATAATTCTAAGTTGTTGGTAGAAAAACAATTTTTAATGTAATATTCCAATACTAAGAAACAGGCTTATTACGTGATGAATGGTGACTGTCTCAAGAAACAAATAGTATTTCCAAAGGCAATTCAAGAATCTGCCTAAATAAAATTACAAATGTATGCAAGAGAAAAATAATAAACTTAAAAAAATCTTTTCACAACTGTTAATTAGAACAAAATGAAATTTGGCAGCTTCATCGCAGATACTTCAGAAAAGGAGGTCAACAACAGTCCCCAGTTGACAGGTCAGAGAGTGTTTTCACTTAATTAAACCCATGGAAGGAAGTCCTCTTTGGGTTTATGTGAGGGATATTGGGAAGAGAAATAAAAGAAATATAAGAATGCTTTCCCTCACTGTGCTTGGGTGAAGGGCTGCTTCAGATCCACTGCATGCAAGATGTATCCACTTCCACATCCCCAGGCACCTATCCCTACTGGGGGCCAGATCTGGAAAGAATCTGGCAGCAGGCATTGTTTGAGTCTGTTTCCGTTACCCTGATAATTTGCTTTTTCGCAATACTTGTAAAGCATCAGTTTTAGCTTTGGAAGCACACAGCCCACCCGCAGAGGCAAAGTGTTCTTTTCTTGGCTAAGCATATGCCTGATTCTTGGAGAGCATGTGAGAAGAGGGGAAAAAGGCTCCATGCTAGGGAAAATAAAGAATTCTTTAATGTTGAAAGATAAAATTTAAGCTTTTAAATACTAAAAGTTAAAACCTATATCTTCATGACACCCAGAGATGGATGCTACATAGTTATTTCACTTTCCCATTGATTCTGTCCATTCATTCATTTATACATGTATACAATTAACTTTACTGTCCACCTACTAAACTCCAGGCATGCATTGATCTTTGGTGATTAAGTGGTGAAGAAAGACAAAGTTTTTGTTCTCATTGATCTTATATTTGTGGAAGGTCTGCCATTGAAAAATCATGTTTCATCTAGGCCTTAGGCTAAAACAACTTAGGTTTTGTGTGTAGATATTCAGTCTTTGGAATCCAGTCATTTGGGCCCATCTGATGTGAGAGTTAGGGTGCAAGTTTTAGATTAAGTTGTTGCTGATGAGGCCACCTGGGTGATTAGTGGATAGAAGCAAGAATGAGGAGACTCAGTTCTCCTCTGAACTAGTGAAACTCTTACCCCAGTGGCTGCAGGAGGGGTAAATGGGCACTGGGTAGCCATGCCTGCTTTCTCATCTGATTTATCCTTTGCCCAACATTGTTAGATTGAATCTATTACCCATGATTACTAAACACACATGACTGCTCTGACTGTCCTTCCAAACTTCACATTCCTGCTGAATCATTTGTACCGGAGCTCTTGGATGCCGACATTTTCTAATCTAGAAGATGTATGGAAAACAAGCAGATAAATAAAATAAGAAGATAAATACAGACCCTTAAAAGTGTTAAAAGAAGAACACAAATAGGTTAATGGTAGGGAGATCAAACGTAGGTAATTAATGTAGGTAGAGTAAGCAGAATGGTCTCTCAGAAAAGGCAACATGGAAACTACCAAGGATGATAATAAACCTGACATGAGAAAACCTAGGGAGAAGATTATTCCATTTAGAGGAAACAGCTAGTGAAAAGCACCTAAAGCAATGAAGAGTTCATTGGCCCTAGGAATAGAAAGTAGACTAGTGTAGTCTGGTGAAGGGAGTGAAGAGAAGGTAATAAAAAAGATGTTGAAACATTAGGCAGGGACCAGATCATGCAAAGCCTTGTAGACTGTGACAACATAAATCATGTGATGCTTTGAGTTTATCTGCCAGGTTCTGTTTATAGCTATTCAGATGGAGAACAATAAACTGACATTCTAAAGGATACAATGAATAAAGCCAAACAACGTGAATTAGACTTAGCAAAAATTAAGATGTGTCCTAAATATTTAAATGGCAACCAAGCCACTGATAATTACTCTCCTAAGAATTGCCCTCATTATGACACAGATGTGAGATGGGTTAGTGAATCCTCTGAGGCTTTTTGTTAAGCAAAAAATACAGGTTCATGTTAAGGATTTAACAGTTCAATTATAAATGAGTATAATTAAATAATGTTGGTTTTCTATCAAATTTATTAATGTTTTTCTGGAACATAATAGAAATTTAAATAAATTTAAAGTGTGTTTTCAACCTTAGTAGTAGTATATAACAATATACTATACTTGGCTTCTGGACATTTTTCATTCTTCATGGAATCATCCTTAAAATGGAGTCCACAGTTGGAAGATGGTGTTCCCTCTGAAAACCAGCTGTCAATCTTGAATATTTTTCTGTTAGGCTATTAAAACAAAAAGAAGACTGAAGTGAAATACAAGAGTCAGTATTTGTTGGAACAGAAACAATTAAAATATGCCTATCAGCTAAAGGCTGTCACAGAATGTTTATGAGACAACTGGAAGATGGTTTAACACCAAAATTGTGGTGCCAACACTTGAGGGCCTGATTTAAGGCAAAGAGGAAGATTCTCAACTATTAAGAATGAGGAAATGTTCTAGTTTGAGTTCTTCATTGGAAAATAGGCAGATAAACATGCATTGAATTAGATTTGTGAACCATTATTATTATTCTGTGAGAAGAATCGTAGTTTTACAGGATCTCAGATAGCACTGAAATGATCAACTCATTAGATTCATACTTGTGGATGAACCACCTTCTAGATTATTTGTAATCAATCCTTCAACAGCCACATGTTCTTCTAGCTCACTCTTCTTGCAATTGGTTAGCTAATGGTCAGGGAATGAAGATTAATGTTAATATTTGTCTTAGGCAAACCATTCAGAAGGCATATCTCCTGTTAAAATACTAAGTATCCCTAAACCAACTATGAAATATAAATGATTTCTGGATAATCTCAAGCCAAAAACTTGTTACAGATCTTGACTTACTACAGGATCTTCTCATCTAAAAATAACTTTTCATAAGGAATTTATTTACTTTTTTTTTCATTTTATTGGACCACCGTATCTTTGATATGGTGTAATTGAAGCATTTATAATTAGAACATGAATAGTTTCATCTGAGTCCCCTCACAGGTACTCAATAAAATACATTCTTACTGAGTTTTTTCTAGCTCTATTTAAGTTCCAAGTTGTTTTTTGATTTTCTTTTTCTTATCTTGGTATATGCGCACTAAGACAGATTGGACTGACTGAAGATTTGTTGGATACAATCGCCCATAGACTGAAGTATCAGAGAACTTAGAAGTTCTTGGACCCAAAAAAAAAACTTTCCATTGGTTTATTTATACAACTAGATCGTATTAAAGGCAAAAATCAAAAGATAAAACTCTCTTAAAATTCTAAAGAAAATTATGTTTCCCAAACTGAAAGTCGATTAGCTCCAGATCAAATAACAAACTTAAAGTTATCTTTCAGCCGTACAGGAACGAACATTGTATTTGCTGTTGTGATCCCAAAGTGAGATTCTGCTCCCCCAGGTCACTCTAATTATTTTGAAAAAAGTCTTCAAATAGTTTCAATGTAAGAATGAAAGGAAATGCCTGCTGACAATGCTGTATTATTTGGCATTTTAAAAAGAACCTAGTTCTTTCGCTTTAAATATTCAATGTTTGTTTAGAATTTGGTTTAAATTTATTGAAAGCATTTGTAATCATCTCAAGTAAACAAAACCTTTAAGATTATTTAATAGCTCAATTTACCAGATTGCTATATAGTTCAATGGAAGAAATGGCTTGTTGTTAGGGAGGCTATTGGCAAAGAATCAGCATTACTGAAGAGGTATAGACCCTCCATTGGGCATGAGAATGCTCACATACCATATTTTCTTTTTAAAAAAGAATGAATACTCGTCAAGATGTGAACTGAAAGAGGAGACTTGTAAAGCAAATAAAAGCTTAAAATGTAGAACCCTCAGGTTTCCTTTTAAATGAAAAATGCTTTATCGGGTAATATACAAAGATGAGAATGGGGAACAAGAGATCTTATAAAGATTAAGATCTTAAGATTTGCCATAAGATTGCCTCATTGTTTTTATGCTTTATTTATTTTTTAATGATTTTTTATTGAGATAACTTTGGTTTATTACATTATATAAATTTCAGGTGTACTTCATTATATTTTGATTTCTGTGTAGACTACATCATGTTCACCACCCAAAGATTAATTACCATCCATCACCATGCACATGTGCCTTTTTACTTTTTTTGCCCTCCCTCCTCTCCCCTTCCTCTTTGGTAACCACCAGTCTAATCTCTCTATATATACTTTCGTTCATTGTTGTTGTTTTTATCTTCCATTTATGAGTGAAATCACAGGGTATTTGACTTTCTCCATCTGACTTATTTTGCTTAGCATAATGATCCCAAGGTCCATCCATGTTGTTGCAAATGGCAACATTTCATCTTTCTTTATGGCTAAGTAGTATTCCATTTTATATATATATATATATATATGTATATATATGTATATGTATATATGTATATATATGTGTATATATATATATATACAACACAACTTCTTTATCCACTCACCCATTGATAGGACTCATTATTTCCAAGTCTTGGCTATTGTGAATAATGCTGCAATGAACACCGGGGTGCATATATCTTTTTGAATTAGTGTTTTCGTGTTCTTTGATAAATACCCAGAAGTGGAATAGCTGGATCATATAGTAATTCTATTCTTAATTTTTTGAGGACTCTCCATACTATTTTCCACAGTGGCTGCAACAGTTTACATTCCCACCAGCAGTGTATGAGGGTTCCCTTTTCTCCACATACTCTCCAACACTTCTTATTTCTTGTCTTGTTAATTATAGCCATTCTGATGGGCATGAGGTGATATCTCATTGTATTTTTGATTTGAATTTCTCTAATAATTAGTGATGTTGAACATCTTTTCACGTGCCTGTTGGCCATCTGTATATCTTCTCTGGGAAAATGTTCAGATCCTTTGCCCAATTTTTAATAGAGTTGTTTTGTTGTTGTTGTTGTTGAGTTGCATGAGCTCTTTATGTATTTTGGATATAAACCCCTTATCAGATGTATGATTTGCAAATTTTTTTCCCAATTGTTAGGTTATCTTTTCATTTTGTTGATGGTTTCCTTTGCTGTGAAGAAGCTTTTTAGTTTGATGCAGTCCCATTTGATTATTTTTTCTTTTGTTTCCCTTGCCTGGGGAGACATGGTATTCAAAAAGATACTGCTAAGACTGGTGTACTGCCGACATTTTCTTCTAGGAGTTTTATGGTTTCAGGTCTTACATTCAAGTCTTGAATCCATTTTGAGTTAATTTTTGTGTGATGTAAGATAATGGTCTACTTTCATTCTTTTACATGTGGGTGTCCAGTTTTCCCAATCACATGATCATCTCAATAGATGCAGAGACAGCATTCAACAAGATATAGCATCCATTTATGATAAAACTTCTGAATAAAATGAGTATAGAAGGAAAGTATCTCAACACAACAAAGGCCATATATGACAAACCCACAGCTAACATCATACTCAATGGTGAAAAACTGAAAGCTATCCCTCAAAGAACAGGAACAAGACAAGGATGCCCACTTTCACAACTCTTATTTAACATAGTATGGGAAGTCCTAGCCAGAGAAGTCAGGCAAGAAAAAGAAATAAAATTGATCCAAATTGGAAAGGAAGAAGTAAAACTGTCAAAAACTGTCACTATTTGCAGATGACATGATTTTATACATAGAAAACTCTAACAGATCTACCAAAAAACTATAAGAAATAAACAAATACAGTAAAGGTTCAGAGTACAAAATCAATGTACAAAAATCAGTTGTGCTTCTCTTATTTTTTTTCGCTTTTTTCCTCCTCAAAGCCCCAATAGATAGTTGTGTGTCATAGTTATGCATCCTTCTAGTTGCTCTATGTGGAATGCTGCCTCAACATGGCTTGACAAGCAGTGCATCAGTCTGCACCCAGGATCCAAACCTGCGAACCCCGGTTTGCTGAAACGGAACGCAAAAACTTAACCTCTATGCCACCAGGCCTGCCCCTCAGTTGTGTTTCTATACACTAACAAGGAAATAACAGAAAGAGAAATTAAGAATACAATCTCATTTGCAATCACAACAAAAAGAGTAAAATATCTAGGATAAATTTAACCAAAGAGATGAAAGACTTGTACACTGAAAATTATAAAACATTGTTGAAAGAAATAGAAGAAGACACAAAGAAATAGAAAGATATTCCATGCTCATGGATTGGAAGAATTAATCTAGTTAAAATGTCCATATTTCCTAAGGCAATCTACAGATTCAATGCAATCTCTATCAAACTCCCAACAATATTTTTCACTTAAATAGAACAAAGAATCCTAACGTTTATATGGAACAACAAAAGATCCTGAATGGCCAAAGCAATCTTGAGAAAAAAGAACAAAGCTGGAGGTATCACACTCTCTGATTTCAAAATATACTACAAAGTTATAGCAATCAAAACAGCATGGTACTGGCACAAAAACAGACACAAAGATCAATGGAACAGAATTGAGACCCCAGAAATAAACCCACACATCTATGGAAAGCTAATTTTCAACAAGGGATCCAAGAACATACAATGGAGAAAGGAAATTCTCTTCAGTAAATGCCCCATTGTTTTTAGACGAATTTGGGAGTAGATCAGGATGAGAGGATGACACACACACAGCAGAAACCAGCCATCTAGCCCCCTAACATAGGCCATGGCCCAGCACGTAGTTTCAGCCACTGGGGAGAAGCATGGCTCTCTATTGTCCTCTAGACAGAATAAAGCATTTCAACACAAAATCACAGAGTGAAATGTCCTGCTATATATTACACAAGATATTCACACAAGGAGAGAAGAATTTTAAGTGAGAAAAACGATACTTTTAATAAATTTGGTGCATTGCATAAAGTTTTCTCTAATATTTATTGAATATCCACCAGACTCTCTTCCTTGAAGGCAATTTCTCTGGCTATCTTGTCCTCTGATGCATCTTCATCACTTGGAAAAGGTCTACCTAATATAAGTTGCTCAATATATTTGGTTATTTATGAAGAGAGAAGAGATAACAGAGATGTGTAGTTTAATATTTTTCAATATGCAATGTGAATGCAAGGTCAAAACTCTTCCTAGATTTTGTCTTGGCTGCCACCTATCACAATTAGTGGTTAACAGTTCAAACTCTAAAATCTGAGAAAATTCATGGTCATTTCTGGCTTAATTATTTACTAGTTCTGTAAAACTGGGCAAGAAGCTTGACCTTACAGAGCCACTTTTCCGCTTAGAAAATGTATAAAATAATAGAAACAATCTTACACAATGATTGTGAAGATCTGACAAGGTAAGTCACATTACCATAGTAATATACTCCACTTATATTAAGTGCTCAATGAATGGTCATCTATTAAAAAAAAAAAAAAAAACAAGCATTATTCAACAAGAAAACCATGTCTATCCTGGGCTTTTTAGGTCATTTGTGTGAGTCTGCAGTTTTCATATCCAAAGAGAGTTATTTTTTTTAAGTCTTAAATCACACGTAAAAGATTTATTTCCATACTCGTGGCAATTAATAAATGATACACAATCAACAAGTATAATGATAGTTGGTTATCTTCTACAGAAACAAATGCTTTATTTATTAATGTTTGAGGGAAAATAATGTTACTAACAATAACGATATAAAGTCAATCCATTTGATTAACTATGGCTTTATTTCCATACTAGCTTATGATGTGGTATATTGCCCAGGTGCACTGCAAGACTTTCTGAATTGTTTTATAAGACCTTTGAGTTTTTCCTTCATTCTGCCGGAAGTGAATGCAAATTCTTCAACTCTCATTAGGTGATGCCTACAACCAATAATACTAAGTGGCTTCCAAAACCAAGTCTTATTTCTTTCCATGTTATAAGTCAGTAGATGTGAAACCACAGCCACAGTTCTGCTCCAGAATGACAAATGGATTCAGGACTACGCCAGGATCTTCTTCATTCTGGCCTTGCAGTCTACAGTAGCAGCACTTTTGTGACATGTCCATTTTCGTGTCAGAGGGAAAGGACCAAAAGAGTTGAGGAAACTGCAGATGCCTCTTAACTCTTCTTCTCATGCATGGCCATATAGTGAAACATATCACCTACACATCATGTGGCCAAGCACAAAGTCAGTGTAGAAGGGACCTATATTCTTCCCACACATGTTATATGATAATGTGCAAGGATCTATAATCACTTTTTAACAGAGGAGAGAGTGATGTAACAATGCTAAATATGCTTCATAGAAACTGAGATTCAAAGTTCCACCACCTATAGACATAATCTGAATGAAGTACAAATCAAATGCATATTTCTTCAAGTAGGCAAGAAGAATGTTCAAAAATATATTTTTTTTTTTTTGTGGGGGAGACCAGCCCTGAGCTAACATCCGTCGCCAATCCTCCCCTTTTTTGCTGAGGAAGACTAGCCCTGGGCTAACATCCGTGCCCATCTTCCTCCACTTTATATGGGACGCTGCCACGGCATGGCTGACAGGTAGTGTGTCGGCGGGCGTCCGGGATCCGAACTCGCGAACCCCGCGCTGCCAAGCGCGAACTAAACCGCTGCGCCACTGGGTGGCCCCAAAAATATTTTTTGAATGAAGGTAAATAGTAAGAACTTAATTTCTCTGTCCATGTTACTTGAAAGTTTATTTGACAGAAGAATAAAATCTGTAAACCTCTATGACTTCTTAATGGGAACAGATGAAGAAAGCATTAAGCACATATGAGGATGAAGCCACAGGGCATCACCAATTCATTTGGTCTTTCTGATAAAATCGTCCCTTTATAAATAAAGGGAAATGGTTTTAGAAAAAAGATGAAACCAACCAAACATAAAGCCATATTCAAACTCAATCAAAGAGGCCAATCTCTCAGGAAGGACAGTGGATTGATACACTGGGAAGATGAATAAAACAACATCCAAAGCTGAAAACCAACCCTGAGATTTGACAATCAATGAATCACTGGACACTTAATCAGCCTGCCTCCTTAGAACATCATGATCTAAAGGCAAATCGATAGCAGTCGATCATATGATCTTGCTAAAATGGTGAATGATGAATGAAGACCAGCTAGTTGAAAACTTTCTACAATACTGCTCTGGGCAATAAAAATGTAGGGAGTGTAAGGAGGCAATCATGAGATTGGAAATGCAGGAAATATGGCCACTCTCTGACAGTTAACATGTCTCATATAGAAGGGATATCCGGCCTGAAGAACTGTGCTGTGAACTACAGGCCACTTCAGTGACTGGAAGACGTACCAGGGATGCCCCAAAAGGAGCTAATTCCACAGTTTCTCATGTTGGAGAAATTTCCTGTACTCTTTCCTCAGAAAGTTTCAATACTCTAACAACAAGAAAGTCAATCTAGAGAAGACTGAGTGCCTCGAGACCCGAATTTCCAGCAACCAGTGATCTGAGGGAAAGCAGTCATCATTCCACTTCATGGATGCTGATGAGAAACAAGGTAACATGGAAGCTTCTTCACCAGGCAGGATTTTTCCTTTTTTAAGTTAGGTAGGTAGCTAGAGAGAGAGAGAGAGAGATGATAGATAGACACACCCTTTACTTTTACATTCTAATTCAGTAATTATCAACCAAGGGCAATTTTGCCCCCCAGGAAATGTTTGGCAACATCTAGAGACATTTTTGATTCTCACAGCTGCAGAGATGAGGCGGGATGCTGCTAAGCATCTTACAGTGAACAGTACAGTCCCCCACAACAAACGATTATTTGGCTCAAAACGTAAATAGGGCTGAGATTGAGAAACCCTGCTCTACTTGAAATTTCAACTCCTCTGAGGACAGTACCTGTGAAACTTCTGGTTCTACCTGAAGTCCTCTCCGTTTGCTGTTCTCTCTGTACAAGAAGTTTTTCCCTTATTTCTCCCCCATCACCTGCTTCTTTACACCCATCAGGTTGGGCTTAAATATCACTATCTCAGGGAAGCCTTCTCTGATAATACCTGCCCCTGCATACCTGCTTTGTTTATCAATATTTGCCACACTATATGATTTATTTATTTATTTTGTTTCTTGTCTATCTCCCCCCATTATAATTTTAGATCCATGTCAGTATGTCATTCTTTTTCCCCCACTGACATATGAGCAGCACTTAAAACAATGCCAGGCACCTATGTGCTCCAATAAATACTTTTTGAATAAATTCCTGGGTGCTGATCAGTCCATCATGTGTGGATATCTTTACCTAGACTTTCTGTAAAGATTTTAGGTGAGTACCCTGAACTCTGATAGAAGCATCTAGGAAGAAAGAATTAGAATGTAATAGTAAAGCAACAAGCCTAAATTTAATCAACTGCTTGTAATTATCTTATCACTAGCATGAAATATAAAAGAAGACACCCAAAGGGGAAAAAATAATCATGTAACCCTAGTAATTCAACACTGAGAGACAGAGAGACAGAGACAGAGAGAGGAATGCTGTGTTCAGTTGACATGAATCCAATCATCTGAGAGATATTCATCTTCTGTGGTGGGGCATGAATGATTCACCAGAACTCATCACAGTAGGATGGGGAGTTTATGAGTGTTCACCTTCTTTTGCTCTGATTCTATTCTTGCTGAAGAAGTAAACTTCTGTTTACTAACTCAGTTTTCTAGTTACCAAAATTAGAAAAGGACTGCTCTAAAGAGCAGGCAAAAATGGTTTGGCCTTAAAAAAGTGACCCAAGCAGTCAGAAAGACCTGGGAAAGTTGTTTAGTCTAACTAAGCCACAGTTCCCACCTTTTTCTATACCAGTATGTACTATATGGAGGGGTCTTGAGACTTAATAGCAAGTGTCCAAAATACATGAGTGTTTTTTGTTTTGATATCATGTAATAAAGATAATTTATACTTCAGTCTCTTTTGACCTTGGTCAATGTGGGTCAGTTTCTTTAAATTTGACCTATCATGGGAGCCCTGACAAGAGTGAAGTTCTAGAGCTTCAAGGATGATGGAGATGTCACTAATGTGGCTTTGTCCTTTGAATCTCAACCAAAGGTAGCCCGCTATTTATCTTGTCCTGTATGGTAGACATTACCAGTGCTCACCTATAACTGGTTTCTCTCCCCTTCTGGTCACACTTCCCAGCCCTCTTGCAGTTAGGTGGCCAATGATAGTGAGTGGAATTTCTGATATGTGTCCCTTAGAAGCTGGAACATGGAATAGCAGTATGAAAACTCTATGCACTCACTCTCTTCCCCCACCACAGTGATTGCTGAAGCCACAGGTTGAATTGGTGCTACTATCATCAATGTGTCTCCTGATTGTGTGAATGGAGTAGAGCCCCCCAGTGATGTATGATAAGCATGAGCAAAAAAAATAAATTTCTGTAGGTTGAGACCTTGGGATTGTTCGTTTTCATGATATAGACATATGCTATCTGTAAAACTTGTGCTGCCAAACTATAGTAAGATAGAAACATGTAGAAGCAGTGCATAGTGGAGACTGGAGCAATTGTGACTCATCCCTTCTGCGAAGACGAGCATTCACACATGTACACACGTACATTTACAGTGTGATAAGATGGATTGCACGTGAATTGATAACAGCAGATCTAAAGCGTGGCAGGGCAGGACTTACCTTGTGTGTACATATGTACATGTGCACTAGAAAATAAAAACCTTGAATTAAATGCATTCAGCTTTTCTAGTGCCTCAATAATTTTTCTTTCTATAGAGGCCCACATTCCTTGAATTACAAACTTGCAGGGGATTTATTGTTCTTTGCAGGTTCTTTGAGGGGTATACTTTTGACTTCACATAATAGGGGTGACCCATGCTTCCAACACAATATGTGCTCAACCAAATTCTCTCTAGAAAGTCAGAGATGGCATGCAAGGAGATAGATGGTGACTAAAACTGCAATACATCTCATGCAATTCACTGACCCTGAATAAGCACATGGGGTTGTTCTCTAGAACTGGACACTTGCTAAGAGGCATTCTCACAGTCATTCATATGGCTGAAAATTGCCACACTCCTGAATCTCCAAAATGAGCATGGTAAGTGGAGCATGATTTGATCAGGGGCCATGTCTAGAAATTTTTATTTTTGGTGAGGAAGATTCACCCTGAGCTAACATCTGTTGCCAATCTTCCTCTTTTTTTTTTTTTTCCACTTGAGGAAGATTAGCCCTGAGCTAACATCTGTGCTAATCTTCCTCTATTTTGTATGTGGGCTGCTGCCTAAGCATGGCTGACGAGTGGTGTAGGACAGCTCCTGGGATCTGAACCTCCAAACTCAGGCCACTAAAGCAGAGCATGCCAAACTTAACCACCACGCCATGGGGCTGCCCCATGTCTAGGAACTTTTGTCTGCAGGTATTCAGCTTAACCAGAAAGAAAATTTAATCTCTGCCTTGTTGTGATCTAATTTTTTAAAAAAGGAGTGAATGTGAAGAAATCCAAAGAAAATACTACTTAGTTTTGGAGGCTAGAGAAGCAGAAAAACACAAACAGAGTTAAATAGTATCATGACAGCTCCCTCAGAGTGCAAATGTTATTCTCTCTCTCTCTAGTCACCACCACCCCCAATCTAGCCCAACACTGAGAACTAGGAACATAGGAACATAGTATTTTTTCTACAGAGTATATGCCTTTACAATGAATCACAGCCAATGAATAAAATTTTCTAACTAAGGTTTAGTAATTTATATTTATTTTTTCTGATGTTGAACTGTCAATCAGGGAACAAATCTTCATTCAGATTTCATGGAATAGAGAAAATTTTGTTTAATAGGAATTATAATTGATATGTTAACACTTGTTTCTACAACTCCTAGTATTTTGTGGGATTTATCAAATAGAAATAAAGAAGGTCAATAATTTTTGCTAAAAAATTCAGAAGCAAAGATAATTTGTCTCAAGTCTACAGAAATAGTCAATTAAACGATAACGTTTGTCTAAATAGCCTACTCTTAAAAGACTGTCAATTATCTATAAATTAACATTCTCCTTTTTTCAGTGTTTCCTCAATTTGTTTTACCCCATTCTCTGACCTCAGTCCCAACATAATCTAATCCTATATAAATTTTGATCATGTTCAACTGTGATTACATAATATCAAAAACATCTTATGAAAGGGTTAACAGGTGTGCATTATTTCCCTATGCAACAGAAACACAGATATTTATAAATTTCAGATTCAAGGAATTACTCAAATCCAAACTAGATGTTTTCCATAAGATAAATAATAATCTTTACCATTTATTAATTACTCATTTACTTCATGCAAAAGCCTTTAGTTCATTAACTCATCATTACAAAAACCCCACGAGGTGACTGCTGTGACTTGTGCTTTGTAAATTAGGAAAAAGAGGCTAATTTGTTTGCCTGTAGAAAAAACATTTATTAGCCACCAAAACATTCCATTTTTCACATGTAACTAAAAATTACATTTTTAATTTTTCAATTTTCATTTGTCTATTTGCCACACATTTAGACCCAAGTTTTCTGGTCCACAGAAAAAGTTACATTTTTATGAAAAGTTGTATTTTTTGAAATAATTTTTAAGAGAAGACTACAGTAAAATATGAAACAGTTGGCTAAATGAATTAGTCAAATTCACTAAAATGTGTATTTATCTTTTGCCTTCATTTCCTTTCCCTACTCGCATTCTACACTCCTAGATAATTTAGAATTGATTGACAGGGATAAAGATCTGTGTGTTTTAATATGTCCCCTTCCTTCTCATGTCTCTAGTCTTCTCTACAAATCTACTTCATTGAACTCTGAGCTCTTTTAAGAAAGGAACTATGTCTAATTCATGTTTATTTCCTCGATGCCTAAAACACGCCTAGCACTTAGGAGATTGTCCCTAAGGGTTTGTTCACTTAATTAAGATAATTCATCATTTTAATCCTTCTTTGTGTTGGAAGTAGTTTCTCTGAGGGGGTTTGAAGAACCAACTCCCCTCTTTCCTACTCAAGGTCTGAACAATATGAAAGATAATGACTCCATTATCACAGACTAGGTTGAAGGATGAACATTAGTGTGAGAGCCCAATAGGTCTCATCACTGAATCCCAGAATTATTAACCCCAAGGCCCAGGCAAGACTGGGCCCAATCTGACTTCACACTCTCCTTCCTAGGGACAGAGATACCAGAGGAATAGTGGACAAGAGAGAAAAAAAGGTGGGGCTAAGCCACACAAGCTCAGTTATTACTCCAAATATTACTAGTCAAGTAATTCTCTTCCTCTCCCCAAGGATGAAATAAAGAAAGAGTTGGAGAGAGACCTGGAGTTACACTATTGAAGCTCCCTTCACAGAAAAGAAACACATTAGGGATGAAGAAATGTTCCCAAATAATATTACATGGCTTTCATCTGTACCTCAAAATTGAGTCTTAGCTTGTAAGTTAAATGATAAATTCCAGAATCTACTTTATTTATTAATGTTGGTAGGAGAGCTCCCCAGAGGGAGAGAAAGTTGAGCACAGCAAAGTAGCAATATTTAATAGAAAGGGCACAGGAAAGGAGCAGAAAGGCCATTTCCCATTTGCACTTAAGGACATAAAAAAAGACTCTGGAACCAAAATTGGTGGTGTGTGGGAGGTGGAGAAAAATAAAAATGATGAAATGAAATTCTTATCACTACCTCCCTTGGGGTGACTGTAGGAGCTCCCTGGAGAAATCGCCAAAGCAAAGAGTCTCAACCACTGTGTCAGAAGCAGTTTGGCAGAATTTTGAGAGCTGATCCAGGAGCTTCCCAGCACAGGCCTAAAGTCGGGACACCACATGCTGTGTGAACATAAAAACTAGGGAGCCGACGTTACCTTTACACGGATATTTGAAGTGCATCATTAAGGAAAAACATATTTTAAAGACAACATACAGTTATTCTTGGATTTTAAATGAGCACTTCAGTACCATACTTTGACATTTATACAGGTTGTTTATTTCAGTAGCTGCTTCATAGCTTAACAGATTAATAAAGAATTCATCAGAAGCTCCTCTATAATAACAACTAGAATTTATTTATTGTACTATTGAACCAATGCTGAATCTTTAAGGTACTTTTCCAAGGATCTGGATGAACTTAAAAACAAAAACAAAAAAACAAATGGGCCCCATGATATATAAAAAAAAAAGAAAGAAAGACACTGGAATGAGTGTCAGAGATTCTGATACTGATTACCTCATCAACCACCTGGGTAACCCTGACAGATTTCCACTTCTTTAGATACGATTGTAAGGAATTAAAGTAGAAAGGACTCTTAGAGATGAACTATTCACATATTCTCATCTTACGGAAGATGCCCCCGAGACTTTAGGGGAAAGTGTTTTCCCGAAGACAGGCAATGAGTTAATGGCAGAGCTAGGGTTAGAATCCAGAAATTCTCACTCCTGGTTCTCCTCTAAATAATCTCTGTGGTTCCTTTTAGCTCCAAAATTCTATTATTATGATGACTTCCTTTTGGGCGCTTTTCATCCCTACAACGTGGTTAGAGCATATATCCTTACTCCTCCCCACCATGCCACTTTACAGATGTGGAAGCAGAATCTCTGAGTGTAGGAATCATTTATGTGTTGAGAAGCATAGCTTGATCATTCTGACAACAAAGATACACAGTTCATAACTCTCTGCTTTGCATATGCCCCCCAGAGAGGTATAATTCCTTTTAGAAGAATTTACAGAGAGAGCTAACCTTGAACTGAAGGGTGTATTCATGTACCTGCCCTCCTACCTGTATGCTTCTTGTCAACATAGACCAAAAAGAGAATCAGGTGATCTCTGAGAGGTGCCTGCATGGATCTCTTTCAAAGAGAAAAGGAAACACTCCAAGAGAGAAAGTTTTATAAATGTTTGGATTCCCAATGTCTGACCTAGTGTCTGACAAATAAATATCAGTGAATGCATACAGTATCCTCCAGCATAATTCTAGAGAGTCTCTTGAATTTATTATCTGTATTTTACAATCCTTTTTCAAAGCTTGGACAATTTCCAGTGGGGGTTAATCCATGTTGTAAAGAACTGCCAGATTGTACTGCTACATTCCTGTAGAGTAATTGGATATAAATCCTCCATTCTTCCACCTCCAGGAGTGTTTATGACAACTGGCCATCCTCTACCCTGGAGGAAAGCAGAGTTATCCCTGAACCAAGCCTCATATACCCTACTAGTTCCTTGGTTCCAATGAACATACATGAGTACTCAGGAGTGTCTTTTTCAATAACAATGGCTAAGTCCTGGGAAGACAATTGTATTCTGGCTCTTGAGTGTACCACCTGAGATATGGGTTAGGAAGTGCCTGGGCATCAACATGTGCTATTTCACAATCCCATTATCTTAATTTTGGTTTCTGATGCCAGTAAGAAGCAGCAGATGCTAGAAATGGCCCCTACACTCCTCACCTGTGCAGGATTGCCCTTCCTCTTCTAATCTTAGACACAGGCTCCGAAGTTATCCCCTGGCATAGAGCTTCTTCAGACAGGAGACTGAATTATCCAGTGTGCCTTCCCGCATCCCCTGTGGGGTCAGGGTTCCCCTTTCCCCTTTCAGTTCAGCTCTCCTTGTTATCTTTGTAACACTTAGCAAAGGATAACAGATTAAGCCAAGTGCAGAGATAATGAAATATGAATTAGTAGGTTTTCTAGCCTTTATCCACAGCCCTGTCAGAGTGTATTATCTGATAGATCGAGTTCAGAGCAAGTCAGTTAAATTTTCCCTTATCAGAAACTGAGTGTGAAGTGTGGTAATGTTGCTAAGTGCAGAACAAAAATCTCTCTCTTTTGCATCCCATGACTGCTCCAGGCAACATTCTTGGAAACCCTCTGACTAGGAAGGAAGAGAAGACCCTGAGATAGATACAGTGTGACAAGCCAGGAGGCTATGCTTCTCCGGTAACCGTCCTATGAGCGGCAGTCGCCTGTGGCTGTGACATTACCACACTTTGCTCAGCTTCAGAAAGGGAAATTTAGCTGACGACTGCTATGAACTGAAGCCACAGCCTAAACCAGATAATACACCCTGACAACACTGTCAGGCAAAAAAGGCTGTGTTCCCATTGATTTCATCACGTTAGAGACATATTACCCTGAGCAGTGTGTGTTCGAGGGTCTATCGTGCACACTGTGGGAATATCAAAGGGAATGCACACTGATTTAGGCAGAAGCAAGCCTCCAAGAGAAGAGTCTCTGAGTGGCTTGCTGGAAACATGCAGCATTAGGCAAAGTGGAGAAGGCGGTGCTATCGATGGTAATTATAACTTGGTTCTCCGTCTGTATCAACTCTTACCTGCTGGGTTTATGAGAGAGGAAACCAGTTCAAATATGGCAACAGCAACACTGAACCTTCCCTTCTCTTTTTGTACAGAAAGCTAGCAGATACCCTATAAAATATGCAGCGAACAGCAAGTATAAAAACTAAATATTCAAGTCATCCCAAAGTTGACTAAGTTCTGCACTTCATTCACTTTGGAGATAGACATTTTTCTAGATGTTTCTTATGGTTTTAACTGTCACGTAGCAGCACCTTTTACAAAACAATGTTGACACACGTCCATTCAAATAAATCAACATTCCTATTTCAGCTAAATTGGCAAAATCGAAAAACTTCACACAGTAATGCAAAGACAAAAGGAATTGGAGAGAAGCATTTTGTAATTTATATTTTAAAAAGTTACAGGGATATAATTTTTTTAAATGAAGTGTGTTAATATTGTTAACGTGTGCCCTGCATGGATCAGAAGGGCAAATAAGGAAGAAATGCAGCAGAAAGAAGTATGTCCTTACTTCTCATAAACTCAAAAACTAAATTCTAATATTCCCTTGGGACTCAGGCTCAAAAAATTATTTTATTAACACTTTCATAAAGTGTTAAATAATCTCTAATTCAGGCTTTCTAGCCATTCTTTAATTATATCTTTTAACTTTTAAATCTTCCAAAGGACTGCTCTCTGGATCATTTACCCACCTCAGCACTCTGATCAGAAGACTTTCCACTTCTGAAGTCTTTCATTTATTTGTATACTGTCAGAGTTTTGGACTTTTGTGCCTCACTTTTTTTTCTTTTTTTTTAAACTATAGCCTACTGACATATGGGTGGTAGTCAGCATCAAAGTCATAGGCATCCTCATCCTTAATTGGGTTTAGCGCTATCCAACAATGGACTCTTTCAAACTAAATGACCTATACGATAAGTTAATGATTCACTGTTATCATGGGTTACATGTGGATATCTAGGAAAAAAAATGCACCAAACAAGCGGGCCATGCCTTTCTAACAGAAGGGCTAAATCATAATCAGGGAGGGTGATTTGTTAGTCGAAAGCCCCAGTTTTGACGGCATCAATATTTCTTTAATTAGAATAATAGGCTACTAGTGTGGGAAAGGAGAGCCAATAGTGAAAGAAAAGATTCAAATGTGCTGAAGTCGATTCATAAGTTGTTCTCCCACTATTAAAGGGTGACATCAATACCGGAAAACAAGACAACCACCCTCTCCTCCATTGAATAAGGAGGCAGGTACCCTGGAAGGTCACCCCACTTCCCCTGGAGCCCCACTGCAGAGCCCTCCAGCCCCATTTCTGCCATCCATTCAAATTTTTACCAAGTTCACTACTTTCTTGATATGAAAAATTTATAAAAAAGCAAATAAAGCATACTTAAGTTATTAATATAAAGATGATCATTATTACTATAAAGATTAATTAAATGATTAATATAAAGATTACTATGTTAATATAAAGATTCAATCATTAATATGAGGAATCAAGATTCACATCATGATGAATTATATCATGTATGACATACCCTTCACCTGATAAGATTTCGGCTTTCTGTATTAGTTTCTATGTTCAAAATTAAAGGTGCTACATGTGCTGTCTTTTCTTACCATTGCCTGATCCATTCCCTTATGCCCCTTTATTTCTGAATTTTATTTTCAGTTTGGTGTGTCTCTTGTTAATTGTATAGCTGGATCTCTTTTGAACACATTCTGTGTATTCTCTTTTAAATATTTTAATTACCACTATATTTGAACTTACCTTGCCCCCTTCATCCTATGGTTTACTATGCTTTCCCCCTACTCTTTCTCTCTATGGTTACATTGACAGATTTTTCTTTTTTCTTAAGTGGTATGGAAATTTTCCTCTTATAAGTTATGATGGTTACCACTTAATTTTAAGCAACTCATTAAAATGTTACCAACATCAAGGTCATATCTGTAACCTTCCCCTTACCTCATCCCGAAGTATGGTGGTAGCTGCCCATGACTGGCTCAAACACCTTCCAAGTAAAGATCCTGAATTTCATTTTCCAGTTTCACTTTTGATTTTTGGATGAGTGTGTCAGCATGCGGGAAAGGCATACTGTGTGCGTGTGTTGTGTGTGTCCATAGTTACTTTGGATTAGTAAATTATATCCTCCAGTAATCTTTGCAGAAAAAGTGTGCAAATGATAAGTTTTTTGACTTCATTAAGATCCAAAAATGTCCAAATTGAATGCAATTTTGGCTGGGTATAGGATGCTAGGCTTAAAATATTTTTCCTGCAGGACTTTCAAACTATTGTACCATTTACTTCTAGTATCTCAGGTGTCCATTAATAAATCTGCTGTTAATCTCATCCCTGTTCCTTTTAGATTATGTTTTCTTCTCTAAGAGAGACTTTGTGGGGTTTTTCCCTCCAAATTTTAGGAAATGAGTGAAAGAGTTTCTTGTCACAAATTCCTCTAAAAGCATTGGGTCAAATGTCAAGTATATCTTTGGAAATCATTCATAGATTCAACAAGTATTTACACATACATATTGTTTGACCTGCATTAGGGGATATATTACTAACAAGATAAACATAGCCCCACCCTGGTTAGGCTCACCGTTTCCTGGGATTGACAGACATTAAACTAGTAAATTTGCAAGTTTGTATATAACCACACTTTTGATAAGGGCTACAAAGGAAAGCACACTATGCGATGAGTGTAAAATGCTATAGGCAGGACAGGGTAGGCATCAGGGCACAAGTCAGAGAAAGCGTCCCCAAAGAAATAATATGTAATGTTGCACTTGAAACATGAGAAGTTAGGTACGTAGTTAGCTAAGAGGAGGAGAAAGTGAGGGGATCTATGTCATTTAACCTTGTCCAATATTAGTGAAAATGACATAAATAAGAAACTAGACAAAATCATTATCCTTAAGTAAAAAATCACCTCATATTCAAGCTATTATTTATAATACTCCTTATATACTAATATTCCACAAATGGCTTTATACTAAGGCCTTGTCTATAGGATGACACCAACAAGGTTGAAAAATTGGATGATCTGGTGTTTTAAACCAACATAACTGCTAAATCATAACACAGTGCAGTTGACTCTCTGGTTCGTGCTCTATAAAACAATTTCTCAAACCTCAAAGGACCTTGCTCTGACTGCCTTATGTAAGAGCCTAGGGGACATCACGGTATTCATGTTCATTCCCCACTTGTAAGACTGGCAAATTTAAGGCTATGATTCATGTCTCAATAGAAAAACATTTTCAAAAAAAAAAAAAGATCAATGAAGAAGAAGCAGAGAGCAAGAATCTTAGTTACTCTCCTAAAGATGGGGGCTTAGACTAGGTAATTTTGCTAGAAATTCTTTGACTCTACAATTCACACATTTGGGGCTGGGAAGTTAGAATCCAATCTCTTATGAAGTTTACCTGTGTTCTTCTTTTCCTCTACTGTGAAGGCACATTCCTAGAGGTGTAATCTCATAGTGTTAGACTAGGACCATGGACAGTATAATGAGGTGACTCTACGGGAGTGCAATTCCAGAATTTTTCCAAGCATATCTGTATTCAAATCAAATGTCACAGTTTAAATATGATGCAGTGGCTATGCACTATATTGTACACAGTACGAGGTCAGAGACTCAATTGTTTCCTTTATTCCATCTCCACATCTTTTTCTGTGTAGCAGAATCAAACAGGTCACAAATAAGGAAATAGGTGAATTTTGCTTTCTGCTCCCTCAGTGGACATAACCAGAGGAGACACAAGGCAAAAATCAATGGCAAACTGATGACAAACTGTAACTGTATAATAATCTATTGGTTGTTATTCAGCCTATATCAGCAAATCTTAGTTTTAGAATATCACATAATTTTCAAATATTAAATAATCATAATAATTTGTGCCCCATTAAAAACCAATTTTTCCTTTCCATTTTAATAAGGAGAAAGGTGGTAAGAGCAAATCCCTCAATTTGTTCCATCTGTTAGATTCATGTGACTGTGTTTCTTTTTTTCTTTTTTTCCTTTTTTCCACAGATCAACAAGATAAATATAACTGCCTAGCTGCAAAAAAAGGATGAAAGGGGCTCCACTGTGAACTGAAGTTTCAGTTGAGATGCCTTATACTGGCTGATGTTCTGAAATTAGCATGAAACAGCACCAGAGGAAACAGAGGGATTCTTCAGTGTTGTACAAAGGACCCTGTGAACTTTCCAAATGCCTGAGATCTCATTACTGACAACACTTTTTGCCCTCCAAGTTTTCACGTGGTGACCTTATGGCTTCCATTGGAGTGCAGATGCAGATTTCTCTCCAGTGAAATGGCATGAACAGAGTGAAAAACACAGTCTTTAAGAAAGCAAGCTGTGCACCACCGACATAATTAGGAAAGCTGCTTGGGAGGACAGCAGTGGACATCTAATGAGCTAGGAAGGATAAGGTGGAAAATGAGAGCATGGTTATGTAGTGGAAGCACTGTTTGAGTTTTCCTTGAGGTAGGCTGAAAAACAAAATATTAAGCCTGATGAAGCCCTTCCAGAGTTTGGGGATTAAAAGCTCTAAGGAAGCTTATGCCACTACAGAAAGGGAAGAGAGAGAGGAGCATTCTGCCTTCAGTAGTTGTTTCTGATTACCACTCTTTTGACCCAAATTCACTTGGAAAGGCAGCATCAATGTCAGCAGGAAAGAGTCACAGAAAGTATCTCTAATGATCTCAATATAAAACACAGGATTTTAGGCAAGTTATGTGACATATTTTTACTAAAGTTCTAAAAAGAGTTTAAAAACAAGTATCTGATTTTAAGAGTAACTATTATAATATCCAGGACTCTAGTAGTTATTGTATTTTAGTATATATATTTTAAAAATGCATGAACCCTATAGTAGCTGAGTGAGTTTAGATAAGTTGTCAAACTTCTTTGACCCTCCAGCTCCTCATCTATTTAAAGACAATAACAGTACTTCCTATTTCAAAGAAATTTTCTGTGAGAATTAACTAAGATAATGCTTGTAAAACACTTAAAAGAGTGTTGTCCCATAACAATGAATGTTAGCTATGTTTGTTGGTGTTGTCAGAGATGATGAGAATCGAAACTAAGCAGTGGTAGTAGCGTGGAGGAAAACATGATGACATTTGAGAAATATTCAGGTAGCAAAATTAGAAAAATCTGGAGATTCATTGGATATGCATCTAACAAAGAAAGAAGAATCAAAGATAATTCTCGGAATTTCATACAGACAACTGAGTGGACAGAATGTCATCATTTGAAATGGAGTGTACCCGAGAGGATGAAACTGAATGGAGAAGATGATGAAAACCTTTAGTTGGGAAATCCTGAGGTCCCCACTGATTATTCCAGGGCAGGACAACAAAGTGCTTGGTCTTAGAATGTAAAGAGCACTTAAAGGAGATGAAAATGAACTGGTACCTGAAGCATGTGAAAAATATGGTGAGTTTAGCGAAATGGAAACAAAGGATTAGAGAGGGTCAAAGAGAGAATGATTTAATGGTGTCAATACAACAAAGAGAGGGGAGAAAAATAATCCAGAGAAAGGGAACTACACATACAGAAGCCTGGAGGACAGAAGAGGGTCTAGTGGTTAAAACCAGTATAAAATAGAAGTAATGTAAAATGAGACTAAAGATGAAAGCAAGAGGCACATAATGAAGGGCCTGTAATATTTTGGACCTTGTTTGAGGGCAATGGGGGCCATTGAATACCTTCAGGCAGGGACATAGTATAATCAAATTTGGTCATTAGGAAGATAATTTAAAAAAAAAGCTGTGGATAAGGGATTAGACAGCAACAAGCCTGGAGTCAAAATGACCATTTAGGAGGCAATTACAGGAATCCAGAGGGAGGAAATGAAGACAGGCAGGATAAGATTGTGGCCCTGGGGTAGTTAAGTGGAGAGACCCAAGACATTTAGAAGGTTTTAGAAGGTTAGGGATATAGAAGAGGTAAAGATGAAAACCTGATTTGGGATCGGGCATCTGAGTAGATGGTAATGAAGACAAGAGGAGAGATAGGTCTGTTGGGAAGATAAATAGTTCCATTTTAGATGCATTGAGATTTTTAATTCCCTTTAGACATCTGATTGGAGATGTTGGCAGATGTGTATGCAGATTTTTAATCTCAGGAGAGAAAACTGCATTGGAAATATAGATTGGAAGCCATTAGCCCATGTATCATATTTGGAGTCACAGGAGAAGGTGAGGAATTACAAAGAGTAGGTAGAGAAAGTGGCCCAGGAAAGAACTTGAAGAGCACTATTATCAAGAGCAGAAGAGGGGGAGCCTAAAAAGTAGACTGTTAATATAGGAGGAAAGCCTGGATAGGTCATATCACCATGACATTGAGAAACGAACACATGTAGAAGAAAGTGACTGGATGATTAGGGGGATAAAATAGTTTAAATTCAAGCAGTCGAGTACTCAGGAATGTTCATTGGATCTAAAAACAAAGTCATCAGGGCCCTTGGGAAGAGAGAACTAATGAAGTGATGGAAGGATTCTAACTTGGCCTGTGTTGATTTCACATGTTCAGTTCAAAATTTGGGTGACCAGTCTGGCAACAATTTTAGATAGTGACCTCTCTTCAACAAGACATCCATCTCTAGGAAGAGGTAAAATTGAGGCTGGGTCTTAAAAGATGGGGAAGGAAGTGATCTAAAGGAAGCAGAGTATAAAGTGAGAAGGTACCAAGGAAAGGGAGCGGTGTGAGAAAGCCTACTGAGCCCTTCACAAAGGTCTGGGAGGGGAATTTTTATGTTTTTATATTGTAACTTCTGTGGATACTTGCTCCTTGAACAGGAATATTCCTTTCCTCATCTTCTAGCCACCTGGTTCTTTCTACTTGGAATGATCTTCCCAGTACTATCAGCCTATCTGAGTCTTAGTCTTACTCAAGCTGCAACAGATATGCTACCAAATTCTTCCAACAATAATAGCTAACACTTATATCTGCTTATGATATGCCAGCAAAGCTCTACATGCTTTATACACATCAACTCATTTAATTCTTAAAAAGCTATATTAGGTAGATACTATTACTAGAATGAATGTGAAAACTGAGGTATAGGGTCTCTTGCTCCAGACTGTGTTCTTAATCACTACAGATACTGCCTATCTATAGAAATCATCAAGACAAACTTATTTATCAGTTAGCAATTCTACTTGGCATTTTTTATTAACTATGTACATATGCATGCATGTATATACTTATGCATGAATGTATTATGTATTTTGTCTCTTCAACTAAGTTGGAGCCTCTCCAGGCTCCATAAAGGAAGAAAATATAGTGGATGTTTGTTGGGTTTTAATTATCCCGCTTCCTATCATTTTCTTCGGGTATAAATACCCCAAATTTCCTTTAAGGAATCATTCTATCCCATATTCTTTCCATACATTTCCGCCCCTGCACTAGATGACCCAGCTCACATGAGTTAGTACACCAAATCTCTTACAAACATTGATTGGCATAGGAGTAGACACCAACTTAGTCCAATGAGAGTGAATCCTTGAACATGTGGGAGGAACTTTCACAGAGATACACTCTTTTCTACTGGACTTAAACCTTAAAGGATATGAACTTGAAGCTCTCAAATGAGCTACAAAAGAACAAAAGACATAGAAAGCTACTCTGAGAGAAGCAAGAAATGATAAGGAAAAAAGAAAAAAGATTGGAAAAGAAAGGAGAGGAGAGAAAAGATCAATGGGGAGAAGAAAAAGAAAAAGGAAAGGAAAATAGGAATTGGAAAAGCAAAGAAAATTATTTTGAGCATCTACAGAAATTCCTGTCACTGAGCTAGTAGCTTTCATATAAGACATCCCATTTAATACTTATAAAAACCTTGTGAAGCAGCAAACAAATGGGGTGACTAAGGCTCAGTCTCAGATCGAACTCCAAATTTTTGCTTTATTCAAAACTTTATGCAGTTTCTTATAGGTATGAAAACTAGTATAATGTTTTAAGCATTTTTTATATTCAGCATACAAGATGAATTTGGTTGATATTAATGATGATAATGATGTACTGATATAAGATATAAACATAGAGTTGTGAAGTTTTATTCTTAAAATAAAAGATCTAGTTCAATATATTGGAAATACAATAATGAAAGTTTAGAGCTCTAAGAAAAAACTAAAATTCTTAAAGTAGTATCTTTCATTCTTAATGATTGTCACCATATTCCACTGGCATTTAGATTCTCCCCCAAAATCTAGGGAATAGATATTTTTTATGTTAGACAAATAGTAATAAATACCGATTGTATTTATTTCACCAGTTGTTTTGCTTCAGGGCAGTAAAAATAGGGAGACTATGAATAAAGCGGTATAGGATAAAGGGATCTACAAAAAATAGTTTTAAATTACTCACATCATTGTAGATTGATAATATAAAAGTTATTTTATAGAGCTTAAGCCCAGCAAATGCTTCTATTAATTACCACATTTACATTACCAGAAGGCTGGTCAGGGTATACATTATACTTTCCATTCTAATAAAATTATAGAAAATCTTTATGTTTTACAAAGTTTTGTTTTTCTGTCATTCAGAAAATGTTTAAAGATGTCCCATTAAAAGATTTCTTGTTCACTGTCTGAGAACCCTGTGTTTCAAAAGCACGTTTAATGTAGATTCTCTGGGAAAATGTGCCAGGGCCAGGTCTAGAGTCTTGCTCGATGTGTAATTAGGCAATTATGGAGTGAATGTGGCAAAAATAAGAACAAATCTGGGAGTTTAGTCTTAGCTGTGTTCCCAAAAGTCCACATTCCTAGGCACTGACAAGCAGGGTCAGATGGTAGGATATGTAGTGTTATAAATTTCCAATATTTCACTTGCCAGAAAAATGGTATTCATTTTATACTTCAACTTCCTACGGTGGCAAAAATGATTGTAGTGGGCACCTGTTGGTTTTGTCTCTCCTAACCCCTCCCCGACTTGGGTACTAGAAAACTTCTTTCCTGTGGACAGCCCACACCAAGTGGCTCAAACAAGTCTGATCCTTCTACCACTCCAGGGCCAGGGCTGACTCAGTTCCGACCAAAGTCAGTCAGTCGCCCAAACAGAGTGAGCCAAACTAAGCCTAACAAATCTTAACATTTTTGCCAAAGATAGTGGCCATTTGGCTCACTTGTGAAGAGGACTTATACTAGAGAGAAAGACAGTGTGAACTTTGACATCATCCTCTGAATAGCTTGATCCAGACAGTGCTGGATCCAGCCGCATCCCTCAATTTTCCAGTTACGTGAAACAGAAATTTGCTTACTGTGATTTGCAACTTAAAATATCCTCACTAAAAAGATAGATCTAGTTGAAATGCAGTTAAAATGCTTTTCTAAAGACTTTTCTAAGTACTGAAGCACTTCACAAATCAAGATTTTGAGTAAGATATCATCTCCAGTATTCATGCATCATCAATTAGAAATTATGCAGTAAAAATTGTCACTGGCAACATACAGAACTCTCTTAAAAGGCACTGGCTATGACATTAAGAGACATTTTTATTCATATGGGGATTCCTGTGTTAAAGATTGTTACAGAAAAATTATATAGGTTTTAAAAGGAAACTAAAGCTTGAATTTGCTTTATTTTTATTTTATTTATTTATTTTGTGTGTGTGAGGAAGATTAGCCCTGAGCTAACATCTGTCGCCAATCCTCCTTTTTTTATCAAGGAAGACTGGCCCTGGGCTATCATCCGTGCCCATCTTCCTCTATTTTGTGTATGGGATGCCGCCACAGCATGGCTTGACAAGCAGTGTGTTGGTCTGAGCCCAGGATCTGAACCCACGAACCCCAGGCCACTGAAGCAGAGTGTGCAAACTTAACCGCTATGCCACCGGGCCAGCCCCAGTTTTAATTTGCTTTAAAAGACATTTCAGAATTTTTCTTTGCTTCCAAAATAATTACAGAATATGTCTACATGTTGGCAAAATTTTGAAAATGCAACTTAAATTGTGAATACAAACAACATTATTTACTTATTTATATCATTGAACCCCTGCCTCTCACTCTTCCCCACTTTGTTGCCAAAATAGAATCTGCTGTGTTTTGCTTGCTCCTTCTTGAGAAAATTAGCAAGGGGCACCCAAGTTTTTTCTTTTCCTTCAAACTAAATATGAGGAGCATTAAGAGATTTTTTAAAACTCCTTTAGGTTACATCTCATCTTACTGTAGATTATAATAAAATCTGTGGAATTAAACTCTGCTTCATATAAAAAAACTTCAGTCAAATAATGTGGATGACAGTAAGCTTTCTGGAAGAGTAGGTAATTCTATTCCTTTCAGGAGGATTTCTATATTCCTCACTCTTTAAATTAGGTGTGGCCATCTAAACTATTGGATCATTGGAAACATCTCAATGTCAATTGAATTAAATAATCATAAATTGAGCCTTAATCATGGGTTAAAACAGTGCTAGAACCTAGGATTAAGAAACTAATTAAAATACAATCCTGAATGCAAAAAGTTTGTGTTCTAATGTGGAACACAGACATGTAAGCCAAATTTACAATACAGGGTTACTGGAATTTTAACAGGAATATGTACAGCAGAAATCAGGAGATGGTCAACTCTCTTTAGGAGAAATAGGAAAAGATAGCCTTGAGCTGATCTTTAGACTGAGGGGAAGGAAGTTCAATAGGGTGAAGGTGTTTCTGGCAGAAGGAAGAGTATATCAAATGCCTAAAGTCATGACATAGCATGGTTTATTTTGAGTTATAAACAGGTTGGTATTGCCACAAAGTGATGTACATTGAGAACTGGCTGGGGACAAGACTAGAAAGAAAGTCAGAGTCCAGGTTGGAAAGAATCCTGTTATGTAGTATTTGGGGACTTTATTCTTAGAGAATGGAGAAATGAGACTAACCATGAAGTCTAAAGTGTATGTAAGGCTGTTCTTTTCAGCATTGATTGTTTTGTTGAAAATTTAGAAACATCCAACTTATTCCTCAAGATGACATTCATTGAAGTTTACAGTTCATCCAGGTAATGATATGCTATAGACAAAATTAAAATTCATTATACAAATCAAGCATAGAAATATGTACATGATAATATGACGAGTTTAAAGAGAGTTTTCAACACATTATATATTGAATCCCAGTTCCATTCTCAGTATTCCTTTAGGTGGTAATCTTCTTGAGGTGGGTTTTTTGCTCTTCCTCCAATTTCTTAACTTTTAAAAACATAAGAAGGCACTAGTTTTTTAAAGAGAGAAAAATAATTAAAACCATTGTCATTTCTATTTCTAAAAAATACTTAGAAACTGGATCCCACCCTCAAGTACTTTGATATACTGGTGTAGAAAGATAAATATTATACTCATTAAAAGGTGCCTTACAAAGCATTAAGTCATTCATTCTTTAAGTGATTCATTCATCCATTAGGTGAGTGGTATCCAAAATATACTAATTTGATGTCACCACTAGTGTATTTCGTTAGCAAAGTCAGAAATCTGGGTGTTATTTTTTATTTATCTTTTTGTTGAAAAATATTTGCCCTGAGCTACCATCTGCTGCCCATCTTCCTCCACTTTGTATGTGGGTCCCTGCCACAACATGGCTGCTGACAAGTGGTGCAGGTCCACACTCAGCAACCAAATCCAGCCACTGAAGTGGAGCATGCTGAACTTAACCACCAGGCCATGGGGCTGGCTGGGTGTTATTCTTGATTCTTTCTCTTAATCAGTCTCTCTCCCACATTCAACCATCTACTAAGTCCAGCAAATTATATCAACAAAATATTTATCATAGTCGTCCTTTCTCTTACCACTGTTAGAGCTTAAGCTTTTACTATCTCCTCACTGAAATAATTCCTAACTGTCTCCCTCCCAACAGTCTTGTCCTGATCTAAGATATCCATCACATAGTTGCCAAAATGAGTGGCATAAAACACAAAACTGACCATTTTACTCCCCTATTTAAAGCCCTTTTGGGTCACATCATCCATGGCACAGAATCTGGATTGTTAGCATGAGAAACAAGCCTTTTCATGCCTTGGTCTCTGAATTCTTCTCTAGCTTCATCATTCACCAATCTGTGCTGATTCTTTATGTGTCAATAGACCATTTCTCCTGGTAACTTTCAATCATACTGGACTGTTTTTCACATCTATGCCTTTGCTTATGTGCCTAACCCTCATTTCTAGAATTTCCTGCCTCCCTTCCTCATTTACCATAGTCATCACTCAAGACTCTGTTCACTTACCACCTTTTCCTAAACCTACACCCACACCCAACCTAATTCCCGCTGGGCTTTGTACCTCTGCTTGTTGTTTTTATTAAAGTATCCTGTCCACAGCTCTGTTACTACAGCAATAAATTATTTGTAATAGCCTATTTATATATCTGCTTCATCAGACTAAATTAATCTCTTTGATAAAAGGTATTGTATCTTAATCCAAGTTGTATTCCAGTACCTAACACAAAGCCTGGTTCATAGTAAGTTCTCAAAGTATTAAATAGATAAATAGATGAAAGAACAAATCGGAATAGTTCATTAAAGCAAGGGACGTTGGTAAACGCTTGACTCAGAAAATGAGACTTCAATTGTTCCTAAGGATTGTCAAAGAGGTAGACAGGCAAAGGAAGGTAATTCCAAGCAAGATGGGTAGGGTGCAGGTTTTCCTGAAGCCTCCAGACTGAAATGCACAAACATATTCAGAGGAGTTTCAGTGTAACCAGAGTTGAAGAATTTCTTCAGATGAAAAAGTTGGATTGAAGCCCTATGCAATTAACACTAAGAAGTAACAGTAAGAGGACATTAAATAATTCAGAGTCCCTAATGGGATATGAAAAAAAAAAAAAAAACGTAAAAACTACCATATCTTGATAGTCCCCAAATGGAAAGCAATGAAAATAAAATACAATGAGCAAAATGTTTTAGAAGTATTTTAGGCTTGAATTAAGGTAATGAGAATGGGAAGAAAATGTTGCACATGATATTAAGAAATAATTTGTAGAATTTGCTGGCTAGTTAAATATGAGGAACTAAGGAGAGGAAGCATAGAGGATAATTTGAAATGTTCAAACTGGGAGGGAAAATGATGCTACTATTGTAAGGAATAGGGACCTCTAAAAGTAAACCAGTATTAAGGAGTTGATAGAGAGGTTTGATTTCTCCCACGTTGAGATTAATGTGACTGTGAAATATCTAAATGGGAATAGTAGTAAATTGCTGGAAATGTGGACCTAGATCTTTAAGAGTCAGCCAGGATTGATGATAAGAAGTTTACAAATTATATCCATAAAAGCAAAATAAGATACTTCACACCCACTAGGATGGCTCCAACAAAAACAGACAGACAAAACCATGTAGTGGCAAAGATGTAGACAAACTGGATCTCTCCTACACCGCTGATAGAAATATAAAATGGTGCAGCCACTCTGGAAAACAGTCTGGCAGTTCCTTCAAAAATAAAACAAAAACTTACCATGTTATCTGACAACTCCACACTTAGGAAGCTACCCACAAAAAATGAAAACATATCCATACAAAGATTTGAATGTTCATAACTGAATTATTCACAATAAGCCAAAATTAGAAAAATCAAAATGTCCATCAACTGGTTAATGGAGATACTATATATGGCATACTTGTATAATAAAATCCTATTCAATAAGAAAAAGGAATAAACTATCCATATGTGGATGAACCTCAAAACATTATGCTAAGTGAATGAAGTCAAACACAACAGACCACATATTTTCTGATTCCGTTTGTATGAAATGTCCAAAAAAAGGTAAATTTATAGAAACAAAAAGCAGGTCAGCTGTTGCCTTAAATTGTGGGTGGGAGCAGAAATTAACTACAAATGGGCATGAGAGAACTTTTTGGTGTGATGAAAATGTTCTAAAACTAGATTGCGGTGATGGTTGCACAATTCTATAAATTCACTAAAAATCATTGAATTGTACACTTAAAGTGAATGAATCTTATGGTGTGTAAATTATATTTCAATAAAGGTAAAAATCACATTCTTGAAAATGATAGTTGAAGTCTAGGAAGTTACTGCAACCTCAAGACAGGAGAGCTGAGAGCCAAGAGCTCAATTTGGAGGGAATTTTTCATTTGAAAGATAGGAAGGAGACAAGCTAATGATGAAAACAGAGTAGACCGACAAGTAAGGAAAAGAAAAAGGAACTATGGAGTTAAAAAAAATCTATGGGAGAAGATACTTTTAAGAAGAAAATTCTGTCTAACAACATTAAATACTACAGAGAGATCAAGTAGCATGGGAACTAAGAAAAACACATTGGATTTGTCAGTTAAAATCTAATTGGTAAAAAATTCAACTCAAGAAGCTAGAAAAACAAAGATAAAAGCACAAAAAATAATTAATTAGAAAAAGAAAAATGTAAAGTACTAAATAAATTCAAGAGCTGGTTCTTAGAAAAGACCAACAACACAGATTTTTTTTAAAGTAAAACATTCATGTTCACAACCAAAAGAAATAAAGAAAAAGGATATGCAAAGACCCAGAGAAATAATAAAAAGTCCCTAATTATGCTAATGAAATATAAAATTATTATGCTAAATAAAATTTAAAGTGTCAATGACACAGTTAATTTTCCAGAAAAAGTATAAATTTTCAAAGTTGACTCAAGATGTGATTTAAAAATCATGAATAGACAATTATTATGTAAAATGGGAAAGCCATTTTTTTTAATTGTCTCCAAAAACATGATGGGCCCAGACCATTCCTCCAGAATACTCTACCAAACTCCCACTCAGACACTGTGTTACCATGAGCCACTTACTTAACTTCTACAAGCCTCAGTTTATTCATCTCTAAATTAAAGATAAATCACTACCCAATAGGGTTATTCTAAGGATTTAACAAAATAAACAAAGAGGTTAATCTCTTAAGGTCAGAGAGAAAATCAGGCATGGGTACTATTTAGTTATTTGTTTAAAGTGCTAGTTTTCTTGCATGTATTAGTACCTTTTAGAGGCTCATTGGTAGGATTTGTCAAATAAACATTTTTTTAAATCTGAGAAAAACTTCTCATATTGAAACTTCATATGCCTCCCTATATGATGTCATCCCAACTGTGGAAGGTTGCATTTTCTAAGGATCCTAATCCTGTTAAAAGAATTTTTAACATTAGAAAATCGGCACAAAGTCCTATCATGTAGTTGGCACACATAAATAGAAACTGCCATTATTTTTATGCTAATTTTTGCACTTACTAGTGCATAGAGTAATGATCAAGATCAAATCAGTTTAGTATGAGAAAGTGACATTCAGATACTGTCTCCACCATTTAGTAGTTCTGTAACTTTGGTCAAGTTAGTCATCCAGGTTGAGAACACTGAGTTTCCTTATTTGTAAAGAAAGAGCTTTGTCTGGTTGTGTGTTGTAATAGCAATTTTAAATTATAGACAAGAATTCAATAAATAATTTTTGAATCATAATTTTAGAGCCAAAGGGTTGTAGAAAAATCCCAAAGTGATTCTAATATGTATGAAAAACGTTATGCAAGAGCTTTCTTCTATTATCTACATTAGTCAAATCTACTTTAGGCAAGAATAGTCAGTGCCCATGCTTAGAAAGCTTGTAGAAAATAAACAAAAGCTACTTTCACAGAAGAGGACCAAACGATTCACGGAATAGAGTATAGAATCTAGAATAAAGGTTAAAATAAAAATAGCTGTTGAATTACTGGAAAAATGAAGATTTACATGTAACTTTATGAGTGACTTCAAGTAAATGAAGTTTTTGTTTGCTTTTTGTTTTTAATGAGAGGGATTTTTGTATGCTTCCAGAGGGTTCTAAAGAAGTAAAATTCTTTACATTAAAGAGAGATGGATTTGAGCTTGCTTCAGATAAATTCCTTGACAATGATTGATACAACATAGTAATGAATTACTAAAGGAATTAAAGATGCTTATCTCAAGCCTACTTCAAGAAAAGATGTGTTGAATTTTGCATTGGCTGGCTTTATTTTTGGGGAGATGAAGGTAAGAGTAAACTAGACTCTGTTTTACATAGGATTTATTCTATTAAGAAAAGATACTTTCTGGAAATTCCAGCTCTAGCATTTACTAGCTGTGTAACTATATGCAAGTCACTTAGTATCTCTGAAGTGCAATTTCTTTAAATGCAAAATGAGGGTAATAATAACTTCCTCTGGACTTTGTTAGACACATTATTGATAAACACACACACATACATGTTTTGTACTTCTAAGAAAAAGTATACTTGAAATTCACAATAGAAATGTTCCTGAAAGCTTATTTATAAAATAATTGTTTATAAATTTTATTCCTCAATCTGTCATGTATGTTAAATAATCCTACTATCTGAATAAATCTGAGCAAAAATTATACCCTAATGTGTAGAGATGCATCATGTCTACAAGTTACTCTTAAACATTTCAGGAACAATGTGTGTGTGTGTGTGTATGTGTGAGTGTGTGTGTGTAGGAAGATATAAAATGATAAAGCAAATGTGGTAAAATGTTTACATTTGGGGAATCTCAGTAAAGCACATATAGGAATTCTTTGCAATTTTTCAGCAAGTCTAAAAAATATCTTTACCTGTGTACCTATTATATAAAACTAGATGTTTCATATTTTGGCTTTCCTCAAAGAATACGTGATACATGTCTCTTAAGTATCAAATGGGTCAGAAATATTTTGAATTTAAGGTAAGAATATCTAACATTGGTTAAACTATTGTTTTTTGTTTGTTTGTTTCCAGACATCAGAGGTTCTCTGAAGCTCTGGGGAAATTAAATTGCCACCTTGATATGTGAGTCCTTGCAGAAACTCTACATGTCATCCCACTGTGGATCAGATTCTCTTTGGGTCAAATTCCCCATGGTAGAACAAAGGTTTCAGAGAATGCGCCAAAGGAAGCCATTTTTGAGCATCTCCATACATCCTAAAATGTCCACTACGTGTTTTCTCTTTAGAATCTTGAGTGTGAAATCTAAAACAGAGCTGGAGAATAACTGTGATGAGAAGGCCCACTATCTTGATGCTTTTTCTTTCCTTTCCATTTCTCTCTTGCTCTCTTTAGCTTGAGTGCAGTCTAAATTCCACCCTTCCATTGTATGACTGTTTATACGATTTTTGCAACTTTTAGTGCACCAGTTTGTTTCCTTTCCTCAAAAGCAAATTAAGTTTGAAAATCAAATCAGAATTAATAAGGATTAGGAGATGTCAACATTATCAAATACAGAAGACAGGGCAAGTAGATGAAATTTGACAATATTTATAAATAGGAAGGAGTGGGAAAATAGCAGAGAGATGAGAAAGACAGATAAATTATGTCTGTCTCATCACATCCATTCCTCTTCCATATGTTGTATATCACCTCTAGCAATTTACCACACTCCAGCTCCAAGATAGCAGGAAGTGAAGGATTTCCTCAGGGACCGCAGCTCTGCACTGATTCTCACCTCTCCTTCGCAGGCCAACATTTAGAAAAACAAAACACTCAACAGCAACCAAAAGCTCACATTGGACTGCTTGTTCCTCCTCCAGGCCTGATTTCTGGGCAGATTTTTTTCTAGCCTATGGAAATATTTTAGCATTAATTTGATCATGGTTTCTTTCACACTCCCTTACTAAGATACTAAAAAAGAGAATTCACAGAAATTCATGGCACGCCATCAGTGACATTTTCACAAATGTGAAAGAAATGAATATGATAATGAATTTCAGACTAAGTTCTTCAACTTACTTAGTACACTGTGTGTTATAGAAGATCAGTCATAGTCCAAGTGTGTATGTCAAATAAAAAATTCAAATTGTTAACATGTAGGTCCCAAACTCAAACCATTATATTGACCCTGTATCCGTGAAGACCTCCCTATTTTTTCCATGTGCAGCTATGTCCTCAACTCCTAGCTCCCAATACCTGTTTGATTCTGGTTCCTTAAGATGTGTATTTATTCCACTTCATGACTTAGAATGCAAATTTTTGTTAACTATAAACAGCATAAATGTGTTTACCAGGGCATATTAGACCTGCACATTTAGATCAAGTCTTTTGGTCTGACTTGTGACCCTTTAAAAATCTATGTTCTCGGGGCCAGCCTGGTGGCGTAGTGGTGAAGTTCCCATGCTCTGCTTTGGCAGCCGGGTTGGGCAGGTTTGTATTTGGGGCACAGACTACACACCGCTCATCAAGCCATGCTGTGGCGGCGTCCCACATACAAAATAGAGAAAGATCGGCGCAGATGTTAGCTGAGGGACAATCTTCCTCAAACAAAAAGAGGAAGATTGGCAACAGATGTTAGCTCACAACAAAAAATCTATGTTCTCATCTCTGGAGAGCAAGTCTGAGGGCAAGCTTGCCATATAATTAGTGATGATTTGTGGTCTTCTAATGGGCTCAATCTCAGAAGGACATTATGAGCCATGAACAACAGAGAATATATTAAAAATAAAATGAACTGATTGAATCAGAGGCTTTCAAAAAAAAAATTTTTTTAAGTCAAGGAACCCTATTCATGCAGAATAATTGTGTTAATCAGCTCAGGGTACCATTAAAAAAATACTAGAGATTGAGTGGCTTAAACAACAGGAATTTATTTTATTAGAGTTCTGGAGGCTGGAAGTCCAAGATCAGGGCACTGGCATGGTCGAGTTCTAGTAAGGACTCTCTTCCTGGCTTGCAAATGGCACCTTCTCCGTGTGTCCTCACATGGCAGGGGAAAAGAGAGAGCAAGCTGTCTGGTTTCTCCTTTGTTATTTTTGTGTGTGTGTGAGGAAGACAAGCCCTGAGCTAACATCTGTTGCCAATCCTCCTCTTTTTTGCTGAGGAAGACTGGCCCTGGGCTAACATCCATGCCCACCCTCCTCTACTTATATGTGGGATGCCTGCCACAGCATGGCTCGATAAGCGGTGCATAGGCCCACGCCTGGGATCCAAACCTGTGAACCCCGGGCTGCCACAGTGGAGCACACGAACTTAACTACTACACCACCAGGCTGGCGCCCTGGTGTCTCTTCTCATTAGGGCACCAATCCTACCCTGAAAGCTCCACTCTCATGACATCATCTAATCCTAATCTCCCAAAGGCCCCATCTCCAAATGCTATGACATTGGGAGTTAGGGCTTCAACCCATGAATCTTGGGGGGACACAATTCAGTCCTTAGCAATAAGCTAGAAGTAACTTGGTTTGGGAGCCACATTACACTGCTGACCAATCTTGAACTCAATGGACCCTGGAAGTCCCATGTCTTCACAATTTGCTGCTGCTAAGCCCCTCACTCCTACCTTTTATTTGGGCAGTTGGCCTAGAGCTAACAGTCTAGACCACTATAACAAATATTCAATTTTTTGTCTTTTTTATATCTGATCCATTAGTCTAGGATTTTCATAGTCTTAGGGTGGGGGATCCTCCCAAGTTTGTAATATCTTCACATTTAATAAGCTTGCTTTTCATATGTCCACCTGAGTCAATAACTGAAATCATAAATATAAAAAGGAAGATAGTAGAATCCTAGGGCCTACCCATGGAACTCTCCCTATGTGTCATATAAACCCATCATCAACATCCTTTGGGTTCTGTCATTTAATAATGACAAGCTATAATTATATACATTTTATATTTTATCTTATCCATAAGAAAATTGTTGGGTATCTTGTAAAATGCCTTCAAAATTCCAAGTACACTATGTCTACGTCATTTTTTAGACCTCTCATCCCAGTAACACTGACAAAAATTTGAAATGAGATAGACTGACACATATTGCTCTTGGTAAATTAATGCTGACTCCTTCTGATAAGTATTCTTCTTTCTAATACTCTATGAATCTTTCCTAATCTAACTCTAGTCTACAATGGCATTTAGTTCATGTTGAATTTCTACAACATTTAGGCTTCAGTGAACAGTTCCATGATGGAAGTGTTGCTCATATATTCTTTTTCTATATCTAGATTTCATTCATTTAGTTTACTTCCATAACATGATTTTACGGGTACCTTCTGCATGGCTTGAAACTGAACTGAGCACATGAGAAGCTCTTCAAAAGTACTTCTTAAAAGAATGAGTGTGCCGTGGTGGATTATAATTAGTATCTGGGTGATGAACATGATGTAGTCTATGCAGAAATAGGAGTATAATGCTGTACACCTGAAAATTTATACAATGTTATAAACCAATGTTGCTACAATAAAAAATAATAATAATAAAAGAAAGAACTTCAATGAGTTTTAAATCTCAGTGAAAGCCTACAAGTAAACCTAATATGTTGCTTGAAAATGACAAAAATATACAAATGATAAGTGAAGTCAAGATTAAAAAAAAGAAGGAGTGAATAGCATTCCCTTATGGAGCAACTGTGGGAGGTGAGTTTGTAGTTATAGGAGGGGCAACTGGTGAAGGAATTTTGAATAAGGGTTACAGGAATTCAGGAGGCAGAGTAGAGTGAGGATGGAGGACACAGCACAGACAAACTGAAGAACAGATAGGGAGAAACAAGGGGAAGATTCAGGAGAGAACAGGGGAGACAATGTTGGTTCAGTTACAATTTGGGAATCATGAAAGGATGAGCGGGAAGCAACAAAGACCAAGGGCACAAATTAAATTGGGTAAAGAAAGTCTGTTAAGAGAAAGACAAGTGGCAAAACAATTTTTAAACATTCCAGAAAACAAATACAAAGTAGATGTGAGATCATGGTTAACTATGTCAAATGTTGTCTGATAAGGTTATTATTGTGAGAAAATTTAAAAGTATAGGATAAGGTGGACTTGGAGACAATCAGGACACACCTGACGTTATTAGCGCTCATTTCCTCTCATCGTGGAGGACAGTTTGATCTAATTTCACCCATAGCTTGACCACCTACCCTTTACTCCAGCTATAGTATTTCTATCCTCTTATCTTTTTTAGACTTATTTTTCCCATTTAAGATTTTGTGAGAAAAACCAATTCTGCAAATAGAAATGTTTGTAAACCATTGATTCCTAGTTTAAAAACCAATATATAACCTAATTACATTCCACTCAAAAGTAAAGCCAGAGGGAAAAAAATGCAGGATTTTTAAATTTAAAAGTAAAATAATTATGCTCAAAGCACATATACCATATAAAAGAAACTACAAATCCAAGGAGATATATTTTTCATTTGTCTAGGCTTCATTAGATGCTACCATTGTACACGCTATAGAATTCACTCATTACATAAAACATGTTTAAGGATTTGTTTATACGTGAGACCATAGGTTTCCATAGAGTTACCCAAAACTGAAAGTTCTCCCACCTTCTGGGCTTAACTCATCATTTAAATTTTCAATAAAAATGCTTTAAACCAACTCATTAATTTCTCAGAGTATTCTTGGACTCCTTAAGTTTTTTCTAGTTACTACTGCCTTCTTTTTTCTGTCAGTCAAAAGTTTAGTTTCATTTTATCCTGTTCCTCTTCTGCATTCCTTCAAATCACATACAACATTTCCCTGGTTTCATTCATTTCTCCAAAACATGCCTAACACAAGGCTGTGTATCCATAAAACCTATTTTTAATGAAGATTTTTGTCAAGAAAAGGTGATAATTACACTACACAATTTTTTTTAAATCTTAAAATTGGTTATGAAACACGGTTCTCCTACATTCTACGGAACATTTTCTACCATGAGTAATTTCTCATTGATCACGGCCTATTTTAGACCCAACTTTCTATATTCTTCTCCTGTCTCTACCAGGCAGCATCCAACTCACTATTCTGGTTAATTTCTTGAGCAGAGCAGTTCAGCTCTCCATCCTCCACCCCAAATAATGTTTAGGCTCATGTTTGCATACTCAGAAACTCATGAAGATGATTTGCTAAACAAAGGGTTGTTGACTCTAAATTTCCCACCATTTAACAGCAAAGCATTTGAGGGCTCTTTGAAATTGGTTTTCAAATTCTTAGAAAGGTTCCCTCTAGCTGTCTACAGCAAGGTCCTACATGTCCTGAGTTTTATTTCATCTTTCTAAAAAATCAGTTTATTACAACCACAGACACAGGCAAAAAAACCCTCTGATATCATAGGTTTTTCCCTGATCATCAAAACCCCATTTTATTGACAAACTCTATTAATGGTTCAGCCCTATTATCAATCTGATGAGAATACATACAGCACAGATTTCAGATGTAACTCTTCTATCACCTTATATAAATCACTTTTGATCACCTTCCTAAGAGTAGGGGCTTGTGGAACCCAGAGTTAAAAAAGAAGCAGAAGGAAAGTAAAAGAGTCTTTCCTCCTCTTAGGGGAGAAAAAAATCCACTAGTTTAATCTCTTGTCACCAAAGGAACATGATTCCCTCCTCTCTCTGTGGACCTACGTTGCCTCTTGGATTTATGGTGACAATATTTCCTGGGTCTCTAGATTTATGCCTGAGACTGAAGTTGCACAGACGGCCATTTACATTTCTTTAGAAGACTTTTTAACTCTGTGGCTCTAACAACTGCTTTTGAGCAAAGGGAAATTAGGTAACTTTGAAGATCAAAGTCTTGCATTTTCTGTTTCTTCCTCACCATTGCTATACTATGTGTCGCTGACACAGCCTGAAGATACAGCATGATCCACCATATGTGTTTAAGGATGGGGAACAAAATCAACCTGGAGGAACTGACAGTCACCTTCAATATACCAATTTGTGTACAACTGTTGATTTTCTTTCTCCTTTTCTTCAAGAGCCAGAAGGTGGCATCTGACTACTTATTTTAATATTCGAGTTTATTTTATTAAAATATATTATGCTTAGGTTGAAGATTTAAACTTATTTTTATTATTAAGTATAGGATTAAGTACAGTGAATTAACCCTCTGGAGAAAAAAAAAAATGATCCAAAGCAAAAAAAAATGGAAAGGCAATAAGGCCATCCATCCTCACATCCACAGAGTAGATCAGAATTGTCTTCAAATGATTACGACCTAAATATTTTTATAAAGACTTTTACAGTGATTTTGCACTTTTTAAAGAATAGTAAAACTGTTAAAATGGGAAGTTAAAAAAGACATAGATTATCTTTCAAATTACTCTGACTTGGGCTTAAATTTCATTGATCTAATTGGATCATAGATCTAGAAATGGGGAGAAATGCAAGGAAATGATCTCTTAGCTTAGAAGGCCCAGTATCTTTTCTTCTTCCCTTGGACAGCCTACAATTTTGTTCACTGAGACTTATTGATCACAATATTGGTAAAACTGAGGAAGAACAAATAAGAAAACACAGATGAAATGTTTTAAAAGATGAAATGTTCCTCTTTTAATAATTTCATTGCAACTCTATGTATTTGTTGAAAACTCACTTTTCGTTACTGTCCTGCACAAGCTGTCTGTGCTAAGCATGTTGGATATAAAGAAGAATAAACAACGGTCCCTGCCCTCAAGTCACCCATAGCATAGTCTGGAAGGTTGTCACAAAGAGGTAATCAAAATGCAATGCAGTGAGGAAAATGCCAGACAAGTGCAAAACTATTACAAAAGCTCAGGGCAAGGCATTTCCTGAGGAATACAATGAGAGGAAGGAGGAGAGTCAGGGAAGGCTTCCTAAAGAAGGTAACCTGAACTGAATCTCATAACGGTAGCAGGAATTCCACATCAGCAGGTGGGTTAAGAAGGTAGAAGTGGCATTCTAGGCAAGAGACGGCATGAGGAGGGGAGTGGGGATGGAGCTGGCAGATGCCAGAATGATATAGTTCTTTATATACTATGTTAATGAGCTTGATATTTACCCTCTAAGGCTAAATACACGAATAGGACTCCTTTGAAGGGTTATACACCAATAGGTGACATGGTCAAATTTGAGTTTAAAAAAGATCACTCTAGTGGCAGGATGGAGAATTAAGCATATCAGGATAAAACGGGAGGCAGGCAGACAAGTTAGGGATCTGATGGAGTTCAGGGCAGGCAACGCCAAGAGGCACCACTCTGGTATGCGGATTATTTCAAGCTGAAGACAATAAAGGCTCAGAAGAATCTTGAAGGACATTTGACCTTCCCCCTCCCAACTGTCTAAAGGAATTTGGGATGGGTCCAAGGACAGGCCTTCACCTTGGAAGACTCTGGGTATCGATAAACTGGGAGGGTCTTTGCTACGCCCATCCCTATCAAAGTTCTGTTTACCAAACATTTACATTTGTAAGAAAAATCTCCATTTGTAAAGGTATTTCCTTCTTTGTATGGGGAAGAGAGGTGGATGACCTCATCTCTAGAAACTTGTTAGTGTAGAAGGCGAGGTCTTAAATCTGCATAATAATGTTACTATGCTTTTCTGGTAATCTCCCACAGCTGACTCCCACATACCCCAACACCCTCCATTGCCTTTCTATTTAAGAAGAAAACCTCCGCTATTTGTTGAGATACTCATTTTTCCTGGCTCTCTCCCATGTATATCTGCTATTAAACATTGTTTTATTTTCTCCTGCTAACCTGCCTTTTTAATTATTCGGCCAGCCATAAGAACCTCAAGGGAAAGAGCAGAGGAGGAATTCTCCCTCTTCCCCAACAGAACTATTACATGAGATGGTGGAGGTAAAACCAAAGCAGTGTTATAAAGACAAACAGAAGGGAACCTATTTCAGAGCTATTAGATGGGAAGGTTGGCAAGATTTCATGATACACATGGTATGGCATGCAAGAAAGATAGGGTTTGTAACGACTTCCTGGTTTCTTCTATGGCTGCTAGAGGGAAAGTAATACCATCAAATAGGATAGAGAATATAGGAGGGAGGAAACATTTATAAGAGGAAACAAATGTGCTCATATTTAGAAATATTGAGATTGGCGTGCCTATGACACATCCAGGTAGAAGTCTCTAGTTGGCAGATGAATATGAGCCTGAACTGCAGAGGTCATGACTGGAGACATCAATTTGAAAGTCTTCAGTAAAGGTTGGAGACGTGAGAATGGCCGAGACTTCTCAGACAGGATAGGATCAAGAAATCAGGGACTCAGGAAAAATCCCTGGTGAATTCCAACCCTGAAGTGGTGGGCAGAAGAGGTTCCCAGGTCAGAAACAAGAGGTTACCGTCCATTTTCCAAAATTATCCACATGATTTAAAGAGAGTGTTTACTGATAATCCTAATAGCCTGCTCTTTTCCTTTTAAAAATGGCAATGAGAATTGCAGATATTTAAGTGCTCAGGGTGTAAACCCCACAAATTGGAACTTTTAGTTATCCTTGAATGTTTCTCTGCCTGGATTTTTATTTCTAAACATAAATTCTAATGAAGTTGTTAATATTCTTCTTAAAAATAAAGATTTCCTCTTCAAACATTTACACATTTTTCTTGTTTGAAACACTAAAAAGAATTTCTCAAAGAGTGGCAGTGAAGGGTTAGAAGAATTGGAAGAAGGAGAACTTTGAGAGTTTGGCTGCAATGGAGCAAAATACAACAACAGGTTTAATACCAGATGAAGAAAAATAATAAACAAGTTGCTCCCTGCTTTATTAGTCAGGGGTTAGTGGTATATAAAAGACCATATTGCAAAATTCTACACACAAAGACAAATTGAACAGTTTTCCTTTGGAAAATCAGTTATATGTGTCTACTACTTATTATTTTTCCATAGTTAAATCTCTGTTCCTGTCCTTGTCATTTCACATCTGGTATTCCAAAACCCATTCCTCACCACCTGTCTAGCCTTTTCTTCAATCTGTCCAAAATCTCATTGCTAAAATAGTCTTTAAAATCTCTTCTTTAACCATAGAACTTTCTCCCTTAAGGTTACTTTTCAATGTCATCATTCCCTGTGAGCCCTCAGGGACATCTTCACCTCAAATGAAATAATTGGACCTAATAGCAAATATATATGTTTGTAATTGTAACAAATGATAACTTATTGTGCTGTGAACAATTAAAACAGAAACAAAAATAGTAATGCCTTTTATGTGTATAGTTACTGAAAATTTTCAAAGGCCTTTCACTTTATTCATTATATTACCTTCTATCCTTTGATAGACATCATTCTCAACTTAAGATGGAAGAAAATGAGACCCAGAGAGTTTAGGGACCTTATACAAACTCATGCAAGGTCAAAATGAATACCAGAACTCAGTTTTCTCAACTGTCTCTCCGGTGCTTTCCGTATTAAAGTAGAATGGTATGTTTAACACTTCCTGATATTAATGCCAGTAAGAAAGGGGGCCAACATTATCACTTGCCTGGCACTGAGCTAAATAAGTTAGACAATAATCTCCCTTAATCTTCTTAACAATCCATCATTTCTTTTTTCTAACTGAAACTAGGACACAGAGAGTATAAGAGCCAGTAATAGTACTCATTACACAAGCAATAAAGAGGGGGCCAGCCCTTGGCGTAGTGGTTACATTCACGCGCTCCGCTTCAGTGGCCTGGGGTTCACGGGTTCGGATCCCCGGCATGGACCTACATATTGCTCACCAAGCCGTGCTGTGGCAGGTGTCCCACATATAAAGTAGAGGAAGATGAGCAAGGCTGTTAGCTCAGCAACAATCTTCCTCAAGCAAAACGAGGACGATTGACAACAGATGTTAGCTCAGAGCAAATCTTCCTCACCAAAAATAAATAAATGAATAGTAAAGAAAGTACTATAATTTATTTCATAAGTAATAGAGGAATACTTTGAAACTATGTTTCTGACCCCAAAGCCTGAGCTCTTTCCACCTAAGTGTACTATCTCACAGTAGAAAGCTTTAAGTCCAACTCCATCCGGTATATTTACACAATAGACTTTTATTGAGTGGCTATTATGTTACATACATATTCCAGACAGTGTGATAGTATTTCAGAAAGAGAAGTGCCATCAGCCCTGACCTTGACGAGCTCCCAGCGTGGGAGGGAACACAGACAAGGAAACACATCAAATGGTACAGATTTACCATTTGGTAACAATGGGGGAGGGGTAGGATTGAAAGAAGTTTTGTTAAAAAGAATATAAGAGAAAACAAAAATGTAAAAAATTTGTGATTACTCCGTAATAAAGTCAGTGATTTCCAAATCCTATTTTGCTATACTATAGGACATTTTATTATAGCCACGGGTAACCTATATCTCTCAAAGAAACTAAGGACAAATTTTAACCCACATAACAAACCATAGGTAGAAGAGGGAGACAAATCATGGAATTAAATAAACAATGATATCTCACCTGCAGCACAGTCAGGAAACATTGTCCTCCAAGAGACCAAACACAGTCTGTTTGGCGCAAACTGAATGCACACCTGATGAGGTAATTTGCACGTATGCCTGTTTAGTAAACGCCCATTGATTATGGCAGTGAGAAGGAAGCGTGCATTTGGAAATGAACACTGAAATGTTAAATAAACTAAAAACAGAAATCAGAATTGTGCTTTTTTAAAAACATCTAACCATCATTTAATCAGCATAATAAAATTATCCAGCTCAAATATCATTTTCTACCCCTGTTGACCCTCCTGCTGCTAAAATATTTCTATCTTTCTAAGGTACAAGAATTTGACATAAACAGACTCCCATGAAAGTCATCCTATTGTTCTTACTGAATTCAATTGTCAATAAATGTTTAATAGGGGCCTACTATGAGCCAGGCACTTAATGGAAGTTTCCTTGACAAACAGACAAAATTTTGGAAAGACTGACCTCACTGAACAGAAACTATATCCTATTCATTCTGTTACTTTAATACGCATCAAATAAAGTCACATATGTAACGGGATTAGATGGGTATTTATCAGTGTGGATTTAAGGAGTCTTATTCTTGGTAAATTCAAAATCCATTTGAGACATATGGGTTCATTATTTCAATCCAAATTCATCCTTTTCAAGTTTAAATGAATTGGTTTTGAAACATGAATTTAGAAAGACAAAAAGACTAATCAAAGAGGCTCCTAAGACTTCTCGCCCCTGGAGAAACATATGGATGTTATTTAAAATCAATTCAGAAAAAAGACAGGTTGAAATTTCTTATTTAAATCAAAGCTTGTCTTTGCAGTGCTACATGCTGTATGGTTATTAGATGTGTATCAGATGGAGTTCACTTGGGCAATCAACACAAACTGGCTCTAGCTGATGTAAGCAAACAAAAGAAGTTTTAAATGATGTTGGGGAGCTCCCAGATTTCAATCACTGGGAAGACTAGGGAAGAGAAAGAATCAAGTAGCAACAACATAGCCAGAACTACAGCCAAAATCCAACCAGAGAACTTCTGCAAAGAGGATCCCTGTTGCTACCACCACCACTAATTTCTCAGTCCCACATCTCACCCTCCCACATGATTGGCACTGGACACTGGGTGACACCACTGTCCACTGGCACAACAAAAAAGGAGTTCCTACTGCTCTCCCTACTTGGCACCATTTGCTTTTGATTTAAAGTCCAGGGTGAGTGGTCTGATTGCCTGAGCCTAGATCGCTATATATTACACTCACAAAATGAAAGGAGACTCAGATGCTGTACAGAAAGTTTTAAAGATAAACAACAAGATGATATTAATGTTTGACACTGTGATAAAATTGTCCTACATTCTTTGCCTCTTATTCTCTGATTTTGCTCAATTCTTCTATTTCCACTTTCTTTCATAAGTCTATAATGTGCATCCTCTTACAGAATTTAAAGTCACATTCCTATCCCTTAGAATTTGAATATATCTGTATTAAATATGATTAGACTCATCTGCATTAAACAGAAAACCTCCAAAACAGCACTGGTCTAAACAAAGTAGAAGTTTTCCTATCCCTCACAAAAGGATTTTGGAAATCAACTGCCCAGAATTGTTATGGTGGCCCCCTAATTATAATGAGATCAAGACCCTCTTCTTCTATTTCATCATCAAAGGGCATCTCATGGTCCAAAATGGCTGCCAGAACTCCAACCATCACATCTGTGTTGAGGCCACCAAGGTAAAAAAGTGAAAGGGTTAAAATGATATTTGCCTCTTCCCTTGTAATGTACTCTCATGGAAGTCACACAAAACTTCTGCTTATATCTCATTTGGCCATACCCTAGTCATCTGTTTGTACAGAGCTGCTAGAGAGTTAGGAAATATATCTTTAACTTGGGCAACAACGTGCTAAGGCTAAAAACTGAGATTCCAGTACTACTGAAGAAGGGGTGAGTGGCTAATGGGGACAGAAGGGGTGTAAATAGCATTGTCTCAAATAATTCCTTTTTACTATTCTCTCAGCATTCCATATGTGGTATTTCTGTCTCACAAATAGAATTGGCTGAAGTAAATGAGCATCATCTTCTGGAATGCACACAATTCTTTAAAAGTAGGCCTCTCCACTACATATTCATTGTTTGCCTCCCCAGGTACTATTTCCTGCTCCCCACAAACAACCCCTAGATTGTTTTAGGGAATTTTTCTTCCTTCAGTCTCAGCCATACAGTTTACTATGCTCTACCCTCAATTCCAGAGCTCAGTCTAGCCCACCACCCTGGTCCTAATATTTGAGTCAGTAATGGGTGTCTTATCGGGACTAATTTCTTTCTACAAAAGACAGGAAATTTGGGGTTAAAGCTTTCTGGGGAAAAAATCAGCCAAGTAACAAATAATTTTTGTATACGTACAATGTGCCAACTATTGTTCCAGACACTTAGAATATAGCAGGACGTTGATTCAGGTGTAGACAACAGAAACTATTCTAGATAGTTTAAGCAGAAAGGCATTTAGTATAGGGTGCTTACAGAATCATTGGAGGAGCAGAAGGAGCCAGACCATGTCCCGGCCTTTAGAATGATTCCCAGAACCCCATAAAAGAGCCGGCCTAACAAGGCGGCTACTTTCCCCATTACCAGAAAGCTGGGTAATCAGGAATCTGCTGGTTCAACTGCTGTCTCCGGTGTCACCGTTTCCCCCAAGATTCAGGTGTCAGGAAGCCGGCTGTTGGCCCCAAGATCACATCGCTTCAACTATAATTCAGGCCTCATGTCCTGCCTCTTGACACTCATGAGATAAGGACTGGACACTGGGAATTCTCATAACATTGATGCAGAAAAAGCAAGCAAGCAAACAAGATCTCTACAACTGGGCTAACCTGCAGAATCAGCGGAAGCAAAGAAGTGGTGGCTGACTTCCTTCCACCTTGCAAATCTTACGTTGGTGGTTTTGGTGGCAGAAAAATATCATCTGAAGGGGAGTCTAGAAACTCTCTTAAACTTCCCAGTCTCAAACACAAAGTAAAGTATACTACACAGGAGTAGGAATGGAGTTTTTGCAGCCAGTCTGCAATATCTGTCACAAGCAGTCAACAAGATAGAAGGAATCTCTGTCTTCAGTGATATTTAGAGCTTATGGCCTCATAAGGAACGTCCTCCCTTCCTTGGGATCGTTAAACTAATTAAACAAGGAGACCACTAGACCGAGGCAGCTCTAACGCCCTGGCCGTCTTCCTGAGCAAACCAAAATCTAAGCCTATAAATGCCTCGAGGTTACGAAATGGAAACCTAAGGACAGCCAATCACAAGTCGCCAACTAGACTTGAAGCTGTAGCCAATCAGTACTTTCCTTGCTTTGCTTCCCCCTTTTCCCTATAAAGTCTCACTCTGAGCTCCTGCCCATGGAGCGCTCCTAGCTACTTCCAGTTTGGCACTGCCCAATTTGAATCGATTTTTGCTCAAACTCTTAAAATTTTTAACGTGCCTCAGTTTGTCCTTTTAACAGGAGCAACCAGAACGGGTCTACATTCCAGAAAGTGTCGTGAGTGTAGGTGAGGCTCTAATCTCCCTCAGCCACTGAACTCTCTTGAAGGAAGACAGCCTAAAGATGACGCTGATCAATGAGGAAGAATAGAGCCAAGGAATCCATAGAGAAATATATAACTGGGGCTCTGGTGACATCACAAACCTCTAGACCACGCGTGGCCTGAGTCCTTTCTCCCTTGGACGCCTCCGTTTGCCAATATGTCTTCTTTTGGGGTTAAACCATTTTGATTTGGATTTACCATCTTTGCAACTAAATGATTCTCATTCATGTAGGGTTTAGAACCAGAAATGAGGTATTGAAAGAGATTCAACTTAACATACAGAATTGGCTACATTGAAGTAGGGAGAAAGATAATGAGGGCTCTTATCTGGAGCTGAGGAACTGGCAACCTTTATTATGTGGTATGAAAACTTGTTAAACTGGTAGCAGCTGTAGCTTTAGGCTCTATTGTGCATCTATTGCAGCTGAAGCATTAAAGGGTTTAGTAGGAAATTTTCAAGATATTAGTGTGTTGGTGCCTCTTATAGCCTTTTTCTGCCATTATATATTAACTATTTACTATGCACCAGGCATTATTTTAACAGTTTACTTGTATTAGCTCTTTTAACACTTAAAATAACTGATGACAACAAGTGCAATCATTATCTCCATTTGACCGATGAGGAAACTGAAGCCCTCTTCTATAAGGACCTATAGATAAGAGAATAATCTGGGACAAAAAGGGAGCATGTTCACTTTTCTTAAGAGTGATCCTTTTGGTCTGTTCCAAGCAATCAAATTTGACTGGAAGTTGACTTTACACAAGAAACTGAATTATCAGCCCCATGCTAAAATCAGTTGCAATAAAAATCATGGGGAAGAGATATTAGCAAGTAATGAAATTGGGGTCTGAGACAAATCTAATTGCCTAGGCACCTCCCAAGTAAACTCTTATGCATTCACTACATGAAAAAGAGGACCATCCCCTCTCATTGCAAACATGCAGATGAGTGACGCCCCCATCCCCCACCCTATCAGGCTATTGCTCTGAATTGCTCCCCAAAAGAGAACAAGGCAGGGGTCGTTAAACCAACACCTATTTCTGGGAAAGAGATTTCCCAGGCCAGGTTATACACTCAAAGACCAAGATCCAATAACAACCTTGGTTTTGTTTACTATCCCTTGAAGTTTAGTTAAAGGAGTTTAAGTTCTGCTTAAAATTCAAATAAAGTGTTAAGAAAATAGTTCGACTTATCACTGAGAAATTAAGGACGTTGGTGGCTCCACCCCCAAGGCGTTCTCAGGCCCCACACCAAGAAAAAGAGTACTGTGTGAAGGCCCAAAGGTACATATCACCCAAATTTCTATCCAAGATGTGAACACAGTGACAATGGATAAGGGAGACACCTCCCAGCAGGGTGTAGAAGCACCAGATTGGCTGAGTGAGAATTTACTCTGCTCCCAGGTCAAGGAGGCTGCGTTATTCTGGTCCAGCAGGAAACATGTGTTTCAGACCATTGATTAATACATACTTTTATTTGTTATCCTCCGCTATATACTGATTGTGTTGGAAGATTGTGTTCCAGTTAAATTCAGTCAGATCGTCACACTAGGAAACTAGCCCTGGGCAAAGCCAAGAACATGGCTCACCACCCAGAGCAAGGATCATCAATCTACAGTGTGTGGGCCAAACGCATCCACTCCCCCGACCTGCATCTGTAAGTAAAATGGTACTGACACACAGCCACATCCATTGGTTTGTGAATTTTCTACCCCTGCTTTCACACTGCACCACAACAGCTAACAGAGTTAAGTAATTGCCACGGAGACAAAAGGACTCACAAAGCATAAAGTACTTAAGATTTGGCACTTTAAAAATATATATTTGCCTACACCTAACTTAGAGAATCCTGGTTTGGGATCTGGGTGCAGTGGCCTGATTGTTTCCGGGTCGCACAATCACAAACACACTTTCGATGATTCCCTAGAAGGACTCAGAATCAGTTATACTCGGGCTAATGTTTATAACAGCAAAAGGATACAAAGCACCGTCAGCAGGGGGAAAAGAGGCACTGAGTGGAGTTGGCCAGGAATGAGGCACAGGTTTCTAAAGTCCTTCACGGAAGCCACACAGGATGCTCTGTTCCTCCAACAATGAATTGCAGCACCTGGAAAGTGTTTCTGCCCAAGGAAGTCCGCTTGAGTCTCAGAGTGCAGGGCTTTTACTGGGGGCTGGTCACATAGGCACATTCACCTACATGGGCAGCCGTGATTTCCGAAATTACAGACGCCCCAGAAGAAAAACTAGTGTCCACCAGAAATCACATTTCCCGGTTAGGGAACCACACTGCCTGTCTGTCGATTGTCATACTGTGGCAGCTGCATGTGGTTGTGATGCTGAAAGCTATGCCACTGGTATTTCAAATACCAGCAGGGTCACCCATGGTGGACAGGGTTCAGTGGACCTTCCAGACTAAGACAGACTAGGAAGAAGGACCTGGCCACCCACTTCTGAAAAAATCGGCCATGAAAACCCTGTGAATACCAACAGAGAATTGTCTGCTATAGTACCGAAAGATGAGAGGATGGCACAAAAAAGACCCGGCAGGGTTCCGCTCTGCTGTACACAGAGTCACTAGGAATCAAAATCTACTCTATGACACTAACAGTAAATGTGAAAACAGAGGGAAGACCAAACTGACCAGTCCTTGGGTTTTGCGTTCTCTTCCTCTTTAGCCACTTCAAACATTATATTCCATGTTTCCTGAACCGTATATGGAGTGAAATAGATATCTTTGTCATTCTGGTATTCCTGAAGAACTCCAGATTTTAGGTTCAAAAGTTTGATCCAAATGAAAACAGTTAGTTGCATTTGCCTTTTAGTAGAAACCATCTCAAATGATTTTACTAGGCTTGTCTATAATTATATTTATCAAATATTTATGCTTATGTATAATTTCAATTATATTCATACAGGAAAAAAACTACTACGTATGTCCCCAGAAAGAAAAAGGTGAAGTATAACTGTGGGGGAAAAAATCTTTTCAAATATTCTCATACTGTGAGCCTATTATAAGTGCAAAAAGATTAAAGATATAGTATAAAGGTGTATATTTAAATGACTACAAATAACTGTTTAAGTGGAGCCACCTAGGGTACATCAGTAGCACCTAAATGATCAAAGGCTATTGCTGCAGGCAAGGTCCAAAACCACCTGCTTATATAAAGAACTTTAGATGACAGGACTGATACTATGCATGTATATTGATACTTTTTGAAACAATGATTTGAAAAAAAAAAAAAAAAAGAATCTATCCAAAACTGACAGAAGGCAAACAGATTGAGTTAAGTTTGTAATTCTGCTACCGACTCATCCTTTGCCTTGTGTAGAAATGTGATAATTTCTTAGGATGTTTCATAAATTTCCTCCCCTGTCATTGTCATCCACAGAATAAAGAAAATTCAGGTTGTATTGAAACTTAAAGGGGCATCTTTTCACTCACTCTGTACAACCCCAAGCAAAATTGTGAAATAGGATAGGTTTATTTTGTTTCCCAAGTGCAGGTTAAGTCCCACCTTTGTATGAAAAGGTGTAGTAAACTAGTTACACTATTATTTTACGTTTTTTATGCAACCATAGAAAGAAATAGATATTACAGCAGACTTAATAATCCACATATATATGTATCGGTACATAATAATACATAAATTTTGTTTCAGTTATATATATTTTGCATGTGATATAATGTAAATATATATTTTATATATATACAATTGAAACAAAAATTATACAAAATAATACTTACCTGTACTTTCTGTAACGCACTATGACATTTTTTATTCTGTTCTGTCCTTTTTCATCTTTGTTAAAGGCAGGTCACAATTTATTAAATTGATTTCAAAACCTGCTAATGGGTTACGACTCACAAATTAAAAAGCAATAATTTACAGTAAGGGATAAATATTCATCGATGTCGCAAATTCCTACTTCTATTTTATATGGCAACAAGGATGAGAACCAATTGAAAGATGCTTAATAGAATATCAGACATCAGTGAGGACACAGGAATACTTACTTGAAAGTTTTCCCTGAATTTGGGAAATTCTTCCACCAAGACACTTTTTTCTTCTTGTAAAGCTCGGTGTAAGACCTCTTATCCCAGCCTCCTTTACAGTTAGGTATGGCCGGGATGGCAGTAATGTATGCCACTTCCAGGCCTGGTCATAAGTCTTCTCGCACACGGTCCCCATCCTCCACCCTCTGATATGAGGTAGATCAACTTAGTGGTCCTGAAAGTCGGGAGTTGAAAATGGCAGACCCACAAGATGAAAGGAGCCTGCATACCTTAATCACTGCTTGAAAAAGACTCGCCCATCAATTATGAACACCAGTTTTGGACCTTACATGAGAGAGTGAAACTTCTATTGTGTTAAACCCCAAGGATTTGGGGTTTTGTCAGTTATAGAAACTAGCATTACTTTTACCAACATATAAGCTATCATTTCAGAAAGTGCTAAGAATAACCTTCTAAGAGTAGACAATAGAAGGTCTTCCCCTTCAAGGACAGATGCATACTATGAAGCATCCCCAATACAAGGAGGAAGAGGCACCCATTTTTCAATCAGAAGTAATGCAGACTATGCACAAATTCCTTTCTATACAACTCTGCTTAGTCTGCTTTTCGGTTTTTCTTTCACGATCTTCTCCTTTTCCACAACTTCATTTTACATCCCTAGGCAAACTCCTCACAAAACCATATCCCTATTCCAAACTTTCTTCCATATTCCAAATCCAAATTCCTTTTAATGCTTCAGCAATGATAAACACATTTTGACACAAATGAGAAAACAAAAGAAGTGAAAGGGAGAGCAGTGAAACCAGGATAGTCCGGGTCAAGCACTAGCTGAATGTGTGCCCAGATCAGATGCATACTTGTCTAACAGAATGGCCTCCCTCCCTCCATCCCTCTCTCCTTTCCAGATCTGATCTCACATACTCATTAAGCAGCCTACTTTTTATTGAATTTATTTATTCCTTAGTGGGAAGAGAATATGTTTCCAGAATTTCCTATTCATCAAGGTAGGGTTCTATTTTGTTTTTATTGATTTTGTCTGCAGTGAGTTTGAGGGTCATGAATCAGTTTTCCCAGTGCCTGACTTTCTTGGAGAAGACTATCACTGAAAACCAAGTCAGTAGTGCAGAGAGACCAAATGTGTAGAACAAGGGAAAATTTTAACTCCTTTCATCACTCTCATATGACCCACTATGAAGCTTATGGGAAATTATCAAAGCTTCGACTGACAGAATGAGGGATCCAATTCCACCCCCGAAATCCAAGAACAGTTAAGTTAGTTGTGAGAAAATACATCCCATGAGGATAATTTCTCTAATGAAGAAAGGCAGTAGAACTTTCTTTTCAAGGGTCTCAGTGTGATGATGTGGTATGATGTGGTAGAAAGGGCCTTATCCAAATCTTGGCTCCAAACAATATTAATTATAGAACATTGATAACTGACTGAAGATTTTTCAGCCCGGTTTCTCATAGTTGAAAGTAGATATTACCTGGGTATGATGTTTAAATGATTAGATTATGTGTGTACTTTTTCCAGCAAATTGTAGGTGCTCAATAAATAAATCATATTATCATTAAAAATATGAAATCACTGTCATACTGAAAATTTCTAGGACTTTAAAAGAAATTTAAAAAGAGCGATGTGAATTGGGCATTTAGACTTACAGGAGCAAATATGTTCTCAGTATATTTTATCTTAACATTACATTTCTTAGGAATTTTTATTGGTGGAACTGAATACATTGGATGAAGGAGAGGCCAATATGTACCTAATCCACTTATATTTACAGAAAAATTTCCAAAAGCTTGAATCGTCAAGGAATGCAAAGTTATGGTTAATTTAATTTCTATTTAATTCCAGATTAACAAGAAAATTTATTTTGTTTGAACACCTGTTAAAAGTATCCCTAAAATATATTAGTTCAATTTCCATTGAAGTAAGAACACAATGGACATAACAGATTATTTCTCTAATGACTGAGGGTTTTCCATGACTCAGGGTCACCATTTTAAAAACGTAAATAACACAAATTTACAAGATCTGGAACTGGAGTATGGTCCTATAGATGCAGGAATTGTAGACTTCAGAGAAAATAAATGTTTGGCTAAATGTGTATTAAAGACCACATCCTAGAAACTGGCTTAGTTTGGATAAAGTCTTTCATGTGAGCTTGTATTCTTGTGATTCCTTTCCTTTTTTTTAATCTTTGAACTATTTCAAGTATACAAAAGATGCCCATATACCCACCATCTGGATTTAAAACATTAATATTTTGCCACATTTGATTTAGACTTTTTTTCCCTTAGGAAATAAAATATCACAGGTTAGTCAAAGAAGCTTCTTTCTTCTCATATGTAACTAATAATAGGAAGATTACATGTCTTCCTCCAAACCCTGTTTTTATATTTTGCCACATATATAGGTAACCATAAACAATAAATTTTTTGTATGTTTTCAAGTTACAAAAATGATATTTGGGGCTTTTTATTTATCTGACAATCTCTGTTTTTAAAAGTGTGTTTCATCTGTTTGTTTCTTATGATTTTTCATGCATTTGGATATATAAATATTATATATTTTATGTTTTCTCTTTTCTATGATTTTTTAAGTTATTTTTCCTCCTTCCTGCCTTATAGTAGATTAATCAAATTTTCTTTATTCCCTTCTATGCCCTCTATTGATTTGGAAAATATTGTTAGTATTTCTATTCTTAAGTGGTTGCACTGAATATTTAACAGACATAACTGACTTGAAGTTAACCAGCATCACTACCAAGATCCTGTCTTCTCTATTTGATTTCCTTCTTATAGGAGCAATTTTTTAGTACTTATTTCACTGATATTCAGTATGCAGTAAATTGTCTCAGTTTTTGTTTGGTATAGCTTTATTTCACGCAATCACTTCTCTCCTAAATGAGAGCTTTGTGGAGTTTTCCACACTAATGGTTATTTTCTCTCTGTATTTTAAATATACTATTCCTTTGTGTTCTGGGCATTAGTTTTGTAGAAAAGAAATTTGCATATAAGCTAAGATCTGTGGGGCGGGGGGTAAGTCATCTTTTCTTCTATTGGCCCTTGCCATTTTTGTTGACTTTGGTGGTTTTCAAATTTCCAATGGTGCATGCAGTGGTCTTTAAATACATTGCTTTAGATTTTATGGGCTTCTATTTCCTGGGACTCTTGATTTTCAGTTACTCATGGAAATTCTCAGGTATTATGTCTGAGTATTGGCTCTCTGGCATTTTCTATGCTCATCTTCTGGTAAACCTGTTAGACACATGTTGAAATTTATTATTCTACCCACTGTTGCTTAATCTCTTTCTCATATTTTCCATTTCTTAATCACTTTTTTGCTATGATCCTAAGGATTTACTCCAATCTTTCAGTTCTCTGATAGACTCTTGAGAGTAATCTAGTAATCTATTTAACCTGCATATTGCATTTCTAGATATGTTCTTCTTTTTCAAATCTGCCAGTTCTTTGTTTACAGTGTTCTATTATTTCATTATGGTTTACGTGTGTGGGTTATATGTTCTTTATATGTTTTATCATTTTAAACACACAGTTTATACTTATCTTTTATATTTTTCTATTATTTCAAGTTGTTAGTCTTGAGAAAAATATAACTCGTGTTTAGTCTGTCTGTTTACTCTTTCTCCTGTGGAATATTTCCTAATGTATTTGGTAAATTTTGTGTGTGTGAGATATCTGCAATAAGGCTTTTTGTTTTCTTTCATTTTTACTGTTGTTGTTTTCATTGGGGGTGGGAAGTACTGTTTGCTCTGATTTGTGAAAATGTCCCCTACCGAGACATTGTGTCTTTACTTTCATCAAACGTTTAGGAGCATCACAAGTAGAGAGCCAGTTTTTGTGTTAATTTCTCAGCTTGGACTTCAATATACCTTTGCATTGTTCACGCTGTAGGTTCTTTCACTGTTTTTTTTTCCTTGTGGGAGATTTTTTCCCAATCAGACTCCCAAACAGGAACAAGATTCAAAGAGAGAGAATTTCCTAGTGCCCATTTCACAGAGCATTTTCAAATTTGCACAGTTTGGTTTCAACTCATGACCTTGCATGGGCCATGGACCATATCAGCTAGTCCCGCAAGGGCCTCAATGGCCCAGTGTCCTGCTGTTAAACTCAGTATCTCTGTCCATTATGTACTCATCCCTAACCTTTTACTCAGCTATTACCCCATCAATTTGCATTCTTACTACTCTAGCTTTGAGGTTTTGGGTTGTTATCTTTTGTCTTGGCAGGTAGAAATTTCCCTTCTGTTCTTTTAAATTTGCAGGGAACCTAATGTTTGGGTTATATTTTATAGGCCATTGTTATGTGTCTGTAGTTGAAAGTGGCTCTATACGAATTTAGGCCACCATGATGCTAAAAAAAATAAGTTTATTGCCTTCTTTTTCCAATTAGTGAAGTATCATAAAAAGTTTTGGCTAATAAAGGTTTCCGATTGGGTGAATTACACATAATTCAGAATTTTATTCTAATATATAAATAGAGGTAGAAATAGACCTAGTAAATTGAAATATTGAATTCTATGGGTTAAGCAACCATAAAAGAAAAAATTGATAAAATGAACTTAATCAAAATTTAAAATTTCTGTTCATCCAGAGATACCATTAAAAAATGAAAAGCAAACATAAACTGGGAGAAGAATATACTCAATAGCTACATCTGACACAGAACTTGTATTCCGAATATATAAAATTCTCTTATAAAATATTAACTTTTAAAAATCTTAATAAAAATGGGCAAAAGTTAAGAATAGATACTTCACAAAAGAAAACACACAAATGATTATTAAGCATAAAGAAAGGACTCAACATTATTATTCCTCAGAGAAATGAAAATTAAATCCACAACTAGACACTATTTCGTACCTACTAAATTGGCTAAAATTCAAAAACAGACAACGTCACCAAATGTTGGTGAAAATGTAGAGCAATGGAAACTCTCCAAAACTTCAGGTGGGAGTGTAAATGTTGTAGCCACTTTGGAAATGGTTTGGTAGTCTCTTATAAACTAATTGTATATCTACCTCATGACCCAGTAATTCCACTCTAAAGTATTTACCCAAGAGAAATATGAACATATCCACCAAAAACTCAGTACAAGAATGGTCCTTACAGCTATATTTCTAATGGTAAAAATATGTAAACAACCCAAATGTTCACCAACAGGAGAACAGATAAACAAATTGGATTCTATTTATACAATGGAATACTACTCAGCTCACAAAAATGAGTAAACTACTGATATGCACAATAAGATGCATGACTCAAAAATACTATGTTGATTGGTGGTTGCCAGAGGGGAGGGCCTTGGGGGGAGGGTGAAATAGGAGAAAGAGATAAGAGATACAAACTTCCAATCATAAAATAAGTAAGTCATGGTGACGTAATATACAGCACAGGGAATACATTCAACAATATTATAATAACTTTGTATGATGACAGAAGGTTATTAGTCTTAGGGAGATTTTTTTGTAATGTAAATAAATGTTGAATCACTGTGTTGTATACCTGAAACTAATACAATATTGTATGTCAACTATACTTCAATAAGAAAAATATTATGTTGAATGAAAGAAAACAAACATGAAAGAGTATATATGAATCATATGAATCAAAAACAGGCAAAACTAATTTATAGTGATAAAAAACACAACAGTTGTTGCCTCTGCATGTAGGGATGGGGTAGGGACTGGAAGGGAGCATTAGGGAACTTAATAGAGTAATGGAAATGTTCTATACCTTGACTGGAAAGTTAGGGTTACATCAGTAGATACATTTGACAAAAGATATTAAATTATTCACTTAAATACTGTTTGTAAATTTTAACTAAGTTTAAAAAATATTTTAAACCTGTATGTAATAAAGTATTGAGAACAGATATTTTAAAATCTTGTCAATAAGGACAAGCAAAAATGTGTTACTCTAAAATAGTTTTTCTGAAGTTCCACTTTGGCCAGTGCACCTGTCTCAACGCTCTCTGTATCTAGCTTTGAAGTTGTGTATTGTTTCTTACGCCTTCTAAAATCATAAAACTTTCTATTTTTATGAATAGTAGCTAAAGAAGGAACCCTAAAAGAATTACTAACCACACAGCTATTTCACTCTTTCAAATAAATGCCATTAAATAAAATGCTTCCATCGCTAATGCTTTGGGCTTCACCATAGTAGCTGAAACCAAGCTTTTTTTTCACCATCAACTATAAAGATTATGAAGGTGAACTAAGAGGCAATTCTGTAGCTGATGTGTAAGGCAGAACCAAACACAGCTTGTCCATCTGTAGCTCTCAAGTTTCTGTACTGCCGTCAGGAAGAACAGTGTGGGTTTTGTCAAATTCAGCACACTTGACATGGATATTTAAGACACACAGGGAGCAGAGATTTACAGCATGCTGCCATTTTTAAACAAAAAGTTTCTCTTATGCCTATAAAGTCAATGAGAGAGTACTAGGAGCACACTCCCTGAGGAACTGGTCCTTTCACACATACTGTCATAGCAGATGCAGCAGTGTTTCAACTACCTCACCTCTGGAAACTGAGTGAGGAGTCTTGAAAGGCTTTGTGAGGTGCGACAGGCAGGAGAGAGCAATGGGTGAGAAAAAGGATCGAGAAAAGATATGGAAGCAAACAAGTCATGAGACTTGATGGTAAGTCAGGGGCTTCAGATAAGTCAAAGATTTAGAAAAGTTTTCCTAAAAACTCTCTCTTATGCAAAGGAAAAGTGACTGTCTTGTTTTGATTTGATTTGATTTGTTCTTACGATATCTCATTGCATAAAATAAAAGGAAAATAAAGAAGGTGAAAACAATAGCTCACCCATCTCTTCTCTTCCCTAATAATCGAGTTGGGCAGTCTGTGTCCATCTCTAATTCAAAAGACAGAGATGCAAAATGAACAGAGTTGTATCCTTGCTTTGTCTTCTTGGGATTATATTACCTCATTTCTCCTATTACAACCTTAGTGTAGGTCACCTTTGATTCTCACCTAAATGTCTGAAAATGCCTCCTATGTTACCTCTCTTTTGTGCCTTCTAATACATTCACCATCCTATACTCAGTGTTATCTCATTAAAATACACATTATACGGTGTAACTTGCCTTAGGAAAACCTCTAGAGGCTTCTGATTTCTCCAGACTCCTTTCTGAGGCCATAAGAATCTGGCAGGCACTATTCTGCTTATCTTCCTTGTAAAGATAATGGTAAGTCTTGGAGGTATTAGATTTGGATGGCTATCCCTTGATATCAGAGGAGGTGATCGCTGTCTGAGGTATACAGGAGTGATTAGTTCTGGCCGATAAGCATAACATGAAGTCTGCTGCAGGGCTTCTGGGAAATTTTGTCCTCCCTGAATGGAAGGAGGAGGAGGAGAAGAGTGGAAGCGGGGAGGAAGGGAGGGGAAGGGGGGGAGGGAAAAGAAGTCAAACAGTAAAGAAAATTCTTTTCCCCGAGTGTTTGCTATTTCTTGTTTCTGAAATAAATTGTGTAACTATGTTATACATGAAGATATTGCATCCATCCTGCAACAGGAGAGTAAGGTGGAAGGAACTGCAGAAATGTATTCTCCATCCTCTGGCATTGAGTTGCTGGGGAGAAAAAAAAAGAAAAGAAAAGAAAACCCTGCATGGCTATCATTCCGGTCTGTCTGTCCATCATGTTGGCTTGATTCCAAGATCATCAGGCATCTTTTACTTCCATGAATATGCAAATTTTCTTCCCACCGCAGGGCTTTGTCAGGCTGCAATATGAAGTGGTACAGGGTATATATTGAAATTATAGGAGGCTTAACTCACATTTGGTTTCTTCACATATTTATATATTTATTACAGTAATTATCCAGCAATGTCTCGAGGAAGGGGCATCATTTTCTACACCATACAAAGCACCATTCAGACCACAACTGGCTTTGCACTTGCTCTTCCTTCTGATGGAAACACTTCCTCTGAAGTGTATTTGACTATTTCTTTCTCATCCTTCAGCTTTCGATGGATATATCATTTCCTCAAAGAGGTTGTCCATGGGAACCCTATGTAAATGGTACTGCATCATTCTCTCACACAGCCTAGTGACATTTCTTCATGACCTTTGTCAATATCTGAGATTATTTTGCTTGTTCACTAGCTCTCTTTCCACTACTTGTTAAGAGCTCTAAGAAAAGGACTATATCTTTTTCACTGTTAAGTCACCAGCCCTTAGCCCAATGTCTGGCATATTGAGGGCACTCAGTGTATGTTGAATGAATGGATGGGATACAGAAGGAAAGCAGCAAGTCAGGAGGGCAGGAAGGTAGAAGGGAGAGAGGGAGGGAGGAATGGAGGGAGGGAAGGAGGAAGGGAAGGAGAGAAGGTTTACTTGAATTGAGGCACACCTGTATTTTGTAATAACCAAATCTGAATTAAAATCAAGTCAGAGAATGAGCAGCTCTGGTTGTTATGATTAATATCAACTATTTTGTTATTGTTACCTTTATTCAACTATCAGTCTGCGTAAAGATAACAATAAGAATATATCTTGCTAAATATACCATGAGGAGACACATGGGTAGAAAGTCTGATTATGAAGGAATCTTTCAGCTCTAACTTGGAAAATTCACTCTGGCAGCGTCTCATGGGGAAAAAATAACTTCAAGAAGGGCTCAGAACACTGAGTTAGTTACTGTCAAGAGTAAGTCAGTGCAAGTTATAGGTTGTTTAAATTTAACAAGAAAATAAAAAGGGGAAAGATGGGTAAAGACAAATTACCAGGGTGACCAATTCTTAGAATTATACTCCAGAGTAAACAAGCTGGATCCAATCTGTAAACCCCAGCATCCAGAATTTACTGTCCAATGGTATAAACAGGCATCCCTATCTTTCTAACCCTACCTTACTCCAGCCTATGAACCTGAATATTTTCTTCCCATCTCTCATAATTTGACCTCCAGCATTCTTGATCTTGGCTTAACTATACTGCATTCCTCTCATTGTTGACATCTGACAAGTTTTGTCACTGTCATTTTGTGCTTTGATGATCATGGAGCCCCATCTGATGTAGTCTGGATCCCTGAGATCTCATTCTGGTCTGACAACCAATGAACTGTGCATCTGTGATTGGTTTTGGTCCGGTTTTTCTTATTTGTACAAGATACACATGAAAATATTCTCTCTAAATTCCATTTCTAATCTTTCCAGCTAAGGATGTCATATTTGGTGGGCAGTTCCAGCAATCAACAGATTCATTTCCACTAAAGATATTGATGTGCTACTAGTGGTGAATGGCAGGGCCCAACTTGTAGATGCAATTTTGGAATTACAAAGCAAATGCTTTCCTTTAAAATTGCTCTTTTAATTATCAAAAGAAATGAACGTTAAATATCTTTATTTGGGTTGATTTTGGCTGTTGATTGAACTTAAAAATGCTGTTGATTCAGAGAAACCAAAAGGTTCGGTGTGATTGTCTACCCTTCTAAATTAAATTTTCTCCATAAAAATTGGCTTTTTTCTCACCTCCACATCTACTCTATAAACTCATTCTGTTAATTCCATTCACAAAATATATATGGAGTCCATCATAACAGCTGCCACCGTCCTGGTCTAGGCCACCAGCTCTCAGTGGGTCCATGGCCACCACTTCCCCCACTGATCTCCCTGCTCTCACTGTTGGTTGCAGAGTGACATTCTGCATAGGGAAGCAAAAGGGAACTTGTACCTATGTCATCCTGCCGAGGAAAATATTTCACAACTTCCCACTGTCCTTAGGAAAGAAATAGAAAGTCTGCATGAACTGGCCCCTAGCCATCTCTCCAGCCTCCTCTTCACCTCACTCACTGATCCTTTTTCAGTTCCAAGGAGAAAACACCTCCAACTCTGACCTTTTTGGAGGAGGTGGGACTCACAGCTCTGTCGAAGGAAATCTTCAAAAATCCTCTCCTCCAGTCTCCAATAACTCAATCCTTTTTACACCCTCCGTGTTTATGACAGATTTGAGATTCATTGAGGAGTTAAGACTACCTGCATGTAGGATGTCTCAAAACTCCCTTTGATACCATACATAGCACCTTAGTGTCTAAATTGAATCTTTCACTTTCATTACTAAACCTCTATATACATCAGCTTTTTCATCTGTCAAATGGGAATAATAGTATCTGCCCTTTAGGATTATCATAGGGCTTAAGTGTGTGGTATGTCTGTGTGTCTGTGTGTGTGTCTGTGTGTATATATCAAACATAGTAAGTAAGCATTCATTTTTTGTGTGTGTGTGGTCCTGGGAATATAGTGATATCTCATTGCCCTTTTCACATGTTTTAATTACTGTCTGAGCTAACATCAGCCCTTCTCTGCTCAGCTGTATCTGAGTGAGGCCGATCATTCAGCGTATCCAGGGGAAAGGAAGGAAAATAGGCTAAGGAAGAGATAAGGAATAAAGAAATTTTCAAAGCAAACTGTTTAGATAACTGTATCATTCATTTTTTATTTTTCTATTTTTGAAAAGTAGGCTTCAAAAAATATTCCTAAAATTGGTATATGCTTTATCTTCTCTCCCTGGTCCACTAATCAGCTTCAGGTTGTTGGTTTTGTTTTTTTTTTTTTCTATCATCAGAGTATTGAAAAAAGCCTGAAACACTGTTGCCTTTTGAGAAAAATTAGTTCTCAAAAGTACAGTTCTTTTACCTGTACATCTATGTACGGACTACCATCCCTCCAAAAAATGACAAGAACTATGTTGCCCAATTCTCAAAGCAATTATGAATTCACTTAAAATTATCCCATGATCACCCCTAGCATAACATTAAAAATGTATTCAGTGCTGAATTAATTCCTGCAGTCAATATTTATTGCTCATTTATCAATGGACTATTTGGTCCTCAGGGGACCGATAATTCCCACCTGTGTTTTCTCAGCCTTACACCATTCTTGATATGACAAAGCACAAAATGGAGGTCTGCTGAACAAATACTCAATAAAGTCTTGATCTAAAACTGCAAACAGAGCTGTGAAAATTAAATCCAGTAAGACTTGCCTCTTTTTTTCTACTTGCTTTAAGCATATTTCATGACATAATACCTTGCATTTTTTAGGATATTTTAATGTTTTTAAATTCATATATATCAAGAAATGAAATTCACTCAAAAAACATTGATATACTTTATTTTTGTTAAATGTCTAAAATCATTTTTGAAATGGGGCAGAAACAAAAAGTAATAAATACAATCCTATAAGATCATGAATTATTCCTATTCTCAGAGCTTTCTTATATAAAAAACAGATGCTAGTACTCATAATTAACTATAAAAGTATCTACTTCTTGATTCCCCTTTTAAATTTAAAGTCTTATACTTAAATACACATCATGTAATAATTTAATCACTTTCCTAGATAAAAAAGAAGCAAAAATATGTCAGGCTAATATGACCAATAGTAAAACACTGTTCATCTTACAGATGAATCTGAGTTAACAAAGGTAAATTTTTTCAGGTGTTAATTTCCAAAAATTAATAAAGATAATTTTTTTCTATTTTACTCAAGATCTAGGCTAACACACAGATGTTCCTGTCTTAACATAGACTTCATTTTCACAGTCCAGAAAAACATTATATTAAATATCACCCCCATCTCGAAGATTCCCTGACCCTATAACCAGATGTCAATTCAGAACTCTTATAATATTTTGTACCTCTACTCTGTTGCTTACTTAATTTCCCTGAATTATAATTATGGAATTATCTTTCCTTCCTCTTCCCCACTCTCCACCCCTATCATAAATCACTTAAAGGCAGGAATTTTTGCCTTCTAATTTTTATATTACCCTTCACAGGGTTCTAAATTATGCACTTAAATCTATAGATTCTCAGTAAGCTTCATTGAATTGAAACTTATACAACAAAGAAGTTTGCATTTTTCTACCAATCTGCAAAGCTGCATATTTTTATAAAATCAGTCACGAAAATTATCCTTTGCTCAAATAAAGGAAACAATTTTTGTTAAATCTAATATCCATTTGATCAGTCAGGAAATAATAGGTGCTAGTGGCTACCATCTACAATTTTTCATCCATCATTTGCGTCCCCTTTCTTTCAAGAGGCATCTGTACCTACCATATCCCTTTGTGATGGGATTACGTGAGACAAAAGCAAATTCCTAGTGTCAATACCTCAAACTCCAAACACCACCTACGGTGTTTGACTGACACAACATATACCTTTAACAAAAGCTGTCTTACAGAGACTACAGGAAAGAGACAGGCAGGCAGACTTCAGACAGCGACTTAAAGTGACTGCCATTCTTCTTTTGACAGTTTCATTTGACTCTAGCTCAAGTCAACTTATCTTCCTAGCCCACATAGTTTCTAATTTACAAGTGACTAGCGTCTTAGGAAAAGAGGGGCAAGGAAAGGAAACATTAGCAGGGCTTAGGAAAGCAGAGTAGCGGAGTTTAGTGCTTCAGTTTTCTCTGGAAACAACACCTCACACTTGCATTTTTACTTTGGATCCATATAAGAAAAGTGGACTGTGTGAGATTGACTGCTGTTATTTTTGTCTAAGATTCATTTCCCATTTCCTTTTAGTAACAGCACCTTTGTTTTCCTTTGGGTAAACAACCCTCCCCCGTTCTCAGTCCATGACAGTTCAACCAATACACATTGTGTCTCTGGGAGTGGGTGCATAATCCCATCTAGTCTGTCAGCTTATTCCATTCTCCATCAGTAAGGAAGCTTTCATCTACAAGAGGAAACCAACTAAAAGTGATAAATCATAATTAAATAACCAATTCCAGGTTATTTCAGTGGCTCCGTAATTTCAAGCTGTTGTCCTTAAGTTTCTCTTAGCTTTTCCCTCATGGTCACATGGCTGCACCTACCAGTAAGAGGTGGGGGAGGGATGCATGCTAAGGTGGAATGAGAAAGACACTCTTCTCACACTCATCTCGCCTTTTATCAGGGAGAGAAACCTTTCCCAGAAGTCCCTCAGGAGACTTCTGTTCACATCTCAATAGTTACAACTGGGTCACGTGGCTGTCCTCAGTAACAATAAGGAATGGAAAATCAAGTATCTGTTTTATTCAGCTTTTATAGTGGGAGGAAGGTGAAGAGGTCAAGGGAAGCACGGCTTGCTGAAAAATCACTTCGGGGGAACCATCTGATGTCATCTGCAATATATCTCTTTGACCATGGTGGTTATGTCAAGGATGGGCATTTAAGCCAAGCCAGGCCAATGGAGCTATGATATGAGTTCTCTTAATTGATAAGTTCTCTTAATGATCTATATCTAACCAATTTTCTGCTTTAACTAATACTCTTCACGTCTTCAGTAAAACATAGTGACTGGTAATTACACACACTGAACATGGTCTATCTAGTTTAACAATTTTGTTATCCAGTCATCACTGTTTCTTCTCAAATTTACTGTAATCATAAAATGCTATTAAATATTGAATACACTAATGAGATATGAGTAAAAAGAAAGGTGTTATTTTTATGACAAGTTGAGTGCTTTGGAAACAAAGACTAGATAAAAGAAAATCCTATAGAGTTAGATATGGGTGAGATACCATTAATAAAAGAGGGGGACAATTATAAACATCCATACAGTTTCTGTGATTTGACTGCATCAAAAGTTTCTGCTTCACTTTAAATATGCCTAAATTGAAATCATAAATGTTTCGTCATGAGATTTATAAAAGAATAAAAACAAGGGGCTCTACTCAGGAACTCAAAAAAAAAAAATTACTGCAAGCAGTTCCACCTGAACCAGATAAATGTAAATAAATAGTGTATTAGTTTCTTATTTTGCTGTAAATAATTATCACAACTTAGTGGCTTAAAGGAGCACAAATTTATTCTCTCACAGTTCTAGAGGGAGGAAGTCTAAAATCAAGTAGTTCTCACTTGACAGGATTATATTTCTTTTAGAGGCTTAGGGAAGAATCTGTTTCCTTGCCTTAGAGGTCATCTACATTCCTCACATCACTCAACTACTTGCTTCCATCACTACATTCCCTATTTCTAATTCTGATCTTCCTTCTTCCCTCTTACAAAGTGTGTTGTGATTACAGTGGGCCCACCTTAATAATCTAAAATAATCTCCCCGTCTCAAGGTCCTTAACCGTCACATTTGCAAAATCCCCTTTATCATGTGAGGTAACATATTCAGAAGGTTCTGGGGATTAAGATATGGAAATCTTTGGGGGCCCATTATTCACTCTATGACATTCTCTTCTTTATTTAGACCAGTTTGAGTTAATTTTCCATATATTTCAACCAAAGTTTCCTGAATAATACAACACGTAGATTTAAATGGATGAGTCAGGAGGCATCAAGGATAAGGATTGATGAAAATGTAAAAGGACAAGGAAAAGAAGAACAAAAGACACAAGAAATGAATAATAGCAAGGTAGAATCTATTTAAAAATTACATGAGCATGGAAGAAAATATAGAAGGATAAACGTCACTCAATAAGAGAAGACCCCCATCAGGAGATGGAGACAATGGGTAAAAAGAGAGAAAATGGGGAGAAGAGTTCCAGCATATCATAAAGAAAAACACAAACCAAAAAAATAAATAAGTTGTATTGAAGTCAATAAGGGTCCTCTTTGAAGAAATCAAAATGCATTTTGGAGTGTCATTCTAAAGCTAAAGTAATAATCAAGTGCAATATTAGTAAAAATGGGCCCTATCAATGTCAAACTTGCTTTTTCCACACCTTACATCTTTCTCTCCTATCTTCTGCAAGGAGAAAAATGATTTTGAATAAGTCAAACAAGTTTCAAAATTAGGGAGGTGTCCTTAGTTGGCAAAAGCACCTCATCAAATAATTGAAGACTACACAAGGAGATAAGTTTCAACTTAATTGACAGATATAAATTTTATTTAATAATCAATCAGTAACTAGTGTCTACAATGTGAAGACTGCTGGGGGAAAGTTACCATCTAGCTTCCTTCCAGGAGTTACACGCAATCTGAGAGATGAGACAGCATGTAGAGAGAGTCTCACTCCTCCTGCCCTGAGCATGTAATGTATAAACATCTGCTAGTTGAATGGGAAGATGTAAGACTTCGTCCCTCCCATCTCCACTGTACTAAGTGTCCAGAGATCATTTTGAGACAGAAGATGGTGGGAGGAGGAATCATCTCAATATAAGGAAATAATTTCATGTGCTAGGACTTGAGACACACATAGAGCACTGATCTCACTCAGGTGGTGACCATTTAACTTAGTTTTTTTAATACAATAGGATTTATCTCATGTTCACGTCACAGTTCCATGCAGTCGTGTGGGGGCAGAATTCTTCTCCATGTAATCATCCGTATATGTCTCTGGCATCTTGTAGGATCCCAGCTTCCTCACTGGATCCTCTGCATCTAGTCAGCAGTCAGGGAAGAAAGCATGAAGGATGGTCAGAAGATTTAGTGGTCTGGCCTGGGCTGGCAGTGGCACACATCAGTTCCTCCCACACTCCAATCACCAGAACTCAATCATATGTCCCCACTTAGATGCCAAAGGGCTGGGAATTAGTCCAGCAGTTTGCTCAGAAAGAGGAGAGCCCATCTCTGCCACAGTTTCCCTTCCCTTACCTCTTCAAAATGACTATTTAACTTAGAAAGCAAAGTGAACCCTAGCAATGGTTATCTTGCCCTGAAGAATCAACCCATGGTCACCTAGATTTTGCTCCAAAAGGGAAAAGAGCAATCTGCCTTCACAGTCCTGTCCTGGGCTAAGAGACTCCTGCTGAGTCTAGACTAATCCCACCCAGAAGCATCAAAACAGCAAACCCTTTTCTTCTAAGTCAATCCTACCTACATAATTGCTTGTGGGCCACAGACCCTTCATGCAAAATGAGAAGGGTGTTTTCATGACAGTCAGTCCCCATCCAGCCTGAAACAGAGGGATACATTTAATTTCTTCCTCCTGACCCAATGCTACTCACAAATTCACAAATAAAGAATATAAAAGCCTAATGAGGGGAGAGAGAAAATTACCTTTAAATCTTTTTGTTGACAAGATTGCCACACTTAAAATCAATAACAATAACGACAACAAAACACAAGTCAATTTCTGTATTAATTTATAAATAACCTCTACTGTTGTGGATCCATTCAGTGACATCATGTCCCAGGCATTATGGTAGGTACTACAATACAATGGTAAGCAAGGCTATTTGACGCTCTGCTTTCGCAGAGCTTAAGATCTAGTGTGAAAAACAGACAATAACTGCAAAAAATAATAATAGGGGGCCGCCCAGTGGCTCAGCGGTTTAGTTCGCGCTTGGCAGCCTGGGGTTCGCGGGTTCGGATCCCGGGCGCCCGCCGACGCACTGCCTGTCAGCCATGCCGTGGCGGCGTCCCATATAAAGTGGAGGAAGATGGGCACGGATGTTAGCCCAGGGCCAGTCTTCCTCAGCAAAAAGGGGAGGATTGGCAACGGATGTTAGCTCAGGGCTGGTCTTCCTCGCAAAAAATAATAATAATAGTAATAATAATAATAAATGACAATAGTGACAAGTTTGACAATTTCATATGTTTGCTCTTGACCTTGGTCATCTCACGCACTCTTGTAACTTTCAACTAGCATAAATAGTCAAGTTCATATCTATTTTTCCCATGTATTTCCTTCCTAGTCATGACATTTTCAGTTCCAATAGATTACTGAATGTATGTCTACATAAGTATGTGCGTATTCTGCCGATATCACAGGTATCAAAAACTGATCCAATCATTTCCCCAGACAAATTAAGTTTTCTTCTGCCATTTCTCCCATCTCAGTTAATCATATTAACTCCCTTCCAGGTCTGTATGTCTATAAGTTTATGGCTGTTAACTCTCTTTAAGCCGTTCCTTGATCTAAGGCTACACTGAGCAGTCGTTTCTCAAATGTGTGCTACTCCCCATGAAAACGGAACCAAACTAAATAAAAGAAGTTAACCCCAAATCCACTCCCAACCTTTGGGAAATAAATTGAAAGTATTTTTCTTACTAATCAGAGGATTTGTAGCATCATCTTTGCACATAGTAGACAGCAAATTAATATTAGTTTGCACGTCTTCCATGTTGAGACTATCACACCACTTTGGTCTTTTCCAGGGATTGTTTAATACACATGCGCATGCACACACACATCCCACATTTTACTTAAATTTAGTATCATCTTCTGTTCAGGCACCATATCTGAGAAGTCCAACCTTCTATCTTAACTTTGAAGAACTGAAAAGTATGAATAAACGAAAGTCAGATCAAGTGGTTCGTTGGTATATGTTTTTTAATCCATTTTATTACTGCTTTCTTAAAGTTGTCAGTGTACAATCTTGAACTTAGCAGGCATAGTAGTTTTCAGGCAAAGGAGTTGGCATATCTTCCATTGTCGTTCAGATGCTAGTTTGCAATAATTTTCTGAAATCCACAGGGGATGTTTTGGAGAGAAGCTGTGAAACAGCTAATCAGAAAAAGATATTCTAATGCTTAGTTATATTACAGTGTAGCAGAGGCTCCTGGGGGATATGGCAGAAGCCCCATTGGTTGATTCATTTTAACAGGGTTGACTAAAGCAGGAAAAACAACTATCAGAGGAAATCTCACACTGGTAATTCCTAAAATGAGCTGAAACGTGTGTTACCTAATTTCTGTGATGTTCGTATTTTTTTAAGAATTCGCCTTTATTTTACTTTCTCTTCTTTTATCTTCTTTAGTTCTATATTTCAAATCCACCAGCATCTAAGATTTATTTAATTTCTACTATGAGTACTGAAGCATTGACAAAAGGAAGAGAGACATTCAGAAAACACAAGTGAAAAAAAAAGCCAATGCAAGTTAAACTCCATAATTATCCCTATTTGCTTTTTAGGTGTAAATAGATGGCATGTATATACTAGGCATTGCTTTTGGAACATTACAAGCCAGAAAGTTGCCATAGCAACCTCAGCCACTGATAACCTCCATGAGAAATGAATTCCCAACAGGGATTGAGTCCTTGGCAGTTTACACAGCACTTTCAAGCCATAAATGCACTCATTATTTATCATGATCACATAATTAAGTAGAGCTGTTAATATTATCCTTATTTTCAAGTGACAAAACTTCAGCTTAAAGAGGCTAAAAGACTTGTCCAGGGTCATGTTAACAGGTAAGTGGCAGGCTCAGAACTCAATGTCGTGTCTTCTGTTTGTAAGAATCTTACACTTTCCAAAGTCAGCCTAATTATCAAAGATAAGAATATATCCATATTTACACTAAATATTTTAAAAATATGTAGGACTTATGGAATGATCTAGCTGAACATTGCCTTGTTGTTTTTAAGGTAAACTTAAGGTCTAGAGCCTATGGGTTTGGGAGCAAAAGTCTTCCCTTGACAGCTTTGATTTGAGCAGTTAGCCATGGTGACCACATTAACAGATAATCCTTTCAGATTCACTGATCGCAGCCAGTCCCACCTTGTCAACTACTCTAGTCCAATTTCTGAAATGGGGCTTTCTCTGAAGACAGGAAAATACAGCTTCTCCTTCAAGATGGAGGCATGAAAAGAGGAACTATTACAGGAGAGATGAACATATGCGAGAAGACAAGTGTTCCACATCTGAATTAAGAATCGTGGTATCAATCAATCAAGCAATACCTATAAATCAGTGGCTTTCCACTGGGGATTGTTTTGCCCCCCAGGGGACATTCGGCAATGTCTGGAGATGTTTTTGGTTGTCACAACTGGGGGATTCTATTTGCCTCAGGTAGGTAGAGGCCAGGGATGCTATTAAATATCCCTCAATTCACAGGACAGCTCCCACAGCAAAGAATTATTTGGCCCAAAATGTCTATAGTAAAGCTGATGAGAAATCCTGCTATAAATATGCTGATAATTAGATAGTTATGCATTTAATTATCTTATAAAAGTGATTCTTACAATTGGTTTGTCTACAGTTTACGATTAAAAACTTTTTAAAGACATTACTAAATATCACATGGCCATGATAGAAAAGTGAGAAAATACAAATAAGCATAAAGAAAAAAAATTGTCACCTTAAATCCCACAAGCTAATGATAAATGCTTTTAACTTTCTGGTGTCTTTTCTTATAGACATCTCACACAAATATTCACCTATATATCGACACTCTGTGACAAAAATACAATCATGTTATACTTTCCTGTAATTTCCCAATATATTGAGAATAATCCACCTGTCAATAAATCAAGATTTACCTCATTATTTTTGATGACTCACTAGTAATCAATTTATGGATGCAACAAATTATATTAAATCTTTTAACAGATATTTAGATAATCTCCATTTTTCTTGCTATTATAAACAATATGGTCATGAATATTCTGATGCATAAATTTTGGTGTAAATGTCCGATTATTTTTAGCATATCCTAGAAATAAAATTTTCAGGTCAAGGGATGCATGCAATTTTAGTTGATACACTTTGCTAAATTTCACAATTTAAAGGTTACACTAATTAACAAACTCACAATTAGTGTCCATTGTAAACATATTTAATGGCATATTGAAAATCATTCCTTCAATTTCTGTACCAAAAAAAAAAAAGAGAGAAAAGATCTCATGATGGTTAGATGTATACATGGATGAATGGTCTAAATCCATAATCCTCAGCAAAAACATAATCCTCAATTTGTGGAGCTAAATAAAGATGTTGCTAAATTGCTCTAATCCCCAATTTGTGGTTTTTCAAGTAAACAAAATAAAAAGGGCTGACTTCCATATATACGTCCATTTAGATACTTTTATAACAGGAGAGACGTGGGTGAAATCAAGAATTCAGTAGATGCAGAACTCATAGCAGAAATTGAATAGAAAGAATATAATCCCCTCACAAACCCTCTAAAATATTGGGAACTATGCTGATTTTCCCATTGTTTGTAAGATAGGGTGATGAGACTTTTTTTTACTTATAAAAGGGAAGTGTGTCCCTATTATGCTGGAAGATTTGGGAACACCCAGACCACTGGCATCTGGATTATACATTAAAAATTTTTTCAAGGAGAAAAAAAGAATCCAAGGAAAATGTCGAGGCTTGCGTGTTACTTTTTGTTTTCGAAAGCCAGAGGGGAAATGCCACTGTGGCAGCAAGCAAAAATATTTTGCTGTTTTCATCCCATTTGATGCCTTTTTTGTTGAGTATTAGAAAGATATTTATGAAATGCAATTTAATACATTTGCTAAAAACTAACACAGAAGTGGATTTTCAGCTAATTAACCTACCCTCAAAAACAAGAAGTAGGGAAATGCTTGTTAATGTTTAAGCCATAAGATACACAAAAATGCAGGCAATATTTCATTGTGACACCCAGGAGACCCATGTGCGACACAATATAGAGTCTATGTGTATCTCACTCTCCACAGGAACTAATTTTGAAGCACCAGAATGCTGTGAATTGGCTGTAAAACAATGTTGAAGAAACTCAACATAGAACAGAAGGCACACTTTCCTTAGGAAGAATGCTGATAAAATTTTAATGAACTAACATGTTGTCATGGGGATTTGTTGCTATTCATTAATTCATTGTGCTGCTCCTCTATAGTTTTGCTGAAGTTGAGTGACAAATTGTCAAGTAGCTGTTCTGGTGGTTTACATTGCCTCATTGATACCCTAAACTTAGGGGGTAAATTCTTTTAGAGACTTACCCCATTGCATGTGGGGTGACACATTTTTCAGCATCATGTGCATTCAATTGTATTTCAAATGAAACTCTACCTCTAGGGTAGGTCTTTGACTCTGCAAAACAATGGAAATAATCACAGAATGATTGACAGCCCTGGTCACAGATGGGGACTACCATAGGAGCCAGGGCTGGGGAAGGCTCTACCATACAAAATAGTCAACTGGCCACCTATGAATTAGGGTAAAATCCTCAGTAGAAAAGAATAATTCAATCACAAAATCATAAAATGCCAGAGCTTGGAGGGACCTCAAAATCAGTCTGTTTCATTTTGCAAATAAGAAAACTGAAGATGCCCAGAGAGATAAAGAGTTATAAAGGATGTGAGCGGCAGAGCAAGGATTAGAAACTAAGTATCTTGACTTATGTCAATTTTCTTATCATGGTGCCTCCCTGGGTTTTTCTCTTGTTCTTTTCATTTCCAATAGCTTTCATATCTTTCCCTTGAAATTAGTCTTAGTGGCAAAATAATGTGAAACAATATCCCTGGGTTATAGGAACATAGACAGAGGTGGCCTATCATAAGGTTTCGTATTGTTTTATAAATGCATATAAATTTTATGCTGTAAGTGATCCATGTTTGTGTTAATAGAATTTTTCAAGGCTTTGAGTAAAATGGATGCTCTAGGAAGATTTGGAAAACCTGTCCCATACTTCATCTACCTGCTAGCTGCCTGCCCAATCCATGATAATCAGGTGAGAGTCATCGACCAAAAGCAGTCAGAGCTCAGATTCTGATGTGAGCCACGTATTCTTATTACCGTCATCGTTAAAGAATATTGATGGGTGTGATTCCTGTTTCTGTGCCTTGGTGGAGGCCAGCTGAAAAGAGAAGCCAGACCACTCTGTGGTGACCACGGCATCGAGAAGCAGCCAGAGGTGAAAAACGCACAATCTGCCTCCAAATATTCATGTCATATTTGCAAAGTCAGCCAAAGATCCGTGGATGGAGAGATAGAGAGATTTGGGGGTTTTTTTAAAATCCTATTCTTCCCCCACCTGCCAACTGTTTGAGGATATTAGCTTTATATAAATTTGCTGACATTTCATTTTTGTAGAACACTGAGGAGACTCAAATTCATAATATGCAAATATACTGCATGCCCAAAGCCAAGAGCTAAAGAGGAATTTTTTTTTTAATTTAAAAACTCACTGTTAAACTCCAGTAGCTTCATTTTTTATTCTAAATCCTTGCTACTCAATGTAGCTATTGGATCATCAGCATCACTGGAGATCTGCTAGAAATACAGAATCTCAGGCCACTCCCCAGACTTACCAAATCAGAATCTGCCTTTTAATAAGATCCCCGGATGATTCATATACACATTAAAGCTTGAGAAGCTCTGGGCTACATCACTAATACCAATGTAGCATTCTTACAACATGTAACCCAAACAGAGACACTTATTAGTATTTTACCTCTCTGTTGTTCCCAGCAGGCTAGAGCATAGTACTCTTTAAAAATGTTTCTATTGCTACATTTAAAAGCTGGCTTAACCAGGTATCATGCACATAATGAAAATATTTGCTATTCCTGACTTCCTCACAAGAAATGCGCCGCTTATAAAATCCTAATACATTTTTATCTGCTAATGGCTATATTCAACTAATAGCAGTAGCTAACATTCACTGGGGGCTCTCTATGTGCCAGGTACTACACAAATTAGATAATATACACTACCTGATTTAATTCTCTCCACAATCCAAAGATGAGAGCAATAATATCACCTTCATTTTATAGAAGGAAAAATTAAAACACAGAGGTTAAGTTGCCCATCTGAGAACACAGCATGATGTAAAGTGAAATTTAAACCCACAAAGTGGAACCTACCATCCACCATATTAGTTTTTGATTAAGCCACCAGCACTGGAAAACAATGCCTAGATTAAAACGTAAATATTTCTTCACTCCAACATTAGTCTTCAGCCATGACATGTTTCTACTTTTTAGAAAACCTAGTGACTAATAATTACATGTCTGCTACACCTATAACAGCCTAAAAAAAAGAGCAATTAGCAATATATTAAGGAAATTTCTAATGCTAATCATTAACTTTAAATAAGTTTTGAAGTCCTCCCAGATGACTGAAATTTTTGATACCCTTTGACTTAGTAATTTTAAATGAAACAAATCTATCCTAAAATGAAAATCAGAAAAAAGTCTAAAATAAATCAGAAATAAGATTTATTTTATGTCTTTTCAAATTTAACTAATATGAAATCCAACATTAAAGTATTACTTGAGTGAATCATGGTATATTCATATACTAAAATATTATGGTGTCATAAAATTATATCTGCAAAGAATTTGCTATGACATGGGAACATGTTCATTAAATGAAAAAAGTTGAGTACAAAATACTATATATCTATATCTATATATGTATTTTTTCTAATATATTTTAAAAGTAATTATCTATGAATGTTTGTGTTATATTTACATTTTTCTTTCTTCTTTACTTTTTGGGGTATTTTCCCAAAAGAAATAGGCATTATTTTACGAGTAACTTTATTATTTCTCAAACTAGGAAATATATGTTCTGTATTCATTAAACCCTAAGAACCAGTTTGACTATTCATTGGAATTCCACAAGATGCATTTAAATTTCAAACTTTTTGCACTTTACAAAGCAGGAACTTTGGCTCATTCAACATGTTCCTGAGTAAATACATGCAAGTAAAAAGTCTCGTTTCTATATAGTTAGCAAACTCTTATTTGAAGATCCCAGGCTCATGTATTTGTTAATTATGGTTTACCATTTAGTTTATGTATATAGCAGATATTTGAATTGATATACATATAAAACACAGACTATGAACTAGAGCAGAATAAAAGCCTAAGTAGATTTTAACTGAAGTCACTCAAGAGTTCCATGGGGACCTATTCAAGAATAGTTACAGATTTAAACACCCATTATCATTGTCTCACTTTAAGACATATACCATTGTCACTTAAAAGTTCCTTTTATTTCTTTCCTTAAACTACTAACGATCATGAACTCTTCCAAAGTAAATTTGCCTTTGAAATTCTTGGTTTTGAATGCATTTTTTGTCATACACAAGGCACAATTTCACACACACACCCCCAAATTTATATTCATTTCCTGATGAATGGGACTACTGGTCACTTTCAAAATTATCTCCATGAGCATACATGTAGTCCCCATGTGCATTATTTTTTTCCCTAAACATCTTACAGTAAACATGAGGCAGATGAAAAAAATCACTAACAATCAAATTAAGTTCGGGTGATCTAGCCATTTTCACCACGGAGTTATGTTCCAGAATCTCATGTTAGCAAAACTTACACAAGCAGTCAAATCCTTGCTTTTTAAATTTAGATGCAAAAGAATGTCCAAAGCAATGGATGACATTTCATCATGTGATTCCCAGTAATTAATTTGTTACAAGCCCCCACCAATAAAATAAGTGCTGAATGATACACTGACTTCTGTTGTCAAACGCATCCCTCTTCTCATTCCTGCCTCTCCGGCTCCTGACGTTCTTTCTCGGTTATTGGTTGACAGTTCAGTGCCTTGAGTGTTGCTCTCGCTGTAGGGTTAGCAGGATAATTGACAAACCACAGGGATCGGATCCCTGGATTAGGATGACCGGACTGTCAAAACAACCATGACATACTCTCACATCAACTTCGACTGCAAGTCAAGGCTGGGAGGGAAACGTTCACCTTGGCAGGGCCAGATGGGAAGTATTTAGTTTAAAATATTTCCCACTGCAAAGTATACTTCAGCAAGGAACAGGAACAATATAATATGGTTTTTTAAATATAAGTCATTGGAAAATGTAATTCCTAGAAAAAAATCATCATGGTCACAGTTAACTCAAGCATTTATTATAAATAAACACCCCAGTGTCTTATTTCATTTACATAATGTATCTTTTGAATTTCACAAAATGTCTTTAGCTTTTATTAGAATGACATATATTTGAAAGAATTCTATCTGTATTGATAGAATGTGTTTATGAAATATTATGTATGTATGTATTATGTATGCACATAATCAAAGGGGAGTGTGTTAACAATCTAGTTTTATGCTGCGTGTATAATTTTGTTTAAAAACAATCTTGTAAACTTTAAATCAAACTGATGCATATATGTAATTCATATTAATAAGCAGCATGCCACAAGTTGTGATATCAATTGGGGGATATATACATTTTTATCTTAAGCAACACAGGTAAAAAATGTTTCAAAAACTCTAACTAAATTTGCCACTTGAAACGTTGTCTCTAGACTTTCAGATTCCCATCATAGATCTTTGAAATGACAGCTCAAGTGACATCTATTTATAATGCAGGCATATTCTCTGTATGAAAACATAGATTGCAAAACCGTTAAAGGGAAATTAAAATGCAAATACAAGAAAGGGTTATTTACTTAGTTCTGTGCCAGCTAACACATGGGATACAGACACCTAGGATTAGAAAGATCCAATTATTTTTTAAATATAAAACTTAAAGAACTTATTCATGTACCACTTGGGTCTTGGAATATGATCAAAATAGGTTTGGAATAGTTAATCAGTATTTCTCCATCAGAGTCAAATTTTTCAAAACATTAAAAAGAAAGAACAAGAAGCATGAGTGAATATTATTTACTGACAGACACTTCAGTTTAACAAATACTGAAATGTTCAAAAATAAGGATTAGAATAAGATGGCGTTAAACTATTCATTTTTATCTTGGCAAACTGACATTTTTTGAAAGTTGCATTAACATTTGTGAATAAGGGAAAAAACACAAAATTTTATCAGTTTCAGCCAAGTCAGTCATTTTTCTAGTACTATGCATCAAAATATCATTTGGGAACAAAGTGTAAATAACCTCACATTTTTAGTGCATATTTTACTTGCTTAAGAAAAAGAACTTTGGTCTAGAGTTGGAAGCAACAAGGCAAGTAGGGTGTTCTGAAGGATACAGTAAATTTTCAGAAACATGTAACTGATAAACACTAATCTTAAAAAATAATAAACTACAAGCAATCGGAAGCATTGTTTCACATGGTAGAACAACCCATAGACTCTTATACTGCCAAATGATCTTGTCCAGTGTTAGTTAAAAGAGAAAATACTGAATGTAAATTAATTTAATCTTAATGATGTCACCATGAATTAGGCAGGATGAGTATTAACACCATTGCTTTAAGGTAAAGAAATTGAGAGGGTAAATGACATTTCTATGTGGCAGAGCCAGGACTTGAACCCACGTTTGAGTAACATACTTAGCTCCTTTTCCTAAAACATAATTACGGGGAGTTCCTCCACACTTGAAAGCAGAAGTAAAGTTCTTTCATATTGCCATTTTTCTTTACGCAGTCATGGCTTTTATTCCATGTATGAACCATATCAGGACATTTCCAGTAAATTATCAAGGAGCCAAATCCTCTCTCTTCTCCTTGAAAGAGAAGCATATACCAAATTATTTGGTGGCAATAATCGTAAATTTGAAGAATATCCCAACAATTACTTTTGACCATGACCTTTGTAATGTAGGTAAGAAAACAATTAGTATATAACTTCACTGTGCATACTACTGCTTCCCCACTTTACAAATGAGCAATAGAAGCTTCCAACTTGTTCAAGATGATCCCAAGGTCACATGATTATAATGGGAAAAAGCCATGATGAGTCTTCTTTCCATTAAATCAGCCTGCTTGTCCATGAAATCCACAACATTTTCACCATTATCACATTACCATTATCATATTACTGTCTGCCGTGGGGTTTAAAATCTTTAAGGTGTTGGATCAGTAGAAATCCTAAACCTTGATAAGGTACTCTTCACCCCAGGCAGAAATATATTTTAAGTATTCAAGAACAAATAAGCTGTGATTCAGCTTGTCACATTCTTTAGTACTGACCTATGCTTAGAGTTCACATTTTTGCTACTTCTAGCAAGAGCCTGACACACAGTAGGTGTTCAACAGGGTTACTTTCCATCCTTTGCTTTTCTCAAACACATGGCTGAGAAATTTTTTATTACACTATGAAAATTTTCTTAACTAGTAACATTTTCCAAATTAAAAATTCAGAAGCAACCAAAGAATACAACAAATTGAAATCAAGTTATAACCAGATGTAAAATTCATGATCACATAGTGGCTTTTTTCCCTGATTGGCAAATAATTAATCATGTTGAAGGGGAGGGTTGATATTCATAGATACAGTTAATGCAATTGTTTTCTTCCCCGTCTGAAATTGCCTTTCCAATGAAGATAAACAAAAAGAAAATATACAAAACTAATAATTCAAATTAACACATCATGCATAGTTCACTAAAAAGGAAAACAATGTAAGAATTCTGAATAGCTTGAACAAAAAGGAAACTTTTTCCTTTGTTACTGATGAAGCTTTTTCAGCTACTTATAAAGTCCTGATCTTGATCTCTACCACAACACTTCCAGAGGGAGAAAAGATTGGGGAGAGGAAGAAACCTGATGAAAGAAATGATAAAGCAGTTAAGGTATAAGGATGTTGATAAAAAGAGAGAAAAAGAAAAATAAATTACAGATTTAAATCTAGAAAATAATGCCAAAGAGCAAGATCAATCCTTTAATTTAAAGAGATTGTTAAATCCCTTAGCAAAAAAAAATCCAAAGAGATTGAATGACTCCTAAACAATCAGAATTTGTAACAATTTCGAGCTGGCAGGAGCTAGGTGTCTGGATTTGCTTCTCAATGCCTCCCAGAGAAGGGTGGAAAGGAGCAGTGGAGAAACACAACTCCAGCATGGTGGGAAATATAGTCCCTCGAGAAAAGGTTGTGAGAATGGCCCAAATCGTCTCCTCTCCATTTCTTCTTCATTCCTATTCCCTGTTCCTTCTAGTTCCTCCAGTGAAATACTGCAGAAGGGGAAGAGGGAGTGGAAGGAAGGGAGTGAGGGAGGAAGGAACAGAACAATGGTGGGGGGGGAAAGGTTGTTAAGGATGGGGTTTGACCACCATAAGGACACATTGGCTTCATGTAGTCCTAGCCAGAGTATACACACTATAAATGTATACACTGTATATACGTAAATATATGCATGTTTATGTGTGTATATACACATATATACGTATGCACACACATACATACAGATGAACACACACAAATATATACATGTATATGTACATACACACATATCCTTTTTAGGAGCACACACATATGTATGAACACACACACACATAGCCATCTCTTCTAGTTAGAGAAAGTAATTTACTCAAATATTACTAATATCACTTATGGGTATTATCACTAATATCACACTTATGGGTGTGAGACAAATATTATGGTACCAAAGCAGGTATACATGCAAAACATTTAGAACTTCTCAAGTTGATTTTTTGTGTGTATTTTTAAGAGTCCTAGGCAAAAAATTCAAATAAGCTTTAACTTTTACAGCCTGGGAACCAATACAGAGTCAGAAAGTTAGCTCTAAAATGCCTGAGGGGGCAAACAGTTGTTTAATGAGGACAAATTGAATAAAATTAAAATGCAGCCTCATAAAATAACTTCTAAATGTAATGTTAGCTCAGTCATGTGGCTCAAATAATATTTTTGCTCAAAGGTACATGAATGTAATCTTAGGAAAATAAAAATATAAAATGACAGAGAAGAAGAAAAATAGTAAAGAATCTCCTGCCATCATATTACAGAAATAAGGAGGGGGTAAAAAATACATAAATAAGATTATAATAATAAGATTTTTATTGTGATATCTCCCTACCTCCCAATAAAAGTTTCTCATGCAAAACATGATGCTTAAGATCCCAAAGAGGTCTAGGTATAAGCCTCAGATGTAAAAAATACGTCTCATTTATGAAGAGAGCTTCAACATAGAATCTTTTTAAATGGTTCATTAGCTTCAAGGCTGATTAGAATTCTATAGACGGAAGCCCTACAATTATTGTTTGATTTTAATTAGTTGAGATATGCACAAGCTAGGCCCCAGCAGTCTTTAAATGTCACTGAGTTTCCCAGAAGCCCAGGAATATCTCACCATCTTCCAGTTCAGTCCAAACTGGCCTCCAGGAAACCAAGAAAAAGCCCAGAAAAATCAAAGAAGTCAAGAGACCCTGGTCACTCCTATTAATCGGCATTTAGGCATGTTAAGTATATTTTCAACTCGTCTGACCTAACCACTCTTAAGGAAACACTTGTTAATAATTTCGTAAAAGAGCCATTGCAATGTGGGACATGTAATCTGGAGGCTAAGCTCAGCCTCCCTGCCATAGTCAGTTGATGAGACCACCTAGAGAGGAAAGCCTGCACCTTCCTCGACCCTTGGCACACACATTCGCTGGGGTCTTTCAACCCACACCTAGAAGACTTCATGAGATCCAGGCAGACATGTGCTGATGGTTCCACACCCACACCCATGCCACAGTGGTGGTTCTGCTACTGTCCTGTTTGACAATGTAGTCCTGGGAGACTGTCCAGGTGTCTCTCTTAGATCTACCAGGTACAGCTTCTCCTCCCAGCAACTGCTGCTCATTAATGTCACAGCTATTTCCTGACCACAAAAGATGGCACATACATAACCCACTTCTATATGATATATGTGTCAACCCAACATTGAACAGTTTTCTATTATGTCACCCAAAACCCCAACTAGCCACCAATCTAAATGAACTTAGACTTCATGTGTTAACATGGACAGATTTCAAAAAATATTTTTGAGTGGGCCGGCCTGGTGGCATAGCGATTAACTTCGTGCACTCTGCTTCGGCGGCCCAGGGTTTGCAGGTTCAGATCCTGGGCGCAAACCTACTCACTGCTCATCAAGCCATGCTGAGGCAGCATCCCACATAGAAGAGCTACAACTTACAACTATGATACACAACTATGTACTGGGGCTTTGGGGAGAAAAAAGAAAAAAAAGAGGAAGATTGGCAACAGATGTTAGCGCAGGGCCAATCTTTCTCAAAATATATATATATTATTTTTGAGCAAATAAACAAATCAAGTTACAAAAATCACCTAGTATAATTACTGTACAAAAATGCATAGATAAAGAAAAATCAAAAACCAGAGAAAGAGAGGATTCACAGAGACACTCCAAATTACAATGTTTTCTTTCTTTAAAAAATAAATAAAATCAACCTACACTTCCAGGAAGATGGAGTAGATATACTTTTCTCCATTCCTCCTACTAAGTACAACTAAAAACCCTGAAAATTACATATAAAATAAACATGAGAAGACTCTGAAAAGTGGGATGAAGAAGGCAGACAAGCTAGGGACCTTAGGAACAACAAAAAAAGTCAAGGTGGTGAGAGCTCTTTTACCTGATATATCCCAGACTTGGAGCTGAAGATGCTGGTAACAGAAATGCCAAATGATGTAGACCAAAGAAGCTCCAACAAAAGCCTGATCTCTGCCGCCGAAGGACCAGGAAATGGCAGCCTTTGATGCTGTTAGTATCGTAGAGTGAATTCCGACGCCCAGCGACCCTGTGCACAGCGGACCCGAACTCTGCCCGGTCTTTTTCACTCCATCCTCTCACCTGGTGATACACTAGACAATGTTCTGCTGCTTTTCATAGGGTTTTCATGGCCAATTGTTTTGGGAGTGGGTGGCCAGATCCTTCTTCCTAGTCTGTCTTAGTCTGGAAGCTCCACTGAAACCTGTCCACCAAGGGTCACCCTGCTGGTATTTGAAATACTGCTGGCATAGTGTTCAGCATCACAGAAACACACAGCTGCCACAGTATGACAACTGACACATGGAAGGTGTGGTTCCCTGACCAGAAAACAAACCTGGGCCACAATGGTAAGAGTACCAAAGCTTAACCACTAGACCACTAGGGCTGGCTAAAAGCAGCCTAGCAAACCAGAAAACCTTTAGACATTAACCACTTGACTGCATCTAAACACTATGGAAAAAAACTGTGGCCCCATTTCTGCCCATACCAGCAGAGGCCAAGTAGAGAGCCTAGACTTCCACTCTCACCAGGCTATAATGAGGCATACCAAAGCTCCTCACACACACACACAACAACCCAACAGGGTGGTGTCAGGGAGGGCTGAGAGCCAGGAGTTTCATCCACACTGAGCAATAAGGAGACACCCACCTCAGAGTCTCAGTGGAGACCAAGTGGGGATTCTGGACTTCCACCCCTATCCAATAATAATCAGGCACCCCACCCTCCTTGCCTGAGTGATGTCAGAGGAGGCCTAGTAAAGAGTCAAGGCTTCATCCACCACCAAGCAGTAAAGAGGCCACCCTCTGTGGTATCAGCAGGGCTATGTGGTGAGTAATTAGAAACAACCCTGCCCTTCTCAGCTAGGATGGTGACAGTGGAAGCCTAGTGGGGGATCCAAAAGTCTCACCTCACCAGGAGTAATGAGGAGTAATGCTCTCCCCCAATCTGTGTCAAGGAGGAGTAGTGAGGAAACAGGACTTCCATTCTTAAATGTCAATAACACATCAGCACCTGCAACCCTAGCCCTGTCAGAGCAGTGACAGTGGAAGCCAGCTAAAACAAAAGGTTTAAATAAGATCCAGAGTCTTATAATGTCCAATATGTCCATGCTTCAAACAAAAATCGCTCATCATACCAAGAGCCAAAAAGATCTCAACTTGAATGAAAAAAGATAATCGATAGATGCCAAAATCAAGATGAAAAAGGCACAAGAATTATTTGACAAAGATTTAAGCAGCCATCATAAGAAGGCTTACATAGGCAATTATGAACATGCATGAAGCAAATAAAACAATAGGAAATCTCAGCTGACAACATAAAGAGAAAAGAAAAAGATATAAAGAAGAACTAAGAAGTATACTGAAATTTTTTAAAAAACAACACAATGAATGGGCTTACCAGCAGGATGGAAGGGACAGAGAAAAGCATCGGTGTTCTTGAACACAGAACAGTAAAAATCACCCAGTCTGAACAACAGAGAGAAAACATGCTTAAAAAAAAACAAAAAAAAAAAAGAACAGAGCCTCAGGCGCCTGTGGGACTATAACAGAAGGTCTAACTTTCATGTCATCAGAGTACAAAAGAGGGCAAGTGGGGAAGTCCTCAAAGAAATAATGGCAATAAAGTTCCAAAATTTGATGAAAGACATGAACTTACAGATTCAACTAAGCAAACCCCAAACAGGATAAGCCCAAAGAAATCCACACCAGGACATATCACAGGCAAACTTCTCAAAACTAAAGGCAAAGAATATAACCTGAAAAGCAGTGAAAGAGAAATGACATCTTAACTTGAGGGGGAAAACAATTCAGATAGCAGTGGATTTCCCAGCAGACACCATAAAGGCCAGAAGGAAGTGGCACAACACTTTCCAAATGCTGAAAGAAAAGAACTGTGAACTCAGAATTTTATATCTAGAGAAAATATCTGTCAGGAATGAAGGTGAAATCAATATATACTCAGATGTAGGAAAACTAAGAGAATTACCCTAGCTTGAGTTCTCTAAACAGAAAGGAAACAATAAAAGAAGGAATCTTGGAACATCAGGAAGTAAAAAAGAATGGGAAACAGTAAATATACAGGTAAGAACAATGCATTTTCTTTCTACTCTTTAGTATTCTAAATTAGATTTAACAATTGGAGCAAAAATTGTAACAATGTCTGATGTGATTCCAAGCTATAGTGATTCTTAATTATAGTATATGGAGGAAATATTTAAAGCACTTAGATTATAAATATGATAAGGTAAAGGGAGATGAAAGAAAGTACATTTTCTAAACTTCACTGAAACTAGTAAAATGTCTACCCCAGTAGACTTTGATAAATTAGGTATGTACTAGGTAATATCTAGAGTAAAGAAATATATTCCATATATACTAACAAATGTTCAAATAAACCACAGGAAGGCAGGAAAAAGAAAAGAGAGAAAAGAAAAAAATAAAATGGCAGACTTGAGCTCCAACATATCAACAACTATATTAAATGTAAATTATCTGTATATACCAATTAAAAGACAGAGAATAGCAGAGTAGATTAAGAAATATGATCCAACTATATGTATATACAAAAAGTACACTTAAAATATGATATAGGTAGGTTGAAAGTAAAAGGATAGAAAAAGATATATCGTGTAAACATTAATCAAAATAAAACAGGAGTGGCATAGTATTACTAAGTGAAAGAAGCCAAACTGACCAGTTACATACTGTATGATTCCAACTACATGTCATCCTGGAAAAGGCAAAACATCGGAGATAGTAAGAATTTTGATCACTGGTTGCTAGAGGTTGGGGGAGAGGGGGAGAGATGAATAGGTGGAGCACAAAGGACTTTTAGGGCAGTGAAACTACTTAGTATGATACCAAAGTGATGGATACATGTCATTGTACATTTGTCTAAACGCATTACACAATTGTCCAAACCAAGAGTGAACCATAATGTAAATTACGGACTTTGGGTGATTATGATGTAGCAATGTAGGTTCATCAGTTGTAATAAATGTACCACTCTGGTGGGGGATGTGGGAATGGGGGAGGCTATGCATTTGTAGGGTCAGGGGGTATATGAGAAATATCTATACCTTCCTCTCAATTTTGCTGTGAACCTTAAAGTGCTCTAAAAAAATAAAGTCTTTAAAAAAAGTATATGGAAAGGCAAAGGAAACTTAATGGTAAAAGAATTTTGAAAAAGAAGAATAAAGTGGGAGGAATCAAACTACGTGACATCAAGACTTATTGTAAAGCTACCATGATCAAACCATGTGGTGTTGGTGGAGGGACAGACACAGAGATCAATGGAACAGAATAGAGAATGCAGAAGTAGAGCCACACAAATGTGCCCAACTGAAGTCTGATAAAGCTTCAAAAGCAACTTAATGGGAAGAAAAGTTTTTTCAACAAATAGTGCTAGAGGAATTGGACATTCATAAGCAAAAAAAAAAAGAAAAAGAGAACTTCTACCTAAACCTGACATCTTATACAAAAATTACCTCAAAATGGATCACAGATAAACATAAAACTATTAACTTTAAGAAAAAAAACACATAGGAGAAAATCATCAGCATTTAAGGATAGACAAAGATGTCTTAGACTTGACACCAAAAGCACAGCCCATAAAAGAAATCCATTGATCAACTGGATTTCATTAAAATTTTAAATTTTGTTTTGTAAAAGACCATGTTAAGAGGGTGAAAGACACGCTACAGACTGACAGAAAAGATTTGCAAGCCATGTATCCAACAAAGAACTTTATATATTTAAAATATATAAAGAACTCTCAAACTCAACAGTAAAAAAACCTACAATTAGAAAATGGGCAAAAGATATGAACAGATATTTCACCAAAGATTTAGAGACATTCATTTTCATTACCTATTAGGAAAATGCAAATTAAAAACATAATGGAATACCACTACATACCTATTAGAATAGCTAAAATAAAAAATAGTTATTTTATTTTTTATGCTGGTGAGGATGCAAATAAATCAGATCAATCATAAGTTGCTGTTGGGAATTAAGATGATACAGCTACTCTGGAAGTTTGTCAATTTCTTTTTAAAAACATGCAACTACCATATAATCCAGCAATCGCACTCCTGAGCATTTACCCCAGAGAAATGAAAACTGATGTTCACACAAAAAGCTGTAAACAAGGGTTCATAGTATATTTGTTCCTAATAGCCAAAAACTGGAAAAAATTCTGATATCCTTCAGTGGGTGAATGGGCAAACAAACTGTGGACCATCCATATCCATACCATGGAATACTACTCTGCAATAAAAAAGAACAAACTATTGAAACATGCAACAACTTGGATGAATATCTAGAGAATTATGCTGAGTTAAAAAAGCCAGTCCCAAAGGGTTATATATGGTATGATTCCATTTATATAATATTCGTGAAATGACAAAATTGTAGACAAGGACACAGATCAATCGTTGCCAGGGGTTAAGGGTGAAGAGGGGGTAGGTGGGAGGAAAGTAGGTGTGGCCATAAAAGGACAACATGAGGGATCCTTGTGGTAACGGCAGTGTTCTATATCTTGACTGTATCAATGTCAATACACTACTTGTGATACTGCACTATGGTTTTGTAAGACATTACCAGAGGGATAAACTGGGCAAAGAGTACATGAGATGTCTCTGTATTATTTCTTAACAACTGCATGTGAATCTATAATTACCTCAAAATAAAAAGATTATTTAAAATATGTGAAGTAAATTATGAGATAATTTGACATAATTTTATTTTTTATGTCAGATTTGGACATTTCCCAATGATTTTCATGCTGTGGAACTCATAAAAATACATATACACTTTTCAATTGTGAGTCACTCTTTTACTTTAATTAAGTGAGATACTAAACTCTCAAAAGCTTTTTGATCTACAAAATCTCACGTAAACATGAGTCTTTCCTGAGTGGTTTATATTTCAGATATACCATCTCATTGTACATTCACAAAAGTCAAATGACAGCAGTTCTCTTCACATCCATTATGTAAATGAGGAAAAGTGGAGTTGGGAAAAGTTGCTGGCATTGAAGAAATTCATTATAACTTGTTAATGATCAAACTTGGAGCAGAACCCCACTTTTATAGAATTTCTATCCAGCGTTCCCATCATCAGAGTAGGATGAGTGATGCAGAGCTCATAGCCTTGAGGGGCCTAGAAGGAAGCTCTAGGAGCATTGGACTCCTGGAGCAAGCAAGGATCAGGATAGATCACAAGCTAGCTCTCAGAAACCTCTCAACCAGAGAATAAAACAGTGACCGTGTGCTTAAGCAACAAGTGTTGGGGCAATGTCCAAGAGAAACAAGTGACATCAGCCACCCACCATTGAACACCAGGGCCAGAAGTCCAGAGACAAACAAGACCAACAACTCTGGACTGGCAGCACCTCAACGGACCAAGGAAGAGAAAGAAGCTGCATACGGCTGCGTGCCCCTGGATCCATTTTACATTAACGTCCCTCTGCGCCGGCACCACTCTAGGGAGGAAGGCAGGAAAGGAAGTTTCCCTTAGAAAGAAAAGAAACAACTCCCGATAAGTATGAACTTTGAACTGACTGAGAAGTTACCCAAATGAAACTAAATACTTACCTGGAAGACACTATCTTAAGTCAGAAAATTTCAAGTTATTTTTATTTGTAAAAATATCTCTTCATCTCCCGTAAGGTACATGGAGCTCCAGAGCAAAATGACAAATCAAATTAAACCAATCTACATTATTTCCAAAACATTTTGTGAGATACTTTGCTGAGCCGAGATCAGCTACAAATATGTGTGATACATGGTTCCTTCCCTGAAGGAGCTTGCAATATATTTCAAGTAACGCCACCTTCTTTTGTTAAGGATTTGGGAAGAGAATCAGAACAAGTGAAAGGCTTTGCTTGCCGCCCTCAGAAGACAGCACGTGCTAAATGTAACTAGCACCGTGCTACACGGCAGAAGGGAGATTTAAAGCGCAGTCTCTTCCTCAAACTTGTCAGGAGAAGCCATCTTGGATCCCTGAAAAGTAAAGAGGAAAACACAACCTAATAACTAATAACTAATCTCTACCACCACCTAGTCTGTTGATAATCACTCTTTAAAGGAATCGCTTTCTGGTCCTTGGAGCTCTAAGGAGTTTCTCCATGTGTCTGCTTATATTTTGGATACATACAAAAGCCTCAGGGGAAGTAGAGGCAAGCCAGCAAAAGTGATCCATCCTCCCTGACTCAGATATGCTCCTGGGTGCACACGTTGGTTGTGCTTAAATGACTTTTCGTGTTTGTGTGTGTGAGGTAGATTGACCCTGAGCTAACAGCTGTGCCAATCCTCCTCTATTTTTGGTATGTGGGACGCCAGCACAGCATGGCTTGATGAGCAGTGTGTAGGTGTGTGCCCAGGATCTGGACTTGCGAACCCCAGGCCACTGAAGCAGAGTGTGAGAACTTAATCACTACACTACCAGGCCGGCCCCTCAAATGACTTTTGACAGCAATAATTATTGTAATCATTTTCCCCTTAAGTAACAGAGTTTAGCAGAACATATTTGACATGAACATTTTGATGCAGATATGTAGATATAGGGGATCTAAAGATGGAAATGCAACTTTTTAAACCACAAATACTACATCCAGCAGATAATTCTGACCCATCCCTCATCTTCACATACCGCTCATCCACCAATACCTCCAAAATTTGTGTGCACTTCTCAAAACTTCCTTCCGAGATCTAGACTCCTCTCTTTATTTGATATTTCCACTCAGATGTCTCTCAAGCATCTCAAATTTAATATGTTCAAAATTCTTTTATCTTTCCCCACAAAATGTCTTTCTCCAGTGTTCTCTGTTTCCTCACCAACCACCCAGGTGCTCACACCAGTAACCCAGGAATCATGCTTGACCCCTTCCTCTCCTTCACACGCTCACACCCTTGATCAAGTTATATCAGTTTCATACTCAAAATAGATCTTAACTCTGCCCAGGTTTCTCCACTTCCACCACCACCACCATCCTGGTCTACTTTATTATCTATTTTCATCTGGACTCATACTGGCCTCACAACGGGTCTCTCTAATATTGTTTTGTCCACCTCCAATCCATCCTCCGTTAACTACTAAGGTCATCTTCTAAATTCACCGTCACTCTCCTACTCAAACTCCTAAATGGATTCTCACTGATCTTGGATGGAATCGAAGCTTCTTGCCATTGCCTTTGAGACCTTTCACTATCAGGTCTTATGTGCTTCTGTATCTGTCTTGTTCCCCACTCACCATCACCCACTTCTCTCAGCCATTCTGACCTTCTTTAGGCCCTCCAGTGGTCCAGGAACTGTCCCTCACAGAGCCTATGTGCGGAGGTTGTTCTTCACGTGTCTAATTCTTCCTCAACCTCCATGTTGCAGTCTAAACTCCCCTTTATAAAGAGGATCTTCCCTGATTCTCCATTCTAGATTAAACTGCCCATTATACTCTCCTAACACTCTAATATTATTTCCTTTGTAGCAAGTGTTCCTCAGTGTGTAATTATTTGCTTATTTGTGTGATTATTTACTTGAGTCTCTCCCACTAGCTGTGCCTTCCATAGAGTAGGGACACCATTTTGTACATTATTGCAATTCCAGAATCTGGCACAAAGAAGTTTCTCAATAAATGTCTAATGAATAAATAAATGAATGAATGAATAATGAATTAATGGATTGTTTTTCACCTGAGAGATGGATAGCAGGACTAGTTTAAAATGATAAACTAAACAAATAAACAATAAAAGTTTTATACTTTGAAAGTCTATACCAACACACATATGCAACTCTTGTAAAACCTGGCTGAAACCCAATCACTGAACATTTAATAAATGATCAATGACACATTTATAAGATGTCCAAATATACGCATATAGCCAGAGACTCTATTTTCCATGATCAGCACAAAAATTAGTAACCTAGTAACATATGGTAGTTAACAAATTGGTATTAAAATATGTTATACGAGGGGCCACCCGGTGATGCAGCGGTTTAGTCCGCGCTTGGCAGCCTGGGGTTCGCGGGTTCGGATCCCGGGCACCCACCGACGCACTGCTCGTCAGCTACGCCGTGGCGGCGTCCCATACAAAGTAGAGGAAGATGGGCACGGATGTTAGCCCAGGGCCAGTCTTCCTCAGCAAAAAGAGGAGGATTGGCGACGGATGTTAGCTCAGGGCTGGTCTTCCTCATAAAAAAAATATATATATATGTTATATGACACTGTTGAGTATACATATTGTTTTTGTTACAGTTTTTTAAATATATTAAAATATAAATTTCAAATCAACTTTTGTGGAGTCCCTTACAGAGATCCCATAGAATAAAAGGTGAAATCCATGCTCAGATACCAAGATGTTTCTCTAGAGGAAAAAATAGTTGTGATAAAAACTTTCTCACATAAATTACAGTCAATACTCTATAGGAGAGAAAAGTTAAAACACTGGTGAGTATAACAAAATCTTAGGTCAGCATTTATATTTCACTATTGTGGATATTGACATTACAACTATGCTAGGAAGACAAAATAATTTTAAAACTGAACCAATTATAAAGCAATGGATCATTTAATTTAAAAAGAAATCTGAGTTCTTTTCAGAGAATTGTTTCCACTAGTAGAAAAAGAATCAACATTTTAGTGCATAAAATGTTGATAATTTTGCCTTAATCCCACTATTTAGCCAATTTAAATCTCCTCTGATTAAAGATAATTCCAGCATTTTAAAGATCAAAGCTTCTCTGCTGGTTGATTAGTTTCTAGGTCCTAATTTTACACTCTTAGTCAAACTATACAGTCTTCTAAAAAACCCTAGTTTTTTAAGTTGAAAAAGCAGGAATATTACCTTTCTCAACAAAAAGAAAATAACAGTTGTCCTTACATGAGATCACTTTTCCAGTAAGTGATAAATACTAGTCAAATTACACATTAATTATCCCACCCCATGCCTTGTGACTAGAATGCCCTCCTTTTCTTAACTTGCCAGGAATGCTTACGTAGGACATTCAACTGTAAAAATGTCACTGTTTCCATGAAAGACTCTCCAAACACCAGAATATGTCAAAAATATCTCCCCTTCTATCACCCCACCTTTTAAAATATATACTCATAATTCAGGAGGGATTATTTCAAAATAGTCCTTCAAAACCCTTAATTGTACAATTGAGAAAATAGATTGCTTCCTTTAAATCACAGGTATTTTTTCTTATGCCTGACTGGCAGATACAGAAACTGAGGCACAAGGAGACTAGCAAATTACTCAGCGCCACTCCAGCCAGGGTGGTATTTGGCTCCAAAAATGCATGCTTTATTTTTCTCCATTACTAGATGCCCCCTAAAATGTTACCTCGCCCTTCTTTTCCAGGTCCAAGGACCCAATCTCCTCTAATTTTCCGCACAATACCTGCATACCTTCTTTAACTGATTCAACTTCTTCGCTATACTTTCTCCAATTCTTTCATAGAATTAGTTAACACCAGAAACACACAGTCTACTGAGGTCAGTGGCATCTGTTCACAAAGGGCAAAATGCATTTTACTAACCTTGCACAGCATCCAGGACAAAGAGGTTGGCGCTTATCAAACACTTTTTCATGTGATTGACGATTCTAAGACCTCCTAGAAGATTTAAGAAAGACTCAGCATTTGGTACTTCCATGAATTCTGATCCGTGAGGGGATTCACAGGCTCCACACCAATTCTGAAACTCCATGATACCAATTCAATTTCTTACAATGTGAATATTCTCAAGTTTCCTTCCTTTTCCTTTACAGTGAAAGTTTTAGGAAGTTTATATGAATTAATAAAAATCCTGGGCTCTATGAAGCCAATCTAGCTTTGAACATGCTTTTATTGATCTTTCAGGTAAATCTACTGTGAATGTTATGAGCCAAGCCCAGATCATCAACTTCAAACAGAATTGGAGGTACCTGTAGAGAGTTCGTCTGGCAGACAGGCTTTTACTAAAGCCAGCAGAGCAGAGGTGAGGATAAAAAAAAGTTGCTTAATTAGCATTTTAGATGTGTTGTAGGTTGAGTAATTTAAGGCAGCTTATTAAATTCTCCCTGTTGCATCCTGGAGGGTATCATTTTTCTTTCTTTTCTATTTTACAGATGTAATCAATTTGTTTCTAATATCTGAACACATTAGCATAGCGAAGATTTTTAATATGCTGGGGTTATTTTTATATTCATTCTTATGAGTCAGTTATCTTGCTTGGAGATATCAAACAATTTTACTACAGCCGATGCAATGGGAAAACATTTTCTCAGTTCTCATTTCTTCTTAGAAACAACATTTTTCAGTCACTAAAGGAAATGATTTTATTCTCTATTTTGCATATGGATGAAGAGAACGATAACATGATTACCTATTTCTACCATTTCCAAAATTCACATGCTTATATCCATATGGAAGAGCTGTGACCATCCTATATGTTTCTGAACCAAAACAGGTTCAACTCGTAAGTAGGGGGGATCTAGAGGAATAAGCCATTCATGTCACTGTCACGTGGCCTTGTTTCTTGGCCTAGACCTAACTTGGAATCTATACCCTTCAAATAAGCCATGAAGTTACTTGTAGGTTCCATATGAAGAAAATTTTGCCAATGATGCTAAGTCACAACACTGCAGTGAAAATTTCAGCCCAGAGATATACGTCATCATGGTTACTGTAAGGGCCTTGAGTCCAGAGAACCTGTATATGGAGCCTATCTCTACTGCAAACCATAGTGTGCAACCTTGGGCCATTCACTTTATGCCCCTCTGTTTGAGTTTCCTCATCCGTAAAATGCTGATAATAAGAGTAACAACTTCATAGGGTTTTTTTTGAAGAAGGGCTGCAGCATGTCCTTGGAAGAAAAATAAAAACCACATAGCCACTAAAACATTATAATAGCTAAAAAAATAATGCCTTAATATTCTCAAATATCTAGTTAATGCTCAAATGTCCCATTGTGTTATCAAAGGTTTTTTTTAATTGTTCGTTTGTTTGAATCAGGATTCAAATAACGTCCACATATAGCAATTAGATAATAAATCTTTTAAGTCTCCTTATATATCTATAGTTTTCCTTCTCCGTCTCATTTAAATCCATTTGTTGACAAAACTAGCTACTTGTTCTGTACATTTTCCCACAGTCTGGATTTTTCTGATTGCATCCTCGTGAAGTTTTTCTTTTTATTTTTGTTTTCTTTAATATATCTCCCTGATTTCTACATTTCTTATAAATTTGTAGTTGGACCTAAAGGCTTGATTAGATTTAGGAATGATATATCTTTGGCAAGGATATTTCCTAGTAGGTGGTGCATCCCTCCGTTAGGGGACTTGTAATATCTGACAGTCTCTCTTTTTATGATGTTGGCAACCACTGATGTGCAATGCCTAGCTCCATTAATTCATTAGCGTTACAAAATGTTGATATTTTAATTACTTCTTCTTCACTTATTAGTCAACATACTTCTATAAAGAAAAATGTCCCTTCATCTACCATTTACTCGCCCAGGAGTACACTTGTATAGAAATGGCAAAATAAATGCTCAATTCTATCCTTTGTTTATCAACTTTCAAAATACTCCATCCTTTACTGATGACCAATTATTTTTAAACATATACTAAGAATTCATGGATTTAAACGTATCTTTTGTGTTTAAATCTATCGAAGTTGTTATCCGTATTGATGCTCAACTTGTCCCATGTTTGGCCAGAGGAAGCCTTTCAAGTTGTGCCCTGAGTGGTTTTTTTTGTGTGTGTGAGGAAGACCAGCCCTGAGCTAACATCCGTTGCTAATCCTCCTCTTTCCTTTGAGGAAGACTGGCCCTGGGCTGACATCCGTGCCCATCTTCCTCTACTTTATATGGGACGCCGCCACGGCATGGCTGACAAGCAGTGCGTTGGCGGGCGCCTGGGATCCGAACCAGCAAATCCCGGGCTGCCAAGCACGAACTAAACCGCTGCACCACCGGGCGGCCCCTGCCCTGAATGTTTTTACAGGAACCCAGTAGTCTTTGATGGCTTCCTTGATATCTGCCATAATAAAATGGTGAGGCTCATCTTATACATTTCTGCCCCAGACCTAGAATCAGCCATATCTCCAAGGAATTCTTGTTCCTTTCAGTAGGAAACAGTATAGTTGATAAAATGCTCTACTATATTTTTCCTTCCTCTCCCTATATGTACCTGTGTGTGTGCCCACGTATATACCTATAACTGTACCATTTGAAAGTTTCAATAACACAGCACTTTATCCTTAAATATTTTAGCACACATTTTCTAAAAATAAAAACCAAAAGCATAATACCACTATGATCTAAGAAAATTAATAATTTTTCTATAATAACACAATATTTAGTCCGTATTTAAATTTCTCCAGTTCTGCAAAGATTATCTTTTTTTATTATTTTATTGAGTTCAAATTGGTTTATAACATGGTGTAATTTCAGGTGTACATTATTATATGTCAGTTTCTGTACAGACTGCATCATGCTCACCACCACTAGTCTAGTTTTTATCCGTCACCACACATATGTGCCCCTTTACTCCTTTCACCCAACCCCCAACCCCCTTCCCCTCTGGTAACCACTAATCTATTCTCCTTATCCATGTGTTTATCTTCCACATTTGAGTGAAAAAAGATTATCTTTTATAGCTGTTTTCTTTTGACCAGAACCAGGATTCAATCTAGGTTTGCACATTGCATTTACTTATATTTGCGTAGTCTCTTATAATTTTCAATAGTCTTGTTCTTTTCGTTTGTTTGTTTTCATGCTATTAACTCTTTCAAGAGCCCAAGATAGTTGTCCTGTTGAATGTTCCACCTTTGGATTACTTAATCATGGCATTCCATTTCTTTCAAACATTGACTCTCTAAAAAAGTTCTCACCTTGAGCTATTGAGGTTAGCCGCATATCTAAAAGCTTTCCTGGGGCAATATTGATTTTCTCTGTGTAAAAAGCACATTTGAATTACAGGAATATTATGGCTTACTGACATAGTATTATTTTCTCTTTTTATGAGGTGCAGAGTGTTCCAAAATCCATAATCCTTAATCAATATACAATGACTTACCTTGAAAAATGTTATGGAAAAAAGAACATTCTACTTGAACATTTAGGCAAGAGTTTAACCATATGAATGTCCACCTCCAAAACACCCCTTACTTGACTATGATTAGGGCCAAAGCTCTTGATAGATATTAAATAGGAGGAGGCACAGGAGAAGTTATATGCCAGCAACTAAGCTCCACTCTATTATCAAACTATCTCTAATATTTTAATTATGTAAGAATTAATTTTGGTTAAGAAGCCTTCCTATCCTCCACAATCTCAGGAAGCTCTCCAAGTGGGTCTCCTGAGGCTTCTTCCTTCCTTATATTATGAAAAAGAGGAAAAACCTCATTTAGTTGATTCTAAGCTACATAGTGAGGCCATATTTGCATTTTTTCAATATCCCTTAAAGCATTTCTTCCCAATCATTCCTGACTAGAATTACCCAGGAGGCTTCTAAATTTATAGATTACTGGTATCCACCCCAAGGGAGGGACCTGAGAAGGGGTATTTTGAACAAGTTCCCTGGGTGACGCCTATAGGCAAGTCTGGGAACTACTGCCCTAGTGTGTAGCTCTTAAGGACAAAAAGCTCTCTGGTATGACATAGCAGTTCCAATCCAGAGTCCTGAAGCCACACTGCCTGGGTTCAGACTTCAGCTATACCCTTACCAGAGAGAGATCGTGCATGAGCTAGTCTCTGGGTCTCTTGCTTCCTATTCTGTGTAATGATGAAAAGAACAGTGCCTGCCTCACGTGTGGGAATCAAGCAGCATACCCATATTAAGTGCTTAGTGCAACCTTAATAAATGTTACTCATTAATTATTATCCATTATATTGCATTATAAGTCTATGGGATCCTTGAATTAAAAATCTTAATGCATGGACTCTTCATGTGTTTTAATATTATATGTCTAAAAGAAGACCTGGATTTAAAGAAAACTCTCCTATTTATGATTTTGAAACATTTTAGCCTCTCTTTTCTCTCTTAAAGGAAAATATTGTCTGAAAAACATTGGAAGGGCCACTGGACTCAGTCACCAAGATTCCTTCCTATGAGAAGACTCAAATACATTTTCTCTTGGTTTGGCATTTGTAACATTAGTTATTATTTGACTCAAGAGCTGCATCCCTTTCTAAAAGGCCACTGTTTGCCTGGGTGACTAGTCACATTTTGATGGTATTTTCCTCCTTTAGAAAAATATCTCCCATGGTAGAGATAATCGTCTCTAAAGATACAAAGAGTAGGATCTACCATGGAAACAGTGAAGACCTACACAGAGCCACCGAGGGAAAAAAGATGTGCTCCCACGGGCCACTCCTATAGAGGCAGGGAAACTTCAAAGTCAACATAAAAGTACCCAACAAATAGAGTGTTAGACAGAACATGGCATTAAAGGGTGATTTCATTCTTGGGGCCAGGACTATGTTATAGTTCATCCTCCCATCTTAATTTGTGTTTTTAGATCAGCAAGAAAGTGTATTGTTATCTCTTGCCTGTTATCTCATAACTGTTGCAGAGCCTGTTTTTACTTTAAATTGAATGAATAGAGCATGGAATTTAAAGGTTTTATTTCCCATGGATCTCTTAGGACTTAGTCTCACAGGCCTGAGAGCAGTGCTTCTTGAACTTTAAAATGTGTACAAATTACCAGGTGATTTTGTTAAAATGCAGATTCTGATCCAGTTGGTTTAGAGTGGGGCCGTCCTATCCTGTTCCAGGGACAGCACTTTGAAAACCAAGATCTTAAAGGAGTGGTTTTCTTTCCATTACAGGCAGATTGTGGATTTAAAAAAACCTGAATCTGGTCCTTGCCAATTGCTTCATTTCTACTGTGAATATGGGCCCATCTGTGGGAACTCAGAATGTAGCCTGTTTTGTTTTGTTTTGTCTTGCTTTGCTTTGCTTTTTATTTTTGTGGGAAAGCACAATCTAAGAACAGGTACTGATACCGGCTCAACATAGGTTGACATGAGGGAAGCCACTGTAGAAAAGAAACCCTATTGTAACTTTGAATGACTTCTGACTAACTAACCCATCTGGATATGCACCCCCAGGAGATCTAACAGCTCTGCAGATTTTACGACCCCTGCTTGTGCATGTACATCCCAGCTGCGATAAGATGATAACTTTGCTCTTTTGAGTTCCTTAGGAATGTGATGACCCCCGAACAGACAGTCTATGCTCATAGCCATCATCATTGACAACTGACAGATCAGGGTATAGGGCGTTGCTCCGGTCTCTTGTTGCATATCCAGTAAAACAAAAGACTATCAGGAACTAAGACTAAATGTCTCCCTCTACCTGGAGGTCAGATGTCTGCCTACACCCGGAGACCAGCCCCCTATATAAATGACCTGTAGTTTTTGTTCTGTAAGACGGTTCTTTTGGACATTAGTCGGCCATCTTCCCCCTTGCTAGCAAGCTGTAATAAAAAGTCCTTTCTCTCCTACCCCCTTGCCTCTTGACTATTGGCACATCTTGCAGTGGGCAGACGACCCCCCCCCGCCATGGGCGGTAACAATACCAGGAAGTCTCCATTCCTGGCATAGGACTATAGCATCTTACTGCTTATCCCAAATCGTGAGTGGAAGAAGACATGAGAGATGAGAATCTGGAGTTTGCCCACAAATGGACATGGGATCCAAATTTGCACTCCCCATACAGTGTAGAACTTGAAACCCTGAGCCAAGACACAGACATAAATAAACTCAATTCAAAATTGGGTAACGCCATAGCACTTGGGCAGGCAAAAGGAACTTGAATAACCACATAAATGATCCTGCATAACCAGAACAATCTAAAGGGGGCTTTAAAATAAGTGTATTTACACTGTTCAAAGAGCTAAAGAAAGGAATAAAACCTAGGAAACAGGTGATTAAGAAAAGACAAAAGGCTCATATTTAAAAGAACCAAGTAAAATTTCAAGAAATTAAAAAACATAGTAGAAATAAAAATGGTAGCATTTTTGGTTTTGTAAAATGGAAGTTATTAGAGTAGCTTTACAGGTTGATGGGAATGATACAGGAGAGTGGGAGAGACTAATCATTCAGGAGAGAAGAAAAGCTGAGTGTGCAGAGTCCTTGAGGAAGTAAAAGCAGATAGGCTACAGAACACAAGAGGAGCGATCTATGTTTAAAAGGAAAAGAAAAGCTTTTTTAATGTAACAGGAGAGATAAGTGAGGAAATGGGTGTGGATGCAGTGAGGTCTGTGCATTTCGTGGCAGAAAATAAAGGGGTTCCCATCTAATGGCTTTCTTTTTCCCAATGAAGTATGGCATGTTGACTCCAATAAGAATGAGCAGGAGGATGTGCTATGTCCAAGGAGACTAGAGACGAGATGAAACAGTGTGTACAGCAAGTGAGAAACACAACTTTCCAGGTAAACAGTGAATTACAGGAAATTGTTGAATGCTCATGTGAGGTTTTTGAAAATGAATTAATATAAAATGAAAATAACGAGCTCAAGTGTCTGATTCTCCCTAGGAATTTTCACTTTTCTTGATGGTAGGCACAGAGAAAGTGAATGTTTGGTTCAACTCAGGTTGAAATTTTACCAGGTGAGCACCAATGAAGGGAAAAAGAAACTCGGAGTTGAAAAATCTTTCAAGGTAGTGATTACAAGGAGGAAATGGCATTTAAGCTGGACAAAGAGAAAAGTGAAAATAGGAAGGTGCTGAAGGAAGAGTGGTGGATAATAGGTCAAAATAGCTGAAGGGATAAGAAGTAGTTGAAAGTAGGGAGATTGAAATCAATATTCAGAGATGGGGCATTTCCGGTGCTGACCGTCCAATCACAGGAGGGAGGGGCCCCGGCCAGGTGTTGGATTTTTCAATCTCTTGGATACGAAAGGTAATGAGGATGATGAAGAACTAGAAGTAGAGACAACTGGGCCAAGAATAAAAATGTAACTGAGTGACCAGAGAGTTGGTAGATGCCACCAAGGAGGAAGGCAAGAGGATAACAAAGGCAGATCACAAAAGCATCAAAGGAGCAGAAATGGGTGAAGAAGGGAGAACAAAAAGGACACAAGGAGGATGGTTTTCCAAACTCTTCGCCTGATGATGTGCTTAGGATGCAAAAGAAAAACCAGCCTCCATGTGAGAGGATGGCTGGGGAAACACAATCCTCAGAAGAAAGACAGGTATGAGTGAAAGCAAGGTGAAGGGAATATTCCAACAAATTAATGATGAAAGGGAAATTTTTCATCAAGTCTCAGGAGATCCAGAAGACAGATTAGAAAGGATTAGTGGGAAAGGATGGCACATTCATTCCCTTTGGGGGATATAAAGAGTATTTTGTGAATAGGAGTCAGGTAACATTAAAAATACTCAACAAAGGGGCCGCCCGGTGGCGCAGCGGTTTAGTTCGCGCTTGGCAGCCCGGGGTTCGCGAGTTCGGATCCTGGCCGCCCGCGGACGCACAGCCTGTTAGCCTTGCGGTGGTGGCGTCTCATATAAAGTGGAGGAAGATGGGCACGGATGTTAGCCCAGGGCCAGTCTTCCTCAGCAAAAAGGGGAGGATTGGCAACAGATGTTAGCTCAGGGCTGGTCTTCCCCACCAAAAAAAAAAAAAATACTCAACAAAGCTGCTGTTCCAGGTATGAAACATTAGTCTCTGAATTGTAGGGTAGTGGTGGCATAGATACAAAGGAATGAGGAGCCAGGGTGTCTAGAACAGTGTGGGACATTCAGGAACCTCAAAAAAAAATAGATGTCTGGGTACAAGGTAAGGAAGTATCTCAATATTGTAAGAAAAAGCACTTACCAAGTGAATAGTAGCATAAAGAAAGTGTACATGACAACAGATAGGGATCCTGGACCTTGGGCAGCTACTCAAGTAAAGTAGGGTGAGAGGCTAGATATACTAGTTCTGATCTGTCTTCGAGGGAGGGTGGATCCCATTCTATCACATGGCTCTAAATTCTTAGTAATAGCAAAAAAGAGCAACCTGCTCTCCAGTGCTTACCAGGTACACAAGATGCTGTGGAAGCCACAGTGAAATGGAATCTATTCCTGTGGGACCATAGAGGATGAGGGAAGGATTTTATAACTTAAATTTACAGCAATGGGAAGCCATTCAAGGGTTTTAAGGAAAGCAGTAACATGCTCACTATTGCATTTTAAGGCTCCCTCTACTTGCAAGATCAAAAAATACACCAAGTACAATAAGGCTGGGTCTACATTCTGTACAGTCCAGCAGTCCTCGTTCTAGGGATAAAGACCATTAAATGGAAAAACAATGGAAGAAACCACAATGGAAAAGATCAATGGATATGATTACCTGAAGTTTTAAAACTTCTACCTATCAAAAGACACCATAAACAAATAAAATGTAAATGATATTCCAGAAAACTGCTTATCACAAATATGAATAAGTGGTAATTTCCTAAAGTGTGAAGAGTACCTATAAATCACCCTCACTGAAAAAGTGGAGAAAGAATGTGAAGGAACAACTCACAGATAAAAATAAATCAATCAGTAAATATACGCTTAAAAATGCAAGCTCAATTAATAACCAAAGAAACAAACACACACAAATTATTGTTTGTCAAGTTGACAAATTTTTATTGAAATCACAGTTCTTGATGCTGATGGTGGTGCAGCAACATGAAGCCAGGCACACATTGTTGGAACCTCTCATAAAAGTGGAAATGCTAATACCTTTCCTGAAAAGCTATCTGGCAATATCGAAGGCCTTAGAAGTCAATACTTTTAACCCAGTAATGCAACTGTTAGACAAAGTTACCTAAGAAAATGACCTGAGATGAGTACAAAGATTTACTTTGTGTGAAGATATTTGTTACAGCACTAGTTGTAATAACAAAGATTTAGAAACAAACTAAATGTTTAACAATGGAGAAGTTTTTTTTACTGGGTTCAATAAAATAGTGATTCATAAAATCATGTATTTAAAGAATATTTAGTAACATTGGAAAATATTCATTGCATAATATTATGTTCAAAAGTGAACTAAATATAAAATAAGAATTCAATTTCAGGAAGTGGAAAAGTGTGTATTTACATAGAAAAAGGATCCCATAAATCCCTTCCCAGAGTTTTTGGAGCTGTACAGGGAAACACTGCCACCATTCATAGTTTCAACTCTGAATGACCACATTAGCCACTGTCCACAGCTAGAAGATCCCATGGGCTTCTTGAATGCATATGTGGGCTTCAACAACTCCTTCTGAGCTAGAAAGTGTAGCTTCCCTGTATTACCTCATCTACTCCCTTCTCTGCTGTGTATTCCACTTAGGAAGAAATGCCCAAAAGAGGTTCTGGCCACTAAACACTATTCTCTCACAAAAGTCCACTTTACTCACATTAGTGGACAGCATATAGTAAAAAGATAGTAGAAGCTCCACCTAAGGGTTGACCTAATAGCCCACCTCCTGTTCCTTTGACAGCTGATCAAGTGTATGGACTTGCCTGTGTCATTGTGGTGAGCACTGCTACTCACTGTCTGCAGAAAGGCAGACATTCTTTTGCATAAAAGACTTTTTAACACTTTAATGGACTTTTCTGAAATATGTAGAAATGCTAATTTCTGGCCAATCTCAATTGGAATCATAAGTAAAGAATGAGGAGATGGCGCCTCCTACTTCTCCTTGAGTGGCCTTAAGAGCACATGCTTTTTTAAGTTCTCTAAGTAACACAGCTTAAAGTGAAAGTGAGTGTCCCTTGTCATAACTGTGGATTTAGTTTCATCAGTTTTCATCAACTGTGGATTTATCTTCTAATTATTGACATTTTGATAAAATAGATTTGGGTTTAAATAAGGCAGTATTCTAAGTATGCTTTAAAACTATGATTTACCTACACATGTTATACATACTTTATAAGGATTCTAGACCAACACTTACGTTGGCAGAATAGAGAATCTTTTAAAAACATGTTTAATTTCTGAATAAATTGACCCAAATCAAAACTATTTATAGAATTTCCTAAAATCACAGGACATTAAGGACAAATAGCATCTGTACCAGAAATTTACTGTTGTTAGCTGGAAAAACCAATTCTAACAGCAAATAGCAGCCTGACTCTTCATACCTCAGTGCTTAGAAGCAAGTTCCTCCCAAGCTAAAGTGGAGGGGAGGGGATCGGTGTACAGTCCAAGATACCACACTGAACGTACATTGACTCTTTTCATAATGACCACTTCAATTCTCATTGGTCATCGCAGAGAGGCTTTCTCATGTAGCTCAGAGATTCCTGTACTTTACAAGCAGGAAAGTTCCAGAAACTTTTAAGAATAAATCCTGAAAGACCCATGAGCAAATATTTCTGGATACGTTTTTTAAGCCACAGTTTCATCGTCTTAGTCAAAACAAGATATTTTAAGTGGTTATTTTAAATTTTCATTATCAAATGGAACATTTTTATTATAAAAAATGGTCATGTAACCACAGACCCTCTAGCACCTGTTCAACTGACCCCATGTTGTCAACAGAATAATTAAGAGTGGTTTTTCAGGAACTGAGACCCCGTTGTCCAGTTCAGGCCAGTTGAGACCAGCATCAACTGGGCCTGTGCAATTTCCAGATAAGTGACCTTTTTGACATCGAAAGTTTGAAAACTCCACCCTCAGATCATACTAACATCACCATTCAGTGAACATGCATCCTCTGAAGAGGCATGAAGGTTGACTACACTTGCGCAGATCATCAATTACCTCACCTCTCCTTACATCCAATCACCTATCTCCACACTTCAGACCAGTCTGCCCTTCTTCCCATAAATTTTCCCCCAAGGCCTAGATTGGGAAGATAGATGTGAGAGCTGAAGTCTCCTGTCCCCCTTGCAATCCATCTAGCAATAAAGCTGATTTCTTCTCCCCAAAGCTGATGCTATAATAATCAGTGTTTTTTTTATGTGCATTGGGTAGGAGAACCCCAATTTTATACAGTAACAGTTATTTTATTTTTTATTAGCAACTTTAAGTATAACAACTTTGAAACTGGAGTAAGTGTTTATCTTCTGTTAATCAAAATGAATTTTGACAAAAGAAAAAAGTAAATATGACATATATTAACTATATCACTGGATGATATATTGTTTTTTCTTCTTTATATCTTTTTGCATTCTCATATTTTCTATAATATACATGAATTACTATAAAAATCAGGAAAAATACATTATTAAAGGAAAGAGAAGATGATTCTCATTTTTCTTCTCTACAGGCTTGTTTATTTCTGTCTTTAAGCCCACAAGCAGGGATTAAATCTAACTCTGTGCTCTCTTCAGTGCCTAGTACATGTTGGAATCTAATAAAATTTTAGCTCATTTAGAAAACAAAAACTTTGTTATTTTATGATCTCTTTTCTTTGCTATGCACCAATTAACTAGCCTTCTTTAGCCCTGAGCTAACATCTGCTGCCAATCCCCCTCTTTTTGCTGAGGAAGATTAGCCTTGAGCTAACATCCGTGCCCATCTTCCTCCACTTTATGTGGGACGCCCGCCACAGCATGGCTTGATGAGCGGTGCATAGGTCTGTGCCTGGGATCCAAACCTGCAAACCCCAGGCCACCGCAGCAGGGCGCACAAACTTAACCACTATGCCACCAGGCCAGCCCCTTAAACAACTTTTAAAGTAATATTTTGAACAAAACAAAGTTGTTTTACCTTTGGCAGTTTATTTAATGCCATTGTGCTTCAGCAATAAAATGGGAATAACAAAAATGGCCCTATCTACTCTTCAGGTATCTATGAAGGCAAATTAGGACAGTAAAAAATAGATACAAAAGTTCTTTGAAAATATAGCATGTATCATTGTCATCATTTATAAAACTGAAGGAAACAAAGATTTCCAGTCCCCAATTTTAGATGAGAAAATTGAGACTCTAAGAGGTGAAGTGACAATTTCAGATGACTCCTATGCAATTCTAGGCCAACTTCTGAAAGAGCTAAGGGAAATCAAGCTTTTTAAATAAAATCTTTTGTGAAATATACTAAGGGGACACACTAGATACCTTTGGCAAAGCAAAACACAAAGTAGCCTCAGACTTGTCAACATCAAATTTCAAAACTGTGCAATAGTGTCTTCATAATTCTAAGGGAAAGTTATTTTTTCAGAATTCTATAGCAGCCAAATGATCACCAAATATAAGAAATCAATATAGATACTTTTAGATATACAATGACCCAGAAAACGTACTTTCCATGTAACATTTCTTAAGAAGGCAAACTTCAGAGAAATGAGGATATGATAAAAAACATGTAACGAAGGAAAAAGTAGGCAGATAGAAACTCGAACGAAGAAAGGAAATATATTCATGGCAAACTTCTTGCTTTCGTAGTGAGAAAGCAAAATGAGAAATAGATAAGAGAAATAGACAAGAATGAGAAATAGACAAGAATAAACAGTGTTAGTTCATCAAATCAGACTCTCAAGGAACAGAGATCTTACCTAGTATCAAACTTTAGTATTAATTCCAAGAATATTGATAACTGTGAGACACAGAGGTATATGGAGAACTCTGGGACCACCACAAAGCTTCCCAGTTCCTTCCCCACAACATTAAGATGTGCCATGGCCCAGACTGAACATATAAGATCTCAAAGTAATGCATCACTTACTTAAAGGGAGCCCTTTCAGACGTGAAATATCTTTCTTTTAATGCTCTCATCATGTCATAGCTGACACCGACATTTTCCAACAGGCCATGGTTCATAAGTCTATAAATTCCAAGTTTTCCATCAAAATAGGTGACTTCCTCTTTTCTCTCTCCCTTCCCCACCTTTTCCTTCTCCCCCAGTGTCCCCAGGTAGGACGGATAGCATACAAATCACCTGCTAACCTATGTCCTCTGCATTAGTCATAGTAATGTAAACAATATTTATTGATTTTTCAATGTTTAGAAACAACCTATAAGTTATAAGATACTTAATTATAGTTAATAAATACAATGTAATGTTATCAAGCTTGACAGATAAGAATAAAGAGGACAAAATTTTGCATTAGAATGGAAGATGAAAGCTGAAAGAAATGTTAGAAGTGCTAATATCTTCACCTTCAAAGTAGAGAATCAAGGAATACTGTCTATAATTGACCAAATAAGAAATGAATATGTTAAGTGTATTACTTAAAATTATGAAGACAATGAGGCAAGGAACTAAAATTTTAATATAATTATATTGAGTGAGAGGTATGCCATTACTGGTAAGTGAGCTAAGACTCAACAGACGGTGTCAAAAGTAACAAACTAAAGGGGCCGCCCAGTGGCGCAGCGGTTTAGTCCGCGCTTGGCAGACCGGGGTTCGCGGGTTCGGATCCTGGGCGCCCGCCGACGCACTGCTTGTCAGCCATGCCGTGGCGGCGTCCCATATAAAGTAGAGGAAGATGGGCACGGATGTTAGCCCAGGGCCAGTCTTCCTCAGCAAAAAGGGGAGGATTGGCAATAGATGTTAGCTCAGGGCTGGTCTTCCCCACAAAAAAAAAAAAAAAAAAAAGTAACAAACTAAAGCACACAGACATAAGAATGTTTTGAGAAATGAATATAGCTGTCAGAAGACATAGTTAAGGAAATTTAAAAAGGTGTCCCCTTTCCCGAGTGGCACTGTAGAGCAGGAGACTTATGCTTTCCCTTATAAGTCCACTTGTACTCTATGATCTTTTTTAACCCTGTATAGAAATTATTTTTGTATTACTCTGATAATTTTTTTAATTACTAAAATAAAAACAAAAATGTTCCAATCTGGCAACATCGGGGCCCACACTGTCACCAGAGCATTAAAGAGGAGCATAACTGACTAAGGCCAGGTGCAAAACCACAGATGTAATCAGGAAGATTCCCACAGAGAGAAGGGGAACAACGGAATTAAAAGCTAAGGCTCTACAGCCCCACTATATCTTCCAACACTGTGACTCCTGCCAGATCACAGACAGCTATGTTCCCCAATACTCACTCGCCATTCTTTTAAGAAAAGTGCCGTTGAGTTTTATAAGGGCACATGCCACTCAGCTACAGAGCACATTTCCCAGCACCCTTTGCAACTAGGTGTGGCCACTGATTTAGTTCTGTTAGGGAGATATGAACAGAACTGATGTTTGTCACTTCAGGTTGTGCCCTTGAAAGGAATGGGAATGAACTTCCTTTGCCCTGCCTATCTTCTATTTGTAAGAACCGGATCCAGGGATGGAAGCCATAAACTGAGGATGACAAAGACTCTTTACCAGGCTTAGACTACCTAACTCTATTCTGTTACGTAAGAGGGAAATACACTTCTAAATTGTTTAACCCACTGTATCTTTGTATATCCCTATAGCAGCTTAGACTGTACCCTAACTAATGCCTCTCACCTTCACCGCCAATCTTACATTTCATTCAGTTTGTGTAGGTTATTCTTCCCTGAAATACCTGAATTACTACATCTAGTGTCAAATTCTGCTTGTCTATTGACAGAACCACATATAATTCTATCAGTATCCACAGAGTTACTTGCGGTTTCAAATACATGCATTGTTATAGGTTTCCAGTTCAATTTTGGTCAAGGGCTTTCCCTGATTTCCCTACTCATGTTAAAAGCATCATGACCTTGATAAATCACATTTTTTAAATTTGAAGTCAAATGTGCTTTAAACTTGTTCTGGTAAAAAAAAAAAAGAAACCTTCAAATTTTAAAACTTTTTCAAACTTAATTGCATTGCCCACCTGTGTAAGGGATAAAATGTCCCTTGTCCTTACCTGGTTTTCTTTCTTTTTTCTTTCCGTTTTTTTTCCAAGCTAGGAAAAAAAAAAAAAAACCCATTACTGGAGGCTGAATTAATTTCCTAATGTAGTACACAGGCCTCAATTAAGGTTTTCCATTAAGCGTCTAACTTGCCACTTCCCCTTGATCTTCAATATTATGAGATTCTGGCTTTTCTGACTGTAAGTATTTACAGCAGTGGTGAACTCCCACTTGATGTAATATTTATTCTTATTTAAATTTGATTGGCATAGGCTTCTAACCTACTTTAAGTACTGCAATTATTGCCCTGGTTGCAGAATTGCCAGCTATCCACTGAGCTTATCTAGTTTTATTATTGATAGATTAAATAACTCGAGAATGTCCAATTCTTGAGTCTTCCCTTAAATACGCAGATCTAACATTCCTGGTAAGTTTTGTAGCATTTGCCAAGTTATCAGTTAAGATACTTTTGATCGAAAGGCATAAAATACCTAACTAAAAATGACTCAGGCATTAGGTATTTATTACCAACTCATAACAAAAATATTGAGGTAGACGGTGCCAGGGTTGATTCAGTGACTCCATCATCTCATCAAATACCCAGGATCTTCCTATCCTTCTGCTCTCCCATCTTCAAGGAGTTGGTAATATCTCCTCATGGTTGCAAAATGGATGCAGCAGTTCCAAGTATTACATCTTTACACAAAGCATGTGCAAAGTCAATAAGGGAAGAGAGGGGCTTCCATTCACACATCTTACCTTTTTTTCTTCCCTTCCTATCACATTCTAAGTTGGAGCAAATAGTACATAGCTTTTTCAGCCATTAGTATACTGACTCCAAGAAGAAAACAGCTATTTAATTGAGAAAACATGTTATCAAGACATCTGCAAATGCCACCCTAGGACAGTGCCTAATTACAAGAGTTCTGTTACATTTACCCACAATAGCATTTACTTTGTAGTTAGAAAGGGTTATAAAACAAAGGGGAAAGCGACACATTAAAAAGAACTAGGAAAAGAAACTCTAGTTTATAAAGTGTTCTGTCCAGCCTCTGGAGCTCAGTGCTCTGCAGTAAACCTGTGGTCGAACACAGGTATCACCAGACTACAGGATGAAGGCAACTTTTAAGGACAAAAACTGGGGGAAACGCAACCTTCTCTTTAATTGCAATCACAGGAGCCTTCTTGAGAATGACGTGTCCACAAGAAAACAAATCTTGCAAACCTTCACCCCAAACAGCAGCTGGTAGGCAGCAGGGCTTGAATTCCTGATAGACCACAAAACGCTACTGATCCTTGTGGAAAATGCCGAGAAGCATTCTAATTCAACTCATTGAGCTTAAATTTTAAGCATTTTTTTCCCTCTGAGCAGCAAGAACAGATGAACTCTCAAGAAATAAAGATCTCATTTTCATGGAAATCATCTCCCAAGAACAAGAGAGAGAAAAATAAAGAAAATGTATGAGGTAGACTTGGGATTGCTGTAAAAGACAACAGGTGTCAGAGTTTTCCATGAGGACTTAACTATTCCTCTGGGTATATTTTAATGACTTTCCAACAGTTGACACAGTTTATCTTCTCTTTGGAGTAAACAGGATTCTAGTAACCAGGTGCAATATAATCGGCTCTGGAAAACAAAGTTTAGCTACAAAACTACCATAAATGCAAGACTACGCCACATCTAAGGTCAACACATTACAACATGCAGGACACTGAGTAAGGACAAGGTTCTAACTGGTATGAGGTTTGCAGTAACTGGGCTGACTTTCTTTCTAAATACTGATGTGACAGACCCAGATTTCTGATCAAATAATAAACACTTACAAAAACTTCAGAGGGCCTCAATCTACGGCACATCAGAAGCACCATGGAGCTCCAGGACCCCCATCCCCAGGACTATTGATAAATTAGGTCTGAGTGCAGTTCCAGGCAACTGTATATTTAAAATATTGCAAAGTGGCCTCGTGGATACTAAGGTTGCAAATCACTGAAATATCCATTGATTTAACATGGAGCTGTCAGAAGTATTTACATTTCAATCTGAAATGTGGGATTGGTATGAGAGTTTGATATAAAACAGTAGATATTCATGAACTCTTTTAACTTATCTGCTTACTTCTCTGTCTCTTCCAACTCCCAGCCCCATTAACCTACAAGCCCCACAAAGAGAGAGATTGTGTCGTGTTCCTCTTTGTACTCCCAGCAACAAATTCAGTTGCTGGTACATGCTAAGCCTTTTGCAAATGGTGGTCGAACAAATGAAGAATGAATCCTGATTGCATCGAATTCCCATATATTCTTCTTAGTATTTTCAAGGAAATGATTGAGAAGCGAATTTGAGGTACCAAATATTCAATCCCTGGTTTTTATTGACAAAGTCAAAAAGCAACAAAGATAGAAGCTTTAACACTAGAACAACAATGTTTTAACCTTTTATGATCACAGATTTGGGGTAGCTTGATGAAGGGTTCCTACAGAGAACATTTCCATAAAAGGAAGCCCTCAATGGAACTGTCCACAAGGGTAAACGTTCAGATGTACTCTGTTAATGTGGAGCCTTTGTAGTTTAGCAAGGGGGACGTATTCAGTGACAAGCATCACCTTTGCCTTATAGAACACAGAAGTGATGTAACCACACTTTGGCAGCTTCCCAAAGTCTTCTGAGCCTGTTTCTTCCACACGCCCACAACTCTGCTCTCTGTATAGACTTTTTAGATTCCTCTAAGGAATTTGCCAGGATACAGACTAGCCTGAATATTTGTGTGCAGGTCAACAAACTAGACCTATATACATCAGTTACGTTCGTCTCCCTGAGAATCTAGTGAATGCTATGGGCTCTGTGATGGGGGCAAAATGAACTTACAAGAAAAACTTGCCGTTCAACTCCAGAAGGTTCACAGACATCTTGAAGTCCATCCATAAATCTTCTAAGGATCCTTGAAAACTTCATGCAGAAATTCTTCACGCAGAAGAGTAACTGAGTAAAATCTTGCAGCCTATCTATGCCAAAGTCAACGCTGGACACAGTCATATTTTAAATACATATGCACAAGTCACTGCCACCATTATTTCTAAATTGTCTCTCTCCACTCACCCATCACAAAATGCTTGTTTAATTTCCATGGTTAAAACTTCAGGCTCTCTCCTCATCCATTCCTTCTAACTTCCTTCCTTCCCACATGACCTAAAACAAGAAGAAGCTTGGCACCTCATTCTCCATGTTGCCAACCCATATGCATTAATTTACTAATGTATCCAACACGACTGTGGGAAGACTCAGTCATACAGTGTTACTTAATCACACCGACTACTCTCAGAGCTGAATTACAGAGAAGCAACATAAACATTTTCCCAGCTTTTGAATACAGCTCTAAGTGATTCATTGCATAGGAAAATTGAGAAGAAAAGCCTTCAGGATTGAATTTTCTTCCATCTGTAATTTCATTTTCAATATTTGTGTTACGTGATTGAAAATAATTTACCCTTTTAACATGAACAACACAATAATTAAGGGATTCAGTGGTGCCTCAGCTTGTCCACATACCCTCTTCTTCAGCCAGTAATGGTAGTAGCAAAGCAGTTAGTGGAGCTCAGAGTTATGGACAGTCACGTGGGAGCTGTCATGTGGCAGATATAAGGCACCGAAAAAGCAGATATCACCCTTTACGCTCAGTGTGAGCCCATTAAACTCATCCAGTTTATGAGGTTCATTCCTGCAGTGACTAAAAAGTGAAATATTCATTTTTTTAGGAGCATAATAAACTTTTTCAAGTTCCCAGGGCAATATTTATTGCACTGGAACAGTCATCTTACAAAATAGCCCTTTAAAGTCCCCAAAAGTTCCACACATGGGCAAAACTTTTACACATTTTCTCCTTATGGTCTGAAAATAAAACACCATATCAGTGAAAACCTCTAGACAGGTTTTTTTTGTGTGTGTGTGGGGGGAAGACCAGCCCTGAGCTAACATTCATCGCCAATCCTCCTCTTTTTGCTGAGGAAGACTGGCCCTGGGCTAACATCCGTGCCCATCTTCCTCTACTTCATATGGGACGCCGCCACCGCATGGCTGACAAGCAGTGCGTCGGCAAGCACCTGGGATCCGAACCGGCGAACCAAACCGCTGCGCCACTGGGCCGGCCCATGGAGCAGCTTCACTTTTAATAGCTTCATAGCATCCCAGAATATGGGTGCACCACAATGTATATAACTAGTCTTCTCCTACTGATGGACCATTAGATTATGTTCAGTATTTGGATACTACAAACAATATTACATGAAATTTTCTTGATTATCTTTAAACATGCACTTTTATACATAGGCACAGGTATATCCATAGGATAAATTCCTAGATGTGAAATTGTCAAGTCAAAGGGCATATGATTTTAATTTTGATTTTAAGGGCTATTTCAAAATTGCTCTTGCGATAAGATACGGCCCTTTATACTCCCAGCAATAATGCATGAGAGTACCTATTTCTTCACTCCTTGATGTTTGGTGTGTTATCAAACATATTGTGATATTTGTCAGCCTGTCAGGTGAAAAAATGATGTTTTGACAGAGCTTTAATTAAGCTTTCTCTCATTAAATATGAACTTGAGCACTTTTTACTTTATATATATATATATTTTTTATTGATTTCAGGAGCTTTTATATATTAAAGAAACTGGCACTTAGCTTTCAAATATGTTGCAATTTTTTCCTGTTTTGCAATTAGTATTTTGACTTAGTTTATGCTGGTTCTTTTTTTTTAACCAGGAAGAAGTTATTGTTTCTATATTTAAATTATTTTCTAATATGGCCTCTGGGTTTTGGTCTTGCTTAGAAAGGTATTTTCCTTTAAGACGAATATTAAAACCAATGCCAAAAATAAAAAGCCTCTACTATATTTTCTTCTGAAAGGTGAGAATGTCTTTATATCTAGATAAATAGTCTTTATAGCAAAATGTTTAATTTACTTTAATCATTAATATTCTGAGTACTCTTTATGAGGTTGTAGAGCTAGATAAAAACAAATTATAACTTTTTAATATAATTCTTCATAAGACTGAGTCCAAATTAAAATTTTACAATGGAACAATAGATTCATTGTCTCAGGTCCTATTGACAAATGTCATATTCATTTCCTATCATTAACAGGAAGTCTTTGGAGATGTTTTGATGAAAAAATATGTAAGAATTCATGTTTTACATCTAAATTCACTGAAATGAATATTCTTTCTGCAGTTTTAGTAACAAACTCTTCCTCTAATCACCAATTAAATGATAAAAGTATATTCAGATATTTGAATTAATTCGTTCAACAAAAATTTATTGAGCAGCTACTACGTACTAGGCTTCTTTCTAGGCACCTGGGATACAGAAGTTAATTAAAAGACCAAGATTCTTATCCTCATGGACTCAGAATAAGGGTACTAATGAAAACTTCTATTCATCAACCAGAGCCATGAAGATCACTTCTATCAAGATAAGACAATTATATTTTCAAGTAATTCAAGAAAGAATTTCTCTTCTCAAAGAAGAATCTTTTATATTCTAAAATTCTAAATTGCCCATAGATTTCTTTAGAGGCCATATGTGTGATGAATCTCAGAGTGTCCATAAATTTAAAGCATATAATATATGTTGGGAAGGGTGAGTCTTTTTAGATCTTTCCTAACTCACGATTTTGAGAACTGCTCAGAACAATTGAAACTTGGTAATTGGCATTTTACTCCTGTGTTTAAAATATTAAAGCACCTTGCATGTAAAATAGCAATAAGAAATAAATCTGTGCTACTGCACTCAGCACAGTGCTAGACACACAGAGCTACAGTATCTCTACATAGAGATCATTCAGCTGAGCACAGGAAATAAAGCCATATTTCCCACTCGATCTCAAGACAGAATTCTTTGATCAAGTGACCCACATCTCTAGAGAACAGCTTCTTACAGGCCTATTTAGGCCTGGTGTGGATTTGCAAATCAACTGAAAAGACCATTAGAAAACATTTCTGTTTAAAGTGCTAAATGGGCTGCAACTTTCAAAACTAACCGGCCTGCCAAATTGTGATTTAAAGTGAAATTGGCATGAGCAGACATTTCCACATCAGCCTGTAGCACATCTGGTCCAGACCAAACAAACAGAAGATTTATTCTGTCAGGGAGATCATTTAGCATTCCTTTTCATGCTTCAGAAGGAGCCTGTACCTGTCACTCACCAAAGCGCTCGGCTTTTGGTGGCTAGGCTCTGTTGCTCTCCCTGACTAGCCTTGATCTAACACTTCTAAGGAGGCTCATGTGCACCGCTCCACCTGGGAGCCCAGTACCCATGCCAAGTTCATTTCCATAGTCTTATAGAAACCTCCTGGAGGATTTCAAACATCTGCTCATAAGTAAAGAAACATTGTCTTGAGCTCTAACAATAATATAAAGGGCAACTGAACCTTCTTTTGCAAATAAAGCAGAGCTGATAAATGATCTTAGTTCACAGGACTGGGGGCAAGTTTCTTTGTGTCTTTCTGACTTCAAATTCTTAAAATGAATATCGTCGATGATGGGAAAAATTGAATGTATTGACTTTTACTATTAACTTAAGTGGTATAGAGTCAGGACTATAAAATAGGTGAAAAAAAACAAAAAACTACATCATTTTGCTGAAATTGAATGAACATATTTACAAAAACTGTGTCATTGTTCCTAAAATGTGTTGTTATTCCCTCTCTCTCTCTGACTACAGTCTCAGAGCCAAGTATAACACTCTAGTCTTATGAGCCCTATAGCCACTTTCTTCTCTGGAATGTTAATCTGCTCTTGTTGCCATCAGCAGCCCCAGGAGGATCACTTCCTGGCTTGTCTCATCAGAAATACTATTCTCTCTTTCCTACCTCTGGAGTATTGGCGAATACTCGGAAGGGATAGATGTACCATCATTGAGATTCCCCACATTTTCTTATGATGTTACTCTATGTGAATACGAAAGATTCAGTTTCAATCTAAATAAAAACTGGAAAGGGAATAGGCAAATATTTTTGTTTGTTGATGTACATGTTCTTTCTAATTTCTAGCTAAAATTTACCTCTGCTTCTCCTTTTGAGAAATAAATGGATTAGGCAAAATGTCCCCCGATGTCCTTCTAGTAGTAACATAATTATTATTAGTTCTTGTGGTTCTTTTGTCCTTGAGGAACTCATTTAATTCATAAACACTATTACTTTGCTTTCATACAGACACGTGAATTTCAGTCTAGGCAAACATAGGGGAAGTTTATTACATAAACATAGAAAAGGTGTTTGTCTTACTTAAAATATAACAAAAGCAAATATTTAAAAGAATCTGGAGGCTTCCAAGGCAGTTTTAAAAGTACACATCAGAGATGGCACATACTTTGTACAAATATTTTTATCCTGTTGATTTGTTACAGAACCAAGACAGTACGAAGAGTGAATTAAATCTACACTTGTTTCACGTCTGTCCCTCCTATTGAGTCATTAATAAACATGACACCACGAGTACTGCATTGTTAATACTTAGCTTGGTCTATGGAGCTCAGAAAATGCTCTTCTCAAATTCACACAGAACATTCTTAAATAGGTTACATTCCAGATACTGCATTTGCCAATGAAAAATGTATGTCTATACCAAAATCCAGCTTCTTTGGAAGAAAAAACAAAATCAGTCTTCCATAACAACAAAACTAGTTTCAACCAGTCTTGAAATATATCCTGATATGAGATGCTGGTAATTTCTTATTATATCTGAACAATTTATCTACTTGGAAAATGTCAAGTGGGGGAAAAAAATGTATGTAATGATATTCAGTACCTAAACAATTCATTTACAGTTAGATTTATTTGTATTCTTATTCTTGTATTCTTATTTGAATACATAAAATCAACAGCAAAAATAGCACGTTTGTATACTTTCACCACAATAAATTAGAGTAATATCATACAGAAAACAAAGTTTTCATCCTTCCATAGTGAACCAGGAGAACTTCAAAATAAGAGATAACATTTTTGACTAAAAAGAGCTATTATCATAAATAATAAGCATCTAAAGGGATCCAGTTTGTGAATGAAAAGAATTAGAAAGTTACTTTATTTTTCCAGTATATATTCTTTTAAAGGCTGCATTTAGAGTCAAAGAATGGAAGCTCAGTGCAGATAAGGAGTGGCTTTGTTTCAATAGGACATTGGATTGGTTAATGGGGTGAAGACAAAAAAAGTAAATCTACTTACAAAACATAGAAATTCAATTCACGTAAAAATTATGGGCAACTCACAAACTGTATCTCAATGAGATCATTCAATGTCATTTGAATGTTGGGATTCTCTAACCAGATATAACTAATTAATCACATCAACAGCTAAGAAACAAAGAACCAAGGAAAAGTAACCAGTTTTGATAATCAAAATAATACACAATGTATATAGAAGAAAAAAATAGTAGGAACAAAATATGGTCAGAAGACATGAGAAGAAACTACACTTGAAAATAAATTCAATCTGATTGAACAGGAATTCTCAGAATGAGGTCCTTGGAAACTTTTAAGTCCATAATTGTAGATTTATTGTATTATTTTAGGTTTAGTTTTCCAAATATTTAACATATTTTATATGCATCTAATTATCTGTAAAGTTACTAATTTTTCATCAAAGTAATTCACTTTATGGCAATGTAAATAATTTTATCCTAAGTTTTAAATGTTCGGTGCACTTCAACTCAATCATTGATTCATGATATTCTCAGTTTTCTAATAAAATTTACTCCTACAAGTCAAAATCATGATTTTTTTCAAAGTGACTAAAAACTTGTTTAGGATAAGAAGGTTTAACAAATAACAGAGAGTTCTAATGTCTAACAGGAACAACACACCAAGGTTTTTTTCAACATATGGGAGTTTATTTAAGACTATAGAGAGCTCTTTTGGATTGAGGAAGAAAACGTTTCATCAATAACTCAGCATACATTTGTTTTTGAGAATGTTCTGAATCACGTACTAGGTACTTTGGCATATCCAAAGGTTTGCAGAGAGTGTGGATTAATAATGCAACTACAAGTGCCTGACCAAATGCTGCATATGCCACATAGCAGATGCCAAAATCTAAAACAAATTAAAATTCAGTATAATCTAATGTTATTACATTGTTCAATAAAATGTAATAGTATTTGTTTATGAAAACCTAACTATATAAGAAAACGAATACTGAACAATAAATTAAATTTCATTGAATAGGAATTTTCAGAATTGAGTACTTTGAAATTTTTAAGTGTGTCCTTAAAGACTTATTGTACTATTTGGGTTTAGGGTTCTAAATTTTTAACCCATTCCATTTGCATCTGATTTTCACACAGTTGATCCTTGTTTTTCGTAGATCCCGTTATTTACAAATTCGCCTACTTGCTAAAATTTATTTTTAACCCCCAAATCAATCAGTACTCAACTGTTTTTATGGTCATTTGTGAACATGTGCACAGGGGCAAAAATTTTGAATCTTCTGACTCACATTCCCAGCCTGCTTTCTTGTTTTAGCTCTCATAATGTAAACAAGTGTCCTACTCATAGTATATATACTGCCATGTATTTTGCACTTTTGTGCTTTTTGTTAAGGATTTCACTATTTAAAATGGCCCTCACCCATGGCAATGAAGAGTCGTCTAGTGTTCCCAAGCATAGGAAGGCTGTGATGTGCCTTATGGAGAAAATATGTGTATTAGATGAGCTTTATTCAGACATGAGTTACAGTGCTGTTGGTTGGCCATATTCACTGTTAATGAATCAACAACATATATTAAATAAAATGTCCTTAAATAGAAACACACATAAAACAAGGTTATGTATTGATCAGTTAACAAAAATGTGACCAGAAGCTCACAGGAACCTAACCATGTATTTCCCTTAGGAGCGATGGTTCAGTGTTTGCTAATTCAGCATTTGCAATGACTTCATAGAACTTAACTACTGCTGATAATGAGAATTGGTTGTGTATGTATATACATATATGTGTGTGTGTGTATATATATATGTATATGTATATGTGTGTGTGTATATATGTGGGTTCTTCCTTTAAAATAAAACAAAATCCAGAAATTATCAAAATTGAAAACTTCTTAAAATGTCTACTAACTGAGAAAATATTGTAGAGGAAAGCAAAAATAACATTAGATTTTGGTTGTGCATAGTATTTTTAGCTATTGAAATTTCCATAAGGAGATTTAGCACATGCAGTTAATTTGCATGAGAGGCAGCTGGAGCATATTGGCTCTTTCAAAGCCACTATGATTTATCAGCTCAATAATGCATGAGCTTAGACAAAGTTATACAACTGTCTGTATTTTTAACAAGATGATGGGGTAAGAAACTTGCTAAAGGAGCCATTCCAGACCCAGGTGACTAAAAGGAAGTTTGATCATTTACACAAACTAGAACACAATTTTACAGTCCTGTTTTATTTTTGGTCTCAGATTTTTCTTTTCCTGAAAATAATATTTCGTTTGGAACAAGTGCCAGACTGACAGACAGTCCAAGACGTTGAAGTTACATGTTCCTATATGCTATTGGTACAATATGGAGGGAGTCAATTAAAATTTCCACTAAAGTGACCCCTGGAATTAAATTCATCTTGCATAGGCGGCATCTGAGGAAGAATGAACTATTCCTTTCTCTTTGTTTAATAAAATGCAATGACATTTATTTATTAAATCCTAAATTTCACTTGGCAAAGATGGCTTAAGGAAACATCTCTTTTTTAGAGTCAAGTTTATGTTTCTTTTGAGGTTCGAGAAGAATGTAGGCAGACACCATCAAGAAGTCATTGTCATAGTAGAGATATAGCTTACAAAAATCTCACACATGGACTCTGAGGTCAAAGGCAGCAATATGGAGAATAGTGAAGAAATGATGAATTCAAAACATTGTAAATGAAAAACTAATTGATGGGACAGTATGCAATGACCATTGGGGTAAAAAAGAGATGAATTATTTGAAGATTCCAAGTTTTTGTATATAGGTGACTAGAAGAATAACTATTTATTTTAGTGCTGATGTAAAGGTTTGAATTTAGCCATTAAAACTCATTTTAGACATTTGCATCTACAGACTATAAATTTTAATATTTTATATGCTAACTCTACAAGATAGAAAATACTTATTCTACACACTCCACCCTTTTTTCTCTGATAATACATAGGGAAAATGAAAATAAGCAATGAATTTCATGAGGAATATTTGTACCCAGTAATCCCACCTGCCAAAATGTCTTGGATTGGCAGGCTGAAGCCAGGAATTGGTCCCACAGCCTCACACAGTAGATGTGCTGATGTGTGGCCAAGAACGACAGTAAGCCTCTCACTGTAAAAGGCCATTGAAATGCAAGGATAAATCAAGCATCAAGTTATAAAGGTACTTTGTGCCATTTAGGTTAACCTTACTTTGAATATCAGGTCAGGTGACTGGTAAGGAAACCGGAAATCATTTACTACATAGCAGCCACAAGACTAACTGGAGAAAACCTTCTCAACAGTTGGGTTTGGGGAGGCAGCGATACTGTCAGAGTTTAGAGTTAGGTAGGTTATATTAACTATAACCTTGCACAAACCCCTCATTTTATAGATGGGACAGCTGGTCAAAGTTGTACATTTAATCAGTGCAAGGATGAAAGTAGGAACCAAGTCCTCTAAGTCATATGTTCTCAAAGTTAGATGACCTCTTTAAGAGATGAACCGCTCTCTAGACAAGAAGTTCTCAAACTTTTCTCTGCATCAGAAGCACCTGGAGGGCTTATTAAAACACAGACTCCTGGCTCTACCCCTAGACTTTCTCATTTCCTACATCTGGGATGGGACCAGAGAATTTATATTTTGACAAGTTCCCTAATGATGCTGATGCTGCTGGTCTGGAGAACACACTCTGAGAACCACGGCTCTAGGCCTTCCAGTCTAACATTCATCCAACTCTAACAAATTTCCTTTCAGGGAAAAATGGATCTTGCCCTGAAACGCCTGGGTACAATGCTCCAGAAAGAATATACTATCTGAGACGTCGTGATAACAAGGGCCTACGATCACACAGGTAGAGAAATTCTATCTACTCAGAAACCAAAGTGTACTCCACCAAACGTATATGATATGGCTATTCTGAAGTGATTGCTAAGGGCTGTAGATCATCTGCTTCCCATCCCGCAGGGAAAACTTCTTGGGCTTCAAGCAAAGTATTATTAGGATTTGTCTGGATGCAAATAGAGGTGAAGTCATTTAGCTGTCTTTTCTCCCCCAAAATTCAAGTAATATTACAACAATTATATAGTGGCAGTATTGATTATCCAAAGTCTAGGTATGGAATCTTGCAAACAGAGATATATACACAGAAAATGCCATCAAGAGATAAGAGAGATGAGGGAGTAAATGGGGGCAACTGAGCTCCATTGGAATAGAACAGCTCAATCCAAAAAGCAATTATTGTTTAGCCACTATGTACAAAGCACGCATGTGGTGCAGAGGGAGACACTGAGAAGGCCTAGCTCTACCCTCAAGGAGCTTGCAGTAACTGACATCTTAAGGATATTAAAAAGATGCTGAATAAAATACTATGTATATATGTGCATATATGTTCACACAGTACACTGGGCTAATTTAAACAAGTTTCTGAGAATGAACATTGAAAGAATTTTTAACAAATACAACATTCCCAGAAAGAAACAACAGAGGCAAATCTGGCATTCTGTAAAGCAATCGTGATGAACTTGAACTGAAGATGTCATACAGTACCAAAGGAAGATCAGTATCTCTGAATAAAAGGAAACAAAAAATAGATTAGAAACTATTGCAGACTTTAAATACTGTTTCAAACATTCCGGAAGTTTTTATCTACTTGCTTATCTACATCACCAGAAACTTGATGTTTGGTCGTTAATAGTTTGAACTGTACAATCGTCTGTTTATATATCCCAAACTTCACAGGTAATAATCAAATCCAATCATCAACTCCTCATTTTACTTTAGAATATATCTGCAGAATCATATGAAAACCATACAGAATCCAATTTTTAATCAACTCTTTAACAATTAATTTAAAATGCAATGATTCAATAGAGTAAAATGACATCAAAGAATATCACATCACATGCCCTTCATTTAATGGAAGTGCACTATGAATGCAACGGTGTCTCCTGACATACATACATGAATCGCTTGATAATACTATAGAAACAGACATAATTTCTTCCTGAGGTTGGAATCTGCCAGGGCCTTCTCTGTCTGTCATGTGGAAGAACTGTGATGTTGAATATATTTGCAAGAGCAAGAAAGCAATTCAGCATATACAGAAAAAAATTGCAAGCCAACTGTCAAAAGGAAAAATGTGCCTTACCCACCAGTCACTAAAGGACCTATCAATATAACAAAAAACAGTGTCATCTATGAATGACAACAGTTTTAAATGTAAGGTAAAATGGAACTTTGTACAAATGTACTGCCAGGAATTCTTTGAGTACTAAAAGAGAAAAAAGAAAAAAAAAGCAAATTGCAAAGAAAGAAGGGGCTATCTTGAAGATAGTTGCTTGTCCTGACAGAGATTATGATGAAAATTTCCACACTCACTTCTCCAGAAATAAATCTCTAATCTACATATCTATGCTGTCCTCTCTCCAGGGCTAGTTCTGAATCTTTAAATGCCTTCCTCGATTTCCACTGGAATTTCTAGCCAGCCTCAAAGTCAAAACAAAACTATTCCTTATGCTTCACTTAGCTAAACTGCTCATGACTTTGACTGTGTTACAGAGGCCGTAAGCATAGGTAAGACTGAGTCATCCAGTTTGAAACACAGTGGCAGGTGTATGATAACTAACATCTCTTACCATTATTCTCTTTTCATATTAGTATCAGTGAGTCTTGATTACTGTAAAATACTATCTTTAACATGGCATTCAGGGGCTCTTCTAACAATCTAATGCCAATGTACTTTTCTTTTTTTGTTTTTTGCTCCTCCTTTTATTCTATAAAAAGCCTGTGCCCTTGTTTACTGTCTCCTTAAACTCCCTGACACTCTCCCTTATTTATGACATAATCTTTTTCCTAGAAGGTTTATTTTCACTCTTCTCTGAGGCTTTCCTTGTTCGATAATATAAAATACAGCAGATAAAAAAAAGAAAGATGAAAAATGTCTAATGAACCTAGTCATGGAAAGCTCGTTGGTGGCCTTTGCCAGACCTATTTCAGTAGCAATTCAGAGGAAAGAGCCAGATGACAGGGTTGAGGAGTGAGTGGAAGACTGGAAACTACAGATGTCAAGTACGGCTCAAGAACATCGTGAGAGACAGAAGGGAGGAAAAGTGGGTGAGAGCTAGAGAAGAGCATTGGTTGACGAAGAATATTTTTCTTTTTTAAAATTGAAAACAATTGGGGGCCGCCCGGTGGCGCAGTGGTTTAGTCCGCGCTTGGCATCCCGGGGTTCACGGGTTTGATCCCGGGCACCCGCTGACCCACTGCTTGTCAGCCGTGCTGTGGCGGCGTCCCATATAAAGTAGAGGAAGATGGGCACGGATGTCAGCCCAGGGCCAGTCTTCCTCAGCAAAAAGAGGAGGATTGGCGATGGATGTTAGCTCAGGGCTGGTCTTCCTCACCAAAAAAAAAAATTGAAAACAATTGAACATATTTAAAGACCGATTCAAAAGAGCCAATAGAGAAGAAATTAGAATTACAGAAGTGAGGTTGTAGATGGACCAAACACCCAAAAAGGTGGAAATGGATTGGAGCTAGAACACTGGTGAGGGGATCAGTCTCAGGACAATACACCTCTTCCATTATTTCAGAAGATGGAGAAAAAATAGATACAGATAAATACAAATTACCAGAGGCTGGAAGTGGGGGAATGGGAGAGACGTTGTTTACGGTACATATAAACAGTACATAAGCAAGCCCTGGAGAGCTAGTACACAGGACAGTGATTATAGACAACAAAACTGTATTATAAACAAACTTGCTCAGAGACTAGATCTCAATTGTTCCCAACACTGGAAGAAATGATGATTATGTGAGGCAATAGAGATGTTAGCTAACCCTACAATGGTGACCATATTGCAATATAAATGTGTCAATTCTATATGTTGTGCATCTTAAACTTACACAATGTTGTATGCCAAAAATAACTCAATAAAAAATAAATAAATTACTGGAGGTTGAAAAAGGTAAGAAATCCCCCTACCTAGTTGCTTGTAGAGATTGTTTGGCTTTTGTTTTGTTTGTTGGTGGTGGTAGTGGTGTTGGTTTTGTTTGTTTGTTTAGTAATTTTGAGAGCTAGAGGAAGGCAGAGGGGTAGGTGCCTTTTGGAGAGCAGGGAAGATTTCCAACTTTAGCTGTGGGAAATTAGTGAGGCAGTGTTGAAAAGATCCTATAGAAAACTTCTCAGGCAGTGTCAAGGGACAAATCAATGTTAAAGACCATGCATTTACGTTTGATGATTATTTTCCAGCAGTACTCAGAAAAATTAGCACTCCCGATATAGAAGCTGGAGAAGCAGTCAGTAGGATCCATCTAGGATTAGATGTTTGGAACGATAAAAGGGGAAAAGTTGAGAAATTTGGTGAGAATGTTAGAAGCAATGTATCACAGGCCAAAAAGAAAAATAATACAAGACTGCAGAGAGATGATCAAACAAACTAACAAAAAAGTTGAGAGACCACCACATAAAATACCAGGTATGATGAGACCAAAGAATTGGGACATGTGGTCAATGGCTTGTAGTCAGAGAATTGGAAGTCTATATTACATCTTCATAAACAAAAGAGTTCCAAGTTCTGAAAATGTCCAGTCACCGAGTTATTATTGCCAAATATTATTCTGTTTCCACGTTTTTAACAAGGACTCAATATTTGATTGTTCTTCTCTCTCTGAAAACTTTCTCTTATACATATGGACCCTTCATAGAATATAGAATAAGATAAATATTTACCACACTGTGTGCAACCTTGGATCTTAACCAAAACCTGGATGCCTCCTTGGAAATCTGAGGGGAAACTTTATTCTCCCACAAAGCATGTACCTTAAAGTCAAGAGAGGAGATTGGTTATTGGTATTCAGTCCTGCACCCAGCCCATTAGTTTTCTTGTAATGCCTCAAAATCTAGTCTTCTAAGGTTCTTGTTATTCATCTATACTATCCTCAGTCTAGTCATCCTACTCCCCAATTTCATTGACAACTCTGATGTCTAATTTCCTCTACACTAAAATCTAAAATCTGGACAACACCCTAAGAGTGTTTAGTATCAAAGTGGATGCTTCTACCTATATACTAGATAGACCCTCAGTTACTTGAGCCTTCTAGTCCCCAGTAAGACCACCAACTCTCATTGGTCAAACAAAGCTGAGTTTATTAAATTTACTGTATCATGAGAAAAGACTACCTTGATAGAGTCCTAATAACATCCCAAAAGAGGGAAGAAATTGAAGGATTTTTGTAAGATTTGGGGACCTGGGCTCAAGTGATCTAAGATGAGCCTTTCAAGAGGTTGATAGTTAGGACTGGGCAAAGTTTGTGACATAGTAATTTTGTACTGGTGGACACAAGGCTAGGGTCTTGAGCCTAGTCTTGATGAACTGATTGTTGTCCTGATAAATATGCTGTTAGTCCAGGTGAGAAACCTATTGTCCTGTTTGGATTATTTCCCAGATAAGCACGATGTTTGCCTGAAAAAATTAGCGCGCAAGAATATTCTGAAGCAAAGAGTGAAGTTATTTATTGGTTTGCAGTCCGATCTTCCTGGGTAAGAATTTTTAAGAGCAAACAGTTATGTTGACACAGATGGTCTTAGTTTTCACAGAGATGACCAAAAGAAGAAAATATCCTGCTTGAATGATCTCCTGGGGACAAAAATCACTCGTTGTGAGGAATCAGAAATTGTAGCATCAAAGCTAGCATATTATTTAGTTCTTGAATATGAGGGAAAGAGTTTCCATCACTCGGTAACTTGATCTCACAACTAAAGTGAGTTCTGTAGAGAAAAAAGCAAAACAGACTTGATATAATTCTTCTCTATGGCCCAAGAACATCAGCTTTTAGTTATTCTTGCAGACAAACCTCTCCCTTACAGAAGAAAAGCATTTCAAATGTGAAGTTCTCCTAAGAGTTCTTGCTGTCCATCACAACTCCCTGGCTACTTGGACTCTACGGCTCTAACACAAGAAGACTCCTCGGCAAACCTGCCATTCCCTCTTCCTTCTTTTAATTCAATTTCTTTGAAAACTGGCGTGAATGCGTTTACTAACAATTCGCTTCCCTGGAGCCATTTCTCTTAGTCTTTCTCTTCCCCTTCCTCCTTTAGTAGGAGACATTTGCACCCCCCAACCCCACCCCTTGCACTCAACAGCCACATTTCTAAAAGTATTTCATCCTCTTGGCTTTCATAATGGAAATGTTAAATTTTCCACAGAGGACATGCCCTGGAGGGGAGTTTTGCTCACACCCTAGAATGGATGTCAGTTAATATTTAGACACAATTAATTAACGGTAAACCCTAAGGCAAACTTTGCTGTTAGGAAAATCAGACCATATCCTCAATTAAATGAAGGGCTGCTTCCCTGACCAAGTCAGCAGATGTTCCATTATCAGCAAAGACTGTCATCACATACTTGGTGGATGGGGACATAGATTAATTAAGAATATTTAAATTGTATGGCTGAAACAGTATCAGACTGTTAAGCTAAATCGCCAAAGTTTCCCTATCTCCTGAATTTCTCTTCATACAATTCCTCCCTGCTACCACACCCCAATTTCAGTTCATAATGCTATAAAAAGTTTCAAGATTTCTAGAAAGCTCTTTGAGTCACAGTGAGATCCTCTCAGACCTTCCTCACATAATTTAGCCTAGAGTGATTTGAAATTTTTATTGCCACATATTCATTGAGATTTTTTGAAGATATGTTCATATTTTTATTTCAGCTAAGTATAGAAGACTGGATATGGTTGCAATGATTGACAGTTTTATCTCAACGTTGTAAATATCATGAGATAGAATATACTACTTACAAGGTAGTAAATACTAGAATTTACTCAGCCCAAGAATGTTTGTTTGTTTCTTCTTTATTTTGGAGTAAATCCCTGAAATGAGTTTTTCTCCTAATAAATTTACTTAATAAATATTTAGAGAATGTCTATTGTGTTCTGGCTACTCTGCAGGATTAAAAAATAAATTCAAAAGGGACCCACCAGTAGGGAAATAAACAGAGTGTGTTGGGATGGGAACACTTCTCCCTCCAGATATGGAAGGAGCCCACATTTGGCCTAACTCAATGCTTCTCATTCACTCATATCCAGCTTGAAAGGACAAACTGGGCATGCATAGCCACCCTCTTTCTTGTCCCTTTCTCCTGGGACCCAGTTGCTTTTCCTTGTAAGTTTTAGGGCTTGCTGGAAGTTCCTTTTCCTGCTGTTCCACACCTAGCAGAGTTGGCCCATGGTGGTGTATGCCTTGTCCAGGGTGCTTTTCACTGGATAAGTAATTACCTAATTTTGGAGTTCAGTATTAGGAATCCCATCTGCCCATTTGGAGTTTTATCAAAATAAATATGATATTTTATATCCCACTCAACTTATTGTTTTGTCTCATTTGTTCATAACTCAGGTGAGAAGAAGGGTACCATTTAATTGATCAACTCTCAAACTCTAATAGTTGAGAAATAACTATGATAATTAACGATTGAAGTGTTTAAGAGAAATATAGAAAGGAAAGCAACTATTTCTAATTGGGGCACAAGCAATTGCAGCAAGAAAAAATCAAGGAATATTTCTTTAGAAATGACAGAGGTCTTGTCTGTTTGGGTCCATATTCTCTTCCCATCCTACAGCCATCAACAATGATTTAATGAGAAAGGTAGAGACTTCAATGAGCAGGATTAAGAATGTGGGATAGAGAAGAGAGAGATGGAACTCTCTAGGCAGAGGAGGAAAAACTGATAAATAGGGATGAGAAATATATATTTCTCTAAGAACTGAATAGAGCAAAAATGTCCACTTGATCAAAATTTGCTATTTAAAATGGAAGGATAAAATCTATTTAATGCACGGGCTGGCCCAGTGGCGTAGCGATTAAGTTCACGCGTTCCACTTCGGTGGCCTGGGGTTCTCCAGTTCAGATCCTGGGCAAGGACCTACTCACTGCTCATCAAGCCATGCTGAGGCAGCGTCCCATATAGAAGAGCTACAACTCTACAACTATGATGCACAACTATGTACTAGGGCTTTGGGGATAAAAAAAGAGGAAGATTGGCAACAGATGTTAGCACAGGGCCACTCTTCCTCAAAAAGAAAAAAAGGTAAAGAACATATCATGTTTAAAAAAATCTATTTAATGCATAAAATGGAGTTACCTTGCTATAATATTTTTTCCTCACAGTAGCCTGGGACATCTCTATTATTTACATATTTAAGTGAAACAATGTGATAAAGAATAAGTCTAAATGCACACTGTAGAATAAGAAGCAAGTCAAGGATCTATTTATTCTGATTGTTTATGATACATTCTGAATGTGGCAGAAATCCCTAAGCAGCACATCTGGCACTCAACCAATTGTTTTAATGGACTATAAACTTCCAGTCTATGATATTGATATTGATATAACTACTAAATACTAAAAGGTACCAGATTAGAAGCAAGTTTGACACCAAACTTTGTAGCTGGGTTGATTGAGGAAGATATTGGGAAATATTAGATTGGCATTCTTTCTAGATGCATTTCCTCATCTGTCTTCATTTCAAAATGAGGCGGCCACCTCTCCTGCCCCAGTTCCTCCCAACTTCACAGTCAGCAAACCACTGGGCCCAGGAACTTCTGCCCACTGAGAAACCTACCAAGTCAGGGTGCAGTGTGACACACCCTGAAATAACAGCAGGCCCTGTTTTGCTTTGTAGAGTTATAAGCAACAAGGCTCTGAAACTATGTTCAACGAAAACTTTATTTGTTTGTTGCCCTTTTTAAAAAAAAAGAAAAACAATATTTTTTTTGAAAGAATAAGAAATGAACTCTCCATACAACAAAGGAACCAGCGGCTCCAGATATATTTTAAGCCTAAGGAAAGTTCGCAGCCAGAAGAGAATATGAGTGGCAGGACACATACAGTCGACCTTTAAAGGTTTGATTTCTGTTTTAAGTTCTGCAAACGCCCCCGGCTTTCCCCTACATAAAATAAAAAAACCTGACTTATGTTCAAATGTGGCCTTCGCCCTTCACCCTAACACCAAACACCATGAGGAAAAAAAATTAGGGGTGGGAAGGCGACATGTCTATAAAGATATGAATATCCATACCACTGTACCAGCTGAATCAAAGATGAAGCTCTGAGATTTGAGCTTGATGGAGAATCACAATGTAATGTGATGATTCTTAAGCATGGGGGTCAGACTCAGACGGCGCTTTTCTGCAGAGCTGGTGACGAAGCTGCCACCCTATCTCCTCCTCAGACCATCCTTCATGAAGCATCTACCTGGAGCCTGCATTTGACCCTGGATGCAAGTCCCCACAAGGCAGCATTATTTTGATCTGTGATATTTGTTTCATCTGAAGTTGAGGTCCTCAGATCATTAATACTCTGGCTATGTCCACGCTATTATTAAACAATGCAGAATGGAAGTTATCTGGCAAATCTGCCAAAAAAATTCATGAGACAAATCTACTTTAATCTAAAATATTTAGATAATGAAGAAAAAATGACCTTGTTATTAGCTGATTCAATTTTCTATTTTATTTGGGGATGGGCCAAGTTTTATTCTCCACTCAGGTACAGCTTAGTTCATTACCATTAAAGAAAGACCATTAAGAGGGTGGTTCAAACCAGTTTCTGCCGTGTTCAATGTTATATTTTTGCTAGTGGTCATTGCAGTGAGAACAATTAAAGAAAGCAGGAATTAGGGTGGATTCTCATTCTCAATTCAAAATCTTGATATAGAGGATTTTGAAATCTACCAAAATTATAAAATTCATAGTTGCATGGGTTTGTATATTTAATAATTAATTATTTTCGAATCAGCGGGAAATACACAATACTAATAGAAAAAAATTGGTAAAAGTCTGAATATGCAATGCACAAATCAAGTAATAAAATGGCCAATAAACATATGTTCAAACTCACTAGTAAAATTTAAAATATCAAATTAAAATGAGATACAATAGCACATTTATCAAACTGGCAAAGATGAAAAATGAAGAAAGAAAAGGAATAATACCAAGACTTCCTGGACTTCCACACACAGCCATTCAGAGTGAAAACACCTGCAACCTTTCTGGAAGGCAATTCAGCAAGCTACAGCTGAAATTCTTTGACTCTGAATATTCTTTGTCCCCGCAATAGCACTTCCAAGATTTATTCCAAATAAAACATTAAAGATGGACGCAAAGATTTAGCTTCAATGATATTATCTCACTTCTGTACATTATTGCAAAATTTAGAAACATACGTTGTATCCAAAAATGAGAATTGGTTAAGTTGTGTTAAACCTATGTAATAGAACATTATGCAATATGAAAAATGATGTATCTATATGTTTTAAATAAAAATAAATTTATTGATATAGAAAGAAAATATGCATCACAATACTTTGGGGGAAAACAAAGCCATTTTACAAAAGAATGAATAAAAATAATCTCTTTTTTTTAAAAGCATGTACTGTATATCACTCAAAAGTCAACAGGGGTTACTTTGGGTTGTAGAATTTTAAATTTTACATATTTTTAGTTTTTGACAACCAAAATACATGTAATATAATTTCTTTTTAATTTACATTGAGCAGGTCAAAAGAAAGTGATGATGTACAGATAAGCTAAAGTAAGGAGCAGAAGCAAAAGTACACTAAGATATTTGATCCAAACTTTGTGAACTTAACCCCAAATAACTTTATGAAAATACAAAATGAAGACATTCTCTGTTGGTTGCATATTTTGTTCTTCATTATACAATTTATGAAATTTTGCACTTTTTATTAGAATGCTTGAGTCAAATTATGACTGATAAGGAGTTTGGCCCGATCACTTAGGAACAGGAGCTCAAGTCTCCTCACATGTGTATTGGATTTTAATGCCAGCCTACACTGCAGAGAACTTTCAGTGATACTTAATAAACATTAATGGAATTCCACTTACTTTCCTAAGTAAAAGATGTCATATAAATTCATAAGGATGATAATGGCATGCTGTTATAAAAGAAAAACACGTTTTTATTTATAATTCTCCTTCCCAATGGTATTTTTCTGTACCCTAAACAGAAGTGAAGGTTTTGCCTGAATTATCAGGATATTGCCAAACTTCCAATCTTTGCTTTGCTAGGAAACATCTGACATATGGGGCTTGCCCAAGGTTGTTTAAAAGTGAAGGAAATGCTATGAGGGGAATACAGACATTCTGACTAATTCAAGTGTACCTCTCGTTACTTATTCATTCATTCATCCATCTATGCCAACTCAGTTGAGTTTATAAGATCCATTTCTCCCCTGCTGGGATCCCCTCTTCTTCCTGTGGTAGCTGACTGCATCTCACAGGCCTGCTCAATACAGATACCTGCCCCATTCTCTGACTACCTTAGAGCTGACATGGCTTTAATTTCACAATATCTTTAGTCCTGTAACAAACAGATTTCAAATCATACACTAACTCCATGTAGTTGGCAGTGTCTGAATGAAATTACTTGTTAAGAAGGATTCTGAAGGGAAAAAGAAAAATGATTCTGACTCTATTGATTCTCACACTATGGTATCTCATTCCAATTCATCTGGAAAAACTTCCATGACTGATGAGTAATGCCAGCCGTTGATAAAATTGAGGGAAGGGATGGAGACAGCTACACTAAATTTCCACTTTTAGGGTAGACATTTCTAGTTTGATCCTTTACTCTCCTCTGTCCCTTCCCTACTGTTGTGGGAGCAGCTACCATATGATATGCTGCCTTAGGATTGCCCAGTCAGTGCCCTGGGTCTGGAACATTCCCTTATGTGGAAGAGCTGGGTGCAAGCTGTCGCTTAGCCCCAGATTCGTCTTCTTTATTAGGAGAAAACTTTCCCGTGTTCTGGATATGTAGTGAATGTCCTTGTGTTGCTTAAACCTGTGCGTCATATGGCACCTGGCCAGCCCCACAAGTACGTCTGCTCCCAGTGGGAAGGGAACCCGGTCTTCACCTGCAACATCAGTGAGCTGCATGCAGTCCACCAGCCTGAGCTGACTATCAGGAGGGACTCTCTGGCCATATTCCAGTCTTACTTACTGTAAGTCACACATACACTGTTCTTGCTGCATCTCTTCTTTCTGTGAGTAAAGCATTGTTCTAACCAGTGCCTTCAACGTTGAGTCCTCCTTGGCAACTCCGAACCCAAAGATGCAGTGGGCAGAGGTCTGTGGGCTCCCACCTCTGGGGGTTGGCAGTGTTCTGATCTGTGCCATCCTCCATGCGGTTAGAGTCCTCACTTGGGGTTGGTAGCTGGATCTTCCTGTCTGACACCTCCCATAATTATTATCAATCCTTTTTTTTTTTTGAATCTATAGCAGATCCCACCCTGGCATCTCACCGTAATGAAACATATCCTCACTCTCAAAACAACTCCTTCCTAAAACTCTCCCGTTTTCAGTTCTCTCCTTAAGTCTTGATCCCTTCATTCCATTATGTACCAAGCATTAACTAACAGCCAAGTACGGTGCTGGGACTCCAAGAAAAACCATCAGGACCTGGACTGGACAGTGAGAAGCTATAGCCAACAACGCTCAACATGCAACAGTCACAGGGAGACTCCATGTTGGATTACACAGACAGCAATGACGTCCAGATGAACTGTATCCCTGGTTCATATTTAGGAAAAAAGACTTTCTAAACATTGAATGGATAATGAATGACAATGTGTCCTATACGTTTTTTATTTTCCTTTGTCTTTTCTTTTTTTCCCCTATATTTGAAAAGTAGCTTGAACAATGATATCAGGCAGGAATTCACCCCAGGAAACTAGCCAGACGCTTGCCTTGAAGTACTTGAATACAAATGGATGCAAAACAGGAGTTAAATGCCACTGAAGACTGTTCACCATCCGAACTGAGTGAGGCTTTAAGCAATTGCATAATATTGCCTCCAGCAACAAACCTTACCTAATCATATGAGTCCACACCACTTCAGCGCAAAAATAAACATTGCAAAAAAAGCCACATTTAGCCTTGAACCAAAAGCAGCAAGATGCATGCTGAAAAATACTTCTCGAATGTACAATGACGGAACTGAAAGCGCCAAGTTGTATGAGGAAACTATCGACCCAGAGCTTTCTAGGCAAATGAAACAGAACAGGGCTCATGTGCTGCAAACAATTAATTCTATTTTCTGTGAAGAAAAAAATCTAAATTTTGTGTTTATCATTAGGGAAATATTTTAAATGTTGATTCAACTTTAATATTGATTAAAATGTTAGGTGTGTTAATATGTGTTGGCACTTAGAAGAATGCCTTGTACATGGTAAGCACTTATGATTTAGCTATTATTATATTACCCCTATTATTAATTCGGAAGTGCCTGTGACTACTCCATCCACTGGACCCAAATTTTTTTAGCTCAGAAAAGCTGTATGGGGGAAAGTACAGTAGACTAGGATTCAAGAATCTCAAATTCTATCCTATGCACACATCAATTTTTGCTGTGACACCAAGCATCTCACTTGGCTTCTCCAGGTCTCATTTGTACTCATCTTTAAGATGGGAAGCCTGTGCTAGATAACTAAGTCACCCTACGAAAACTACCTGCTCCTTCTGTGGGGAGGGACAATTGAGCGAAGAGACATGAAAAGACTGTAAATGTCCATGCTTCACAAGTAAAAGACATTGTGAAAGGGAGGGGAAGAAGGCTTCTGCCCACACAGTAAAAAAATAAAATAAAATAACTCCTCCCCGAAACAGAAATAGCTACTCTCCAAATATCTTAGCTCCAGATTTCCTACATGGCTCATGACCGTAAATTTCTTTATCCATGAAGGCCACCACACTAAAGCATTAAAAACAGACATTTTATCATAAAGAAGTTTATAAGACGAGTCTTCAGTTCTCTGAATTGAGTCATGAGATTGGGGGCACTGGCTATAACCATTCTTATGGAAAAAGTCAGTAAAGTCTGAATCGTGGTGAGGTACCCACAATGAAGAGCCCTAAAGAGCCCGGGAAAGATGGGCACTGAAAGGAGAAGGCAGTGGCAATAAGAGAAAATACTGCCCATTGACAGGTTTATCTACTTAACCATTCCACTCAAGTCTAACTTTCATAGTAATTTTAATTCCTGACTCAAGTCCTCAGGACAGAATGACCATATGCCATGGTTTGCCCGGGGCAGTCTCGGTTTACTCCTGTCTTAGTATAATTACTAATAGCACACCCTCTCTCAAAATGCCCTGATTTGGATGAGAAGTCATATGGTCATTCTTTTTATAAGTAGCATTTAAAAAAAAGAGTGGATGAGGAGGCCATTGTTCTTTTTCCTCAACAAGGAAGTATGTAACTTGATCCAACAATGATCCAATCTGTAACTTCCCTCCACCCCACCCCATTTCTGATGACTTATCTCCCTACAAATAGAAGAGAAAAATAGAAATATCTGTACACACGGGGTAACTTCCTATAGAGGTTAGAAAATAAGAATTCAAGGTTGTTTCATCTTTACCTGGACTACGATGTCACGTGCCTGAGAACATCTAAAGTGAACCAAAGTGGGCGTGTATGCCACCGAACTTGGACTCAGGGATTATGCGCACACTGTCACTCCACCAGCGAGTCAGGACAACTTAAGAGTAACAATTTCCTCTACACAGGACTATGTTCCTTCAGTCCCTGACAATTTCCTTTTGATGCACTGAAGACTTTGTCACGGTCATTCCTGAGTTCCAATTGTAACGGACTGCCTAAATTACCAAGATGGAATTTCTACACAGAACCAAGATCCAGAGGCTTCCCATTTAGGACTGGCAAATTGATTCTGTAAATATTTTCGTTTAATGACTCATTCATGTGAAAATTCCAATCATTGATATTTGCTTTCATGATTTTAGGACTGTAAGGATAGTGTGCTTATGTCCAACATGTCACGTTGTTAAAGTTATTTAAAATTCCATGGGCCTCCTTTTTCTCCAACCTTTTTCAGTATTACTAGATACTGAAATTCCTCCCAATGGACTGTGTAAGAAGGAGTGAATTAGTAAACTCTTCAAGGTGCCTAGATAGGAAAGAATATGGAAGAAAATCCACATTTATTGAACTGTACTATCTACCAGGTACACTAGGTTAAATGTTTTTCTTTTGTTTATCTTGTTAATCCTCATGAGAGTCTGGCAAGATAATCCTCCTCCATTTTACAAATGAGGAAACTGAGCTCCAGAGAGCAAACTGTCCAAGATTCTACAAATATTGTGTGGTAAATCTGGGGCTCCAACTAGGACCTGCTAATTCAAAAGCCTGTGCTTTGCCACTGCTCTCTGATGCTGACCAAACTTCTGGGGTTCATAAAACATTTCCACAGGAAGATTGTCCTAAGGGACAAAACTAGGATTCCAATGTAGAACTAGGCATTTAAATAATAATTTAAAATCTTTGCCTGAATACTATTTTCTCTTACGAAAAGGAGATAGTACATGTGATAGAGCTTGGAGAATTTTTCAAAATTTTATAAAGGCAATTATAAAGGATTATTTCTTCTATTAAAGTAAGGATAGTGTAATTAGGCATCTCTACACTCTATTTAATGCATGGTCAGCTTTTGGCTTCATATTTAAAGCTTCTAAGGGACCGAGCAGTGGGAGAGGTTCCTATTATCAAATTCAATAGTGAGTCCTGTCTGGTTTATTTTGCTATCATTTCAGCTACCAGTTCATCAAACTTCACAGGCTTGCATGTAATCTCAATTCCAAATGGATCCAAAGAGTCTGGATATTTTATCATGAAAACAAATGTGGGGTGGGAGGAAAGAAGCAAATAAGAAACCTGTATATAGATGGAAAGAATTTGTTATTTTAGCCTTTAATAACAATGCTAAAATAACAAAAAACAACGGGAAAATGCTGGTTCAGAGGGCAAGTACTTGTCCAGTAAATGCTTTCCTTCCCAAAGCAAACTGATGGTCTTCCTCAAATATTCCCATCATGTCTTTCTCACACCGAGAAGGACACACATCACTTCTTGGTATTCCTGCCAAAAATGCATGACCTGAATCTAATCATCAGGAAATATTACACAATCCCAAACTGAAAGATAGTTCTTCTTCTAAAATATTGACAAATGGCCTGTACTCTTCTGAAATATTAATGTTATAAAAGACAGAAGAGACTTGTCTTTTCTTATAAAAGACAAAGAGAAACTGTTCCCTCACCCTACTCCCACCCCCACCAAAAAAGGAGACTAAAGGGCATGACCCCTAAATGCAACATGTGACACTCTATTGGATCCTGGAGCTGAAATTATTTTTTCTCTCTGAACAAATTGAGGCATAAAATTTGAATAATCTTTATAGATCAGATAATAATATTGTATTAATGTTAATTTCCTGTTTTGACCATTGAGTTTGGTATATAAGAAGATATTCTTGTTTTTAGGAAACACACTAAGCCATTTAGAAGTAAAAGGACACTGATTCTTCAACTTACTCTCAAGTATTTCAGGAAGAACACACATATATACTTACACATAGAAAGAGAAAGAGAAAAGAGAAAGCAGATATGATATAGTATTAACCATATTTGGAGAATCTGGGTGAATGGTATGTGGGAAATCTTTGTACTACTTTTGCAACTTTTCTGTAGATCTGAAATTATTTCAAAATAAAAAGTTAAAGGAAAAAAATTAAAAAGTCCTCATGCGTGAGACTCATATCTCCTGAACAAGAATAAAAGGCTATTCTCTCTCCCTACAGCACCTAGCCCTCCACGAGGCACATGCAGGGTTCTTAACAACTTACTGGCTGGCATAGATTTGGATCTAAATGCATGTGACTTAACCCAAAATTGAAGCCTATGGACTAGATTCGACTGTTAAACATGCTTTATTTGTTCCCCTCCCTGTTCTGACATCTGAAATTTCCAGCTGATATGTAAAACTCTGGAGATTTCATTTTTAAAAAATCCAGATTTGGGGCTTCTCTTGAAACATCAGAAAATGGAGCAATATTGGTCCCACATGAGCTAAGTAACAGTACCCTCTGTAGATTATATGGACGTCAGTTCTCCGCAGGCCCCACCACTTACTATTCTCTCCGAAACTGAGATCTGGTGTGAATGGCTGTTAATCACTGCACTTGCACAACTGTTTGCCTCCAAGTAGAATAATGTATGTCTGAGGCCACTTCTCTATCTAAAGTGAGGAATAGAAAAGAGGCTGGTAGTGCTTCACTCATCAGGTTACCTGTCTGGCCCCTGTGGGCATCTGAGTTTCAGACTCGACTTGACCCACTGTGAGGCCTGGACTTAGTTTTAAGGGAAGCAAGATACTTTGACTCCAGCTAAGCCGACTCTCATAGCTGAGAATTACAGTTAATTCTCTGTTTGAACAAGCTTGAGGGAACCTTCAATACATCAATATCTCCTAGTGATGGAGCAGATGCTGACAAGGAAGACACTATAGGAGAGAATCATTAGATAGATTTCTTTTTTCTTATTTTCTCCGACAGAAGCTAGGAGTCAAATAATAAGGTAATGGGAAAGAAGACCTGGCAGGAAGCGGAAAGATGGAGTAAGTTTATTACCTTTCCTTCGGTACTGGAATCCATTCAGAATGCTAATCATAACAGTTTTTTAAATTAGCTTCTATCTTCTGTGGGTAAAATGAGAGAAAATTTCAGAAAAATCTTACTTCAAAAATAATAGCAAACCCTTGTGTAGCAGTTAACCATATGCCAGATTCTATTTCTTTCTATGGTACAGGTAGTCTTTACAACAAGCTTATGAGGTAGGTTAGTATCATCTCATTTTATAGATAAGGAAACTGAGGCAGAAGAACATTAACTTGCCCATAGTCACACAACAAATAAGTTATGAAGTCAGGATTCTATCCCAGAAACTATTCTCTCCATCATTACACTTTTCCTCTGTACAGTGGCCATAATTAACTATTTGCAATGAATTCTGAAGTGATTCTGTTAAAGTTCAAAGACCAAAATATCCTCATGCCCACCACTAGTAGTGCTTTTAATGAACTTGTATATCGCCAGCTGAGATGAAACAGAACAGAGTCGCTTTCTGTTGAGAACTGAATCCATGACCTAAACGTGTGACAGTTGGTTTTGAGTAAGTCTGGGCTGAGAAGGAGACGTTCGACTGACTGTTGAGGCACCTTGGAGTATCCAGGATTATATGTCCTAACTTTGGCCTGGGGCCCTTCGTGCGGTTCTCTGAGGCCCAGTCTTCCAGAGAGTAGCCCTCTGGCCATATTTCTGCAGGTTATAGCTAGGTCTTTCGGTCTGAATTTGCTTTCAGAAGTGATAAACAGTTAACTACAGATGATTTGCACAATTAGAAGCAATGACCTAGCTAGCAACTTGGAAACACAGATACCCTTTCAGAAATTTAAAAATCTTCACTCCAAAAGGTACCCAGAGCAGACGCACCATGTACCATTTGCTTTGCAGGAAGCAGCTGTTCAGCAGAAAATGTATGTACCCTACCTTCCTTAGGAATCTCTCTCTTCACAGGACAGTGCTCACAGAGCAAAAGGTCAGGAAATTAAAAGACTGCCCAGGGCCTCAGAAGCTTGACCTGCTTCACTCATCCCTCCTTCCTCTGACACTAAACCCTCTGGATTCCCAAGGTCTGTCCTATTTTATGCCTTTATACCACTTTGCTGATTTCCTTCAGTGTATTGGGCTGACTTCATGGTCACCAGGTGTCCTCCATCCTCCCATCAACTGACACTTAATGAGCAGATGGTGCAAATGGCCTGGGAGTAATGTGATGCCCGAGCGGGTGGGCTGAGAAAGGGGAAAGAGGGCAGCTTCAAGGAAAAGGACAGATTGGTTTGGTGTTTGTAACACTTAGAATCAGTTAGGGCAGAGAGGTTAGGAGCAACTATTTCTTTAGTGTGAAAAGGAGACCATTTTGTTTTTAAAAAAGAAACGGATATGAGATTATAGGGCTGTCTTGCTCATATGTTTGGGAAACAACTGGCATGACTTACAAAAGGAGTTTTCTGAGATTTCAAGGCCCTCTTGGTCAAGAAGACTTGTCTCTGAAGTTTCACTGGGTGAGAATAACTTTCTATTCATTTGCTTATTCATCCCATAATGCACTCTACGCCAAGTACTGTATTATGGCTTATAGGGCAGTCACCAACCCTGTGCTCAGAATGTTAGAGTGTTTCAACTGGAAGAAGCCTTAAGAACCTCAGATCCAGGGCTTCTTGAACTTCAATGTTCATGTGAATACCTGGGATCTATTTCAAATGCACATTCGGACTCTGCAGGTCTGGGTTGAGGCCTGAGAGTCTAAAGTTCTAACAGGCTTCCAGGTGATGCCATGCTGCTGGTCTATGGACCACACTTTGCGTAGGGAGGGTCTAATCCCTGTTCTGTACAGCTGGAGTTGAAGGGCCAGCTAGTCAGAGATGTGTTCAGGATCACAAAGCCAGTTAGTGACGAAGCCAGGCTTGTCAACCTAGGCTACAACTCATTTCACGATGATACATTGCTCCAGCAGTGAGGACAGATTCAATGTTTTGATTCTTCAGTCTCCTTCCTCTCATAAAAATGAATTGATAATAACTACACTCACCATCTGTCATCAGAGTTCGTGAGGTAAAATCATTTAGGCTATTCAAACAAAAGATTATCTTTACCAATTATCCTTTGTAGTCTGAATCCAAACCATGGAAATCGTGACAATCTTCCTATTGCCAGATGCTCAAGCTATCTGCAAATTTTCATTGAAGCACAACTTGTTTGCAAAATGTAAAATTAGAAGTGACAGACAAATCTATTTTTATAAACCTCAGCCTGTCTATTTTGAGTCTCTGAATTTAAAAAGAAGGATTGAGGGCAGCTGTTGAACTTAACTGAAATATCTAATGATGCTACTCTACTTACTTCTAATTTATGAGATATAGCCATTTTTCCCCTAGTACTAATAATATGCACTGTGATACAGAGCACCTATGGAACCATTCCAGTCCTATAAAGGATGTGATTTAGCCTGGTGTTTGTTGGTTATAAGGCTGAGAAAGTGGTTGTAGTTTAATAATTCATGATTTCCTAGAAACAGAGTCCCAGCCTAAGTTTACTTACCATGTGACCTTAAATAAAACACTGCACTGTCTAGACTTGAGTTTTTTCATCTGTTAAATAGAGATGAAATGGCTTATTTCCTTGCTCACCCCACTATTAAATTTGAATATCTTGTAGTTAAAAAAAACGCCTTGTACTTAAGCAAAAATAGGCATTATAACAGGAAACTTAGACTTAAAAGAGGAATCTTAACCATCTATGTGAATTTACTTCAAGTTCTGTAGGATCAATCTCTCAACCAACCCATATTCATTAAGCTGTTCCTACATACAAGGGAATGTAATCAAATATGGTACTTAATGTTCCATGGGTCTTGGTCGCCAACTAAAACAAGTAAGTTCCAGAGCATTCCTATTTAAAACGTAACTGTTATCATAAGAAAATGATGAAAAACTAGGTAGGAGATCCAAGTCCTACCACATCATTTATAATGTCAGCAGACATAAAATTTCCCATGGAATTTAACAAGGAAAAGAAGGTGTACAGTGAGAGTGGAAGTTTTAATATCTGCCATACAGAGCCTATTAACAGAACTGGCGAGCACCCCAACAGCAATCTGCCCCATCTCAAGGTCTTTTTGTCACAATCAGGAATCTGGCATTCCTCCTCTAAAGCTAAATGGCTCTAATTTTATATAATGACTTTTCTTTTCCTAATTTGCTTAAACTCTGCTAACTGATTGCTTGGAAATATCTTTCCTCTATTGGTCATTTATTCCATCCTTTAGTCAATATATAGGCAACCCTGTCTAATAGGAACTCTCTTCATCTCCTCCTCACCTGCCCCAAAGATCCCTGACCTGACCTCCAAATAAATATGTAAAATTTACGTAAACTGCAATTTTCAAGTCAGAAAGTCTAATTTCCCTTTGGCTTTCCATGTTAACAGTATGTGGCAGAATTGGAAGGAGACTAACAAAAAAGCACATTAAATGTGCTTGCTGATTTAAAACTGGTAAAATGTGTTGTAAGAGGAAACAAGGCATATTATTTAATTCTTAGAGTAACCCATGTTGAAGGCAATAATTCTTCCTCCCATTCTAGAGATGAGGTAACATCTGATGCATAATCACACTGACTCTGGTTCCATGTCCCTCTTTTTCCTCTTCTTCCAGCATTCTTTTCTGTTCTCTGTCTCTTTCTTCTTATCTTCTTCATTATCTTCCTAGGAGTAAGAGCAGACTTGCTGGTTCATCTTACCGTCTTTCCCGGCAGATCTTAGCCCCGAGGCTTAGATGGGCCAATGTTCTTTCTAGATTTAGCATCATCAGTACCTGAATCCTTGAGATCAGGGGGTTTATTTGAAGATATTTTAGGCTCTGAGATGTCCCTGAACAAAGGTGTCAGAATTGATGCTGGGGAGAGAGAGGGATAAATAGTTAATTGCATTATTTTCTTTCCAGTATCAAATCCTGGTCAAAATTCTTTGCTGTATTTGGATACATTTTTTAAAACCTCTATCTTTTTTGTCTACATAAAGAACTTCAACTCCAGGTTTTCTCTATTTTTTTCTTAGCTCATTTATGGATGTGGAACCCCAGTGCTGCCATATTTTTAGTTGAGCAGACGAGCAAATCACTGACAGTTTCTGAGCAACAGTTCCTAGAAAATGGGGATGATAACCTCAAGGCTTCAAGGTTGCCATGAGGATAAAATATAAAATTATAAAGTGCCTGGCACATAGTGTGTGTTTGAAAACAAAAATAAAGCAGCTAGCATCATTTTATTTAACTCTGATTTTAAAAGCCACACTCTTTTAGACAAACTGGCACTTGTATTCACATCACAGTTAAGTGTTGGCTCTCTGAAAATGTGTATAGACTTGGCCCAAGTCACTGTAGTTGATTTTATTATTATTCAAAGTACTCACTGCCCCTCCTCAGGGGAGGATTATACATCCCACCTCACCGATGTCGTGGGACATCAAGTGGTGTCTAAGAGGAAGGGATGAAGACAGCTCACGAGGTTCTGCCCTGTTGTCGCCTCTTTGTTACAAGATAGGCAATGTCCCAGAGAGAGACTGTTCGTTCAACCTAAGGTTTGTAATGAAGTCAAGATGAAGTCATAGCCACCCCACAAGACATGCACTGTGAGTGAGAAGTAAACCTTTGCAAGTTTCTGAGGTTTAGGGGTTGTTTTTATCATAACATTAATTTGGCTAAGTTGACTGATAACTGCCACCAATTGCTCAACCAGAAACATAAAACTACTTTCTAGTCTAGGACATCTGGCACCAAGTAGATGAAGGTTTACTGGGAGCCTAAATGCTAAAAAGGACAGGGCATAAAGTCTTCTCAGCCAAGGGTGAATTTTAAGCTCCATTAATTGGAATAGAAACAATGCCTTGGTCCTGAAAACTTGACCATTCAAGACAATATGTGAACCTGGGAAGCAGCCTTCTCCCTCATTTTTTGCTCAGAAATTTGGTCTTTCACCTTCTCCAAACTTAGCCCGGTCCTTAACAAGTCCTTGTTAACCTGAAATGGACCTCACTTTATGAATTAATTTAAGTTGCCAATGACCAAAGCCAATCTACTAGGTGTAACCATATGTGCATAATGAGTCTGCTTCCAAATATCTATTGGTACACAATTATAAAAATCATATTATAAATATCTGTATCTAGAACCTAATTCTATTTCACATATAAATATAAAATATTTTTGCAATTTTAATGTGCTGAAATTTAATATCCTAAAATTTCCAAGAATGCAAATCCAGGGAAGATTACACTTTGTTTGGTTTGAAATTTCTCCAAACTTCACCTATTTCTAGAAGAGCTGCAATTAGTTAACGACTTCTTCTAAGCCACTCATGATTGCCTTTCAGAAAATGTCACTATTTCTTCTATATAGTCCCCTCACCAAAGTCCACAACATGATGAGAAAAAATAAGTTTTGTAGATGCTCTTTTTCCCTACTCTATTGTAAAAAAAAAATCATCTGCCAACTGATTATGCAGCCACGTTGTTTGAAAGCTTGCATAATTTACATTAGCATGCTTAAGATCTCAGGTGACTATGCCTTTGAGGCCAGCATGCTAACCCCAGTGGGCCGATTTGATATTCTTCCCAATATCTGACCCTTTTTTCCTTGTTAATTACAGGCAGACTTCCCTGGTCTGGCCCTGGATCTGCACCTGTTTCCCATCTTTGAGCAGCTGCTAATTAGGTTGAAATGGTGGGGCTGGGCAGTGCAGGCCACACATGCCTCATCAGGCTATTGATCAGGCTGGCATACCACGCGAGCAGTAACGGGAGCATCTGCACAACCCAATTCCAAAATAAAAGCCATTCCTGGAGTTGCATGTTTGAATCCGAGCATACTCCAGGTCTACATCAAATATTAAAACACATGAAAAGAAAAGACACTGTAGTTTTAAGATAAAATTTTTCTTTGAAATGTAAAGTATGACCCTAAGTACTATTTGCTTCTCATTTGATTCTTTTAATTTGGAGTAGGAAATAAAAACTTTAGGGAAAACGGATATGTGTATTTGTATGGAAATAATTTAAAAGATAGATTATGTGGATATGAATTATATGTTTGCAAACTATCCAAGCAAAATCCTTATTCTGAATTTCCATTTGGCCTTGGGCATAACAGTTATACAGAGTTTCACACTTTGTCATGATTGGGTAACTAAAACCATCTAGAACACTGATTATCAAAGAGGATATTACAGCTATCTATGGGTAGTTTCGGAAATGGGTAGAGGTGTTTTGGGGTTGTCAAAATGATTAAGGGGTGCTACTAGCAGTTAGTAAGTGGGTGCAAGGTGTTCGGACAAGGATAATTTGCCCAACATCTGTTAACAAATCACAAATTATGGGCCAGGTTAAAAATCATTTTGTAAATATCTATATCTAGAACCTCACTCCATTTCACATATAAATATAAAATATTTTTGCAATTTTAATACACTGAAATTTAATATCCTAAAATTTCCAAGAATGCAAATCTAGGGAAGATTACACTTCGTTTGGTTTGAAATTTTTCAAGAATGATTCGATGTCTTGAAAAGCACATCTGAAATTTCAGTTAACAATAAATCCCACTATTGTCTTTCTCTGTTGGTAGCTTCTCCATCCACGATTCTATGTACCACTGTGGGCCTCTGACTGCCTCACTATATCATCTAGTGTGGTTGGGCCTAAGCCTTTACATATTGAGAAAATATATATGTTATTTTTATATAATTTTGCCTGAATATTACAGTTAGATCATTATATTAACTTTTTAAGATTATATGCATAGTTAAGTTATATTATCTATGATTTTCATTTAAGGATAGTCAAGAGGAGATTACAAAACACTTATTATGAAAAGGGGAGGTTGGGTCTGATAGAGCAAAGGTCACCGTTCTCGGGTGATAGGCCTGGGTACAGTTTTCATTTGTACGTGTTTTTGGCATTGACTTTGTACCTTGGGCACCTAGCATATGATGGATAGTCAATGATTTGTTTCTTAAAATTCTGTTTCTTTCTTCCCTTCCTGACATTGTCACACATTTTACTGTTGTCTATGACCCAAGCACATTGCCCAGCAGAGCTGCACCAACATAGCCACCCAATAGTCTAAATGCAGAGAAGCCTCTCGTATCCCAGAAACGAGTCACAGTACTGTTCTTACTTGGGATAAAGTTTGTGCTCACTTTATGTAAACATTGCAGAGGCCAATGAGATGGACTACTTATCTAAGTGCTATAAAGATCTGTCACTCTTGACCCTTTCTGAGTTCTCCTAAGACTGTACATAATTAGTTCTTCACTTTGTTCTTTCAAGCAAGAAAGAAATGTTATAGAAAGTCATGACGTTCACCTTTTTTTGCTCCACTTCCTATAACCTAACAGCTGGGAAAATTATAGAATTAGGCACAAGAAATTTTCTAACCAAAGTACATCAGATTTCAAGATGCCTGGACCTTGGTCATATACTCAAAGATACTTGTTGACTCTCCTTCCCTCTTGTAAACTGAATATAGCTTAATTTTACCAAATTTCCTATAAAAGCACTCCCATTATATACCTTGATTATAGTATTAAGATGATTTCTCTAATAATTCTCCTTTCATATTCAGAATCTTGAATGATCTGATAATTATGGACATGATATGTTTAAACTAGTAGATAAACTACCTAGAGTTATTAAAGATGAAAGGGTACTTATAGCCCCATGACACTCTTGTGAAGTACCAATAGAAGACTAGTTCTCAGTTAGCTAATACATTTGGAAATACGGGGAAAATATGACTCAAATATTGTCACAACGATCCAGCTTCTCTGCTCTGCCTTAGGCAGTGTGAGCCTCATCATTGGTGCTACGGTTTGGTTCCCCCAAGAACCTCCAGACTCTCCCTCTTAGAAAAGCAAAAAGGATGCACCAATTCCAGTCTTCAGATCTTCCTACTACACCATCCAGAGGAAGATAGAGTCACCTCACTTAGCACCCTTAGGAGAGAGAGGAGACCTTTATTCCCGAGAAACCTCATCTAACACTTCTTTGCAGTTTGGATTATGTGCCCAAACCTGAAATGATCATCGTAATCAAGGAGATGGGCTCTGCTGATTGCCTTATTCCAATGCTCAGGTTGAGATGTGATTTATTCCCATCCAATCTTACTGTTGAGAGTAGGAAGAAGGGTGGTTTCCCAAAGGAAAGTTTTACCAGAAAATGTTATAGGGATGCTGACTGGCAAAACAACAGATCCTCATTGCAATGACTTTCCCCGAATTGGACTGATGATTGCTGTTATTTCATGTTTTAATAAAACCTTGAAAACATCAAAAAAGTACATAATTCACTCTTCAAAAACAAAAAAAAAACACATCTACATTTCAAATAAAAACAAGTTCCAATTCTTTTTGCAATTTAAAGGCATAACAAATTCAAAATCCGTAAATAATGGTGATTCATGGGATTTTTTTCTTCATATACACTGGAATGAATTATTTTTGTATACCATAGCCCACATTTTTTGCCTGTCTATTAAATTTCCCTATGAAATTCAAATCATATTGAATAAATCAGTCTTTCTTCTTTAGAATTTGGATGATAATTCGTGTTTCAAAGCCACAATTGGAAAAAGGCAGTTGTTCTTTATAAAACGGAATAATTAAAAATTTGTATACTCTAATTAAATTTACAAATACTTTGAAAAATTCATGCTTATAAAATTCATAAAGACCTATTGCTTATCTTTTCCTATAGGGAAGAGCAGGCTTTGAAAATCTGTGGTTGAATCTTTTCTCACTACTGCTCTTTTAGTTCATCTCGAATTTATAATAGATGCAGAGAATATAGTTATAGATATTTGCCATCGCTTCCAGTGTTCTCAGCTTCATGCCATCTTCTCCACTGTCCTTAGCTTCTTACTCTCAGTATGGAAAACACTACTCCATATCTTGTCTCTTCATCCAGGGAAATTGCCCTCTGCCTATCAACTCACACCAATATGCTTATTGGCAAGAGGTATCCTGTAACTCCGAAGCTGTGGACTCCCTGACGCAGCCTGACTAAATCACCTGTTACGCTACCTAATGGTGCCACTATCTACCCAGTCGCCTATGACAGAAACTATGTGATTTTCCTGTATGCCCACCACTTCCTCATCCTAAATATATGTTCAGTCTTTAAGTCTTGTTAGTTACTTTGTGTCTCTTATGTCTCCATATCTGCTACCAAACCTTGGTGCAATAGCCCCCCATTAGTCCTCCTGCAGCCAGGTCTCATTTCTAGCATTACCACTACAAGATATCTTCCACATTTTGTCTAGAGTTAACTCTCTAAGGTACAAATTTGAGTATAATAATCCACCATATTAAACCCTTCCAGAACATGACAAGGCAGGAGGATAAATCTCAAAAGCCCATGTCCATTTTCGTCTCCCACGATCACTACTCCCCTTCTCCTTGCAAGGAGGATAACATTTTAATTTGTAGCACTTTAGAATTGCACATGGTTTCTCCCAGAAAGCCACTCTCTGTTATGCCTTTTTTGTCTTTGTTGTTTCTTCTTCCTGCAATCCCCTCAACCTACCATCTTACCCCTCCTTCTTTCTCTATTTCAAGGTGACCAAATGAGTACAGTTCTCCTTGACTCCTCCATGCAGATTCCAGATTTTCTTCTTTGTATATTTTCATGTTATACCTTTTATGAGATTGTGTTGTATTTCTTACTTTGTTTATCCATTTTTTAATTAAACTATGAACTTAAAGGTAAGGCCTGTCTTTTTTCTTTCATTCTTTTTTAACATATTCTCAGAACACAGCACTGTAACTGCAGTGTAAACACTTACTAAAAGCGTTTGGGAAGGAGGAATGGAAGGATAGGTGGATGTGGCACCAAATACAATTCTTCTACCTAGCCTTGAAGTCATTCCATAAGCTCTCCCCATCTTAACCACCTCCTATTATTTTTTACCTTTCCTACCACACACGACCTCTGTTTAGTCAGAAAAACCACAATTGACCTTATTATCAACTTATGTTACATTACTTAATTTTATGTTATGCCTTATCATTTCTAATTTATGCTTTGGCTTATGGTGGTCTTCCAGCCTGCAATGCCCACTGACCCTAACTGTGCCCCCACATTTAAAACAATACCTGTGTTTGAGCCCCAAACTAAGTGCTACCTCTTGTACAAAGTCATCCCTAGCCACCAAATCCTGTGCAGTGGTTTTCTTTTAGAAGTGACCAGTCCCAATAGAACAAATCAATGATATCAATAATTAAATAATACAAGTAAGAGAAATCTTAGGTTGAGATTTTCTTACTTCTCCATAATGCAGGTTAGTTTATTGCAATGATATGGTCATTTTTCTCTAATATGACCCCCTGCATGGCTCTACTGCATGTATCCACTGTATTATAATGATCATTTTATGCATCTATTCCTTTCCTCTCCCGTATTAGCCATAAGTTGGGAGCTCCAAGAAATCAGAATCTATGCTTTCTTCATATTGTCATGGCGCTACACAGTATCAGATGCATAGTAAATGCTTAATAAATTCTCTAATAAAATGAGTGAATGCACTCACCACTCTTTATAAGGTGATAAACTCTGTTAAAAAAGAAATTATTTTGCCTAGTTTGCCCTAGTATCCCTAACACCTGGCATAGAGCCTGCCATACAGTAAGTTGAATAGATAATTGTTGAATGAATGGAAAGATTACATGTATCAAGAAGGAGTTAGCCATAATTGCTTACCATGTTTTTGTGGGCTCAGGACCTACCACATTCCATCAGGAAGGTAAAACTAAATTAATGCTGATATTAATACTAAGAGTTTCCACACATACATATACATATACATATACATATACATATAGATATACATATACAGAGATGGTACATGAATGATGAGCATGGACAGGATCACCCTAGGAAAGTAACAAAGCCTCATCACGCACACACTTTACTATTGCAAAGTCAACTCTGCACGCTTTGCAAAAGAGAAAGAGAGAGATCACAACTTAATAATAAGTACAACGACTCCACCTGCCATTCCAAAGGAGCGATTCCCTCCTTCAATCTCAGTCCCCATATTTCTGTCCTATGACAGATATTTTGCCTTGTTAAAAATTATGCTCATCTTTAAAGCTATTTACTTTTCGTACAACATGGCCCTTCAGAGCAAACCACTACCTCATCTGGGCCTCAGTAGTAATTGGAGTTCCAATATTGGAGAAAAGGATAATATACGCTATGCTGGTTTCCAACGTGCCACCTTCTTAGGAGATTTTCATGGGTAACTTTGACTAAGAAGCAGTTTTTGTCTGAAGGCTGCAGAATATGTTACTCCATCGCATAGAGTGAGAAGCACAAACCGAGGACAAAACTGTGAAATATGCTGAGAAAGAGAAGCCAACAGAGACTAAGGAAAAATAGCCAGAGGATTATGAGGAGAATCAGCAAATGTCAGTGTCATAAAATTCCAAAAGTGGAGAATTTCTAGAAAAAAAAATTGATTAATGAGTTTCAACTAAGCGAAGATATCTGGCGAGTATATTAAGATCACCAGATCTTATTCAAAGCAAAGTTCTGATTAGCCTGGTTAATGGTAGAAACTACAAGAGTATTGCTTTGCATTTTTCTTCATTGATAAGAATATGAGACAAATATATGAAAGAGTATTTCCATAAATATCCTACTTTGACAGTTAATGAAAATAGAATAATTTCTGTCTGGAGAGAAAAACATATTCTGAATTTCTCATGCTAGGAGTTGGATCGGCCCACAGAGATAAGGCAGTTTCGGGGAGATACGGGAGAAACTGGACATGGATCAAGTTGAGAACTGAGAAGTGAAATTGTAACGAGAGGCGGCAACTCCCCCCCACACAGAATCTGGTACTGAGGAAATGTTTGTAGAATTCATGAAGAAAGGGGACCTAGAATTTAGGAGGTTGGAAGTAAAAATATCTTTTCAAAAATTCTGCACAGTCATGCCTGAAGCCTAGAAAATGAATTAGGATTTCTAAAGAGTTAGTCCATGGTCAGACTGGGAGGCAACATCCTTATAGAGAATTTTCACAGCCATTAGAAGTCACTCTTGGACATACTGGACTTAAAGGAACAAAGGAAACAAGAAAAAAAAGTGAAGGAGAAAGTTGAACTCAAACAGCATTGTTTTCTTGTCCTCAGTCTTGAGGAAATCGGTGCCTACACTGAAAGTGCCTGAAGGGGCCTTTAACTTACCTGACCAGACTTACCCCGGGGATTGCCTCAGGTCCTAGTGACCTAGGCAACCATCTGAGGGTCAAGCTTCCATGCAACTCAATGTTCTTGAAGAAGCCCTCCTGTGTATTCAAAGTGGACAGCATTGTTTTCCTCTCTCCCAGCTTGTCTTTCTCTCATACTTGTTTGTTCTTTAATGGCTGTGACTCGGTTTGTGCTGCTGGCAAAGGTAGCTCCTCAAGAGGGTGAATTAGGGCAAGACTGTGGTTGTCAGTGCTTCCCTCCTGGGGCACTAACAGGTGCTTCTCTATTTGTCATTTTCATGATGGCCGGAGTCTAGCTTTATCACTTGTCAATTGACTCTGTGTGTTCATTGAAATCAGAATTCCAATCAATAGCATTTTTAAGAGCCAATACTATTGGGGCTGTTGGGTGAGTTTGTTTGATTGGTTACTAGGGAACTATGATAGAAAGCGAATGAGAAAAAAAGATTAGTAGAAGAGAATTTGCTTGGGAGAGTCTAATTTAGAAACCGCAATCCCTAAAAAGCAGACTAGCCCCTTTGCACGTTCCTATAATACTGAGCACTCTGACATGAATTGTTTTTTGCATACACGTTTGGGAGGGGACAACATTTGTATGTCTAACATGGTAATAGGCACTCTTGGGGGTGGGAGGTATAATAATGCAAAAAGTGATACAGTGTCTACAAAATCTTTAGAATGTAGACATTATATAAAATGTAAAATCCATGATGCTATTCACTTACGTTTAGCTGGAAAAACAACATAGACTACTAAAAATGTTAGGATTTGTTTCCTGTGTGCATCAGTTCTTTTGGCTCTCTTCTGAGGGAATAGACTCAACCCTTAACTTAATCCAACATATGTATTTATGGTCACTTGCTTACAAGTGTGAGATGAACACAAATCTATCACCTCTGCTAAAAAAGAAAAAAATAAAATATATTTCCAAATGAATGTGAGTCTATAGTGAGATCTTTCACTACACATAAGGTGATCATAGGTCCCAACGTGCCTGGGAGAGCCTCAACTTACCCTTGTCCCAGCATAATTATAGATCCCCTTTCACCCTCAAGTGTGTTGTAGTTCAAACAATAAATTATATGCTCCTCTTATAAAATATAGCATGTTAAATGACTGTAGACATTAAATCTTCCAAAATAAAAGTACAATTTTAGCCCATTATCTTTACTTTTGTGTAGTTTCTGTGAATGCCTTAAAATTCTATATGATCTAACTATGTCCTCTATCAATTTAATTCCTTGTGAAGTTTTGGTAAACTTAAAGTGTAATCATTTCACTTTTAAAAAAACAGGAAAGACTCTACCAGTCAGCTAGGAGAAATCAGGACTCTTGTACACTACTGGTAGGAATGAAAAATGGTGAAGCTACTTTGGAAAATAGTCCAGCAATTCCTCAAATGATTAAACATAGAGTTACTATATAACCCAGCAATTCCACTCTTAGGTATCTAGCCAAAAGAAATGAAAACATATGTCCACATAAAAATGTTTATAGCAGCATTACTCACAATAGTCAAAAGGTGGAAATAATTTATGAAATGATGAATGAATAAACAAAATGTTGTATATCCATACAACAGAATATTATTCAGCCATGAAAAGAAATAAAGTCCTTATACATGCTGCAACGTGGACGAACCTTGAAAACATTATGCTAAATGAAAGAAACCAGTCCCAAAAGACTATGTAACTGATTCCATTCATACGCACCGTTCAGAAAAGGCAAATCTAAAGAAACAGAAGAAGATTAGTTGTTGCTTAGGGCTGTGGGGGAAAGGGGACAGGGGAGTGATAGATAAAGGGTACAGGGTTTCATTTTGAGATGATGAAAAGGTTCTAAAATTGAATGTGGTGATGATTGCACACATCTGTGAATATACTTAAAACCATTGAATTGTACACTTTAAACTGGTGAATTGTATGGTATGTGAACAGTATATCAATAAAACTCTTAAAAAAGAAAAAGAACAAAAAAGATTCTACTATTCAGAATGGCAGCCAAACATCACTAATAATAATAACCAACCTTTACCAAGAGTTAACTCCCCAGCAGGTGCTGTTTGTACTGCTTTACAGATGCCTAATTATCAACAAACCCTCACAAAAGACCCATGGCATTGGTTCTGGAGTTATATCCATTTCGAATATAAAATGTTACACATAAAATTTTAAATAAATTTTCCAAGGTCACAAAAGTAGCAAAAGATGACACTGAGTTTTCAAACCCTCATAGACTAATTCCAAACCCTAAGCTTTGAGCCATACCCTAAACTGCCAAGAATCTGATCAATCTAATTCATACCACTGTATCAAGAGCTTATCAGTTCCCTCCTGACAGAGAGGCACTCAGACCTTAGGTAATTACAGGCCAGTTGCAGATGCATAACACCAAAGGTAACCCTTAAATCCGCCCCAATTCTCTCAGGCCAGCCTTGTGGTTGAAACCTGTTACACACTGAACTTTGCCTCAGCTTGGAGCCTGCTTTTCAGCAGTGAGTAGAGGGAAATTGTACCTTGTCTCTGCATGTCAGAGAGAACTTAGCGCAGCAATGAGCTCTATCCCCAAACTGAGCTCTTAGACTTACTTGTCTACTGCCATGGCCCTCTGCCAGCTAGCATCCTTTCATTGTCAGCTTTATCATCATGCTTTTCCTGTTTGAGCTCGCTCTCATTTTCCCTTCTGCTGGCCACCTATTTGGGTTACATAGAAAGCATTACAATTTCGGTCTTGGCCTTAGGGTTGGTCCTTGTATCGGGGATATATACACATATTAGGGAATATTTAGGATATTTATTTGTAACAACTAAAAAATAAATTAATACCTCCAGTCAACTTAAAAGAAATTAACAATGTAACAATAATAAAATAAGTAGAAGACGTAATGTGTGGGATTTTTCCTTAAGTGACTTGAAAAAGAACTCAAGCCACTTATATGTACACATTATTAAAAGCTGGCCATTTGTGGTTTTAAGAATGGTAATATATGCACATGATAAAAATGAAATCAAGCAGGACAGATGATTTTTAAACAGTTAAAGTATCACTGATAATTCGGAGTTTGTAATTAGGAATCTGAGAGGAGCCAGACTTTATCCCAACAGAGACCTCAGTCCTTTTAGGAATTATTTCCCATAGAGAGATTCAATAAATGGGATGCTCAGGCACAAATGGGGAGTCTAATGGCTATTCTTCTACCAAGAATCATGAACCACCCAGAACATACTGGTTTTCACTCTCCACAAAGAATGCATGAGTGTGTATTAGTATGTATGAGTTAAAGGGAGAGGAAATAAAGAGAGAATATTCTGATTCATTACCTGAATACTTTTCCACTTAACAGCCATATAAGGTCCTTTAAGTTATGGATATAATAGTGCTATTCAACTGGGCAAATGGTGCTTCCTCTACCATGGAAAACTGGTTAGCAATTTCTTAAAATGTTAAACATAAATTTACCATATGACCCAACAATTCCACTCCTAGGTGTCTAGCCAAGATAAATTAATACATTTGTCCACGTAAATACTCATAGTCAAATGGTCAGAGCTACATTGTTTATAATTGGAAGCAACCCAAATGCTCACCAACTGGTGAATGGATAAACAGATTGTGGTATATGCATACAATATAATATTATTCGGCAATAAAAAGGAATGAAAAACTGATGCATCCTGCAACATAGATGAACCTTAAAAACATGACATTAAATGAAAGAAGCCAGTCACGAAAATACCACATATTATATAATTCATTTATATAAAATGTCCAGAAAAGGCAAATCTACAAAGACAGAAAATAGTTTAGTGGTTGCCTAGGACTAGAAGTAGGAATGGGGAATGACAGCAAATAGGCACTAGATTTTTTTAGGGGGACAGAAATTTTCTAAAATTAGACTGTGGTGATGGTTGTACCACTCTATAAATTTTTAATAAATTTAATTGTACACTTAAGACAAATGAATTACATGATATGTAAATAATACTGTGATAAAGCTGTTAAAAATCAGTCCATATAGTTTATCACATTAAGAAAATAAAAGAGAAAAATAAATACATCTAGAGAAGGTAGATGATAAAATTTAGTTTCTAATGAATGATTTTAAAATTATCTTTCAAAATTTGTCTCCTTAAAAGCCAGATTCCAAGCAACTTTGAAGATGGTATACCAGGTAGGATAGAGTAAGTTATGCTCTAGTAATAGAAAACCCCCAAATTTCAGTGGCTGAGTACAACAAAAGGTTCATTTCTCTGTTATAATGAATGGCCAACAAGTGTTATCAGCAGGGACTGGGGGATACAGAAGAGGACTGTATTCAGTTCAATGCTCAAAAGCCAAGTACAACAGAAGATTCATCTTAATGCGTATTTCTGACATTTCCAGAGAAGGAAAACGAAACATGGGAGGGATTTCATGCCCTGCTGTCACAGCTTCTTCTTGGAAGTGAAACACATCACTTCTGCTCACATCTCATTGGCCAAAGTAAGGCACATGACCATAGTTAATTTCAAAACATACTGGGGAAATGCAAAACTACCATATATTCAGAAGGAGGAGAAAGAAAATATTTGTAAACAGCCCTCATAACAACTACGGTTTGATAAACCTGAATTCCTCGATTAAGTTGTCTATACCTGAGCAGAGTGCAAGCCAGCCCAGAACCCACTAACAAAGAACATGGTAGTTTAAGAGAAGTAGACATGTTGGGTTTGGGAGCCAAAGGATCAGTATTTATATTTAACAAGTTGATACTTTAAAGGAAAATCTGGAAACCATGGTTAAGCCCTAGATATTAAAGATTTAAAGCAACATTTTAAGATAGACTTACATCTTAGGACTTAAAAGTTATGCTTCAGTAGTTGTTAAGACTTTAATGGAAAAAAATTTCTACAATATTAATGGGCAGGATATTGCTAGAGTAAGTAGCGTGCTTTTGCCCAGGCTGAGGCCTGGTCAGATAAAGATAACTGTAAAGATAGCAGTGGAGTCCAGAAATTTGTTCAAACACTAAAATCATTCAATAAATGTTGAATTTTATCACACAATTGTTTCTATATCTCTCAAAAAGACCATATGACTTTATACCTTTATTTTTCTTGACTTTTTGATAATAATGATCTACCTAGCCCAAGCACCACTGATAAAAAGAAAAAAAGTATCTGTTTTTGTTAGCATTCAGGGAAATAAATATGAATTTAAAAAACAAAGAATTTTAATACTAAGTATAAGACAGAAAATAGAGCAACATTTTTCCCTGTCGCAATGATGAAACAAGAGCTGAAATATAAGGTAAAATCCCTAAAGTAATAGATAAATTAAAATGAACATGGATTACAAGTGACATCAAACTGTCATATTTTTTGAAAGTTGATTGCCAATGGTTTACTCCATTCATTCATGTCAGGCAATATTTTAGACATAGAGTGATAGCTTGAAAATTATCAGTCAGATTATCATAGATGCTTCTAGAATCCTCATTACATTTTTGTGTCTGGTTAGTGGTTTGACAAGTTTTATTTTGTTTCACACACCCTTTTTCCAAATAATACTATGTCGATTATTGTTATGTCTTTACCTTAGAGTTCTTTAAAGGCACCATATGAATCCTAAAAGTTTCTTTTAGACATTTAAATTAGAGTATATTTAAGAAAAAAAAAGACAAGTGCGATTTTAAAGTCATTTGGCAAACTGATTCTGTCAAGAAAGCTTAGTTTCATTCTGTTTGCTGCAACAGCTTTTTTTTCATAACTCCACTCTTCTTGTTCTTGTAATACATTTGGGAGGCCTGTCAAGGCCTATCCACTCTCTAAATAGCTCTGCAGATTAAATTTTTAACTCTCTTCTCTTCATGCAGATGTATATTTCTGACAAAGAATTGCCCTGAGATGTCAGCTTCCATCTTTCTCACTGGAGACAAGGCATATAGGTGCAAGTGTGGATTCTCAATTCTCAACCTCATCAGGAAATGCATGCACACGTGTGTACATGCCTCTCCAGAACCATGCATCTGTGTTTGCAGTGTCCACCCTTTTCAGTTTCCCTAGTCTACTTCATAACCTTCCTTCCCTTCAGTGGGTTTTGAAGATAAATGTGTGAGACTAAAACAAGAAAATAAATAAAATTTTTATTTTTGTAAGTTAATAATCTTGATGACGAAGATATGCCACGGTGCTAAGATAGTTCAAAAGAATAGCATACAGTCAAACCTGGAATATATGGGGCTGATTTTCTTTTGCAGATGATGCCCAAGATGAACTTTAAGGGATGAGTTTGTAGGGGAAAAAAGAAAGAGTAAGGTCATTCCAAGCAAACGAAACAAAAGAAGTAAAACCATGAATTTGTAGAAACAGCATGGTCTGTATAAAGATCTCCAAAAACACAGGCAATACTAAATTCCAAAGAATGAGGCCAAAGTGGGCATTTCCTGTAATGTCCTGCAGAGCCAAGCTGCACGCAGTCCTAGGAAAGGGAACGACATTATCATAGCCACTGGCAGGACCCAATTTAGGCCACAGGCTTTGGCATTCATCTACACTTCTCTGTTCATGTAGCTTAGTATCCGATTTGTAGAAGGAGTCCATCTGGTAGAAGGATAATTTAAAGAAGGCACCTCCATTACCTATAAGTGCAAAGAGGGCAATGTCTCTACCCTGTGTCATAGTAAATACACATCAATATATCCATCCTAAGTAAATAGGTAGGAATTCAAGAAAATATTTTTATATTAATATATTATTTGTAATATAAAAAGGCTAAACAATCAAACCAAAAAAACTACATTTCTGACACTGGCAGAACTATACAATAGAATATACCTAGACATTAAAGATAATGGTTTCCAAGAATTCCTAATCACAAGCAGAAATGCTCATTACATGAAGCCCTGGGTACTCTTGAAACCCATCAACCAAAAAACACCAGGAATGCACAAAATTAGGTTTATTTAACTTGCTGCAGCAAGGGAGAATGCACTGCAGAAAAGGTTTAGAGGGATCTCAGCAATGAGAAGTTGAGAGGGGCTGTTTATAAAATTTGAGCTGGTGCTGAATGATTTGAAGGAAGCATGGCAGAAGCCAGGGCCAGTTCTGGATAGGATGCTGTTAAATAGTGGGACAATTTGGGATCAGGCATCTTAATTTTTATCCAGGAAGTGGAAAGATTAAACTATGGTTAGATTTATCAGCGGTAAGGAAGCAGTGATCACTCAAAACAGGAATGTTTGTCATTTTTTTGGTCACAATGTTACCTTCTCCTTGTCTTGTTACGAACATCTCTATCTTGTGCAAAACATTTAAGTTCCATTGGAAAAATGTCGTTTGAATTTTGCCAAGGATTTCCCTTACCCTGATCGTTAGCAGGACCAGTTTTCGATTTTGCACTGCGATATAAATCCTGGTTATATAAAAAGGGAAATCCATACAGACAGAGCAAAAATACTGAAAAGAAATAAATCAACACATTAAAAAAATGATGAATTATGGATTGTGGAGTTACAGTTTTTATGGTAAGCACATATTACTTTATAATCAAAAAAGTAATAAATAATAATTTTTAAGAAATGTACAGGCTGTTCTGTAAGAATAAACTTGGTAGATTATTCCATGAGAAGAGAATCTTATTCCACTACAGTCATGAGTAAGGGAATCTGATAACAAAGCTGGAATGAAGCTTTCCTATAGAAGGAAAAGGCTGTCCCTGTCACTTGTCAACAGCATTAAGCCTACCTCTCCATGCAGAGATGATAATTCCCTAGAGAACGTGACTGATTTGCCTTGACCCTTGGTGACTTATACAAACTGGAATGGAAATGGAAGAGGTTTCCCTCTAGAGCCAGTCCTGAATAACAATTCATATTCTCTGATGCTGGGTTTGGCATAGAAAGTAAATAAGTGACTACATGAAGGCCAAAGGCATGACTCTTCAAAAAAATTTCATCATCTATCCACTCCAGGACCTCCGATCCCATCCAGAGGTATAGCTTCCTCCAGTCATTAATGAGTTAAATCAGAGGTTCTCAGCCTTGGTTTCATCATAACGCACGTAGTAGAGTTTGCTCATATTTATTACATGTTCCCATGATTATAATAGAATTGCACTGAAACCATTTTTCTGGTAGGGTCTAATACTAAAATAATTTATAAGCCCCAAAACTATAAAACTATTAAGGAATTATAACTAACCTCCTCGCCATGGCCACAGCAAATATATAAATGGCTCCAAGACTTTCTCTCCCATTCAAGACAACATATGGTAATGCAAGTGAGTGAGAGTGAAATGATGGTGAAAACCTTGACTCCATTCTTATTTGTTCTTAAAAACAAGGCATATACAAGTTTCAGTATTTTAACACAATACTTGAAGCAATGTACCTCACAAATGTCTTTGATCATATACTGTGATTAAAAATCACCAAATTCATTAGAAAAGTGGGAGTGTTGCCTGTTAAGAGTGACTTTTAATATTCCCAGAGAAATGGCATTGGATTCTAGTCTTAAAGAATGAACACAAGACAGCCAGACAGAAAGTGGGGTGGCATATGGCATATGGCATTATAAAAGGGAGTGTTGCCTGTAAGAGTGACTTTTAATAATCCCAGAGAAATGGCATTGGATTCTAGTCTTAAAGAATGAACACAAGACGGCCAGACAGAAAGTGGAGTGGAATATGGCATTCCAGAAGAAGGAAACAGAATGTACAGGGTAGAAAGGTATGGAAAAGAATGATGATTTGAGAGATGCAAGAAGTTTAATGCAGCCAGAGTAGGGAGGGAAGAAGCATGATGGGAAGTCAAAATTAATTTATTGTATAAGCAACAGCTAAATATCACAATGAGCAGTATTGATCAAAACGGAATTCCATATCCTTGTACAGTGTTGGTGGGAATGAAAATTAGGGAAAACAGTATGGAGATTCCTCAAAAAAAAAATAGAACCACCATATAATCCAGCAATCCCACTTCTGGGTATATGTCTAAAGAAAATGAAATCAGTATCTCAAAGAGATATCTGTACTCCCATGTTCATTGCAACATTATTCATAGTACCCAAGATGTGGAAACAACCCAAGTGTCTATTGGTGGATGAATAAAGAAGATGTGGTATATATATATATGTGTATATATATGTATACACATATATATATAATGAAATATTTTTCAGCCCTGAGAAAGAAGGAAATCCTGCCATTTGCAACAACTTTGACGAACCCGGAGGACACTATGATAAGTAAAATAAGCCAGAGAAAGACAAATACTGTATGATCTCACTTATATGTAAAATCTAAAATAAAAAATGTTGAATTCATAGAAGCACAGACTATAATGGTGACAGAGAGGTGGGGGGTGGGGGAATGGGAAGATGTTGGTCAAAGGGTACAAAGTTGCAGTTATGTAGGATGAATTAGTATAGAGAACTATTGCACAAGATAAGTGTACAGTTAATAACACCATAATGAATATTGAAAATATGCTAAGAGAGTAGATTTCAGGGTGCCCTCATCACAAAAAAAAATGATAACTATGTAAGGAGTTATGTTAATTAGCTTGGCTGTAGTAATCATTTCACTATGTATATGTACATCAAATAATCATGTGTATACGTTAAATATATACACTTTTTATTTTAAAATAAATATTAATAAATTCCATTATACTAGAGGAGGACAAACAAAAGATTAAGTAATAACTACATAAAATGTGAGTTTGAAGATGATAAGGGTAAAAATAGGTAGTTACATATTTTGGAAATTATCATTTTAATAGAAATATTGTATATGCTATATGTTAGTATAATGTGTAAGTTATGTGCAGACACAAGTAAAATAATGTAGAGGAAACTTTGAAGATTCCACATTCTTGAAATCACAACGATGGAGCAGGGCAGGGAGGACCTGGAGTCTGACTTATTGGGGCAGACATGTCACTAAAACCAGACCGAGAAAATGGTGCTCCTGGTGCCTCAGTTATGGAAATTTTTCCTCCTGCTATGACATTATAATGAATAAAACTGCATGCAAATTAATTATGCAACTAAAACTCTTCCAAATTCCTCTCTGTCCCCAAATACGATGCTTACAAGACCGCACGTGGTTCACTCCCTTTGTTTCTCTCACTGGTGTCATCCAACCATGACAACAACCGGTAATACTAGCTAACATCCATTTAGAAATTACTGTCCATCAGACACTGTTTTAAACATTTCATATTGATTAACTCATTTGATCCTCAGAACAACACAATAGATAGTTTTATTGTCCTCGTTTTAGAGATGAGGACACTGAGGCTCAAAGGAGGTAAGTAATTTTCCAAAGGTCACACAGCTAACGAGTGGTAGAGCTGGGATTCAAACTCAGGAATTCTGGCCCCAGAACACAAATAAACAAACTGAATTCGCAAATAAACTAACTCTTTGTATACCCACGCATATCACCCATCTTGCCGGTGGCCTTCCATTTGTGAAAGGAGAGTTCAGAGGGTACGGGATAGGGGAGTCAGTAGGTCTATGTGCCAAAATGGCACTCATGTCTCAGGATTCATTTTGTGCCATAGCATCTTCTCTTGTCCGGTGCGCTAGTTTCAGGGGTAGCCCTAGGAAGCCACATTTTTATAGTGGGGCCTTACTACACCTGGTCCCAGTTGATTGGAACAAGTATGCATACCTGAACTAAGGACAATCAGTACATGGATGACCAGCAATCAGATGCTCTTGTTTGAATTTGAACAAAGGGACAGGTAAGTTCATGGGCTCAGGCTGTTGGCCATGTGCAAGCAAAGTGGAGTATCAGTAAGTATTCTGTGATTGTTAGCAACAGAAACTGACTAAATTAAATGTTAAAAAGAGAATTTATTGTAAGACCACTGGGTATTTCACAGAAATGAAGAAAAGAACTAGAGAGGCTCTGGAATCTCAGTACAAGGACCCGGGCACTCTCTCCAAATAAGGATTCAAGTCTCCATAATGTTACTGCCAGAAGAGTTTATCAGCTTTAATCACATTTCGTGTGTCACTCACTCAAAATTCAAGTCTCTGGGAAATAGAATATTATGGCCCAGTTTGAGTCCCATGCCAATCCCTTGTCTGAAGCTGGGGGATACTGGCTGTTTTCAGGAGGGAAAAAAGTTGCCTGAAAGAAAAAGGGGAGCTCTATTATTAAGGGGAACGAACTATGGGCAAAAAGCAACAGATTCCTCTATACTTTGTCAGGAGAAAAGAAGGGAGAGAGAAAGCAAAGTTGAAAGGATCGTGTTCACGTGTCATTTGGAAATTACGGAGAGATGAAACGTAATCACTCTGAGAAAAAGAGAGAGAAGTTTCATTTCCAACTCCATTTCCTGTGAGGTCAGGGTGTGTTTCATTTCCAATGTCTATGCACTATCTTGTGTCCTTGCAATAAATCCCACTCACTTGAGCAAGCCTGAGTAAGGAGGTTTCTGGTCCTTGCAAACAGCCTTGACTAGAAGAACTAGGAAGGCAGTGGTAAGAGGCAGAAATCTCACCCTCTAATGGGGAAAATCACTATAAATGCCAAGATCAAAGTAAACACAGAAGGTTAACAGAGCACGTTAGGCCATTTCTTAAATACAAACTGGTGGGTTCGGCAAAGGTTTCCTGAAGTACTTAACAGCCAAATTTAGTTTTGAAGGATGACTGGAGTGAACCAGCTAAAGAAGAAAATGATAGAGTAACAAGAAAAGAACATGTGAATAGACCAGAAACCGGAGAGAGCGTGGCATGTGAGAGGCACAAGAAGTTCATCATGATCAGAAAAAAGGCTCAGATAGGAGAGAAGGTTGCCATGAGACGAGGCCTACTAAGGAGATTGAGTATTGTGATTGAGAAAATGTGGGAGCCATTGAAGGAGTTTAATTGGACTATAGTATCAGATACAAATATCTTGTAACTCCTTCCTTTTGAAGGTGTTGACTGAATGCTGGACAGGATCACCTCCATCAAGGACAGACCACTCACTTGTCCTGGGAGTCCTGCACAATCAGTTTCCAGCACTCTCTTCCTGACTTGGATGAAAATAATACATTGTAGGGCATGGAATCTGGCAACTGTAGTGACCACAAAAGAAAAAAAAACAACATAGGTTCAGGGGAGTTGGCTTTTCATGGAATGAACTTTGAACAATGGGACACAAGAAAGCTGGGCAGTTAAACTCCCCCCTTTTTCTTTCCTTCCACTGAACCAACCACTGAACAATTTGTGTATCTCATTATAGCTGATCGCTCCGTGGCGCATCATTTTGTGCTCCACATTTTCTCCCGCTCACTTCCTGTTTTTCTCCCTCTTCCCACTCCAGGTTTGCACCTGTCACATAGATTGTGCCCTAAATGCTGGCTTCAGTCTCTGTTTCCTAGAGGACCAATGTTAAAAAGTAAGGTGATCTAATTTGTACTTTGGAAAGATCACACTGTAAGTACTGATTTGGAAGCGGGGAGAACACTTAGGAATTGATTGCAATGATACGGGTAATAATTGATGAGTTCTTTGAACTAGCTGGTGGTAGAAATGATAGAGAAAAGAAAGATTCAATTTAAAAAGTTAAATTCATAGTGCCTGCTAACAAATGAGATATCAGGGATTCAAGAGATGAATAAATTAAGGACGACTAGGTAGACTAGGGTGGGATAGATGGCGATGCTTTCTGTGAGATAGGATGAATTGAAAGAGTGTGATCGAATATTCCAAGGACTACAGTAGATTTATACACAGATATTGTAGCAGGGTAGAGGAAGAATGCTAACTTCGCCTTCTGAAAAAGATAGCTTGTAATCAAAACAAATCTTTAAAGAAGTAACCCTTGAACTGAGTCTCATTATGAGTTTTCTAGCCTGAAAATTGGGAGAAAGACATTTTGAATGTTGTAGTACATACTCATCTAGTTTTTGAAATATTATTTTTAAATAAGTAATGCATGCAAATAATTCAAAATTCAGAAGTTACAAAAGGGCGCACAGTGAAAATTCTTCTCACCGCTGCCACAAAATCATCCAGATTCCTTCCTTAGAGACAATATTATCTATTTTTGTGCCCTATCAGAAATATTGGTGCACAAACACATACATATTTTTATCTCATATTTTTACACACATGGTACCTTACTCTGCACACTGAGAAGATCACATTGATTTTTTTTTTTTTTACTTAACGATATATTGGTACTTAAAGATCTTCCTCATTTTTATAGCTATATAGTATTCCACTGTGCCAATAGATCACAATTTATTTAACCAGTCCCCCACTTATGGTCATTTATGTCATTTCTAATCTTTTGTTCTTCCCTGTGAATTTATCATTTATATTCCTGCCTACAAAGGATATGCATGCACAAAAAAGAATTCAGGCAATACAGGGTGGTATGAAGAGAAAAGTAAATTCTCCCAAATTCTCAGCATCCAGAGCCAACACACAATTTTTCAGTAAATAACCTTTCGGACATCTTTCTGCACAGACACAATAGGATATATACTAGGATAAACCTTTCTACCTCCTAGCTTAACCATGGGGAAAGCATACAAATTAAGGAAAAAGAGTTTAGACCTGGATCTATGACAAGGGATGCTTTACAACATAACCCAAGGCAGCATGGCAATAAGCTTCTCTTAGTATCAATTTGCAAGAAGTAGAATCAAAGCCTTGTGAACTAGAATAGATGATATTTTCATGTAATGCATATTAGGGAGATTGGGGGAAAATTTACCCTGCAACTTTACTCAAACTGATGTTCTGGGCTGAACCCACATTTTTCTGGTTCCCTTATCCTCTTGTTTCTTGGTTTACTCCTAGATTTTGCTGGAACACATCCACAGGTAGCTGCCTCTAGCAGAGTACATGGGAAGTAAATTTTCTGACTATTGTGGATCAGAGAACATCTATTTTTTCCCTTACAAATGGTTTGACACAGTGTTTGTCTGATTTTAGATTTTTAAGGTTAAAAATAATTTTTTTTAGAACTCTGAAGGTTTTGTTTCATTAATTTTTAGCTTCCCAGCTTATCTTGGAGAATCTGTGCCTGTGTGGTTCATGTTGCTTTATACATAACATATTTTAATTTCATTTGGGGTACATGCATGTGACTGTTTGCAGAGAGTGGCTCCCTTATCGGACAGCACAGGTCTAGAGACTCATTATCTTCCACTCTGGGAAAATTTCTTCTATTATTTCTTTGATAATTTCTTTCCCTCTGTTTTTCTCTTCTCTCTTTTGAGAATTCCTATTTTTCAGGCACTGAACTTTGACGGACTATCCCTCACGTCTCTTTTATGTCTTCTCCTGTTTGCTGTCTCACAGTCTTTTTGTTCTACTAAGAGATTTCTTCTACTTCACATTATCACTTTTCTGCTGAATTTTGTATTTCGGGAATTGTTCTTTGATTTTTTTCTTCTTTGTCACGACTTCTTGGTCTTTTAAAATTATGATTCGATACCTTTATAGATGTCTTTTATTAAACTTTATTATGTCTGGCTACTCTAATATCATAGCTTTTTTTCCGCCTTGGTCTCCCTCTTTCACTTTAAAGAATTTCCTCAAATGTTTGATAATCCTTGATTGACTATTCATAATTACAAGACACTAGGCAGCTGATTAGGAGCTCTGCGATCCTAAATTATTGCCTTCTGCACTTGGTTTTGGGATCATCAGAATGCCAGCCTATTTGCTAGGGGAACACAAAAAGACAGAATGTGGAGTTCTTTTCTCTGAGGTCATTCATTTTCTCCACAGAAGAAATCTCCAGTCTCCTGCCTATAATGTTTGGGGGCTGGAAGGAGTAGACATATGACTGTATTACAATGTATTTTGGATGAGGGAGGGGCTGCGAGTTGGCTAGCTCACATATAAATTTTCAACAAGTCCTCCTGTCTTTATCCACATTCCCCACCTTGCACTCTGGCTTCTCCCGGATCTAAGCCGCTATAAGTGTCGAAGAAGCAAATTGACTCCCTTGCCCATATTCTCCTTTATAAATATCAAAGCTATGTCTTTCTTTATCCTACTACATGAATTATCATGCTTTCATCTGCTTTACATCTTCCAGAATTTCTGAAACCCCTTGATGCCTGCAGCACACTCTCCTATTCTTCAACTTTTATCTACTATTATCTATTTTTATCTACTATTATCTACATCTGTGGATTTATATGTGTTTATTTCTTTCATAGCATTTCAGAGGGGTCTTTAGAGAAGAGATAAACATGTGTTCTAGCTCCCATCTTCAAACAGAAGCCTCTGGTTTTACTTTCCAAACTTACAGTTTAGTGCTAATTATCACTAATTTTCCAAATGACTGTTGATCAAAACTCACCTGGATGGCTAACCCAGACTCCTAGGCACCAACCTTAAAAAATATGGTTTGGAACAATTGCATGAGGTGCTAAAATATTCATTTTTGAACTAACACTCCCACATTTATTCTAATAAAGTGATCCTTGAATACACTGAAGAAAACAGTCCTAGATAAACTGAAGTTTGACAAAAGATTACTTAGAATAGTTGAGTGAACAGAGGCGGGAGCTTCTAAATGGTTGAGAGGTTTTCAATTGTTTCCAAATTTGATATTAATATCTGCTTTTACTATGTACAGATAATTGTGGTTTGTAACATTTCTGCTTTTATTAAGGTTCCCTTTGTGGCCTAATATAGGGTCATTTTTTTAAAAAAGTGTTTCATGTGCATGTAAAAAAAGTTGTGTTCTCTACAGGACAAAGAATTTTAATGTGCTTATTAGATTAATGATATTAATTTTATTAATTAAATTATTTTAAATGCCTATGTTATTGCTTATAATTTATGTTCTGGAATTATCAAGAAATCAAAAGGTATGTTAATATATACCACTGTTATTGTTAGTGGTCTAATGATTAAGATTTGGTGGTCTTACCACTGTGGCTCAGGTTTGTTGCCCAGGTTCATTCCCAGTCAAGAAACCATCTGTTGGTGGTCAAACCGTGCTGTCTGCATGTTGGTTGCGTGTTGCTGTGATGCTGAAAGCCAAGCCACCGGTATTTCTAATACCAGCAGAGTCATCCATGGTGGTATGGGGGATCAGAATTTGCCACCCCAATATGTGTCTCTTTGGCTTTATTATTTTTAAGAACAAAAGATTCAGAAACAAACGTTGACCTTCCCTCTAGCTGCTTAAAAGAATTAAACATAGACGTGCTTTAGGAAGGAGCTAACACCATAGACAGCTATAATATAATATAAACTAGGTGTGGTAATAGACAGGGAGGAACCTAGCAAGGCCCATCTAATCAAAGTCCTCCCCATGTCCCATTGTTTTTGCAAGGTATTGCAAATGTTTGTTAACCAAACATTTGCTTTTCTGTCTCCATGTGAATTGCCTTCCTCCCCTTTGAAGTCCCAGACCACTACGACCAACATCCTTCATTGTCTGTAGCTGAAGAAGGTACTTAAGGTGGTGGCTTCTGCCATTTTGGTGAGTTACTCAGTTTTCCTGCATTTCTCCCATGTATACATGTTATTAAACTTTGTTTAATTTTCTCCTGTTATTCTGTTTCACACCAATTTAATTCTTAGACCAGACAGAAAAATCTAGAGGGTAGTGGAATGTTCTTCCTTTCCTACAGTGGACTGAAACCATGGTGGTTTCAGCGGAGTTTACAGACAAAGGCAGACTAGGAAGAAGGACCTGGCCACCCACTACCGAAAAAGTTGCCCATGAAAACCCTGTGAATAGCGGTGGAGCATTTTCTGATACAGCACAGGAAGGTGAGAGGGCGGCTCAAAAACACCAGGCAGGGTTCCACTCCACTGTGTGCTGGGGCTCCAGGAGTTGGAAACCACTCTACAGCACCAACGACAAATTGTCATAGTCATTCACTTCTTAAAATACCAGAATGTAGTTTCAAATCCATCCCTGTTGTGTAATTTGAAACACGTAAGTTCGTTACACTTTATAATTATTTTGATCATATTTTTTATCATTACTTTTAAAGCGATTGGGTTTTTTCCCTACATTTTATGCTTTTAACTTAAACTCAACTTATAATGATAGTGATAACTTGATTACTGATTATTATCTGGTTTGTTTGTATTTCTTATTTTTCTACTTATAAACTTTGACTTCTTTTGTTTTAGGTGATAATCACTTTTGTTTTTCACCCAATTTTATATTCTTTTTCTTTTAAAACTATTTTTATGATATATAACATATATGTTATCCTATATATATTTTGATTATGTGTTTGGTCTTATATTTGTCATTTTATTCTATTGTAAATAGTTTATTTTTCCTATCTTTGGCAATAGGTCTCTACTCTTTAATTTCCCCTTTAATAATTTAGAACATATAGTCTTTTGTTGTTCTTTTTTTTTAAAGTGGTTATTTTAACTTTTCAAAATTTATTTAATTCTTTATTTCTCAGTTTAACTAGGAAATTGAAATAGTGCTATTAACTTTTTAATATAAAAGATATAAATATTAGCTCACTTTTTTCCATGAACAATTATATTTTTCTTTGCTTGGTGATATATTTGGGTGATCCATATAAATCTAGATACTTGGATTTCTGTTGTGGTATGTATCTAAATTGACTTTTGGTATCAATCTAGTTCCTAGGAATCCTTCAGTTCAACTAGCACTGTGTATTGCACTATTATCAGGGGAATCATAAAAATGATACATACATCCCTTAAAAATTTTTTTAACTTAGTAAATATTAATACTCATTTGTCTATCCATCAACCTTTTGAGGTACGGCCAAGATCTTTTCTCTGAGTATGGATCTCCTGATTGGAGGTCCTATTTTTAAAGCAAAAATCATGCCCACAAAGTATTGTCTACTATTTTCAGTTTGGATTTCCTTAGAATTGAGTGTTTTGATGAGATCTGCAAAGCAATGTCTACAGAGTTGAAAATTTTTTTTCTACCTTATTCACAAGAAAGTTAGAAATCCTTTATTGCAATTAATTTTATCAAACCTTCTTGAAGTATTCAACAGTTTCTATAGAGGCAAATATTTGGCATGTATCTTATTGGTTGATATAACACCTAGTATATAATTACAGTGACAAGTACAAATTTGGGGGAACAAACAGAACTAACAGTAACAACTCAACTGGTGGAAGCAGAAATGCGTGGCTATTCACCTGAAGACCATTAGCTGCCGGCCCCAGACACTTTTATAGAAGGAATAAAGAGCTAATTAAAGCAGAGGCCAGTAAACAGATTGACTTTTGTATCACTAGCATATACGAGGGTAGAAATCCAAGGGTAGAAATAAGTCGCAAAAGTCAAAAAAGCATAACTGCAAAGAGAAAGTATAAAAAAGGAAAATTGAAGAAACAGAAAAGGACAAAAGAAGATATTAAGTTAAAGGTTTCATTCAAGTGTACTTCAGCCACTGAATGCGTGGATGCCTTCTGTTATTGTTATTGTTGTTTGCGGTTTTTCCCAACTTGAGTTGCTACGTATAAGAGTGACAAGGCAGCACATCACAGAAATGTTATTAAAAGACATTATTTGTGAAGATAACAATTTAGTAAAAAAGGTCAAGATTTAATGAAACGATGTTATTCACATATCCAAAGAATTGTGCTAAAATTTTTGCTAAAGCATCCTCTCCCACGTTCCCCGCAGTTTGGGTGTGGAGGGGAATATAAAACCCCTCACCACGAGATATTACTTAACTATTTTGAGAATATTTTGAGTGACATTTCAATAACAGGTGAAATAGCTTGAATGAAATATATTCTATTTTCTATAACTAACTCTTTGAAATCAAAACACCTTTATTTGGTACAGATTTGGTAAATACACCACCAAATTTATCAAAAGAGAATTTGATATTTACCCTAACAAATGAAAATTGAACTTGCTCTAGATTTCTAAAGTTCCCATATACCACAAATCCTCAAGAAAAAATCTGGCATTGGGAACCCACCTGTTGGAAGCTAAATAAAATAAGTGATTTATTGTCTTAACCAGTGGGATATTTCTTGATGTTCTCTACTATTAGTAGTAGGAAGTCAATATTGCTACTGTCTACTTTGTGTCACAGGGCTGTGGAGACATGTAAGTATCAGATAGGCACTGTCCCGAGGCCACTAAGAGTCTAATAAGAACAAAAAGGCAAACAATCAAGAGAAGTTAACACGCAAGCCAAATTAATGTGGGATAAATACCAAGTATGCAGTCTAGAAAATGTAGTGTCAAAGAACTCATCATCTCTACGTCCTAACTCACTGAAAATGTAAAATATAATTATGCCTATAAAACATTAAACCACATTCTGTTAATGATCTGACAACTTAATCAATTTCTTAGTGATTGTGGGTTTTGGGGGTTTTTTAGTGCTTTGCATTTTACCTATGTGACTGCTGAAATCACTTATGCCACCTCTGTGTTAGGCATAGATCAGTTTATGAATATAGCTATGAAAAACATATGTGCACTTCATTGTTCTTGGTAGTTTTACAATTTATAGCCTTTGTAAACTGAGCATCCAAATGTTATCTTGATATTCTTTATAATAAAAAAAACCAAACATAGTTACAATTGATGTTTTTTCTGGATTAATTTGTACGATCCATGATCTATATCTCACTCTTATCTGTTCCATGTCTGAACCCTTTGTTCTACAAGATTTCTTTTCTTGCAGTATTGATCCTTATTGATCTTAACCTAGTACAATAGTGAATAATTAAATATTTTCTCAAAGAAACAAGTCTTTCCCTCTTTTCAATATGACCTTCACCTGATGTTCAAATAGTTCCAGCATTATTGAGGGATCTTTTTGGTGCAAACTTGACCTCTGTTGTCCTACTTTGAAAATGCACTTGATTTCTCTAACAAGAGCCTTTAGAAATGTAACAGTGCTGATTTGTTAGATAATGAAATCCAAATTGTTCTAGAAAAAGGTGCAATTATACAGCATGTAATACACAAATAAATTGACTTAATGTTACATTATAATGAAAACTGTGCAAAATCCTCTACACAAGCACAATAAAATAATAAAAAGTAATAGAACAGGTAATAGATGTAAAATAAATGCTAAAAAAGTAGTTCAAATCATTTTCATACCAGTCAAAAGATACTGAGGAGGGCGCATCCAATCACAATAAAACACCAGAATGAAACACTTCTAAATAGTAATATAAATTTTTGTGGACACTTCATGTCCCATGATGTGGAATTGACATATAGTTTGATTTTCTTTTTCCTAATGTAAGCCACAGTTTTACAGTCCTAGTGAAAACATTTTATTGCTGGGGATGTATTAGACATGGTTCATTTCCCTTCTCAGTATGGCTTTAATTTTCCACATCCATGGCTTGACACAGACCCAAACACCAGAAGATGGTTGTCTGCTATAAACTGTTTGGTTTTCTTTGATTGCTTTACAATTTAATCTATAGTTCATTCCATTAACCCTTTCCATTTTAATGCTGCCAAGTCTCCCAGCTCCTTAATATAAAGATAAACTTCCCCAAACATTTATGTTTATTCTGGTTTCTCACACAGAGAGAATTACGTGCTGGTGGGGAAGAGGGAGAAATGTTTCTTTCCTAGTTAACTTTTTCGAGGCCCTGGGTAATTGCAAAATAATTGACATTTTACAAGGAGGGGGGGTTTCGCTTTTGCTTCATAATACATTCATCATTATTCATTCATTGGGTTCGGTTATATTCATACTGATCTGCTGAGCCAAGAAAGTGCCACTGTCATTCTAACTTTCTCCTCAAATCCCCGATCTTTCGGAGGGTGTGGGGTGGACGGAGGGAGGGGGGAATCCTTTCCCGGCTGCAGTGTTGTCACATCCGATATCCTGTTCCTTCCGGCAGAGAATGTGTATCTGGGAGGGTCACCGGATCAGCCTGTGCCTCGGGGCGGCTCGCCTCAAGTACAAAAGACTCGACTCAACTCACGTTAGTCTTCTAGGTGGCCTATCGGCGGTGACGGGACTGCCAGCTCGGGCTGTGGGCGAGCAGTGATGACTGCCTTGAAATGCTAAGTGCTTAATTAAGGACCTTTCATATCAGTTATTGAGGCCTCCATCTCCCGTAGCCCTGGGCATTGTACTTTACCAAGGGCTCCCTGGAGCCGGAGCCAACTTCATTGCAGTGACAAGTAGAGAAAGCGAGAGAGAAACAAGTGGTTTCAATCCTCTCGCAGCCTTCCCCAAATCTAAATACAATCCGACAGCTGACTAGTCATAGTTGGCCGACTCCTAAAAATATATTTTTTCATGTTCATGGAAATACAGCAAACTTGCGTCTCCCTCGCAGTGCTGGACCGTGGAATCCTCTGAGAACAATCTCATTGTCAGCGGCCACATAGCAGGCACCTGGTGAAAGCCTTTCTTTCCCCTTGTTTCACCAAGGCAGCTGCACCCCATGGAAGTTGTAGTTTTAAAAGAAGGAAAGGTGTTTTTGTCTGATGCCTCTTCCCCCGTTCTCAATAGTCCCGACATTATTTTAAAAGTTCTTCTTAAATCGTCTATGATGGTGAACAATTCTGCTTATGCTTATAACTATTTTGCTCTTTTAGAGTGGAACTTCTAAGTTAACCGTCTGCAAGGACTTCTACATATCTCCCTTGCCAAATATGTTTAAAGTTAGTAAATAATGTGAGGTAAGTAAAAAAAGCTACAGCTGCTGGTGATATCTGTTGTCTTGGTTAATAGCAAAATGATTGATCACAACAGGTGAAATGCAAGAAATTTTAAAGCAAAGTATAGGAGGAATATAGATTGCCAACACCTAACCGATGAAGTAAAAATACAAAGTCCTCATTCATTTAAAAAACCCAAATAGACTACTGTTGACCAGCACATGTGATAAAATGCAAACTATATATTTTAAAATTAAAATAAAAGAACCATTAGCAAATGATTTTGACTGTGACTTGAAATGAACAGATCCTGGCAAAGAAAGAATCTGTAAAACAATGTTTGACATTACACTGCAGCGTTGATGCCTCATAGCTGAAATTCTTGAACCAAAAGAATGTTTGGGGACCTCAAATGATTGGGGGCCACTTCCTCTGCTCTCTGTGAAAAGAGGAAAAGACAATTTTTTGGTGTCAAAATGTTTCCAAATCAAATGTTAGCCACCGCCATCTCTTCCTAATACACTTGGGGTTCATTTAGTCATTTAATTTCTTATTCTTTCATTGAGAAATGTTTATATAATTATATGCATATATATCATTGTTAAATTTATACAATATAAATTGATGCATATTAATATCTAGAAGGTAATCATAGATTTACATCGTATTTTTTCCAAGAAAGTAAAGTAGGCTTGTGAACAACAGTTCATGAAATTCAGCCTCTGGAGACAGTTGAAATTTCACTGTTGACACTCTCTATTGGTTCTAAATGATCAAGTTAATAGAAGAATTGGGATAGAGGGTCATAATATTATCTCTTTATTAGTTTCCAGGGTGAGTAGGAGAGGGCACTGTGGTGATTTACCACTTATGAATTAGAAGTGGGTTTTAACTCTTTAGATGTCAGCCCTCAACACTGTACACACCCATCAAATTTCAGTGTTTCCACCCCAGGATGCTGAAAAGAAATGGTCCACTTCAGAAGCTACTTTTATCTAAAATTACACCTCTGCATTTAAATCTCAGTCTCTGCTCCTCTATACATCTCCATGCTGAAGGGATCAGTTGCTAACACTGTTGGTTACTGAAATGACTTGTGCAAGTCAGAGCAATACTTTCATCTAAACCAAATACTCACCCCACCCACATCTTCCCATACTAGAATTCCAGAGAATTAAATTGCTGAAGCAATTGCTTTAACTCTTAGCCCATAGAAATATCTATAGTTTAACATCTACAGAAAATGGCTACCAGAAAATTCTTCCAGGAAAGAAACGTCATGCAAAATATTAGAATACACCTGTGTGCAGCAATTTACTTTTATAGTAAAATTTTATACTGATGTAGAATCTGTTCTTCAGATATGTCAGCCTTCAGATACTATTGCTCCGCTAGTAACCATGGGAAATCCTGAATCTGTAACTGAGGACTTAACCCTCTCTGCCTTCTAATTTCATACGTATTGCCAGGCAGCATGGATTACATTGAAGGGCTGTTGACAGCCTCAAAGAAAATAAAACGTGAAAATATCTAAGACACACAGTGAACTAATATTACTTTCTCTTCCTCTTTCACTTCTAATAGAGAAAAAAATATTGAATAATCTAAGTTCTCCTAAATTTGATTCCATATATGAGAGATGAGTAGCTGTCTCAAGAAATTCAAGCAATATAGGTAGTATATCTCAGTTATATGGACCTTAAAGGAGACATTTTAGAATTTGAAAAATCCAACTTTACTGTCTATCTTGCTGTTAGAATTCAGCAGATAATAGTTCAGCTTTCATACACCTCTTTGGTTAGGTTTAAGGACATGGCTAATGGGGCTGAATAGTACGTAGTAGCTGGTTTAGCCATAACTTAGCTTTACAGCAAAGAACAGAAGTATTAGTCCCAGTGTCCCAATAAAATGACAGTCTGGCTGCATTTGAACCTAGTTGTGTGGATATTACCTTAGCCACTCATTTGAAATATTTTTATCAAATACCTTCCAAAGTGCCAGGCGGAATCTATTTTTTTTCCTGGGGGGGGTGGGCGGGAAGTGGGGTATTGAAGGCACAGGAGGGAAATATAGACAAGATTTGACTAGACAAACTAGACATTTGGGTGGGGTGTGGTAGTGAGGAAACAACAGAACTTTCCAAGAAAAGTGTAGATTTTATCATTTTAAATTGGTTTAAAGAATCCAGCTCTCCTTTTTTAGCATTAACATCTGACATTCATATGCTCGCATCAGTCTTAGGAACAGTCAGCATCTTCCTTTACCTGTCTGTAAAACAAAACTCAGACCACAAGCTGACATTAGAATTTAATTGTGACTAAAGATTAACTGCAGCAAATGTCATATAAGGAACTTCCTTATCTCGAAGTCCAATGGGTACAAATAAGTCAGAAACATATGATTTTAAAGAACTGAATTATTAAATCAAGAATAAATACAAAATAAATAAAATAATTTACAAATCCAAATTATACTGATTCTTTTTTCCATCTTCAATTCACTTGTACGTCAACTTACAGAATGACACAGCTTGCTTTTTCATGTGGGAATATACAAATACTAAATGTAGCTAAATGTTTATTTTATTGGATATTATTTTATTTGCATTTAAAACGCTTACCCTTAAATTAAATTATTTGCATAGAATTTAACCTGACCCCCTAAATAATCTGTGTCTATCTAGTTGGAAGAAGACATATAATACTTTGAATTATTATTCATTTGCTTCTAATGAGCTTTTGTAATCACTTAAAGAGAAATCCAAACATGTCAAATAGTTTTAATTCTACTCATAAAACTTAATTTGGCAGATAATTTTCTGAGATGTTCCAACACACAGAAAAAGGAGGGGCATTTTTAGTTTCTTCTGTTGTTTTGATGGTAAAGAAATGTTGAATCCATTAAATGAAACAAAGTAGAAAAAGGATGGCATAGTACTTTTGAATCAGGTCAAATTCTGGCGAATAAACAGAATTCTGAGGTACGATTTAATTCCGGAGGAAGGAGAGCGAGAGAAAGAAAGTGAGAGAGAGAAATCCGTAAAAAGATTATTGGTAATTCAAAGGCCCAGCGTCTGCATTCACTCAGCAGTGTGATACTGACAATTATTAACTACAAAACTGTGGTCGCGCGTAAGGGAAAATAAGCTATCATCATGATGCTGAATGGAGGGATGGCGTTCCACTGGAATGTATTTTCCTACAGCAGGTGCTACCTGATGACAGCTACAATCAAGAGTGGCTGCAGGCAGCTGCTTTGCTCCAGGCCACATTCAATTATGTCGGACTGCATTAGTCCCTGGCGAAGCTGTCACCTTCTAGCCTGTGAAGTGATAGCGTGAAGAGCTCCCGAAGTCTCTCCAGTCCCTTGCTTCGGGTTTCAGAGGGGAGGAAGGGAAACAATGTGGAAAAAAAAAAAAAGACCATTAGTACTCTGACTGCTTGCTGCATTCATTTTGCTCTCGGAGTAGGAGAAAAAAAGAGCTTAGGTGAGCTGGATTCAAGAAGTTGTCTGGTGTTGGATAATTGCAGGGTTTTTTTTTCCCTCCAACAAGTAGCTCTTTTTCAGGAGGTAGTGCCAAGAGAGTGTCCTATTTCCAGGATTTGAGTGTCACTGTGGCTCACCCTCCTTGGGAGAGAGCATTGTATTGGAATATATTTTCTAATATATGATATCCCCAAGGATTTTCTAGCAGTCGATATTTTGCAGAGTCTGATCTGCAGGTGTGGATTATTTGACTTCTTTCCTAAGTTCCTTCCAGAACTTTAGGTTGAATGCATTTTGAGATTTCTTTCCTAAGGGATCACTTGACTTTTGGAGCTAAAGAGAAATCAACTCTGGTTATTCTGGGAAGTTATTCAGGGACATAACGTATTTTTGGTGATCTACTTGCCCAGAACAGTTTGTAACCTTTACCACGCTACAACCAGTGATGGAAAAATGGTGGAGATTAGAGATTTCCAAGGTTTAAGTCAGTATTTTCACTTCTACACAGAGCACATAAATTCTCAAATGGAGTTGACTGGGGTTATAGAAACTCATGATATTTCATTAAAATGCCTAATCAAATACCACTACCTAGTAAGATTAGCAGGGAGATAGAATTTATGTACTGAAAACACTAAATAAATTCCAGGCACCACAGTATTGAGATGTGACGTCTGTTCTTGAGATATCATCTAGCTGGAAGAAAAACATAACATGTAAAACATTGAAGATAATTCTGGAACATAGAGGGCCCTTCCCTATGACTCTGTGTAGTGCTAGACAAGTCACTTAACCTCTCTCTTTGAGTTTTCATTTTGGAATAAACAGGTACAAGGATGTCTCCAGATAGAGACTGTGAGAAGATAGACATTACTTGCTTCATAGCACTTCCAAGTAAGTTTAAGAAAAGTACAGAAAGTCTGAGTTTTCCAGAATATTTTGCTAAGATTACTTTGTTCATCTGGAAGGTTTTTTTAAAATTTTTCATTTCATATTGGTATCTTTCGGCATTTGGGGACATCATCAGTATAGCAAATAATTATTTAGTGATTATCTACTGAATGCCCAGCATCACCATGGTCATAAGTGGACAAACCTCTTAACGCCGATATTTACAAATGGCTATTCTTTAAATTAGGTCTGAGTGTGCTCAGATCAAGTCGGGCAGAGGAGCTGCCTTACGTTTGTGAAGCTGTAGCAATCTGGCTTCTGAGTGACTCAAAAAAATAAACAACTGAAGTCCCAAGAGCTCCTGGGCTAAGATGCTATTCTCTTCCTGCTTAAGGTCGTGTGCAAAGCCCTCACCTCCCCAGCAACTGAATATCTGACTTAATGAGTCTTCTTCCTGCTTCTAGTCCACATTTGGGAGGAATCAGTATATATCATCCTTCTGAAGGAAAAGAACTTCCTTCTGGCCCCACTTCTCAAGGTTTATGAAAAACTTCATTGAATACCTGAAAGTTATTTGGTGACTTTCAAAACCGAACTCCAAAACTAAGAGAAAGAAGCCTTTTTTGTAGTAGTAGTAGTAAAATATAGATATATTATTATTATATCTATCATTTTATATATATATGTACACATATATAGTAATATATAAATCCTTGAAACGGTTTCTCAAGTTGCATATTTCCTATATGAGCCTCTCTGTGCCTTTCTTATCTTAATGTATGGCCCTTGAGTTTTGTTGGTTGGTAGTTATATGCAGTGCTACACTGATTATTCAAATTGAAAAGAAAACATACAGTCCAGCCCATCTGTGAAAAGAACAACCGCTGATACCTAAGGCATTAAGAATACACATTCAGACTGACCCACCTTTCACAGAATCCCAGTCGATTACCCACACTTCTAGGTACAGATACGCCTCACGGTAGGACACACATTCCTCTGCCTTGTTCCCAAAGTGGGCTTTCATGGCCTATCTTATCCTATTTCTGATGAAGCAGGCCTAGAATGCTGCTTCACAGTTTATCGTTCTAAAGATATAAATACCAAAAGGTTGAGCATAGAACAGATTGCACAGTGTGCATAAGAGTAAATGCACCATGGGCTCAAAACCATTATCACTCCTCCTGTAATCACAGTCAGATTGGAAATCCCGAGGGGAATCTCATACTGGAAACAGACTGCCTTTCTTTGTTTCCTTATTTTTGTATCATGGCATAATTTCCCAGCTGCTGGAAAAAGGCTTAGTGTGCCCCTTTATCTCAAAAAATTAAAACTGATGCGATCGTTAATAGAATGAGACTTCATCGTGTCTCCGAAGCAACAGTACTCGACAATGTGCTGTTCCTCTAAAGGAAAAAAATCCCGTGGTTGAAATAAAACCATACTGATTCTCTGAGATCTTTTTCTCTTGAAGAGCCAAACAGTAAAAATAAACTGGGAAAAAATATGTTCACCTTTTGAAACAAATTCCTGCTATTTTAATACAAAGAATTCTGTTTTATTATATCCTTGATGGTGATGAGAAACAATGTAGCCTCAGAGACGCTTCACCCCCACTTTAGTGAACACGTGTCTGTATAGATTGAGGTGTTCTTAGCTGAGGGTAAAGGTAGGGCTGCATGTGCATTAGAAGGGAGAGAAGAGTCACATGGGAGGGCCAGATATACAAAGTGGTGCACTGAGGCAAAGACAGGGAAACAGACAGAGTGGGTAGAGAGAAGCAGGAGGACCAGCCTACCTAGATCAGAAAAGCCATGATGAGAAAACCTAAACCTGGGGAAATTATAAGAGGTAGGGAGGAGACCCAACACAAAATGAGACCTCCAGGTGATTAGCAGAAACCAGTGGCTCCCCTATGACATTCATCGAAAGCACTTTGCTCTCTGGCTTGCTTTGACCATCTTTTCTTTCATGTATCCAGGAGAATTATCTATCCTTGACCAGAAATGTGCTGAAAGACATTTTGGAAATGAGAATGTCATGAAGAAGAATATAACCTACAAAACTTATTGCACTACGATGGCAATTTCTTAAATAGCATGGATATATACATATACCTATATGTACTTATATATATATAGTTACTATGTGTATATAAATTCAAATGTATTTACTAGATATTACACCCAAAAATCATTTTTCATGTTAATAAAGATCTTTGGACAAAGAAAGATTCTTGTTAATATTTTGCTTTGGAGAATTTTCAAAACAATTGCAACATTTAAAGTCATTCAATGAATATTGAATTTTAAATGAATATTAATCAAAGAATATATTAAAATACCTATGAGGCAGAATCTTGAACATAGTATGCAAAATTTTCATAATTAGCAAGAACATGCTTTTCAATTTAAAATGTTGCTGTGAAAAGTGATATTTCCACATGCAATGGCATCTCATATGCATAAACGTGGTATTTATTGAGTGGCCAAAAGTGAAGGACAGTGATTTTTAGGATCACGAAAATTCTTGTTCTCTAGGATTCTTCAGATGTGTATGAAGGGAGGTATGGATTGGATATCGATATGTATCTGTGGTAAAGTATTAAGCTCAGCAGAGCCCATGGAGATCAAACCCCCTTGTTTGCCCAGATGAGCAGCAGTCGAATGTTTTCATCATTGAATTTTGTGAAGAGAGGCCCCTGATTAATCATGGGAAGGTTTCTATAGCCTTAGAAAGTGGCCAAAGAAATAAGCCAGGATGATCAGAGCAATACGCACTTCCCAGGGAATTTCAAAGACATGCTTAATAGAAGCTCCTTGAATTAAAAAGAAAATGGACAAAAGTAAATATATATAATGGAACTTTTTTTAATGAACCCGGTATCAAAGTTTCTTATGATCTTTGCTTTACCTTTCCCTTTTTCTTTTAAGACAATTCACTAGGATATACACTGAAGGTGATTCATCTAATTTTCAACTTGTCTAGAACAATGCTACGGTGTGCTGTCACATCACAATGGTTTTACTTAGTGTGAATGGCAGGAAACTAAACTCCATTTTTTTATATGTCTTAGTGACCAACCCACAATTTCCTTTTCTCAATGTGATTTGTCTTCTTTAGATTCCAAATTAAGAACTACAGTCTACTTTAGAAGTGTAATCCACATACAGGTCCACAATCCCTTATCCCAAACATGGGGCCTGATGTATTTTGTAATTCAGAATTTTGCAAAATTTAAACGATAATGTACTCTATATTGTGTAGAACCCTCGATGGCCTAGGGCTGGATCATCACTGAACACATTAACATTTCTGCAGTGAAATATGTGAATATTCATAACAACTAAGATGAATATAGTCTATAAGCGGCCTCCTCAGTTCAGGTCAATTTTTGATGCCAAATTAATTTTTTAAAACATAGGGTTCCCAGAAGTTTCTGGATTACTGAAGATGAGGAAATATGAACATGTATTTAGAAATTTCTATTTTTCTTTTAAAAGTTATGTCCTATAAAAGTGAACAAAAGAATTCTAAAATTCTAGAAGCTGTTCTCAGTAAAATCCTACTTAATGTTTTAAAAAATATTATTTATAGGATTTATTGTTTCAAGACTCGCTATACCAGAGCTCTAATTAGGTACTACATTCCAAACACTTTCTTTATTTTTATAAAATTATTTTAAGATTCTACATACAATCAGAAACATCTAAATTGTTAAATATTTTTTGATAGAATAAAATGTGGAGTCCAAAGGATATATGCCTGAACACTAAAAATGTACATTAAATATTAAGTTTGAGAAACACTGTTTTTATTAGTTTATTTGGTTTCACCCAAAGCTTTTCTTAAAATAATAATTTACTTTCTTTTTTTGGGTGAGGAAGATTAGCCCTGAGCTAACATCTATTGCCAATCCTCCTCTTTTGGCTAAGGAAGATTGACCCTGGGCTAACATCCTCCTCTACTTTATATAGGACGCCGCCACAACATGGCTTGATGAGTGGTGTGTAGGTCCACACCCAGGATCCAAACCTGGGAACCCTGAGATGCCAAAGCAGAGCGTGTGAACTTAACCATTATGCCACCAGGCCAGCCCCAACAATTTACTATTCCTAACCTAGAACTTCCCCAAAATCCAGGCCTCACATCTTAGGCTAACTTTAGATGCTAGAAGATTTGTTTCTGTAGGGATAATACTTCACTTAGAGAAGAAATGCAAAATGGGGCTTTTATTGGTTAAATGTAAGTCCGACGATTAGAATCCCCATCCATGATACCAGTTATACCTTGATAATTAGGCAAGTCCCAAAAATTCCATTCTGGATTTTTTAGCATATCTCTATGAATTGAAGAGAAAGAGAAAAGAGAAAAAGAAATGAGAAAAGAGAAGGAGGAAGGAAGGCCAGGATAACGGAAAGAAGAAAAAAGCAGAAAAGACAGCCCCATTTCCCCGTGAGACATTGGTGGTTTGGCCCCTTACCCTAACTCTTCAGGGGTCAAGATCAAGAATGGGGTTCTCCCATGGACGCACTGGTCTGTGAAATGCAGGAAAAGTCAGAAATAGCCTCCAAAGAATTAGGGGCAGAAACGATTCCCAGATACATGAAATGAAACAGGACCTGGAGCAGACATTTAAAAAACAAACCACACTAATAAAAGCAGGCCAGACGCCAAGAACACAAAGCAAGGTGCACCACAAGTGGTAGACTGAGAGAGAGCTGGGGTCCAGTGAGGTCTCTTAGACCAGCTTTGAGAATCCAAAGCCAGGGTCTCAGATAAGAATCAGAGTCAAAATAAGGCACGAACACAATCCACGTAGGCTGAATCCTGGTACAGAAACAAGATCCTTAGACACAGCCCCTTCTTACAGAGAGAGAAATCCAGCAGCCCAGGCTCACAGAGAGGCCAAGCCTGGGCAGCAACTTGCTTTGCGTTTACCCAGTTACAAAGCCACATGCAGAGCCGGGGGGCTGGCAAGAACTCACAGTAAGTGCACAGTCACGAATATACTTAAGCCTTGCAGAGGTTTATAGCATACAAACAGTATATCCAGATAACAACAAGGAAATAGGACAACCTGAGTTTGGAACATGACAGCAACCCCCACATAAGTATTAACACACACTCAGCATGGAAATATAGCCAGATAGAATGCCCACTTGTAGGTTTCATGAAAATACTGCCAGTAGGTCTCCATTCCACCACCCCCCATCTGCACATCCCTGTCTTGGCCCCAGAATGACTGTAGGCAGGAAAAGAGTGAGAGAGGAAAAGAAAAATAGAGGAAATTTAAAAGAAGGGAGGAAAGAAGCTCCCTCAGAGACATCAGTTATACATATAAGCTCGGTCATAAAAGTTGCTCATATAAACCCTGTCAATTGCTGTGTTTGTTCTGATTCCTTAATTCCCTATGTCTTTAAAAAGCAAAATAACAATAGTAATAACAGTAGTACCATTTATTCTTGGTCACAGAGTTAATCTGTTCCTACAGTGCGTAAGTATGATAGGCTGTGGACTGAGGACATTTTTCATCAGATATTTTCATTTTTTGCCTTTGGCAAAAATTCCACCAGTCGTGATAAATAATTCCATACACCTAAGTGGATATTACTATTATTTTCAAGTGTAAGCCACAGCTGGCTCCTAGCCTGTCAGCTCTCCCGGTGTCACAGATGATGTGTGCATACCTGTTGACAATTCTGAGGATGAAAACAGCTCCCCATTCCCACTTCCACACTTCTGCTCTTTCATCCTAATGGTGTCCCTTGAAAATGCAGCCAGAGAAGGGAAGAGGGACAGACTGAGGCAAAGGTGCAAATAGACAGTGTGGATTTTGCCTGCGGAGTTAGAATATACACCTACTTCTCAGCTGTTTTATTTTGCAGCCAACTCGTTATACTAGGGGATTGAATGAAAATACAAACCCACCACTGTTTTGAAGGACTAGAATAATATCTTGCACATAGTGGGCACTAAAAATTGCTGAATATATAAAGAAGTGAATGAGGGTTTGGTTTGGTTTGCTTTTTTTAATCTATGGGCCTCCACTTCTCCATTTTCCTTTCTTCCTAATCCCTTTTGACACTCAGATTTCCCCGACCCCTGGTGCCTACGACCTCCACAACACCCCCTGGCTGGCCCCAGTGCAATATTCCACCTGTCCTTAGATATTATCTTCAACCTCTTACCTCTTTCCTGCTACCAAAATGTGCTCTTCCAACCAATCAAAGGTCCTGTGACAATCAGTCCTAATTACTTAATTGGATAACCCAATGTTTTTAAATGTGTTACCCAGCAATTGGGTCACCCCTTGTCTGCATCCACATTCTAAACTCAGCTAAGGAATTGTGGAACAATGGAAATTCACAACATAAACTGGCTGGAGACCAGTTAGACAGGACACCTATTTGAAAATGCTACTAAAATCACATCTTGTGCTGTTTGCCATCCCAAGTTGTATAGGACTTGCCGTCTTTCTTTGGCTCAAAAAACTGAACACATATTATTTTTGAAATAACATGATGTCTACTAATTAACAAAAAGTAAAACAATCATAGGAGATTAAAATGAGGGAAAGGGGGAGTAAAATATACCTAAGGAAAACTATTTTATGGTAAATTTATAATATAGAAAAAACACTTCTGTTATTCATAAGGGAATCACAGATCCAGACTAACAGGATTCCTTTGAATGTGTTTTGTTACTGTTAATCGAGTATTTCACCTGATCACTGAAGAAGAACTCAAAAAAAATGTAATTTTCAGCCTATTTTAAAAAAACTAAACAATTCGAGAAAAAAAACTCAGAAATGAATTATTGGTATAATATCAACAACATGATTAATAGCTTTATGGGAAGCTTCATGGCTAAGAGAAAATACTGGACTTTGACTAAAGAAAACTGGTTTTATTCCCACCTCTGCCACTAACTAGTTGTGCAGACTTCCAACAGGGTAGAATCCTTTAAAAAAAATACCATGTTTAACAAATAAATAGGTAAGCGGTGAATGGCCCTGGGCTAGTCATTTTAATCACTGTGAGTCTATAAAATGAAGTTGAACATGAGGTCTCTACAGCGTCTTTCTTATGCTGAAATTCTATAACTTACCAAACTCCCCCCAAAGGAGTCAGTAGGTATGTTCTGAAACAGAAATGGAGAAAAGCAGTTGGGCTCCAGGAATTAGAGATCAAAGAAGTATCTTTGCCCCTCCTCATTCCCTCCCTTCTTTAGGCAAGGGATAAAAGGACTCTGGGTATCATGACAGCTCTCCATGTTGGTGGCACTGCCCCAGGCACCAAACACCATCACCACTCTCCCCATCCATTACAAACCTGAGGTCACAGAACAGCAAAGCAGAGGAGAAAAAAATCTGTAATTCAGCCCCAGTGAGCTGAGGAGTGTAAATAACCATGTCCAAAGCAGTTGCAGTCCACCCATATAAGCTCAATGGTTTGCACAATAGGGCCACCAGCCCTTACTTTACTGAGTATTAGAATTCATTTTAAAAAAATGAAAAAGTTGCTAAAAGAGATGGGAAAAGTTTCCTTGCAGTACAAGTGAACATAAAGAGTTCCATCACACACCCCGGCACCATTAAAGGCCACCATATTTGGAAAAGAATTTCATAAACTCTAAAGTGCTATGCAAATGTAGTTTAGGTCTGGCGTATTTCACCACTGTCTACCTACTCACAAAATCTTTTCTTTCTAATTTTCTAAATCAAATAAGAAAATGATCAATTCCATAGTTTGAGTTTTAAAATAATTTTGAGGAGAGGAGAACAGAGATCTGAGCTTCAATTATGGCTCAGCTAACCACTAGCTGTGTGACCTCAGACAGTCATTTAACTCACCTAATCCTCAAGTTCCAGTTGTTTGAGGCATTTGGGCTAAATAATTTCTAGAACATATTCCAGATCGAATGTTCTAATGACTCCGATATATAGCACATGATGGTTATTCTCTTCAGAGCTATTTTTAAGCGACAATGAAATTTGCAAAGCTAGGGAACTTAGACATTAATTTCAAAACATTCTTCTGACATTTGTAAGAAATACTGACAATCTACCAAAACCAAAGCAAAAGAAATACCAATCCATAACATTTTAATGTGTCAGAGTAGAAAATAGATCTTCAAGCAAGGAGTAGCCAGTTTCCTTCAGAAAAATCTGTATTAGGTGAAGTCAGAAAAAAAATGAGATAGAAATTCTAATGATAGTAGCATACCATAAAAACCTAGCCAAACTGTATATTCCAAGGGATAAGGAATGAATATTTTGATTAAACAATAATGACAAAAATTTGCTAACTTTTATCAAGCACACATATTCTGTTGGGCATTGTGATAAGGATTTAGGATAGATTCGTTTATGTAATCCAACGCAACACAGCATTTTAGTAACTTTTTTGAGAATTAAACTGAAAAAATGTATTTTTGTCATGCTATAAATTTAGGCAGTATAGAAGTTTACAAAGAAGAGTTTGATTTGGCTCTTTCTGGATGGGTTTTTCTCGCTGATGCCACAGCTCACGTGGACCAACAGAGAGGAAGGTGCCCTTTATTCTCATAACATACAGTATCTCTGCCATGTTAGCACTGTTAGCAGTTAGGGAAGTTTTGTAAATGTATACGACTTAATAACAGAAATAATAGTAATAAAAACAGCCTCAAATCAATCGTTATATTAACGCTTACAATGCTTGGCAAATTTTGGCTTTCTTCTCATCTTCTTAATAAAGATTAATTATAAACAAATGATACATTTTTCTATTACCTTTTTAAAAATTTTTCTGTGATGTGAACTAAAGTTAAGACCATGACCGAGCCTTGGCTAAATTCGATTTGACAGTTAAAGGATAATTCTTATCTTTCAGTTGCTTTTGTAATGTAATGATGAGAGCCACTCAAGAAAAGTCACATGGGTGAAACATCTCTTCTCTAAGACCTCAGCTTTCAGCAGTCATAATACAAACATATGAAATTCCATCTATATTTAACCAAAACTTTTTGCTCTTTTGACTGAAACGTAACTGCCTCATATTAACATTAAAATAAGAAACTGAAGTTAACGGAAGTGTTTTAAAGACTTAAAGATTCCTCCCGTATGGCATCTTCACTGCTTCCCTGTATCCTCCTCAAAATACTCCTTTCTAGGTGTAAGAAATGGAGGAGGATAAGTCTTTTTCACTTCTAAGAGAAAAGAACAAAAAAGTTAAAATAGTGTTCGCTGTTGCTTCTTGTTTTACTAGTGCCCCCTCTAGTGGAATTTTCACAGTAATGCAGACCAAAAAAAGGAAGGGGGGATTTATGACACCAAGCACATATTTTGTTTGCTTTTTTACATTTCCTTTTTAGAAACATTCTAAACAAAATGATGTGAAATAAACAAACATAATAGTGCATAATAGACATACAATAGTTTCACCAGCAATTGTAATTAAACAAGGGAGTGATAAAAATCTGAGCTATATTCAGAACGGAAAACGTTTTCAGATGCAATGTGGCAGACAGACGTGAAAATATATTTTGCCAGAATTCACTGTCATTCATTTTGTGACTTGACTTTTTCCCTACATCAGCCTATTTGGCCATTAGCCTAAAACTTTGCTACCAGCCACTTTCTTCTCATTTCCTTCAAATTTTATCTTTCCCCTCTCTATCATTTGCCATCTTCCTTCTTTTATAACATCATTAGGTGGATAATGCCCTTCGCCTCTAACTTTTGCAATTCTGTCTGTAAGCTGCATTGATGCCTCAGATCCAAGACGTATAAGCTAATTCTGTCTACAATTCCTGAGCCGTCTTCTAATCCTTTTCTTGCATCGTTTTTTCCTCCCATACTGATTTTATGTTTGTATCAGTAGGGGGAAAAAAAAAGGAGAAAAACTACTCCCACCCCAAATGACCATTTTCAACACGGCCTCATAGGATTCCTCCTGGAGAAGTCTTGAGCTTGGTAGATGCATCTTGTTCTACAGGGATCTCTGTCAACTTCCCTTTTTATGCATTTAATGTGCTTCCCCGGTGATAGCCTAAGGGTGCTTTCACTAAACAATTAAATGTAAGGCATCTCCTGGGAACCCAGTGGGTATTTAGCAGGGAGTTCACTTCCAGTGAATTGTATAATGTGATATTTTGACAATGCATGTAGAGAAAGTGCAGAAAGGCGAACTTTTCTCCAAAAAGGTAATAAACTACCTTCCCAAACTTCTCATCCTTTTGCTATTGTTTGGGGAAGAAGGAGATCCAGGCTGTTATTAGGATATTGTCATATGTGCCTGCCTCTGCCATTTTGGCATAATACCACACTTCTGTTCACTTTTACTAATGTAATGTTCAAGTCGCAATCTATTAGTGAAAGTAAAATTTGCTGTGACATTTTGATTCCGAAGCCGCAAGCAATGAAAGGTATAGCACTGCACAGGATATTTGTATTATGTTAATAAAAAATGATGCCACCATATCACACTAATACTGAGCAGGGGACACTGACGAGGATTTTCCCGGCCAAAGTTACAGTCCAATTTTTCAGTGGTTGAATACCAATGTTTTAGATTTAATCACCCCGTCAGCTTAATAAATATTCTTTTACGATGTTGATTGAATTGTCTTTTGTTAACCAGAAAAACTGAAATAATAAGACGGATACCTAGATTTTTGCCCTCTTCATGAGTTCCTAAAACTAAAGATCATTTATAGTGGGAGATGGTTTTATCAGAGTAGTACATTTTCCTATCTCAGAATGTGTTCTTTGTCTAGAGTAAAATTGTAAACAGAAATAAACTAAAATAATAACATATTTCTAAACAAATAGTGGATTTTGATACAGTAAATAAAGTGAGAATTTATATATTATTTTAACTTTAAAACATATTTTAAAAAGCATTTCCTTGTAATTTTTCATCCTGCTTGCCTGAAGTGCTCATACAATATACACAATTAGGACCATACATGTGTGTGTATATATATATGAATATGTAGACACATACATTCATATAGATGGTTCAAATGTTTACTTTTAATAAATCTAGCAATTTGCAAAGTTGGTAGAAAGCAGTCACCATTCCAAACTCTTATAATTTAAATCCACATAACATATATTTCCTCTTCAATTTTGCATACCGTTCCAACGAAGTTCGCATTCACACTTTTATTTCACACCAATATTTTCTTTCTCTTGTCTGAAAAATACCAGATGAAAAAACTGTGACACAATATAAAGCAGACAAATAACAATACCCCCCAAGGAAGGATTTATTTTCACTGCTGTTATGATTCCTGAATTTTCATGTCCATAGTGATCTATTAATAGTTTTATGACATCTTTAAGAAAATGAATTCCAACTCCACAAATATCTTCTCCAAATCAGAATTCAAATGATTTTAGCGACTATCCTCAAAAACTGTTATTTCCCAATGAGACCAAACATGGGCAGTAACAGTTACTAGTCAATTACCATAAAAACATTTTATCATTTTTGCCCTCCTCTTCCATATCCTTGGGGCTCTCAACTGATATTTTCCTATGTACATCAGTCTCCGTGTTCCTGCCTGTTAACCTTATTAAGCGGGTATGCCTGCAAACTCATATGTTGTGAAAAGAATTGCATAAACAGCTGCATCAATCTATTAAGCATAGCAATTGCATTATGAGGTCAATAAAAGATTGTAGGCAAGATATCTGGAAAGTAATTACTTCTCTTTAATGAATATATAGCCTAGTAATTTCTGAGTGCTGTAGGCATAACAATGCTCTATGTTTTATAGTTTATAAATAAATAGTTATTACCTTACACAAAGAGGAGAAATATATCCTTTGAAGAAAAGTTAATTTGTTGTAAAGAGGCACATTTTGCTTAAACTACTTACATATAATGGATTATCAAGTAATTCCAATATGCTGTAATTGAGAATTACCTCTCTCAACGTGGAATATTCAATTGCATTTTGTACATCTGGGAGAAAACTGTATTTTCACCTCAGCTATTCTCCTCTACACTAAAAGCATGATTTATAGCATATATTTTATGCGGGGGAATAATGGCAATACAAAGTCAATCTTATGCTATGAATAATTTAGAATTATTTCTTTAGTTTAAATATATTTGCATGCAAATTACATGATATAATTATTCTCACATAGCAGTCTGGCTTGCCTTATTTTTTTTTCTAGAAGCCCATTTCTCAAGCTGTAACCTCCACATCTATTGTGAATTACCAGTTTAAGTATGAATACTTTGCATGTGCTCTCTCTCTCTCTCTCTCTCTTTCTCTCACCTAAGCAGTATTCAGATTAGAATGTCATGTTATCTCATTTATTAGATGATGTTATGAGAGATGGTTTTATCAAGGTATTAATTTCCCATTTTATTAAATAAAACCATAATAAACCCCTGGATATTTTTTACAGAGAAACAGCTTCAAGAGTCTGAAGGGCATTTTGCAAGTATACAGAGCCCTCCACTGCCTTCTTAATCCTTGAAATGTTGCGTAGGAATCACAGAGGAAGATAATTTGTTTTCAATAACAGAAACTGAAACAAAGCAGCAGCAGTAGTTAATACTCCATTGTTAGCACCACCTGTTTATTTCTAAGAAGCTCTAGTCTCTCTAAAGACCCCAAACACCAACTGAGAAGTCACTAATGTTGAGCAATTAGAATTAAGTCCTTCAGAGAATTTTGAAATTGCAAAGACTCACTCGGTTCTTTAAACTTGTTTCAGTTTATCTCTTAACTTTTTTATATTGTCTACATGAAAATTAAAAAAAAATACCCATCCATGTTTGAAGATGACACTCGGTAAAGAATTATATATTTCACCTAATTCACAGAACTGGGCATTTCTTAGGCCACAAATTAGATAATAAAATTTAAAAATCAGCCAACAATATTAGCAGGAGCATCAATATCTGCTGCAAAGTTGACCGCAATCCTAAAACACTTATACAAGTTACCCAATGCTGTGAGTTACTACACTCGCTGCAGAGCAGGGAGGAAGAGAGGTAGAAGGAAATAAGCAGTCTTGCTTCAACCTTCACCATCTACCCATTGAAATCTCACACACTCTGCAAGAGAATTAGCTTCCAATGTTACTTCTAGCTCTAACCATGTAACCTTAGGAAACTTATGCAACAACTCTAAACTTCAGTTTCTCTTCATGTAAAAGTTCTTAGAAGAATCACAGGCTCTTTCAATCTTGACTGTCTACTATTTCAATTTATGGAGAAGAGTAACAATGACGGAAGAATATGACGGCCAAAAATAAAAGTCAGTATGTATTAAGTGCCTGACATGTTTCTGGTTCTGTTTTAAGGGCTTTACAATATTCACTCATTTATTCCTCACAAAAACCCTATGAGGCAAACACTATGATCACCCCCATTTTATCATTGAAGAAACTAAGGTACAAACAGATAAAAAGCACAGAGGAAGAAAGTGGCAGAACCAGGATAGGAATAGATGATGGCAGAACCTGTCTGGTTCTGGATGTTTGCCTCTCGATGTCTACGGGAGTGGGAATGGAGAAGTGGTAGCAAGGGAGGGTAAGGGATGTCAGGAAGAGAAACTTCAGCCTAGTAAGCAGTTGGTCCTACAATTGTCAAGAACTGGCTTTGAGGACTTATTGAAGGGTCATATAGACAATTAATTGTTCACTTGCCTTCATCTTGGGTTTTCTCATTTGATACCATTTATAGATATCAAACTTACTTAAAAATATTTAAGAATAGCTACGCAAAATTGATATGACCTATTTTTCATAGACGAGTACCTATTTAACTAGATAATGGACTACTCACGCTGGTACTTAAAAAAAAAAAAAAAAAAACTAGTTTAACTAGGATTGTGTAAGTACCCTCCCATTAAGCATCAAAAATGAAAGAGATCTGAGAGGTTACAGTGAAAGAAGAATAATCTAGGAGTTTGAAGTCATAAATTCTGCTCCTGGGTCCATTGCTAACGAGCTTTGAAAGATCAACTAAGTTTCAATAATGGTAGGTCTCAGTTTTTTCATCTGTAAAATGAAGGGCTGATTCCAGTCTTCAATTCACCTCTAACATTTCATAATTATTTTCTTAGCTCCATGGCCATCATAACAGAACAAGACTATTAAGCCAGACTCATGCATTTTTAACCGTTTAGTCTCCCATTTGGCAAAGTTAGATCATCAGGCTGCCTGAGGTGCATCTTGGTAGATTTAGTTTAATATTCATGTCCAAAATATTTATGGAACACCTACTTTGTACATAAATAAATAAGCTATGGCTTCCGCTCTGGAACAACTCACATTCTAATATGATTTAATATGGTAATCACATTCAAGTATCACTATTGTCTTAGAAATAACCACAATACTTTGATGATTCCATCACGGACAACAATGTTTATCAAATTTTAGTTTGCAGACAAGAAATGCAAGGGAGAGCTTGTTGAAAATGCAGATTCTGACTCAGGAGGTCTTAGGGCCCAAATACTCCAGGTGATTCTGAAGCAAATGGTCTAAGTTTGAGAAGCACTAATCCAGAACCTTGTCTTAAGTGTGCTTAATGGGACCTATGCACAACCAAGGGTCATCCTCTTAGTATTATTCCAAGTTTAAGAAAGTCCAGTTTGCAACTACAACTCTACTCAACAGGTCTAAAAATTTACAGTGTGTTAAAGCTGTTTCCAAATCACTCAGAAGGGACAGTAAAACCAAGTCCTCTTCAGTCAATGTAGGCAAGCTGAAGATGGCAGGAGACTAAGCATAGAAAGCAGCCAGTCCAAAGAAAAGCAACACAAGGAGCAAATGGACCTGAAGTATAAAGGATGCTCAATCAGCACTGAAGGAGAACTTCACTAAGTTTGAACAAGTTGGAGACGGAGAGAGAAATCAAGTTTCAATTGCCTTCCTGAGTTCCAGATTTGGTGAATAGCACAATTTTTATGACAAAGGTTAAAGTTTGGGAGAAATTTCCACGAACACTTTGTAAGTTAATAGACCATTATTATGTGAAATAAGGCAGGGAATTTCTCTTCTAATTTGGCTTCCAGAAATAGAATATTTTTCCTGGCAAATCTTTAGTCAAGTCAGAACATACCAGAGTTTAGGAGCCTGAGAGCATTTAATTACATCAGCTGACCATACTAACGACTAAAGAAATATGATATACTACAGATATATCTACAGATATAGCATTTTCTATATTGTACCTCTTTCACAGCCACTACTAACCCACATGGTTTAACAATAACTACTACTACTATTAATATCATTCCACAGATATTACTACAATCCTGCTATTGCTATATTCACATAGATTATTTCTCTATTTAAAATCTCTTTTGATTATATCCTTTTTTGTTATTCACATCTCTCCCTTTGAGGAAAGTTGAGGCAGATACTATCATCTTTAATTATCAAATGGAAAAAAAGTCTTAGAGATATTAGGAAAGACACTATCAGTTAGTTTTAAGTAACAGAAAACTATCAAGCAAAAAGGGAAAAATAAAATACATTTCTAGAGGAAGGAGGAAAGTCTAAAAATGACTGAGACGTGAAAAACCTTGCTCAGGAGTGCAACTGGTTCTCCAAGCCTAGAGTTTAAGATGTGAGTTGAAGTTTTTCTAGGACCTGTCAACATTAGAAATTCTTCTTTTCCCTAGGCCTATCCAGGCTTCAAATCTTTTGGTGACACTGAAGCAAAAATTAAGGTTTCCAGGAACAAAAGGCTTCTGGTCAAAGCATTCCCCAGCCCTATATTATATATCAAATGAAGGCAATGTCAAAGAATATCCAGATGTTAGGATATTCAGCACTGCCCCCCGCCCTCTGCCCAGATAGGGGACTCTTCTAAAGCCCAAAAATCCCCAAACTCAGGAGCAGGCTCTCCTTAGTGATTGGGGCTGATGACCTTGGCCTGGCCCTAGCTTCTAGTTCAACCCCTAACAAATGGAGGTTCTAACAAATGGAGGAGGTAAACTAATATCTTAGGTTTAATATTTTTTCAGGGGCAGAAATTGTGAGCTTTTTGTAGAATCCAATAACATCTTTGTTTTGCCTTATTTGGAATACAAAGGGCTAATTTTTACCCTAATCTATCCACGAATGTATAACATTAAAAAGAGAAAGCAAGCAGGATCACTAAATAAATTGTGTTTAAGCAAAATATTTGAAAACATTGTTCATGCCCCCTCCATGTGAATACACAGCCTCACTTTAAGGAAAGCGCAGGGGCCAGATGGCATTCTCTGCTTAAGAACAATAGTTGTAATCTACTAGTCACATCTATTCCTGAGAGAAGAAAGATGTTCCAGGCTCTCAAATTCCATCTGAGCATTTTCCCAAGCATTTTCACGACAGGGGATATTGTAGAGCAATCAATATATGAGTGAATACAAGAGCAGAATCCTTATGTACACCATGAATGCAAGTTTCTCAGCATATCTCTTTCTTATGCTGAATCCAAAGTTTAATGGAAGTGAGGATACACTCAACGCTCACAACCCAGGACCTGAAGTAAAAGAAACGCAAGTCTTCATTTCCTCTTTATCACTCATTACCTAGAGGTAGTAACTACTAGAGGTAGTAACTGCTCTCAGCAGTTGGAATTTCAATTTCTGGATGAACTGAATATTCCCTGCAATTTATACTTATAGAATGAAGATTATTACATATGGGAAGAAGTAAATGTAGCATACATTTGTCCCAACTTCTTTCATTCATGGATAAGAAAACTGAAGCCTGGAGAAGAGCATGTCAATCAACCGTACTGCTTCACTCCCTAAGTCTGCTTATAGAGGAATAGGATTGATACACGTATGTGAAAATCTTTGAATACCTAATACAAAGGCAAAATTTTTGATTTTCAACTACACACTTGTAAATCACAAATCACACATGAGGGAGCAGTAAAGATTTAGCTGGGTCTAGAACATGTCTTCCTAATCCATGTTTTACTTTAATATGACTGCAGCCCTTAGTAGAGACCTCTTCTATCTTTGGACTCATTGCACTCAAAATTTACATGCCAGCTGCGCACACAGTATATAAGGGTAAGGTGTCAGGCTCTCTGGGTTCCAAATCCTGTTCTACCGCTTATTGACTAACTGACCTTTGGGATAATAATAGCAAAATATTTGCTGGATACTTCCAATGATGTATGTTCTAAAATTAGAAAATCATATAACATTGTAAAAGAATTCCTTAAATTTATGTATCACCTTTCTCCAACTCATCTACGATATTTTGCATCCAGAACATTTTACAGAAATAGTCTAATTTGTCATACTGCCCTCTAGTGAAATAAAATAGTGTTATATTTAGCAAATCCCATTTTAGTAAGATTAGTTTCTATTCTATATCAATTTAAACATATCAACCATCAAATCATGATGAAAGATATACTATGTAGAAAAAGCCCTTTTAACATGATTAAAATACAAAACAAATGTCTGTCGTTTCCTCAATACTAGCTTAATAAAGGTTCCGTAAATTATTTTCCAAATATAGCAAATCAAGTTTAAAAACAATAAAAGGATTTTTCTAAGTTTTTGCACCAAGATTGTGACAGAACCTAGACCAAGATCCAGATCCCTTCTCTTCATCTTTTGCACAATTTCTGCAAGACAACACTATGGCCTTTTAAGTTATTACCTTTAAGTTACATGTCCCTGGTGGGGGTCCTTTGGAAGGAGAGAATAAAGCAATGCCAGTTATCAGGCCACTTTTAAATACTGTAATATAGACTGTAACCTCCAAGCATAATAAAGAAAGATTTCTCTGTCTTTATAATAATTGCTATATGAGAGCCATTTGAAATACAAAAGTGTATTGCTTTGCACTGTTGGCTTTTGAGCTCATAAGTTTAGGAAAACTTCCTTTGTGGAAGAAGCAGCTCTTCTATGCGTCATTCACTTCTTAAGGCAAAAAAGGGAGAAGATCTAAACAACTTTTGACACCACTCAAGCTCTCTATTTAAAAACAGTGCAATCCTTTTTAGCATCTAAAAGATGAATGTGGCCTCTGAGATATGTGTGATGTTTATTTTTTAAGGCTGCCGATATCCATATTGAATAGTAAGCTCAATAAGAGGTACATATACATATTCTCAGTCTTTGCTTCCTTTCTTTGTATGAAGAAGTAGATCTGCAAAACTTTATAATATATGGTCATTGCTTACTAAATTCCATCTTCCCATTTAAAATAAACTTGACTGTTAGAATATCGATTATGTCTAGAGATGTTAAATGCGATTTCAGTAGTTTCCTGCCAGCTGCCCGTGTACTTCTTTCCTAATCTTTAACATGCAGTGGGTATGGGGGTGGACATTACTATATTGGTGTCTCATCCTACAGGAAAAGTCTTGTCAAAGACCAAATTTGAAGTTATACTTCATTAATGGGGATATTCAACCAGGAATCAGACTCCCTGCATTATGTGATAGGCAGGATCAAGTCAGGTAGTAGAATCAGCAACAGGAAATCATTCAAGAAGACACAGAGACACCTTTGAAAGTGACAGTCAGAAAGCACAAGTCCAAGGGATAGAGTCAAATCAGAAATCACAAGGGATATAAAGAGGATCAATGAGATGGCTCTGAAAAATAGTCTCCTACAGGTTTGTATTGTTGTAGCTACCTTTTATTGGCCTAGCCATGATGTATAACAGATTTCACCTCATGTGCACACTAGAGGCACAGAACTTAACTTTGAACAAATGGATGGAGGAAGGACAATGTGTGATAATGATATTTGTGCACATTATCCATGCAATGTGCATATAGGAAACAGAAGTAGGGGAATAGCTATGCCCATGACTAGATGATGGCTGGCACTTATCTCCTAGAGGTGACCAAGGCAGCCTTAACATTTCCCTCAACTTGACTGAACTGTAGGTAGACTTCTTTCCAACTGTAGACCTCTGACCTCCCTTTTCTTAGAACATTCATTTTAGAAAATTTGTAATTATAAGTTCTTCCTCTGTCCCTTGAGATATAAATCATTTTTAAAGTTTCATAACAGTTTTTTGCAACCCAGGAATGTCAAAGGGCCTGGGAGCCAGCCCTCTGAAATGTAATCATCAAGGAAGACAGTGTTCCTACCTTCCAGTTTCAAAGAGAGGATAGGATGCTAACTTCAGTGGTTGCCTTGCCCCAAGTTGTAAAATAGCCTTCTGTCATAAACATATGAGAAAAGTTTCTCTTGCTTGGGAAAAGCCAATTAGCAAACACAGATGTCCTACCATCTCCCCCAACCCCAGCTCTTAAAAGCTCTCTGGTCCTTTATTTCAGTGAAGTTGAGCTCTGACTAATTTCCGGCCTCTCTCCCCTATTGCAATAGCCTTGAATAATGTCTTCCTTGACTGTTGAACTTTGTCCTGTGAATTTTTGCTTTGCCATAGGACAACTGGGAAAATATATATTTTTAATCCATCTTTATAGGAAGATGGAGTTGATGTACTTTTCCCACTAAGTACAACTATTCCTTCTGATGAGTATAACTAAAATCCCTAGACATTATATATAAAACAAACCTAAAAAAACTGTGAAAAGTGGGAAAAAGAAGGTACACCAGCTAAGCACCTCAGGTCTCAAGGAACAACACAATAGTGACTTCCCTGGATTTTCTTTTTTGCCTCATATCCCAGACTTGAAGCAGAAAGAGCCAGTAACCCAGAAATGCCAACAGCCACAGAGAAAATAAACCATAATAAAAAGCCCTCTTTCTCTATCCAAAGGACCAAGAAAAGAGCACCCTAGCAAGACAGAAAACTCTTAGATACTAATCACTCTGGTTCTACCAAACACCACAGAAAAAAAAGTGTGGCCCCACCCCCACCCAGACCAGCAAAGGCTAGGGAGACTAGCCTTCCACCCTTCCCAGGTATTAACAAGAAACTCCAAACACCCATGCCTCCCTCTCCTGCTACCACCAGGGTGGCATGAGAGAAGGCCAAGTAGGGAGCCAGGAAATTTCATTCTTTTTTGTGTGTGTGTGAGGAAGACCAGCCCTGAGCTAACATCCGTTGCTAATCCTCGTCTTTTTGCTGAGGAAGACTGGCCCTGGGCTAACATCCGTGCCCATCTTCCTCTACTTTATATGGGACGCCGCCACGGCGTGGCTGACAAGCAGTGCGTCGGCGGGCGCCCGGGATCCGAACCCGCAAACCCCGGGCTGCCAAGCGTGGACTAAACCGCTGCGCCACTGGGCGGCCCCAGGAAATTTCATTCTTGATAAAGAGTCTCCCTTACACGCTCCCACCTCTGCAGTGTCAGTGGAAACCACACAGAGAGCCCAGACTTCTACCCATACCCAGCAGTGAGGAGGTGCACCTCCCCCTCCTTACTGGGGTGACGTCAGAGGAGGCCTGGTGGAAAGTGAGGACTTTATCCACTCACAGTGGTTCAAGTCTTTCATTCATGATGTCCGCAAAGGCCGCATAGGGAGTAATATGAGGTACTCATAACCCCGTCGGCCAGTGAGGGGTCAGTTCAGACCGATTGAATTCATACCCGCTGCTCAGCAGTAACAGTCTCCTCTTCCTCAGACGTCAAGGGAGCATGAACATCTGCCTCCACCTGGCAGTGATGAGGTGGTACTGTCCACACTTCCCCTGCCAGAGTAGAGTCAGAGGAAAACACCTAAAACAGAAGGTTTAAATAAGATCAGAGTCTCATAACATAATACCCAAATAGTCTGGTTTCAGTACAAAATCACTCGTCATGCAAAGAACTAGGAATATCTTAACTTGAATTTAAAAAGATAATCAATAGACACACACCAAGATGACAGAGATGTTAGAATTGTCAGACAAGGAATTTAAAGCGGCCATCATGAGGGGCCGGCCTGCTAGTGCAGCGCTTTAGCTCGCGCTTGGCAGCCCCGGGTTCGCGGGTTCGGATCCCGGGCGCCCGGCGACGCACTGCCTGTCAGCCATGCCGTGGCGGCGTCCCATATAAAGTGGAGGAAGATGAGCACGGATGTTAGCCCAGGGCCAGTCTTCCTCAGCAAAAAGAGGAGGATCAGCAGTGGATGTTAGCTCAGGGCTGGTCTTCCTCACCAAAAAATAAATAAATAAAGCAGCCATCATGAAAATGTTTCACAAGCAATTATAAACACGATTGAAACAATACAAAGTCTCAGGAAAGAAATAGAGTCTCAGCAAAGAAATGGAACGTATGAAAAAGAATCGAATGGAAATTCTACAACTAAAAAATAACAACCAAAACTAAAAAAAAAAACTCAGTGGATGGCCTCAACAGTAGTGTGAATAGGACAAAGAAAGGAATCAGTCAACTGGAAGAAAAAAGCAGTAGAAATTACCCAATCTGAACAACAGAGAGAAAATAGACTAAAAAAAGATGAACGGAGCCTCAGGGACCAGTAGGACTTTAACAAAATATTTAACAATTGTGTCCTTGGAATCCTGTAAAGAGAAGAGAAAAAATATGAACTAAAAAAAGTACTCAAAGAAATAACGGCTGAAAACTTCTAAACATAGCAAAAGAAATAAACCTACAGATTCAAGTACCTGATAAATCTCAATGATATCTACACCATAATACATCATAGTCAAACTTCTGAAAACTAAAGACAAAGAAAAAAATCTTAAAAGTCATGAGAGAGAAATAACATCTTAACTATAAGGGGAAAAATAATTTAAATTTAGGCAGCATATTTCTCATGAGAAACCATCGAGGCCAGAAAGAAGTGGGACAACACATTCAAGTGCCGAAAGAAAAGAACTGTCAATCCACAATTCTGTAATGGAAAATATCCACTAGAAATAAAGGAGAAATCAATATATTCTCAAATAAAGGAAAACTAAGAGAATTTCTCTCTAGCATATTTATCCTAAAAGAATGGCTAAGTAAAGTTCTCTAGCCAAAAGGAAAATGAAAAAATGAAGAATCTTGAAAGGTCAGGAAGGTAGAAAAACACAAAATAAGCAAAAAAAAGTGGGTAAACACAGTAGACTTTCTTTCTACTGAGTTTTCTAAATTATAATTGAAGGTTGAAGATAAATTATAATCCTGATTTGATTCTAAGCACTTGAGAAAATACCTAAGATGATTTTAAGTGAGAGAGGAGAAAAGAATGTAAAGGGAGAAAAAGTTTCTATACTTCACTCAAATGGTAAAATTATGATGCCAGTAGTCTGTGATAAGTTGTGTACATTTAATATAATACCTAGCATGATAACTAATAAAGTTATGCAAAAAAATCTCAAAAACGGAATAAATATATCAAAATGGAATTCTTAAAACCATCTACATAGCTACAGGAAGCCAAGGAAGGGAAAACAGAAAAAAGAGAGAAAAGAAAAGAAAACAAGAAATAAAATGACTGACTTAAGTCCTAACATATCAATAACTGCATTAAATATAAATGATCTAAATATACCCACTCAAAAACAAGGTTTGGCAGAGTGGATTAAAAAAAGAGTCCCAAATACATACTGTCTACAAGAAACTCATTTCAATTATAATGATATAGGCAGGTTCAAAGTAAAAGGATGGGAAAAGATATTTCATGGAAATATTTTTTAAAAAGAAAGCAGGAGTGGCTATATTAATATCATATATTTTAAAAAGGCTTCAGTGCAAAAGAAATTACTGGAGACTGAGGGACATTGCAAAATGATACAACAGTCAATCCACCAAGAAGACATAGTAATCCTAAATATGTACACAAAAAAACAACAAAGTCGCAAAATATGTGAGGCAAAAACTGATAGCACTGAAAGGAGAAATAGGGAAATCTACAATTATACTTGGAGAATTCAATATCTCTCTCTCAGCAATTAATAGAACAATTAGAGGGAAAAAAACCCCAGCAAGGACATAAAAGAAATTAATAATGTGATATGCCAACAGAATCTACTCCACATTTATTGACTACTCTACCCACCAACAGCAGAATACACATTCTTTTCCAGTGTCCATGGAGCATACACCAAGATAGACTATATCCTGGGCGCATGCAAATTTAAAAGAATTGAAATCATACAGAGCATGTTCTCTGACCACAATGAATAAAACTAGAAATCAATAACAGAAAGATAACAGGAAATCTCCAAGCATGTGGAACTTAAAAACACACTTCTGAGATTGAATCAGTAATCAAAAATCTCCAAACAAAGAAAAGCCCAGGACCAGATGGCTTTATGGTGAATTCTACCAAACATTTCAAAAATTAATGCACCCTTCTCGAACTCTTCCAAAAAATCGAAGAAAAGGAAATACTTCCAAACACATTTTATTAGACCAGCATTATCCTGATACCAAAGCCAGAAAAGGGCACTACAAGAAAAGAAAATTACAAGCCAATATTCCTGATGAACATGGATCTAAAAACCTCAATGAAATACTAACAAACTGAATTCAACAGCACATTAAGAGGATTATATATCATGATCAAGTGGGATTTTTCTCTGGGATGCAAGGATGTTTCAACATACACAAATCAATAAATGTGATACACCACATTAACAGAACGAAGGATTAAAAACATGATCAGTAGGTACAGGAAAAAGCATGTGACAAAATTCAACATCTTTTCACGGTAAAAACTCTCAACAAATTAGGAATAGGAGGAATGTACCACTACATAAAAAAGACCATATATGACAAGCCCACAGCTATCTTCATACTCAAGGGTAAAAAACTGAAAGGTTTTTCTCTAAGATTAGGAAAAAGACAAGGATGCACATTCTGCCACTTCTATTCCACATATAACTGGAAGTCCTAGCAGAGCAAGTAAACAAGAAAGAGACATTAAAGGCATCCAAATCCGAAAGGAAGAAGTTAAATTGTCTCTATTTGTAGATGACATGATCTTATATATAGAAAACTCTAAAGACTCCACCAAAAAAAACTTTTAGATCTGATAAACAAATTCAGTAAAGTTGCAGGATTCAACAACGACATACAAAAATCAGTTGCATTTCTCTACTCTAACAAACTGTCTGAAAAAGAAATTAAGAAAATAGTCTCATTTACAATAGCATCACAAACAGTAATGTACTTAAGAATAGATTTAACCAAGAAAGTGAAACACCTGTACACTGAAAGCTATAAGGCGTTGATGAAAGAAACTGAAGAAGATGCAAATAAATGGAAAGATATCCCATGTTCATGAATTGCAAAAATCAATATTGTTAAAACATCCATACTCTACAAAGTGATCTACAGACTCAATGTAATCCCTATCAAAATTCCAATGGTGTTTTTCACAGAAATAGAAAAAAACAATTCTAAAATTTTTGTGGATTCACAAAAGACTTTGAATCGCCAAAGCAATCTGAGAAAGAAGAACAAAGTCGGAGGCATCACACTTCCTGAATTCAAACTATATTTCAAAGCTATAATAATCAAAACCATATAGCACTGGCATAAAAACAGACACATAGACCAATAGAACAGAATAGAGAGGCCAGAAATAAACCCACACCAATAATAGTTAACTAATCTTTGACAGCAGTGCCAAGAATATACAATGGGCAAAGGATAGTCTCTTCAATAAGCGGTGTTGGGAAAGCTGGATATCCACATGCAAAAGAATGAAATTAGACTTTCATCTTATACCATGCACAAAAATTAACTTGAAGTGGATTAAAGGTTTAAATATAAGACCGGAAACCATAAAACTCCTAGAAGAAAACATAAGAGAAAAACTCCTTGACACTGGTCTTGGCGATAATTTTTTGGATATGATACCAAAAGCTCCGTCAAGAAAAGCTAAAACCAATAAGTAGGACTGAATCAAACTAAAAAGCTCCTGTACAGCAAAGGAAACAACCAACAAAATGAAAAGGCAACCTAGGAAATGGGAGAAAATATTTGCAAACCATATACCTGATAAGGGGTTAATATCAAATAATATATAAGGAACTTACAGAACTCAATAGCAAAAAAAAAACCCCACAAATAACTCAATTGAAAAGTGGGCAAAGGACATGAATATACATTTTTCCAAAGAAAATATACAAATGGCCAACAGGTAGATGAAAAGCTGCTCAACATCACCAATATCAGGGAAATGCAAATCAAAGCCACAATGAGATATCACCTTAAACCTGTTAGGATGCCTATCATTAAAAAGACAAGAGGTAGCAAGTTTTGGCAAGGATGTTGAAAAAAGGGAATCCTTGTGTAGGGTTGGAGGGAATGTAAACAAACACAGCCAATATTTAAAACAGTATGGATGTTCCTCAAAAAATTAAAAACAGAACTACCATTTGATCTAGTAATCCTACTTTTGGGTATACATCCAAAGGAAATGAAGTCAGTATTTTGAAGAGATGCCTGCACTCTCATGCTCATTGCAGCATTATTCACATCAGCCAAGATACAGAAACAACCAAAGTTGTTTGTCCAGATGTCTGTTGACAGAGGAATAGATAAAGAAGTGTTATCTATATATGATGGAATATTATTCAGCCATAAAAAAGAAGGAAATTCTGCCATTTTCAAAAAGTTGGACAAACCTGGAGAACATTATGCTAAGTGAAATAAGCCAGACACAGAAAGACAAATAGAGTATGATCTCACTTATATGTGAAATCTAAACAAGTTGAACTCATAGAACCAGAGAGTAGAACTGTGGTTGCCAGGAGCTGGTGAGTGGGGCAAATGGGGAGATGTTATTCAAAGGGTACAAACTTTCAGTTATAAGATGATCAAGTTCTGAGGTTTTAATGTATAGCATGGTGATTGTAGTTCCTAATACTGTGTTGTGTACTTGCAATTTGCTAACAAAGTAGATCTTAAGTGTTCTCACCCCACACACACAACATGTAACTATGTGAGGTGATGGATGTGTTAATTAAATTATGCTAATAATTTCACAAGGTATATGTATATTAAATTATCACATTGTACACTTTTTAAAAATTCACATTGTACAACCTAAATATATACAATTTTTATTTGTCAATTATGCCTCATAAAGCTAGGGAAAAAAACACACTCCTAAATAATCTATGGGTCAAAGAGGAAGACTCAAGGACAATTTAAAAATACAATGAACCGAATGAAAATAAAAATACAACATACCAAAATTTCTGAGACACAGCTAAAGTAGTGCTGAGAGGAAAATTAATAGCACCAAATGTATGCATTAGAAAAGAAGAAAATTCTTAAGTCAATACTCTTAAGCTCCTATCTGAAGAACCTAGAAAAAAAATAAATAAGCCAAAAGCAAATAAAAGAAAGGAAATGATAAAGAACAGAAATAAAAGAATTTGAAAATGGAAAAGCAGTAGAGAAAAATCAATAAAACAAAGAGCTGTTTCATTGAAAATCTCAATAAAACTGATAAACCTCTAGCAAGACTGACAAATTAAAAAATGGAACACACAAATCTCCAACATCAGGAATGAAGCCAGAAATATCACTACACACTCTGCAGACAACAAAGTGATAAAAGGGAATACAGTGAACAACTCTACACACACATATTTGGCAACTTGCATTATATGGGCAATTCCTCAAAAATCATAAACTACCACAACTCATCCAATTTGAAGGAGATAATATTAATAGCCCTATAACTACTAAGGAAATCAAAGTCATAATTTAAAATCTCCAAAAAAAGGAATCTCCAGAGCCAAATGGTTTTATTCGAGAAATCTATCAAAAGTTTAAAGAAGAATTAACACCAAATCTGTACAATTTCTTCCCAATAAAAGAAGAGGAAGGAACATGCTCCAATTAATTTTTTGGAGCTAGTAATACCCTGAAGTCAAAATCAGAAAAAGAGTAAAAACAAAACAAAACAATTATAGACCAGGATCTCTCAAGAATGTAGACATAAAACTCTTTAATATACTAACAAACAGAATATAAAAAGAATTATACACCATGGCCACATGAGATTTATTCAAGGGATGGGATGCTTGTTTAATATTCAAAAATTAATCAATATAATCCATCATATTAACAAACTAAAGAAGAAAAATCACATGATAATGTAATTTTTGCAGAAAGCGGCTGACGAAATTAAACACCCATTTGTGGAAAAAAAAAAAAAACTCAGAAAAATAGAGGGGATTTGTACCACTTGATAAAGACGATTAAAAAAAATCCTATAGCTGAAATTATACTTAATAGTAAAGACTGAATATTTGTTCCCTAAGATTGGAACATGGCAAGATGTCAGCTCTCATCACACTTATTCACATAGTGCTGGAAGTTCTAGCTGGTGCAGTAAGGCAAGAAAAGGCATATAGATTGGAAAAGAAGAAATACAACTGCTCTTATTTGCAGATGAGATGATTGCCTACATAGAATATCCCAAGGAATCTATAAATATACTCCTAAAACTAACAAGTGAGTTCAGCAAAGTCACAGGATAGAAGATAAATATACAAAGACAGTTATATTTCTATATACTACCAATAAACAAATGGACACCAAAATTTAAAATACAATACCCTATATAATTACTAAAAAAATAAATATTTAGCTATAAATATAACGCATAGAGGAATTGTATACTAAAAAATACAAAATGCCAACGAGAGAATCAAAGAAGGTCTAAATAAATGGAGAGACATTGTGTCCACAGATTGGTAGACTCAACATTGAGAGATATAAATTCTCCCCAAAATGACATTCAGGTTGAATACAATTCATATGAAAATCCCTGCAAGCAATTTTGTAGTGTAGACAAAATTATTTATAATTTGTGTGAAAAGGCAGAGGTATTAGCATAGCCAAAAGAATTTTTAAAAAGAGGAATTAAGTGAGAGGAATCAGTGTTCAGTACTGAATTTCAAGACATTATATAGCTATAGTAATCAAGACTGCATGGCCCTGGTAGAGGGATAGACACATGATAGGTAGAACAGAACAGAGAACCCAGAAAAAGACTCATACACATGTGGCCAACTGATTTTGACAAACGAGAAAAATCAGTTTAGTGGAGGAAAGACAGTCTTTTCAACAAATGGTACTAGAGTAAAAGGATAGCCATAGGCAAAAAAAAAAAAAAAAAAAAAACCTCTACATAAACATCACATCTTATATAAAAATTAACTCAGAATGGATTGCAGACTTAAATGTGAAACGTAAAATTACAAAACTTTTAATAAGAAACATACGAGAAAAATTTCAAGATCTAGGAATGGGTAAAGAGTATTTAAATTTGACACCAAAATCACACTCCCTGAAAGGAAAATTTGATAAACTGGACTTCATCAAAATTAAAACCTTTTGCTCTGTGATACACCATAGTAAAAGAATGAAAAGAAGAGCTACAGCCTGGGAGAAAGTATTTGCAAATTGTATATCTGACAAAGAACTCGTATCAAGAATAAACAAACTCTCAAATTTTAACATTACAAGGAAAAAGAACCCAATAAAAAAAAATGAACAAACGGTTTAAACAGACATGTCACTAGAAGATGGTAAATAAGCGCATGAAAATACTCAACACAATTTGTTATGAAAGAAGGCAAATAAAACCACAGGAAGATACTACTACACACTTATTAGAAGAGCTAAAATTAAATAGACTTACCACACAAATTTTAGCACACATGTGGAGGAACTGGAATTCTCGTACACGGCTGGTGGTGATGTAAAATGGCATAATCAGTTTGGAAAACAGCTTGGCAGTTTCTTTAAAATTTCAGTATACACTTACCATATAATCCAGCCATTCCACTTCATTTATATACCCAAGAGAAATGAAGGCATATATCCATGCAAAAACTTGTATACAAATATTCATAGCACCTTTATTTGAATTGTCAAACACAATCCAAATGTCCATCTATAGGTGAATGGATAAAAAAGGTGATATACCCATATGAATTCTACTGAGCAACAAAAAGGAATGCATCATTGATATACATAACAACAAGGGTAAATCTCGTAATAATTACGCTAAGTGAAGAAAGTAAGAAAACGGTGCATACTGTATGATTTCCTTTATATAAATTACTATAAAATGCAAACTAATCTACAGTGACAGAAAGTAGATCAGTTTTTGCCTGAAGATGAAAGGGGTAGAAGAGGAGCAAGAGGCAGAGATCACAAAGAGGCAGGAAGAAACCTGGAGGAGTGATATATGGGTTCATTATCCTGATTATGGTGGTAGTTACATATACATATTTACCAAATTTATCAAACTGTACAATTTAAATACGTATCACTTAAGGTATGTACCTAATGTCAATTATTCCTCAATAAAGTTGTTTTAAAAATCCATCTTTCTGGGGGCCAACCCAGTAGGGTAGCAGTTAAGTTCATGCACTTTGCTTCTGGTTGCCCAGGGTCCGCAGGTTCGGATCCCAGGTGCAGACTGACACACCGTTTGTCAAGCCACGCGGTGGTGGCATCCCATATAAAGTAGAGGAAGATGGGCACGGATGTCAGCCCGGGGCCAGTCTTCCTCAGCAAAAAGAGGAGGATTGGCAATGGATGTTAGCTCAGGGCTGGTCTTCCCCACAAATAAATAAATAAATCCATCTTTCTGATGTCTACTCAGGATGTAGAAAGACAGAAAGATTGTCGTTCCTACCTTTACACACGCACACAAAATCCAGATAATCTGCGAAGTCCCAACTTTTCTGCATTCCATTAGAGAAATGGAGCTGCAGGGCAACCAACCAACCAGAAACCTAAGGAAAGATACGAGCCCCAAGGAGAGAGAAAGCGAGCACTTGTTTGCCTGGGGCAGAGGCAGGACGCCATAGAAGGCAGTAATAAGAATTCGGCCAAAGTTTTCAACAAATCACTAGAGGATAAGTGTGAGGGTATAGAATGTGAAGGTATAGAAGCCCAGACCTAAAGGTAATCTGCAAACACTCATGTGCTATTCTCCACACAGCTCATAAGAAAGATTAAAGACAGAGGAGAAGAGCTGAGAAAGCCTCCATGAGGGTGAAAAACTTGGAGGAGAGGAAAAGAAGCTACTGCTAGAAAGATATAATGCCCTGCCCATATCTTTCTCCCCATCTCTCCTACAGAACAAAAGCCTAAACAACTAGGAGAAGAGCAACAAACTCTTGCCTTCAGGCCAAGGGAGAAGATCCACTGGATCTTTGGGATGAGGGTAGAAAAAATTCCTCTAGAGGAATTCCTCTAGAGAGAAAAAAATTCCTCTATCCTGCTGAGTCCAAGGGGCCCAGTTCCTCAGAGTCCAGAGAGGGAGAGGGGCAGGAAAACTGAAAAGAGACCCAGAGACACATCTCATGCCTGACACTAAGAGTAACCCACAGCAGAGAATGTTCCTTCATCCACTAAAAAGTTAACAAAAGTCAAATAACAAGTGAAGGTAGTGAACTGATGGGAAAGGGACAAGAGTGTGGAAAGAGACTCATTCACAGACACAGACACAAAGGGAAGAGAAGACGTAGAGCTGAAGGTGGAGCAGACCTTGAGAAAAACCTCTGAGAAACCAGCCCCCACTATAAACACAAGTTAATGCTAGAGGAATTGAAAGTCGGGCACACTGAAGGCAATTATAGCAGCAATAAAACCCAAATTCAGCTGAACTCCTAACTAGATTGGTTCAACCTCCCTCACATTAAAGTCCTAGCAAAAGAAAAGGAATGTTCATTTCCAGGCATAAGACCTATTTACAAGGGTCTCTACTGTCCTGCATAAGGTGTCCAGCTTTCAACCAAACATAACAGGACTCTAAGGAAACACTATACTGCTAAGAGACCAAGCAATCAACACAACTAGATATGAACCAGATGTTGGGCTATCAAACAGAGAATGTAAAATAACTGTGATCATTATGTTAAAGGCTCTGGTGGAAACGGTGAACATCGTGCAAGAACAGATGGAGAATTTCAGCAGAGAAATGGTAACTGTAAGACAGAGTATGACATTATGTGAAAGTAGACTGCAGTTAATTAAGGATGGATATTGTAAACTATATGAAAGCCCCAACAAAACTTGCAAAATCAATAAAATATAAATAATAAGCTAAGAATGGAGACAAAATGGAATCATGAAAATAATCCAGGAGAAAGGCAAAAGGAGGAATAAAGAAACAAAGGAAAACAGCTAGCAATAATCCAATCATATCCATAATTACGTTCAATATAAACAGTCTAAATGCATCAAGTAAAAGAAAGAAAATGTCTTGTCATCTTGGATGAAACAGCATGTTTAAATATGTGCTCTTACAAGAAATCCATTTTAAACATAAATAAGTAGATAAGGTTAAAAGTAACAGTATTTCTAAGATATACCATGGAAACACTAATCAAAATTAACCTGCAGTGGGTATGTTTCTACCAGACAAAATAGACTTTGGAATAAAAATATTATCATAGATAAAAAGGAGCATTTCATGGGGGTCAGCCTGGTGGTATAGTGGTTAAGTTCGCATGCTCCGCTTTGGCGGCCTGGGGTTCACAGGTTCAGAGCCAGGGGGCGGACCTACTCACCACATATCAAGCCATGCTTTGGCCAGCATTCCACACATAAAGTAGAAGAAGATGGCACGGATGTTAGCCCAGGGCCAATCTTCCTCAGCAAGAAGAGGAGGATTAGCAACGGATGTTAGCTCAGGGCTAATCTTCCTCACCAAAAAATGAATAAATAAATACATAAATAAATAAAAATAGAAACTAACACAAATGAATTTCAGGATCACAAGATCTAGGAAAACATTCAGTATTAAAGCTAATTTTAAAAAAAAGGAGCACTTCATAAAAGGAGTCAATTCACCAAAAAGATACAATAATGCTAACGATACCTACCTACAGAGCTTCAAAATTTATGAACTAAAAACTGATAGAACTGAAGAAAGAAATAGGCAAATCTACAATTGTACATGGACACTTCAGTATGCCCCTTTCACTAATCAGTAGAACAAGTAGACAGAAAATCAATATGAATATAGAGAACTTTAATATTCCTATCAACAAACGGCCTAATTGATGTTTATAGAACACTCTCCCCAACAACGGCAGAATACACGTTCTTTTCAAGAGCACATGGAACATTCACCAAGATCAAGAATATTCTGATCTGTAAAACAAACTTCAACAAATTTAAAAGAATTAAAATCATGCAAAGAATATTTTCCAGCCATGACAGAATTAAACCATTAATTAAAAACAGATATAACTAGAAAATCTCCATATGTTTTATAAATTAAACACACATTTCTAAAAGTCTCATAGGTTAAGGAAGAAGACACAAGATGTTAGAATATATTTTAAATTGAATAAAAACAAAAACACAGCATATCAAAGTATGTGGGACTCATTAAAGCAGTGCTTAGAGAGAAATGTATAGCATTAAACACTTATATTAAAAACAAAAGAGGTCTCAAATCAATGATCTAAGCTCCCATTTTAATAAACTAGAGAAAAGTAAACCCAAAGCAAGCACAAATAAAAAATAATAAAGAGAAAAAAATGAGAACTGATAAATAACAGAGAAAACAAATGACACCAAATGCAAGATTTTTGAGACCTATAAAATCGTCTTTGCCTCCAGTTAAGGAGGTAGTCATTAACTTTCAGTGTGATTTCTTAAGAACGAAACAGGGAAGATGCAAATTACCAAAATCAAATATGAAATAAGGGACATCACTAAAGACTGTCTACATATTAAATAGATAATAAAGGTGTTTCAGTTTTCAATCCCTGGCATAACAAATCACCACAAATTTAGTGACTCAAACAATACTCATTTATTATCACACAGTTTTCTGGGTAGTAAATTCAGATGGGCTCAACTGAGTTCTCTCCTTAGAGTTTCATTAGGCTGAAATCAGGGTATTGACTAAGCTGGGCTTTTATCTGGAGGCTCTGGGGAAGAACCCACTACCAGCTCGTTCAAGTTGTTGGTAGAATTCAGTTCCTTGAGATTATAGGACCAAGATTCCAGTTTCCTTGCTGGCTGTCTCTGGAGGTTTCTCACAGCTCCTAGAGACTCCCCACATGTCTTCTCACATGAGTGCCCTTCATCTTCAAACCAGCAATGGTACAGAGTCCTTCTGAAAAACATTCTGCTTTTAAAGGGCACACCTGCTTAGGACTGTCCCACCCAGATAGTCTCCCTATCTTAAGATCAACTGATTAATAACCTTAACTGTATCTGCAAAATCCCTTTTGCCATGTAATGTTACATAATCATGAGAATAATGTTCATCATATTCACAGGGGAAGAAATTATATAAAGTCAAGAGTCATTGAGGGCCAATAGGGGTCTTTGAATTCTGCTTACCACAAGTGAGTATTATGAACTACTATATCCCCACACATTTGACAACTTAGATGAATTAGATAAATTCCTTGAAAGACATAAAGTACTAAGGATCTCTGAAGATTAAATAGATAACCTGAATATTCCTATATCTATTAATGAAACAGAATTTGTAGTTTAAAACTTTCCAAAAAAGATAACTCCAGGTCCAGACAACTTTATTAACATATTCTACCAAACATTTGAGGAAAAAATAATACCAATTCCTCACAAGGTCTTTCAGAACACAAATGAGGAGGACACACTGCAACTCATTTTATGACACCAGTATTATCCTTATACCAAACCAAACAAAAACATTATGACAAAAGGAAAGTACAGATCAATACTTTTAATAAATACAGACACAAAAATCTTCAACAAAATACCAGCAAACTGAATCCAGCAGTATAGAAAAAGGATAATACACCCTGACTAAGCAGGTGTTATCCTGAGAAAAAGCTAGACCAATCAAGGGTGGTTCAACATTAAAAAAAAAAGTCAATCAATGTAATTTACCTACCACCAGACAAATGATGAAAAACTAGATGATCACCTCAATAGATCCAAAAAACATTTGCCAAAATCCAACAGCCATTCCTGATAAAAAAAAAAAAAAAAACAAGAACAAAGGGAGCTCCTTCAGTCTGATAAGGGTCATCTACAAAGTACCTACAGCTAACATCATCCATAACAGTTAAGACTGAATGCTTTACCCCTAAGGCTGGAGACAAGGCAAGGGCATCCACTCTCACCAGCCATATTCATCACTGTGCTGGATATCCTAAATAAGGCAACTAGATATGAAAAAGAAATAAAAGGCTACACATTGGAAAGGAAGACATAAAACTATCTTTATTCTCAGGTGACATGGTCATCTACATAAAGAATCCTATGGAATCCACAAATCTACTAAACCCAATAAGTGGGTTTAACAAAGTTACAGGATACAATATCAATATACAAAAATCAATCATATTTCTATCCACCAGCAAAGAAAAATGAGAAATGGAATTTTTAAAAATTTCCATTCCTTTATAATAGCTCCAAAAATATGAAATACTTAGGTATAAATATGGCAATATATATGCAGCATTGTTATGCTAAAACTGAAAGAACACTGATGGAAGAAATCTAAGAAAATCAAAATAATGAAGAGATATAGAAATTCATGGAATGGATGAGTCAATATTGTAAAGATGTCCATTTTCCCCAAACTGATCTATTAATGAATAATCACAATCAAAAATCTCAGTGGAATTTCTTGTCAAAATCAACAAGCTCATTCTAAAATTTATATGGAAAGGTAAAGAATCTAGAAGAGCCATAATTTTTTGAAAAATAAGAACAAAATTAAAAGATACTAACTCATTTACTTATCATAAAGCTAGATTAATCAAGAGTGTGATATTGGAGAAAGAATAAACAGATCAAGAGTGACGTCAGCATCATGGCGGAGTGAGATTCCCTCTTTGAATCTCTGCCCCCTACGACACAACGAAAACATCATTCACATTCCAACAGAGCTCAATCAAACACTACGAAGGGCTTCTAAGAAACCCCTGCTGCCATACATCGGACAGTGGAGGCGCAGGAAGCCCAAAAGGACGGGAGGAGAGGTAAGAAGTTGTACTCCCCCTCCCCAATTGATCAGCAAAGACAGTGTGGTTTGCAGACAGAGGGGCGAGGGGCAGCCCACAGTGGGGAAAACTATCGCCACCCAGGTGCTCTCACAGACTGTCGCGAGATCCCCACTGGGAAGCGATGATGGACTGTTTAGGGGGTGTAGCAAACACTCTAAGAGAGCCAGAAAGGAAACCCCTGGGTCAAGCAGGAGAAAGAGAGGACCCCTCCCCCCACACACCCAGCGTTTCACCATAATCCCTCCGGAGGCTGCAGCCGCCTCAGAGCAAACCGCTCGCGATCTCCATCCAGTGGCAGCAGGGGGAAACTGCAGGACCAACGTTATCATGAGGGGTAAAAATAAAGCCATCCCCGTTGGATCCTTGCGACAATTTGTCAGGGCTACGGACCAAAAGGAAAATGACAAACACCCAGAAACCAACCCTGAAGGCACAGAATTTGATAACCTGAATGAGAGAGAATTTAAAATAGCTTTCATAAACAAACTCAACGAAATACAAGAGAACACACAGAAACAAATCAATGAATTCAGGGATTTTGTCACAAAAGAGATTGAAACCATAAAGAAAAACCAATCAGAATTATTGGAGGTGAAAAACAAAATGAACAAGATAGTAGAAAAAATGGAGTCTTTAAAGAGCAGAACTGACAATATGGAGGAACAAATTAGCACTATTGAGGATAGCCACGCAGAAATGCTCCAGATAGAGGAGGAGAGAGAGCTAAGACTAAAAAGAAATGAAGAAATTCTTCAAGAAATATCAGACTCAATGAGGAAAAGCAACATAAGGATAATAGGTATTCCAGAAGGAGAAGAAAGAGAAAAAGGAGCAGAGAGTTTGTTCAAAGAAATAATAGCTGAGAACTTCCCCAACCTAGGGAACGAGAGGGAAATAACAGTGAATGAAATCAATAGATCACCTAAATATATAAACAGGAATAAAAAATCATCTCGCCACATAGTAGCAAACTTGAAAAATACCTGTGACAAGGAAATAATATTGAAGGCAGCTAAACAAAAAAACAAAATAACATACAAAGGAAACCCCATCAGGCTCTCAGCTGATTTCTCGACAGAAACTCTACAGGCTAGGACAGACTGGAATGATATATTCAAAATCATGAAAGACAAAAACCTTCAGCCGAGAATACTTTATCCAGCAAAAATATCCTTCAAATATGATGGAGAAATAATAACTCTCCCTGATAAACAAAAGCTAAGAGAGTTTGTCACCACAAGACCCCCACTACAAGAAATGCTCAAGAAGGCCCTTAGGCCTGAAAAAAAACAAATGAGAAAGGGGATACAAAGATTTCAGCAAGGAGAAAAGCAAGGAGACTAAACCAGAACAAACTACAGTTGGATAATATCAAAAATTAATTCAAGCTCATCACTGGAAACACACATTCATGACACAATCTGGAATAAAGAGATAACAAATAAGGAGGGGAAGAGGTAAGGGATTGAATCGACCCAGCCTCAGGAAAAAGGAGGCATCTGAAAATGTACTTTCTTATCCAGGAGATCGCTTATATAAACCTCATGGTAACCACTAAACAAATAACCAGAAGAGAACCACACATGACAAATAAAGAGAAAACCAAGAGAATGAGCATGCAGAAATACCAAATGGAATTTGCAGTCCGAAACACAAGGGACAAGAAACGAAGGAAATGCAAAAGAACCAGAAGATGAACAATAAAATAGCAACATCAAACCCTCATATATCAATAATCACTCTAAATGTAAATGGATTGAATTCTCCAATCAAAAGACACAGAGTGGCAGGATGGATTAAAAACCAAGATCCAACAATCTGCTGCCTCCAGGAAACACATCTCAGCTCTAAAGACAAATTAATAGATATATACAGAGCACTCCACCCAAAAAAAGCAGAGTACACATTCTTCTCAAGTGCACATGGAACATTCTCAAGAATAGACCATATATTAGGAAACAAGGCAAACCTCTATAAATTTAAGAAGATTGAAATCATTACAAGCATCTTTTCTGATCATAATGCTGTGAAACTAGAAATCAACTGCAAGGAAAAAACTAGGAAAGGGACAAAGATGTGGAGACTAAACAACATGCTACTGAACAACCAATGGGTCGTTGATGAAATTAAAGGAGAAATCAAAAGCTATCTGGAGACAAATGAAAAGGAAAATACACCATACCAACTCATATGGGATGCAACAAAAGCAGTCCTGAGAGGGAAATTCATAGCAATACAAGCTCACCTTAACAAACAAGAAAAATCCCAAATAAATAACCTTAAATTGCACCTAACAGAATTGGAAAAAGAAGAACAGACAAAGCCCTGAATCAGCAGAAGGAGGGAAATAATAAAAATCAGAGCAGAAATAAATGAAATTGAAACCAAAAAAAACAGTACAAAGGATCAATGAAACAAAGAGCTGGTTCTTTGAGAAGATAAATAAAATTGACAAACCCTTAGCCAGACTCACTAAGAAAAAAAGGGAGAAGACTCAAATAAATAAAATTAGAAATGAAAGAGGAGAAATTACAACAGACACCACAGAAATACAAGGGATTATTAGGGAATACTATGAAAAACTTTATGCCAACAAATTGGACAACCTAGAGGAAATGGACAAATTCTTGGAAGCGTACAACCTCCCAAAACTGAATCAAGAAGAAATAGAGAATCTGAACAGACCAATCACAAGTAAAGAGATTGAAACAGTCATCAAAAACCTCCCAAAAAATAAAAGCCCAGGACCAGATGGCTTCCCTGGAGAATTTTATCAAACGTTCAAAGAAGATTTAGCACCTATCCTTCTCAAACTATTCCAAAAAATAGAGGAAGATGGAATACTTCCCAACACATTCTATGAGGCCGACATCATCCTGATAACCAAAGCCAGACAAGGACAATACAAAGAAGGAAAACTACAGGCCAATATCACTGATGAACATAGACGCAAAAATCCTCAACAAAATATTGGCAAACCGAATACAGCAATACATCAAAAAGATCATACACCACGATCAAGTGGGATTTATACCAGGGACACAGGGATGGGTCAATATCCACAAATCAATCAACGTGATACACCACATTAACAAAATGAAGAATAAAAACCACATGATCATCTCAATCGATGCAGAGAAGGCATTCGACAAGATCCAGCATCCATTTATGATAAAAACTCTCAACAAAATGGGTATAGAAGGAAAGTACCTCAACATAATAAGGGCCATATATGACAAACCTACAGCAAACATCCTACTCAACGGGGAAAAACTGAAAGCCATTCCTTTGAGGACAGGAACAAGACAAGGGTGCCCACTCTCACCGCTCTTATTCAACATAGTACTGGAAGTTCTGGCCAGAGCAATTAGGCAAGAAAAAGGAATAAAAGGACTCCAAATAGGCAATGAAGAAGTGAAACTCTCACTATTTGCAGACATGATCTTATACATAGAAAACCCAAAAAATTCCATCGGAAAACTACTAGAAACAATCAACAACTACAGTAAAGTGGCAGGGTATAAAATCAACTTACAAAAATCAATTGCATTTCTATATACTAACGATGAAACAACAGAAAGAGAACTCAAAAAGACAATCCCATTTACAATTGCAACAAAGAGAATAAAATATCTGGGAATAAATTTAACCAAGGAGGTAAAAGACCTATACAATGAAAACTATAAGACACTATTGAAAGAAATCGAGGAGGACATAAAGAAATGGAAAAATATTCCATGCACATGGATTGGAAGAATAAATATAGTTAAAATGTCCATTCTACCTAAAGCAATCTACAGATTCAATGCAATCCCAATCAGAATCCCAATGTCATTCTTCACGGTAATAGAACAAAAACTACTGAAATTCGTATGGGGCAACAAAAGAGCCCAAATAGCTAAAGCAATTCTGAAACAAAAGAACAAAGCTGGAGGCATCACAATCCCTGATTTCAAAATATACTATAAAGCTACAGTAATCAAAACAGCATGGTACTGGTACAAGAATAGACACACAGATCAATGGAACAGAATTGAAAGCCCAGAAATAAAACCACACACCTATGGACATCTAATCTTCGACAAAGGAGCAAGGAACATACAATGGAGAGAGGGAAGTCTCTTCAATAAATGCTGCTGGGAAAATTGGACAGCAACATGCAAAAGAATGAAAGTAGACCATCTCCTATCGCCATATACAAAAATCAATTCAAAATGGATCAAAGACCGGAAAGTGAGACCTGAAACTATAAAACTCCTGAAAGAAAATATAGGCAGTACACTAATTGAGATTGGACATAAAGGGATCCTTTCAGATTCCATGTCTACCCAGACAAGGGAAACAAAAGAAAAAATAAACAAGTGGGACCTCATCAGACTAAAGAGCTTCTACAAGGCAAATGAAACCAGGATCAAAATGAATAAACAACCCACCAGCTGGGAGAAAATATTTGCAAATCATTTGTCTGACAAGGGATTAATCTCAGTAATATATAAAGATCTCATACAAACGAGCAACAAAAAAACAAACAACCCAATCAAAAAATGGGCAGAGGATATGAACAGACATTTTTCCAAGGAAGAGATACAGATGGCCAATAGACACATGAAAAGATGTTCAACATCACTAATCATCAGGGAAATGCAAATCAAAACTACACTAAGATATCACCTTACACCGGTTAGAATGGCTATAATCACAAAGACAAATAACAACAAATGCTGGAGAGGTTGTGGAGAAATGGGGACCCTCATTCACTGCTGGTGGGAATGCAAACTGGTGCAGCCTCTAGGGAAAACAGTATGGAGAGTCCTCAAAAAAATTAAAAATAGAAATACCGTATGATCCAGCAATCCCACTCTTAGGCATCTACCCAATGGACATGAAATCAACCATCACAAGAGGCGTATGCACCCCTAAGTTCATTGCAGCATTATTCACTATAGCAAAGAAGTGGAAGCAACCCAAGTGTCCCTTGACTGATGATTGGTTAAAGAAGATGTGATATATACATACAATGGAATACTACTCAGCCATAAGAAAAGACACAATTGTCCCATTTGCAACAACATGGAGGGACCTAGAGGGTATTATGTTAAGTGAAATAAGCCAGAGAGAGAAGGACAGACACTGCATGAACTCACTCATATATGGAATATAAGTGAACACACGGACAGAGAGAACTGATTGGTGGTTACCAACGGGAAGGGGGGTGGGGGAGGCACAAGGGGTGAAGGGTTACATCCACAAGGTGACGGACAAACAAAAATGTACAACTAAAACCCCACAGTGTTATAAACTATTAAGACATCAATAAAAAAAAATGGTAAAAAAAAAAAAAAGAACAGATAGATCAATGTAACAGAATAGGGTCCAGAAATACATCCACATATATATGGCCAATAGATTTTTTTATAAATGTACAGAAGCAATTCAATGGAAAATTGATAGGCTTTACAATAAATGGTCCTGAGAAAATTGGGTATCCATATGCCAAAAAAAAACATGTACAGTTACTAACACAGTATACAAAATAACTCAAAAGTGGATTATAGACCTAATTATAAAATGCAAAACTATAAAATGTGTGAGAAATAGAAGAAAACCTTTGTGACTTTGGGTTAGGATAAGAATTCTTAGATGCAATATCAAAAGCACAATCCATAAAAAAAGTTAACAAATGGACTTCATCTAAATTAAGAGCTGCTCTTTGAAAGATACTGTGATAAAATTGAAAAGACAAGCCACAGACTGGGATAAAATATTTGCAAATCACATTATCTGATAAAGGACTTGTACCCAGAACATATAAAGATCTCTTGAAAGGAAACAACCCCATTTTTTAAATGGGCAAAAGATTTAAATAGAGACCTCATCAAAAAAGTTATATGGAGTATAAATAAGCACATGAAAAGAGGCTCAACAAAATTAGTCGTTAGAGAAATACAACAAATTTAAACCACAATGGGATACTACCACTACACACCTATTAGAATAGGAAAAAAAATGGAGGCGATGCAGAGGAAGTAGAACTCTCATATATTTCTTGTGGGAATGCAATATGATACAGTCACTTTGGAAAATAATTTTGCATTTTCTAACAAAATTAACCAAACCATTACTATACAACCCAACAGTCATATTCCTTGATATTTACCCAAGTGATAAAACTTTAAGTTCACACAACTGTCTGAATATGAATGTTCATGGAGGCTTTATTCATAATCGTCAATGACTGGAAACAACCCACATTTCTCTCAAGTGGAGTTCTATGTGAACCACCACCACAGCATGGTTACTGGTATATGAGTGGTGTGGTTCCATGCCTGGGAACCAAACCCAGGCTGCCAAAGCGGAGCATGCCGAACTTTAACCTCTAGGCCATCATGGCTGACTCGGAACTGCCTGTATCTTGATGGTAGCGGTGTTTACACTTATAACAGGCATTTGTCAGAATTATACATGGACATAAGAGAATTGTATTGTATGTCAATAAAACCTGAATATGAACCCAAAAAAAATGTATCCTTCCTCTGTAAACATCGACTGAGAGGCAACTCCTTTGCAAAATTACAAAGTCAATGGTTTATGTTCAACATCTCACACCTACCTTTAAATTCCACTTCCCCGGTTATTAATAATCCATGATATTCCCCCCACCCCTGTTTAGCATTCCTCCTGGCCTTCCATCCCAGGTAGACCATGTTTGGGAACTTCCCTTCCCCTTAGTCATCACTAACAATCTCTTTTTCTCACCAAGGAGCCACTTAATTCCTGGACCCCAATGCCATCATTCAAATAAATGACTCTCAAACCACTCTCAGGCCCAGGACGAGGATTCTTTTTTTCAGACACAAGGTCTTTTCTTGAACTCCTCAAATAGTACCAAACAAGCAGTCAGCTCCTCATAAGATTGGTTCTGTATCAACTTCACAAACCAGTGCTGCAAAGAGGAGTTTCTACAGCAAATAATTTCTCACAAGAAGCCCCTCTTATCTAACCCAGACTTCTCTTTTCTGTAGTTCTTTAATTGAAATCATATTTGTGTAAGTCCTCTGGGCTCACACAGTTCTGGGATAAAAATCCCAGCTTTGCTCTTCTTAGCTATCTATCTTTAGGTAAACTGTTTTCTTCTCCTTGTTTTGGTTTCCTCATATTTAAAAGAGAAGAGAATCACCTCTACCTCACACAGGCTTTGTGAAGATTAGATGAGATAACACAAGCAAAGCAGTTAGCACAGGATCTGACACAGAGTAAACAACTGATAAGTGGTAACCATTACTGCTATTAATACCATCAGCAACACTCACTCTGACACGAGTAACGACATATATGCACATAGGTACAATCCTTACTAAATGAAGATGGGGCTGCTCACCATGTGAAAACAGTTTAAAGAGACCAAATTCTGGTTCTTAAAAGGGCTTCTTTCTAATATACATGAAACAGCAATAATGATTGCCTAATGTGACTTACTTTGAGATACACTTCATTGGTAACTAAATGCCACGCTTGCGAATGTTACATCATAGACAGAATGACACTTTGCTCACTTCAAATATGTGAGCTAGTATTACCCTAATTATCACAAATGCTTTAAATCTCTTCATACTTACCAAAAATTCAATTCAAAAAAGGCTGACAGCCAGAATAGCCTATTTCATTACTATTTCATTAATTGTCTTGGGAACTCAGAACGATGCTCTCAGTCCAGCAACCATAGGCCACTGCTCAGAGTGACTATAGCAACCAAGTTGGTGCCCCGATCCTGACAACTTAACAGGAGACGTTGTGACAGGAGGTATCAGGAGGTACCGTTGCCACAGACACTGTTAGAGACAGCCAGTGGTTGCTTGGTAACCTGCTCTACTGTATGGGGTGAGCACACAAAGTGGGGAACTAACAAGGGCTGACAAGAGTTCATACCTACTTGAGAGAGGGAGAGAGGGTATGTTGCAGCCAAACATTTCCAAGAACGAAAAGAGCTCAAAACCCATTATATCCTCAGAGATTACATTATAATTTCTGCCAGCATCACTTGTAAAACACACCTGATATTTTGCTAGTGAAAGGAGCAACTTATAAAATTAATTTCTACTGAGTCATTTTATATTAGTTAATTATTCTCTACAAATTCTCTATGAGCATATGTATAATTGCAATAATTCACAGTGGCTCCTAATATTAACTATTGATTGACTCTCTGAGGACTATAACTTATTAAATTTTATTTGTAAAAACATTGGGGTGGCACCAACAAGCAGTGTTGGACAGCCTTAGATTAATGAGAGAATCTACTCATGACTACATCCATGGCAGTGTTTTTTCCTTATTTAAATCCATCTGGATGTACTATACTGCAGCTTTAAATAGCATCACTAAGAGTCAGCCCTGTGAAAACCATTTTTTAATAAAGAGAAATTAACAAATCCTTTCAAGAATATTAATTGTCATTAGTAACTCAAAACAGACCAAAATCACAACCCCCTACAATTCTTTATAACTTACAATACAAGCCTACTCAAGGAAAAAGTTTCTTTTCCTTTCCTGGAAATATGTTTTTGTTGTATTGATTCCTTATCACTGCTAATCTTACCATGAATCTATAAAAATTATGCTACATATTTCCATCATTCTTACTTAATCCAGGATTTGGGGATCCTTGTTTGGTTTCAGTAATTTTTGAGAGTAATTGAAAAAGACCAAGTTAGAGGACTTGGAAAAGAGAGGTAGATATTTGGGCTATTTTTATGTATTTCAATTCGGAGTCAGACTACTTCAAAAGATCGTCCTGGCAACAAAGCTAATAGTATTTCTGAAAGATGAAAAGGTAAATGAAGGCACTAAGGCCACCATTGCCAAAACTGGAAAAATATGTGACATTGCTGTTATAAATTAGTTAACTCAATCCTATCCACATGGAGCTTGAAAAGGGACTACAAATAATGGACATTTCAGAACCAAATTATTTTAAATTACAAATGGAAACATTTTACAACTATCCATGAAGCTATTCATGAAATATTTATTGAACTACTACTGTGTGCCAGGCACTGGAAAAAAACAAAAAATTTTTTAAATGGAGTCTATAGACTAATTATCTTATTTTAATGTCTTGGAATAGATTTACTTTAAAGACAATGAACATATACAAGAAAATCAGTGGCATTTAGTCTTTTAAAAATTTCATAAATTAAATATGCTGGTTTTATATACCTGATTTTCCTCAGACTGACTGCTCACACATCCCCAGCTCTGTAACTCAGAGGCCTGATGGAGATACAGACTGGGCTTTCAGGCTCTAGTGTCACCTGGATGCCAACCTGGTTATGCCAATGGGAGGCTATTTAGGGTACCTGGTACAAATTCCAATGTGTGTGGGGGGGCACACCAACAAGCAATTCTTGGGACACCAGCAGGGCATCCAAGAATTCACCTCAATTCTGACACTATCTACCTAGAGATAGTGTCAGATTTCATAAGTTGAAGGCTCAGTCCTACAAGACTGCCCCCCCCCCGACTTCGGATACCAGTTGCAAGCCCAGACTGCTACCTGTGCTTCTGACCAACCAGCTACAAATTGGAGGTTCCAACCACCTCTTCCAACTCAGGATGCCAATCACAAGCCCAGGTTATTATCTGTATTTCTGACCGATTGGCTATAAATCAGAGGTTCCCATGACCTCTTCCTTGGGTTCTGTTAATTTGCGAGAGTGGCTCCAGAACTCAGAGAAACATTGTACTTACTAGATTACTGGTTTATTATGAAAGGATATAACTCAGGAACAGCCAAATGGAAGAGATCCATAGGGCAAGGCATGTGGGAAGGGGCATAGAGCTTCCATGCCCTCTCCAGGTACACCACTCTCCAAGCACCTCCACGTGTTCACGAACCTGGAAGCTCTCCAAACCCTGCTTTTTGGGTTTTTATGGAGGCTTCATTACATAGTCACGATCGATTACATCATTGGCCATTTGCCAATTGATTCAACCTCCAGCTCGTCTCCCATCCCCGAAGGTCAGAAGTGGGACTGAAAGTTCCAACCCTCTAATCACATGGTTGAGTCTAGTGGTCAACCAGCCCTCATCTTTAGTTGGGATCTAAAGTCACTTCCTTAACATAACAAAAGCATCTTTCTGGCTCTCAGCACTTAAGAAATTCCAAGGGTTATAGGGACTCTGTGCCAGAAGTGGAACAAAGACCAAATATACATTTCCTATTATACATCACACTATCACAGAGGCAACGGTGAAAAACAGATGGCAGGAGGAAGGAAGAAGACAGGGTATTTCTCTCCATGCCCATCCTCTGCCTCAGAGTCTCCACAATGGTTCCAGCTTTGACAGGGTGACTCCAGCCCCTGAGCTTAGGTAACACCACCCCATTCTCTTTTGTCTTCAGCCTGGGAGTGGAAGTGACATTGTGCTGTTGCTAATTTCTGAGATGCCTCATCATCCTCTGCTTGACTCTTCAGTGCTTCCATCACCTGAGTAACCAACTTCCTACACTAAGTTCTCTGTTTTAAATACTTAGACTGGTTTTGACTTTAATGGTAGAACCTTGATTGATACACTATATAATAGAAAAAATTGGAAATAGTTTGAATTTCCAATAACGAGAGGATAGTTAGGTCAATTATGGTAGAGTCACTTAGTAGAAAATTTTACAGCTACAATTATAAGGGATTCTTTATAGGATTATAAAGACTTCTAAGGAACAAGGAAGTGATCATGATATAACATATAATCTTAAATGACTAAATTTAGAATATAAAAAAATACTGTGTGAATATAACTTTAACAAAAAAAGTAGAATCCTTGTTTTAGGGTGATGATGAGATTATGGGTGATTTTTTACTATATTTTTTTAAATTTCTGTAACTTAATATTGTTTCTATCAGTAAATAAAATAATCCAAAGAATATGCAGATTCCTTGGTTACTCTCCCTCTGGAAATTACTTCCACATATAGGGTGATTACAAAGCATACCCAAAACAGAACTAAAATCCCTGGGTTGTGACTTGAGAGTCTCTAGCCAAACATCATTGTCCTATTATCCTATAACTGGAGCCTGATAATCCAATGTTAAGGATATGTTTTAGGAGTTGTAGAAAAAAAGGTTCATTTAGCTACACATTGTATTTTCTGGAGCCAATTAACATATGATGTGGGATTAATTTATTTAAAAGCCCTAAGCACCTATTGGAACCTTTGGAAAGTAGTACTGGGAAGGAAGAGAAGACAGGACATATAAGATGGAATTGAAATAATACATTTGGAAGGTGTGGATGGGTACTGAGTCCCACAGCTTGGGACCCTTAAGAGGCAATGAAGGTCCCAAAATGAAGTGACAAAGAGAATCTGAGATTTGTGAGAGTTCGGGAAGGAGAACTTTTCTGACACTGGTCCATTTTGTGTGTCTTCAGATCAATTCTACTCCTGTGCATTCAAGGGAATCTTAACCTATTTACAGATTTGAGGGGAATCACTCTTCTATAACGCAAAAGTGAGATTATGATCACTTTTGATGTAACGGTTGGAACAACACTAATAAAATCCTTTATGTTTCTGGACTTTTCTTATTCAATGTCACTATTCCCACCACCTCCAAAAAAATTCAGTAAATTAATGGCACAGGTATTAATAAACAAAACACATATCTGCAAAATAAAAAAAGTAAAAGTATAGGATGTAAGAAGAGTAACATTATTTTGGAAGCTGAAAATCAAATGGATGTATTTTAACTAGTTTATAAGACCCAAGAAAGCTGAATCTTTAGTTGGCAGTGGAAAAAATACTAAGAAACAACCCAATTTACATAGTAGAATCCCCTAAAATTTCAGGAATTGTCACCTATGCTTACCCCAGGAAGTAGAAATGAAGATGGAGTTTAAAACACAAGGTTCGGATGAAAGTCTATACAAGGCATCTTGTTACTGTGCAAAGAGCATGATCTGCTTGCTGCAAGACAAAAGCCAATTGTCAAGAGGCAAGATGGTGGCAGAGAAAGGGCATTTATTAAGCAATAAGCTAGCAAATCAGAAGATGAAGGCAGTCTAGCATCCTAAAGAACCATCTTAAGGGGGACACAGAATCACGAAGCAGTTATATAGGCCAGTGGATTATAGGGGAGGGGGTTAAGAATGTTGACTCTCTGGTGTTACAGACTGGGAGTCCCCACACCAGATCTTTCAGCTGTCATTGATGATGGCTATCAGCATAGACTTTCTGTCTGGGGGTTATCACATTCCTAAGGAACTCAAAAGAATAAAGTTATTGTTTTATCACAGCTGGGAGGTACATACACAAGAAGGGGTCATAAAATCTACAGAGCAGGTAGATCTCCTGCAGAGTGCATATCCAGTTGGGTTAGTTAGTCAGAGGTCATCCAAAGTTACAATATGGTTTCTTTTCTACAATATGGCTTCCATTATGTCAACCTTGTGTTGAGCTGGTATCAGTCTTCTATCACCACATCTTCTCCTGAGCTCCTTTGAGGCAAGTAACTGCTCAGCAGAAGGCTGGAGGTTTGATCTCTGGATTCCTGAACATGGAGACACCAAACACAGTTGGAATAGGGCAATAAATTGACGTATTGAATATTGAAACCACCATCTCTCTTCCCTCAGTTGGCCCTCAGGACGTAAGCAGCCAGATGTAAACTGGGGGATACAGTTGGCAAGAGAAAAGATGTAAACATATTGACATCAGAGACTTCTCACTGAAAACAGCCCAGACAGATCATATTAGAACAAAGCCCAAAGTCTACTAGTCACATACATGCAAATAGAGCTTCCATTCAGTTATTTTATTTCTCATATTTATACATAAGTGGCCAATACCTCACACCCATTAGGATGGCTACTATCAAAAAATAATAATAATAACAAGCGTTGGTGAAGATGTAGAGAAATTGGAACCCTTGTGCACTGTTGGTAGGATTGTCAAATGGCACAACCGCTATGGAAAAGAATATGGAGTTTCCTCAAAAATTAAAAGTAGAGGGGGCCGCCTGGTGGCGCAACGGTTTAGTCCGCGCTTGGCAGCCCAGGGTTCGCGAGTTCGGATCCCGGGCGCCCGCCAACGCACTGCCTGTCAGCCATGCTGTGGCGGCGTCCCATATAAAGTGGAGGAAGATGGGCACGGATGTTAGCCCAGGACCAGTCTTCCTCAGCAAAAAGGGGAAGATTGGCAACAGATGTTAGCTCAGGGCTGGTCTTCCCCACAAAAAAAAAAAAAAAATTAAAAGTAGAACTACTATAGGATCCAGCAATCCCACTTCTAAGTATATATCCAAAAGAATCAAAAGCAGAGTCTTGAAGAGATATTTGTACACCCATATTCATGACAGCGCTATTCCAAGAGATGGAAACAACTCAAATGTCCATCTATGGATGAATGGATAAACACAATGTGGTCTATACATACAATGGAATATTATTCAGCCTTGCAAAAAGACAATCCTGTGACAGGCTACGACATAGATGAACCTTGAAGACATTATGAGTCAGAAACAAAAAGACAAATACTGTATGTCTCCATTTATCCAAGGTATCTAAATTAGTCAAATTCACAGAAACAGATGGTAAAATGGTGGTTACCAGAGGCTGAGGGGACAGGAGAAAGGGAAATTGTTTAATGGGCATAGACTTTTAGATTTGCAAGATGAAGAAGTTCAGGAGATCTATTTTACAACAATGTGAATATACTTAACACTGCTGAAATGTACACTTAAAATGGTTAATATGTTAAAAAAAATACACAAATGTATTCACACACATATGTATGTTTGCATATGCATATAAAATTTTTAGAATTTTAGCAAGTAGACAGGGTAATTTGTGGGTTAAGGTGGAGGAAAAATGGTTTTAACAATGTGCTTCTTTGTTCTTTTAAAAAATTTGCTAATGTTTGCCAATAATTATTATTTGTCTTTGTCACTACATCATAAGACCATAAGCCCACTGAGGGCAGTTTTGCTCTTCATTGTCATCAACAGTGCCTCACAGAGTACCAGGCACTCCATCACATGCCAAACACAGTGGACCAAAATAGAACCACATTAAATTTCAGAACACCAGGAATGAAGAGAAAATTCTTTAGGTTTCTAGAAGAAAATAGGAAAATGGGTTTCATAGAAAGGAACAAAATCAGAGTGTCACTGGACTTGTCAATAACAACACCGGGAGCTAGAAGACAGTGAAGCATGTTTTCAAAATTCTGAAGTCATTTCCAGCCAAGAAATCTATTCTTAAACTCTAAGTGCGAGGGTAGATCAAATTAATTCTTGGCAATTCAAGGTCTCAACAAATATACGTTTATGGATACTTTCTTGGGGGGAAACCAGAGGATATGCTTGCAAAAATGAGACAGTAAACCAAGAAAAAGGAAGATATGGGGCCCAGGAAATAGAAGATCTAAAAAAAATAAATCTCAAAGGATTATATGAGACCTAGAGAGTAACCAACGCACATTGGACTGGATTGTGTTTCAGAAGGCTACAACAGTCATTTCTTGGAGAAGAAAGTAATAGTATACCCACTGTGCTTAAATCTATTGAAAGATGTTTACATTCATGTAGATGGAAGAGAGTTTGGAGATGAATCATTGGCAGATACATAGAAAATTAAGAGATAATATGACAATTATAAACCCAAGAGGGAATAAGAAGCTATGCGAGAAAGAGAAGTAATCACAGCACATAACATGACTGAGCTATTACTAGAGTTTACATGCTGAAAACAACATGAACAGGGAACAATGTCGTAATTGCTAGATAATTATATTGAGGAAAGAAGAGAAGTGAAGTTGGTGCATGAACAGGGTTAGGAGGAAGTGTAGAACTGGTGAAAGAGAACCACATCACACCATCCATGATGGAAACTCAATACATAACGCCTAAAACTGGAAAATCTAGAAGCAACAATTAAATAGGCAAGATATTAGAGACATGTGAAATAAGCAAGTGAGAGTTACTGTTTCTAAGAAGCAAGAAAAAAGGGAAAAGTCCTTAATATTTGAATATTTGACTCCTTAAGTTATATGCATGTATAATGTTGATAAAAATGAATACTAAATTAAAAGCTGACAAAAATCAACACCCATCAACGTCCTTGCTTTATTTTCAAATTTTAAGTCTATAAGGAGAATTTATATTCCAACAGGCAGACTATTACTGATTAACTATTTTCTCTCTCATACATACAAACACATACACTCACACAACTTCAATTGGGGTCAATTTTGAAATGACAGTTCAGAGCAACAATTAATAAGAGGGGAGTGTCTCAATCAGAAATGTATAAGAGCACCTTTAAGAAAATGCTATGCTTTGAAATAAATCAGACAGATAAAGACAAATACTATACGATTTCGCTCATAAGTGGAAGATAAACACACAAAAAACACATAGATACAGAGAACAGATTGGTGGTTACCAGAGGGGAAGCAGGGAGGGAGGAGGGTGAAAGGGTAAAGGGGCCCATATGTATGGTGACAGATGGAAACTAGACTTCGGGTGGTGAACACTATATAGTCTATACAGAAGGCGAAATATAATGATGTACACCTGAAATTTATACAGTGTTATGAATCAATGTTACCTCAATAAAAATAAATAAATAAAATTTTTAAAAAAAGAAAATGCTATACTTACATGTCAAAACAAGCTTTTAGGATTTTATAAAATAGCAAGTTTTGTAAGTGTTTAAAAGTTGCTATTTTTAGCTTTTTTTCTTAAAAATGTTAAGTTAGTGAGTGCCAGAGTTAGTACTAGATTTATTAATTTATTATCAGTATTCATACTTATATTTATTTATATAAATATTGTTTTTTAAATTGTGTATCATTTCAAAACTGTTTGCTTTTATCTACAAATGTGAACTTCTTCCACAAAACACTTAAATTCCAAAAAGAAAAAAACCTGTGTACTTGGATTGTACGTGCATATTAGTTATACATACTCTTTGCTAACTAACATGCTCAATAATCCAGAAGAGCCGATTTCACAGTAATATCAAGTATGAGAGTTTAGCTATAAATAACCTGAGTAGCTACAAGACTGGAGTTTTAACTATGCAGTTTGGAATAAGTTAGTGTATTATTCAGGGTTCTCCAGAGAAACAGAACCAGAAGGATCTGTGTCTGTGTATATATATAGGGAGAGAGATTTATTAGGGAATTGGCTCACAGAATTTTGCAGGCTTGGCAAGTCCAAAATCTGATGAGGTAAGCCAGCAGGCTGGAGACCCAGGGAACAGTTACAGTTCAAGTTCAAAGGCAGTCTGCTGGCAGAATTCTCTCTTCTTTGGAGGAGGTCAGTGTTTGTTCTATTAAGGCCTTCAGCTGATTGGATGATGCCTATCCACTTGATGGAGAGTAATCTGCATTATTCAAAGTCTTCTGAATTAAATGTTAACCTCATCCAAAAATACTTTCACAGAAACATCCAGAATAATGTTTGACCAAATATCTAGCCACCACGGCCCAGCCAAATTGACACTTTAACCACTACAGTTAACATTAATTCTTTAACCAACTTTGAAGTCAACAGGGAAACTTCTCTCCAAGCCTAGGATTTGCTATTTCTCCCCAGCCCAGGAGACGAGAGAAGATGTGGCTGTAAGTGTAACATCACATGGTCACAGATAGTGAGTGTGGCATTCGCATCCCTTGACTGGACTACCAGCCCCAATCAAGCATCAGGAACTGAGTGCCCTACTAGTTTGCATTTCCCCACTTTTAAGTAGCTATTTCACCATTAAAGAAAAGAAGAGGCTATATAGTGAGTCAAATTTCCCCATCTGCCACAGTAACTTATGCCCCAGCTCTCACACACACCTCTATTCTTAGTATTCCTTAAACATGCTTCTTTTGTTTTTTAATTCAGAATTCATCCAGAGAGCTATTCAAATATTTCCCAGGCATCATAGCCACTGCCCTCTTGCATAGAACAGAGATGGGGGGAAAATTCCTCAAAATTGGGAAGCAGGAAAAATGCATTAAAAAATAATAATTTGAGAGTGAGTGCAGGTTATGACTTAATAAAGGCAGTAATTCCATGTTGCGTATAGGTTAAAGTAGATTTTTAAAATTCATTATGCTTACATTATGGGCTTGTCCTTAAGAATTAGTCAGAATGCATCATATTTGGTCTAATATCTATGCAGGGAAATCAAGGAAGATTTCAAACAAGTATGCTCATTAAACCAGGAAATAACTCAGCCCGGGTTATTCACTGAATGAGAAATAAAATATAAATTCTAGAACTCATTTTAATGCCATTTTTTCTTGAAATATTTTATTTCTTTGAACGAGCATGCATATTATTCTGATAATAGAAACTTCAAGTTATGATATTCAGAGTTTAGCATGTAGTGGTAATAATGATATGCAATGACGGTAACAAAATATGTCTTCTCTATGCAAGATAGAGTAAGCAGACGAACATAAAAAAAAAGTGCAAGTTCAAAGAGCAATTTATTCTGTGGCCAGCAAGCTGGGATTTGTGTAATCCAGCCCAGAGGAAATAGAGGCAGAGATGAACTTCTGGGAGTCTGATCTAATGACATAGATGACCAAAGCTGAATTTTAACAAAAATAAATTATTTGATTCTTCTCCCCAGTCAAACCCCAAGCCTATATGTTTAGTGGCCATGAGCTCACCAGCAGGCTTCATAACATGAGAAAGGATTCAGTGAAACATCAAAGAACAATACAGAGCCTTACAATATCTTCGCGACTGAGCCAACCAGAGTAGGTGGTACTTCCTGAAATGGTACTCGCTAACCTCTGGTCTGTGCAACATTTAAGTCAGAGAGCTGATACAACTGTGCAACAGTGTCAAATGAGATTCAATTATGTGAATGAATATAAATACATTTCCACTCCTTCAGATTTATCAGTTTATATTCTGGAAACTTTCTATGATAATCCTACAGCAGAAATGACTAATTGGTTCACCAAAAATTTCTACACCGCTGCCCATAGTGTAGAATAGTCACAAGAATCAGTTGCCCAGCCAGGGAGAATTTTCCTCAGGTTCTTTGTATGCAAAGGAGCCATGATACTGGTTCTTGACAATGTGAAAGCAGAAATGGCGCAGGCTGCTTGCAGATGATTAACAGTGTTTAAAAGTGTTCCAGTCAGGAACACCTGCACTGGATTGTTATATGTGAAGGAAGCAAGGTTTTATTGAGAAAAATCTCTGAATCCTTGAAGTGTGTTTATTACAGAGACTAGTGGTGCCCTAAATAATAGAGATTTATGTATGAACCATTCAGTGTGGGCCTGTTATATGCGAATATAGCAGAGTAGGTTTATTGAAATGTAGCCATCCAAGTACAAGTTCATATGCTGTATATTGTAAGAAACATTTTTTAAAATCTAAAATTTATATATTTATCAAGTGCTTACCATGTTCCAGACATTGTGCCAAAAGCTTTAAAAGCTGTAGATACCTAATCTCGTGTGATCTGCTGTATTGGGTTCCTTTGAGGTACTGGCCCAGGTCACAAGATGTCCTCATCTGGCCACACCCACCCAGCCACAGCAGTGGGTACAACAATCCTTTTGTTTCACATAACCCCATCCTTCTGACCACAGATGATCGAGAACCTTGACAAGACTGAAGCAATCAGGAGATCATTAGTGATTTTCTAGTAAAAAGTTTCAGAAGACTGCCTACTCCACTCTAGCCACACAGCCTCCATGTGACATGATCCGACTCAATGAGGTAGCATGACTGTAGGGAGAGCATGGTGCAGTGAAATATTCCTCAAGAAGGATTATATAAGATGGTGGAGAGGGAATGTCTGAAAGAGACAGGGGGATCAGTGGACACCAGGAACATCAGCTCATAATGAAAAGTCCCTGCTCAGAAGGACTTCAGAGGATGTGGTACCTCAGAGGGGAGTTCGGTTGAAGCAGAGGTAGGGAGAGAGCCCTGGGCGATGAGGCTGAGTATGTAAGGGAGTTGGATGGGTATGGAGCGACAGTCATAGAAGGTGCAATAGTCAGATTTGAGGATTGAAGGTAAGAAAGAAGGAACACGGAAGTTCAGAGTGTTCTGGGAATTACAGTAGGGTAACGAGAAAGCTCAGGGGCCTTACACACTTGGTGTCGACTACTGAAAATAAAGATAAGGGGTTTGCAGGGGCTGGTCTGGTGGCGCAGCGGTTTAGTTCGTGCTTTGGCAGCCCGGGGTTCGCGGGTTTGGATCCCGGGTCCCCGCAGACGCACTGCCTGTCAGCCATGCCATGGTGGCGTCCCATATAAAGTAAAGGAAGATGGGCACGGATGTTAGCCCAGGGCCAGTCTTCCTCAGCAAAAAGGGGAGGATTAGCAACGGGTGTTAGCTCAGGGCTGGTCTTCCTCACAAAAAAAGAAAAAGAAAAAAAAGATACGGGGTTTGGTAAATTTTGTGTCAATTCTCTTTGAGAAAAGGGAGGACTAGTCCTAGTGATAATCTTGATCGCTCATTAATCCTTACAGTTGCTAAATCTGTTTCACTTGTATTCAAACTCAACCACAGCAGACTAAGTGGTAATCACTGTGAACAATCCCTTATTGATTAAATATATATAGGATTTGACATTTTTAATAATACAAAAAGATAAGTAATTTTAGATTATCTTTGGTTAATCACTAAATATGACAGTTTATTCTCATTAAATAAATTATGCAGTTCAGCTTAACGAGAGCAAGCAAGACATCACAGTCCTAACATTATCCTTTTTATAATTTGTGATGAAATTAATATTACCTATTTCCTCTGTCTTGAAAATATAGCACATGTGTATACCTTTATTTAAAAGCCAAAGGTGAAAATCTTAAAAGGATTTAGCAAATAGATTTTTCATAATTTGATTGTTTAATTTCATTAATAAAGGGAGAAAATCGTTCTGTGTTTGAAAAAAAAATGTGATTGCCTTTGATGATATAAAATTTAAGCAGGTAAAAGTTAATAAATTTTCATTAACTCCAGCCATATCTTAGAAATAGGGAGGAGGGAGTGTGTTCTCAGGGTCTTTCAGCTACACTTGAGGATAGCTGCCAGTCAGATGTATTGAAGAGTTCCAGGGGCTGCTCTGCCTCAGTGAGCAAAGCGATCATAAACCAGCAGAGTAGCACACTTTCTATGGCGCTCCAGAAACAAAGGGTAGAGCATTAAACACACACAATAAACACACAGAAGAGAAACTACAAAAAAGAGCAATCAGCCTCTGTGTGAAAGTAGTATTTTTTTAAGGTGAACTTCCTCACCTATTTGAAGATCCAATTTGCAAAATTACAACATTTGAAAATTACCGTGATCTGCTATCATAACAAAGGCATTGATGTGTGCAGGCACTGGTGTGTGTTCTGATGCCTCTGCCTTTGTCTATTGTTCTTCAAGTGGCTGCCTGATAATCCGCACTCTTTATCTCCTCAAAGATCTCTTAAGGTCTAAAGAAATGAAATCCTTGGAGGTGTCATTGAGAGACATAAGATATGCAAGAGTGAATTTCTAACGTGGAGGAGCTTAACACAGGCATCCTTTCCACTTGGGTAAAAAAGAAGAGCATCCTTCCTTTTGTGGTCCACCTGGCAGAGCTAGATCCTTGGCTGGATCTCACAGTCTGATCACAGCAAGTGAGGGGCTGGCCACTGGAAGGGGCACTTCCTAATTAATGCTGCAATGCCAGGCATCCTCTTAGAAGCAGCTTTGTAACAGGATGTGTTTTGACAGGACTTTTTCTTAGAACAAAAACATGAGGAATATGATGCATCTGTCTGTCCGTCAACTCTCCAGGTGACACGCTGAAAGGCAGCAAGACCTGGAACTCTGTCTTAGGAACCCATCTGACATCCAACAACACAAATGCTTCCATAGCCTAAAGTCATATAACTTTCCACTGTGTTCCTAGCAGAACTCATAAACTAAACCTTCTCAGTTAGTTGCAAGTAATCTCTGAAGAAAGTTTCCATCCTAGTTTCTTTAATCATTATAGAGACTTCTCAGCTATTCCCAAGGATATTGACAAGGACTCAAGAAATATTAGAATCTCTCCTTAACTTTGTTCATATCTGGGAGAAAGGATGGAGAGTTATCGTTGCCGGAGTCATTTTAAAATAGAAGACACTAGGGCTATGTCTAAACAAAGAAGCACTCCCAGACAATGCGAAAAAAGTGTGTCAATCATATAAGATGGGCTGAAAGACCCACATGTGTGCTGAAACTTGCCTGTTTTCTTCTCTGCATTCCTCTACCCAAAATTCAAGTTATTCTTCCTCTACATACAGGTTCAGTGTCTTCCAGAGGTCAAGAGTCAGTGTTGATGTTAGGCACTGGGGACACATGTACTCCTTATTTAAAGTCCTGAGTCTAGGCTCATGTTACCATTGTTCTTATTCGGCCCCTTGTGTTCCAACTGTGACAACTTGCCCAGTTACGGTCACTTAGCGCCTGCATGGTTCCCTGCATGCGAATCCACACGATAGCCCATTGGCCATTAAATGCTCTTTATTCAGCCGTGTCATGAGCTATGATGTCTAAAAAATCATTCACATGACAGCCTGAGGCCTATAACGTCAATGAGAAAGCTAGACTCACACCAAAAGGAAAACATATCCACATTCGTATTTATAAACTGGTAAGCTTTATTTGACAACTTTAGTGAAGGAATTTAATGGAACCTGGATTATAGCCAGGGAAAGTGACAACTATGTTTTAAGTATAGTCATTTTAAAAAGATGATGACCAAACTGCTTTTTCATGTTTACCACGGGTACGTGACTGAAAAGGGAATTTAGACTAGATTTAACAATTATTTTAAATAATGGAAAGTGAACCAGCCTAGGTGTCCAGAGGCACGCATGCCCTCATGCATGTGCACAGTCCCTCCCACATACCCCAGTTAAGATATTAGCAAGTTATTTAACATCTCCTTTTCTCTCATTTGTATCTATATCTGTAAAACAAAAGACATGCGCATAATCTTCAGTTCTGAATTTATTGGAATCGGTCAATGATCATACAGGAGACCCCCAGACCCAGCCCCACCATAACCTCGCTATAGATTGGATATTGTCATCTGATTCAGAGTTTGGATGTTGTATTTTATTAGCTGATACACTGTCAAAAGTACTAAAAAAACAATTGAAGTCAAACTGGTCGTGTTACATAGTATATTAAGGCTGGCTGCTACATCAGGCAAACCTACAAACAGGTGAGAAAGTTGATTTTTCATTCAAGTAAAGACCAACAGTTGGTTGGAGTGGGGTGGGGTTGGAAAAGAAGAGAAAAGTTTGGCTCCATGTAGTCATTCAGGGATGCAGGCTCATGGGGTCTCTGCTGATGTCAACATGTGGCTTCCCAGGTTGCCCTGAGCATTTGGAGGAAAGAAGGCAAGTGGAGCATCAGACGGAGTTTCCATAGACCAGGCCTGGAAGTGTCTCTGTAACTTTTGTTATCTTCCCAAGAGGAAGAGAAATCAGATTTGGAAAGCAGCTCACCAGTCTCTGCCATGTAAAGACAGAGCCAAAAAGTCATTTCAGAGCAGAATATGGATCCACAAATTCTTTAAGCCCCAGCTCAGGGCCTCTTTGTTCTAGAAAAATTTGCTTGATTACCACAGGCCTCAACAGTTCTTCCCCTTCTAAACTTTTTATCTGCACCATGGATTTTGGCACTTTACTATTTTGTCTCGATGTATCTTTATGAAAGTATATCTCCTTTGTTAATACCACAGACTCTTGAGAACAGAGAGTCTTAAACGTCTTTGTAGGTCTTATCTCTCACCCTCTCCATTGCCATCTAGCACAATGCACTTAATCAAAAAACATTTAATTAAAACAAATTTAATTAATCTTAGTGATTTTTTTTTTCAAAATACTCATAAATGTAAGCCATGTGATGGCAAGGATGGAGGGGAACATCTGTTTTTTTTCCCAGCCCCATTGCCAAGAACAGTGCCTCGCATGTCAAAGGCACTCAAAATTATTTGTTGAATGAAAACAAAAGTTTTACGATCCTATATTCTGTGATCATGTGGCCCTGCTACCTTCTTTTCGGTCAAATACTTATGACAAATTCTAGCAGTTCAATAATAATAATAATAATACCTAAGACTTTCATAGTGTTTTTTATATGCCAAATATATAGAAAAACTCATTTAATACAACAATACTTTGAGGTAGTTACTAATGTAAGTTCCTTGTCTATATCTATCTTCTGAGCCATGCTGACCTTTAGGGAACATTTGTGCAAATTAGAGAAGGTACCACAAACTGCACCATTTGCTAATCTATATTATCAAAGAGCATCCAGAGCAGAAACTTGCTTATAAATGTTGAATGGATGGATGGATAATGGATGGATGGATAATGGATGGATGGATAGATGGATGGATGGATAGATGGATGGATGGATAATGGATGGATGGATAATGGATGGATGGATAGATGGATGGATGGATAATGGATGGATGGATAATGGATGGATGGATAGATGGATGGATGGATAATGGATGGATGGATAATGGATGGATGGATAGATGGATGGATGGATAGATGGATGGATGGATAATGGATGGATGGATAATGGATGGATGGATAGATGGATGGATGGATAGATGGATGGATGGATAATGGATGGATGGATAATGGATGGATGGATAATGGATGGATGGATAATGGATGGATGGATAGATGGATGGGTCGATGGATCGACGAATTGATGGATCAATGGGTGAACGAATGGATGAAAAACTATACCATCTGAGTGGGCCTGAGGGAGGATAATTCCATTTGCTTTTCTTCTTTTTGTTGTCTGACTTGTTCTAATTTTTCTACAATGTTAATATGTCATTGAATGTATAAACTTATTCCAAAGAGAAAAAAGAAATCTATAAATAACAAATGAGAACAAAATGCATCAATCTGGATGAGTATGTTTTGAATTAAGAAAGAAAATGAATATAATGCTCATACCTAGTGCCCCTTAATTTCCAAAATAGAATATTCTTACTTTGATAGAATTGATAAATAGTTACAAATGTTCATTATGTACTAAGCCTTTTTATATTTTATTTCTGCAGTTGAAGTTTGTAGAAGTTGAGCTAAATGATATTGATAATTAGCTATTCATTTTTAAATAAGTATGGATTCATGGGAAGTTACATAAAAATTGTACAGAGAAGTCACACGTACCCTTCACCCAGTTTCTCCCAATGGTAACATCTCCCGTAACTATAGCAACATATCAAAACCAGGGATTGACATTGGTACAATCCACAGACCTTATTTAGATCTTAGATATTTCAGATATTCGAATTTCACCAGTTTTATGTGTGTGCGTGTGTGTGTGTGTGTGTAGTTCTGTGCAATTTTATCACATCTGTAACCACCACCAAATCAAAATACAACTAAAGGATACAGCTAAAGAATATTTTAAGATTAAAATATCCCCAAAATAAAATCGTTAATCTCTTTCCTAATGTTGTCATTAGACAGTTGGTGCAATTATAATTGTTAATTGTCAACATAATTTGGACAAATAAATAGGGAGTATTCTCACCATTTTTCTGCTTAAAAATATATCAAGATTTGTAGGAAAAATTCATTTTAGATGCTCTCAGGGATTTCTCTATTTAGAAAGGAATCTGGTGGTGAAGACTTTTATATGATAAATAATGATCTCATTTTTTGATCATATTCTTTATCATTTTATAAATAAAGGTTCGCAGTTTGAAACTTCAGAATGTTTATTCATCTCTCAATAACAGACAATGCAATTAAGTACTCTGCCACCAGGTGGTGGTCCTTTCAATATGAGCTTTGAGATTCAAATTAAAACTGGGAATGATTTTTCCACTTAACTCACTGGAATATAACTTTTTATGCTGTTTATATTTAGCTATTTTAATAATCAAATTTAGTCTGGCATTCAAGAATCTCTATCATCAGTCCCCAATTTCTTTCTCAGGTTCATCTCCCTCACTTTCTCTGTGTAGGAAACGTTTGCTTTGTCAAATCTGATCTGTTTACTATTTCTCACATCATATTTTTTTCTCATTACATTTCTGTATCATATTCATCCTTTTTTTTTTAACAAATGCTAGAGTATAGTACCTGTGCATAGTAGGGGCTAAATAAATGCTTACCGTAGGCCTTTGCTCTTTCATTCCTTTTATCTAAAATGCTTTACCACTTCCTCTATATAGCTATAAAGATCTTTCAATGGAATCTCAGTTTCTATGTCACGTTTTCCATCATCATCCCAGCAGGAAGTGATCTGCCCCTGCCATACCCAGGTAGTGCTCTGTTTTCAGCACAAGTGTAACTCATATGCACTGTCTTAAGTTATAGCTCTTGAACATTAGTCCCTTAATCTCCCATAGCCCTTAGCACAGTATCTGGGTATTCAACAACTGTTAGTTGAATTAATGCATTTCAATATCACATTTTAGAGAAAACTTTTAAAAAGGAAATCCCTACAACTATTACCTTTTTAATTGATCCTTAACTTTCCTTTATCATTTATCCCGAATTCTAACTTGAAGTCAAATTTCCTGCACAGTAGTTTAAAAGTCATTGAAGTGCCAAGTCTTCAAACTTTGAGTGGACTGGAACCAATATTCTTTGAGATATCAACACTTCCTTGAGATACTCAGCCCTACTGGTGGGGCAAATCTTCAGGCTTGTTCCAGGTTAATCAAAAGCTGGAATCTTTTCAATCCCACTTACTACTTGAATCAATTAAAGAGACCCTTCTTTTCCAATTCTAGCCCCCTCTTTGCCCACAAGCCCCTCTGCTTACTGTCTAAGCTTACTTTTAACATCTAACACCAGAATCTCTAAGAAAAACATTACCCTTTTTTCCTTATTAAAAGGAAAAATTACAAGCACTAGCTATGTTTTTCTTTTATTAGAATTGGTAGCTAGGTGACCTTCAGTTGTATGTCCAACAGATCTTCTTTCAGGAACACTCTGGTAATAACTTGAGTTCCCAACCTGTCCTAAGAGAGAGTTCCCAGAGCTGTTTCCTGAAAGAATTTATGTTCTTCCTAAAGAAGACAACATTTTAAAATAAAACTATTTTAGAAATGAGGTTTGGGGATGGAAATTTAAGGCAGTTTCATGACAGTAACATTGATCTTTTTTGGCAGTTCTGATATTTATGTATTGGGTTTTCTCAAAGCTAGGTCACCTTCTCTGCAACCATTTGGTCTATTTTAAAAAGTGATTTCCTAAAGACCAAAGACTACCTTTTTCTATTTAGGGTCCAACTTTACACTGTCAGAACTTAAAATTCTCCACACTCCCATGGCAGAGCTGCTTTAGGTCAAAGTGCAGCCAGGCTGATATAAATGCCCGGATCCACCCTCAAAATGGTCTGTCTTCAGAAGGGTTGACGATACCACTTATGACGGACTCTATAACTTCCATTCAGCTGTTCTGACTGCAGACCCCCAGGTCTAGATATCAGACTTCATTTTTATGAGGTCTGCAAATACTCAATTGGACAAATATTTACTCCACATCTATTATATACCACATAGAGTACTAGGCTCTGAGGATGCAGTTATATAAGACATGATACCTGCCCTTGATAAGTTTACTGCATTTTGGTAATTTCTTTACTCTGTCAGATATTTTACCCTCACTTCTGTGTTTTTCCAGATCCCTGACCCCTAGCCTAATATCATCTGAATAATTGATTTCCCAGGCATTCTGAATCCTAGAATGTTCCAGACCTCACTCTTACTATGACCTGTGATCAAAAGATTTTTCTCGTAGTCTTAATCCACTGAGATCTGGCACCCAGCCAACAGAGGGAGTAAAAATGCAAACATTAAATAACAATATCTGAGATCATTCTAAGGCTACAGACTTTCCACAATAAAAAGGGCCGTGAGAAATCATCTAAGTCAGTGCTTCTCCTGCACTTTGACCTGCATGAGGATCACCTGGGGATCTTGTTAAAATGCAGATTCTGATTCAGTAGGTCTGGGGTGGGGCCTGAGACTGTGCATTTCTAACAAACCCTCAGCTAATATTCATTCTACCGGTTCATGGACCACACTTTAAGGAGCAAGTCTCTAAGCCTTTTTCCCACTTCTAAATGAAAGCAAAGCATGAGAAATGTGCAGGATCTAGTCAATATGTCACTATACTCAGTAAACACTATTAAACATTATTAAATGAATTCAGTCGGCAGGTACAAGAATTAGTTTAAAAAAAAAGTCAGCGGAAACTGATAGGGATGCGATGGATGAGCAGAGTTCTCTCTCCCTAATTAGGATATAAAATTAAAGGAGATTTAAAAAGTATGGCAGTTTGTTAAACAATTAAAAATAGAATTACAATATGATTCAGCAATTCCACTCTGGATATGTACCCAAGAGAATTGAAAGCAGACACTCAAAGAGATATTTGTATACCCATGTTCATAGTAGCATTATTCACAACAGCCAAAAGATGGAAGCAACCCAAGTGTCTATTGACCGATAAATGGGTAAACAAAATGACACATGCTACGATGTGGATGAACCTTGAGGACACTATGCTAAGTGAAATAAGACAGTCACAAAAGAACAAATACTGTTTGAGTCCACTTATATGAGGTACCTAGAGTAATTAAACTCATAGAAACAGGGAATAAAATGGTGGTTACCAGGGGCCAGGGAAAGGGGAGAATGAAGAGTTATTGTTTAGTGGGTACAGAGTTTCAGTTTTGCAAGATGAAAAGAGTTCTGGAGATGGAGAGTGATGATGGTAGCACAATAATGTGAATATACTTAATGCCACTGTACACTTAAAAAGGGTTAAGATGGTAAATTTTATGTTATGTGTATTTTATCACAATTAAATTTTTTTTAATTAAAGCAGGTTAAAAAAGATTTATACAAGGGTGTGAACTATCCAGTGGAATAACGTTACGGTGTCTTTGGAGCCAGGTTTGTCTTATGAGGGTTCAAGTTCAAACCAGCAGTGGAAAAAGCTATAGACTTCTCTTTGTTCAATTCAGACAGAAAAATCAATTAATGGTACAACTTGTACCCAGGATTATGGACTATAGGACCAACTTCTTTATAGCACATGACGGTTCTATTGTTATAGAGATGACAAACGAGGACTCCACACATCTGTCAATATTGTAATAAGAATTACCCTATAGATCCGTAATCCTAGGTTTTGCATCCTGGCCAAAATTCTCTGGTCCTAAGTTTCCTGGGGTTGATAGCCACAACCTTCTCGGAAAGATAAAATTGTTCACTGGTGAACAAGTGTCTTCTAACTCTAAGAAATCTTTTTTAATTAAGTACATTTATTAAGTAAATCAAAACTCTGTTAACAATTTTGTGCAAAGCTTAATCTACAGATTTGATACTTAAACCTTTTGTAAAGTTAGATAAATATCTTTAAGATTCAGCCTTGTGATTGAATATATAATTGTGGATACATAATTAAATATGCAAAATATGTAATTAAATAATTGATTTCAGCTTTCTGATTTCAAGTTAAAAGGTATGAGATCATTCAATTATGTTTGTAAACATTCTTGAAATGATTAAGAGAATGTGGTTCACCATATTTATAAATTTTAATTAGATTATCAGAGTTTAGTTTTGGAAGGTTTTACTTGTTAGGTTAAATATTTGAAGTTTTTATAAATAAAAGTTGAATATATTGAATTTATAAATGCAATTTCAAATGTTTAAAGAAATTAAACTAATTAACTTTGAAAATGGATTATTAATAGTGTTTATTCTGTTCTAAGTTGATTGAAGATTCGTCAAAAGCCCCCTTGAAAATGATTGCTAAAATTCATATGAAAATACATATAAAATACATGTGAATATCAAAAAGCTTAAGAATAACAAGATTTTGAGTTTAATACTTTAATCAATTTAATATCAATTTGAAAGACAAAGGAAACATTAAAATCTTTTCTGTGCACAAAAACTGCAAACCACAAAAAATTTCACATTGGCACTCCTAAATCATCTTAGACTTTCAGCCTGTTTGACAAGATCGGGGAAGTAGATTCCAAAAACCTGTTTGATGAAGTTATGTAACCTTTAACCATTTTCTCATTCCACTCGTGGTGGTTGTGTAGCCAGGACAAACTGAAAGCCTTGAGGCAAAACAGGGTCCCAACAGGCCTACTTGAGAGTCCCCTGGGTCTAGAGAAGGTCTGAGAAATTAGTTGTCAATGCCAAGCCGGGTAACGAAGTGTGTAGCATGAAGGGGTTGAAAGTCAGAAGTCAATTATGTAAATCATAGTTGAGGAATGGATAAAATATCAGAGTGTGAGTTTGCAGTGGGATAGAGGCCAGGCAGATGGACCAGAACACTAGAAGCAGACAAGAAGCTCTTTGCAAGCAAAGAAAACACTGTTCTTATTCACTGCTGTGTCCACAGGCCTTCCAGGGCCTAGCACGTTTCCAAGCATAAAGCAGGTGCTCATATATCTATTGAATGAATGAAAAACAAGACAAGACAACAAGACTTAAAAGGAATTTTGTAGACAAAAACTGATGGAAAGTTAATAGAATGTCATGTATGCAAAGACTTTAATAACCAATGGAATTAACATTCTGCCCATTGATCTGCCCTTCAGTGTGGTCAGCATTGACTCAACAGGTAATTGAAAACAATAGGATGATTCGGAGGGTTTGTGGGCAGAAGCTGCTTCTGATAGATAATATTTTTAAACCAAACATAAGTCATTGCCGAGGATCTCCACAGACCTTCAGCATGCCTGATTTCTGGAATAGTTGGGGATTACCATTCCCAGAGACCAGTATTTCTTGGAGTGTTCTCTGTACACCATAAATCCTGTGGGGTGGCAATAGGTGTCACTTGAGAAAAAGACACCCATAGAGGATTGCTTCTTAAGCAATTCCCAAACCTAAGGTATCCACCTTAGTTAACTAACTTCAAAACTCCCTGGATGAGCCTATAGCCAAGTTTAAAAAAAAGATATGAATAGATGTTACCCTCTACCATAAAAAGGAGGAGGGGCAATTTCCCTCAACAAATAAGTTTAAGAAATGCTAGGTTAAACAAAATAAACAGAGTGGTTTTTTTCTATGCAGGACTTCTCAGAGTCAATAACATTTTTATGTTCATTGTGAATTTTAAAGGGAAGTATGCCACTGTTTTTAAACTTTTTGACCCTTTAGCCCAGAGTAACTTGAGGAAATAATGCTTCATGGAACCAACTTAAATCCTTGAAACCAAGCCCAACTCAGGCCTGAAAGACAATTAGCAATCAATTCTTCATGAGATCTAACTGAAATTTGACTTTGTGGGATGTCAATTTTTTTTAATGTTTTAGTTCATTTGATTCCAGTGTTGGAGATAGCCCCCCTTCAAATACAGCTATGATAGGTCACTACACAACTTCACCAGACGTTTTAAATGTAATGACAATTTTTAAGAACTTTACAATTATAAGCAAAGTTTGCACGCTACTTTCACATTTTTCAAAGAACTTTCCTTCATTTGTTTAAGTTTTTCCACTATCTCTGTGAAATAGTCATGGCACACAGGTCCATTAGCAGCAGAAGAGCCAGAGATGTGGCATCTTATGCAAAAGTCACATCTCAGCTCTATTTCTTGATCTAGAGGCCAGGCTGTGTTATCTGTTTTTGAATTGAGTTCGTCTGTTCTCAGCTGTGCAAATGTTTATCCTTTTCCTTTATCAAGTATGGTATAAAAGTAATCATGATGATACAACTGAAATGCAATTTTAAAGAATTAAATTTGTACTTAAAAATTTTTTCAAAGGCAGGACCAGTAGGATAGTGATCAACCTACCATCTTTGATTAGAGTTTTCTTCAAACGAGTTGGTATATCACCCAGAATATGCAATGCAATATTTCTCCCACATATGTGCGCTTTGTTTTCTACATCAAATTTCTCAGCTTTCATCAATCGCACAATCAATCAATTAAAACAATTCCCCTCATTGGTCTATGTCTTGAACGTTGAGCTAGCCAGCTGGTTCAGCAAAAATGCATCTCAACATGATTTAAATGTTCTCTAAACAATTTCTTTTTCTAAAGTTTGAGTGAAATGTCAAAATGGATGATTCCTTCTCATATAGGTTGTCAGAGTCAGAACCAAAAAGCATCCTAAATTCTTGATTCCCCAGGTAACCAAATCCAAGCCACTTAGCAAACATCTCTTTGTATAATGGATATCCCAGGAAAATTTTCATTTCTAAAGATCCCCAAAATCGAGTTGACAGTTCCATGCATTGAGCACCTAAAGGATTCTAAAGCAGTGACAGATGCTGATGTAGATTCCCCAGAAGCTCAATTTCTTTTCTATAGATTATAAATATGAAACTGTCAGTGCTTACAGGGCAGGAATCTTGTTTTATTCATCTCATATTTCCCAAGTGCTTGGTACAGAGTCAGGCCCAAACTATAGGTTCAAGAAAGGTTTATTATTCTTATTAACTCCTCTGCCTGGCAGAAATAAATAAGTTTTCATTAGTGTTTGACCCAATCCCAGCATGAAACTAAGGCACCATGATAATATAAGAAAATCTGGCTTCATGATACATAAGATTCCTTTCCCCAAAATATTCAGAGCATCAGATTAGCTGATGACATACAGGCCAGAGATAAGAAGGCACCCATCAGGGTTTTGGTGTTTTGGTTTTATCAAAACCTTGAGAAACTTTGTTTTGAAGCTGATATTTTCAAAAAAGTTCTTTGAATTTTTCAGAACATTTCAATCACTGCTTTTCAAGGGAAATTTTAGTAATTTTTTCCAACTGAATGGAAAGCTGTGCTATGCAAACAACAAAGATTTTTTTCTTTTGAAAGTTATTCATGTCCTGCTTCTAGGATTGCCAGGGGAATTAAATTTTTTAAAAAACTTAACCAAGCAGACGATCAGAGTTATATTGTACTAGTGACAACCTAACTCTGAAGTTCAGAAGTTTTGTTTCCTTCTAAACTTGGGGCCCATGGTTTGCAAATGGGTTCTTAAGTTAGCCAGACAAGTTTGCGTGACCTATAGCTAAGTTTACTTTACGTTTTAATGTCTCTTTATTTATTTCTACTAATTTTTCTTCTCTTTCTTTAGTCTCATGTGGGTAACATAAAAGGGTTTGAATTTGCATGTGTCCCTCAGCGACAGGGCAAACCCACATCTGGCATAAAGCCATACTCACATTTTTTCAGAAATCTTTTTTCACTGCATTTCCTCATGTATAGTAAGAAAAATTTTCAGTGGTTACATGTTATTATCCATATTTTAAATACAAGAAAACGAGGCTCAGTTTCAAACAGTTTAGTAGAACAGCTGTGATTCAAATCAAGAACTATTCAACTCCAAGGCCTAATTGCAGCCTACATTCCAGTGGTTCTCAAACTGAGGTAGGCATAAAAACGCCTGGGAAGTTTCCTACAGACACAGATTCTCAGGCACTACTTCTGGGGATTATGACTCAGTAGCTCTTCCTTGGGCTCAGAAATTTGAATTCTTAACAAGCATTCTGGATGGTTCTGAAGTAAGTCATCTACATTCTGATTCATTGGATCCCATCCCCATTAAGACTTGACTACACCTGTTTCCCCTCTTCTGCCTCTAGAGATGAAACAAGATTATATACATATCTACAGTCTCGGCTCTACCGCCAATCACCATGTGGTACAAACCAGAGTAAACCACTTTTCCTGTTTGGATCCAGGTTTCCTTAGCCTGGTAAATGGGAATAATTGCATTTTCTTTGCCTCAGAGGATTGATAGACAGATCAAATGACATAATAGATACCACAGTGTTTATAACAGCAAAAAGTGCTATTTAGAAACAGAGTATTAAAGAATATATTCTCATAACAAAAACATAAAACACAAAGCTTATTTGGATACTTTGATATAGGGTTATCTGATTACAATATTTCAAAGAATAGTTAGACATTCAGTCCACATCTGTAAGCACTTTGACCTACTTAGCCCTCATCTAAAACCACCATGGCATGTAGAAAATCCTTTATTAATGCACATCCACATTCACGTGGGCGTGCGTACACACATACACATACACACATGGTTGCCACTGCTAAGTTAGGGACAGATTTTCCACTGTCTCCACTGTAGACATCAACAAGAGATAAAAGATAACATCTCGTTTTAAAACAATGCCAATGGGTTAACACTCAAGTACCTATGACCATCACTGACACTCCCACCAACACACGTGGGCATCTCCAGGCCCCAAAATGGCTCCTTCCTCAGGTATATGGACTTCCGCTATCCTCTTCAGTGGGAGAAAGTTTCTGAAACAATTGGTATGACAAAAGAGACTGACACCAAACAGTCACAGCTTGATTTCATGGCACACCACATGGAATTTTTCTAAAAATGAAGAAACTTTAGCATTTTCTTGTTATTTGGGGCTGCAGTGCCATAAGCCTCCCACCTATCCTGTGTTGGCTTTGAAATGAGCAGACCAGCTGAAAAACAAGAGGCAATTTGCATGTGAAGAATAAACAAACAGAAGTCTGCTGCGTACCGTGTCAAAAAAACAGAGTTGATGTCTTTGTTTAGAAAAGGGGAACAGCAAAGTTTAAGAGACAAGATAGCAGGTTAGTAACACACCACTTTTCCCTTTCTGCCTCCTAGTACGTATTTTAAATAAACCTAACTTGACCTCCATGCATCATCAATAGCCTTCTCCCAGGCCTCGCTTTCCAGGCTTTTCCCCACTCCAATATATCAGGCACAGAGCATCAATTTTCTTAAACAATGTTCTTACCCTCTCTCCTGCATTCTAGTCATCAAATCACTTTATATTCTATAGCATCAGGTCCAAATTCTTCTGTATGGTATTCATTGCCTTCTATAAAAGTTTTCCTCTGTCAAATTTCCAATTATTCCTCCGTTTGCACTTCACCTCTCCACCTCCCCATCTCCCGACCTACACACATTCATATGCATTCACACATTTTAATAAAGTCTGTATCTTCAGTATCTCCCAAGTCAGGTATACTCATATCTGCATCCTTGTTTTCACTGATATTCAAATCAGTCAGAAAGTATTTACTGAGACTCTGTGTGCTTAAGTGACTTGCAAGGCTCAGTAGGGAAACATTCCAGAATGTTAAGGTTTAAGGAGCTGATCTCTCACAGGGGTAGCAACATATTTATTCACACACACACACACACACACACACACACACAGATGCAAGTATATGCAGAAAAGACAGCTTACGTGATCACTAAAATCTGTCTTCTATTCCTCCTGAGCACACACTTATCTTCCTGTCCCAGCCTTCCTTCAGGAAAGTGAGGTCATATGTCAGTTCTGGCAAAGGGATGGGGAGAGAAGTCATGCATGTCTCTTTCAGGCCTGGCCCATAAAAGCTTACAATCATCTTCACTCTTTTTCTTCCTCTGTCTTCCACCAGCTACAGAAGACGCAAGAGAGGATCCAAGAGAACTCTGGAACGGCGCAATCTAATAGAAATACAATATGGTCACATGTGAAATTTTAAATTTCCTAGTAGCCACACAAAAAAATTAAGGAGAAAGGTGGAATTAACTTTAATAATGTATTTTATTTAACCTAATACATACAAAACATTGTCTTTTCCACACGTAATTAATAAAAAATTAATTCAATATTTTACGTTCTTTTTCATCACACTGTTTCCAAAATCCGTGTGTATTTCACACTTCCAGTACGTCTCCGTTTATCAGTACATCACATTTCAAATGCTCAGTGGCCACACGCAGGCTGGTGATGGCAACGTTAAACAGCATAGCTCTAGGACATGGTGGAATCTCACGGTGGAAGGAGCTAGGTCTCCGAATCACTTCATGACAGGTCACCTCCAAAATATTCCCTGTGAATTATTGTAGAGCAAGACCTAAACTTCTATTTTGTAAAGCTACTGGGACTTTGAGATTGCTTATTACAAGTTAGCCTACCTTCCTAATACATTCCTATTATATAAATACATATGCATGACAATACACTTTCAGATGATTTTACCATCTGGATTGGGCTCTCTCACAGGCTGCAGTTACGGAGTCAGCCAGGGCTGCAGTGATCTTGAAGTTCAACCAGGGCCAGATCAGCTTCCAAGTTCATCTCAGTCCGGTCAGGCTGCTATAGCAAAATACCACAGACTGTATGGCTTATAAAAAACTGAAATTTATTTATTTATTTCAGTTCTGGAGGCTGGAAGTCCAAGATCATGGAACCAGTATGGTCGGGTGAGGGCCCCCTTCTGGGTCACACACTTCTCACTGTGTCCTCACATGGTGGAAAGGGCTGGGGAGCTCTGTGGGATCTCTTCTACAAGAGCACTAATCTCATTCATGACGGTCCACCCTCATGACCTGCTCACTTCCCAAAGGCCCCACCTACTAATACCATTACCTTTGGGGGTGGGGATTTCAACATATGAATTTGGGGGGAACACAAACATTCAGACCATAGCCAAGCTCACTCACTGGTTGTTGACAGGATTCAATTCCATAGAGCTACTGGACTGAGGGCCTCAGTTCCTCCTTGGCTGTTGACCAGGGGCCTCTTGCAGTTCCTTGCCAGGTGACCCTCTCCTTCAGTGCAAGCAGGAAGGAAGGAAGAGGAAAAAAATGTCTGCAGACGTCTCTTATAATCTAACCTTAGAAGCATCACCCCATTGCCTTTTCCATATTCTGCTCTCCAGTCACTAGGTCTAGCCCACATCTAAAGGGAGAGGATTATGCAAGGAACTTTGAAGCCAAGTCATGAGCTGTGTACCACGCCTAAAGGAAGAGTCTGAAGAACGGTGTCAGTAGTGTATTGCTACTAGCTGCCTTTATCACAGTGTTACATGAAGAGATGCTCTCAGGCTGGTGTAAGAGCAGAAACAGAAAAAATGAAGAGAGACCTGAATATTAGGGACTCTCTTTCTTGAGAGATAAAACAGAAACTGGCTTTGAGAAATCTCAGTTAAATAGAAGAACTCAGTTTTGTGACAGTGATGTTACCTTCCCACCCAAATCTATAATTTTAGATGGCCTCTAGCTAGGGGCCATTAGGTAGAGAAAAAGAAAGCCATAGAGTGAGGATGGTGGTGAAGAGGCCAACAAATAAAACAGAATTGAGAGTTCTGTCTAGAAAATAACTTTGGATGTAGCTTCTGGCATTTGAGACGGACTAGAAACAAAGAGATCGTAAGTCTACTAAGATTTTGAGGAATTAAACAGCCGAGGAAAACCACAAGACTGGCCAAATGAAAACAAAGAAATTTGGGAATAAAACAATCCTCAGTCCCTCAAACCTGCACTAGAAGAAAGCTGGCTATGAATGCCACCCCCAAGAAGGGCACGGTCCCCAATATCCACCTCAGAAATAACCATAGAGGATATGGGATAAGGAAGAACCTTCCAAATGGTGAAACCAGGCATCATGGAAAACGGTGAAGAAGACAACTTCTCCCAGAGTGTAGATTTGGCTTCTAATCAAGGAACTCTCTCACTATCAGGACGAGAAATCGTCACTGTGCTGCCTGACAGGGTTTCCTCACCGCTATGGACCACTGATTTCTGTGTCTCCCGCTCTTCCCTTTTCCAAATAGGAATTTTATGACAGTTTTCAACTCCTGTTTAACCGTTGTTTGCCGTTTAATTCATAGGTCACTGGTACACAAAGAGCCACGTGCATCTGGAGATGATGGACTTGAGGACTGTATATTACCTAGAGTTCCTGGACTTTTAACTGGAAGTAGTGACTCTGGGTTGTCTCCTTTGGACAGTGGGGGAAGATATTATTCTATACGTTGGGAGCAGGCTACACATAGTAAAAAGAGGGGTATGCTCCATAGTCAATTTCAAGAATTCAGATGGGGTGGTGACCTTTACTGAGCACGTAGTTTTACAAATTTATTTGAATTATTTGGAAAATACTGTAAATTGAAAAAAAAATCCATGCCAATATATTATGTTACCATGTAAAATATAATGACAAGCAGGCTTCACATTCATGTTAGATGATTAGTTTAAAGGCTAAGTAAACAGGAAACATTTTTAAAAATGTTTTAAGTGCTTCGATTAGGAAGGGATACTTGCGCATATATTTCATTGATCAAAGACACATGGCCACACCTCACTTGAAGGACGTGTAGAAGGACAATTCTGTGTTGCATCTGGAAGAAAGAGAAACAGAAATATAGGTGAGCAATCCTAACTTTTTGACAAATCCTTGCAGCACAGCAAATAAAAAATTGTAATATTTTTTGGTTTTTAAAAATGTATACAGCTTTACTGAGATAAAACTGATATACAATAAACTGGGCCCATATACAATGTACTATATATACATATGTCTGGAAAACAAACAAGATAGTGAACATATCCATCATTCCCTGAAATTTCCTTATACTTCCTCCCCAACTCCTTTTCCTCTCTCCAGGCAATCACTGATCAGCTTTATGTTACTATACATAAGTAAAACTGTGGTATATTTTATTGCAATTCCTAAAAATTTATATAAATGAAATCATACACTATGTAATTTTTTAACTGCACAATTATTTTGAGATTTATCCATGTTGTAGTGTATATCAACACTACATACCTTTTTAGTGCTAAGTGGTATTCCATTGTATGGATACACCACAAATTGTTAATTAATTTGCCTTTTGTTAGACATTTAAATTGTTTCCAGTTTTTGACTATTCCACATAAAACTGCTTTGACCATTAACGTGCAAGACTTTGGATGAACATATGTTTTATTTCCCTTGGGGAAATACCAAGGAGTAGAATAGGTGGATCATATGGCAGATGTATATTGAATTTTTTGTGAAATTGTCCAAATGTTTTCCAAAGTGATTGCATAATTTTACATTCCCACCTACAATGTATAAGAATTATAATTCCTTTCCATTCTCACCAATGCATGATTTAGTCAGTCCTTTAAAATTTACATCCTACCATTTATCAAAAAGACTATTTTCTTCAGTGAATTGCTTTTCCACATTTGTTGAAAATCAGTTGTCCATATATATGAGGGTCTATTTATGTGCTCTCTATTCTGTTCCAGTGATGTGATTGTACTTTTACATGTAAAATGTACTTTCACACCAATACCACAGTACCTTAATTACTATAACTTTATAATACATCTTAAAATCAGATAGCGTTGGTCCTCCAAATCCATTCTTTTTCAAAGATGTTTTGGCTATTTTAGGCTCTTTATATTTACAAATGAATTTTTTTATTAATTTGTCAATTCATACCCCAAAAAAATGCCTACTGGATTTTGATTGGGATTTCACTAATCTAAGATCAACTTGGAAAGAATTGATGCTTTAACAATATTGAGTCTTCCAACCCATGAATACAATATATCTCTCCATTGTTTGTCTTCTTTAATTTCTCTCAGCAAAGTTTTGTAGTTTTCAGTGTATAAGGCTTGCACGTCTTGTAAGATATATCTCTAAACATTTTATATTTTTGATGGTATAGTTAGTCATAATTTTTATTTCAAATTCCAACGGTTCATTGTTAGTATATAGAAAAAAATTATTTTCCTATATTGATAATTTATCCTGTAACATTACTAAGCTCCCTTATTAGTTATAGTAGCCCTTTTGTAGATTCCATTAGATCATCCACATAGGCAGTCATATTATCTATGAATAAAGAGAATTCTACTTCTTCATTTCCAATCTGGACAACTTTTCTTTCTTTTTCTTAACTTATCACACCACTAATACCTCCAGGACAATGTTGAATAGAAGAAGTGAAAGCTGATGTACATGTATAGTTCCTGATCTTAAGGGAAAAGCATTTAGTCTTTCACAGTTGAGAATGGTGTTAGCTATATGTTGTATATAAATGACCTTACTAGATTGCAATAGTTCGCTTCTATTCCTACTCTGCCAAGAGTTTTAACAGGTGTTAGATTTTATTAAATGTTGTTCTGTATCTATTGAGATAATCAAATAGGTTTCCTCTTTTCTTGGTTAATAAGATGCATTACATCAATTCATTTTGAATGTTAGATCAACTTTGCATTATTGGAATTAGACCCCCTTTACTCATTGTGTATCATCTCTTTTATGTATTGTTGAACTCAGTTTGCTAAAATTTTGTTTAGAATTTTTGCATCTATGTTCACAAAGGATATTGGTCAATAGTTTTCTTTACTTCTAATATCTTTATCTAATTTTGGTATCGGGGTAATGCTGGCTTCATGAAGTGAGTTAGGAAGTATTTCCTGCTCTTCAATTTTATAGAAAATTCTGTGTAGAATTGGTACTAAATATGTAGTAATATTCACCAGTAAAGCCATCTGAGCCTGAAGTTTTCTTTGTAGAAATATTTTTAACCTCAAAATTTAATCTCTTTAATAGATCTAGAGATATCAAGTTATCTATTTCTTCGTGAGTAAGCTTTGATAGTTTGTATATTCCAAGGAATTTGGTGATTTCATCAAAGATGTCAAAGTTATTGACAGAGTTGATAATATTTCCTTATTGTTCTTGTAATATCTGTATAGCCTTAGTAATATTACATTTCACATTTATGATATTGATAATTCGTGTCTTTATTTTTTTCTGATCAATCTGTCTAGATGTTTCTCAGTTTTACTGATCTAAAAATAGCTCTTAATTTCAATCATTTTCTCTATTGTGTTTCTGTACTGGATTTCATTTATTTCCACTCTGGCTTTTATTATTTACTTTTTTCTACTTTCTTTAGATTTTATTTGCTCCACTTTTTCTAGCTTCTTCAGGTGGAAACTGACCTTTCTTCGTTTCTAATATAAGTGCTTAATGCTATAAATTTCATCTTTAAGTACTGCTTTAATAGCATTTAGTAAATTTTATATTTTGCTTTCATTTTCTCTCAGTGCAAAATATTAAAGTTCTTTTGATTTCTTCTTTGACCCATGGATCATTCAGAAGTGTTATTTAATTTCCAAATATTTGGTTATATTCCAGAGATTTTCTGTTATCATTTCTAATTTAATTACATTGTCGCAACATATTTTGTATGACTTGAATCCTTTTACTACCTTGGTAAATGTTTTGTGTGCATTTGAAAAGAATAAATATACTTCTGTTGTTAGATAAACTTTTCAACAAATTTTGACTAGATCAAGTTGATTGATAATTTTAAAATCTTCTGGAGTCATACTGATTTTCTGTTTGTTCTGTCAATTATTGACAGGGGGATATGAAATCTTGACTATAATTGTGAATTTGTCTATTTTTTCTTGCAGTTCTATCAGTGTTAGCAATTCTGTTATTAGGTACATAAACATTTAGGATTATTACATCCTCTTGATGAAACAACCTTTATCATTATGAAATAGCCTCCTTTATCACTGGTAATAGCCTTTGCTCTGAAATCTACTTTCTCTGATATTAACATAGTCACTCTAGGGTTTTTTTAAAAAATTACTGTTAACATGTTATATTACCATCTAACCTTCACTTTTAAATTGGCTGTGTCTTTATGTCTTTGTTGTATACAGCATATTGTTAGGTCTTGCTCGTTTTATCCAATCTGACCATCTCTGACTTTTAACTGAGGTTTTAGATCATTTATATTTAATGATATTTTTAATATGTTTAATCTATCATCCTGCTATTTGTTTTCTAATTGTCCAATTTTTCTTTCTCACATTTTTCTCTTTTTCTATCTTCTTTTGTATTATGTGATTTTTTTATAATTCCATTTTATCTTCTTTCTTGATTTATTGGCTACAACTTCTTATTTTATCATTTTATAGGTTGTTCTAAATATTTACATCTTTAATGTATTGCATCTTTATACTTCTTTAACTTATCATAGCCTACTTTCAGCTGAGTATATATGATATATATATACCATACATAGATAGATAGATAGATATACACCATATATATATATATACACCATACATAGATATATATATATCATATATACTATAAGAAACTTAGAATATCATACTTCCATTCCTCTACTCCCAACCCTTGTGCTATTACTGTCATACATTTTACTTTTACACATGTTATAACCCCATACAACATTGTGATTATTTATGTTTCAACAGTCAGTTTTCTTCTAAGGTGATTTAAGTAACAAGAGAAAAATTTCTTGTTTATCCATGCTGTTAACATTTCCATTATTCTTCCTTCCTTTGTGTAGATCCATACTTCCATCTGATATCGTTTTGTTTCTGCCTGAAAAACTTTCTTCAATTTTTCTTGTAGTAAGAGTCTACTGGTGATTAATTGTTCAACTCTTGTATGTCTGATATGTTTAGATACTCTGACTAATGTCCAAGATTAATACAATGTTCTCAAATGTAACTTTGTAAAAGTCCCTCCCTACTTTTTTTTAGCCTGTAATTTTAAGATTAATGGTTTTTGCATCACAAATATAGCTCTTACAGTTCAAATCATCATCCTGCTCATCACTGCTACCATTTTTTGAGCGCTTGTTATTTTCCAAGAGTCACACTGAGTACCATAACTTATAGTATCTCATTTAATCCTAATACAAAGGATGGGGTATTATTATCTTCACTTCACTTCAGGGAAACTGAAACTCAAGTAGATTGTCACTGCACAGATTACAAAAGAGTAGAGAAAACTATGTCTTTCTGAAATCAAGTCCCGTGCTCCTTGGTCAATATCCTACACTACCCTGCACTGCTTCCTTACAGATTTTTCTTTTATTTTGCTGGTTTACCAGGAAGCTAATTGGATCAGATTCTAGTTAACTGAGATATAGCATGAATTATAATTTTAAAACAACTGAAATTGGGATTCATTTTATGATAAATCTTATCATTGATCTTACAATTGCTGTTGGAAAGTTGGCAGTCATGATGTAGTTGTCACTGCCTCTGCTTGCACACCTTCCGGTAAGATGAAGAGCACCATTATCAAATTTGAAGAATGGGTATCTATACTTTGAATAAAAATCCTGGCAACAATAGTGGTCTATTCTTTTAAGAAATACTAAATCACCAAAACTTTTGATGACACAGGGATAGTATTGTTTGGAAAAATACAGACATTGACAACCCTAAGTTTAAAAGTGACCCCAAATAGAATATACTCTGAGTGTGAAAAAAGCTTTAAGAATATCTTGGACAATTCATTTTATTTATATCTTTTCCTTATTTGTACGCCCAATTGTGATAAAATATAAAATCTGTGTCTAAATAAGTATAAAAATCTGTTTTCAATGCATTTAAAATAAACATTTAGGTAATAAGAAAGCATAGTATATATAATTGGCATCCTTTTTTCTTTCTTTGTGGTACTTGAAGTGAAGGGGCATCTTATGATCAAAGGCATTTTAGATACAATAAAATGTGGTATGTCACTGGACAAGACACGTCTTTTGAATTGTTTTTCCAAAATACTAGTGGAATCAGTGGTAACTGTGCACATTACCTCCCCTGAACACCTTATGAAAGAGGATATATTTTCTCAACATAAAGAATCAAGATTAGAATTGGACTATGCTCTATGGCTATAAAACATAGCAAAGGAAATGGCTCAATTAGGATCCCCAAATTTGGCCTCATTAGTATTATATTAACTAGTGATAAAAATCATTGCTTCCCATATAAAATCTACTCTACCAAATTTATTGTTTTTGTTTTATTTTTTTCTTAGTGACCTTTAAAGCAGGGAAAAAAGTATAGACGAGGCTACTGAAATAATTGATAAAATGACTCCTTTGCCTTACCAGTGAGTCCCTTAAACATGCAACTTTCCGAAACAAGGAGGAAAAAAAAAGAATGAGCAGAGAAGAAAATAAAAAAACAGCTAAATTCAATTCCCTAAATAAAATACTTAACATAGAGTGAGATTAATATAGGTCTTTCAGGGGCCGCCTGGTGGCGCAGCGGTTTAATCCACGCTTGGCAGCCCGGGGTTCGCGAGTTTGGATCCCGGGCGCCCGCCGACACACTGCTTGTCAGCCATGCTGTGGCGGCGTCCCATATAAAGTAGAGGAGGATGGGCACGGATGTTAGCCCAGGGCCAGTCTTCCTCAGCAAAAAGGGGAGGATTGGCAGCAGATGTTAGTTCAGGGCTGGTCTTCCCCACAACAACAAAAAAAAGATAGGTCTTTCTCTTTTCCCCATCAAAATAGTCATCTTTTCATTACTGAATTGACCTCTCGATGCTATATCTCAATATCTCTTGAGACATCAACTGTGGCAAGTTATCAGTAATATGTCAAGAGAGAGTGAGGGGTGCAAGTGGAACGCCCTGGGTACCAGCAATAAGAGATTATGCTGTCTACAGACAATCCTAAAGCAATGATAAAACCAACTAAAAGTTGGTCTGCTATTCTTTACCACCATGTATCAGCAATTCGGGACAATGTCAGGAACAGTCCTCCCTGCCAGAGCGGGCTACTCCCACACATCATTTCCCCTTAGCTCCCAACTGGATCATCAGATGCAAAGAAAAAAAAAATGAAGTTAATGTGAAGAAGTATGGGACAATAAAGGATGCTTGGAGGAGAAGCTGGTCAACCATTCTGGGTGCCCTACAGGGGCGTTAACTGATCCTCAGTGTATAAAAATTCAAATAGTCACAGAGCTAAAGCTTCATACAGAAGCTTCCTTTAAAGGTTTCCCTACCCACATCCAATAAAAGAATAAGAAAATTATAATATAAAGCACTTGTGTAATTAATTAGTCAAATCAAAATTGGCAATAACACACTCCCTTCTTGTCCTTTTCTGTCACACACCACACCCTAAGGCAGAAGCAGATCTCACAGAACAGTTTTCTCTGCAGCCTTCAGGACTGCTTGGCACCTGGATATTGAGACAAAAGCATTCAATCCGAGGTCTCTGAAGCTATACAAACTGGAGAGTAACAAAGTCATTGGTCAGGAACCAAGAAAAGTGGAAAAGTGGTGATCTTTTTATATATAATGTGTCTTTTGGCCACTGGAGTTGTGTACACAATAGGCAATCAGTGCTGACAAACTATCTTTTACAGATTTTGTGGGCTAGTTGCATAGGGATATGTGTGGGTTTTACTGTTTTTTTAATTTACCCCTCTGGAACCATGTGGGTAGACAGGTGTTAGGGTTAAAAAATTCATATGGTATGTGATAGGATTTTGGTGAGGAAATGGAGCAGAAGGGATGGACATATTAACAGCCTGTAAGGTTTTAGAAGTGAAAAGGGAAGGAGAGAAGCATTTTGCCTATTGAAAAAAAAGCACTGAAATATACAATTGTTCATGCCGAGGAATCAAAAAGGTCTAGCTCTAAAGCTAGAGAAGAAATGACAAGTCAAAGATATTTTGTAAGGGCTAAGAGACTATGTAAAATGGGAATTTTTTTCTCTAGAGATTTTTCTAACTAATTAACCCAAGGACAGATTAATTCCATCATTAATCAATAAATCAATGTGAGACACAGAGAGAAAGGAGGAAACAGACTTCTATTGTAATTCTAGTTCTTAAGAGCCTGTCTGCATCTATTCATTTATTCAACAGGCGTTTTTTATGCTCTTAATATGTGCAAAAAATCCTACTAGTGACTTTGGAGGATGCAAAGAGATTTTTCAAAAATCAGTGATACTCTCATTTAATTTATAAATAGGAAACAAAACAATAATAAAAACAGTTATAGTTTTTGCAATCCTACATATATACTTTGGGGTAGGTGTTTTACATGAGTTATTTATACTACTAACAATAATGACACAGCAAGGCGGGTATTTTTAATTTCCATTCTACAAGAAATTGAGTCTCAGAGAGTCTCAAAGATCACAGAACTGGTACCTATGGAATCAATATTTGAACCCAAATCTTTTTGCACTTTGCTATACGAATAACAGCAAAAGCATATGCAGGAAGCAGCAGCATCACAGTACAAAATAATTAAAAGTTCAACAGAAAAAGAGAAGTGCATATTCAACCCTCCTCTTCTCTCTGCATTTCTTCATGTCTTTCAACATCATTGGCATCAATTTTTATTTTTCCCCTCATTCAATCATTCATTTAACAAATATTGATTGAGTACCTACTGTATATCTGGTGCTCTTCTAGTGTTGGGAGTCAGAAGTAAGTAATGCAAAGTCTCTGCCTAGATGGAGCTTACATTCTAATGTGGGAGTCAGACGGGCAATAAACAAATGAACAAGTATAATGTCAGGTAGTGAAATGTGCCATGAAGAAAAATAAAGCAGAGTAGGAATAGAGAAACGAGGCTATTATAGACCATTCAGAACAATCTTTCAGGAGACGCCTCTCTGGGGAAATGACTTTGGAGGTGCTGTCGTATGGTGAGTCATGCAAATATCTGGAGATGGGCACTGAGTAGAGGGAAACTCTGGTTTAAAGGCCCCGAGGCAGAACATACTTGGAGAGTTCAAGAGAGTTTCAGGGGTCAGTGTGTGTATGGCTACAGCAGAATGAGTGATGGAAAGAGTTGTGGAACGTGAGGTCACAGATGGGATCAGGTTATGTATGAACAAGATACTGTAGATTCTTGTGAGTCATGGGCTTCTTTAATTTTATTTAGCTTGTGATGGGAAGCTATTGGAGAGTTTTGAGCATGGAAATAATATCATACAGTGCACAGTTTTTAAAAAATCACCCTGGAAAACAGACTCTGGAGAAGGCAAAACTGGAGGCAAGAAGACGAGTTGGGAGATTGTTTCAATTCAGTAGGGAAAGCATGACCTTTTCAATACATGGCTCTGGGACATGGATCTCTATATGGGAAAAAAAAGTAAATCTTGATCTCTAATTCCTGTCATTCACAAAAATTAGTTTGAGAAGACTCATAAACCTAAATGTGAAAGCTTAAAATATAAACTTCTAGAAGAAGATATAAAAGAATATATTCATAACCTTCAGACAGTCAGAGATTTCTTTAAAAGAACACAAAAACCACTAACTATAAAAGAAAGGCTTAACAAATTCAACTTCATTAAAATTAAGAACATCTGTTTATCAAAGAGAAAAAAATTAAGAGAGTGAAAAATATATGTGTGTATAATCCAGAAAATATAAAGAACTCCTACACGTTAATAAGGCAAAGAAAAATAATATAATCATGGAAGTGACATCCCATCATCTTTGTCATATTCTGTTGGTTGCAAACAAGTCACAGTGTCCCCCAGCATTCAAGGGTATTACACAAGGGCACGAACACGAGCAGGTGGGGACCAGTGGGGAACCATCTTGGAGTCTGTCCATCACATATCCCACCCCCGTCTTATACAAAAGGAAACATTGTATACCCACTCTTTTCACCTTGATATATATATTTTTTTTACTTAACTATATATTCTGTCACTCACTCTATAACAGGATATAGAAATCTTTCCCATTCCTTTTTACAGCTTCAGAGTACTCTCTTGTACAGATGTGTCATATATTTTTTTCAATAAGTCCCCTATTAGTGGACTTTTGGGTCATTTCTAGTCTTCTGCTATGACAAATACTAGTGTGGTAATGAATAGCTTTGTACATATACAATTTCTTTCCTTTTTTTCTTTTTTGCCAATATATCTGTGGGATAAGTTTTTAGAAGTAATTATTTTCTTTATCTGGGAGTTAATTCCTGAGTAATTTTGTATTCCCTCCAGTAATATATGAAAGTGCCTGTTACCCTACATCCTTGCCAACAGAGTGTTTTCTCAAACTTCTGGGTATTATAGCTCATTGTAGTTTTAATCTCCATTTCTCTCATGAGCAACATTAAGCATCTTTTCACATATTTAGGAGCCATTTGCATTTTTATGAAATTTCTGTTTCACCCATTTTTCTGTTGAATTATTGGCCTTCTCAGTTTTTAGAAGCTATCTTTATATTGGGATAATTACACTGCCTGTGGTATAATATACAAATATTGTGCCTTTTTATTTTGCTTAGGTGTTTGACTTTTTATTTTGCTTAGGTGTTTGACTTTTTTTTTTTTTTTTTGCTATGCAAAATATTTTTTGTATGTATGTCCGCAAATGTATCAGTCTTTTCCTTATTGCTTCTAGATTTCACGTCATAGTTAGGAACATTTTCTCCAATCTACTTAGTAAAGGAATTCACTTAAGTTTTTTTTTTTTCACCTTTAGATCTATGATACTTTTGGAATTAATCTTGGTTTGCAATATGAGGAATGAAACTAAGCTCATCTTTTTCCATACACTTATCCAGTTGTCCCAACTTAACTTATTTGAGATGCCACATTTATCATTAAATTTCCCTATGCACTTGGGTCAATGTTTTATCCTGTTCCATTGGTTTCATCAAGCACCAGTATTACAGTGTTTTAATTATCTTGATTTTTTTTTTTTTTTTTGCTGTTTAATGTCTGGTAAGTTTAGTACTCCTCCCCAAATTGTCTTTCTCTTTCATGATGTTATGAGTTACTCTTGCCTATTTATTCTCCCAAATAAAGTTTTTAATAGATTTGTCTACCAAGATTAAAATGCAACAACAACAAAATTGTCTCTCTTTTTTTGCTTCATCTCTGAAATTAACAAGAATAGATGTTCTTTGGATGTTGAGTTTTCTTATCTAGGAGGAAGGGGTAACTTTCCACTCCTTCAAGTCTATTTGTTCTTTTAGGAATATTTTATAGTTTTCTGTAATAGCTTTTACCTATTTCTTGATAAGTTTATACCTATATATTTTATTTTTGCCTTTGTAAATGGAGTCTGTTTTTCCACTATTTCTTCCAACTGGTTATTACTTGAATATACGTAGGCAATTGATTTTTGAATGATATTTTAAAATTCTATTTTATTCAATTTTCTTATTATTTGTAATAGTGTTTTATCAATTTTTTTGCTTTTCCATGTAAATAATCATATTCATATGCAAAAAAGAAAGGTTTTTTTCTTCCTTTCGCATTTTTATGCTTCGATTTGCTTTCTCTTATTGAATTTTATTTACTCATACTGTATTAAATAACAGATAGTGGGCATTCTTGTCTTTTTCCTGACTTCAGCAGAAAAGAAAAGTTTCTAGAGTTTTCCCATCAAGAAAGATGGTGGCTCTCTTGGGTTAGGGCATGTATGTGTTTACAGATGAATATAAATTCAGATATATAATCAGGTTAAGGAAGTAACTAACAATTTATAATTGTGTATTTTTAATATTAATAACTTGAATTTTGTCAAATGCTTTTTTTCTTATCAAGTGATAACATATTTATTCTCCTTAATTCTGTTAATATGTCGAATTATATTAATGGTTTTCCTATTATTGAACTATTCTTGCATTCCCGAAGTAAACCCCACTTGGCCATGATGCATTTTTAAGTGTTCTTGGAATCTGGTTGCTAATATTTCATTGATAAATTTGGCATTGATGAGCTGTAGTTTTCTTTTTGCTACAATTTTGTCGGGATTTTATATCAATTTTATATCAATATATCAACTTGTTTCATTATAATAATTAGAAAGTTTTCCTTCTTTTACTATGCCCAGGAAGAGTATAATTAGCTTCAGGATAATCTTATCTTTGCATATTTTGTAGAATTTTGTATTTTGTAACTCATACTTATACCTAGACTGGAAACTTGAGAGATGTGGTAGAAAAATACCATAAAGTTAGACTATGCTGGCTACTTCAATAAGGTGTTATAAAATGGGAGACTCTTCAGACTGATACATCTCTTAAAAAGAAAGAAGGCAACAGCAAGAATCTTTGTTACAAGGGATCTTTCTTGCTTGGAGCAAGAAGTCCAAGACTGCTAAGGGTTATATTATCATGCATTTTTTAGAATTTGCAAAAGCCCAACTGGTAGTTTTGAGCCAAATGAAGCGTAAGTAAAAATTAGGTGTGGGAGGGGAAGACTTGGGGGAAATTAAGTTGTGATACAGGAAGAACCAGAGAAATCAGGGAGCATGATCTGACAGGGGTCTCCAAACCCTTTCCTGCGATGTGCCCCAGCCTGACAAAATTAGTAATTATCTGCCTTATAAACACCATCCATACAGAGAAAGACAAATATTGTGTGGTATCACTTATATGTGGAATTTTAAAAAGCTGAATTTGTAAAAACAGAGAGTAAAATGGTGGTTACAGGGGTAGCAGGGGTAGGAGAGATGTTATTTAAGGGTGCAGACTTGCAACTATCAGATAAATGAGTCCTGGAGATCTAATGCGCAGTGTAGTGAATATAGACAAAAACACTGTATTATTATGATCATCAAACTTGCTAAGAGTCTAGATCTTAATTATTCCAGCCAATTATTATTTCCACAAAAAAGAAATGACAATTTTGAGGCAGTGATAGAGATGCTAACAATCGTGACAACGGCAGTCATACCACAACAGACAAATGCATCAAGTCAACATGTTGCACATCTTAAATTTGCACGATGTTGCATGGCAAATATTAATTAAACAAATAAATAACACCATCTATATAGAAGAAGCCTGGAGGAAGGAGCTATGACCCTGTTCTTTCCTATTGCTCTAAGGAACAGGCAAAGACTAAAGCCAGTGTTAGGAGGATTAGGGAAATGGGCAGCGTTCTGAAGACAATTGCTAAGGAGCAGAAATGACAAAGGGAGGCAAGGGTAAAGATTCTGATGGTAGTCTATATTCAAGGACCATGACTAGATAAGAACACCAAGAGTGGTGGATAGCTGACAGTGTGGGAAAAAAAGTTCAGTAAAGTAGCAGTTAACTAGGCTTTTACAGTATTTGCATTGCCCAGAAAAAAAAACTCCAAGTCTGTGAAACAGGAGCTTGTCGTTGTTCATTCATTCTCTACCTATTGCCCCACCCCCAGCAAACCACACCTACAAACGGTGAGAGGCTAAAGGACTGCAGCTCCTAGAAGAGGAAGCCCTCTCTGTCTACTTCAGTTGTGATCATGGAAAACAATGAACTAGGCAGAGTCTTCTGTTGGGCTCACCAAGAAACCAAATCCTCTGCCAAAGCAGAGATTCCTTGTTCTTCCTCCCCAGGAGAGTACTAGTTAAATTTGCAATTTATTCATTGTCAAGCCATGTGGAGCCACATCTGGACCCAATCTCAAGGAAAACATATCATCTGGAGTTGAGACTAGATGTAGTAGCTAGAGGTGACGATATGTGTCTCCCACTTGGGAGGAGGGAGTGCATTTTTAGTTGCGACTGGGATGGTTCTTAAAATTATAAATGCGAAAAGGCACACATGTACATGTATGTGTGTCCCAGCATGAGGGCTTAGGAAACCAATAAGTCAAATAGGGTAGACTGTTATTTTATCTGTCTAGCAGCTCTTAATTCCTGGGGAAATATCCTCTTTTCTAACGGAGACTCTATTATGTATTGTTCAGATAGGCCAACCTCTCCTCTTAGCCTCAGTTCTGGGTACTGGGGATATAGCAGTCAGCAAAAGAGACCAAGGCCCTGGCCTCTTGGAGCTCTCATTCTAGCCATTAGAGAAAGTCAATAAACAGAAAAATTACTACATTTAATATATGTCTGAAAATGATAAATGATAAAAAATAAAGAAGTATAAGGGGGATGGAAGTGTATTATTTAATGAGTCAATAAATATTTTCAAAATAGCATTTATTGGATTTTTATGCACAATGTGCTCAACAATTTTGAAATGCAGAGAAACTCAGATAGAAAATAACAATCACTCATCAGTAACTTTTGAAAATTTGTTTCTTTCCTCTTTATCAAAAAAGCTATTAAAGTTTCTTCCACATCTAAAGCTTATCTAGTCAATACTAAAAATATTTTAAAGCTGATGTAATATAAGCGCCAAAATATGCCTTCTATTTCATTTATGAGATGTTGAAGAGATCTACAAATATGCCAAAACTCACTTTTCTTTGTGTGAAACTGTCAAAGCAGAAGCAGCGACTTTTAAGTATTTTAAATCCACCTCTGCAGACTATTTCTATTTTTTCAGAAATATATCATTCATGCGTAATCATTTGGCTTTAAATCAGGTGCAGAGGAAACAATAGAAGGAAAGGTTTGCCACGTAATCATTTTTAAAGTACATATTTTAAATCATATTTCACAGAAATTCATGAAGCTTTAAGAAGAAAAAAAAGATTGTATGTCATCAGCTTAGCCATCCCAACTAAGAAAACTCATGCATTAAACATCTCAAAAGGAAGTAATACAGCTTTAGTTCAATCTGTAATTTGTGAGCTATCACAGAGATTCCGGCTTGGCACCACTCAGAAATGTTCGCTGAATGTCATTGTAAAGGTTTGGGAGGACTCTCCAAGGACCAATTAAAGGAATGGAGAACTAGGGAAGATTGTGCACCAGTAGGAAAAAGCAAAATAATGGTGCAAGATAGATGTGGTTTTCCAATTTTCTTGTTTTGTCTGTAAATAGGGAAACACAAGTCAAAAATAAACAACAATAATAATAAACATCTCATCCAGCTATTTATTTATGACCATTAAGAAGAGATTTTGTGCTCTCCAATCTGGCCTTGTCCCCTCGAATTCTCAGCAGTCTCCACGTCCAAACACCAGACTAAGTCATTGACTACATTGTCACTGCTCCTTTACCATATGTGGGTGTTTGCACGTGTGTATGTGTGTGTTTGTACACATATGTATATTTCCAACTTGTGTTCATTTCATTAACAAGCAGTATAGGACTCAAAAAATAGAAATCAAAGATTCTTATTTAAGTATACCAACAGATAATTTTGTTTAAAATTCTTTATCAATTTAAACTCATTGCCAACCATTAATGTTCATGTTTTATGTATTATATTTTATGCATGGTAATTGATACATATGTTTTAGCTTCTAAAACAGTTCAGGGCATATAATAGACGCTCAAATGTTGATTTAATTGTTAAATAAATGTTGAATTATTGGACTGGTTGGACTATGTGTCTTCACTATGTCCTTTAGGGAAAAAGTCTTCTTTTCCATTATGTGTTGTTTGCCCAAACCTACCTGACATTTTTGGAGATTTAAGGAGAAATTTACTGACTGAGTTCATTACATACAATATTTCCTTTCACTTATGAGTTCTATCAGTCTGGAATATGAATGGAGGAAAAGACTACAAAAGGAAAAACAGAATGGAGAAGTAAGGGGATTTCTCACTTAGCCTGAGAATTTTCATTTTCTCAAAGGTGAGGATCTTCTTCTGTATTTTTCTATATGCTACACAATGTCTGACGATAAATAATAAATCTTCATTAATTACATGTTATATTAAAAAAAGGCAGAAATTTTGCAGGCCGGCCTTGTGGCATAGTGGTTAAGTTCATGCACTCCGCTTTGGTGACCCGGGGTTTGTGGGTTTGGATCCTGGGCATGGAGCTACGCACTTCTCATCAAGCCATGCTGTGGCAGCATCCCATATACAAAGTAGAGGAAGATCGGCACAGATGTTAGCTCAGGGACCATCTTCCTCAAGCAAAAAGAGGAAGATTGGCAACAGATGTTATCTCAGGGCCAATCTTCCTCACCAAAACAAAAAAAAGAAAAAGGAAAGGCAGAAATTTAGAGAAGATTTAAAGCCCCTGTAGAGACTCTGTCCTGAAGAGGTTCATACTTTTCTTTCTCTTCTGTCTCTTTCCTACTTCTGGATTGCTTTAGTTCTTTTCGGGTTTAAAATCTGAAATAAACCAGAGCAATTTCTGTTCTCAAACTCCGGAAGGGTGGAAGGTCTTGCAAAGTAGAAAAGTCCAGTCCCAGGTCTGGTTAGGATAACAAGCAAGAATTACCACTCACCAAGGCTTGGGTTGAGTGAAGCCCTGGTCTGGATTGTTGAGTGGTGAAGCGGAAACAGCCCTGAGGTGAGAGGCACTAGGCACGTCCTTTTAAGCAATCTGCCTTCCCTCTCTGAGACCCAGTTTCTTCATTTGTAAAATTAAGAGATTGAATCACGTGTTTCATTCCAGCTCTGATTTTCCGTAATTCTAACAATTTCCCTAAAGCGTATACTATGCAATCATTTCCAAATACCACTGATATATTTCACACAGACATGCCAAATATCAAAGTGAATAAGCATTCCCTGAAGATCTTGCTATTTTTTAACTTTGCTATGACCAATTGGTATGTAAAAGACTAAGATTCATTCAGTGTAATATGTCATGAATACACTTTGTACAACTACTAGAGAAATTGTCACAGTACTTTTTTTTTTACTATTAGTTTATAGGTTCTTCAAATTTAGTAGACTATGACCTCTTCTGAGGAAGGTACTGTTTCTTACTCATTTTTATATCCCCAGTGCATGACATCTAATGTGAAAAAAAAAATTAAACATTTTTAATGATTAACCTGAACAGCTTATCCAGGCTGGTGAAGAGTATGCAGAAGAAAAGCTTGCTGACCCAATCTCACTTCCAGTGCCTGACCATGAACCTCAAGAGGGTCTTCAGTTCTGCCTGGCAATCATACTGTGTATTTCCCTGGTTTATTCAAGTGACATTCATAAATGTCTATTTCAGACTTCATTTTCTATCCTCAATCCTCCAACACCTCCTACCTCACACTTGCTTCAAAAGAGGACATCCACAAGCTCCTATATGCATTCTTATCAGCACCTGTACCTGTATGATGTCTTGCTGCTATAATAGCAGAAGATATCTTGCTGCTATTAAGGGTGAACTGTCTATGTTCCCAGACAGGTCAACTCATCCACTTGTACAAAAGATCCTATCTTCTCACGTCCACACAAGAACAATCGTTCCTTCAGTAATTTTCCTCGCTCTCTACTAACTCATCACGTTCTCCCTCTCTGCTGGATCTTTTCCATCAGTGCACAAACATGTTATTATTTCTCTCGTCTTTAAAAAGAAAAACTCTCCCTTGCTCCCATTTCTGCCTCTTACTGCTGCTCTATTTCATTTTTTGAATTCACTTCAATCAGACCCTCCACTTGTCTAGGGAATCTGCTCTTGTCAAAGTCACCAATGACCTCCACCTGCTAAGTTACAGTCGTCCATTCTCAGTCCTCAGCCTACTTGATCTGTCAGCAGCAAGGGGCTTGGTTGATCATTCCTTCCTCCTTAAAACACTTTTCTTGTTTATCTTCCAATACAGGCACTCTGCTGGTTCTCCTCCTACCTCTCTGCATTCCTTCTCAACCTCCTTTGCTTATCTCTCCTCATCTTCCCAAACTCTAAACAGTGATAAACTCCAGGGTTCTGGCTTTGGACTTCTCTTTTTCTATCTTTGTATTTATCTGAACCAGGCCCATTGGTTTCAAAATCATCAAATGCTGATAATTCCAAAATTTATACCTTGAGGGTCAACCTACCTCCTAATATCCAAACTTGTATATCCAGTTGCTTCCTTAAAATCTCCATTTTGAAGTGTGATAGGCTTCTCAAACTCACTCATCCCCAAATCAAAATCATAAACTTCATCCTTAATCTGTTCTTCTCTCAAGCGTTTCTATCATGAATAATTATAACTCAACAATTCCAGTTGCTCAAGTCAAAAACTTTGGAGTCACTCTTGATTTCTCTCACATCCCAATCTGTAATCAAATCCTATCAGAAACATCTTTAAAATATATATAGAACCCAATCACTTTTTACCACTTTCACCTTCATCATTCTGGCCCAAGCTAGCATCATCTCTCACCTGAATTATTGCAATAGCTAACTTTTTTTGGCCTGTGCTTGCCTCCAGAAAATTCTCAGCACAGCAGCCAGAATGATCCTACTGTATCCAATTGCGTCTGAATTCTGAAATCTTTTCGCATCACATTCAAAGTAAAAGCACAAGAAAAAAAGGCCTCATCAAAATTATCAGGCCCACTGTAACTTCTCTGACCTCCTATATTCCCTCTTGCTGCCTTCCCTCCAGCCACAATGGCCCCCTTGCTATCCCTTGAACACTCTAAGTATTTCTCTTCAGGCCTTTGCACTTGCTGTTCCTACAACCTTCCTTTCCCAGGTGACTTGCTCCCTCACTTCCTTCAGGTCTTTACTCAAATGTCAACTCAGTGAGATCTTCCCTGTCCTCCTTATCTGAAATTTCAACCCCTGCCTACCAACCATCAGTAATCTCTAACACCCTTCTCTGCTCTATTCTAGAACATAATAAGATCTTGATAAATCTATGTTTAATGAATGAACTGAAAGAAAGGGAGTAACGATAACACAAAATCTGTACTTGAGATAATTTTTTAGAAATAGAACTTATTTTCAAATGTCTCAAACAGATTCATGAAGCATTGCCTAAGTTAAGTCCTCTAAAGTCTTTCTATAATTAATAGATAAAAGTCTTTTATTATTAGCATATAAACCTTTTGGAAACAATTGGATGCTATTATTATACTTAAAACAGTTTGAAAAAAATGTTCCTGGAGAATGAGAGATATTAACAGGTGAAAATTTCACAGAAAGAACGATTGTTCATCTTTGCCACAGACTTAAGCTGGAATTCATTCTTTTCTCTAAGAAGACGTAGGAAAAAGAGGAAGTAGTTTAAATATAATTTGAATTTGATCTTCACCTACTAAGAAAAAGAGAAGTAGATAACACACCAAAACTTATAGCATCGACCTAGTACATGCACTAGTAGGAAAATAGTAAATGGAAGTTGTCTTTTCTAGTATTTTATATGTATCATTATTTTGTAAAGTATTTTTATAATTTTCTATCCAAACCATTTGTCCCAGAATAATCACGGTATTTTCCTCAGCAATTTAAAATGTTTATCCCAATTATATACCTTTCTGAAAAAAGGGATTTGGTCACTAAATGGAATAAAACTTAAGACTTTCTATTTTACTTGTTTTACTATTTTTTAGGGAAGGAGATTTGCTACTTTGACATTGCCTTCTGGAATTATCTTATTTAATTACTATTGCAGATGTTTCGCATGTTAAATATTGAAGGGTCTGAAAAATAAATGTCATGAACACGATAAGAGTTGAATTTCAATTTTAAACTACACCTTGGATATTACAGCATGAGAGGGTAGTAACTTGGTTAGCAGCTTTTCATCATATAATGTAAGTAAACGTTAAATGAAAAAAAATGCAATCATTATTTTTTTGAGGGAAGAAGATGTTTGGCCACCTTCTGATGATTTCTTAGCCTGGAGGGAAGCTTCTGAATATAAGCTGCTAGAATGACAGTGGAGAACTGAAGTTGAGCAAAGTCTGGAGAGATTTAGGAAAACAAAGAAAGAGGGTTAAAAAAAAAAAAAGGACTATGAAATTAGTTCTTAATCCAGAGGGCCAAACTCTCCTGGTTTCAAATGAGCTCTTGAAATGCGGTCAGGCTGTTCAGAATGGGGGTTGCTCATTGAAATTTTGGGGAAGCAGAAAGTGACTTGCTACTTCTGTTTGTTTTAGTGATTTACCCTTCCTCCGGCCATTACATTACTTTCTTTCAAAGATGCTGCTGAATCTATTGTTTAGTAGACCGTTTTTCATTTACCCATCAAAGCACCCTCCCTCCTTCTTTTCAGAGTATTGTCCAGGGGTGCGTATAGGAAGATGAAAGGAAGGATATAAGGTCGATGGTCACAGGCAAAAATTAGCGACAGTTATAAAAGTAAGTAGTAGATACCCAGCAGTTTTGACTTTCTACTCTTTGAAGGTCTCCCTGGAGAGACGGGAAAGGGAGAAGAATGTCCCTTTAGTTCCTACAGAGTTTTCCTGTCCAGTTAGTTATAAACCTGAGTGACAGAGAAAAGATGATCCAAGGCCCCTGCTGCTCCCAGAAAAAGAAATCAGTGTAAGAATGTTTTTACATAACCATGCACAAAAACTATCATTATGTGTGTATAACCTTTAGCACCACCAAACCAATCCCAATTAAAGTGACAACAGTACTAAAAATCATGCTGAGAATCATTTCTCCAACCTCTTTGGTACTCCCTTTTCTGGAAAGAAGGAATATAATTTTTCCTTTCTTATTGTTATATCCCTGTGCATTTCCACTGGTGGATGAAGTAAAGCCTTAAACTATTATATTCACCTTCATTCCATGACAGCCATACAATGGCTCTCACATCCCCTGTATTTTCATATAAGGCTGTAAGCCTTTCTTAGGAATATAAAATATTAAAGGTAAAAGTTATGTTTGCCATTAAGATGGATGAAAATGGATTTTTCAGACTTATTAGTGTGTTCTGTTTTTGTGATAAGCCAAGAAATTTGGATGAAAATAAAATCTATCTAGAGTGATGATATTATCACATGACTGATCTTGAGCCCTCAGACCCCAAATCACTAGCCTGTGAAAGTTTGGCTCAAGGGAATAGTCATTTGTATTAGTAGTCCAGTTGACAAGGAACACAGGTCAAGCATGTGTATGTGCATGTATGAGAGTGCGTATATCTTGCTACTTTCTACTCATACACTTTGGAAGGCCTACTTCATCACCCTGCAAATGACCCAACACATTCCCACTGAAGCAGTGGGAAGTCAGATAAACTGCAATTAACAGATAGTATCTTGAACCAAATCCCAACTCCAACCCAATCTATCTGTTAGATTTTGCTCTGCTTTCGATTGTATATAATTGCTTTGAATTGGCCTGAGTAAACATGAATCCCACCTGACTATTACCATGATATTTCAGTGTCCTCTCTCGTTTCTGCCATGGCTGGAAGGAGATCGTAGCCAAGCAGAAATGCAACATACTTTCACTTTCACTCTACAGCTCACCACCGCCACCAAACACACACTGTGGCAAAGACATGCTTACAATCCTCGTATTACATGGCATTTGTCGGGGGTGTTTCCAAAGTAGCTCTGATACATATGGATGCTCCTTCAATATTTGTATTATCAAGCCAACAAAACCTTGTTGTAATCTGGGCGTCCTTACCAGACAGAGAACCTCAAAATCGACTCACTGTAATTTGATAGGAAACTCATTTTTGGAAAAGTAAAGTATCATTGGTGCAATGTGGCCTAAGTGCTGCTGAATATTTCAGAAGCTCAGCGGAAGTCTCTCTGAAGAAGTGCACATCCCAGAAGATGAGAAGGCCAAGGCCTGAAGGTTCAGAATAGTTCTGGAGATCCTCCAGAAAGATAATGGCAACAAAACTGAAAGTAGTAACAACTCTGGTGCAAAATAAGGACTACTCTCTGTTTAAGAAAGGGTTTGAAGGAACTGCAACAGAAGATAACCAACGTAACTAGAGAGACAGGAGAACCTTAGAAGAATAAAATTTAAGATATCAAGGTTTGTAATTTATATGAAAGCTGAATAATAATATATGAATAAAGTCGATTAGACTTTTTCACCAAATCTGAAAATTTCACCAGGACCTAAACCATGAAATCTGAGGGAGACGTTTAGGATAAACAAATCACCTTTGTGAGTAGTAAATTTACAATACAGATTATGTCAAGTAGTGGTGTAAACCAGAAGTCGAGATATATACATTGAAAAGAGATCAAAATGATAAACCTATAGCTAGCTATAGGAAATCTGGGTATATATCTCTGAGTTTTTAAGTGAAAGTAAATAAAGACAATGATGCTTTCACATAAAATCCTATTTTGCATTCCTGACAGGGTATCAGCACTGAGCACAATGGACTCTTTGTCTCACCAAAGGGGTGTTTCTTTATCATGTCAATGTCAAAAACTTGCACTTGAGCCTGCTTGCCCATGTTTGAATCCTGGATCCACCACTTTCCAGCTAAGTGATTATGGTCAAGTTACTTAACCTCTCTACGCCTTCATTTCCTTAGCTCTAAAATGGTAATAACTTGATCAACCTCTCAGAGTTATTGTGAAGGTTAAATCAGATACCCCATGTAAAGTTTTTAGCACAGTTCAGGATATATAGTAAATTCTCAATTTATTTTAAGTATCATTCATAATAAGGTAAAATAAGCAATTTACTCTCAAAAAATAAAGTGATAGGCCCAATTTCTTCTTAACGATTCAATTATACCCTGGGAATTCTTTTTCTTTGTCTTAATGTATCTATCATGAAATGTTAGATAAATAACTGTATCCATCTGTATAATCAGCTATTGCCACAATAATGCTGCATAACAACCACATAATCTTGGTGGCTTATGTCAACAAATACTGATTTTTCTTGTTCACGGGAGTTGAAGTTTTGCTGATCTCAGGCAGACTCAGCCCAGTGTGGCTCTAGGGCCAGGACTAGGTCAGGCCTATTCCATGGGTCTCATTCTGGGATCAGGCTGAAGGGGCAGAAGCCAGCAGGACATATTTTCACAGTAATAGGCAGAAGTGCAAGAGCAAAGCAGAACTGTGAAAATGTACTTTAGACTTCTATAATATTCCATGGGCCAAAGCAAGTCACACGACCTAAGCCAACATTAAATGGGGCAGTAAAGCATACTTTACCTTCAGTGGGAGGAGAAGGGAGTGAATATGTGTTGAGCAATAATCGTAACTATCACGCCAACTGATACCGAAGGCAAGAAGTTTAAGAGAAAGAAGAGTGTGGGAGGAAATCTTGCCATCTACAACCACTCGAGTGGACCTTGAGGGCATTATGCTAAGTGAGGTAAGTCAGACAAAGACAAATACTGTGTGATACCACTCATGTAGAATCCAAAAAAGCCAAACACGTAAAAGCAGAGAGTAGAATGGTGGTTATCAGGGGCTGGGGGGTGGGGAAATGGGGAGAACTTGTTGAAGGGTACAAAGTTGCAACTAGTAGATAAATAAATTCTGGAGATCTAATGCGCAGCATAGGAATTATATTCAATAATACTGTATTATAAACTTCAAAATTACTAACAGATTAGATCTCAACTGTTCTTACCACAAAAAGGAGTAATTGTGTGACCTGATTGAGGTGTTAGCTAACACTAAGATGGTAATTATATTACAAAATGGAAATGTATCAAACCTACAGGCACACCTTAAATTTACACAGTGCTATAGGTCAATTACATCTCAATTTAAAAAAAAAAAGAGTGCGGAGAAAGATTCTCATTGTAAAGATTGCCAGAAATCATACTTAAGATCTATTTTTCACTTTAAAATAAAGAGAGTCAAATTCAACAAATACAGAGGGAAAATATAACGGGAATATCAGGCTTTTCCCAAGGAGACCCAACAGTCCCCAGCCTCTAGAGCTTCCAAAGGGACAGTGGCATGGTCTCAAAGATACACATTGCATTGACAACAAGAAAATGGTCACATTGTCACCCACCCAAGGAATGTGCTCCACCCAACAATGTGCTTGTGTCTTTAAATTAATAAGACCAAGGATCTATGCTGTGCAAGTAAATGTAATAGACCTGGAGAACTACAGTAAGGCTAATTTGTCTTGACTCTGAAACACCATTCCAGAGTTTGTATGTCAATAACAGCAACAACACAAAACAACAAAACATCCTTAGCCTCCTCTCATTAAAAAATATTGGAGGGTCCGGCCCGGTGGCGTAGAGGTTAAGTTGGCGCACACCACTTCTGCGGCCTGGGGTTAGCAGGTTCGGTTCCTGGGCACAGACGATGCACCGCTTGTCAAGCCATGCTGTGGCGGCACCCCATATAAAGTAGAGGAACATGGGCATGGCTGTTAGACCAGGGCCAGTCTTCCTCAGCAAAAAGAGGAGGATTGGCAATGGATGTTAGCTCAGGGCTAATCTTCCTCACACACACACACAAAAAAATTGGAAAGAAACCAAGTCTGGAAAGGGATAAAAAGATACAGGGATCATATATCCAAAAGCAAATGTATTTCGAGGGCTCTGGTCAAGGACATCAGTTACTTTATAAATGAATTGGAAGTCCTAATTCTGCTTTAGCTCAGAAATCTGGTTATCCTAGAGCTTGTAAGAAATCAGCTTTAATCCTCTTTTAAATGTCATTCAACAAGTTCTCTGCTGTACATGGGATGCAAATGAATTTTCCTTATCAGATCCTCTCTAATTCATTTTCCTTCCACAGAACATTCTCAGAAATAATTTAAGACTGGACTCTGAAAATTGTTCCAATCTTGAATAACATATGTTTGAGGCATATTGTCTCTCCCACCAGCAAATCACCCCTGAATCATTATTCAAAAGCAGAGATTCTTGTTACTCCACATAAAAATTAAACATGAAATTTTTCTGACATATTATGTCCACATCTAAGCTATTCCCTGTATGTTTCAGTGTCAGCCCAAAATGAAATTTAAAAACCTTGGCATTGTCTGTCTACCCTATTCAAAAGAAACCAAATTTTTTTACTGTGGTGTGATCATAGCCAAGATGTGAAGGTTTGGGGCATATAATTCAAGTTTTGCCTTCTGCAGATTAAGAAAAATAGTCCGAGCAATTACTCCTCAAGCAGACCAAAAGGGAAATGAACGTTGAAATGGAGTCCAAGTCTTGGTTTCAGTCCCAAATCTGTGGGAGAACGTGATAAAAGCTACATCCTCATAAATTATTTTGAGTTGGAAAAACAAATGAAATTTTGCTGGTGCCTTTAAAGAGCCATAGCTGTTGAAATGTTCCTTGAAACAGTATGAAACATATAATGTGTGTGGTCTAAAACAGAATCTATACGGTTGGCTGAATCTATGATTTGGAGAATTAGGATGAAATTTATAATGCTTTATTAACCATGTGTGGACCTTCTAAGAAAGACTTGGGATGCCATAATTTATATCCTCTGTTTGCTTAGATGTAGACACTCATATAAGTGTTAAATGAGTTCAGTTACTCCACACTAGTATGACCTTTTTGGTCTTTTTAAGAAGTTATCTTTTCATTGACAGATCAACATTATGTTTAGAGCTGGGAGAACATCAGTCAGTAATTGTCACTGTTTTTTCCCCTAAGATACAGCCTTTTTGTATCATCTGGACATCACATATATATATATATATATATACACACACACACACACACACACACACACACACACCCTTAGAATACAGATGAAAAATGGGTACCCATGTGAAGTTAACATGTGTGACTCCCAGTGTTTTAATCCCATTCCTATATTTTAAGAATTCCTCACTTTTCACGTCTTGGTAGGAGGAAGATCCTGTCTCCCAGGGGAGGAGGTGAGACTAAAAATCTAGATACTTTCTTTTTTGGCCTCTCTTACAGCTAAACAGGACACATGAACTAGGATTAGCCACTCAGACATAGCTGCCCCAGGTTTGATTCCCAGAGCCAGTAGAACAAAACTCAGGAGTGTTGGAGGATCCATGCTGGAGGCAGTAACAGCAGTTCAGGAAAGCTTCCAGTGGTCAACAAGCAGAGGCAGTCTCTTATTCATTCAGCCCTCATCAGCATGGTTCAAAGCATGATTTGTGCCTGAGGTTCACACTTTACCTTTACCTTGTCTGTTCCCCAAACCAATTTATCCAATCTCCTGGCAATTCAATGAGCCACTCAAAATCCTTTTGTTTATTTATTTATATTTGGTGAGGAGGATTGGCCATGACTAAAATCCATTGCCAATCTTCCTCTTTTTCCTTGAGGAAGAGTGGCCCTGAACTAACATCTATGCCCACCTTCCTCTATCTTGTACGTAGGACGCCGCCACAGTATGGCTTGATGAGCAGTGTGTAGGTCCACACCCAGGATCTGAACCTGCAAACCCTGGGCCACCGAAGTGGAGCGTGTGAACTTAACCACTATGCCACTGGGCTGGCCCATCAAAATCCCTTTAATAACTTTTCTTTCTGCATAATCAACTAAAATCAGTTTGGGCTGCTTGTAACAAGGAATCTTGACTAATACACCATTCTGTGAATGATAGAAATCTAGAGGGCTTTGCAGGAAAGATATCGAGATATGAAATATGCTAGCGTTGTGTATGGAAGTCTTTGAGGGAACCAAGGCATACAATCTCCTAGTCAGAATTACCCTAATAAAATAGTAATAGCTGGTCACTCTAAAATGAAACCAAATAAGTAGTGGATAGCTTTCCCTTGACATGCTTCTTCACCATGATAGCTCAACAGGCAACCTGGAGCCTGCCTACCTCTCCTATTCAGTAATGAGTGTAGGTTTTAGGTAAAGCTAAAGACTTAAAATACATTCCTAAGATTATATTCTGTCTACCCATATACATAGGTGGTGTTACAACCCCATCTCCCAAATAGACTATAAAAATCTTATGCTAGTTATTCTCAATTAGTGTCCCCTGGGAACAAAAAGATTATTCTCCACCCTTCTGTGCCTTTCTCTATTCCCCAGTAGACTTGCCCCGTAGATTGTATCATTTGGTCTCCACAGCCATTTAATTTTCCATTTGTATTGGTCAATGGATGGCAACAATGGTACAATGTCTTTGGCAGAAGTTGTGTCTCACCTTGGCCTCAGTGGCTGCTCAGAGACCCCTTCTATCTGACTCCGCTCTCATGAGTCTCTAATAAACTATTTTCTTGATTTTCCCCATTAGCATTAGCAGTGGTCTCCTGCTATTACTTCTATGATGGCCTCTTACGATTATTGTTCCCTGAGTAACTCAACATCCTTTGTTCCTTTAACTCTAGCCACATCTGTGTAAATACGCCCTTCGTGAAAGTCTCATCATTTACATCATCTTAGCTGAATTCTTTTTTCTGCCGTTATCCTGACTGATATGGGAGTCTAAGGACAGGGGCTGGATCTTACTCATCTTTTAATCCCAGTTATTAGCAAAGCGCCTAGCACACAAAAAGTTTCAGAATACGTTGTTGGGTCTGAACTAAGTGTAAAAGGAAGGCTCTCAGACATTTCACATTTGGACATAGATGTCTGGTTTTGAATGAGCTCCCCAAAATCAATGTCACTGTAGCTTCTAGGACCCTTCCCATTGTGTCTGGAAATAGTGTGATGCAGGAAAATAAGAATGGAACTTGAAGACTGGCAGATCTGTGGAATCCTAAACTAATCATTTAATTTCTCTAGTTTTTTTTTTTTTCTGAGTAACAAAACTGACCTTAAAAGACTGCACTGATTAGTTTATAGGCTGAAGGAATATAAAAACAATGGCTTCAATGAAAGAGTAGTTTATTTCTCTCACACATAATAGTTCAGATAAAAAGCAATTCACATGGTCTGCTCCGTGTGGTCATTCAGCAAACCAGCTTCTTGCCACCTTGTTGCTCTTTCTCACCTGGGATCTTATCTTCCTCTGCTTGGTTGAAGTTGTGTGATGACCAGCACAGAAATGAGTAAGTAAGTACATGGAAAATATGTAATTCCTTTTTAAAAATTATTTTCTTTTTCCAATTTTATATTGTGGTAAAATACACATAAAATTTAGTGTCAACCATTTTTAAGTGTACAGTTCAGTTGTATTAAGTACATTCATACTCTTGTGCAACCATCACCATCATCCATCTCCAGAATGTTTTTTTACTTGCAAAACTGAAACTCTGTACCCATTAAAGCATAACTCTCCATAATCTCCTCCCCCTAATCTCTGGTCAACACTGTTCTACTCTCTGTAAAAATGAGTTCAGCTTTTTTTTTTTTTTTTAGATTTCACACATAAGTGAGATCATACAGTATCTGTCTTTCTGCGTCTGCCTTACTTCATTTTAACATAATGTCCTCCAGGTTATCCATGTCACAAATGGCAGGATTTACTTCTTTTTGAAGACTGAATAATATTCCATTGTATTTTTATACCACATTTTTTCTTTATCCATTCACCCACTGATGGACATTTAGATGGTTTTCATATTTTGGTTACTGTGAATAATGCTGCAACGAACATGAAACTACAGATATCTCCTTCAGATAGTGATTTTTATTTCCTTTAGATATATACCCAGAAATAGAATTGCTGGATCATATAGTAGTTCTATTTTTACTTTTTTTGAGGAAACTCCATACTCTTTTCTATAATGACTGTACAAATGGCTGTGTGTGTGTGTGTGTGTGTGTGTGTGTGTGTGTTGCTTAACAAGACTCTGAGGAAATGAAACACAGACAGTCTCATACTCTGGAGTAAGACAGTAAGGTTTGAATCCTGCTTCCTGACCTTACTATGTAGGTCACCTTGAACAACTGACTTGACTTCTTAACTCTCAACCTCATTTATGACTTACAGACAACAATAATGAGTAATTCATAGAATTTTGGTGATAAATAAAAAAGACAACATATCCAAAATAGTTAGCACAGCATCTGGAACATAGCACTTGCCAAATCAACCATTATTAAGAACTACATATCTGTGGGGACTGAGTAAGGCAAAGATAGGTTTATTTCCCAAGAAAGGCAGGTTGGAGTGAGACACCATTGTAGGCACCACCGTGGTCAGCGGCTGGGCCGAGAAGCTTAAAAGTAGGATTAAGCCTCATGAAGATGGTCATATTCACCTTCACCTAGACCAAGGATGATGTAAGGATTTCAATATATCTAGTGGAGAGCATCAGAGGAAAGACAGAGACACAAACATACAAAAATAGGAAGAAACAGAAGAGAAATGACCACCTTTAACTACTTTAAAATTTTGCCTGGAGAATATTACAAAATTCTAGCAATCACTCATTTCCTCTTCCCAGCTTTAACATTTTTGGAATACTATAGGAATTCTTGGCCTGAACAAGAAAATAAAAAGCTCCAAAGCAAATGTCCTATCCCACAAGGTGGAAGTTTTTCCAGTTTTGGTAGTCTACGGTATCACTTCCAGAGCATTCACTAAAGTCAGTCTCGAGTCAAGGATAAGCAACACACATGGACACACACCTCTTGATGGAAAGCATGTAAAAGACTTTGTGGACAAGTTTTAAAACTTCCACAGGATGTATTATTATATTTTTGGACTCAGGTTCAAATTTTTTACTTTCGTATTCCAGGTCTGGGATACTGAACGCACCACATATTTTGAGATCTAAGACTACATCTTAAACATTATTTAAACAAAACTATTATATAGCACATAATGTATATTTTTAATTATTTTTAATTATGTTTTTAATTATTATGGCATCCCTTATCTCACATTCTCTTTTCAGAGTTTGTAAATATGTATCAAATGTAACAGACAGAATATATTAGCAAGAAAGCGTTTGTCATAGCAAGAACTTTCTCAAAATAATTGTTAAAAATACAAATTAGATGTAAATGTTATGTATTTTTGTAGACGACAGATGATATTAAATAGTCTTGTAAATAAGTTTCCACAAAATGTCCCCCCCTAGAATTACCAGTGCATTAGAAATGATGCACTTGCTAAAAAGCAGTATCCTTGGCCTAAAAGTTTGTATAATCAATTCTATGGTTCACATATTTTAATTGTCATTATTTTAATTCGGAGTTATTCATTTCAATTTGTTCCAGATCAAGTCTAATTTCTGAGTCTGTGGTACTCTGTTTGCTATTTTATGACTTTAAAAGAAACTCAATTTACTGTTTAGTGAAAAGAATATCCTTATTTGGGAAGCCTTCAAATTGTAGAGCTGGCCTGAAAACGATCAGATACAAACAAAATTCACCAAACTTGACTCTAGACTCTTGCTTTTGGTTTGATATGATATGACCCGTGCTCCTGCCCTAATGTAATTCTCTTATCCAGTTCTCATCCAAGCAGTCCCGGGGAAGTTCAGCTTTATGCTTTGAATGTGAGCATCATTTCCTTCCTTAGAGAAAAGAAAACATGAGAGTTTCCCGGAAGGGAAAAGGCTTTATATGAAGGACAAAATGATAACCATGTTCTAATATAAAGGTGGGAGAAAAAATTATCTGTCAAAGAAGAGTTAGAGGTTGAAAACATAAACAAATTATGATGATTCTATAACTTTGATTTTTAATGCCACATATCAATGCCTAGGCTATGGCCACGTTGTTTTAGAATGTTCCTCTCCACCAAGTCCCAGACATCTCTAACCTACAGCACTGTCTGTGCCACATCATGACATCGCATTTTGTTACCACTTTTTGCCATTCCTCATAATTGGTTTTGTATTCTTAATTAACTTTTTTCTTATATGTGAATACTATTTCCCCAACTAGTTCCTCCAAATACCAAAAATTATGTTTTTTTAATGTCTTCCTCACTATCTAATAAAGTATTGGATATAAATATAATAGGTGCTTACTAATTACTTAATTATTTTGGTTTGAATTTAATTAAATTATTGAGAATTCACACATTAAACTCACATCTAAAGAAGGGTAAAAAACTAGCATTGAGTATCAGGATCAGTTTAATTTTGTATAACCAATCTCTTCAAATTAAAACTTTGATGATAAATAAATCCAGTCATGACCCTGATGACCTATTAAAAAAAAAAACAATAATCATTTATGTTTTGACAAAGAATCCACTATTCAGCAATAACATGAGATAAAGGTGATGGGAGTAAAAGTAACTAACTGTAAATTGTCAGAAAAAATAAGTAAAAGCTGATTTCAGTTTTGCTTGTTGACTAAAATTTCCATATTATTTAACTCTGAATAAAAGCAAACTAAAAAGAGTAACTCACAGAAGATAACTTTTAACTTAGATAAGAATGTCACGGGGCTGGCCCTGTGGCATTGTGGTTAAGTTTGTCATGCTCCGCTTTGGTGCACATGTTCACCAGTTCAGATCCCGGGCATGGACCTACACCACTTGTCAGCCATGCTGTGGTGGTGACCCACGTACAATATAGAGGAAGATTGGCACAGATGTTAGCTGAGGGCTAATCTTCCTCAGCAAAAAATAGAATGTCATGATAAGACTCAGAATGAAAACTTCAGGAGTTGAAGATGTTCAAGTAGACTCACAGAAGATCAGAGCATGAAGAAATCTTAAAAGTGCCTAGTATACTTGCCTAACATAAGAGATGAGACATTGGAGACCAAGAGAGCTTCTGAGATGTGCTATGGGTGTGAAAATTAGTGACTAAACCAGGAATGGAAAGAACATGTAACTTTCTGTATGTGCCCTTTTTACCACAATATATAGACATTCACTCATCTATCATGAATAATAATGCACATTGGCTCAATTGTAAATGCTCTTATTTCAAATACCCTGAAAAACTTCTTCTCTCCCAATGAATGCCTCAAATTGTCCATTTATCATCTTTTTTCACCATTTGCACAATATGTCAACAGAGTATTAACTGTTAACCTTCCCAGTTGATAGAGGAAACCTAATTGTCTATGCATACAGTACATCACAAATAAAGGAAACACCTGGGTTGAAATGGACTCTTTACCATTCAAGGCTACTTTTCAAAACTCAATAAAGTTTAGGCAATCAAGAGTGACTTCATATTCAAATACCTCACTGTATTCTTAAAAACTAATTCCACTAAAATTAATGTAAATTTTGACTTTTTTTAAAAAATACTTTTTTTCTTAAATACATTAACTTGTATTCCATGAATGTTCTGGCAAAAGAAAACAAGAATTAACCCAAGTTAAGGGCTTTTTTCTTTAATTTAAGGATGTGTCCCAAATATGTAGTCAAAAAATAATTTCAGAAAATATACTATAAGTAAAAATCATCAGAGTACTCACACAGAGTAGGTAATCAATAAATATGTATTTAATGAATAAAATCAGTCTGCTAGATAATGCTGGGACTTTGATCCCTTTTTGCCTGGGGTCTTACTGTCCAGTAATGTTATAAAAACCATGTACAAAAATAAGTAGGAGCACCAAAAAGTAAGTTATCAGGGCCAGATGTAGATGCATAATACAGAGAATGCATGCTCCAACAGTTCAGGGAAAGGAGAAATGCTTGGTGGAGTGCAGGGGGAGGAACAGCTCACATAACTGGACTGGATGTTGTCGCTACAATGGAAACTCCTCAGAAGAAAATAAGAATGATTCTGCAATTAAATCCTTTGAAGAACTGTTTCACTGTTTCCATATAGACAGCTTTTGAATACAATATGTAGGACAGCATACCAACTAAAGTGCAAAAATCCTTTTCAAAAAACGCATTTTCCTTATTACCTTAGGATCAAATAATAAATAATAATAATAAATGCAGCTTGAGGAGGAAAAGCCACACTCCCATTTATTCCTTTTTGTGTTTTACCTTAAAAGAAGCTTTGATATTTTTATACATCAGTCAGCATCCAGCTCATTTCCGTGCTGGTGTGTTAACCTTCTCCCTCTGGACACTTGGGATATTAATATTATCCTCTGTAACAATCAGCAGAAGAAATAAAGCATTTAGGCAAATACTGCAAATTAGATTAAACTGCAGTTCTGATGTAACCCTGTGACATACAGTTTCTTTCGAATTAAGCCAAATGTACGAGCATTTAATGACTAATCCTTTTAGGTATTTTAATGCCCACATGAAGATTTATTGAGGAGAAAGGGAAAGCATATGCGGTTTTCCGTTAGAGCCTGCCTGCGGGCGGAGGATTGAGCAGATTGGCTTTTTTTAATTAATATTTCAGTTCTTTGTGTTTTGGCGGGGAGGTTGCACGTGGCCCTGGTACTGAACGGACAGCTCCTTTCTCTTGGGCTGTGCGCTGGGGGCTAGCAGTCTATAAGGGCAGTGGCAGACCCCGGAGAGAGAGGAGAGAAAGAGGGGGCAGGAGAATGAGATCAACTGTTGACTCCCCCTCTTATACCCCACACAGCCATAGGCTTCCTCCTCCAGAAATTAGCCTACTGATCTATATTGGTAACATTAGTCATACTAGAAGCCTTCTCAGTTCAGCCACAAAAGGGGAGGAGAAAGCTTGTCAGACCCTCCTCCCTCCCCTGGGCTTACTACAAACAACTTTTCTGATGCTAGGAGGAGACTTTGAAGATGAGAAAGGCAAGTTCGCCTGCATTTTAGGAATCCCTCCTGCAGATGGGAGGATTCTAACTAATGAAATCTCCAGGATCACATTTGTTTTTAACATTAAGAAACCTTGTTGAATAAAGTAATACAATGCACGTGTGTATGTATATATGTATATACATATATATGAATGTGTATGCACATACACATATACATATGTATATGTATGTATAAGAATATATAAAGGGAGATGGAAACAGATGCAGGTAGAGATAGAACCTGATCAACCGATTAAAAATATCCACGATCTTGAAAATCTTCTTTTCTATTTAACCCAATTACACACTGCTTTCAAACAAAGTTTGAATTTTGTTTTAAAGTTCATCTCAGTATGAGAAAAGATGTAAGGAATGGTGATCTATTGGTAACCACACATTGCATTCATTTAAGTACCCTGAAACATTAAAATGTTATCATAGAAATATGAGTTGGAAAATTTAAAGATCTTTTTGACTGTATGTTCAACTTCAGTGCTGATGTCCTCTGAGTCTAGGTCTCCTAAATAAAATACAATAGGCATATATCAAATATGCCACACATTTGTGTTAAACTAAGACCTAGAACATGCATATCTATTTAAACTTCTCCCCTTATGGTAGATATTACCATTGTTCCTCATTTTCAGTTTTCCCCTTCTTCTGGGCATATGGGAAGGTTACACTCTCTCCCTTCCCTATAGTTCATCAGAGCCATGAGACTAGATCTGACCAATGTGTCTCAGGAACAAAGACTTATTTACTTGTGCCAGACACTCCTGACCCCTCCCAACCCCCACGTTGTGATAATGCAGAGCTAAAGATTTCACTAGATCCCTGAGCCTCCAATGGAGGATAGCAAGCAGCCATGGTGAGGTGCACAAATGCACCATGGATTGTATGTTTGAGAGAAATAAACTTTTGTTGGTGTAAGCCACAGAGACTGGGAACTGTTTGTTACCACAGTGCAGCATGTCCTAATGTGACTAATAAACTCCTTTAAAAGAAAAAAACCTGGTAAGCTGACCATGGTCGGAATTGTCAATGACCGAGCTTTCTTGGGACATTATAAACCAACGCTGTTCAACAGAAATACAACATAAGTATTCTTAAATTTTCTAGTAGTCACATTTTAAGAAGAAAAAAGAAACAAGTGAATTTACTTTTGATAATATATTTGTCAATATATCCAAAATATTATCATTATAATCAATGCAAAAATTATGAGGTATTTTACATTATCTCTTTAATACTAAGTATTTGAAAATCAGGTGTGTATTTTATACTTACAGCACATCTCAGTTTGGACTAGTTTCATTTCAAATTGTCAATGCCTTCTAGCCAAAGACCACCCAACACATACCTACCGTTGAAGAAATTGGGTTTATAGCTTGTTGTGGCAAGGGAGGACGCACATCATGGGTCATCATTGGACATCTCAATAAAGGGTGTTAGAAAGAATTTATTATACGATTTAGACTTTGGTTGGGTGATTTCAGAGATGGTCCAAGAAAACAGAGGTTCACACTGGATCGAGTGCTCTCAGAAAGAGGTAAGAACATTATGACTACCTCAATAAACATTTTACAGGGAGAGAAGAAGAAAGCTAAAGCTGTAATTGGTAAAGAAGCAGCAGTCACTCATATTAGCCAGGAGAGGAGTATGTTTAGCATTTTGGGGTTTAGACAGTGTTCATGTTTTGTCTGTGTTCACACTTGGCTACAGACTAGTCTTGTTCATCTTGATCCATCATGGTCACAGAGTGGCCCTGTCTGGTGTCGATATTCTGTGAGATGATTTGTGTTCAACAGAATGCCAAGATCTGACCGTGCGTGACAGGCCAGCCTGTAGCAACACCATGGCCTACCTGATAATACTAGCCCAACATCTGGATGTCACAGGACATTTTGGTTTTTGTTGTTTTGTTTTTATCTCAAAGTGCTTGTATTAGTCTGTTAGGGCTGCCCTAACAAAATACCACAGACTGCGTGGCTTAAACAAAGAAGTTTACTTTTTTACAATTCTGGAGGCTGGAAGTCCAAGATCGAGGTGTTGGCAGGTTTGATTTCTCCAGAGACCTCCTCGGCTTGCAGATGGCTGCCTTCTTGTTGTGTCCTCATATGGCCTTTCCTGGTGCCTCTTCATCTCCTTAATATGAGTCATATTGGATCCACCTTATGGCATCATCTTACCTTAACTACCGCCTTAAAGGCCCTATTTCCAAATATAGTCACATTGGCTATTAGAGCTTCAATATATGAATTTTGGGGGGGACACAGTTCAGTCCATAACGGTGCTCAATAGCCACATGTGGCTAGTCATTATTGCATAAGACAGCACAGTTATAGACAATCTGAAATTAATTGTGTCTATTTGCTAGAGACACATTGACTGGAGACATTTCTCGGTAGAATTAAAAAGATTTTGCAAGTTTCGCTGCCGGTAAAGGAGCTCTGGATTTTCTTTAGTCTTTCTTTTTATTATCTCCTTTCCCTGTAATGTACTGACTCCATGGTAAAAAGTTCTGTGATTAGGTGTTAAGATGGCCCAATTTTCTGCATTGGGGTGGAGTTGCATAAGCAGTTAAATAAAGCGAGTGAAACAGCTCCCTATTCTTTAGATTTCATAATGTCCAGTCAATGAATCACTTCTTAAGAATAGATTTTATGGTGTCATATGAACCCTAACTCTGTCATTCCAGGTCCATTCTTCCCAACCCAGTAAGAGTCATAACGTAGCCTCTGTCTCATGTTATGTATACCACTCAAGGAGAGAGAGGATGAACTTTCTACAATTATTTCCTAATAGGCCAGCTATCTGTGGAAGTATGAGTAGGTTCCATGTCTCTGGAAAAACACAGATTTTCGAGTGATCTTCAGTTTGCTGATTTTGAAAAGGGAGAAAAAAATGTTAGAGTGAACAATTCAAAATCCCAGACATCTTTAAAGCTTGGGTTATTTGGGCCGCCATAATCTATACAACAATAGCAAACAAGCACACTGTCAAGGTATATAATTTCCACATCTCAAGGATTTCGAATTTTGCTGTCAATTGCATCTGAGACACACTTGACCTTGTCAATGAAAAGTACATTAAAATGATGCCTCTCTAGCACTCTGCATCACTACTGCTCCTTCACCGCCAGGGTCCAGATAATTAATGGAAGAACTTCCTCCTCTAAGTCAAAATTGAATGTGCCGGGGCAGAACACCTACATGTGCTTAGTTTTGTCGCCATCTAAATCTTAGCATTCAAATTGGAACACACTCCTAAAAGACTAATGCTGTTTCAACCTATTTAACTAGGGAAAGAAACCTGTTCTCTCTAACTGCTGGCACATAAATATATGAGAAGTAGATAGTGTTCGATCATACAAAGAACCTTACACTGTATTATTTAGCAGAATCTCTGCATTCATTACAGATATTTCTAATATATGGTACATATTTAATACATCACAGTCCATACGTGTTTCCTGTGCCTGGTACTAGGGAAAAGTCTCAGTGCTGGATTTAGTCCTAATTCCTCCAAAAAGGAGGGCTTGAGAGGTATGTTTTTCAAATCTGAAGATAGCAAAGCATTAACCCATACTGCCCCACTTCACTGAACTTCTTAAAATGGACATTCCATGACATGACCTACTCTTAGCCACATTGGCAGGATACTCCTAAGGGGAACAGATCCCAAGAATCAATAGTGTGGGCTGCCTTCTTTTCTGTGGTAATTTCTTCAGTAAAGACTCTCTATCTGAAGACAGAGAGAGAAAAGGAGTGAGTGGTTGAGAGCAGGAGAGAAAACTGATGGAAAGAGGATCACCAAAAGGCAGGAGTGGCAATAGGCTGTTTCTGGGATTGCAACCGCCATCCTTTGCAGAGAACATTGAGGGACAGGGGAGATTCAGTAAGGTGCCTGGGGTTCCCTCAAGGTTTTTCATGACGTTAGATTGGAGAAGAGGCCTGAGCAAAAGGTATCCCCTTCTGAATCTAGATTTCTAGAGCACAGTCCTCTGACACGGAAATCAGCAGAAATGTCTACAATGAAGAAGATAGACAAACCAGAATTTAGTGTTGGAGAGGATAGGTCATGGAAGAGAAGCAATACTCTTCATCACTATTAGGGTTGATACAAACCCAATGAAGAGGCTTGGCCTACCAGCAGGAAGGTGACTTGCAGAAATAAGTCAAACCTAATCATTTTAAAGCACATTATCAATTACAAAGTTGTTTCATATATATTTACCCCCATTTAATACAATCTGGCTGTGAAAGAGAGCAGAGTGGTTAAGTGATTTGTCTGAAAGCCAATCGGTGGCACAATCTGTGCATTCTTCGCCATCCTCCATTTGCTCAACGGAAATCAAAACAGAGAAATTCAACCTAGCAATTGTCTAATGCTCATGTGATGCCTGTAATCAGAACTGACTTGGGAGGAAGGGGCATTACCATAGGCCACAGAAGACGGCAGGACCAAAGTAGGAAAAAAGTTTTTAAATGGAGTGTCCCATTGGGTAAGACGTGTAATAAAGCAAAACTGGCACAAACTTCTGGACAATATCCCTGGGCATTCCAGGCAGCAGAGAGATAGTCGGAAACAAAGGAATAAGGTAAATATGGATGGACCAGGAGTTTCAAAACAAAACTATTCAAGGGTAAGTAAAAGACAGACGTGAGGTCTAAACAGCATGCACAGAGCGTGGAGATTCAGCAAGATTACATAATGAAGTCAAGAGAGTGTAAAGGCAGGCACTAGCACAGCCAAGTTGAAGAATAAAAGGACGATTGCACCAGAGATTAAGATAAATAAAATAATAAGGCATTGTTCCAGTACATAAGGACAAAAAGGTCAATGGAAAAATAAACGGGACCTCTGAGAGGCTGCTGGGGTAATTGACAGAAGAGGCAGACAAAGCTCTTTTAGTTTAAAAAAAAAAAAAAAGTAACTGGAAGCCTTGGTTGCCTCAAAACTCCCCAAGGCTACTAGGAGGGAGAAGAGACAGGGGCTTGGGTCAGTAACCAGATAGATCCACAGGGATGGTTAGAAGGTAGGGGGTGAGATATGTGCTAGGGTGGCCAGGACTTGAAGTATTGCAGATGGAGAAGCACACCCCACCCCCACCCCATGTCACTGAGAAGATGCCCAGGATATTGAGGCAGAGGTGAGACAGAAACCTTAGGAGATTAGAACAGAGGGAGCTAAGTCAGAGCGGAATCCCAGGAAGGCATACGGGGTCCCTAGGCAAAAGTGGGGAGAGAGAAGGCAGAAGAGAAGGATGGAAAGAGAGTGAGGGAGGAAAGAGAAGAGAGAGTGAGAAGAAAGAGGGTGAAAAATGAAATTCAAAATTTTTAAATGTTAAGCCAGGAGGAAATACTAAATAGCCACAAAAGAAAAGAAACTGGGGTGTGGAGGAGGAGGACTGCGCCGTCCCTTCCCTGGATCATGACGGAGAGGCTTTGGACTGAGTGGATGGGAGCATCTGAGTTGGAGCTCCGGGCCTGGCCTTGTCGCTTGCTTAGCTGTGTGGTTTTGTACCTTATCCTTCAGCGAAGGGTAGGATCTTATGGCCTCTGAAGTCTCTCCCAGCCGGATTTTCTTTGCTGCCATCTGTCCAAGGGCCGGGAAAACGGACCCTAGGGAAGCGAGGATACCCTACTAATAACGTCTCTCTTCAGGGACCTCCTTAACAGCGCCTTCCTTCCAAATAATAATACCCAACGTCTATTAAACACTTCCCTCGGTCCAGGCAGATCGAAGGGATACATATGTATTTACTTAAGCCTCACAACAACTGGACGAGCTAAGTATCAGTACTATTTTTCCCATTTTACAAGTGAGAAAATTAAGTAACTGGCTCAAGTAGAATCAGAATTGAAGCCCAGGCCCCCTGGTTCCAGATCCAGCGCTCCTACTGCCGCTCAGTTAGCAACCTTGGTTAGGGTGGGATCCCCGAGGCCCGCGCTGGATCCACAAAGCCGCAGCCGCGGCGGGACAGGGGAGCGGGTGCAGGAGGAGACTGGCGGGTACCGCTGGCCTGGCTCCGGGGGGCGCGCCGCAGCCTCGGCGGATCCATGCGGGGCCGGCCGGAGCCACTGACTCCGGGAGATGGAGCCGGAGACCGACCGGCCGCGGGGCGGGGCGGTACAGGCTCTGGAAGCCCCGCGCACAGCCGGTCACCAGGAAAGAGACTGGTAAGATGAGAGAGGCTGGATTTGCGGCCGCAGGAGTCCGGAAGACGTCTGCTCGAAGGCGGCAAGATGGCACCTCCCTTACTGCCAAAGAAACTTGGACCAGGCCTCCATGTGGGTATTTTCTGTTGGGCTTCTAGAAAGGAATGGAGGCGTGGGATAAAAGGAGGAAATTAAAAATTTGGAAAAGTTTAGATGCAGCAGCAGAGCCAAGAAGGTGTAGTAGGGGAAAAAAATTATGGATCTGAAGCCAAAATCACTGAGTTCAAAGCCCCGTGTGACCTTGGCAATGACCCATCCCTCTTTGAGCATCCCTTTCCCGGCTGCCTACCTGCTGGGGGGAGGGAAGGTCTTGAGCAACCGCCAAGTGCTTCAGTTTCCTCGTTTGCGCTCATACCGATCTCATACTAATGCTAATACCTAGTACACCGACCTCCCAATCCTTACCTCACAGGATAAAACCCCGTAAGGATGAAATGATGGGATGCTTCTAAGCAGCTTGGATGCGGGCCTGACATGCGTTAAGTGCCCAATAAATGTTAGCTGTTGCGGTCGTTATTCTTTGCTCTATAAAAAGAGTAATCATTATGCAAGTCCTCCCTACTTGAGTTGAGAGTGGGAGTCCCTACTTGTAAAAGTGCTCTGTAAACCAAGGCTCCACACGCCACCGGATGGCGCACAGATCTACTCTCCCAAACCCTTAGTGCGCTACGAGGTTAAACAGCTGAAGGAAGAGAGAGAGGACGAGCGCTGCCCCTTCCGAACTCACGTGGTTCTTGGCTGCAAGGGGCCAGTTTCCCAAGCGAGAGCAAGGCCTTAGCCGAAGAGCCGGCTTCCCGCCTCAGAAGCGCAGCCGGCCAGGAGGCCTCCAGGGCGCCGCGCGCTACCGAGCACGCCGGGCTGCCTGGGGCCGAGCGCCCCCCGACGCCGTGCGGCCGGCGAGGCAGGCTCCGCGGCGCCCCGGCTGCGGGGAGGGGATGGGCGAGTCCGCGCTCTGCCTGGGTCCAACTCGGCAGCTGTTGCAGAAGGGCGAGGAGTCTGCCCTCTCTGATGAGGGCCTCGGCTCCAAGTTTCACTGTTATCAAAGAGAAGACTTTAGACGAGAGAGTTCTATTTAATTTTCAACTAATACGTTCTCAAGGCTTTTTAATTGCTTGCAAACGCATCTTTTCTGTACGATTATGGAATCCAGGTTGCCTGTCGGCCCCAAGGCTAAGACGGAGTACAGATCGGCGTTAGGCTTGTGACAAAACAGCCCAGAGGGCGGGGTAGGGTAGCGCAGGAGGAGGTTTAAAAAAAAAGTAAGAAAAAGGAGTTTAAAAAAATCAATGACGACACTTAAACTGAAATGACTGGAGAATCTGTCAGAAACGTTAATTTCCCCTAAATATCCCAAAGCTCTTTTTAAAAATGATCTGCCTTTTCTCATTTGCAATTAGGTAACGTTTTACGAAAAGTAGCCCTCTTGTTGTCGAAAGTGAAATGGGGATGGGGGATGGATTACCGAGAGGAGGTACAAGAGTTATCAAATCCTAACTGGAAAGAGGAGGGGAGGGACCCTTCGAAAGACAACCAGAGTCAGCATCAGCTCAAACTAATAGAAGTAAGAAAGGCGAGCAATTCATTCTTGACTGGGGCCGAGGGGGTGGGGTACGGGAGGGGATGGGACAGGACTGGACTGACCTCGAATGTCTGCACATACTCGTGCTACCAAGCCTTTTCTCTTCAAATATTCTGGTCCTTGTAACTGGGTCAAGTTTTAGATTCTTGGCTCCTGCCCAGAATTTTCCTGGTATTTGGAGCACTTTTCTCCCTCCACCTTGCCTGATGAGGAAAAACGAATGAACCAGGGATTGGGATGCTGTACGGTGGACCCAACATATTTGCCTTTCCACCACCTGGAGGATTGCCCCTACCCAGGGCATCAGTAACTGGGAGAGATTAGGAGAATCACACCTGAGGAGATCCTTGGATAAGAAGACCTTTCCATGTCATTAAAATCCTGAGTCACTGTGAAACCTGGACCTCTCTGGCAGAGGGCCCTGAGAGCTCCTTCTGTGACTGGCTCTTGGAGACCCCAGGCTGAGCTTGTCTTAAAAGCTTATCCAGAGTGGAGGCACTCAGAGGGCAAGGGATTCACAAAAAGGTGGAAGGGTGCCTGAGAGAGAGAGAATCAGACACTACTAAGACATAGCACAGCAGTCATTGGTTTTCTTTGGATCCTCTAAAGGCAGCTCTGCTCTTTATGTGCATTCTAAGTAAGGAGTGGAAAGAAAGAGGTTTGGATTAGGAGAGGTACTGATATCCAGGTCTACTAATGTCCTCTCATTTTCCTTTGTGGAAAGAATATCTGCCTACGATGTTGGATCTTCAGTGCTCCACTGTTGTCCTACGCAAGTACCCTTCCAAAGCTAGGGTCTTTGTGATCATGAAAATTGTCTCCTGCTGTTCAAACTCATGTCTGGGTTATGGAACTGCATGCCCCGCTGGAGCAGAGCACACTAAATGTCACTCTTAGACAATGTATACACATGCTCTCTTAAGGCGTAAGTTTAATGGATTCAGTCTCAGGTCTTCCTTCCTCTAAAGATGGAAGGAAGGGAGGAAGGAAGGAAGGAGGGAGGGAGGGAAGGAAGGAAGGAAGGAAAAAGAGAGGGAGGAAGAAAGATACTCTGGTTGATTCATGTGTGTGAATATATCCAAGGGAATATTTTTGGTTGAAAATGTCCAAATAATTACAATCCTTAACTACTCTACCTCAGTTAGCATTATGCAGGCAATTTTGTGGGTAAAGTCTATTCAAGCAACAGGAAAACAAATAAAATCCCTTTGGAGGAGCAAAAGAAATCCTACATACGAATAAGGAGGAGGAGGAGGAGGAGGAGGAGGGGATACATGTTTAATAAAGCTAGGGTAGACACTTCTTTGCTGGTAATTGTCTACCAACCTCAAAAACGCAGTGGGTGGCAGACCCTTTCATTGAAGATGCTTGGGATTAGAGGAAAACTGGGGTGACTTGTATGATAACCAGCCCCTAAGTTCAGGAAGAGACTGAGCTTCCCAGACCAGTGTGTCAACTGTAGGAAACAGTTCAGAAACTCTCTTCTCTAGCTCTGGATCCTAACCAAAACAATGATAGATATACAGATTTCTCTGCAGATTCCTAAAGCGACTGCGGGAGAACAGTCCCTCCTGGGTGTGGAGCATGAAATCAGAAGGCAGAACAGAAGCTCTGAGTGCTAAGGGAGATCCTCTCCAGCTTCTAGGCCCAGGCTGGCGGGGTTTCTCCCGTGCTTTTATGAGCTATCTCGAGTGGGCGGGAGCCAGCCGGGCCTCGGGCTCAGGCTGGGATGCTCACTACCGGTTTCCCGAGGGAGGGAGCCCCAGGCGATTGTCACTGTGTCTCCAACTCGCCGTGGCCAGTTAATTCAATTACGCCGCCCACTGGAGGATGTGTGGCCAATCGCTCTCCCGGAAAGGGGCAAAGCAGAGAAAGAGGAATTAGCTTTGCTGAAAAGCCCAGCCTTTGGGTCAAGCAGGATGGCACTTATTAATTGCTCAAGACTATTAATTGGATGGGAAGGGGAGACGGGGGGGGGGGGGGGGGGGCTGTCTGACAGAACAAATCCCGCGCGCGCGCACATCACACACACGCAGACACCAAGCACACCACACACCTGCCTCGATGAGTTTCTTTAGAAAAGGGGCGCGCCGAGCAACCCCAGAGCAGATGGAAGGGAGCGCTGACCAGTATGTGCATATGGCGCGGATGATTTCCCCAACTTTTCTTTCAAGGATAAACAGCTTTTTTTTTTTTTCTTTCTTTCTTTCTTGGTTGGGATGAGGCAAGAGGGAGCAGTTGGCCAAATGGAGTTTCCCTACAGTTCAGACGCTGGTGTGGGAAGCTGGGACACTGGGGTGGGAGGAGAGCTTCCCAAAGGAGATGTGGGCCCCGGCAAAGCAGACCCCTAAGCTGAAAGAGATGCACTTTACCCTCCCGCTTCATTTCCTTTAAAGACAAATACAAGTTTTTTCTCATTCTGCGTGATCTTTACTTTCCTCTAATTCCACGAGGGGTTCAAGAAGCACAGTAAATGAAGCCCTGGACGCCTTTTGTCTTGGTATCTAGAAGTCACTGGGGAAAACGGGGTTGGGGTAGGGAGTGGAATGGATTGCCAGTTCTGGCGTGATGTCCTGAAGTATTCAGACGAACGAGACAACTAGAGGTCATCCTGTGGATGTCCTCTGCACCAGGCCGGAGCCCGTTATCAAGAGTATCAGAAGTGAGGGGGCTGCATGTGGCTCTTCTCCCGGACGGGGACAAACACTCGAGCCAGACGCCCTGGGACAGCAGGCAAAGCTGGCGGCCACGACATCCTGAGCCTCCCGGGGGAGACGGTTTTGCTGAGGTCTGCTGCCTGGACCTAAGCTGGCGAGGAAGGTCCCTTCGCCTTCAATGAAGATGTATCTGACAGTGGAGGAGTTGGGGGCGGGGGTCGCGGGTTGTCTGAGTAGGGGCCATCCTTTTCCATCTGAGCTCAGACTTACTGGGAAACCAGCATCATCCACCAGGAAAAGCGCGTCTAGCCATTCCCCAGATAACCTGTGGGCCCCACAAGTTCTTGGGGGAGGAGAGGTCTGTACCTCCGCAGGGGCGGGGGTTCCTGGCGTAAAGTCGTGGAGCCAGGCCCCAGCTCCCATGGACGGTTATTTATTTCGTCTGTGGGCAGAGTATGGAGGCCTCACTCAGTCCTGGCAAACAAAAGATTCCGCTGCAAGCATTTTGGGATTGAGTCCCTCAGTGTCAACGGCACTCGTTTTACCCCTCCTACTTAAAGACCAAGTTGGGCATTCTTCCTTTTCATCTTCATTGGGCTCTCAGTCTCCTGACTTCATTAGACCAAAACATGGAATTTCAAGAAGTTGGGGGCTGGGGGGGCTGGCGCTTGCGCACCTTGAAAAAGGGAGCAAGTGTTGGCTACTGACCCTTGTGCAGGGCTGAAGCATCACGGATCTCCATTTCAGACAGTGCATTTCAATTCTTGTCGTGTGCCTTTGTCCATTTATATAAAGCAAAGAGCGCTGAGTGACAACCCCAGTTAGCCTGCATGAGCAGATCCTAATAAACCCTCTCAAACCCCGACCTAAAAAAAAAAAAAAGCCACATGCCTATTTGCCTGCGGCTTATTATTAAGACACCTTCTCAGCTTAAATACTTAAAAGCTAACCAAATGAAATGGCAATTAAGACTAAATTACTCCTTCTATCTCTGAGATGAGTCTGTGGGGCCAGCCAGTTCTTAGGAGATGGACAGGGCTGGAGAGCAGACCTTGCAAAACCTCAGTATTTTGGGCTTGTAGCCACCACTACCCCCTTCAGGCTCCAGACCATTTGCTGAGGGAAGCCAAATTTGAACGAAGTAAAGCTCAAATACTGTTTGAAAGTCGAGAAATCCTCCGAAGAGATCGAGATAGGTGTGCAGTGCCTCCTTCCTGCCAGCTCTTTGTAAAATATAACTATCAAACATGTAAGGGTTATTTTGGGGTAATGGTGTTCAAATACCTGGTGCCACTGCTAAGTGGTCTATGCTCCCCTCACCCCCCATCCAGCACTGTTTCTGAAAGGGAAGAAGGAAAACACAAAAGAGGGGGAAAATGAGTTGGGTTGGGGAGTGGAAGACAAAGTTTTACCTAAATGTAGAATCTTGTCACACGTCTTTATTCTCTCATATTTTTCTCAAATATATTACCAATTACACCATTTCTTTATGATGGAAACTTGGGACTGTCCATCATGGTTATTTATTTTAAAAGCTGCTGAAAGTGTAAGCTACTGCCGGGTGTTGCCTTTAAAAAAAGGCAAAAGAACCCAAATTCGATGTAAATATGGAAAGAGCAGTATTGTTTCCACTTGGGCAAAAGCAGACACCCCAATCTGGGTGAAATTGATTTGGGTGCTTGTTGGAAAAAAACAGCTTTCAGCATCCAGCGAGTGGAACCAATAGGAATGAACACTTACTCATGTAAAAGCAAGCTTTAATTTATATATATTTCTATCTCTAATATACACATATCTGGGCTAGATCTTTATCTTCACAACAAAATGTGTGCAAACGCTCTCTGCAGAGATGAGTCCCCACCTTAGTCAGTATAGAAAAGCATGATAAAGGTTGGAAAAAATGGATAAAAATGTTGAAAGAACCTCCAGTTCCTTATTAGGCGAAGATACAATATTTATTCCTTGTCTCCTGGGATAAATCTCTTCTGCCTATTGTCCTCCCAGTTCTCAGTGCTGATGCTTAATTTTCAAAACTTCTATATTACCAAGGGACCTACGACATCAGCCAAAGAAATACTCAGCAAGTACAAAATCTGTTCCAGGGAGCTGCTTTTGTGCAGAGGGAAAATTTTGTTCCTACAGGTTTTTAAGTGGGTACGAGGCAAGGAGCTCTCTGATCCGGGCAAAGCCATTACAATTTAGATCTCTTATCTATAGAACATTTTTTTTTCCTTAAAAAAATTGGAAAATACAAGAAGTTTGGATTTTTTTCCCGATTCTTTTTTTGGAGGGGGAAATTGCATCGTAAGCTTTCGGAGAAACCCAACATGTCAACTACCTTTCCGGGACTAGTCCACGATGCCGAGGTATTATTACTTTTTTTTTTTTTTGAGCGCGCGTGTGTGTGGCGGCGGCGGCGGTGGCGGCGGCGGTGGCAGCTCCCCCCGTCTCTAATCTATATTGGACCGTTACGTTTAATTATAATCTGGCTTTCGGGGGAAGTTAAGGAAGGAAAGGGGAGAAAGTTCGTTATGACATCTGTCGCCAGGAAGGGCAACTTTCTGCCACGTTAAGAAACGTTTGCCATAATGAGGGGGAAAACATAATCCTAATAATAAAGAAAGGGAGGAGGGGTGAGGAGAAAGAGATAGAAATGGGAAAAGATACTCAGAAAGGAAAAGTAAAGAGATTGATGGGGGGGCGGTAGGTGGACAAGGGGGGTGGGGAACAACGCACCCCTTTTGGAATGGGCTTATTCTAGAAAAGTGAAGCAGAAAGGGGGGGGGTCGGATTCCTTGCCCCAAATAGTTAAGGAAATGAGCAAGTTGAGGGATTTACACAGACTGGATTTTTTAAGTATATGGACCATGATTTTGAGCAGCTCTGGCGGAACGGCTCAGCACGGACAGCCGCGGCGTCTCGGCGCTGGGATCTGGTGGCGGTGGCCAGGCGCGGGCCCGCACTCTGTGCGTGTGGACTCTGCCCTTCTGCTCCCCGCGGCCCCGGAGTCGGTGGCAAACCTGGCTCCCAACGCCCAGCTCCTTGCGCAATTTGGGCAGGGGCTGCGTGTGTGTGTGTGTGCGCGCGCGTGTGTGTGTGTGTGTGTGTGTGTGTGTGGTGGCACCCGCACCTATATAGGGTGGGGGATTTTTTTTCTGCTCTCTCGACTGTGAGGACGAGGCCGCCCACCCCCAGTTCGCCCGCTCGCAGAGGCTCTCTGGCACAGGCGTTGAGCCCCGGCTGCCGCTCGGCCCGAGCCCGGAGCGCTCGCCCTCCTTGGGGAGCCCGAGCCAGCGCCCGGCTCCGGGAGAGCGGCGCCTTGGTTGCAAAATGACAAACCTCAAGTTTTTCTGCTCTCCCTTTTCCCCCTCTTCCTTCCAGATACGTCACGACGGATCAAACAGCTACCGTTTGATGCAGCTGGGCTGTCTGGAGTCCGTAGCCAATTCCACTGTCGCCTATTCCTCCTCCTCTCCTTTAACTTACTCCACCACCGGCACCGAGTTTGCGTCCCCCTACTTCTCCACTAACCACCAGTACACCCCGCTCCACCACCAGTCCTTCCATTACGAGTTTCAGCACAGCCACCCGGCCGTCACCCCCGACGCCTACTCTCTCAACTCGCTCCACCACTCGCAACAGTACTACCAGCAGATCCACCACGGGGAGCCCACCGACTTTATTAACCTGCACAATGCGCGGGCGCTCAAGTCGTCCTGCCTGGACGAGCAGAGGCGGGAGCTGGGCTGCCTCGATGCCTACCGCCGCCACGACCTCTCCCTCATGAGCCATGGCTCTCAGTATGGAATGCACCCAGATCAAAGACTCCTGCCAGGGCCCAGCCTGGGGCTGGCCGCCGCGGGAGCAGACGACTTGCAGGTAAATAAGCATGCAGCGAATTTGTCTGCGCCCTCCCCTCTTCGCCCTCCCCCTCCCGCTCCGTTAGTGCTCTGACTGTAAGCCTTCTCTCTCCCTCTCCCTCTCCCTCTCCCCCCCCCCGCCCCCCGCACACACACCCCACTTATGGAAAGTTATCAAAACAATTAGAGGAGGCGTGTGCCATTCTGTCCCTCTCATTGGATCAAGGCATTTCACCTGGAGGCTCGGGAGTCCGGCTAGCTTCGGGCCCCCACTTTCCGTCGGTCTGCACAGAAGTCTTTTGTGTATCCACATTTCTGTCCCTGAGGGGATGGGGTGGGGGAGATCAAGGAGGCTGAGCTTGGGCCAACTGGACTCTAAGACCCGATAAGTTGATGACCAATCTTACCCTCAGTCTCGGTGTTTTTCCGGGTCCACCCGCGTGTCCCAGGCATTTGTCCCAGCCTGAGCTTGTGGGGAGCTTACTATAAATTGGGGGGCTGTTTTCCTCTCTGGACGTAGTTGGGACGTTGGGCTATAGCAAAGTTTCACCAAATGTAACTAGATTGCTGTGGAAAGGATCGCAAATGAAAGCCTCAAAAATTTACCCCAGTGAAAGGACATGCACAATGCACTTTGCCGGGGCGTGGGGTTGAGCGCAATTCTCTCCGCCTGAGGAGCGCCCAATCACGCCGCCCAGCTGGGTGATTCACAACTTTATTTTTCCTCTTCAGGCCATTAACTTTTACATAAGATGCAACTCTTTAAAAAGAAGGAAGTGAAGAAATGGAGGAAAATAGAGAGGGAAAGAAAAGAAATAGGAGGGGAGAGAGAAAGGAGAAAAGGAAGGGAGAGAGGAAAATGAAAGAGAGAAAAAGAAAAGAAAGAAAGAAAGAAAGAAAGAAAGAAAGAAAGAAAGAAAGAAAGAAAGAAAGAAAGAAAGAAAGAAAGAAAGAAAAAGAAAGAAAGAAAGAAAGAAAGAAAGAAGAAAGAAAGAAAGAAGAAAGAAAGAAAAAGAAATTCAAATACTGTGGAGGCCATCACTCAACCAAATACCTCTCTCCTACTTTCTTTCTTAATGCACTTTGCGCATTCTTTACAACAATAGAATTCATAATTATGCAAACATATCGTCACAGCCACATTTCAAACAAAGCCCACAAATGCCCAAAAAGGAACCCAGAAGACATGAATTTGTAGCTTCTTTTGGGTGAAAGTTCAGCTCCACCTGCGAGTCCCTACTTTTTTAGTCCACACAAAGCTGGCCACCCTCTCCGCAGTCTCCACAAGGAAAGGGGAGATACCCAAGGAGCACAAGTTGGAGATGTAGGAGATGCCTTGTTGCGCACAGAAAATCTTTTCACCTCATTTACCTCCGAGCAAGGGACTATTTTAAAATTAAAGTGAAAGCCCTTACAATCCCAACAAAGAGCCATAGCTGCAAGATCGGCACACAGGAAAAAAGATTTGGCTCCATAAACCTTGACTTTCTACATTTATATTCACGAAATAATTTTATACGCTCAGGGCATTTTTACATTTTTCACAAGGATCTCCTTATGTCTCAAGAGGAAAAAAACCTGCCATTCAATGCTTAGCTCAACTAAAACCTATTTACTCCTTTTAATAGCCGCGTCTGCTGCTGATTTTTTTGTATCTGTACAAATTTTTTTTCTGTGCTAGGCACAAAGGCGGGCATTTTTCAAAAGAGGGGATTAGAACATTTGCAAGCACCAGACAAAGAGCGAATCCCGTGCAAAAGAACACCGTAGTTTATCCAATTTTCGACTTAGTGCCATTCAACTGGTCATTTATGCAATGTCATCCGACCAGACAACATGTTTTACTTATGAGGGGGAAAAGTTTGTTAAGTGAGGAGACCAAGATTTGTTTCTTCTAAGAAAATAAACATCTTAACGGTGCGCCAAAGAATGAGAGCGAAAGAGGCTCACTTCCTTGGAGAGCTTCAAGGTCTTTACCTGGTACATTTCAGATATTTTGAAACCTTTTTCTCAGCCTAGGTCCTTTTAATATTCTTAATGTCCTTTTTTCCATTTATTACTCATACTAAGGGAATATTCGTACTGAGAGAAACACTCCAAGTAGTATACTAGAAGAAACAGAGCAGTATGGTATACGATATATTTCTGGATCCAGACATATCTATATATGTATATATATATCATTATATATGATATATATATATATATATATGTATGAAGCAAGTTGTAAATCTGGCAAGTTATTTTCTTCCAGTCCTCCCGGACTTAGTTGGCAGAATGAAAAAGAAAGAGAAAAAAAGTCATAGCTACTTTTAAAGAGAAATGGGGAGGGGATGTGTGGGAGAAACCCGTCTCTCTCCTTTTATTTCTTCCTTTTTAAAACATTCATCAGCATATGCCTCATTTCAAATGCAACAAATGTAAATATACTTTTCCCTGCACAGAATTTTAAGTGAAAGTCCAATGGTTTGGAGGGCGGTCTAAGTCTGCCTAACAGATGCAAACAGTCTTGTGGCTTCAGTTCCATCTTTGAGTCCCCTAAAAAGATTTGCTATGGCCAACAAAGGAAACTGTCACACCTTTTCCCATCACCGCTTTAATTTATGCTCAGTCTCCAAGTTTTTTTTTTTTCATATTGATTTGATAATCACTTTAAGGCAGAACATTTAAAATAAGAAAGAGCTCGTGAGTAGGTTGAAAAGGGGGGTCTTACAGGCCTGCCTCAATATGGTGAAAGTGGGGAAACGAAAGGGAGCCAGGGCTGTAAAGGTTGTTTTGTAAAGTGGGTTTTTATTATGCACCGACTCTCTCCGCATTTACTTAACTCTTCACGGGCTGTTGGGTAGGTTAACACCCTTCAAGGCCTCTTTCATGTCCAATACCTCGTTTGTTTGTAAAGGAAAATGAGCCTTTAACACATTTCGACTCAGGGGGAAGAAAAGACAGAGAAAGAGAAATTTTTATTTTTCTTAATCAAAACTCAGCAAACCCTTTCCTCCTTCCCAGCTCAAGTGGTCACTCAATCTATTAGGAGCCTGAAGATCTAGGGTGAGCGAACCTGAAGGTGTTTCCTCTATAAGACACATTTTGGGTAGCATCATAGGATGCTCCTACACCTAGGGTAAAGCAGAACCCTCACAAGATATCTTGAACCCTGCACTTGAAATGATTCCTCTGAGCTCCCCAGAAACCCACAGTGCCAGACCTGACACTTTTGGTATAATTTGCCCCATGCAGAAAGTGCCGTGGAAACTGTCTGTATGTAGGCTATATGCCTTGATGGGGACTCAAAGGGCTTCTCATTCTCTTATGCCAAGATGAAAGGTACTCAGGCACTTTGAAGTGCAATATTGTATGGTGTTGTAAAATGCATACTTTAAGATTTATTCAACTTTTAGATTGTGGTTTTTCTGGCAATTTTCTTCCTTAAAATCGTGCGTGGTGCCAAACTTGCTCCAACTCAATGTTGCTTTTAAATGTCTACTATGGGATTATGAGGATATAGGGCTCAGGGATGGGGCAGATTGAAAGACTTAACTCATGTGGTCATACCTATTAATAGCTATTTGGGTGATTTTATTTCTTTTTTTTTTAATTAAGGGCTCTGTGGAAGCTCAGTGTGGGCTTGTTCTCAATGGCCAAGGTGGAGTGATAAGAAGAGGTAAGTCACAACATGTTAAAACTAAATATTCTTCTCTCGTCTGTTACTTTGTTTTGAAGATCTGGTGGTGCTTTTAAACATCAGATCCCTTGTCTGATGACTAAGAAAACAGCTACTCTTGGTCAATTACTCGTCCCACACAGACATACCCACATTAAAAAGCTTCCCTTTCTCCACTGAGGCTTGAACCCAGCCTGTGCCCAAAAGACCTGTGATCGAAGAGATTTGCAGTTCCTCATGGAACAGTGACAGAATCAAAGTTAGAGGCAAATAAAAAAAAAAAGAAAAGAAAGAAAAAATCCTTCTCACATCCCCTTCCCCCATCACCACATCCTCGAGCAGAATTTCTGGTCTTTTTTAGCCCTAAATGTGCCAGCCACAGCCTGGGTGTTTGAGGTGATGGTGTTAGCTTGAGGCTTTGAAGGATTCTGTGAAAGGCTAGATTCGTTGAGGCTTCGGGGAAGGCTAATGAAACACCAATATTGTAGCTGCCCTTATTTTTTTAAGTGTCCAGAACATTTCTTTCTTTAAAGGAGGGTGGGAGGAGGAGGTGGTGTTAACTGTACCAGATAAAGCTTTCTTGTTCCCATCTGTTGAGGAAAACATCTGAATCCAGAGTTACCCTTGGAATTGGAAGGTGGGGGGAAGGCAAGAGTTGAGAGCTGTTGATTTCAGCTCAGACACTGAAGGGGAGCTGCATCTCAGACGTTCCATTCTGACAAAAGGTTTTGAACTATGACATTTTAAGGGCCTCAAGGCAGTGCAGATTTTGCTGGCTTCCCCACTTAACTGTACCCAGAGCCTCTGAAGCTTATTTTCCTAGCAAACTGAGTAACCCGAGGAACACACAAGGCAAGGGGGACCAGCTGTTATCCCAACTTCATATGAATTAATAAGATGTGGCCTATTCACCAGGACTAATTCCAGCTCCAGGGCCGCAGTTGTCTTTAGTAACTGAACCACTAAAGACTGAGTCACTTCTGATGGCACCAGATAAATGTCCTTCAGTCCCTCTCCATCTCTTTCAAAGCTTGTTGAAAGATTTCAGTGCGTTTATTGGAAACGCATTGAGAGAAAGCAGTGTAATCTTTCACGTTTAAACTACGGGTTTTACAAACCAATGTCCAATGTGAAACTCCATTTAATTTGAGAGGGAAAGAAAACAGAATGTTTTTGGAACTAGACTATTGTCATAGTGGAGACTTTGAACTTCCATTAAATGTAAAATAGCTACTTAATTCTGTTGTTTCACCCCATGGAGATTTGAAAATTATTTTTAAAGAAACTACTAGTGTTGCTCCACAAAGATTTTTTTAAATGAGTAATATTAAGCTTTTCAGGCCTATATTCAGCCGTATTGAAATGGCATGAAATAGGGCCAAGAGTAGTGAAAATTGAAATAAAATATACGTACTGTTGTGGGGAGGGATTTCATACACAGTGAAAGAGGGTCCAGGTGAGATGTGCTGGTCTGGGTCTGTTGGGGCGGTCACACTAGACGTGAGGCCGAGCTCGCAGGGCGCACGGAGACGTCTGTGGTGCTGAAGGACAGCGCCACTAATTAGCGCCCGGAGCCGGCTCCTCCCAGAGCCCGGCTCGCGCTACCGCCGTCTTTGCGTTCAGTTCCGCACTTGCTCCGAGATCACCTTCTCAAATGCTTGGAAATTGCATTAGATCGTACGATAGCTGACAGAGGGTGGGAATTATTCGAGGCCGAGGGGGGGAGCTGGAAGGGAGGCGGCTGTGTAATGAGTTGAACATTCGGAGAGAGATTTATGGGACACCCCCTCACCATCCTCCCAAGAAAGGCCAACGCTCTTGGATAACTACAAGATGAGAACTGCGGTCCTATCCTATCAGAGCCACAGAAATGGTCCTCCTTAAGTGACGTTTTATTGTTTTTTTTTTTTTGGAGAATTCAGTGCCACTTCGTTTGGCCTCAAAGTCAGTGCCGAATCTGCTATTTTAAACCAAATATTGATCTTTTAGGAGAAAAGCGTGGCTCCAAAGAGAAAGAAGTAACTTGGGGTTTATGTCTGTATTGTCTGACTAAACCCTAATCCTCCCCCACCCCCACCCCCGGCGAAGGAATTTAGAATTTATCCGCTGAGTTTATTCTATTGCCACGTGTCTTAGAGAAAGGCCAATTAACTCGATTGAGCCTGGAGACCAGGGTGTGTGTCTATGTGTGTCTGTTTACTCTGAAACGATGAATGTTTATAACAATTTACAAATGGATAGCAAGGAAGTCTTGCATTAAAAGGTGGTGTAGATCCTGCCAGAACCCGCCCAGCCCCTCATCTCCGGACTCTCCGTTTCCGAAGAAACGCTAAGGAAATCCCTTCTCTCTACTGTCACGGTGGTAGTGCACAGGATTCCCAATATCAGTAGCTCACGTCACCTTTCTTCATCAAAAAATCGGGAGGACATTAACTCAAGCGCTCTGCCATGTTGCCATGTTAAATGGGAACTTCTGTTTCTCTTCTAATCCGTGCTTTACAGGCAACTCTCCACATGAAACATGTTTTTCCGAAAAGCACGACTTTTCGCCATTTTCTCTCTCCTGCTAATTTCTTACATGTCTAATGATTTCCAGAATTTACCGTGGGAGGAAAAAAATAGATTTCACTTCCAAAGACCCTTGAATGCTCTTCTAGAAGACAGGTCCCTGAGTTCCCTACACTAGTTCACCCGGGAGAAGCTCTCTGGGTTTGCAGTGGTGTGTGTGGGAGGGGGGAGTCTCAGTTCTTTAAATTTGACCACTGCTACTTGCAAAGACCAAAATAGCATTTCCCTGACTCGCTTTGGTAAGAGGCAGTTACATTGTTTTTGCCTATAATGAAGGCCCGGTAGCCAAAGAAAGCGCGGAAGAGGGACGGCAGCGAGGTAATTACCACCTAGATAAAATATTTGCCACCGCCTCCGAGGTGTAGCTCCCTGCGCGCTCACTCTCGGTTAATGGTGTGCGCGATTTTGCCCGCAGCTCCACCACTCCAACCATCAGAACCAATAATCTTTACTTTACCCTGTGCTCTCGTATCGATAGCTTCTCTCGCCTCCGGCGTCGGCTTTGATATGTTAATATTTCTGAGTAGCAAATTCTGCAGAGATCATATTAATGTTGTACGTACAGAGTGGAGCTTTGCCTTCGTTGAATATTCAGATACCGGGTTTCAAAAGGCATCTCTTGAAGAAATGAGGCTTCTATTTACAGGACTCGTCTGTGTTTTTAATCATTAAAAAAAGAAAGGAAAACCCACTCTTCTTTTCCCCATGAATCTTCTGAGGCTCCCGCATGGCCCCCTCCCCTTTGTCAGGCGCTGGTCCCTTTCATTTCTCGCTCTGAGAATTTAATAGTGGGAGAACAATGTTGATGACGACGCCGACAATGGTGAAGCTAATAATGAGTGGATCCCGATTGGAATCGCAGGGGTAGGGGCTCAGTTAGGTAGGGGGCCGTGGCCTTCAGCAGAGGATGCAGGTGAGATGAGGAGACCCAGCTTTTCCATATTTGGGTGGAAAGTGACATTTTGGCCCTTGTCTCTTTTGTAAAATCCGGATGGCAAATTCAAAAAAAAAAAAAAGGAAGAAAGAAAAAAATTAAAAAAGTGAGGAGGGGAAGCGCCCTTGTTTCGCTTTGTGATCACTCTGCCTTGCAGCCCCAGGCTAATTTCAGAAGCTTAAATACCGCCATAGCCTCTGGGCCACGCGGAGAGGGAGCGGACCCGGCCACGGGCAGGCAGGAGCGCTTTCCGGATTGCCCGTGGCTACACAAAATACAAACTACTTTGAATCAAAACATTTTTGGGGAATTAATATGATCTGAACTCTGCACGTTTTAAGAGAGCTGTAGTTTGTCAGATCGCTTAGAGGTGACTGGCACGCCGAGGCGGAGGCATTTACGCTACGGAACAAACATTGTCAGATCCGATTTAATTTAAAAAAAAAAACTTCCGTGAAACGGAGCTTTAGCATCAGTCGCCCAGTCTGCCAGTAACAGGGTGGATGGACCTGATCGCTCTTCTCTTCTGCAGCCCTCACGGTTGCCCATAGGCTGCTTGGGCAGGAGGATGAGCTTTTCTCTGCTGCTTCGGGTTTCACGAGGGCCCTGAGCTTGGAATTCGAGTAAGACAGAGCCTTTGGCTCTTTCAGCAGCTCCTGGAAGGAGTAAGATTGGAGGGGGGTGGGAAGCCTTACTCGTCTTCTTTTGTCAGAGCCCGGGGAATCATCTCTTTACTCCAATCGCCAAAACTCATCTCTATGGCGTTGTGAAAATAGAGCCAGAAATACACCCGAAGCCTCGCCTGCCTCGTTAGTCCCCAAATACAGATGCTGCAGAATCGGAATCCAATCTCCTTTATCTGAAGTCTAAAATTCATGTACCGTAGGATCTAGAGGCATGGTTTGTTGGAAATCTTTTTTGCGGGGAGGGCGAGCTGCTTTTCCAGCTCCCTGCCTTCTAATTTCTTTATTGCTTTGAAAATCACCAAAACCCAAAGCACTCTCTGCATTGGGAAATGAGAATTCATCCGCACGCACACACCGTTACACACCCACCGACACATTAAACCAGTATGTCTCCCCGTGCAGACCTCCCTTTCTTTTGTCCTGCCTGGTGTCTGCAACCGGAGGAGCTCATTCAGAGCTGGTAATCCAGTTACACCTGTAATGGTACGTCCTTCCTCCAAACAGCGCAGTTCGCTGCTGATACATCATCTGAGGCCTATTTATTTGCAATTAAGCCCCTATCCCTTTGCCGTTTGATTACAATTACTATCTGCTGTTTTGGGAGGAGGGGATTATACGGGAGGATTGGGATTAAGAAGGGCGAGAGGCTAGAGAGGAAGCAGCCGAGAATGATCATGCCCCACCCAGTTTACACTCGCACGTCGCAGAAATGCACCCGCAGAAAAACAGGGACAGGAAACTCCTGTAATCGCTTACACATTTTTAATGTGTCAGAAAAAACGAGCGATCACTGGAGATGAAGAAGGGGAGAAAAAAATCCCTGCCGTTTGTATTTCTTTCATTTGAATTGTAAACATCTGTTTGGCTGTAAGGCGAACAGAACATTTATTTTGCTCGCAAGATTTGGTCTAATTATGTCAACACCGAAGCGGCGGCGAGTGGGGAGGCACCGAGGCTTTGGAGAGGCTGTGCGCACTGGCCTAGCGCCCGGAACCGGCCAGGAAGTAGTGATGGCACCTGGAGAGAGCGCAGGGCCTCTAGCCGTCACTCACTCTGTTCGTAGAGGGGGAGGCACCCAAACGGGGTGCAGGATTTAGAAGCAGCTTTGGGGGCGCCAGGGGAGCCTCAGTTCCTTGGAGACAGCCATGGTTGTTTCCTCTGCCCTAAGTGCCTGGGATGAGAAGGGGAAAAGCGCGCCCAGGCATCAGCGCTTGGCTTTCCCATCCAATAGCGGGGCAAAAGGTGTGTGGGGGTCTGGTCGTGCTCCACAGCTTGCACCCCGCGACGTGGTAGTTGCTCAACACAGTGGTAGGGTTTGTGGCCTTTACTCAGGTTGCTGAACATGCTTGCGTTCATTTCTCGTTGCACCTCCTCACAAGCTGGGGGAGTAAGTAGAGCAGGTATGAGCATCCCCATTTGTCAGACGGACAGACTGAGGTACTCGCCTCAGGTGGCTTGGGTCGCTAGTTGGCCAACCTCTTACTTGCAACCCAGTAATCTTTCCACTCCCCCACACCATGTCTGCAGACAGCCACACCAAAAAAGGGGCTGCCCCAACCCGTGCTTCTTCTGGCTGCGTGGAACCTAACAAGGTCTAGCAGCAGGAGGATCTGCATCTATGTATTTTGTGCCTGGTTTTGTCCCACATATACAAAGTCTTTGGCTGACTTTTTCCTGTCGCTTTGGCAAAATTATCCCTTTTATGATAGCCATGTCCTAGACAAGTGACCTTGAGTAGATTAGTCCCTGATTTCTTATGCTGTCACCATAGCTAGCCATCTGAGTTTGCAGCATCACTGGAAATACAAAGCCCTATCTCCAAATTTCAATTTTAAAAATAGTGACCTCCATGGAAGTGTTGTTTCTGTGCACTATGAATGGAAAAGGGATTTACTCTAGAGAAGTTCTGCATGAGTACCCTGGCTGTGGAGCCAAAGACACCCCTAACCAGAGTGCTGGATGTAGAATGAATATTACACAATTTCAATAAGAGCTGACATGCAACACAAGCACCATGAGAAACTTCAGCTAGTGACACTGGGGATACTGGTTGACTCATGACTTTCCTTCTTTGAAATCTCATCATTGCCATCTGTAGTCTGAATCCCCATAAAGAAGTCCCACCTCCTCGGAATCTTCATTCCATTTACAAAACTCTGGTTATGTTGACCTATTACCCTTTTCCTTCTCCCTAAAAAATAAACCACTGGGAAGAAAGATATCAGCTTCCCCATGCTGCTGTAAACTCTACAAGTTGCCAAATCTTTAGCCAGGACGAGAGAGTTCCCCAAGGCTGCGGCAATGCCAAGTATCAAAGCAACAGAAATTCCCTTTAAAGATGCTGTGACATAAAAAATAAAAGACTCTAGGGTTGATGGCTAATCCTGAATACAAAATAAATCCTCCAGGCAATTTGTGTGTGCAGAAAGCATACTCTTAATATGCAGCCTGTGTAACTTACCTAATAAATGCTTATTTGAGCATAAGCCAGAAGCCCAACCTGGATGCAGGAGAGAAGACCCAGGGCCCAGGGAGTTAGCACTTGGCTAGGCAGCAGAGCCAGTGACCTCCAGGAGCAGCTGGTTTTCAGCACATGGGGTTCATTTTGCCAAAAGGGGGCAGTTTTGCAATTGGAGAAGGCCTGATTTAACTCCTTTTATAAAAACTATAATCTTCTGCTCTCCCTAAATTGGGTTTCTACCCACGGTAGATTAGTAAAGATAGGAGAGGTCTAAAATTGTGTCCCCTCCCCTTCCCTTAGCAGCCAGGAAAACAACACATAACAAAAACTCTTCTCTCACTCGTAATAACCTTGGGACCCTTTGGGTGAGATTCCTTGTGTCGTTACTTGTATACTAGCTAGTGTGCAATTTAAGGGAGTTTATGTAAGAATATAAATTGCTTATGGTTCATAGTGACTGTAGGTGGAGGCCCATTTTCAGGAGAGGGTGTGTGAATTTTGAATATAGACATTATGATTTCTTTTCTTAATATTTTTGCTTCAGATGACCTCACAATGACCTAAATCCTAACGTTATTGGGGTCATGATTCTCACACTATGACACTAAAACCGGATTCATTGATATCTAGCTTACTTTCCTGTTCATCTCAACTTTTGAGAAATCCCTTAAGAGTTCATTTTTAAATAGCATTTTGCATCCATAGGTACAAAATGAGAGCATCAACAAAAGTATAATGGTAGTTTTGAGCCCAGAAATCTGGGAAAACTAATATTATTATTATTATTATTATTATTATTAGTTTTAAAATTCTCTTTGAGAATGCTAGTGGGGAAGCACAGGTGAATTTGTGTTTCCAGCTCCTGAGGCAGCATTTGCATGGTTTCCGTAGTGTTGGCTAAGAAAAGTTTCAGTTTGACGATCGAGATTACAATCTCCTGATTTCAAACTGAAGGCAGGTTTCCAGGCACCAGCACTGAGCATTTGGCCGAGTGTACAGGACCGATCTTCCAGCCTGGAGAGGGCTGGCTACTCTGATGCTGTCAATATCCTCTCTTCTGTTTTGGGAGGGGCATTTGGGGTGATCACCAGCCTCAGAATACTTAGGGAGAAAGACCTTGGTCCCAGCACTTTCAGGGGAAACTTGGATGACGGTAAGACAGCCGGGAGGAATTCCAGAAAGTCCAGAAGTAGAAACACTTTAAGAGTGGAGCACAATTAGCCTGTTCTCTCCACCCAGGTCCAGGACCCCTTTGCCTTTTTAAACATCCTCTCCGGTTCCTTAGGCCCAGTGCCCAGAGAACACACACAAATCTGGATGCCAGGGACTCCACTGACATAACATTCCGTCTGAGCTGCTTAGTGAAGGAGGGGAAGAGCTACCTGGGAGGCCAGTGATGAGTCCTAGACCAGTGCTTCTCAAATTTTAATGCACACATGAACCACCCGAGGGTCTTGTTAAAATGCACATTCTGACTCAGAAGGTCTGGGTTGGGCCTGAGATCCCGCATTTCTAACAGCTCCTAGAAGACGCCAGTGCTTCCACCGTTTGAGTAAAATGACTTTAGACAACACTCTCCTGTCCATTTTTCTTCCTCCACCTACCTTTTCTTTCTTTTCTTCATAGAACTTTATCCTTGTCTGGAGATGGGTCTTAAGATCGCCCATCGCTGAAGAAATCAAACGTACACTCAGAGAAGCAAACTTTGAATTTGACCTTGCCTCTGAACCTCAAAAGCTCTGCCCTCAGATTGCTCAATGCCTGGGAAGGCAGCCTTGGTCCTGGGGCTGTGCAGCCACCACGTTAGCAATGTGGACGTTGGCTCAGGATTTTTGTAGTAAGGGAGGATTGGGCAGCAGGAAACTCTCCCCAGCGATGATCACCTTGGGGCTTCAAGTCTCCTTCAGCTGCCCGAGGGTAGGGAATGTACTCTGTTGTTCCTAGAGGAGAGAAAAACTCAAGGGGCTTTCTGGACCTTGGAGACAGAAAGCTTCTGCTCCAGAAGCCCCAGCATGGCAAAATTGCTGTGGTGGTTTTTGCTATTAGCAGTTATCTTTGCTTTGTTCCCTAATAGTAATAAAAACAATCACATCGATATTGTTGGCCGCTAACATTTAATGTGTTACTGTTACTATGTTCCGAGTCTTGTGCTTTCCTGAGGGCTGACATATGGTAGAAGGATTTGACCCATCGTCCATCCACATGGGTTGGAAGTTTCTCGAAATGGGCAAACAGTTTTTAGTAGTACCTGGGGACTGAGTGACGTTGGTGCGTATAGTTGGTAGGTGGATGAGGGAAAGGAGATGGCAGTTCTCAGATATTTTAGAAAAGAACTTTTAAAACTTTTGTCTTTCTAGTAAGTCATGGATAAAAAGTATCCATCCATTGAGTATATGTGCACACATACACACACACATATACACATACAGCCATGGATAAATAATACCTACCCTTTGCAGGGTTACTGGTGGAGTTTGGGGTTTCTAGTTAATTGAAGTGTTTCTTGGTATGGATGATGCCAAAATTAACAGTGGTGGGCCAGCCAACACCCCATAGGATACTAATTTTCACTAAAATTAAAATCATTCCCTCACAACCATTTTCTGATATTTGAAAGACAACACCTTGAATATTATTTGAAAGAACATCTTCAGAGCAGCTTTCTGAGCTGATCCAGGTGATGTATGTACAGGGAACATGGTGCCACATGCTCCCAAGTCCTGAGTAGTGCTTTGATATTGACTGTCCTTCATGCAGTTACCTGCCCTAACTGTCGCTGATATATAATATACTTCTTCCTCTAAAGGTGGCACCTGTGTGGTCAACCCCACAGACTTGTTTTGCTCTGTCCCGGGCCGATTGTCCCTTCTCAGTTCTACTTCCAAATACAAGGTGACCATTGCTGAGGTGAAGAGGCGCCTCTCACCACCCGAATGCCTCAACGCTTCACTCTTGGGAGGCATTTTGAGAAGGTAAGACAAGGTTGTTTTCCGACACTGTGTGTCTCCTAACCATACTGATGCCACACTCCTCAACCTCAGCCCTTCTGTCTTCTGTCCCATGTCGATTTCCCCATGTGGTCAAGTCTTATCATCATTTTCCTCAGAACCTGAACTTCCAAAACCTAGTTTTGATTTGTTTTTGGACAGAGCAAAATCCAAGAACGGGGGCCGCTGCCTGAGAGAGAAACTGGATAGGCTTGGCCTGAACTTGCCAGCAGGAAGACGGAAAGCAGCCAATGTCACCCTCCTCACTTCCTTAGTTGAAGGTATGACTTTTCAGCTCTACAAAGTAATGATGGAAGGTTAGCAATTCTTTGAGACTCAGATTTGTTAGATTATGCTGCTTCATTTTTGTGTGTACTATTAAGCAAGACACTTACAGATGAATTTTCCAATTAATCATGACAAAGATGATTGTTAGACTTAATATGAGGCTTAGATAATTAATAAAATATTATTTAATTTACTAATCTTGACAATAAGAGAGAAGAAGGTAACAATGGAAGGTTTAGTTACTTTGACAAGTATTCCCTAAATAACAGCACAAAAAACTGGCTGTGCTATTGTCATTTTTATTATTGTTTATTTTAGAGTTCAGATAAGTCTGACAACTCATTTGTAATTCAGTGCAGCATGATCTACAGGATAAATAATAATCTTTATAAAGACTTCAGAGTAGTGTAGGCATGATACCAAGCCTGAGAGCATGTGTTAATCCCAGTAGACCTCTCAAGGTACGGTGAAGTTCCACGGCTTCACGGGTGGATAAACTGAGTCACGGAAAGGTTAGGGTTAACTAGTGGAGTGGAGACAGAGGTGGAAATATATTCTCAGAAGTTTTTTTTTTCCAATTTACCTTTTCCCTTTTGTTTCTTCTGTAAGGACGAAACTTTACGTATTCTCATTCAATCTTCTTTTCCTGTAGAGAAAAGAAGATTTCCTTCTTTTCCACTGTAGAAAGTGAAAAGTCAATGAAACAGAAAAATAAACATCTTGCCTTTTTCCAGATTATCAATATATATCACTCACTGTCCAACTTTGTAAAGTAGTGTGTTCTTGACATTTGTCTTGGCTAAATTGCTTTGGTGATTTTGCTGTTAACATTTATCTTTGCTTTGTTCCCTAATTGTGATAATGATAACAACAGTAATATTATTGGCCACGAACATTGAATAAGTGTAACTGCTACTATGTTTTACGTCTTGTGCTGTGTTTGCCTGCGTGTGCTGGTGCTGAGAGCTGACATATGGTAGAGGGGGTTGAACTATCATTCATCGGTATGGGTTGGGGGTACTGGGGAAAGGCAAAGTAGAAAAAATGACTAATGGGTTGATTCTAAAGGGAGATAGATTCCTGCCCAATTTAAGTAAAAATAGTATTAAAATTACAGCTATTTAACAATAAAACAAAATACTTGTTCAGGATATAATGGAATGGATTCAAGAATTATAGGGATGGTAGGATTTGGTTAGTTCTCAAACCCAACTCCATGCTAGAATCAGCTGAGGAGATTTATTGAAGAATGGCTGGGCCCCATTCCCAAGTCAGTTGAAACTCAGTTCTCTGTGGATGTGGCCCAGACATCTACATTTTTTAAAAACACCCCCTGATGTATAATGAGGTTTAAGGATCGTTGATGTAAATGTTCCTTGAGATCCTTTCCACTACCCAGGATGGACTGACATGAATTCTCATGAAATTTGAAACCAGTGTGAAAAGTAAAGTTCCTAAGAAAGACCTTTCTTCACGGTGTTGGTGAATGTACTGGCCAGTACAAAGAGCCGTGAAAGGGCATATTCACAATTCTCACTGATTTTTATGGTAACCAAAAGCACTGGACTATCCTGTGTGGGAATCCTTGACTGACGCTAACAGAAAGAAAGCAGGTTAAATACACGAAATTCAAGGATGATCTGGTGGTCTTGCCACCCACTCTGTCAGCATACCTCTCCTATCACAAAAGTGCCTAACTTGTGTTCTATCCATTTGGCATCTGCTCCCAGGAGAGTCACATCAGCCTTGGCTGATGAAACCTAATATTTTATTCTTCCCAGATGCATCCTACTTTAATTGGTTGCTTTTGAAATCCCCCACATCTTCATGATGTAGAGAAATAAATCTTTTACTGTTGAATTCCAGGCACTTTGATGGAACTGAGGAAAAGAGACTTAGGGGCAAAGAGACCTTTTGCATCCCTCAACTCCCCATATATTATACTATGACCCTCAAATACACACATACATACAAGTTTTAAATTTCCTTACTATGTGCTATGTTCTCTGATATTTTTATTCTATTCCATATTTTTTTGTTCTTTTTAAATGCTGATTGCAAACCCACTAAATTTATTTCAAGATTCACTGTTGAGTCATGAATTATGACCCCCAATTTTAAAAATCTACAAGTTGTCTTAGGACATTGAGGAGAACCTAGTATTTGAAGATCAAGGACATTCCATCTAAATTAAAATAGGCTTCATTCTATACCTGCGCTGACAAGAACAGTGGTTTCATCGTTGAGGACTCTCCTATATATTTCTACTCCCACATTTCGGTTGGGTTGGTGGTGATAGCTGATGACTCCTTTCTAGCCAGCACGATGCCATTTTCTGCATTCCTTTCATGGTCCTTGGAATCCTGTAGCTGATGCTGGATGTATACAGAATAATGGTGAGCCAACTCTGATTTATCAACCTCCTGGGAGATTATAATGGTTGATACTTCTCTTCAACAATTTTGGGACCTTGATCTTTTTTGAGCTAACATAAGTCTGATTCAGTTCTTTCAGGTTTGTTTTGCTGGTACGATTTTAGGTGGTAAATTAACACTTCACCTATGTATCAGTTGGTGTTCATAAGGCCTTGAATTGACCAGGTCTTTGGCTGATACTTTTCCCCCTCAATCAAATGTTTTTGTAAGAGCCAGCAACATTTTAGATTAATTTTTTTCAGAAATTCTAAAACTAGATTCCTAGTTGTCAAAAATGGTCCATCAGCTTTCTTATAAATCTATGTTCTTGTGGGAAAGAACACTATTTTTTCCACTCTTTTTAAATTGATATCTCCCCTCTATCTCCTGAATTTTCTACATTAACCCATATGTGCATTTTAATCATCAATACCTAGTAATTTAGCTTTTCTTAAATGTCTCTTAAAACTGTTGATTGAAACTTATAGACTAGTCTAGCCATGACTAGACTAGTTGTTTCTCAAACATTCCGATGGCCCAGTACATTGCTGGGATTCAATCACACTTCCCTCCCCATTTTGATACAACACTTGAGCACAAGATAGACAATATCTGATTGGCTTTATTTCTCATAGAACAGACTTAGAAATAAATCTCATGAAGGTCAAAATCCTATGATTTTATAGTGCTTGTCTCTGCCCCCTTCAGATTTGAATACAGCCTGGCCATTGTTGCTATTTTGATAGGAATTCCCAAGAAAGAGTAGTGCATGAGGACCCTGCTGGCTCTCCATGCAGAGATGATTTAATCTCTGTAAAGATCCAATCAGTTAACAGTAAGGTATCTTACAATGGGGATTGAATAAGCAAATGAACATATGTTTTTCAAAAACTACTCCTGTCACTAACATAACAGTGATTTCATCATGATATTCCTAGATTTCCATTCTTATCTTGGGTTTTCAGTCGTTTTGTTTTTTATTATTTTATAATCATTTTTTCCCTGTATTTCTTTTTTTTTTTTTTTCGAGGGAGATTGGCCCTACACTAACATCTATTGCCAATCTTCCTCTTTTTCTTTTTTCTCCTCATACCCCAGTACATAGTTATGTATCATGGTTGTAGAGTTGTAGCTCTTCTATGTGGGATGGCGCCTCAGCATGGCTTGATGAGTGGTAAGTAGGTCCGTGCCCAGGATCCCAACAGGCGAGCTGCAGACCACCAAAGCAGAACATGCGAGCTTAAACCGTTACGCCACCAGGACAGCCCCTCCCTGTATTTCTTTTAAATGGAGTTTCTCTACTAATAACTCCATCCTAGCATTATTCTCAAATCAACATATGAGAGTCATTATTTTAGTTATTACTTTAGGGATTTATAAGAGAGGGCTATTTATTACAAATTTATAACATATTTAAATAATCCACAACATTTCTGATGCGAATGTCATAGTACCTAGTAACAATGGGAGGAAGAACTCAAGCCTGACTGACTTCTTTTCACCTGAAAAAGTTGTTTGAAAGTGAACGTTTTAGTAAGGTACCTATTTAGAGTGGGAATTTTTTTTGGTTCACATGACATAAATATTTCTGAGCTAGAATGAAATGTAAATATTTTGAATCTAGAGTCCCTTGGATATAATACTAGAACATATCACCCTTTTACCCATATGTCTTCATTTAATGGGGTTTAAATACGTAACTAGTGGTCTGTACAACTTCTTGTACCCCACTTTATCATAGGCCTGAAGTTCTTTTTATTTCTCCTTGTTAATCACATCTCTATGACTTCTCCTTTGTCCATTCTCATATCTACTTTATCAGAGAGATGTCACTCTCCGGAAAATACAGTGGATTAGAGTTGCTTCACCCAATGCACTGAACTTCCTGAGATCTTGGGCTAATCCCAGACTCTTCTAGAATGGAAAAATTCTATCGCTGGAAAACATTCAAAGAATTTGGCCAATATTATTGTTCTAGTTTGAATACTCTTGGTATATACTTATTATTTATTAATTGGCAACTTCTGTAGCTGCCTCCTTTGTATTTTACCCCAGAACAATCTTTGCAGAGTTGGTGGTTGTTAAAACGAATATGAGAAGTCAATTATGTAGTCATTCCTGCCCATCACTCCCACCTCACTTAAGGTTTTCCAAGATGGCCAAAGTTGCAAAGTGTTGCTGGAGGGAAGTTTTGTTCACTTGAGTAGGACGCCTTCCTGAGACAGTAGTGCTGAATTTGCAGAAGCTTATATAACATTTTTAGGCAATACCAGGAGTTCTGAAAGCATAGTTTAAGTTCTGAAAGCTTGTAGTTTGTTATGACAGAAACCCAAATTCTGTTTATATACATATTTTTAAAAAACCAGTGTGGGACAATGAAGGGTATAAATATACATCAGCAAAAGAAAGGGGACCATTTACAAATATTGTGTTTGATCTCCACTCATTTTTTTCAAGTTTAAACCCTCTGTACTGTTGCTTCCTTCTTTAGTTTCAAAAACATATATATGCTCCAAGAACCTGCCCTGCACTCTTATCTCATGTGAACTAATTGTACCACTTGCAAAATGTATTATCCCTTGGCCTAGTACCAACCCCCCATCCCCGATAATATCACTTTTGAAATTTTGTCTGACTTTAAACTGGTTGCTTAACCTGACTGAGCTTCATTTTCTTAATTTATAAACAAGGATCTTAATATCTGTAGTGGTTAGGGTAAAGCTAGCTGTTATAGCAGTTTATTCCCAAATTTTCAGTGGCTTAACACAATGGAAGCTTATGTCTCACTCATCACAGTCTGATGTTGCTGTTCCCCATCAGGGGCCTTCCTTCCTCTCACAGTCCCACTCAGGGACCTAGAATCCTTCCTTCTGTAGCTATGCCCTTCTCTGGGTTCTCGGAGCCCCATACATTCAGCTCACTATAAAGAAAGATGTGATGGTGAACATACACAGCTTCTTACCCACCTGGCCAGGAAGTGACCCACGTTACTGCCATTCACATTCTATAAGAACCAATAGCATGGCCACACCTGATTCCAGAGGTGGGTGCGGGGTATACTAGAAAATGTAGTCTCTAGCTGGGCAGTCTTCTCAGCAACAGCTCTATAGTATATAAAGAAAGGACAAGTCTTTGATGGTCCAGCATCCATTTCTGCCACAACATCTGCCTCATGTGCTTTTTGTAGGATTAAATACATTCACGTAAATCAAAGGCTTGGCACCAGGTGGCACAGAGGCACTTAATAAAGATTAGTACCTGTCCTGTAGCTTCTTTCTCCCTAGACAACAGGGTTACTTAATAGCAAAATTTACTCAGAATCATTAAACTTTAGCCCCAGAGGAAAATGGAAGATTGAGTAGTCTAAGGCACTAGGTCATAGCAACCAAGAGTGTGCTTCTGAAGTCAAATAACCTTGTTTGAACTCACGTCTACTGCTTGCTGGCTGTGTGCTATAGGGAAAGACACATAACTTCTCCGAGCATCGGTGTCCTTATCTACAGAGTGTTAAGAATAGCACCCTCCTCTAAGGTCATTGTGAGAGTTAAATCAGAGTGTTTGCAAAGCACTTAGCATGGTGCCAGTACAAAGCTGGTGCTCAGTATTTTAGTTATCATTATTCTCAAATGAGAATGCTAAGGTACAGTCAGATTAACTATTCTGCACAGCATCATAAAATTGGGAGCAGCCAGGACGAGAACACAGGTCTTCTAGTTTGCAACACCACTGCATATCTTTAACTTGGATTTGGATTTGTGGCATGGATTATGAACAGTCGCATTGCTGAACTACTTCTGAATGTAACCAAAGTATAAGTGAGGGATAGAAAGAAGTTATCAATTTCTGAGTCTGTTTTTCACTGTGGATTGCATCTCCCCTGCTGCTAGGAATCCTGGACAAGTTTCTCAAGCTTTCTTGCATCCACTAGCACAAGTTTTTTAAGTCTTGACCAACTCTCTGCTGCCACTTCATCCTCCAAAGGTAGGATGACATAAAATCTTGGTTCGTTCCTCTTTTCTGGAATAACTACCAAAACCTTTTCTTTCTACTCCAGCCAAACCAACCAAAGGTAGGAGAAAGGATGCTATCACTTGGTGCTCTTTCCCTTTTCTTTAATCCTGAGCCTATGTGATTGCATTTCCAGGAAACAAGGGAAAAGAACAACTGACTTGGTAATGATTTCTTTCCTTTAGGTGAGGTATATAGTGAGTACAGATATGTCAAGTTTTCCTCATGATATTAGTCCATGGCTTTTTACTTTAGGAAGACATATTGTTCACTGCTTGAGGCTTGTTGGATTCAAACACCAAAATCCTTTTGCCCATCAGAGCACGCTCATCATTAGTTGCTCTTCTCATGGGATTTAAGACAAAGCTGATATTCTCATTGCCTTCAAGCGGGTACCACAGTGGGTTTTTATGGACATGTGGAGCTTAAGGCTATCCTCCAGGGACTCATGGCAATGTAGGTCTAAAAGGACCATCATCCCAAAATAACCCCTCCACTGGTCATTCCAGACATCACATTTCCACATAAGTTTCACCTTTGGCATAAAGATTTCCAGCTTTCTTCTAAAACTGTATGTGATATAAAATGGGTAATAAATTGACCTCTTGTTATAATAACTTTAATTGGTGCTCACTTTAGTCAGACAATCACCTGGAAAAGCCTAATCACTAGGGAATCCTGGTGTTCCCTCTGGCACACATTGACGGTGTCTTCTTGGGCACAGTTCCGCATTTCAGAGCTGCCAGTGGAACCGGGCTCGGTAAAGTAAATGCTAGTAGAGCCTATGCTAGTCACTCATTTTAAGGTCTCTCTTGGAAAATGGCTTTTTTCCGGACCACTGGGTATTGTCTTATCTGTAAATTTCTTATTCTAAGTCACGGAATAGTTTCTATCTGAGAGACTCTGCTTTGATCATTGGTAATTAGATAACAATTAGACATCATTGTCTAATATTTAAGAACTACTGTTTATCAGAATTTTCAATAATTGGTCTCAGTGAACCAGAGATTGTATCATAAAATATTATGGGCAAATGGACACCATCTTAGAAGACAACTTCTTAAATCATTTGCTTACTTCCTAATAGTACTTCCCTGAGCTTCATCTTTTGATTTCATTCATGATTAGGGGAAAAGGTATATGCATGTAGAGGCAGAGGAAATAGGCTACTACATATATGTCTTTGTGTCTGACTATGTGTTTGGGGTGTCCTTAAATTCCTGCTCCTACTCATGGTGACCGTGGCACAAAAAGGCAAATGTATCCAACCCATTTGGCTCAGTCCTGCCCTTCCCCTTTGGTCCAGCTCCTTACTCTTGTAAAATGTGATGCTCACTTAAAAGCATGTCTCTGCATTGCTTTCCTGATGATTTATTTTCTTTTTTTCTATTACTCTCTCCTTCAAACTTTATGTCTCGGCTAATGTGCTTTTCAAACACTCAGTTTCTGCTTTTTTCCGTTATTTACATTTATCAAAATTCATGGTATGCTAATAACGTTGTAGACTGTAATCATTCCTATTGATATCTAACTTCTACTGAGTAGCAATGGAAGTTTTGGAAATGCCCATGTTTGAATTTGCAACAAATATTTGAATTTAGAATTAAATCTTTCTAAGAACAGGGTCAGAGAGTAATTTTGCTTTTGAAGTAATATAATTTTAAATAGATGATTTATATAAAAGGTAAAAAATTCAAAACTTACAAAAGAGTATATAGTGAAATACCTCCTTTTCTGTTTATTCCCCAGTCATTCAGTTTCCCTCCTGGAAGAAAACAAATGTTGTTGGTTTCTCTATTTCCTTCCAAGGATATATGTGTGCATGTATGTTTCTTTTTTATTTTTAAGAGAAATTATAGTGTTCTGTACACACTATTTTGCATGTTGAGTCTTTTTTACACTTTATGCTAGTGTTCTTTTTTTTGTTTTTTTGGGGGGCTTACAAGTTTCCGTTCTTTGAAACACTCTTAGTATTCTATTGTTTGAGTGCATTATAATTTATTTAACCAGTCCTCTACTGAATATCATATAGGTGTTTTCCAATCTTCAGTTATTACAAATAGTGCTACAGTGAGAGACCTCACACATAAATAATTCTGCAGATATGCAAGTACATCTATTCAATAAATTCTTAGGAATGTGTTACAGGGTCAAAAAATATTTGTAATTTTAGCGAATTTTGGAAGATTGTTCTCCATAGTGTATAATCCCATCAGCAATGGGGGTGAGAAGCATTGATATGACAGTACTTCCCTGTGCTCTAGCCCAAGCAGGGTGCTATCAAGTTTTTGATCTTTGTTAATTTGATAGGTTAAAAAAAAAAGCTACATCTATTATAAATGAGGTTGAGTATATTCTTAGGAGCATTTTATCAACTTTTCTGTCTCTTCAGTTACTTTGTACTTGTGGGATAATTTTAAAATATTTTTCTCATTGATTTGTAAGTGCTCATTATTTATCAGGAGAATTGGCTGTACATCTCTGCGTGAGATGCAAAACACCCCCGCCCCTGGCTTTGGTTTGTCTGTTTGCTCTTATGAGTGTTTTGTTTTTGCTTATTTGTTCAGGTCTATGTCATACAGAACTTTTTGTTATTAATATAATCATATTTCTCACATAATTTATTTCATGGCTTTTAGTTTTTATTATAATACTTTAAAAGACATTTTTTATTCCAAGATTATAAAAGAATTCTCCCATGTTATCTTGTAATTACTTTGTGGTTCTATCTTTTATGTTTAAGTTGTTGACCCATCTGGACTTTGTTTTGTTGTTGGATGTATGGTATAGGTCCAATTTGACTTGGTTTTTTTTCCAGATGTCCACCCAGTTGTGCCAACACCTTTTATTGATAATCCATCTTTTCCCTACTACTATGAAAAGCAACTCTCATCTTATACTAAATCTCCCTATACAAATATATTTTTCAATAGATTTTGTTTCTCTAATAATGCTGTCTCTACTTCTACCACCACATTTCCTTTTTGGTTTCTAGAGTTTATACTATATCAGCCAAATAAGGCAGAACTCATCATGCAAGAGCCCAGATAGAGGCCTTTCCAGTTTAATATTAACTCTACAGTGACTGCCTTCCCTTTGTATAAGGCACAGAACTCTTGTGTTTGGGGAAGATGTATAGTTAATCCCTACAAAATGCTTTCTCTTTGCCTGAGGACAGTGGTTTTAACAATAGCTTGAGATTACTTCAGCTTCCAAAAAACGCAGATGCCCTGGCTCCAGCAATTAATTGATATGGGATGGAACCCAGACCTTTTTATTTTAAACAAACTCCCAGGTTATAGGACCAGCAAGGGATGAAAAACACTGCCTTCAAGTGTCATCTATTTTATTAAATGGCTTCACTGATTTAACCATACACTATTTTTATTGGCTTTCTATACATTCCATTCTTTCTAGCAATTCTCTTTTGCTCTAGTTTTCCACTGTATTCTTTGGAAGGGGTGTCTCATAAGACTATTGTTATGATTAAGCAATAAAATATTTGAAAGTTTTTTCATTTAGCAAATGTTTACTGAGTGCCAATTATGAATCAGGTGCTGTACTAATGCAGGGTATGGAATGGGGAACAAAACTATCACTTTAAAAAACAAAGTGTTTGTGTTTAAACCAAATTATTGTTAAAGTAGGGAACTACCACATTATAAGGCACCTATCTATACCGTAGATGGTGTGATACATAGTGTTGTGCAGTACATCCCTTTCAGAATAGTTTGGGAAACCTATAAGAAATATATTAACTTTGTCCTTCAGCTCTAGGGTTTACTATAGCTTGATATTATAAAACAATTTATTTAATGTAATATCCAGGTTTGAAAATATTCTCAAATTTGCTTTCTAATTGGTATTTTCTTGGAATAATCCCAGAGATAGATTTGAATGTGCTATTTCCTCATGCATGTAAATGATATGGAAATCATATGCGATTAGAATTTAGCACTTATGAATTGTTGCTTTTATTGAATAAAATTCGGTATTGCAATACTAAGTTAAACCTAAATTGTTTTTAAGGTAGTATTGTTGTAGTGACGGTTGGTAAGATTTCCCTAGTGAATAACAAGGTAGAAGTATCCTTTAGTACAAATTAGTGTAGTAGATATTGATTTTTTGTTGCCTAAAGTACATTTTTTCCCTAAAATTCAATAATTTTAAAGAAGGAGAAATCCTTAATAACTGTATAAAAGGTTGAAAATCAATCATGTTTATTTCTATTTTAAAATGCATTTAGATCTACTTCTTGTAAAATAATGTTGGAATCCAGAATCTCAGTGAAATGAACAATCACCTTTCTTCAAAAAACATTTTTTCATTCACTTTCTATTTCTGGGCTGCATCAATAATTGTCATTTGAATTTTTGATAGTACTTTCCCCTAGTTTTTCACTTTTTGCTTTTGAGTGTGAAGAATGAATGCCCTGAAACTAGGAAGCAAATTCTCTTTTCATGTTCTTCCCATAGTCTGCAATTTACTTGTGCCGGCTTTTTGAGAGAGATACTCAATAAGAGTCACCCACTGCTCTTGTTACTATAAAAAAAGGAATATCCCTTAGTGGTTTCCACTTTTTTGGAAGGGAGGGTGGCACTGCTTGGCATACACAGCCTAAAAGCCCAACACTCGGAATACTCCTGTCCAAACACTAACCGTATCCCCCAAAACATCCACATGTCCTACCTCTAAACTATTAATTCTTAAAGTGACGTGATATGAAATGGACGTGCATGCCAAGGTTCGTGTGTTGCTTCCGCTGTGGGGTGAACCTGATTTGTCAAGTGGCACAATACATTGAAATAAAGGACTAGCTTAAACCCATTCTGAAAAAAAAAAAAGAAAACTGGGACATCCGACCTCATCTCGCACGGAAGTGAGGTGACAGCAGCCATATTTGCTGTATGGGAACAGAAGGGAAGATGTTGTCGACACTTCACGGATCCCTCTTTCCACCACAGGTTATTGCACCTGCTTGTTGTTCACGTGGGCGTTTTGTCCAAATCACAGAGACAGACAAGCTGTGGATCTTTATTTTCACAAATCAGTCAAACCCCCTAAAGTCTTATTCATATGTTTTTCTGATCCTAAAATTTCTATTTTTCTTAAACCTGTTGACTCTGACATATATGGTGTACAGGATTTAACTATAGATTTGTCATCATTACTGAATATCATATTTATTTTAATTCATGGATCCATTTATTTCTTCAGTCTTGGGTCCCCACACACAAAGCTTTTGTGGCATGATCTACACATTTTAACTACATATCAGAGTGTCTTCACTTGAGACTTCTTTTGATGTAGCATCGCTCTACATCCAGTAACAATGTTACATCGCAAGCGGGAGAAAGCAGTAAACAGAACTAAGGGAAGGAAGGATCTGGCTGTCAGTGTAAATGTAAATAGCAGCTGTTCCATTCAAACTGTTTTTAAAACTACCACACGGTGAGAACTTTGCATAAAATGGGCCAGATCCTCAAGAATCAGGTTTTAGCACAAAATTTAAGAGGCATGCTGCCATCCTCCTGTTTGCACTGTTGCACTTCTCCCACTATTGCACAAACAGTAGAGGAAAAAAAATATATAATAGTCTCTGTTAAAATGTTATTTAAATATCTATTTTTGTGTGAATTTTGCAATATGCAGATATATCAATATACATAATTTGACTTGCTGTACAAAGATGACACTATGAATCGTGTTATTTTGTTAGTTGGAAGATACTACTGAGTCGTAAGGTCACACAAGTTTATCTTCTGGTCGGGAGCTGTGGCTGTTGCTTGATGGGTCAAGCTTTAAGATGTTTTACCTCAAATTTGAAGTTTCTTGAATTGTCTCCCTTCTGTCATTTTTCTAGCAAAAGTGACCATCCTATATGGAGTTACAATGTCCTTAAAAAAAATCTTTGTGCCGTTTCTTCTGCCAAATATGCACACATTTTCTTTCCTGATTAGTTAGGGTGATAAATTGTTGGTAATAAACACTTTGAAAATATTGCTTATACATTGCAGCTTTACCCAAGCTGTGACCTCCAGTAACACCCAGACTGATCAATATAGAGACCCTTTCCACTTAGTTATGTCATCTTTCTATTTAAAACAGACGACAAACAATGCTTTCTACCACATGAACATAAAAATCTTAACTAAAGACCTGCAGGTGTGTGAAAGTAGAGTGAGGGGAATCATGACCAGATCGTTCACAAAACATTATCTGATCTAGTATATTTACCTCATTGTAAGATTTTTGTATTAGATTCTTCCAAGGCCTGGAACAGGACTTCTCACATTGTGGGAATGAAAAAAGTTGTTCAAGACTCAGTGAATGGATGACAAAGTGAATGACAACATTACCATCTAACATAAATCAAAATTAAACACACTTGCATAAATGCAAGAGTCTAATTTTAATGCTTGGTTAATATTTGTACACGTTGGAGCTTCAAATCAGAATATTAACTAATATCTACATATTAATCATAGTGGAGCTTTCCATTGTATAAATGTGCTTTTCTGTCAAAAATACAAGGGCAGGGACTCCACCAGTTCCCATTTGCTCAGTTGGCATAAATCATACAAATAAACCATCATTAAAGAGTTCTTAGTCCTTCTTCTTCTTAATATATATCAGGGAAAATTTTTGACATAAAAACTTTTAGGAAAAAAAACTATAAGCAAGTATTGAACTCCAGTTAATTACATACAAGCTGAAGTTTTTAGGGAGATACTGAGGTTTACAATTTACTCTGAAATGCACCAAAATTCATGTAGATTGATGAATGAGTAGAGGTAAAGAAAGATGCATAGACATGTGATAAAACAAATTGAGTATAACATTACGGGTGGGCATATGGTGTTCACTGTGTCCAAGTCTTTCAACTTCACTATATGTTTGAAATTTTTTATAATTAAAACGTTCTGAAAAAATCCTAAGGAATTTATTTACATTTTTTCCTTAGGATTTTTAGTTGTAAGACAGGCAAGGTAGCCAAGAATAATTTAAGGGAAAATTACTCTCAGGATTATATTTTCTCAGCTCTATACTATCCTAAAATGTCTTCCTATTTTCTATTGTTGGCAATTTTGTCATTCTTTATGAATATGAGTTTCCCAATTTGAAGGATTAGTATTTCTTTTTTCTGGAGAAAAAGTAGTATCTTTACTAAGGAAACTTCCATTGATAGTAACTAGCTTATTTTATATATTTATTTTGTATATCTATAAACTTTTCCTTCCTCTCTATAGTAATAGTATCCATTTTTATTTCTTCCTGGTGTTAATTCGTACACTACTCTGTTATTCTATGAGTATAAAGCAAAATCAAATCCATTACATCTTAGACTGTTACTTTGGCCAACCACCAAACAAGGGTCATATGACTTGGTCATTGAGCCTGATTATTTTTTTATTTCTTCATCGCAAAATTTGATTCACCATGTGGCTGTTGGATCGCTTTTCCATGATTACCACTTTTCCTCTTTTTGAACTTATGCAAAACTTTTTATCTCTAACACACATTTGATACTTGTAATGCAATAGCTTGCATTATATATAATATCAACAAACATGTACAGATTACAGATAATGCTTATATAGGTGTGATATAAATTATAAAGTGCTACTAATGTGTTTTTGTGTTTATTTTTGTTGTTGGTACTGTTATTGGTTTGATTGTCATCTTCCTAGAAATAAGGACCAACTTTGCAGTCCTTTTAGATCCCCCATTACTCCACTTTGTACAAAGTGCTCAATATATATGTAGTGAAATCCTGTTTCTTTAAAGTTTTAATGGTCAAGTAAGACTTGGCTTGATTGAGCTTTAAAAATACTAACTGTTGTTTTCCAGACTGAAGTCCATCACCAAATATTACTTTGCTGATAAGCCATTTTTACCCCATTTCTTAAAAATTTACTCGGGTTTAAGAGTTTGTGAAAGAACGAAAGTTATGGACAACAAAAGCATTGTACATAGTGCTAAAGGGTCCTGAAGCCGACCACAGAGCCCGACGATGCCAGGACCATCTTCATGCAATATACTCTCTTCAGCAATGCAATGTTATGAAATTGATATAATTTATCTCCTTTTTCAAAGTGCCCCAACTTCTTTGAAAAATTAAGACCCTTTGCTGATAGTTTGATAGGTCTCATGGAAAAGATATCTGAATATTTTGGATATACTGAAAGTAAGTTGTAGGTTAAGCAGCGACAAAATGACACGCCCGTGGAGCTTTTTCCCTGAGGGCATTAATGTGTGGGATCTCAGGTGTCAGTGTGGTCTAATGACCAGAGCCTCAAGGGGAGTCAAAATTCTTAGACTGTGGGTCTGGATTTTCCCCTCAGTTTTCCACATACCCCTGCCTGGTAAGTAGTTTCTGTTTCTCAGTTTCTCTTCATCCCATCCCACCTTACCTCCAAAGTCCTTTCCCTTGAATTGTTTAGAATGAGGAGGAAAAATGATCTATCTGACCACACGCAGGAATGAGGCTGGAGAAAAATATAAGGTGTATCCTTATTGAGTTTGGACATTCATGAGAAACTGACTTTTGTTGTCTGCCAACAGGGGAAGCTTTACACTTGGCTCGGGATTTTGGCTACACTTGTGAGACAGAGTTTCCAGCCAAAGCGGTAGGCGAACATCTTGCCAGACAACATATGGAACAGAAAGAACAGACAGCAAGAAAAAAGATGATCCTAGCAACCAAGTAAGCAGAATGTGGAAGCCTCTATATGCCTTCATTCTCAGTTTTTCCATTTTCTTTGAATGAAAGAAATGGTCTAGAAAGCACCAGTTCTCTCCAACGAGGGGGTCTCACACCTTAGCAGCTAAATGTATTAAAGAAGGACGCTCCACAGCTCACACACACACACACCCTTGTGCCCATAGTAAGATTTACAAACCACCCTTGATAAGTAATGGGGCTGTCGTTGACACCGATGGACGTTCTTAGAAAACCTCCACAGAATATGCAGGAATTCCTAGGAGAAAAGCATATTTAGAAGATGTAAATTCCAGCCAAATATGCCATTGGTTGCTGTGTAATTTGGTTGAAGTCACTCACTATGCCTTAATAAATGAGGATAAAGATCTTAAAACACTATGAGTGTTTGGGGGATGTGACAAAAGATGAGGACCCAGATGCGTGAGAGGTAACAGGGAGACCTCTGGGACCAAGAATCGCCTTCAATGCCCGCATCTTTTCTTGTGTATAATTAAGCAAATAATCCCTGTAGTGCCCCACCCCCTGTGGTGATATTGTCGAAAACAAAAGGTATAATGTATGTGAAAGCTTCTGAAAATTGTAGAAAGTCCAATTAAAATGCGAATTAAAATAATAATGGAAATGATGTAGGAAAGGGGGAGCTTGCATAAGATGTTTTCAAATTCCCTCGACTTGAAAGTTCTTTGATAATCAATGGAAGAACTACATTTATTGTGTGAAAACCCAGCAGAACAATAAGTACTGCTGCAAAGTCACGTTCAGATTTTTAGAGAAAAATCTTTCAGATGCTAGCTAATTCTTGCTCTCTTCTCTTTATTAAAATAAGTCATTGCTACATAGAGACCATTAATCATCTTATCTAATTTCCTAACTCTCTTCAGATTTTAGAACTAATAGTCCCAGGTGGTTAAATTATCATTTAGAAATTAGTTTCTTATTTGTGGAAAACTTTCAAAGGGAAAGTATAAAGTAGATAGTGTTAAAGATGTCGCTTCTTAGAAACTGTTGAAAAAATGACTTTACTGCATGTTAGCTAAAAAACTTAAATTGGCTCAAAATGCATAAAACCAAAACTAGATATTCATTCTACAATTTCTAATGTCACATAGGTTTGGGTTTTTCTGTTTTGTTTTTTACAAATTTAAGGGTTTATATGGGTCACCTGCCACCCAACAGGCTTGCCCAAGACACTTGAGTCCCTTATTTGGGGTTTGTGCTGCTTGTAGCTGTCACTGTTTGGGTTTAGGATGTAGTTATATATTGCTCTCCTGAAGAGTACTAGATGATTCTCTCATCTTGCCCCAAAGAGAAGGAAAACAAAACATAGTGGCAAAAGGAGAAGAGAAAAGGCAACACAAGGTGATAAAGGGGAAAGAGAGAATGAAGACCAAGAGTTAGAGAAAGAAAATTATAAGGCAGGTATAAAATTTGGATTTAAAATTTGGGGAAAAACTTTGTCCTGAAAACTTGCCAGTGGAAAGACCTACACCTGGACTTTTTGCATGGTTTATCTCCTGGGGGGTCTTTGTACCTATTTGGCTTGTGTTCTTTCCCCCTTCCACATAGTTTCTTGACTCAGAGACATCTTCATGGGTCATGTTTCAGTTTCTCCAGAAGTAACTGAAAGTACATGTAGTTAGTTCAAATCCTTAATATAATCACATGAGAAATATAAAGACTTGTTATGGATCAAGAGAAATATACAGTGCTGGAAGTTAGGTGGCATCCCCCAGGTGTTCCCAAAGCATAATATCATTCTAGCTGGCAGGATCAATACAGATTTCCCAATATGAATACCCACGTGTTACATCTGAATGATGCTGTTATCCCCAAATACAAATTATCCAAGAGAAAACACCTTCATATTTTCTATCTCAAAATTACTTGGTTGTGGTTTCACTGTGCATATTTTGACTTTTACCCCCTAACCTAAACCAAAGAAATCCTTCTTCTTGTCCTCCTTTCCCAGGAATGATTCTATAACTGTTCAACCGTACCACCCACAGCAATACCACCATTAACATTCCAAACACAAGTTTCTATTTTCTTGGGAGCTTCCATCATTCTGTTGAAGTGTTTGGAAGTGAGTGCATTCAAAGTGATGCTAAGATTTTGTTCTTACAGAAGTAAAGGTTAGAAGAACTTGAGGGAAGTAAGAGAAATACTTCCATATTTGTCAAAGTTATTCTGAGACATCTATTTTAGAGTAGTGGCTTCAACTAGGGAGTAATATTTTCCTTTTACCTGAGATCTAAGTAATATATATTATTTTAGGTGATATTTTGAACTTTGATTTCATAAAATATTGTGAAAACGTAATTTTCTTTGATCCTTCTGCCTATAGCTGGATATTTGCAGACCATTAAATGTCAAGCAAGAATTGAGTTCACTAATTCCAATTACCTTATTTTACATAAGAATAAATAGACCATAAACATTTAGAAATTAGGAGACAGTCTTTATAAATTTTTTTGTCTTTTTGGTAATTTATATCCATCCTCTCTTCTCATTGGGCAATGTGAAACAAGAATTAAAGAATCAGAGATTGATTATGCAGTCATAGCAAACGTACGCAATACAAATAGTCATCAATATAAGTAGATAAATTAAGGGATGTGTAGGAATAACATGCCTTTTCTGCCACATATGAATTGATCCAACATGTGTTCTGAGCAGTTTCTAGTTTTCCAATGGTAAAGCGTTGGATATTTTCAATTAAATTGCTCAAAATTGAAATTAAGTAGCCTATATGGGTATTCATTACATTCTAGTCAGCTCACCTTTCACAAGACTGTGACAATTTGTACCAAAAATATATACGAAATCCAAAATTCTTTAGATGAGAGATCCAGTTGCTGATCTGCATTGTCAGATTGGCTTATACATTGCTTTTTCACCTTTACGAATAACAGATTCAGTTGTGTATAATTATATTGCCAAGTATACAATTGTATGAAGGCCAATGATTAAGTGCTGTTAGCCTCCTAATTCCACTTTATTTCTAGTGTTTGTTGCTTAACCAAATATTTTGGTGTAATTAGACGATTATTGAGAAGGAGGGATAGAAACCAAGTTAGACAATTTTTGAATTCTGAAAATGTACTGGACAAAACATTTATTTGATCCACGGAAAACACATTTAAGCCTCTTTATTGAATTCAGAACTAAATATGCTTAACATTTGATCTATATTAGGGTAAAGCAGAAGAGTTAAGTTTTCATTGTTCCCATAACATTAATTGTCAAAAGGAGAAACATAGAACTTTAAATTCAGACATCAGCTAAAAATTATGTTCTTAAGGGCACTGATGTAAGTGATAAAGTTAGAATTTATGATTCATCAAAGATCATCTTGTGTTATGTAATTCCTAATGTGACATTTTGTTCTGAGAAATGAGTATTTCTTATTGTAGCTTCATAAATAAAAATTTAAATAAGAATGAAACTAGTCATAAAAATGATAACTCTGTAACTGTCATAATGAGATGATGATGATGATAATTTCCTAAGGGGACCCTCCAAAATCGTCGTCTGTTTTGAAGTCTAGAAGCTGTCCTAAGTCAGTGCGCTAAGCAACAGAACCAAACAGCAAAGGTTGAGAATTCTGAAACTTCTCCTGATACAGCTTCATGTGTGGTGTAGTTGAATTACTTAGCATAAGTTAAATTTTTCCCCACTTTGCTTTTTCCTCATTTCTTCATCAACTTTAAGTTTATTGTATCTTGCTGTACTGTTTATACAGTAAGGAAGTTGATTTGCCAACTTATAAATTAATTTATTCAATCATCCAAATAATTCCCATATCATAACTCAAGAATTAAAGCAATGTTTCACTCTTTGTTTTAATTTTTAATATATTTAAATCTGATAGAAAATTAAAAGACTACTCTCTAAACAACCCCAATATTCCTTATAATAAGGGATCATATTGATAGCCTAACACAGTAATTCATATTGCTAGTCTGAAAAATGATAGCATGAGTCTATATTTAAATTTTTAGTTAGAAATTTCCTAAGAACAAAGACAACAACATATCTAACTGTAGTAAATAACACAAAGCACAACAGATAACAATGCCCCACCAAATGGCATTAGCAGGGGATATGGAGGATCCTGTGTGACTTAGAGTGGATAAGGGCCATCTCTGTTTGGGTTTTTTTCCTCTCCCTAACACTCTGGTTTACTTTCACCTGTGCTGAAAATGTAAAAGGCAAATTGTGTGTAAGGACACAATATTTGAACACTGGCAATAAACTTGAGACTTTTCATTCACTAAAAAAAGTCACAAGTGATCTTTGGAAGAAATTTCAGGCCCCCAGCTATAAACAAGGCCCCAGTGATTTTAACACAGTGATAAATTATTTGTGCTTTGAGACATTTGTCACATTTTAATTGTTATTTGTCAATGACACAAATGCTTTGGAGAAGAATTAGTGGCTGGATCCATAGAGTGACATATACTTGAAATAATTTGACCCTTCTGTTTTTGTCTTTGGCTGCATTGATAATTGTGCTCAGGGCTACATAATTAAATTTTGTGACTGCCCATGATAAACCTAGACAGAAAACCTAATCACTATCATATTATCCCTTGACTATGGAGTGGCCTCACTTAGATGATGGATTCTTTTGAGCAATTTCTTGGCAGTCCTTTACTACACTCTTCAGCTGTTGCATTAATCTAGTGTTTGTTATTTTAAAAAAACTGCTTTCTTTATATGTTTTGCTTCTTTAGAATTGTATCATTTGGATTATGTATCACAAGGGCTTTACTGTTATCCAACATACACTGTAATGTGGTAATTAAAACTGAAACCAATGACCAGAAATCATAGTCATTTAATGTAAGAAAAGCAGCAGAAAAATGCTCTTAAGGAGACTTTTTGCCAGAAACCATCTTACACGGAACATAACATAATCATTTTGTGAGGCTAGTGAACTGAATTGTAAGTGATTATCTACTTCAAATATTAAAATACAAATTTAGTCTACAAGAGTCTGAATTATCATGAAATATTGGGAAAAAAGATTTTCCAAAGTACTTGAATCGTGGCTCTGAAATAGGCCTATAACTTGATTTAAACTTGTTTACAAATATGATATCCCTCCAAAAATCACATTTTAATTTTTTAAAAAAACAATTGTGATCCTTTCGTATAGATTTCTCCTTATCCTGAGGTTAATCTATGACTATTCACCTTTAAAATGAACATTGGTTTTGTCAGTGCCCATGGACTGCTATAGACTTGAAAAGTTTTACCAAGACACTATAGTGCTTGAGAGCAGAGTTGCCGCTGTGAACCTCAACTGTATGTTGTAGACGGAACTTCGGAGGTTGCCTTATGAAATTTTACCTAATCCTTTTTTAAAAGAGAAAACAAACCTTTGGTAAAATATCATGAGATGAAATTAAAGCCCCATTTCAAGAGTTCAACTTCAACTTTGAATCTTTTATTTTAGACAAATTTGTAAAGAATTCCAAGACCTCTTGAGCCAAGATAGATCACCTCTGGGATCCTCCAGACCCACTCCAATCCTAGACCTGGACATCCAGAGACACTTAACGCATTTCAGGTAAGACTGATTTCCATTGCTCAGACTCTCTCTTAAATTGTTAGACCATCTTTACAAATCCAAGTATTTTTGGATTCCTATCACAGTTCCATTTAGAGATATCACTTAGATATTCATATGGTGACTGACCGAATTTTTTAAAATTCCAAGCATTTAAGATCAAATTGTAAAAATAAGTAATGTATGAAGCATTTTAGATCAGAAAATTTAAGATCTTCATGCAATTATCAAGAAATTGTGAACGCTGTTATTTCAAATAATAGTTAGCATTTTTGAATCGAGATTCTGAAATCTTTTAAACAGTTCTTTATCTTGGTGAGATAAATTGTTGAATGACAGACGATATGACAGAATGGGATAGCAATAGACTGATTTTCCAGGAGTGTGTTAATAATTTCTACCCAATTAGAAATTGCAAATGTTTCTTAAGTTAGACTGCACAAGCATATTTTAAAGATCCTAGAGTGTATTATAGAAAGCATATTTTAAATTTCATTTTCTGAGATGCTTCAGAAGAGAATAGAATATTTTTTCTGGTTAATTTATGCCCTAGATGCAATGTGAAAAAGAAGATAGTGATTACTCAGGTGACATCCTGTTTTAAAACTCTAGAATTCTAACGCCTTACATGAGATTTCTCATCAATATGAAAAGTATTTTATCATCTTTTTATTATTATCATTTAGTTTAAAAAACAATGCTAAAGAAAGACTACTATGCATTAAATTTTAAAATGTTTTCAACACCTCTCAATGATTATAATGCTGTGGAGAAGGATATTCCATTACATAAAATAATGAGTATTTAAATAAGTTGGAGTTTTATCTGCAACATCAGAGACTTTTAAATAGAATATTTTATTTTCCGTAATGTTGCAAGGCTCCTCAGGATGTAATAGATACATCTCCAAAGACTAAACTCAGGATATATCTTCTAAAAATGCACCAAATGTAGGGCATGCTTCACAGGACTTTCTTCCTGTCATTCAGTTGGATTAGTGAAAGTGAGTGCAGCAAAACCAGGACAAAATACAATGCCCAGAAGTTAAGAGCAAGAGGCTTTGGAGTCGATAGAACCATCTTCAAACCCAGCCCCTTATAGCTGGGTTGTTTGGGGTAACATGCACAGTTTCCAAATCTCTATTTTCCTAACTTTAAATGGAATAAGAACCATTCCATCATATGGTGGTAGTAAGCTAAAATGAGATAATGAATAGAAAGTGAGCATGCAATAAATTATGCATTGTTTACTCCACCACTGATCCAAGTTTAAAAGTTTGGATTGCCCCGCTATGAAATCTGTGCAAATATTTTCCACATTTTTATTTGTGTCACCACTAGAGAGATTTATAATTTTTACAGCAGTTCAATTCAGAGATTAATAATTGTTATACAGTTTCAGTTCTAGATTTAAGGAAGTTTGTTAAGTTGCAAATTTACTCTAAGGGAGAATTTACTGTTAAAATACAGAGAATGCAGATTTTATGTCATATCTACTAGGTTATTTCCAACGACAGATGCCGCAGCCTCTGCTGGACAGTGAGCTATCCTTTTTCAGGCTCAAAACAAAATACAGCAAATGTGCAAATTGAATATTAGCTACAGTGTGAAATAAATAGGCAAACCATTTGTTAGCTCAGCGTAGACACAATCTACTAATTTGTTGATAATTTAGTTAGTTGCCGACTGATTACCACAGAACTCTTTAGAGGACACTTTCCTGCCTGGGTTTTATATGCTCCTCTTTACCTCCCCATGCAGAATATGGTAACAAGCTAATCTGATATTACCCAGTCAAGCTAGACTGATGTTACCCAGAAAAGAGCTAAATATTCCGTAAATTGCTCCCCCCATCTTCAGTTAAAAAGAGAGATTGTATTTTGGGAGTTAAACTCTCAAGAGATTGTAGATTCTCAAATCATGACAATTTGAAACACAAAACCATATCTTAATACATTTTGACACTACATGTTATATCTACTTATAAAAGTACCATCTGTAAAATTTTGGTATTATTTATATATTGAGTATTTTGATATCAGAAAGTTATGATTTTCCATTTGTTATGCCTTTTTAATGTTTGCCAGACTTTTCATTTATTTTGCTTTAACTACATTCCAGATCATTTATTTAGATGAAATCTGATTTCATAATGGAAGGTAGTAGGATGATAGAAGTCACTTAACCAAAATTCACTTTATAGCAAATTTCCTAAATTACATCTTTTTTTTTAATTGTGGTGAAAAGCATATAGCATAAAATTTACCATCATAACCATTTCTAAATGTACAGTTCAGTGGTGTTAAGTATATTCACATTGTTGTGCAACCTATCTCCAGGAGTTTTTCATTTTGCAAATCTGAAACTCTATAACCATTAAGTAACTCCCCATTTTCCCTCTCCCAAGCCCATGGCAACCAACATTCTACTTTCTGTCTCTGAATTTGACTACTCTAGATATTTCACATAAGTGGAATCATGCAGTATCTGTCTTTTTGTAACATTTACTTCACATAATGTTCTCAAGGTTCATCTGTGCTGTAGCATGTGTTAAATTTCCTTCCTTTTAAGGCCAAATAATATTCCATTGTATGTATATGCCGCATTTTGCTTGTCCATTCATCCATTAATGGATACTTGGGTTGCTTCTATCTCTTGGCTGTCGTGAATAGTGCTGCTATGAAAATGGGTATGCAAACATCTCTTTGAGATCCTGTTTTCAATTCTTTTGGATATATACCCAGAAGTAGAGTTACAACATCATATAGTAATTCTATTTTTAATTTTTTGAGATACTGCCATACTGTTTTCCATAGTGGCTGCATTTACATTCCCACCAACAATGCACAAGCGTTCTAATTCCTCCATATCCTCACCAACACTTCTTATTTACTGGTTTGCTTTGTTTTTGTTTATATAGTAGCCATCCTAACGAGTGTGAGGTGATATGTCATTGTGGTCTTGATTTGCATTTCCCTAGTGAATAGTGGTGTTAAGCATCTTTTAATATCTGTTAACTACTACTATGTCATCTGTGAAGAAATATCTATTCAAGTCCTTTGCCCATTTTTAATCTGGTTATTTGCTTTTTTGTTGTTGAGCTGTAGTTCTTTATATATTTTAGATATTAACCTCTTATTAGACATATGATTTGCAATATTTTCTCCTTTTCTGTAGGTTGCCTTTTTAATTCTATTGATTATGTCCTTTGATGCACAGAAGTTTTTGATGTAGTTCAATTTGCCTATTTTTACTTTTGTTGCCTGTGTTTTTGGTGTCATATCCAGGAAATCCTTGCCAAATCCAAAGTCATGAAGCTTTTTCTCTATGTTTTCTTCTAAGAGTTTTATAGTTTTTGGTCTTATGTTTAGGTCTTTGATCCATTTTGAGTTAATTTTTGTATCTGTTGTAACGTAAGTGTCCAACTTCATTCTTTCGCATGTCTTAAACTCTATCCTTTTAAACAAAAGATACATGGCTGACATTTCCAATTAAAATCCAGATTGAAGGCTCCTGATGTAGACCAAATTTAAATGTGTATTTTTTTTTTTTTACTGTGTGCTTATTAAAAGAAGCCTCAATAGAATATCTTAATAGGACAGTAAAAGTCAGCTTGTTACCTGACCTTAAGAGACTGCACACTTTATAAGTGTAGCCCTTAAACCTGGCTTCACAGCAAAATCTCTCTTGGAGCTTTTTAAAAATCTCAAGGACAGAAGTACACTTTTTAAAGATCTGATTCATAGGTCAGGTGTAGGATTGGACTCAGGCCTCTGTGTTATTTACAAAACTCTGAAGTTGATTCTGATAGGCAGCTAGGAATATCCTAGGATATTCCTAGACTATTAGCTTTTTTTTTTTTCCTTTGGAAGAAAAACAATTCTAATTCATTTTAAAGTGACATTGAGAATTATGTGAAGTTCTGTCTTGTACACCAACATAGTAAAAAGATTCTACATCTATTATTCTGCTAATAATCTGGGTAAAAATGCGTCAGCATAGAGTGTGTCTCTTTCATATTTCCTACTGACAGCGGTAACTTTAAGCTTGATAGAAGCATAAGCTAAGAGAAAAATGAGTTAGAAAGGAAGCATATCACATCTGACTTTGAAAATAGTCAATTGGCAGAGTATGATTTTTCCACTGTTTTTGCTGAACACTGGCTGGAAAGAAGTAAGGAGAGAGCGTGATTGGATGTGAATAGAGCATACTCTGATTAATAGTATCAATGCATGCTACTGTTTTATTTAGTCAAGATCTCTTTTCCAATGCAGACCACTTGCATTACATCTCATAGGTTGAATATGTCCAGGTAAAGCTAGGGAATGCTCTGGCCTCGTAAAGCACAGATACCTACTTCCAGTTTTCCGTGGCAGTTGACATATCAGGGTGCTCTGGGAAACCGTGTGCATGGCGGTGACCCTTCTCATGATTCACAGCCTGGAAAGCTGCTTGTTTCAGTCAAAATGACAGGAGGAAGGTTTATTCATTATTTATAATTTACTGAGTATCATCAAAAGTGTGCATTGCTGTAGAGAACACAGCAGACACCACAACACCTGCTGAAAAGGGAAGAGAATTGATTGAAATCTGCAGAAGACCCTGAAGACATGATTTCCAGAAATAGTGATGGCAATTAGATCGAGGTGGCGTGGGGCTTCGCAGACAAAACAGACTGAGCTCAGATAGAAACCCAGAGACCTAAGTTTCTGAAATGTTAAAAATTAACTCTTTGAGAGCTCAGGAAATCTTAACTTTTCTCTTCTTTGTCTCTTATGTTCTTAAAATCTCCTTGAATCTGAAGTCAAGCAAAAGTGCATCTGACAGTATAAATAAGGAGAAGTTAGACTACCTTTAACGCTCAGTTCAGAGAAAACAGCCTATTAGAAAATTGAGGAAGTTTTCTTCCTCAGCACCCACCTTGGATGCCTGAAATTTTATTGTTTCTTGTATTATACCATGCTAATGGCAGATGGTGCAAAAATGACTAAAGGATTGTCCCATTGCTTAGGAACATCTAATGTGGAAGACAGTTATATACAAAGACTTATAATATATGAGAGAGATTTTATAATGGAGGATTAAGCAGAATACAGGTAATTACTTGGGGTAATTAGGAAAGGCTTTCCTATCTATGCATAGTACTTAGCACATAGTATGTGTCCGATAAATATATGTTACTAAATGGAGATTATGATAATATCTCTATTAGGTCTTGGATGTATTCTCCACAGCTTCATTCCCAGGGCCACGGTGTTTTAACCAGACCACAAGCTGGGGAAGTGAAATGGTCAATGTGCTTAATTCTCCTATTTGCGTCAAAAAGTGTACGGACATCACAACTTCTTAGAAATAGACCCTCCTACTGCTCCCATAACACTTTGTAAATAAGAAATATATAGGCAGTCCCAGATATCTGTGTGTTTGCTGGTGATTAAATTTTCTTCATTGATTCTCAGTGTTGGAAGACCCCTTACATTTCCCACTCTCCTTCAATATTTGGATCTTCTCTCCAACAATCCTGTCAAGTTGTCACCCATTCCAGGCTTGAAAACTTGCAATGATAGATGGCTCCTTTCTTGCCTAGGCGTCCCTTCTATCTCTGACAACTCTATTAGAAATGGCTTCCTTCCATTAAGGCAACATCTGTCTCCCTAACCTCCCACTCCTTGGGGGCCCTACAGAGTCAGTTTAATTCTGTTTCCCTCCCATTTTCTAAAGGCAGCTCTCATGTCTCTCTGAGTTTTCTCTTTCTGGGCCATTCATCCTCATTTTCGTTAGTGTTCCACATAAGACATGCATTCCAGTCAACTCAGCTAGCGTCTTCTGAGAGCTGTGTGCTTGGCAACATGCTGAAGAGAGGATGTTTGTCCTGCTTAAAAGTAAGCATGTTTGGTCTTCTCCAAGGAGCCTAAAGTGTGCATAGTTTTGGGTTCTGTTTTTATTTTTTCATTTTCTTGGGATAGGAAAGTAGTGAGAAGGGTAATCAGCAGTGGATGATTTTCTTAATCTTGTGAAAGTGTTTTTTAGTGTCGGGAGAGAAATGAAGAACTTTCCATTAAATCTCTAACCCCAAAGAAAACATCATGAAATAAATTACACAACTAGGCTTAGCATTTAAGAAATAAAATTGAAGAGTGGTCTCAAGTTTATCGAACTCAATAAAATGCCCATTAAGCCCATTTTATTTAAGAATACTGAAAATAGTGGGCCTGAATTGTGAAGAAAAAGAAAAATTCCTGTTTCCCAAACTTAAGCTCTTTTATGTAAGGTTGAAATTAAACTTTAACTTCAACTCGAAAAGTGAGTGTCATTCCCAGGCACAAAGAAAAACATACCTTAAGTGGTCAGGTCTTACTCACTAGTTAAATAAGAGAGGACAGGCTGTATTTACATCAGAGTAAAAAAGAGTCCCACTTGAAGTAAAACTTTCGCTCGCAAAAATGTGGACTCAAAATAAAACAGGCAACAGCTTTCACTCCCTTAGCAGACAAATGGAACCACGCTGCACTTCTTGTATAATCTACGTAAAATTACTTATATTCACTTAACATTAAGCAGAAAATTAAAGAATTAAATCAGTTGCCGGTATCTGTTGTACTTCATAAGTCGCATGGCACCAAACCAATTGCTGCAGGAGACACAGACACAAAAGCATCCAGTGCAGGTCATTTGACGGCATTTTTATGGATTTTTGGGTTCAGCACATAGGAAACTAGTAATTCAAACAGCAGAAAACAGGGGCAACTGTTTCTAATAACAAGTTACAAACATGGCCCGTAATAACTGCATATGTGATTAATTCACTTTGAGGAATGCATATATTTGGGAAGAAATTTGTTAAATTTTAATTTAAATAATTTCTATCTTTGTTGAGCCATGGATTGGGGGAGGATCCATAGGGAGGCAGCATGGGATCGTGGGAAACTCTCAGGATGGATGTCAGGGGGGCCTGGCTCAGTCTCCTCTTGGTTGACAGCTGGCAGTGTGGATTTAGAGCAGATATTTCACTGGTCTGGCCTCTGCATGTTCATCTATAAAGTTGATGCAGTTAAACAGGATGGTCTCTAAGGCTCCTTCTAGACCAATAATGATTTACCCCATTCTCGATTTACAGATCCATTTTATATTACTTATGCTGGGTTTCCGTATGATCTCATTTCTTTATATTTTAGCAACTCGTTCATTTTAAAAAGTCAACAACTGAATAAAATTCATCTAAAAAAGCACAAGAGTCCTAAGCTTAGTGTTTCCATTTCCCTATTCTAAGTAGAAAGTGTGAATTGTCTGACAGAAAGAGATATAGGGAAATGGCTCATTTATCTCTAAAAGCTTTATTCCCATATGTAAAAAATAGGGTGCAGATGTCAAAAATGTCTTTACCTTCAAAGAGTTGACTTGGATGTGATTGACTTTGGTCTCTCCTGATGTGTGTGCAATGATTGTATCCTTAACCTCCTTTGCTAATGAGCTGGATTGAAGTAAAATGGAATCACAGGATCCATTTCCCTTTGGGACCTCAGTAAGTGGCTGAGAAAAACAGGAGGAATGTCACCTTTGGGCAATGGATGGGCAGCACATCTCACAAACTGGCGGAGATTCAGGGCATCAGAAACACATTTCTCAAGTGAATTTCATAGAGCACTCGTCACATGAGATGCTCCTTGAAAGTTCTCATGGTCAAGTGTTTTTTGGATCAAGAAACCCTATTATACTCCTCTTGAAGTATGCCAATGCACTATAGCATATCAAAGGCTCCCGGAACTTTTTGAATTGAACCATTTTTGAATGGAAGGAATGCTTACTTGGCCCCGTGTTTCCAAAACTTGATCACAGAAACTATGTTTTCTCAGATTACCTATTAACATCCCATGGAACTAAGGTGCTGCAGAAGTTCTTGGGGGAAATGCTGAAGAAGTTTATCCTCTTTTTCCTGGGAGGAATAGCAGACATGGTAGTTAAGTGCTATTTCTTGGCCCTAAGAGAACACATCCAACTCCCTAGCTGCATTTAAACTGAATAGGTACTGTTTAAAAAATACTAATGTTTTGGACCCATCCCAGACCAATTAAATCAAGATCTCTGGGGTGGGACACACACATTGGTATTGTTTTAATAAGCTCCCGGGTGATTCTTATACATCTAAGGTTGAGAACCACCGGCTGAAGGACCCACAGAATATTTTTGAGTGCTGTCAAGGCTTGCTAATGAGTAGATTTCAATGAATCCTTGCCACCAGAGAACCATATACCTTAATTATGCACCTTAATTAAACTCCATTTTAGAAGTACTTGGGTCCATGGGACAAGATAATCTCTGTAGGAAATGAGCACAATCCGCCAGTTTTCCTTTTCCTCTATTTCCTCAACCAGTTAGGCTCCAGAGGCTCAACGCCATCAGGTTCCGGGAGAAGCCCACGTTCCTTTCCTCCCGGCCTATATCCAGGGATTGTGCGGTTTTAGAGAGATGAAGTGCCTTGTCCTCCTAGCTCTGAAAAGAAGTGAGGTTTTGCAGAGAAGCCCCACAATCCTTTGCTGGTATTCTCCAGGGTCTGTTTTCCAGCCTCTTGCCCTCACGGCTGTTCTTATGAGTGCAGGGAGGCATTTTTCTGGCTGCCACCTAAAACTGTCCTGAGGAATACAGACTGAGCCCTGGGCTACATTTGGACCTAAACCTGCGGTAGCTGAATAATCCGGGAGGGAAGGAAAAGGCTTGTCTCCTCTTTAAATCTGGCTGCCTGCATGCCACCCAGAGGCCCAAAAGCAGAAGTGAGGTTGGCGACAGCGGCATCTGTATGCAATTCAGGAAATCAAAGATATATGATGGGAAACACCCATTGGAATGATGCAACATAACAAAATAATAGGAATAATCGCCCAAACTATTTCAATCTTTACACATGCCAAAAGAAGTGGAGGAAGAGGAGTTTGTCAAACATTTTCCAGGTAGAAATTAGCTATTACTCTAATTTCCTAAATTATGACGGCAGGCTATTTTCTCTTGATTTTCAATCTTCTAGTTTGTAGCATAATAGCATCTATTACTTCCAGCTTTTTGTGTCTCAAAAGAAAGTTGGAAAAATCCACCCATGGTTGGCAGACACAGCTGAGAGACCCAAGTCTTCAGTGGCAAATACTAATGTGGCTTTCGTTTTCTTCTCAATACATGTGAAATCAGTGTTTGCTTGGCAGGTAGAAAGGATGTGCTGGATCCCAGGCCCAGCTCTTGCCAAGACTGGAAGAATTCAGGGGAAGATTCCATAGGAGTTTGCTTCAGGCTGAGTTTCAGAAAATTGCTTTAGTGGCTTAATTTAAATTAGTTTAGACAAATCAATTAAAGTAATGATAAAGCATTTCTGAAGGACAGTTAGTGCAATACGGAAACAGCTTTGTAACATTTCTCTAGCACACAACAAAGCTAGTGAAATGTAAACTATATTTACTTAGATTAAGTAAAGAAAAACAGCTCTTGTTGCTCTGGTAGATGTCCATTCAGAATCCTATTTTAACTTCCATTCCAAGCAAACACTGAAGCTTTGGAGATTTTAAAGATAAACACATAGGACTTTGGCCACAAGAAAACAATGCACTTAACCAAGAATCACAAGGTGTGAAGAGAAGTCTGTGAAATTTCTGTCTTATGGAAGTATCTTGATAGTTCTCATCATCAACGTCACGTAGTTTATAAATATAAACACTGTTTGAGTTAAAGATGGGTTATCACGCTAGCAAAACCACACAGGGAAAAGAAAGGGTTATAATTCATTCTCTTTCAAACAGCAGTCTCTTCTCTTCCACCCTCTATTACAGTTTTCATTTCTGAGTCTCAATTTCTTCGTTTTTAACCCCACTGATAAAGAATACAGTTTGAACTGTTGCAATGTATTTTCCTTTAAAAAGTTAAAGTCTGTATCAGTAGAACTTATTCTAGTAAAGTCCATTGGGCAAGAAGAGGTTAGGACGCCACCTTATAAAAAGGCAAAAGCAGTGTAAGTGCACAGATGTGCGTGCACGCGCGAGCACACACACACACACACAAAATCTCCCTAGAAAGCGTGGTTCACCCCCGTGGTGTCCCCTCAGTTGCTGAAATGTGAACATACCCTACTACTTAGAGGGAAAGTGAAAAGGCAGAGCTTCACCTCTGGATCCAGCAGTTACCACATTCCTGAACTGACCCACTTTGAAGAGATGGTTTATGTTGCAGAAAGATGCTCTAGAGAATGTTAATTGGGAGGTCTAGCAAAATAAGAGTTTTTAGAACCATGAATAAAATTAAGAAGATGGCTGTTAAATATAAGTTACATTTTCTCTAACATCAGGAGCCATAAACTATTGCAGTCTGGATTTTCCCAGCAGGTGACTGTACTGCTCACAGTCGGTTGTCAGAACCTTTCTGCTCCTCAGTGTGAAATTAGTAATAGGAAAATGAAATCAATGAGCTGGAATCTAGCTAGGCAGAGAGAGAGTAGTTCAAGGTAAAAATAGCTTCCAAACCTGACTCGCTCCAAACCTCACATTTTGACCCTTGTTTTTTCGTTTAGACTTACTGATTCGGTAGGACTTTTCCCTAAGAATTGCTCTTGAATTAGACCTCTCTCTCAGTATACTGCAAGTGAATGTGTTTTCCTTAATCTTCTCTGAATTTGACGTCATTGATTTGGGCCCACCAACTAAGCTTTTTACCGCATTAAGATATTTCAGAACTTTGGTTCTGCTATCCAATGCAGGAATTTTCCTCTCTATTTTAACGCCAGCCATGAAGTTACAAATCCGTGATGCATTCACCCACATTGTCAACTAACATGTCGAGCAGAGTGGAATTAATGAGGAAGGCTTGCAGCCCTCCACTACAGAGGTCCTTCGAGGTTGACAACTGCCCTTACGTCCACGCGTTGGGTGTCATTGTCCAACCAGCTGTGAATCTGCCGTGCTCTGCTGTCATCTAGCCCACTTTCCCCCCAAACTTATCATATAGTATTTTGGGAGATTTTGTCAGATGCATTGCTAAAAATCCTACAGTAAATTACATTGTTACTGCTTTGCTTTAATAACACTTTTATAAAAGGAAATCCAGTTACCCTATTGGGCTCCTCACTGGACCCATGCAGCACTTCAGTAATCACTTCTATTTTTTAATTGTTAACGCTGCAGATTTCTAATAACCCATTGCATGAACAAATTACATGAACTACAGACTTTTATGATTCAGTTTAGATGACATTAGGGGAAAAAGTAAAAACTGTAGGGATAGAAATTAGAGCACTGATTCCCAGGAGCTGGGGGTAGGGGTAGTGAACTGGCTGAAAAGGAGCACAGGAAAACTTTCTGGCTAATGTTGGTCGTTACACGACTGTATGGGTTTGTCAAAATTCAGTGAACTGTATACCTAAAAAGGGTAAATATTACTGTATGTAAATTCAAACCCAATAAACCTGATTTTTAAAAATATCTCATTGCAAGAAATGTGTTAAAGGACTAATTAAATGTCATTTAATAACCTAGAGTTTCTAAAATTGTCTCTTTTTCCCCTACTTTATTAATGCACGTTTCTCTGTTCCATTTCACTACTTCCTCTCCCATCTTCCATGATTTTTCAAAGATTACCTAACAGCTCCAGGGCCTCAGAAACACATGCCTATGTTTTCTTTATCCTGAAATAGGAGTTTCTTATACATACTTTAAAAAAAAGGCTCAACTCCATTAATTATACTATTGCCAGTTTTAATGATGAAACTCTTTGAAAAGAAAGCAAAGTATCTTAAGGACCATTTAATCGTTCATGTGCTAACATAGCACTATCTCCCCCCAGCTTTGGGTCTGTCTCTGCCTTGTTCCTCTTCCTCATTCTTGGAACATAACTTTAAACTAAATCCTACTGGTCTGGGTAGAAGATTCCCCAATGAAACCAAGGAAACTTTAGCCTTTTGTTAACTCAATTATTCCATCCACTGGAGTCTCCACCCCTTTCTCCCCTGAGGCTGCTGCCCCCTGGCAGTGACTCATCCCCAAATGCTGGCAGCAGACAGTGTCAGGTGGAGTGTAAGTGATAACGGCAGTGCTTCATCTCAGCCGTTTTGTTTTGTTGTTGTTGCTGTTGGTTTGTGGGGTTTTTTTTCTTTTAATATTCTATGTATTTTTTAAGATGATACTATAATTTTGATTGCCAGTTTATAGTAAGAGCTCAAATCACAAATTTTTAGAGATACATATAGCATCTTATTTGCCACTTATATTAAAATCTGGTAAACTTGGATTATCACTTATGCTCTAAGGCCACCCATACGGGTCCCACTTCTCTTCCTCACTTTGATGACTGAGATCTGACCCTCACCTGTCTATTTTCTCCCCATTTTCTTCTCTGGGCTCTGGTTTTACATTTTTGAGGGGGAATGTTACTCCTTCCTCCTCAGAACTCTATTGAAGTTTTTTCATCACTTTGGCAAGTTTCTATCCTTTGGCAGGAGCACATCTTTTTCAATATCTTAATCAAGAAATCAGGAAACTAATTCCTTTTTTTCAATATTGTCCAAGGGGCTTTGAAGGGTGAGTGGACTTTAGGCTGGCTGAAAAGAAGAGGGAGGACAAAGGTGTACAATAGGAATGACCATCACAGGTTTGGGGATAAAGAAGAGATAAGCCTTTCAAAAATAAAGGAACAGAACACATGATTACAAAGGGTGAAGGAAGGAGACCTGGGAAATGCAAATACATTAAGAAATGTGATACATTTGTATCCTCTGCCACTCTTCAGCAAAATTTTTTAAAAGTGGTGTGAAGACGGTTTATCTGGCACAATGCTAGTTGTCTCTTTCACTTGTTTCATTGAGGGTAAACTTTCAGATGAATCTGATTTTAGGAGAACTTCTAGATTTTGACTACCTACTTCAAACCATCATGGCTACAATTTAACCTAGGTAATATTTGCTTGTGAAATACTCTCTGATGTTAATCTGATGAAAATATATGCAAATGACACGTATAACTTAAATATTAAGTCTGTGGCTGAAAAATCATATTTTCTAAAGGCAAAAAATGATCTCCATTATCAAAGATTGTGGAGATTTGACTATAGCGTATTACCTTACAGATGACCTTAGTTTACTTTCTATCTAGGACTGAGAGTCAGCCCTATCATTTCTGTTTTTCTTTTTATTTTTCTGTAGATTCCATATTATTGCTTTTCTCCTTTTTGTATGTCACTATGAATGAGATATACATCGATTTTTCTGGAGTGTTTGGGGCTAACAGAATAGAATAATGTTCCTAGAAATTCTTTTTAATCATCCTGTGATTTCACACTCTTTTTCTGTGCTATGAATCCTACGCTATGGTAATATCATCCTCTGCAGCATGCCATGCATGTTTCTCGATGTGCAGGTAGTGTTCAATTAAGGAAACAGACAACATTTACATAATAGTTTTCATGTTGAAAGATAATACTTCAAGTAGTTACTTTTCTTATATCGAATATTCCACAACCAATTTTAGATTTCTCTGTGGAGCTCACTGGTCTTTCAACTTCCATGACCTGGGTTTTAAGAAGAGCATCATAAGTATTAATACCGGTAAATTGAAGCTTAGAGTTGGAAAGAACCTTGCAGATGTTCTAGTCAGACAATTGTCATCTTACAAGGCTAAATAGCTTCCCCCAAATCACAAAGAGCCCAAGGTCAAAGCCAGCGTGAAGACTTGTTATACCTGGTTCTCAGTGCAGCATAAAGATGACAATGCAACCTGCTAATGATCAAATACATACTTTAGAAGCAAGAAAGGCCATCAGCCAAGAAGGGATACCGGCTAAAGAATCTTTAACTAAGGCAACAGCTCTTCTCAACATGGAGAACTGAAGCATTTATATAAACCTTTCCACTTTGGACTTGATTTTTTTAAATCCCTGATCTTAGACACGGAAAGCAAGTAAGAAGAATTATCATCTTCCAGGCCTACAAGTCTGCACTAGAACGAAGTTAGAGAAGCTAAGCTAAAACTGCCAACAGAATACGATTTCTCAAAGAAAAGGAATAAAACACACTCACAGTCTGAGAATAACATGAACACGATATCAGATTTCTCAGGCAAGTTATTTAACTCCTCTGGGCATTAGTTTCTTCATCTGTAAAAGGGAAATAATAATGCCTACTTCTTAGAGTTGTTGCCAGGGTTATATGAGGTGATATAGAACAAAACATTTAGAACAGGGCTTGGCATATGGTCAGAACTCAAGCACTGTCTATTAACTTTAATATTTAACCCAGTGAAACTAAATTCTGCATACTCAGCTACAGGTGAAGAGGGCAATCGCAACCAAAAGGACATGGCAGTATAGAGGAAAATAAAATTCATCTAATGGTACGAGGAGCCCTAAACAGGAATAAAGCATGAGAAAAGAGGCAGTTGTACCCAGGCCAAGCATCTAGACACTAACGGATGGCTTCACTCAGTTCTTTCTGTGGGTGCAGCCATGATTAATTCTTCTACCACTCTGTTCAATTCCATTTGTTGTCCAGACTCCCTGATCGATCCTAAAGCTTATAGGTCCCCCTCTAGTTATCTCAGTGTAGAAATGGAGCTGAAGTCAGTTTTCCTGTTCAGCAATGCAAGACACTGCAGCACACATATGCATACGCTTGAACTATGGTGATATCTTATATTACAAATTTTGGCATACATAGTTGCCCGAGCACTGACCATTCTTGTTTTCCAAATAATTGGAGACTGTAGTCTTTTTCCTTTTTAATGTATGTTAATTACGACCTAGGCATAGGACAAGCTTTGTAAAATCTCCAGATGAAAGATGCTAGCAATCTGTGGAGTGTAATGAGGGACGTGCAGAAAATTTTACTCTCACCATGAACATCCCACAGCAACAATAGCCACCATTTATTGAACACTTACTATAGGTCTGGCATCATCCTGAGCCCTTTGCATAGATTAGTATAAACAATAACTCCGTGGGGTAGATCCTATCGTTATCACCATTGAGGCATATCAGTGAGTTGCCTTGGATCCTAAGTCCCTCATTGCATTATTTTACAATCTCATTATTTTTGCTCCTAAAGATTATATACCCTAAGAGGGGTAACTAACTAGTTAACATATTATGGAGGATGGTACTATCTGATTTAAAAATGCTAATGTCATGACAACTATAACAACCTAGGACCTAGTAAGCAGCAGTTAATAGCTTCATTTATTGAACATATAATATATATATCATGTTGTATACATATTATAACATATGCATAATATATGTCAAGCATGTTTTTCTATATTATTAGAAGAAATGCATTATGGGGAGCAACCTGGCAGAGTGTCACTTCAGAAACAATTAACCAGATGAACAATCTGGGTGGCTTCTATTCACAAGAAGAGTGAATCTATAATTACATATTTGTTCAACTAGAGACGATATTTGTCATGGTTGGAAGGGCTACCCACGCTGAGGTTGCCACAGCACTCCTTTAATCTGCTCATTAGTTATGATTATTAGTTAATTAGTTAGCTAATTAACACATAGAGTGGCTTACATAAGATAGAATTTTATTTTTCTCTCATTTAGGAGACTGGAGGTAAGTGGGTTCCTTCCATCTTGTTCTGTCCCCACCACCAAGGTGATTATCCTCATCTGCATAGCTGCATAACTATTTTGAGAGGAAATAAAGGGCACTCAATTTCCTTTTAAGCAGGTGGGAATGGCATACAACACTTCCCTTCATGTTCCTTTGTGGGGGTTAGTCCCATGTCCAAACCTAGCTGCAACGGAAGCTTGGAAATGTAGCCTCCAGCCAGATGGCCATGTGTCCAGATAAAGCTCTATTACTACGAAGAAGAGAAGAGTGAATTTAGATGAACAGCTGGCCATCAGGCACACTCAGCCAGTTTTGATTTCTTCTTGTGTGATCTATGCCCACACATGCATATCTGCCATTCTTAAAAACAAGATGATCCCTACATATAGAAAGTTGTATTTTCTGGTTCTTAATGAGATAGAGAATCAGAGTCAAGTCATGGGTTAAACACTCAGACTTGCTAATAACTAGCGCATATCAAGTCTATCAGTGACAAGTCTTCTTCCAAATATGTCCTAAATTTCTTATGGTCAAAAGCGATACAGTGGCTTGTCTTCTAACGTCCACAATACTGGCACCATTTAGGAATACAATAAATGCCTGTTTAATTGAATGTTCTGGATCTAATGAGAGGATTTGTTGTCCTGCATCATACTGTAAGTTGTTCATCTCTTTTTCCTACCACTTCTCATTTCCAGTTTGATCACTCATGGCTTTGGGACTCCGGCAATATGTGCAGCCCTAAGCACTTTCCAAACAGTCCTCAGTGAAATGCTGAACTACTTGGAAAAACATACTACCCACAAAAATGGTGGAGCAGCGGATTCTGGCCAAGGACATGCCAACTCGGAGAAAGCCCCCCTGCGGAAAACTTCAGAGGCTGCCGTGAAAGAGGGCAAAACAGAAAAGACAGACTAGCTACATCAAACAGAATCTATTTCCAGAGAGTCTTGCTGCTGATATTTTTTCTAATATATATATCATTGAGGGTGATTAATCTTCAGTGGACCAAATCTCTACCCTCCCCCAACCCTCCATAAAAAACAAAAATGGAAATGAAAAATGAAACAAAAAAGGACAAAACCAAAAAAAAAAAAAAAAAGGAAAACAGCAGTGTAACCGTGTGATGAAATTGTCACTTTTTAATTTTATGTTATGATAAACTCCTTTTGTGCACGTAATTTATTGTTCTGAATTATATACATCACAGTTTTTAAGCACTTCTGGACTTTGGAGAGACAGCACATGCTTTTTCACATCTAACTGATGCACTTTTTTATCTGACTATATAGTTAGGGATCAGAAAGCATGACCAAACCGGAATCCACCACCAGTGCTTACAGTTCCAACCTTTCTTGACTTAATTCCCTGTAACAGAAGAGTGCCTCTTTTCATTAAATAGACCAATCTGGCAATTAATCCATCAATAAATGCTTTGGGAACTGAAAAGGGCAGTCACGAATCTTTGTCCTGTGAACTGACAGAAATTCTAAAATTTTGGTCTCCCCTAGTCCACTTAACTACCAGTGCCTTGGTGGTATTGAAAAATTCCAGAAAACTCTGTCCCCTCTGTGTATGAACATTCCCATCCCATTCTAGGTCTCTCTCTTTTTTTTTTTTTTTTTTCCTGATAGCTAAGAAGAGACTCAGCATAATATTGAAGAGATAACAGATGAACTCTTCTATCCATTCTCTTCACATTCCCAACATAACAGTTCAAGGAAACAGATGGCGCTTAGTGGGGTCAGGGCAGGATGGATACAGGAAAGGGTAGCTTTCCCACTCTTGGACTCCCGATGGGAAACATTGATATTGTGTTATCTGGAAAAGCATGGGAATAGGAAGAGTGATCTTTCCAGAAAGCCCTGCCCCACAGAGACAGGAGAGGAGCCCAGGGAACTAGTGGCCAATGATTGTATGATTAAAATGAGAGCCAATCTTTTTCTACCTTTGTGCTTCTTCTACCTGCCCGATAGCTGTGTTCTAAACCTTTAGAGGCACAGAAGCATTCAGGTCTGTGTTCAATAAAGAAAACAAAAATAGAATGATCAGAGAAGACTGTTGCTTTTAAGATGCTTCCTTTTTTGTAGCTTGTTCTTATAGTTTCACTGTCCTTTAGTTAAGACACTGAAAACAAGAGGTTCCTGCCTGCACTGGCCAGGGGCTAATTGAATGAAAGTTTGGTCCATTTAAACCTGAATGTGTCGAGAAACCTGATGTGTATGACTGGTACCACATTGTGCTAACCTTTCTACTGCTAACAATTTTCAAACTTCTAGGCAAATAAAGATGTAGGTCATCATCTATGAAGAAAAATCATTTCAATAATATGTGGACTCCCGACACCAAGTTTAGCATGAAAATATTCTCCTCTCGTTAACATATTTCAATTACTTTCAAAAAGTCTGCCATATTATAACCCCATGGGGAATATTAGTATTATTTTTAATTCAGAGGACATGGCTAAAGAGTGTTCGTACAGAGATCACAAAAAGTATTTTTACCTAACAATAATTCTTAAAATTATTTGGCCTTTATCTTCAATCTTGTACGTAAAAGAGGGACACAACCAATGAAAGTCTAAATTTTCTGGACAAAATTCAATTAACAGAAGACACTACTAAGGAATTCTATTAAAAAGGGGTCTTCTAGTTACACAGAAGAAGAGTTTAAAATAAAGAAACATAAAAGTAATGAGCTGTGCTTTCATGTGTTTATCTAGTTCCATTTAAAAAAGTTTACCATTATTCATGGCTTTAAATTTTTTTGAAATAAAATAGCATAAAGCTAAGATTCTGCTGCAGTTCCAAATTTCATCACAAAATAAATGATTCCATTTTACATGAAATTTCCCATATTGTAAAATATACACATGAAACAAAAATGATGAATATTGCAGTTTAATAAGCAGTAGGAAAGCTATACACAGATAATGTGGGTTACTAATATTTCCTTAATGAAATCTCTACATTAACTTTTACTCCTTTTATTATAACAATACATATGTATTTAATAAGGCATTTTGATATGCATATCTGCTAGGTGCTTAATGTAGTTATATACTATGTTAAATGTTCACCAATAATCAGAAAATAATCATGAAAATTAGATCTGGCTTATAGTACCAGCTTAATTCTCCACCCATAGTTGTGACTAGTTGGGTTCTTAACACCTCAAAGGGGTGTTATTATTTATTAGCCTGGAAACAAAAGTATTACTATAACTACAATGCATATTATTTACCAGGATTTGGGGTGTCTTAAGAGCCTTAAATGGACAGCACCCATCATTAACTTAACCAGCCATTAGGACATAAATGAATTGATGGACTGGTCATGTCTAGAGTCATTATTTATTATCATATTCTAATAGACATTGTTAACATGCCGACTTTTGCCTTGTATATAATAGGTACTCAACACTTTTTAAATAAATGAGTAAATGAATGTGTGTGTGTTCTTTGTCCAAAATGGGCCAAAGGACCTTTTACTTTTGATTTTTTTTCAGTACTCAGTGCTTCAGTCTGCCTTGCTTCTTCCATGGTGATTTATGGATAATTCTTTTCATTGAATAAGGAAATATTTCCACTGTATCATATTAGTTGCAAGTTAGATATACTTAATATAGAACAATAAAGAAAACTAGGTGGATATCAAATCTTAACAAAAGTAAACTTACAGTTATCAGTATCATAGTGTATAGTAAAGGAAGCCAGCTCACAAAAAAGTCTCTCTGATTTTCAGTGTTATAATAAGTAATAAAGCAATGAAAAAGTTTCTCACATTAACTATTATTTGCCCTGAAAAATTGTCCAAACCTCTCATACTTACTTAGAATTAATAATGTTAATTAATGTAAAATTTTTATACTTAACCTTATGAAGGATTGAGTCAAATTTCTATAGAAAGAAAGGTTTGTTTTAAGGCTGTTTCAATGACCAATTTAGATGCCACCTCCAAGGCTATTTCATTAGAGTTACCATTTGGCTTAAGTTTAGCAGCTCTAGAAAAATGAATGAAAACTCTGAATTACTCCATATTTTCTTCTCTGGAAAGATCAGAGCACCAGAAAGATGTCCAGTTTCCTGCTCCCTTCTTTTCAGATGCTTTAAAAATAGGGATAATTCTTCCTGGATTTACAGTCCATTTTTTCTTTCTCTTCTTTGGGGTATGTTCTCTTCAATGTCTGGGACAGAACATGACCCTTTAGCACCTGAGCATTGTGATCCTATTGTGACAGTGATAAGAATTTGACCTTTTGTCATCTGGTGCTAAAGGTAAATGTGTCAATAAATTCTCCTTATTAATAATGAGTAAAACAGTGTAATTCCATTTCCCTATATTTTCTTCCTTTTATGACTCATTGGAGGCATTTTAGACCAGTGAGGTTTTAAAAATGTATCAGAATCCTTTACACAATGAGCATGCCATCTCCTTACAAAAGCCAAGTCAATATGTGAGAGGTGGCATGGCCTAGTGACCAAGAGCATACACTCTAAAGTTTAATTACCTGGGTTCAAATCATGGCTCTTTCACCTGCTACTGCATGACCTTGGGCAAGTCGCTGAACCTCTCTGTGCCTCCATTTCCCCATCTCTAAGAGGAGGATAAGAATAGATACCTACTCGCAGAATTACTGTCAGAATCAAAGAGTTAATGTATCTAAACTGCTAGGAGCAGAATAGGGGCGTGGTTAGTGCTATGTGTGTTAGCTGTTGTCTTTAATACTTAGAGTTTGGACAAACCATTTTTTTAAACCTAGATATCAGTTTCTTGAACCTTTTCTAAACGCCAGGCTCTGTCCTAGAGACTGAGGATACGGAGTGGGATAGATCATTTTTCTTGCAAGTGTCTCACAATCTCCCGTGAAGATCCCGGCCCTTAAAATACGGTAAGTGCCGTGATGGAAACATACACAAGTTGCCCCAACACAGACCCGACCACGGTCCGGGAAGTGGGGGGAGGGGCATGAAGGGTAGAGAAGAGGGTGGAAAATCAAGAAAGGGGGTTGTGATCAGGGAAAGGGAAAGGTGAAGATCAGGAAAAAAGAGACTTTATGGTTCCGGATGAATTAAAAACATTGGTGGCAGGATGCTATTTTGAAAATTAACAGATTCACCTTGTATTTCCGGTTATTCCTACCTTCCCCCCTTGCCCCTCCCGTTTTTAAGCAGCTAACATTTTGTCCGTATGGCCTCAGGGCAGGAATGTGACCCAATGGAATGCAGGCAACAAAAGAGTTGAACTTTTGTACAAGTTTTCAGTTTCAAAATCCTAAGCCCTAAGGGGGACTGGAAGTTTAAAAGTGTATCAGGACCTTTTTCTTTCCTCCACACAGACATAGACACACACACACACACACACACACACACACACACACACACACATACACACACACACACACACACTGGAGACCAGAAAATAGTCCCCAGGTTAGGGAAAGAAGGAAAGGATGAAAGAAGAATTAAAGAAAGCTTAGCTGTTGTTGCATCTCTGAGAAGGGACCACATCCTGGGGGTAAGTTGGTAAGACCACATCCCTGATCACAGAGGGAACTACGTCCTCATCCCAGAGAAAAGCCCCGGGAGGAAGAATACCCAGCATAATGCAGAAGCATAAGAGCTGTCTGTGTGGTGTGTGTCTAGGCAGATGGTTCTCAGACAGCCACACAGGGCTTCTCCCAAGGAGTTTCTCTCAACACAGCATGGAGAGACAAGGATGATGTGGGTGCAAGCAGAAAACAAAGCAGCAATTCCTACAACCCAGAGGGATGCAGAAGCAAGAGAATATTTCAGGCCCATCCAGGAGCAACCCAAGCCAGCAAGCATGCAGAGTCCTCGCAGGGTCCTCGCAGGTTGGGCACAAGTACACACAGGAGAAACCTAAGACATGTGTCAATCAAAGATCAGATGGGAATTCAGGTGTATCAGTTAGAGTCCAGTCAGGAGAATGGAAAACCCTCTAGGGATTTCAAAGAGAGAGAATTTAATAAAGAGAACAGGTTAAACAGGTATGAGAAGGCTGAAAGAGCAAAAATGAGGCACTGAAATACCCAAATGTTAGTGATTTGAAAAAGTAGCGACCTCCCCTACAGATGGGAGAACAAGAGGAAGGAAGTGAAGTTGCCTGCATCTGGGAGCTTGGCGGAGGGCGTTCTCCTCTCCTTAGTTGTTGCTTTAACCTCTGAGACTGGTGCCGGTCGTTCCTCTGAGGGGCAGAGCACGGCTGATGATGGGAACGCACAAGAACCTGGGGGCTGGAGCCTTAACCTTCCTCTTTTGTTTGAGGGATGCTGATAGGAGCTGGAAATATGTGAAACATCGTTTTCCCCTCCTTCTTCCTTCGAATTCCCACCAGTGTCTCCCATTGTCAGAACCTAATTAGAAGCCAGCAGGCAAAGGGTTATGAGAACGACAGTTTGCAGATTTGCAGCCCCAGCATCACACAATGCAGAAGAGTAGGCATCTCTGCAGATGCCAGCATCAATAGATGAGATCCAGGCACATGTGCCCCCACACAGCTTGGTGCTACTCTGGGACATAGATACAACCCACGAAGACCCTAAATGGACTGAGATCAAATTTCTGCCATGTTTAAAATGAAGGCTCAAATATAGAAATTATGTCACACTATGGAAAATAAAGTGACATTTCTCATATATCCAAATTGGCAGACAGACCTTCATACCTACTACACTTAAAAACTATATTTCAGCTACTTCCCATCTACATCACGGAGGATTTAAAAAGTACAAGATACTTAAGAAAATTTGAAATAACTCAATAATCCCCCATAAAAGGCAGAAAAGAATAAAAAGTAAACGTGGACATGTGAGTTATTGCCAAAGTCTAATGTAAGTTTTCAAAGCTATTCTTTCTTTAACATTGTAGTTTCCTAATTATTTCTTTCATATCAATGGCTATTTGGAGAAAGAGCACTAAGACAATATTTAAGTTTATGTTTAGTCTTCCTTCCAAGTCCAATCATAGTGTTCTTGCTGTCAATAAAAGCTAACTGTGTGCATAACATTAGGATCTTTTATCTTCTCACCACACACATTCTCCCTGGACAATATCATCTTCTATCGTAATTTCAACAATCATGTCTCTTCTTGTGGCAAAGACCAATAACCATCTAACAAGAACATTTTGACTTTGTCCTGGGTATATATCTCTACCCAGGGTGGGCAAGCTTCTTTTGTAAAAGGCTAAATAGTAAACATTTTTGTCCATGTAGGCCATATAGTCTCTGTTGTAACTACTCAACTGTGCCATCGTAGCATGAAAGCAGCCATAGACGATATGTAAACAAATGGGCATGACTATTCCAATAAATCTTTATTTACAAAAATAGGCATTGTGTTGGATTAGTCCTGAGGGCTGTAGTTTGCTAACCCCTGACCTAGATTAGGTTTATCAGCATTTCTTTCTCTTTGTAGCTATGTAAATAAGTTCTCTCCAATGGAGGAGTGGAAGTGATATTTGCCACTTCCAGATTTTACCAATAAAAACCAGCCATGCCCTTGACTCCATGTTACATCCTCTTCTACTAGCTGCATGAGATGATGATGAGGTGCTAGGGCAAGGATGCTCAACCCTGGCACTATTGACATTTGGGGCCAGATAATTCCTTATTGTGAGGGGCTGTCCTGTGTGTTGTGGGATATTTAGCAGATCCTTAGCTTCTATGCACTAGATGCCAGTAGTATCTTTCCCAATTGTGACAACCAAAATTGTCTCCAGACATTGCTAAATGTCTCCTGGGAGACAAAATCACTCCTAGTTAAGAGCCACTGTTTTAGAGATGCCAGAAACACAAGATAGAAAGTACCTGGATCCCTGAATGACCACGTGGAAGAGAAGTGCACATTTCTCCAACCTAAACTTCTATTATGTTAAACCACTGAAACTGTGGAGGGGCAGGAGAGTCTATTTGTTACTATTTGTTAGCCTAGCCTAACACAAGGTGATGAATTAACAAATCCATATCTTCATCCCAGGCTATTCACCTTCATTCCAGATCCATGTAATCAACTTCCTATGGGTATCTCCTGAAAAACAGCATCTTCAAACTCAACACATATCAACATATGGATTCCTAATCATCCTCTCCCTCAACCAACTCTTCTTCCTCCTGAATTTTCTATTTCCATTAATGATGTCTTCATACAGTTGCCCAAGACAGAAACCTGTAAGTCATCTTAAATGCTCCCCTATCTCTACCCCTTACTACAGTTAATCACTAGTTTCTGACAAATTAATATCATAATGTTATAATAAATTAATTTGTCAGGACCTAGTGACTGACTGTATGAAGGAGCCATTCCCCCAGTCCAGGGCACCATCAATTCGTGATTGAATTATCGCGATAGCCTCCTAAGTGGTTTTCCTGCCTCCAGCCCTGCTCTTCTTTATTCCATTCTCCACACTGCAGAGTCATTCTAAAAAGTAAATCTGATTTGCACATCCCAAATAAAACTCTTCATGGTTTGCTGTTGCCCTTAAACTAAAATCAGACTCTTAGCGGATTTACAATATCTTTCTGACCTGGCCTTTGCTTTCTCCTCCAGCTTCCTCCAGCATTATCTTGTATCCCTGCTTCTCCCTTCACATTCCCTCCTCCTCCACGCCACAGACACACTCCATGGTCCAAGTACACTAAGCTTCTTTGAATTCCTGAAAGTCTCCACGATCTAAGACTTTGCGTATATAGTCCTCTTAGATTGGAACATTATGTTCTACCTAACCTCCTTCTCCAAGCCAGCTCCTACTTATCTTTCAGGTATCACCTTAAAAGTCACTAATTCAGTGCAACTATATGAGTTTTCTACTGCTACATAATGTATAACCATAATACATTAAATCAGCATCCATTTATTAGTGTACATCTCTATAGGTCACCAGTCCGGCCAGGCTCAACTGGGTCTCTGCTTAGACTCTCAGAAGGCTGAATCAAGACAACAGCCACTGGGCTCTTATCTGGAGCCGTTAGGGAAGAATCCACCTCCAAGATTCCCAGTTTCCATGACTGTAAAATGAGGATAATTATAGAATTTACATAAGTAATTTGTTATAAAGATTAAATGAAATTTTCCATGTAAAACAATAATAAGAGTGCCTGAGACATAGTAAGGGTCCAGATGATGTTAGCTGTTAATATTACTGCAGGTATTAGAATTGTTAATATTAGATATCATTAGGTTTTGAAGAGAGAATCCATATATCTTGCCTACAATATTACTGCAGGTATTAGAATTGTTAATATTAGATATCATTAGGTTTTGAAGAGAGAATCCATATATCTTGCCTACTATTGTATTCCTATAAGTTAACCCAGTGGCTACCTGGCATATGTTTGGCAGGAATGAATGATGGGCAAATGAATGAATATGGAATTCAAGGACCAATCCAAGGTCTATAGAGAAAATATGTAATATTCTCTGGAAGAAATGGGACAACCATAAATTACTGGAAGCCCTAGAAGTGTTTTCAGTTTCACGGTGCCAGAGTGAACGTGATAGGCACGAAATATCTCCTGCATTAACACAGAAAGTCATTGTCACACTCAGTCTCCAATGTGTAAGTCCAGTAAGTACATTGTTAAAACTAAGATTTTAAATACGAGAGTAATGGAAAATAAAACTGACAACAATTGTCTCAACTACAACAAAGCATTCTTTGTACAAACTATTGTATCCTTAAACAGCACTGAAATGGATATAAATGTTTATTGTTCCTAATTATCCTAATTATCTATTTGAAGACTATTTACTAGCACAGTCAAGACTTTTTTTTTTTTCTGAAAGTAGTTGAGGGGGTGTGGAAAAGCTACATTTCCTTCTGGCTTCATAAAAAAATGTTTTCTCTAATTAGGTAACTTCCTTTTTATAGTGGAGAAGTTTTTGTTTTCTTAATGAATGACTGAATTCCACTGGAAATTATCTTTTACCCTAGAGGTTGTAAAGCTATTATAATGATTTTGAGACAGAAGACTGCTGTAATGGTTTTACTGAGAGGGTTTTGAAGAAGATTGCCCGTGACTTCCTTAGAACATGGAGGAAAATGCTCAGAGCATACTGCGTGTGAGTTTTCCCCTAATGTCTGGCTAAACTTACCCTGTATAAGCATGTATTTCATTGTCATATGGACATGTAACTCCTAGAACACATGATGGTAACTTTAGTAATTCCAGATTTCTTTGCAAATTGATCAAGCGAAAATTCTAACCATAAGCAATAAATCATATTTAATTTTTTTTTTTTTTTTTGGTGAGGAAGACCAGCCCTGAGCTAACATCCATTGCTAATCTTCCTCTTTTTGCTGAGGAAGACTGGCCCTGGGCTAACATCGTGCCCATCTTCCTCCACTTTATATGGGACGCCGCCACGGCATGGCTGACACGCAGTGCGTCCGCGGGCGCCCGGGATCCAAACTCGCGAACCTCGGGTTGCCAAGTGCGAACTAAACCGCTGCGCCGCTGGGCCGGCCCCAACAAAGATATTCTTTAACAGGGAAATTTTTTAAAAAATTTTCTCAGTCTTTATGAGAGTGGAGACTAATTAAATTCATTCATTTATTCAACAAATATTTATTGAGAACTTAGCATATGCCAGTTGCTATGCTAAACACATAATAGGAGATGCTGAATAAGTGGGGCCCTAGAACTTTAAATCTCAGTCAATCCTTTGTTATCATTGCTCTTGTTTCTTTGAGAGTCATATTAATTTCAAGTCCTAGATCTGAGAGCTCGTGCTCATTTCCAGTGGCTATAAATAGCAATTCTCATTATGTACTAATTTTTGAGTAAGTCCTTAATCACAGACTAGAAATATTCTATTTTACTTCATGCATTTATTCATTTTTGCGCCTAGAGTCTTCAAAAATAAGATTTAATACAGCTTTCAGGAACTTATACAAATAATAAAGTACTATAAATTAGAAATAGCTGAGAAATAAAAAGGCAAATTAATGGTAAACTTATAAAATAGAGCCAGAAATGAAGTTAATAAAAAAATAGAGTTGTGAGGATTTCCTACAGGTGGGTAACAAATTTAACTCCGAGCTTTCTAATAGCCATTGCAGAAAGGAAAAGTTGATCGTTTATTCAATTCACCGTGTTTGTGTCTAAGACTAAGCCAAAACAATTGCTCAGCAGAAATACAACTATTTCTGACACTTAGATTAGAAAAAGAAAAGTTTTTCAAAAGAATCATTGGAAAAAGAACTATGAACAACATTCTTTCAGCAGATTAGAGTTTCTTAACCTTGGTACCTTTCACATGTTGGCTGGGTAATTCTTTGCTGTGGGGGGATGTCCTGTGCATCATAGGGTATTTAGCAGCAATTCCTGGATTCTCTCCACTAGATGACAGTAGCACCCCTCCCCCTGCTGTCACAACCAGAACTGTCTGCAGACATCACTAAATGTCCCCTGGAGGCCAAAATCCCACCCCACTCTGCTTTGTCTGTTAAGAACCACTGTAGTACATCCAACAAGGAGAAACTGTTTCTTAGACAAATGGCATTATATGAAAACACAGTTCAGTGAAAACAAGACCCTTTTTAGTCAAAACAATAGTGTAGTTATTCAGCCTTTTCCTGGCCTGACTTAATCCAGGGTTATATTTAGAGTGATGACTGATATCCAACAGTCAGGACTTTAAGAAGACTGTTTCTCTCAGCCAAATTTCTGATAGATATTGGGTTGCAGCGATAGATAATGGTTGCTGTTTACGTTCGCTAAGTTCTAGGATGACTTGTTACCCAGCACTATGTAACTGACACAGTTGTCAATTAAAATCTGCTATACTGGAAAAAGGTTGACCTCCTTTTTAAAAAACTGAGGGGCCAATGAAGAACTTCTCACCTTTGCTCTGAGTGAGATGACAACATATCTGCTGGAAATGTTCTATATAGTCACCAAAAGCTGATTGGACAGGTGATCAAAGAGGGGAAACTGTTTCACAGTTAATATAACAAATGAATTTGTACGTCTTTGGAGAATAATTTTTAATGAGCAAATATATGTTGATTTGAGCCCTTTCCATTCTTTCAACAAATATATATTGGTTTGCTCCTCCAAGCTTAGCATTGTTCTGGACACGTGGTGCTAAGCAAAATAGACAGAGTCCCTGCACCCATGGAGCCAGAGGGGGACTGGGGACCATGTACAGAACTAGTTTAAAGCAGAGACTGAGGTCAAGTTGCCTGGATTGTGAGCTTGGCTTGGCCATTTTCCTGTGAGGTCCTTTGCTTGTGCAAATATATGCTTTCAAATTAACTTTAGGCAATGACTCTCCATGCCTTGTTTTTCCTATCTGCAAAATGAAGATGATTACGCTAATATCCCTTCCAGGATTATTGTGAGTTTGTGTGCAGGAATGAGTGCATGCAAATTGTTTACCAGAGAGCCTAGCACAGAGAAAGTCATTTTGGAGGCAGTTTTGCAAAGGGTCAGGAGTGAAGAGGGTGCTGGAGTCGGACTGCTTCAGTTGTAATTTGGGCTCAACCACTTTCCTGGCTGTGTGCCCTGGAAAGTTCCATCACGTCTCTAAATCTTGTGCAAGCTGGGATAAATAATATAGGGAGAATTAAAGGAGATAAACCATGTAAAGTGCTTAGCATATGCCTGACTCACAGTAAATATTCATTCATTTTTCTATAATTTTATTAAAATTAGTTAACAAATACACAAATTGTAAGTGCTATTATGAAGATAAAATGGCAGAGATTCAACTTAGACAAGGAGAGGTAGGGCAAACCTATCTAATGGAAGGGAGAATGACCTGAAGGATGAGTAGTACTTAACCAGTCCAAGGAGAAAGGGAAGAGCATTCCTGGTGGAGGAATAGCATGTGCTGAGCCCCCGAGGAAGGAGAGAGCTTGGCGTTTGTAAGAACTGTCAGAGGTCAGTGAGGTTGCCATACAGTGAGCCAGGGGCAGGTGAGCCAGGGGTAGAGTGTAGAGATGAGGCTGCAGAAATGTTCCCAGCCATGTGGCTTCACTGAAGAAGCTGTATTTCTTCGTAGGTACAATAGGGAGCCAGTGAGGGTTTTTAATCCAGAAAATGATGAAACCAATTGGGGTTTTTAGTCTGTGACACCTCTTAACATCTGCCCTTTAGACCTCTTATCCTACTTCTTTTTTCTTCAAGCTCCCTTTTGTTGGAAACCAAGTGAGTGATTTAGGGGGCTTGGAAATAAATGTTTTAAAATCTTATTAGGAAAACAGGCGTGTGCCGGTGGACCAGGTGGACGAGGAGTGTTGGCAAGATCCTGAGGGGAGGCTAGCACTTGTCCAGCCCCAGCACCGACCCTGACTCAGACACAGAGGGGAGCAAGATGATGCTCATCTTCAAAACACAGGGATGCTGAAGCCTTCAGTGAAGACACCCAACCAAAGATCATCACGGAGCCTCTCCTTTCAGTGTCCATGTTTTCCAGTTCCCTGGAAGGAGGATTGTTGATAGTTGATCTGACAATCAATTGATTTGCAGGCATTAGCTACATCATGGGCTTTTTTGGGATTTTGCTTTGTTTTGGTGAGGAAGATTGGCCCTGAGCTAACATCTGTGCCAGTCTTCCTCTATTTTGTATGTGGGACACTGCCACAGCATGGCTTGATGAGTGGTGTAGGCCCACGCCAAGGATCCAAATCCATGAACCCTGGGCCACCAAAGCAGAGCACACCAAACTTACAAAAAAAAAAAATGTTGCTTCCATCCTCAAAATAAGAGTTCACAAAGCATATCCAGAAAATGGTTCTTAAAACTTTAAGCAGTTCCATTTAAATGAATATTTGTTTCCCACTACTCTTGTGACAAAGTCCAGATACCTTAACGAGGCATAGGGACCCTTCCATTTTCTGCCTTGTCAGCCTCTCCAGCCCCACCACCCACTACACTCACTCTGAGATCCAGGGAAGATTCTAAACATTTTCAGCAACCTGAAAGGGCAAGTCATACCATCTAGATCTTGCACATACTGGAGGACTCTCCACCCACCACCTTCCCTTTTACCTCTCACACCTATGAATCCTTTGGGTCTTAGTCTACACATCACATCTTTTGATAAGCCTTCTGTGATATCCCTCACGATGACCAAAACTGCAGTCAAAATCAAGGTTAGATGCAATCAGAGCACACTCTTCTCCCATTCACTCCATAGTGTATTACTCTGTTTACTTTCTTCATAGCACTTATCACTATCTGAAATTATCTTATTTATTTGGTGATTTATTTCATGTCTTCATGGGAGTGGGGTACCCGACACAGAATAGGTCATCAATAAATATTAGTCAAATAAATAAACAAAGGCTGAATAGTGGGGCAACATTATAATTCTTTATTTCATTTCTCTATTCACTTATGAGCTTTACTGGGCTGTAAAGTCCACGAGAGGGCAGGGACCCCATCTATCTTATTCCTACAGTGCCTGGGACAGCAGAAAAAGTACTTGATGAAGATTGATACATCAGACCACTCAGACAAACGCTCAGGTAAGAGGAGCTATTTAGAAAATTTGAAGTTGGAATGAACCATAGATGTAATACAATCCAGTCTCTCAGTGCTATAAAAAATAAGAATTAATACAATGTTTGAGATGATATAGACTCTAAATCTTATCCAGGACAGCTATTAAAAAACTGCTTTGTATGTGACTTTTCTCAGCAAACCTTTCCTATCTCTTCTATTGTGGCCCATTCTTCTTCCCCACCCATTGTTTCCCCAAATTCCAGTTTCACCTTCATCACGGGGAAGAAGCAGCTGAGTGTCTCCAACACCAGGATACCTCAAGGAGTTGTGATCTGGGGGAATGTTTGGATTTCCTTACTCCCTTTACTCCTAATTGAAAATTGTCACAGACAGTGATAACCAAACGGGAAGTAGGGACTACAGTGGTGGATGTTTGTGGATGACAGAGATGTGTACGAGTGAGTGATAGGGTGTGAAAATATGATCAAACAGGTCGTGAGATCAGAGGGCGAGGTCTGAGAAAACTTTCTGCATATCCTAACACATTCACAGGTATGGTATTAACAAAAAAATATCTATAGAGCTGGGGCTCTGGAAAAGTATCTCTGTCCTAAAAACATTTTTTAAAGTTATTTTAAAAATGTTTCTTGGATAACTAATAAATAAACTAACAATTGTAGGGCACAGAGTTATCTGACTACTAAATATTTTAGTAACTATAAGGCACAGATTTACCTCACAAAATGAACTAGTAGCCATAGGGGCAAATTTATATTTCTATAACCCATTTCACAAGGAAATACAGTATGGATGAAATATCATTTAAACATATAAGGTAACTAATGAAGATACTTGAAAATTACAGGATTATGTGGTGATGAATGCTTTTGAGTCAGGCACCAATTACCAATTCCCTGAAGAAAAATTTATAATGAGAAATCATTTATTCTGATTTCTAATAAGAATTAATGTAATACCCACTTTTCCTCTAAATTTGTTTTCACCAAAAACTCTCACATTACTCTTTCTTCAAACATATCTGAACACAGCACTTCCTTTCAAAATATCAGCAGTAGCTCCCAAGGCCCTGATAAGCTAGAGAGCGTATTCTACTGCCCTCTGCTGGAAGATGGAGCGAGTTATCACCCATCAACTAGATTGCAAGAGCAAAAGGAGGAAATGGCTGCGTTCTCTATAATTCATTCAACTAGTCCTTTATCACCTGCCAGCTAATATATTCTCTAATATAGATGATAGATAAATAGATGATATATATAGGTAGATAGATAGGATATTATTCAGAGACAAGACAGTATATTCTGCAGCTATATTAGATCTGTTTACAGAACTAAGTTAAACTTTTACAAAACTGCAAAATAAAACTAGGATAACACTTTAAAAATGATAAGCATTTGATGAGTAGGGTATGTAGAAGGAGATGATCCTAACCAACGTGCACTTGATTGATAAACTGAAGCTGCTCAGGAGAGGCAAAAGATCCAGGTTAGAACACAGGAAAATTGGTGTCAAATACATAAAGAATAAATGGATGGGTAAAGAAGACCTTATCGCCACATTGTAATTCTTTATTACATTTCTCTATTCACTTATGGGCCCTGCTGGACAGTGAAGTCCATGAGAGCACTTAATACACCAGCAAATGAATAATTGCCTTCCTTTGTGTCTCAGTTCACCCACCTTTAAAGTTTTTACCCCAACATTACAAGCATATTGAGGGTGAAGAATAAACAGTGTGTGTTTGTCTGTGTCAAGTTCCTTAAACTGTGGATGTTATACTTAATCTCAATTTTATTGGAACCATGGATTTAATCCAAAGTTTCCAGAAGGTTTATGTGACACATAATGGCTTAAAAATTTAATCGGTCCTAGTTTGGGGACGTGTTGAATCCTCCCTTGCCAGGTGCTTTTAAGTCTGAATGATGCATCTTGACTCGCTGGGTGGTGTTTGGGCTTGAACACCGGCTCAGCAATGTGATTCCAATCATTGGGCAAGGAACTACCATGGGTTTCAGATTCAAATAACTTGGGTTTGAATCTCAGCTCTAACAGAACATTTAATAACTGTTCCAGCAAACACGTGCATGATATGCACCATGTGTAAGAGCCCCAGGAGGGAGCTACCATTATAATCCTCATATTACCAATGAGGAAACTAAGGCACAGAAAGTGTTAGGTAACTTTCACACACTTAAGTCACAGAGTTAGTAAGTGGTGGAGTCCCTTCCCCAAATCATATTTTCCTCATTTATAAAGTGATAGCAAAGAAACCCAGCTCGCTGGATTTGGGGGAGAATTGGAGAAAATACATAAAAAGCCTGAAGCACAGATCCTGGTACCTAGTAGGTGCTGAATAAAATTGTGACTAGTATTTTGTCCCTTAACAACTTGGTGCTTATGGACTACCTGTCATTTATCCAGTTTTTAACAGCAATGCATCACTCAGAAAGGCCACTACAAAGTCTTCTCCAGAATTCAGCACTAGAAGAAAACAAAAGATCACCTTTCCCAGACCCTTCATTTTAGAGGTAAGAATAATGATGCCTAGAGAACTCAAAAGGTTTGTCCCAAGAAGCACCAAAACGGGACCCCAGAACTCCTTGTTGTCAGATCAGTTTGCCATTCCCATCATTCTGTTTCCTCCTGAGACAGTTTTCTGACAAGCCCCACCTTCTGAAAGGTTTTGTGTGTGTGTGCGTGTGTGTGTGAGGAAGACTAGCCCTGAGCTAACATCCGTGCCCATCTTCCTTTAGCTTATACGGGACGCTGCCACAGCGTGGCTGACAAGCAGTGCGTCTGTCCGCGCCCGGGATCCGAACCTGTGAGCCGCCAAAGCAGAGCATGCAAACTTAACGGTCACGCCACCAGGCCAGGCCAGCCCCCTCCTGAAAGTTTTATGAGGAATTCTAGACTGCCTTTTTTGTGAGCTCAGATCCTAAACCTAGTCGAGTCATATAGGCCAGTTGAAAAAGCACAAAGAGAAAAAAATTACAGAACGTCTCCCCTATTAGATTATTAGACCTCTTGGCATCTAATAGGTAAGGGAGGTTTCCCCTTTCCTTCCTTGATCCAGACATTCTTTCTTCCTCCTTTGTCAAATAACTTAACTCTGAATTTCCATATGGTCACATTCATTCAAAAGAAAGTTTCACACACACACACACTACTCCCTACAAAATTTCATAGGACCACACGAATCTGAATTTTCTGAAATCTTTGTTAAAAGGGAAATTCCTAGGCCCTTTACTGAATCAATATTTTTAGGGGTGGAGCCTGAGAATTTGTACTAACTTTGCACTCCACATTAAAGCATCTTAAAGTTTGAAAACTACCACATAAATAGAGCAGAGAACTAAGGTTGAACATAGAGGGCAGCAAAGTGCACATCTGACGCCTGAGTTCCCAGGGCTGAGGAGTTCGTTTTGATTCCCTGGCTTTTTTTCTCTGCTCCCACCACCCCTTCCCTTCCCCCCACCTCTCACCATAATGACTTTCTCTCTTTTTTGTCTTTTCCCTTCTTGGTAAATATGGGATCTGTGTAGGCTAGAAGATGCTTATGCATTTCAGATCAATATTTTTGAATGTGTATAAGTATGTGCTAAGAATTGTTGGTTTTAATCGCATTTCTTAATTTATTGCAGCATATTTAGATTCAATATCATGATTCCTTTCCAACACCGGCAAAATCTCCATGAAAATCACTGGGTAGTTTGGGGTGAGTTAATCACGTGGAATAAGGTCATCTCAGGACTTTGTAGGGTCAGTGGGTTCCAAGGACTCCTCTCTGGCCAGTCTGCCCAAAAAATGACCGAGGGGAGAAAAAGAAGCACAGAAAGGCCCACCTACCTCCCTCAAGTAGCTCAAGTGCTGCCAGAGAATCCCAGCTAAAGGAGTGATGGGGGTGGGGGTGGGCGAGCAGGAGATGGAAAGGCTAATTGAGAGGATGTTGGAGGCCCATGAGAATGTGACCAGCTGGAAGGAAATGGAGTCCCCATGGAACACTGGAAAGAGAGAGAACAGTACCCTTCTCTCACATGTGCCATGGCCCCTCAGCTCTTCCTTTCCCCTCACTTGTCTATAACCAGGTTGGCTAGACACAGCCATAAGATGGTTTCCCCTTCTCCTACCTAACTTAAATTTTGTACTCAACCAGAGTGGCGATGAAGGTGAAGTTTTTCTACCCCCAGCACTCACATCTTAGCTAATGGGGCAACCCCATGATTTACCGAGATCTGGACTAGCCCACCCTATTTGAATGTATTATTTATCTTAAGAATCTACATGTCCCAAATGCACAGAACAGGAGGAAATCAATTTATTCTCATGAGCCATTATTTAGAAGCCAGAGACCACAGTGGAAATGTATTAGAGTTGTCACTTTTGACTCACAGAGCACTCTTGGGCAAGGCACACGTCCTTGCTGCAGTTTCTGTGGTTTTAGGAGAGATGTCTTTTGTTTCCTTGTAGCATGTCTTCAACTCTGATTACTCTATTAACCATCCCATGATGTCTCCTCCTGTATAGAATGTTGAGTCTTTGGTTGCCTCGACCATTTGATGTGGCCCCTCCAAAGGATCAAAATGTTATTCTTCAGATCTTTCCTCACATGTCTGCCGCTCCAACCTGCATAAGTAAATAACAAATGGGAAGATGTCATTACTACACCTTACTTGTGAGCCACAAAATTATATGGTTCACTCATAAACCCTCTGGTGAAAAAGGCTTTTATGACTCTAAGTTGGGAAATTTGAGGGGATTTCCATTTAACTTCAGGTTAGTTTCCATGGTACTAATCAGGACATTCCAGCTGCATGTCCTATCTCTATTTTTAAAAAAATACACGAAATTCCTACCCCTGTAAATATTTCCATCTAGGAGTCTCACCATCTGTCAACAATGAAAATTTATTAATAGAGGTATAATGTTTGAAAAAGGTTGATAAGTAAAAGAATCTGGTCCCCCTTCCCCCATTACCAGTTTGCCACACCTCAAGCAAAGCTATCATGTGAATATACAAACTTATATAGCAATAAAGTCACATTTATAGAGAATTCTTCACTTCTCAAAACAAATGATCAGCTTCCTTTTTTATAAATGATTGTTTTTAATGTTTTTAAAATATACTTTGTTACACAAATAGAAAAAATAACAATTCTACTAACCTGTTTATTGAAGGTTCATTTTATCAGCTAATTAAGAACATAAAAGAAATGGGTGCTTCATATATCTATTTATGTATATTTTTCTTTGTTGTAAATATCACTTCTATTTTTATTTGCTTCCCACAGTCAAATAGACTAAACTTCTTCTGGCACCTTCTTGAAGAAGTAGGAAAATCAGCTTATATGTCCATGGTCCTTTTTTAAAAAGAGCCAGTTATTGTGTAGGCTCAAAAGTCCCCCATCCAGTTCATCAATAAATGTTTATTGAGGACCTACTATGTTCCAGACACTATGCTAGGCTCTGATGATATGTCAGCAAATAAAACCAACTAATGCCCTGCCCTCGTGGAGCCTACATTCTAACTTGCGCTCCCTAATGGAAGAGGAAGATTTAGGAAACAAGATTTGGATTCTAATCCTTATTTTCCAGTTTATTTTCTTTTTCTTTTGGGGGGGGCAGAAATATTGACCCTGAGCTAACATCTGTTGCCAATCTTCCTCTTTTTGCTTGAGGAAGATTGGTCCTGAGCTAACATCTGTACCAACTTACCCTATTTTGTATGTGGGATGCCACCACAGCATGGCTTGATGAGCGGTGTGTAGGTCCACACCCAGGATCCCAACTCGAGAACCCTGGGCTGCCAAAGCAGAGCACGCAAACTTAATCACTACACCACCAGGCTGGGCCTTTTTTTCCAGTGAGGAAGGTTAGCCCTGAGCTAACATCTGTTGCAAATCCTCCTCTTTTTGCTGAAGAAGATTGGCCCTGGGCTAACATCTGTGCCCATCTTCCTCTACTTTGTATGTGGGACACTTGCCACAGCATGGCTTGATAAGTGGTGCATAGGTCCACACCTGGGATCCAAACCCATGAACCCCGGGCCACTGAAGCAGAGTGTGTGAACTTAACCACTATGTCACTGGGCTGGCCCCCCAATTTATTTTCTATTAATCATTTCACTTCTCTTAGCCTCACAGCTTTCCTACCTATTAAATGATTATTTTTTAAGAAACATTTTACCCACTTCATTGGTGTTTTGAAATTTAATAAAACAGCATAGACACAGAAAGCCATGTACACAAAAGAATAGAAGAGACATCTGTAGGATACACGGAGGGATAACCCGTGTAGTCTACCCTCAATAAAGTGTTAATCAAGCCCAAGGAGAAGCTATGACATGAAAAATGTGATGAAGATTAACTACTAAATGTGTGCTGTTCGCTCTGACTGCAACTGGAGAAATCAGTGAGCACTGGACTAATGGGGGTATGATTCAAGGAGAAGGTGGAACTTAGACTGGCTCCTAAATAATATTAAAATTAGACAGAGAGTAAGAAAAGTCTAGAGATGGGAATTGTAAGGATGTAACTGATGCTCAATGATGAGAATTGTTTGTTAAGGAATAAGAGAAATAATCAGCCAAATAAAGGGCATTGAAAAACATTTTGGAGAACTTAAAGTCCAGACAGAGGGTTTGATGCAATAGAGAACCAGCAGATTCCTCAGGCATGAAGGAGAGGTGCCGACAGTGCTGTCTTAGCAGGGTCTGTGCTGGATGCTGATTCTACTATAAGTTCCTATTAAGAATAGGCATATCCTGACGTTGTCAGCCTCTCCGATGATTGGGAGCCTTCCCTTTCCAGACCTAGTGAACTTCTGAAGTCTTGGAAGAGGAGGAGAAACATATGTACCCCTCGTGTACCAGAAGAAAACTGTCATCCTTACAACTCTGGGTCCTCCACCTTTACCTACTTGGGAGGATCCAAAAGGTGAAGCAAAAGTTTTAGCTCAACCTTCTTCTATCAAACTCAAGAAGAATAGCTTAGTCTTCAGTCATATACTCATTCTGTAAGTCATGCCAAATAAAAGACTGGGGAAAATATAATTAATATTGGTTTGATGTCTTAATATAGTAAGTGCCTGGAGAAACTGCCTTATTGAGAATTCCAAAGTAATGTGGTCAATCAGTTAGGAACAGGTTTAACAGAAAGTCCAAAATGTTAATGGCTTAAGTAAGATAAAAGTTTATTTCTCTCTTATATGAAAGAAATCCAGAGGTAGGCAGCCTAGGGTTGGTGTAGTGACTCCAGTTGTCAATGGCCCGGGCTCCTTCTGTCCTTCAACTCCACCATCCGAGCCCTGGCTTCCATCTTTAAGAGTCAATTCATGGTCCAAGATGACTACCATCATACCCATATTGCAGGCAAGAGGAATGGAGAAGAGAGAAAAGGCTAAGTGTACCTTCGCACCCTCTCTTTGAGCACCCTTCCCGAAGTCTCAAACCACATTGCACTTCCAGGTCACTGGTCATATGACTATATGCCCATCAGCTATATAGCCTTTCAGCAAGGTTTATTTCTAGTAAAACTGAGTTCACTAAGGCTTTAAAGGAACTGCATTTGAAAGTCTGAATATAAAGTCTTTATAAATGGGAACAGAACAAGGTGAAAAACAGTGAGAGTTATAGTTGGGGTAGTTAAAGAACAAGATGTCTAAGTATTTTTCCCAGGATTAGGCAAGAAATCAAAACAGAGACCAGATGCCATAACTGGGCCTTTGCTTCTGCATTATAGATTGCTGAGGTGTGTGTTAATATTCACTTCCCTCAGATTCTCCAAATATTAATATTCTACCTCATTTGCTTTAAATATATCCTTTTGAGAATGAATTGCAGACATAATGCTGTTTTATGCTGAAATACTTCAGTGTGTGTTTCCTAAATGCAAAGACATTCTTTTATAAAGCCACAAGACAATTTTCAGAATCAGGAACTTAGTAGATAGAGTACTATTTATAATCTATAGCCTTCTTTAGATTTTGCCAATTATACCAATAACATTTTTTATCGTAAGAGAAAATATCAGATCATGCATTTCATTCAGTTATCATATCTCTTTAATCTCTAATATGGAACAGTTCCTCAGTCTTTTATGATATTAGCAGTTATTTTGTAGTATATCTCTCAAATTGCATTTGTCCAATGTTCCCTCCTCATAAGGGAAAAAGAGAAACTTTGCAGTGGAGACACCTGGCAGACACTATTTGACCCAAGAAATCAAAGGTAATATCACCAGCCATGGCATAGATTGACATCATTTGCCTTCTAATATGATACAATAAGAACACACAATTTCTGTGCTATTCCTGCCAAAAATACATAACTTGAATCTAATTTCATTCTTTTATTTCTTGTAATATGCTAAACAATTCAAGACAAATGACCTCTTTTGCACGCTTCCCTTGGCTATCTGTTGTAACTGCACAATGAACCACGTGTGATCGGATCAAAAGTACTGAGTCCAACCACCTTATTTACTTCAAGATCTAGAGAGTTTTCAAGAGTAGATGGTGAGTTCTACAAAGAGAATGCCAAGTACATTTTTTTCACTCATGATCACATCTGGGTTTCTAGGCTACCATAATTTCCCTCCACTCTTTGTATCTAACCAATTATATTCTCATTATTTCTTTATATACTCTATATTTCTATATATACTCATATTTAGACCCATAATCTGGAAAGTTGAAGGGAAAATTTAGTTCCCATCCAATGTTCCAGAATTTGAAAAAGAGAATATTGCTCATTGTGTTATTTTTGAACAAATTCCTCACGCTGGTTTAGGCTTCTTCACTCAGATCAAAATATCAAAAAAAAAAAGGTTTTAAAGTAGTTGTTAAAATGAATTTTCTGTCTCTTCTTCCATGAGTGCTCAAAGTATAATATTGCTATTATTTGCATAGAGAATGAAAGCTATATTTTTCCCATTGCCTAATAGCAAACTATGCCAAAATTCAAATTTTCAGAGCCATATGAAGTCACATTCCTCATGAAACCCAAGCTACATGGTAATGACAAGAAACATGTTTTCTTTATCAGCATTTGTTATTTATCTCCACCATATTTCATTCATTTTATTTGTTTCATTTTGTATCAGGGATTAATCTGGAATGTCTGATTTTAATTACAAATCCCCTTTATGCAAAATTTTTAAAATATGATTTTTAATATAATTTGTTCCTAACTTGAAATCCTGTGGACAGGGAATGTCAATAGCTTCTAATAACTTCCTTTTAAAGATTACGTGAGTAATGATCCAGGCAATGGGGCAAATGAGAACCACTGGGAAAATATCAAAGAGGTAAAAGCAAACATAAATCAGTAAATGAAAATAGAGCCAGATTTGCTTTCAAAACAGAACAGCTACTCCTTAATGACACAAGGGGTGCCTCTCACTCCTGCATGGACCGAGGATCCTCCCTTAACCTTACCATTCCTCCTGATTTTCCTGTAAAACAAAGACAATCACCAGGCCTCTCCTGTATTAGTTCAACTAGAGGTAGAATTCCCAAAATTATTATAGTAAATTAGTAGTCTGTATTTTTAAACATATTTTAATGAAATTTCATGCCTAGACTTTAGGATTTTGTTACAATTTCTCTAAAATATTATTTTAAAGTAATTAAATAGTGTTATTAAAACAAAGGTGGTGTTATTGCTGCTTTTTTAAAATCAACTCACTATGTATAACATTTGAGTGAGTTTTACCTCTGAACTACATCAGTGAGCCAATTTATCCACCACCCTATGCACATTTCTAGTCACCTAGGAAATTGAATAATGTTTTTTTCTTTCTTCCTCCCACTGAATGAGATTGCTGGCTGGATGAAGAAGCAAACTACAAGATGCACTTTGGAAGTGTGGACTGATTTCTTAACACCATTCTGGAAGGCAAATTTCATTCATTTCTGCATCTGGAAAGATCCACAGTCCCTCTGCTCGTAGGCCCTCCTAGCTCTGGCCATCTTCCCTCTGGCTTGCACACAACGGCTTCAGTCCCAAGTTCAGGGTGGTCAAGTTGAATTCTATTCATCTCGAGTCATTTCATTAGTTTTAGAACTCCACTTTCGAGTGTAACCATGGAAAAACATCAATCAAGTACAATTCCAATATCACTGACATGGTTTCTCAATTGCAGTTGGAAGGGACTTTCTTCATATTTTCACACTGTCTGGCACTCATCCCTCCTGTGTCTCTCTCTGTGTTTCTCCTTCTCTGCTTCCCCTAGGTTTTAGCTGTACACACGCCTTCTCCTAGAAACCTTCTCTGATTAAAATCATGTTCTGACTAGTACTGGCTTTCCCTCCTACCCATTTTCCTTTTAGGCTGGGTACAGCATGTCCACATATAAGTGGGTTTCAGCCTCATATACATTGCTTCCCTAATTAAATACATATTCCCAATGGACAAAGAAATCCTACTTCGATTTCTTCTCATCTCTAGATTGTACAGGGGCTAGTGCAGTACACAAGATAACACATATAACACATACACTGAGAACTCAGCCTGGCCCAGAGAAGCACCTAACTAGTGTTAGCTGTCATTGTCGTTACCTAAAGTGCTGAAGATGAGTAAAAGGCATCTAACAAGTGTTTGCAAATGAATGCATGGTTCATTCATGTATATGATTCTAATTGTTGAGCTCCATTCTCCCATGTTAACGTACACTGATAAGGAAGTTAGACACATTTCAAAACTACATTAAATGAAGAGAAGCAGTGAATTAGTAGTGTTTTCATTGGTTACTGTGACTTATAAAAGTTCACAAACTACTATCATGTCAAAACTATAATCTGGTTCAATCAAATGCAGTACTTCGTTATTAATACATTTCTCTTCTCAGAAGAAAGAACAAATATTCTATCAACCATCACAAAACTTCTAAGATAGTCTGTAAATGTTAACGTGGGTGGTATGGTAACGTTGTGTCCTCGGGTGCTTTTAACCAACAGACCTGAGGAATTAAAGAGAAAGATGCTTAAGTCCTTCCCATGGGGAGGGTTAGTAGTGAATTGCAGAAGCAAATTTGACGGAGGCGAAGAACTAAGCATTAGAAGGTAGAAGAACTGGGGTTTTTGTCCCAACCCAGCCACTTACGACCTTAGGCAAGTCACTTCACCTGTCTGAGCCCTAACTTCCTCCCCCGTAAAATGATGGGCCAGGCATGATGGTTCCTTATATTTCTCCCAGTTCTAACACCGGGCTCCCAAAGTCCTCACACTGAACTGTTAGAACTGATTGTTCAACCTAGTTCTGCTTCCTCAGATTTGACTGAATTTAGTTGATCTGCAATTTGTTGTAAATAATACATATATATAATTTTTTTTTCTGAGGAAGATTCGCCCTGAGCTAACATCTGTGCCAGTCTTCCTCTATTTTGTGTATGGGTCGCCGCCATAGCATGGCCACCAAAGAGTGGTGTAGGTCCATGCTCAGGAACTGAACCCAGGCCACCAAAGTGGAGTGCACCAAACTTAACCACTAGGCCACAGAGCCGGCCCCTATATTTTTTAAATTTATATTAAAAATATAAAATGTATCACTCTAAAACTACATTATAGAATTTTTTTCTATCAGATCTTGCAGGGAAAAAAAAGAGAGATTAACAGTACTAAGACATCTCTCATGGTTTTGTGTACCCTAAACTTGTTTGAGAATTGTGATTTAAGATCTCTTAGAAAATTACAAAGTTATTCCCAAATGTCCCATCTTAATGGCTGGGCCAGCAAACCCTAGACCAGGGTTTCTCAACCTCAGCTCTCCTGACATTGTGATAATTCTTTGTTGTGGAAGCTGTCCTATGTGTGGTTTAAGGTTTAGCAACATCCCTGATCTCTACCCACTAGAGCCAATAGCATGCCCCACATCCCAAATTTGCCAATTAAAAGATGTCTCCAGACATTTCCAAATGTCTTCTGGGTATCAAGATCACCCCACATTGAGGACCACAGCCTAGAAAGAAAGTCTACAGCCCATCACATGCTGTAGGTGTTTTCTTTCTTTTCTGTCCTTTTTCTCACTCTCTTTCTCCATTCATCATTCTTTCCTTTCCTTTCCTCCATTTGACTTCTTTTTTCTCCTCCTTTTATTCTTCACCTTTGTTTGTGTTTTTCCTGTCTCTACTACATATGATTTAGTTTTGCCATTGTCCAAATTGCTGGTCCAGGAAGTCACAGAAAACCTGGCTCTAGGCCTTGATGAACACCCATAGAATGGCTATAGGGCTAAAGGGACAGTTCTGAAGTCAAAGTCAGACTCAAACGCTATTCCTGTCACTTACTATGACAATTTGAGAGAGTCACTTAATTTCTTTGGGCCTTGGTTTCCTCATCTGAAAAACTGGAGTAATAGTGCCTTTTTCATAGGCCTTGCGAAGATTAAATTAAGTAAGTTGAAGTATTTGATGTGCTTAGGGCACAGGACACAGTGAGATCACAATAGGTAGCAGCCATTATTTAATAACATTAGGTTACTAGAAAGAGGGAAGCTATACTTCAACCACAGTGGAGAGATTTTAAGAGTAGAAGAGCTCATAGTAGAAATTAGAAGAGCTCATAATAGAAATTAAAGCGTTATTGTTAGTTGTCAAAACAGATAGAATCTAATCAATCTAAAGAAAATAAATGTAAAGAGCAGAGTTGATGATGGTTATCCTTGAAGAATTTCTGCCCAGTTAAAGCCACAATTGCTCATTTAATTGATGTGTCTGTAACGGGACCATTTCACAGAGGAGCACCTGCGTTCATTCTCAAATGTAAGTCGGTGGCACTAGAACTTATTAATACAATAATCATTCCAAAAATAATAGCTCCCTTCTTCTATCGAAGAAAAAAATAAATGTTGGCGAGAAACAATAGTTTAACTTTCTAAATAATGTTTGGAGAAAATTTTTGAAACAGTCTGATTTCAAAAGGCTAGAGCTGGTATGCTGATTCCCTCCAGGTCTAATATGACTTGGAAGGCCTTAGACCCCTGGTCTCTCCTTGTAGCCAAAGTTATTTTTGTCCTTCGAGTCACTTGGGTAAAATGTCACTTTGCAGCCAACATCATCACATTCTCTAAAACTGTGTTTCTAGTACTGTCCCCACAACTAGAACTGAAATGAAAAGTATTTGCAAAAATAACATCAAGCTCACTGATAAAAAAGAGCCACTGCCCCAAGAAACGAGGTTAAGAATAAATCATGGTCAGACTTGCATTACAGATTTGTGAAATCAGAAAAGTTTCCGCCAGGTAAAGCTGTAAGTCCTGGGACAGATCCTTTCTAGCATCTCCAGGTAACTGACTTGTTGCTGCCTGATCCAGCTCTCTCCCTGAGCTGTATTTCCATGCAAGGAAAGCTTAGAAGAGCTGTCATTCAACACACAAGCACACTCAGTCACAGAATCCCACTCCTGGATTCTGAGACCCAGGGAGGTAGAAAGACCAGCCATGGCCGGACAGTACTTTGGTGTCCAGGCCAAGACGAGCCTCCTCTTTGGTTCACCATCCAATGCTCTTTGCTTTCCTTGGGCCAAGGGCCAAAAGCAGCAAACGTGATAAGAGATGTGGGCCTGAAGACAGGCTTCCAGCAGTGAGGGCATAAATCAAGACCTGGGGACACTCAGGGTGGGACTTTATGTGACAAAGTCACCACTGGCAGAACATGGAACAGCTCCTGTTCAGCAATGAAGAGTCTGGAATCTTAGAGCCTGACAGGGAACCCATAGACCCTCCCCCCGCCCCCCCCAACACATATGCATGATACTTACTAGTCACTAATCATGATTTTTATCCAAAATAAAATGGAACTCCTAAGCAAAAAAGTAAAATTTGTCAGAACTAGGGCATCTAAACCCAAATAGACTTTGATAAGTTCCTTAAGGCTCTAACTTAGAGACTAAAATACCACTTAATGTAGTTCCCTAGTTAAGATCAAAAACGTCTCATCCTATAAGATTTCATTTCCTTTACCAAGACAGCAGAATCTTTCTGAGCAATTTCCTTTTCTGATTTATCTTTATGTCTGCATATTGCACTGCAAGAAAATAGGTATTTAATAAATATTTGTTGAAACAATAGGCCCCCCCAAAAATCATCAGATGGCTTCAGAACCTGCAAATGTGATCTCCCTCAAGTTTCTATTTCAATTCCTCAGAAGCTTCCAGGTAGTTTTCATGCTGAAAACTCCATATTTCATATATTGACTAAAATTCTAAAGGAAACCAGTGAGAGAGAGGATTAAAAACTGACTCCCCATGCTTAGTCGGGTCTTAAAATATTTTTTCACTCTGTTCAAGTCACGATGGTGGAGTTAAAAATATTTTACAATACAGCAGGAAAAGAACATACTTCATAAATGCTTTATAAATAATAGTGAAATTTTTGTAAAGAATCTTCACGTTCCTCTGCAATTAAGGAAAGATTTGGAAAGGATTGCTTTTCTCTTAGCTGTGTGCTTATTAAATTGCCTAAAGATTTTTGTTGTTGCTGCTGTTGTTTGAAAATTATTTATTTATTTAATATACCCCTCTGTGAGTTAAAATGACACAGTATTACTGTAGTGTGGAGAGCAAAAGATGTGTTTATACAAAAAAATACAGAAATGAAAGTTCCTCTTCATTGTTTAAAGCAACAAAGCTCTAATAGCTTGAAGATTTTTGAAACTTGCTCAAAGAGAGTTTGGCTTTGAGTATGATCACTGGATAAATCTTCAGCAAAGGATTTATTTCTTTTAGGGATCAAACAAATGTCCCTCAAAAATGATTGCAAATGAAAGCCTAAAAGGCCCTTCATCCATACCCTAAATAAATAAATTTTCTTTTTGTTCATTCTATAAAGCCACCCACAGAAATCCTATTAAATATGGAAAAAAGTGATAATGACAGAAGCAAAACAATCAGAAACTGACAGACCAATAAGGCTATTGAGTATAATTACTGTGATGTTATTTCTACTAATAGAAATCAGATAATATATGCAGTACATGGAAAAATGGGCTCAGCAAATGTGTACAATTCCTCGATCAGATAGTACTTACACAGATGCAGAAGTAATGAAATCTTCCACATATATCTCTCGATGCCAGGCCTTTACCATTATTAATCTGCTAAACTGGCAATGCAATATCAAGATGAGCAGGTGGAATAGAATCATAATATCTCAGCTTTGTAATGGACCTCCCACCCAGCGTTACCTCAATCCTGACGGAGGTCATCCAGGCTCTGGTTGCATCATGCAGGGACTGTGAGTTCACCATAATTAAAGTTACCTCGTCCAGTACTTCAAATTTTTAGAAAAATTGTTTCTTACACTGAGTTAAATCGGCTTCCTGGTGACATCTCTCTATGGATCTTTACCTTGTATCTTTACAGGGAAAGAGAATGATTTCACCTAAAATGTTTTGAGCACATTTGGGCCAGCCACTTTGCTATATGCTGGCAACAAATCAGTGAACAAGACAAATGCCAACTTCTTCCTCAGTCTACTCCTTCTTCCCCAAGACCGACCCCACATATTGGAAGATGGAGTTCACATCCCTAAGCTTTCTCTGTTCTAGGATGACTATCCCTGTGTTCTTAACTCTTTCTCCCTTGACATGGCTTCCAAGACTTTCTTTAATCTGGTTGCTTTCTCTTGGAGAACCTTGGTCTATCAATGACAGTCTTAAAGCAGGCCACCCCAGTTGAACACAATTCCTGAAATGCAGGTTGACGAGCATAGAGGACTGTGAGATAGCAACTTCTCTGGACCTGAACACATGTCTTTACTAATGCAACCTGGGATTTCACTCACTTCTGTGTTTATCAGTCTCAATAAGTTGTTGGGTACGATGCTGACGTGGTTATTGTGTTCCAGAAACCATAAGGACCCTGAGCGACGGAAAACTGTAGGTATTTTCATGTCTTCCTCTGTCAGTCTCTGATCCTCCCCTTCACACTTATGTTTTTGTTACTTTTATCTTTGTTAAATTATAGCTTTTGGGATTTGTTCCAGAGTATTAGCCTGTCAAAATATTTTTGAAACCTCATCCTGTAATCCAACGCACTGACTATTCTCCCCAGTGTTTAACACCTGAAAAATAATGAACACATCTTCTAATTCTTCTTCTGAGTCACCAGTTTTTTAAAAATATTAGAAAGAATAAAACTAAAGACAAAGTCCCGTGGCAAACTATTACAGCAATTGCCTCAAGTTGATTTTCATTAATCAATCAACTTCTTTGGGAGAGAATTATTCAAATAGCTGCAATCTGTGATGATAACAGGAGACACAACATACTGAGTGGTTTCCTTACACTGGAGTAATAAGTATTTTATATGTGTGATCTCATTTCATCATCGTGATCACCCCCATGCAATGGTTATTGCTATGTACATGTTTCATATAATTAATATGTCTCATATATGGAAATATGTTTCAAATGATTCATATAAGGAAACTGAGACTCTGGGAGGTTAAGTAATTTTCCTAATATCCAAGAGGGTAAGTGGCAAATCTGGAATTCACACACATCTGTCCCACTCTAAAGCTCATGGCCTTACTCAAAAGGCAGACTGCCTCCAAATACCATGGCATCACTCAGCCCAGGTTGGGTTGCCAATGAGAAATTTTTGAAATGTCTCTGTGAGTTCCAGATACATTATGTCCTCAATATTCAGTCTAGTAAATCTATAACAAAAGGAAATGGGAACATGGAATGATCTGTTCTTTCTGAATCCGTGTTGGTTCCTAGGGATCTCCTCTTTCCCTTCCAGAATGCATGACTAACTGCACTTTGACAACCTGAACTATCATTTCTCTGGGGAAACAATAGCATGAATCCCAGTTGTAGTTTCTAGTACCTATCTTTTTCCCTCTTTCTGAAAAATGAAGTGTTCTCCAGCCTCTGCTATTAGGCATTGCTTCCCTTTTGCATACTTTATCAAACGTTACTGATGGTAATTTCAAGATCAAAATGGCAAATTCTTGTAGCGCATTAGGATGTCATTTCTCTGGACTTAGATGCTTGAACTCTTTCAAAGTGCCTATTAGATACTAACTATTAAAATGATATCTTCTTCACTCAAACTGTATTCTTATCCTTTCTTCGCTTGCTTTCTTCTAAGATGACATTCCTAAAAAAAAATTTGTGTATGCGTAATTAGTATTTATCAAACGGTCAGGTCAAGTCTTCTAAACCGGCCCCCAGGGGGTCCCAGAGAGCTGAGATTCTGTTGCAACATGTTCAGAGAGGAACACTTTCATTTTAAACTTTTCATTGTTTACTATTTGATGCTTTCATACATCTCAAAAACTCTATTTCTAAGGAAGAAATCTGTATACCACTAGTAAATTCACCTCATTTTATAGATGAGAAAACTGAGATCTGGAAAGGTCAAAGGACTTGCCCAAGGTGACATAGCTGGTAAGCAAAAGGATCATCTTATGTCAAAGAAATAAAAAGAGTCGTAAAATGAATATCATTTTCTATTTTCATCAAAATGCATAAATGTGAATTTCAGGAAGTAGTTCCAATGTGATGCTAATTTCTCCTAAATGTCCCTTGTACTTAAGAGATACTTCAGCTCTAATGTGATACTTGTATGTGTTTATTCATGCTTTAAAGGTTATATTTCTGCTCTACATCTTTCCACGTCTTTATTTGCAAATTTTTCCTCACAGATATGTATTGGTCTGTTGGTCACATTTTGAAACCAAATTGTTTAGTGTTCTCACCCTTTGAGATTGCTCCTTCTTAAAGCAATAATATGGAAAGTGTCCACAATGATGGAAATACCTGTCCTTCTGTATTAGTCACGCCAGGAAAGACACGCATCTCTCACATTTGGTATGTGAAACACCCATTGGTCTTGGAAACAATTGTTCTATGGCTGTTTGCATCATTTACTCCAACCTTCCATCTTTGGTTCCTTAACCTCTTTATCTCCAGGAGATAGAAATTTGAAAACTGTCCCTGTGGCAACTTTATACCCCCACAACTAAGCAGAAAAGTCTAAGGACTTCAGAACACCTAAAATATATAATTAAATTACTGCTGCTCCTCAAAAGTCCAAGAGAAAGTAGGAGTTTCCACAGTCACAGTGCCTTTCATTCTCACAAGTGATTTCAACTAAATATCACTTTACAAATTCACAAATGTACCATCAATTAAATATTATGGCTAAAGTAAGAAATGCTATTTCCTTTTCAGTATCTGCCTCAATCTGTATAATCATGAAGCATCAATCTAGAGATGATCCCACACTCATTTAATTTTTTAAACACTCTTATGCAAACATTAGTCACTCCTATGTTGTTTCCTCATACCCAGATTACTGAAACCTATGAATCCAAGGGCAGGTACTTGAATTGTTCACACATTCCACAGTAATCTTTCCAAATTGATGTTAAAAATACCTAATCAATATTACCAAAAAATACGATCATGAGAAAGCTTCGAGGTGGAAATACGGTAGAGAAACAGAGTCAGACTGTCACAATAAAAAGTGCAGCTGGCATGTCTTGTTAATCAACTCAGTCAACAATGATGCTTCTGATGGGTAAGAGGCGTGGGTGGTACCCGGGTGTGTCAAAGTAAGTCAAGGCTCCCTTTTCTCTCTTCCTTTGCCTGCTTATAAACCCAGGACAAAAATAACTCTGGAAGAACCTAATGGTCCAAAAACACTGGCCTCTTAATTTCGGAAGGAAGGAAGACATCATCAAGTTGCCCTGGGGTAAGTGCTGAGTGCACAGCTGGAAAACCTAAGCTGGCAATCCCCACCTTCACTTTCTAGACAAGAGCTTGCGCAAGTCCCCCCCTGGTGGAAGCCTTCACTTTCCTGACACCCAGCTCTGTGTCGTGAGTCAATGATGAGAAATTACATTGTTTTACAAAGCGACGGTATTGAGTATATTCCTTCACAAGCGTTATTTTAATGAATTCTCACAATCATTCCCATTTCACAGCTCAGCACACTGAACTTCAGGCTTTTAAATAGCTTGCCTCATCACCCAGAAACAGAAGGTCAGGTCCCGACTTGACACAATAATCCTAAGTCCTGTCTTTCCAGAGTTTATTATTTTTGTGTTTGGGGAAGATGGAAAAAAGAAACCCAGGTGGACCATGTAATGTGAAAAGAAAAGGTAGTCCATGGGGCAGCAAATGGAGATAGCTTATGAAGCCTTAACTCATAGGTGCCAAGGTCAGGAAAAGAAGGAAGGAAGTCTGAGAAATTTAGATCACTCACAATTAGATTTTTAAAAGACAGAAGAAATGAGACGTGAGAGTACTAATGGTTGACCTTGATTTAATGTGATGATATTTTTTCGATGACACTTTTTTAAAGTTATAAACCTATTCCGAAAACCGCCAGCAGAGGGCTCCATGCTAGGTGCCTTTGCTGTGGACTCATTAGTGGCTCCTACATTTATCGGAAAATGCTCCGTCTATCTAAGGCTGAGGAATGGAGGGTATTATTAACTCTCCTCTTTGCTGTTATAAGTGGAAATAAATATAAGAGTAAGGGGAAAATATGAATATAGGGATGCCTCCAGCGCGCTTCTACCTAGGCAAGCATGTGGTTGCTCTGAAAAAGAAAACGGGCGCAAGGCAAGATGAAACGAAAAACGAAATGATGAAAATGTATCTTTTACTCGTTTAACGTCTCTTCCAAACCAGGGTTTGTTTTACCTTTGCGTTTGCATTTATTGAGTCCTTGCGAGAATCTTTTCCTACATCCCAGAATTGGAGGTTAAACCCAAACGCAGCAGAAAGTGAAGAGCAAGAGGAGCCAGCTCAAGTTAGGAAATTTTTCTCGGTCGAGACTGAGCTTTTATTTGCACATTTTTTGAGGCGTTTGAACTTTTTAGGTGCTGAAACAATCGTTTCTAAAATTAGTAGATATAATAAAAATTGAACTTTTAAAATGCTCTTAGCAATAACAGGGTTTTCAAGAACCGAAAGAATCTCTAAGAAATCAAGCGACAGTGCATGATTTGCTTATACAAAATCCCGACAGAGGGCGCTGTTGCCCGTTCAATGACTTACGGAGGGCTTCCCGAGGAAAGATTTCCCTTGCAGTTTCCAGGATTTTTTTAATAATGCCCACGTTGAAAAATTGATTTGGGTTTTAATTATCGTTATGTATTTCTTTGAGTATCTCTTATATATGTGTATGTATGTATTTTTTAAATTTATGTCTCATTCTTAATAAAACCAAATTTATTTTTCAGTTTTCCTAAAAACTTTATATAAATTTTAACCAAAGATTTAAAGATGTTTCTAATTTTAAAAATAACTAATATTAGCATAAAATGGAATTTACATATGCAAAACTTGAAATTATACATATACGAGGCTATAAAATTTATACTAACATATATTTTAAAATAGTTTTATATATAAAAGTATCCATCTCAGCTTTTTTGTTTTATTAAACTTCAGAGTTTATTTTAGATATACCAAAAAGAGATGGAAAAAGTGTTAAAAAATTTAGAGAAAAAAATTAAGATTTTTCCAAATGCTTTTCATTGGAGTTGGAATGATCTTTAGATAAAAAAGATAATGGAGTTATTGATTAGAAAGGGAGAAGACAATTATTCCCATTAATAAATTTGTGTCTAGAGAATCTGAATTTCCAAGTCTGTAATATTTATCTTGCACAATATTGATCTGGGACTGATTTTAGTTCCGGGAAGGGTGAAAAGGGAGTGTAAAACACGTTTCAAGTCCTACCACACAATAAAATTAGGAAGAATGTCTTTCCATGTCCAAACCAGCTCTGGGGGCAAAGAAGAAAATCTTTGCTCATGCTCCCAGTGGAAAACCTGCATAAATTTTGTATGATTTAAGGTGTTAATATTTAAAGTAGAGGGGAGGAAGAAAAACAGGATAAAGGGAAGAAAGGAAGGAGGGAGGGAAAGGCAAAACATAATTAGAACTGGAAATGAAAGGATTATTTCTGAAGTTCCTTCTGAAGCACCTTCTTTGTGTTCCTTTCATTTGACTTATCATTTTAAAAATTAAATTAAAAATCTGCGGAATTGTTCACTCTGCGTTATATGAAGCGTCTCTTTGCTTTTATCAAATCGATATCCAGCGCGGTTGTCCGAAGCCCTGTCCGGAGCCCTCTCCTCCAAGAGCGTCCGTCCCTGCTCCCGCACGGAGCGCTCAACAGCCGTGAGATTTACAGACAATCGCCCTTTGCAGATTAACTCTTACCAGGTTTAATAACTTCCACCCCAAATTGCCCGGCTCCCTCCTCATTCCCTCCTGTCATTTATTCTCTGCCCCACGGGCAGAGATCCTCCACTGGACTCGCCTTCTGGCAGTGGGGATCCTTCCGCACCCTGAAAGGGAGTAGAAAAATAGAGGGGGTGGGAAAAAGGTGGGTATTCACTTCGTGATGAAATTCGCAAACCCGTGCCTTAAAGGCACCCATTTTCGAGGTTTGGTTAACTTTGTTCTTGTTGTTTGTTTTCCTTTAAAAAAAAAAATTATACAAGCCATTTTACTAAGATAAAATACACTCAAAACAAACACACATACACATCCTAAAATATTTTTCACTATCTCTTTGAAGAATATTCTGCTTAAATTTTCCAAAGGTTCGGGTGACCATTTCTTGACTCTCCATGATTAAAATCAGTTAAAAATTATAGACAACAGATGCAGATATAAAATGTCCTATGCCTCTGCAAAGAAGACTTGAAATTAACATTGTGTGAATGCATACCTGTGTTGCTCCCAACATCTGAAAAAAAAACTTCATAAAATGGAGACTCGGGCCAAGATATGAATGGCACATGGAATCCGTTGAAAATACACAGAAACAACCCCTAAAACGATAAACAGCACAGGCTGAGGTGTTCATATAGTGTTCAAGTTTCCAAATGTATTGGGCAAAATGACCAGAAAATATTAGAAATGGGCACTGGGGTGAGCTGGCTTTTTTGTTCTACAGTGACAGAGGTACAGCTACAAAAAAAAAAAAAAAGTTGTGTAGACATCAACACAGAGAGATCACCCTTAAAATCCCCAAATCCAGCTTTCAAAACACCCTCCTGCTGAACACACACGAATAGGAGCTTTTGTGTTTAAAAATCTCAGTAATGATCCCCCTTTTAAAATCTACATAGAAAATGGTGGACTGTTGGCCCCCCGGTTTCTCAGTATGAATTATAAAGACTTTAGTCAGTGGCTACAATGATTCATCATTTTCAGTCTAGAGGTTTTAAAAGGTATATTTTTATATTAATCACACTGATCAACTCTCTCTCCTTGAAAAGCATGTTTATCGTCTGCAGACTCTGCGTGACCCAGGGGTGCTTACATAACTAAATGTAGGTGCCTGGGTGTAAATACGTGTTTATGATTTTTATAATATATATGTCTGTGGGTTGTATCTAACTCCGGTGTGTGTAATAATGTTTTTCTCTCTGCTGAGGCTTACTTCTCCAGCCTATTGTTTGAGACAACAGATATAAGTTGCGATGGGAGAGGAGCGTCGGATTTGGTGTGTATCCCCCATTTCCAATTATAGATGGATCATTACAGACAGCGGAGTCCTGAGAAGTCAGACATCTGCTCCTCACATGAATGCACTCACCTCCTAGAAGCGAGGCTGCCATCATGCTCTGGAAGCTCGTGGAGAATGTCAAGTACGAAGATATCTACGAGGTGAGCCGACACCCCCAGATGCATCTTAGAGCTTTGCAGATAGAGAATTGGAACTTCTTGACACCCCAACTGATATATTTTTTTAAGCTATTTGCTCGTAGATGTCCGGTCGGTTTTCTCAGCTTTCTCTAACTTTTAGAAAAGCCGGCTTGGGGAAACTTCGCTATTCTGAAAAAGGACTTGAAGGTTGAAATCTGACTACTTTAACTTAGGAGATTTTTTTTGTTTCTTTTATTTTTCTTTCTCTCGTCCTCTCCCCCCTCCCTTTAGGCTCTGGTGGGGAAAGTGGTGCTACTGAATGTGGGCAGAGAAAATAGAGACTGATAAAGGCAGGGGCGCTCCTCGTTTTGGGGTGTGGGAGAGAATTCGGTTTTCAAGCCTCATTCGTGACAAGCTCGGGCTTTTAATTTTTATTTTCAGTAGAATTTCTGAAGTCGATAACAAACGGATCCAAGTAGAGGACGGAAAAGTAGAAGGAGGGAGGGAAGCGGATAGACAGATGGATAGATGGGTGTCGATAGAGCAAAATCCAAGGAGCCTTAGCAGACAGTTTTCTCTTTTCTTTTTTTCTTGTGTTTTGCTTCTCTTAGGGTCAGTGCGTCCAAACCACCCCATGTTTTGGCGTTTTTAACGAAATTTTCTGCCCATGTTCAGTGCGCACGGTTCTCCAGGACGCAACGCGTCCTCGGGCTGGAGAAGTCTCCCGCAGCCCGCCGGGCGCCTGCCGCCCGCGGGGCGGATGCCGCTCGGGGCTGGGGAGCCGACTGGCGCGGCGGCGGGCGGCTCCGCGGCGGCGGGCGAGGAGGGTGTCCGGGCGCGGCGCGGGGCGCGCGGAACCTCCCTCCGAGCAGAAAGGCCTGGGAGACTTCGAATTAGATGCAAGGGGAAGGGAGGCAGCGAAGACTCGGAGGAGACGTCGAGGGAGGGGAGAAAGAATGAAAAGCTTCGAGAAAGGCGAAAGGAAAGGCCAAGAGGAGTTAGGGAAGGGGGAAGCTGGCGAGGCGGGCAATGGAGATCGTCAAGAGGAAAAGTTGCAGAGAGGAAGGAGGAAGGGAAACAGTCTCGGGCGGGGAGCGCGGGCAGCAATCGGTCGGACGAAGCGGTGGCGGTGGGACGCACAGAGCCTCCCCAAACCAGTGACGGAAAACGCGACCCCGCCGTCCTGGGACGACTCCGGAAAGCCCGGGGGGAGCCGCCTGGCGGACACTGGGAACGGGCAACGCACAGAAGCGGCCGGCAGGCTCCTACCGACGCCGCGGGCCCAGTCGTACGGGACGGATGTGGCTCCGAGGACCAGCCCGCGCGGGCCCCGCCGCCGCCTGGCCGCGTCCCGCAGGCAGCGCCCAGCGCTCGCGCCCAGGGCCACCGGCTCTGAATCCTAATTCGGGGCGGGGGCTTGAGACAGAAAGAGAGGAGATTCGTCTTTCCGCGGCGGGATGATTGGGGTTTTCCTTTCCTCTTTGCGGTTGTGTACTGACTAACGGAGAGCCGCGCCTCCGCCTGGTGGGGTTTGTTTCGGTTCGGCCTCCTTTTCTTTCTCTAACAGGCGGGATAATAGTCAAGTCCGAGGCGCTAGAACTATCCCAAAGAATGTGAGCGCCTGAAGTGGGCATGACGCTGGCGGGGATGGGGCCACGGTGTAAATAGCTCGGGGCGTACTTAGAGGGATTTCAGTGGGTTCCAAAAGTAAGTAGGATAAACTCGTTCTTGGATAATGAAAAGTAAACTGGCTAAATGGGAAAGGAGGGAGGGAGAGAGGAAGAGGGAGGGGTGGAGTGGAAGAGGAGAAGAGAGAAGAAAATAGGGAGGGAGAGAGGAAAGAGAGAGAGACAGAGAATATTGCAGGTATTCCTATCTGCCTAAATTTTCTGCTCAGAAATATAGGAGAACCCGCAGCCCGGTGGAAGGAGCCTATTTAAGTCGGGAGGAAGGTTGAACTTTAACAGAAATGGCAGTCAGGCCAGTTGAACGGGTTCCTGAAACAGCCAAAAAGGTTTTTTGTTGCCCCTGGCTTTGCCTGGAAAGGATAAGTTTAGTGTACTTGAAGATTGATTGCATGTATTTTAAATTGAGGTAAAAATCACAGACTGTATGAGCACTAAAGAGGGGAAAGCTGCACAGGGATGAAAAGCTCCCGTCTCGCCTCTGTCCTTTAATAAATCAGCATAATCTCCGATATTCAGTGAAAGTCTGCAAACGTCACTGTAAACACTGTAAACAACCGGGGCCACCGGTTTACCTTTCTCTCTCCTGCAAATGATGAGGCAACGCCTTTTTATTTTGTTTTTAATCTGCACACAAAGCACCTAGGGCAATCGATTCTTCCCATTAGGAAAGTCCCTCTCCAGGAACAAGGACACCTACGTTCTGTACAAGCCCCCAGCGATGCTCTCCCTCCCTGCCTTGTCCAGGGGAGCAGGGGCTGCTCTACGCGTGTCCCCGGCTCAGTTAATTGAAGTTCTGCCTCTTTCCTGCTAAACTTTTTCCCCAGTCTGCCTTTGCCAGCCCCCTCGTCTGATTACATCTAGTAATTCTCCACTGAATGAACGTCATTTACAATAGTAGGGGAGCTCTGCGCTCGCTGCTGCTTCACGCTCCATTTGTCCTCCATTCTCCCTTTAAAGTACTCGTGTAATATTAATAGTCATGAATATCAATTATTATGAGGCGGTGTAGGCAAGCGGAGGGAGGAAGGGGCGCCCGAGCAGTCTGAGCCCAGCTTCGGGTGGAAGAGGACTGCCTCTGGAGCCCCGAAGAGCGGCAGAAGAAAAAAGGCCAAAAAGACAGCAAGAGACCGAGGAACAGCTCTGTCTGTGTGTGACAGGCATCGCCAATCTTGTTTGGGGGTGGGGGGAGTACTTTTTTTTTTTTTTGATGGCTTGTCCTGGAAACACCTCAAGCTCGGCTCCTGTGTCCAGCTCGTTTCTCAGCTGGACTCCTTGATTGTTTTTTTTTTTTTAATCATTGTTTGATTTTGAGCAGTAACCAGGCTTTTTTTTCCAGATGTTAGTCCACACCTATTCGTCCATGGTGAGTTTGGATTCACGTTGTACCAGAATTGCATGCTCCCTCCTCTCACTGTCTCTCTGTCTCTGTGTGTGTCTCACTCTGTCTCTGTCTTCCTTTGAGCGCCTTTGGCTTGGTAATTTAGCACCATAATTGGACGAGGCTGCAGCTGCTTCTCTCTGCATTGTGTGTTCTCCCTCTGAGCTCCATGAATCAGCTGGGGAGGGGGGAGGCTGAACAGGAAAACTTTTTATTTGCCATTGCAGTTTGGAAATTTAGGTGACTATTCCTTCAAAAAGAACCATGGGATTTTACCGTGGCGTTTCCACCGGGGACAGGGGGAAACTTAAACACCCCTCTCATCACCCACCTCCCCCTTCTCCTTTCACTTGGTTTACCACTCCAGATAGGACCAACAATAAGTTGTCTGGGCTTTATTCCCCTCTCTCTCGACCCCAGGTCCCTCATTGTCACACCCTGGAGTATAATAGCATTAGATATAGAAAAGCAACCTCAGATACAACTCCTGCGAACCACAACTCAATTTAACGTGGACTCAGGATATGATTTCAAGTGAGATCCATTTCAATCAAACACTATTTAAATTATTTAATTCCTCTTGGTGAGGGAGGGGTGATTGGGACCTCAGATCAGGCCAATTCCTCGGAGCTCCTGGAGTTACCAGGTTGTGTGGGGAGGTCCTGGTCAGCCGCTGGGTTGCCAGTGAGGGCAGAAGTTGGTTTTGAACTGGAGGAGCAGCACAGCAAATAGTATGAAGTTTTATTTGTTATGCTTTGGACCTCTGGAAGAGTTAGAAAAAATAGTTTAAAACACCCAGAAGAGCAAACACCATCTATAAGACTCCTGTATTTTTGAGTAAGGAATTTAGGATCTCCCTCCATACGCACAGCTACTTTACTCTCACCCCTTTTGCTGCTTTGCACTCTCAACAGAAGACTCAGATGTTGTTGGTTAAGTGGGTGATTCTCCCCGTTTCCCCCCAAAGCCTCGCGTTTGGAATTGCTGAAATCATGTGCCCTCTGAGTCAACTTAGGAAGCTCTTTCAGACTCCTGCTTCCCCTGTCCCGCGAGGAACGTACGGAAGCCGGGCTTCTCCATTTGTCGCTTGTGTTTTTTTTTTTCTTCCCCTTCTCTCTCTCTCTGTCTCTCTCTCTCTCTCCTTCTCTCCGCTCCCAGGACCGGCACGATGGAGTCCCGAGCCACAGCTCGCGGCTCTCCCAGCTGGGCTCGGTGTCCCAAGGACCTTACTCGAGCGCCCCGCCGCTGTCCCACACCCCGTCGTCAGACTTCCAGCCGCCCTACTTCCCGCCCCCCTACCAGCCGCTCCCCTACCACCAGAGCCAGGACCCCTACTCCCACGTCAATGACCCCTACTCCCTGAACCCCCTGCACCAGCCCCAGCAGCACCCCTGGGGACAACGGCAGCGGCAAGAAGTGGGTTCAGAAGCCGGCTCCCTTCTGCCCCAGCCTCGGGCCGCCTTGCCTCAGCTCTCGGGCCTCGACCCCCGGAGGGACTACCACTCGGTCCGCCGGCCGGACGTGCTGCTGCATTCCGCGCACCACGGCCTGGACGCTGGCATGGGTGACAGCCTCTCGCTGCACGGCCTCGGCCATCCCGGGATGGAAGACGTCCAGGTAACCACCACCAAACAAACAAACAAACGAAAAAGACAATAAATAAATAACGAATGCCCGGGGAGAGGGGAGGGGCAGGGAAGGGGCAGCTCTGTCTCTTTGGGGGGCAGTAGTTTCCGTCTTTAGAACAGGACCAGCTGGACACGACATAAATGTTTATGTGTATACGTGTATGGTTCCATATTGGCGATTTCTGGAGGACCAGTTAGGAAAGTTAGAACCACTAGGAATGAAATCATGAAGGAGAAAAATATATGTGTGTTTTGATAGTTTAAGATCATCAGAATCAGAGCTAGATGTTTTTGTCTTGCCTTAGCTACCCGACTCCTTCCTATCCTCTTCTGCTTTGTGCGAGCAAGCTGCGTGCCCTCCCCATCCCACCCCCCTGCTCGTCCCAAGTGGGCCTGGCCCACTGACATGGCAGGTGAAGACCTGGTGCCTAGAGTCTGGGGCTGCAGCATGGAGGCGCAGGGTCCCCTATAGGCTCCAGAGGTTCCTGCCAGATTTGCAAAGACTTTGTTAAGCATAACAATGCACCGTGGAAGAAAAACATGTGCTATGTTTGTCCAAGCCAGATCTTACTCTGAATGTCCCATAAACTGCAGGGCCCTTTTCCAAGATAATTGTGTTCCAGAGTCTTCACCCTAGAAATGGAATATTTGTGGGGAGAGACCCAGAAAGCCCTAATTCTGTTTGGGAGTTCATGAGGATACATACCATTTTGGAGGTTCTTTTCACCTTTTGGTCCATTCAAGGACCGTGGAGCAACATTCTCCACATCCCTCTCCAGCCCTCCCCCTCCATTAATTCTCTCCTCCACCATCCCAGTTAAAGAGGCATCACGTGTTTATTTCTTAAAACAAAAGGCTCAAAACACTCCCCCACCCACCCACCATCCCATCTGCAACCTACACAATGGAGCCTGATTTGGTTGAAAATACTTGTTTAAACTAAACAAAGAAACATCAAAGAAATGATTTCTAAAAACTGTCTGGGTGATTCTGAGCAGGTCTCCTTTTGCTCCCTATTTTAAATAGTCTCCAGAAAAGATAAATACGGTTGAAAGGCATTTAATTGACACTTGGGTCTCATTGGCATGGTTGTATATATTATGCATCCTTTTAGACATACCTCTGAAGCAAAGGAAAATGAAATGGGAAAGGGAAAAGGGTGCATGAGTCCTTGCTTACCTTGCTGGGAAAAAAATGTATTTTGAACAGTTAAAATGTGGTGACAACATCAAATGTGGTCTGTGTGTAGTCTATGATGGCTTATTGTTTCAAAGAAAATTCAGTTATTTATTATTTCCAAAAATGATGGAATCACATGATTTGTGACTGGATTTACCCATGGTAATAAGAATGATGGTTTTGTTGATTTAACCGAGCTTGACTGTCCCTGTCTAGAGATATTGCTCATTTCAGAATATCATAAGAGAAAGGAAATATTTAATAGTTTTTTTTATGCATTGGGGTAATATGTGTCTGGGAGGGAAAGTTTTTAAATTAACCTTTCTGAGTATGGTTCAAAGTGCTAGATAATGAAAGTGGATTAACTTGTCACCATTGCTGTTGGCAATGCTAACACTGGCCGTGTCTCAGGCCGAATGGCTCAGGCGGCGGAGCCCAGAAATTCCCCCGAAAGAGGGAAAAGATTTCTTCGGTTTTAGATTTTTTGTTTTTAAGATAGAATTGTGAGGGGTTTTGAATGTTAGGCCAGATGCAAAGGGCGAGAGAAAAACAGGCCCAGGTCAGTGTGAGTTTGGGAGAACACCCTGTCACAGCGCCGTGCGGCGGGCGGAGTTGCGGTCGGGAACACAGACGGCAGAGGGGAGAGCGCCCGGAGAAGACAAGTTGCAGGCCCTGGTCCTCGCATGCTCCCCGCCCCACCCCACCTCTGCCCCGTTCCTCTTCCAGAAGCATCCCAGCCCGTGGTCTGGCCAGGTGGGGGGCCCGCGAGACCTTCTCTGGACGACCCTCAGTGCAAGGGGTCGCGGGGGATACACCCCGCGCCTGTCCCAGGAGGGAAACAACACGAGCAGGGACGATCTCTGTCTCTGCTGTGATGACAGGCCTCCTGAGGCCGGGGTGTGCTTGACACGACACAGGGCAGGTGACAAAGAAAGGCAGGGGACGAGGTGCACCTGGGAACAGACCTGCATCTGCTCCATCCGAGAGGATCCACTTCCGAGTTAGGAATCTGGAGCGCGGGGGCTAAAGTTACAGGAGCGGCTTGGGGTTTCTACATTCCCTGCACCGAGGAAGGGGTTGGCTGCGCCCACCCGACTTTAAAAGGGACCAGAGAGTGCCTCAGCCTTGATCTCAGTCACTTGTTCGATCTCAGGGGCCTAGTGTGTGTTCTGGATCCCCTCTACCCCCACGCCAGCCGAAGACCAGACAGATCCCGAGGGCGCTGTCGAGCGGGTGGGTCTCACAGCGAGGGGTACTCACCTGGCCGAGGGTTGGGGGGCGGGTGTTTGTGACCCAGACACACACACGCGGGGCCAGCGCCCCGACCGTGAGAGAGGAGAAGGAGGAGAGCTAATTAACCAAATGCTTCTAATATTTTTTAAATGAAACTATAAAACCCTGTCAATTTCTATTTCAATTTACTCACAGGGGCTATTAAACTAGCAAATCGCTGTTTAGGTTCTGGGTATGCTACATTTCACCCATTGTGTGTGTGTGTGTGTGTGTGTGTGTGTGTGTGTGTGTGAGAGAGAGAGAGAGAGAGCGCGCACGCGAGCGGGGGGCAGTGCTAAAAACTCAGGAAAACAGCATCAGGAAGAAGGAGAGAATGAAATGACACCTAGTTTGGAGCTTGTTTAGTTGCGGCCAGCACCTCTTTTCTTCTTCCCATCTTTGCTCTCTAACCTCTCATCACCTCTACCACCCACGAGTATAAACATAGAAGGATGTTGTCAAACCCCCCAACACACACACACACACACACACACACACACTCAAACACACCCTAGTGTCTTAAAGCAACCCCTGGTATCACTTTTAACTAAAGAAGTCTAGTAATTACGAGTCTGAGTTGTTTTTCTGCGCTTCCGCATGCAGTCCTAATTAAATCTTTACGATCCTCCCTGTGACGATTAAGCGCCAGCATGCTGCGTGAATATCCTGTACAAAAACTCAGCAGGCGGCCGTAATTAGATAGAAAATCAGACAAGAGCCTTCTCATTAACTACCACAACTACCCCACGTCGCTGATGAGGCGTATATACATATTTACGTACCCACGTGAGGGTGAGGTGTGGGGGCGCACGGTCCTGGCCAGCGAGATCGCGGGGCTGTCCGCCCACAGACACAGGCGGATTATTGTGTCCTGCGTGGACACATCGCCACTGTAGACACGTGAGCGTAGAAAGGCGTGAATCTTGTGTGTGTGCGCGCGCGAGTGCGTGGTGGGGTCTCCTGAGCAATTTGGAACAAGTTACATGAAGTATTTTTTTAAGCTTTTTACCATTTATTAAGATGTATATGGCATGTTGCAACGTGGAAAACGGTTCTTAGGGAGAATAACGATTTTCCTCACCTTCCTGAGAACAGAAGAGTGACTATTAAAAACGAAGAGAAACAAATTAACGTGCCCCCCTCCATGATTAGATCATCTCATTTCTAATGGGCTGCTTGTTTGGGGTAGACAGTCTCTTCCCTGTGATGAGCACACACCCTGTCTGGGGATGCAGCACGAGCGTGTGGGTGGTGCCGTGAAAACACCACCTCACTCTCCAGCCCTTTGCTTTTCACTTCTCTGTAGAGTGGGTGACAAACTGGTCCAAACTTAGATTTCTAAGGATCAAGGAAAGCAGCTGTACATTTCAGAAAGACCTGGCATTTATTTTCACTGGGGGGAGGGGAAGGAAATCCACTGCTTTTGGATGCCCTGGGATGCACGGCCAGAACTCTGTTCTCTGCATCCTGATGGTGGGAAACTCATCCCAACAGCTATTCCCCTCAGAAGTGCTGCCAACACCCAGGGTTGAGACTTTCCTTCTCTGGGATGAAACTGTGGCAAAGACGGTGAATGCTCCTCGCCATTACCTAGGTGCTGACTGGGAGGATCCAGGTCTCTGTGTGTGTCTGTGTGTCTGTAGTGATTGCCTTCCTAACAGGTGTGCTCCTTGCTGGGAAGCAGCAGCAGCAGGGTTGGGAGGGGGAGCAAATCGTGCAGGTTTCTCCCACCGATTGTCATTGTGTATCAGGAAGCTCATATCACACGGGGATATGTATGGAGGGCAGTGGGTGTGAGGTCCTGGCGGCACGCAAACGTGTTCCTGTGTGTTGCTGTTTGCATTCCATTCCAAATTGCTCAGACTTTAATTAAAATCTTATAATGTAAACTATTACGTATTTGTAAAATGACTCTGGGGTTAAGATGCACTGGGATAGAAGAGAAAACAGACATTGCTCTTACTAATATTGGTGAAAATCTTTCAGCTGTTGCCAAATTTTCACAATTCATAAGAGCAAATACTATAAAAGTTCATATGTCTATGTAATATCTATGTTTAATATAATAACTAAACCAATACTGAATCCCAGATGTCTCTCACAGTTTCTTTTTTCCTCTTCTTCCATTGGAAGAATTTATAATTTGGGTGAATTTCATTTCTATGTCGATTTAGAGGTAATAATGATAATAATAAAACCTCCCTTTGTGAATTAATATAAATGGAAATAACAGAAACTCCAGTTTGGAATGACATGATTTATGTGCGCGATTCTTTAATATCCAGTCAATTTGAATAGTGATGTTTTTATATTCACAGTCAGTTGAAGATGCCAATAACAGCGGCATGAATCTATTGGACCAGTCTGTCATAAAAAAAGGTATGGATTATTCCCCCCAAAAGTAAGCAAAGTTTTCCTGTGCATTCATGACTTTATGATGAGTTTTCACTTTGGGGGAATTCATTATTTTATAAGACATGAATGTTTGTTCGCAATCACAGGACAGCGGCTGTCTGGGTGAACAGGCATGTGGGGAAGAAGAAAATTGGGGGGGAACCACAGGCAGAACCCCGGATGAGAGAGACAGAGGAAGGCTATTGCCATTTTTCTCATGGTACGTTTGGTAGCAATTCTAGAGACATCCGAAATGATTGAACTACCGTCATGTATGGAACTGGCTGGGAAACACGGCTTTCAAAAATGTGCTATAATTATTTTATTGATAACTGGAGTTTTCTGAGGTAAACCCTATGTTACTGAGACCGCTCCTTCTCTCCTTGATTTTGTATTTGGTTTTTTGGTGGTAATTTTGTTCCCAGTTCTCTGTGTTTTATAACTTGTTTCTTCTTCCTGTTTTTTTTCAATTGTGACAAATGTGTTGCTAAATATGCGCATCCTGAGAAGCTGAGACAGCCTATGCACATTTCTAAATCTTCCTACATATGCATTCATGATTTAGTGTGACTGTGGTGTCACCCCATACCGTTAAAGGGCATGTGATATTAACAAATGTTTGCAGTCTCTTGTACAGCTGTAAGCAAAATAATTAACTAATTAAACTAATTAAATGTAATTACAATAACTCATTTCGGGCGTATTGCAGCTGCTTAATTTTTCCCCCCTCTTCTCTGACAGTCACTGGGAGAATGCCTCACGATTAGTGTGGTTGCTGACAGGCCCGAATGTCACTCACATGCCACAAATTTAGGAGCTTGAATGTAAACAGTGCAATCTTTAATTATCGCAAGAACTGGCATTTGGAGATACAATTTTGACTACTGTAACCCTTTCTTATCGATGCTAGAAAGAGGCATGTCCTTATGTTTGGTGTCAACAATCCCTAGCTTCAGTCATTTATGATGTGTTTGAGCCACAACATTCTCAAAAAACAATTAAAAGAAAAAGATGCTTTGGAAAGTAATCCAAAGTCAAGCTTGTAGAATAGGAAGATTGTGAAGTAAGGATTCCAAACAGGGTGAGGTAGTCTAAACTTTCTTCTTTTACAAATGCAGATAAAGTAGTTTTGAGAGGTAGGAGGTGGGAGGGGGATGCTGTCCTTGAACTGATGCCATTTGGCTTTGGAATGTAATATCCTGAAGAAGAACAGTAAGGTTTGGGGCAAAACTATTTATTTTAAGTGTTGCTCCAAACGTCTCTCCCTCTCTTCTTTAGATAGTATCATTTTGGTATTTAATGCCAGCTTTTAGGTTTGCTTAGATACCAGGGCTCGGGGCTTAGATTTGCAACTGTGCTGACAGCTCACTTTCACCATTTCCTCTTGGGTCTTCTCTTTTGGTTAATTGCTGGTTGATGGGGGGTAGGGGGGAGGAAGGGGGAGGTGCTTCTCCATCGGCTTTTTTTTTGTTTTAGTCCTCCTTCCCTTTTTATGGAAAGCTAGAACCCCTTGGAATAGCCCCCTAGAAACAGCATTTGGCCTGGCAGTGGGGCATACCCAACAGATGACCAATCAGAAATGCTATTAGTAGCCAGGCCAATAAAAATATTTCAAACAGCTTGCCTAGCAAAACGGAGCTGAAATATTCTTAGATGTGGGAAGCTTTGGTTTCAGCGCTTGTATATGTTTGTAGCAAAATGTGAATATTTATATATAAGGGATTCCCCAGGAATGAAAAAGGGAGAATATTGACTAAAGTTGCTGGTTCTGTTTTGGAAACATGGAGTACTTCTTATGGTCCCAAAAGTTTTTTTTTTAAATGTGTGGCTTAAAACATCTAGGTGGCATCCCAGTCACTTTATTGATTTAGGGGGCATAGTTATGAATATGAGGTGTTAGGTCAATTCCATTATTTAGTATTTCAGGTATTTGGGTTATTACATGAAGAAAAGGTCCTAATACTCTATTTTTATCTTTAGAGAGCCATGGGCAAAATAGGAATAAGTGGTGGATTTACTTTTCTAGATCACTATGAACCACGTAAAATAAGGCTATGGTTTCATTAGCTCCTTCCCTGCTCCCTGGTCTACCATCTTCGTCCCCTCCCCCACCCTTATCAGGGATGTCTCCAAGAGATTAATTTCATGAATGAGGAGGTGAGAAAGTTTTCTGAACTAAATATTCTAAATTTCAACAACTGGCAGGGGCCTGAATTGCTTAATTTATTTTCTAACGGGCTTTTAGAGAGATTTTTAAAATTCTACCTCATTAATAAAAGGGCAGCAACTGGCCCGGTTCAAGTGCCTCTGCCTCCGTGTATTCTGAAGCCAGAAGACTTGGGCATAAAGGATCTATGTCTCTATGTCTCTCTCTCTCTCTCTCTAATTATGGAAGGGCTCCCTCCTAAAATTTAACCAGTCTGATTTTTCACCCTCTTGATATCACCCATAGATTATAGACTAGCTCTCTTGTTATGTTTGCTATCTGGGCTTAGCTGACATTTCTGAAGTAATTTAGTTAAGAGGAAATGAGTTGTTCCCAGTAGAGAGAGCAAACGAGTGGAGTGAAGGTAGCCAGCGTGATAAATGGTTCTTTCATTTGAAGATCTCCAGAGCTCGTTTACGGCTAATTTTCTATATTGGCCCCCTTTGAGCTATTAATGCAGTCAGCAGGGACCGTGGCCCCTCTCCTCTTAGCTGCCCCATTAGAGCTCCCATTAAGCCATCCAGTCTCAACTCCATGGAGGGAGTGGGGGAGTAATGAAAGGTGCTTTTTAAACTCTCCTAATCTAAACCGGCAGAGGGTGGTTAATACGATTTGAAGGGGGCTGGTCAATGAGCAATCAATAAAGTAATAATGAGAAGGATTCGGTACATTAACAGTCTAAAAATCCAACGAGACATTAAAAAATCATTCTGAACTCTCAGTTCCATTAAGATTAGGAATCTGGGCCGGGAGGAGGTGGGGCGGTGCCCAGCTAATATATGATCACTGCCACCATCCTACAGCCTAACTGAAAAAAGGCTCACCTAGGCTTTAAGAAGTTTTTGGTGCAATCAGAGGACAATGTGCAATCAGTTTGACACCTTAGACAGCAGAAAACATGCTAGGATTTCTTGGAAAGACTAGCATGGCTGGAGTCCAAGGTTCAAATGTTGTGACTGTGGGGCATTTTCATTGGTCTTATGGATATCCTGTTTGGTTAGTTGCAGTTCAGCCCAGGTTTTCTCCCACTTTTTTTTCCGTTAGTTCTGGCCCCTTCCCCACATAAACACTTTGATTGGTGTGGATTTTCTTGGGGGGTGGGGGATAAAGAAGTTGCCAATTTCGATGACAACGGGTTCTGTTGGGATTCTTCCCTCTGACCGAGAAGTTAAAAAGCATCATATCTGTCAGAGCCTCTGAAAGCGTGTGAGTTTCCTCTCAAAGGAAGAGGTTCACATTTCCAGAACTGATTTGGAGCCCAATAGGTATTTATTCAACTAGAGACTGAGATACATTCCAGCCACTCAGGAAGTAATCAGAGTTCATAGAATTTCAAAGGTGGAAAAGTTAGACACTCTTCTCCAACCCCTCCCACCCCCACCCCCAGACAGAAGATAAGTGACTTTCTCAAGGTCCCACAGGTTAAATAAGTGATGGGACCCAACTCAGTGTCCAGCCTCTTAGACTCTGCCCCTAAAGGATGCCAACATTGGATTTTGTAGTTTTTATGTTCCAGTTTTCTTTGTGGAATCCTTTTATTTTTCTTTCCAGGATTTCAGTGCTCACATTTATACACGTGCTATAGATAATGTGGAATAACATTTAGCCTTCAGGTAGATGAGAAACAATGCAAGTATGAGGAAAGGGGTGCTCTGGTGGTGAGAATTTCCTGGTGTAGTTTACATATTTAAGTCCAAGTACCTGTCAGAGGAACTTACCCTTGAATCTATTAGATGGGTTCATTTCTTCCCTTCTTCCCCACCAGCATATCACATCCACAGAGGGTCTGTTTCCAGTCAAACACAAAGATCTCAAAGCTACAATTTCCCACATAAATTTAAAGAGTACAGAGTAAGAACTAGCCTATTAACACTTTGGCTCTTATAGTCCACTAATGTATAATATTTTCTCTAATCAGTTTTCCTTCCTCTCTCTTAAATAACATTCCACTCACTGTAATGAAATATTGATCGATTTTTAAACCTTTTTTCTTCTCCCCAATATAATGCAAGGAAAAAGGGAGGGGAGCAAGTTTTGCGGGTGTTACATCCAGAAGTTGGCCCATGCTATCCAACTGAGAACTGAAGAGAAAAAAAAAACACACCCAGTTTTAATGTATGCACAGAAAATTGTAAACATGTAAAGAACTGAAAGCTTCACGCTGAGTTTTGCCATGCTCCATTTCCTTACCATTTCCTGCTGTCGCTTTAAACCTATCTTCGTCATCTCTGGGTTCCGTGAGCAGGAACACTGTGCTCATAATTACTAACAAATCAACCGGGCCCAGTTGCTCTCTGGGTTTATTGATAAGCTGGAGGAAAGCAGAAGGGAAAAGACAAAGAGAATAAAATATGGGGTTAACCAGCTGAGCTAAGCAGGTGTGAGAGTGGAGGGGAAGGTGGATGAAAACAATGCTACGGACTTAAAGGAAAGTTGGGAAGAGGAACGTGTAGGGTCTAGTCTAGGGGACCAATACTAAGGCCAGAATGGCAGAGAGGTTTAGAACCTGATGATGAGAGTGTAGTGGCTGGGAACATGACTGATACTAAAATTAGAAAATGGAAATAAAATCTGAAGCAAGTCTGCTCAAATAGTCTGCGTCTTTGGTGGAAAAAAAATACTCCCCCCAGACAGCAGTGTGCTGACAGAAGCTGACTGGATTGGTGATATTTAGGTGATAATGTATATGCAGAAAAGTACAGCCCACGGGAGGGAGCAACATACATTCCCCAAAGGAAACAGCTCTTGTCAGGTAAATCAGGCAATTAACAATAGTGAAATTAGAGGGCAGGTTATAAGGCGTCTCTAAAGGCCTGGCTTTTCAAGAGATTTGGCATCTGGGACTGTGAGAAGCAGGTAAAATTCCAATCCTCAGGAGATATTCGGTTATCTAGTACCAGAAATAGGATCTGAACTTACTATTTTCAGCTTAGTGGGGGTTTTTTTCTGTTAAAATATTATTTCTAAATAGTATTTAAATATAAAAATGTTGCTGAGTATCAAAGACGAGATTTTTATACAATTTATTTCTATAGTTAATACCATGTTAAAACTACAAAGGGCCATCTATATTTTGGGGAAATGCTTTTCCAAGGTTATCTAATGCCAATTCCCATGATCATAAATTATTTGTTTATAGTGCCTGAATATGAATCTGAAATATGGAAATCAGGACTGCTGTGAAGAATGAGGCAGATTAAAATAGATGTGGATGTTGTGCAAGAGAATTAAATGACAGGGTGTTCCTACCCCAATCACTATCTATTAAGTGACTTTAACTCCATATTTTACTTAAATTTAATGAATATTCACACTCTGACTTTCATTGGTTCACTTTCAAATGGGAATTTGCTTCACTGATGAAAATATAATGTGGGGAATCAGAAAGAGGAAAGCCCCCCTCTGTCGTTCCCCACTACCACCATGACAGTGCAGAAGATCCACTCTGTTAGCTAACATCATTTATCTGCCCTGGGACAAGGGCTTGGATTCTGTAGACAGATCCAGAAAGCCTAAAATGTCTACTAAGAAGTAGCAAAAGGGAATGCTTCAGTCCATCCATCCATTCCCCTAGGAAAGCCCTTTTCCACAAGGTGTTTGTAAAGGGCTAAATGCAATTCATAGTTAATAAAAGATTTGGGAACTACCTGGATTTTAGGAGTCTGTAAATGATCGTGAGGTCTGAATGCTGGAATCTGTGGTAGAGAGAATAAGCTGTTACAAAAATACTCAGTGTCGGTTAGTCTGTTCTGGACAGGGAGGTTATGCAACTTGTTTGACATACAGAGTTCTAGGCTCCAGATGGTGGAAAGAGCATATCTATCCCCGACCAGGATTGTAGGCTGAGACAGAGTCTTTATTAAAGAGGAAGAATGGAAGCCTCCTTTTTCATACCAGATGCACATTTCAATAATCTCCTGGACTGATGATCGACAAATGCCGTTTGAAGATTGGAGGGCTTCATATGCCAGTGGAAGCAGCGAAGATACAGGGCAAGTCAGCAGGAGAAGTCGCCTGCCCAGCGGCTTCTAGAGCCTGCAGAAAGAAAATAGGCTTCAGCAGAGTAGAAGTCCAAGGGAGTGGGACTGCCAGGGACCTGGGAGGTTGACCACTCACTGCTCCTGGTTCCCAGCCCTCTGGTTCTACTGAGCCCAGCCTCTTCCTGAGGTGCAGATGATACTGAAACACAATTAAACAGAAATACAGGCTGGAGAGACAGAATACGCCTGGGTAGCAGTGGCAACCAGCTGTCAGTTCTTATTAACTTCTGCATAAAACATACCTCGAGTGCGGTTTGTTATCAATTACTTGCCGAAATGAAACAACTGGGGCAAGGCAAGACCACCGCTCACGTGAATTAGAGTGATTGGTTGATTGATCAGGGCACCTGTTGTAAATCATAACTGCTCCCAACAATCACCAGCCGATGCTTTACGTTAATTTGTAAACAAAATTCATGTCACTGAGGAATTGCTTTCACTGGAGAGGAGCATTTGGGTTCATTTCTAAATGAATCTGTTGTTATGATGTAGGAAAGAATGGGATCCACTTGACAGAAATGAGCAGCTCTTTTGGGCTCAACTCCCCAGCTTAATGGTATTACTTGGCTGTTCTCGGGCACAGTGTCTGATGGGGCCCACCCTCCTGATCCTCTCCAGCGATGACCATAGATTTGGGTCCAATAGGAGAGGAAGGAAAGGTTCCCATAAAGACCGTTGGTAACACTATTTTATATCATTGGTAGTGATAATCACCTTCAAGCTTCAGCACCAAATATGACTATTACTCTCAGTGGACAGATGAGGAAACTAAGATTCAGAGAGGTTCAGTGAGATGTCTGAGGTCACACAGCCAGCACGTCAAGGAGTAGGATTTGCCTGGTTTCACAGCACAATCCAAACTCCAGGTTGCGTGTTTGCTTAATTTGTACAGTGAGTGGGACAGTGGCAAGAGACATTCGTATGTCTATACACGTGGGGTAAGTTTCCAGAGGAGTGATGGCTTTTCCATTTGTTTGTACACAGTGCTCTGAACGCACCGCAGCCCCGCTGGAACAAGCGCTTCCTCCTCCAGCTTTCCATTTGGCGCCCGTCCTGTGGCCTCGCCCCTGCGCACGCACTGACACATTCTATCAGCCGGTCACCAGGATCGAAACCCGGTCACCTTTATGGCATATTTTTTTTCTCCCTAGTTCCGGTTCCTCCCAAATCTGTGACTTCTCTGATGATGAATAAGGATGGCTTCCTGGGAGGCATGTCCGTCAACACCGGCGAGGTGTTTTGCTCAGTCCCGGGCCGTTTGTCTCTGCTCAGTTCAACCTCAAAGTACAAAGTAACTGTGGGGGAAGTTCAGAGACGGCTCTCGCCCCCCGAATGCCTCAATGCGTCTCTCCTCGGCGGCGTCCTCAGAAGGTAAAACCCCGCGAAGCGTTCTTTGTGGGGTGAGAGGAGAGGGCTGGAGCGGAAACCAACGCGGAGCCGGACGCGGTTGCCTAGCAACCGGGCGGCCAGGCCGCGGCCGCCACGTGCTCGCGGCAGTGCTCGCAGTCGCCGGGACCCCCGCGCCGCTGGCTCCCCCGCCCGCGCTGCCGCCCTGGGACCCTTCCGCTTCCCCTGCCCTGAGCCCCGCTCCCTCCCACCCGGGACGCCTCGAGGGTGTGCTGGGGCGGAGTGAGGCCCAGAACCTGCACACACTTATCTGTACTAGAAGTTTCGTGGCGTGACTCCCTTCCTACCTGCAGTGCACTCTGATATTTATTTTGTTTTAAAATACAGTTGGCGGCCGACTAAGTTTGAAAAATTTGCCCCACAGTTTGAAAAATTCTGTTCTAGACTTACGACCTCCTTTCTTCAGTAAGACGAGCACCAACAACGATGCCACTTTAGAAATAGTAATAGTTATTCCTTGAGGCCATTCAGATGCTACCCGGTATTGGGGGAAGACAATCCACAGACTCCTCCTGGAAAATGGGAGGAGGTGGCTTTTATCTTAAGATGTAAAGCCTTCCCCCAAAGTCCCTGCCAAGGCCTGAACCCTTTGGTAGTGTCCCTGATATGAAGGTGACAGTGTATGAGATGAACTTTTCCAGTTAGCCTATTTGGAGGTTGAAAGTTCATTTCTTTCCTAAAAGTGACTCTGTGGACGGTACTGCAAGAGAGGTCAGAGTACCTGGGTTTTTTTTTTTAATTTTTGCCCAGACCTTAGCACCTACAGGGAGAACTCCGAGAGGGAGTAAGGGTGTGACCCAGGGACTTTTCTCCCTCTGAATCCTCTTGCTCTGCTCTACTTTGGGTCAGTTTTCAAGTGAGTCCTTTCAGCCCCAGAGTGTGGAAGTTTCTTTCAATCACCCCCAGGCATTGAGCATATGTGTGTATAAAACTTGCTTTGAGATTAAGTGAGATAATATAAAGTGCTTATCACAAACTCCCTAAAGTGTTAGTTTTACTGTTATTATGATTACCATCATCATTGGTTTCATGTTTCAGTCTCCCTTTCCCCTTTTAACCCAACTCCATTTTATAGTGACTCTTGACCCCTTCCTTGCACAGCCCACCTGTTCCAGCTAGTGCCTTCTCCTCTCTGAACCATCCAGTTCTTTCCCTCTTCTTAGCAAGGTTGTACTTGCCCAGCTTCTGCTCACCTAACTGGCTCCATAACAAGGAAAGATCTTGTGTGTGTGCATGTGCAACTTCTACCTTCTCTGGACCCACAACCTACACCCTAATTATTCCCATCTGGTATCTTTTCTTTTCTCATGAGATAAAAAAAGAAAACGACTCAATTTTTTTTTATGCTCTGTATTGCAGAAATTAAGCAAACCTCAGCAAACTATCAACAAATAACCAAAAGGAAGGGGAGGAAAAATGTGCTAACCTCAAGTTAAAACCTCTTCAAGCTCCACTGGGCTTTAGATTGCTAAGTCTAAACTTTGTTTCAGGAACACTCTGAGGTTAATCAGAATGTTAATTCTTGCAATTTCAGAGCCAAATCGAAAAATGGGGGGAGATCTTTGCGAGAAAGGCTAGAAAAAATCGGTTTGAATTTACCCGCGGGCAGGCGCAAAGCAGCAAATGTCACGTTACTCACCTCCCTGGTGGAAGGTAAGCAAGACGTGTGGCCATTTCACGAAGTGGCTGGGCTTAACTGTTGGCTGAAGGCTGACATTTTACACGTTTCATGATTAACTGGAAATCATTGCAATTGTTGTGCCCTTATGAGCTGGATGTCAAGCGGCTGCTTGAGAAAAGTTCAAAGGTTCTTTTACTTAGAGGGAGTCGGCAATTGTAGAAAGGCCCAGGGACCTGTGTGAGGGTCCCTATGCTCTAAAGAGGGTTCGAGTCCAGCCTCCAAGCCAGTGCAGGGGTCACCTCTGCCACCAGGTGCAGGACACGGTGTCTGAAACACCTTCTTGCAAGAGGAACTCTCTAAGCAGCAATCCATTCTATACCCTTCTCCTCCCCAGATTTTACCTCTGAATCATCAGTAATAGAAAATGCATTGTCGATTTATGAAACTGTTATCGCATTCATGATCCCCATTGGTTATTTTAAAACTCCTGTCACTCCCTGTGCCCTATCTCCAGCTGATTACCTGGGACTTATTGTTATTGAAATATAGCTTAATAAGGCCAATGATGCCTAGGAGAAAATTGGGGGGGGGGGTGAGGAAACATGGAGAGGAGACACATATGACCTTCAATGTAGATTTCATCAATTGTGAATTAAAGGGCCATAACCATGACAAGTACATTCTAATTTTCTCATGGTTTTGGGTTGGGGATGATATTTATTGTATGGTGTGATAAACAGGATCTTCTACACAGTCTAGAATAAGAGGATCTGCAGTTGAATTTGTGAGATGGAGAAGGGATAGGAAATACAGCCAGGTAGTGGTCCTAATGAAGGAAGTTGTAGAATTTTCTCTGGAGTCTAACATGAAGGTCTTCGTTTTCTCGTCTATTTTTATGGATGTGATATTATGACACTCCTGTGGGCAGTTGATTTTTGGAGGAGAGGATCTTAGAATATTTAAGCAGCAACCATAAAGTCATCACATTTATAGGTACTGCACTTAGCCATCCTTAAGGCAATGCTGCCTGGCCCAAACTCACCCTCCGGGGCAGCAGTCACCAAATTTCCAGACTTATTAGCAGTTGACTCTCAGCCTGGGGGTTTTCCTTTTTGCCCTTCGGAGAACTGCTAATATCACAATCCTCATTTTGAAAACAGTCAAGGTGATCTCAGCCCAAGACAGGGATTTGGGTGCAGAAGGGAGGAAACTGGGAAATCCACTGAAATTCCAGTATTCAGTTGGCGGTTTCCAATTTTACGAATTGTTGTAAGCACCATGCCTGAAGTCCTTTGTTGTTGCTATGATAATGATGATTAGAAGTAAGTCGTGCTCCTTAAAAATAACGTAGCTATGGGATAATTCAACATATCTCTTTTTCATGTTCGGGATCTTCCCTCGAACCCCTAAGGCTGAGCTTTAAAGGGTGATGGTGCTTTATTTGAAAGGGGATTCCGCATAAGCTGAGAAATCTCTCAGATGTCCAGGTTTTGTATAGCTGCTGTGTCATCTTTGTGCAGTAGGAAGTTCTTAAGTAGGAGGCTGATGACAGGAAACTCTGAAGAGGAGAAACCTGAAACATTACTAGCAGGAAACTGACAAGGAGAATAAATATTTCATTGCTGGATAGAAACACTGGTTCTATATATGAGTATTCACATATGAGTTCCAAAAACATATTTTACACGTATTTTTAATATATGTGGACATATACATACATGGATTTATATTTGCACATACTAGTTATTAATAAGAGATTTTTCTTAATACAATTATAGGAAGACACAAATGATAGGAAGACAAATTTTATTTAAAGCAGGTGTAACAGATGCTTTAAAAAGAAGAGGAGGATGTGGCTTGAACATCCAGCCAACTGTCTATGTGCAGTTGTAAGGTGGCTCCTGACTATATTGGCCCACCTTTCCCTTAAGACAAAGCCTGGGGTGTGGGAGACCTGAAGCTATTCATGGGACGTCTACCTAGGACTTGTCTGGAAGGATGATCAGGGAGCGGCTAGAAAGAGTGTCAGGAGCAAGGTTTGTTCCATCAACTTTACTTGGGCCTGAGAATCATTTTTACTTTGGACGTCTGCCTCATCTTTGCTTTTGCCCCCAACAGCTGGCGTCTTCTGTAAATAATAACAGAGTTGACCAGGGAGCATCTCCTGCCCTGGGATGATTAGGAACTGGGGGCTGATTACCACCTCTGCTGCTGTCTTTTCAGGAGAAGCTGTTCACTTAGCTCGGGATTTTGGGTACATTTGCGAAACGGAGTTTCCTGCCAAAGCTGTTTCTGAGTATTTGAACCGGCAGCACACGGACCCCAGTGACCTGCACTCCCGAAAGAATATGCTGCTGGCCACCAAGTGAGTGTCCCAGACCCTCGGCCCTCCTCCCTGACTCCTACCCTGCTGAGCCACCTTGCTTGGGAGGAGGCCAGGGGGAGCGGCACTGCCAGCCTCCATTGTGGGTCAGGGAAGGAGTTCAGTGGTAGAAGCAGCATATGCGCTGGCTTGTCAGTTGCTGGCTAGAAGCCCTCCCAGCTCCGCCCCCACTGCCACCCCTCTTCTCCTCCTCCTCCTCACCCCCCCAGAGTTGATTATGGGATGTGGGTTTGTCTCTGTCTCCTCTGCTCTATTTCCAAGTTTCTGGGGAGGATGGCTTTATTAATTGGAACCCAGACTTCTTATAATTCTCTTCCCCAACCCTGGGGATGTCAGGAAGACCTTTTCTGGGTGGGTCCTTGTCCGAGTCCTTCCCTGGAGCCTAGATGCGTATTTCTGCCCAGGTTTCACATCTCCCTGTCATATCCACACGGCCACGTGTGCGTGCTCAGGGTGTCTGTATGTCACCCACGTGTACCCATCTCTACCCGCAGCTCTAATTACTCTCTTTCTAACGTTGCTGTTTGGCATCTTCCACAGACGCAAAATTTACTACAACTCCAGAGGGGAAAATAGTAAATCTCTGGCTAAATTTAGGTCTAGAGCTCATTTGAACTTTTACAGTGGGTTTTCTATTTATTTGATTTACTCCTGTCTTTGGCTTCAGTGTCATATTGTTGGTGTTTTATGGCCGGCTCAGGCCTGCAGTGGGCGGCGCTGCGTGCACCCGCACGTTTCTCTCGCAGGCGCGGCCCAAACAGCGGCGCTCATTTATTTAGCGCTCGAGGACGGGTTTGTTCCGTTGACAGCGTAATTTAAAGAAATATATGGAAGGCTGAAAAATCATTTGCTCAAATTTGTCCAGATGTTTTTGAGACGTGATTGGAATTTGATTGCCCCTTTCCGCAGGGTCAAAAAATATTAATGTCCCAGAACTTTAATTGCTTACAGACCCTGGTTTGGGCTTTGAAGATTTAAAATGTTTGACTCTAAGCATTTGTTCTCCCCGGTTCAGAATTTCCTTTTTGGCACTTTGGTAATGAGTACAAACTGAAGGAAAGACTTTAAGCATCTCTTCCAACGATCAAAACCTGGCACCCACCCTCTTTTTAGAAGGTTTTCCTCTGATGTGCCAACTAGCAATATAATAGATCTTTGTCAGTAAATTGCCCTCCTACCCCTTGCCCTGGTGTCTGGTGGCGGGGGACCTGTTGGTGCTTTATAAAAGAGTAAAGGTACTTTGGGGGAAAAATAAAGCCAAAGTGTATAAATTAAATAACAGGATTCCACAAACGACTCTGCCATTCCCCTAAGGAATGCTTGTAACTTCCTCCCTTGAAGGCTTGTGGCTTCTCTTAGGCCAGTGCTTATTAACCTGGGGTGAGTATCAAAATCACCTGGGGAACTTTTTCAAGATATTTATTCGTGGGCCTAGCCCCAAACCCTCTGAATGGGAATCAGTGGGGGTGGAGACCTGGCTGTAGGTACTTGTATCACCCACAGGTGATGCCGATGTATCTCTGGCGTCAGAACTGCCCTATTTAGGTCAGAAGTCTTAGCTCTTTCTTCCTGGCTGTGGAGAGGTATGCGTGCATGTCGAATGGAGAACCTAGTAGAGAGATGGTAGAGAGAGGATGTCTGTTAGTGCTCTCTACCCACCAGTCTTAGAACCAACAAATGTTTCACCTGCTGCAGGTGAGGGGTGAGGAGGTCTTCTCCATCTAATTTAGCCATTACTCCTCCTGGGAGTAATCCCCTAGGAAAGGATGCCCCAGGGTCCCTCACATTGGCCTCCAGGGACCTGCACTGTTTACCTGTTGGCCAGGCTGGGTGTCACCAAGTGTCAGGCCATCCCAGGGGGGTCTGGGACTGGAGTTGTGTAGTTTTTCTTTTCTCACAGCCTGGGTGGAGGCAGCCTGACAGGAGAAGTCTGCCAGTCTGTGAATGGCTGTGGCTTTGGGATGTCATGCTTCTGACCACCAGCAGAAGCAGGCCATTGGACCTTCCGGGTGAAACCCCTTCTGTCCACCTCCTATATTAACAATTTTTCAGAGAAGCTCTATCCATAGTTAGGCATGCAGGATTTCTAAGTCTGGGAGATTCCTCTAAATTGTAGGTGCATTGAGGAAATAAAAACCTTCAGCAAATAAAAAAATCTATCCTCCCCAGTGTCTTAACCATCTACCTTTAGGTTTTATTTAAACAATGTAGGAATCCTTTTATATGACAACAATCCTGTTGTACAAAGATTTTCAGTAGCCTACACTTAAAAGAAGGAGGGAAGAAAGGGGGGAACACCTCCCTCCCCAAATACTGCAGGTAAACAGATTTTTGCTTTGAATGGAATCAGCATTCTCTCCTGGAATAAACAGTTGCTTGCCCTGGGCCATGCAAGACTCTAGCAATCTGCTTCTGTGCCAGGGACAGGCTTGTGGCCCAGGGGCCTAAATCGTTCAGGGCTTTTCGAGCCTGATCACCAAGAGGTTGGAGAGGCAGGGGAGAGGAGGGGAAAAGGGCTTTCAAAGGAACTGCCAGGTAAGAGCTAAAAATTACTGAATAGTCAACATCAAATTCGAAAGCCAAGCGGATTTCCCCAAGCGGAGTTTATGTGGTCCTGGAGTGAAGTGGGGAAGACTGGAAGGGAGAAAAAGGCAAGGCTTTGGGATGGAAGTGGTGCATAACCTCCCCGCCCCCGCTTTCCTTCCAGTCCCAGCTGCCCCAGGAGGGAGAGCGCTGGGAAAGGAAACAGAGCGGAATCGCCCGCATTAGCCGCGCTGGTCGGCTCTACGGTGACCCGGCGCCTCTGGGCTTGTGTGAGCGTCTCCTTTCTCATGCCCGTGACGACGACACCGAGGGTGACTTTGTGTTCCTCTCCCGACCCTTTGCAGGCAACTTTGTAAAGAATTTACGGATCTGCTGGCGCAGGACCGGACGCCCATCGGGAACAGCCGGCCCAGCCCCATCCTGGAGCCCGGCATCCAGAGCTGCCTGACGCACTTCAGCCTCATCACGCACGGCTTCGGCGCGCCGGCCATTTGCGCCGCGCTCACGGCCCTGCAGAACTATCTCACCGAGGCGCTCAAAGGCATGGACAAGATGTTCTTGAACACCACCACCACTAACAGGCACACGTCTGGGGAAGGCCCAGGTAGTAAAACTGGCGACAAGGAGGAGAAACACAGGAAATGAAAAAATTTTTTAAAAAAGGAAAAATGTTTTAAATACAAAAGGAAAACAGAAAAAATTTAATTTTAGCTTTAAAATATTGGATTGGCTTTGGAAGAATTATATTAGGTAGAATACACATACAATCAAAAAATGTTAAAAGCTAAATAACTTTAAAAAAAAACCTGAGGCGTACCACGGAGCAACAATATCGGTTCTCGGTGTCTATTTCAAGATACACTTGGAGACAACCGTCCGGATTTTCCACTTCGGTTCTTTCGAGCTTAGTAATACTGATAATAAAAGAAAACCATGATTTTTTTTCCCTTTGGAAAATAAACATAAGACTAAACATGAGAAAACGCTAACTTATTGGAAGAAAATCGGAGAAACATTGTTGGTGTCAGTGCTTTGAGAGCTGGTTGACTGAGACGCACGAACTTTTTAATTTTTAATATTTTTTTAGGAAACTCTCGCTGTCCCCGCCCTTCCACCTCACCTCACCCCTCCCCCAGCCACCCTTTTCTACGTTGCTCTCCCTTCCTCGAGCTGTCACGGGAATCTTCTGGGATGCAAATGAGTGTGGTTGGCCCATGTGCGTGGTGTTTCAGTCCCCTCCTTGCCCCCGCCCCGCCCTGCGTTAACTCACCGGTGCCCAGCTCCGGGGGCCGTTTGCATAATTAGGGAGGGCGAGGGCGGGCGGGGCGGGAGGCCCGCGGAGATGCAGGCGGTGGCTGCAGCTTGGGGTGCCGGCCGGCCTAGCAGAGGCTCCCACGGCTGAGGAAAATCCGGACCAATAAGTTGATTCAGACGCATCATCAGTTCCTTTGAGAAATGTTACTAGTTCCCAGCCTTGCCAGTATCTGCATACAGAGAATCTTGCATTTGTTATAATATTTGTGTCATCTACCAATTTTAAGAACAATAGTAAACAAAACAAAACAAAACCAATATGAATACGTTGATTAGTATGTAATTCCTTCGGAGGGGTATGTACCATTTCATTCTCTTCTGTTTTCCAAAGCTTTGCCCGCATGGTTTATGAGCTTCTTCAAAGAGGACTTGGGCTTCCTACACAATCTATAAGGTACAGAGAAAAAAAAAATCCGATCCCTTTTCAATCAAAGCCTGTGTGTCAGAATTCTGCAGGTGCACTTCTTTAAAGAAGCTCAAAGAGAATAATTTAGCAAGTGGCCAATAAGAGACGGAAGCAGCTTTGAGTCTAGTCGCTAACAGATACCTCAAGACGGAATTCCGGGGGAGGTGGGGAGCTGCAAAATGAATTTTGGGGGAGAAGAGTAAGGGTTCTTGGAGCTCAATATTTTAACAATATTGCCCTGCCTTTAAAATGCATTCCATTTCCTTGGGCTCTTTGGCGGTTGCTGTTTTAGCGGAGAAAGAAGCAGCTTTGTGAGTGGTCGTGGGGAGGAGGGTGGTGCAAGCTGCCGTGTTTCAGCAACAATTGCTTTCTTACAAGTGGCTTTATGAATGAGGTTTTTTCCCCCCTCCCAGACGTGCACTTGTTTTAGCATATAATGATAAAATAATGCAAAGTGAAAGGATGTATTTCAGCTTTGAATTCTACCGTCTGGATACACTGGGACTATTCCCAGTGGATAAAGTTTCATGCATTTAATCTCTCTCACTTCTGGCAGCCCAGCTCCTTTCTTGGGGCTTCATCTGAGCATTATCACGAAATAAGATCTGGAACCCGTTGTCCTCACCCTCCCAAAAGCAGTGAGAAATCCCCCGGGGTGGGGTGGGGGAGACAGGTTTCTAAATTTAGTGTGTCGATACATGCACCTCCTTATACAAAGTAGACATTAGGACCTTTGCAACATCCCCTCGAGGTAAAGATCCAGATGTCTGTTCTGCAGGATTTAGGGTTACGACCCACTAGGACTCTTAGTTCTGCCGCCTGGGATGGGCCTTTGCCCTGCGGGAAGGTTGGAGGGTTGGGGTTTAGGAATCTACTGAGACCTTTATGCTGACATTTTTATGGGAGAGGCAGTTAAGGAGCTGGTTTCAGGTCACCAGGAGGGCCCAAGCAACGGTTAACGTCTCACGCCAGCCCATCTACCGCCAGCTCCTTGGGGGGCCTCTGGGCGTGCAGGGCTCAGCCCTAGACGAGTTGAAGGCGTGCAAAGGCCGGGAACTAGACCGTATGGAGAGTGTAGACACGCCGTCTCTCCCCAGCTCAGAAGCCTGCGCCTTTGTCCGAGGCCTGGCCCCTTGCATTAGATGTATTCTGATTGCAAAAGGCCAGGAGAAACCACACTGAACACCATCGTCTCCTTTCCTTGCAGGGCAACGCGCCCCACGCGTGTGACGTGCGAGAGACGCGATGGACGCGCCTTGCTCTTACTGTGCAGGTCCTGAGAGCCTGGGGGCCACTCGCGCCCAGTCGTGTTGAGGACATAGAATCAGCCGCTGGAGGGGCCGCGGGCCGCGCGGGCCCTTCGCGCTCTCGGTCTCACCCTAAGGGCTAAGGCGACCGAGAAAGCCCCATTCTCCAGTAGGTAATGGGGCGGCGCCCGGCGGGCTGCAGGCGGGGAGGGGTCTCGGCGCTGCCTAGGCCCTTTGCTAGCAGCAGCCACCGCGGGCGCCTGCTCCCGGAGGGCGAGTGGCCTAGAAATGTCCAGGGAATCGGAAGCTCCTCCCGCCTTTGCCAGGACGAAAACTCTCTCCCCGTCATGCTCCTAAAGGCGGGTGATGGGATAGGAATTGCCTTGCTGGGCTACGCAGGCCCCTTTCGCGGCCCTTCGCCCTCACTCGTGCGTTCCTCCCGCGCCCCAGCCAAGCAGAGCCCCCTGCGCGCCTCCTGCCCCCCGCGTGGAGGGAGCCCACTGCCCCCTCGCCCTCCCTCCCTTCTCCTTTCATGTACCACCCCCGCCCCTTGCTTTCGTTAACCAGGCCCGCTACGTTTATCTGATAATTGAGTTATTAAAAGATTTGGTTTCCTTGGGCCCATAAATCAATAAACAGTAGGATTAACGCAAGAGTTTGCCTTTTAAGTCAAAGGAAACGTTTAAAGCAAGCCCTTTTGGGCTTTATTTTCAAACCAAACAGGTGAGTTGCAGCCCTCCCCCCCAGCCCTGCGCTCCAGACATTTTATCCACGCCGCGAGCCCTGTCCTAAATGATCGGCCCCAAACCGAAATAGCTCAAGACAGAGAGGAGTCAGGATGTGGCAGCACTGCACTCCCGCTTTCTCTCCGGTTCCAAGTCTCTTTGGAGCCTCTAAAAGTCTCCTGACTATCTCTGCCCAACCTCGCCTCCTCCGACATGTATTGTGGGTCTCAGGGGAGTAAAAAAAGGCTGTTCTGGGTGAGGATTCCATCATCGAAGCGATCTTTAACTTCTCCCCCAAACTGGGAAGGTAACTGCCCCCAATTATCTTGCATTTTCTTTCCTTCTCTCTGGTTCCACATCCTTAGCTTTCTCCACCCCCACATAAAGAACCGAAGAGGCTTTCAAAGACCTGGCTGTTTTATTTTCTTTGGCCAAGGAAACCACTTTCTCTCAATTATTTCATATCCTATGAAAACTTTGGTCGAATGGAAAACCCGAAACCCAGAACTTATCTACACACTGTTCCTCCTGTACAAAGCCTTACTTAAAAGGGCAACTCGTTCCTACTTAGAGTATTTATAGAGAATTTGTCATCACATCTGATATCCTGTATGCGTAATACATTATGTGGAAAGGAAATAATAACCTTAAACCATCTGATGTTGCCTCAAGAGCCCAGTGTTTCCCCTCCCGTGCCAATGTATGTTAAATTATCGGGGTTAAAAAAAAGAAGAAATCAAAATTCGTTTTGTTTTCTTTTAAAAAGTGGAATGGACACTATTCTTTAAATGCCAAAATGGACTCCTCTGTGGAGTTGGTCTCTAATTCACTAACATTGTTTTTTGCCACACAATCGAGAAATATCAATCTGTTGACTCTTCACGAGAAGAGCTCTGGAGGTATCCATGTTAAGTTTGTATATATTTATTTATGCTTAATTTAATGGGAATGTGTAAATATGGCGAGCAAGTAGTTTGGGATTATTTATCTGTGAATCTATACCTCTGTGAATGGGTGGTTAAAAAAAAAAAAAACCGCTTGACCCTAGGTAGAATCTTATCTGAATTTTTCTGTTCTTTATAGACAAGCTGTTATGGTAATGGGTAGAAATTGGTTTACTGTCCAGTGTTGATCTGATTTACATAAATAAAAAGATTGTTGTGTTTTTGTTGTGTTTTCATCTTCAGTTTCTTGAATATTATTGTTTAATTCTACAGACAGAAAAAAAAAGTATAGCCAAAAAGTTTTTTCTTTTTGCCCCCCCTTACCGAAACACAGGCAATGTTTTCATTACAGCATAAATACAATAAATTTTGCTTCTCAGAAAAATGGATACTTTTGTTTTCACTAGGAGGTGTTTCCAATTTTTTTAATTCCAAACTGACAGACTTCTCTCCTATTTCTAACCAGATTTGCAATAAAAGCTCTTGTTAACAGCATCTCTTGGTTTATTTTGCCCTTTAAAAACATGAGGTGTCAAACTGACTTCCCAGGTAACTGAAAGACTCTGTGTCCCAGTAACTAAAGGGCTCTGGGTCCAAGTCAAAGACCATGTTCCCCTCCCACTGCTAGTGGTATAGTGTTCTGGCATGGTGTTCCTTGAAGGAGATGGTGCAGGATAGATGCCCACAGGGCCGGGTATGGGCTCCTGCACCCCACACCTTCGGGTCTGGAGGAATTAACTGCCTCATTTCAGGATTGAACCCAACCCTGACCTCACCAGCAGTGCAAGGCCGTCCATAAACAAATGAGGAAAAGTTCCCTTGACCCAGAGAAGGAAAGAGGCGTAGCGGTCTTAGGAGGTTCGTTCTTACCTTAGGCTCAGAGGCTGCCTACAGAAGCCAGAGCTTTTCTCATTTGGGTTAATGGGCTGCAGCCCAGCCCTAATGGGCTGCAGTGATCAAACATCTCAATCTGTATTTCATCCCAAGGTTTGAGCGTCTTCCCTGAGGCCAGGAAAGTAAAGTCGGCCAAGATGTCACACAGTTTGGACAAGTCACTTTCTCTTTAGATCTCAAGGTCTTTATCTGTAAAATGTGGGCCTCCTAAGGTCCTTTCCAACATCAACATTGCCTAGTTTAATTATAAAAAGCAGAAACAGCAATATTTATATACATTGAATGATAATTGGCAAGTTAAATCTTGATAACCCCAGATTATGAATACTTAGCGTATAGTTGGTGCTCAGTTAATAATATGCCTCCCATATCAATTTTCTTTTTCAGGTGAAGTTGGACTTCTCTATAGGGAAAGATGGAAGGGACAATGGAATCTGCTTTATGTGAGCTTTTCCACTTCTTGGCTTCCTTATTATTTAAAAAAAGGTGGTGAGAGTATCATGACTAGAACTATAAACGACTGAATCAAAGAAAAGCCCCTTCTCTCCCCCCCAAAAGAAAGGGAAGTGTGATTAAGAGGGCATGCAATCCATTTACCTAGAGAGAAGATAAGTATATGCCTTGTTTCTGGCTCAACTGTATTACATTGAATTTCATTCGCTTTCCATAGAGTTAGGGGTTGGTTACCCCTGGGATTATGTGAAGGGGGTGGTGAGTAATTTCCATATCCTACAGCAAATTTTCCTACAGAAGGGTTAGCTCCAGCTCTGGAGAAACAGACATGCCATCTATTATCCCATAGGTAAATTCCAACAACCCGCCCCCTTCACACCACTGTGGACAAGGAGATCTGAGACAATCACCTTTACTAGGAAAAACCCAAGGTCCTGAGGGGCCCCAATGTTAGGAAAGACCTGGAAGGAAGAACTGGAAAGGGAAGGAAAGAGGTAGGAAGCCTGAGACAGCCTTGCCTACGAAATTGGCCCTGGGCTGCTTGTCACAGCTCCTCAGCCCCTTTGTTACTGTCTTACCAGGCTTGCAGAGAGGGTAAGGAAAGAGCCGCAGCTGGAACCGCTAGGCCGTGGACTCTGACCACAGGCCCAGCGCGGGGACCCTAAGTGATCTTGGAGGAGGTGTCCGCGGCGACCCTGCCTGCCAGGGCGCAGCCAGCCCGGGTGAGCGGCTTACAGTGCCCCAGAAGCCCTCCTGCCCGCACGTATTAGCGGTTTAAGGGCCCTGATTAAAAATAATGCAAGGAGGAAGACCAGATTATTATTTATTATTTATTTTTACGAGGCTACATTTTTTTTCATTCACAAATAACAGCCCCCTTGGGTCCCTCCTCTAGGACCCCGGGCTGCCAGAGGTTAGAGCCACCAGAGAGATGCTGGCCCTATGGGACAGGTCCCTTCTCTAGGGCGCTCACGATTCCCCGACCCAAGCTGGCTTCCATGCTTGGACTTTGAGGGCGGTTGTCTGTCATGTTGAAGCCTCAGAAATTAAACGTGCAGCTCACAAGTCCATTAATTTTAGCTTCCCATTAATCTATTTATAAGTGAGCCAGCGCTGGCTCTATAAATACAGTCCTATAAAATTGAACTCCTTCCCATAAATCTTCCAAGTTGTTTATTTACATGTATTCCCTTGCCCTCTAACGAGCCTCGTTTAGACCCGGGGAAGACCCGGGCGCACCCGACCCGCGACGGGGTGTGCTCAACGCCACCCGGGTTCCCGCTGGAGTCGTGGGCTCCCGGGGGAGGAAGGAACCGCGCGGGGGGTGGAAAACGGAGGGGGAAAACTCATTTTTCCTTCTTGACTTTGTTTCCTTGTTTCCATCCCAAACTCGCGCTCTCCATATTTCCCATCACAAGCTCCACGTTGATTTATACCGTCATAAACAGCATTCTGGCGACTATAGCTTCTCTCCGAGCTTGTGGTGAGCTCCTTTTTCACTTCCCCGCAGCCACTACTCTTAAATCAGGTCTCGTAAATAACCCCATCGCTTCCTTGGGAGGAGGTCAGCCAACGTCTGCCCGGGTCCACTTTCTTGGCGTGGGTCCCTCCTTGCCCCTCCCCTTGGTCACAGGGTGGCTCGCTAACACCGCCTTTCCCCCAACGTTTGCAGAATGCAGCGGCGGGCAGCAACGTGAAGACCGGGCACGACCGCGGAGACACTCACGCCCCCGGCACGGAGTCTGCGCGCGCACATACCACGCGTGCGCCGCCCCAGCCCGCGCCGAGCGCACGCACGCGGCGCCGCTGCCCACGTCTAGGCACGCTCTCCGGGTTGCAGAGCAGGGTGCCGAGAAGCGCGCACGCGCGGACGCCCACGCACGCGCACGCACGCGCCGCGGCGCCCCGGAGCGTAACTCCGGCCCCCGCGACGGCCCAGGGCGCGGCCCGCCCACGAGGGTCTCTGCTACGCGCCCTGGGGATCCGGGCGCCGAGCTTGCAGATGTCCGCCGCGTCGGCGACGTCCCCCCCCCCCAGCAAGCTGTTTATGCTCAGATTGAAGTTTTGTCACACAACTTCAACACGTTCTGCTCTGGTCACAAGCTAGCAAGGTCAGGCGGCGATTTTTGCCCACTTGCTCGAAACCTATTGGTTCCTGCCCATCCTGCTGCTTTTCGCTTTTGCTCTTCTCCGTAGGGCTGCAGCCTTCTGGAGCTGACTCAGGCGGAAGGCGTCCAGACCCAGCTAAGGGTCACACCTGCTGCCGGGAGAGGCCTCTGCATAAAAATGCTGTTTAAAAATTTTAAAAAGAAGCATAATAGCCAACGGATTTAGCAAAGCGTGAATTGCCCAGGCCGCACGGAGGGCAGCGCTGGCAGTCATCTGTGACTCGACCACCAGTTAACGTTCTGGACGTGCCTGTTCGCGGAGATATTAGCAAACGTTTCAAGGATGTGGCTGTCAGATGTCATTAGCCGATGCACTTAACTGGGAGGAGGGCATGGCCGGGGCATATATGCGTAGAATATTTTGGGGAGGTCAGAGTCTGCCTTCTGACACAGCCAAATGTCCTGACCTGTACAAACATTTATTAAATGGCTGGAGAAAAGAAGCTGGCACGTGAACAGTGGGGCACAGAGACGTGGGAAGGGGAGCTTGACTGGGACTGGGCATGCGAGTCTTTCCGGGGTGGGAACACGGACCCGACTCAGTACGTAGACAGAGGTGGAGGATCGAGTAAACCCAGTGAGTTCTGGCGCTCACCGTGTGAACCATCGGGACCTGAGCGCTAAACCGGCGTCTAGAAGCGCACTTAGAGGCGGGGCAGCTCGAAACACCTGATTACCGGAAAGGCCGGTGGCTGTTGAAGTGGGCAAGTGAGTGCGACCGTAATCCGAGTTTCCAAGGAAATAGGGTTTTAGGTAGCTTCTGCACAGCAGTGGATTTTACTGCTAAACTGTCGACCATTCTAGGTTTGGAAAGGGGCAGAGAGGGGTGTACAAAATGGTTGGGAAAATCTCAGTCAATACAAAGAAAACAAATATAAAACCAAACAAAACTTCACCATTAGCCAGCCCTCACCAAAACAAAACGGTGCCAGCCCTAACTTCGAGATCAAGGTATCAGTCTTGGACCAGGATGAATTTTGTGTATATGTTATCCTCCTTGATAAATGATCCTACCAGGAAACTAGGCGACAGACCTTTTTGGGGGATTGTAGTTAGGGCTGTTTACACACACATACACACAATATCACAGTATGGGAACTCCTCAATTCCTAAACAAAAAACAACCACAACAAAACATTTACAACGTGAATTTCCTTTGCCATGAGAGTCCCATGTGTTAAGGAACCAAGGAAAGATTTTTTCATTTTTCAGGTTTTAGAGCTCTTGCTTTCAAGACAGAATACTTTTGGCTAGAGATTCCTAAAGATAGGAAACTTCCAAGATTTGAGGCAGAAGCACAGTTTCTTCTTCTTTTTTTTTTTTTTTGCTGAGGAAGATTAGCCCTGAGCTAACATCTGTTGCCAGTCCTCCTCTCTTTGCTGAGCAAGATTGGCCCTAGGCTAACATCCATGCCTATTTTCCTCTACTTTATATGTGGGATGCCTGCCACAGCATGGCTTGATAAGCAGTAGGTAGGTCTGTGCCCAGGATAGGGGGCTGTGGAAGCAGAGCGCCCCAACTCAACCACTACACCGCCCTGCAGGCCCCCATGGCTTACTCTTTTTATGGGTTGTTTCACACACTTTCCCATTTGCTGTTTTTAGGAAGCAGGGGCGGGGCGCAGGTGTGAGCCCTACCAACAAAGTGGGCCCAATGAAGTGATTCAGTCACTTTTATGTTCAATCTAAATATTCTTTTCAAAGATAAGGGCCATTCTAGGCAATGGAGCCAAATAATCCAAAGAAGGATCAAGGTGATCCGGGCCCCTGTGACCTTTTACCCTCACTTTAATGCTCAATAGTGAACATCTGTGTTTGGTGGCCAATCTGTGAAAGTAATAAAGACAATTAGAGCTTTTTATTTTTTCTTGGGGGAGAGGGTTTGGGTGCCGGTGTGGAGAGGTAAAAACTTTGTCTGTGACAGTACTTTGCAGGATGAAACTAGGGGAATAACAGCCGCTAGGCCTTGTTGTGTTGTAGGCCCTGAGGAATTGAGCATAGTAATCATGCACACTGAAGCTGTAGGTAATTCATATGCTCCTCTCTTTATTAGTCTGTGGGCTTTTTTTTTCTTTTTTCACAATCGTATCATTTGTCATCTCTCTCCCAGGAAGAGAAGATAATGTCCACCTCTCTCTAGCCTTGTTCTGCGTTTATTTCTAGCTGTGAGGACTGTTAAATTAGATTCCTGAATTCTCACTCTCCCATCACTTTTGTGAAGGCTCTTCTCTCTTCCACTTAAGAACTAGCTAAAACCAAACCAAACCCAAACAACTTGACAAAACACACCCACCACATGTCCATCAATTTATTGAAAAGTATTTTGGCTTTCAGTGTGTAAAACTGCAAAATCCACCAATCTTGAGGCCATTTGAAAGGGTCAAAGTTCTGAAAGAATAAGATATTCCAGAAATTACCAGTTGGAGAAATTTGTCTCCAAAACAAATGTCAAGAGTGAAATAACACATTTTCTTAGTACCTGTTTTTCTCATGGCACTCTATTTTGGATTTTTGATGATCCAAAGCTTGTGTCTTGTAAAGGACGTACATCTGATCTTGACTGAGCAAATCTATTACATATGTATGCATAAAACATATTACATATGTATTATGAAACTACATAATTTAAAACTTGGGTAAGTTAAGGTTGAAAAATAATTATGTATATATATTTCGATATAATGTATACATCTCCTGGACTCTCAGTTGTAGTGAAACTTTTTTCCTAATGGAGGTCATTTGGAAAAGCCATCCTACTTTTAATGTTCTAAAGTTTATAGAAGGGGATATGTCTAAGAACTGGATCATGAAACCTTAAAATGAGGGTACAATTTACCTGTCAACTGGACACTGGATGGCTTTCCTGCATGTCGTCACTGTAATGTGTACACAGAAACATGAGTTTGCAGTTGAATTGTTCTACATTTAATCACAAATGTGCACAGGCACACGCAGAAGACTGTTTTCATTCATTTCTCCTTGATGTTAAACATGTGTTGGGAATTTTGGAACTCTGACTTCTCCAGATCATATTTGTGACTTTGTTCTTACACATGCAATTTAGAAACCTACAAGGTGATAACTAGGTTATTCTTCCTCTCTCTTTTTTTGCTGTTAATAACTCTGTCCTTCTTCCTTTCCTCTCCCCCACTGCTTCCCCCCTCCCCAGCATTCTGTCAAGCAATAGGCTGTAAAATAGTTATCCAGACCAGCAGCCAGGCAAGTGCCGTTTGAGAGTAATTTCTGCCCCAAGCGTTTAGCCCAGGGCAAAGCAAGCGTGCTCTCTAACTGATCAACCTGGATATTTCATTATTCATTAATTTACTGTTTAACCAAATCCCACTCATTATCAGAGGCAATGCTTGGCAGAGCCCAGCGAACAGTAGCAGTTGGTGTCAGGCGTGGAGAATTGGCCCATTTGATCCTGGGCTGTTTTATTATTCAACACCACTGACTGAGAAAAAGGTCCATGAATAATAAAGAGCCAAAGCGTGTTTGAACTGAGAAGCATGACACAGCCTTACAAAACAGCAGTTAGAAAATTAAAGGCAAGGTGGCCCAGACTTTGCATTTTTTATCCTGGCTGTGGGCACAGACATTTATATTCCTACATTGTTTTCAAAGATTTTTTTTTTAAGTCCTTAAGACAGAGGCATTTGTTTCAGTCAGTCTCACCCTTTCAAAACCAACCACTGAAGAACTCAGGAGCAAACTTACACAGCAAGAAACAAACATGCCTCCAGATGGGAACTTGAAAACGTAATTTCTAACCTTATAATCAGTTAGGTCCTTTGTGGCCCTTCTCAGCTATGGGGAAGATTTGGGTGATTTTAATTCTCCTTTGGACCTGCCATCATTCATACCCTGGGTTGGTTTAATAATATAATTCATGATGCTGATCAAATGCATGTTAAATTCCTTTTCTGTCCAACTGGTTCCTTGACAAGTCTTTGGGTCCTTAAGCACCTGGCCACAAAATACATGTGGCAAGGGTTTTAGAGATCCTGTAGGTAGTATCTAAACTCATTAATAAGGGAGAAGAGCCTATGAAATATATAGGGATGAAGGGAGAAGTTTATGCTCCCCCAAAAGCACCTTTTTTTGAGTTTATGCAGGCAGTAGTGGTCATGAATTCTTTCAAGCTCTTTTAGGTTTGTAAGTGCACAGTTGAACTGAATACACTTGTTGGCTCCATTGGTGGTAGGCCTGAAAGTATGACTGTGTTTAGGACTGACCTGTCCTGTCATTCTATTCATATATACTTTTTATTTATTGATTTATAGCTCTTGAATGAGTATGGTGAAACCTAAAACAGTAATGATAACAGTACTTTTTGTATGTTACCTTCCACTGCCTAGTGCTTCTTCATTTTATCCACACATAGCCTTATGTGGAGAAATAGAGCACATGAGCTGTGACTCTTTCATTTACATGAGCAATAGCTGTGTAGGAAAAAGTTTCTAGGAACCAATAAAATCCACATGGGCTGCTATACTCATGAAAAGTAATAAAGATTAGGGCTGGCTTGGTGGTGTAGCAGTTCAGTTGGCGCACTCCACTTCAGCAGCCCAGGGTTCGCAGATTTGGATCCCGGGCACGGACTGATGCACTGCTTGTCAGGCCATGCTGAGGGGGCACCCCATATAAAGTAGAGGAAGATGGGCATGGATGTTAGCCCAGGGCCAATCTTCCTCAGCAAAAAGAGGAGGATTGGCAACCGATGTTATCTCAGGGCTAATCTTCCTCACACACACACACAAAAGTAATAAAGATTTTTATATACATATATATATATATAAAGATTTATATATAAAATCTTTCAGGATTCATAATTTGGTCAGAGTAGAACTTCCCTGGTGCTAAGATACTTGGAGTGATAAGTAAAAGGCCCTATCCAAAGGTGGTGGTGGTGAGATCAAACTTCAAGTGATTTTTAAGGTTGGAATCAGTAAACAAAAGTTGCAAGTGTGAGGGGGAGGGTTGGCTTTTCTTTCCTCAGGATATTCTCTTGCCTGCTTTGGATGCATTTGTAAAGTGTTGTTAATATGTTGAATTTAAAGTAGGACAGAATGCTAGCATGGAAAAGTTTCTTTTAAAATCATTAACCTGAACACTTCATTTTACAGAAGCTTAGAGAATGGCTCATCCTACCTTATGCATGTAGCTCATGGTAGAACTGCAATTCGGACTTTAGTTCCAAAGTGCTCTTTCCTCTAGAGAAGATCTTAGGATTTTGGTTTTTATTCTAGATATTAGTGTTGAATTTTTTTCCACGTATCTTTCAATAGTTTTGAAGAAGATGCCTTAAAAAATTCTGATCCCATAGGACTGAAGTACAGTATTTTCAAAAACAGATCTCTCACAATGGATACTCTCTTGGCATCACAATTTTTGGCATTAATTATAAGAAAAGAGTGAAAATTGTTCCTCCAATTTAGCTGGGATTGGAGGGTCAGGATAATAGATAAAGAAGTCTGTTGTTTTTCTTCCTAATACGTTGGACTAGGTTGTTCAGTTATCATAAATAAAAGTGTGTGAGTTAACTAAGTGTGAACATGATTGAAACTTATGACAGATAACGTTGATGCCTTGACTTCTCAGATCACAGATCATGCCAGGTCTCATTAAATCATGAAACCACACACCCTTGAGTATGACCACATGTGACGAACTCCCAAAGTAAAGAAAACTAGACAATATTAGGCAATTCATCCACTTGAGAGTCACAAGGTCCCTGTTTTTCCTTTTATTCCAGCCTTGCTCCAGTTTGAGATATTGAATCTTACTCTCTAGTGAGGTGTGATTTAGGACTCTTAAGACTGTCTGATGCCCCTTTAAGTCCTTGGAATTTAGAACTTCAAAGGGTCTGGAAGAGCAGTGTGTGGGAGGAGCTGGTCTTCACAGTGCCTAGAAAGAGATACTTTGTTGGAAATTTGGAAGGGGAAGAAATCTTAGCATTTTTCTAGGCTTGATGTGTCGTAGGGACAAACAGGTCCAGTATAAATATCACCTCATTTGAGAAAATTTTCTTTCCTCACTCTTTTACCGCTTGTTATAATTACTACTCTTCCCATGATTCTCAACCCTGGCCGCATATTAAAATTACCGACAGTTTAAAAAAATACTGATGTCCAAGCCCCATCCTCAGATTTATTTGATCTGAGACACTGGTATTGCTTCAAAACATCCCCAGGTGATTCTAATGTACAGCTGGGATAACAAATCAATGCTTTATGTTCTCAGAGCACTTTCTTCATAAAATGGCACTTACCCCACTGTCCTATTATAAAAGTCTGTCTCTGGCCACCTCATATTATTAACTATAAGGGTCTAGACCATGTGAATCGACTTACATAAAACGTGGCATATAGTAGTTGCTCATTCCTTCAACAGATGCTTACTGAGCAGTAACTAAATTGTAGAATCTGGGGATACATCAGTAACAAGACAGACCTGGTCTTTTACCGTGTGAAATTTACAGTCTTTTGTCCTGAAGGCAAGTCTGTTGATCCTGCACTTTTGAATCTATCTAGGGTTAGCTGATAGCTGGCCAAGAGGCATCTTAGTACAACAGATAAGTGTTGAGTGCTTAAGTGCTAGCCATTGTGCTTGGTTCTGGCTACATTAGGGCAGAGGAACCAGATGCAAGGGCTCTTGGTTTGGGCGCACTGTTTTATCTACCCTTTGGATTGGCCCATCCTCTGTTTCTTAAACCCTGTACATTTGTGGGATTTTCATTTATACCCAACTTACCTACATAATGAACCTCAGATTTTTAAAATCTAAGAGATTTCTTCAAATAGCTAAAATACCTTATAGTTTCAATCCCTAACGCTGCATTCTAGATGGTAAATAGAATGAGTAGATATTTATAGATTGCTTCAATTTCCGTTCCTCTAGTTTCATCCCAAGCTAAGGCATAGCATATTTTTCAGGTAGTAATGAATTTGACACTTCTATCTAGATATTTTAATATGGTATGCCTCATCAACATTTGCTTCTGAATCAAAGATAAGTATCCATTGTATAGAAAAAATAATTACAACATATTTGCATTTCACTTTATGAAGTACTTTCATTAAGTAACATTATTTAATCATCCTTGGAATGAGTTTGAGATGTAAGATAGGTACTAAAGCACCTCTCTTGATTTTACAGGTGAGGAAACCTAGGCTCAGATTGAGACCTAAGCCCATCTTGCAGGAAAGTGGCAGAGCAGATAAGTTCTGTGCTCTTGCAATCATTCCATACTGCCTCACTTAATGTGAGTATGTATGCATACATACCACAGGAGTATTCGAATACTGTTTTGTTACAGTACTTGAAATGCCAGGAAGCTAGCATATAATTGTATCATAGCATGATGTATATTTCAACAGTTTACTAGTTTACATCAGCTGGATAAAGATGTGCATGCATGTGTGAGAAGTTTGAACTATAGAATATTTAAAAAGGATGTAGCTTTACCTCTTTCAAGTGTATAGGCGATGTGGACCTGCAATAATTAAAGACTCCTTTTATAAGTCCTTAGAGTGCCTGCTTTGATTAATACATAAGATTGCTTTGTAATTATACTCTCAATTATTTGTATGTAAATGGATGCTCTTCAAGTGCTTGAGGACACTAAAAACAGTGTATTCTCTTAAACAGTTTATATACTCTCCCTGTAATCTTTATTTATACTAGCAATTTGTTCGGCAAGTCTTTTCTCCATTGATATGGTAAAGGCAAACTTCTGCTCAGCCAGACCTTTTGTTAGATCAGAAATTCTGATTTAAGGGAGTCTGAATTAATGAGGTTTTACTTTATTTGCAACTTAATAGGTTTTGCACCATATATCTGCTTTTGCATACATATATAACCTTATTAATATATGTTTTTACACATTTAAAAATATTCAGCAGAGCTACCAACTTGATTTATCAATGAACCTGAGATGTTTCAAATTATTTTATAGCTTCTTAGCATAGATTTGCCTTAGTCCATCTGTAGCAGTGGAGGAAAAATTCTGTTTCCTTAAGTCTTTTTATGAGGGTGCCAAAAGGTATAAAAATATGAAGCCATTTAATAGCCAGGCTCTTTGAAAGCACCGAGCACACACAGTGTGCGTGCTAAGTTTAATCACGCTGATGGATTTACATGTAATGTCTCAATTCCAGACTCCCTCATTAGTGCAGTCAGTCTCGAAGTTCTCCCCGGTGAGTGAAGAGTGAAGGTGACTTCAACACCCGGGAGAGGACGGCTGGTTATTGCCAACACCCAGAAAAAGACAGTGGGAAAAAGCTCTACCATATGAGGCTATAATCCGAGCTGTGGTCAATGTGTTGAAAGCTTTATATTTCCTGACCACAGGATCTTTCTATAAAATGAACAGGGAGGAGGGATATTCCCAGGATTAGCCAGCTGGCTATTTCTATATGCTTATTAAAATTTCTGGAAGAAATGGTGGGGCCTTTAAACCCTTTTAAAATATATCCACTTGAGAAATCAGAAGCTTCCCCCTCACTTGAACTATTTAGTGCAAGAGGGCAAGATGAAATATTTTCAAACTTAAATTTTGACAGTTGCAGCAAAGAAATGGGAATATAGAAAATGGTGGTAAAAATAGCAGTAGCAGCAGCAGCAAGAAGAGAATCCAGATGTCACCTTCGTAGGAAATCTTTTTCTCTTCTGAGGACCCGTGGGTCAGGCTTTTTAATTTTGGACAAAACACAGTGTCATTCCATCTCATGCAGGGTGCAGGGACCGCCTCGTCTTTTGGAGGCTGCATTTGGAAACTGCTGCCTCTTTGTATTCAATATCCACACGCTACTCCCCTAGCTTGCTGAGCGAATCCCTGCACAATAGTGGCAATTAAGGAAAGCAAAGCACAGGCAGTGCGTTTGGCTCTTTGTTTAGGGAAGAAAAACAAGCAATTTAACACTTAAGGTTCTTCAAAAGACATCAGGTATACTGTAGAAGTAGCATTAGAGTTGGGTCCGTTACGTAAGAAATACTCAAGAGTGTTTAGTCAGAACTGCCAGACCCAGGGATATTCTGTTGTACAATCGTCGTCATGTTCTTTTTTTTTTTTTTTTTCTGAGGGAGATTTAATAAGTTAAGCCAAGATTTAGCCAAGTGAAAAGCATTCTCTCTTTCTCTCTCTCTCTCTGTACACACACATATATATAAAGATAGATAGACAGACAGATAGAGACATATAAAATGCTTTTCTCCATTTCCTTCTTCCTCTTCTTCTCCTTTAAATATATCACTAAGCTAACCAAATCTTCATTTTTAGATATTGGGCTCCCAGGATATACGTAGAGGAAATCTAATGCACTTTTAGTATCTTGAAATTTCATCATTCCACTTGAGACATTGTGGAGATATCTTTTTCTTCTAATTGGCATCTTTTTCTTCTAATTGGTATCTTCAGAATCAGTGCATAAGCATGCATATTAGATTGGGGTCTTAAACAAACTCAAAGGAAAATCTTTTGTTGAAAAGTATAATGAAAACAATAGTTTATGTTCGTTCAGCTTTGTACATTTTAAAGTGTGCCTTCTCATGTTTTGTTTCATTTAATCCCACACAAGTTCTCTGGAATACTGTGGATGTCATAGAGTTGGTTGAGTAAAGGGAGGTTGGGGAGAGTTAGTAGGCTTGTTCAGTGACAAGCAATGAAGAGATTTTCAGAGTCTTCTAATTGGTGGTGGACATCCTGCCACACCAGAGTCCTCTAAATTATAACAGACAATACACACTTATCGGTTTGACTACAACTACTTAGGTGAATAATGAAAAAATGAATTAGAGGTTTTAAAGTGTGTGTGCGTGTGTGTGTGTGTGTGTGTGTGTGTTTCCAATCATCTAGTGCCTAAGGAGGGGACGTTATGTCCAGGTCAAGGGTAGTGGTACAGGAGAAAGAGAGGGCACTGATTTTTGAGAAATATCATTGTTTTTTGGCATCTAACTGTCAGGACTTTGAAGCACAGGAAGACAAAGAGAAGGTTAAATGATTGTCTAAAGAAGGAAGGAATGAAGGGACTATAAGGACAGTAAGGAAAGCAAGATAGAAAGATGGAAAGAAGAAATAAAGGAAAGAATGGATTAAGGAATGGGCAAGTGAGTGAAATGCCTAGTAATACTATTGTTCTTTGTCACTGAAAGCCTGATATTTAGGAGGCTAAAATAGTATGTTTAAATTATAGTCAGCTAAACACTTAATAAGACTCCGAAATAAGAAAAGTCTGCCTTCCTCCTAAATATTTCTTCTACTTGACTTTTTTTTTTCAAGGAAAGGAAAGTTTGTTTTATTTCAATCTCACCACCTGGCCGCATTAAATCCTCAAACTGAAAGCTTTCACTTAAGGCCCACCACCTTCAAGGATGGCATAAACTGACATCAGGCCGAAACGCATCCTTCTAGACGTTTTCATGTGCCCTGTGTACATGTGTACGCATCCCCATTGAAGGGGGGTTGATTATGTATATGTTATTATACTTTGCATATTATTCTGCACCTTGTTTTTTCCACCCAGCAATATATCTTGGAGGCTTCTTCATGCTAATAAATATAGATCCACTTCATTCTCCTTAACTGCTGCCTTGTTTAAGGAAGGGTTACACCATGGTTTATTTAGCTCTTCTTCTACGATGGACACTGAGGTTATTTCTGTTTTTCACTCTTACAAACAATAAGCATCTTCATGATGCCTTCTAGGGTATAGAAACAAAGATTCCACTTCCAAAGAAGTGGAATCCCTATGTCAGAGAGGATGTGCATTTGGAATTTTAATATATAGAGGCAGGTGAAAATTCATCAATAAATAAACACAATTCAGTCACCTTAACCCCAGAGGCAACTTTCAGGCATTGTGCTTTTTCTTTAATTCTGCTTGATTTTTGATGCCAGAAATTTCCTTGACATCTGGCAAAGTTTTTCAATTCTCTATTATATATTAAAGATTTAAAACACAAATATACAGGTAAAACAGTACATACTATGAATGATTTTTAGTCAAAGTACAGTGGATGATTTCAACTTATTTCCTGTTTAGATATAGAGGAAGTAGTTATAATAAAATATTCTTTGTGCCTTGGACAATGGGATGGAGTTGCTACTGAACTGAAAATTAATGGAGAAAGTCAGTGAAGACTCCTAATATATCAGTGGAGAAACCTGAATACCACTGTCTTAACTAGTGCCAGATGCCCCTGATGTGATACCCCAAGAAGAAGATGTTATTTGTGTTGTCACTATGTACCTTGACACCTTGCAAAAAATGTGTAATCTGAATTTGATCACAAGGCAACATCCTATAAACCCAACTTTAGGGACGTCATACAAAACAAGTGGTCTGTACTCTTTAAAAATATCAGTGTAAGGAAAGATAAAGAATGGCTGAGGAACTGTTTCAGGTTAAAGAAGACTAAAGAGACATTCAACAAAGTGCAATTTATGATTCTGTATTAGAACCTCAATCAAAGAAAAATTTGCTGTAAGTATTTATTGGGGGAATTGGTGAAATTTAAATATGGCCAATATAGTAGAAAATAGTATTATATCAATAGTGAGTTTTGTGATTTCATAATTGTACTGTGATAAGGGAGTGTGACGTATGCAACGTATTCTCAAATAGTTCAAGAGAGAGGGAGAGAAGGAGAGAGGGAGAGAGGGAGGGAGGAAGGTAATAAATGTGGTAAAATTGTGAATCTAGGTGAATATGGAAGTTCTTTTTTCTATTCTTGCAATACTTGTGTAAGTTTGATGATATTTCCACATAAAAAGTTTTTAAAAAGTGGAGAGAGCATTTTCTTTTCAGAGAGGATTTCCTTCTGTTGAAGAGAGGAAAATTAAATTATGCATTTGGGCTGTGTTTCTACAACTGATAACTTAGCAGCCCTCACTGGAAATAAGAGTAACAGGCTTAGATAATGTCATTTTCTTTACACTAAATGCAAATAGCTAGTCAATTCTGAAGGTTCAGTTTGGTCAGACAGCATAGCTCACACATTTGTAATATATGAGATAATAGTATGTCCTCAGCTAGAGGTATAACGTAAGATATAACCACACAGGGTGAAACCTACAGCAGACAGCATTTTGTTTACCATGCTTATCTGTACATAAAGATCTCTTTTGAAAACCTAATTGGGGACATTTTGGTAGAGTTTCCTCTCCCTAAAAATGATCAAATGGGGTTATTTAAAATATTTATAAAGATTCTTTATAAAGATTAAAAAATAAGAACAATTAAATGGTCATAATGGAATGAAATAGGTATATTTACTAAATCATGAAATTAAGCACAAATTAAGCTATTGACAAAACAAACTAAGTAATATTTGGAAATAATGATATTGTAGTTCTGTTTTGTCTCTGTTTCTTCTTACCAAATCCATGGGAAGCAGCAGAGATGGCTAGGAAAATGCCTCTGCTATGGCTCAGGTCTGGCTGCTTGTTTTTTAAATTATCGCCTGTTGTCCCATTGATCCATGCCCCATGTTGATGCATTCCATCTTACAGAGGCCCATATAGGCCTGGTTACTAGTCTTGGGGCAGATGTATGAATTATGGAGAATTCTTAGTCTCTGTATCTGCCACAACAAGAGTTGAGCATTCGAAGTGCAAACTCTTTATCTAATGATTTTCATGGCTTTAGCTATTTGTTTCCTATCTCCTACTGTATGGATTCATGTTAATGCTGGAAATATGATTAACCACCCATTTGGTACTTGTTTAACAGTTATTCTGTAGCTGCCTAGAAATAAATATCTTTCCTTTGCAGTAGCAACAGAGAGGTTTTGAAAATTCTCTTGGATTTTAGGGATGGCAAATAGAATAAACTTCAGGCTGAGCACTAGTTAAAAAAAAACTCTTCCCCACTACTCAGAAGTAATTTGCTTTATTGTTACTTCCTGTGTTTTGCTATCAACGACCCCCCATGACATCAGCAGCCCTTGGTTAAAAGCTGTTCACTGCTGCCTTGACAGGCTTTTGCTGTTTAACTGTTTCATGCCCACTTAAATATGTCATATACATGCCTCCCAGTGGTTTTGGTGGGTTTTCCCATGACATAGTCCTAGATCCAAATTACAGTCTTTAAAGACACGCCTGTTTTTAAAACTAGCAGGTTTGGAATTGAGCTATAGGAAAAAAGTGGCAAGTGCACAGAATCCGTGGGGCTTTCCTGAAATTCTTTACTGTCAAGTTTCCCTCATAACACAGATGCAACTGGATAGTACAGTGGCAGTGGGAATTTTAGGATTGGGAAGGGGGGATGTGGGGTTTTTCTGCCTGTGTATAAACATTCTGATCCCTGCCTTGTTCCTGGAGAACTAAACAACTACCCAAGCGTCCACCCGAGAGTGATTTCTGTATCTGTGTTAGCTCTGTACCGGCATCAGTCACAACACAGACATTAGCAGGAACTGTCACAAATGTGGGGGCAGCAACACGGTAAGACACTCTCCCTTCAGCAGTGGCAGCTCCTCAGGGTCTCTATAAACATGGCTCCTATCGGGTTGGCTTACAGATTGCCATAGTGTTTACAGATTGTCCTGAAAATGAGATGTCATGTGAGGGGATTCTGGGGTGCAGCTCTTGAAATGAATTCAATATGAAAAATTAAAGTGATGTGGGATCCTAGTACAAGTCAAAAACCTATGTAGAATTATGGATGAAAGGAAGTTAGTACTGTAAATTATGTTATCATGGATGGGGAACATTTATATCAATCATTAGGGCTGGAGGATGAATTTGCATGGGGTAATTGATGAGTCACATTAAAAAAAGCTAATGCACATGATAGGTGAGTGGAGAATAATACCCCTGGTGTTTGGGCCTGGAGCTGTCCTCTGGGTCACCGTAGCTAACAGTTAGGAAATTATTTTTAACTGTGTGTACGAAAATGCTGAGTACCTTTTCCTTTAGACATCCCTGAACGTCCTAAGCCATTACAGGTGCTAAAGCCATGTAAGGATTTTAAAGCACTGCTTAGAGATTCCAGAGGAGAAGGCCTGTGTGGTCTGTTTTACTACAAGCACAGTAAAAATTAGTGGGTTCTATTTATTCATTACCAATCTGGAGGCAGAGATGTAGCTTAATTCCTCAATTCCTCATGTGCTTTAAGTGCTGCTGTTGTTATTTCTTGGGAAATTTCCCCTTTTTTTCCTATTAAATCTTCATTCCAGGAGTTGTGTTTATTTGGCACTAAGTTAAAAGGAGAGGATGTTGTTAAAAGAAGGGACCACTTTACTGTTCCTATTAACACAGCATCTCAGTACCTACTGCTACTAAAATCCAATTGACTCAGTCTCTGAAGTCTGTCATCAAAGAGTAATTTGGAAACTGTTAGAATTCATAGATATAATTTTTTAATCTAAAAATATATGACATGGTAAAATGGTTGAAATTTTGTACAACATATTTCCTTTCTCTAGGTTCTAGTGATATGATATTAGCCATATCGTATTTTAATTTTATTATTTTTCTATGGTATTCATAGAATACTTTAGAGTTTCTGTCCTAGAGGTACAAATGTATTTTAAAAAAAAAGAAGAAAGAACACCTTCTATGGCCAAAGAGTTCTGTCTATACTTATATGTACAAGTAAGAGCATTTCAAATTAGAGCAGATGATGGGCAACAACTAAAGAATCAGAAGATCGAACTGGCTACTAAGGATGTATCTGGCCATGTTTTAAAACTAAAGTACAGAGCACAAACAGAAATGTAATGAAATCCAAGGAAACACTAAATGGTACATTTTCTTCCTGAAGAGTGGCAACTTAATTCCTGAGATTTCCACTTTTCCCCAAAGAACTCAAGTGACTAATAAGGTTAAGTTCATTTGAAGTACTTTAAACTTCATATTATATAGACATAATTGAATGAACACTCCCTGTTATGGACTAAATTTTTGTGTCCCCCCCTAAAATCGTATGTTGAAACTCTACCCCCTTTATGATATTATTAGGAAGTAGGGTCTTTGGAAAGTAGTGAGAATTAGATGAGATCATGAGGGTGGAGCCCTTATGAACAGGATTAGTGCCCTTATAAGAATCACAAGAGCACTTACTTCCCCTCTCTGTTCTCTGCCATGTGAGGACACAAGGAGAAGTCAGCAGTCTGCAACCCAGAAGACAGCCTCACCAGAGCCTGACCACTCTGGCACCCTAATCTTGGACTTCCAGCCTCCAGAACTATGAGAAATAAATTTCCGTTGTTTATAAGCCACAAGTCTGTGGTATTTTTGTCATAGTAGGCCAAGCTAAGACACTCCTGGAGATAACTCCCTTTACTTTTAAACCTGGAGCCCAAATTGATGTTTCCTTCTAGTATGGGCAAATTTGTACCTAGGACATTGTATCTCACCAGCCCCTACCTAACTCTCCTGCTCACTTAAGGGGCTCAGAAAGACCACCTCTGATGACATTTGCCTATTTTGATCTCAGCTCAAATTTCAGATGTCCTAGGAATACTAGAATTTAAAGTCAGGTGAATGCTGCGGTTGATTGGCTTCCCTCTCGTGTTCCAGGCACTCTGGAGGTAGGGAATAATGGCCACTCAGTGTGCCTTGGGCGACTCTGGATAGAGAGCCATCTTGTGACTATCTGGTGTAAAGGGCTACTTTTTTCCCCATTTTTATTGATGTCTTAATAGTTTATAACATTGTGGGGTTTTAGTTGTACATTATTGTTTGTCCGTCACCATATGGATGCATCCCTTCACCTAAAGGGGTATTTTTGACTTAAGTTTAGGTACATCCTACATTGATTTGGTTGCCAGCTCTTTTCTTTTCTTTGCAAAGGCTTTCACTGGTAGTGCAAAACAGGTTAACTTGTCTTAATTTGTATTTTTCCTTCATTTAGCCATCTTCATTTTGGTTTTGTTCTTGGTTCATCTGAAATGGGCTCTCCAAATTGGGCTACTCTGAAGTTGATGTCGGGGTGCTGAACTCAGGGCTGCTCCAAAGACTCATGGCCCTGTGCTTGCCCCTGCTTATCTATTCTGATGTTCAAACATTCAAGGGATGTTCAAACATTCTTGAATACAGGACTTTATTTTTTGTTGCTCACCAAGGAAGTCATACAAGAATTCAATTTGTTTTAATAGGAAAAGATTGCCTGTTACAGGTCAAGGATTATGGAGACTTGATAAAAGAGGGGACATGCTGCATCCATGAGATAATCAGAGAGCAATATGGAGCAATGCAAACTAGATACCGTTATGGTCAAATTTGTAGTTTCATTTCCTTTATGTAGAATTTTGGATAGCATATAGACTAAGCCTTATGATTATGATGTCAACATTTCCTCATCAAGAAAATGGGACCACTCCATTTCCAACAGTGACAACCCCCCACTCCCCATGAGCACATGCCTCTTGCAAAGGATCTCCTTCATCCGTCTCCAGAAAAGGGGAAGAGGAAACACAAGAAGAAGTGCCTGGTGCAGAGGCCCAATTCCTACTTCATAAATGTGAAATGTCCAGGATGCCATAAAATCACCAGTGTCTATAGCCATGCACAAATGGCAGTTTTGTCTGTTGGGTGCTCCACTGTCCTCTGCCAGCCCACAGGAGGAAAAGCAAGGCTTAGAGAAGGATGCTCTTCAGACAGAAGCAGCAGTAAAAGCCCCCTGAATCAAAATGAATGGGAAGCCATCCCATTAAACACGTTTTGGATAAAAAAAGGAAAAAAGAGAATGGGGCCACAATATTTATATTTGAGAGACATTACAGTTGTATCAGTGGACATCTGAAAGAACAATGATATGTGATTACTAGTATAATTAAGCTGTTGAGAAAAACAAAACACATCACTATGTTAAGTCTCTAAGCTATGAAAATAATGAAATAGCATATTAGAGATTATTTTTATCAGTATGAGAAGAACCCTAGATCAGTGGTCAAGATACTTGGGCACCAGTGCTGGCTCTGTCACTGAGTAGCTGCATGACCTTGTACAGCTCTCCTAACCTCCTTGGACCTTAGTTTCTTCAGCTGTAAAATGAGAGAGCTAGGGTAGACCAGTTGGACTTTATGGACCCTTTCAGCCCTGTGAATCCATGCCTTATAAAGGCATTTTAAGAAATAATAATCATCTGGCCTTATTTATTTTATTTTTTTAATTCTCCTGTTGGGGTATGTACCCAGGTGACAGCTGGGGGCTCTCTTCAGTCAACTTAGTAATGAAAATATTACCGAGTTTGTTCAGAAGATCTACAGATATGCTAATTGGCAGCTGCTCCATTCTTCTCAGGGAGCCATTCCAAGTGAAATATTTGGAATTAGGTTTGAAATACTTCTTCTTTATTCCTGCCTGGGGGATTTATGTAAAAGAATAAAAATTTTACCCTAAGTCAGAAGATTCTCTGGTCTGATCCACCTTTTCTAGGACTTTATGAGCAGGAGGGAAGGTTATGGCAGTTTTTCATTTTCTATGAGAATGTCAGAGCTTGGGACAATAATGGAGTCTGGAATTGCTCTTCATAAAAGTGCATGAAATTATCAGCAGAATGGAAGGGAAATGCGGCAGGTGAGATCAGAGATATAAAAATAATTTTCCTATTACAAAGTAGTTTTCTTTCTTTAAATGGCATGCAGGGCTAATCTACCCTGATATCCACGCTGGGTATTTATCTGGTAATATATTTCTTTGCAAATAACTTTATAGTAGATTATTATTGTGATAAATTCTCCTCTATCTGGAGCTTTCCCAAGTGGTGTAACACCCTAAGCAAAGTTGCTTCCGTCAATGATGCAGGCGACTGTGCACGCTCTTTGGAACTCCAGACCATGGATGAGGCATCCTGTGAAACATAACAACCAAAAGGCTAATAAAAATCATGAACTTTAAAAGTCTTGACTAAATGTGCAAGAGAAATGGGGGTAAGGCAACTCAAGTATCCCAGGACAAGCCAACCACAATGCCTGGGAGGAACTGGCACTCATGTAACCTGAAGAATGTAAATTGAATAATAATTTTGAAGACTTTAAAGCCACAGAAGATGCCTGGGGTCAATATTAAATGCAGAAAAAAAGAGACTGTACTTAAAATTCTGTTGTAGAAACTTAAACACTTTGTCAGATTTCCAAAGCTTTCTTTATGCAGAAAAAACCATAGTCTGTGGAGCACATGCATGATACATTATACATGCAGGCATTCTAGGGGTTTATGAGTGGCTGTAGAGGGAGTAATTATGGACTGCTGTTCAGAGAATAGGCAAGAGGAAAGACAATTGCATTTTAATGTTACAAATATTTCAAAGACAAGCTGAGACATTTTTAGAAGGGGAAGAATTTGAGCAGGAAGATGCAGAGCTGTCTCCAAAGAGATTTGCTCAGAGCAGAGAGCCCTCCAGATCATTCTCTGGAGAGTGGTCTTAGAGTTAGAAAGAATCGTTGAAGGCTTGGCGCTTAAATTTCATTCCCTGCTCAGTCTCCGTCTGGAAATGGCACTTCTCTTTTCTGTGTTTGCTTTTTCTCTTTTTAAGGAAAGATATCAGCCCTGGCTATTTATTCCTCTTCAAAGAGTTTCTTTCATTTATAAAATTAAAAATTCAAATTCTTTAAAAATTTATTATTATTATTTTATTGAGGTCATATTGGCTTATAACATTGTGTAAATTTCAGGTGTACATTATTATGTTTCAGTTTCTGCAGGGACTACATCGTGTTCACCACCAGTAGTCTAGTTTTTATCCATCACCATACATATGTGCCCCTTTATCTCTTTCAGTAATTCTTTAATTCCAAATTCTTTGTATTCAAAAGTCGTTACGTCAGGCCTATTCTAGTCAATTTCTATGTAATTCAGTTCAATTCAGAAAAAACACAGCTGCATTTCTAAATGTAGGTGTTAATATTGGAACATAGGAAAATTGTTCTTCCTGTTACTAAGCTAGCTAGATGCTACATGTAACACTTTTGACATCCGTGTAGAGAAACCACTTTACTTCTCCACAGATGAAAACTGTGATGTAAATAAAAAGTTTGGCAATAATTTGCCCTAACTCAAACAAAAAGAAAGATGAACAGCCTTGTGCAGTGAAGAGAACAGCAACTCTTATCTGTCTGGCTCTACCACTTAATGTTTGTTTGTTCTTGGGGAAAGTTGCTTAAAACCTGAGCTTCAGTGTTCTCACCTGCCAAATGGATTTATAATATTTACTTTAAGGGAATATTCTAAATGGTGAAGTGAGTAGGAAGTGTAAATCACTTAGCACATGCTCGGCAAATTACAGAATTCAAATCAATATTAGTTTAGCAAATCCCCCCTACTCCAATCCCTTCCTCCCCCCAATAAAAACTGTGCTCACATTAAAGGAGATGTGTTCTATGAGTTATGTCCCTCAGCAATTGTTGAATCAAGTAGTGAATTAGCAATGCAGCTGTATTGGACTTGGAACTGTGGCATTCCCATTTTGGTGGGCAGAGCCCCTAACATCTCCCACCATTTTTTTTCTTATTAGCACCTGCCTCTTCTAGTTTTCTTCCTCAGAACTACAGATCTCTGTCCTGAGGAGTGTAAACTAATTCAACTCCTGTTGGTTATGGCTTATAAATGACCATGGACTATTCTTCCCAAATGGCCTTCATTAGTGGTTCAGAGGGGTAACATAGAACCCACTACCTGCTAAACCATATCGTTTTTTATACTTTTTCTTCAATATTACTGTTCCACTCTGTTGTCTAACTCATTTAATTAAAGATTTTGTTAGTCCTTTATACATTTTTTTTTTTTTTGGTGAGGAAGAGTCGCTTTGAGTTAACATCTGTTGCCGATCTTCCTCTTTCTTTTTGCTTGAGGAAGATTAGCCCTGACCTAACATCTGTGCCAGTCTTCCTCCCCTTTGTATGTGGGTCACTGCCACAGCATGGCCTGACGAATGGTGTAGGTCCACTCCTGGGATCCAAACTGTGAACGCGGGCTGCTGAAGTGGAGTGCGCCAGACCAAACCACTATGGCACAGGGCCAGCCCCAGTCCTTTATACATTTTTCATATTAATAATTATAAATATATAAAACTATGTGAACTATAATATCTGTAGAATTGTATTGGTACCGTTTTCTTTCTTAGTTATGTGTCTTCTTTGCTCTATTTAAACATAGGCCCCTGAGTAAGGATTTAATTTGGTAAGAGGTGGGAGGGGTAACACCTCCTTGAGGCTGAGACTTTTCCAAACTAATGCCACTTACCATGTGACTCTTTTCCTTTGCTCAACAGATTGCCCTAACATAGCTGCAGACTGGAGGCTTTCAATATAAATCTGGGTTATATACCTCGATTACATAACACAACAGTCTGAGTGTGGTGCCAAAGCTGTGCTTGAAATATAAGCGTGAGTTTTGCTTATATGTGGCTTTTTGCTATATATTTTTAAGGGATAGTGAGCTTCATGGGCCTGGCCATCTTAGGGCTCCATTCAGTTGACTACCAGGCCAACCCTTTGGGATAGCCTGAGGCACGACCTGCTCCCAGGGTGTGTGTTTGTTGCACTCTGTAATCTGCCCACAGCTATTTTCTTCAGGTACCCCTTAAAGAGGCTGATAAAAGGTCTTGATGTGGGTCGTTTATCTTGGAAAGGGAACCTAAGGAAAAGGAGTGAGGGACTGGGAGGTGCAAAACCAGGAAGAAGGGAAAGCTAATCAAAAGGTGCATTATGGAACGAATCACGACTATGCGCAATCTACAGGAAAGAAAGGAGAGCCTACCCTCCAGCTCCTGACCCCTTGGGTCCTGAGTTTCCCATGGAGCATTGACTGCCCTGTGCTTCCGGGTGTGCGCATGTGTGGGAGTGGCTCCGTGCCACCTCGGCACAACCAGTGCGAAGGGGGCGCGGAAAGAGAATGGAGCGCCGCGCAGTTGGAAGCAGCTCTTCCCGGCCGCCTAGGGAACATCTGGAGGAAACGAACTGTTCCGAAAGGCATAAGAAGTATCTGATCCAGAAGTGCTCTTTCCCTTCCAGCCAGTTGAAGAAGGGCCTAGTTTCCTTGGGGACCTGTCTGGCTTGGTGAGAAATAGGAAACTTTTGACTTCACTCTATAGTTAAGGTCCACAGGCTACATCTGCTGTATGGTGCTGTCTTTGCTGGGTTCCCCGGAGAGCAGAGCCTGCAAGGAAAGTTTGGATGGAGGTGGTAGTTTATTTGGGCATTTTCATCTCAAGGAGCTGGAGTTCAAGAGAGGGGGTTGATATAGGGAACAGGAGAGCGAATTCGAGGATGCAATAGAATGCATTATTGTTTGGTCACCAGGGGTGACTGGGGCTGCATGAGCAGCCTTATGAAATGTGTCTCTTTCATTGTCCCCCCGGCTTAGGGAAGTTAAGTACATCTTGGGTCACCTGGCTAATAGTGGCAGAGGATGGATTTTAATCTGTGAGACTCCCAAGGCCTTCCACTTAACCACCAGGGTATAATTCTCGCCAATATTGCATATTTTCCTTATGATGATCTCATGCCTATTCAAAACCCACCAATCTAGAAAATAGTTACAAGGTAGGCAAGAGCAAAATTATCACACATTCTTAGTGATCAGGCATAGATTTGGTCTCCAGTGGAATCTTTTGTAAAGATTGTCATTATGCCTATTCAATTCTCTCTATCATTAGACTGTTACCAGAATTTAAGATGATAACAAATAGATTTTCCTGCCACCTGTGATTCCCAGACTAGTAGACATCAAATGTAACAGTTAAGGTCTCTTGAAGAAAAGCATTACTTGTTACATGCACTGTCATTTTTTTCATTTGTTTACGTGGAAAACAATTAGGGAATCTAACGCCTAGGGAGATATGTGTCACTGTAATGGCTTAAGAATATATGAGATATTATATACCTTGGACAATTTTTCTGTAATAAGAATGAATAGAGCCGTCAAAATAACATTTTGGTTAATCATAACATTGCTGATATTTTTGAGATTGTCTAAGAGTATGTTTGTGGCTTTGTTGTTTAGGTTGTAGGCAAGCTTAATCCTCTGTGGATGGTGTTTTTTAATGTTAGTGGGGAAGTTGTTTCTCTATCTCTACAACTGCTTAGGACCCGCCTAACCAAAATTACAAAGAAGCAATGTCTGTCTTTAATGTCTTAAGCTTCTTTTTGTGCTGGTTTTCTCTTTCTCCCCACTCTCAGATGCTATGAAGAAAGGCTTTGTTATCCATCATATTTATCGTTCAGTCAGGACTTAAATCAGTGTATTGGTATTTGTTCCCCCTTGCCCCTGTCTCACTCCTTATACTCCACCAACCCTGAATTATCTATGGTAGCCTAAACCCAGTGTGCTGGCTCTGCTCTTTGCTCTACAGGAGGCACCCTTTGTAAGGGCCTCCTCCCTTCTCTTTGCTTGATGGTCCACCTTGTCCTTTGAGACTCAGCTCAGGGATAACCACTTGAGGAAGTCACCCCTGACACTCCTGTCCTTTCCAGAAGCTTAGGAGACCCTCTTTTCTGTCCGGTAATGTTCTGTATAGGTCTCTTATTATACTTATCACATTGTTTCATAGCTGTTGTTTCCATTACACACTGATCATTTTGAGGGCAACAACTGTGTTTTATTCACATTTGTTAACTCAGCACCTAGTAAATAATAGATACTTCATATGTGTTTGCTAAATTGAATTGGAACTAAATTTAATATTTTTGGGGCAGGAGTTCTTTCTCTAGCTCCTAAAATAATATAATAAAAAGACTGCTTCTTCCACTTTCCCTGGTGGAATATCAATATTTCCATTCTATAACATCTTGCATTCAGGGTTTATAACACTGTGAAGTTAAGCTTGATCTACCTAGTTTTCATTTGATTAAAATAATTTTATATAATAGTGGGGGGAGAGTAGAATGAGGTTGGCATGGAGTAACAAATGTGTTTCTGAATTTAAGCTGACACAAGAAACCAATTTTCAAACCAAAAACATATCCTTTGGTTTTAGTGACGTTGTGTGCCAATTCTGAGTCATTGCAAAGCTAACCAGAAGCTTTAGAATATTTAAAAAATGTGCATGTTCTGTAGATAGTGGGATGTCCAGAGAGTTATAACCTTGAACTTCTGTACTCACTGCTCCTTTCCCTGCTTCCTGCAATTCCTTCATCTATGGGGCGATTACCATATATATGTAATTGTTTATATATGAATGTTTGAATCTAGTGCTTAGGCAACCTACATAATTCTAAATTTTAAAGACTGCATAAATACATGCTCATGGATATTAAGGGAATTTTCAATTCCCATTTCATACATAATCATGTCATGCATTCTAAAAGCTGAGTGTTGAGGGAAAAATCACAAATCAAAGTCATTTATATCTAATACCATTAGTGAGAAAACTTTAATATTAAAATGGTAAACATCAATTATTGCTATCATTATGACAGCTTGGTAGAATGAACTAAAAAATTGGGGACCTAGACAGTTAAAATATATGTTTTGTTGCATTTTAATTATTTGGAACTCTGTTAAAATAAATATGTGGATATACATATTGTTTGTAGTTTACTTGTACTGCCACTGTTTCAGAAGTATTTTTCACACTTTGTTCTCCACCCTTGTCACTGCTCGTCTACATTCAAAACTTACTCAGTGACTTCATTTCAAAATTTTTTCTTTCTGAAACGTCCATGATTTATACTGGCTTACTTTTATAATTTTTTTCCTGTTACTCAGCATTCGTTTATCCTGCATATTTTCCCGTGCATATAATACTTTGTTACGATTTTAATATCTTAGGTTTATTCAGTGGTATTAACTAGGAATTCAAATGTGAGTTTATGTGTATGTGTGTGTGTGTTATGTATGGTGGGAGTTTCAAAAAGAAGAGATGGTTCTTTCCATTTACTGTGTGTATTGGTTAGGGTTCAACCAGAGAAGTAGAATCAGTAGGATGGATATGTGTTTGTGCTGAGAATTGGCTGATACGATTGTGAGGGTTGGCTTAGTAAATTGAAAATCTTCAGGGCATGCGGTCAGGAAGGGAAGATCATGGGCAGGATGGAACTCCATGGGCACAAGCTAAAGCTGTTGTCCACAGGTGGAAGCTCTCTCTCTCTGAATCTTCAGCTCTTTTAAGGCCTCCCAACTGAATAACTCAGGCCCATCCAAGTTATCCAGGATACTTTCCTTTCCTTAAACTCAACTGATAAGGGATGCCAAAAACATCTGCAAAGTCCCTTTACAGCAACACATAGATTAGCATTTGATTGACTGACTGGGGACTGTAGCCTAGCAAAGTTGACACATCAAACAAGCAATCACACTACATTTCCACTCTGTTTTGGTGGTTGAGGTGAGATAAGGTATGCATTAATGAAGCAACTGAGCAAGAGGATAATCCACGACTAGAAAGTGCTTTGGAATTCAAAGGATTTGAAAGGTTATTGTTTACTGAAGTTCATTTGGGAAAGCTTCAAAGTAGGTCTTGAGCTAGATTTGAGACTGGTAGTTGATCTGGAAAAGAGGCTATGGAGAATGTTCCAGATTGAGAAGGATGAGTATAAGCAGATGGATAAAGGGCAAGGGTAAGGGACAGGAATGAGATTAGGCTGATTGGCAGGAGTTGCAAACTCAAGTGTCTCCGGGAGCTAGGTAGGTAATGTAAATTAATGAAGTGGGCAGGTGTCTAAGGCAGTTAGGAGTGGTGGGGCTGTGCTGACCTGAAGAATTGTACCCAGTTTAGTGTCATTCAAATGAAAACAAACAGACAAAAGTCTCCATTTGAGCCAAACAAAATATACTAGGGGCACTGCTATAATGAAAGTTTGTGCCCCCGCACAAATTCATGTGTTGAAACCTAATCCCAGTGTGATGATATTTAGAGGTGGGGCCTTTGGGAGGTGATTAGGTCATGAGGGTGGAGTCCTCATGAATGGCCTTAGTGCTTATAAAGAAGACCCGAGAGAACTCCCCTTGTCCCCTTCTGCCACATGAGGTTACAGTGAGAAGATGGCTGATCTGTGAACCAGGAAGCAGGCCTTCACCAGACACTGAATCTACCAGTGCCAATTCCCAGCCTCCAGAACTGTGAGAAATAAATTTCTGTTGTTTATGAGCCACCCAGTCTATGGTTGCAGTATTGTGATTTATAAGAAATGCATATGTAGGGGCCGCCCGGTGGCGCAGCGGTTAAGTCCGCGCTTGGCAGCCCGGGGTTCGCGGGTTCGGATCCCGGTTGCCCGCCGACGCACTGTCTGTCAGCCCTGCTGTGGCGGCGTCCCATATAAAGTAGAGGAAGATGGGCACGGATGTTAGCCCAGGGCCAGTCTTCCTCAGCAAAAAAGAGGAGGATTAGCAACGGATGTTAGCTCAGGGCTGGTCTTCCTCACAAAAAAAAAAAAAAAAAAAAAAAAGAAATGCATATGTAGTCATTCAGATGACCAAATATATATTTCTCATATATGTTTGTTCTTAGTCCACAGTTCTTGGCTCAGAGCTCTGAAAACCGTCAGAAATTCCTGTGATAAGGATGATTAAGGTGTCTTTTGTTGTGTTCATGAGGTACTTTTGGAAAGCCCTTAGGTAACCTAAGGATGGGGGCTGGTTGCCAGGGGAACCAACAAAGTGATTAGAGGATTGAAACTTTCAGTCCCACCCCCTGACCTCCAGAGAGGGGAGAGGGGCTGGAGGTTGAATCAGTTGCCAATGGCCAGTGATTTAATCAGTCACACTCATGTAATGAAGCCTCCATAAAAACCCAAAGGACAGGGTTCGGACAGCTTCCAGGTTGGGGAATACGTGGTATGGGGAAGGTGGTCTTTCCCCAGACCTTGCCCTATGCAGCTCTTCCATCTGGCTGTTCCTGAGTTATATCCTTTTATAATAAACTGGTAATCTAGTAAGTAGAATGTTTTTCTGAGTTTTGTGAGCCACTCTAGCAAATTAATCGAACCCAAGGAAGAGGTCTTGGGAACCTCCAGTCTGTAGCTGGTTGGTCAGTAGCACAAATAACAATGTGGGCTTGTGACCTGTCTGAATTGGGGGGAGGCAGTTTTGTAGGACTGAGCCCTTAACCTGTGGAATCTGATGCTATCTCCGGATAGATAGTGACAGAATTGAGTTGGATTGAGTTGAATTATTGGACACTCTGCTAGTGTCCCGAGAATTGCTTGTTGGTATGGGGGAAGCCTGCACCACTGAAACTGGTCTCAGAACCTATTTGATGGTATTCTATTGTAGCAGTGTGAGTTGATGAAGACAGGCATCAACCAGAGGCATCTACGTACAGAGTGTGACTTATTATGTGTGTGACTTTGGGTAAATTATTTAATTTCTCTGTTCCTTAGTTTTCTCATTTATAAACTAAGAATAACAATAGTTACCCACTGATGGGGTAAGAAAAAAAGCACGTAAAAGTGCTAAGAAAAGGACATGGCACATAGTAATTTTTCAGTATGTGTTAATTGTTATTGGTTTTAATATATATGTATGTATCCAACTAGTTTAGTAAACTAGGTTGAATGGGTAGAGGTATGAATAGAAAATGTTTTTTCTCCTCCCACCATTGTTTTCAAATGTGCTTTGATAAATTTCCCTTCTTTACACCTTGTCTGTATCTTGAGTAGACCCAATTCTTTTCCCTTTCCATATGTATTAAAGCATCTAATTTTCTGGTATTGAAAAGTTCAGTCCAATCTAAAGCATCAGTGTCTCATCTAGTTCAGACTTTTCCCTGCTTCTCAGTTCAGGGCTGATCCTTGAGTCTGCAGACCAGAAATTGAGTTTTCTTCCACTGTTGCTCCACCTTACTATCCATTTCTCTTCCTCCCCTTATTAAGCTGCTTGTGACTTCTCCAGAGCAGAGAGAAGGGATGATAGGAAAGGGGCAAATGCCTTTTAATTCACCTGTGCTGTTTATAGATTCTCTTGGCTTCTCTTTACCCACTGTCACCTCAAGAGTCTAGTGCTGTTGGTCTCATACAGGGAGAGAGAGGGAGTCCTCCTCCCCTGCAGGAGGACTCTGTAGGTACCATTTTGAAGACTGACCTCTTGCCCACTAGCTACATACCTCTGCAGTCTGCCAGGTAGCCATTTTGGGCAGAGTCCTTTCAAGACGTTTCAGATCTTTCATACTCAGCAGCATTACAGACTCAGAATAGATCAGGAAATCTTGTTAGCTTCACCCTCGGAATATATTTAGAATCTAACCTTCTCACCACTACTACTGCTATCAGTTTGGTCCAAGGCACCGCCGTCTAAATGGGTGAGGAGGAGCGGGAAGGATCCAGAGAGCATTTCTGCCAATGGGGAGAGTAGAGGCAGAAACAGAGTGGAGCGTGGTGCCCTCTGGGAACTGCAGGTAGATCACTAGGGCTAGAAGAAAAGTAAAGGCAGTCAAGGAGAGGAATGGAGGAAAATGGGGCACAACACATATTCTGAAAATTAAGAAATGGAGCCTCAAAGAGTTTACATCACTTTCTTGTAGTCACGTGAGTAGTACAGCTAGAACAAGGTCCTTCTCTGCCCCTTCCTTGCCTCACTGAACTCACACTATGCTCTTCCTCCAAGCCATCCTGCCTCCTCTTTACCAGCACTAATGAGGGAGAAAGGTCAACAAAGAGTCCGTCTCTGTTCATCCCTTCACCCAAAGACTCCATGGGGAAAGAGCATTTTCGTAAGTAATAGCCTTCTGAGGGGATGTTCTGCAGACAGAGGCCCTTCAGAAGGGAATATTTGGGCTGTGTGGACAGAATTCACTGTTTTTTTTTTGTCTTCCATGGCCTTTTATATTGTTTAATATTTTTGATCATTAGAGTCTTTTGTTTCTTTATTCATTTATGAGCTTTGCTTTTGAGGCCTCCACCTTCATGAAAACTGGCCTAGCTGGGGGAGAATTTTGCTCCTGGCTGGGTCCTCACCAGCGGCCTTCAGTGCAGGCAGTTTGGCAGGAGTTGTTCTGGAGCCTGACGCTCTGTGGTGCTTGGTGATCTTGCTGCATTTCCATTTCAGGGTCTGCAGCATGATACCACTGGCTCCTTCAAAAATGGATTCACTGTATCATATTTTATGTGCTTGTTATATACTTTGTTAAAATACATGGTAACAGCTAATAATGAAATAATGACATATTCCCAATTTGTGCTCTGGTCCAAGCTACCTTATATATTAAAGAAAGAAATGTTCTAGTCACAAAACAATATTTTTCAGCTGATACAAGAAGCCAGTTCCTTGTAACACAGATGTGGTTTCAGCTGTAGAGTTTGTACGTTGCTGAAAAGTTGGTATTAGCAGTTCTGGAGAGCTGTCATATTTGCAAAAAGCTTTTTAATCATAGAATGTCTTATGATTTGCCTTGTGCTATTTTACTCATAAGTGAAACTTGGAGGCAGTGTCAGGGAAACTGGAGACAAGATCAGGAATAATGGAGATTTAGGCAATTTATTTGGATTATTGTAATTTAAAAAATCACCACAGATCTGCCAATCATGATCACAAATATATTAAAATATTTCAAAATATTATTAATGTATTACAATGTGTAGGAAAAAATTCTAGAATGTAATATATTGAAACATGGAATAACCGACAATTAAAAAGAAGCTTTCCTATATTTTACAAATTTTCTACCATGAACGTGAATTACTTTTAGAATACAGAAAAGTAAAATCAGCGTTTCATTTTAAGAACCAAGAACAGATGCCTATGCTGTTGAACTGAAGACATTTTCATGGATGGGAGAGACGCAGCTAGACTGTGCTTGCTGATAACATTTATGAGCCCAGTGTCCCATTCACGGTATCACTTACTGGTAAGTTAGCTAAGTTGAGACAATTATTTATCTCTAAAATACAAGCGGTGTAATAATGGACAGACGTTTTAGTGGAAACTCTTTGTAAGAAGGACCCCTGTTGGCTGTCAGGACCACTCTGTTTGGAAGACTAGAAGCCTATAGGAAAATCTCAGAGGACTTTTACTTTTTCAGACATTAGACATGGAGATGGAAGGAGTCCAAAAGTTTGACTAGTGAGTATTGATGGTGAAAATGTAAAAAAAAAAAATATTAATCGACTTTATTTTTTAGAGCAGTTTTACATTTAGAGAAAAACTGAGTGGAAAGTACACAGAGTTCCCTATATAGCCCCTCACCTCTCCACACACACACACACACTATTAACGTCTTGCATTAGTGTGGTACAGTTGTTACAATCGATGAGCCAATATTGATACAATATTATTAACAAAGGTCTATAGTTTACAGTGGGTTCACTACTTATGTTGTACATTCTATGGATTTTGACACAAGTATGATGACATGTATCCACCATTACAGTATCATACAAAATAATTCCACTGCCCTAACAAAAGCCCTTTAAAAATCTTTAAAGCCTATAGAGTCTGTATTCGTTTCCCATTCTGGCGCTCCCCCTCTCTTTTTTAAAAATTCTCACCCTAATTAGATTTTGAGTCCATGGAGAACTCCATAGATACTCCAGTTATGACCCACTAGGACAAATAAAGCACCGAAGCAATTATTTTATTCTAAAGGGAAGTTCTGGGGTTTGAAACATGGTTGGATCCAGGGACTGTTCATGGAAAAGTAGCCTCCTCAAATGGGACTGTTCATAGAAATATAGCCTTTCAAACTTCCTGATTTCAGCCATGTAGTTTTTCTTGTGTTACTCTCCCTTCTACCTATCCTCATTCCATCCATACTGGCATTAAACTCCAGTCCCCTGACCCCTTAAAACCTTCTGAGAAGCTCCAGACCTTATCCATGTCACTCTTTCTGTATTTATGTTCAACTTGACAATCTGTAGCCCTCAATATTGTATTTAATTATATGCTGTCTATTACTATTTGCTGATGTTTAAAGTAATTTGATCTTGTCTTCATAATTGGAATGTAAGTTTCCAGAGGGTAGTGATCAGAGGGGTTCGGGCCATCTATGTTTATACTTCTTTGGTAATGCCTACATGTAGTGCAATCTTCAAAAGCATTCTTAATGCATTAATCATTGTAGGATCTCAGACCAGGTGGTAAGTAGAGACATGCCCTGCACCATTCAGAAGGACTATTTGCATCTTCACGTTCACTCACAAATTATCAACTCTTTTATTCCCCAGAATCTTTTAGACTTGGGGATTTAAAATCTATAGAATGAGCATTTTTTTAGGGCTTAACATAATTATTCATTAAATATTGGCTAAATCAAATTTATTTGAATTCAGAAGTGATGAGAGAAACCAGTATTTCCATACTTGGAGAGAAACAGCAGGAAATGGTTATGAAATGTAGAAGAAAAAGTAGGTTGTCAAAAATTATGCCTGAGCCATTTTAACTTTTATGAGTATACAGTAAGTATAAATAGTGAAAAATTCTCCAGAGTATTAAATATGTTCAAAGTGTAAATAAAATAAAATAAATATATTTACTTATAAATGTCATAGAGATCTATAAACTGGGACAAGCCTCAAAACCTCTTCTGTAAAATAGCGCTAATAACGTTTTTAAAAGATTATTCTAGATAATTGCTTGTGACCCATCTTGGCTCTAAAATCTTAGAATTTTGGATATTTTTATGTTCTCATCTTCATTGAATAGACAATCAAAGATCATGTGTGTGTGTGCGTGTGCACGTGCATGTGTGTGGTGTTTTCCTGTCAAGGTCTTATCCTAAAATGAGGTTGTACAACCAAAGTATAACCTTCCAAGGAATCTGTGAAAATACTGACAGATTTAGCAGCAGGAATAAATTCTAGGGATTCATCTTGGAGTTCAGATGAAGACATTGGAAACCCTGGGGCAACTCTGAGAGAGATTATATTTTTAAAGGAATTTGGATAAAATATAAAGTGCTGCAAAGCAGCATCTCTCTGTGCAGAGGGACTATTATTGATGATGTGATGAGGAATGTTCAGCTGTGGGTGTGTAACTAGGGAGTGCTCTTTGAGATCTCTGAGTGAGAGGGACTTTGGAGGGGGCCAGTGTAGAACCGCAGACCAGGCAGCACAGCGGTGCAATGGCCCTTCATTATGTACCCTCTTGCATTGTTATTAGAAACTTTATCTGTCTAAGTCTTATCTTCAAAGTAGAATATAGCCATTTGTTTCTAGCACTGGTGTAGTATTTCCCACAATACTCAGAATGGAGCACATACTAGGTGCCCCCTAGCTACTTGTGGAGTGATGATGGGAATGGACCTCTTGATCTGCAGCAGTTAGAAATAAGAGGAAAGTGGAAAGACAGTGAGGAGAAGGACTGAACTATCAATAGTATTAGGCTGTGTGAACAGACGCTGTAGCTGTGAACCGAAGAATCCACAGCCCATGAAGAATCAAAGTGTGCTCTGTCCCACACAGCTCACTGATGTGGGCAGCAGCTGCCTGCTACCTGAGGGGCAAGTCAGAGAGCCGGAAGAAACAGCTCTCAAGTCTGAGATCGTTTGCTTTACTCTTACCTATGGAGCTGAGAGTTCATGAGTAATTATATTAGAGACTCAATTAACAAACCTGGATCATTTTTAAAAAGAAGAAATATTCTTGAGTTTTTAGCAAAATGGACTCAACCTAAAAGGCACTGTCTTAATGCCAATGATCAGATTTGACGTTGCATATTACAAAGGAATTTGGCTGTTGTTTATGCTGATCTCTAGGGACAGCTTACCTGGAGTGACCAGGAATTAAATGGTGTTGAGTCCTCATTGGCCTGTCATTTCTGAAAGCTTTGTAGTTGCTGCTTAGGACCAAGTGTTATGTGGCTCTTCAGTTGTGTGGCTATTCAGAAATGATTTTCCTGCAAATTTGAGGGAGAAGCAGAGTAATCACAGAATACTCTGTTCTTGTTGAACTAAATGGTATGTTCTTTCAAAGAAGCGGCATCAGAGATGGTGGAATCATCCAGTTACACATTTATTTCTAATGAAATTAGAAACATTGAAACAAACACTCATGGGACTTTTCAATCCTCTGGATGTCTAGCCTATTATGTTTGAAATAATAATAGTGCCTGGAACATAGCAGGTGTTTGATAAATATTTATTGAATGATTGAATGACCAGTGTCTTCGACTACATCTTTAAAAGCTTAATAATTCTCCCTCAAGTGTTTACAAACTAGAAAGCGCTAATCTTTACAATGAGAGGCAAGCGTTTGAGTATCTATGGAGGGCTTATTATTGCCAAGAACTTTGCTAAGCAGTTTATGTTGCTTCATTTAGTCCATACTACAAAACTATGAGGTAGGTATTTTAACTGTATTTTACAAAAGGAAAATTAAAGCTCAGTATGATCAAATAGTGCAAAGTCTCAATGGTGGAATTAGGGTTTATGTTGTATGCCTTGCAGAGTTGTTGCAATTCATGCTGCCATCTTGTTTTCCTTATTGCAACCATGTGGATTGTGATGATAAACAGTAAGAATAGCTCCTCATTTCTTCTTCCTAGAAAATCATCTTCCTCCATTTTTCTCCAGTTTCCAAAAATCAGTCAATCAAAAGTGGCACAAGTACTTATAAGTTTGGAGAAGACTGTGAAACTATTTTTGAGAAACAATAGGGCTTTTCTCAGAATGTTCTCTCAAATATTTGAAAAAGAGTCATGAGAAACAGGACTCCAGGGTTGATGACGTCAGATTCAGTAAATTGAATGGTGCTTCTGGTTTTCACATTATCTTGTCAATATTTAAATGATCCTGTTGAGAGTTAAGAATAGAGACTTGAGCCATGCTGCCTGAGTTTGAATCCCAGCTCTTCCACTTATTGGCTAGTTGGCTTTCAGAAAGTTATTTAACCTCTGTTTCTCAGTCTCCTATCTGTAAGATGGGGAGAATCATAGAACCACATAGGATTATTATGAGGATTAAATAAGTTAAATTTTATATAGAACTTAGAATAGTATCCAGCACATAGTAAACTCTATATAATATTTAAGTAATTACATAAAATTTTCTGTTCCTAAAAGTGAGACCTGGTTAAAAAACTCCTTCAATACAAGCAAACTTCAAAATTCCATTTGTTTTCTGTTCTTGGAATGAAAATAGAATCATGCTTTCAAATGAAAACCCCATCTGCTTTCAACATAAAGAATTAATGTATTTGATTACCTGTATGACTTATTGTTTCATTTGCCTGAGAAAACTGGAATGGAGAGTTTATTCTTTTGAATTCATTGCTTGACTGTCTCTACTTGCAGACAAACATCACAGTGACCAGTCCCAAGCTTTAATCTTACTTAGTACAGATTAGGAGGTGGAGATTTGGCAAGATCAAAAGCATTGGACAGCAACTGAATCACAAAAGATAAAATAGTCTCTGAAGTTTGAACTAGTTACAAAATGGTTACATTTGATGTTAAGTGACATGATAATTGACCCTGAAAATATGTTTCAAAAAATTGGACTGCTCAATGCTAGGCAGTCACCTTTTCTAGATGACTGAATTCCAACTCAGGGAAAAAGTGGTTATGAAAGGACTGAGTTGATACCTGGGCAGGATATCCAGAAATATATTGTCTCTCACCCTCATTTCCTACACTCAAGCTAACATAGCATTTATCAGACATCTGTTCCTGGTGCAGATTTTAACTGATTGTATGCACTTTGAAAATGTACAGAAGACAGAATGGAGGCAAGGGATACGGAAACTGTGCCAGATTACCTGTGTTACCTTTTTGGAATCTAAGGTCCTGGAGCTTTGGATTCTGTGGTCATAAAGTTGTGACAGTTAAAATAATTCTGACCTTTCTCAGTGTTCTGTTGAGGGCTAGAGACACTCCAAGTTAAGAATACATGTATTCTTCTTTAGGAAGACATGTAGTTTCTTTGCCAACCAGTTCAGGGAAACTTCCACTTCAGACCAAATGGTCACATCTATATATTTAGCATTCAGAGGGGAGGAGAAAGGAGCTAATATTGAGATACCTCTGGCCTAGCTTTCCTGCCTGCCAGTGGTGACTGTCACCATCAAATACGGACATTAGAGCATCAATCTGGGCCTTCTTTGTGGTCCATTTGGCGTTCTAATGAACATCTAATTCCTTTAACTATGTATTTTGGCCAATAAAACTACTTCGTCAGAGAGCCAACTATAGTTAGTGTTTTACCAAGTCATACTAAGGGTCAGATTATTAACTGAATCAAAGGAAATTATGAAAAATTAAATGTCTTTTTGCTATGGAATATTTTGGTTTCTTATTTAAAATTTGAGAAGGTAGGGATTTGATTCCATATTCCTCTGCTGAGTCACTATATATTCTTAGAAAAATCATATAATCTCTCTGGGATTCAGAATTTTTATTTCAGAAATGTGGAGTGTATGCTACTTCTCAGCCATTTGCATGTGTTAGAATGATGTGTGAAGTCTTCTCTAAAAACATTCTTTAAGGACCTTGGATAAATGAAAGCTTTGAACATTAAAAGAACAAAAAGTTCATCTAGTTTATTTTAAAATTCATTTATAGAATATTGGAGTTGACATTAATGTTAGGGTTTCTAGTCTATGCCTCTTCCTTCTATGCCATTTCTAATGAGGGGATTGTGTTCCGGAGGAGACTCATGCTTGCCTTGGATCTGTAGCAGAAATGAAACTAGAACCCAGGCCTCCTGACTGAGCCACATTCAGCCTTAATTTTGCCTCACAAAGGGTACTGCTTAAAATATTTGATTCGAGGTGGAATCTGGAAGCAAGCCAGTGCTTTATGATTTTTATCCTTTTTGGTATGAATTATTAGCTCTAATTTTGCACAGGTCACAGTGTTACAGAAGGGGGCTATTGGAAGACAGCAAGATTCATGGGTTTTAGACCTTGTGTTGCAATAAAGCAATGCAAGAAGAGGAGGGGGTTTTGGGGGCACGTGATGACTAATGTAATATATCACAACACAAACTTATTCCAGCCCTGGTAGCAAACTGAGATGACCAAAGCCTCCAAGAGCAAGCAGAAGAGGGAGGTGTCTGCGATGGAGCTTTCTCCTTAGAACAGCTCACTGGCTCCCAATTTACTTGCAGTATTGAGCTCTGAGTGGCTAAGAAAGGAAAAGAACTATAATTTACTATTATTGTTAAAACAGCAGTAACAAGGGCAGCCTTCATGTGAGCAGGACAGTAAAGCAATTTGTACATTTGGTAACTTAATTTGAAAAGCTCTTCTAAAAAAATTAAATTTTATACTTCTTTTTTGCATTCTTTACTTTGAACTCCGTAGAAGCTCGTATTATTCAGTTTATCATCGCATGATCACAGTGTATCGTAAATTGTCTGTCTCCAGTACTAGCTTTAGGTTAGTGGAAACAGAGCCCTCTCACTTTATCTGGTGTCAGCACATAGCAGGTGTCTCATAAATATTTGCTGAAATAATGAATGAATGAATGAATGAATGAATGACACTGCCCCTTCCCCCAGTCCCTGGTTTAATAATGGCCAAGAGTAAGATTAAGATAGAAAATGATGATGTATAAGAGGAAGAGTTATCTTCTTCAATTAATTAAACAATCAGTATTTCTGAGCATCTGATAAGACTAATGTCAGGCAATTTTTATGTTTCTTTTTCTGATAGCATATCTTGGAGACTGCCCCTCCATTAAGTCCCTCTCCACAATTTATATGTGCTTATAATACTACAGAGCAGATTGAAACTGCTCCATAATCTTAATAGAGAATTAATGTCTTCTAAATCTAAGACACTGAATCATGGCCCCAAATGGAATTTCTTCAAGGCAAGTTTGGTTAATCTTAGGAACTCAGTGATTGTGCACTATGAAGGAACGTCATTGGGTGACACAGAGAAGACTGAAATCATGGGAAAAAATGAAGGTGTCCAGCTTGCCGAAACCAATCATCATGGGCCTCTGGAAAATCAGGAGGGTGAAGTCAGCGGTGGGGCGAGGGGGATCTTTGATCTGAGAAACTCAGGCTATGATCCCAAAGAAATAAAATTAAACACCCAAAACTCAATTTCCGTGAGAGTGTCTAACCCTCCATAATAGCTAACCATTCGAAGAATGAAGTTCTTAAATGCTATCAAAACAGGGCAATCCTTGCCACCCCCCTACCCCAAGGAGTAGGCCAATAAACTAAAATCAATGGTTTGGAGCTTTCTTCCATTCTGAAACATAACAGTATCTTCACAGTAATTTGAATAGGAATTAAACACTACAAGAGTAGGAGGAAAGATAAGCTAAATCATATCAACTCTGTATTATTTTCAGCATTACACAGACTCTTTCATATCCTGCTGTGATACAGCTTACAAGTTTTCTAACTGTATTTTATTTTTATAGCCCCCACACCTCCTTTGGGTTACATAAATACCAAATGGATGATCTGAATATATATTTTCTAGTCCTCTCTCTCTTTCTTTTTCTGTAATACTGTAGCTAATGAGGCAAAAGGCAATCCTACCGATCTAAACACAGCAGTTTGGTAAGTTCTGTTTCCCTAGTTTAGCCTATTTTGTTATTCTCATGTATTTTTATAACTGCTGCTTTTCAGCTATCAAGTTAACACAGGTGGAAGGAAAGCTAGTTTGAATCTGAACCTGGTGCTAGAGGTCACAGGAAGATTATGTAACAGGACTGAGAAGCTTTGCAAAGTATTTAAATAGCAGAGCATTTCTAGTAGAGTGCAAGAACATAAAAGTGAAACCACAAACCCAAAACATTTTGCAGTTACTGACAAAACTATGCCTTGTCAGATAATGCTGGGCAATAGCTCAAGCAGAGGACAGAGTTGCTAAAATGACAATAAAGAGCATACATCCTGATTCTGTAACAACTGATGTCTTCTGTCCGATTGCTTGCCATAATGGTTTCCCTTGAAATTTTTGTAGGATAGGTCGATAAGACAAAGGAGAAAAAAAATTCTGTTCGTTGTGCGAATGAAATGGTAGAGATTATGGGTTATTTTTGGAAGCAAAGTCTAAAAATCTTAGTTCAGAAGCTTAAATGTGGACCGAGGGACTGTGTCCTGTTTCTCCCTGCTGGGTTCATTTAGGATAAATCCCAGGCTGTCCTGCGTTTTAGTTGGAGACTCGCACAGTGGGGGTGATTGGACTTTCTCTGCCCTAGGCACAACATATGCTACTTCCCATCCCTTTAATAGGCATTAGTTCTGCAGACAGCACTGGTCAAATGTACATTATTCACAATCACTTTAATGCAAATATGCAAGGCTGAGGGAGAAAATATGTCACAAAGAGGCAGTCATCCATTTCTTCTCTTTTCTGGTTCCCTTTTTTACAGGCTCTCTTCTGTATGTTTGATTTTAAAATAAATACAGTATAAAATAAATAAAGGCATATTTAGCATCCTCTGTGAGAACTATAAAATAGCTCCCTAAAAATTCCCTAGAAATGCCTTTTGTTAAATGCCAGAACCCTATAAATTGTTTTGTTTTTATTGTTCCTTTTTCTTTTCTCTTTTTTTTGTGACTATGTTTTTTTAATTAAGTGGAATCCCTGCGCGTACTCTGACACTGTCGCATTTGTAAGAAACAGCAGAGAAATCAAAGCAAAGGGTAGAACTATATTTAATCTGTTAAATGAAAATAAAACACGCAATTAGTTTTGTACTGCAAAAATTAGCTTCTGCCTCATTTTCAACCTCTGTTTAAAGAACTGTTTGATTTCTCAATAACAAGGCATCTGATCTGTAGCAGAACATTTCTAAGACAGATTTGGAAATGTGTATTACACAGGCATGCATTTTAAATCTGAGCAGAGATTATGTGGTATTTGTCTCTCTAAACCATGAAGATATAACTTTGCCGGTAGTGAACCTGAGTCTTACAAAAGCGTCTGCCAAATATGGGAAAGACTCCTGGATTTCTCATACCCTGTTTCTGAGACGTTAAACATTTCTGTTTTGTTTTAGAGTGTATCCGGTGAATTTATTTATATACAACTATTTGTCACACAAGACAACTTGACATGGTAAGCCTTGCGTTACATTAAGCACATGAAAGTTCTTATGTATGCGGAATGAAAAACTAAAATGTAACCATCTGCACATGATATTTCGAGGTACATAAAATTGTGCCGGGGACCCTGAGAAGCCCATATGCATGAACAGCAATACAGAACTAAAAAAAAAAAAAAAAAAAATGCAGAGTGATAGAACATTTGGAAGACATTGTACTTAAAATAATACAATTAAAATGTTAAGCAAATCCTATGTTAGTTTAAGGTACAAGTGTAGCAAACATTTGCCATATGAAGGGAACAATATACTTTTATTGTGACTCCATTCTGTTAATTTAATGATGTATGTCAATGTGCTTACATATCATGTAATGCACTTTCCTGTCTTTTCAAAAGCAGTCACTCTAATCTACCTTTATGCTTACTTTCTTATTGTTATGCTTATGATTAATTTAGGAAGTAGGGAAAATAAAAGCCAAATGAAGTGTCAGGTCACCCATTATTCTTTACTATGCCGTTTTAATGTAGTCTTAACCTAAGATAATTATATTAAGAACATAACCTTTTTTTTTCTTTCTCCCAAAATTATTTTTTAACTGAAATAGCCAATTACCCAATAGATGGGGGAGGTCTTTTTAGCTATTGGTGCCGAGTGATTTACGTGGACATCTATTAATGCTAATGGAAGGTATATGCATAAATCTCTCCACTCCAAAAGGATAATGGCCTCCTATTAGTCCCCTATAAAAGGGGCATAAGCAAAGTCTGTCTTTATAGATGACCTAGGTAGTGAGTTACTTAAGGGAGATTTACATCACATCTAATTAAATAGTTTTAACGATTCTGGTAGCATTTTGTATACATTGTTATAAATTTTAAAAAATGCCAAATATGTCTTTGACTCTATATAAACTGCCAAAGTTAATTCAGGGCACTATCATTATTAAATACCTGCATTTTCATGGGCAAATATATTGTGATGGTGAAAATAGATCTCTCATTTCTTCTCGGAAGAAGAACACACAAAACTTTTAATTTGTTTTATTTAAAGTTTATAAAAAATATTGTCACATACCTAATCTTGATGAAAGAACCGAAAAGGTTATTTCAGATTGTATTGTATCCATTTGCGTTTAAATTTAGAAAGAATGAAAAAGAACTAGATTTGAAATAAGAATGAAATGACTTCATTTAAGTAAATAACAGCCAGCATTAGAAACAGAATTCTGCTAGATTGAGATGAATGAGAGGAAAAAGGTATGTGTGAAGTGTTATCCTGAAGGTTCATCTAATAGTTCTTAAGGATTTCCTGGGCCACAGTGTTACAGTAGTTAGCCAGGCACTTGTAGAATGCTAAAACTAATATTTGTCAAACTGAAGTAAGTGAAATTTGTTTCAGCGGCAACTTCCCATGTCTACACTAGTTTCTCCTTTCTTTGCCGTCTTTTTGCTTCTTCAGGCATTTAATCTCACCCTTACCAGGAACTGTTCTTTGGAAAATGATATTTCAAATCAGTCATTTAAGTCTTCTTGGAAATTTGTTAATGTGTATCCTACCTCTAGGGACATTTGCATTTAAACTTCATCTCTAATAGTTTTATTTTAAAATGTTTTGCCTCTTATTAAAGGACCCAGATGTGTAGGCAGAGTCCTCAAAATCATATTAATATGCTACTATGTGAATTGGCTTTGGCTTATGGCCTGATCTGAACTTTGCTGGAGAGAGTACAGGGCAGGTGAGAGGGAGAGGGTTTGGGAATCCTGGAAACATGCTAATTGGCTTGTCTTTTGGGGATTTGCATATCTACAGTTACATAGATATGGTTGTCTTAGTTTGAGTTTAAATGGCCTTGATTGCTTCCAGTTCAATTCATATAAGCCATTGAAGTCAATATTCAGGGTTAGTGCTGGGCTACTTGATTTGGGGCCTAAATAAAATATATGAGATCAGATTCAGAGGTTCTACTTACTGTACACAATCTTGTACCGTCTCTCAAAAATAGGGCTATTCACCTTATCTATTTCTTCTTGAGTGAGTTTTGCTACTTTGTATCTTTCATGGAATTTTTCATTTTATCTGAATTGTTAATTATTTTGTTTATAATAATCTTTTATTATTCTTTTAATCTTTGTAGAACACATAGTGATGCCGCCGCTTTTATTTCTGATATTGGTAATTGTGTCTTCTCTCTTGCTCATTAATCTGGCTAGAGATTTATAAAATTTATCAATTTTTTCAAAGAAACAGATTTTGGGTACAATTTTTCCTATAGTTTTCCTCTTTTCTATTTTGTTTTTTTTCCCCTCCTCTTTATTATTTTCTTCCTTCAATTATTTTGGATTTAACTTTTTCTTTTAAAAATTTCTTAATATCATTAATTTGAGAGGCCCCTCTTGTCTAATGTAAGCATTTTAAAGCTATCAGTTTCCGTCTAAGCTCTGCTTTAGCTGGATACTACAAAATTTTGTATGATGTGTTTTCACTGGCTTTAAAACATTTTCTACTTCTCCTTGCGATTTCTTCTTGGATGTGATTTCTTCTTGGATATGATGTGTCTTTTCTTCTCTGATTGTGTCTACATTTTCTATTTGTTACTGATTTTCAGCAAATTGATCATGAGGAGACTTGGTGTGACGTCCTATATGTTTATTCTGCTTAGGGTTTGTTGGAGTCCTTAGATCTGTGGATCTATAGTTTTGGCAAATGTGGAAAATTTTCTTCAATTATTATTATTTTTTGTCACCCCTGTCTCTTCTTCTGGTATTCTAATTACATATTTCTTAGACCATTTGTTATTATCCTACAACTCATTGATGCTCTGTTCATGTTTTCCCCTGGTTACTTATTTATTTTTACTGTCTTTGTTTCTCTATGTTTTTGGACAGTTTGTGGTTTTATGTTTTCTGGTCCACAGATTTATATTTCTGCAGTGTTTGATAATTCCAGTGTATTTTTTCTTTCAGATATTGTGTTTTTCACCTCTTAAAGTGCCATTTGGGTCTTTTCTTAATATCTTGCATTACTCTCTTCATCATATTCATAGTTTCTTCTACCTTTTTGAACATATGAAATATGTTCAACATATTGAACCTATATGTTGTCACATCTTTTCCTGATAATTCTGTTGTATATGTAATCTCTGTCTGTTTCTTTTAATTGATTATTCTTTGAGGTATGGTTCTTATTTTCCTGTGCTGTGCCTCAGACAGTGGCTCTCCCCTGGAGTGGGGTGGCAGTGACCATGTTTCTCTCCTAGGCAGACATATCAACTCCAGGTCCTGTCAAAATTTTTACCCAAGGCCTGTTTTCTCGATCCCTCACCTTTTCCCAATGAATTAGTTGTTTTTCTTGTTTAAAAAGTTATAAAAATAAATTTTAAAGTTAGTTTTTAAGTTTTATTAGGGTGGGTCTGAACGAGCTTTTTCTAAAAGGCTAATTTAACATTACTACTAAAATGATATCCCTCTGAGGACTCCAATCAATGACCTATGACTTAGAGAGTCTTCTTTCTGTGACTGGTGGAAATACGGACTCTTCCCAGCCTTACATGAGCTCTTAGCATTGTACAGCATACTGTTTCTGGTGATTCTTTTCCTGGCCTCTCATATGTACAGAGATCAGAACTCAGCTAAAGACAAGTAGACCTCTGTAGATTTCCAGATTTGGGCTTCTGGCTTCTAGAACTGTAAGAGAATAAATTTCCGTTATTATAAACCACCAAATTTGTGGTAATTTGTTATAGCAGCTATAGGAGACTAATACAAGTTTTACAGTTTTAACTTTTACATTTAGGACTATCATCTGTTGTGATTTCAATTTTGTATGTAGTATGAGAAAGGGGTCTAACTATTCTTTAGCATGTGGATATCCAGTGTCCCAACACTGTTTGCTGAAAAGATAGTTCTTTTTCCATTGAATTGTTTTGGCAGCTTTGGGGAAAATCCATTGTAAATGTAAGTGTATACCTGCAAAGTCTCAGTTATATTCCATTAACGTATGTTTGTATTAGGCCAGTACACACTTATTTGATTACTCTTGCTGTGTAGTATGTTTTGAAGTCAAAAAGTGTGAGTTTTCCTGGGGCTGGCCCGGTGGCGCTGTGCTTAAGTTTGGTGTGCACTGCTTCAGCATCCCGAGGTTCCCAGGTTCAGATCCTGGGCGTGGACCCACACCACTCATCAAGCCATGCTGTGGCGATGTCCCACATACAAAATAGAGGAAGATTGACACAGATGTTACCTAAGGGCCAATCTTCTTCACCAAAAAAAATTAAAAAGTGTGAGTTTTCCAACTTTGTTCTTCTTTTGCAAGATTGTTTTGATTATTCTGTGTCCCTTGTATTTCCATATAAATTTTATGATCGGATTGTCAAGTGATGCAAAAAAAGTACTTGGGATTTTGATAGGGATTGTGTTGAATCTGTTGATCAATTTGGGAATTTTTTCCATCTTAACATTAAATCTTTCAATCAACGAACATGGAGTGATCTTCCATTTACTTAGGTCTTTTAAAATTTCTTTTGATGAAGTTTTGTAATTTTTAGAGTACATTCTACACTCCTTTTCTTAAATTTATTCCTAAGTATTTTATTCTTTGTGATGCTCTTGTAAGTAGAATTGTTTTCTTAATTTAATTATCAGATTGCTCAATACTAGTGTATAGAAATACAATTGACTTTTGTATGTTTATCTTATGTCCTGCAATCTTCCAGAACTCATTTATTAGTTCTAATATGTTTTGGTGGATTCCTTAAGGTTTTGTATATGCAAGATCATGTCATTTGCAAGTAGTGATAGTTTTACTTCTTCTTTTCTAATCTGGATTCCTTTTATTTCTTTTTCCTGCCTAATTGCCCAGACTAGAATTTCTGGTACAATGTTGAATAGAAGTGGTAAGAATAGATATCCTTGTCTTGCTCTTGATCTTGGGGGAAAAGCATTCACTCTTTCACCGTTAAGAATGATTATATATATGGATTTTTCATACATGCTTTTTACATCATTTTTTTAAATTAATAGTTTTTTTTTTGAAAGTAGTTTTAGTTTTGCAGAAAAATTGGGCAGAAAGCACAGAGAGTTCTCATATATTCTGCCCCACATACAATTTCCTCTATTAACATCTTGCATTATTATAATACATTTATTACAATTAGTGAACCAATACTGATATATTATTATTAATTAAAATCCATAGTTTACATTGGGGTTCACTCTTTGGGTTGTATAGTACCATGGATTTTAAAAAGTGCATAATGTCACATATCCACCATTACAATATCATAAAGAATAGTTTTACTGGCCTAAAAATCCCCTATGTTCCAACTATTCATCCCTTTCCTCTCCCGAACCCCTGGAAACTATTGATCTTTTAACTGTCTCTATAGTTTTCCCTTTTCCAGAATGTCATGTAGTTGGAATCATATACTATGTAACTTTTTCAGACTGGCTTCTTTCACTTAGCAATATGCATTTAAGTTTCCTCCATGTCTTTTCATGGCTAGATAGCTCATTTTTATTGCTGAAGAATATTCCATTGTCTGGATGTACCACAGTTTATTTATCCATTCATCTACTTATGGACATATTGGTTGCTTCTAAGTTTTGGACATACATTTTCAACAACTTGGGTGAATATCAAGGAATGAGATTGCTAGAATGAATGGTAAGAGTATGTTTTGTAGTCATTAGAAATCACAAAACTGTATTCCAAAGTGGCTATACCATTTTGCATTCCCACCAGCAATGAATGAAGGTTCCTGTTGCTCCAGACCCTCACCAGCATTTGGAGTTGTCAGTGTTCTGGATTTTAGCCATTCTAATAGGTGTTTAGTAGTATCTTCTCATTGTTTTAATTTGTAATTCCCGGATGACGTGTACTATTGAATGTCTTTTCATATGCTCATTTGCTGTCGGTGTATCTTCTTTGGGGAGATGTCTACTCCAGTATTTTGCCCACTTTTCAGTTGGGTTACTTGTTTTATTATTGAGTTTTAAAAGTTCTTTGTATATTTCAAATCCAACTCATTTATCACATATGTGTTTTGCAAATATTTTCTCCCAATCTGTGGCTTGTCTTTCTATATCATTTGCTTTTTACCCAACTTTTCAGTTCCTCAGTTTTCTCATATGTAAAAGAAGTATAATAATAGAATCTCACAGGGTTATTTTGAGGTTTGTAATAATTAGGATTCAATGCTTTAAACAAAAACTACTTTGGGTACTTTAAATAGTAAGATATTTGGTACAGGTTAGTTATGTGCTTACAAAATTGTTGGAAGGGTTGGAGAGCAAGCACTGGGTTGGACCACCAGTAAAGCCTCTTATAATAAGACTACTGAATGGGTCTGCCAGGAGAGCTTCCACCTCTCCACACTTAGGAAGGTAGGGATTCAGGAGGCTGCCACTGGAACCGTGAATCAATAACTTGCTGAAATCTAGGATTCGGAAGCCTGTCATCACCACTGTCACCATCACTACCACTGAACGTCTGTAACTGCCTGAGCATGGGGAGACAGCCAAGATACTGTTACTCCAACTCTTTGTCAATATCTATAAAACTGTGAGCCTTGGCTTCACAGGCTTGCTTGTCAGAAGAAAATATGCTGAAAGCCACAGGAATGGGACCTCAGTTTTACTTCTGCTTTCTAAATTTCAGGGGAGTGCTTCTAATTGGCGGAACCTAATTTGCAAATCTAATGTGGTTTATTAGTTGAAAAGAAAATCTGGGAATATAGTTTTTAACTTTCCAGCTTTTGTAATAAAGTACAGTACAATAGAAGAAGATGGGAAGAAATGCTGAGTACCAATATATCATACTCAAGAATTAAATGAGAGAGCACCTGTGGCGAGACTCAGCAGCCACCATAGTGCACACCAACAGCTAGAACCAGCACAGCTGCCAGTCACCTGAGGCCCTTGCTGCCTGCCCTGACCCCCACCAATAAGTGTGTGTCTGCAGCTGTCTCCTGCCACTACACTAGCACCTGCAGCTGGCCACCACATCTGAGTTCTGTATTATGGCTTAATATTTATTTTATTTTTATTTATTTATTTTAATATCAACATTTTCACTGAAACTGAATCTCCATAGGATTTCTTAGCTTGGAAACTGAGAAATAGACATTGTTAGCTACCTTCTGAAGAGGATTTATTTTTTTAATATAGCATTTCATTTCAACTGTCACAGGACAGTAGGCAATAGTACTAGGGAGGAAGGGAGAGAGGGAGGAAGGGAGGGACGGAGGGAAGAAGGGAGGGAGGGAGGAAGGATGGAAAGAAGGAAGGAATCACTGTATGAAATTCCATTTATGCCATAACGAAACTTGATTATTCTTGGTTTTATCTGATATAAGTAACAAAACTATCTATGTTCTTCTAGAAATGGTGGACACTTTTGGTAAACCTAGAGCTGTTACAAGTCTGTCTAAGCATTGTAGTGGAACTTTCAGGAGGGAAACGATACTGAGTATCTTCCTCATAGCTTGTCTAGTGTTTCATTGGGCTTTGGAAGAGGTAGAATGTTGTTATGCTATTTTCAACAAGAAGACCTTTTTGAGGCATTAAAGGGAATAGATTGTTTTTCCTTATATATGTATCATTCCATTTTTATTTTAAAGTTGAAGAGGGAGGATAAAACACAAAAGGAACAATTAAACAATAGATTAGTCAGATATGAGACCATCTCTGTTTATCTCTGTCATTTTCTCACTTTGAGCAATCTTTCACTTCTCAGACCTCTAAGTTTTTAAAATCTAAGACATAGGGATGATATGAAGTCTTTGTTAAGATCAGCTATGATATGCATGTATATGAAGTACATTTTGATGCTTTCATCCATTCATTCTCGAAATGCATTGAGTACCTATTGTGTATCTTGAGCTGCAACTGGTGCTAGGAATACGCAGTTGGAGCCGAAGGAGACAGAGAAGCTAACCAGGATAGTTCTGTGTGGTAAGTGCTCTTGTGAGAGTGTATCTCAGGAGCTTTAGAGGCATGGAGGGAGGTTTTCTGGAGCAGGTACCTGTGGTTTCAGAGAATGAGAAGAGCTACAAAGTGGAGCAACTGGGGACATGTGGGGTAAGGAAAAGAAGCGCTCTCTTCAGGTAAAGGGAAGAGTGAGGTAGATACTGCTAAGGGTGTATTAAGCCCCACTTCCTTTTCCTTCTGGGCACAAGGGAGGAAACTATATTTCCTGCCTCATTGCAGTTACATGGGGCTGTGTGATTGTGTGCTCACCAATGGACTGTGGACAGAAGTGATTCACAAATTTCCAGGCTTAGCCCATAAGAAAACCTCCCATGTAATCTTTCATGCATTCTCTTTCATCCTCTCTCCCTTCCTCCTCTGGTGGGCTGGGGGCAGATTATCTAATTAAAAATTCTAAGGCCTCAGATCAGTGGCTTTCAGCCTTAGCTCCTGGGTGATTCTAACATGGAGCCAACGCTGAAGACTGTGCCCTGGAGAGCCTTCCTCAAAGGATTCATAGAGAATCAAGCCCTATAGAAAAATGATTTGAGTGACTATTTTCTCAGTTCTTCTAAGGATGGTACTTAGCTAGCGTCCCTATAGATTTGTGGGAGATGGTTAATTCATCACATATGTACGCTTAAGGGCATTAGGCCTTAAGTCTCTCGTGCAACCCCAATTGAGAAGGGCTGCCCTAGAGGATATTGGAGCTACTGGAGGAAAGAACTTGGGTTCCTGAGTAACTGAGTGGAGCAGAGGAGCACTGCCGACCCGCATTGGATTGCGACTTGAGTGAGAAATAAACCTCAATGTGTTAAGTGACCAAAATGTTGGAGTTATTTGTTACATCAATTAGCCTACCATAACCAATAGAAATAGCATGTGCAAATATATCCTGGCTATAGAAAGCACAGGGAATTGAGGAAATCACTTAATTTATTCCAGTTGGAATAATGATTACATATTTATTTGAGGTTTAGTTGAGTTGCGGGAGAAGAGGATATGGTTGTTGTTGAGGCTAGACAGCCTTGTATGACTTTAGGCAGTTTCAGTTTTATCCTGAAAGTAATGGGATTCCATTTATTCTGAGACTTCTCACTGGACAGATAGTATAACAGTTTCCAAACTTTTGAATACTGCTTCTAAGCAAATCTATAATCAAAGTGAATTTGAGGCCCTAATGTGATCAGAAACCTAAAAAGGATGACTACATTTTAGTTTTTGCTATGTAATGATGAAAGCAGGTTAAAGGAATCTAGGAGAAGGCCTCCCCCACCTCACGGGAAATCAGGTTATATTTGCCATTCATTTCAACTGACCGCTAGCCCTGGAGAAGTTCAAAGAAGGATGCCAAGAAGCCACTGCTTAAATTAACATGTTTTTATATTTTCTTTTCTGTGCTGCTACACAATTAATGCATCAGCTTACTGAACCAGGCAGAGCAACGAAACAATACAATTAGGAATAGGAAGCCTAGGGCAACAACAGCTACTCATGCTTTATGTAGATACCTCAGTGCTAGAATCTGAAGTGGAATCCTGAGTAAGCACCATCCTCTGGATGTTCATTCCGTTAGGAATATTAGTGCAAAGACAGCAATCAGGAGGGAGCGCTAACCTTCACCTTCACCTCAAAGTACAGTGGTACTTGAATGGAACCTCATGTGCCTGATTTTGCTTCGCTTTTGTTTTTAGTGGTCGATTTATTTTTGATGTCTGAAAAGTGGGGATGACTATATAAATCTACAGACATGCACACGAACACACAGTTTCTCAAGCTTATATTGTTCTCTTGGATTGAAAGAAAGGAGATAAAAAAAAACTTTCGGGAAATCCTAGAATACTACCTTAGGAAACTTGAAGACTCTCCAGAAGGTAACCTGAGAAGTTAGGGTTCAAGTCTTTCTGGGTGTTTGTCTGAGTCATATTTTCCAATCAATTATGAAAAACCTGAATAGGACAATCATTTTTAGAATGGCTTTGACCCTTACCAAGAAGGAGCCAATTACATTCAACGCTCTCTAGTCCACAATCAGTCATTGTACTGACTGGGCCCGCTTTCCTTGAGAAAGCTTATTTTTCTTCTTTCTTGCTGCTCATGGATCTTGTGACTGTTGATTCTTCTACTGCAGGAAGTCTCATTTGTGAAGAATCAGACTGTACCAGGCTTCCTTCCTCAGGAATAGGATGGATGAAGAAGAGACGACTCACCAGCTGCCACATTCGGCTGTTCATTGCTCACATTGCCCTTTCTGTCTGTAGAAGGACCTGTGTGCTATGGAGAAGTCACTGAACATCTCCATGTCTCTGTTTTTACCTGTCTTTTGGCTCCCAGAAATGTTTATAAAATCGATGAGGCCATGTACTTGAAGTTTATCACCTATCTCTCCTAAGGGAAGTTGTGGGATTATTAACCCCTCAAACAGTAATTCTAAAGTGATGAGTAATTCAGAAGGCATTTTAAGATGGTTTTTAGGGACATTCCCTCATAAAAATGTTGATTTTGCTTGTGGAATGGTCCCTGCCCCACAAATAAGATTTACCTTGGGGCTCTGTAGGAAAGCCAGAAATGTTCAAAGATTAAACTTATCCCCAAACAGAAGCTCCTCCAAGGAAAAATGTGCAACCTAGGGAAATGATTACAAGCATGAATTTTGGAGCTAAGCAGTCTGGGTTCAAAGCTCGGTTCTGCCACCTAGTAGCTTTGGGAGCCTGGGCAAATCTTTCAATCTTCCTGTGTCTCAGTTCTCTCATCTGTTAATTGGAGACAATAGCAGAATCTTCATCTTAGAGTTGCTGTAAGGATTAATTTATATGGTAGTATTTGTAAAATGCTTATAATTATGCCTGGCACATGTTTGCTATGTGTTGTTTAGTAAAATAAATATATTCTGTTGATTCTTCTGCTTATCCCACCTCTCCTAGTAGGAATATATATTTGTGTTTTTTTACTTTGAATGGAACCAACATCTCACCTACCTTGCAAGTCATCAGTGAACTAGATCTTGTGTTAAAGGGAATATAGGAATTTTCTTCACCTCATTAAGTTTTTCAAGCTCTCAGCTTATCTGCCAATATGGGAAGTTCCAGAGAGATTCCTTAAACTTCCTGGAGAGGAAAAAATATCTATATCTGTGTCTACGTCTATGTCTATGGCTGTGTCTATGTCTATGTCTCTCTCTCTCTCTCTCTCTCTATCGATGTTCCCTTTTGGAAAACAAATGCCCTTGGAAACAAAGCCTTTACTTATATTTAGAACCCTTTCTTTATTTTCTCATGGACTATTCTGGATATTTTAAAGCTAACCATGATAATCAGTTTCCTGGATTGTTAATACACCTTCTTACATGTTTGTTGCCTTCTTGATGACTCTGAATTTTCAGGTCTATCTATCAAATGTCTCATATGTAAAATCAAATGCCTCTTTTCCTATTTTAACAGGACTTATGTCACTTACAGAAAAATTTGCTTCTGCTAGAACTGACTGGTCTCTGGATGGGCACTCCTAAAATATTTGATCAGCAAGGCTTCCAGAAATCATACGGACTAGGCGTAGAAATGCAAGGATAGAACTGGGAGAGAAAAATGGAGGAAAACATACATTAATACGGTTACAGTAATGTCTAGTTCTGCAAACATGTAAATATTTAACAGCATACCAGTGCCTTTCTAGGCATATAGTTAGCTTTCCCAGAGCAAATAGTTCCCATTGCTTTTTCTGATCTACTCAATTTCCTTGCCTTTAGGCTGCATTGTAACTCATCATACTGAACAGATGAGTGTCTGCTCAGTTTTTGTTGTGGCCGTTCTCAACTTATGTTTAATTTTCAACCACGCAATGGCTGTGGGAGATATGGTCTTCTTCTCTGTCTCAGACTCCTGTAAATAAAATCACAAAGTTGCGTGCAGCAAGTTGCAAATGGGTTTTTATTTGCTTGTTGGTTGGTTTGTTCAAGGTATTTTTGCTTATTGTGTCATTGGCCTGAAGTGTGAGGCTTCACATTTCTGGATAATCCTTTCCAGAAACGTGATTCTGTGTGACTTAAAAAAGAATTCTTTAAAATCATAAAACTTTAAATCCTGATGAGACTATTATGTTTTTTTATTAACAGCCAAAGACACATGGTTGGAGGAAGAAACCATAAAGTCTGTTTTATTTTTTCAACTCAAATGAGAAGGACTGAATTATCAAGCATGAAATTGCCATCTGTGCTTCCCCTCCCTGCCCCCCCCATTTAAAATAATTTTTTAGCAGACCAGGTGAAATCAGAAATGTGTGTTAGAAAGAATGATGTCGTTGTACAACTGAATGTATGTATTCATGAAGCTACTTGGGGCAACACCTGGTCATCAGAATATGAATGAGATAAAGTTTTCTCTTCCCCTTGCTCCCCCAGACTCTGGCCTCATACTAATAATAAATGCTACTGGTTTTGTAAGCCTTTGGCATATGCCAGGCACAGTGCTGAGTGCTTAATGTTCATTATTTCTCTTTTAGTCCTTTTAAGAACCTCTTTAGGTGGAAATTATAGTGTAATTATTCCCACTTCATAGTTGAGGGAGGAGAGGTTAAATAACTCGCCAAATACCAAGCAGTTGGGGTCAGTGTTGGGTGTCTAACTCATCTCATTAGACTACTCTTTTGCCCAAGAATATACGCTGATCCTTCTCACACTCACTCCTTTGTTTATGATGTTTCTCTGCCTAGACTCTTCCATCTCTGCCCACTGAAAATCAACACGTCCTTCAAAGCCCAACTGAAAGCCATCTCTTCTCTGTGAACTTCTATTGGCCTTGTCAGCATTAAACATTCCCTCTCCAATGCTCTCTCCTCTAAAATTTATATATATTTTAAGTTTAAATGTATTAATACCTTTCTGGTATTCACAAATCAAATCTTGTAGCACAATTATTAGTGTACATATATGCCTTCTCCACTAGGATGGAAGGCACCTGAAGAGAAGGACTGACTATTCTTTGCTGCCAATTGCTTGAGGGCAAATATCATGTCTTAGTCATTTATATAATTATTTATATTTGTTTATATCTCTGCCTGTTTTAGAGAGGATTCAAAGAGGATCCAAGAATGCGGAAAATGTAAATAGATAGCATAAGAAAGAAACAAAAGCAGGGACATAAAGTGGAACCAGAAAAAGTGGTGTAACAATGTTTACTGTATGATGTACATATAAATTTATTTTGAAAATAAACTTTCTAGCTACTTACATATTCTTTTGTGTATTTTTCATGCCAAGTGTAGGGTCAGGGATATAGGAGGGTCAATAATTACTTATTGAATTGAATACCCACATGCCAGATGGGTGGATAGTAGAGAAAAGAAGTGATTTGAAGTCAGACCACTTTTTAAAAGATAGTGTTAATGAGATATAATTGACATACAGTAAACTGCTCATATTTAAGGTGTACAATTCAATAAATTTTGACACATAGAGACACTCGTGAAACCACTGCCAAAAACAAGATAATGAAAATAATCATCACTCCCAAATTTACCTTGTGTTTCTTTGTAATCCCTCTTTCCCACCTTTCCCTGCCCCCTCCTACCCAGGAAACCACGTTTCTCTCACTGTAGGTTAGTTTGCATTTCTTAGGAAGTTATATAAATGGAATCATACAGTATGTACTCATTTATGTCTGGCTTTATTCACTCAGTATAATTATTTTGAGAGTTATCCGTATTGTAGTGTGTACTGATATCGTTCATTGTTTTTTATTGTTGAGTAGTATTCCCCATTGTTTCGATATGCTGCAGTTTGTTTATCCGTTCACCTGTTGATATCTGTTAAAGAACTTGTATCCAGAATATATAAAGAACTCTCAAAACTCGGTAATAAGAAAAAAAAAACCACCTACCTTTCAAGTCTTTAGTGAAATAGGTACTGTGTTAAAGGGGATATAGGAATTTTCTTCACCTCTTTAAGTTTTTTAAGCTCTCAGCTCATTTGACAATATGGGAAGTCCCAGAGAGATTCCTTCAACTTCCTGGAGAGTTCTGTAGTTTTTTTGGTAAATTTCATCAGATTTTTTTTATGTATACTTTTGTGAATCACATCTTTTTGCAATACAATTTCACATCTTCCTTATGTCTTTTGTTTCTTTTTCTTGCCTGATTGCAGTGACTAGAAGCTCCAATATGATATTGAATAGAAGTGGTGATGGCAGATATCTGTGTCTTTTTTCTGATCTTTGGGGGAAAGTTTTTAACCTTTCACCAATAAGTATAATGTTTGCTATAGGTTTTTTGTAGATATCTTTTATCAAGTTGAGGGAGTTCTCTTCTATTCCTAGTTTGTGGAGAGTTTTATCAGAAATGGACATAGGATTTTGTCACACGCTTTGTTTGTATGTGTATTGAGATGATCATATGACTTTTCTTTTTTAGATTGTTAGTATGGTGAGTTACATTGATTGGTTTGTAAATGTTAAACCACCCTGGCATTCCTGGTATAAACACTACCTTGTCATGATGTATTATCCTTTTTACACATTATTGGATTAGATTTACTACAATTTTGTTTAGAATTTTTGCATCTATGTTAATGAGAGATATTGGTCTGTAGTTTCCTTTTCTTGTAATGTCTTTGTCTGGATTTGGTATCAGCATAATGATGGCCTCAAAGAGTGAATTGGGACATACCCTTCCCTTTTCAATTTTCTGGAAGAATATGTATAGAATTGGTTATTTCTTTAAGTGTTTAGTAGAATTCACCAGTGAATCCATCTAGTTCTGGAATTTTCTTTGTGGGAAGGTTTTTGACTAAAAATTCAATTTAATAGATAAAAGATTATTGAGATTACTTATTTCTTCTTAAGTGAGCTTTGATAATTTGTATCTTTCAAGAAATTTATCCATTTCATCTAAGTGGTCAAATTTATTCACACAAAGTTATTCATAATATTCCATTTTTATTCTTTTAATATCTGTGGAATCTGTAATTATGTCATCTCTGTTATTCCCGATATTTTAAATTTGTATCATCACTCTTTTTTTTTCTTGCTCAGTTTGGCTAGAGGTTTTCCAATTTTATTCACATTTTTTGAAAGAATGAGATTTTTGTTTTATTGTTTTTTTCTATTTTTTCATTGATTTCTGCTCTTTATTATTATTATAATATCCTTTATTCTACTAACTTTCAGTTTAATTTGTTCTTCTTTCTCTAGTTTCTTAAGTTGGAAGCTGAGGTCATTGATTTGAGAGCTTTCTTCTTTTTCTAATATAGGCATTTAGTGCTATAAATTTCTCCCTACATACTACTTTGGTAGTATCTCATAAATTTTAACTTGTTGTTCTTTAAATTTCATTCAGTTCAAAATGCTTTCTAATTTCTCTTTTTATTTCTTCTTTGATCCATGTGTTATCTAAAAGTATGTTAGTTGGTTTCCAATTATTTGGGAGAATTTTTCAGATATCTTTCTGTTATTGATTTCTAATTAATTCTTTTTTTTCAGAGAATGAATTTTATATGACCTTAGTGCTTTCAAATCTGTTGATACTTATTTTGTGGCCTAGAATATGGACCATCTTGGTAAATAATCTGTGTGCACTTCAAAAGAATGTGTATTCAGGGGCTAGCCCACTGGCGTAGCAGTTAAGTTCACGCACTCTGCTTCAGCGGCTCGGGGGTTGCAGGTTTGGATCCCAGGCGTGGACAGAGGCACCGCTTGTCAGCCATGCTGTGGTGACGTCCCACATAAAGTAGAGGAAGATAGGCACGGATGTCAGCCCAGGGCCAGTCTTCCTCAGTAAAAAAGAGGAGGATTGGCAATGGACGTTAGCTCAGAGCTAGTCTTCCTCACACACACACACAAAAAGAATGTGTATTCAGTGTTGCTGGGTGGAGTGGTTTAGATTAAGTTGATTGGTAGTGTTGTTCAAATCTTCTATATCCTTACTGATTTCTATCTAATTGTTCTGCCATTTATTGAGAGAGGGGTTTGAAATCTCTGACTATACTTGGAGATTTGTCTATTTACACTTTCGGTTTTTGCTTCATTTATTTTGGACTGTGTTATTAGATTTAGGATTATTATGTCTTTTTGATGAATTGACCCCTTATCATTATGAAATGATCATCTTTACTACTGGTGATATTCTCTGTTCTGAAATTTTTTTTTGTCAAACATAGCCATTCTTACTTTGTATTAGCATTAGTATGTTGTCTATTTCACCTTTATTTTACTTTTACCTTATTTATGTTTTATCTTTCAGGTGTGTTTTTTGTAGTTGGGTCTTGGTTTTTTATTTTTTTTTTTGTCTTTGTCTATTTTAAAATCTCTGCTTCTTAATGGGGTATTTGAACCATTACCTTTAATGTGATTGTTGATATGGTTAGGTTTAAGTTTATTAACTTGCTGTTTGTTTTATAATTGTCTTATCTGCTGATGGTTACCCTTTTCCCATTTTCCAGTCTTTTTTGGTTTATTTAAATTTTTTGTAAGATTCTGTTTTATCTCTTGTTGCTCTATTAACTATATTTTCTTATTTTGCTATTTTAATGGTTGCTTTAATGTTTATAATATACATTTTTAATATATTACAGACTACCTTCCACTGATATTATACTACTTTACATATAGTTTAAAAATATTAAAATAGTGTATTTCCATCTCTCTCCTCCAATTTTATGCTATTTTTGTCATACGTTTTACTCCTACCTATATTATAAACCTTACTATTTTTATTTAGTTAGTCAATTCTCTCTTAAAGCATTTAAATAATAAGAAAAAAAGCAATATGTTTACTGATGTAGTTACCATTTCTGATGTTCTTCCTTCCTTTGGGTAGATCTGTATTTCTATATGTTATAATTTTCCTTCTCCTTGAAAGAGTTTCTTTTACAATTCATATATGGTGGGTCTGCTAGCAATGACTTCTTTCAGCTTTAGTATTTCTGAAAAAGTCTTGATTTGCATTTATTTTTAAAAGATATTTTCAGTGGAAATAGGATTCTAGTTTGATAGTTTTTTTTTCAGCACTTTAAAAATGTTGCTTTTCTGCCTTTTGCTTGCATTGTTTCTTATGAGAAATCTGCTGTCATCCTATTTGTGTTTCTCTGCATATACAGTCTTTTTTTTTTTTCTTGCTTTTGAGATTTCTTTTCTCATCTTTGGTTTAAGGTGTTTGATTACAATGTAACTTGGTATAGTTTTCTTCAATTTTTTTGTGTTTTGGGTTCATTGAACATCTTGAATCTATGGGTTTATAATTTTCCTCAAATATGTATAATTTTAGGTCAGTATTTCTTCAAAATTTTTTGCTTTACTCTGTCCTCAATTCAGGGACTCCAGTTCCATGTACATTAGGCTGCTTGATATCTCTCAGTTCACCAATGTTTTCCCTTCCTTCATTTCTTCCTCCCTCCGTCTCTCCCTCCCTCCTTCCCTCTCTCTCTCCCCCTTTCTTTCTCTGTTCAGGCTGTGACTCATTTTGGATAGTTTCTATTGTTGTGTCTTGGAGTTCACTGATCTTTTCTTCTGCAATGTCTAATCTGTCATTAATCCTAACTAGTATATTTTTCTTCTCACATATTATAGATTTTACCTCTGAAAATTCAGTTTGTCTTTAAAAAAATATCTTCCTTGTCTCTACTTTACTTTTTGAACATATGGCATATAGTTATCATGACCATTTTAATGTCCCTCTCTACTAGTTCTAACATCTATGTCAGTTCTGGATCAGTTTTGATTGATTTAGTTTTCTTCTCATTATGAATCATATTTTCCTGCTTCTCTCTAATAAGCTTTGATTGCATGACAGGCAGTGAGCCTTACCTTGTTGGTAACTGGATATTTTTATATTCCTTTAAATATTCTTGAGCTTTTTTTCTGTGGTGCAGTTAAGTTACTTGAAAATATGTTGATCCTTTCAGGTCTTGCTTTAAAGATGTAATGGGTGTGAGTGGAGGAGTGCTTACTCTAGGGTTATTCTCTACTATTGAGGCAAGACTCTACTGTCTACTCTACCTAATGCTCCTGATTCTTGAGATTTGGTAGGAACTACACCTGGCTCTCTGTGAGTGTTGGGCCCTTTTATCTCTTATTATTGCCCTGTGGTTCTTTGCCTGTAGTTTCCTCACATGCACTGCTTATCAGTACTCAGCTGAATACTGAAAGGGATCCTCTATAGATCTTCAAGACTCTCTGTACCTCTCTCCTCTTTAGGACTCTGTCCTGTGAATTCTAGCCGCCTTGGTCTCCCCAGACTCTCAGCTCTGGACTCCACCTCCCTGTGCTGGAGCCTGGAATTCTCTCACCGCCGTAAGCTGGGGGAGATTGTAGGTCTCACTTTGTTCGTTTTCTGCTTCTCACTGTTCATCATTGTTTGATGTCCAGTGTTTTGTACACCATATTTCAAATATTTTGAAAACCTTATTTAATGTATTTTGATTGTGCCAGGCAGGAGAGTGAATCTTTTCCCTGTTACTTCATAGAGGCTATAAATGGAAGTCTAGGCATAATTGTTTTGAAATCCTGACTCAGTCACTTAGTTGTTGTGAGACTGTAGATATGTTTCTTTAGCTCTCTGAACTTAAGTTTTTTTTTTTAAGTCAGTACAACTAGGAAAATATTAGAACTCTCTTAATAGAAGTAAATGAGATAACATTTAAGTTGTGTCCAGCCTGATGTTGGGCATATAGTATATATTTAATGTATATTTCTTTGCTCTCCCTTCTCACTCCCCTTTGCTCATGATAGTGTATAAACAATACTTATTGAATTGTATTAAATTAGTTCTGTGACTCTAAATTCACTCATCCTGTTCTCAAAACATGAAGATTAGAGGATGACCACATTGCTGAAAGCTGCCCAAACTTCTTTTTCTTTTAAGTGTCCAGAGGCAAATGAATCATCTGGTTCTATTGCTAAGATTCATCTAACTTTTCTGCAGAATTGTTAAATCTTACTCTGTTACCATGAAGAGAGTGAAACACAAGTGGGGCTCATTAAACAGTGGGATTTTTGATCTCTGACATCTGCCTTCTTATTCTCCTGTGCTAAATGACAGTTTGCAAGTGTTTCAAAAATTATTTCATTATGCATGCTTGAATATCATGTATCAGAACTGAGGTTATCCAGAAATCTCAGGTTCTTTTAATCTGTAAGATTTCACTTAATTCACACTACATTTATCTTTAGGGAGAGACATATAGACATAATGATAGTATTTTAACATGTTACTTGCATCTGCCATATGGCACTTTCTCTAAACACATATATAGATGTATTTCATTTTTAAATGTCACGAGATTTCATAAATTTTTTACTTAGCAATGTGATAGAGGGAAAATGGTACATATGGTTAAAATTTGAGTTTAGCCATAGACTAATGAGACTTGTTCTGAGGTGGCCATAACAGCTGTTGCATTTATTTCTGAGCAGCATTAATAGTCAATTTTAGAAAGAATAATTGAATCCCTTATCTTCACTTCCTCCAATTCATCCTGCATAGCTTTACTAAATTAATCTTCCTTAACCACTGCTTTCACGTTGTCCATCCCCCTCTCAAAAAACATTTGGGAGCTCTAAGTTCTTACTGGCTTACGAAGAAACTGTCTTGCCTTTCTTTCAAGTGCCTATACACATAGGCTTCAACTTTCATGTAAAAGTCCTCTTCCTCCTACTCCCTTGTGTGAAGCCTCCAAATAGGTCAGAACTTTCTTATTTTAGTTCCTCTCATCTGCCCCACTCCTTTTCTTTTCAGTGTCTTCTCATATATTTGTTTTCTACCTCACCCCGTCAATTTATATCTCCCCTATTTCCTCAGATAGATTACCTTTGCTTCCTTAATAAAACCTTCCGTGACTGCAGCCCTCATTGATACCCCTTTTCTCTATTCATTGGAACATGCATAATTATAGAATTATAACCAAAGCTACAATCTTGTGTTGAGATCATCTAGCCTAAACCCTTATTTTTAAGTAGGAGAAATTGAAGCCCACAAAGTTGTAACTGGTTCAAGCTCACACAAGGATATAGTATTGGAGCATGACCTAGAAGTCAGGCTTATTATATCTTTGGTCACTGCCCTTTAAAAACTATGCACAAAATTATATTAATTTGTTCATTCATTCAACAATATAGACTGTGCACCTTCTTTGACCGAATTTTTTAATCCACACAAAAACCCTATGAGGTAGATACTATTATCATGCCCATGTTATAGATGGGGAACGGTCCAAGGCATCAGAGGTTAAATGGCGGAGTTGGAATTCAGACCCCAGTAGTTTGGTCCTAGGGCCTAAGTGTTAATCATTATGTGACACTGCCTCTCTTTGTTGCTGGTCCCTGGCTAGTTTTTATATATGAAGGATGAGACCATGTCCCATACTTTTGGGTTTCTCTCTGTCCCCCAGATAGGGAGTAAGCACACAGTATGCCTCAATATTTGTTGATTGACTGGTTCTCTGGCCCAGCAAATTGCTCATTAAGATAGCCCCCAAGTGTGAATCAACATTGCCAAAAATTGTCATATTTTTATAAAGAAATTATTTGAGCCCAGTCTAAAGCTAAATCTGTACACAGAAATTAAAGTGTGAGGTAATCATGCAGATAATGAAGAAAAAAATCCACCTTTTACTTTAATATTTAATAGTAAGTATTAATTTACTTTAATAGTATAGATTACTTACCTATCTGAAAGGATTCCTTTACTTTATCAGTGTAGTACTATAGCTCAAACCACTTGACCTCCACCTATCTTTTAGGTTTTTGCACAAAGTCAGGCAAATATGTAGAGAATTTGGATGGCAGAGCCATCGTCAATTCTTTCAGCCTCCTGACTGAATTTGATTCATTCTTATCACACAGTCCAGGGTTTTCAGTTGAATTCTACAGTGTCTGGTCTATGTAGACTCTGCCTAGCCATCTACATGCTAATTGCTCAATATGAAACATATATATGAATAAAAGCATGTTGTATCTATGCTAAAATGACAAGTGAATATGGAACCATTTGGGGTCCACTTGGATCTCCAGGAAGATATTCTGGGTAATTACATAGTCTCAGTGTCTGAGATTGAACAAAGTAAGCATGCCCTAAAAAAGAAAAAAAAAATCCTTCTTTCAGTCAGGCCGTTCCAGAGCAAAAAAATCCCCAAAATCTTAATGTAGTAAGTATATATATCATATTAAGGTAGTGATTTATGATACAAGGCACCACATAAAAAATAGAACATTATTATCACCCTTTCATTTAACTCAAGAGTAAGATAAGATTGATTTACTTTTAGCATTTAAGTGAATGCTGGTGAACTTAGGTTTATATGACCAATGGTAGGACTCACTGAAATGATCATTAATATTTATGAATTCTAGTTGTATTTGAGCTTGGTATATACATATATTGGTGAGAAGTTCCATTTAATTCATGGATTGTTATCTTTTTCTCTCACAGGTAAGTGACAAAATTCTTGAATTGAAATGGAAACAAAGGCCCATGTTTAGCCAATAAAAGGTATTGTGATTAGGAACAGAGTTGATTTGATCTCCTAATTGTCTTGAGAACCAGCCTAATGGTTGTCTTGAGTCTTTACCTTTTATTTTAAAAGCTGCATAATGGTTTATGAATTTTTGCTCTAAGAAAAAATGAAAAAGAGGACACTTTATATCTCTCTCATTTTATTTATTTTAGAATAGTTATTTAGATGTCATGTTTACTATTATCATTACCATTTAGAAACATTACTTCCCAGTTTTAGTTCAATTTCCATCTATTAGAAGTAAAGCTAGAACAGTGTTTACCCCCTGATGGAAATGAAAAACTGTGGCTGTTAATGTCTTTCAGTACAATAACTATGCTTGTTATGATGATTTAGCTGAACTCACTGGAAAAGATATAATGTCTGACTTTAGCTGTGTCTACAGAATGGCAGCATGCAGACCATTTGCTGGAAAAACTGCAATAGTGCATCTCACTTGATTTTTCTCATAAACAATAAAATATATTATTAAGGGAGGCAACTACTTGATTTTTATGACCTTCATCTGATCAACTGGATCCGGGATTGTAGAATGCAGATGTGTCCTTGAATTTCAATACAAGCATGCTCTCTCTCTCTCTCTCCTTTTTTTCTAGTTGAATATTTTTGCTTATGTTACTCGGGAGAAGATTGCCACCATAATATGAAGCATCATTACTAAATATAAATGATGCCCAATTAGGAAGGAGTCATGAAAGGTAAAGGAGAATATTGACAAGAGAAACTCAGCAAGCTTGGCAGGCAGCAGAGGAAGAGACCCTAATCAGTGGGTTGGGTCTATTTAATCATAATCAGAGATGGTAATTGACTTGGATGTGGCCTACTAAGGACTTGGCACAAATCTGGAAAACATAATGCAGAACAAAGACAGACTGTAAGTTGCTTTGAGGGCCCTAGACTAGGGATCACATTTCTTCTGTGACAAAACTACATGAATATCTGATGTCTTTTCTCTTGGGCTACCTGACATACTTTTCTCATTGTGGAAATGAATGCATGTGGATAGCTGTGGTATCCATTCATGATCTTTTCTGTGCTGTCTAGACACAGAAGAGGTTGAAGAGGTGGTGTGTAGTGGTTAGGGACTAATGCTGACTGTACACCATCACTGGGTTCAAACTGATCAGTGGAGACTAACATGTTCTGACAGCCAAAGTGCCAAAATTGGTTGTGCTGTGCCTGGGTTAGTTCAACTGTATTGTGTCCAAGCAATCTGAGTGCTTGGGTTCTGACAAAGGGTTCTGATATTCCTAGTGTTCTACCCTGTGCATATGAGCTGTGATAATGACATCAGTGGCAGATACTTGTGGATCTTTTGTTAAGTCTCCTTTGGCCTGCTTTAGATGAGTAGGTGCTTTGATCCCTAAACTGTTTGCTCAAGTCTGCTGCTACTGCTGTACATTTTTGAGGGTTTATCAGAGGTAGAAGCAATTGCTCCTATAGTCACTCCTTTCACCACCAGGCCAAACATGATTCATTTTTTTAGACCACGAGGGGCTGCAATGTTTTGGAAACTCTAGAGCTATGTATACTTATATCTCAACATAAGGTCTTATCTGCTCTATTGCAAGGTGACATGGCCAGATTACTGGCTTTTGAGCCCCTTCCATCCTTGACAGTTTTCTCGTTCGTACAACCTTGCCCAACCTGTGTCATCTGTTTGAGCTATCGAGCTAGGCAAAGGGACTGTGTGAGATTCTTTGAGTGACTGATAACTCTATTGTGATAGGGAGAGTGGTGATCCAGTGTGGGCATTGACAAAACCTTCTTACCTGCTCTGTGGGCATTGGAAACTTGAGTGCATCCTGATCTAATTTATTCTCATAGGCCTGAGAATCCATCAGTTATTTCAGTTAATCTAAAACGTAAATTCAATACTATAACTTTTTTGGTCTGGAAAATTAGTATGTTAGAAAAGTGGCTCTGACTCCTCAGCCTTTGTGTCTGCTTCCTCTGCCAACTTTTATTTAGTTCCAAACATTTGTTGGTTGCCCAGTGTGTTTCAGTTATTTAAAATAAGTACACATGTGTATGTATGCATTTGAGAGTATTATTTCAAACCGGGAGAAAATCTTTGTTTCCATCTGATCAAACATTGAGTAAAAGATACCTATGAGTAAAAGATGCCATAATTATGGGGGTATTTATTGAGCATCAGTTATGTCTCAGATACTGTTCTAACTCTGAGTGTATAGTGTGAAAAAACACAGGCAAAAATACATGCCTTGATAGAGCTTACATTCCATTCTCTCTAAGGGAGTCAGTGTGGGACAGATGATAAACAAAATACGCAAGTGAAATGTATGGCATGTTAGATGGTTGATAAGTGTTACTGAGAAAAATAAAGCACAGAAGATCTCACTGAGAAGGTGACATCTGAGCAAAGGCTTGAAGGAAATGAGAGAATGGAGAGCATCCCTGGCAGAGGGAACAGCAGATGAACAGGCCCTAACTCCAAGAATGCACATAGCATATTGAAAGTATAGCAAGGCATGGTGTTCGCAAGAGAGAGACTAGCAGGAGGAGAGATCTGAGGAGTAATGTGAGAGGCTATAGGTCAGAGAAGGTTTGATTGTTGTTTTTGTGGACTTAGTTGATGTATTTGAGTCTGTTAACCCAGTTGTAATAATATGGCAACTCTTGTGAAGGAATGGCTGCCCAGGGAAATTTATAAATACAATTTCTAATGTCCATAAAATTATTCTATTTACCAGTATCTCTATACAAGGCTATGCTGATGTGTTTGGAAGGGGACAGTTTAGCAAGTGGATAGCAGGTCCTTTGTGGGGAAGAGTGAAGTCAGGGTAGGCAATACTCCTCATCATGATGGTTTAGTAGATACTATTTACCTTGTCTTTAAAAGAATGTGACTTAGCAACTGAGCAAGAACAGCTGTTTGTGAATTTGTGAGTATAAAAATGTTTAAGAAGGTTTTACTTTAAAAAATTTTTCTCATTTTTTTTGCTTTTTTGAGACATATCTAATATTTATTATTTTTCAACTTGAAACAATAAATAGGCCAGATAGTTTTGGGTGACAATCTCAAAATAAATTGAGAACAGTTTTTGGAGCAAGGGATTAAATTTTTGGTAATAAAATTGAATAGATAGCTAGATGAATGGATAGATGGATAGTTAGATAGATAGATAGATGGAATCCTGCTTGCCTTATATCAGTCTAAATGAAGTCATAACTCTTGGATGAAATATGTATTAAAGTTACTCATCAAATGCTTGTCCTTGTGACAATATTACATTAAGCCAACAGGTAACATTTTGATGCTTTAAAGTAGCAGACATCAGCTTTTCTCTTTCTCTGCATTGCTCATTCCCAAAGGTGAATTTTCTCTTCTGTGTTCCCATTATCATCTTGATATGATTCATGGTGGTCTCTTAGATTGCTTCAAGGGATGTGGATAACTTTTTTTTTTTTTTTTTTGTGAGGAAGACCAGCCCTGAGCTAACATTCGTTGCTAATCTTCCTCTTTTTGCTGAGGAAGACTGGCCCTGGGCTAACATCTGTGCCCATCTTCCTCTACTTTATATGGGACGCTGCTAGAGCATGGCTGACAAGCAGTGTGTTGGCAGGCGCCTGGGATCCGAACCGGCGAACCCCGGGCTGCCAAGCACGAACTAAACTGCTGTGCCACCAGGCCGGCCCCAGGGATGTGGATGATTTAACGTGCTTTTATGTAAAAAAATTCTTTTCTACTCCAGCAGGAGTTTTTACCTGGGATTACTGTCTAGGTGGTCCATAGAGGGGCTTCAGTGGTTCTCTTTACCTCTTGATAGTGTATGCATGCATATATGTGTATGTCCACATGTATATTTTTCTGAGGAGCGAATTCTAACCCTTATCAAATTCTCAAAGGGATCTGTGATCTGAAAAATGTTAATATCACTCATTTAATAGAAAACATTTTAGTGGCAATAAGACACAGCATGAGGTCTCCATGCAGGAAAAGTCATGTTGGGCTTGAAACTTTCTATACCAACCACATTATGAAGGAAATAATCCAAGGAGGGAGCATTTCAAAGGAAAAAATATGATGAGGTTTCCAGGTACTGATGAATTCACTTATGGACCCAATTCTTGGGCAAAGATAGATGGAAGGAGGAAGAGTTTTGAGCTATTCATTGCCATTTAGTTCTCTCCCAACTTGGAAGTATGTACTGTCTTGGAGGTAATTGTGTAAGTGTTCAAACATCTTGTTTAGGAACCCAACCTGCATTGGATTACAGAAATAGAGCATGCTGAGGAAACAGGACACATAGTGGTTTCTGTTGTGAAGAGTTGTAGAGCAGGAACAACTCTTCTGGAGAAAGGAGGAGAGGAGACTTCCTATTAGAAACTTTTTTTTAAAACTTCATCTACCATTTTGGTGAGGTCCTGGTGGATATCAAAAAGAAATGTGTTTATGGAGACTAAAGGAGAGAAGTCTGAGACTATCCTTGTAAGGATCTCTAAGGAGATTAAAAGACAGGGCAAGAGGAGAAAATGTCACTGATGGCAGAACAGGAGAAAGTGGGTATTTCATTGCCACCTTCTAGTTTAGAGACTTAGAAATTAGGAGGGGCCTTGGACTGGAAGTATTGTAGAATACAGATTAATATGAATTCCCTTAGTAGGTTGGAGGAATTACATCAGTGTGCAGCACATTTTACACAACAGCTGCCCAGATGTAGGTGTTAAGGAGAGGAAACGGTAATAGCTCTTCTAAACCATAAGCTATAATGAAAATATTTTATGACCAGTTTGCAGAGATTATGTAAAAGCAGTAATAAGAGTGGGGGCCAGCAATGGCAACAAAGAAAGAATTTGCTTTCATAAAGACTTGCTGGGGTGATATAAATGCTGAAGACTATGCATTCTCAAAGGATCAAAGAAGAACTGACTGAAAGGAAAAAGAAGCTAGTAACAAAAGGAGGAAATGTATAGAAAATTTTCGTTTAATGTTTTAAATTCAATTCAACAAATATGTCATAGACACAAAAGAGGACACAAGGATGACTAAGAAATATCTGTGTCTTCAAGAAGCTTCCAATATAGTTATACCATTAAGAGCAAATATTACAGTAGTATAGACTGCAGTATGTTATATAGGAATAGCATGTACAGAGCAGTTTACTAGGGGCTAGAGGAGATGCAGAGATTGAAACCTCACCTGAAGGAGCTTAGTTTATACCAGTGAGGGGAGTTAAGTCATGCATACAACTGACCTTCACATAACCAAGAATGTGTCAACTGCCACTAGAGACAGCGGTATCCTTGTTCACAGAAGGGAGCTCCTATCTGATCAAGGGAAATGGGAAAAGGCTTCAGAGAGGAGGTGACATTTACAGTGGGCTTTGAAGGATGTGTAGAACTTTGTCAGGCTTCTAGCTATGTTCCAAAAGAACAGATGCATAAGTATTTTAAGAATAATTTTGGTTTGGTCAGAAAATGCTTGTATGTATGAGTAAGCTCCAGATGAAAAATAATCAGTCACATCTCCTCTGGCCTTTTCCAGAAAACTGTAGATAATTACCCTTTTAGAGGCATGGGGGATACTGAGATAATCCTTGGATGTCTTCTGACTCTATAATCCAGTGATTCTCTAAGACTGCACCCAAGGAAAGTAAAAGCCTATTTATTTAAAATAAAATTTATAATATACCTAAAAGGACTCGAAAAAGTCTTATAAATGGCTCTGTTAGTGATGATGATGATGATGATAATAATAATAATAATTGCAGGCAAATTTTACTAAATTCTCCCAAGGACCTTATGAGTTATGGATTATAATCTTCACTTTTGAGATGAAGAAATGCTCAGAGAAGTTAAGCAGTTGTCACAAGTTCACACAGCTAGTAAGTGGCAGAACTAGGACTCCAAACCATGTCCTACTAACTCCAAAGATTGTTTTCTTAACCACTAGTCAATATATACTGTTACCTTTTTACTGGAAGCATAGCATAGAGTCAAAGTGATTGTATCAGAGTTCCTATTTGCCAACAACAAATCCTCTCTAGCTAATGGAAGTAGAGAAGTAATCTGTTAAAGGCAATTGGCCAGCTCCCTGAATCTCCAGGAGGGCCAGAGAGTCAAAGTCGAAGCCTGTGCATCCAAAAAGCATACCCAGTCCCACTGCTGCACTGATTTAGTAGAGACCCCATGACTGCCGCCTCTGCACACAGCTTTGCACAGGGTGCTGCTAACAGCGATGCGGGGTGCCACAGTTGGGACCTGGGCCACTGCTGCTCCTAAGCACTGGATATCTCCATGCTTCTCTTGGCAGAATAAGTTCCACGTGGTATCTCCATCCGCATGTCACTTTCTTGAAGTTGTGTGTGGATGTGTCTAATTGGCAGAGTCTAAGTCATATGTCATGACAAATTACAAAGGAATCTGGGAAACAAATGTCTAGCTTCTAACTTGGGCAGAAGAGTCATAAATTAAGAAATTCCCCATATTGGAGGGATTTTCAAAAGATTATAGAAAGCTAAAAATCAGTGCCCAGTAGAGGTTCATTTTGTATAAGATTCTAGCATTTATCTAAATTGTTCTTTATCTGTCTGGAGTTTTCACCAGCCCTTTACTTCCTTGTATTCAGAAGGTGACCTTACCAACATCTCTATTCTAACACCATGCCAGCAATGACCTAGGCAGTAAAAATATATCACCGAATTAATTTAGTGGAAACACTAAAACATTCATGGTCTTAAAATTTTAACAGAAGCCTGTGTTTTTCTCCATTAAAAAAATTAATCGGGTAGGATGTCTTTAATCAAAAGACAACTCAACTGGGTCACACAAAAGACCAAATAATGGCATTGTAACTTTACAAATTCTCTGACTTTTGGCTGCTTTTTATAAGCTTGAAAAAAATATCAAAAGCAGTAAAAACTTATATTATTTCTGTCAGTAGTCCTTTTCATAAAATGTTGTGAAAACAATCTCTTTAAGAAGGAAGCAACATACTGAGCAGCAAGCCTCAGTCACAGGAAGTTCATTTTTTCTTTGGCTTACAGCCCAATGCCATCAGAACTAATTAAAAACAGAGCCACGCTGGTATGGGGCGCAGTGTTTGGGTTTTACAATAACAGAGTCACAAAGCAGGGGGATGTCTAATGAGAATAGTTTCTGAGTTTGTTTTGTAGCATTGGGCAACTATGTCAATTACTGGAACTGCAGCTCAGGGCCAGCACCCATGCTGGGATGTGAGAGAGTCTTATTGCCGTACAGATTGAGCTTCCACTTTGATACATGTGATATGCATGTCGCTTGTATACTGGTGCCGCTCCTTGGCTGCAGACTATATTAGAGGAGGTCGATGCCACCTTGCTCCCCTTGTCTGAGGCCAGATTAAATGTTACCAGGCCCAGATTTCATCTGCATCATTAGCTATGCTCCAGTTAAAAAGTGAAGCATGTCTTCTGGTTGAGAAATTATTAGAAATGAAGGCTCTAATTTACACAGCCATATGTATGAGCTGCTGGAGAATTAATGTGAATGTGAGAGGGGGCAGAGAAAGACGTACGTAAAGACAAGGTAAAGAGAGAGAGAACAAAGTGCTGTGGCCCATTACTAGATATCCCACTTGCCTTTACTTTATATATAATAGTAATCAAAGCAAGATTTTTTTGTTTCTTTTCCTTTTTTTTCTTTGCTTAAAGAATAAAAAACTCACCCTCCTCGCCACCCCCCCTGCCCCCAAAAAAGGAACCTTTATTTTCTGTCTGTGTATATGGCGATCGTGATGCGCGGTCTTCCGGTCATTTAAAAAATTGACTTGTAAGACGGAGGTGGAGTGATGGAAAAAGCTGATAGCTGTAGACGTGAAATTATCAGTAGAGTTCTTGCAACTCTGTGCATATTCTCTTCAAGTTTACAATTTAATCTTGTGTTCAAGGTGATTTTTCTTCTCCTTTATGAAAAACATGATGAAAGAACATTCCAGTGCCAAATGTAAGTACCATATTATTGAAATAGAACTGCAGTAAGAGCTCAACAGATTTTGGATCCATTCTTTTTTGTGATTTAGTGCATTTAAAGATGGTTGTCTTTATTTGTATTCTGTTTTATTTATATTCTTGTTTCATATTCTGAGAATATATGCAAAGAAAATCAATAAATATATTGTTCTAGTAGATGAATTCAAATAAATATGGAGATTTATTAATTAACTTATAGAATCAAGCAATTGGTCATCTCAATTATTAATGGCTCATGAAGTATATACCTAGTTATATATGATCTTCCTTTACGCTTTTTAAAGTTGTGAGCAGACAAACATAAGACACATGACCATGTTATGGGAGTAAGATTCTAAGAAGGTTGACATACATATTCTAGTCCAGCAATATTTATGTAAATTAAATTGAAACATTTAATGATTTACATGTTATTTCTTAATCTCAATGGTGATTAGGCATAAAAGCTGAGGTATTTTAAAAGTACATGCAATTAATAATACTTTGCAAAATAGAGCATAATTTTATACTTTTTCTTTTCTTGCTTTGTTCACTTTCTGGGCTCTTTAATCAGCATCAGTATTACTAATTCCCCTTGATATCATTTATAGTGTACTCTTCATCACAGAAACACATGTACCTTGAGAGTTATACGTGCTAAAACCTGATAGGTTGCTATTTCTTTAATGCCTCTCTTTCTAGCATCTTCTCCCACCCCTCAAAGATTGTTTCATCCAATACCCTATAAAGTCTTTGAATAGTAGGTTGAGCTAGCTATTCTGTACCTATGCTTTCAAGTATCCTGGTTTCCAGAGGGCTCAAAGAGCAAAACTCTGGAGAGAAGACCATCAGCATCTGTTTAGAGAAGGACAGTAACATTAGCACCCTGGGAATGTTGTGCTAGAACACTTGGTGTTGTTATGGCCAAGAGAGATTGATGCATATTAAAAATGAGTCTTGGAACTCTGGTGCCTGTTAATCTTGGACCAGAGAAAGGGACAGGGAGGGCAGGAGGAAAGGAAGACAAGAGATGGAGACTGAAGGAAGGTTCGGTGAGCAGAGACTTCCTTAAGTTGAACTCAGGCCCTGAGACTGTACCTGAGTAAGGTGGGCCAGCCTCCTCCAAAAGTCTGCTCTCTCCAAACAGAAAAGGACTACATGAAATCCATCCTCCGAGCAAGATTTACAGGGGAGTTGTGCTTGTAGTACAAATCCTGCAGAGGTGGAACGTTGAGTGAAAGTCACTGGTGGTAAAGTGAAGTTAGAACAGCAGCAGAGTGAATGAAAGGCATTTAATGTTTTTCTTCTTTGCTACAAAAAGAGATTAGAAAACATGAATGTGCTTGGGGAACGTGTGCGGGGTTTGGGTGATTTTACAGTTTTTACTTTAGTTCCTGTTTACACTCAACTTCATGGATAAATGGAATCTATTTATGTAAGTGATTTTGTAGAGCAGCCACAGTCCCTTGTATAATCCTCTTAATGCAAACATTGGTTGATTTTAGTGTTATAACCAGGGAAGGGGAAGGGAAGAGAAGGTACATTTAATCTGGTATATGTTATGTGCCAGGTACTTTATGGCATATCTCATTTATTTCTCAATACCACTCCCAAAACGGGGTGGTAATTATATTTCACAAGTAAAGAAACTGAGGCTGAGTTGGAATTAAAATTAAGGCCATATAATTTATAAAAGACAACTGAGATTCAACTACAGTCTTCCTGACTTTAGAGGCTATGTTCTCTCCATTCCACCACCTATCATTTCTATTTCTATTTTATTTCCTAGGAAATTTGAAAGTTAGTATAATCTAATGGCAGTTCAGAAGGAAGCACCTACTACTTTCAGTTACCTCCTACTTAAATAGGAGGTTTATCTCCCTAATAAAGATAAAGATAACATCCTTGGCTAGGGCCCACATCATGGTGATTACACTAGTGAATACTTGTGAGATGCTTTACCATATTTGTAGCAGATTCACAAATATCATTGTAGGAATCATCATGTAGGAGATTCATGTTAAAAAAATATTGAAGACATGTACAAAGAATGCTTCTGAAATTAATTAGGAAGGTGAGTTTTGGGTTTGATTCCTTACCCCTCTGCATTGTTCAAGGATTTTGTTGGAATAGAGAGAATCTACTTAAAGTGGCATTTTATGGCAAGCTAAGACTTTATGAAAAGTAGTTCTGTGGCCTCTTTTCATCCAACTATTGTAAGAGATATGTTTCCCAGTGGGAAAAACTGATTTTTTTTTTTAACATTCATGGCCACTAAAACATTCCCAGAAATTTTGACATGTAATTATGTTGGTGTCAAGAAATTGGATAAATGATAAATGGAGATTTTGCATTGATGCCACCCAAATTTATCCCCTATCAATTTAGTGGCACCAAATGTTCCTTATTTCCTGTTAGGTGCCATACTGTGGCAATGGTGTGTGGGGCTGGTGTTTTTGTCTCTGAATGTGGCATAATTTCAGAGACATGAAATAGGCTCGGACAGAAGCTGGATTAGTGTACTTTACTGATGACACCTCGCAACTGGGCAGCAATGTTGCCCCTGGTGCAAATTAAAAAGGACTTGTGTTTTTAATACTATCATGTTCCTCTTTACCTTATTAATTCTATCATTTATAAAACATTTATGAAGCTCTCATCGGATGCAAGTCATTGTGGGGATGTTACAAGAAGAGCAAACAAAGTACTATACTCAGGAAGCTTCCATCTAGTAGGGAAGTTAAGGCAGGTGGAAACAAGCACAGTTATAAAGTGGCCTCAACCAAGTTCTGTGGGGTCCATGACAGTATGATATTTTAGCGACCTTACTCTTCTCTAAACCATCATTCACTTTAGCTCTGAAATATTTAAAGAAAGCAAATGTTAATAGACAAACTTGGCTTTTCCAAAAGAAAATAAAAGCCAACTCTCTTTTTCTATAGACTCTTTTGGAATTTCTTTTTTTGTAACTTGCCCATAAAATTTGCCCATGAATAATTACTGCTAGTGGTAAGTATATGTGGGGAAGGTGAATAATTGAACAGGCTAGCAAGATGATATAAGATACTGCCACTTCAATGAAATACATAGTCATTACTGTGGCTCTAACTTCTTCCAAAACAGAAGGGGAGAATATTCGTATATCAAAGTAATTCTTTTGTTTGATGTGAATTTTGGATTGTTGGCTAGTATGACCTTCTCAGATTCATTCACTGAAAATAGGTCTAGAAGAGCCTAACATATGAAGATTTAGTTGACTCTGGTCCTATAAACAATTAGAACTAGCTTTTGGTGTTCTGTAAATACAGACCTTGAGGAAGGAACCCACTAAATGAGGTCCCTTGGCCTAGCTATAGCCATTCTGAATGAGTTTGTCTTAATAACATCTAACCTTATGTTAATTGCCACCAAAAAATTCTCCTTAATTGAAACTTAAGAACTGCTTTAAAAATGTTGAGTATTTCAAAGACCAGCAAGCCAAACAGCATTAGCATAGAATAGTCACACTAGTGGTAGCTGACTTGCCTATGTTATGTCTTTACTCATGAGAAACTTACATACAAATTGGCAGAATAGAGGAAAGAAAATATTGATTGACTGGATTGTTTGGGCTTAAGTGAGATTCCACAGTATACATTTTCCTGAGTATTTAGGCTGAGTAAGATTGTTGCCTGAAGTGGGAAAGTAAAATGGTGCAGCCACTTTAGGAAACAATCTGGCAGTTCCGCGCAGTCAAACATAGTTATCATATGATCCAGCAGTTCTACTCCTAGGTGTACCCAAGAGAAATGAAAACATGTGTCCACACAAAAACTTGTACATGAATGTTCATAGCAGTATTATTCAGAATATCCCCAAAGTGGAAACAACACAATGTTCATTGACTGATGAATGCATAAACAAAATGTGGTATACCTATCTAATGAAATACTATTTGGCATTGTAAAGCCATGTAGCATCGATATATGCTATAATCTAGATGAACCTTAAAAATATTATGCTAAGTGAAGGAAGCCAGTCACAATGCACCACGTTGTATGATTCCATTTATATGAAATATTCAGAATAGGCAAATTTATAGAGTAAGGAAGTAGATTAGTGGTTGCCTCGACCTGAGAGTGGGATTGAAGGGACTGGAAGATGCTGGCTAAGAGGTGCAGGGTTTTTTTTTGGGAGGGTAACGAAAATGTTCTAAGATTGATTATGGTGATGAATGCACGATGACTATGAATATACTAAAAAGCCATTGAATTGTATACTTTAAATGAATGAAATGTATGGTATGTGAATTATATCTCAATAAAACTGTTTAAAAGAAAAGAATGCTGCCTGCATATACAGTCTAAGTATATAAAACCAAACCACTTTATATTATCAATTTTAAAACTCTCACTTGTATTTTGCTGACTGACCTTTGGTCTTTTATAATAAAGATTTAGTAAGACTTGTATTCCATTTTATAAGGTGGGTATATGAGAGCTAGGGGAGCTATCTGATTATCACATATAATATACCAGCAATGCTTTTGGTCACTATGTAAAAGAGCCCCTTTTAACCATGAAAAATCTGACTGAACTCAAACACAAGAGAACCACATTCATTTCAGAAGGATTTTGTAAAAGTAATTGGCAATAATATATATAGGACTTGTAAATATTATATATACTTCATGAAGTTAGGTCTGAAACTTCTGGGCTCTTGTCATGTGGTACAGTATTTGTACTCTGTTCTTACAGCATGAGACCTCTCAAATTCATAAAGAAACATTAAAAATTGTTTTTAGCTGTTTAGGACTGCACACAGAATATGAGATGTGGTTGTCATGTGCTCCGTGACTCATCACACAGCAAACCATAGAACTGGGATCTTGGTCTTCTGCTCACATCGTATTAAAGTACTGCTTGGCAAATCTGAACAGACTAATATATATTTTTCTCTTTCCTACTCATCTTATTAACTGTGCAATAAGGTGTCAGTAATAGAAAAAGGCCTTTATTCTTTTCTTCTCATATTTAAAGAAAAAAAAACCCAACCAATTTCAATGTGTATAAAAACGAATAAAACTCTTAAAATGTCAACAGTAAAGAATTGGAGATACAATGTTTACCATACATATGTTCATTTTCTTTCAAGGATACATGTATAGGTTTACCCAAGTGGTATGTTGGTAAATGGTTAACAACCAGCTTTCCTGAAAAAAAAAAAATCAAAACCAAAAACAACCCAAAAAAGCTTTGATTTGTAGCAGTGGCTGATTTTTGTGGTGTAAATATTCCCACCAAGGATGGTTTCAAGTTATTTGTGAAACGTCTCTAATGTGGAGTTGAGCAAAGATGCACAAAGTGGCTCTTGAGAGCTTGAATAAGCTGGCTCCAGCACATGACTGGGTGCTTCCTAACACACACATACACAAACACACAGGCATGTGTACTTGTGCATAGATGTAAATGCACTGTCATTTGTAATTTACATAACTCTATTGGGAAATGAGATGTTTAACAACATGTTTTTCTTGTTAAACACAAAGCTATTTAAAATTTTAACCAAATTGGAGGCTTCTTTTTTCTAACGTAAAGTATCAAATCCCTGCTTATGATATGGAATATACTTGAAGAAATGTAATCTTTTCTTGATCATTCAAAATCAGTTGCCAGAGTAACGAAATAGGACTAAAGTTCTCCTTCCAACTCAGCCATTCAGAAGGTGTGCATGTGTGTGTGTGTATGAGAGAAAGAGATGGAGAGAGAGCGAGAGGTCACCTTAATTGAGCAAAACCTCAATGATCTCTCTAGGCCTTGGTTTACTTCACTGTCAGTGAGTACATTGAATTAGATAAAGTCTAAGTTCCCTTTCATTTCCAAACCTGTGAATGTAGTCATTATGAACTGACACATGCCAAACTCCTGGTCTCAGTGCAATGTGATTTAGAGCGATTGTATCTATTCCTTAGGATTATTCTCTTCCACTGTTTTTGATATTACCCTTATTTTTGCTCTTAATCTCTAGATTTCCTTTTCTTACCTTTAGTTTGTTGCTTCTAATCTCCTGTGGGCTTGAGGGAAGCACATTTATAAGAATGGTACATTAGCCATGAGCAAAAACTGATGTCTGAGGGCTGGCTATCCAAAGAAGAAAGTACAAAGCATTAGATCATGTCATGAAGTGTTTCTTGCTCAAGGTTTTTAAGTGATTGGAGAGCTGAAGTTGCTATATAAATGGTATCTGGATGAGTTCATTATATTTTCACTGTGCATTTTATTACTTAGTGTTTATTCTGTTTCGGTTATATTGCAATATGATGTTAGTTTTTAATAGAGGAAATTTCAAGAAATTCAGATTTATTTAGAGGGCAGATTTTAAGAAATTAACTATTACATGTGGAAAAGTTGAGGAAGAGAGATTATCTCAAAGCTACGCATTATATGTAAAGCAGAAGCAAGATTAGAATTCAGAATTCCTGACCTTTAGAATTATTCACAGATTTGTAATTCATCATCCATCTAAGAGTTTCATTTAATGAGTCATAGTCCCTATTCTGGAGAAAATTATGTTTCCAGGGCCTTCAAAATAGATGCATAAAATACAAATGTCGCATTCCAGTCTTTATAAAGCTATTTGATTTTGATTCATCTTCCCTGGTGGGAAATTCCAACTTGGTCCTTCTTGTGGGTATCCTTTCTTTGTCAAGGTTTATGGGTCTTGAGCAGTACCAAAGGTGGTTACAAGGCCTTGGCTGGGGGCCACCTCTACCCATTGACCCTCTTTCCAAACAGGTTCCATCTCAGTTGTGCCTTTGCCTTTTCTGCACAGTGACTTTGAGTGTCATTGTTGTTTCATACCACATTTGAGACATGGGAAAAATTTCAGGGCTTCCAGTAATGCCATCTCTAAATCTTTAAAGATGGTATTTTTACTGAAAGTCTTGCATCGCTTGTTTTTTACTCCTCTGGGACCCATAGACCTGTGTCCTCTTCTCAAGTCAGTAGGAATTTCTTCTTCTTGTTTGTAAAGACCAACCTTCCCCTTTGCTTCTTTCCACACCCTCTGCTTCTTCCTGCAACCTCTCTTTGCACATTTGCTTTCTTTGCCAACTTTGTATGTTCTCCTAAGGCCTAGACTTTTAGAGACAGAGTCAGAAAGTCGGAGAGGCTAATTCTGCATTTTCTCCTGTCGTTGACCACATCTGACCCTCCCATCCCCCTAGGTGCTGAAAAAAGAAATGACTACTGGGGGCTGGCCCAGTGACATAGTGGTTAATTTCGGTGTGCTCCGCTTCGGCGACCTGGGTTCGCGGTTCGGATCCCGGGCACGGACGTACACCGCTAGTCAAGCCATGTTGTGTCAGCAAGCCACTTGTAAAATAGAGGAAGACTGGCACAGATGTTAGCTCAGGGCCAATCTGCCTCAAGCGAAAAGAGGAAGAATGGCAATGGATGTTAGCTTAGGGCCAATCTTCCTCACCAAAAAATAAAATAAAATAAAAATAATGGACTACTTGCCTGAATGTGGGAATGTAAGAAATGTATGTTAACACTGGTTGCTTCAGGGAGGAGGAATTAATGGTGAAATGGAGGAGATTTTCTTTATTTACTTTTGTGATTTTGATCTGTCACAATTAGCATGTATTACTTTTATAATTAAAAATTCTAATGAAGTTTTAAAAAGGATTAGTTGAAGTTTGGAAAATAGACTAGAACTTTGCTAAAATCACTTTTTAAAAAAAGCTAGTGCTTTTTTTGGTAGGCTTCAGTCTCTTTTCCAAACTGCAGTTTTATTTGCCTACATTAACAACAAACAATTGGAAATTGAAATTAACAATTCTCTTACAATAGCATAAAAATAAAATGCTTAGGGATAATAAAACGGGGAAAGGACAGTCTTTACAACAAGTGGCTCTGGAACAATTGGATATCTGTACACAAAAAAATGATCCTCAATCATTACCTCACACCATACATAAAAATTAACTGGAAATGAGACATGAAAGTAAGAGTGCAAACTTTAAAATATCTAGAAGAAAATATAAGAAAATCTTTGTGACCTTGGGTTAGACAAAGATGTCTTAGAACACAGAAAACATGAAACATAAAAGAAAAATTGATATCAGACTTCATCAAAATTAAAACATTCTACTCTTTAGAAGACACTGGTAAGAAAATTAAGAAATAAGCCATAGAGTGGGAGAAAATATTTATAAATCACATATCTAATAAAGGACTTGTATCTAGACTATATGAGGAACTCTAACAACTCAGTAATAAGATGATTAACTACTTGATAAAAAAATTGATGGATAATTCACCTGAGAAGACATATGAATGGTCAATAAACACACAAAAATACACTTGACATCATTAGTTATCAGGGAAATGCAAATTAAAAACCATTAAAATTGAGATACCTTCACACACCCACTAGAATGGCTAAAATTAAGACTGAAAGTCCCAAGTGTTGACAAGGATGTAGAACAACTGGAGATCTCATACATTGCTGATGGGATTGCAAAATGGTATGGCCACTTTGGAAAACAATTTGTCAGTTTCTTATAAACTTAAACATACACTTGCCATAAGACCCAGCAATCTCACTCTTAGTTAAGTATTTAGGGAAGAGACATTAAAACATACACATTTTGTTCACAAAAAGATATGTATGTGAATGTTGATAGCAGTGTCATTCATAGTAACCCCAAACTGGAAACAACCCACTTGTCCATCACCTGGTGGCTAGATAAGCAAATTGTGATAAATCCATACAATGGAGTACTGCTCAGCAATTTAAAGGAATGAGCAACTGATAAATGCGACAACCTCTATAGATCTCAAAAGCTTTATGCTAAGTGAAAGAAGATACAAAAAGCTCCATGCTGTATGATTTCATTGATGTAACATTATAGAAGAAGCAAAAGTATAGGAACAGAAAATAGATCAGTGGTTGCCAGGGTCTAGGGTGGGAGGGGAATAGACTACAAAGGGACCTGAAGGAACTTTTTGAAGCAATGGGTTGATAGTCTGTATCTTTCTAGTGGTAGTAGTTACAGGACTGTATGCATATGTCAAAAGTTACTGAACCGTGCACCTAAAAAAGAGTGGATTTTGTTGTATGTAATTATATTCAATAACCCTGACTTAAAAAATATACATGAGGTGGGAGGTGGTGTGTTTCTTTGCTTCAGTTTTCTCATTTGTAATGTGGGTCTGTTAATAAGACCTATCGTATGTGGTTATTTTGAGGATGAATTGAGATAGATAATACATGTAGGGGGCTCAGAACAGTGTCTGGCGTATGGAGTAAGTACTCAATACACATTTAAGAATTTAATTATTATTGTTTATGGCTTTTCTTTGTTTTACCCATTGTAGTTTTAGTTGTTAACTTATTATAGTTCCCCACAGGATTCCATTTGGAAAAAAAGAGTTTGCTGCCAACAAGAACAAAATGTTTGTAACTATATCTAAAAATTATGATCTTCTCAGACAGGGTGGGTGTATGTGTCTTGGCAGTTGTGAGGTGTGACAGGCGGGAAAAATGTGGGAGGTGGTGCGCACGCTGGAGGATACTGGACCCCCTTCTCTCGGCATTGCCTTGTCTAAGATTTTTCTGCATTAGCTGGTGATCATGGAGGCATAGGGCTTTTCTGAGTAAAAATTCTGCCTTAATTTAGAAGGAGAGTTTCTCAGGGGGCTGTGTTTCATTCTGAGATAAAATTTTAAAATCTCTGTGCCGTTCTGGTTCAGAAGTCAGTTTCTGCATCAATCTCACTTCTCTTCTTACTCCAGCATGGGTAAGTCTCATTCTATACTCTCCCTCTCCCTTTTACAGTTTCCACTCTCCATCTTTCTGAAAGGGCTAACTGATTCCTTGGTATCTCAGCATTAATAAAGCAAATCATCAACGTTTGTCTTTCTATTGCCTATGTCATTCCAAGATTATTTGTCGGCAGTTTTCTGTTAATTTAAAACTTTTTATTTTGAAATAATTTTATGCTTAGAGAAAAGCTGTAAAAATAGTACAGAGTGTTCCCGTATACTGTTCATGTTGCTCCTCCCAACATTACAATTATAATCCTATGACCATAGGACAGTTAAGAAAACCAGGAAATTAACAGTGATATCATACAATACTATTAACTTATCTACAGACCCTGTTTACAATTCACCACGTTCCCACCAATGTCCTCTTTTCTGGTCCAGGATCCTGTCCAAGTTGTGTCTCCAATCTGTGACAGTTCCCCAGTCTTCCTGTGTGTTTCATGACCTTGACACTTTTGAAAAGTACTGGTTAGTTATTTTGTAGACTGTCCCTCAATTTGAGTTTGTCTGATGATTTACTTATGCTTAGGCTGAGGTTAAATATTTTTGGTCAAGAACAGCACAGAAATGATGTAGTGCCCTTCTTTGTTCATCATAGGAGTGGTGCAAGATGATAGGTCTTATTAGTGGGGATGTTGACCTTGATCACTTGGTTAAGGTAATGTCTGCTGGGTTTATCCACTCTTTTCCTTTTGTAATTAATAAATATCTTTGGGGGAGATATTTTGAGAATATGCAAATATCTTGTCCTAACTATACTTTTCTTCTATTAAATTCTGTAGAGAGTCATCAGTTTACCTTGATCCTTAGCCAAGTGACTCAGAAGAAAAAATTGGGTCTAGGAGCTTCAGAACTTGGGTGCCCCAGAATTGGGTATATGGGTATGTTTTAGCATGGAGTCCTTCTGAATATGCTTGATTCTCAAGGCTGGATGAGGAGATGGGAGTGGACTGAAACGTGCATTGCAGGTGTCTGAGACAACTGACTGATTCAGTTACTTCACGGCATATTTCTGGGACTTATGTCATATAGCCCCTGCTGCCACTCTGACTTACCCCTCCTCCCAGCCATTCCACACTGAAGTTTGTGAAGATTTCAGCTCAGGGTCCTGAGGGTGTTTATTTCCCAATTTCTTAGAGGGAAAGCACAGTGTGTCTACCCTGTCCTCCCTCTCCAATCAAAGATTCAGCTACCTCCACAGATGCCCATGTAAATCATCTTTAGTAGAACAATGAGAATCTGGGGAAAACCCCTCCTAGGGAAATGAGTGCCATTTCATTAAAAGAGAAAAAAAACAATCCTTCAAATCTGGTTCATCTCACAGTCTAAATGCAAGTTCTTAATTAAAAGCCAACAGAGATTTCTAAAGTTGGAGAAAAACTGGAGCAACAACTTTTAAAATTATCCTGTGGGCTTTTTTTCCTTTTTAGTCTCTTAAAGGGAAAAAGGCTAATAACCATTCAGTGGCAAATTGCTATTCCTTCAGAACAAGGAAGTGAATGAGAATGAAAAGTAGCATCCCAGGGGAATAGGGAGTCATCCCGTAATTAGACTGGGCACCATGTAGAGAGGCAGCAAAAAATTACTGGAATGGATCAATGAGGAATTATTCTGTCAGACCTTGATGGTTTATTCTCATTTCTAGTTTCTGAAAGAATAAGTAAAAAACCATGCCTTACACTTTTGTGTTTTCCACAGAACCTAAAACAGTGCTGAGCGTGAAGTAAGAACTCAGGGGATCCTTGTTTATCGATGTGAGGATTCCATAGTTCCAAGTCTCTGGTGTTTTTGTAGGCTGTGGTTTTGTTTGAGCAGATCAGTGCTGAATGATGGCAATGCTTGTTGGTTCTTTGTGTCTGGCATTCCTCTACCTTGTACTATTGGCATTTTAAGCCAGATAATTCTTTGTTGTAGGGGCTGTTGTGTGCATTATAGGATGTTTAGCAGCATCCCTGGCCTTTACGCACTAGATGCCAGTAGCAAGTCATGGCAATGAAAAATGTTTCCAGTCATTGCCAGATGTCCCCTAAAGGGGGTGAAGGGGGTGGCAAAATCACTGCCATTTAAGAACCGTGGCTTTATTTTTTTATCCCAAGGTCACACAGCAAATAAATTGTAGAATTGAGACTAAGGGCCAGAAAGTCTGAGCCCTGGCCTCCAATAATTTCCGTGATATAACTCTGCTCATTGCATTGTCGACTACAGGGATAAGAGCATGATGTTAGGAGCATCCTTATACATCGGCATGGATTTTTTTTTTGGAATGGATTCTGTGCCCGAGTCAGGTTAACTTAGTGGCATGCATACCACCTTGAAGAATCAAGAGACTTTGTCCATTTTGCGGGAGAACCCACTGATCACAGAGACATGCAATAATCTAAACAGAGGAGATTCGGTTTTGCCTCTTTCTGAGTACGCGCAGAGGTCTGGGGCAGTTTTGATTCCTCATCTCTTTCCTTAATTTACATACTGCCTCCATTTCAGCAATGCAGAAGGGAAATGAATAAAAACAATTATCCTCAAAGACATTCAGTCTGGTCTTGACTTGTTAAGAACGATAAAAGTCAGCAGTTAGAAGCATTTAATACAGCTGAGCAAACCATAGAGTCCCAAACAGCTTCATCTGGTGCATTTCCTCTCAGTGGCAAATAAAAAGGGAGACTATAATTAGGGCATGATTCTGTTCAAGCTATCCAATAAAAGCTTTTAAAAATGATTGCCCTTATAGACGGCAATGTAAAAAACAAAGGAATCTTGCATGGTTTATTGTCTGCTTATTAGTATTACTATATGATAATCTCTGATTTTTGCATTTTAAACCAAAGAGAAACAGTAAAATGCTCACATGAGTTCTTAAGTACATTTTTGACAACACATTTAAAATATATTGGCTTCTTTATTTTGAAAGTCAGGTCTCAGATTTTCAATTAATCAATAAGTGTTCATTAAACCCTGTGCTATTTTCCAGGTCCAGGGTATTGCACAAAATTTGGTTGAAAGATCTGAGTTTCCTCTACATTCTAGAAATTGAAAGTAGAGAGAGAGGGAGAGAAATCAGTGACCCTCAGTCTTCAATATGCACATGAATCACCTGGGGATCTTGTTAAAATGAGTTTCTGACTCAGTAGGTCTGGAGTAGGGCATGAGATTCTGCAGTTCTAAGAAGTTTCCAAGGGATGCTGATGTTGTTGGTCCAATGATCACACTTTGTGTAGCAAGAATCTAAATGACAAGTCAAAGATACATGATATAAAATAAGCTGAGCTCTAATTACTAAGTTCACAATATGGTCTCCTCCAAGTTCAGATAGTTATACTCTCCTCATCTCTGTGGTGGAGCAACCACTGAAGATGTTTATGTGTCCTGTGCTTATGCACATGGCCAGCGCTGCATGCTATATTCCTCATGAGTGCAAATGTGTTTGCATTTTACCACATGGGGACAGGGATGGGCTTCCACCATTGTGCACCCCTGACTAGTGTTTAAGCTGCTCAGAAAGCCATTTGAAATCTGGCATTGGCTAGTGGCCTAGGCTTCTGCTGGAACGTCTGTGGCTCTAGTGTTTTCTATTCAGGTTTTATGGCTGCCCAGAGACTCTTCAGATTGGGGTCTTTGGCCTAACTGTACTATTCACATAGTCCCTTGAGGACGCTTCTAGCCACTCTCTATGAACCAGATGCAGCTTGAAAGAGAAGCAGGGATAATAGGTCCTACTCTCCTATTTCTTGTGTGGAGGCCTTTACTCTGAAGGTTTGCTCATGGCTGATGGCGACATTGTGCCTAGTTAGCAGCTGAGCTTCTAGTCCAGTGCATCTAATAAATCTTTCTGCGAGGATGGGGTTTTCTGCTTCTGTGCTGTCCAGTTGGTAGCCATTAGCCACACGTGGCTATTGAGAACTTGAAATATAGCTTGTGCGACTGAAGAACTGAATTTTAATTAAATAAAATTTAAAGTTAAATACTGCATGTGGCTAGCGACTACCATATCAGACTCACAGCTAGATGAACTTCTCAAAGATACACGCACCCATAGGAAAACAGCAGGAAATGGTTGGATTCAACCAAGTTTAGACTACTTCTGACCTGGCTTTCTAATTTGTCAAGGTCATGAATTGACCTGGGGAAATGTCTTAATTTCTCTGTTAATTATTTTGTACCTTTCATAGAATATGTGAAAGACTAGGTGTTTAATTTACATCTTTAAAAGCCTTTTAGTTTGTTTTGTAAGAGACAGGTAGCTATGATAGAAAGTCTAGAAAATATTGTTAAACAAAATGAATTAAAAAATCACTCATAATCCCACTACTGAAAAATAATTACAGTGAACACACAGTGAACTTTTGGTGACTAGTCTTTCAGTTCTGTGTGTATCTCACATAATGATCTATACATCAATTTATAGATCTATACATCTATAAATCGATATATAGATCTATAAATCTATAAATAAATATTAGAGAAATTTAACTTGGATACAATACTTTTGGGAGAGGTAATATTGACATAGTGCTGGAGAACATGAACCCCCAGATGCCACTGGAAGAAGGAAGATAGGGTAATTTACTTCCTTTTTTTTGAAAAAGTAAAGCTCTGCTTTGCATGTTAACTGTGACCAACCTATGAAACTCTTTTGTAGGCATCAAAGAAATGGAGTCTGTGAGTGACTGATGAAAACTCATGGGCTGACAGACAGACTCTTATCTATAAGCCCTGGATGAGCACTTAGCCATCTGAGTTGCTGTCAGTATCACAGCCAAATAACAGATGGAAATGGGGGAGAAAGTAGACCCAGCGAACTCCAGGATGAAGTTTGTCTTCATCATGTAGCGTAAAGTACTACACAAGATGTTCTCTAGTTAGTAGAGTTGTTTTCCTAAATGCTCTTATGTTACTCCTTAAGCAGCCCCTGCCTTTGTTCGGGCCCGCAAAAGGAAGAAAACCATTCTGTGGAGGATCAAGATGGTGATGTTTCTGCGGGCAGCTGAGGGGAAGGGGAAAGTTCCTTTGCACACTGAGTTTGGAAACCTGGAATTTAAACTTTTATATCTGATGAAATGCAAGTCATTTTAAGGAATCCAGATGACTTTCTGTGGGATAAGGGAAGGAGGTAGTGCAGGAAGGAGGCTGTAGAGGTCAAAGTATAAACGAGAGATTCACCCAGAAAGCTTTTGCAATGGAAGCTCCCTAAATGTACCTCTGTTTTCACCTGAGATCACGCCAATGTTAAACTGCACTTGAGATCATATGCGCTGTTAAGTGCTTAATCAGTCTGAAAGCACTATCGTAATAACAGCTAGCAATAGTGCCTTATTTTTTTCTGGCTGCTTCTCAGACTCACGTTGAATGAGTAGTTCAAAGTTTATGAACTCTGGAAAGACAAATTTGGACTTTTGTCTTGTATTCTGTGAAAGCTTTTTATTGTCCTCTTTGCCACCTAAGCCAGAAGTACAAATATAGGTGCAGGGAACTGATGATCCCATTTATGAATTACCAAAGGATTTTTCCTTCTTGAATTTTCTGCCCTCTTTTTGACCAGTTCCCTGCTTATTTAAACTTATGACTCCTGTGGTATTTTTAATCTAGAGTACTGGCTTTGGTGTTTGGTCATATCTCATGGAATAGTACATACTGCTGCATTCAAACACTGGCTCCACCATTATCTGGATAAATTTCTAAGCAGCTATGTGTCTCAGTTTCCTCTTATGTAACATGGCAATAACAATAATAATATTACCTATTATTATTATCTGTTATGGGCTGGAGATACTTGTTCCAACTTTGTAAAGTTGTCGTGAGGCTGAAATTGGACAATCTCGTAAAGTGCTTATCACAGTGACCAGCACAGTAAGGGGTCTAAAGTATCTTGGCACAAAATGCTTAAAAATGTCAGGTATACACTGTGTCATTTCAGCATTTCACCTGTGTTAGGCTTGGCTTCTCGGGGGAAATGTTTGCTTATCAAGGGGAAGGGGATTTTTCCTTTGGTTTGTTGCCTGGGGCTGTGTGCCTGGCGTGATGGAGGCACTCCAGGAGCTAAGATCTAAACTACACAATATAGCCGTGTGCCGTGTAACAGCGTTTCTGTCAATGATGGACCACATGTATGACGGTGTGTATTATTAATGCCCATAAAATTAATGCTGTACAGCCTAGGTGTGTAGTAGGCTATATCATCTAGGTTCGTGTAAGCACACTCTATGCCGTTCACACAACAACAAAATCTCCTCAGGTGCATTTCTTAGAACATGTCCCCATCGTTAAGTGATGCATGACTGTACTGCAAGTCTTTGAGCTAGACCAGAATAGCAACTATATTAATTTTAATACACGTATCTGAAGATTTATAAGGAGACATGAAGGGCCCTGAGTTTAGAGTCAAATAGACTTGGTTCAAATCCCAGCTTTATCATTCACCAGCTGTGGGACTGTTAGCAAGTTACTTAATATCTCTCGTCTTCAGGTTCCTTATTCGTGCACTAAGGATACTAGTTCCAACCTCATATAGAGTTGTTGTGAGGCTGAAATTAGAGAATCCTTGTAAAGTGCTCATGATAGTGACTAGCACCTTGAATATTCTAAAGTATCTATTCGTAATAGTTGCATAGTTTTGCCACTTTTCCCCAAGAGAGATTACATAGCCAAGCCCAGAAAGAACTTTTTCTCTGAAGAATATTTATTCATTTATCATTTGAATGACACCTACCAAAATCAGATTCTAGACTGGTGCCCCCTGCTGCAGCATTCTATTCTGGGCACACAATGGATGCTTGATTTAAAAAACATACATATACATATAAATATATATGTGTATATGTAAATGTATAAATATATCTACATACATATATCTCACTTATGTTGCACTTACTATGTGTCAGGCACTGTTCTAAGTACTTAAAAATATTAATTCACTTAATTTTTATATTAACTTCCATGAAGTAGTACTACTTTTATGACCCCCATTTTACAGATAAGGAAACTGAGGCAGAGGGAGGTTAAGTAACTTTTCAGGATCTCAGAGCTAGTAGATGGTAAAGCTGGGATTTGCGTTCAGGAAGTATGGCTCAAGAATTTGTGCTCTGATTCACTGCACTGTGTTACCTGCAAGCGTGGCAGCCCTGACTCAGTGTCTCACCTGGAAAAGACCAAATAAGTTTCTCTTTATGTTCTTCATTTTCTTCTGAATCTGGAAATCAAACAACCAAATGCAAAAGAAATACTTCTTTTTAAAGTCCTTTCCTTCCCTTTCTCCTCCTTCCTCCCCCATTCTCTTTGCCACTTCCTCCACCCCCTCTCAAGTCATTTCATTATATGTCCCATTATGGGCTGCTGCTGTCACACTCTGGACACAGTATAATTCAACATGACACACGGTGAGCAGAGATGTATAGAAATACCTGAAACTATTAGAGCCAAACAGCTTTTCGCTGAAGTTTTTTACTGCCGCGTAAATATTCTCCTAGCTGGCTGGAGTCTCTGAGGTGTAAATACTCCGTTAGAGAATATATCCATTGTGGCAGCCTGGCCCTCTGGGTCCTGTCCAAGAGCCTGAGAAAATGCAAGGTTCTGGTGGCATCTGGTTTCCTTGTATTTAAACAGCCTTCTCCAGTTTCCAGAATACAGTGGAATTACCAAGAAGGGCCATTTGGCTTATTTCATCCTAGAAGAAATCTCAAGACTCCTGTGGACAGATGTAAGGATTAGGTAGGCAACTTGTATTTATTGAGTAGTTACTATGTGCTGAGCCCTGTGGCAGGCAGAGTGGTAGAAACAGGTAGGCATTAAAACACCACACCTCATTGTCACCGATTATTCAGATACTCTCATATGTGCTCTCTAAAGTGTCATCTGGACTTGAATGAGGTGAGGGATGTTTTTCATCCTAAGATAGCACATTCACTTTCCATGAAGATTCCTGAAAGAAAATCTCATTATTTTTTATTTTCATTTGACCAGGTTTTGCTTTCTACAATAACAAACCGCATCTCCAAAATGCAGACCAAAAAAAAAGACTATCTTGGCTGAAGAGGCCAAGCTTATCCTTGACCACTCCAGGTGGCTGAAAACACCATACTCCTGATTACTTAGGAGTTAATATTTTCTCAGAAGGGATGACTCAGGAGGGAGGATGGGGGCCCAGCAAGACTGCATCATTAGCTTGTCCACAGATTTGCCAGATTCATTCATCCTTGTTCTCTCTCTGCCCCAGGCTATGCCACTCTAGAAACTTGGGAGTAGAGCGGCAGTACACACGCTGGGCACTGTGTGCAGGCAAATGAGGCACACCTCAGCCCTGGTAAAAATGAGAAGGGCATGCCTCAGTCCTCTCCGATCCACAGATCAGAAAATTAAGGTCAGTATCTCTTCGGCCTATACAACATCCCAGTGAGATGAGGGAGAAAGGAGGCAGTCAGCCTTTTCATTTCACAGGCCAGAGAATCGAGACCTAAGGAGGCCACACCTGCAGAGCGGAAGATGAAATGAAGCCTCTCTCCACTGATGTTCCACATGCTTTGCATTTGACCGGGCTTCCCCAAACTTGGCTAATCATCAGCATCACTGAGGGGCAAGGGTTAAATACATGGATTCCAGGGCTCTTCCGAGACCCTAATTAAGTAAGTCTGGGTACCAGGGATCCATATTTTTAAAAAGCCTCCTGCGTGATTTTAAAGATTAGTACTGCATTAAACTGCTGCCCTTCTGTCTTCTTAATTGTTACTGGATAGGAAAGAAAAGTCCCCATTTGACAAACTGATCCACACTACAGGTAGACAGGTATTACCCTGTTGCATGGGATTCAGTTGAACCTTAAGCAGAGGACATCTCTTGAGCAGCTTTTGAGAGGAAATGGTCAAGCTGGTCCCAAGCAGCTGACACAGGCCCTGCCAGTGTGTGATCAGAAGAATGGAACGTGAGGCTTTCATCCACCAAATGTTTGTTAGGGTCATAGAAACTCCACGCTATTTTGCTTGTCACTTATGCACTCTGGTCTGTGCTCCATGAGGTTTTGAAGTCTCTGGGGGACTTCGGTGTGAGAGGGATGCCAAATTCATCTCATGAGGGGATATCCTTTAGCTGTGGAATGTCTTAATCTCATAGGGATTTAGTCCGTCCTGATTTCAGGGTGTTCTGTGGAAACAGCACACAGATATCAGGCTTGGCATGAAGTCTTGCCCCTGTTCTGATGCTTGACCATTTAAGGAGGGGTTTGCTAAATTTTATTTCAGCTGGTGGGGAAGTCACTAGATCAAAGGATGAGAATTCTCAGAAATTAATTTGAATGAACTCCTTTTCTGGTATCCCCCATTTTGTTCAATAAATCACCAACTAGATATCTGTAACAAGGAATAGGAATAGGGTGGATAACTAAAATACATGCATAATTACTACTCTTATCATTTTTTCCTCAAACTCGCAAAAGCCCAGGCTTGTTAGTAGAAAAATCAAATAAACTGGTTTAAATTCTTTCCCTTTCTTTGCCCTTTCTACCCTCCTGAGAGGTTGTTCCTTTAAAAAATGCATTTCTTTGAAAGGGAAAGGAGGTGGGGTGGGATTTTATCATCTACTTGGAAATATGGAAAAATTCAATTATACTTATGCAGTAGTCTCTGCAGATCATTCCAAGATCCAGATGGACATACTGACGTATTTCATCATCTGAGGAGCAGCCTGCAAAACCGGAATTTCTAGGTGCATGTAAAACTGCAAGGATATGCTTAAGTTAAGCAAGATCCAAACACTTGGTTAATTCAGTTCTGCCGTGTATATACATAGACATGGCTAGGATTTTGCAAAATGTTTAAAACTAAATACCCAAGGAAGAGTATTAGTTCTTTGCCTGTAGATATCTTATGGAAAGTCTTGTGTGTATGACTTGCTCACTGTTTCCAGTCAGCGTTTAGTGGGGAGTCCCAAGAGCTGGACTCTCCCTTTAAAAATCTAGGTCCATGCTTAGATAGTGGTGACAATGAAATGGGCCCAGCCTCTGGCCTGTCTCACCACATGAATTAGGAAGAGAATACAGAGTGAGTTCAGAGCTCACTGTAATTTTTTTACTTCACTCCTAATGACAAAGTTCAAATGATTTTCCTCCCAGTTTGCCCCATGGTTCTTTAAAAATGAATTTTTGCCTGTTTCATGGTTTTCACTGCCCATGAAGACTTTTCTAATCCATTTCATGACTAACCCCTGTTGGTTGGCAGTGGTTTAACAGTTTAGCTTCTAAATCATGTTAGCTCCCTCCCCAAATTCCTCATATTGAAAATCCCTGGAAACTGTTGCTTTGAGTGAGTGATACCTTCCTTCCTAACTTTTTACTATCAGCAGATCCTAAATGCTGAATTTAAACAGCCAGTAAATACATTTGAAGGAGGTTTGGAGATTGGAACTAAATTTTGTTTAATAATACTACAGCGTTGGATTTAGCAGCATGAAGAATCTGAAAAAGCATCATCCTGATAGGATTGGAGGTGCAAAATGGTCATTGAAGACTTCATACCAAACGTTTGTGGAGACTTACTTGTTCTTTTGAAGTATTTCTCATTAGATCTACAGGGTATTTTTTTTAAAAAATAAGATTTATTTACATAATATAAATATACATTTACTATTCCTCTTCCACCATCAAAGCCAACACCATTTCTTATAAACTCTGACTTCTCAAGTTTTCCTGATCCCTTTCTATATCTGTTTCTCCCTCCTTTTATCTCTAAGTGTGCTTTATTTTCTGTCCACCTCTTCTTCAGACTCTGTCAATAAACTTCTGCTTTTATAGAGATTCTTTAGCCTCAAGATCATAAATGCTTTCCCTTCTTAGATCTTTCTTTTTAACAATATTACACAAATGCTTTCTTTGTAACTAGCCTTACTCCACCCTCCTGCTTTCTCTCTCCTAATTTTGGTGAGCTAACTCTACTTGGATGTGGTATATAAAGAAAGACTGGATATTCTCATGACTCTTCCTCCCCACACAATTGTTTTAATAGGTGCCACCTCCTTTCCTACAAGAATGTTGGTTTTGGTATGTACTTGGCATAGAAGTATGTCATGGAAGACAAACCTAATGATATGTTTTCTATGTTCTAGTTATTCTATTTTCTGCAGCCTCTCAAAGGTTTTCTATTCTCAGCCTTCTTCTCCGTAAACTTTTTCTCCTGTTGAGCTCACATATTTAAGGCTAAAATCAATATCTCCAGCTCTTGTCTCTTTTTATAAGGTTGATTCAACAAATGCTTATTGAGTACCAACTCTGGATCAGACACTGTAATGGTGCTATGGATATAGCAATGAATAAAACAAGTGAAATTCCAGCTCTCATAGAGCTTTTAGATGAGAGAAACAATGAATAAAGAAATGTGAGGTGATGATAAGTGCTCTGAAGAATGTACAGTACAGTAAGGTCAATAGGAAGTGATGGAAGTGCTGTATTTTTATAAGGTGGTGAAGGAAGTCCTCTCTGATGACACTAGAGCAGGGACCTGAAGAAAATGAGGGAGGGAGCTGGCCATGTGGCTGTAGGCGGGCATGATGTTCCAGATAGAATGAAAAGCAGGTGCAAAATTCCTGAAGCAGGAGTGGACTGGAAGGATCCTAGGAAGAGCAAAGAGGCTAGTATGGTAGGAAAGGATTGAGTAAGGAGAAGAAAGATGGGATGAGAGGCCAGAGAGAAAGCAGGGGGACAGATTTTGTAGGGCCTGTGAACAATAAAAAGGACTTTGGATTTCATAGTGAATGAGATCAGAACTTTTTGAGCAAATGAGTGGTATAATCTGACTTGTTTAAAAAGTATCACTGATGTTTTGTGAATAATAGACTATTGAGAATAAGGTAAAAGCAGGGAGAGCCATTAGGAGGATATCACAGAAATTCAGGTGAGAATTGATGGTGTCTTGGGCTGGAGTGGTAGCTAGAAAGGCAGTGAGAAGTGGTCAAACTCAGGATATACTTTGAAGGTAAAGCCAAGAGGCTTTGCTGAAGGAGAAGTGTCCATGGATGATGCTAATGTTTAATAACCGGGAGAAGTAAGGTTGATAACATTGGGTACAGGGAGAAGTTCAGGTTTTTATAGGTTAAGTTTGAGATACCCATGACATGTCCATGTAGCAATAATGAGTAGAAAGTTAACTATGTGAGTCTTCAGTACAGTACAGGTCAAGCATGGATATATAAATTTGGGGATACTCAATGCATGATTGACCCTTAAAGCCATGAAAGTGAATTGATCATCTAGATATAGGTAAAGAAGAGGTCAAATGTCAGAGGAATGAGCACTTGGGCCCTTAAACATTTAGAGGTTAGGAAAAGGAGGAAAAACTAGCAAAGGAGACTGGGGAAGAATGATCAATTAAGTAGAAATAGAATCAAGAGAAAATGTCCCAGAAGCCAAGAGAAGAAGATATTTCAAGATTTAGGGAATGATCATGTCAAATGATGCTGATAAATTAAATAAGATGAGTGCTGTGAAATGACCATTGGATTTGGCCACATTGGCAAGGGCTATTTCAGTAGAGCAGTGGGAAAGGAAACCTTAGTAGAGTGGGTCCAGAGAGAACGGAAGGAGAGGACATCTAGGCAAATTGTAAAGGATTTTTTTTTTTGTAGAGATTAACAGGATGGCTGTGAAGTACAGGGAGATTTTTTAAAGACGAGAGATATTACAGCATGTTGGTTGAGAAGGATGATCTAATAGAGAGAGAAAAACTGATAATGCCAGAGTTGAGAATCAGATCTAGTGCACTATGAAAAGGTGGTCTTAGAGAAAACTACAGAATCAATATAATGGTTATAATCCATTATAACAGGAGGGAAGGCAGAGTGAGCGGGTGCTGACATAACTGGGTCCGTAGGTTTGCTGGTGAGAACATGTGAAAAGGGATGTTTCCACCTGAATGTTCCAAAGACACCTGACACATAAGATGATGAACACAGCTCATCATTCTGACCCCATCATGACTAATATCATTTTTTTGTTTTGTTAAAAACATTACCGTTTTGCTGATCTCTAAAGCAGTACATTTTTGTTCTTGTTTCTTATTGATTATTATTTTGTCACCTCATTATTTCTCATATCTCTCCCCTCCTTACCTGTTGCAGTGTTACAATTCCAGGTCAATGAGGTCATTTGATTTAAGAACATATGTTTAACAACTTTATAATTTCTTTTTGAGCTAGAAGATCCATTAAACATGTATATTCTTCACCCTTTGATACATTTCTCAGTAGTAATCAACATATGTTTTCTTGATCCACAATTTTATTTTCTTGCTCTTGGGGTAGTTTCATAATGAATAACATCATTTCAATAGTTTTTCCTTTTGTTCCACCTTTAATAGTCTTTTTTGTATCATTACCAACTATGCTTTTTGCCCCTTATATACGGAGTCCTATGTTTAGTTCCTCTTTACTATCTTATCCACTTCACTTTGTATACATTTTTTTCAATCCCTCTTTTCTATTTATGCTTTCTTTTATTCGCTTATACTATTTTCATTTACTTTATTTAATTAAATGCTTCTGTAGCTGGGAAAGTCTGTTTTGTTTGGTGTAACCTTCACTTTCTGTCCTTCCAATGAACATTTTCTTTATGTCATATTTTAACATATTACCACCTCCCTGCCGCCTTGAGAGTAAGGCTTCTTTCTCTTTTATCATTCTTCTTATAGTCTGAATTTTTTCCTTATTCTAACAGGATTTGGTTTATCCTTCTTATATTTATTCAGTAATTCAGGGCTTTTGAGAAAGTAACATCAGTTATTACCGTAGCATGATTAGCAAAGATGCTATCTTTTATATTACACAAGCTCAAATTTTCTAATTAATCTTATCCATTGTGACTGACCCATTTTTTCTTTTTTGAATTATTTTTTCAGACTGTTGGTGTAACCCACACAAAACAGTTGCTTAGTATCTCAGTTTAGTTTGCTAGGCTGAACTCATACCCAGGGCAATAAAGTTCTTTGTAATAGTGGCATTTAGAGTAAGAAATAGGAAGTAACCATAGAGGAAAGGCATTTGAGTGTGTTGTGGTCAAACTTGAAGATATTATTTCTCCTACCCTAAGTCATGAAAGTCAGTAGTATCCCTTTAGCATGGCAGCCTAGTGTAGAAGGAATTAACAAAGGAAATTTGAAGGGGGCAGGCCTTGTACATTTCATGTGAAGCATCAGCTTTCACAATAACAATAGAAATATAGCAGAAACAGAGAGAGCAGTAGAAACACAGCTGATAAACTTCTATAGCTAAAGCTGAAAACCTGTATCACTGAGCAATTATAGAGCTCACTGTTACATATCAACATTGGTATCTGGAATTAATGAGACTTGCATGGAGCAGGAAGGAACAAGACTGAGAGTTGTACCTTAACAACACTGGGCAGTTCTCCTGGCAAACGACTTCTCACAAATAATTTCTTGAGAAGGGATTTGTACTTACTCTGTGTATTACTCACAAGTAGTGTTGAGTACTTATGTTTAACTCTGGTAAACTGTATATAATTCTTTTGCTAGTATGTGTTTGGTTCTCCTTAATAAATGGTTTCTTCATTAAAAAAGTCTTGCTTTAAATAGCTGCTTTAGGATTAGCAGCAGAACATGAACTGGATGAACAGTGTCTGTCATTTTCTTGATTGACTAGACCAGGTATTACCTTATGTCTAAAAAGCATGTTTGATCTATTTTTTTGACATACATCCATAAGATCATGTTTCTTATTGTTTTCTTATTCTTCCAGTCCTGAACTGTCCAACCTTGAGATTCAATTGATACCAGTTTTTAACACCATCCTTCTTGTCTGCAGGACTTATGCCATATCTATTTGTATGCAATGTGCCACTTTTGATCCATAATCTTATTTTTTGATCTCAAATTAAATCATTCTTTCATTCAGAGTGCCATACACTGTCTTGTAGTCTTCTTGAGCTTTATGCTATTTTTATTACATGTTTGCCTTTACATTGTGTTTATCCCTGTATTTTTGAGAATTTATTTCATCTTGGGGCCTTCCTCCTTCTCCACAGACTCTTGTCATTCTGCTTAAAAAACAAAATACGTCATCTTCTCATTTTTTTTCCCTTCTACAATATATATTGAACATGTTTCTCTCCGTTTTTATTTTGTCCGTTAATTTCTCTGGATGCTGTGTTTTTCTCCCAAGAACTGAACTGCCTCTTTTGAAGGGTTTGTTCTCTCTCTTTCCTCTGCAAGAGCTACCCTTCCGCTGATGTTTGCTCCCTGCTGCTCTCGTCCATCTCCAGCGTCTCTTTTTTCCCACCACAATATGAGATTTCTATCATCATGAAAGCTTCTTTTGCTGAGCTTTGATCCCAGGAGACTATTAAACAGTTTTCACTCTGGGTGTTCAATTTGGGCCCAGCTATGCCAGCCTTCATTTTTGCCTGTGACCCCATCTTGCACAGGTGGCATCACAATAAGTGTGTTCTCATTGACCGAATTGCTATGGGCTTCTTGGTCTGTTTCTAACCCTTGTCCAGACTGCACAGTGCTTGCAGAAAGGCAGTTGCCCTAGTGCACAGGCTCTGAGACCAGGTGCCACAGGGGCCTAGAGGCCTGAGAGGCTGCCTGGAGAGCAGGACGCAGGGGAGGCCGAGGGGCATGGCCCAGGTCCTCTGCCTCTGGCACCCATATGAATTCCTCCTACATATTGGGATTCTGTGTAAGCTTTACGTTTGAAACAAAAATGGTTTTACTGCTAATAATATAATTTTGAAATGGTTGGTATAGTGAAGAAGCATTAACCATGGAGACAGAAGGTTCTGTGCCTACCAGCTGGGCATTCTGGAGTACTGTCATCTGTAGAGTGAAGGTGGTTGTATTCTGTCCAATTCACTTGGGAGGATTACGTGAGATAGTGTGAGAATGCATGAATAACTGAGAAAAAATTTAAGATATGCAATAAGCCCCTTACATCAACATGTATGTACTTCAAAAAACAATGTTTAATGGAAAAAAGTAAGTTGCAGAGTGGTAGGTACAGTGTGATAACATTTGTACTAATTTAAAATAAATACAGAACAACAGTGATTATTGCTAAAGGCTTAGGACTGGGCACGAGGGCAAAATGGATTTGAGATTAATATATAGTGCTTTTAATGAAGCAGTTAAGTCAAATATTAAAAATAATAGTATTTGTTATGTTGTTTTGTGCTTTTGGGGTATTTTTAAAGATACCGCTCTCCTCCCAAATCTGTAAAATATCGTTTAAATGTGTTCAGGACATTTTTAAAAATGATTTCTTGATTGATACATATACCCTCTCTTTGTCTGTTCCCTAAAACTGTGTCTGTTCCTAAAGGGAAAGGTAACTAATTGATGTTAGCTTTTTAGTGGCACGTTCATACATTGGGACATATGTAAATCAGTTTATACCCTCCCTTCTGCTCATTGTTTATTCCTGAGAAAATGAAGGGAAGCCAGAATTCTGGGTAGTTTCATCTTTTACTTTTTTCAACTGTCTCATCCTTTTTCTCCACTCAGAAACAATCTCTAAAATAAATTAATCTTTCACTGCCAATTTGGAACACAGATCAAACTTCTTTCTTCCCAGCATTGACTGCCTGCATGTCAGCCCTTTGAATCACTAATCAGAGACTCCCCTGCATAACCTCCTACCCACCAGGCTCCCGAGCATTGATCTCCCTTAAAGGGCCCTGCATTCCGCCTCCCTTCATGGAAATGGCAAGTAGCCAAGACTGCATTCTCTTTTCTTTCTTTCTTCTTCAATTCCTGATCAGTAAGGAAGACAAGTTAAGAATAGTTTCTATTTTCTTTGCTCTCTGAATCTCCCCAGTATTTTTTTTTTTTAATTTTCTCTCTTTTTTGATGCTTCTCTGACTCATCATTTTAGTGGTCTTCTGAGTATATTCATCTGTAGCTTAGAGTTGATATGACTTAGGAGATGGGAAGGAGGAGTTTGGGGCTGAGAGCTGGAGATATGGACTGCAGCACATTTTTGAATTAGCACAATAGCCCCGTTACTGGCATTTCCTCTTCCCAGTGGGGTGTGGTGTGTCTGGGCTCACACCTTTTGCCTCCTTGCCTGCTAGCAGTGCCACAACATTTCCATGATGACTTCTCCCAGACCAGTTACCACAGAGGCCTAGAGGTCCATGAAGCTGCCTGGAGAGCAGGCAGAAGAAACTTCTTGTGCCTCCCCTCAGTGGTAAGGGTGGGGCAGGCATGGATGATACTCCCATTTTATAGGTTATGAAGTGGACATGAAGACACCTTCATGGTAGCCTATGATACAGTTATGATCCAGGTTTGGGTCTCTAGATGCCTAACTTCAGTCTTTCTACTGCACTTTTTGTTCTAACTAAGCAATCTTTCCAGTCTTTGTTGGGGCCTGTTTCACTCAGCCCTAAATGCTAGGATGTTTTCTCCAGCTCTGCTCACCTTCTTGATGATCTCATTCAGTTCCATTTTAAATACCATTCTATATGCTAATGACTCCTAAATAGATACCGCTTGATCTGATCTCTCCCCTGAATTCAAGTTTCATTTATCTTACTTACTTGACATCTATCAGGATATGTAATATGCATTTCAAACTTAGCTTGTCCAAGATCTTAATACCCCTCCGTCTCAAAACCGACCTCTTCCTAAGCTTTCTCAATGTAACAATATCATTCACCCAGCTGGCTTTGCTAAAAAACCTTGGAGTCAATATTGGCTCCTACCTTTCTTTTAAATCATTTATTTAAGCCATCAGTTGATTGTATTTGTCCTCCTTTCAGAATACAGTCAGCCCTCTGTATTGGTGGGTTCCACATCCATGGATTCAACCAACTGCATATCGAAAGGCCTACCGTGATTGTGTCTGTACTGACTATGTACCAGTTTTTTCTCTTGTCATTATTCCCTAAACAATACAGCATAACAGCTATTTACTATGGCATTTACATTGTATTAGGTGTATAAGTAATCTAGAGATGATTTAAAGTATAAGAGAGGATGTGCATAGGTTATATGCAAATACTGTGCCATTTTATATAAGGGACTTGAGCATCCTCGGATTTTCGTATCTGTGGGGGGTCCTGGAACCAATCCCCTACGGATACCGAGGGACGATCCCAAGTCTGACTGCTTCTCACCATTGCCATCCTACTATAAGCCACTCATTCTCATCTAGACTGTTATAGAAGACTCCTAACTGGTTCTTCTGATCCCATTCTTACTTGCTACAATCTGTTTTCCCCACAGCTGCCAGAGGGGTCCTTTTAAAACATATGTCAGATTGTGCCAATCCTTTGCTCAAAGTTTTCTAATGGCTTCTCAGCATATTTTTAGGTATTCCAACCCCCCTATGGTACATCTAATCACCTACAGGAAGGGTCACTGGCCAACTCTCTGATTGCATCTCCTCCCTTCTCTCCCCCCACCACTCTGCTCTGGCTACACTGACCTGCTTTTCCTCAGGTAGCCAAGCACACTTGGCTTCAGCCTTTGCTGTTGCTGATCCATCTGCTTGGAATTATCCCAAGATAGTTGCATCACCCCCTCGTTTACTTCCTTCAGGTCTCTGCTCAAGTATCTCCTCTTCAGAGATACCTGACCACATGAACTAGGAACTACAGCTCTGTCCCTCAGTGTCCCCTTCCTGTTTATTTCTCTTCGCAGTAGTTACCACTTCCTGACTCTTCGTATATTTGTATTTGTATTTTTTTTTCTGTTTCCTCTACTAGCATGTAATCTCTGGGAGAGAGATATTATGACTCTTGTTCACTGTTGTGTCCCCAGTGCCTAGAACAGTTTGTAAACCCTAAAAACAGATTAAACCAGGCTCAATAAATATTTGTTACCTTAATGACTAGTAGAGGATACTTTAGGATACTAAATGGTGAGGCCGTTTAGAAGGGCCCGGATCACAAGAAATCCTTTGACCAGGAGCCATCACACACTAAACCTCATTGTGGTTGAGTATATACTATATAGACTATGCAATCCAAACTTCTTAAGGGGACAGGTCCAATTTCAAACAGTCTGTCTTACCTTAGCTGTTAATATCATTTTCTTTCCGTAAGTACACACACACATCCCTGACTACTTATCAGGTGCATACTAGAGGCAAGGCCCTGTGCCTCACTATTCATTACCTCGTTTATTCCTCACCAGAAACCACGGGTACCATTGCGCTTCTGTAACCTGCCCAAGGCCACATAACTGGTCAGCAGTGGAGCCATAATTTGAACCCCAGAAGCCTGACAAGAGAACCATACTCTCAACCACCATAGCTCTGCTTCATAGCCTCATACTATTCCTTGTGTCCCCATTTTTGGTTTAGAAGATGTGACTATCACGCCAAAGTGTCAGTGCAGCAACGCCCTCAGGACTGACAGACCATTGCCTATTTACTGAGGTATGTGGTGGTATGACATTTTTCTTTTTAAGATTCAACAACCCATTAATTCTGCAGCTGTAGAACAACCTGCCCCCTGTGCTGCCCAACAAATATTCTTTCTACTTGTGATCATTGGACAATGAAGAAACCATGTTCTGGTCATCTCTCCAACCCTCGCCCTGCCCTCCTGCCCCTGAGAACTGATTGTTTCCTGTGTTCTGCAGGCTGCTCAGTGAGCCCGGTCACCGTGACATCCTGAGTGCTGAGGACACTGGAAGCGGGAGTCAGGTTTGCACAGTTAGATTGATAAGCAGATGCTAAGCCGATGTGACACAGCTGCTACTGCTGAGCAGGAAAAGCAGGTCAAGGTTATTAGGAGAAAGTATGGCACTTGCCCATAGCTGGGAGCAAAATTATCCCCATGTACTGTTTCCTTTCCCAGTCTCTCTCTGAAAACCTTCTTGTCCTTTCTTCTTATTTCTTTCTTTTTCCCTTTTTTTAGAGGGTTGTGGCAAAAGAGACATATATTGAAATCAGTGGACCTCTCTAAATGAAGGATATCTATGAATCAACCACTTTGTTTTTCTAACGTTGTACACATAATTCGATCTTCCAAGTAGTGCCATGTTTTAAAAATCAGTTTCAAAGATTAACAGTGATCATTTGCCATTCATTATTTGATTCTGTTTATTTTTAAGACATGGTTTCACATCTGAAACATACTGGATGTCTTGCACTAATGCCTCAGATACTCGTGGCACATTAACATACATGCAATGTACTCAGGCAGTCTGGTTTCTCGTTTCCATTTTTCATTGAACTGAGTTTATTGGTGGCTAAATTTGACTTTTCATCCAGAAGAACCTGTTTCCCCTAAGGTCTTTTTAGCTGTTTCTATATAATTTTGAACTGAATATGATTTAATTAGGTGAAAATGACCACATAAGATAAACCAACCTTAAAACCAAAGGCACTTAAAAATTATCATCTTCAGATCAAAAGTACATCAATATCTACCAGTAGATCTTGAAGCCATATCAGGTAGATCACTGGCTGGTAGATGTTGCCATGCCCCTGTTTGGGATCGCTCTAATTGTTACCAGTGGTGTGGCACCTCTTGGAAATCCTCACCCAACTCCAGGATCGCCCACCCCCACTCCCCACCCTACTTCTGGCCAGGCGCCGTCCTCTGTCTGGAAATCTTCAGGCTCACCAAAAGTTTGGAGCTCTCTGCTTCAGTTTTATTTATTTATTTATTTTTACCATTTTGCCTTTATAGTCCCTTCTGGATATGTCATGTGGTACATATAAAGAGCACTGGGCTTGAAGTCTTGGTTTATATTTGAGCCCTGGCACTTCTCTGCTGTGTGAGTTGGGCAAATTGCTCATCTCTCTGAGACTCACGTTCCTCATTTGTCTGAGTTGGGAGGCGGCAGTGAGATGAAATCTCTAAAGCACCTAGCACTGGTCAAGTATCTGCAACGAACGATAGCTATTTTTCTCATATTATTATTGTTTCACTGAGCTAGTTTTAGTGCTCCTGGTAATAAAACCACTCAAGGCAGAGAATAATAAGTGGTGAAGAAATTAAAATAACTTTTCGCCAAGTTTTACTTGTAAAAGATGAAATTTTAGTGAACAGTCAACAAACTGTCACACTCATGCAAAGATCATGGAGAAGCAAGTCCAGATTTTAAAAAGGTAAAAAGCAGTCCTAGGATTGACAGCGGTATATTTTAGGTGACGTCTGTAAAATGGGAATAAAATAATGCTTGCTGCATTGGGTTGTTATGAGAATAAAATGATTTAATTTATATAAAGCACTTAGAACACATAGAAAAAAACCCCAAAAGTCAGGTATTGTCATTAATGGATAAAAAGACTTAGATTTTTAGACCTGATGGCATGCCAGTGATTATGAGGGAGGGTCTCCTTGGGTTGAAAAAAATACAAGTCTGATTGTGGTATTTCTCAAGCTTTGGTAGGTGACTAAATTGTCACTATCCTGAGGCATTTATTTATTTATTTATTATCTTTATAGCTTTCTTCTTGGTTCAGTGTCTGGCACAGACTTAGCATTTGGTGAATGTTTATTAAAAGAGTGAATGAACCAGTAGAAAAGCCACCTGTCTGGTCTAATTCTGAAGGTTATTTCATTGAGATTGTGTCATTTTGGTGCAAACTGAAATTCCTTTATTTTTCTCTTCACTTTGCCCACCCACCCCATCCCCCCAGGTATTGACTCTCAACCAGGCACAAAATTCTGCAACCTCTCTACCTTTTCTCACTCCAGAGAGTGTTTCCCTGGAGCAGTCTGGGGCAGCAGACTCTCGAACCCACAGGGGCCAGGCACGGAGCAGGAATGAGTGGAGTGGGCTGGGTGGCAGTAGGTTGTGATCCTCTCAGAAAGCAAGCTGTGTGAGAGCAGCCGCCTCGTGTTTTTTCCGCTCGTGTCCATTCAGCTCCTAGAACAGTGCCTGCCACATAGTCCTTCGTGGGTAAGTATTGGTTGAATGGATGAATGCAAATGGTCAGTACAGACTGACTGTTGCGGGGCAGCAATGAGGACCCAGTGTTGTCCACCCTTAGATTTCTCAAATTAGAGCAGAGGATCTACTTTTATGTGAAATTGCTTCGTTTTAAATGTTGGCAACAAATTAAAAATGTTAAAGCACTGTGCAGGCCAAACAAAAACATATCTAAGGGGAAAATTTAGCTCCTGAGCTCACAGTTTTGTTTATTTTATTTTATTTTTTCAGATTAAACTTCTGGGCATCCATAAAGTTTATTATTATTTTTATTTTTATTGAGGTAACATTGGTTTATAGCATTATATAAATTTCAGGTGTACATCATTATATTTAGATTTCTGTGTGGACTACATTGTGTTCACCACCCAAAGACTAATTACCATCCATCACCACCGACATGTGCCTAGTCATCCCTTTGCCTTCCCCACTCTCCCCTTCTCTTCTGGTAACCACCAATCTACTCTCTGTATCTATGCGTTTGTTGTGGTTGTTATTGTTTTTATCTTCTATTTATGAGTGAGATCATATGGTATTCAACTTTCTCCCTCTGACTTATTTCGCTAAGCTCCCAGTTTTAGACGTCTGCTATCAGTAATAGCTTATGCGATGTCTTACTATTTGCCTATAGGATCAATTTGATTATTGCATTCCTTCTTCATACATGCTGCATAGTGTAGATCGTATTATCCTCATTTTACAGATGAGGTCACTGAGGCTCAAAGAAATTAACTGACATGTTTAACATCACAGTACTGGTATGTAATGGAACTGGACCAAAATCCAAGTTTTTTGACCTCAAATCCTGTGCACATTCCAGGACACCATTCTGACTATTTTACCACCCGTCCTTTGGGAGTAGAAGGTAAATCACAAATCATATGCTTATTGTTACTTCATAAATTGGGTCTCCATTCTTCTTAGGACTGTCTAGCACTTTCTTACTGATGCTTCTCCCTTTCTTCCAACCAACATGGTCTAAGCAACTATAATGTGGCTATAATCGTAATTTTAATTAAAATAAAATTGTTTCCACGTTGGTGTTATTATTTCACAGGTAAGCCCATTTCTTTTTTGCTGAACACCTGTATGTACAAATATTAATTTGAATCTTTGAGAATTTATAGCTTCATTCGTTTGGATCTAGATTTGGTCACCATAAAAAGACCAAAATAATCTTTTAACAAGATAAAAGTTGCTTTTATTTCCCCCTATTTCATGTAAATCTGAATATAAATAGTTCAGGGATGCTATGGTGGCTCCAAAGTATTGCAGAGCTAGACTTCTTCCATCTATTGTGTGGTTGTTACCGTTGCCTGCTTTGCTAAGGTCTCTCACCAGTATGTCCACATCAAAGTCAGAGGGGCAGAGGAAGGAGATGAAGGGACTGCCTCCCCTTCCTCTAATGGGCACGAGGTGGAGTTTGCACACGTTGCTTCTGCTCAGAGCTTACTGGCCATAATTGAATATGTTGACCTTAAAAATAAGACAGCCAGTTATTTTAACAGCAAAATGGGTTTATTTGGGACTAACGGAGAATTGCAATTTCTGATAAGTGAACTATGGCAAAACCACAGGCAAGTCTGGCAAAGAGGGAGAGGAATGTTACTTTATAGAGAAAAAAGAGGAAGTTGGGAGGAGTTGTTTTGAATGAAAGTCCACTGGAGGAAAGCAAGAGTTCTGAGTGCTAATGGTTTCTCATTGGCTGAGTTGTGGTGTTTTTCATTGGCTGGGATTATGGCTGAGCAAGGAGAAAGTCTGCCTTCCTCCTGCTGGGGTGGTAAAGTAGGCAACTTCCTGTTGGAGATGCAGGGTACTGTCTCTTCCTGTTTGGGGCCTGCAGATGACATTGAGTGGTGGTGCATGAGAGCTCCCCCTTCTGGCCTCCCTACTCCATTTTAAGGAGTTTTCCTTAAAGGGTTTCCTTTTATTAGTTTTCACAAATATTGTGGTCACCATGGGTATTCCTTGGTTCAGATATTTGGTCCTATTTTGCTTTTCATCTGCAGTGTTTAGTAGGTGTAGTAGATGTTTGATAGATGAATATTTCAATACATAAAACTAAGGTGCTAGCTGGACAAGTCTTAAGATTCTTCTCTGAATTATTTGCAAATTATCAGGTAACTTTTGAAACTTGAAATTTGCAGTGAGTTAAAATGGTCAAATATATCAGGCTTTGTGGTTGATAACTGTGGACAGGGGCCCTTGAACAGGAATTCATCAATATAATCTTTGGAGATAACCCTCATTCCTTCCTCCAATTCTTAGGTATTTGGTTGAGCCTATCACCTTCTATGACTTGAGCAGTCTCATTGGTGAGAACACTGAAAATATTCCAGCATAGCTGAATTGGTTTCCTGTGGTCGCTCTAACAAATTACCACAAACTTAGTGGCTTGAAGCATCAGAAGTTTATTTTCTCACAGTTTTGAAAGCCAGAAGTCTGAAATCAGTATCACTGGGCCAAAATCAAGGTGTCAGCAGGATTGCACTTCCTCCAGAGGCTCTAGGGGAGAATCTGTTCCTTGCCTCTCACAGCTTCTGGTGGCCGCTGGCATTCCTTGACTCATGGTCATATCACTCCAGTCTGTGCTTCTGTTATCGCATTGCTGTCTTCTCTTCTGTGTCAAATTCCCCTCTGTGTTCTTCTCATGAGGGCACTTGTGGTTGTATTTAGCCTACCTGGATAATCCAGGATAATCTCCCCATCTCAAGATCCTTAACTTAATCATATCTGCAAAGTCCTTTTTTGCCATATCAGGTGACATTCACAGATTCCATGGATTAGAATGTGGATGTCTTTTGGGGGAGCCATTATTCTGCCTATCACAGTAATTTATTGTTAAAAAACAGTAACTACATATTGAAGCTATACTGTGTGCCAGACATAGTGCTGGTACTTCATGTACTTTATTTAATTTTAGCCTCACATAAATTTTATTTGACTTTTCAGGGAACTAAAGTTCAGAGAGGCTGGGTAACCTGCTCTTGGCCACGCAGCCTGCTCCACCTCTGTTTCCCCCACACCTCCTTCCCTAAGTCAGTACGAAAGCGAAGTAATTAAGTGTTCAATCAACCTAGAACAGCAAGACAGAACGTCCTCCTTCCCTGTTCTCATCACCAAGTCAATTTAGGTAGCACGCCTGCTCCTGCCTTTTAACCTTCACCAGGCCCTTTGTGACTCCTTTTCCCCTTCAAGGCTGCCTTAATGACTATTGTATCCTCACTTCACCTGTGTGCGACGTTGTGCATCTAGGAGAGGGGCCACATGCCCGTGTGACTCACACTTGTCATAATTCACCCATGGGACACTTGGGGGAGTATCAAGTTCCTTTCATATAATTGGGTCCAGAAATCTTCTGGACTTTAGCATTACAAAGTTGGGTTACAAATGTCATGAGAACAGACTCCCTGGCAAGATGTCTAATGTTACTGCTTCCAGTCTCAACCAGATGTAGCAGGAGACTAGCTTTTCCCAGGGTATTTTAGTGCTTCAGGTTCTGGTCCCAACTGGAATCAAGTAGTAAAACAACTTCCAAGTAAACATTCAGAATGTTAGTGAAAAAGCTTAGTTCGATATTAAGTGTATCAATAGGTAAAGCTGGGGGGATGGGGGGATGAGAATGAGTGGAAGGAGTATGGACGTATTTTCCCCCAGATGATCCCTGAGTGAAGGCATATGTTGGAAAGTCCTAGTTGAATCTATTGAGTATCTGATATGCCATTTCGCAGTTATGTGCAGAGGTGGGGTCAGCTCAGCTGTATTGTTGCTGTACTAATGTGGTAGCTTAGCCATTTGGAGTTAATTGTTAATCAAGCCAGACATTATCTGCGATACCGTTCTGAGAGGTAGAAAGACAAAAATCCAGTATCTTATTACCCTTGTCATCAAAATGCTCTAAAAATTCTTGGATAATAGCCATCGGAATGGCAGAGACAGGCTATTATAAGAACCCCAAATGCCTTCTGTTTTTGGTTTCTATTTTCAAATAATTTTGTCTATGAACTAAAATCAGCTTGGAAGGATCTGCCACATACTGGAAATTGCAAAGGCTGGCTTCCAGCGGCACCCTCTCTGTGACACTCATTTTGCTATTAAGAGAAGCCACTTAACAAACCAATTGTCAACAGGGGGAGATGAAAACACAATAGTTAATCAGGCTTTACAAGGTCACACATCTAATTCGAATTGTAAAAGGACCCCATTAGTGCCTTCTTTCCCTTGTTCTTGAATGGAGCCTTTCTCCAAATTGAGGGCTTACCACTCTGGATCCCCCTATAAGATAGAAGTCAGTTAATAAAGACTTGAAGTACTGTTTTGCTTACTGAGAGCCCCCTTTGGAGCCTATTAACACCCTTTTTTTTTTTTATGGCGAGCAGAGCAAGTACCCACCTCCTGACATGTGTTGGCACTTTCTAAAAGGTCATTAATGCTCCATATTTCAGAGCATAACAAACCCAGGAAGGCTCACAAGGAGCCAGCAGGGGTAAAATAAAAACAGTGAGTAGTTGACAAAGCTTCTTGTCTCTCCAAGGTGGGGTGTGCTAAATGAGAGGGAAGAATTAGGACACCCCCCCCTCTGTGAATTTGTAGGGTCCTAGGAATTTCTAGGTAAAATCTAGAAAAGTGAGCTTTTACAAAACAGCCTTGATCAAATCTTTGTGCTCTAGAAAAGCAGTGTCACAGTGGTTCCAATTCCTCTCCCCCTCCTTCCTCTTCAGGATGAATCTTCTACATGGGTGGGCCTTTTTTGCCTTCTGATATTTCTGGAGCTTGGTTGTGATTCTTTGATAACATTCCACGTTGAAATTGGAAATTGGTGGACAGATCTGGAGCTTCATTTTATTTTATGTTTTCAAATTTTGGAGACTTTCTTTTTTTATAGATAGACTTATTATATATTTTCCAGGGGAGCTACTTGTATTTTAGCATGTTGCTAAAACTTGCATTGGACGCTAGAATGATGGGGTTTATCTTCTTAAATTATATGTCATGATCTGAGATAGGAATGAATGTGAATGGTTTCCCTTTTTATAAACTTCAAAGTGTTATCACAAGTGTAATATATGTCTAAAGTTCACTTATGTAGGTCATTGCAGAGCTGACAAGTCAATGACTTTCTTGTGCTTTTAAAGATAGACACCCCACCAACTAGTACCCAGGAGCCCCTTCTTGCTTATGCTGTGGTTTTCCCAAAGGATAGAAGGACCATCACCGTTGGCTGTTACCCCCGGTGCGGTGTTCCTGTTCCTCCTTTATTCTTAAACTTATTTTTTTGCGCCACTCCAGCATTTGATAGTGAGAATTCTACTGAACAGTATCCTCTTACCATTCATATTTCTGACAATGATAGGGATGTTCATGCTAGAAAACCAGAGAGGTAACAAGAAGCAACTTGAATTATGGAGGAAGGAAGAATCCTGTAATAGCTACCAGACAATATTTCTTTAGATAAGTGGGCCGACTGGTAAGAGTCAGGGATTTTTCATCCCATCTCAAATTCAGTTTTCAAGGTGACACCATGTATTCCAACAGCCATATTGAGTGCCTACTATGTAGCAGATACTATTTTGGATTCTAGAGAAACAATAGTGAATGAAGCAGAGAGAACCCCTTGTTCTCATCATGCTTGTATTTGTATGTGTATGTGTAAGAGAAGGAGAGAGAGACAGAGAAATGAGGAATAAGATATACAAATAAATCAAACACTATATTATTATTATTTTTTTTGCAAGGGAAGAGTCGCCCTAAGCTAACATCTGTTGCCAATATTCCTCCATTTTTCTTCCTTCCACCTTCCCCCCAAAGCCCCAGCACATAGTTGTGTATAGTTGTAGGTTCTTCTGGTTCTCCTATATGAGCTGCTACCACAGCATGGCCACTGACAGATGAGTGGTGTGGTTCCGTGCCCGGGAACCGAACCCCAACTGCTGGGCCATTAGGGCTGGCTCTCAAACACTATGTTATTTAAGGTTATAAGTGTTAGGGAAACGGTAAAGCAGGGAATAGGAGTGTGTATGAGAAAGGGTTCTGATTTTGAATCAGAGAGTCAGGAAAACTTCACTGAGAAATTGCCATTTGAGCAAAGGCCGGAGGGAGGTGCTTTTGCTACTAAATTGGTAATCGCTGGATAAAAATGATTATTTCTTTCAAAGAATTTACATTGGGAGAATAAAACAGATTTCTCTTATAGTTCAAGATAAATATAAGTCAAGTGGCTTAAGAAATTTATAAGCAAAGTGGTAGGGTGAGCAGAGGAGGAAGGGAAGGGAAAGTTGGTGAGAGGAGAGAGGTCACCTCTCCCTGGAATGAGCAGGATTTGGTTTCACAGAACCTGAGGGGCAGTTTAAGTGTTTGAGATTCCTGGTAAGTGTCAGTTTCCTGATAGATCTTTGAAGAAGCTTTGCCTCAAGACTGCTAGTAATCTGGTAGAATGTAAAGGTATTATTGCTGGTGATTTTGCTTTTGCTGGCTACCATTAAGCAGAGTTCATAAGAGAACAGATAAATCAGGCTAAGGATCCTACTGCCATTTTTGTCAGGTCTTTAGGAGAGGGGCCATCACTGAGATTTGGAATCTCATCTTGCTGACCATCATGTTTGATTCTAAAGGTATATTCCACCCAGAGGATCTTCTAGTTAATACTTTCTCTATTGCTGATGAGGACTTTGGCCCAGTTTCCTCTCTGTTCTCTCACCCTGGTAAGAAGGATTGGCTTTGAGAACTAATTCCTTTTATCCCTTTAGCCTCTAGATTCTTGGTCACTGGAAGACCTGGCTCCCTGGCTCTTATATGGGCTCCTAGGCCTCCTGTACCTCGGCTCTCTGTTTCTTACACCCTTATTGTGAATGGACTTAAGGGAAAGAAAGTGAAAGTGATCATTTGTCCTGATTGAGATCTATTTATTAGACCCCCTTAGCTCCGTGTTTCTGAGGATTCTAGTTAGTCCTCGATCCTTTCAGTTTTTTTCTTCTTTCAGTTTTAATGAGATATAATTGACATACAGTACTATGTAAGTTTAAGATATATAGCATAATGACTTGACTTACACATATTGTGAAATGATTACT